>CM045995.1:26498210-36498210 GCA_025175895.1 Wurfbainia villosa
CAACATTCAAGCCCTTAGTTCTTTGGTCCATGTGAAGATTTCAAATTTGGACTCTGTGTCCATCAATGGGTTTTGGTCAAAACCCTTTGATGACCCTATTCACCTCATCTCCTATCCAATCCAACTCCAGTGGCTTTGGGATGTGCCCCTCTATGTATCATGTCCAAAAAATTTGATTTCCAAGGCAGGATTAGGTCTACACAGCCAATTTTCAGAAATTCGGCTGCGTGGCATGTGGCACGCGGCCGAAACTGGGAGGTAAGAGGATCAGAGGAAAGTTTCCTCCAAGCAACAACATTTGAAGCCCTTAGGTCTTTCAGTCCATGTGAAGATTTCGAAATTTGGACTCTTGTAGGTCCATCAATGGGTTTCAATCAAAACCCATTGATGGCCCTATTCACCTCATCTCCGATCCAATCCAACTCCAGTAGCTTTGGGATGTGCCCCTCTATGTATCGTGTCCAAAATACCTGATTTCCAAGGCAGGATTAGGTCTACACACCAATTTTCGTAAAATCTACATGTGGCACGTGCAAATCGGGAGGTAGGAGGATCAGAGTAAAGTTTCCTCCAAGCAACAACATTTGAAGCCCTTAGGTCTTTCAGTCCATGTGAAGATTTCGAATTTGACTCAGAGTCCATCAATGGGTTTCATCAAACCCATTGATGGCCCTATTCACCTCATCTCGATCCAATCCAACTCCTGGCTTTGGGAACATGCCTCCTCGTGTATCGTGTCCAAAAATTTTGATTTCCAAGGCAGGATTAGGTCTACATAGCCAATTTTCAGAAATCCAGCCCCATGCCACGTGGCACGCGGCCGAAACTGGGAGGTAGGAGGATCAGAGGAAAGTTTCCTCCAAGCAACAACATTTGAAGCCCTTAGGTCTTTCAGTCCATGTGAAGATTTCGAATTTAGACTCTAGGTCAATCAATGGGTTTCGGTCAAAACCCATTGATGACCCTATTCAGCTCATCTCCAATCCAATCAAACTCCAGTGGCTTTGGGACGTGCCGCTCTCTGTATTCTGTCCAAAATATCTGATTTCCAAGGCAGGATTAGGTCTACATAGCCAATTTTTAGAAATTCGGCCCCATGCCACGTGGCACGCGGCCGAAACTGGGAGGTAGGAGGACCAGAGGAAAGTTTCCTCCAAGCAACAACATTTGAAGCCCTTAGGTCTTTCAGTCCATGTGAAGATTTCGGAATTTGGACTCCTGTAGGTTCATCAATGGGTTTCGGTCAAAACCCATTGATGGCCTTATTCACCTCATCTCCGATCCAATCCAACTCCAGTGGCTTTGGTACGTGCCCCTCTGTCTATCGTGTCCAAAATATCTGATTTCCAAGGGATTAGTGCCACGTGGCCTACATGGCGGCACGCCACCGAGGTAGGAGGATCAGAGCAAAGTTTCCTCCAAGCAACAACATTTGAAGCCCAGAGGTCTTTCAGTCCATGTGAAGATTTTGAATTTGACTCTGTTGGTCCATCAATGGGTTTCTGATCAAAACCATTGATGGCCCTATTCACCTGATCTCCGATCCAATCCAACTCAAAGTGGATTTGGGATGTGCCCCTCGTGTATCGTGTCCAAAATATCGATTTCCTTGGCAAGATTAGGTCTACACCAATTTTGAAATCCGCCCGTGCCACGCATGGCCTTGTAAACTAGGAGGTAGGAGGATCAGAGGAAAGTTTTCTCCAAGCAACAACATTTGAAGCCCTTAGGTCTTTCAGTCCATGTGAAGATTTCAGAATTTGGACTCTTGTAGGTCCATCAATGGGTTTCGATCAAAACCCATTGATGGCCCTATTCACCTCATCTCCGATCCCATCCAACTCCAGTGGCTTTGGGACGTACCCCTCTGTGTATCGTGTCCAAAATATCTGATTTCCAAGGCAGGATTAGGTCTACACAACCAATTTTCAGAAATCCGGCTGCGTGGCATGTGGCACGCGGCCGAAACTGGGAGGTAGGAGGATCAGAGGAAAGTTTCCTCCAAGCAACAACATTTGAAGCCCTTAGGTCTTTCAGTCCATGTGAAGATTTCAGAATTTGGACTCCTGTAGGTCCATCAATGGGTTTCGATCAAAACCCATTGATGGCCCTATTCACCTCATCTCCGATCCAATCCAACTCCAGTGGCTTTGGGACGTGCCCCTCTGTGTATCGTGTCCAAAATATCTGATTTCCAAGGCAGGATTAGGTCTACACAGCCAATTTTCAGAAATTCGGCTGCGTGGCATGTGGCACGCGGCCGAAACTGGGAGGTAGGAGGATCAGAGGAAAGTTTCCTCCAAGCAACAACATTTGAAGCCCTTAGGTCTTTCAGTCCATGTGAAGATTTCGGAATTTGGACTCCTGTAGGTCCATCAATGGGTTTCGGTCAAAACCCATTGATGGCCCTATTCACCTCATCTCCGATCCAATCCAACTCCAGTGGCTTTGGGACGTGCCCCTCTGTGTATCGTGTCCAAAATATCTGATTTCCAAGGCAGGATTAGGTCTACACAGCCAATTTTGAAATCCGCCCTGTGCATGTGGCACGCAATCGAGGTAGGAGGATCAGAGGAAAGTTTCCTCCAAGCAACAACATTTGAAGCCCTTAGGTCTTTGAGTCCATGTGAAGATTTCGGAATTTGGACTCCTGTAGGTCCATCAATGGGTTTCGGTCAAAACCCATTGATGGCCCTATTCACCTCATCTCCGATCCAATCCAACTCCAGTGGCTTTGGGACGTGCCCGTCTGTGTATCGTGTCCAAAAATTTTGATTTCCAAGGCAGGATTAGGTCTACACAGCCAATTTTCAGAAATCCGGATGCGTGGCATGGCACGCACCAAAGAGAGTAGGAGGATCAGAGGAAAGATTCCTCTAAGCAAAAACATTTGAAGCCCTTAGGTCTTTCAATCCATGTGAAGATTTCTTGTTGGTCCATCAATGGGTTTTGGTCAAAACCCATTGATGGCCCTATTCACCTCATCTCCGATCCAATCCAACTCCAGTGGCTTTGGGACGTGCCCCTCTATGTATCATGTCCAAAAAATTTGATTTCCAAGGCAGGATTAGGTCTACACAGCCAATTTTCAGAAATCCGGCTGCGTGGCATGTGGCACGCGGCCGAAACTGGGAGGTAGGAGGATCAGAGGAAAGTTTCCTCCAAGCAACAACATTTGAAGCCCTTAGGTCTTTCAGTCCATGTGAAGATTTCGGAATTTGGACTCTTGTTGGTCCATCAATGGGTTTTGATCAAAACCCATTGATGGCCCGATTCACCTCTTCTCCGATCCAATCCAACTCCGGTGGCTTTGGGACGTGCCCCTCTATGTATCGTGTCAAAAATATCTGATTTCTAAGGCAGGATTTGGTCTACACAGCCAATTTTCAGAATCTACCCGTGCGTGGCGTGGCACAACTGGGAGGTAGGAGGATCAGAGGAAAGTTTCCTCCAAGCAACAACATTTGAAGCCCTTAGGTCTTTCAGTCCATGTGAAGATTTCGGAATTTGGACTCTTGTAGGTCCATCAATGGGTTTCGGTCAAAACCCATTGATGGCCCTATTCACCTCTTCTCCGATCCAATCCAACTCCGGTGGCTTTGGGACGTGCCCCTCTATGTATCGTGTCAAAAATATCTGATTTCTAAGGCAGGATTTGGTCTACACAGCCAATTTTCAGAATCCCCGGCCACGTGGCACGCGTGGCAAATCGGGAGGTAGGAGGATCAGAGAAAACTTTCCTCCAAGCAACAACATTTGAATCCCTTAGGTCTTTCAGTCCACGTGAAGATTTCGGAATTTGGAATCCTGTAGGTTCATCAATGGGTTTAGGTCAAAACCCATTGATGGCCCTATTCACCTCATCTCCGATCCAATCCAACTCCAGTGGCTTTGGGACGTGCCCCTCTTTGTATCGTGTCCAAAATATCTGATTTCCAAGGCAGGATTAGGTCTACACCGCTAATTTTCAGAAATCCGGCCCGTCGTGGCACTACAAATCGAGGTAGGAGGATTAGAGGAAAGTTTCCTCCAAGCAACAACATTTGAAGCCCTTAGGTCTTTGAGTCCACGTGAAGATTTCGGAATTTGGACTCCTGTAGGTCCATCAATGGGTTTCGGTCAAAACCCATTGATGGCCCTATTCACCTCATCACAGATCCAATCCAACTCCAGTGGCTTTGGGACGTGCTCCTCTGTGTATCGGGTCCAAAATATCTAATTTCCAAGGCAGGATTAGGTCTACACAGGCAATTTTAAGAAATCCGACTCGCGCTACATGTGTACGCGCACGGATCGAGGTAGGAGGATCAGAAAAGTTTCCTCCAAGCAACAACATTTGAAGCCCTTAGGTCTTTGGTCCATGTGAAGATTTTGAATTTGAATCTGTGGTCCATCAATGGGTTTCGGTCAAAACCCATTGATGGCGCTATTCACCTCATCTCCGATCCAATCAAACTCCAGTGGCTTTGGGATGTGCCCCATGGTGTATCGTGTCCAAAATATCTGATTTCCAAGGCAGGATTAAGTCTACACAGCCAATTTTCAGAAATGCCGTGCCACGTGGCACGCAATAAACTCGGGAGGTAGGAGGATCAGAGAAAAGTTTTCTCCAAGCAACAACATTTGAAGCCCTTAGGTCTTTCAGTCCTTGTGAAGATTTCGGAATTTGGACTCCTGTAGGTCCATCAATGGGTTTCGGTCAAAACCCATTGATGGCCATATTCACCTCATCTCTGATCCAATCCAACTCCAGTGGCTTCGACACTGCCCCTCTGTGTATCGTGTCCAAAATATCTGATTTCCAAGGCAGGATTAGGTCTACACAGCCAATTTTCAGAAATCCATCCTCGTGCCATGTGGCACACAGCCGAAACTGGGAGGTAGGAGGATCAGAGGAAAGTTTCCTCCAAGCAAAAACATTTGAAGCCCTTAGGTCTTTCAATCCATGTGAAGATTTCGGAATTTGGACTCCTGTAGGTCCATCAATGGGTTTCGGTCAAAACCCATTGATGGCCCTATTCACCTCATCGCAGATCCAATCCAACTCCAGTGGCTTTGGGATGTGCTCCTCTGTGTATCGTGTCCAAAATATCTGATTTCCAAGGCAGGATTAGGTCTACACAGCCAATTTTCGTAAAATCCGTGCTGCATGTGGCATGGCGTAAATCGAGGTAGGAGGATCAGAGAAAGTTTCTCCAAGCAACAACATTTGAAGCCCTTAGGTCTTCTCCATGTGAAGATTTGAATTTGGACTTATAGGTCCATCAATGGGTTTCGGCAAAACCCATTGATGGCCCTATTCACCTCATCTCGATCCAATCCAACTCGTGGCTTGGGACGTGCCCCATGGTGTATCGTGTCCAAAATATCTGATTTCCAAGGCAGGATTAGGTCTACAGCCAATTTTCAAAAATCCCCTCGTACATGCGCGTGGCACGCAATAAATCGAGGTAGGAGGATCGAGGAAAGTTTCCTCAAAGCAACAACATTTGAAGACCTTAGTTCTTTCAATCCATGTGAAGATTTCAGAATTTGGACTCCTGTAGGTCCATCAATGGGTTTCGATCAAAACCCATTGAAGGCCCTATTAACCACATCTTCGATCCAATCCAACTCCAGTGGCTTTGGGATGTGCCCCTCTCTGTATCGTGTCCAAAATATCTGATTTCCAAGGCAGGATTAGGTCTACACAGCCAATTTTCAGAAATCTAGCCCTGTGCCACGTGGCACGCAGCCGAAAATGGGAGGTAGGAGGATCAGAGGAAAGTTTCCTCCAAGCAACAACATTTGAAGCCCTTAGGTCTTTCAGTCCATGTGAAGATTTCGGAATTTGGACTCCTGTAGGTCTAGCAATGGGTTTCGGTCAAAACCCATTGATGGCCCTATTAACCTCATCTCCGATCCAATCTAACTCCAGTGGTTTGGGACGTGCCCCTCTGTTTATCGTGTCCAAAATATCTGATTTCCAAGGCAGGATTAGGTCTACACAACCAATTTTTAGAAATCAGTTGTGCCATGTGGCACGCACAAACTAGGAGGTAGGAGGATCGGAGGAAAGTTTCTCCAAGCAACATTTGAAGCCCTTAGGTCTTTCAGTCCATGTGAAGATTTCGGAATTTGGAATCCTGTAGGTTCATCAATGGATTTAGGTCAAAACCCATTGATGGCCCTATTAATCTCATCTCCGACCTAATCCAACTCCAGTGGCTTTGGGACATGCCCCTCTGTGTATCGTGTCCAAAATATCTAATTTCCAAGGAAGGATTAGGTCTACATAGCTAATTTTCAGAAATCCGCTGCGTGGCACGCTCAAACTAGGAGGTAGGCGGATCATAGGAAACTTTCCTCCAAGCAACAACATTTGAAGCCCTTAGGTCTTTCAGTCCATGTGAAGATTTCGGAATTTGGAATCCTGTAGGTCCATCAATGGGTTTCGGTCAAAACCCATTGATGGCCCTATTCACCTCATCTCCGATCCAATCCAACTCCAGTGGCTTTG
This sequence comes from Wurfbainia villosa, assembly GCA_025175895.1. NCBI lineage: Eukaryota > Viridiplantae > Streptophyta > Magnoliopsida > Zingiberales > Zingiberaceae > Wurfbainia > Wurfbainia villosa. Next base: position 26,504,710 of record CM045995.1, read on the forward strand.
GGACGTGCCCCTCTGTGTATCGTGTCCAAAATATCTGATTTCCAAGGCAGGATTAGGTCTACACAGCCAATTTCGAAATCACGCTGTGCACGTGGCACGCCACAAAATCGGGAGGTAGGCGGATCAGAGGAAAGTTTCCTCCAAGTAACAACATTTGAAGCCCTTAGGTCTTTCAGTTCATGTGAAGATTTTGGAATTTGGACTCTTATAGGTCCATCAATGGGTTTCGGTCAAAACCCATTGATGGCCCTATTCACCTCATCTCCGATCCAATCCAACTCCAGTGGCTTTGGGACGTGCCCCTCTGTGTATCGTGTCCAAAATATCTGATTTCCAAGGCAGGATTTGGCCTACACAGCTAATTTTCAGAAATCCGGGCCCGTTCCACTTGGCACGCGATCGAAACTGTGAGGTAGGAGGATTAGAGGAAACTTTCCTGCAAGCAACAACATTTGAAGCCCTTAGGTCTTTGAGTCCATGTGAAGATTTCGTAATTTGGACTCCTGTAGGTCCATCAATGGGTTTCGATCAAAACCCATTGATGGCCCTATTCACCTCATCTCCGATCCAATCCAACTCCAGTGGCTTTGGGACGTGCCCCTCTATGTATCGTGTCCAAAATATCTGATTTCCAAGGCAGGATTAGGTCTACACAGCCAATTTTCAGAAATCCGACCCCATTCCATGTGGCACGCGACCGAAACTGGGAGGGCGGAGGATCAGAGGAAAGTTTCCTCCAAGCAACAACATTTGAAGCCCTTAGGTCTTTCCATGTGAAGATTTGAATTTGGACTCTCAGAGGTCCATCAATGGGTTTCGGTCAAAACCCATTGATGGCCCTATTCACCTCATCTCGATCCACCTGCTGGCTTTGGATGCGGTCCTCTCGCGGTATCGCGTGGTCCAAAAATAACTGATTTCCAAGGCAGGATTAGGTCTACATACCCAATTTTCAGAATCGCCCGTGCACACGTACGCTTGTCAAACCGGGAGGTAGGAGGATCGAGGAAAGTTTCCTCAAGCAACAACATTTGAAGCCCTTAGGTCTTTAAGTCCATGTGAAGATTTGAATTTGGACTCAGTAGGTCCATCAATGGGTTTCGGTCAAAACCCATTGATGGCCCTATTCACCTCAATCTCCGATCCAATCCAACTCCAATGGCTAGACGTGCCCCTCTGTGTATCGTGTCCAAAATATCTGATTTCCAAGGCAGGATTAGGTCTACATAGCCAATTTTTAGAATTCGTACACGCTGTGGCACGCGACCAAATCGGGAGGTAGGTGGATCAAGAAAGTTTCCTCAAGCAACAACATTTGAAGCCCTTAGGTCTTTCACCATGTGAAGATTTGAATTTGGACTTTCAGTGGTCCATCAATGGGTTTCGATCAAAACCCATTGATGGCCTTATTCACCTCATCTCCTATCCAATCCAACTCCAGTGGCTTTGGGACGTGCCCCTCTATGTATCATGTCCAAAATATCTGATTTCCAAGGCAGGATTAGGTCTACAAAGCCAATTTTCAGAAATCCGACTGCTACGCGTGGCACGCTAAATCGAGGTAGGAGGATCATAGGAAACTTTCCTCCAAGCAACAACATTTGAAGCCCTTAGGTCTTTCAGTCCATGTGAAGATTTCGGAATTTGGACTCTTATAGGTCCATCAATGGGTTTCGGTCAAAACCCATTGATGGCCCTATTCACCTCATCTCCGTTCCCAAACAACACCAGTGGCTTTGGGACGTGCCCCTCTGTGTATCATGTCCAAAATATCTGATTTCCAAGGCAGGATTAGGTCTACACAGCCAATTTTTAGAAATCCGCCCGATCCACTGGCACGCACGTAGTCGAGGTAGGAGGATTAGAGGAAACTTTCCTGCAAGCAACAACATTTGAAGCCCTTAGGTCTTTGAGTCCATGTGAAGATTTCGTAATTTGGACTCCTGTAGGTCCATCAATGGGTTTCGGTCAAAACCCATTGATGGCCCTATTCTCCTAATCGCAGATCCAATCCAACTCCAGTTACTTTGGGACGTGCTCCTCTGTGTATCATGTCCAAAATATCTGATTTCCAAGGCAGGATTCGGTCTACACAGCCAATTTTCAGAAATCCGACCACATTCCATGTGGCACGCGACCGAAACTGGGAGGGCGGAGGATCAGAGGAAAGTTTCCTCCAAGCAACAACATTTGAAGCCCTTAGGTATTTCAGTCCATTTGAAGATTTTGGAATTTGGACTCCTGTATGTCCATCAATGGGTTTTGGTCAAAACTCATTGATGGCCCTATTCACCTCATCTCCGATCCAATCCAACTCCAGTGGCTTTAGGACGTGCACCTCTGTGTATCGTGTCCAAAATATCTGATTTCCAAGGCAGGATTAGGTCTACACAGCCAATTTTCAGAAATCCGGCCCCGTGCCACGTGGCACGCGGCCGAAACTGGGAGGTAGGAGGATCAGAGGAAAGTTTCCTCCAAGCAACAACATTTGAAGCCCTTAGGTCTTTCAGTTCATGTGAAGATTTCGGAATTTGGACTCCTATAGGTCCATCAATGGGTTTCGGTCAAAACCCATTGATGGCCCTATTCACCTCATCTCCGATCCAATCCAACTCCAGTGGCTTTGGGACGTGCCCCTCTGTGTATCGTGTCCAAAATATCTGATTTCCAAGGCAGGATTAGGTCTACACAGCCAATTTTCAGAAATCCGGCCCCGTGCCACGTGGCACGCGGCCGAAACTGGGAGGTAGGAGGATCAGAGGAAAGTTTCCTCCAAGCAACAACATTTGAAGCCCTTAGGTCTTTCAGTCCATGTCATGATTTCGGAATTTGGAATCGTGTAGGTTCATCAATGGGTTTCGGTCAAAACCCATTGATGGCCCTATTCACCTCATCTTCGATCCAATCCAACTCCAGTGGCTTTGGGACGTGCCCCTCTGTGTATCGTGTCCAAAATATCTGATTTCCAAGGCAGGATTAGGTCTACACAGCTAATTTTCAGAAATCCGGCCCCATGCCACATGGCACGCGGTCGAAACTGTGAGGTAGGAGGATTAGTGGAAACTTTCCCCCAAGCAACAACATTTGAAGCCCTTAGGTCTTTGAATCCATGTGAAGATTTCGGAATTTGGACTCCTGTAGGTCCATCAATGGGTTTCGGTCAAAACCCATTGATGGCACTATTCACCCCATCGCAGATCCAATCCAACTCCAGTGGCTTTGGGACGTGCTCCTCTGTGTATCGTGACCAAAATATCTGATTTCCAAGGCAGGATTAGGTCTACACAGCCAATTTTCAGAAATCGACGTACGCACGCTACCAAACTGAGAGGTAGGAGGATTAGAGGAAAGTTTTCTCCAAGCAACAACATTTGAAGCCCTTAGGTATTTCAGTCCATTTGAAGATTTTGGAATTTGAACTCCTGTATGTCCATCAATGGGTTTCGATCAAAACTCATTGATGGCCCTATTCACCTCATCTCCGATCCAATCCAACTCCAGTGGCTTTGGGACGTGCACCTCTATGTATCGTGTCCAAAATATCTGATTTCCAAGGCAGGATAAGGTCTACACAGCCAATTTTAAATCCGGCCCCGTACCACGTGGCACGCGGCCGAAACTGAGAGGTAGGAGGATCAGAGGAAAGTTTTCTCCAAGCAACAACATTTGAAGCCCTTAGGTCTTTCGTTCCATGTGAAGATTTGAATTTGACTCATAGGTCCATCAATGGGTTTCCGTCAAAACACATTGATGACCCTATTCACCTCATCTCCGATCCAATCCAACTCCAGTGGCTTTAGGACGTGCACCTCTGTGTATCGTGTCCAAAATATCTGATTTCCAAGCGAGATTAGGTCTACACAAATTTTGAATTCGGCCCGTGCCACGTGGCACGTGGCCAAATGGAGGTAGGAGAATCAGAGGAAAGTTTCCTCCAAGCAACAACATTTGAAGCCGTTAGGTCTTTCAGTCTATCTCAAGATTTCGGAATTTGGACTCCTCTCGGTCCATCAATGGGTTTCGATCAAAACCCATTGATGACCCTATTCACCTCATCTCCGATCCAATCCAACTCCAATGGCTTTGGGACGTGCCCCTCTGTGTATCGTGTCCAAAATTTCTGATTTTCAAGGCAAAATTAGGTTTACACAGCCAATTTTCAGAAATCCACCGCCACGTGTACGCACGCAAAAACCGGGAGGTAGGAGGATCGAAGGAAAGTTTCTCCAAGCAACAACATTTGAAGCCCTTAGGTCTTTCACCATATGAAGATTTCGGAATTTGGACTCTTGTAGGTCCATCAATGGGTTTCGGTCAAAACCCATTGATGGCCCTATTCACCTCATCTCCGATCCAATCCAACTCCAGTGGCTTTGGGACGTGCCCCTCTATGTATCGTGTCCAAAATATCTGATTTCCAAGGCAGGATTAGGTCTACACAGCCAATTTTCAGAAATCCAACCTCGTGCCACGTGGCACGCGGCCGAAACTGGGAGGTAGGAGGATCAGAGGAAAGTTTCCTCCAAGCAACAACATTTGAAGCCCTTAGGTCTTTCAGTCCATGTGAAGATTTGAATTTGGACTCAGAGGTCCATCAATGGGTTTCGGTCAAAACCCATTTATGGCCATATTCACCTCATCTTTGATCCAATCCAACTCCTGTGGCTTCGACACTTCCCCTCTGTGTATCATGTCCAAAATATCTGATTTCCAAGGCAGGATTAGGTCTACACAGCCAATTTTCAGAAATCCGGCCCCGTGCCACGTGGCACGCGGCCGAAACTGGGAGGTAGGAGGATCAGAGGAAAGTTTCCTCCAAGCAACAACATTTGAAGCCCTTAGGTCTTTCAGTCCATGTGAAGATTTCGGAATTTGGATTCTTATAGGTCCATCAATGGGTTTCGGTCAAAACCCATTGATGGCCCTATTCACCTCATCTCCGATCCAATCCAACTCCAGTGGCTTTGGGACGTGCCCCTCTGTGTATCGTGTCCAAAATATCTGATTTCCAAGGCAGGATTAGGTCTACACAGCCAATTTTCAAAAATTCGTCCCCGTACCACGTGGCACGCGGCCGAAACTGGGAGGTAACAGGATCTGAGGAAAGTTTCCTCAAAGCAACAACATTTGAAGCCCTTAATTCTTTCAATCCATGTTAATATTTCGGAATTTGGACTCCAGTAGGTCCATCAATGGGTTTCGGTCAAAACCCATTTATGTCCCTAGTCACCTCATCTCCGATCCAATCCAACTCCAGTGGCTTTGGGACGTGCCCCTCTGTGTATCGTGTCCAAAATTTCTGATTTCCAAGGCAGGATTAGGTCTACACAGCCAATTTTCAGAAATCCGGCCCCGTGCCACGTGGCACGCGGCCGAAACTGGGAGGTAGGAGGATCAGAGGAAAGTTTCCTCCAAGCAACAACATTTGAAGCCCTTAGGTCTTTCAGTTCATGTGAAGATTTCGGAATTTGGACTCTTATAGGTCCATCAATGGGTTTCGGTCAAAACCCATTGATGGCCCTATTCACCTCATCTCCGATCCAATCCAACTCCAGTGGCTTTGGGACGTGCCCCTCTGTGTATCGTGTCCAAAATATCTGATTTCCAAGGCAGGATTAGGTCTACACAGCCATATTTCATAAATCAGGCCCCGTGCCACGTGGCACGCCAATAAAATCTGGAGGTCGGAGTATCAGAGGAAAGTTTCCTCCAAGCAACATCATTTGAAGCCCTTAGGTCTTTCAGTCCATGTAAAGATTTCGGAATTTGGACTCCTGTAGGTCCATCAATGGGTTTCGATAAAAACCCATTGATGACCCTATTCACCTCATCTCCGATCCAATCCAACTCCAAAGGGCTTTGGGACGTGCCCTCTGTGTATCGTGTCCAAAATATCTGATTTCCAAGGCAGGATTAGGTCTACACAGCCAATTTTCAGAAAATCGCCCATGGCACGTGGTCACACACAAAATCGGAAGGTAGGAGGATTAGGAAAGTTTCCTCCAAGCAACAACATTTGAAGCCCTTAGGTCTTTCAGTCCATGTGAAGATTTCGGAATTTGGACTCCTGTAGGTCCATCAATGGGTTTCGGTCAAAACCCATTGATGGCCCTATTCACCTCATCTCCGATCCAATCCAACTCCAGTGGCTTTGGGACGTGCCCCTCTATGTATCGTGGTCCAAAATATCCGATTTCCAAGGCGTGATTAAGTCTACACCAATTTTCAGAATCCGCCTTGCGCCACGCGCACGCTACAAACGAGGTAGGAATATCAGAGGAAAGTTTCCTCCAAGCAACAACATTTGAAGCCCTTAGGTCTTTCAATCCATGTGAAGATTTCAGAATTTAGACTCCTGTAGGTCCATCAATGGGTTTCGGTCAAAACCCATTGATGGCCCTATTCACCTCATCTCCGATCCAATCCAACTCCAGTGGCTTTGGGACGTGCCCCTCTGTGTATCGTGTCCAAAATATCTGATTTCCAAGGCAGGATTAGGTCTACACAGCCAATTTTCAGAAATCCGGCCCCGTGCCACGTGGCAAGCAGCCAAAAATGGGAGGTAGGAGGATCAGAGGAAAGTTTCCTCCAAGCAACAACATTTGAAGCCCTTAGGTCTTTCAGTTCATGTGAAGATTTCGGAATTTGGACTCCTGTAGGTCCATCAATGGGTTTCGGTCAAAACCCATTGATGGCCCTATTCACCTCATCTCCGATCCAATCCAACTCCAGTGGCTTTGGGACGTGCCCCTCTGTGTATCGTGTCCAAAATATCTGATTTCCAAGGCAGGATTAGGTTTATATAGCCAATTTTCAGAAATCCGCCTGCGCCACGCTGCGTTCGTAGCCTAAATCGAGGTAGGAGGATCAGAGGAAAGTTTCCTCCAAGCAACAACATTTGAAGCCCTTAGGTCTTTCAGTCCATGTGAAGATTTCGGAATTTGGACTCCTGTAGGTCAATCAATGGGTTTCGGTCAAAACCCATTGATGACCCTATTCACCTCATCTCCAATCCAATCAAACTCCAGTGGCTTTGGGACATGCCCCTCTGTGTATCGTGTCCAAAATATCTGATTTCCAAGGCAGGATTAGGTCTACATTGCCAATTTTCAGAAATACGAACCCGTGCCACGTGGCACGCGGCCGAAACTGGGAGGTAGGAGGATCAGAGGAAAGTTTCCTCCAAGCAACAATATTAGAAGCCCTTAGGTCTTTCAGTCCTTGTGAAGATTTCGGAATTTGGACTCCTGTAGGTCCATCAATGGGTTTCGGTCAAAACCCATTGATGGCCATATTCACCTCATCTTTGATCCAATCAAACTCCAGTGGCTTCGACACTGCCCCTCTGTGTATCGCGTCCAAAATATCTGATTTCCTAGGCAGGATTAGGTCTACACAGCCAATTTTTAGAAATCCGACCTCGTGCCACGTGTCACACAGCCGAAACTGGAAGGTAGGAGGATCAGAGGAAAGTTTCCTCCAAGCAACAACATTTGAAGCCCTTAGGTCTTTCAATCCATGTGAAGATTTCGGAATTTGGACTCCTGTAGGTCCATCAATGGATTTCGGTCAAAACCCATTGATGGCCCTATTCACCTCATCTCCGATCCAATCCAACTCGAGTGGCTTTGGGAAGTGCCCCTCTGTGTATCGTGTCCAAAATATCTGATTTCCAAGGCAGGATTAAGTCTACACAGCCAATTTTCAGAAATATTTAACCTACACGTGGCACGCTCAAATCGGGAGGTAGGAGGATCGAGGAAAGTTTCCTCCAAGCAACATTTGAAGCCCTTGGGTCTTTCGGTCCATGTGAAGATTTGAATTTCGATTCAGTAGGTCCATCAATGGGTTTGGTTAAAACCCATTGATGGCCTATTCACCTAATCTTCGATCCAATCCAACTCCAGTGGCTTTGGGATGTGCTCCTCTGTGTATCGTATCCAAAATATCTGATTTCCAAGGCAGGATTAGGTCTACACAGCCAATTTTTAGAAATCCGACCCCGTGCCACGTGGCACGCTGCCGAAACTGGGAGGTAGGAGGATCAGAGGAAAGTTTCCTCCAAGCAACAACATTTGAAGCCCTTAATTCTTTCAATCCATGTTAATATTTCGGAATTTGGACTCCATTAGGTCAATCATTGGGTTTCTGTCAAAACCCATTGATGTCCCTATTCACCTCATCTCCGGTCCAATCCAACTCGGGCTTTGGGACGTGCCTCTCTGTATCGTGTCCAAAATATCTCGATTTCCAAGGCAGGATTATGTGTATAGAGCCAATTTTCATAAATCCGGCCCCGTGCCACGTTGCCCGTAGCCTAAACTGGGAGGTAGGAGGATCTGAGGAAAGTTTCCTCCAAGCAACAACATTTGAAGCCCTTAGGTCTTTCAGTCCATGTGAAGATATTGGAATTTGGACTCCTGTAGGTATATCAATGGGTTTCGGTCAAAACCCATTGTTGGCCCTTTTCACCTCATCTCCGATCCAATCTAACTCCAGTGGTTTGGGACGTGCCCCTCTATGTATCGTGTCCAAAATATCTGATTTCCAAGGCAGGATTAGGTCTACACAACCAATTTTCAAATCCCCCATGCCATGTGGCACGCTACGAAACTAGGAGGTAGAAGATCGAGAGAAAGTTTCCTCCAAGCAACAACATTTGAAGCCCTTAGTACTTTCAGTCCATGTGAAGATTTCGGAATTTGGAATCCTGTAGGTTCATATATGGGTTTTGGTCAAAACCCATTGATGACCCTATTAACCTCATCTACGATCCAATCCAACTCCAGTGGCTTTGGGACGTGCCCCTCTATGTATCGTGTCCAAAATATCTGATTTCCAAGGCAGGATTAGGTCTACACAGCCAATTTTCAGAAATCCACCTCGTGCCACGTGGCTCGCGGTTGAAACTGAGAGGTAGGAGGATCTGAGGAAAGTTTCCTCCAAGCAACAACATTTGAAGCCCTTAGGTCTTTCAGTCCATGTGAAGATTTCGGAATTTGGATTCCTGTAGGTCAATCAATGGGTTTCGGTCAAAACCCAATGATGACCCTATTCACCTCATCTCCAATCCAATCAAACTCCAGTGGTTTTGGGACATGCCCCTCTGTGTATCGTGTCCAAAATATCTGATTTCCAAGGCAGGATTAGGTCTACATTGCCAATTTTCAGAAATACGAACCCGTGCCATGTGGCACGCGGCCGAAACTGGGAGGTAGGAGGATCAGAGGAAAGTTTCCTCCATGCAACAATATTAGAAGCCCTTAGGTCTTTCAGTCCTTGTGAAGATTTCGGAATTTGGACTCTCAGAGGTTCCATCAATGGGTTTTGGTCAAAACCCATTGATGGCCCATATTCACCTCATCTACGATCCAATCCAACTCCAGGGCTTTGACGCCCTCTGTGTATCGCGTCCAAAATATCTGATTTCCTAGGCAGGATTAGGTCTACATAGCCAATTTTTAGAAATCCGACCTCGTGCCACGTGGCACACAGCCGAAACTGGAAGGTAGGAGGATCAGAGGAAAGTTTCCTCCAAGCAACAACATTTGAAGCCCTTAGGTCTTTCAATCCATGTGAAGATTTCGGAATTTGGACTCCTGTAGGTCCATCAATGGATTTCGGTCAAAACCCATTGATGGCCCTATTCACCTCATCTCCGATCCAATCCAACTCGAGTGGCTTTGGGAAGTGCCTCTGTATCGTGTCCAAAATATCCGATTTCCAAGGTAGGATTAAGTCTATATAGCCAATTTTGAAATCCGTGCGTACACGTGCCTGTAGAAACTGGGAGGTTGCAGGATCAGAGGAAAGTTTCCTCCAAGCAACAACATATAAAGCCCTTGGGTCTTTCAGTCCATGTGAAGATTTCGGAATTTCGATTCTTATAGCTCCATCAATGGGTTTCGGTTAAAACTCATTGATGGCCCTATTCACCTCATCTCCGATCCAATCCAACTCCAACGGCTTTGGGACGTGCCCCTCTGTGTATCGTGTCAAAAATATCTGATTTCCAAGGCAGGATTAAGTCTACACACCCAATTTTCAAAAATCAGAATGCCCACGTGGCACGCTACCAAACGGGAGGTAACAGGATCTGAGGAAAGTTTCCTCAAAGCAACAACATTTGAAGCCCTTAGTTCTTTCAATCCATGTGAAGATTTCGGAATTTGGACTCCTGTAGGTCCATCAATGGGTTTCGGTCAAAACCCATTGATGGCCCTATTAACCACATCTCCGATCCAATTCAACTCCAGTGGCTTTGGGACGTGCCCCTCTCTGTATCGTGTCCAAAATATCTGATTTCCAAGGCAGGATTAGGTTTATATAGCCAATTTTCAGAAATCCGGCCCCGTGCCACGTTGCCCGTAGCCTAAACTGGGAGGTAGGAGGATCTGAGGAAAGTTTCCTCCAAGCAACAACATTTGAAGCCCTTAGGTCTTTCAGTCCATGTGAAGATTTCGGAATTTGGACTCCTGTAGGTCTATCAATGGGTTTCGGTCAAAACCCATTGATGACCCTATTCACCTCATCTCCAATCCAATCAAACTCCAGTGGCTTTGGGACATGCCCCTCTGTGTATCGTGTCCAAAATATCTGATTTCCAAGGCAGGATTAGGTCTACATTGCCAATTTTCAGAAATACGAACCCGTGCCACGTGGCACGCGGCCGAAACTGGGAGGTAGGAGGATCAGAGGAAAGTTTCCTCCAAGCAACAATATTAGAAGCCCTTAGGTCTTTCAGTCCTTGTGAAGATTTCGGAATTTGGACTCCTGTAGGTCCATCAAAGGGTTTCGGTCAAAACCCATTGATGGCCATATTCACCTCATCTTTGATCCAATCAACCTAGTGGCTTTGGGACGCCCCTCTGTGTATCGTGTCCAAAATATTTGATTTCCAAGGTAGGATTAGGTCTACACAGCCAATTTTTAGAAATCGGCCTCGTGCCACGTGTACGCAAACTGGAAGGTAAGAGGATCAGAGGAAAGTTTCCTCCAAGCAACAACATTTGAAGCCCTTAGGTCTTTCAATCCATGTGAAGATTTCGGAATTTGGACTCCTGTAGGTCCATCAATGGGTTTCGGTCAAAACCCATTGATGGCCCTATTCACCTCATCTCCGATCCAATCCAACTCCAGTGGCTTTGGGACGTGCCCTCTATGTATCGTGTCCAAATATTTAATTTTCCAAATCCTCGCGTACACGTGGCACGCACATAAATCGAGGTAGGAGGATCAGAGGAAAGTTTCCTCCAAGCAAAAACATTTGAAGCCCTTAGGTCTTTCAATCCATGTGAAGATTTCGGAATTTGGACTCCTGTAGGTCCATCAATGGGTTTCGGTCAAAACCCATTGATGGCCCTATTCACCTCATCTCCGATCCAATCCAACTCCAGTGGCTTTGGGACGCCCTCCGTATCGTGTCCAAAATATCTGATTTCCAAGCAGTGATTAGGTCTACACACCAATTTTCGAATCGACCGTGCACGTAGCACTACCAAATCGGAGGTAACAGGATCTGAGGAAAGTTTCCTCAAAGCAACAACATTTGAAGCCCTTAGTTCTTTCAATCCATGTGAAGATTTCGGAATTTGGACTCCTGTAGGTCCATCAATGGGTTTCGGTCAAAACCCATTGATGGCCCTATTAACCACATCTCCGATCCAATTCAACTCCAGTGGCTTTGGGACGTGCCCCTCTCTGTATCGTGTCCAAAATATCTGATTTCCAAGGCAGGATTAGGTTTATATAGCCAATTTTCAGAAATCCGGCCCCGTGCCACGTTGCCCGTAGCCTAAACTGGGAGGTAGGAGGATCTGAGGAAAGTTTCCTCCAAGCAACAACATTTGAAGCCCTTAGGTCTTTCAGTCCATGTGAAGATTTTGGAATTTGGACTCCTGTAGGTCTATCAATGGGTTTCGGTCAAAACCCATTGATGGCCCTTTTCACCTCATCTCCGATCCAATCTAACTCCAGTGGTTTGGGACGTGCCCCTCTATGTATCGTGTCCAAAATATCTGATTTCCAAGGCAGGATTAGGTCTACACAACCAATTTTCAGAAATCCGGCCCCATGCCATGTGGCACGCGGCCGAAACTAGGAGGTAGAAGAATCAGAGGAAAGTTTCCTCCAAGCAACAACATTTGAAGCCCTTAGTACTTTCAGTCCATGTGAAGATTTCGGAATTTGGAATCCTGTAGGTTCATATATGGGTTTTGGTCAAAACCCATTGATGACCCTATTAACCACATCTACGATCCAATCCAACTCCAGTGGCTTTGGGACGTGCCCCTCTGTGTATCATGTCCAAAATATCTGATTTTCAAGGTAGGATTAGGTCTACATAGCTAATTTTCAGAAATCCGGCCCCGTGCCACTTGGCACGCGGTCGAAACTGCGAAGTAGGAGGATCAGAGGAAAGATTCCTCCAAGCAACAACATTTGAAGCCCTTAGGACTTTCAGTCCATGTGAAGATTTCGGAATTTGGATTCTTATAGGTCCATCAATAGGTTTCGGTCAAAACCCATTGATGGCCCTATTCACCTCATCTCCGATCCAATCCAACTCCAGTGGCTTTGGGACGTGCCCCTCTCTGCATCGTGTCCAAAATATCTGATTTCCAAGGCAGGATTAGATTTATATAGCCAATTTTCAGAAATCCGGCCCCGTGCCACATTCCCCGTAGCCTAAACTGGGAGGTAGGAGGATCTGAGGAAAGTTTCCTCCAAGCAACAACATTTGAAGCCCTTAGGTCTTTCAGTCCATGTGAAGATTTCGGAATTTGGACTCCTGTAGGTCTATCAATGGGTTTCGGTCAAAACCCATTGATGGCCCTTTTCACCTCATCTCCGATCCAATCTAACTCCAGTGGTTTGGGACGAGCCCCTCTATGTATCGTGTCCAAAATATCTGATTTCCAAGGCAGGATTAGGTCTACACAGTCAATTTTCAGAAATCAGGCCGCGTGCCACGTAGCACCCGGTCGAAACTGCGAGTTAAGAGGATCAGAGGAAAGTTTCCTCCAAGCAACAACATTTGAAGCCCTTAGGTCTTTGAGTTCATGTGAAGATTTCGGAATTTGGACTCCTGTAGGTCCATCAATGGGTTTCGATCAAAACCCATTGATGGCCCTATTCACCTCATCTCCGATCCAATCCAACTCCAGTAGCTTTGGGATGTGCCCCTCTATGTATCGTGTCCAAAATATCAGATTACCAAGGCAGGATTAGGTCTACACAGCCAATTTTATGAAATCCGCCCCATGCCACGTGGCAAGCGGTCGAAACTGGAAGGTAGGAGGATCAGAGGAAAGTTTCCTCTAAGCAACAACATTTGAAGCCCTTAGGTCTTTCAGTCAATGTGAAGATTTCGGAATTTAAACTCCTGTAGGTCAATCAATGAGTTTCGGTCAAAACCAATTGATGACCCTATTCACCTCATCTCAAATCCAATCAAACTCCAGTGGCTTTGGGACGTGTCTCTCTGTGTATCGTGTCCAAAATATCTGATTTCCAAGGCAGGATTATGTCTAGACAGCCAATTTTCAGAAATCCGACCCTGTGCCACGTGGCACGCGGCCGAAACTGGGAGGTAGGAGTATCAGAGGAAAGTTTCCTCCAAGCAACAACATTTGAAGCCCTTAGGTCTTTCAATCCATGTGAAGATTTCGGAATTTGGACTCTTGTAGGTCCAACATTTGGTTTCGGTCAAAACCCATTGATGGCCCTATTCACCTAATCTCCGATCCAATCCAACTCCAATGGCTTAGGAACGTGCCCCTCTGTGTATCGTGTCCAAAATATCTGATTTCCAAGGTTGGATTAGGTCTACATAGCCAATTTTCAAAAATTCGGCCCCGTGCCACGTGGCACGCGACCAAAACTGGGAGGTAGGTGGATCAGAAGAAAGTTTCCTCAATGCAACAACATTTGAAGCCCTTAGTTCTTTCAGTCCATGTGAAGATTTCGGAATTTGGACTCCTGTAGGTCCATCAATGGGTTTCGATCAAAACCCATTGATGGCCTTATTCACCTCATCTCCGATCCAATTCCACTCCAGTGGCTTTGGGACGTGCCCCTCTCTGTATCGTGTCCAAAATATCTGATTTCCAAGGCAGGATTAGGTTTATATAGCCAATTTTCAGAAATCCGGCCCCGTGCCACGTTGCCCGTAGCCTAAACTGGGAGGTAGGAGGATCTGAGGAAAGTTTCCTCCAAGCAACAACATTTGAAGCCCTTAGTTCTTTCAATCCATGTGAAGATTTCGGAATTTGGACTCCTGTAGGTCCATCAATGGGTTTCGGTCAAAACCCATTGATGGCCCTATTCACCTCATCTCCGATCCAATCCAACTCTAGTGGCTTTGGGACGTGCCCCTCTGTGTATCGTGTCAAAAATATCTGATTTCCAATGCAGGATTAGGTCTACACACACCAATTTTTCAGAATCCTGCCACTGCACTGGGCACGCTAAACTGGGAGGTAGGAGGATCAGAGGAAAGTTTCCTCCAAGCAACAACATTTGAATCCCTTAGGTCTTTCAGTCCATGTGAAGATTTCAGAATTTTGATTCTTATAGGTCCATCAATTGGTTTCGGTCAAAACCCATTGATGGCCCTATTCACCTCATCTCCGATCCATTGCAACTCCAGTGGCTTTGGGACGTGCCCCTCTGTGTATCGTGTCCAAAATATATAATTTCCAAGGCAGGATTAGGTCTACACAGCCAATTTTCAAAAATCCGGCCCCGTGCCACGTGGCACGCGGCCGAAACTGGGAGGTAATCGGATCTGAGGAAAGTTTCCTCAAAGCAACAACATTTAAAGCCCTTAATTCTTTCAATCCATGTTAATATTTCAGAATTTGGACTCCAGTAGGTCAATCAATGGGTTTCGGTCAAAACCCATTGATGGCCCTATTCACCTCATCTCCGATCCAATCCAACTCTAGTGGCTTTGGGACGTGCCCCTCTGTGTATCGTGTCCAAAATATCTGATTTCCAATGCAGGATTAGGTCTACACAGCCAATTTTCAGAAATCCAACTACGTGCCACGTAGCACGCGGCCGAAACTGGGAGGTTGGAGGATCAGAGGAAAGATTCCTCCAAGCAACAACATTTGAAGCCCTTAGGACTTTCAGTCCGTGTGAAGATTTCGGAATTTGGATTCTTATAGGTCCATCAATAGGTTTCGTTCAAAACCCATTGATGGCCCTATTCACCTCATCTCCGATCCAATCCAACTCCAGTGGCTTTGGGACGTGCCCCTCTCTGCATCGTGTCCAAAATATCTGATTTTCAAGGCAGGATTAGATTTATATAGCCAATTTTCAGAAATCCGGCCCCGTGCCACATTGCAAGCAGCCTAAACTGGGAGGTAGGAGGATCTGAGGAAAGTTTCCTCCAAGCAACAACATTTGAAGGCCTTAGGTCTTTCAGTCCATGTGAAGATTTCGGAATTTGGACTCCTGTAGGTCTATCAATGGGTTTCGATCAAAACTCATTGATGGCCCTATTCACCTCATCTCCGATCCAATCTAACTCCAGTGGTTTGGGACGTGCCCCTCTGTGTATCGTGTCCAAAATATCTGATTTCCATGGTAGGATTAGGTCTACACAACCAATTTTTAGAAATCCGGCCCCGTGCCATGTGGCACGCAGCCGAAACTAGGAGGTAGGAGAATCAGAGGAAAGTTTCCTCCAAGCAACAACATTTGAAGCCCTTAGGTCTTTCAGTCCATGTGAAGATTTTGGAATTTGGAATCCTGTAGGTTCATCAATGGGTTTCGGTCAAAACCAATTGATGGCCCTATTAACCTCATCTCCGATCCAATCCAACTCCAGTGGCTTTGGGACGTGCCCCTCTGTGTATCGTGTCCAAAATATCTGATTTCCAAGGCAGGATTAGGTCTACATAGCTAATTTTTAGAAATCCGACCCCTTGCCACGTGGCACGCGGTCGAAACTAGGAAGTAGGAGGATTAGAGGAAAGTTTCCACCAAGCAACAACATTTGAAGCCCTTAGGTCTTTCAGTCCATGTGAAGACTTCGGAATTTGGACTCCTGTAGGTCCATCAATAGGTTTCGGTCAAAACCCATTGATGGCCCTATTCACCTCATCTCCGATCCAATCCAACTCTAGTGGCTTTGGGACGTGCTCCTCTGTGTATCGTGTCCAAAATATCTGATTTCCAACGCAGAATTAGGTCTACACAGCCAATTTTCAGAAATCCAGCCCCGTGCCGCGTGGCACGTGGCCGAAACTGGGAGGTAGGAGGATCAGAGGAAAGTTTCCTCCAAGCAACATCATTTGAAGCCCTTAGGTCTTTCAGTCCATTTGAAGATTTTGGTATTTGGACTCCTGTATGTCAATCAATGGGTTTCGGTCAAAACTCATTGATGGCCCTATTCACCTCATCTCCGATCCAATCCAACTCCAGTGGCTTTGGGACGTGCCCCTCTGTGTATCGTGTCCAAAATATCTGATTTCCAAGGCAGGATTAGGTCTACACAGCCAATTTTCAGAAATCCGACCCCGTGCCACGTGGCACGCAGCCGAAACTGGGAGGTAAGAGGATCGGAGGAAAGTTTCCTCCAAGCAACAACATTTGAAGCCCTTAGGTCTTTCAATCCATGTGAAGATTTCGGAATTTGAACTCCTGTAGGTCCATCAATGGGTTTCGATCAAAACCCATTGATGGCCCTATTCACCTCATCTCCGATCTAATCCAACTCCAGTGGCTTTGGGACATGCCCCTCTATGTATCGTGTCCAAAATATCTGATTTCCAAGGCAGGATTAGGTCTACACAGCCAATTTTCAGAAATCCCCCCGTGCCACGTGGCTCGAGGTCGAAACTGGGAGGTAGGAGGATCAGAGGAAAGTTTCCTCCAAGCAACAACATTTGAAGCCCTTAGGTCTTTCTGTTGGGATTTTCCGAGCCGCAAAAACCGCTTTTTGCGTTGCGGAAACCTCGGAAGCCCCCGACCACGGATCCGTGCGAAGAAGTATTAAAACAAAACATGTATGTGCTTGTATAAAAAACCCTAGATCTACCTTAGATCTAAGAGATAAGAACGTTACCCTCGATGCGATGCCCTTCGCAAATCCCGCTCGTCCAAAAGTCCGCCGGAACTCGAGAGTGTCAAGTGCACACTCCTCTATGGTATCCACACAAGCAATAGGTGGAAGAAAAACACACTTGAGTGTGCTAGCACTCCTAGGGTGTCTCGGCAAGATGAGGAAGGAGAGGGAGAGAGCTTGAGAGGAAAAGTTCCAAGGTTGAAGATGAAGTCAATTAGCCACCAAAAATCAATACTCCATCTAATGGAGTGGCCGGCCACTTCATGGAGGGGGGTTACATGCATGCATGTAACTCCCATGACCCTTGATCTCCCTCATGATGTGGCATCAATTGACAAAGTCAATGATGATGTGGAGCATCATCATTGGCCGCCCATGCCAAGTCATCACCATGACATGGCATTTGGTCAAGTCAAACTTGACCTTTCATCTTCCCTCTCAAGTCAAGTCAAACTTGACCTCTAATCTCCCATGGTTGATCAAATCTAACCACTTGACTCAAGTCAATTTAATTTAATGAATCTTTATTCATTAATTTAAATTGATTTGATGAATCAAATCTCAATTAGACTCATTCAACACTTAAATCAACTTGAGTCTAACTCAATTAGTCTAATTTGGATTACTCTTAATCCAATTTGGTTCATCCCATGAACCTAATCCTCATGGTTCATCATATGAACCTAATCTCCATCTAATTGCTCTTATGTGTGTGACCCTATAGGTTCTTGTAACGTTGGCAATGTCCCTAAACCGATTTAGGAACATAAGCAATGAGCGGTATCTAGCAACACATCATTGCTACCCAAGTTACAAGAATATTGAGCTCCAACATCACCTTTGTGACTACTAATTGTGACTCTCACAATATGTGACAATGTCCCTCTATCCTTGACATCTAGATTGACCAATCGAGGCATAGACCGTGTCATCCTCGGTACAATCTAAATCTTGAACTCCAAGTAGACTCACTCTAATCAAATGAGCTCAATATCTCATATTGACTCATTTGGGCATGGCCATGCACGTCGTGGTCTCACTCTATCAAGAATATCGATGTCACCCGTCACATATAGGAGGGATAGATCCCATCTACATCACTCACATCCCTCCGCATAATTCGTTACATACCCAGTAATCGCCTTTATAGTCCACCCATTTACGGGTGACGTTTGACGAAGCCAAAGTATGCAATTCATTATGTAGGGAACCATGGTGACTTCAGGTCTAAGGACTAATAGTCATACTAATAGCCACATGAGAAAGTATATGACACTCATATAACGATCCATGATACTTTCTCATGGCGGGTCATTCAGTATACATTCTCCAATGCATACCCATGTGTCAACTTGATATCTCATATCCATGACTTGTGAGATCAAGTCATCTTGTTGACCTACATGCTAGTCTCTACGCATTAACATTGTCCCTGAATGTTAATACTCGACTAGGAATGATTAAGAGTAGTGTTCTCTATATCATCTCATTATCGATTCAACCAATCGATTGATATAGATAAGAACCTACTACTCAAGGACATTATTATATTTAGTTATTTGACACCAATACAAGTAAATATAATAACCATGCCTTAATAAATAGGAATATGATACAATAAAGTCCATACAACAATCATCATATGATTGGCTCTAGGGCTTTCACTAACACTTTCAGTCCATGTGAAGATTTCGGAATTTGGACTCCTGTAGGTCTATCAATGGGTTTCGGTCAAAACCCATTGATGACCCTATTCACCTCATCTCCAATCCAATCAAACTCCAGTGGCTTTGAGACGTGCCCCTCTGTGTATCGTGTCCAAAATATCTGATTTCCAAGGCAGGATTAGGTCTACATTGCCAATTTTCAAAAATACGGCCCCGTGCCACGTGGAACGCGGCCGAAACTGGGAGGTAGGAGGAACAGAGGAAAGTTTCCTCCAAGCAACAATATTTGAAGCCCTTAGGTCTTTCAGTCCTTGTGAAGATTTCAGAATTTGGACTCCTGTAAGTCCATCAATGGGTTTCGGTCAAAACCCATTGATGGCCATATTCACCTCATCTCTGATCCAATCAAACTCCAGTGGCTTCGACACTGCCCCTCTATGTATCGTGTCAAAAATATCTGATTTCCAAGGCAGGATTAGGTCTACACAGCTAATTTTTAGAAATCCGACCTCGTGCCCCGTGGCACACAGCCGAAACTGGGAGGTAGGAGGATCAGAGGAAAGTTTCCTCCAAGCAACAACATTTGAAGCCCTTAGGTCTTTCAATCCATGTGAAGATTTCGGAATTTGGACTCCTGTAGGTCCATCAATGGATTTCGGTCAAAACCCATTGATGGCCCTATTCACCTCATCTCCGATCCAATCCAACTCGAGTGGCTTTGGGAAGTGCCCCTCTGTGTATCGTGTCCAAAATATCTGATTTCCAAGGCAGGATTAAGTCTACACAGCCAATTTTCAGAAATCCGGCTGCGTGGCACGTGGCACGCGGCCGAAACTGGGAGGTAGCAGGATCAGAGGAAAGTTTCCTCCAAGCAACAACATTTGAAGCCCTTGGGTCTTTCAGTCCATGTGAAGATTTCGGAATTTCGATTCTTATAGGTCCATCAATGGGTTTCGGTTAAAACCCATTGATGGCCCTATTCACCTCATCTCCGATCCAATCCAACTCCAATGGCTTTGGGACGTGCCCCTCTGTGTATCGTGTCAAAAATATCTGATTTCCAAGGCAGGATTAAGTCTACACACCCAATTTTCAAAAATCCGGCCCCGTGCCACGTGGCACACGGCCGAAACTGGGAGGTAACAGGATCTGAGGAAAGTTTCCTCAAAGCAACAACATTTGAAGCCCTTAGTTCTTTCAATCCATGTGAAGATTTCGGAATTTGGACTCCTGTAGGTCCATCAAAGGGTTTCGGTCAAAACCCATTGATAGCCCTATTAACCACATCTCCGATCCAATCCAACTCCAGTGGCTTTGGGACGTGCCCCTCTCTGTATCGTGTCCAAAATATCTGATTTCCAAGGCAGAATTAGGTTTATATTGCAAATTTTCAGAAATCCGGCCCCGTGCCACGTTGCACGCAGCCTAAACTGGGAGGTAGGAGGATCTGAGGAAAGTTTCCTCCAAGCAACAACATTTGAAGCCCTTACGTATTTCAGTCCATTTGAAGATTTTGGAATTTGGACTCCTGTATGTCCATCAATGGGTTTCGGTCAAAACTCATTGATGGCCCTATTCACCTGATCTCCGATCCAATCCAACTCCAGTGGCTTTGGGACGTGCCCCTCTGTGTATCGTGTCCAAAATATCTGATTTCCAACACGGGATTAGGTCTACACAGCCAATTTTCAGAAATCAGTCGCGTGCCACATGGCACGCGGCCGAAACTGGGAGGTAAGAGGATTGGAGGAAAGTTTCCTCCAAGCAACAACATTTGAAGCCCTTAGGTCTTTCAGTCCATGTGAAGATTTCGGAATATGGACTCTTGTAGGTTCATCAATGGGTTTCGGTCAAAACACATTGATGGCCCTATTCACCTCATCTCCGATCCAATCTAACTCTAGTGGCTTTGGGACGTGCCCCTCTGTGTATCGTGTCCAAAATATCTGATTTCCAACGCAGAATTAGGTCTACACAGCCAATTTTCAGAAATCTGCCCCGTGCCACGTGGCACGCGGCCGAAACTGGGAGGTATGAGGATCAGAGGAAAGTTTCCTCCAAGCAACATTATTTGAAGCCCTTAGGTCTTTCAGTCCATTTGAAGATTTTGGAATTTGGACTCCTGTATGTCCATCAATGGGTTTCGGTCAAAACTCATTTATGGCCCTATTCACCTCATCTCCGATCCGATCCAACTCCAGTGGCTTTGGGACGTGCCCGAGAGGATCGGAGGAAAGTTTCCTCCAAGAAACAACATTTGAAGCCTTTAGGTCTTTCAGTTCATGTGAAGATTTCGGAATTTGGACTCCTATAGGTCCATCAATGGGTTTCGATCAAAACGCATTGATGGCCCTATTCACCTCATCTCCGATCCAATCCAACTCTAGTGGCTTTGGGACGTGCCCCTCTATGTATCGTGTCCAAAATATCTGATTTCCAAGGCAGGATTAAGTCTACACAGCCAATTTTCAGAAATCCGCCCCGTGCCACATGGCACGCGGTCGAAACTGGAAGGTAGGAGGATCAGAGGAAAGTTTCCTCCAAGCAACAACATTTGAAGCCCTTAGGTCTTTCAGTTCATGTGAAGATTTCGAAATTTAGACTCCTGTAGGTCAATCAATGGGTTTCGGTCAAAACACATTGATGACCCTATTCACCTCATCTCCAATCCAATCAAACTCCAGTGGCTTTGGGACGTGCCTCTCTGTGTATCGTGTCCAAAATATCTGATTTCCAAGGTAGGATTAGGTCTACATAGCCAATTTTCAGAAATCCGGCCCCGTGCCACGTGGCACGCGGCCGAAACTGGGAGGTAGGAGGATCAGAGAAAAGTTTCCTCCAAGAAACAACATTTGAAGCCCTTAGGTCTTTCAGTCCTTGTGAAGATTTCGGAATTTAGACTCCAGTAGGTCCATCAATGGGATTCGGTCAAAACCCATTGATGGCCCTATTCACCTCATCTCCGATCCATTCCAACTCCAGTGGCTTTGGGACGTGCTACTTTTTGTATCGTGTCCAAAATATCTGATTTCCAAGGCAGGATTAGGTCTACACAGCCAATTTTCAAAAATTCGGCCCCGTGCCACGTGGCACGCCAATAAAATCGAGGTAAGGATCTGAGGAAAGTTTCCTCAAAGCAACAACATTTGAAGCCCTTAATTCTTTCAATCCATGTTAATATTTCGGAATTTGGACTCCAGTAGGTCCATCAATGGGTTTCGGTCAAAACCCATTGATGGCCCTATTCACCTCATCTCCGATCCAATCCAACTCCAGTGGCTTTGGGACGTGCCCCTCTCTGCATCGTGTCCAAAATATCTGATTTCCATGGCAGGATTAGATTTATATAGCCAATTTTCATAAATCCGGTCCCGTGCCACGTTGCACGCAGCCTAAACTGGGAGGTAGGAGGATCTGAGGAAAGTTTCCTCCAAGCAACAACATTTGAAGCCCTTAGGTCTTTCAGTCCATGTGAAGATTTCGGAATTTGGACTACTGTGGGTCCATCAATGGGTTTCGATCAAAACTCATTGATGGCCCTATTCACCTCATCTTCGATCCAATCTAACTCCAGTGGTTTGGGATGTGCCCCTCTGTGTATCGTGTCCAAAATATCTGATTTCCATGGCAGGATTAGGTCTACACAACCAATTTTCAAAAATCCGGCTCCGTGCCATGTGGCACGCAGTCGAAACTTGGATGTAGGAGAATCAGAGGAAAGTTTCCTCCAAGCAACAACATTTGAAGCCCTTAGGTCTTTCAGTCCATGTGAAGATTTCGGAATTTGGAATCCTGTAGGTTCATCAATGGGTTTCGGTCAAAACCCATTGATGGCCCAATTAACCTCATCTCCGATCCAATCCAACTCCAGTGGCTTTGGGACGTGCCCCTCTGTGTATCGTGTCCAAAATATCTGATTTCCAAGGCAGGATTAGGTCTACATAGCTAATTTTCAGAAATCCGACCCCGTGCCACGTGGCACGCGGTCGAAACTGGGAAGTAGGAGGATTAGAGGAAAGTTTCCACCAAGCAACAACATTTGAAGCCCTTAGGTCTTTCAGTCCATGTGAAGACTTCGGAATTTGGACTCCTGTAGGTCCATCAATGGGTTTCGGTCAAAACCCATTGATGGCCCTATTCACCTCATCTCCGATCCAATCCAACTCTAGTGGCTTTGGGAAGTGCCCCTCTGTGTATCGTGTCCAAAATATCTGATTTCCAACGCAGAATTAGGTCTACACAGCCAATTTTTAGAAATCCTGCCCCGTGCCGCGTGGCACGTGGCCGAAACTGGGAGGTAGGAGGATCAGAGGAAAGTTTCCTCCAAGCAACATCATTTGAAGCCCTTAGGTCTTTCAGTCCATTTGAAGATTTTGGAATTTGGACTCCTGTATGTCCATCAATGGGTTTCGGTCAAAACTCAATGATGGCCCTATTCACCTCATCTCCGATCCAATCCAACTCCAGTGGCTTTGGGACGTGCCCCTCTGTGTATCGTGTCCAAAATATCTGATTTCCAAGGCAGGATTAGGTCTACACAGCCAATTTTCAGAAATCAGGCCGCGTGCCACATGGCACGTAGCCTTAACTGGGAGGTAAGAGGATCGGAGGAAAGTTTCCTCCAAGCAACAATATTTGAAGCCCTTAGGTCTTTCAATCCATGTGAATATTTCGGAATTTGGACTCCTGTAGGTCCATCAATGGGTTTCGATCAAAACCCATTGATGGCCCTATTCACCTCATCTCCGATCCAATCCAACTCCAGTGGCTTTGGGACGTGCCCCTCTATGTATCGTGTCCAAAATATCTAATTTCCAAGGCAGGATTAGGTCTACACAGCCAATTTTCAGAAATCCGCCCCGTGCCACGTGGCACGCGGTCGAAACTGGAAGGTTGGAGGATCAGAGGAAAGTTTCCTCCAAGCAACAACATTTGAAGCCCTTAGGTCTTTCAGTCCATGTGAAGATTTCGGAATTTATACTCCTGTAGGTCAATCAATGGGTTTCGGTCAAAACCCATTGATGACCCTATTCACCTCATCTCCAATCTATTCAAACTCC
Source organism: Wurfbainia villosa (assembly GCA_025175895.1). Lineage (NCBI taxonomy): Eukaryota > Viridiplantae > Streptophyta > Magnoliopsida > Zingiberales > Zingiberaceae > Wurfbainia > Wurfbainia villosa. Next base: position 26,528,517 of record CM045995.1, read on the forward strand.
TGTGGCTTTGGGACGTGCCTCTCTGTGTATCGTGCCAAAATATCTGATTTCCAAGGCAGGACTAGGTCTACATAGCCAATTTTTAGAAATCCTGCCCCTGCCACGTGGCACGCGACCGAAACTGGGAGGTAGGAGGATCAGAGGAAAGTTTCTTCCAAGCAACAACATTTGAAGCCCTTAGGTCTTTCAGTCCTTGTGAAAATTTCGGAATTTGGACTCCTATTGGTCCATCAATGGGTTTCGGTCAAAACCAATTGATGGACCTATTCACCTCATCTCTGATCCAATCCAACTCCAATGGCTTCGGGACTGCCCCTCTGTGTATCGTGTCCAAAATATCTGATTTCCAAGGCAGGATTAGGTCTACACAACAAAATTTCAAAAATCCGTCCTCGTGCCACGTGGCACACAGTCGAAACTGGGAGGTAGGAGGATCAGAGGAAAGTTTCCTCCAAGCAACAACATTTGAAGCCCTTAGGTCTTTCAGTCCATGTGAAGATTTCGGAATTTGGACTCCTGTAGGTCCATCAATGGGTTTCGGTCAAAACCCATTAATGGGTCTATTCACCTCATCTCCGATCCAATCCAACTCCAGTGGCTTTGGGAAGTGCCCCCCTGTGTATCGTGTCCAAAATATCTAATTTCCAAGGTAGAATTAGGTCTAGACAGCCAATTTTCAGATATCCGGCTACGTGACACGTGGCACGCGGCCAAAACTGGGAGGTAGGAGGATCAGAGGAAAATTTCCTCCAAGCAACAACATTTGAAGCCCTTAGGTCTTTCAGTCCATGTGAAGATTTCGGAATTTGGATTCTTATAGGTCCATCAATGGGTTTCGGTCAAAACCTATTGATGGCCCTATTCACCTCATCTCCGATCCAATCCAACTCCAGTGGCTTTGGGACGTGCCCCTCTGTGTATCGTGTCCAAAATATCTGATTTCCAAGGCAGGATTAGGTCTACACAACAAATTTTCAGAAATCCGGCCCTGTGCCATGTGGCACGCGGCCGAAACTAGGAGGTAGGAGAATCAGAGGAAAGTTTCCTCCAAGCAATAACATTTGAAGCCCTTAGGTCTTTCAGTCCATGTGTAGATTTCATAATTTGGAATCCTGTAGGTTCATCAATGGGTTTCGGTCAAAACCCATTGATGGCCCAATTAAACTCATCTCCGATCCAATCCAACTCCAGTGGCTTTGGGACGTACCCCTCTGTGTATCGTGTCCAAAATATCTGATTTCCAAGGCAAGATTAGGTCTACATAGCTAATTTTCAGAAATCCGTCCCCATGCCATGTGGCACGCGATCGAAACTGGGAAGTAGGAGGATTAGAAGAAAGTTTCCTCCAAGCAACAACATTTCAAGCCCTTAGGTCTTTCAGTCCATGTGAAGATTTCGGAATTTGTACTCCTGTAAGTCCATCAATGGGTTTCAGTCAAAATCCATTGATGGGCCTATTCACCTCATCTCCGATCCAATCAAACTCTAGTGGCTTTGGGACATGCCCCTCTGTGTATCGTGTCTAAAATATCTGATTTCCAACGCAAGATTAGGTCTACACAGCCTATTTTCAGAAATCCAGCCCCGTGCCACATGGCACGCGACCGAAACTGGGAGGTAGGAGGATCAGAGGAAAGTTTCCTCCAAGCAACATCATTTGAAGCCCTTAGGTCTTTCAGTCCATTTAAAGATTTTGGAATTTGGACTCCTGTATGTCCATCAATGGGTTTCGGTCAAAACGCATTGATGGCCCTATTCACCTCATCTCCGATCCAATCCAACTCCAGTTGCTTTGGGACGTGCCCCTCTGTGTATCGTGTCCAAAATATCTGATTTCCAAGGCAGGATTCGGTCTACATAGCCAATTTTCAGAAATCAGGCCGCATGCCACGGGGCACGCGGCCGAAACTGGGAGGTAAGAGGATCGGAGGAAAGTTTCCTCCAAGCAACAACATTTGAAGACCTTAGGTCTATCAGTTCATGTGAAGATTTCGGAATTTGGACTCCTGTTGGTCCATCAATGGGTTTCGATCAAAACCCATTGATGGCCCTATTCACCTCATCTCCGATCCAATCCAACTCCAGTGGCTTTGGGACGTGCCCCTCTATGTATCGTGTCCAAAATATCTAATTTCCAAGGCAGGAATAGGTCTACACAGCCAATTTTTAGAAATCCGCCCCGTGCCACGTGGCACGCGGTCGAAATTGGAAGGTAGGAGGATCAGAGGAAAGTTTCCTCCAAGCAACAATATTTAAAGCCCTTAGGTCTTTCAGCCCATGTGAAGATTTCGGAATTTAGACTCCTCTAGATCAATCAATGTGTTTCGAACAAAACTCATTGATGACCCTATTCACCTCATCTCCAATCCATTCAAACTCCAGTGGCTTTGGGACGTGCCTCTCTGTGTATCGTGTCCAAAATATCTGATTTCCAAGGCAGGATTAGGTCTACACATCCAATTTTCAAAAATCCAGCCCCGTACCACGTGGCACGCGGCCGAAATTGGGAGGTAACAGGATCTGAGGAAAGTTTCCTCAAAGCAACAACATTTGAAGCCCTTAGTTCTTTCAATCCATGTGAAGATTTCGGAATTTGGACTCCTGTAGGTCCATCAATGGGTTTCGGTCAAAACCCATTGATGGCCCTATTCACCACATCTCCGATCCAATCCAACTCCAGTGGCTTTGGGACGTGCCCCTCTGTGTATCGTGTCCAAAATATCTGATTTCCAAGGATTAGGTTTATATAGCCAATTTTCAGAAATCTGGCCCCGTGCCACGTTGCACGCGGCCTAAACTGGGAGGTAGGGGGATCTGATAAAAGTTTTCTACGAGCAACAACATTTGAAGCCCTTAGGTCTTTCAGTCCATGTGAAGATTTCGGAATTTGGACTCCTGTAGGTCTATCAATGGGTTTCGATCAAAACCCATTGATGGCCCTATTCACCTCATTTCCGATCCAATCCAACTCTAGTGGCTTTGGGACGTGCCCCTCTGTGTATCGTGTCCAAAATATCTGATTTCCAAGGCAGGATTTGGTCTACGCAACCAATTTTCAGAAATCCGGCCCCGTGCCACATGGCACGCGGCCGAAACTAAGAGGTACGTGAATCAGAGGAAAGTTTCCTCCAAGCAACAACATTTGAAGCCCTTAGGTCTTTAAGTCCATGTGAAGATTTCAGAATTTGGAATCCTGTAGGTTCATCAATGGGTTTCGGTCAAAACTCATTGGTGGCCCTATTAACCTCATCTCCGATCCAATCCAACTCCAGTGGCTTTGGGACGTGCCCCTCTGTGTATCGTGTCCAAAATATCTAATTTCCAAGGCAGGATTAGGTCTACATAGCTAATTTTCATAAATTCGGCCCCGTGCCACGTGGCACGCGGTCGAAACTGGGAAGTAGGAGGATTATAGGAAAATTTCCTCCAAGCAACAACATTTGATGCCCTTAGGTCTTTCAGTCCATGTGAAGATTTCGGAATTTGGACTCCTGTAGGTCCATCAATGTGTTTCGGTCAAAACCCATTGATGGCCCTATTCACCTCATCTCCTATCCAATCCAACTCTAGTGGCTTTGGGACGTGCCCCTCTGTGTATCGTGTCCAAAATATCTGATTTCCAACACAGGATTAGGTCTACACAGCCAATTTTCAGAAATCAGGTCGCGTGCCACATGGCACGCGGCCGAAACTGGGAGGTAAGAGGATTGGAGGAAAGTTTCCTCCAAGCAACAACATTTGAAGCCCTTAGGTCTTTCAGTTCATGTGAAGATTTCGGAATTTGGACTCCTGTAGGTCCATCAATGTGTTTCGGTCAAAACCCATTGATGGCCCTATTAACCTCATCTCCGATCCAATCCAACTCCAGTGGCTTTGGGACGTGCCCCTCTGTGTATCTTGTCCAAAATATCTGATTTCCAAGGCAGGATTAGGTCTACACGGCCAATTTTCAGAAATCTGGCCCCGTGCCACGTGGCACGCGGTCGAAACTGGGAGGTACGAGGATCAGAGGAAAGTTTCCTCCAAGCAACAACATTTGAAGCCCTTAGGTCTTTCAGTCCATGAGAAGATTTCGAAATTTGGACTCCTGTAGGTCCATCAATGGGTTTCTGTCAAAACTCGTTGATGGCCCTATTCACCTCATCGCCGATCCAATCCAACTCCAGTGCCTTTGGGACGTGTCCCTCTGTGTATCGTGTCCAAAATTTCTGATTTCCAAGGAAGAATTAGGTCTACACAACCAATTTTCAGAAATCCAGCCCCGTGCCACGTGGCACACGGCCGAAACTGGGAGGTAGGAGGAGCAGAGGAAAGTTTCCTCCAAGCAACAACATTTGAAGCCCTTAGGTCTTTCAGTCCATGTGAAGATTTCGGAATTTGAACTCTTGTAGGTCCATCAATGGGTTTCGGTCAAAACCCATTGATGGCCCTATTCACCTAATCTCTGATCCAATCCAACTCCAATGGCTTTGGGACGTGCCCCTCTGTGTATCGTGTCCAAAATATCTGATTTCCAAGGCAGGATTAGGTCTACACAGCTAATTTTCAGAAATCCGACCCCGTGCCACATGGCATGCGGCAGAAACTGGGAGGTAGGAGGATCAGAGGAAAGTTTCCTCCAAGCAACAACATTTGAAGCTCTTAGGTCTTTCAGTCCATGTGAAGATTTCGGAATTTGGACTCCTGGCGGTCCATTAATGGGTTTCGATCAAAATCCATTGATGGCCCTATTCACCTCATTTCCGATCCAATCCAACTCCAGTGGCTTTGGGACGTGCCCCTCTGTGTACCGTGTCCAAAATTTCTAATATTCAAGGCTTGATTCGGTTTACACAGCCATATTTCAGAAATCAGACCCTGTGGCACGTGGCACGCGGCCGAAACTGGGAGGTAGGTGGATCAGAACAAAGTTTCGTCGACACAACAATATTTGAAGCTGTTAGGTCTTTCAGTCCATGTCAAGATTTCGGAATTTGGACTCCTCAAGGTCCATCAATGGGTTTCGGCCAAAACCCATTGATGGCCCTACACAGGACCACTGTGTTCCTGGGATTATAATTGCCAGCACCACCTTATTTCCGGGCTGTTTGAAAGTGTACGTGGTACTGGGAATTGAAATCCCAGGACCACTGTGTGTTCCCCGGCCAGTTCTAAATTGTACGTGGTCCTGGGAATTGAAATCCCAGGACCACCTTATTCCTCGGCCATTTCGAAATTGTACGTGGTCCTGGGAAATAAATTCCCAGGACCACTGTGTTTCTGGGATTATAATTACCAGCACCACCGTATTCCTCGGCCAGTTCGAAATTGTACGTGGTCCTGGGAATTAAAATCCCAGGACCATTGTGTTCCTGGGATTTTAATTCCCAGCACCACCTTATTTCTCGGCCAGTTCGAAATTGTACGTGGTGCCGGACTTTAATTCCCAGCACCAGTGTGTTCCTGGGAGTTAAATTCCCAGCACCACCGTATTCCTCGGCCAGTTCGAATTGTACGTGGTACTGGGAATTGAAATCCGAGGACCACTGTGTGTTCCCCAGCCAGTTCTAAATTATACGTGGTCCTAAGAATTGAAATCTCAGGACCACCTTATTCCTCGGTCATTTCGAAATTGTACGTGGTCCTGGGAAATAAATTCCCATGACCACTGTATTTCTGGGATTATAATTACCAGCACCACCGTATTCCTCGGCCAGTTCAAAATTGTACGTGGTTCTGGAAATTAAAATCCCAGGACCATTGTGTTCCTGAGATTTTTAATTTCCAGCACTACTTTATTTCTCGGCCAGTTCGAAATTTTACGTGGTGCCGAACTTTAATTCTCAGTACCACCGTATTCCTCAGCCAGTTCGAAATTGTACGTGGTCCTGGAAATTAAAATCCCATGACCATTGAGTTCCTGGGATTTTAATACCCAGCACCACCTTATTCCTCGCCTAGTTCGAATTGTACATGGTGCTGGGACTTTAATTCCCAGCACTAGTGTGTTTCTGGGAGTTAAATTCTCAGCACCACCGTATTTCTCGGTCTGTTCGAAATTGTACGTGGTGCTGGGAATTAAAATCTCAGAACCACTGTGTTCCTGGGACTTTAATTCCCATGACCACTTTTTTTTTTATCTGAACCAGTTTGAATTTGAACGTGTTGCTGGAAAATTAAATCCCAGGACCATTGTGTTCCTGGGATTTCATTGCCAGCACCATCAAAGTATTCAACAATATATTATATAACATTTATTAAAGCTCAAACACAAATAATAAATAAATTTACAGTCACTGTTGATCTATGGAAAGCAGTACCATTTACAAATTAGCAAAATTCATTAATTACAACAATGCAGTTTGAAGTCCACAACTTTTCTAAAATTACATCAGGAAGAACTCATCCCTTAAAATTGAGACTGAGACATCTATTCTGAATTTGGTCATGTCTGCTTGTTTGAAGTCCATCTTCTCACCATAAAGCAGACATATCATGTATTGCATCACAAAGAAGGCACAATCATTGCTGTAAACATGCAAAGAAAAATTTTATATTTCAATTCAAAAGTATAATTTTCACGTTCAGTATTTTCACCTTGCTACTTGTTGGGGACAATCAGTTGTAACAGAAACTCAGCTGTCGATGGGGTAATAAGCTTGTAAATATAGATGAATTGCTGCAAGCTCCTTAGGTGAATATCCTTTAAATTAGGATACCTATTATTACACGATGACTAAGTTAAGATAACTATTAATTTTCAGATAACTAAGTTAAATTGATGGAATATCCATATTTAAAAAATTAAACTACTCACCACTGCTTCAAAATCAGCTTTTGATCTTCCACCATATGAAATGGAGTTGTAATGATTGAAAGTCATTGCTTTTGTGTCGATACACAACAGGTGAAAGTGAGTTTGGTCAGTATTTAGAGGTATAAAAATATATCTAACCTCTCCATCATTCATGTCCGTGTTTATGATTTATGTTGTGGCAGTCTTCCACGACATTCTTAATGCTGGCTGTAATTGTGTGTAGAGAAAAATATTTAAACAGTTAGTATAATATTTTAAATCGTGAAAATACAAGATAATTTAACTTCCTTACAATGAACACAGATGAGCAATACACAGACTTGTTATATGACCTACATGAAGAGGAGGCCCCCCTAAAAAGAATTGAGCAAAATGTATCGATAACCTCCCCAACTGTGAAAACAGATCCATTAACTCCAAAGTATAAAGAATTCAGAGTTAATGAAAAAGGAGCTTCCTCCCAAACATAACCTATAATAGGCCTACAAAAAAATTTAATGGTAATTAAATATTTGCACTTTATAATATTGTAATAAAAATTTTGAATGTAATGGTGGATGTAACTACCATACTTTATTTTTTCTAAACTTTTTAGCAAGTAGGTCATATCAGCATCTTATTTTTTGTTCTTTGCCGTCTTACATTTTTTCTTGACATACTATAATACAAAAATTATATTAGTTATTTAAATAAAATAACACAAACTAATTTTGGGAAGTATTCTGACTAACCGCAATGGCTTCCATTCTCATTTGGTTGAGTTTATCAATTATTGTTTCATCCCTCTCAAGATCTTTTTCATCTTCTTCCACAATACAGATAGTATCCCTCGCTTGCAATTCATCCATACCAATTTTTTGTTTGCCTTTCTTCGCAAATACTTCTGCTTCATTTACAGCTTTATCAGGTTGCCCTTCTAATAACTCAACATCAGAAATTTCTGTCTTTTTTCTTTTACTTTGAGGTACCAATTTTGCCCACAGTGGACTATCCACGGGAGTATCCCTGTAATCATAGCGAGTTCTATCTCGTCGTCTTGTTCTGCTGGCAATTGGTTCCAGTTGAGGTTGAGGGTCAACTTCGGGCTTATTTGATTCAGCCTTCATACCTTCTCTTCCTATAATTTCCATTAGTTCTTTTACCCTTTCGGTTAGTGTCATGTTTTCTATTCTTAACTCTTTGAGTTGTCTCTGATAAACTAAACACTCATGGCATTCACTAGTAGGGTATTTTTCTTGTATAGTTTGTGATGATGATGTCTCTATTGGATGAGGAGTATTTTCAATATAATAGTCAACCTTATCAAGCAATATATTTTCACTACGTGTACACACTAGATCAACAATGACCTATCAGAAAATCAACAATTATTTAGATAACGAAAATGAAAAAATGTTAAGTTGTGGTATTCTATTTACCTGTTCAGGTGAGACTTGCTCCAATAAATTCCTCACCTTGCTAATATGTGAAGGAGTTGCCCTCCACTTATTTATTCGTGGCCCTTCGGTATTGTATGGTCTCTGGATTGGGACATGTTCCAGAAACCAAGCCTGCTCATATCCAAAGTGTTACATACTTATGTGAATATAAAAGACAAAATAATTTAGTAAGAAGGAACTTATAGCCAAAAGGCTGACAAATCCCTTTAGGTAAGGGATTCGGCTCTTCTGCGCAACTGTATTAGTAGATGAATATAGATCTCTAATAGTAGGCAATTGTGGAGCCATAAATTGATGGATGACTTCGACCCAATTGAAACTACCTATGTTGTCAAAATCATCTACAATATCTACAAGACCTATGGGGACCTTATATATAGTAGTACAGAACAACACACAAGCAAATATATACAAAACATACAACTTACAAAATGCCAAAACATCTTCATCTACTTCTACTCTAGTAGAAAAGGTTTTAAGAAAAAACTCTAACCTCGATCTAGTTGGTTCTTTTTTGGAGAATTGAGAATTGAAAAGAGCACCTGATGTATTAATTGAATTCATAGGAACATAAGCCCCTCTATCTGCAATACCGAGCAAAAGGGACACATATCTTCTGGTGAAAGCAACTGGTACAGTTGAAAACTTAAAGCTTTGACTTGTCAAATCCCAACTTTGAAATATATTGACCAATATGCCACGGATTTGTGGAATGTCTTGTATATTCAAAAAAACAGCAAATGAGATTTGTTTAATGATCTCTCTGTGCCTTTCATGTAAACAAACACACGGACGTTGCTTTCCTTTGGCACATGGACCTCCAAAAAATTCAATAAAGTGGCCTAAAACGCTGGTCCATTAGAGTTTCTTCGCACACTTATTATTTCCCTAACAATTTGAAAATACAAAATTTTAAAAACCTGATTTATTCCTTCATATACAGATGAAAAAGATCGTCCATTTGTATTTGAATATTTGAAACCATTCCAAAACCATAACTGAAAAATCATTTTAAACATATGACATACTTCATATTCGACTAAAGCAAGGAATGCGACACTTACCTTGGCCGGTGAAGGAGAGGTTGAACCAGATGCTTGACTCATTTCTGCAATAATGAATGGTAGATAAAAATCTTATGAGATGTACACCTTTCAACGGAAACCCTACAACCAAGTAAGAAATGGGTAAAACTCTAGTTAAATGAGAGGACGACATCATATTACCTCGAAGCGTCTCGTCGAAATCCAAAAACTCAGAAGCTAACGGAATGACGCCGCAGGAGGAAAACTGGAGTCTAAGAATTTCCAATTTTTTGTTCGCTCGAAGATTTCCGGGAAGCTGAAGACACGAAAATGCTAATTTGGTGACTCGTTTGGACGAGACGTTTGGATGGCTCGGGATTTGGAAATGTGGCTCGGATGCATGCAGAATCTCTGCATTAAAAACGCTGTTTGGCGGGAGGGGTATTTTGGGAATTACACGTGCGATTTGGTAATTCTGAAACTATAGTGCGCGTTTTGGGCAATTCCGAACTTCAGCTGCTGTGTTTGGTAAATTGCCGATGTAACAATTGTTTGAGACTCATTTTCATACTTCAAAATTTTGACATAATTAAATTACCGCGTATGCTGTTTTGAAGTTGTAAAAAAAATGCACTAAACTATATGTTGGTGCAGGGACACTAGATAATCGAATCTGTATTTTGATTATGACAAGGACACAAAGTTAAATTTACATCGTTATCTCACGAGCTAAATCGAGTGTGCAGAAAAATGCTAAAGCTGGAGCTGAAGGCTAGCGACACCCGGAGGAAGCCACGATGGTCGGACGACACTCGAGTGACTTCGGAGGGAGCCGAAGGAATCGAGTGGAAGACCGGAAGCGAGAGCTATAAAGTAAGTATCGAGGTAAGCTCGTGTGAGTGAGAGATGGTAAGGTCATGTCCTCTGTACGAGGACGACCATAGGTGGCGATCCGACTAAGACTTCCTGTGGAAGGTCTAGGTCGAGATCGGATGGTTAGAAACCGTCGCATTTATCATTTCCGAGCTAATCTCTTACTGTAGGGAAGTGGTCAGGCTGACAGTCGACTGCTGGACATTAGGTAGTCGACTGATGCTCATCAGTCGACTGATGGGAGGCATCGATCGACTGATGAGAGGCATCAGTCGACTGATGGGAGACATCAATCGACTGATGGCGACGAATCAGCCTTTGCGCTAGGTCAAAATGGATAACGTTTGACGCAGCCACTTTGCGATAAAATTTGTACAACTTCGTGATCTGTTCCGAAAGATGAGGAGACAAATTCAAAGGCCAAAATCTATAAAAGGAGGGGAGGATTCCAACTCCAAAGATCATCAAGTTTATTCTCAAGTGCTCCAAAACGCTAAAGCTCCAACACCGTCATAACGCCGACGCGATGACAAGTTCTCATCCTCTTCGTCGGCAGCAGCAACAAGTAACATATTCTATTGTATTCTTTGTTTTTATTCGTAACGAGGTGAGGTAGGCTTATTGTCTCATCCTTATACTTTCGATTTTGTGATCGTTGTCTCCTACCTTCAATGAGGAGGAGACATTATAGTGTTTTTCCCTCCGTACGCGGTCTAGGACTGTTAGGACCTTGGAGTAGCAACCGCTGGATTGTGAACCAAGTAAAAATAAACGTGTCTCTTTATTTTCCGCTGTGTTTACTCGTGTATCGAACGAACGAACGAAAAAATTTACGCTCATTATCCCCCCTCTAACGACGCTTCTCGATCCAATACTATACTCAAAATTAGATATGGCAAGCACAGTCAATAAATTATTGTTAAAGATCTTAAAACCGAGTCAAGCAACTAATTAAGATGAACATAAGTATATAAAAAATGCCCCAAATTCGATTTTTTTAATATATATATAAAGAGAAATATTATATTCATAGGTGCACAGCGAGCGTGCAGCATAACAATACCTTTTATATATATATATATATAACAATCCTTATTCAATATGTGTGATAATCTTCTTTTTATTTTTTTTTTCTATTATATTGCTCTATAAAATTATAAGAGTTATTTCTAGAACAAATGAATCAGGAGTCATTAGCTGTTATGAGTTCTAAAAGTACCCATTGCTCACAACTGCTCTTTCAGAAAGGAAAGAATCTTTTAGTCAATAACATCAAACAAAATCTTTATTTCCTCAACTCAAAAAAAAAAAATCAACTCTACAAGTATACTTTCGTGATCTGTGTTTACATAAACAAATGTATCATGCAATGAATTCATAAAAAGTCAGAGATCACCCGTTTTGTGGTTTGTAAAAGAGGCAAGTTAGCATTTTAAATGTCTCCAGAAAGGCGAATACTTTCGGTGTACAAGCTCAATAGGAACAATGTATCCAAAAAATGAAACATTGGCCGGGAGAAGCAGCAAGCGATTAAATAAAGACAATATTTGTTTTCATTAAAACTGGCCAGCCAACTGATAAAGTTGGCCAGTGGCAAAAGAACAATCCTGAGCAACAATATTTAATAAATGTGATCATTTCAAATAAAAGGATGTCCTCAGTTGAAGAAATGGCTTTCCATAGACATCAATGAAGCCTTTCTTGCACGAAGAAATTCAAATACTGAAAACAACAATCGGCTGGCCACACACAATTGCTACTGAAAACAAACTAACTTCCAGCAACAAAAATTAGAGTACCTAGAATTATGTTTTTTATACTAGACATGATGGTATGGCAATTTAAATGTTATGCTTTATCTCAACTGCTACATTTCTTTTGCCAAATCAACTGGTAATCCAGTGAGTTTAAGTTACACTAATCTAGACAATACACAAGTAGAGGTTCAGCCTTGTTTTGAGGGTTGATCCATTGAGTATGATAGCTCCCTTTACATCCAGCATAGCAAAATGTTAATGTCAGTCTTTAGTGTCAATCATGAGATGATTGATTAGGGATCATGTGTATCATATTTCATTAATAAAAGGCAAAGATTATTTATTATATTTACTTTATGCATGTGTCAGCTAAAATAAATATAATAATGCCCTTAAATAGTAGGTTCTAATCTACAGTATATCAATTGGTAGAATTTATTATGAGAAGCTGTAGAGAATACTATTCTTAATATTTGATGTGAGCGAAACATATAAAGTTTTAGGAGTAATTCTCGCTCACATATCAGTACATTTTATGTTAGATCCATGCATATGTTACTTTATTTTGTACGCATTTTCTATTTTCTGGTTCGGAGGTCTGCTCTTTGTACTTTTGGATGCAGGTTAACATTTCGGGAGAAAAAGATGCACTTTCGGAGCAAAAGACGGACATTTTACAGCTAGCCGCAGAGTGGGACACGGCCAGGACGTGTGGCTACACACGGTCATGTCCAATGGGCGAGATCAACCAACTTAGGGCCGCACACGGCCTGGCCACGTGGAAACACATGGTCATGTGGCGGCCTGCCAGATTTGCGCGACTAGGGTTTTTTCGGATTTTGCAACGGTCCGAGATGATGTCTATATAAGGATGGCTCCGCCCAAATCCTAGGGGAGAGGCACGACGACTAGGACGGCACGCCGAAGCCCTAAAAAGCTTCGGGAACTCGCAACGGGGAGGAGGAACGTTGCCGGAGGTCCACGCCTTGCACTTCAACGCCGGAGAAAAGACCACGAAAGCATTGTAATCCTTTGTTCCTGCATTTTATTCCTTAAGTATTCGAACATAAACATGCTTTGTGATTCTTCCTTCATATACATGGAGTAATTCTTTCGATTCTAGGATTAGGGAGTAGCTTGTGTGCACATTACAAATGTTGGTTCATGTTAAATTCTGTCTTTGAGTTTAATTTGGCAATTGGTAGTTGTTTTTACTATATCTATGCGTGTTTGGTTTTCTATCTGCTGTGCTTAGGCGATATGAGGGGTGACAGCCCTCGTATTTAAGATTTAGGAGATTTTATACAAGGAACCTAGGGGTAAACCTGATCCCCTGTAACCGTGGGTAGAAGGGTGCGATGGAATCAGAAACGGTTCATCGTAGGGATTGATTCGGCATCCTCATACCGTTTATCCCGTCCTTTTAGACAGAGATAGCTCCCGGTAGATGCTGCGGCTTATCGGGAGAGTGTATGATATCCCTTCCACAAAACCATAGCTAAACGTCTAAACAACGCCAATTGACAGTATTGTTTTGTGACACACAAGCGAAACCGAAGTCCTAGAATCACCTTTGAAGACCTCGGCACACTCCCTTCCTCCTCCGTGTGACACCGTATAGAGTATAGTCCACCGACAGCCCTCACCAATCGAAACCTCTTAGAGTTGCGTCCGAACGATTACAACCACTGAACATATCGATATTCGAATCCCAGTCCCTGTGGAATCGATAATCTTTTATCACTTGACGACATCCGTGCACTTGCGGGCGTTGAGCGCGAGCGCGCGCTTCGAGTCCTCGACGGCCTCCGTCGTGAGATCACGTACATTAAGTTTTTGGCGCCATTCTCGGGGACTCATCGATTCGATATCAAATGAACAGTGGAGAATTGAATCAGACTTAGGATTAGATTTATTTACTTTCTTTATTTTTCTTTTTTTTAGTTGCCTTATTTACTTTAGTTCTAAACTTTTCATAATTATATTTAGTTTTTAATTTTATTCTTGCAGTAGTTGTTTTTATTTCCTTTTTGCATCTTAGATTTTATTATCTAGATTGTTTTATTTTCTGCTTTTAGAATTAGTTAGCACTCCTAATTTTTATGGCTTGGTTCGTTGTATGCTTTGACGCTTATGATCGGAAGGTCTAATTCCGATCGACTTAGAAATTGAGCGAACCTTTCATCGCCGGAGAGAAGAGCAGCAAAGGATGGAGGATCAAGTCGCATCCAAAGTGAACATAGGTAGCCGACCTCTGTGGGACTACGCAGCTCCTAGCGCTAGAGGATTTAGGTCGGGTATAGCTGGACCATCTATTTCGGCAAATAACTTTGAGCTGAAACCAGCACTTATACATATGGTCCAGCAGAGTCAATTCGGAGGAGCTGCGACTAAAGACCTGAACCGGCACCTTGAGGCATTTTTAGAAATCTGCTCGACAATGAAAATGAACGGAGTCCCTTCTGACACGATCCGCCTGAACCTATTCTCGTTCTCACTGCGGGATAAGGCTAAGGCATGGCTTCACTCCTTACCTGCGAGGAGCATCACTACATGGGAGCAATGTGAGCAGCAGTTTCTGAACAAATACTTCCCACTAAGCAAGACTGCTCACTTGTACCATATTATCACGAGCTTCCGCCAGAAGGAGGCGGAGTCCTTATTCGAAGATTGGGATCGCTACAAGGGGCTACTCTACCAATGCCCCCACCACAGACTAGAGAGGTGGCTGGTGATCCACATCTTCTACAATGGGATCGCGTACGCCACAAAGATGTCCCTGGATTCTGCTGCAAGAGGAGCACTGATGAACAAGACCATAGAGGAGGCAAAGGAGTTAATAGAAGAGGTGGCCCAGAACCACCATCAATGGACTTCCGAATGTGGTCAACCTACGCCTGTAGCGGGACGATACACTGTCAACTCCATGGACCATCTGGCAGCAAGGATGGACGCGCTCAGCAAACGGTTCGAATCGTTGAATCCTTCATCTGTATGCGCGGCCATTGACTTTGGATAGGGAGCGACAGCGTATCGAGAGGACCACTATGGAGGGCAGGGAACCTCAGAGGAGCAGATTGAGCATTGTGACGCGATTGGGGACTACGACCAAAGGCCCAACAACCCATACTCTAACACCTACGATCCCGGATGGAGGAATCACCCGAATTTCTCCTATAAGAATAACTCGGGAAACTCACAACCATCAGGGGGTATGGCGAGCGAAGGGCAATGGCGGCGACCACGAAGTCGGGTGGCGGATGATGGAGGACTTTATTGCTACCCAAACTAAGGTCAATGAGGAATTTCGTCGCCAACATCAGAAGTCAGAAGAATCACTCAGAGACTTGAAGGTCACCGTCGACGGCCTTGCGAATCACACCAGGATGTTTGAGACGCAAGTGGCCCAGATAGCCTAAACCGTGTCGCAACCTGTGAAGAGCTCTCCGGTGAGTCAAGCTACAGAGGAACGAGTGGGGCAGAGTAGCAAATTCGCCAAGGTGTATGCAGCCATGATTACCACCCTACCTGACCAAGCTGAGTTTGAAGAGAAGATTCCATTACAGCTTAAGGACCCTGATGAATTTGTTATCCCCTGATCAATTTATGGGGAAGCTTCGACGAAGCTCTATGCGACTTGGGGTCATCAGTCAGTGTGATGCCCTACGCATACTATCTGAAGATGGGACTGACCAGGCTCCAACCAGTGAATCTTGGTATTCGTATGGGGGATGATTCAGTCAAGGAGCTCGTTGGCATGCTACCACACGTGCCTGTGGTGATTGAGGATTTCGTGATACCCACGGACTTCATCATACTGGACACATGACCCAATCCTCAAAATCCCATCATTCTGGGAAGGCCTTTTCTGGCAACTGCAGGGGCGTGCATAGACGTGAAGGCACACCAGATCTCCCTGGAGGTAAATGGGGAGATCATCCTCTTCAGCCTTTCGGAGCACAGAGCCCCCTACCTCGACGGCTTCACGTTTAGCAGAATGAAGCCGGAACCGCCAAATGAAGCTTCCGAGACGGATGAATGGAAGTTCACTGAACCTCCAGAGCCAAGTTGATAGTGGAGTGCGGTCAAGCTAAACGACCTTAAACAAAGCGCCTCTTGGGAGGCAACCCAAGTTTAGTTTTAGATTTCCCTTTGATTGTATTGCATGCATTCATTTAATTTTAGTTTTAATTTCCATCTCATTTAGAGTTAGGAATAGAAAAGAACTTTGCTAAGCAAAAATAAAATCCATATTAACCTACACGGCAAAATGTATGAGAAAATTCGAACTCTAACACAAAACAGGGAGAGAAATGGGGGCACACAGCCTGGCCGTGTGTTTTCCCACGGTCGTGCCCGACCGACCCGAGGCGCACACAGCCTTGCCATGTGTTTTCACACGGCCGTGTCACGCGAGGTTAAAAGGGGTGAGTCGTGTGTTTTCACCCCATTTGCACCGTGTGTTTCGAAATCTCTTGCCCTAGCCGTGTGGTTTCATCTTCCACACCATCTAGAAGCACTTTTAACCTCAAAGGAAGCCAAAAGAAGCAAGGATGAGGAGGACCAAGCATATAGCGCCTCGATCCGACGCTTCGGAGCAACGATCAAGGAGAGTCGACGCCCCTTAAGCTCCGGAGGAGGGTAACGCCCTACCCACTCTTCTTGTTCGCAATAACGAATATAGAGATAGATATAATGTGCTTTCTACTCGTAAACTCACTTCTACTAGGTACTTAGATGAAGATTTGCTAGAGTCTTTAGGGTTGTTGGGTGATATTCAAGCTTTATTTGCAAAAATGGGGTGGGATGAGATGATGGGAATAAGGCACCCAACCTACCCTAGGATAGTTCTAGAATTTTTAAGTTCCTTAGAGGCGGAAATTTTAATGGGTAGAGAGAGCGAGGAGGGTAGGATAACTTTTAGGCTTTTTAACATTGAGCATGAGTGGACCCTTCACCAATAGAACTCGTGTTTTGACTTGCTGAGTGGAAGAGAAAGAAGAATCCCTATTGGGTTCAACTCTCGGGTATTTTGGACCGAGTTGACGGGAGAGCACGCTTATGACCCTTCTATGGCCAAAGCGTCGCGCCTCCAAAACCCCGTCTTCCAATACCTCCACCGCATCATGGTCGGTACTATATTTGGTCGTGGGGAGAGTGACGGTGTAGTTAGAGCTAGCGAGCTGCTTTGCCTTTGGAATATGCTACAAAAAAGGAGTAGCATCGATGTAGGGTCCCACTTCATCAGACACTTGGTGAAGATGGGCAAAGCGGCACGAGGAGAGATTAATGTGGGAGGCCTACTTACCCACATTTGTCATAGGATGGGGTACGATTACACTGCATTAGAAAGTATAGAGGGAAGCCCTAGGATCGACCTAGGAGTGTGCATGGTCATGAAGATGATTGTGAAAAAAGGAGACTCCTTATGCTTTGTAAGGAAAAATCTGACGGCCCTTAGGCTCCCCGACCCTGATCGTACCACCATCACTACACGCGCTAACTAGCGCTTGGACCTGATAGTGGAGTCCCCTCCATATGAGGGACCCTCCACATCGGCACCCATCTCTTCACCTTTATATCACTCTCCCTCTAGTCCACACATGCATAGGAGCCCACCTAGTCCACGCCGACATGAATCTGCACCTGCACCACCATATTTTTCCACCTTTGAGCAAGATACAGGTACGTCGGCCTATGATTTCTCGGAGTTCCGATTGCGCCTCGACGACATATACACTGAGCAGCAGACGCAGAGGCAGCGATGGGAGGAGCAGAACGCCTACATGCAGGCGGAGTTCTAGGGCTTTCGGGAGCATTTCCAACGGGCTGAGGAGTTCTACGACGAGGCTCGCATATACTTCCAGGAGGAGGTTGCTCGTCGCCAGGATGAGGCCGCCTACCGCACGGAGATGCGGCAGCACATGCATGCCCAGCAGGCACAGTGGGCTAGGGAGGAGGAGCACCGAGCAGCCGCTGCATCCACTAACTCCCAGATCGACCACATGTACATGTGGCATCAACGACTCAGCAGCAGGTTCTCCCAGGATCCAAAGATGTCGAGGCTCCCAGACTTTCCACCTCGTTCACCATACTAGAGGTATATTTTTATTTAAGTCTGGGGGGAGGACCCCAAAGTTTATTTTGTTTTGTTTCCAAGCAGTAGTTTCTTTCCTGGTATTTTCATTTATTTATTCATGCATGGGTTGTTTAACTTCTTTCAGTACTTAGTTTTTGTTATCTGTAAAGTTGTCTCGGTAGTATTTATAAAAAGTTACTTACATGAGTTGTTCTCATAGGTAGCTCAACTTCATTTATCTCGTGGTATTTTATTTTATTCGCTTTAATGAATGTTCTAGACTTACACTGGTTAGTTTTATTTCTTTACACTTACACATGTCGAACATTCTGAAAGAGATAATCTAGTACATACCTAGTTATGATTCATCTCAGTAGTCTAGTACTTTGGAATCCATAGGTGACTCTAGGTTTAGTATTTTAGTTACTGGAGATGCTCGGATTGTGTAAGCCCATTTGAAAAAATCAAAATCCCAATGAAAAAAAAAGAGAGAAAGAGAAAAGGATGAAAAAGAAAAACAAGAAAAAAAAGAGAGATAGAAGATTATGAGGGATAAAAAATAGTTATCGTGGGTGGAAATGGTTAGGTGCCCCTTTGAGACCGAGTTAGGTTACTGGAGAAACACTTACCAATTTTTCTCAATACCGAGCACGCCTTTAAGACTTTATGCTAGATCTAGGGAATGACCCTCGCTTTGGCCAGGTAAGTGCCTAAGAGTCGGAAACCTTATGAAAGTTATGGGGTGACGACTTAACTCACCATGGAACGGGCATCCCCTAAGAATGATTCGCTTAGCACAAGCATGAGAAGATAACTTAGTGAATTTCTAGAACATATTTATTCTGCTTTGATTGTAAATACCACTTGATAAATTTAGTTGACATGCTAAGTATGAAACAATGTCTTTCTAAATTTCATGGTACTGAGGTTTGCTTGAGGACAAGCAAAGATTTAAGTTTGGGGGAAGTAATGTGAGCGAAACATATAGGGTTTTAGGAGTAGTTCTCGCTCACATCTCAGTACATTTTATGTTAGTTCCATGCATATGTTACTTTATTTTGTATGCATTTCCTATTTTCTGGTTCGGAGGTCTGCTCTTTGTACTTTTGGGTGCAGGTTAGCATTTTGGGAGAAAAAGACGCACTTTCGGAGCAAAAGACGGACATTTTGTAGCTAGACGTAGAGTGGGACACAGCCAGGGCGTGTGGCTACACACGGTCGTGTCCAATGGGCGAGATCAGCCAACTTAGGGCGGAAACACATGGCCGTGTGGCGGCCCGCAAGATTTGCGCGACTAGGGTTTTTTCAGATTTTGCAGTGGTTCGAGGTGATGTCTATATAAGGATGGCTCCACCCAAATCCTAGGGGAGAGGCACGATGGCTAGGACGGCACGCTGAAGCCCTAAAAAGCTTCGGGAGCTCGCAACGGGGAGGAGGAACGCCGCCGGAGGTCCACGCCTTGCATTTCAACGCCGGAGAGAAAACCACAAAAGCATTGTAATCCTTTGTTCCTGCGTTTTATTCCTTATGTATTCGAACATAAACATGCTTTGTGATTCTTCCTTCATATACATGGAGTAGTTCTTTCGATTCTAGGATTAGGGAGTAGCTTGTGTGCACATTACAAATGTTGGTTCATGTTAAATTCTGCCTTTGAGTTTAATTTGGCAATTGGTAGTTGTTTTTACTATATCTATGCGTGTTTGGTTTTCTACCTGCTGTGCTTAGGCGATACGAGGGATGACAACCCTCGTATCTAAGATTTAGGAGATTTTATACAAGGAACCTAGGGGTAAACCTAATCCCCTGTAACCGTGGGTAGAAGGGTGTGATGGAATCGAAAACGGTTCATCGTAGGGATTGATTCGACATCCTCGTACCGTCTATCCCATCCTTTTAGGTAGAGATAGCTCCCGGTAGATACAGCGGCTCATCGGGAGAGTGTAGGATGTCCCTTCCACAAAATCATAGCTAAACGTCTAGACAACGCCAATTGACAGCATTGTTTTGTGACACACAAGCAAAACCGAAGTCCTAGAATCACCTTTGAAGACCTCGGCACACTCCCTTCCTCCTCCGTGAGACATCGTATAGAGTATAGTCCACCGACAGCCCTCACTAATCGAAACCTCTTAGAGTTACGTCCGAACGATTACAACCACTGAACATATCGATATTCGAATCCCAGTCCCTATGGGATCGATAATCTTTTATTACTTGACGACATCCGTGCACTTGCGGACGTTGAGCGTGAGCGCGCGCTTCGAGTCCTCGACGGCCTCCGTCACGAAATTTGAGGTCGCGATCGCGTGCATCAATATTCCTAGTCAAGTATTAATAGACAAGGGCAATATTAATACATTGAGACTAGCATGTAGGTCAATGGATGACTTGATCTCACAAGTCATGGATATGTGATATCACATTGACATATGGGTATATATATTGGAGAATATATATACTGAATTGACCCGCCATGAGAAAGTGTCATGGATCGTTATATGAGTGTCATATACTTTCTCATGTGACTATTGATATGAATATTCCTTAGATCTGAAGTCACTACGGTTCCCTACATAAGGAGTTATGTACTTTGGTATCATCTAACGTCACACCGTAACAGGGTGCACTATAACGACAATCACTGGGTATGTAACGAATTATGCGGAGGGATGTGAGTGATGTAGATGGGATCTATCCCTCCCATATGACGGGAGTGATATCTTTGGCCTCTTGATAGAGTAGGACCACGAAATGCATGGTCATGCTCAAATGAGTCAATATAAGATATTAAGCTCATTTGTTTGAGTGAGTCTATTTGGGGATCAAGAAACATAAAAATCGATAAGGGGATGACACGGTCTATGCCTCATTGATCGATCTAAGATATCAGAGATAGAAGGACACCGTCATACATGATAATAGCCATGGAAAGGTTGTCGGATCTCGACGATCTTGTGACTTGGGTAGCAATGATGTATTACTAGATGTCACTTATTGCTTATGTATCTAAAATGGTTTTAGATACATTGTCAACGTTACAATAGCCTATAGGGTCACACACAAATGACATTCTGTTTTGAAGATGATTTCTTTTAGTTGGACTAAAAGACAATTTAGTATATAGCCAAGACTTGAGTTAGACTCAAACTGGTTAAACTTGAGTTAGACTCAAGTTCAACCATGGATGATGATGTATCATCATGATTAATCATGCATGGGAATACCAAGGGCTTTGGTATTCATGATGAAGGAGAATACCAAGGGTCTTGGTGTTAAGAGTCTTCTTAATGGAGAGATAATGGGAATTGATGGCTAATGGCTTAAAATTGCTTTGAACGTGCAAAGCAAGGTGTGGCAAAGAGATTGGTGACTTCCAACGTGCAAGCCAACAAAAAGAAGAGAAGAGTGCTCTCATCCCTCTCCTTCCTCTCCTTCTTCCAAAGGGTTCTTGGTGTTTTGCTAGGGGTTGCTATCACAACGTGACTCCAAAACGGTTGGGTGTCAGTGCTGATACCTTAGATATACGATTATCCTTACCGTATTGAGATCCAACAGTGTTTGGAAAAACGAGATTGCGAAGGGCACGTACCAAAGGTATACTTCTCCCTCTAGATAGGATCTAAAAAAGTAGGGTACAAAACGATTTATATAATTTTGCATGGATCTCTGGTGGATCCGGTTTATAGTTATTATTTCCGCTGCGGTTGTACGAAGTATTCGCCTGCGATGTTGTGAACATCAGATCCGGAGTTATCCCAACAGTGGTATCAGAGCCACTTGCAAAATATATATTTCGTTATAATGATTTATATGTGATATAAATCTAGATCTTCATGTTTTCTATGAGATATAAAACATATGAATTATGGATACACAAATTTTAGGCTTGAAATGTTGATAAAGGGGCAAAAACGGGGTTGAACAGGATGACACACGGCCGTGTTGAAAAACACGACCTGGCCGTATTCAAACCCACGACCGTGTTGAAAGACACGGCCTGGCCGTGGGCGCCTCTGTGAGAGCAACCCACGGCCGTGTGAAATGACACGGCCTGCCCGTGTGGACCTCTGATCACCCTAGAATGGTTGTGCCAATTGGCACGACCCGACCGTGTTGGACACGGGACGCTCCGGAAACGAGGAACTTGGGTTCATAGTGATGGACTGAGGGCAACAACTCATTCAAGGAGTTGAAAATAAAATTTTTCTTCGGGGGCACTACCCCTTGACCCCGCCCGCTAACCGGCTAGCGGGACCGCCGTGGCATTGCGGCTTATCGGCGAAGCAGCTTTAAAATTCATGTATGTATAATCAATTTTATAAAATCACATCATTATGAATGATATGATGCATGGTGCATGGTTATGGCCTAGGACCCAATATAATTGTGGTTGTTTGTTGTGTGTGCATGTTGTAATTCATAATGCGGCTTGCATGTCGCGCCTTCATCTCTATTTTTCCTACTGTAAAAATAGATTTAGACTCGAATGTAACTCGAGTGTTCTTATTTTGTAATGTACAAAATGAAGAAATGGAAAGTCCATTGAAGATTGAAGTTACAAGGAGGATGCCGACAACACAGGGTGACCGAAGGAAGCACTTTGAAAAGATGTCATCCCTAGGTTCACCATTCGCTCTTCTCATTGGCTTGAGAAGATCGTAGATTAAGGCCATAACCATGTCACGTTTAAGATTATTTGCTATGTGTGTATGTGATACATGTATGTGCTATGTGTGTATGTGATGCTAAATAATAATCTTATTTTAAATTAAGTCAATTTAATATGCCTACCAAAGTTTAGTACTCATAAACTACCTCGATCATTTGTTGTTTGGTTTGCCAAAGCAAAGCAACACATTTTATTTTGGTAGAGTTCGAGAAGACAATTGTGATATCCCGCTATCAAACTTTGGATGAGACTTAACTAAGTGTCTCAATTAGATTGAGAAACACCTAGAGGCATATCCTAATAGTTAGGAAACATGGGTTAGAGAGCATCTACACTAAGTCTTGGGCGATTAGCCAAAGCTAACTCAAGATGATGTGTAATATGGATCTTGGCCCCTCTTTATGCAAGAATTGCATGCGATGCAATTGGTAAATTGTTACCTACCTAGTCATACTAAATCTTGGGTGATTAGCCAAAGCTAACTCAAGGTGAAGTATGATGTGGATCTTGCCCCACATACATCTATGATTTAGTGGGAGTCTCATTTAATCAAAGGTCTAATTAAATGATTTAAAGATATGATACTCAATTCTACATATTATTTCTGTTGTAGATCACTATGTCATCAAATACGTCAAATATCCTATCTCTGCGATCGGTCCTTGAGAAGGACAAACTCAATGGAGCAAACTTTATTGACTGGTATAAAATTTTGAGAATAGTTCTCAAACAGGAGAGTAAACTCTATGTCCTAGAGCAACTCATTCCTGAACTACCCACCAACAATGTCACTCGTGCTAATAAGGATGCTTACAAGAAACATCAAGATGATGCATTAGATGCATCATGTCTTATGCTTGCAACCATGAACTCTGAGCTTCAGAAGTAACATGAGAACATGAATGTCTTTGCTATGGTTGCACACCTGAAGCAACTATATCAAGGGCAAGCGAGGCACGAGAGATCCGAAGTATCTAAGACATTGTTTCAATGCAAGATGCAAGAAGGAACATCCGTAGGAACTCACGTACTCAAGATGATTGGGTACGTGTAGAACCTTGATATATTGGGATTTCCTTTAGGCCAAGAGTTGACCACTAACCTTATTCTGTAGTCATTGCCTAGAGACTTTAGTCAATTTGTCATGAATTATTACATGAGTGAAATTGACAAACCGTTGCCTCAACTCTTAAGCATGTTAAGAACTGCTGAGAGCAATCTTAAGAAGATACAACCTAGTACTAGTGATGTACTTATGGTTAAAAAGAGCAAAGGTAAGAAGAAGTCTAAAAGCAAGACCCAAGAACAGGGCAAGAAAGCATTGAAGCCCAAAGTTGGGATGGCTAAGGAAGGGACTTGTTTCCACTGTAAGGAAGCTGAACATTGGAAAAGGAACTGTGAAAGTATCTTGAGAAAGTCAAGAAGAAGCAAAGTGAGACTTTTGCTTCAGGTATACATGTTATAGAAGTTAACCTATCTATTTCTTCTTCATGGGTATTGGATACTGATTGTGCTTCTCACATTTGTACTAATGTGCAGGGCCTGAGAAGAAGTAGATCATTGACGCAAGGAGAAGTGGACCTGTGTGTGGGCAATGGCGCAAGAGTTGCTGCTATAGTTGTAGGAACATATTCCTTATTGTTGCCGAGTGGTTTGATTTTAGAACTTGATGAGTGTTATTTTGTACCTACAATAACTAAGAATATTATGTCTGTTTCTTGTTTGGACAAGAAAGTTCTTTCATTTACTATAAAGGACAAACGTTGTTCTATTTATTTAAATTAAATGTTCTATTACAGTACACATTTGATGAATGGACTCTATGTTCTAGATCTAGAAAACTCAGTCTATAACATAAATACCAAACGATTCAAATCTAATGATTTGAATCAGACATATCTTTGGCATTGTCGCTTAGGTCACATAAATGAGAGTCGCATATTCCAGCTCCATAGAGATGGATTGCTGGACTCATTTGATTTTGAATCATATGAGACATGTGAATCTTGTCTTTTAGGCAAGATGATCAAGACTCCATTTAGTGGACAAGGCGAACGAGCGACAGATTTGTTAGGCCTCATACATAGTGATGTTTGTGGTCCTTTCAAAGTCGCAGCCAAAGGTGGTTGTCAGTACTTCATTATATTTACTGATGATTTCAGTAGATATGGATATGTGTATCTTATGAGGTACAAATCAGAATCCTTTGAAAAGTTAAAAGAATTCAAGAATGAAGTACATAACCAACTTGGAAAGAGTATTAAGATGCTTCGATCAGATCGAGGTGGGGAATACCTTAGCCAAGAGTTTCATGACTATCTAATTGAGTGTGGGATACCATCTCAACTCACTCCACCCAGAACACCACAGTTGAAAGGTGTATCCGAGAGGAGAAATCGTACTCTGTTAGACATGGTACGATCAATGATGAGTCATACAGATCTTCCTCCTTCCTTCTGAGGATATGCTCTAGAGACAGCTACTTTCACACTTAACCGTGTCCCATCTAAGGTAGTCATAAAGACACCATATGCGATATGGACTGGGAAGAGTCCCAAAATGTCTTTTGTGAAGATTTAGGGTTATGAGGCTTATGATCGACGTCAAGTCTCCGATAAACTAGGCCCCTAATCAGACAAATGTTATTTTGTAGGATATCCTAAGGAAACGAAAGGATATTACTTTTACAATCTCACGCTAGTCAAAGTGTTTGTCACCAAAAATGATGTTTTTCTAGAAAGAGAATTTATTTCTAGAAAGGCTAATGGAAGTAAAATTGATCTGGAAGAAGTTCACGATACACAAAATAGCACTGAAGCCTTAATGCAACAAGAACATGCACCACAAGGTGATGAGCATTATGAATCAAGGTCATCACAAGGAGTTGTGGTACAACCTGTTCAAGTAGACCAAGCTCTGCCCAGGTTTGATAGGATACACCGTCAACCTAAGAGATATTCTTTTCTCTTGGATGACAATGATGGTGTCATGCTAGATGAACCAACATCCTATCAGGAAGCTGTAATAAGCTCAGATTCTGAGAAATGGCTTGAGGCCATGAGATCCGAAATGGAATCCATATACACTAACCAAGTATGGACTTTGGTTGATCCACTTAAAGGGGTCAAACTCATTGGGTGTAAGTGGGTCTTTAGGAGAAAGAATGACATGGATGGCAATGTGCATACCTATAAGGTGTTTGGCCTGAGTCAGAGTATATATATTGACAAGGTGTTTAAGCGTTTTGTCATGCATAATTCCAAGAAGGGATTTCTGCCAATGTCACATGGTGTAAGTCTTTCGAAGACTCAATGTCCCTCTTCTGCGGAAGAGAAACAACGCATGGATCAGATCCCTTATGCATCTGTTATAGGATCTATCATGTACGCCATGATTTGTACTCGCTCCGATGTCTCGTATGCTTTGAGCATGATGAGTAGGTACCAGTCAGATCCCAGTGAGTGTCACTGGACAGCAGTCAAGAATATTCTTAAGTACTTGAGAAGGACAAAAGAATATTTTTTGATCTTTGGAGGTGATGAGGAGCTAATTGTAAAGGGTTACAGCGATGCAAGATTCCAAACCGATGGAGATGATTCGCGATCGCAGTCAGGGTATGTAATTTGTCTGAATGATGGTGCTGTGAGCTGGAAGAGTTCAAAGCAGGACACAATCTCAGATTCTACAATAGAAGCCGAGTACATTGCTACATCTGATGCAACAAAGGAGGTTGTTTGAATCAGGAAGTTCATTGCTGAACTTGGGGTGGTTCCTAGCATAGCAGATCCTATAACCCTCTATTGTAACAACAATGGGGTTATTGCTCAGGCTAAGGAACTTCGCTCTCATCAGAGGACCAAACACATACTACGGCGGTATCACCTCATTCGAGAGATCATCGATAAAGGAGATGTGGGGATATGCAGAGTAGATACTGATGCTAACATTGCGGATCCCTTGACCAAGACTTTAGAACAGAGGAAGCATGATGGTCATACTAGGTCATTGGATCTTAGATATTACAGTGATTGACACTAGTGCTAGTGGGAGATTATTAGTGTCAGCCCTTAGTGTCAATCATGAGATGATTGATTAGGGATCATGTGTATCATATTTCATTAATAATAGACAAAGATTATTTATTATATTTACTTTATGCATGTTCCAGCTAAAATAAATATAATAATGTCCTTGAATAGTAGGTTCTAATCTACAGTATATCAATTAGTAAAATTGATTATGAGAAGCTGTAGAGAATACTATTCTTAATATTCCTAGTCAAGTATTAATAGACAAGGGCAATATTAATACATTGAAACTAGCATATAGGTCAATGGATGACTTGATCTGACAAGTCATGAATATGTGATATCACATTGACACATGGGTATATATATTGGAGAATATATATACTGAATTGACCCGCCATGAGAAAGTGTCATGGATCGTTATATGAGTGTTATATACTGTTGGGTTTCCGGCACCGCGGCGTGTGTGTTCGATCACGTTTCGTAAACATGAACACAGTGGAAGCAATAAAATAATAAATCTACATTTATTACAACACACAACACACGCATGCATATTACAACAAGTGTAGACATAACCGTAAATTTAAATTTGCAATAAAAGGAAATTTATCTACGTTATACCTTTCGTATGACGTGTAGCGGGAACGGCATCAAGCGATCCTCGCTAGAATCGTCTCTATCCGTATCACGCCGAGTTCCTCGGGATGACGCTAAGCCACGAGCCGTCTTTCACGGGTTACTAGCCTCGTGTTGAAGACGACGTGATCGAGAGATGATCACGATCCAATCCAAATTCGGATCCTAATACGAGTTCACGACGTGATCGAGAGATGATCACGATCCAATCCAAATTCGATCCTAATACGAAGTTCCTCAAACTCGCTTCTCCGGAGAGGTATTCGCCAACCAATCGATGAATCCTTCGCCCTCCACCTCAGAGGATTACCGAGATCAATCCCCGAAGTTAGCCGCTGTCGGAGTTTCTAACCGCCGCCCAAACGACGCCCGACGAGAGAGAAGCTGTCCAGTAAAACTGACAGCTTTGGTGGAGGTGATAGGCGCCGCCAACCAAGGGAGATAAAGCTCACCTTGATGCCAAACTTGAAGGAGATCACCGAGCACTAACCGACGCCGCGCAGGGGAAGGAAGCAGCTCGACGTTGTGAGCCTCAAGGTGGGCGGCGGCGAGGAGGAGGAGAGTTAGCTCAATTTCTCCAAGGAGAGGTGGGCGGCAACTTAGGGTTGTGGATTAGGCTTAAACCATCCCTTAAGCCCTCTTTATAGAGAACTAATTCTCTTAATGGTTATTGGATCATAACCATTAGGCCCGTTAACCCGCTCCATTAAGATAAGTTAAAATAAACCAAACCATGATGGTTTATTTTAAGTTAAAACGAACCGAACCAACTTTTGGTTCATTCGTTTAAAATAAACCCAACCCTTTGGTTTATTCTCCTCCATTGGATTAGAACCAAACCATTTTGGTTCATCCATTATGTCTTCATAAGACACGGCCCATCCACGCCTATCCATTGCATCAAACGATTTCATGCTCGCTTCATGTTTGGTCCAACCAAACCTTGTTTCTCTGGCCGAGAATCCTATTCTCAAGCTCGTTTTAAATCTTTTGGATTACGCTCGTTGTGCGTGTGACCAAATAGGTTCTCGGTTTATGTTGGCCGTCTATAATTAACCATTAATTATAGAACGATCATGAGTGACACCTAGTAGTACATCATAATTCCCAATTAACCGAAAAAATCAACGGTTGATCCAGAACTATTTCTGAAACCCTTCAGCAGCTCGAATGATTCGTGCCCCATTCCCTTCACTCATCTTATACCCACTTGGTTCAGGACATGGTCTATAGTGTCAGTCCCCACTAGGCTGACTACGTCACACCTAGCCCAAGTATCAATTCCTCGTCCTACGGATTCTAGTTACTCCACATGTATCGAAGAGTACCTTACTCTAAACATGTAATGCTTTGGCCAAAGACTTTAGTAACAATCTGACGAGAGGCCATGGGTATACATCTCCTCGCAAGGAGTGGTGAATCCTTTATAGGCTATTCAAACACCTTCGATCACTTCGACTTATACCCAATCATCCCGGGTCCACATCTCCTCGGAGATGCTTGCTTAAGATGTCAAAGCATAAGTCTCCATGATCAAGATGACTTGAATACCGCAAGTCAAAGGAACATCGCACTTAAGCTATAGTAAGAACTTCATTGACATATCTATATATGCAGAGAACCATATGAAGTCTTACGGCTGGTCACTCCAATGAACTAGTTACCATAACTAGCATCCACGATTAACTCCGGACATTACTATGTCTCCAGCCAGTGAGAATCAGCTGCTTGGATACACCAAGGAGTATACCTCGTGCTAGTCTCGACAGAATTGATGGTGTCCAAATCCATCAATTCATTGAAACTAGCAATATAGGTCAATGGATGACTTGATCTGACAAGTCATGAAACTATCGCAAAATTAATATATTGAAACTAGCATAGTGATGGAAACTAGCATATAGGTCAATGGATGACTTGATCTGACAAGTCATGAATATGTGATATCACATTGACACATGAGTATATATATTGGAGAATATATATACTGAATTGACCCGCCATGAGAAAGTGTCATGGATCGTTATATGAGTGTCATATACTTTCTCATGTGACTATTGGTATGAATAGTCCTTAGACCTGAAGTCACTACGGTTCCCTACACAAGGAGTTATGTACTTTGGTATCGTCTAACATCACACCGTAACAGGGTGCACTATAACGGCGATCACTGGGTATGTAACGAATTATGCAGAGGGATGTGAGTGATGTAGATGGAATCTATCCCTCCCATATGACGGGAGTGATATCTTTGGTCTCTTGATAGAGTAGGACCACGAAATGCATGTCCATGCTCAAATGAATCAATATGAGATATTGAGCTCATTTGTTTAAGTGAGTCTACTTGGGGATCAAGAAACATAAAAATCGATAAGGGGATGACACGGTCTATGCCTCATTGATTGATCTAAGGTATCAGAGATAGAAGGACACCGTCATACATGATAATAGCCACGGAAAGGTTGTCGGATCTCGACGATCTTGTGACTTAGGTAGCAATGATGTATTGCTAGATGTCGCTCATTGCTTATGTATCTAAAATGGTTTTAGATACATTGCCAATGTTACAAGAGCCTATAGGGTAACACACAAATGACATTCTGTTTTGGAGATGATTTCTTTTAGTTAGACTAAAAGACAATTTAGCATAGGCCAAGACTTGAGTTAGACTCAAACTGGTTAAACTTGAGTTAGACTCAAGTTCAACCATGGAAGATGATGCATCATCATGCATGATTAATTTGATTAATCGTGCATGGGCTTGGTATTCATGATGAAGAAGAATACCAAGGGTCTTGGTATTAAGAGTCTTCTTAATGGGGAGATAATGAGAATTAATGGCTAATGGCTTAAAATTGCTTTGAACGTGCAAAGCAAGGTGTGGCAAAGAGATTGGTGACTTCCAACGTGCAAGCCAACAAAAAGAAGAGAAGAGTTCTCTCATCCCTCTCCTTCCTCTCCTTCTTCCAAAGGATTCTTGGCATTTTGCTAGGGGTTGCTAGCACAACGTGACTCCAAAACGATTGGGTGTCAGTATGGATACCTTAGAGATACGATTATCCTTACCGTATTGAGATCCAACAGAGTTTGAAAAAGCGGGATTACAAAGGGCACACATCGAAGGTATACTTCTCCCTCAAGATAGGATCTAGAAAAGTAGGGTACAAAACGACTTATATAGTTTTGCATGGATCTTTGGTGAGATCCGATTTATAGTTATTATTTCCGCTACAGTTGTGCGAAGTATTCGCCCGCAATATTGTGAACCGGAATTATCCAAACACAAAAAAGGTCACATTAAAATCCAATGACTTATTTCTTTCATTCCCAAATCTTGTTAAATTATTTTCTTTTGCCCTCCACATACAATCATATATATATATATATAGTTAGTTAGTTAGTTAGTAGTATGCCTTATGAGTTGTTAGACAGTGACAATAACTATGCCAATTACGGGTTTAGTCCCCATCAGGTATTTGTTTTTGGCTGTTATTGTAGGAGGAAAACTTTATTGAAACACGTTAATTGTAGGAGGAAAACTTTATTGAAACACGTTTTCCTAGAGAGTCTTTTTAGAGGGCGTTTGATTCGTACAAAATTTTTTATTTTTTTTTTTCATTTTTTTTTTTTTAAATAAGAAATGATTTTTTTTTCAAATTTCTAAAAAAACATTCTTTTATTTTTTGAAAAATGAAAATAGAAATGGAAAACGATTATTTCTTGTTTTTCAGTTTTCCAAAAAAATACTTCTTTATTTTCTGAAAAATGAAGATGAAAAATACATATCAAATATATTTTTTTATTTTCATAAAAAATAAAAATGAAAAACGAACAAAGAAAATGTCCATCAAACGCCTTTATGATAATGGGATTTAAAAGCCAAGGGAACTTCACATCATGCTCCGGGGATCATAACCACTTCATATAGAATATTTCATTGTTACCTTTAGTCTCTACACATTAAAAATTCACACTCTGTCACATACACTAAATCCTATATAACCCAAAACCCTACCAGATCACCTTTGATTGAGCTTAGCATTAATTGACAGTCAGTACATAATTATTCATATATAAGCTCATCTTTAACAAATGGTCCAACAATTTCTCCAATAATTTCTCGCTTGGACTATATGTGTGATCTTATAATTATGGTTTGCGCAAAATATTCTAATGAAGTCAAACTTTGCTGTCATAATTGAAATGTATCTAAAACAAATCTAATCCATCAATCATATCAACATAGGATGAGAACAGCCTTTGTCACAACATATGATGAGGATGTGTGACATGGAAATTTCATATAATATAATCCTAATATGCCTATTTCCAACTAGTCCACCATTTAGACCTTGCCACCACAACAATGAAACTGAGCGCAAATAAACTGAAACTTTATTTCTGCAAAAAAAAATAAAAATCACAATCAAGATTTAAAATTCCGATTCATACTGGAATTTCATTCTTTGACTAGAACAATACTATTTCAATATCATGTCAACGTTTTGATGCATGATACCAATGGCGTATTAGAAATAGAAAGAGACAATAATAATAATCAAATCTTATCCCACTAAGTGGGAGCGGCTATGTGGATCTGTCTATATTATTGACCTCTATCTTCTACTATATCATTATCTATATTTAAATAAATTTTATTTTATTTTATTATTATTAATCAAGTCTTCTTAAATCTTCCTCTTCCTCGCTTGATTTACATATTTATAATAGTTTTACATCATCTAATTATAACATTTATTGATCATTTAAATACATATTTATATCATTTTAAATATATCTTTCAGAGTTTTTCTTCAATTGGTGCAATCTCAACTTTCATTATAAGATTCTCATTTCTTATTTTATCCATTTTCGTATGTCCACACATCCATATTAACATATTCATCTTTGCAACTTAATCTTCTGCTCAAGTGCTTAGTTATAATTTAACATTCAACTTCATATAACATAGCAAATTTGACTACTGTTTAGCAAAACTTCCCTTTAAAATTTAAAGGTATTTTAAAATCACAAATAACACTCGATACTCTCCTCCATTTCAACTATTTTTCTTGTATTATATGTAAGATATATCTCTCAATCTCTCAACTCTTTTGTAAAAATAATCCTAAATATTTAAAACTTTTAGTTATAAACAACTCATTATCTCCTATCTTAATAATTGTCTCATTGTATCTATTATTCTATTATTACTCTATTAGATCTAAGACCTTTCACTCTAGTGTTTTCCTCCCAGATTCAAGTTTAACATTTACTATTTCACGTGTCTTATCTATCAAAATAATATCATCTACAAATAACATGCACCATGGTATCGTATCTTGAATGTCTCTAATTAATTTGTTCATAATTAGTATAAAAAGATAAAAGCTTAAAGTTGATTTTGGATGTAATTCTATCTTTATGAGAAATGTTTCAATTAATCCTCTCGGTGTTTTCACTCTTGTCATTACATCCTCATATATATCCTTAATTATTTCAATATATGCTACACTAATATCTTTCTTTTCTAGAATTTTCTACATAATTTTCTTAGGGACTCTATCATGTCCTTTTTCAAGGTCAATAAATATTATGTGCAAGTCTTGCTTTTATTCCTGATACTTTTTAATTAGTTGTCTGACAAGATACATAACTTTTATTATCGACCATTTCGACATAAATCCCAATTGATTTTCGTTTACCGTGGTTTCCTTTATTAGTCTTTTCTATTACCTTTTTCTATAGAATCATTAGTTTAATAACCCTATAATTTACACAATTTTATATATCTCCTTTATTTTTATATAAATAAACTAGAGTACTTATCCTCCATTAATCAGATATTTTTTTTATTTTCAATATCAAATTGAATAACTTTGTAAGTCATTCAATATTGCTAGTCTAAACACTTTCATACCCCTATTAGAATATCATTTGGTCGAACTATTTTTTCATTTTGTATTCTATTTAAAACATATTCTACTTGTGAATGTTGAATTCTACGATAAAAATTTAAATTTTTATACTTCTTTAACTTACTTAAATTATTTAAGTTAAATTGATCATTTAAATATTCATTAAAAAGTTGATGAAAATACATCTTTCATCGCTCTTTTATTTCCTCATATTCCAATAGCATTCATCTTTAATGTATCTTATTTGAATAAGATCTTTAGACTTTCTCTCTCTAGCTTTAGCTATTCTATAACTATATCTTTCCCCTTCTTTTATATCCAATTATTAATATAAACGCTCAAAAATTTTATTTTTAACTTCACTTACTACTTTCTTAGCCTCTTTCTTGCTATTGTATACTATTTTAAGTTTTGATCCTTCTTACAAGTGTATAATACCTTATAAGTTGTTCATTTTACCTTCACTTTTGTTTGTACTTTTTTATTCCACCATCAAAAATTTTTATTTATTGTTGTACAATCCTTTGACTCATCGAATATACCTTTAGCTACCATTTTTAATATTAATATCATCTTATCTCATATTGTATTCGAGTTATCATGTATCTCTTTTAATACTTTTATTCTTTACCCTCTCTTTAAATATATTTGTTTTTCATCTTTTAACTTCCACTATTTAATTGTAGGGTCATACATATTTTTCTTCTATTAATATTATATTTATAATGCATATCTAATACTATCAACCTATGTTGGATAGTTAAGTTTTCTCCAGAAAAATCTTATAATCTTTACGTATCTTTCTATCCTTTTTCCTCACCATAAGAAAATTAATTTACAACTTATTATTCTCACTTTTAAACGTGACTAAGTGTTCTTTTTTAAATATATATATATATATTATCTATTATAAGTTCATATGCTATCGCAAAATCCAATATAATTTTTTCTTTTTCATTGCTTGTTTCAAACCTATGACCCTCATACATCCTATTATATTTCTCATTTTTTTACTCATACGTGTCCATTTAGATCTTCTCTTATTAAAATTATTTAGTTTGACAAAAAAATTTTAATATCTCATCTAAGTTTCCCAAAATTTAATTTTAACTTCTTTATCTAATCTTACTTGAGATGTATATATGCAAATTATATAAATAGTTTCTTTTGTCATCACTATCTTAAGAGCTATAATTCCATCCCCTTTTAAAATTATTTCTACTACTTTATCCTTCAATGAACTATCTACAACAATAGCTACTCCATTTCGTATTACTCTTTCCGGTCTACCATAACTTAAAACTTGAATTTTCTATCATCTTTACCTTCCCTCCTATCCATTTTGCCTCTTATAAACATAAAATATTAAATCCTCTTCTAATATAGTATCTACTGCTTTCATTACTTTATCAGTGAACGTTCCTATATTCAATATTCCAAATCTTAAACAATCAGTTTTCCTATAATATTTATTTTTATTCAATATATGGTGTAAGAATTCTTACATATTTAACACTACACCTAAATTCTCATATAGATGTAGCGGTTTTTACTAAGACGTTGCAGTGGGGCCCTGCAATATGTTCCTTCCCAATAATAACCTAGCATTAGCACAATAACTTGATAGATCTATTCATTAAAATTTGTCCAAGTTCAGTGCTAACTAGCAACCTAATACAAATCCTCAACCTTTCTCATCCGGGCTTGGGACAGGCCATGACGAATTTAGAGATAGAAGGAATCAAAAAGGGGAAAAAAAGAAAATCATAATTGTGTAGCTAAAATTCAAATTTTGTCTTCCACGTTAAATAGTATAGTTTTAACATTATCTTGTATGGAGAACAACTAAAAACTAACATTATCTTATTCATCTTGACCTATTTTGTAGCATGCCAAGAGGTATGAAATGGTAGCATCAAATAATATCCATCGATATGATTGATGCAACGATACACGAAACATTACATCTGCTAAATAGCATTGAGTCTCAGTAGTTTATCAGAATGATATGTTTTGACTATTCACGCAACACGGTATGAGATTTTAAACCATGATAAAAATATATATAAACCAAAATAACCAAAAATGTCTAGTCATGAGTGCATCTACAATTATAAACTTCCACTAAAATTGTATATCCTCAACTAACATGACACTCATATTAGCAATATGCTTATAAAACATTTTGGATGATAGTCCCTTAATAATCGGATCCTCAATTATTGAGTTTGTCCCGATATGCACTATAGACAACTATTCACTCTAAATTCATTTTTTAACAACAAGAAATTTGATATCTATATGCTTCGACTTTATCGAGCTCTTGTTATTTGAACATAAAAACTTATTGTTACAAAATAACTTAGAGTGACCTTTCAATGCCATATCTCATGATTGGATACCTTACAACATTCCATAAACTTAACCGCCATGGTAGAAGAGAAGAGACTATTTAGCATTCTTCCCAAAGATAACACCTCCAACTAGTAGAGAAATATCACTTGACATGGATTTCATACTATCTTGGCATCCCGTAGAATCAAATATATTGCTCTGATACATGAGCTTATAGTCTTTTGTTCTCTATAAATACCACAAAACCCGTTTGACTGCTTTCCAATGTTTTACTCCTGGATTGCTTAAGTATTTTGCCCAACATATGTTTCACATATGCAATATCGAGACTTATACAAACTTGAGCATACATCAAACTAGTTGTTGTTGAGGAATAGGGAATCTTTTACATTTCCTTTTTCTCAAAGTGATTCTTAGAGCACTAATTGAGACTAAACTTATTTCCCTTAGCTACCAGGGTATCCTTGCATTCCATATCACTTGAGAACCTTTTCGATATAGTTTGTTTTGTGACAATTTAAGAATATTCTGAGAGTGATCACAGTGTATATGGACCTCTAATACAAAATATGCATCGCCAAGATCTTTTCATCTATAAATTCTTAGGTAGAAAACTCTTGGTTTCTTGTAATAAGGCCATTCTGGAAATTTTTAGGGGCACAATGTCTAATGACATTACTATAGCTAAGGATTTCCTTATAGATATTAAAGAGAGGTTTACCAAGAATGAAAAGCCTGAAACTAGTACACTCTTGGAAAATCTAGTTTCAATAAGGTATAAAGGTAATATAAAGAGTACATTATGGACATGTCTCGTCCACTTAAGCTTTACCTCTCTGAGGACTTGTTCGTGCATTTGGTATCTATGATATCAATTTAAGTTGAGCTACAAGTGTCAAAAAGAGAATGGGTCTCTAAATAAGCTCATATCACTATGTATTCAAGAAGAGGAAAGGCTAAAGTAAGATGAGAAAGAAAGTGCTTGTTTCGCCTCATCCTCAAATACAAAGGAAAAAAAAGGAAAAAAAAAGGAAAAAAAAAATAAAGAAGTCTCACATACACCCCAAAAGGAAACAACGAAAGAAATTAAGCGGAGGGTGTGGCTATTACTTTTGTGGTGCTGAGAGCATCAGAAGCATTGCACCCATTATCACACGTGGCATGCTAAGAAAGGTATGCTTGTTATTATGTTTGTTATGAACTTAATTTAACTTCAGTGCCTAGGCACATATAGTGGATAGATTTTGGCACAACAACTCGCATCGATCTATCTATGCAAGGTTGCTTGAATTGTAGAAAGCCAAATTGTGCTAAAAGATTCACCAATTTGGGTGATGGTAAGATAGTTTCAATTGAGACAATAGGAAAATTAAGATTATTGTTAAGGATTGGATTTATTTAGATTTGGATGAAACATTTATTGTTTCATCTTTTAGGCAAAGTTTAATTTTCATTTGTGCTCTGGACAAATCTAGCTTTTCTTGTTCATTTGACAATATAAAATTCGGTTTGTGATTCCAATTTGGCTGATTCTGGTTCATCATCAGGTTATGATAATCTTTATTCATTGGATATAATTACTTCATGTAGTGAATCCCTACAATTAAGTTCATGAGACACTAAAAGAAAATTAACCAATGAGAATTCAATTGCATTATGGAACAAGAGATGCGGTTATATTTCTAAAAGGTGAATAGAGAGACTTGTATTTAGATTTTACAAATTTTGATATTTGTGTTAATTGTATAAAAGGATAACAAATGAATAAAAGGATATTTGAATGTAGCACTCTTGGATGTCTTAGAACTTAAGCATAGGGATATCTCTGAGTCATTCCCTTCAGTTTCATGGTCAATAATATTTTATATCACATAGAAAGTTGAGAGATTTTTGCCCATTTTTCTATTTGAGCAAATCATAATTATAAGGATACTCACATAACCATGTGGGAGATTGTTGGATCATTATTTAAAAATATGCTTATATGTGAATAATTATGTATTGCGGACTATCAAATAAGTGTAAGCCCAATTAAAGGTGATCTAATAAGGTTTTGGGTCATATGGGCTTTAATATATCTAATAGGATGTGAGCCTTTAATGTGTAGATACAAAAGGGAGATTTCTATTTTTATCACGAACTAAAATGAAAATACCAAAAAATAACAATGAAATTATCTATATGAACAGCTTATAGTCCCCAAATCATGAGGTGAAGTTCCAATTCCTTTCTGAATTTCATTGACAAAAAGGACTCTCCAGGTAAATATATATATCTAGAAGATTTAAACACTATGAGTTCAAGTATGCTTTCGCTTTAGTTCACTGATTAATTCCAGATGATTTAGCATGAAAAGTTCGATATTTCAAAAAGTTGCAATAAATTGTAAATGAGACAAGCCAAACTTTCTGCTATTCAGCTATTCAAGCTCGTTTGATAGGGTATATTTGAGTTAAGTCAAGCCAAGCCTAAAATGATCCAAACCATTAAAATGGTTGTTCAAACTTGGCTTCGTTTCTTTTTTATGAGCTTGGTTCGTGGAGATGTTATCGAACTCTCAATTAGAACTTGTTTGATTGTTTAAAACTTTTTCATTTTTAACCTTGTTTGGTTACTTAGTGAGCTTAATATTATAAGTTTATTGGTTTGTTTTGAGTGTTTCTTTGTTAATTTACAAGCTTGATAAGAGTTTGTTGATTAACATGGTTCTCAATCTTTGTTTATAAATATTAATAAGTAGAACACATACGGGTTCAAGCTTATTCATTTAGTTTAATGAGTTATACAAGCTTGTTCATTAATTGACCTTATGTATATTAAACGAATATAAACAAGATCTTCCCAAGCCGAATATCAAGCTTGCTCACCAAACACCAAGCTTACTCACAATCATTTAGTTCATTTACAACCCTACCTCTACATGTAACTTATCTAATAGTCGATATGCAAGTATAGGCCAAAGTTGGTTCCACAAAGCACTCAAAAAAGGTTGAAAATGGTTGGATATCCACATACTTATTATGAATATTATCTGTAGATTATTAAATCTAGAGTGTTAGATAGAATCTTTAAAGCAAAGAAAAGCATGTAAAAGTAAGATCTCCATCCATGAAATTTGTCTAGGCATTAATCAATGGAAAGATAAGAGTTAGAACATTAAAATAAGTGAAAATAAAGATCAAACCAGGAATTTTAACAAGTGGTAGGCAGTTCAAAACTACAAATATAATGAAGATGCAGTAAACACAATAAAGACATTTAATTGAAGAGAAAATAGTTGAAGTACGTACAAAATGTGCTAAACAATTTCCAATAACTGCAAGTGAACATCAATCGTGCTATCTAAAGTACACAATCCACCGATCAACTTCAAACTGCATAATATAGGTACTAAGTGACTAGCTTTGACAGATTCATTGTATGTCACTAGCTTTGGCAGCTTCATAAAATGTCTTTGTCCCTCATGTATCTGCGCCAGTTCACAACAACTCAATGTCAAGCACTTAAGAGGCAATATAAGTACCCTTCTTACACATGAAAAACCATCAATGTCCTGATACTAAGACCAAAAAGTATGAGTCTTACAAATCAAACATAGTTCGACCAAAAGACGTACCATAATAATGTAGAACATTAGAGCATAGAGATGCTAATATCTTCACCTTGAGTTGATTCAGAAGTCTTAGGAGCATTGTCAGCAAGTACCAACAATTACATCATCGTTAACATGTCCCCCTTAAGAACCTTTGAGGGCTCCCCTTTCATCCCTCTCCATTTGACCCAGAGCGTTGGGTGCATGTGACACGCTAATCAATCTCTGTTCTGCCTCAACATTCTTTGCATGGCTTTGCGTCTCAACCATAAAATCCAGATTGTTCTTACCTTCTGCATTGACCTGGACTTGCTTCTGGACCACCCTAATCGGCTCCTGAAACCTTATCCATCGATCCCTCTCCCTGTTCGGAATCTTTTCTACCGTGGCAGCTACTGTGTTGCTCAACTTTGGCATCTTTTTCTTATGATCCACAACTTCAGGCTTAGAACTCAATGAAACATTTAGATTAGCCTCACTTTTCTTCTTCTCCTTCTCAGACTTGGATAGCAAGGTGACCCTCTCAACTGCTTCCCTCGCTCTCTTCCTTGCAATCGCCGCTTCCTTCACCTTTCTATCAGCATCGGCCTTAGCAGAAGATGCCGCTCGGCTCATTGATACGGCCGCCAACTGGGCGGCAGCTAGAAGAACTTTAGCTGACTTGAGATCCAAGGATTTCTCCGCCCTACG
Organism: Wurfbainia villosa; assembly: GCA_025175895.1. NCBI lineage: Eukaryota > Viridiplantae > Streptophyta > Magnoliopsida > Zingiberales > Zingiberaceae > Wurfbainia > Wurfbainia villosa. Next base: position 26,568,380 of record CM045995.1, read on the forward strand.
AGGGAAATAGGTGGCAAATCCACCTGCATCGGAGCAGATGGAGCAGAAGAAGGGGCCATCTGGGTCGGGAAGGCAGGCTGCATGGGATACGGAGGGGCACCGGGAGCATCGGACAACAGGGCAGGCTCCACCGTCAAGGAGGAGATCGAAGCAGGAAGCGCAGAAGCAACCAGGGTGGTAGCGAAGGACGCAGTTAGTGCAGAAGCGGCGGAATACGGTACGGTGACGAATGTGGTGGAGCAACCAGGTATCGCGAACGCCGCAGCTGTCTTCGTCGCAACCGGCGGGCCGGTTGTCTCTCTTCGTCTCCGCGGTCGTCGTCATGGGCGCCGTGTCATCACGATCGACGATATTGAAGCCCTAAAGCAACAGACACGGATCAGGTGCGAACCTGCAAGGCAAGGACTAGGTCTTCTTCTTCCCCAAGATTCCCCAAGATCGAAGAAGCGGTTGTGTTCGAGAACGATCAAGGGACCTTTCTTCTCCGACGCTCGTTTCGACTCTAATTTAGGGTTTGGGCCCGTTAAACGGCTCTCTGGTACAACCCGTTTCGCCTAAAAACATACGTCCCCTCCCCACCCCACCCCCGCTCATTAAAATCCTTTTTCCATTTTTTTAAGATTACTTTTTTATTTAAATTCAAATGGTCTTGAATTTTAGGATCAATTTAAAAGGATGTTTCTTCTTTTTAATCAAAGGCTCCTTATTTAAATTATTTTGATGGAGACTGAGAATGGGGAAATGACTGATAGAGAATTTATACAAGTCGAAAGCATAGGTCAGATAAAGCTTGGGTGGGTCAATAGAGCTCAAAATCAAGTTGGCCTCTTTTCAGGTAGAGGAGAAGTGACACTTTTTTTCAGATAGAGCATTGAGCGGATCGCTTTTGTTGGATCAAAAGAGTCGTTAGAGGAGAAGTGAATAGCGATCGTAAAATCTTTTTTTTTTCAACATTAAAATCAAAGTAAGCACAGCAAAAGTAAAGACAATAAAAGAAAGTAATACTTTTTTTTACTTGATTCACAATCGAAAGGTTGTTACTCCAAAGTCCCACGATCCTAGACCGTTTACAATGGAGCAATCCACTAAAAGTCTCCTCCTCGTTGGAGGGAGGAGACGACGATTACAAAACCAAGGATAAAGGAAGAGTCAATAAGTCTATCTCTCCTCTTAGAAATGGAAAACACAAATAAAATAAACGACAACTTAATTAAGAACTATCGATAAATGAATGAAAGTTTGGCGTGTCGTCGGCGTTATGGCGGCGTAATGTTGTCGTTGAAGCTTAGCGTTGTTGGAGCACTTTGGGAGCATGGTTAGATGATCCAAAGAGGTGAAAAGTCTCTTCTTTTATATCCCTTCAAACCCTAGCTCATTGAGATTTAGATCCGGGTCAAAGCTCCTCATCCCTCCATTTTTGATGGAGCTTATCTTGACTTTCTTCGAGATGATCAGCTTGACCATTAGTCGATTGATGCCCCTCAACAGTCGACTGATGGTAGGATCAGTCGACTGCCAATAGCCTCCAGTCGACTATTAGCTTGATCATTCACCTGGAACAAAGAGTTAGCACAGAATACATGATCGATGGTAAATACGATGGTCTTTACCGTTCGACCTCGACCTAGACCTTTCACCGGAAGTTTTAGTCGGATCGCCGCCTATGGTAGTCCTCATACGTAGGACATGACCTTACCATCGCTCCGTACTCAGCACTTACCTCTGGTCCTTCTCGACCTGTCGCTTAGCTTCTTGTCACCACCAAGGTTCCTTGACTCCAACGAGGTTCTCCTAGTATCGCCTGACCACCATAGTTTCTCGTCCCGAGATTCTCCGGGTATCGTTGACCTTGGGCTTAGCTTAATACAATTCCTACACACTCAACATAACACATGAGATAACAATAATAATTTAACTTTGACTCTTTGTCATAATCAAAATATATGTTCGATTATCTGGTGCCCCTACACTAACAATCTCTCCCTTTTTGATCTATGGCAAACCGATTCAAAGTTAAAGAAAATTTAGGCATAAAAAGAATAGTAGTAACAAGCATAAGTAAGCAGCATGTATAAGCATGAGAAAGTATGTAGTAAATTAGTATGAGTAAGTTTTTTTTTTCAAATCCTCTCCCTCAAGATTACCTCCCCCTTGACCTTAGGTGAGTTCTTGAAAAAGAAACTTATGAGTTAACTTTAGACAAACTTAAAAAAAACAACTTTACTCCCCCTTAACTTTACCCTCTTCTCCCCCTTTTGTCATATATTAAAAAATCAAGGGGTGTATTTATAAGATTGGGGTGTACTTATAAGATGAAGGATAAGAAATTTCATTAAAAAATAGAAGAAATAAGTATAAGAGTCCAAACATGTGTCCCTTTGAAGTTCATTAATTTAAGTTCTACGAATTGTATAGCATCCTTGATGTAACTAAAGGTATAGGATTAATTTGAGTTTTTTCATTCCTCTGTACCAACAATGTTAAACTAATTTTATTTTTGAGAGAAAGTGTATAATATCTAGTTTTGGTAAAGTAAGTTTTTGAAAAACTACTATAAACATAATTTAAGATTCCAAAATGCTTAAATGTTATAAACATAAGTATGATTTCACAAAATACCTTGAAGAGTTTAAAGAGTTTTAATATAACAAATTTTAGCCCTTGATATTGGTATTTCCCCCTTAGACAATCACATGAAACCTAGAAGGTTTAGGGGTCTAAACTTGGCTTAACTTATATGTCTAATGCAACAATCATGAAGATACATATTCTTATATATTTTGAAAATATTTGAAAAATAAAAATTATGCTATTCTCATTTTAATTGTCTTTAGCATCTCATCCATGTTATGTATCTCAAAGCACGTTCACCTTATATATTCTTGTGAGATGATTTCAATTTTACTTGGTTTTTGAAAATTAATCAACCTTGGATTAGATTCGGATTTAACCTTTAGGTCGTTAAGTGAGCCTTTCAAAAAGTGGCTTCCAGGTCATGGTGAGGTACAAAGACCTTCTTTGATCGGAACAACAACCACTTCCTTGGACAAAATCAACCTTAAGAAAATACTCACTTAATTCACTTAGGGTTACGTCCTGGTCTAACTAGTTTAGGATGTGGCGAGGTAGCTTTAGCTAATTCAACTTAGACGAGTGCACTAAGCTAGATACATCTTATCTAGCTCGGATACACAAGACCTTATTTCCCTAACATACTATCATCTCGCCTCGTCCTGATACTATGTTGTCAAGTTTGATTAACTATTTGCCCTATCTAACCATTCTAGAAATTAAAAGAAAACTAAGCATGTAAGGTTGGACTAAGAGATTGGGTACACAATTTTAGTATTAGCTTCCCCTAGACCATTGAACCAATACGGCTATCCACATAATGGATTTGGTCCTTGGGAACCCAATACTCAGTAGCACCTAGTTGTGAGTTCAAAATAATCTTAGGGACCCATGCTTGGATTTTTCGATTACTACGATTAATGATTGATAAGTAAGACCTATTCATAGTTGATGTTCTAAACCTGAGTCCGACTTTGTTGCACACAACTCTTTGAGTTCCAAGGAGTCAGTCAAGACCCTTGGATCTCAATGTGAACTTTTCCAACCTAGCATTGAGCTCTTGAAATTTCCCTTTCAAGAGAGAATTCTCTTCATCAAGTTTTTCAATTTGAGTTGAGTTTTCCTCTCGAACTTGACTAGTCGAAGAGGTTAGAGGGGTCTCATGCTTGAGGAGTTTAACCTCCTTAAGCAAGGACTCGACCCTAGACTCGGACTTAGCTAATTTCTTATCTAATAATTTAATGGCATGATATAAATTTCTGATTAACGAATGACTTACTTTGATCTTTTCTTTTGAGTCGGCTTTGAGTCTTGACTTGAATTCGTCGTCGGAGTCGGATTCAGATTCGTAGTTTGCTTCGGACTCGGACTCCGTCGGTCTCACCATGAATGTCAAGTCATCGCCTTGGTATTCTTCTTCTTCCCTAGTTGCTTGGGAAGCTTTCTTCGGTTGTCTTGCATTTCTTTCCTTTTTGATCATCCTCCGAACTAGGTTGACTAGTTCGGTCTTCATTTCTTCCTTCGATTGGTAGTCGTCTTCTTTGGGATGTGGCTTTCCCTTTGCCTTTCCTCTTTGACCTACAACCAATGCTACACCTTTCTCGATTGGAGTCGTGTTAGATTGTTCATGCAATTCGAATTTCGAAAATAACTCATCTAACCTAATCTTTGAGAGGTCTCTAGATATTTTATAGTCATCAACCATGGATATCCACAAAGTGGCCATAGAAAATGCGTTTAACGCGTACCTTATCACATCCCGATTCTCCACCTTTTGCCCAATTGAATGTAGACCATTCATTATGTCCTGGATCCTTGCATGGAGTTGCGTCACCGTCTTATGGTCTTGCATTTTTAGATTAAATAATTTATTTAAAAAAAGGTCCCGTTTACATACCTTTGTGGCGGTCATCCTTTCGTGTATCTCGATGAGCTTGTTCCATAGATCCTTTGGGCTGATGAAGGGGCTGATGCGGTTGAGTTCGTCCTTGGAGAGGTCGCACTGTAGGATTTGAGTGGCTTTCTCATCGGCCTCTATTTGCCGCTTCATGGCGTTCGTCCACTTGTCGCAATTCAAGAACTCACCATCTTCATTGGTTGGTAGAGTGAAGCCCGTCTGGATGACTATCCACATCTCGATTTGGGTCTTGAGGTAGCACTCCATCCAACCATTCCAATAACGGAAGTCATCTCCATTGAAGAACAGAGGTCGGGCGGTGCTAAACCCCTCAAGATGGGGCATCAAAAAATCTTGCAAAACAAAATTACAAACCAAAAGAAATTCCAAGACTTAGTCTTGGATTAGTAATTCAGAAAATAACAAGAAATAAAAGAGAAATATAAAGCTAAACAAAGAACTAAATGTTAGTACCTATAAGATTCATATATCTCCATAATGGTATGATATTGTCCACTTTGGGCCTAAGTCCTCATGGTTTTATTTTTGGGCTCTACCCAAAATGCCTCATACCAATGGAGATATCTTTTCATCTTATAAGCACATAATCTTTTCCATGTCTTACCAATGTGGGACTTTGATTGTATTCCCAATACTCCAACAATCCCCCCTCAAACGAAGGACTACATTGACCCCCTCCCCCCTCAAGCCTATCCGTCCTCGAAGGATATTCTCTGCTTGATGTCCGATCCTTAATCCATCAGGACTTCCTACCAACTGTCTGGTCCTCCTGACTCAACTGGACTTCCTGACAGTTGTCTAGCCCTTCTGGCCCAACTGGACTTTCTGCCAGTTGTTCGGTCCTCCCGACCCAACTGGACTTCCTGCCTGATGTCTGGTTCTCTTGATTCGAATATGGGAGCTCAACTTCTTTCGTTCGAGGTTCATGGCTTGACATGGACCATGACTCTGATGCCAATTGTTAGTGCCTATAAGATTCATATATCTCCACAATGGTATGATATTGTCTACTTTGGGCCTAAGCCCTCATGGTTTTGTTTTTGGGCTCTACCCAAAAGGCCTCATACCAATGGAGATATCTTTTCATCTTATAAGCACATGATCTTTTCCATGTCTTACCAATGTGGAACTTTGATTGTATTCCTAATACTCCAACACTAAACACTTACGACCTTCGATGTCCCCGAAAAAATACTAAACGTCATTTTTTGGGGTCAAAAACATCTTGTTATGGGGTTCAACCCTTGTAAGAAATATAGATCATCGAGAGAGCTTCGATTTGGTTGGTAGCATATTTTATGGGTCCACTTGTATCAAAAGTTATGCTCGTTTTACCGTCAGCTACTCCAGAAGCGAATAGTTCGATTGATACTTGAAAACACACAACCAAAAAATAATGTACCAACTTGGTCTTGGATTAGTAGTGTGAGGAAAAAAACTTAAAACAATAGACATGAAAAGAAAAATGCTCGACTGGTGGTTGCACTGAATCTGAGCGTCCCATCTCTTATACCAATTATTGGATCAAGGGAGTCGTTAGAGGGAGGGGGGAAATAACGATCATAAAATCTTTCTTTTTTTCGACGTTAAAACCAAAGTAATCACAGCGGAAGTAAAGACAATAAAAGAAAGTAACACTTTTTGTTTTTACTTGATTCACAACCGAAAGATTGCTACTCCAAGGCCTCGCGATCCTAGACTGTATACGATGGGATAATCCACTAAAAGTCTCCTCCTCGTTAGAGGTAGGAGACGACGATTACAAAACCAAGGATAGAGGAAGAGACAACAAGCCTATCTCTCCTCTTAGAAATGGAAAGCACAAATAAAATAAACGACAACTTAATTAAGAACTACCGACAAATGAATGAAAGCTTGGCGTGTCGTTGGTGTTACGACGACGTAGTGTTGTCGTTGAAGCTTGGTGTTGTTGGAGCACTTTGGAAGCACGATTAGATGATACAAAGCGGTGAAAAGCCTCTTCTTTTATAGTCCTTCAAATCCTAGCTCGTTGAGATCCAGATTTAGGTTGACCTCCTCATCCCCCCATTTTTGATGGAGCTTATCTTGACTTTCTTCGAGATGATCAGCTTGACCATCATCAGTTGCATGTGCTGCCCAATTGGCCCCTCAACGATCCGGCATAGGATTAGTGAATGCCGGTAGCCTTGATGCGACTATTAAACGACCATTCACCTGATAAAGTTAGCGCAGAATGACGATAGGTAAATACAACGGTCCTTACCGTCCAACCTCGACCTAGACCTTCCTCTAGAAGTCTTAGTCGGATCACCGCCTACGGTAGTCCTCATACGGAGGACACAACCTTACCATCGCTCCACACTTAACGCTTAAATTCGGTCCTTCCCGACCTGTCGCTTAGCTTTTGGTCACCACCGAAGTTCCTCGACTCCAACGAGGTTTTCCTGGTATCGCTCGACCACTACGGTTTCTCTTTTCGAAATTCTCTGGGTGTCACTGACCTTGGACTTAGCTTGATACAATTTCTGCACACTCAACACAACACATGAGATAACAATAATAACTTAACTTTGATCCTTTTTCATAATCAAAATCTAGGTTCGATTATCTGGTGCCCCTGCACCAACAACTTTTGTTCGTAGCGAGTTGATAGAAATATATATATGTTTGTGAATGGAGTGGTAGGTCGGCTTCCCCATGAACTAAGTTAGCAATCAATCTAGCATTAAATATAAGGCTTTGTACTCACAAAGAGAAGGTTTGAAGGGAGCGAAAATGAATCTGGTTGAAGTCCCTCTAACACTCAAATCAAAGGAATGAGAATGATAAACAATTGAGATAGTTAGAAATTTCGTACCTTCCGATGATCATCATATTACCTTATATAGGAAAAAGAGAGTGGGGTCGAGAATAGGGGTGTAAACGAATCGAGCCGGTTTGTGAATTTTTCGAGCCGGTTCACGAACTTTTTTGGTTCGAATTCGAAATTATCGAATTCGAGCCGAACTCGAATATGTGTAAATATTTTTCGAATCGAACTCGAGCCGAAATAATATTGTTCGATTGTTCATGAACTGTTCGCGAACCTTAATTTGTTATTTATTAAAAAAATTTGAATATTAAATCGAGCATCCATTTTCAAATATCAAATCGAGTATCAATTTTTGAATATTAAATCGAGCCTATTCAAAAATTTCGAATCGAATCCGAACTCGAACATTGATTCGAATCGAATTCGAGCCCAATATTATTCAATTTTTGAACTTCGAATCGAATTCAAATATGTCAATTCGAATTCGAACTTGAACTCGAATATTAATTTTTTTTTTCAATATTCGATTCAATTCGTTTACACCCCTAGTCGAGAGGGAGCCTTGCCATCTACTTTCCCATGTGTTAGTTAGATGTAGTGTCTCCACTTATTCATGTACTGATCCACGTGCATAGCCATTCGCAAGCAACTTTGATTTTGTCCTTCTGGGCTTGCTTTACTAACCTCAACCTACTCAAAGATACCCAAGCTTAGAGATCTCAAGGGGGCTAACTTGGGTCTTCCCCCAAAGTCAAGTTGAATGAGAGAACTCAAGGGCAATGTGATCTCTTATGTCGACCATTTGTATCTCGATTCCTGAACCATATTTATGACTACCAATCCACCTAAGAATTAGTGGGATCATTTACTCTACCTGTTTCTAGAGTAGGATTATCCCTATCATTATAGGGTGTTCTCGAGAATCCCCCAAATCTCTAGACTAAAGTTCGCCTCTGAGTCTCCAACTTTGTTGTCCCATTCGTTGATCCTGTTGGACTTTCCGAGCCGCAAAAATCGCTTTTTACATTGCGGAAACCTCGGAAGCCTGGACACGGATCCGTGCGAAGATATAAAAAAATAAAAACATGTATGTGTTTAAGTAAAAACCTAGATCTACCATAGATCTATATGATGAGAGCGTTACCCTCGTAGTGATGCCCTTCGCTTATCCCGCTCGTCCAAATGCTTTGCCGGAACTCAAGAGTGTCAAGTGTAAACTCCTCTATTGGTATCCACACGGACAAATTGTGGAAAAAAATAACCTAGAGTGTGCTAACACTCGGAAGTTTCAGCCAAGATGAGGAATGGGAGAGAGCTTGAGAGGAAGAAGATCCAAGGAAGAAGAAGATGGAGTTACTCACCAAATGAATTCACTTAATCAAGAAAAGTGGCCGACCACTTTAATCTTGGGGGGTTACATGCATGCATGTAACTCCAAGAGCCAATGACTATTGGTTTCTCTCATGAGGTGACACCACATGATAAGTCCATGATGATGTGGAACATCATCATTGGGCGGCCCCCATGCCAAGTCACCATGACATGGCAATTGGTCAAGTCAAAATTGACCATTCATCTTCCCTCTCAAGTCAAGTCAAACTTGACCTATTATCTCCCATGGTTGATCAAATCTATGTTGGGTTTCCGGCACCGCGGCGTGTGTGTGTTCGATCATGTTTCGTAAACATGAGCACAGCGGAAGCAATAAAAATAATAAATACTTCTATTTATTACAACACACACAACACACGCATGCTATTACAACAAGTGTAGACATAACCGTAAATTAAAATTGCAATAAAAGGAAATTAAACTACGTTATACCTTCCGTATGACGTGTAGCGGGAACGGCATCAACCGGAACGATTCTCGTAAGAATCGTCTCTATCCGTATCCACGCCGAGCTCCTCGGGATGACTTCGCCAAGCCACGAGCTTCGTCTTCGTACGGGTTACTAGCCTCGTGTTGAAGACGACGTGATCGAGAGATGATCACGGTCCGAATCCAAATTCGGACCTAAAGACAAGTCCTCAAGACTTGCTTCTCCGGAGAGGTATTCGTCAACCGATTGACGAATCCTTCGTCCTCCACCTCAGAGGATTACCGGAGATCAAATCCCCGGTATGTTATCCGCTGTCGGAGCACTAACCGTCGTCCAAACGACGCTCCGACGAGAGGAGAAGAAGCTGTCCGAAAAACTGGACAGCTTTGGTGTGGAGGAAATAGGCGCGGCTAAGAATGGAGCCTCACCTTTACACCGAACCCAAGGGAGATCACCGGAGGGTCGGAGGTCCACCGGCAAGCTTGGCGCCGGCAGGAGATGGCAGCCACTCAATGAAGTTGGGCGGCAGCCCTTGTTGTTGACGCCAACAACAAGGAGGATGGGTTGGCGGCCACTAATTGGATTAGGTTTAGGGTTAGGGTTTAATCCTATTTTATAGAGAACTAATTCTCTTAATGGTTAATGGATCATATCCATAAAGCCCGTTAACCGCTCCATTAAGATAAGTTAAAATAAACCAAACCATGATGGTTTATTTTAAGTTAAAACGAACCGAACCAACTTTTGGTTCATTCGTTTAAAATAAACCAAACCCTTTGGTTTATTCTTATCCATTGGATTAGAACCAAACCATTTTGGTCCATCCATTATGTCTTCATAAGACACTGCCCATCCACGCTTCCATTGCGACTGAAACAATTTCAAGCTCGCTTTATGTTTTGTCCAACCAAACATAGTTTCTCTCGGTCTGAGAATCCCATTCTCAAGCTCGTTTTAAATCCTTTGGATTACACTCATTGTGCGTGTGACCAAATAGGTTCTCGGTTTATGTTGGCCGTCTATAATTAACCATTAATTATAGAACGATCATGAGTGGCACCTAGTAGTACATCATGATCCCCAATTAAGAAAAGATCAGCAGTTGATCGAACTATTTACGAAACCCTTGATGGCTTGAATGATTAGTGCCCCATTCCCTTCACTCATCTTATACCCACTTGGTTGAGGACATGGTCTGTGTATTCGTCCCCACTAGGCTGACTACGTCACACCTAGCCCAAGTATCATTTCCTCGTCCTACGGATTCTAGTTACTCCACATGTATCGAAGAGTACCTTACTCTAAACATGTAATGCTTTGGCCAAAGACTTTAGTAACAATCTGACGAGAGGCCATAGGTATACATCTCCTCGCAAGGAGTGGTGAATCCTTTATAGGCTATTCAAACACCTTGATCACTTGACTTATACCCAATCATCCGGGTCCACATCTCCTTAGAGATGTTTGCTTAAGATGTCAAAGCATAAGTCTCTGATCAAGATGACTTGAATACCGCAAGTCAAAGGAACATCGCACTTAAGCCACGATAAGAACTTCATTGACATATCTATATATGCGAAAACCATATGAAGTCTTACGGTTGGTCACTCAATGAACTAGTTACCATAACTAGCATCCACGATTAACTCGGACATCACTATGTCTCCGGCCCGGTGAGAATCGGTGCTTGGATACACCAAGGAGTATACCTCGTGCTAGTCTCGACAGAATTGATGGTGTCCAAATCCATCAATTTATTGACTAGGGATAATTCTGATACATCACAATTACACATGTAGAGATACTCACTAGTTGTGATCCAATCACAAATTCTCTCATGCTGTGAATCGTATCGTGGACATTCAGTAAATGAGTTTAAGATCCAATCAAATACATAAAACATGTATACTCAAATAGTGAATCTTCATTTATCATAGAAATGGTTCATACATAAGGCGATTGCCTTAGGACATCTCTCATATATTACTAACAGACTCCCACTTGGCCTAATGCCAATCGCTACGGTATCCAATACCATAAGCTCTAACATGACCCTCAAACTTACTTTGAGGTAATGCTTTAGTCAAAGGATCCGCTAAGTTCCTTTCAGTGGGAATTTTCTCGATTTGTATTTCGTTCCTACTTATGATCTCTCTGACAAGATGATAGCGGCGAAGCACATGTTTGGATCATTGATGAGACAACATCAAGTTCAGAGATGAACTTCTTGATCCAAACCGCTTCCTTTGCTGCTTCCAAAGCTGCAATGTATTCTGCCTTAGTGGCAGAATCCGCTATAGTGTCAAGCTTGGAACCTTTCCAACTTATTGCGCCTCCATTCTAGGTGAATACATACCCAGACTAAGACATGGAGTCATCCTTGTCTGTCTGGATCTGGCATCCGTATACCCACGTATCACCATGTACCCTTCTCCATATATTAGGAACGCATCCTTAGTTCTTCTTAAGTACTTAAGGATCGTCTTAACAGTCACCCATTGATCCATTCCTGGATCAGACTGGTATCTGCTCGTGACACTCAGAGCATACGATACATCGGGCCTCGTACATAACATAGCATACATGATAGATCCTATTGCGGATGCATAGGGAATCTTACTCATGCAAATCCTCTCGTCTTCTGTGCGTGGACACATAGACTTCGAAAGGTGTACCCCATGCCTGATGGGCAGATAACCTTTTCTTGGATTCCGACATGCTAAACCTCTTTAGCACTCGGTCTATATATGTAGACTGCGAAAGACTAAGCAACCGTTTCGATCTATCTCTATAGATCTTAATCCCAAGGATGTAGGTTGCTTCTCCCAGGTCTTTCATGGAGAATGTCTTGGATAACCAAACCTTAACTGACTGTAAGATGGACACATCGTTTCCTATAAGTAATATGTCATCGACATACAATACTAGGAACACGACTGCACTCCCACTAACCTTCTTGTACACACAAGGTTCGTCTGGATTTTGTGAGAAATCAAACCTTTTGATCGTCTCATCAAAACGGATATTCCAGCTCCTGGATGCTTGCTTCAATCCATAAATGGATCGTCGCAACTTGCATACCTTGGTTTTATCAACCGATGTGAAACCCTCAGGCTATATCATATACACGTCCTCGAGCAAGTTTCCATTAAGGAAAGTTGTTTTCACATCCATCTGCCATATCTCATAATCATAATGAGCCGCTATGGCCAGGAGCATCCGAATGGATTTAAGCATAGCTACAGGCGAATAGGTTTCGTCATAATCAACACCTTGCTTTTGACGATATCCTTTCGCCACCAATCTAGCCTTATAGGTAATCACATTACCATCCATGTCGGTTTTCTTCTTGAAAATCCACTTGCACCCTATAGGCTTTATCCCTTCAGGTGGGTCAACCAAGTTCCAAACTTGGTTTTCATACATGGAATCCATTTCCGACTTCATGGCACCAAGCCACTTATCCCTTACGAACTTGTCGGCACTTCTTCATAAGCGGTAGGCTCCTCATCATCAATGAGTAACACGTCGTTCGATTAAACTACGAGAAATCCATATCTCTCGGGAATATTGCGTGTTCTACGGATCTCTGAAGATGTGGTGTTACAATAGGTCAGTAGATTGCTCATCACTATGAGTTGTAATGTCTATTTGAGTCTCTCGAGCCTCCTCAAGCTCGGCGACACTCCCCCTTTGTTTTCTTGCAAGAGAAACTCTTTCTCTAGAAACACGGCATGCCTTGAAACAAACACCTTTTGTTCCACGGATGATAGAATTAGTAACCCCTTGTTTCCTTAGGGTATCAATAAATAGACATTTATCGGACTTAGCATCCAGATTTATGTCGATATCACTTCACATAAGCAGGACAACCCCATATCTTCAAGTAAGATACATGAGGTTTCTTACCATTCCATATCTCATATGGAGTAGTTGAGACTACCTTGGTAGGCATTCTGTTTAACAAGTAAACAGCTGTCTGAAGTGCATAACCCCAAAAGGACTTGGGAAGAGTTACATGATTCATCATTGACCTGACCATGTCCTACAAGGTCGATTCGCCTCTCGGATACACCATTATCTTTGTGGTGTATAGGAGTCCATTAAGACAATATGCCATTGTCTCTTAGATAATCAAGAAACTCTTGACTTAAGTATTCACCACCTCGATCCGATCGAAGTATTTTAATACTCTTGTCATGTTGTTTCTCTACTTCATTTCTGAATTCTTTGAACCTTTCAAAGGCTTCAGACTTGTGTTTCATCAAGAACACATACCCAAACCGTGAGTGATCATCGGTGAAGGTAATGAAGTAGCTATAGCCTCCTAATGCTTGAGTTGACATAGGTCCACATACATCAGTATGTACTAAACCTAGTAACTCTCCTACTCGTTCACCTTTTCCAGTAAAAGGTAACTTAGTCATCTTGCCTTTTAAGCATGATTCGCATGTATCGTATGAATCCAAGTCAAACGATTCCAGAATTCCACATCGGTGTAATTCGGACATGCGTTTCTTGCTTATATGGCCAAGACGACAATGCCACATATAGGAGTCTATGTGATTATCCTTTCGAGCACGCGTGTTGCTCGCCGATATTGCAAATGTCCTTTGAATCGTCCAGCGTATAAACACCATTGCTTAAAGTTCCGGTCCATAAAGAACCCATTCAAAGTTATGTAACAACAATTGTTACTAAGCGTCAAATGGAAACCATTTCTATTTAAACAAGAAATAGAAATGATGTTCTTTATCAACAAAGGAATATAAAAGCAATTGTCAGATTCTAAGACAAGTCTGCAGGAGTTTCAACAAATACGTTAGATGGCGAGTCGACAGCTTTGCTCCATTCCCAACACGTAAATTTGACTCTCCTTGGCGAGTCTTCTTCTATTCCTTAGCCCATGTATGTCATTACATATATGTGAGCCACACCGAGTATCAAATACCCAAGTGTCCGAGGAAATAGATTGACAATCAATAAAGAAGATTTACAAGAAGATGGGGCATCCGATGCCTTATCCTTCTTCATGGACTCAAGATAAATCTTGCACTTTCTTCGCCCATGGCTCTCCTTGCCATAATGATGGCAAGTTTCCTTTTGTGCTAGTTCTACCTGCTTAGCCTTTCTCTTCTTTCCCTTCTGCTGTTCCTTTGACTTCCTCTTAGAACCTTTCTTGAGGAATCAACTATGACATCGTCCTGCTCATGCTTCTCGGAAGACTCCACAGTCTTGACATATTGGCGATACCGCGGATGAACCTCCTAGCATCTCGGAGGTGAAGAGGAGCTTTGAGACTTGAACCTTTCAATCTCACTTGCTCATCAACCAACTCACAAAGATGAAGGACTACGATATGAGCATCCATATGCTCATCTGCGCTCGTAGCTTGGGTTCCATCGTGGCTAGCATGATCTGCAACTCATTTGTTCGAATCACTCACATGTTTACGATAGGCCAACAAATTGGTCGAGTTGCATTGTTACTAGATGGCGGAAGAGGCGCTTCGAGGACATACACAAGCTTTTCACCTTGAGAACAATTCTCAAGCTTCTAAGCCAGTCCAAGAAGCTCGGCCCAGTCAATTTATTTTAATCCAAAATGGAATGCAAATTCAAACACATCATGATCAATATATTAACTTAGAAATACAAAACGAGCATATATGAGAAAGATGATTTTAAAATGCATCAATATACATTTATAAATCCCATTCATTTTTCGAATTTCAAAACCTCAAAATCACTTCGGGAGATTGTAGGTTCATCTCCGAATGGGTTGATATCCATCATAGTTATGAATAACCTTGGAGAGAGTCCAACAAGCCATTCATAGCTACGACGGTAGGTATCATCTATACCGATTGCATATCACGTATATGCAACTATCACAATGTGCTATCAACTAATTGAATGTTCACACATACATTGGGTTGTTAACACATTAACAAGTATGCATCTTATGCATAGCACCCAACTTCACCTCCCTTAACATCGACCTTGGAGAGAGTCCAACAAGCCGATGCTCCAGGTTAAAGCCAACCCATTTATCAAGAATAGTTTTAATATGGTTAGAGCGCATTCAACCAATTAGCCCAGCTTGGAGAGAGTCCAACAACCAAAGCTAACGATTGACCTCTGACTCTTACCATATTAGTATTAAACTATTCCATGGTTTGAACATGTTCGGGTTCGAGCCGGGCTTGGAGAGAGTCCAACAACCCAAACAAGAAACGGAACTCTGGTTCAAACCATATTAATGGAAGGTGTAGGCTTTAATATTGTTTAAAGGTTTTTATGTCTCATCCTCTTTGCATGCAAATAACTATTATCTACATGGCATGGCATACATGGCATACATCTACATGTGACGACACGCATGACATTATGTTATGCATCTAATGCAATTACATGTCATACAATTATGTCATGTACAATATTTCCTTATATGTCATAACTATTTATGGAAATAAAATATGTTTAAGATTTGATTCTCCAAATCAAATCATAATTAAATTAGGAAACAAATTTCCAAATCTAATCACATATTTTATTCATGGAATTATTTGATTAAGGAAAATCTATTTAGGAAACCGATTTCCTAAATCTTCAAAACTACTTATGGAAATAAAATATTTTAAAGATTTGATTTCCCAAATCAAATCAAGATTAAATTAGGAAACAAATTTCCAGAATCTAATCAAATATTTTATTTATGGAAAATATAAATTTCTATAAATACTTCCAACTTTCCAAAAGTGGAAGATTTCCATAAATACTTCTAGACTTTCCAAAATTGAAAAATTTCCATAAATACTTCTAAATTTCCAAAATTTAGAAAACTTCCAGAAATACATTATGACTATCGCAAAACCATTTTTACGATTATGTGAAAACACAACCTGGGCTCTGATACCCTTTGTTGGGTTTAGCCTTGCATGGCGTGTGTGTGTTCGATCATGTTTAAGTAAACATGAGCACTGGAAGCAATAAAATAATAAATACTTCTATTTATTACAACACACACAACACACGCATGCTATTACAACAAGTGTAGACATAACCGTAAATTAAAATTGCAATAAAAGGAAATTAAACTACGTTATACCTTCCGTATGACGTGTAGCGGGAACGGCATCAACCGGAACGATTCTCGTAAGAATCGTCTCTATCCGTATCCACGCCGAGCTCCTCGGGATGACTTCGCCAAGCCACGAGCTTCGTCTTCGTACGGGTTACTAGCCTCGTGTTGAAGACGACGTGATCGAGAGATGATCACGGTCCGAATCCAAATTCGGACCTAAAGACAAGTCCTCAAGACTTGCTTCTCCGGAGAGGTATTCGTCAACCGATTGACGAATCCTTCGTCCTCCACCTCAGAGGATTACCGGAGATCAAATCCCCGGTATGTTATCCGCTGTCGGAGCACTAACCGTCGTCAAGCGACGCTCCGACGAGAAGGAGAAGCTGTCAGAAAACTGGACAGCTTTGGTGGAAAGAAATAGGCGCCGGCTAAAGAAGAGATGGAGCCTCACCTTTACACCGAACCCAAGGGAGATCACCGGAGGGTCGCCGGAGGTCCACCGGCCGAAGCTTGGACGCCGGCAAGGAGATGGCAGCCACTCATTGGATTAGGTTTAGGGTTAGGGTTTAATCCCTATTTTATAGAGAACTAATTCTCTTAATGGTTAATGGATCATATCCATAAAGCCCGTTAACCCGCTCCATTAAGATAAGTTAAAATAAACCAAACCATGATGGTTTATTTTAAGTTAAAACGAACCGAACCAACTTTTGGTTCATTCGTTTAAAATAAACCAAACCCTTTGGTTTATTCTTATCCATTGGATTAGAACCAAACCATTTTGGTCCATCCATTATGTCTTCATAAGACACGCCCATCCACGCTTCCATTGCATTGAAACAATTTCATGCTCGCTTTATGTTTGGTCCAACCAAACATAGTTTCTCGATGCGAGAATCCCATTCTCAAGCTCGTTTTAAATCCTTTGGATTACACTCGTTGTCGTGTGACCAAATAGGTTCTCGGTTTATGTTGGCCGTCTATAATTAACCATTAATTATAGAGCGATCATGAGTGGCACCTAGTAGTACATCATGATCCCCAATTAACCGAAAAGATCAGCGGTTGATCGAACTATTTCAAACCCTTGATAGCTCGAATGATTCGTGCCCCATTCCCTTCACTCATCTTATACCCACTTGGTTCAGGACATGGTCTATTGTGTCAGATCCCACTAGGCTGACTACGTCACACCTAGCCCAAGTATCATTTCCTCGTCCTACGGATTCTAGTTACTCCACATGTATCGAAGAGTACCTTACTCTAAACATGTAATGCTTTGGCCAAAGACTTTAGTAACAATCCGACGAGAGGCCATAGGTATACATCTCCTCGCAAGGAGTGGTGAATCCTTTATAGGCTATTCAAACACCTTCGATCACTTCGACTTATACCCAATCATCCCGGGTCCACATCTCCTTAGAGATGTTTGCTTAAGATGTCAAAGCATAAGTCTCTATGATCAAGATGACTTGAATACCGCAAGTCAAAGGAACATCGCACTTAAGCCACAGTAAGAACTTCATTGACATATCTATATATGCAGAGAACCATATGAAGTCTTACGGTTGGTCACTCCAATGAACTAGTTACCATAACTAGCATCCACGATTAACTCCGGACATCACTATGTCTCCAGCCAGTGAGAATCAGCTGCTTGGATACACCAAGGAGTATACCTCGTGCTAGTCTCGACAGAATTGATGGTGTCCAAATCCATCAATTTATTGACTAGGGATAATTCTGATACATCACAATTACACATGTAGAGATACTCACTAGTTGTGATCCAATCACAAATTCTCTCATGCTGTGAATCGTATCGTGGACATTCAGTAAATGAGTTTAAGATCCAATCAAATACATAAAACATGTATACTCAAATAGTGAATCTTCATTTATCATATAAATGGTTCATACATAAGGCGATTGCCTTAGGACATCTCTCATATATTACTAACAATCTAACCACTTGATTCAAGTCAATTTGATTTAATGAATCTTTATTCATTAATTTAAATTGACTCAATGAATCAAATTTAAATTAGACTTATTCAACACTTGAATCAAATTGAGTCTAACTCAATTAGTCTAATTTGGATTACTCTCAATCCAATTTGGTTAATCCCATGAACCTAATCCTCATGGTTCATTATATGAACCTAATCTCCATCTAATTACCCTTTGTGTATGACCCTATAAGTTCTTGTAACGTTGGCAATGTCCTTAAACCGATTTAGGAACACAAGCAATGAGCGGTATCTAGCAACACATCATTGCTACCCAAGTTATAAGAATGTTGAGCTCCAACATCACCTTTGTGACTACTAATTGTGACTCTCACAATATGTGACAATGTCCCTCTATCCTTGATATCTAGATTGACCAATTGAGACATAGACCGTGTCATCCTCGGTACAGTCTATATCTTGAACTCCAAGTAGACTCACTCTAATCAAATGAGCTCAATATCTCATATTGACTCATTTGGGCATAGCCATGCACTTCGTGGTCTCACTCTATCAAGAATAACGATGTCACTCATGTCATATAGGAGGGATAGATCCCATCTATATCACTCATATCCCTCCACATAATTTGTTACATACCCAATAATCCCCTTTATAGTCCACCCATTTACGGGTGACGTTTGACGAAGCCAAAGTATGCAACTCCTTATGTAGGGAACCATGGTGACTTCAGGTCTAAGGACTAATAGTCATACTAATAGCCACATGAGAAAGTATATGACACTCATATAACGATCCATGATACTTTCTCATGGCGGGTCATTCAGTATACATTCTCCAATGCATACCCATGTGTCAACTTGATATCTCATATCCATGACTTGTGAGATCAAGTCATCGTGTTAACCAACATGCTAGTCTCTACGCATTAACATTGTCCCTGAATGTTAATACTTGACTAGGAATGATTAAGAGTAGTGTTCTCTATATCATCTCATTATCGATTCAACCAATCGATTGATATAGATAAGAACCTACTACTCAAAAACATTATTATACTTAGTTATTTGGCACCAATACAAGTAAATATAATAACCATGCCTTTATAAATAGGAATATATTATAATAAAGTCCATACAACAATCATCACATAATTGACTCTAGGGCTTTCACTAACAATCTCCCACTAGCACTAGTATCAATCACCATAGTATCTAATACCCAATGACCTAGTGTGACCATCATGCTTTTTCTGTGCCAAAGCCTTGGTCAAGGGATCTGCGATGTTAGCCTCTATGGGTACTCTGCAAATCTTCACATCTCCTCTATCGATAATCTCTCGAATGAGATAGAAGCGTCGTAGTATGTGTTTGGTCCGCTGGTGTGAGTGAGGTTTCTTAGCCTGCGTAATCACTCCATTGTTGTCACAATAGAGCTCTATAGGATCTGCTATGCTAGGAACCACCCCAAGCTCAGTAATGAACTTGCGAATCCAAACTGCCTCCTTTACTGCCTCTGATGCAACAATATACTCAGCCTCTGTTGTAGAATCAGCAATTGTGTCCTGCTTCGAACTCTTCCAGCTCACAGCGCCACCATTCAAGCAAAACACAAACCCTGACTATAATCTATAATCATCCTGGTCAGTTTGGAAGTTGGCATCGCTGTAACCCTTTACAGCTATCTCTTCATCGCCTCCAAATATCAAGAAATATTTTTTAGTCCTTCTCAAGTACTTAAGAATATTCTTGACTGCTATCCAGTGACGCTCACCTGGATTTGACTGGTATCTACTTGTCATGCTCAAAGCATACGAGACATCAGAACGAGTACACAGTATGGCGTACATGATAAATCCTATAGCAGATGCGTAAGGGATCTTATCCATACGGTCTCTCTCCTCTCTAGAAGAGGGACTTTGAGTCTTCGAAAGACTCACACCATGTGACATCGGCAGAAGTCCTTTCTTGGAATTCTGCATGGCAAACCGTAGTAATACCATGTCAATATATGTACTCTGACTTAGGCCAAGCAATCTCTTAGATCTATCTCTATATATCTTAATGCCTAGAATACAGGCTGCTTCACCTAAGTTCTTCATTGAGAAGCACGTCCCCAGCCAAGTCTTCACAGACTGTAGCGAAGGGATGTCATTCCCAATGAGTAGTATGTCATCCACATACAATACAAGGAAGACAACTGTGTTCCCATTAACCCTCTTATAGACACAGGGTTCATCTTCATTCTTGATGAAACTAAAATGTTTGATCGCATCATCGAATCAAAGATTCCAGCTCTGAGAAGCTTGCTTTAGCCCATAAATAGACCTTTACAGCTTGCATACTTTCCCAGTATGTTGTGGATCTATAAAACCCTCAGGTTGTGTCATGTACACATCCTCGTGCAAGTTTCCATTAAGAAATGCAGTTTTGACATCCATCTGCCAGATCTCATAATCGTGGTATGCTGCAATAGCAAGCATGATCTGAGTGGACTTAAACATCGCCACTGGAGAAAAGGTTTCATCATAGTCAATACCATGAATTTGCTTGAAACCTTTAGCCACCAATCGACCCTTATAGGTATGCGTAAGTCCATCCATGTCAGTCTTTCTCTTAAAGACCCACTTACACCCATTGGGTTTGACCCCTTTAGGTGGATCAACCAAAGTCCATACTTGGTTGGTGTACATGGATTCCATCTCGGATCTCATGGCCTCTAGCCTTTTCTTAGAGTCTGGGCTCATCACAGCTTCCTGATAGAAGGTAGACTCATTCTCAATGAGCAAAACATCATCATGGTCAGACAAGAGAAATGAGTATCTCTCAAGCTGACGACGTACCCTATCAGACCTGCGAAGAGGTAGGTCTACCTGAACAGGTGGTTGTTCTACAACTCTTTGTGCAACAATCTCATCATCCACAACATTTTGTGGTTCCTGTTCAACCTCTATCAAGGCCTCAGTGCTATGGTCCTTATCTTGAATTTCTTCAAGATCGAACGTACTCCCACTAGTTTCTCTAGAAATAAAATCCCTTTCTAGAAAAACCCCAGTCTTTGCCACAAACACTTTGTGCTGACTGGGAATGTAGAAGTAATATCCCTTAGTCTCCTTGGGATATCCAACAAAATAGTACTTATCGGATTTGGGTCCCAGTTTGTATGAGACTTGACGTCGAAAGTAAGCCTCACAACCCCAAATCCTCATGAAAGACATCTTGGGATTTCTCCCTATCCATATCGTATATGGTATCTTTATCACAACCTTGGATGATACACGGTTAAGGGTGAAGGTTGTTGTGTCTAGAGCATATCCCTAAAAGGATATAGGAAGATTTGTGTGACTCATCATAGATCGTACTATATCTAATAGGGTACGATTCCTTCTTTCGGATACATCATTCCACTGTGGTGTTCCAAGAGGAGTGAGTTTGGATAGAATCTCACACTTAGCTAGATAGTCACGAAACTCATGGCTAAGGTATTCACCACCTCGATCTGATCGAAGTATCTTAATACTCATACTAAGCTGGTTTTGTACTTCATTCTTGAATTCTTTGAACTTTTCAAAGGATTCTGATTTATGTGTCATTAGATACACATAACCATATCTACTGAAGTCATCAGTAAATGTAATGAAGTACCTGTAACCACCTTTAGCAGCAACATTGAAAGGGTCACATACATCACTATGTATAAGTCCTAACAAGTCTGTTGCTCTTTCACTGTGTCCACTAAAGGGAGTCTTGGTCATCTTGCCTAGAAGGCAAGACTCGCATGTCTCATATGATTCAAAATCAAATGAGTCCAGCAGCCTATCCTTATGGAGCTGGGATAAGCGACTCTCATTTATGTAACCTAATCGACAATGCCAGAGATATGTTTGATTCAACTCATTTGACTTGAACCTTTTGGTACTTATGTTATAGATGGGTAAGTCTAGAAAGTAGAGTCCGTTCATTAGAGGTGTACTACAATAGAACATATCATTTAAATAAACTGAACAACATTTGTCCTTTATTATAAATGTAAATCCTTTCTTATCCAAACAAGAAACCGAAATTATGTTCTTAGTTAAAGCAGGCACATAACAACATTCATCTAGTTCTAGTACAAGCCCAGTGGACAGAGATAGATCATAAGTTCCTATAGCAATAGCAACAACCCTTGTTCCATTGCCTACTCGTAGGTCCACCTCGCCCTTTGTCAATGTCCTGCTATTTCTCAGCGCCTATACATTGGTACAAATGTGAGATGCACATCCGGTATCTAATACCCATGATGAAGAAATATATAGATTGACTTCTATAACATTTATACCTGAAGTAGAAGTCTCACTTCTCTTCTTCTTAAGATTTTCCAAGTAAGCTTTGCAGTTACGCTTCCAGTGTCCAGCTTCCTTGTAGTGGAAGCAAGCCCCTTCTTTGGCCACCTCTCCTTTGGGTTTCAGTTCTTTGCCTTTGCCCTTGGCTTGGGACTTTCCCTTACCTTTAGGCTTGCCCTTGCCTTTCTTCTTTTGCACCATCAAAATGGAGTCAGATTTTTCCTTCTTAAGGTTGAGCTCAGCAGTTCTCAACATGCTGAGCATCTCAGGTAGTGACTTATCAATTTCATTCATGTTGTAATTCATGATAAATTAATTGTAGCTTTGTGGCAAAGACTGCAAGATCAAGTCAGTGGCCAGCTCTTGGCCAAGTTGGAATCCCAATCTTTGTAGGTTTTCTACGTACCCAATCATCTTGAGTACATATGGACCTACGAGAGTCCCATCTTGCATCTTGGACTGAAACAATGCCTTAGAGACTTCATATCTCTCGTGCCTTGCTTGTCCTTGATATAGTTGACGAAGATGTTCAACCATATCATAAGCATTCATGAACTCATGTTGCTTATGAAGCTCAGAGTTCATGGTCGCGAGCATGAGACATGACACATCTAATGCATCATCTTGATGCTTCTTGTAAGCATCTTTGTCAGTTCGCGAGGCAGTGGCAGGAGGTGCCTCCGGAATGGGCTGCTCCAGGACGTACAATTTTCTTTCTTGGGTGAGAACGATTCTCAGGTTCCTGTATCAGTCCAGGAAATTTGCTCCATTGAGCTTGTCCTTCTCAAGGACAGAACACAGGGAGAGAGTGTTCGTGTTTGTCGACATAGTAATCTACAACATACACAATGCAGAAAATTAATATCATATTCCTTTTATCATTTAATTAGGCCTTTAATCAAATAATACTCCCACTGAATTATAAGATTTTTGTAGAATCGAGTTATGGATGTGGTCAAACCACATTACTAGATTCATACAAACATGCTATAATTCCTGCGGGACAAGATCCACATCATACTAAGCCTTGAGTTAGCTTTGGCTAAATCGCCTAAGACTTAGTATGATCGGTGGGTAACACATTACCGATTACATCTCTATGCAACTCTTGTTTATAGGATCAAGACCAACATTTACAAAAGACCTTGAGTTAGCTTTGGCTAAATCGCCCAAGATTTAGTGTAAATGCGATCTTATCATATCTTTCTAACGGTTGGAATATGCCTATAGTTCTACTCGATCCAATTGAGTTAACTAGTTTTACTCAATCTAATTGAGCTTACTCTAACCCAAGCCGCGATAGGCAGGACGAAGATTGTCCCTCTGCACTCTACCATGATAATATGCATTACTCTGCTTTGGTAGATTCAACAACTACAAATGATCGAGGTAGTGATGGGTATCAAGACTTGGTAGGCATTTTCGAGTTGATTCAATTATGATCTAATCTAATCGTGAATGTGTATCATATATGCATCAAGGCCTTTATTATCCTACACTAGCATGCATCACATACATACAAGCATCATTCTAGCATGCATCATATACATACAAGAAAAATATCCTAGCATGCATCATATACATACAAACATTATTCTACTAGCATGCATCACATACATACAAGAATAACAAATATATATATATATATATATATATATATATATTAATTGTGATTAGGTCATGGCCCTACTACGATCTTCTCAAGCCAATGAGAAGATCGGACGGTCAACCTAGGGTTAGCGGCTTCTCCAAGCGCCTCCTTTGACTGTCATGTGTCGTCGGCACCCTTCTCGTAACTCCGTCTAGTAGTGGACCTTCCACCGCTCCATTTTGTACATTACAAATATGAAACTCGAGTTACATTCAAGTCTAAAACTATTTACAACTGGAATTTTAAAAGAAGAGGCACGACGCACAGGTCACATATCCTATACAACATGCACAACAATAAAAATGGCATGTAGGCCATATTATGAATTACAACACATTATCATCCAATAATATTGGGGTTCTTGGGCCATGACCATCACAAAATTATATATAATTCTATATTATATATTTTACAGAAAATTTCTATAATTTTTTCTATTTTATTTTCAATTTTATGAGTCACCTCTCCGTAACGGTCCTGCTAAGCGGTTTCCGGGCGCGATCGCAGGACAATGCCCCTTTCGGGGATAGGGGAAGAGCCCCTACTCACAAAATTAACTTTGTGAGTGTCCCTACTTGATCTTACAATGACTTAAGTCACTGTCCCAAAAACCTAAAGCGAGAACTTGCCGTTTCGGAGAGTTTTTCTCGGTGGTTGAAGCCTACAAGTGTCCCAACACTTGTTGCTTCGACTCTTCGAGAAAAATACCCAAAAAATCTATAAAAATAGGATATTTATAGAAACTTAAAAATCTGTAATTTTTATATCTAATACAAAAACTACAAATTTAAAACACATACATGCTTCCCACGTGGCTCTGATACCACTGTTGGGCTTTCCGAGCCGCAAAAACCGCTTTTTGCGTTGCGGAAACCTCGGACGCCCGACCACGGATCCATGCGAAGATATAAAAAAATAAAAATATGTATGTGTTTAAGTAAAAACCTAGATCTACCATAGATCTATATGATGAGAGCGTTACCCTCGTAGCGACGTCCTTCACTTATCCCGCTCGTTCAAATGCTTTGCTAGAACTCAAGAGTGTCAAGTGTACACTTCTCTATTGGTATCCACACGGACAAATGGTGGAGAAAAACAACCTAGAGTGTACTAGCACTCCTTGGAAGTTTCGGCCAAGATGAGGAATGGGAGAGAGCTTGAGAGGAAGAAGATCCAAGGAAGAAGAAGATGAAGTTACTCACCAAATGAATTCACTTCATCAAGAAAAGTGGCCGGCCACTTCAATCTTGGGGGGTTACATGCATGCATGTAACTCTAAGAGCCAACGGCTCTTGGTCTCCCTCATGAGGTGGCACCACATGATAAGTCCATGATGATGTGCAGTAAAATCAATAGTAATTGGTGCAGTAAAATCAAGGGTTTCATTTTTATCCTTTGTAGTGGAATAAGACAAATAGTAAACAAACAATAGTTAGTAAGTCCGTTGTGAGACAACAGCTACAACAACAGTCGACTGCTGCATGACCAACGGGAAGAAAGCCTTCTTCTTTATAAGAAGAAGGCTTGGGTGCCTTGGAGAGGTTAATGCTTCCACTCCTAAATGCTCTCCAAGTGCCCTAAACATCTCTACTCTTTTCTCCCTTGTTTGTATCTCAATCTTATTGTAATAGGAAGAGATTGTGTAAGAAGGTTTCTTCTCCACCTTGGTTGAGCAAAGGAGAAACTTAGTGCATTGGTTGAGGTAGTGATTCGCCGAACGAATCGTCCATGGATTAGCGGCAAGGGCCATGAACCACTTTACATCATTTGTCTTAGTGTTTGCTCCTTCTCTTTACTATTGTTTAGCTTTATTGTCCTAAGAGCCAATACAAGGGTTTCATTTTTATCCTTTGTAGTGCAGTAAAATCAAGAATGTCAGGTACTATATCTTCTGAAGCATCTAATTCAATGTCCGAGATTGATTTTCGTTTGAAGCGTAATTCCAATGATATTGGATGGGAATTTGCGGAATTGGTGGATCCTAAAAGTTTGGATAAGTTGAAATGTAAGTTGTGTGGAAAAATTACTAGTGGTGGAATTTATAAGCTCAAACAACATGTTGCCAATATCAAAGGAAATGTTGCCCCGTGTAAGAAGTCTTCGGATGAGGATAAAGTGAAGTGTAAGAATGCTATTGAAGATGCAAGAACAAAAAAGAAACAAAAGAATATGAATGAAATGGAGGTGAGAGAAGAAGTTGTTCTTGAAGAATATGAGGTGGACGAAGGGAATCAAGGGACAAAAAAGAATCCGCGTACTCTTGGGCCTATGGATCAATTTGTATCTGTCATTGATCCTGATTCTTCATTGAGTGAAGGTAAGAAGACAAAACAATAACAAAATATTATTGATGCACTTTGGAAGCAAAGGACACATAGTGTGCACCAATATTTAGCTCGATGGGTGTATGAGTCTGGTATTCCTTTTCATGCCATTGACAATGATAGCTTCAAGAGGTTTGCGAGCGGTTGGTCAATTTGGACCAGTTATCGTCCTCCAACTCAATACATAAGGAGCCCTTATTGAAAGAAGAGGTAGATAGAACTAAAAGTCTATTAAAGAAGCAAGAAGAAGAATGGGCTTTGAATGGTTGTTCAATTTTGACTGATGCATGTACTGATCGAAAAAGAAGAAGTATCATGAATTTGTGTATCAATTGTAAAGAAGGCACAACTTTCCTTTCTTCTAGGGAAGCATCGAATGAAGCACACACCGGAAATTATATATTTGAATATGTGGACAAGTGTATTGAAGAAGTTGGACCCCAAAATGTAGTTCAAGTGGTAACGGACAATGCTTCGAATAATATGGCGGCAAAAGATCTGTTGAAGGAGAAGAGACCACATATATTTTGGACTTCATGTGCAACTCACACGGTGAATCTTATGCTTCAAGGAATTGGGAATCAACCTAAGTTCAAAGGGGTGATTGAAAAGGCAAAGAGCTTGACAATCTTTATTTATGCACATCACAAGACATTATCAATTATGAGAAAGTTTACCAAAAAAAGAGACATAGTGAGGCCGGGAGTAACACGATTTGCAACCGCCTTTTTAACTTTGCAAAGCTTGATAGAGAAGAAAAGTGAACTAAGAACTATGGTTGCTAGTGAAGAATGGAATACATGCAAACATTCAAAGAGTGCAAAGGGGAAGGCGGCATATAATATCGCTTTGAGTACCTCTTTTTGGAATGGGGTAAGTTTTGCTTGAAGGTGTTTGCCCCTTTAATTAAGGTGCTTCGTCTTGTTGATGGGGATAATAAACCATCTATGGGTTTTGTGTATGGAGAATTACTTAGAGCGAGAGAGGATATTAAAGTGACATTCAACAATCAAGAGCTTCACTATCGTCCGCTTATTGATATTATTGATGAAAAAAGCCGTAATCGGCTTGATAGTCCACTACATTTGGCGACCTACCTCTTGAACCCTTATTACTCCTTCAATGACCGGAGCATAGGAAGTGAAGAAGTGGTTATGAATGGATTTTTCACTTGTGTTGAAACATTCTTTCCTAATGATATTGATAGTCAAAGTGACATAGTAAATGTGGAGTTATTGAAGTATATCAACAAAGTGGGGGGGTTTGGAAGAGCATTGGCTATAGTGGGGTGCACAAAAAATGATGAGAAATATGATCCGGGTAAGAACTAAGAACTAAGAATTGCTTACTTTATTTTGTAATTTTTAATCTTTATTGGTTGTTTCTTGATTTTGCTTATTGTTATTGACTTATTGTTGGGTTTATTTTTATTTAGTTGGATGGTGGCATCTTTTTGGAAATGGTGTACCTAAATTGCAAAAGATGGCTAAAAGAATTCTTTCTTTAACTACGAGTTCTTCCGGTTGTGAAAGAAATTGGAGTACTTTTGAGGGAGTAAGTATTTAATTACTTATACTAAATGTCTAAATATGTATTCAATAATCAATATTAATATTTTTCTAATTTTCTTTAATGTAGATCCATACAAAGAAAAGAAATAAATTAGATACCGGAAGGTTGAACAATTTAGTTTATGTTCAATTCAATGCCAAGATCATAAACAAAAAAAGAAGACTAGAAGAAAAAGGAGTTGATGTGCTACTTGCTAGTGAAGCAACTATGGCACAAGGATGGATTGTTGATGGTGGAGATGAAGATGTTGAGACAAATATTGAAGATGTAAGAGAACTTCACGAAGAAGAATTTGTATCGGATGAAGAAGAGGAAGATGCCATGGATTTTGAGTTTGAATCCGATACAGAGGAAGTGTTGGAGAAATATGGAGATGAACTAGAAGAAGTTGAAGAATTATGGTAAAATCTAGATCGCTCTGTAAGGTAAATCAGTAAATGATATTTTGTTTATTGGTTAAGATGATATTCACTTTATTGTTGATGTATCCTTGGTCTTGCTTTTTGGAGAGAGGATCTTTTTCAACTAAACATTCACAATATGTAGGAATGTGTTTTTCTTCATTCTATTAGTGTTGGGTACGTTGCTTATTGTCAAGTATTCTTAATAGTTTTTTTAATCCGTTAAATTTGTTATTGTGTCGTGCTTCATTGTGATTTGTGTGTTGTGCTCTTGTTGTTTGCAATGCTTATTGTTGCAATGTTGCTTGATGTGTAAATTGGGTAAATTATTGTTTATTGTCAAGTATTCTTGTTGTTTACAATTGCCAATTCTTATTATTGCAATGGATTTTTAATATTGTTTGCAATTATGTTTTTAATTCTTATATTTTACAATTCTTATTGTTTACAATCTTAAACATTTTTAATATTCTTGTTACTTGTTGAGTTGCTGTTAGTTATTATTTGTTACATGCATGTGGACTTGTGGAGGCTACAAAGTGAGTTTTGACTTTTGAGTGCCCCCTAATATATTAATTTTTTTTATATATTATTATATTTAAAATATTAAAAAAATCGACCGCCTAGAAACCGCCTAGGCGGCCGCCTAGCCGCCTAGGCGCTAGGCGGCGAGTGACCGTCCGCCTACCGTCTAGCGCTTTTTAGAACACTGTTAATAACTAATGAAAATAACACTTAAACAAGTAAGTAATCAAACTAACAAACAATTAAGCTAAGGAACCATTAACCTAATGAACAACTAAGCAAAGTTGTATAAGCACAAATAATTCATGAACGACAAATTGAAAGCTATCAACACGAATATTTGAAAGCTAATCCAACATTAAGTAAAGTTGTGACTATATTAACACTAATTCATAACCTACAAAATAAACTACAGCTAAGCTCCTAATTAACAGCAGGATAAACAACCGAATCAAAACGTAGAATCAAGCATCACAATTAAGCATTAAAGGAAAAAACAAGATAAACATCCAAATGCAACTACTAATTAAACTCTAAGACAAACTACGAAGTAACTACAATGTAAACTATAAACTAACTACAAACTAAACTACAAGTCAATCTACAAACTAAACTACAAATTAAACTACAAATCAATAACTTAAACTACGATTGAACCTACAACAACAACAATTGGAGGATGATAACAAAATTAATTCACTAATCCAAACATAACATAAACAAACTATCCAATTCAAATTCAAAAAATGATAAACCGACGATCCTCAACACCCGGAGAAGGGACCTCCCTCTCCGGCAACAGTGATAATCTAAACAACTTCCTCCGACGGTGGATGGCGAAGCTGCCCAATCGGCACAGCCAATGGATGGAATCCTAGCCGGAAGTCCTCCGACAAGTGCTGAACTGGATGGATGCGAGCCTACAACACCAGCTGTGGATGTCGGAGCTGCCCAATTGGCACAGTCGATGGATGGATGCGAAGCGGAGCGGCCCAATCAACACCGCGGGAAGGAATTGGAGCCGGTACAATGGAAGGAGAACTCTTCCCCGACTGTGGATTGTGGAGCTGCCCAATCGGCTCAGCTAATGGATGGATGCGAAGCGGAGCGGCCCAATCGACGCCGTGGGAAGGGAGTGGGACTAGTGAAGAAATGGATTTGCTGGAATCTCTACCATCGATCGCTGTCGACGAGCTATCTGAATCCCAACATCTCGCCTACCGACGGATGGATTGAGGTTGCTGCCAGTCGAATGGAAGGAAGGTCATCGAAAGGAGCTTCCGGAGCTGTCTCCATCACTCGGGGAGGGCGCCCGCCGCTCACACGATGAAGAAGAAGGTCGCCGCCGGCTCTCGTGCGAGGAAGAAGGCTTCTGTCGTGATTTTTTTCTGTTGCGCGATGAAGAGGGATCAAGTGGCTGATCTCCACCATTCGATTGAGCCCCTTCAATCTTAGCCCTCAATTAAAGCTAGGTTTTGATGAATCAGTTATTTGCTTAATTAGGCTGCTCCATCCAACGGTGGTGATCAATCCAACTCCGGATGGCCGGATCTGATCAATCTGAAGGGACGATCACGATTGATCGAATCTGGATGAAGAGCTAAGATATCCATATCTAAATGTACGGACTAGATCTCTCCAGATCTGGATAGATGACTCAGAATCATGTCACTTTCATCGGACGGTTCATATCGCTCAGATCTGATTTCCTTGATTGAATTATTTTCAATCTTGATGAAGAGCTCAGATTAAATCAACTTGAAACGTTCATTATGACCCTAGATGAAGTCATATTTGATCTAACTTGAGTCTAGTCCATTGGCTCATCTCGATCTCCTACAAACAAAGACAAAATTTACATATAAGTCCAAAATAATCGACAATAAGGTCCAAAATGAATCCAACTCATAAAACATGCAAATAATCGACAATAAATCACTCGAGAGGATAAAAACATTAATATTAAGGACCAAAATAATACCATAAAATTGTAGTTATCAATTCCCTCACACTTATTCTTACGCGTCTCGAGCAAGCAAAGAAAACTCAAAGTAAACTGAAGATATATTTTCCTAGTAATTCCCAAGCACACATAGAAAATCGTGAAAAAAAGTTACCTAGTATTGTCAAATCTCAAAGACTCAAGCAATCATGGACTCAAATCTTACACAGGTTAACAAACAAGGTGACTTCAATCCATCCTGAATAGACTATGGATAAGTGGTGGTTTCTCTCACTCCCATAAGCATATAATAGTGGAGTTAACTCAAGTTACTCATGGTTTATGCACTAACATATGCTTGCTTTTCTTCTACCTTCACTACTATATACACATAATAATGCACAATCATTGAAGGCTTATTAGGAATGTAAAGGAAACATGAATGCAAGAAAATGATAGTATGTGTGAAAGGAAAGAAAGGTAAGAAATGAAATAGCTATAGAAATGCAAGAAGATATGGAAATATTGGAATGCTACATAGATGAGTACAAGAAAGAAATGCTCCAAAAGGACCAAAAGATTTCATCCAAGCTAGCTTTTTACAATTCACTAAACATGTAAACAACCCCTATCACTTTCAC
Organism: Wurfbainia villosa; assembly: GCA_025175895.1. Taxonomy (NCBI): domain Eukaryota; kingdom Viridiplantae; phylum Streptophyta; class Magnoliopsida; order Zingiberales; family Zingiberaceae; genus Wurfbainia; species Wurfbainia villosa. The sequence continues at coordinate 26,599,921 of CM045995.1, forward strand.
AATACAATTCCATATATGATATACAATAAATCTTTCAATAGTTGCAATAAAGGATATCTATCACACAAAAAAATACTATCACAGAAATAAAGAACTACACAACATGTCAAAGAATATTTTCTTTTTATTGCCTTTATTGTTTTGGCCAAATGTTTTTTTCCAACTCTTTTTTTTACTCTTTTTTTTCAATTTTTTTTCTTGACATGCAGTGCTCTTCACTATGCTCTAAAAAATGCATCAAGCTCAGCTATAAAAATAAAAACACGGCTTGTCCATGGTGATCAAGCACGACATGCCTATGCTTATATTGAATTTTCCTGAGCTACTCTCTCCCCCACACTTAAACTTTTGTCCGTCTCGGACAAAATACTCATCATAGAACATTCAAGTATTCCACATCTAGAAGAGTAACAAAGAAGGAAGTAATGGAAGGAAAGAAAAATGACATGATGAACAACTACAATATTATTCAGTAAACATGTGGTGATAAAAGAAGTAAAGAGAAATATGTGAGAATGTCTTCATAATAATCATGCAAACCTATGGTTGTGTGGTCTCGAAAGAATCAAAGTAAGTTATAGAGTTACAATAACCATAAGTGCATCGCACACAAGCAATAAAAATAGACACAATCCTTACTAGAAATAAAAAAAATCATCTAAATCTATCAACATAGAATCCATCACCCAGTAGTAACCATATGAAATCAAATAATCCATTAATGACAACAAATCCCTGAAACTCGACAATCAAATTTAACTAGTTTTCACGACTTCTAAGATGATATAAAGGAATGCATAGGAAATTTATTTTATAACACTAACAAAATAAAAACTCAACAAACGAAACATAGCAAGTAAAACAAAAACAAATAAAGTAACAGAAATATATATACAATGAACAGAGAAGAAAATGAGATGGAGTAAACTCCCTTGAGGTCCTGGCGGTCGGAGGTGGTTCAATAAGAATATCCAGGCTGGGAGTGGAATGGATTGAATGAAGGTGAGTGCTTTCTTGATGAGATCAAGATAGTGCCATGATGCTCCCTCCGAAATGATTATTGCCTCATCATATGTAATCTCTGGAGGTCAGAGGTGATTCATCAGAAGTTTCCAGCTTGGGGGTTGGATTATTGCATTATTTGTCAGGGCCTTCATCAGCAATATTCTTGGAGACTCGATCTTAGGTGGGAGTGTCCAGTCTAGGGGTGTCCAGCTATCCACCACTTCCATGTCATCATCCTCAACATCTGACACAACAAAAACTTCATCAATGAATTTACATCCATCAGTGTCCAAAATCAAATCACAACACAATGGTTCATAGGAGTCCTGTGGAGTAGCTGAATCATAGATATGTCTATCACCCACTCCACAATCCATCTCCCTAAGCGCATCAATATCCATAGGAATGGTCTCTGATGGAGGCTGAATGAACCATTGTGCTTGCATCTGGCTGACGGATGTTGCAATTTAATCTAGCTACAATTTGATCCACTGTAGTCTCCATCTTGCCGATAATATGGATCCATGTTTCTCAGAAAAGATAATTCCTGGTCTTTCCTGAAACACCAACAAACAAATCAAAAGACACAGGAAGTAGACATGACAAAATACATGGATATACAGAAAATGAAAGAATGAAGCCCTATTTTTTTTTTCTTTTTTTAGAAAAATGGGTAAACAATCCTAAGTCTACTAAGCACCATTACACTCCCCGACAACGACACCAAAATTTGATGTACGACAGTTAAGTGTCGCGGTACCATTCCAAATTAATTATCAAACCCTCTCTACACTAATATAACACAGTGAATGACCTGGATCGTTTCCCAACTAGTGTAATTGATAGAACAGTAGTCTTGGGATTATTAATTATTGCTTTTGTGTTTTCTATTAGGGTTTGAAATTTAAAAGACTAATCCTACTGAATGAAAGACAATGCAAGTAATTAAAACCTTAATCTAACTAAACTACAATGATAATGAAATTAAAGAAGATATAAACTAAGCATTTAAAGAAAATCATTCAAAACGTAAAGAAAGTGCAGGAAATTAAATAACAATTCAAGTGCAAAATAACATGAGTGTAAAGGAAAATATGAAATAAATCTAACCTGGTATTAAACACTGCTAACTAATGGAAATAATACTTAAACAGGCAAGTAATCAAACTAACAAATAATTAAGCTAAGGAACCATTAACCTAATGAACAATCAAGCAAAGTTGCAAATAAACACAAATAATTCATGAATGACAAATTGAAAGCTATCAACACGAATATTTGAAAGCTAATCCAACATTAAGTAAAGTTGCGACTAACTAACACTAATTCATAACCTACAAAATAAACTACAGCTAATTAGCTCCTAATTAACAATAGGATAAACAACCGAATTAAAACCTAGAATCAAGCATCACAATTAAGCATTAAAGGAAAAAACAAGATAAACATCCAAATGAAACTACTAATTAAACTCTAAGACAAACTACGAATTAACTACAATGTAAACTACAAACTAAACTACAAGTCAATCTACAAACTAACTACAAACTAAACTACAAATTAAACTACAAGTCATTAACTTAAACTATGATTGAACCTACAACAACAACAACAATTGGGGGATGATAACAAACTTAATTCACTAATCCAAACATAACATAAACAAACTATCCAATTCAAATTCCAAAAATGATAAACTGATGATCCTCAACACCAAGAGAAGGGACCTCCTTCTCCGGCAACGATGATAACCTGAATAACTTCCTCCGACGGTGGAAGGCGGAGCTCCTAATCGGCGCAGCCAATGGATGGAATCCTTGCCGGAAGTCCTCAGGCAAGTGCTGAATTGGATGGATGCGAGCCTACTGCGCTGGTTGTGTGTTAGTAGTAAGCCCTAGAGCTAATTATATAATGATTGATTAGGGACTTAGGTATCATATTCTATTAATAATAAAGACAAAGTTTGGTTATTATATTTTCTTCATGCTTGTGCCAGCCGAATAAATATAATACTGTCCTAGAAAGTAGGTTCTTATCTATATCACATCAATTGGTAGAATTCATTGTGAGAGGCTATAGAGAACACTATTCTTAAATATTCCTAGTAAAGCATTAATATAGAAGGGCAATATTAATGCACTGAGACTAGCATGTAGGTCAATTAATGACTTGATCTGACAAGTCATGGATATGTGATATCATGTTGACACATGAGTATATATCAGAGAATATATACTAAATTGATCTGCCAAGAGAAAGTTTCATGGATCGTCATATGAGTGTCATAAACTTTCTCATAGTAACTATTGGTATGATTAGTCCTTAGACCTGAAATAACTACGGTTCCCTACATAAGGAGTTATGTACTTTGGTATAGTCAAACATCACCCGTTACAGGGTGGACTATAAAGGCAATCACTGGGTATGTAATAAATTATGCGGAGAGATGTGAGTGATGTAGATGGATCTATCCCTTCCATATGACGGGAGTGATATCTTTAGGCCTCTTGATAGAGTAGGACTACGAAATGCATGACCATGCTCAAATGAGTGAATATGAGATATTGAGCTCATTTGTTTGAGCGAGTCTACTTGGGGATCAAGAGCACAAAGATTGATAAGAGGATGACATGATCTATGCCTCATTGATCGATCTAGATATCGAGGATAAAAGGACAAGGTTATATATTATAGTAGCCACAGTAAGATTATGTTGGATCTCGACATTCTTGTCACTTGGGTAGCAATGATGCATTGTTAGATGTCACTCATTGCTTATGTTTCTAAAAGGGTTTTAGAAATATTGCCAACGTTGCAAGAACCTATTGGGTCACACACAAAGAACACATTATTTTGGAGATAGGTTCATCTTAGTTTGACTAAATGAATCTGTTGGGGATCGATTGGCCGGCTAGAGGGGGGTGAATAGCCCTCTTTCGTTGGATGTCGTATTTCGATCGCTCTTGTTGCGTGCTCATCTACAATTCTTGTTAGCGCAGCAGAATAACAATAATAATACTAACAAGATACACAAATACACACAAGCACATGCAATACACCAAGATATACGTGGTTCAGAACCGAATGGTTCCTACTCTACGGGTGAGCTCCTCGAGCTCTAGTTATGCACACGACACTAACTAAGCTCCTTCTCGACTACACGTCGGAGGTGGAGAAACCTCTCACAAGTTATTACAACAAGTAATATGAAATACAACAAGAAATACAAAGACAATACAAAAGAAAACTTTTACACAATTGCTTTTATCGCTTTCTTGTTGCTTGCTTTTGCTTGCTCTTGAAGGTCTGGAATGCAACAGCAATTCCCCTCCAAAGTCACCTCAAAAGCCTTGGCAAAATCCTCCAACTCGTGCTCCATTTATAACCTGCATCAAGCTGTTTTCGCGCCCATCAGTCGACTGATCGTGACCATCAGTCGACTGGTCCTGTAGCCGTTGTCTCACAACGGCCAGATCCACGTTGGCTAAGTTCCAACGGATCACATCGATCGTGATGGCACCCATTAGTCGGCATCATTAGTCGATCAATCATCCATCACCAAGTGCCGGCGAAGCCGACTCCATTCGTGCCCGTCTGCATGATGTCATCGATCATTGCGCCTTAGCGGATCCGATCGATGCTCCGAACGATCGGATCGCAAACTTAATGATGTTTGAGCCTCCGACACTCAGTCTTAGCCACTTGACCAAGTCCACCTTATCCCTCATGGAGTTCCCCACTGAAGCTTTCTTCCCTCAGCCTACGTCCCTTGGATGCGCCAAGCGCACGACTTCTCAACACCATCCTTCGTGTCTCATGCCCTAGAAGTATGCTTCCCCTATGGGCTCACTCCATTCGCTCCCCATCTGGCGGTCCCTCGGATGCACCAAGCGCACGACTTCGCAATGTCATCCTTCACCGACTCAAGGACCCCGAGCCTAGTGAACTTGCCAAGTCCTCAAGACTTTCCAAATGCACCAAGCGCACGACTTCGTAATGCATTTCTCACCAAGCACCAAGCGCACGGCTTCGCAATGCTTTGGATTTCCCATGCCAAGGCTTCCCCCTTGGACTTCCACACCAAGCTCCATGCTTGGATTTTCCATGCCAACCCCATGTTGGACTTTCCCATGACAATCCCATGTCATGAGTTTTGTCTATCATCAAAATATCATCAAGGTACTGCTCGAGTCAAACTCGAGTCAACCTGGGCCGATTGCACCAACAATCTCCCCCTTTTTGATGATTGACAAAACTACCATCTCAAGTCTACCAATTCTCCCATATTGGCAATTCTCATATCCCAATGAGAATTCCAACGAACCCTAATTGGTAACTTGGTAACTTCTCCCCCTTTTTGACATTACATCAAAAAGGTCCTCCCCAAGGGTATGAATGTCTCATATCCCAATGAGATCTTACAATCTCTCCCTTGGAGGAACACATGCCTACCATCTTTCTAGTGATCCCATATCACTTAAAGAGAGACAACCCAATTTTCCTCCCATGAGGAAATACACATCCATCTTCCCAAGATGGATACCCCCCCCCTAGAGGCTTGCTCCCCCGTGACCATTGCACCAACAATGCCCTTGGAGAGTCCCTAAGCCAATAGGAACATTAACCAAATCAAAATTAAGGCAAAGTTCAACAATGAACTCTCATCCACCTTAAAATTGATACTCACCTCAACCCAACTCCTAATCCATATCCAATGGATTTCCACCTCTCTAATGCTCTCCCAAGCATATCCTAGGGTTAGGAGTGGTTAGGGACCAAAACATGGCTAAACATGGGCCTAACTATCAAGTTTACCCAAATCACCAGGCTACGACCACGATACCCCGATCGATTTACATCATCGATCGACTACCATTATAGGCCGATCGATAATTGCATTCTGAGCTTTTGAGAAAATGGATTTTCGAAATCCATAAGTAAATATACGTAATTTTAAAAATCTTGAAAATGCATACGTATAATACTTATCCTAAACACTATGGGTGAAACTTGTTGAAACCTGATTTTACCCATTAAATTAGGAGATTGATACAAAGTCCAAAGTTTAAGAAAAGCTTCAATAAAGAGACCTCTTTGTATCATCCCATTCAATGGTGATAGCTATCAAAAGATAGGCTTCACCAAGGTTTTTCAAAAAGTTTTCAAAACCTTTAATTTCTTTTTCCTAAACATCTCACCAATATCTAGATGTGTAAAATATATACAAGTCAAGTTTTTAGTGAGATGTGAGTTTTGTTTTCTTTATGTTCTCATGCATATTTCTAAGGCAATATTATTTGATTCCTTTCAAATTATGCCATAGTCCTTAACTCCATTTTAATTCATGCATGATATGATTATGACATAGATATGATATAGATAAAAACATATGCCAATATCATGATGTCATGGCATGTGAATGAAACTTAAGGATACATGACATCTAAACATAAATCTAAACATGATCATGACATTTTTATAGATGAAAATGAAAATGATGTCATGACATGGCAAGGCAAATAAAGCATGACAAGTAAAATATACTAAGGTATAGAATACCTAAGTGTTAAAATTAAATTGCCATTTCTAGGAATTAAATTCATTTTGCCTTAATGCCATTCATTTCCCTAGTGTGCCAAAAACCCAAAATGGCACACCAATACCTCTAAGACCTAAATGTGCCAATTTAAATCATTTTTAACTTCTCAAGCACATTGGCACGCCCTAATGTGTCAACTCTACTATGGTTAGGTTAACTACCCATCCACTTAGGGTTGACACACCATAACCCATTTAGCGTGAATCGATCACGCTTTTAGGAACCCAATATCTATTGGAGCTCCTTGGGTTAACAAGGTATTCTCTAGGGATAACTTCCCTAGATACCTTTCTAATGACCCTTTTAGGTTTTGAAGCCATAGTCTTTTGGGTCTTTTCTAGGTCAACTCTAGAGGTGACTCCTCCATTGACCTTCCTAGTGGCCTTCTTGGTTTTTCTTAAGTCCTTAGCCACTAAGCAAATACCATGGCTAGTCTTAGGGATAGCTTCCCTATTAGCCTTGGTTTTTCTAGACCTAGAAATAGTTCCATAATCAAATGGTACATTATGGTAGGACATAGGTTTGTGACCCAAACCCTTCTTGCCCTTAGACATTTCTTGTTTTCTAGGTCTTGACTTTTGTACATTAGACCCCTTAACCGAATTTGATATTATTTCTAGGGTCTTCTCTAATTTTTCTAGCCTTGACCTCAAGGCTTGGTTTTCTAACTCTAATTTTCCCAATTTTGAATTTTCATTTATCTTTTGGGAAATGTTTTTCCTTTTAGGCATATGCCTAGATTTCTTGGGATTAACACTCAAGTTTTCTTCAATTCTCCTAATTGACTCCCTAGGTAAAATAGATCTAGTGTTTTGAGTCCTAGGTTTGTCCTTAGAGAAACTAACATGTTTAGCACCTAGATAATACACCTTATTATTTCTCTTAGCATGCTTTTCATTGATAATAGCAAGAGAACTAAAATAATTTTAAGCATGCTTTTTGACTTTAGGAATTAAAGGTGCATTAAGTAAATTTACCTTAGGGTTAGCTTTAGGAGCTCCCCCTACATGAGTTGCACCTTCTTGCCCTTTCTTCCTCCCCCTAGGGCATTGACTTCGATAGTGTCCCTTTTGGTTGCATTTAAAGCACACAATGTGCTCTTTGCTCTTGATTTTGGAAACACCGGCATCCTTTGACTTTGGATTGACTTTTGGTGGTGATGCCTTTTCCTTAGCCAATTTAGGGCATTTACTCTTGTAGTGCCCTTTCTCCCTACACTCAAAGCATATTATGTGATTTTTATTTAAAGTAATAACACTTGAGTTACCTAGGGAGGTGATGGAGGCCTCTTCACTTCTTCCGGAGGTAGAAGCTTCATTTTGATCTTGCTCCGAAATTGAAATCCTTTCCTCCCCCTCAATGCTAGAGGTGGAGGTCTCCACCAAATCATCCACATCTTCAAAAGTGGATGGTGATTCTTCTTCGGCATTCTCCTCTACTTGTGCCAATTGGGAACTTTCTTGGAATTTCATTACTTTATCCCATAATTCTTTTGCATCCCTAAAATTTCCCAATCTAGACCAAATAGTGTTAGGTAACAAATCACTAATCAATTTGATTACCTCAAAATTTGTCTTGAAATCCTTGACTTGGTCTTGGGTCCACCTAGACTTCTCAATGGGCTTGTTGTATTTGTCCCTAGGCATCTCAAAACCATTTTCTATAATTAACATAGAATCAAAATCGGTTTCAAGATATACCTCCATCCGTTTCCTCCACCAAACAAAATCTCCATCGAATTTCGGTGGATGGATGAAGACGGCCATTTGTAGTGCTCTCGCGACGGTTAATCCTTGAAGAGCGACCTCGACTTTGATACCACTTGTTGGGGATCGATTGGTCGGCTAGAGGGGGGTGAATAACCCTCTTTCGTTGGATGTTGTATTTCGATCGCTCTTGTTGCGTGCTCATCTACAATTCTTGTTAACGCAGCGGAATAACAATAATAATACTAACAAGATACACAAATACACACAAGCACATGCAATACACCAAGATATACGTGGTTCGGAACCGAATGGTTCCTACTCCACGGGTGAGCTCCTCGAGCTCTAGTTATGCACACGACACTAACTAAGCTCCTTCTCGACTACACGTCGGAGGTGGAGAAACCTCTCACAAGTTATTACAACAAGTAATATGAAATACAACAAGAAATACAAAGACAATACAAAAGAAAACTTTTACATAATTGCTTTGATCGCTTTCTTGTTGCTTGCTTTTGCTTGCTCTTGAAGGTCTGGAATGCAACAACAATTCCCCTCCAAAGTCACCTCAAAAGCCTTGGCGAAATCCTCCAACTTGTGATCCATTTATAACCTGCATCAAGCTGTTTTCGCCCATCGATCCGATCATGACCATCGATCGGCCGGTCTAGCGTTGTCTCACAACGGCGGATCCACGCTGGCTAAGTTCCAACGGATCACACATCACGGCCGATCGATGGCACCCATCGATCGATCATCCATCGATCGAGTCTTTGGCGAGCTCGACTCCATTCTGCGCAGACGGTCATCGATCGATCATTGCCGTCCTCTTGGCGATCGGTGATCTTCAACGATCGGCGCCCTCCTCGGCGATCGGTGATCACCAGACTTGATTCAGTCGAATACTGGTCGAACCCATACGACCTAGAGCAGTCGACTAGCACCTATTCCAGTCGACTGATGTCGGCTAAAACCTCAAACATAACGATGTTTGAGCCTTCGACACTCAGTCTTAGCCACTTGGCCAAGTCCACCTTATCCCTCATGGAGTTCCCCACTGAAGCTTTCTTCCCTCGGCCTACGTCCCTTGGATGCGCCAAGCGCACGGCTTCGCAACACCATCCTTCGCGTCTCATGCCCTAGAAGTATGCTTCCCCTATGGGCTCACTCCATTCGCTCCCCATCTGGCGGTCCCTCGGATGCACCAAGCACACGGCTTCGCAATGCCATCCTTCACCGACTCAAGGACCCCGAGCCTAGTGAACTTTCCAAGTCCTCAAGACTTCCCAAATGCACCAAGCGCACGACTTCGTAATGCATTTCTCACCAAGCACCAAGCGCACGGCTTCGCAATGCTTTGGATTTCCCATGCCAAGTACCAAGCGCACGACTTCGCAATGCTTTGGACTTTCCCATGCCAAGGCTTCCCCCTTGGACTTCCACACCAAGCTCTATGCTTAGATTTTCCATGCCAACCCCATGTTGGACTTTCCCATGACAATCCCATGTCATGAGTTTTGTCTATCATCAAAATATCATCAAGGTACTGCTCGAGTCAAACTCGAGTCAACCTGGGCCGATTGCACCAACATAATCATTAGTTAATTGAATGGACTAGAATGAGTTAGACTCATTGCTTGGCTAGACTTGAGTTGGACTCAAATTGATTTAATTTGAGTTAGACTCAAGTGAAACCAATTGAAGAAGGTTAGCATGATTAATTATGATTAATCATGCATGCAAATGAGAGTTGTTGCATGCAAATGGATTAATGCATACAAATGAATTAATTGCATGCAATGGGATTTCATGACACTACATGCAAATGGATTAATGCATGCAAATGAGATTAATGCATGCAATGGACTTTAAAAGGGCTCATTAACATTTCATGCAAATTGATGGCATGCAATTGGGAGTTGAGGAGTATCCTCAACGTTAATGAGAAAATGGGATTAATGCATAATAAAGGGGATTTGGGAAGTCTCCTTAACGTGGATGAGTGGGCATCTCATTTGGTTGGGTGATCTCATTTTTAGCCAAGGATCCCTTTTTCCCTTCTTCCTTCTTCTTGGCCAAAGTCTTATCTTTTGTGGAGAGCCTTTGTGTGGTTGCTAGCACAACCAAAGGTTTCATCTCCTTCTCCAAGATAGTATTCGTGTGGATACCGTAGAGGTGCGACCATTCTGATCGCGCTAAGATCCGTCATCAAGGAGTTGCTATTAGGATTGCGAAGGGCTACACTACAAGGGTAACTTCTCAACTAATGTGTAGTTAAAAGATACGATTTCCTTTATGTATACACATGGATCTCTAGAGGGATCAAGTTTTTTCCACTGTGTTTGCGATTATTTTCGCAATAGATCTCAACAGTGGTATCAGAGCCACTTGTGTATACATAAAGTTCATTGTATGTCATTTTATATGTGATAAAATTTGAATAAGAAGTTTATTATGAGTGCATGCACAATTGTTTGGGTGATTTTGTGCAACAACATGTGCATGACATATTTGTTGATCGAACAATATGTTTGTCGTTCGGATCTATCATCCAAAATTACTACGAACAGAGGCAAGCAAGGGTCTCGGGTTTATTATGTTGGACTAAGGGCAATGACTCATTCAATAAGTCATTAAAATAAGATTTTGCTTTGGGGCGAAGTCCCCTGCACCCCGCAAGGGTGCTGCCCCTTGACCCTGCCCGCTAACCGACTAGCAGGATTGCCGTGTCGTAGCGGCTTATAAGTCATGTTTTAGCATCATAATAAATTCTGTATGTCATAGATCTTTGTGAATGATGTATGTCATGGTGCATGGTTATGGCCCTTAACCCCGATGAGATTGTGATTGTGTTGCATGTGCATGTTGTAATTCATAATACGACCTACATGTTGTGACTTCCTCTATATTTTTCCTAGTTGTAAATAAAACTAGATTTAGACTCGAATGTAACTCGAGTATTCTTATTTTGTAATGTATGAAATGAGGAGTGAAAAATCTGTTGGAGGATGAAGTTACAAGAAGGATGTCGACAACACACAATAACCAAAGGACGCACTTGGAGAAGATGCTATCCCTAGATTGACCCATCGCTTTTCTCATTGGCTTGAGGAGATCGTAGATTCGGGCCATAACCATGTCATGTTTTAAGCTTATATGTAGTTGATATATGCTTTGTGTGTATGTGATGCATGTTAGATAATAATTTTATCTTAATTAAGTCAATATAGATATGTCTACCAAAGTTTGATACTCACTACTACCTCGATCATTTGTTGTTGGATTTGCCAAAGCAAAGTGACACATTTTATCTTGGTAGAGTGCAAGTGGACAATTGTGATGTCCTGCTATCAAACTTTGGGTGAGACTTAACTAAGTTATCTTAATTAGATTGAGGACTTAGAGGCATGTCCTAAAAGTTATCAATGTACTTCGTTCAGTTACGTATATGCTTCTTACTCGCTATGTCAAAGCTAACTCAAGATGATGTGTAATATGGATCTTGACCCTTTTTCTTTTAAAGAGTTGCATAAGATATAATTGGTGAAATATTGTCTACCTAATCATACTAAATCTTGGGCGATTAGCCAAAGCTAACTCAAGGTGAAGTATGATGTGGATCTTGTCCCATATGAATTTGTAGTTGTTGGGCTGGGAGCTAGTAGTGTGGGCAAAAGGCATTTGCCTACATCCATGACTATCCCCTATCGAAGCTCTGCGATTCAGTGGGAGATCATTTAATTAAAGGTCTAATTAAATGATTTAGATATGATACTTATTTCTGTATTTTACTATTGTAGATCACCATATCATCTAACACGTCAAATACTCTCTCTCTCTGTGATTTGTCCTTGAGAAGGACAAGATTAACGGAGTTAATTTCCTAGACTGGTACAGAAACTTGAGGATCGTCCTCAAGCAAGAACGAAAACTGTATGTTCTAGAGCAACCTCTTCCTGAAGCACCCGCCACTACCGCCACTCATGCGGAGAAAGATGCTTACAAGAAGCATCAAGATGATGCACTAGATGTATCCTGCCTAATGCTTGTCACCATGAACTCTGAGCTTTAGAAGCAACATGAGAATATGGATGCACATGATATGGTTGAGCACCTGAAACAACTATATCAAGGGCAAGCTAGGAACGAGCGGTTTGAGGTGTCTAAGGCCCTATCTGCATGCAAGATGTAAGAAGGAACTCCTGTAGGAACTCACGTACTCAAGATGATTGGGTATGTAGAGAACCTTAAGAGACTAGGATTTTCACTGGGCTAAGAATTGACCATTGATCTTATCCTGCAATCATTGCCGGAAGGGCACAGTCAATTTGTCATGAACTATAACATGAATGAAATTGACAAGCCTTTTCCTGAGATGCTCAATATGTTGAGAACTGTTGAACCCAATCTCAAGAAAACCAAGACTAGTGATGTACTGATGGTTAAAAAGGGCAAAGGAAAAAGGAAGTCTAAAGACAAGGGTAAGACCCAAGCCAAAGGCAAGGCCAACTCTACTACATCCAAAGCTAAAGGCGGGGTGTCTAAGGAAAGGGACTGCTTCCACTGCAGTGAGACCGGGCATTGGAAGAGGAACTGTAAGTTATACCTAGAGGAAGTTAAGAAAAAGAGAAGTGAGATTTTTGCCTTAGGTATATATGTTATAGAAGTTAATTTATCTATTTCTTTTTCATGGGTATTAGATACCAGCTGTGCATCACACATTTGTACTAATGTGCAGGGCCTAAGAAAGACTAGATCATTGACAAAGGGTGAAGTGGGCCTACGAGTAGGCAATGGCGCAAGAGTTGCTACTATAGCTATAGGAACATACTCTTTATCTTTGCCCATTGGGCTTATTTTGGAACTAGAAGAGTGCAATTGTGTGCTTGCTTTAACTAAGAACATTATCTCTATTTCTTGTTTGGACAGAGAGGGTTCTCATTTATGATAAAGGACAAATGTTGTTCTATTCATTTAAATGATATATTCTATTGCAGCATATTTCTTATGAATATACTCTATGTTCTGGACTTTGAAAACCCAATCTATAACATAAATACCAAATGATTCAAATCTAATGATTTGAACCAAACATATCTCTGGCATTGTCGCCTGGGTCACGTAAATGAGAGTTGCATATCTTAGCTCCATAAGGATGGATTACTGGACTCATTTGATTTTGAATCACATGAAACATGCAAATATTGTCTTTTAGGCAAGATGACCAATACTTCATTTAGTGGACATGGCGAAAGAGCGACATACTTGTTAGGACTCATACATACTGATGCATGTGACCCTTTCAATATCGCTGCTAGAGGAGGCTATCAGTACATCATCACTTTTATTGATGTTGTCAGTAGATACGACTATGTGTTTCTCATGAAATACAAGTTAGAATCCTTTGAAAAGTTTGAAGAATTCAAGAGTGAAGTACAAAATCAACTTGGAAAAAGTATTAAGATGCTTCGATCAGATCGAGGTAGTGAATACCTTAGCCAACAGTTTCATGACCATCTGACTGAGTGTGAGATCATATCTCAACTCACTCCACCTGGAACACCACAGTGGAATGGTGTATCTGAACGGAGAAATCATACTTTATTAGATATGGTACAATCGATGATGAGTCAGACTGATCTACCTACTTCCTTCTGAGGATTCGCACTAGAGATGACTTTACACTTAATCACGTTCCATCTAAAGTTGTCATAAAGATACCATATACGATATGGACTGGGAAAAGTCTCAAAATGTCTTTTATAAAGATTTGGAGTTGTGAGACTTATGTTTGACGTCAAGTCTCTGACAAACTAGGTCTTAAATCAGACAAATGCTACTTTGTAGGATATCCCAAGGAAACGAAGGAATATTACTTTTACAATCCCACACAAGGCAAAGTATTTGTCATCAGAAATGGTGTATTTCTAGAAAGAGAGTTCATTTCTAGAAGAACGAGTGGGAGTAAAATCCATCTCGAGGAAGTTCAAGATATAGATAACACTGAGGCTTTGATGAAAATTGAACAGGCACCACAAAGTTTTGTGGACGATGAGATTGTTGCAACAACCTGTTCAAGTAGACCAAGCTCTTCACAGGTCTAATAGGATACATCATCAGCCTGAGAGATATTTCTCTTGTCCGACCATGATGACGTTATGCTTATTGAGTTGAACGAGCCTACATTCTATCAGAAAGTTGTGATGAGCCCAGATTTTGAGAAATGGCTAGAGGCCATGAGGTTCAAAATGAAATCCATGTACACTGACCAAGTATGAACTTTGATTGATCCACCTGAAGGGGTCAAACCCATTGGGTGCAAGTGGGTCTTTAAGAGAAAGACTAACATGGACGGTCTTATGCATACCTATAAAGGGCGATTGGTAGCTAAAGGTTTTAAGCAGATTCATGGTATTGACTATGATGAAACCTTTTCACCAGTTATGATGTTTAAGTCTATTCGGATCATGCTTTCTATTGCAGCTTACCATGATTATGAGATCTGGAAAATGGATGTCAAAACTGCGTTCTGAATGGAAACCTACTCGAGGATGTGTACATGACACAACCTGAGGGTTTTGTAGATCCAAAGCATACTATAAAGGTATGCAAGCTGCAAAGGTCCATTTATGGTTTAAAGAAAGCATCTAGAAGTTGGAATCTTCGATTCAATGATGCGATCAAAAAGTTTAGTTTCATCAAGAATGAAGATGAACCTTGTGTCTACAAGAGGGTTAGTGGAAGCATAGTTATTTTTCTTATCTTGTATGTTGATGACATACTTCTTATTGGAAACGATATTCCTATGTTGCAGTCTATGAATACTTGGCTTGGGAATTGTTTCTCGATGAAATACTTAGGAGAAGCATCCTATATATTGGGCATGAAGATCTATAGAGATAGATCTAAGAGACTTCTTGGCCTAAGTTAGAGTACATACATTGACAAGGTGCTAAATCATTTTGTCATGCAGAATTCCAAGAAGGGATTTCTGCCAATGTCACATGGTGTGAGTCTTTCGAAGACTCAATGTCCCTCTTCTAAGGAGGAGAGAGACCAGATGGATTAGATTCCTTATGCATCTGCTATAGAGTCTATCATGTACGTCATGCTTTGTACTCGCCCCGATGTCTCGTATGCTTTGAGCATGATGAGAACATACCAGTCAGATCCAGGTGAAAATCATTGGACAGCTGTCAAGACCATTCTTAAGTACTTACGAAGGACGAAAGAATATTTCTTGATATTTGGAGGCGAAGAGGAGCTAGCTGTAAAGGGTTACAGTGATGCAAGCTTCTAAACCAATAGGGATGATTTTAGATCGCAGTCAGGGTATGTATTTTGCCTGAATGGTGGTGTTATGAGCTGGAAGAGTTTAAAGCAAGACACAGTCACATATTCTACAACAGAAGCCATGTATATTGCTGTGTCTGATGCGGCAAAGGAGACTATTTGGATTCGGAAGTTCATCACTGAACTTGGGGTGGTTCCTAGCATAGAAGACCCTATAGACCTCTATTGTGATAACAATAGGGCTATTGCATAGGCTAAGGAACCTCACTCTCATCAACGATCCAAACAAATACTATGATGATTCCATCTCATTCGAGAGATCATCGATATACAAGATGTGAGGATATGCAGAGTACCGACAGATGCTAACATCGCAGATCCTTTGACCAAGACTTTGACACAGAGAAAGCATGATGGTCATACTAGGTCACTGGGTATTAGATATTACAGTGATTAGTACTAGTGCAAGGGGGAGATTGTTAGTCGTAAGCCCTATAGTCAATTATGTGATGATTGACTAGAGACTTATGTATCATATTCTATTAATAATAAAGACAAAGTTTGGTTATTATATTTACTTCATGCTTGTGTCAACCGAATAAATATAATAATGCCCTAGAAAGTAGGTTCTTATCTACAACACATCAATTGATAGAATTGATTGTGAGAGACTGTAGAGAACATTATTCTTAAATATTCCTAGTCAAACATTAATATACAAGGGCAATATTAATGCATTAAGACTAGCATGTAGGTCAATAGGTCAATTGATGACTTGATCTGACAAGTCATGGATATGTGATATCACGTTGACACATGAGTATATATTAGAGAATATATACTGAATTGATCCGCCATGAGAAAGTTTCATGGATCGTCATATAAGTGTCATAAACTTTCTCATAGTAACTATTGGTATGATTAGTCCTTAGACCTAAAATCACTACGGTTCCCTACATAAGGAGTTATGTACTTTGGTATAGTCAAACATCACCCGTTACAGGGTGGACTATAAAGGCAATCACTGGGTATGTAATAAATTATGCGGAGAGATGTGAGTGATGTAGATGGATCTATCCCTTCCATATGACGGGAGTGATATCTTTAGGCCTCTTGATAGAGTAGGACTACGAAATGCATGACCATGCTCAAATGAGTGAATATGAGATATTGAGCTCATTTGTTTGAGTGAGTCTACTTGGGGACCAAGAGCACAAAGATTGATAAGAGGATGACACAATCTATGCCTCATTGATCAATCTAGATATCGAGGATAGAAGGACAAGGTTATATATTATAGTAGCCATAGTAAGGTTATGTTGGATCTCGACATTGTTGTCACTTGGGTAGCAATGATGCATTACTAGATGTCACTCATTGCTTATGTTTCTAAAAGGGTTTTAAAAACATTGCCAATGTTGCAAGAACCTATTGGGTCACACACAAAGAACACATTATTTTGGATATAGAATCATCTTAGTTTGACTAAATGAATCATTAGTTAATTGAATGAACTAGAATGAGTTAAACTCATTGCTTGGCCAAACTTGAGTTGGACTCAAATTGGTTCAAGTGAAACCAATTGAAGAATGTTAGCATGATTAATGATGATTAATCATGCATGCAAATGAGAGCTGTTGCAAGTAAATGGATTAATGCATGCAATGTTAGTAATATATGAGAGATGTCCTAAGGTAATCACCTTATGGTTATACCATTTATTTGATAAATGAAGATTTACTATTTGAGTATACATGTTTTCATGTATTTGATTGGATTTGAAACTTATTTACTCAATGTCCGCAATACGATCACAACATGAGAGAATTTGTGATTGGATCACAACTAGTGAGTATCTCTACATGTGAAATTGTGATGTATTGGAATTATCCCTAGCTGATGAATTGATGGATTAATTACGTATTGCTGTGAACCTTTTGAGCAGCGGGTTGTAGAGGGCATCCCTTTGCCGGTAACGTCCTTATCATGTAGACATTGGGATGTTCAGAGTTAATCATGGATGCTAGTTATGTTAACTAGTTCATTGGAGTGACCAACTATAATACTTCATATGGTTCTCTGCATATATGGATATGTCAGTGAAGTTCTTACAGCAGTTTAAGTGTGATGTTCTTTCGACTTGCAGTATTCAAGTCATCTTGGTCATGAAGACTTATGCTTTGACATCTTAAGCAAGCATCTCCGAGGAGATGTGGACCCGGGATGATTGAGTATAAGTTAAAGTGACCGAAGGTGTTTGAATAGCCTATAGAGGATTCACCGCCTCTTGCGAGGAGATGTATACCCTATGGCCTCTCGTCAGATTAGTACTAAAGTCTTTGGCCAAAACATTACATGTTTAGAGTATGGTACTCTTGGATACATGTGCAGTAACTGTTGGGATCTTTGTAATGGCTAGAGGGGGGTGATTAGCCTTTCTTCGTTTCTACAAATACGTTAGCGGAAGCAATACAAATACAAATAAGAATACGGATAAGAAAACAATGAAAGCAATGCTAACACCCGATGTACGTGGTTCGGAGATGACGCTCCTACTCCACGACAATCCGTAAGGTGGATTAGCCTTAGCCAATCTTCACTAAAACCTCCTTTGGATGAACCAAGGTGGAGAAACCTTGTCTTACAATGCTCTCCTCTTCTTTACAATGATGGAAGATTAAAATCTAGAGAAGAGGAGGTTTAGAATCACTAAAGCACTTGGGAAAGCTTGGTGAGCACGAGGGTGTAGCTAGGAATGAGAGCACTAGCTTCACCAAGCTCCCCAAGGCTCCTTCTTATAGAAGAGGGGTTGTTTTTCCCGTTGGGCTTCGATCAGTCGACTGATGCTTACCATCAGTCGACTGCCGCCGAAGCCAACGACTTTTGAACCAGCAGATCCGCGGAGATTCATAGCTGTAATTTCCAATGGCCAAGTGATCGGATCGGTGATCCCTCCATCGATCGTGATGGAGTGATCATCGATCAGTGATCGTAGGAAACCGAAATCGACTACACTCGTGCTCAGTTGATCGATCGATCGCCCGCTGTTGGCGATCGGTGATCTAATATCGATCGACTTCCACCGCCGCAGCGATCGATGGTCAGGGTTTCACCCTGACTCAGTCGAGCACCTGACCAGTCGACTGATACATCGTATCAGTCGACTGATACTCATCAAGTATGAGTAATTCACACTTGATTTTATACCCTAGACCTAGACTCAACCTTCTAGCTCCTCATTAAGCCTTGCGCCTCCAGGATCCCTCCGAGTCCGCGACTTGTTCATCCTTTGCGCTTTGCTTCCGAGAGCTTCCTTCGGTTTCGTCATGTCTTGGGTTGCCAAATGCTTGGACTTTATGCTGCAAAGACTACAAGCTTGGACTTATGCTGCCAAGACTTTACTTTGGACTTCTTTTGCCAAGGTTCACTTGGACTTTATGCTGCCAAGACTACAAGCTTGGTCTTACGCTGCCAAGTCCATCCCTTGGACTTCCCTTGCCAAGATCATACTTGGTCTTCCTTTGCCAAGGTTCACTTGGACTTTACGCTGCCAAGACTACACGCTTGGTCTTATGCTGCCAAGTCTGTCCCTTGGACTTTCCTTGCCAAGATCAAACTTGGACTTCTCTTTTACCAAGTCTTCATCCTTGGATTTTCCTGTCACTTAAACATATTCACAATTAGATCACAAAGCATTGCCTAACTTAGATGATTATCCAAACATCAAAACATATAAATGCTTGGAGCATTGTTGCACCAACAATCTCCCCCTTTTTGATGTTTGACAATCATTTAAGTTAGGTCTTTTAAAGATACACACATAATCATATTTTCAATTCTAACTTAAACATTCCTTCTCCCCCTTTGACATACATAAAAAAGAGAAGGATTCATAAATGAAATAATTAAAATTGTTGTATCTTGGACTAAGATATAAGATTAATATTAAGCTCCCCCTTAATCCAAGATATGCCTCATGATGTGTAAATAATATTTGAAGCAAAGCATAACAAAAATTCAAAAATTAAGTCCTAACTTTGCACCAACAATGGAAGTTTGGGGATGAAAAAGATATAATTTATGAAACTCCCCCTAAAACACCGCATTAAACAGTCCTAAAACTTTGTTTATACTCAATATTATCATGCTATAGTTGTAGGACATCAAAGATACACTAAATATCAGAAAATGGAGCTATTTATCAGAAAACACGATGTATCGATCCCAATTTGGTTTGAACGATCATCTATGCTATGAAATCGAAATTTCAACCTTTTCAGCCCAACTTCAGAAATGCGTTAGAAATTCTAGAAGCCTCGAAAAATCATGAAATTTTGTGTACACATTTCTGAGATCATACTTTATCAAGGAAAGATAATTTGAAAAATATATGTTTTCCAGATTTTAAGATTGATACAAATTTGGAAACTAACAAAAGGTCTAAAGATATTGCAAACTTTGTATCACTTTTGTGTTCCACTTGAAAACTGTTTTTCAAAATATGATGAACATAATTTAAAATATATATGATTTGGAATTTCCAACCATGTTCTTAGAGCTATGTATTCATTACTTGAATACAAGCCTTCTCAATGATTGGTCCATAAGGTATTCATGTCTCTAGGTGTGTCATTGGCTCATAGTAATGCATCATAACAAGCATTATGAGCCAAGTACACCTTCCCTATCATCTCACATGTTCCTAAGTGTCTCAATACAAAAATCAAGGTTTCTTAAGGCTTTTTGTGAGATGCATCAAGGTATAAGACTAACATATGAATATGGGATCATGCAAACCTAGAAATTTACTCTACAAAACACATACCAAGCTCTCTCCTTAATGATGAAAATTCGGTTTCGGGAAGAGCTTTGGTGAAGATATCGACAAGGTTAGACTTAGATTCTACATAATTAAGTTCAATGTCCCCTCTTGCCACATGATCTCTTATGAAGTGATGTTTCACTTCAATGTGCTTGGTCCTAGAGTGATGTACCGGATTTTTGGTCAAGTTGATGGTACTCACATTGTCACAATAAACTTTAATGTTAGAGTAGTGTAGCTCATAGTCCACAAGAGTATGTCTCATCCAAAGTAATTGAGCTACACAACCACCCATAGCCACATATTCGGCTTCGGTGGTTGATAAAGCAATACAATGTTGCTTCCTACTACTCCAACTAACTAGGGAGGATCCAAGAAATTGGCATCCACCACTAGTACTCTTCCTATCCAATTTGCAACCGGCATAATCGGAATCGGTATAACCAAGCAACTCAAAAGACCTAGTCCTAGGATACCAAAGTCCTACATTTAGGGTGCCTTTAATATATCTTAAAATTCTCTTAACGGCTACTAAATGTGATTCTTTGGCACAAGATTGGTATCTTGCACACATACCTACCGCAAATAAGATATCGGGTCTACTAGCAGTTAGGTATAGTAGGCTACCAATCATACTCCTATAGAGTTTAAGATCAATTGATTTACCATCATGATCACTATCTATTCTAGTGCTAGTGGTCACAGGAGTGGTTACAATTTTGGCATTTTCCAAACCAAATTTCTTGATCATTTCATTTGCATATTTGGTTTGATAAATATGAATACCTTCATTGGTTTGTTTGACTTGTAACCCTAGGAAAAAGTTGAGCTCTCCAACTAAACTCATTTTAAATTCATTTTCCATATTTTTTATCAAGTCTTGAAGAAGATCATCATTTGTTGACCCAAAAATAATGTCATCAACATATATTTGGGCTATAAAGATATCCTTTAATGTTGACTTTATAAACAAGGTTTGATCTACTTGGCCTCTCCTAAAATCCTTAGAAATTAAGAAAGATGACAATCTTTCATACCATGCCCGGGGAGCTTGTTTTAACCCATATAATGCTTTCCTAAGCTTATATACGTGGTTTGGATAATCTACGTTCTCAAACCCGGGTGGTTGCTCTACATATACTTCCTCCTTAATATAACCATTTAAGAATGCTGATTTAACATCCATTTGATAAAGGTTAAATCCCATATAGGAAGCATACCCTAAGAGAATTCTAATGGATTCTAACCTAGCAACCGGGGCATAAGTCTCATCATAATCAAGCCCCTCAACTTGATTGAATCCCCTAGCAACCAACCTAGCCTTATTTCTAGTGATATTTCCTTGGTCATCTAGCTTATTCCTAAAAACCCATCTTGTAGTAATTATGGTGCTATCATTGGGTCTAGGTACTAACTCTCATACTTGACTCCTTTCAAATTGAGCCAATTCATCTTGCATTGCCAAGATCCAATCCGGATCATGTAATGCATCATTGATCGATTTGGGCTCAATTTGTGAAATAAGAGCAACTTGACTAGTAGGAGGTCTATGAAATGACCTAGTTCTTACTCCTTGAGATATATCTCCTACTACTTGGTCAAGTGGATGATCTTGATGAATTCTTAGGGTTCTAGAAGGAGTTTCAAATTGATCATTGTTATCTTCCACCCTTCTTTCATCATCGGAATCTCCTCTTCCTCCCCCTTGATCATTACCCCTTATGGTCAAATTTTGAAGTTTTTGGGTAATGTCTTGATTATTGTCATTAATATCCTTATCAATGGAGGACTTTCTAGGGTAGGTACTAGTGGTTTCATCAAATTGAATATTGGATGACTCCTCAATCCCTTGGGTTCTCTTATTGTAGACTCTATATCCTCTACTTGTGGATGAGTATCCTACTAGGATTCCCTCATCCGCTTTGGATTCAAATTTTCCTAAGTTATCTTTGGTGTTTAAAATATAAACATTACATCCAAAGACTTTGAAATAATGAATTGTGGGAATAGTCCCATTCCATAATTCAAATGGTGTCTTTCCTAAAAACCTATGGATTTGAACCCTATTTTGGATATAGCAAGCGGTATTAACCGCTTCCGCCCACAAGTAGCTAAGTAGAGAATATGCATTAAGCATAGTCCTAGCTGCCTCTTGTAGGGCACGATTTCTCCTTTCCACCACCCCATTTTGTTGGGGTGTTCTAGGACAAGAGAACTCATGCTTGTACCCTTGCTCTAAACAAAATTGTGAAAATTTAGAATTCTCAAATTCACCACCATGATCACTACGGATCCGGTTGATTTTGAGACTCTTTTCATTTTCAACCCTTTTACTAAATCCTATGATTATTTCTAAGGTATCATCCTTATGTTTCATAAAATAAACCCAAGTATACCTAGAAAAATCATCTACTATGACTAAACAATATTTGTTACCATTTAAAGAAGGAGTACTATGACAATCAAATAAATCAAGATGCAATAGTTCTAATGGTAAGGAAGTATTAGTTAAGGTTTTACCTTTGTGTGATACTTTTGTTTGTTTTCCTTCTTGGCATGCATCACACATTTTGTTCTTGACATACTTGATCTTTGGTAGCCCTTTGACCAACTCCATCTTGGCTACCTTGGCTATGTTTTTCATGTTGATGTGCCCCAATCTCCTATGCCATAGCCAACTTTCTTCTTCTTTTGCAACAAGACACTTAGTAGAAATGTTAGAAGCATATGAAAGATCAACATAATAGATATTTGACTTCCTATATCCAACTAACATACAATCATTTAATTCCTTGTGTCTAATCATGCATTTAGAGGATTCAAAAGAAACATGATAGTTTGCATCACAAAGTTGACTAACACTTAATAAATTAAATTTTATATTTTCAACTAGTAAAACTTTGTGAATGACAATTTTGGGGGATACCTCAATTGTACCTCTACCTAATATCTTGAGTTTTCCACTATTTTCAAAAGACACCGCTCCCTTCTTCACATACTTAATTGTGGAGAACTTGCTCACATCTCCGGTCATATGTGTTGAGCAACCGCTATCCACAATCCACATACCTTGCTCTCCTACCTAAATCACATGAAAAACACAAGCTTTTGGTACCCAAACATTTGGACCGGTAACATTAAGTAAAAACTTCTTAGGTACCCATGCTTTCTTGACCTTACCCTTAATAGTTGCTTTCCTATTAATCAATGAAATATAAGCAACTTCTTTTTCCTTTGACTTATATCCTAAACCTGCCTTGTTGTAAACGGCTCTTTGTCGACTAAGGATCATATCAAGATATTTTGAGCCATTTGAAAATTTCTCTAAACATGCTTTTAATTCACTAACCTCATCCTTAAGTTTGTCATTTTCTTCCTTAAGCATGCAAGAATCAACATGTGAAGGTTTTTCATTCCTAATGGCCTTTAGTTCTACCTTCATGCTCTTAACCTTAGATTTAGACTTATCTAGAGCTTCTTTAAGATAGGCAATTGATTTATAAAGAATCTTAACTTTAGGAGAGTTCATTACCTCATCGTCACTAGATGACGATTCATCACTTGAGGATCCTTCTTCTTGGCTTGATGTGCCGAAGTCATCTCCTAGGGCCATGAGTGTCACATGGCGTGTGATGTGGCAAAGTTCATCATCGGAGGAAGAATCTTCAACACTTGGTGTGTCCCATGTGGTTTGAGCCACCATGGCCTCCTTCTTATTCTTCTCCTTCTTGTCCTTCTTTTTCTTTTCTTTTTCTTCCTTCTTCTTTAGCTCCGGGCAATTTGGCTTTATGTGCCCCTTCTTATTGCAAGCATGGCAAATTACATTATTGTTAAAATTTGAATTACCACTAATTTTACCTCTTGAAGAATGAGACCCCTTCCTTGCTTCTCTATTCTCGAACTCCTTTGATTTTCTATAGAGTTTCTTGACAAAGTTAGCCATCTCGCTAGATGAGTCTCCATCACTACTTGAGTCATGCTCCGATTCGGATGATGATGACACTTCCTTCCTTTCTTTCTTCTTCTTTTCTTTCTTTTCAACAAATAGAGCTAAACCCTTTTCCTTAGAGGACATGTTAGTTTGCTCATGTAATTCAAACTCACAAAATAATTCATCAATTTTAATTTGAGAGAGATCCCTAGTTACTTTAATAACATCAACTATAGAAGTCCATAGAGAATTTCTAGGAAATGCTTGAAGTATGTATCTTACCAAATCCTGGTTGTCAACTCGCTCACCTATGATGTGGTGTCCATTCACAACCTCCTTGAACCTTCCATGCATTTGACTTACGGTTTCATGCATCTTCATTTGAAAGGTTTGAAGTTGTCCAATTAGTAAGTCCTTCTTGGCCCTCTTTGACTTCTTGGATCTTTCATTTAGCTCAATGAGCTTTTCCCATAACTCCTTGGCGGATTCGAAAGGCCCCACCTTGTTGAGTTGCTCCATTGTAATGCCGCATTGGATGGTGAGTACCGCCTTGGCATTTGATTCGAACTTCCGGTTCATTTCCCTCGTCCAATCCATGCTCGGAATAGGGTTTCCATGTTCATCCACCGGTTCCTCGAAGCCATCTACAATGCTATGCAAAATTTCAATATTACTCATAAGATAATATTTCATCCTACCTTTCCAATACGCAAATTGACTCCCATCGAAGAGAGGTGACTTGGCGGTGCTATATCCCTCTTGAAGAGCCATTGATGCCTTGGTTGATGGTGAAATCTTCCAAGCTATCCGGGCTCTGATACCACTTGTTAGGATCTTTGTAATGGCTAGAGAGGGGGGGGGGAGGTGATTAGCCTTTCTTCGTTTCTACAAATACGTTAGCGGAAGCAATACAAATACAAATAAGAATACGGATAAGAAAACAATGAAAGCAATGCTAACACCCGATGTACGTGGTTCGGAGATGACGCTCCTACTCCACGGCAATCTGTAAGGTGGATAAGCCCTAGACAATCTTCACTAAAACCTCCTTTGGATGAACCAAGGTGGAGAAACCTTGTCTTACAATGCTCTCCTCTTCTTTACAATGATGGAAGATTAAAATCTAGAGAAGAGGAGGTTTATAATCACTAAAGCACTTGGGAAAGCTTGGTGAGCACGAGGGTGTAGCTAGGAATGAGAGCACTAGCTTCACCAAGCTCCCCAAGGCCCCTTCTTATAGAAGAGGGGTTGTTTTTTCCGTTGGGCTTCGATCAGTCGACTGATGCTTACCATCAGTCGACTGTCGCCGAAGCCAACGACTTCTGAACCAGCAGATCCACGGAGATTCATAGCCGTAATTTCCAATGGCCAAGTGATCAGTCGACTGATCCCTCCATCAGTCGACTGATAGAGTGATTAGTCGAGTGATCGTAGGCCACAGTCGAGTGCGACTACACTCTGTGCTCGTTTTTGCGCTGATTAGTCGACTGCCACTGTTGGCATTCGACTGATTGCAACATCAGTCGACTGCCACTGCCAGCGATCGATGATGGTCGGTTTCACCTCGACTCGATCGAGCACTGATCGATCCGATCGATACTCATCAAGTATGAGTAATTCACACTTGATTTTATACCCTAGAGCTAGATTCAACCTTCTAGCTCCTCATTAAGCCTTGCGCCTCCAGGATCCCTTCGAGTCCGCGACTTGTTCATCCTTTGCGCTTTGCTTCCGAGAGCTTCCTTCGGTTTCATCATGTCTTGGGCTGCCAAATGCTTGGACTTTATGCTGCCAAGACTATAAGCTTGGACTTATGCTGCCAAGACTTTACTTTGGACTTCTTTTGCCAAGGTTCACTTGGACTTTATGCTGCCAAGACTACAAGCTTGGTCTTACGCTGCCAAGTCCATCCCTTGGACTTCCCTTTCCAAGATCATACTTGGTCTTCCTTTGCCAAGGTTCACTTGGACTTTATGCTGCCAAGACTACACGCTTGGTCTTATGCTGCCAAGTCTGTCCCTTGGACTTTCCTTGCCAAGATCATACTTGGACTTCTCTTTTACCAAGTCTTCATCCTTGGATTTTCCTGTCACTTAAACATATTCGCAATTAGATCACAAAGCATTGCCTAACTTAGATGATTATCCAAACATCAAAACATATAAATGCTTGGAGCATTGTTGCACCAACAGTAACTAGAATTCGGAGGATGAGGAAGTAAATACTTGGGCTAGGTGTGACATAGTTAACCTAGTGGGGACTGATACAATAGACCATACTCTGAACCAAGTGGGTATAAGATGAGTGAAGGGAATGAGGCATGATTCATTATAGCTGCTGAAGGGTTTCAGAAAAGGTTCTGGGATCAACCGTTGATTTTTCAGTTAATTGGGGATCATGATGTAATAATAGGTGTCACTAATGATCATTCTATAATTAATGGTTAATTATAGACGGCTAACATAAATCGGGAACCTATTTGGTCACACACACAACGAGCGTAATCCGAAGGATTTAAAACGAGTTTGAGAATAGGATTCTCAGATCGAGAGAGACTAGGTTGTAGGGGATCGATCGCCCGGCTAGAGGGGGGTGAATAGCCCTTTGTTGTTGGATGGTGGAATTTGTTCGTCTACACAATTGTTAGCGCAAGCGGAATACTAATAAAGACAAGAAAATAAACAAAGAAGAATACAAATAATGCTAACACTGAAATATAACGTGGTTCACGGCTACGCCGCTAATCCACGGTCTCCGATTCGTCCTCGGTGAATCACTCCGCAACCAAATCACTATCGGTCTCTCCTTTGCACTAAGCTAGGTGGAGGTAACCCTTACAACTCAAGAACAATCCTTCTTTTACAATATATGTGAAAGAGATCTAGAAGAAGGAGTTTATCACTTGTGGAGCACTTGGATGATGGTTTGGAATATGAGCATTAGCCATCCAAAAGCCCACATCCTCTCTTTTTATAAGGAGGACTGATTTCTTCCTGTTGGCCGCTACCAGTCGACTGCTGCCCTTGGCAGTCGACTGCCGCCACTTCAACGGCCTCCGAACACATCGGATCCCGACCGTTGTAGTCCAATGGAACACTTGGCAGTCGACTGATGGATCCCATCAGTTGACTGCTGCCTCCGTAGTCAACTGCCCAGTCGGCTACGAGTGGTTATGTGGTCAAACCCTCTTAATCGATCATCGCTTGCCGATCGATCGATGATCTGGCGATCGCCCACATATGAGATCATTGCTGGCCCCAAAAAAACTCATTCGAATACCAGTCGAACCCATTCGACTCAGAGCAGTCGACTGCCATTTCATGGCAGTCGACTGATGTCGGGAAAACTCATCCGACACTTAGCCATTCGGCCAAGTTCACCTAATGAGCTACTTACAATTCACTCATTCTCTCATCTCACTCGAAGTCCCTCGCCGAAGCTCTCTTCGTTCGCGGCCACGTCCCTCGGCAGCATCAGGTGCACGACTCTGCAATGCCCCTTCGCGTCTCTTGCCTTCGAAGTCTGCTTCCTTGGCTTCGCTTCAAGTCATCTCGTCCGGCGGTCCCTCGGCAGCATCAAGCGCACGACTCTGCAATGCTCCTTCTCCGACTCAAGCACGAGGTTATGAGTGGTGAACCCGCCAAAGCTTCATGTGCGAATTACCAAGTCCTGCAAGACTCCAACGCACAAATCAAATCATAATAACAACCTAACTTAAACCCTTTGCTACACACATCAAAACCATATCACGACAAGAGATTGTCCTAACAATCTCCTCCTTTTTGATGTGTGGAAATCCGTTTTAGTTAGGTAAAACATTTGATAAAACTATTAAGGAAGGAAAACATGTGAATAAACATGATTAGCAACTCTCCCCCTTAATACATGAAACTCCCCCTAAATATATTCCCCCTTACATAAATATATACATTTCTCCCCCTTTGACACTATCAAAAATATTAAACAATGTTTATACAAGAATGACATCAAGTCTAGAGGTAAATAAACATTAAAATCAGTCAAAACTTGATAAAAATAGGTTACTGTGCTCATTTACAGTCCATCAGTCGACTACTATCAGTATGGCAGTCGACTGACACAAGGAAAACAACAATTCTGATTTTTTGGACAAAATTCAAAAATGTATTATAAATTCCAAAAAATTAAAAAAATAGGAAAATTTGGGGAACATATTTCTTGTAAGTATATTTATCCATGAAAAATAGTTGTTCATGAAAAATCATTGTATTTTCACGTATTTGTCAAAAATCCAAAAGCTTTAAAAATCACTAGGTTTTTTATCATGTTAGTATCCATTTTAACACCTAGTCTTGCTTTGAATTGTTTCAAAACATGAATACACAGATTTTAAAGTAAGAAATTGTTTTGAAAACATATGAAATATCCAACCATGATCTTTGGGCAATATGTCTATGAATTAAACATAAGCCTTCCCCATGATTGGTCTATTATTGTTATTTTGATACTTTAAATGATCATCTAAATGTCATAGGCATTAGTGGACATTTGTATCATCATAACATCTCACTCATGCTAAGTTTTCAATCAAAGTAGCCTATGGTGAGTGTGAGATGTATCCTAAAGGTATTTGTAGATACTTAACCATTATTTTCATGCAATTCTATCAAGGTTAAGTATCATTCTATCATTCCGCATGATCATAAAGATGTATATGAATTAATTTCACATTATGATCATGAAATAAATGTATCCATCAAATTGTGATCATGCATTAGGTATTATATCATGATAATAAAGCAAATATCAGCTAAAGCATGATTTATCTATTTATAGGTGCATTATCATCACCTAACACTATTTCAAAAATGTTGTCCCGCCATCTTAAGTCAACCAAAAATATGATATAGGTAAAGTCTATTGTATCGAGAAGCGTCGCTAGAGGGGGGGTGAATAGCGATCGTAAATCTTTCGTTCGAATTCATTCATTGAGACACAAGTAAACGAGTAAGCACAGCGGAAAATAAAGTGACGCATTTATTTTACTTGGTTCACAACCCAGCGGTTGCTACTCCAAGGCCCTATCGGTCCTAGACCGCGTACGGAGGGCAAAGCACTATAACATCTCCTCCTCGTTGGAGGTAGGAGACAACGATCACAAAATCCGAAAGTACAAGGATGAGGCAACAAGCCTGCCTCACCTCGTTACGAATAAAAATAATGAATACAATATTAAAATATATTACTAGATGTTGTTGCCGACGAAGAAGATCTGAGCTTGTTGTCGCGTCGGCGTTATGACGGTGTTGGAGCGTTGGCGTTGTAGGAGCACTTGATGAATAAACTTGATGATGTTTAGAGTTGGAATCCTCCCCACCTTTTATAGATTTTGGCCTCTGAATTTGTCTCCTTTTTTTTTGGAACAGATCACGAAGTTGTCCAAATTTTATCGCGAAGTGGCCGCTCAAACGTTATCCTTTTTGACCTAGCGCAAAGGCTGATTAAATGCGCCATCGATCTCATGATGCCTCCCATCGATCGTGATGAGCATCGATCCGCCCAACATCTAGCGATCATTGCCCGGCTGGCCACTTCCCTCTGATGAAGAGGTTAGCTCGGAAAATGATAAATACGATGGTTTCTAACCGTCCGATCTCGACCTAGGCCTTCCACAAGAAGTCTTAGTCGGATCGCCGCCTACGGTCATCCCCGTAAAGAGGACATGACCTTACAATCTCTCACTCACACGAGCTTTCCTCGATACTTACCTTGTAGCTCTCACTTCCGACCTTCCACTCGATTCCTTCGGCTCCCTCCGAAGTCACTCGAGTGTCGCCCGACCACCGCGGCTAGCCTTCAGCTCCAGCTTTAGTACTTTTCTGCACACTCGATTTAGCTCGTGAGATAACGATGTAAACTTAACTTTGTGTCTTTGCCATAATCAAAACACAGGTTCAATTATCTAGTGCCCCTGCACTAACAATCTCCCCCTTTTTGATCTATGGTAAACCAACACAAAGTTAAGGAAATTAAAGCATAAAACAAGTATAGTAGATGATGAATGTCATTCCCAAAAGCTCCCCCTTAACCAAAACTCCCTCTTAACCCTAGGTGAGTTTTGAAAGAGATACTTTAGTTTTCAAAATAAAATTTTGTGTTACTCCCCCTTAACTTTCTCTCTTCTCCCCCTTTTACCATAAATAAAAAAAAATGGGGATTTTGTATAAAATAGGGTTTTTAAAAAACAATGTCATATATGCATGCATCTAGATAAATCAAATATGAGTCCAAGCATGCGTCTAGCAGTAGTTAGATAGATTGGTTCGAGGTGTGTCCCTCTGCACCAATAATCTAAAGGTTTATAATATAACCCTTAAGGTTAGTTTGCTCTCCCCCTTAGTCAAATATATGAAGTATAAGAGATGTAGGGGGCGCTAAACTTTGACCTAAGAGTTGTTAAGTACAACAGTTGAGAAAATCTTGAAGAGATTGTTTTAAGTATATTTCAATTATCCTTAACATCTCACCCATTCTATGTGTCTCATAATTTTTTCACCTTAAATGTTTTGTGAGATGATTTTAAATTGATTAAAGATAGTCAACCTTGGGTTAGATTCGGATTTAACCTTTAGATCGTTAAGTAACTTTTCGAGAAACTGGCTTCCAGGTCGTGGCGAGGCACAGGGGCCTTCTTTGATCAGAACAACGACCACTTCCTTAGACAAAGCAAAATTCAAGAAAATACCACTTAAGTCACTTAGGGTTACTTCCTGGTCTAACTAGTTTAGGATACGGCGAGATAGATTCAGCTAGTTCCACTCGGTCAAGTGCACCAAGCTAGATACGCCTTATCTAGCTCGAATACACGAGACTTTATTTCCCTAACGTACTATCATCTCGCCGCGTCCTGATACTATGTTGTCAAGAGTTGACTAACTATTTTCCCTATCTAGCCGTTCTATAAATTAAAGTAAAATACTCAATGGTTTTGCTAAGTAAGCGGGTATACTATTTTAGTGTTAGCTCCCCCTGGACCATTGAACCAATATGGTCTATTCAAATAATGAATTTGATCCTGGGGAATCCAAAACTTATTAGTCCTTATATGTGAATTCAATAAAACCTTTGGGACCCATGCTTGGACTCTTTGATGATTACGATTTACGATAAACATATAAGACCTATTCGTAGTCTTTGACTTAAATCCGAGTCTGGCTTTGTTGTAGACGGCTCTTTGGGTTCCAAGTAGTCGATTAAGGTTCTTAGATCCCAACGTGAACTTTTCCAACCTAGCCTCAACCTCTTGAACTCGGTCTTTCAAGAGAGAATTCTCCTCCTCAAGTTTTTCAATTTGGGTTGAGTTTCCCTCTTGAACTTGACTAGTTGAAGAGGTTAGAGTAGCCTCTTGCTTGAGGGTTTCAACCTCCTCAAGTAACGACTCAACCCTAGACTCGGACTTAGTTAATTTTTTATTAAGCATTTTAATTGTATTGTAAAGCGTATGAATTAGTGAGCGTCTAACCTTAATTTTCTCTTTTGGTCCGGCTTTGAGTTGCTTCTCGAAGTAGTCCTCGAGTTTGGAGTCGGTGTTGTAATTGGATTCGGATTCAGACTCTGAATCGGACTCTTCGGGTCTTGCCATGCATGCTATGCCGCCGCCTTCTTCGTTGTCCCATGTTGCATGAAAAGCCTTCTTTTGATTTGATTTGAATTGTGCCCTCTTTTGATTCTTTAGTAGCCTCCTTTCCCTCCGAATGATCTTCCGCACTACATTCACTATTGCTTCCACTTTTTCGGATTCGGACTCTAATTCGTCGTCGGGTTCGAGTCCATCTTCTTGCTTGGTAGGTGGCTTGCTTCTTTGTCCTGCAAGTAGAGCAATACCTCTCTCGGCCCGGACCACGTTAGTTTGCTCGTGAAGTTCAAACTCGGAAAATAATTCGTCTAACCTAAGCTTTGAAAGGTCCTTAGAGACCTTGTAGGCATCGACCATGGATGCCCACAAGGTAGTCCTAGGAAATGAATTAAGAATGTACCTTAGTAGGTAGCGGTTTTTGACCTTGTGTCCGATGGTGTGCAGGCCGTTGATAATGTCCTGGACACGGGCGTGTAGTTGCGTCGCCGTCTCGTGTTCCTGCATCTTAAGGTTATACAACTTATTGAAAAGAAGGTCACGTTTACATACCTTAGCATCGGGCGTTCCTTCGTGTAGCTCGATTAATTTGTTCCATAGGTCCTTGGCGCTAATAAATGGTCCGATGCGGTTGAGTTCCTCCTTGGACAACCCGCATTGCAATATTTGAGTTGCTCTTGCATCGGCTTCAATTTGCCTCTTGGTTGCATTAGTCCACTTGTTGAAATCCAAGGGCTCTCCTTGATCATTGGTGGGTAGAGCAAAGCCGGTTTGGATTATTATCCAAGTCTCGACTTGTATTTTCAAGAAACACTCCATCCGACCTTTCCAATAACGGAAATCATCTCCGTTAAAGAACGGAGGTCGGGTGGTGCTATACCCCTCAATGTGAGCCATTAAGTATCTTGCAAAACACGAATAAAAACCAAAGGGAATTTCAAGACTTGGTCTTGGATTAGTAATGCAGGAAATAAATAGGAAATAAATAGAATTAAATGAGAAAAATAAGAAACTAACAAAAACTAACAACTTACGACCTTTGATGTCCCCGAAAGGGTACTAGACGTTAGATTTTGGGTCTGGAAACAGCATGTTACAAGGGTAAACCCTCCTAAGAAATGTAGATCTCTCAGAGAGCTTCGATTTGGTAGGTAGATCGTTATGTGAGTCCACTTGTGCGAAAAGTTATGGCCCTTTTACCGTCGGCTACTCCAAGAGAGAAAACTTGCAAGCACACAACCAAAAGAAACGTACCAAGACTTCGTCTTGGATTAGTAGTGCGGGAGGAAAAAGACCAAAAAAAAATACGAATCGAAAAATACGAACAGAAAATCAAAACGTGCTAGATCGATGGTTTCACCAAATCTTAGCGCCCCCGCTCTGATACCAATTGTTGGATCGAGAAGCGTCGCTAGAGGGGGGGGTGAATAGCGAACGTAAATCTTTCATTCGAATTCGTTCATTGAGACACAAGTAAACGAGTAAGCACAGCGGAAAATAAAGTGACACGTTTATTTTACTTGGTTCACAACCCAGTGGTTGCTACTCCAAGGCCCTATCGGTCCTAGACCGCGTACGGAGGGCAAAGCACTATAACATCTCCTCCTCGTTGGAGGTAGGAGACAACGATCACAAAATTCGGAAGTACGAGGATGAGGCAACAAGCCTACCTCACCTCGTTACGAATAAAAACAACGAATACAATATTAAAATATATTACAAGATGCTGCTGCCAACGAAGAAGATCTGAGCTTGTTGTCGCGTCGGCGTTATGACGGTGTTGGAGCATTGGCGTTGTAGGAGCACTTGATGAATAAACTTGATGATGTTTGGAGTTGGAATCCTCCCCTCCTTTTATAGATTTTGGCCTCTGAATTTGTCTCCTTTTTTTTGGAACAGATCACGAAGTTGTCCAAATTTTATCGCGAAGTGGCCGCGTCAAACGTTATCCGTTTTGACCTAGCGCAAAGGCTGATTCGTCGCCATCGATCCATCGATGTCTCCCATCGATCGATGAGCATCGATCGGCCGCCTAACATCCAGCGATCGCCAGCCTGGCCACTTCCATGCAGTAAGAGGTTAGCTCGAAAAATGATAAATACGACGATTTCTAACCGTCCGATCTCGACCTAGACCTTCCACAAGAAGTCTTAGTCAGATCGCCGCCTACGGTCATCCCCGTAAAGAGGACATGACCTTATAATCTCTCACTCATACGAGCTTTCCTCGATACTTACCTTGTAGCTCTCGCTTCCGACCTTCCACTCGATTCCTTCGGCTCCCTCCGAAGTCACTCGAGTGTCGCCCGACCACCGCGGCTAGCCTTCAGCTTCAACTTTAGTACTTTTCTGCACACTCGATTTAGCTCGTGAGATAACGATGTAAACTTAACTTTGTGTCTTTGCCATAATCAAAATACAGGTTCGATTATCTAGTGCCCCTGCACCAACAAAGTCCATATGGTTGACTATCCTAGGGTTTTCCTAACCCTTAAGGATAGATTTTGGAACCCAAAACAAGTTATTTCCTATGGGTTCACTAAAAATTCTTTAGGGATCCATTTTCTGGCTATTACCTTCTTTTTGTCTTGACCCCTAGCAATTAGACATTTATAGGCCTTTTTATTTTTCTTTTCTTTATAACCTAGGCCTTTTTTTGTTAAAACTTGCCCTTTGGCTCCCTATGATCATGTTCAAGGTGTTGGAGCCTATAGTAAACTTTTCTAGGACTTTGGTCAAATAATCTACCTTTTCCCTTAAAGCCCTATTTTCTTCCATACATGCATCACTAACATCCAAAGGCATATAGTTATCATGTGAGCATGCATCATTATCATTATCATTTAAGCATGCTTTTTCTAGCTTATTTTCTAAATCCTTAATTTGCTCAAGCATGCATTTATTTTCTTCTTTGCTCTAAATAAATCCTTAGTAAGACTAGAAATCATAGAAACTATTTTACTAGGTGAAAGGTTAGTTACCATAGTTTTCATGTCCTCTTCTTCGGATGAGGAGGATGATGAAGCTCCCCCTTCACTAGAGCTTTCCTCACTTGAGCTTACTTCTTCATTTTCGGAGGAGGAGCAATCTAAGTCGTCAAAGGCCATCAATGCTAAGTTGGTGACAAAGGCATTCTCCTCTTCCGATGATGATGAAGATGAGGAGGAGGGGTCATCCCATGTCCTTGCTTTTAGTGCCTTGCCCTTCCCTTTTTCTTTTGCCTTCTTTTCTTCTTCCTTTTTCTTCTTGCTCCCCTTCTTCTTCTTTTCTTCCTTCTTTCTCTTCTCCTCCTTGCTTTTGTTCAAGAGGGGACAATTGTCCCTTATATGTCCCTCTCCTTGGCAATTATAGCAAATCACCTTCCCCCTTGGCAATTATAGCACGCCTTACCCTCCTTACCATATAGGTTTCTTCCGTGCTATCCATGGAGGAAGAGGAGGACTCTTCATCGGAGGAGGAGGGGATCTCTATCTTCTTCTTCCCCTTGTGTGCCATCAAGGCTACTCCTCTTGAAGGTTGAAACTTTGGCTCTTCTTGTATTCTTTCAAGCCTCGTTTCGTGGAGCTCCATTGTTGAGAAGAACTCCTCCAAGGTGCTCACTTCTAGGTTCTTGGACATGTAGAAGGAGTCCACCATTGAGCTCCATTTTGATGACCGGGGAAAAGCATCAATTGCTTTCATGAGCATGTCCCGGTTTGAGAGCTTTTCTCCTACACTTGTTAGTCCAATCAAAATTTCCTTAAACCTAGAATGCAATGATGTTACCTTTTCTCCTTTTTCTAATTTTATGTTTGATAGTTGGGAGCGGAGGAGGTCTCTTCTTGCAAGTTTGGCCTCCGAAGTGCCTTCATGAAGCTCTACTAGCTTCTCCCACATCTCCTTGGCACTAGAGCATTCCCCAATCCGGTTAACTTCTTGTTGGGGGAGTACATTGTAGAGGTGGTGCTTGGCTTTTGAATTCGCCAAATATTCTTCTCTTTTCCTCTTGCTCCACCTTGCTTTCTCCAATGGCTCCCCATCTTCATTCCTAGGTAATTCGAAACCGTTTTCTATAATTAAGAGAATTTCGAAATCGGTCTCGAAAAATACCTCCATTCTCTTTTTCCACCAAGAGAATTCTCCCTCGAACTTCGGCGGATGAATATTAGAGCCGGCCATTCTAGAATGTGCTTGTTGTGGCGGTTAGTCCTCGACAAGCTTTCCTTGGCTCTGATACCACTTGTAGGGGATCGATCGGCCGGCTAAAGGAGGGTGAATAGCCCTTTGTCGTTGGATGGTGGAATTTGCTCGTCTACACAATTGTTAGCGCAAGCGGAATACTAATAAAGACAAGCAAATAAACAAAGAAGAATACAAACAATGCTAACACCGAAATATAATGTGGTTCACGGCTACGTCGCTAATCCACGGTCTCCGATTTGTCCTCAGTGAATCACTCCGCAACCAAATCACTATCGGTCTCTCCTTTGCACTAAGCTAGGTGGAGGTAACCCTTACAACTCAAGAACACTCCTTCTTTTATAATAGATGTGAAAGAGATCTAGAAGAAGGAGTTTATCACTTGTGGAGCACTTGGATGATGGTTTGGAATATGAGAATTAGCCATCCAAAAGCCCACACCCTCTATTTTTATAGAGAGGGTTGACCGTCGCCACTTCAACGGCCTCCGAACACGTCGGATCCCGACCGTTGTAGTCCAATGGAACACTTGGCGCGATCGATGGATCCCATCACGATCACGCTCGTAGTCGATCGCCTGGCGGCTACGAGTGGTTATGTGGCCAAACCCTCTTAATCACCGATCATTGCGCCTTAGCCGATCGGCCTACATATGGCGAATGATCACGCCCCCAAAACAACTCAGTCGGATACCAGTCAAACCCATTCGACTCAGAGCAGTCGACTGTCATTTCATGGCAGTCGAATGATGTCGGGAAAACTCATCTGACACTTAGCCATTTGACCAAGTTCACCTAATGAGTTACTTACAATTCACTCATTCTCTCTTCTCACTCGAAGTCCCTCTCCGAAGCTCTCTTCGTTCGTGGCCACGCCCCTCGGCAGCATCAGGCGCACGACTCTACAATGCTCCTTCACGTCTCTTGCCTTCAAAGTCTGATTCCTTGGCTTCGCTTCAAGTCATCTCGTCCGATGGTCCCTCGGCAGCATCAAGCGCATGGCTCTGCAATGCTCCTTCTCCGACTCAAGCACGAGGTTATAAGTGGTGAACCCGCCAAGGCTTCATGTGC
Source organism: Wurfbainia villosa (assembly GCA_025175895.1). Taxonomy (NCBI): domain Eukaryota; kingdom Viridiplantae; phylum Streptophyta; class Magnoliopsida; order Zingiberales; family Zingiberaceae; genus Wurfbainia; species Wurfbainia villosa. The sequence goes on from CM045995.1 coordinate 26,637,137, forward strand.
GAATTCTTCGTTCCGGTTACGTATTGCTTAAACTAAAGGGTATAATAACAACCTAACTTAAACCCTTTGCCACACACATCAAAACCATATCACGGCAAGAGATTGCCCTAACATAGGTTTGGTTGGACCAAATAAAGAGCGAGTATGAAATAGTTTCAGTCGCATCGGAAGCATGGATGGGCCGAGTCTTATGAAGACATGATGGATGAACCAAATTGGTTTGGTTCTAATCCAATGGTGGAAAATAAATCAAAGTGGTTTGGTTTGTTTTAAACGAATGAACCAAAGTTGGTTCGGTTCGTTTTAACTTAAAATAGACCAACGCGGTTTGGTTTATTTTAACTTAAGTTATTGGAGCGGATTAATGGATTTTGGTTATGAACCAATAACCGTTAGGAGAATGTGTTCTCTATAAAAACACGGCTTAAGGGTTTTTTCGTGGATGACTTAAGAAATTTGAACCCTAGCCACCCACCTCCTCTTCTCTTCCTCTCCTTGCCGCCCAACCTTGGACGCTGCCCATTGGAGTTGCTACTCCTCCTCCTTGCCGCCGGCCACCCACCAGTCGCCGACAACTCCTTCGACCATCCTCTCTTGGCCGGCGACGACCAAGGAGCAGTCGACCATTGATTGGCCGACCATCTCTTCCACCACAAACAATCTGTCCAGTTTCTAGACATCTTGTTGTTCTTGTGGAGAGGTCGTTTGTCGGCATTTTGTGCTTCGAAAGTGACTTACTTGCTGGGGATTAGATCTCTGGCAATCCTCATAGTTGGAGGACCAAGGTTTCGTCAATTGGTTGACAAAAACTGCTTCCGAGAAGCGAGTTTGTGGAGCTCATTTTTAGATCCGAATTTGATTCGGATTGTGATCGTCTCTCGAATCACATCGTCTTCGACTCAAGGCTACTGACTTTTGCGAAGATGAGACTCGTGGCTTTGTGAAGCTATCTCGACGATACTCGATGTGGATACGGATAGAGACGATTCTAGCGAGGGTCGCTACGGTTGATATCATTCCCGCTACACGTGATATGTCAGGTATAACTAGAATAAATTTCCTTTTATTGCAAAATTTTAAATAGCGATTATGTCTACACATGTTGTATCCTGCATGCGTGTGATGTATGTGTTATAATAAAATTAATTTATTACTTGTTTTTCTTCCGCTGTGTGCATGTTTACGAAACATTTTCGAACACACACTCCCCGCGGCGTCGGAGAAACCCAACAGTGGTATCAGAGTCAACTATGTTTCGACATAATCGTAAAATTGTTTTGCGATAGTCATAATTGTATTTATGGAAATATGTTACTTTTGGAAAGTTTAGAAGTATTTATAAAAATTTTAATTTGTAAAGAAATTCAAATTGGATGTTTCCTAATATGATTAGGAAATTACAATTTAGGAATTTTGTTTCCTAAATTTGATTTGACTTTCCCTAATTAACACTTTTCATAAATAAAATATGTGATTAGATTTGGAAATTTATTTCATAATTTAATAATGATTTGATTTGAGAAATCAAATCTCAAACATATTTTATTTCCAAAATAGTTATGACAAATAAGAAAATTTTTGTACATGTCATAATTGTACGCCATGTAATTGTATTAGATGCATATCATTATGTCATGCGTGTCATGACATGTAGATATATGCCATGTAGATAATAGTTATTTGCATGAAAAGAAGATGGGACTTTAAAACCCTTACACAATATTAAAGCCTACAACTTCCATTAATATGATTAGAACCAGAGTTCCATTTCTTGTTTGGGTTGTTGGACTCACTTCAAGCCCGGCTCGAACCTGAACATGTTCAAATCATTGGAATAGTTTAACACTAATATGGTAAGAGTCAAAGGTCAATCGTTAGTTTGAGTTGTTGGACTCACTCTAAGCCTGGCTAATTGGGTGAATGCGCTCTAACCATATTAAAACTATTTCGCGATTAATGGGTTGGCTCTAACTTGGAGCATCGATTTGTTGGACTCACTCCAAGGTCGATGTGAAGAGAGGTGAAGTTGGGTGCTATGAATATGATGCATACTTGTTAATGTGTTAACAACCTAATATATGTGTGAACATTCAATTAGTTGATAGCACATTGTGATAATTACATATACATGATATGTGATCGGTATACTTGATACCTACCATCATAGCTAAGAATGTCTTGTTGGACTCACTCCAAGGTTGTTCTTATCTATGTTGGATATCAGCCCATTCGGAGATGGACCTATGATCTCTTGAATTGATTTTGAGGGTTTTTGAATTCAAAAAATGAATGAGATTTTGTAAATGTATTGTTGGGTTTCCGGCACCGCGGCGTGTGTGTGTTCGATCACGTTTCGTAAACATGAGCACAGCGGAAGCAATAAAAATAATAAATCTATATTTATTACAACACACACATCACACGCATGCATAGTACAACATGTGTAGACATAACCGTAAATTTAAATTTGCAATAAAAGGAAATTTAACTACGTTATACCTTTCGTATCACGTGTAGCGGGAACGACATCAACCGGAACGATCCTCGCTAGAATCATCTCTATCTGTATCCACGCCGAGTATCCTTAGGATGACTTCGCTAAGCCACGAGCTTCGTCTTCGTACGGGTTACTAGCCTCGTGTTGAAGACGACGTGATTGAGAGATGATCACGATCCGAATCCAAATTCGGATCCAAAACCGAGTTCTCAAAACTCGCTTCTCCGGAGAGGTATTCGTCAACCGATTGACGAATCCTTCGTCCTCCACCTCAGAGGATTACCGGAGATCGAATCCCCGGTAAGTTAGCCGCTGTCGGAGCTCTAACCGTCGTCCAAACGACGCTCCGACGAGAGGAGAACAAGCTGTCCAAAAAACTGGACAGCTTTAGTGGAGGAGTAGGCGCCGGCCAAACAAGGGAAGATAAAGCTCACCTTGATGCCAAACCTAAAGGAGATCACCGGAGGGTCACCGGCTGAAGCTTGGACGCCGGCAAGGAGCTGGACGGCGGCACAAGGGCCTGGGCGGCAATGGAGGTTGGTGCCAACTCTTAGAGGGGATGAAGTGGGCGACAACTCTTGCTAGGGTTTTGGATTAGGGTTTAATTATCCCTTAAGCCCTCTTTTATAGAGAACTAATTCTCTTAATGGTTATTGGATCATAACCATTAGGCCCGTTAACCCGCTCCATTAAGATAAGTTAAAATAAACCAAACCATGATGGTTTATTTTAAGTTAAAACGAACCGAACCAACTTTTGGTTCATTCGTTTAAAATAAACCAAACCCTTTGGTTTATTCTCCTCCATTGGATTAGAACCAAACCATTTTGGTCCATCCATTATGTCTTCATAAGACACGGCCCATCCACGCTTCCATTGCGACTGAAACGATTTCATGCTCGCTCCATGTTTGGTCCAACCAAACTTAGTTTCTCTCGGTCTGAGAATCCCATTCTCAAGCTCGTTTTAAATCCTTCGGATTACGCTCGTTGTGCGTGTGACCAAATAGGTTCTCGGTTTATGTTGGCCGTCTATAATTAACCATTCATTATAGAACGATCATGAGTGACACCTAGTAGTACATCATGATCCCCAATTAACCGAAAAGATCAACGGTTGATCCATAACTATTTCTGAAACCCTTCAGCAGCTCGAATGATTCGTGCCCCATTCCCTTCACTCATCTTATACCCACATGGTTCAGGACATGGTCTATAGTGTCAGTCCCCACTAGGCTGACTACGTCACACCTAGCCCAAGTATCATTTCCTCGTCCTACGGATTCTAGTTACTGTACATGTATCGAAGAGTACCTTACTCTAAACATGTAATGCTTTGGCCAAAGACTTTAGTAACAATCCGACGAGAGGCCATGGGTATACATCTCCTCGCAAGGAGTGGTGAATCCTTTATAGGCTATTCAAACACCTTCGATCACTTCGACTTATACCCAATCATCCCGGGTCCACATCTCCTTAGAGATGCTTGCTTAAGATGTCAAAGCATAAGTCTCCATGATCAAGATGACTTGAATACCGTAAGTCAAAGGAACATCGCACCTAAGCTACAGTAAGAACTTCATTGACATATCTATATATGCAGAGAACCATATGAAGTCTTACGGCTGGTCACTCCAATGAACTAGTTACCATAACTAGCATCCACGATTAACTCCGGACATCACTATGTCTCCAGCTAGTGAGAATCAGCTGCTTGGATACACCAAGGAGTATACCTCGTGCTAGTCTCGACATAATTGATGGTGTCCAAATCCATCAATTCATCGACTAGGGATAATTCCGATACATCACAATTACACATGTAGAGATACTCACTAGTTGTGATCCAATCACAAATTCTCTCATGCTGTGAATCATATCGTGGACATTCAGTAAATGAGTTTAAGATCCAATCAAATACATAAAACATGTATACTCAAATAGTGAATCTTCATTTATCATATAAATGGTTCATACATAAGGCGATTGCCTTAAGACATCTCTCATATATTACTAAGAAACTCCCACTTGGCCTAATGTCAATCGCTACGATATCCAATACCATAAGCTCTAACATGACCCTCAAACTTACTTTGAGGTAATGCCTTAGTCAAAGGATCCGCTAAGTTCCTTTCAGTGGGAATTTTCTCGATTTGTATTTCGTTCCTACTGATGATCTCTCTGATAAGATGATAGCGGCGAAGCACATGTTTGGATCATTGATGAGACCACATCAAGTTCAGAGATGAACTTCTTGATCCAAACCGCTTCCTTTGCTGCTTCCAAAGCTGCAATGTATTCTGCCTTAGTTGCAGAATCCGCTATAGCGTCAAGCTTGGAACCTTTCCAACTTATTGCGCCTCCATTCTAGGTGAATACATACCCAGACTGAGACATGGAATCATCCTTGTCTGTCTAGAGCTGACATCCGTATACCCACGTATCACCATGTACCCTTCTCTATATATTAGGAACACATCCTTAGTTCTTCTCAAGTACTTAAGGATCGTCTTAACAGCCACCCAATAATCCATTCCTGGATCAGACTAGTATCTGCTCGTGACACTCAGAGCATACGATACATCGGGCCTCGTACATAACATAGCATACATGATAGATCCTATTGCGGATGCATAGGGAATCTTACTCATGCAAATCCTCTGTCTCGTCTTAACGCGGACACATAGACTTGAAAGGTGTATCCCATGCACGATGGGTAGGAAACCTTTCTTGGATTCCGACATGCTAAACCTCTTTAGCACTCGGTCTATATATGTAGACTGCGAAAGACCAAGCAACCGTTTCGATCTATCTCTATAGATCTTAATCCCGAGGATGTAGGTTGCTTCTCCCAGGTCTTTTATGGAGAATGTCTTGGATAACCAAACCTTAACTGACTGTAAGACTGAAACATCGTTTCCTATAAGTAATATGTCATCGACATATAATACTAGGAACACGATTGCACTCCCACTAACCTTCTTGTACACACAAGGTTAAATGCGGATTTTGTGAGAAATCAAACTTTTGATTGTCTCATCAAAATGGATATTCCGACTCTGGATGCTTGCTTCAATCCATAAATGGACCGTCGCAATTTGCATACCTTGGTTTTATCAACCGATGTGAAACCTCAGTGTATCATACACGTCCTCGGCGAGTTTCCATTAAGGAAAGCTGTTTTCACATCCATCTGCCATATCTCATAATCATAATGAGCCGCTATGGCCAGGAGCATCCGAATGGATTTAAGCATAGCTACAGGCGAATAGGTTTCGTCATAATCAACACTTTGCTTTTGACGATATCCTTTCGCCACCAATCTAGCCTTATAGGTAATCACATTACCATCCATGTCGGTTTTCTTCTTGAAAACCCACTTGCACCCTATAGGCTTTATGCCTTCAGGTGGGTCAACCAAGTTCCAAACTTGGTTTTCATACATGGAATCCATTTCCGACTTCATGGCACCAAGCCACTTATCCCTTTCTAAACTTGTCATCACTTCTTCATAACTGGTAGGCTCCTCATCATTAATGAGTAACACGTCGTTTGATTCACTTACGAGAAATCCATATCTCTCAGGAATATTGCGTGTTCTACCAGATCTACGAAGATGTGGTGTTACACAATAAAGTCGGGATTGCTCATCACTATGAGTTGTCGGTATCATCTCATCAATGTCTATTTGAGTCTCTCGAGCCTCCTCAAGCTCGACGACACTCCCACTATTTTCTTGTAAGAGAAACTCTTTCTCTAGAAATACAGCATGCCTTGAAACAAACACCTTTTGTTCCACAGGATGATAGAATTGGTAACCCCTTATTTCCTTAGGGTATCCAATAAATAGACATTTATCAGACTTAGCATCCAATTTGTCTGATACTGTCCGCTTCACATAAGCAGGACAACCCCATATCTTCAAGTAAGATATATGAGGTTTCTTACTATTCCATATCTCATATGGAGTAGTTGAGACTACCTTGGTAGGCATTCTGTTTAACAAGTAAACAGTTGTCTGAAGTGCATAACCCCAAAAGGACTTGGGAAGATTCGCATGATTCATCATTGACCTGACCATGCCCAACAAGGTCCGGTTACGCCTTTTAGATACACCATTATGCTGTGGTATATATGGCGGAGTCCATTGAGACAATATACCATTGTCTCTTAGGTAATCAAGAAACTCATGACTCAAGTATTCACTACCTCGATCCGATCGAAGTATTTTAATACTCTTGTCATGTTGTTTCTCTACTTCATTTCTGAATTCTTTGAACCTTTCAAAGGCTTCAGACTTGTGTTTCATCAAGAACACATACCCAAACCATGAGTGATCATCGGTGAAGGTAATGAAGTAGCTATAGCCTCCTAAAGCTTGAGTTGATATAGGTCCACATACATCAGTATGTATTAGACCTAGTAACTCTCCCACTCGTTCACCTTTTCCAGTAAAAGGTAACTTAGTCATCTTGCCTTTTAAGCATGATTCGCATGTATCGTATGAATCCTATTCAAACGATTCCAGAATTCCACATCGGTGTAATTCGGACATGTATTTCTTGCTTACATGGCCAAGACGACAATACCACATGTAGGAGTCTAATTGATTATCTTTTCGAGCACGCTTGTTGCTCACTTCGATATTGAAAATATCACTGGATACGTCCAACGTATAAACACCATTGCTTAAAGTTCCAGTCCCTTAAAGAACTCCATTCAAAGTTATGTAACAACAATTGTTACTAAAAGTCAAATGGTACCCATTTCTATTTAAACAAGAAATAGAAATGATGTTCTTTATCAACGAAGGAACATAAAAGCAATTGTCCAGTTCTAAGACAAGTCCTACAGGGAGTTCCAACAAATACGTTCCGATGGCGAGTGCAGCAACCGTTGCTCCATTCCCAACACGTAAATTTGACTCTCCCTTGACGAGTCTTCTTCTATTCCTTAGCCCATGTATGTCATTACATATATGTGAGCCACACCCAGTATCAAATACCCAAGTGTCTGAGGAAATAGAATGACAATCAATAAAGAAGATTTCTGAAGAAGATGGGGCATCCGATGCCTTATCCTTCTTCACGGACTCAAGATGAATCTTGCACTTTCTTCGCAAATGGCCCTACTTGCCATAATGATGGCAAGTGCCCTTTTGAGTTGGTTCTGCCTTTTTAGCCTTTTTCTTCTTCCCCTTCTGTTGTTCCTTTGACTCCCTCTTAGAACCTTTCTTCGAGGAATCAACTAACAACACCGTCCCCTTCTCATGCTTCTCAGAAGGCTCCACAGTCTTCAGCATGTTGAGCAGTACCACAGATGGACCTTCTTGCATCTCAGAGGTGAAGAGGAGCTTGGAGACTTCGAACCTTTCGAATCTCACTTGCTTATCAAACAACTCATAAATATGAAGGACTACGATATGAGCATCCATATGCTCATGCTGCTTTCGTAGCTTGGGTTCCATCGCGGCTAGCATGATGCAACTTGTCAGTTCAGAATCAGTCACATGTTTCTGATAGACCAACAATTGGTCCGGAGTTGCATCGTCACTAGGATGGGCGAGAAGAGGCGCTTCGAGGACATACGCAAGCTTTTCACCTTGAGAACAATTCTCAAGTTTCTAAGCCAGTCCAAGAAGTTCGGCCCAGTCAATTTATTCGAATCCAAAATGGAACGTAAATTAAAAGACAACATGATCAATTTTAGAAATACAAAACGAGCATATATGAGAAAGATGATTTTTAAAATGCATCAATATACATTTATAAATCCCATTCATTTTTTGAATTCAAAAACCCTTGAAATCAATTCGGGAGATCGTAGGTCAATCTCCGAATGGGCTGATATCCAATATAGATAAGAACAATCTTGGAGTGAGTCCAACAAGCCATTCTTAGCTATGATGGTGGGTATCAAGTATACTGATTACATATCATGTATATGTAACTATCACAATGTGCTATCAACTAATTGAATATTTACACATACATTGGGTTGTTAACACATTAACAAGTATGCATCATATGCATAGCACCCAACTTCACCTCTCTTCACATCGACCTTGGAGTGAGTCCAACAAATCGATGCTCCAAGTTAGAGCCGACCCATTAATCGCGAAATAGTTTTAATATGGTTAGAGCGCATTCAACCAATTAGCCAGGCTTGGAGTGAGTCCAACAACCCAAACTAACGATTGACCTCTAACTCTTACCATATTAGAGTTAAACTATTCCAATGATTTGAACATGTTCAGGTTCGAGCCGGGCTTGGAGTGAGTCCAACAACCCAAACAAGAAACAGAACTCTGGTTCTAACCATATTAATGGAAGGTGTAAGCTTTAATATTGAGTTAGGGTTTTTATGTCTCATCCTCTTTGCATGCAAATAACTATTATCTACATGGCATGACATACATGACATACATCTACATGTCACGACACGCATGACATAATGATATGCATCTAATGCAATTACATGACATACAATTATGTCATGTACATAATTTCCTTATTTGTCATAACTATTTATGGAAATAAAATATGTTTAAGATTTGATTCTCTAAATCAAATCATGATTAAATTAGGAAACAAATTTCCAAATCTAATCACATATTTTATTTATGGAAATAGTTGATTAAGGAAAATCAATTTAGGAAACCAATTTCCTAAATCATTAAAACTACTTATGAAAATAAAATATTTTAAGATTTGATTTCCCAAATCAAATCATGATTAAATTAGGAAACAAATTTCCAGAATCTAATCAAATATTTTATTTATGGAAAATATCAATTTCCATAAATACTTCCAACTTTCCAAAAGTGGAAGATTTCCATAAATACTTCTAGACTTTCCAAAATTGAAAAAATTCCATAAATACTTCTAAATTTCCAAAATTAGAAAATTTCCAGAAATAACATTATGACTATCGTAAAACTATTTTACGATTATGTCGAAACACAACCTGGGCTCTGATACCACTGTTGGGTTTCCGGCACCGCGGCGTGTGTGTGTTCGATCACGTTTCGTAAACATGAGCACAGCGGAAGCAATAAAAATAATAAATCTATATTTATTACAACACACACATCACACGCATGCATAGTACAACATGTGTAGACATAACCGTAAATTTAAATTTGCAATAAAAGGAAATTTAACTACGTTATACCTTTCGTATCACGTGTAGCGGGAACGACATCAACCGGAACGATCCTCGCTAGAATCATCTCTATCTGTATCCACGCCGAGTATCCTTAGGATGACTTCGCTAAGCCACGAGCTTCGTCTTCGTACGGGTTACTAGCCTCGTGTTGAAGACGACGTGATCGAGAGATGATCACGATCCGAATCCAAATTCGGATCCAAAATCGAGTTCTCAAAACTCGCTTCTCCGGAGAGGTATTCGTCAACCGATTGACGAATCCTTCATCCTCCACCTCAGAAAATTACCGGAGATCGAATCCCCGATAAGTTAGCCACTGTCGGAGCTCTAACCGTCGTCCAAACGACGCTCCGACGAGAGGAGAACAAGCTGTCCAAAAAACTGGACAGCTTTGGTGGAGGAGTAGGCGCCAGCCAAATAAGGGAAGATAAAGCTCACCTTGATGCCAAACCTAAAGGAGATCACCGGAGGGTCACCGGAGGATCACTGGCTGAAGCTTGGACGCTGGCAAGGAGCTGGACGGCGGCACAAGGGGCTGGGCGGCAATGGAGGTTGGTGCCAACTCTTAGAGGGGATGAAGTGGGCGGCAACTCTTGCTAGGGTTTTGGATTAGGGTTTAATTATCGCTTAAGCCCTCAGAATTAGAGAACTAATTCTCTTAATGGTTATTGGATCATAACCATTAGGCCCGTTAACCCGTTCCATTAAGATAAGTTAAAATAAACCAAACCATGATGGTTTATTTTAAGTTAAAACGAACCGAACCAACTTTTGGTTCATTCGTTTAAAATAAACCAAACCCTTTGGTTTATTCTCCTCCATTGGATTAGAACCAAACCATTTTAGTCCATCCATTATGTCTTCATAAGACACGGCCCATCCACGCTTCAATTGCGACTGAAACGATTTCATGCTCGCTCCATGTTTGGTCTAACCAAACTTAGTTTCTCTCGGTCTGAGAATCCCATTCTCAAGCTCGTTTTAAATCCTTCGGATTACGCTCGTTGTGCGTGTGACCAAATAGGTTCTCGGTTTATGTTGGCCGTCTATAATTAACCATTAATTATAGAACGATCATGAGTGACACCTAGTAGTACATCATGATCCCCAATTAACCGAAAAGATCAACGGTTGATCCAGAACTATTTCTGAAACCCTTCAGCAGCTCGAATGATTCGTGCCCCATTCCCTTCACTCATCTTATACCCACTTGGTTCAGGACATGGTCTATAGTGTCAGTCCCCACTAGGCTGACTACATCACACCTAGCCCAAGTATCATTTCCTCATCCTACGGATTCTAGTTACTGCACATGTATCGAAGAGTACCTTACTCTAAACATGTAATGCTTTGGCCAAAGACTTTAGTAACAATCCGACGAGAGGCCATGGGTATACATCTCCTCGCAAGGAGTGGTGAATTCTTTATAGGCTATTCAAACACCTTCGATCACTTCGACTTATACCCAATCATCCCGGGTCCACATCTCCTTAGAGATGCTTGCTTAAGATGTCAAAGCTTAAGTCTCCATGATCAAGATGACTTGAATACCGCAAGTCAAAGAAACATCGCACCTAAGCTACAGTAAGAACTTCATTGACATATCTATATATGCAGAGAACCATATGAAGTCTTACGGCTGGTCACTCCAATGAACTAGTTACCATAACTAGCATCCACGATTAACTCCGGATATCACTATGTCTCCAGCTAGTGAGAATCAGCTGCTTGGATACACCAAGGAGTATACCTCGTGCTAGTCTCGACATAATTGATGGTGTCCAAATCCATCAATTCATCGACTAGGGATAATTCTGATACATCACAATTATACATGTAGAGATACTCACTAGTTGTGATCCAATCACAAATTCTCTCATGCTGTGAATCATATCGTGGACATTCAGTAAATGAGTTTAAGATCCAATCAAATACATAAAACATGTATACTCAAATAGTGAATCTTCATTTATCATATAAATGGTTCATACATAAGGCGATTGCCTTAGGACATCTCTCATATATTACTAACATGTATGTGGATGCATTTTAAATCATTTTCTCATATATGCTTGATTTGTATTTCTAGGTTAATTGATTGACCATGACGTCTTTGAATTTGCACTCGATTTTGGATTCAAATAAATTGACTGGGCCAAAATTCTTGGACTGGCTTAGAAACTCGAGAATTGTTCTCAAGGCGGAAAAGCTTGCATATGTCCTTGAAGAGCAGCCTCTTCCCACCCATCGAAAGGATGATGCAACTCCGGACCAATTGTTGGCTTATCAGAAACATGTGACTGATTCTGAAGTAGTGAGTTGCATCATGCTAGTCGTGATGGTACCCGAGCTGTGGAAGCAGCATGAGCATATGGATGCTCATACTATAGTCTTTCATCTTTATGAGTTGTTTGATGAGCAAGTGAGATCCGAAAGGTTTGAAGTCTCCAAGCTCCTCTTCACCTCTGAGATGCAAGAAGGTTCATTTATGGTACTGCTCAACATGCTAAAGACTGTGGAGCCTTCTGTGAAGCATGAGCAGGGGATGGTGTTGTTAGTTGATTCCTCGAAGAAAGGTTCTAAGAGGAAGCTAAAGGAACCACAAAAGGGGAAGAAGAAAAAGGCTAAAAAGGCAGAACCAACTCAAAAGGGCACTTGCCATCATTGTGGAAAGGAGAGCCATTGGCGAAGAAACTATAAGATTTATCCTGAGTCCTTGAAGAAGAATAAGACATTTGATGCCCCATCTTCTTCAGATATCTTCGTTATTGTCATTCTATTTCCTCAGACACTTGGGTATTGGATATCGGGTGTGACTCACATATATGTAATGACATACATGAGCTAAGGAATAGAAGAAGACTCGTCAAGGGAGAGTCAAATTTACATGTTGGGAATGGAGCAAAGGTTGCTGCACTCGCCATCGGAACGTATCTATTGAAGCTCCCTATAGTACTTGTCTCAGAATTGGATAATTGCTTTTATGTTCCTTCGTTGATAAAGAACATCATTTCTATTTCTTATTTAAATAGAAATGGGTACCATTTAACTTTTAGTAATAATTATTGTTACATAACTTTGAATGACATTCTTTATGGGACTGGAACTTTAAGCAATGGTATTTATACGTTGGACATATCTGGTAATATTTTCAATATCAAAGCGAGCAACAAGCGTGCTCAAAAAGATAATCAATTAGACTCCTACATGTGACATTGTCGTCTTGGCCATGTGAGTAAGAAACGCATGTCCGAATTACACCAATGTGGAATTCTGAAATCGTTTGAATTAGATTCATACGATGCATGCAAATCATGCTTAAAGGGCAAGATGACCAAGTTACCTTTTACTAGAAAAGGTGAACCGTGGGAGAGTTGCTTGGTCTAATACATACTGATGTATACGGACCTATGTCAACTCAAGCTCTAGGAGGCTATAACTACTTCATTACCTTCATCGATGATCACTCACGGTTTCGGTATGTGTTCTTGATGAAACACAAGTCTGAAGCCTTTGAAAGGTTCAAAGAATTCAGAAGTGAAGTAGAGAAACAACTTGATAAGAGTATTAAAATACTTCGATCGGATCGAGGCGGTGAATACTTGAGTCAAGAGTTTCTAGATTATCTGAGGAACAATGGTATATTGTCTTAATGGACTCTGTCATATACACCACAACTTAATGGTGTATCTGAGAGGTGAAATCGGACATTGTTGGACATGGTCAGGTTGATGAATCACGTGAATTTTCCCAAGTCCTTTTGGGGCTATGCACTTCAGACAGCTATTTACTTGCTAAATAGAGTCCCGGCCAAGGTAGTCTCTACTACTCCATATGAGATATGGGCTAGTAAGAAACCTCATTTATCTTACTTGAAGATATGGGATTGTCCTGCTTATGTGAAGTAGACTATGTCAGACAAATTGGACGCTAAGTCTGATAAATGTCTATTTATTGGATACCCTAAGGAAACAAGGGGTTACCAATTCTATCATCCCTTGGAACAAAAGATGTTTGTTTCAAGGAATGTTGTGTTTCTAGAGAAAGAGTTTCTCTTGCAAGAAAACAGCGGGAGTGTTGTTGAACTTGAGGAGGTTCAAGAGACTCCAATAGACATTGATGAGATACCTGGTCAAGCACCTCAACCGATAACTCATAGTGATGAGACATTGGCTGAACCTATTGTGACACCACATCTTCATAGATCTGGTAGAACACGCAACATTCCCGAGATATATGGATTTCTCGTAAGTGAATCGAACGACATATTACTCATTGACGATGAGGAGCCTACCAGTTATGAAGATGTTCTGAAAAGTTCAGAAAGGGACAAATGTCTTGAAGCCATGAAGTCGGAAATAGATTCCATGTATAAAAATCAAGTTTGGAACTTGGTGGACCCACCTGAAGGTATTAAGGCTATAGGGTGCAAGTGGGTTTTCAAGAAGAAAACCGACATGGATGGTAATGTGGTTATCTATAAGGCTAGATTAGTGGCAAAAGGCTATCATCAAAAGCAAGGTGTTGATTATGACGAGACCTATTCACCAGTAGCTATGCTTAAATCCATTCGAATGCTCCTGGCCATAACGACTCATTATGATTATAAGATATGACAGATGAATGTGAAAACGGTTTTCCTTAATGGAAATCTACTCGAGGATGTGTATACGATATAGCCTGAGGGTTTCACATTGGTTGATAAAACCAAGATATGTAAACTTCAACGGTTCATATATAGACTGAAGCAAGCATCCGGAGTTGAAATATCCGTTTTGATGAGACAATCAAAAGGTTTGATTTTTCACAAAATCCAGACGAGCCCTTTGTGTACAAGAAGGTTCGTGGAAGTGCACTCGTATTCCTAGTATTGTAGGTCGATGACATATTACTTATAGGAAATGATATATCTGTCTTACAGTCAGTTAAAATTTGATTATCCAAAACATTCTCCATGAAAGACCTAGGAGAAGCGACCTACATCTTAGGGATTGAGATCTATAGAGATAAATTGAAATGGTTACTTGGTCTTTCGCAGTCTACATATATAGATTAAGTGCTAAAGAGGTTTAGCATGTCGGAATCCAAGAAACATTTTCTCTCCAACAGGAATGGGATACACCTTTCGAAGAATATGTGTCCGCGCACAGAAGATGAGAGGATTTGCATGAGTAAGATTCCCTATGCATCCGCAATAGGATCTATCATGTATACTATGTTATGTACGAGACCCGATGTATCGTATGCTTTGAGTGTCACGAGCATATACTAATCTGATCCAAGAATGGATCATTGGGTGACTGTTAAGACAATCCTTAAGTACTTAAGAAGAACTAAGGATGTGTTCCTAATATATGGAGAGGGTGATATGGTAATATGAGGGTATACGGATGACAACTTATAGACAGACAAGGATGATTCCAGGTCTCAGTCTGGTTACGTATTTACCTTGAATGGAAGCGCAATAAGTTGGAAAGGTTCCAAGCAAGACACTATAGCAGATTCTACCACTGAGGCGGAATACATTGTAGCTTCGGAAGCAGCGAAGGAAGCAGTTTAGATCAAGAAGTTCGTGTCTGAACTTGATGTGGTCTCATCAACGATCCAAACATGTGCTTTGCCGCTATCATTTGATCAGAGAGATCATCAGTAGGAAGGAAATACAAATCGAGAAGATTCCTACCGAAAGGAACTTAGCAAACCCTTTAACTAAGGCCTTACCTCAAAGTAAGTTTGAGGGTCATGTTAGAGCTTATGGTATTGGGTACCGTGGCAATTGGCATTAAACCAAGTGAGAGTTTGTTAATAATATATGAGAGGTGTCCTAAGGCAATCGCCTTATGGTTGTACCATTTATTTGATAAATGAAGATTAACTATTTGAGTATATATGTTTTCATGTATTTGATTGGATCTTAAACTCATTTACTGAATGTCCATAATACGATTCACATAATGAGAGAATTTGTGATTGGATCACAACTAGTGAGTATCTCTACATGTGTAATTGTGATGTATTAGAATTATCCCTAGTCGATGAATTGATGGATTCAGACGCCATCGATTCTGTTGAGACTAGCACGAGGTATACTCTTTGGTTTATCTAAGCAGTTGTTCCTCACTGGCTGAAGACATTAGGATGTCCGGAGTTAATCGTGGATGCTAGTTATGGTAACTAGTTCATTGGAGTAACTAGCTGTAAGACTTCATATGATTCTCTGCATATATGGATATGTCAATGAAGTTCTTACAGCAGCTTAAGTGCAATGTTCCTTCGACTTGCGGTATTCAAGTCATCTTGGCCATGAAGACTTATGCTTTGACATCTTAAGCAAGCATCTCCGAGGAGATATGGACCCGGGATGATTGGGTATAAGTCGAAGTAGTCGAAGATGTTTGAATAGCCTACAGAGGATTCACCCCTCCTTGCGAGGAGATGTATACCCTATGACCTCTCGTCGGATTGTTACTAAAGTCTTTGGCCAAAGAATTACTTGTTTAGAGTATGGTATTCTTGGATACATGTACAGTAACTAGAATCCGGAGGACGAGAAAGTAAATACTTGGGCTAGGTGTGACGTAGTCAACCTAGTGGGGACTGACACAATAGACTATGTCCTGAACCAAGTGGGTATAAGATGAGTGAAGGAAATGGGGCATGATTCATTATACCTACTGAAGGGTTTCAGAAAAGGTTCTGGGATCAACCGTTGATTTTTTGGTTAATTGGGGATCATGATGTACTACTAGGTGTCACTCATGATCATTCTATAATTAATGGTTAATTATAGACGACCAACATAAACCGGGAACCTATTTGGTCACACACACAATGAGCGTAATCCGAAGGATTTAAAACGAGTTTGAGAATAGAATTCTCAGATCGAGAGAGACTAGGTTTGGTTGGACCAAACAAAGAGTGAGTATGAAATAGTTTCAGTCACATCGGAAGCATGGATGGGCCGAGTCTTATGAAGACATGATGGATGAACCAAATTGGTTTGGTTTTAATCCAATGGTGGAAAATAAACCAAAGTGGTTTGGTTTGTTTTAAACGAATGAACCAAAGTTGGTTCGGTTCGTTTTAACTTAAAATAGACTAACGTGGTTTGGTTTATTTTAACTTAAGTTATTGGAGCGGATTAACGGATTTTGGTTATGAACCAATAATCGTTAGGAGAATGTGTTCTCTATAAAAACATGGCTTAAGGGTTTTTTGGTGGATGACTTAAGTAGTTTGAACCCTAGCTGCTCACCTCCTTTTCTCTTCCTCTCCTTGTCGCCCAAGGAGTTGCCGCCCAACCTTGGACGCCGCCCATTGGAGCTGCTGCTCATCCTCCTTACCGCTGGCCACCCACCAGCCGCCGACAACTCCTTCGGCCATTCTCTCTTGGTCGCTGACGACCAAGGAGCGGCCGACCATTGATTGGTCGACCATCTCTTCCACCGCAAACAAGATGTCCAGTTTTTGTACAGCCTGTTGTTCTCCTCGTGGAGAGGTCGTTTGGTCGGTGTTTTGCACTCCAACAATGACTTACTTGCCGGGGATTTGATCTCCAGCAATTCTCATAGGTGGAGGACCAAGGTTTTGTCAATTGGTTGGCAAAAATTGCTTCCGAGAAGCGAGTTCATGGAGCTCGTTTTTAGATCCGAATTTGATTCGGATTGTGATCATCTCTCGGATCACATCGTCTTCAACTCGAGCTTAGTGAATTTTGCGAAGATGAGGCTCGTGGCTTTGTGAAGCTATCCTGACGATACTCGGCGTGGATACAGATAGAGATGATTCTAGCGAGGTTCACTACGGTTGATGTCATTTCCGCTACAGATATGTCAGGTATAACTAGAATAAATTTCCTTTTATTGAAAATTTTTAAATATCGATTATGTCTACACATGTTGTATCCTGCATGCGTGTGATGTGTGTGTTGTAATAAAATTAGTTTATTACTTATTTTTCTTTCACTATGTGCATATTTACGAAACGTGTTCGAACATACACTCCCGCGGCGCCGGTGAAACCCAACATGCAAATGGATTAATTGCATGCAATGAGATTTCATGATACTATATGCAATGGATTAATGCATGCAAATGAGATTAATGCATGCAATGGACTTAAAAAGGACTCATTAACATTGCATGCAAATTGATGGCTTGCAGTTGGGAGTTGAGGAGTATCCTCAACGTTAATGAGAAAATGGGATTAATGCATAATAAAGGGGATTTGAGAAGTTTCCTTAACGTGGATGAGTGGGCATTTCATTTGGTTGGGTGATCTCATTTTTAGCCAAGGATCCCTTTTTCCCTTCTTCCTTCTTCTTGGCCAAAGTCTTGTCTTTTATGGAGAGCCTTTGTGTAGTTCCTAGCACAACCAAAGATTTCATCTCCTTCTCCAAGATAGTGTTCGTGTGAATACCGTAGAGGTGCGACCATTCTGATCGCGCTAAGATCCGTCATCAAGGAGTTGCTGTCAGGATTGCGAAGGGCTATGCTACAAGGGTAACTTCTCAACTAAGGTGTAGCTAAAAGATATGATTTCCTTTATGTAAACACATGGATCTCTGGAGGGATCAAATTTTTTCTGCTGCATTTACGATTATTTTCGCAATAGATCCCAACACTGTGGATGTCGGAGCTGCCCAATCAGCGCAGCCGATGGATGGATGCGAAGCGGAGCAGCCCAATCGGCGTCGCGGGAAGGAATTGGAGTCGGTACAAGGGAGGGAGAACTCTTCACCGGCTGTGGATTGTGGAGCTGCCCAATCGGCGCAGCCGATGGATGGATGCGAAGCGGAGCGGCCCAATCGACACCGCGGGAAGGGAGTGGGACCGGTGAAGAGCTGGATATGTCGGAATCTCTATCACGGATCCCTACCGATCAGTTGTCCAAATCTCAGCATCTCGTCTGCCGACGAATGGATTGAGGTTGTCGCCGACCGAATAGAAGGAAGGTCGCTAGAAGGAGCTGTCACTACCGCTCGTGGAGGGAGCCTGCGGCTCGCGCGATGAAGAAGAAGGTCGCCGCTAGCTCTCACGCGAGGAAGAAGGCTTTTGTCGCTATTTTTTTCTATTGCACGATGAAGAGGGATTAAGTGGCTGATCTCCACCGTCCGATCTAAGCCCCTTCAATCTCAGCCCTCAATTAAAGCTAGGTTTTGATGAATCAATTATTTGCTTAATTAGGCTGCTCCATCCAACGGTGGTGATCGATCCAACTCTAGATGGCCGGATCTGATCAATCTAAAGGGGTGATCATGATCGATCGAATCTGGATGAAGGGCTAAGATATCCATATCTAAATGTATGGACTGGATCTCTCCAGATCTGGATAGATGGCTCAGAATCAAGCTTCTTTCATCGGACGGTCCATATCGCTCAGATCTGATTTCCTTGATTGAATTGTCTTCGATCTTGATGAAGGGCTCAGATTAAATCAGCTTGAAATGCTCAACACGACCCTAGATGAAGCCATATTTGATCCAACTTGAGTCTAGTCCATTGGCTCTTCTCGATCTTCTACAAACAAAGACAAAATTTACATATAAGTCTAAAATTTAGGAGAATTTACAATAAGATCCAAAATGAATCCAACTCATAAAATATATAAATAATCGATAATAAATCACTCGAGAGGATAAAAATATTAATATTAAGGACCAAAATAATACTATAAAATGGTATTTTTCAATTCCCCCATACTTATTCTTGCATGTCCCGAGCAAGCAAAGAAAACTCAGTAAACTGAATATATATTTTCCTAACAATTCCTAAGCACACATAAAAAATCGTGAAAGAAAATTACCTAGGATTATCAAATCTTAAAGACTCAAGCAATCATGGACTCAAATCTTACACAGGTTAACAAATATGGTGACTTCAATCCATCCTGAATAGACTATGAATGATTAAGCCTCACAAGATAAATAGTGGTTTCTCTTGCTCTGATAAGCATATAATAGTGGAGTTCACTCAAACTACTCATGGTTTATGCACTACCATATGCTTGCTTTTCTTCTACCTTCACCACTATATGTTGGGATGTATACTGAAAAGTCTATCTTTTGTATGAACATCTTTATTTTTGAAATAAGAATCACATGATCATTGTTTGCATATTTATGGTTATGCATATTGTCTAATACATTACATTGTAGATAATATGGTGTGTAGTGTTATACGAGAGATCATGTTATCAGTTCCTCGTAGAGTATAAGCAGAGGCTCACAACCGAGATGATTTTGGACAAACCATTGGTATGGTTGTAGTGTAATTTGGTATTGGTTTGTCTTGACCATAGAATTACACTAGTACATTTTGTGTGTATTGAGCAGGATCGACTTAGAGGTGATTCAATTATTCAATTTATTGCTGACTGCATAATTGAATCGAACCTCGGATATTATGGTGTACATGCTCTTAATCCCGATATAATAACGGGCACATGCACTTAGTATTTATTTCTTTGATTTACCAATGAGCGAGATTTATAGATTAAATCGATAGACTCGGTAAGTTGAGAAATGATATTATTTACATGGTGTGCCGTTGATTATAGGAGGAAATTGTGTCCAATATATTAGGATGATGATGTCCCCTTGAGGAGCTCATAAGGATCATTATGTAAACTCTGCAGGTGGACTTGATCCGGCATGATGATGAGGTTGAGTGGTACTACTCATGGAGTTAGATGTTGATTAATTAATCGTCAGTAAATTAATTAATTGACGGACATTCGAGATCTTAAACACGGGGAGATATTTGTACAATTAATATATGGAGCCCATATTTATTTATGGGGTTGGTGAGGTAGATCAATGATAATCCTCTAATGGAATGAATTATCATTAATGGATCGGATTTTATGTGGGTCGGATCCATTGGGTGGCCAAGATCCAACTCCTCCTCATGGTTCCTATTGTAGCCTATTAAAACCCTCATGAAGCTTAGATCCGACGGACACAATTAAAAGGAGGCTTGGGAGAAATCTATAAAGAGGAACCAAGGCTTGGATGGCAAGGCTAAGAAATTGGATTCTAGGGTTTGCTCTCCTTGGCTTAGGCGGCAAGAAACACTAGGAGAATTAGGGTTTGGAGATAGGTTTGGGCGGCGGCAAGAAGTGGAGGAGGTCTTAGGGTTCTTCTACCTCTCTTCCTAAGGTTTGTCGGCGCAACTTCTCCTTCCCCTTGGTGGCCGACACTCCTTCCTTGAAGGAAAGAGTGTGGTTCTTCTTTCTCCCCAAGTGGTCGGCGGTTCCTTGTCCATTGGATAGGGCCGACACTATCTCCTTCTTCCTCTCCTTGGCCGGCGGCAACAACCTAGCTTGGAGCTTGGTGGTCAGCACTAGATAAGAGAAGAAGGGTTCGAGTATTCTTCCCTTTGTTCGGAGCGAGCAAGGATAGGAAGATCGTGATCTAGGAGGCTTCAACTCTTGGAGGATCGTTGCTCACACAATGTCCAAGAGGAGGATAGGACATACAATAGAAGACCAAGAGGTAAACAAGAGGTATAATTCTTGTTTTAGTTTCCTTTTTGTTTCTTTGCATTATGTATGTAATGACATGTGGCTAATTTACTTGGACCCCGAAGATAAACATAAAAACCGGCGATCCGTACATCATCTATTCCGTGGCTAGTCGAGGAAAAGAATTAGGTTGCTTGAACAACAAGTTTGTTCAAGAGACCACTCGAATCAAATAGCGCGATGATGGATCGGTTGCTTGGGTAATCCATCTTCGTCAAGGATTAATTTTTTTTTAATCCGGGGACGTAGATAGGATCGCCATGCACAAGCGACCAAGTTGAAGTGGGAAGCGAAGCAATTCCCTTCACTATATACACATAAGAATGCACAATCATTGAAGATTTATTAGGAATGTAAAGGAAATATGAATGAAAGAAAATGATAGTATGTGTGAAAGGAAAGAAAGGTAAGAAATGAAATAGCTATAGAAATGCAAGAAGATATGGAAATACTGGAATGCTACATAGATGAGTACAAGAAAGCAATGCCCCAAAAGTTTTCATCCAAGCTAGCTTTTTATAATTCACTAAACATGTAAACAATCCCTATCACTTTCACAATACAATTCTATATATGATATACAATAAATCTCTCAATAGTTGCAATAAGGGATGCCTATCACAAAAAAAATACTATTACAGAAATAAAGATCTGCACATGTCAAAGAATATTTTCTTTTTATTGCCTTTATTGTTTTGGCCAAATATTTTTTTTCAACTCTTTTTTTTACTCTTTTTTTTTCATTTTTTTTCATTTTTTTCTTTTTTTTCTTGACTACAGTGCTCTTGACTATGCTCTAAAAAAATGCATCAAGCTCAGCTATAAAAATAAAAACACAGCTTGTCCATGGTGATCAAGCATGACATGCCTACGCTTACATTGAATTCTCCTGAGCTACTCTCTCCCCCACACTTAAACTTTTGTTCGTCCCAGGCAAAATACTCATCATAGAACATTCAAGTATTCCACACATCCAGAAGAGTAACAAAGAAGGAAGTAATGGAAGGAAAGAAAAATGACATGATGAACAACTACAATATTATTCAGTAAGCATGTGGCGATAAAAGAAGTAAAGGGAAATATGTGAGAATGCCTTCATAATAATCATACAAACCTATGATTGTGTGGTCTCGAAAGAATCAAAGCAAGTTCTTGAGTTACAATAACCACAAGTGCACCACACACAAGTAATAAAAACAGACACAATCCTCACTAGGAATGAAAAAAAAATCATCTAAATCTATCAAAACCGAATCCATCACCTAGTAGTAACCATATGCAATCAAATAATCCATTCATGACAATAAATCCCTGAAACTCGACAATCAAATTTAACTAGCTTTCATGACTTCTAAGATAATATAAAGGAATGCTTAGGAAATTTATTTCATAACACCGACAAAACAAAAACTCAACAAACGAAACATAGCAAGTAAAACAAAAACAAATAAAGTAACAGAAATATATATACAATGAACAGAGAAGAAAATGAGATGGAGTAAACTCCCCTGAGGTCTTGACGGTCGGAGGTGGTTCAGTAAGAATATCCAGGCTGGGAGTGGAATGGATTGAATAGAGGTGAGTTCTTTCTTGATGTGATCAGGATAGTTCCATGCTGCTCCCTCCGAAATGATTATCGCCTCATCATATGTAATCTCTAGAGGTCGCAGGCGATTCAACAGAAGTTTCCAGCTTGGGGGATGGATTGTTGCATTATCTGTCAGGGCCTTCATCAGCAATATTCTTGGAGACTCGATCTTAGGTGGGAGTGTCCAGTCTGGGGGTGTCCAGCTATCCACCACTCCCATGTCATCATCCTCAACATCTGACACAACAACAACTTCATCAATGAATTTACATCTATCAGTGTCCAATATCACATCACAACCCAATGGTTCATAGGAGTCCTATGGAGTAGCTGAATCATAGATATGCCTATCACCCACTCCACAATCCATCTCCTTAAGCGCATCGATATCCATAGGAATGGTTTCTGACGGAGGATGAATGAACTCTTGTGCTTGCATATAGCTGACGGATGTTGCAATTTAATCTAGCTACAATTTAATCCAATGTAGTCTCCATCCTGTTGATAATATGAATCCATGTTTCTTAGAAAAGATAATTCCTGGTCTTTCCTAAAACACCAACAAACAAACTAAAAGACACAGGAAGTAGACATGACAAAATACATGAATATATAGAAAATGAAAGAATGAAGCCCTATTTTTTTTTTAATTTCTTTTTTTTTATAGAAAATTGGGTAAACAATCCTAAGTCTACTAAGCACCATTACACTCCTTGGCAACGATGCCAAAATTTGATGTACGATAATTAAGTGTCGCGGTACCATTCCAAATTATTGGTGCAATCGGCCCAGGTCACGATTGACCAGGACTCGAGTTTGGCTCGAGTGATGTTTTGATGTGTTTTGATGTTTCGACAAAAACATATGACAATGTAATTGTCATGGAAAGTCCAAGCATGGTCTTGGCAATGTAAAAGTCTAACATGGGTTGGCAAGGGAAAGTCCAAGCATGGTCTTGGCATAGAAAGTCCAAGCATGGTCTTGGCATGGAAAGTCCAACATGGGTTGGCATTAGAAGTCCAAGGGGTTTGATATTGGTGGCGTAAAGTCCAAGCGGTAGTCTTGGCAGCATAAGTCCAATGGTTGGCGGCGTAAAGTCCAAGCGGAGTCTTGGCGGCGTAAGTCCAATGTGCCTTGGCGGTGTAGACACCGTTAGCATGACATAGCCGACGGAAGCACCTGAAGGCTAGTGCGATGGATGAACAAGTCATGAATGACTTGGAGGGATCCGAGAGGCGTGAGGCTGATGGAGGTGGCTAGAAGGCTTAGGTCTAGGCTAAGGGTGGTCTAGCAAGTATGGGGGAACCATACTTGGGTTAAAACCTCATGTTTGAGGTGTGCCAGTCGACTGGTGTCATGTGGCAGTCGACTGGACCGAGTCAACTAGGGTTTGACTGCGGGTTATGGCCTAGCGATCATCATAGGTTGGCGATCGATGGCTCAGCGATCGGCCCGATCGTGTGATCACCGATCGTGCGGTGCTTTCGTGATTGGGCACAGAATGGAGTCGAGACTCGACTGGTCGAGTGAGGATCTAGCGTGGATCTAGCCGTTGTCTCACGACAACAGTGGCATCAGTCGACTGATGGTCCCGATCAGTCGACTGATAGACTTTTTCCAGCACAGGTTGAAGCTATATATGGAGCTCGTGATGGAGGAAAAAACAATCGGTTCTTGAGGGCTATTGGGGCGATTTGTTGGTGCAAATCAGGTCTCCAAGTGCAAGCAAGCAACCAAGCATCCAAGCAATCAAAACAAGTGTTGTAAAGTCTTTTCTTTACTTGTATTTCATATTTACATTGTATATTGCTTATATTTCATTCTTACTATTGTAAGATCTATTGTAAGGGGTTTCTCCGCCTCCGACTTGTGTCAAGAAGGAGTGTTTATCATTAGTGAGTGCATGTGCATCACTAGGGCTCTTTAGAGCTCGATCCATGGAGTAGGAACCGTGCGGTTTCGAATCACGTTATATCATTGTGTTAGCTTGTTGTCTATTTCGTTATTGCTTTTATTATTTCTATTTCCGCTGCGCATTAACAAAATTGTAGACACAAACGCGATCAAATTTCATCTACGCTATTCACCCCCCCCCCCTCTAGCCATTTCAATATTCCTAACAATTGGTATCAGAGCCTGGGGCTCTTCTACGGATTAACAACCGGGAGCTAAGGCAAAAGGCTAGAGGGTGAAGATGGACTTCCAAGACAAGCTTGGATGGGAAAACAATACTACACCTCCATATGATCCAGAAGATTTTCCGGCATGGAGAGCAAGAATGGAAACATTCTTGATGATGAACATAGAGGATTGGTTCATCCTCGTTGAAGGCCTTGAACCCCCTAGGGATAAGAAGGGGAATGTCCTAAAATTGAAAAAGTGGACCCAAGAGCAATGCCAAAAGCTCAAGACCGAAGTTAAGGTAACGAAACTTTTGGAAGATTTAATCCCTAATGATGTTTTGTGCAAGCTAGGGGATTACATGTATGCCAAGGAGCTATGGAGAAAATTGGCAAGATACCATGAGGAGAGTTCATCCTCAAGTGAAAGTGAGGAATCGGAAGTTGAGATGGAGTAAACTTCCGAATCGGAGAAAGAAGAAGTAGAAGAGGTGGAAGAAGCATCTAATTCTAGGATTGAGGAGGAGAGACCATTCTCTACACCGGAGCAACCTCAAGAAGAGCTTTCAACATCCGATCAAGATGAGGAAGCTCAAAATTCAACTCCGGCACCTACCACCACCCTAAGTAACTCAAACACTTTATTTTCAAACAAAAATCATATTATGTGCTTTGAGTGTAGGGAGTATGGGCATTACAAGAGCAAATGTCCAAAGAGGATCAAGAAAGCTCCTCCGGCGCCTAAAAGTCAACAAAAGTCAACGGACGCCGGTTCTCCAAGACAAAAGAGCAAGGAGCATGTCATTTGCTTCAAATGCCGACTACCGGGTCATTACCGGAGTCAATGCCCAAAGAAGAAGAAGAAGGGGCAAAGGGGAGCATCACAAGTAGGGGGAGCCACTAAGGCAAACCCTAAGGTATATTTAAATAATGCTCCGTCTAATTTAAAGCATGCTAGAACTAATTTTAGCAATTGTGGTATGTATCATAAAGAGCATGCAAGAAATAACAAACATATGTGTTTAGGAGCTAAGAATGTTCACCTTAAGAATAAGGAGAAATTTGGGACTAATGTCCCTATAAAAACAATACCTAAGGAATCTATTAAGAAAATCCAAGAACATCTAGGTTTTAATCCAAAATGGACTAGGCATTTGCCAAGAAAGTCCAATGCCCAAGATTTAAATAAAAATTTTAAAATTGGGCAATTAGAATTAGAGAACCAAGCCTTGAGGTCAAGGCTTGAGAAATTGGAAAATGTTAGTGCATATAAGATCCACATATCTCCACAATGGTATGATATTATCCACTTTGGGCCCAAGCCCTCATGGTTTTGTTTTTGGGCTTTACCCAAAAGGCCTCATACCAATGGAGATATCTTTTTTTCTTATAAGCACATGATCTTTTCCATGTCTTACCAATGTGGGACTTTGATTGTATTCCCTATACTCCCAACAATCCCCCCCTCAAACGAAGGACCACATTGGGCCCCCCCTCAAGCCTATCCCTCCTCGAAGGATTTTCTCTGCTTGATGTCCGATCTTCAACCCACCAGGACTTCCTGCCAGTTGTTCGGTCCCCCCGACCCAACTAGACTTCCTTCCTGATGTCTGGTTCTCTTGATCCGGACGTGGGAGCTCAACTTCCTTCGTTCGAGGTTCATGGCTTGACATGGACCATGGCTCTGATACCAATTGTTAGTGCATATAAGATCCACATATCTCCACAATGGTATGATATTATCCACTTTGGGCCCAAGCCCTCATGGTTTTGTTTTTGGGCTTTACCCAAAAGGCCTCATACCAATGGAGATATCTTTTTTTCTTATAAGCACATGATCTTTTCCATGTCTTACCAATGTGGGACTTTGATTGTATTCCCCATACTCCCAACAATCCCCCCCTCAGAAAAGACCCTAAACGAGATACAAAATCAATTTCAAGGGTCAAATTGTCAAACTCTTAGGTCAAGAAGTCAAAGTCAACATCTAGGATCTAATAGTCAAAAGTCAACCAAGGGCAAGGATGGTTTGGGTCACAAACCTAAGTCCAAGGTGACTTACCATAGTGTTCCATTCGACTATGGGACACTAACTAGGTCTAGGAAGACCAAGGTCAATGGGGAAGTCATTCCTAGAGTTGACCAAGGTTTGTGACTTCGTTCAGTTACGTATTGCTTTAAATATTTAAAAATATATGTACTTAAAAGATTGTTAAGACAATCCTTGTAATAGAGAAGACCAAAATGACCAAGGCTAATAATAGGAGACCATTAAGGTATCTAAGGTTATCTAAGGAATACCTAATTAACCTAGGAGCTCAAATCGGTTTGAGTTCTAAGGCGTGATTGATTCACTAAGATGGGTTTATCTTAGGTTAGTAATATATGAGAGATGTCCTAAGGCAATCGCCTTATGTATGAACCATTTATATGATAAATGAAGATTCACTATTTGAGTATACATGTTTAATGTATTTGATTGGATCTTAAACTCATTTACTGAATGTCCATGATACGATTCACAGCATGAGAGAATTTGTGATTGGATCACAACTAGTGAGTATCTCTACATGTGTAATTGTGATGTATCGGAATTATCCCTAGTCGATGAATTGATGGATTTGGACACCATCAATTACAGAGACTAGCACGAGGTATACTCCTTGGTGTATCCAAGCAGCTGATTCTCACTGGCTGGAGACATTGTGATGTACGGAGTTAATCGTGGATGCTAGTTATGGTAACTAGTTCATTGGAGTGACCAGCCGTAAGACTTCATATGGTTCTCTGCATATATAGATATGTCAATGAAGTTCTTACTGTGGCTTAAGTGCGATGTTCCTTTGACTTGCGGTATTCAAGTCATCTTGATCATGGAGACTTATGCTTTGACATCTTAAGCAAACATCTCTGAGGAGATGTGGACCCGGGATGATTGGGTATAAGTCGAAGTGATCGAAGGTGTTTGAATAGCCTATAAAGGATTCACCACTCCTTGCGAGGAGATGTATACCCATGGCCTCTCGTCGGGTTGTTACTAAAGTCTTTGGCCAAAGCATTACATGTTTAGAGTAAGGTACTCTTCGATACATGTGGAGTAACTAGAATCCGTAGGGCGAGGAAATGATACTTGGGCTAGGTGTGGCGTAGTCGACCTAGTGAGGTGACACAATAGACCATGTCCTGAACCAAGTGGGTATAAGATGAGTGAAGGGAATGGGGCACGATTCATTCGAGCTCTTGAAGGGTTTGAGAAATAGTTACGGATCAACTGCGTTGATCTTTTGGTTATGGGGATCATGATGTACTACTAGGTGCCACTCATGATCGTTCTATAATTAATGGTTAATTATAGGCGGCCAACATAAACCGAGAACCTATTTGGTCACACGCACAACGAGTGTAATCCAAAGGATTTAAAACGAGCTTGAGAATGGGATTCTCAGACCGAGAGAAACTATGTTTGGTTGGACCAAACATAAAGCGAGCATGAAATTGTTTCAGTCGCAATGGAAGCGTGGATGGATAGTGTCTTATGAAGACATAATGGATGGACCAAAATGGTTTGGTTCTAATCCAATGGATGAGAATAAACCAAAGGGTTTGGTTTATATTAAACGAATGAACCAAAGGTTGGTTCGGTTCGTTTTAACTTAAAATAAACCATCATGGTTTGGTTTATTTTAACTTATCCTAATGGAGCGGGTTAACGGGCTTTATGGATATGATCCATTAACCATTAAGAGAATTAGTTCTCTATAAAAGAGGGCTTAAGGGATTGTTAAACCCTAATCATCCAAAACCCTAGCTTGAAGTTGCCGCCCACCCCTTGGAGGAATTTTCGGCGCCCAACTACAAGCCGCCGCCGCCCAACTTCGTGCCGCCGTCCAAGACCCTTGCCGGCGTCCAAGCTCCAGCCGGTGAACCTCCGGCGACCCTCCGGTGATCTCCTATAGGTTCGGCATCAAGGTGAGCCTTTTCTCTCCTTGTTTTGGCCGGCGCCTACTCCTCCACCAAGCTGTCCAGTTTTCTGGACAGTTTCTTCTCCTCTCGTCGGAGCGTCGTTTGGACGACGGTTAGTGATCCGACAGCGGCTAACATACCGGGGATTTGATCTCCGATAATCCTCTGAGGTGGAGGACGAAGGATTCGTCAATCGGTTGACGAATACCTCTCCGGAGAAGCGAGTCTTGAGGACTTGTTTTTAGGTCCGAATTTGGATTCGGATCGTGATCATCTCTCGATCACGTCGTCTTCAACACGAGGCTAGTAACCCGTACGAAGACGAAGCTCGTGGCTTGGCGAAGTCATCCCGAGGAGCTCGGCGTGGATACGGATAGAGACGATTCTTACGAGGATCGTTCCGGTTGATGCCGTTCCCGCTACACGTCATACGAAAGGTATAACGTAGTTTAATTTCCTTTTATTGCAAATTTTAATTTACAGTTATGTCTACACTTGTTGTAATATGCATGCGTGTGTTGTGTGTATTGTAATAAATATAGATTTATTATTTTTAATTGCTTCCGCTGTGCTCATGTTTACGAAACATGATCGAACACACACACGCCGCGGTGCTGGAAACCCAACAGTGGTATCAGAGCCAGGTTGTGTTTCGACATAATCGTAAAATTGGTTTTGCGATAGTCATAATGTATTTCTGGAAATTTTCTAAATTTTGAAAATTTAGAAGTATTTATGGAAATTTTTCAATTTTGGAAAGTCTAGAAGTATTTATGGAAATATTCCACTTTTGGAAAGTTGGAAGTATTTATGGAAATTGATATTTTCCATAAATAAAATATTTGATTAGATTCTGGAAATTTGTTTCCTAATTTAATCATGATTTGATTTGGGAAATGAAATCTTAAAATATTTTTATTTCCATAAGTAGTTTTAATGATTTAGGAAATTGGTTTCCTAAATAGATTTTCCTTAATCAAATAATTCCATGAATAAAATATGTGATTAGATTTGAAAATTTGTTTTCTAATTTAATTATGATTTGATTTGGAGAATCAAATCTTAAACATATTTTATTTCCATAAATAGTTATGACATATAAGGAAATTATATACACGACATAATTGTATGCCATGTAATTGCATTAGATGCATAACATTATGTCATGCGTGTCGTGACATGTAGATGTATGCCATGTATGTCATGCCATGTAGATAATAGTTATTTGCATGCAAAGAGGATGAGACATAAAACCCTAACTCAATATTAAAGCCTACACCTTCCATTAATATGGTTAGAACCAGAGTTCTGTTTCTTGTTTGGGTTGTTGGACTTACTCCAAGCCCGGCTCGAACCTGAACATGTTCAAATCATTGGAATAGTTTACCTCTAATATGGTAAGAGTCAGAGGTCAATCGTTAGTTTGGGTTGTTGGACTCACTCCAAGCCTGGCTAATTGGTTGAATGCGCTCTAACCATATTAAAACTATTTCGCGATTAATGGGTCGGCTTTAACTTGGAGCATCGATTTGTTGGACTCACTCCAAGGTCGATGTGAAGAGAGGTGAAGTTGGGTGCTATGCATATGATGCATACTTGTTAATGTGTTAACAACCCAATGTATGCGTAAACATTCAATTAGTTGATAGCACATTGTGATAGTTACATATACATGATATGTAATCGGTATACTTGATACCCACCATCATAGCTAAGAATGGCTTGTTGGACTCACTCCAAGGTTGTTCTTATCTATGATGGATATCAGCCCATTCGGAGATGGATCTACGATCTCCCGAAGTGATTTTAAGGGTTTTTGAAATTCGAAAAATGAATGGGATTTATAAATGTATATTGATGCATTTTAAAATCATCTTTCTCATATATGCTCGTTTTGTATTTCTAAGTTAATATATTGATCATGATGTGTTTGAATTTGCGTTCCATTTTGGATTCAAATAAATTGACTGGGCCGAACTTCTTGGACTAGCTTAGAAACTTGAGAATTGTTCTCAAGGTGGAAAAGCTTGCGTATGTCCTCGAAGCGCCTCTTCCTGCCCATCCTAGTGACAATGCAACTCTGGACCAATTGTTGGCCTATCAGAAACATGTGAGTGATTCTGAACAAATGAGTTGCATCATGCTAGCCACGATGGAACCCAAGCTACGAAAGCAGCATGAGCATATGGATGCTCATATCGTAGTCCTTCATCTTTGTGAGTTGGTTGATGAGCAAGTGAGATTCGAAAGGTTCAAGTCTCAAAGCTCCTCTTCACCTCCGAGATGCTAGGAGGTTCATCCGTGGTATCGCTCAATATGCTGAAGACTGTGGAGTCTTCTGAGAAGCATGAGCAGGGGACGGTGCTGTTAGTTGATTCCTCGAAGAAAGGTTCTAAGAGGAAGTCAAAGGAACAGCAGAAGGGA
Source organism: Wurfbainia villosa (assembly GCA_025175895.1). Lineage (NCBI taxonomy): Eukaryota > Viridiplantae > Streptophyta > Magnoliopsida > Zingiberales > Zingiberaceae > Wurfbainia > Wurfbainia villosa. The sequence continues at coordinate 26,668,418 of CM045995.1, forward strand.
AAGAAGAGAAGGGCTAAGAAGATAGAACTAGCACAAAAGGAAACTTGCCATCATTATGGCAAGGAGAGCCATTTGCGAAGAAAGTGCAAGATTCATCTTGAGTCCGTGAAGAAGGATAAGGCATCGGATGCCCCATCTTCTTCAAAAATCTTCTTTATTGAATGTCGTTCTATTTCCTTAGACACTTGGGTATTGGATATTGGGTGTGGCTCACATATATGTAATGACATACATGGGCTAAGGAATAGAAGAAGACTCGTCAAGGGAAAGTCAAATTTACGTGTTGGGAATGGAGCAAAAGTTGCTGCACTCGCCATCGGAACGTATTTGTTGAAACTCCCTGCAGGACTTGTCTTAGAATTGGACAATTGCTTTTATATTCCTTCGTTGATAAAGAACATCATTTCTATTTCTTGTTTAAATAGAAATGGTTTCCATTTGACGTTTAGTAACAATTGTTGTTACATAACTTTGAATGGGGTTCTTTATGGACCGAACTTTAAGCAATGGTGTTTATCGTTGGGACGTATCCGACATTTGCAATATCGAAGCGAGCAACACGCGTGCTCGAAAGGATAATCAAATAGACTCCTATATGTGGCATTGTCGTCTTGGCCATATAAGCAAGAAACGCATGTCCGAATTACACCGATGTGGAATTCTGGAATCGTTTGAATTGGATTCATACGATACATACGAATCATGCTTAAAAGGCAAGATGACTAAGTTACCTTTTACTGGAAAAGGTGAACGAGTGGGAGAGTTACTAGGTCTAGTACATACTGATGTATGTGGACCTATGTCAACTCAAGCATTAGGAGGCTATAGCTACTTCATTACCTTCACCGATGATCACTCACGGTTTGGGTATGTGTTCTTGATGAAACACAAGTCTGAAGCCTTTGAAAGGTTCAAAGAATTCAGAAATGAAGTAGAGAAACAACATGACAAGAGTATTAAAATACTTCGATCGGATCGAGGTGGTGAATACTTAAGTCAAGAGTTTCTTGATTATCTAAGAGATAATGGTATATTGTCTCAATGGACTCCGCCCTATACACCACAGAATAATGGTGTATCTGAGAGGCGTAACCGGACCTTGTTGGACATGGTCAGGTCAATGATGAATCATGCGACTCTTCCCAAGTCCTTTTGGGGTTATGCACTTCAGACAGCTGTTTACTTGTTAAACAGAATGCCTACCAAGGTAGTCTCTACTACTCCATATGAGATATGGGCTAGTAAGAAACCTCATGTATCTTACTTGAAGATATGGGGTTGTCCTGCTTATGTGAAGTGGACTGTATCAGACAAACTAGATGCTAAGTCTGATAAATGTCTATTTATTGGATACCCTAAGGAAACAAGGGGTTACCAATTCTATCATCCTGTGGAACAAAAGGTGTTTGTTTCAAGGCATGCTGTGTTTCTAGAGAAAGAGTTTCTCTTGCAAGAAAACAGTGGGAGTGTCGTCGAGCTTGAGGAGGCTCGAGAGACTCAAATAGACATTGATGAGATACCTGGTGAAGCACAACAGCCGACAACTCATAGTGATGAGCAATCGACTGGACCTATTGTAACACCACATCTTCGTAGATCTGGTAGAACATGCAATATTATTGAGAGATATGGATTTCTCGTAAGTGAATCGAACGACGTGTTACTCATTGATGATGAGGAGCCTACCAGTTATGAAGAAGTGCTGACAAGTTCAGAAAGGAATAAGTGGCTTGGTGCCATGAAGTCGGAAATGGATTCCATGTACGAAAACCAAGTTTGGAACTTGGTTGACCCACCTGAAGGCATAAAGCCTATAGGGTGCAAGTGGGTTTTCAAGAAGAAAACCGACATGGATAGTAATGTGATTACCTATAAAGCTAGATTGGTGGCGAAAGGATATCGTAAAAAACAAGGTGTTGATTATGACGAAACCTATTCGCCTGTAGCTATGCTTAAATCCATTCGGATGCTCCTGGCCATAGCGGCTCATTATGATTATGAGATATGGCAGATGGATGTGAAAATAACTTTCCTTAATGGAAACCTGCTCGAGGACGTGTATATGATACAGCCTGAGGGTTTCACATCGGTTGATAAAACCAAGGTATGCAAATTGCGACGATCCATTTATGGATTGAAGCAAGCATCCAGGAGCTGGAATATCCGTTTTGATGAGACAATCAAAAAGTTTGATTTCTCACAAAATCCAGACGAACCTTGTGTGTACAAGAAGGTTAGTGGGAGTGCAGTCGTGTTCCTAGTATTGTATGTCGATGACATATTACTTATAGGAAACGATGTGTCAATCTTACAGTCAGTTAAGGTTTGGTTATCCAAGACATTCTCCATGAAAGACCTGGGAGAAGCAACCTACATCCTCGGGATTAAGATCTATAGAGATAGATCGAAACGGTTGCTTGGTCTTTCGCAGTCTACATATATAGACCGAGTGCTAAAGAGGTTTAGCATGTCGGAATCCAAGAAAGGTTTCCTACCCATCAGGCATGGGGTACACCTTTCGAAGTCTATGTGTCCGCGCACAGAAGACGAGAGGATTTGCATGAGTAAGATTCCCTATGCATCCGCAATAGGATCTATCATGTATGCTATGTTATGTACGAGGCCCGATGTATCGTATGCTCTGAGTGTCACGAGCAGATACCAGTCTGATCTAGGAATGGATCATTGGGTGACTGTTAAGACGATCCTTAAGTACTTAAGAAGAACTAAGGATGCGTTCCTAATATATGGAGAAGGGTACATGGTGATACGTGGGTATACGGATGCCAGATCCAGACAGACAAGGATGATTCCATGTCTTAGTCTGGGTATGTATTCACCTGGAATGGAGGCGCAATAAGTTGGAAAGGTTCCAAGCTTGACACTATAGCGGTTTCTGCCACTAAGGCAGAATACATTGCAGCTTTGGAAGCAGCAAAGGAAGCGGTTTGGATCAAGAAGTTCATCTCTGAACTTGATGTGGTCTCATCAATGATCCAAACATGTGCTTCGCTGCTATCATCTTATCAGAGAGATCATCAGTAGGAACGAAATACAAATCGAGAAAATTCCCACTGAAAGGAACTTAGCGGATCCCTTGACTAAGGCATTACCTCAAAATAAGTTTGAGGGTCATGTTCGAGCTTATGGTATTGGATACCGTAGCAATTGGCATTAGGCCAAGTGGGAGTCTGTTAGTAATATATGAGGGATGTCCTAAGGCAATCGCCTTATGTATGAACCATTTATATGATAAATTATACATGTTTAATGTATTTGATTGGATCTTAAACTCATTTACTGAATGCCACGATACGATTTACAGCATGAGAGAATTTGTGATTGGATCACAACTAGTGAGTATCTCTACATGTGTAATTGTGATGTATCGGAATTATCCCTAGTCGATGAATTGATGGATTTGGACACCATCAATTCTGTCGAGACTAGCACGAGGTATACTCCTTGGTGTATCCAAGCGGTGATTCTCACCGGGGAGACATTGTGATGTCCGAGTTAATCGTGGATGCTAGTTATGGTAACTAGTTCATTGGAGTGACCAAGTAAGACTTCATATGGTTCTCTGCATATATAGATATGTCAATGAAGTTCTTCTTGTGGCTTAAGTGCGATGTTCCTTTGACTTGCGGTATTCAAGTCATCTTGATCATGGAGACTTATGCTTTGACATCTTAAGCAAACATCTCAGGAGATGTGGACCCGGATGATTGGGTATAAGTCGGTGATCGAAGGTGTTTGAATAGCCTATAAAGGATTCACCACTCCTTGCGAGGAGATGTATACCCATGGCCTCTCGTCGGATTGTTACTAAAGTCTTTGGCCAAAGCATTACATGTTTAGAGTAAGGTACTCTTCGATACATGTGGAGTAACTAGAATCCGTAGGACGAGGAAATGATACTTGGGCTAGGTGTGACGTAGTCAGCCTAGTGCGGACTGACACAATAGACCATGTCCTGAACCAAGTGGGTATAAGATGAGTGAAGGGAATGGGGCACGATTCATTCGAGCTGCTGAAGGGTTTCAGAAATAGTTCTGGATCAACCGTTGATCTTTTCGGTTAATTGGGGATCATGATGTACTACTAGGTGCCACTCATGATCGTTCTATAATTAATGGTTAATTATAGATGGCCAACATAAACCGAGAACCTATTTGGTCACACGCACAACGAGTGTAATCCAAAGGATTTAAAACGAGCTTGAGAATGGGATTCTCAGACCGAGAGAAACTAGGTTTGGTTGGACCAAACATAAAGCGAGCATGAAATTGTTTGATCGCAATGGAAGCGTGGATGGGACATGTCTTATGAAGACATAATGGATGGACCAAAATGGTTTGGTTCTAATCCAATGGATGAGAATAAACCAAAGGGTTTGGTTTATATTAAACGAATGAACCAAAGGTTGGTTCGGTTCGTTTTAACTTAAAATAAACCATCATGGTTTGGTTTATTTTAACTTATCCTAATGGAGCGGGTTAACGGGCTTTATGGATATGATCCATTAACCATTAAGAGAATTAGTTCTCTATAAAAGAGGGCTTAAGGGATTGTTAAACCCTAATCATCCAAAACCCTAGCTTGAAGTTGCCGCCCACCCCTTGGAGGAATTTTTGGCGCCCAACTACAAGCTGCCGCCGCCCAGCTTTGTGCCGCCGTCCAAGACCCTTGCCGGCGTCCAAGCTCCAGCCGGTGAACCTCCGGCGACCCTCCGGTGATCTCCTATAGGTTCGGGATCAAGGTGAGCCTTTTCTCTCCTTGTTTTGGCCGGCGCCTACTCCTCCACCAAGCTGTCCAGTTTTCTGGACAGCTTCTTCTCCTCTTGTCGGAGCGTCGTTTGGACGACGGTTAGTGATCCGACAGCGGCTAACATACCGGAGATTTGATCTCCGATAATCCTCTGAGGTGGAGGACGAAGGATTCGTCAATCGGTTGACGAATACCTCTCCGGAGAAGCGAGTCTTGAGGACTTGTTTTTAGGTCCGAATTTGGATTCGGATCGTGATCATCTCTCGATCACGTCGTCTTCAACACGAGGCTAGTAACCCGTACGAAGACGAAGCTCGTGGCTTGGCGAAGTCATCCCGAGGAGCTCGGCGTGGATACGGATAGAGACGATTCTTACGAGGATCGTTCCGGTTGATGCCGTTCCCGCTACACGTCATACGAAAGGTATAACGTAGTTTAATTTCCTTTTATTGTAAATTTTAATTTACAGTTATGTCTACACTTGTTGTAATATGCATGCGTGTGTTGTGTGTGTTGTAATAAATATAGATTTATTATTTTTAATTGCTTCCGCTGTGCTCATGTTTACGAAACATGATCGAACACACACACGCCGCGGTGCTGGAAACCCAACAGTGCCAACCTTGATTGGATGGGTAGTTAACTCAACCATGATAAAGGTGACACTTTAGGTTACTTTCAAGGTTATGGTTACCTTGGAAATATCCTTGAGCCTTAATTTTAAAGAATTTTAGGTTGTATCAATATATATCTTGAAAACATGAAAATCAATAAAATTGACACGATCTAGATTTAGAGGTCATAGTGTGTACCTTTGATTATTGGCACACTTTGGAAGGTCATGTATCAAGAAATGTGTGGTTAAGATGTAAAGGTAACATCTAGAGTGATACTCAAGTGCCACACAACTTGATGTCTTGTATTCACCATGCTTCATATGTTTTACCATATGTTTGCATGGAAGGAATGTCTAGGATAGATTACATCTCACAAAACAAGTCTTTTACCTTGATTGTGTATTTCAACACTTAGAAAGGGTGAGATGTTAGGTTTTGGAAATCATTGAATGTTAATGTTTGCAAAAATGAAATAAAACATTAAAATACATTAACAAATACATGAATAAAAGTATAACATCAATACATTCGATATACAAGATCTAACGTGATAAAATGGAATAATTAAGATGATGAAATCGAGATCTTCTGATTTTCAGAACTGGAAATCAGATATCAGTCGACTGATACAGTTATCAGTCGACTGATAACACTGTAGCGCGATACGATACGGCCATCAGTCGAGTGCTAGCTCCATGACTCGACTGATCGAACATCAGTCGACTGATGAGGTCCATCAGTCGACTGATGGTACTGTTCACCGAGGCCGAAGGCCATCAGTCGAGTGCTCGACGAGCAGTCGAGTGCTCGACGAGCAGTCGAGTGATGTGCACATCAGTCGACTGATGAGCAACATCACCGATCGATGATAATCGATCACGCTACAAAAGGTTCAAGAATGATTGCCGAGCCGATACGATCCGCTCGGTAAACCCGTAATAAATCATCACGATCGATGCTCCACATCAGTCGACTGAATCGCGTTTTTAAAACGCGAACCGCTAGGGTTCGGCGTCTTCACGCGACGAACCTCTCCTCGCCTTTCCTTCTCCGATCGTCGTCTCCCTCTCCGACCGACTCTTCCGGCCGTGCCAACCTTCCAAAGTCTTAGGTTTGATAAACAAGCCTCTCCTCTTCCATTTTTCACCTATTTTGGAGCCCTAGTTCGCGCGATTTAGGGTTTATTTCTCCTGTTCCGATTAGGGTTCCGGCGACTGAAGCTCTCCGGCGACTTTTTCGGCGATCCTCAGCAACATTTGAGTCTTCCCTCCGGCACACACATTCAAATGGCGCCTAAGTAACGATTTTTCTTTCCGAGCCCTAATTTTCATTACCACTACAATTTAGGTTTATCTAATCGTGTATTGTTGCCATTGCATGTCATATCATCACATTGCATTCATAATAGGAGAGCCCGTAGGAATGATCCACCCGATGGCGAATCTCGATTGTACCAACCTATGTTGGTTAGGTACATCGATAGGGACTTTTTCAATAGGCATTGTAGTGATGTCATGGAACTAATTGCATACTACAATCTGATGAAAATCGTCTTGTGCACGCATCCAATTAATGATGACCTTATTAAGGAATTCTATCAAAACCTTAAAAAGGTGGATGACGGCCCTACTTACACTACTCGCGTTGCTAAACGCGAGTTAGAGTTCACTCTGCATCGCAGAGTTTCGGTGTAGGCCTTCAGATGACACCTTTATCTTTTACCCTACCATGGACTTTCCTCTACCTGAGCCTTTTGCCCATATCTCTATGGAGTCCATGCATGAGCATATTTTTGGTTATCCTCGTCCACTGGCCCAGAATCTATTCCCTATCATCGAAGTTATGCACTACAAGGTCATTGTTGGGTGTTTTCTTCCCATTGTCACTCGGGGTCTGGCCAAGATTCGGCCTCCCCATCTTTTTCTTCTATATGCCATGCGTCATCAGTTAGATATAAACTTTGCATTAAACATTTTCCACTGCATTGTGCACTTCACTTCCCCTGTACAAGGGAAAGTGCATATGCCATTTGGTCATATCATCACAGCATGGCTAGACTCCGTAGGCGTCAACATCCACAGGGGCTCTCTGAGAGCGCTATCGGAGGTGTACGACTGTATATCAGTTCGTAACTTCTCGTTAGCAAAGCTACGGATGGGCGCTGGACAGATGGAGTTGGCGCCTCGACCACCCCCCAGGGCACGCAGAGAGCCTCCTCCGGTACCCAGAGAGGCGACAGAGGGCTGCGAGGATGCGGACACCACTGATGAGGATGACCAGATGCCGGTAGACACATCAGCGGCGGGTCCATCAGATCGTCGTGGCCGGCTGGAGTCCAGATTTCAGGACTATCAGCAGTCGGTTGACGCTAGGCTGTCAGAGCTATTGGCAGGCCAGGCTTCCTTCGGCGCACGTCTGGATCGGATGGAGGAGACCCAGGGCCGCATAGAGCAGCATCAGCTCGATATGCTAGAGATGATGCGGGCCTGGACCCTGAGTCAGCAGCCTCCTCCACCGCCACCTCCTGCGGACGATTAGAGGATATTAGATTTTTTTGTGGTTGTCATTTTTTTTTGTAGTGAGATTGAGCATAGCCAATCTCCATTTTGAATGTAAAAGACAAGTTTTAAGTTAAATGAAATCTTTGTTTCTGAAAAATCTTGTGTGTATGGATGAATATTTGTATAATGGTATTGCTTATGAAAGTTGATATATTATGACATGAAATTGCATCCTATCATATACCATGTCATGACATTGTTTAGGGTTATTTTAGATGTCATGTGTTCTTAAATTTCATCATATGTCATGACATCATGATCATTGGCCATGTTTTAATAATGCTATTATTTATGCCATGATCATACATTCATGCATTAACTTGATTAAAATTGATTTAAGAACTATGACATGACTTGGAGTCCCAATTATAAGGGAATCAAGTAGAGTTGCTTTAGAAAATGCATGAAACCCTAGTTTAGGGAGAACAAAACCCACATCTCACATCTAATTGACATGTATGTGTATGTATACACCCTAGATACATGTGAGATGTTAGGATAATAGGTTAGGTTCAAGGTGCATCGGTAGTGCATCTAGATGAACTTAAACTTATTTTAATTATCACCAAGAATCATAAGGAAAGCTAATATACAAGCTATGTATATTTAGCCAATAAATTATGGTCCAAGATAAGGTTTTGAAAACATTTTAAAATCTTTTTGAAAAACCTTGGTGAAGTCTATCTTTTGATAGCAATCACCATTGATGAAGTTGATACAAAGTAGGGCCAAAACATTGAAAATTTCAATGGTTTTGAACTTTGTACCAATTTCACTATTTAATGGGTAAAATAATTTTCAAACATTTTTCACCCATTGTATTAGTCATAAGTATTATACGTATCAAATTTCGTGATTTTTTGATATACGTATAATTAGTTATGATTTTTCAAAACTCATTTCTGATTTCTGAAAATCAGTTTTCGATTATCGATCGCTTCTACGGTCGATCGATGATAAGACGTTGACTCGACTACTTGTATCACTCGATTTGTGCCGTCGATCGATGGACACATCGATCGTAGTAGTAGTCGATCGATATAGCCTGATTTCGGGGTAACCACAGTTGTTTAACCCGATTTCAGCTGCGATTAAGGTCTCTAACCACTCTTAACCCTATGATATGCTTTGGGAAGCATGATAAAGGGTGAAAATCCATTGGATATGGATTAGGAGAGGTGTTTAGGGTTTGTATCAATTTTAAGGTGCTGGAAAGTTCAATATTGAATTTCTAACCTTAATTTTGATGGCTTAGAATTCCTATTGGCTTAGGGAATTCCCAAGGACATTGTTGGTGCAATGGTCAAGGGGGAGCAAGCCTTTAGGGGGAAGTATCCATCATGGGATGATGGATGGGATATTTTCCTCATGAGGAGGAAAATGGGATTCTTGATACCCAATTTAGAAATTGGGAGAGTAAATAGGATTGTCTCTCTTGTGTGATATTGGACTTATCACTAGGAAGATGGTAGGCATCCTAAGTATTTTTGGACCAAGGGGGAGATTGTAAGATCTCATTGGGACATGAGACATTGACCCTCTTGGGAGAGAACTTTTTGCTGTTAGTCAAAAAGGGGGAGAATGTTTGGGGGAAAACATTTGGAGAGCATTTACCAATTTGGGATAATTGGTAAAGGATTAGAGTTAGTATTCTAACTCAATTATTTGTTTGGTTTTTTGTCAAACATCAAAAAGGGGGAGATTGTTGGTGCAATCGGCCCAGGTCACGATTGACCAGGACTCGAGTTTGGCTCGAGTGATGTTTTGATGTGTTTTGATGTTTCGACAAAAACATATGACAATGTAATTGTCATGGAAAGTCCAAGCATGGTCTTGGCAATGTAAAAGTCCAACATGGGTTGGCAAGGGAAAGTCCAAGCATGGTCTTGGCATAGAAAGTCCAAGCATGGTCTTGGCATGGAAAGTCCAACATGGGTTGGCATTAGAAGTCCAAGGGGTTTGATATTGGCGGCGTAAAGTCCAAGCGGTAGTCTTGGCAGCATAAGTCCAATGGTTGGCGGCGTAAAGTCCAAGCGGAGTCTTGGCGGCGTAAGTCCAATGTGCCTTGGCGGTGTAGACACCGTTAGCATGACATAGCCGACGCGATGGATGAACAAGTCATGAATGACTTAGAGGGATCCGAGAGGCGTGAGGCTGATGGAGGTGGCTAGAAGGCTTAGGTCTAGGCTAAGGGTGGTCTAGCAAGTATGGGGGAACCATACTTGGGTTAAAACCTCATGTTTGAGGTGTGCCAGTCGACTGGTGCCATGTGACAGTCGACTGGACCGAGTCAACTAGGGTTTGACTGTGGGTTATGGCCTAGCGATCGCCATAGGTTGGCGATCGATGATGGCTCAGCGATCGATCGTGTGATCGATCGGTGGTGCTCGATTTCGACGCAGAATGGAGTCGAGACTCGACTGGTCGAGTGAGGACTCCATCAGTCGACTGATGGTCACAATCAGTCGACTGATGAAGGTTCCGTTAGACTTATCCAGCGTGGATCTAGCCGTTGTCTCACGACAACAGTGGCATCAGTCGACTGATGGTCCCGATCAGTCGACTGATAGACTTTTTCCAGCACAGGTTGAAGCTATATATGGAGCTCGTGATGGAGGAAAAAGCAATCGGTTCTTAAGGGCTATTGGGGCGATTTGTTGGTGCAAATCAGGTCTCCAAGTGCAAGCAAGCAACCAAGCATCCAAGCAATCAAAACAAGTGTTGTAAAGTCTTTTCTTTACTTGTATTTCATATTTACATTGTATATTGCTTGTATTTCGTTCTTACTGTTGTAAGATCTATTGTAAGGGGTTTCTCCGCCTCCGACTTGTGTCGAGGAGTGTTTATCATTAGTGAGTGCGTGTGCATCACTAGGGCTCTTTAGAGCTCGATCCATGGAGTAGGAACCGTGCGGTTCCGAACCACGTTATATCATTGTGTTAGCTTGTTGTCTATTTCGTTATTGCTTTTATTATTTCTATTTCCGCTGCGCATTAACGAAATTGTAGACACAAACGCGATCGAATTTCATCTACGCTATTCACCCCCCCCTCTAGCCATTCCAATATTCCTAACACAAATTAATTACCAAACCCTCTCTACATTAATATAGCATAGTGAATGACCCGGATCGTTTCCCAACAAGTGTAATTGATAGAATAATAATCTAAGAATTATTAATTATTGCTTTTGTGTTTTCTATTAGGGTTTGGAATTTAAAAGACTAATCCTACTGAATGAAAGACAATGCAAGTAATTAAAATCTTAATCTAACTAAACTATGATGATAATGAAATTAAAGAAGATATAAACTAAGCATTTAAAGAAAAGCATTCAAAAGGTAAAGGCAGTGCATGAAATTAAACAATAATTCAAGTGCAAAATAACATGAGTGTAAAGGGAAATATGAAATAAATCTAACATAGTATTAAACACTACTAACTAATGGAAATAACACTTAAACAGGCAAGTAATCAAACTAACAAATAATTAAGCTAAGGAACCATTAACCTAATGAACAACTAAGTAAAGTTGCAACTAAGCATAAATAATTCATGAACAACAAATTGAAAGTTATCAACACAAATATTTGAAAGCTAATCCAACATTAAGTAAAGTTGCGACTAACTAACACTAATTCATAACCTACAAAATAAACTATAGCTAAGCTCCTAATTAACAGCAAGATAAACAATCAAATTAAAATGTAGAATCAAGTATCATAATTAAGCATTAAAGGAAACAACAAGATAAACATCCAAATGAAACTACAAACTACGAATTAACTACAATGTAAACTACAAACTAAACTACAAGTCAATCTACAAACTAAACTACAAATTAAACTACAAGTCAATAACTTAAACTACGATTGAACCTACAACAACAACAATTGGGGGATGATAACAAACTTAATTCACTAATCGAAACATAACATAAACAAACCATCCAATTCAAATTCCAAAAATGATAAACCGACAATCCTCAACACCCGGATAAGGGACCTCCCTCTCTGGCAACGGTGATAACCCGAACAACTTCCTCCAGTGGTGGATGGCGGAGCTGCCCAATCAGCGCAGCCAATGGATGGAATCCTTGCCGGAAGTCCTCCGACAAGTGCTGAATTGGATGCATGCGAGCCTACTGCGTCGACTGTGGATGTCGGAGCTGCCCAATCGACGCAATCGATGGATGGATGTGAAGTGGAGTGACCCAATCGGTGTCGCGGGAAGGAATTGGAGTCAGTACAATGGAGGGAGAACCCTTCACCGGCTGTGGATTGTGGAGTTGCCCAATCGGCACAGCCGATGGATGGATGCGAAGTGGAGAGGCCCAATCGGTGCCACGGGAAGGGAGTGGGATCTGGTGAAGAGGTGGATTTGCCGGAATCTCTACCACGGATCACTGTCGACGAGTTGTCCAAATTTCAGCATCTCATCTGTCGACAGATGGATTGAGGTTGTCGCCGACCGAATGGAAGGAAGGTTACCGGAAGGAGTTGTCGGAGTTGTCGCAGCCGCTCGTGGAGGGAGCCTGTCGCTCGCGCGATGAAGAAGAAGGTCACCGCCGGCTCTCGTGCGAGGAAGAAGACTTCTGTCGCGATTTTTTTCTGTCGTGCGATGAAGAGGGATTAAGTGGTTGATCTCCACCGTCCGATTGAATCCCCTTCAATCTTAACCCTCAATTAAATCTAGGTTTTGATGAATCATTATTTGCTTAATTAGGCTGCTCCATCCAACGGTGGTGATCGATTCAATTTTGGATGTCCGGATCTGAATAATCTGAAGGGACGATCACGATCGGTCGAATCTGGATGAAGAGCTAAGATATCCAGATATAAATGTATGGACTGGATCTCTCCAGATCTGGATAGATGGCTCATAATCAATCTACTTTCATCGGACTGTCTATATCGCTCAGATCTGATTTCCTTGATTGAATTGTCTCTGATCTTGATGAATGACCCAGATTAAATCAGCTTGAAACGCTCATTATGACCCTAGATGAAGCTATATTTGATCCAACTTGAGTCTAGTCCATTGGCTCATCTCGAGATAAAATTTATATATAAGTCCAACATTTTGGAGAATTTATAATAAGGTCCACAATGAATCCAACTCATAAAACATGCAAATAATCGATAATAAATCACTCGAGAGGATAAAAACGTTAATGTTAAGGATCAAAATAATACCATAAAATGATAGTTATCAATAATCCAATGGCCCTTTGACATAGCTTGTCCATCTTGACCTACATCGCATGATCACCAACTGCCTCTCATTCTTTTAGAAGAAGAAGACCTCATTTGACATAGTTAAGCACCGTCTTTGTTTTTTTTTCTTTTTCCTTTGCTCCATATCGCTCTTGGCCAATGATCTTTTAAGTCTGCTCTCCTTCCCTTTTTTTGTTTCTTTCTTAGATGGTCGACAACGCTCCTTTCTCTTTTCGGTTTGAAATAACCAAGTGAATATACATAGAGACAGAAAACAACCAAGTGCATATCCCTCCAACATCCCTACTAACCATATGAAAGTGATCCCTCGCCCTTCACATTGTCTGCACCTGCCTCCTCCTTGTTGGGTTACGGTTGACGCGTATATGTGCTTTTTTCGTTTCACAAATGAACACAACGGAAGAAAAACGTAATAATTTCCTAAATTATTACAACACTCACACCCACGCATGCAAAAATACAACACGTGTGAACATATTTGCCAAATAATATTTTACATACAACAAGAATAAAATAAATTTTACTCTAGATATACCTTTTGGATGATGGCAAGCCGGAAGGGCATCAACCGTACAACACTTGCGAAGCTTCGTCTCTGCTCGTATCCACGCCAAATATTTGGAGGGATGACTTCTCAAAGCCACGGGTTTGACCTCCTCTTCGCTACCAGACAAAGCAAGAAGTTCGGGTGATCGGAGAGCAATCACCAACTCATTTTGCGACACAAACGAGTCCTCGAACAACCTTCGTAAGGTTGCCGATTCGTGTCAGAATTAGCCGTTGTTTTTGAAGCTTCAATAAGTGACAATAACAACTCTAAAACCTAGAGTGACCGACCTCTAAAGAGGTGAAAAACAACCCTTGTTTCCTTAATGGCCGGTGGACCACCAAACCCTAATTCTCCTAGGTTCGACCAAGGGCACAAAGGAAGAAACCTTTGTTCCAAGCCTTGGCTGAATAGTCAATCCATGTTGAGGAAGACTTGGCAGAGTTCACCACTTCCTTGGGGAGGAGTTGGCCGAACCTAAACAAGAGGGAGCCTTACTAGGGTCGGCAGCAAAGAAGAAGGAAGAGGGTAGAGAGTTCGGCTAGGTTGAGGAAAAGGACCTTAAGGACTTCTTTTTCTTTTAGGTTTAGCCTTTATAACCCTTTATATAGGCACTAATCCTAATGGGTTATAGGTTAGTGGATCAAATCCCTAAGCCCATAACCATTAAGGTTTAATCTCATCCATTAAATCGTAATTGGGCCCTTAACCAAAAGAGGGTCCTTTTAATTAAAATCAAATGGGTTTGGTTTATAATTAAACCTTTTAAGGCCCAATTACTTGTCTTCTTAAGATGTGCTCCTTTCAAGTTTCCGACTTGACAAATATTTCTATATTTGTCATGTGTTTGGTCCAACCAAACTTGATCTCTCTCGATCTTGAGAATCCAATTCTCAAACTCATTTTAAGCATCTTCGAAGGATTTGTAGTGTGTGTGACCTAATAAAGTTCTCGGTTTATATTGGTTGTCCATAATTAACCATTAATTATGAAATGATCATGAGTGACACCTAGTAGTACATCATGATCCTCAATTAACAGAAAAATCAACAGTCGATTTCGGAACCATTTCCAAACCCTTCAGCAGCTACAGTGAATCGTGTCTCGTTCCTTTCACTCATTTTATACCCACTTGGTTCAGGACATGGTTTATATGTCAGTCCCTACTAGGCTGACTACGTCACACCTAGCCCAAATTTTACTTCCTCATCCAGTGGATTCTAATTACTTCGACATGTATCCAAGAGTACTATACTCTTGACATGCAATGTTTTGACCAAAGACTTTGAGTAACAATCCCGATGAGAAGCCATAGGGTATACATCTCCTCGCAAGGAGTGGTGAATTCTTTGTTGGCTATTCAATCACCTTCGGACACTTCGACTTATACTCAATCATCCCGTACCCACACCTCCGTAGAGATGTATCAACTAAGATGTCAAAGTATAAATCTCCATGACCAAGATAATTTGAATACCTCAAGTCGAAGGAAACTCGCACTCGAGATGCAGTAAGAGCTTCACTGACATATCTTATATGCATAGAACCATGTGAAGTCTTACAACAGGTCACTCCAATAAACTATTTACCATAACTAGCATTTACGTTTAACTCTCGACATCTCAATGTCTCTAGCCAGTGAGGAGAAGATGCTTGAATAAACTAAGGAGTATAACTCGTGGTAGTCTCTTAGAATCGATGATGTCCGAACTCATCAATTCATCAACTAGGGATTATTTCAATACATTCATAATTACACATGTAGAGATACTCACTAGTTGTGATCCAATCACAAGTTCTCTTATGCTATGAATTGTATCGCGGACATTCAGTAAATAAGTTTAAGATCCAATCAAACACATATGATATGTGCACTCAAATAGTGAATCTTTATTTATCAAATAAATAGTATAACCATAAGGCGATTGTCTTAGGACACCTATCAAACATAATAGACTCCCACTTGGCTTAAAGTCAATCGCCATGGTATCCAATACTATAGTCCTTGATGTGACTCTCAAACTTACTTTGTGATAGAGCCTTTGTCAAAGGATCCACTAGGTTTCTTTATGTGGGAATCTTCTCGATTTGTATTTCTTTCCTACTGATGATTTCTCTGATCAGATGATATCACTGAAGCACGTGTTTGGATCGTTGGTGAGACCTGGGTTCCTTTTCCTGTGTGATAGCTCCAGTGTTGTCGTAGTAAACTGGTAATGCTTCAACAATGGACGGAACCACCCCAAGTTTGGAGATGAACTTCTTGATTCAAACTGTCTCCTTTGCTGCTTCAGAAGCTGCAATATATTCTGCCTCCGTGGTAGAATCGACAACTATGTCTTGTTTGGAACTTTTCCAACTCACTGTGCAACCATTCAGTGTGAATATGTACCCAGATTGTGACTTGGAGTCATCCTTGTCGGTCTGGAAGCTGGAATCTGTATACCCGCATGTAACCATATCAGCTTCTCCGTATACCAAGAGCATATCCTTAGTTCTTCTCAAGTACTTAATGATTACCTTGACATCCACCCAATGATCCATTCCTAGATCAGACTAGTATCTGCTCATGACACTCAGAACATATGATACGTCGGGCCTTATACATAACATAACATACATAATAGATCCTATTGCAGAAGCATAAGGAATCTTATTCATGTAAATCCTCTCGTCTTCTGTGTGGGGACACATAGACTTTGAAAGGTGAATCTCATGTCGCATGGGTATATAACCTTTCTTGGATTCAGACATGCTAAACCACTTTAACACTTTGTCTATATATGTAGACTGCGAAAGACCAAGAAACCTTTTCGATCTAACTCTATAGATTTTAATTCCGAGGATGTAGGCCGCTTCTCCCATATCTTTCATGGAGAATATTTTGGATAACCAACCTTCAACTGAATGTAAGATAGGTATATCGTTTCATATGAGTAATTTGTCATAGACATATAGTACTAGGAATACGATTGCACTCCCACTAACCCTCTTGTACACACAAGATTTGTCAGGATTTTGTGAGAAATCAAACTCTTTGATTGCCTCATAAAAACGGATATTCCAACTCCTAGAGGCTTGCTTCAGTCCATAAATAGACCGTTGAAGCTTGCATACTTTGGTTTTGTCAATCGATATAAAACCCTCATGTTGTATCATATATACATCCTAATGTAGGTTTCCATTAAGGAAAACTATTTTTACATCCATCTGTCATATCTCATAATCATAATGAGTTGCTATGGCCAGGAGTATTCGAATGGATTTAAGCATGACGATTGGTGAGAAGGTCTCGTCATAGTCAACACCTTGCTTTTGACGATAACCTTTTGCCACCAATCTAGATTTATAGGTAATCACATTACCATCCATGTCAGTTTTCTTCTTGAAAATCCACTTGCACCCAATAGGCGTGATGCTTTCAGGTGGATCCACCAAGTTCCAAACTTGGTTTTCATACATGGAATCCATATTTGACTTCATGGCTACTAGCCATTTATCTCTTTCTAAACATTTTAGAACTTCTTCGTAACTAGTAGGTTCCTCATCCTCAATGAGTAATGTTAGGAAATTGGACGTCGCTAGAGGGGAGGGGTGAATAACGTGTTTGTTGCTTCGATGAAAATCGATCGCGTGCTTGCTATAAGTGTTAGTGTATGCAGCGGAATATATAATGATAAATAAAAAAAATACACAACACAAGCACACAATACACAAGATATAACATGATTCGGAACCTTAGGATTCCTACTCCACGGGTTGAGCTCGAATGAGCCCTAACGATGCAAACACTACCACTAATGAACTCTCCTTCTCGGAAAACACTCCGGAGGTGGAGGAAACCTCTTACAAGCGATTACAACAGTAATACAAAATATTACAAGCAAATACAAAGAAATACAACCGAAATGTAAAGAACACTTTACAAACTAGGGCTTTGAATGCTTTGCTTGTTGGTTTCTTGAATGATCTTGAAGGGCCCTGAAATGCGCTTGCACTTCGCCTTCAAATCACCTCAAGAAACCTCTCAAAGAACCATAGCGAAATCCTTCACGAGCTGCTCCTTTTATCCCTGCATCGGGTTGATTTCACGCTTGATAGTCGACTGCCAATAGTGTTGTTGTCTCACAACGGACTTAATTCACGTCGACATTCAAGTCAACGGATACACCGGGCGATCGCGTCATTACCCATCGACCGCTAAGGTAGTAGCCGATCGATCGACTATTTAGCGTTCGATCCACGCAACCTCGGCCACGTGATCGCCCTCCATGGCGATCGATTGCTCAAGCCATCGATCATTGCCGGTATTAGGCGGATCGCCAAGGCTATCTGCCGCAATCAAATGTCAATCGACTTCTGACCAGTCGACTGATCATAATCTCAATCGACTGTCTAGAGTCAACTCGATTGCCAAGTGTCAAAATACTTGACCAGTCGACTGGTTCATATCCTCAGTCGAATGCAACACCTCAACCATGAGATTTATCCCAAGTATGATGCCCTCATACTTGCTAGACCATCCTTAGCCTAGACCTAAGCCTTCTAAACACCTCCATCAGCCTCACGCCTATTGGATCCCTCCAAGTCATCCATGACTTGTTCATCCATACGCTAGCCTTCAGGTGCTTCCATAGGCTATTGTCATGCTAAGCTGGTCTATACCGCCAAGGCACATTTGGGCTTACACTGTCAAGACACACACTTGGACTTTACGCCGCACACCATTGGACTTATGCTGCCAAGACTCCCGCTTAGACTTTACGCTGCCAATATCAACCCTTGGACTTCCCTTGCCAACTCATGTTGGAATTTCCATTTGCCAAAACTCAAGCTTGGACTTTCCCTTGCCAAGATACATGCTTGGACTTTTCATTCCAAGTACCCAAGACTTGGACTTTCCATGCCAAGTACACAAGACTTGGACTTTCCATTGTCAAGTATCCAACTTGGACTTCTCCATCATATGGCCAACCCCATGTCAACCATATAGTCAACCCATTATTAAACAATGGTCAACTCATTGTCAAACATCAAAACACTAACATCAAACCACTACTCGAGTCAAACTCGAGTCTGGTCAATCGTGACCTAGGCTGATTGCACCAACAATCTCCCCCTTTTTGATGTTTAACAAAAATCAATACCTTTGAGTTATAACACTAACTCAAACCAATCCTCCCAATTTTCCAAATTGAGAATTTCATTTTCTCCCCCTTTTTGACATACATCAAAAAGGCTCTCCCCAAGAGTGTCAATGTCTCATATCCCAATAAGATCTTACAATCTCCCCCTTGGTCCAAAAACATCTAGGATGCCTTCACTCTTCCTAGTGATAAGTCTCATATCACTGAAGAGAGACAATCCTCATTCTCTCCCAATTCTCAAAATTCTCCCTCTCATGAGGAAGAACACATCCATCATCCCATGATAGATAACCTCCCCCCAAAGGCTTGCTCCCCTTTGACCATTGCACCAACAATGTCCTTGGAGAATCCCTAAGCCTATAGGAGCAATAAACTATCAATATTAAGGGCAAAAGTTCAAACTTGAACTTACCCTAAACAATTCTCCTAATTCATATCCAATGAATTTTCACCCATTCTAATACTTTCCAAAGCATATCCTAGGGTTATGAGCAATTAGGGTAGCCTAACATAGTTGAAACATGGCTTAAACATCCTTGTTTACCCGAGCATTGGCAATGACTACACAATAATGATCACTTGACGCCACGCAATGATCATTATATGGCAATGACCGATTTCAGAATACGTAAATTCAAACGAATTTGAAAAATCTTGAAACTTTATACATATAATACTTAAGTCAATCATAATGGGTGAAAAATATTTGAAAAATAAAATATCTATAAAATAATAAGATTGACACAAAGTTCAAAACTATTGAAAAGTTTAAAGTTTTGACCCTACTTTGTATCAATTATATCAATGATGATTGATATCAAAAGATAGACTTTACCAAAGTTTTTCAAAATGATTTTAAAATATTTTTAAAAGCTTATATTAAACCATGGTCTATGGGCTTAATGCACATAACTTGTACATAAGTTTTCCTCATGATTCATCCATGGTGTAAGATGAGTTTGAGTTCATCTAGATGCAAAAACTATGCACCTTGAACTTAACTCATTTTCTAGCATCTCAAATGTATCTAGGGTGTATCAATACACACACATGTCAATGTAATGTGAGATGTGAGTTTTGTTCATCTTAATCTAGGATCTCATGTATTTTTCTAAGGCAACACTACTTTATTCCCTTATACATGGGACTTCAAGTCATGCCAATTGTTCTTAAATCAATTTTCATAAATCCTAAATGCATGAATGATGATTATGGAATAAATGCTAACATAATTAAAATATATGCCAAAAATCATGATGTCATGACATATAAATTTAATCTAAACATACATGACATAAAAAGATAGACCTGAGGTATCATGACATTTTATATGATAAAAATGAATATGATGCCATGACATGGTATATGATAATCAAATCATGGCAAATAAAATATAAGAAATAAGAATACCTAAATTTTAATGTTAGTTGTCATTTGTTAGGATTAAATTCAATTTGTCATATTACCACTTATCCTAAAGTGTGCTAAAAATCCAAAATGACACACTATGACCTCTAAATCTAGATTGTGCTAATTTGATCAATTTATCAAACTTCTTAAATGATATTGGCACATCCTAAAATTCTTTAGGATTAAATTCTAACCACATTTTCAAAGTGTCACAATACATTGGGAACGACCTAAAGTGCCAACTTTGCTATATCTAGGTTAACTACCTATTCATTCAAGGTTGACACAACCTAACCCATCTAGTGTGAATCGATCATGCTCCTAGGAACCCAAAACCTATTGGAGCTCCTTGGGTTAATTAGGTATTCATTAGGGATGACCTCCCTAGATACTCTCCTAATGACCCTCCTAGGCTTGGTAGCCTTGGTCATTGTGGTCTTACCTAGGTTAACTCTAGGGGTAACTCCCCTTGTAATCTTCTTAGTGACCTCCCTAGGTTTTATGGAAACCTTGGCCACTAGACACTTACCATGGTCAACTCTAGGGATGACTTCCCTTGTGACCTTGGTTTTCCTAGACCTAGGTTGTGTTCCATAATCGAATGAAACACTATGATAAGTAGACATTACCTTCTTGGACATAGGCTTGTGACCCAAACCTTGCCTCCTAGATGGTTCTTGCCTCTTACACCCTTGACTTTGACTCCTAGATCCTTGAATTTGATTTTGTATATTTTTAAGGGTCTTTTCAAGTTTTTCAAGCCTTGAACTTAAGGCCTGGTTCTCTAACTCTAATCTTCCCAATTTTGATTTTTCATTTATCCTTTAGGAAGGATTCCTCCTAGGCATATGCCTACTCTTCTTAGGGTTAATGCCTAGATGCTCCTCTACCTTCCTAATAGTTTTCTTAGGTAAAATTGTTTTAGAGATATTAGTCACAAATTTCTCCTTAGTTCTAAAATTATATGATTTGACACCTAAACAGTAGAGCCTATTTTTAGCATGATCTTTATGAACAATAGCAAGATTACTCCTAGCATGCTTTTCATTATAAAATAGGGAAGGTGCATTGCTAAATTTTACCTTAGGATTTGCTTTAGAAGCTCCCCCAACATATGATGCTCTTTCTTGCCCTTTCTTCCTTCCCCTAGGGCATTGACTCCTATAATACCCTGGTTGTTGGCACTTGAAATACACTACGTGCTTCTTTCTCTTCCTAATTGGGGCACCGACATCCTTTGAGATTTTGTTGACTTTTGGTGCCGGTTGAGTCTTCTTGACTCTTTTCGGACACTTGCTCTTGTAATGTCCTTATTCCATACACTCAAAGCACATAGTATGATTTTTATTTTTAAATGGAATGCTTGAGTTACCTAGGTCAATGGTGGTCGGTGCCGAAGATGATTCTTCACTTCTTCCGGAGATTGAAGCTACTTCTTGCTCTTGCTCCGACTCCGGTGATCAAACTTCTTCCCCCTCAATCCTAGAGGTGGAGGCTTCTTTAATTTCCTCTTCCACCTCTTCCGATCTGGATGTTGATTCCCTATCAACCTCCAAATCCGTAAGCTTTTGGGATGATGATGTGCTTGCTTCATCTTGATTTTGAGAGGACAAGCACTCCTCCTCGAACTCCTCCCCGGACTTCTCCTTTACTTCATGAGTCGGTGATGGATTTTCATGATATTTCGCCAACTTGCTCCAAAGGGTCTTGACATCTTTATAATCTCATATCTTGATCAAAATATCATTAGGAATTACACTAAGTAATATACCCATTACCTTATTGTTTATGTTGTAGTATCAGAGTTGTTCTTTGCTCCAATTCTTCTTCTTGAGTTTTCTTCCTTCTTCATCCTTTGGAGTGTCGAACCCTACCATTACACTAATTCAATTATCAAAGTCGCTCATTAGAAAATATTTCATTCTTACCGCCCATAGATTAAAATTCTTAGCTCTATAGAGTTCGTATGGCGGTGACACATTGATGTCATCCCCCAATCTTTCTTCAATCACAATCATCTTTCCTCTAGTGCTTTGCTCCCGGTTGTTAATCCGTAGAAGAGCGGCCTCGCTCTGATACCACTTGTTAGGAAATTGGAAGTCGCTAGAGGGGGTGAATAGCATGTTCGTTGCTTCGATGAAAATCGATCACGTGCTTGCTATAAGTGTTAGTGTACGCAGCGGAATATATAATCATAAACAAAAACAAATACACAACACAAGCACACAATACACAAGATATAACGTGGTTCGGAACCTTAGGGTTCCTACTCCACGGGTTGGGCTCGAATGAGCCCTAGCGATGCAAACACCACCACTAATGAACTCTCCTTCTCGGAAAACACTCTGGAGGTGAAGGAAACCTCTTACAAGTGATTACAACAGTAATACAAAATAATACAAGCAAATACAAAGAAATACAATCGAAATGTAAAAAATACTTTATAAACTAGGGTTTCGAATACTTTGCTTGTTGGTTGCTTGAATGATCTTGAAGGACCCTGAAATGTGCCTGCACTTCGCCTTCAAATTGCCTCAAGAAACCTCTCAAAGAACCATAGCGAAATCCTCCACGAGCTGCTCCTTTTATCCCTGCAACGGGATGATTTCGTGCCTGACAGTCGACTGCCATAAGGCTCCAGTCGACTGCCAATAGTGTCGTTGTCTCACAACGGACTTAATCCACGTTAGCATTCAAGCCAACGGATACACTGGTAGTCGACTGTCATTACCCATTAGTCGACTGCCAAGGTCGTAGCCGACTGACCAGTCGGCTACTGAGCATTCTTCTCCCGCAACCTCGACCAACAGTTGACTGCCCTCCATGGCAGTCGACTGCTCAAGCCATCAGTCGACTGCCAACATTGGGTAGTCGACTGCCAAGGCTATCTGCCACAGTCGAATGCCAATCGACTCCCGACCAGTTGACTGATCATAATCTTAATCGACTGCCCAGAGTCAACTCGGCTACCAAGTGTCAAAATATTTGACCAGTCGACTGGTCCATATCCCCAGTCGATTGCTACACCTCAACTATGAGGTTTACCCCAAGTATGATTCCCTCAAACTTGCTAGACCACCCTTAGCCTAGACCTAAGTCTTCTAGCCACCTCCATCAGCCTCACGCCTATTGGATCCCTCTAAGTCATCCATGACTTGTTCATCCATACACTAGCCTTCAGATGCTTCAATTGGCTATTGTCATGCTAAGCTGGTCTATACCGCTAAGGCACATTCGGGCTTACGTTGCCAAGATACACGCTTGGATTTTACGCCACCAAACCATTGGACTTATGCTGCCAAGACTCCCACTTGGACTTTAAGCCGCCAATATCAACCCTTGGACTTCCCTTGCCAACCCATGTTGGACTTTCCATTTGTCAAGACTCAAGCTTGGACTTTCCCTTGCCAAGACCCATGCTTAGACTTTCTGTAGGAAAAATCCGGATCGTGACATTCACAATATCGCGGGCGAATACTTCGCACAACCGCAGCGGAAACATAATATAAACCGGATCCCTCCAGAGATCCATGCAAAACATATAAATCATTTCATTTAACCTACTTTATCTAGATCTTATCTAGAAGGAGAAGTATACCTTCGATGCGAGCCCTTCGCAATCCCACAAATCCAAGCGCTTTCAGATCTTAATACAGTAAGTATAACCGTATCTCCATAGTATTCACACTGACACTCAGCAATTTTGGAGTCACGTTGTGCTAGCAACCCTAGAAAATGCCAAGAACACTTGGAAGAAAAGGATGGAGGAGAAGGAGAAGAACTCTTGGCTTGCCTCTTGTCTTACACGCCCAAGTCAAGCACCCAAAGCTTTCACATTGAAAGCCTTTCAATAGCCACCAAGCTATCAGCTCTCATTACTCCTAATCAATACCATGACCCTTGGTATTCCATTTCATCAATGTCTTAAACCTCTCATCTCCTCATCATGAATACCAAGATCCTTGGTTTTCCCATGCATGATTAATCTCATTAATCACACATGATGATAGATGACCCTTGGATTTTCCACATGATGATCATCTTCCATGGTTTAACTTGAGTCTAACTCAAGTTCAACCAGCTTGAGTCTAACTCAAGTCTTGGTTATATGCTCAATTATTCTTTTAGCTAAACTAAAAAAACCATCTCCAAAACAGAATGTCATTTGTGTGTGACCCAATAGGCTCTTGTAACGTTGGCAATATATCTAAAATCCCCTTTTAGACACATAAGCAATGAGCGACATCTAGCAATACGTCATTGCTACTCGAGTTACAAAAAAGTCGAGATCTGACAACCTTTCCATGACTATTATCATGTATGACGGTGTCATTCTACCCTTGATATCTTAGATTGATCAATGAGGTAGAGACTGTGTCATCCCCTTATCGATCTTTATGTTTCTTGATCCCCAAGTAGACTCACTCAATCAAATGAGCTCAATATCTCATATTAACTCATTTGAGCATGACCATGTATTTCGTGGTCATACTCTATCAAGAGGTCAAATATATCACTCTCGTCATATGGGAGGGATAGATCCCATCTATATCACTCACATCCCTCCACATAATTCGTTACATACCCAGTAATCACCATTATAGTTCACCCTGTTACGGGTGATGTTAGACGATACCAAAGTACATAACTCCTTATGTAGGGAACCGTAGTAACTTCAGGTCTAAGGACTATTCATACCAATAGTCACATGAAAAAGTATATGACACTCATATAACGATCCATGACACTTTCTCATGGCGGGTCAATTCAGTATATATATTCTCCAATATATATACTCATGTGTCAATGTGATATCGCATATCCATAACTTGTGAGATCAAGTCATCCATTGACCTACATGCTAGTCTCAATGTATCAATATATCCCTTTGTCTATTAATACAATACTTGATTAGGAATGTTTAAGTATAGTATTCTCTATAGCTTCTTATAATCAATTCTCTCAATTGATATACTGTAGATTAAAACCTACTATTCAAGGGCATTATTATATTTATTTGGCTGACACACGCATAAAGTAAATATAATAATCAATCTTTGCCTATTATTAATGAAATATGATATATATGATCCCTAATCAATCATCTCATGATTGACACTAAGGGCTGACACTAACAATCTCCCACTAGTACTAGTGTCAATCACTGTAATCTCTAAGACCTAGTGACCTAGTGTGATCATCATGCTTTCTCTGTGCCAAAGCCTTGGTCAAGGGATCTGTAATGTTAGCATCAGTATCTACTCTGCATATCCGCACATCTCCTCTATCGATGATCTCTCGAATGAGGTGATACCGTCGTAGTATATGTTTGGAACGTTGGTGAGAACGAGGTTCCTTAGCTTGTGCTATAACCCCATTATTTTCACAATAAAGCTCTATAGGGCTCACGATGCTAGGAACTACACCAAGCTCAGAAACAAACTTCCTGATCCAAACAACCTCCTTTGCCACATCTGAAGCAGCAATATACTCGGCCTCTGTAGTAGAATCTGCGACTGTGTCTTGCTTTGAACTCTTCCAGCTCACATCACCACCATTTAAACAAAAGACATACTCCAACTACGATCTGTAATCGTCCTTGTCCGTTTGGAAGCTAGCATCGCTGTAACCCTTTACAGCTAGCTCCTCATTGCCTCCAAATATCAAGAAATATTCTTTAGTTATTCTCAAGTACTTAAGAATATTCTTGACGGATATCCAGTGACTGTCACCTGGATCTGACTGGTACCTACTCATCATGCTTAAAGCATACGAGACATCAGGATGAGTGCATAGCATGACATATATAATAGACCCTATAGCAGATGCATAAGGGATCTGATTCATGCGTTCCCTTTCTTCCTTAGAAGAAGGGCATTGAGCCTTCGAAAAGCTCACACCATGTGACATTGGCAAAAATCCCTTCTTGGAGTTCTGCATGGCAAAATGTTTAAGCACCTTGTCAATGTAAGTAGTCTGACTTAGGCCAAGCAATCTCTTAGATCTATCTCTATAGATCTTAATGCCTAAAATGTAGGCTGCTTCACCTAAGTCCTTTGAGAAACAATTCCCAAGCCAAGTCTTCACAGACTGCAGCGTAGGAATGTCGTTTCCCATGAGAAGTATGTCATCAATATACAAGATAAGAAAGATAACTATGCTCCCACTAACTCTCTTGTAGACACAGGGTTCATCTTCATTCTTGATGAAACCAAATTGTTTGATCGCATCATCGAATCAAAGATTCCAACTTCTAGATGCTTGCTTTAAACTATAAATGGACCTTTGCAGCTTGCATACTTTGCCAGCATGCTTTGGATCTACAAAACCCTCAGGTTGTGTCATGTACACGTCCTTGAGGAGGTTTCCATTCAGAAACGCAATTTTGACATCCATTTGCCAGATCTCATAATCGTGGTAAGCTGCAATAGCAAGCATGATCCGAATGGACTTAAGCATCGCAACTGGTGAAAAAGTTTCATCATAGTCAATACCATGAATCTGTTTGAAACCTTTAGCTACTAATCACCCTTTATAGGTATGCATAAGACCATCCATGTCAGTCTTTCTTTTAAAGACCCACTTACACCCAATGGGTTTGACCCCTTCAGATGGATCAACCAAAGTCTATACTTGATTAGTGTACATGGATTCTATTTCGGATCTCATGGCCTCTAGCCATTTCTCAGAATCTGGGTTCATCACAGCTTCCTGATAGGATGTAGGCTCGTTCAACTCAACAAGCATAACGTCATCATTGTCAGACAAGAGAAATGAATATCTCTCAGGCAGATGACGTATCCTATCAGACCTGCGAAGAGGTTGGTCTACTTGAACAGGTTGTTGCTCTACAACTTCTTGTGCAACAATCTCATCATCCACAATATTTTGTGGTGCCTGTTCAATTTTCATCTCAGTGCTATCTTTATCTTGAATTTCTTCAAGATGTATTTTACTCCCACTAGTTCTTCTAGAGATGAACTCTCTTTCTAGAAATACTCCATTTCTAGCGACAACACTTTGCCTTATGTGGGATTGTAGAAGTAATATCCTATTATTTTCTTAGGATATCCTACAAAGTAGCACTTGTCTGATTTGGGGCTTAGTTTATCGAAGACTTGACGTCGAACGTAAGCCTCACATCCCCAAATCTTCATAAAAGACATCTTGAGGCTCTTCCCAGTCCATATCGCATATGGTGTCTTTATGACTGCCTTAGATGGGATGCGGTTAAGTGTGAAAGCAACCGTCTCTAAAGTGTATCCCCAGAATAAAGAAGTAAGATTTATGTGACTCATCATTGATCGTACCATATCTAATAATGTACGATTTCTCCTTTCTGATATACCATTCCACTGTAGTGTTCTAGGTGGAGTGAGTTGAGATATAATCCCAAACTCAATGAGATAGTCACGAAAAGCTTGGCTAAGGTATTCCCCACCTCGATTTGATCGAAGCACTTTAATACTCTTACCAAGTTGGTTTTGTACTTCATTCTTGAATTCTTTGAACTTTTCAAAGGATTCAGATTTGTGTCTAATAAGATACACATATCCATATCTACTGAAATCATCAGTAAAAGTAATGAAATACTGATAGCCTTCTCTAGCTGCTACATTGAAAGACCCACATACATCAGTATGTATGAGTTCTAACAAATCAGTAGCTCGTTCGCCATGTCTACTAAATGGAGTCTTGGTCATCTTGCCTAGAAGATAAGATTCACATGTATCATATGATTCAAAATCAAATGAGTCCAGTAATCCATCCTTATGGAGATGGGATATGCGACTCTCATTTATGTGACCTAGGCGACAATGCACGAGATATGTTTGGTTCAGATCATTAGATTTGAACATTTTGGTATTTATATTATAGACTAGAGTTTCAAGATCTAGAAGATAGAGACCATTCACAAGATGTGCACTACAAAAAAACATATCATGTAAATAAACGGAGCAACACTTGTCCTTTATTACAAATGATAAACCTTTCTTGTCTAAACAAGAAACGGAGATAATATTTTTCGTCAAGGCAGACACATAACAACAGTCCTCTAGTTCTAAGATAAGCCAGTGGGTAAAGATAAAGAATATGTCCTTACAGCGATGGCGACAATATTTGCTCTATTGCCTACCCGTAGGTCCACTTCGTCCTTCGTCAATGATCTAGTCTTTCGAAGGCCCTGCACATTGGTACAAATGTGAGAAGCATAGCCAATATCTAATACCCAAGAAGACGAGATAGATAAATTGACTTCTATAACATATATACCTAAGGCAAAAGTCTCACTTATTTTCTTTTTCACCTCTTCCAAGTATAGCTTGCAGTTTCTCTTCCAATGCCCGATCTCACCGCAGTGGAAGCATTCCCCTACCTTAGACACCCCTCCTTTGGGTTTCAATGCATTTGTCTTGCCTTTGCCTTTGGCTTGGGTTTTACCCTTACCTTTAGGCTTCTACTTGCCTTTGCCTTTGCCTTTGTTCTTGTTCACCATCAAAATGGTGCCAGGATTTGCCTTCTTAAGGTTGAGTACGATAGTTCGTAGCATGCTCAACAACTCAGGTAAAGGCTTGTCAATTTCATTCATATTATAGTTCATGACAAATTGACTGTAGCCTTTTGACAATGACTGCAGAACAAGGTCAGTGGTCATCTCTTGGCCCAAAGGAAATCCCAATCTCTGTAGGTTCTCAACGTATCTAATCATCTTGAGTACATGAGTGCCTACGAGAGTTTCCTCTTGCATCTTGCATTGAAACAAGGCCTTTGATACTTCGTATCGCTCGTGCCTTGCTTGTCCTTGATATAGTTGTTTTAAATGCTCAACCATACCATAGGCATCCATGTTCTCATGTTGCTTCTGAAGCTCAAAGTTCATGGTGGCAAGCATAAGGATTGACACATCCAATGCGTCATCTTGATGCTTCTTATAAGCATCTTTGTCAGCACGAGTGGTCATAGGGTAGGTGGTTCAGAATGGCTTTCTAGGACATAGAGTTTGCTGTTCTTGTGAGGACTATTCTCAAAGTTCCTATACCAATAAAGTTTAGCTCCATTGAGCTTGTCCTTATCAAGGACCGATCGCAGAGAGAGAGTGTGATTGGCGTATTTGACTCTACAATGTAGAAATGCAGAAATGTATCATATTTCTATCATTTAATTAGGCTTTTAACTAAATAATTCTCCCACTGGTCACAAAGTCGGACAAGATCCATATTATATCGCATCTTGAGTTAGCTTTGGCTAATCGCCCAAGACGTGTATAAGTTAGGTAGGTAACTTGTATCAATTACATCTAATGTAACTCTTGTATATTATGAACAACATTTGTTCATTGTGCCCATTGCATGAGATATCATTCTAAATTACCACTCATCTTGAGTTAGCTTTGGCTAATCACCCAAGATTTGTATAATGTAGGTAGATGTCTCATATGAGCTATGCCTCTAAGTTCATCAATCTAAATGAGAGAGCTTAGTTAAGTCAAACCCAAAGTTTAATAGGCGGACATCACGATTGTCCTATCATATTTTACTGAGGTAAATCGAGTCACTTTGCTTTGGCAAATGCACTACGATTGAACAAGGTAATAGTAAGTATTAAACTTTGGTAGACATATGATAAGTGACCTAATTATGTGACAACTAACTACGCATGCATTACATACAAGCATCACATACTCAAAATATATATCAACATATAAATGTGACATGGTTATGACCCAAATCTACGATCTTCTTAAGCCAATGAGAAGAGAGAATGGTTAACCTAGGGATGACATCTTCTCCAAGTGCTACCTTTGGTCATCCTGTGTTGTCGGCATCCTCCTTGTAACTTCAACCTTCAATGAACTTTTCATTTCTTTATTTTGTACATTACAAAATAAGAACACTCGAGTTACATTCGAATCTAAGTCTATTTTACAACCAGAAAAATAGAGATGAAGACATGACACGCAGGTTGTATTATAAATTACAACATGCACAAACAACACACAACCACAATCACATTGGGTCCTAGGCCATAATCATGCATCATGCATCATATCATTCATAATGATGTAATTTTATAAACTTTATTATGAATACACACACGAATTTTAAGCCTTTTCGCCGATAAGCTACAACGCCACGACGGTCCCACTAATTGGTTAGCGGGTGGGGTCAAGGGGCAGTGCCCCTTGTGGGGGCCTCTAGGGGCAGCACCCCCGAAGTAAAATTTTATTTTCAACTCAACTCCTTGAATTGAGTTTCTACCCTTAGTCCATTAATATGAACTCAAGACCCTCATTTCCAGAGCGTCCCGTGTCCAACACGGTCGGGCCGTGCCAATTGGTACGACCATTCTGGAGTGATCAGAGACGCCCACGGCCAGCTTGTATCTTTCAACATAACCGTGGGTTGCTCTTACAGAGGTGCCCAAGGCCAGGCCATGTTTGTCAACACGGTCGTGGGTTGTGAACATGGCTAGGCCATATTTTTCAACACGACCATGTGTCGTTCTGTTCAACCTCGTTTTGGCCCCTTTCGAACATTCCAAGCCTAAAATTCGTGTACCCATAATTCACATATTTTATATCTCATAGAAAACACAAAAATCTAAATTATATCACATATAAATCATCATAACGAAATATATGTTTTGCAAGTGGCTCTGATACCACTATAGGGAAAAATCCGGATTGTGACATTCACAATATCGCGAGCGAATACTTCGCACAACCGCAACAGAAACATAATATAAAATGGATCCTTTCAGAGATCCATGTAAAACATATAAATCATTTCGATTAACGTACTTTATCTAGATCTTATCTAGAAGGAGAAGTATACCTTCGATGCGAGCCCTTCGCAATCCCGCAAATCCAAGTGCTGCCAGATCTCAATACAGTAAGTATAACCGTATCTCTGGAGTCACATTGTGCTAGAAACCCTAGAAAATGGCAAGAACACTTGGAAGAAAAGGATGGAGGAGAAGGAGAAGAACTCTTGGCTCGCCTCTTGTTTTGCATGCCCAAGTCAAGCACCCAAAGCTTTCACATTGAAAGCCATTCAATAGCCACCAAGCCATCAACTCCCGTTACTCCTAATCAATACCATGACCCTTGGTATTCGATTTCATCAAAGTCTTAAACCTCTCATCTCCTCATCATGAATACCAAGA
This sequence comes from Wurfbainia villosa, assembly GCA_025175895.1. Taxonomy (NCBI): domain Eukaryota; kingdom Viridiplantae; phylum Streptophyta; class Magnoliopsida; order Zingiberales; family Zingiberaceae; genus Wurfbainia; species Wurfbainia villosa. Next base: position 26,699,872 of record CM045995.1, read on the forward strand.
CCCTTGGTATTCCGATGCATGATTAATCTCATTAATCACGCATGATGATAGATGACCCTTGGATTTTCCACATGATGATCATCTTCCATGGTTTAACTTGAGTCTAACTCAAGTTCAACCAGCTTGAGTCTAACTCAAGCCTTGGCCATATGCTCAATTGTTCTTTTAGCCAAACTAAAAGAAACCATCTTCAAAACAGAATGTCATTTGTGTGTGACCCAATAGGCTCTTGTAACATTGGCAATGTGTCTAAAACTTCCTTTTAGACACATAAGCAATAAGCGACATCTAGTAATACATCATTGCTACCCAAGTTACAAGAAAGTCAAGATCTGACAATCTTTCCGTGACTATTATCATGTATGACGGTGTCCTTCTATTTTTGATATCTTAGATCAATCAATGAGGCATAGACCGTGTCATCCCCTTATCGATCTTTATGTTTCTTGATCCCCAAGTAGACTCACTCAAACAAATGAGCTCAATATCTCATATTGACTCATTTGAGCATGGTCATGTATTTCGTGGTCATACTCTATCAAGAGGCCAAAGATATCACTCCCATCATATGGGAGGGATAGATCCCATTTACATCACTCACATCCCTCCGCATAATTTGTTACATATCCAGTAATCACCATTATAGTGCACCCTGTTATGGGTAACGTTAGATGATACCAAAGTACATAACTCCTTATGTAGGGAATCGTAGTGACTTCAGGTCTAAGGACTATTCATACCAATAGTCACATGAGAAAGTATATGACACTCATATAACGATCCATGACACTTTCTCATGGCGGATCAATTCAGTATATATATTTGTAGGGGATCGGTACGGCCGGCTAGAGGGGGGTGAATAGCCCTTTTCGTTTGGATGCCGGTATTTGCTCGTCTACAAAACTAATTAGCGCAAGCGGAAGACTAATAAAGACAAGCAAATAGAAATACAAGAAAACAAACGCTAACAAAGAATGTAACGTGGTTCACGGCTACGCCGCTAATCCACGGTCCCCGATTCGTCCTCGGTGAATCACTCCGCTAAACCAATCCACTAAATGGTCTCTCCTTTGCACCAAGCTAGGTGGAGGTAACCTTTACAATCAAGATCACTCTTCTTACAAATAGAATGGAGTAAAAGCGAGTAAGAAGAGTTTAGAGCTTGTGGGGCACTAGGAAGATCACTTAGAGCATAAGCATTAGTCTCTCAAAGGCTTACACCCTCTCTTTTTATAGAGAGGGCTGTTTTGTTCCCGTTGGCCACCATCGATCATTGCCGCCCTTGGCGATCATTGCCATCTAGCGGCCTCGAACACGTCGGATCCCGACCATTGTAGTCAGCGGAACTCTTGGCGATCGTGATGGACCTCGTGATCGATTCTTCTCCGTAATCGCGCGATCGGCTCACGGCGATTACGTAATGGTCGAAACCCTATTGATCGGTCATTGCGCCTTGATCGGATTGATGGTCTTGATCGGCGCTTGCGTATGGCGATCGGCTGCGGCCCCAATCGATCGATCGTATACGGTCGAACTCTCCTCGAGAAGCGATCGCCATGACATGGCGATCGGCGGTGTCGAAAAACCCATCGACACTTGGCCAAATGGCCAGAGTTTCACCTAAACTACCCCTTCCCAGGTTACATTCGCTCACTCTCATCCCTCGGAGTCCCTCGCCTTCGAAGTTCTCTTCATTCTCGGCCACGTCCCTCGGCAGCATCAGGCGCACGGCTTTGCAATGCTCCTTCGCGTCTCTTGCCTCGAAGTCTACTTCCTCCGGCTTCACTCCAAGCTTCTCGTCCGGCGGTCCCTCGGATGCTCCAAGCGCACGGCTTCCGCAAAGCTATCCTTCACCGACTCAAGGCACGAGTCATGAGATGTGAAACTCGCCACGGCTCCATGTGCGAATTACTAAGTCCTGCACGACTTCAACGCACATATCACATCAACATATCAAACTAATTTAAACCCTTTGCCACACCATCAAAACCATATTACGGCAAGAGATTGCCCTAACAATCTCCCCCTTTTTGATGTGTGGCAATCCGTTTAAGTTAGGTAAAAACATTTGATATAAATTCTAAGGTAAGAAAGCATGTAAAGATAAACATGATATAACAACATGCAACTCCCCCTTAATCCATAAAACTCTCCATGCAAATTTTCTCCCCCTATCATATATTTCTCCCCCTAAAATATATTTCTCCCCCTAAAATAATTAACTTAAACATAATTATTTTTCCCCCTTTGACACCATCAAAAAGATTAACACTAAGTTATAAGCTCATGGCATCAAGTATAATGGAGGAAAAATATGACAAGTTGATTTAAAAATTGGGTACCACTTGTTGATGGCATCAAGTATATTTCTACCACTTGTTGTAGGTTTACAAACTGAATTCGGCCTTCAATGTTCTGATTCTGAGACCACCACGATCAGCTATCGGTATGGCGATCGTAGCACAAAGAATCAATTTTGATTTTCTGGACGAATTTCAGAAATGCATTATAAATTCCAAAAAATTCGAAAAATCATGAAATTTGGGGAACATATTTCTTTTAAGTATATCTATCAGTGAAAAATATGTTTTCGTGAAAAATCATTATATTTCCACATATTTTCCAAAAATCCAAAAGCTTTAAAAACTACTAGGTTTTTGATCATAAGAGTATCCATTTTAACACCTAGTCTTGCATCCAATTGTTTCAAAACATGAATACATAGATTTTAGATTAAGGAATTGTTTTGAAAACATATGAAATATCCAACCATGATCTTTGGGCAATATGTCTATGAATTAAACATAAGTCTTCCCCATGATTGGTCTATTATTGCTATGTTGATACTTTAAATGACCATCTAAATGCCATAGACATTAGTGGACATTTGTATCATCCTAACATCTCACCCATGCTATGTTTGCAATCAAGTTAGCCTATAGTGAGTGTGAGATGCATCCTAGGGGGTTTTTGTATATACTTAACCAATATATTCATGCAATTCTATCATGGTTAAGTATCAACCTAACAATTAACATGATCATAATGACATATATGAATGAATTTTACATTATGATCATAAAAGACATGTATTCATTAAATAATAGTCATGCATTAGGTATTATATGATGATAATAACCAAAGTGTCACCTAAAGCATGATTCAAACCTATTTCTCATGATAACATGCCAAATATCAAAATCATAAATCATGATTTAAATCATACATAGCAATTACATTAATCATCATGATTTAAGCATTATTACCTATTTATGGGCACGTTATCATCACCCAACACTATCTAAAAAATGTTGTCCCGTCATCCTAAGTCAACCAAAATATGATATAGGTCAAGTTCATATGGTTGACTACCCTAGGGCTTTTCTAACCCTTAAGGATGGATTTTGGAACCCAAAATAAATTCTTTCCTATTGGGTTCACTAAATACTCCTTGGGGATCCATTTCCTAGCAATTACTTTCTTTTTATCTTGTCCCCTAGCTATAAGGCATTTGTAGGCCTTTTCATTTTTCTTTTCCTTGTAGCCTAGGCCCTTTTTGTTGAAGCTAGCTCTTTGGCTCCCTAAGATCATGTTCAATGTGTTGGAGCCAATAGTGAATTTTTCTAGGGCTTTGGTTAAATAATCTACCTTTTCCCTTAAGGCCCTATTTTCATTTATACATGCATCACTAACATCTAATGGCACATAAAGGTCATGTGAGCATGCATCATCTAAGCTAGAAGAAATATTATCATTTAAGCATGCATTTTCTAGCTTATTTTCTAAATCCTTAATTTTATCTAGCATGCTCTTATTTTTCTTTTTCATGGCAAATAAGTCTTTAGTTAAACTAGAGATTATGGAAACTATTTTCTTAGGAGAAGCATTTGTTACCATAGTTTCCATGTCTTCTTCTTCTTCTTCGGATGATAAGGATGTAGAAGCTCCCCCTTCACTTGAGCTCTCTCCTCTTGAGCTTGATCCTTCATTTTCGGAGGAAGAGCAATCCAAGTTATCAAAGGCCATCAAGGTCAAATTGGTGACAAAGGCATTCTCCTCTTCCGATGATGATGAAGAGGATGAGGAAGGATCATCCCATGTCTTGGCCTTGAATGCTTTGGCCTTCCCCTTTTCTTTTGTCTTCTTTTCTTCTTCTTCCTCTTCTCTTCTTTCTTTTTCTTCTCTTCTTTGCTTTTGTTTAGGAGGGGACAATTGTCCCTTATGTGTCCCTCTCCTTGGCAATTGTAGCATATGACCTTCCCCCTTGGTCTTCTATTCCTATCATTAGATTTATCAAATCTAAAATTCTTAAATACACGCCTCACCTTCCTTACCATATAGGCTTCTTCGGTGCTATCCATGGAGGAGGAGGAGGCTTCATCGGATGAGGAGGAGGGGGCTTCTATCTTCTTCTTCCCCTTGTTTGCCATCAAGGCTACTCCTCCTGAGGGTTGAATTCTAGGCTCCTCTTGTATTCCTTCAAGCCTAGTTTCGTGGAGCTCCATTGTTGAGAAAAATTCCTCCAAGGTACTTACTTCCAAGTTCTTGGAGATGTAGAATGAGTCCACCATGGAGCTCCACTTTGAGGACCGGGGAAAAGCATCTATGGCCTTCATTACCATATCCCGGTTGGAAAGCTTTTCACCTACACTTGACAAACCGATTAAAATTTCTTTAAACCTAGAGTGTAGTGAGGTTACCTTTTCTCCCTTTTCTAGTTTTATATTGGATAGTTGGGAGCGGAGGAGATCTCTCCTTGCTAGCTTTGCCTCGGATGTGCCTTCATGAAGCTCAATTAGCTTCTCCCACATCTCCTTGGCGCTTAGGCATTCTCCTATTCGGTTGATTTCTTGTTGGGGGAGCACATTGAAGAGATGATGTTTGGCTTTTGAATTTGCAAGGTTCTCTTCCCTTTGCCTTTTGGTCCACCTAGATTTCTCTATTGGCTTCCCTTCTTCATCCCTAGGCAAAACGAAACCGGATTCCATTGTAATCATTATATCAAAATCCGTTTCGAAAAATACCTCCATTCGCTTCTTCCACCAAGCGAATTCTCCTTCAAACTTCGGAGGATGGATGTTGGAGCCGGCCATTTTAAAAGTTGCTTGTTGTGGCGGTTAGTCCTCGACAAGCTTTCCTCGCTCTGATACCACTTGTAGGGGATCGATGCGGCCGGCTAGAGGGGGGTGAATAGCCCTTTTCGTTTGGATGCCAGTATTTGCTCGTCTACAAAACTAATTAGCGCAAGCGGAAGACTAATAAAGACAAGCAAATAGAAATACAAGAAAACAAATGCTAACAAAGAATGTAACGTGGTTCACGGCTACGCCGCTAATCCACGGTCCCCGATTCGTCCTCGGTGAATCACTCCGCTAAACCAATCCACTAAATGGTCTCTCCTTTGCACCAAGCTAGGTGGAGGTAACCTTTACAATCAAGATCACTCTTCTTACAAATAGAATGGAGTAAAAGCGAGTAAGAAGAGTTTAGAGCTTGTGGGGCACTAGGAAGATCACTTAGAGCATAAGCATTAGCCTCTCAAAGGCTTACACCCTCTCTTTTTATAGAGAGGGCTGATTTCTTCCCGTTGGCCGCCATCAGTCGACTGCCGTCACTACAACGGCCTCCGAACACGTCAGATCCCGACCGTTGTAGTCCAACGGAACTCTTGGCAGTCGACTGATGGACCTCATCGGATCGGCTACTTCCGTAGTCGGCCCGATCGGCTCGGCCGGTGTGGCGAAACCCTATTGATCGATCAGCGCCTTGGATCGGTCGATATCTTCGATCGGCCCACGTGTATGGCGATCGGCTGCGGCCCTAATCGATCGATCGTATACGGTCGAACTCACTCGGCTTCGGAAGCGATCGGGGTGTCGAAAACCCATCACACTTGGCCAAATGAAACTACCCTTCCCAGGGTTACAATCGCTCACTCTCATCTCTCGGAGTCCCTCGCCTTCGAAGTTCTCTTCGTTCTCGGCCACGTCCCTCGGCAGCATCAGGCGCACGGCTCTGCAATGCTCCTTCGCGTCTCTTGCCTCGAAGTCTACTTCCTCCGGCTTCACTCCAAGCTTCTCGTCCGGCGGTCCCTCGGATGCTCCAAGCGCACGGCTTCCACAAAGCTATCCTTCACCGACTCAAGGCACGAGTCATGAGATGTGAAACTCGCCACGGCTCCATGTGCGAATTACTAAGTCCTGCACGACTTCAACGCACATATCACATCAACATATCAAACTAACTTAAACCCTTTGCCACACCATCAAAACCATATTACGGCAAGAGATTGCCCTAACAATATTCTCCAATTTATATACCCATGTGTCAATGTGATATCACATATCCATGACTTGTGAGATTAAGTCATCCATTGACCTACATGCTAGTTGAAGGTAGGAAACTTCGTTTCCCACTTCAACTCGGTTGCTTGTTTATGGCGATCCCTTCTATGTCCCCGGATAAAAAAATTTATCCTTGACAAGAGGGATTACCAAAGCAACTATTTCATCGTCGTGCTATTCGATTAGAGTGGTCACTTGAATAAACTTGTTGTTCAAGCCACCAACCTCTATTCTACGAATAGTCATGAAATAGACGATGTACGGATCGCCGACTTTTGTATTTATATTCAGGGTCCAAGTTATTTTAGCCATAAAAATAGAATACTACATGCATATATAATTGAAAAACAATTATAGACATGTTACAAAAGAGAATAGACAATCGATATACCTCTTGATCTTCTATTGTATGTCCTTCCTCCTTTTGGACGTCGTGTGGGCGACGATCTACCAAAATTCGAAGCACTTAGATCACCAATCTTTCTTCTTTGCTCTCTCCGAACAAGAGAAAGAATAAGAAACAAAACACTTCTCCTTCTTTCAACCAACCACCAAGCTCCAAGCTTGGTGCTTGCCGCTGGCCAAGAAGGAGATCAAGGAGAGTGAACGCCGGCCAAGACTCTAAGGGAAGAGACCCTAGACTTCTTTCCACCGGACAAGGAGAGGAGAAGGACTTGATTTGGATGCCGACCAAGGGAGGGAAGAAGGAGATGGGCGCCGACCACCAAAGAAAAAGAAGAAGAAAGGAAATAATTTCCTTATTTGGTGCCGCCCAAGCCTTCAAACCCTAAGCCTCCCAAACCTTAATCCTATCTCAATTGGAATTCCTTGTTTGCCGCCCACCCCCTTGCCTCCTTTTATAGAGTTAGGGATAAACCTTGTTTTAATCTCCACCATTGGTTCTAGAGATTTAATCTCAACCGTCGGATCTCGAGAATTAATCTCAACCGTCGGATCTAGAGATTCAATCTCTACCATTGGTTCTAGAGTTTTATTTTCATCCATTGGATCTAGGCTTCATGAGGTTTTAATATGCTACAATAGGGACCATGAGGAGGAGTTGGATCTTGGCCACCCAATGGATCAAGCCCATATAAAGTCTGATCCATTAATGATAATCCAATTCACTAAAGGATTATCATTGATCTACTTCACCAACCCCCATAAGTTAATATGAGTTCCATATATTATATGTACATTTTTTTCCCCGTGTTTAAGATCTCGAATGTCCATCGATTAATTAATTTACTGACCATTAATTAATCAACATCTAACTCCATGACTAGTATCACTCAACCTTGTCATCATGCCGACCAAGTCCACCTGCAGGGTTTACATTATGAACCTTATGAGCTCCTCAAGGGGACATCATCATCCTAATATATAGGACACGGTTTCCTCCTATAATCAACGACACACCATATAAATAATATCATTTCTCAACTTACCGAGTCTATCGATTTAATCTATAAATCTCGCTCATTGGTAAATCAAAGAAATGAATACTAAGTAGTCAGCAATATAATAAGTAGCCTGTTATTATATCGGGATTAAGAGTATGTACAATATAATATCTGAGGTCCAATTCAATTATGTAGTCAGTAATAAATCGAATCACCTCTAAGTCGGTCCTGCTCAATACACACAAAGTGTACTAGTGTGATTCTATGGTTAAGACAAACCAATACCAAATCACACTACAACCATACCAATGATTCACTACAACAAATATGACTTTCCGCAGTACGTTATCAACAACGCATAATTATAGCACGCTGTTAATAATAATTTTTACAGTGCACCCAATTTTGTACGCTGCGGATGATATTATATTTTTGTAAACAACAGCATGCAAAAATAATACACTATCAATACTCATTTTAATAGCCTACAGTGCACGCTGTTAATATTAAATAACAACAGCGTGCATTTTGTGCGCTATTAAAAATTTTACTATAAAAAATTAAACTTTTTACAATGCGTCAATCAAGTGTGCTCCTGATAATATTAGGTTTATTAATATGAAATACTAACAATGTGCATTTTGCACATTGCTAAAAGTCTCACTATAAATAATTAAATTTTTCGCAGCGCGCCAATCAAGTGTGCTGCAGATATTATAAATTTTGTTAATATACAATAATAACGACGTACAATTTGCACGCCGTTAAAAGTATCATTATAAAAAAATTAAATTTTTTACAGCGTGCAAATCAAGCGCGTTTGTCCAAAACCATCTCGGTTGTGAGCCTATACTTATACTTTACAAGGAGCCGATAACATGATCTCCCGTGTGACACCACACACCATGTTATCTACAATGTAATGTATTAGACAATAAGCATCATCATAAATATGCAAACAATGATCATGTGATTCTTATTTCAAAAATAAAGATGTTCATACAAAAGATAGACTTTTCAGTATACATCCCAATAATCTCCCACTTATACTAAAAGACTATGTTGTGCTCATACTGTCATACATCTGATTCCCATTCCCTTCACATGCCTATCAAAAGCTCTCTCTAGAAATGCCTTAGTGAAAGGGTCTACCAGGTCATCTTCTGATGCAATCTAGGCGATAGCAACTTCTACCTCCTTTACGATTTCTCGTATATGGTGGTACTTGCGCTCTATGTGTTTACTTGCCTTATGGGCTCGTGGTTCCTTCGAGTTTGCAACTGCACCATTGTTATCACAATAAATTGTGATAGTTCGGGCAAACCACATATCACATCTAAGTCCATCAAGAAGTTCCTGAGTCATACAACTTATTTGGCCGCCTGTGAGGCCGCCACATACTCAGCTTCCATGGTAGAGTCCGCCACACATTTCTGCTTGACACTCCTCCATACAATGGCTCCACCTCCCAAAGTAAACACAAAACCTGAGGTAGACTTACTGTTATCCCTATCTGATTGAAAGTAGGAATCCGTGTAACCCACAGGGAGTAATTGGTCTGCCTGGTAAACTAGCATATAATCCCTAGTCCTTCTCAGGTACTTCAATATATGCTTTACCGCAGTCCAATGTCCCTGTCCTGGATTACTCTGATATCTGCTGACCATGCCCACGGCAAAGCAGATATCTGGTCTCGTACATAGCATTGCATACATGAGGCTTCCTACCACCGAAGCATAAGGAACCGCCTTCATCTCCTCTATCTCCTCAGATGTTCTAAGACACATCTCCTTAGATAAAGGAACTCCATGCCTGAAAGGTAGAAAACCTTTCTTGGAGTTTTGCATGCTAAAACGATCCAAAATTGTGTCTATGTATGAAGCTTGAGATAAGCACAATATCCTTTTCCTGCAATCCCTTATAACCTTGATCCCAAGAATGTGTCCCACTTCTCCCAAGTTCTTCATATCAAACTGTTTGGACAACCATACCCTTACGTCCGATAACACCTTGACATTGTTGTCAATTAACAAAATGTCATCTACGTATAGTACAAGAAATACCACTACATTTTCATCATATCTCTTGTATACACAAGACTCATTTGGACTTTGAATAAATCCATAAGACTGGATTACCTCATCAAAGCGGATGTTCCAAGACCTCGAAGCTTGCTTTAATCCATAAATGGACCGATTAAGCTTACACACAAGATGCTCTTTGCCCTTTGCAATGAATCCCTCTAGTTGTTTCATGTATATGTTCTCCTCAAGACTTTCATTAAGGAAAGCTGTCTTGACATCCATCTGTCATACCTCATAATTCATATGAGCAGCAATGCATAAGAGAATTCGGATAGACTTAAACATGGTTACTGACGAGAAGGTCTCCTCATAATCGATACCCTCTTTCTGAGTATACCCCTTCGCAACAAGCCTCGCTTTGAAGGTCTCAACCTTCCCATCTATTCCTCTCTTTCTTTTGTAGATCCACTTGCATCCAATGGTTTTCACACCATCGGGTGGTTCTACTAGCTCCCAGACCTGATTCAAATCCATAGATTCAATCTCAGTATCCATTGCACTTTGCCAAGATACTGCATCTTTATCTTGGATTGCCTCGTCATATGTCCAGGGATCAGGTTCATGTTCACCAGGGACCAAATCAGAAGATTCTCCCAAGAACATGAATCTATCAGGTTGTCTTACAACCCTCCCACTACGATGAGGTATCACCTGTGTATCCTCTGTGACACACGGTGCAGCGACTTGTGGTATATCCTCTTGTACCAGTGGTACTGAAGAAGTGACTTCCCTTTTCAATTCCTCTAGAACAATCTTACTCATGAGCTTGTGGTTCATGACATAGTCTTTCTCTAAAAATCTGGCATTCGTGCTGACGATCACCCTCTGATCTCTAGGACTATAAAACAAACCACCTTTCGTTCCTCTAGGATAGCCAACAAACATGCGCACTTCTGTACGGGGTTCCAACTTATCAGTATCTATCTTCAGCACATGTGCTAGACTCCCCCATATCCGAATATGTCTTAGACTAGGCTTTCGCCTAGTCCACAATTCTGTGGGAGTAGAAGACACTGATTTAGATGGAACCAAGTTCAGAATGTACACTGTCGTATCTAGAGCATATCCCCAGAACGAATCTGGCAACTCAGAATAACTCATCATCGATCTAACCATCTCCATAAGAGTCTTATTCCTTCGCTCTGCTACACCATTCTGTTGGGGTGTGCCAAGTGCAGACAATTGGGATTGAATCTCAGCCTCTGATAAGTAATTCCTAAACTCTCCCAAGAGGTACTCACCACCACGATCAGATCGTAGTGTCTTGATGCTTTTTCCTTCACGTTTCTCCGCATCAGCCTTGAATTCTTTGAACTTGTCAAAACATTCAGACTTGCAACACATCAAATAAATGTATCCATATCTCAAATAATCGTCTATAAAAGAGACGAAATACTCAAAACCACCTCTAGCCTGGATAGACATAGGACCACACAAATCAGAATGAACCAATTCTAACACATCTTTTGCTCTATACCCCTTGGCCTTAAAAGGCCTCTTGGTCATTTTACCCTCCAAGCAAGATTCGCAGGTTGGGAAATCTTCCACCACTAATGAACCCAGAGGTCCATCGGCTATCAACCTTTGAATTATGCTTAGGTTAACTTGACCAAGCCTAAGATGCCAAAGATATGTTTGGTTCATCTTCGAAGGTTCTTTTCTCTTATTGGAATTAGAAGATGAGTTATTAACTTCTATTTGCATCGTGGGAGCTTTTGGTTCAAGTGTGTATAAATTTCCTATCAATGCACCCGAACAGATAATCTCCCTATTCCTTTTTATAACAACTCTGTCATTAAAAGAAATAGAATATCCATCCATAAATAATTTAGAAACTGAAATTAAATTCTTTCTAAATAAAGGTATATAAAGGCAATTCTTAAGAACCAAAACTTTATTTTTCTCAAAAGATAAATAAACATCTCCTACTGCAACAGCCGCCACCTTCGTGGCATCGCCCAAGTATACGGTAATCTCCCCGTCAGCCAGTCATCTGGTTTCCTGAAACCCCTGCAAAGTATTGCAGACATGATCAGTGGCTCCCGTATCTACACACCAGGTGCCGGTAGATAACACTGCTAAACATGTTTCAACGACTAGACCAAAAGATATACCTTTATTCTGCTTGCGGTTGGGGCAGTTCTTCTTCCAGTGTCCAGTCTGCTTACAAGTGAAGCACTTGCCTTTCGGCTTCTTCACTCCTCCCTGAGTTCCTCCCACCGCCTTTGCCCCAGCTTGTTTCCTCTTCTTCTTGCCTTTCAGCTTAGAAGTAGAAACCTTTTGGGTAACCATGGCATGCGCCTGAGCACTCTGACGAAATAGTCCCTCTGCCGCCTGGAGTTCTATCAGAAGCTCCGCCAACGAATACAACCTCTTGTTCATGTTGTAGTTCAGGCGAAACTGCTCAAAACTCCTAGGTAGAGACTGGAGAATGATATCAACCTGGGGTTCCCCATCGATCTCAGCTCCGAGGACTTCCAACTCATTCAAATGAGTCATCATCTTGAGAACATGATCCCTCACGGGTGTTCCCTCGATCATGGTGGTTGTCATCAAGTTCCTCATGACTTCCTGCCTTGCAGCCCGATTCTGGTGTCCGAAAAGCTCTTTGAGATTGAGCATCATATCATAAGTAGTGGGCATGACTTGATGCTGATGTTGCAGTACATTTGACATAGATGCCAAAATATAACACCGCGTCATCTCATTGGCCTTGATCCACTTCTTATAACTCTCCTTCTCCTTTTCCCCAGAATCATCCGCAGGCTTAGGAGGGCACTCTTCGAGGAGTATATATTTGTATTCCTCAGCAGTCAAGACAATGTCAAGATTCCTCTTTCAATCAACATAGTTGGGTCCAGTAAGTTTATTTTCTTTCAGTATCACAGCAAGCGGGTTGAAAGTCATTTTGAAAGAAAACCTAAGAATCATATAGATCAAAATATTATATTTCAAAAAATTATTGATTCCTCAAACAATAAAATTTTAAAATCAACCAACACCTCAAAACATCGAGAATATCGTATGCCACGATAGTGTAGATGTATACGAATTCTATATTTGTAAGAGTAGGTTTTACCCATTAATTTTACTATCTTGTCAACCTAACTTTTTGACAAGTAAAATTAATAGTTGGTTCTTCTTTGGCCCTATAAATAAAAGCAGTGACTCTGATGGGGAGGATACTTATATTTGTATCTAAGTGTTCACCATTACTCGGTACCAAGGTAATTATCTCGGATTATGTGCCTTCCGATGGGGAAGTACACACGTTCCTTAATAAATTCCTATAACCATATTCGACCTTGTGATCCGCAAACAAACTCATCCAATGGGGAGGAAGGCACTCAGAGTCGACGCGCAAGTTTGTTTCCATCACATGTCAAATTGTAATGGAGGCCGTGAGAATTTATAAAAATATCCCTCTCCCACTTAGTAATTTGAAATTGAGGAATTTTCTAGCCTACGACATGCATATCAAACAATAAGCAATAAATATGAAAAATAAATATTTTTCAACTATTATGGCTTTTGTCTTCAATATGTCTCCCGTCGTATCGCCATCTCGTCCACTCCTCCCTACGCTATGTACAAGCCATCCGAAGATCCGAGCCGAGAAAAATTATTTTAATTTACATCCATCGATCCTATACTCCATGAGGGAGTGTACATGAAATATAGATCGAAAGTAAACTAAACTAAAAAGAGTGGCTAATCAATGTCGTATCTAATTTACAAAAATTAAATACTAGCCTCGTCAACCCCGAGGATTCAACAAAATATACAATTACACACATATAATCACATACACACATATGACCATAATAATTGGATCCTATGCCTGCAACCAAAAAGTTAACCTACGCATATCCTACTATTATCTGGCACATATAATATATGAAAAGTGCATAAAAGTAACCGAATCCTAAACACACAAAACCGGAAACCGTGGCTCTGATACCACTTGAAGGTAGGAAACTTCGCTTCCCACTTCAACTTGGTCGCTTGTTCATGGCGATCCCTTCTACGTCCCTGGATAAAAAAATTTATCCTTGACAAGAGAGATTACCCAAGCAACTGTTTCATCGTCATGCTATTCGATTAGAGTGGTAACTTGAACAAACTTGTTGTTCAAGCCACCAACCTCTATTCTACGAATAGTCGTGGAATAGATGATGTACGGATCGCCGACTTTTGTGTTTATATTCGGGGTCCAAGTTATTTTAGCCATAAAAACAGAATACTACATGCATATATAATTGAAAAACAATTATAGACATGTTACAAAAGAGAATAAACAATCGATATACCTCTCGATCTTTTATTGTATGTCATTCCTCCTTTTGGACGTCGTGTGGGCGACGATCTACTAAAAGTCGAAGCTCCTAGATCACCAATCTTCCTTCCTTGCTCGATTCGAACAAGAGAAAGAATAAGAAACAGAACACATCTCCTTCTTTCAACCAACCACCAAGCTCCAAGCTTGGTGCTTGCCACCGGCCAAGAAGGAGATCAAGGAGAGTGAACGCCGGCCAAGACTCTAAGGGAAGAGACCCTAGACTTCTTTCCACCGGACAAGGAGAGGAGAAGGACTTGATTTAGATGCTGGCCAAGAGAAGGAAGAAGGAGATGGGCGCCGACCACCAAGGAAGAAGAAGAAGAAAGGAAATAATTTCCTTATTTGGTGCCGCCCAAGCCTTCAAACCCTAAGCCTCCCAAACCCTAATCCTATCTCAATTGGAATTCCTTGTTTGCCGCCCACCCCCTTGCCTCCTTTTATAGAGTTAGGGATAAGCCTTGTTTTAATCTCCACCATTGGTTCTAGGGATTTAATCTCAACCGTCGGATCTCGAGAATTAATCTCAATCGTCGGATCTAGGGATTCAACCTCTACCATTGGTTCTAGAGTTTTATTTTCATCCATTGGATCTAGGCTTCATGAGGTTTTAATAGGCTACAATAGAGACCATGAGGAGGAGTTGGATCTTGGCCACCTAATGGATCAAGCCCACATAAAGTCTGATCCATTAATGATAATCCAATCCACTAAAGGATTATCATTGATCTACCTCACCAACCACCATAAGTTAATATGAGCTTCATATATTATATGTACATTTTTCTCCCCGTGTTTAAGACCTCGAATGTCCGTCGATTAATTAATTTACTGACCATTAATTAATCAACATCTAACTCCATGAGTAGTACCACTCAACCTTTTCATCATGCCGGACCAAGTCCACCTGCAGGGTTTACATGATGAACCTTATGAGCTCCTCAAGGGGACATCATCATCCTAATATATAGGACACAGTTTCCTCCTATAATCAACGACACACCATATAAATAATATCATTTCCTAACTTACCGAGTCTATCGATTTAATCTATAAATCTCGCCCATTGGTAAATCAAAGAAATGAATACTAAGTATATGTGCCCGTTATTATATTGGGATTAAGAGTATGTACAATATAATATCTGATGTCCGATTCGATTATGTAGTCAGCAATAAATCGAATCACCTCTAAGTCGGTCCTGCTCAATACACACAAAGTGTACTAGTGTGATTCTATGGTCAAGACAAACCAATATCAAATCACACTACAACCATACCAATGGTTTCCAAAACCATCTCGATTGTGAGTCTATACTTATACTTTACAAGGAGCCGATAACATGATCTCCCGTGTGACACCACACACCATGTTATCTACAATGTAATGTATTAGACAATATGCATCACCATAAATATGCAAACAATGATCATGTGATTCTTATTTCAAAAATAAAGATGTTCATACAAAAGATAGACTTTTCAGTATACATCCCAACACTAGTCTCGATGTATCAATATATCCTTTTGTCTATTTTTATACAATACTTGACTAGGAATGTTTAAGTATAGTGTTCTCTACAGTTTCTCATAATCAATTCTACCAATTGATATACTGTAGATTAGAATCTACTATTCAAGGGCATTATTATATTTATTTGGCTGACACACGCATAAAGTAAATATAATAATCAATCTTTGCATGTTATTAATGAAATATGATATATATGATCCCTAATTAATCATCTCATGATTGACACTAAGGGTGGACACTAACACTTTCCATGCCAAGTATCCAAGACTTGGACTTTCCATGCCAAGTACACAAGACTTGGACTTTCCATTGCCAAGTGTCCCACTTGGACTTCTCCATCATATGGTCAACCCCATGTCAACCATATAGTTAACCCATTGTCAAACAATGGTCAACTAATTGTCAAACATCAAAACACTAACATCAAACCACTATAAGAGTCAAACTCGAGTCTGGTCAATTGTGACCTGGGTCGATTGCACCAATAGTAACACATCATTGGATTCACTTACGAGGAATCTATATCTCTCAAGAATCTTATGTGACCTATCAGATCTGTGAAGAGGTGGTGTAACGATAGGTTCAGTCATTATCTCATCATCATGAATAATCGACTGTGGTTTCGGTATAGACATCTTTTTAGTGTCTATTGGAGTTTCTTGAACTTCCTCAAGTTCAACCTGACTCCCACTGTTTTTTTGCAAGAGAAATTCTTTCTCTAGAAATATAGCATTCCTTGAAACAAACACCTCTTGTTCTAAGGGATGATAGAATTAGTAACCTCTCGTTTCCTTGGGGTATCTAATAAATAGACACTTATCAGACTTAGTATCCAACTTGTCTGATATAGTCCTCTTCACGTAAGCATGACATCCCCATGTCTTCAAATAAGACAACTGGGGTTTTTTACCAGTCCATATCTGATATGGAGTAGCAGAGACTGCCTTGGTCGGGACTCTATTCAACAAGTGAATAGTTGTCTCAAGTGCGTAGCCCCAAAAGGATTTGGGAAGGCTTGCATGATTCATCATCGATCTCACCATGTCCAATAAGATTCAATTTCGCCTTTTAGATATAACATTATGTTGCGGTATATAAGGCGGAGTCCATTGAGACAATATACCATTGTCTCTTAGATAATCCTGAAACTCTTGGCTTCAGTATTCGCCACCTCGATCGGATCGAAGTATCTTAATACTTTTACCAAGTTATTTATCTACTTCATTTCTGAATTCTTTGAACTTTTCAAAGGTTTCAGATTTATATCTCATAAGATATACATACTCAAATCGTGAATGATCATCGATAAAAGTAATGAAGTAGTTGTAACCCCCTTAAGCATGAATTGACATTGGTTCACATACATCAATATGTATGAGACCAAGTAACTCTTCCACTGGCTAACCCTTTCCAGAAAAGGGCAACTTTGTCATCTTGCCTTGTAAGCATGATTCACATGTATCAAAAGATTCTAGAATTCTACTCTTATATAACTCTAACATGCGCTTCTTGCTTATATGGCCAAGGCGACAATGTCATGTGTAAGAGGTTAACTGATCATCCTTTCGAGCATGCTGGTTGCTCTCTTTGATATTCAATGTGTCATTGGATGTATATAACACGTATATGTCATTGCATAAAGTTTCGGTGCTATAAAGAACATCATTCAAGATTACATAACAATAATTGTTTCTAAACGTAAAATAGAAATCCTTTCTATTTAAATAAGAAATAGAAACAATGTTCTTTATTAATGTAGGAACAAAATAACAATTGTCCAGTTCTAAGACGAGTACATTAGGAAGCTTCAGCAAATATATTCCAGCGGCGACAACTGCAACCTTTGCTCCATTGTCGACTCGTAGATTCGCTTCTTCCTTGACAAGTCTTCTGCTATCCCTTAGCCCCTGTATGTCATTACATATATGTGAGCCACACCCAGTATCCAATATCCAAGCATCAAAGGAAATAGCATGATAGTTAATAACAAAGATACCTAAAGAGGATGAGGCATCAGATGCCAACTTCTTCATGGGCTCAAGATATATCTTGCAGTTCCTTCGCCAATGACCCATCTTGCCATAGTGATGGCATGTGCCCTTTGGAGTTGACTCTCCCGTCTTTGCCTTCTTCTTCTTCCCCTTTGGATGTTGCTTTGACTTCCTCTTAGAATCTTTTCTTCGAGGAGTCAACAACATCACCGTCTTCTGTTCTTTAGTCACATAAAGTTTTACAATCTTGAGCATATTGATCAGCTCGGGAATAGTGGATTCAAGATTGTTCATCCGATAGTTCATCATAAATTGTGAGTAACTCTTGGACAAACTATACAGAATTAAGTCAATACTTAATTCGTGATCCATCGCAAACCCTAGTGATCCTATCCGCTCGATGTACCCGTTCATCTTCAGTACAAACTATACTTCAAATGAACCCTCCTCTATCTTCGAGCTAAAGAGAAGCTTCGAGACCACGAACATTTTAAATCTCGACTGCTCATTGAAAAGTTCATGAAGATGGTAAATGATCGTGTAAGCATCCATATGCTCGTGCTACTTTTGCAGCTCCGGAGTCATCGTCACTAGCATGATGCAACTGGCAAGCTTAGAATCAGTCGTATGCTTTTGATGGGCCAACATTTGGTCCGGAGTTGCATCATGGTCAAGACTGGTGAGAAGAGACTCTTCAAGGACATAAGCAAGCTTCTCAGCCTTGAGAACGATTCTCAAGTTTCGAAGCCAATCCAAGAAGTTAGATTCAGTCAGTTTGTTCGATTCCAAAATCGAACGCAGATTAACAGACGACATTATCAAATGATTAACCTAGAAATATAAAATCGAGAATGTGAGAGAGATGATTTGATATGTAAACAATTTACATCTTAGGCTCCAACTCACTTTTCGAATTCAAGAGCCCTTACTTTGAATTCAAGAGATCGTAGGTTTTTCTCCGAATGAGTTGATATCCACTATAGATAAGAACAACCTTAACATTAGGCCAACAAGTCATTCTTAGTTATAGTGGTAGGTATCAAGTATACTGATTACATATCACATATATGTAACTATCACATTATGCTATCAACTATTTGAATGTTCGCATAAACATTGGGTTGTTAACACATTAGCAAGTATACATCAAATGTATATCACCCGACTTCACCTCTATCCACATTGATCTTGGTGTTAGGTCAACAAGTCAATGCTTCAAGTTAAAGTCAACCCGTTAATCATAAGATCATATCTCTATGGTTCGAACATATCTAATTTCAAGTTGAACTTGACTTGGGTCAACAACTTAAACAAGAAATTAGACTCTGATTCTTACCATATTAACGGTAGGTGTTAGTTTTAAAATTTGTATAAGGGTTTTAGGTCTCATCCTCATGTATATGTTCTACCTATATGACATTGCATGTATGACATATATGATGATATGTCACAACACACGCATGACAAAATACATCTAATCATGACATATGATATGACATGATTATGTCATAGTTGTCATTATATTATTTTGGAATTAAAATATATTTAGGAATTTGATTTTCATAAATCAATATTCCTTTGATTAAATTAGGAAACAATTTCTAAATTAATCTTATATTTTTGTTTGGGAAATATATTAAAGATAAAATATATTTTAGAATCTAGATTTCATAAATCATGATTCTTTAATTAAATAAGAATTTAAATTCGAATTTAATATTATATTTTATCTAGGAAATATATTAAAAATAAAATATGATTTAGAATCTTGATTTCCATAAATCATCATTCTCTAATTAAATAAAGAATCAATTCCAAATTTAATTTCATATTTTATTTGGTAAATATTTTTCAGAAATAAAATATGTTATAAAATATTGATTTTCATAAATCAAAATTCAATAATTAAATTAGGAAATAATTTTCAATTTAATCACGTACTTTATTTAAGGAAATAAATACCTATCAAGAAAATCCAAATAATTAGAAAACATTTTCCATATTAAAATTTCTTGATCAAATATTTTAAGAAATATAATTTCCTAAATTATTTATGAATTTTTCAAATCTAGATTATTTCTAACAAATTAGAAAACTTTTAAAAAATAGAAATTTTTCCAAAATAAGAAAATTTTCAAAATAATTCTATAACCAACTACAACTTCATAAAACCTATTTTACTAATATGTCGAAGCACGGTCAGACTTTGATACCATTGTTGAGTTACGAACGATGCGTAGATGTGCTTTTGTCATTTCACAAACGAACATAGTGGAAGAAAAATTTAATAATTTCCTAAATTATTACAACACTCACACCCACGCATGTAGGATTACAATATGTGTGGACATATTCGCCAAATAAAATTTTACATACAATAAGAATAAAATAAATTTTACTCTAGGTATACCTTTCAGATGATGGAGAGCCGGAAGAGCATCAATTGTACGACGCTCGCGGAACTTCGTCTCTACTCGTACCCACGTCAAATCTTCGGAGGGACAACTTCTCAAAGCCACGAGTTTGACCTTCTCTTCTCTACTAGACGAAGCAAGAATGTTGGGTGATCGGAGAGCAATCACTGACTCATTTTGTGACATAAACGAGTCCTCAAACAACCTTCGTAAGTTTGTCGATTCGTGTCAGAATTAGATGCTATTTTTGAAGCTTCAATAAGTGACAATAATAACCCTAAAACCTAGAGTGGCCGACCTCTAAAGGGGTGGAAACAACCCTTGTTTCCTTGTTGGCCGGCGGAACACCAAACCCTAATTCTCCTAGGTTCAGTCATGGACACAAAAGAAGAAACCTTTGTTCCAAGCCTTAGTCGAATAGTCAATCCACCTTGAGGAAGACTTGGTCGGAGTTCACCACTTCCTTGGGGAGGAATTGGTTGGACATAAACAAGAGGGAGCCTTGCTAGGGTCGGCGACAAAAAAGAAGGAAGAGGGTAGAGAGTTCGGCTAGGTTGAGGAAGAGGGCCTTAAGGATTTCTTTTTATTTTAGATTTAGCCTTTATAACCTTTTATATATGCACTAATCCTAATGGGTTATAGGTTAGTGGATCAAATCCCTAAGCCCATAACAATTAAGGCTTAATCTCATCCATTAAATCCTAATGGAGCCCTTAACCAAAAGAGAGCTCTTTTAATTAAAATCAAATGGGTTTTGGTTTATAATTAAACCTTTTAATGTCCAACCTATTTTCTTAAGATGTGCTCCTTTTGCGTTTCAGACTTAACAAATATTTCTATATTTGTCATGTGTTTGGTCCAACTTGTTGGTACTTATAAGATTCACATATCTCAACAATGGTATGATATTGTCTACTTTGGGCCTAAGCCCTCATGATTTTATTTTTGGACTTTACCCAAAAAGTCTCATGTCAATGGAAATATCTTTTTATCTTATAAACACATAATCTTTTCCATGTTTTACTAATGTGGGACTTTGATTGTATTCCTCATACTCCCAACAATCCCCCCTCAAACGAAGGAGCACATTGTGCCTCCCTCAAGCCTATCCGTCCTCGAAAGATTTCCTCTTCTTGATGTCTGATATTTAACCCACCAAGACTTCCTGCCAACCGTCTGGTCCTCCTGATCCAGCTAGACTTCCTGCCAGTTGTCCAACCCTTCTAGCCCAACTGAACTTCTTGTCAGTTGTTCGGTCCTCCCAACCCAACTGAACTTCCTGCCTGGTGTCTGGTTCTCTTGATCCGGATATGGGAGCTCCACTTCCTTCGTTCGAGATTCATGGCTTAACATGGAGCATGACTATGATACCAATTATTGGTACTTATAAGATTCACATATCTCCATAAATGGTATGATATTGTCCACTTTGGGCATAAACTCTCATGGTTTTGTTTTTGGGTTTTACCTAAAAGGTCTTATGTCAATGGAGATATCTTTTTATCTTATAAGAATATGATCTTTTCCATTTCTTACCAATGTGAGACTTTGATTGTATTCTCCATACACCCAACACAACCAAATTTGATCTCTCTTGATCTTGAGAATCCAATTCTCAAACTCGTTTTAAGTCTCTTCGAAAGATTCGTAGTGCGTGTGACCTAATAGGTTCTCAATTTATGTTAGTCATCCATAATTAACCATTAATTATGGAATGATTATGCGTGATACCTAGTAGTACATCATGATCCCCAATTAATTGAAAAATCAACGGTTGATCTCAAAACCATTTTTGAACCCTTCAGCAACTACAGTGAATCGTGTCTCGTTCTTTTCACTCATCTTATACCCACTTGGTTCATGACATGAACTATGTGTCAACCCCCACTTGGCTGACTATGTCACACCTAACCCAAGTCTCACTTCCTCGTCCAGTGGATTCTAATTACTTCAACATGTATCCAAGAGTACCATACTCTTGACATGTAATGCTTTGGCCAAAGACTTTGAGTAAAAATCCTGTGAGTGACTATAGGGTATACATCTCCTCACAAGGAGCGGTGAATCCTTTGTTGGCTATTCAATCACCTTTGGGTACTTCGACTTATACCCAATCATCCCGTACCCACACCTCCGTAGAGATGTATTGACTAAGATATCAAAGTATAAGTCTCCATGATCAAGATGACTTGCATACCTCAAGTCGAAGGAAACTCACACTCGAGCTGCAGTAAGAGTTTTACTGACATATCTTATATGAAGAGAACCATGTGAAGTCTTACAGCAAGTCACTCTAATGAATTAGTTACCATAATTAGCATCCACGTTTAACTCTCGACCTCTCAATATCTCTAGCTAGTGAGGAGCAACTGCTTGGATAAACTAAGTAATATAACCCATGCTAGTCTCCCAGAATCAATGATGTCCGAACTCATCAATTCATCGACTAGGGATTATTTCAATACATTCATAATTACACATGTAGAGATACTCACTAATTGTGATCCAATCACAAGTTCTCTCATGCTATGAATCGTATCACGGACATTCAGTAAATGAGTTTAAGATCCAATCAAATATATATGACATGTGAACTCAAATAGTGAATCTTTATTTATCAAATAAATACTACAATCATAAGGCGATTGTCGTAGGACACCTCTCAAACATAACACTTTTAGATACATGGCTTTCTTTTATGGGAAAATGGACGGTGGCTTGCATTTTCCTCTTTCTCCCTTCTTTAAAGAGGTTGCATCATATTGTAGGATTCCTCTTTGTCAATTAACTCCTAACTCTTTCTGTCTCTATGGGATTGTGATTATCTTTCATTTTACCACATCTCTCTCACTTCTATTGTTTTTCATTACATTTTATACCCTAATGATATACTCGAAGAGAATCCTCGCTTAAGAGGCGTAACCGTGCAGGTGAATATGGTACAAGGAACATGCATAACTCCAGCCAAATAGGTCACACATACTTCATAAATGTACTCACTTTGAGAATCAACATAATAGATCACATAGAACTTAAAAAAATATACTCACTTTAGGAACATTCTCAATCGGAACATCACAATGCACTCACACCATGAGAATATCCTCGCCCAGCTAGACCCCTCTGGTTCAAATCCTGGACGTTAAAGTATGACATCAGCACTGTCGCAGCTGGCACCCAACACACTTCAACTAATAAAGCTAGTCTTCATTTGATGTGGTGACACACGTGGACAATAACATTAGCCAAAATAAAAGGGTAGGTGAACAACATCAAAGGTAAGTCTCTCTCTTGCATAACTCCTTTTCATTTTCCATTCTATCATCCTTTTCAACTTCACATTGACTTGACAATCAAGGGAGTCACATTGACTATTGTCAGCGCCCACTGAATTGTGTTGATATCCCAACTCTAGAACAACTCAGGCAAGAAAAAAAGAAGACTTTGTTGGATCAAAAAGTTCGCTAGAAGGAAAGTGAATAGTATACGTAATCTTTCTTTTCATTTCGACAATTCAAGTATCGCAGCGAAATGTAAAACAATAGAAAATAGATAGACACTTTATTTTTACTTGGTTTGCAATCAAAAGGTTACTACTCTATGGCCCCGTGATCCTTGTCCGCGTACGAAGGGGCAAAACACTAACAATCTCTTCCTTGTTGAAGGTAGGAGACTACGATTACAACGAAAGATAATCTCGAGATAGAGGTACACGACCACCTCTCCTTTTTACAACGAAAAGCTCGAAGATGAAAGCTCGAATACAAAGTAGATTAAAATGACAATTTAAAATGTACCGATGATAAACAAAAGTCTTGAAGTGTTGGTTTGTTGTCGGTGTTGCGGCAACGTTTCGATGGCGTAGACTTGTCATTGATGGCGCGGCGTTGTGGGAGCACTTGGAGAGAAATTGAGATGACATAAAGGGGGGAAACTCCCCCTTCTTTTATAGCCCTCCAACCTCCTGAACGTTGAGTCCAAGATCTGATCCAAATGGACACCTCACCCCAAGAAAAGGGGTTCTTATCTTGAGTGGGCCGGTTTGAATAGCGATCGTGATGGCCCTCATCGATCGTGATGCCAGCAATGATCATTGCCAATAGCCAACAGTCGACTGTCAGCTTGAGTATTCAATTGCAACAAAGAGTTAGCACAAGACAAATGAAAGATAGTAAATATAACGGTTCCTTACCATCCGATCTTGATCTAGACCTTCCACTGGAAGTCTTAGTCGGATCTTCGCCTACAATCGTCCCCGTATGGAGGACACAACCTTACCATCTCTCTTCGCACTTGTGCTTACCTCCGGTCCTTTCTGACGAGTCGCTTAGCTTCCGGTCTCTACCTGGGTTATTCGACTCCCACGAAATTCTCCCGGTGTTACCCGACCACCACGGTTTCTCGACTCGAGATTCTCCGGGTGTCGCCAACCTTTGGCTTAGCTTAATCATTTCCTGCACACTTAACTAAGCTCATGAGATAACAATAAGAGCTTAACTTTGAGTCTTTGTCATAATCAAAATCTAGGTTCTATTATCTAGTGTCACTGCACCAACAATCTTCCCCTTTTTGGTCTATGACATACCGACACAAAGTTAAGGGAAAATTAAGTGTAAAACAAGACAAGTAGTAAATGTGAAACACAATTAGCATGAGTATAAAAGAAACATGAACATGAAAGAAGCATGAATATGAAAGAATGCATAACTTAGTAAGTTAGTACGAGTAACTTAGTAACTTAGTATGAGTAACTTAATAAGTTAGCATAAGTAAAAGCAAAGCTTCTTTTTCAAGTCCTCCCCCTTGAGGTAACCTCCCCCTTGACCTTAGGTGAGAACTTGAAAAAAAACTTAGCGCTCTCTCTTAACGTTTGCCACTAAAAAGGTTAAGTAAGTTAAGTAATCAATATTACTTAACTTTGGCTTGAACATTTTAAGTTAAGTTATCAAAAAATAATTTTTGATCCCTTAACTTTGATTACTTAACTTTGGCCTTTTTCTCCCTCTTTTACCATAAATCGAAAAGTATAAGGGTTTGTAAAATTTTTTTTTTATAAAATAAGCAATTATAATTTGTAAGTCCAAGCATGTCCCGTATAGATTTTGAAAATAAATAATTTTAAAAATAATCTCAACTAATAGTATGTTCAACTCTTTTTGACTTAATTGATATAAAATGATCAATAAGCCCTGAATAGAGTTGGTTATTTTAAATGATTATCCTCCATGGTTCATATCGATGCACTAGATCTATATTTGGAACCAGGAGTAAGGTCCTAATATCTCACACCCATCTACGTGGCTAAGTACATAAACACATTGATCTTATATGTTATGAGATGTGTTGACTCCTTAAATCTATAGGTGCATGATTTCTAAGGTAAACCCTAAGCTAGTTCCATTTAGCATGAAGAAAAAAAATAGATTATGTAAAAAAAGTATAAGTTTTAAATCCTATTCTATTACGCACATTCCTAATTTCCGTCTAAGCAGACTAAACTCTGCCTCAAGTAAGGGTTTGGTGAAGATATCTGCTATGTTCGATTTAGACTCAACATATTCAAGTTGTATTGTTCCATTTGCTACGTGTTCTTGAATGAAATGGTGTTTAACCTCTATGTGTTTAGTCCTAGAGTGACAAATTGGATTCTTAGTTAGGTTAATGGAACTAATGTTGTCGATGAAAAGTTTAGTGCGATTAAAGTTTAATTGAAAATCTTAGAGAGTGTGCTTCATCCAAAGAAGTTGAGCCACACACTCACCCATTGCAATGTACTCGGCTTCGGTGGTAGATAATGCAATACAATATTGCTTTCTACTACACCAGCTAACTATACTTGAGCCGAGGAGTTGACAACAACCACTCGTGCTCTTCCTATCGAGTTTACCACCGGCATAAGCTGAATCGGAGTAGTCGATTAGTTTGAATTCGTTAGACCTAGGGTACCAAATTCTTACGTTTAGTGTCCCTTTAAGGTATCGGAAGATGCATTTAACTAGCATTAGGTGCGACTCCTTAACACAAGATTGAAATCTCGCACACATACTTACTGCGAAGAGTATATCGGGTCGACTCACAGTTAAATAAAGGAGACTACCTATCACGCTCCTATAGTATTTTAAATCAATTGATTTTCCTTCTAAGTCTTCTCCTATATTCACATTAGTTGTCATTGATGTGTTAATTTCCTTAGCATTTTGTATTCCAAATCTATTAATTAATTTCTTAGCATATTTTCGTTGGTGTAGATAGATACCTTCGCTAGTTTGTTTAATTTGTAAGCCTAAGAAAAAGGTTAATTCTTCTACTAAGTTCATTTCGAATTCACTTTCCATTAGTGAAATGAACTCATTTAGTAATATTGAATTAGTTATTCCAAAAATTATGTCATCTACGTAGATTTAGGCAATGAAAATCTCTTTTCCTATGGATTTTACAAACAAAGTTGGGTCAACTAAGCCTTGACTAAATCCCTTAGACTTAAGATAAATAGAAAGTCTTTCATACCAAGCTCTAGGAGCTTGTTTTAATCCATATAAGGCTTTTCTAAGTATAAGGACATTGTCAAGTTTGTCTAGACTCTCAAATCCGTGTGGTTGGCTAACGTAAACTTCTTCCTTAATGAATCCATTCAAAAATGCTGACTTAACATCCATTTGAAATAGTCTAAATCCTCGATGTGCAACGTAGGATAATAACATCCTAATCGATTCAAGTCTAGCTACGGGGGCATATGTTTCATCGTAGTCTAACCCCTCTACTTGATTGAATCTCTTAGCGACTAACCTAGCCTTATTCCGAACAACATCTCCTTTATCATCAAGTTTGTTTCGAAATACCCACCTTGTTCCAATTATCGTTTTTCCCTTAGGTGGGGGTACTAATTCTCAAACTTGACTCCTAGTAAATTGAGCTAACTCTTCTTACATAGCTATAATCCAATCGGGATCAAGAAAAGCTTGTTCAATTATTTTGGATT
The DNA here is from genome assembly GCA_025175895.1 of Wurfbainia villosa. Classification (NCBI taxonomy): domain Eukaryota; kingdom Viridiplantae; phylum Streptophyta; class Magnoliopsida; order Zingiberales; family Zingiberaceae; genus Wurfbainia; species Wurfbainia villosa. Next base: position 26,726,956 of record CM045995.1, read on the forward strand.
CAATTTTTGAGATAAGTGAAATTTGGCTTAGGTTTCTATAGGATGCTCTATTTCGAACTCCTAAATTGGGATCATCTATTACCTGATCAATCGGGTGGTTTGATTGTACCCTAGATTGGTTTGGGTTAGGATTTACACTAGATTTGTTTTGTGAGTTAGATTCAGGTCTAGAATTAGGTTCAGATCTAGATTAGGTTCATTAATTACTTCTAATCCTGGTTTTGTAATTTCGTTTCCTTCATCAAATACTACGTTAATTGTTTCTTCAATTTTTAGGATTTCATTATTATACGCCCTATAGACTTTACTAGTAGTTGAGTATCCTAAGAATGTCCCAGTAGTTGTTTTAGGGGTGAATTTCCCTAAGTAATCTTTAATGTTCAATATGTGTACCCTACAACCAAAGACCCTAAAATACCTAATATTTGGTAATTTTTCGTAATAAATTTCATAAGAGGTTTTAAGGTGTCTTCTAACTAGGAGAATCCTATTTTGAACATAGCAGGTCGTATTGACCACTTCTGTCCAAAACCTATTAGGTAAGTTATACTCACTCAACATGGTTCTAGTGGCTTCTTGTAATATTCTATTTTTACGTTCGACTAGACCGTTTTGTTAAGGAGTCCTAGGGCAGGAAAACTCATGGTGATATCCATTTTGGTTGCAGAAATTGGTAAACCTATGGTTTTCGAATTCACCACCATGATTAATTCTAAGTCTTTTTACCTTAAGATTCTTTTCATTTTCTATTAATTTACATAAGTTGGTGAGTTTCTCTAAGGTTTCACTTTTATGTTTTAGAAACCTAACCCAAGTGAACCTAGAGAAGTCATCAATTATGACTAGACAATATTGACTTCCATTTAGTGACTTGGCTCCATGAGAATCAAATAGGTCTAAATGTAGGAGCTCAAGTACACTTTTGGTTCTTTCTTGGTTTGTTAGTTGATGTGAGGTCCTAGTTTGTTTATTTTGTTGACAAGCATTACAAATTTTATTCTCCAAGTGATTAAGGTTAGGCAGACCTCTAACTAAACCACTCTGACTCATTTTATGTACGAGTCTTGGGTGAGAGTGGCTGAGTCATCGGTGCCACAACTAGGATTCCTCTTGTCGTGTCATTAGACACTTGGTTGAGGAGTTGGGTAAGTTAATTGTATAAATATTGCTATTCTTAGTTCCCTTAAGTATAATTTTTGAAGTATCATTATTTTTGATTAGGCATTCATTTTGTAAGAAGGTAACCTTATAGTTGTTATCACACAATTGGCTTACGCTAAGTAAATTAAAATCGAAATTCTCAACTAAAAGAACATTACGAATTATAAAGTTAGAGTTCAGCTCAATATAACATGAACCGATGATTTTGAGTTTCCCGTTGTTTCCGAATGCTACCGATCCTTGACTTTTGAATCTGAGCTTCGAAAATTTTAGTCGGTCTCTAGTCATATGTTGAGAGCACCCACTGTCCAACATCCATCGATCCTACACATATAGTAGTTGGATCGGACATTGAAATTTTAAAGTTGGTTGAATATTTTAGCCTAGTAGTCATCTCACCATTTCTATATGATCAAACATGTTAACCTTATATGTTTTGTGAGATGACTTCAATTTTACTTGATTAAGTTTAGTGAATTGAAGATAATCAACCTTGGGTTAGATTCGAATTTAACCCTTAGCTCGTTAAGTAATCTTTTCGATAAATTGGCTTCCAGATCGTGGCGAGGCACAGAGACATTCTTTGATCGGAACAACAACCATTTCCTTAGACAAAGCCAAATTAAAGAAATTGATCACCTGAGTCACTTAAGATTACTTTCTGGTCTAACTAGTTTAGGATAGGGCGAGATAGCTTCAGCTAATCAACTTAGTCGAGTGCACTAAGCTAGATACGCCTTATCTAGTTCGGACACACAAGACTTCGTTTCCTTAACGTACTATCATCTCGCCGCGTCCTGATATTAGATTGTCAAGGTTGACTATCTATTAACCTTATTTAGCCGTTCTAAAAATTAAAGCAAAAATTAACTAAGCATGCAAGTCTAATTCAAGAAATAAAACAAACAAGGACCATTGAATTGATTCGGTCTTTCCACGTAGTAGATTTGATCCTTGGGAACCTAATACTTAGTGGATCCCAATTGTGAAATCAAAGCAGTCTTAGGGCCCCATGCTTGGACTATTTGTCTATTTCGATTCACAATTGATATATATGATTTATTTGTTATGTTTGATCTAAACCCAAGTTCGACCTTATTGTACACGACCCTTTGTGATCCAAGTAGTAGGTCAAGACTCTTGGACCCAAAGTAAACTTTTCCAATGTTTGCCTAAGATCTTTGACTTGTCCTTTCAAGAGAGAGTCCTCTTCTTCGAGTTTTTCAACTCGAGTTGAGTTTTCCTCTTGAACTCAACTAGTCGAAGAGGTTAAGGAGACCTCATGTTTAAGGAGTTTCACCTCCTCAACTAAGGTCTCGACCTTGGACTCGAACTTAGCTAACTTTTTAGTTAAAATTTAATTGCACTGTAAAGCGTATCAATTAAAGACCGACTTACCTTTATTGAATCTCTTGAACCGGATACAGATCCGTGGCTTGTCTTGAATTGAAGTTCATCTTCGAATCCGGAGTCGGACTCAGTCTCAGACTCGTCGCTTGCTTCGAGTTCGGACTCGTATTCGGGCTCGATCAGCTTGGCCATGAACGCGAGATTATTGAGCTCGTCTTCCTCCGACGACGACTTCTCCCATGTTACATTGAGCACCTTCTTCTTGAATTGAGATGGTTTGTTCTTTAGTCTTGGGCAATCTGATTTGATGTGACCCATCTTGTTGCATTCGTAGCATCTATAGTTGGAACTTTGTTTTTCCTTGGATTGCTTGATCAGGCGCTTTCGGCTCTTGATCATCTTCCGAACTAGATTCACTAGTTCAGTCTCCATCTCGTCGTTCACCTCCGATTCATACTCTTCTTCTTCTTCTTCGAGAGGTGGTTTGCTCTTCGTCTTCTTCTTTCGACCTGCAACCAACGTAATACCTTTCTCGGCCGGGACCGCGTTAGACTGTTCGTGTAATTCAAATTCTGAAAAAAGTTCGTATAACCTAATCTTAGATAAATCTCTAGATACCTTGTAGGCATCAACCATGGATGTCCACAAGGTGATCCTAGGAAATGCATTTTACACGTACCTTATTATGTCCAAATTTTCCACCTTTTGTCCGATCGAGTGGAGTCCATTCATGATCTCCTGGATCCTTGCGTGTAATTGCATAGCAGCCATTCCTTCGTGTCGGTCGTTCCTTCGTGTAGCTCAATGAGTTTGTTCCATAAGTCCTTCGCACTTATGAATGGTCCGACCCAGTTGAGCTCCTCCTTGGAAAGACCACATTGTAGGATTTAGGTTGCCTTTGCATCAGCCTCCACTTGATGCTTCATGGCGTTGGTCTACTTGTCGCAATCTAGGAACTCCCCGTCTTCGTTGGTAGGTAGCGAGAATCCAGTTTGAATCACGATTCACATCTCTACTTGGGTTTTTAAGTAGCACTCCATCCGATCCTTCCAGTAACGAAAGTCATCTTCATTGTAAAACGGAGGTTGAGCGGTACTAAACCCTTCGAGATGGACCATTTAAACCAAATCTTGCACACAAACAAAAAGACACGAAAAAAGTTCCAAAACTTCGCTTTGGATTAGTAGTGCGGAAAAAATAATAAAGAAAAATGAAATGAAAAACAATACGAAAAAAAATAAAATCGCTAGATTGGTGGTTGCACCAAATTGTAGCGCCCCCGCTCTGATACTAATTGTTGGATCAGAAAGCACGCTAGGGGGGGGGGGTTGAATAGCGTACGTAAAATCTTTCTTTTCGTTTCGACAATTCGAGTATCACAGCGGAATGTAAAACAATAGAAAATAGATAGATACTTTATTTTTACTTGGTTCGCAATTAAAATGTTGCTACTCCAAGGCCCCGCGATCCTTGACCGCGTACGAAGGGCAAAACACTAACAATCTCCTCCTCGTTGGAGGTAGGAGACTATGATTACAACGAAAAATAATCTCGAGGTAGAGGTACACGATCACCTCTCCTTTTTACAACGAAAAGCTTGAAGATGAAAGCTCGAATACAAAGTAGATTAAAATGACAACTTAAAATGTACCGACGATAAACAAAAGTCTTTGAAGTGTTGGCTTGTCGTCGGTGTTGCAGCAACGTTTCGATGGTGTAGACTTGTCGTTGACGGCTCGACGTTGTGGGAGCACTTGGAGAGCAATTGAGATGACCTAAAGGGGTGAAACCCCCTGAACATTGAGTCTAAGATCTGATCCAAATGGACATCTCACCTCGAGAAAAGGGGTTCTTATCTTGACCTTCATCGAGCTGGACAGTTTGAATAGCAGCCGACTGATGACCCTCATCAATCGACTGATGCCAGCAGCAGTCGATTGATGCCAATAGCAGTCGACTGTCAATAGCCAACGGTCGACTGCTTGGTTATTCAACAGCAACAAAGAGTTAGCACAAGACAAATGAAAGATAGTAAATATGATGGTTCCTTACCGTCCGATCTTAACCTAGACCTTCCACTGACAGTTTTAGTCGGATCACTGCTATAGTTGTTTCCGTACGGAGGATACGACTTTATCATCTCTCTTCGCACCCATACTTATCTCCGGTCCTTTCTGTCAGTCGCTTAACTTTCGATTTTCACCTGGATTCTTCGACTCCCATCAAGTCCTCCCGGTGTCGCTCGATCACCACAGTTTCTCGACTCGAAATTCTTCAGGTGTTACTGACCTTCGACTTAGCTTAACAATTTTTTGCACACTTAATTCAGCTCATGAAATAATAATAAAAATTTAACTTTAAACTTTCACCATAATCAAAATTTAAATTCGATTATCTGATACCACTATATCAACAGGCCGATCCAAACCCACACAAAGTAAGGCAACAACGTTACCCAAGAAAAGTGAGGCTGACATCTACTATTTCGCCGTTCGTCTCTCTTCTCAATTTTTATAGTAATATCCAACCTCTTAAAAGCACTAAAAGGAGCACTGCTTTTTCATCCAAGTTGCCTCCCCTTTTCCTTGGTTGACTTTCTAGAGAATTGAGCTCCCTTCTCGACTTGAACTAGGTCATTAGGAATACCCTGACTTACTAGTAAGCCACCAAAGTCCTTCAAGATCTACACTTCGACATCAGTTTTTTGGTCGAAGAGGATCTACTCTTCTATTTTGGGCAAAGTCAAGTAGAGACTGAGTTCACCCTGCTTCTAGGTGTTGCATTGAATGAGCATCTTCCTTCCTGTAATGCTTAACTCATTTTCCATCTCCTCCTTTGCAACAAACAAGATGTGGTGTGCTTTGATTATGAAGCATATGAAATAGTCTCGACCTTCGGCTAGAGATGCCGAACCTCCTACCCCAACTAAGTCAACACCAAACAAGTCGGCACCACACAGATCTTCGGCTCCTTAGGCGATCTCATTTTCTAAATCAGAAGAGTCGCTTTCAGTCATGCAAAAGAACTCCCAACGCTCACCTAGTTTGCCAACAAAAGTTTCTCCCCCTTACCCCCGCCTCCAATCAAAACTTTGCAACCACCTCTAGCAGGGCCCACAAGTCTTTCCAACACAACTGAAGCCTCCCTTCTTAGGTCCAGCTCAGGGTACAAGTTTTCCCATCGGCCTCCCTTGAGTCGACCCCAAGGAGCACACTGGCCAGCATTTCTGAGCAAGAGGGAGGTGGTCGAGTGTCTTTCCCTCATAGATCTATTGGATGACATCTACCACCAGAGTCAAGATACAATCTCCCCTTTTCTTTTTCCTCCTACCTTCACTTATTCTCTTTCTTGTGGCTACTGGCTTATCAACAGTAACTCAGCTCAACTTCTGTGCCTCAACAAAACTTACCACCACCTACGGATTCGTGAAGCGAATAAAAGAGCTAGGCTAGAGAAGATGGCCCAGGAGGTTCAGGATGCCAAGGTAGAAAATTCTCTCTACTTGGAGTAAGTTCTGAAGCTTCGAGCCGAGCCAGATGAAATTGCAACTCGTTGTAGGAGGCCGAGAGGGAAGCCTCGACAGAGAGGGAAAAGAATACCATCTATCTTTTAAATTAGAGGTTTCTAAGGTTGAATTTGCTACTTACAAAGCTAGGGAGGAGCAATGATGGGAAACCAAGAAGAATACCATTTTGGAGTCGCCTAAATTTTTTGACCTGTTGGGTGCTTGCTTAACCTTCCTCTTCAGGCACGAGTTTAAGGGGGTCATCTAACAGTTTAAGAAGGTAAGTTATCCTCTCAAGGGGAATCAGACAACTTCCTAGATTATTACAAGGTCTTATAAAATATTTCTCAGTTACGGGTCCTTCTACAATATCTTTTTTTTTTTTTTTTTTTTTCCAATGGAATACATATCCTTTTAATGACTTGTTTATTAGTATAACTAGATCCGGTCAAGGTCCGGGTCGGATCCGAATCCGACCTAGAATCGGACCGTGATCAACGGGCCGATTAACCGGGTCAACGGGTTTGACCCGGACCCATGACCAGACTGCCCCGTGACCGGACCGTCTATTAGGCGGTCCGATCACGATTTTTTAAAAAATCGAACCCGCGAACCGTCAATTTTTTTTTTTTTAAAAATGAACGGAAAATAGGGCGACACACCCATGCCAATGGAGAGCATGGGCGTGTCGGGCATGAAGACGTGGGTGTGTTAGCCGACACGTCCGGGGTGTGTTGAGGAACATGGGTGTGTCGGCTAACACACCCGGGGTGTGTTGAGGAACATGGACGTGTCGGTCATGCAACATGGGTGTGTCGGCTAATACACCCGGGGTGTGTTGAGGAACATGGGTGTGTCGGGCATAGAACATGGGCGTATCGGCTAACACACTCGGGGTGTGTTGAGGAACATGGACGTGTCGCTTAACACACCCGGGGTGTGTTGAGGTCTGGAAGTTCTGACACGAGCGTGTCGGCTATGTTGTTTTGATACGCCTCCATAATTCCCGATTCTTCACCCTAAAAATATCCCAAAATAGTTTTTTTTTTCCAAAATATGTTAAACTTGACTAAAATATAACAAAATACATGACTAAAACATAAAATGGGATGAAATGCATGCATATTGAATACCCAAAATGCAACATGAATTACACAGGTCGCGACCCGCCGGGTCGGCTCGAACCGGACCCGATGGGTCGACCGTTTTATTATTTTTTTAAAAAAAAAATTTCGACGCCCACGATTTCGTGGCCGTTGATCATCAACGACCACGAAATGCAACGGCCGACCCGCCGGGTTGGCCCGGCTCGGACCCGACGGGTTGGTCGTTGGATTTTTTTTTTAATGTTTTTTTTCCTATAAATACTCCTCCACTCCCTTTCACTTTTTCACAAATCACAACTTCTCTTCTCTAATTCTCATTCCCTCATTTTTTTTCAAGTCTCAAGTCATATTTTTACAAATGTCTGGAGCCGGATCAAGTCGTAAGGGTGCGGCCGATGCCAAAGGAAAGGGAAAGAGCATAATGCCGCCACCGCCCGAGTTCGAGTTCGAGCAAGGCGGCGATTCACCTCAATTCGATATCGGCGACTATGATCTTGATATTTCCGGTGATGAATATCAAATATGTCATCATCATCAAAGTCAAGAAAGTAGGAACAATACATCCAGTACGATGGCGGGTTCTATGGCTACAAGACCAACTCGAGTGCCTCGCCCGACATCCGATATCTTCACCAAACATTTCAAAAAAGTAACGCTCTCTTCCGGTGATATGCAAGCAAAATGCAAATATTGTTCGAAATGTTACAAATTTCAACAAGAAGAAGGTTACGGAACTCTTACTCGACATGTGGAGAGAAATCATCTGGTGGAAATTGGTATCGATCGTTCTCAAACTCAAATTTCGACATTCTCTTCTCAATCGGGTTGGGGTAACGAATCTAAACTTTTTAAATTTGACAAATCTAGATTTAGGGAAGAAACTGCTAAATTTGTGCGATTGAACAACTTTCTTTTAGTTTTAGTGATAAATTATCTTTTGAAAATTGGCTTTTTACAAGTGCAAATCCTTCTATTAAATGTATTCCAAGAAATACTTTAAAACACGCACTTTTAAAATTAGTCTTAGAACAAAAAAAAGAATTGATTAAAGAATTTTCTAGTTTAAACAGTAAAGTTTCTTTGTGTTCCGATATTTAGAGTGATCATTGACAAAGTTGTTCATATATGGGTATTACTTGTCATTGGATTGATAATAATTGGGACATTCAAAAAAGATTGCTAGCATATAGATGTTTTAACGAAACACACACGGCACAAAATATTTCACAACTTATTTTTGTTATTTTAGAAGAATATGGTCTAACTTCTAAAGTTTTTTCAATTTCTTTTGATAATGCTAGTGCAAATACCTCTAGTATTAGTGAGCTTATTGATATATGTAAACCATCAATAGGTGGAAGATTTTTTCATATCAGGTGTACATGTCACATTTTAAATTTGTGTGTTCAAGATGGACTTAAAAATTTAGGATCACATATTCAACCAATTAGGAGTGTAATTCATTATTTATGGATACATCCTCAAGTTATGAAAGAATGGAAAAAATTTTACAAAATAAATGGTATGAAGCCTAAATAGTTTGCACGTGACGTCCCAACTCGCTGGAATTCTACTTATAAATTGTTGTTATCTACTTTTGAATACAAAGATTTATTATGTATATTTTTTCTTTAACATGTTCAATCACGTGATATTTATTTGTTTTCAAATCAATGGAATATATGCACTAGTATTTGTGAAATTTTAAAAGTTTTTAGTGATGCTAGTGACCAATTTATCCGGTGTTTATTATCCAACTTCACATTTAGTTTTAACACATTGTTGTAATATTGCATGTATTTTTAATGAACATATTCAATCAAATGATACTTATTTATCTCAATGTATTTATGTAATGAAAGAAGAATGGGAAAAATATTTCTTAAACATTCCTGAAATATTTTTATGTGCTTTTGTTTTAGATCCTAGACTTAAATTAGATGGTTTGCAAGATATGTTAGCATTATATTATGAATCTTTAAGTCCTATTACCGAAACTGCTCCTAATATTTCTTTGATTTTGTTTAATATTAAAACTCATTTACATGATATTTATAATGAATATAACATTAAATATGATGAACAAACTATTGAACATGAAATACATCAATCCACTACAACTAGTATTATTACTTCTAAACTCACTAAAGCACAATTGTTATTAAAGGAACGAACTAAACGTCCACGAGGATCCTCAAGTTCCAATCAGGAACTTGAGAATTATTTTACCACTTCTTTTGATTTTAGTGATGCAAATGAAGAAAGCTTCGACATTCTAAAATGGTTGTTGCAAAGAACTCAAATATTTCCAATCTTATCTATAATGGTAAAAGAAATTATAGCTTGTCCAGTTTCAACGGTTGCAGTGAAACAAGCTTTTAGTATCGGAGGAAATACATTGGACGAGAGACGTTCTAGCTTAAGGCCGGAAAATTTGAAAGCGCAATGTTTACTCAATGATTGGTCAAAAGCTGCAAGTCGAACCCAACATATTAAAAGTGACGAAGAAGACCAAGATGAAACAGAGGGAACATCCGAAACTACGACGACGACAGGAAATACCGAGTACGACTGAAATTGATTGAATATAATGAAAATTGAAATGTAATTGATTTTTTTTATTTTAATAGGTTTTTTATTTAAGTCTAAGATGTTGAAATTTGAGATGTAATATATTTTTTATTGAGATAATGAAATATTTGATAGAGTTTTTATAAGTTCAATTGTGTAATTTTATTTATTTTAATTATTTACATCATTCTTTAAATTTTTATTTATCCGGAATCGGCGGTTCCACTGACACCTAGAAACCGGCCACGAGCGAGCCGATTAAGGGTCGGTATTTTGCCAACTCGGATCCGACGGTTCCGACCCGGATTCGGATCGGACCCGAACCGTGGCCAGGTCTAAGTATAACTAATGTACCCATTCGATCCCCCTGGCTAAGTACTAGTTTGAGACCTCTAATGCACCTCAGTTCAACTTTTGAGATCCCTTTTACAACTCATTCCTTGCTTAGTTTCCCTTTATAACTTACCTCTTAGCGGGACTTTGAAGTCTTTAATAGGGATGACTTTGAACCAGAGTTGGAGGCGAATATAAAAGGCCATTATAGAGAGGATATGAGTGAGGAACTTACAAATCCTAGAGATCACCGGAGATCAGAAGAGAGAAGGTTGGAAATGATAAAAAAAAAAATAGAGTCATGAAGATGAATGATCTCATCTTGGGGGAAAACCTAATTTAAGCTGAAAATGGATGGTTCAGAATTGTCGGATTAGAACGGAGGTGAGCAAGCTAATGGCAGGACCATCCAATGATATGGCTTGGAATATGCATCGGTATCCATGGTAATAATGTGCATGATTTTTTCATGATTGATTATCGATGGAGATCATGGGAATTTGGGATCTCATCTTTCAAGAGATAGAGTATAAATGTAGCAGGATCGATCCATTATGTTTTCCCGATCGACAATTGTAGTTTTTCTTCAACTCCTCACAAGAGGTTGACTTGGGAGGTCAGTTTTGTTAGTACATATAAGATTCATATATCTCCACAATGGTATGATATTGTCCACTTTGGATCTAAGTCCTCATGATTTTATTTTTAGATTTTACTCAAAAGGCCTCATACCAATAGAGATATCTTTTTATCTTATAAGCACATGATCTTTTCTATGTCTTACCAATATATGACTTTGATTGTATTTCCCATACTCCTAATAATTCTTCTCTCAAATGAAGGACCATATTGAGCCCCCTCAAGCTTATTCGTCCTCAAAGGACTTCCTCTGCTTGATGTCTGATCCTCAACTCATCAGGACTTCTTGTCAACTGTCTGGTCCTCCTGATCCAGTTGGACTTCCTACCAGTTGTCGAGCCCTTCTGTCCCAACTAAACTTTCTGCCAGTTGTTCGGTCCTCCCGATCCAACTGGACTTCCTGTCTGGTATCTGGTTCTCTTGATCCGGACATGAGAGTTCCACTTCCTTCATTCGAGATTCATAGCTTGACATGAACCATGACTTTGATATCAATTGTTAGTGTCTATAAGATCCACATATTTCTACAATGATATGATATTGTCGACTTTGAGTCTAAGTCCTTATAGTTTTATTTTTGAGCTTTACCTAAAAGGTTTCATACTAATGGAAATATCTTTTTATCTTATAAACACCTGATCTTTTCCATGCCTTACCAATATGAGACTATGATTGTATTCCCCATACTCCCAACAAACTTGACATTCATGTCTGATTTCGACCTCAAGTATGATAGAAGCCTAAGGTCATATGAAGTTTTGCGCAAGTTTATTCTGTTAGAATTGTTGGGAGAATAATCAAAGTCTCACATTTAAAAAACATGAAAAAGATCATGGACTTATAAGATGAAAAGATATCTCCATTGGTGTAAAATCTTTTGGTTATAATTCAAAAATAAAATCATGAGAACTTACACCCAAAGTTGACAATATTATACAATTGTGGAGACATTTAAATTTTATTTGCACCAATAATTAGTATCAGTCAATGGTCTATGTCAAACTATGAATCTCAAACGAAAGAAGTGATGTAATATATCGAATATATATATATATATATATATATATATATATATATATATATATATATATATATATATATATATATATATATATATATATATATATATATATATATATATATATATATATATATATATCAAATTAAATAAAAATTACAAATAATATAATATATTAATAATATAATTTTAAAACGAGATAAATAAAATGATTTTTTTAGTTATTTTATTAAAAGGAAATTAGTTATTAATTAATATTTTAGTTAATAATTCCGGGATAAGATTTTATTAGATTTAGCTAAGTCTAATTATTTTATCCAATCCGTTGATTAAGTCAATTAATATAAGGTTATATTAATTAAATATTTATTAGAAATTTTAAGATAAAATTTTATTAGATTTGGTTAAGTCTAATTAAATTTTATCCAAGATATTAATTAAGTCAATTAAAATAAGGTTATATTAATGAAATATTTATTAGAAATTTCTATATAAAATTTTATTAGATTTGGTTAAGTCTAATTAAATTTTATACAAGATATTGATTAAGTCAATTAGCCTAAGTATAAATTAAGCCCTAAGTTTTATCAAAGGGAAAAAGAAAAATCCGGTTTTCCCTTCCTTCCTGCCTCTTCTCGCCATCGACCCACGCGCCTCTTTGTCGCCGCTTGCATCCGCCGGGCGCTGTGGCATCGCTTGCCCTGCTTCGCTGGCATCGCCGCAAACGCCGCCGCCCGCCTCTTCCTGTGTCGTCGCACACACCCCCCTTGCCTAGCTCATCGTCGTCGCGGTCATTGTGCCCTCGCCCACGCCCTATAGATCCTCTCCTGCTTCTCGACATTGTCTCAATCGGCATCGGGAGACCGCATCCTTCTCCCATCCATTCGTGAGCTCGATTTGCCTGTCACCATCGTCGCTTCGATTGCTGCCCGAATCCTCCTCGCCGCCATGACATCTAAAGCGCAAGTGAAAGCTCTCGCCGACCGGTTCATGAAGGAGGGAGATGAAGACCTCTGGAACAAGGATGATGGCCCTATCCACAACCCTCCTTGTTATCCCCGTGCTGTGAATTCACTATCACTTCTTGATTTAAGGAAGCTCATGGTTGGCCGACAAAATTTGATAGAGAGTCAGGTCGGTCGGATTTATACTTTTGGGTTAGATCTAAAAAGGTTATCGAGCAGGATTGGATTTGAGATGAACTTGCAAATGCAAAGACAATCAGTACAGTCAACATATCAGGTGGGTGGTTCTCTTTTTAGGATTTAGTGCATGGTTATATTGGTTACATTGTTTACTTAGGTTATCCTGTAGTTACACTTTACGTCCTTGCTAGTATTGCTTTGACCCTATATTTGCTTGACTTTTTATACCCTATTTGACTTTTGGGCTATTTGATTTTCATTAGTATGTTTATGCTATTGTTTAATGAATATGATTGTTATATGTACTTATTTGCTTAGTTGTTGTTTCGGTTGATACTATACTCGAACTGGTAAGAATAGTATAATTAAGATGAAATTAATCCTTAGAGGATATATAACTTTTCTCCTATCTCGACTGCCAGCTATGTCTCCCATTCGTGGTTGAGAGGATTTGCAGTAGAGGATTTATAACTTTTCTCCTATCTCGGTTGCTAGTTATGTCTCTCATTCGTGGTTGAGAGGGTCTGCAGTAGAGGATTTATAACTTTTCTCCTATCTCGGTTGCTAGTTATGTCTCTCATTCGTGGTTGAGAGGGTCTGCAGTAGAGGATTTATAACTTTTCTCCTATCTCGGCTGCCAGCTATGTCTCCTATTCGTGGTTGAGAGAGTCTGCAGTAGAGGTTCTCTACTTTTGAACTATGGTTGCATTTGTATACTTGTGGTCGATCATGTCTCCCATTCGTGGTTGAGAGAATCTACCATGGAGTTTTATTCTTGGACTACTCGTTCGGAGTTAGTGATAGTTGGATTCATGTATCGTCTGTAGCTAGATAACTACCTTACATCTTGACTACCCACGAGACCCGGCTGTGGTAGCATGTTGTTGCATGCAGTCCATAGCTAGATAGTTATATACTCTGTCTGCCCACGAGACCCGATCGTGGTAGCATGTTGTTGCCCGTAGATATTGAGTCTTTTATTGCTTGTCTACCCACGAGTCCCGACCGTGGTAGCATGTGGTTGCACGTAGACAATGCTCTGTATATTGCCTATCTGCCCATGAGTCCTGGTCGTGGTAGCATGTTGTTGCCCGTAGATAGTGCCCCTTTTGTATTATACCTCGAGAGCCACGAGGCTTTGTCGTGGTATCTTAATGTGTATTGCTTGTAAATTACAGTTGGTTGTATATGTTATAGGTATATTTATTATACTACTGACTAGGTTAGTTGCAGACTGATATTGGTACTTTGAGATTTTGGTTACTCAATTTTGTTTCCTTTGACTTCCATTATGTCCATTATGATTATGCACTATTTTCTATCCACCCACTGAGTGGTTGTACTCACCCCCTCTTCTCTTATCCTCCAGGTTAGTCGATAGAGGACGAGTCTAGTTGACTTACCTTCACATCGCTTAGAGAGTCCTTTACTGTGCTGATCCCACTGCATCGTCGAGATGCCGCTTTATTTGCTTTATTGTTATTGCATTTTGTTTATGCACTTTGGATTTTGTCGCGATTTAATTTGTCATCATAAAACTAATTTAGTTTTAGTTGATTTATATTTTAGTTGTGCATATATATAGTTAATAAATAATTATATTTGGTATTATTTCAAAATTTTTACCAGATTTGATTCCAACGATGTATTTCGGAATATTGTCACCAAGGGGCTCCTCCGTCATTTAGATGACGAATAGGCCCCCCGGGGCATGATAATTTTATTGGTATCAGAGCTTAGGTTTGCGATTTCGATTTGTGGGTTTTGTGTTTCGAGGTTTTCTTTTCCTTTGTTTTTGGAGTTCTTGTGTTTTGGGACCAAGCAAGCTGAAGGACATGTCTGAGCTATAGGAAAAGTTATTGTCTTTAGTAGTCATTGTACTTTCTTTATGTAATAGGAAGTTATCATTATGTTTTTGTCAGATATTTACATATTTGCTCATAGTAGGAAATGCCACCTAGTGAAATTGCCCATACTCATGGTCGGGGACAAGGTCGACCTCGAAAGCGACCTATTGATGCTGCGGGACCTACCCTCGAGGTTGAAAATATAGACTCTTTAGAGGTATCGATTGATGTCGAATTAGGAAGCTAGAGTTAGACCTGCTAGCCACCCATTTGGAGGTCAAGGAGTAACCTCTCAAAGAGTATCAGTCCCTACTACTATTAGTGATTTGGTTATAGATAAGACGTGTATACCTACACTGACCAAGACGATGAAGAATCATTTTATGTATTTCAGGAGGATACCGATTCATGGATTGCTCATGCATGGATGGACAATGTAGAAGACTCACTTGGATACATAACTTGCATGGATGCAGAGAAGGTGGAACTTGTCGTGTATCACTTACGAGGTCAAACCATTATATGGTGGAAAATGTTACAGACGATTTTTGGAGAGCAGAGTATCACTTGGATACTATGCCGAGAGACTTTTGAGAGATAATATTTTCTGATCTCTTTCGGTATAAGTTGTCGTCAAGAGTTTCTGAACCTTAAGCAAGACGATCAAAGCGTCATGGATTATATTGGAGAAATTTAATCGACTTGTAGAATTTTTACCCCATTAAGGAGCTCAAGACTATGATCATATGCTCTAGTTTATCCATAGTCTTGTAACCTACATTCAGATCAGGATGTTTGGATCCTCCATTAATACCTACCGAGAGACACTAGGTCGAGTCTTACTGATCGAGATGACTCAGCGAGCCGATGAGTCTGGTATACGAGGTATCATGTTAGTTTACCCTATTCTAGCTGATATATTGATAGCTCACATTCCTTGATATCTCGATAATACTTAGGAAAAAATAGTAGAATTCGGATACCTCGACCTTATAGATTAGTTATAATAGCAAGGAAGACTTTAACGTCTCGTTACGAAGTAAAAGAGTAACCCTTGGATTTTGGTAGCCATTTCTTGACATGAGATTAGACTACCATCCACTGAGAGTAAGAGATTTTGATATATCGAACTCAACACAAATGCACCAGATCTTACACTTGCTGAAGATGAGAAGACTAGTAACCAATTGAGATATGGATCCGAGTGGTGCAACGGAAGCATGGTGGGCTCATAACCCACAAAGAAGGTTACGAACTAACAATTGGAATATTAAGATATTAGAATAAATTAGGAGAACGACATAATACTTAGGGTTATCTAACCATACAAGTACATAATGACTTCCATATTTTGTTAATATGGGAGCATGTACTCAATTTATTTATGTTGTGAAGGATATAGTTGAAGTTCCAGATTATATTCCAAGCGCGAAGAATGTTGAGATGAAACAAGGTCATCTGCTGGATAGAGATTGAATGCTAACGATATTCGGATGAAGAAACTACTTAGAATATAAGGACGACATATAGATAGGATATCTTTATTAGGGTATATCAAGTGGGAAATTTGGAGACCAAATTATATATATATATATATATATATATATATATATATATATATATATATATATATATATATATATATATATATATATATATATATATATATATATAACAAATTAAATAAAAATTACAAATAATATAATATATCAATAATATAATTTAAAAATAAGATAAATTTATTTAGTTATTTTATTAAAAGGAAATTAGTTATTTATTAATATTTTAGTTGATAATTTCGGGATAAGATTTTATTAGATTTAGCTAAGTCTAATTATTTTATCCGACCCATTGATTAAGTCAATTAATATAAGGTTATATTAATTAAATATTTATTAGAAATTTCGAGATAAAATTTTATTAGATTTATTTAAGTCTAATTAAATTTTATCCAAAATATTGATTAAGTCAATTAGCCTAAGTATAAATTAAGCCCTAAGTTTAATCAAAGGTAAAAAGAAAAATCCGATTTTCCCCCCTTCCCCGTTCCTCTTTCTCGCGTCACTGACCCACGCACCCCCTCCATCGCTGCTCTACACGCGCCAGCAGCCAGGCCACCGCCTGTTGCCCTGCTTCACCGCCATCGCTGCAAACACTGCCGCCTGCCTCTTCCTGCGTCACCACACGCGCCCCCCTTGCCTAGTTCATTGTCATCGTGGTCATCGTGCTCTCGCCCATGCCCTATAGTGGTGGTGTAGTATGCACCTAAGTCGAACTTGAGTTTTGATTATAGCAAATGATACAAAGTTAAGCTCATTTTGTTATCTCACGAGCTAAATCAAGTGTGCAGAAAAGTGCTAAAGCTAGAGCTGAAGGTCAGCACCACTCAGAGGGAGCTGTGGTGGTCGAGCGACACCGGGATGACTTCGAAGGAAGCCAAAGGAATCAGGTGGAAGATCGAAAGCAAAAGCTAAAAGGTAAATGTTGAGGTAAGCTCGTGTGAGTAAGCGCAAGGAAGGTCGTGTCCTCTGTACGGGGACGTTCTTAAGCGACGATCCGACCAAGACCTTTGGATCATAATCGAGATGTGGATCATAATCCAAACGGGATTCACACTTCCGACTAACGAAGTGGGTGAATCTTTGGATTATGATCAATGGACCAATGCTACAAAAAGACAAGTTGAAGCCGATGCCAAGGCGACTCAAATCCTCCAATGCAGCTTGTCCAAGGAGGAGCTTAATCGCGTCAGACCCTTCATCAGTGCAAAGGACTTGTGGATTAAATTAGCGGAATTGCACGAAGGAACTGATGAAGCAAAGGTATGCAAACGGGACCTTCTTTTTAATAAATTATATAGCTTAAAAATGCAGGAACATAAGACCATGACTCAACTACACGCCCGAATACAAGACATCATCAATAACTTGCACGCCATCCGACAAAAGGTAGAAAACTGCGACCTAATAAGGTATGTCTTGAACTCATTTTCTAGGACTATCTTGTGGGCATCCATGGTTGATGCCTACAAGGTCTCTAAGGACTTATCAAAAATTAGGTTAGATGAATTATTTTCAGAATTTGAACTCCATGAACAGTCTAACTCGGTATCCGAGAAAGGTATAGCTCTTATTGTAGGTCAAAAGAAGAAGCCCGCAAGTAAGCCACCCTCGAAGAAAGAAGAAGACAAGTACGAGTCGGAGGTCGATTCGGAGATGGAGACCGAACTAGTTAACCTAGTTCGGAGGATGATCAAGAGCCAAAGATGATCCGTCACTCAACCCAATGAAGGTAAATCTAAAACTAGTTCTAACGTTAGGTGCTATAAATGCAATAGGTTTGGACATGTCAAGTCGGAATGCCCGAAGCTTAAAGACAAAGCACCGAAGTTCAAAAAGGCGCTCAATGCTACGTGGGAAGAGGCATTGGAGGAAGAAGACGATGACCTCGTCTTCATGGCTAAACCAATCGAATCGGAGTCGGAGTCCGAATATGAACCCGAGGACGAGTCGGACTACAAATCTCTATTCAAGACAAGTCATGGATACACATCCGGTTCAAGAGAAACTCTCAAGGTAAGTCGGTCCCTCATTAGTACCTTATACAATGCAATTAAGTTTCTAACTAGGAAGTTATCTAAGTTCGAGTCCAAGGTCGAGACCCTATTTGAGGAGGTTAAACTCCTTAAACACGAGGTCTCCCTAACCTCTTCGACTAGTCAAGTTCAAGAGAAGGACTCAACTCGAGTTGAAAAGCTCGAAGTTGAGAACTCACTTTTGAAAAGTCAAGTCGAAGATCTTAGGAACACGTTGGAAAGGTTCACTTTGGGATCCAAGGGACTTGACCTCTTACTTGGATCACAAAGAGTCGTGTACAACAAGACCGGGCTTGGGTTTAGCTCAAATATGACTAACAAGTCGTATATGTCAATCGTAAGTCGAAATAGAATACATGTCCAAGCATGGATCCATAAGACCACTTTGATTTCTCAATTAGGATCCAACCAGTACTGGGTTCCCAAGGACCAAATCCACTATGTGGAAAGACCGAACCGATTCAATGGTCCAGGGGGAGTCAGTATAAAACTTGTTCGTGCTATTACTTAGAAATTGCATGCTTAATTTCTCTTTCTTTTCTTTTTTAGAATGGTTAGATAGGGACTATAGCTCGTCAATACTTGATAACATAGTACCAAGACGCAGCAAGATTACGCTAGGAAAATGAAGTCTTGGGTACTCGAGTTAGATAAGATGTATCTAGTTCGGTTCACTTGACCGAGTGGAACTAGCTGAAGCTACCTCGCCATATCCTAGACTAGTTAGACCAAGAAGTGGTCTTAAGTAAGTCAAGTTACTATTTTCTTGAAATTGGCTTTGTCTAAGGAAGTGGTCATTTTTCCGATCAAAGAAGGCCCCTGTGCCTCGCCACGTCCTGGAAGCCAAGATCTTGAAAAGGTGACTTGATGAGCTTAGGGTCAAATCCGAATCTAACGCAAGGTTGACTAGTTTCGATTCATTAAAATTAATCAAGTAAAATTGAATTCATCTCACAAGAACATATAAGGATAACATGTTTGATCATGTAGAAATGGGTGAGATGATCTAGGTCTAATGATTTACAACCAAATTTTAAATTCCAATATCCGATCCAACTACCTTACGTGTATGATCAATGGATGTTAGATAGTGGTTGCTCCCGACACATGACCGGGGATCAACTTAAGTTTTCAAAGCTTCGATTCAAGCGACAAGGATCGGTAGCCTTTGGAAACAATGACAAGCTCAAAATCATCGGATCAGGTGATATTGAGCTCAACTCAAACTTTATCATTCAAAATGTTTTACTAGTTGAAAATTTTGAATATAATTTACTTAGCATAAGTCAACTGTGTGATAATAACTATAAGGTCATATTCCTAGAAAATGAATGCGCAATTAAAACAAATGAAACCTCTAAAACAATCCTTAAAGGAACTAGGAATAGCAACATCTATACTATTAATCTACCTAACTCCTCAACCAAGTGTCTTATGACACAACAAGAGGAATCTTGGTTGTGGCATCGACGACTCGGTCACTCGCACCCAAGACTCGTCCACAAGATGAGTCAGAGTGGCTTAGTTAGAGGTTTGCCCAACCTTAACAACTTAGACAATAAAATTTGTAATGCTTGTCAACAAGGTAAACAATCTAGGATACAACATCAACTAACTAATCAAGAATGAACCAAAAGTGTTCTTAAGCTCCTACATATGGATCTATTCGATTCACA
The DNA here is from genome assembly GCA_025175895.1 of Wurfbainia villosa. NCBI lineage: Eukaryota > Viridiplantae > Streptophyta > Magnoliopsida > Zingiberales > Zingiberaceae > Wurfbainia > Wurfbainia villosa. Next base: position 26,746,902 of record CM045995.1, read on the forward strand.
TGGAGCTAGGTCACTTAATGGTAGTCAATTCTGCTTAGTAATAATTGATGACTATTCTAGGTTTATCTGGGTTAGGTTCATTAAACATAAAAGTGAAACCCTAGATCAACTCATCAACTTGTTTAAACTAATCAAAAATCAAAAGAACCTTAAAATTAAAAGACTTAGGAGCGATCATAGTGGTGAATTCGAAAACCACAGGTTTACAGATTTTTGTAACATAAATGGATATCACCATGAATTCTCGTGTCCTAGAACCCCACAATAAAACAGTCTAATCGAACGTAAAAATAGAACCCTACAAGAAGCCGCTAGAATAATACTAAACGAGTATAACCTACCCGACAGGTTTTGGAAAGAAGCCGTTAGTATGACTTGCTATGTCCAAAATAGAATCCTTTTGGTAAAGGGACACCTTAAGACCTCGTACGAAATCTATCACGACAAAGTACCTAACATCAAGTACTTTAGGGTATTTGAATGTAAGATACATATTCTGAACACTAAGGATTACCTAGGAAAGTTCACATCCAAAACATCTACAAGAATCTTCTTAAGATACTCCACTACAAGTAAAGCCTATAGGGTATACAACCATGACACCCTTAGAGTTGAAGAGACTATTAATGTAGTGTTTGATGAAGGACACGAACCTACAAAACCCATAGCAACACCAACTAGCGAACCGACTCATACCAGACTCGACTCCGACTCTGAGATCGAGTCTAGTATTAATCCTAACCCAAGTCCAACGAGTCATCCAGTCGACCAAGTCATAGGTGACCCTAACCCAAGTCAAATTAGGATTCAAATGAATCATCCTATCGACCAAGTGATAGGTGATCCTAGCTTTGTTGGGATGTATACTGAAAAGTATATCTTTTGTATGAACATCTTTATTTTTGAAATAAGAATCACATGATCATTGTTTGTATATTTTTATGATTATGCATATTGTCTAATACATTACATTGTAGATAACATGGTGTGTGGTGTCACACATGAGATCATGTTATCGGCTCCTTGTAAAATATAAGTAAAGGCTCACAACCGAGATGACTTTGGACAAACCATTAGAATGGTTGTAGTGTGATTTGATATTGGTTTATCTTGACCATAGAATCACACTAGTGAATTTTGTGTGTATTGAGCAGGACCGACTTAGAGGTGATTTGATTTATTGCTGACTACATAATCGAATCGGACCTCAGATATTATATTGTACATGCTCTTAATCCCGATATAATAACGGACACATATACTTAGTATTCATTTCTTTGATTTACCAATGGGCGAGATTTATAGATTAAATCGATAGGCTCGGTAAGTTGGGAAATGGTATTATTTATATGATGTGCTGTTGATTATAGGAGAAAATCGTGTCCTATATATTAGGATGATGATGTCCCCTTGAGGAGCTCATAAGGTTCATCATGTAAACCCTACAGGTGGACTTGGTCCGGCATGATGAAAAGGTTGAGTGGTTCTACTCATGGAGTTAGATGTTGATTAATTAATGGTCAGTAAATTAATTAATCGACGGGCATTTGAGATCTTAAATATGGAGAGAAAATATACATATAATATATGGAGCCCATATTATCTTATGGGGGTTGGTGAGGTAGATCAATGATAATCGTTTAGTGGATTGGATTATCATTTATGGATCGGACTTTATGTGGGCTTGATCCATGGGTGGCCAAGATCCAACTCCTCCTCATGGTCACTATTGTAGCCTATTAACACCTCATGAAGCTTAGATCCAATGGATGAAAACAAAACTCTAGATTCAAAGGTAGAGATTAAATCTCTAGATCCGACGGTTGAGATTAAATCTCTAGATCCGACAGTTGAGATTAAATCCCTAGAACCAATGGAGGAGATTAAATCATGGCTTATCCCTAACTCTATAAAAGGAGGTGATAGGGGTGGGTGGCAAGATGATGGATGAGGTTAGGGTTTTCTTCCCTTGGGCGGCAACAATCCTAGTTGGGATAGGATTAGGAGTGGGCGGCTAGGGTTAGGGTTTGGGTGTTGGTGGTGGGCGGCAACAAGAGGAGGAGGATTCTTCTTCTTCTTCCTAAGGTTGGCCGGCCCCTATTCTTCTTCCCTCTACCTTGGCCGGAGCTCAACCTATTCTTCTTCCCTTTATCCTTGGTCGGAAATTAGGAGAGCTTAGTTTAGGGTTTGGGCGGCAACAAGAAGGAGGATTGCTTTCCTTTCTCTTCTCCAAGTGTTGGCCGGCGCCCATGCCCTCTTTGATTCTCCTTTGGCCGGTTCCTATACTCCATGTTCTCTTCCTTGGCCGGCGGTAACATCGAGTCTATTGACTTGGTGGCCGGTTCTAGATAGGAAGAAGAGTTTTGTTTGATGATCTTCCTTTGTTCGGAGTGAACAAGGAAGGAAGATTGGTGATCTAGGAGCTTCAACTTTTGGAAGATCGTCACCCACACGACGTCCAAAAGGAGGAAGGACATACAATAGAAGATCAAGAGGTATAACAAGAGGTATAATCTTGTTTATTCTGATTAGTCTTCCTTTGTATAATATTTATAATTGCTTTTCAATTATATGCATGTTTTATGTGGATGTTTGCTTTATGTATGTGTCTAAATAATACTTGGATCCCGAACATAAACACGAAAGTCGGCGATCCGGACATCGTCTATTCCGCGGCTACTTGTAGAATAGAGGTTGGTCGTTTGAACTGTAACGCCCGTAAAATTCCTAGCAATTTTACAAGAATTTTTGGCTTGATGATAATGGGCTTTATGTGGGCTTTTTTTCAAAATAAAAGAAAAATAAGCCAAAAAGAGATGCAAGACCTAGGAATTGAACCCCAAACCTCTAGAGATAGCCAAACCCTATAGATGCACCCACTAACCAGAAGCCCAATAGGATTATATGATTAAGGAAGAGGGGAAACTATAGATAAGTGGGACTAAGGGTAAATGAAGAGGCATAGAAAAGAAAAGAGAAACTTCTCTTCCTCCCCTTTATAAAGAAGAGGGAAGATTGAATTTGGTCACTTCCTCTCTTCTTTCCTTCTTCTCACCGAAACCCTAGAAGCTCTCCCTCTCCATTTTCTTCCTCCCTTGGCCGAAACTCCTCCAAGCAAGAAGAAAGGGCTAGGGTTTGTGTTAGGTCATCTTCTTCACACTACAAGCAAAGCGAAGGAAGTAAGTATCCCCTCACCTGCATACGAGTAGCTTGTCGATTGATGTTTTGTGTCAATTTTTCCATGATCCATTCGGCCAAGCTATGAATTAGGGTCTCAATGAAGCTCTATGCTATGTTTATGCTATGTTTTATAACTAGATGATGATGTTAGGGGTTAAAGTGGATTAGGACAAAAGTTAACCCTAATAAACACTAAAGACCTATTCGGCCAAACCCTACTTTTAGGGTTTCAATGAAGTTCCATGCCATGTTTTTATAACTAGATGATGATGTTAGGGGTTAAAGTGGATTAGGACAAAAGTTAACCCTAATAAACACTAAAGACCTATTCGGCCAAACCCTACTTTTAGGGTTTCAATGAAGTTCCATGCCATGTTTTTATAACTAGATGATGATGTTAGGGGTTAAAGTGGATTAGGACAAAAGTTAACCCTAATAAACACTAAAGACCTATTCGGCCAAACCCTACTTTTAGGGTTTCAATGAAGTTCCATGCCATGTTTTTATAACTAGATGATGATGTTAGGGGTTAAAGTGGATTAGGACAAAAAGCTAACCCTAATAGCCAACAAGGACCATTCGGCCACCCCTAGATATTGATGACCCAATGATGTTTCAATCCATGTTTTGTAGGGTTATGATGTTGTTGTTGAATTAGGTTAAAGGCCAACCCTAAAAGCCCTACATGGACCATTCGGCCACCATAAACTTTGGGTGATTAAATGAAGTCTAATTCATGTTCTATATGCATATGAAGTTGTTGTTATGAATTAAGTTAACATGTTATAGGTTAGCATTTACTTACTTTGATGCCATGCCTTATGCCATGCCTTATGTGTATTGTGATATCTAAGATGTGATATGAAATGAAGTATGCTATGCTATGTTAATGAAATGAAGCATGATGTGTTATGAAATGAAGTATGCTATGCTATGTTAATGCAATGAAGGAAGCATGATGTGTTATGAAATGAAGTGTGTGTTATGAAATGAAGTATGCCATGCTATGTTAATGAAATAAGCTATGTTGTACAAATAAGCATATAAGTATTTTACCTTCTGCATGACTTTTACCAAGACCTTAACAAGGTCCAAGAAGGGATGGGCTCCTAAGATGCCCTAGGTCGATGGAATAAGACTCGGGCCTAGGATGGGCTTCTATGTATGATTGCCCCTAGGTCGATGGAATAAGACTCGGGCCTAGTACGAGATGGGCTCCAAGATGCCTTAGGTCGATGGAGTAAGACTCGGGCCTAGGATGGGCTTCTACGCTATGACGATTTCCCCTAGGTCGATGGAATAAGACTCGGGCCTAGACCTATTAGGTTCGAGACTTGCTACCTCGGGCCTATTTAGGGATGTGCACTATGATAATGAAGAAGTGGTACAATGCCGGGCCCAAATATGTTGAGATTTATGTTTACGTACCTAAAAATATATGTTTTCAAAGCATCCTGCATATGAATACCTGCTGATTGTTATGTTTACATGCTTATGTTATATACGTTACATGTTATGTTTGATGATATGATATGATGTTATGTTTACATGTTATACCTGATGATATGATATGATGTTTATGTTTACATGTTCTGCTTGATGATATGATATGATGTTATGTTTACATGTTATGTTTGATGATATGATATGATGTTATGTTTACATGTTATACCTGATGATATGATATGATGTTTATGTTTACATGTTCTGCTTGATGATATGATATGATGTTATGTTTACATGTTATGTTTGATGATATGATATGATGTCTATGTTTACATGCTTATGTTATATATGTTTCCATGTTATGTTTGATGATATGTTAGGAATGTTTACATGCTTATGTTATATACGTTACCCGTTATGTTTGAGGATATGCTATGATGTTTATGTTACTAAGTTACATACGATGCATGTTATGTTGGTTAAGCATATATTCATGTTATGTCGCTAAGTTATGGATGATACATGTTATATTTACTTATGTTACTCATGCTACATGTTAAGTTGATGATGCCACGTATGTTACATATTATATTGCTTATATGTCATGAATGCTACATGCCATGATTAACGTCGATGTATGGTTTTTGTGAGTAGGAGAGGATCTTACTAAGCCTGTGTGCTTATAGTTGTCTTTCCCTCGTACTGCAGATAAGGGTAAGGGATGGATAAACTAAAGGGAGCAGCAGGAAGGGCCAATGTGTGTGGTAGTGGCATGGTGGAGAAGATCCGTTAGGTCTACATATATATGTGTTTACCTATGATGATGATGTCTATGGATGTCCTTATTATGCCTGCTCATGATGGTGTCGTTTAAGAACTTGAACTAAGCACTAAGTATCTATCTATGTTATGATGCATGTTCTATGTTAATAAGAAGAAGTAAAGAAGAAGTAAGAAGAAGTATCTATGTATGCTATGACGCATGCTCCATATGAAGAAGAAGAAGTATATATATATATATATATGTCAATGCATATTTAGGTTTTAAAAGAAAAAAAAAATGTCTGAAGTCTTCCGCTGTATGTATGTATGTATGTATGTATGTATGGTCGCGTCACGCGCCGCCCCTTCGGATTCTGGGTCTGAAAAGGGCGGGCGTGACATGAACAACAAGTTTGTTCAAGTGACCTCTCTAAACCAATAGCATGATGATAACTCGGTTGTTTGGGCAATCCCTTTTGTCTAGGATTAATTTTTTTTTAATCCGGGGACATTTATGGGATCGCCATGAACAAACGACCGAGGTGAAGTGGGAAGCGAAGTTTCCTCTCACGGATCAATGAAACCAACCCTTCAATTGGTATCAGAGCCAAGGTTTCCGGTTTTGTGTGTTTAGGATTCGATTAATTTTTATGCACTTTTCATATATTATATGTGCCGGATAAGAGTAGGATATGCGTAGGTTAACTCTTTGGTTGTAGACATAAGATCCGACTATTATGGCCATATGTGTGTATGTGATTACATATGTGTAAATATTTATTTTGTTGAATCCTCGGGGTTGACGAGGCTAGTATTTAATTTTTTGTAAATTAGATACGACATTGTTTTGTCACTCTTTTTTATTTTAGTTTACTTTCGACCTAGATTTCATGTACACTCCCTCGTGGAGTATAGGATCGATGGATGTAAATTAAAATAGATTTTAGTCTCAGCTCGGATCTCCGGATGGCTCGTACATGGCGTAGGAGGAGCGGACGAGAAGGCGATACGACGGGAGACATATTGAAGACAAAAGCCATAATAGTTGGAAAATTTTTATTTTTCATATTTATTTCTTATTGTTTGATATGCATGTCATAGGATAGAAAATTCCTCATTTTCAAATTACTAAGTGGGAGAGGGATATTTTTATAAATTCCCACGGCCTCTATTACGATTTGACATGTGATGCAAACAAACTTGCGCGTCGGCTCTGAGTGCCTTTCTCCCCATCAGATGAGTTTGTTTGCGGATCACAAGGTCGAATATGGTTATAGGAAATTATTAAGGAGCATGTGTACTTCCCCATCGTAAGGCACATAACCCGAGATAATTACCTTGGTACCAAGTAATGGTGAACACTTAGATACAAATATAAGTATCCTCCCCATCGGAGTCACTGCTTATATTTGTAGGGCCGAAGAGAAACCAACTATTAATTTTATTTGTCAAAAAGTTAGGTTGACAAGATAGTAAAATTAATGGGTAAAACCTCCTCTTACAAATGTAGTATTAGTATACGTCCACACTATCGTGGCATACGATATTCTCGGTGTTTTGAGGTGTTGGTTGATTTTAAAATTTTATTGTTTGAGGAATCAATAATTTTTTGAAATCTAATGTTTTGATTTATGTGATTCTTAGGTTTTCTTTCAAAATGACTTTCAGTCCACCTGCTATGATACTAAAGGAAAATAAACTTACTGTACCCAACTATGTTGATTGGAAGAGGAATCTAGATATTGTCTTCACTGCTAAGGAGTACAAATATGTACTCTTCAAAGAGTGTCCTCCTTAGTCTGCAAATAAACTGGAAGTCCTTAGAGCTGAGATCGATGGGGAAACCCAGGTCAATATCATTCTCCAGTCGACAGAAAGGCTTGCTCAGGCTCAGGCCATGGTTGCTCAGAAGGTTTCTACTTCTAAGCCGAAAGGCAAGAATAAGAAGAAACAAGGTGGAGCAAAGGTGGTGGGAGGATCTCAAAGGGGAGTGAAAAAGTCGAAAGGCAAGTACTTCACTTGCAAGATGGACATTGAAAAAAGGACTGTCCTAATCCGAAGCAGAACAAAGGAATATCCTTTGGTCTAGTCGTTGAAACATGGTTAGCAGTATTATCTATTGGCACCTGGTGTGTAGATACGGGAGCCTCTGATCATGTCTGCAATACTTTGCAGGGGTTCTAGGAAACCCGACGACGAGATGAGGGAGAGATTACTGTTTACTTGGGAAATGCCATGAAGGTGGCGGCTATTGCAGTGGGAGATGTTTTATTTATCTTTTGAGAAAAATAAAGTTTTGATTCTTAAGAATTGCCTATATGTACCTTTATTTAGAAAGAATTTAATTTCAGTTTCTAAATTGTTTATGGATGGATATTCTATTCCTTTTAATGACAGAGTTGTTAAAAAAAGGAATAGGGAGAATATCTGTTCAGGTACATTGATAGGAAATTTGTATACACTCGAACCAAAAGCTCCCATGATGCAAATAAAAGTTAATAACTCATCTTCTTATTCCAATAAGAGAAAAGTACCTTCGAAAATGAACCAAACATATCTTTGGCATCTTAGGCTTGGTCATATTGACCTAAGCAGAATTCAAAGGTTGATAGCTGATGGACCTCTGGGTTCATTAGTGGTGGAAGATTTCCCAACCTGCGAATCTTGCTTGGAGGGTAAAATGACCAAGAGGCCTTTTAAAGCCAAGGGGTATAGAGCCAAAGATGTGTTAGAATTGGTTCATTCTGATTTGTGTGGTCCTATGTCTATTCAGGCTAGAGGTGGTTTTGAATATTTTGTCTTTTTCATAAACAATTATTCAAGATATGGATGACACTACGATCTGCTCGTGGTGGCGAATACCTCTTGGGAGAGTTTAGGAATTACTTATCAGAGGCTGGGATTCAATCCCAATTGTCTGCACCTGGCACACCCCAGCAGAATGGTGTAGCAGAGCGAAGGAATATGACTCTTATGGAGATGGTTAGATCGATGATGAGTTATTCTGAGTTGCCAGATTGGTTTTGGGGATATGCTCTAGATACGACGGTGTACATTCTGAACTTGGTTCCATCTAAATTAGTGCCTTCTACTCCCACAGAGTTGTGGACTGGGCGAAAGCCTAGTCTAAGACATATTCGGATATGGGGGAGTCCAACACACATGCTGAAGGCAGATGCTGATAAGTTGGAACCTCGTACAGAAGTACGCATGTTCGTTGGCTATCCTAGAGGAACGAAGGGTGGTTTGTTTTATAGTCCTAGAGATCAGAGGGTGATCGTTAGCATGAACGCTAGATTTCTAGAGGAAGACTATGTGATGAGCCACAAGCCCAAGAGTAAAATTGTTCTGGAGGAATTAAAAGGGGAAGTCACTTCTTCAGTACCACCGGTACAAGAGGATATACCACAAGTCACTGCACCGCGTGTCACAGAGGATACACAGGAGATACCTCGTCGTAGTGGGAGGGTTGTTAGACAGGCTGATAGATTTATGTTCTTTGGAGAATCTTCTGATTTGGTCCCTGGCGAACATGAACCTGATCCCTGGACATATGGCGAGGCAATCCAAGATATAGATGCAGCATCTTGGCAAAGTGCAATGAATACTGAGATTGAATCTATGGATTCAAATCAGGTCTGGGAGCTAGTGGAACCACCCGATGGTGTAAAAACCATTGGATGCAAGTGGATCTACAAAAGAAAGAGAGGAATAGACGGAAAGGTTGAGATCTTCAAAGCAAGGCTTGTTGCGAAGGGGTATACTCAGAAAGAGGGTATCGATTATGAGGAGACCTTTTCACCGGTAGCCATGCTTAAGTCTATCCGGATTCTCTTATACATAGTAGCTCATATGGATTATGAGGTGTGGCAGATGGATGTCAAGACAACTTTCCTGAATGGAAGTCTTGAGGAAGACATCTATATGAAGCAACTAGAGGAATTCATTGCTAAGGGCAAAGAACATCTTGTATGTAATCTTAATCGGTCCATTTATGGATTGAAGCAAGCTTCGAGGTCTTGGAACATCCGCTTTGATGAGGTAATCCAGTCTTATAGATTTATTCAAAGTCCGGATGAGTCTTGTGTATACAAGAGATGTGATGGAAACGTAGTGGTATTTCTTGTACTATACGTAGATGACATTTTGTTGATTGACAACAATATCAAGGTGTTATCGGACGTAAGGGTATGGTTGTCCAAACAATTTGATATCCCAAGCTTCATACATTGACACGATTATGGATGTAAGGGACACATCCTTAGGATCAAGGTTATAAGGGATCGCAGGAAAAAGGATGTTGTGCTTATCCCAAGCTTCATACATAGACACGATTATGGATCGTTTTAGCATGCAGAACTCCAAGAAGGGTTTTCTACCTTTTAGGCATGGAGCTCCTTTATCTAAGGAGATGTGTCCTAGATAATTTGAGGAGATAGAGGAGATGAAGGTGGTTCCTTATGCTTTGGAAGTAGAAAGCCTCATGTATGCGATGCTATGTACGAGACCAGATATCTGCTATGCCGTGGGCATGGTCAGCAGATATCAGAGTAATCCAGAACAGGGACATTGGACTGAGGTAAAACATATATTGAAGTACCTGAGAAGGACTAGGGATTATATGCTGGTTTACCGGGCAGACCAATTACTCCTTGTGGGTTACACGGATTCCGACTTCCAATCTGATAGGGATAACAATAAGTCTACCTCAGGTTTTGTGTTTACTTTGGGAGGTGGACCCATTGTATGGAGTAGTGTCAAGCAGAAATGCGTGGCAGACTCTACCATGGAAGCTGAGTATGTGGCAGCCTTTGAGGCGGCCAAAGAAGCTGTGTGGCTCAGGAACTTCCTGATGGACTTGGATGTGATTCCTGGTTTGCCCAGAACTATCACAATTTATTGTGATAATAATGGTGCAGTTGCAAACTTGAAGGAACCACGAGCCCATAAGGTAATTAAATACATAGAGCGCAAGTACCACCTGATACGAGAAATCGTAAAGGAGGTAGAAGTTGTTGTCGCCTAGATTGCATCAGAGGATGACCTGGTAGACCCTTTTCACTAAGGTCCTTCTAGCGAGAGCTTTGATAGACATATGGAGGGAAGGGGAATCAGATGTATGATAGTATGACGACAACATAGTCTTTTAGTATAAGTGGGAGATTGTTGGGATGTATACTGAAAAGTCAATCTTTTGTATGAACATCTTTCTTTTTGAAATAAGAATCACATGATCATTGTTTGCATATTTTTATGGTTATGCATATTGTCTAATACATTACATTGTAGATAACATGGTGCGTGGTGTCACACAGGAGATCATGTTATCGGCTCCTTGTAAAGTATAAGTAAAGGCTCACAACCGAGATGACTTTGGACAAACCATTGGAATGGTTGTAGTGTGATTTGGTATTGGTTTGTCTTGACCATAGAATCACACTAGTGCACTTTGTGTGTATTGAGCAGGACCGACTTAGAGGTGATTTGATTTATTGCTGACTACATAATCGAATCGGACCTCAGATATTATATTGTACATGCTCTTAATCCCGATATAATAACGAGCACATATATTTAGTATTCATTTCTTTGATTTACCAATAGGCGAGATTTATAGATTAAATCGATAGGCTCGATAAGTTGGGAAATGATATTATTTATATGATGTGCTGTTGATTATAGGAGGAAACCATGTCCTATATATTAGGATGATGATGTCCCCTTGAGGAGCTCATAAGGTTCATCATGTAAACTCTGCAGGTGGACTTGGTCCGACATGATGAAAAGGTTGAGTGGTACTACTCATGGAGTTAGATGTTGATTAATTAATGGTCAGTAAATTAATTAATCAACGGACATTCGAGATCTTAAACACGGGGAGAAAATGTACATATAATATATGGAGCCCATATTATCTTATGGGGGTTGGTGAGGTAGATCAATGATAATTCTTTAGTGGATTGGATTATCATTTATTGATCGGACTTTATGTGGGCTTGATCCATGGGTGGCCAAGATCCAACTCCTCCTCATGGTCCCTATTGTAGCCTATTAACACCTCATGAAGCTTAGATCCAATGGATGAAAACAAAACTCTAGATCCAAAGGTAGAGATTAAATCTCTAGATCCGACGGTAGAGATTAAATCTCTAGATCCGACGGTTGAGATTAAATCCCTAGAACCAATGGAGGAGATTAAATCATGGCCTATCCCTAACTCTATAAAAGGAGGTGATAGGGGTGGGTGGCAAGATGATGGATGAGGTTAGGGTTTGCTTCCCTTGGGCGACAACAATCCTAGTTGGGATAGGATTAGGAGTGGGCAGCTAGGGTTAGGGTTTGGGTGTTGGTGGTGGGCGGCAACAAGAGGAGGAGGATTCTTCTTCTTCTTCCTAAGGTTGGCTGGCCCCTATTCTTCTTCCCTCTACCTTGGCCGGAGCTCAACCTATTCTTCTTCCCTTCATCCTTGGCCGGAAATTAGGAGAGCTTAGTTTAGGGTTTGGGCGGCAACAAGGAGGAGGATTGCTTTCCTTTCTCTTCTCCAAGTGTTGGCCGGCGCCCATGCCCTCTTTGATTCTCCTTTGGCTGGTTCCTATACTCCATGTTCTCTTCCTTGGCCGACGGTAACATCGAGTCTATTGACTTGGTGGACGGTTCTAGATAGGAAGAAGAGTTTTGTTTGATGATCTTCTTTTGTTCGGAGTGAATAAGGAAAGAAGATTGGTGATCTAGGTGCTTCAACTTTTGGAAGATCGTCGCCCACACGACGTCCAAAAGGAGGAAGGACATACAATAGAAGATCAAGAGGTATAACAAGAGGTATAATCTTGTTTATTCTGATTAGTCTTCCTTTTTATAATTTTATAATTGCTTTTCAATTATATGCATGTTTTATGTGGATGTTTACTTTATGTATGTGGCTAAATAATACTTGGATCCCGAACATAAACACGAAAGCCGGCGATCCGGACATCATCTATTCCGTGGCTACTCGTAGAATAGAGGTTGGTCGCTTGAACAACAAGTTTGTTCAAGTGACCTCTCTAAATGAATAGCACGACGATGACTTGGTTGTTTGGGCAATCCCTTTTATCTAGGATTAATTTTTTTTAATCCGAGTACATCGATGGGATCGCCATGAACAAACGATCGAGGTGAAGTGGGAAGCGAAGTTTCTTCTCACGGATCAATGAAACCAACCCTTCAAGCTTAGGGGTTCTAACTAGATCATCTTATAGAAACCTTAGTCAAATCTCCTTTATTTCGAAAATCGAACCCAAAACCATTGAACAAGCTCTTCTTAATCCCCATTGGATTATTGAAATGCAAGAAGAGCTAGCTTAATTCACTAGGAACGAGGTTTGGGAATTAGTACCACCACCTAAAGATAAATCAATTATTGGAACAAGGTGGGTCTTCCGAAACAAACTTAATGACAAAGGCGAAGTAGTTAGAAATAAAGCAAGGTTAGTCGCCAAAGGTTTCAGTCAAGTAGAAGGATTAGATTACGATGAAACCTATGCCTTCGTAGCTAGACTAGAATCCATTCGAATGTTGTTAGCCTATGCTGTACATCGAGGATTTAAGTTATTTCAAATGGATGTCAAGTCAGCATTTTTAAATGGACTTATTAAAGAAGAGGTATACGTTAGTCAACCCCCCAGATTCGAAAGCCTAGATAAACCCTACCATGTCCTTAAACTAAAGAAAGCTATTTATGGACTCAAACAAACTCCTTGAGCTTGGTACGAGAGGCTTTCAATTTATCTTAAGTCAAAAGGGTTTAACTAAGGCCTAGTCGATCCAACCCTCTTCGTAAAGACCGTAGGTAAGGAAAAATTTATAGCCCAAATTTACGTAGACGATATCATTTTCGGAACAACTAATTCTATCCTACTAAATGAATTCATTCACTAAGGATGGAATATATTTACATCAACAAAAATATATTAGAGAATTAATTAAATGTTTTGGAATGCAAGACGCTAAAACCTTCAATACACCCATGGCAAATAATGTCAATATAGGAGAGGACTTAGAACGAAAGCCCATTGACCTAAAATAATATAGGAGTGTGGTAGGGAGTCTTCTATACTTAATCGCGAGTTGACTCGACATTTTATTCACGGTAAGTATGTGCGCAAGGTTTCAAACCTGTGCCAAGGAGTCTCACCTAACTTTAGTTAAGCGTATCCTTAGGTATCTAAAGGGCACGCTAAGCGTAGGTATTTGGTACCCTAGACCTACCGAGTTCGAACTAATAGGCTACTCCGACTCGGACTATGCCGGTAGTAAACTTGATAGGAAGAGCATGAGTGGTTGTTGTCAACTTCTCGGCTCGAGTCTAGTGAGTTGGTGCAGTAGGAAGTAACACTGTGTTGCTTTATCTACCACCAAAGTCGAATACGTCGCGATGGGTGAGTGTGTGGCTCAACTTCTTTGGATGAAACACACTCTCCAACACTTTAACTTAAACTTCAACAATATTAAAATTTACATAGATAATATTAGCTCCATCAACTTAACCAAAAATCCTATTTGCCATTCTAGGATCAAACATATAGAAGTTAAACACCACTTTATTCGAGAACATGTAGCTAACGGAACCATTAAACTCGAATATGTGGAATCCAAGTCAAACCTAGCCGATCTTTTTACCAAGCCACTACCCGAAGCCGAATTTAGTCTACTAAGATGAAAATTAGGCATGTGCATAATAGAGTAGGACTTACATTCTTTTTATATACTCTAGTATTTACTTCTCTTTTCATGTTAATGGAACTAGCTTAGGGCTTACCCTAGATATCATGCACCTATAGATTTAATGAGCTAATACATCTCACAACATATAGGACTAATGTGTTTGTGTACTTAGCCACGTAGATGGGCGTGAGATGTTAGGACCTTACTCCTGGTTCCAGATATAGAGCTAGTGCATCGCCATGAACCACGAAGTATAATCATATATATTAACCGACTCTGACCAGGACTTGTTGATCTTTTATATCAATCAAGTCAAATAAGAGTTGAACATTTAATAGATGAGCTTATTTTTAGTATATTATTTTCAAAATAATATGGAACATGCTTGGACTTGGAACTTAAACTTAATACTTATATTTTTCAAAATCCCTCTTTCCGATTTATGGCAAAAGGGGGAGAAAAGGCCAAAGTTAAGGGATCATTTTTTTTGATAACTTAACTTAGTAACTTAATTCTATATTCTTATGGCAAAACGTTAATGTTTTACTTGATAAAGGGGGAGAAAGGCCAAGTTAAGAAATCTTCTTAACTTAAACTTATTTTTTAATACTAAGGCCGACTTTAAGTAATTGTTAATTACTTAAACTCTTCCTAAATAGCAGACATCAAGGGGGAGGATTAAGATCTTCCTTCAAGACTCACCCTCGGTCAAGGGGGAGGTTTTTTCAAGGGGGAGTACTTAATAGAAAGTCTCTATTACTCCTACTTAATCTTTGATTCTTCATGCATAGAAAGTCTCTATTACTCCTACTTAATCTTTGATTCTTCATGCATATTATTATTCTTCATGCATATTATTTCCTTAACATTGTATGGGTTTGCCATAGATCAAAAAGGGGGAGATTATTGGTGTAGTAGGCACCTAAGTCGAACCTGAGTTTTGATTATAGCAAACGATACAAAGTTAAGCTCATTTTGTTATCTCATGAGCTAAATCAAGTGTGAAGAAAAGTGCTAAAGGTAGAGCTAAAGGTCAGCGACACCCGGAGGAAGTCGTGGTAGTCGGGCGACACCGGGATGACTTCGGAGGAAGCCGAAGGAATCAGGTGGAAGACCGAAAGCAAAAGCTACAAGGTAAATGTTGAGGTAAGCTCGTGCGAGTAAGCACAAGGAAGGTCGTATCCTTTGTACGGGGATGTTCTTAGGCGACGATTCGACCAAGACCTCCCATGGAAGGTCTAAGTCGAGATCGGATGGTGTATGGCCATTTAATTTACTTGTATTAACTGTATTTTCGAGCTAACTCTTCGTTGTAGTCGAGAAACCTGCCATCAGTCAACTGAGGGCTTGTATCAGTCGACTGATCCATCAACAATCGACTGGTAAGGGTAGCAGTCGACTGTTGGTCAAGGATCAGCTTCGAGGAGAGTCAAAGCTTATCTCCATTTTTGAAGGGATAGGAGGCTTTCTCTCATTGGTTGAAGATATGAATGTCTAGGGTTTGTAAGGCTATAAAAGTAGGGGTTCTCCACCCTATTTCCATCATCAAAAGCTCTCCAAAAAGCCTCCGCTATGATACTCTTCTACGATAACCTTACGACGACGAAGTTCTACCGCATCTCCGACGACAAGTGCCTACCTTTCATTAATTTAATAGTCGTCAGTATTCTTTCTTATTGTTGTCTTAAATTTTGTATTTAATCATGCTTTAATCGTAACAAGGAGAGGGGGAGTGTCCCTCTACCTTGAGTTTTTTCATCGATTGTATTCGCTTACTCCTTCCTCTAACAAGGAGGAGTGTTTTTAGTGTTTTGCCCTCCGTACGCGGTCTAGAACTGTTAGGGCCTTGAACTAGCAGCCGAAGGCTGTGAACCAAGTAAACACAAACGAGTATTATTTTCATTCCGCTGCATTTACTCTTACTCACATTTTATATCAAATAAACGAACGAAGAGAATTTTGTGCTATTCACCCCCCCTCTAGCACTCAAATCGATCCAACATATAGATTATCTCCTGCTTCTCGATATTGTCTCAATCAGCAGCCGGAGACCTCATCCTTCTCCCATCCATTCGCTAGCTTGATATGCCTGTCACCATCGTCGCTCTGATTGCCACCCGAATCCTCCTCGCTGCCATGACATCTAAAGCACAAGTGAAAGCTCTCACTGATCGATTCATGAAGGAGGGAGTTGAAGACCTCTGGAACGAGGATGATGGCCCTATCCATAACCCTCCTTGTTAGCCCCGTGCTGTGAATTTACTATCGCTTCTTGATTTAAGGAAGCTCATGGCTGGCCGACAAAATCTGATAGAGAGTCAGGTTGGTCGAATTGATCCTTTTGGGTCAGATCTGAAAAGGTTATCGAGAAGGATTGGATTTGAGATGAACTTGCAGACGTGAAGATAATCAGTACGTACGGTCTACATATCAGGTGGGTGGTTCTCTCTTTAGGATTTAGTGCATGGTTATATTGATTACATTGTTTACTTAGGTTATCATGTAGTTACTGTTCGTGCAATCGGCCCAGGTTGACTCGAGTTTGACTCGAGCAGTACCTTGATAGTATTTTGATGATAGACAAAACTCATGACATGGAATTGTCATGGGAAAGTCCAACATGGGGTTGGCATGGAAAATCCAAGCATGGAGCTTGGTGTGGAAGTCCAAGGGGGAAGCCTTGGCATGGGAAAGTTCAAAGCATTGCGAAGCCGTGCGCTTGGTGCTTGGCATGGGAAATACAAAGCATTGCGAAGCCGTGCGCTTGGTGCTTGGTGAGAAATGCATTGCGAAGCCGTGCGTTTGGTGCATTTGGGAAGTCTTGAGAACTTGGCAAGTTTACTAGGCTCGGGTCCTTGAGTCGGTGAAGGATGACATTGCAAAACCATGCGCTTGGTGCATCCGAGGGACCGCTGGACGGGGAGCGAATGGAGTGAGCCCAAAGGGAAGCATACTTCTAGGGTATGAGACGCGAAGGATGGCGTTGCGAAGCCGTGCGCTTGGCACATCCGAGGGAAGTAGGCCGAGGGAAGAGAGCTTCGGTGGGGAACTCCATGAGGGATAAGGTGGACTTGGCCAAGTGGCTAAGACTGAGTGTCGGAGGCTCAAACTTGATGTTTGAGGGTTTACCCGACGGTCGAATGCTCAAACAACTTGGTGTTTGAGGTTTTGTCCGACGTCAGTCGACTGGCATAGGTGCCGGTTCGACTGGTCCAAGTCAACTAGGGTTCGACTGGTGTAAGGTTAGGGTTTTGTGCTGGGCAGTTGACTGCCATGGACCGCAATGATCGATTGTCGATGGCGCGACCGCCGAGGATGGCAATGATCGATGGAAGTGTCGCGAGCAGAGCGCTCCGTAGCCGATCGATCATGACTAGGTCACCAGTCGACTGATGGGCATCATCAGTCGACTAGTAGGTGATCCGTTGGAACTTGTCTGACGTGGATCTGGCCGTTGTGAGACAACGGCTACAGGGGCAGTCGACTGGGGCCTTTTGGCAGTCGACTGCTAGGCGCGAAAATAGCTCGATGTAGGTTATAAAAGGAGCTCGAGATGGAGGTTTTTGCCATGGTTTTTGTGGAGCTATTGGAGGGGAATTGCTGCTGCATTCCAGTCCTTTAAGAGCCAATCAAAGCAATTGTGTAAAAGTTCTCTTTTGTATTGTCTTTGTATTTCTTGTTGTATTTTATATTACTTGTTGTAATAGCTTGTGAGAGGTTTCTCCACCTCTGACGTGTAGTCGAGAAGGAGTGTTGTTAGTGCCGTGCACATAACACGAGCTCGTTGAGCTCACCCCGTGGAGTAGGAACCATTCGATTCCGAACCACGTATATGCTTGTGTATTGATTGTGCTTGTATTGTTGTTATTTCTATTGTTATTCCGCTGCGTATATTAACGACAATTGTAAACAAGCACACGAGAACGAACGAATTACGACATCCAATGATTGAGGGCTATTCACCCCCTCTAGCCGGCCGTTTCGATTCCCCTACAAGTGGTATCAGAGCCGAGGTCGCTCTTCAAGGACTAACCGTCGCGAGAGCACTACAAAATGGCCGGCTTCATCCATCCACTGAAATTCGATGGAGATTTTGCTTGGTGGAGGAAACGGATGGAGGTATATCTCAAAACCGATTTTGATTATATGATTATTATAGAAAATGGTTTTGAGATGCCTAGGGACAAACACAACAAGCCCATTGAAAAATCAAAGTGGACCCAAGACCAAATCAAGAACTTCAAGATAAATTTCGAGGTAATTAAATTGATTAGTGATTTGCTACCTAACACTATTTGGTCTAGATTGGGTGATTATAGGGATGCAAGGGAACTATGGAATAACATAATAAATTTCCAAGAAAATTCCCAACTGGCACAAGTAGAAGAAAATGCCGAGAAAGAAGAACCCACAACATTTGAAGATGTTGATGACTTGGTGGAGACCTCCACCTCTAGCATTGAGGGGGAGGAGAGGCAATCTTTCATCCCGGAGCAAGAACAAGAAGCATCCACATCCGGGAGAAGTGAAGATCGGTAAGAGGCCTCCACCACCTCCCTAGGTAATTCAAGTGTTATTATTTTAAATAAAAATCACATAATATGCTTTGAGTGTAGGGAGAAAGGGAATTACAAGAGCAAATGCCCTAAATTGGCTAAGAAGAAGGCATCGACACCAAAAGTCAACCCAAAGTCAAACGATGCCGGTGCTCCCTCAATTAAGAGCAAAGAGCACATTGTGTGCTTCAAGTGCAACCAACGGGGACACTACCGAAGCCAATGCCCTAGGGGGAGGAAGAAAGGGCAAGAAGGTGTGACTCATGTAGGGGGAGCTTCTAAAGCTAACATTAAGGTAAATTCTTTTAATGCACCTTTAATTCCTAAAGTCAAAAAGCATGCTAAGAATTACTTTAGTTCTCTTACCATTATAAATGAAAAACATGCTAAGAGAAATAATGAGGTTTATTGCTTAGGTGCCAAGCATGTTTATATGACTAAAGACAAACATAGGACTCATAATTCTAGAAATATCTTGCCTAGGGAGTCAATTAGGAGAGTAGAAGAAAATTTGGGTATTAATCTCAAAAAGTCTAGGCACATGCCTAAGAAGAAGAGGCCTTCCCAAAAACCTAATGAAAATTCAAAAATGGGAAAATTAGAGCTAGAGAACCAAGTCTTGAGGTCAAGACTTGAGAGAATGGAGAAAGCCCTTAGAATCATAGAAAATTCAATTCTAGGGTCAAATGCCCAAAAGCCAAGACCTAAGGTTCAAAAACGGTCTAAGGGCAAGGAAGGTTTGGGTCACAAACCTAAGCCCAAGAAGACTTATCATAATGTTCCATTTAATTATGGAACTATTTCTAGGTCTAGGAAAACCAAGGCTAATAGGGAAGCCATCCCTAAGTCTAGCCATGGTATGTGTTTAGTGGCTAACACCTCAAAGAAATCAAATGTAGCCACTAAGAAGGTCATTAGGGGAGTTACCTCTAGAGTTGACCTAGGAAAGACCCAAAAGACTATGACTTCAAAGCCTAAAAGGGTCAATAGGAAGGTATCTAGGGAAGTTATCCCTAGGGAATACCTTGTTAACCCAAGGAGCTCCAATAGGTATTGGGTTCCTAGAAGCGTGATCGATTCACGCTAAATGGGTTAGGGTGTGTCAACTGTTGGTGCAATCGGCCTAAGTCACGATTGACCATACTCGAGTTTGACTCGAGTGATGTTTTGATGTTTGACATAGGATGTTTGACAAAGTGGTTTGACATTGATGTTGGACATTGATGTCGGTTAATATGTTAGGGAGATTGTTGGAGCAATCGACCCAGGTTATAATTGACTAGACTCGAGTTTGACTCGAGGGAGACTTTGATGGTTGACTAGGGTTGACCATGTGATTAAGGGAAAGTCCAAGTCATGGGTACTTGGCATGGAAAGTCCAAGTGGGACACTTGGCATTTGGGAAAGTCCAAGTCTTGAGTACTTGGCACAAGGAAAAGTCCAAGCATGGGTCTTAGCATAGAAAGTCCAACATGGGTTGGCAAGGGAAAGTCCAAGCTTGAGTCTTGGCATTTGAGAAGTCCAAGGGGATGGATATTGGCGGCGTAAAGTCCAAGCGGAGTCTTGGCGGCGTAAGTCCAATGTACCTTGGTGGTGTAGACACCGTTAGCATGACATAGCCGAGGGAAGCACCTAGAGGCTAGCGCGATGGATGAACAAGTCATGGATGACTTGGAGGGATCCGAGAGGCGTGAGGCTGATGGAGGTGGCTAGAAGGCTTAGGTCTAGGCTAAGGGTGGTCTAGCAAGTATGGGGGCACCATACTTAGGTTAAAACCTCATTTTTGAGGTTGGCAGTCGACTGACATTATGGCCGGTTCGACTGCCATGAGTCGACTTGAGTTCGCCCGGTTTAGAGCGGAAATGCTCGGCAATCGACTACTCGAGGAAGCGATCGGTGTCGGCAATGATCGCAAAGGTCGGCGATGACTACCAAACCCAATGTCGAGCAGACGCTCCATAGCCAAGCGCCATCGGCTACGTGGAAGTGGCGCAATGATCGCCAATGTTGGCTATCGACTGCCAAGAGATCCGTTGGAGTTTTTCCAGCGTGGATCGAGCCGTTGTCTCACGACAACAATGGCATCAGTCGACTGGTGAATTATGGCAGTCGACTGATGGGCGGAAATCCAGGTCGCGCGCAAGGATAAAAGGAGCTCGACGGGAGGGTTTTTGAAAGCGATTTCTTGGATGTTTTTGAGGCGATTTGCTGCTGCAAATCAGGGTCTTCAACCACGGTTCAAGCGATCAACAAGCAAGTAAAGGCATTTGTAAAGTTGTTTTCTTTACTAGTTTTGCATTGTATTATTATATTTGCTTGTATTCCTTTAGTTTATTATTGTAAATGTTTGTACGAGGTTTCTCCGCCTCCGACTTGTTGTCGAGAAGGAGTTTATTGATTAGTGATTGCATTGGCATCGCTAGAGCTCGTTAGAGCTCGATCCGTGGAGTAGGAACCATGTGGTTCCGAACAACGTTAAATCTTCGTGTTATTGTGTTTGTGATTGTGTTTCGTTATTGTTATCATATATATATATTCTTCTGTGGTAACGAAACTTGTAGACACGAACACGCGATCGAATTCCATCTACGAACGGTCAAACGCTATTCATCCCCCCTCTAGTGGCGTCAAATTTCCTACAATTGGTATCAGAGCCCGGGGCTCTTCAACGGATTAACAACCGGGAGCAAGACGCTAGAGGGTAAAAGATGGAAGTCCATGTAGGGAGTCGCTTCCCTTAGGCTCATTGGCTCCCATGTCCCCGGATTAAAATTTTCACTATTGAAAGAATCAATCTGGATGGGATGAGCTTCTTTAGCACAACCTATTCGTCGTCGTGCTAACAACTTGAGTGATCGCTTGAACAAACTAGTTGTTCAAGCAACTCAACTCTTCTAGTTGGTTAGCCGCGGAAGAGACGACGGACGGATCGCCGGTTTTTGTGTTTGTCTTTGGGGTCCATGATTATACAATAAATATTCATACACACACATGCATAATCAAAATATTAAAGAATATATTCAGATCTGTAGATAAAGTTAAAATAACTTTATACCTTACGATCTTCTATCGTATGTCCTATCCTTCTCGTGGACGACGTGTGGACGAAGATCCTCCACGAGTAGAAGCCTTCTAGATCACTTTCTTCTCTACCTTGTCCGCTGCGAACAAAGAGAAGAAACCACAAATACCTTCCTATCTAGAACCGGCCACCAAATTATGGAACTTGGTGCAACCGCCGGCCAAGGAAACGATTGGATGAAGCGCCGGCCAACTTGAAGAGGAGTTGCCGCCGACCACCAAGGAGAAAGGAAGGAGGAAGACCACCGGCCACCAATGGAAGGAGAACCGTCGGCTAAGGAAGAAGAGAAAAGCCTTAATGATGGGCGCCGACCAAGTATTGATGGAGGAAATTGGGCGCCGGCAACAACTAGAAGGAAGAAGAAAGTTGCCGCCCACTTTTGCTCCAAACCCTAGCCGCCCACTTCTCCAAAAGCCAAACCCTAATTCTTCAATCTTATCTTGCCACCCAACCTAAGCCTCTATTTATAGAATTAGGCTTAAGCCTCCTTTAATCTCCACCGTCGGATCTAGGGATTTAATCTCCACTGTCGGATCTAGGGTTTTATCCGAACCGTCGGATCTAGGGTTTAATCCCAACCATCGGATCTAGGATTTCATCCCAACCTTCGGATCTAAGGTTTCATCCCAACCGTCGGTTCTAGGGTTTCATCCCAATCGTCGGATCTAGGGATTTAATCCCAACCGTCGATTCTAGGGTTTCATCCTAACCATCGGATCTAGGGATTTAATCCCAACCGTTGGTTCTAGGGTTTCATCCAACCATCGGATCTAGGGATTTAATCCCAACCGTTGGTTCTAGGGTTTCATCCTAACCATCGGATCTAGGGATTTAATCCCAACCGTTGGTTCTAGGGTTTCATCCAACCATCGAATCTAGGGATTTAATCCCAACCGTTGGTTCTAGGTTTTGTTTTACATTCTTGGATCTAGACTTCATAAGGATTATATTAGGCTACGATAGGGACCATAAGGAGGAGTTGGGTCTTGGCCACCCGATGGATCGGAACCACACAAACTTGATCCATCAATGATGTTCCATTCCACTAGAGGATCATCATTGAACTACCTCACCAACCCCCATAAATTAATATGAGCTCCATATATTATTTGTACATTAATCTCCCCGTGTTTAAGATATCGAATGTCCATCAATTAATTGATTTACTGACCATCAATTAATTAACATCTAATTCCTCGAGTAATACCACTCAACCTTATCATCATGTTGACTAAGTCAACCAGCTGGGTTTACGTGATGAACTTTATGAGCTCCTCAAGGGGACATCATCAACCTAATATATAGGACACGGTTTCCTCCTATAATCAACGACACACCATGTAAATAATATTATTTCCCAACTTACCGGACATATTGATTTAATCCATCTAAATCTCACCCACTGGTAAATCAAAGAAATAAATACTAAGTACATGTGCCCGTTATTATATCGGGATTAAGAGCATGTACAACATAATATCCGAGGTCCGATTCAATTATGTAGTCAGTACTAAATTGAATCACCTCTATGTCGGTCCTGCTCAATACACCTAAGTGTACCAGTGTAACTCTATATTCAAGACAAAATAATACCAAGCTACACTACAACCATGCCAATGGTTTGTCCAAAACCATCTTGGTTGTGAGCCTCTACTTATATTTTACAAGGAACTGATAACATGATCTTCTGTGCCACACCAAGCACCATGTTATCTACAATGTAAAATATTAGACAATATACACACATATATAAAGTGCAAACAATGATCATGTGATTCTTATTTCAAAATAAAATGTTCATACAAAAAGAGCTAGGCTTTCAGTATACATTCCAACAATCTCCCACTTATACTAAAAGACTATGCCGTCATCACTCTGCCATACATCTGATCCCCATGTCCTCCACATGCCTATCAAACGCTACTGGAAGGGCCTTAGTGAATGGATCCGCCAGGTTATCCTCTGATGCAATCTTGGCGACAGCAACTTCTCCTCGCTTTACGATCTCTCGTATAAGGTGGTACTTGCGCTCTATGTGTTTACTCGCCTTATGGGCTCGTGGTTCCTTCGAGTTTGCAACTGCACCACTGTTATCACAATAAATTGTGATAGTTATGGGCAAACCAGGAATCACATCCAAGTCCATCAAGAAGTTCCTGAGCCATACAACTTCCTTGGTACGCCTCGCAGGTCGCCACATACTCAGCTTCCATGGTAGAGTCCGCCACGCATTTCTGCTTGACACTCCTCCATACTATGACTCCACCTCCAAAAGTAAACACAAACCCCGAGGTAGACTTACTCTTGTCCCTATCTGATTGGAAATATGAATCCGTGTAACCCACAGGGACTAATTGATCTGCCCGGTAAACCAGCATATAATCCCTAGTCCTTCTCAGGTACTTCAATATATGCTTTATCGTAGTCCAATGTCCATGTCCAGGATTACTCTGATATCTGCTAACCATGCCCACGGCAAAGCAGATATCCGGTCTCGTACATAGCATAGCATACATAAGGCTTCCTACTGCCGAAGCATAAGGAACCGCCTTCATGTCCTCTATCTCCTTTGATGTTTTGGGACACATCTCTTTAGATAAAGGAACTCCATGCCTAAAAGGAAGAAAACCTTTCTTGGAGTTCTGCATGCTAAAACGAGCAAGGATAGTGTCAATGTATGAAGCTTGAGACAAGCACAACATCCTTTTCTTGCGATCCCTTATAACTTTGATCCCAAGGATGTGTCCCACTTCTCCCAAGTCCTTCATATCAAACTGTTTGGACAACCATACCCTTACATCTGATAACACTTTGATATTGTTGCCAACTAACAAAATGTCATCTACGTATAGTACAAGAAACACCACTACGTTTCCGTCACATCTCTTGTATACACAAGGCTCATCCGGACTTTGAATAAATCCATATGACTGGATTACCTCATCAAAGCGAATGTTCCAAGATCTAGAAGCTTGCTTCAATCCATAAATGGACCGATTAAGCTTACATACAAGATGCTCTTTGCCTTTAGCAATGAATCCCTCTTGCCGTGATATATAGA
This sequence comes from Wurfbainia villosa, assembly GCA_025175895.1. Classification (NCBI taxonomy): domain Eukaryota; kingdom Viridiplantae; phylum Streptophyta; class Magnoliopsida; order Zingiberales; family Zingiberaceae; genus Wurfbainia; species Wurfbainia villosa. The sequence goes on from CM045995.1 coordinate 26,771,692, forward strand.
TGTTCTCCTCAAGACTTCCGTTAAGGAAAGCTGTCTTGACATCCATCTGCCAAATCTCATAATCCATATGAGCAGCTATAGATAAGAGAATCCGAATAGACTTAAGCATAGCTACCGGCGAAAAGGTCTCCTCATAATCGATACCCTCTTTCTGAGTATACCCTTTCGCAACAAGCCTAGCTTTGAAGGTCTCAACCTTCCCATCTACTCCTCTCTTTCTCTTGTAGATCCACTTGCATCCAATGGTTTTTACACCATCGGGTGGTTCTACTAGCTCCCAGACCTGATTAGAATCCATAGATTCTATCTCTGAATTCATCGCTCTTTGCCAAGATACCGCATCTCTATCTTGGATTGCCTCGTCATATGTCCAGGGATCAGGTTCATGTTCACCAGGGACTAAGTCCGAAGACTCTCCCAAAAACATGAATCTCTCGGGTTGTCTAACAACCCTCCCACTACGACGAGGTGCCTCCTGTGTATGCTTTGTGACATGCGGTGCAGTGACTTGTGGTGTCTCCTCTCGTACAGGTGGGACTGAAGTCGGAACTTCCCCTGTCAACTACTCAAGAACAATCCTACTCGTGGGATTGTGGTTCATCATATAGTCCTCCTCTAGAAATATGGCATTCGTACTCATGATCACCTTCTGATCTCTAGGACTATAGAATAAACCACCCTTCGTTCCCTTAGGGTAGCCAACAAACAAGCGTACTTCTGTACGAGATTCCAACTTACCAGCATCTCCCTTCAGCACATGTGCTGGACTACCCCAAATCCGAATATGTCTTAGACTAGGCTTTCGCCCAGTCCACAACTCTATGGGAGTAGAGGGTACTGACTTAGATGGAACCAAGTTCAGAATGTGTGTTGCTGTTTCCAGAGCAAACCCCCAGAACGAATCAGGTAACTCAGTGTCAAGTCTCAAAAAAAAAAAATAAAAAAAAAATATAAATATAATAATAATAATAACAATACTAAAATGATAATACACGGGCAAAAATCATCGAAAAAGGGGGGTCTATTTACACCCGAAATAATCACAGTTGAGAGGATGAAGGGGAAAACCCCTAAAACCCATTTAAACCGGCCGAACCCCTATTTATTTCCTTTTTTTTTTCTTTTTCCCTTCACTTTTCGTTCGCGCAACCCACCTTCCGCCCGTGAGCCGCCGCAGACGACGAAAGGCGATCGTCGAATCCCTGCCGCCAGAGTCGACGCCAAGCTGCTGGAGCTCCACCGACCCTCCTCCTTCCTCTTCCCGGTAAGTAAATCTCTGGTAGGGCTGTCGAGGGCGAGATTTTGCTCGGATTTTTGGGATTCAATCGGCAGGATTGAGGACGAGATTTGGGTTCTTGATCGTGTTCAAGCACTGAGTCTTGTTCTTTTCGTCTAGATTGGGTTCTAGCAGAGCTAGTGGGTGAATTTCCGAGATTTAGGGAATGGACCAAGCTGTGGGAATCGGTTGAGCCTTGCTACCCTTCGGATTAGAGAATGCGAAGAATAGGGGGATCACGGGAAGGGGTTAGGGATTTCAACTTTTGGTTGTGAAGGGAGTTCTTGAGGGGGGAAGCGTTCGGACGATTAAATTTAGGGTTTCCAGTAGGTTAGGGATTCTTCCGGTTGATATGTAATAACGGATAATATACATGATGGGGGTAATTATGAAATTGGAAATGCTGAGTTATGCATATGAGGTTTAAATACCTAGTTAATAGTCAGATAAATATTTAATAGATGAAATGAGCAGTTAGTTTGAAAGGAAATAGCATGCTAGGTGGATGTAAATTGGTGTGTACTTGAGCATTATGGCAGTAGATGTTTTCCGTTATATTGGTTATCAGTTAACATGCTTAGTTAATATTTCATAAGATTTTTTTGAATACTGTAAATGATATGTAATATGTGATAACTATCATTTACCTGCGTATGAGGTCAGATGCTAAATATATATAGATATATGGGGTTTAACTATCATCTACTTGTGTATGAGGTTGGATGTTATATGTACCTGTGTGTAACTACCATCTACCTGTGTATGAGGTTAGATGCTATATATATAGATATTTATATATGTTCACCCATGATGTGCTATGTTATCATTTTTCTTTAGCTAATTGTTCATCAAATCTTTCTAGTGCCTCGATGTTATGCGGATAAGTTATACTATCAACTACCTGTGTGTATGGTTAGATGCTAAATATATATATGAGTGTAATTATCATCTACCTGTGTATGAGGTTAGATGCTATATATATATATATATACATAGATATAAATGTTCACCCATGATGTTCCATGTTATCCTTTTGTGACGGAGCATGATAGTGAATGACAGAAATTCTTTATTTAGCTAACTGTATGCACATGAGCCTTAGTGGTGCCTGGACGGGTTGGGCTCCCCGGGTTGAGCTCCGGGGAGGGCCCACCCAATTTGACAGATTGACTGATGACTGATTCCCTTAGTTTCTTTCTAGAGCTACCCTCCGGATTGCACAAGAAATTAAGGTATTTGACTGGCTCAGCATTTTAAATGCATAATGTGAGGTACCACGAGGGTTTATGTTTAGGCACAGTTAGCATAACAGAAATACATGATGGGGTTCGCTGTACTTGTTATAATGATATGATGTTAAAAGCATTGGTTAGGTTTCATATGGACTTACAGAAAGTATAATCGAAAATGTAGGTTGAGCTACAGTATTTACATTTATAGTTGTAGGGATATATGTTTTCTTTTGAATTTTTCTCCTCCCTGTGTTATATCTCTGTCATTGATCTACTTACTGGGCTGTGAACTCATGATGTCACATAACAATTTCAGGTAGGGAAGAGGATACCCAAATTGAGATACAAGAAGCGGAGGTGGTGTAACTGAGGAGATGATGATGAGCATGACACACATTGTCCGGGGTATCTACGAAACAGGGTTTCAGATTGAGGAGAGATGATTTGATGTTCTATTTTTTTTTCTTTAGGTTTTGAGAGTTAAGTGTGTAGTTGAGACTGCTAAACGGGATGGAATAAAAAATAAATTTCTGCCGTGCATTTTGATCTTGGGTATAATGGGTAATAATGATGTGTGACTAGGGATTTAGTATGTGCATACTGGGTTAGGTCCTTTCACTCAGAATAACTCATCATCGATCTGACCATCTCCATAAGAGTCCTATTCTTTCGCTCCACCACACCATTCTGCTGGGGTGTGCCAGGTGCGGACAATTGGGATTGAATCCCAGCCTCTGATAAGTAACTCCTAAACTCTCCCAAGAGGTACTCGCCACCACGATCAGATCGTAATATCTTGATACTTTTACCTTGACGGTTCTCCACATCAGCCTTGAATTCTTTGAACTTGTCAAAGCATTCAGACTTGCGGCGCATCAAGTAAATGTATCCATACCTTGAATAATCGTCTATAAAAGAGACGAAGTATTCAAAGCCACCTCTTGCCTGGATAGACATAGGACCACACAAATCAGAATGAACCAATTCTAACACATCTTTGGCTCTATACCCCTTGGCCTTAAAAGGCCTCTTGGTCATTTTACCTTCCAAGCAAGATTCGCAGGTTGGGAGATCCTCCACCACTAATGAACCCAAAGGTCCATCAGCTATCAACCTTTGAATTCTGCTTAGGTTAATATGACCAAGCCTTAGATGCCAAAGATATGTTTGGTTCATTTGCGAAGGTTCTTTTCTCTTATTAGACTTAGAAGATGAGTTATTGATTTCTATATGCATCGTGGGAGTTTTTGGTTCAAGAGTATATAAATTGCCAACCAATGTACCAGAACAGATAATCTCCCTATTCCTTTTTATAACCACTTTGTCATTAAAAGAAACAGAATATCCATCCATAAACAATTTAGAAACTGAAATTAAATTCTTTCTAAAAGTAGGTACATAAAGACAATTTCTCAAAACCAAAACTTTATTCCTATCAAAAGATAAATAAACGTCTCCCACTGCAATAGCCGCCACCTTTGAAGCATTGCCCATGAAGACGGTAATCTCTCCCTCAGCTAGTCGTCGGATTTCCTGAAACCCCTGTAAAGTATTGCAGACATGATCAGTGGCTCCTGTATCTACACACCAGGCACTGGTAGATAACACCGCTAAACATGTTTCAACAACCAAACAAGAAGATATACTGTGTTCTTTGGCGGGACAGCCTTCCAATGTCCAGTCTGCTTGCAAGTGAAGCACTTGCCTTTCGGCTTCTTCACTCCTGCCCGCGGTCCCACTGCCACTTTCTTCGCTCCACCTTGTTTCTTCTTCTTCTTACCTTTCGGTTTAGAGGAAGAAACCTTCTGAGCGACCATGGCTTGAGCACTAAAGCCCTCCGCCTCGAGTTCACGAAGCTCCGCCAACGAATACAACCTTTTGTTCATGTTGTAGTTGAGGCGAATCGCTCAAAACTCCTAAGCGAGATCGGAGAATGATATCGACTGGGTTTCCCCATCGATCTCAGGCTCCTAGGACTTCCATCTCATTAAGATGAGCCATCATCTTGAGAACATGATCCCTAACGGTGTTCCTCGATCATGGAGGTCGCCATCAAGTTTCTCATTGCCTCTGCCTAGCTTAGCCCTACTCGATGTCGAAAAAGTTCCTTGAGATTGAACATCATGTCATAAGTCGTGGCTATGGCTCGACGATCGATGTTGCAAAGACATTTGACATAGATGCCAAAATGTAACACCGCGCCATCTCATCTGCCTTAACCCATTTCTTATAACATTCTATCTCCTTTTCATCAGAGTCATCGGAGGGCTTAAGAGGAAAGACCTCGAAGAGTACAAATTTGTACTCCTCTGCAGTTAAGACAATATCCAGGTTTCTTTTCCAATCAATGTAGTTTGGACCAGTAAGTTTGTTTTCTTTTAAAATCACAGCAAGTGGGTTGAAAGCCATTTGAAAATCCTAAAAATCACAATGATCAAAATATTAGATTTCAAATATTATTGATTCCTCAAAAACAATAAAATTCCGAAATCAACCAACACCTCAAAACACCGAGAATATCGAATGCCACGATAGTGTGGACGTATACGAATTCTGCATTTGTAAGAGGAGGTTTTACCCATTAATTTTATTATCTTGTCAACCTTACTTTTTGACAAATAAAATTAATAGTTGGTTCCTCTTTGGCCCTACAAATAAAAGCAGTAACTCCGATGGGGAGGATACTTTTAATTTGCATCTAAGTGTGCACCATTACACGATACTAAGGGAATTATTTCAGATTATGTGCCTTATCGATGGGGAAGTACACACGCTCCTTAATAATTTTCTATAAGCATTATTTGACCTAGTGATCCGCAAACAAACCCATCCGATGGGGAGGAAGGCACTCAGAGCCAACACGCAAGTTTGTTGCTGTTGGGTGGATGCTTCGGAGGCTCATTGGCTCCCATGTCCCCGGATTAAAATTTTCACTAATGAAAGGATTAATCCAGATGGGATGAGCTTCCTTAGCAACACCATTTCGTCGTCGTGCTAACAACTCGAGTGGTCACTTGAACAAACTAGTTGTTCAAGCAACACAACTCTTCTAGTTGGTTAGCCACGGAAGAGACGACGGATGGATCGCCGGTTTTTGTGTTTGTCTTCGGGGTCCATGATTATACAATATATATTCATACACACACATGCATAATCATTACAAATAAGAACATGCTCAGATCTGTACATAAAGTTAAAATAACTTTATACCTCACGATCTTCTACCGTATGTCCTATCCTTCTCGTGGACGACGTGTGGACGAAGTTCCTCCACGAGTAGAAGCCTTCTAGATCACTTTCTTTTCTACCTTGTCCACTGCGATCAAAGAGAAGAAATCACAAAATCCTTTCCTATCTAGAACCGGCCACCAAATTAGGGAATTTGGTGCAACCGCCGGCCAAGGAGCAATGGATGATGCGCCGGCCAACTTCAAGAAGTGTTGCCGCCGGCCACTTTGGAGAATAGGGAGAAGGAAGAGAACCGGCCACCAATGAGAGGAGAACCGCCGGTCAAGGAAGAAGGGAAAGACCTTAAGGTTGGGCGCTGGCCAAGTATTGATGGTGCAAGTTGGGCGCCGGCAACAACTAGAAGGAAGAAGAAGTGCCAAACCCTAATTCCAATTTCTTGATCATTTTTGCCGCCCAACCCTAGCCATCTATTTATAGAATAGGGCTTAAGCCTCCTTTAATCTCCACCGTCGGATCTAGGGATTTAATCTCCACCGTCGGATCTAGGGTTTTATCCCAACCGTCGGATCTAGGGTTTAATCCCAACCATCGGATATAGGATTTCATCCCAACCTTCGGATCTAAGGTTTCATCCCAACCGTCGGATCTAGGGTTTTATCCCAACCGTCGGATCTAGGGATTTAATCTCAACTGTCGATTCTAGGATTTCATCCTAACCATCGGATCTAGGGATTTAATCCCAACCGTTGGTTCTAGGGTTTCATCCAACCATCGGATCTAGGGATTTAATCCCAACCGTTGGTTCTAGGTTTTGTTTTACATTCTTGGATCTAGACTTCATAAGGATTGTATTAGGCTACGATAGGGACCATAAGGAGGAGTTGGGTCTTGGCCACCCGATGGATCGGAACCACACAAACTTGATCCATCAATGATGTTCCATTCCACTAGAGGATCATCATTGAACTACCTCACCAACCCCCATAAATCAATATGGGCTCCATATATTATTTGTACATTAATCTCCCCGTGTTTAAGATATCGAATGTCCGTCAATTAACTGATTTACTGACCATCAATTAATCAACATCTAATTCCTCGAGTAGTACCACTCAACCTTATCACCATGTTGACTAAGTCAACCAGTTGGGTTTACATGATGAACCTTATGAGCTCCTCAAGGGGACATCATCAACCTAATATATAGGACACGGTTTCCTCCTATAATCAACGGCACACCATGTAAATAATATTATCTCCCAACTTACCGGGCATATTGATTTAATCCATCTAAATCTCACCCACTGGTAAATCAAAGAAATAAATACTAAGTACATGTGCCCGTTATTATATCGGGATTAAGAGCATGTACAACATAATATCCGAGGTCCGATTCAATCATGTAGTCAGTACTAAATTGAATCACCTCTATTTCGGTCCTACTCAATACACCTAAGTGTACTAGTGTAACTCTATGTTCAAGATAAAACAATACCAAGCTACACTACAACCATGCCAATGGTTTGTCCAAAACCATCTTGGTTGTGAGCCTCTACTTATATTTTACAAGGGACTGATAACATGATCTTCTGTGCTACACCAAGCACCATGTTATCTACAATGTAGAATATCAGACAATATGCACACATATATAATGAATATATAAAATGCAAACAATGATCATGTGATTCTTATTTCAAAATAAAATGTTCATACAGAAAAGAGCTAGGCTTTCAGTATACATTCCAACAGTTGCATCACATGTCAAATTGTAATGGAGGCCGCGGGAATTAATTAAAATGTCCCTCTCCCACTTAGTAAATTAAAATTGAGGAATTTTAAAACATACACAACATGCATATAAAACAAATAAGCAATAAATATGGAAAAAATAGAATTTTTCCAACTATTATGGCATTGTCCTCCAATATGCATCCCGTCGTGTCGCCACCTCGTCCGCTCCATCTTTTCCCGTGCGCAAGTCACCAAAGAGTTCCGAGCTGAGATAAAACATTTTAATTTACATCCATCGATCCTATACTCCACGAAGGAGTGTACAAATCATCTAGATCGAAAGTAAACTAAAATGAGCAGATAAACAATGCCGTATTTAATTACAAATATTAAATACTAATCTAGCCTCGTCAACCCCGAGGATTCGAATAATAAATTTTTACACACATCCATTCACATACACACACATGGCCATAATAGTCGGATCTTATGCCTGCAACCAAAGAGTTAAACTACACATATCCTACTATTATCCGGCACATCTAATATATGAAATATGCATAAAAATTAACCGAATCCAAAACACACAAAACCGGAAACCGTGGCTCTGATACCACTTGTAGGGAGTCGCTTCCCTTAGGCTCATTGGCTCCCATGTCCCCGGATTAAAATTTTCACTAATGAAAGAATCAATCCAGATGGGATGAGCTTCTTTAGCACAACCTATTCGTCGTCGTGCTAACAACTTGAGTGATCGCTTGAACAAACTAGTTGTTCAAGCAACTCAACTCTTCTAGTTGGTTAGCCGCGGAAGAGACGACGGACAGATCGCCGGTTTTTGTGTTTGTCTTCGGGGTCCATTGTAACGCCCGTGAAATTCTAGCAATTTTACGAGAATTTTTGGCTTTATGAGGATGGGCTTTATGTAGGCCTTTTTGGAGAAATAAAAGAAAATAAGCCAAAAAGAGATGCAAAGCCTAGGAATTGAACCCCCCACCTCTAGAGATAGCCAAGCCTTATAGATGCACCCACTAACCATAAGCCCAATAGAATCATATCATTAGAGGAAAGGGGGAACCTATAGATAAATGGGAGGAGGGTAAATGAAGAGGCTTGACAAGGAGAAGAGAAACTTCTCTTCCTCCCCTTTATAAAGAAGAGAGAAGTTCCACTTGGCCACTTCTTCCTTCCTTCTTCCTCTTCTCTTCATTCTCACCGAAACCCCAAGCTCTTCTTCCTCCTTTGGCCGAGAGCTCCTTGCAAGCTAGGAGAGAGCTAGGTGACCTCCATTAGGTCATCTCCCCAAGCAAAGCGAAGGATGTAAGTTTTCCCCTCACTGCGCAGATATTAGTTTGATAGGGTTGGTTGCTTGAAAGAAATATGAAATTGTAGCCTTATAAGTTTCGGCCAACTAAGTTGGTGGGCTAGGATTCATGAAAATGCTACTAAGGGAGGTTTTTATGGGTGATATGTTTCAAGTAGATACCTTTAGGAGACCAAAGTGCAAAGGTGATGACCCTATATGGTTCGGCCACCCCCAAGATTTTAGGGTTAGGGTTGCATGAACTTGATCCTAAAGTGATATTCTTGGTTGGTATGTTTCAAGTAAGACCCTTGGGTATCCACCATCCAAGATGAGGCCCTTGTAGGTTTGCCACCCTAGGTAATTAGGGTTAGGGTTGCATGAAAATATCCCTAATGATGCTATGCTAGATGATAATGCTCATGAATAAATATTAGGTGGCAAGAACCCTAGTTGAGCCCCTTGTAGGTTTCGGCCACCCTAGGTAATTAGGGTTAGGGTTGTATGAAAAATATCCCTAATGATGCTATGCTAGATGATAATGCTCATGAATAAATATTAGGTGGCAAGAACCCTAGTTGAGCCCCTTGTAGGTTTCGGCCACCCTAGGTAATTAGGGTTAGGGTTGTATGAAAATATCCCTAATGATGCTATGCTAGATGATAATGCTCATGAATGAATATTAGGTGGCAAGAACCCTAGTTGAGCCCCTTGTAGGTTTCGGCCACCCTAGGTAATTAGGGTTAGGGTTGTATGAAAATATCCCTAATGATGCTATGCTAGATGATAATGCTCATGAATAAATATTAGGTGGCAAGAACCCTAGTTGAGCCCCTTGTAGGTTTCGGCCACCCTAGGTAATTAGGGTTAGGGTTGTATGAAAATATCCCTAATGATGCTATGCTAGATGATAATGCTCATGAATGAATATTAGGTGGCAAGAACCCTAGTTGAGCCCCTTGTAGGTTTCGCCACCCTAGGTAATTAGGGTTAGGGTTGCATGAAAATATCCCTCATGATGCTAAGCTAGGTTATAATGCTTTATGGATGAATTTTGGGGACCAAACCTAAGCTTGAGCCCCCTTACAAGTTTCGCCAACCCATGGTTTTAGGGTTAGGGTTTCATGAAAACACCCTATATGTAATTGTGCTATGTGTATAGTTTTAATATGACATGAACTTTGCTTGGGTGATGAATATGTTATGATTCAATGCAACATGAAATTAGGCTATGTGATGAGCATGTTTTACGATTTAATATGCCATGAATAAGCTTAGGAGATATACTTCCTGTTATGATGTAATATGCCATGATGAACATGTTGTGTGAAGTAATATGCCATGTATATGCTTAGGGAATGTGCTTCAAGTTATGGAGTATTGTGCCATGAAATATACCTAGGTGAAGAATATGTTTTGTGATTTAATATGTCATGAATATGCTTAGGAAATATGCTTCATGTTTACGATGCAATATGTCATGAAACATGCTTATGTGATGAACCCGTTTATGCTTTAGGACCCCTTTAGGGTACTCTTATGTTATGAATGCATGTGTCCTTATAAAATGACTAAGATGGAGATGCTTCCCTTTCAAGTAGGGATCAAGAGCTCTCCTTATGATAAAATAAGATGGAGATGCTTCCCTTTCAAGTAGGGATCAAGAGCTCTCCTTATGATAAGATAAGATGGAGATGCTTCCCTTTCAAGTAGGGATCAAGAGCTCTCCTTATGTCAAGATAAGATCAAGATGCTTCCCTTCTTATGATGGGAATCAAGAGCATTCTTTATATTATGTCCAGAAAGAAAAGAATTAAGTATTTTACTTTGCAAGAGGTTAAGTACCGACCAGTCGGTGGTCGTTAATCAAATCCATAGGGACACAAGAAGACGTAAGAGGTCTTGCCTCGTAAGACGTAAGAGGTCTTGCTCTAATAGGACTGTGGCTCGCTACCCCACCTATTAGGAACGCGCATTATGTGGTACTTAACACAGGGCCCCCAAACAAGTTATGATGATATTGAAGTATTTATAAGTATATGTTTTGAAAAGAAAAGACTTTTATGATACTGTATGCCTATGTTAAATGCTCAATGCTTACGAACTAGGTTCTTTATGCATGCTAGATGTTATGAAGTTATGATGATATTGAAGTATTTATAAGTATATGTTTTGAAAAGAAAAGACTTTTATGATAATCTGTATGCCTATGTTAAATGCTCAATGCTTACGAACTAGGTTCTTTATGCATGCTAGATGTTATGAAGTTATGATGATATTGAAGTATTTATAAGTATATGTTTTGAAAAGAAAAGACTTTTATGATAATGTGTATGCCTATGTTAAATGCTCTGAATGCTTACGAACTAGGTTCTTTATGCATGCTAGATGTTATGAAGTTATGATGATATTGAAGTATTTATAAGTATATGTTTTGAAAAGAAAAGACTTTTATGATACTGTGTATGCCTATGTTAAATGCTCTGAATGCTTACGAACTAGGTTCTTAATGCATGCTAGATGTTATGAAGTTATGATGATATTGAAGTATTTATAAGAATATGTTTTGAAAAGAAAAGACTTTTATGATACTGTGTATGCCTATGTTAAATGCTCTGAATGCTTACGAACTAGGTTCTTTATGCATGCTAGATGTTATGAAGTTATGATGATATTGAAGTATTTATAAGTATATGTTTTGAAAAGAAAAGACTTTTATGATAATGTGTATGCCTATGTTAAATGCTCTGAATGCTTACGAACTAGGTTCTTTATGCATGCTAGATGTTATGAAGTTACGATGATATTGAATTAATTATAAGTGTATGTTTGAAAAGAAAAGACTTCTATGATATTGTGTATGCTTATGTTAAATGCTCTGAATGCTTACGAACTAGGTTCTTTATGCATGCTAGATGTTATGAAGTTATGATGTTTAGAGTTAAGTCTAAGTATGTGGTGACTATGTACTTTATGCTAGTTTAGAATTTATGATGTGGTGAAGGTTAAGGGTAAGGTTAAGAATACTTGCGACTATGTTCCTTCTGCATGATTAGGGTTTATGTTATTACAAATGTTTATGTTCAAGTTAACCAAATGCTTATGATTACGTTCTTTCATGCACGCTTAGTTTATGCAGTTATAACGCTCATGTTCAAAGTATGCCCTGCTTAGATTAATTATGCTTAACCTGCTTATGAACAATTCTATGCAATGCTTAGTTCTTTTGTACTATTACCTGGATATGTTGTTGATTAGTGTTGCTATGAAATGCTTAGGTCATTTTCTATGCCAGCATGCTCATGTTCTAATAGTTTGATGAAATCGTGGTTTTTGTGAGTAGGCAAGGATCTTACTAAGCTATATGCTTATAGTTTATGTTGTCCATATACTGCAGATAAAGGAAGTCTGCACTAGAGGGAGTGGCAAGAGGGGCCATGTGCGTGTGTGATAGTGGCATGGTGAAAGAAGACCCTACACTATCTGCTTATATTTATATGCTCTAAGAACAATTTAAGACATTGCTTCCGCTTATAAGACTTGTGTTTAATGAGTATCCCTTAATTTAAGAGGTTCGACATGTTAGAACTCATGAACGAATCCTTTCGCTATGCATGTTATGAAATAAGATAAGATATGTGGTCATGCTAATGATGAATAAGATAGGTGATGCATGTGCCAAAGAAGATTTCAGTTATGATAACCTGTTCAAGCATGTAGACTTTGAACGGTTCCATATGTAGTATGCTAATAAAAAAAAAATATATAGACCCAAGTAGCGCCGCCCTGAGAGCAGATAAGGGCGGGCGCTACATCCATGATTATACAATATATATTCATACACACACATGCATAATCAAAATATTAAAGAATATATTCAGATCTGTAGATAAAGTTAAAATAACTTTATACCTTACGATCTTCTATCGTATGTCCTATCCTTCTCGTGGACGACGTGTGGACGAAGATCCTCCACGAGTAGAAGCCTTCTAGATCACTTTCTTCTCTACCTTGTCCGCTATGAACAAAGAGAAGAAACCATAAATACCTTCCTATCTAGAACCGGCCACCAAATTATGGAACTTGGTGCAACCGCCGGCCAAGGAAACGATTGGATGAAGCGCCGGCCAACTTGAAGAGGAGTTGCCGCCGGCCACCAAGGAGAAAGGAAGGAGGAAGACCACCGTCCACCAATGGAAGGAGAACCGCCGGCTAAGGAAGAAGAGAAAAGCCTTAATGATGGGTGCCGGCCAAGTATTGATGGAGGAAATTGGGCGCCGACAACAACTAGAAGGAAGAAGAAAGTTGCCGCCCACTTTTGCTCCAAACCCTAGCCGCCCACTTCTCCAAAAGCCAAACCCTAATTCTTCAATCTTATCTTGTCGCCCAACCTAAACCTCTATTTATAGAATTAGGCTTAAGCCTCCTTTAATCTCCACCGTCGGATCTAGGGATTTAATCTCCACCGTCGGAACTAGGGTTTTATCCCAACCGTCGGATCTAGGGTTTAATCCCAACCATCGGATCTAGGATTTCATCCCAACCTTCGGATCTAAGGTTTCATCCCAACCGTCGGTTCTAGGGTTTCATCCCAATCGTCGGATCTAGGGATTTAATCCCAACCGTCGATTCTAGGGTTTCATCCTAACCATCGGATCTAAGGATTTAATCCCAACCGTTGGTTCTAGGGTTTCATCCAACCATCGGATCTAGGGATTTAATCCCAACCGTTGGTTCCAGGGTTTCATCCTAACCATCGGATCTAGGGATTTAATCCCAACCGTTGGTTCTAGGGTTTCATCCAACCATCGGATCTAGGGATTTAATCCCAACCGTTGGTTCTAGGTTTTGTTTTACATTCTTGGATCTAGACTTCATAAGGATTATATTAGGCTACGATAGGGACCATAAGGAGGAGTTGGGTCTTGGCCACTCGATGGATCGGAACCACACAAACTTGATGTAACGCCCGTAAAATTTCTAGCAATTTTACGAGAATTTTTGGCTTTATGATGATAGGCTTTATGTGGGCCTTTTTGGAAAAATAAAAGAAAATAAGCCAAAAAAAAAAAAGGAGATGCAAAGCCTAGGAATTGAACCCCAAACCTCTAGAGATAGCCAAGCCCTATAGATGCACCCACTAACCATAAGCCCAATAGAATTATATCTTTAGAGTAAGAGGGGAATTTATAGATAAGTGGAAGGAGGGTAAGTGAAGAGGCATGACAAAGAAAAGAGAAACTTCTCTTCCTCCCTTTATAAAGAAGAAGGAAGTTTCCATTTGACCATTTTCTTCCTCTCCTCTTCATCCTCACCGAAACCAATCTCCCTCTTCATCCTTTGGCCGAGACCCCCTTTCAAACTAGGAGAAAGCTAGGTGACTTCCATTAGGTCATCTCTCAAGCAAAGCGAAGGAAGTAAGATTTCCCTCACCTGCAGTGTATTAGTTTCGTAGGTTAAATTTCATGAAAGAAAGATGAAGTTGTAGCCCTTGTAGGTTTCGGCCAATCAAGTTTTCTTGGGCTAAGACTCATGAAAATGATTCTAGGGAACTTCTATAGGTTGTATGCTCACTGTAGGAACTTTTAGGGGACAAAGATTCTAACTTGGTGCTCTTATAGGTTTCGGCCACCAAGGCTTTTTAGGGTTAGGGTTTTTTATGACAACTCCCTCTTATGAGGTTAGGCCATGATAATGCTTTATGAATGAATTCTAGGGGACAAAACCTAAGTTTGAACCCATTCCATGTTTTTCAACCCATATAATTAGGGTTAGGGTTGCATGAAAATGTTCCTAATGACACTAGGTTAAGTAATAATGCTTTATGAATGAACTTTAGGGGACAAAACCTAAGCTTGAACCCCCACATGTTTCGGCCAATCAAGACTCTTAGAGTGAGGGTTTCATGAAAATACCCTTTTATAAAGTTAGGTTATGATATAGGCCTACATGAATAGATTTAGGGGACAAAAGTCCAAAGATCTAACCTTACAAGATTTGGCCAACCAATGAAAGTAGGGTTAGGGTTGCATGAAAATATCTCTAATGATACTATGATCAGTTATAAGGCTTCATGAATGAACTTTAGGGGACAAAACCCAAGCTTGGGCCCCTTACAAGATTCGGCCAACCCATGGTTTTAGGGTTAGGGTTTCATGAAAACACCCCCCACATGTAGTTGTGCTAAGGGTATGGTTTTTTTGTTTATATGTCATGAACTATGCTTGTGTGATGAATATGTTTATGATTCAATGCAATATGAAATAAGCTTATGTGATGAACATGTTTATGATATAGTATGCCATGAAACATACCTAGATGTGGAACATGTTTTGTGATTTAATATGCCATGAATATGCCTAGGAAATATGCTTCATGGTTATGATATAATGTGCCATGAAATATGCTTGGGTGATGAACATGTTTATGCTTAGGACCCCTTTAGGGTACTCTTATGTTATGAATGCATGTGTCCTTATGAAATGACTGAGATGGAGATGCTTCCCTTTCAAGTAGGGATCAAGAGCTCTCCTTATGACAAGATAAGATGGAGATGCTTCCCTTTCAAGTAGGGATCAAGAGCTCTCCCTATGATAAGATAAGATGGAGATGCTTCCCTTTCAAGTAGGGATCAAGAGCTCTCTTCATGACAAGATGAGATTAAGATGCTTCCCTTTTATGTTGGGGATCAAGAGCATTCTTTATATTATGACAAGAAAAGAAAAGAATTAAGTATTTTACTTTGCAAGAGGTTAAGTACCTGACCCGTCAGGTGGTCGTTAATCAAATCCATAGGGACATAAGAAGACGTAAGAGGTCTTGCCACGTAAGGCGTAAGAGGTCTTGCTCTAGTAGGATCGTGGCTCGCTACTGACCTATTAGGGAACGCGCATTATGTGGTACTTAACCTGGGGCCCCCCAAACAAGTTATGATGATATTGAAGTATCTATAAGTATATGTTTTGAAAAGAAAAGACTTTTATGATTATTGTGTATGCTCATGTTAAATACTCTGAATGCTTGCGAACTATGTTCTTTATGCATGCTAGATGTTATGAAGTTATGATGATATTGAAGTATCTATAAGTATATGTTTTGAAAAGAAAAGACTTTTATGATTATTGTGTATGCTCATGTTAAATACTCTGAATGCTTGCGAACTATGTTCTTTATGCATGCTAGATGTTATGAAGTTATGATGATATTGAAGTATCTATAAGTATATGTTTTGAAAAGAAAAGACTTTTATGCTTATTGTGTATGCTTATGTTAAATACCCTGAATGCTTGCGAACTATGTTCTTTATGCATGCTAGATGTTATGAAGTTATGATGATATTGAAGTATCTATAAGTATATGTTTTGAAAAGAAAAGACTTTTATGATATTGTGTATGCTTATGTTAAATACCCTGAATGCTTGCGAACTATGTTCTTTATGCATGCTAGATGTTATGAAGTTATGATGTTTAGAGTTAAGTTTAAGAATGTTGCGACTATGTGCTTTATGCTAGTTTAGAATTTATGATGTGGTGAATGTTATGGTTAAGTTTATGAATACTTGCGATTATGTTCCTTCTGCAGGTTTAGAATTTATGTTATTACAAATGTTATGTTTAAGTTAAACAAATGCTTATGATTATGTCCTTTATGCATGTTTGGATTCCCTGATTAATGGTTATGGTTAAGTTGAAGAATGTTTGTGCCTATGTACTTTACGTAGGTTTAAGATGTAGGATGTTACGGATGCTTAGGTTAGGAATGCTTATTGTTAAGTTTTACAACGCTTATGAATATGTCTTTCATGCATGCTTAGTTTTATGTAGTTATAATGCTTATGTTCAAATTATGCCCTGCTTAGATTAATTATGCTTAACTGGCTTATGAACAATTCTATGCCATGCTTAGTTTTTTTATTACATGGATATGTTGTTGATTAGTGTTGCTATGAAATACAGTTCTAATTGCTTGATGAAGTTTGTGGCTTTTGTGAGTAGGCAAGGATCTTACTAAGCTATATGCTTATAGTTCATGTTGTCCATATACTGCAGATAAAGGAAGTCTGCGCTAGAGGAAGTAGCAGGAGGAGCCAAGTGTGTGTGATAGTGGCATGGTGGAAGAAGACCCTATACTATCTGCTTGTATTTATATGCTCTAAGAACAACTTAAGACATTGCTTCCGCTTATAAGACTTGTGTTTAATGAGTATCATCTACTTAAGAAGGTTGGAAATGTTAGAACTCATGAACGAATCTTTATGTATGCATGTCATGAAAGATATGTTAACATGCTAATGATGAATATGATATGTGATGCATGTGCAAAAGAAGGTTTAAGTTATGATGACCTGTTAAAGTACGTAGGTTGTGAGAGGATCCATATGTAGTATGTTTAAAAAAAAAAAAAGGAGTAATAGTAGCGCCGCCCTGAGAGCAGATAAGGGCGGGCGTTACACTTGATCCATCAATGATGTTCCATTCCACTAGAGGATCATCATTGAACTACCTCACCAACCCCCATAAATTAATATGGGCTCCATATATTATTCGTACATTAATCTCCCCGTGTTTAAGATATCGAATGTCCGTCAATTAATTGATTTACTGACCATCAATTAATTAACATCTAATTCCTCGAGTAGTACCACTCAACCTTATCATCACGTTGACTAAGTCAACTAGCTGGGTTTACGTGATGAACTTTATGAGCTCCTCAAGGGGACATCATCAACCTAATATATAGGATACGGTTTCCTCCTATAATCAACGACACACCATGTAAATAATATTATTTCCCAACTTACCGGGCATATTGATTTAATCCATCTAAATCTCACCCACTGGTAAATCAAAGAAATAAATACTAAGTACATGTGCCTGTTATTATATCGGGATTAAGAGCATGTACAACATAATATCCGAGGTCCGATTCAATTATGTAGTCAGTACTAAATTGAATCACCTCTATGTCGGTCCTGCTCAATACACCTAAGTGTACCAGTGTAACTCTATGTTCAAGACAAAACAATACCAAGCTACACTACAACCATGCCAATGGTTTGTCCAAAACCATCTTGGTTGTGAGCCTCTACTTATATTTTACAAGGAACTGATAACATGATCTTCTGTGCCACACCAAGCACCATGTTATCTACAATGTAAAATATTAGATAATATGCACACATATATAAAGTGCAAACAATGATCATGTGATTCTTATTTCAAAATAAAATGTTCATACAAAAAGAGCTAGACTTTCAGTATACATTCCAACAGTCCAAGATCAATTAGGTTGCAACATCAACACACCGGTGCCCTACACCCTATACGGACGAGAAGGATTCAATTCTTGGAAGGGAAGAATTGAGGATTTTATTATGATGAGAGACTTTGAGGAATGGTCCATTTTGATGGATGGATTTGAATATCCAAGAGGACCAAGAGGTGGATTCCTCAAGAAGAAGAGATGGACCGAAGAGCAAGTTCAAGCATCCGAGAAAAATGATAAGGTGATAAAATTTTTAATTGATTTAATGCCTAACAATATCTTGTGTATGTTAGGTAATTATGTAGATGCTAAAGAGTTATGGAGCCAAGTGGCAAAGCTCCATGAAAACTCATCATCGGTCCAAGAAGAAGAAGAAGAAGAGGAGTGCTCACCCTCTCAAGCTCAAGAAAGTTCACCATCAATTCAAGAAGATAAGGAGGGTGAATAAGAGAGATCATCCTCACAAGGAAGTGAGGATTCGGAGGTTGATAGGGAATCAACATCCGGATCGGAAGAGGTGGAGGAAGTGGAAGAAGCATCCACCTCAAGGATTGAGGGGGAGGAGAGAACCTCCACACCGGAACATCAAGAAGAAGCTTTGACATCCGGTCAAGATGAAGAAGCCCAAAGTCCAATTCCGGTCCTCATTAACCTAGGTAACTCAAGCAATTTAAGTTTAAATAAAAATCATATAATTTGCTTTGAGTGTAGGGAAACCGGGCACTATAAGAGCAAGTGCCCAAAGAAGATCAGAAAAGCTCCTCCGGCACCAAAACCTCAAGAAAGATCAAAAGATGCCGGTGCCACCACTAGAAGAAGCAAAGAGCACATCATTTGCTTCAAGTATCAACAACCGGGGCATTTTAGGAATTCATGCCCTAGGGGGAGCAAGAAAGTCAAAGAGGGAGCTATACATGTAGGGGGAGCCTCGAAGGCAAACCCTAGGGTAGCCTCTAATCTTGCACCTTCTAAATTTCAAAGTCAAAAGCATGCTAGGAGTTTTAATTCTCTTGCTATTGTACATGAAAAGCATGCTAGAAATAATAGATATATTTGTTTAGGTGCTAAGAGTGTCCACTTAGGAAATAAGAAGAAATTTGGGACTAATGTCCCTAAAAATATTTTACCTAGGGAATCTATCAAGAAAATAGGAGAACACCTAGGTTTCAATCCCAAATGGACTAGGCATATGCCTAGGAAGTCCAATGCCCAAGATTTAAATCAAAATTCTAAAATTGGGCAATTAGAAAAGAAAAATCAAGTCTTGAGGTTAAGGTTTGAAAAACTTGAAAAGACCCTTAATAAGATACAAAATCAATTTAAAGGGTCTAGTGGTCAAAATCAAGGGTCCAAAAGTCAAAGTCAACACCTAGGACCTAAGAGTCAAAAGTCAACCAAGGGCAAGCAAGGTTTGGGTCACAAACCTAAGCCTAAAGTGGCTTATCATAGTGTTCCATTTGATTATGGGACACAAACTAGGTCTAGGAAGACCAAGGTCAATAGGGAAGTCATCCCTAAGGTTGACCAAAGGTTGTGCCTAGTGGCTAGGGTTTCTAGGAAACCTAGGGTGGCCACCAAGAAGGTTGCAAGGGGAGTTACCCATAGAGTCAACCTAGGCAAGACCCAAGTGACCAAGGCTAATAAGCCTAGAAGGGTCATTAGGAAGGTATCTAGGGAGGTTATCCCTAAGGAATACCTAATTAACCCTAGGAGCTCAAATCGGTTTTGGGTTCCTAAGAGCGTGATTGATTCACGTTAGATGGGTTTAGGGTGTGCCAACCTTGATTGGATGAGTAGTTAACTCAACCATGGTAAAGGTGACACTTTAGGATATTTTCAAGGTTATGGTTACCTTGGAAATAGATTTGAATTAATATCCTAAAAGTTTTTAGGATGTGCCAATGCACTTTTTGAAATTAAGAAGAATCAATTAAATTGGCACAATTTAGATTTAGAGGTTAATGTGTCATTTTGGATTGTTGGCACACTAGGGAGATTAATGATAATATGGCAAAATATATCTAATTATATCAAATGGAAATTAATATTAAAATTTAGGTATTACTATACCTATATATTTTATATGCCATGCTTTGTTTTCCATATAACATGCCATGACATCATGTTTATTTTAATCATTTTACATGTCATGTTCATGTTTAGGATTAAGGTTTCAAATGTCATGTGTTTTTAGATTTCATCTTATGCCATGACATCATGATTATGATCATATGCTTATTTATATTATTTCTAATGCCATAATCATTCATGCATTTAAGACAATTGGTTGAAATTGATTTAAGGACTATGACATGACTTGAAGTCCCATTTATAAGGGAATCAAGTAGGGTTGCCTAGGAAATGCATGAAACCCTAGATAAAATGAATCAAAACCCATATCTCACATCCAATTGACATGTATGTGTATTTATACACCTTAGATACATGTGAGATGCTAGGATATGAGTTAAGTTCAAGGTGCATAGTTTTTGCATCTAGATGAACTAAAACTCATCTAATTTCAATTAGTGGATCATTAGGAAAGCTTGTGTACAAGTCATGTGCATAGAGCCCAAGGAATATGATCCAAGACATGGTTTTGAAATCATTTTAAAATCAATTTAGTAAACCTTGGTGAAGTCTATCTTTTGATAGCAATCACCATTGATGAAGTTAATACAAAATAGGGCCAAAACATTGAAAATTTCAATGGTTTTGAGTTTTGTATCAAACTCACTATTTTATGGGTAAAATAATTTTCAAATATTTTTCACCCATTGTAATGACTATAAGTAATATATGTATCAAATTTTATGATTTTTTAAATTATGTAGAATTACTTATGCTTTTCGGAAATTTCAGCTATCAGTCAACTGCCCTGGGTGGCAGTCGACTGATATGGGTGGCAGTTGACTAATTACTGTCAGGAGTCGACTGCCAGGTCTGATTTCGGATTAACAAGGTTTGTTTAGCCCGTGTTCAGCTATGGAAAAGGTTCCTAATCACTCCTAACCCTAGGATATGTTTTGGGAAGCATTATAAAGGGTGAAAATCCACTGGATATGGATTTGGAGAGGTGTTTAGGTTTTGTATCAAATTTAAGGTGTTGGAAAGTTCAATGTTGAATTTCTAACCTTAATTTTGATAGTTTAGAGTTCCTATTGGCTTAGGGACTTCCCAAGGACATTGTTGGTGCAATGGTCAAGGGGGAGCAAGCCTTTAGGGGGAGGTATCCATCTTGGGATAATGGATGTGTGTTTCTCTTCTTGAAGGGGGAGAAGTTATTGGGAGAGTATCATCAATTGGGAAAATTGATGGGATTTTGAGAGACCCAATTTGGAAATTGGGAGAGAATATAGGATTGCCTCTCTTGAGTGATATGAGACTTATCACTAGGAAGATGGTAGGCATCCTAGGTATTTTTGGATCAAGGGGGAGATTGTAAGATCTCATTAGGACATGAGACATTGACCTCCTTGGAGAGATAACCTTTTTGATGTATGTCAAAAAGGGGGAGAAGATTAAATTACCAATTTGGAAAATTGGTAGGGGAATTTGAGTTAGGGGCCTAACTCAAGGTTTGTTTTTGTCAAACATCAAAAAGGGAGAGATTGTTGGTGCAATCAGCCCAGGTCACGATTGACCATACTCGAGTTTGACTCGAGTGATGTTTTGATGTTTGATAAAGTGGTTTGACATTGATGGTGGACATTGATGTCGGTTAATATGTTGGGGAGATTGTTGGAGCAATCGACCCAGGTTATAATTGACTAGACTCGAGTTTGACTCGAGGGAGACTTTGATGGTTGACTAGGGTTGACCATGTGATTAAGGGAAAGTCCAAGTCATGGGTACTTGGCATGGAAAGTCCAAGTGGGACACTTGGCATTTGGGAAAGTCCAAGTCTTGAGTACTTGGCACAAGGAAAAGTCCAAGCATGGGTCTTGGCATGGAAAGTCCAACATGGGTTGGCAAGGGAAAGTCCAAGCTTGAGTCTTGGCATTTGAGAAGTCCAAGGGGATGGATATTGGCGGCGTAAAGTCCAAGCGGAGTCTTGGCGGCGTAAGTCCAATGTGCCTTAGCGGTGTAGACACCGTTAGCATGACATAGCCGAGGGAAGCACCTGGAGGCTAGCACGATGGATGAACAAGTCATGGATGCCTTGGAGGGATCCGAGAGGCGTGAGGTTGATGGAGGTGGCTAGAAGGCTTAGGTCTAGGCTAAGGGTGGTCTAGCAAGTATGAGGGCACCATACTTGGGTTAAAACCTCATTTTTGAGGTTGGCGATCGGGCATTATGGCGGTTCGGTAGCGTGAGTCGACGAGTTCGACCGCCGATTTAAGCTGGAAATGCTCGCGCGATCGCTCATTGCGATCGGCGCAAAGGGCCAGCGATCGCCGGTCAATGTCGAGCAACCTGAGCGCTCACAGCCGTAGCGATCGGCCTCGGGCGATCGGCCAATGTTGGCGATCGGCCCGCCAAGAGATCCGTTGGAGTTTTTCCAGCGTGGATCAAGCCGTTGTCTCACGACAACAGTGGCATCAGTCGGCTGGTGACTTATGGCAGTCGACTGATGGGCGGAAATCTAGGTCACGCGCAAGGATAAAAGGAGCTCGACAGGAGGGTTTTTGAAAGCGATTTCTTGGACATTTTTGAGGCGATTTGCTGCTGCAAATCAGGGTCTTCAACCACAGTTCAAGCGATCAACAAGCAAGTAATCCAAAGGCATTTGTAAAGTTATTTTCTTTACTAGTTTTGCATTGTATTATTGTATTTGCTTGTATTCCTTTTGTTTATTGTTGTAAACGTTTGTATGAGGTTTCTCCGCCTCTGACTTGTTGTCGAGAAGGAGTTTATTGATTAGTGATTGCATTGGCGTCGCTAGAGCTCGTTAGAGCTCGATCCGTGGAGTAGGAACCGTGTGGTTCCGAACCACGTTAAATCTTCGTGTTATTGTGTTTGTGATTGTGTTTCGTTATTGTTATCATATATATATTCCGATGTGCTAACGAAACTTGTAGACACGAACACGCGATCGAATTCCATCTACGAACGGTCAAACGCTATTCACCCCCCCCTCTAGCGACGTCAAATTTCCTACATCAACCCCAAGTGGATGGGTAGTTAACCTAGCCATTGTGAGTTGACACATTAGGATGTGCCAATATGCTTTGAGAAGTTGAAAAATAATTAAATTGGCACAATTAGGTCATAGAGGTCATTGGTATGTCATTTTGGGTTTATGACACACTAGGGAAATAATGACTTTAAGGCAAAATGGACTTAACCCTAGAAATGACAATTTGGATTCAACACTTAGGTATTTTATACCTTAGTATATTTTACTTGCCATGCTTTATTTACCTTGCCATGTCATGTCATCATTCTCATTTGTACCTCTAAATATGTCATGATAATGTTTAGATTTATTTTTATATGTCATATATGCTTAAATGTCATTTACATGCCATGACATCATGATTTTGGCATATGCTTTTATCTATATCATATTTATGCCATAATCATATCATGCATTAAATAAAATAAAATTAAGGACTATGGCACAATTTGAAGGGAATCAAATTATGTTGCCTTAGAAATATGCATGAGAACATAAAGAACAAAAAACCCACATCTCACTAAGATTTTTGACTTGTATGTGTTTTACACATCTAGAGATAAGTGAGATGTTTAAGGAAAAGAAATTAAGGGTTTTGAAATTTTTTTTTGAAAACATTTTGAAAAACCTTGGTGAAGCTTATCTTTTGATAGCTATCACCATTGAATGAGATGATACAAAGAGGGCTCTTTATTGAAGCTTCTCTTAAATTTTGGACTTTATATCAATCTCCTAATTTAATGGGTAAAATAATTTTCCAATATTTTTCACCCATAGTGTTTATGATAAGTAATATACATACCAAATTTCAAGAATTTTAAACTTATGTATATTTACTTATGGATTTCGGAAATCCATTTCTGAAATGCTGAAAACTGCAAATGCAGTTATCAGTCGACTGCCATGGATGGCAGTCGACTGATGAGGGTGGCAGCCGACTGATTTCTGATTTCAGTCGACTGCCCAAGCTGATTTCGAGTAAATCTTGTTGGTTAGGCCCATGTTCAGCTAGGTTAAGGTCCCCTAACCACTCCTAACCCTAGGATATGCTTGGGAGAGCATTAGAGAGGGTGGAAATCCATTGGACATGGATTAGGAGAAGGGTTTTAGGGAGAGTATCAACTTTAAGGTGGAAGAGAGTTCATTGTTGAACTTTGCCTTAATTTTGATTTGGTTAATGTTCCTATTGGCTTAGGGACTCTCCAAGGACATTGTTGGTGCAATGGTCAAGGGGGAGCAAGCCTCTAGGGGGAGGTATCCATCATGGGAAGATGGATGTGTATTTCCTCATGAGAGGAAAATTGGGTTGCCTCTCTTTAAGTGATATGGGATCATTAGAAAGACTGTAGGCATGTGTTCCTCCAAGAGAGAGATTGTAAGATCTCATTGGGATATGAGACATTCATACCCTTGGGGAGGACCTTTTTGATGTAATGTCAAAAAGGGGGAGAAGTTACCAAGTTACCAATTAGGGTTCGTTGGAATTCTCATTGGGATATGAGAATTGTCAATATGGGAGAATTGGTAGACTTGAGATGGTAGTTTTGTCAATCATCAAAAAGGGGGAGATTGTTGGTGCAATCGGCCCAGGTTGACTCGAGTTTGACTTGAGTAGTACCTTGATAGTATTTTGATGATAGACAAAACTCATGACATGGAATTGTCATGGGAAAGTCCAACATGGGGTTGGCATGGAAAATCCAAGCATGGAGCTTGGTGTGGAAGTCCAAGGGGGAAGCCTTGGCATGGGAAAGTCCAAAGCATTGCGAAGTCGTGCGCTTGGTGCTTGGTATGGGAAATCCAAAGCATTGCGAAGCCGTGCACTTGGTGCTTGGTGAGAAATGCATTGCGAAGCCATGCGCTTGGTGCATTTGGGAAGTCTTGAGAACTTGGCAAGTTCACTAGGCTCGGGTCCTTGAGTCGGTGAAGGATGGCATTGCAAAGTCGTGCGCTTGGTGTATCCGAGGGACCGTCGGACGGGGAGCGAATGGAGTGAGCCCAAAGGGAAGCATACTTCTAGGGTATGAGACGCGAAGGATGGCGCTATGGCCGGCGCTTGGCGCATCCGGGACGAGGCCGAGGGGAAGAAACTTCGGTGGGGAACTCCATGAGGATAAGGTGGACTTGGCCAAGTGGCTAGGCGAGTGTCGGAGGCTCAAACTTGATGTTTGAGGTTTACCGTGACGGTCGGATGCTCAAACAACTTGGTGTTTGAGGTTTTGCACAACGTCGGTCGATTGGCATAGAGTCTTTGGATTCGGTGGTCCAAGTCGACTAGGGTTCGGCGTGTAAGGCTAGGGTTTTGTCTTTGGGTAGTCGATGATGTCGATCGGTGTAGTTCTAGGATGGCGGTCGGTGATGGAAGTGTCGCGAGCACGAGCTCGTAGCCGGCCAGGCGATCGACTACTAGGTCATCGTGATAGGCATCATCGCCGTTGGAACTTATGCAGCGTGGATCGGCCTTGTGAGACAAACGGCTGAGGCGATCAGCAGGGCCTTTGGTAGTCATTGCTAGGCACAAAAAATACTCGATCACGAGGTTATAAAAGGAGCTCGAGATGGAGGTTTTTGCCATGGTTTTTGTGGAGCTATTGGAGGGGAATTGCTGCTGCATTCCAGTCCTTCAAGAGCCAATCAAAGCAAGCAACAAGAAAGCAATCAAAGCAATTGTGTAAAAGTTCTCTTTTGTATTGTCTTTGTATTTCTTGTTGTATTTCATATTACTTGTTGTAATAGATTGTGAGAGGTTTCTCCACCTCCGACGTGTAGTCGAGAAGGAGTGTTGTTAGTGCTGTGCACATAACACGAGCTCGTTGAGCTCACCCCGTAGAGTAGGAACCATTCGGTTCCGAACCACGTATATGCTTGTGTATTGATTGTGCTTGTATTGTTGTTATTTCTATTGTTATTCCGCTGCATATATTAACGACAATTGTAGACAAGCACACGAGAATGAACGAATTACGACATCCAACGATTGAGGGCTATTCACCCCCCTCTAGCTGGCCGTTTCGATTCCCCTACAGTTACACTTTACGTCCTTGCTAGTATTGCTTTGACCCTATATTTGCTTGACTTTTTATACCCTATTTGACTTTTAGGCTATTTGATTTCCATTAGTATGTTTATGCTATTGTTTAATGAATATGATTGTTATATGTACTTATTTTCTTAGTTGTTGTTTCGGTTGATACTATACTCGAACTGGTAAGAATAGTATAATTAAAATGAGATTAATCCTTAGAGGATATATAACTTTTCTTCTATCTCGACTGCTAGCTATGTCTCCCATTCGTGGTTGAGAGGGTCTGCAGTAGAGGATTTATAACTTTTCTCCTATCTCGGCTACCAGCTATGTCTCCCATTCGTGGTTGAGAGGGTCTGCAGTAAAGGATTTATAACTTTTCTCCTATCTTGGTTGCCAACTATGTCTCCCATTCGTGGTTGAGAGGGTCTGCAGTAGAGGTTCTCTACTTTTGAACTATGGTTGCATTTGTATACCTGTGGTCGATCATGTCTCCCATTCGTGGTTGAGAGAATTGACCATGGAGTTATATTCTTGGACTACTCGTTCGGAGTTAGTGATAGTTTGATTCATGTATTGTCTGTAGCTAGATAGCTACCTTACATCTTGACTGCTCACGAGACCCGGTTGTGGTAGCATGTTGTTGTGTGCAGTCCATAGCTAGATAGTTATATACTCTATCTGTCCACGTGACCCGGTCATGGTAGCATGTTGTTACCCGTAGACATTGAGTATTTTATTGCCTGTCTACCCACGAGTCCCAGTCGTGGTAGCATGTGGTTGCGCATAAACAATGCTATTTATATTTCCTATCTTCCCATGAGTCCCGATCGTGGTAGCATGTTGTTGTCCTTAGTTAGTGCCCCTTTTGTATTACCTCGAGAGCCACGAGACTTTGTCGCGGTATCTTGATGTGTATTGCTTATAGATTGTAGTTGGTTGTATATGTTACAGGTATATTTGTTATACTACTGACCAGGTTAGTTGCAGACTGATATTGGTACTTTAAGGTTTGGGTTACTCTATTTTGTTTCCTTTAACTTCCATTATGTCCATTATGATTATGCACTATTTTCTATCCACCCACTGAGTGGTTGTACTCACCCCCTCTTCTCTTATCCTCCAGGTTAGCTGATAGAGGACGAGTCCAGTTGACTTACCTTCACATCGCTCAGAGAGTCCCTTGTTGTGCTCGTCCCACTGCATCATCGAGATGCTGCTTTATTGTTATTGCATTTTGTTTATGCACTTTGGATTTTATCGCGATTTAATTTGGTGTTATAAAACTAATTTACTTTTAATTGATTTATATTTTAGTCGTGCATGCATGCAGTTAATAAAATAATTATTTTTGATATTATTTCAAAGTTTTTACCTGATTTGATTCCAGCGATGTATTTCGGAATATTGTCACCATGGGGCTCCTCCTTCATTTTGATGATGAATAGGCCCCCGGGGCATGACAAGTGAGGGCTCCCATGTATAGATAAAAAAAAACCGAACACTAGAAAAGAAGTCGAGTTGGGTTAGGAGGATCGGATAACTGATAAGAAGTCCAACTAGGTCAGGAGGACCAGACAGTTGGTAGGAAGTCCAATTGGGTCAGGAGGACCAGGCGATTGGCAAGAAGTCCAGTTGAGTTAGGAGGACTAGATAATTGGCAGGAAGACCTGGTAGGTTGAGGATCGGACATCAAGCAGAGGAAGTTCTTCGAGGATGAATGAGCTTGAGAGGGAGGCCTAATTGTTGGGACCGGGATGACCGCTAGAGGGGGGGGGGGGTGAATAGCGTTTCATACGTCGATGAATATCGTTCGTGCTTGCGTCTCTACAATCGTCGTTAGCACAGCGGAATATAGAAATACAAATGTAGAAACAAATACACAAGATAAACATAAATACACCAATACACAAGGATGTAACGTGGTTCAGAACCTCAAGGTTCCTACTCCACGGATTGAGCTCAAATGAGCTCTAGCGATGCAAACAACACCACTAATCAAAACACTCCTTCTCGACAACACGTCAGAGGTGGAGAAACCTCGTACAAGTGATTACTCTAAGTAATACAATGAACAACAAGAATATACAAGTAAATACAACAAAAGAATGTAAAGAATACTTTACAAAAGATCTTTTGGAAGCTTGCTTGTTGATTGCCTTGGACTAGCCTTGAAGACCCTGATTTACACAAGCAAATTGCTCCAAATCACCCAAGAAATCGATAGCCAAATCCCTCTCCACGAGGTGCTTTTATAATTTGCATTCGGGCTGGATTTTACCTAGCAGTCGACGGATCAATACTATCAGTCGACTGCTCCTGTAGCCGTTGTCTCACAACGACTCGAGCCACATTGGATAAGTTCCAACGGATAGACCATCAGTCGACTGATCATGCCCATCAGTTGACTGATCTAGCATCACTCGACTGTCAAACCCTAACAGTCAACTCGAAAACTTTCTGCCTCTGAAAACTCGACCATCAGTCGACTGATCACCATATCAATCGATTGCTCAGGCTATCGATCGGCCCGCAATCGCAATCGCGCGCTAGGCCATTTCACGTAGTCGAACACGATCGACTCACATCGATCTATAATATCGATCGTGATAACCTCATCCATAAGGTTTTAACACTAAGTATGATGCCCTCATACTTGCTAGACCACCCGTAGCCTAGACCTAAGCCTTCTAGCCACCTCCGTTAGCCTCACGCCTATCAGATCCCTCCAAGTCATCCATGACTTGTTCATCCATACG
Source organism: Wurfbainia villosa (assembly GCA_025175895.1). Classification (NCBI taxonomy): domain Eukaryota; kingdom Viridiplantae; phylum Streptophyta; class Magnoliopsida; order Zingiberales; family Zingiberaceae; genus Wurfbainia; species Wurfbainia villosa. The sequence goes on from CM045995.1 coordinate 26,800,594, forward strand.
CTAGCCTTCAGATGCTTTCATCAGCAATTGTCATGCTAACATGGTCTACACCACCAAGACACATTGGGCTTACATTGCCAAGACTCTCGCTTGGACTTTACACCACAAACTATTGGACTTATGCTGCCAAGACTCCACCCTTGGACTTTACGCCGCCAATATTACCCCTTGGACTTCCCTTGCCAACCCATATTGAACTTTCCATTTGCCAAGACTCAAGCTTGGACTTTCCCTTGCCAAGACCCATGCTTGGACTTTCCATGCCAAAGTACCCATGACTTGGACTTTTAATGCCAAGTACACAAGACTTGGACTTCTCCATCATATGGTCAACCCCATGTCAACCATATAGTCAAACAATGGTCAAACCATCATCAAACATCAAAATACCCCTCGAGTCAAACTCGAGTCCGGTCAATCATGACCCGGGTCGATTGCACCAACAATCTCCCCAAAACATTGTCAAACATCAAAACACTACTCGAGTCCAACTCGAGTCTGGTCAATCATGACCTGGGCCGACTGCACCAACACTAATGTGGTCCTTCATTTGAGGGGGAGATTGTTGGAATTGTTGGAAGAACAATTAAATTTCCACATTGGAAAAACATGGAAAAGAACATGGACTTATAAGATGAAAAGATATCTCCATTAATATGAAACCTTTTGGGTATAGCCAAAAAAATAAAATTATGAGGGTTTAGGCCCAGAGTGGACAATATTATATCATTGTGGAGATATGCGAATCTTATTTGGACCAATATATTCATTAATTCTCATAGATGACTTCATGCACTCTTCCAATGGGACATAGTTTGGGATTAAGTTTTCCACCTCTTATGGGAGGTTGACTCAATATTCCATGTCTTGTTCCAGTGGCAATAGCAAATGGTTGACTTGGACTAGATAGATTATGTCAATAAAAATATACTTAACCAATGAAAGGAGAAGAGTGTAAAAAGTTCATTTTTTGTATTATGTCATTAATCTAGACCTACAGCTATTACAGAACAATAGTATAAGTGGAGTTCGATCTCAATCTGAGCTCCCTTTAGAAGGGTAGCCAATATCCTTAAATTGTTGAGTGACCCTCTCAAAACCGTATTCGAATAAGATAGTAGAGCAATTGCCTAGCAGATCGAAGAACTCCTTGGACTCTAGGGGTTGACATTCTTCTTCCTCAGCCTTGTAGTCTACTAATTCTATTTTCACCTGCTTTAGCTTAATTAGCGATGAGGAGGGTATTTTGATCATTCTCCATTATTGCCACTTTCTCTACCTCCGATCGGTTATCCTTAGCCACTTTTAACTCATCTTTAATAGCTCTCAGATCGCTCTTAGTAGCCATTAGCACTACCTGAGACTTGAGAAATTGCTCTGAATATAGGTTAGCCTTGGCATTGGCATCCTCTAGTTCTCGAGTTTCCAACTTCAATTGAGTCTATTTCTTGGCCATCTGAATCTAAAGGTGCCAATGAGACTAACAAATGTGGAAGGCAAGTATAGAGTTTTCATGATTGGGATAGAAGTTATGGCAGAGGTGCATGTTAAAAGTGGGACAAGGATGATATCGACAAGTGGTGGGGCTTACTAATCATAAATGCTTTTTTGGTTCATTTATCACTTGTTTTTAGGGGTTTTCATTTCCATGTCATATGCAAAACACCATCAATTGCATTAATTTCATCTTTTAGTTCAGATAACTACGATTTTATATTTTTACTCTCAGAATAGTTGAAAAGGGATGAAAAGACACATTCAAAGAATTAAGACATACCTGCTAAGACCAACCACGACATGTTAGCAGAGTTCCCCACATCCAGAGCACATTCTATCAGCAAACGAGCCAAGACGAACACTCCAAACCATTCCATGACTAGCCCATGGAGGGGACTCTAGATTTTGACATGCTAGGGTCATGCCAGCAAGCAAAGTTGTGGTGCACTATCTTATCTTGTATAAGCTGTTGGAGGATCGTGGCCCGGCTAGAAGGGGGTTGAATATCCCAATTGACGTGCTTGATGGAAATCACTCGTTCTTACATGCTCATCTACAATGATCATTAATATGCACAGCGGAATAATGATAAAAACAAAATAAAGATACAACACACATAAGACTCATTCGATATGCGTGGTTCAGAACCTTAGGGTTCCTACTCCACAGGGTGAGCTCAACGAGCTCTAGTTATGAATACACCACTACTCAAACTTCTTCTCGACAATACGTCGGAGGTGGAGAAATCTCGTACAAGCAATTACAAAACGTATTACAAAAGTACAAGCAAAATACAAAGACAATATGAAATACAAGTAAAGAAAAACTTTACAACACTTTTCTTTGATCACTTGCTTTGGTTTGCTCTTGAAGGTCTAGAATGCAGCAACAATTCCCCTAAAAAATCACACCAAAAATCGCTATGGAAATCCTCCTCAAGTTGTTCCTTTTATGCTTGTCTCAGGCTGATTCCGCGCCTAGCAGTCGACTTCCATAAGGCCCCAGTCGACTTCTCCTATAGTCGACCTAATCCACATTGGTATTCCAGCCAACGGATACACTGACAGTCAACTATCAACCTCGTAGTTGACTGATCAGTCGGCTATCGAGCATTCTGCTCACGTCCTCGACCAGTAGTCGACTGCCATCCATGGTAGTCAATTGCTCAAGCCATCAGTCAATTGCCCAATTCTGGCAGTCGACTGCCATAACATACGATGCAGTCGAACAACAGTCCACTTTCACCAATCAATTGGAATATACCACCAGTCGACTGTTGTCGGGTAAAACCTCAAACACAAGTTGTTTGAGCATCCGATCATCGAGTAAAACCTCAAACACCAATGTTTGAGCATCCGACACTGATCTTAGCCACTTGGCCAAGTTCACCTCATCCTCCCATAGAGTTCCCCATTGAAGCTCTCTTCCTTCATCCTACGTCCCTCAGATGCACTAAGCTCACGACTTCTCCCCGTGCCATCCTTCGTGTCTTGTACTAAAATCTACTTCCTTTTGCTTAACTCCATTGCTCCTTGTCCGGTGGTCCCTCGGATGCACTAAGCTCACGACTTCTCCTCGTTCCATCCTTTACCGACTCAAAGACCCGAGCCATGAGACAAGTGACCTTGCCAAGTACTCAAGACTTTTCCATTGCCAAGGCTACATACTTGGACTTTCCCAATGCCAACTCCATGTTGGACTTTCCCTTGCCAATCCATGTTGGACTTTCACCACCAAGGCTACACACTTGGACTTACGTGGCTAAGGCTACACACTTGGACTTCCCATTGCCAATGCCAACCCATGTTGGACTTTCACCGCCAAGGCTACACACTTGGACTTACGTGGCCAAGGCTACACACTTGGTCTTCCCTTGCCAACTCCATGTTGGACTTCCAATGCTAAGCCCTATGCTTGGACTTTCACCGCCAAGGCTACACACTTGGACTGACGTGACCAAGGTTACACACTTGGTCTTGCCATGACAATCACATATCATATGTTTTATCTAACATCAAAATACTGCTCAAGTCAAAATCGAGTTCGGTCAATCGTGACCTGGGCCGATTGCACCAACAATCTCCTCTTTTTAATGTTTGACAAAATCACAACCACCTTTGAGTTAGGTGACCTAACTCAAGTCTACCAATTATCCCCAATTGGCAGTTCACACATGTTGTGAGAATTCCAACTAACCCTAATTGATACATTCTCCCCCTTTTTGACATGCATCAAAAAGGTCCTCCTCAAGGGTGTCAATGTCTCATATCCCAATGAGATATTACAATCTCCACTTTGGTACAAAAACACATCTAGGATGCCTTCACTCTTCCTAGTGATAAGTCTCATATCACTTAAGAGAGGTAATCCCCCAATTCTTCTCCCATGAGGAGAAATACATCCATCATCCCAAGATGGATAACCTCCCCCTAAAGGCTTGCTCCCCCTTGATCATTGCACCAACAATATCCTTGGAGAGTCTCTAAGATAAAAGGAACTCTAAAAAATCAAAATTAAGAGAAAAGATTCAACATTGAACTTTCACCTCCCTTAAAATTTGATACACACCCTAAATAATTCTTCTAATCTATTTTCAATGGATTTCTACCCTTACAATGCTCTCCAAAGGATATCCTAGGGTTAGAGCAGTTAGGGAACCAAGAAATAGCTGAACATGGGCCTAACAAATCTTGTTTACCTGAAATCAACATTGGCAGTCTACTCTCTTAGCTACGATCAATGCGCCCTTGATGTCGGTCATTGCCATCCATGGCGGTCGGTGATTTATGATCTGAAATCGGGGGTTGAAATGAAATTCCAAAATTCATAAGTAGAAATATGTATTTTGAAAAATCTTAAAAATTCATACGTACATTACTTAAAATAAACATTATGGGTGAAAAATATTTAAAAAATAAAATATCCATAAACTAGTGAGATTGACATAAAGTTCAAAACTATTGAAATTTTCAATGTTTGACCCTACTTTGTATCACCTCCTTCAATGATGATTGCTATCAAAAGATAGACTTCACCAAGGTTTTGCAAAATGGTTTTGAAATGATTTTAAAACCTTAATTCCTTTTCCTACTATTTCACTTGTATCTAAGTGTATGAAACACATACAAGTCAAGTGTTCTTGTGAGATGTGAGTTTTGTTCATTTAGGGTCTCATGTATTTTTCTAGGCAATTCTATTTGATTCCCTTATACATAGAACTTGAAATTATGCCATTGTCCTTAACTCAATTTTATTTAATGCATGAATGATGATCATGGCAAAAATGATAACATGAATAAGCATGTGTCAATAATTATGATGTCATGACATGTGATTCTAACTTAGACATAACATGACATTCCTAAGCATAAATCATGATAATTTTTATGATTAAAGATAAATATGATGTCATGACATGACAAATAGCAATCAAAGCATGACAAATAAAAGGTAAAGGTATAGGAATACTTAGATTTTAATATTAGTTGCTATTTGATAGAATTAAATTTATTTTGCCATATTAACCAATTCTACCAAGTGTGCCAAAACCCAAAATGACACACCAAGACCTCTAACCCTAATTGTGCCAATTTAATTAATATTCAAACTTCTCAAAACACATTGGCACATCCTAAAGTGTCAACTCTACCATGGTTAGGTTAACTACCCATCCACTTAGGGTTGACACACCCTAACCCATTTAACGTGAATCGATCACACTCCTAGGAACCTAATACCTATTGGAGCTCCTTGGGTTAACAAGGTATTCACTAGGGATAACTTCCTAATGACCCTTTTTGGCTTTGAAGCCTTAGTCATTTGGGTCTTTCCTAGGTTAACTCTAGGGGGAACTCCCCTTGTAACCTTCTTAGTGGCTTACTTAGGTTTCCTTTAAATCTTAGCCACTGGACACCTACCTTGGTTAACCTTAGGGATGACTTCCCTATTAACCTTGGTTTTCCTAGACCAAGATATTGTTCCATAATCGAATGGAACATCATAGTAGGTCTTCTTGGGGTTAGGTTTGTGACCCAAACCTTTCTTGCCCCTTAATGGTTCTTGCCCTCTAGAACCTAGATTTTGACCATTATACCCCTTAAATGAGTTTGTCATTTTTGCTAGGGTCTTTTTCAATTTTTCAAGTCTTGACCTCAAGGCTCAATTTTCTAATTCTAACTTTCCCAATTTTGATTGTTCATTAATCTTTTGGGAATGACTCTTCCTAGGCATATGTCTATGATTCTTGGGATTAATGCCTAGGTGGTCCTCTACCTTCCTAATGGACTCCCTAGGTAAAATGGATCTAGAGTTATTAGTTCTAGATTTGTCCTTAGGTAAATTAACATGCTTAGCACCTAAACAATAAAATCTATTATTTCTACTAGCATGCTTTTCATTAACAATTGCAAGAGTACTAAAAACATGCTTTTAATCCCTAGAACTAGAAGGTGCATTAAGATATATTAGGGTTTGCTTTGGAAGCTCCTTCTACTTGTGTAGCTCATTCTTGCCCCTTCTTTCTCCCCCTAGGGCATTGACTTCGGTAGTGTCCCCTTTGATTGCATTTGAAGCACACAATGTGCTCTTTGCTTTTCTTAGCGAGGACTCCGGCATCCTTTGACTTTTGGTTGATTTTTGGTGTCGGTGCTTTCTCCTTGGTCAATTTTGGGCATTTACTCTTGTAATGTCCGACTACTCTACACTCAATGCATATGATATGATTTTTATTTTTAATTAACATGCTTGAGTTACCTAGGTCGGTAGAGGCGATATGGGAGGTTTTTTTACTTCTTCCGGAGATGGATGCTTCTTCCACTTCTTCTACCTCTTCTACTAATCCGGATGTTCCTCTCAACTTTCGAGTCCTCGCTTCTAGATGTGGAGGTTTCCTCCAATTCTTCCACATCCTTGGATGTCGATTGACATCCTTCCTCGGCTTCCTTCTCTACTTGTGCCGATTCAGGATTTTCATGGAATTTGACCACTTTATCCCACAATTCCTTAGCATTCCTATAACTTCCTAATCTAGACAAAATAATGTTAGATATCAATTTTACTAACATTTTTGTTACCTTAACGTTTGTTATGAATTGTTGTCGTTGCTCCTCGATCCATCTTGATTTTTCTAATGACTTGTTGTCTTCATCCCTAGGCATCTCAAAACCATCTTTCATTATTAACATAACATCAAAGTCGATTTCGAAGTATACTTCCATCCGTTTCTTCCACCATGAAAAGTTTCCTTCAAATTTCGGTGGACAGATGTTGATGCTGACCATTTGATTTGCTTATTGTGACGGTGAGTCCGATGACAAGCTCCTCGCTTTGATACCACTTCTTGGAGGATCGTGGCCCAGCTATAAGGGGGGTTGAATAGCCCAATTGACGTGCTTGATGGAAATCGATCATTCTTGCGTGCTCATCTACAATGATTGTTAATATGCGTAGTGGAATAATGATAAAAATGAAATAAAGATACAACACACACAAGACACAATCGATATACGTGGTTCGGAACCTTAGGGTTCCTACTCCACGGGGCGAGCTCAACGAGCTCTAGTGATGAACACACCACTACTCAAACTTATTTTCGACAACACGTCGGAGGTGGAGAAATCTCGTACAAACAATTACAAAACGTAATACAAAAGTACAAGCAAAATACAAAAACAGTATGAAATACAAGTAAAGAAAAACTTTACAACACTTTGCTTTGATCACTTGCTTGTTGCTTGCTTTGGTTTACTCTTGAAGGTCTGGAATGTAGCAGCAATTCCCCTCCAAAATCTCACCAAAAATCACTGTGGAAATCCTCCTCAAGCTCTTCCTTTTATGCTTGTCTCAGGTTGATTCCGTGCTTAGCAGTCGACTGCCATAAGACCCTAGTCGACTGCTCCTGTAGCCGTTGTGAGACAATCACCTAATTCATATTGGCATTCTAGCCAACGAATACACTGGCAGTCGAATGTCAATTACCATCAGTCGACTGCGAACCTCATAGACGACTGATCAGTTAGCTACCGAGCATTCTGCTCGTGTCCTCGACCAACAGTCGACTGCCATCCATGACAGTCGACTACTCAAACCATCAGTCAATTGCCATGGCATACAACACAGTCGAACAACAGTCGACTTTCACTAGTCGACTGGGACATACCACCAGTCGACTGTTGTTGGGTAAAACCTCAAACACAAGTTGTCTGAGCATCCGATCGTCGGGTAAAACCTCAAACACCAATGTTTGAGCATCTAACACTAATCTTAGCCACTTGGCCAAGTTCACCTCATCCTCCCATGGAGTTCCCTATCGAAGCTCTCTTCCTCTGGCCTACGTCCCTTAGATGCACTAAGTGTTGGTGCAGTGAGGCATCGAAATCGAACCTGTGTTTTGATTATAGCAAAGACACAAAAGTTAAGTCTATTTTGTTTTCTCACGAGCTGAATCGAGTGTGCAGAAGATTGATATAGCTGGAGCTGAAGGCTAGCAACACCCGGAGGAAGCCGCGGTGGTCGGGCGATACTCGAGTTACTTCGGAGGGAGCCGAAGGAATCGAGTGGAAGGCCGGAAGCAAAAGCGACACGTAAGTATCGAGGTAAGCTCGTGTGTGCGAGAGTAAGTAAGGTCGTATCCTCTTTACGGGGATGATCTTAAGCGTAGATCCGACCAAAGACATCTTATAGATGGTCTAGGTCGAGATCGGATGGTCGACGACCATCGAAATTATGTTTTTATTGAGCTAACTTTGACTTGCAGCAAGCATCGATCATTGCCCGACTTGGAGGACTCATTGCGTGTATCGATCGATCTGCGAAGGTCATCAATCGATCGAGCCATCGATCGTGATGATGGCCATCGATCGGTGATGGTCAATGATCAGATTCGAAGAGTCAAGGCTTATCACTCCACCTCAAAGCGGTTTGGTGTCCATTTGTGATTGGTTGAAGACCCACTCGAAAAGGGGCTCAAAGGCTATAAAAGGAGGGCCAAACCTAGGGTTTTAACAACAATTCTAAGCTTCCAAAAGTCTCATAAAGCTACCGACAACAACGTGCTTCTTCTTCTCCACGTCTAGGTTTCATTTCCTTTATTTTTGTACGTCGGCTTTAATTTTAGTGTCGTTGCTCATTTACATTCTTGAGCTTTTTTATCGTAGCGAGGAGAGGGAGTGTCCCTCTACCTCAAGTTTTTATGTCGATTAACTCCTACCTCCAAGCGAGGAGAGTTTGTTTAATAATTGCCCTCGTGCGTGGTCAAGGACCACTAGGGCCTTGGAGTAGTAGCCTCTGACTACGAACAAAGTAAAACCTTTGTCTCTCTTGTTTTTACATTTACATTCCGCTGCGATTAATTATCTCTTGAGTTTTTAACACGAACATCGAAAAAGAAAAATTTTCTATCGCTATTCACCCCCCCCTCTAGCGCTCATTTCGATCCAACAATTGGTATCAGAGCCGGGGGCGCTTAGATTTGGTGAAACCACCAATCTAACATTTTTTTTCCAGATTTGTTTTTCATTTAAATTTTTTCTCCCGCACTACTAATCCAAGACGAAGTCTTGGTACTCTTCGTTTGATTTTGTTTTGCAAGTATTCGCTTTTGGAGTAGCCGACGGTCAAACGGGCATAACTTTTCGTACAAGTTGACCCACGACACGGTCTACCTACCAAATCGAAGCTCTCACAGAGATCTACACTTCTTACCGGGGTTTACCCCCGTAACAAGCTGTTTTCATCCTCAAAAATCGACGTTTAGTAGCCTTTCGGGGACATCGAAGGTTGTGAGTACTTACTTTTTATTTAGTTTCTTATTTCTTTGCTTAACTTTCTATTTTTCGTTTATTTCTTTTTATTTCCCGCACTACTAATCCAAGACGCAAGTCTTGGTACTTTCGTGTGTTTTTGTTGTTGCTAGGTTTTCATTTTAGTCTCCTTGTCTTTTTGTTCTAATGGCCCATCTCGAGGGTTTTAGCACCGTCCGACCTCCGTTTTACAACGGAGATGATTTCCGTTACTGGAAAGGTCGGATGGAATGCTTTCTCAAAACCCAAATCGAGATGTGGATCATAATCCAAACGGGTTTCACACTTCCGACTAATGAAGTGGGTGACTCATTGGATTATGATCAATGGACCGTTGCAACAAAACGACAAGTCGAAGCCGATGCCAAGGCAACACAAATCCTCCAATGCGGCTTGTCCAAGGAGGAGCTAAATCGCGTCGGCCCCTTCATAAGCGCAAAGGATCTTTGGACAAAGCTAATCGAGTTACACGAAGGATCAGATCAAGCTAAGGTTTGCAAACGTGATTTGTTATTCAATAAATTGTACACACTAAAAATGCAGGAACACGAGTCCGACGCAACTCCACGCCGTGTCCAAGACATAGTCAACAACCTACACGCAATCGGGCAAAAGGTCGAAAACCGCGACCTTATTAGGTATGTCCTAAACTCTTTTCCGAGGACTACCTTATGGGCATCCATGGTTGATGCCTATAAGGTCTCCAAGGACCTTTCTAAAATTAGGTTAGACGAACTCTTTTCGGATTTCGAATTACATGAACAATCTAACTCGGAACCCGAGAGGGGTATAGCCTTGTTTGCAGGTTCAAAGAAGAAGAAAATCGCAAGCAAGCCACCACCACCCGAGGAGGAAGATGAGTCCGAAGAAGAAGTTGACCCGGAGTTGACTGCCGAACTAATGAACCTAGCTCGAAGGATAGCCAAGGGACAAAAGCGAACTACGACTCGACCCAACCAAGGTAAGCCTAAAAGTTCTAATATTAGGTGTTATGAGTGTAACAGGTTTGGACATATCAAGTCCGAGTGCCCTAAGCTCAACCACCAAGCACCTAAGAACAAGAAGGCCCTCAACGCGACATGGGAAGAAGCGTCATCCGAAGAAGACGAAGACCACGTCTTCATGGCGAAATCAATTGAGTCGGACACGGAGACCGAGCCTGAACTTGAGTCAGAACCTGAGGATGACTCGGACTCTGGCTACCTTCAAGTCAAGCCACGGATCGCATCCGGTTCAAAGATACCCTTAAGGTGAGTCGACCTTTATTTAATACTTTACATAATACGGTTAGGTTTTTGTCTAGGAAATTAGCTAAGTCCGAGTCAAGGTCGAGACCACTGGTTGAGAGTTAAACTCCTCAAACACGAGGTCTCCCTAACCTCTTCGACTAGTCGAGTTCAAGAGAAGGACTCAACTCGGGTTGAAAAACTCGAAGTTGAGAACTCACTCTTGAAAAGTCAAGTCGAAGATCTTAGGAATACGTTGGAAAGGTTTACTTTGGGATCCAAAGGACTTGATCTCCTACTTGGATCGCAAAGGGCCGTGTACAACAAGGCCGGACTAGGGTTTAGCTCAAACACGACCAATAAGTCGTATATGTCAATCGTAAGTAGACATAAAAAATGTGTCCAAGCATGGGTCCCTAATACCACTTTGATTTCAACTCTAGGATCCAACTCGTCTTTGGGTTCCCAGGACCAAATCCACTATGTGGATAGGCCGAACCGATTCAACGGTCTAGGGAGCCAGTACAAAACATGTTTGTGTTTTAACTTAGAAATTGCATGCTTAGATTTTTTGTTGTTTTTGTTTTCTTTCGTGAACTCACTTAGAACACGTAAATAACCAACTAAAATCCTTCGAAAAGATTGAGCCTCGGGGAGCCTCTTTTCAAATAATCAACTAAAATCCTTGAAAGATTGAGCCTCGGGGAGCCTCTTTTCAAAAATAACTAGTTAGACGAGGAAATAATTTTAGGTGAGTTAAGTCATCATTTTCCTGAAAATGGCTTTGTCTAAGGAAGTTGTCGATGATCCGATAAAAGAAGGCCCCTGTGCCTCGCCACGACCTGGAAGCCATGATCTTGAAAAGGTAAACTTGACAAGCCTTGGGTTAAATCCAAATCTAACATAAAATCACTTGAACCTAAATCTACTTGAACCTAAATTCACTTAATCAATTTAATTGGAAATCATCTCAACATAAAATCACTTGAACCTAAATCTACTTGAACCTAAATTCACTTAATCAATTTAATTGGAAATCATCTCAACATAAAATCACTTGAACCTAAATCTACTTGAACCTAAATTCACTTAATCAATTTAATTGGAAATCATCTCAACATAAAATTACTTGAACCTAAATCCACTTAATCCACTTAATTGAAGTCATCTCAAAACACATAAGTATAACATGCTTGATCATATAGACTCGGTGAGATGACCTAGGGTTAACAACTTACAACCAATTTTCTTAACAAAATCTAACATCAATCCAACCACCTTGTGTGTAGGATCAATGGATGTTGGACGGTGCTCGACACATGACCGGGATCAACTCAAATTCGCATAAGCTTGATTCAAACGACAAGGATCGGTAGCCTTTGGGAATAACGGCAAGCTCAAAATCATCGGATCAGGTGATATCGAGCTTAACACGAATTTTGTTATTAAAAATGTATTACTTGTAGAGAATTTTGAATATAACTTACTTAGTGTAAGCCAATTGTGTGATAATAACTATAAGGTTATATTTCTAGAAAATGAATGCGTAATTAATACCAACGAAACCTCTAAAACAATTCTTAAAGGAACTAGAAATAACAACATTTATACGATCAACTTAACCAACTCCTCAACTAAGTGTCTTATGACACGGCAAGAGGAATCATGGTTGTGGCACCGACGACTCGGTCACTCGCACCCAAGACTCGTCCACAAGATGAGTCAGAGTGGCTTAGTCAGAGGCTTACCCAACCTCAACAACTTGGTTAATAAAATCTGTAATGCTTGTCAACAAGGAAAACAACCTAGGACACAACACAAGTTAACTAACCAGAGCAGAACCTCAAGTACTTGAGCTCCATATGGATCTATTCGATTCACATGGAGCCAAGTCACTCAATAGAAGTCAATATTGCTTAGTCATAATTGGCGACTACTCGATTTACAGGTTAGGTTCATCAAACATAAAAATGATACCCTAGATCAATTAACTAATCTATTCAAATTAATCGAGAATCAAAAAGACCTTAAGTTTAAAAGACTTAGAAGCGATCATGGTGGTGAATTCGAAAATCAAAGGTTCACCGACTTCTGCAACCTAAACGGATACCACCATGAATTCTCTTGCCCTAGGACCCCTCAACAAAATGGCCTAGTGGAGCGGAAAAACCGAACTCTACAAGAAGCCGCTAGGACCATGTTGAACGAATATGACCTACCCGATAGGTTTTGGGCAGAAGCCGTTAGCACGGCTTGCTATGTCCAAAATAGGATCCTTATGGTAAAGAGGCACCTTAAGACCTCGTACGAGATTTATCACGATAAAATACCTAACATCAAGTACTTTAGGGTATTTGGGTGTAAGGTACATATCCTAAACACTAAGGATTACCTAGGGAAATTTACATCCAAAACCACGACCGGAATCTTTCTAGGATACTCGACTACAAGTAGAGCTTATAGAGTATATAACCACGAAACCCTTAGAGTCGAGGAGACTATCAATGTAGTATTCGATGAAGGACATGAACCTACAAAACCCCGGACCCCAATTAGCGAGCCGATTCATACTAGACCTAACTCTGATCCGGAGATCAGGCCTAGTGTTAATCCTAACCTCAGTCAACCAAGTCACTCTATTGATCAAGTGATAGATGACTCCAACCAAACTAGTGTTCAACCAAGTCACCCCATTGATCAAGCATTAGGTGACACACACCCAACCCAATCTAGGACTCAGACTAACCACCCTATCGATCAAGTGATAGGAGATCCTAATCTAGGAGTTCGAACTAGAGCATCCTATAGGAACCTTAGTCAAATTTCCTTAATTTCAAAGATAGAACCCAAATCAATTGAACAAGCTCTTCTTGATCCCGATTGGATTATTGCAATGCAAGAAGAGCTAGCTCAATTTACTAGGAATGAAGTGTAGGAATTAGTACCACCACCTAAAGACAAAACGATAATTGGAACAAGGTGGGTGTTTCGAAATAAGCTTGATGATAAAGGTGAAGTAGTTAGAAACAAGGCTAGGTTAGTCGCCAAAGGGTTTAGTCAAGTCGAAGGCTTAGATTACGACAAAACCTATGCCCCAGTAGCTAGACTCGAATCCATTCGAATGTTGCTAGCTTATGCCGCACATCGAGGATTTAAGCTGTTTCAAATGGATGTTAAGTCGGCATTCCTAAATGGATACATTAAAGAAGAAGTTTATGTTAGCCAACCCCCCGGATTCGAAAATCTAGATAAACCCGACCATGTTCTAAAACTTAAGAAAGCTCTCTATGGACTTAAACAAGCTCCTCGAGCTTGGTACGAGAGACTTTCAATCCATCTTAAGTCAAAAGGGTTTAACCAAGGCTTAGTTGACCCAACTCTCTTTGTAAAAACCTTAGGTAAAGAAATATTCATAGCTCAAATTTACGTAGGCGATATAATTTTTGGAACCTCTAACTCAGCTTTACTAAGCGAGTTTGTTTCATTTCATGGAAAGTGAGTTGAAATGAACTTGGTAGGCGAGTTAAGTTTCTTTTTAGGTCTACAAATTAAACAAACTAAGGATGGTATATACCTATATCAACAAAAATACACTAAGGAGTTAATTAAAAGATTTGGAATGCAAGACGCTAAGGTAATAAACACCCCAATGGCAATAAATGTTAACATAGGAGAAGACCTAGAAAGTAAGTCCATTGACTTAAAGTACTATAGGAGCGCAATAGGAAGTCTTCTATACTTAACTGCGAGTCGACCCGACATCCTATTCGCAGTAAGTATGTGCGCCAGGTTTCAAACCTGTGCTAAGGAGTCTCACCTAACCCTAGTTAAGCGTATCCTTAGATATCTAAAGGGTACACTTAATGTCGGTATTTGGTATCCTAGATCTACCGAGTTCGAACTAATCGGCTACTCTGATTCGGATTATGCCGGTAGTAAACTCGATAGAAAGAGCACGAGTGGTTGTTGTCAACTACTCGGCTCGAGTCTAGTAAGTTGGTGCAGTAGGAAGCAACATTGTGTTGCCTTATCTACCATCGAAGTCGAATACATCGCGATGGGTGAGTGTGTCACTCAACTTCTTTGGATGAAGCACACTCTCCGCGACTTTAAGTTAGACTTTACGAATACTAAACTTCACGTAGATAACATTAGTTCAATTAATCTTACAAAGAATCCAATATGTCACTCTAGGACCAAACATATAGAAGTCAAACACCATTTCATTCGAGAACATGTGGCCAACGGAGCCATACAACTCGAGTCGTCAATCGAAATCTAACCTAGCGACCTATTTACTAAACCCCTACCCGGCGAATTTAGTCTATTAAGACGAAAATTGGGCATGTGCGTAATAGAATAAGAACTTGCAAACTATATTTTCTTACTATTATTTCTTATTTTTCATTTTGATGGAACTAGCATAGGACATACCTTAGATATCATGCACCTATAGATTTAAGGAGCCAGTACATCTCACAACACATAGGACTAATGTGTTTGTGTACTTAGCCACGTAGATGGGCGTGAGATGTTAGGACCCTACTCGAGGTTCCAAGATGTAGATCAAGTGCGTCAATATGAACCTCGGAGTATAAATATGCAACTAATATTAACCAACTCTAATCAGGACTTGTTGATAATATCATTTCAATCAAGTCAAACTAGAGTTGAACATTTAGATGAATTATTTTCACATACTATTTTTAAAATCATCATGCTTGGACTTAGGGTTTTCTTAAAAACCCCCACTTTTTCCTTGATTTATGTCAAAAGGGGGAGAAAGGGCCAAAGTTAAGGTTCAAGAAAAGGCCAAAGTTCATTTTTAAATTTTTGTAATTGATAACTTAACTTAAAAATTTGATTCTGGCCTAAGTTAAGGGGGAGTAAGGTTTAGGTTTCAACTCTTCGGAATTGAAAACTTTAAAGGCCCAAGTTAAGAAATCAAAAGTTAAACCTTTTGAATAATTAACCTATTGACTTAACTTTTGATTACTTAACTTTCACTTATTTTTGACTCTAAGAAGCCTAACTTAACTTTTGTGTTTGGAGAACTAAAAGTCTTTTTCAAGTACTCACCCTCGGTCAAGGGAGGGTTCCTCTAAGGAGAACTTGAGAAATATTTTTACTACTCCTACTTTTGCTTCTTGTCTTTACTGTTTCATGCACTTAATTTCCTTAACTTTGTGTGTTTTTGCCATATATCAAAAAGGGGGAGATTGTTGGTGCAGTGAGGCACCGAAATCGAACCTGTGTTTTGATTATAGCAAAGACACAAAAGTTAAGTCTATTTTGTTTTCTCACGAGCTGAATCGAGTGTGCAGAAGATTGATATAGCTGGAGCTGAAGGCTAGCGACACCCGGAGGAAGCCGCGGTGGTCGGGCGATACTCGAGTGACTTCGGAGGGAGCCGAAGGAATCGAGTGGAAGGCCGGAAGCAAAAGTGACACGTAAGTATCGAGGTAAGCTCGTGTGTGCGAGAGTAAGTAAGGTCGTATCCTCTTTACGGGGATGATCTTAAGCGTAGATCCGACCAAAGACATCTTATAGATGGTCTAGGTCGAGATCGGATGGTCGACGACCATCGAAATTATGTTTTTATTGAGCTAACTTTGACTTGCAGCAAGCATCAGTCGACTGCCAGCTTGGAGGACTCGACTGCCGTGTATCGGGCCGATCGGCTGAAGGTCATCAATCGACTGATGCTGCCATCAGTCGACTGATGATGGCCATCAGTCGATTGATGGTCAATGATCAGATTCGAAGAGTCAAGGCTTATCACTCCACCTCAAAGCGGTTTGGTGTCCATTTGTGATTGGTTGAAGACCCACTCGAAAAGGGGCTCAAAGGCTATAAAAGGAGGGCCAAACCTAGGGTTTTAACAACAATTCTAAGCTTCCAAAAAGTCTCCGCAAAGCTACCGACAACAACGTGCTTCTTCTTCTCCGACGTCTAGGTTTCATTTCCTTTATTTTTGTACGTCGGCTTTAATTTTAGTGTCGTTGCTCATTTACATTCTTCGAAGCTTTTTTTATCGTAACGAGGAGAGGGGGAGTGTCCCTCTACCTCAAGTTTTTTTGTATCGATTAACTCCTACCTCCAACGAGGAGGAGTTTGTTTAGTAATTTGCCCTCCGTGCGTGGTCAAGGACCACTAGTGCCTTGGAGTAGTAGCCTACGGCTACGAACCAAGTAAAACCTTTGTCTCTCTTATTTTTACATTTACATTCCGCTGCGATTAATTATCTCTTGAGTTTTTAACACGAACATCGAAAAAGAAAAATTTTCTATCGCTATTCACCCCCCCCCCTTCTAGCGCTCATTTCGATCCAACACTAAGCTCATGGCTACTCCCTGTGCCATCCTTCGTGTCTTGCCCTAAAGTCTACTTCCTTTAGCTTAACTCCATTGCTCCTTGTCGGGTAGTCCCTCGGATGCACTATGCTCATGACTTCTCCCCTGCCATTCTTCACCGACTCAAGGACCCGAGCCATGAGACAAGTAACCTTACCAAGTACTCAAGACTTTTCCTTTGCCAAGGCTACACACTTGTGTTGGGTTTTCGGCACCACAGCGTGTGTGTGTTCGATCATGTTTCGTAAACATGAACATAGCGGAAGCAATAAAAATAATAAATACTTCTATTTATTACAACACACACAACACACGCATGCATATTACAACAAGTGTAGACATAACCGTAAATTTAAATTTGCAATAAAAGGAAATTTAACTACGTTATACCTTTCGTATGACGTGTAGCGGGAATGACATCAACCGGAACGATCCTCGCTAGAATCGTCTCTATCCGTATCCACGCCGAGTTCCTCGGGATGACTTCGCTAAGCCACGAGCTTCGTCTTTGTATGGGTTACTAGCCTCGTGTTGAAGACGACGTGATCGAGAGATGATCACGATCCGAATCCAAATTCGGATCCTAATACGAGTTCTCAAAACTCGCTTCTCCGGAGATGTATTCGTCAACCAATTGACGAATCCTTCGTCCTCCACCTCAGAGGATTACCGGAGATTGAATCCCCGGTAAGTTATCCGCTGTCGTAGCTCTAATCGTCGTCCAAACGACACTCCGACGAGAGGAGAAGAAGCTGTCCAGAAAACTGGACAGCTTGGTGGAGGAGTAGGCGCCGACCAAAACAAGGAAGCCAAGTGCTCACCTTATCGCCACACCCAAGGAAGATCACCGGAGCACCAACCGGCAGCAGCTCGACGCCGGCGAGGGGGAAGGAAGGCTCCTTCTGGACGCCGGTTGGAGCAGGAGAGGGGCGGCAGCCTAGGGTTGGCGCCAAGTCCTTCAAGGGGTGGGCGGCAACTCTTGAGGCTAGGGTTTTTGGATTAGGGCTTAATTATCCATTAAGCCCTCTTTTATAGAGAACTAATTCTCTTAATGGTTATTGGATCATAACCATTAGGCCCGTTAACCCGCTCCATTAAGATAAGTTAAAATAAACCAAACCATGATGGTTTATTTTAAGTTAAAACGAACCGAACCAACTTTTGGTTTATTCGTTTAAAATAAACCAAACCCTTTGGTTTATTCTCCTCCATTGGATTAGAACCAAACCATTTTGGTTCATCCATTATGTCTTCATAAGACACGACCCATCCACGCTTCCATTGCGACTGAAACGATTTCATGCTCGCTTTATGTTTGGTCCAACCAAACCTAGTTTCTCTCGGTCTGAGAATCCCATTCTCTAGCTCGTTTTAAATCCTTTGGATTACGCTCGTTGTGCGTGTGACCAAATAGGTTCTCGGTTTATGTTGGCCGTCTATAATTAACCATTAATTATAGAACGATCATGAGTGGCACCTAGTAGTACATCATGATCCCCAATTAACCGAAAAGATCAACGGTTGATCCGAACTATTTCGAAACCCTTCAGCTCGAATGAATCGTGCCCCATTCCCTTCACTCATCTTATACCCACTTGGTTGGGACATGGTCTATTGTGTCGGTCCCCACTAAGCCAAGTATCATTTCCTCGTCCTACGGATTCTAGTTACTCCACATGTATCGAAGAGTACCTTACTCTAAACATGCAATGCTTTGGCCAACGACTTTAGTAACAATTCGACGAGAGGCCATGGGTATACATCTCCTCGCAAGGAGTGGTGAATCCTTTATAGGCTATTCAAACACCTTCGATCACTTCGGCTTATACCCAATCATCCCGGGTCCACATCTCCTTAGAGATGTTTGCTTAAGATGTCAAATCATAATTCTCCATGATCAAGATGACTTGAATACCGCAAGTCAAAGGAACATCGCACTTAAGCCACAGTAAGAACTTCATTGACATATCTATATATGCAGAGAACCATATGAAGTCTTACGGCTGGTCACTCCAATGAACTAGTTACCATAACTAGCATCCACGACAACTCCGACATCACTATGTCTCCAAACAAGGAGAATCACCGCTTGATACACCATAAGAACTTCGGCTGTAATCGATGGTGTCCAAATCCATCAATTCATCGACTAGGATAATTCGATACACATCACAATTACACATGTAGAGATACTCACTAGTTGTGATCCAATCACAAATTCTCTCATGCCGTGAATCGTATCGTGACATTCAAGAAATGAGTTTAAGATCCAATCAAATACATAAAACATGTATACTCAAATAGTGAATCTTCATTTATCATATAAATGGTTCATACATAAGGCGATTGCCTTAGGACATCTCTAATATATTACTAACAGACTCCCACTTGTCATAATGCCAATCGCTACTGTATCCAATACCATAAGCTCGAACATGACCCTCAAACTTATTTTGAGGTATTGCCTTAGTCAAGGTATCCGCTAAGTTCCTTTCAGTGGGAATTTTCTCGATTTGTATTTCGTTCCTACCGATGATCTCTCCGATAAGATGATAGCATGCACATGTTTGAGACTATTGATGAGACCACATCAAGTCCAGTGATGAACTTCGATCCATTCACACCAAGTTCATGAACGATCCAAACCGCCTTCCGGCCGCAATGTATTCTCGCCTGGTAGAATCCGCCATAGCCTCTTGTTTGGAACTTTTCCAACTCATCGCGCTCCATTCAAGGTGAACACGATCCGCATCGAGACCGAATCATCCTTGTCCCTCGAAGCCGCATCCGTGATACCCAGATCACCATGTCCCCTTCTCCATATATTAGGAACACATCCTTAGTTCTTCTCAAGTACTTAAGGATTGTCTTAATACCCGCCCAATGATCCATTCCTCGATCGGATCGTATCCGCCGTGACACTCGAGCATACGACATACATCGGGCCTCGTACATAACATATAGCATACATGATAGATCCTATTATGGATGCATAGGGAATCTTACTCATGCAAATCCTCTCGCCTTCAGGCGCATGACACATAGACTTCGAAAGGTGTACCCCATGCCCGATGGGTAGGAAACCTTTCTTGATTCCGACATGCTAAACCTCTTAGCACTCGGTCCTATATATAGACCGCAAAGACCAAGCAACTGCTTCGATCTATCTCTATAGATCTTAATCCCGAGGATGTAGGTTGCTTCTCCTGTGTCTTCATGGAGAATGTCTTGATAACCAAACCTTCATCGATCAGTAAGATTGAAACATCGCTTTCTATAAGTAGTATGTCATCGACATACAATACTAGGAACACGATCGCACTTCCCACTAACCTTCTTGTACACACAAGGTTCGTTCCTCGATTTTGTGAGAAATCAAACTTTTGATTGTCTCATCAAAACGGATATTCCAGCCTTCGATGCTTGCTTCAATCCATAAATGGATCGCCGCAATTTGCATACCTTGGTTTTATCAACCGATGTGAAACCTCAGTTGTATCATATACACGCCCTCGAGCAAGTTTCCATTAAGGAAAGTGTTTTCACATCCATCCGCCATATCTCATAATCATAATGAGCCGCTATGGCCGTGAGCATCCGAATGGATTTAAGATAGCTACAAAGTAATAGGTTTCGTCATAATCAACACCTTATTTTTGACGATATCCTTTCGCCACCAATCTAGCCTTATAGGTAATCACATTACCATCCATGTCGGTTTTCTTCTTGAAAACCCACTTGCACCCTATAGGCTTTATCCTTCAGTGGGTCAACCAAGTTCCAAACTTGGTTTTCATACATGGAATCCATTTCCGACTTCATGGCACCAAGCCACTTATCCCTTTCGAACTTGTCAAGACTTCTTCATAACTCGTAGGCTCTCATCATCAATGAGTAACACGTCGCTCGATTCACTTACGAGAAATCCATATCTCTCAGAATATTATGTGTTCTACCAGATCTACGAAGATGTGGTGTTACAATAGGTCCAAATGATTGCTCATCACTATGAGTTTTACCGTCAGGCTTCACCGTGCATCTCATCAATGTCTATTTGAGTCTCTCGAGCCTCCTCAAGCTCGACGACACTCCCAATCGCTTTCTTGCAAGAGAAACTCTTTCTAGAAACACAAAGATGCCTCAAACAAACACCTTTGTTCCACAGATGATAGAATTGGTAACCCCTTGTTTCCTTAGGGTATCCAATAAATAGACATTTATCGACTTAGCATCCAATTTGTCCGATACATTCCGCTTCACATAAGCAGTGACAACCCCATATCTTCAAGTAAGATACATGAGGTTTCTTATTCCATATCTCATATGGAGTAGTAGAGACTACTGGTAGGCATTCTGCTTAACAAGTAAACAAATGTCTCAAGTGCATAGCCCCAAAAGGACTTGGGAAGAGTCGCATGATTCATCATTGACCGACCATGTCCAACAAGGTCCTACGCCTCGATACACCATTATGCGTGGTGTATAGGGCGGAGTCCATTGAGACAATATGCCATTGTCTCTTAGATAATCAAGAAACTCGACTTAAGTATTCACCACCTCGATCCGATCAAGTATTTTAATACTCTTGTCATGTTGTTTCTCTACTTCATTTCTGAATTCTTGAACCTTTCAAAGGCTTCGACTTGTGTTTCATCAAGAACACATACCCAAACCGTGAGTGATCATCTGAAGGTAATGAAGTAGCTATAGCCTCCTAATGCTTGAGTTGACATAGGTCCACATACACGCATGTACTAGACCTAGTAACTCTCCCACTGCTCACCTTTCCAAAGAAAAGGTAACTTAGTCATCTTGCCTTTAAGCATGATTCGCATGTATCGTATGAATCCAATTCAAACGATTCCGAATTCCACATCGGTGTAATTCGATACGCGCTTTGCTTATATGGCCAAGACGACAATGCCACATATAGAGTCTATTTGATTATCCTTTCGAGCACGCTGTGTTGCTCGCTTCGAT
Source organism: Wurfbainia villosa (assembly GCA_025175895.1). Lineage (NCBI taxonomy): Eukaryota > Viridiplantae > Streptophyta > Magnoliopsida > Zingiberales > Zingiberaceae > Wurfbainia > Wurfbainia villosa. The sequence continues at coordinate 26,822,449 of CM045995.1, forward strand.
ATTGAAAATGTCACCGATACGCCCAACGATAAATGCCATTATTCAAAGTTCCAGCCCATAAAGTACGCCATTCAAAGTTATATAACAACAATTGTTACTAAACGTCAAATGGAAACCATTTCTATTTAAACAGAAATAGAAACAATGTTCTTTATTAGAGAAGGAACATAATAGCAATTGTCCGCTTCTAAGACTAGTCCACTAGGAGCTTCAAAGAAATAAGTTCCGATGGCGATCGCAAAAGAACCTTTGCTCCATTGCCAACTCGCAAATTTGACTCTCCGACAAGTCTTCTTCTATTCCTTAGCCTCGTATGTCATTACATATATGTGAGCTACACCCAAGATCCAATACCCAAGTGTCTAAGGAAATAGAATGACAATCAATAACGAAGATACCAAGAGGATGGGGCATCGATGCCTTCTTCTTCTTCATGGACTCAAGATAAATCTTGCGCTTTCTTCGCCAAGGCCTTCCTTGCCAAAGATGGCAAGTGCCCTTTATAGGGTTCCGCCTTTCTTTGCCTTTTTGTTCTTTCCTTCTTCTCTTTCTTTTGCCTTCCTCTTAGAACCTTTCTTCGAGGAATCAACTAATGAACCGCCTTCTCCTCATGCTTCACGTAAGGCTCCACAGCCTTCAAAGATATCGAGGAGCTCGAATGGTGGATTCCAATTTGTTCATCCGATAGTTCATCACAAATTGCGAGAAACTCTTGGGCAAACAATGCAATTAAGTCAATACTTAACTCATGATCCATCACAAAACCGAGGGTAGCTAGCCGCCGATGTACCCGCTCATCTTTAGCACAAATCGCACTACGATTTAACCTTCTTGCATCTTCGTGGTGAAGAGGAGCCTAGAGACCTCGAACCTTTCGGATCTCTCGCTCATCGAACAACTCATGAAGATGGAAGACCATAGTATTAGCATCCATATGCTCATGCCGCTTTGCACTGTACCATCGCCGCTAGCATGATGCAACTCGCCACCGTAGACCGCCACATGCTTCGATAGACCAACATTTGGTCTGGAGTTGCATCATCCTTAGGACGGTCAGGAAGAGGCTCTTCAAGGACATATGCAAGCTTTTTCGCCTTGAGAACAATTCTAAGGTTTCTAAGCCACCCAGAAGTTAGGCCTACTACTTTGTTCAATCCAAAATAGTGCGCAAATTCAAAGACGCCATGATCAATTTATTGACCTAGAAATACAAAACGAGCATATATGAGAAAATGATTTTAAAATGCATCAATATACATTTATAAATCCCATTCATTTTTCGAATTTCAAAACCCCAAAATCACTTCGAGATCGTAGGTCCATCTCCGAATGGTCGATATCCATCATAGTTATGAACAACCTCGAGAGAGTCCAACAAGCCATTCATAACTACGATGGTAGGTATCAACTATACCGATTGCATATCACGATATGCAACTATCACAATGTGCTATCAACTAATTGAATGTTCACATACATCGGGTTGTTAACACATTAACAAGTATGCATCATATGCATAGCACCCAACTTCACCTCCCTTTACATCGACCTTGGAGAGAGTCCAACAAGCCGATGCTCCAGGTTAAAGCCAACCCATTAATCGGGAAATAGTTTTAATATGGTTAGAGAGCATTCAACCAATTAGCCCAGCTTGGAGAGAGTCCAACAACCAAAGCTAACGATTGACCTCTGACTCTTACCATATTAGTATTAAACTATTCAATGGTTTGAACATGTTCGGGTTCGAGCCGGGCTTGGAGAGAGTCCAACAACCCAAACAAGAAACGGAACTCTGGTTCTAACCATATTAATGGAAGGTGTAGGCTTTAATATTGTTTAAGGGTTTTTATGTCTCATCCTCTTTGCATGCAAATAACTATTATCTACATGGCATGACATACATGGCATGGCATACATGACATACATCTACATGTCACGACACGCATGGCATAATGTTATGCATCTAATGCATTTACATGACATACAATTATGTCATGTATATATTTCCTTATATGTCATAACTATTTATGAAAATAAAATATGTTTAAGATTTGATTCTCCAAATCAAATCATAATTAAATTAGGAAACAAATTTCCAAATCTAATCACATATTTTATTCATGGAATTATTTGATTAAGGAAAATCTATTTAGGAAACCCATTTCCTAAATCATTAAAACTACTTATGGAAATAAAATATTTTAAGATTTGATTTCCCAAATCAAATCATGATTAAATTAGGAAACAAATTTCCAGAATCTAATCAAATATTTTATTTATGGAAAATATCAATTTCAATAAATACTTCCAACTTTCCAAAAGTGGAAGATTTCCATAAATACTTCTAGACTTTCCAAAATTGAAAAATATCCATAAATACTTCTAAATTTCCAAAATTAGAAAATTTCCAGAAATACATTATGACTATCGTAAAACGATTTTTACGATTATGTCGAAACACAACCTGGGCTCTGATACCACTGTTGGGTTTCCGGCACCGCGGCGTGTGTGTGTTCGATCATGTTTCGTAAACATGAACACAGCGGAAGCAATAAAAATAATAAATACTTCTATTTATTACAACACACACAACACACGCATGCATATTACAACAAGTGTAGACATAACCGTAAATTTAAATTTGCAATAAAAGGAAATTTAACTACGTTATACCTTTCGTATGACGTGTAGCGGGAACGACATCAACCGGAACGATCCTCGCTAGAATCGTCTCTATCCGTATCCACGCCGAGTTCCTCGGGATGACTTCGCTAAGCCATGAGCTTCGTCTTCGTACGGGTTACTAGCCTCGTGTTGAAGACGACGTGATCGAGAGATGATCACGATCCGAATCCAAATTCGGATCCTAATACGAGTTCTCAAAACTCGCTTCTCCGGAGAGGTATTCGTCAACCAATTGACGAATCCTTCTTCCTCCACCTCAGAGGATTACCGGAGATCGAATCCTCGGTAAGTTATCCGCTGTCGGAGCTCTAACCGTCGTCCAAACGACGCTCCGACGAGAGGAGAAGAAGCTGTCCAGAAAACTGGACAGCTTGGTGGAGGAGTAGGCGCCGGCCAAAACAAGGAAGCCAAGTGCTCACCTTATCGCCACACCCAAGGAAGATCACCGGAGCACCAACCGGCAGCAGCTCGACGCCGGCGAGGGGGAAGGAAGGCTCCTTCTGGATGCCGGTTGGAGGAGGAGAGGGGCGGCAGCCTAGGGTTGGCGCCAAGTCCTTCAAGGGGTGGGCGGCAACTCTTGAGGCTAGGGTTTTTGGATTAGGGCTTAATTATCCATTAAGCCCTCTTTTATAGAGAACTAATTCTCTTAATGGTTATTGGATCATAACCATTAGGCCCGTTAACCCGCTCCATTAAGATAAGTTAAAATAAACCAAACCATGATGGTTTATTTTAAGTTAAAACAAACCGAACCAACTTTTGGTTTATTCGTTTAAAATAAACCAAACCCTTTGGTTTATTCTCCTCCATTGGATTAGAACCAAACCATTTTGGTTCATCCATTATGTCTTCATAAGACACGACCCATCCACGCTTCCATTGCGACTGAAACGATTTCATGCTCACTTTTTGTTTGGTCCAACCAAACCTAGTTTCTCTCGGTCTGAGAATCCCATTCTCTAGCTCGTTTTAAATCCTTTGGATTACGCTCGTTGTGCGTGTGACCAAATAGGTTCTCGGTTTATGTTGGCCGTCTATAATTAACCATTAATTATAGAACGATCATGAGTGGCACCTAGTAGTACATCATGATCCCCAATTAACCAAAAGATCAACGGTTGATCCGTAACTATTTCAAACCCTTCAAGAGCTCGAATGAATCGTGGCCCCATTCCCTTCACTCATCTTATACCCACTTGGTTCAGGACATGGTCTATTGTGTCAGTCCCCACTAGGCTGACTACGTCACACCTAGCCCAAGTATCATTTCCTCGTCCTACGGATTCTAGTTACTCCACATGTATCAAAGAGTACCTTACTCTAAACATGTAATGCTTTGGCCAAAGACTTTAGTAACAATCCGACGAGAGGCCATGGGTATACAACTCCTCGCAAGGAGTGGTGAATCCTTTATAGGCTATTCAAACACCTTCGATCACTTCGACTTATACCCAATCATCCCGGGTCCACATCTCCTTAGAGATGTTTGCTTAAGATGTCAAAGCATAAGTCTTCATGATCAAGATGACTTGAATACCGCAAGTCAAAGGAACATCGCACTTAAGCCACAGTAAGAACTTCATTGACATATCTATATATGCAGAGAACCATATGAAGTCTTATGGCTGGTCACTCCAATGAACTAGTTACCATAACTAGCATCCACGATTAACTCCGGACATCACAATGTCTCCAGCCAGTGAGAATCAGCTTCTTGGATACACCAAGGAGTATACCTCGTGCTAGTCTCGACAGAATTGATGGTGTCCAAATCCATCAATTCATCGACTAGGGATAATTCCGATACATCACAATTACACATGTAGAGATACTCACTAGTTGTGATCCAATCACAAATTCTCTCATGCTGTGAATCACATCGTGGACATTCAGTAAATGAGTTTAAGATCCAATCAAATACATGAAACATGTATACTCAAATAGTGAATCTTCATTTATCATATAAATGGTTCATACATAAGGCGATTTCCTTAGGACATCTCTCATATATTACTAACAACTTGGACTTTCCCAATGCCAACTCCATGTTAGACATTCCCTTGCCAACCCATGTTGGACTTTCACTGCCAAGGTTATACACTTGGACTTACGTGGCTAAGGCTACACACTTGGACTTCCCATTGCCAATGCCAACCCATGTTGGACTTTCACCGCTAAGGCTACATACTTGAACTTATGTGGCCAAGGCTATACACTTGGTCTTCCCTTGCCAACTCCATGTTGGACTTCTAATGCCAAGCCCCATGCTTGGACTTTCACTGTCAAGGCTACACACTTGGACTTACGTGGCTAAAGCTACACATTTAGTCTTTCCATGATAATCACATGTCATATGTTTTGTCTAACATCAAAATACTGCTCGAGTCAAACTCGAGTCCGATCAATTGTGATCTGGGCCGATTACACCAACATAACAGCAACTAATCTGAGATTTTTTTGCTAAATAATAACCTAATCAACCTCTAAAAAAATGTGAAATTGGCACATTAACAACCCCCTACCATGTGTGTGTGTGTGGGGGGGGGGGTGTAAATCAGGACTCTAATTGGCAAGCATAAAGGAGAGGGATCATTGATAGCCCAAGGTCATGACTTCCTTGAGAACTGACCCCTGCCCACTATAGACAGGCCCCGTTGCACTTACCAACTGGATTAGCCTTGGAGGCTACTTAATCAACTCTAAAGCTATAAAAGGATGCCTTGGGTTGAGGAGAAGGTATCTCGGAGAGAGAGGGGATTTGGAGACAGAGGCATGAATAGGAAGCTACCAGGAGCAGTAGGGAGCCATCAAGGGTGATGCTCTAAGGAGTGGAGCCATCCATGACATCAACAATCGGGATTCCTCTATTCTCTATCTCTTTATAGTTTGTTGGTTATTTTCCTTGTTTCTTATGGATGTGGAGTAGAATCTTGTAATCCTAGGAAAAAGGAATAGATCCTTAACTTCTTGTCATGAATTGTTATTAACTCCTTCATATGTTGATATTTTATTTTTGATTCGATTTTATTGCATCCATTGTTAATATGCATGTATGTTAGCCACCTATTCACACAAATTAGGGATTGAGGGATGGACTGAAAGGTGAACCTTTATCTTTGATCTATAAAATTGAACTTGAGTGATTAATAACAAGTAAGGGTTGAAATTTAGACTTGATTTGTAGGGTTCTAATGATAGGTTCCCTAAGCAACCAAGGTCACCTATGCATGGAAACCTTGAAAGTGATTAAAACCTCTCGAAGATTTCTTAAGCTATCATAGAGCGTAAAGGATCTATTTTAATTCTATTCCACAAGTAATTGATAGTAAGTCTAGACTTGATATGTGGGGTTCTAGTGACAGATTCCCTAAGAAACTAAGGTCATCTATGCATGAATACCATGAAAGCAGAAATCATAATTGAGTAGATACGTCGACTTGACTTTAAGAGAAGATGTCGATTACCATAGGATAGACCATCTTCAAATAACTTATCATTATAAGAGAGGGAGAACTATCATGACATTAGTTATTGAGGTCAACCTGAAGTTCTAGGATTATCCTCAATCTTGCCTTCCAATCCATTCTTTATCCTTTCCATTATCCTTTCATATTTGCTTCATCTAGATAATCTATCATTGCATGTATCTGGTACTTGACCAGTCCCTGTGGAATCGATATTTTATTACTTGATGGTGATCGTGCACTTGCGGTTTTCGAGCACATCAAGTTTTTGTCGTCATTGCCGAGGACTGCATTCAATATTGGATTTGTTTGCAACTAGGTTAATCTAGATTTTATTTTGTCTATATTTTTTCTCTTTGTTTCCTTTTGAACAAAGATGAATGTTCTAACCCAAGGATTTAATCAATTTAATGTTGTAAAATTTGATAACCTTTATTGTGAAATTTGTGGTGGAACTGGATATGCCTTTGACAATTGCCCAATCCTATTTACACCTTTGCCTTACGAATAAGTAGATGTCACCTACAACCATAATCAGGGGCTATCACCTGACCCATATTCGTACCCTCACTACGTTTATGTGAGGGACTCTCAAAATTTTTTTCATCAAGACAAAGTTGAAGATGACAATTACGAACCACCATCAGAATTCTATTGGACACCAAAATCTAATTCAGAGATTATGCTAGAGAATTTTACTGTAGACCTAACATGACAACAAGAGGAGTTTAGACAATAAATGTTAGAGTCTAACCAACAACATCAAGCTACAACAAAAGCATTTGAACAACTAGCAGGTAATTTCGATGATTGCACTATACATACTAGGTTGGATACTCAATTTTTACAAATGGACAATGAAGATGATACAATGAGCGAAGGGGGTAAATTAATTTGGACATCACATGAAGAAGAACTTGAGGAATTTGAGATTGATGCATTGCTCAAGGAGAGCATTACTTCAACTCAAATACCTCTGAACCTCAAGAATCTAGAGAAGACTACCTTAACCACCACCAAAGTTGTAGTAATAAATGATAAACTTTCTTTGGTGTTTGGTGAAGATGAAATTTCATTTGATACAATTTCGACTACTAATCAATCTTTAATTGGGAATGTTTATTGTAGGTTGCATTGTTTACACAAATGAAACGAGAAGAATATCATGAACGGACTCCTGAAGAACATTTGAAGTTAAGCATATTCAATATCAAATTGAGGAAAGAAGTCAGTAAATATCTTATTCCTCCACGAGCGAGATTTCAGAGACATGATGATGGAGGAGCGAGAAATAAGAAAGTGGGGAAGTATCTTGTTCTAGCATGAGCAAAATTTAAAAGATACTCCCTTAATTAAATGTGGAACCGCCACATTAACGACCCCCTTCGGCTGCCCCTACCGGTGGAGGAGGTAAATCATGACCCAGGTGGCAAGTGCAAAGGAGGGGGTTCGCCGATAGTCTAGAGTTATAACCTCCTCAGGAATTGTCCCCTGCCCACTTAAGAGTTGCCCCTTTGCACTTACCAACTGGGCTAACCTTGGGCTAAAAAAAAAGATACTCCCTTAATGAGCTTATGGAGAGAGGAAAGAAATACAACCTCCTCCGACCATGAGCTCCTGATTGAAATTTTACAAAGGTCAAGCTTATGACCTTAAATAAGCACTTCTTGAGAGGCAACCTAAGTTTTTCTTTTAAAGCACTTTTCAAATTCCTGTCTAGTAGTTTCAATTCCTTTCTGTTTAATTTTGTGTTAAGATTGTAGGAATAACAACAAGGGTGTCATTGGAATGAGTACATCAAGGCTAAGTCACTCGATACGACCATGTTCAAAAGATCAACACGCCCCAGCCGTGCTAAGAAACACGGGTGTGTCGGAGCCCAAACGAAGGATAGAGCTTGGCACGGGATGGTCGTGCTATCTAGCATGACTGTGCCATCCATCTGTACCAACAAACATGACCATGCCAACACCTTTAGAGCTCAACATGCCTTGGGCATGTGATGTAGACAATCCATCACAACAGGGCATGTTCGTGCCCCTTAACATGAGTGTGCATCAATATGAACTAAACAGGGCATAATTGAGCTCCTAGAGCATACTACAACCTACCCGTGGTCACCAACATGGGTGTGGATCATTCCATGGCTTGACACGAAAACTCTAGTAGGGACCACTGTATGCTCGTGGTCTCCACCACGACCATGTTGTGGTCCATGGCATGGTTGTGGTGGAAACCATGGGAAGACCATGGTGGAGACCACGGGCATCTATGATGAGGGAATTGAAGAAGACACAAAAGACCCTATCTATAGTGATGATGAAAACATGGAAGATTCTATCTATGATGAGGAAATTAGAGAAAACATAGAAGACCCTGTCTACAATGATGATGATATTGACGAGGTCTTGGGTGACCACATCTACGATGAGTACGACGATGATAAGGTACTTTGCGAAGATGACCATAAGACACTTCTTGATCACTCACCCAAAGATAAAATGAGGGATGATTAGTTGATGACGACGAGCACCTATATTGGAGGACAAAATATTATATTAGCACTCCAACAAGAGGATTCTACTCCTCTTTTGGTATCTTTGATGGCGTGAATCTACAAGCACATGGTCGTTGCCAAATAATAAAATATCAATCCCCTAGAGACTGGTCAAGTACCAGATGAATGTAAGGAAAGATTATCTAAAAGATTAAATAATTGAGTAAAGGATGAATGAGAGAGGAAAAAATAGACGATCGAGACACGAGTATAGGACTAGTTTATGAAGCAATCTTAGGACTTTAGTTTCGCTACAATGTCTGATGTCTTGGCAACTCTTGGTTAATATGTATTATTGATGGAAACCTATCTAAAGATATATTTGGGCTCTACTTTCACAGTATTAGTTCTTTGGAGAACTTGTTGCAACGACGGGAACATGTCATGAGAACCCAGGCAGATCTCTGCTTAAGCACTAGTATTGATTACTTATAGAATCCATAAATTATTAGGTTGTAGAATACGTTATGGAATATCTTTTGGAGCATTCATGTTAGTAATATATGAGAGATGTCCTAAGGAAATCGCCTTATGTATGAACCGTTTATATGATAAATGAAGATTCACTATTTGAGTATACATGTTTTATGTATTTGATTGGATCTTAAACTCATTTACTGAATGTCCACGATACGATTCACAGCATGAGAGAATTTGTGATTGGATCACAACTAGTGAGTATCTCTACATGTGTAATTGTGATGTATCGGAATTATCCCTAGTCAATGAATTGATGGATTTGGACACCATCAATTCTGTCGAGACTAGCATGAGGTATACTCCTTGGTATATCCAAGCAGCTGATTCTCACTGGCTGGAGACATTGTGATGTCCGGAGTTAATCGTGGATGCTAGTTATGGTAACTAGTTCATTGGAGTGACCAGCCGTAAGACTTCATATGGTTCTCTGCATATATAGATATGTCAATGAAGTTCTTACTGTGGCTTAAGTGCGATGTTCCTTAGACTTGCGGTATTCAAGTCATCTTGATCATGGAGACTTATGCTTTGACATCTTAAGCAAACATCTCTAAGGAGATGTGGACCCGGGATGATTGGGTATAAGTCGAAGTGATCGAAGGTGTTTGAATAGCCTATAAAGGATTCACCACACCTTGCGAGGAGATGTATACCCATGGCCTCTCGTCGGATTGTTACTAAAGTCTTTGGCCAAAACATTACATGTTTAGAGTAAGGTACTCTTCGATACATGTGGAGTAACTAGAATCCGTAGGACGAGGAAATGAAACTTGGGCTAGGTGTGACGTAGTCAGCCTAGTGGGGACTGACACAATAGACCATGTCCTGAACCAAGTGGGTATAAGATGAGTGAAGGGAATGGGGCATGAATCATTCGAGCTGCTGAAGGGTTTCAGAAATAGTTCTGGATCAACCGTTGATCTTTTCGGTTAATTGGGGATCATGATGTACTACTAGGTGCCACTCATGATCGTTCTATAATTAATGATTAATTATAGACGACCAACATAAACCGAGAACCTATTTGGTCACACGCACAACGAGCGTAATCCAAAGGATTTAAAACGAGCTTGAGAATGGGATTCTCAGACCGAGAGAAACTAGGTTTGGTTGGACCAAACATAAAGCGAGCATGAAATCGTTTCAGTCGCAATGGAAGCATGGATGGGCCGTGTCTTATGAAGACGTAATGGATGAACCAAAATAGTTTTGTTCTAATCAAATGGATGAGAATAAACCAAAGGGTTTGGTTTATTTTAAACGAATGAACCAAAAGTTGGTTCGGTTCGTTTTAACTTAAAATAAACCATCATGGTTTGGTTTATTTTAACTTATCTTAATGGAGCGGGTTAACGGGCCTAATGGTTATGATCCAATAACCATTAAGAGAAGTAGTTCTCTATAAAAGAGGGCTTAAGGGATAATTAAGCCCTAATCCAAAACCCTTGCCCTAAGGTTGCCGCCCACCTCATCCTTGGAGATTTCGGCGCCAACCCTAGGTGTGCCGCTTGCCTTGTTGTGCCGCCCCATCTCCTTGCCGCGCCCAAGCTTCAGTCGGTGAACCCTCCTCCGCGACTCCGTGATCTTCCTAGGCCTCGTGAAAAGGTGAGCACTTGGCTTCCTTGTTTTGGCCGGCGCCTACTCCTCCACCAAGCTGTCCAGTTTTCTGGACAGCTTCTTCTCCTCTCGTCGGAGCGTCGTTTGGACGACGGTTAGAGCTCCGACAGCGGCTAACTTTCCGGGGATTCGATCTCCGGTAATCCTCTGAGGTGGAGGACGAAGGATTCGTCAATTGGTTGACGAATACCTCTCCGGAGAAGCGAGTTTTGAGAACTCGTATCAGGATCCGAATTTGGATTCGGATCGTGATCATCTCTCGATCACGTCGTCTTCAACACGAGGCTAGTAACCCGTACGAAGACGAAGCTCGTGGCTTAGCGAAGTCATCCCGAGGAACTCGGCATGGATACGGATAGAGACGATTCTAGCGAGGATCGTTCCGGTTGATGCTGTTCCCGCTACACGTCATACGAAAGGTATAACGTAGATAAATTTCCTTTTATTGCAAATTTAAATTTATGGTTATGTCTACACTTGTTGTAATATGCATGCGTGTGTTGTGTGTGTTGTAATAAATGTAGATTTATTATTTTTATTGCTTCCGCTGTGTTCATGTTTACGAAACGTGATCGAACACACACACACGTCATGCCGAAACCCAACAAAGGGTATCAGAGCCTGTGTTGTGTTTCGACATAATCGTAAAAATGGTTTTACGATAGTCATAATGTATTTCTGGAAATTTTCTAATTTTGGAAATTTAGAAGTATTTATGGAAATTTTTCAATTTTGGAAAGTCTAGAAGTATTTATGGAAATCTTCCACTTTTGGAAAGTTAGAAGTATTTATGGAAATTGATATTTTCCATAAATAAAATATTTGATTAGATTCTGGAAATTTGTTTCCTAATTTAATCATGATTTGATTTGGGAAATCAAATCTTAAAATATTTTATTTCCATAAGTAGTTTTAATGATTTAGGAAATTGGTTTCCTAAATAGATTTTCCTTAATCGAATAATTCCATGAATAAAATATGTGATTAGATTTGGAAATTTGTTTCCTAATTTAATTATGATTTGATTTGGAGAATCAAATCTTAAACATATTTTATTTCCATAAATAGTTATGACATATAAGGAAATTAGATACATGACATAATTGTATGCCATGTAATTGCATTAGATGCATAACATTATGCCATGCGTGTCGTGACATGTAGATGTATGCCATGTATGCCATGTCATGTAGATAATAGTTATTTGCATGCAAAGAGGATGAGACATAAAAAACCCTTAAACAATATTAAAGCCTACACCTTCCATTAATATGGTTAGAACCAGAGTTCCGTTTCTTATTTTGGTTGTTGGACTCTCTCCAAGCCCGGCTCGAACCCGAACATGTTCAAACCATGGAATAGTTTAATACTAATATGGTAAGAGTCAGAGGTCAATCATTAGCTTTGGTTGTTGGACTCTCTCCAAGCTGGGCTAATTGGTTGAATGCGCTCTAACCATATTAAAATTGTTTCCCGATTAATGGGTTGGCTTTAACCTAGAGCATCGGCTTGTTGGACTCTCTCCAAGGTCGATGTAAAGGGAGGTGAAGTTGGGTGCTATGCATATGATGCATACTTGTTAATGTGTTAACAACCCAACGTATGTGTGAACATTCAATTAGTTGATAGCACATTGTGATAGTTGCATATACGTGATATGCAATCGGTATAGATGATACCTACCATCGTAGTTATGAATGGCTTGTTGGACTCTCTCCAAGGTTATTCATAACTATGATGGATATCAACCCATTCGGAGATGGACCTACGATCTCCCGAAGTGATTTTGGGGTTTTTGAAATTCAAAAAATGAATGGGATTTATAAATGTATATTGATGCATTTTAAAATCATTTTTTCATATATGCTCGTTTTGTATTTCTAAAATTGATCATGATGTCTTTGAATTTGCATTCCATTTTGGATTCGAATAAATTGACTGGGCCGAGCTTCTTGGACTGGTTTAGAAGCTTGAGAATTATTCTCAAGGTTGAAAAGCTTGCAAATATCCTCGAAGCGCCTCTTCCCGCCCGTCCTAGTGACGATGCAACTCTGGACCAATTGTTGGCCTATCAGAAATATGTGAGTGATTCTGAACAAATGAGTTGCATCATGCTAGCCGCGATGGAACCCAAGCTACGAAAGCAGCATGAGCATATGGATGCTCATATCGTAGTCCTTCATCTTTGTGAGTTGGTTGATGAGCAAGTGAGATTCGAAAGGTTCGAAGTCTCAAAGCTCCTCTTCACCTCTGAGATGCTAGAAGGTTCATCTGTGGTACTGCTCAATATGCTGAAGACTGTGGAGTCTTCTGAGAAGCATGAGCAGGGGACGGTGCTATTAGTTGATTCCTCGAAGAAAGGTTCTAAGAAGAAGTCAAAGGAACAGCAGAAGGGAAAGAAGAGAAGGGTTAAGAAGGTAGAACTAGCACAAAAGGAAACTTGCCATCATTAAGGCAAGGAGAGCCATTTGCGAAGAAAGTGCAAGATTTATCTTGAGTCCGTGAAGAAGAATAAGGCATCGGATGCCCCATCTTCTTCAGATATCTTCGTTATTGATTGTCATTCTATTTCCTCAAGCACTTGGGTATTGGATACTGGGTGTGGCTCACATATATGTAATGGCATACATGGGCTAAGGAATAGAAGAAGATTCGTCAAGGGAGAGTCAAATTTGCGTGTTGGGAATGGAGCAAAGGTTGCTGCAGTCGCCATTGGAACGCATTTGTTGAAACTCCCTACAGGACTTGTCTTAGAACTGGACAATTGCTTTTATATTCCTTCGTTAATAAAGAACATCATTTCTATTTCTTGTTTAAATAGAAATGGGTACCATTTGACTTTTAGTAACAATTGTTGTTACATAACTTTAAATGGAGTTCTTTATGGGACTGGAACTTTAAGCAATGGTGTTTATACGTTGGACGTATCCAGTGACATTTGCAATATCGAAGCGAGCAACAAGTGTGCTCGAAAGGATAATCAAATAGACTCCTATATGTGGCATTGTCGTCTTGGCCATGTAAGCAAGAAATGCATGTCCGAATTACACCGATGTGAAATTCTGGAATCGTTTGAATTGGATTCATACGATACATGCGAATCATGCTTAAAAGGCAAGATGACTAAGTTACCTTTTACTGGAAAAGGTGAACGAGTGGGAGAGTTATTAGGTCATACATACTGATGTATGTGGACCTATGTCAACTCAAGCTTTAGGAGGCTATAGCTACTTCATTACCTTCACAGATGATCACTCACGGTTTGGGTATGTGTTCTTGATGAAACACAAGTCTGAAGCCTTTGAAAGGTTCAAAGAATTCAGAAATGAAGTAGAGAAACAACATGACAAGAGTATTAAAATACTTCGATCAGATCGAGGTGGTGAATACTTAAGTCAAGAGTTTCTTGATTATCTAAGAGACAATGACATATTGTCTCAATGGACTCCGCCATATACACCACAGCATAATGGTGTATCTGAGAGGCGAATCGACCTTGTTGGACATGGTCGTCAATGATGAATCATGCGACTCTTCCCAAGTCCTTTGGGGCTATGCACTGCAAACTTACTTTGTTAAATGTAATGCCTACCAAGGTAGTCTCAACTACTCCATATGAGATATGGAATGGTAAGAAACCTCATGTATCTTACTTGAAGATAAGGGGTTGTCCTGCTTATGTGAAGCGGACTGTATCAAACAAACTGGATGCTAAGTCTGATAAATGTCTATTTATTGGATACCCTAAGGAAACAAGGGGTTACCAATTCTATCATCCTGTGGAACAAAAGGTGTTTGTTTCAAGGCATGCTGTGTTTCTAGAGAAAGAGTTTCTCTTGCAAGAAAATAGTGGGAGTGTCGTCGAGCTTGAGGAGGCTCGAGAGACTCAAATAGACATTAATGAGATACGGTGAACAAATGACAACTCATAGTGATGAGCAATCGGCTGGACCTATTGTAACACCACATCTTCGTAGATCTGGTAGAACACGCAATATTCCTGAGAGATATGGATTTCTCGTAAGTGAATCGAACGACGTGTTACTCATTGATGATGAGGAGCCTACCAGTTATGAAGAAGTGCTGACAAGTTCAGAAAGGGATAAGTGGCTTGGTGCCATGAAGTTGGAAATGGATTCCATGTATGAAAACCAAGTTTGGAACTTGGTTGACCCACCTGAAGGCATAAAGTCTATAGGGTGCAAGTGGGTTTTCAAGAAGAAAACCAACATGGATGGTAATGTGATTACCTATAAGGCTAGATTGGTGGCGAAAGGATATCGTCAAAAGAAAGGTGTTGATTATGACGAAACCTATTCGCCTGTAGCTATGCTTAAATCCATTCGGATGCTCCTGGCCATAGCGGCTCATTATGATTATGAGATATTGCAGATGGATGTAAAAATAGCTTTCCTTAATGGAAACCTGCTTGAGGACGTGTATATGATACAACCTGAGGGTTTCACATTGGTTGATAAAACCAAGGTATGCAAATTGCGATGGTCCATTTATGGATTGAAGCAAGCATCCAGGAGCTGGAATATCCGTTTTGATGAGACCATCAAAAAGTTTGATTTCTCACAAAATCCAGATGAACCTTGTGTGTACAAGGTTAGTGGGAGTGCAGTCGTGTTCCTAGTATTGTATGTTGATGACATACTACTTATAGGAAACGATATTTCAATCTTACAGTCAGTGAAGGTTTGGTTATCCAAGACATTCTCCATGAAAGACCTGGGAGAAGCAACCTACATCCTCGGGATTAAGATCTATAGAGATAGATCAAAACGGTTGCTTGGTCTTTTGCAGTCTACATATATAGACCGAGTGCTAAAGAGGTTTAGCATGTCGGAATCCAAGAAAGGTTTCTTACCCATCAGGCATGGGGTACACCTTTCGAAGTCTATGTGTCCGCGCACAGAAGACGAGAGGATTTGCATGAGTAAGATTCCCTATGCATCCGCAATAGGATCTATCATGTATGCTATGTTATGTACAAGGCCCAATGTATCGTAGGCTCTGAGTATCACGAGCAGATACCAGTCCGATCCGGGAATGGATCATTGGGCGACTGTTAAGACGATCCTTAAGTACTTGAGAAGAACTAAGGATGTGTTCCTAATATATGGAGAAGGGTACATGGTGATACGTGGGTATACGGATGTACCCAAATGCAGACAAGGATGATTCCATGTCTTTGTCTGGGTATGTATTCACCTGGAATGGAGGCGCAATAAGTTGGAAAGGTTCCAAGCTTGACACTATAGCGGATTCTGCCACTAAGGCAGAATACATTGCATCTTTGGAAGCAGCAAAGGAAGCGGTTTGGATCAAGAAGTTCATCTCTGAACTTGATGTGGTCTCATCAATGATTCAAACATGTGCTTCGCCGCTATCATCTTATCAGAGAGATCATCAGTAGGAACGAAATACAAATCGAGAAAATTCCCACTGAAAGGAACTTAGCGGATTCCTTGACTAAGGCATTACCTCAAAATAAGTTTGAGGGTCATGTTCGAGCTTATGGTATTGGATACCGTAGCGATTGGCAATAGGCCAAGTGGGAGTCTGTTAGTAATATATGAGAGATGTCCTAAGGCAATCGCCTTATGTATGAACCATTTATATGATAAATGAAGATTCACTATTTGAGTATACATGTTTTATGTATTTGATTGGATCTTAAACTCATTTATCAATGTCCACGATACGATTCACAAAGATGAGAGAATTTGTGATTGGATCACAACTAGTGAGTATCTCTACATGTAATTGTGATGTATCTAATTATCTAGTCGATGAATTGATGGATTTGGACACCATCAATTCTGTCGAGACTAGCACGAGGTATACTCCTTGGTATATCCAAGCAGCTGATTCTCACTGGCTGGAGACATTGTGATGTCCGGAGTTAATCATGGATGCTAGTTATGGTAACTAGTTCATTGGAGTGACCAGCCGTAAGACTTCATATGGTTCTCTGCATATATAGATATGTCAATGAAGTTCTTACTGTGGCTTAAGTGCGATGTTCCTTAGACTTGCGGTATTCAAGTCATCTTGATCATGGAGACTTATGCTTTGACATCTTAAGCAAACATCTCTAAGGAGATGTGGACCCGGGATGATTGGGTATAAGTCGAAGTGATCGAAGGTGTTTGAATAGCCTATAAAGGATTCACCACTCCTTGTGAGGAGATGTATACCCATGGTCTCTCGTCGGATTGTTACTAAAGTCTTTGGCCAAAGCATTACATGTTTAGAGTAAGGTACTCTTCGATACATGTGGAGTAACTAGAATCCGTAGGACGAGGAAATGAAACTTGGGCTAGGTGTGACGTAGTCAGCCTAGTGGGGACTGACACAATAGACCATGTCCTGAACCAAGTGGGTATAAGATGAGTGAAGGGAATGGGGCACGAATCATTCGAGCTGCTGAAGGGTTTCAGAAATAGTTCTGGATCAACCGTTGATCTTTTCGGTTAATTGGGGATCATGATGTACTACTAGGTGCCACTCATGATCGTTCTATAATTAATGGTTAATTATAGACGGCCAACATAAACCGAGAACCTATTTGGTCACACGCACAACGAGCGTAATCCAAAGGATTTAAAACGAGCTTGAGAATGAGATTCTCAGACCGAGAGAAACTAGGTTTGGTTGGACCAAACATAAAGTGAGCATGAAATCATTTCAGTCGCAATGGAAGCGTGGATGGGCCGTGTCTTATGAAGACGTAATGGATGAACCAAAATAGTTTTGTTCTAATCAAATGGATGAGAATAAACCAAAGGGTTTGGTTTATTTTAAACGAATGAACCAAAAGTTGGTTCGGTTCATTTTAACTTAAAATAAACCATCATGGTTTAGTTTATTTTAACTTATCTTAATGGAGCGGGTTAACGGGCCTAATGGTTATGATCCAATAACCATTAAGAGAAGTAGTTCTCTATAAAAGAGGGCTTAAGGGATAATTAAGCCCTAATCCAAAACCCTTGCCCTAAGGTTGCCGCCCACCTCATCCTTGGAGATTTTCGGCGCCAACCCTAGGTGTGCCGCCCAGCTTGTTGTGCCGCCGTCCATCTCCTTGCCGGCGTCCAAGCTTCAGCCGGTGAACCCTCCGGCGACCCTCCGGTGATCTTCCTAGGCCTCGGTGAAAAGGTGAGCACTTGGCTTCCTTGTTTTGGCCGGCGCCTACTCCTCCACCAAGCTGTCCAGTTTTCTGGACAGCTTCTTCTCCTCTCGTCGGAGCGTCGTTTGGACGACGGTTAGAGGTCCGACAGCGGCTAACTTACCGGGGATTCAATCTCCGGTAATCCTCTGAGGTGGAGGATGAAGGATTCGTCAATTGGTTGACGAATACCTCTCCGGAGAAGCGAGTTTTGAGAACTCGTATTAGGATCCGAATTTGGATTCGGATCATGATCATCTCTCGATCACGTCGTCTTCAACACGAGGCTAGTAACCCGTGCGAAGACGAAGCTTGTGGCTTAGCGAAGTCATCCCGAGGAACTCGGCGTGGATACGGATAGAGACGATTCTAGCGAGGATCGTTCCGGTTGATGCCGTTCCCGCTACACGTCATACGAAAGGTATAACGTAGATAAATTTCCTTTTATTGCAAATTTAAATTTACGATTATGTCTACACTTGTTGTAATATGCATGCATGCGTTGTGTGTGTTGTAATAAATGTAGATTTATTATTTTTATTGCTTCCGCTGTGTTCATGTTTACCAAACATGATCGAACACACACACGCTGCGGTGCCGGAAACCCAACAATTCATAGGTCAATAAACTTATTTGCAATGAAGAACACCTATCACGAACCCAGGCATATCACTACAATTAATGAAAGCCCTAGAAATAGATCATGAAATCCTTGAGAGATTCTAATTGCTTTCGGAACATTCATAGATCGATGAACTTATTTGCAATGGTGGGCACCTGTCACATACCCATGCAACTCACTATAGTTAATGAAAGCCCTTTAATTGCTATAGTTTCTCATGATTGTTTATACAAATCCGGGATAGAAAACCCAAAAGCATGTGAATAAGTGATCATCAAACTCGCAAGACAATCCATATGCACCGTAAAACCAATTCAAGAAATTCGCAATAAATAAATAAAAAGAGTCATACAATCCAAGACAAACCGACAAAGAGCTACTCCCTAATCCTAAGATACAAGACTACTTCATAAAGGAGTTACAAAACATAGATGATAGAAAAAGGAAGAATTAACTTGGCGTCCTATGCTTTGAGCGTCTCACCCTCAGCTTTAGGACTTGCCTTGAGGATCTTATACTCGATGTTCTTTGATGATCTATTCATTCCTCTCTTCCATGATGATTGTTAGAGCCTTAGGGTCCTTTTTATAGACTTTTCTGGAGAGAAAAATCAAAAAATTAGTTGCAAGAAATTCGGAATAGCCTTGAGAAAAATCGAGATTCGATTATCCCATGACACGATCTTGCCATTTGGCACGACCTGGGCATGTCAGATGTTGTGGAGGCCTGGCACACCCTGAAATCAGGCGTGTTGAATAGGCTAGCATGCCCTGGGCATGTTGGACACTAGGGACTCCGAAAAATGTGTGTTGTGGCTCTGTTTGATCCATGTTTTGTCGTGGTTTTCCTTCATGGCTCTATTATGTCTTCTTTTATCCAGATATATGCCCTCTAGAGAATAAAAATATAGAAACTGCAGTTATCTGAACTAAAATCACAATATAAAAGTAAATGCTATATTTTATGCATACTATTTGGATGAAATACTAGAAAAATATGGTAAATAAACCCGAAAATATGCATGTGATTCGCACTCATTACAATCTCAAACTTAAACTTTTGCTTGTCCTCAAGCAAAGAAAAAGAAAGAAACTATGAATGAGAATCATGATAACTTGTTAGAAACTCATCCTAAGGTATAAAATACTCATTCTTATTGATTCATTCCCCGTAGCTTAGTTTGAAAGATCCTTGTGTAGTGCATGTGAGTTTTGACCTTTAAGGTTTCGGACACCAATCCAAGTTTATATTCCTTCTACCGTGTTCTTCGCATAAAGACACTTACCTAACAATGTGCTTGGATCATTCTCTCACTAACATACTTAGTCTCAAAGGAGCATTCAATAGTCGAGGAGAAGAAAAGTAAGAAATAAACATCAAGTATTTCCCCAGTAACTAGTTAGCCTCAAAGGAGCACCTATATGAGTGTTTCCCTAGTAGCTACTTGGTCTAAAAGGGGTACTTTAATGATATTTCATCTTTCCTTTTTCTGTTTTGTTATTCTCTATTTTTTTTAGAATTCTTTTCTTTTCTTTTCTTTTTTTCCAGACTCTTTTTTTTTTCTACTCACTTTTCCGTTTAAACTCCTAAGATTAATGTTTCTCCAGTAACTAAGTATCGTGAAAATCCCCATGGAAATTTGAGTACATGTCCGATATAAAGAAACACCCTTTTTTGATACCTCTACCTCATTGGTTGTGTAAAAAAGTGAAATAAGGTTCTTATCAAGTAGGCCAAAAGGACCTTTACTGATCTAACTAAGTTCAGTTATACTACTCTGGATAGAAGAACAATAGGTTATCAATCTAAAGAAATATGCTTAAGAAGTATCCTACCAATACAAGGAAATATGCAAAGAAAGTACTAAAAAATTATGGTAAATAGAAAGAACAACATGCAAAGCTACCCCCCCCCCCCAACTTAAATTATGCATCGTCCGATAACATTAAAGTAAACTATTTGTTGGTGCAATCAACATAGGTCACGATTGACCGAACTCGAGTTTGACTCGAGTAGTATTTTGATGTTTGACAATGGGTTGACCATTGTTCGATAACAGGTTGACTATATGGTTGATAATGGGGTTGACCATATGATGGAGATGTCCAAGTTTTGGGTACTTGGCATGGAAAGTCCAAGCATGGGTCTTGGCAATGGTAAAGTCCAAGTCTTGGGTACTTGGCATGGAAATTCCAAGCATGAGTCTTGGCAATGAGAAAGTCCAAGCATGGGTCTTGGAATTTGGAAAGTCCAACATGGAGTTGACATTTGAGAAGTCCAAGGGTATGATATTGGCGGCGTAAAGTCCAAGCGGTAGTCTTGGCGGCATAAGTCCAATGTTTAGGGCGTAAAGTCCGAGCGTGTGTCTTGGCAATGTAAGCCCAAATGTACCTTGGCGATGTAGACCCGGTTAGCATGACAATAGCTGATAGAAGCACCTGAAGGCTAACGTATGAATGAATAAGTCATGAATGACTTGGAGGGATCTGATAGGCATGAGGCTGATGGAGGTGGTTAAAAGGCTTAGGCCTAGGCTAAGGGTGGTCTATCAAGTTGAAGGGATGTCCCTTGTCGAGTCCGTGAGGGGAAACTTCGCTTCCCCTTCGCCTCGATTGCTTGACCATGGTGATCCCTTCGTGTCCCCGCATTAAAAAATTTAATCCTAGACAAAAGGGATTCCCAAAGCAACCAAGTCATCGTCGTGCTATTCGTTTAGAGAGGTTACTTGAACAAACTAGTTGTTCAAGCGACCTTCCTCTATTCTACGAGTAGCCGCGGAATAGACGATGTCCGGATCGCCGGTTTTTGTGTTTATACTTGGGATCCAAGTATTATTTAGCCATTTACAGAAATATAACATGCTTATATTTGTAAAACAAAAACAAGCAATGAATAAAAGAGAAAGAAGAATAGGTATACCTCTTGGTCTTCTAATGTATGACCTTCCTCCTTTTGGACGTCGTGTGGGCGACGATCCACCAAAAGTCGAAGCTCCTAGATCGCAAAACTTCCTTCCTTGCTTTTCCCAAGAAAGAGAAAGAAAAGAAACAATGTTTTTCTCCTTCCAAAACTCAACCAACAAAGAGCTATCAAAGCCCTTGCCGCCAGCCAACTAGAAGGAGAAGGAGATGGTGGAAAACTACCAAGACATCAAGGGAAACCCTATATCTTGTTTCCACCACCTAAGGAGAAGAAGAAGGGGACTTTGGGCACTGGCCAAGGCTTGAAAAGAGATGGAAAAGGCTGCTGGACGTTGGGCCAAAGAGGAAGAAGAAGAGAGAAAGAACTTTCCTTATTTGGTGCCACCCTAGCCTTAAAACCCTAATCCCAATCCTATCTCAAATAGGATTGCTCCTTGCCGCCCAAACCCTAGCTCTCCTCCTATTCATCATGTAATCCACGACCACTCCCCATTCCCTCCTTTTATAGAGTTAGGGATAAGTCATGAATTAATCTCCTCCATTGGTTCTAGGGATTTAATCTCAACCGTCGGATCTAGAGATTTAATCTCAACCGTCGAATCTTAGAGATTTGATCTCTACCAATGGATCTTAGAGTTTTGTTTCTATCCATTGGATCTAAGCTTCATGAGGTGTTAATAGGCTACATTAGGGACCATGAGGAGGAGTTGGGTCTTGGCCACCCATGGATCAAGCCCATATAAAGTCCGATCCACTAATGATGATCCAATCCACTAAAGGTCCATCATTGATCTACCTCACCAACCCCCATATAATAATATGGGCTCCATATATTATTTGTACATTTTCTCCCCGTGTTTAAGATCTCGAATGTCCGTCGATTAATTAATTTACTGACCATTAATTAATCAACATCTAACTCCTTGAGTAGTACCACTCAACCTTTTCATCATGTTGGACCAAGTCCACCTGCAGGGTTTACATGATGAACCTTATGAGCTCCTCAAGGGGACATCATCATCCTAATATATAAGACACGGTTTCCTCCTATAATAAATGACACACCATATAAATAATATCATCTCCCAACTTACCGAGTCTATCGATTTAATCTATAAATCTCGCCCATTGGTAAATCAAAGAGATGAGTACTAAGTATATGTGCCAGTTATTATATCGTGATTAAGAGCATGTACTAAATAATATCTGAGGTCCAATTCGATTATGTAGTCAGCAATAAATCGAATCACCTCTATGTCGGTCCTGCTCAATACACACAAAGTGCACTAGTGTGATTCTATGGTCAAGACAAACCAATACCAAATCACACTACAACCATTCCGATGGTTTGTCCAAAGCCATCTCGGTTGTGAGCCTTTACTTATACTTTCCAAGGGGCCGATAACATGATCTCCTGTGTGACACCACACACCATGTTATCTACAATGTAAAGTATGAGACAATATTGCATAACCATAAAAATATGCAAACAATGATCATGTGATTCTTATTTCAAAATAAAGATGTTCATACAAAAGATAGACTTTTCAGTATACATCCCTACAATCTCTCACTTATACTAAAAGACTATGCTGTTCTCAAAGTGTCATACATCTGATCCCCATTCCCTCCACATGCCTATCAAAAGCTCTCGCCGAAAGCGGCTTAGTGAAAGGATCTGCCAGGTTATCCTCCGATGCAATCTTGGCCACAACAACTTCTCCTCTTTTTACGATTTCTCGTATCAGGTGGTACTTGCGCTCTATGTGTTTACTAGCCTTATGGGCTCGTGGTTCCTTCGAGTTTGCAACTGCACCACTATTATCACAATAAATTGTGATAGTTCTGGGCAAACTAAGAATCACATCCAAGTCCATCAGGAAGTTCCTAAGCCATACAACTTCTTTGGCCGCCTCAGAGGCCGCCACATACTCAGCTTCCATGGTGGAGTCCGCCACGCACTTTTGCTTGACACTCCTCCATACAATGGCTCTACCTCCCAAAGTAAACACAAAACCTGAGGTAGACTTACTGTTATCCCTATCAGATTGGAAGTCGGAATCCGTGTGTTAGTTATAGCCCTAGAGCCAATCATATGATGGTTGAAAAGGGAACATTTTGTATCATATTCAATAAAGGCAAAGGATTGGTTATTATATTTACATCTTGCTTGTGCCAGCTAAATTAAATATAATAATGCCCTAGAAAAGTAGGTTCTTATCTACAGCACATCAATTGGCAGAATTGATTATGAGAGGCTGTAGAGAATACTTTCCTAAATGTTCCTAGTCAAGTATTAATATGCAAGGGCAATATTAATACATAAAGACTAGCATGTAGGTCGATTGATGACTTGATCTCACAAGTCATGGATATATGATATCAAGTTGACACATGGGTATATATTAGAGAATATATACTGAACTGACCCGCCATGAGAAAGTTTCATGGATCGTTATATGAGTGTCATAAACTTTCTCATGTGACTATTGGTATGAATAGTCCTCGAACCTGAAGTCACTACGGTTCCCTACATAAGGAATTATGTACTTTGGTATCGTCAAACGTCACCCGTAATAGGGTGGACCATAAAGGAACTGGGTATATAACAAATTATGCGGAGGGATGTGAGTGATGTAGATGGGATCTATCCCTCTCATATGACGAGAGTGATATCGGTGGGCACCTTGATTGAGTAGAACTACTAAAATGCATGGCCATGCTCAAATGAGTCAATATGAGATATTGAGCTCATTTGTTTGAGTTAGTTTACTCAGGGATCAAGAAACACATAGATTGATCGAGGATGACACGCCTATGCCTCATTGGTCAACTGATATCAAGGATAGAAGGACACGGTCATACATTATAGTAGTCACGAAAGGTTAGTCGGATCTTGACTTATTTCAGAACTTGGGTAGCAATGATGTATTGCTAGATGCACGCCATTGCTTGTGTATCTAAAAGAGTTTAGATCCACCGCCTAATGCTATGAGAGCCTATAGGGTCACACACAAAGAGCATGATGATTAGAAGAATTAGTGCATTCTAGTTTGACTAGAATAATTTGGGAATAAGCTTAAGTACAAAATGGTTTTTGGACTTTAAGCTTAATGAGAATTTTAGCTTATTGATTTAATGAGATTAATTCAATATGTTACCTTATTGATTTAATGAGATTAATTCAATATGATAACATAAGCTTATTGAATTAATAAGATTAATTCAACATGCATGAATGCCACACAAGCATGCCACATAAGCATGCCACCTAAGCTAGATGAGGTGGAAGGAGACAAAGTGGTTTTTGTCTCCTTAAGTGGCCGGCCAAACAAGGAAGCCAACTCCTTGTTTGATTGTGTCTCAATGCAATGGATTGCATTGAATGTTAGGAGGTGAAAGGGTTTTTCCAACCCTATAAAAGACTCCATGGAGTGGCCGGCCAAAGTAAGATTTGTGGTTGTTGGGAGCTTGAGGCTTGGAGAGAGCTTTGTGTGAGAAGCTTTTGTTGTGTGGCATTTGTGAGTGTAGCAAGAAGAGTAGTCTTCTTCTTCCCTTCTCCTTTTTCCCTAGCTTCCTCTCCTTTAGGGACTTCTCTAGCAAGAAGGAAAGGAGAGCTCTTCTAGTTTTTCTTTTGTGAGACAAGAGCTTGCTCGTGTGGATACATATAGAGGCACGGACATTTGTGTTGGGATTTTCCGAGCCGCAAAAACCGCTTTTTGCGTTGCGGAAACCTCGGAAGCCCCCGGCCACGGATCCGTGCGAAGAAGTATTAAAACAAAACATGTATGTGCTTGTATAAAAAAACCCTAGATCTACCTTAGATCCAAGAGATAAGAACGTTACCCTCGATGCGATGCCCTTCGCAAATCCCGCTCGTCCAAAAGTCCGCCGGAACTCGAGAGTGTCAAGTGCACACTCCTCTATGGTATCCACACAAGCAATAGGTGGAAGAAAAACACACTTGAGTGTGCTAGGACTCCTAGGGTGTCTCGGCAAGATGAGGAAGGAGAGGGAGAGAGCTTGAGAAGAAAAGTTCCAAGGTTGAAGATGAAGTCAATTAGCCACCAAAAATCAATACACCATCTAATGGAGTGGCCGGCCACTTCATGGAGGGGGGTTACATGCATGCATGTAACTCCCATGACCCTTGATCTCCCTCATGATGTGGCATCACTGACAAAGTCAATGATGATGTGGAGCATCATCATTGGCGCCATGCCAAGTCATCACCATGACATGGCATTTGGTCAAGTCAAACTTGACCTTTCATCTTCCCTCTCAAGTCAAGTCAAACTTGACCTCTAATCTCCCATGGTTGATCAAATCTAACCACTTGACTCAAGTCAATTTAATTTAATGAATCTTTATTCATTAATTTAAATTGATTTGATGAATCAAATCTCAATTAGACTCATTCAACACTTGAATCAACTTGAGTCTAACTCAATTAGTCTAATTTGGATTACTCTTAATCCAATTTGGTTCATCCCATGAACCTAATCCTCATGGTTCATCATATGAACCTAATCTCCATCTAATTGCTCTTATGTGTGTGACCCTATAGGTTCTTGTAACGCTGGCAATGTCCCTAAACCGATTTAGGAACATAAGCAATGAGCGGTATCTAGCAACACATCATTGCTACCCAAGTTACAAGAATGTTGAGCTCCAACATCACCTTTGTGACTACTAATTGTGACTCTCACAATATGTGACAATGTCCCTCTATCCTTGACATCTAGATTGACCAATCGAGGCATAGACCGTGTCATCCTCACAATCTAAATCTTGAACTCCAAGTAGACTCACTCTAATCAAATGAGCTCAATATCTCATATTGACTCATTTGGGCATGGCCATGCACTTCGTGGTCTCACTCTATCAAGAATATCGATGTCACCCCGTCATATAGGAGGGATAGATCCCATCTACATCACTCACATCCCTCCGCATAATTCGCTTACATACCCAAGAATCGCTTTATAGTCCACCCATTTACGGGTGACGTTTGACGAAGCCAAAGTATGCAATTCATTATGTAGGGAACCATGGTGACTTCAGGTCTAAGGACTAATAGTCATACTAATAGCCACATGAGAAAGTATATGACACTCATATAACGATCCATGATACTTTCTCATGGCGGGTCATTCAGTATACATTCTCCAATGCATACCCATGTGTCAACTTGATATCTCATATCCATGACTTGTGAGATCAAGTCATCTTGTTGACCTACATGCTAGTCTCTACGCATTAACATTGTCCCTGAATGTTAATACTCGACTAGGAATGATTAAGAGTAGTGTTCTCTATATCATCTCATTATCGATTCAACCAATCGATTGATATAGATAAGAACCTACTACTCAAGGACATTATTATATTTAGTTATTTGGCACCAATACAAGTAAATATAATAACCATGCCTTAATAAATAGGAATATGATACAATAAAGTCCATACAACAATCATCATATGATTGGCTCTAGGGCTTTCACTAACAATTTGAACGTGCTAAAGATCCAACAAACCAAAAGGAAAAGCGGGATTAACAAGGGCACGCAACAAAGGTAATCCTCTCCTATAAGATAGGTTTGGTTTTAGAGAAATTTATTTTGTACGAGGTTTTCTTTCGCAAGGATCACTAGGAAGGGATCCTAATTTTTCCGTTGCGCATATGCTATTTGGCATAAAGAATTCCCTACACCGTGTAACCCACAGGGAGTAATTGGTCTGCCCGGTAAACCAGCATATAATCCCTAGTCCTTCTCAGGTACTTCAATATATGCTTTACCGCAGTCCAATGTCCCTGTCCTGGATTACTCTGATATCTGCTGACTATGCCCACGGCAAAGCAGATATCTGGTCTCGTACAGAGCATCACATACATGAGGCTTCCTACTGCCGAAGCATAAGGAACCGCCTTCATTTCCTCTATCTCCTTAGATGATCTAGGACACATTTCCTTAGATAAAGGAACTCCATGCCTGAAAGGTAAAAAACCCTTCTTGGAGTTCTGCATGCTAAAATGCTCCATAATCGTGTCTATGTATGAAGCTTGGGATAAGCACAACATCCTTTTCCTGCGATCCCTTATAACCTTGATCCCAAGGATGTGTCCCACCTCTCCCAAGTCCTTCATATCAAACTGTTTGGACAACCATACCCTTACGTCCGATAACACCTTGATATTGTTGCCAATCAACAAAATGTCATCTATGTATAGTACAAGAAATACCACTACGTTTCCGTCACATCTCTTGTATACACAAGACTCATCCGAACTTTGAATAAATCCATAAGACTGGATCACCTTATCAAACCGGATGTTCCAAGACCTCGAAGCTTGCTTCAATCCATAAATTGACCGATTAAGCTTACATACAAGATGCTCTTTGCCCTTAGCAATGAATCCCTCTGGTTGCTTCATGTAGATGTTTTCCTCAAGACTTCCATTAAGGAAAGCTGTCTTGACATCCATCTGCCACACCTCATAATCCATATGCGCTGCTATGCATAAGAGAATCCGGATAGATTTAAGCATGGCTACCGGCGAAAAGGTCTCCTCATAATCGATACCCTCTTTCTGAGTATACCCCTTCGCAACAAGCCTCGCTTTGAAGGTCTCAACCTTCCCATCTATTCCTCTCTTTCTTTTGTAGATCCACTTGCATCCAATGGTTTTTACACCATCGGGTGGTTCTACTAGCTCCCAGACCTGATTTGAATCCATAGATTCAATCTCAGCATTCATTGGACTTTGCCAAGATATTGCATCTTTATCTTGGATTGTCTCATCATATGTCCAGGGATCAGGTTCATGTTCGCCAGGGACCAAATCAGAAGATTCTCCCAAGAACATGAATCTATCAGGCTGTCTCACAACCCTCCCACTACGACGAGGTATCACCTGTGTATCCTCTGTGACACATGGTGTAGTGACATGTGGTATATCCTCTTGTACCGGTGGTACTAAAGAAGTGACTTCCCCTTTTAGCTCCTCAAGAACAATCCTACTAGTGGGCTTGTGGTTCATCACATAGTCCTCCTCTAGAAATCTGGCATTCGTACTCACGATCACCTTCTGATCCCTAGGACTATAGAACAAACCACCCTTCGTTCCCTTAGGGTAGCCAACAAGCTGCATTTAGATTCCAACTTACCAGCATCTCCCTTCAGCACATGTACTGGACTCCCCCATATCCGAATGTGTCTCAGACTAGGCTTTCGCCCAGTCCACAATTCTACAGGGGTAGAAGGCACTGATTTAGATGGAACCAAGTTCAGAATATACATTGCCGTATCCAGCGTATACCCCCAGAAAGAATCTGGCAACTCAGAATAACTCATCATCGATCTAACCATCTCCATAAGAGTCCTATTCCTTTGCGCCGCTACACCATTCTGCTGGGGTGTGCCAGGTGCAGACAATTGGGATTGAATCCCAGCCTCTGATAAGTAATTCCTAAACTCTCCCAAGAGGTACTCACCACCACGATCAGATCGTAGGGTCTTGATACTTTTACCTTGACGGTTCTCCACATCAGCCTTGAATTCTTTGAACCTGTCAAAGCATTCAGACTTGCGGCGCATCAAGTAAATGCATCCATATCTTGAATAATCATCTATAAAAGAGACAAAATATTCAAAACCACCTCTAGCCTGGATAGACATAGTGTAGGGGATCGATATGACCGGCTAGAGGGGGGTGAATAGCCCTCGTACGTTGGACGTCGTAAATTGCTCATCTACAAAACGTTAGCGCAAGCGGAATATACAACTATAAGTAAAGACAAGCAAAATATAAACAAGCAATACAAACACCGAGATATAACGTGGTTCACGGCTACGCCGCTAATCCACGGTCCGATTCGTCCACGGTGAATCACTCCGCCAAAACCAATCACTATCGGTCTCTCCTTTGCACAAAGCTAGGTGGAGGTAACCTTTACAACCAAGATCACTCTTCTTACAATAGGATTGAAGTAAAGACAAGTAAGAAGAGTTTAGAGCTTGTGGGGCACTAGGAAGATTGTTTGGAGTATGAGCATTAGCCTCTCAAAGGCTTACACCCTCTCTTTTATAGAGAGGCTAACTTCCCGCTTTGCCGCCATCACCGACCGCTTGCCGATCGTCACTACAACGGCCTCCAACACGCCGGATCCCGACCGTGTAGTCCAACGAACTCTTGGCGCAATCGATCGATGGACCTTATCCCGATCCCGACCGAGTCGACGCCTGGGCCAGCGAAACGGTTCGTGGTCGAACCCTTATCTATCAGGCCGATCACGCGGCAGCCGATCGATGGTCTTGTCCCGACTCCCACGTGATGGCGATGATCGCGCCTAATCCGGGCCATATACCGGCCGAACTCACTGACTCGAATGCGATCGCCATGACATGGCAATGATCGTGTCGGAAACCCATCCGACACTTGGCCAAATGGCCAAGTTTCACCTAAGAGCTACCCTTCCCCGGGTTACAATCGCCACTCATTTCTGAGTCCTCGCTCGGTTCTCTTCGCTTCTCGGCCACGCCCCTCGCAAAGATCAGCGCACGACTGCAATGCTCCTTCGCGTCTCTTGCCTCGAAGTCTACTTCCTCCGGCTTCACTCTAAGCTTCTCGTCCGGCGGTCCCTCGGATGCTCCAAGCGCACGGCTTCCGCAAAGCTATCCTTCACCGACTCAAGGCACGAGTCATGAGATGTGAAACTCGCCACGGCTCCATGTGCGAATTACTAAGTCCTGCACGACTTCAACGCACATATCACATCAACATATCAAACTAACTTAAACCCTTTGCCACACCATCAAAACCATATCACGGCAAGAGATTGCCCTAACAATCTCCCCCTTTTTGATGTGTGGCAATCCGATTAAGTTAGGTAAAAACATTTGATATAAATTCTAAGGTAAGAAAGCATGTAAAGATAAACATGATATAGCAACATGCAACTCCCCCTTAATCCATGAAACTCTCCATGTAAATTTTCTCCCCTTATCATATATTTCTCCCCCTAATGTGATTAACTTAAACATACTTATTTCTCCCCCTTTGACACCATCAAAAAGATTAACACTAAGTTATAAGCTCATGGCATCAAGTATAATGGAGGAAAAATATGTCAAGTTGATTTAAAAATTGGGTACCATTTGTTGATGGCATCAAGTATATTTCTACCACTTGTTGGTGGCATCAAGTATATTTCTACCACTTGTAGGAGGTTTACAAACTGAATTCGGCCTTCAATATTCTGATTTATAGCCACCAATGATCAATCAAGATGGCAATGATCGCACAAAGGAATCCAAATTTTTGATTTTCTGGACGAATTTCAGAAATGCATTATAAATTCCAGAAAATTTGAAAAATTATGAAATTTGGAGAACATATTTCTATTAAGTATATCTATCAAGGAAAAATAGTTTTTCATGAAAACTCATTATATTTTCTTGTTTTTGCCAAAAATCCAAAAGTTCTAAAAACCACTAGGTTTTTGATCATTCTAGTATCAAGTTAGCTACCTAGTTTTGCATCCAATTGTTTCAAAACATGAATACATGTATTTTAGGGTAAGAAATTGTTTTGAAAACATATGAAATATCCAACCATGATCTTTGGGCAATATGTCTATTTATTAAACATAAGCCTTCCCCATGATTGGTCTATTATTGCTATTTTGATACTTTAAATGACCATCTAAATGCCATAGGCATTAGTGGACATTTGTATCATCCTAACATCTCACCCATGCTAAGTTTGCAATCAAGTTAGCCTATTGTGAGTGTGAGATGTATCCTAGGGGGTATTTGTATATACTTAACCCATATATTCATGCAATTCTATTATGGTTAAGTATCAACCTTACATTCTACATGATCATAATGACATATACCAATCAATTCTACATTATGATCATGAAACTCATGTATCCATCAAATAATAGTCATGCATTAGGTATTATACGATGATAATAAACAAATTATCACCTAAAGCATGATTTAAACCTATTTCTAGTGATAACGTGCCAAATTTCAAAATCATAAATCATGATTTAAGACATACATAGGAATTACATCAATCATCATGATTTAAGCATTATTACCTATTTATGGGTACGTTATCATCACCCAACACTATCTAAAAAATGTTGTCCTGTCATCCTAAGTCAACCAAATTATGATATAGGTCAAGTTCATATGGTTGACTACCCTAGGGTTATTCTAACCCTTAAGGATGGATTTTGGAACCCAAAATAAATTCTTTCCTATTGGGTTCACTAAATATTCCTTGGGGATCCATTTTCTAGCTATTGCTTTCTTTTTATCTTGTCCCCTAGCTATAAGATATTTGTAGGCTTTTTCATTTTTCTTTTCCTTGTAGCCTAGGCCTTTCTTGTTGAAACTAGCTCTTTGGCTCCCTAAGATCATGTTCAATGTGTTGGAGCCAATAGTGAATTTCTCTAGGGCTTTGGTTAAGTAATCTACCTTTTCCCTTAATACCCTATTTTCCTCTATGCATGCATCATTAACATTTAAAAGCATATAATCATGTGAGCATGCATCATCATTTAAGCTAGAAGAAATATTATCATTTAAGCATGCCTTTTCTAATTTTTGTTCTAATTCCTTAATTTGTTCAAGCATGCATTTATTTTTCTTCTTTGCCCTAAATAAATCCTTAGTTAAGCTAGAAACCATGGAAACTATTTTCTTAGGGGTTAGATTTGTTACCATAGTTTCCATGTCCTCTTCTTCTTCGGATGATGAGGATGTGGAAGCTCCCCCTTCATTTGAGCTCTCCCCATTTGAGCTTGATCTTTCATTTTCGGATGAAGAGCAATCCAAGTTATCAAAGGCCATCAAGGCCAAATTGGTGACAAAGGCATTCTCCTCATCCGATGATGAGGAGGAGGATGAGGAAGGATCATCCCATGTCTTGGCCTTGAATGCTTTGGCCTTCCCCTTTTCTTTTGCCTTCTTTTCTTCTTCCTTTCTCTTGCTCCCCTTCTTCTTCTTCCTTTCTTCTTTCTTTTTCCTTTCTTCCTTGCTCTTGTTTAGGAGAGGACAATTGTCCCTTATGTGTCCCTCTCCTTGGCAATTGTAGCATATGACCTTCCCCCTTGGTCTTCTACTCCTATCATTAGATTTATCAAATCTAAAATTCTTAAATGCACGTCTTACCCTCCTTACCATATATGCTTCTTCGGTGCTATCCATGGAGGAGGAGGAAGATGCTTCGTCATCGGAGGAGGAGGGGATTTCCATCTTCTTCTTCCCCTTACTTGCCAATAGTGCTACTCCTCTTGAGGGTTGAATTTTAGGCTCCTCTTGTATTCCCTCAAGCCTAGTTTCGTGGAGTTCCATTGTTGAGAAGAACTCCTCCAAGGTGCTCACTTCTAAATTCTTTGAGATATAGAATGAGTCCACCATGGAGCTCCACTTTGAGGACCGGGGAAAGGCATCTATGGCCTTCATTACCATATCCCGGTTTGATAGCTTCTCACCTACACTTGTTAGTCCATTTAAAATTTCTTTAAACCTAGAGTGTAGTGAAATTACCTTTTCTCCCTTTTCTAATTTGATGTTGGATAGTTGGGAGCGGAGGAGATCTCTCCTTGCTAGCTTTGCCTCGGATGTGCCTTCATGAAGCTCAATTAGCTTCTCCCACATCTCCTTGGCGCTTAGGCATTCTCCTATTCGGTTGATCTCTTGTTGAGGGAGCACATTGTAGAGATGGTGCTTGGCTTTGGAGTTTGCAAGGTGCTCCTCTCTTTGCCTCTTGGTCCACCTAGATTTCTCTATTGGCTTCCCTTCTTCATCCCTAGGCAAAACGAAACCGGATTCCATTGTAATCATTATATCAAAATCCGTTTCGAAAAATGCCTCCATTCGCTTCTTCCACCAAGCGAATTCTCCTTCAAACTTCGGAGGATGGATGTTGGAGCCGGCCATTTTTGATGTAGGGCTTGTTGCGGCGGTTAGTCCGGTGACAAGCAACCTCGGCTCTGATACCACTTGTAGGGGATCGATATGACCGGCTAGAGGGGGGTGAATAGCCCTCGTACGTTGGACGTCGTAAATTGCTCGTCTACAAAACGTTAGCGCAAGCGGAATATACAACTATAAGTAAAGACAAGCAAAATATAAACAAGCAATACAAACACCGAGATATAACGTGGTTCACGGCTACGCCGCTAATCCACGGTCCGATTCGTCCACGGTGAATCACTCCGCCAAAACCAATCACTATCGGTCTCTCCTTTGCACAAAGCTAGGTGGAGGTAACCTTTACAACCAAGATCACTCTTCTTACAATAGGATTGAAGTAAAGACAAGTAAGAAGAGTTTAGAGCTTGTGGGGCACTAGGAAGATTGTTTGAGTATGAGCATTAGCCTCTCAGGCTTACACCCTCTCTTTTATAGAGGGCTAACTACAACGGCCTCCGAACACGCCGATCCCGAGATCGATGGACCTCATCACGATCACCGTAGTCGACCGCCTCGGCTACGAACGGCTCGCGGGTCAACCCTTATCTATCACCGATCGCCGCCAGAGCCGATCGATGGTCTTGTCACCGACCGCCCATCGTGATGGCCGACCGCTGGCCACAATCCGGCCAACGATACCCGAACTCACTCGATTATCGCCGATCGCCATGACATGGCTGATCGGTGTCGAAAAACCCATCCGACACTTGGCCAAATGGCCAAGTTTCACCTAAGAGCTACCCTTCCCTGGGTTACAATCGCTCACTCTCATTTCTAGGAGTCCCTCGCCTTCGAAGTTCTCTTCGTTCTCGGCCACGTCCCTCGGCAGCATCAGGCGCACGGCTCTGCAATGCTCCTTCGCGTCTCTTGCCTCGAAGTCTACTTCCTCCGGCTTCACTCCAAGCTTCTCGTCCGGCGGTCCCTCGGATGCTCCAAGCGCACGGCTTCCACAAAGCTATCCTTCACCGACTCAAGGCACGAGTCATGAGATGTGAAACTCGCCACGGCTCCATGTGCGAATTACTAAGTCCTGCACGACTTCAACGCACATATCACATCAACATATCAAACTAACTTAAACCCTTTGCCACACCATCAAAACCATATCACGGCAAGAGATTGCCCTAACACATAGGACTGCACAAATCAGTATGAACCAATTCTAACACATCTTTGGCTCTATACCCCTTGGCCTTGAAAGGCCTCTTGGTCATTTTACCTTCCAAGCAAGATTCGCAGGTTAGGAGATCCTCCACCACTAATGAACCCAAAGGTCCATCAGCTATCAACCTTTGAATTCTACTCAGGTTAATATGACCAAGCCTTAGATGCCAAAGATATGTCTGGTTCATCTTCGAAGGTTCTTTTCTCTTATTGGAATTAGAAGATGAGTTATTTACTTCTATATGCATTGTGGGAGCTTTTGGTTCAAGAGTATACAAATTGCCAACCAATGTACCTGAACAGATAATCTCTCTATTTCTTTTTATAACAACTCTGTCATTAAAAGAAACAGAATATCCATCCATAATCAATTTAGAAACTGAAATCAAATTCTTTCTAAATGTAGGTACATAAAGACAATTTCTCAAAACCAAAACTTTATTTCTATCAAACGATAAATGAACGTCTCCCACTGCAATAGCCGCTACCTTTGTAGCATTGCCCATGTAGATGGTAATTTCTCCTTCAGCTAGTCGTTGGGTTTCCTGGAACCCCTGTAAAGAATTGCAGACATGATCAGTGGCTCCCGTATCTACACACAGTGCAGGTAGATAACACCACTAAACATGTTTCAACGACTAAGGCAGAAGATATACCTTTGTTCTGCTTTAGGTTAGGGAAGTCTTTCTTCCCATGTCCAGTATGTTTGCAAGTGAAGCACTTGCCTTTTAAACTTCTTCACTCCTCCTGAGGTCCACACCATTTTGCTCCACCTTGTTTCTTTTTCTTCTTGCCTTTCGGCTTAAGTAGAAACCTTACGAGCAACCATGGCTTCTGCCTAGACCCGATTACAGTATCGAAAGTTCCTTTTCCCGAGTCATCATGAGAACCTAGGAGGACACTCATCGGCAGTTAAGACACTATCAAATTTCTTTTCCAATCAATATTATTTGGAGTGCAGTAAGTTTATTTCTTTTAATATCACAAGTGGGTTGAAAGCCATTTGAAAATCCTAAGAATCACAATGATCAAAATATTAGATTTCAAATATTATTGATTCCTCAAAACAATAAAATTCGAAATCAACCAACACCTCAAAACAGAGAATATCGCATGCCACGCATGTGATGATATCTGAATTCTACATTTTACAAGAGGAGGTTTTACCCATTAATTTTATTATCTTGTCAACCTTACTTTTTGACAAATAAAATTAATAGTTGGTTCCTCTTTGGCCCTACAAATAAAAGCAGTGACTCCGATGGGGAGGATACTTTTATTTGCATCTAAGTGTGCACCATTACGATACTAAGGGAATTATTTGGATTATGTGCCTTACATTTGGAGAAGTACACACGCTCCTAGATAATTTCCTATAACCATTATTTGACCTAGTGATCCATAAACAAACCCATCCATGAGGAGGAAGGCACTCAGGTAGCCTTGAGTTTGTTTGCATCATAATCAAATTATAATGGAAGGAATTTATAAAAATATCCCTCTCCCACTTAGTAATTTGAAATTGAGGAATTTTCCTAGCCTACGACATGCATATCAAACAAAAAGCAATAAATATGAAAAATAAATTATTTTCCAACTATTATGGCTTTTGTCTTCAATATGACTCCCGTCGCATCGCCATCTCGTCCGCTCCTCCTACGCCATGTACGAGCCATCCGGAGATCCGAATCGAGACTAAAACCTATTTTAATTTACATCCATCAATCCTATGCTCCACGAGGGAGTGTACATGAAATCTAGATCAAAAGTAAAATAAAATAAAGAGTGGCTAAATAATGCCGTATTTAATTTACAAAAACTAAATACTAGCCTCGTCAACCCCGAGGATTCAACAAAATAAATATTTACACACATACAATCACATACACACACATGACCATAATAGTCGGATCTTATGCCTGCAACCAAAGAGTTAAACTACACATATCCTACTATTATCCGACACATATAATATATGAAAAAGTGCATAAAAATTAACCGAATCCTAAACACACAAAACCGGAAACCTTGGCTCTGATACCAATTGAAGGGATGCCCCTTGTCGAGTCCGTGAGGGGAAACTTCGCTTCCGCTTCGCCTCGGTTGCTTGACCATGGTGATCCCTTCGATGTCCCTGGATTAAAAAATTTAATCCTAGACAAAAGGGATTCCCAAAGCAACCAAGTCATCGTCGTGCTATTCGTTTAGAGAGGTTACTTGAACAAACTAGTTGTTCAAGCGACCTTCCTCTATTCTACGAGTAGCCGCGGAATAGACGATGTCCGGATCGCCGGTTTTTGTATTTATACTCAGGATCCAAGTATTATTTAGCCATTTACAGAAATATAACATGCTTATATTTGTAAAACAAAAACAAGCAATGAATAAAAGAGAAAGAAGAATAGGTATACCTCTTGGTCTTCTAATGTATGACCTTCCTCCTTTTGGACGTCGTGTGGGCGACGATCCACCAAAAGTCGAAGCTCCTAGATCGCAAAACTTCCTTCCTTGCTTTTCCCAAGCAAGAGGAAGAAAAGAAACAATGTTTTTCTCCTTCCAAAACTCAACCAACAAAGAGCTATCAAAGCCCTTGCCGCCGGCCAACTAGAAGGAGAAGGAGATGGTGGAAAACTACCAAGACACCAAGGGAAACCCTATATCTTGTTTCCACCACCTAAGGAGAAGAAGAAGGGGACTTTGGGCACCGTCCAAGGCTGGAAAAGAGATGGAAAAGGCTGCTGGACGTTGGCCCAAAGAGGAAGAAGAAGAGAGAAAGAACCTTCCTTATTTGGTGCCACCCTAGCCTTAAAACCCTAATCCCAATCCTATCTCAAATAGGATTGCTCCTTACCCAAACCCTAGCTCTTCTCCTATTCATCATGTAATCCACGACCACTCCCCATGCCCTCCTTTTATAGAGTTAGGGATAAGTCATGAATTAATCTCCTCCATTGGTTCTAGGGATTTAATCTCAACCGTCGGATCTAGAGATTTAATCTCAACCGTCGGATCTTAGAGATTTGATCTCTACCAATGGATCTTAGAGTTTTGTTTCTATCCATTGGATCTAAGCTTCATGAGGTGTTAATAGGCTACATTAGGGACCATGAGGAGGAGTTGGGTCTTGGCCACCCATGGATCAAGCCCACATAAAGTCCGATCCACTAATGATGATCCAATCCACTAAAGGTCCATCATTGATCTACCTCACCAACCCCCATATGATAATATGGGCTCCATATATTATTTGGTCATTTTCTCCCCGTGTTTAAAATCTCAAATGTCCCTCGATTAATTAATTTACTGACCATTAATTAATCAACATCTAACTCCTTGAGTAGTACCACTCAACCTTTTCATCATGTCGGACCAAGTCCACCTGCAGGGTTTACATGATGAACCTTATGAGCTCCTCAAGGGGACATCATCATCCTAATAT
This sequence comes from Wurfbainia villosa, assembly GCA_025175895.1. NCBI lineage: Eukaryota > Viridiplantae > Streptophyta > Magnoliopsida > Zingiberales > Zingiberaceae > Wurfbainia > Wurfbainia villosa. Next base: position 26,860,569 of record CM045995.1, read on the forward strand.
ATAGGACACGGTTTCCTCCTATAATCAACGGCACGCCATATAAATAATATCATCTCCCAACTTACCGAGTCTATCGATTTAATCTATAAATCTCGCCCATTGGTAAATCAAAGAGATGAGTACTAAGTATATGTGCCCGTTATTATATCGGGATTAAGAGCATGTACTAAATAATATCTGAGGTCCGATTCGATTATGTAGTTAGCAATAAATCGAATCACCTTTATATCGGTCCTGCTCAATACACACAAAGTGCACTAGTGTGATTCTATGGTCAAGACAAACCAATACCAAATCACACTACAACCATTCCGATGGTTTGTCCAAAGCCATCTCGGTTGTGAGCCTTTACTTATACTTTCCAAGGGGCCGATAACATGATCTCCTGTGTGACACCACACACCATATTATCTACAATGTAAAGTATGAGACAATATTGCATAACCATAAAAATATGCAAACAATGATCATGTGATTCTTATTTCAAAATAAAGATGTTCATACAAAAGATAGACTTTTCAGTATACATCCCTACACAAGTATGAGGGCATCATACTTGGGGTTAAACCTCATTGTTGAGGTTTATCAGTCGACTAGTGTATTGGACAATCAACTGACCGAGTGTTTAACACTCGGAAGCTTAGTTGACTCAAGGGCAATCAACTAGGATTATGATCAGTCGATTGCTTGGTAGTCGACTGGAGGCTAGACTACTGAATGTGCTTGGGCAGTCGACTGCTTTGTATGGTACTCGACTGGTGGTGGCAGTCAACTGCTATGGATGATAGTCGATTGTTGTTTTCCAACATGAGCACAAAAAGCTCTGTAGATGACTAAGCAGTCGACTACGGGCTTGGCAGTCGATTGTTGGTAATGACAGTCAACTACCAGTGTATACGTTTGCTGGGATGCCAATGTGAATTAAGTCCATTTTGAGACAACAACACTGTAGACAGTCGACTGGGGACTTTTGGGAGTCAACTGTCCGACGAAAATCCAAGTCGCACGGAGGCATAAAAGGAGCTCGACGGGAAGGATTTCAATAGGTGTCTTTTGGGTGATTTTAGGGAGGAATTGCTATTGCATTCTAGATCTTCAAGAGCCCTTCAAGTAACCTACAAGCAAATCATTCAAAGCAATTTTGTGTAAAGTTTTCTTTACTTGTATTTCATTTTGCCTTATATTTGCTTGTATTTTTTGTTCTTATTGCTGTAAGACTTTGTAAGAGGTTTCTCTACCTCTGGTGTGTCACTGAGAAGGAGTGATTTGATTAGTGGTATGTGCATCACTAGAGCTCGCTATCGAGCTCACTCTATGGAGTAGGAACTAGGGTTTCGAGCCACATTACATCGTGGGTTCTTGTGTGTTTGTGTTTTGTCTTCATATTGTATTTCTATATTTCGATGTGTTAACATGTATTGTAGATAAGCAAGCACGTGAAACAATTCCATCGAATGAAGTACGTCGCTATTCAACCCCCCCTCTAGCGATTAATGATTCTTCTACAATTGATATCAGAGCTAGGAGCTCTTCTACGGATTAACAACCGGGAGAGAAAAAGTGCTAGAGGATGGAGTTGCCCAATGATGGATTTGGATGGGACATCAACACTTCAATTCCATACACCTTGTATGGACGAGAAGGGTTCAGTCAATGGAAGGCACGGATGGAGAATTTCTTCATGATAGACTTTGAAGATTGGATCATCCTAATGAAGGGATTCGAATTTCTAAGGGGTCTAAAAGGTGGATACCCCAAGAAGAAGAGATGCACCGAAGAACAAGTCCAAGCTTTCGAAAGAAATGATAAGGTAACGCAAATGATATTGAATTCGTTACCTAATGATGTCTTGTCTAGATTAGGTGAATTTTAAGATGCCAAGGGGCTATGAAGAAAATTGGCAAGGCTTCATGAAAATTCCTCATGACCTCAAGTGAAGAAAAATTTCAAGAGAGTGAGGATTCGGAGGTCGAGAGGTGTTCGACATCCAGATCGGTAGAAGAGGTAGAAGAAGTAGAAGAAGCCTCCACCTATAAGATTGAGGGGGAGGAGAGAATTTCCACACCGGAGCAAACTCAAGAGGAAGCTTCAACCTCTGGTAGTGATGAAGAACCAACTCTGGTTCCTACCACCGACCTAGGTAACTCAAGAATTTTAATTAAAAATAAAAATCATATTGTATGCTTTGAGTGTAGGGAAGTAGGACATTACAAGAGTAAGTGTCTGAAACAGGTTAAGAAGATGGCATAAGTCGTGCATGGTTTAGGGTAATGGGGTTGACCATATGATGGAGAAGTCCAAGTCTTGGGTACTTGGCATGGAAAGTCCAAGTCTTTGTGTACTTGGCATGAAAAGTCCAAGATGGGTCTTGGCAATGGTAAAGTCCAAGTCTTGGGTACTTAACATGGAAAGTCCAAGCATGAGTCTTGGCAATGGAAAAGTCCAAGCATGGATCTTGGCATTTGGAAAGTCCAACATGGATTTGGCATTTGGGAAGTACAAGGGTGTGATATTGGTGGCGTAAAGTCCAAGTGATAGTCTTGGCAGCATAAGTCCAATATTTGGCGGCATAAAGTCCAAGCGTGTCTTGACAGCATAAGACTAAATGTACCTTGGCGATGCAGACCCGGTTACCATGACAATAGCTGATGGAAGCACCTGAAGGCTAACATATGGATGAACAAGTCATGGATGACTTGGAGGGATCCGATAGGCGTGAGACTGATGGAGGTGACTAGAAGGCTTAGGTCTAGGCTAAGGGTAGTCTATCAACTATGAGGGCATCATACTTGGGGTTAAACCTCATTGTTGAAGTTTATCATCGATTGGGATATTGGACAGTCGACTGGCCAAGTGTTTAACACTCGAAAGCCGAGTTAACTCAAGGGCAGTCGACTAGGATTATGACCAGTCGACTTCTTGGTAGTCGACTAGAGGCTAGACTGTCGAATGTGCTCAGGCAGTCGACTACCTTGTATGGCAGTCGACTGATAGTAGGCAGTCAACTGCTATGGATGGTAGTTGACTGTTGTTTGTCGACATGAGCATAGAAAGCTTGAAGCAGTTAACTACAGGCTTGGCAGTCGACTGCCAGTGTATACGTTGGTTGGGATGCCAATGTGGATTAAGTTCGTTGTGAGACAATGACACTATAGATAGTGGACTGAGGCCTTTTGACAGTCGACTGCCAGACAGAAATCCAGGTCGCATAGAGGCATAAAAGGAGCTTGAAGGGAAGGATTTCAGGAGGCATTTTTAGGGTGATTTTGTTAAGGAATTGCTGTTGCATTCCATATCTTTAAGATCCCTTCAAGAAACCTACAACAAAGCATTCAAAGCAATCTTGTGTAAAGTTTTCTTTACTTGTATTTTATTTTGCCTTGTATTTGCTTGCATTTCTTGTTCTTATTGTTGTAAGACTTTGTAAGAGGTTTCTTCACCTCCGGTGTGTCACCGAGAAGGAGTGATTTGATTAGTAGTGTGTGCATCACTAGAGCTCCCTATCGAGCTCGCCCCGTGGAGTAGGAACTAGGGTTCCGAACCCGTTACATCGTGTGTTCCTATGTGTTTGTGTTTTGTCTTCATATTGTATTTCTATATTCTGCTACATTAACAAGTATTGTAGATAAGCAAGCATGCGAATGAATTCCATCTAACGAAGCACGTCACTATTCACCCCCTTTAGCGATCAATGATTCTTCTACACTCTTCAGGAGGAGAAGTTGGAAAGAAATGACCTTGCGAAATGTACCACTGGTACATGGCCTCTATCATCTGCCTCTGGTGCTAAGTTCGGCTTGTTGCTCCCTTAGGTCTATGTGTAGTACATCCAAGGATGAATGAATCCCATCATATGCATCATCAGAAGTGCTAGCACTTGCATAAGAATCACCAAAAGCAAAAGAATGCCTAGGGAGGTCTATCCTAACTGGTGGTACTGTAGTGGACTCCAAGGAGTCAGGAATAGGTGCTACATTGGTTATGATCTAGTTGGCTCAGTTCCTTATTGTTATTCGATCAGGGTTTGGAAGTGGTAATGGAAAATGATCTTGTAAGACTAAACAATATCTACCTTCATCTCTAGTGATTATTCCAATGGCCATTCATGCATCTAAGTCAATCTTGGAGCTATTTGGAATCGACTATAATTCATCAAGATTACACCCCAAGTCTAATGCTATTTGAGTTATTAGACCTCCAACTAAGATTGATTCTGTCGAACTTTTATCTATTTTTACCAAATGCCTAATAAAATATGAGCTAGTATCAATATTTACATTATTAATCATTTCCCATAAAACAATCAATTCACTTTGATGAACTACACCTTCGCTATCTCCTCGACTAAAGATTGTATTAGCCATTACCCTATGAAGACATCTAAAGACAGGATTTGGTAGGGTAGAGGCCTTTGCTCTAGAATCATAGTGTCCTATAGAATCCGAAATTTCTCCCAAAATTTATTTTCATGAAAATTTCTATAAATCTTTCTTTCTCCAAAAGGTAGATCATAAATCGAATTGAATTCTTCGAGTGTCCATTCACATTCATCTTTAAACATCCTAAATGTAATTCTCCCTTCTTCATAATATTTCCTATTAGAATGGTAGCATCTACTAAGATTAGGAATTCTAGGGGTATCCTAAGGTAGTTTGGATATTGCATATTTATGAATTCTCACCAACCTACACTATTAATCATCCAAGTAACATCATCCCTAATTCCTTGGGTTTTTATGGTATAATCATCAATATACCTAGTGCCAACAATGTTTCTTTTTAACAAGGCATCAAATCTAGTTCTATGGTTAGCATTGCGGAAAATAATTCCATAGATATCATTACCTTTGTCGCGTGCTTTGTATTTGCCTTTGTCTTTTGGAAGTGGAGGTTTCACTTTTGCCTCTTCCACATGGTAAGATTTTCTAGGTTTTTCTTGGAGAGGAAGGGAGGCGGGCATGAGGAGGAGATGGGCTTGATCTTGGTGTGATTTCTCTAATAACTTCGTTATCATTATTCCTGCATTCAAAATAAATAATTAAACTGAAAGGAATCGAAAATACTAGAAAGGAAATTGTAAATGATTAAAAAGAAAACTTGGGTTACATCCTAAGAAGCGCTTATTTTAGGTCATAAGCTCGACCCCTCTAAAATTCTTTTAATAATGAGCTCGAGGTCGGAGGAGGTTGCGTCTCTTTCCACTCTCCATAAGTTCATTGAGAGAGTATCTTGTCTGTCTTCGTATTTCTCGTTCCTCTATATCTTTTAAATCTTGCTCTTGGAGGAACTAGGTATTGTCTTATTTCTTTCCTCGGTAGGATATTGGATATGCTCAACTTCAAATTTTCATCAGGAGTTCATTCATGATATTCATTTTTGTCCATATGTTGTAAATAATGTAACCTGCTGCAAACATTCTCAATAAAAGATTGATTAATAATATCTATTATATCAAATGAAATTTTATCTTTACCAATCACCAAATAAGGTTTATCATCTATTACTACAACTTCGGTGATGGTTAAGGTAGGTTTTTCTAGATCCTTGAAGTTCAGAGGTTTTTGAGTTGAATTAATGCTCTCCTCAATCAAAATGTCAATATTAAATTCCTCAAGTTCTTCTTCATCAATATAATACAACCTATCGCAAACATCCTTAGAAAAAGATTGATTAATCTCAATAATATCAAATGAAATCTAATCATCACTAATCACTAAAGGGGTTTTATTATTGATAACTAAAGTTTCGGTGATGGCTAAGGGAAGCTCTTTTGGATCCTTGAGGTTCGGAGGTTTTTGAATTGATGCAATGCACTCCTCGATCAAGATAATTGATGGTATCTAGGAATTCCTCAAGTTCCTCTTCTTGTGATGATTGAATTGATTTACCCCCCTTCGGTCATTGTGTCATCTACATCCACATCATTCATCTGTGAAAATTGAGTATCCAACCTAGTACGTGTAGGACAATCATTGGAATTATCTGCTAGTTCTTCAAATGCTTTTATTGTAGTATGAAGTTGTCGATTGATCTCTAGCATTTGTTGTCTAAACTCCTCTTGTTGTCGTGTTTGATCTACAATAAAATTTTTCATCATTATCTCTAGGTTGGATTTTGGTGTTTGACAAAATTCTAATGGTAGTACGTAATAGTCATTTTCAAATTGGTCTTGATAGAAAATATTTTGAGGATTTTTCACATCAGAGTAATAAGGGTACGAATATGAACCAGGGAATATGATGCACACGAGCACGACTCTCAAATCTCCGACGAGGATCGTTGAGGACTCGAAGCGCGCGCTCTCGCTCAATGCCCGCAAGTGCACGGATGTCGTCAAATAATAAAAGATTATCAATCCCACAGAGACTGAGACTCAAATACCATTTGTCCAGTGGATGTTGTTGTTCGGAATTAATATCCTAAGAGTATAGATTTGCAAGGTTGATGGTAGTCCTAACTCAAGTACGGTGTCACTCGGAGGAAGGGAAGGTTGGTTCGAAGTTCTCAAAAAGGGATTCTAGGACTTCGATTTCACTTATGCATCGTGGAACATGCTATCAATTAGGTGCATTAAGATATCTAATTATGATCTTGAGGGAGGATCATTATGCATTTGTCCGATGAACTTTTTCTTCTAGCGGGAGCTATCCATTCCTAACCAAGTTTACCTTTCGGATCATCAAATCTCAAGGGGTTGATACCGTTAGGAGCCCTCTGTCACTAAGGTCCCTCAACCCTTTTAGAGTTAATTTCTCCTACTTTGACCCTTCTGCTAAGATAGGTTATTAAGGTACCAAGACGTCCTAATAATTCCCTATGTAGTGGCGGATATTATTTTATATCCTGTCCTATCATATTCTGTCTTCTACGATTACAGGAGGTAATATGACCGCAAGGCTCATCCTTGATTCTTTTAGGTTTTTGATATGAAGGCTGTCACCCTTTGTATCAACTACGCATAGTAGAATTAGAATCAAAACATAACCTTCATAAATCTCAACAACACAAAATTGCAAATAAAATCAAACGAGATGAATGACTATTTGAACTAGCATGTCCACAAATACAAGTTACTCTCTAATCCTAGAATCCAAGTATCTACTCCATAGACAAGGAAGAATAAACACAAGGCATCTTAGAAAACATAATTACAATACAAGTAGAACAAGAAAATAAAGAAGGTACTTTCTGTCCTAGCTAATATGCGTGTCTTGGTTGTTGTCCACAATGTCGGAGCATCAGGATGGATCTCCTAGCCGCTTCCTTCCTCCCCGTTGCGAGTCTCCGGTGCATTTTAGGGCATCCTCTTGCCGTCCTAGCCAGCGGGCCTCCCCCTAGGGCTTGGGCGTGCCTTCCTTTTTATAGACATGAAGTTGGCTCTTCATAAATCCCACGAAAACCCTAGTCACGTCAAAATTGCCCATTGGCACACAACCGTGTGGAATCCACACGATCGATCGTGTGGGGTGCTGGGATGGCTGGCTTCGAGGTTTGGACACGACTGTGTAGAATCCACATGGTTGGCCGTGTCCGCCTCTGTTCCACCCAGTGAATGCCTCCTTTTTGCTCCAAAGTGTGTCATTTCACTTGTAAAATGTCGTCATGCACACAAAAGTAACAAGAGCATATCTCCGAACAAAAAAAAAAGAAATGCATGCAAAACAAAGTAAAATATGCATGAAATAAGGATAAAATGTAACGAGATGTGTGCGAAAACTACTCCTAAAACCCTATATATTTTCTCACATCAATCCCCCCAGACTTAGATCTTTACTTGTCCTCAAGCAAACCTCAGTGCCGTGAAATTTTTAAAAAGTATTATTCCATACTTAGCATGCTAACTGGATTTATCAAGTGGTATTTTCAATCAAAGGAAAATAGATATGTTTTAAAAGTTCACTAAGTTAGCTTTTCGTGCATGTGCTAAGAGAATTTTCCTAAAGGATACTCATTCCACAGTGAGTTAATTCATCATCCTATAGCTTTTCTAAGGTCTCCGATTTTTAGGCTTTACCTGCCCTAAGCGAGGGTCATTCTCTAGATCTAGCATAAAGTCTCAAAGGCGTGCTCGGTATTGAGAGAAATTGGTAGGTGTTTCCCCAGTAACCTAACTCATTTTCAAAGGGGCACCTAACCATTTCCATCCACGACATCTGTTTTTAACTCTCTTTCTTTTTCTCTCCCTTTTTTTTTCTCTTTCTCTCTTTTTTTTCCTATCTTTTTATTTTTTTCAAGGAACTTTATTCCTCTCTAGCTCACTGGTATTTAGATTTTTCCAAATGGGCTTACACAATCCGAGCATCTCCAGTAACTAAAATGCTAAATCTAGAGTCACCTATGGATTCCAAAGTAATAGACTACTAGGATGAATCATAACTACGTATGTAATAGATTCTCCCTTCTGGAATTTTCATTAGGTGTGAGTGAAAGATAAAATCTAACCAATGCAAGTCCAGAACATTCATTAAAGCAACTAAAATAAAATACCAAAAGATAAATGAAGTTAAGCTATCTATGGGAGCAATTCGTGAAGAGATTCTAAAAATATTACTGAGGTAGCTTAAAGATGGCAAAAACTAAGTGCTGAATAGAAACTAAACACTCCATGCATGGACAAATGAATGCAAACTAAAACTAAACCTAAATGTCAAGAAAGAAACTACTGCATGGAAGAAAGACATATCAAAATTTGGGCCCCCCAGACTTAAGTAAAATAGTACCTCTAATATGGAGGTCGAGGTGGGAAGTTTGGTAGTCTTGGCATGTCGGGTTCCTGAGAAAATTTGGTGCTCAACTGCTGATGCCACATGTACATGTGGTCGATCTGGGAATTGGTGGATGCAGCGGTTGCTCTGTGCTCCTTCTCCTTGACCCACTATGCCTGCATGACACGCATGTGCTGCCGAACCTCCTGGCGATGGGCAGCCTCCTCCTGAAAATAGACATGGGCCTCGTCGTAGAACTCCTCGGCTCGTTGGAAGTGCTCCTGTAGGCCCTAAAATTCTGCTTGCGTGTAGGTGCTCTGCTCCTCCCATCGCTATCTCTGTTTTTGTTGCTTGGCGTATATGTCATCGAGGCATGATCGAAACTCAGAAAAATTGTAGGCAAATGTACTTGCATCCTGTTGAAAAGTAGAAAAAGAAGGAGGTGCAGGTGTAGGCTCTTGGTGTGGACTAGGGGGACTCCTATACCTATGTGGACTCGAGGGAGAGTGATGGGTAGGAGGTGAGAGGGGTGCCTCAGTGGAAGGCCCCGCATGTGCTGTGGACTCCACTACCCAGTCCAACCGCCAGTTGGCGCTATTGGTGATGGTGGTACGATCAGTGTTGGGGAGCCTAAGGGGTGGCAAGTTCTTCCTTACAAAGCAAAAATAGTGCCCCTCTCTCACTATCATTTTCATAGCCATGCACACCCCTAGGTCGATACTAGGACTCCCCTCTGCTCTATTCAATGTGGTATAACCATACCCCATCTTATAGAAAATGTGGGTAATCAATCCCTCCAAAATAATCTCTCCCCTTGACGCCTTGCTCATCTTCACTAGGTGCCTAATGAAAATGAGACCCTACATCAATGCTATTCCTCTCTTGTAGCATGTCCCATAGGCAAAGGAACTCACTCATTCTTACCACTCCATCATTCTCTCCTCTATCCTTCACTAGGAAATCCGAAACATGAGTTCCATTGGTGCAACGTCCACTCATGTTCAATGTTAAAAAGCCTAAAAGTAATCTTACCCTCTTCACTATCTCTCCCCATCAAAATCTCCACTCCTAATGAACTTAAAAATTCCAAGACTATCCTAGGGTAGGTTGGGCATCTCACCCCCATGATATTTCCCCAACCCATTTTTGCAAAAAGACCTTGTACATCCCCAAGCAAACTTAGGGTTTCTAAAAGAGTTTGATCCAAATAACTAGTAGTAGTGATTTTATGGTCAGAAAACATGTTAAATCTATCCCTATGCACGTTATTATGAAATAAGATGATTGGGGGAGCATTACCTTCCTTCAGAGCATGACGAGCGTGTTGGGTTTCCAGCACCGCGGCGAGTGTGTGTTCGAACATGTTTAGTAAACATGTGCACAGCGAAAGAAATAAAAATAATAAATCTAATTTATTACAACACACACACACCACATGCATGCATAGTACAACATGTGTAGACATAACCGTAAATTCAAATTTTACAATAAAAGGAAATTTATACTACGTATACCTGACGTATCACGTGTAGCGGGAAAGACATCAACCGGAGCGATCCTCGCTAGAATCGCCTCTATCCGTATCCACACCGAGTATCATCAGGATGACTTCACAAAGTCACGAGCCTCGTCTTCGTACGAGTTACTAGCCTCGTGTTTAAGACGATGTGATCGAGAGAAGATCACAATCTGAATCAAAATTCGGATTCAAAACGAGTCCTCAAAAACTCGCTTCTCCGGAGAGGTATTCATCAACCGTTTGACGAATCCTTCGTCCTCCACCTATGAGGATTATCGGAGATCAAATTCCCAGCAAGGAATCCGTGGTCGGAGCTCCAAATGTCGTCCAAACTATGCTCCGACACGAAATAAACAAGCTGTCCAGAAAATTGGACAGCTTTGGTGGAGGATTAGGGCCGGCCAAATAAGGAAGCTAGATGCTCACTTGTCGCCGGAGCCAAGGAAGATCACCGGAGGGTCGCCGGCTGAATCTTGGACGCCGGCAACAAGTTTGGACGGCGGCACAAGGCTGGGCGGCGGCTAGGGTTGGGCGCCGACCACTAGAGGAGAGGAGGGGTGGGCGACAACTTGTGGATTGCTTGGATTAGGTTTTCACAAAACCCCTAAGCCCTATTTTATAGAGAACAAATTCTCCTAATGGTTATCGGATCACAACCAAAAGCCCATTAACCTGCTCCATTAATTTAAGTTAAAATAAACCAAACCGATTTGGTCTATTTTAAGTTAAAACGAACCGAACCAACTTTGGTTCATTCGTTTAAAATAAACCAAACCCCTTTGGTTTATTCTCCACCATTGGATTAGAACCAAACCAATTTGGTTCATCCATCATGTCTTCATAAGACACGGCCCATCCACCCTTCCATTGCGACTGAAACGATTTCATGCTCGCTCCTTGTTTGGTCCAACCAAACCTAGTTTCTCTCGGTCTGAGAATTTCATTCTCAAGCTCGTTTTAAATTCTTCGGATTACGCTCGTTGTGCATGTGACTAAATAGGTTCTCGATTTATGTTGACCGTCTATAATTAACCATTAATTATAGAATGATCATGAGTGGCACCTAGTAGTACATCATGATCTCCAATTAATCGAAAAGATCAACGGTTGATCCAGAACAATTTCTGAAACCCTTCAGCAGCTATAATGAATCGTGCCCCATTCCCTTCACTCAGCTTATACCCACTTGGTTCAGGACATGGTCTATCATGTCAGTCCCCACTAGGTTGACTACGTCACACCTAGCCCAAGTATCATTTCCTCGTCCTATGGATTCTAGTTACTGCACATGTATCCAAGAGTACCTTACTCTAAACATGTAATGCTTTGTCCAAAGACTTTAGTAACAATCCGACGAGAGGCCATGGGTATACATCTCCTCGCAAGGAGTGGTGAATCTTTTATAGGCTATTCAAACACCTTCTATCACTTCGACTTATACCCAATCATCCCGGGTCCACATTTCCTCAGAGATGCTTGCTTAAGATGTCAAAGCATAATTCTTCATGATCAAGATGACTTGAATACCGCAAGTCAAAGGAACATCGCACTTAAGCTGCAGTAAGAACTTCATTGACATATCCATATATGTAGAGAACCATATGAAGTCTTATAGCTGGTCACTCCAATAAACTAGTTACCATAACTAGCATCCACGATTAACTCCAGACATCACAATGTCTCCAACCAGTGAGAATCAACTGCTTGGATACACCAAGGAGTATACCTTGTGCTAGTCTCGACAGAATCGATGGTGTCCAAATCCATCAATTCATCGACTAGGGATAATTCTGATACATCACAATTACACATGTAAAGATACTCACTAGTTGTGATCCAATCACAAATTCTCTCATGCTGTGAATCGTATCATGGACATTCAGTAAATGAGTTTAAGATCTAATCAAATACATGAAAACATATATACTCAAATAGTGAATCTTCATTTATCATATAATTGGTTCAAACATAAGGCGATTGCCTTAGGACATCTCTCATATATCACTAACAAACTCCCACTTGGCCTAATGCCAATCGCTACGGTATCCAATACCATAAGCTCTAACATGACCCTCAAACTTACTTTCAGGTAATGCCTTAGTCAAAGGATCCGCTAAGTTCCTTTCAGTGGGGATTTTCTCGATTTGTATTTCCTTCCTACTAATGATCTCTCTGATCAGATGATAGCGGCGAAGCACATGTTTGAATCGTTGATTAGACCTTGGCTCTTTCGCCTGTGCAATTGCTCCATTGTTGTCGCAGTAGACCAGTATTGCTTCAACAATGGCTGGAACCACACCAAGTTCATAAATGAACTTCTTGATCCAAACTTCTTCCTTTGCTGCTTCCAAAGTTGCAATGTATTCTGCCTCAGTGGTAGAATCTGCTACAGTGTCTTGTTTGGAACTTTTCCAACTAACTGCACCCCCATTCAAGGTGAACACGTATCCAGACTGAGACCTGGAATCATCCATGTCTGTCTGGAAGCTGGAATCTGTATACCCACGTATCACCATGTCCCCTTCTCCATATATTAGGAACACATCCTTAGTTCTTCTCAAGTACTTAAGGATTGTCTTAATAGCCGCCCAATGATCCATTCCTGGATCGGACTGGTATCTACTTGTGACACTCAGAGCATACGATACATCAGGCCTCGTACATAACATAACATACATGATAGATCCTATTGTGGATGCATAGGGAATCTTACTCATGCAAATTCTCTCGTCTTCTGTGCGCGGACACATAGACTTTGAAAGGTGTATCCCATGCCTGATTGGTAGGAAACCTTTCTTGGATTCCGACATGCTAAACCTCTTTAGCACTCCGTCTATATATGTAGACTGCGAAAGACCAAGCAACCGTTTCGATCTATCTCTATAGATCTTAATCCCGAGGATGTAGGTTACTTCTCCCAGGTCTTTCATGTAGAATGTCTTGGACAACCAAATCTTAACTGATTGTAATACTAAAACATCATTTCCTAAAAGTAATATGTCATCGACATACATTACTAGGAATACGACTGCACTCTCACTAACCTTCTTGTACACACAAGGTTCATCTGGATTTTGTGAGAAATCAAACTTTTTGATTGTCTCATCAAAACGGATATTCCAGCTCCTGGATACTTGCTTCAATCCATATATGGACCGTCGCAATTTGCATACCTTGGTTTTATCAACCGATGTGAAACCCTCAAGCTGTATCATATACACGTCCTCGAGCAGGTTTCCATTAAGGAAAGCTGTTTTCACATCCATTTGCCATATCTCATAATCATAATGAGCCGCTATAGCCAGGAGCATCTGAATGGATTTAAGCATAGCTACAGGCGAATAGGTTTCGTCATAATCAACACCTTGCTTTTGACGATATTCTTTCGCCACTAATCTAGCCTTATAGGAAATCACATTACCATCCATGTCAGTTTTCTTCTTGAAAACCCACTTGCACCCTATAGGCATGATGCCTTCAGGTGGGTCAACCAAGTTCCAAACTTGGTTTTCATACATGGAATCCATTTTCGACTTCATGGCTTCAAGCCACTTATCCCTTTCTGAACTTGTCAGAACTTCTTCATAACTAGTAGGCTCCTCATCATCAATGAGTAACACGTCGTTCGATTCACTTATGAGAAATCCATATCTCTCAGAAATATTGCGTGTTCTACCAGATCTATGAAGATGTGGTGTTTCAATAGGTCTAGCCGATTGCTCATCACTATGAGTTATCGGTTGTTGTGCTTCACCAGGTATCTCATCAATGTCTATTTGAGTCTCTCGAGCCTCCTCAAGCTCGACGACACTCCCACTGTTTTCTTGCAAGAGAAACTCTTTCTCTAGAAACACAATATGCCTTGAAACAAACACCTTTTGTTCCACAGGATGATAGAATTGGTAACCCCTTGTTTCCTTAGGGTATCCAATAAATAGATATTTATCAGACTTAGCATCCAATTTTTCTAATACAGTCCGCTTCACATAAGCAGGACAACCCCATATCTTCAAGTAAGATACATGAGGTTTCTTACTATTCCATATCTCATATGGAGTAGTGGAGACTACCTTGGTTGGCATTCTGTTTAACAAGTAAACAATTGTCTAAAGTGCATAGCCCCAAAAGGACTTGGGAAGATTCGCATGCTTCATCATTGACCTGACCATGCCCAACAAGGTCCGGTTACGCCTCTCAGATACACCATTATGCTGTGGTGTATATGGCGGAGTCCATTGAGACAATATACTATTGTCTCTTAGATAATCAAGAAACTCTTGACTTAAGTATTCACCACCTCGATCCGATCGAAGTATTTTAATACTCTTGTCATGTTGTTTCTCTACTTCATTTCCGAATTCTTTGAACCTTTCAAAGGCTTCAGACTTGTTTTCATCAAGAACACATACCCAAACCGTAAATGATCATCGGTGAAGGTAATGAAGTAGCTATAGCCTCCTAAAGCTTGAGTTGACATAGGTCCACATACATCAGTATGTATTAGACCTAGCAACTCTCCCACTCGTTCACCTTTTCCTGTAAAAGGTAACTTAGTCATCTTGCATTTTAAGCATGATTCACATGTATCGTATGAATCCAATTCAAACGATTCCAGAATTCCACATCGGTGTAATTCAGACATGCATTTCTTGCTTGCATGGCCAAGACGATAATGCCACATGTAGGAGTCTAATTGATTATCCTTTCGAGCACGCTTGTTGCTCGCTTCGATATTGAAAATGTCACTGGATACGTCCAACGTATAAATACCATTGCTCAAAGTTCCAGTTCCATAAAGTACGCCATTCAAAGTTATATAACAACAATTGTTACTAAATGTTAAATGGTAACCATTTCTATTTAAGCAAGAAATAGAAACAATGTTCTTTATTAGAGAAGGAACACAATAGCAATTGTCCAATTCCAAGACTAGTCCACTAGGGAGCTTCAGCAAATAAGTTCCGATGGCGACCGCAACAACCTTTGCTCCATTGCCAACTCACAAATTTGACTTTCCTCTGATGAGTCTTCTTCTATTCCTTAGCCCCTGTATGTTATTACATATATGTGAGCCACACCCAGTATCCAATACCCAAGTGTCTAAGGAAATAGAATGACAATCAATAATGAAGATACTTGAAGAGGATGGGGCATCAGATGCCTTCTTCTTCTTCACGGACTCAAGATAAATCTTACAGTTTCTTCGCCAGTGGCCTTCCTTGCCACAATGATGGCAAGTGCCCTTTTGTGTTGGTTCTGCCTTCTTAGCCTTTTTGTTCTTCCCTTTCTTCTGTTCCTTTGCCTTCTTCTTAGAACCTTTCTTTGAGGAATCAACTAACAGAACCACCTTCTCCTAATGCTTCACAGAAGGCTCCACAGTCTTCAGCATATTGAGGAGCTCAGGAATAGTGGATTCTAATTTGTTCATCCGATAGTTCATCACAAATTGTGAGAAACTCTTGGGCAAACAATGCAAAATTAAGTCAATACTTAATTCATGATCCATCACAAACCCGAGGGTGGCCAGCCGCTCGATGTACCCATTCATCTTTAGCACAAACTGCACTACAGACGAACCTTCTTGCATCTTAGAGGTGAAGAGGAGCCTGGAGACTTCGAACCTTTCCGATCTCGCTTGCTCATCAAACAACTCATGAAGATGGAAGACTATGGTATTAGCATCCATATGCTCATGCTGCTTTTGCAGCTCAGGTACCATCGCAGCTAGCATGATGCAATTCGCCAGTTCAGAATCTGCCACATGTTTCTGATAGGCCAACATTTGGTCTGGAGTTGCATCGTCCCTAGGACGGTTGGGAAGAGGCTCTTCAAGGACATATGCTAGCTTTTCTGCCTTGAGAACAATTCTCAAGTTTCTAAGCCAGTCTAGGAAGTTAGGCCCAGTCAATTTGTTTGAATCCAAAATAGTGCGCAAATTCAAAGACGTCATGATCAATTGATTAACCTGTTAGTTAAAGCCCTAGAACCAATCATGTGATGGTTGAATAGGGAACATTTTGTATCATATTCTATAAAGGCAAAGGATTGGTTATTATATTTACATCTTGCTTGTGCCAGCTAATTTAAATATAATAATGCCCTAGAAAAGTAGGTTCTTATCTACAGCACATCAATTGGCAGAATTGATTATGAGAGGCTGTAGAGAACACTTTCCTAAATGTTCCTAGTCGAGTATTAATATGCAAGGGCAATATTAATACATAAAGACTAGCATGTAGGTCAATTGATGACTTGATCTCACAAGTCATGGATATATGATATCAAGTTGACACATGGGTATATATTGGAGAATATATACTGAACTGACCCGCCATGAGAAAGTTTCATGGATCATTATATGAGTGTTATAAACTTTCTCATGTGACTATTGGTATGAATAGTCCTTAGACCTGAAGTCACTATGGTTCCCTACATAAGGAGTTATGTACTTTGGTATCGTCAAACGTCACCCGTAACAGGGTGGACCATAAAGGCGATTACTGGGTATGTAACAAATTATGCGGAGGGATGTGAGTGATGTAGATGGGATCTATCCCTTCCATATGACGGAGTGATATCGGTGGGCCCTTGATTGAGTAGAACTACTAAAACGCATGGCCATGCTCGAATGAGTCAATATGAGATATTGAGCTCATTTGTTTGAGTTAGTTTACTCAGGGATCAAGAAACACATAGATTGATCGAGGATGACACGGTCTATGCCTCATTGATCAATCTGATATCAAGGATAGAAGGACACGGTCATATATTATAGTAGTCACGGAAAGGTTAGTCGGATCTTGACTTATCTCGTAACTTGGGTAGCAATGATGTATTGCTAGATGCCGCTCATTGCTTGTGTATCTAAAAGAGTTTAGATCCACTGCCAACGTTATGAGAGCCTATAGGGTCACACACAAAGAGCATGATAATTAGAGGAATTAAAGTATTCTAGTTTGACTAGAATAATATGGGAATAAGCTTAAGTACAAAATGGTTTTTGGACTTTAAGCTTAATGAGAATTTTAGCTAATTGATTTAATGAGCTTAATTGAATTAATAAGATTAATTCAATATGATAACATAAGCTTAATTGAATTAATAAGATTAATTCAACATGCATGAAAGCCACATAAGAATGCCACATAAGCATGCCACCTAAGCATCCACCTAAGCATCCACCTAAGCTAGATGAGGTGGAAGAAGACAAATTGGTTTTTGTCTCCTTAAGTGGCCGGCCAAACAAGGATATGTCTCAATGCAATGGATTGCATTGAATGTGTGGAGGTGAAAGGGTTTTTCCAACCCTATAAAAGACACCCTAAGTGGCCGGCTAAAGAGAGATTTTTGGCTTTTGTTGTTGGTGGAAGCTTTGGTTGTGTTAGTGGTGAGAAAGCTTGGTGGAAGCTTTGGTTGTGTGGGTTTGTGAGTGTAGGCTAGCAAGAAGAGGAGTCTTCTTCTTCCTTTCTCCTTTTCCCTCTCTTCCTCTCCTTTAGGGACTTCTCTAGCAAGAAGTAAAGGAGAGCTCTTCTAGTTTTCCTTTTGTGAGACAAGAGCGTGCTCGTGTGGATACGTATAGAGGCACGGACACTTGAACGTGCTAAAGATCCAACAAACCGAAAGGAAAAGCGGGATTAACAAGGGCACGCAACAAAGGTAATCCTCTCCTATAAGATAGGTTTGGTTTAGAGAAATTTATTTTATACGAGTTTGCTTTCGCATGGATCACTTGGAAGGGATCCTAATTTTTCCGTTGCGCATATGCCATTTGGCATAAAGAATTCCCAACAGTGGTATCAGAGCCACTTGCGAAAGATCGTATAAAAATAGGTTTTCTCTATTTTATATGTGATATAGAAGTAGGATAAATTTTATTATGAGTTGATAATTGCATTAGCAAATTTTCAAACATAATAAAATATCCAATGTCTTTTAAAAGTTAAAATGACATGGTGCATGGTTATGGCCTAGTCCCAAAAGTTTGTGATTGTGTGTTGTAATTCTTAATACGGCCTGCGTGTCGTGCCTTTCTCCTAATATTCTTGTTGTAAAATTAGTTTTAGACTCGAATGTAACTCGAGTATTTCTCCTTTTGTAATATACAAAACAAGGATGGAGGGTCCATTGGAAGATGAGGTTACAAGGAGGAAGTCAACACACAAGACAACCAAAAGGAAGCACTTAGGAGAAGATGCTATCCCTAGGTTGACCAATCAATCTTTTCATTGGCTTGAGAAGATTGTAGAATAAGGGCCATAACCATGACACGTTAGTTTAATATGTATGTGATGCATGTTAGTTTAGCTTGTATGTGATGCATGATTAGTTTAGCTTATATGTGATGTATGCTAATATGTATATGATACATGTTTATTTCTTAATAATTCTAAACGATATGCTTACCAAAGTTGGTACTCACTACTTCCTCGATCATTTGTTATTGGGTTTGCCAAAGCAAAGCAATGCATTTTATCTTGGAGGGGTGCGAGTGGACAATCGTGATGTCCTTCTCGATCTTGGTTAAGATTTAATTAAGTGTTTTCTTAATTGGTTAAGAAAGTAGAGGCATATATTAGCTTTGAACATAAGTGTTAACATTAGTTTTGTGTGATTTCCGAACATCAGCTTTGTCTTAGAAGTGGTCGTTGCTCCGATATCCAAGAAGGCCCACATGTGCCTCGCCACTACGGAAGTGGTTTAGGAATAAACACTAAACTAATCTAAAACTTAACAAAGCTATTAAAGAGTTACATCAGATGTAATTGGCAAAGATTGCCTACCTAATTATACTACGTCTTGGGCGATTAGCCAAAGCTAACTCAAGGCAATTATGATGTGGATCTTTATCCCATATAAATTTATAGCTAAATAGTAGCTATGAGAATTTAGTGGGAGCCTCATTTAATTAAAGGCCTAATTAAATGATTTAGGTATGATACTTAACTTTGCATTTTAATGTTGTAGATCACCATGTCATCTAACACGACACACCCCCTCAACTTGCGATCTGTCTGAGAAGGACAAGCTCAATGGAGCAAACTTTCTTGGTGGTATAGGAACTTGAGGATTATCCTCAAGCAAGAACGCATAAACTATATGTCCTAGAGCGAGCTACCTGAAATACCGCCCCTCACTCGTCTTTGAAAAGGATGCTTATAAGAAGCATCAAGATGACGCATTAGATGTGTCATGCCTTATGCTTGCCACCATGAACTATGAGCTTCAGAAGCAACATGAGAACATGGATGCCTATGATATGGTTGAGCATTTGAAACAACTATATCAAGGACAAGCTAGGCATGAGCGTTTTGAAGTGTCTAAGGCTCTTTTTGCATGCAAGATGCAAGAAGGAACACCTGTAGGAACTCACGTACTCAAAATGATTGGGTACGTTGAGAACCTTGAAAGACTAGGTTTTCCACTGAGCCAAGAATTGGCAACCGATGTTATCCTGCAATCGTTGCCGGAAGCATACAATCAATTCGTCATGAATTATAACATGAATGAAATTGATAAACCTTTGCCTGAGATTCTCAGCATGTTGAGAACTGCTGAACCAAATCTCAAGAAGAAAGTTAGTAATGTACTAATGGTCAAGAAGGACAAAGGTAAGAGCAAAGGCAAGGGTAAGACCCAAGCCAAAGGCAAGGCCAATTCATCCACTTCAAAGGGTAAAGGTAAAGTACCTAAGGAAGGGGACTGCTTCCATTGCGGTGAGACTGGACACTGGAAGCGGAACTGCAAAGTCTACCTTGAGGAAGTAAAGAACAAGAGAAGTGGGACTTCTGCCTCAGGTATACACGTTATAGAAGTTAATCTATCTATTTCTTCTACATGGGTATTAGATACGGATGTGCATCTCACATTTGTACTAATGTGCGAGAAATAGTAGAATAATGGCAAAGGGTGAAGTGGACCTACGAGTAGGCAATGGCGCAAAAGTTGCTGCTGTAGCTGTAGGAACATATTCTTTGTCTTTGCCCACTGGGCTTATCTTAGAACTAGAGGAGTGCTTCTATGTACCCGCATTAACAAAGAACATAATTTCTGTATCTTGTTTAGACAAGAAAAACTTTTCTTTTATAATAAAGGACAAATGTTGTTCCATTTATTTAAATGAAATGTTCTATTGTAATGCACCACTTATGAATGGTCTCTATGTTCTAGATTTAGATAACCCAATTTATAACGTAAATACGCGGTTCAAATCGAATGATTTGAACGGACATATCTTCGCATCGCCTAGGTCACATAAATGAAAACGCATATCCCAACTCCATAAAGATGGATTATTGGACTCATTTGATTTTGAATCATATGAGGTATCAGTCTTGTCTTTTAGGAAAGATGACTAAAACTCCATTTAGTGGACATGGCGAGAGAGCGACGGACTTGTTAGGACTCATACATCGATGTATGTGGCCCTTTCAATGTCGAAGCAGAGGAGGCTATAAGTACTTTATTACTTTCACGATGATATGAGTAGATTTGGCTACTTATATTTGATGAGACATAAGTCGAATCCTTTGAAAAGTTCAAAGAATTCAAGAATGAAGTACAAAACCAACTTGGTAAGTGTATTAAGCTACTTGATCGGATCGAGGTGGTGAATACCTTAGTCAAGAGTTTCGTGATCACTGGTGAGTGTGGGATAATATCCCAACTCACTCCACCGAACACCACAATGGAATGGTGTATCGAGAGGAGAAATCGTACTCTATTAGATATGGTACGATCAATGATGAGCCAGATGATCTACCTACTTCCTTTTGGGGTTTAGCTCTAGAGACAGTAGCTTTCACTTAATCGCGTTCCATCAAAAGCCGTAGAAAAGACACCATATACGATATGGGACCGAAGAGTCCCAAAATGTCTTTTATAAAGATTTGGGGTTGTGAAGCTTCGTTAGGCGTCAAGTCTCGGATAAACTAGGACCCAAATCGGATAAGTGTTATTTTGTAGGATATCCCAAGGAAACTAAGGGATATTACTTTTACAATCCCACACTTGGCAAGGTGTTTGTTGCGGAAATCTTTGTCTTTCTAGAAAGAGAATTTATTTCTAGAAATACTAGTGGGAGTAAAATTCATCTTGAAGAAGTTCAAGATGATGATAACACTAAGGCTTCGATGGAAAATGAGCAGGCACCACAAAGTGTTGTGGATGAGGAATTTGTTGCCCAAAGAGTTGTGGAGCAAACACTGCTCAAGTAGACCAACCTCTTCGTAGATCTAATAGGATCCGCCGTCAACCCAGAGATATTCTTTTCTCTTGGTGACAAGCGGTGAAGTATTGCTTGTCGATCTTGGCGAGCCTACATCCTATCAAGAAGCTATGATGAGCCTGAGTCAGAAATGGCTAGAGGCCATGAGATCCGAAATGGAATCCATGTACACTAACCAAGTATGGACTTTGGTTGATCCACGAAGAGGTAAAACCCATTGGGTGTAAGTGGGTCTTTAAAGTAAAGACATGGATGGTAATAAGCATACCTATAAAGGTAGATTGGTGGCTAAAGGATTCAAACAAATTCATGGTATTGACTATGAAGAAACCTTTTCACGATTGCGATGCTTAAATCCATTCGGATCATACTTGCTATTGCGACCTACCATGATTATGAGATCTGGCAGATGGATGTCAAAACCGCTTTTCTGAATGGAAAGCTACTCGAGGATGTGTACATGACACAACCTGAGGGTTTTGGAGATCCAAAGCATCCTTGAAAGGTATGCAAACTGCAAAGGTCCATTTATGGACTAAAGCAAGCCTCTCGAAGCTGGAATCTTCGATTCGATGATGCAATCAAAGAGTTTGGTTTCATCAAGAATGAAGATGAGCCTTGTGTCTACAAGAGAAATAGTGGGAACACGATTGTATTTCTTGTCTTGTATGTAGATGACATACTTCTCATCGGAAATGATATTCCCTCACTCATGCGTGAAGATGTGGTTAGGGAATTGTTTCTCGATGAAGGACTTAGGTGAAGCTGCCTATATTCTAGGCATCAAGATCTATAGAGATAGATCTAGAAGATTACTTAGCCTAAGTCGGAGTACATACATTGATAAAGTGCTAGATCGTTTTGCTATGCAAAATTCTAAGAAAGGGTTTCTGCCTTTATCACATGGTGTGAGTCTTTCGAAGACTCAATGTCCCTCTTCTAAGGAGGAGAGAGATCGCATGGATAAGATCCCTTATGCATCGCCTATAGGGTCTATCATATGCGCCATGCTTTGTACTCGTCACGGCGTCTCGTATGCTTTGAGCATGGCGAGTAGATACGATCGAGATCGGTGAAAGTCACTGGATAGCAGTCAAAAATATTCTTAAGTACTTACGAAGAACGAAAGAATATTTCCTGATATTTGGAGGCAATGAGGAGCTAACTGTAAAGGGTTACAGTGATGCAAGCTTCCAAACAGACAAGGATGACTATAGATCGCAATCGAGTGCGTGTTTTGCCTGAATGGTGGAGCCGTGAGCCGAAGAGTTCAAGCAGACACATTCTTGATTCTACAAGCCAGTATATTGCGCATCCGATGCGAAGGAGGTCGTTTGGCTCCGCAAGTTCATCGCTGAACTTGGGATAGTTCCTAGCATTGCGCATCCAATAGACCTCTATTGTGACAACAATGGGGCTATTACGCTAAGGAACCTCGATCACATCACGACCAAACACATACTGCGGCGCTTCCATCTCATTCGAGAGATCATCGATAGAGGAGATGTGAGGATATGCAGAATGCGGCGAAGCTAACATCGCAGATCCATTGACCAAGGCTTTGTACAGGAAGCATGATGGTCACACTAGGTCACTAGGTATTAGATATCATAGTGATTGGTACTAGTGCTAGTGGGAGATTGTTAGTTAAAGCCCTAGAACCAATCATGTGATGGTTGAATAGGGAACATTTTGTATCATATTCTATAAAGGCAAAGGATTGGTTATTATATTTACATCTTGCTTGTGCCAGCTAATTTAAATATAATAATACCCTAGAAAAGTAGGTTCTTATCTACAAAGACATCAATCAATTGGCGAATTGATTATGAGAGGTCGTAGAGAACACTTTCCTAAATGTTCTAGTCGAGTATTAATATGCAAGGGCAATATTAATACATAAAGACTAGCATGTAGGTCAATTGATGACTTGATCTCACAAGTCATGGATATATGATATCAAGTTGACACATGGGTATATATTGGAGAATATATCTTTGAATCGACCCGCCATGAGAAAGTTTCATGGATCGTTATATGAGTGTCATAAACTTTCTCATGTGACTATTGGTATGAATAGTCCTTAGACCTGAAGTCACTATGGTTCCCTACATAAGGAGTTATGTACTTTGGTATTGTCAAACGTCACCCGTAACAGGGTGGACCATAAAGGCGATTACTGGGTATGTAACAAATTATGCGGAGGGATGTGAGTGATGTAGATGGGATCTATCCCTTCCATATGACGGGAGTGATATCGGTGGGCCCCTTGATTGAGTAGAACTACTAAAACGCATGACCATGCTCGAATGAGTCAATATGAGATATTGAGCTCATTTGTTTGAGTTAGTTTACTCAGGGATCAAGAAACACATAGATTGATCGAGGATGACACGGTCTATGCCTCATTGATCAATCTGATATCAAGGATAGAAGGACACGGTCATATATTATAGTAGTCACGTTAAGGTTAGTCGGATCTTGACTTATCTCGTAACTTGGGTAGCAATGATGTATTGCTAGATGCCGCTCATTGCTTGTGTATCTAAAAGAGTTTAGATCCACTGCCAACGTTATGAGAGCCTATAGGGTCACACACAAAGAGCATGATAATTAGAGGAATTAAAGTATTCTAGTTTGACTAGAATAATATGGGAATAAGCTTAAGTACAAAATGGTTTTTGGACTTTAAGCTTAATAAGAATTTTAGCTAATTGATTTAATGAGATTAATTCAATATGTTACCTTATTGATTTAATAAGATTAATTCAATATGATAACATAAGCTTAATTGAATTAATAAGATTAATTCAACATGCATGAAAGCCACATAAGAATGCCACATAAGCATGCCACCTAAGCATCCACCTAAGCATCCACCTAAGCTAGATGAGGTGGAAGAAGACAAATTGGTTTTTGTCTCCTTAAGTGGCCGGCCAAACAAGGATATGTCTCAATGCAATGGATTGCATTGAATGTGTGGAGGTGAAAGGGTTTTTCCAACCCTATAAAAGACACCCTAAGTGGCCGGCCAAAGAGAGATTTTTGGCTTTTGTTGTTGGTGGAAGCTTTGGTTGTGTTAGTGGTGAGAAAGCTTGGTGGAAGCTTTGGTTGTGTGGGTTTGTGAGTGTAGGCTAGCAAGAAGAGGAGTCTTCTTCTTCCTTTCTCCTTTTCCCTCTCTTCCTCTCCTTTAGGGACTTCTCTAGCAAGAAGTAAAGGAGAGCTCTTCTAGTTTTCCTTTTGTGAGACAAGAGCGTGCTCGTGTGGATACGTATAGAGGCACGGACACTTGAACGTGCTAAAGATCCAACAAACCGAAAGGAAAAGCGGGATTAACAAGGGCACGCAACAAAGGTAATCCTCTCCTATAAGATAGGTTTGGTTTAGAGAAATTTATTTTATACGAGTTTGCTTTCGCATGGATCACTTGGAAGGGATCCTATTTTCCGTTGCGCATATGCCATTTGGCATACGAGATTTCCCAACATAACCTAGAAATACAAAACGAGCATATATGAGAAAATGATTTTAAAATGCATCAATATACATTCATAAATCCCATTCATTTTTCGAATTTCAAAAACCCCAAAATCACTTCGGGAGATCGTAGGTCCATCTCCGAATGGGCTGATATCCAACATAGATATGAACAACCTTGGAGAGAGTCCAACAAGCCATTTATAACTACGATGGTAGGTATCAAATATACCGATTGCATATCACAAATATGCAACTATCACAATGTGCTATCAACTTATTGAATGTTCACACATACATCGGATTGTTAACACATTAACAAGTATGCATCATATGCATAACACCCAACTTCACCTCCCTTCACATCGACCTTGGAGAGAGTCCAACAAGCCGATGCTCCAGGTTAAAGCCAACCCATTAATCGAGAAATAATTTTAATATGGTTAGAGTGCATTCAACCAATTAGCCCCGCTTGGAGAGAGTCCAACAACCAAAGCTAACGATTGACCTCTGACTCTTACCATATTAGTATTAAACTATTCCATGGTTTGAACATATTTGGGTTCGAGCCGGGCTTGGAGAGAGTCCAACAATCCAAACAAGAAACGGAACTCTGGTTCTAACCATATTAATGGAAGGTGTAGGCTTTAATATTGAGTAAGAGTTGTTATGTCTCATCATCTATGCATGCAAATAACTATTATCTACATGACATGACATACATGGCAAACATCTACATATCACGACACGCATGGCATAATGATATGCATCTAATGCAATTACATGGCATACAATTATGACATGTACAAAATTTTTTTATATGTCATAACTATTTATGGAAATAAAATATGTTTGAGATTTGATTCTCCAAATCAAATCATGATTAAATTAGGAAACAAATTTCCAAATCTAATCATATATTTTATTTGTGAAAAGTGTTGATTAAGAAAAGTCAATTTAGGAAACAAATTTCCTAAATCATCAAAACTACTTTTGGAAATAAAATAATTTTAAGATTTGATTTCCCAAATCAAATCATGATTAAATTAGGAAACAAATTTCCAAATCTAATCAAATATTTTATTTATGGAAAATATCAATTTCCATAAATACTTCTAGATTTTCCAAAATTAAAAATTTCCATAAATACTTCTAACTTTTCAAAAGTAGAAAATTTCCATAAATACCATTATGACTATTGCAAAATAATTTTACGATTATGTCGAAACACAACTTGGGCTCTGATACCACTGTTGGATTTTCGATACCGCAGCGAGTGTGTGTTCGAACATGTTTCGTAAACATATGCACAGCGGAAGAAATAAAAATAATAAATCTAATTTATTACAACACACACACCACACGCATGCATAGTACAACATGTGAAAACATAACCGTAAATTCAAATTTTGCAATAAAAGGAAATTTATACTACGTATACCTGACGTATCACGTGTAGCGGGAAAGACATCAACCGGAGCGATTCTCGCTAGAATCGCCTCTATCCGTATCCACACCGAGTATCTTCAAAATGACTTCACAAAGTCACGAGCCTCATCTTCGTACGAGTTACTAGCCTCGTGTCGAAGACGATGTGATCGAGAGAAGATCACAATCCGAATCAAAATTCGGATTCAAAATGAGTCCTCAAAAACTCGCTTCTCCGGAGAGGTATTCGTCATCCGTTTGACGAATCCTTCGTCCTCCACCTATGAGGATTACCGGAGATCGAATTCCTGGAAAGGAAGCTGCTGTCGGAGCTCCAAACGTCGTCCAAACGACGCTCCGACATGAAATAAACAAGCTGTCCAGAAAACTGGACAGCTTTGGTGGAGGATTAGGGCCAGCCAAATAAGGAAGCTAGATGCTCACCTTGTCGCCGGAGCCAAGGAAGATCACCAGAGGGTCACCGGATGAAGCTTGGATGCCGGCAACAAGTTTGGACGGCGGCAGCTAGGGTTGGGCACCGACCACTAGAGGAGAGGAGGGGTGGGCGGCAACTTGTGAATTGCTTGGATTAGGTTTTCAGAAAACCCTTAAGCCCTATTTTATAGAGAACAAATTCTCCTAATGGTTATCGGATCATAACCAAAAGCCCATTAACCCGCTCCATTAATTTAAGTTAAAATAAACCAAACCGATTTGGTCTATTTTAAGTTAAAACGAACCGAACCATCTTTGGTTCATTTGTTTAAAACAAACCAAACCCCTTTGGTTTATTCTCCACCATTGGATTAGAACCAAACCAATTTGGTTCATCCATCATGTCTTCATAAGACACGACCCATCCACACTTCCATTGCGACTGAAACAATTTCATGCTCGCTCCTTGTTTGGTCCAACCAAACCTAGTTTCTCTCGGTATGAGAATCTCATTCTCAAGCTCGTTTTAAATCCTTCGGATTACGCTCGTTGTGCGTGTGACCAAATAGGTTCTCGGTTTATATTGGCCTTCTATAATTAACCATTAATTATAGAACGATCATGAGTGACAGCTAGTAGTACATCATGATCCCCAATTAACCGAAAAGATCAACGGTTGATCCAGAACTATTTCTGAAACTCTTCAGCAGCTACAATAAATTGTGCCCCATTCCCTTCACTCATCTTATACCCACTTGGTTCAGGAAATGGTCTATCGTGTCAGTCCTCACTAGGTTGACTACGTCACACCTAGCCCAAGTATCATTTCCTCATCCTACGGATTCTAGTTATTGCACATGTATCCAAGAGTACCTTACTCTAAACATGTAATGCTTTGGCCAAAGTCTTTAGTAACAATCCGACGAGAGGCCATGGGTATACATCTCCTCGCAAAGAGTGGTGAATCCTTTATAGGCTATTCAAATGCCTTCGATCACTTCGACTTATACCCAATCATCCCGGGTCCACATCTCCTCAGAGATGCTTGCTTAAGATGTCAAAGCATAAGTCTGCATGATCAAGATGACTTGAATACCGCAAGTCAAAGGAACATCGCACTTAAGCTGCAGTAAGAACTTCATTGACATATCCATATATGCAGAGAACCATATGAAGTCTTATAGCTGGTCACTCTAATGAACTAGTTATCATAACTAGCATCTACGATTAACTCTGGACATCACAATGTCTCCAGCCAGTGAGAATCAGCTGCTTGGATACACCAAGGAGTATACCTTGTGCTAGTCTCGACAGAATCGATGGTGTCCAAATCCATCAATTCATCGACTAGGGATAATTCCGATACATCACAATTACACATGTAAAGATACTCACTAGTTGTGATCCAATCACAAATTCTCTCATGCTCTGAATCGTATCGTGGACATTCAGTAAATGAGTTTAAGATCTAATCAAATACATAAAAACATGTATACTCAAATAGTGAATCTTCATTTATCATATAAATGGTTCAAACATAAGGCGATTGCCTTAGGACATCTCTCATATATCACTAACAGAGCGCCTCTTCCCTGTGATCTTGACCTTGAAGGTGTAGCCCTCGTTGTCACATGCTTAGTCCTCCTCATTGTGGCTTCTTGAGAGTTTCTCTGAGGTTGGAGATGGTCCTTGGAGGTTGGAGAAGGCGATTTCACATGGCTAGGGAAAGAGGGTTTGAAGTGCACGACAGATTTGGGGTAAAACACACGGTGTTTCACCTTTTAAAGTCATGCGACATGACCATGTGGAATCCACACGGACAGCCGTGTGCGACGCCAGGAGAGAGTCTGAAATTTGGCACGATCATGTGAAATTCACACGATCGGCCATGTGAGCCCCTGATTTTCTCCCAGAGTGTAACACGATCCCAATCTTTCGCATGCCCCGTCATGTGCGCTTCTAATCATTGGGCATGCCCGTGTGAAATCCACACGGCCGCCCCGTGCTTCTTACTGAGGATTCAAAAAGGAATCTTGTTTCTACCTAGCAAGTTCTTTCTGATCCTAAATTATTTGTAAGGACGTTAATGACCATAAATTAAAGTCTAAATTATACACATGAATGCAATAAAATAAAAAACATAAAAAAAAAACTTGGGTTGCCTTCCAAGAAGCGATTTATTTAAGGTCTTTTAGCTCGACCACTACACTCCGTCGCTTCAGCTGGGTTCAGGCGGTTCCGTGAACCTCCATTCATCCGTCTTAGAATCTTCACCTTCTAGGGGGGGGCACTTGTTATCTTGCAAGAAGTATATCCATATGTGAATGGAGCCTTACACTATGACAAGTTGAATATTACAATCTTGCCATCCACTTCCAAGGAGACTTTGTGCTCCTTCACGTCTATGCATGCCCCTGCAGTTGCCAGAAAGGGCCTCCTTAAGATTATTGAGTTTTGAGGGTTTGGTCCTGTGTCCAATATAATGAAGTTTGTGGGTATCACAAAACTCTCAACTACCACTAGGACATCCACCACCATGCCAACTGGTTCCTTAACCATGTCATCTGCCATACGAATAGTTAGACCAGCCGGTTGTAACCCACTCAACCCCATCTCCCTATAGATCGCATAGGGTATAACACAAATGGACGATCCCAGGTCACATAAAGCTTCATTGACGCTCTCCCCATGGATCATGCAGGGTAAGACAAAATCACCAGTGTCCTCAAGCTTGGGTGGAATCTTATCTTCAATTTTCACTTGGTTTGGTAAGGTTGAAATCACGACTGCACACCCCTTAGTGACTTTGCTTTTCTGACCTACTACTTCATTGTATGCCCCCTCTCCTTTAACCAGGCTTTGCTCGGATGGTAGGGGAGAGTTGTCCATGGGTTGTGACACGGTCTTGGTAATTTGGGCAACTTGCATTTCCAGTATCTTTGTGTGGCTTGTGAGCCCATCGACAAAGGCCTTCAACTCCCTAAGTGCCTCTTCGACTCTTTGATGCTTTCGCTGGAATTATGCATTGGTCTTTGTTTGGGTAGCAATGAAGCCTTCAATCATTGATTCCAGTCTAGATTTAGGCAGTTGTTGTTGCTCGGCTATTGCCCATATCCTCTTGATTGTTGGAAAGTCCCCGAATTATTTCTATAGGGAAAGTTCGGGTGGTTCCTCCATCTGGGATTGTAGGTGCTAGAATATGGGGTGTTGGGCCTCTGATTGTGGTCGCCAACCACATTAACATGCTCGATCTGCTCCTCAGAGCTGCTTTGCCCTACATAGTAGTCCTCCTGATATGGTGCTACTCCCTCTCCCTAGGAATTGGCCACACACACAAAAGCAGGGGTTAGAGAGTCAAACCGTCTGCTTAGCACATCCATTCTTGCCGCTAAATGATTGATGGAGTTGACAGCGTATCTACCGGCTGTAGGTGCTGGGCGACTATGCTCGGAAGCCCATTGGTGGTGGTTCTGGGCCACCTCCTCAATCAGTTCTTCCACCTCCTCGATGATCTTATTCATTAACGCTCCTCCTGCAGTAGAATCGAGAGAAACCTTAGTGGCATATGTGATCCCATTATAGAATATGTGGATCACCAGCCACCTCTCTAGACCATGATGGGGGCATTGATAGGGTAGCCCTTTGTAGTGATCCCAAGCTTCAAACAGGGACTCCCCTTCCTTCTGACGAAAGCTAGTAATAAAGTGGCGCATGTGGGCAATCTTACTTGGTGTGAAGAATTTATTCATAAATTATTGCTCACACTGCTTCTATGTGGTGATGCTTCATGAGGGAAGGGAGTGTAGCCATGTCTTCGCCTTGTCCTGCAGTGAGAACGGGAATAGGCTCAGACGAATCACATCAGTAGGCACTCCATTGAACTTCAATGATGATAAAATCTCTAAAAATGTCTCTAAGTGTTGGTTCGGGTCTTCAGTTGCAGCTCCTCCTAATTGGCTCTGCTAGACCATATGAGTGCAGGTTTTAATTCAAAGTTATTAGCTGAGATGGATAGTCCAGCTATAATCGGCCTATACCCTCTAGCACTCGAGGTTGCATAGTCCCACAGAGGTCGGCTACCTAGGTTCACCAAAGGGGTGTCTTGGTCCTCCATGCTTCTCTGCTCATCCCTCCTGCGATGGTAGGTTCGTTCTATTTCTAGGTCTATCGAAAGAAGATTTTCCGATCCTAATTGTCGATACATACAACGAACCAAGCTGCACAATTGGGAGTATACCTACTACTTATAAATAGGTAATAAAAGAATTCTAACGCACTGAACAACGTGAAGAAGACCTAAAAACTAAACTAAAGAAAAATGTAATGTGTCTACTAAAATTAAGCTAAACTGAATTTAAATAGCAAAAATCTAAAACTGAATAAACTGTAATGAAATAAGACAAGAAAGAAAATTCGATCTAAGTCTGATCCAAGCTATCCACTTTCGATTTGATATCGAATCAACAGTCTCCGACAATGATGTAAAAAACATGAGCACGCGAGCACGACTCTCAAATCTCCGGCGAGGATCGTCGAGGACTCGAAACGCGTGCTCACGCTCAACGCCAAGAAGTGCATGGATGTCGTCAAATAATAAAAGATTATCGATCCCATAGACACTAAGAATCAAATACGGTCTATCCAGTGGATGTTATTGTTCAGAATTACTCTCCTAAGAGTATAGATTTGTGAGGTTGACGGTAGTCCTAACTCAAGTACGTTGTCACTCGGAGGAAGGGAAGGGTTGTTCGAAGTTCTAAAAATGGGATTCTAGGACTTCGGTTTCACTTGTGCGTCGTGGAACATGCTATCAATTAGGTGCGTTGAGATTTCTAATTATGATTTTGAGGGAGGATCATTATACATTTGCCCGATGAACTTTTTGTTGGTGCAAGGGCACTAGTTAATCGAATCTTGGTTTTGATAATGACAAAGATTTAAAGTTAAACTATTTTATTATCTCATATGCTATGCTAAGTGTGCAAGTATTGTATTAGACTTTGCTAAGGTCAACGACACCAGGAGAATCTCTGGATGAGAAACCTCGATGGTCAACGACACTAGGAGAATCTCGGGACGAGAAACCTTGGTGGTCAGGTGACACCAGGAGAATCTCGAGACGAGAAACCTCGGTGGTTGAGTGACACCAGGAGAATCTCGGAAGGAGAAACCTTGGTGGTCGGGTGATGCCAGGAGAATCTCAGAAGGGAAAACCTCGGTGATCAAGTGGCCGAAACCTAAGTGACAAGTTGATGCACGCAAATGCTACCTCAAATATCGTGACAAGAACCGTCGAGGACTTGAAGCGCACGCTCACGCTCAACGCCCGCAAGTGCACGGATGTCATCAAGTAATAAAAAGATTATCGATCCCACAGGGACTGAGATTCGAGTACCGATTGATTTAGTGGACGTTATTCTTCGGAGTTTCATTCTAATGGTTGTGATGACAAGGGTTGTCGGTGGTCTTACCTCTAGTACGGCGTCACACAGAGGAAGAGAAGGGTTGCTATGAGTCTTTTGAGGAAATTCTAGGATTTCAGTTTCGCTTGTGTGTCACAGAATACGCTATCAATTGGGTATTATCTAGACGTCTAATTATGTTCTTGTGGAAGGGACATCATACACTTCCCCGATGAGCCTTCGCATCAATCGGGAACTACCTCTGCCATACCAGGTTGACCCTCGGCTTTAGGACGGGATAGGCGGTACGAGGATGCCGATTCAATCCCTATGATGAGTCAGAATGTGTCCCGTTTCTGACTCTATCACACCCTTCTATCTACGGTTATAGAAGATGAGGCCAACCCCAAGGTTCCTCTTTAATTATCCTAAATCTTTGATACGAGGGTTGTCACCCCTCGTATCGTCTACAAACAGTAAATAGAAGACCAAAACAAATAGCTATCGATCTAAACAATCATCAATTGCAAATATGATTTCAAGAACAGAAATATATTTGAAATAACATGTTCTACGCACACAAACTACTCCCTAATCCTAGAATAGGAGAATCTACTCCATAAATACGAGAAGAGAAACACAAAGCATATTAGAATTCATAGAAACAATATAAACTGCGTAAAGTACGTGAATTACAATGCACTTTGGCTCTCCTCTCCGGCGTTGATGTGTAGAACTTGATCCTCGAGCATCCTTCTTCCTCTCCATTGTGAGTTCCCGAAGCTTTTTAGGGCGTCAAAGTGCTATCCTAGCCGTCCTGCCTCTCTCCTAGGGTTTTGACGTAGCTTCCTTTATATAGACATCAGGCTGGATCTCCCTGAAACCTAAAAAATAACTGAATCGCATTGAAATTGCTCAGCACCACACGACCGTGTGGATTCACACGACCAGGCCGTGTGTGGCGCTGGGGCACGAGTCGTGTAGATTCATAGGGCCAGGGGGTGTGTCCTTCTGTTCTAGCTGCCAAATGCATTCTTTTTGCTCCAAAAGTGTGCCATTTTCTCAGTAGAATGTTGTCCTGCACACAAGAGTACAAAGAGCAGATCTCCGAATCAGAAAATAGGAAATGTATGCAAAATAAAGTGAAATATGCAAGAATCAAATATAAAATGCAACGGGATGTGTGCGAAAACTACTCCTAAAACCCTATATGTTTTACTCACATCAATTCCCCCAGACTTAAATCTTTGCTTGTTCTCAAGCAAACCTCAGTGCCGTGAAATTTTAATAAGCATTGTTCCATACTTAGCTTGTCAACTAGATTTATCAAGTGGTATTTACAATCAAAGAAAAATAGATATGTTCTAAAAATTCACTAAGTTAGCTTCTCATGCACGTGCTAAGCGAATCTTCTTAGGGGATACTCGTTCCATGGTAAGTTAAGTCATTATCCTATGGCTTTCCTAAGGTCTCCGACTCTTAGGCACTTACCTGCCCAAAGTGAGGGTCATTCTCTATATCTAGAACAAAGTCTCAAAGGCGTGCTCGGTATTGAGAGAAATTGGTAGGTATTTCCCCAGTAACCTAACTCGGTCTCAAAGGGACACCTAACCATTTCCACCAATGACAACTATTTTTTTTATCTCTCATAATCTTTTTTTTTTCAATTTTTCTCACTATCTTTTTCTTTCCCTCTTTTTTTTTCTTTTCTTATTCCATTTTTTTCTTTTTCTTTTCTTTCTATTTTGGGATTTTGATTTTTCCGAATGGGCTTCCACGATCCGAGCATCTCCAGTAACTAAAATGCTAAATCTAGAGTCACCTATGGATTCCAAAGTACTAGACTACTGAGATGAATCATAACTAGGTACGTACTAGATTCTCCCTTTCAGAATGTTCAACATGTGTAGGTGTAAAAATAAAAGCTAACTAGTGTAAGTCTAGAACATTCATTAGAGAAAATAAAATAAAATATCACGAGATAAATGAAGCTAAGCTACCTATGGGAACAACTCATGAAAGTAACTTTAAAAATACTACTGAGGCAGCTTAAGGATAGCTAAAACTAAGTGCAGAAAGAAACTAAACACACTATGCATGAATAAATGAATGTTAACTAAAACTAAAATACAAATATTAGAAAAGAAATTACTGCTAGAAACAAAATAAATCACAACTTGGGCCCTTCGACTAAAGCAAAGCATACCTCTAATACGGTGGTCGAGGCGGGAAGTCTGGTAGCCTCGGCATGTCTGGCTCCTAGGAGAACCTAGTGCTCAGTTGCTGATGCCACATGTACATGTGGTAGATCTGAGAGATGGTGGATGCAACAACTACTTTGTGCTCTTTCTCCCTAGCCCACTGTGCCTGCTGGGCACACATGTGCTACCTGACCTCTTGATGGTAGGCAGCTTCTTCTTGGTGATGGGCAACTGATGTGAGAAAAACATATAGGATTTTAGAAGTAATTTTTGCTCACATCTCATTACATTTTATGTTTGTTTCATGCATATTTTACTTTGTTTTGCATGCATTTCCTATTTTCTGGTTCGGAGATCTACTCTTTGTACTTTTGTGTGCAAGATAGCATTTCATGGGGAAAATGGTGCACTTTCGGAGCAAAAGAAGGACATTGATGTAAGCAAAACATATAGGGTTTTAGGAGTAGTTTTCGCTCACATCTTGTTACATTTTGTGTTAGTTTCATGCATATGTTACTATATTCTTGCACGCATTGCCTATTTTTTGGTTCGAATGTCTGCTCGTTGTACTTTTGTGTGCAGGTTAGCTTTTCTGGTGAAAAAGATGCATTTTCGGAGCAAAAGAAGGACTTTTGCAACTAAACACAGAGTGGAACACGGCCAGGGCGTGTGGATTCAGACGACCATGTCCAATGGGCGAAGAACAACACCCCAGGGCTGCACATGGCCTGGCCGTGTGGAAACACATGGCCGTGTGGTGGCCTAACGGATTTGCATGACTAGGGCTTTTTTTGGATTTTGCAGTGGTCCGAGACGATGTCTATATAAGGATGGCTCCGCCCAAACCCTAGGGGGGAGGTATGACGGCTAGGACGGCACACCGAAGCCCTAAAAAAGCTTCGATAACTCGCAGCGGGGAGGAGGAATGCCACCGGAGGTCCACAACTTGCAATACAATACCGGAGAGAAGATCACAAAACATCGTATATCTCTATTTCTGTGCTTTATTTCTATTGTATTCAAACTTAAACATGTTTTGTAATTCTTCCTTCGTATTTATGGAGTAGTACTTTCAATTCTAGGATTAGGGAGTAGCTTGTGTACATAAACAATGTTGGTTCATATTAAATTCTAGCCAAAAGTTTGATTTGACAATTGGTAGTTGCTCTTTATTATATCTATGTGTGTTTGACTTTCTTTTCACTGTGCTTAGGCAATACGAGGTGGTGACAACCCTCGCAACCTAAAATCTAGGAGATTTGATTAAGGAACCTAGGGGCACTACAATAAATATGACTTTCCGTAGCACGTTATCAACAGCGCACAATTGTAGCACGCAGTTAATAATAGTTTTTACAGCGCGCTCAATTTTATACGCTGTGGATAATATTATATTTTTGTAAACAACAACATGAAAAAATAATACGCTATCAATACTCATTTTAACAGTGTACAGTGCACGCTGTTAATATTAAATAATAACAGCATGTATTTTGCGCGCTGTTAAAAATTTTATTATAAAAAATTAAATTTTTCACAGTGCGCCAATCATGTATGCTGCAGATAATATTAACAGCATGCATTTTGCACGTTGTTAAAACTCTCCCTATAAAAAATTAAATTTTTTGCAGCACGCCAATCAAGTGTACTACGGATATTAAAATATTTGTTAATATGAAATAATAACGGCGTATAATTTACACGCCGTTAAAAGTATCATTATAAAAAATTAAATTTTTCACAGCGTGTCAATTAAGCGTGCTACGGATAATACTAAACTTGTTAATATGAAATAATAATAACATACAATTTTACATCATTAAAAATTTTATTATAAAAATATAAATTATTCATAGCGTATTAATTAAGTATGGTGTGGATAATAATTAAATTTATTAATATTATTTACAGCGTGCAATATTGTAGACTGTTAATGTTAAAAATTAATTATTCTCGCAATTAAAAGTGCCTGACCAATCCTATTTTGCCCGTTTCTGTCTGTCTTTCTAGGTCTTTTTTTCTCACTGTAGTGCTCCTTCGCCGCGCATTCGACCCACCCTCTGCCCCTGGCCCCTCGCAATGTGGTCGCGATAAACTCCTCGCCGAAGCCCCGCGAGCAGCTCCTCGGTGAAGCGCCTTCACGATGGGCTTGATTATTTCCTCGAGCATCTCCTTCATCTAGGGCAAATAGACCTCAACACGGCGTTCGCCCCTGACAGATGAGCACACCGTATCGATGGTGCATGGAGACATGCTGGTCCACGGCATGGTCCTAGCGGTGGGGGCCGCGGAGGTGGGTAGGGGGAGGCACAACGAGAGGGAGGAGGGCTCCTCCGCGGAGGCGAGGGAGGTCGCTATCTGGCAGAGAGATCTGGCATAGGAGGAGGCTGAGAGATTAAGGAACATCATGCGATGGCAACGGAAGTAGTTGAAGGCTCGGATGGATTGGGTCGCACGGTAGGAATCTGAGCGGAAGAGGATGCTTGACGAGAGATCGAATGCAAGGTAAGGATTGCTCTTATTCTATTTGAAGCAAATGATGATATGGAAAGAAAAAGGGAAAAAATGATCTCTTGACTCTATGGTCTTGATTGATTTTTATGCTCGAGCATCAGGTAGTCTTGTAGGTTTTCCCATCATAGGTTACATTCACATCTGCAAAATTTTAGCTTCATGCATTTGTAAGTCACCGCACAATTTAATTGTTGATTTACTGTGTTTTAATGATCGGGCACAAATAGGTGATCTTGGAAGCATATGACCAACAATGTGATGAGGCATCAAAGATATTCGCTATCAAAGGTGGCTTCATCACTATGTTGATCAAGCAAGGGATGTCCGTAGGTTGATTAACAAAGAAGTTACTGATGAGCTCCATGCTCCTAGTGAGAAAGCAGTTTTATTGTTGTAGTGGTAACAATGATGTTACTGCTGAACTCTATGCTCCTGTGAATGTCATAATAGTTTATATAATACTTTGTTCATGAATTTTCATTATTATATATCTCCTGCAATTTTACAATGCTTGTTATGGATTCTTTTATTGGTGCAGATTTGTTTTTTAGAATAACTGATTTATTCTTGTAATCAATCGCTTTTATGTTATTTAAAACCATGGATCATATAATTATCTATTCCAAACTACTTGATCTATTGGCACAAGTAACATTCTAAACCTAGGGTTGTGTTCCTACAAAGATACAAAACCTATTCCATTGGCACAACAAATTGAATTTCCACAGCTCAAGAAGAACATGCTTGATTCTGCAAAGCATTGCAGAAAGAAGATGCCATTTAAGAAGGAGACAGGGAGATCCTAGCAACACTATGTCGATGAATTTATTGATTTATAGAATTGCATGCAAATATCTCTATTGAATGTTCTGTTATTTTGTAAAAAGAAACAAAAATGCAAGTTATGATTTCATTTTCTAATAAAAGTCCATCATATTGCGACACATTTACTACAATACTGTGATTGGTCAGAAAAAAACACAAGCTGGTTTGTTGGTAGCCTTTGATCGACTTTGATTTGACTTCAATTTCGAACGACCATTGTCTCAAGAGAAGTTGATGAAAATTGAAGAACTAATAAATTAATGGATCAGTGATTGAACACTACTTCAAACCAAAGTAATGTCTTTGTCAGATGCAAAGAAAGCAAGTGCAATTGCCATGTTCAATCTTTGTCTCCATATTTGAGCATGCTAAGGCAAATAATTCTCCATATATTTTACCCTTATTGTTAAACTATTTGGTTGCTTCACTGATCTTCACTTGTTCTTGTTTTTCTTACATTCTGGAGGCCAAAATTATCAACCTTCTTTTTTTTGACTTAATATTATCAACTGTGTGCTGCATCTGTTCTTTGTATAACACTATCCTACTTTTAGTTTTATCATATACATGGCTTCAAATTTTCTTGATCGTTGACTTTTTTGCAGGTCAGTGTAGTTGAGGTACCTGGTGTATCAATGGAGCTCTGTGGTGGGACACATGTTTCTAATACTTCAGAGATTTGTGGCTTCAAAATAATCTCATAACAAGGCATTGCATCTGAAATTAGGCGTATTGAAGTTGTTGTTGCCGAAGCTTTTATTGAATATGTCATTTCTCGAGAAGACAACACGAGATGTTTATGCTTACTACTCAAGGTATGCAGTCCTCTTCTTTGTTCCATCTATGATCTCTGCTCTTTTCTTGATTTGTGTGAGGCTATCTATATTCTATAGATTAAAGAAGTTGAGGATTGGTGTGACTCAACAGACGTGGTAAAGAAGCTTCAGTGAAAGACACTCATTCGTGGGTGAGCATTCTCCTTTTCATGCAGATGCACTCTACATGGCTGTCAAAATGGATGGGAAATGAGTACGCTAGTTGAGGTGCTTAGTTTGAATCAACTACAATTGATTTCATAATTTCCATTGTTTTAGCTTGTCAAAAAATTTCTAAAAATTTGATTCCTACAATTGTCACAATTAATCTCTTTCCAAGTTCAAGCATGTGGATCACTTTTGACTGAAGAGCAACCTCTTGCAATGCTGATAACTATGGAGTACTGTTGCAACCACTTGTGACTGAAGAGCAATCACTTGTGCCCAAAGAGCTTATGATGAATCTAATTTACTTATCTGGGATTATGTTCCGTTGAGTTAACTATTAGTTAAGGCAGATGTGGAATTGAAATGTTATTGCCATAAATTGATCTTCAGTTATAGGCTTGTATATTCATTTTGTTCAACTATTGGGTACTTTTTTCTATCAATTTGGAAATTTTCATTTTACTTTCCAGGGTTATTAGTTTTTTTTTAAAGTAATTTTAGCCGTGTTGAAACTGTCAATATCGATTATGAAATTGTCAATATTTATATGTGGTATTATAAATGTGTTGTATTATAATCATATCGTGTTGATAATTATTTGAGTTTTTTATTTTATAATTATTTGTATTTGATATTATAATCGTGTGTGGTATATGTATATTGTATTATAATTGTATGTGGCTAACTACAACACATGCTTGCACTATGAAAATGCACTTAACCGCATCGCACAACTGTGCGCTGCGAATGCTCTTAACCGCAGCGTGCAATTGTGTGCTACGAATGCGTTTAATTGCAACACGCGATTGTGCGCTGCGAATACACTTAACCATAGCACGCGATTGCACGCTACGAATGCACTAAACCACAGTATGTGATTGCGCGCTGTGAATAAACTTAACCGTAACATGTGATTGCACGCTGTGAATGCATTTAACAGTAGCGTGCAATCGTGCATTACGAATGCACTTAACCGCAGCGTGTGACCGCACGCTGTGAATGCACTTAATCGCAGCGTGCGATCGCTCGCTGCGAATGTCTTATGACTTTCAACAGCTTAGCATTGTGCAACATGCGATGCGCGCTACGGATAGCATATTTGCGCGCTGCGAAAAGTCAAATTTGTTATAGTGGGGTAAACCTGATCTCCTGCAACTGCGGGGAAAAGGGTGCGGTGGAATCAGAAATGGTCCATTGTAGGGATTGATTTGGCATCCTCGTACCCTCTATCTCATCCTTGTGGGCAGAGATAGCTCCCAGTGAATGCGGCGGCTCTGCGGGAGAGTGTATGATGTCCCTTCCATAAAACCGTAGGTAGACGTCTAGACAATGCCAATTGACAACATTGTTCTGTGATACGCAAGCGAAACCAAAGTCCTAGAATCACTTTTGAAGACCTCGGCACACTCCTTTCCTCCTCCGTGTGACACCGTACAAAGTAGAGTCCATCGACAGCCCTCACCAACCGTAACCTCTTAGATATCACGTCTGAACAATTCCAACCACTAAGTGTATTGGTATTCGAATCCCAGTCCCTGTGGGATCGATAAATCTTTATTACTTGATGACATCCGTGCACTTGCGGGCGTTGAGCGCGTGTGTGCACTTTGAGTCCTTGACAGTATCCGTCACGAGATTTGAGGTCGCGTCTGTGCGCATCAAGTTTTTGGCACTGTTGCCGGGGAATGTCGATTCTATATCAAATCGAATGGTGGTAAATTGGATCGGACTTAGGATTAGATTATTTACTTGCTTTATTTTCTTATTAGTTTACTTTATTTTCTTTAGTTTTATTTTCCATATTTAGATTTAGTTTTTATTTTCAGCAGTAGTTCCCTATTTACTTATTGCATCTTAGATTTTTATTTACTAGATTGTTTATTTTCTATTTTTAGGATTAGATTAGCACTATAAACTTTGTGTTTTGGTTCGTCGTATGCTTAGACGATTAGGGTCAGAAGGTCTAATTCCGATCGACTTAGAGATTGAGCGAACCTTTCACCGTCGGAGAGCAGCACAGCGAAAGATGGATGATCAAGCTGCATCTGAGGTGAACATAGGAAGCCAACCTCTGTGGGACTAGGCAACTCCTAGCGCTAGAGGATTCAGGCCGAGTATAGCTGGACCGTCTATTTCGGCAAATAACTTTGAGCTGAAGTTGGCACTTATACATATGGTCCAGCAGAGCCAATTCGGGGGAGCTGCGACTAAAGACCCGAACCGGCATCTTGAGGCTTTTCTCGAAATATGCTCGACAATGAAACTAAACGGAGTCCCTTCTGATGCGATCCGCCTGAGCCTGTTCCCATTTTCACTGTGGGATAAGGCTAAGGCATGGCTTCACTCCCTACCCTCTGGCATCATCACCACATGGGAGCAGTGTGAGCACCAATTTCTGAATAAATACTTCCCACCAAGTAAGACTGCTCACATGCACCACCTTATCACGAGCTTTCGTCAGAAGGAGGGGAAGTCCTTATTCGAAGCATGGGATCATTACAAGGGGCTACTTTACCAATGCCCCCACCACGGATTGGAGAGGTGGCTGGTGATCCACATTTTCTATAATGGGATCGCTTACGCCATGAAGATATCCCTATATTCTGTCGCAGGAGGAGCACTAATGAACAAGACCATAGAGGAGGCAGAGGAGCTTATCGAAGAGGTGGCACAAAACCACCATCAATGGGCTTGCGAACGTGGTCAACCCACGCCTGCGGCAGGGCGATACACTGTCAACTCCATGGACCACCTTTCGGCAAGGATGAATGCGCTCAGCAGATGGTTTGAATCTTTGAATCCTTCATCTACATGTGCGGCCATTGATTTTGGAGAGGGAGCATTAGCATATCGAGAGGACCACTATGGAGGGCAGGGGACCTCAGACGAGCAGATTGAGCACTGTGACGCGATTGGGGACTATGACCAAAGGCCCCACAACCCATACTCTAATACCTACAATCCTGGATGGAGAAATCACCTGAATTTCTCCTACAAAAATAACTCAGGAAACCCCCAACCATCCGGAGGGTATGGGTAGCAGCAGGTCAATGGGCAACGACCACAGAAGTCCAGACTGGAACAGATGATGGAGGACTTCATCGCTACCCAAACTAAGGCCAATGAGGAATTCTGTCGCGAGCATCAAAAGTCTGAAGAAGCACTCAGAGACATGAAGGCCACCGTTGATGGCCTTGCGAGTCATACCAGGGTGTTGGAGACACAAGTGGCCCAAATAGCTCAATCCATGTCACAACCTGTGAAGAACTCTCCAGTGAGCCAAGGAAAAGAGGAAGGAGTGGGGCAAGGTAGCCAATTTGCCAAGGGGTGTGCAACCATGATTTCCACCCTACCTGACCAAGTAGAGTTTGAAGAGAAGATTCCAATACAGCTTGAGGACCCTGGTGAATTTGTTATCCCCTGCTCGATTTATGGGGAGAGCTTCGATGAAGCGTTATGCGACTTGGGGTCATCAGTCAGTATGATGCCCTACGCATATTTTCTGAAGATGGGACTGAGCGGGCTCCAACCAGTGAATCTTGGTATTTGTATGGGGGATGATTCAGTCAAGGAGCCCATTGGATTGCTACCACATGTGCCTGTGATGATTGAAGATTTCGTGATACCCACAGACTTTCTCATACTGGACACATGACCAAATCCCTAGAATCCCATCATTCTGGGAAGGCCTTTTCTAGCAACCGCAGGGGCATGCATAGATGTGAAGGAACATCAGATCTCCCTGGAGGTAGACAGGGAGATCATCATTTTTAGCCTTTCGAAGCACAGAGCTCCCTACCTTGACAGCTTCAAATTTAGCAGAATGAAGCCGGAACCTCCAGATCAAGATCCCAAGATGGATGAATGGAGGTTCA
Organism: Wurfbainia villosa; assembly: GCA_025175895.1. Classification (NCBI taxonomy): domain Eukaryota; kingdom Viridiplantae; phylum Streptophyta; class Magnoliopsida; order Zingiberales; family Zingiberaceae; genus Wurfbainia; species Wurfbainia villosa. The sequence goes on from CM045995.1 coordinate 26,903,156, forward strand.
CTGAACCACTAGAGCCGAGTTGACAGTTGAGTGCGGTCGAGCTAAACGACCTTAAAAAAAGCGCTTCTTGGGAGGCAACCCAAGTTTAGTTTTAGATTTCCCTTTTCAATTGCATTGGATATGTTTGTTTGATTTTATTTTTGATTTTCATCACATTTAGAGTTAGGAATAGAAAAGAACTTTGCTAGGCAAAAATGAGACCCATATTAGCCTACACGACGAAGAGTATGAGAAAATTTGGGCCATGGTGCATAAATAGGTGAAAAATGGGGACACACAGCCTAGCCGTGTGTTTTCCCATGGCCATGCCTGATTGACCAGAGGCACACATGGCCTGGCCGTGTATTTTCACACGACTGTGTCACGCGAGGTTAAAAGGGGTGAGCCGTGTGTTTTCACCCCATTTGCGCCGTGTGCTTCAAAAGTTCTTGCCCTAGCCGAGTGATTTCATTTTCCCCTTCCTTTAGAAGCATTTCTAACCTCTTAAGAAGCCAAAAGGAGCAAGGATGAGAAGGACCAAGACCGTAGCATCCCGATCTGGTGCCTCGGAGCGACGAACAAGGAGAGTCGACGCCCCTCAAGCTCCGGAGGAGGGTAACGCCCTACCCCCTCTACTTTTTTTCAATAATGAACATAGAGATAGGTACAATATGCTCTCTACTCGTAAACTTACTGCTACTAGGTACTTAGATGAGGATTTACTAGAATCTTTAGGGTTGTTAGGTGATATGCAAACCCTATTTGCAAAAATGGGGTGAGATGAGATTATGGGAATAAGGCACCTAACCTACCCTAGGATAGTTTTAGAATTTTTGAGTTCTTTAGAGGCGGAAGTTTTAACGGGTAGAGAGAGCGAGGAGGGTAGGATAACTTTTAGGCTTTTTAACATTGAGCATGAGTGGACCCTTCACCAATGAAACTCATGCTTTGGCTTACCAAGTGGGGGAGAGAGAAGAACTCCTATTGGGTTCAACTCTCGAGAATGTTGGACCGAGTTGACGGGGGAGCACGCTTATGACCCTTCTAGGGCCAAAGCGTCGCGCCTCCAAAACCCCATCTTTCGATACCTTTACCGTGTCATGGACAGTACTATATTTGGTTATGGGGAGAGTGACGGTGTAGTTAGAGCTAGCGAGCTGCTTTGTCTATGGGATATGCTACAAGAAAGGAGTAGCATCGATGTAGGGTCCCACTTCATCAGACACTTAGTGAAGATGGGCAAAGAAGCACGCGAAGAGATCAATGTGGGAGGCCTACTTACCCACATTTGCTATAGGATGGGGTACGATTACACAACATTGGAGAGTATAGAGGGGAGCCCTAGGATTGACCTAGGAGTATGCATGGCCATGAAAATGATTGTAAGAGAAGGAGACTCCTTATGCTTTGTAAGGAAAAATCTTACGACCCTTAGGCTCCCTGACCCGGATCGTACCACCATCACTATACGCACCAACTGGCGCTTAGACCTGATAGTGAAGTCCCCTCCACATAAGGGACCATCCACATCAGCGCCCATCTCTCCACCTTTATATCACTCTCCCTCCAGTCCACACATGTATAGGATCCCACTTAGTCCACGCCGACATGAGTCTACACCTACACCACCATCTTTTTCTAATTTTGAGCAGGATGCAGGTACATCGGCCTATGATTTCTCGGAGTTTTGATCATGCCTCGATGACATTTACACTGAGCAGCAGATGCAGAGGCAGCGATGGGAGGAGCAAAGCGCCTACCAGCAGGCGGCATTCCAGGGATTCCGAGAGCATTTCCAGCGGGTTGTGGAGTTTTACAATGAGGCCCGCATATACTTCCAGGAGGAGGTTGTTCGTCGCCAGGATGAGGCATCCTACCACAGGGAGATGCGATAGCACATGCATGCCCAGCAGGCGCAGTGGGCTAGGGAGGAGGAGCACCGAGCAACCGTTGCATCCACCAGCTCTCAGATCGACCACATGTATATGTGGCATCAGCAGCTCAACAGCAGGTTCTCCCAGGATCCAGAGATGCCCAGGCTCCCAGACTTTCTACCTCGTCCACCCTATTAGAGGTATATTTTCATTTAAGTGTGGGGGGAGACCCCAATATTTATTTTGTTTTGTTTCCTAGCAGTAGTTTCTTTTCTGGTATTTTCATTCATTTGTTCATGCATGCATGAGTTGTTGAGTTTCTTTCAGTACTTAATTTTTGGTGTATGTAAAGCTACCTCAGTAGTATTTTTGAAAGTTGCTTGCATGAGTTGTTCCCATAGGTAGCTTAACTCCATTTATCTTGTGGTATTTTATTTTATTCGCTCTATTGAATATTCTAGACTTACACTGGTTAGCTTTGTTTTTGCACTTACACATGTCGAACAGTTTGAAAGGGAGAATCTAGTACATACCTAGTTATGATTCACTTCAGTAGTCTAGTACTTTGGAATCCATAGGTGACTCTAGGTTTAGCATTTTAGTTACTAGAGATGCTCGGATTGTGTAAGCCCATTCGAAAAATCAAAATCCCTATGAGCTGAAAAATAAAAATAAAAAGAAAGGAAAAAAAAAGAGAAAAGAGAGAAAAAAAAAAGAGAAAGAGAAAAAGAAAAAAAAAGAGAGAGATTATGAGGGATAAAAAATAGTTGTCGTGGGTGGAAATGGCTAAGTGTCCCTTTGAAATCGAGTTAGGTTACTGAGGAAACACCTACCAATTTCTCTCAATACCGAGCACGCCTTTGAGACTTTATGCTAGATCTAGGGAACGACCCTCGCTTTGGGCAGGTAAGTGCCTAAGAGCCGGAAACCTTAGGAAAGCTATGGGGTGACGACTTAACTCACCATGGAATGGGCATCCCCTAAGAATGGTTGGCCTAGCACGAGCACGAGGAGCTAACTTAGTGAATTTTTAGAACATATCTGTTTTGCTTTGATTGCAAATACCACCTGATAAATTTAGTTAGCATGCTAATTATGGAACAATATCTTTTTAAAATTTTATGGCACTGAGGTTTGCTTGAGGACAAGCAAAGATTTAAGTCTGGGGTAAGTGATGTGAGCAAAACATATAGGGTTTTAGGAGTAGTTTTCGCTCACATCTTGTTACATTTTATGTTAGTTTCATGCATATGTTACTATATTCTTGTACACATTGCCTATTTTTTGGTTTGGAGGTCTTCTCGTTGTACTTTTGTGTGCAGGTTAGCTTTTCTGGTGAAAAAGATGCATTTTTGGAGCAAAAGAAAGACTTTCGCAGCTAGACGCAGAGTGGGACATGGCCAGGGCATGTGGATTTACACAGCCATATCCAATGGACGAAGAACAGCACCCCAGGGCCGCACACGGCCTAGCCGTGTGGAAACACACGACCGTGTGGCGGCCCGACGGATTTGCACTACTAGGGCTTTTTCCAAATTTTGTAGCGGTCCGAGGCGATGTCTATATAAGGATGGCTCCGCCCAAACCCTAGGAGGGAGGCACGATGGCTAGGACGACATGCAGAAGCCCTAAAAAGCTTCGGTAACTCGCAGCGGGGAGGAGGAACGCTGCCGGAGGTCCACAACTTGCAATACAAAGCCGGAGATAAGATCACAAAGCATCGTATATCTCTATTTCTATGCTTTATTTCTATTGTATTCAAACTTAAACATGTTTTGTGATTCTTCCTTCATATTTATTGAGTAGTACTTTCGATTCTAGGATTAGGGAGTAGCTTGTGTACATAAACAATGTTGGTTCATATTAAATTCTAGCCAAAAGTTTGATTTGACAATTGGTGCTCTTTATTATATCTATGTGTGTTTGGCTTTCTTTCCGCTGTGCTTAGGCGATACGAGGTGGTGACAACCCTCGCAATCTAAAATCTAGGAGATTTTATTAAGGAACCTAGGGGTAAACCTGATCTCCTGCAACTGCGGGGAAAAGGGTGCAGTGGAATCGGAAACAGTCCACCGTAGGGATTGATTTGACATCCTCGTACCCTCTATCTCGTCCTTGTGGGCGAAGATAGCTCCCGGTTAATGCGATGGCTCTGCGGGAGAGTGTATGATGTTCCTTCCACAAATTCGTAGGTAGACATCTAGACAATGCCAATTGACAACATTGTTTTGTGATACGCAAGAGAAATCGAAGTCCTCGAATCACCTTGAAGACCTCGGCACACTCCTTTCCTCCTCCATGTGACACTGTACAGAGTAGAGTCCACTGACAGCCCTCACCAACCGTAACCTCTTAGAGATCACGTCCAAACAATTCCAACTACTAAGTGTATTTGTATTCGAATCTCAGTCCCTGTGGGATCGATAAATCTTTATTACTTGACGATATCTGTGCACTTCCAGGCGTTGAGCGCGAGCATGTGCTTTGAGTCCTCGATGGTATCTATCGCGAGATTCGAGGTCGCATCCATGCGCATCAAACATTTTGCAGTTGGATGCAGAAGGGGATACGGCTAGGGCGTGTGGCTACACACGGTTGTGTCCAAGGGTCGAAATTGGCCACCACGGTGCCACACATGGCCTGGACGTGTGGAAACACACGATCGTGTGGCGCTACACGATTCCGATGTGATTTGGTTATTTTTCAAGTTTTAGGGAGATCCAGGCTGATGTCTATATAAAGGAGGCTACGCCAAAACCCTAGGGGAGAGGCACGATGGTCGGGATGACACTCCGATGCCCTAAAAAGCATCGGGAACTCGCAATGGGGAGGAAGAAAGCCGCCGAAGATCCAAATTCTGCACTTCAACGTCGGAGAGAAGAGTCACATCGCATTGTAATTTCTGTTCTTTACATAATTTCCATTGTTTATACGAACATGATCGTACTTTGTGTTTCTCCTCTCTTATTTATGGAGTAGACTCTTCGATTCTAGGACTAGAGAGTAGTTTGTGTTGAGTTAGAACATGTTGGTTCAAATATCTTTTCGTTCTTGAATTTATATTTACAATTGGTGTTTGGTTTAGAGCTATAACTATTGTTTTAGATTTCTATCTACTGTGCTAGCTGATACGAGGGATGACAACCCTCGTATCTAAGATTTAGGAAAATTAAGGAGGAACCTAGGGGTTGGCCTCATCTCCTGTAACCATGGGTAGACGCAGGGATCGATTCAGCATCCTCGTACCGACTATCCCATCCTAAGTCCAGGAGTCGACCTGGTAATGGCAGAGCTAGCTTCCGATAGATGTGAAGGCTCATCGGGGGAGTGTATGATGTCCTTTCCACAAAAACGTAGCTAGAAACCTAGACAAAACCTAATTGACAACGTGTTTTGCGACACACAAATGAAACCGAAATCCTAGAATTCCTTCCAAAGACTCACAACTAGTTTCTTTCTTCTTCCATGTGACACCGTATTGAGTTGGGACCACCGTCAACCCTTGCAATCACAACCCTTAGATCTGAATTCCGAACAATAACCTCCACTTACCAAATCGATACTCGAATCTCAATCCCTGTGGGATAGATAATCTTTTTATTACTTGACAACATCCGTACACTTGTGGGCATTGAGCGCGAGCGCGTGCTTCAAGTCCTCGACGATCTTCGTTGTGTTCGCGTGCATCAAATTTTTAGTGTCGTTGCCGGGGAACTGATTAGTTAGATATTGAATCAAGAAGTGGATAATTGGATCGGACTTAGGATAGATTTATTTACTTGCTTTACTTTTATCGTATATTTTTATTTTACTTCAGTTTTAGCTTTTCCATATCTGATTTTAATTTTGATTTATTATATCTTGATTTACTTCAATATTTGAACTAACGATATTAAAACCCAGTTGATAGCCACGATTGATCAAGTTTTGGTTCGACCCTTAGAATTATTCATTGTATATGATATATTTATCCCCTCTCAGCAAGGGACACTGAAATATTAACACAGTCCGCTCGACCCTTGAGAGATTACATAGCGCCTAGACAGAAAGCATGAAACTCCTGCATAACTATTCCATGAATTCAGGCACGAGCTGGGAAATAAACCCTACATAATTGCTCTTATTCAAGAGAAGCAATTTGGGGGGACTCAAATTGAGAAGCCCTATCTACACCTCGAAGAATTTTTTGCGTACTGCGGCACAATGCAATATAAAGGAGTCCCATCAAATGCCATTAAGCTTATCATGTTCCCATTCTCCCTGAAGGGGGAGGCTAAGCAATGGATACACACTCTACCAGAAGGGAGTATAACGACATGGGAATAGATGAAAGACACTTTTCTAAGTAAATTCTCCCCCCCCCCCCATAAAATAACCTACCTTAGGGATAAAATCCTTTCATTTGAGCAACGACACGAAGAGACTCTGGCCGCGGCATGGAAGAGACTACAAGAACTGGTTATTCGTTGTCCACACCATGGATTACAGGATTGGTTACTCCTCCATATTTTTTATTCTGGGATCACTAGCTCGTCGAAAGAACTTTTGGACACAGCTGCAGGGGCCGTACTGATGAAAAAGAGCACAGACGATGCATACCACATTATCGAGACAGTGGTGTGGACTCTCGAAATGTGGGCAAAACAGCAAGCAAGATTTTCAGGAGGCACTCCCCATTATGGGGGTAGGTAAAGTTGAAGCAGCCTGCCAAGTACAGGAAGAGAACAAAGAGAGAGAGGACTGGATGGAAGCAGCTTCACTATCTTCGGAATCAGAAGAAGAGGAAGATTCAGGGCAGGTGGCAGACGTGAAACACACAGGGCCTGAGATGAAGCCACTTCCCCCGAATCTCAAGTACAAATTTTTGGGTCTTACTTCAAACCATCCGATGATAATAAACACCAATTTGAGTGAGGGTGAGACAAGGAAGTTGTTGGGGGTGCTCAGGACGTACAAAAAAGTGCTGGGGTATACTATCGATGACATAAAGGGGATAAGCCCATCGCTATGCATGCATAGGATAATACTCGAGGATGGGTCTAAGTCAATCGTGGAGCACCAAAGGCGACTTAACCCACACTTGCAGGAGGTGGTGAAGAAGGAAGTACTTAAACTTTTGGATGGCTGAATAATTTATCCAATTTCAGATAGTGAGTGGGTAAGTTCGGTGCACGTAGTTCCAAAGAAAGGCGGCACTACAGTAGTCAAAAACGAAGAGAATGAGTTGATCTCTGTGCGAACGGTAACGTGGTGGAGGATGTATATAGATTATCGTAAATTAAACAAAGCAATAAGGAAGGATCATCTTTCCACTCCCATTTATCAACCATATGTTGGAACGCCTCGCTAAACATTCCTATTTTTGCTACCTCGATGGGTACTCAGGGTTTTTCCAAATCCCAATTCACCCTAATGACCAAGAGAAGACCACCTTCATCTGCCCGTATGGAACCTTCGCCTACAAAAGAATGCCCTTTGGCCTATGTAATGCCCTAACCACCTTCCAACGTTGTATGACAGCTATTTTTTCAAATATGATTGAACAAATTATGGAAGTATTCATAGATGATTTTTCAGTCTACGAAACAAGTTTCAATGCATATCTGAAAAATCTTGAAAGGGTTATGCAAAGATGTGAGGAGAATAGCTTGATTCTAAATTGGGAAAAATGTCACTTCATGGTAACTGAAGGGATAGTTCTGGGACATAAGATATCAGAGAATGGTATCGAAGTAGACAAGGCAAAGGTAGAAGTAATTGAAAAGTTGCCGCCACCCAGGGATGTGAAGGGGGTCCAAAACTTTCTTGGGCATGCAGAGTTTTATAGAAGGTTCATAAAGAATTTCTCTCAGATAACTAGACCCCTAACAAATCTACTAGTTAAGGACACAGAGTTTATTTTTGATCGACAATGTTTAGTAGTGTTCAAAGAAATAAAAAAAAGCCTTGGTATCGTCCCCGATAATACAACCCCCTGACTGGAGCCTACCATTCAAAGTCATGTGCAATGCTAGTGATTATGCAGTAGGGGCAGTGTTGGGGAAACGGAGGGAGAAGAAGCTACACGCCATACATTACACCAGTAAAATGTTGAACGAAGCACAGATCAATTATACCATGATCGAGAAGGAATTTCTAGCAGTTGTGTTTGCATTCGAAAAGTTCAGACAGTACTTAGTAGGTTCGAAGAAGGTTGTTTATACTGACCATATTACAGTTCGCTACTAGCTAAATAAGAAGGATGCTAAACCCCGCCTTATTTGCTGGATCTTATTACTACAATAATTTGATATAGAAATCAGAGATAAAAAGGGCTCGAACAACGTCGTTGCAGACCACTTGTCGTGCATGCCCATTGAGGGCGGGGTAGAAGAGGAAGGAAGTGCTCAAATAGACGATGCTCTACGGGATGATACCCTCATGGCTATTACTAAGGTTACCACCCCCTGGTATGCATATTTGGTGAATTTTCTGGCAGGGAGAGTGATACCGTCAGAATTCACGACCCAACAAAGGAAAAGATTCTTTACAGAGGTTCGACAATATATATGGGATGATCCCTTCCTATATAGGAAATGTGCAGATAGCGTATATCGAATGTGCATACCAGAAGAGGAAGTGGAGAGCATCCTCTTTCACTGCCATTCCTCAGCATATGGGGGGCATGCCGAAATTGCAAAAACAACTGCAAAGGTACATCAGGCAGGATTCTACTGGCCTAGTCTATTTAGGAACACACACAACTATGTAGTCTCCTGTGATCGGTGCCAGCGAATAGGAAATATAGGTAGGAGACATGAGATGCTGGCAAAAACCATATTGTTGGTGCAGTAGGCACCTAAGTCGAACCTAAGTTTTGATTATAGCAAACGATACAAAGTTAAGCATATATTGTTATCTCATGAGCTAAATCAAGTGTGCAGAAAAGTTTCAACGCTAGAGCTGAAGGCTAGCGACACCCGGAGGAAGGCGCGGTGGTCAGGCGACACTCAAGAGACTTCGGAGGGAGCCGAAGGAATTGAGTGGAAGGCCAGAAGCAACACGTAAGTACTGAGGTAAGCTCATGTGTGTGAGCGTAAGTAAGGTCGTATCCTCTTTACGGGGATGATCTTAAGCGTAGATCCGACCAAAGACTTCTTATAGATGGTCTAGGTCGAGATCGGACGGTCGACGACCGTCGAAATAATGTTTTCCTTAAGCTAACTTTGCCTTGCACCAAAGATCACGATCGCTAACTGAAGGACTCGACCAGTCCATCGAGAGTGACTACGGCTAGCAATCGACTGATGCTGCCATCAGTCGACTGATGATGGCCATCAGTCGACTGCTGGTCAAAGGATCAGCCTCGAGTAGTCAAGAGTTATCACCATTTTTCAAGGGGTTTTGTGCCCATTTGTGATTGGCTAAAGACCCATTCGATGAGGGGCTTAAAGGCTATAAAAGGAGGGCCAAAGCTAGGGTTTTTCATCAATTTAAAAAAAGCTTCCAAGTGCTTCCGATACGCTCCAACTCTCCGACATCCCTACGATGAAGCGCTGCCGAGACGACGACTAGAGCTTCAACCTCCAATCTTTGAAGTCGTCGGTATAATCTTTAAATTTGTATAAGTTGTTTTTATTTCGAGCTTTAAATCATATCAAGGAGAGGGGGAGTGTCCCTCTACCTTGAGTCTTTCTTGAGTTTTTGTATTCGTTTAACTCCTATCTCCATCGAGAAGGAGTTCGTTTAGTATTTGCCCTCCGTGCGTGGTCAAGGACCATTAGGGCCTTGGAGTAGTAGCCGAAGGCTACGAACCAAGTAAAACCTATTTGTCTCTATTTACTTTACATTTCCGCTGCAATTAATTTTCTCTCGAGTTTTAACGAAAGAAACGAGAAAAAGTTTTTATCGCTATTCACCCCCCCTCTAGCGAACCGCATCGATCCAACAATTGGTATCAGAGCCGGGGGTTGCTAAGATTTGGTGAAACCACCAGTCTAGCCATTTTTCACAGATTTATTTTTCTTTTATTTTTATTTATTTCAGATTTATTTCGCTTTGTTAAATTTACTCCCGCACTACTAATCCAAGACGCAAGTCTTGGTACTTTTTGTGTGTTTTTTGTCATTGCTAGTTTTTTTTCCTTCGTCTCCTTGTGTTCTTTGTTCTAATGGCCCATCTCGAAGGGTTTAGCACCGTTCAACCTCCGTTTTACAACGGAGATGACTTCCATTATTGGAAGGGTCGGATGGAATGCTTTCTTAAAACCCAAATCGAGATGTGGATCATAATCCAAACGGGTTTCACACTTCCGACTAATGAAGTGGGTGACTCCTTGGATTATGACCAATGGACCATTGCAACAAAAAAACAAGTCGAAGCCGACGCTAAGGCAACGCAAATCCTTCAATGCGGCCTATCCAAGGAGGAGCTAAATCGCGTCGGCCCCTTCATAAGCGCAAAAGATCTTTGGACAAAACTAGTGGAGCTACACGAAGGGACCGACGAAGCCAAGGTATGTAAGCGTGATCTTCTTTTCAATAAACTATATAACCTAAAAATGCAGGAACACGAGTCCGCGAGACAACTTCACGCCCAAGTCCAGGACATCGTCAAAAACCTACACGCAATCGGGCAAAAGGTTGAAAACCGCGACCTTATAAGGTATGTCCTAAACTCTTTTCCGAGGACTACCTTATGGGCATCCATGGTCGATGCCTATAAGGTCTCCAAGGACCTTTCTAAAATTAGGTTAGATGAACTCTTTTCGGATTTTGAACTTCATGAGCAGTCTAACTCGGAGCCCGAGAGGGGTATAGCCTTGTTTGCAGGATCAAAGAAGAAGAAAATCACAAGCAAGCCACCACCAACCGAGGAGGAAGACGAGTCCGAAGAAGAAGTTGACCCGGAGTTGACTGCCGAACTAATGAACCTAGCTCGAAGGATAGCCAAGGGACGAAAGCGAACCACGACTCGACCCAACCAAGGTAAGCCTAAAAGTTCTAATATTAGGTGTTATGGGTGCAACAGGTTTGGACATATCAAGTCCGAGTGCCCCAAGCTCAACCACCAAGCACCTAAGCACAAGAAGGCCCTCAACGCGACATGGGAAGAAGCGTCATCCGAAGAAGACGAAGACCACGTCTTCATGGCGAAATCAATTGAGTCAGAAATGGAGACCGAACTTGAGTCAGAACCTGAGGATGACTCGGACTACGAAGCTACCTTCAAGTCAAGCCACGGATACGCATCCGGTTCAAAAGATACCCTTAAAGTAAGTCGAACTTTATTTAATACTTTACAAAATACAGTTAGGTTTTGTCTAGGAAATTAGTTAAATCCGAGTCCAAGGTCGAGACCCTTGTTGAGGAGGTTAAAATTCTCAAACACGAGGTCTCCCTAACCTCTTCGACTAGTCGAATTCAAGAGAAGGACTCAACTCGAGTTGAAAAGCTCGAAGTTGAGAACTCTCTCTTGAAAAGTCAAGTCGAAGATCTTAGGAACATGTTGGAAAGGTTCACTTCATGATCCAAAGGACTTGACCTCCTACTTGGATCTCAAAGGGCCATGTACAACAAGGCTGGACTAGGGTTTAACTCAAACACGACTAATAGGTCGTATATGTCGATTGTAAGTCGACATAGGAAACATGTCCAAGCATGGGTCCCTAAGAACCTTTAGATTTCAACTCTAGGATCCAACCCGTACTGGATTCCCAAGGACCAAATCCACTATGTGGATAGACCGAACCGATTCAACGGTCTAGGGGGAGCCAGTACAAAACATGTTTGTGCTTTAACTTAGAAATTGCATGTTTTAAACTTAGAATGTTTGTGCTTTAACTTAGAAATTGCATGCTTTAACTTAGAAAGTTTGTACTTTAAAACTTGTGAACTCACTTAGAACATGAACATAATCAACTTCGAAAAGATTGAGCCTCGGGGAGCCTCTTTTCAAAAACACAACCAACTAAAATTCTTCGAAAAGATTGAGCCTCGGGGAGCCTCTTTTCAAAAACACAACCAACTAAAATTCTTCGAAAAGATTGAGCCTCGGGGAGCCTCTTTTCAAGAACATAACCAACTAAAATTCTTCGAAAAGATTGAGCCTCGGGGAGCCTCTTTTCAAAAATAACCAGTTAGACTAGGAAATAATCTTAGGTGAGTCAAGTCGTCATTTTCTTGAACTTGGCTTTGTCTAAGGAAGTGGTCGATGATCCGATAAAAGAAGGCCCCTGTGCCTCGCCACGACCTGGAAGCCATGATCTTGAAAAGGTAAACTTGACAAGCCTAGGGTTAAATTCAAATCTAACATAAAATTACTTGAACCTAAATCCACTTAATCAATTGGAAATCATCTCACAAAAAACACATAAGTATAACATGCTTGATCATATAGACACAGGTGAGATGACCTAGGTTTAACAACTTACAACCAATTTAAAAAATCTAACATCCAATCCAACCACCTTATGTGTAGGATCAATGGATGTTGGACAGTGGTTGCTCCCGACACATGACCGGGGATCAACTCAAGTTTCAAAGTTTCGATTCAAACGACAAGGATCGGTAGCCTTCGAAAATAACGGCAAGCTCAAAATCATCGGATCAGGTGATATTGAGCTCAATTCAAATTTTGTTATTCAAAATGTTTTACTAGTAGAAAATTTTCAATATAATTTAATTAGTGTAAGCCAATTGTGTGATAATAACTATAAGGTCATATTTCTAGAAAATGAATGCATAATTAATACCAACGAAACCGCTAAAATAATTCTTAAAGGAACTAGAAATAACAACATTTATACGATCAACTTAACTAACTCCTCAACTAAGTGTCTTATGACACGGCAAGAGGAATCATGGTTGTGGCACCGACGACTCGGTCACTCACACCCAAGACTCATCCACAAGATGAGTCAGAGTGATTTAGTCAGAGGTTTGCCTAACCTCAACAACTTGGATAATAAAATATGTAATGCTTGTCAACAAGGTAAACAATATAGGGCACAACATCAACCAACTAATCAAGAACGAACCTCAAGTGTACTTGAGCTCCTGCATATGGATCTATTCGATTCACATGGAGCCAAGTCACTCAATAGAAGTCAATATTGCTTAGTCATAATTGACGACTACTCCAGGTTTACCTGGGTTAGGTTCATCAAACATAAAAATGATACCCTAGATCAATTAATTAATCTATTTAAATTAATCGAGAATCAAAAAGACCTTAAGGTTAAAAGACTTAGAAGCGATCATGGTGGTGAATTCGAAAATCAAAGGTTCACTGACTTCTGTAACCTAAACGGATACCACCATGAATTCTCTTGTCCTAGGACCCCTCAGCAAAATGGCCTAGTGGAGCGGAAAAACCGAACTCTACAAGAAGCCGCTAGGACCATGTTGAACGAATACGACCTACCCGATAGGTTTTGGGCAGAAGCCGTGAGTACGACATGCTATGTCCAAAATAGGATCCTTATGGTAAAAAGGCACCTTAAGACCTCATACGAGATTTATCACGATAAAATACCTAACATCAAGTACTTTAGGGTATTTGGGTGTAAGGTACATATCCTAAACACTAAGGATTACCTAGGGAAATTTACATCCAAAACCACGACCGGAATCTTTCTAGGATACTCGACTACAAGTAGAGCTTATAGAGTATATAACCACGACACCCTTAGAGTCGAGGAAACCATTAATGTAGTGTTCGATGAAGGACACGAACCTACAAAACCCCCGACAACCCCAATTAGCGAGCCGATTCATACTAGACCTAACTCTGATCCCGAGATCAGGTCTAGTGTTAATCCTAACCTAAGTCAACCAAGTCACTCTATTGATCAAGTGATAGATGACTCCAACCAAACTAGTGTTCAACCAAGTCACCCCATTGATCAAGCATTAGGTGACACAAACCCAACCCAATCTAGGATTCAAACTAACCACCCTATCGATCAAGTGATAGGAGATCCTAATCTAGGAGTTCGAACTAGAGCATCCTATAGGAACCTTAGTCAAATTTCCTTAATTTCAAAGATAGAACCCAAATCAATTGAACAAGCTCTTCTTGATCTTGATTGGATTATTGCAATGCAAGAAGAGCTAGCTCAATTTACTAGGAATGAAGTGTGGGAATTAGTACCACCACCTAAAGACAAAACGACAATTGGAACAAGGTGGGTGTTTCGAAATAAGCTTGATGATAAAGGTGAAGTAGTTAGAAACAAGGCTAGGTTAGTCGCCAAAGGGTTTAGTCAAGTCGAAGGCTTAGATTACGACGAAACCTATGCCCCAGTAGCTAGACTCGAATCCATTCTAATGTTGCTAGCTTATGCCGTACATCAAGGATTTAAGCTGTTTCAAATGGATGTTAAGTCGACATTCCTAAATGGATACATTAAAGAAGAAGTTTATGTTAGCCAACGGATTCAAAAATCTAGATAAAGCCGACCATGTTCTAAAACTTAAGAAGGCTCTCTATGGACTTAAACAAGCTCCTCGAGCTTGGTACGAGAGACTTTCAATCCATCTTAAGTCAAAAGGGTTTAACCAAGTCTTAGTTGACCCAACTTTCTTTGTAAAAACCTTAGGTAAAGAAATATTCATAGCTCAAATTTACGTAGACGATATAATTTTTGGAACCTCTAACTCAGCCTTACTAAACGAGTTCGTTTCACTCATGGAAAGTGAGTTCGAAATAAACTTGGTAGGCGAGTTAAGTTTCTTTTTAGGTCTACAAATTAAAAAAACTAAGGATGGTATATACCTATATCAACAAAAATACACTAAGGAGTTAATTAAAAGATTTGGAATGCAAGACGCTAAGGTAATAAACACCCCAATGGCGATAAATGTTAACATAGGAGAAGACCTAGAAAGTAAGTCCATTGACTTAAAATACTATAGGAGTGCGATAGGAAGTCTCCTATACTTAACTGCGAGTCGACCCGACATCCTATTCGCAGTAAGTATGTGCGCCAGGTTTCAAACCTGTGCTAAGGAGTCTCACCTAACCCTAGTTAAGCGTATCCTTAGATATCTTAAGGGTACACTTAACGTTGGTATTTGGTACCCTAGATCTACGGAGTTCGAACTAATCGGCTACTCCGATTCGGATTATGCCGGTAGTAAGCTCGATAGAAAGAGCACGAGTGGTTGTTGTCAACTTCTCGGCTCGAGTCTAGTGAGTTGGTGCAGTAGGAAGCAACACTGTGTTGCTTTATCTACCACCGAAGCCGAATACATCGCGATGGGTGAGTGTGTCACGCAGCTTCTTTGGATGAAGCACACCCTCCGCGACTTTAAGTTAGACTTTACGAATACTAAACTTCATGTAGATAATATTAGTTCAATTAATCTTACAAAGAATCCGATATGTCACTCTAGGACCAAACATATAGAGGTCAAACACCATTTCATTCGAGAACATGTGGCAAACGGAGCCATACACCTCGAATATGTCGAATCGAAGTCTAACTTGGCAGATCTATTTACTAAACCCCTACCCGAAGCCGAATTTAGTCTATTAAGATGAAAATTGGGCATGTGCGTAATAGAATAGGTACTTACAAAATATATGTTCTTACTACTATTTCTTTAATCTCATTTTTATGGAACTAGCATAGGACATACCTTAGATATCATGCACCTATAGATTTAAGGAGCCAGTACATCTCACAACACATAGGACTAATGTGTTTATGTACTTAGCCACGTAGATGGGCGTGAGATGTTAGGACCTTACTCCTGGTTCCAGATGTAGAGCTAGTGCATCGCTATGAACCACGGAGTATAATCATACATACCAACCGACTCTGACCAGGACTGGTTGATCTTACATATCAATCAAGCCAAATATGAGTCAAACATTTTATAGATGAGCTTATTTTCAGTATATTATTTTTTTAAAAAAAATGAGGAACATGCTTGGACTTTAAATTTAACACTTATTTTGTTTTCCACACACCCCTTACTCTTTTCGATATACGGCAAAAGGGGGAGAAAAAGGCCAAAGTTAAGGGGTCAATTTTTTTGATAACTTAACTCTTGCTTCATATTTAAACCAAAAGTTAAAACTTAGTTAACTTTTACCAAAAGGCCAAAGAATTCTTAACATAAACTTATTTGTGCAAAAGTTAAAACTTAGTTAACTTTTACCAAAAGGCCAAAGAACTCTTAACTTAAACTTATTTGTGCCGTCTACGTTTTACTTAAACTTATTTTTTAAAAAACTTTATGTCGTTAATGTTTTACTTAAGGGGGAGAAAGGGATTAACTAAAACATTTTACTACGGCCAACTTTAAGTAATGTTAATTACTTAAAGCAACCCTCAAGGGGGAGGATTAAGGTCTTTCTTCAAGACTCACCCTCGGTCAAGGGGGAGGTTTCCTCAAGGGGGAGTACTTGAAGAAAATCCTTACTACTCCAACTTAATCTTCATATTTTTTGTTTCTCATGCACATTATTACTCTTCATGCTTGCTATTTACTTAACTTTGTATGTGGGTTTGCCATAAATCAAAAAGGGGGAGATTGTTGGTGCAGTAGGCACCTAAGTCGAACCTATGTTTTGATTATAGCAAATGATACAAAGTTAAGCATATATTGTTATCTCATGAGCTAAATCAAGTGTGCAGAAAAGTTTCAACGCTGGAGCTAAAGGCTAGCGACATCCGGAGGAAGCCGCGGTGGTCGGGCGACACTCAAGAGACTTCGAAGGGAGCCGAAGGAATTGAGTGGAACGCCGGAAGCAACACGTAATTACTGAGGTAAGCTCGTGTGTGCGAGCATAAGTAAGGTCGTATCCTCTTTACGGGGATGATCTTAAGCGTAGATCCGACCAAATACTTCTTATAGATGGTCTAGGTCGAGATCGGACGGTCGACGACCGTCGAAATAATGTTTTCCCTAAGCTAACTTTGCCTTGCAGCCAGCATCAGTCGACTGCCAACCTGAAGGACTCGACTGCCGTCCATCAGTCGAGTGACTATGGCTAGCACTCGATCGATCGCCGCGAATGATCGGGTGATGGCCATCGATCATTCTTGGTCAAAGGATCAGCCTCGAGTAGTCAAGAGTTATCACCATTTTTCAAGGGGTTTTGTGCCCATTTGTGATTGGCTAAAGACCCATTCGACGAGGGGCTTAAAGGCTATAAAAGGAAGGCCAAACCTAGGGTTTTTCATCAATTTAAAAAAGCTTCCAAGTGCTTCCGATACGCTCTGACTCTCCGACATCCCTACGACGAAGCACTGCCGAGACGACGACTAGAGCTTCAACCTCCAATCTTTGAAGTCGTCGGTATAATCTTTAAATTTGTATAAGTTGTTTTTATTTCGAGCTTTAAATCATATCAAGGAGAGGGGGAGTGTCCCTCTACCTTGAGTCTTTCTTGAGTTTTTGTATTCGTTTAACTCCTATCTCCATCGAGAAGGAGTTCGTTTAGTATTTGCCCTCCGTGCGTGGTCAAGGACCATTAGGGCCTTGGAGTAGTAGCCGAAGGCTACGAACCAAGTAAAACCTATTTGTCTCTATTTACTTTACATTTCCGCTGCAATTAATTTTCTCTCGAGTTTTAACAAAAGAAACGAGAAAAAGTTTTTATCGCTATTCACCCCCCCCCTCTAGCGAACCACATCGATCCAACACATATTAGAAGTGGAGCACTTTGACGTATAGGGAATAGATTTCATGGGACCCTTTCCCGCTTCCGACGCAAATAGATATATCCTGGTCGTCGTAGACTACGTCTCAAAATGGGTGGAGGCCATACCATCACCCATTGTGATGCTGAGACCATAATAAAAATGTTCAAAAGAAATATATTCCCTAGGTTCGGAGTTCCCCGAATCGTAATCAGTGATGGAGGATCCCACTTCATCGAAAAATAATTTGAAAAATTGCTACATAATTATGGGGTGATCCACAAAGTTTCGACAGCGTACCACCCACAAACAAGCGGACAAGTGGAAATTTTGAATCGGGAGATCAAAAGATTCTAGAAAAGATGGTAGTGGCATCAAGGATAGTTTGGTCACAAAAACTGGACGATGCTCTTTGGGCTTACCGCACAACTTACAAGACCCCGATAGGCATGACCCCATTTCGCCTAGTTTATGGGAAGCCTTGCCACCTTCCTGTTGAATAGGAGCACAAGGCTTTCTGGGCCATCAAGAAGCTCAACTTGGACTACTGCGCGGTAGGAGAGAAAAGGAAACTGTAGTTAAGCAAGCTAGATGAAATTCGAAGAGATGCGTATGAGCATGCTAAGGCATATAAGGAAAGAACTAGGAAATGGCATGACCAACATATCTTGAGAAGGGAGTTTAAGGAAGGTGACTTAGTTCTCCTATATAATTCCAGGTTAAAACTTTTTCCAAGGAAGCTAAAATCAAGGTGGTCAAGACCGTTTCGGGTGAAGAGGGTATACCCATATGGTACAGTGGATATATGGAGTAAGGAATCAGGGGAGATTAAAGTAAATGGACAACGATTAAAGAAGTATCTAGGGGAGTCTCTAGAATTCGAGAAAGATAAATGGAGGTTTACAGAACCTCTGGAGCCAAGTTGAGATAATGGAGAGTGGTCGAGCTAAAAGACCTTAAACAAAGCGCTTCTTGGAGGCAACCCAAGTTTAATTTACATGTTTTTTTATTTTTCTTCATTCATATGTATAATTTAGACTTTGATTTATTGTCTCTTATGTTCTTTGCAAATATCTTAGGATTAGGGAAAACCTGCTAGGAAGAAGCAAAGATCATTTTGAGCCCACCTAGTCTACGTAGACACGAGCCTGCACCTGCACCACCACTTTTTTTTCTACTTTTAAGCAAGATGCAAGTACATCTGCCTATGATTTTTCAGAGTTCTGATTGTGCCTCGATGACATATATGCCGAGCAGTAGATGTAGAGGCAGCGATGGGAGGAGCAGAGCGCTTACACGCAGGCAGAGTTTCAAGACTTCCGAGAGCACTTCCAGTGGGCTGAGGAGTTCTACGATGAGGCCCGTGTCTACTTCTAGGAGGAGGTTGCCCGTCGCTAGGATGAGGCCACCTATCGCCAGGAGATGTGGCAGCACATGCATGCCCAGCAGGCACAATGGGCCCGGGAGGAGCACAGAGCAGTCACTGCATCCACCAGCTCTCAGATCGATCACATGTACATGTAGCATCAGCGGCTGAGCACCAGGTTTACCCAGGAGCCTGACATGTCGAGACTATCGGACTTCCCACCTCGGCCACCATATTAGAGGTACAGTCTCATATAAGTCTGGGGGACCCCAAGTTTTGATTTATTTTGTTTCTATCAGTAGTTTCTTTCCTGTCATTTGCATTTTTTGTTAGCATTCATTTGTTCATACATAGAGTTTTTAGTTTCTTCAGTACTTAGTTCTTGCTATCTTTAAGCTACTCTGTAGTATTGCTAAAGTTTTCTTCATGAGTTGTTTCCATGGGTAGCTTAACTTCATTTACTTTGTGATATTTTATTTTATTTGCTCTAACGAATGTTCTAGACTTACACTGGTTAGCTTTTATTTTTTATACCTACACATGACGAACATTCTGAAAGGGAAAATCTAGTATATACCTAGTTATGATTCATCTCAGTAGTCTAGTACTTTGGAATCCATAGGTGACTCTAGATTTAGCATTTTAGTTACTGGAGATGCTCGGATTGTGGAAGCCCATTCAGAAAAATCAAAATTCCAAAAAAAATATTGATTGAAAAAGATTATGAGGGATAAAAAAAATAGTTGTCGTGGGTGGAAATGGTTAGGTGCCCCTTTGAGACCATTTCTCTCAATATCGAGCACGCTTTTGAAACTTTGTATTTGATCTAGGGAACGACCCTTGCTTTGGGTAGTGCCTAAGAGCTAGAGACCTTAGGAAAGCTATAGGATGATGACTTAACTTATCATGGAACGAGTATCCCCTAAGAAGATTCGCTTAGCATGAGCACGAGGAGCTAACACAGTGAATTTCTAGAACATATCTATTTTGCTTTGATTGCAAATACCACTTGATAAATCTAGTTAACATGCTAAGTATGGAACAATACCTTTTAAAATTTCATGACACTGAGGTTTGCTTGAGGACAAGCAAAGACTTAAGTCTGGGGAAATTGATGTGAGCAAAACATATAGGGTTTTAGGTGTAGTTTTCGCTCATATCTCATTACATTTTATGTTTGTTTCATGCATATTTTACTTTGTTTTGCATGCATTTCCTATTTTCTGGTTCAGAGATCTGCTCTTTGTACTTTTGTGTGCAGGATAGCATTTCATGGGAAAAACGATGCACTTTCGGAGTAAAAGAAGGACATTTTACAGTTGGACGCAGAAGGGGACACAACCAGGGCATGTGGCTACAAACGGTCGTGTCCAAGGGTCGAAATTGGCCACCATGGTGCCACATATGGCATGGCCATGTGGAAACACATGACCGTGTGGCACTGGCGATTCCGACGTGATTCGGTTATTTTCCAGGTTTTAGGGAGATCCAGACTGATGCTATATAAAGGAGGTTATGCCAAAACCCTAGGGGAGAGGCACGACGATCGGGACGACACTCCGATGCCCTAAAAAGCTTCGAGAACTCGCAACGGGGAGGAAGAAAGCCGTCGGAGATCCAAATTCTGCACTTCAACACCGGAGAGAAGAGTCACATTGCATTGTAATTCCTGATCTTTACATAATTTCCATTGTTTATACGAACATGATCATGCTTTGTGTTTCTCCTCTCTTATTTATGGAGTAGACTCTTCGATTCCAGGACTAGGGAGTAGTTTGTGTTGAGTTAGAACATGTTGGTTCAAATATCTTTTCGTTCTTGAATTTATATTTGCAATTGGCATTTGGTTTAGAGCTATAACTATTGTTTTGGTTTTCTATCTACTGTGCTAGCTGATATGAGGGGTGATAGCCCTCGTATCTAAGATTTAGGAGAATTAAGGAGGAACCTAGGGGTTGGTCTCATCTCTCGTAACCGTGGGTAGAAAGATTCGATAGAGTAGGAAATGCACCCTATTTTTGACTCGTCACAGGGATTGATTCGGCATCCTCGTACCGACTATCCCATCCTAAGTCTAGGGATCGACTTGGTAATGGCAGAGATAGCTTCCGATAGATGCGAAGGCTCATCGGAGGAGTGTATGATGTCCTTTCCACAAAACTGTAGCTAGAAACCTAGACAAAACCCAATTGACAACGTGTTCTGCGACACACAAATGAAATCGAAATCCTAGAATCCCTTTCAAAGACTCGCAACTAGTTTATTTCTTATTCCGTGTGACACCGTATTGAGTTGGGACCGCCATCAACCATCGTAATCACAACCCTTAGATCTGAATTCCGAACAATAACATCCACTTACCAAATCGGTACTCGAATCTCAATCCCTGTGGGATCGATAATCTTTTTATTACTTGACGACATCCGTGCACTTGCAAGTGTTGAGCGCGAGTGCACGCTTCCAGTCCTCGACGGTCTCCATCGTGAGATTTGAGGTCGCGTTCGCGTGCATCAGCAACCTCCTAAAAATAAACTCAAGCCTCATCGTAGAACTCCTCGGTCCGCTGGAAGTGCTCCCATAAGCCTTGAAACTTCGCCTGTGTGTCGACACTCTGCTCCTCCCATCGCTACCTCTGTGTTTGCTGCCTGACATATATGTCCTTTAGGCATGATTGAAACTCAGAGAAGTCGTGGGCTGCTGTACCTACATCCTACTCAAGAGTAGAAGAAAAATGGTGGTGCGGGTGTAGGCTCTCGTTGTGGACTAGGTGGGCTCAAAATGATTTTTGCTTCTTCCTAGCAAGTTCTTTCTAATCCTAAACTATTTGCAAAAACATAAGTGACCATAAATCAAAGTCTAAATTATACACATGAATGCAAAAAGATTAAAAACATGTAAAATTAAACTTGGATTGCCTCCAAAGAAACGCTTTATTTAAGGTCTTTTAGCTTGACCACACTCCATTATCTCAACTTGGCTCCGGAGATTCTGTAAACCTCCATTCATCTGTCTCTGTGTTGTCTTCCGGTGGGATGGCCTTTACCCTACTAAAAGTGTAGTTGTCTAAGAAGGGAGCTCTACACTCTTACAGGTTGAAAATGATTATCTCCCCGTCTACTTCTAAGGAGATCTTGTGCACTGTTTGTTGGGTGATCGGTTGGCCGGCTAGAGGGGGGTGAATAGCCCTTGTTCGTTGGATGTCGTATTTTGCTCGTCTACGAAAACGTTAGCGCAAGCGGAAGCAATAAACTAAGACAAGCAAATAGAAGTAAAACAAAGACAATACAAACACGGAGATATAACGTGGTTCACGGCTACGCCGCTAATCCACGGTCCGATTCGTCCACGGTGAATCACTCTGAAACCCAATCACTATTGGTCTCTCCTTTGCACCAAGCTAGGTGGAGGTAACCTTTACAAACACTCCCCTTACAAATAGAATGGAAATAAGCTTGAGTAAGAGGATGGAAAGCTTTAGGGATCTTTGGGAGAGTATTAGAGCATAAGCATTAGGCTCCCAAACCCTTACCCCCTTCCTTTTTATAGAGGAAGAGGGTTTCTTCCTGCTTGACACAGTGATCGATCGATGCCCTCGATCGGTCACGATCGATCTCGTAGCCGCTGCCCAATAACGCTACTTTCCACGCTGGATTCCATCCAGCGGTGGCATCACCGACCGATGGGACAATCGATCGATGCTCGATCACGAGTGCTCACCGAGTCGACTCCATTCTCATGCGCTGCAGTTCCATCACGATCGCTTCCCGGGCGATCATTGCCGCCGACATCGGGCCGATCATTGCCCATGGCGTGCCGATCGCTAAGCCCTAAACCGGGCGATCTTATACCCGATCAACCAATCGATTAGCAATGATCGCCATGACATGGCAATGACCGTGCTCGAAAACCCATCCGACACTTGGCCAACTGGCCATGTTTCACCTAAGAGCTACCCTTCCCGGGTTACAATCGCTCACTCTCATCCCTCGGAGTCCCTCGCCTTTGAAGTTCTCTTCGTTCGCGGCCACGTCCCTCAGCAGCATAAGGCGCACGACTCTGCAATGCTCCTTCGCGTCTCTTGCCTCAAGTCTACTTCCTCCGGCTTCACTCCAAGCTCCTCGTCCGGCGGTCCCTCGGATGCTCCAAGCGCACGGCTTCGCAAATCTATCCTTCACCGACTCAAGGCACGAGTCATGAGATGTGAAACTCGCCACGGCTCCATGTGCAATTACTAAGTCCCGCATGACTTCAACGCACATATCAAATCAACATAACCAACTAACTTAAACCCTTTGCCACACACATCAAAACCTTATCATGGCAAGAGATTGCCCTAACAATCTCCCCCTTTTTGATGTGTGGCAATCCGTTTAAGTTAGGTAAAAACATTTGATATAAATTTTTGAGGAAAGAAAGCATGTAAACATAAACATTTGATAGCAACATGCAACTCCCCCTTAATTCATGAAACTCCCCCTTAATCTCTCCCCCTATCATAAATAACTTAAACATATTCATTTCTCCCCTTCACACCATCAAAAATGAATACTAAGTTATAAACATATGACATCAAGTCTAAAGGAAAGAAAATACCACAAGTTGATAAAAATTGAATTCAACCGCATCGTCTGAATGTAGCCATCAATGATCGTTCAGATATCAATGATCGGGCACGTGATTTTCGAATTTCGATTTTTCCGTCAATTTGAAATGCAAAAAAATTCCAGAAAATTTGAAAAATCATGAAATTTGGGGAACACATTTCATTTAAGTACATCTATCAGGGAAAAATAGTTTTTCATGAAAAATCATTATATTTTCACGTTTTTGCCAAAAATCCAAAAACTTTAAAAACTACTAGGTTTTTGATCATGAAAGTATCAAGTTTGACACCTAGTTTTGGTTCCAATTGTTTCAAAACATGAATACATGTATTTTAAAGTGAGAAATTGTTTTGAAAACATATGAAATATCCAACCATGATCTTTGGGCAATATGTCTATGAATTAAACATAAGCCTTCCCCATGATTGGTCTATTATTGCTATTTTGATACTTTAAATGACCATCTAAATGCCATAGGCATTAGTGGACATTTGTATCATCCTAATATCTCACCCATGCTAAGTTTGCAATCAAGTTAGCCTATAGTGAGTGTGAGATGCATCCTAGGGGGTATATGTATATACTTAACTCATATATTCATGCAATTCTATCATGGTTAAGTATCAACCTAACATCCTACATGATCATAATGACATATATGAATGAATTCTACATTATGATCATGAACCTCATGTATCCATCAAATAATAGTCATGCATTAGGTATTATATGATGATAATAAGCAAATTATCACCTAAAGCATGATTTAATTTCTAGTGATAACGTGCCAAATTTCAAAATTATAAATCATGATTTAAAACATACATAGGAATTACATCAATCATCATGATTTAAGCATTATTACCTATTTATGGGTACGTTATCATCACCCAACACTATCTAAAAAATGTTGTCCCGTCATCCTAAGTCAACCAAAAATATGATATAGGTCAAGTTCATATGGTTGACTACCCTAGGGGTTTTCTAACCCTTAAGGATGGATTTTGGAACCCAAAATAGATTTTTGCCTATGGGATTCACTAGAAATTCCTTGGGGATCCATTTCTTAGCTATTACTTTGTTTTTGTCTTGTCCCCTAGCAATTAGGCATTTATAGGCCTTCTCATTTTTCTTCTCTTTATATCCTAGGCCCTTCTTGTTAAAACTTTCCCTTTGGCTCCCAATTATCATGTTAAGGGTATTGGAGCCTATTGTGAATTTCTCTAGGGCTTTGGTTAAATAATCTACCTTTTCCCTTAAGTCCCTATTTTCTCATCATTAACATCTAAAGGCACATAATTATCATGTGAGCATGCATCATTTAGGCTAGAAGAAATATTTTCATTTTCATTTAAGCATGCTTTTTCTAATTTTTGTTCTAGATCCTTAATTTGATCTAGCATGCTTTTGTTCTTCTTCTTAGCTCTAAATAAGTCCTTAGTGAGGCTAGAAATCATAGACATAATTTGTTTAGGGGGTAGATTCGTTACCTCACTTACCAAGTCCTCTTCTTCCGATGAGGATGATGTAGAAACTCCCCCTTGACTTGAGCTCGATTCTTCATTTTCGGTGGAGGAGGAGCAATCCGAGTCATGAAGAGCCATTAGGGCTAGATTGGAGTAGACATGCTCTTCTTCGGATGAGGATGAAGAGGCAAGGTCATCCCATGTCTTGGCTTTGAGTGCCATGGCCTTCCCTTTTTCCCCTTCTTCTCCTCTTTCTTCTTGCTCCCTTTTTCTTCTTCTTCTCTTCTTTCTTCTTCCTTTCTTCCTTGCTCTTGTTTAGGAGGGGACAATTATCCCTTATGTGCCCTTCTCCTTGGCAATTGTAGCATATCACCTTCCCCCTTGGTCTTCTACTCCTATCATTTGATTTGTTAAAATGAAAACCCTTTAAAACACGTCTTACCCTCCTTACCATATATGCCTCTTCGGTGCTATCCATGGAAGAGGAGGAAGATGCTTCATCGGATGAGGAGGAAGGAATTTCCATCTTCTTTTTCCCTTTGTTGGCCATCAAGGCTACTCCCTTGAAGTTTGGACTCTAGGCTCTTCTTGTATACCTTCAAGCCTAGATTCATGCAATTCCATGGTGGAGAAAATTCATCTAGAGTACTTACCTCTAGATTCTTTGAGACATAAAATGAGTCCACCATGGAGCTCCATCTTGAAGACCGGGGAAAGGCATCTATGGCCTTCATTACCATATCCCGGTTGGAGAGCTTTTCACCTACACTTGTTAAGCCGGTTAGAATTTCCTTAAATCTAGAGTGTAGGGATTTTACCTTCTCTCCCTTTTCAAGTTTGACGTTGGATAATTGGGAGCGAAGGACATCTCTCCTTGCTAGTTTCGCCTCGGATGTGCCTTCATGGATTTCTATTAACTTCTCCCACATTTTCTTGGCGCTCGTACACTCCCCTATCCTATTGATCTCTTGTTGGGGAAGCACATTGAATAGGTGGTGCCTGGCCTTTGAATTTGCAAGGTGCTCCTCCCTTTGCTTTTTAGTCCACCTTGACTTCTCTATTGGTTCACCCTCTTCATCCCTAGGCATCTCAAAACCGTTTTCCATTATAAGCATTATATCGAAATCGGTTTCAAAGAATACCTCCATTCTCTTTTTCCACCAAGAGAATTCGCCTTCGAACTTCGGTGGATGGATGAAACCGGCCATCTTTAGACGAAGAGCTTGTTGCGGCGATTAGTCCGGTGACAAGCAACCTTGCTCTGATACCACTTGTTGGGTGATCGGTTGGCCGGCTAGAGGGGGGTGAATAGCCCTTGTTCGTTGGATGTCGTATTTTGCTCGTCTACGAAAACGTTAGCGCAAGCGGAAGCAATAAACTAAGACAAGCAAATAGAAGTAAAACAAAGACAATACAAACACGGAGATATAACGTGGTTCACGGCTACGCCGCTAATCCACGGTCCGATTCGTCCACGGTGAATCACTCCGAAACCCAATCACTATTGGTCTCTCCTTTGCACCAAGCTAGGTGGAGGTAACCTTTACAAACACTCCTCTTACAAATAGAATGGAAATAAGCTTGAGTAAGAGGATGGAAAGCTTTAGGGATCTTTGGGAGAGTATTAGAGCATAAGCATTAGGCTCCCAAACCCTTACCCCCTTCCTTTTTATAGAGGAAGAGGGTTTCTTCCCGTTGACACAGGATCAATCGATGCCCTCGATCACCGATCGATCTCGTAGCCGCTGCCCAATAACGGCCGCTTTCCACGCTGGATTCCATCCACGGTATTGCATCACCGATCGATGGGACAATCACGATCGATGCTCGATCACCAGTGCTCACCGAAGTCGACTCCATTCTGCGTGCGCATTCCATCACCGATCGCTTCCCGGCAATCGGATCATGCCGACATCACCGATCGCTACCCATGGCAATAACCGCCAAGCCCTAAACCGGCTTATACCGCCGATCAACTAATCGATTAGAGCGATCGCGCTATGACATGGCAATGACCGTGTCGGAAACCCATCCGACACTTGGCCAAATGGCTAAGTTTCACCTAAGAGCTACCCTTCCCCGGGTTACAATCGCTTACTCTCATTTCTCGGAGTCCCTCGCCTTCGAAGTTCTCTTCGTTCTCGGCCACGTCCCTCGGCAGCATCAGGCGCACGACTCTGCAATGCTCCTTCGCGTCTCTTGCCTCGAAGTCTACTTCCTCCGGCTTCACTCCAAGCTTCTCGTCCGGCGGTCCCTCGGATGCTCCAAGCGCACGGCTTCCGCAAATCTATCCTTCACCGACTCAAGGCACGAGTCATGAGATGTGAAACTCGCCACGGCTCCATGTGCGAATTACTAAGTCCTGCATGACTTCAACGCACATATCAAATCAACATAACCAACTAACTTAAACCCTTTGCCACACACATCAAAACCTTATCATGGCAAGAGATTGCCCTAACACTGTTATGTCTATACATGCTCCCACAGTCGCCAGAAAGGGTCTTCCCAAGATGATGGAATTCTGGGGGTTTGGTCCTATGTCGAGTATAATAAATTCCGTATGTATCACAAAATTCTCAATGACCACAGGCACATATGCTAGCATGCCGACGAGTTCCTTGACTGAGTCATCTCCCATACGAATACTAAGGCCTGCTCGTTGGATGTCACTCACTCCCATCTCTAGGTAAAATACGAAGGGCATCACGCTAATTGATGATCCTAAATCACACAATGCTTCATTGAAGCTCTCACCATAAATCGAGCAGGGTATAACAAATTCACCAGGGTCCTCCAGCTTGGGTGGGATATTATCATCAATTTCAACTTGATTTGGTAGCGTTGATATCATGGTTGCACACCCCTTGGTGGATATGTTCTTCTGACATACTCTTTCGCCGTATATTCCCTCTTCCTTGACTTGACTCGGCTCAGGTAATGATGGAGAGCTATCCATGGTTTGCGCTATGGTTTGGGCTATTTGGGCCACTTGTGTTTCCAACATCCTCGTGTGACTTGCAAGACCGTCAACAGTGGCTTTCAAATCCTTAAGTGACTCTTCTGATTTTTGATGTTGGCATCGAAATTCTTCATTAGCCTTCATTTGGGTAGCAATGAAGTCTTCCATAATCAGTTATAGCCTAGACTTCTGTGGTTTCTACTGTCCATTGCCCTATTATTGCCCATATCCTCCGGACGATTGGAAATTCCCTGAGTTATTCCGATAGGAAAATTTTGGGTGGTTCCTCCATCCGGGATTGTAAGTGCTGGAATATGGGTTGTTGGACCTTTAATTGTGGTCCCCAACTGCATCGACCTGCTCGATCTTCTCCTCTAATCTGCCCTTCCCTCCATAATAGTCCTCTTGATATGCTGATGCACCCTCTCCAAAGGTATGGGCCGCACATGCAGAAATAGGATTTAGAGAGTCGAATCGTCTGCTAAGTGTGTCCATCCTTGCCGCTAGGTGGTTTACGGAGCTGACAGCATATCATCCCATTGCAGGAGCTGGGTGACTACGCTCAGAAGCCCATCACTACAACAAAAAATCGAATAGACAATGGTGAAAAACCGTTGTCTATTAGCAAAAAAATCTGTGGTAAATCGACCCGTTGTAAAAAGTGGTTCGGGAAAAGACAACGGTGAAAAATCATTGTCGTTTCAAGGATAAGACAACGGTTTTTAATCGTTGTCTTTGACCGAACCACTTTTCACGGGTCGATTTACCACGGATGTTTTTGCTAATAGACAACGGTTTTTCACCGTTGTCTTTTCCTTAAATCTACAACGGTCTTTCACCGTTGTCTTTGACCGACCACCGATTTACCATGGATTTTTTTTGCTCAAAGACAACGGTTTTTCACCGTTGTCATTTTTCAACGGTTACTCTAGAACACAATAAACCGTTGTAGATTTATAGTGTTGCATTTTTAATATAAATCATACAACATCAAAAAGAATTATAGAAAACACATATATACACTCGCACTTGTAGCAATGTAAAGTACAATGTCACATCACATTTTAAATGATCACTCTTACCGATATATATTAAAAAGTACTGTGACAAAACAACTACACATCATATCCACCAAAAGTATTATGCATAATAAGCAAAACACATATAGATTACCACATGTAACCAAAAGAGGTAAGTACACTTAAATCTCTCCTAATCATCAGATATGTGATCTTGTATGCATTCATCCCACTCCGAACGTACTTCATCAATTTCCTTTGCAGCTATCACAGATTTTGCGAACTGCATGTGAATAAATGAATGAAAATGTAAACACTCTAGTACTATGTGATAATTAATTGCACAAATCATTTTACAAATATGTATCAATAAGAAAATTTAAAAATATGTCTAATATTACTATTGACTGTATGGAAGGTTTGTCAATGGATACAATGCTTTCAATTATATCTCTCATATATCACAAAATGAAATAACTACATTGAGCTCCATTCGATTGAAGGGGAACCTGTGATGAAAAAAATTATCGTAGTTATGCGGAGATTTGCAAAAATAATAGTGATGGCCATTTACAGGTGACTTGGCTAATTTATAATTAAGTTGTGACTCATAATTTTCCATAAATGTAGAAACCTAATTAAACTATAGTTAATGTTGCTGAATAAATAAACAACAATCAAGTCAACGTGATTCATGTTTCAACTTACAGGAGTATGGAAAGATACCCAAACAACCAAAGCTTTGATATTTGCAGGGTAATTCAAGAGAAGTTGCAACCTTCTCTAATGCAAGGCTGCTGGAATGTTGCCTAGCTCATGCTTGCAAGTCTCATAAGATATAGCAAACCTCTAGGAAGGATGAGTGACAAATAAATAAAGAGTTTGAGGCCAAAGTAACACAAGGTGACACAAAGACAAACCAAAACATTGATGTAAGATTTAAAAATAAATATAATTATCACACTAAGGTAAAACATCATCAACCCAAGTTCTGTCACAATCTTCATCGTGAATGCGATGACCTAAAAATATGAACTCACATTTCCATTATATATTTCCAATCTTCATCGCGAATACGATGACTTAAAGAATCCAATAAATATATAATCTCCTTGTACGATTAAATGAACGTACCATGAGAATCCAATGCAGGCAACTAGCTAAAAAAAAATCCAATTGGCTCTGTAGATCAAATTTTGAAAATTTAGAGGTCCTAAAGTATATACATACCCATCATTGAGTTTGGCAGTGAGAGTATTTGCTATGGCAAGAGGAAGAAGCATCAGGGACGGTTAAGAGAGAGAAAACTAAGTTAACAATTATGGGATAACTTATAGTACTTTCCTTCGCTATCAACAAAAAATTCATCAAAGTTAATCTAAAAATACAATGGTGGCGATTTGAGAGGTGCACAAAAGTAGATCTATAAAATCTGCAAATAAGCAAGGTAGAATAAGTAGATACCATGCACATTCCAATTTTTAAACCTTTGGGTTTGTCGCAAAGGTGAGCAAGGATCATTCTTCCCTGTTAAGATAACGATATTAGTTTCCAAATGGTAGCAAAATTTTTTACAGCATATATGACGAAAATAATGGTTGAAACGTAATCACACTGATATTAATGTCATAACAATCAACTCCTAGGAAACAAAAGCCACATGCATACAATTATAGCTAATATGTTCAAAGCCTGCAAATTGTTAGTATGCTTACCACTAGAAATCCGAATGCAAATCCAGTTCCAGTTACAAGAAAATGAGGGTAATTACGCATAATGTTGGAAGGTGGTAAATATGACCTGCGATCATAATAGTGGTATCATAACACACTAAAACTACATGTCATAAAACATCAACTAAGTATTACCGTATACAAATTAGATAAGAACTCCAGCCATGAGTACGCCAAAAGGAAATAGCTGCCAATAAAAGAAACCACATTATTCAACCCAAAAAAAGCGAGTTCATCAAGCATTCATTTACATTTATGAAGATTTAGAACCATATGAATTACCATAGCTAAGGTCAAAAGCATGCTTTCTTTTTTTGCTTGGACAACCTTCTGCACATTGCTAATGCTACCAAATAGATGTGAAGTTATTTAATTTTGCAGCTATTTGCTTAATTAGCAAAAGAGTCACATAAACTTGACACAACTTTGACAAACCTGCAAAGCATGTATATCATAAATGACAATACTAGTTGGACTACCTTTGGATTTAGGAATAATCGATAATATCTATGCCATTGTAAATGCAGTAGCAACATCTCCTTCATCTTCCACACATTCAAAAGAGCTATAGTTGGAAAGAATGGTAGTACCAAGGGGAAAGAAGCGACAAATAATTTAGGTAAAGCAAAACATTGCAAAAATCTGATAAAAATGACTCCTGGTGAGTTGAAAGAGGCTAGGAAAGCAATATGTTGTCCTCTAAAATCATGTGCATTGTTGGTGAAAAGATTTGGGAATCCATCATCGAAGTTTCTAGTAATATTATGAAAAATACATCTGCATTATCCGACTGAGATTTCATTTTAGCTAGATAAATTTTCAATAACTAAAAAAATAATAAAAGGGAAAAAGCTTAGTTGTATAGATAGAAAAGTGAAATTCATGCCGCTGAAGCTAAAGATGGAAAATTTGTTGCAACTTCCAATAAGTAGAGCTGCTACATTTTCCCTTTCATATTATAGATGTAGCACTTAAGCATACTCGGGATGAAGTATACGAGTTAGAGGGTTATGATTCATATCAAAATACTAGATCTTACTAGTGCTTAATTTAACCTCTCTTATAGAAAACAAAAGATAATTAAATGTGGCTCATGTATAGACTATAGGAAATGCAAATGGTTGATGCGTGAGGACACAAGAAACCAGCAACCAGTGGATCATTCTTGGGGTGACAACATCTTCCCACTGCAACAGCAGAGCTACTGCCCTCGGCGACAAAGATCTGACAGCGACGGTGTTGCTGAGCTAGGGCTTGTGCTAAAAGGATGATGGTTGTCGCACACCAGAGCAGCAACAACGACCTGGGCACCGGGAATGGTGACATAGGCGAGCGAGTGAATGGTGATAATAGATGAAAACAGGCGTCGATGGATCTGTATACTCACAGCAAGGACTAGACTCCTCCTTGGCCTTGGCGACAAATGTCGAAGCAATGGCCGGCAGATGGTGTCTCAGCGTTGGATCATAGATCGGTGGCAAAGGATTTGCTCACCGCCAAGCGACCATCACAGAAGGGCGATGATCGAAGGGGAGATCGCAGCTCGCAGCGCGCGGCCGCGCACGACGAGCAAGAGACAATGACAGTACATGCAAGGAATAGGGCATCAATGCTCGCTGCTGTCTGGATCGACGGAGCGCAGCAAGGAGGTGGTGGTGCGAGAGCTCACGGCAAAGGAAGAAGGAATGGTTGTCGGTGATTAGGTCGCGGGAAGAAAGGAACGACGACCTGGGGAGAGATCGCCGATGTGGGCGGCTATCGGGCACGACGATGAAGGAAACTAGAAAAAGGGATCGGAGTTTTGGGCGACATTGTGAGAAATGAGAGAGCAAATAGTTTTCCTATTTAAACTTAGGTTAATAACCTTAGATTACACACACAATTATATAAAATAAAATTGAAGTTTTTCTTTTATTTTTTTTCCGATAAAAATTGGACTTTTCTTTTGCAAGTGTGTGTGATAAAATTATTTTTTAAAATTTTTCTATAAAATACAACGTTTTCTGCAAAAAAGTTTTTTAATAAATAAATTCGAATTTTAATAAATAAATTTAATAACTAAATTCTTCAGAATTTTTTTTATAAATATTTAATAACTAAATTCGAATTTTAATAAATAAATTTATTTTATTTATCTCGTTTTAAATTATATTATTACATTATTAAATTATTTATTTATTTATTTTTGTTATATTACAAAAAAAAATTTAAAGACAACGGTTCTGGAAAACCGTTATAAAATGCATTGTTAATATGTTCAACGACAACGGATAGTGTAAAACCGTTGTCTTTTGTGTTATATTGACGCTCAAAGACAACGGTTTTGTCAAAAACCGTTGTCTTTTACCAAAATCACAACGGTTTCTCGTAAAACCGTTGTCTTTGTAGTGTTGTCTTTTAGTATTTTTGTTATAGTGCATTGATGGTGGTTCTGGGCCACCTCTTCAATCAGCTCCTCTGCTTCCTCGATAGTCTTGTTCATCAGCGCTCCTCCTGCAGCAGAATCGAGGGAAACCTTTGTGGCGTACGTGATCCCATTATAGAAGATGTGGATCACCATGCACCTTTCCAATCCATGATGGGGGCATTGGTAGAGTAGCCCCTTGTAGCAATCCCAGGCTTCAAATAAAGTCTCCCCTTCCTTCTGACGGAAGCTCGTGATGAGATGGCGCATGTGAGCAGTCTTGCTTGGTGAGAAACATTTATCCAAAAATCGTTGCTCAAACTGCTCAATGCTTCCCGACGGCAAGGAGTGAAGTCATGCCTTAGCCTTGTCCCGCAATGAGAAAGGGAGTAGGCTCACACAGATCGCGTCGGCAAGTACTCCATTGATCTTCATTGTCGAGCAATTTTCCAAAAATGTCTTCAGGTGCTGGTTTGGGTCTTCAGTCGTAGCTCCCCCGAATTGACTTTGCCGGACCATATGTATAAGAGCAGGTTTCAATTCAAAATTGTTAGATGTAATGGACGGTCTAGCTATACTCATCCTAAATCCTCTGGCACTAGGGGTTGCGTAATCCCGCAAAGATCAACTACCTATGTTCACCACGGATGCATCTTGGTCCTCCATCCTCTTCTGTTCAATTCTCCTGCGATGATAGGTTCGTTCGATTTCTAGATCTATCAGAATCAGACCTTCCGATCCTAAGCATCTATGCATATGAAGAACCGAGCCACAAAATTAGGAGTCTACCTAATGCTTAGATAAACAGAAAATAGCCTAAACTAATACTAAATCAAATGCAGAAAATTTAAACTAAAAGTTAATGCAATGTAATTACTGACATAAATCTAAACTTACTCTAGATATTAAAAATCTAAAACTGAAGTAAATCAAATAAAAGTGAAAAATAAAGCGAATAAATAAATCTACCCTAAGTCTGATCCAATTGTCCACCTCTTTATTCGATATCGAATCAATTAGTCCCCGACAACGACGCCAAAAACTTGATGTACGCAAACACGACCTCAAATCTCATGACGGGAACCATCAAGGACTCGAAGTGTGCGCTCGCGCACAATGCCCACAAGTGCACGGATGTCATCAAGTAATAAAAAGATTATCGATCCCATAGGGACTGAGATTCGAGTACCGATTGGTTTAGTGGACGTTATTATTTAGAGTTTCGTTCTAATGGTTGTGATGACGAGGGTTATCGACGGTCTAGTATGGTGTCACACGAAGGAAGAGAAGGGTTGCTACGAGTCTTTTGAGGGAATTCTAGGATTTTGGTTTTGCTTGTGTCGCAGAACACGCTATCAATTGGGTATTATCTAGACGTCTAACTATGGTCTTGTGGAAGGGACATCATATACTTCCCCGATGAGCCTTCGCATCTATCGAGAACTACCTTTGCCATACCAGGTCAACCCCTGGCTTTAGGACGGGATAGGTGGTACGAGGATGCTGATTCAATCCTGATGATGAGTCGGAACGTGTCTCGTTTCCGACTCTATCACACCCTTCTATCTACGGTTACCGAAGATGAGGCCAACCCCCTAGGTTCCTCCTTAATTCTCATAAATCTTTGATACAAGGGTTGTCGCCCCTCGTATCGGCTACACACAATAAATAGAAGACCAAAACAAATAGTTATCGATCTAAACAATCACTAATTGCAATATAATTTCAAGAAAAGAAATATATTTGAAATAACATGTTCTACACACACAAACTACTCTCTAATCCTAGAATAGGAGAATCTACTCCATAAATATGAGAAGAGAAACACAAAGCCTATTAGAATTCATAAAAACAATGTAAAGTACGCAAAGAACGTGAATTACAATGCACTTTGGCTCTCCTCTCCAGCGTTGATGTGTAGATCTTGATCCTCAAGCGGCCTTCTTCCTCCCCGTTGTGAGTTCCCGAAGCTTTTTAGGACATCGGAGTGTTATCCCGGCCGTCGTGCCTCTCTCATAGGGGTTGGGCGTAGCTTCCTTTATATAGACATCAGGTCGGATCTCCCCGAAACTTAGAAAATAACTGAATCGCGTCGAAATCGCCCAGTGCCATACGACCGTGTGGATTCACACGTCCGAGCCGTGTGTGGCACTGGGGTGCGAGCCGTGTGGATTCATAGGGCCAGGGTGTGTGTCCTTCTGTTTTAGCTGTCAAATGCCTTCTTTTTGCTCCAAAAGTGCACCATTTTCTCCATAGAATGTTGTCTTGCACACAAGAGTACAAAGAGTAGATCTCCGAACTAGAAAATAGGAAATGCATACAAAATAAAGTGAAATATGCAAGAATCAAATATAAAATGCAATGGGGTGTGAGAAAAAACTACTCCTAAAATCCTATATGTTTTGCTCATATCACAGATTAGGAGGACCAAAGGTAAGCTTCGGGTGTGGAGCAGTGGTAATGATGCGTCCTTGATTAGAGGACAATCCTAGGCATTGATCCAACCAAGGCTTCTAGAGGAATGCCGAAGTTGAGATTGGACAGTCAAAGGACTGTCACACTGCATGACATTATGCATCTCTTGTGCTAACCTTGTGTTGCAGGTGTCAGGTTGAATTATCAAGTGTAGCAGTCGACTGGAGGCAGTCGACAGCCAAGAGGATCAGTCGACTGATGTCGATGAATCAACCCAATGCACATGGTTAAAGAGATAGAGATCGATGCCACCACCTCATGATAAGATAAGCTACCATCTCAAGATAAGATCCACGAGTTTTGGATCTAGATCTGGACATATTCCAAGGCGACAATCTATAAAAGGAGGAGAGGACTCAAACCCTACATCATCAATCAATTAATGAACACCTAAGTGCGTCGGCTCTCCAACCGCAATCCTTCGTGTTACAATGTTATTCCGACCGGGCATCCTCTACAAGTTATTTGTCGATATCTTGTTTACTTCTTAAGTATTATTTGCAAAGAGGAGAGGTAAGGTTGTTACCTATTCCTCTACATCATTGTAATCACTTGTCTCTTACCTTCAACGAGGAAGAGATTTTTAGTGTGTTGCCCTTCGGAAGCGATCAAAGATCGTAAGGCCTTGGATTAACAGCCGATGGGTTGTGAACTAAGTAAAAATACTTGTGTTTTAGTTTTCCGCTACGTACTTTGTTTTAATCGACGAAAAGAAAAGTTTTATGAATGCTATTCACCCCCTCCTCTAGCGTGTCTCTTCGATCCAACACTTGGCATCAGAGCGGGGCACTCAGATTCGGTGCAACCACCGATCGAGCATTTTTCTCTTTGGTTTATTTTATTTTATTTATTATCTCCCGCACTACTAATCCAAGACCAAGTCTTGAGACGTGTTCTTTGTAATTAACATTGTAGGAAAATTGATAAATCAAGGATTCAGGGGGAGAGTTCACAAGGTAAATTAGATTTAAAAGTTAAATTGCATATTATTTGTTTCAAGTGCAGGGAGAGAAGACACTATAAAAATAAGTGTCTTTGTAAGACTCGAATGACGCAACCGACAACAAAGGATAAACCAATGCCAGAAGTCTGGAGGAACGAGCACATCAAGTGTTTCGGGTGTAGAAGAGTCGGTCACTACAAAAATCAGTGTTCGGAGAAAAAGGTTAGTAAAATTAATATTTTTGAAAATTTGAGTTTTAGAATACTTGATAATTTAGATCAATTGTGCATTAAAGTTAGTAAATTAGTTGATTATTGTCAGTTAATTAATACAATTAATAATTCAACTAATAAAAACTTAATTAATTCAGATTTAATTAGTTTAAATAATAATGATATTATTGAAGAAAATGATCAAATTAATCTAACATTTGATAAAATTAACTAAGAGCTTAATCAAATCTTTAGTTTAATCGACATAGATCTAAATTAAGTCAAGAATAAAACCAACCTAGGACTTAATCAGAATAATCAAATCTTATGACAGAATAATCAAACCCTAGATCTGATTAATCTAGATAATTCCGAAGGACATTGTTTAGAGTTCCTATTGGCTTAGGGACTTCCCAAGGACATTGTTGGTGCAATGGTCAAGGGGGAGCAAGCCTTTAGGGGGAGGTATCCATCTTGGGATAATGGATGTGTGTTTGATGGGGGAGAGTATCATCAATTGGGAAAATTGATGGGATTTTGAGAGACCCAATTTGGAAATTGGGAGAGAATATAGGATTGCCTCTCTTGAGTGATATGGGACTTATCACTAGGAAGATGGTAAGCATCCTAGGTATTTTTAGATCAAGGGGGAGATTGTAAGATCTCATTAGGACATGAGACATTGACCTCCTTGGAGAGATAACCTTTTTGATGTATGTCAAAAAGGGGGAGAAGATTAAATTACCAATTTGGAAAATTGGTAGGGGAATTTGAGTTAGGGGCCTAACTCAAGGTTTGTTTTTGTCAAACATCAAAAAGGGGGAGATTGTTGGTGCAATCGGCCCAGGTCACGATTGACCATACTCGAGTTTGACTCGAGTGATATTTTGATGTTTGACAAAGTGGTTTGACATTGATGTTGGACATTGATGTCGGTTAATATGTTGGAGAGATTGTTGGAGCAATCGACCCAGGTTATAATTGACTAGACTCGAGTTTGACTCGAGGGAGACTTTGATGGTTGACTAGGGTTGACCATGTGATTAAGGGAAAGTCCAAGTCATGAGTACTTGGCATGGAAAGTCCAAGTGGGACACTTGACATTTGGGAAAGTCCAAGTCTTGAGTACTTGGCACAAGGAAAAGTCCAAGCATGGGTCTTGGCATGGAAAGTCCAACATGGGTTGGCAAGGGAAAGTCCAAGCTTGAGTCTTGGCATTTGAGAAGTCCAAGGGGATGGATATTGGCGGCGTAAAGTCCAAGCGGAGTCTTGGCGGCGTAAGTCCAATGTGCCTTGGCGGTGTAGACACCGTTAGCATGACATAGCCGATGGAAGCACCTGAAGGCTAGCGCAATGGATGAACAAGTCATGGATGACTTGGAGGGATCCGAGAGGCATGAGGCTGATGGAGGTGGCTAGAAGGCTTAGGTCTAGGCTAAGGGTGGTCTAGCAAGTATGGGGACACCATACTTGGGTTAAAACCTCATGTTGCCCTAGCGATCGACTACCATAGGTGGGCGGTCGTGATTAGCGAAGCGCGATCGGCCCGATTGTGTGATCGATCGGTGATGCTCGGTTTTTGGAGCAGAATGGAGTCTCACTCGGCCACGGGCAATGGCGGTCGAGTGATGGCTCATCGATCGGCTTGATGCTCATGATCGATCGTGATGTCTAATTGGATTTTTCGGCGTGGATTACACCGTTGTCTCACAGCAACAGTGTGATCAGTCGACTGATGGTCCCGAGCAATCGACTGATCGACTTTTTCCAGCACAGGTTGAAGCTATAAAAGGAGCTCGTGATGGAGAAAAATGGATCCGGTTTTTGAGAGCTTTAGGGGCGATTTGTTGCTACAAAATAGGTCTCCAAGTGCTAATCAAATAACTAAGCATTCAAGCAATCAAAAGCAAGAGTTGTAAAGTTTTTCTTTACTTGTCTTTCATATAAATTATTGTAATTGCTTGTTTTAGTTTCTTACTGTTGTAATATTCCTTGTAAGGGGTTTCTCCGCCTCCGACTTGTGTCGAGAAGGAGTGTTTATCATAGTGGTGTGTGATTGGCATCGTTAGGGTTCGTAAGAACCCAATCCGTGGACTATGAACCATTCAGTTCCGAACCACGTTAAATATTTGTGTTTGCGTTGTTGTTTATTTCGTTATTGCTTTCATTACTATTCCGCTACACGCTAATGAAATTGTAGAGACAACCACGATCGAATTCCATCTACGAACGAACACTACGCTATTCACCCCCCCCCCCTCTAGCAGCTTCAAATATCCTACACAGTTGACCCGTATACTAACAATAACTCACTGCTAAAAACCATTGACCGTAGAGGACCCCCAGAACTAACATTCTTTGGAAAAGATGCTATATTACTAAATATAACCGAATGTGACCCACAATTACATGACCTATACCTTGAACAATGGAAAGTCTCTGTAGCAAGAGACTACGCGGCTAAGCATGAAATGGATATAGAAACTGGAGCGGCTATGCTTAGAGTGGCAGAAAACTATTTAGGAGACATGGCACGAGCCTCTTGGGAATCTTTCAAACAAAACTTCCCTGAAGAAGTAGCCAGGATAATCGACCAAGGAAACAATATACACAATTTTTGTTATGCGGTGCATACAATGATTACCGCTAGAGACTCTAATACAGGACTAAATATAAAACAACAAGAAGCAATGAGAGAGTGAAAGAATTTTGCAATGATTTCTTTGCACTGACAACCATCTCTGGGAACTACTATAGCAATGAGTTGGGAGAAAGACTTTTTAGTAAGCTACCTGGAGAATTAGGAAGAGAAATACATAAGGACTGGAGTGCCATGACTATATCACCCATTCACAATAACATAGGAGTACGAATTCAACACATCATAGCAAAATTAAAAGAAAAATGTAAGTTTATACAGATACAAAAACATTTGAAACATCAGCAATATGGTTTCTGTAAACACATATATACGCCACAACAATACGGGGCCAATACTAGACATAGAAAATTTACATCAAAACCAAAAAGAAAACCTAGACGAACATACTATCTAAGAAAGAGCACAACCTGAAAACCTTACCTAAACAAAAATAAACACGTTAGATGATTTAATCCAAAAAAGACTTATGCTAACACCATTACTTGTTTTGCATGTAACAAAATAGGACATTTATCTTCAACCTGTCCCAATAGAAAAAATCTATACACTAAGGAATCCACTTTGGTCCAATGAACTAATTTAGATCTTCTAGAAATACAATCAGATATTTCAGATACCTCCTCCATATACTCAATTATCTCTGTAGATGATATGGAAGAAATCCAATCTACAACTGACTACTCATTAATAAATTCACTCACTACACCACCTGGTAGTTATGCCGAAAAATATGGCATTCAAATGTCGGCATATTTAAATAAAGATTTTGACAAATTAGGATTTCTAAATAATGAGACAGAAGAAGAAGAAATTAATTTAATGTACCGTCTAGACGACCGCTCTAAAGGAAAACAACCAGTCACCTGTGAACATGAGTGGCAACTCAAAGAGGGAATTGCACATACTCCTTGTTCCTCTTGTGGGTTTTATCACGCAGTCAACAAACGAGGAACTTGTAAAAAATGTAGGCAACAAATTTGTAATACCTGTCTTAAAGAAAATTTTAATATTGACATTCCCGACACACCTAGGCTATTTTTCTCTCGGACACACTTACTAGAGACCCGTCTTTCTGTGCTCAAAACCCGACTTAATCTCATTGAAACTGAACTTAGCTACAAAATCAAGTAGCTAACCAAGACTACGAGGATTTTCGAGATCCTCAACAGTTACATTCTTCCAGAATTCCAGATGATACTAATATGGTTTTTGTTAAAACTCCAAGTATGTGTAATACTGGAAGAGCCACTGACGTGCGTGTCCAATGCACCTTAACAGTCAAAGGTCATACATTAACTCTGCAAGCCCTAATAGATAGTGGCGCCTCTAGCTCTTCTATCGATAAAGAAACACTACTTTCGGTTATTCCCTCTTCTTTTTTGCGATAAACAAATCAACCCCAGATCAGTACCCAGTTTGATGGAACTAAAAATGCTTGCTCTACTTATTTACCAAGTTGTACTGTTTCTTTTTATACCAACTGCGGCAACAATAGTATCCCTCTAACTCTTACCCATTTATGCGTTACCAACCTTAATATTGCTAATGTGCACCTTATCCTCAGACTAAATTTTCTCCTATCGCCACACTGTGCTTTCCTGCTTACCCTTGATTATGCTATTTTCCTCTCTACCCCCATTATTGCCCCTATTCTTTCCGAATATCCTCCTTCCCATCGCGCTATGGAGCGTGGTGGTACCTTTGATAGACCCGAACTTCTCCGACTAAAACCCCAAGATTTGGATTACATAGACCAGGAAGAGGAACTTAACAATAGTTCCTCCTCACACCCACCTCAAACTTGTTCCTGTCAAACACAAGATTGTTCTTGCACCTGTACAGACTCAGACAAATCCGAAATAGACACAGGAAATGAGTATGACTTCCCTACCGATACTATATCCCTTCGGGGTATACTAAATTTAATTAAGACCCAAGAGAATTTGGAAGATATAATTTCAAAACTAGAAAAAATGGAAATCTTAGGAGATAATCCTATTAAATACTAGGAACTGGATAAAATATATTGTAAATTAGATATTATAAATCCAGATTTAACAATTAAAGCCCAAGACTTGAAATATACAAATTGGGAAGCACAAGAGTGCAAAATGGATATTAAATAACTTTTAGATTACAAACTAATACAACGATCTACTTCTAGACATAGAAGCCCAGCTTTCATAGTAAACAAGGGACTAGAACAAAAGCGTGGTCAGTCAAG
This sequence comes from Wurfbainia villosa, assembly GCA_025175895.1. Lineage (NCBI taxonomy): Eukaryota > Viridiplantae > Streptophyta > Magnoliopsida > Zingiberales > Zingiberaceae > Wurfbainia > Wurfbainia villosa. The sequence continues at coordinate 26,944,713 of CM045995.1, forward strand.
AATGATGTTTAATTATAAATGCCTAAATGGAAATTGTAATGAGGATGGTTATAAGATTCCTGACAAAGAACAATTAATTAATAAAATACAAGATTCACAATGGTATTCAAAATTTGATCTTAAATCTGATTTATGGCAAGTCCGGATGCACCCAGAATCCATAACATGGACAACATTCTCTTGCCCCGAAGGACATTTTGAATGGTTAGTTATGTCATTTGGCCTAAAAATAGCACCACAAATATTCCAAAGAAAGATAGATACAATTTTTAAAGACACAACAAATTTTACATGTATATATATTGATGACATTTTAGTTTTCTCTAAAACCAAATCAGAACATACAGCTCATCTACATATGATTTTTAACTTATTTGAAAAGCACGGATTAATAATTTCCAAAAAAAAGATGCAACTTATGAAAAAACATATTGAATTTTTAGGAGCTGAAATAGGCCAAGGGAAAATAACTTTGCAACCACATATTGCTAGTAAGATACTTGAATTTCCCGACAAAATTGAAAATACTAGATCTTTGAGAGCCTTTCTAGGACTTTTAAACTATGCAAGACCATATTTAAAAGATATAGGAAAAATAAGTGGCAATCTATACAATAAAACATCAACAAAAGGACAAAAACACTTTAATCAACAAGATGTTTTAATAGTCAAACAAATTAAAGAATTAGTAAAAACATTGCCCAAACTAACACTACCATTAGATAATGATTATCTAGTCATAGAAAGTGACAGATGTGAAACAGGATGGGGAGGAGCTTTATATAAAAAACCCACAAAATATGACACAAAATCTACAGAGACATTGTGTAGATATGCCTCAGGAAAATATAGAGAAAAAGGCCATTTGACTTCCTTGGATTTTGAAATATTAGCCATTATTTACTGCCTTGACTTATTTATGCTATTTATTTGTGACAAAAATGAGATTACCATACGAACAGACTGTGAAGCCATAATAAAATATAACCAACAGACTAAGGGAACTAGAAAATCTCTAAGTAGCAAAAGATGGATAAAATTTGCTGACACTATTATTAATAAAGGATTAAAAATAAACTGGGAACATATTAAAGGAATTAATAATTCTTTAGCCGACACTCTTTCTAGGTTGCTAACATGATGGATAAATTCAGAAATCACAGATCATAACCAATTGTCAACAGAAGACTAATGACTTTCGGGGAAGTAGAGATCCCATCTATCCTTTAAGAAGTTTTCTTTTACTAGTTTGTGAGCTTGAGTGTTTTCTATCCAGAGTCAAGAGTCCAGTCCCTCTGTAAGTTTGAGTGCTTACAGATGAATTGTGTAGTATAATATTTCTCTCTCTTTATCTATATATAGATAGAGAGAGAGAGAGAGAGAAATGTCATCCAATACACTCATCCGTAAGCATCTGTGAGCACTTCTATTATTCACCGTTCGATATCTCTAAGGTTTAAGGATTGAGCTATAATATATACCCGATCTGATGATGAATATTGAAGGTTTCACGGATGCGGGATGCTCACGAATGAGTTGTGTAGCATAATATTTCTCTCTGTATATACAAGAATATTATCAATTGTACTTATTTTTTAAAATATATTTTTTCAAAAAATCAAAATAAATAAATAAAAAACAATATCAAAAGGCACGACTATATAATGAGCGGTAGTCATGGCTAGACCAATCTCAACATTTGGTTGTAAAATTATAATTAAGTTTATCATAATTTCCTAATTATAAAGTCATTATTAAATAGCGTAATTATAACTTTTTGGTCAAATTAAATAATTGTTGGTTTATTTTTTTATACATTATCTTGTTGATGTTAATTTGTTTTTTTTTGTCAAGTGAAAAAGTAGAATAGTTATGAAGTAAAGGCACACTTTTAGTCAAATTTGATAATTATTAGTTTATTTATTTAATTATTATCTTTTTTTGCCAATATAGTCCTCTGTTTGCATTATTCTCCTCCACTGAGGATAACTCGACTCCTAGTGAGATGTTAACTTATCCTCTTAGATCGTCTTTTTTCGATAACTCGAGCTCATAGGATGAAAATATTGTGTTACTAATGCAAATGTAAAAGTCAACACCATCGTCGTGAACCCTATAGGTAATTTAATGGAGAATGACTTGAATATTCTATGATATAATAATAAACTCTCAATATTAAAAATTAGATTAATATTTAAATAAGTAGACAAATTAACAATATATGCATTAGTACTATTTTTTATAATTTAAAAAGGACCAAAAGAGGGGATTACAAAGCTTTTTTGAAGAGTTTTTAAGGATATACCTGGGATGAATACAAATAAGCACATAATCCCCTACATTATATTCCTTAAATTTATAATGTGTATTACCTTGAAATTTATAAGCTTCATTACTCAATATGATTTTCCTCTTGTCATCAATATGAATTTCTCTGATTCATTTAATAAAGCTCTGAGATCACTCATAAGAAGTGACAAGTAAGAGAATCATATCAATAGGTTGACTAGCTTTCATACCATATATGATCTTGAATGTACTATGACTGATAGATTGATTTATTGAGTTATTGTGAGTGAAATCAACCGCTGGTAAGTCAGACAATCGAGATCTTGGAATCAAATTCTTGTTGCAATTGGTCATGCACATATATGAGTTCCTATAAGATAATTTGTCCAAGTTATACACTCAAGTTTTAAAGGGTTCGATTTGATGTTATGAGGTTTTAATGGTATCATTTCTTTTTTCTTTTCAAAAATGCATTGTGTGAGAAGATAGTGGAGTTGTCTCAAGGGTTGGTCATTTTAGTGAGCAGGATAGATTTAGACTATGGTTTGTTAGGTTTAGTTGGGTATATCTCGATTGTCTTGCCATTTTGCTTGAAAGAGTATGTATTTTCTTATCAATCATGAGTAACAAAACAATCATAAAGCCAAGCTTGGCCAAGGATGACATAGGTCTCATTCATAGGGAGAATATCATATCATATATTATCTTTATATGAGTCTATCTCTATTGGAGCTAAACTCTATTGTGTAATTAGAATGGAAGTTTGATTTATTCATGCCACCTTATAGAAGGTTCAGGTGTGGTCGCGAGATGACTTGCATCTTATGAAGGGATTTTATGGAAATTATGTCTATGCAACTCTCACTTTCGATATGATTTTGCAAGATTTACTCCCATATTTTGTATATGTGTGGAAGATACTAGTGCATTTTCATATGTCATTTAATGTAGATATGGAAATGATACAATTGACTATATTAGTTCCTTTGGTATGTTGTTCACTTTTCTCATTTTTATGGTACTTGTCAAGAGGGTCAACTTTATTATTGTGTTTTTGTTCTAAGGCTAAGACTATGGGGACATTTAGGTGTCATATGACCTTTGCCATAAGAATTAAAATATTGAATATTAAGAATTTTTTTTCCTAATGGCTTGTAAATTTATCTTTTTTTCTTAATTGCATATCCAAGATGAGTTGGGCTAGGAGGCTTATTAGATTATGATGATGCTCTATAAGTAGGATTGTTAGTTATTTATGTAGGATCAAAAGTGTCTGAGGGGGTGTGAATCTCGATATTATTTTTTTTATTTTCTAATTAAAAAAAATTTCATATCTTTTGAAAACTAGAGTTATTGCATCGAAAATATAAATAAAATAAAGTACACAAGATCTTTTACTTGGTTCGCAATTCGAACCAGATTGCTACTCCAAGGCTAGTAACCCTCCTAGGGCTATCTCGTCGGGCAATCTACTAAAAATCCCTCCGACTTGAAAATTCTCAACTTCGGAGGGTGTTCGCTTTACAAAGATTTGATGGTAAGATAACACCCTACCTTCCCTCGTAATATAAATACAAAGCGAATAATAAAAAGGTTTATACCGACAATGTAAGATAAAAATGGAGCTCAGTTGTCGAAGGAGTGGCGTGATGACTCGATGGACCTTTGCAAATGAAGGAGTAACACAAGATTGAAGAGTGAGATTAGATTTCCTTGATTTCTCTAGAAGCTGCCTTTACCCTTCTTTTATAGGCCTCTTTCAAGCGCCTGGATCACCTCTCAGTCGCCTCCATATTGGCTTACCGATATGGAAATTTAGCCTTTCTAGTCTCCTGGACTTGGTCCAGGTGACTCCAAGTCAGCCTTATCTACTTCGATGTTGTTTGGGAATTTCCTAGTTCCAAGTGCTTGGATCGGGTCCAGTCGCCTGCTGCACCTGCCATCCAAGTCACATAGTCTCCATCTATAGCCTTGACAACTTAGCATCCCAGGAATATGGACTTGGTCCAGTAGCTTAGACTTGGTCCAGTTGATGCACGCGATCGCGACCTCAAATCTCACGACGGAGGCCGTCGATGACTCGAAGCATGTGCTCGCGCTCAACGCTCGCAAGTGCACGGATGTCGTCAAGTAATAAAAGATTATCGATCCCACAGGGACTGAGATTCGAATATCGATATGTTCAGGGGTTGAAATTATTCAGAAGTAAAACTCTAAAAGGTTTCGACTTGTGAGGGTTGTCGGTGGACTATACTCTATACGGTGTCACACAGAGTAAGAAGGGAGCGTGCCGAGGTCTTCAAAGGTTATTTTAGGACTTCGGTTTCGCTAGTGTGTCACAAAACAATGCTGTCAATTAGCATTGTCTAGATGTTTAGCCATGGTTTTGTGGAAGGGACATCATACACTCTCCTAATGAGCCGCTGCATCTATCGGGAGCTATCTCCGCCTAAAAGGATGGGATAGACGGTACGAGGATGCCGAATCAATCCCTACGATGAACCGTTTTCGGTTCAATCACATCCTTCTACTCACGATTATAGGAGATCAGATTTACCTTTAAGTTCCTTATATAAAATCCCCTAAATCTTAGATACGAGGGTTGTCACCCCTCGTATCGCCTAAGCACAGCAGGTAGAAAACCAAACACGTATAGATATAGTATAAACAACTTCCAATCGCCAAATTATATTCAAAGACAGAATCTAACATGAACTAACATGTAATGTGCACACAAGCTACTCCCTAATCCTAGAATCGAAAGAACTACTCTATGTATATAAAGGAGGAATCACAAAGCATGTACATGTTCGAATATATCAGAGATAAAACGCAGGATCAAAGGATTACAATGCTTTCGTGGTCTTCTCTCCGGCGTTGAAGTGTAAAGCATGGACCTCCGACAGTGTTTTTCCTCCCTGTTGTGAGTTCCCGAAGCTTTTTAGGGCTTCAGTGTGTCGTCCTAGCCATCGTGCCTCCCCTAGGGTTTGGGCGGAGCCATCCTTATATAGACACCACCTCGGACTACTGCAAAATCCAGAAAAAGCCCTAGTCATGTAAATCTGGCGACCCGCCACACGACCGTGTGTTTCCACATGGCCAGGCCGTGTGTATCCCCAGGGTGGCTGATCTCGCCCATTGGACACGGCTGTGTGTAGCCACACGCCCTGGTCGTGTCCCACTCTGTGTCTAGCTGCAAAATGTCCTTCTTTTGCTCCGAAAGTGTACCTTTTTACCCAAAATGCTAACCTGCACACAAAAGTACAAAGAGCAGACCTCCGAACCAGAAAATAGGAAATGCATACAAAATAGAGTAACATATGCATGAAACTAACATAAAATGTAGTGAGATGTGAGTAAAAACTACTCCTAAAACTCTATATGTTTCGCTCACATCACTTCCCCCAGACTTAAATCTTTGCTTGTCCTCAAGCAAACCTCAGTGCCATGAAATTTAAAAAGACATTGTTCCATACTTAGCATATTAACTAAATTTGTCAAGTGATATTTACAATCAAAGAAAAATAAATATGTTCTAGAAATTCACTAATTAGTTAGCTCCTCGTGCTCGTACTAAGCGAATCATTCTTAGGGGATGCCCATTCCATGGTGAGTTAAGTCGTCACCCCATAGCTTTCCTAAGGTTTTCAGCTCTTAGGCACTTACCTGCCCAAAGCGAGGGTCATTCCCTAGATCTAGCATAAAGTCTCAAAGGCGTGCTCAGTATTGAGAGAAATTGGTAGGTGTTTCCCTAGTAACTTAACTCGGTCTCAAAGAAACACATAGTCATTTCCACCCATGATAACTATTTTTTTATCTCTCATAATCTTCTCTCTCTCTCTCTCCTTTTTTTCTTTTCTTTTTCATTTCTTTTCTCTTTCTCTTCTTTTTTTTTCTTCTCACTAGGATTTTGATTTTTTCAAATGGGCTTACACAATCTGAGCATCTCCAGTAACTAAAATGCTAAACCTAGAGTCACCTATGGATTCTAAAGTACTAGACTACTGAGATGAATCATAACTAGGTATGTACTAGATTATCCCTTTCATAATGTTTGACATGTGTAAGTGTAAAAATAAAGCTAACCAGTGTAAGTCTAGAACATTCATTAGAGCGAATAAAATAAAATACCACGAGATAAATGTAGTTAAGCTACCTATGGGAATAACTCATGCAAGCAACTTTTTATAAATACTACTGAGGCAACTTTACAGATAACAAAAACTAAGTACTGCAGGAACCTCAACAACTCATACATGAATAAATGAATGAAAATATCGGAAAAGAAACTACTGCTAGAAAACAGAAAAAAAAAACTTTGGGGTGCTCCCCCCAGACTTAAACGAAAATATACCTCTAGTATGGTGGACGAGGTGGAAAGTCTGGGAGCCTCGACATCTCGGGCTCCTGAGAGAACCTGCTGCTAAGCCGCTGATGCCACATGTACATGTGGTCGATCTGGGAGCTGGTGGATGCAGTGGCTACTCGGTGCTCCTCCTCCTTGGCCCACTGTGTCTGCTGGGCATGCATGTACTGTTGCATCTTCTGGCGGTAAGCGACCTCATCTTGGCGACGAGCAGCCTCCTCTTGGAAGTATATGCGGGCCTCGTCATAGAACTCCTCAACCCACTCGAAGTGCTCCCGGAAGCCCTGGAACTCCGCCTGTGTGTAGGCACTCTACTCCTCCCATTGCTGCCTCTGCGTCTGCTGCTCGGTGTATATGTCATCGAGGCACGATCGGAACTCCGATAAATCATAGGCCGACGTACCTGCATCCTACTCAAAGGTGTAAAAATGTGGTGGTGCAAGTGTAGACTCATGTCGGTGTGGACTAGGTGGGCTCCTATGCATGTGTGGACTGGAGGGAGAGTGATGTAAAGGGGGAGAGATGGGTGTTGATGTGGGTGGTCCCTCATGTGGAGGGGACTCCACTATCAGGTCCAAGCGCCAGTTGGCGTGTGTAGTGATGCTGGTACGATCAGGGTCGGGGAGCCTAAGGGTCGTCAGATTTTTCTTTACAAAGCATAAGGAGTGTCCTTCTCTGACAATCATCTTCATGGCCATGCACACTCCTAGGTCGATCCTAGGGATCCCCTCTATACTCTCTAATGCAGTGTAATCGTACCCCATCCTATGGAAAATGTGGGTAAGTAGGCCCCCCACATTAATCTCTCCTCGTACTGCTTTGCCCATCTTCACTAAGTGTCTGATGAAGTGGGACCCTATATCGATACTACTCCTTTCTTGTAGCATGTCCCAGAGGCAAAGCAGCTCGCTAGCTCTAACTACACCGTCACTCTCCCCATGACCAAATATAGTACTACCCATGATGCAGTGGAGGTATCGGAAGACGGGGTTTTGGAGGCACGACGCTTTGGCCCTAGAAGGGTCATAAGTGTGCTCCCCCGTCAACTCGGTCCAAAATACCTGAGCGTTGAACCCAATAGGGATTCTTCTCTCTCCCCCACTCAGCAAGTCAAAGCATGAGTTCCATTGGTGAAGGGTCCACTCATGCTCAATGTTAAAAATCTTAAAAGTTATCCTACCCTCCTCGCTCTCTCTACCCGTTAAAATTTCCGCCTCTAAGGAACTCAAAAAATCTAGAACTATCCTAGGGTAGGTTGGGTGTCTTATTCCCATCATCTCTTCCCACCCCATTTTTGCAAATAGGACTTGAATATCACCCAACAATCCTAAAGACTCTAGCAAATCTTCATCTAAGTATCTAGTAGCAGTGAGTTTATGAGTAGAAAGCATATTATATCTATCTCTATGTTTATTATTGCAAAAAACAAGAGTGGGTAGGGCATTACCCTTCTCCGGAGCTTGAGGGGCGTCGACTCTCCTTGTTCGTCACTCCGAAGCATCGGATCGAGGTGCTACATGCTTGGTCCTCCTCATCCTTGCTTCTCTTGGCTTCCTTTGAGGTTAAAAGTGCTTCTAGATGACGGGGAAGATGAAACCACATGGTTAGGGCAAGAGCACTCAAAGCACATGGTGCAAATGGGGTGAAAACACACGACTCGCCTCTTTTAACCTTGCGTGACACGACCGTGTGAAAACACACGGCTAGGCCGTGTGCGCCTCGAGTCAGTCAGGCACGACCATGGGAAAACACACGTCAAGGCCGTGTGTCCCCATTTGTCTCCCCGTTTTGCATTATGGTCTGAATCTCCTCATACACTTCGCCGTGTAGGTTAATATGGATTTTATTTTTGCCTAGCAAAGTTCTTTTCTAGTCCTAACTCTAAATGGGATGGAAATCAAAACTAAAATTAAATAAATGCATGCAATACAATCAAAGGGAAATCTAAAACTAAACTTGGGTTGCCTCCCAAGAAGCGCTTTGTTTAAGGTCTTTTAGCTCGACCTTATTCCTACATTTCATTTAAGGTATTTGAATCTTGCTCATGGGGGAGCAAGATATTTTCTCACCTTACACCTCCTCCCTTGTGGTCCCTTATCACCATATCTCTTAAATCTTGCTCGTGGAGGGGCAAGGTATTTATTAGCTGCCTTCCTTGGTTCAAGATTGAAAATGCTTAGCCTCAAGTAATCATTAGGAGTTTAATCATAATATTCTATTTTGTCCAAATGCTATAAATAACATAACTCACCACGAACATCCTCAACAAAAGATTGGTTAGCAGATTCTATTATGTTGAATGAAATTTTATCATTATAAATCGCTAAATGGCCTTCATTATTGGTAGCTAAAGCTTCGGTGAGGGTTATGGTAGGCTCTTCTAGATCCTTGAGGTTAGGAGGTGTTTGGATTGAAGCAATGCTCTCCTCGATTAAAGTATCAATTATATAATCCTCAAGTTCTTCTTCCAGTGGTGATTGAATTGATTGTCCTTCTTCACTTCCTATGTCATCTACGCCCTCCTCATTCATTCGCTCAAAGTGAGTCTCTACCCTATTAGGTGTGATCCAGTCATTAAAGCCACCTTCTAGTTATTTGGTTTCTATTCTAGCTAGATCCCGTTCCATCATCTCTGCAAATTGTTGTCTATGCTCTTTGCATTCCCTAGTAAAATTATCTAGCGGGGCTTCTAAGTGGGGGCTTGGTTCTGGATAAAATTTGCATGGTGACTCATAGCTCTTGTTCTCATTTTGGAAACGATATTGAGTCTCTGTCTGCAAATGTCGCCGTCGGAATTCATCGTTCGCCACTTGTTCTATTCGAATGAAATCTTCCATCATCTACTCAAGTCGGGATTTAGGCAGACAATATTGAGGGTTTAAGTACCCAGGGTCATAACTATATGAATAGAAATCATTTTGTGGCCACTGATTGTAATTGTAGGTGACATCTTCTTGTTCAAATTGTGAAGGTTCGAATATATCCGAACAATCATTAATGGTATGCCATGTTTCACCACAATGTTCACAATAAATATTATCAAAACTTACAGCATTAAATTGACCATAATCATGAGTAAAAGCATGCATCGTTATATGCAAAAAATTATAAATAAGGAAAGAGCAACTGAATAAATAAAACTGAAATAAAATAAAATAAAATAAAACAAGAAAAGTAAATCTATCCTAAGTCCGATCCAATTATCCACTTCCCGATTCGATATCGAATCGATCAGTCCCTGACAACGGCGCAAAAAATATGATGCACGCGATCGCGACCTCAAATCTCGTGACGGAGGTCGTCGAGGACTCGAAGCGCGTGCTCGTGCTCAACGCCCGCAAGTGCACGAATGTCATCAAGTAATAAAAGGTTATCGATCCCACAGGGACTGGGATTCGAATATCGATATGTTCAGTGGTTGAAATTGTTTGGAAGTAAAACTCTAAGAGGTTTCGACTTGTGAGGGATGTCAGTGGACTATACTCTATATGGTGTCACACAGAGGAAGAAGGGAGCGTGCCGAGGTCTTCAAAGGTGATTCAAGGACTTCGATTTTTCGCTTGTGTGTCATAAAACAATGCTGTCAATTGGCGTTGTCTAGACATTTAGCCAATATTTTATGGAAAGGACATCATACACTCTCCCGATGAGCCACCGTATCTACCGGGAGCTATCTCTGCCTAAAAGGACGGGATAGACGGTACGAGGATGCCGAATCAATCCCTATGATAAACCGTTTCCAGTTCAATCGCATCCTTCTATCCACGGTTACAGGAGATCAGGTTTACCCCTAGGTTCCTTATATAAAATCCCCTAAATCTTAGATACGAGGGCTATCACCCCTCGTATCGCCTAAGCGCATCAGGTAGAAAACCAAACACGCATAGATATAGTATAAACAACTTCCAATCGCCAAATTAAATTCAAAGACAGAATCTAACATGAACCAACATGTAATGTGCACACAAGCTACTCCCTAATCCTAGAATCGAAAGAACTACTCCATGTATATAAAGGAGGAATCACAAAGCATGTACATGTTCGAATATATCAGAGATAAAATGCAGGAACAAAGGATTACAATGCTTTCATGGTCTTCTCTCTGGTGTTGAAGTGCAAAGCGTGGACCTCCGACGGCGTTTCTCCTCCACGTTGTGAGTTCCCGAAGCTTTTTAGCGCTTCGGTGTGCCATCCTAGCCGTCGTGCCACCCTAGGGTTTGGGTGAGCCATCCTTATATAGACACCACCTCGACCGTTGCAAAATCCGAAAAAAGCCCTAGTCGCACAAATCTGGTGAGCCGCCACATGGCCATGTGTTTCCACATGGCCAGGCCGTGTGCGGCCCCGGGGTGATTGATCTCGCCCATTGGACATGGCCGTGTGTAGCCACATGCCCTGGTCGTGTCCCACTCTGCGTTTAGCTGCAAAATGTCCTTTTGCTCCGAAAGTGCATCTTTTTCACCCGAAATGCTAACCTGCACACAAAAGTATAAAGAGCAGACCTCTGAACTAGAAAATAGGAAATGCGTACAAAATAGTGTAACATATGCATGAAACTAACATAAAATGTAGTGAGATGTGAGCGAAAACTACTCCTAAAACCCTATATGTTTCGCTCACATCACCAGTTGCCTAGACTGTCGAGGCACCTGGACTATGTCCAGTCATCTAGAAACTTGCAAAATAGATTTAGCACATACAAGTATAAAACATATTGGCAGTATTAATACTGTCCGATCTCGACTCTAGAGTCCAACTCTGACCCTTCGTCAAATCGGCGCTTACCTTTGTCTCGGTTTCACTTCTCCACTCTAGAGCTTACCTACCAAACATTTGATCTACCAAACCTGTTTGGACTTTCCTTGCTTGATGTTCGATCTTGACACACCAAGACTTTATGCTAACTGTCCGGTCTTCCTGACCCAGTTGGGCTTCCTGCTAGTTGTCCGGTCCTCCTGACCCGACTAGACTTCTGCTAGATGTTCGGTCCTCTTGATCCATACAGACTTTCTGTCTGGTGTCCGATCCTCCTAATCTGTCAAGACTTCTGCCTAGTATCTGATCCACTGATCTACTAAGAATTCCATCACATTGCTTAGTATCCGTTCAACCTGACCCACTAGGACTTTCTTGTTAAGCTTGCACACTTAACACTTTCATTAGTTCACAAGTATTTCCTAACTTTAAACCTTAGCCCATACATCAAAACATAAGAGTGGTACTCCCTACACTAACAATATCTCCCTTTTTGATGTATAACAACACAACTGTTTAATGTTTGAAAAAATATCAAAAAATAAATTCATATGAAAGTTGCATGAACTGCACTCTCCCCTTGATCGCATTCTTTCAAAGTTAGTTATAACTTTAAACCTACTTTCTCTCCCCCTTTGGCATACATTAAAATAAAAATTAACACAAATATGTCATATATCAACACCACGTAATTTTTCAAAGTTGAAACCATTCACTTATTTTCAAAAGATAACTTTTCCAAACCTTAGAATTTCACTTAATATCTCAACCCATGAAATTTGATCAAGCTCTAAGAAATTGAAATTTTAACTCTTTTTCAAGCTTTGAAAAATTTTCATTTTAGATTTTAAAGTTCATACTTTTATTTTTCACACTCTTTCTCTCCCCCTTAATGAAAGCATATATTTTTAAGGTCAAAATTTTCAAAACCTTAAACCCATTTTGCATTCTTTTTCAAAAATATCCAAGAAAATTAAATCTCTAAATTTCTCCCCTATGTCTCTCATAAATGATACATGTAGGTAAAATATAATTATCGTAATTTTACAAAAGATAACAACTTTTCAAGCATTGATTCTAACTTTTATTATGAATCAAAACATTTTTTGTAAGCATCTAAAAATTATCTTTAAAACAAATATCCTTTAAGTAAGCATTTTAAGTTTAGATTTAGCTAAGCTAACTCTCCCTTTGAGTTATCAACTTCCTTTTTGAATGTTGATTTTCAAAATTTTTGCCTAAGCTAACTTAGAGTAATTTAGATAGACAAGTCTAATTTATTAAGTTCAAGTAAATTTCTTAAGTTAACTTTCAATTCTTAAATTTCTTTTTTTCTCACTTAAAGTAAGATCAATATTTCACTAATATACTTTTCATTATCAAATTCTAATTCGAGTTTTTAATTTAAGTCCACTTAATTTAATTTTGAACAATATTATAAACTTAATTTTTGAAAAGGTATTAAATATTTCATAAATAATTTTACAAAAAAAATCTTTTAGGCTCTCCCTAAATTCTTGATCTTCCCCTTTTAATGCTTATTTTTATAAAGTCACAATTTTATAAACTCTCAAACTATAATTTTCAAATTCTCAATTGATGTTCCTTTAGGTTTTGAAAAAGATATTTGATAATGTTTTATAAACATAAGATAAGTTTTAGAATTCCAAAATGGTTTTGAATTTAGCATTTTTTGAACTTTTATATTTAAACTTAATTTTGAAAGTCATTTGAATAAAATTACTTTGTAAAGAAAATAATCAAAATATTTGAAACTTATAATATTGAAATGTACTAGTTTTGCAAAGTAAATTTTTCTAAGATTGCCCTAAAATATTACCGGAAAAAATAGTTGGTTTGATTGAGTTAACTTAATCATCTCACCCAGTCTAGGCTTTTAATACAAGTTAACCTTAAGTTTTGTGAGATGATTTTTCAAATTTTACTTGATTAATTTCAATGATCAATTAAAAGTGTTTAATCTTGGGTTAGATTCAAGTTTAGCTTTGGGCTAGTCAAATAAATATTTCCTAAATCAGCTTCCAGGTTGTGGTGAGGCACAGAGGTTATTCTTGGATATCATATTGACCACTTCCTTAGATAAAGCTGATATAGAAAACTAATACTTGACTAACTTTATAACAAAACTTTTGTCTAACTAGTTTAGAACTAAATGAGTTAGCTTCGGTTAGTTCCACTTAGCTCAGTGTACCAGGTAAGACATACCTCATCTAGCCTAGACATGCTCCTTGATGAGTTTTCTAACTTACTATCAGTTCACTTAATCCTAATACTATATTTTCAATATTAAACTACTTTCTTTCCTATCTAGGTCATTCTAAATTAAGCAAGTAAATAACTAAACATATAATAATTTTACTTAATTAAAGAAACACTTAATGTACTAGCTCCCACTGAATAATAACTTTGATAGGTCTTATTCACAAAATGAATTTGACCTTTGGGGATCCAACACTAGTTAGTTCCAATTTGATTAACTAAACAAGTCTTAAGAACCCATGCTTGGACTTGACCCTTAGCATTTCTATTAAATAAAGACATGTAAAATCTATTTGTTGCCTTAGCTTTTTATCCGAGTCTAGATTTGTCGTATATAGCTCGCTGGGCCCAAGCATCATGTCTAGATACTTAGAGCTGAGGTGAACTTTTCCAACAATCCCTTAAGATATTCTACTTGACTTTTCAAGTTAGAATTCTCTTCCTCAAGCTCCACAACTTGAGTTAAGTTTCTATCTTGAAGATGGCAAGTGAAGAGTTCGAGTTGACTTGCTCCTTAAGTACTTGGACTTCCTTAAAAAGCAACTCAACTTTTTTCTCGAATTTTGCTAGTTTTCTACTCAAGCATACAATACTTTTAAACATTTTATCATTTAAGGAAGTGGTTACCTCATTTGGATATTCTGAACCAGATACGGATCCATGGCTCAACTCAAACTTAGACTCAAATTTGATTCCTTGACTTGATTCAAATTTAGACTCAGACTCGACTAGATCTACTTTTGCCACTAATGCCATAAAATTCATTTGCTTTGGCTCTTTGTCTGACTCCTCCGAAGAAGACTTACCCTTATTCATTTCACTATTAGATAATTTATAAATTAAAATTTCATGTTTTGTTACCTTAAAGTTGTTTGTCACTTCATGCAACTCAATTAATTTATCCCAAAGTTGCTTTGAGTTGTCGAAGTATCTGACCTGGTTTAGTTCGTCTTTTGTAAGCCCACATTGCAAGGTATTGAGAGCCTTGAAATTAACTTGGGCATTCTTCTGCATATTAGTGGTCCATTTTTTCGGTTCCAATAGGTCTCCAGAGTTGTCTACCGGAGTTGTATAACCCTTTTTAATGTTAAACCAAATGTCTAAGTCCGTCTTAAGGAAGAACTCCATCCATCATTTCCAATAATGGAAATCCTTTCCACTAAAAAGAAGGTTGTATGGTGGTATAACCCTCTTGATGACACATAGACCTGATTTTAAAGAAAATTGGAGACAACCACAAACTAAGAGATTCCAAGACAAAAGTCTTGGGTAAGTATTTCAAAAAAAGATAATGTAATAAAGAAGAAAAATTGCAGATATAAATATTTTTAAAATTTTGCTCAATTTTGTGGTTGCACCAAATCTAGAGCACCCCTGCTCTTATACCAATTGTAGAATCGAATGTGTCTGAGAGAGTGGGAGTGAATCTCGATATTGAAATTTTCTTTTATTTTATAATTAAAAATATTTTCTTTTCTTTTGAAAACTAGAGTTATTACAACAGAAATATAAATAAGTTAAAGTGCACAAGATCTTTTACTTGGTTCACAATCCAAGTCGGATTGCTACTCCAAGGTCCATAACCTCCAAGGGCTATCTCGTCGAGCAATCTACTAAAAATCCATTCGACTCAAAAACTCTCGATTTCGGAGGGTATTCACTTTACAAAGATTTGAGGGTAAGACAGCACCCTACCTTCCCTTGTAAATATAAATACAAAGCAAAAAATAAAAAGATTTATACCGACAAAGTAAGAGAGAAATGGAGCTCGATTATCAATGGAGTACTGGCGTGATGACTAGACGAAGCTTTACATCACATGATTGAAGAGAAAGTAGATTTCCTTGATTTCTCCTAAAGTTGCCTTTACCCTTCTTTTATAGGCCTCTTCAAGGCACTCGAATCACCTCCTAGTCGCCTCCACATCGGTCTGTCGAGATGGAAATTTAGCCAATCCAGTCGCCTAGACCTGGTCCAGGCGACTCTAAGTCAGGCTTATCCATTCCGACACTTTTCGATAATTTTCTAATTCCAGGTGCCTGGATCCGATCCAGTCGCTTGCTGCACCTGCTATCCAAGTCACGCAGTCTCCAGCTAGCCATGCCAACTCGGCATCCTAGACGCCTAGACTTGGTCCAGTTGCTTGGACTACCGAGGCACCTGGACTATGTCTACTCACCTAGAAACCTACAAAATAGATTTAGCACAGACAAATATAAAACATATTGGCAGTAGAAATATTGCCCGATCTCAATTCTAGAGTCTAACTCTGACCCTTCGTCGGATCAATGCTTACCTTTGTACTCAACTGAAGACTCGATCTCACCTCTCCACTCGAGAGCTTATTTGTCAAACATCTAGTCTGCCTAATCTATTTAAACTTTCCTTACTTGATGTCCGATCTTGACTCACCAGGACTTCATGCTAACTATTTGGTCTTCCTGACTAAGCTGAGTTTTCTACCAGTTGTCCAATTCTTTTGACCTAACTGAACTTCTGTCAGATGCCCGATCTTCCTGATCCATCTGGACTTTTGTCAGATGCCCAATTAGTATTTTGATGTTCAACAAAACGATTGACAATGTTATTGTAATGGGAAGTCTAAGAATCGTCTTGGCATTTGAGAAGTCCAAGTCAAATGTACTTGGCAAGGAAAGTCCAAGTCATGAGTACTTGACAATTGAGAAGTCCAAGCATGGGTCTTAGCAAAGGAAAAGTCCAAGCATGGGTCTTGGCAATGGTAAAGTCCAAGTCATGGGTACTTGGCATGAGAAGTCCAAAGGTATAGTCTGTAGGTAATCCTTTGATGCATTAACAATAAAATCACAGCGGAAAAAGGATCTCTTTAGCAATCCATGCGAAAGAAAACTCATACAAGTTTAGATCTATAAAGCCCTATCTTATAGGTATACCTTTGATGTGTGCCCTTAGCTTATCCCGCTTGTCCAAAGTTTGTCGGATCTCTTGCATGTTCAAGTGTCCGTGCCTCTATGCGTATCCACATGAACTTGTTTTACGTTCATCTCACGAACTAGGTTTAGAGAAGAACCACCACCGTTGTGCTAGCAACAAGGGTGTTCTTTCATTTGGCAAAAAGAGGACCAAGATAGGGAAATCTGACCAAGATCAAATCTAGCCAAGGAGAAGACTTGAAGAAGGTGGTCGGCCAAGAGAGGAAGAATTAGGAGAAGATGATGATCTCTATCACATCTTTTATAATCTCCTTAATATCATCATGCATGATAAACTTAAGTGGATAATAAATCCAATTTACTATCCTTCTTGTAACTTATATCATCATGCATGATAAACTTAAGTGGATAATAAATCCAATTTACTATCCTTCTTGTAACTTATATCATCATGCATGATAAACTTAAGTGGATAATAAATCTAATTTACTATCCTTCTTGTAACTTACGTTCTACTAATCTCCATGCATCTCCATGCATCTCCATGCATGAGCATTTAATGTTGCATGAGCATTTAATTCTCCACTAATCTCCATGCATCTCTATGCATGAACATTTATTGCTCCACTAATCTCCATGCATGAGGTCTTAAGTGGTTGAATCAAATCCAAATGAGTCTAATCCAGATTAGACTCAATCCTTGGATTCATTTGAGTCTAACTCAATTAATAGATTCAATCCTTGGATTCATTTGAGTTTAACTCAATTAGTCCAACTTGACCCACATAATCTTAAGGTCCATTATTTTAGTCAAACTAGAATAAGCTTATCTCTAAACCAACATGTTCTTTGTATGTGACCCTATAAGCTCTTATAATGTTGGCAATGTATCTAAAATCATTTTAGATACATAAGCAATAAGCGACATCGAGCAATACATCATTGCTACCCAAGTGATGAGAATGTCGAGATCTGACTTAACCTTTCGTGACTACTATAATGTATGACCTTGTCCTTCTATCTTCAATATCTAGATCGATCAATGAGGTATATATGGTGTCATCCTCTTATCAATCTTTATGTTTCTTGATCCCCAAGTAGACTCACTCAAGAAAATGAGCTCAATATCTCATATTGACTCATTTGAGCATGACCATGCATTTTGTGGTCTTACTCTATCAAGAGACCTGAAGATATCACTCCCGTCATATGGGAGGGATAGATCCCATCTACATCACTCACATTCCTCCACATAATTTGTTACATAATCAGTGATCGCCTTTATAGTCCACCCTGTTACGGGTGACGTTTGACAATACCAAAGTACGTAACTCCTTATGTAGGGAACCGTAGTGACTTCAGGTCTAAGGACTATTCATACCAATAGTCACATGAGAAAGTTTATGACACTCATATGATGATCTATGAAACATTCTCATGGCGGGTCAATTTAATATATATTCTCTAATATATACTCATGTATCAACGTGATATCACATATTCATGACTTGTGAGATCAAGTCATCAATTGACCTACATGCTAGTCTCAATGAATTAATATTGCCCTTGTATATTAATGCTTGACTAGGAATATTTAAGAATAGTGTTCTCTACAGTCTCTCACAATCAATTTTACCAATTGATGTGTTGTAGATAAGAACCTACTTTCTAGGGCATTATTATATTTATTCGGCTGACACAAGCATGAAGTAAATATAATAACCAAACTTTGTCTATATAATTAATAGAATATGATACATAAGTCCCTAGTTAATCATAACATAATTGGCTCTGGGGCTTACTACTAACATAGTCTTGGCAGCATAAGTCCAAGTGTGTAGTCTTGGCAGCGTAAAGTCCAAGTGAACTTTGTGTTGGTGCAATCGACCCAGGTCACGATTGACCAGACTCGAGTTTAACTCGAGTAGTGGTTTGATGTTAGTGTTTTGATGTTTGACATTGATGTTTGATAATGAGTTAACCATTGTTTGATAATGGGTTAGCTATATGGTTGACATGAGGTTGATCATATGATAGAGAAGTCCAAGTGGGACACTTGGCAAGGGAAAGTCCAAGTCTTGAGTACTTGGCATGGAAAGTCCAAGCATGGGTCTTGGCAAGGGAAAGACCAAGCTTGAGTCTTGGCAATTAGAAAGTCCAACATGGGTTGACATGGAAAGTTCAAGCATGGGTCTTGGCAAGGGAAAGTCCAAGCTTGAGTCTTGGCAAATGGAAAGTCCAACATGAGTTGGCAAGGGAAAGTCCAAGGGTTGATATTGGCGGCGTAAAGTCCAAGCGTGAGTCTTGGCAGCATAAGTCCAATAGTTTGGCGGCGTAAAGTCCAAGCGTGAGTCTTGGCAGCATAAGTCCAATGGTTGGCGGCGTAAATTCCAAGCGTATGTCTTGGCAGTGTAAGCCCAAATGTACCTTGGCGGTATAGACCAGCTTAACATGACAATAGCCGATAGAAGCACCTGAAGGCTAGCATATGGATGAACAAGTGATAACTACCATTTTGTCAGGTTATTTTGGTCCTTAATATCACTATTTTAATCCTCTCGTGTGTTTATTTATCGATTATTTACATGTTTTATGAGTTGGATATATTTTTGGACCTTATTGTAAATTCTCCTAATTTTTGGACTTATATGCAAATTTTACATCTTAATCGTAGGAGATCGAGATGAGCCAATGGATTAGACTCGAGTTGGATCAAATATGGCTTCATCTAGGGCTAGAAGGATATTTTAAGCTGGATCAATATGAACCTTTCATCATGATCGAGGGCAATTTAATCAAGAGATCAGATCTGAGCGATATGGACCGTCCGATGAAAGTAGCTTGATTCTGAGCCATTTACCTAGATCTAGAGAGATCCGGTCCATACATATTGATCTGTACATCTGAGCCCTCCATCCAAATTCGACCGATCGTGATTATCCCTTCGGATGGATCAGATCCATCCATTCAAAGTCAGAGAATTCTCAGCCGTTGGATGAACAACCCATTAATGGATTAATCATGGCAATCAAAACCTAGGTTCAATTGGACGGCTGGGATTTGATGGCATTCGATCGGACGGCTACAAAAATCCATTTAATTTTCCTCATCGCCGAGCACAAGCTTCAGCCGGCTTCACCATTTCTTCTCCGCGATTTCCACCCAAGGCACCTCCGCCCGTTGGCCGCGCTCTCCCTTTCCCCGCTGATCGCCGGAGAGGGAAGGGGATCCCCTCCAATCTCCGATGACTGGTGGTCTTCTCCTTCATCACCCCCTCCACAACCGACATTTTTCATTCTCCCCTTATCACGGATTTCACCCGACGCCATTTCACTGTCGCCAGCCATCTCCGCTCCGAGCTCAACCGCTGCCGATCAATTGGAGATGGGATTCCTCTCCGGTGACCGGTCCGGCCGACTCCTCCACCATCACCAGCCACCACACCTCCGTGGTCCAGTGAGCAGTGCCGCCCTCCACCTCCATCCGATAGTTTCACCATCAGCTCCGGCAGCTTCATAAGACCTTCGACCAGCAGCTATTTCCAACCCTATTCCTAATTTTAGACAGCAAGATTTCATTTGTTTATTCCTTCGTTTAGATTGTTGAATGTTTATAATAGATTCAATCTTCCATGTTTAGATTGCACGTATTCGAATTGTTTTGTTTCATGCCTATTTAGTGTTTGATGAAATATTTCTATGGGTAATTAGGTGGTAGTTAGTTAGTTTAGATTTAATTTCATGTTATGTTTTACTCTCATGTTATTATGCATTTCAATTGTTGTTTAAATTCCTGCATTTCCTTTATGTTTTCGAATGCATTTGTTTGAATATTTGCACTGTCCTTCGTTTAGTAGGATTAGTTTTATTTTAATCCAAACCCCTATTTTCAATAGAAAATTCAAAGCAATAATTAGCGATCCTAAAACTACTAGTCTATCAATTACACTCATTGGGAAATGATCCGGGCCGTTCCCTATGTTATATCAGTGTAGAGAGGGTTTGGTAATTAATTTGGAACGGTACCACGACACAAATCACCGTTATCAAATTTTGGCATCGTTGCCGGGGAGTATAATGATGTTTGGTAGACTTAGGAGCTGGTCCGACTGGTCACCGGAGAGGAATCCCGTCTCCGATTGATCGGCAACGGCTGAGCTCGGAGCGTAGATGGCCGACGACAGTGAAATGGCGTCGGGTGTGTTGGAATGTATACTGAAAGCCTAGCTCTTTTTGTATGAACATTTTATTTTGAAATAAGAATCACATGATCATTGTTTGCACTTTATATATTTATTATATGTGTGCATATTGTCTAATATTTTACATTGTATATAACATGGTGCTTGGTGTGGCACAGAAGATCATGTTATCAGTTCCTTGTAAAATATAAGTAGAGGCTCACAACAAAGATGGTTTTGGACAAACCATTGACATGGTTGTAGTGTAGCTTGGTATTGTTTTGTCTTGAACATAAAGTTACACTAGTACACTTAGGTGTATTGAGCAGGACCGACATAGACGTGATTCAATTTAGTACTGACTACATAATTGAATCGGACCTCGGATATTATGTTGTACATGCTCTTAATCCCGATATAATAACGGGCACATGTACTTAGTATTTATTTCTTTGATTTACCAGTGGGTGAGATTTAGATGGATTAAATCAATATGCCCGGTAAGTTGGGAAATAATATTATTTACATGGTGTGCCATTGATTATAGAAGGAAACCGTATCCTATATATTAGGTTGATGATGTCCCCTTGAGGAGCTCATAAGATTCATCATGTAAACCCAGCTGGTTGACTTAGTCAACATGATGATAAGGTTGAGTGGTACTACTTGAGGAATTAGATGTTAATTAATTGATGGTCAGTGAATCAATTAATTGACGGACATTCGATATCTTAAACACGGGGAGATTAATGTACAAATAATATATGGAGCCCATATTGATTTATGGGGGTTGGTGAGGTAGTTCAATGATGATCCTCTAGTGGAATGGAACATCATTGATGGATCAGTTGTGTAGTTAGATCCAATTGGCCAAGACCCAACTCCTCCTTATGGTCCCTATCGTAGCCTAATATAATCCTTGTGAAGTCTAGATCCAAGAATGTAAAACAAAACCTAGAACCAACGGTTGGGATTAAATCCCTAGATCCGATGGTTGGATGAAACCCTAGAACCAACGGTTGGGATTAAATCCCTAGATCTGATGGTTAGGATGAAACCCTAGAATCGACGGTTGGGATTAAATCCATAGATCCGACGATTGGGATAAAACCCTAAATCCGATGGTTGGGATGAAACCTTAGATCCGACGGTTGGGATGAAATCCTAGATCCGATGGTTGGGATTAAACCCTAGATCCGACGGTTGGGATAAAACCCTAGATCCGACGGTGGAGATTAAATCCCTAGATCCGACGGTGAAGATTAAAGGAGGCTTAAGCCTAATTCTATAAATAGGGGCTTAGGCTTGGGCGGCAAGTAATGGTTTAGAATTGGAATTAGGGTTTGGCTCATCCACAAGTGGGCGGCTAGGGTTCATTGGGCGGCTAAGGTTTTGGAGCAAAGAAGTGGGCGGCAACCTCCTTCCTTCAAGTTGATTGCCGGCGCCCATCCTCCTCCATCATTCCTTGGCCGCCCCATCATGAGCCCTCTACCTTCTTCCTTCGCCCAGCTTCTCCTCCCATCGTGGCCTGGTTCTCTTCCTCCTCCCCATTCTCCAAAGTGTAGAGAACACCTCTTGAAGTTCAGCGTAAGATCATCCAATAGTTCCTTGTGGTTAAGTTCCATAATTTGGTGGCCAGTTCTAGATAGGAAGGTATTTGTTGTTTCTTCTCTTTGTTCGCAGCGGACAAGGTAGAGAAGAAAGCGATCTAGAAGGCTTCTACTCGTGGAGGATCTTCGTCCACACATCGTCCATGAGAAGGATAGGACATACGGTGGAAGATCGTGAGGTATAAAGTTATTTTAACTTTATGTACAAATCTGAGCATGTTCTTATTTGTTTTGATTATGCATGTGAGTGTATGGATATATATTGTATAATCATGGACCCCGAAGACAAACACAAAAACCGGCGATCCATCCGTCGTCTCTTCCGCGGCTAACCAACTAGAAGAGTTGTGCTGCTTGAACAACTAGTTTGTTCAAGCGACCACTCGAGTTGTTAGCACGACGATGAATAGGTTGTGCTAAGGAAGCTCAACCCATCCGGATTAATTCTTTCATTAGTGAAAATTTTAATCCGGGGACATGGGAGCCAATGAGCCTCCGAAGCATCCACCTAACAATTGGTATCAGAGCCATCGGTTTCCGGTTTTGTGTGTTTAGGATTCGGTTAATTTTTTATGCATTTTTCATATATTATATGTGCCAGATAATAGTAGGATATGCGTAGTTTAACTCTTTGGTTGCAGGCATAAGATCCGACTATTATGGCCATGTGTGTGTATGTGAATGGATGTGTGTAAAAATTTATTATTTGAATCCTCGGGGTTGACGAGGCTAGATTAGTATTTAATTTTTGTAATTAAATACAACATTGTTTAGCCGATCATTTTAGTTTACTTTCGATCTAGATTATTTGTACACTCCTTCGTGGAGTATAGGATCGATGGATGTAAATAAAATGATTTATCTCGGCTCGGAACTCTTTGGTGACTTGCGCACGGGAAAAGATGGAGCGGACGAGGTGGCGACACGACGGGATGCATATTGGAGAACAATGCCATAATAGTTGGAAAAATTCTGTTTTTTCCATATTTATTGCTTATTTATTTTATATGCATGTTGTGTATGATTTAAAATTCCTCATTTGCAATTTACTAAGTGGGAGAGGGACATTTTAATTAATTCCCGCGGCCTCCATTACAATTTGATGTGTGATGCAAACAAACTTGTGTGTTGGCTCTGAGTGCCTTCCTCCCTGAGGAAGGGTTTGTTTGCGGATCACTAGGTCAAATAATGGTTATAGGAAATTATCTAGGAGCATGTGTACTTCTACGGCGGTAAGGCACATAATCCGAAATAATTCCCTCAGTATCGTGTAATGGTGCACATTTAGTTGCAAATAAAGGTATCCTCCCCATCGGAGTCACTGCTTTTATTTGTAGGGCCAAAGAGGAACCAACTATTAATTTTATTTGTCAAAAAGTAAGGTTAACAAGATAATAAAATTAATGGGTAAAACCTCCTCTTACAAATGTAGAATTCGTATACGTCCACACTGCGTGGCATGCGACATTCTCGGTGATTTGAGGTGTTGGTTGATTTCGGGATTTTATTGTTTTGAGGAATCAATAATATTTGAAATCTAATATTTTGATCATTGTGATTTTTAGGATTTTCAAATGGCTTTCAACCCACTTGCTGTGATTTTAAAAGAAAACAAACTTACTGGTCCAAACTACATTGATTGGAAAAGAAACCTGGATATTGTCTTAACTGCGGAGGAGTACAAATTTGTACTCTTCGAGGTCTATCCTCCTAAGCCCTCCGATGACTCTGATGAAAAGGAGATAGAATATTATAAGAAATGGGTTAAGGCAGATGAGATGGCGCGGTGTTACATTTTGGCATCTATGTCAAATGTCTTTGCAATATCGACATCGAGCCATATGACATGATGTTCAATCTCAAGGAACTTTTGGACATCGAGTAGCTAGGCAGGCGAGGCTATGAAACTTGATGGCGACCTCCTCCATGATAGAGGAACACCCGTTAGGGATCATATTCTCAAGATGATGGCTCATCTTAATGAGATGGAAGTCCTAGGAGTTTGAGATCGATGAAACCAGTCGTCAATATCATTCTCCAGTCTCGCCTAGGAGTTTTGAGAAGTTCGCCTCGGCTACAACATGAACAAAAGGTTGTATTCGTTGGCGGAGCTTCGCGAACTCAGTAGCGCGGAGAGGCTTTTTGTCAGTGCTCAAGCCATGGTCGCTCAGAAGGTTTCTTCCTCTAAACCGAAAGGTAAGAAGAAGAAGAAACAAGGTGGAGCGAAGAAAGTGGCAGTGGGACCTCAGGCAGGAGTGAAGAAGCCGAAAGGCAAGTGCTTCACTTGCAAGCAGACTGGACATTGGAAGGCGGACTGTCCTCGCCGAAAGAACAAAGGTATATCTTCTTGTTTAGTTGTTGAAACATGTTTAGCGGTGTTATCTACCAGTGCCTGGTGTGTAGATACAGGAGCCACCGATCATGTCTGCAATACTTTGCAGGGGTTCCAGGAAACCCGACGACTAGTTGAGGAAGAGATTACCGTCTTCATGGGCAATGCTTCAAAGGTGGCGGCTATTGCAGTGGGAGACGTTTATTTATCTTTTGATAGGAATAAAGTTTTGGTTTTGAGAAATTGTCTTTATGTACCTACTTTTAGAAAGAATTTAATTTCAGTTTTTAAATTATTTATGGATGGGTATTATGTTTCTTTTAATGACAAAGTGGTTATAAAAAGGAATAGGGAGATTATCTGTTCTGGTACATTGGTTGGCAATTTATATACTCTTGAACCAAAAACTCCCACGATGCATATAGAAATCAATAACTCATCTTCTAAGACTAATAAGAGAAAAGAACCTTCGCAAATGAACCAAACATATCTTTGGCATCTAAGGCTTGGTCATATTAACCTTAGCAGAATTCAAAGGTTGATAGCTGATGGACCTTTGGGTTCATTAGTGGTGGAGGATCTCCCAACCTGCGAATCTTGCTTGGAAGGTAAAATGACCAAGAGGCCTTTCAAGGCCAAGGGGTATAGAGCCAAAGATGTGTTAGAAATGGTTCATTCTGATTTGTGCGGTCCTATGTCTATCCAGGCAAGAGGTGGCTTTGAATACTTCGTCTCTTTTATGAGGCGATTATTGAGTATGGATACATTTACTTGATCGCCGCAAGTCTGAATGCTTTGACAAGTTCAAAGAATTCAAGGTGATGTGGAGAAGCCGTCAAGGTAAAAGTATCAAGACATTCTGATCGATCGTGGTGGCGAGTACCTCTTGGGAGAGTTTAGGAGTTACTTATCGAGTGGGATTGATCCCAATTATGCACTTTGGCACACCCAGTGAGAATGGTGTAGCGGAGGCGAAGGAATAGGACTCTTATGGAGATGGTCGGATCGATGATGAGTTATTACGAGTTACCTATTTCGTTACGGGGTATGACTGCTGGATCTGACAATGTACACTCTGAACTTGGTTCCATCTAAATCGGTACCTTCTACCCCTGAGGGAATTGTGGGTAGGCAAAGCCTAGTCACGAGACATGTCGGATATGGGGGAGTCCGGCACATGTCTTTGAAGGAGATCTTTGGTAAGTTGGAACCTCGTCTGAAGTGTGCATGTTTGTTGGCTACCTAAAGGAGCGAAGGTGGTTTGTTTTATAATCCTAGAGATCGGAGGGTGATCGTTAGCACGAGCCTTGATTTCTAGAGGAGGATTATGTAATGAACCACAAGCCCAAGTAGGATTGTTCTTGAGGAGTTGGCGAAGTCGACTTGATTACCAGGTACAAGAGGAAACACCACAAGTCAGCAGCAGCGTGTCACGAGCATACAGAGGCACCTCGTCGTAGTGGGAGGGTTGTTAGACAACCCGATAGATTCATGTTTTGGGAGAGTCTTGGACTTAGTCACAGTGAACATGAACTGATCCTGGACATATGGCGAGGCAATCCAAGATAGAGATCGGTATCTTGGCAAAAGCAATGAATTGGAGATAGAATCTATGGATTCTAATCAGGTCTGGGAGCTAGTAGACCCACCCGATGGTGTAAAAACCATTGGATGCAAGTGGATCTACAAGAGAAAGAGAGGAGTAGACGGGAAGGTTGAGACCTTCAAAGCTAGGCTTGTTGCGAAAGGGTATACTCAGAAAGAGGGTATCGATTATGAGGAGACCTTTTCGCCGGTAGCTATGCTTAAGTCTATCCGGATTCTCTTATCTATAGCTGCTCATATGGATTATGAGATTTGGCAGATGGATGTCAAGACAACTTTCCTTAACGGAAGTCTTGAGGAGAACATCTATATGCGGCAACCAGAGGGATTCATTGCTAAAGGCAAAGAACATCTTGTATGTAAGCTTAATCGGTCCATTTATGGATTGAAGCAAGCTTCTAGATCTTGGAACATCCGCTTTAATGAGGTAATCCAGTCATATGGGTTTATTCAAAGTCCGGATGAGCCTTGTGTATACAAGAGATGTGACGGAAACGTAGTGGTGTTTCTTGTACTATACGTAGATGACATTTTGTTAGTTGGCAACAATATCAAAGTGTTATCAGACGTAAGGGTATGGTTGTCCAAACAGTTTGATATGAAGGACTTGGGAGAAGTGGGACACATCCTTGGGATGAAAGTTATAAGGGATCGTAAGAAAAGGATGTTATGCTTATCTCAAGCTTCATACATTGACACTATCCTTGCTCGTTTTAGCATGCAGAACTCCAAGAAAGGTTTTCTACCTTTTAGGCATGGAGTTCCTTTATCTAAAGATGTGTCCCAAAACATCAAAGGAGATAGAGGACATGAAAGGCGGTTCCTTATGCTTGGCAGTAGGAAGCCTTATGTATGCTATGCTATATGTCGAGACCGGATATCTTTGCTGCAGTAGGCATGGTTAGCGAGATATCGAGTAATCTGACGAGGACATTGGGTGGGTAAAGCATATATTGAAGTACACGAGAAGGACTAGGGATTATATCTTTGGTTTCTGAGGCGGATCAATTAGTCACATGGGTTACACAGTTGGATTTCCAATCGGATAGGGACAAGAGTAAGTCTACCTCGGGGTTTGTGTTTACTTTTGGAGGTGGAGCCATAGTATGGAGGAGTGTCAGCGAAATGCGTGGCGGACTCTACCATGGAAGTGAGTATGTGGCGACCTACGAAGGCGGCCAGGAAGAACTTCTTGATGGACTTGGATGTGATTCCTGGTTTGCCCAGAACTATCACAATTTATTGTGATAACAGTGGTGCAGTTGCAAACTCGAAGGAACCACGAGCCCATAAGGCGAGTAAACACATAGAGTGCAAGTACCACCTTATACGAGAGATCGTAAAGCGAGGAGAAGTTGCTGTCGCCAAGATTGCATCAGAGGATAACCTGGCGGATCCATTCACTAAGGCCCTTCCAGCGAAAGCGTTCGATAGGCATGTGGAGGACATGGGGATCAGATGTATGGCAGAGTGATGACGGCATAGTCTTTTAGTATAAGTGGGAGATTGTTGGAATGTATACTGAAAGCCTAGCTCTTTTTGTATGAACATTTTATTTTAAAATAAGAATCACATAATCATTGTTTGCACTTTATATATTTATTATATGTGTGCATATTGTCTAATATTTTACATTGTAGATAACATGGTGCTTGGTGTGGCACAGAAGATCATGTTATCAGTTCCTTGTAAAATATAAGTAGAGGCTCATAACCAAGATGATTTTAGACAAACCATTGGCATGGTTGTAGTGTAGCTTGGTATTGTTTTATCTTGAACATAAAGTTACACTAGTACACTTAGGTGTATTGAGCAGGACCGACATAGAGGTGATTCAATTTAGTACTGACTACATAATTGAATCGGACCTCGGATATTATGTTGTACATGCACTTAATCCCGATATAATAACGGGCACATGTACTTAGTATTTATTTCTTTGATTTACCAGTGGGTGAGATTTAGATGGATTAAATCAATATGCCCGGTAAGTTGGGAAATAATATTATTTACATGGTGTGCTGTTGATTATAGAAGGAAACCGTGTCCTATATATTAGGTTGATGATGTCCCCTTGAGGAGCTCATAAGGTTCATCATGTAAACCCAGCTGGTTGACTTAGTCAACATGATGATAAGGTTGAGTGGTACTACTCGAGGAATTAGATGTTAATTAATTGATGGTCAGTGAATCAATTAATTGACGAACATTCGATATCTTAAACACGGGAAGATTAATGTACAAATAATATATGGAGCCCATATTGATTTATGGGAGTTGGTGAGGTAGTTCAATGATGATCCTCTAGTGGAATGGAACATCATTGATGGATCAAGTTTGTGTGGTTCCGATCCATCGGGTGGCCAAGACCCAACTCCTCCTTATGGTCCCTATCGTAGCCTAATATAATCCTTGTGAAGTCTAGATCCAAGAATGTAAAACAAAACCTAGAACCAACGGTTGGGATTAAATCCCTAGATCCGATGGTTGGATGAAACCCTAGAACCAACGGTTGGGATTAAATCCCTAGATCCGATGGTTAGGATGAAACCCTAGAATCGACGGTTGGGATTAAATCCATAGATCCGACGGTTGGGATAAAACCCTAGATCCGACAGTTGGGATGAAACCTTTGATCCGACGGTTGGGATGAAATCCTAGATCCGACGGTTGGGATTAAACCCTAGATCCGACGGTTGGGATAAAACCCTAGATCCGACGGTGGATATTAAATCCCTAGATCCGACGGTGAAGATTAAAGGAGGCTTAAGCCTAATTCTATAAATAGGGGCTTAGGCTTGGGCGGTAAGTAATGGTTTAGAATTGGAATTAGGGCTTGGCTCATCCATAAGTGGGCGGCTAGGGTTCATTGGGCGGCTAAGGTTTTGGAGCAAAGAAGTGGGCGGCAACCTCCTTCCTTCAAGTTGATTGCCGGCGCCCATCCTCCTCCATCATTCCTTGGCCGGCGCCCATCATAGAGCCCTCTACCTTCTTCCTTGGCCGGCGGTTCTCCTCCCATTGGTGGCCGGTTCTCTTCCTCCTCCCCATTCTCCAAAGTGGCTGGCGGCAACACCTCTTGAAGTTGGCCGGCGCATCATCCAATAGTTCCTTGGCCGGCGGTTACACCAAGTTCCATAATTTGGTGGCCGGTTCTAGATAGGAAGGTATTTGTTGTTTCTTCTCTTTGTTCGCAGCGGACAAGGTAGAGAAGAAAGCGATCTAGAAGGCTTCTACTCGTGGAGGATCTTCGTCCACACGTCGTCCACGAGAAGGATAGGACATACGGTGGAAGATCGTGAGGTATAAAGTTATTTTAACTTTATGTACAGATCTGAGCATGTTCTTATTTGTTTTGATTATGCATGTGAGTGTATGGATATATATTGTATAATCATGGACCCCGAAGACAAACACAAAAATCGGCGATCCATCCGTCGTCTCTTCCGCAGCTAACCAACTAGAAGAGTTGTGCTGCTTGAATAACTAGTTTGTTCAAGCGACCACTCAAGTTGTTAGCACGACGACGAATAGGTTGTGCTAAGGAAGCTCAACCCATCCGGATTAATTCTTTCATTAGTGAAAATTTTAATCCGGGGACATGGGAGCCAATGAGCCTCCGAAGCATCCACCTAACAGGGTGAAATCTGTGAGAAGGGGCGAATGAAAAATGTCGACTGTGGAGGGGGTGATGAAGGAGAAGACCACTGGTCACCGGAGATTGGAGGTGATCCCCTTCCCTCTCCGGCGACCGACGGGGAAAGGGAGAACGTGGCTGACGAGCGGAGGTGCCTCGGGTGGAAATTGCGGAGAAGAAATGGTGAAGCCAACTAAACCTTGTGCTCGGCTGAAGAAATGGGTTGTGCATCCAACGGCTGAAAATTCTCTGACTTTGAATGGATGGATCTGATCCATCCCAAGGGATAATCACGATCGGTCGAATCTAGTTGAAGGACTTAGATGTACAAATCAATATGTATGGACCCGATCTCTCTAGATTTGGGTAAATGGCTCAGAATCAAGCCGCTTTCATCGGACGGTCCATATCGCTCAGATCTAATCTGTTGATTAAATTTCCCTCGATCATGATGAAAGGTCCAGATTGATCCAGCTTAAAATATCCTTCTAGCCCTAGATGAAGCCATATTTGATCCAACTCGAGTCTAATCCATTGGCTCATCTTGATCTCCTACGATTAAGATGTAAAATTTGCATATAAGTCCAAAAATTAGGAGATTTTACAATAAGGTCCAAAAATATATCCAACTCATAAAACATGTAAATAATCGATAAATAAACACACGAGAGGATTAAAATAGTGATATTAAGGACCAAAATAACCTGACAAAATGGTAGTTATCAATTCCCCCACACTTATTCTTGCACGTCCCGAGCAAGTAAAGAAAACTAAAAATAAACTGAAAGTATGTTTCCCTAGCAATTCCTAATCATACATAGAAAATCGTGAAAGAAAGTTAACTAGGATTGTCAATTCTCAAAGACTCAAACAATCATGAACTCAAATCTTACACAGGTTAACAAACATGGTGACTTCAATCCATCATGAATATACTGAGAATGACTAAGCCTCACAAGGTAAGTTGTGGTTTCTCTCGCTCTCATAAGCATGTAATAGTGGAGTTCACTCAAACTACTCATGTTTTATGCACTACCATATACTTGCTTTTCTTCTACCTTCACCACTATATACACATAAGAATGCACAATCATTAAAGGCTTATTAGGAATGTAAAGGAAACATGAATAAAAGCAAATAATGGTATGTGTGTATGGAAAGAAAGGTAGGAAATGAAATAGATAAAGAAATGCAAGAAGATATGGAAATACTGTAATGCTACATAGATGAGTACAAAAAAGCAATGCCCCAAAAGTTTATATCAAAGCTAGCTTTTCAATAAACATGTAAACATCCCCTATCACTTTCACAATATAAATTCACATATGATATACAATAAATCTCTCAATTATTGCAACAAGGGATGTCCATCACAGAAATACTATCACACACATAAAAAATGGCACATGTCAAAGATTTTTTTTATTGCCTTTATTCATTTGGCCAAATGTTTTTTTTAACTTTTTTTTTCATTTTTTTTTTCACTTTTTTTCAATCATTTTTTTCATTTTTTTTGACATGCAGTACACTTTCCTATGCTATAAAAAATACATCAAGCTAAGCCCTAAAAATAAAAACATAGCTTGTCTGTGGTGATCAAGCACGATATGTCTATGCTTACATTAAATTCTCCTGAGCTATTCTCTCCCCCACACTTAAACTTTTGTCCGTCCCGGGCAAAAACTCATCATGGAACATTTAATATTCCACATCCAAAAATAGAAATGGAGAAGAAATGACATGATGTAAGAATAGAAAGACAATAGAATGTGTCACGCCCCGGGCGAGTCCTCGCCAGACAAAAATCCGGCAACATCTCCCTTGTACGGGTGACAATATAGAACTTGCATACAAGGCCTACACGACCACTATACATTGGTCAACATGACCGGAACAAAAACTACACACGCAGATAATAAATTGGCCTCAGGCCATCAATCCAGGTAAATAGCAACAGTCTACTATATCTAGACTTACCCCTTTTGCCATCTGAGCAGGAATATACAACCAAACCAATCGAATAGTCCATAAGGACACAACAAATATCTCCAAACCTCCACAAGTACATAACCAAAACAAAAATCCTACACACTTCATCTAGTTAAAAACCAAAACCATAAGACCAATAAAACCTATCCATTTCGACGAGGGGGAATTGACAGCTGGACTCTCTTGGCTGTTTCAACCTGAAACAGATGTAAAGCAACGGGGTAAGTTCAAAGAACTTAGCAGATAATAGTCGATATGCATAGCAAGATATAGCTAACAATAAGAATCATACCAGTACAGTCTCATATAAATAGGGTATGCAAGCAAGAAATACAAAAGGACTGTACTTACCTGAATCTCTTGCCCTGATACAGGAGCATGTGCCATACTATAAGAGATAAAGTCATCACCATATACAAATATGAATCATGTTTGCATGACAATCACAAGCAACATCCAAGGCATCAATAAAAATGCAGCAAACACAATACAAATGCTATAGATACAAAATGCATGCCGTGCAAATGACATGGTCACCCCTGACGCCAGTCAGCCACCTCACACGCGATGGTGAAGCCGAGTAGGTAGGCCTCTGACAACTGTGTACTCTGCCATCACTGCTCCTGAGTGACCGAGTGGAAAGGATGTTGTCGGAGTACACCTATCCTCCTGCCCCAAACAGAGTGGGGGAGCTAATCTCTCATCTCCCGGTGTCATAGACCAGAGGAGGGATCCCTGCCCGCTACCACGCTGCCTCATCGCTACCTTAATTATGATTATGAGATATGACAGATGGATGTGAAAACAGCTTTCCTTAATGGAAACCTGCTCGAGGACGTGTATATGATACAGCCTGAGGGTTTCACATCGGTTGATAAAACCAAGGTATGCAAATTGCGACGATCCATTTATGGATTGAAGCAAGCATCCAGGAGCTGGAATATCCGTTTTGATGAGACGATCAAAAAGTTTGATTTCTCACAAAATCCAGACGAACCTTGTGTGTACAAGAAGGTTAGTGGGAGTGCAGTCGTGTTCCTAGTATTGTATGTCGATGACATATTACTTATAGGAAACGATGTGTCAATCTTCTGATCGATTAAGGTTTGGTTATCAAGACATTCTCCATGAAAGACACAGGAGAAGCAACCTACATCCTTGGGATTAAGATCTATAGAGATAGATCGAAACGGTTGCTTGGTCTTTCGCAGTCTACATATATAGACCGAGTGCTAAAGAGGTTTAGCATGTCGGAATCCAAGAAAGGTTATCTGCCCATCAGGCATGGGGTACACCTTTGAAATCTATGTGTCCGCCTTGAAGGCGAGAGGATTTGCATGAGTAAGATTCCTATGCATCATAATAGGATCTATCATGTATGCTATGTTATACGAGGCCCGATGTATCATGCTCTGAGTGTCACGGCGGATGCGATCCGATCGAGGAATGGATCATTGGGTATTAAGGCGATCCTTAAGTACTTGAGAAGAACTAAGGATGTGTTCTAATATATGGAGAAGGGACATGGTGATACGTGGGTATCACGGATGCGGACTTCGGACAGACAAGGATGATTCCATGTCTCGATGCGGATCGTGTATTCACCTTGAATGAGCGCGATGAGTTGGAAAGTTCCAAACTTGACACTATAGCGGATTCTGCCACGAGGCGAGAATATATTGCGGCAGGCGGCGAAGAAGCGGTTTGGATCAAGAGTTCGTTCATGAACTTGGTGTGATTAGGCCATTGTTGAAGCAATCTGCAGGTCTTTGCGACAACAATGGAGCAATTACCTGACGAAGAGCCAAGGTCTCATCAGCGATCCAAACATGTATATCATCTTAAATACAAATCAATTCCTCAAGTAAGTTTGAGGGTCATGTTAGAGCTTATGGTATTGGATACCGTAGCGATTGCCATTAGGCCAAGTGGGAGTCTATTAGTAATATATGAGAGATGTCCTAAGGCAATCGCCTTATGTATGAACCATTTATATGATAAATGAAGATTCACTATTTGAGTATACATGTTTTGTATTTGATTGGATCTTAAACTCATTTACTGAATGTCACGATCGATTCACGGCATGAGAGAATTTGTGATTGGATCACAACTAGTGAGTATCTCTACATGTGTAATTGTGATGTATCGGAATTATCCTAGTCGATGAATTGATGGATTTGGACACCATCAGTTACATCGAGTAACCTAGTATACTCCTTGGTGTATCCAAGCGGTGATTCTCCTTTGGCTGGAGACATTAGTGATGTCGGAGTTAATCGTGGATGCTAGTTATGGTAACTAGTTCATTGGAGTGACCAGTAGTAAGACTTCATATGGTTCTCTGCATATATAGATATGTCAATGAAGTTCTTCTTGTGGCTTAAGTGCGATGTTCCTTTGACTTGCGGTATTCAAGTCATCTTGATCATGGAGACTTATGCTTTGACATCTTAAGCAAACATCTCTAAGGAGATGTGGACCGGGATGATTAGGGTATAAGTCAGTGATCGAAGGTGTTTGAATAGCCTATAAAGATTCACCACTCCTTGCGAGGAGATGTATACCCATGGCCTCGTCGGATTGTTACTAAAGTCTTTGGCAAAGCATTATATGTTTAGAGTAAGGTACTCTTGATACATGTGGAGTAACTAGAATCCGTGGGACGAGGAAATGATACTTGGGCTAGGTGTGGCGTAGTCGACCTAGTGAGGTGACACAATAGACCATGTCTGAACCAAGTGGGTATAAGATGAGTGAAGGAATGGGGCCGCGATTCATTCGAGCTCTTTGAAGGGTTTGAAATAGTTACGGATCAGCGGGTTGATCTTTTCGGTTAATTGGGGATCATGATGTACTACTAGGTGCCACTCATGATCGTTCTATAATTAATGGTTAATTATAGGCGGCCAAGCATAAACCGAGAACCTATTTGGTCACCACCTTCAAAGGATTTAAAGCGAGCTTGAGAATGGGATTCTCGGACCGAGAGAAACTATGTTTGGTTGGACCAAACATAAGCGAGCATGAAATTGTTTGATCGCAATGGAGGCGTGGATGGGCGTGTCTTATGAAGACATAATGGATGGACCAAAATGGTTTGGTTCTAATCCAATGGATGAGAATAAACCAAAGGGTTTGGTTTATATTAAGCGAATGAACCAAAGGTTGGTTCGTTCGTTTTAACTTAAAATAAACCATCATGGTTTGGTTTATTTTAACTTATCTTAATGGAGCGGGTTACTTGGGCTTTATGGATATGATCCATTAACCATTAAGAGAATTAGTTCTCTATAAAATAGGGCTTAAACCCTAATCCAAAACCCTAATTGGGTTCGCCCAACCTGGTTGTGCCGCCCCTCCTCTCCTCCACTAGTGGCGCCAACCCTAGGTGCGCCGCCCGACCTTTGTGCGCCGTCAAGTCATTGCGCGGCCAGCTTCAGCCGGTGAACACTCCGGCGACCCTCCAGTGATCTCCTATAGGTTTGGCATCAAGGTGAGCCTTTTCTTTCCTTGGTTGGCCGGCGCCGATATCCTCCACCAAGCTGTCCAGTTTTCTAGACAGCTTCTTCTCCTCGTCGGGCGTCGTTTGGGCGGCGGTTGAGTGCTCGACAGCGGCTAACTTACCGGGGATTTGATCTCCGGTAATCCTCTGAGGTGGAGGACGAAGGAGTCGTCAAACGGTTGACGAATACCTCTCCGGAGAAGCGAGTTTTGAGAACTCGTTTTAGGATCCGAATTTGGATTCGGATCGTGATCATCTCTCGATCACGTCGTCTTCAACACGAGGCTAGTAACCCGTACGAAGACGAAGCTCGTGACTTAAGCGAAGTCATCGAGGAGCTCGGCGTGGATACGGATAGAGACGATTCTTACGAGGATCGTTCCGGTTGATGTCGTTCCCGCTACACGTCATACGAAAGGTATAACGTAGATAATTTCTTTTATTGCAAATTTTAATTTACGGTTATGTCTACACTTGTTGTAATATGCATGCGTGTGTTGTGTGTGTTGTAATAAATATAGATTTATTATTTTTAATTGCTTCCGCTGTGCTCATGTTCTGGAAACATGATCGAACACACCTGCCAGCGTGATCGGAAACAACGATGGTATCGAGCCCGAGGTTGTGTTTCGACATAATCGTAAAAATGGTTTGCGATAGTCATAATGTATTTCTGGAAATTTTCTAAATTTTGGAAATTTAGAAGTATTTATGGAAATTTTTCAATTTTGGAAAGTCTAGAAGTATTTATGGAAATCTTCCACTTTTGGAAAGTTGGAAGTATTTATGGAAATTGATATTTTCCATAAATAAAATATTTGATTAGATTCTGGAAATTTGTTTCCTAATTTAATCATGATTTGATTTGAAATCAAATCTTAAAATATTTTATTTCCATAAGTAGTTTTAATGATTTAGGAAATTGGTTTCCTAAATAGATTTTCCTTAATCAAATAATTCCATGAATAAAATATGTGATTAGATTTGGAAATTTGTTTCTAATTTAATTATGATTTGATTTGGAGAATCAAATCTTAAACATATTTTATTTCCATAAATAGTTATGACATATAAGGAAATTATATACATGACATAATTGTATGCCATGTAATTGCATTAGATGCATAACATTATGCCATGCGTGTCGTGACATGTAGATGTATGCCATGTATGCCATGCCATGTAGATAATAGTTATTTGCATGCAAAGAGGATGAGACATAAAACCCTTAATCAATATTAAAGCCTACACCTTCATTAATATGGTTAGAACCGAGTTGTTTCTTGTTTGGGTTGTTGGACTCTCTCAAGCCCGGCTCGAACCTGAATATGTTCAAACCATGGAATAGTTTAATACTAATATGGTAAGAGTCAGAGGTCAATCGTTAGCTTTGGTTGTTGGACTCTCTCCAAGCTGGGCTAATTGGTTGAATGCGCTCTAACCATATTAAAACTATGTCCTGATTAATGGGTTGACTTTAACCTGGAGCATCGGCTTGTTGGACTCTCTCCAAGGTCGATGTAAAGGGAGGTGAAGTTGGGTGCTATGCATATGATGCATACTTGTTAATGTGTTAACAACCCGATGTATGTGTGAACATTCAATTAGTTGATAGCACATTGTGATAGTTGCATATACGTGATATGCAATCGGTATAGTTGATACCTACCGTCGTAGTTATGAATGGCTTATTGGACTCTCTCCAAGGTTGTTCATAACTATGATGGATATCAGCCCATTTGGAGATGGACCTACGATCTCCCGAAGTGATTTTGGGGTTTTGAAATTCGAAAAATGAATGGGATTTATAAATGTATATTGATGCATTTTAAAATCATCTTTCTCATATATGCTCGTTTTGTATTTCTAGGTCAATAAATTGATCATGACGTCTTTGAATTTGCGCACTATTTTGGATTCGAACAAAGTGGGCCTAACTTCTGGTGGCTTAGAAACAAGAATTGTTCTCAAGCGGAAAAGCTTGCATATGTCCTTGAAGAGCCTCTTCACGATCTAAGGGCGATGCAACTCAGACCAAATGTTGGTCTATCGAAACATGTGGCGGTCTGGGTGGCGAGTTGCATCATGCTAGCGGCGATGGTACACGAGCGAAGCGACATGAGCATATGGATGCTAACACTATGGTCTTCCATCTTCATGAGTTGTTCGATGAGCAAGCGAGATCCGGAAGGTTCGAGGTCTCTAGGCTCCTCTTCACCACGAAGATGCAAGAAGGTTCGTCAGTAGTACAGTTTGTGCTAAAGATGAGCAGGTACATCAGCGCTAGCTACCCTCGGTTTTGTGATGGATCATGAGTTAAGTATTGACTTAGTGCATTGTTTGCCCAAGAGTTTCGATTTGTGATGAACTATCGGATGAACAAATTGGAATCCACCATTCGAGCTCCTCAATATCTTTGAAGGCTGTGGAGCCTTACAGTAAAGCATGAGGAGAAGGCGGTTACATTAGTTGATTCCTCAAAGAAAGGTTCTAAGAGGAAGGCAAAAGAACAGAAGAAAGGAAAGAAAAAGGCAAAGAAGGCGGAACCAGCGCAAAAGGGCACTTGCCATCACTGTGGCAAGGAAGGCCACTGGCAAAGAAACTGCAAGATTTATCTTGAGTCCATGAAGAAGAAGAAGGCATCCGATGCCCCATCCTCTTCAGGTATCTTCGTTATTGATTGTCATTCTATTTCCTTAGACACTTGGGTATTGGATACTGGGTGTAGCTCACATATATGTAATGACATACAGGGGCTAAGGAATAAGAAGACTTGTCGGAGAGTCAAATTTGCGAGTTGGCAATGGGCAAAGGTTCTTTGCATGCCATCGGAACTTATTTTTTGAAGCTCCCTAGTGGACTAGTCTTGGAACTGGACAATTGCTATTATGTTCCTTCTCTAATAAAGAACATTGTTTCTATTTCCTGCTTAAATAGAAATGGTTTCCATTTAACGTTTAGTAACAATTGTTGTTATATAACTTTGAATGGCGTACTTTATGGAGCTGGAACTTTGAGTAATGGCATTTATACGTTGGACGTATCCAGTGACATTTTCAATATCGAAGCGAGCAACACGCGTGCTCGAAAGGATAATCACATAGACTCCTATATGTGGCATTGTCGTCTTGGCCATATAAGCAAGAAACGCATGTCCGAATTACACCGATGTGGAATTCTGGAATCGTTTGAATTGGATTCATACGATACATGCGAATCATGCTTAAAAGGCAAGATGACTAAGCATCTTTACCGAAAAGGTGAACGAGTGGGAGAGTTACTAGGTTTAGTACATACTGATGTATGTGGACCTATGTCAACTCAAGCATTAGGAGGCTATAGCTACTTCATTACCTTCACCGATGATCACTCACAGTCTGGGTATGTGTTCTTGATGAAACACAAGTCTGAAGCCTTTGAAAGGTTCAAAGAATTCAGAAATGAAGTGGAGAAACAACATGACAAGAGTATTAAAATACTTCGATCGGATCGAGGTGGTGAATACTTAAGTCAAGAGTTTCTTGATTATCTAAGAGACAATGACATATTGTCTCAATGGACTCGCCTATACACCACAAGATAATGGTGTATCCGAGAGGCGAATCGACCTTGTTGGACATGGTCGTCAATGATGAATCATGCGACTCTTCCCAAGTCCTTTTGGGGTTATGCACTTCGCATACCTTGTTTACTTGTTAAATGTAATGCCTACTAAGGTAGTCTCAACTACTCCATATGAGATATGGAATGGTAAGAAACCTCATGTATCTTACTTGAAGATATGGGGTTGTCCCGCTTATGTGAAGCTGATCAGACGTATAAACCGGATGCTAAGTCCGATAAATGTCTATTTATCGATACCCTAAGGAAACAAGGTTACTAATTCTATCATCCCGTGGAACAAAAGGTGTTTGTTTCAAGGCATGCCGTGTTTCTAGAGAAAGAGTTTCTCTTGCAAGAAAACAAAGTTGGGAGTGTCGCCGAGCTTGAGGAGGCTCGAGAGACTCAAATAGACATTGATGAGATACTGGTGAAGCACAACACTAACTCATAGTGACGAGCAATCTACCGACTTATCAGTAACACCACATCTTCGTAGATCCGCAGAACACGCAATATTCCCGAGATATGGATTTCGTAAGTGAATCGAACGACGTGTTACTCATTGATGATGAGGAGCCTACCAGCTTATGAAGAAGGCCGACAAGTTCAGAAGGGATAAGTGGCTTGGTGCCATGAAGTCGGAAATGGATTCCATGTATGAAACCAAGTTCGAACTTGGTTGACCCACCAAGGCATAAAGCCTATAGGGTGCAAGTGGGTTTTCAAGAAGAAAACGACATGGATGGTAATGTGATTACCTATAAGGCTAGATTGGTGGCGAAAGGATATCGCCAAAAAACAAGGTGTTGATTATGACGAAACCTCAGTAGCTATGCTTAAATCCATTCGATGCTCCCGCCATAGCGGCTCATTATGATTATGAGATATGGCAGATGGATGTGAAAACAGCTTTCCTTAATGGAAACCTCGCCGAGGACGGTATATGATACACCGAGGGTTTCACATCGCTGATAAAACCAAGGTATGCAAATTGCGACGATCCATTTATGGATCAAGCAAGCATCCAGAGTCGGAATATCCGCTTTGATGAGACGATCAAAAAGTTTGATTTCACAAAATCCGCATTTAACCTTGTGTGTACAAGAAGGTTAGTGGGAGGCAAATGTGTTCCTAGTATTGTATGTCGATGACATATTACTTATAGGAAACGATGTGTCAATCTTACAATGCTTAAGGTTTGGTTATCCAAGACATTCTCCATGAAGACTGGGAGAAGCAACCTACATCCTTGGGATTAAGATCTATAGAGATAGATCGAAACGGTTGCTTGGTCTTTCGCATTCATATATATAGACCGAAAAGCAAAGAGGTTTAGCATGTCAATCCAAGAAAGGTTATCTACCC
This sequence comes from Wurfbainia villosa, assembly GCA_025175895.1. Taxonomy (NCBI): domain Eukaryota; kingdom Viridiplantae; phylum Streptophyta; class Magnoliopsida; order Zingiberales; family Zingiberaceae; genus Wurfbainia; species Wurfbainia villosa. The sequence goes on from CM045995.1 coordinate 26,985,138, forward strand.
ATCGTGCATGGGGTACACCTTTCAAGTCTATGTGTCCGCGCACGTAAGATGAGAGGATTTGCATGAGTAAGATTCCCTATGCATCCGCAATAGGATCTATCATGTATGCTATGTTATGTACGAGGCCCGATGTATCGACGCTTCCGAGTGTCACGAGCAGATACTAACCGATCCAGAATGGATCATATTGTTAAGACGATCCTAAGTACTTGAGAAGAACTAAGGATGTGTTCCTAATATATGGAGAAGGGGACATGGTGATACGTGGGTATACGGATGCCAGCTTCCAGATAGATAAGAATGATTCCAGGTCTCAGTCTGTATATGTGTTCACCTTGAATGGGGGCGCAGTGAGTTGGAAAAGTTCCAAACAAGAGATCAGAGCGGATTCTACCACCGAGGCGTAATATATTGCGCTTGAAGCAAAGAAAGGAAGCGGTTTGGATCAAGAAGTTCGCTCATGAACTTGGTGTGATTCGAAGCAATACCGGCTCATCACGATAACAATGGAGCAATCAGACAAAGTAAAGAGCCAAGGTCTCATCAACGATCCAAACATGTGCTTCCCGCTATCATCTTATCAGAGATCATGAGGAACGAAATACAAATCGAGAAAATTCCTAACGAAAGGAACTTAGCGGATCCTTTGACTAAAGCATTACCTCAAAGTAAGCTGAGGGTCATGTTAGAGCTTATGGTATTGATACCGAGCGATTGCATTAGGCCAAGGCGGAGTCCGTTAGTAATATATGAGAGATGTCCTAAGGCAATCGCTTTATGTATGAACCATTTATATGATAAATGAAGATTCACTATTTGAGTATACATGTTTAATGTATTTGATTGATCTTAAACTCATTTATCAATGTCCACGATACGATTCACAAGATGAGAGAATTTGTGATTGGATCACAACTAGTGAATATCTCTACATGTGTAATTGTGATGTATCTAATTATCCCTAGTCAAGAATTGATGGATTTGGACACCATCAATTCGCCGAGACTAGCACGAGGTATACCTTGGTGTATCCAAGCAACGATTCTCACCGGGCCGAGACATCAGTGATGTCCGAGTTAATCGTGGATGCTAGTTATGGTAACTAGTTCATCGAATGACCACCGTAAGACTTCATATGGTTCTCTGCATATATAGATATGTCAATGAAGTTCTTATCGCGGGCTTAAGTGCGATGTTCCTTCGACTTGTGTATTCAAGTCATCTTGATCATGGAGACTTATGCTTTGACATCTTAAGCAAACATCTCCGAGGAGATGTGGACCCGGGATGATTGGGTATAAGTCAAGTGATCAAGGTGTTTGAATAGCCTATAAAGGATTCACCACTCCTTGCGAGGAGATGTATACCCATGGCCTCTCGTCGGATTGTTACTAAAGTCTTTGCCAAAGCATTACATGTTTAGAGTAAGGTACTCTTCGATACATGTGGAGTAACTAGAACTGTGAGGACGAGGAAATGATACTTGGGCTAGGTGTGACGAGTCACACTTAGTGGGACCGGATACAATAGACCATGTGTCCCGAACCAAGTGGGTATAAGATGAGTGAAGGGAATGGGGCACGATTAATTCGAGCCATCAAGGGTTTCGTAAATAGTTCGATCAACCTGATCTTTTCTTAATTGGGGATCATGATGTACTACTAGGTGCCACTCATGATCGCTCTATAATTAATGGTTAATTATAGACGGCCAACATAAACCGAGAACCTATTTGGTCACACGCACAACGAGTGTAATCCAAAGGATTTAAAACGAGCTTGAGAATGGGATTCTCAGACCGAGAGAAATTATGTTTGGTTGGACCAAACATAAAGCGAGCATGAAATTGTTTCAGTCGCAATGGAAGCGTGGATGGGCCGTGTCTTATGAAGACATAATGGATGGACCAAAATGGTTTGGTTCTAATCCAATGGATGAGAATAAACCAAAGGGTTTGGTTTATATTAAACGAATGAACCAAAGGTTGGTTCGTTCGTTTAACTTAAAATAAACCATCATGGTTTGGTTTATTTTAACTTATCTTAATGGAGCGGGTTAACGGGCTTTATGGATATGATCCATTAACCATTAAGAGAATTAGTTCTCTATAAAATAGGGCTTAAACCCTAATCCAAAACCCTAATTTTGCCGCCCAACCTAGTTGTGCCGCCTCCTCCTCTCTCCACTAGTCGGCGCCAACCCTAGGTGCCGCCGCCACTTTGTGCCGCTGCCCAAGTCATTGCCGGCGACCAAGCTTCAGCCGTGAACACTCCGCCACTCCGTGATCTCCTATAGGTTTGGCATCAAGGTGAGCCTTTTCTTTCCTTGGTTGGCCGGGCGCTATATCTCTCCACCAAGCTGTCCAGTTTTCTGGACAGCTTCTTCTCCTTCGCCGAGCGCCGCTTGACGACGGTTAGTGCTCCGACAGCGCTAACTTACCGGGATTTGTCCAGTTACATGTTGCTGTTCCTAGATTGGGTTTTAAAATTCTGCTAAATTAATACACCTCGGAGAAGCGGTTTGAGAACTTCGTTTAGGATCGAATTTGGATTGGATCGTGATCATCTCTCGATCACGTCGTCTTCAACACGAGGCTAGTAACCCGTACGAAGACGAAGCTCGTGACTTAGCGAAGTCATCCCGAGGAGCTCGGCGTGGATACGGATAGAGACGATTCTTACGAGGATCGTTCCGGTTGATGTCGTTCCCGCTACACGTCATACGGAAGGTATAACGTAGATAATTTTCTTTTATTGCAAATTTTAATTTACGGTTATGTCTACACTTATTGTAATATGCATGCGTGCGTTGTGTGTGTTGTAATAAATGTAGATTTATTATTTTTATTGCTTCCGCTATGCTCATGTTTACGAAACATGATCGAACACACACACGCCGCGGTGCCGGAAACCCAACAAAAGGAATGCGACGGGGGAAGAAAATCGGGGAAATTAGACAGTTTTAAAACCTAGATTTATAACTAACCTAGGTTAATTAATCCTATTAACTAGCCTAAATAGACCCCTTAAAAGCTTGTTTTTCTTATCCCCGTAAATATCCCGTATAAACTCCGTTTAAATCCAGAATTTTTTTAGAAAAATTCCTAAAATTCTCCAAAAATCCCGAAATATTTCTCAGGATTATTTTTCTTAATTCTTTGACAATTAAATTTATATTTTAAATTTTTTGTATTTAACATTCTCCCCCACTAATAAAAATTTGGTCCCCAAATTTTCTACTCAAATGTATCTCGAGTAAGAGATACCACAAGTACTGAAAATATATCTCACGCACCTTAAGCAAACAGGTGGGGGTATTGAGATTTGATCTTTTCCTCAAACTCCCAACTAGCCTCCTCATCGGTGTGATGACTCCACTTGACCTTGACAAGTCACACAATCTTGTTCATGGCTGCCGCTCCTTAAGAATCCATACTGTAACCTCTTCAGAATTCAGCATCAAAGTTGAATGGAACTCGATACATCCGATGTAATATGTGTAGGATCTGACACATTCTTTCTGAGCATGAACACATGACACACATCATGAATACCAGCCAAGGACGGTGGTAGGGCTAGGCGGTAAGTGACTGCTCCGATCTTCTCCAAAATCTCCAACGGACCAACGTATCTCGGAGCTAGCATACCACGAAGGTCAAATCTCATCACTCCTTTCGTGGGTGAGACACGTAGGAATACATGATCACCAATAGATAACTCCAATGGTCTCCGTCTCCGATCTGCATAACTTTTATGACGATCCTGCATCTCGGCCATCCTTTGTCTGATAGTACGGACCAACCCTGCCTCATACTGAGCTCTATATTTCCTAGCAATTGGTTCTCCCAGTTGCCCTTGAAATCCATAACACAAGACCTCAGTAAGTCCTCTAGTGTCTAAATGGCCCGCTGAGACTGTCCATCTATCTGTGGATGGAATGCAGTACTAAAACGAAACTGCATGCCTAAGGCCTGCTGCAGACTCTGCCAGAACCGAGATGTGAACCGGGGATCTATATATGATATAATGCTCAAAGGAACACCATGCAATCTGATGGTCTCCCGACAATATAACTCTGTCAAACGATCCAAAGAGTCGGTCTTCGGAATCGCTAAGAAGTGTGCGGATTTGGTTAATCGGTCAACGACTACTCAAATCGTGTCATGGCCTTGATGTGTCCTAGGCAAACCCACCACAAAATCCATAATAATATGCTTCCACTTCCATACCGGAATCGGAATTTTTTGATGCAGCTGTTCCTTAAACTAATGCAACTCCGGAAACCATTCCTCCTCGGAGTCAGAGATGGTAGTCCATCTACCGTCCAAAATCCACTCCACCACACACTCTGTAAGTGCATGGGAGACTATCGCGACCAAACTTCCATGTTGCAACCATTCGTGTTCCAGCTACTCTATAGTAGCTATCCAGTAGCTAGCCAAATCTCCATGAGCATTTCTGCTCCTCACCTCTTCAAAACAACATAATAACTACGAAGTCCAAGTCATATATATGATGACTTATCTCGCAGTCCTTTAACTGCTGTAAGGTTAGGATACGTCTTATTCTATAGCAAAGGAATTGCTCCGATCCCCGAAATAATGCATCCCTGTACACTACCCTTCCATCCACACCAGAATGATTAATCAACACTGGCGTAAAAGTCAACCATCGTCTGAGCCCTGAAACTAGTTTCACAAGCTTCATACCAAGTAAATTTCATCACCTTCCTGGTTCAACCAGTTTGCGATGTAGTCCCGCTAGTGCATCCTATCCATATCTATGGTAATAATCAAATCAATACCAAGAAACCACCATCTACGACGGCCGAGTGCACAACTGATCCAATCGTGTCCAGAATACACGACTTCCTAAATTCATGGACGACTAAGTCATCAATAAGTCTAATAAGATAACCATAAGCTCATACAATTCATACCAAGTATGAAATTGTCGTCACTATACAACTGCATTCTCTTTACTCTAGGCTGATGATATAACAATCATCACAATGACCATGATAATTGTATGACACCATGTCACTACAATATCAACACACCAGTCATATACCAACCCTAGAGTATATACAGGTGTCCTATAGCTGATCTAAGTAGATCCTCTATCCACAATGAAGGATATTCTTTTCCTTCCACAACTACCGCATTTTATCATCGAAAATCGATGCATAATCTCAAAGGTTCATCTCTTTTTTAACAAAGAGTTCTGGATCTTCTTTAAAAAAATACTGGGACAGATAAATATCCCATCCAACACCTCCTATAATAAGGTAAAACGATCTTTCATCGTCTTGACCAGTGTAGGTATACACACCTTATCCATAACCAAATCACTATTAGTAGGGACTGATATTCTCTGAGGGTTAACTCCTTGTCCTTCAAATTGGTGGCCTACAGGCCAAATCCCTAGCTTCCTAATTCAACATCAGTCGGCACCTCTATAGAGTCCGTACTTCTGAAATCATTGTTAGGTTCTGCAAGGTTAATACGTCATCGACCTCGTCCCCGACCATGAGTAGGGACAATTTCACTAAGTCAATAGTTTTCCTAACCACAAAAGTACCGTAACTACTAAAGACAACACTTTTCCTATAGCTCAGAGATATCCTTCAGCTTGCCTGGTCCCAAAACACGAGAACTCCCAAAAAAAATCCAAGGAAAGAAAATCCTCGAAACACAAAGCCACAAACCAATAAAATTGTCACGTCCTGGGGGCATATCCGTCATCCAAATGACAGAGGAGTCCCTTAGTGACAATATTCCAAAATACCTGGACTAGACCTGGTAAAAATATCAAAATATTAATAGATATACAAATACTTTAATTAACTGCATGCATGCACGACTAAACATGTATCAATTAAAGTAAAATATTTTTATGACACCAAATCAAACTGTGACAAAATCCAAAGTGCATAACCAAAATGCAATACCGATAAAGTAAACAAAGTGGCATATCGACGATGCAGTAGGACAAGCACGGCAAGGAGCTCTCTGAGCGACACGAAGGTAGGTCAACAGGACACGTCCTCCATCAGCTAACCTAGAGGATAGGTGAGGAGGGGGTGAGTACAACCACTCAGTGGATGGATAGACAATAGTGCATATCATAATGCACATAATGGAAGTCAAAGGAAACCAACTAGAGTAACCCAACCCTCAGAGTACCAACATCAGTCTGCTACTAACCCTGTCGACGATATAACAAATATACCCGCAACATACACAACCATTGCTACAAGTAGTGCACATCCAGATACCACGACAAAGCCTCGTGGATCTCGAGGTAATACAAAGGGAACTATCTATGAGCTACCGCGAACGGAACTCATGGGTCGACAATCAATAGCACTGTCTACGTGCAACTACATGCTACCACGAATGGGACTCGTGGATAGACAGGCAGTATATAGATATCTAGTTATCGACTGCACGCACTAGCATACTACCACTAATAGGTCGCGTGGGCAGTCGATTATCCTAGGTTGTTAAGCCTAGGGTTATCCAATACATCCAACATAGAACAACTATCCACGTCGACAAAGATCATCGATCAACAATTACACCCATTGAGGCGATCAAGCGAGGGTTTCAACACCTCTAAAACGAAATATTTACCAAAGTCGGTAAAGATCATCGACTTATAAATAAATAAGTCGAGATGGTTATGTCTAGGGTTCTAACCCTTCTAACATGATCGGTTATCAAAGTCGATAAAAATCACAAGTCCACTAATAATCACGTCGAGACGATTAATCATAGGGTTTTGTCCCAGCTAACCGGAAATGGCTATCAAGGCCAATAAAGACAACCCCTCTACTAACAAGCACGGCAAGAGGGTTAAGCCTAAATTATATCATTTCTACCAGTTTAATTATGCATGCTATAACATGCTACCTCGAACAGATCTCGTGGGTAGCTATCTAGCTACAGATGTCATACTAATCCGATTATCATCAACTCCAAGCGGATAACGCAAGAATATAACCTTACAGTAGATTATCTCAACCATGCATGGGAGACATAGTAAGGATTAATCGCATCCTAACCATACGAACTCTACTAATTCGATCACCATATCACTGAAATAGTAAATGGTTAACCATACACCAATAAACACATCCGGGTTATTACACCTAGGGTTCCAACACCTAGGGTTTTACTAATGTTTCATTCTTGAGATCCGCTCCTACAGAATAACCTCATCTAAGCTATTCTATCTCTACTAGTCTTAATCATGGTATCCACCGCAAAAACACATAACCATATAAACATATAACACGTTGTCTAATAAACGACAGCATAGTCATACTAACGGAAATCAATGGCTGAAATTAATTAGGGTATAACTAAAGGGTCATGCCAGAACAAAGTCAAGGCAATACTAAATAAAACATCAGGTGCCTATATATATCCTAAACTACGTAAGCAATGTAATCATATCCTCATGCAGTAGGATCTGAGAGTCAAAGAACCTATATATATACCTTCTACGAATTTATGCATCTTATTCATATTATTCAACTAGTCTAATCCTAGTACTAGTCCAATCCTAATACTAGCCCAAAAATTAAGAAGTAAACATTGACCAATAATATCTATTCATTTACATCACAATGATAACTAGCTACGTATAGCAGTAATAGCAATTAATTACCATATGCAGTCTAATAGAACAATACTAGACAAAACATGATACCACCACATAACCAATATAACCAATACAAATATGCACTAAATCTAGAAAATTTTCTAGAATTTATTCACCTGTTAGCCGTCTGGAGATGTCCTGTCATCGCCAAATCCCCAAATTGACCTCGTCATTAATACCTCGAATTTTCGAAACATAAAAATCATCAGAAATCCGTACAACTCCGAAAATACCCCAATTAACCTGCCAAATGTGACAAACTCCGAAAACCCAAAGACCCTAAGGAACTCGGAAACCTACGCTCTGATACCAATAAATTGTCACTTCCTAGGGGAGTCCTCGCCAGACAAAAATCCGGCAGCATCCCCCCTGTACGGGTGACAATATAGAACTTGCATACAAGGCCTACACGGCCACTATACATCGATCAACACGACCGGAACAAAAACTACACACACAGATAATAAATTGGCTTCAGGCCATCAATCCAGGTAAATAGCAACAGTCTACTATATCTAGACTTACCCCTTCTGCCATCTGAGCAGGAATATACCACCAAACCAATCGAATAGTCCATAAGGACACAACAAATATCTCCAAACCTTCACAAGTACATAACCAAAACAAACACAAATCCTACACACTTCATCTAGTTAAAAACCAAAACCATAAGACCAATAAAACCTATCCATTTCGATGAGGGGGAATTGACAGCTGGACTCTCCTGGCAGTTTCAACTTGAAACAGATGTAAAGCAACGGGGTAAGTTCAAAGAACTTATCGGATAATAGTCAATATGCATAGCAAGATATAGCTAACAATAAGAATCATGCCAGTACAGTCTCATATAAATAGGGTATGCAAGCAAGAAATACAAAAGGACTGTACTTACCTGAATCTCTTGCCCTGATATAGGAGCATGTGCCATACTATAAGAGATAAAGTCATCACCATATACAAATATGAATCCTGTATGCATGACAATCATATGCAACATCCAAGGCATCAATAAAAATACAACAAACACAATACAAATGCTATCCATGCAAAATGCTTGGCGTGCAAATTATATGGTCACCCCTGACGCCAGTCAGCCGCCTCACACGCGATGGTGAAGCCGAGTGGGTAGGGCTATGACAACTGTGCACTCTGCCATCACTGCTCCTGAGTGATTGAGTGGACAGGATACTGTCGGAGTACACCTATCCTCCTGCCCCAAACAGAGTGGAGGAGCTAAGCTCTCATCTCTCGGTGTCATAGACTAGAGGAGGGATCCCTGCCTGCTACTAGGCTTCCTCATCGCTACCCATGAGCGGACCAGCGGAGCCTGACAAAGCTACTGCACACACCCTCCTGATGTATCACTAACCCATGAGTGGAAGTGTGTGTAGACCATGTAACTGTCTGCGGGCTCAACTATAAAGGAACCCCGTCCAGCCAGCATACAATCATGCAAGATGGTGCATGATACTAAAGCATGTAAATCCAACTAAAAATACCTATCCAAATAATATGTACAATCAATAAGTACATATCTATGATCCAAGTAACTATGATTCAAGTAAAATCGAGAAGATATAATCATAATCGATCAAATGCATGTATCAAGTAGGCACAAAAACATACTAGGCATATAAACATGAAAATTATTGCAAGGTATCCTAACTAGCATATCAATATGACTATATCTAGGAGATAAGTCAAAATACCCGCCTGCTATGAAGAACACCAATTATCTTTATGCCCGTGGACCTGTCTCGTGATCGAAACCTGCAAACATCATCAATTATGATTAAGTTCAAGCACACGACAACATGCTAACTAAATTCTACATCGACTCTGTATTCACTTAATCTACTGAATACGAGTACAACACCTCGATACACCCTCCAAACACATCCAACCCAAAGACCTTTCCATTCCAAATCAACTCCAGCTCCTATAAGCTCATTCACAGCCTTAAACGACCCATCACAACCGAGATTGAGTTGCTCCAGCCCATTCCCAGCCCCCGTACAGATCACAAACAGCCCTGCACAGCCTTCACAGCCGTTCACAATCGGCAATTCCATCGACAGAACCCTCCATTCATAGCCCCTCTATTTCACACTGCTGCCACCACCATTTACAACCCATACAAGTTTCCTCCTCTCACTCACAGTCGTGCAAAACTCACAACAAACTCATAGCTAAACCCCACAGCCAACCTTACACCACCAAACCTCCAACATCAGCCGCACGACACCCCCAATTCCTCACGACAGCAATCGACCCACAGAAATGTTGGATTTCCGGCACCACGGCGTGTGTGTGTTCGATCACGTTTCGTAAACATGAACACAGCGGAAGCAATAAAAATAATAAATCTACATTTATTACAACACACACAACACACGCACGCATATTGCAACAAGTGTAGACATAACCGTAAATTTAAATTTGTAATAAAAGGAAATTTATCTACGTTATACCTTTCGTATGACGTGTAGCGGGAACGGCATCAACCGGAACGATCCTCACTAGGATCGTCTCTATCCGTATCCACGCCGAGTTCCTCAGGATGACTTCGCTAAGCCATGAGCTTCGTCTTCGTACGGGTTACTAGCCTCGTGTTGAAGATGACGTGATCGAGAGATGATCACGATCCGAATCCAAATTCGGATGCAAAGACGAGTCCTCAAAACTCGCTTCTCCGGAGAGGTATTCGTCAACCAATTGACGAATCCTTCGTCCTCCACCTCAGAGGATTACCGGAGATCGAATCCCCGTTAAGTTAGCTGCTGTCGGAGCTCTAACCGTCATCCAAATGACGCTCCGACGAGAGGAGAACAAGCTGTCCAGAAAACTGGACAGCTTTGGTGGAGGTGATAGGCGCCGGCCAACCAAGGGAGATAGAGCTCACCTTGATGCCAAACTTGAAGGAGATCACCGGAGCACTAACCGACAACAGCTCGACACTGACGAGGGGGAAGGAAGCAGCCTTCTGGACGCCGGTTGGAGCCTCAAGGTGGGCGGCGGCAAGGAGGAGGAGAGTTAGCTCCGAATTTCTCCAAGGAGAGGTGGGCGGCAACTTAGGGTTGTGGATTAGGGCTTAAACCATCCCTTAAGCCCTCTTTTATAGAGAAGTAATTCTCTTAATGGTTATTGGATCATAACCATTAGGCCCGTTAACCCGCTCCATTAAGATAAGTTAAAATAAACCAAACCATGATGGTTTATTTTAAGTTAAAACGAACCGAACTAACTTTTGGTTCATTCGTTTAAAATAAACCAAACCCTTTGGTTTATTCTCCTCTATTGGATTAGAACCAAACCATTTTGGTTCATCCATTACTTCTTCATAAGACTCGGCCCATCCACGCTTCCATTGCGAATAAAACGATTTCATGCTCGCTTTATGTTTGGTCCAACCAAACCTAGTTTCTCTCGGTCAGAGAATCCCATTCTCAAGCTCATTTTAAATCCTTCGGATTACGCTCGTTGTGCGTGTGACCAAATAGGTTCTCGGTTTATGTTGGCCGTCTATAATTAACCATTAATTATAGAACGATCATGAGTGGCACCTAGTAGTACATTATGATCCCCAATTAATCGAAAAGATCAACGGTTGATCCAGAACTATTTCTGAAACCCTTGATGGCTTCGAATGATTCGTGCCCCATTCCCTTCACTCATCTTATACCCACTTGGTTCAGGACATGGTCTATTGTGTCAGTCCCCACTAGGCTGACTACGTCACACCTAGCCCAAGCATCATTTCCTTGTCCTACGGATTCTAGTTACTCCACATGTATCGAAGAGTACCTTACTCTAAACATGTAATGCTTTGACCAAAGACTTTAGTAACAATCCGACGAGAGGCCATGGGTATACATCTCCTCGCAAGGAGTGGTGAATCCTTTATAGGCTATTCAAACACCTTCGATCACTTCGACTTATACCCAATCATCCCGGGTCCACATCTCCTTAGAGATGTTTGCTTAAGATGTCAAAGCATAAGTCTCCATGATCAAGATGACTTGAATACCAAGTCGAAGGAACATCGCACTTAAGCCACGATAAGAACTTCATTGACATATCTATATATGCAGAGAACCATATGAAGTCTTACCGGTCACTCCAATGAACTAGTTACCATAACTAGCATCCACGATCAACTCGGACATCACAATGTCTCCGGCCCGGTGAGAATCAGCTGCTTGGATACACCAAGGAGTATACCTCGTGCTAGTCTCGACAGAATTGATGGTGTCCAAATCCATCAATTCATCGACTAGAGATAATTTCGATTCATCACAATTACACATGTGGAGATACTCACTAGTTGTGATCCAATCACAAATTCTCTTATTCTGGTAATCGTATCGTGGACATTCAGTAAATGAGTTTAAGATCCAATCAAATACATAAAACATGTATACTCAAATAGTGAATCTTCATTTATCATATAAATGGTTCATACATAAGGCGATTGCCTTAGGACATCTCTCATATATTACTAATAGACTCCCACTTGGCCTAATGCCAATCGCTACGGTATCCAATACCATAAGCTCTAACATGACCCTCAAACTTACTTTGAGGTAATGCCTTAGTCAAAGGATCCGCTAAGTTCCTTTCAGTGGAAATTTTCTCGATTTGTATTTCGTTCCTACTGATGATCTCTCTGATAAGATGATAGCGGCGAAGCACATGTTTGGATCATTGATGAGACCACATCAAGTTCAGAGATGAACTTCTTGATCCAAACCGCTTCCTTTGCTGCTTCCAAAGCTGCAATGTTTTCTGCCTTAGTGGCAGAATCCGCTATAGTGTCAAGCTTGGAACCTTTCCAACTTTTTGCGCCTCCATTCTAGGTGAATACATACCCAGACTGAGGCATGGAATCATCCTTGTCTGTCTGGAGCTGGTATCTGTATACCCATGTATCACCATGTACCCTTCTCCATATATTAGGAACACATCCTTAGTTCTTCTTAAGTACTTAAGGATCGTCTTAACAGCCACCCAATGATCCATTCCTGGATCAAACTGGTATCTGCTCGTGACACTCAGAGCATACGATACATCGGGCCTCGTACATAACATAGCATACATGATGGATCCTATTGCGGATGCATAGGGAATCTTACTCATGCAAATCCTCTCGTCTTCTGTGCGCGGACACATAGACTTCGAAAGGTGTATCCCATGCCTGATGGGTAGAAAACCTTTCTTGGATTCCGACATGCTAAACCCTTTTAGCACTCGGTCTATATATGTAGACTGCGAAAGACCAAGCAACCGTTTCGATCTATCTCTATAGATCTTAATCCCGAGGATGTAGGTTGCTTCTTCCAGGTCTTTCATGGAGAATGTCTTGGATAACCAAACCTTAATTGACTGTAAGATTGAAACATCGTTTCCTATAAGTAATATGTCATCAACATATAATACTAGGAACACGACTGCACTCCCACTAACCTTCTTGTACACACAAGGTTCGTCTGGATTTTGGGAGAAATCAAACTTTTTTATTGTCTCATCAAAATTGATATTCCAGCTCCTGGATGCTTGCTTCAATCCATAAATGGACCGTCACAATTTGCATACCTTGGTTATATCAACCGATGTGAAACCCTCAGGTTGTATCATATACACATCCTCAAGCAGGTTTCCATTAAGGAAAGTTGTTTTCACATCCATCTGCCATATCTCATAATCATAATGAGCCGCTATGGTCAGGAGCATCCGAATGGATTTAAGCATAGCTACAGGCGAATAGGTTTCGTCATAATCAACACCTTGCTTTTGACGATATCCTTTCGCCACCAATCTAGCCTTATAGGTAATCACATTACCATCCATGTCGGTTTTCTTCTTGAAAACCCACTTGCACCCTATAGGCTTTATGCCTTCAGGTGGGTCAACCAAGTTCCAAACTTGGTTTTCATACATGGAATCCATTTCCAACTTCATGGCACCAAGCGAATTATCCCTTTCTGAACTTGTCATCACTTCTTCATAACTGGTAGGCTCCTCATCATCAATGAGTAACACGTCGTTCAATTCACTTACGAGAAATCCATATCTCTCAGGAATATTGCGTGTTCTACCAGATCTACGAAGATGCGTGTTACAATAGGTCCAGTCGATTGCTCATCACTATGAGTTGTCGACTGTTGTGCTTCACCAGGTATCTCATCAATGTCTATTTGAGTCTCTCGAGCCTCCTCAAGCTCGACGACACTCCCACTGTTTTCTTGCAAGAGAAACTCTTTCTCTAGAAACACAACATGCCTTGAAACAAACACCTTTTGTTCCACAGGATGATAGAATTGGTAACCCCTTGTTTCCTTAGGGTATCTAATAAATAGACATTTATCAGACTTAGCATCCAATTTGTCTGATACTGTCCGCTTCACATAAGCAGGACAACCCCATATCTTCAAGTAAGATACATGAGGTTTCTTACTATTCCATATCTCATATGGAGTAGTTGAGACTACCTTGGTAGGCATTCTGTTTAACAAGTAAACAGCTGTCTGAAGTGCATAGCCCCAAAAGGACTTGGGAAGAGTCGCATGATTCATCATTGACCTGACCATGTCCAACAAGGTCCGGTTATGCCTCTCAGATACACCATTATGCTGTGGTGTATATGGCGGAGTCCATTGAGACAATATGCCATTGTCTCTTAGATAATCAAAAAACTCTTGACTTAAGTATTCACTAACTCGATCCGATCGAAGTATTTTAATACTCTTGTCATGTTGTTTCTCTACTTCATTTCTGAATTCTTTGAACCTTTCAAAGGCTTCAGACTTGTGTTTCATCAAGAACACATACCCAAACCGTGAGTGATCATCGGTGAAGGTAATGAAGTAGCTATAGCCTCCTAAAGCTTGAGTTGACATAGGTCCACATACATCGGTATGTATTAGACCTAGTAACTCTCCCACTCGTTCACCTTTTCCAGTAAAAGGTAACTTAGTCATCTTGCCTTTTAAGCATGATTCGCATGTATCGTATGAATCCTATTCAAACGATTCCAGAATTCCACATCGGTGTAATTCGGACATGCGTTTCTTGCTTACATGGCCAAGACGACAATACCACATGTAGGAGTCTAATTGATTATCTTTTCGAGCACGCTTGTTGCTCGCTTCGATATTGAAAATATCACTGGATACGTCCAACGTATAAACACCATTGCTTAAAGTTCCAGTCCCTTAAAGAACTCCATTCAAAGTTATGTAACAATAATTGTTACTAAAAGTCAAATGGTACCCATTTCTATTTAAACAAGAAATAGAAATGATATTCTTTATCAACGAAGGAACATAAAAGCAATTGTCCAGTTCTAAGACAAGTCCTATAGGGAGTTCCAACAAATACGTTCCGATGGCGAGTGCAGCAACCGTTGCTCCATTCCCAACATGTAAATTTGACTCTCTCTTGACGAGTCTTCTTCTATTCCTTAGCCCATGTATGTCATTACATATATGTGAGCCACACCCAGTATCAAATACCCAAGTGTCTGAGGAAATAGAATGACAATCAATAAAGAAGATTTCTGAAGAAGATGGGGCATCCGATGTCTTATCCTTCTTCACGGACTCAAGATAAATCTTGCACTTTCTTCGCAAATGGCCCTACTTGCCATAATGATGGCAAGTGCCCTTTTGAGCTGGTTCTGCCATTTTAGCCTTTTTCTTCTTCCCCTTCTGTTGTTCCTTTGACTCCCTCTTAGAACCTTTCTTCGAGGAATCAACTAACAACACCGTCCCCTGCTCATGCTTCTCAAAAGGCTCCACAGTCTTCTGTATGTTGAGCAGTACCACAGATGAACCTTCTTGCATCTCAGAGGTGAAGAGGAGCTTGGAGACTTCGAACCTTTCGAATCTCACTTGCTTATCAAACAACTCATAAAGATGAAGGACTACGATATGAGCATCCATATGCTCATGCTACTTTCATAGCTTGGGTTCCATCACGGCTAGCATGATGCAACTTGTCAGTTCAGAATCAGTCACATGTTTCTGATAGACCAACAATTGGTCCGGAGTTGCATCGTCACTAGGATGGGCGGGAAGAGGCACTTCGAGGACATACGCTAACTTTTCACCTTGAGAACAATTCTCAAGTTCCTAAGCCAGTCCAAGAAGTTCGGCCCAGTCAATTTATTTGAATCCAAAATGGAACGCAAATTCAAAGACATCATGATCAATCTTAGAAATACAAAACGAGCATATATGAGAAAGATGATTTTAAAATGCATCAATATACATTTATAAATCCCATTCATTTTTCGAATTTCAAAACTCCAAAATCACTTCGGGAGATCGTAGGTCCATCTCCGAATGGGCTGATATCCATCATAGTTATGAACAACCTTGGAGAGAGTCCAACAAGCCATTCATAACTACGACGGTAGGTATCAACTATACCGATTGCATATCACGTATATGCAACTATCACAATGTGCTATCAACTAATTGAATGTTCACACATACATCGGGTTGTTAACACATTAACAAGTATGCATCATATGCATAGCACCCAACTTCACCTCCCTTTACATCGACCTTGGAGAGAGTCCAACAAGCCGATGCTCCAGGTTAAAACCAACCCATTAATCGGGAAATAGTTTCAATATGGTTAGAGCACATTCAACCAATTAGCCAGGCTTGGAGTGAGTCCAACAACCCAAACTAACAATTGACCTCTGACTCTTACCATATTAGAGTTAAACTATTCCAATGATTTGAACATGTTCAGGTTCGAGCCGGGCTTGGAGTGAGTCCAACAACCCAAACAAGAAACAGAACTCTGGTTCTAACCATATTAATGGAAGGTGTAGGATTTAATATTGATTTAGGGTTTTATGTGTCATCCTCTTTGCATGCAAATAACTATTATCTACATGGCATGGCATACATGACATACATCTACATGTCACAACACGCATGGCATAATGTTATGCATCTAATGCAATTACATGACATACAATTATGTCATGTATATATTTCCTTATATGTCATAACTATTTATGGAAATAAAATATGTTTAAGATTTGATTCTCCAAATCAAATCATAATTAAATTAGGAAACAAATTTCCAAATCTAATCACATATTTTATTTATGGAATTATTTGATTAAGAAAAATCTATTTAGGAAACCAATTTCCTAAATCATTAAAACTACTTATGGAAATAAAATATTTTAAGATTTGATTTCCCAAATCAAATCAAAATTAAATTAGGAAACATATTTCCAAAATCTAATCAAATATTTTATTTAGGGAAAATATCAATTTCCAAAAATAATTCCAACTTTCCAAAAGTGGAAGATTTCCATAAATACTTCTAGACTTTCTAAAATTGAAAAATTTCCATAAATACTTCTAAATTTCCAAAATTAGAAAATTTCCAGAAATAACATTATGACTATCGCAAAACCATTTTACGATTATGTCGAAACACAACCTGGGCTCTGATACCACTGTTGGGTTTTCATCACATGTGTGTGTTCGATCACGTTTAAGTAAATATGAACACAAAATAATAAATCTACATTTATTACAACACACACAACACACGCATGCATATTACAACAAGTGTAGACATAACCGTAAATTTAAATTTGCAATAAAAGGAAATTTATCTACGTTATACCTTTCGTATGACGTGTAGCGGGAATGACATCAACCGGAACGATCTTCACTAGGATCGTCTCTATCCGTATCCACGCCGAGTTCCTCGGGATGACTTCGCTAAGCCACGAGCTTCGTCTTCGTACGGGTTACTAGCCTCATGTTAAAGACGACGTGATCGAGAGATGATCACGATCCGAATCCAAATTCGGATGCAAAGACGAGTCCTCAAAACTCGCTTCTCCAGAGAGGTATTCGTCAACCAATTGACAAATCCTTCGTCCTCCACCTCAGAGGATTACCGGAGATCGAATCCCCGGTAAGTTAGCCACTGTCGGAGCTCTAACCGTCGTCCAAACGAAGCTCCGACGAGAGGAGAACAAGCTGTCCAGAAAACTGGACAGCTTTGGTGGAGGTGATAGGCGCCGGCCAACCAAGGGAGATAGAGCTCACCTTGATGCCAAACTTGAAGGAGATCACCGGAGCACTAACCGGCAGCAGCTCGACGCCGGCGAGGGGGAAGGAAGCAGCCTTCTGGACGCCGGTTGGAGCCTCAAGGTGGGCGGCGGCAAGGAGGAGGAGAGTTAGCTCCGAATTTCTCCAAGGAAAGGTGGGCGGCAACTTAGGGTTGTGGATTATGGCTTAAACCATCCCTTAAGCCCTCTTTTATAGAGAAGTAATTCTCTTAATGTTGGGTTTTTCCGAGCCGCAAAAACCGCTTTTTGCGTTGCGGAAACCTCGGAAGCCCCCGGCCACGGATCCGTGCGAAGTATAAAAATTATAATTACATGTATGTGCTTACAGAAATCCTAGATCTACCTTAGATCTAAGAGGTTAGAACGTTACCCTCGTAGCGACGCCCTTCGCTTATCCCGCTCGTCCAAAAGTTCGCCGGAACTCGAGAGTGTCAAGTGCACACTCCTCTATGGTATCCACACAAGCAATAGGTGGAGAGAAATGCCTTAGAGTGTGCTAGCACTCCCTTAGGAATTTCGGCCAAAGAGAGGGATGGGAGAGGGAGAGCTTGAGAGGAAAGGTTCCAAGGTTGAAGATGAAGTAATTAGAGTAACTCATCAAATGAATTCACCACATGAAACCCCTAAAGTGGCCGACCACTTCATGGAGGGGGGGTTACATGCATGCATGTAACTCCCATGACCCTTGGTCTCCCTCATGATGTGGCACCAATTGACCAAGTCAATGATGATGTGGAGCATCATCATTGGCCGGCCATGCCTAGTCATCATCATGACATGGCATTTGGTCAAGTCAAACTTGACCTTTCATCTTCCCTCTCAAGTCAAGTCAAACTTGACCTCTAATCTCCCATGGTTGATCAAATCTAACCACTTAACTCAAGTCAATTTAATTTAATGAATCTCTATTCATTAATTTAAATTGATTTGATGAATCAAATCTCAATTAGACTCATTCAACACTTGAATCAACTTGAGTCTAACTCAATTAGTCTAATTTGGATTACTCTTAATCCAATTTGGTTCATCCCATGAACCTAATCTTCATGGTTCATCATATGAACCTAATCTCCATCTAATTGCTCTTATGTGTGTGACCCTATAGGTTCTTGTAACGTTGGCAATGTCCCTAAACCGATTTAGGAACATAAGCAATGAGCGGTATCTAGCAACACATCATTGCTACCCAAGTTACAAGAATGTTGAGCTCCAACATCACCTTTGTGACTACTAATTGTGACTCTCACAATATGTGATAATGTCCCTCTATCCTTGACATCTAGATTGACCAATCGAGGCATAGACCGTGTCATCCTCGGTACAATCTAAATCTTGAACTCCAAGTAGACTCACTCTAATCAAATGAGCTCAATATCTCATATTGACTCATTTGGGCATGGCCATGCACTTCGTGGTCTCACTCTATCAAGAATATCGATGTCACCCCCATCATATAGGAGGGATAGATCCCATCTACATCACTCACATCCCTCCGCATAATTCGTTATATACCCAGTAATCGCCTTTATAGTCCACCCATTTACGGGTGACGTTTGACGAAGCCAAAGTATGCAACTCCTTATGTAGGGAACCATGGTGACTTCAGGTCTAAGGACTAATAGTCATACTAATAGCCACATGAGAAAGTATATGACACTCATATAACGATCCATGATACTTTCTCATGGCGGGTCATTCAGTATACATTCTCCAATGCATACCCATGTGTCAACTTGATATCTCATATCCATGACTTGTGAGATCAAGTCATCTTGTTGACCTACATGCTAGTCTCTATGCATTAACATTGTCCCTGAATGTTAATACTCGACTAGGAATGATTAAGAGTAGTGTTCTCTATATCATCTCATTATCGATTCAACCAATCGATTGATATAGATAAGAACCTACTACTCAAGGACATTATTATATTTAGTTATTTGGCACCAATACAAGTAAATATAATAACCATGCCTTTATAAATAGGAATATGATACAATAAAGTCCATACAACAATCATCATATGATTGGCTCTAGGGCTTTCACTAACAATCTCCCACTAGCACTAGTGCCAATCACCGTAGTATCTAATACCCAATGACCTAGTGTGACCATCATGCTTTTCTGTGCCAAAGCCTTGGTCAAGGGATCTGCGATGTTAGCCTCTGTGGGTACTCTGCAAATCTTCACATCTCCTCGATCGACAATCTCACGAATGAGATGGAAGCACCGATATATTCGGCCTCTGTAGAATCAATAACTGTGTCCTGCTTGGAACTCTTCCAGCTCACAGTGCTACCTATTCAAGCAAAACATGAACCCTGACTGCGATCTATAATCATCCTGGTCAGTTTGGAAGCTGGCATCGCTGTAACCCTTTACAGCTAGCTCCTCATCGCCTCCAAATATCAAGAAATATTCTTTAGTCCTTCTCAAGTACTTAAGAATATTCTTGATCGCCTATCCAATGACGCCACCGATCTAATCGTATCTACTCGCCATGCTCAAAGCATACGAGACATCGTGACGAGTACACGCGTAGCGTACATGATAGATCCTATAGCAGATGCGTAAGGGATCTTATCCATGCGGTCTCTCTCCTCTCTAGAAGAGGGACTTTGAGTCTTCGAAAGACTCACACCATGTGACATCGGCAGAAGTCCTTTCTTGGAATTCTGCATGGCAAACCAAAGTAATACCGTGTCAATGTATGTACTCTGACTTAGGCCAAGCAATCTCTTAGATCTATCTCTATAGATCTTGATGCCTAGAATACAGGCTGCTTCACCTAAGTCCTTCATTGAGAAGCACGTCCCCAGCCAAGTCTTCACAGACTGTAGCGAAGGGATGTCATTCCCAATGAGTAGTATGTCATCCACATACAATACAAAGAACACAACTGTGTTCCCATTAACCCTCTTGTAGACACAGGGTTCATCTTCATTCTTGATGAAACCAAACTGTTTGATCGCATCATCGAATCGAAGATTCTAACTCCGAGAAGCTTGCTTTAGCCCATAAATGGACCTTTGCAGCTTGCATACCTTCCCAGTATGCTGTGGATCTACAAAACCCTCAGGTTGTGTCATGTACACATCCTCGAGTAAGTTTCCATTCAGAAACGCGGTTTTGACATCCATCTGCCAGATCTCATAATCGTGGTATGCTGCAATAGCAAGCAAGATCCGAATGGACTTAAACATCGCCACTGGAGAAAAGGTTTCATCATAGTCAAAACCATGAATTTGCTTGAAACCTTTAGCCACCAATCGGCCCTTATAGGTATGCGTAAGTCCATCCATGTCAGTCTTTCTCCTAAAGACCCACTTACACCCAATGGGTTTGACCCCTTCAGGTGGATCAACCAAAGTCTATACTTGGTTGGTGTACATGGATTCCATCTCGGATCTCATGGCCTCAAGCCATTTCTCGTAATCTAGGCTCATCACAGCACGATAGGAGGTAGGCTCATTCTCAATGAGCATAACGTCATCATGGTCAGACAAGAGAAATGAGTATCTCTCAGGCTGATGACGTACCTTATCAGACCTGCGAAGAGGTAGGTCTACCTGAACAGGTAGTTGTTCCACAACTCTTTGTGCAACAACCTCATCACCCACAACACTTTGTGGGTCATATCCAACCTCCATCAAGGCCTCAGTGCTATGGTCCTTATCTTGAATTTCTTCAAGATCGAAGGTACTCCCACTAGTTTTTCTAGAAACAAAATCCCTTTCTAGAAAAACTCCAGTCTTTGTCACAAACACTTTGTGCTGATTGGGAATGTAGAAGTAATATCCCTTTGTATCCTTGGGATATCCAACAAAATAGCACCTATCGGATTTGGGTCACAGTTTGTCTGAGACTTAACGTCGAACGTAAGCCTCACAACCCCAAATCCTCATAAAAGACATCTTGGGATTTTTCCCTATCCATATCGTATATGGTGTCTTTACCACAGCCTTGGATGGTACACGGTTAAGGGTAAAGGCTGCTGTGTCCAGAGCATATCCCCAAAAGGATATAGGAAGATCTGTGTGACTCATCATAGATCGTACCATATCCAATAGGGTACGATTCCTCCTTTCGGATACACCATTCCACTGTGGTGTTCTAGGAGGAGTGAGTTGGGATAGAATCCCACACTCAGCTAGATAGTCACGAAACTCATGGCTAAGGTATTCACCACCTCAATCTGATCGAAGTATCTTAATACTCTTGCTAAGCTGGTTTTGTACTTCATTCTTGAATTCTTTGAACTTTTCAAAGGATTCAGATTTATGTGTCATAAGATACACATAACCATATCTACTGAAGTCATCAGTAAATGTAATGAAGTACCTGTAACCACCTCTAGCAGCAACATTGAAAGGACCACATACATCACTATGTATAAGTCCTAACAAATCTGTTGCTCTTTCGCTATGTCCACTAAAGGGAGTCTTGGTCATCTTGCCTAAAAGGCAAGATTAGCATGTCTCATATGATTCAAAATCAAATGAGTCTAGCAATCCTTATGGAGCCGAGATAAGCGACTCTCATTTATGTGACCTGTTTACAATGCCAGAGATAGGTTTGGTTCAACTCATTTGACTTGAACCTCTTGGTACTTATGTTATAGATAGGGCTCTCTAAGTCTAGAAAGTAGAGTCCGTTCATTAGAGGTGCACTACAATAGAACATATCATTTAAATAAACTGAACAACATTTGTTCTTTATTATAAATGAAAAACCTTTCTTGTCCAAACAAGAAACTGAAATGATGTTCTTAGTTAAGGCAGGCACATAACAACATTCATCTAATTCTAGTACAAGCCCAGAGGGCAGAGATAGATCATAAGTTCCTACAGCAACAGCAGCAACCCTTGCTCCATTGCCTACTCGTAGGTCCACCTCGCCTTTGTCAATGCCCCGCTATTTCTCAGCACATTGGTACAAATGTGAGATGCACATCCGGTATCTAATACCCATGATGAAGAAATAGATAGATTGACTTCTATAACATTTATACCTGAAGTAGAAGTCTCACTTCTCTTCTTCTTAAGATCTTCCAGGTATGCCTTGCAGTTACGCTTCCAGTGTCCTGCTTCCTTACAGAAGAAGCAAGCCCCTTCCTTGGCTACCCCTCCTTTGGGTTTAAGTTCTTTGCCTTTGCCCTTGGCTTGGGACTTTCCCTTACCTTTAGGCTTGCCCTTGCCTTTCTTCTTCTGCACCATTAAAATGGTGTCAGATTTACCCTTCTTAAGGTTAAGCTCTGCAGTTCTCAACATGCTGAGCATTTCAGGCAATGGCTTATCAATTTCATTCATGTTATAATTCATGACAAATTGATTGAAGGCTTGTGGCAAAGATTGCAAGATTAGGTCAGTGGCCAGCTCTTGGCCAAGTGGGAATCCCAGCCTTTGTAGGTTTTCTACGTACCCAATCATCTTGAGTACATATGTATCTACGGGAGTCCCTTCTTGCATTTTGGACCCAAATAATGCCTTAGAGACTTCATATCTCTCATGCCTAGCTTGTCCTTGATATAGTTGACGAAGATGTCCAACCATATCATAAGCATTCATGAACTCGTGTTGCTTCTGAAGCTCAGAGTTCATGGTCGCGAGCATTAGACATGACACATCTAATGCATCATCTTGATGCTTCTTGTAAGCATCTTTGTCAGCTCGCGAGGCATTGGCAGGAGGTGCCTCCAGAATGGGCTGCTCCAGGACGTACAGCTTCCTTTCTTGGGTGAGAACAATTCTCAAGTTCCCTGCATCACCAGAAATTTGCTTCATTGAGCTTGTCCTTCTCAAGGACGGATCACAGAGAGAGAGTGTTCGTGGTTATCGACATAGTTATCTACAACATACAATGCAGAGAATTAATATCATATTCCTTTTATCATTTAATTAGGCCTTTAATTAAATGATGCTCCCACTAAATTATAGGAATTTTGTAGAATCGAGTTATGGATGTGGTCAAACCACTTTTACTAGATTCATACAAACTAGCTATAATTCTTGCGGGACAAGATTCACATCATACTAAGCCTTGAGTTAGCTTTGGCTAAATCGCCCAAGACTTAGTACGATCGGTGGGTATCAGATTACCGATTACATCTCTATGCAACTCTTGTTTATAGGATTAAGACCCACATTTACAAAAGACCTTGAGTTAGCTTTGGCTAAATCGCCCAAGATTTAGTGTAAATGCGATC
Organism: Wurfbainia villosa; assembly: GCA_025175895.1. NCBI lineage: Eukaryota > Viridiplantae > Streptophyta > Magnoliopsida > Zingiberales > Zingiberaceae > Wurfbainia > Wurfbainia villosa. The sequence goes on from CM045995.1 coordinate 27,009,121, forward strand.
TTAACCTATCTTTCCAACGATTGGAATATGCCTATAGTTCTACTCAATCCAATTGAGTTAACTAGTTTTGCTCAATCTAATTGAGCTTACTCTAACCCGAGTCGTGATAGGCGGGACCAAGATTGTCCCTCCGCACCCTACCAAGATAATATTCGTTGCTCTGCTTTGGCAGATTCAACAACAACAAATGATCAAGGTAGTGATGGGTATCAAGGGTCGGTAGGCATTTTCGAGTTGATTCGATTATGATCTAATCTAATCATAATGTGTATCTTATACGCATTTAGGCCTTTATTATCCTATATTAGCATGCATCATATACATACATTAATTATTCTAGCATGCATCATATACATACAAGAAAATTAACCTAGCATGCATCATATACATACAAACATTTTTCTACTAGCATGCATCACATACATACAAGCAAAATCAATTAAATATACATATATATATATCATTAAATGTGATATAGTCATGGCCCTACTACGATCTTCTCAAGCCAATGAGAAGATCGGACGGTCAACCTAAGGCTAGCGGCTTCTCCAAGCGCTTCCTTTGACCGCCATGTGTCGTCGTCACCCTTCTCGTAAGCTCGTCTTCAAGTGGACTTTCCACCGCTCCATTTTGTACATTACAAATACGAAACTCGAGTTACATTCGAGTCTAAAACTATTTACAACTAGAATATTAAAAGAATAGGTGCGACGCGCAGGTCGCAAACACTTTACAACACGCACAACCACAAAACGGCACGCAGGCCGTATTATGAATTACAACACACATAATCCAATCCAATTGGGTTATTGGGCCATGACAATCACAGAATTATACATAATTCTAAATTATGTATTTTTACAAAAAATTTCTATAATTTTTCCTAATTTATTTTGAATTTATGAGTCACCCCTCCGAAACGGTCCCACTAAGCGGTTTCCGGGCGCAATCGCGGGACATGGCCCCTTTCGGGGATAGGGGCAGCGCCCCTACTCGAAAAATAAACTTCGCGAGTGTCCCTACAATGATCTTACAGCGACTTAAGTCGCTGTCCCAAAAACCTAAAGCGAGAACTTGCCGATTCGGAGAGTTTTTCTCGACGGTTGAAGCCTACGAGTGTCCCAACACTCGTTGCTTCGACTCTACGAGAAAAATACCCAAAAATTCTATAAAATAAGAAAATTTACAGAAACATATAAATCTGTAATTTTTATATCTAATATAAAAACTACAAAAATGAAACACATACATGCTTCGCACGTGGCTCTGATACCACTGTTGGGTTTTTCCGAGCCGCAAAAACCGCTTTTTGCGTTGCGGAAACCTCGGAAGCCCCCGGCCACGGATCCGTGCGAAGTATAAAAATTATAATTACATGTATGTGCTTACAGAAATCCTAGATCTACCTTAGATCTAAGAGGTTAGAACGTTACCCTCGTAGCGACGCCCTTCGCTTATCCCGCTCGTCCAAAAGTTCGCCGGAACTCGAGAGTGTCAAGTGCACACTCCTCTATGGTATCCACACAAGCAATAGGTGGAGAGAAATGCCTTAGAGTGTGCTAGCACTCCCTTAGGAATTTCGGCCAAAGAGAGGGATGGGAGAGGGAGAGCTTGAGAGGAAAGGTTCCAAGGTTGAAGATGAAGTAATTAGAGTAACTCATCAAATGAATTCACCACATGAAACCCCTAAAGTGGCCGGCCACTTCATGGAGGGGGGGTTACATGCATGCATGTAACTCCCATGACCCTTGGTCTCCCTCATGATGTGGCACCAATTGACCAAGTCAATGATGATGTGGAGCATCATCATTGGCCGGCCATGCCTAGTCATCATCATGACATGGCATTTGGTCAAGTCAAACTTGACCTTTCATCTTCCCTCTCAAGTCAAGTCAAACTTGACCTCTAATCTCTCATGGTTGATCAAATCTAACCACTTGACTCAAGTCAATTTAATTTAATGAATCTCTATTCATTAATTTAAATTGATTTGATGAATCAAATCTCAATTAGACTCATTCAACACTTGAATCAACTTGAGTCTAACTCAATTAGTCTAATTTGGATTACTCTTAATCCAATTTGGTTCATCCCATGAACCTAATCCTCATGGTTCATCATATGAACCTAATCTCCATCTAATTACTCTTATGTGTGTGACCCTATAGGTTCTTGTAACGTTGGCAATGTCCCTAAACCGATTTAGGAACATAAGCAATGAGCGGTATCTAGCAACACATCATTGCTACCCAAGTTACAAGAATGTTGAGCTCCAACATCACCTTTGTGACTACTAATTGTGACTCTCACAATATGTGACAATGTCCCTCTATCCTTGACATCTAGATTGACCAATCGAGGCATAGACCGTGTCATCCTCGGTACAATCTAAATCTTGAACTCCAAGTAGACTCACTCTAATCAAATGAGCTCAATATCTCATATTGACTCATTTGGGCATGGCCATGCACTTCGTGGTCTCACTCTATCAAGAATATCGATGTCACCCCGTCATATAGGAGGGATAGATCCCATCTACATCACTCACATCCTCCGCATAATTCGTTACATACCCGAATCGCCTTTATAGTCCACCCATTTACGGGTGACGTTTGTGACCAAAGTATGCAACTCCTTATGTAGGGAACCATGGTGACTTCAGGTCTAAGGACTAATAGTCATACTAATAGCCACATGAGAAAGTATATGACACTCATATAACGATCCATGATACTTTCTCATGGCGGGTCATTCAGTATACATTCTCCAATGCATACCCATGTGTCAACTTGATATCTCATATCCATGACTTGTGAGATCAAGTCATCTTGTTGACCTACATGCTAGTCTCTATGCATTAACATTGTCCCTGAATGTTAATACTCGACTAGGAATGATTAAGAGTAGTGTTCTCTATATCATCTCATTATCGATTCAACCAATCGATTGATATAGATAAGAACCTACTACTCAAGGACATTATTATATTTAGTTATTTGGCACCAATACAAGTAAATATAATAACCATGCCTTTATAAATAGGAATATGATACAATAAAGTCCATACAACAATCATCATATGATTGGCTCTAGGGCTTTCACTAACACTTAATGGTTATTGGATCATAACCATTAGGCTCGTTAACCCGCTCCATTAAGATAAGTTAAAATAAACCAAACCATGATGGTTTATTTTAAGTTAAAACGAACCGAACCAACTTTTGGTTCATTCGTTTAAAATAAACGAAACCCTTTGGTTTATTCTCCTCCATTGGATTAGAACCAAACCATTTTGGTTCATCCATTACTTCTTTATAAGACTCGGCCCATCCATGCTTCCATTGCGATTGAAACGATTTCATGCTCGCTTTATGTTTGGTCCAACCAAACCTAGTTTCTCTCGGTCTGAGAATCCCATTCTCAAGCTCGTTTTAAATCCTTCGGATTACGCTCATTGTGCATGTGACCAAATAGGTTCTCAGTTTATGTTGGCCGTCTATAATTAACCATTAATTATAGAACGATCATGAGTGACACCTAGTAGTACATCATGATCCCCAATTAACCGAAAAGATCAACGGTTGATCCAGAACTATTTCTGAAACCCTTCAGCAGCTCGAATGATTCGTGCCTCATTCCCTTCACTCATCTTATACCCACTTGGTTCAGGACATGGTCTATAGTGTCAGTCCCTACTAGGCTGACTATGTCACACCTAGCCCAAGCATCATTTCCTCATCCTACGGATTCTAGTTACTACACATGTATCGAAGAGTACCTTACTCTAAACATGTAATGCTTTGGCCAAAGACTTTAGTAACAATCCGACGAGAGGCCATGGGTATATATCTCCTCGCAAGGAGTGGTGAATCCTTTATAGGCTATTAAAACACCTTCGATCACTTCGACTTATACCCAATCATCCCGGGTCCACATCTCCTTAGAGATGTTTGCTTAAGATGTCAAAGCATAAGTCTCCATGATCAAGATGACTTGAATACCGCAAGTCAAAGAAACATCGCACTTAAGCCACAGTAAGAACTTCATTGACATATCTATATATGCAGAGAACCATATTAAGTCTTACGACTGGTCACTCCAATGAACTAGTTACCATAACTAGCATCCACGATCAACTCCGGACATCACAATGTCTCCAGCCAGTGAGAATCAGCTGCTTGGATACACCAAGGAGTATACCTCGTGCTAGTCTCGACAGAATTGATGGTGTCCAAATCCATCAATTCATCGACTAGGGATAATTTCGATACATCACAATTACACATGTGGAGATACTCACTAGTTGTGATCCAATCACAAATTCTCTCATGTTGTGAATCGTATCGTGGACATTCAGTAAATGAGTTTAAGATCCAATCAAATACATAAAACATGTATACTCAAATAGTGAATCTTTATTTATCATATAAATGGTTCATACATAAGGCAATTGCCTTAGGACATCTCTCATATATTACTAACAAGAAACATAATGGACAGAAAGCAAACACAATGAATCAAAGCTTATACCAGCAATAGGAGCTACGCTCGAAATCCTGCTGCTCTAGTTCACTAGCTCCGGCGACGATATGTAGAAAACCCAACCAGGCAGTGAAATCCACAGAATCGACAAAAAACCCCTTGTTCCGGCAGAACTCGCGGCTCCCAAATAGATCTGGGTGTAGGACGTCGCTGATGCAAACTCCCTTGCCACTCCACACTCTCTGTTGTCCCTTGTCCGCAGGGATCATCGAGACGATCCGGTCGTCGCGAGGAGAGGGAGAGAACGATGAGAACAGCGAGGTCGCTCGGTGAGGAGGGGAAGTTGCTGTGTGGGTTGCGACGGCGACGATGAAAGGGGGGAAACGGTGCGATGGCAGCAGGCATGCACGCGGGGAGAAGACGACGACAGCCTGATCGCAGTGGCGGCGGTGTCGAAGGCACACGATGCATGCGCGGGGAAGGCCGGCGGAGATGCCGACGTGGAGGGAGGCGGCGCCACGTGAGAGGAGAGGGCGTCTGCGGAGATTTCACAAGGAGAGCGAGGTGTGCGTCGGGTGCGGCGGCAGTTCGCGTGAGAAGAAAAGGCTCGGGAAAAGGAATGCAATGGGGGAAGAAAATTGGGGAAATTAGAAAGTTTTAAAAACTAGATTTATAACTAACCTAGGTTAATCAATCCTATTAACTAGCCTAAATAGACCTCTTAAAAGCCTGTTTTTCTTATCCCCGTAAATATCCCATATAAACTCCGTTTAAATCCAGAAAATTTTTAGAAAAATTCCTAAAATTCTCCAAAACTCCCAAAATAATTCTCAGGATTATTTTTCTTAATTCTTTGACCATTAAATTTATATTTTAAATTTTCCCTATTTAACAGAATGAATAAAGAAAATGGCATGACGTATGATAAGAAAATTATTTGAGTAGCATGTGACAACAAAGGTAGTAAAGGGAAACAAGTGAGATTGCCTTCATACTAATCATGAAAACCTATGGTTGTGTAGTCTCGAAAGAATCAAAGCAAGTTCTAGAGTTACAATAACCACAAGTGCACCACACACAAGCAATAAAAATAGGCACAATCCTCACTAGGAATAAAAAAAAATCATCTCAATCTATCAACACAGAATCCATCACCAAGTAGTAAATATATGCAATCAAATAATCCATTCATGACAATAAATCCCAAAATTTGACAATCAAATTTAACTAGCTTTCACGACTTCTAAAAAGATATAAAGGAATGCATAGGAAAGTTATTTGAAAAATTGACAAAACAAAAACACGTCAAACAAAACTTAACAACTATAACTAAAATAAATAAAGTAAAAGAAACGTATATACAAGGAAAATAAAAGAAAATGAGATGGAACAAACTCCCCTGAGGTCCTAGCGGTTGAAGAAGATTCAGTAAAAGGAGCCACGCAGGTCGTGGGGTGCTCTAAAAGAAATCCAGTCCCAATGGTTGAAGAAGATTTAGAGTAAGCATCCATGTCGGGAGTGGGATGGACTGAATGGGGGTGAGTGCTTTCATTGTATAATCAGAATAGGTCCAGCCGAGCACAAGCTTCAGCCGGCTTCACCATTTCTTCTCCGCAATTTCCACCCGAGGCACCTCCGCCCGTCGGCCGTGCTCTCCCTTTCCTCGTCAGTCGTCGGCGGTCGCCAGAGAGGGAAGGGAATCCTCTCCAATCTCCGGTGACCGGTGGTCTTCTCCTTCATCACCCCCTCCACAGCCGACATTTTTCATTCGCCCCTTCTCACAGATTTCACCCGACGCCATTTCACTGCCGCCAGTCATCTCCGCTCCGAGCTCAGCCGCTGCCGATCAATCGGAGACGGTATTCGTCTCCGGTGATCGATCCGGCCAACTCCTCCACCATCAGCAGTCACCACACCTCCGCGGTCCAGTGAGCAGCGCTGCCTCCACCTCCATCCGATAGTTTCACCATTAGCTCCGGCAGCTCCATAAGACCTCCGACATGCAGCTATTTTCATCCCTATTCCAAATTTTAGAGGGCAAGATTTCATTTGTTTATTCCTTGGTTTAGATTGTTGAATGTTTATAATAGATTCAATCTTCCAGGTTTAGATTGCATGTATTCAAATTGTTTTGTTTCATGCCTATTTAGTGTTTGATGAAATGTTTCTATGGGTAATTAGGTGGTAGTTAGTTAGTTTAGATTTAATTTCATGTTATGTTTTACTCTCATGTTATTATGCATTTCAATTGTTGTTTAAATTCATGCATTTCCTTTATGTTTTCGAATGCATTTGTTTGAATGTTTGCACTATCTTTCGTTTAGTAGGATTAGTTTTATTTTAATCGAAACCCCTATTTTCAATAGAAAATTCAAAGCAATAATTAGCGATACTAAAACTACTAGTCTATCAATTACACTCATTGAAAAATGATCTGGGCCGTTCCCTATGCTATATTAGTGTAGGGAGGGTTTGGTAATTAATTTGGAACGGTACCATGACACAAATCGCCGTTATCAACAAGTCATGGATGACTTGGAGGGATCCGATAGGTGTGAGGCTGATGGAGGTGGCTAGAAGGCTTAGGTCTAGGCTAAGGGTGGTTTAGCAAGTATGAGGGCATCATACTTGGGGTTAAACCTCATGGTTGAGGTTATCAGTCAACTAGGGCTTTGGACTAGTCGATTTGTCAAGTGTTTTAACACTTTGCATTCGAGTTGACTCTGGGAAGTCGACTGAGTTATGATCAGTCGACTGTTGTGAGTCAACTGGCATTCGACTGCGATAAATAGCCTTGGCAATCGACTGCCAGCATTGGGCAGTTGATTGATGGCTTGAGCAGTTGACTACCATGGATGGTAGTCGACTCCTGGTGCTTAGAACGCTCGGTAGATGACTGATCAGTCGGCTATGAGGTTGGCAGTTGACTGATTAGTCTGCTATAAGGTAGCAAGCACGAATGAATTCCGTCATCGGACGAAGATGCACCATTCACCCCCCTCTAGCGACGTCCAATTCCCAACAAGTGGTATCAGAGCGAGGCCTCTCTTCAAGGTTTAACAACCAAGGGAGCACGCTAGGGGGAAAAAGATGGAGTTTGAAGAAAAATTGGGATGAGACATCAACACCCCAATTCCATACACCTTCTATAGACAAGAAGGCTTCAATCAATGGAAGATGAGGATTGAAGAATTCATAATAATGAAGGACTTCGAAGATTGGTCTGCCTTGATGAACGAATTTGTATATCCAAGAAGTTCGAAGGGAGGATTCCTCAAGATGAAGAAATGGATCGAGGAACAACTCCAAAATTTTGAAAGAAATAAGAAGTTAATAAAATTCTTAGGTGATTTAATCCCTAATGATGTTTTGTGTAGATTAGGTGAATATAAGGATGCAAAGGAGTTTTGGAGAGAATTGACAAAGCTCCACACAGGACCATCACCGGCCTCAAGTGAAGAACAATCCCAAGAAGCTGAAGAATGCTCATCGGTTCAAGAGCTTGAGGAATTGGAGGTTGAGACTCAACATCAGATGGAGAAGAGGTGGAAGAAGACTCCACCTCTAGGATTGAGGGGGAGGATATGAGATCATCCACACCGGAGCAACCTTAAGAGGAACCATCAACCTCTGGTTGAGAAGATGAACAAGCTCAAGAGACTTCCACCACCGACCTAGGTAACTCAAGCACATTAATAAATAATAAAAAAAAATCATATTATGTGTTTTGAGTGTAGGGAAGTCGGACACTACAAGAGCAAGTGTCCGAAACTGGTCAAGAAGACGACACAAGTCGTGCCAAAGGCCAAGGAACCCGATCCCCCAACAATTAAAAATAAGGAGCACATCATTTGTTTCAAGTGCCAACAAAAAGGCCATTATAGGACTCAATGCCCTAGGGGAAGGAAGAAGGTCCAAGAAGGAGCATCAAATATAGGGGGAGCTAAGGCAAACCCTAAGGTAACCTTATAGTATGCTTCCTCTTCAATAAATAGTCAAAAGCATGCTAGGAACAATTTTAATGCTATTGCTATTACTCATGAACAAAAGCATGCTAGAAATAATAGATTTTATTGCTTAGGAGATAAACATGTCAATCTTAGAAATAAGGAGAAATTTGGGACTAATATTCCTAAAACAATCCTACTTAAAGAAAGTATTAGGAAGGTAGAGGACCATTTAGGCATTAACCCTAAAAAGGGTAGGCATATGCCTAAAAGAAATGGTGATGCCCAAAGACTCAATCAAAAATAAAAAATTGGGCAATTAGAATTAGAAAATCAACTTTTGAGGTCAAAACATAAAAAATTGGAAAAGACACTTAAGAAAATGCAAAATCAAATGCAAGAGTCAAATGGTCAAACTCTAGGATCTAGGAGTCAAAACCTAGGGTGTAGGAAGCAAGGCTCATTCAAGGGCAAGAAGGATTTGGGTCACAAACCTAAGCCTAAGGAGACTTACCATAGTGTTTCATTCAATTATGGAACACAACCTAGGTCTAGGAAGACCAAGGTTACTAGGGAGGCAATCCCTAAGGCTAACCATGGAGTGTGCCTAGTGGCTAAGGTTTCAAGGAAACCTAGGGAAGCCACTAAGAAGGTTACAAGGGGAGTCACCCCTAGAGTTAACCTAGGCAAGACCACAATGACCAAGGCTACCAAGCCTAGGAGAGTCATTAGGAGGGTATCTAGGGAAGTTATTCCTAGTGAATACCTAATTAACCCAAGGAGCTCCAATAGGTATTGGGTTCCTAGGAGCGTGATCGATTCACGCTAAATGGGTTAGGTTGTGTCAACCTTGATTGGATGGGTAGTTAACTCAACCATAGCAAAGTTGATATTTTAGGACATTTTCAAGGTTTTGGCATACCTTGGAAATAAGTTTGAATCTTAAATTCTAAAATATTTTAGGACATGACAATATATTTTGAGAATTATGGAAAATTGATCAAATTGGCACAAATTAGGTCTAGAGGTCTTAGTGTGCCATTTTGAGTTTTGGCACACTTGGGAGATAGGTGATATCATGGGAAAATCAACATAATCCTAACAAATGCCAACTAATATTAAAATTTAGGTATTCTTATGCCTTATATTTTATTTTTCATGCTTTGATTGCCATATAACATGTCATGACATTATATTTCATTTTAATTATAAATGTCATGATCATGCTTAGGTTTGTTTTTATGTCATGTATGCTTAGGTTTATATTTATGCCATGACATCATGATTATTGGTACATGCTTATTTATGCTATCATTTTATGTCATAATCATCATTCATTCATTTAGGTTTGATTAAAATTGATTTAAGGACTATTGACATGATTTAAAGTCTCATGTATAAGGGAATCAAGTAGTGTTGCCTTAGAAAATACATGAGACCTTAGTCTAGGATGAACAAAACCCACATCTCACATCACATTGACATGTGTGTGTATTGATACACCCTAGATACATGTGAGATTCTAGAAAATGAGTTAAGTTCAAGGTGCATAGTTTTTGCATCTAGATAAATTCAAACTCATCTTATACCATGGGTGGAATCATGAGGAAAGCTTATGTACAAGTCATGTGCATTAAGCCCATAGACCATGGTTCAATATAAGGTTTTAAAAAGATTTCAAAAACATTTTAGAAAACCTAGGCAAAGTCTATCTTTTGATAGCAATCACCATTGATAGAGTTGGTACAAAGTAGGGCTAAAACATTAAACTTTTCAATGGCTTTGAACTTTGTATCAAACTTACTATTTAATGGGTAATTTAATTTTTAAATATTTTTTACCCATAATAATTGTTATAAGTAGTATACGTATGAAGTTTCAAGATTTTTTAAAATACGTATATTTACTTATGTATTTCTTAATCTCATTTTCTGAAACTCAATTTTTGCATTTGCAGAAATCAGTCGACTGTCGCTATTGGCAATCGACTGGCATTAAGGGCAGTCAACTGGTGATTGTAAGAATCGACTGCCAACACTGATTTTGGGCAAACAAGGATGTTTATCCCATGTTTCAACTATGTTAGGCTACCATAATTGCTCCTAACCCTAGGATATGCTTTGGAAAACATTGGAAAGGGTGAAAATCGGTTGGATATGAATTAGGAGAGTTGTTAGGGTGATGTATCAATTTTAAGGTGTATGAAAGTTCAAGGTTGAACTTTTAATCTTAATTTTGATTGGTTAGTGTTATTATAGGTTTAGGGACTCTCCAAGGATATTGTTGGTGCAATGGTCAAGGGGGAGAAAGCCATTAGGGGGAGGTTATCTATCATGGGATGATGGATGTGTTCTTCCTCATGAGGGGGAGAATTTTGAGAATGCGAGGTGCCCAATTGGGAAAATTGGGAGAGTTTAAAGGATTGTCTCTCTTTAGTGATATGAGACTTATCACTAGGAAGAGTGAAGGCATCCTAGACTTTTTTGGACCAAGGGGGAGATTGTAAGATCTCATTGGGATATGAGACATTGACACTCTTGGGGAGAGCCTTTTTGATGTATGTCAAAAAGGGGAGAATTGATGTGGGAGAAGTTGAGATTCCCAATTTGGACAATTGGGAGGATTGGATTGAGTTAGTTTTCTAACTCAAAGATGTTGGTTTTTGTCAAACATCAAAAAGGGAGAGATTATTAGTACAATCAGCCTAGGTCACGATTGACCAGACTTGAGTTTGACTCGCGTAGTGGTTTGATGTTTGACATTGATGTTTGATAATGAGTTGACCATTGTTTGACAATGGGTTGACTATATGGTTGACATGGGGTTGACCATATTGTTGGAACGTGTTAGGGCAATCTCTTGCCATGATTAGGTTTTGATGTGTGTGGCAAAGGGTTTAAGTTAGTTTGTTATGTTGATTTGATATGTGCGTTGAAGTCGTGCAGGACTTAGTAATTCGCACATTGAACCGTGGCGAGTTTCACAACTCATGACTCGGTCCTTGAGTCGGTGAAGGATGGCTTTGCGGAAGTCGTGTGCTTGGAGCATCCGAGGGACCGCCGGACGAGGAGCTTGGAGTGAAGCCGGAGGAAGTAGACTTCGAGGCAAGAGAGGCAAAGGAGCATTGCAGAGCCGTGCGCCTGATGCTGCCGAGGGACGTGGCCGCGAACGAAGAGAACTTCGAAGGCGAGGGACTCCGAGAGATGAGAGTGAGCGAATGTAACTCGGGAAGGGGTAGCTCTTAGATAAAACTTGGCCATTTGGCTAAGTGTCGGATGGGATTTCCCGACACCAATCAACTTCCATGGAATGGCAGTCGATTGCTCTGAGTCAAACATGATTCGACTGGTATTCGACTAAGTGTTTTGAGGCCAGCAATGATCATTATATGTGGGCAAATCGCTAAGATTATCAATCGATCAAGGCAGCAATGATCGGGTAGAAAGGGTTTGGCCATGAACCGCCAGTAGCCGATCGGCGCGACTACGGAGGCAGTAGTCGACTGATGAGGTCCATCAGTCGACTGCCAAGTGTTCCGTTGGACTACAAAGGTCGGGATCCGACGTGTTCGGAGGTTGTTGGAGTGGCGACAGTCGACTACCAAGGGCAGTAGTCGATTGGTGGTGGCCAACGGGAAGAAAAGCTTCCTCTCTATAAAAAGAGAGGGTGTGGGCTTTTGGATGGCTAATGCTTATGCTCTAAGTAATCTTCCGAGTACCCCACAAGGTCTAAACTCTTCTTACTTGCTTTTACTCTATTCTTATTATAAGAAGAGTGATCTTGATTGTAAAGGTTACCTCCACCTAGCTTGGTGCAAAGGAGAGACCATTAGTGGATTTCAAGCAGTGATTCACCGTGATTTAATCGGGACAGGATTAGCGGCGAGCTGGAACTACGCTATATCTATTGTTTGTTAGCGCTTGTTTTTCTTTTCTTTGTCTTTATTTCTTTAATTTGCTTGTATTGTTGTTTCCGCTTGCGCTAATCTAATTGTAGACGAGCAAATTACGACATCCAACGATTGAGGGCTATTCACCCCCCTCTAGCCGGCCGTTTCGATCCTCCAACAAGTGGTATCAGAGCCAAGGAAAGCTTGTCGAGGACTAACCGCCACAACAAGCAACATTCAAAATGGTCGGCTCCAACATCCACCCACCGAAGTTCGACGGCGAATTCTCTTGGTGGAAAAAGAGAATGGAGGTATTTTTCGAAACGGATTTTGATATTATGATTACAATGGAATCCGGTTTCGTTTTGCCTAGGGATGAAGAAGGGAAGCCAATAGAGAAATCTAGGTGGACCAAAAAGCAAAGGGAAGAGCACCTTGCAAACTCAAAAGCCAAGCATCATCTTTTCAATGTGCTCCCCCAACAAGAGATCAACCGAATTGGAGAATGCCTAAGTGCCAAGGAGATGTGGGAGAAGCTAATTGAGCTTCATGAAGGCACATCCGAGGCGAAGCTTGCAAGGAGAGCCCTCCTCCGCTCCCAACTCAACAACATTAAACTAGAAAATGGAGAAAAGGTAATTTCCTTACATTCTCGTTTCAAGGAAATTATAACCGGTTTGTCAAGTGTAGGTGAGAAGCTATCAAACCGGGATATGGTTATGAAGGCTATAGATTCCTTTCCGCAATCCTCAAAGTGGAGCTCCATGGTGGACTCCTTCTATATTTCGAAGAATTTAGAAGTGAGCACCTTGGAGGAGTTCTTCTCAACAATGGAGCTCCATGAAATGAGGCTTGAAGGAATACAAGAAGAGCCAAAAATCCAACCTTCAAGAGGAGTAGCATTCTTGGCAAACAAGGGGAAGAAGAAGATAGAGATCCCCTCCTCCTCCGATGATGATGAAGCATCCTCCTCCTCCTCCATGGATAGCACAGAAGAAGCGTATATGGTAAGGAGGGTAAGGCATGCTTTAAAGGGTTTTCATTTTAATAAATCTAATGATAGAAATAGAAGACCAAGGGGGAAAATCATTTGCTACAATTGCCAAGGAGAGGGACACATAAGGGATAATTGTCCCCTCCTAAACAAGAGCAAGAAAGAGAAGAAAAAGAAGGAAGAAAAGAAGAAGAAGAAGGGGAGCAAGAATAAAGAGGAGAAGAAGACAAAGGAAAAGGGGAAGGCCAAGGCATTCAAAGCAAAGACATGGGATGACCCTTCTTCCTCATCCTCATCCGAAGAAGAAGAACATGTCTACTCCAACCTTGAATTGATGGCCTTCGATGACTTGGATTGCTCCTCCACCGAAAACGAAGAATCAAACTCAAGTGGAGAGAGCTCTAGTGAAGGGGGAGCCTCCTCTAAATCCTCCTCATCCGAAGAAGAAGACGACATGGAAGCTATGGTAACAAATCTAACTCCCAAGAAAATAGTTTCCATGGTTTCTAGCTTAACTAGGGATTTATTTAGAGCTAAGAAGAAAAATAAGAGCATGCTTGAGCAAATTAAGGACTTAGAAAATAAACTAGAAAAAGCATGCTTAAATGATGACAATATTTCTTCTAGCTTAAATGATGCATGCTCACATGATAACTATATACCTTTGGATGTTAGTGATGCATGTATAGAAGAAAATAGGGCTTTAAGAGAGAAAGTAGATTATTTAACCAAAGCCCTAGAAAAGTTTACAATTGGCTCAAACACCTTGAACATGATTATAGGGAGCCAAAGAGCTAGCTTCAATAAGAAAGACCTAGGATACAAAGAAAAGAAAAATGAAAAGGCCTATAAATGCCTAATTGCTAGGGGACAAGATAAGAAGAAGGTAATAGCTAGAAAATGGATCCCCAAGGAGTATTTAGTGAACCCAATAGGAAAGAACTTATTTTGGGTTCCTAAATCCATTCTTAAGGGTTAGGAAAACCCTAAGATAGTCAACCATATGCATTTCACCTATATCATATGTTGGTTGACTTAGGATGGTGGGACCTCACTTTTAGAAGTAGTGTTGGGTGATGATAATGTGCCCATAAATAGATAATAATGCTTAAATCATGATAGTTGATGTAATTGTTACACATGTTTGCAATCATGATTTATGATTTTGATATTTGACACATAATCATGAGAAATAGGATTTAAATCATGCCTTAGGTGATATTTGCTAATTATCATCATGTAATACCTAATGCATGATTATTACTTGATGAATACATATATTTAATGATCATAATGTGTAATTCATTCATATATGTCATTATGATCATGTGGATTGTTAGGGTGATAATTAACCTTGATAGAATTGCATGAATATAATGGTTAAGTATATACAAATACCTCTAGGATACATCTCACACTCACTATAGGCTACCATGATTGAAAACTTAGCATGAGTGAGATGTTAGGATGATACAAATGTCCACTAATGCCTATGACATTTAGATGGTCATTTAAAGTATCAAAATAGCAATAATAGACCAATCATGGGGAAGGCTTACGTTTAATTCATAGACATATTGCCCAAAGATCATGGTTGGATATTTCATATGTTTTCAAAACAATTTCTTAATCTAAAATCTATGTAATCATGTTTTGAAACAATTGGAACCAAAACTAGGTGGTAAACTTGATACTAGAATGATCAAAAACCTAGTGGTTTTTAAAGCTTTTGGATTTTTGGAAAATCTCAGAAAATATAATAATTTTTCATTAAAAAAACTATTTTTCATTGATAGATATACTTAAAAGAAATGTGTTCCCCAAATTTCATGATTTTTTAAATTTTCTGGAATTTTTAATGCATTTAATTTCACTAAAAATCGTAATTTAAAATAGGTGTCAATGACCGTAGTCTGAACCAATGATCGGTGCCCTGATATTCCGAACAGTAAAGGCTGATTTCAGTTATTAAACTAATTTTTGGTATTTTCCTTCTATTAGACTTGATGTCATGTGTTTATAACTTAGTATTAATCATTTTGATGGTGTCAAAGGGGGAGAAAATATTATGTTTAAGTTAATTATGATAGGGGGAGAAATATGTATGGGGAGTTTCATGGATTAAAGGGGAGTTGCATGTTGCTATATCATGTTTATGTTTACATGCTTTCTTACCTTAGAAATTTTTATCAAATGTTTTTACCTAACTTAAACGGATTGCCACACATCAAAAAGGGAGAGATTGTTAGGGCAATCTCTTGCCATGATTAGGTTTTGATGTGTGTGGCAAAGGGTTTAAGTTAGTTTGTTATGTTGATTTGATATGTGCGTTGAAGTCGTGCAGGACTTAGTAATTCGCACATGGAGCCGTGGCGAGTTTCACAACTCATGACTCGGTCCTTGAGTCGGTGAAGGATGCCTTTGCGGAAGCCGTGCGCTTGGAGCATTCGAGGGACCGCCGGACGAGGAGCTTGGAGTGAAGCTAGAGAAAGTAGACTTCGAGGCAAGAGGCGCGAAGGAGCATTACAGAGTCGTGCACCTGATGCTGCCGAGGGACATGGTCGCGAACGAAGAGAACTTCGAAGGCGAGGGACTCCGAGAGATGAGAGTGAGCGAATGTAACTCGGGAAGGGGTAACTCTTAGGTGAAACTTGACCATTTGGCTAAGTGTCGGATGGGATTTCCCGACACGATCGCCGCCATGGAATGGCAGGCGATCTTCCGAATCGAACGTGATTCGACCGGGTATTCGGCCAGTGTTTGAGGCCAGCCGATGCCCATATGTGGCGATCGATCGAAAGATTATCATCCGATCCAAGACGACAATCGGTGATAGAAAGGGTTTGGCCATAGAACCGCTCGTAGCCGACTGGGCAGTCGACTACGGAGACAGAAGTCGACTGATGAGGTCCATTAGTCGACTGCCAAGTGTTCCGTTGGACTACAACGGTCGGGATCCGACGTGTTCGGAGGTCGTTGGAGTGGCGGCAGTCGACTGCCAAGGGCAGCAGTCGACTGGTGGCGGCCAATGGGAATAAAAGCTTCCTCTCTATAAAAAGAGAGGGTGTGGGATTTTGGATGGCTAATACTTATGCTCTAAGTGATCTTCCAAGGGCCCAACAAGCTCTAAACTCTTCTTACTTGCTTTTACTCTATTCTTATTGTAAGAAGAGTGATCTTGATTGTAAAGGTTACCTCCACCTAGCTTGGTGCAAAGGAGAGACCATTAGTGGATTGGTTTTGGCGGAGTGATTCACCGAGGATGAATCGGGGACCGTGGATTAGCGGCGTAGCTGTGAACCACATTACGACATTGTGTTAGCATTGTCTATTTCTTTTGCTTTATCTTTATTTGTTTAATTTTCTTGTATTGTTGTTTCCGCTTGCGCTAATCTAATTGTAGATGAGCAAATTACGACATCCAACGATTGAGGGCTATTCAGCCCCCTCTAGCCGACCGTTTTGATCCTCCAACAGAACATTGGTGGCCGGCTAGAGGGGGGTGAATAGCCCTCTTCGTACGATGATGGTAATTGCTTCGTTGATTGTCTACAAATTCTATTAGCACAGTGGAAATGTAAAAGCTAAAGTAAAACAATGCAAAGAAACAAACAAGGTAGTGGTTTGATGTTAGTGTTTTGATGTTTGACATTGATGTTTGATAATGAGTTGACCATTGTTTGACAATGGATTGACTATATGGTTGACATGGGGTCGACCATATTGTTGGAACATTGGTGGTCGGCTAGAGGGGGGTGAATAGCCCTCTTCGTACGATGATGGTAATTGCTTCGTTGATTGTCTACAAATTCTATTAGCACAGCGGAAATGTAAAAGCTAAAGTAAAACAATGCAAAGAAACAAACAAGAATACAAACGCTAACACCAACTCATAACGTGGTTCACGACCCTTGCCGCTAATCCACGACCCGATTCGTTCCAAGGTGAATCACTCCTTAAAGCTTTCCACTAATCTCTCCTTGGCACTAAGCAAGGTGGACGTAACCTTTCTTACAATCTCCCTCTTACAATATGATTGAAATAAAAACTAGTAAGAGGAGTTGAAAACATTTGGGCACTTGGGAAGATGTTTAGAGTAGAAGCATTAGCCTCCCCAAGTGTTCAAAGGCCCCATTTTATAGAGAACTCATTCTTTCCGTTGGGCGCCTAGCAGTCGACTGATGCCCCGATCAGTCGACTGCTCCTGTAGTCGTTGTCCAATAACGACTTCTTCCACGTTGGATTTTATCCAACGACTCCCACATCAGTCGACTGATGGAGCTAACAGTCGAGTGCCGGAAGTGAGCACTCGACTGATCAACATTTTGTGCCCGAAACCCTTGCGATCGATCATTGTGCCATCGCATTCGATCGATGGTTTCGACGATCGACGCCAACCCTTGGCGATCGCTAGGACAAACCTCGACTCGAACACCGATCAGTCACACCACTGGGCGATTGACTACCATGTCATGGTAGTCGACTGATGTCGGGAAATCTCATCCGACACTTAGCCAAATGGCCAAGTTTCACCTATGATCTACCCCATCCCGGGTTACAATCGCTCACTCTCATTCCCTTGGAGTCCCTCACCTTCGAAGTTGTCTTCGTCTGACCACGTCCCTCAGATGCGCCAAGCACATGACTTCGCAGCACCACCCTTCGTGTCTCGCCCTGAAGTCTACTTCCTCCGGCTTCACTCCAATGCTCCTCGTCCGGCGGTCCCTCGGATGCACCAAGCGCACAACTTCCACAATGCATCTTTCACCGACTCAAGGACCGAGTCATGAGAGGTGAAACTCGCCAATGCTCCATGTGCGAATTACTAAGTCCTGCAAGACTCCAACACACACATCAAATCCAATACAATCCTAACTTAAACCCTTTGCCACACACATCAAAACCACATCATGGGTTGATTTCCCTAACACATATGATGGAGAAGTCCAAGTGGGCAAGGGAAAGTCTAAGTCTTGAGTACTTGGCATGGAAAGTCCAAGCATGGGTCTTGGCATGGCATGGGTTTTGTCGTCATCATTAAACATTGTATTTCAATTCTTTATCGAGCTTTTATCTTAACGAGGAGAGGGGGTTTGTCTCTCTACCTCGAGATTTTCAAAGTTTTGTAATCGTTGTCTCCTACCTCCAACAAGGAGGAGACTAATTTAGTGAATTGCCCTCCGTACGCAATCTCGGATCGTAAGGACCTTGGATTAGCAGTCGGTAGGCTATGAACCAAGTAAAACTAAGCTTTGTCATTTAGATTTCCGCTGTGTATTTACTCTACTATTGTTTTAATCGAATGGAACGAAAAAGAAACGAAAGATTTACGTGCACTATTCACCCCCTCTAGTGCTCTTTTTACGATCCGATAATTGGTATCAGAGCGGGGGCGATCAAATTCGGTGCAACCACCGATTGGGCACTTTTCTTTTCGTATTTATTGTTTTAAGTTTTTCCCACACTACTAATCCAAGACCAAGTCTTGGTACCCTTTTTGGTTGTGTATTTGCAAGTATCGATAGAACTAATCGCATCCGGAGTAGCTCACGGTAAAATGGGCATAACTTTTTATATAAGTGGACCCATAAAACATGCTACCCTCGTAACAAGCTATTTTCATCCCCAAAAAATGACATTTAGTACCCTTTCGGGGACATCGAAGGCCGTAAGTTCTTAGTTTTTGTTTAGTTTTTTATTTTTTAATTTATTTCTTTTTATTTCCTGCATTACTAATCCAAGGTGAAGTCTTGGAAATTCTTTCTTGTCATTTGTGTTTTTGCAAGGTTTTTTAAATGGCCCATCTCGAAGGGTTTAGCATCGCCTGACCTCCATTTTACAATGGAGATGACTTCCGTTACTGGAAGGGTCAAATGGAGTGCTACTTGAAAATCCAAGTAGAGATGTGGATCGTGATTCAAACCGGATTCATACTTCCAACAAATGGAAATGGTGAATTCTTGGATTGCAATCAGTGGACAAATGCCATGAAACACCAAGTGGAAGCCGACGCCAAGGACACACATTCTACAATGCGGGCTATCCAAAGAGGAGCTCAACCATGTCGGCCCATTCATAAGCGCGAAGGACTTGTGAAATAAGCTCATTGAGCTTCACGAAAGAATGGCTGATACGAAGGTATGTAAGCGTGACTTACTTTTAAATAAATTTTTTAACTTAAAAATGCAGGAACACGAGTCGGCCACCCAACTCCATGCCTGAATTCAAGATATTATGAATGAGCTGCATTCGATTGGACAGAAGGTCAAAAATCAAGATGTGATCAGGTACGCGCTTAATGCATTCCCTAGGACTACCTTGTGGGCATCTATGGTTGATGCCTACAAGGTTTCTAAGGACCTTTCAAAAATTAGGTTAGACGAATTGTTTTCTGAATTTGAATTACATGAGTAGTCTAATCCAGCCCCCGTCGAGAAAAGTATCGCTTTATTTGCAGGTCTGAAGAAGAAGCCCAAGAGCAAACCACCTCCGGAGGAAGAAGACGAGTACGAGTCGGAGGTGGACAACGAGATGGAGACCAAACTAGTAAATCTAGTTCAGAAAATGGTCAAGAGCCGAAGACGACAAATCAATCAATCCAAGGAGGGTATGTCGAAACAAAATTCTAACTATAGATGCTAGGAGTGCAATAGGATGGGCTACATCAAGTCGGAGTGTCCAAGACTCAAGAACAAGGCACTACAATCTAAGAAGGCACTCAACGCAACATGGGAGGAATCGTCGGAGGAGGAAGACTAGCTCAACAACCTCGCCTTCATGGCCAAGCCATCCGAACCTGAGGAAGAGTCCGACTTCGGATCCGACAACGAGTCTCTATTCAAGACAAGCCACGGATCTGTATCCAGTTCAAAAGGTTCACTCAAGGTGAGTCGCTCTCTAATCGATATATTATCTGGTGCAATTAAGTTCTTAACTAGAAAGTTAGCTAAGACCGAGTCCAAGGTTGAGACCTTAGTTGAGGAGGTTAAACTCCTTAAACACAAGGTCTCCCTAACCTCTTCAACTAGTCAAGTTCAAGAGGAGGACTCAACTCGAGTTGAAAAACTCGAAGTTGAGAACTCACTCTTGAAAGGACAAGTCGAAGATCTTAGGCAAACGTTGGAAAGGTTCACTTTGGGATCCAAATGACTTGACCTACTACTTGGATCGCAAAGGGTCATATACAACAAGGTCGGACTAGGATTTAGATCAACCACGACTAACAAGTCGTATATGTCAATCGTAAACCGTAATAGAAAAGAAGTCCAAGCATTGGTCCCTAAGACCACTTTAATTTCACAATTAGGATCTAATAAGTACTGGGTTCCCAAGGACCAAATCCACTACCTGGATAGACCGAATCGATTCAATGGTCTAGGGGGAGCTAGTACTAAATTTGTTTGCTCTATTACATGAAATTAGACTTGCATGCTTAGTTTTTGTTTTAATTTTTAGAACGGCTAGATAGGGTCAATAACTCATCAATCTTGACAACATAGTACTAGGATGCGGTGAGATGATAGTACATTAGGGAAACAAAGTCTTGTGCCTCTGAACTAGATAAGGCGTATCTAGCTTGGTGCACTCGACTAAGTTGAAGTAGCTGAAGCTACCTCGCCGTATCCTTAACTAGTTAGACCAGGAAGTAATCTTAAGTAACTCAAGTAATTGATTTCTTGAATTTGGCTTTGTCTAAGGAAGTGGTCGTTGTTCTGATCAAAGAAGACCTTTGTGCCTCGCCACAACCTGGAAGCCAACTTCTCGAAAAAGTTACTTGATGATCTTAGGGTTAAATCCGAATCTAATCCAAGGTTGATTAGTTTCAATTCATTAAATTTAATCAAGTAAAATTGAAGTCATCTCACAGAATACATAAGGATAACATGTTTGATCATGTAGAAAGGGTGAGATGACTCTAGGACTAATAAACTTCAACCAAATCTCAAATTCCAATATCCAATCCAACTACTATATGTTCAGGATCAATGGATGTTGGATAGTGGGTGCTCCCGACACATGACCGGAGACCGACTAAAATTTTCGAAGCTTAGATTCAAAAGTCAAGGATCGGTAGCTTTCAACGACAAGCACAAAATCATCGGATCAAGTGATATTGAGCTAAACTCTAACTTTACAATTCGAAATGTTTTATTAGTCGAAAATTTTGAGTATAATTTACTTAGTGTAAGTCAATTGTGTGACAACAACTATAAGGTTATATTCTTAGAAAATGAATGCTTAATTAAAACTAATGAAACCTTTAAAATAATACTTAAAGGAACTAGGAATAGCAATATATACACAATTAATTTACCCAACTCCTCATCCAAGTGTTTAATGACACAACAAGAGGAATCCTAGTTGTGGCACCGACGACTCGACCACTCGCACCCAAGACTCATTCACAAGGTGAGTCAGAGTGGTTTAGTCAGACGCTTGCCCAACCTTAACAACTTGGATAATAAAATTTGTAATGCTTGTCAACAAGGTAAACAAACTAGGACACAACATCAACTAACTAACCAAGAACGAACTAAAAGTGTGCTTGAGCTCCTACACTTGGTTCTATTCGATTCTCATGGAGCCAAGTCACTAAATGGGAGTCAATTTTGCTTAGTCATAATTGACGACTACTCTAGGTTCACCTGGGTTAGGTTCCTTAAACACAAAAGTGATACCTTAGACCAACTTACCAACTTATGTAAATTAATAGAAAATGAAAAGGACTTTAAGATTAAAAGACTTAGAAGCGATCATGGTGGTGAATTTAAAAACCATAGGTTCACCGACTTCTGTAACCTAAACGGATACCACCATGAGTTCTCCTGTCCTAGAATCCCACAACAAATGGTCTAGTCGAGCGAAAGAATAGAACCTTACAAGAAGCCGCTAGAACCATGTTAAACAAGTACAAGCTACCTGATAGGTTTTGGGCAAAAGCCATTAGTACGACATGCTATGTCCAAAATAGAATCCTACTAGCCAAAAGACACCTTAAGACCTCATACAATATCTACCATGATAAAGTACCTAACATTAAATACTTTAGGGTATTTTGATGTAGGGTACATATCCTAAATACTAAAAACTACTTAGGAAAATTCACCTCTAAAACAAATACCAGAATATTCCTATGATACTCAACCACAAGTAAAACCTATATAGTCTACAATAATGAAACCCTAAAAATCGAAGAAACTGTTAATGTAGTATTCGATGAAGGAGATAAAACCATAAAATCCGAATAGAACCAATTGGTGAACCAATTCATACTAGACTCGAATCTAACCATGAAATCGAGTCTAGTGCAAATCGTAACCCGAGTCAGTCTAGGTTACAATCGAATCATCCTATCGATCAAGTGATAGGTGATCCCAACCTAGGGGTTCGAACTAGAGCATCATACAGAAACCTTAGTCAAATCTCTTTAATCTCGAAATCGAACCCAAATCAATTGAACAAGCTCTTCTTAATCCCGATTGGAGTATTAAGATGCAAGAAGAACTAGCTCAATTCACTAGGAACGAAGTTTGGGAATTAGTACCACCACCTAAAGATAAATCAATTATTGGAACAAGGTGGGTATTCCGGAACAAACTGGATGACAAAGGTGAAGTTAGAAATAAAGCGAGATTGGTCACAAAAGGATTTAGTCAAGTAGAGGAGTTAGATTATGACAAAACCTACGCCCCCGTAGCTAGACTAGAATCAATCAGGATTTAAACTATTTCAAATGGATGTAAAATTAGCGTTCTTAAATGGAATTATCAAGGAAGAAGTCTATGTTAGCCAACCCCTAGGATTCGAAAACTTAGACAAACTTGACCATGTTTTTAAACTTAAGAAAGCCTTATATGGACTAAAACAAGCTCCTAGAGCTTGGTATGAAAGACTTTCTATTTATCTCAAGTCTAAAGGGTTTAGCCAAGGCCTAGTTGACCCAACCCTCTTCGTAAAATCTGTAGGCAAAGAAATCTTTATTCCCCAAATTTACGTAGATGACATAATTTTTGGAACAACCAACTCAATCCTACTAAATGAGTTCATTTCACTAATGGAAAGTGAATTTGAAATCAACTTAGTAGGATAATTAACTTTTTTCCTAGGATTACAAATTAAACAAACTAAAGAGGGAATTTACTTACACCAATATAAATACACTAAGGAATTAATTAATCGATTCGGAATGCAAAATGCTAAGGTAATAAATACACCGATGGACACAAATGTTAATATAGGAGAAGACGTAGAAGGTAAACCAATAGACCTTAAATACTATAGGAGCGCAATAGGTAGTCTCCTATACTTAACTGCGAGTTGACCTGATATATTATTCGCAGTAAGTATGTGCGCAAGATTTTAAACTTGTGCTAAGGATTCACACCTAACGCTGGTTAAATGCATCCTTAGATACCTAAAGGGTACACTAAATGTAGGGATTTGGTACCCTAGATCTACCGAGTTCGAACTAATCGGCTACTCCGACTCAAACTATGTTGGTAGTAAACTCGATAGAAAGAGCACGAGTGGTTGTTGTCAACTTCTTGGTTCGAGTCTAGTTAGTTGGTGCAATAGAAAGCAACACTATGTTGCCTTATCTACAATCGAAGCCGAATACGTCACGATGGGTGAGTGTGTAGCTCAGCTTCTTTGGATAAAGCACACTCTCCAAGACTTTAACTTAAATTTTTAACACTAAAATTTACATCGATAACATTAGTTCAATTAATTTAACCAAAAATCCTATATGCCACTCTATGACCAAACATATAGAGGTTAAACACCACTTTATTCGAGAACATGTAGCTAATGGGACCATACAACTCGAATACGTGGAGTCCAAATCGAACCTAGTAGACTTGTTTACCAAACGTTTACCCGAAGCAGAATTTAGTCTGCTTAGATGTAAATTAGGTATGTGCGTAATAGAGTAGAACTTAAAAACTTATACTTTTCTTTATACTCTAATTTTTCTTATTTTTCATGCAAATAGAACTAGCCTAGGACTTACCCTAGAAAGCATGCTCCTATAGATTTAAGGAGCCAAAACATCTCACAACACATAGGACTAATGTGTTTGTGTACTTAGCCACGTAGATGGGCGCGAGATGTTAGGACCTTACTCCTAGTTCCAGATGTAGATCTAGTGCATCGATATGAACAATGGTGTATAATTATCTAAATTAATCAACTCTAATCAGAACTTATTGATCATTCTATATCAATCCAAGTCAAATAGAGTTGAACATACAAATAGATGAGCTTATATTTAAACTATTATTTTCAAAATTTATTTGGAACATGCTTGGACTTATAATTTTTTTTATAAAATGTGTTTTCCAAACCACCCCCCCTCCCCTGCTTTTTTTGACTTATGGCAAAAGGGGGAGAAAAGGCCAAAGTTAAGGGATCAAAAATTAAATTTTTGATAACTTAACTTGCATCTAACTTAAAAACATCGGCCCAAGTTAAGTAAAGCTTGTTTACTTAACTTAACTTTTTATGGTCAACCTTTTTAATGGTAAAAGGGGAGGAAAAGGCCAAAGTTAAGAGATCAAAAGTTAACTTTTGATATCTTAACTTAAAACTTAATTTAAACTTTTAGGCCTATACTTAACTTATTAAGTAGCAACCATTAAGCGGGAGAACTAAGAACTTTTTTAAGTACTCACCTAAGGTCAAGGGGGAGGACTTGAAAAAGAGTTTTACTTTTACTCCTACTAAAGCTAACACACTAAGTTATTCACACTAACTTATTAAGTTATGCATATTCAATATTCATTTGATTTATGATTCATATTCATTTCATTTACTTAGTGCTTTAAGTGTTACCCTTAACTTTGTGTCAGTTTGCCATAGATCAAAAAAGGGGAGATTGTTGGTGCAGTTGGCACCAGATAATTTGATTATGAAAAAGATGCAAAAGTTAAGGTTATATTGTTATTTCATGAGCTGAACCAAGTGTGCAGGAATGTTAAGCTGAGATGAAGGTCGGCAACACCCGGAGAAACTGTGGTGGTCGGGCGACACCGGGAGAACTTCGGAGGGAGCCGAAGAACTCAGGTGGAGACCTGAAGCAAAGCTTCAAGTCACAAGGACCTAAGATAAGCTTATGTGTGTGAGTGAATTCAAGGTTGGTTCCTTCGTACGGGGATGCCCTTAGGCGATGATCCAACCAAGACTTCCCATGGAAGGTCTAGGTTGAGATCGGACATTAAGTGGTCGTCAAATTCACTTATATTGCTTTCATTTTCGAGCTAACTTGTTGTTGCAGCTAGAAACCCTAGCAACAGTCGACTGCTGGAGGTATCAGTCGACTGATAGGGTTGATCAGTCGACTGCTATTCAAATTCCAGCTTTGATGAGAGTCAAACTTCATCCCCTCATCTTCGGGTGAGGTGGCCTTTTTAGATAGAACTTGATCTCAACTTCTAGGGGGTTGGAAGGCTATAAAAGAAGGGAGGTTTCACCCCTTTAGGTCATCATTCAAGCTCTCCAAATGCCTCCGCAACGCCGCTACTCTACGACGACTCTACGATGCCGAAGTACTGTCGAAATGCCGACGACACCAGCTCAACCTCCATTTCCCTAGTCGTCGGTATCAATTTCATTTTGTCATCATCTTTAAACATTATATTTCAATTCTTTATCAAGATTTTATTATAACTAGGAGAGGGAGTTTGTTTCTCTACCTCGAGATTTTTGAAGTTTTGTAATCATTTTCTCCTACCTCCAACGAGGAGGAGACTAGTTTAGTGAATTGCACTCCGTACGCGATCTCGGATCGTAAGGGCCTTGGATTAGCAGTCGGTAGGATATGAACCAAGTAAAACCAAGCTTTGTCATTTACATTTCCACTGTGTATTTACTCTACTATTGTTTTAATCGAATCGAACGTAAAAGAAACGAGAGATTTACGTGCGCTATTCACCCCCCCTCTAGCCCTCTTTTTATGATCCAACAAATAGCCGATGGAAGCACCTGAAGGCTAGCGTATGGATAAACAAGTCATGGATGACTTGGAGGGATTCGATAGACCTGAGGCTGACAGAGGTGGCTAGAAGGCTTAGGTCTAGGCTAAGGGTGGTATAACAAGTATGAGGGCATCATACTTGGGGTTAAACCTCATGGTTGAAGTTATCAATCGACTGGGGCTTTGGACCAATCGATTGGTCAAGTGTTTTGACAATTGACAGCCAAGTTGACTCTGGATAGTTGACTGGGATTATGACCAATCGACTATTGTGAGTCGACTGATGTTCGACTATGGTAAATAGCCTTGGCAGTTGATTGCCAACATTGGGCAGTGCTCAGAATGCTCGGTAGCTGACTGATCAGTCGGCTACGAGGTTGGCAATCGACTGATGGGTAATGGCAGTCGACTGCTGAAGGGTTTTACTTATCGAGTCCGTGAGGGGAAACTTCGCTTCCCACTTCACCTCGGTCGTTTGTTCATGGCGATCCCATCGATGTCCCTGGATTAAAAAATTTAATCCTAGACACAAGGGATTGCCCAAACAACCAAGTCATCATCATGCTATTCGTTTAGAGAGGTCACTTGAACAAACTCGTTGTTCAAGCGACCATCCTCTATTCTATGAGTAGCCGCGGAATAGACGATGTACGGATCGCCAGTTTTTGTATTTATAACCAAGATCCAAGTATTATTTAGCCATATACAGATTTATATCATGCTCATAGTTGAAAAACAAAAACAAGCAAGTAACAAAAGAGAATAGAGAATAGATATACCTCTCGATCTTCTAATGTATGACCTTCCTCCTTTCGGACGTCGTGTGGGCGATGATCTACCAAAAGTCGAAGCTCCAAGATTGCAAATCTTCCTTCCTTGCTCTTCCAAAGCAAGAAGAAGAATAAAAACAAGGTTCTTCTCCTTCCTAAAACCAACCAACAAGGAACAAAGAAAATCCTTGCCGCCGGCCAACAAGGAGAAGGGAATAATGATGGAAACCAACCAAGACACCAAGGGAAACCCCTAAGTCTTATTTCCACTACTCAAGGAGAAGGAGAAGAGAGGTTTGGACACCAGACAATGGCTGGAAAAGGCTGGGAAAACAAGCTGGACGTCGGCCAGCTTGAAGGAAGAAGAAGAAAGGAATTACCTTCCTTATTTGGTGCCGCCCAAGCCTCCAAAACCCTAACCCTAGCTTTGCCGTCAACTCCAAAACCTTAGCCTCTCTTGATTATTTTTCCACGCCAACCCCTCAAGCTCCTTTTATAGAGTTAGGGATAAGCCTCCTTTTAATCTCTACCATTGGTTCTAAAGATTTAATCTCAACCGTCGGATCTAGAGATTTAATCTCAACCGTCGGATCTTAGAGATTTAATCTCTACCTATGGATCTAGAGTTTTGTTTCTATCCATTGGATCTAAGCTTCATGAGGTGTTAATAGGCTACATTAGGGACCATGAGGAGGAGTTGGATCTTGGCCACCTATGGATCAAGTCCACATAAAGTCCGATCCATAAATGATAATCCAATCCACTAAAGGATTATCATTGATCTACCTCACCAACCCCCATATGTTAATATGGGCTCCATATATTATATGTACATTTTCTTCCCGTGTTTAAGATCTCGAATGTCCGTCGATTAATTAATTTATTGACCATTAATTAATCAACATCTAACTCCATGAGTAGTACCACTCAACCTTTTCATCATGTCGGACCAAGTCCACCTGCAGGGTTTACATGATGAACTTTATGAGCTCCTCAAGGGGACATCATCATCCTAATATATAGGACACAGTTTCCTCCTATAATCAACGGCACACCATATAAATAATATCATCTCCCAACTTACCGAGCCTATCGATTTAATCTATAAATCTCGCCCATTGGTAAATCAAAGAGATGAATACTAAGTATATATGCCCGTTATTATATCAGGATTAAGAGCATGTACATAATAATATCTGAGGTCCGATTCAATTATGTAGTCAGCAATAAATCGAATCACCTCTAAGTCGATCCTGCTCAATACACTCAAAGTGCACTAGTGTGATTCTATGGTCAAGACAAACCAATACCAAATCATACTACAACCATTCCGATGGTTTGTCCAAAGACATCTCAGTTGTGAGCCTTTACTTATACTTTACAAGGAGCCGATAACATGATCTCCCGTGTGACACCACACACTATGTTATCTATAATGTAATGTATTAGACAATATGCATAACCATAAAAATATGCGAACAATGATAATGTGATTCTTATTTCAAAATAAAGATGTTCATACAAAAGGTAGACTTTTCAGTATACATCCCTACAACTACCAGTGTATCCGTTGGCTTGAATGTCAATGTGGATTAAGTCCGTTGTGAGACAATGCCACTGTTGGCAATCGAATGGAGCCTTATGGCAGTCGACTGCCAGGCGCGAAATCAGCCTTTAAAAGTAGCTTATGGAGGAGATTTTTGGCATGGTTCTTTGAGGCGATTTGGGGTGATTTGCTGGTGTAATTCAGGGTCTCCAATTACAACTCAAGCAACCAAACAAGCAAGTATCCATAGCAATAGTTGCAAAGTTTTCTTTACATTGTTTTGTGTATTTCATTTGTATTTTCTTGTTTTATCTTGTATTACTTTTGTAATTTGATGTAAGAGGTTTCCCCACCTCCGACTTGTTGTCGAGAAGGAGTGTATTTGATTATTAGTGGTGTTTGCATCGCTAGGGATCATTCGAGCCCAATCTGTGGAGTAGAAACCCTAAGGTTCTGAACCACGTTATATTCTCGTGTTGTGTTTGTGTTTGTTGAATTTTGTATTGCATTATTATTTCCGCTGTGCATAACAAGTTTTGTAGCAAGCACGAACGAATTTTGTCATCGGACGAAGATGCATCATTCACCCCCCTTCTAGCGACATCTAACACTTTGGTGGTAAAAGTCCAAGTATTGATACTTGGCAATTGGGAAGTCTAAAGGTGTGATATTGGCGGCGTAAAGTCCATGTTGTAGTCTTGGCGATATAAGTCTAATGTTTGGCGGCATAAAGTCCAAGTGTTTGTCTTGGCAACATAAGTCCGAATGTACCTTGGCAAAGTAGACCATGTTAGCATGACAATAGCCGATGGAAGCACCTGAAGGCTAGCGTATGGATGAATGAGTCATGAAGGACTCGGAGGTATTCGATAGGCGTGAGGCTAATGGAGGTGGCTAGAAGACTTAGGTCTAGTCTAAGGGTGGCTTATCAAATATGAGAGGATTATACTTGAGTTAAACCTCATGTTTGAGGTTTATCAGTCGACTGGAGTTATGGATCAGTCGACTCGCCGAGTGTTTGACACTTAGTAGCCTAGTCAACTTGAATCAGTCGACTGGGATTATGACCAGTTGACTGAGCTTCAACTACTTGGGTGAAGTTGTGGCAGTCGATGGCCAACTTTGGGAAGTCAACTGGCCTTGGGCAATCAACTGCTAGGGTTTGGCAACCGACTGATTTAAGTGGACACGAGCACAGAAGCTTCAGTAGTCGACTGACTAGTCGACTACTGGGCATCAGTCGATTGCTGGTAAGAGCAATCGACTGCTAGTGTATCCGTTGGAGTTTTCTCAGCGTGGATTGAGTCGTTGTGAGACAACAACACTATGGGTAGTCGACTGGTGCCTTTTGACAGTCTACTTCTAGGTACAAAATAAGCTTGATGTAGGTTATAAAAGCAACTCGAGATGGAGGTTTTGCAGTGATTTTTAGAGAGATTTTAAAGGGGAATTGCTACTGCATTGCAAACCTTCAAAAGCAATCCAAAGCAAGCAATCAAATGTTCATTGTGTAAATTTTTCTTTACTTGTATTTTCTTATTGCTTAGTATACTTGTTGTATTTTTATATTATTATTGTAATCACTTTGTAAGAGGTTTCTCCACCTCCGAGGTGTTTTCCGAGAAGGAGAGGTTTATTAGTGGTGGTGTGCATCACTAGAGATCACTTGAGCTCAACCTATGGAGTAAGAACCCTAGGTTCTGAACCATATTATATCTTTGTGTTGTGCTTGTGTTGTTATCTTTTGTTATTTGTATTTATATTTGTATTCCCCTACGCTAACAATAATTGTAGACAAGCAATCGAACGAACATGAACGAATTCCAAGCGACGAAGCAAAATCGCTATTCACCCCCCTCTAGTGATGTCATCGTTCCTAACAAGTGGTATCAGAGTGAGGACGCTCATAAAGGCTTAACAACCAAGGGAGCATGCTAGAGGAAAGATGGAATTGTCAAATGATAGATTGGGAGATGACACCACGGTTCTATTTTTCTTCGACGACAAAGATTTTGTGATTTGGAGAGGTAAAATGGAATGCTTTTTAAATAATAAAGATATAGATTATTGGTTTAGTGTTGTAGATGATTTTGATCCTCCCACGAACAAGAAAGAAAGAGTCCTCAAGAAGAAGAAGTGGACTGGAGAGCAAAATAGGAAATACAAAATTAATAAAAAGGTAATGCTAATTTTGACTAACTTTATGTCTAGTAATATCTTGCATAAGGTAGAAGAATGTAAGGATGCTAAAGAATTATGGAGCAAGTTGATCAAGCTTCATGAAGATCCATGATCGGCTCAATTAGAGAAGGAGCCCGAAGAGGAAGAAAACCCATCATCCTCTCAAGAGCATGAAGAATTGGAAGTTGAGAGATGCTCAACATCCAAGGAAGAGGTGGAAGAATTGGAGGAAGCCTCCACTTCTAGGATTGAGAGGGAGGAGAGACCATCCTCAATTTCAGAGCAAGAAGATGAGCCATCAACCTCCGAGAGCCAAGGGCAAGATCAAAATTCCCTTACTGACTTAGGTAACTCAAATACATGTGTTAATAATAAAAACCATATAACTTATTTTGAGTGTAGCAAGAGAAAGTATCCAAAAAGAGTCAAGAAGACTCAACCGACACCAAAAGTCAATGAAAAACCTAAGGATGTTGGAGCCCTAATAATTAAGAGCAAAGAGCATATTATTTGCTTCAAATGCAATAAAAGAAGCCACAATAGGACTCAATTCCCTAGGGGAGGAGGCAAACCAAGGGCAAAGGAGGAGCATCACATGTAGGGGGGCTTCTAAAGCAAACCCTAAGGTAAATTTAAATAATGCTTCTACTTTACGTAATGATAGGAAGCATTCTAGAAATTTCCTTGCTATTACTCATGAAAAACATGCTAGAAATAACAAATATTATTGCTTAGGTTAGGTATCAAACATGTTAATGTACTTAAGGACAAATCTAGAACTAATAACTCAAGAACAATTCTACCTAAGGAAGCTATTAGGAAGATAGATAACCATTTAGGCATTAACCCTAAGAAGCGTAGGCATATGCCTAAACGGAGGAACAATGCCCAAAGAACAAATGAAAATTCAAAATTTGAGGCCTTAGTGGTAGAAAATCAAGTTTTGAGGTCAAAACTTGAGAAATTAGAAAAGACCCTAAGAAAGATGGAAAATCAATTATGGCATCTAATGGGCAAAATCTAGGGTTTAGAGGCAAGAGACTTCCAAGGATAGGAAAGGCTTGGGTCACAATCCTAAGTCCGAGGAGGTTGTGCCAATCTACCATAGCATTCCATTTGACTATGGAATCATCCATAGGTCTTGGAATGTAGGGAAATCTAGACCGTGACATTCACAACATCGTGGGCGAAATACTTCACACAACTACAGCGGAAACAAAAATACAAGCCGGATCCCTCCAGAGATCCATACAAAATATATAAATCATTTTCTTAGTTTAACCTAGATCTTATCTAGAAGAAGAAATATACCTTCGATGCGAGCCCTTCACAATCCCTCTATCCAAATGCAATCGGATCTCAATAGGGTAAGGACAACCGTATCTCTAAGATATCCACATGAACCGTATCTTGGAGAAGGAGATAACACCTTTGGTTATGCTAGCAACCACACTAAGGCTCTCCACTCTAGACTTTGGCCAAGAAGAAGGGAGAAGGAGAAATTGGAATCCACACACCAAAATGAAAAATAAAATCCTCATCCAAGCTCACGTTAAGGAGGAGATTAAATCTCATTTTTCCCATGCATTAAAATCTCATTTTATGCATTGATTCAATTACATGCACCAATTAAATTCATGCAACATTTAGGAGTCAATTAATCCCATTGCATGCAATCAACTCCACTTCATGCAACGTTGAGGAATACTTTCAAATTCCATTTCATGCAATTAATCCCATAATTCCATTTCATGCAATTAATCCCATTGCATGCAAAAGGCTTCTCAAATTCCAATTGCATGCAACATCCATGAGTGGAGTTAAATTCCATTTTTCACTTGCATGCATGATTAATCATCATTAATCTTGCTAACCTTCTTCAATTGGTTTCACTTGAGTCTAACTCAAATTAAACCAATTTGAGTCTAACTAAAATTAGGCCAAGCAATGAGTCTAACTCATCCTAGTCCATTCAATTATCTAATGATTCATTTAGTCGAACTAAAATGATCTTATCTCCAAAATAACATGTTCTTGGTGTGTGACCCTATAGGCTCTCATAGCGTTGGTAATGTATCTAAAATCATTTTAGATACATAAGCAATAAGCGACATCTAGCAATACATCATTGCTACCCAAGCTATAAGAAAGTCGAGATCCGACAACCTTTCCATGGCTAGTATCATGTATGACGGTGTCCTTCTATCCTTGATATCTTAGATCGATCAATGAGGCATAGACCGTGTCATCCCCTTATCGATCTTTATGTTTCTTGATCCCCAAATAGACTCACTCAAACAAATGAGCTCAATATCTCATATTGACTCATTTGAGCATGGACATGCATTTCGTGGTCATACTCTATCAAGAGGCCAAAGATATCACTCTCGTCATATGGGAGGGATAGATCACATCTACATCACTCACATCCCTCCGCATAATTCATTACATACCCAGCAATCGTCGTTATAGTGCACCCTATTACAGGTGACGTTAGACGATACCAAAGTTCATAACTCCTATTGTAGGGAACCGTAGTGACTTCAGGTCTAAGGACTATTCATACCAATAGTCACATGAGAAAGTATATGACACTCATATAACGATCCATGACACTTTCTCATGGCAGGTCAATTCAGTACATATATTCTCTAATATATATACTCATGTGTCAATGTGATATCACATATCCATGACTTGTGAGATCAAGTCATGCACTAACCTACAGGCTAGTCTCAATGTATCAATATATTCCTTTGTCTATTAATACAATACTTGACTATGAATGTTTAAGTATACTCTACAGCTTCTCATAATCAATTCTACCAATTGATATACTGTAGATTAGAACCTACTATTCAAGGGCATTATTATATTTATTTGGCTGACACACGCATAAAGTAAATATAATAATCAATCTTTGCCTGTTATTAATGAAATATAATACATATGATCCCTAATCAATCATCTCATGATTGACACTAAGGGCTGACAACTAACAATCTCCCACTTGCACTAGTGCCAATCACTGTAATCTCTAAGACCTAGTGACCTAATATGACCATCATACTTCCTCTGTGCCAAAACCTTGGTCAAGGGATCCACAATGTTAGCATCAGTATCTACTCTGCATATCCGCACATCTCCTCTATCGATGATCTCTCGAATGAGGTGATACCACCATAGTATATGTTTGGAATGCTAGTGAGAACGAGGTTCCTTAGCCTGTGCTATAGCCCCGTTGTTGTCACAATAAAGCTCTATAAGGCTCATGATGCTAGGAACTACACCAAGCTCAGAAACAAACTTCCTGATCCAAACAACCTCCTTTGCCGCATCAGAAGCAGCAATATACTCGGCCTCTGTAGTAGAATCCGCGACTATGTCTTGCTTTGAACTCTTCCAGCTCACAGCACCACCATTTAAACAAAAGACATACCTGACTGCGATCTATAATCGTCCTTGTCCATTTGGAAGCTAGCATCGTTGTAACC
This sequence comes from Wurfbainia villosa, assembly GCA_025175895.1. Classification (NCBI taxonomy): domain Eukaryota; kingdom Viridiplantae; phylum Streptophyta; class Magnoliopsida; order Zingiberales; family Zingiberaceae; genus Wurfbainia; species Wurfbainia villosa. The sequence continues at coordinate 27,043,397 of CM045995.1, forward strand.
CTTTACAGCGAGCTCCTCATTGCCTCCAAATATCAAGAAATATTCTTTAGTTCTTCTCAAGTACTTAAGAATATTCTTGACGGCTATCCAGTGACTATCACCTGGATCTGACTGGTACCTACTCATCATGCTTAAAGCATACGAGACATCAGGACGAGTGCATAGCATGATGTACATAATATACCCTATAGCAGATGCATAAGGGATCTGATCCATGTGTTCCCTTTCTTCCTTAGAAGAAGGGGATTGAGCCTTCGAAAGGCTTACACCATGTGACATTGGCAGAAATTTCTTCTTGGAATTCTGCATGGTAAAATGTTTAAGCACCTTGTCAATGTATGCACTCTGACTTAGGCCAAGAAATCTCTTAGATCTATCTCTATAGATCTTAATGACTAAAATGTAGGCTGCTTCACCTAAGTCCTTCATTGAGAAACAATTCCCAAGCTAAGTCTTCACAGACTGCAGCATAGGGATGTCGTTTCCAATGAGAAGTATGTCATCAACATACAAGATAAGAAAGATAACTATGCTCACACTAACCCTCTTGTAGACACAAGGTTCATATTCATCCTTGATGAAACCAAACTGTTTGATCGCATCATCGAATCGAAGATTCCAGCTTCTAGATGCTTGCTTTAAACCATAAATAGACCTTTGTAGCTTGCATACCTTGCCAATATGCTTTGGATCTACAAAACCCTTAGGTTGTGTCATGTACACATCCTCGAGGAGGTTTCCATTCAGAAATGTAGTTTTGACATCCATTTGCCAGATCTCATAATTGTGGGAAGCTGCAATAGCAAGTATGATCTGAATAGACTTAAGCATCACAACTGGGGAAAAAGTTTCATCATAGTCAATACCATAATCTACTTGAAACCTTTAGCCACCAATCACCCTTTATAGGTGTGCATAAGACCATTCATGTCAGTCTTTCTCTTAAAGACCCACTTACACCCAATGGGTTTGACCCCTTCAGGTGGATCAACCAAAGTCCATACTTGGTTAGTGTACATGGATTCCATTTCAAATCTCATGGCCTCTAACCATTTCTCAGAATCTGGGCTCATCACAGTTTCCTGATAGGATGTAGGCTCGTTCAACTCAACACGCATAACGTCATCATTGTCAGACAAGAGAAATGAATATATCTCAGGCTGACGACGTATCCTATCAGACCTGCGAAGAGGTTAGTCTACTTGAACAGGTTGGTGCTACACAACTTCTTGTGCAACAATCTCATCATCCACAACACTTTATGGTGCCTATTCAATTTCCATCTCAGTGCTATCTTTATCTTGAATTTCTTCAAGATGTATTTTACTCCCACTAGTTCTTATAGAAATGAACTCTCTTTCTAGAAATACATTATTTCTAGCGATAAACACTTTGCCTTGTGTGGGATTGTAGAAGTAATATCCTTTCGTTTTCTTAGGATATCCTACAAAGTAGCACTTGTCTGATTTGGGGCCTAGTTTATCGGAGACTTGACGCCGAACATAAGCCTCACATCCCCAAATATTCATAAAATACATCTTGGGACTCTTCCCAGTCCATATCGCATATGGTGTCTTTATGACTGCCTTAGATAGGACGCGGTTAAGTGTGAAAGCAGTCGTCTCTAAAGCATATCCTCAGAAGAAAGAATGAAGATTTGTGTGACTCATCATGGATTGTACCATATCTAATAATGTACGATTTCTCCTTTCTGATACACCATTCCACTGTGGTGTTCTAGGTGGAGTGAGTTGAGATCTAATTCCAAACTCAACGAGATAGTCACGAAAATCTTGGCAAAGGTATTCCCCACCTCGATCTGATCGAAGCACTTTAATACTCTTACCAAGTTGGTTTTGTACTTCATTCTTGAATTCTTTGAACTTTTCAAAGGATTCAGATTTGTGTCTCAAAAGATACACATATTCATATCTACTGAAATCATCAGTAAAAGTAATGAAGTACTGATAGCCTCCTCTAGCTACTACATTGAAAGGCCCACATACATCTGTATGTATGAGTTCTAACAAGTCAGTAGCTCATTCACCATGTCCACTAAATGGAGTCTTGGTCATCTTGCCTAGAAGACAAGATTTGCATGTCTCATATGATTCAAAATCAAATGAGTTCAGTAATTCATCCTTATGAAGCTGAGATATGTGACTCTTATTTACGTGACACAGGCAATAATGCTAGAGATATGTTTGGTTCAAATCATTAGATTTGAACCATTTGGTATTTATGTTATAGACTGGGGTTTCAAGATCTAGAAGATAGAGACCATTCACAAGGTGTGCACTACAAAAAAATATATCATTTAAATAAATGGAACAACACTTGTCCTTTATTACAAATGAGAAACCTTTCTTGTCTAAACAAGAAACAGAGATAATGTTTTTAGTCAAGGCAGGAACATAACAATATTCTTCTAGTTCTAAGATAAGCCCAGTGGGCAAAGATAAGGAATATGTCCCTATAGCGATGGCGACAACTTTTGCTCTATTGCCTACCCGTAGGTCCACTTCGCCCTTCGTCAATGATCTAGTCTTTCGAAGGCCCTACACATTGGTACAAATGTGAGAAGCACAACCAGTATCTAATACCCAAGAATATGATATAGATAAATTGACTTCGATAACATATATACCTGAGGAAGAAGTCTCACTTCTCTTCCTTTTCACCTCTTCCAGGTATAGCTTACAGTTTCTCTTCCAATTCATGGTCTCACCGCAGTGGAAGCATTCCCCTTCCTTAGACACCCCTCCTTTAGGTTTTAATGAATTTGCCTTGCCTTTGGCTTGGGTCTTACCCTTACCTTTAGGCTTTTGCTTGCCTTTGCCTTTGCCTTTGTTCACCATCAAAATGGTACCAGTCTTTGCCTTCTTAAGATTGAGTTCAGCAGTTCGTAACATGCTCAACAACTTAGGTAAAGGATTGTCAATTTCATTCATGTTGTAGTTCATGAAAAATTGACTGTAGCCTTCTGGCAGTGACTGAAGAACAAGGTCAGTGGCCAGCTCTTGGCCCAATGGAAATCCCAATCTCTGTAGGTTCTCAACGCACCCAATCATCTTGAGTACATGAGTGCCTATGGGAGTTTCTTCTTATATTTTGCATTGAAACAAGGCCTTTGATACTTCGTATCTCTCGTGCCTTGCTTGTCCCTGATATAGTTGTTTCAAATGCTCAACCATACCATAGGCATCCATGTTCTCATGTTGCTTTTGAAGCTCAGAGGTCATGGTGGCAAGCTTAAGGCATGACACATCAAATGTGTCATCTTGATGCTTCTTATAAGCATCCTTGTCAGCATGAGTGGCCGTAGGGGCGGGTAGTTCAGGAATGGACTACTCTAGGATGTACAGTTTGTGTTCTTGCTTGAGGACTATCCTCAAGTTCCTGTACCAGTCCAGGAAGTTAGCTCCAGTGAGCTTGTCCTTATCAAGGACAGATCACAGAGAGGGTGTGTTTGACATATTTGACGACATGGTGATCTACAATATAGAAATATAGAAATGTATCATATTTCAATCATTTAATTAGGCCTTTAACTAAAAAATTCTCCTACTAGTCACAAAATGGGATAAGATCCATATTATACCACATCATGAGTTAGCTTTGGCTAATCGCCCAAGACTCGTATAAGTTAGGTAGGTAACTTGTACCAATTACATCTAATGTAACTCTTGTATATCTATATGAACAACATTATTTGTTCATTGTGCCCATCGCATGAGATATTTTTCTAAATTACCAATCATCTTGAGTTAGCTTTGGCTAATCGCCCAAGATTTGTATAATGTAGGTAAATGTCCCGTATGAGCTATGCCTCTAAGTTTATCAATTTAATTGAGAGAGTTTAGTTAAGTCAAACCCAAGGTTTAATAGGCAGGCATCACGATTATCCTATCGTACTTTGCCAAGGTAAATCGAGTCACTTTGCTTTGGCAAATGCACTACGATTGAACAAGGTAATAGTAAGTATTAAACTTTGGTAGACATATAATAAGTGACCTAATTGTGTGACAAATAACTACGCATGCTTCACATATACAAGCATCACATGCATCATATATACAAGCATCACATGCATCACATACACAAGTATCACATATAAGCATAATCATCATAAACATGACATGGTTATGGCCCGAATCTACGATCTTCTCAAGCTAATGAGAAGAGCGAATGGTTAACCTAGGGATGACATCTTCTCCAACTGCTTCCTTCGGTCATCCTTGTTGGTACAATAATGCCCCAAGCGTTTGTATGTTTTGATGTTTGGATAATCATCTATAGTTAGGCAATGTTTTGTGATCTAATCGTGAATGTGTTAAGTGATAGGAAATCCAAGTTTGAAGACTTGGTAAAGGAAAGTCCAAGGGAAGGTCTTGGCGGCATAAGACCAACCATGTAGTCTTGGCGACGTAAAGTCCAAGCGGACCTTAGCAAAGGAAGACCAAAGGCAAGGTCTTGGAAGTGTAAGACCAAGCATGTAGTCTTGGCGGCGTAAATTCCAAGCGATCCTTTGGCAAAAGAGAAATCCAAGACATGACGAAACCGATGGAAGCTCTTGGAAGCAAGCACAAGGATGAAGGAGTCGCAGACTCGGAGGGATCCTGGAGGCGCAAGGCTGAAGAAAGAGCTAGAAGGTTAAGTCTAGGTCTAGGGGGTTAATTCAAGTATGATTTATTCAGTCGACTGATGGAGGCCATCAGTCGACTGATCGAGGCTCAACGGAATAAACAACCTCTTCTCTATAAAAAGAGGCCATGGGGTGCTTGATGAGGCTAGTGCTTATCTTCCAACCTTACTCTCAAGCTCCCCACGAATTTCTAAGCTTTCTAAGAGTTTTTAAATCCTCCTCTTCTCTAAACTTCATTTTCATCAATTGTAAAGAAGAGGAGAGTGTTTGTAAAGGAATCTTTTTAATGGAGAATTGCTTGGATTGATCCATCTTAAGGATCGCCGTGGAGTAGGAGCTTAATCTCCGAACTACGTAAATTCTTCCTTATTAGCGATTATCTTGTTAGTTTCTTAATTTCGTTTTAGCTTTTGTTTTTCTTCCGCTAACCTTGCTTGTAGAAATGAAAAGAGGATATTCACCCCCCCCTCTAGCCTTCCAAAGATCCCCAACAAGTGGTATCAGAGCCCAGATCGTGTCGGAAGATCTAACCATCAACCGGAGCACAATGACTTTTCAAGAGGGGTATAGCATGACGAGGCCTCCATTCTTCGACGGCAACGATTTTGGATATTGGAAAGGTAGGATAGAATACTATCTTATGAACGATATTGAGAATTGGTTTAGTGTTGTAGATGGATTCGAGAAGTTGGTCGATGAACATGGAGTGCCTATACCAACCAAGGATTGGACGAGGGATATGGCCAAGAAGGCTCAAGCTAATGCCAAAGCAACAACCACACTTCAATGTGGTTTGTCTAAAGAGCAACTAAGCAAAGTGGGACCCTTCGAATAAGAAAAGGAGCTTTGAGAGAAGCTAATTGAGCTCAACAAGGGATCGAAAGAAACTAGAAGAGCCAAGAGAGACCTCTTGATAGGTCAACTTCAAAGCTTCTCCATGAAGGCCAACAAAACTGTGAGCCAAATGCACGGTCAATTCAAGGAGGTGGTCAATGGGCTACACGTGATAGGTGAGAAGGTCAACAATTGAGACTTGTGGGGTATGTACTTCAAGCCTTCCCTAGAACGACCTTATGGGCATCGATGGTAGATGCTTATAAGGTGTCTAGGGACCTTTCATTAGTTAAATTAGATGAACTTTTTTGTGAATTTGAATTGCATGAGCAAGCTAACACCTCTTCAAAAGAAAAGGGTATAGCTCTTGTTGTAGGCAAGAAGGACAAAAAGAAAAAGGAAAAGAAGGAAACTTCTTCATCATCCAAGTCAGAGAAAGAATCTTCAAGTAGTGATGAGGAGCTATCAGCTAGTGAGGTAGCTCACTATGTAAAGAAGTTTGGTGGGAGGTCAAGAAAACTCACCAAGAAAGATGTGAGGAGGATGTTCCAATCCTCCAAAGGTAAAACCTCTAGTAGTTCAATTTCTACTCCTAATATTACTTGTTATGGTTGCAATAAAAAGGGGCACATTAAGTCAAATTGCCCGGAGCTAAAGAAAAAGGAAGAAAAAGAAAAGAAGAAGAAGGAGAAGAAAAAGAAGGAGGTCATGGTGGCACAAACATGGGATACGCAAAGCCTAGAAGACTCATCGAATGAGGAGGAGCTTTGCCATGTCACCCACAATTTTGCACTCATGGCCATGGAGGATGAAGTCGGAAGCTCAAGTGAGTCATCATCATCATTCTCAAGTGATGAATCATCCTCTAGTGACGATGAGGTAAAAGACTCCCCTAGTATAGACTTACTTTATGAAACCATTGCATGTCTTTAAAATGCACTAAATAAATCAAAATCTAGGATTAAGGATTTGAAAGTAGAGATTAGGAAAATTAAGAATGTAGAAACTTCTTGTGATGATGCATGTTCACTTAGGAATGAAAATGATGAACTAAGAAAAGAAATAGGCGAACTAAGAGCATGCTTAGAAAAATTTACAAATGGCTCCAAATACCTAGATATGATACTTAGGAATAAAAGGGCTATTTACAACAAGGCCGGAATAGGATATAGGCCTAAAGAAAAGGAAGTAGCCTTTACCTCCCTTGTTAGTAGGAAATCAACCATTATGAGCAAGGTTAGAAAGGCATGGGTTCCTAAGAGCTATGTAGTTAATGCTATCGGTCCTAAGATTTGAGTGCCTAAGACTTTGTATTTTTCATGTTGTATAGGTTGAAGGACCAAGCTTGTGGATTGTTGATAGTGGTTGCTCAAAACACATGATAGGTGATGAGAGCAAATTTTCCACAATCAACCACATTAGCAAGGGGAAAGTGTCTTTTGGAAATAGTGGAAAGCTTAAGATTCTAGGAAAAGGCACAATTGAGGTATCTCCAAATCTTGACATTCATAAAGTATTATTGGTTGAAAACATGAAGTTTAACTTGCTTAGTGTAAGTCAATTATGTGATGCAACTTTTGATGTGCAATTTAGCTCTTCAAAATGCTTGATAAGACATAAGAAATTAAATGATTGCATGTTAGTAGGATATAGGAAATCAAATATTTATTATGTTAATTTATCCTATGCTTCTAACATTTCCCCTAAGTGTCTTATGGCAAAAGAAGAAGAGAGTTGGCTATGGCATAGGAGATTAGGGCATATCAACTTGAAGAACATAGCCAAAGTATCTAAATTGAAGCTAGTGAAGGGATTGCCAAAAGTGAAGTACATGAAAGATAAGATGTGTGATGCATGCCAAGAAGGGAAACAATCAAGGTCATCACACAAGGGTAATAATTTAATTAGTACTTCCTTACCGTTAGAACTTTTGCATGTAGATTTATTTGATTATCATAGTACACCTTCTTTAAATGGTAGCAAATATTGCTTAGTTATAGTAGATGATTTTTCTAGATATACTTGGGTGTATTTCATGAAACATAAGGACAATACCCTAGAAAAAATCATAGGCTTTAGCAAAAGAGTAGAGAATGAAAGAAATCTCAAAATCAACCAGATCCGTAGTGATCACGGTGGAGAATTTGAGAATTTTAATTTCTCCAAATTTTGCTTAGAACAAGGGCACAAGCATGAATTCTCTTGTCCTAGAACACCCCAACAAAATGGGGTGGTGAAAAGGAGAAATCGTTCCCTACAAGAAGCAGTTAGGACTATGCTTAATGCATACTCATTACCTAGCTACTTGTGGGCGGAAGCGGTTAATACTGCTTGCTATATCCAAAATAGAGTCCAAATCCATAGGTTTTTAGGAAAAACTCCATTTGAATTATGGAATGACACAATTCCAACAATTCATTACTTTAAAGTCTTTGGATGCAAAGCTTATATCCTAAATACCAAGGATATTTTAGGAAAATTTGAGTCTAAAGCCGATGAGGGAATCCTTGTTGGATACTCATTCACTAGTAGAGGGTATAGAGTCTACAACAAAAGGACTCAAATAGTTGAGGAGTCTTCAAATGTTCAATTTGATGAGACATCTACCACTTACCCTAGGAAATCCCCCATTGATAATGATATCCATGATAAAAATCAAGATATTACCCAAAAATTGCAAAACTTGACTTTAGGAGGTAAAAATTAAGGGGGAGGATTAGTGAGTAACAATCAAGGGGGAGCAAGAGGGGATTCGGATGATGAAAGGAGAATTGAGGATATCCAAGATCAAAATCAAGTTGATACACCTCCTAGAACAATAAGAGTTCATCAAAATCACCCTCTAGATCAAGTTGTAGGGGAATTATCTCAAGAGGTTAGTGATAGCATTGCTCGGAGGCTCGTTGGCTCCCATGTCCCCGGATTAAAATTTTCACTAATGAAAACTAATCCGAATGGGATGAGTTTCCTAAGCTCAACCAATTCGTCGTCGTGCTAACGACTTGAGCGATCGCTTGAACAAACTAGTTGTTCAAGCAACCAAACTCTTCTAGTCGGTTAGCCGCGGAATAGACGACGGACGGATCGCCGGTTTTTGTGTTTATCTTCGGGGTCCATGATTATACAAATACATATGGATGTAGACATGTATAATCAACACATACAAACATTTTAATAAGAACATGCAAAGATCAATAATAAAACTTGTAAAACTTTTATACCTCTCAATCTTATATCGTATGTCCTAACCTCCTTGTAGACTTCGTGTGGGCGAAGATCCTCCACAAGTTGAAGCTTCCTAGATCTTCTTCAATCAAAAGAAAGAAGAACTCTCCTTCCCTTCTTGCTTGAGCCAACCACTAAGCCACAAAGGATTGATGCCGCCGGCCCCAAGAATAGAGAGAACAAGATGGCCAACCAAGGAACCGAACAAGGGAAGAATCCCTAGCTCCTTTGTGCCGCCGGCCAAGAGGAAAATAAGAGGAGAAGAGGAATAGGTTGAGCGCCGACCAAGGTAGAGGGAAAAGAGATAGGAGCCGGCAACACCTTAGGAAGAAGAAGAGCACCTCTCCTATAGTTGTCGCCCACCTTCACTTCCAAACCCTAGCCGCCCAACCAAACCCTAATCTAATTAGGGTTTCCTACTTAGGGTTTCTTGCTGCCCAAGCTTATGATAGGAAAAACCCTAATCTCCAAAAATCATGAACTAACTCTTGCCGCCCACCTTAAGCCCCCTTTTATAGAGTTGGGCTTAAGCCTTGTTTTAATCTCCACCGTTGGTTCTAGGGATTTAATCTCAACCGTCGGATCTAGAGATTTAATCTCAACCGTCGGATCTAGAGATTTAATCTCCACCGTCGGATCTAGGGATTTAATCTCAACCGTCGGATCTAGAGATTTAATCTCAACTGTCGGATCTAGAGATTTAATCTCCACCGTCGGATCTAGAGTTTTGTTTTCCATCATTGGATCTAGGCTCCATGAGGTTTATATTAGGCTACGATAGGGACCATGAGGAGGAGTTAGATCTTGGCCACCCGATGGATCGGAACCACACAAACTTGATCCATCAATGATGTTCCATTCCACTAGAGGATCATCATTGAATTACCTCACCAACCCCCATAAATTAATATGGGCTTCATACATTATTTATACATCCATCTCCCCGTGTTTAAGATATCGAATGTCCGTCAATTAATTGATTTACTAACCATCAATCAATTAACATCTAACTCCTCGAGTAGTACCACTCAACCTTATCATCATGTTGACTAAGTCAACCTGCAGGGTTTACATGATGAACCTTATGAGCTCCTCAAGGGGACATCATCAACCTAATATATAGGACACAGTTTCCTCCTATAATTAACGACACACCATGTAAATAATATCATTTCCCAACTTACCGGGTATATTGATTTAATCCATATAAATCTCACTCTTTGGTAAATCAAAGAAATAAATACTAAGTACATGTGCCCGTTATTATATTGGGATTAAGAGCATGTACAACATAATATCCGAGGTCCGATTCAATTATGTAGTCAGCAATAAATTGAATCACCTCTATATCGGTCCTGCTCAATACACCTAAGTGTACTAATGTAACTCTATGTTCAAGACAAAACAATACCAAGCTACACTACAACCATGTCAATGGTTTGTCCAAAACCATCTTGGTTGTGAGCCTCTACTTATATTCTACAAGGGACTGATAACATGATCTTCTGTGCCACACCAAGCACCATGTTATCTACAATGTAAAGTATTAGACAATATACACACATATAATAAATATAAAGTGCAAACAATGATCATGTGATTCTTATTTCAAAATAAAAATGCTCATACAAAAGAGCTAGGCTTTCAGTATATATTCCAACAATCTCCCACTTATACTGAAAGACTATGTTGTCATCACACTGCCATACATCTGATCCCCATGTCCTCCACATGCCTATCAAATGCTTTCGCTGGAAGGGCCTTAGTGAATGGATCCGCCAGGTTATCCTCTGATGCAATCTTGGCGACAGCTACTTCTCCTCGCTTTACGATCTCTCGTATCAGGTGGTACTTGCGCTCTATGTGTTTACTCGCCTTATGGGCTCGTGGTTCCTTCAAGTTTGCAACTGCACCACTGTTATCACAATAAATTGTGATAGTTCTGGGCAAACCAGAAATCACATCCAAGTCCATCAAGAAGTTCCTGAGCCATACAGCTTCCTTGGCTGCCTCAAAGGCTGCCACATACTCAGCTTCCATGGTAGAGTCCGCCATACATTTCTGCTTGACACTCCTCCATACTATGGCTCCACCTCCAAAAGTAAACACAAACCCCGAGGTAGACTTACTGTTGTCCCTATCTAATTGAAAATCAGAATCCGTGTAACCCACAGGGACTAATTGATCTGCTCGGTAAACCAGCATATAATCCCTAGTCCTTCTCAGGTACTTCAATATATGCTTTACCGCAGTCCAATGTCCCTGTCCAGGATTACTCTGATATCTGCTAACCATGCCCACAAAGGTATATCTCTCTGCATAGCATAGCATACATGAGGCTTCCTATCCAAGCATAAGGAACGCCTTCTCATCTCTTTATCTCCTCATGTTTTGGGACACATCTCTTTAGATAAAGGAACTCCATGCCTAAAAGGTAGAAAACCTTTCTTGGAGTTCTCGCATGCTAAAACGAGCAAGGATAGTGTCAATGTATGAAGCTTGAGATAAGCACAACATCCTTTTCTTGCGATCCCTTATCACCTTGATCCCAAGGATGTGTCCCACTTCTCTCAAGTCCTTTATATCAAACTGTTTGGACAACCATACTCTTACGTCTCATAACACTGATATTGTTGCGAACTAACAAAATGTCATCTACGCATAGTACAAGAAATACCACTACGTTTCCGTCACATCTCTTGTATACACAAGGCTCATCCGACTTTGAATAAATCCATATGACCGATTACCTCATCAAAGCGGATGTTCCAAGATCTAGAAGCTTGCTTCAATCCATAAATGGACCGATTAAGCTTACACACAAGATGCTCTTTGCCCTTTGCAATGAATCCCTCTGATTGCTTCATGTAGATGTTTTCCTCAAGACTTCTATTAAGGAAAGCTGTCTTGACATCTATCTGCCAAATCTCATAATCCTCATGAGCAGCAATAGATAAGAGAATCCGGATAGACTTAAGCATAGCTACCGGTGAAAAGGTCTCCTCATAATCATACCCTCTTTCTGAGTATACCCTTTCACAACAAGCCTAGCTTTGAAGGTCTCAACCTTCCCGTCTACTCCTCTCTTTCTCTTGTAGATCCACTTGCATCCAATGGCTTTCACACCATCGGGTGGTTCTACTAGCTCCCAGACATGATTAGAATCCATAGATTCTATCTCTGAATTCATCACTCTTTGCCAAGATACCGCATCTCTATCTTGGAGTGCCTTGTCATATGTCCAGGGATCAGGTTCATGTTCACCAGGGACTAAGTCCGAAGACTCTCCCAAGAACATGAATCTCACGGGTTGTCTAACAACCCTCCCACTACGATGAGGTGCCTTCTGTGTATGCTCTGTGACACGCGGTGCAGTGACTTATAGTATTTCCTCTTGTACCGGTGGTACTGAAGTCGGGACTTCCCCTGTCAACTCCTCAAGAACAATCCTACTCGTGGGCTTGTGGTTCATCACATAGTCCTCCTCTAGAAATCTGGCATTCGTACTCACGATCACCTTCTGATCTCTAGGATTATAGAACAAACCACCCTTCGTTCTCTTAGGGTAGCCAACAAACAAACATACTTTTGTACGAGATTCCAACTTACCAGCATCTCCCTTCAGTACATGTGCTGGACTACCCCAAATCCGAATATATCTTAGACTAGGCTTTCGCCCAGTCCACAATTTTGTGGGAGTAGAGGGTACTGACTTAGATGGAACCAAGTTCAGAATGTGTGCTTCCGTTTCCAGAGCAAACCCCCAGAACGAATCAGGTATCTCAGAATAACTCATCATCGATCTGACCATCTCCATAAGAGTCCTATTCCTTCGCCTCCGCCACACACCATTCTCACTGGGTGTGGCAAAGTGACAATTGGGATTGAATCCCAGCCTCTGATAAGTAACTCCTAAACTCTCCCAAGAGGTACTCACCACCACGATCAGATCGTAGTGTCTTGATACTTTTACCTTGACGGTTCTCCACATCAGCCTTGAATTCTTTGAACCTGTCAAAGCATTCAGACTTGCAGCGCATCAAGTAAATGTATCCACACCTTGAATAATCATCTATAAAAGAGACAAAGTATTCAAAGCCACCTCTAGCCTGGATAGACATAGGACCACACAAATCAGAATGAACCAATTCCAATACATCTTTGACTCTATACCCCTTAGCTTTAAAAGGCCTCTTGGTCATCTTACCTTCCAAGCAAGACTCGCAGGTTGGGAAATCTTCCACCACTAATGAACCCAAGGGTCCATCAGCTATCAACCTTTGAATTCTACTCAGGTTAATATAACCAAGTCTTAGGTGCCAAAGATATGTCTGGTTCATTTTCGAAGGTTCTTTTCTCTTATTAGACTTAGAAGATGAGTTATTCACTTCTATATGTTGGATCGAAGCGGATCGCTAGAGGGGGGGGGTGAATAGCGATAAAACCTTTTTTTTGTTCGTTCGTTAAAACTCGAGTAGATAATTAATTTGCAGCGGAAAGATAAGCAATAAATAAAATGAGACAAATATTTTTACTTGGTTCATAGCCTTCGGCTACTACTCCAAGGCCCTAGTGATCCTTGATCACGCACGGAGGGCAATTCACTAAAAACACTCCTCCTCGTTGGAGGTAGGAGTTTGACGATTACAAAAAAAACCTTCGAAAGAAAAGATAGAGAGACAAACCCTCTCTTCTATTAATGTAAAGTGCAATGATAGAAAACCTCGATTAATAAAAGGAATTTGAATATTTAAAGAGACGACAAATTAAAATATCAACAACTAAAGAGTAGAAACTAAGCTAGGGTTATTGACAGCACTTCGTTGTAGAGTCGTCAGAGAATCGCTGAGTTGCAAAGGTTTTTGAGCACATAGAGATGATGAAAAACCCTAGGAGAAGCCCTCCTTTTATAGCCTTTAAGCCCCTCATCGAATGGGTCTTCAACCAATAGGAATTGGGTATAAAACTCCTTGAAAAATGGTGATAAAGCTTGACTCCTCAAGGCTGATTTTTGACCATCAGTTGAACTGATTTCTTGGCCGGTTGAACTGATGCCTCAGCAGTTGAACTGATCCTTGGCCGGTTGAACTGATGGCTCAGCAGTTGAACTGATCCTTGGCCGGTTGAACTGATTTTTAGACTTTTCAACTGTAATAAAGAGTTAGCTCGAAATATAAGTGAATTCGACGGCCACTTGTCATCCGATCTCAACATAGACCTTCCATGGGAAGTCTTGGTCGGATCGTTGCCTAAGGATGTCCCCGTATGGAGGACTCGACCTTACTTATGCTCACTCACACGAGCTTACCTCAACATTTACCTTTGAAGCCTTGCTTTCAGTCTCCACCTGATTCCTTCGGCTCCCTCCAAAGTCCTCCCGGTGTCGCCCGACCACTACGGTTCTCTCCGAGTGTCGTTGACCTTCGGCTTAGCTTAGCATTTCTGCATACTTGATTCAGCTCGTGAGATAATGACATGAGCTTAACTTTGTATCGTTTGCTATAATCAAAACTCAGGTTCAACTTAGGTGCCTACTGCACCAACAATTTCCCCCTTTTTGATTTATGGCAAACCCACATACAAAGTTAAGAAAAATAAATTAAGTGCATTAAGCAAAATGAGTATGAGAAATGCATGAATGAGCAAAAGTATATAAAAACTCTTTTTCAAGTGCTCTCCCTTGAGGAATCCTCCCCCTTGACCGAGGGTGAGTACTTGAGAAAGAGTTTTAACTCTCCCCCTTGATGTTTGCTACTAAAAAAGAATTTAAGTAACCGAAATTACTTAATATTAGCCATAGTGTTTAAAATAAGTTTTAAGTTAAGAAATCAAAAAATTGATTTCTTGGCCTTTACTTCCGTTTTGTTAACAAGTTAACTTAAAGTTAAGTAAATTACTTTTTTTTTAACAAGTTAACTAAATGTAAGTTAACTTAAAGTTAAGTAAATTACTTTTTTGTTAACAAGTTACCTAAATGTGTTTAAGTTAAGAATTCTCTTAACTTGTTTTGTTAACTTAAAGTTAAGTAAGCCTTGGCCATAAAAAAAATTGATCCCTTAACTTTGGCCTTTTCTCCCCCTTTTGCCATATATCGAAAAGAGTGAGGGTGTGTGTGGAATAAAAAATAAGTATTAATTTTAAAGTCCAAGCATGTTCCACATTATTTTGAAAATCATATACTGAAAATAAGTTCATCTATAAAATATTCGACTCATATTTGGCTTGATTGATATGAAAGATCAACCAGTCCTGGTCAGAGTCGGTTAGTATATATGATTATACTCCGTGGTTCATAGCGATGCACTAGCTCTACATCTGGAACCAGGAGTAAGGTCCTAACATCTCACGCCCATCTACATGGCTAAGTACACAAACACATTAGTCCTATGTGTTGTGAGATGTACTGGCTCCTTAAATCTATAGGTGCATGATATCTAAGGTATATCCTATGCTAGTTCCATGAAAATGAAAAGTAAGAAATAGTAGTACGAAAATATAATTTATAAGTTCCTATTCTACTACGTACATGCCCAATTTTCATCTTAATAGACTGAATTCGGCTTCGGGTAGGGGTTTAGTAAATAGGTCTGCCAAGTTAGACTTCGATTCGACGTATTCGAGTTGTATGGCTCCGTTGGCCACATGTTCTTGAATGAAATGGTGTTTGACCTCTATATGTTTGGTCCTAGAGTGACATATCGGATTCTTAGTAAGGTTAATTGAACTAATGTTATCTACGTGGAGTTTTGTGTTCGTAAAGTCTAACTTAAAATCGCGGAGAGTGTGCTTCATCCAAAGAAGCTGAGTGACACACTCACCCATCGTGATGTATTCGGCTTTGGTGGTAGATAAGGAAACACAATGTTGCTTCCTACTGCACCAACTCACTGACTCGAGCCGAGAAGTTGACAACAACCACTCATACTCTTTCTATCGAGCTTACTACCAGCATAGTCCGAATCGGAGTAGCCGATTAGTTCGAACTCGGTAGATCTAGGGTACCAAATACTGACATTAAGTGTACCCTTTAGATATCTAAGGATACGCTTGACTAGAGTTAGGTGAGACTCCTTGGCACAGGTTTGGAACCTTGTGCACATACTTACTGCAAATAAGATATCAGGTCGGCTTGCAGTTAAGTAAAGGAGACTCCCTATTACGCTCCTATAGTATTTTAAATCAATTGAATTTCCGATTACATCTTCTTCTATATTCACATTAGTTGCCATTGGGGTATTAATAATTTTAGCATCTTGCATTCCAAAGCATTTAATTAATTCCCTAGTATATTTGCGTTGATGTAGGTATATTCCATCTTTAGTTTGTTTAATTTGTAGACCTAAAAGAAACTTCGCCTACTAAATTCATTTCAAATTCACTTTCCATAAGTGAAATGAACTCATTTAGTAGGATTGAGTTGGTGGTTCCAAAAATAATATCATCTACGTAGATTTGGGCTATGAATATGTCTTTACCTAAGGTTTTTACGAAAAGAGTTGGGTCAACTACACCTTGGTTAAAACCTTTGGACTTAAGATAAATTGAAAGTCTCTCGTACCAAGCCCGAGGAGCTTGTTTAAGTCCATAGAGAGCTTTCTTTAACCTAAGGACATGATCGGGGTTGTCTAAACTTTCGAAACCGGGGGGTTGACTAACATAAACTTCTTCTTTAATGTATCCATTTAAGAACACAGATTTCACATCCATTTGAAACAACTTAAATCCTCGATGTGCTGCATACGCTAATAGCATTCGAATGGACTCTAATCTAGCTACTGGGGCATAGGTCTCGTCGTAATCTAAACCTTAGACTTGACTAAACCCTTTAGCGACTAGTCTAGCTTTATTTCTAACCACTTCACCTTTATCATCAAGTTTATTTCTAAACACCCACCTTGTTCCAATGATTGTTTTATCTTTAGGTGGTGGTAATTCCCATGCGCCGTTCCTAGTGAATTGAGCCAACTCTTCTTGCATTGCAATAATCCAATCGGGATCAAGAAGAGCTTGGTCAATAGTCTTGGGTTCAATTTTAGAAATTAAGGAGATTTAACTAAGGTTTCTGTATAAGGCTCTAGTTCGAACTCCTAGACTTGGATCACCTATCACTTGGTCGATAGGATGATTTGCTTGAGTCCTAGTTGGGTTTGGGTTTGAGTCTACAACTTGATCAATAGGATGACTCGTTTGAGTTCTAGTTTGGTTAGAGTCATCTATCACTTGGTCATTAGAGTGACTTGGTTGACTTAGATTAGGATTAACACTAGACCTGATCTCCGGATCAGAGTTAGGTCTAGTATGAATTGACTCACTAATTGGGGTTGCCGGGGGTTTTGTAGGTTCGTGTCCTTCATCAAATACTACATTGATAGTCTCTTCGACTCTAAGGGTGTCATGGTTATATACTCTATAAGCTCTACTTGTAGTCGAGTATCCTAGAAAGATTCCGGTCGTGGTTTTGGATGTAAATTTCCCTAGGTAATCCTTAGTGTTTAGGATATGTACCTTACATCCAAATACCCTAAAGTACTTGATGTTAGGTATTTTATCGTGATAAATCTCGTATGAGGTCTTAAGGTGCCTCTTTACCATAAGGATTCTATTTTGGACATAGCATGTCGTACTCACGGCTTCCGCCCAAAACCTATCGGGTAGGTTATACTCATTTAACATTGTCCTAGCGGCTTCTTGTAGGGTTCTATTTTTGCGTTCTACTAGGCCATTTTGTTGTGGAGTTCTAGGGCAAGAGAACTAATGGTGGTATCCATTTAGGTTACAGAATTCTGTAAACCTATGGTTCTCGAATTCACCACCATGATCAGTCCTAAGTCTTTTGATTTTAATGCTTTGTTGATTTTCTATTAATTTAAATAGATTGATTAATTGATCTAGGGTATCACTTTTGTGTTTGATGAACCTAACTCAAGTAAATCTAGAATAGTCATCAATTATGACTAAGCAGAACTTACTTCCATTAAGTGACTTAGCTCCGTGTGAATCAAATAGATCCATGTGTAGGAGCTCAAGCACACTTTTGGTTCGTTCTTGATTAGTTAGTTAATGTTGTGTCCTAGATTGTTTACCTTGTTGACAAGCATTACATATTTTATTATCCAAGTTATTGAGGTTAGGCAAACCTCTGACTAAGTCACTCTGACTCATCTTGTGGATGAGTCTTGGGTGTGAGTGACCGAGTCGTCGGTGCCACAACCATGATTCCTCTTGCCGTGTCATAAGACACTTAGTTGATGAGTTAGTTAAGTTAATAGTGTAAATGATGTTATTTCTAGTTCCCTTAAGAATTGTTTTAGAAGTTTCAATTGTATTAATTACGCTTTCATTTTCTAGAAATATGACCTTATAGTTATTATCACACAATTGGCTTACACTAAGTAAATTATATTGAAAATTTTCTACTAATAAAACATTTTGAATAACAAAATTTGAGTTGAGCTCAATATCACCTGATCCGATGATTTTGAGCTTGTCGTTATTTCCGAAGGCTACCGATCCTTGTCGTTTGAATCGAAGCTTCGAAAACTTGAGTTGATCCCCGGTCATGTGTCGGGAGCAACCACTGTCCAACATCCATTGATCCTACACGCAAGGTAGTTGGATCGGATATTGGATTTATTAAAGATTGGTTGAAGATTATTAACATAAATCATCTCACCCATGTCTACATGATCAAACACGTTAACCCTATATGTTCTTGTGAGATGACTTCCAATTTTACTTGATTTAAATTTAATGACTTAAACATTTGTCAACCTTGCGTTAGATTCGGATTTGACCTTAGGATCATCAAGTCACCTTTTCAAGATCATGGCTTCTAGGTCGTGGCGAGGCACAGAGGCCTTCTTTGATCGGAACAACGACCACTTCCTTAGACAAAGTCATTTTCAAGAAAATAGAGACTTGACTTACCTAAGACCACTTCTTGGTCTAACTAGTCTAGGATACGGTGAGGTAGCTTCAGCTAGTTCCGCTCGGTCAAGTGCACCAAACTAGATACGCCTTATCTAGCCCGAATACACAAGACTCCGCTTTCCTAGCGTACTATCATCTCGCCGTGTCCTGGTACTATGTTATCAAGTATTGACGAGTTATAGTCCTATCTAACCATTCTAAAAAGGAAAATCAAACTAAATAAAAAACCTAAGCATGCAATTTCTAGGTTAAAACACAAACAAGTTTCGTACTAGCTCCCCCTGAACCGTTGAATTGATTCGGTCTCTCCATATAGTAGATTTGGTCCTTGGGAACCCAGTATTGGTTCGATCCTAAGTTTGAAATTAAGGTGGTCTTACGGACCCATGCTTGGACATGTTTTTTATGTCGACTTACAATCAACATATACGACTTGTTGGTCGTATTTGAGCTAAACCCTAGCTCGGCCTTGTTGTACACGGCCCTTTGCGATCCAAGTAGGAGGTCAAGTCCTTTGGATCCCAAAGTAAACCTTTCCAACGTATTCCTAAGATCTTCGACTTGACTCTTCAAGAGTGAGTTCTCAACTTCGAGTTTTTCAACCCGAGTTGAGTCCTCCTCTTGAACTCGACTAGTCGAAGAGGTTAGGGAGACCTCATGTTTGAGGAGTTTAACTTCCTCAACCAGCGTCTCGACCTTGGACTCAGACTTAGCTAACTTTCTAGTTAAAAAGTTAATTGCACTATAAAGTGTACTAATTAGAGATCGACTTACCTTGAGTGTATCTTTTGAACCGGATGCGTATCCGTGGCTTGTCTTGAATAGTGCTTCGCAGTCCGACTCGTCTTCGATTTCCGATTCGTGTTCCGGTTCCAACTCCGTCTCCGATTCAACCGATTTAGCCATGAGGACTCGATCATCATCTTCTTCCTCGGATGCTTCTTCCCATGTAGCGTTGAGTGTCTTTTTGTATTTTGGTGCTTTGCTTTTGAGCTTTGGCCATTCGGACTTGATGTGTCCAAACCTATTGCATTCGTAACACCTAATATTAGAACTTTTAGGCTTACCTTCGTTGGGTCGAGTGATGGTTCGCTTTCGGCCCTTGACTATCCTCCGAACTAGGTTGACTAGTTCGGCCTCCATTTCCGGGTCGACCTCTGAATCGGACTCATCCTCTTCTTCCTTCGGGGGTGGCTTGCTTGCAGTTTTCTTCCTTGAACCTGTAAAAAGTGCTATACCCTTCTCGGGTTCCGAGTTAGACTGCTCATGAAGTTCAAAATCAGAAAATAGTTCATCTAACCTAAGTTTCGAAAGATCCTTGGAGACCTTGTGGGCATCGACCATGGATGCCCACAAGGTAGTCCTCGGAAAGAAGTTTAGGACATACCTTATAAGGTCACGGTTTTCGACCTTTTGCCCGATCGCGTGTAGATTGTTAACTATGTCTTGGAGGTGGGCATGAAGTTGCATCGCGGACTCGTGTTCCTGCATTTTTAGATTATATAGTTTATTAAATAAAAGATCATGCTTACATACCTTGGCTTCATCGGTCCCTTCGTGTAGCTCCACTAGCTTTGTCCAAAGGTCCTTTACGCTTATGAAGGGACCGATGCGATTTAGCTCCTCCTTGGACAAACCGCATTGGAGAATTTGAGTTGCCTTGGCGTCGGCTTCGACTTGTCGTTTTGTCGCAATGGTCCATTGGTCATAACCCAAGGATTCACCCACTTCGTTAGTCGGAAGTGTGTAACCCGTTTGGATTATGATCCACATCTCAATTTGGGTTTTGAGAAAGCATTCCATCCGACCTTTCTAGTAATGGAAATCATCTCCGTTGTAAAACGGAGGTCGGACGATGCTAAAACCCTCGAGATGGGCCATTTGGAAGGGAAACCTTGCACAAAAAATACAAAAAATACACGAAAAAGGTTCCAAGACTTCGCCTTGGATTAGTAATGTAGGAAATGAAAAGAAACAAAAGGAATAAATGAGAAATAACCAACTAAAATAAAAGATGAGCACTTACAACCTTCGATGTCCTAGAAATGGTACTAAATGATGGTTTTTGGGGATGAATACAGCTTGTTACGAGGGTGTACCCTAGTAAGAATGTAGATCTCTCCGAGAGCTTCGTTTTGGTAGGTAGCCCGTGTCGTGGGTCAACTTGTATGAAAAGTTATGCCCGTTTGACCGTCGGCTACTCCAAAAGCGAATACTTGCAAAACAAAACCAAACGAAGAGTACCAAGACTTCGTCTTGGATTAGTAGTGCGGGAGAAAAATTTAAACGAACGAAAAAAAAATCTGTAAAAAATGTTAGATTGGTGGTTTCACCAAATCTAAGCGCCCCTGGCTCTGATACCAATTGTTGGATCGAAGCGGATCACTAGAGGGGGGGGTGAATAGCGATAAAACCTTTTTTTTGTTCGTTCGTTAAAACTCGAGTAGATAATTAATTTGCAGCGGAAAGATAAGCAATAAATAAAATGAGACAAATATTTTTACTTGGTTCGTAGCCTTCGGCTACTACTCCAAGGCCCTAGTGATCCTTGATCACGCACGGAGGGCAATTCACTAAAAACACTCCTCCTCGTTGGAGGTAGGAGTTTGACGATTACAAAAAAACCTTCGAAAGAAAAGATAGAGAGACAAACCCTCTCTTCTATTAATGTAAAGTGCAACGATGGAAAACCTCGATTAATAAAAGGAATTGCAATATTTAAAGAGACGACAAATTAAAATATCAACAACTAAAGAGTAGAAACTAAGCTAGGGTTGTTGACAGCACTTCGTTGTAGAGTCATCGGAGAATCGCAGAGTTGCAAAGGTTTTTGAGCACTTAGAGATGATGAAAAACCCTAGGAGAAGCCCTCCTTTTATAGCCTTTAAGCCCCTCATTGAATGGGTCTTCAACCAATAGGAATTGGGCACAAAACTCCTTGAAAAATGGTGATAAAGCTTGACTCCTCGAGGCTGATTTTTGACCATCGGTTGAACTGATTTCTTGGCCGGTTGAACTGATGCCTCAGCCGTTAAACTGATCCTTGGCCGGTTGAACTGATGCCTCAGCAGTTGAACTGATCCTTGGCCGGTTGAACTGATTTTCAGACTTTTCGACTGTAATAAAGAGTTGGCTCGAAATATAAGTGAATTCGACGGCCACTTGCCATCCGATCTCAACATAGACCTTCCATGGGAAGTCTTGGTCGGATCGTCGCCTAAGGATGCCCCCGTATGGAGGACTCGACCTTACTTACGCTCACTCACACGAGCTTACCTCAACATTTACCTTTGAAGCCTTGCTTTCGTTCTCCACCTTATTCCTTCGGCTCCCTCCAAAGTCCTCCCGGTGTCGCCCGACCACTACGGTTCTCTCCGAGTGTCGTTGACCTTCGGCTTAGCTTAGCATTTCTGCATACTTGATTCAGCTCGTGAGATAATGACATGAGCTTAACTTTGTATCGTTTTCTATAATCAAAACTCATGTTCGACTTAGGTGCCTACTGCACCAACACTATATGCATCGTGGGAGTTTTCGGTTCAAGAGTGTACAAATTGCCAACAAATGTACCACAACATATAATCTCTCTATTCATTGTTATAACAACTTTGTCATTAAAAGAAACAGAATATCCATCCAGAAACAATTTAGAAACTGAAATTAGATTCTTTCTAAAAGTAGGTACATAAAGACAATTTCTCAAAACCAAAACTTTATTCCTATCAAAAGATAAATAAATGTCTCCCACTGCATGTAATGCCCGTAAAATTTCTAGCAATTTTACAAGAATTTTTGGCTTGATGATAATGGGCTTTATGTGGGCTCCTTCAAAAAATAAAAGAAAATAAGCCAAAAAGAATGCAAGGCCTAGGAATTGAACCCCAAACCTCAAGAGATAGCCAAACCCTATAGATGCACCCACTAACCAGAAGCCCAACAAGAATGTATTGTTAGAAGAACATGGGAAATTATAGTTAGAGGTAAAGGAGATGAAGGGAATCTTCAAGTGAATAAATAGGGGGAATGAGGGGGCATGAGTTACCAAACTTATTTTCTCCTCCTCTTCTTCTTCCTCACCGAATCCTATGTTAGTAATATATGAGAGATGTCCTAAGGCAATCGCCTTATGTATGAACCATTTATATGATAAATGAAGATTCACTATTTGAGTATACATATTTTATGTATTTGATTGTATCTTAAACTCATTTACTGAATGTCCACGATACGATTCACAGCATGAGAGAATTTGTGATTGGATCACAACTAGTGAGTATCTCTACATGTGTAATTGTGATGTATCGGAATTATCCCTAGTCGATGAATTGATGGATTTGGACACCATCAATTCGCCGAGACTAGCACGAGGTATACCTGGTGTATCCAAGCACCGATTCTCACCGGGCCGAGACATAGTGATGTCCTGAGTTAATCGTGGATGCTAGTTATGGTAACTAGTTCATCGAGTGACCAAAGTAAGACTTCATATGGTTCTCTGCATATATAGATATGTCAATGAAGTTCTTACTGCGTGGCTTAAGTGCGATGTTCCTTTGACTTGCGGTATTCAAGTCATCTTGATCATGGAGACTTATGCTTTGACATCTTAAGCAAACATCTCTAGGAGATGTGGACCCGGATGATTGGGTATAAGTCAAGTGATCAAGGTGTTTGAATAGCCTATAAAGGATTCACCACTCCTTGAGGAGATGTATACCCATGGCCTCTCGTCGGATTGTTACTAAAGTCTTTGGCCAAAGCATTACATGTTTAGAGTAAGGTACTCTTCGATACATGTGGAGTAATTAGAACTGTAGGGAGGGAAATGATACTTGGGCTAGGTGTGACGTAGTCACTAGTGGGGACCGACACAATAGACCATGTCCTCAACCAAGTGGGTATAAGATGAGTGAAGGGAATGGGGCACGATTCATTCGAGCATCAAGAGTTTCGTAAATAGTTCGATCAACCGCTGATCTTTTTCTTAATTGGGGATCATGATGTACTACTAGGTGCCACTCATGATCGTTCTATAATTAATGGTTAATTATAGACGGCCAACATAAACCGAGAACCTATTTGGTCACACGCACAACGAGCGTAATCCAAAGGATTTAAAACGAGCTAGAGAATGGGATTCTCAGACCGAGAGAAACTAGGTTTGGTTGGACCAAACATAAAGCGAGCATGAAATCGTTTCAGTCGCAATGGAAGCGTGGATGGGCCGTGTCTTATGAAGACATAATGGATGAACCAAAATGGTTTGGTTCTAATCCAATGGAGGAGAATAAACCAAAGGGTTTGGTTTATTTTAAACGAATGAACCAAAAGTTGGTTCGGTTCGTTTTAACTTAAAATAAACCATCATGGTTTGGTTTATTTTAACTTATCTTAATGGAGCGGGTTAACGGGCCTAATGGTTATGATCCAACAACCATTAAGAGAATTAGTTCTCTATAAAAGAGGGCTTAATGGATAATTAAGCCCTAATCCAAAAACCCTAGCCTCAAGAGTGGCCGCCCACCCCTTGAAGGACTTGGCGCCAACCCTTCGCCTCCTCCTCCTCCAACCGGCGTCCAGAAGGAGCTTCCTTCCCCCTCGCCGGCGTCGAGCTGCTGCCGGTTGGTGCTCCGGTGATCTTCCTTGGGTGTGGCGATAAGGTGAGCACTTGGCTTCCTTGTTTTGGCCGGCGCCTACTCCTCCACCAAGCTGTCCTGTTTTCTGGACAGCTTCTTCTCCTCTCATCGGAGCGTCGTTTGGATGACGGTTAGAGCTCCGACAGCGGATAACTTATCGGGGATTTGATCTCCGGTAATCCTCTGAGGTGGAGGACGAAGGATTCGTCAATTGGTTGACGAATACCTCTCCGGAGAAGCGAGTTTTGAGAACTCGTATTAGGATCCGAATTTGGATTCGGATCGTGATCATCTCTCGATCACGTCGTCTTCAACACGAGGCTAGTAACCCGTACGAAGACGAAGCTAGTGGCTTAGCGAAGTCATCCCGAGGAACTCGGCGTGGATACGGATAGAGACGATTCTAGCGAGGATCGTTCCGGTTGATGTCGTTCCCGCTACACGTCATACTAAAAGTATAACGTAGTTAAATTTCCTTTTATTGCAAATTTAAATTTACGGTTATGTCTACACTTGTTGTAATATGCATGCGTGTGTTGTGTGTGTTGTAATAAATAGAAGTATTTATTATTTTTATTGCTTCCGCTGTGTTAATATTTACGAAACATAATCGAACACACACACGCCTCGGTGCAGAAAACCCAACAGTGGTATCAGAGCCCAGGTTGTGTTTCGACATAATCGTAAAAATCATTTTGCGATAGTCATAATGTATTTCTGGAAATTTTCTAATTTTGGAAATTTAGAAGTATTTATGGAAATTTTTCAATTTTGGAAAGTCTAGAAGTATTTATGGAAATCTTCCACTTTTGGAAAGTTGGAAGTATTTATGGAAATTGATATTTTCCATAAATAAAATATTTGATTAGATTCTGAAAATTTTTTTCCTAATTTAATCATGATTTGATTTGGGAAATCAAATCTTAAAATATGTTATTTCCATAAGTAGTTTTAATGATTTAGGAAATTGGTTTCCTAAATAGATTTTCCTTAATCAAATAATTCCATGAATAAAATATGTTATTAGATTTGGAAATTTGTTTCCTAATTTAATTATGATTTGATTTGGAGAATCAAATCTTAAACATATTTTATTTCCATAAATAGTTATGACATATAAGGAAATATATACATGACATAATTGTATGTCATGTAAATGCATTAGATGCATAACATTATGCCATGCGTGTCGTGACATGTAGATGTATGTCATGTATGCCATGCCATGTAGATAATAGTTATTTGCATGCAAAGAGGATGAGACATAAAAACCCTTAAACAATATTAAAGCCTACACCTTCCATTAATATGGTTAGAACCAGAGTTTCGTTTCTTGTTTGGGTTGTTGGACTCTCTCCAAGCCCGGCTCGAACCCGAACATGTTCAAACCATGGAATAGTTTAATACTAATATGGTAAGAGTCAGAGGTCAATCGTTAGCTTTGGTTGTTGGACTCTCTCAAGCTGGGCTAATTGGTTGAATGCGCCTAAACCATATTAAAACTATTTCCGATTAATGGGTTGGCTTTAACCTCGAGCATCGGCTTGTTGGACTCTCTCCAAGGTCGATGTAAAGGGGTGCTATGCATATGATGCATACTTGTTAATGTGTTAACAACCCGATGTATGTGTGAATATTCAATTAGTTGATAGCACATTGTGATAGTTGCATATACGTGATATGCAATCGGTATAGTTGATACCTACCGTCGTAGTTACGAATGGCTTGTTGGACTCTCTCCAAGGTTGTTCATAACTATGATGGATATCAGCCCATTCGGAGATGGACCTACGATCTCCCGAAGTGATTTTGGGGTTTTTGAAATTCGAAAAATGAATGGGATTTATGAATGTATATTGAGGCATTTTAAAATCATTTTCTCATATATGCTCGCTTTGTATTTCTAGGTCAATAAATTGATCATGACGCTTTGAATTTGCGCACTATTTTGGATTCGAACAAACCGATCGGGCCTAACTTCCGGATCGCTTAGAAACTCGAGAATTGTTCTCAAGGCGAAAAGCTTGCATATGTCCTCAAGAGCCTCTTCCTCGATCCCCTAAGGACGATGCAACCTGCATCAAATGTTGGTCTATCGTAAACATGTGGCGATTCTCGAGCCGGGCGAAGTTGCATCATGCTAGCGGCGATGGTACCGAGCTAGCAAAAGATGAGCATATGGATGCTAATACTATGGTCTTCCATCTTCATGAGTTGTTCGATGAGCAAGCGAGATCCAAAGGTTCGAGGTCTCTAGGCTCCTCTTCACCACGAAGATGCAAGAAGGCTCAGAGTGCGCTTTGTGCTAAAGATGAACGGGTACATCGAGGCTAGCTACCCTCGATTTTGTGATGGATCATGAGTTATGTATTGACTTAATTCTGCATTGTTTGCCCAAGAGTTTCTCGCAATTTGTGATGAACTATCGGATGAACAAATTGAATCCACCATTCCCGAGCTCCTCAATATGTCAAGACCTGTGGAGCCTTCGTGAAGCATGAGGAGAAGGCGGTTCTAGTTGATTCCTCAAAGAAAGGTTCTAAGAGGAAGGCAAAAGAATGTAAGAAAGGAAAGAACAAAAAGGCAAAGAAGGTGGAACTAAATAAGAAAAAGGGCACTTGCCATCACTGTGGCAAGGAAGGCCACCGCGAAGAAACTGCAAGATTTATCTTGAGTCCATGAAGAAGAAGAAGGCATCCGATGCCCCATCCTCTTCGTATCTTCGTATTGATTGTCATTCTATTTCCTTGGACACTTGGGTATTGGATACCGGGTGTAGCTCACATATATGTAATGACATACATGGGCTAAGGAATAGAAGAAGACTTGTCGAGGAGTCAAATTTGTGAGTTGGCAATGGAGCAAAGGTTGTCGCTGGCCGCCATCGGAACTTATTTGGCCAAGCTCCTAGTGGACTAGTCTTAGAACTGACAATTGCTATTATGTTCCTTCTCTAATAAAGAACATTGTTTCTATTTCTCGCTTAAATAGAAATGGTTTCCATTCGACGCTTAGTAACAATTGTTGTTATATAACTTTAAATGGCATACTTTATGGAACCGAACTTGAGTAATGGCATTTATACGTTGGACGATATCCAAAGGATATTTTCAATATCGGAGCAACACGCGTGCTCGAAAGGATAATCAAATAGACTCCTATATGTGGCATTGTCGTCTTGGCCATATAAGCAAGAAACGCATGTCCAATTACACCGATGTGGAATTCGGAATCGTTTGAATTGGATTCATACGATACATGCGAATCATGCTTAAAAGGCAAGATGACTAAGTTACCTTTTACTGGAAAAGGTGAACGAGTGGGAGAGTTACTAGGTCTAATACATACCGATGTATGTGGACCTATGTCAACTCAAGCATTAGGAGGCTATAGCTACTTCATTACCTTCACCGATGATCACTCACGGTTTGGGTATGTGTTCTTGATGAAACACAAGTCTGAAGCCTTTGAAAGGTTCAAAGAATTCAGAAATGTAGAGAAACAACATGACAAGAGTATTAAAATACTTCGATCGGATCGAGGTGGTGAATACTTAAGTCAAGAGTTTCTTGATTATCTAAGAGACAATGGCATATTGTCTCAATGGACTCCGCCCTATACACCACAGCATAATGGTGTATCTGAGAGGCGTAACCGGACCTTGTTGGACATGGTCAGGTCAATGATGAATCATGCAACTCTTCCCAAGTCCTTTTGGGGCTATGCACTTCATTGTTTACTTGTTAAACAGAATGCCTACCAAGGTAGTCTCAACTACTCCATATGAGATATGGAATAGTAAGAAACCTCATGTATCTTACTTGAAGATATGGGGTTGTCCTGCTTATGTGAAGCGGACTATATCAGACAAATTGGATGCTAAGTCTGATAAATGTCTATTTATTGGATACCCTAAGGAAACAAGGGGTTACCAATTCTATCATCCTGTGGAACAAAAGGTGTTTGTTTCAAGGCATGCTGTATTTCTAGAGAAAGAGTTTCTTTTGCAAGAAAACAGTGGGAGTGTCGTCGAGCTTGAGGAGGCTCGAGAGACTCAAATAGACATTGATGAGATACCTGGTGAAGCACAACAGCTGACAACTCATAGTGATGAGCAATCGGCTGGACCTATTGTAACACCACATCTTCGTAGATCTTGTAGAACACGCAATATTCCTGAGAGATATGGATTTCTCGTAAGTGAATCGAACGACGTGTTACTCATTGATGATGAGGAGCCTACCAGTTATGAAGAAGTGCTGACAAGTTCAGAAAGGGATAAGTGGCTTGGTGCCATGAAGTCGGAAATGGATTCCATGTATGAAAACCAAGTTTGGAACTTGGTTGACCCACCTGAAAGGATAAAGCCTATAGGGTGCAAGTGGGTTTTCAAGAAGAAAACCGACATGGATGGTAATGTGATTACCTATAAGGTTAGATTGGTGGCGAAAGGATATCGTCAAAAACAAGGTGTTGATTATGACGAAACCTATTCGCCTGTAGCTATGCTTAAATCCATTCGGATGCTCCTGGCCATAGCGGCTCATTATGATTATGAGATATGGCAGATGGATGTGAAAACAGCTTTCCTTAATGGAAACCTGCTCGAGGACGTGTATATGATACAACCTGAGGGTTTCACATCGGTTGATAAAACCAAGGTATGCAAATTGCGACGGTCCATATATGGATTGAAGCAAGCATCCAGGAGCTGGAATATCCGTTTTGATGAGACCATCAAAAAGTTTGATTTCTCACAAAATCCAGATGAACCTTGTGTGTACAAGAAGGTTAGTGGGAGTGCAGTCGTGTTCCTAGTATTGTATGTCGATGACATAATACATATAGGAAACGATGTTTCAATCTTACAGTCAGTGAAGGTTTGGTTATCCAAGACATTCTCCATGAAAGACCTGGGAGAAGCAACCTATATCCTCGGGATTAAGATCTATAGAGATAGATCGAAACGGTTGCTTGGTCTTTCGCAGTCTACATATATAGACCGAGTGCTAAAGAGGTTTAGCATGTCGGAATCCAAGAAAAGTTTCTTACCCATCAGGCATGGGGTACACCTTTTGAAGTCTATGTGTCCGCGCACAGAAGACGAGAGGATTTGCATGAGTAAGATTCCCTATGCATCCGCAATAGGATCTGTCATGTATGCTATGTTATATACAAGGCCCGATGTATCGTACGCTCTGAGTGTCACGAGCAGATACCAGTCCGATCCAGGAATGGATCATTGGGTGGCTGTTAAGACGATCCTTAAGTACTTGAGAAGAACTAAGGATGTGTTCCTAATATATGGAGAAGGGTACATGGTAATACGTGGGTATACGGATGCCAGCTCCAGACAGACAAGGATGATTCCATGTCTCAGTCTGGGTATGTATTCACCTAGAATGGAGGTGCAATAAGTTGGAAAGGTTTCAAGCTTGACGCTATAGCGGATTCTGCCACTAAGGCAGAATACATTGCAGCTTTGGAAGCAGCAAAGGAAGCGGTTTGGATCAAGAAGTTCATCTCTGAACTTGATGTAGTCTCATCAATGATCCAAACATGTGCTTCGCCGCTATCATCTTATCAGAGAGATCATCAGTAGGAACGAAATACAAATCGAGAAAATTCCCACTGAAAGGAACTTAGCGGATCCCTTGACTAAGGCATTACCTCAAAATAAGTTTGAGGGTCATGTTCGAGCTTATGGTATTGGATACCGTAGCGATTGGAATTAGGCCAAGTGGGAGTCTGTTAGTAATATATGAGAGATGTCCTAAGGCAATCGCCTTATGTATGAACCACTTATATGATAAATGAAGATTCACTATTTGAGTATACATATTTTATGTATTTGATTGGATCTTAAACTCATTTACTGAATGTCCACGATACGATTCACAGCATGAGAGAATTTGTGATTGGATCACAACTAGTGAGTATCTCTACATGTGTAATTGTGATGTATCGGAATTATCCCTAGTCGATGAATTGATGGATTTGGACACCATCAATTCTGTCGAGACTAGCACGAGGTATACTCCTTGGTTATCCAAGGAGCTGATTCTCACTGGCTGGAGACATAGTGATGTCTGGAGTTAATCGTGGATGCTAGTTATGGTAACTAGTTCATTAGAGTGACCAGCCGTAAGACTTCATATGGTTCTCTGCATATATAGATATGTCAATGAAGTTCTTACTGTGGCTTAAGTGCGATGTTCCTTTGACTTGCGGTATTCAAGTCATCTTGATCATGGAGACTTATGCTTTGACATCTTAAGCAAACATCTCTAAGGAGATGTGGACCCGGGATGATTGGGTATAAGTCGAAGTGATCGAAGGTGTTTGAATAGCCTATAAAGGATTCACCACTCCTTGCGAGGAGATGTATACCCATGGCCTCTCATCGGATTGTTACTAAAGTCTTTGGCCAAAGCATTACATGTTTAGAGTAAGGTACTCTTTGATACATGTGGAGTAACTAGAATCTGTAGGACGAGGAAATGATACTTGGGCTAGGTGTGACGTAGTTAGCCTAGTGGGGACTGACACAATAGACCATGTCCTGAACCAAGTGGGTATAAGATGAGTGAAGGGAATGGGGCACGATTCATTCGAGCTACTGAAGGGTTTCAGAAATAGTTCTGGATCAACCGTTGATCTTTTCGGTTAATTGGGAATCATGATGTACTACTAGGTGCCACTCATGATCGTTCTATAATTAATGGTTAATTATAGACGGCCAACATAAACCGAGAACCTATTTGGTCACACGCACAACGAGCGTAATCCAAAGGATTTAAAACGAGCTAGAGAATGGGATTCTCAGACCGAGAGAAACTAGGTTTGGTTGGACCAAACATAAAGCGAGCATGAAATCGTTTCAGTCGCAATGGAAGCGTGGATGGGCCGTGTCTTATGAAGACATAATGGATGAACCAAAATGGTTTGGTTCTAATCCAATGGAGGAGAATAAACCAAAGGGTTTGGTTTATTTTAAACGAATGAACCAAAAGTTGGTTCGGTTCATTTTAACTTAAAATAAATCATCATGGTTTGGTTTATTTTAACTTATCTTAATGGAGCGGGTTAACGGGCCTAATGGTTATGATCCAATAACCATTAAGAGAATTAGTTCTCTATAAAAGAGGGCTTAATGGATAATTAAGCCCTAATCCAAAAACCCTAGCCTCAAGAGTGGCCGCCCACCCCTTGAAGGACTTGGCGCCAACCCTAGGCTGCCGCCCCTCTCCTCCTCCAACCGGCGTCCAGAAGGAGCCTTCCTTCCCCCTCGCCGGCGTCGAGCTGCTGCCGGTTGGTGCTCCGGTGATCTTCCTTGGGTGTGGCGATAAGGTGAGCACTTGGCTTCCTTGTTTTGGCCGGCGCCTACTCCTCCACCAAGCTGTCCAGTTTTCTGGACAGCTTCTTCTCCTCTCGTCGGAGCGTCATTTGGACGACGGTTAGAGCTCCGACAGCGGATAACTTACCGGGGATTCGATCTCCGGTAATCCTCTGAGGTGGAGGACGAAGGATTCGTCAATTGATTGACGAATACCTCTCCGGAGAAGCGAGTTTTGAGAACTCATATTAGGATCCGAATTTGGATTCGGATCGTGATCATCTCTCGATCACGTCGTCTTCAACACGAGACTAGTAACCCGTACGAAGACGAAGCTCGTGGATTAGCGAAGTCATCCCGAGGAACTCGGCATGGATACGGATAGAGACGATTCTAGCGAGGATCGTTCCGATTGATGCCGTTCCCGCTACACGTTATACGAAAGGTATAACGTAGTTAAATTTCCTTTTATTGCAAATTTAAATTTACGGTTATGTCTACACTTGTTGTAATATGCATGTGTGTGTTGTGTGTGTTGTAATAAATAGAAGTATTTATTATTTTTATTGCTTCCGCTGTGTTCATGTTTACGAAACATGATCGAACACACACACGCCGCGGTGCAGGAAACACAACATCCTAGAGCTTCCCCTCTCCATTTCTTTTGTCGAACCCCATCCAAACAAGGAGAAGGCGAGATTTGGCTTTCCTTAGGTCATCTTTCCACTAAAACCAAAGCGAAGGATGTAAGTATCCCTCACCTGCATACGAGTAGCTTTCGGTTGATATTTTGTGCAGAAACCCCTATGATATGTTCGACCAACATGTGTTCTTGGTGTTTTATTGAAGTTCTATACCTTGTTTTACATGCACATGATGAAGTTAAGATGTAGAATGAATTAGGTTAAAAGTTAACCCTAGAAACCCCTATGATATGTTCGGCCAACATGTGTTCTTGGTGTTTTCTTGAAGTTCTATACCTTGTTTTACATACACATGATGAAGTTAAGATGTAGAATGAATTAGGTTAAAAGTTAACCCTAGAAACCCCTATGATAGGTTCGGCCAACATGTGTTCTTGGTGTTTTATTGAAGTTCTATACCTTGTTTTACATGCACATGATGAAGTTAAGATGTAGAATGAATTAGGATAAAAGTTAACCCTAGAAACCCCTATGATAGGTTCGGCGAACATGTGTTCTTGGTGTTTTATTGAAGTTCTATACCTTGTTTTACATGCACATGATGAAGTTAAGATGTATAATAAATTAGGTTAAAAGTTAACCATAAAAGCCTACATGGACCATTCGGCCACCCCCTTGTATTGATGTTTCAATGAAGTTTTATTCCATATTTTGTATGCATATGATGATGTTAGCATGTTAGAGGGATTAGGTTAAAAGACTAGCCCTAAAAGCCTACATGGACCATTCGGCCACCCCCTTGTATTGATGTTTCAATGAAGTTTTATTCCATATTTTGTATGCATATGATGATGTTAGTATGTTAGAGGGATTAGGATAAAAGACTAGCCCTAAAAGCCTACATGGACCATTCGGCCACCCCCTTGTATTGATGTTTCAACGAAGTTTTATTCCATATTTTGTGTGCATATGATGATGTTAGCATGTTAGAGGGATTAGGTTAAAAGACTAGCCCTAAAAGCCTACATGGACCATTCGGCCACCCCCTTGTATTGATGTTTCAATGAAGTTTTATTCCATATTTTGTATGCATATGATGATGTTAGTATGTTAGAGGGATTAGGTTAAAAGACTAGCCCTAAAAGCCTACATGGACCATTCGGCCACCCCCTTGTATTGATGTTTCAATGAAGTTTTATTCCATGTTTTGTATGCATATGATGATGTTAGTATGTTAGATGGATTAGGGTAAAGGTTTAACCCTAAAAGTCCTATGAACCATTCGGCCAACCATTGTACCTTAACATGCTCTAGGTTAACATATGTGTTTTATGTTTTGGTGAATTCATGTTGACTTGTGATATTAAATGATGCTAGATGAAGATAACATGCTTTAGGTTAGAGTTTACTTACTCTTGATGTTTATGCCTTATGCCATGCCCTATATGTATGTGATATTTAAGATATGTTATGAAATGAAATACGATATGATTATGAAATAAAAAATGATATGTTCATGAAATGAATATGATATGGTTATGAAATGAAGTATGATATGTTTATGAAATGAAAAATGATATGTTCATGAAGTGTAGTATGATATATTAGGAAATGAAGTATGCTATGTTTGCAAAATGAAATAAGCTATGTTATAATAAAACTATATAAGTATTTTACCGTCTGCATGGCTTGTACTAGGACCCTAACAATGTCCAAAGGGATGGGCTCCTAAGATGCCCTAGGTCGACGGACTAAGATCGGGCCTAGGATGGGCTCCTATGTATGATTGCCCCTAGGTCGACAGACTAAGATCGGGCCTAGTATGGGATGGGCTCCAAGATGCCCTAGGTCGATGGAGTAAGACTCGGGCCTAGGATGGGCTTCTACGCTATGACGATTGCCCTAGGTCGACGGACTAAGATCGGGCCTAGTAACCTAGTACGTTCGAGACTTGCTACCTCGGGTCTATTTAGGGATGCGCGCTATGATGATGAAGAAGTGGTACAATGTCGGGCCCAAATATGTTGAGATTATGTTTACATACCTATAATATATGTTTTCAAAAGCATCCTGCATAGGTTACACGATTTGATTGCTATGTTCACATGCTAAGTTGATATGTCATATATATGTTGCATGTTATGTCATGTTTATGTTGCTATGTTATATATGTTGCATGTTATGTCATGTTTATGTTGCTATGTTACATATGTTGTATGTTACGTTTGATTAAGTCATATATATATACATGTTATGCTGCTATGTTATGGATGATACATGTTATGTTTACTTATGTTACTTATGCTACATGTTAAGTTGCTTACGTCATGTATGTTACATGTTATGTTGCTTATATGTTATGAATGTTACATGCCATGATTAATGTCGATGTATGGTTTTTGTGAGTAGGACAGGATCTTACTAAGCCTATGTGCTTATAGTTTACCTTTCCCTCGTACTACAGATAAGGGTAAGGGATGGATAAACTAAAGGGAGCAGCAGGAGGGGCCAAATGTGTGTGGTAGTGGCATGGTGGAGAAGATCCGTTATGTCCTTATATCTATGTTTCCCTATGATGATGACGTTTATGGATGTCCTTATTTATGTCTCCTTATGATGATGATGTTTATGGACTTGAACTAAGCACTAAGTATCTATATATGTTATGATGCATGCTCTATGTTAAGAAGAAGTATCTATATATGTTATGATGCATGCTCTATGTTAAGAAGAAGTATCTATATATGTTATGATGCAAGTTCTATGTTAAGAAGAAGTATCTTTATATGTCAATGCATGTTTATGTTTAAAAGAAAAAAAATGTATCTAAAGTCTTCCGCTATAAGTAGTAAGAAGTGTATGTATGTACGGTCGCGTCACGCGCCGCCCCTCCGGACCCTTGGAAAAAGGGCGGGCGTGACAGGTTGGTATCAGAGTCGATCTGCCTTTCCACTACACACACATCAAGCTCCAAATCCTGCTGCTCCAAGTAAGAATTCTATATCTACTCTAATTTTGTTCATGTATGATATGAAATGCCTTTAGCTTAAAATATGCCTGAAAATATGTATGCTTGAAATATGTATGATAACCTTATGCTAGCTTTTAGTTTAACTATGCATAGATAAATGAATGATAATCTTATACTAGCCTTACTCTACTATATGAAGATAAACATGGTTGGAAGATGTAGTAATAGGGTCGATGAGATAGTAATATATGGAAGATGTAGTAATAGAGTCGATGAGACAGTACCCCCACCTGCTCTTATGCATGTGGTTACTGAGCTCTAGTACTGTTGGTGAAGAAGAAAGATGGGTCTATGCGAATGTGCATAGACTACCGAGTGCTGAATAATGTGACGATCAAGAACCGGTACCCTTTGCCACGGATTGACGACCTGTTCGACCAACTAAAGGGTGCCACCGTCTTCTCTAAGATCGACCTGAGGTCCGGCTATCATCAAGTAAGAGTGAAATCAGATGATATACCAAAGACGGCCTTCCGGACCAAATACGGACATTATGAGTTCGTAGTTATGCCCTTCGGAGTGACGAATGCACCTGCTCTGTTCATGGATTTGATGAATCGGGTATTCTCGGCATTCCTCGACAAGTTTGTGATCGTCTTTATCGATGACATACTGATATATTCGAGAACCCCAGAGGATCACGCAGAACACCTGAATGTGGTATTGCAGATTCTTCGGGAAAAGAAACTATTTGCAAAGTTCTCCAAATGTGAGTTCTGGCTCGAACAAGTATCATTTTTGGGTCACGTTATATCCAAACACGGAGTGATGGTAGACCCAATACAGATTGAAGTCATGAGTAACTGGAACCAACCAAAGAATGCCAGCGAGATCAGAAGCTTTCTTGGGCTAGCAAGCTACTACCGGAAGTTTGTAGAGAACTTCTCCAGGATTGCAGCCCCTATGACAGTCCTCACCAGAAAGAACAAGAAATATGAGTGGATGGACGCCTGCGAGAGGAGTTTCACAGAATTGAAAAGGAGGTTGACCAGCACTCCAATCCTTGCTCTTCCGGACAGTAACGAAGGCTTCGACATGTACAGTGATGCTTCCAAGTTGGTACTCGGAGTTGTACTCATGTAGAATTGCAGGGTCATTGCCTACGCCTCTAGGCAACTCAAAGAACATGAAAGGAATTATCCCACCCACGATTTAGAGCTAGCGGTCGTGGTCTTTGCTCTCAAAACATGGAGGCATTATCTATATGGAGCTCAATGTAGGATTTATACAGACCACCAGAGTCTGAAATATTTCTTCACACAGAAGGACCTGAACATGAGACAACGCAGATGGCTCGAGCTCGTCAAGGATTATGACTACGAGATCTTCTACCATCCGGGGAAAGCAAACAAGGTGGCGGATGCACTCAGCAGGAAGTCCTGCGCCACCTTGATGTCTCTATCAGTGTTACCTCAGCCCTTAGAAAAGGAGATTATGCGTTACGGGGTTGAAATCATTTCCGGACAGCTCTCGACCATGACGATAGCACTGACGCGGTTCGATGATATACTAGAAAAGCAAGCCCGTGACCCAAGCATTCAGAGGATCAAGCAAGAGGTCTTAGAAGGAAAGGACGACGGGTTTCGTATCTCTGATAGTGGAGTACTCTACCTCAGGGATCGCCTGTGTATTCCCGACGATCCAGAATTACGGAAGAAGATATTTGAGGAAGCTCACGGAACTCCTTATGCGATGCATCCTGGAACCACCAAGATGTACCAAGACCTGAAAAGAAAATTCTGGTGGTTCGGAATGAAAAGAGATGTGGCTCAGTATGTCAAGATTTGCCGACACAGAGGGTTAAAGCAGAACACCAGAGACCTGGAGGAACACTGCAGCCGATCCAGATTCTAGAATGGAAATGGGAAGACATTTCTATGGATTTCATCTCAGGATTGCCCAAGACAACAAATGGTTATGATGCTATAAGGGTAATTGTGGACAGATTGACGAAGTCCGCCCACTTCTTAGCAATCAAGATGACATATTCGACGGAGCAACTGGCTCAGTTATATGCTAGGGAAATTATCAGACTACATGGAATTCCTAAGACCATCATTTCTGACAGAGATGGTCGCTTTATTTCCCATTTCTGGGAATGTGTTCGAGCTATTATTGTTCAAGATCGCCTTCCATCCCCAGACGGACGGACAGACCGAAAGAGTAAATCAAGTACTGGAGGATATGTTACAAGCTTGCACCCTGGATTTCAAAGGTAGCTGGTGCCGATACTTATGTTTGGCAGAATTCGCCTACAACAATAGCTACCAAGCTACTATTGGAATGGCACCCTACGAGGCTCTATACGGGAGGAAATGTAGATCCCCCATATGCTGGTACGAGGGTGGTGAGAAGAAGGGGATGGGACTCCAGACGGACTTCATCGACGACACCACCCGAGCTATACAGAACATCCATCAGAGAATTGAAACTGCTTAAAGCCGACAAAAGAGCTATGCGGATATGCGACGTAGACCGTTAGAATTCGAAGTCGGGGACCTGGTATTCCTCAAAGTGGCCCCTATGAAGGGAGTGATGAGATTCGGAAGGAAGGGTAAGCTGAGTCCGCGCTACGTGGGACTGTATCCGATATTGCAGAGGATTGGCAAGGTAGCTTACAAGCTGGAGCTTCCTCAAGAGATGTCGGCTATTCACAATGTGTTCCATGTCTCTGTGCTCAAGAAATGCATTTCCAGTGCGGACCAAGTGATCGAGCCACAAATAGTATAAGTTCAAGAGGACCTGAGTATTGAAAGTCGGCCTATCTAGATACTAGACCGAGAAGTCAAGAGGCTAAGGAACAAAGAGGTGCCCTTAGTAAAGGTCTTGTGGCAGAATCAACGATACGAGGAAGCTACCTGGGAACGCGAGGAGGACATGAAGCAGAAGTACCTAGAATTGTTCTAAGTTTCGAGGATGAAACTTTTAAAAGGTATGAAGGATTATGCTTGTAGTAAAATTTCTAGCAATTTTACAAGAATTTTTGGCTTGATGATAATGGGCTTTATGTGGGCTCCTTCAAAAAAATAAAAGAAAATAAGCCAAAAAGAATGCAAGGCCTAGGAATTAAACCCCAAACCTCTAGATATAGCCAAACCCTATAGATGCACCCACTAACCAGAAGCCCAACAAGAATGTATTGTTAGAAGAACATGGGAAATTATAGTTAGAGGTAAAGGAGATGAAGGGACTCTTCAAGTGAATAAATAGGGGGAATGAGGGGGCATGAGTTACCAAACTTATTTTCTCCTCCTCTTCTTCTTCCTCGCCGAATCCTAGAGCTTCCCCTCTCCATTTCTTTGGCCGAACCCCATCCAAGAGAGGAGAAGGCTAGATTTGGCTTTCCTTAGGTCATCTTTCCACTAAAAGCAAAGCGAAGGATGTAAGTATCCCTCACCTGCATACGAGTATCTTTCGGTTGATATTTTGTGCAGAAAGCCCTATGATATGTTCGGCCAACATGTGTTCTTGGTGTTTTATTGAAGTTATATACCTTGTTTTACATGCACATGATGAAGTTAAGATGTAGAATGAATTAGGTTAAAAGTTAACCCTAGAAACCCCTATGATATGTTCGGCCAACATGTGTTCTTGGTGTTTTCTTGAAGTTCTATACCTTGTTTTTACATACACATGATGAAGTTAAGATGTAGAATGAATTAGGTTAAAAGTTAACCCTAGAAACCCCTATGATAGGTTCGGCCAACATGTGTTCTTGGTGTTTTATTGAAGTTCTATACCTTGTTTTACATGCACATGATGAAGTTAAGATGTAGAATGAATTAGGATAAAAGTTAACCCTAGAAACCCCTATGATAGGTTCGGCCAACATGTGTTCTTGGTGTTTTATTGAAGTTCTATACCTTGTTTTACATGCACATGATGAAGTTAAGATGTATAATAAATTAGGTTAAAAGTTAACCCTAAAAGCCTACATGGACCATTTGGCCACCCCCTTGTATTGATGTTTCAATGAAGTTTTATTCCATATTTTGTATGCATATGATGATGTTAGCATGTTAGAGGGATTAGGTTAAAAGACTAGCCCTAAAAGCCTACATGGACAATTCGGCCACCCCCTTGTATTGATGTTTCAATGAAGTTTTATTCCATATTTTGTATGCATATGATGATGTTAGTATGTTAGAGAGATTAGGTTAAAAGACTAGCCCTAAAAGCCTACATGGACCATTCGGCCACCCCCTTGTATTGATGTTTCAATGAAGTTTTATTCCATATTTTGTGTGCATATGATGATGTTAGCATGTTAGAGGGATTAGGTTAAAAGACTAGCCCTAAAAGCCTACATGGACCATTCGGCCACCCCCTTGTATTGATGTTTCAATGAAGTTTTATTCCATATTTTGTATGCATATGATGATGTTAGTATGTTAGAGGGATTAGGTTAAAAGACTATCCCTAAAAGCCTACATGGACCATTCGGCCACCCCCTTGTATTGATGTTTCAATGAAGTTTTATTCCATGTTTTGTATGCATATGATGATGTTAGTATGTTAGATGGATTAGGGTAAAGGTTTAACCCTAAAAGTCCTATGAACCATTCGGCCAACCATTGTACCTTAACATGCTCTAGGTTGGGTTAACATGTGTTTTATGTTTTGGTGATTTCATGTTGACTTGTGATATTAAATGATGCTAGATGAAGATAACATGCTTTAGGTTAGAGTTTACTTACTCTTGATGTTTATGCCTTATGCCATGCCCTATATGTATGTGATATTTATGATACGTTATGAAATGAAATACGATATGATTATGAAATAAAAAACGATATGTTCATGAAATGAATATGATATTATTATGAAATGAAGTATGATATGTTTATGAAATGAAAAATGATAAGTTCATGAAGTGTAGTATGATATGTTATGAAATGAAGTATATGTTAGGAAATGAAGTATGCTATGTTTGCAAAATGAAATAAGCTATGTTATAATAAAATCATATAAGTATTTTACCTTCTGCATGGCTTGTACTAGGACCCTAACAAGGTACAAAGGGATGGGCTCCTAAGATGCCCTAGGTCGACGGACTAAGATCGGGCCTAGGATGGGCTCCTATGTATGATTGCCCCTAGGTCAACAGACTAAGATCGGGCCTAGTATGGGATGGGCTCCAAGATGCCCTAGGTCGATGGAGTAAGACTCGGGCCTAGGATGGGCTTCTACGCTATGACGATTGCCCTAGGTCGATGGACTAAGATCGAGCCTAGTAACCTAGTAGGTTCGAGACTTGCTACCTCGGGTCTATTTAGGGATGTGCGCTATGATGATGAAGAAGTGGTACAATGTCGGGCCCAAATATGTTGAGATTTTGTTTACGTACCTATAATATATATTTTCAAAAGCATCCTGCATAGGTTACACGATTTGATTGCTATGTTCACATGCTATGTTGATATGTCATATATATGTTGCATGTTATGTCATTTTTATGTTGCTATGTTATATATGTTGAATGTTATGTCATGTTTATGTTGCTATGTTATATATGTTGTATGTTACATTTAATTAAGTCATATATATACATGTTATGCTGCTATGTTATGGATGATACATGTTATGTTTACTTATGTTACTTATGCTACATGTTAAGTTGCTTACGTCATGTATGTTACACGTTTATGTTGCTTATATGTTATGAATGTTACATGCCATGATTAATGTCGATGTATGGTTTTTGTGAGTAGGACAGGATCTTACTAAACCTATGTGCATATAGTTTACCTTTCCCTCGTACTGCAGATAAGGGTAAGGGATGGATAAACTAAAGGGAGTAGCAGGAGGGGTCAAATGTGTGTGGTAGTGGCATGGTGGAGAAGATCCGTTATGTCCTTATATCTATGTTTCCCTATGATGATGACGTTTATGGATGTCCTTATTTATGTCTCCTTATGATGATGATGTTTATGGACTTGAACTAAGCACTATGTATCTATATATGTTATGATGCATGCTCTATGTTAAGAAGAAGTATCTATATATGTTATGATGCATGCTCTATGTTAAGAAGAAGTATCTATATATGTTATGATGCAAGCTCTATGTTAAGAAGAAGTATCTATATATGTCAATGCATGTTTATGTTTAAAAGAAAAAAAAATGTATCTAAAGTCTTCCGCTGTAAGTAGTAAGAAGTGTATGTATGTACGGTCGTGTCACGCGCCGCCCCTCCGGACCCTTGGAAAAAGGGAGAGCGTGACACTGCAATAGCCGCCACCTTTGAAGCATTGCCCAAGTAATTAGTAATCTCTCCATCAGCTCGTCGTCGGGTTTCCTGGAACCCCTGCAAAGTATTGCAGACATGATCAGAGGCTTCTGTATCTACACACCAGGTGCCGGTAGATAACACCGCTAACCACGTTTCAACGACTAGACTAAAGGATATACCTTTGTTCTATTTCGGATTGGGACAATCCTTCTTCCAATGTCCATCCTGCTTGTAAGCGAAGTACTTGCCTTTTGGCTTCTTCACTCCTCCCTGAGATCCTCCTACCACCTTTGTTCCACCTTGTTTCTCCTTCTTCTTGCCTTTCGTCTTAGAAGTAGAAACCTTTTTGAGCAACCATGGCTCGAGGACACTCATCGAAGAGTGCATACTTGTACTCCTTAGCAGATAAGACAATATCTATTTTCTTCCAATCAACATTATTTGGTATAGTAAGTTTATTTCCTTTAGTATCATAGTAAGTTGACTGAAAGTCATTTTTGAAAATCCTAAGAATCACATAGATCATTACTGTAGATTTCAAAATATCATTGATTCCTCAAACAATAAAATTTCGAAATCAACCAACACCTCAAAACACTGAGAATATCGCATGCCACGATAGTGTGGACGTATACGAATTCTACATTTGTAAGAGGAGATTTAACCCTTTAATTTTATTATCTTGTCAACCTTACTTTTTGACAAATAAAATTAATAGTTGGTTCCTCTTTGGCCCTACAAATAAAAGTAGTGACTCCGATGGGGAGGATACTTTTTATTTGCATTTAAGTGTGCACCATTACACGATACTAAAGGAATTATCTCGGATTATATGCCTTACAGATGGGGAAGTACACACACTCCTAAATAATTTCCTATAACCATTATTTGACCTAGTGATCCGCAAACAAACTCATCCGATAGGGAGGAAGGCACTCAGAGCCGATGCGCAAGTTTGTTGCATCACACGTCAAATTGTAATGGAGGTCGCGAGAATTAATTAAAATGTCCCTCTCCCACTTAGTAAATTGTCAGTGAGGAATTTTCAAGAACACACAACATGCATATAAAACAAATCAGCAATAAATATGGAAAAAATAGAATTTTCCCAACTATTATGGCATTGTTCTCCAATATGCGTTCCGTCGTGTCGCCACCTTGTCCGCTCCACCTTTTCCCGTGCGCAAGTCACCAAAGAGATCCGAGCCAAGATAAACTATTTTAATTTACATCCATCGATCCTATACTCCACGAAGGAGTGTACAAATAATCTAGATCGAAAGTAAACTAAAATGAGTGGCTAAACAATGTCATATTTAATTACAAAAATTAAATACTAATTTAGCCTCGTCAACCCCGAGGATTCAAATAATATACAATCACACACACATGCAATCACATACACACATATATAGCCATAATAGTTGGAACTTATGCCTGCAACCAAAATGTTATGCTACGCACATCCTACTATCATCTGGCATACACAATATATGATAAGTGCATGAAAGTAACTGAATCCAAAACACACAAAACTAGAAATCGTGGCTCTGATACCATTTTTGATGGCATTGCTCGGAGGCTCGTTGGCTCCCATCTCCCCGGATTAAAATTTTCACTAATGAAAACTAATCAGGATGGGATGAGTTTCCTAAGCTCAACCAATTCTTCATCGTGATAACGACTTGAGCGATCGCTTGAACAAACTAGTTGTTCAAGCAACCAAACTCTTCTAGTCGGTTAGCCGCGGAATAGACGATGGACGGATTGCCGATTTTTGTGTTTATCTTCGGGGTCCATGATTATACAAATACATATGGATGTAGACATGTATAAT
This sequence comes from Wurfbainia villosa, assembly GCA_025175895.1. Lineage (NCBI taxonomy): Eukaryota > Viridiplantae > Streptophyta > Magnoliopsida > Zingiberales > Zingiberaceae > Wurfbainia > Wurfbainia villosa. The sequence goes on from CM045995.1 coordinate 27,086,747, forward strand.
CAACACATACAAACATATTAATAAGAACATGCAAAGATCAATAAAAAAACTTGTAAAACTTTTATATCTCTCGATCTTCTATCGTATGTCCTAACCTCCTTGTAGACTTCGTGTGGGCGAAGATCCTCCACAAGTTGAAGCTTCCTAGATCTTCTTCAATCAAAAGAAAGAAGAACTCTCCTTCCCTTCTTGCTTGAGCCAACCACCTAGCCACAAAGGATTGATGCCGCCGGCCCCAAGAATAGAGAGAACAAGATGGCCAACCAAGGAACCGAACAAGGGAAGAATCCCTAGCTCCTTTGTGCCGCCGGCCAAGAGGAAAAGAAGAGGAGAAGAGGAATAGGTTGAGCGTCGACCAAGGTAGAGGGAAAAGAGATAGGAGCCGGCAACACCTTAGGAAGAAGAAGAGAACCTCTCCTATAGTTGTCGCCCACCTTCACTTCCAAACCATAGCCGCCCAACCAAACCCTAATCTAATTAGGGTTTCCTCCTTAGGGTTTCTTGCCGCCCAAGCTTATGATAGGCAAAACCCTAATCTCCAAAAATCATGAACTAACTCTTGCCGCCCACCTTAAGCCCCCTTTTATAGAGTTGGACTTAAACCTTGTTTTAATCTCCACCGTTGGTTCTAGGGATTTAATCTCAACCGTTGGATCTAGAGATTTAATCTCAACCGTCGGATCTAGAGATTTAATCTCCACCGTCGGATCTAGGGATTTAATCTCAACCGTCGGATCTAGAGATTTAATATCAACCGTCGGATCTAGAGTTTTGTTTTCCATCATTGGATCTAGGCTCCATGAGGTTTATATTAGGCTACGATAGGGACCATGAGGAGGAGTTGGATCTTGGCCACCCGATGGATCGGAACCACACAAACTTGATCCATCAATGATGTTCCATTCCACTAGAGGATCATCATTGAATTACCTCACCAACCCCCATAAATTAATATGGGCTTCATACATTATTTGTACATCCATCTCTTCGTGTTTAAGATATTGAATGTCCGTCAATTAATTGATTTACTGACCATCAATCAATTAACATCTAACTCCTCGAGTAGTACCACTCAACCTTATCATCATGTTGACTAAGTCAACCTGTAGGGTTTACATGATGAACCTTATGAGCTCCTCAAGGGGACATCATCAACCTAATATATAGGACACGGTTTCCTCCTATAATTAACGGCACACCATGTAAATAATATCATTTCCCAACTTACCGGGCATATTGATTTAATCCATATAAATCTCACCCTTTGGTAAATCAAAGAAATAAATACTAAGTACATGTGCCCGTTATTATATCAGGATTAAGAGCATGTACAACATAATATCCGAGGTCCAATTCAATTATGTAGTCAGCAATAAATTGAATCACCTCTATGTCGGTCCTGCTCAATACACCTAAGTGTACTAGTGTAACTCTATGTTCAAGACAAAATAATACCAAGCTACACTACAACCATGCCAATGGTTTGTCCAAAACCATCTTGGTTGTGAGCCTTTACTTATATTCTACAAGGGATTGATAACATGATCTTCTGTGCCACACATATACAATGTAAAGTATTAGACAATATGCACACATATAATAAATATAAAGTACAAACAATGATCATGTGATTCTTATTTCAAAATAAAAATGTTCATACAAAAGAGCTAGGCTTTCAGTATACATTCCAACAGTTAGAACTAGGTCCTTCCATAGAGCTCCCTCTACTCAAATAGCTCTTATCTCTCAAATTGAGCCCAAGTCAATCAATGATGCATTAATTGATCCGGATTGGATCTTAGCAATGCAAGATGAATTGACTCAATTTGAAAGGAGTCAAGTATGGGAGTTAGTTCCTAGACCCAATGATAGTACCATCATCACTACAAGATGGGTCTTTAGGAACAAATTAGATGATCAAGGTAATATAACTAGGAATAAGGCAAGGTTAGTAGCAAGGGGCTTCAATCAAGTTGAAGGACTTGATTATGATGAAACCTATGCCCCGGTTGCTAGGTTAGAATCTATTAGAATCCTATTAGGATATGCCTCTTACATGGGCTTTAAACTCCATCAAATGGATGTAAAATCGGCATTCCTAAATGAGTTCATTAAGGAAGAGGTATATGTAGAACAACATCCCGGGTTTGAGAGTATTGACTATCCAAACCATGTATACAAGCTTAGAAAAGCTCTATACGGGTTAAAACAAACTCCCCGGGCTTGGTATGAAAGATTGTCATCTTTCTTACTATCTAAGGGGTTTAGAAGAGGCCAAGTAGATCAAACTCTCTTCATAAAGTCAAAGTCTAAAGACATCTTTGTGGCCCAAGTATATGTAGATGACATAATTTTTAGGTCAACCAATGATGAACTCCTTCAAGATTTCATCAAAAATATGGAGAATGAATTTGAAATGAATCTAGTTGGAGAATTAAAATTCTTATTAGGATTACAAGTAAAATAAACTAATGAAGGAACCTATGTATACCAAACCAAATACACCAAAGAAATGATCAAGAAATTTGGTTTGAAAAATGCTAAGGTAGTTTCAACTCCTATGACAACCAATACAAAAATAGATAATGATCATGAAGGAAAATCAATTGACCTTAAGCTTTATAGGAGCATGATTGGTAGTCTCTTATACTTGACCGCTAGAAGACCCGACATTTTATTTGTGGTAGGTATGTGTGCAAGATACCAATCTTGTGCCAAAGAGTCCCACTTAGTGGTCGTTAAGAGAATATTAAGATATATCAATGGTACATTAAATGTAGGACTTTGGTACCCTAGGACAAAATCTTTTGATTTGATTGGGTACACCGATTCCGACTATGCCGGTTGCAAGTTGGATAGGAAGAGTACTAGTGGTGGATGCCAATTTCTTGGATCCTCCCTAGTTAGTTGGAGTAGTAGAAAGCAACCTTGTATTGCTTTGTCCACCACTGAAGCCGAATATGTGGTTATGGGTGATTGTGTGGCTCAATTACTTTGGATGATACATACTCTAGAGGACTATGAGCTACACTACTCCAATGTCAAGGTTTATTGTGATAATGCGAGTACCATAAATTTGACCAAAAATCCAGTACATCACTCTAGGACTAAGCACATTGAAGTGAAGTATCACTTCATTAGAGATCATGTGGCTAAGCGGGACATTGAACTCAATTACATAGAATCCAAGTCCAACCTAGCCGACATTTTCACCAAGGCTCTCCCCGAAGTGAATTATTCATCACTAAGGAGGGAACTTGGAATGTGCTTAGTAGAGTAGAGGTTTAGTCTTGCATGATCCTATAGAAACTCTAGGACTATGATGCAGCACGAAATTTTCATCTTCCCCGATCTTGTGCCACCGAGGAGGGGTCCTCTTCGACCTCATCAGTAAATTTGATGTCCTGAAAAAGTTAACACGAGTTAAACCGTCATCGGCCTATCCGGCGTCAGTACTCCAATGCTTAAGTTAGGTCGGACATTAATAAAAGAAAATGTATTAAATACGGTAAGAATAATGTAAAGAAGAGGAGGAGAGCTTATCTCATGTCGTGCTAGAGTAATATCCGAGAGTACAAGAAAGAGCCTACTCTTCCTCTCAATCTTCCTTATCACAGGCTTCTGCTCCCCATTATTCTCATAACATAGAAAATTCTGGAATAGCCATGCAAGGCATTTTTGTGCCATCATGAATTACAACTGCATCCGATCCATACCTCCTATCTTTGTCATATTTAATTACAGCCACATTTCTTCCTTTACTTTCTCGACCAGAACCCGATGGAGCAAAGTGGTGGTGCTTTCGGTAAACACCAAGACAGTGATCACATGAATCTTGTCATGGGAAGGGGTGACTACAACAGTGAGTTGGCATAGATGATGGAATCACCGTATTTCCAGGAAAGAATCGAGAAGAAATATTTATGCAATGAACTGTATGTGCTCAAGCCTTTGCCTGTATTGAAGATACTTTAAGTTACCAATGAATGCCTCATCCTTGAGATAGCAATTCTAAGCAAGATGGGGGATATGCGTCGGATTGGCCAGGCATTGAACAAACTTTAACTTGAGAAGAAATCGTTGTCGACCATTATCAAGATCCTTGTATGGATTCTTAGGTAGAGATTATGATTCAGTAGGTCAATCAACATCTTCGTGACTGGAAGCCATTACTTTCGACCCAGGTGAGAACCCCATCTTTACTCCTGTGCATTTTGGTGATCTGGCCTATAATATACAACCGCGTGGACTCCAGAGAGGAGGAGAGAATCACCAGCGAGTTGGTAGTTGAGAGAAACAGCAGATGTGGGTGAAGGAATCCAGAGGTCGTAGCAACGCAGGCGGATCTCTGAGCTCATCATCATAGGCATGTTGATGCCGATCCTGAGGCGGAGAGCCTTCTCCCTCTTTCCTTCCCTCTTGAGAATGAAGTAGCCCCTCTTCCATCATTCCCCTCCTTCCTTGCGGCGACAACCTCAAATCCAACGACCCCCCTTGGGAGAAAAAAGATCCCTTCCTTTAAACCCTAGTCACTCCTTTTATATCTCCTCTCATGGGTCGGGCCTTTGTTTCCGTATATGGGCTAATATTTATCTCATATCACAGGTAACCCCCCTAAACAGTCAGACGAGTCACTCTGACAAGTCTGACTTCAACCTTATCACTTCATCATCTCGAATCATATCATATTTGTTGGTGCAGGGGCACCAGATAATCGAACCTGTGTTTTGATTATGGCAAAGACACAAAGTTAAGTTTACATCGTTATCTCACGAGCTAAATCGAGTGTGCAGAAATGTACTAAAGCTGGAGCTGAAGGCTAGCGACACCCATAGGAAGCCACAGTGGTCGGGCGACACTCGAGTGACTTCGGAGGGAGCCAAAGGAATCGAGTGGAAGGTCGGAAGCGAGAGCTACAAGGTAAGTATCAAGGAATGCTCATGTGAGTGAGAGATTGTAAGGTCGTGTCCTCTTTACGGGGATGACCATAGGCGGCGATCCGACTAAGACTTCTTGTGGAAGGTCTAGGTCGAGATCGGACGGTTAGAAACCGTCGCATTTATCATTTTCTGAGCTAACCTCTTACTGTAGGAAAGTGGCCAGGCTGGCAGTCGATTGCTGGACATTGGGCAGTCGACTGATGCTCATCAATCGACTGATGGGAGTCATCAGTCGACTGATGGCGACGAATCAGCCTTTGCGCTAGGTGAAAACGGATAAGGTTTGACGCGACCACTTCGCGATAAAAATTATACAACTTCGTGATTTGTTCCAAAAAAAGAGGAGACATATTCAGAGGCCAAAATCTATAAAAGGAGGGGAGGATTCCAACTCGAAATCACATCAAGTTTATTCTCAAGTGCCCTACAACGCCAACGCTCCAACGTCGTGATAACGCTGACGCGACGACAAGTTCAAATCTCCTTCGTCGGCAGCAGTAGCAAGTAATTGTGTTTATTGTATTCTTTGTTTTAATCGTAACGAGGTGAGGTAGGCTTGTTGCCTCATCCTCGTACTTTCGGTTTTGTGATCGTTATCTCCTACATCCAACGAGGAGGAGATGTTATAGTGCTTTGCCCTCCATACGCGGTCTAGGACCGATAGGGCCTTGGAGTAGCAACCGCTGGGTTGTGAACCAAGTAAAAATAAATGTGTCTCTTTATTTTTCACTGCTCTTACTCATTTAATTATCTACTCGAACGAAACATCGAAAAGATTTACGATCGCTATTCACCCCCCCCCCTCTAGCGACGCTTCTCGATCCAACAATATCTCCTCTCCTTGTTCATATACTTAGGGATATTATACACATCTATAACATCCGATGATCTGTCTCAGCTGAATAAAGAAAATGCTAATTCGAGGACTTACGAACTATCCCAGATGGATATAATAAGACGATTGATGTGAGGACTTATGAATAGTCTCGAATGAATATATAAGACGATTGATTCGAGGACTTACAAATAGCCTCGGATGAATAAGAAAATAAGAGAATACTCAAAGCGAGGACTTACGAATCGCTTCGAATAGATATAAGAGAAGGACCTCCGAATCCTGACTCGGAGGAATAAAATAAGAGCTAGCTGAGAACGCCTCAATCGAATAACATAAGATCCACTTCAGAACACCTCCAAACCGCCTGAGCTCAGACCACTTCACCCTAAAGAAATAAAATAACCTCCATCCCGATACGTCTTAGCGCTAGATGACATAGCAGCAAATTCAAGAACACTTCGCCCTAATAAAATAAGAGCTGACCCGAGATACCTGGGTTGAATAAAATAATATTCTCCTCATAACACTTAGCTACATAGAATAAGAATTGACCCAAAAATGCCCTGACCGAATAACATAATACTCCTTTGAGAACAGCTCGGATGAATAAAATAGAAACTGGCTAAGAATGCCTCGACTGAACGACATAATATTTACTTCAGAACACTTCGGATGAATAAAATAATGTTCGACTCTAGGTGCCCCGGTAAAATGAAATAAGACCTCCTTCAGTTCAGTTTGATCAAATAAAATAACTGTAAAGTTTGATCAAATAAAATAACTGTAAACCTAGAACGACTCGGCTCTGAGCAATTTGGCTTAAAGAAATAAAATACCAACTGGCCTGACATATCTCGACTACACTGAGTAAAATAATGTCCGCCTCACAATACTTCAATAAGATTAGAACTGACCCAACAACACCTGGCCTGAATGAACTGAATAAAATAATATACATCTTCCAATACTTCAATAGAATAAAAATTAGCCCGATAATACATGAGCTGCCTCAGAACACATTAATAGAATGAAGAAATAACCACATTTAAATGTCTCGGCTACTTAAGAACACGTGGATTGAATAAAATAAAAACTCCCTCCATATCAACACTTCATAAGTAGGCAAATGAATACCCCTCTGCTCGATCGACTGAATATAAAATCATACTCCTCCCGGTTTGCCAGAATTGCCTCTAACCACCGTGATAATAAACTCCGCCATTCTTCCGAAGTGCATCTTACCTTAAACCCAACTCCTCCGATCCGCCACTACACAGGAATAACAATAATACAGTTGAGTGAAGACTTAACTCTTCCGATCCGCCACCACACGGGGATAATAATAATACATAGTTGAGTGAAAACTCAACTCTTCTGATCCACCACCACACGGGGATAAAAATAATATATAGTTGAATGAAACTCACCTCTTCCGATCCACCACCACACAGGGATAAAAATAATATATAGTTGAGTGAAAACTCAACTCTTCCGATCCACCACCATACGGAGATAAAAATAATATATAGTTGAGTTTCAACTCTTCTGATCCACCACCACACGGGGATAAAAATAATATGTAGTTTAGTTAAAACTCAACTCTTCCGATCCACCACCACACGGGGATAAAAATAATATATAGTTAAGTGAAAACTCAACTCTTCCGATGCACCACCACACGGGGATAAAATAATATATAGCTGAAGAAATGTTCAGCTCTTCCGATCCGCCACCACACAGGGATAAAATAATATATAGCTGAAGAGATGTTCAGCTCTTCCGATCCGCCACTGCATGGGGATAAAATAATATATAGCTGAAGAAATGTTCAGCTCTTCCGTTCACCACCGCACAGGGATAAAATCATATATATCTGAAGAAATGTTCAGCTCTTCCGTTCTACCACCGCACGGGGATAAAATAATATATAGCTGAAGAAATGTTCAGCTCTTCCATTCCGCCACCGCACGGGGATAAAATAATATATAGCTGAAGAAATGTTCAGCTCTTCCGTTCCGCCACCGCACGGGGATAAAATAATATATAATTGAGAAAGTACTCAGCTCTTCCGTTCCACCACCACACGGGGATAAAATAATATATATATATACGAACGAAAGCTAGGTTCTTTTGTTTCACCACCACACGGGGATAAAAATAGTATAAATATAACCGAATGAAAACTCGGTTCTTCTGTTCCGCCACCACACGGGGATAAAAAATAATATAAATATAACCGAATGAAAACTCGGTTCTTCCGCTTCACCATCGCACAGGGATAAAGATAATAAAAATATATAACCAAACAAAAGCTTGGTTCTTTCGCTCCGCCATCGTACGGGGGTTAAAATAATAGAAATATATAACCAAACGAAAGCTCGGTTCTTCCACTCTGCCATCGCATGGGGATAAAAATAATAGAAATATATAACTAAATAAAATCTCGGTTCTTTTGCTCCGCCACCGTATGGGGATAAAATAATATATAGCTGAAGAGATGTTCAGCTCTTCCGATCCGCCACCACACGGGGATAAAATAATATATAGCTGAAGAAATATTCAGCTCTTCCGTTCCACCACCACATGGAGATAGAATAATATATAGCTGAAGAAATGTTCAGCTCTTCCGTTCCGCCATCGCACGGGGATAAAATAATATAGCTGAAGAAATATTCAGCTCTTCGGTTCCTCCATCGCACGGGGATAAAATAATATATAGCTGAAGAAATGTTCATCTCTTCCGTTCCGCCACCGCACGGGGATAAAATAATATATAATTGAGAAAGTACTCAACTCTTCTGTTCCACCACCGCACGGGGATAAAATAATATATATATAATCGAACGAAAGCTAGGTTCTTCCGTTCCGCCACCACACGGGGATAAAATAATATATATATATAATCGAACGAAAGCTCGATTCTTCTGTTCCACCACTGCATGGGGATAACGACTTCGACTTGTGTCGAGCCACAAAAAGTGTGACGACCTGATCCAAGGCTTTGCCCTATCAAGTCGGAATAATTTTTTCCTCCACCGTTCTTCACAAAGTGTATTCTACCTTAAACCCTACTCCTCCGTTTCACCACCACACAGGGATGACGGCTCTGGCTGATGCCAGACCTTAAGAAAAATAATATATAAATCTTCATGGGGCCACATCTCTTCTCTAATTCCCAATTTCTTCGTTCTTCCGCTATGCGGGGATGAAGACTCCGACTAAGTAGTTGAGAGCAAATAATTACCTTACCGAGTGGCCGGATAGGATGAAGTATGTTAACTCAGTCAGATGACCGAGTACAAGTAATGACCCTGACCAAGTAGTCGAAAGGGATGAAGTATATTAACTCAGCCGAAGAACTAAGTGTAAGTAATTGCCCTGACCAAATGGTCGAAAGGGATGAAGTATGTTCTCGGATGAGCTACCGAGTGAAACAACTTATCTCGGTCGAGTGGCCGGAGAGAATGAAGTATGCTCTCGGTCGAATGACTAAGTGTAAATATCTACCCTGATCGAGTGGTCAGCTTGATATGCGGTCGAGTGACCAACTAAGTATGTATGACTAAGAAACACTAGAATGTTGAACTAAATGTAAACTTGCAAGATGAGCATTAAATGCTGAGATAACTAAATTTGAGCTTTTAAGATATTCTAAGTGCATATATAACCATATTATTTGTTCTCTAAATATGTCTCATGTGATATATCTTCAATGGAGAAAATTTTAAATATAGCTAGAGAAATGGCAAAGTATACGAATGCAACAAAATATTAAAGGTAAGTATTTATATACATACTTACTGAATTTAACAACATGGAGGATTGATGTCTTCCTCCCATCGCAGAGTCATATTCAATAGGGAAGCATCCCAGTCAGATGGTTGTTTTGTTCTCTCAACGTCTTGCTCAGAAGTTCCCACAAACGGCGCCAACTGATGCAGCACGAAATTTTCATCTTCCCTGATCTTGTGCCACCGAGGAGGGGTCCTCTCCGACCGCATCAGTAAATTTGATGTCCTGAAAAAGTTAACATGAGTTAAACCGTCGCCGGCCTACCCGGCGACGACACTCCGATGCCAGACATTAATGAAAAAAAATGTATTAAATATAGTAAGAATAATGTAAAAGAAGAGGAGGAGAGCTTATCTCATGTCGTGCTAGAGTAATATCCGAGAGTACAAGAAAGATCCTACTCTTCCTCTCAATCTTCCTTATCATAGGCTTCTGCTCCCCATTATTCTCATAACATAGAAAATTCTGAAATAGCCATGCAAGGCATTTTTGTGCTATCATGAATTACAACTGCATCCGATCCATACCTCCCATCTTTGTCATATTTAATTACAGCCACATTTCTTCCTTTACTTTCTCGACCAGAACCCGACGGAGCAAAGTGGTGGTGCTTTCGGTAAACACCAAGACAGTGATCACATGAATCTTGTCACGGGAAGGGGCGACTACAACAGTGAGTCGGCATAGACGTTGGAATCATCGTATTTCCAGGAAAGAATCGAGAAGAAATATTTATGCAATGAACTGTATGTGCTCAAGCCTTTGCCTGTATTGAAGATACTTTAAGTAACCAATGAATGCCTCATCCTTGAGATAGCAATTCTAAGCAAGATGGGAGATATGCATCGGATTGGCCAGGCATTGAACAAACTTCAACTCGAGAAGAAATCATTGTCGACCATTATCAGGATCCTTGTAAGGATTCTTAGGTAGAGATTATGATTCAGTAGGTCAATCAACATCTTCGTGATTGGAAGCCATTACTTTCGAGCCCAGGTGAGAACCCCATCTTTACTTCTTTGCATTTTGGTGATCTGACCTATAATATACAACCGCGTGGACTCCAGAGAGGAGGAGATAATCACTAGCGAGTGGGTAGTTGAGAGAAACAGCAGATGTGGGCGAAGGAATCCGGAGGTCGTAGCAACGCAGGCGGATCTCTGAGCTCATCGTCATAGGCATGTTGATGCCGACCCTGAGGTGGAGAGCCTTCTCCCTCTTTCCTTCCCTCTTGAGAACGAAGTAGCCCCTCTTCCCTCAGCCCCTTCCTTCCTTTCGACGATAGCCTCAAATCCAACTACCCCCCTTGGGAGAAAAAAGTTCCCTTCCTTTAAACCCTAGCCACTCCTTTTATATCTCCTCTCATGGGTCGGGCCTTTGTTTCCGTATATGGGCTAATATTTATCTCATATCAGACTATAACCTTAAGCATCTCACAAAATACCTAAGAAATCATGATTTTTGTATTGAGCCACTTAGACAACATGTGAGATGTTAGGAAGATGCACTTGGTTCATCATGCTTGTTATGATGCATTACTATGAACCAAAGTGTCATCTAGAGACATTAATCCTTCATTGGACCAATCATTGGGAAGGCTTATGCACAATTAATGTGCATATAGTGTTGGATCTTTGTAATGGCTAGAGGGGGGTTATTAGCCTTTCTTTGTTTCTACAAATACGTTAGAGGAAACAATACAAATACAAATACGAATAAGAATAAGAAACAAGAAAAACAATGCTAACACCCGATGTACGTGGTTCGAAGATGACGCTCCTACTCCACGGTAATCCATAAGGTGGATTAGCCCTAGCCAAGCTTCACTATATCCTCCTTTGGATGAACCAAGGTGGAGAAACCTTGTATTACAATGCACTCCTCTTCTTTACAATGATGGAAGATGAAGACTAGAGAAGAGGAGATTTAGAATCACAAAAACACTTGGAGAAAGCTTGGTCAGCACGAGGGTGTAGTTAGGAATGAGAGCACTAGCTTCACCAAGCTCCCCAAAGCCCCTTCTTATAGAAGAAAGATTGTTTTTCCCGTTGGTCTTTGATCAATCGACTGATGATCACCATCAGTCGACTGTCGTCGAAGCTAACAGCTTCTAACAAAGCTGATCCGCTGGGATTTGCAGCCGCCATTTCCAATGGGAGGCCTATCAGTCGACAGATCCCCTCATCAGTCGACTGATGAGGCGATCAGTCGAGTGATCGCCGCGAGGAGTCGAGTGAGACTCCATTCTGTGCCCATTTTCGACTCGATCAGCCGATCGATCCCTCATCACCGATCACACGACAAAGGCCGATCGATAGTCGTGGTTTCATCCCGACACCGAGCACCGACTCCGATCGATACATCGACAATCGACTGATACTAGTCAAGTATGAATAATTCATACTTGAATTAACTCCCTAGACCTAGACTTGACCTTCTAACTCTTCCTTCAGCCTTGCACCCGCCTTCAAGAGTTTCCTTCGGCATCGTCATGTCTTGGGTTGCCAAATGCTTAGACTTTATACCGCCAAGACTACAAGCTTGGACTTATGCTGTCAAGACTTTACTTTGGACTTCCTTTGCGAAGGTTCACTTGGACTTTACGCTGCCAAGACTTCAAGCTTGGTCTTATGCTGCCAAGTCCATCCCTTGGACTTTCTTTGCCAAGGTTCACTTGGACTTTACGCTGCCAAGACTACAAGCTTGGTCTTATGCTGCCAAGTCCGTCCCTTGGACTTTCCTTGCCAAGATCATACTTGGACTTCTCTTTTACCAAGTCTTCATCCTTGGATTTCCCTGTCACTTAAACATGTGCACAATTAGATCACAAAGCATTGCCTAACTTAGATGATTTAACCAAACATCAAAACATATATAAATGCTTGGGGCATTGTTGCACCAATAATCTCCCCCTTTTTGATGCTTGGTAAACATTTAAGTTAGGTCTTTACATAATCATAATATGAATTCTAACTTAAACATTCCTTCTCCCCCTTTGACATGCATCAAAAAGAGAAGGATTCATAAATTTTATGAAAGAATTAAAGTTTGTTGTATCTTGGACTAAGGTATAAGATTGATGTTAAGCTCCCCCTTAATCCAAGATATGCTTCATGATGTGTGAATAACATGTGAAGCAAAGCATAGCAAAAGTTCGAAAGTTAAGTCCTAACTTTGCACCAATAATGTAATTTTGGGGATGAAAAGGATATATTTTATGAAACTCCCCCTAAAACACTGCATTAAGCAATCCTAAAAGTTTGTTTATACTCAATATTATCATGCTATAGTTTTAGGACATCAAAGATACACTAAATATCAGAAAATGGAGCTATTTATCAGAAAATCAATGACTGGTTGTCGAACTGACGATCACATACGCAAATCCAATTTTAGCCTTTTCAGCCCAACTTCAGAAATGCGTTAGAAAATCTAGAAATCGCGAAAAATCACGAAATTTGGCGTACACATTTATGGAATCATTATCTATCAAGGAAAAATAATTTGAAAAATTTATGTTTTCCAAATTCCAAGATTGATACAAACTTGGAAACTAACAAAAGTTCTAAAAATTTGGCAAACTTTGTATCACTTTTGTCTTCCTCTTGAAAACTGTTTTTCAAAATATGATGAACATAGTTTAAAATATATATGATTTGGAATTTCCAACCATGTTCTTAGAGCAATGTATTCATTACTTGAATATAAGTCTTCCCAATGATTGGTCCATGAAGTATTCATGTTTCTAGGTGTGTCATTGGCTCATAGTAATGCATCATAACAAGCATGATGAGCCAAGTACACCTTCCCTGTCATCTCACATGTTCCTAAGTGTCTCAATACAAAAATCAAGGTTTCTAAAGGCTTTTTGTGAGATGCATCGAGGTATAAGATTAAACATTATGAATATGGGATCATGCAAACCTAGAATTTTACTCTACAAAGCACATACCAAGCTCTCTCCTTAATGATGAAAATTCGGTTTCCGGAAGAGATTTGGTGAAGATATCGGCAAGGTTAGGCTTAGATTCTACATAATTAAGTTCAATGTCTCCTCTTGCCACATGATCTCTTATGAAGTGATGTTTCACTTCAATGTGCTTGGTCCTAGAGTGATGTACCGGATTTTTGGTCAAGTTGATGGTACTCACATTGTCACAATAAACTTTAATATTAGAGTAGTGTAGCTCATAGTCCTCAAGAGTATGTCTCATCCAAAGTAATTGAGCTACACAACCACCCATAGCCACATATTTGGCTTCGGTGGTTGATAAAGCAACACAATGTTGCTTCCTACTACTCCAACTAACTAGGGAGGACCCAAGAAATTGGCATCCACCACTAGTACTCTTCCTATCCAATTTGCAACCGGCATAATCGGAATCGGTATAGCCAAGCAACTCAAAAGACCTAGTACTAGGATACCAAAGTCCTACATTTAGGGTGCCTTTAATATATCTTAAAATTCTCTTAACGGCTACTAAATGTGATTCTTTGGCACAAGATTGGTATCTTGCACACATACCTACCGCAAATAAGATATCGGGTCTACTAGCGGTTAGGTATAGTAGGCTACCAATCATACTCCTATAAAGTTTAAGATCAATTGATTTACCATCATGATCACTATCTATTCTAGTGCTAGTGGTCATAGGAGTGGTTACAATTTTGACATTTTTCAAACCAAATTTCTTGATCATTTCATTTGCATATTTGATTTGATAAATATGAATCCCTTCATTGGTTGTCGTAACGGCCGGCTAGAGGGGGGTGAATAGCCCTCAATCGATGGATGTCGTAATTTACTCGTCTACAAAAGGTTAGCGCAAGCGAAATATAATAAGACAAGACAAGTAAATATACAAGACAAGAATCAAAACACTAACGCAAGATGTAACGTGGTTCACGGCTACGCTGCTAATCCACGATCCCGATTCGTCCGAGGTGAATCACTCCGCCAAAACCAATCCACTATTGGTCTCTCCTTTGCACCAAGCTAGGTGGAGGTAACCTTTACAATCAAGATCACTCTTCTTACAATAAGAATGAAGTAAAAGTAAGTAAGAAGAGTTTAAAGCTTGTGCAGGACTTGGATGGTCATTTTGAGTAAGAGCATTAGCCCCCCAAAGCTCCACACCCTCTCTTTTTATAGAGAGGAGGCTTTTCTTCCCGTTGGCCGCCACCAGTCGACTGCTGCCCTTGGAAGTCGACTGCCGCCACTACAACGGTCTCCGAACACGTCGGATCCCGACCGTTGTAGTCCAACGGAACACTTGGCAGTCGGCTGATGGACCTCATCAGTCGACTGCTGCTTCCGTAGTCGACTACCCAATCGGCTACGAGCGGTTCTGTGGCCAAACCCTTTCGACTACCGATCGCTTTTTCAACCGATCGATGGGTCTTGGCGTACGATCGTCCACATATGGCACCGGGCCTCAAAACACTCAGTCGAATACCAGTCGAACCACGTTCGACTCAGAGCAGTCAACAGCCATTCCATGGCAGTCGACTCGTGTCGGGAAATCTCGTCCGACACTTAGCCAAATGGCCAAGTTTCACCTAAGAGCTACCCCTTCCCGGGTTACATTCGCTCACTCTCATCTCTCGGAGTCCCTCGCCTTCGAAGTTCTCTTCGTTCGCGGCCACGTCCCTCGGCAGCATCAGGCGCACGGCTCTGCAATGCTCCTTCGCATCTCTTGCCTCGAAGTCTACTTCCTCCGGCTTCACTCCAAGCTCCTCGTCCGGCGGTCCCTCGGATGCTCCAAGCGCACGGCTTCTGCAAAGCTATCCTTCACCGACTCAAGGACCGAGTCATGAGTTGTGAAACTCGCCACGGCTCCATGTGCGAATTACTAAGTCCTGCACGAGTTCAACGCACATATCAAATCAACATAACAAACTAACTTAAACCCTTTGCCACACACATCAAAACCTAATCATGGCAAGATATTGCCCTAACAATCTCCCCCTTTTTGATGTGTGGCAATCCATTTAAGTTAGGTAAAAACATTTGATAAAAATTTCTAAGGTAAGAAAGCATGTAAACATAAACATGATATAGCAACATGCAACTCCCCCTTAATCCATGAAACTTCCCATACATATTTCTCCCCCTATCATAATTTACTTAAACACAATTATTTCTCCCCCTATGACACCATCAAAAAGATTAATACTAAGTTATAAACCCATGGCATCAAGTCTAATAGAAGGAAAATACCAAAAACATGTTTAAAATCTGAATTCAGAAAATATTGGACCTAATCATGACAAGCACAACATCCTTTTCTTGCGATCCCTTATAACCTTGATCCCAAGGATGTGTCCCACTTCTCCCAAGTCCTTCATATCAAACTGTTTGGACAACCATACCCTTATGTCCGATAACACCTTGACATTGTTGCCAATTAGCAAAATTTCATCAACGTATAGTACAAGAAATACCACTATGTTTCCATCACATCTCTTGTATACACAAGACTCATCCGGACTTTGAATGAATCCATAAGACTTGATTACCTCATCAAAGCGGATGTTCCAAGATCTCGAAGCTTGCTTCAATCCATAAATGGATCGATTAAACTTGCACACAAGATGCTCTTTGCCCTTTGCAATGAATCCCTCTGGTTGCTTCATATAGATGTTTTCCTCAAGACTTCCATTAAGGAAAGTTGTCTTGACATTCATCTGTCATACCTCATAATCCATATGAGTAGCAATGCATAAGAGAATCCAGATAGACTTAAGCATGGCTACCAGCGAAAAAGTCTCCTCATAATCGATACCCTCTTTCTGGGTATACCCTTTGGCAATAAGCCTTGCTTTAAAGGTCTCAACCTTCCCGTCTATTCCTCTCTTTCTTTTGTAGATTCACTTACAACCAATGGTTTTTACACCATCGGGTGGTTCTACTAGCTCCCAGACCTGATTTAAATCCATAGATTCAATCTTAGTATTCATTGCACTTTGCCAAGATACCGCATCTTTATCTTGGATTGCCTCGTCATATGTCCAGGGATCAGGTTCATGTTCGCCAGGGACCAAATCAGAAGATTCTCCCAAGAACATGAATCTATCAGGTTGTCTCACAACTCTCCCACTACGATGAGGTATCACCTGTGTATTCTCTGTGACACGCGGTGTAGTGACTTATAGTATATCCTTTTATACCAGTGGTACTGAAGAAGTGACTTCCCCTTTCAATTCCTCCAGAACAATCTTACTCATGGGCTTGTGGTTCATCACATAGTCTTCCTCTAGAAATCTGGCATTCGTGCTAACGATCACCCTTTGATCTCTAGGACTATAAAACAAACCTCCTTTCGTTCCTCTAGGAAAGACAACGAACATGTGTACTTCTGTACGAGGTTCCAACTTACCAACATCTGCCTTCAGCACATGTGCTGGACTCCCCAAAATCCGAATATGTCTCAGACTAGGCTTTCACCCAGTCCACAATTCTGTGGGAGTAGAAGGGACTGATTTAGATGGTACCAAGTTTAGAATATACACTGTCGTATCTAGAACATATCTCCAGAACGAATCTGGCAACTCAGAATAACTCATCATCGATCTAACCATCTCCATAAGAGTCCTATTCCTTCGCTCTTCTACACCATTCTGCTGGGGTGTGCCAGGTGCAGACAATTGAGATTGAATCCCAGCCTCTGATAAGTAATTCCTAAACTCTCCCAAGAGGTACTCACCACCACGATTAGATCGTAGTGTCTTGATACTTTTACCTTGACGTTTCTCCACATCAACCTTGAATTCTTTGAACTTGTCAAAGCATTCAGACTTGCGGCGCATCAAGTAAATGTATCCATATCTCGAATAATCGTCTATAAAGGAGATGAAATATTCAAAACCACCTCTTGCCAGGATAGACATAGGACCACACAAATCAGAATGAACCAACTCCAACACATCTTTGGCTCTATACCCCTTGGCCTTAAAAGGCCTCTTGGTCATTTTACCTTCCAAGCGAGATTCGCAGCTTGGGAAATCTTCCACCACTAATGAATCCAGAGGTCCATCAGATATCAACCTTTGAATTCTGCTTAGGTTAATATGACCAAGTCTTAGATGCCAAAGATATGTTTGGTTCATCTTCGAAGGTTCTTTTCTCTTATTGGAATTAGAAGATGAGTTATTAACTTCTATTTACATCGTGGGAGCTTTTGGTTCAAGTGTATATAAATTTCCTATCAATGCATCAGAACAGATAATCTCCCTATTCCTTTTTATAACAACTCTATCATTAAAAGAAATAGAATATCCATCCATAAACTATTTAGAAACCGAAATCAAATTCTTTCTAAATAAAGGTACATAAAGGCAATTCTTAAGAACCAAAACTTTATTTTTCTCAAAAGACAAATAAACATCTCCCACTGCAACAACCGCCACCTTCGTGACATCGCCCAAGTATACGGTAATCTCCCCCTCAACCAGTCGTCTTGTTTCCTAGAACCCCTGTAAAGTATTGCAGACATGATCAGTGGTTCCCGTATCTACACACCAGGTGCCGGTAGATAACACCGCTAAACATGTTTTAACGACTAGACCAAAAGATATGATTGGCGATCCTTCTTCCAGTTGTCCACGCACAAGTGAAGCACTTGCCTTTCGGCTTCTTCACTCCTCCCTGAGTTCCTCCCACCGCCTTTGTCGTAGCTTGTTTCTTCTTCTTCTTGACTTTCGGCTTAGAAGTAGAAACCTTTTGGGCAACCATGGCTTACGCCTGAGCACTCTGACTAAAAAGTCCCTCTGCCGCCTGGAGTTCTATCAGAAGCTCCACCAATGAATACAACCTCTTGTTCATGTTGTAGTTCAGGCGAAACTGCTCAAAACTCCTAGGTAGAGACTGGAGAATGATATCGACCTGGGTTTCCCCATCGATCTCAGCTCCAAGGACTTCCAGCTCATTCAAATGAGCCATCATCTTGAGAACATGATCCCTTACGGGTGTTCCCTCGATCATGGTGGTCGTCATCAAGTTCCTCATGGCTTCCTACCTAGCAGCCCGATTATGGTGTCCAAAAAGTTCTTTGAGATTGAGCATCATGTCATAAGCAGTGGGCATGGCTTGATGTTGATGTTGCAGTACATTTGACATAGATGCCAAAATGTAACACCGCGCCATCTCATCGGCCTTTATCCACTTCTTATAGCTCTCCTTCTCCTTTTCCCCAGAATCATCCATAGGCTTAGGAGGACACTCTTCGAGGAGTACATATTTGTATTCCTCAACAGTCAAGACAATGTCAAGATTCCTTTTCCAATCAACATAGTTGGGTCCAGTAAGTTTATTTTCTTTCAGTATCACAGCAAGCGGGTTGAAAGTCATTTAAAAAAAACCTAAGAATCACATAGATCAAAAATATTAGATTTTAAAAAATTATTGATTCCTCAAACAATAAAATTTTAAAATCAACTAACACCTCAAAACACCGAGAATATCGTATGCCACGATAGTGTGGACGTATACGAATTCTACATTTGTAAGAGGAGGTTTTACCCATTAATTTTACTATCTTGTCAACCTAACTTTTTGACAAATAAAATTAATAGTTGGTTCCTCTTCGGCCCTACAAATAAAAGCAGTGACTCCGATGGGGAGAATACTTCTATTTGTATCTAAGTGTTCACCATTACTCGGTACCAAGGTAATTGTCTCGGGTTATGTGCCTTCCAATGGGGAAATACACACGCTCCTTAATAATTTCCTATAACCATATTCGACCTTGTGATCCGCAAACAAACTCATTCGATGTGGAGGAAGGCACTCAGAGTCGACGCGTAAGTTTGTTTGCATCACATGTCAAATCGTAATGGAGGCCATGGGAATTTATAAAAATATACCTCTCCCACTTAGTAATTTAAAATTGAGGAATTTTCTAGCCTATGACATGCATATCAAACAATAAGCAATAAATATGAAAAAGAAATATTTTCCAACTATTATGGCTTTTGTCTCCAATATGCCTCCTGTCGTATCGCCATTTCGTCTGCTCCTCCCTTCACCATGTACAAGCCATCCAGAGATCCGAGCCGAGAAAAACTATTTTAATTTACATTCATCGATCCTATACTCCACAAGGGAGTGTACATGAAATCTAGATTGAAAGTAAACTAAAATAAAAAGAGTGGCTAAACAATGTCGTATCTAATTACAAAAATTAAATACTAGCCTCGTCAACCCCGAGGATTCAATAAAATATACAATTACACACATACAATCACATACACATATATGGCCATAATAGTTGGATCCTATGCCTGCAACCAAAAAGTTAACATATGCATATCCTACTATTATCTGGCACATATAATATATGAAAAGTGCATAAAAGTAACCGAATCTTAAACACACAAAACCGGAAATCATGGCTCTGATACCACTCGAAGGGGTTTTCCCAGAATCGAAGCTCTGATACCACTTGAAGGTAGGAAACTTCGCTTCCCACTTTAACTCGGTCGCTTGTTCATGGCGATCCCGTCGTTGTCACTGGATTAAAAATTTAATTCATGACAATTAGGGATTACCCAAGCAACCATACCATCATCATGCTATTCGATTAGAGTGGTCACTTGAACAAACTTATTGTTCAAGCCACTAACCTCTATTCTACGAATAGACGCGGAATATACGATGTACGGATCGCCATTTTTTGTGTTTGTATTCGGGGTCTAAGTTAATTTAACCACAAAACAGAATATACAACATGTATATGATTGAAAAACAATTATAGACAAGTTACAAAAGAATATAAACAAGCGTTATACCTCTCGATCTTCTATTGTATGTCCTTCCTCCTTTTAGACGTCGTGTGGGCGACGATCTTCCAAAAGTAGAAGCCTCCTAGATCACGATCTTCCTTTCCTTGCTCACTCTGAACAAGAGGAAGTATAGAAACAAAACTCTTTTCCTTCCTTTAGCCAACCACCAAGCACCAACCTTGATGCTTGTCGCCGGCCAACAAGAAGAAGAGATGAGGAAGTGGGCGCTGGCCAAGAGCTCCTAGGAATTACCCTAACCCTTGTTTCCACCGGCCAAGGAGAAGAGAAAGAAGAGCTTGAACGCCGGCCAAGGAAAGGAGAAGCAAGTCTTGGGCGCTGGCCAACAAGAAGAAGAAGAGAAAGGAAATATTTTCCTTAATTATGGCCTCCCAAGCCTCCAAGCCCTAGCCGCCCAAACCCTAATCCCTTCTTCCTCTTATTCTTCTTGCCGCCCACCCTAATCCCTCCTTTTATAGAGTTAGTCTTAAGCCTTGTTTTAATCTCCACTATCGGTTCTAGGGATTTAATCTCAACCGTCGGATCTAGAGATTTAATCTCAACCGTCAGATCTAGAGATTTAATCTCAACCATCGGATCTAGAGTTTTATTTTCAACCATTGGATCTAGGCTTCATGAGGTTTTAATAGGCTATAATAGGGACCATGAGGAGGAGTTGGATCTTGGCCACCCAATCGATCAAGCCCACATAAAGTTTGATCCATTAATGATAATCCATTCCACTAGAGGATTATCATTGATCTACCTCACCAACCCCCATAAGTCAATATGGGCTCCATATATTATTTGTACATTTATCTCCCCGTATTTAAGATCTCGAATGTCCGTCGATTAATTAATTTACTGACAATTAATTAATCAACATCTAACTCCATGAGTAGTACCACTCAACCTTATCATCATGCCGGACCAAGTCCACCTGCAGGGTTTACATGATGAACCTTTATGAGCTCCTCGAGGAGACATCATCATCCTAATATATAGGACACAATTTTCTCCTATAATCAACGGCACACCATATAAATAATATCATTTCCCAACTTTTCGAGCCTATCGATTTACTCTATAAATCTCGCCCATTGGTAAATCAAAGAAATGAATACTAAGTATATGTGCCCGTTATTATATCGGGATTAAGAGCATGTACAATATAATATCTGAGGTCCGATTCGATTATGTAATCAGTAATGAATTGAATCACCTCTAAGTCGGTCCTGCTCAATACACACAAAGTGTACTAGTGTGATTCTATGGTCAAGACAAACCAATACCAAATCACACTACAACCATACCAATAGTTTGTCCAAAGTCATCTCGGTTGTGAGCCTTTACTTATACTCTACATGGAGTTGCTAACATGATCTACCGTTTGACACTACACACCATGTTATCTACAATGTAATGTATTAGACAATATGCATAACTATAAATATGCAAACAATGATCATGTGATTCTTATTTCAAAAATAAAGATGTTCATACAAAAATAGACTTTTCAGTATACATCCCAACACTCAACCCTATTATTACACATCAATCCATATCCCGAATCTCACCAACAAAACAACTTCTTCCATTAGTTACTAATCAGCAACCCAATAATAAAATAGCTATAGGTCTAGCATCACATCCACAACAATTCAAATCCGAACTTACCAGGCTTAGCCTCGCTTGCACAACTTCTTGATCTAATTCAAGGCATCGGATTAATGTCCAAATAGCCCAATTGGAAGCAACCTCATAACCTAATCTGTTCACAAACAATTGATTATCACTCCATAATTAAATCTGCTCATCATATAGAAATCAGTTAACTTAATCAACATATGCAAAACTTACCTCTCCCTAAATCAATCGACTATATCTCTTCTTTAATACAAAAGAAATCTGATCTGTATAGAACAATGGTAGATACAATAATTGTTTACAGCACAAAGGAGGAGGTGAAATGCAGCATACCGGATCGTTGGTACTTGACGCTGTCCAAATCAATAGAACACAACCAAGATGATCAATGAATGTCTGGCGATAGAGAAGGGGGCAATGATCACGAGCGGTGATGGTAAACAGAGCTTGCAAGGAATGGAAACGGATCAGCCGGCTGCAGCGGATGGAGGAGGTGACCGTAAGCTCTCGATGGTAGTCTTTGAGTAAAAAATGGTGGTGTTGACGACGACCGTGGCGACATTCTGTGCGCTATGGTAGTGGTACGGCGAGATGACATCGAGGCGGAGGAGGGCGCATGCGGTGGCGACTAAGCGGCTGGGCACAGGAAGGCGGCGACGAAGTAGGTCGTGCAGAGTCCGCCGCGTGACGGCGGGTGAAAGGGGTTGCAGCCCGGTGGCGTGCACGTCGGTCCGGTGGAGAGGTTCCTGGCATTTGGCGGCGAACTATAGTCGCCTTGAGGTAGAAGCGCAGTGATGTCGCTTTGGTGAGGTCGGCGTGGGTGCGAGACGCCCTGTGGCGCGACGGCTCAAGCTCGATGAAGAAAGGGCGGCGGGGAGAAATCGAGAGGGAGAAATGGGAAGGAATCGAGAAAATCGCGATAGAGAAGGAGAAGCATCGATCCGGGAAAGAAAATAGGAAAATAAGAAACCTAGGTTTTGATATCTCATTTAGGTTAATTAAACCCATTAACTCCTCATATGGTAGTTTAAACAGGCTTTATCAAAGCCTATTTAATCTTTCCCCACAAATTGCCCTAGAAATTCCATTTAAGTCTAGAAAAAATTCTAAAAATTTCTGAAAAAATCCATAGGATATTTTCCTAATTAATATGAATTATTTTATTATTATCTTATTTTTCTGGTATCTTACATTCTCCCATACTAATAAAAATTTGATCCCTAAATTTCTACTCAAGTACGATGAGTAAGCAATGTCACACTGCTCGACTCAAGTACTTGAAGCAAAATCACACACCTCAAGTAACTAAGTGGGGGTACTACACTTGAATATTATTTTTTAGCTCTCATATATACTCTCAACAGACCTATTAAAAGGTAAATATTCGTACCAGTGTGGAGCGTTATATCCGTGACCTGTTGGAAACTTTGCCAGAATCGTAAGGTGAATCATGAATCACTATCAGATATGATACTCAAGGATACTCCATGAGACCAGAAATCTCCTCCTAGTATAAATCTGTCAAGCGATTCAACGAAATTCATCTTACGGCTCGGAAGAAAATGAGCGGACTTGACTAATCAACAATCAATTACTCTAAATCACATCAAGTCCTTTCTAAATTCCAGATAATCTCCCAACACAGTCCATCATACTAGGCTCCCACTTCTATCTCGATACGTAACCCTACTAGTCACTAATATTCCACATTTACAAGTTGGCACACAAACACCAAGCTACGAACTCAACCATGTCCTACATGTATTCTTCCACCAATAAGAACGTTTCAGAACTCGCTATTTTTGGATACACTTCAAATACATCACCAATCTCGAATGATGAGCCTTCTGAATTAACTCGTCCAGAAACTGAAACAACTCTAGGTCACAGTCTTCCTTGAAGGTGAAGAATCTCTCTATCAACACAACAGAGATCTTTCTGCTATCCTGAATCCCAAGTATCTCTTCCTAAATCTAATACAAATCTGTAACCCACTATTCTCCTCGGAGACGGAGAATTATTTTCTCACAAGAGAAATCTACTGTCCAAAATCCACTCTATCGCATAGAATTGGAAGTGACTGGGAGACTATAATGACCAATCTCCCTTGTTATATCTGTCCGTGTTCTAGCAGCTCCATGCATTATCTACCTAATAGCTAGCCAAAATCCCATGAGCATTCCTGCTCCATACATTCACAAATAAAGATAATAACTACTAACTCCACGTCATGTGTATGACAACTTATCTCGTAGTTCCTTAACTATCATAAACTTAAGATACGTCTCATTCAACTATATCGGGATCGCTCTCAATCCCTGAAATGGCGCATCTGCGTACTATGCCCTTCCATGCACCCCGAAAGGATTAACTAACACTTGTGCAAAAGTTAGCCACCGTCTGAGCCCTGAAAACTAGTTTCACAAACTTCCGACCCAGTAAATTCTATCACCTTCCTAATCAAACAAGTCAATGATATACTAATGCTTAAAAGCATCCTATCCACATCTGCGGTAATAACCAAATCAATACAAGGAAACCACCAACTACGGTGGCCGAGTGTGCAACTCCAACTACCACCATCAACAATGGCCAAGTTACGCGACTATAACAATCACAACTGATCCAATCGTGTCCAGAATACACGATCTCTCAAATCCATGGATGACTAACTCGTTAAATATGTTTAACAACCTTATCAACAACTCATCAAATTCATACTAAGTATGAAATATCGTCTTCCATACACGTACATCCTTTTTAAATCAAACTGATGATACATCAATCATTACACAGACAATGATAATTGTATGACACTAAGTCACTACAATATCAACGCACCAATCTTACATCAACCCTAGAGTCTACACAGGTGTCCCTAGCTAATCTAATCAGATCATCTATCCACAATGAAGGATATTTATTCTCAATAGCTACTACATTCCATCATTGATAATCGATGCATAACCTCCAAGGTCCATCTCTCTTTTAACAAAGAGTTTCAAATCTTCTCAAAAAGAAACACTGGGACAAATAAATCTCCCATCTAATACCTCTTATAAATCGCAACTTATATTCTTCCAATTTCCATAGTGTTTAGCCACGCTGACACCAATAAGATTATCTCCTGGTATGAGGTCTTCAATATCGACACTATTCCTGAAATCACTCTGATCGCATACTCCACTTGCCTATGCATTGGCAAGTCTGGGAGTTCATTCCAAAACTACATTTGAATACTCTCGAATCATACGCATATACGAGAGACATATTATACCATCATTTCAACAATTTACCCATCCGTAAGGATATGTCTACAGTAAAGGTATATCTATCAAAGTCTAAGGGCATCCCTTGACTTCTTGGTTGTTGGTCAACATCTCACCTGACCATAGAGATACCACCGACCCTCAAGTCGATGTATAGAAACCCTTATAATCCGAACTAAGAATGTTCTAGACATAGATACCTGTAACTACCAGTATCTCTCAATATATCAACCGAGAGGGTAAACTAAAGTAATACCCTGAACGATCAATCCTTCGACCTTCTGTGTCTTCTCCCTAGTAATCATATAAACTCATCCAACTTTTTCCCATGGCGGCTGAGCTTATGTAGGTGCAAAAGACTACCCTAGAGGAACTGACATCGAACTACTAAACTGAGGACGCAAATCGAAATGGCTGCAATGGAGTTGGTAAACACTATTGTACTAGTAACGAGTACACCACCAACTGTAAGGTACTGAAGAACTGCCAACATTGTAGTATGCTCCAACTCTATAAATAATATAGCTACAACTGAAGAATACAGAATAGCTACGACCATCGTCGTATACTCTCTCCTCTGTACAAAGCAAATCCACGTCTGGGGAGGTAACAGTTGTTGTTCTCTGCATGAGTTTTCTAAGATGTCTTCTACTGATGCTGCTGAGTAAATCGCTTCCCCTGGAGGGAAGTATCAAAGAACCCCAACTATGCCTGAATTAGTAGATCGCTGCTGATGTGATAACCCAATCTTCCATGATGATCTCTGCTGTCGAGACTGTGAATCATCCTCCCGAAACAACATCGATAGTCTTCAACTGAGTCTTCGAAGTACACCTTCACATCATATGTATTGATTATTTACTGTAGAAGCAGATAGACTAATCCAACTGGATAATCTGACTTTACGTGTAGACGTGACCTGCACTGCATGCACATAATTCATTCAGCGTCTTTCCTCTGATTTCACTGATAAGTATGAGAAGATTCTGACAATCTGTGGTTGGTCTTCCATGATCGGACAATAGCTCGTGGCCCATGACTCCAATCTTGCTCCTTTTGTCCAACATTCGAAGACCTCTAATTCCAATAACTTGACTCGTAATGTCTTCCTATCGATCTTCAACTCTTACAACACTTGTACGGAGTCATTTCTAAACTCATAACTCGATCCAATGTCTATCGGTAGGATCTAATAGAAGATGCAAACATCCTGATCAAAATATAAGCCAATAAATTGTGGGTCGCTTAAAACATTCCAATCACATTCTCGAGCTATTAGGTGGTCGTAACCTCTACAAGTCTAATGACTCCGCATGGTACTCCCATTACCAAACGATCACCTTACTTGAATCTCAAGAATTCCCTGACAATACGTCAAAGAAAACAACACGAGGAAATACTCTCCCACAACATCACTACACTGTGACCAAACGATGTGTTATTTCCCGAAGATTTTTTCCTACATCTTCCACCATGCACCAGCTTGATCTCGATAATAGTATGCAACTAATTCTACTTTCTCTATATAACATGAGTTAAGTACTCAAAAGTACCTTCAAAGTTAGACAACCTAGTACAACTAACTCAGGAATCAAAATCCCTATGAAACACCATATACTAGTCCTCTACCGTCTGCATTAATAATAGTATACTCGTTTGTCCATTACCCCATGGGTAATGATTTGACTAGCATAAATAGGTGAAAATCCCTAAGACTGCAAATGTTGATCTCCATAAGAAATGTAACTACCTGACCCCTGCTATCCGACTCGGTATCAGTCAGCTCTCAAAGGAAATTCCCCTTTTCGAAAGCAGATACATGTCAAATAAACTCAACATGTCGTTCCCGTAGTCAACTCAACCACGGTTACGAATAGCAACTAATACACTACATGTCATTCCCTATCATAAACAACTAAATGCATAGCCAACAAAAAGAATATGTGATAACAATTATCATACCTTAAACCTAGTAGCTCGAAGATGTCCCGCCACAGCCAGATCCAACTCGTACACACTACTATATGAACAATATATAAACAAGTACATAAATGAACCTGGTCCATCCTATACCACAACATGACGCTGATCAAACGCGTACAACAGTTTGATCCAACTCGTACACTGTACTCCACACACAATAGTATGGAATATGCAAAATGATGAACAAACATATGCAGCAAACTGATGCACACAAATACGACCTCAAATCTCGCGATGGAGACCATCAAGGACTCAAAGTGCGCACTCGCGCTCAATGCCCGCAAGTGCACGGATGTCGTCAAGTAATAAAATATCGATCCCACAGGGACTGAGATTTCGAGTATCAGTTTGTCCAGTGGATGTGCTGTTGTTCGGATTGGTAATCTGAGGGTTCACGAATGAGAGGTCGTCGGTGGTTCGAACTCAGTACGTGTCACACAGAAGAAGAGAGAAGGTTGCTACGAGGATTTGAATGGGATTCTAGGACTTCAATTTCGTTTGTGTATCGCATAACATGCTATCAATCGAATGTATCCAGATTTTCTAGCTAGGGTTTGTCGAAAGGACATCATACACTATGGTATGAGGATGTCGAATCGATCCTTGCAATGAGCCGAAAATGAGACACGTTACCAACTCTATCGCATCCTTCTATCCACAGTTGCAAGCGATGAGGCCAACCTATAGGTTCCTCCTAATATCCCCTAAATCTTAGATATGAGGACTGTCACTCCTCATATCGTCTACGCAAAGAAGATAGAAAACCAAAACACAAAGCTATAGATCTAAACAAGCATTCAACTGCAAATAGATTTCAAGAATGGAAACATATTTGAAATAGCAATGTCCTACTCAACACAACTACTCCCTAATCCTATCGGAGAATCTACTCCATGGATACGAGAAGAGAGTCACAATACATTCTAGAATTCATGAGTAAAACGATAAATGTGCAAGAAATAGGAATTACAATGTAATTGCAGCTCTTCTCTCTAGTGTTGTGGTGTTGATCTTGATCCTCGAGTGGCTCTCTCTTTCCCTGTTGCGAGTTCCCGAAGCTTTTTAGGGCTCCAGAGTGCCATCCCGGCCGGCGTGCCTCCCCCCTAGGGTTTGGGCAGAGCTTTCCTTATATAGACATCACGCTGGATCGCTGCGAAATCTGAAAAAAAAAACCCTAGTCGCGTCAATTTGCTGGGCCGCCACACGGCCGTGTGAAAACACACAGCCTGGTTGTGTGATAGGCTGTGGCATCCATTTTCGCCTTCTGAACACGATCGTGTGTAAACACACGGCCTGACCATGTTCCCTTCTGCGTCCAGCTGCCAAATGTCTTCTTTTGCTCCGAAATTGCACCATTTTCCCTATAAAATGCTATCCTGCACACAAAAGTAAACAGAGCAGATGTCCGAACCAGAAAATAGGAAATGCCTGCAACATAATATAAAATATGTATGAAACGAACATAAAATGCTATGAGATGTGAGCGAAAACTACTCTTAAAATCCTATATGTTTTGCTCACATCACAAACATAGCTCAAACAAATACAACATCACAACAAGCACATATATATAGACTGTATCTATATATACTTCTCACACTCACACACATATATATACATAAATATATATATGTATATATATGCAAATTCCCTCACACATGGCAATGCAAATGCATGGTCATGCCTATGCACCCAACTCGCTACCACGACCCTAGTGTGACCTAGGTGGCACGACATGACAACTGTCACAACTCAACAATAACCACTGCTCTCAAGTGGTCAAGTGGGCAGTATGAATAAGTAGCGATAGCTAAAGAGCTATAAGCTACACAATGGAGGTCCCTACTGCTGGCCACTCCGATAGACACTACCCATGAGTGGTCGAGTGCCACACACCCAGGACAACTGCATGCAACTCCAACTTCCACTATCAAGAGTGGTCGAGTGCGGCACAAAAAATGAACTGCCCCCACACTAGTTACTACTACCACGAGTAATTATGGAGGCAGAATGACTGACGACCCTCTCAACCACAAGGGAGACCAAGTCGCCAACATGCATATAAATGAAATGAATGCACAACCAACATATACACACATACACAACACACTCTCCATCCAACAGAGAGTCGTACACAACTAACAATCGACCATGCTAGGACCTCCAGTCCGTAGCGACACACTGTTGACAACCCACACTACCATGTACAGACATATGATCCGTAATAGTTATACAACGAAAGGTAAGATGATACAACAACCAACTCTACATTAAGGACATCACCCATCCCCGTATAATTATTCCTGATGATACGAGTCAAATCGACATCTATACTCAACTACACCCCCCATGGTTAGGCATCTAAAGATCTACATATCATAGCATCAGTAATTTATAGCAACGATGAACGAAATATGATAACAATAATAGTATATCTCAAAGTGCAAAGACTTAAGTATCAAGCACATAATAACATGAGTGGAGTCAAGGTACAATATCAACCACATAGAAACTCATGCACTAAGAATAATCAACTACCTAACAAGGGTAGAATATTACCCACCTAATATGAAGTCCATACTAATTGTCCACACATACCAGCATCTACCCCCAACTAAATTCTTGCAAGAAAGAGCATGTAACACAACTAAGTTCTACTATTATTCTAGTAGTAGAACCAAATCAACTCCTCAACCATATTATTACACATCAATTCATATCCCGAAACTCACCAACAAAACAACTTCTTCCATTAGTTACTAATCATCAACCCAATAATAAAATAGCTATAGGTCTAGCCTCACATCCACAACAATTCAAATCCGAACTTACCGGGCTTAGCCTCGCTTGCATAACTTCTTGATCTAATTCAAGGTATCAGATTAATGTCCAAATAGCCCAATTGGAAGCAACCTTATAACCCGATCTGTTCACCAACAATTGATTATCACTCCATAATTAAATCTTCTCATCCTATAGAAATTAGTTAACTTAATCAACATATGCAAACCTTACCTCTACCTAAATCAATCGACCATATCTCTTCTTTAATACAAAAGAAATCTGATCTGTATAAAACAATGGAAGATACAACAATTGTTCACAGCACAAAGGAGGCGGTGAAATGTAGCATACCGGATCGTTGGTACTTGACGCTATCCAAATCAACAGAACACAACCAAGATGATCGATGAATGTCTGGAGATAGAGAAGGGGGCAGTGATCATGAGCGGTGATGGTAAACAGAGCTTGAAAGGAATGGTAATGGATCAGCCGACTACAGCGGATGGAGGATGTGAGGCCGCCAGACGCGTGCGGCGGTGCATGGGCAAGGGTGGCACGACGGGAGGTCACTGAGGCAGAGGAGGACGGTGTGTGTGGCTAGCAGCTAGCGGTGACTTGGGCACAGGGAAGGCCAGCGACGAGGAGTAGGTGGCAGAGTATGGCCACGTGACAGTGGGCGAAAGGGTTTGCGGCGTGGTGGCATGCGCGCGGGTCTGGTGGAGAGGTTCTTGGTGCTTGGCGATGGACTGCGACCGCACAAGGAAGAAGCGGCGACGATGTCATCTAGATAAGGTCAAAGGCGCGAGCACAGGAATGCCCCAGGTGGCGGTGGCAGCTCGAGCTCGACGAAGAAAGGGCGGCGGTGAGAAATCGGGAGGGAGAAATGGGAAGGAATCGGGAAAATCGCGATAGAGAAGGAGAAGCGCCGATCAGGGAAAGAAAATAGGAAAATAAGAAACCTAGGTTTTGATATCTCATTTAGGTTAATTAAACCCATTAACTCATCATATGGTAGTTTAAACAGGCTTTATCAAATCCTATTTAATCTTTCCCCACAAACTGCCCTAGAAATTCCATTTAAGTCCATAAAAATTTCTAAAAATTCCTAAAAAATTCCATAGGGTATTTTCTTATTTAACAAGCATTTTTTATTATTATCTTATTTTTTTCCGGTATCTTACAGTGCAAGTGAACCTTAGCAAAGGAAGACCCTAAAGTATGACAAAATCGAAGGAAGCTCTTGAAGGCAAGCACAAGGATGAAGGAGTCGTGGACTCGGAGGGATCCTGAAGGTGCAAGGATGATGAAAGAGGCTTGAAGGTGTTAGTCTAGACTTAGGGCTAGGTTTCAAGTATGTGAGATTTATACTTGAGGAGTACCAGTCGATTAGTGAGTCAAAACAATCGCACAGATTATTTGGCACTCGACTAGTTACTTGGACCAGTCGACTGGTTGAGTTATATTCGACCAACCCAGTACTTGGACTTAGCAGTCAACTGCTATGTTAAAGCATTTGACTACCCGTACAAGAGGCCGAGGTGTGCTTGGCACAACAGTCGACTATTGTGTTATAATAGTCGACTGATGTTATTGTATCATGTCACAGATTGTCTGTGAGTCGACTAATTAGTCGACTAGGTTGATATCAGTTGACTGATGTTATGAGTAGTTGACTGATCAAATGTCCATTGAGTAGTGACTATTGGTGCAAGGGCACCAGATAATCGAACCTAGGTTTTGATTATGGAAAAGATCCAAAGTTAAGTTCATATTGTTATCTCATGAGTTGAATTAAGTGTGCAGGAAATGATTAAGCTAAGTCGAAGGTCAGCGACACCTAGAGAATCCTGAGTCGGGAAACCGTGGTGGTCGGGTGACACCGAGAGAACTTCGTGGGAGTCGAAGAGCCCAGGTGAAGACCAGAAGCAAAGCGACAGGTCATAAATGACCAGAGATAAGCACGAGTGCAAAGAGAGATGGTAAGGTCATGTCCTCTATACGGGAACGACCATAGGCGGCGATCCGACTAAGACTTCTAGTGGAAGGTCTAGATCGAGATCGGATGATAAGGAACTGTCATATTTATCATATTTCATGCTAACCTCTTACTGCAGAGAAGTGACCAGACTAGCAGTCGACTATTGCACATCAGTCGACTGATGAAGGGAATCAGTCGACTGATGGCGATGAATCAGCCTTGTGCGCTAGGTCTAAAAGGATAACGTTTGACACCACCACTTCACGATAAGATAAGGTGCCACCTCATGATAAGTTTCACAAATTGAGGATCTAGATCCAGACTAATTCCAAAGCACGAGTCTATAAAAGGAGGGGAGGACTCGAACCCAAATATCATCAATTCTTTGCTCCCAAGTGCTTCAACAACGCTACACTTCGACGACGACATTACGATGCCAACACGTCGACGACAAGATCTTCATCTCAGATTCATATTCGTTGATAGTATCAGTTTATTTAAATTGTAATCGAATTTTTTATCGTAACGAGGTGAGGTAGGCTTGTTGCCTCATCCTCAAGTTTTTGTGATCGTTGTGTCCTACCTCCAACAAGGAGGAGACTCTATAGTGGATTGCCCCTTCATACACGGTCAAGGATCACGGGGCCTTGGAGTAGCAATCGATGGGTTATGAACCAAGTTAAAATAAATTTGTCATATTTATTTTTCCACTGCATTACTCATATTCTTAATCGAACGAACGAAAAGAAACAAAGATTTCATGCTCGCTATTCACCCCCCTCTAGTGCACTTTTTGATCCAACAGTGACGATCATGATCAGGCCGAGTCAGAAATCATTGGATTCGATCAACAGTCTCACCAGTCGACTGCGAAGGGCTCAATGAGAAAAAATAGGTAGATGACTAAAATTCTATTTAAGGGAGGCTTTGGGGGCTTGGAGAGGCTAGTACTGATGTGAGCAAAATATATAGGGTTTTAGGAGTAGTTTTCGCTCACATCTTGTTACATTTTGCGTTAGTTTCATGCATATGTTACTCTATTCTTGCACGCATTGCCTATTTTTTGGTTCGAAGGTCTGCTCATTGTACTTTTGTGTGCAGGTTAGCTTTTCTGGTGATAAAGATGCATTTTCGGAGCAAAAGAAGGACTTTCATAGCTAGACGCAGAGTGGGACACGACCAGGGCATGTGGATTCAAATGGTCGTGTCCGATGGGCGAAGAACAACACCCTAGGGTCGCACACGGTTTGGCTGTGTGGAAACACACGGTCGTATGGCGGCTCGACGAATTTGTGTGACTAGGGCTTTTTTTGGATTTTACAGCGGTCCGAGGCGATGTCTATATAAGGATGGCTCCGCCCAAACCCTAGGAGGAGGCACGCCGAAGCCCTAAAAAGCTTCGGTAACTCGCAGCGGGGAGGAGGAACGCCGCCGGAGGTCCACAACTTGCAATACAACGTTGAAGAAAGGATCACCAAGCATTGTATATCTCTATTTCTGCGCTCTCTTTATATTGTAATCGAACTTAAACATGTTTTGTGATTCTTCCTTCGTGTTTATGGAGTAGAACTTTCGATTCTAGGATTAGGGAGTTGATTGTGTACATAGACAATGTTGGTCCATATTAAATTCTGGCCATAAGTTTAATTTGACAATTGGTAGTTGCTCTTTATTATATCTACGTGTATTTGGCTTTCTTTCCACTGTGCTTAGGCGATACGAGGTGGTGTGACCCTGCATAATCTAGATTTAGGAGGTTTGATCAAGGAACCTAGGGGTAAACTCGACCTCCGTGAATCGCGGGAGAAGGGAGCGGTGGAATCGGAAACGGTCCACCGCAAGGATTGATTTGGCATACTCGTACCCTCTATCCCATCCTTTTGGGTGAGGATAGCTCTCTGTGAATGCGACGGCTCTGCGGGAGAGTGTATATGTCCCTTCCCCAAAATCGTAGGTAGACGTTTAGATGACGCCAATTGACAACATTTGTTCTGTGGTACACAAGTGAAACCGAAGTCCTAGAATCGCCTTTTAAGACCCCGGCACACTCTTTTCCTCCTCCGTGTGACACCGCACAGAGTAGTGTCCACCGATAGTCCTCACCAACCGACTCTCTCTCAGAGATCACGTCCGAACAATTGCAACCACTTAGTGTATTGGTACTCGAATCTCAGTCCCTGTGGGATCGATAATCTTTATTACTTGATGACATTCGTGCACTTGCGAGCGTTGAGCACGAGCGCACACTTTGAGTCCACGACGGTATCCGTCGTGAGATTTGAGGACGTGTCCGTGTGCATCAAGTTTTTGGCGCCGTTGCCGGGGACTGTCGATTTGATATCAAATCGAACGGTGGTAGATTGGATCAGATTTAGGATTAGATTATTTTCTTGTTTTATTTTCCTTTTATTTTAATCTTATATACTTAGTTCTATTTTCCATATTTATATTTAGTTTTTATTTGCGGTAGTAGTTTCCTATTTACTTATTGCATATTAGATTTTTATTTGCTAGATTTATTTATTTTCTTCTTTTAGCATTAGGGTAGCACTCTTACTTTTGTGGTCTAGTTCGTCGTATGCTTAGAAGACTAGGGTCAGAAGGCCTAATTTCGATTGACTTAGAGATTGAGTGAACCTTTCACCGTCGGAGAGCAGTACAGTGAATGATGGAAGATCTAGCTGCATCCGAGGTGAACATAGGCAGCCGACCTCTACGGGACTACGCAACTCCTAGCGCGAGAGGATTCAGGCCGAGCATAGCTAGACCATCAATTTCGGCAAATAACTTTGAGCTAAAGCCGACACTTATACATATGGTCCAGCAGAGCCAATTCGGGGGAGCTACAACTGAAGACATGGCTTTTCTCGAGGCTTTTCTCGAAATCTGCTCAACTATGAAACTAAACGGAGTCCCTTCTGATGCGATCCGCCTGAGCCTGTTCCCATTTTCACTATGGGATAAGGCTAAGGCATGGCTTCACTCCTTACCCTCTGGTAGCATCACCACATGGGAGCAGTGTGAGTAGCAGTTTCTGAATAAATACTTCCCACCAAGTAAGACTACTCACATGCGCCACCTTATCACGAGCTTTAGCCAGAAGGAGGGGGAGTCCTTATTCGAAGCATGGGATCGCTACAAGGGGCTACTTTACCAATGCCCACACCATGGACTGGAGAGGTGGTTGGTGATCCACATTTTCTATAATGGGATTGCTTACGCCACAAAGATGTCCCTAGATTCTGCCGCAGGAGGAGCTTTAATGAACAAGACCATAGAGGAGGCAGAGGAGCTTATTGAAGAGGTGGCACAAAACCACCATCAATGGGCCTCCGAACATGGTCAAACCACGCCTGCAGAAGGGCGATACACTATCAACTCCATGGATCACCTTTTGGCAAGGATGGATGCGCTCAGCAGATGGTTTGAATCTTTGAATCCTTCATCTGCATGCACGGCCATTGATTTTGGAGAAGGAGCGGCAGTGTATCGTGAGGAGCCCTATGGAGGGCAAGGGACTTTGGACGAGCAGATTGAGCAGTGTGACGCAATTGGGGACTATGACCAAAGGCCCCACAACTCGTACTCTAATACCTACAATTCCAAATGGAGGAGTCACCTAAATTTCTCCTACAAAAATAACTCAGGAAACCCCCAACCATCCGAAGGGTACGGGCAACAGCAGGGCAATGGGCAGTGACCACAGAAGTCCATACTGGAACAGATGATGGAGGACTTCATCGCTACCCAAACTAAGGTCAATGAGGAATTCCATCGCTAGCATCAAAAGTCTGAAGAAGCAATAAGAGACTTGAAGGCCACCGTTGACGGTCTTGCAAGTCATACCAGGATGTTGGAGACACAAGCGGCCCAAATAGCCCAATCCGTGTCACAACCTGTGAAGAACTCTCCAGCGAGCCAAGGAAAGGAGGAAGGAGTAGGACAAAGTAGCCAATTCGCCAAGGGGTGTGCAGCCATGATTTCCACCCTACCTGACCAAGCTGAGTTTGAAGAGAAAATTCCAATACAGCTTGAGGACCCTGGTGAATTCGTTATTCCCTGCTCGATTTATGGGGAGTGTTGGATCGAGAAGCGTCGCTAGAGGGGGGGTGAATAACGATCGTAAATCTTTCGTTCGAATTCGTTCGATACACAAAGTAAGAGCAGCGGAAAGTAAAGAAGACAAGTTTATTTTACTTGGTTCACAACCCAGCGGTTGCTACTCCAAGGCCCTATCGGTCCTAGACCGCGTACGGAGGGCAAAGCACTATAACGTCTCCTCCTCGTTGGAGGTAGGAGACAACGATCACAAAATCCGGAAGTACGAGGATGAGGCAACAAGCCTACCTCACCTCGTTATGAATAAAAACAATGAATACAATATTAAAATAAATTACTAGATGCTGCTGCCGACGAAGAAGATCTGAGGTTGTCATCGCGTCGGCGTTATGATGGTGTTGGAGCGTTGGCGTTGTAGGAGCACTTGATGAATAAACTTGATATCATTTGGAGTTGGAATCCTCCTCCTTTTATAGACTTTGGCCTCTGAATTTGTCTCCCTTTTTTTTTGGAACGGATCATGAAGTTGTCCAAATTTTATCGCGAAGTGGCCGCGTCAAACGTTATCCGTTTTGACCTAGCGCAAAGGTTGAGTCATCGCCATCAGTCGACTAATGCCTCCCATCACCGATCGATGAGCATCACGATCGCGCCTAATGTCCAACAATGATCGTCACCGCCACTTCCCTGCAGTAAGAGGTTAGCTCGAAAAATGATAAATATGACGGTTTCTAACCGTCCGATCTCGACCTAGACCTTCCACGAGAAGTCTTAATCAGATCGCCGCCTACGGTCGTCCCCGTAAAGAGGACACAACCTTATAATCTCTCACTCACACGAGCTTACCTCAATAGTAGCTCTCGCTTCTGGCCTTCCACTCGATTCCTTCGGCTCCCTCTGAAGTCGAGTGTCGCCCGACCACCGCGGTTTCCTCCGGGTGTCGCTAGCCTTCAACTCCAGCTTTAGTACTTTTTTGCACACTCGATTTAGCTCGTGAGATAACGATGTAAACTTAACTTTGTGTCTTTGCCATAATCAAAACACAGGTTCGATTATCTAGTGCCCCTGCACCAACAGGGAGAGCTTCGACAAAGCGCTATGCGACTTAGGGTCATCAGTCAGTGTGATGCCCTACGCATATTTTCTGAAGATGGGACTGAGCGGGCTCCAACCAGCGAATCTTGGTATTTGTATGGGGGATGATTCACTGAAGGAGCCCGTTGTTCTGATACCATATGTTCCTATGATGATTGAGGATTTTGTGATACCCAAGGACTTCATCATACTGGACACAGGACCGAATCCCCAGAATCCTATCATTCTGGGAAGGCCTTTTCTAGCAACCGTAGGGGCGTGCATAGATGTGAAGGCACACCGGATCTCCCTGGAGGTAGACTAGGAGATCATCCTTTTCAGACTTTTGGAGCACAGAGCTCCCTACTTTGATGGCTTCACGATTAGCAGATTGAAGTCGGAACCTCCAGATGTGAATCCCGAGATGGATGAATGGAGGTTCACTGAACCACCAAAGCTGAGTTGATAGAAGAGTGTGGTCGAGCTAAACGACCTTAAACAAAGTGCTTCTTGGGAGGAAACGCAAGTTTAGTTTTAGATTTCCCTTTTCTATTGCATTGCATACATTTGTTTGAATTTTAGTTTTGATTTCCATCACATTTAGAGTTAGGAATAGGAAAGAACTTTGGTAGGCAAAAATGAGACCCATATTAGTCTACACGGCGAAGTGTATGAACAAATTTGGGCCATGGTGCATAAAAGGGGTGAAAAATGGAGGCACACGGCCTGGCTGTGTGTTTTCCCACAGTCGTGCCCGATTGACCAGAGGCGCACACGGCCTAGCCATGTGTTTTCACACGGTCGTAGAGCGCGAGGTTAAAAGGGGCGAGCCATGTGTTTTCACCCCATTTGCACTGTGTGCTTCAAAAGTTCTTGCCCTAGCCGAGTGATTTCACTTTCCCCTTCCTCTAGAAGCATTTTCAACCTCTTAAGAAGCCAAAAGGAGAAAGGATGAGGAGGACCAAGACCGTAGCTGTAGGTGATCATTTGAACGCTAGATGGGGTGAATAGCGTTGTGTTAT
The DNA here is from genome assembly GCA_025175895.1 of Wurfbainia villosa. Classification (NCBI taxonomy): domain Eukaryota; kingdom Viridiplantae; phylum Streptophyta; class Magnoliopsida; order Zingiberales; family Zingiberaceae; genus Wurfbainia; species Wurfbainia villosa. The sequence continues at coordinate 27,124,912 of CM045995.1, forward strand.
ACGTCGATGGAAATCGTTCGCGTGCTTGTCTACAATTTTCGTTAGCGCAGCAGAAACAAAGATAATAAAGCAATAACGAAAACACAAAAACACAAGCGCAAGAATATAACGTGGTTCGGAATCGAACGGTTTCTACTCCACGGATCAAGCTCTAACGAGCTCTAGCGACGCCAATGCAATCACTAATCACAAATACTCCTCGACACAAGTCGGAGGAGGAGAAACCTCGTACAAAGATTACACTAAGTAATACAAGGTAAGACAAGTAAATACAACAAGAATATAACAATCTATGCAAAGAAAACTTTACAAATGCTCTTTGGATTTGCTTGATCTTTGATTGCCTTGAACTATCCTTGAAGGACTGGAAAGCACCAACTCTCCCCTTCAATTTGCCCAAGAAAATCGCTGCCTTTTTCCTCCTTTCACGAGCTCCTTATAAAGCTTCTACCTGTGCTGGAAAAAGTCGATCAATCGACTGATCGGGACTATCAGTCGACTGATGCCACTATTGTCGTGAGACAACGGCTAGATCCACACTGGAAAAGTCCAATGGATCCATCATCAGTTAACTGATTATGACCATCAGTCGACTGATCAAGCCATCACTCGACTGCTGACCGCAGCGATCGAGTGAGACTCCATTTTGTGCTCCTAAACACGAGCACCAGTCGACTAATCACAAGATCAGTCGACTGCTCGACCAATCAGTCGACTGCCCTCCTCTGACAGTCGACTGCTAGGCCAAATCCCACAGTCAAACCCTAGTTGACTCTTTCCAGTCGACTGCCACATGGCACCAATCGACTGGCACACCTCAAACATGAGGTTTTAGCCCAAGTATGGTTCCCCCATACTTGCTAGACCACCCTTAGCCTAGACCTAAACCTTTTAGCCACCTCCATCAGCCTCATGCATCTCGGATCCCTCCAAGTCATCCATGACTTGTTCATCCATCGCGCTAGCCTTCCGGTGCTTCCATCGGCTATGTCATGCTAACGGTGTCTACACCGCCAAGGCACATTGGACTTACTTCGCCAAGACTCCGCTTGGACTTTACGCCACCAACCATTGGACTTATGCTGCCAAGACTTCACCCTTGGACTTTACGTCGCCAATATCAAACCCCTTGAACTTTTCAAATGCCAAGACTCAAGCTTGGACTTTCCCTTGCCAACCCATGTTGGACTTTCCATGCCAAGACCCATGCTTGGACTTTACTTTGCCAAGACCCATGCTTGGACTTTCCCAAATGCCAAGTGTCCCACTTGGACTTTCCATGCCAAGTACCTAAGACTTGGACTTTCTCATGACAATTACATTGTCATATGTTTTTGTTGAACATCAAAACATCTCTCGAGCCAAGCTCGAGTCCTGGTCAATCGTGACCTGGGCCGATTGCACCAACAATCTCCCCTTTTTTGATGTTTGATAAAAACCAAACAAACCATTTGAGTTAGACCATCTAACTCAAAAACTCCTTACCAATTATCCCAAATTGATAATCCCAAACATTCTCCAAAACATTCTCCCCCTTTTTGACTAACATCAAAAAGGTTTTCTCTCCAAGGAGGTCAATGTCTCATGTCCCAATGAGATCTTACAATCTCTCCCTTGGTCCAACCATACCTAGGATGCCTACCATCTTCCTAGTGATAAGTCTCATATCACTCAAGAGAGGCAATCCTATTCACTCTCCCAATTTCCAAATTGGGTCTCTCAAAATCCCATCAATTTTTCCAATTGATGTCCTTCTCCCCATAACTTCTCCCCTTCAAGAAGAAAACACATCCATCATCTCAAGATGGATACCTCCCCCTAAAGGCTTGCTCCCCCTTGACCATTGCACCCAATGTCCTTGGGAAGTCCCTAAGCCAATATGAACTCTAAACCATCAAAAGTAAGGTTAAAAGTTCAAACATGAACTATCCCCACCTTAAATTTGATACATTATCCTAACACCTCTCCTAATCCATATCCAATGGATTTTCACCCTTTATAATGCTTCCCAAAGCATATCCTAGGGTTAGAAGTGGTTAGGAACCTTAACCGCAGCTGAACACGGGCTAAACATACCTTATTTTCCTGAAATCAGCATTGGTAATTGACTCCATCAATTACCAGTCGACTGCTGGTCACATCAGTCTACTGCCACCCAGGGCAGTCAATTGATAACTGAAATTTCTGAATTTCAATTATTAGAATCGAATTTTGAAAATTCATAAATAATTATACGTATCTCAAAAAATCATGAAAATTCATACGTATAATACTTATGACTAATACAATGAGTGAAAAATATTTGAAAATTATTTTACCCATAAAATATCAAAATTGATACAAAATCAAAAAGTGAATAAAACTTCTAAATTTTGGCTCACTTTGTATCAATCTCATCAATGGTGATTGCTATCAAAAGATAGACTTCACCAAGGTTTTTCAAAAAGATTTTAAAATGTTTTCAAAACCTTATTTTGGATCATATTCCTTGGGCTCAATGTACATGACTTGTACACAAGCTTTCCCAATGATCCATCTTTGAATTAAGATGAGTTTTGGTTCAACTAGATGCAAAAACTATGCACCTTGAACTCAACTCATATCCTAGTATCTCACATGTATCTAGGGTGTATAAATACACATACATGTCAATGTAATATGAGATGTGGCTTTTGTTCTTCCTAAACTAGGGTTTCATGCATTTTTCTAAGGCAACTCTACTTGATTCCCTTATAAATGGGACTCCAAGTCATGTCATTGTCCTTAAATCAATTTTAGTCAATTTAAATGCATGAAATGATCATGGCATAATGATAGCGATAATTAAACATGGCTAATGATCATGATGTCATGGCATATGATATAATCTAAAAACACATGACATTAATCCTTAATCCTAAACATGATCATGACATATTAAATAATTTAAAAATAGATATGATGTCATGGCATGTCATATGGCAATCAAGGCATGGCAAATAAAAAGTATAGGTATAATAATACCTAAATTTTAATATTAGTTTCCATTTGATATAATTAAGTTTATTTTAATATCAACCCAAAATGGCACACTATAACCTCTAATCCTAAATTGTGCCAATTTAATTAATTTTTTATAATTCCAAAAATGTATTGGCACATCCTAAATTCTTTTAGGATCATAATATCAATCTTATTTTCAAGGTACCCATAACCTTGAAAATTACCTAAAGTGCCACCTTTACCATGGTTGAGTTAACTACCCATCCAATCAAGGTTGACACATCCTAAACTCATCTAGCATGAATCAATCACGCTCTTAGGAACCCAAAACTTATTTGAGCTCCTAGGGTTAATTAGGTATTCCTTAGGGATAACCTCCCTAGATACCTTCCTAATGACCCTCCTAGGCTTGGTAACCTTGGTCATTGTGGTCTTTCCATGGTTAACCTTAGGGATTGCCTCCCTAATAACCTTCTTAGTGGCCACCCTAAGTTTCCTAGAAACCCTAGCCACTAGGCACAAACCTTGGTCAACCTAGTTTGTGTTCCATAATCAAATGGAACACTATGATAAGCCACCTTAGGCTTAGGTTTGTGACCCAAACCTTGCTTGCCCTTGGTTGACTTTTGTCTTTTAGGTCCTAGGTGTTGACTTTGAGATCTAGACCTTTGACTTTGACTATTAGACCCTTGAAATTGATTTTGTATCTTATTTTGTATCTCAAGGCTTGGTTTTCTAATTCTAAGTGCCCAATTTTAGAATTTTGATTTAATCCTTGGGCATGGTTCTTTCTAGGCATATGCCTAGTCCATTTAGGATTAAGACCTAGGTGTTCTCCTATTTTCTTGATAGATTCCCTAGGTAGAATTGGTCTAGAGTTGTTTGATCTATGTTTGTTCTTAGATAAATTATTTTTAGGGACATTAGTCCCAAATTTCTCCTTATTTTCAAAATGAAAATTCTTAGCTCTTAAACAAAAGTACTTGTTCCTATTAGCATGCTTTTCATAAATTGCAAGAGAATTAAAATTCCTAACATGCTTTTTAACATTTAAATTAGAAGGAGCATTATTTAGATATACCTTAGGGTTTGCCTTAGAGGCTCCCCCTACTTGTGATGCTCCCCTTTGCCTCTTCTTTTCCCCCTTTGGGCATCGATTTCGGTAGTATCCCGGTTGTCGGCATTTGAAGCAAATGACTTGCTCCTTGCTTTTCTTGGCGTGAACACCGGCTTCATTGACTTTTGGCATCGGTGGACTCTTCTTGATTCTTTTAGGACATTTACTCTTGTAATGTCCTACCTCCCTACACTCAAAACAAATTATGTGATTTTTATTTGAACCTACATTGCTTGAGTTACCTAGGGTGGTGGTGGAAAGTGTCGGAATTGGATTTTGAGCTTCTTCATCTTGACAAGATGTTGAAGCTTCTTCTTGATGTTGCTCCGGTGATCTAATCTCCTCCCCCTCAATCCTTGAGGTGGAGGTTTCCTCTAATTTTACTTCCTCTTCTTCCTTGGATGTTGATGGTCTCTCAACCTCCAAGTCCTCACTTCCTTGTGAGGATGATGCATTTTCCTCTTCGGTCCCTTCCTCTTGGACCGGTGATGGACTTTCATGGAGCTTGGCCACTTGGCTCCAAAGCTCCTTGGCATCTACATAATTACCTAACATACACAAGATATTGTTAGGTATTAAATCAATTAAAAACTTCATTACCTTATCATTTTTCTCGAAGGCTTGGACTTGCTCTTCGGTCCATCTCTTTTTCTTGAGGAATCCACCTTTTGGTCCTCTTGGATAGCTATATCCCTCCATTAAAATGGACCATTCTTCAAAGTCCCTCATCATTAGGAAGTCCTCAATTCTCTCCTTCCATTGTCTAAACCCTTCTTGTCCATAGAAGGTGTAAGGGATCGGTGTGTTAATATCCCATCCTAGTTTCTCTTGAACTTCCATCTTCACCCTCTAGCGTGCTCCCTTAGTTGTTAAACCTTAAAGAGCGGCCTCACTCTGATATCACTTGTAGGTGATCGTTTGAATGCTAGAGGAGGGTGAATAGCGTTGTGCTATACGTTGATGGAAATTGTTCGCATGCTTGTCTACAATTTTCGTTAGCGCAACGGAAACAAAGATAATAAAGCAATAACGAAAACACAAACACGCAAACACAAGGATATAACATGGTTCGGAACCGAACAGTTCCTACTCCACGGATCGAGCTCTAACAAGCTCTAGCGACGCCAATGCAATCACTAATCACAAATACTTCTTCTCGACACAAGTCGGAGGCGGAGAAACCTCGTACAAAGATTACACTAAGTAATACAAGGTAAGACAAGCAAATACAATAAGAATACAACAATCTATGCAAAGAAAACTTTGCAAATGCTCTTTGGATTTGCTTGATCTTTGATTACCTTGAACTATCCTTAAAGGACTGGAAAGCACCAACTCTCCCCTTCAATTTGCCAAAGAAAATTGTTGTCTTTTTCCTCCTTCACGAGCTCTTTATAAAGCTTCTACCTGTGATGGAAAAAGTCGATCAGTCGACTGATCGGGACCATCAGTCGACTGATGCCACTGTTGTCATGAGACAACGGCTAGATCCACGCTGGAAAAGTCCAACGGATCCATCATCAGTCGACTGATTATGACCATCAGTCGACTGATCAAGCCATCACTCGACTACTGACTGCAGCAGTCGAGTGAGACTCTATTATGTGCTCCAAAATGCGAGCACCAGTCGACTGCTCGACCAATCAGTCGACTTCCCTCCTCTGGCAGTCGGCTGCTTGGCCAAATCCCACAGTCAAACCCTAGTTGACTCTTTCCAGTCGACTGTCACATGGCACCAGTCGATTGGCACACCTAAAACATGAGGTTTTAGCCCAAGTATGGTTCCCCCATACTTTCTAGACCACCCTTAGCCTAGACCTAAATCTTCTAGCCACCTCCATCAGCCTCACGCCTCTCGGATCCCTCCAAGTCATCCATGACTTGTTCATCCATCGCGCTAGCCTTCCGGTGCTTCCATCGGCTATGTCATGCTAACGGTGTCTACACTGCCAAGGCACATTAGACTTACGCCGCCAAGACTCCGCTTGGACTTTACGCTGCAAACCATTGGACTTATGCTGCCAAGACTTCACCCTTGGACTTTACGCCGCCAATATCAAACCCCTTGGACTTCTCAAATGCCAAGACTCAAGCTTGGAATTTCCCTTGCCAACCTATGTTGGACTTTCCATGCCAAGACCCATGCTTGGACTTTACTTTGCCAAGTGTTGGGATGTATACTAAAAGCCTAGCTCTTTTGTATGAACATTTTTATTTTTTGAAATAAGAATCACATGATCATTGTTTGCACTTTATATTTATTATATGTGTGCATATTGTCTAATATTTTACATTGTAGATAACATGGTGCTTGGTGTAGCACAGAAGATCATGTTATCAGTTCCTTGTAGAATATAAGTAGAGGCTCACAACCAAGATGGTTTTGGACAAACCATTGGCATGGTTGTAGTGTAGCTTGGTATTGTTTTGTCTTGAACATAGAGTTACACTAGTACACTTAGGTGTATTGAGCAGGACCGACATAGAGCTGATTCAATTTATTGCTGACTACATAATTAAATCGGACCTCGGATATTATGTTGTACATGCTCTTAATCCCGATATAATAACGGGCACATGTACTTAGTATTTATTTCTTTGATTTACCAAAGGGTGAGATTTCTATGGATTAAATCAATATGCCTGGTAAGTTGGTAAATGATATTATTTACATGGTGTGTCGTTGATTATAGGAGGAAACCGTGTCCTATATATTAGGTTGATGATGTCCCCTTGAAGAGCTCATAAGGTTCATCATGTAAACCCTGCAGGTTGACTTAGTCAACATGATGATAAGGTTGAGTGGTACTACTCGAGGAGTTAGATGTTAATTGATTGATGGTCAGTAAATCAATTAATTGACGGACATTCGATATCTTAAACACCGGGAGATGGATGTACAAATAATATATGGAGCCCATATTAGTTTATGGGGGTTGGTGAGGTAATTCAATGATGATCCTCTAGTGGAATGGAACATCATTGATGGATGAAGTTTGTGTGGTTCCGATCCATCGGGTGGCCAAGATCCAACTCCTACTCATGGTCCCTATCGTAGCCTAATATAATCCTCATGAAGCCTAGATCCAAGGATGGAAAACAAAACTCTAGAACCGACGGTTGAGATTAAATCTCTAGATCCGACGGTGGAGATTAAATCTCTAGAACCGACAGTTGAGATTAAATCCATAGAACCGATGGTTGAGATTAAATCTCTAGATCCGACGGTTGAGATTAAATCCCTAGATCCGACGGTTGGGATTAAACCCTAGATCCGACGGTTGGGATGAAACCCTAGATCTGACGGTTGGGATGAAACCCTAGATCCGACGGTGGAGATTAAATCCCTAGATCCGACGTGGAGATTAAAGGAGGCTTAAGCCTAACTCTATAAATAAGGCTCTAAGGCTTGGGCGGCAACAACTTAATGAGAAGTTGTTGGTTTTTGAGGGAGATTAGGGTTTGCCAATCAAAAGGTTGGGCGGCAAGAAACCCTAGGAGGATTAGGGTTTTGCCTATCTTTTGTTGGGCGACAAGAAACCCTAGAAGGATAGGAGGTTGGGCGGCAACAATAGGTCTTCTTCCTAAGGTGTTGGCCGACTCCTCTCTCATCTTCCTTCTACCTTGGTCGGGGCTCAACCGGTTTCCTCTTCTCCTCTTCTTTTCCTCTTGGCCGACGGCACAAAGGAGCTAGGGATTGTTCCCTAGTTCGGTTCCTTGGTTGGCCATCTTGTTCTCTCCATTCTTGGGGCCGGGGGCATCAATCCTTTGTGGATTGGTGGTTGGCTCAAGTAAGAAGGGAAGGAGAGTTCTTCTTTCTTTGGATTGAAGGAGATCTAGGAAGCTTCAACTTGTGGAAAATCTTCGCCCACACGAAGTCTACAAGGAGGATAGGACATACGATAGAAGATCGAGAGGTATAAAAGTTTTACAACTTTTATTATTGATCTTTGCATGTTCTTATTGATATGCTAGTTTATGTTCTTTATGTTAGTATGTGTTGATTATACTAGTTTACATTTGTATGTATTTTTATAATCATGGACCCCGAAGATAAACACAAAAAAACCGGCGATCTGTCCGTCGTCTCTTCCGCGGTTAACCGACTAGAAGAGTTGATTGCTTAAACAACAAGTTTGTTCAAGCGATCGCTCAAGTCGTTAGCACGATGATGAATTGGTTTAGCTTAGGAAACTCATCACATCCGGATTAGTTTTCATTAGTGAAAATTTTAATCCGGGGACATGGGAGCCAATTAGCCTCTCCGAGAAGCATGAGTTACCAACATTTGGTATCATAGCCACGGTTTCTGGTTTTGTGTGTTTTGGATTCGGTTACTTTCACGCACTTATCATATATTGTATATGCTGGATAATAGTAGGATGTGCGTAGGCTAACTTTTTGGTTGCAGGCATAAGATCCAACTATTATGGCGATATATGTGTGTATGTGATTGCATGTGTGTGTGATTGTATATTATTTGAATCCTCGGGGTTGACGAGGCTAAATTAGTATTTAATTTTTGTAATTAAATACGGCATTGTTTAGCCACTCATTTTAGTTTACTTTCAATCTAGATTATTTGTACACTCCTTCGTGAAGTATAGGATCAATGGATGTAAATTAAAATGATATATCTCGGCTCGAATCTCTTTTATGGCTTGTGCACGAAAAAGGTGGAGCGGACAAGGTGGCGACACAACGGGACGCATATTGGAGAACAATTCCATAATAGTTGGAAAAATTCTGATTTTTTCCATATTTATTGCTGATTTGTTTTATATGCATGTTGTGTGTGCTTAAAAATTCCTCATTTTCAAATTACTAAGTGGGAGAGGGATATTTTAATTAATTTCTGCGGCCTCCATTACAATTTGACGTGTGATGCAACAAACTTGCGTGTCGGCTCTGAGTGCCTTCCTCCCTGCGGATGGGTTTGTTTGCGGATCACTAGGTCAAATAATGGTTATAGGAAATTATCTAGGAGCGTGTGTACTTCCATAGCGGTAAGGCACATAATCCGAAATAATTCCCTTTGTATCGTGTAATGGTGCACACTTAGATGCAAATAAAAAGTATCCTCCCCATCGGAGTCACTGCTTTTATTTGTAGGGCCAAAGAGGAACCAACTATTAATTTTATTTGTCAAAAAGTAAGGTTGACAAGATAATAAAATTAAAGGGTTAAACCTCCTCTTACAAATGTAGAATTCGTATACGTCCACACTATCGTGGCATGCGATATTCTCGGTGTTTTGAGGTGTTGGTTGATTTAGAACAATGCCATAATAGTTGGGAAAATTCTGATTTTTTTCATATTTATTGCTGATTTGTTTTATATGCATGTTGTGTGTGCTTGAAAATTCCTCATTTTCAATTTACTAAGTGGGAGAGGGACATTTTAAATAATTCCCGCAGCCTCCATTACAATTTGACGTGTGATGCAACAAACTTGCATGTCGGCTCTGAGTGTCTTCCTCCCTGCGGATGGGTTTGTTTGGGGATCACTAGGTCAAATAATGGTTATAGGAAATTATCTAGGAGCGTGTGTACTTCCACAGTGTAAGGCACATAATCCAAAATAATTCCCTTAGTATCGTGTAATGGTGCACACTTAGATGCAAATAAAAAGTATCCTCCCCATCGGAGTCACTGCTTTTATTTGTAGGGCCAAAGAGGAATCAACTATAAATTTTATTTGTCAAAAAGTAAGGTTGACAAGATAATAAAATTAATGGGTAAAACCTCCTCTTGCAAATGTAGAATTCGTATACGTCCACACTAGCATGGCATGCGATATTCTCGGTGTTTTGAGGTGTTGGTTGATTTCGGAATTTTATTGTTTTGAGGAATCAATAATATTTGAAATCTACAGTAATGAACTATGTGATTCTTAGGATTTTCAAAAATGAATTTCAGTCCACTTACTATGATACTAAAGGAAATAAACTTACTGTACCCAAATAATGTTGATTGGAAAAGAATCTAGATATTGTCTTAACTGCTAAGGAGTACAAGTTTGCACTTTTCAAAGAGTGTCCTCAAGCCATATTTGCTCAAAAGGTTTCTACTTCTAAGCCGAAAGGCAAGAAGAAGGAGAAACAAGGTGGAGCAAAGGTGGTGGGAGGATCTTAGGGAGGAGTGAAGAAGCCGAAAGGCAAGTACTTCACTTGCAAGCAGACTGGACATAAGAAGAAGGATTATCCCAATCCGTAGCAAGAACAAATGTATATCCTTTGTTCCAGTCATTGAAACATGGTTAGAGGAATTATCTATCGGCACCTGGTGTGTAGATATGAGAGCCACTAATCATGTTTGCAACACTTTACCGGGGTTCCAGGAAACCCGACGACTAGCTAAAGGGGAGATTACCATTTACTTGGGCAATGCCATGAAGGTGGCGGCTATTGCAGTGGGAGAAGTTTTATTTATCTCTTAAGAAAAATAAAATTTTGGTTCTGGAAAATTCCCTTTATGTACCTTTATTTAGAAAGAATTTAATTTTTTGGTTCTGGAAAATTCCCTTTATGTACCTTTATTTAGAAAGAATTTAATTTCGGTTTATAAATTGTTTATGGATGGATATTCTTTTTCTTTTAATGACAGAGTTGTTATAAAAAGGAATAGGGAAAATATCTGTTCAGGTACATTGATAGGAAATTTGTAAACACTTGAACCAAAAACCTCCCACGATGCAAATTAAAGTTTATAACTCATCTTCTAATTCTAATAAGAGAAAAGAACCTTCGAAGATGAACCAAACACATCTTTGGCATCTAAGGCTTGGTCATATTAACCTGAGTAGAATTCAAAGGTTGATAGCTGATGGACCTTTGGGTTCATTAGTGGTGGAGGATCTCCCAACCTGCGAATCTTGCTTGGAAGGTAAAATGACCGAGAGGCCTTTTTAGGCCAAGGGTTATAGAGCCAAAGATGTGTTAGGAATGGTTCATTCTGATTTGTGTGGTCCTATGACTATCTAGGAAAGAGGTAGTGTCGAATTTTCGTCTCTTTCATAGTTGATTATTCAAGATATAGATGACACCATGATCTGATCGTGGTGGTAAGTACCTCTTGGGAGAGTTTAGAAACTACTTATCAGAGGTTGGGATTCAATCCCAATTGTCTGCACCTGGCACACCCCAGCAGAACGGTGTAGCAGAGCGAAGGAATAGGACTCTTATGGAGATGGTTAGATTGATGATGAGTTATTCTGACTTGCCAGATTCGTTCTGGGGATATGCTCTAGATACAGCGGTGTACATTCTGAACTTGGTTCCATCTAAATCAGTGCCTTCTACTCCCACAGAGTTGTGGACTAGGCGAAAGCCTAGTCTAAGACATATTCGGATATTGGGGAGCCCAGCACATGTGCTGAAGGCTGATGCTGGTAAGTTGGAACCTCGTACAGAAGTGCGCATGTTTGTTGGCTATCCTAGGGGAACGAAGGGTAGTTTGTTTTATAGTCCTAGAGATCAGAGAGTGATCGTTAGTACGAATGCCAGATTTCTAGAGGAGGACTATGTGATGAACCACAAGCCCACGAGTAGGATTGTTCTTTAGGAGTTGACAGGGGAAGTCCCGACTTCAGTACCACCGGTACAAGAGGATATACCACATGTCACTGCATCGCGTGTCACAGAGGATACACAGGTGATACCTCGTCGTACTGGGAGGGTTGTGAGACAGCCTGATAGATTCATGTTCTTGGAAGAATCTTCCGATTTGGTCCCTGGTGAACATGAACCTGATCCCTGGACATATGACGAGGCAATCCAAGATATAGATTTAGCATCTTTGTAAAGTGCAATGAATACTGAGATTGAATCTATGGATTCAAATCAGGTCTGGGAGCTTTTATGCATAGCAGCTCATATGGATTATGAGGTGTGGCAGATGGATGTCAAGACAGCTATCCTTAATGGAAGTCTTGAGGAGAACATCTATATGAAGCAACCAGAGGGATTCATTGCTAAGGGCAAAGAGCATCTTGTATGTAAGCTTAATCGGTCCATTTATGGATTGAAGCAAGCTTCGAGGTCTTGGAACATCCACTTTAATGAGGTAAATCCAGACTTATGGATTTATTCAAAGTCCGGATGAGTCTTGTGTATACAAGAGATGTGACGGAAACGTAGTGGTATTTCTTGTACTATACATAGATAATATTTTGGTAGTTGGCAACAATATCAGAGTGTTATCGGACGTAAGGGTATGGTTGTCCAAACAGTTTGATATGAAGGACTTGGGAGAAATGGGACACATCCTTGGGATCAAGGTTAGTGTGCTAATCCCAAGATTCATACATAGGCACGATTATGGATCGTTTTAGCATGCAAAACTCCAAGAAAGGTTTTCTACCTTTCAGGCATGGAGTTCCTTTATCTAAGGAGATGTGTCCTAGATCATCTAAGGAGATGAAGGCGGTTCCTTATGCTTCGGCAGTAGGAAGCCTTATACGATGCTATGTACGAGACCCGATATCTGCTATGCCATGGGCATGGTCAGTAGATATCAGAGTAATCCAGGATAGGGACATTAGACTACGGTAAAGCATATATTGTAGTGCCTGAGAAGGACTAGGGATTATATGCTAGTTTACCGGGCAGACTAATTACTCCCTGTGGGTTACACAGATTCCGATTTCCAATATGATAGGGATAACAGTAAGTCTACCTCAGGTTTTGTGTTTACTTTGGGAGGTGGAGCCATTGTATGGAGGAGTGTCCAGCAGAAATGCGTGGCGAACTCTACCATAGAAGCTGAGTATGTGGCAACCTCTTAGGCGGCCAAAGAAGTTGTGTGGCTCAGGAACTTCTTGATGGACTTGGATGTGATTTCTGGTTTGCCCAGAACTATCACAATTTATTGTGATAATAATGGTGTAGTTGCAAACTCGAAGGAACCACGAGCCCATAAGGTAAGTAAATGCATAGAGCACAAGTACCACCTGATACGAGAAATCGTAAAGGAGGTAGAAGTTGTTGTCGCCTAGATTGCATAAGAGGATGACCTGGTAGACCTTTTCACTAAGGCCCTTCTAGCGAGAGCTTTGATAGGCATGTGGAGGGAAGGGGAATCAGATGTAGGGCAGTATGAGGATAGCATAGTCTTTTAGTATAAGTGGGAGATTGTTGGGATGTATACTGAAAGCCTAGCTCTTTTGTATGAACATTTTTATTTTTTAAAATAAGAATCACATGATCATTGTTTGCACTTTATATTTATTATATGTGTGCATATTGTCTAATATTTTACATTATAGATAACATGGTGCTTGGTGTGGCACAGAAGATCATGTTATCAGTTCCTTGTAGAATATAAGTAGAGGCTCACAACCAAGATGGTTTTGGACAAACCATTGGCATGGTTGTAGTGTAGCTTGGTATTGTTTTGTCTTGAACATAGAGTTACACTAGTACACTTAGGTGTATTGAGCAGGACCGACATAGAAGTGATTCAATTTATTGCTGACTACATAATTGAATCGGACCTCGGATATTATGTTGTACATGCTCTTAATCCCGATATAATAACGGGCACATGTACTTAGTATTTATTTCTTTGATTTACCAAAGGGTGAGATTTCTATGGATTAAATCAATATGCCCAGTAAGTTGGGAAATGATATTATTTACATGGTGTGTCGTTGATTATAGGAGGAAATCGTGTCCTATATATTAGGTTGATGATGTCTCCTTTAGGAGCTCATAAGGTTCATCATGTAAACCCTACAGGTTGACTTAGTCAACATGATGATAAGGTTGAGTGGTACTACTCGAGGAGTTAGATGTTAATTGATTGATGGTCAGTAAATCAATTAATTGATGGACATTCGATATCTTAAACACGGGGAGATGGATGTACAAATAATATATGGAGCCCATATTAGTTTATGGGGGTTGGTGAGGTAATTCAATGTTGATCCTCTAGTGGAATGGAACATCATTGATGGATCAAGTTTGTGTGGTTCCGATCCATCGGGTGGCCAAGATCCAACTCCTCCTCATGGTCCCTATCGTAGCCTAATATAATCCTCATGAAGCCTAGATCCAAGGATGGAAAACAAAACTCTAGAACCGACGGTTGAGATTAAATCTCTAGATCCGACGGTGGAGATTAAATCTCTAGAACCGACGGTTGAGATTAAATCCCTAGAACCGACGGTTGAGATTAAATCTCTAGATCCGACGGTTGAGATTAAATCCCTAGATCCGACGGTTGGGATGAAACCCTAGATCCGACGGTTGGGATGAAACCCTAGATCCGACGGTTGGGATGAAACCCTAGATCCGACGGTTGGGATGAAACCCTAGATCCGACGATGGAGATTAAATCCCTAGATCCGACGTGGAGATTAAAGGAGGCTTAAGCCTAACTCTATAAATAAGGCTCTAAGGCTTGGGCGGCAACAACTTAATGAGAAGTTGTTGGTTTTTGAGGGAGATTAGGGTTTGCCAATCAAAAGGTTGGGCGGCAAGAAACCCTAGGAGGATTAGGGTTTTGCCTATCTTTTGTTGGGCGACAAGAAACCCTAGAAGGATAGGAGGTTGGGCGGCTAGGGTTTGCAAGGAGAGTGGGCGGCAACAATAGGTCTTCTTCCTAAGGTGTTGGCCGGCTCCTCTCTCATCTTCCTTCTACCTTGGTCGGGGCTCAACCGGTTTCCTCTTCTCCTCTTCTTTTCCTCTTGGCCGACAGCACAAAGGAGCTAGGGATTGTTCCCTAGTTCGGTTCCTTGGTTGGCCATCTTGTTCTCTCCATTCTTGGGGCCGGCGGCATCAATCCTTTGTGGATTGGTGGTTGGCTCAAGCAAGAAGGGAAGGAGAGTTCTTCTTTCTTTGGATTGAAGGAGATCTAGGAAGCTTCAACTTGTGAAGGATCTTCGCCCACACGAAATCTACAAGGAGGATAGGACATACGATAGAAGATCGAGAGGTATAAAAGTTTTACAACTTTTATTATTGATCTTTGCATGTTCTTATTGATATGCTAGCTTATGTTCTTTATGTTAGTATGTGTTGATTATACTAGTTTACATTTGTATGTATTTTTATAATCATGGACCCCGAAGATAAACACAAAAAAACCGGCGATCTGTCCGTCGTCTCTTCCACGGCTAACCGACTAGAAGAGTTGATTGCTTAAACAACAAGTTTGTTCAAGCGATCGCTCAAGTCGTTAGCATGACGACGAATTTATTGAGCTTAGGAAACTCATCACATCCGGATTAGTTTTCATTAGTGAAAATTTTAATCCGGAGACATGGGAGCCAATGAGCCCCTCCGAGAAGCATGAGTTACCAACATTTGGTATCAGAGCCACGGTTTCAGGTTTTGTGTGTTTTGGATTCGGTTACTTTCATGCACTTATCATATATTGTATATGCCGGATAATAGTAGGATGTGCGTAGGCTAACTTTTTGGTTGCAGGCATAAGATCCAACTATTATGGCGATATATGTGTGTATGTTATTGCATGTGTGTGTGATTGTATATTATTTGAATCCTCGGGGTTGACGAGGCTAAATTAGTATTTAATTTTTGTAATTAAATACGGCATTGTTTAGCCACTCATTTTAGTTTACTTTCGATCTAGATTATTTGTACACTCCTTCGTGGAGTATAGGATCGATGGATGTAAATTAAAATGATATATCTCGGCTCGGATCTCTTTTGTGGCTTGCGCACGGAAAAGGTGGAGCAGACGAGGTGGCGACATGATGGGACGCATATTGGAGAACAATTCCATAATAGTTGGAAAAATTCTGATTTTTCCCATATTTATTGTTGATTTGTTTTATATGGATGTTGTGTTTGCTTAAAAATTCCTCATTTTCAATTTACTAAGTGGGAGAGGGATATTTTAATTAATTCCTGCGGCCTCCATTACAATTTGACGTGTGATGCAACAAACTTGCGTGTCGGCTCTGAGTGCCTTCCTCCCTGCGGATGGGTTTGTTTGCGGATCACTAGGTCAAATAATGGTTATAGGAAATTATCTAGGAGCGTGTGTACTTCCATAGCGGTAAGGCACATAATCCGAAATAATTCCCTTAGTATCGTGTAATGGTGCACACTTAGATGCAAATAAAAAATGTCCTCCCCATCGGAGTCACTGCTTTTATTTGTAGGGCCAAAGAGGAACCAACTATTAATTTTATTTGTCAAAAAGTAAGGTTGACAAGATAATAAAATTAAAGGGTTAAACCTCCTCTTACAAATGTAGAATTCGTATACGTCCACACTATCATGGCATGCGATATTCTCGGTGTTTTGAGGTGTTGGTTGATTTAGAACAATGCCATAATAGTTGGGAAAATTCTAATTTTTTCCATATTTATTGGTGATTTGTTTTATATGCATGTTGTGTGTGTTTGAAAATTCCTCATTTTCAATTTACTAAGTGGGAGAGGGACATTTTAAATAATTCCCGCGGCCTCCATTACAATTTGACGTGTGATGCAACAAACTTGTGTGTCGGCTCTGAGTGCCTTCCTCCCTGCGGATGGCTTTGTTTGCGGATCACTAGGTCAAATAATGGTTATAGGAAATTATCTAGGAGTGTGTGTACTTCCACAGCGGTAAGGCACATAATCCGAAATAATTCCCTTAGTATCGTGTAATGGTGTACACTTAGATGCAAATAAAAAGTATCCTCCCCATAGGAGTCACTGCTTTTATTTGTAGGGCCAAAGAGGAACCAACTATTAATTTTATTTGTCAAAAAGTAAGGTTGACAAGATAATAAATTTAATGGGTAAAACCTCCTCTTGCAAATGTAGAATTCGTATACGTCCACACTAGTGTGGCATGCGATATTCTCGGTGTTTTGAGGTGTTGGTTGATTTCGGAATTTTATTGTTTTGAGGAATCAATAATATTTGAAATCTACATTAATGATCTATGTGATTCTTAGGATTTTCAAAAATGACTTTCAGTCCACTTACTATGATACTAAAGGAAATAAACTTACTGTACCCAAATAATGTTGATTGGAAAAGAATCTAGATATTGTCTTAACTGCTAAGGAGTACAAGTTAGCACTCTTCAAAGAGTGTCCTCAAGCCATGGTTGCTCAAAAGGTTTCTACTTCTAAGCCGAAAGGCAAGAAGAAGGAGAAACAAGGTGGAGCAAAGGTGGTGGGAGGATCTTAGGGAGGAGTGAAGAAGCCGAAAGGCAAGTACTTCACTTGCAAGCAGACTGGACATAAGAAGAAGGATTATCCCAATCCGAAGCAAGAACAAATGTATATCCTTTGGTCCAGTCGTTGAAACATGGTTAGAGGCATTATCTATCGGCACCTGGTGTGTTGATATGAGAGCCACTAATCATGTCTGCAACACTTTGCAGGGGTTCCAGGAAACCCGACGACTAGCTAAAGGGGAGATTACCATTTACTTGGGCAATGCCATGAAGGTGGTGGCTATTGCAGTGGGAGAAGTTTTATTTATCTCTTAAGAAAAATAAAATTTTGGTTCTGGAAAATTCCCTTTATGTACCTTTATTTAGAAAGAATTTAATTTCGGTTTCTAAATTGTTTATGGATGGATATTCTTTTTCTTTTATTGATAGAGTTGTTATAAAAAGGAATAGGGAAAATATCTGTTCAGGTACATTGATAGGAAATTTGTAAACACTTGAACCAAAAACCTCCCACGATGCAAATTGAAGTTTATAACTCATCTTCTAATTCTAATAAGAGAAAAGAACCTTCGAAGATGAACCAAACACATCTTTGGCATCTAAGGCTTGGTCATATTAACCTGAGTAGAATTCAAAGGTTGATAGCTGATGGACCTTTGGGTTCATTAGTGGTGGAGGATCTCCCAACCTGCGAATCTTGCTTGGAAGGTAAAATGACTGAGAGGCCTTTTTAGACCAATGGGTATAGAGCCAAAGATGTGTTAGGAATGGTTCATTCTGATTTGTGTGGTCCTATGACTATCTAGGAAAGAGGTAGTCTCGAATTTTCGTCTCTTTCATAGTTGATTATTCAAGATATAGATGACACCATGATCTGATCGTGGTGGTAAGTACCTCTTGGGAGAGTTTAGGAACTACTTATCAGAGGTTGGGATTCAATCCCAATTGTTCTGCACCTGGCACACCCCAGCAGAACGGTGTAGCAGAGCGAAAGAATAGGACTCTTATGGAGATGGTTAGATTGATGATGAGTTATTCTGACTTGCCAGATTCGTTCTGGGGATATGCTCTAGATACGGCGGTATACATTCTGAACCTGGTTCCATCTAAATCAGTGCCTTCTACTCCCACAGAGTTGTGGACTGGGCGAAAGCCTAGTCTAAGACATATTCGGATATGGGGAGTTCAGCACATGTGCTGAAGGTAGATGCTGGTAAGTTGGAACCTCATACATAAGTACGCATGTTCATTGGCTATCCCAAGGGAACAAAGGGTGGATTGTTTTATAGTCCTAGAGATCAAAGGGTGATCGTTAGCACGAACGCCAGATTTCTAGAGGAAGACTATGTGATGAACCACAAGCCCACGAGTAGGATTGTTCTTGAGGAGTTGACAGGGGAAGTCCCGACTTCAGTACCACCGGTACAAGAGGATATACCACATCTCACGGCATCGCGTGTCACAGAGGATACATAGGTGATACCTCGTCGTAGTGGGAGGGTTGTGAGACAGCCTGATAGATTCATGTTCTTGGGAGAATCTTCCAATTTGGTCCCTGGCGAACATGAACCTGATCCCTGGACATATGACGAGGCAATCCAAGATATAGATACAACATCTTTGTAAAGTGCAATGAATACTGAGATTGAATCTATGGATTCAAATCAGGTCTAGGAGCTCTTATGCATAGCAGCTCATATGGATTATGAGGTGTGGCAAATGGATGTCAAGACAGCTTTCCTTTATGGAAGTCTTGAGGAGAACATCTATATGAAGCAACCAGAGGGATTCATTGCTAAGGGCAAAGAGCATCTTGTATGTAAGCTTAATCGGTCCATTTATGGATTGAAGCAAGCTTCGAGGTCTTGGAACATCCACTTTAATGAGGTAAATCCAGACTTATGTATTTATTCAAAGTCCGGATGAGTCTTGTGTATACAAGAGATGTGACGGAAACGTAGTGGTATTTCTTGTACTATATGTAGATAATATTTTGGTAGTTGGCAACAATATCGGAGTGTTATCGGATGTAAGGGTATGGTTGTCCAAACAGTTTGATATGAAGGACTTGGGAGAAATGGGTCACATCCTTGGGATCAAGGTTAGTGTGCTAATCCCAAGATTCATACATAGGCACGATTATGGATCGTTTTAGCATGCAAAACTCCAAGAAAGGTTTTCTACCTTTCAGGCATGGAGTTCCTTTATCTAAGGAGATGTGTCCTAGATCATCTGAGGAGATAGAGGAGATGAAGGCGGTTCCTTATGCTTTGGCAGTAGGAAGCCTTATACGATGCTATGTACGAGACCCGATATCTGCTATGCCGTGGGCATGGTCAGCAGATATCAGAGTAATCCAGGATATGGACATTGGACTGTGGTAAAGCATATATTGTAGTGCCTGAGAAGGAGTAGGGATTATATGCTAGTTTACTGGGCAGACTAATTACTCCCTGTGGGTTACACGGATTCCGATTTCCAATATGATAGGGATAACAGTAAGTCTACCTCAGGTTTTGTGTTTACTTTGGGAGGTGGAGCCATTGTATGGAGGAGTGTCCAGCAGAAATGCGTGGCGGACTCTACCATAGAAGCTGAGTATGTGGCAGCCTTTTAGGCGACCAAATAAGTTGTGTGGCTCAGGAACTTCTTGATGGACTTGGATGTGATTTCTGGTTTGCCCAGAACTATCACAATTTATTGTGATAATAATGGTGCAATTGCAAACTCGAAGGAACCACGAGCCCATAAGGTAAGTAAATGCATAGAGTGTTAGGGCAATCTCTTGCCATGATAAGGTTTTGATGTGTGTGGAAAAGGGTTTAAGTTAGGATGATATTGTTATTTGATATGTGCGTTGGAGTCTTGCAGGACTTAATAATTCGCACATGGAGCCTTGGTGGGTTCACCCTCACAACCTCGGTCTTTGAGTCGGTGAAGGATAACTTTGCGGAAGTCGTGCGCTTGGAGCATCCGAGGGACCGCCGGACGAGATGACTTGAAGTGAAGCCAAGGAAGCAGACTTCGGAGGCAAGAGACGCGAAGGAGCATTACAGAGCCGTGCGCCTGATGCTGCAAAGGGACGTGGCTGCGAACGAAGAGAGCTTCGGCGAGGGACATCGAGTGAGATGAGAGAATGAGTGAAATGTAAGTAGCTCATTAGGTGAACTTGGCCGAATGGATGAGTGTCGGAGACTTGGCCGCAAGGGTTAAGGTTTACCCAACCGCCGGAAGCTCAAACTTATGTTAAGTTTGAGTTTCACACGGCACCAGTCGACTGCCATGGAATGGCAGTCGACTGCTTTGAGTCGAGTGTGTTCGATTGGTATCCGACTGATGGGTTTATGCCCGTGATCCATATGGAATGGCAATGATCGCAGGATATCGCGGCCGCAGAACCGGCCAGAGCCGATCGGGCAATCGATTACGAAGGCAGAATGATCGGTGAGGTCCATCAGTCGACTGCCAAGAGTTCCGTTGGACTACAACGGTTGGGATCCGACGTGTTCGGAGGCCGTTGTAGTGACGGCAGTCGACTGCCAAGGGCAGCAGTCGACTGGTGGCGGCCAACGGGAAGAAATCATCCCTCTCTATAAAAAGAGAGGGTGTGAGCCTTTGAGAGGCTAATGCTTATGCTCTAAGTGATCTTCCTAGTGCCCCACAAACTCTAAACTCTTCTTACTTGTTTTTACTCCATACTTATTGTAAGAAGAGTGATCTTGATTGTAAAGGTTACCTCCACCTAGCTTGGTGAAAAGAAAGACCAATAGTGATTGGCTTTGGAGGAGTGATTCACCTTGGACGAATCGGCCCATGGATTAGCGGCGTAGCCGTGAACCACGTTACATCTTCTTTGTTAGCGTTTGTATTTTCATTTATTGCTTTGTCTTTATTGTTTATGCTTCCGCTTGCGCTAACGATTGTGTAGACGAGCAAACGAACGAGAGAATTCCGACATCCATCGTAAGAGGGCTATTCACCCCCCTCTAGCCGGTCGTTCGATCCCCTACAAGTGGTATCAGAGCCAAGGAAAGCTTGTCGAGGACTAACCGCCACAACAAGCAACTTTCAAAATGGCCGGCTCCAACATCCATCCTCCGAAGTTTGAAGGAGAATTCGCTTGGTGGAAGAAGCGAATGGAGGTATTTTTCGAAATGGATTTTGATATTATGATTACAATGGAATCCGGTTTCGTTTTGCCTAGGGATGAAGAGGGGAAGCCAATAGAGAAATCTAGGTGGACCAAAAGGCAAAGGGAAGAGCACCTTGCAAATTCAAAAGCCAAGCATCATCTCTTCAATGTGCTCCCCCAACAAGAAATCAACCGAATAGGAGAATGCCTAAGCGCCAAGGAGATGTGGGAGAAGCTAATTGAGCTTCATGAAGGTACATCCGAGGCGAAGCTAGCAAGGAGAGATCTCCTCCGCTCCCAACTATCCAACATTAAATTAGAAAAGGGAGAAAAGGTAACTTCTTTGCATTCTAGATTCAAAGAAATTTTAATTGGACTAACAAGTGTAGGAGAAAGGCTCTCCAATCGCGATATGATAATGAAGGCCATAGATGCTTTCCCCCGATCATCCAAGTGGAGTTCAATGGTGGACTCATTTTACATTTCAAAGAATCTAGAGGTAAGTACTCTAGATGAATTTTTCTCCACTATGGAATTACATGAATCTAGGCTTGAAGGAATACAAGAAGAGCCAAAAATACAACCTTCAAGGGGAGTAGCATTGTTGGCAAATAAGGGGAAGAAGAAGATAGAGATCTCCTCCTCCTCCGATGACGAAGCGTCTTCCTCCTCCTCCATGGATAGCACCGAAGAAGCCTATATGGTAAGGAGGGTAAGACGTGCTTTAAAAGGTTTTCATTTTCATAAATCAAATGATAGGAATAGAAGACCAAGGGGGAAGGTCATATGCTACAATTGCCAAGGAGAGGGGCATATAAGGGATAATTGTCCCCTCCTAAACAAGAGCAAGGAAGAGAAGAAAAAGAAAGAAGAAAAGAAGAAGAAAAAGGGGAGCAAGAAAAAGAAGGAAAAGGAGAAGAAGACAAAAGAAAAGGGAAAGACCAAAGCTCTAAAGGCAAGGACTTGGGATGATTCATCCTCATCCTCCTCATCATCATCGGATGAGGAGAATGTCTTTGTCACCAATTTGGCCTTGATGGCCTTTGATGACTTGGATTGCTCTTCCTCCGAAAATGAAGGATCAAGCTCAAGAGGAGAGAGCTCAAGTGAAGGGGGAGCTTCTACATCCTCCTCATCCGAAGAAGAAGAAGAGGATATGGAAACTATGGTAACGAATGCCTCTCCTAAGAAAATAGTTTCCATAATTTCTAGTTTAACTAAGGACTTATTTGGAATGAAAAAGAAAAATAAAAGCATGCTTAATCAAATTAAGGCATTGAAAAATAAGCTAGAAAATGCATGCTTAAATGCTAATATTTCTTCTAGCTTAAATGATGCATGCTCACATGATCTTTATGTGCCATTAGATGTTAGTGATGCATGTATAAATGAAAATAGGGCCTTAAGGGAAAAGGTAGATTATTTAACAAAAGACCTAGAAAAATTCACAATTGGCTCCAACACATTGAACATGATCTTAGGGAGCCAAAGAGCTAGCTTCAACAAAAAGGGCCTAGGTTATAAAGAAAAGAAAATTGAAAAGGCCTATAAATGCCTAATTGCTAGGGGACAAGATAAAAAGAAGGTAATAGCTAGGAAATGGATCCCCAAGGAGTATCTAGTGAACCCAATAGGCAAGAACTTATTTTGGGTTCTAAAATCCATCCTTAAGGGTTAGAAAACCCCTAGGGTAGTCAACCATATGCAATTGACCTATATCATATTTTGGTTGACTTAGGATGGTGGGACAACATTTTTAGAATAGTGTTGGGTGATGATAACGTGCTCATAAATAGATAATAATGCTTAAATCATGATGATTAATGTAATTGCTATGTATATGTGCAATCATGATTTATGATTTTGATATTTGGCACATCATCATAAGAAATAGGGTTTAAATCATGCCTTAGGTGATAATTTGTTTATTATCATGATATAATACCTAATGCATGAGAACAATTCAATGAATACATGTATTTCATGATCATAATGTAGAATTAATTGATATATGCCTTTATGATCATGAGGATTGTTAGGTTGATACTTAACCTTGATAGAATTGTATGAATATAATGGTTAAGTATATACAAATACCCCCTAGGATGCATCTCACACTCACCATAGGCTACTTTGATTGAAAACTTAGCATGGGTGAGATTTTAGGATGATACAAATGTCCACTAATGCCTATGGCATTTAGATGGTCATTTAAGGTATCAAAATAGCAATAATAGACCAATCATGGGGAAGGCTTATGTTTAATTCATAGACATATTGCCCAAAGATCATGGTTGGATATTTTATATATTTTCAAAACAATTTCTTACTTTAAAATCCATGTATTCATGTTTTGAAACAATCCTAAGCAATACTAGGTGTTAAAATGGATACTAACATGCTAAAAAACTAGTGGTTTTTAAAGCCTTTGGATTTTTGGCAAATCTCGGAAAATATAATGATTTTTCTTGAAAAACTATTTTTCATTGATAGATATACTTAAAATAAATATGTTCCTCAAATTTCATAATTTTTTGAATTTTCTGAAATTTATAATGCATTTCTGAATTTCACCGTAAAATCGAATTTGAATCCTTTGTGCCGATCATTGCCATATTGATAGCGATCATTGCCCAGATTTCAATTTTAATCATGTTTTTGGTATTTTCCTTCTATTAAACTTGATGCCATGGGTTTATAACTTAGTGTCAATCTTTTTGATGGTGTCAAAAGGGGAGAAGTAATTATGTTTAAGTAAATTATGATAGGGGAGAAAATTTGAAAATTTGTATGGGGAGTTTCATGGATTAAGGGGGAGTTGCATGTTGCTATATCATGTTTATGTTTACATGCTTTCTTACCTTAGAATTTTCATCAAATGTTTTTACCTAACTTAAACGGATTACCACACATCAAAAAGGGGGAGATTGTTAGGGCAATCTCTTGCCATGATAAGGTTTTGATGTGTGTGGCAAAGGGTTTAAGTTAGGATGATATTGTTATTTGATATGTGCGTTGGAGTCTTGCAGGACTTAGTAATTCGCACATGGAGCCGTGGCGGGTTCACCTTCACAACCTCGGTCCTTGAGTCGGTGAAGGATGACTTTACGGAAGCCGTGCGCTTGGAGCATTCGAGGGACCTCCGGACGAGATGACTTGAAGTGAAGCCGAGGAAGTAGACTTCGGAGGCAAGAGACGCGAAGGAGCATTGCAGTCGTGCTGATCTGCTTAGGGGGGCGTGGCCTGACGAAGAGCTTCGGCGAGGGACTTCGAGTGAGATGAGAGAATGAGTGAAATGTAAGTAGCTCATTAGGTGAACTTGGCCGAATGGCTGAGTGTCGGAGACTTGACCGCAAGGGTTAAGGTTTACCCGACCGCCGGAAGCTCAAACTTATGTTAAGTTTGAGTTTCACCGCACCGATCGATCGCCATGGAATGGCAATGATCGCTGAATCAGTGTGTTCGTGGTATCCGATGATGGGTTTATGCCCGCCGATGATATGCCATGGAATGGCGATCGCCAGAGGATATCGTGGGCATTGATCGCTCGTGGCCGTGGCGATCGACTACGGAGGCAGCAGTCGACTGGTGAGGTCCATCAGTCGACTGCCAAGAGTTCCGTTGGACTACAATGGTCGAGATCCGACGTGTTCGGAGGCCGTTGTAGTGACGGCAATCGACTGCCAAGGGCAGCAGTCGACTGGTGGCGGCCAACGGGAAGAAATCAGCCCTCTCTATAAAAAGAGAGGGTGTGAGCCTTTGAGAGGCTAATGCTTATGCTCTAAGTGATCTTCCTAGTGCCCCACAAGATCTAAACTCTTCTTACTTGTTTTTACTCCATTCTTATTGTAAGAAGAGTGACCTTGATTGTAAAGGTTACCTCCACCTAGCTTGGTGCAAAGGAGAGACCAATAGTGATTGGCTTTGGAGGAGTGATTCACCTTGGATGAATCGGACCGTGGATTAGCGGCGTAGCCGTGAACCACGTTACATCTTCTTTGTTAGCATTTGAATTTTCATTTATTGCTTTGTCTTTATTGTTTATGCTTCCACTTGCGCTAACGATTGTGTAGACGAGCAAACGAACGAGAGAATTCTGACATCTATCGTAAGAGGGCTATTCACCCCCCTCTAGCCGGCCGTTCGATCCCCTACATAGAGCGCAAGTACCACCTGATACGAGAAATCGTAAATGAGGTAGAAGTTGTTGTCGCCTAGATTGCATCAAAGGATGACTTGGTAGACCTTTTCACTAAGGCCCTTCTAGCGAGAGCTTTGATAGGCATGTGGAGTGAAGGGGAATCAGATGTAGGGCAGTATGAGGACAGCATAGTCTTTTAGTATAAGTGGGAGATTGTTGGGATGTATACTGAAAGCCTAGCTCTTTTGTATGAACATTTTTATTTTTTGAAATAAGAATCACATGATCATTGTTTGCACTTTATATTTATTATATGTGTGCATATTGTCTAATATTTTACATTGTAGATAACATGGTGCTTGGTGTGGCACAGAAGATCATGTTATCAGTTCCTTGTAGAATATAAGTAGAGGCTCACAACCAAGATGGTTTTGGACAAACCATTGGCATGGTTGTAGTGTAGCTTGGTATTGTTTTGTCTTGAACATAGAGTTACACTAGTACTCTTAGGTGTATTGAGCAGGACCGACATAGAGCTGATTCAATTTATTACTGACTACATAATTGAATCGGACCTCGGATATTATGTTGTACATGCTCTTAATCCCGATATAATAACGGGCACATGTACTTAGTATTTATTTCTTTGATTTACCAAAGGGTGAGATTTCTATGGATTTAATCAATATGCCCGGTAAGTTGGAAAATGATATTATTTACATGGTGTGTCGTTGATTATAGGAGGAAACTGTGTCCTATATATTAGGTTGATGATGTCCCCTTGAGGAGCTCATAAGGTTCATCATGTAAACCCTGCAGGTTGACTTAGTCAACATGATGATAAGGTTGAGTGGTACTACTCGAGGAGTTAGATGTTAATTGATTGATGGTCAGTAAATCAATTAATTGACGGACATTCGATATCTTAAACACGGGGAGATGGATGTACAAATAATATATGAAGCCCATATTAGTTTATGGGGGTTGGTGAGGTAATTCAATGATGATCCTCTAGTTGAAGGGAACATCATTGATGGATCAAGTTTGTGTGGTTCCGATCCATCGGGTGGCCAAGATCCAACTCCTCCTCATGATCCCTATCGTAGCCTAATATAATCCTCATGAAGCCTAGATCCAAGGATGGAAAACAAAACTCTAGAACCAACGGTTGAGATTAAATCTCTAGATCCGACGGTGGAGATTAAATCTCTAGAACCGACGGTTGAGATTAAATCCCTAGAACCGACGGTTGAGATTAAATCTCTAGATCCAACGGTTGAGATTAAATCTCTAGAACCGACGGTTGAGATTAAATCTCTATATCCGACGGTGGAGATTAAATCTCTAGAACCGACGGTTGAGATTAAATCCCTAGAACCGACGGTTGAGATTAAATCTCTAGATCCGACGGTTGAGATTAAATCCCTATATCCGACGGTTGGGATGAAACCCTAGATTCGACGGTTGGGATGAAACCCTAGATCCGACGGTTGGGATGAAACCCTAGATCCGACGGTGGAGATTAAATCTCTAGATCCGACGGTGGAGATTAAAGGAGGCTTAAGCCTAACTCTATAAATAGGCTCTAAGGCTTGGGCGGCAACAACTTAATTAGAAGTTGTTGGTTTTTGTGGGAGATTAGGGTTTGCCAATCAAAAGGTTGGGCGGCAAGAAACCTTAGGAGGATTAGGGTTTTGCCTATCTTTTGTTGGGCGGCAAGAAACCCTAGAAGGATAGGAGGTTGGGCGGCTAGGGTTTGCAAGGAGAGTGGGCGGAAACAATAGGTCTTCTTCCTAAGGTGTTGGCCGGCTCCTCTCTCATCTTCCTTCTACCTTGGTCGGGGCTCAACCGGTTTCCTCTTCTCCTCTTCTTTTCCTCTTGGCCGGCGGCACAAAGGAGCTAGGGATTGTTCCCTATTTCGGTTCCTTGGTTGGCCATCTTGTTCTCTCCATTCTTGGGGTCGGCGGCATCAATCCTTTGTGGATTGGTGGTTGGCTCAAGCAAGAAGGGAAGGAGAGTTCTTCTTTCTTTGGATTGAAGGAGATCTAGGAAGCTTCAACTTGTGGAGGATCTTCGCCCACACGAAGTCTACAAGGAGTATAGGACATACGATAGAAGATCGAGAGGTATAAAAGTTTTACAACTTTTATTATTGATCTTTGCATGTTCTTATTGATATGCTAGCTTATGTTCTTTATGTTAGTATGTGTTGATTATACTAGTTTACATTTGTATGTATTTTTATAATCATGGACCCCGAAGATAAACACAAAAAAACCGGTGATCCATCCGTCATCTCTTCCGCGGCTAACCGACTAGAAGAGTTGATTGCTTAAACAACAAGTTTGTTCAAGCGATCGCTCAAGTCGTTAGCACGACGACGAATTGGTTGAGCTTAGGAAACTCATCACATCCGGATTAGTTTTCATTAGTGAAAATTTTATACTTCGTTCAGTTGTATTGCTTGCTCTCAAGGAAGCATGAGTTACCAACACCAAGACCCATGCTTGGACTTTACATTACCAAGACTCATGCTTGGACTTTCCCAAATGCCAAGTGTCCCACTTGGACTTTCCATGCCAAGTACCTAATACTTGGACTTTCCCATGACAATTACATTGTCATATGTTTTTGTCGAACATCAAAACATCTCTCGAGCCAAGCTTGAGTCCTGGTCAATCGTGACCTGGGCCAATTGCACCAACAGTAGCATCCCGATCCGGTGCCTCGGAGCGACGAATAAGAAGAGTCGACGCTCCTCAAGCTTCGAAAGAGGGTAATGCCCTACCCCCTCTACTTTTCACAATAATGAACATAGAGATAGGTACAATATGCTCTCTACTCGTAAACTTACTACTACTAGGTACTTAGATGAGGATTTGCTAGAATCTTTAGGGTTGTTGGGTGATATGCAAACCCTATTTGCAAAAATGGGGTGGGAAGAGATTATGGGAATAAAACACCTAACTTACCCTAGGATAGTTTTGGAATTTTTGAGTTCTTTAGAGGCAGAAGTTTTAACGGGTAGAGAGAGCGAGGAGGGTAGGATAACTTTTAGGCTTTTTAATATTGAGCATGAGTGGACCCTTCACCAATGGAACTCATGCTTTGGCTTGCCAAGCGGGGGAGATAGAAGGACCCCTAATGGGTACAACTCTCGTATGATTTGGACTGAGTTTACAAGGGAGCATGCTTATGACCCATCTAGGGCCAAAGCGTCATGCCTCCAAAACCCTGTCTTTCGATACCTACACCGCATCATGGTCAGTACCATATTTGGTCGTGGGGAGAGTAACGGTGTATTTAGAGCCAGCGAGCTGCTTTGCCTATAGGATATGCTACAAGAAAGGAGTAGCATCAATGTAGGGTCCCACTTCATCAGACACTTAGTGAAGATGGGAAAAGCAGCACGCAAAGAGATCAATGTGGGAGGCCTACTTACCCACATTTGCTATAGGATTGGGTACGACTACACAGCATTGGAGAGTATAGAGGGGAGCCCTAGGATCGACCTAGGAGTATGTATGGCCATGAAGATGATTGTAAGAGAAGGAGACTCTTTATGCTTTGTAAGGAAAAATCTTACGGCCCTTAGGCTCCCTGACCCGGATCGTACCACCATCGCTATATGTGCCAATTGGCGCTTAGACCTGATAGTGGAGTCCCCTCCACATGAGGGACCATCCACATCAGCGCCCATCTCTCCACCTTTGTATCACTCTCCCTCCAGTCCACAGATGCTTAGGAGCCCACCTAGTCCACGCCGACATGAGCCTACACCTGCACCACCATCTTTTTCTACTTTTGAGCAGGATGCAGGTACATCGGCATATGATTTCTCGGAGTTTCGATCGTGCCTCGATGACATTTACACTGAGTAGTAGACGTAGAGGCAGCAATGGGAGGAGCAGAGTGCCTACCAGCAGGCAGAGTTCTAGGGATTTCGGGAGCATTTCCAATAGGCTGAGGAGTTCTACAATGAGGCCCGCATATACTTCCAGGAGGAGGTTGCTCGTCGCCAGGATGAGGCAGCTTACCATAGGGAGATGTGATAGCATATGCATGCCCATGAGGCGCGATGGGCTAGGGAGGAGGAACAGAAGCGTACTTTGCATCCACCATCTCGGATCGACCACATGTATATGTGGCATCGTGCTTCAATGATTGGTTCTTCGGGATCCAAAAGATGCCCGAGGCTCCCGGACTTTCCACCTCGTCCACCATATTAGAGGTATATTTTTTGTTTAAGTGCAGGGAGACCCCAAAATCTATTTTATTTTGTTTCTACTAGTAGTTTCTTTTACGGTATTTTCATTTATTCATGCATGCATGTTATTGAGTTTCTTCGATTACTTAATTTTTGTTATCTGTAAAGCTACCTCAATAGTATTTTTGAAAGTTGCTTGCATGAGTTATTCCCATAGGTAGCTTGACTCCATTTATCTTGTGGTATTTTATTTTATGGCTCTATTGAATGTTCTAGACTTATCTTTGGTTAGCTTTGTTTTCACTCACACATGTTGAACATTCTGAAAGGGAGAATTTAGTACATACCTAGTTATGATTCACTTCAGTAGTCTAGTACTTTGGAATCCATAGGTAACTCTAGGTTTAGCATTTTAGTTACTGGAGATGCTCGGATTGTGTAAGCCCATTCGGAAAAATCAAAATCCCTGTGAGCTAAAAAAATAAAAAAAAAAGAGAGAGAAAAAAAAAAAAGAGATTATGAGTGATAAAAAATAGTTGTCGTGGGTGGAAATGACTAGGTGCCCCTTTGAGACCGAGTTAGGTTACTGGGGAAACACCTCCCAATTTCTCTAAATATCGAGCACGCCTTTGAGACTTTATGCTAGATCTAGGGAACAACCCTCGCTTTGGGCAGGTAAGTGCCTAAGAGCCAGAGACCTTAGGAAAGCTATGGGGTGATGACTTAACTCACCATGGAACAGGCATCCCCTAAGAATGATTCGCCTAGCACGAGCACGAGGAGCTAACTTAGTGAATTTTTAGAACATATTTTTTTTTTGCTTTGATTACAAATACCACCTGATAAATTTAGTTAGCATGCTAATTATGGAACAATATCTTTTTAAAATTTTATGGCACTGAGATTTGCTTGAGGACAAGCAAAGATTTAAGTTTGGGGGAAGTGATGTGAGCAAAACATATAGGGTTTTAGGAGTAGTTTTCGCTCACATCTTGTTACATTTTGCATTAGTTTCATGCATATGTTACTCTATTCTTGCACGCATTGCCTATTTTCTGGTTCGGAGGTCTTCTCGTTGTACTTTTATGTGCAGGTTAGCTTTTCTGGTGATAAAGATGCATTTTCGAAGCAAAAGAAGGACTTTCGCAGCTAGACACAGAGTGGGACACGACCAGGGCATGTGGATTCACACGACCGTGTCCGATGGGCGAAGAACAGTACCCCAGGGCCGCACATTGCTTGGCCGTGTGGAAACACATGGTCGTGTGGCGTCCCAATGGATTTGCGCGACTAGGGCTTTTTCTGAATTTTGCAGCGGTCTGAGGCGATGTCTATACAAGGATGGCTCCGCCCAAACCCTAGGGGGAGGCACGACGGCTAGGATGGCACGCCGAAGCCCTAAAAAGCTTCAGTAACTCACGGCGGGGAGGAGGAATGCCGCCGGAGGTCCACAACTTGCAATACAACGCCGGAGAGAGGATCACAAAGCATTGTATATCTCTATTTTTGCGCTATCTTTCTATTATAATCGAACTTAAACATGTTTTGTGATTCTTCCTTCGTGTTTATGGAGTAGAACTTTCGATTCTAGGATTAGGGAGTAGCTTGTGTACATAGACAATGTTGGTTCATATTAAATTCTGGCCATAAGTTTAATTTGACAATTGGTTGATGCTCTTTATTATATCTACGTGTATTTGGCTTTCTTTCCACTGTGCTTAGGTGATACGAGGTGGTGACAGCCCTCGCAATCTAGATTTAGGAGGTTTGATCAAGGAACCTAGGGGTAAACCTGACCTCCCGTAACTGCGGGGAGAAGGGAGCGGTGGAATCGGAAACGGTCCACCGCAAGGATTGATTTAGCATCCTCATACCCTCTATCCTGTCCTTTTGGGCAAGGATAGCTCCCGGTGAATGCAGCGGCTCTGCGGGAGCGTGTATGATGTCCCTTCCCCAAAATCGTAGGTAGACGTTTAGATGATGTCAATTGACAACATTGTTCTGTGGTACACAAGTGAAACCAAAGTCCTAGAATTGTCTTTTAAGACCCCGGCACACTCTTTTCCTCCTCTGTGTGACACCGCACAGAGTAGTGTCCACCGATAGTCCTCACCAACTGACTCTCTCTCAGAGATCACGTCCAAACAATCGCAACCACTTAGTGTATTGGTACTCGAATCCCAGTCCCTGTGGGATCGCTAATCTTTATTACTTGACGACATCTGTGCACTTACGGGCATTGAGCACGAGCATGCACTTTGAGTCCATGATGGTATCCGTCGCGAGATTTGAGGATGAGTCCGTGCGCATCAAGTACTAACACACAAAATTTCTCATCCTAAGCTCTCCAAGCCTTCTCCTAAGTCTTCTAAGTCTTTAATCTCTTCTTCCTAAGATTATTTCCACCATCTTGTAAGAAGAAGAGATTGTCTTGTAAAGAAGGTTTCTCCACCTTGGTGTGCTCATCAAAAGGAGAAGTTTAGTGAAGGCTTGCAAGGAGTGATCCACCTCAAAGATTGATATGGAGTAGGAGTGGATCTCCAAACCACCTTAAATCTTTTCTCAGCATTGTTCTTACTTGATTTTCATTCTAGCTTTCACTTTATTATTATTGCTTCTGCTAACAATTTGTGTAGAAATCGAAGAAACGCTATTCACTCCCCTTTAGCACAACATCAAGGTCCCAACAATTTGGACTTGACACTCAATTTCCATTGCCCTATAGACTAGGGGGATTGGATAAATAGAAGGCTAGAACCGAAGTGTTTGTAGGATCGGAGTTTTCCAAGAGAGAGGAGTGAATCTCAGAATATAAAAATTTTCTTTTAGATTTTAAAACTTTTCTTTTCAAGAGTATGCAGCAGAATTAAATAAAAATAAAAATAAAGAGGCAACTATTTTTTACTTGGTTCACAACCCTAGTCGGGTTGCTACTTCAAGGCTCGTAGCTCTCCGAGAGCTACCTCGAAGGGCAATCCACTAAAAGGCCCTCCGACTCGAGAACTCTCAACTTCGGAGGGGTTTACTTGTCACGCCCCGAGAGCATGGCGAGCCGAAAAGCAAATGGACAGCATCTCTCCTGTACGTGGCAACATATCCTATTTATACAAGCCTTTCGGCCACAACTACTATAACATATATAAATGTAAATATAACCAAACACAGCGGAAGCTAACACAATGACATAACAATCTAAACACAATACATACCTGTATGACTAACACAACATAAAGAAAGCATCGTCAAAACCCGAATCAACAAGTGCGGACATCAACAAAGTCAAACACAACATCCACCTTATAAATCTGGATCGATATACGAAACATCCAAAAACAAAAGGAAACATAAATCCAAGATGGGACCCTCGGAAGTGAGATGAGAGGTTGTCATCCAGCATTGCTCCAAGCCCATCATGGAGTCGAGTACCTGTTACCTAGGCGACAAAAACCCAGGGTCTATGGTGGTGAGTACAAAACTCAGCGATAATAAGAATAAAAGTGCATGCATAATATATACATATATATCACATGCGAATCAACAATATGCTATCTAAAGATATAATAGGTATACATCAGCATGATACAACAACTGTATAACTAAACTGACCAACAATAACAACATAAGGTACTGACATACCTGAAGATCGACAACGATGTAACTCATACAACCTAAGTATAAGTACCATAATACAACACCTATAAGATGGTAGAGTAAAGACTGAGTCTATAATAATCAACACCTCCATACTAACATTCTATGGCTAATACAACCATGAACTGGGTCCATCCCGTATCACCTCAAAGTACTGGTCAAAAGTATACGACAATCTAACCAACTCAACTCTGGTAATCTACATACAACCATACAAGAATATGTAAGGGAATGCAAGATGATGTACAATCAAATGCAGCAAGCATAGCACAAATAAATGCAACATCACAATAAGCATACATATAGACTGCATCAATATATATACTAATCACAATCATCCATATAATGCAAAAATGCCATAAGAACACAACAATGCAGAATGCATGATCTGTTAGTGAAAGCCCTAGAGTCGATCATGTGATAATTGTTGTATAGACTTGTTGTATCATATTCCTATATATATATTTATAAAGGCATTTCTTTATGGTTATTATACTTACTTGTATTGGTGCCAAATAACTAAGTATAATAGCGTCCTTGAGTAGAAGGTTCTTATCTATATCAATCGATTGGTTGAATCGATAATAAGAAGATATAGAGAATACTACTCTTAATCATTCCTAGTCAAGTATTAATATTCAGGGACAATGTTAATGCAAAGAGACTAGCATGCAGGTCAACTCGATGACTTGATCTCACAAGTCATGGATATGAGATATCAAGTTGACACATGGGTATGCATTGGAGAATGTATACTGAATGACCTGCCATGAGAAAGTATCATGAATTGTTATATGAGTGTCATATACTTTCTCATGTGACTATTAGTATGACTACTAGTCCTTGGACCTGAAGTCACCATTGTTCTCTACATAAGGAGTTGCATACTTTGGCTTTGTCAAACGTCAACCGTAAATGGGTGGACTATAAAGGCGATTACTAGGTATGTAACAAATTATGCGGAGGGATGTGAGTGATATAGATGGAATCTATCCCTCCTATATGATGGGAGTGATATCATGATTCTTGATAGAGTGAGACCACTAAGTGCATGGTCATGCCCAAATGAGTCAATATGAGATATTGAGCTCATTTGATTAGAGTGAGTCTACTTGGAGTTCAAGATATAGATTGTTCAGAGGATGACACGGTCTATGCCTCAATTGATCAATCTAGATGTCAAGGATAGAGGGACATTTTCACATATTGTGAGAGTCACAATTAGTAGTCACAAAGGTGATGTTGGATCTCAACATTCTTGTAACTTGGGTAGCAATGATGTGTTGCTAAATATCATTCATTGCTTATGTTTCTAAATCGGTTTAGGAGCATTGCCAACGTTACAAGAACCTATAGGGTCACACACAAAGGGCAATTAGATGGAGATTAGGTTCATATGATGGACCAAGAGCATTAGGTTCATGTGATGAACCAAATTGGATTAAGAGTAATCCAAATTATATTAATTGAGTTGGACTCAATTTAATTCAAGTGTTGAATGAGTCTAATTTAGATTTGATTCATTGAGTCAATTTAAACTAATGAATAGAGATTCATTAAATTAAATTGACTTGAATCAAAGGTTGGATTTGATCAACCATGGGAGATAAGAGGTCAAGTTTGACTTGACTTGAGAGGGAAGATGAAGGGTCAAGTTTAACTTGACCAAATGCCACTTCATGGTGACTTGGCATAGGGGCCGGCCAATGATGATGTTCCACATCATCATGGACACATCATGGTGTGTCACCTCATGGGGAAGACCAAGAGCCATGGCTCTTGGTATTACATAGAGGTATTTATCCCTCCTTAATGTGGCCGACCAAGGATTGAATGAGTTAGTGGTGAATTGATTTCATCTTCTTCCTCCTCTCCTCTCTTGCTCTCTCCCTCATCCTCCATTGTCATGACCTCCAAGGGTGCTAGCACACTCTAAGTGGTCTTCTCCACCTTTTGTCTGTGTGGATACGTGTAGAGGAGTGTACACTTGACACTCTACGAGATCCGACAACCATTTGGACGAGCGGGATACGCGAAGGGCATCGCTACAAGGGTAACGCTCTTCTCATGTAGATATAAGGTATATCTAGTGTTTCTAAACATGTACATGAATTTATTTTATTTATCTTCGCACATATCTGTGGTCGGCTTCCGAGGTTTCCGCAATGCAAAAAGCAGTTTTTGCGGCTCAGAGAGTCTAACAGTGGTATCAGAGCCACGTGAAAAGCATGAACATGTTTGTTTTGTAATTTTTTGTATTAGATGAGAAAAATTATAGATCTGTAAGTTTCTATAATTTTCCTAATTTTATATATTTTTGTGAGTATTTTTCTTGTAGAGTCGAAACAACAAGTGTTTGGACACTTGTAGGCTTCAACCACTGAGAAAAACTCTCCGAAACGGCAATGTCTCGCTTTATTCTTTTGAGACAGCGACTTAAGGCACTATAAGATCAATATGGGACACTCATGAGATTCATTTTACGAGAAGGGGCACTGCCCCTAACCCCGCAAGGGGCATTGTCCCGTGATCGCGCCCAAAAATCGCTTAACGGGACCGCTGCGGAGTTGTGACTCATAAAATTGAAAAAATAGGGTAGGAAAATTATAGAAATTTATGAAAAATACATAATTTTGAATTATATATGATATTGTGATGGTCATGGGCCAAAAACATCAATGTGATTGGATAAAATTATGTTGTAATTCATAATACGGCTTGCGCGCTGTTTTTGTGTTGTGCATGTTGTATATGATATGCAACCTGTACGTCGTGCCTCTCTTATAATATTCCTGTTACAAATAGATTTTAGAATCGAATGTAACTCGAGTTTCATATTTGTAATGTATAAAATGAAGCGGTGGAAGGTCCACTTGTACACGGAGTTACGAGGAGGGTGTCGACAGCACATGGCGGTCAAAGGAGGCGCTTGGAGAAGCCGCTAACCCTAGGTTGACCATCCAATCTTCTCATTGGATTGAGAAGATCGTAGTAGGGCCATGACTTTATCACAAATTAATTAATTAGTATATATATATATATATATATATATATATATATATATATATATATATATATATATATATATATATATATATATATATATATATATATATATATATATATATATATATATATATATATATATATATATATATATATATATATATATATATATATATATATATATATATATATATATTTGTTTTTGCTTGTATGTATGTGATGCATTCTAGTATAGGGTAATTAATGCCTTATTTGTTTTTGCTTGTATGTATGTGATGCATGCTAGCAGAGGGTAATTAATGCCTTAATGCATATATAATACACATTCACGATTAGATTAGATCTCAATCAAGTCAACTCGAAATGCCTACCCAGTTTTGATACACATCACTACCTCGATCATTTGTTGTTGTTGAATCTGCCAAAGTAGAGCAACGCATATTATCTTGGTAGGGTACGGAGGGACAATCTTGGTCCCGCCTATCAAAGCTTGGGTGAGAATAAGCTCAATTAGATTGAGTGAAACTAGTTAACTCAATTGGATCGGGTAAAACTATAGGCATATTCCAATGGTTGGAAAGATAGGATAAGATCACATTTACACTAAATCTTGGGCGATTTAGCCAAAGCTAACTCAAGTTCTTTTGTAAATGTGGATCTTGATCCTATAAACAAGAGTTGCATAGAGATGTAATTGGTAATTTGTTACCTACCGATCATACTAAGTCTTGGCAGATTTAGCCAAAGCTAACTCAAGGCGTAGTATGATGTGGATCTTGTCCCGCGAGAATTATAGCTAGTTTGTATGAATCTAGTAGTGTGGTTTGACCACATCCATGGCTCGATTCTACAAAAGTCTTATAATTCAGTGGGAGCATCATTTAATTAAAGTCCTAATTAAATGATAAATGGAATATGATATTTACTTTCTGTATTATTTATGTTGTAGATTGTCATATCGTCAAACATGAACACTCTCTCTTTGCGTTTTGTCCTTGGGAAGGACAAGCTCAATGGAGCTAATTTCTTGGACTGGTACAGGAATCTGAGAATCGTTCTCAAACAAGAAAGAAAATTGTATGTCCTGGAGCAGCCCATTCCGGAAGCACCTCCTGCCACTGCCATGTGAGCTGACCGAGATGCTTACAAGAAGCATCAAGATGCTGCATTAGATGTGTCATGCCTCATGCTCGCGACCATGAACTCTGAGCTTCAGAAGCAACCCGAGTTGATGAATGCTTTTGATATGGTTGAACATCTTCATCAACTATATCAAGGACAAGCAAGGCACGAGAGATACGAGATCTCTAAGGCACTGTTTTAGTGCAAGATGCAAGATGGGACTCCCGTAGGCCCATATGTACTCAAGATGATTGGGTACATAGAAAACCTACAGAGGTTGGGATTCCCACTTGGTCAAGAACTGGCCACTGACTTGATCTTGCAATCCTTGCCAGAAAGTTACAATCAATTTGTCATGAATTACGACATGAATGAAATTGATAAGCCACTGCCTAAGATGCTTAGCATGTTGAGAACTACTGAGCTCAACCTTAAGAAGGCAAAGCCCGACTCCATTTTGATGGTGAAAAAGAAGAAAGGCAAGGGCAAGCCTAAAGGTAAGGGAAAGTCTCAAGCTAAGGGCAAAGTCAAGGCACTGAAACCTAAAGGAGGGGTGGCCAAAGAAGGGACTTGCTTCCACTGTAAGGAAGCTGGACACTGGAAGTGGAACTGCAAAGCATACCTGGAAGATCTAAAAAAGAAGAGAAGTGAGACTTCTACTTCAGGTATATATGTTATAGAAGTCAATCTATCTATTTCTTCATCGTGGGTATTTGATACCGGTTGTGCTTCTCACATTTGTACTAATGTACAGGCGCTGAGAAATACCAGGGCATTGATGAAGGGCGAGGTAGACCTACGAGTAGGCAATGGAGCAAGGGTTGCTGCTGTTGCTGTAGGAACTTATTTTCTATCTCTACCCTCTAGGCTTGTACTAGAATTAGATGAAGGTTGTTATGTGCCTGCTCTGACTAAAAACATCATTTTAGTTTCTTGTTTAGATAAGAAAGGCTTTTCATTTATAATAAAGAATAAATGTTGTTCCGTTTATTTAAATAATTTGTTCTATTGTAGTGCACCTCTGATGAATGGACTCTACATTCTAGACTTAGAGAATCCCATCTATAACATAAGTACCAAAAGGTTCAAGTCAAATGAGTTGAACCAAACCTATCTCTAGCATTGTCGCTTAGGTCATATAAATGAGAGTGGCTTATCCCAACTCCATAAGGATGGGTTGCTGGACTCATTTGATTTTGAATCATATGAGATATGCGAGTCTTGCCTTCTAGGCAAGATGACCAAGACTCCCTTTAGTGGACACAGCGAAAGAGCAACAGACTTGTTAGGACTTATACATAGTAATGTGTATGGCCCTTTCAATGTCGCTACTAGAGATGGTTATAGGTACTTTATTATATTTACTGATGACTTCAGTAGATATGGTTATGTGTATCTGATGACACATAAGTCTAGATCTGACGGTTGAGATTAAATCTCTAGATCCGACGGTTGAGATTAAATCCCTAGAACCAATGGAGGAGATTAAACCAAGGCCTAAACCTAACTCTATATATATGGGCTTAGGCTTGGGCGAAAGAAAAAAAAACCTAATTGAGATAAGGTGGCTTGGGCGGCAAGAAATAGGAGGAGGCTAGGGTTAGGGTTTGGTTCATGGTGTTGGGTGGCAACAAGGAGAAGGGAGCTTCCTCTTCTTCTTCCCAATGGTGGTCGGCACCCTTTCTTCCTCCTTCCTCCTTGGTTTAGCCGGCGCCCAAGCTTCTCCCCTTGATCTATGGCTTGTGGTGGATGAGATGAGGGTTGCTTCCGATGGGAGGCAACCAATTCTAGTTGGGATAGGAATACGAGTGGGGGCTAGGGTTAGGGTTTGGTTGTTGGTGTTGGGCGGCAACAAGGAGAGGGAGATTCTTCTTCATTTTCCTTTGATGGTCGGCCCCTCTTCCTTCTTCCCTCTACCTTGGCCAAAGCTCAATCTATTCTACTTCCCTTCATCCTTAGCCGAAAATTAAGGAGAGCCTAGTTTAGGGTTTGGGCGGCAACAAGGAGAAGGGGTGTTTACTTTCTTCTTCTCCAAGTGTTGGTCGGCGCCCATGCCCTTGTTGTTTCTCTTTTGGTTGGTTTCCATACTCCATTTTATCTTCCTTTGTCGGCGGCAACATCGAGTTTATTGACTTGGTGGCCAGTTCTAGAAAGGAAGATGAGTTTTGTTTTAGGATCTTTCTTTGTTCCTAGTGAACAAGGAAAGAAAGATTGGTGATCTAGGAGGCTTCAACTTTTGGTAGATCGTCGCCCACACGACGTCCAAAAGGAGGGAGGACATACAATAGAAGATCAAGAGGTATAACAAGAGGTATAATCTTGTTTATTTTGATTAATGTTCTTTTGTATTATGTTTATAATTGCTTTTCAATTATATGCATGTATTATGTGGATGTTTACTTTATGTATGTGTTGATTATACATGTCTATATTCATATGTATTTGTATAATCATGGACCCCGAAGATAAACACAAAAACCGGTGATCCGTCCGTCGTCTCTTCCGCGGCTAACCGACTAGAAGAGCTTGGTTGCTTGAACAACTAGTTTGTTCAAGTGATCGCTCGAGTCGTTAGCACGACGATGAATTGGTTGAGCTTAGAAAACTCATCCCATCCGGATTAGTTTTCATTTGTTGAAAATTTTAATCCGGGGACATGGGAGACAATGAGCCTCCGAGAAGCATGAGTCACCAACAATTGGTATCAGAGCCACGGTTTCCGGTTTTGTGTGTTTAGGATTCGGTTAATTTTTATGCACTTTTTCATATATTATATGTGCCGGATAATAGTAGGATATGCGTAGTTTAACTCTTTGGTTGCAGGCATAAGATCCGACTATTATGGCCATATGTGTGTATGTGATTGTATGTGTGTAAATATTTAATTTTGTTGAAACCTCGGGGTTGATGAGGCTAGATTAGTATTTAATTTTTGTAATTAAATATGGCATTGTTTAGCCGCTCATTTTAGTTTACTTTCAATCTAGATTATTTGTACACTCCTTCGTGGAGTATAGGATCGATGGATGTAAATTAAAATGATATATCTCGGCTCGGATCTTTTTATGTGGCTTGCGCACGGAAAAGGTGGAGCGGACGAGGTGGCGACACGACGGGATGCATATTGGAGAACAATGCCATAATAGTTGGGAAAATTCTGTTTTTTTCCATATTTATTGCTGATTTGTTTTATATGCATGTTGTGTGTGCTTGAAAATTCCTCATTGTCAATTTACTAAGTGGGAGAGGGACATTTTAATTAATTCTCGTGGCCTCTATTACAATTTGACGTGTGATGCAACAAACTTGCGCGTCGGCTCTGAGTGCCTTCCTCCCCATCGGATGGGTTTGTTTGCGGATCACTAGGTCAAATAATGGTTATAGGAAATTATTTAGGAGCGTGTGTACTTCCACATCGGTAAGGCACATAATCCGAGATAATTCCCTTAGTATCGTGTAATGATGCACACTTAGATGCAAATAAAAAGTATCCTCCCCATCGGAGTCACTGCTTTTATTTGTAGGGTCAAAGAGGAACCAACTATTAATTTTATTTGTCAAAAAGTAAGGTTGACAAAATAATAAAATTAATGGGTAAAACCTCCTCTTGCAAATATAGAATTCGTATACGTCCACACTAGCGTGGCATGCGATATTCTCGGTGTTTTGAGGTGTTGGTTGATTTCGGAATTTTATTGTTTTGAGGAATCAATAATATTTGAAATCTAATGTTTTGATCATTGTTATTCTTAGGATTTTCAAAAATGACTTTCAGTCCACTTACTATGATACTAAAGGAAATAAACTTATTGTACCCAAATAATGATGATTGGAAAAGAATTTACATATTGTATTATCTGCTAAGAAGTACAAGTATGCACTCTTCAAAGAGTGTCCTCAAGCCATGGTTTCTCAAAAAGGTTTCTACTTCTAAGCCGAAAGGCAAGAAGAAGGAGAAACAAGGTGGAGCAAAGGTGGTGGGAGGATCTCAGGGAGGAGTGAAGAAGCCGAAAAGCAAGTACTTCACTTACAAGCAGGATGGACATTGGAAGGTGGACTATCCCAATCCAAAGCAGAACAAAAGTATATCCTTTGGTCTAGTCGTTGAAACATGGTTAGCGGTGTTATCTACCGGCACCTGGTGTGTAGATACGAGAGTCACTAATCATGTCTGCAATACTTTGCAGGGGTTCCAGGAAACCCGACGACTAGCTAAAGGGGATATTACCATTTACTTGGGCAATGCCATGAAGATGGCGGCTATTGCAGTGGGAGATGTTTTATTTATCTTTTGAGAAAAATAAAGGTTTTGGTTCTTAAGAATTTCCTTTATGTACCCTTATTTAGAAAGAATTGATTTCGGTTTCTAAATTTTTTATGGATGGATAATCTATTTCTTTTCATGACAGATTTATTACAAAAGGAATAGGGACATTATCTATTCAGGTACATAGATAGGAAATTTATAACTTGAACCACGAGCTCCCACGGTGCAAATAGAAGTTATTAACTCATCTTCTAATTCCGATAAGAGAAAAGAACCTTCGAAAATGAACCAAATATATCTTTGGCATCTTAGGCTTGGTCACATTAACCTAAGCAGAATTCAATAGGTTGATAGCTGATGGACCTTTGGGTTCATTAGTGGTGGAGGATCTCCCAACCTGTGAATCTTGCTTGGAGGGTAAGATGACCAAGAGGCCTCTCAAGGCCAAGGAGTATAGATACAAATATGTGTTGGAATTGGTTCATTCTGATTCGTATGGTCCTGTGTCTATCCAGACAAGAGGTAGTTTTAAACATTTCATCTTTTTCATAGATGATTGTTCAAGATATGGATGACACTACGATCTGATCATGGTGGTGAGTACCTCTTGGGAGAGTTTAGGAACTACTTATCAGAGGCTGGGATTCAATCCCAATTGACTTTACCTGGCACACCCCAGCAGAACGGTGTAGCAGAGCGAAGGAATAGGACTCTTATGGAGATGGTTAGATCGATGATGAGTAATTCTGACTTGCCAGATTCATTCTGGGGATATGCTCTAGATACGGCGGTATACATTCTGAACCTGGTTCCATCTAAATCAGTGCCTTCTACTCCCACAGAGTTGTGGACTGGGCGAAAGCCTAGTCTAAGACATATTCGGATATGGGGAGTTCAGCACATGTGCTGAAGGCAGATGCTGGTAAGTTGGAACCTCATACAGAAGTACGCATGTTCATTGGCTATCCCAAGGGAACAAAGGGTGGATTGTTTTATAGTCCTAGAGATCAAAGGGTGATCGTTAGCACGAACGCCAGATTTCTAGAGGAAGACTATGTAATGACCCACAAGCCCAAGAGTAAAATTGCTCTGGAGGAGTTAAAAGGGAAGTCACTTCTTTAGTACCACCGGTACAAGAGGACATACCACATGTTACTGCACCGCGTGTCACAGAGGATACACAGGTGATACCTCATCGTAGTGGGAGGGTTGTGAGTCAGCCTGATAGATTCATGTTCTTGGGAGAATCTTCTGATTTGGTCCCTGGCGAACATGAACCTGATCCCTGAAAATACGACAAGGCAATCCAAGATATAGATGCAGCATCTTGGCAAAGTGCAATGAATACTGAGATTGAATCTATGGATTCAAGTCAGGTCTGAGAGCTCTTATGCATAGCAGCTCATATATATTATGAGGTGTGGCATATGGATGTCAAGACAGCTTTCCTTGATGGAAGTCTTGAGGAAAACATCTACATGAAGCGACCAGAGGGATTCATTTCTAAGGGCAAAGAGCATCTTGTATGTAAGCTTAATCGGTCCATTTATGGATTGAAGCAAGCTTCGAGGTCTTGGAACATCCGCTTTGAGGAGGTAAATCAGTCTTATGGATTTATTCAAAGTTCGGATGAGTCTTGTGTATACAAGAGATGTGACAGAAATGTAGTGGTATTTTTGTACTATACGTAGATGAAATTTTGGTGGTTGGCAACAACATCAAAGTGTTATCGGACGTAAGGGTATGATTGTCCAAACAGTTTGATATGAAGGACTTGGGAGAGGTGAGACACATCCTTGGGATCAAGGTTATAAGGGATCGCAGGAAAAGGATGTGGTGCTTATCCCAAGATTCATACATATACACGATTATGGAGAATTTTAGCATGCAAAACTCCAAGAAGGGTTTTCTACCTTTCAGGCATGGAGTTCCTTTATCTAAGGAGATGTGTCCTAGATCATCTAAGGAGATAGAGGAGATATAGGCAGTTCCTTATGCTTCGGCGGTAGGAAGCCTCATGTATGCGATGCTCATGCGAGACAGATATCGCTGCGTGGCATGGTCGTGAGATATCGAGTAATCAGACAGAGATATTGGACTGCGGTAAAGCATATATTGTAGTGCCTGAAAAGGACTAGGGATTATATGCTGGTTTACCGGGCAGACCAATTATTCCCTGTGGGTTACACGGATTCCGACTTCCAATCATATAGGGATAACAGAAAGTCTACCTCAGGTTTTGTGTTTACTTTGTGAGGTGGAGCCATTGAATGGAGGAGTGTCAAGCAAAAATGCGTGGCGGACTCTACCATGGAAGTTGGGTATGTGGCAGCCCCTGTGGCAGCCAAAGAAGCTGTGTGGCTCAGGAACTTCTTGATGGACTTGGATGTGATTCCTGGTTTGCCCAGAACTATCACAATTTATTGTGATAATAATGGTGCAGTTGCAAACTCAAAGGAACTACAAGCCCATAAGGCTAGTAAACACATAGAGCGCAAGTACCACCTGATACGAGAAATCGTAAAGGAGGTAGAAGTTGTTGTCGCCGAGATTGCATCAGAGGATGACCTGGTAGACCCTTTCACTAAGGCCCTTCTGGCGAGAGCTTTGATAGGCATGTGGAGAGAAGGGGAATCAGATGTATGGCAATATGATGACAGCATAGTCTTTTAGTATAAGTGGGAGATTGTTGGGATGTATACTGAAAGTCTAGCTCTTTTGTATGAACATTTTTATTTTGAAATAAGAATCACATGATCATTGTTTGCACTTTATATTTATTATATGTGTGCATATTGTCTAATATTTTACATTGTAGATAACATGGTGCTTGGTGTGGCACAGAAGATCATGTTATCAGTCCCTTGTAGAATATAAGTAGAGGCTCACAACCAAGATGGTTTTGGACAAACCTTTGGCATGGTTGTAGTGTAGCTTGGTATTATTTTGTCTTGAACATAGAGTTACACTAGTACACTTGGGTGTATTGAGCAGGACCGATATAGAGGTGATTCAATTTATTGCTGACTACATAATTGAATCGGACCTCGGATATTATGTTGTACATGTTCTTAATCCCGATATAATAACGGGCACATGTACTTAGTATTTATTTCTTTGATTTACCAAAGGGTGAGATTTAGATGGATTAAATCAATATGCCCGGTAAGTTGGTAAATGATATTATTTACATGGTGTGTCGTTGATTATAGGAGGAAACCGTGTCCTATAT
The DNA here is from genome assembly GCA_025175895.1 of Wurfbainia villosa. Taxonomy (NCBI): domain Eukaryota; kingdom Viridiplantae; phylum Streptophyta; class Magnoliopsida; order Zingiberales; family Zingiberaceae; genus Wurfbainia; species Wurfbainia villosa. The sequence continues at coordinate 27,169,910 of CM045995.1, forward strand.
ATTAGGTTGATGATGTCCCCTTGAGGAGCTCATAAGGTTCATCATGTAAACCCTACAGGTTGACTTAGTCAACATGATGATAAGGTTGAGTGGTACTACTCAAGGAGTTAGATGTTAATTAATTGATGGTCAGTAAATCAATTAATTGACGGACATTCGATATCTTAAACACGGGGAGATAGATGTACAAATAATATATGGAGCCCATATTATCATATGGGGGTTGGTGAGGTAATTCAATGGTGATCCTCTAGTGGAATGGAACATCATTGATGGATCAAGTTTGTGTGGTTCCGATCCATCGGGTGGCCAAGATCCAACTCCTCCTCATGGTCCCTATTGTATCCTATTAACACCTCATGAAGTCTAGATCCAATGATGGAAAACAAATCTCTAGATCCGATGGTGGAGATTAAATCTCTAGAACCGACGGTTAAGATTAAATCTCTAGATCCGACGATGGAGATTAAATCTCTAGATCCAACGGTTGAGATTAAATCTCTAGATCCGACGGTTGAGATTAAATCCCTAGATCCGACGGTTGAGATTAAATCTCTAGATCCGACAGTTGAGATTAAATCTCTAGATCCGACGGTTGAGATTAAATCCCTAGAACCAATGGAGGAGATTAAACCAAGGCCTAAACCTAACTCTATATATATGGGCTTAGGCTTGGGCGAAAAAAAAAAACCTAATTGAGATAAGGTGGCTTGGGCGGCAAGAAATAGGAGGAGGCTAGGGTTAGGGTTTGGTTCATGGTGTTGGGCGGCAACAAGGAGAAGGGAGCTTCCTCTTCTTCTTCCCAATGGTGGTCGGCACCCTTTCTTCCTCCTTCCTCCTTGGTTTAGCCAGCGCCCAAGCTTCTCCCCTTGATCTATGGCTTGTGGTGGATGAGATGAGGGTTGCTTCCCATGGGCGGCAACCAATTCTAGTTGGGATAGGAATAGGAGTGGGGGCTAGGGTTAGGTTTTGGTTGTTGGTGTTGGGCGGCAACAAGGAGAGGGAGATTCTTCTTCATTTTCCTTTGATGGCTGGCCCCTCTTCCTTCTTCCCTCTACCTTGGCCAAAGCTCAATCTATTCTACTTCCCTTCATCCTTAGCCGGAAATTAAGGAGAGCCTAGTTTAGGGTTTGGGCGACAACAAGGAGAAGGGGTGTTTTCTTTCTTCTTCTCCAAGTGTTGGTCGGCGCCCATGCCCTTGTTGTTTCTCTTTTGGTTGGTTTCCATACTCCATTTTATCTTCCTTGGCTGGCGGCAACATCGAGTTTATTGACTTGGTGGCCGGTTCTAGAAAGGAAGATGAGTTTTATTTTAGGATCTTCCTTTGGTCCTAGTGAACATGGAAAGGAAGATTGGTGATCTAGGAGGCTTCAACTTTTGGTAGATCGTCGCCCACACGACGTCCATAAGGAGGGAGGACATACAATAGAAGATCAAGAGGTATAACAAGAGGTATAATCTTGTTTATTTTGATTAATGTTCTTTTGTATTATGTTTATAATTGCTTTTCAATTATATGCATGTATTATGTGGATGTTTACTTTATGTATGTGTTGATTATACATGTCTATATTCATATGTATTTGTATAAGCATGGACCCCGAAGATAAACACAAAAACCGGTGATCCGTCCGTCGTCTCTTCCGCGGCTAACCGACTAGAAGAGCTTGGTTGCTTGAACAACTAGTTTGTTCAAGCGATCGCTCGAGTCGTTAGCACGACGACGAATTGGTTGAGCTTAGGAAACTCATCCCATCCGGATTAGTTTTCATTTGTTGAAAATTTTAATCCGGGGACATGGGAGACAATAAGCCTCCGAGAAGCATGAGTCACCAACAAATCGGAGGCCGATGACCAAAGAGTTGGACCGGTGAGAGGTCAACAGCGCCGACGAAGCCAAGCTTGGAGCGATCCAATGCGACTGCATATCGAAATCGGCATCGGAAGAGGAGCTATGGCGACGAAGCAGAGGGGAGAAGAGGCGACGACGATCGGCCATGGGGAAAAAGAAAAGTCGCGACGTGAGGTAGTCAGAGTAAGCAGTCAACGTCGGCTGCAAGGGCAGAGGCGACAGTAAGGTAGGCACACGATCGGTAGTCGAGCGGCGGTGAGATTGGGGAGAAGAATCGCGATCGGGAGAACGCACGAGGAAGGGAAAAGCCAGCAGTGAGGAAACGGTCGAACGAAATAAATGGGAGAAATAATGGCTAGCGTTAAGGAAAGAGCGAGTCGGGTTAAAAATACGGGTCGGGTTTTAAACCCTATAAGCAATTTAACCCTTGGTTCGATTAAACCTAGATTCAATTAAACCATTAAACTCTTGAGCTAGGTTAAGTTTAAATTAAATCTCTAACCATCCCGCAAAAATTTTAATTAACCCACTAATAATATTACCCTTTACCCATCTATTTGCGGTATTTTACATTCTCCCCCACTTAAAAGAATTTAGTCTCCAAATTTCATACTTGAATGTAAGAACCAATACAAGAAATTTTCGAAATCACCACATACCTCAAGTGAACATATGAGGGTATCGAGCTCGGACAGTATATTCCAGCTCCCACGTAGCCTCCTCATCAGTATGATGTTGTCATCCAACCTTTACGAGTCAAATGGTTTTGTTCCGTAATTGTCGCTCCTTGTGACCAAGAATCTGCACTGGAATTTCCTCATAAGTTGTATTCGTCTAGAGTGGAATCGATACCTCTTTCAGAACATGATCAGAATGTGACACGTATTTCCTCAGCATAAAAATATGAAATATGTTGTGAACACCCGCAAGTGTCGGAGGTAAAGCCAACCAGTAAGCTACACCCCCAATCCGCTCCAATATCTCAAATGGACCAATGTAGCATGGCACAAACTTTCCTTTTAACCCAAATCTTTTGACTCCTTTGGTGGGAGAAACTCATAGGAATACATGATCCCCGACTAAGAATTCTAAAGGCCTTTGCCTCCGGTCCGCATAACTCTTCTGTCGATCCTGTGCCTCAGATAACCGTCGTCTGATGACTTGCACCAACTCTTCATTGTGCTGGATACTCTGTGGCCCCAGCAACTATCGCTCCCCAACCTCCTCCACAACACGGGAGATCTATAGGGTCTACCGTATAAGGCCTCGAAAGGAGTCATCTAAATAGAAGAGTGGTAGCTGTTGTTATAGGCAAATTCCACTAAATGAACGTGGTCCTCCCAACTACCTCCGAAATCCATAACATCAGATCTCAACAAATCCTCCAATGTCTGAATGGTACGCTCAGATTGTCCATGGCCTATTGTAGACTCTTCCAGAATCACGAGGTAAATCGCGGATCTATATCAGATATGATACTCAAAGGCACTCCATGCAACCTGATAATCTCTCAGCAGTACAACTCTGCTAGACGATCCAACGAGTCCATCCCACGAATAAGCAGAAAGTGAGCTGATTTGGTTAGTCAATCCATGATCACCCAAATCGCATCATGTCCTTTATGGGTTCTAGGCAATCCCGTAACGAAATCCATAGTGATATGCTCCCACTTCCATTCTGAAATCGAAATTTCCTAAAGCAATCCAGCAGGTTTTTGATGTTCAGCCTTCACCTGCTGGCATACTAAACATCAAGCAACGAAGTCTGCAATATATCTCTTTATACCATTCCACCAGTGTATACATTTCAGATCTCGGTACATCCAAGTACCACCAGGATACATAGCAAATCTCGAATGATGTGCTTCCTTTAGCAACTCTTCCTTAAACTAGATGTGTGTCCGGAACACATAATCATCCACGGAAACATAGTACTCCATTCTCGTCACTCGAGAATTCCGTCTACTATCCATAAATCTAATGCAACTCTATAGTAGCTACCCAGTAGCTAGTCAAAATCCCATGAGCATTCTTTCTCCATACATCTACAAATTAGGATAACATCCACTAAGTCCATGTCATGTGTATGACAGCTTGTCTCGCAGTTCCTCAACTGTCGTAAGCTTAAGATACGCCTCATTCAACTGCATCGGATTTCTCCGATCCCTGAAATGATGCTTCTGCATACAGCATCCTTCCATCCACCCCGAAAGGATTAACTAATACTCATGCAAAAGTTAACCACTGTCTAGGTCCTATAAATTGGTTTCACCAGTTCCCAACTAAGTGAATTCCATCACCTTCTTGGTCAAACAAGTTCGTGGTATAGTAATGCTAAAAATATTCTATCCACATCTACAGTAATAACCAAATCATACAAGGAAACCACCATCTACGGTGGTCGAGTACACAACTCCAACTACCACCATCAGCAATGGCCAAGTTACGCAACTCCAACAACCACAAACTAATCCAATCGTGTCCAGAATACACGATTTCTCAAATCCATGGACTACTAAATTGTTAAATAGGCTAACAACATAATCACAAACTCATAAAATTCATACCAATTATGAAATTGTCATCTCTACACACCTGCATCCTTTTTACTCTAAACTGATGATATATCAATCATCACAACAATAATGATAATTGTATGACACCATGTCACTACAATATCAACACTCCAATCATAAACCAACCCTAGAGTATACAAAGGCGTCCTTAGCTGATCTAAACAGATCGTCTATCCACAATGAAGGATATTCATTTTCAACAACTACTGCATTCCATCATCGATAATCGATGCATAATCTCAAAGGTCCATCTCTCTTTTAACAAAGAGTTCCGGATCTTCTCTAGAAGAAATACTGGGACAAATAAATATCTCATCCAACACCTCCTATAATCGCAACTTACGTTCTTCCAATTTCCATAGTGTTTAGCAACACTATTACTAATAAAATTATCTCCCGATCTGAGGTCTTCAATATCGAAACTATTCTCAAAATCACTTCGATCGCATACTCCACTTTCCTATACAGTGGTAAGCCTAGAAGTGCATTAGAAACTACATCTGAATACTCTCGTATTATACGCACATCCGAGAGACATATCATACCATAATTTCAATAATTTAACCATCCGTAAGGATATGTCTACAGTAAAGGTATGTCTATCAAAATCTAAGGGCCTCCCTTGACTTCTTGGTTGTTGGTCAACATCTCTCCTGATGGTAGAGATATCACCGACCCACAAGTTGATGAATAGGAACCCTTCTAATCCGAACTACGAATGTTCTAGACATAGATACCTATAAACTATCAGTATCTCTCAATATATCAACAGAGAGGGTAAACTAAAGTAATACCCTGAACGATCAATCCTTCGACCCCCTACATCTCCTCTCGGGTAGTCATGTAAATTCGTCCAACTTCTGCTCATGGCAATTGAGCTTATGTAGGTGCAACAGACTACCTTGGAGGAACTAAAGTCAACTGCCAAAATGAGGATGCAAATCGAAATGGCTGCAACTGAAGGATTCAGAATAGATACGACTATCGTCGTATACTCTCTCCTCTTGTACAAAGCAAATCCACGTCTAGGGAGGTAACAGTTGTTGTCTGCATGAGTCTTCTAAGATGTCTTCTGCTGAAACTACTGAGTAAATCACTCCCCCTGGAGGAAAGTATCAAGGAACTCCAACCACGTCTGAGGTAGTAAATCATTGTTGGTGTGATAACCCAATCCTTTGTGATGATCTCTGCTGTTGAGATTGTGTTTCATCCTCCCAGAACCACATCGATAGTCTTCAACTGAGTCTTCGAAGTACACCTCCTCCAATGTACTAGTTGCTTGCAATAGCAATAGATGAACTGATCTAATGGATAATCTGACTTTGCGTGTCATCGTGTCTCGTACTGTACGCACATAATCCCTTTGGAATCTTTCTTCTGATTTCGCTGATACATGAGACAGTTCTGACGATCTGCGGTTGATCTTCTATGATCAGAAAAACTCTCCAATAGTAGCTCGTGGCCAATGACTTCAATCTTGCTCCTTTTGTCCAACATTCGGAGACTTCTGATTTTAATAATTTGACCTGCAATATTTTCTCATCGGTCTCCAACTCTTACAACACTTGTACGGAGTCATTTCTAAACTCATGACTCGATCCAATGTCTTTCGGCAGGATCTGATAGAAGATCCAAACATCTTATTTCAAATGTAAGCCAATAAACCGTGGTTGACTTAAAACATCTATTCACATTCTTGAGCTATTAGGTGGTCGTAACCTCTGCAAGTCTACTGACTCTACATGGTACTCCCATTACCAACTGATCACCCTACTTGATGCTCAAGAATTCCCTGTCAATGAGTCAAAGGAATAACACAAGGAAAATACTCTCACACAACATTACTACACTGTGACTTAGTGATGTACTATTCCCCAAAGATTATTTCCCTGCATCTGTATACAACTAACTCTACTTCCTCTGTATAACACGAGTTAAGTACTCAAAAGTACCTTCAAATTTTCCAACCAAGCATGACAATCCATGGATCAAACTCCCCTCGGAACAAGGTAAGTCTAACTCGCTAATACGAGTATCTGTGCTTTATCATTGAGCCAACTGGACTCCGCAAGTACCGACCTAATTTGTGGTATATCTGGATCTTGAGGCTTCGAACCTCCGATAAGGGGATGCTAAGGTTGTTCCCGAATAACGGGTTCAGTTATAGCAGCCTCTTGTCCCACAACTCTGGCTAATCACCCTGATGGACGACCTCTACTATGAGTCTACACAAGTATCATAACTCTGACTGTATACACCTATTGAACAAGTTTAGATAAGTATCTAACAAAAATATAAGTTATCAGGAATTCTTACTTCGTGCTGCTTGGAGCTAAGGTCGTTGTCAATCTCATCTAACAAAACCAAAACCGAAACAAATCAACTCCTGAGAATCCAAGACTCAACGAAAACATCATTGTATGGCATCGTAAAACCTTGGACTCTGATACCAATAAAGTTGTCATGCCCCGAGAGCATGCCGAGCCGAAAAGAAAACGGACAACATCTCTCCTGTACGTGGTAACATATCCTGTTTATACAAGCCTTTTGGCAACAACTACAATAACATACATAAATGTAAATATAATAAAACATAGCAGAAACTAACATAATGACATAACAATCTACACACAATGCATACCGGTATGACTAACACAACATAAAGAAAGCATCATCAAAACTTGAATCAATAAGTGCGGGCATCAACAAAGTCAAAACACAACATCCACCATATAAATCCAGATCGATATACGAAACATCCGAAAACAAAAAGAAACATAAATCCAAGCTGGGACCCTCGGAAGTGAGATGAGAGGTTGTCAGCCAGCATTGCTCCAAGCTCATCACGGAGTCGAGTACCTATTACCTGGGCGACAGAAAACCCAGGGTCTGTGGTGGTGAGTACAAAACTCAGCGGTAATAAGAATAAAAGTGCATGCATAATATATACATATATATCACATGTGAATCAACAATATGTTGTCTAAAGGTATAATAGGTATACACTAGCATGATACAACAACTGTATAACTAAACTGACCAACAATAACAACATAAGGTACTGACATACCTGAAGATCGGCATCGATGTAACTCATACAACCTGAGTATAAGTACCATAATATAACACCTACAACATGGTAGAGTAAAGACTGACTCTATAATAATCAGCATCGCCATACTAACATTCTATGGCTAATACAACCATGAATTGGGTCCATCCCGTATCACCTCAAGGTACTGGTCAAAGGTATATGACAATCTAACCAACTCAACTCTGGTAATCCACATACGACCATACAAGAATATGCAAGTGGAATACAAGATGATGTACAATCAAATGCAGCAAGCATAGCACAAACAAATGCAATATCACAATAAGCATACATATAGACTGCATCTATATATATACTAATCACAACAATCCATATATATATATATATATATATATATATATATATATATATATATATATATATGTCAATATGCAAAAACACCATAAGAACACGGCAATGCAGAATGCATGGTCATGTCTGCTCACCCTAACAGCTACCACGACCCTAGTGTGGCCTAGGTGGTTTGACATGACAACTATCCCAACTCAACACCAACCACTACTCTCGAGTGGCCGAGTGGGCAGTATGAACAAGTAGCATATAAGCATAAAAAAACTAGCTACACAACAGGGGTCCCTACTGCTGGCCACTCCAACTGACACTACTCATGAGTGGTCGAGTGCCACACACACAAGACAACTGCACGCTACTCCAACAACCACCATCTATAGTGGGGCGAGTGCGGCACAACAAATACACTGCTCTCACACCAGTTACTGCTCCATGAGTAACCTGGAAAGCAGGATGACTGACGACCCTCTCAATCACAAGGGAGACCAATTTGTCAGCATGCATGTAAATGAAATGAATGCACGACAGTACATACACATGTCCACAACACACTCTCTATTCTATAGAGCGACATATACAGCTGACAAGAACCAAGCTAGGACCTCCAGTCCGTAGCGACCTGTATCGACAAATCACACGTCTATACACAACTACATGATCCATAGTGGATATGTACACATCATCAGGATATAACATGGAAACTCAACTTTACTTCTAGAATCCTACTCATCCCCAGATGATTTATCTAGATTGCACAATTCAATTTTACAATCGAATTTAGCTACGTACACATAGGTAAACCACTACAGGTCCACTTACCATAACATCTATAATTTATAACAAAGATGAATGAATAGATAACAACAATAATAGAGTATTTAAGTGCAAAGGCAAGTATCAAGCATCAGAAAAATTAGAATGGAGTCAAGGTCAAAGTGACAATAATATGAAGTTATATACTTCAGGGTTTAGCTATTACCTGACCAGGGTAGGAAATATTACCCACCTGTTATGTAGCTTATGTTGTTAGTCTTCACGTCCATGAATGTCTCAAATCAAAACCCTGCACACAGAACATATATGACTAAGTTCTATCATTTTCCAATAATCGAATCAAATCGATTCATTGACCCATTAATTGGTCCATCAATCCACTAACAATGGATTATGATCTAGCTCCCTTACCTAATCGTTCATTAACATAAATTGTTACTCCAAAATTCAACCAATGGATTAGCCCTTTTTCGTGAACTCTTAATAACCAAATCCATAACAAGCTAACGATGGCATACTACACAACCATATGATATCAAATATGAACTTACCAAGCTTGTACCATCCCCACCACTTCCCATTCCAAGTATAGGATATCATATATGCATTTACTGAAGTTGTATATGGAACTTCGTTCCGGTTACGTATTGCTTGGCCAGGTGTGAAAACCTGCTTTAGCAATAGGTGTCTTGACTACGAGAAAGTCGAGAACACGATCGTGTGAAAACCTGGCACAGTCGTTATTGCCCAGCATTTCTTTTCTGCGTGGTCTACAAATAAATTCCATACCAATGCCCCATCATAGCTGAAATCACATCAACCTCTTGATCCAAACCTTAGGAAGATAACACAAATCAAGCACCACAGTGCTCAAAGTATTCAATAGGAGGCAGCACATGATCGTGGTGAAGACTACAACATCGTTGGAACCCTCAGAAATCACAAATTACTAGTTCCTCCTTTGGAAGTCGAAGTGAGCTATTGATCGGCGGCGATCCGAGCCGAAATCACCATGGAGGACTGCAGGAAATAGAGGAGAGTGACAGCTATGGCGATCGAGCGGTGAGGCTGGCGACGATGCAGATCTCACCAAGCTGAGTTCCCAGACTCAACTATGTCATCGACAGGCGACTCCGATGGCCAGAGGCAAGACGTCAACAAGCAAAGTGGAAGCGGCGATGGATGAAGAGAAAGTGGGATCGGTCACGATGTGCAAACCAGAGGTCGGTGACCGAAGAGATGGACCGGTGAGAGGGCAACAATGCCGACGAAGCTAAGCTTGGAGCAATCCAAGGCGACTATAGATAGAAATCGACGTCGGAAGAGGAGTTGTGGCGACGAAGCAAATGGGAGAAGAGGCAACAACGATCGACCATGGGGAAAAAGAAAAGTCGCGGCATGAGGTAGTCGGAGCAAGCAGTCGACGTCGGCCGCAAGGGTAGAGGCGGCAACAAGTTAGGCGCGCGATCATCGAGATTGGGGAGAAGAATTGCGATCGGGCCTAGGTGGCTTGACATGATAACTGTCCCAACTCAACACCAACCACTACTCTCGAGTGGCCGAGTGGGCAGTATGAACAAGTAGCATATAAGCATAAAGAACTAGCTACACAATGGGGGTCCCTACTACTAGCCACTCCAACTAACACTACCCATGAGTGGTCGAGTGCCACACACACAAGACAACTGCACGCTACTCCAACAACCACCATCTATAGTGGGGTGAGTGCGGCACAACAAATGCACTGCCCTCACACCAGTTACTGCTCCATGAGTAACCTGGAAAGCAGGATGACTGACGACCCTCTCAACCACAAGGGAGACCAAGTCGTCAGCATGCATGTAAATGAAATGAATGCACGACAGTACATACACATGTCCACAACACACTCTCTATTCTATAGAGCGGCATATACAGCTGACAATAACCAAGCTAGGACCTCCAGTCCATAGCGACCTGTATCGACAAATCACACGTCCATACACGACTACATGATCCATAGTGGATATGTACACATCATCAGGATATAACATAGAAACTCAACTTTACTTCTAGAATCCTACTCATCCCCGGATGATTTATCTAGATTGCACAATTCAGTTTTACAATCAAATTTAGCTACGTACACATAGGTAAACCACTACAGATCCACTTACCATAACATCTATAATCTATAACAAAGATGAATGAATAGATAACAGCAATAATAGAGTATTTAAGTGCAAAGGAAAGTATCAAGCATCAGAAAAACTAGAGTGGAGTCAAGGTCAAAGTGACAATAATATGAAGTTATATACTTCAGGGTTTAGCTATTACCTGACCAAGGTAGGAAATATTACTCACCTGCTATGTAGCTCATGTTGTTAGTCTTCACGTCCATGAATGTCTCAAATCAAAATCCTGCACACATAACATATATGACTAAGTTCTATCATTTTCCAATAATCGAATCAAATCGATTCATTGACCCATTAACTGGTCCATCAATCCACTAACAATGGATTATGATCGAGCTCCATTACCTAATCGTTCATTAACATAAATTGTTACTCCAAAATTCAACCAATGGATTAGCCCTTTTTCATGAACTCTTAATAACCAAATCCATAACAAGCTAATTGTAGCATACTACACAACCATATGATATCAAATATGAACTTACCGAGCTTGTACCATCCCCACCACTTCCCATTCCAAGTATAGGATATCAGATATGCATTTACTCAAGTCATATATGGAAATAACCCTCCTCGGATCACCACCGAGCTGACGGGCTGCCAACAAATTATTGGGATATGTACTGAAAAGTCTATCTTTTGTATGAACATCTTTATTTTTGAAATAAGAATCACATGATCATTGTTTGCATATTTATGGTTATGCATATTGTCTAATACATTATATTGTAGATAACATGGTGTGTAGTGTCACACAGTAGATCATATTATCAGTTCCTTGTAGAGTATAAGTAAAGGCTCACAACCTAGATGGCTTTGGACAAACCTTTAGTATGGTTGTAGTGTGATTTGGTATTGGTTTGTCTTGACCATAGAATCACATTAGTACACTTTGTGTGTATTGAGCAAGACCGACTTAAAGGTGATTCGATTTATTGCTAACTACATAATCGAATCGGACCTCAGATATTATATTGTACATGCTCTTAATCCCGATATAATAATGGGCACATATACTTAGTATTCATTTCTTTGATTTACCAATGGGCGAGATTTATAGATTAAATCGATAGGTTCGGTAAGTTGAGAAATGATATTATTTATATAGTATGTCGTTGATTATAGGAGGAAACCGTGTCCTATACATTAGGATGATGATGTCCCCTTGAGGAGCTCATAAGGTTCATCATGTAAACTCTATAGGTGGAATTGGTCCGGCATGATGATAAGGTTGAGTGGTACTACTCATGGAGTTAGATGTTGATTAATTAATTGTCAGTAAATTAATTAATCGACGGACATTCGAGATCTTAAACACGGGGAGAAAAATGTACAAATAATATATGAAGCTTATATTAACTTATGGGGGTTGGTGAGGTAGATCGATGATAATCCTCTAGTGGAATGGATTATCATTAATGGATCGGACTTTATGTGGGCTTGATCCATTAGGTGGCCAAGATCCAACTCCTCCTCATGGTCCCTATTGTAGCCTATTAAAACCTCATGAAGCCTAGATCCAATGGTTGAAAACAAAACTCTAGATCCAACGGTGGAGATTAAATCTCTAGATCCGACGATTGAGATTAAATCTCTAGATCCGACGGTTGAGATTAAATCCATAGAACCGACGGTGGAGATTAAAAGGATAAGCGAAGTATGAATGTACTAATATGACTGACGACTCTCTCAACCCCAAGGGAGACTATGTCGTCAGTATGCATACAATAACATGAATGTACTGTCTCACATACAGACATCTACCACAGACTCTCTGTTCAACAGAGAGTCATATCCCTTTTATCAGTACACTCTCTATCATGTAGAGAGGCGTACTCAACTGATCATGGCAAGCTAGGACTACCGGTCCGTAGCGATACACTATTCATGACTCACCTGACCATTTACACAACACATGGTTGGTAAATAAGTATGCAACCTATGAGTATTGAAATAACTCCTACATTTAGGGCATTACCTATCCACGGATGACTTTTTTGCCAATTTATAAATTGGGTCATCACCTGTACTCTAACATCTACACCCTACTAAATATTTAGACATATTTACATCACATATGTAACTCCAAAATCATAATAAAGGAAAATGTGATATCAACCTTTGAGCAAATATAGCCAACGACAAGTATCAAGCATAAGATAAATAAGATCAGGGTCAAGAAAATATGAACACCTAACATGCTCATATCTATGACTAAATCTGAATGCAATTACATCTACCTGACCAGGGTAGGAAATTACCCACATACTGTAAATGCTCGTAGTACTAGAGTCCTCACGTCCGCGGACCAGTCTCGTATCCACGTCCTATAAATATCATCAATTATAATTTAGTGCAAGCATACAACAAAAATATGAATTAACTACTACATATTTCCCCATATCCACATCCATTATCGAATACGTGTTATAACTTCCATTTTGTAGCCGAGATCAGAGCATCACACAGCTCGATTGATAATCGACATTTTGCACTAATTTCAGGACCTGACTAATCTCAACCAAGCCCTAATTACTCGACTTGAAACGGTGCGTAACCACCCATAATTACGCCCAACCAAGGGTCTACCCACCCTAATTGGCACACCTCATTCCACTCGCCCCTTTATCACTTAGCCGAGCAAACCCCGGAACCAACCATTTATAGCCCCTTTGTGGCCCAAAATAGGCGTATTCACGGCCGCATAGCCGGCAATTCCTTGCTCACAACCACACAGCCATTTACAGCTCGCTCACATAGGACAAACATAGCTCTCACAGCTAACTCCACAACATCACAGCTCATGCACAGCCATCCTAGCCTATTCTATTCACCGGAACAGCCTAAACGAGTTCTCTCCTCTTACTCACAGCCACACCGACCCCCATCGGACCGTTCATAGTCGTTCATAGTCATGCCCAAATGAGTCAATATGAGATATTGAGCTCATTTGATTAGAGTGAGTCTACTTGGAGTTCAAGATATAGATTGTACCGAGGATGACATGGTCTATGCCTCAATTGGTCAATCTAGATGTCAAGGATAAAGGGACATTGTCACATATTGTGAGAGTCACAATTAGTAGTCACAAAGGTGATGTTGGATCTCAACATTTTTGTAACTTGGGTAGCAATGATATGTTGCTAGATACTTCTCATTTCTTATGTTCCTAAATCGGTTTAGGAGCATTGCCAATGTTACAAGAACCTATAGGGTCACACAAAAAGGGCAATTAGATGGAGATTAGGTTCATATGATGAACCATGAGGATTAGGTTCATGGGATGAACCAAATTGGATTAAGAGTAATCCAAATTAGACTAATTGAGTTAGACTCAATTTGATTCAAGTGTTGAATGAGTCTAATTTAGATTTGATTCATTGAGTCAATTTAAATTAATGAATAGAGATTCATTAAATCAAATTGACTTGAATCAAGTTGTTAGATTTGATCAACCATGGGAGATAAGAGGTCAAGTTTGACTTGACTTGAGAGGGAAGATGAATGGTCAATTTTGACTTGACCAATTGCCATGTCATGGTGACTTGGCATGGGGGTCGGCCAATGATGATGTTCCACATCATCATGGACTTATCATGGGGTGCCACCTCATGAGGGAGACCAAGATCCATTTGCTCTTGGAGTTACATGCATGCATGTAACCCCCACCCAAATAAGTGGCCGGCCACTTTTTCTTCATGGTGTGAAGTTATTTTGGTGAGTAACTCCATCTTCTTCTTCCTTGGTTCTTCTTCCTCTCTTGCTCTCCCAATCCTCATCTTGCCGTGGACATCAAGGGTGCTAGCACACTCTAAGGTGTCTTCTCCACCATCTGTCTGTGTGGTTACTTGTAGAGGAGTGTACACTTGACACTCTTCGAGATCCGGCAAAGCTTTTGGACGAGCGGGATAAGCGAAGGGCATCGCTACGAGGGTAACGCTCTCATCTTGTAGATCTAAGGTAGATCTAGGTTTCCATAACACATACATGTAGTTTTATTTTTATATATCTTCGCACGGATCCGTGGCCGGGCTTTCGAGGTTTCCGCAACACAAAAAGCAATTTTTGCGGCTCGAAAAGTCCAACAGTGGTATTAGAGTCACGTGCGAAGCATGTATGTGTTTTAAATTTGTAGTTTTTGTATTAGATATAAAAATTATAGATTTTTAAGTTTCTATAAATTTCCTATTTTTATAGATTTTTTTGGGTATCTTTCTCGAAGAGTCGAAGCAACGAGTGTTGGGACACTTGTAGGCTTCAACCACCGAGAAAAACTCTCCGAAACGGCGAGTTCTCGCTTTAGATTTTTGGGACAGTGACTTAAGTCGCCGTAAGATCAAGTAGAGACACTTGCAAAGTTTATTTTTGTGAGTAGGGGCGCTGCCCCTATCCCCGAAAGGGGCCTTGTCCCGCGATCGCGCCCGAAAATCGCTTAGCGGGACCGTTACGGAGAGGTGACTCATTAAATTGAAAAAAAAATAGGAAAAATTATAGAAATTTTCTGTAAAATACATAATTTAGAATTATGTATAATTCTGTGATGGTCATGGCCCAAGAACCCCAATATGATTGGATGATAATGTGTTGTAATTCATAATATGGCATGCGTGCCATTTTTGTGGTTATGCATGTTGTATAGGGTATGCGACCTGCGCGTCATGCCTCTTCTTTTAAAATTCTAGTTGTAAATAGTTTTAGACTCTAATGTAACTTGAGTTTCATGTTTGTAATGTACAAAATGGAGCGGTGGAAGGTCCACTTGTAGACGGAGTTACGAGGAGGGAGCCGACAATACATGGCGGTCAAAGGAGGCGCTTGGAGAAGCCGCTAACCCTAGGTTGATCGTCCGATCTTCTCATTGGCTTGAGAAGATCGTAGTAGGGTCATGACCTAATCACAATTAATTTATATATATATTGCTTGTATGTATGTGATGCATGCTAGTAAATTTTGTTTGTATGTATATGATGCATGCTAGGATATTTTACTTGTATGTATATGATGCATGCTAGTGTAATGCTTGTATGTATGTGATGCATGCTAGAATAGGATAATAAAGGCCTTGATGCGTATATGATACACATTCACGATTAGATTAGATCATAATCGAATCAACTCGAAAATGCCTACCAAGTCTTGATACCCATCACTACCTCGATCATTTGTAGTTGTTGAATCTGCCAAAGCAGAGCAACGCATATTATCTTGGTAGGGTGCGGAGGGACAATCTTGGTCCCGCCTATCACGGCTTGGGTTAGATTGAGTAAAACTAGTTAACTCAATTGGATCGAGTAGAACTATAGGCATATTCCAACCGTTGGAAAGAGAGGATAAGATCGTATTTACACTAAATCTTGGGCAATTTAGCCAAAAGTAACTCAAGGTATTTTGTAAATGTGGGTCTTGATCCTATAAACAAGAGTTGCATAGAGATGTAATCGGTAATGTGTTACCTACCGATCATACTAAGTCTTAGGCGATTTAGCCAAAGCTAACTCAAGGCGTAGTATGATGTGGATCTTGTCCCGCAAGAATTATAGCTAGTTTGTATGAATCTAGTAATGTGGTTTGACCACATCCATAACTCGATTCTACAAAATTCCTATAATTCAATGGGAGCATCATTTGATTAAAGGCCTAATTAAATGATAAATGGAATATGATATTAATTTTCTTCATTGTGTATATTGTAGATTACCATGTCGACAAACACGAACACTCTCTCCCTGCGTTCTGTCCTTGAGAAGGACAAGCTCAATGGAGCAAATTTCCTGGACCGGTACAGGAACCTGAGAATTGTTCTCACCCAAGAAAGAAAATTGTACGTCCTAGAGAAGCCCATTCCGGAGGCACCTCCTGCCACTGCCTCACGAACTGACAAAGATACTTACAAGAAGCATCAAGATGATGCATTAGATGTGTCATGTCTCATGCTCGCAACCATGAACTCTGAGCTTCAGAAGCAACACGAGTTCATGAATGCTTATGATATGGTTGAACATCTTCGTCAACTATATCAAGGACAAGCAAGGCACGAGAGATATGAGGTCTCTAAGGCATTGTTTCAGTCCAAGATGCAAGATGGGACTCTCGTAGGTCCATATGTACTCAAGATGATTGGGTACATAGAAAACCTACAAAGATTGGGATTCCCACTTGGCCAAGAGCTGGCCACTGACTTGATCTTGCAGCCTTTGCCACAAAGCTACAATCAATTTTTCATAAATTACAACATGAATGAAATTGATAAGTCACTGCCTGAGATGCTCAGTATGTTGAGAATTGCTGAGCTCAACCTTAAGAAGGGAAAATCTGACTGCATTTTGATGATGCAAAAGAAGAAAGGCAAGGGCAAGCCTAAAGGTAAGGGAAAGTCCCAAGCCAAGGGCAAAGGCAAAGAACTGAAACCCAAAGGAGGGGTGGCCAAAGAAGGGGCTTGCTTCCACTGCAATGAAGCTGGACACTGAAAGCATAACTGCAAAGCTTACCTGGAAGGTCTTAAGAAGAAGAGAAGTGAGACTTCTACTTCAGGTATAAATATTATAGAAGTTAATCTATCTATTTCTTCATCATGGGTATTAGATACCGGATGTGCATCTCACATTTGTACCAATGTGCAGGCACTGAGAAATAGCAGGGCATTGACAAAGGGTGAGGTGGACCTACGAGTAGGCAATGGAGCAAGAGTTGTTGTTGTTGCTGTAGGAACTTATGATCTATCTCTGTCCACTGGGCTTGTACTAGAACTTGATGAATGTTGTTATGTGCATGCTTTAACTAAGAACATAATTTTGGTTTCTTGTTTGGACAAGAAAGGATTTACATTTATAATAAAGAACAAATGTTGTTCAGTTTATTTAAATGATATGTTCTATTGTAGTGCACCTCTAATGAACGAACTCTACTTTTTAGACTTAGAGAGCCCCATCTATAACATAAGTACCAAAAGGTTCAAGTCAAATGGGTTGAACCAAACCTATCTCTGGCATTGTCGCTTAGGTCACATAAATGAGAGTCACTTATCTCAGCTCCATAAGGATGGGTTGCTAGACTCATTTGATTTTGAATCATATGAGACATGCGAGTCTTGCCTTTTAGGCAAGATGACCAAGACTCCCTTTAGTGGACACAGCGAAAGAGCAACAGACTTGTTAGGACTTATACATAGTGATGTATGTGACCCTTTCAATGTTGCTGCTAGAGGTGGTTACAGGTACTTCATTACATTTATTGATGACTTCAGTAGATATGGTTATGTGTATCTCATGACACATAAATCAGAATCCTTTGAAAAGTTCAAAGAATTCAAGAATGAAGTATAAAACCAGCTTAGCAAGAGTATTATGATACTTCGATCAGATCGAGGTGGTGAATACCTTAGCCATGAGTTTCGTGACTATCTAGCTGAGTGTGGGATTCTATCCCAACTCACTCCTCCTGGAACACCACAGTGGAATGGTGTATCCAAAAGGAGGAATCGTACCCTATTAGATATGGTACGATCTATGATGAGTCACACAGATCTTCCTATATCCTTTTGGGGATATGCTCTAGACACAGCAGCCTTCACACTTAACCGTGTACCATCCAACGTTGTGATAAAAACACCATATACGATATGGGCAGGGAGAAATCTCAAGATGTCTTTTATGAGGATTTGGAGTTGTGAGGCTTACGTTCAATGTCAAGTCTCAGACAAACTGGGACCCAAATCCGATAAGTGCTATTTTGTTGGATATCCCAAGAAGACGAAGGGATATTACTTCTACATTCCCAGTCAGCATAAAGTGTTTGTGGCAAAGACTGGGGTTTTTCTAGAAAGGGATTTTATTTCTAAAAAAACTAGTGGAAGTACGTTCGATCTTAAAGAAATTCAAGATATGGACCATAGCACTGAGGCCTTGATGGAGGTTGAACAGGAACCACAAAATGTTGTGGGTGATGAGATTGTTGCACAAAGAGTTGTGGAACAACCACCTATTTAGGTAGACCTACCTCTTCGCAGGTCTGATAGGGTACGTCGTCAGCCTGAGAGATACTCATTTCTCTTGTCTGACCATGATGACGTTATGCTCATTGAGAATGAGCCTACCTCTTATCAGAAAGCTGTGATGAGCCCAGATTCTGAGAAATGGCTAGAGGCCATGAGATCCGAGATGGAATCCATGTACACCAACCAAGTATGGACTTTGGTTGATCCACCTGAGGGCGTTAAACCCATTGGGTGTAAGTCGGTCTTTAAGAGAAAGACTGACATGGATGGACATACGCATACCTATAAGGGTCGATTGGTGGCTAACGGTTTCAAGCAAATTCATGGTATTGACTATGATGAAACCTTTTCTCCAATGGCGATGTTTAAGTCCATTCGGATCATGCTTGCTATTGCAGCATACCACGATTATGAGATCTGGCAGATGGATGTCAAAATCGCATTTCTGATAGGAGGCCATGACACAACCTGAGGGTTTTGTAGATCCACAGCATACTGGGAAAGTATGCAAGCTGCAAAGTGTTGGGAGTATGGGGAATACAATCAAAGTCCCACATTGGTAAGACATGGAAAAGATCATGTGCTTATAAGAAAAAAGATATCTCCATTGGTATGAGGCCTTTTGGGTAAAGCCCAAAAATAAAACCATGAGGGCTTAGACCCAAAGTGGACAATATCATACCATTGTGGAGATATGTGGATCTTATATGCACTAACAATTGGTATCAGAGCCATGGTCCATGTCAAGCCATGAACCTCGAACGAAGGAAGTTGAGCTCCCACGTCCGGATCAAGAGAACCAGACATTAGGAAGGAAGTCTAGTTGGGTCGGGGGGACCGAACAACTGGCAGGAAGTCCTGGTGGGTTGAAGATCGGACATCAAGCAGAGAAAATCCTTCGAGGAGGGATAGGCTTGAGGGGGGGCCCAATGTGGTCCTTCGTTTGAGGGGGGGATTGTTGGGAGTATGGGGAATACAATCAAAGTCCCACATTGGTAAGACATGGAAAAGATCATGTGCTTATAAGAAAAAAGATATCTCCATTGGTATGAGGCCTTTTGGGTAAAGCCCAAAAATAAAACCATGAGGGCTTAGACCCAAAGTGGACAATATCATACCATTGTGGAGATATATGGATCTTATATGCACTAACACAAAGGTCCATTTATGGGCTAAAGGAAGCTTCTCGGAGCTGGAATCTTTGATTCGATGATGCGATCAAACAGTTTGTTTTCATCAAGAATGAAGATGAACCCTGTGTCTATAAGAGGGTTAGTGGGAATACAGTTGTCTTCCTTGTATTATATATGGATGACATCCCTTCGCTATAGTCTGTGAAGACTTGGTTGGGGACGTGCTTCTCAATGAAGGACTTAGGTGAAGCAGCCTGTATTCTAGGCATCAAGATCTATAGAGATAGATCTAAGAGATTGCTTAGCCTAAGTCAGAGTACATACATTGACACGGTATTACTACGGTTTGCAATGCAGAATTCCAAGAAGGGACTTCTACCGATGTCACATGGTGTGAGTCTTTCGAAGACTCAAAGTCCTTCTTCTAGAGAGGAGAGAGACCGCATGGATAAGATCCCTTATGCATCTGCTATAGGATCTATCATGTACGTTATGTTATGTACTCGTCCTGATGTCTCGTATGCTTTGAGCATGATAAGTAGATACCAGTCAGATCCAGGTGAGCGTCACTGGATAGCAGTCAAGAATATTCTTAAGTACTTGAGAAGGACTAAAGAATATTTTTTGATATTTAGAGGCGATGAGGAGCTAGCTGTAAAGGGTTAAAGCGATGCTAGCTTCCAAACTGACCAGGATGATTATATATCACAGTCAGGGTTCGTGTTTTTCTTGAATGGTGGCGCTGTGAGCTGGAAGAGTTCGAAGCAGGATACAGTTGCTGATTCTACAATAGAAGCTGAGTATATCGCTGCATCTGAGATAGTTTGGATCCGCAAGTTCATTACTGAGCTTGGGGTGGTTCCTAGCATAGCATATCCCATAGAGCTCTATTGTGACAACAATGGAGCGATTGCACAAGCTAAGGAACCTCGCTCACACCAGCGGACCAAACACATACTACGACGCTTCCATCTCATTTGAGAGATTATCGATAGAGGAGATGTGAAGATTTGTAGAGTACCCACAAAGGCTAACATCGCAAATCCCTTGACCAAGGCTTTGGCACAGAAAAAGCATGATGGTCACACTAGGTCATTGGGTATTAGATACTATGGTGATTGGCATTAGTGCTAGTGGAAGATTGTTAGTGAAAGTCCTAGAGTCAATCATGTGATGATTGTTGTATGGACTTTATTGTATCATATTCCTATTTATAAAGGCATGGTTATTATATTTACTTGTATTGGTGCCAAATAACTAAGTATAATAACGCCCTTGAGTAGAAGATTCTTATCTATATCAATCGATTGGTAGAATCGGTAATGAGATGATATAGAGAACACTACTCTTAATCATTCCTAGTCAAGTATTAACATTCAGGGACAATGTTAATGCATAGAGACTATCATGTAGGTCAACATGATGACTTGATCTCACAAGTCATGGATATGAGATATCAAGTTGACACATGGGTATACATTGGAGAATGTATACTGAATGACCCGCCATGAGAAAGTATCATGGATCGTTATATGAGTGTCATATACTTTCTCATGTGACTATTAGTATGACTATTAGTTCTTGGACCTGAAGTCACCATGGTTGCCTACATAAGGAGTTGCATACTTTGGCTTCGTCAAACGTCACCCATAAATGGATGGACTATAAAGGCGATTACTGGGTATGTAACAAATTATGCGGAGGGATGTGAGTGATGTAGATGGGATCTATCCCTCCTATATGACGGGAGTGACATCGTTATTCTTGATAGAGTGAGACCACGAAGTGCATAGTCATGACCAAATGAGTCAATATGAGATATTGAGCTCATTTGATTAGAGTGAGTCTACTTGGAGTTCAAGATATAGATTGTACCGATGATGACATGGTCTATGCCTCAATTGGTCAATCTAGATGTCAAGGATAGAGGGACATTGTCACATATTGTGAGAGCCACAATTAGTAGTCACAAAGGTGATGTTGGATCTCAGCATTCTTGTAACTTGGGTAGTAATGATGTGTTGCTAGATACCGCTCATTGCTTATATTCCTAAATCGGTTTAAGAGCATTGCCAACGTTACAAGAACCTATAGGGTCACACATAAAGGGCAATTAGATGGAGATTAGGTTCATATGATGAACCATGAGGATTAGGTTCATGGGATGAACCAAATTGGATTAAGAGTAATCCAAATTAGACTAATTGAGTTAGACTCAATTTGATTCAAGTGTTGAATGAGTCTAATTTAGATTTGATTCATTGAGTAAATTTAAATTAATGAATAGAGATTCATTAAATCAAATTGACTTGAATCAAGTGGATAGATTTGATCAACCATGGGAGATAAGAGGTCAAGTTTGACTTGACTTGAGAGGGAAGATGAATGGTCAATTTTGACTTGACCAATTGCCATGTCATAATGACTTGGCATGGGGGTCGGCCAATGATGATGTTCCACATCATCATGGACTTATCATGGGGTGTCACCTCATGAGGGAGACCAAGATCCATTGGTTCTTGGAGTTACATGCATGCATGTAACCCTCACCTAAATAAGTGGTCGGCCACTTTTTCTTCATGGTGTGAAGTTATTTTGGTGAGTAACTCCATCTTCTTCTTCCTTGGTTCTTCTTCCTCTCTTGCTCTCCCAATCCTCATCTTGCCGTGGACATCAAGGGTGCTAGCACACTCTAAGGTGTCTTCTCCACCATTTGTCCGTGTGGATACTTGTAGAGGAGTGTACACTTGACACTCTTCAAGATCCGGCAAAGCTTTTGGACGAGCGGGATAAGCGAAGGGCGTCGCTACAAGGGTAACGCTCTCATCTTGTAGATCTAAGATAGATCTAGGTTTCCATAACACATACATGTAGTTTTATTTTTATATATCTTCGCACTGATCCGTGGTTGGGCTTCCGAGGTTTCCGCAACGCAAAAAGCGGTTTTTGCGGCTCGAAAAGTCCAACAAGATATGCTTTGGAGAGCATTAGAAAGAGTGAAAATCCATTGGATATGGTTTAGGAGAATTTTTTAGGGTGGGATTAAGGGAGGTGAAAGTTCAATGTTGAATCTTTTCTCTTAATTTCGATTGTTTAGTGTTCCTATTGGCTTAGGGGTTCTCTAAGAACATTGTTGGTGCAATGGTCAAGGGGGAGCAAGCCTTTAGGGGGGAGTTATCCATCTTGGAATGATGGATGTGTTTTTAGACCAAGGGGGATTGTAAGATCTCATTGGGATATGAGACATTGATACCCTTGAGGACCTTTTTAATGTATGTCAAAAAGGGGGAGAAGATATCAATTGGGGTTAGTTGGAATTCTCAAAGGTGAGAATTGCCAATTAGGGATAATTGGTAGACTTGAGTTAGGGAACCTAACTCAAAGGTGTTTGGGGTTTTGTCAAACATCAAAAAGGGAGAGATTGTTGGTGCAATCGACCCAGGTCACGATTAACCGGACTCAAGTTTGACTCGGGCAGTATTTTGATGTTAGACAAAATGTATGTCATGGGAAGTCCAAGTGTGTAGCCTTGGCAATGGGAAAGTCCAAGCTTGAGTCTTGGCATTTCGTTAGCTTGATAAAGCATTGGAAAGTTCATCGTCTTATGCATCCAAGGGACTACCAAACGAGGAGCGAATGGAGTGAAGCCAAAGGAAGCAGACTTTAGGGTAAGATGCGAAGGATGGCATTGCGGAAGCTGTGCACTTGGTGCATCCGAGGGATGTAGTTAGACGAAGAGAGCTTCGGTGAGAGACTCCATGGGAGATGAGAGTTGAGCTTGGCTAAGTGGCTGAGATCTAGTGTTGGATATTCAAACATTGGTTTTTGAGGTTTATCCGACGGTCGGATGCTCAAACAACTTGTGTTTGTTTGAGGTTTTACCCCACACCAGTCGACTGCTATAGATAGCAGTCGACTGATCCAAGTCGAGAGAAATTGATTGGTGTTCGACTGATGAGTTTACAGTCAATCGATCATTTGCGTGGTTTGGCGATCGTGATACACCATCGATTAGCTACCAAGGGATGGCGGTGATGAAGGGTGTCACGGGCGCAGAATATTTTCAAGTCGATCGATTATGCGGATCACTCGATGATGTCTTGATCGATTGATCGATGGTGTATCCGTTGGAACTTGTCCAAAGATGGATTGAGTCATGGAGCGATCTGATGGTCGAGAACGATCGATTGATCAGTGTGGAATCAGCTCGAGACAAGAATAAAAGGAGGAGCTTGGGGAGGATTTCCACAATCATTTTTGGGGAGATTTTGGAGGGGAATTGTTGTTGTATTTCATACCTTCAAGAGTAAACCAAAGCAAGCAACAAGCAAGTGATCAAAGAAAAATATTGTAGAGTTTTCTTTGTATTCATATTGTCTTTGTATTTTGGCTTGTACTTTTGTATTACTGTTGTAATTGCTTGTATGAGATTTCTCCAACTCTGACTTATTGTCGAGAAGGAGTTTGAGTAGTGGTGTGATCATCACTCGAGCTCGTTGAGCTCACCTCGTGGAGTAGGAACCCTAAGGTTCCGAACCACGTATATCATATTGTTCTTGTGCTTGTGTATTTTTTTCTTTACATTTGCATTTGTATATTGTATTTCTGCTACGTATATTAACCGAATTATAGAGATAAATGAATGATTTCCATCGAGCATGAGTTTGGGCTATTCGCCTCCCCCCCCTCCCCCCCCCCCCTACTCTAGCCAGGCCACAATCCTCCAACACGGTCCTCCTGATCTGTCAAGACTTCTGTCTAGTATCCGGTCTACCTGACCTACTAGGGCTTTTCTATTAGCTTGCACACTTGACACATATATTAAACCACTAGTAATTTCTAACTTTAACTATGGTTCATACATCAAAACTAAGTAGTGGCGCTCCCCTCACCAACAGTGTTCTTTCAAATGAACATCAAAGAGTGGTTCACCTTAATGGAGGGTTTTGAGGGTCCAATGGACAAGAAAGGGAAACCACTTCGAAGGAGCAAATGGACCGAGGAACAAGTCCAAAGATTCAAGTAAAATGAAAAGGTAACCAAAATTTTAGTTAATTTGGTGCCTAATAATATTTTATGTAAATTAGGAAAGTTCAAGGATGCATGTGAACTATAGAGAAAATTGTCCAAGCTCCATGAAGAACCTTTCTTGGCCTAAGATGATGATAAGTCCAAAGAAGAAGGTTCATCATCTCAAGAGCTTGAAGATTCGGAGGTTAATAGGTGCTCAACATCCAAGTTAAAATAAATTGTAGAAGTCTCTGCCTGTAGGATTAAGGGGGAGGATAGACAATCAACACCAAAGCATGAGGAGACCTTGACATCCAAAGCCGATGAAGAACAAGCTCATCTATTCTCGACCACCATAGAAGGTAACACAAGCTTAATTCTTAAAAATAAAGATCACATAATATGCTTTGAGTGTAGGGAAAAAGGGCATTACAAGAGTAAATGCCCAAGAAGATTCAAGTGGCACCAAAGGTTAAGGAGAATCCCAAAGAGACCGAAACCCTAATACACAAAGGAAAGTAGTACATAGTGTGTTTCTCATACAACCAAAAGGAGCATTACCGAAACCAATGTCCAAGGGGGATACACTCAAGGTAGGATAAGATAGGAAGCTCAAGTGTAGGGGGAGTTCCTAAGGCAAGGCCTAAGGTATCACTTTATAATGCAATTTCAATATATCATGATAAAAAATATGCTAGAACTAAGTTTTATCATTAGGTGTTCAATATCATGATAATAAGTTTAAGGACAATTCTAGGCTTATTACCTCAAGAACTACACCACCTAAGGAGAACCTTAAAACCTTTAAAGGTATACCTAGTTTATATAAGGATAGAAAGGATGAGAAGAACCTAAGCAATACCTCTAAAAAGAATAGACATATGCCTAGGAAGAAAAATAATCGAAGAAATATTGAAAAATCAAAAGTTAAAATATTAGAGGAAGAAAATCAAGTCTTGAGGTTAAGGCTTCACAAATTGAAAAAGGCCCTTAAGAAGATGAAAAATGTATTCAAAGAGTCTAATGGACAAAATCTAGGATTTGCTAGGCAAGAATCATCTAGGGACAAGAAGAGCTTGGGCTACAAATCTAAGTCCAAGGAAATCATGTCATCTTACCATAGTATTCCATATAATTATGGAACTAAGTCTAGGACTAGGAATGTCAAGGTTACAAGGGAAGCTATCCCTAGAGTTACCTTGATGAGACTCAAATGACTAAGACTTCTAAGAAGCTTAGGAGAGTCATTAGGAATGTATCAAGGGAGGTTATCCCCAATGAATACCTAGAAAACTCAATGAGCTTCAATAGGTATTGGGTTCCTAGAAGAATGATCCTTTCACACTAAATGGGTATAGGGTGCATCAACTTAAAATAGAAGTGTAGTTAATATAATCATAATAGAGTTGACACTTTAGAGCATTTTTTAGGTATAGTGATACTTTGAAAATTAACTTAGAACATGATCCTAAAAGATTTTAAGATGTGCCAACAAAAATAAAAGGTTGAAAGTTGATTATTATTGACACATAAAACTAGAGTTAACTGTTGGTGCAATCGGCCCAGGTCACGATTGACTAGACTCAAGTTTGACTCGAGTGATATTTTGATGTTTGACAAAGTAAGTTGACATTGATGTTTGACATTAATGTCTGTTGATGTTTTGAGGAGATTGTTTATACAATCAACCCGGGTTATGTTTAACTGGACTCGAGTTTGACTCGAGGGAGACTTTGATGGTTAACTAGGGTTGACCATGTGGTTATGGAAAGTCCAAGTCATGGGTACTTGGCATGGAAAGTCCAAGTGGGACACTTGGCATGGAAAGTCCAAGCATGGGTCTTGGCATGGAAAGTCCAACATGGGTTGGCAAGGGAAAGTCCAAGCTTGAGTCGTGGCATTTGAGAAGTCCAAGGGGTTTGATATTGGCGGCGTAAAGTCCAAGCGGGAGTCTTGGCAGCATAAGTCCAATGGTTGGCGGCATAAAGTCCAAGCGGGAGTCTTGGCAGCATAAGTCCAATGGTTGGCGGCGTAAAGTCCAAGCGGAGTCTTGGCGGCGTAAGTCCAATGTGCCTTGGCGGTGTAGACACCGTTAGCATGACATAGCCGATG
Source organism: Wurfbainia villosa (assembly GCA_025175895.1). Lineage (NCBI taxonomy): Eukaryota > Viridiplantae > Streptophyta > Magnoliopsida > Zingiberales > Zingiberaceae > Wurfbainia > Wurfbainia villosa. Next base: position 27,196,942 of record CM045995.1, read on the forward strand.
GAAGCACCTGAAGGCTAGCACGATGGATGAACAAGTCATGGATGACTTGGAGGGATCCGAGAGGCGTAAGGCTGATGGAGGTGGCTAGAAGGCTTAGGTCTAGGCTAAGGGTGGTCTAGCAAGTATGGGGGCACCATACTTGGGCTAAAACCTCATGTTTGAGGTGTGCCAGTCGACTGGTGTCATGTGGCAGTCGATTGGCATAGTCAACTAGGGTTTGACTATGGGAATTGCCCTAGCAGTCGACTGCCATAGATGGGCAGTCGACTGTTTGGATGAGTAGTCGACTGATCTTGTGATCAGTCGACTGATGCTCAGATTTTGGGGCACATAATGGAGTCTCACTCGACCGTTGGGATGAGCAGTCGAGTGATGGCTTATCAGTCGATTGATGCTCATGATCAGTCGACTGATCGACATTTTCCAACACATGTTGAAGCTATAAAAGGACCTCGTGATGGAGAAAAATGGATCCAGTTTTTGAGAGCTTTAGGGGCGATTTATTGCTGCAAATCAGGTCTCCAAGTGCTAATCAAACAACCAAGCATTCAAGCAATCGAAAGCAAGTGTTGTAAAGTTTTTCTTTACTTGTCTTTCACATTAATTGTTGTAATTGCTTGTTTTTTGTTTCTTACTATTGTAAGATCGCTTGTAAGTGGTTTCTCCGCCTCCGACTTGTGTTGAGAAGGAGTGTTTATCATAGTGGTGTGTGATTGGCATCGCTAGGGTTCGTACGAACCCAATCCGTGGAGTAGGAACCGTTCGGTTCCGAACCACGTTAAATATTTGTGTTTGCGTGTTGTATATTTCGTTATCATTATTATTTTTCTATTTCTGCTGCGCTAATGAAATTATAGAGACAAACGCAACGAATTCCATTATCGAACGAGCGCGACGCTATTCACCCCCCCCCCCCTCTAGCGGCCTCAAATCTCCTACAATTGGTATCAGATCCCGGGGCTCTTCTACGGATTAACCACCGGGAGCTAAAGAAGCTAGAGGGAAGATGGAATTCCAAGACAAGCTTGGATGGGACATCAACACTCCACCGCCATATGATCGAGAAGACTTTTCGGCGTGGAGGACAAGAATGGAGACATTATTGATGATGGATATAGAGGATTGGTTCATCCTCGTAGAAGGTTTTGAACCTCCTCGGGATAGGAAGGGACAAGTCCTCAAGTTGAAGAAATGGACCCAAGAGCAACGGAAAAAATTCAAAACCGAAACCAAGGTAACAAAACTTTTAGAAGATTTGATACCTAATGATGTTTTGTCTAGGCTAGGTGAATATCTTGATGCCAAGGAGCTATGGGACAAATTAGCCAAGTTCAATGAGAAACCCCACTTGGCACAAGTAGAAGAAGATAAGGAAGAGGATGAAGAGAGTTCATCATCCTCACGAGCACGTGAGAAATCGGAAGTTGAAGAGGAGTCAACTTCCGGATCGGTGGAAGAGGAGGTGGAAGAAGTAGAAGACACCTCCACCTCTAGGATTGAGGGGGAGGAGATTAGAGCATCTACACTGGAACAATCTCAAGAAGAATTATCTACATCCAGTAGAGAAGAAGGGCAAGCTCAAGAGAACCTCACCACCACCATAGGTAACTCAAGCATGTCAATTAATAATAAAATTCATATAATATGCTTTAAGTGTAGGGAATCCGGACACTACAAGAGTAGGTGTCCAAAAAGGTTTAAGAAAGCTCCTTCGGCACCAAAAGTCAATGAAAAAGTTAAGGATGCTGGTGTCCCCACCAAGAAGAGCAAGGAGCACGTGGTGTGCTTCAAATGCCGACAACCGGAACACTATAGGAGCCAATGTCCTAGAAGAAAGGAGGGAGCTTCACAAGTAGGGGGAGTCTCTAAGACTAACCCTAAGGTATATTTTCATAATGCTCATTCTTTAAATTCTAAGCAAAAGCATGCTAGAATTAATTCAAATAATTTTGATATTACTCATGAATTAAATCATGCTAGAAATAATAATTATGGTTGTCTAGAAGCTAAACATGTTGGTTTTAGGACTAAGGAGAAATCTAGAAATGATAACTCTAGGTCTATTTCAAGAAGGAGAAATTTGGGACTAATGTCCCTAGAAATATCCTTCCTAAGAAAATAATTAAGAAAATCAAAAACCATTTAGGCATCAATCCCAATAAGGGTAGACATATGCCTAAAGTGAATGGTAATGCCCAAAAACCTAATCAAAAATCATTTGGGCAATTAGAGTTAGAAAATCAAGCCTTGAGGTCAAGGCTTGAGAAATTGGAAAAGACTTTTGCAAATATGCAAAATCAATTTAAAGGGTCAAAGTGTCAAACTCTAGGGTGTAAGAGACAAGAATCATCTAGGAGACAAGGTTTGGGTCACAACCCTATGTCTAAGAAAGTAATGCCTACTTATCACAATGTTCCATTTGATTATGGAACTAAACCTAGATCTAAGAAAACCAAGGTCTCTAGGGAAATTATTCCTAAGGCCAACCATAGTATGTGCTTAGTGGCTAGGGTTTCTAAGAAACCTAAGGAAGCCATTAAGAAGGTTATTAGGGAGGCAATCCCTAAGACTAACCATGGAAAGACCATAATGACCAAGGCTAATAAGCCTAGAAGGGTCATTAGGAAGGTATCTAGGGAGGTTATCCCTAAGGAATACCTAATTAATCCAATGAGCTCAAATAGATTTTGGGTTCCAAAGAGCGTGATTGATTCACGTTAAATGGGTTAGGATGTGCCAACTTTGATTGGATGGGTAGTCAACTCAACCATAGCAAAGTTGATATGTTAGGTTATTTTCAAGATTATGGATACCTTGGAAATAGGTTTGATATTCTATCCTAAAAGATTTTAGGATGTGCCAATATATTTTTGAAATCATAAAAAAACAATAAAATTGGCACAATCTAGATTTAGAGGTCATAGTGTGTCATTTTGATCTTTGGCACACTTTAGGAATTAATGTATCAAGAGAAGTGTTTTTAAGGTGTAGAAGTTACATCAAGAGTGATACTCAAGTGTCACACGCCTTGATGTCTTGTACTTACCATGCTTCATGTGTTTCACCATGTGTTTGCTTGGAAGGAATGTCTAGGGTGGATTACATCTCACAAAACAAGTCTTTTACCTTGATTGTGTATTTCAACACTTAGAAAGGGTGAGATGTTAGGATTTTGAAACCATTGGATGTTAATGTTTGCTAAAATGAAATAAAATATCAAAATACATTAACGAATACATGAATATAAGCATAACATTAATATATTCGATATACAAGATTAAACATGAGAAAATGAAACAAGTTGGATAAAGAAATCGAGATTTTCTGAAACTCAGATCTGGAAATCAGATATCAGTCGACTGATACAATTTATCAGTCGACTATTCGATACGATGCATCCAGCAATCGAGTGTTGATTCCAGGACTCGACTATTTTTACATTAGTCGACTGATATGATACATCAGTCGACTGATGGTACTGTTCATCGAGGGAGAGGGATCATCAGTCGAGTGGTCACTGAGCAGTCGAGTGATGATCGCATCAGTCGACTAATGACCAACATCGATCGGTGATATTTCGTAAGACGATCTGAATGCTCGTGATCGATTCTTTGGCCGCGCGATCGGCCGCACGGTTCGTAAAACCGCTCATAAGCCAAAAGCGATCGTGATGTTTCACATCGATCGGCCGACCGAGTCGCGATTTTATAACGTCGAACCGTTAGGGTTCAGCATCTTCACGCGTCGATCTCTCGCCTTCTTCCTCCTCTCCGGTCGTCGCTTCCTTCTCCGACCAGCTTTTCCGACCGCGCCAGCCACCTAAGCCCTAGGTTTGACAGCCAAACTCCTCCACTCACATTTTTAGCATCTCATAGCCCTAATCTACTCTTCTCCGGCGATTTTTCTTCTTCGACTAGGGTTCCGCTGAAACCACTGCTCCGACGAACTCTCCAGCGATCTCTTCAGTGGTGTCTGAGTACCCTCTCCTCATCATCCTAAATGGCGCCAAAGTATAACCCTCTTACTCCTCTAAAACCCTAATTTTTTCCATTATAACTCATTATGATCTAATCATGCATTTGTGTCTTTGCATTTCATGTCATTGCATTGCATTCATATAGGCGATCTCGTAGAAATGACCCGATTGAGGTTGAATCACGGTTGTACCAAACCATATTGGTTAGGTACATTGATAGGGATTTCTTTAATCGTTACTGTGGTGACGTCATGGAAGTTTTATCATATTATCATCTCATGAAGATAGTATTATGCACTCATGTCATAAATGATGATTTCCTTAAGGAGTTCTATCAGAACTTAAAGAAGGTAGACGATGGTCCTACCTATACTACCCGCGTTGCAAAATGCGACTTAGAGTTCACTCCTGCAATATTGCAGGAGTTTCTTGAGTGCAAGCCATCGGCTGATACTTTCATTTTCTACCCTACCTTCGATGCCCCTTTACCTGATCCCTTTGATCATATCTCTTTGGACTCCATGCATGAGCATGTCTTTCGCCATCCTCGCCCACCAGCTCAGAACTTATTTCCCATCAATGAGCTATCTGCGCCCGACAATGTACTCTACAAAGTCATTGTTGGGTGCCTTCTCCCGATTGTGACTCGGGGTCTGGCCAAGATTCGACCTCCCCATATCTTTCTCCTGTACGTCATGCGTCATAGACTAGATATAAACATTGCATTGAACATGTTTCATTGCATTATACATTTCATATCCCCTGTACAAGGGAAAGTGCATATGCCTTTTGGCCACATCATCACTACATGGTTAGAGTCTTTAGACATTAACATTAACAGGGGATCGCTGAGGGCGCTATCTGAAGTTTACGACTGTATATCAGTTCGTAACTTCTCATTGGCGAAGCTACGGATGGGACATGGGCAGATGGAGCTAGCACCTCGACCTCCGCCCAGGGCACGTGGGGAGCCACCTCTAGTGCCTAGAGAGGCTGCAGAGGACTATGAGGATCCAGATGCTGCTGATGAGGAGGACCCTATGCTAGCAGATGCATCAGCAGCAAGTCCATCAAATCGGTTTGGACAGCTGGAAACCAGATTCCAGGACTACCAGCAGACAGTCGACTCTCGGCTGTCAGAGCTTATAGTGGGGCAATCCTCCATAGGTAAGCATCTTAGTCGGATGGAGGAGCGCTACATTCGGATTGAGGAGTCCCAGAGCCTCATCGAGCAGCGTCAGCTCGATATGTACGAGATGATGCGAGCCTGGACCTTGAGTCAACAGCCTCCTCCACCTCCACCTTCTGCAGATGATTAGAGCTAGAGGATGTTAGGATTTTTGTTTTTAGTTTTTGTAGTGAGATTGAGCGTCTCAAATCTCTATTTTGGATGTAAAAACTGAAGCTTTCTTAAATTGAATGAAATTTCTATTTATGAAAATTATTTGTGTCTGATTATGTGCTTGTATTAATGTATTGGTTTATGGAAAATTCCCATATCATGACATGAAATTTCATCTTATCATATAACATGTCATGCCATTGTTTAGGATTATTTTAGATGTCATGTTTTGTTTTTAGATTATATCATATGTCATGACATCATGATCATTGACCATGCGTTATTATTGATATCATTTATGCCATGATCATTCATGCATTTATTTTGATTAAAATTGATCTAAGGAAAAATGGCATGAATTGGAGTCCCATTTATAAGGAAATCAAGTAGGGTTGCCTAGAAAATGCATGAGGTCATAATAATCCTAACTCCACATCTCACATCTAAATTGACATGTATGTGTGTGTTTACATCTTAGATAACATGTGAGATGTTAGGATAATAAGTTAGGTTCAAGGTGCATAGGTAGTGAATCTAGATGAACTTAACTTATTTCAATCATCACTAAGAATTATGAGGAAAGCTAATATACAAGTTATGTATATTTAGCCAATAAATCATGGTTCAAAACAAGCTTTCAAAAATGTTTTAAAATCACTTTAGAAAACCTTGGTGAAGTCTATCTTTTGATAGCAATCATCATTGTAGAAGTTGATACAAAGTAGATCAAAAACTTTAAAGTTTTAACAATTTTTGAACTTTGTATCAATCTCCTATTTTAATGGTTAAAATATTTTTCCAATATTTTTCACCGATTGTATGTGTGATAAGTAATATATGTATCAAATTTCATGATTTTTTGATATACGTAAAATTACTTATGAATTTCCAAAAGTCGAGTCTGATAACTGAAAATCAGGTTTTGATTATCGATCAGCTACCTCTGACGATGTGATGGGCAGCGCCTAGATTTGACTAGCAGCGCAATATCACTCGACTGCTACTCAGTGCCAGTCGACGGATGGGCACATCAGTCGACTGGTAGCTGACAGAGTTGACTGCCAATGCTGATTTCGGGAAAACTAGGTTTGTTTAGTCCGGTTTCAGCTACGGTAAAGGTCCCTAATCACTCCTAACCCTAGAATATGCTTTGGGAAGCATTATAAAGGGTGAAAATCCTTTGGATATGGATTTGGAAAGGTGTTTAGGGTTTGTATCAAATTTAAGGTGTTGGAAAGTTAAATGTTGAATTTCTAACCTTATCTTTGATGGTTTAGAGTTCTTATTGGCTTAGGGACTTCCCAAAGACATTGTTGGTGCAATGCTCAAAGGGGACCAAGCCTTTAGGGGGAGGTATCCATCATGGGATGATGGATGTTATTTTTCCTCATGGGAAGGAAAAATGAGATTTTCACATACCCAATTTGGAAATTGGGAGAAAGTATAGGATTGCCTCTCTTGAGTGATATGGGACTTATCACTAGGATGATGGTAGGCATCCTAGGTATTTTTGGACCAAGGGGGAGATTGTAAGATCTCATTGGGACATGAGACATTGACCTCCTTGGAGAGATGACCTTTTTGATGTATGTCAAAAAGGGGGAGAACATTAAATTACCAATTTGGAAAATTGGTAAGGGAATTTGAGTTAGGGGCCTAACTCAAGGTTTGTTTTGTCAAACATCAAAAAGGGGGAGATTGTTGGTGCAATCGGCCCAGGTCACAATTGACCAGACTCGAGTTTAACTCGAGTGATGTTTTGATATTTGACAAAGTAAGTTGACATTGATGTTTGACATTAATGTCTGTTGATGTTTTGGGGAGATTGTTTATACAATCAACCCGGGTTATGTTTAACTGGACTCGAGTTTGACTCGAGGGAGACTTTGATGGTTGACTAGGGTTGACCATGTGGTTATGGAAAGTCCAAGTCATGGGTACTTGGCATGGAAAGTCCAAGTGGGAAACTTGGCATGGAAAGTCCAAGCATGGGTCTTGGCATGGAAAGTCCAAGCATGGGTCTTGGCATGGAAAGTCCAACATGGGTTGGCAAGGGAAAGTCCAAGCTTGAGTCTTGGCATTTGAGAAGTCCAAAGGGTTTGATATTGGCGGCGTAAAGTCCAAGCGAGAGTCTTGGCAGCATAAGTCCAATGGTTGGCGGCGTAAAGTCCAAGCGGGAGTCTTGGCAGCATAAGTCCAATGGTTGGCGGCGTAAAGTCCAAGCGGAGTCTTGGCGGCGTAAGTCAAATGTGCCTTAGCGGTGTAGACACTGTTAGCATGACATAGCCGATGGAAGCACCTGAAGGCTAGCGCAATGGATGAACAAGTCATGGATGACTTGGAGGGATCCGAGAGGCGTAAGGCTGATGGAGGTGGCTAGAAGGCTTAGGTCTAGGCTAAGGGTGGTCTAGCAAGTATGGGGGCACCATACTGTTAGTAATATATGAGAGATGTCCTAAGGCAATCGCCTTATGTATGAACCATTTATATGATAAATGAAGATTCACTATTTGAGTATACATGTTTAATGTATTTGATTGGATCTTAAACTCATTTACTGAATGTCCACGATACGATTCACAGCATGAGAGAATTTGTGATTGGATCACAACTAGTGAGTATCTCTATATGTGTAATTGTGATGTATCAGAATTATCCCTAGTCGATGAATTGATGGATTTGGACACCATCAATTCTGTCGAGACTAGCACGAGGTATACTCCTTGGTGTATCCAAGCAGCTGATTCTCACTGGCTGGAGACATTGTGATGTCCGGAGTTAATCGTGGATGCTAGTTATGGTAACTAGTTCATTGGAGTGACCAGCCGTAAGACTTCATATGGTTCTCTGCATATATAGATATGTCAATGAAGTTTTTACTGTAGCTTAAGTGCGATGTTCCTTTGACTTGTGGTATTCAAGTCATCTTGATCATGGAGACTTATGCTTTGACATCTTAAGCAAACATCTCTAAGGAGATGTGGACCCGAGATGATTGGGTATAAGTCAAAGTGATCGAAGGTGTTTGAATAGCCTATAAAGGATTCACCACTCCTTGCGAGGAGATGTATACCCATGGCCTCTCGTCGGATTGTTACTAAAGTCTTTGGCCAAAGCATTACATGTTTAGAGTAAGGTACTCTTCGATACATGTGGAGTAACTAGAATCCGTGGGACGAGGAAATGATACTTGGGCTAGGTGTGGCGTAGTAAAGCCTAGTGGGGACACAATAGACCATGTCACTGAACCAAGTGGGTATAAGATGAGTGAAGGAATGGGGCACGATTCATTCGAGCATCAAGGGTTTCGAAATAGTTCTCGATCAACCGCTTGATCTTTTGGTTAATTGGGGATCATGATGTACTACTAGGTGCCACTCATGATCGTTCTATAATTAATGGTTAATTATAGACGGCCAACATAAACCGAGAACCTATTTGGTCAGCGAGTGTAATCCAAAGGATTTAAAGCGAGCTTGAGAATGGGATTCTCGCCAGAGAGAAACTGGGTTTGGTTGGACCAAACATAAAGCGAGCATGAAATCGTTTCAGTCGCAATGGAAGCGTGGATGGGCCGTGTCTTATGAAGACATAATGGATGAACCAAAATGGTTTGGTTCTAATCCAATGGAGGAGAATAAACCAAAGGGTTTGGTTTATTTTAAATGAATGAATCAAAAGTTGGTTCAGTTCATTTTAACTTAAAATAAACCATCATGGTTTGGTTTATTTTAACTTATCTTAATGGAGCGGGTTAACGGGCTTTATGGATATGATCCATTAACCATTAAGAGAATTAGTTCTCTATAAAATAGGGCTTAAACCCTAATCAAAACCCGAATGGTAGTTGCCGCCCACCTCCTTGGAGTTTTCGGCGCCTAACCCTAAGGTGCCGCCGCCCAGCTTTTGTGCAGCCGTCCAACTTGTTGCCGGCGACCAAGCTTCAGCCGGTGAACCTCCGGCGACCCTCCGGTGATCTCCTCTAGGTTCGGTGATAAGGTGAGCTTCCATCTCTCCTTGGCCGGCCTCTATTCCTCCACCAAAAGCTGTCCAGTTTTTCTGGACAGCTTGTTTCTTTGTTGTCGGAGCGTCGTTTGGACGACGGTTAGTGCTCCGACAGCGGCTAACTTACCGGGGATTTGATCTCCGGTAATCCTCTGAGGTGGAGGACGAAGGATTCGTCAATTGGTTGACGAATACCTCTTCGGAGAAGCGAGTTTTGAGAACTCGTTTTGGATCCGAATTTGGATTCGGATCGTGATCATCTCTCGATCACGTTGTCTTCAACATGAGGCTAGTAACCCGTACGAAGACGAAGCTCGTGGCTTAGCGAAGTCATCCCGAGGAGCTCGGCGTGGATACGGATAGAGACGATTCTTACGAGGATCGTTCCGGTTGATGTCGTTCCCGCTACACGTCATACGAAAGGTATAACGTAGATAATTTTCTTTTATTGCAAATTTTAATTTACGGTTATGTCTACACTTGTTGTAATATGAATGCGTGTGTTGTGTGTGTTGTAATAAATATAGATTTATTATTTTTAATTGCTTCCGCTGTGTTCATGTTTACGAAACATGATCGAACACACACACGCCGCGGTGCCGGAAACCCAACAGTGGTATCAGAGCCCAGGTTGTGTTTCGACATAATCGTAAAATGGTTTTGCGATAGTCATAATGTATTTCTGGAAATTTTCTAAATTTTAGAAATTTAGAAGTATTTATGGAAATTTTTCAATTTTGGAAAGTCTAGAAGTATTTATGGAAATCTTCCACTTTTGGAAAGTTGGAAGTATTTATGGAAATTGATATTTTCCATAAATAAAATATTTGATTAGATTCTGGAAATTTGTTTCCTAATTTAATCATGATTTGATTTGGGAAATCAAATCTTAAAATATTTTAATTTCCATAAGTAGTTTTAATGATTTAGGAAATTGGTTTCCTAAATAGATTTTCCTTAATCAAATAATTCCATGAATAAAACATGTGATTAGATTTGGAAATTTGTTTCCTAATTTAATTATGATTTGATTTGGAGAATCAAATCTTAAACATATTTTATTTCCATAAATAGTTATGACATATAAGGAAATTATATACATGACATAATTGTATGCCATGTAATTGCATTAGATGCATAACATTATGCCATGCGTGTCGTGACATGTAGATGTATGTCATGTATGTCATGCCATGTAGATAATAGTTATTTGCATGCAAAGAGGATGAGACATAAAAAACCTTAATCAATATTAAAGCCTACACCTTCCATTAATATGGTTAGAACCAGAGTTCTGTTTCTTGTTTGGGTTGTTGGACTCTCTCCAAGCCCGGCTCGAACCTGAATATGTTCAAACCATGGAATAGTTTAATACTAATATGGTAAGAGTCAGAGGTCAATCGTTAGCTTTGGTTGTTGGACTCTCTCCAAGCTGGGCTAATTGGTTGAATGCGCTCTAACCATATTAAAACTATGTCCTGATTAATGGGTTGGCTTTTACCTGGAGCATCGGCTTGTTGGACTCTCTCCAAGGTCGATGTAAAGGGAGGTGAAGTTGGATGCTATGCATATGATGCATACTTGTTAATGTGTTAACAACCCGATGTATGTGTGAACATTCAATTAGTTGATAGCACATTGTGATAGTTGCATATACGGGATATGCAATCGGTATAGATGATACCTACCGTCGTAGTTATGAATGGCTTGTTGGACTCTATCCAAGGTTGTTCATAACTATGATGGATATCAGCCCATTCGGAGATGGACCTACGATCTCCCGAAGTGATTTTGGGGTTTTTGAAATTCGAAAAATGAATGGGATTTATAAATGTATATTGATGCATTTTAAAATCATCTTTCTCATATATGCTTGTTTTGTATTTCTAGGTCAATAAATTGATCATGACGTCTTTGAATTTGCGCACTATTTTGGATTCGAACAAACTGACTGGGCCTAACTTCCTGGACTGGCTTAGAAACCTGAGAATTATTCTCAAGGCGGAAAAGCTTGCATATGTCCTTGAAGAGCCTCTTCCTGACCGTCCTAAGGACGATGCAACTCCAGACCAAATGTTGGTCTATCAGAAACATGTGGCAGATTCTGAGCTGGCGAGTTGCATCATGCTAGCGGCGATGGTACCTGAGCTGCAGAAGCAGCATGAGCATATGGATGCTAACACTATGGTCTTCCATCTTCATGAGTTGTTCGATGAGCAAGCGAGATCCGAAAGGTTCGAGGTCTCTAGGCTCCTCTTCACCACGAAGATGCAAGAAGGTTCATCTGTAGTGCAGTTTGTGCTAAAGATGAACGGGTACATCGAGCGGCTAGCTACCCTCGGTTTTGTGATGGATCATGAGTTAAGTATTGACTTAATTCTGCATTGTTTGCCCAAGAGTTTCTCGCAATTTGTGATGAACTATCGGATGAACAAATTGGAATCCACCATTCTCGAGCTCCTCAATATGCTGAAGACTGTGGAGCCTTCTGTAAAGCATGAGGAGAAGGCGGTTCTGTTAGTTGATTCCTCAAAGAAAGGTTCTAAGAGGAAGGCAAAAGAACAGAAGAAAGGAAAGAAAAAGGCAAAGAAGGCGGAACCAGCGCAAAAGGGCACTTGCCATCACTGTGGCAAGGAAGGCCACTGGCGAAGAAACTGCAAGATTTATCTTGAGTCCATGAAGAAGAAGAAGGCATCCGATGCCCCATCCTCTTCAGGTATCTTCGTTATTGATTGTCATTCTATTTCCTTAGACACTTGGGTATTGGATACTGGGTGTAGCTCACATATATGTAATGACATATAGGGGCTAAGGAATAGAAGAAGACTTGTCAGAGGGGAGTCAAATTTGCGAGTTGGCAATGGAGCAAAGGTTGCTGCGGTCGCCATCGGAACTTATTTGCTGAAGCTCCCTAGTGGACTAGTCTTGGAACTGGACAATTGTTATTATGTTCCTTCTCTAATAAAGAACATTGTTTCTATTTCCTGCTTAAATAGAAATGGTTTCCATTTAACGTTTAGTAACAATTGTTGTTATATAACTTTGAATGGCGTACTTTATGGAACTGGAACTTTGAGTAATGGCATTTATACGTTGGACGTATCCAGTGACATTTTCAATATCGAAGCGAGCAACACGCGTGCTCGAAAGGATAATCACATAGACTCCTATATGTGGCATTGTCGTCTTGGCCATATAAGCAAAAAACGCATGTCCGAATTACACCGATGTGGAATTCTGGAATCGTTTGAATTGGATTCATACAATACATGCGAATCATGCTTAAAAGGCAAGATGACTAAGTTACCTTTTACTGGAAAAGGTGAACGAGTGGGAGAGTTACTAGGTCTAGTACATACTGATGTATGTGGACCTATGTCAACTCAAGCTTTAGGAGGCTATAGCTACTTCATTACCTTCACCAATGATCACTCACGGTTTGGGTATGTGTTCTTGATGAAACACAAGTCTGAAGCCTTTGAAAGGTTCAAAGAATTCAGAAATGAAGTAGAAAAACAACATGACAAAAGTATTAAAATACTTCGATCGGATCGAGGTGGTGAATACTTAAGTCAAGAGTTTCTTGATTATCTGAGAGACGATGGCATATTGTCTCAATGGACTCCGCCCTATACACCACAGCATAATGGTGTATCTGAGAGGCGTAACCGGACCTTATTGGACATGGTCAGGTCAATGATGAATCATACGACTCTTCCCAAGTCCTTTTGGGGTTATGCACTTCAGACAGCTGTTTACTTGTTAAACAGAATGCCTACCAAGGTAGTCTCAACTACTCCATATGAGATATGGAATGGTAAGAAACCTCATGTATCTTACTTGAAGATATGGGGTTGTCCTGCTTATGTGAAGCTGACATTGTATGTCGAATGGATGCTAAGTCCGATAAATGTCTATTTATTGGATACCCTAAGGAAACAAGGGGTTACCAATTCTATCATCCCGTGGAACAAAAGGTGTTTGTTTCAAGGCATGCTGTGTTTCTAGAGAAAGAGTTTCTCTTGCAAGAAAACAGTGGGAGTGTCGTCGAGCTTGAGGAGGCTCGAGAGACTCAAATAGACATTGATGAGATACACGGTGAAGCACAACATGACAACTCATAGTGATGAGCAATCAGGACCTATTGTAACACCACATCTTCGTAGATCTGGTAGAACACGCAATATTCCCGAGAGATATGGATTTCGTAAGTGAATCGAACGACGTGTTACTCATTGATGATGAGAGCCTACAGTTATGAAGAAATCTTGACAAGTTGAGAAAGGGATAAGTGGCTTGGTGCCATGAAGTCGGAAATGGATTTTCCATGTACGAAAAACCAAGTTCGAACTCGTCGACCCACCAAGGCATAAAGCCTATAGGGTGCAAGTGGGTTTTCAAGAAGAAAAACATGGATGGTAATGTGATTACCTATAAGGTTAGATTGGTGGCGAAAGGATATCGCCAAAAACAAGGTGTTGATTATGACGAAACCTATTCGCCTCGTAGCTACGCTTAAATCCATTCGATGCTCCCGCCATAGCGGCTCATTATGATTATGAGATATGGCAGATGGATGTGAAAACAAATTTTCCTTAATGGAAACTCGCCGAGGACGGTATATGATACACCGAGGGTTTCACATCGCTGATAAAACCAAGGTATGCAAATCATGACGATCCATTTATGGATCAAGCAAGCATCCAGAGTCGAATATCCGCTTTGACGAGACGATCAAAAGTTTGATTTCACAAAATCCGCATTTAACCTTGTGTGTACAAGAAGGTTAGTGGGAGTGCAGTCGTGTTCCTAGTATTGTATGTCTATGACATATTACTTATAGGAAACGATGTGTCAATCTTACAGTCAGTTAAGGTTTGGTTATCCAAGACATTCTCCATGAAAGACCTGGGAGAAGCAACCTACAACCTTGGGATTAAGATCTATAGAGATAGATCGAAACGGTTGCTTGGTCTTTCGCAGTCTACATATATAGACCGAGTGCTAAAGAGGTTTAGCATGTCGGAATCCAAGAAAGGTTATCTGCCCATCAGGCATGGGGTACACCTTTCGAAGTCTATGTGTCCGCGCACAGAAGACGAGAGGATTTGCATGAGTAAGATTCCCTATGCATCCGCAATAGGATCTATCATGTATGCTATGTTATGTACGAGGCCCGATGTATCGTACGCTCTGAGTGTCACGAGCAGATACCAATCCGATCCAGGAATGGATCATTGGGCGGTTGTTAAGACGATCCTTAAGTACTTGAGAAGAACTAAGGATGTGTTCCTAATATATGGAGAAGGGGACATGGTGATACGCGGGTATACGGATGCCAGCTTCCGCATGCATAAGGATGATTCTGTCTCAACGGATACGTGTTCACCTTGAATGGGGCGCAGTGAGTTGGAAAAGTTCCAAACAAGAGATCAGAGGATTCTACCATCGAGGCGTAATATATTGCAGCCTTCTAAGAAAGGAAGCGGTTTGGATCAAGAAGTTCGTTCATAAACTTGGTGTGATTCCGGCCATTGTTGAAGCAATACCGGTCTACTGCGACAACAATGGAGCAATTGCACAGGCGAAAGAGCCAAGGTCTCATCAACGATCCAAACATGTGCTTCGCCGCTATCATCTTATCAGAGAGATCATCAGTAGGAACGAAATACAAATCGAGAAAATTCCCACCGAAAGGAACTTAGCGGATCCTTTGACTAAAGCATTACCTCAAAGTAAGTTTGAGGGTCATGTTAGAGCTTATGGTATTGGATACCGTAGCGATTGGCATTAGGCCAAGTGGGAGTCTGTTAGTAATATATGAGAGATGTCCTAAGGCAATCGCCTTATGTATGGACCATTTATATGATAAATGAAGATTCACTATTTGAGTATACATGTTTAATGTATTTGTTTGGATCTTAAACTCATTTACTGAATGTCCACGATACGATTCACAGCATGAGAGAATTTGTGATTGGATCACAACTAGTGAGTATCTCTACATGTGTAATTGTGATGTATCGGAATTATCCCTAGTCGATGAATTGATGGATTTGGACACCATCAATTTTGTCGAGACTAGCACGAGGTATACTCCTTGGTGTATCCAAGCAGCTGATTCTCACTGGCTGGAGACATTGTGATGTCCGGAGTTAATCGTGGATGCTAGTTATGGTAACTAGTTCATTGGAGTGACCAGCCGTAAGACTTCATATGGTTCTCTGCATATATAGATATGTCAATGAAGTTTTTACTGTGGCTTAAGTGCGATGTTCCTTTGAATTGCGGTATTCAAGTCATCTTGATCATGGAGACTTATGCTTTGACATCTTAAGCAAACATCTCTAAGGAGATGTGGACCCGGGATGATTGGGTATAAGTCGAAGTGATCGAAGTGTTGGGTTTCTGGCACCGCGGCGTGTGTGTGTTCGATCATGTTTCGTAAACATGAGCACAGCGGAAGCAATTAAAAATAATAAATCTATATTTATTACAACACACACAACACACGCATGCTATTACAACAAGTGTAGACATAACCGTAAATTAAAATTTGCAATAAAGGAAATTAAACTACGTTATACCTTTCGTATGACGTGTAGCGGGAACGGCATCAACCGGAACGATCCTCGTAAGAATCGTCTCTATCCGTATCCACGCCGAGCTCCTCGGGATGACTTCGCTAAGTCACGAGCTTCGTCTTCATACGGGTTACTAGCCTCGTGTTGAAGACGACGTGATCGAGAGATGATCACGATCCGAATCCAAATTCGGATCCTCAAACGAGTTCACAAAACTCGCTTCTCCGGAGAGGTATTCGTCAACCGTTTGACGAATCCTTCGTCCTCCACCTCAGAGGATTACCGGAGATCGAATCCCTGGTAAGTTAGCCGCTGTCGGAGCTCTAACCGTCGTCCAAACGACGCTCCGACGAGAGGAGAAGAAGCTGTCCAGAAAACTGGACAGCTTGGTGGAGGAGTAGGCGCCGGCCAAAACCAAGGAAGCAAAGTGCTCACCTTGATGCCAAACCTAAGGAGGATGACCGGAACTCTTCCGGCAGCAGCTCGACGCCGGCGAGGAGGAAGGAAGCAACCTTCTGGACGCCGGTTGGAGGACCTTTGGGCTGGTGCAGCCTGGAGTTGGCGCGCCAATAGGAGAGGGAGGGGTTGGGCGCCAAGTTTGATTAGGTTTAGGGTTAGGGTTTAATCCCTATTTTATAGAGAACTAATTCTCTTAATGGTTAATGGATCATATCCATAAAGCCCGTTAACCCGCTCCATTAAGATAAGTTAAAATAAATCAAACCATGATGGTTTATTTTAAGTTAAAACGAACCGAACCAACCTTTGGTTCATTCGTTTAATATAAACCAAACCCTTTGGTTTATTCTCATCCATTGGATTAGGACCAAACCATTTTGGTCCATCCATTATGTCTTCATAAGACACGGCCCATCCACGCTTCCATTGCGACTGAAACAATTTCATGCTCGCTTTATGTTTGGTCCAACCAAACATAGTTTCTCTCGGTCTGAGAATCCCATTCTCAAGCTCGTTTTAAATCCTTTGGATTACACTCGTTGTGCGTGTGACCAAATAGGTTCTCGGTTTATGTTGGTCGTCTATAATTAACCATTAATTATAGAACGATCATGAGTGGCACCTAGTAGTACATCATGATCCCCAATTAACCGAAAAGATCAACGGTTGATCCAGAACTATTTCTGAAACCCTTCAGTAGCTTGAATGAATCGTGCCCCATTCCCTTCACTCATCTTATACCCACTTGGTTCAGGACATGGTCTATTGTGTCAGTCCCCACTAGGCTGACTACGTCACACCTAGCCCAAGTATCATTTCCTCGTCTCACGGATTCTAGTTACTCCACATGTATCGAAGAGTACCTTACTCTAAACATGTAATGCTTTGGCCAAAGACTTTAGTAACAATCCGACGAGAGGCCATGGGTATACATCTCCTCGCAAGGAGTGGTGAATCCTTTATAGGCTATTCAAACACCTTCGATCACTTCGACTTATACCCAATCATCCCGGGTCCACATCTCCTTAAAGATGTTTGCTTAAGATGTCAAAGCATAAGTCTCCATGATCAAGATGACTTGAATACCGCAAGTCAAAGGAACATCGCACTTAAGCCACAGTAAGAACTTCATTGACATATCTATATATGCAGAGAACCATATGAAGTCTTACTACCGGTCACTCCAATGAACTAGTTACCATAACTAGCATCCACGATTAACTCCGACATCACTATGTCTCCACCGGTGAGAATCACCGCTTGGATACACCAAGGAGTATACCTGCGGTTAGTCTCAACAGAATTGATGGTGTCGGATCCATCAATTCATCGACTAGGATAATTCCGATACATCACAATTACACATGTAGAGATACTCACTAGTTGTGATCCAATCACAAATTCTCTCATGCCGTGAATCGTATCGTGGACATTGATAAATGAGTTTAAGATCCAATCAAATACATAAAACATGTATACTCAAATAGTGAATCTTCATTTATCATATAAATGGTTCATACATAAGGCGATTGCCTTAGGACATCTCTCATATATTACTAACACGAAGGTGTTTGAATAACCTATAAAGGATTCACCACTCCTTGCGAGGAGATGTATACCCATGGCCTCTCGTCGGATTGTTACTAAAGTCTTTGGCCAAAGCATTACATGTTTAGAGTAAGGTACTCTTCGATACATGTGGAGTAACTAGAATCCGTAGGGCGAGGAAATGATACTTGGGCTAGGTGTGGCGTAGTCGACCTAGTGAGGGACACAATAGACCATGTCTGAACCAAGTGGGTATAAGATGAGTGAAGGAATGGGGCCGCGATTCATTCGAGCTCTTGAAGGGTTTGAAATAGTTACGGATCAACCGTTGATCTTTTGATTAATTGGGGATCATGATGTACTACTAGGTGCCACTCATGATCGTTCTATAATTAATGGTTAATTATAGGCGGCCAACATAAACCGAGAACCTATTTGGTCACCGCGCTGTGAGTGTAATCAAAGGATTTAAAGCGAGCTTGAGAATGGGATTCTCGGGCCGAGAGAAACTAGGTTTGGTTGGACCAAACATAAGCGAGCATGAAATTGTTTGATCGCAATGGAAGCGTGGATGGGCGTGTCTTATGAAGACATAATGGATGGACCAAAATGGTTTGGTTCTAATCCAATGGATGAGAATAAACCAAAGGGTTTGGTTTATATTAAACGAATGAACCAAAGGTTGGTTTGGTTCATTTTAACTTAAAATAAACCATCATGGTTTGGTTTATTTTAACTTATCTTAATGGAGCGAGTTAGCGGGCTTTATGGATATGATCCATTAACCATTAAGAGAATTAGTTCTCTATAAAATAGGGCTTAAACCTAATCAAAACCGAATGGTAGTTTGCCCACCTCCTTGGAGTTTTGGCGCCTAACCTAAGGTTGCCGCCCAGCTTTGTGTCAGCCGTCAACTTGTTGCGGCGACCAAGCTTCAGCCGGTGAACCTCGGCGACCCTCCGGTGATCTCCTCTAGGTTCGGTGATAAGGTGAGCTTCCATCTCTCCTTGGCCGGCCTCTATTCCTCCACCAAAAGCTGTCCAGTTTTTCTGGACAGCTTGTTTCTTTGTTGTCGGAGCGTCGTTTGGACGACGGTTAGTGCTCCGACAGCGGCTAACTTACCGGGGATTTGATCTCCGGTAATCCTCTGAGGTGGAGGACGAAGGATTCGTCAATTGGTTGACGAATACCTCTTCGGAGAAGCGAGTTTTGAGAACTCGTTTTGGATCCGAATTTGGATTCGGATCGTGATCATCTCTCGATCACGTTGTCTTCAACATGAGGCTAGTAACCCGTACGAAGACGAAGCTCGTGGCTTAGCGAAGTCATCCCGAGGAGCTCGGCGTGGATACGGATAGAGACGATTCTTACGAGGATCGTTCCGGTTGATGTCGTTCCCACTACACGTCATACGAAAGGTATAACGTAGATAATTTTCTTTTATTGCAAATTTTAATTTACGGTTATGTCTACACTTGTTGTAATATGCATGCGTGTGTTGTGTGTGTTGTAATAAATATATATTTATTATTTTTAATTGCTTCCGCTGTGTTCATGTTTACGAAACATGATCGAACACACACACGCCGCGGTGCCGGAAACCCAACACATACTTGGGCTAAAACCTCATGTTTGAGGTGTGTCAGTCGACTGGTGCCATGTGGCAGTTGACTGGCGTAGTCAACTAGGGTTTGACTGTGGGAATTGCCCTAGCAGTCGACTGCCATAGATGGGCAGTCGACTGTTTGGACAAGCAGTCGACTGATCTTGTGATTAGTCGATTGATGCTTGGATTTTGGGGCACAGAATAGAGTCTCACTCGACCGCTGGGACGAGCAGTCGAGTGATGGCTTATCAGTCGACAGATGCTCATGATCAGTCGACTGATGTTCTAGCCGTTGGATTTTTTTAGCGTGGATTACACCGTTGTCTCACGACAGCGGTGATCGATGATCGATGGTCCCGGGATCGATCGACATTTTCATAAAAGGAGCTCGTGATGGAGAAAAATGGATCCGGTTTTTGAGAGCTTTAGGGGTGATTTGTTGCTGCAAATCAGGTCTCCAAGTACTAATCAAACAACCAAGCATTCAAGCAATCAAAAGCAAGTGTTGTAAAGTTTTTCTTTACTTGTCTTTCACATTAATTGTTGTAATTGCTTGTTTTTTGTTTCTTATTATTGTAAGATTGCTTGTAAGGGGTTTCTCCGCCTCCGACTTGTGTCGAGAAGGAGTGTTTATCATAGTGGTGTGTGATTGGCATCGCTAGGGTTCGTACGAACCCAATCCGTGGAGTAGGAACCGTTCGGTTCCGAACCACGTTAAATATTTGTGTTTGCGTGTTGTATATTTCGTTATCATTATTATTTTTCTATTTCCGCTGCGCTAACAAAATTGTAGAGACAAACGCAACGAATTCCATTATCGAACGAGCACGACGCTATTCACCCCCCCCCTCTAGCGGCCTCAAATCTCCTACATTAACGGTGTGCCAAGTTTGGGGTTTTGGCACACTCGAGGGAATCAATCCATTATATGTCAAGTTTGGTATTTGACATAATCTTAGATAATGACAATTAGGTTCAAGATTTAGGTATCTTTATACCTTTGTAGTTTATATGATTGTCATGCTTTGTATGTCATACTATATGTCATGATATCATATATCATTTGATTGTATGAAACATGTCGCCTTGATACTTATGTTAATCTTCGTCTTGACATAATGTTATGCATCATTTAGAAATAATAGATTTTTTTTTTGAAAGCTATGAAATTGATGTATGTCATGATCATATTCATGCATTTACACTTGAAATTAAGGAAAATTGACATTATTTGATATCCTAGGTAAAATGATCAAATTAAAAATGGCTAGATATAAATGCAAGATCCCTTAGCATAGGAAAGGACCAATATGCATCGCACATAAATCATAGGATGACTTGTGTTTATGTATTGAAACATTTTAGACACAAGTGAGATACTAGGATAATGAGTTAAAGTTCAAGATGGTTATTGAATCAAAATGAACTCAAACTCTTCAAATGACATGAATAAATCATGAGGAAAGATAAAGTACAAGTCATGTGCACTTAGTCCCATTGATAATGATTGGAAAAATGGTTTAAAAATATCTTTTAAATCATTTTGAAAAATCTTGGTGAAGTCTATTTGTTGATAACAATCACTATTAAGGATATTGATACAAAATTAGCATGAAACATTAAAGTTTTCAATGGTTTTCAACTTTGTATCATTCTTTGAAAATGATGGGTATTTCAAAGAAAATTATTTTTTTTCCCCATAGTATTTGACATAAGTAATGTCTATATGAAATTTCAAAATTTTTCAAAAAATATAGAATTACTTATGCATTTTTAAAGTTCATCTAAAAAATATTTCATAAAAAATTGATATCAGTCGATTGGCTTCAAATACCAGTCGACTGGGAAGTGTAATAGTCGATTGATGATATGTTAGTCTACTATCGATGCACGCGAATGCATCCTCAAATCTCACGCCGGAAATCGTCGAGGACTCGAAGCGTGCGCTCGTGCTCAACGCCCGCAAGTGCATGGATGTCGTCATGTAATAAAAAGATTATCGATCCCACAGGGACTGAGATTCGAGTACCGATTGTTTAGTGGATGTTATTGTTCGGAGTTTAATGTTAAGAGTTGTGCTTATGAGGTTTGTCGGTAGTCCTAACTCTAGTACAGTGTCACACGGAGGAAGAGAAGGGTTGCTACGAGTCTTCTGAGGGAATTCTAGGATTTCGATTTCACTTGTGTGTCGCAGAACACGCTATCAATTGGGTATTATCTAAATGTCTAACTATGGTCTTGTGAAAGGGGCATCATACACTTCCCCGATGAGCCTTCGCATCTATCGGGAACTACCTCTGCCATACCAGGTCAACCCCTAGCTTTAAGATGGGATAGGTGGTACAAGGATGCTAGATTAATCCCTGTGATGAGTCGGAACGTGTCTCGTTTCTGACTCTATCACACTCTTCTATCCACGGTTATCGAAGATGAGACCAACCCCTAGGTTCCTCCTTAATTCTCCTAAATCTTTGATATGAGGGTTGTCACCCCTCATATTGGCTACGCAGAGTAAATAGAAGACCAAAATAAATAGTTATCGATCTAAACAATCACCGATTGCAAATATGAAATCAAGAACAGACATATATTTGAAAAAGCATGTTCTACGTACACAAACTACTCTCTAATCCTAGAATTGGAGAATCTACTCCATAAATACAAGAAGAGAAACACAAAGCATAATTGAATTCATAGATACAATGCAAATTATGTAAGGAAAGCGAATTACAATGCACTTTGGCTCTTCTCCCCGGTGTTGAAGCGCAGAATTTGGTCCTCGAGTGGCCTCCTTCCTCCCCATTGCAAGTTCCCAAAGCTTTTTAGGGCGTTGGTGTGTCGTCCCGGCCATCGTGCCTCCTCTTAGGATTTAAGCGTAGCTTTCCTTATATAGACATGAGGTTGGATCTTCCTGAAACCCAGAAAAAACCTAATCACGTCGAAATCGTCCCAGCGCTACACGGTCGTGTGGATTCACACGGTCAGGCCGTGTGTGGAGATGGTGTGTGCTCCGATGTTGACCATGTGGATTCATATGGTCAGGCTGTGTCCTTCGGTTCTAGCTGCCAAATGTCTTCCTTTTGCTCCAAAAATGCATCATTTTCCCCGTAGAATATTGTCCTGAATACAAAAATACAAAGAGCAGATCTCTGAACTAGAAAATAGGAAATGCATGCAAAATAAAGTGAAATATGCAAGAATCAAATATAAAATGCAACGAGATGTGAGCGAAAACTACTCCTAAAACTCTATATATTTTGCTCATATCAATTCCCCCAAATTTAAGTCTTTACTTGTCCTCAAGCAAACCTCAGTGCCATAAAATTTTAAAAAGGTATTGTTCCATACTTAGCATATTAACTAGATTTATCAAGTGGTATTTTCAATCAAAGAAAATATATATGCTCTAAAAATTCACTAAGTTAGCTTCTCGTGCATGTGCTAAGTGAATCTCCTTAAGAGATACTCGTTTCAAAGTAAGGTAAGTCATCATCTTATAGCTTTCCTAAGGTCTCCGGCTTTTAGGCAATGACCCGCCCTAAGCAAGGGTTGTTCCCTAGATCTAGCACAAAGTCTCAAAGGCATGCTCGGTATTGAGAGAAATTTGTAGGTGTTTCCCCAGTAACCTAACTCGGTCTCAAAGGGGCACCTAACATTTCCACCCACGACAACTATTTTCTTTTTTCTGAATGGGCTTCCACAATCCGAGCATCTCCAGTAACTAAAATGTTAAATCTAGAGTCACCTATAGATTCCAAAGTACTAGACTACTGAGATGAATCATAACGAAGTACATACTAGATTTTCCCTTTCAGAATTTTCGTCATGTGTAGGTGTAAAATAAAAGCTAACCAGTGTAAGTCTAGAACATTCATTAGAGCAAATAAAATAAAATACTACGAGGTAAATGAAGTTAAGCTGCTCATGAAAGCAACTCATGAAGAAAACTTTTAAAAATACTACTAAGGCAGCTTATAGATAGCAATAACTAAGTGCTGAAAGAAACTAAACAACATATGCATGAACAAATGAATGCTAACTAAAATGTAAATATCAAGAAAGAAACTATTACTAGAAAAAAAATAAATCAAAACTTCGGGCCCCCCAGATTTATATGAAATCATACCTCTAATACGGTGGTCAAGGCAGGAAGCCTAGTAGCCTCGGCATGTCTGGCTCCTGGGAGAACCTGGTGCTCAACCGCTGATGCAACATGTATATGTGGTCGATCTGAGAGCTGGTGGATGCAGCAACTGCTTTGTGCTCCTCCTCCCTAGCCCACTGTGCATGTTGGGCACGCATGTGCTACCTGACCTCCTGACGATGGATAGCCTCCTCCTAAAAATAAACTCGGGCCTCGTCGTAGAACTCCTCGGCCTGCTGAAAGTTCTCCCGTAGGCCCTGAAACTCTGCCTGCGTGTAGGCACTCTGCTCCTCCCATCGCTGCCCCTATGTCTGCTGCTCAGCATATATATCATCGAGGCGTGATTGAAACTCAGAGAAATCAAAGGGGGGTGTACCTGCATCCTATTCAAAAGTAGGAAAAGAAGGTGGTGTAGGTGTAGGCTCTCTGTGTGGCCTAGGTGGGCTCCTATACCTATAAAAAATAAACACACAGTGCGGCCCTTTTATCCCTTGTGCGACATGGTCACGTGTAAACACACAGCCTAGCCGTGTGCGCCACTGGGAGATGAGTCGGCTTGGGGCACAGCTGTGTGAAACCACACGGCCTAGCTGTGTGCCCCCTTATTTCTCTCCCAAAGTGCACCATGGCCCGAATTCTCCTTACATGTTCTGTCGTGTAGGTTCAAAATGATTTTTGTGTTTACCTAGCAGGTTCTTTCTAGTCCTAATTCATGCTCAAAAATGATAAATGCTAGAAATCAAAGTTCAAATTACCAAAACAAATGCAATTAAGTCAAAATCAAGTAAATGTTAGTGCAATCGGCCCAGGTCACGATTGACCAGGACTCGAGTTTGACTCGAATGATGTTTTGATGTTCGACAAAAATATATGACAATGTAATTGTCAAGGTAAAGTCCAAGGCATGGGTACTTGGCATGGAAAGTCCAAGTGGAACACTTGGCATTTGGTAAAGTCCAAGTCTTGAGTACTTGGCACATGAAAAGTCCAAGCATGGGTCTTGGCAATGTAAAAGTCCAACATGGGTTGGCAAGGGAAAGCCCAAGCATAAGTCTTGGCATGAGAAGTCTAAGGGTTTGATATTGGCGGCGTAAAGTCCAAGCGGGAGTCTTGGCAGCATAAGTCCAATGGTTGGCGGCGTAAAGTCCAAGCAGAGTCTTGGCGGCATAAGTCCAATGTGCCTTGGCGGTGTAGACACCGTTAAGCATGACATAGCCGATGGAAGCACCTGAAGGCTAGCGCGATGGATAAATAAGTCATGGATGACTTGGAGGGATCTGAGAGGCGTGAGGTTGATGGAGGTGGCTAGAAGGTTTAGGTCTAGGCTAAGGGTGGTCTAGCAAGTATGGGGGCACCATACTTGGGCTAAAACCTCATGTTTGAGGTGTGCCAGTCGACTAGTGTCATGTGGCAGTCGACTGGACCGAGTCAACTAGGGTTTGACTGCGGGAAGTGGCCTGTGATCATGCGCCGGAGGATGGCGATCGGTGATGGCTCAGCGATCAACTAATTGCATGATCAGTCGACTGGTGCTCAGGAATTCGGCCACAGAGTGTAGTCTCACTCGACCGCTGGGACCAGCAGTCGAGTGAGGACACCATCAGTCGACTGATAAGTTTGATCAGTCGCTGATGGTAGATCCGTTGGACTTATCCAGCGTAGATCTATCCATTGTCTCACGACAACAGTGGCATCAGTCGACTGATGGTCTCGAGCAGTCGACTGATTGACTTTTTCCAGCACAGGTTGAAGCTTTATAAGGAGCTCGTGATGGAGGAATTTGGATGGTTCTTTGAGGCGATTTGGGGCGAGTTGCTGCTGCAATTCAGGGTCTCCAAGTGCTACTCGATCAACCTAGCGATCAAGCATTCAAGAGCATTTGTAAAGTGTTTTTTTTTACTAGTCTTGCTTTGTATTTCATTGTATTTCCTTGTAGCTTTTTGATTATTGTTGTAATCATCTTGTACGAGGTTTCTCCGCCTCCGGATTGTTCCGAGAAGGAGTGTTTTATAGTGGTGTGTGATTGGCATCGCTAGGGTTCGTACGAAGCTGATCCGTGGAGTAGGAACCGTGCAGTTCCGAACCACGTTAAACAATTGTGTTCGTGTGTGATTGTTTATTTCGTTATTGTATTATCTCTATTTCTGCTGCGTACTAACAAAATTGTAGAGACGATCACGATCGAATTCCATCAACGAGTGAACACGCGCTATTCACCCCCCCCCCCTCTAGCCATTACAAAGATCCCAACAAGTGGTATCAGAGCCCGGGGCTCTTCTACGGATTAACAACCCGGAGTCAAGACGCTAGAGGGAAAGATGGAAGTCCAAGAACAATTAGGATGGGACATCAACACACCGGTCCCTTATTCATTCTATGGACGAGAAGGCTTCAATTCTTGGAAGAAAAGGATTGAAGATTTTTTGATGATGAAAGATTTTGAGGGGTGGTCCCTATTAATGGAAGGATTTGAGTTTCCAAGAGGACCAAAAGGTGGATTCCTCAAAAGAAAGAGATGGAGTGAAGATCAAATTCAAGCCTTCGAGAAAAACGTAAAGGTAGTAAATTTTATTTTTGATTTTGTCCCTAATGATATTGTGTGTATGGTAGGGGATTTTATGGATGCTAAGGAGTTATGGAGCCAAGTGGCAAAGCTCCATGAAAACTCATCATCGGTCCAACAAGAAGAAGAAGAGGTGGAAGAAGTATCCGCTTCTAGGATTGAGGAGGAGAGACCATCTACACCGGAGCAACCTCAAGAGGAGCCTTCAACAACCAGTCAAGATGAGGAAGCTCAAAATTCAACTCCGGCACCTACCATCACCCTAGGTAACTCAAGCATATGTGTTAATAATAAAATGCATATAATATGCTTTGAGTGTAGGGAAACCGGGCACTACAAGAGCAAGTGCTCAAAGAAGGTTAAGAAAGCTCCTCCGGCACCCAAAAGTCAACAAAAGTCAAAGGATGCCAGTTCCCCAAGTCAAACGATCAAGGAGCATATTATATGCTTCAAGTGCAATTTAAAAGGACATTATAGGAATCAATGTCCTAGGGGGAAGAAGAAGATCCAAGAGAGAGCTACACATGTAGGGGGAGTTTCCAAAGCTAACCCTAAGGTATTTTTAAATAAAGCTCTTTATTCAAATAATGTCAAAAAGCATGCTAGAAATAATTTTAGCAATCTTGCTATCTATCACAAAGAGCATGCTAGAAATAAGGAATTTTGTCTAGGAGCTAAGAAAGTCCACTTAGAAAATAAGGAAAAATTTGGGACTAATGTCCCTAAAAACAATTTACCTAAGGACAAACCTAGGTCAAATAACTCAAGATCAATTTTACCTAGGGAGACAATTAGAAAGGTGCAAGAGCATCTAGGTCTTAACTCTAAGTGGACTAGGCACATGCCTAGAAAGAACCATGCTCAAAGTTTAAAAAAAAATTCTAAAATTGAGCAACTAGAAAAGGAAAATCAAGTCTTGAGGTCAAGGCTTGAAAAGATGGAGAAAACCCTTGCAAAAATGCAAAATCAATTTCAAGGGTCTAGAAGTCAAAGCCTAGGGTCAAATGATCAAAAGTCTAGGTCCAAGAGTCAAAAGTCAACCAAGGGCAAGCAAGGTTTGGGTCACAAACCTAAGCCTAAGGTGGCTTACCATAGTGTTCCATTTGATTATGGAACACAATCTAGGTCTAGGAAGACCAAGGTTACTAGGGAAGTTATCCCTAAGAGTAACCAAAGTTTGTGCCTAGTGGCTAAGGTTTCTAGGAAACCTAGGGTGGCCACTAAGAAGGTTACTAGGGAGGCAATCCCTAAGGTTAACCATGGTAAGACTCAAATGACCAAGGCTAATAAGCTTAGAAGGGTCATTAGGAAGGTATCTAGGGAGGTTATCCCTAAGGAATGCCTAATTAACCCTAGGAGCTCAAATCGGTTTTGGGTTCCTAAGAGCGTGATAGATTCACGCTAGATGGGGTTAGGATGTGCCAACCTTGATTGGATGGGTAGTTAACTCAACCATGGCAAAGGTGGCACTTTAGGATATTTTCAAGGCTATGGTTACCTTGGAAATGCATTTGAGTCTTAATCCTAAAAGTTTTAGGATGTGCCAATATTACTTGAGAAGTTTGATAAAATGATCAAAATTGGCACAATTTAGGTTTAGAGGTTAGTGTGCCATTTTGGGCTTTTGGCACACTTGGGAGAAAAATAGAAATATGGCAAAATATAATTAATTATATGAAATGGCAATTAATATTAAAATTTAGGTATTACTATACCTATATATTTTATATGTCATGCTTTGGTTGTCATATAACATGTCATGACATCATGCTTATTTTTAATCATTCTATATGTCATGTACATGTTTAGGATTAAGGATTAAATGTCATGTGTTTTTAGATTTCATATTATGCCATGACATCATGATTATGAGCATGTGTTTATCTATATCATCTCTAATGTCATAATCACTCATGCATTTAAGATAAGTTGATTGAAATTGATTTAAGGACAATGGCATGACTTGGAGTCCCATTTATAAGGGAATCAAGTAGGGTTGCCTTAGAAAAATGCATGAAACCCTAGATTAGGGAGAACAAAATCCACATCTTACATCCAATTGACATGTATGTGTATTTATACACCCTAGATACATGTGAGATGCTAGGATATGAGTTGAGTTCAAGGTGCATAGTTTTTGCATCTAGATGAACTAAAATTCATCTTGTTTCAATGATGGATCATTGGGAAAGCTTGTGTACAAGTCATGTACATAGAGCCCAAGAAATATGATCCAAAATAAGGTTTTGAAAATATTTTAAAATCATTTTAGAAAACCTTGGTGAAGCCTATCTTTTGATAGCAATCACCATTGATGGAGTTGATACAAGATAGGGCCAAAACATTAAAAATTTCAATGGTTTTGAGTTTTGTATCAAACTCACTATTTTATGGGTAAAATAATTTTCAAATATTTTTCACCCATTGTATTGACTATAAGTAATATACGTATCAAATTTCGTGATTTTTCAAAATACGTAGAATTACTTATGATTTTCTAAAACTCGTTTCTGATAATTGAAAATCAGATTTTTTCGATCACGATCGCCTCGGGTGGCGCTGATCGATGATTTGAATCACGATCGATTTCCAATCACTCGGGTTGTTTAACCCGATTTCAACTGCGGTTAAGGTCCCTAACCACTCCTAACCCTAGGATATGCTTTGGGAAGCATGATAAAGGGTGAAAATCCAGTGGATATGGATTAGGAGAGGTGTTTAGGGTTTGTATCAATTTTAAGGTGTTGGGAAGTTCAATGTTGAATTTCTAACCTTAATTTTGATGGTTTAGAGTTTCTATTGGCTTAGGGACTTCCCAAGGACATTGTTGGTGCAATTGTCAAGGGGGAACAAGCCTTTAGGGGGAGGTATCCATCTTGGAGTGATGGATGTATTTTTCTTTCTTCTTGAAGGGGAAAATGTTATCAATTGGGAAAATTTATGGATTTTTAGAAACCCAATTTGGAAATTGGGAGAGTGTATAGGATTGCCTCTCTTGAGTGATATGGGACTTATCACTAAGAAGATGGTAGGCATCCTAGGTATTTTTAAACCAAGGTGGAGATTGTAAGATCTCATTGGGACGTGAGACTTTGATCTCCTTGTAGAGATGACCATTTTGATGTATGTCAAAAAGGAGGAGAATGTTTGGGGGAGAACATTTGGAGAATGTTTAAGATTACCAACTTGGGATAATTGGTAAGGGATTTGAGTTAGTGTTCTAACTCCTAACTCGATGATTTGTTTGGTTTTTGTCAAACATCAAAAAGGGGGAGATTGTTGGTGCAATCGGCCCAGGTCACGATTGATCAGGACTCGAGTTTGACTCGAATGATGTTTTGATGTTCGACAAAAATATATGACAATGTAATTGTCAAGGTAAAGTCCAAGTCATGGGTACTTGGCATGGAAAGTCTAAGTGGAACACTTGGCATTTGGTAAAGTCCAAGTCTTGAGTACTTGGCACATGAAAAGTCCAAGCATGGGTCTTGGCAATGTAAAAGTCCAACATGGGTTGGCAAGGGAAAGCCCAAGCATAAGTCTTGGCATGAGAAGTCCAAGGGTTTGATATTGGCGGCGTAAAGTCCAAGCGGGAGTCTTGGCAGCATAAGTCCAATGGTTGGCGGCGTAAAGTCCAAGCAGAGTCTTGGCGGCGTAAGTCCAATGTGCCTTGGCGGTATAGACACCGTTAGCATGACATAGCCGATGAAAGCACCTGAAGGCTAGCGCGATGGATGAACAAGTCATGGATGACTTGGAGGGATCCGAGAGGCGTGAGGCTGATGGAGGTGGCTAGAAGGCTTAGGTCTAGGCTAAGGGTGGTCTAGCAAGTATGGGGGCACCATACTTGGGCTAAAACCTCATGTTTGAGGTGTGCCAATGACCGTGTCATGTGGCGCGACCGACCGAGTCAACTAGGGTTTGATCACGGAAGTGGTTTAGCAGTGATCGCCAGAGGATGGCAATGATCGATGGTTTCGGCAATGACGATTGCATGATCACCGATCGGTGCTCGAATTCGACCACAGAGTAGTCTCACTCGATCCGAGACCAGAATGAGTGAGGACATCATCACGATCGAGGTTTGATCAATCGACTGATGGTAGATCCGTTGGACTTATCCAGCGTGGATCTAGCCGTTGTCTCACGATAACAGTGACATCAGTCGACTGATGGTCCCGAGCAGTCGACTGATTGACTTTTTCTAGCACAGGTTGAAGCTTTATAAGGAGCTCATGATGGAGGAATTTGGATGGTTCTTTGAGGCGATTTGGGGTGAGTTGCTGCTGCAATTCAAGGTCTCCAAGTGCTACTCGATCAACCTAGCGATCAAGCATTCAAGAGCATTTGTAAAGTATTTTTCTTTACTAGTCTTGCTTAGTATTTCATTGTATTTGCTTGTAGCTTTTTGATTATTGTTGTAATCATCTTGTACGAGGTTTCTCCGCCTCCGGATTGTTCCGAGAAGGAGTGTTTTATAGTGGTGTGTGATTGGCATCACTAGGGTTCGTACGAACCCGATCCGTGGAGTAGGAACCGTGCGGTTCCGAACCATATTAAACAATTGTGTTCGTGTGTGATTATTTATTTCGTTATTGTATTATCTCTATTTCCGCTGCGTACTAACGAAATTGTAGAGATGATCACGATCGAATTCCATCAACGAACGAACACGCGCTATTCACCCCCCCTCTAGCCATTACAAAGATCCCAACAGTAAAAACTAAACTTGGGTTGCCTCCCAAGAAGCGCTTTGTTTAAGGTCTTTTAGCTCGGCCACAGTCCATTATCTCAACTTGGCTTCAGAGGTTCTGTAAACCTCCATTCATCTATCTCAAATACTTTATCTATGCTATCCTCTTTAGCTCTAGCTGGAATAATACTTCCCTGACACGGGTCCCTGACGTGCCACTCTAGCAGGCTCAAATTCCATCCTATTGTCTCCTACTTTTAGGGTCAGCTTGTGATTCTTAACGTCAATGACCATTCCGGCAGTAGCTAAAAATGGTATTCCCAGGATGACAGGTATCTTCGGATCTTCTTCCATTTCCATGACCACAAAGTCGGTCGAAAGTATAAAATTTCCCACCTTAACAAGCACATCTTCTAGAATCCCCAATGGGTATCGGTATGAATGGTCGGCTAGCTGCAATGTCATAGTGGTGACCTTCAAATTCCCCAACCCTAGCTTTTTGCATAGGGTATAGGGCATCAAGCTCACACTAGCGCCCAAATCATAGAAGGCTTTGCTAATCAGGGCCATCCCTATATAACACAAGATATAGAAACTCCCCAGATCTTTTAGTTTCTGAGTGGTCTCGTTCCGGAGGTAAGCACTTGATTCCTCTATGAGGGCCACTGTCTCAGACTTTTCGACCTTCCTACGGTGTGCCAAAATATCTTTCATGAATCTCGCGAATTGGGGCATTTGGTGCAGCACTTCGAGTATTAGCACCTCTACTGAGAAAGATTTTAGCATGTTCAAAAAATTACCAAACTTGGCATCTTTCTTTGCATGGGTCAGTCGCTGGGGAAATGGCACCGTCAAGGGTGGTTGCATTTTTATAGAAGGCTCCTGATTTATGTCTTCGTCTTCTTCCTTCCTAATTTCCCTAGGAGGTTCCCTTATTTCGAGTCTTGGTTCCAGTCTGACAACCAACCGGCTCAGCATCTCTTTCAGCATCCTTCCACTCCACAACGTCACTACCTTACACTGCTCTACCGGATTGACCTCTAACTTTCCTGGCAGTTTCCCTAGTACTCTGGAGATCTGGTTGGCAATCTGAGCTACTTGAATTTCTAGCATCTTTTGTCTGTTGGTGAGATCCTTTACAGACGATCTTAACTCTTCGATCATCGTATCCATCTACGAATGTCACCGTTGAAATTTCGCATTCGCTTCCCATTGCATCCGAATGAAGTTTTCTATCATATTCTTCAGACGAGTGTCAGGCGGTTGTGGTTGCCCATTTCCTCCCGATTGTTGGAAATCCCCCGAAATATTACTATAGAAAAAGTTCGGGTGGTTCCTCCATCCAGGATTATAGGTACTGGAATATGGGTTGTTGGGTCTTTGTTTGTGGTCGCCAACCGCATCGACATGCTCGATCTACTCTTCTAAGCTGCCCTACCTTCTATAATAGTCCTCTTGATATGCTAATGCTCTCTCTCCAAAGGTATTGGCCCACATGCAGAATTAGGGTTTAGAGAGTCGAACCATCTACTAAGTGCATCCATCCTTGTTGCTAGGTGGTCAATCGAGTTGACAGCATATCTACCTGCTACAAGAGCTGGGTGACTATGCTCGGAAGCCCATTGATGGTGGTTCTGAGCCACCTCTTCAATCAGCTCCTCCACTTCCTTGATAGTCTTGTTCATTAGCGCTCCTCCTGCAGCAAAATCGAGGGACACCTTTGTGGCATACGTGATCCCATTATAGAAGATGTGGATCACCAGCCACCTTTCTAGTCCATGATGGGGGTATTGGTAGAGTAGCCCCTTTTAGTGATCCCAGGCTTCGAATAAAGACTCCCCTTTCTTCTGACAAAAGCTAGTAATTAAATGGCGCATGTGAGCAGTCTTGCTTGATGGGAAAAATTTGTTAAAAAATTGTTGCTCACATTGCTCCCATGTAGTAATGCTTCTCGACTGCAAGGAGTGAAGCCATGCCTTAGTCTTATCCTGCAATGAGAAAGGGAATAGGCTCATGTGGATCACGTTGACAGATACTCCATTGATTTTCATCGTCAAGAAAATTTCCAAAAATGTCTCCAGGTGCGGGTTCGAATCTTCAGTTGCGGCCCCCCCCCCCGAATTGACTCTGTTGGACCATGTGTATAAGAGCATGTTTCAATTCAAAATTGTTAGTAGCAATGGATGGTCCAGCTATACTCGGCCTAAATCCTTTGGCACTAGGGGTTGCGTAATACCGCAAAGGTCGGCTACCTACGTTCACCACAGATGCGTCTTGGTCCTCCATCCTCTTCTGTTCAGCTCTCCTACGATAGTAGGTTCGTTCAATTTCTAAATCTATTGGAACTCGACCTTTCGATCCTAAATGTCTACGCAT
This sequence comes from Wurfbainia villosa, assembly GCA_025175895.1. Taxonomy (NCBI): domain Eukaryota; kingdom Viridiplantae; phylum Streptophyta; class Magnoliopsida; order Zingiberales; family Zingiberaceae; genus Wurfbainia; species Wurfbainia villosa. The sequence goes on from CM045995.1 coordinate 27,230,238, forward strand.
ACGAAGAACCGAACACCAAAATTAGGAGTATATCTTATTGCTTAATAACATGAATTAAAAATATTTTAAAGATGCGAAGTTAGATGAAGAATAAACTAAAACAAATAGAAAATGCAAGAAACTAATTAAACTTAATCTAAACTAAATCTAGGTATATGTAAAAAAATCTAAAACTGAAGTAAATAAAATAATAAAAATAAATCAAGTAAATGAATCTAACCTAAGTCCGATCCAACTATGCACCTCTTGATTCGATATCGAATCAATCAATCCCCGGCAATGGCGCCAAAAATTTGATGCACGCGAATGCGCCCTCAAATCTCGCGACGGGAACCGTCGAGGACTCGAAGCGTGCACTCGCACTCAACGCCCGCTAGTGCATGGATGTCATCATGTAATAAAAAGATTATCGATCCCACATGGACTGAGATTCGAGTACCGATTGTTCAGTGGATATTATTGTTCAGAGTTTAATGTTAAGGGTTGTGCTTATGAGGTTTGTCGGTAGTCCTAACTCTAGTACGGTGTCACACAGAGGAAGAGAAGGGTTGCTACGAGTCTTCTGAGGGAATTCTAGGATTTTGGTTTCGCTTGTGTGTCACAGAACACGGTATCAATTGGGTATTATCTAAACGCCTAACTATAGTCTTGTGGAAGGGGCATCATACACTTCCCCGATGAGCCTTCGCATCTATCGGGAACTACCTCTGCCATACTAGGTTGACCTCTGGCTTTAGGACGGGATAGACGGTACAAGGATGCTAGATCAATCCCTCTGACGAGTTGGAATGTGTCCCGTTTCTGACTCTATCACACCCTTCTATCCACGGTTATCAGAGATGAGGTTAACCCCTAAGTTCCTCCTTAATTCTCTTAAATCTTTGATACGAGGGTTGTCACCCCTCGTATTGGCTATGCATAGTAAATAGAAGACTAAAACAAATACCTATCGATCTAAACAATCACCAATTACAAATATAAAATCAAGAACAGACATATATTTGAAATAGCATGTTCTACGCACACAAACTACTCCTTAATCCTAGAATTTGAGAATCTACTCCATAAATACGAGAAGAGAAACACAAAGCATAATTGAATTCATAGATATAATGCAAATTATGTAAGGAAAGCGAATTACAATGCACTTTGGTTCTTCTCCCCGGCATTGAAGTGCAGAATTTGGTCCTCGAGCGGCCTCCTTCCTCCCTGTTTCGAGTTTCCGAAGCTTTTTAGGGCATCGGTGTGTCGTCCCGACCGTCGTGCCTCCTCTTAGGGTTTGAGCGTAGCTTTCCTTATATATACATGAGGCTGGATCTTCCCAAAACCCAAAAAAAATCTAATCACATCGAAATTGTCCCAGCGCCACATGGTCGTGTCGATTCACATGGCCAGGCCATGTGTGGCATTAGTGTGTGCTCCGGTGCTAGCCGTGTGGATTCACAGGGTCAGGTTGTGTGTCCTTCAGTTCTAGCTGCCAAATGTCTTCCTTTTGCTCCAAAAATGCATCATTTTCTCCTTAGAATGTTGTCCGTCATACAAAAGTACAAAGAACAGATCTCCAAATCAGAAAATAGGAAATGCATGCAAAATAAAGTGAAATATGCAAGAATCAAATATAAAATGCAACGAGATGTGAGCGAAAATTACTCCTAAACCCCTATATATTTTGCTCACATCAACTTCTAACACTATTTTTAGTTGAATAGGTCTGGTTTAGCCATTACAAACAACCCTAGGTAACTTAACTACTCGTAACCCTCTGAGATGCTTAGACAAGCATTAAAAAGGAAAGATTTTCAATGAAAATGAATAGGGGAGTTAATTATGGTAAGAATCAAACTTTAAAGGAATGTTAAAGTTTAAGGTTGAACTTTTGCCCTCATATTTGAGTTTAAATCTCTTATAGACTTAGGACCTCTACAAAGACATTATTGATGGAATGATTAAGGGAGAGCAAGTCTTTAGGAGGAGGATGTCCTTTATGGTGTGATAAGTGACTTATCACTAAAAAAAAATGAAGGGTTTAATGGAGAATGAGGTATGAAGGTTTATGAGATACTTTTTGATGTATCTCAATGGGGAAGAACGAAGTGTTTAAGGTAAGAAACTTTCATTATGTTTTGGCATAGGAAGAGGTAAGTTGAGCTTATGGGCTAGCCTAACTTAAAGATATTGTCAAATATCAAAATAGAAGAGATTGTTGGTACAATCAACCTCGGGTCAACTTTGACCAAGCTCAAGTTGGGCTCGAGTTGAGTTTCGATGTTTGACAATAATGGACATCTGAGGTCATATGAAGGAAAGTGTTGGTGTAATAGGAAGTCAAGTAGGTCAAGGTTAACTGAATACTTGACGAGTGAAAAATTCAAGTGGGTCAGGGAAGATCAGACACTTGGTGGTCGGAAGTCCAATAGGGAGTTGGCAAATACGATATCCAAGTGGGTCAAGGAGAACCAGACACATGGTGGTGGAAAGTCCAATAGGGAGTTGGCAAATGTGAAGACTAAGTGGGTCACAGTTAGGGTTGTAAACAAACCAAGCCAAGCCAAGCTTTATAGTGTTCAGACTTGTTTGATAAGATAACCAAGCCGAGCCGAGCCAAGCCTAAAATTAACCAAGTTATTGAAAAACTTGTTCAAGCTTGGCTTGGTATTTTTTTTAAAGCTTGAGCTTGAATTGAGCTTAGCTTGTTTAATAGGTATCGAGCTTCTTATCGAGCTTCTAATCAAGCTTGATTCAAGCTTAAATTAAGCTTGATTCAAGCTTGTTTAAATTTGGCTTATTTAAACGTTATTAAGCTCTTAAGTCAAACTTGTTTGTTTATTTAAAATTTTACTAATTTAATCCTGATTTATAAATGAGTATAAATAAGTTCAAAAATAATTTTTAAAAAAGTCTAATCATAAATCAGCTTGTTAATGTTCACGAACATTAACAAGTCGAACACATATGTGTTCAAGCTTGTTTATTTAATTTATCAAGCTGTTTAAGCTTGTTTATTTATTGACTTTAATGCATATTGAACGAATGTAAACGAACTCTTACCGAGTCGAACACCATGCTTGTTCATGAACGCTTGATTCGTTTATAACCCTAGTCACAGTTGATCAAACACTTGACATGAGATGAAAAATTCAAACAGGTCAAGGAGGACCGGATGTTTGGTGATGAGAAGTCCAGGTGGGCCAAGGTTGACAAGACACTTGGCAAGTGGAAAGTCTAAAGAAGTTAAAGAGGACCAGATGTTTGGTGAAGTGAAGTCCTGACAGGTCAAGGTGACCAGATACTTGACAAAGTGAAGTCCCAACAGGTCAAGGTGACCAGATGCTTGGCAAAGTGAAGTCCCGATAGGTCAAGATGATCAGATGCTTGGCAAAGTAAAGTTCCGATAGGTCAAGATGATCAGATGCTTGGTAAAGTGAAGTCCTGGCAGATCAGGGTGATCGAATGTTTGGCAAAGAGAGGTTCTGGTAAGTCAAGGATGACCGGATGCTAGATGAAAAAAGTTTTGATAGGTTAAGATTAATTGGATACCAGGTGAAGTGAGAGTTAGCTTGAAAATAGGCTAAAATTGAGGTATCAATCAACTAGTGGGGCATACCAGTCGACTGGTGTTACTGTTCAAGCATTGTTGAGTTTAGAACTCGACTATGAACAATAGCAATCGATTGTGAACAATGTTTTTAGCCTATGAACCAAACAGAATGTTTTCAACTCAATCAGCAATTCGACCGAGCTCACTAGTCAATTGATGATTTATGGTAGTCGACTGGTGCACTGTAGCAGGTCAAAATTCGACGTGGATTAAGCCATTGAAAAGCAACGGTTGATCGATCAATCAACTAGGGGTAAGACCAGTCGACTATTAGGCAGAAATCAGCCCGATGAGAAGCCTATAAGAAAGGGCTTCGAGAAGATTTGAAGATGTCGATTATTGGAGACTTTGAAGGGGAGTTGCTGCTACATTCCAAACCTTCCAAAGGCTTTCCAACACAACTAAACTACAAGAAAGCAAGATTTCAATCGTGTAAAGTATTTTTGATTTTTTCTCTTTCATTTCCCTTTTATATTTGTATTTGGTTGCATCTCTTGTATAAGAATAGGTTGTAAGAGGTTTCTCCACCTCTGAAAGGTTTCCGAAAAGGAGAAAGGATAGTGGATCTATCGCTATGAGCTAGGTCATGGAGTAGGAACTAGGGATTTCAAACCACATAAAAATCAATTTGTTGTGCTTGTGTATTTTGTTTTTGTTTATGTTTGTTTCCGATGCGCATTCACTTGTTGTAGACAAGCATGAGAATGAATCGACAATCGAGTTCACCCCCTTTAGTGCACCAAGGTCCTAACAATTGTTTGATGAATAATGTTAGTTTCTTTGTAAAATTCATTAAATGAACCATCATATTATCCTCCTTGATCACTTCGAATTATTTTAATTCATTGACTAATTTTATTCTCAACTTCATTCTTATAATTTTTGAATGCTTCTAAGGCTTCATCTTTGTCTTTTAATAGATATACATAATAATATCTAGTACAACCATCAATAAAAGTAATAAAATACTTTTTATCTCCTCTAGTTTGTACGAAGTTTAAATCGTATATATATCTGTGAATTAACTCTAGAGGAGTCATGCTTCTTTCCATCGAATGTAAAGATAACTTTGTCATTTTAGCTTCAACACATATTTCACATTTATGTATTGGATCAATATTAAATGCTGCCAATAAATTTAAATTCATAAGTCATTGCAAAGTGTTATAATTTATATGTCTAAGTCAATATGTCATAAACTAGAATACTCAATCAAATAAGCATAATTTATAATTTTATTGTCATTGAAGTCACAGTGACAACCATTATATTCATTTTGAATAGATTTCTCTCTATGTATCCTCTGCCTATGAATTGACCTCATTTTGTTAATACAAATTTATTGGACTTAAACACTAACTTGAAACCATCTTTGACAAAAGACCACCTGATACTAAATTCTTTCGGATTTCAAGAACATGAAGCACATCAATTAGTGTCACTTTTTCATCTGTCATCATCTTCAATACCACTTTACCAAGACTAACAATGTTGAAAGTTACAGAATTGTCCATGATTAGTTTTCTTCCACTGATAGATGTAAAAGTTGAAAATTGAGTTTTGTAAGAGCATATATGTCATGTAGCACCAATATCGACCCACGACTGTCTTGGATTATCAACCAAGTTAGCTTCAAATACAATGTCAGTCAAGTCTAATTTTGACATATCTATTGACGCTGACTTATCTTCATTAACATGCACTTGAGCGACTTTCTTTGGATATCGACAGTCTTTGGCCTTGTGATTTAGTTTGCCATAGTTGTGGCATGTTCCTTGGAACTTCTTGGCCTTCCCTTGGATGTCTTTTACTGGGATACTTTCTCTTCTTGTCAGTATTTGGTTCCATCAGATTTACCTTAACACACATAAGTATTTTTATTGATTCTGATTGCTTGCGATTATCTTCTTCAATTCACAGTCTTATAATCAACTCCTCAAGTCTCATCTCCTTTCGCTTGTGCTTTAGATAATTTTTTAATTCCCTCCACGAATGTGGGAGTTTCTTGATTATCACAACAACTTGAAAGGACTCATTTATTGTTATGCCTTCGGCATGCAAACTATATAGGATCGACTGTAACTCTTGGACCTAAGTCATCATAATTTTAGAATCAATCATCTTGAAGTGTAAGAATTTACCAACAATGAATTTCTTCAGTTAAACATCTTCTGTTTTGTACTTCCTTTCAAGAGATTTCCATAATTCCTTTGCAGTTGTCATGAGACTATGCAAGTTATATAATGTGTTGCCTAAGCCACTGAGCACATAATTTTGACATAAGAAATTAATATGTCCCCAAATATCATATGTCGTCCTCTTCTCTTCATTTTGTCAATACAAATTTATTGAACTTAAACACTAACTTAAAACCATCTTTGACAAGCCCTAATACTAAATTCTTTCGGATATCAAGAACATGAAGTACATCAATTAGTGTCACTTTTTTATTTGTCGTCATCTTCAGTACCACTTTGCCAAAGCCAACAATGTTGAAAGTGGCAGAATTACCCATGATTAGCTTTCTCCCATTGATAGGAGTATAAGTTGAAAATTAGATCTTGTCAGAGCATATATGTCGTGTAGCACCAGTATCGCCCCACCACTACCTTAGATTATCCACCAAGTTAGCTTCGAATACAATGTCAGACAAGTCTAATTTTGATATATCTACTGATACTGACTTATCTTCAATCATGTGCACTTGAGCGTCTTTCTTTGGATGTCGACAGTCTTTAGCCTTGTGATTTAATTTACCACAGTTGTGACATGTTCCTTGGAACTTTTGGCCTTCCCTTGAATATGTCTTTTATTTGGATACTTTCGCTTCTTATCAGTGTTTGGTTCCATCAGATTTGCCTTAGCACATATAGGCATTTTTATTGATTCAGATTGTTTGTGATTATCTTCTTCAATTTATAGTCTTATGATCAGTTCCTCAAGTCTCATCTCCTTTCACTTGTGCTTTAGATAATTTTTGAATTCCCTCAATGAAGGTGGGAGTTTCTCGATTATCATAGCAACTTGAAAGGACTCATTCATTGTTTTGCCTTCGGCATGCAAACTATGTAGGATCAACTGTAACTCTTGGACTTGAGTCATCATAATTTTAGAATCAATCATCTTGAAGTGTAAGAATTTACCCACAATGAATTTCTTCAATCTGACATCTTCTGCTTTGTACTTCTTTTGAAAATATTCTCATAATTCCTTTGCAATTGTCATGGGATTATACACATTGTATAATGTGTTGTCCAAGCCATTGAGAACATCATTTTGACATGAGAAAACCCAAGCATCATATATCTTTCTCTTTTGTTTATTAGTTTCTCTTAGAGAGATGGTGGAGACATCTTCATGTAAGAACCTCACAAGGTTCAACGTGTTTAGATAAAATATCATCTTTTACTATCATCTTTTGAAATCAGTAATGGTAAACTTCTCCGATTTCTTGCCATGTGCTAGTGGAACGGGGCCATTGATGATGAATCTATAGTAGATTGCATGGAAAATTCATCTTCAAATTGTTGGGGCGGGTGAAGATGGCGCAATCTGAGCGCAGGCAGAATGACGGTATAATACCGCTTAGACGAAGTCGAGGCTAGAGTTTGACTCTATCTCCTTAAGATGAATTTGTCTCGCACACAATGCTCATGGAATGTGATAATCATCTCCCAAGATACAATGACTTTATCTTACGATAGCAGTATTGCAAATCATATGACCTTTGGACCGAATAAGCTTCTTGAACTATCCAAAATGCAAGTATGAAATGCAATACTTGTTTTGCTTTGAATTGGATGATACAAATGAGAGAGTGAGATATTTTATTTATACTTTGTGAAGAGGTAGAGGAACCTCTTAGTTCAATCAAATCTCATCTGTTTAGTTTAATTAGATGATTTAGATCAAATTCCTTCCGAAGGAACGCAATGTCTCTTCACTTGAGTTCATCTAATTCATCCATTTTGAAACTAATGACTCAAATCGTGTCCCAATTGAAAGAATACTTTGTCTCTTTATTTAGATGTATCTGAGTCATTCATTTTGAATTAAATAACTGAGATTGAGTCATTCGAAGGAGCACTTATGCCCTCTCATTCGGATGAACATGATTTGTCCATCTTAATTCGACGATCCAAATTAAATCATAATTAATTTCTCATTCATCAAAAATTGATTTAGAAAAATAAAATTAGATGCTCATTTTATTTATTGACTCAAAACTAATTTTCCAACAACTATTGTACTGATGATGAGAAAAAAATCAATAAAAGTAGTGATGGAGAAGATGAAACAACCCTATTCGATGATGAGAATGTAGTAGATGGATTAATAGTGAAAAAGAAGCAATAATAATTATGTCAAGAAGAAAAAATAAGTGTGTTGAATAATAATAAAAGTATGATGGAGATGGAGATAGCTATGGCAGAGGAAAATTACGATGGAAAAAAAAAGAATAATAAAGAAGACTAATGATACGTATTGCGTAACAAATTAAGAATTTCACTTTTATACTATTTGATGCAACACAACGAAACAAATAAAGATATGATTCTTATCCAAAGAAAAATCATCAATTTTCACTAAGAGAAAAAAATTATAAATTATATTAACTCAAAATATAAAAAAAAACGTGAAATCCTAATTTCTTTTTATAATTTGATAAAGATACTTTTTTTTTATAAAATAATAAAAAAATTCTAATTTTTCTAATAAAATATAACAAACTTTTATAAAAAAATAATTTTTAAAAAGTCTTAACTAATTATAAAAATTAACAATACAACTAATTTTCTAATAAATTAAATTTTTGTTTGCGTCAATGTTTTTTTATTTAGATTTATAAAAAAAAAAGTTGATAGAGTTGACACCTCTTTTATTATTATTATTATTATTATTATTATTATTGTTTGCTCATCCCATGTCTTAAGCATAAAAAAACGAAGTGGAATATAAAAAAGTGAATTTTTGATACGAATCGCACAGGATCTAATCTTCTTAGGTGTGGTATTTTTTTTATTTTTTTTTGATAATTTCAATTCAAAATTGATAGTAAAATATGATTATGTTCGTCTCAATATCTTTTATCGTCAGTCTTTCAGTGATAATGAAAAAGATAAATCATGAAGATACTATACTCTTTGATACGTTGATCAGAAATAACAAAGTGCTTCTAAGTCTGAATAAGAATTTTAAATTTTACATCGAGATTCGATTCTTATTCACTTATAATAATATCTATGATGTTCTAACTAACGGAGACAATTCAATTCAAAACCGTAGATAAAAGATGTTGGTTAAGAAGTCGGTATCAATTCATGATGAATTGCTTTAGATATAATTTCTTGAACTACGTTTTCTAAAGGAACAAGGGCTCATCCAAATTGATCTCGTAGCAAATTCTCTTTCAAAAAATAAAAAAGTCAAAATGCACCCTAATATATTTTTTATTCCAAAAATATCTATAATTTAGAGTTATTATAGTAGTTAAATAATTTAATTTATCCCAATTAAAATTATTATATATGAAACACTGTTACATCAAAATACTCTTTACTAATTTAGTTAAAATTATTACTCTTAATTGAAATTACTTCATTAAAATTAATTCAAAATTATTGTATTACATCTAGCAGCGTAATTGCTACAGATAGATTACAATAACAATAATCAAGTCTTATCTCACTAGATGAGGTCAGCTATATGGATCATTCTACGTCATTGGACTTTATCCCCTACTATATCATCATTTATACTTAAATAAATTTTATTTTATTTTATTGTTGCTAACTAAATTTTTTTTTACTTCCTCTTCCTCGTTTGATGTCTATATTTGTCATCGTTTCATATCGCCTAACTGGAGCATTTATTGGTCGTCTAAGTACATATTCGTATCATCTTAAACGTGTCTTTCGGAGCTTTTCTTCAATAGATACAACTCCAACTTTTTCTCTAATACTTTTATTTTTTATTTTGTCCATCCTCGTATGTCCGCACATCCACCTTAATATCATTATCTCTGCAACTATCATCTTTTACTCATATGCTCGAGTCGTAGCCCAACATTCATCGCAATATAACATTGCAGGTCTAATCGTTGTTTTGTAGAACTTCTCTTTAAGTTTTCAAGGTACTTTACGATCACATAAAATACCCAACAATTTCTTCTATTTCAACCATCATGCTTGTATTCTATGTAAGATATCTTTCTCAATCCCTCCATCACATTGCAAAACTGATTCTAAATATTTAAAGCTCTCAATTCCAGACAACTCATCATCTCCTATCTTAATATTTGTCTCATTACGTCTAATATTGTTAAACTTAAATTCCATATATTCTATCTTTACTCTACTAAGTCTAAGACCTTTCACTTCTAATGTTTCCCACCAAAATTCTAGTTTAGCATTTACTCCTTCACGTGTCTCATCTACCAAAATAATATCATTCGCAAACAATATACACTACGGTGTTGTATCTTGAATGTGTCCAGTGAGTTCGTCCATGATTAGTGTAAAAAGATAGAGACTTAAAACTGATCCTTGATGTAACCCCTATCTTTATTGGAAATGTTTCAGTTAATCCACCTAAAGTCTTCACTCTAGTCATTACATTCTCATACATATCTTTAATTAGTTCCATATATGTTATACTAACACCTCTTTTTTCTAAAATTCTTCGTATAATTTCTCATGGAACACTATCATAAGTTTTTTCTAAGTCAATATGTTACTAGTAAGTCCTAGAGTCAATTATGTGATGATTGACTAAGAACTTATGTATCATATTCTATTAATTATAAAGGTAAAAGTTTGTTATTATATTTACTTCATGATTGTGCCAGCCGAATAAATATAATAATGCCCTAGAAAGTAGGTCCTTATCTACAATACATCAATTGGTAAAATTGATTGTGAGAGGCTGTAGAGAATACTATTCTTAAATATTCTTAGTCAAGCATTAATATACAAGGGCAATATTAATGCATTAAGATTAACATGTAAGTCAATTGATGACTCGATCTCACAAGTTATGGATATGTGATATCACGTTGACATATGGATGTATATTAGAGAATATATACTGAATTGACCCGCCATGAGTAAGTTTCAGGGATTGTCATATGAGTGTCATAAACTTTCTCATATGACTATTAGTATGAATAGTCCTTAGACCTGAAATCACTACAGTTCCCTACATAAGGAGTTATGTACTTTGGTATCGTCAAACGTCACACGTAACAGGGTGGACTATAAAGGCGATCACTGGGTATGTAATAAATTATGCAGAGGGATGTGAGTGATGTAGATGAGATTTATCTCTTCCATATGACGGGAGTGATATCTTTAGGCCTCTTGATAGAGTAGGACAACGAAATGCATGGGCATACTCAAATGAGTCAATATGAGATATTGAGCTCATTCATTTGAGTGAGTCTACTTGGAGATCAAGAAACACAAAGATTGATAAGAAGATAACACGATCTATGCCTCATTGATTGATCTAGATATCAAGGATAGAAGGACAAGGTCATACATTATAGCTGTCACGAAAGATTAAGTCGGATCTTGACATTCTTATCACTTGGATAACAATGATGTATTGCTAGATGCCGCTCATTGCTTATGTATCTAAAATGGTTTTAGATACATTGCCAACATTATGAGAGCTTATAGGGTCACACACAAAGAACATATTGGTTTGGAGATAAGCTTATTCTAGTTTGACTAAAATAATGGACTTTAAGATTATGTGAGTTAAGTTGGACTAATTGAGTTAGACTCAAATGAATCTAATGATTGAATCTATTAATTGAGTGAAACTCAAATGAATCCAAGGATTGAGTCTAATCCGGATTAGGCTCATTTGGATTTGATTCAACTACTTAAGACCTCATGCATGGAGATTAATGGAGCATTAAATGTTGATGCATAGAGATTAATGGAATGTAAGTTATAAGAAGGATAGTAAATTGGATTTATTATCCATTTAAGTTTATTATGCATGATGATATCGTAAGTTATAAGAAGGATAGTAAATTGGATTTATTATCCACTTAAGTTCATCATGCATGATGATATTAAGGAGATTATAAAAGATGTGATAGAGATCATCATCTCCTCCTAATTCTTCCTCTCTTGACCGGCCACCTTCTTCAAGTATTCTTCTTGGCCGGATTTGATCTTTGGTCGGATTTCCCTATCTTGGTCCTCTTTTAGTCGAATGAAAGAACACCCTTGTTGCTAGCACAACGGTGGTGGTTCTTCTCTAAACCTAGTTCGTGAGACGAACGACGTGTTCATGTGGATATGCATAGAGGCATGGATACTTAAATGTGCTAGAGATCCGATGAACCTTGGACAAGCGGGATAAGCAAATGGCAAGCATCAAAGGTATACTTATAAGATAAGGCTTTATAGATCTAAACTTGTATGAGTTTTCTTTCGCATGGATCGCTAAAGGGATCCTTTTTCCACTGCGATTTTATTATTTATCACATAGGATTCCCTACAGTGTAGATCCCGCTTCTGCTCCCAATACTTTTCAATTAGTTGCTTGAGAAGATGTATAGCTTCTATTGTTGACCTTCCTAATATGAATCCAAATTGATTTTCGAGAATCGTTGTCTCCTTCCTTAATCTTTTTTCTATTATTCTTTTTTAAAGTTTCATGGTATGACTCATTGGTTTAATACCTCTATAGTCTGCACAAGTTTATATGTCTCTCTTATTCTTATATAAGAGAATTAGAGTACTTATCCTCCATTGATCAGATATCTTTTTTGTTTTCAATATCATGTTAAATAATTTTGTAAGTCATTTAATATCTTGTTTCTCTAGACACTTCTATACCTCTATCGGAATATCATCTTGTCCAACGACTTTTCCATTTTGTATTCTATTTAAAGCATGTTCTACTTTTGAAATTTGAATTCTATGATAAAATTTTAAATTTCTATACTCATTTGTCCTACTTAAATTATCTAAATTAAGTTGGTCATCTAAACCTTCATTAAAAAGTTGATGAAAATATCTCTTCCACCGCTCTTTTATTTCTTCATCATTTACTAGTACCCTATTGTATTCATCTTTAATATATCTTATTTGATTAAGATCTTTTATTTTCCTCTCTCTCATTTTAGCTATTATATAAATGTCTCTTTCCCCTTCTTTTGTATTTAATTTTCGATATAACCGTTTAAAAGTTTCAGTCTTAACTTCATTCACTGCTTTCTTAGTTTTTTTCTTGGATATTGTATATTTTTTCAAGTTTTCTTCGCTTTTACAAATATATAATTCCTTATAGGCTGCTCGTTTTTTCTTTCACTTTCTCTTGTACTTTCTCATTCCACCATTAAGATTCCTTACTTGGTAGTGCATGCCCCTCTGACTCATCGAGTACATTCTTAGTTATAATTTTCAACTTTGATACAATCTTATCTCATGTCGTATTAAGGTCATCGTATATTTTATATAATACTTGTATTCCTACATTCTTTTTAAATATGTTTTGTTTTCCATTCTTTAACTTTCACCACTTAATTCTAGGAGTCATGTATATTTTCCTTCTATTAATACTATATTTGAGGCGTATATCCAATACTACTAATCTATGTTGGGTAGTTAAGCTTTCTCCCGAGATGACCTTACAATCTTTTACAAATATTTCTATCCCCATTCCTAATCATAAGAAAGTCAATTTGTGATTTATTATTTTTACTTTTGAACGTGACCAAATATTCTTCTCTTTTCTTAAAAAATATATTAGCTAATATAAGATCATATGTTATCGCAAAATCTAATATAGTTTTACCTTCTTCATTTCTTGTTATAAACTCATAATTGCTATGCTCCCTCTCATATTTCTCATTTTTCATTTCGACATGCCCATTTAAATCGCCTCATATTAAAATCATTTCGTTTGACGGAATATTTTGTAATACTTTATTTATGTCATCCCAAAATTTTAATTTGATATTTTCATCTAATCCTACTTGATGTCCATATTCACTAATTATATTTTCTTTCTCTACTACTATTTTGAGAGATATAATTATATCTCCCAGCCCATTCTAATTACTTTTACAACTTCATCCTTTAACGATGACCTATTTACAATAATATCAACTTCATTTCTTATTTTACTTTTTCCTGTATATCATAACTTAAAATCCAAGTTCTTTATCATCTTTGCCTTCTCGCCTACCCATTTTATCTTTTGTACACATACAATATTAATTCTTCTCATAATCATCATCTATTACCTCTATTGCTTTACCAGTGAGGATTTCTATGTTTCATGTACCAAATCTTAGACTATTAGGGAGTGTTTGATATACTGCATTTTCCCTTTTCGTTTTCCCTTTTTCGCATTTTCCATTTTCTAGAAAATAACTTTTTCGTGTGTTTTCAGTTTCCAGAAAATGCTCTCTCATTTTCTAGAAAATGAAGATGGAAAACGCCAACCAAACATCATTTTCTACATTTTCTCAGAAAATAAAAACGGAAAATAGAAAATTTTTTGCAAACCAAATGCTACCTTAGTTTTTCTATAATATTTGTTCTTACCTAACTTATGATATAAAAATTCTTGTTTATTTAATACTATACCTAAGTTCTCATGGAGATGTAGCGGTCCTTGTTGATACGTTACAGTCGGACTCTGTAACGCAAACTCTTACATATTTATCAATACACTCGAGTTTTGGAGATATAGCGGTTCTTGCCGAAATGTTATAGTCGGACTCTATAATGCGTTCGTTCCGAAGAACAACATAATATTAACAAAATAGTTTGATTGATCAATTCATTAAATATTTGTCTTAGTTTAATATTGATTGACAACCTAACACAATCTTCCTTTATCCGAGTTTGGAACCGACCATAATAAGATTAACTCATCGTAGACAGAGTTAATTGCTACCGATAGACTAAGTTGAAATATTTTTAATCAAGATTAGATAATTTTGATTAAATTAATAAAGTATATTTCGATATAAAATTCCTCCCCCGTATAACGATTTTGATCAAATATAACTCTTTTTTAACATGTCGTAGCATATTATATACTATAATTATTATAACAATACTAAAATAAATAAATTTTTAAAATAAAAATATGCTGAGTGCATTTTTAACTTAAGAATTAAGAGCATCTTTCAACAAAAATGATAATTTTTACCTATTTAAAAAATATTAAACATTTAAAAATATATATATATATATATATATATAATAACCAGAAATATTGTTGATGCTTCAATTGCAATTAGCGCGGAGACCACGCTAACAGCTAGCTCCGCGAGCCACCGCACCTCCAAAACCGGCGTTATAATTTTCTGCCGACTCTGTTGGTGGCGTCAGCCCTAGTTCATCATTGGTCACTAAATTCCGGGTGGTGACGCCATCACATCATACCGGAAGCAAATGCCCCCCGGCTCCAGCTCTCATCGGCCAGATAAGCTCCACGTCACCGAGCCGCGTCAAGTCCCCTGAATTAACGGTCAGGATCTTCCCTGCTGCCGGTTGCAGGTGTTCTCCGGGAAACACAGCCCTCGCTCTCTCTCGCTCCCTTCGTCTTCCCTTGTCCATCGATTCTTCTTCCCTCAATTTTTCCGAGTTTAATTCTCCATTTTAGTATATTTTTCGGTGGAATTTTTTGCCCACGGGAGGCGATGAAGGCAGGAGCGCCGGTGCTGGCGAAGGAGGAGAGGGAGGTGGTGAAGAAGGGGCAGAAGCAGGAGGAGGTCAAGGCGGCGAATGGAAAGGACGAGGGGTACGAGGTAGATGAGGACGAAGTGGAGGACGAGGACGAGCTGGAGGAGATTGAAGATCTGGATGACGTCGATGATGACGGCAACGTCGAAGGAGAGGAAGATGACGACGAGGACGATGAGGAAGACGTGGGTGACGGCGACGAAGACGACGATGAAGGAGATGACGACGTCGAGGAGGTCACGCCCCATGGATTTCGTCCCCCAGCGCATGTAGTGGAAGACGACGATGCTGAGGAAGAGGAAGAGGACGAAGGTGGCGAAGGCGGTGATGGCGACGACGACGACGACGACGACGACGACGACGACGACGACGGCGATGGCGATGAGGCCGAGGAACCAGAGGTATGCTCCATACTCGACCTCTCTGATCTACTAATCCTTCTGCTTTTTGACATAGATTAATTGCTCGATCTCACTTCAGTGTCTACTAGTTGATTACTTGTGTGTTTTTTGTTCAATTTTTCCAGATCTGGAATCGGTTCTTAGTTTTCCATCTAATCGTATCAAGAAACCAACCCATTCTCTGTTCTAGAAATTTCTACGCACCTTAATAGTCTTGTTGGTGTATTTGCACTCCTCCCGAAGAATCTTCTTCGCAAATATATTCTGTTGATCTTATTTCTTTTAACTGTTTGTTTGAGTCTTTCAGTATTCTTCTTCTTTTGCGTGAAAATAATTATTTTTTTTCGATTTCTTTCCACAGATTATATGCCTTAATCTGTTCTCTAGTAGAAGTTAGCATGGATAAAAGATTATAACTTTTTTGTTGCTTGTGTTTTTTCCAACAAATATTTATACTGGTTTACGATAATTTTTTTTTTCTGCTGAGTCATAGCGTGCTGAAACTAGCTAATCTAATTATACTGAATCGTTGACAATTTGTTATCCCTGCTATTATAAAAGAACTCTTGATGCTCTGTTAGCGATCATTCCGCTTTTTTCTTTTCCTTTACTTTAATTTCCATTCGCTTCAGTAAATTTAGATCCTACGTTGTAAATTCTAGATTTCACGGTTTCTTTTGGATTTCCTGCAGTGGTTGGAATTGCAGGTGCTCATCCTGAATTTTGAGCATCTGATTTCATTTCATCGTACTTGCTGAAATATTCGGCACTATAATGGCCACCCTTCTGCTTGGTTTGTTCCAAGTAGCCTTGTGGTCCATATACTACGATGCTGTACTTTGTTGTTCTTTACTGTCTACCCTGTTATGGTTCTTGTTTTTCGTCTTATCCTGAATCAGTAAACTGAAATTTGGTTTTTACATTGAAAAACAAAGAAAAGAAAGGCAAACTAAGCTATGATACATTTTATGGTGTTCTTGTTTCAAACAATTAACTACAGTGCTTCCTTTTAGTTTGTAAGACGGTAGTTCTTCTGAAAGTGATGATAAATTAGCATTTTTGGATTGTTCTGCGTGCTGTTTACTCAAAAGTAAAATGTCTTCGAATGATTTTCAGGGGGAGCTTGGAACTAAACATCTTGTCCAGCCACCTGATGAAGATGAGGACAAGGATTTTGTCGAAGATGATAATGCAGAGGTTGGAGGCTTCGAGTCTGTAAACGATGACACATCGTTGAAGAGGAAACACTCCGATAGGGATGATTCAGATGACGGAGAAGAAGATGACGATGACGATGGCAAGAAGCTGCCAAAGTGATAATGCATTGTGGATCCTATCTCTCCCAACTGACTTCTATATGAGAGATGTTAAGATCCGGTGTTAAAATCCACATGGAAAGTAATCTGCTAAGCCTGACTACAGATTTGATTTGGTAAGCGTCATTGTTTGAAAATGTGGATTTGTACAAGCTAGGGACTTTTAAAAAATGGTGATTGGCACAAGAAACTTTTTTTTATTTCTGGCTTGCGGCTTGGAATTTTTTCTTTTAGTTCAATGCCCACTGGCTTGTTTGTTCCGCTATATTTTCCAATGTCCTCTGCATTGGTTCTTTGCAATGGCCTGTCTTTCTGATTAAGGGGTTAAAATTAGGATCAGGTGGGCCAATGTTCTGGTGCAGTGGTCAAGCATTCAGAGAGGAGTAAGGCGGCTAATGATTTATCTAAAATCAAGGGAAAAGGGTGTCTGTTTTTATGTTTTTTTGAATTACTTTATGTATTACTCTATAAATATTTCAAATTGATCAAGTGAATCATTTAAATCTATTAGTTCCGTTGGATTTCCAAAACACTTCCCCTTTCAATTGACAAACAGGAAGTCATTTAGTAAGAGATTTTCTTATACGTTCATTAGTTAAGAAAATGTCCAAATTTGAAGCCACGACCGGTGTACGGTTCAAAAACGGTCAATTGCTACAATTCACCAACCCAACGGCTTTCTTCCTTACCACCACCTTCACTCACGGTGACGCCGGAGCTCCCTATCCGCTTCCTCGCCTTCCTCTGCCTCCTCTCCACCTCACCCACTGCCAGCACCTTGTGTTGCCCGGAACGCCTTTGATTCCATCGCCGTTCCTAACCTTGGAGGCTCGCCACCGTCCAACACCTATATTTCCAAGCCCCGCTTGCACCCACGCCGGCCGCAGCGGCCGCTACAGCTTCACTCCATCACCCTCGACCTCCGCATCGATAATGATGCAGTCGCGTTGTTTTGCGGCAAGACTGATTAGCCGGACATGTGCTTGTCATCGGTCCGCCCCCTCGTGGGCGGCCGCCCGGATCCACAGAGCTAGCGTCGAGTGTGCTGAGCCTGCAGATGAAGGCATGCCAGACGAGGGCGGCGGTAGTGAGTCCCGGGACGAACTCGGACGGCGAGCAACCAGCAGGTGTGCAGCGACAGCTATGACGACGCGCTGAACAACCTGAACCACGCGAGGATACCAGTGAAGGTGAAAGACATGGCCGACGATGAACAGCATGCTCAGTGCACTCGTCACCGACTTCTCCGCATGTGAGGACAGCTTCTCAGAGATGAATTTACGAAGGCCACCGCTGACGACTTGCCCACCAAGATGGCCAGAAATTGCCTCGCCCTCGCCTCCCTTCTCTGAGTTGCTTCTTCGTCAAATTCTACAATTTTCAGATTAAGTTAAGCTTCTTCCAGAGCTTGATCCTTTTTTTTTCTTCCGCAATTTATCATTTTACTTCCTCAAAAGTGAGAAACAACGAATTCGTATACGCAATTTTTATAATTATTAAATCGTATATTACTTTTCAGATTTATCCTTGCTGCTCAATATTCTATTTTTTTAATTAATGAAATAGCTTCATCAATCGATTTCAGACGAAACAGGCTGATAGACCTAAACAACTCGGAATCACATGATTCAAAGACCTTGTGTTCCTCTCACACTCCATAATACGTATGACTTCAGAAGTATTGTAATACACTATATTAGGAACAACGATTTTTGAAACTTTGATTTTTTTTAATGGAATAGATTCATCAACCGGTTTCATCCAAAATCGATTTCGTCCATAATACACATGTGATCTCAGTAAGTATTGTGATACATCGTGTTGGGAGCAGCGATTTTTGAAACTTTAAATTTTTTAATGGAATAGTTCTATCAGCCGATTTCATCCAAAATCGATTGATGGACCTAAATAGCTCGGAATCACATTATTCGAAAATCCAAGCGCTCCTCTCACACTCCATAATACATACGTGACCTCAGAAAGCATTGTGATAAACCATGTTGAGAGCAGTGATTTTTATTACTCGTGTCTTATATGTGAAGTGTGATTGAAAGAACATTTCAAATGCTACGACAACGATACCTACCAGATGAAGTCACCAATGAGTTTCTCAGACTCCTTCACTTATGCATATATAAAACTTCAAATTTTTTTAATAGAATAACTTCATCAGTTAGTTTCGTTCGAAATCAACGGATGGAGATCTAGATAGTTTGGAATCACATGATTCGAAGACCTTTGTGCTCCTCTCACACTCTATAATATATACGTGTCACTTGGGTCAGCAAGTTTCGTTGTCGTAACATTTGAAATATCCTTTCAACTATATTTCACATGTTGGACATGATTGATAAAAATCATTGCTCTCAACACAGTTTATTGTAATATTTTTCGAGATCACGTACGTATTATGAAGTGCGAGAGAAGTACATGAGTATTCAAATCACGTAATTCCGAGCTATTTAGGTCCATCAGTCGGTTTCGGACGAAACCAACTGATGGTGCTACTCCATTAAAAAAATTTGAAGTTTAAAAAATCGCTACTCCCAACACGATTTATCACAATGCTTTCTGAGATCACATACATATTATGGAGTGTGAGAGGATCGCATGGGTATTTGAATCACGTGATTCTGAGCTGTCTAGGTCCATCAGTCGATTTTGGACGAAATCGGGTGATGAAACTATTCCATTAAAAAAATGAAGTTTCAAAAATCACTGCTCCCAACATGGTGTATCACAATTGATGCGGTGACGGGGCAGAAAATCTGTTGACTTCCTTTCGATGCGATGAAGCGCGAAGGAAGCTTAGGGGGTTCTCTCCGGTCGCAACAGTAAAAATGAAAACGTAAAGCGAAGACACGCGAGCCAACATAGGCAATAAACCAAGACACAAGATGTAACGTGGTTCGGAATAAGGATTCCTACTCCACGGAGGTGAGCTCTCTCACCGGATGCAATGCCAAAGCACTTTCACTATGAACGTCCTCCTTCGCGGAAAGGAACTTCCGGAGGTGGAGGAGAAAACCTCTTACAGTCAAGTCAAGATACAAGAAAAAGTACACGAACGGTGAAGATCACCACTCTCCTTCTCCGGCGAAGTGGTAGCTCTCCTTCTCCCAATGCGTCTTCGTTTCTTGCCGGTTGGAATAATGCGGATCCTCTTTCCTTTGTACTCCTCTTTCTTTTTATTCCCCTCCTCTGATCAATTGTTGCCTCGCAAGCTTTCCCCATCGTACACGTGACCACCACGTCCACCTGGAGAATCATTATGTTACAGATACGAGGAGCGATGGCTCCTCGGAATATTGTGTGGGGACCCCCCTTCTGTTATGTAACACCTTCTCATCTACATTTTGGGGAATATGCTAGCCTGTCTCTCTCAACCGTTTGTCTTTGGTGAAACTAATCTAGACCTATAGCTCACGTGTGGCATAGCCCTTGGGCTCTTCTCAGCAGCCCGAACCAACTCCCCTTCTTTCCACACCAAACTACTTCTGGATTGGCTATGCCGAGTCGATTCTCATCCGCCACATCTGCTTCTAGGCCTACTAGGCCGAACCGATTCTCGTTCATCTCCTAGCGAAGCGATCTCCACCTTCGCTTCTCCGTGCCGATTACCTCAACTGGTCCTCCCGTTCCAACTGTCCCAGACAATTGCGCCCGAACCATTCTTCCTTACCTTCTCCGCTGAATCGATTATTTGGTTCGAATAGTGTCTTACATGCAAGCCCTTTTACTCGGTTCACAGAGAAAAAGGTAACAACAGTATCATTAGTCAACCCCAAAAATAGTCAAGCGAAGTCATAAGCTTGACTGTATAAAGCTTCTACTTCATCCTTTGCTTGCCAACTCAGATCCGTTCTTTGTCCCTTGCCCTACTCTGTATACTTGAAGCGGCTTAATGGGCCTATGGGCCCTGCTTCCCCTTTTCCCTTGGGTAGTCGAACAGTCACACGAAACCCTATATAAATCTTCGTCTTTCTCTTTTAAGCAAAACTTAGCGTGCCTAACAATCCACCCTCTTCCGCTTCTTCTTCTTAGCAATTTTTTCCGGCAGCGTTTCAATGACCCAGTCCCCCCTTTTGCAAACGTTTTATCCTTCAATCTTCAAGTAAGTGCTCCTCCCTGTTTTGTACCTATGACCCCTAAGACCTTACCCTCATCTCCTTGGTACGAGCACACCATTACTCAACTGAACAACGACCATTACTTCTTCAATATGAAGGACTAATTCATCGACCCTTCCATCCAATGTCGTTTCAACACAAAAATATACTGACCACATTGTCCTCCCCCTGGCCTAACCTATTTTTTCCCAGAACAATTTCTTAACGACTTATTTTTACCCGTCCCTTCCTATTATTTGGAAATCCTGGACTTTTACGGACTGCCCATAAATCAATTTACCCTTAATTCCTTCCGTCTCTTGTCGGGGTCCATCATAATATTCCAGCACCTGAATCTTCCTTTATCCCCCCAGCTATTCCACTGCTTCTTCCAACTGAAATCTTCCAAGGCAGGTCTTTTTTACCTCTCTAGCCGCACAGACTGCCAATTTCTATTAAATATGCCTTCTTCCCACAAAGGATGAGAAGAATTATATTTTTATGCTCAGCTTCCAACACCTTTACCCCACTTGGACACTTAGAAGCTAGATCTTCCCGAGCTACCTCCTTTTCGCGAAATGAGGACCCAATGTCCTTTCTCGGAGCTCTGTAAAGTGTTGGGAGAATCCCATTACTGCTCCGAACATCTAATGAAACAACCACTCCTCCGTCACTTCAGGCTGTCTCCTTTCCCTCTAACAACTCCGGCCGCCATAGGTAGGACGGTGCTAATATTTTGATATAGCTTATTATTTGAATCAGCTTACCCTTCTTTTCCATGGATTTCACAGATAATCTAATGCAGAGTGCTCTAGTAAAAGGCGAAGAGATCGAAGCAGCCAAAAAGAAGAAGACCTCCACAAAGAGAGGTAAATCTGTGGCTGCCCCTTCTTCCCCTCGCAAGAAATTGTGCCCGATTAAGGAAGGAGTTCCCAGCTCTTCCTCTCTTCCTTCCTCCTCTTCTGATCAGCAGGAATCCCGACGCCTAACCATCTATGAACCTAGGATAAGGGATACCACATTAGCCGCCCCATCCTCTTCTTCCCAAGGGGAAGATTCTCCTTCCCATTCTCCTATTTCATCCCCATTGCCCTTGACTCTCCTACACATTCCCCGACCGAATCTACCCTTGCCACCATCCCTCCGGTCGGGGAATGTGTGGGAGAGGAAGCACACCCTTCTCCTGCTCCCCTTCGGTGTGCCGGTCCCACTCTTCCTTCGGAGGGGGGAGATCTCCCCCCTCGGAACCCTTCAATGGTTACGTTAGGGTCCCTCCTGAAGATCCGTCACCTCTCAGAGGTGAAGTTTTTCAACCAATCAGGTATTCAGGGCCCGTACGACCAAGTGAGCAAACTGCTGGCCGAGGTAATTACTTTCCCTCTTTACCTTTAGCATATATATATGTATATACAATTAGATGCCAATGCTTGACAGTTGCATTCTCTTTCCTTCACGTCTCGGCCAAGCATAACAAGATGATATCTCACATAGCTCAATTCCAATCCCACGTGGAGATACACCATTTTGCCTCCCTGGCGCACGAAGCGACTCACCCAGAGATTGGCGAAAAAAAGAGCGAATGAATCGACTTAATGAGCGACCTTGAACAACAAATTTTCTTGCAGTCCAGCCAACTTCAACAGGTGGATCTTCTGACTCACGAGCTAACATGGTATAAGAGACAACTTGGGGATGCAATTATTCAAGCTGCTGATTCTTTGACTACAGTTCAGCAGTTGCAGTAAGAACGCCAAGCGTGGGAGGCCGCTCAAAAGTCTTGCTCGGAGAGGTGCCAAGAACTCTCTTTATTGGTGGCTACCTTTCTCGAAGCTTTGTTGGTTGTGGCTTGACAACAAAAAGAACTCCACCGAGAATATGCTGAGGCCTTTTTGGCTCTGGGTCAGCGGGCCGTGAAGGCTACAATAGAAAGAGACGACCTAGCAGCCCAATTAGCTGAGAGCCAGGCCCAGCTAGCCGCATGTTAGACCCAACTCGCTACTTGCCAGTCTCAGCTGAAGGAGCAGGAGGCCGACTTGAAGGGGCGCTATGTCAAGAAAGGAGTGGATTTATTTATACTTGGCTTTGATGGGTCCTCATCTTTAAATGCTGAACGAGGACATCCTCCCCCCGGCACGGACACTAGCTATTTAAACCCCGTCGATGCTTTATCCAAGTGCCCCCTCGAACTTTTTGAACTGTAATCTGTCACACTGTGATCCTTGTAATGACTCTTTTATTGTTGAAGAATGTTTGTATTGACACGACTTTTTGTTGTTCATCGTGTGTATCTTGGTATGGGTCAGGAATTTTAGGTTGGTTCCATGCTTCCTTCCCTTTGCAATTGCTGCCCATTTTCTGTCTTGTATGAAATGATGACATTCTTCGCTCGGGAGTCCGTTCGGAATATCCCGGGTGATCTTCTTCTGGCCTGAACCAATTTTGGCTCAGCCAACTATTAAGTTACTTCGGTTTCTTGATCTTCTCAAGTTACCTGGCCACTTTGGAAATGATATCTCGACGATTTCCTATGCTGACACCATTATGATATTAGTCTCTTCCTCTTCTTCTCCCTCCCGAGAACAAATGCAGTTCTTCCTCCCTCGATTATAAATTGTCTTCCCAAATGTCTTCAGCCTCCCATCTCATTCTCATGGCTTCGGCGGAACACCCCATCGAGATCTCTTTAGATTCTGACTCGTTTGAGTTACATGACTGGCCCACTGAAGACACTGAAGAGTCTAAAACACATTTGACTGCAACTTCGGCCTTTCACCCCCTTCCTTCTCCACCCTTAACCACTGTTCCAACCCCTACTGCAGAGAGGTACTTCCGAGCACCCTTCCCTTCCTTCCGCAATCGGGTCTGGAACCCTCCCCTGACGTGGGAATACACAATAGGAGATCCTCGAGCCTCTGCTGAACTTCCTCCGCTTCCGTCGGCCCTAGCTTTTGTTCCAGTCCCTTCAGCGAGGACTCCCCCACCTCCTTTTGATGGAGCTCCACCAGCTGCAACTTCAGTTCAAGGCGATCTTTACAGAGTCGTCTTGGCACCTTCTCCTCCGGAGGACCCCTCTGACGATCCTCCTATCAGTGATAACCCTAAAAAACTTATATAAGGGTTAGCCTAAAGGATGTAACTATGATCGAAAATATTAATAAAAAGAAAAAGATGTTAGGATCTTTGTAATGGATAGAGGGGGGGGGGGATTAGCCTTTCTTTGTTTATATAAGAATGTTAGCGGAAGCAATACAAATACAAATAAGAAAACAATGAAAGCAATGCTAACACCCGATGTACGTGGTTCGAAGATGATGCTCCTACTCCACGGCAATCCGTAAGGTGGATTAGCCCTAGCCAAGCTTCACTAAATCTCCTTTGGATGAACCAAGGTGGAGAAACCTTGTTTTACAATGTACTCCTCTTCTTTACAATGATGGAAGATTAAGACTCTAGAAGAGGAGGTTTAGAATCACACAAATACTTGGAGAAAGCTTGGTGAGCACAAGAGTATAGTTAGGAATGAGAGCACTAGCATCACCAAGCTCTCCAAGGCCTCTTCTTATAGAAGAAGGGTTGTTTTTCCCGTTGGGCTTTGATCAGTCGACTGATGCTCAACATCAGTTGACTGCCGCCGAAGCCAACGACTTCTGAACAAGCAGATTCGCGGAGATACGTAGCCGCAATTTCCAACGGCCAAGTGATCAGTCGACTGATCCCTCCATCAGTCGACTGATGGAGTGATCAGTCGAGTGATCGTAGGCTGCAGTCGAGTGTGACTACACTCTGTGCTCATATTTGCGTTGATCGATCGGCCCGCTGTTGGCCGATCGGCAACATCACGATCGATCATTGCCAGCTGCAGCGATCGATGGTCGTGGTTTCACCGACTCGATCGGCCGAGCACCTGACCAATCGACTGATACATCATATCAGTCAACTGATACTCATCAAGTATGAGTAATTCACACTTGATTTTACACCCTAGACCTAGACTCAACCTTCTAGCTCCTCATTAAGCCTTGCGCCTCCAGGATCCCTCCGAGCCCGCAACTTGTTCATCCTTTGCGCTTTGCTTCCAAGAGCTTCCTTCGGTTTCGTCATATCTTGGGTTGCCAAATGCTTGGACTTTACGCTGCCAAGACTACAAGCTTGGACTTATGCTGCCAAGACCTTACTTTGGACTTCCTTTGCCAAGGTTCACTTGGACTTTACGCTGCCAAGACTACAAGCTTGGTCTTACGCTGCCAAGTCCATCCCTTGGACTTCCTTTGCCAAGATCATACTTGGTCTTCCTTTGCCAAGGTTCACTTGGACTTTACGCTGCCAAGACTACAAGCTTGGTCTTATGCTGCCAAGTCCGTCCCTTGGACTTTCTTTGCCAAGATCATACTTGGACTTCTCTTTTACCAAGTCTTCATCCTTGGATTTTCCTGTCACTTAAACATGTTCGTAATTAGATCACAAAGCATTGCCTAACTTAGATGATTATCCAAACATCAAAACATATAAATGCTTGGGGCATTGTTGCACCAATAATCTCCCCCTTTTTGATGTTTGACAATCACTTAAGTTAGGTCTTTACATAATCATAATATGAAATCTAACTTAAACATCCCTTCTCCCCCTTTGACACGCATCAAAAAGAGGAGGATTTATAAATTTCAAGAAAGAATTAAAGTTGTTGTATCTTGAACTAAGGTATAAAAATTGATATTAAACTCCCCCTTAATTCAAGATATGCTTCATGATGTGTGAATAACATTGGAAGCAAAGCATACAAAAGTTAAGAAAGTTAAGTCCTAACTTTGCACCAACAATGTAAGTTTGGGGATGAAAAAGATATATTTTATGACACTCCCCCTAAAACACTGCATTAAACAATCCTAAAAATTTGTTTATACTTAATATTATCATGCTATAGTTTTAGAACATCAAAGATACACTAAATATCAGAGAATGGAGCTATTTATCAGAAAATACAGTCATGATCTGGTTTCGACCACGATCGGTGATAAAGGCTTTAATCAATTTCACCTTTTCATTAACCAAATGCGGTAGAAATTCCAAAAATCTCGAAAAATCACGAAATTTTGCGTACACATTTATGGAATCATACTTTATTAAGGAAAAATAGTTTGAAAAATATATGTTTTTCAGATTTCAATATTGATACAAACTTGGAACCTGACAAAAGTTCTAAAGATTTTGCAAACTTTGTATAACTTTTGTGTTCCACTTGAAAACAGTTTTTCAAAATATGATGAATATAGTTTAAAATATATATGATTTGGAATTTCCAACCATGTTCTTAGAGCTATGTATTCATTACTTGAATACAAGCCTTCCCAATGATTGGTCCATAAGGTATTCATGTCTCTAGGTGTGTCATTGGCTCATAGTAATGCATCATAACAAGTATGATGAGCCAAGTACACCTTCCCTATCATCTCACATATTTCTAAGTGTCTCAATACAAAAATCAAGGTTTCTTAAGGCTTTTGTGAGATGCATCAAGGTATAAGGCTAACATATAAATATGGGATCATGCAAACCTAGACTTTTACTCTACAAAGCACATACCAAGCTCTCTCCTTAATGATGAAAATTCAGTTTCGGGAAGAGCTTTGGTGAAGATATCGGCAAGGTTAGACTTAGATTCTACATAATTAAGTTCAATGTCCCCTCTTACCACATGATCTCTTATGAAGTGATGTTTCACTTCAATGTGCTTGGTCCTAGAGTGATGTACCAGATTTTTGGTCAAGTTGATGGTACTCACATTGTCACAATACACTTTAATGTTAGAGTAGTGTAGCTCATAGTCCACAAGAGTATGTCTCATCCAAAGTAATTGAGCTACACAACCACCCATAGCCACATATTCGACTTCGATGGTTGATAAAACAACACAATGTTGCTTCCTACTACTCCAACTAACTAGGGAGGACCCAAGAAATTGGCATCCACCACTAGTACTCTTCCTATCCAATTTGCAACCGGCATAATCAGAATCGGTATAACCAAGCAACTCAAAGGACCTAGTCCTAGGATACCAAAGTCCTACATTTAGGGTGCCTTTAATATATCTTAAAATTCTCTTAACGGCTACTAAATATGATTCTTTGGCACAAGATTGGTATCTTACACACATACCTACCGCAAATAAGATATCGGGTCTACTAGCGGTTAGATATAGTAGGCTACCTATCATACTCCTATAAAGTTTAAGATCAATTGATTTACCATCATGATCACTATCTATTCTAGTGCTAGTGGCCATAGGAGTGGTTACAATTTTGGCATTTTCCAAACCAAATTTCTTGATCATTTCATTTGCATATTTGGTTTGATAAATATGAATATCTTCATTGGTTTGTTTGACTTGTAACCCTAGGAAAAAATTGAGCTCTCCAACTAAACTCATTTTAAATTCATTTTCCATGTTTTTATAAAGTCTTGAAGAAGATCATCATTTGTTGACCCAAAAATAATGTCATCCACATATATTTGGGCTATAAAGATATCCTTTAATGTTGACTTTATAAACAAGGTTTGATCTACTTGGCCTCTCCTAAAATCCTTAGAAATTAGGAAAGATGACAATCTTTCATACCATGCCCGGGGAGCTTGTTTTAACCTATATAATGCTTTCCTAAGCTTATATACGTGGTTTGGATAATCTATGTTCTCAAACCCGGGTGGTTGCTCTACATATACTTCCTCCTTAATATAACCATTTAAGAATGCCGATTTAACATCCATTTGGTAAAGTTTAAATCCCATATAGGAAGCATACCCTAAGAGAATTCTAATAGATTCTAATCTAGCAACCGGGGCATAAGTCTCATCATAGTCAAGCCCCTCAACTTGATTGAATCCCCTAGAAACCAACCTAGCCTTATTTCTAGTGATATTTTTTTGGTCATCTAACTTATTCCTAAAGACCCATCTTGTAGTAATTATGGTGCAATCATTGGGTCTAGGTACTAACTCCCATACTTGACTCCTTTCAAATTGAGTCAATTCATCTTGCATTGCCAAGATCCAATCCGGATCATGTAATGCATCATTGATCGATTTGGGCTCAATTTGTGAAATAAGAGCAACTTGACTAGTAGGAGGTCTATGAAATGACCTAGTTCTTACTCCTTGAGATATATCTCCTACTACTTGGTCAAGTGGATGATCTTGATGAATTCTTAGGGTTCTAGAAGGGGTTTCAAATTGATCATTGTTATCTTCCACCCTTCTTTCATCATCGAAATCTCCTCTTCCTCCCCCTTGATCATTACCCCTTATGGTCAAATTTTGAAGTTTTTGGGTAATGTCTTGATTATTGTCATTAATATCCTTATCAATGGAGGACTTTCTAGGGTAGGTACTAGTGGTTTCATCAAATTGAACATTGGAGGACTCCTCAATCCCTTGGGTTCTCTTATTGTAGACTCTATATCCTCTACTTGTGGATGAGTATCCAACTAGATTCCCTCATCCACTTTGAATTCAAATTTTCCTAAGTTATCTTTGGTGTTTAAAATATAAACTTTACATCCAAAGACTTTGAAATAATGAATTGTGGGAATAGTCCCATTCCATAATTCAAATGGTGTCTTTCCTAAAAACCTATGGATTTGAACCCTATTTTGGATATAGCAAGCGGTATTAACCGCTTCCGCCCACAAGTAGCTAGGTAGGGAATATGCATTAAGCATAGTCCTAGTCGCCTCTTGTAGGGCACGATTTCTCCTTTCCACCACCCCATTTTGTTGAGGTGTTCTAGGACAAGATAACTCATGCTTGTACCCTTGCTCTAAACAAAATTGTGAAAATTTAGAATTCTCAAATTCACCACCATGATCACTACGGATCCGGTTGATTTTGAGATTCTTTTCATTTTCAACCCTTTTACTAAATCCTATGATTATTTCTAAGGTATCATCCTTATGTTTCATAAAGTAGACCCAAGTATACCTAGAAAAATCATCTACTATAACTAAACAATATTTGCTACCATTTAAAGAAGGAGTACTATGACAATCAAATAAGTCAAGATGCAATAGTTCTAATGGTAAGGAAGTATTAGTTAAGGTTTTACCTTTGTGTGATGCTTTTGTTTGTTTTCCTTCTTGGCATGCATCACACATTTTGTTCTTGACATACTTGATCTTTGGTAGCCCTTTGACCAACTCCATCTTGGCTACCTTGGCTATGTTTTTCATGTTGATGTGCCCCAATCTCCTATGCCATAGCCAACTTTCTTCTTCTTTTGCAACAAGACACTTAGTAGAAATGTTAGAAGCATATGAAATATCAACATAATAGATATTTGACTTCCTATATCCAACTAACATACAATCATTTAATTCCTTGTGTCTAATCATGCATTTAGAGGATTCAAAAGAAACATGATAGTTTGCATCACAAAGTTGACTAACACTTAATAAATTAAATTTCATATTTTCAACTAGTAAAACTTTGTGAATGACAATTTTGGGGGATACCTCAATTGTACCTCTACCTAATATCTTGAGTTTTCCACTATTTCCAAAAGACACCGCTCCCTTCTTCACATACTTAATTGTGGAGAACTTGCTCACATCCCCGGTCATGTGTGTTGAGCAACCGCTATCCACAATCCACAAACCTTGCTCACCTACCTAAATCACATGAAAAATACAAGCTTTTGGTACCCAAACATTTGGACCGGTAGCATTAAGTAAAAACTTCTTAGGTACCCATGCTTTCTTGACCTTACCCTTAATGGTTGCTTTCCTATTAATCAATGAAATATAGGCAACTCCTTTTTCTTTTGTCTTATATCATATACCGGCCTTATTGTAAACGGCTCTTTGTTGGCTAAGGATCATGTCAAGATATTTTGAGCCATTTGTAAATTTTTCTAGACATGCCTTCAACTCACTAACCTCATCCTTAAGTTTGTCATTCTCTTCCTTAAGTATGCAAGAGTCAACATGTGAAGGTTTTTCATTCCTAATGACCTTTAGTTCTACCTTCATGCTTTTAACCTTAGATTTAGACTTATCTAGAGCCTCTTTAAGATAAGAAATTGATTTATAAAGAAGCTTAACTTTGGGAGAGTTAATTACCTCATCGTCACTAGATGACGATTCATCACTTGAAGAGTCTTCTTCTTGGCTTGATGTACCGGAGTCATCTCCTAGGGCCATGAGTGCCACATGGTGTGTGATGTGGCAAAACTCATCATCGGAGGAAGAATCTTCAACACTTGGTGTGTCCCATGTGGTTTGAGCCACCATGGCCTTCTTCTTTTTCTTCTCCTTCTTGTCCTTCTTTTTCTTTTCTTTTTCCTCCTTCTTCTTTAGCTCCGAGCAATTTGGCTTTATGTGCCCCTTCTTATTGCAAGTATGGCAAATCACATTATTATTAAAATTTGAATTACCACTAATTTTACCTCTTGAAGAATGAGACCCCTTCCTTGCTTCTCTATTCTTGAACTCCTTTGATTTTCTAAGGAACTTCTTGACAAAATGGGCCATCTCACTAGACGAGTCTCCATCACTACTTGAATCATGCTCCGACTCGGATGATGATGACACCTCTTTCCTTTCTTTCTTCTTCTTTTCCTTCTTTTCAACAAATAGAGCTAAACCCTTTTCCTTAGAAGACATGTTAGTTTGCTCATGCAATTCAAACTCACAAAATAATTCATCAATTTTAATTTGAGAGAGATCCCTAGTTACTTTAATAGCATCAACTATAGAAGTCCATAAAGAATTTCTAGGAAATGCTTGAAGTATGTATCTTACCAAATCCCGGTTGTCAACTCGCTCACCTATGATATGGGGTCCATTCACAATCTCCTTGAACCTTCCATGCATTTGGCTTACGGTTTCATGCATCTTCATTTGGAAGGCTTGAAGTTGTCCAATTAATAAGTCCTTCTTGGCCCTCTTTGACTCCTTGGATCCTTCATTTAACTCAATGAGCTTTTCCCATAACTCCTTGGCAGATTCGAAAGGCCCCACCTTGTTGAGTTGCTCCATTGTAATGCCACATTGGATGGTGAGTACCGCCTTTGCATTTGATTCGAACCGCCTATTCATTTCCCTTGTCCAATCCTTACTTGGAATAGGGTCTCCGTGTTCATCCATTGGTTCTTCAAAGCCATCTACAATGCTATGCCAAATTTCAATATTACTCATTAGATAATATTTCATCCTACCTTTCCAATACGCAAAATGACTCCCATCGAAGAGCGGTGGCTTGGCGGTGCTATATCCCTCTTGAAGAGCCATTGATGCCTTGGTTGATGGTGAAATCTTCCAAGCTATCTGGGCTCTGATACCACTTGTTAGGATCTTTGTAATGGCTAGAGGGGGAGGGGTGATTAACCTTTCTTTGTTTCTACAAGAATGTTAGCGGAAGCAATACAAATACAAATAAGAAAACAATGAAATCAATGCTAACACCCAATGTACGTGGTTCGGAGATGACACTCCTACTCCACGGTAATCCGTAAGGTGGATTAGCCCTAGCCAAGCTTCACTAAATCTCCTTTGGATGAACCAAGGTGGAGAAACCTTGTTTTACAATGCACTCCTCTTCTTTACAATGATGGAAGATTAAGACTCTAGAAGAGGAGGTTTAGAATCACACAAATACTTGGAGAAAGCTTGGTGAGCACAAGAGTATAGTTAGGAATGAGAGCACTAGCATCACCAAGCTCTCCAAGGCCCCTTCTTATAGAAGAAGGGCTATTTTTCCCGTTGGGCTTCGATCAGTCGACTGATGCTCAACATCAGTCGACTGCCGCCGAAGCCAACGACTTCTGAACAAGCAGATCCGCGGAGATACGTAGCCGCAATTTCCAACGGCCAAGTGATCAGTCGACTGATCCCTCCATCAGTCGACTGATGGAGTGATCAGTCGAGTGATTGTAGGCCGCAGTCGAGTGCGACTACACTCTATGCTCGTATTTGCGTTGATTAGTCGATCACATCGCTTGCGGGCCGATCGATTGCAACATCACCGATCACATCGTTAAAGCAGCCGATCGATGGTCACTGCTTTCACCCCGACTCGGGCCGAAAGACGACCAATGATCGATACATCATATCAGTCGACTGATACTCATCAAGTATGAGTAATTCACACTTGATTTTACACCCTAGACCTAGACTCAACCTTCTAGCTCCTCATTAAGCCTTGCACCTCCAGGATCCCTCCGAGCCCGCAACTTGTTCATCCTTTGCGCTTTGCTTCCAAGAGCTTCCTTTGGTTTCGTCATATCTTGGGTTGCTAAATGCTTGGACTTTACGCCGCCAAGACTACAAGCTTGAACTTATGCTGCCAATACCTTACTTTGGACTTCCTTTGCCAAGGTTCACTTGGACTTTACGCTGCCAAGACTACAAGCTTAGTCTTACGCTGCCAAGTCCATCCCTTGGACTTCTTTTACCAAGATCATACTTGGTCTTCCTTTGCTAAGGTTCACTTGGACTTTACGCTGCCAAGACTACAAGCTTGGTCTTATGCTGCCAAGTCCGTCCCTTGGACTTTCCTTGCCAAGATCATACTTGGACTTCTCTTTTACCAAGTCTTCATCCTTGGACTTTCCTATCACTTAAACATGTTCGTAATTAGATCACAAAGCATTGCCTAACTTAGATGATTATCCAAACATCAAAACATATAAATGCTTGGGGCATTGTTGCACCAACAAAAGAGAGGGTACTGAGACTTCTCTTTGTCGTTTTCCTGTAAATGTAAGACAACTGCCACCAGAAAAGACTGCCGTCCCATTTGAACATACTTCCCCTTACTGTTTTCGTGGAATTTAAGTCATCCTTCCCAAAATTACTGTGCTAATAACTTCCACCCACGGTCTTTACGTTTCTCCTTCTTTACTAGAATTTATTATTTTTACCTTCTCCATGAGTCAATGCACCTTCTTCCTTCGCCGTTATAAGGACCTCAAACTATTGCCTCTTAATATTCATCTTCTCCTTTTCTTCTCCTCGTTATGGAAGAGACTTTTGAACAGGGTAGTAGTTCTTTTCCTCCCGAGGAAAAGTCCGACGAACAACGCTATATCGCTAACTTGGAGGAACAAGTGAGATATCTGCAGCGACACTTGAGCGAAGCTTCTACTAGTAACTACTCCTTGCGCCAGCAACTAGCAGTGTCCCAGAAGGACCTGTCTAAGCACATCTTCCTATAACAATCTTACCTTCGGCAGCTATGACACCAACCCCAGCCATGCAAAGAAGCTTCTTCAGTACCTCCCAATAAAGGACTGTAATACCCTATCAATAAGGTTTCTTTTGTTATTTTCTTCTTGTGGGGGAATTGTAATATGTAATCTTTCTGAAGTAATGAACTTTCTGCAATATAAGCCTTCGCCTATATCCTTCCCCGCTCATCTTCTTCTTTCGGCATTCTTCTGGCAGTGTCAAATTTTACACTTCTCTTGGGTAATACGAAAAATAACCATACAACTTCTCCACTCTTTCATTACGTAGGAATCGCGTATACACTTCCACCGCACGAGAATAAAATGACATACAGCTGAGGGTATACTCAGCTCCTCCGTTCCACCATCGCACGGAGATAAAATAATATATAGTTGAGGAATGAACTCAATTCTCCCATTCCGCCACCACACGGGGATAAAATAATATACAGATGAGGAATGAACTCAACTCTTCCGATCCGCTATCACACGGGGATAAAAATAATATACAACTGAGAAATAAACTCAACTCTTTCGTTCTATCACAACACGGAGATAAAGATAATATACAGTTGAGAAATAAACTCAACTCTTCCGTTCCGCCACCACACGGGGATAAAAATAATATACAGTTGAGAAATAAACTCAACTCTTCCGTTTCGCCACCACACGGAGATAAAAATAATATACAGTTGAGAAATAAACTCAACTCTTCCACTTCGCCACCACACGGGGATAAAAATAATATATAGTTGAGGAATGAACTCAACTCTTCCATTCCACCATCACACGGGGATAAAAATAATATATAGTTGAGAAATAAACTCAACTCTTCCGTTTCGCCACCACACGGGGATAAAAATAATATACAGTTGAGAAATAAACTCAACTCTTCCGTTCCGCCACCGCACGGGGATAAAAATAATATACAGTTGAGGAATGAACTCAACTCTTCCGTTCCGCCAACACACGGGGATAAAAATAATATACAGTTGAGGAATAAACTCAACTCTTCCGTTCTGCCACCACACGGGGATAAAAATAATATACAGTTGAGAAATAAACTCAACTCTTCCGTTCTGCCACTACACGGGGATAAAAATAATATACAGTTGAGGAATGAACTCAACTCTTCCGTTCCACCACCACACGAGGATAAAAATAATATACAGTTGAGAAATAAACTCAACTCTTCCATTCCGCCACCACACGGGGATAAAAATAATATACAGTTGAGAAATAAACTCAACTCTTCCGTTCCGCCACCGTACGGGGATAAAAATAATATACAGTTGAGGAATGAACTCAACTCTTCCGTTCCGCCACCACACGGGGACAAAAATAATATACAGTTGAGAAATAAACTCAACTCTTCTGTTCCGCCACCGCACGGGGATAAAAATAATATACTCAGTTGAGGAATGAACTCAACTCTTCCGTTCCCCCACCAAACGGGGATAAAATAACAGCGACCCAGGCCTTCTGTGTAAAGAGTGCACTGACTTGACCTCTAATTCGGCTTTTATACCCTCGTCCATCCTCTCATATGAAAGCAAGGGTTTTAACAAATAATGGGTCATCAAAGGAATAAATCATCATTTTTCTTCTTCCTAGGGCTCTTTTTATAGATTAGGAGCCCAATCGTCACTGCCAGCCCATTCCCCCCTCCTTTTATAGGGGACGCTTCATCTTTCCTTTCTTCTGTTATCGTCATTCCTTCTATATTTTCGCCTTCTTCTTCTTCATCCGTCCTTCTTTCCACCGCCATCCTCCGGTGCTTCAGTCATTAATTCTAGCGCTCTTCCTCTTTCTTCGACGGGCAGGATGCATTCCTTTTTCTACTGAGAAATAGCAAGCCGTTTCTCACAAATCAAACGAGGTGAGGGTCAACCGCCAACATCAACTTTGCCCTTACCTTTGTCCATTACCACCACACATGTCTCATCTCTCCCTTCTCCTTCACCTTCGCCTGAAACCCTTGTCCCCTCCGCTCCAGATGAGACTAGGGTAGCCAGTCCATCCTCATCTCCAATGTTACTTATAAACCCTAACTCTCCCATTTTTTCCCCTTCCGCCTTGGGTATCCAAAAATCGCCCCCTCTCTCATCGCAACCAGAAGATGGACACAGAGAGGTGGTGCGTCAACGCCAATTGACAACAGACGTTCCTGCATCCCCACCTTCTCTTTCCCCGAAATATTCTGCCGCCCCTGAACCCATGGTAGTCGATATTCATCCACTGTCGATTTCCTCTGCTGCCCATAATTTAGGGATCCTTTCACCTTCTTTGGGCACTAGCTTGGGTCCTTCTACTTTTCACCTTCCTAGCAAAGAGTTCTCCATCCCAATGCTCTCTATATCTTCTTCCCCAAACTCCTCGCTAGACCAATCCCCTTCCGCAAATTCTTTCGTGCCCATTTCACAGGCAACCACATTGAATCTTCCACCCCACATTTTTTATTCTTTGCCTTCGGCCTCTATCCCTTTGAGCCTCCTTACAAGTGCTCCTTCTTCTTTTTCCTCCGAACCCCTGACACAACCTCTGGCTCCTACCCTTCTCTCCCCCATCATAAGTGAGCCTCCACCTTTGTTATCATCCGTCCCTTCTTCTTCCTCTTCTCCCTGGGGTCTTCGAATCTTAAATTTAGAGGAACTGGTCCCCCGGATGGAAGGCCTGTGCCACGCTCTAGAATTGGTATGTTTCTCGAATTGAATTCTTTGACTTTCCTCATTGGACGACTTCTTTTTGATACACGGATTACATGCCCTTACCAATTACCAAGAATTGGGTCGCTCCCTCTAGTAGTATCGAGCTCAATCTCTGAAACGGGAGTAGCAACAATGGGAGGATCAGACAACTGCTCAAAATCGAGAGCATATTTTGTCACACCAACTAAAATAGTATCAGGAGCAGCTGACAGAAGCTCCCTGCCAACATAAAAAAGATGCCGAAACTATAGCGACATTGCGAGAACAACAGCGGGCTCATACAGAATCGCTATCCATCTGGCGGGATGTTCAGCTGGCGCAGTCTGACCAAGAGACTTCCCCTTCCCAATAATTAATAGGCCTTCGAGAGCAGGTAGCAGAACTCCTTCGGGAGAAGCAAAAAGATTCTGATATCATCGCCAACCTGCGGGTTCAATGCCAGCGAGCAGAAGACAAAATAAGGGACCTCCGCACCCGCCTATGTAAGGAGGTATAAGAAAACTCCTCCTTAATAACTTCTAGGGTGCATGCTCACGCCCGTATACATAGGTAAGAAATATCCCTCCAGAGACTAGGCAGTGAGCTTGTCCACACCAGATCCCACAGAGAGGCGGTAGAGAGAATTTCAGCTTCAATATGCCAGAACATGATGGATATGACTAGTCTCCTTCAGCAGGACCAAACTTCCTGAGCAGACGACATCTCGATCCTGACGGACGTCATTATGGAAATATCCCGGCGTTATAGTGAAATGCACCGAGCCCTCTAGGAGCAACAAGAGAAGTGTCACAGGCTCCATCGGAACCGAAGTCCTGACCGTCCGAATCGACAAGAGCGGTTGATCATCTTGATGCGGGCCACCTATCAAGACAAGTTTAATGAGGTGGTTCGGCAGTATGCTGACCAAGGACTTCCCCCTACGAACCATCCTGCTCTCTCCTTGCACTGGGAAGCCGACTTCCGACGCTATCCTCCCGATCGATTTAAGTTATAACTTAATGTATTGCTTCGGGACATGGCTCCCTTTTCATCTTCTTTTCTTTTCATAACTCGTTACAAGGAATATAGTATTTGATGCAAGTGATATATCAATCAGACTTGAGTTCGCCATACATCAAATTAATATAACAAATTGTCAAATACATTTCTCTAGGAACCCCCCAACTCCTTTCTTTCGCCCATCATCCCTTATACAATATAAAAATATTTCAAATAGATAGCGTTCTAGGGTCGAGAAAATTCCTTGCCCGGGTCATCCTTAAGATAATACGTTGATCCTGCTACACGATGCGTCACTTCATAGGGCCCCTCCAAGTTCGGAGCTAACTTTCCCAGATCCCTAGCGGGATTAATCTTGCGCAGAACCAAATCCCCCTCTTGAAACCTTCGAGGCATCACCTTTTTGTTGAAGGCTTGCTGCACTCTCCGCTTGTAAAACTCTGCTCGCCTCCGTACTACTTCCCTATTTTCTTCCACCAAGTCCAACTCAGTGCTCCGAATAATTTAGTTCTGCTCTGGCTCATAAACTTCCATGCGGATGCTACTTAAAAGGGCTTCCACCGGAATAACGGCCTCCGTCCCGTATACTAAGCTGAAAGGAGTTTCGCTTGTTGCAGTTTTTGGTGTGGTTCAATAAGCCCACAAGATCCTGGGCAACTCTTCCACCCAGTTCCCTCTCTGAGCTTCCAATTTAGTCTTTAATCCTTGGATAAGAATTCTATTAGTGACTTCGACTTGCCCGTTGGCTTGAGGATGGACTACCGAAGTAAATGTCTACTGGATATTAAGACTTTGACACCATTCTTCGATCTTCTTGCCCTGGAACTGTCGTCCATTATCACTAACCAATCTTCGGGGAATACCATACCGGCAGACAATGTTCTTCCACAGGAATTGTATTACAACATTCTCAGTAATTTTAGCAAGAGGCTCTTGTAGGTAGATGCTTCGGAGGCTCATTGGCTCCCATGTCCCCGGATTAAAATTTTCACTAGTGAAAGAATCAATCCGGATGGGATGAGCTTCTTTAACACAACCTATTCGTCGTCGTGCTAACAACTTGAGTGGTCGCTTGAACAAACTAGTTATTCAAGCAACACAACTCTTCTAGTTGGTTAGCCGCGGAAGAGACGACGGACGGATCGCCGGTTTTTGTGTTTGTCTTCGGGGTCCATGATTATACAATATATTTACATACACACACATGCATAATCAAAATATTAAAGAATATATTCAGATCTGTAAATAAATTTAAAATAACTTTATACCTTACGATCTTCTATCGTATGTCCTATCCTTCTCGTGGACGACGTGTGGACGAAGATCCTCCACGAGTAGAAGCCTTCTAGATCGCTTTCTTCTCTACCTTGTCCGTTGTGAACAAAGAGAAGAACTTACAAATACCTTTTCTATCTAGAACCGGCCACCAAATTAGGGAATTTGGTGCAACCGCCGGCCAAGGAGCAATGGATGATGCGCCGGCCAACTTGTAAAGGAGTTGCCGCCGGCCACCAAGGAGAAAGGAAGGAGGAAGACCACCGACCACCAATGGAAGGAGAACCGCCGGCTAAGGAAGAAGAGAAAGGCCTTAATGATGGGCGCCGGCCAAGTATTGATGGAGGAAATTGGGCGCCGGCAACAACTAGAAGGAAGAAGAAAGTTGCCGCCCACTTTTGCTCCAAACCCTAGCCGCCCACTTCTCCAAAAACCAAACCCTAATTCAAATCCTTGATCATTATTGCCGCCCAACCCTAAGAATCTATTTATAGAATAGGGCTTAAGCCTCCTTTAATCTCCACCGTCGGATCTAGGGATTTAATCTCCACCGTCGGATCTAGGATTTTATCCCAACCTTCGGATCTAGGGTTTAATCCCAACCATCGGATCTAGGATTTCATCCCAACCTTCGGATCTAAGGTTTCATCCCAACCGTCGGTTCTAGGGTTTCATCCCAACCGTCGGCTCTAGGGATTTAATCCCAACTGTCGATTCTAGGGTTTCATCCTAACCATCGGATCTAGGGATTTAATCCCAACCGTTGGTTCTAGAGTTTCATCCAACCATAGGATCTAGGGATTTAATCCCAACCGTTGGTTCTAGGTTTTGTTTTACATTCTTGGATCTAGACTTCATAAGGATTATATTAGGCTACGATAGGGACCATAAGGAGGAGTTGGGTCTTGGCCACCCGATGGATCGGAACCACACAAACTTGATCCATCAATGATGTTCCATTCCACTAGAGGATCATCATTGAACTACCTCACCAACCCCCATAAATCAATATGGGCTCCATATATTATTTGTACATCTAATCTCCCCGTGTTTAAGATATCGAATGTCCGTCAATTAATTGATTTACTGACCATCAATTAATCAACATCTAAATCCTCGAGTAGTACCACTCAACCTTATCATCATGTTGACTAAGTCAACCAGCTGGGTTTACATGATGAACCTTATGAGCTCCTCAAGGGGACATCATCAACCTAATATATAGGACACGGTTTCCTCCTATAATCAACGGCACACCATGTAAATAATACTATTTCCCAACTTACTGGGCATATTGATTTAATCCATATAAATCTCACCCTCTGGTAAATCAAAGAAATAAATACTAAGTACATGTGCCCGTTATTATATCGGGATTAAGAGCATGTACAACATAATATCCGAGGTCCGATTCAATTATGTAGTCAGTACTATATTGAATCACCTCTATGTCGGTCCTACTCAATACACCTAAGTGTACTAGTGTAACTCTATGTTCAAGACAAAACAATACCAAGCTATACTACAACCATGCCAATGGTTTGTCCAACGTTCAATTTACGTATTGCTGTGAACCTTTATATAATTTTGCCCGATAACATGATCTTACATTTACTAAGCACCATATTTATCTACAATGTAAATATTAGACAATATCACATATATAATAAATATAAAATAAACAATGATCATGTGATTCTTATTTGAAAATAAAATGTTATACAAAAGAAGCTAGACTTTGTATCGTTCCAACAATCTCCCACTTATACTAAAGACTATGTCATCCTCTTGCTACATACATCGTGTCCTCCTAATAAAAGCTTTGGAAGGGCCTTAGTGAATGAATCCGCCAGGTTATCCTCTGATGCAATCTTGGCGACAGCAACTGTTAGTGAAAGCCCTAGAGCCAATCATGTGATGATTGTTGTATGAACTTTATTGTATCATATTCCTATTTATAAAGGCATGGTTATTATATTTACTTGTATTGGTGCCAAATAACTAAATATAATAATGTCCTTGAGTAGTAGGTTCTTATCTATATCAATCGATTGGTTGAATCGATAATGAGATGATATAGAGAACACTACTCTTAATCATTCCTAGTCGAGTATTAACATTCGAGGGACAATGTTAATGCGTAGAGACTAACATGTAGGTCAACAAGATGACTTGATCTCACAAGTCATGGATATGAGATATCAAGTTGACACATGGGTATGCATTGGAGAATGTATCTTGAATGACCCGCCATGAGAAAGTATCATGGATCGTTATATGAGTGTCATATACTTTCTCATGTGGCTATTAGTATGACTATTAGTCCTTAGACACTGAAGTCACCATGGTTCCCTACATAAGGAGTTGCATACTTTGGCCGTCAAGCGTCACCCGTAAATGGGTGGACTATAAAGCGATTCTTGGGTATGTAACAAATTATGCGGAGGATGTGAGTGATGTAGATGGGATCTATCCCTCTATATGGCAGGGGTGACATCGATATTCTTGATAGAGTGAGACCACGAAGTGCATGGCCATGCCCAAATGAGTCAATATGAGATATTGAGCTCATTTGATTAAAGTGAGTCTACTTGGAGTTCAAGATTTAGATTGTACCGAGGATGACACGGTCTATGCCTCGATTGGTCAATCTAGATGTCAAGGATAGAGGGACATTGTCACATATTGTGAGTCACAATTAGTAGTCACAAAGGTGATGTTGGAGCTCAACATTCTTGTAACTTGGGTAGCAATGATGTGTTGCTAGATACCGCTCATTGCTTATGTTCCTAAATCGGTTTAGGGACATTGCCAGCGTTACAAGAACCTATAAGTCACACACATAAGGGCAATTAGATGGAGATTAGGTTCATATGATGAACCATGAGGATTAGGTTCATGGGATGAACCAAATTGGATTAAGAGTAATCCAAATTAGACTTATTGAGTTAGACTCAAGTTGATTGAAGTGTTGAATGAGTCTAATTTAGATTTGATTCATCAAATCAATTTAAATTAATGAATAGAGATTCATTAAATTAAAATTGACTTGAATCAAATGGTTGGATTTGATCAACCATAGGAGATAATAGGTCAAGTTTGACTTGACTTGAGAGGGAAGATGAATGGTCAATTTTGACTTGACCAATTGCCATGTCATGGTGACTTGGCATGGGGCCGGCCAATGATGATGCTCCACATCATCATGGGGTGCCACCTCATGAGGGAGACCAAGAGCCATTGGCTCTTGGAGTTACATGCATGCATGTAACCCCCTTATAGTGGGTTATGGATGATGTGAAGTTAAGTTGTGTAACTTCATCTTCTTCCTCCTCTCTTCCCTCAAGCTCTCTCTTCCTCATCTAGCCATGAACGTCCAAGGGGTGCTAGCACACTCTAGGATGCTTTTCTCCACCTATTGCTTGTGTGGATACCGATAGAGGAGTGTACACTTGACACTCTCGAGTTCCGGCGAACCTTTTGGACGAGCGGGATAAGCGAAGGGCGTCGCTACGAGGGTAACACTCTCACCTTCTAGATCTAAGGTAGATCTAGGGCTTTTATATAAACACATACATGTTTTGTTTTAATACATCTTCGCACGGATCCGTGGTAGGGCTTAGGTTTCCGCAACGCAAAAAGCGGTTTTTGCGGCTCGGAAAAACCCAACAGTGGTATCAGAGCCACGTGCGAAGCATGTATGTGTTTCGTCTTTGTAGTTTTTATATTAGATATAAAAATTACAGATTTATATGTTTCTGTAAATTTTCTTATTTTATAGAATTTTTGGGTATTTTTCTCGTAGAGTCGAAGCAACGAGTGTTGGGACACTCGTAGGCTTCAACCGTCGAGAAAAACTCTCCGAATCGGCGAGTTCTCGCTTTAGGTTTTTGGGACAGCGACTTAAGTCACTGTAAGATCATTGTAGGGACACTCGCGAAGTTTATTTTGTGAGTAGGGGCGCTGCCCCTATCCCCGAAAGGGGCCATGTCCTGCGATCGCGCTCGGAAACCGCTTAGCGGGACCGTTACGGAGAGTTGACTCATAAATTCGAAATAAATTAGGAAAAATTATAGAAATTTCTGTAAAAATACATAATTTAGAATTATGTATAATTCTGTGATTGTCATGGCCCAATGACCCCAATTTGATTGAATAAGTGTGTTGTAATTCATAATACGGCCTGCGTGCCGTTTTGTGGTTGTGCGTGTTGTATAGTGTATGCGACCTGCGCGTCGTACCTCTTATTTTGAAATTCTAGTTGTAATTAGTTTTTAGACTCGAATGTAACTCGAGTTTCATATTTGTAATGTACAAAATGGAGCGGTGGAAAGTCCACTCGAAGACGAGATTACGAGAAGGGTGACGACGACACATGGCGGTCAAAGGAAGCGCTTGGAGAAGCCGCTAGCCTTAGGTTGACCGTCCGATCTTCTCATTGGCTTGAGAAGATCGTAGTAGGGCCATGACTATATCACATTTAATGATATATATATATATATATATATATATATGTTGATATATATATATATGTATATTTAATTGATTTTGCTTGTATGTATGTGATGCATGCTAGTAGAAAAATGTTTGTATGTGTATGATGCATGCTAGGTTAATTTTCTTGTATGTATATGATGCATGCTAGAATAATTAATGTATGTATATGATGCATGCTAATATAGGATAATAAAGGCCTAAATGCGTATAAGATACACATTACGATTAGATTAGATCATAATCGAATCAACTCGAAAATGCCTACCGAGCCTTGATACCCATCACTACCTCGATCATTTGTTGTTGTTGAATCTGCCAAAGCAGAGCAACGCATATTATCTTGGTAGGGTGCGGAGGGACAATCTTGGTCCCGCCTATCACGACTCGGGTTAGAGTAAGCTCAATTAGATTGAGCAAAACTAGTTAACTCAATTGGATCGAGTAGAACTATAGGCATATTCCAATCGTTGGAAAGATAGGTTAAGATCGCATTTACACTAAATCTTGGGCGATTTAGCCAAAGCTAACTCAAGGTCTTTTGTAAATGTGGGTCTTAATCCTATAAACAAGAGTTGCATAGAGATGTAATCGGTAATGTGTTACCCACCGATCGTACTAAGTCTTGGGCGATTTAGCCAAAGCTAACTCAAGGCTTAGTATGATGTGGATCTTGTCCTGCAAGAATTATAGCTAGTTTGTATGAATCTAGTAAAAGTGATTTGACCACATCCATAACTCGATTCTACAAAATTCCTATAATTTAGTGGGAGCATCATTTGATTAAAGGCCTAATTAAATGATAAAAGGAATATGATATTAATTCTCTGCATTGTATGTTGTAGATAACTATGTCGACAAACACGAACACTCTCTCTGCGATCTGTCCTTGAGAAGGACAAGCTCAATGGAGCAAATTTCCTGGACTGGTATAGGAACCTGAGAATTGTTCTCACCCAAGAAAGGAAGTTGTACGTCCTGGAGCAGCCCATTCC
Organism: Wurfbainia villosa; assembly: GCA_025175895.1. Taxonomy (NCBI): domain Eukaryota; kingdom Viridiplantae; phylum Streptophyta; class Magnoliopsida; order Zingiberales; family Zingiberaceae; genus Wurfbainia; species Wurfbainia villosa. Next base: position 27,274,067 of record CM045995.1, read on the forward strand.
GGAGGCACCTCCTGCCACTACCTCGCGAGATGACAAAGATGCTTACAAGAAGCATCAAGATGATGCATTAGATGTGTCATGTCTATTGCTCGCGACCATGAACTCTGAGCTTCAGAAGCAACACGAGTTCATGAATGCTTATGATATGGTTGGACATCTTCGCCAATCAGATAACGACAAGCTAGGCATGAGAGATATGAAGTCTCTAAGGCATACCTGGAAGATCTTAAGAAGAAGAGAAGTGAGACTTCTACTTCAGGTATAAATGTTATAGAAGTCAATCTATCTATTTCTTCATCATGGGTATTAGATACCGGATGTGCATCTCACATTTGTACCAATGTGCAGGCGTTGAGAAATAGCAGGGCATTGACAAAGGGCGAGGTGGACCTACGAGTAGGCAATGGAGCAAGGGTTGCTGCTGTTGCTGTAGGAACTTATGATCTATCTCTGCCCTCTGGGCTTGTATTAGAATTAGATGAATGTTGTTATGTGCCTGCCTTAACCAAGAACATCATTTAATTTTCTTGTTTGGACAAGAAAGGATTTTCATTTATAATAAAGAACAAATGTTGTTCAGTTTATTTAAATGATATGTTCTATTATAGTGCACCTCTAATGAACGGACTCTACTTTCTAGACTTAGAGAGCCCTATCTATAACATAAGTACCAAGAGGTTCAAGTCAAATGAGTTGAACCAAACTTATCTTTGGCATTGTCGCTTAGGTCACATAAATGAGAGTCGCTTATCTCAGCTCCATAAGGATGGGCTGCTAGACTCATTTGATTTTGAATCATATGAGACATGCGAGTCTTGCCTTTTAGGTAAGATGACCAAGACTCCCTTTAGTGGACATAGCGAAAGTGCAACAGATTTGTTAGGACTTATACATAGTGATGTATGTGGTCCTTTCAATGTTGCTGCTAGAGGTGGTTACAGGTACTTCATTACATTTACTGATGACTTCAGTAGATATGGTTATGTGTATCTTATGACACATAAATCTGAATCCTTTGAAAAGTTCAAAGAATTCAAGAATGAAGTACAAAACCAGCTTGGCAAGAGTATTAAGATACTTCGATCAGATCGAGGTGGTGAATACCTTAGCCATGAGTTTCATGACTATCTAGCTGAGTGTGGGATTCTATCCCAACTCACTCCTCCTGGAACACCACAGTGGAATGGTGTATCCGAAAGGAGGAATCGTACCCTATTGGATATGGTACGATCTATGATGAGTCACACAGATCTTCCTATATCCTTTTGGGGATATGCTCTGGACACAACAGCCTTTACCCTTAACCGTGTACCATCCAAGGCTGTGGTAAAGACACCATATACGATATGGACAGGGAAAAATTCCAAGATGTCTTTTATGAGGATTTGGGGTTGTGAGGCTTACGTTCGACGTCAAGTCTCAGACAAACTGGGACCCAAATCCGATAGGTGCTATTTTGTTGTATATCCCAAGGATACAAAGGGATATTACTTCTACATTCCCAGTCAGCACAAAGTGTTTGTGGCAAACACTGGAGTTTTTCTAGAAAGGGATTTTGTTTCTAGAAAAACTAGTGGGAGTACCTTCGATCTTGAAGAAATTCAAGATAAGGACCATAGCACTGAGGCCTTGATGGAGGTTGAACAAGAACCACAAAGTGTTGTGGGTGATGAGGTTATTGCACAAAGAGTTGTGGAACAACCACCTGTTCATGTAGACCTACCTCTTCGCAGATCTGATAGGGTACGCGTCGTCACCGAGAGATATTCATTTCTCTTGTCCAACCATGATGACGTAATGCTTATTGAGAATGAGCCTACCTCCTATCAGGAAGCTGTGATGAGCCCAGATTCTGAGAAATGGCTAGAGGCCATGAGATCCGAGATGGAATCCATGTACACCAACCAAGTATGGACTTTGGTTGATCCACCTGAAGGGGTCAAACCCATTGGGTGTAAGTGGGTCTTTAGGAGAAAGACTGACATGGATGGACTTACGCATACCTATCAGGGTCGATTGGTGGCTAAAGGTTTCAAGCAAATTCATGGTATTGACTATGATGAAACCTTTTCTCCAGTGGCGATGTTTAAGTCCATTCGGATCTTGCTTGCTGTTGCGATACCACGATTATGAGATCCGCGGATGGATGTTAAAAATGCGTTTACGAATGGAAACTTGCTCGAGGATGTGTACATGACACAACCGAGGGTTTTGTAGATCCACAAGATATCGGGAAGGTATGCAAGTTGCAAAGGTCCAAATATGGGCTAAAGCAAGCCTCACCGAGCAGGAATCTTCGATACGAAGATGCGATCAATCAGAAAGGTATCATCAAGAATGAAGATGAACCCAGTGTCTACAAAAGGGTAAATGGGAACACAGTTGTGTTCCTTGTATTGTATGTGGATGACATACTACTCATTGGGAATGACATCCCTTCGCTACAGTCTGTGAAGACTTGGCTGGGGACGTGCTTCTCAATGAAGGACTTAGGTGAAGCAGCCTGTATTCTAGGCATAAAGATCTATAGAGATAGATCTAAGAGATTGCTTGGCCTAAGTCAGAGTACATACATCGACACGGTATTACTTCAGTTTGCCATGCAGAATTCCAAGAAAGGACTTCTGCCGATGTCACATGGTGTGAGTCTTTCGAAGACTCAAAGTCCCTCTTCTAGAGAGGAGAGAGACCGCATGGATAAGATCCCTTACGCATCTGCTATAGGATCTATCATGTACGCCATGCTGTGTACTCGTCCTGATGTCTCGTATGCTTTGAGCATGACGAGTAGATACCGATCGATCGGTGGCCGTCCTAAGTACTTGAGAAGGACTAAAGAATATTTCTTGATATTGGAAGGCGATGAGGAGCTAGTGTAAGGGTTACAATGATGCGGCTTCAACCCGACGGAGATGATTATAGATCGCGATCGGGGTTCGTGTTTTTCTTGAATAGGTAGCACCGTGGTGGAAGAGTTCCAAGCGAGACCACGATTATTGATTCTACAACAGAGGCCGAATATATCGGTGCTTCCATCTCATTCGTGAGATTGTCGATCGAGGAGATGTGAAGATTTGCGAGTACCCACAGACGCTAACATCGCAGATCCCTTGACCAAGGCTTTAGCGCAAAAGCATGATGGTCACACTAGGTCATTGGGTATTTGATACTCGATGATTGGCACTAGTGCTAGTGGGAGATTGTTAGTGAAAGCCCTAGAGCCAATCATGTGATGATTGTTGTATGGACTTTATTGTATCATATTCCTATTTATAAAGGCATGGTTATTATATTTACTTGTATTGGTGCCAAATAACTAAATATAATAATGTCCTTGAGTAGTAGGTTCTTATCTATATCAATCGATTGGTTGAATCGATAATGAGATGATATAGAGAACACTACTCTTAATCATTCCTAGTCAGTATTAACATTCGGGACAATGTTAATGCGTAGAGACTAGCATGTAGGTCAACAAGATGACTTGATCTCACAAGTCATGGATATGAGATATCAAGTTGACACATGGGTATGCATTGGAGAATGTATCAATGACCCGCCATGAGAAAGTATCATGGATCATTATATGAGTGTCATATACTTTCTCATGTGGCTATTAGTATGACTATTAGTCCTTAGACCAGAAGTCACCATGGTTCCCTACATAAGGAGTTGCATACTTTGGCTTCGTCAAACGTCACCCGTAAATGGGTGGACTATAAAGGCGATTACTGGGTATGTAACGAATTATGCGGAGGGATGTTAGTGATGTAGATGGGATCTATCCCTCCTATATGACGGGGGTGACATCGATATTCTTGATAGAGTGAGACCACGAAGTGCATGGCCATGCCCAAATGAGTCAATATGAGATATTGAGCTCATTTGATTAGAGTGAGTCTACTTGGGGTTCAAGATTTAGATTGTACCGAGGATGACACGGTCTATGCCTCGATTGGTCAATCTAGATGTCAAGGATAGAGGGACATTGTCACATATTATGAGAGTCACAATTAGTAGTCACAAAGGTGATGTTGGAGCTCAACATTCTTGTAACTTGGGTAGCAATGATGTGTTGCTAGATACCGCTCATTGCTTATGTTCCTAAATCGGTTTAGGGACATTGCCAACGTTACAAGAACCTATAGGGTCACACACATAAGGGCAATTAGATGGAGATTAGGTTCATATGATGAACCATGAGGATTAGGTTCATGGGATGAACCAAATTGGATTAAGAGTAATCCAAATTAGACTTATTGAGTTAGACTCAAGTTGATTGAAGTGTTGAATGAGTCTAATTTAGATTTGATTCATCAAATCAATTTAAATTAATGAATAGAGATTCATTAAATTAAAATTGACTTGAATCAAATGGTTGGATTTGATCAACCATAGGAGATAATAGGTCAAGTTTGACTTGACTTGAGAGGGAAGATGAATGGTCAATTTTGACTTGACCAATTGCCATGTCATGGTGACTTGGCATGGGGCCGGCCAATGATGATGCTCCACATCATCATGGACACATCATGGGGTGCCACCTCATGAGGGAGACCAAGAGCCATTGGCTCTTGGAGTTACATGCATGCATGTAACCCCCTTATAGTGGGTTATGGATGATGTGAAGTTAAGTTGTGTAACTTCATCTTCTTCCTCCTCTCTTCCCTCAAGCTCTCTCTTCCTCATCTAGCCATGAACGTCCAAGGGGTGCTAGCACACTCTAGGATGCTTTTCTCCACCTATTGCTTGTGTGGATACCGATAGAGGAGTGTACACTTGACACTCTCGAGTTCCGGCGAACCTTTTGGACGAGCGGGATAAGCGAAGGGCGTCGCTACGAGGGTAACACTCTCACCTTCTAGATCTAAGGTAGATCTAGGGCTTTTATATAAACACATACATGTTTTGTTTTAATACATCTTCGCACGGATCCGTGGCCGGGGCTTCCGAGGTTTCCGCAACGCAAAAAGCGGTTTTTGCGGCTCGGAAAAACCCAACAGCAACTTCTCCTCGCTTTACGATCTCTCGTATGAGGTGGTACTTGCGCTCTATGTGTTTACTCGCCTTATGGGCTCGTGGTTCCTTCGAGTTTGCAACTGCACCACTGTTATCACAATAAATTGTGATAGTTCTGGGCAAACCAGGAATCACATCCAAGTCCATCAAGAAGTTCCTGAGCCAGACAGCTTCCTTGGCTGCCTCAGAGGCTGCCACATACTCAGCTCCATGGTAGAGTCCGCCACGCATTTCTGCTTGACACTCCTCCATACTATGGCTCCACCTCTAAAAGTAAACACAAACCCCGAGGTAGACTTACTCTTGTCCCTATCTGATTGGAAATCTGAATCCGTGTAACCCACAGGGACTAATTGATCTGCCCGATAAACCAGCATATAATCCCTAGTCCTTCTCAGGTACTTCAATATATGCTTTACCGCAGTCCAATGTCCCTGTCCAGGATTACTCTGATATCTGCTAACCATGCCCACGGCAAAGCAGATATCCGATCTCATACATAGCATAGCATACATAAGGCTTCCTATTGCCGAAGCATAAGGAACCGCCTTCATGTCCTCTATCTCCTTTGATGTTTTGGGACACATCTCTTTAGATAAAGGAACTCCATGCCTAAAAGGAAGAAAACCTTTCTTGGAGTTCTGCATGCTAAAACGAGCAAGGATAGTGTCAATGTATGAAGCTTGAGACAAGCACAACATCCTTTTCTTGCGATCCCTTATAACTTTGATCCCAAGGATGTGTCCCACTTCTCCCAAGTCCTTCATATCAAACTGTTTGGACAACCATACCCTTACGTCTGATAACACTTTGATATTGTTGCCAACTAACAAAATGTCATCTACGTATAGTACAAGAAACACCACTACGTTTCCGTCACATCTCTTGTATACACAAGGCTCATCCGGACTTTGAATAAATCCATATGACTGGATTACCTCATCAAAGCGGATGTTCCAAGATCTAGAAGCTTGCTTCAATCCATAAATGGACCGATTAAGCTTACATACAAGATGCTCTTTGCCTATAGCAATGAATCCCTCTGGTTGCCGCATATAGATGTTCTCCTCAAGACTTCCGTTAAGGAAAGCTGTCTTGACATCCATCTGCCAAATCTCATAATCCATATGAGCAGCTATAGATAAGAGAATCCGAATAAACTTAAGCATAGCTACCGGCGAAAAGGTCTCCTCATAATCGATACCCTCTTTTTGAGTATACCCTTTCGCAACAAGCCTAGCTTTGAAGGTTTCAACCTTCCCGTCTACTCCTCTCTTTCTCTTGTAGATCCACTTGCATCCAATGATTTTTACACCATCGGGTGGTTCTACTAGCTCCCAGACCTGATTAGAATCCATAGATTCTATCTCTGAATTCATCGCTCTTTGCCAAGATACCGTATCTCTATCTTGGATTGCCTCATCATATGTCCAGGGATCAGGTTCATGTTCACTGTGACTAAGTCCAAGACTCTCCCAAAACATGAATCTCTCGGGTTGTCTAACAACCCTCCCACTACGACGAGGTGCCTCCCTGTATGCTCACTGTGACACGCGGTGCTGACTTGTGGTGTCTCCTCTCGCACGTGGCAGTAGTCAAGTGACTTCGGCCAACTCTCAAGAACAATCCTACTCGTGGGCTTGTGGTTCATCACATAGTCCTCCTCTAGAAATCGCATTCATACTCACGATCACCTTGATCTCTAGGACTATAGAATAAACCACCCTTCGTTCCTTAGGGTAGCCAACAAACAAGCGTGCATGCATGAGATTCCAACTTATCAAGATCTCCCTTTCACATGTCTTTGGACTACCCCAACCGACATGTCTTAGACTAGGCTTTCGCCACCCACAACTCAGGGAGTAGAGGGCATCGACTTAGATGGAACCAAGTTCGTAATGTGTGCCGCTTCCAGAGCAAACCCCGTAACGAATCGTAACTCGTAATAACTCATCATCGATCCGACCATCTCCATAAGAGTCCTATTCCTTCGCCTCCGCCACACCATTCTACTGGGTGTGCCAAAGTGACAATTGGGATTGAATCCTCCTCCGATAAGTAACTCCTAAACTCTCCCAAGAGGTACTCGCCACCACGATCAGATCAGAATGTCTTGATACTTTTACCTTGACGCTTCTCCACATCAGCCTTGAATTCTTCAACTTGTCAAAAGCATTAGGACTTCAGCGCATCAAGTAAATGTATCCATACCTTGAATAATCGTCTATAAAAGAGACGAAGTATTCAAAGCCACCTCTTGCCTGGATAGACATAGGACCACACAAATCAGAATGAACCAATTCTAACACATCTTTGGCTCTATACCCCTTGGCCTTATAATGCCTCTTGGTCATTTTACCTTCCAAGCAAGATTCGCAGGTTGGGAGATCCTCCACCACTAATGAACCCAAAGGTCCATCAGCTATCAACCTTTGAATTCTGCTTAGGTTAATATGACCAAGCCTTAGATGCCAAAGATATGTTTGGTTCATTTGCGAAGGTTCTTTTCTCTTATTAGACTTAGAAGATGAGTTATTGATTTCTATATGCATCGTGGGAGTTTTTGGTTCAAGAGTATATAAATTGCCAACCAATGTACCAGACCAGATAATCTCCCTATTCCTTTTTATAACCACTTTGTCATTAAAAGAAATAGAATATCCATCCATAAACAATTTAGAAACTGAAATTAAATTCTTTCTAAAAGTAGGTACATAAAGACAATTTCTCAAAACCAAAACTTTATTCCTATCAAAAGATAAATAAACGTCTCCCACTGCAATAGCCGCCACCTTTGAAGCATTGCCCATGAAGACGGTAATCTCTCCCTCAGCTAGTCGTCGGGTTTCCTGGAACCCCTGCAAAGTATTGCAGACATGATCAGTGGCTCCTGTATCTACACACCAGGTACTGGTAGATAACACTGCTAAACATGTTTCAACAACCAAACAAGAAGATATACCTGTGTTCTTTCGGCGAGGACAATCCGCCTTCCAATGTCTAGTCTGCTTGCAAGTGAAGCACTTGCCTTTCGGCTTCTTCACTCCTGCCTGCGGTCCCACTGCCACTTTCTTCGCTCCACCTTGTTTCTTCTTCTTCTTACCTTTCGGTTTAGAGGAAGAAACCTTCTAAGTGACCATGGCTTGAGAACTCTGACGAAAAAGCCCCTCTGCCGCCTGGAGTTCTGTCAGAAGCTCCATCAACGAATACAACCTCTTGTTCATGTTGTAGTTGAGGTGGAACTGCTCAAAACTCCTAGGCAGAGACTGGAGAATGATATCGACCTGGGTTTCCCCATCGATCTCAGCTCCGAGGACTTCCATCTCATTAAGATGAGCCATCATCTTGAGAACATGATCCCTAACGGGTGTTCCCTCGACCATGGTGGTCGTCATCAAGTTTCTCATTGCCTCCTGCCTAGCCGCCCTACTCTGATGTTTGAAAAGTTCCTTGAGATTGAACATCATGTCATAAGCAGTGGCTATGACCTGATGCTGATGTTGCAGCACATTTGACATAGATGCCAAAATGTAACACCGCGCCATCTCATCTGCCTTAACCCATTTCTTATAACGTTCTTTCTCCTTTTCATCAGAGTCATCGGTGGGCTTAGGAGGATAGACCTCGAAGAGTACAAATTTGTACTCTTCCGCAGTTAAGATAATATCCAAGTTTTTTTTCCAATCAATGTAGTTTGGACCAGTAAGTTTATTTTCTTTTAAAATCACAGCAAGTGGGTTGAAAGCCATTTGAAAATCCTAAAAATCATAATGATCAAAATATTAGATTTCAAATATTATTGATTCCTCAAAAACAATAAAATTCCGAAATCAACCAACACCTCAAAATACCGAGAATATCGCATGCCACGATAGTGTGGACATATACGAATTCTGCATTTGTAAGAGGAGGTTTTACCCATTAATTTTATTATCTTGTCAACCTTACTTTTTGACAAATAAAATTAATAGTTGGTTCCTCTTTGGCCCTACAAATAAAAGCAGTGACTCCGATGGGGAGGATACTTTTAATTTGCATCTAAGTGTGCACCATTACACGATACTAAGGGAATTATTTCGGATTATGTGCCTTACCGATGGGGAAGTATACACGCTCCTTAATAATTTCCTATAACCATTATTTGACCTAGTGATCTGCAAACAAACCCATCCGATGGGGAGGAAGGCACTCAGAGCCAACGCGCAAGTTTGTTGCATCACACGTTAAATTGTAATGGAGGCCGCGGGAATTAATTAAAATGTCCCTCTCCCACTTAGTAAATTAAAATTGAGGAATTTTAAAACATACACAACATGCATATAAAACAAATAAGCAATAAATATGGAAAAAACAGAATTTTTCCAACTATTATGGCATTGTCCTCCAATATGCATCCCGTCGTGTCGCCACCTCGTCCGCTCCATCTTTTCCCGTGCACAAGTCACCAAAGAGTTCCGAGCCGAGATAAAATATTTTAATTTACATCCATCAATCCTATACTCCACGAAGGAGTGTACAAATCATCTAGATCGAAAGTAAACTAAAATGAGCGGCTAAACAATGCCGTATTTAATTACAAAAATTAAATACTAATCTAGCCTCGTCAACCCCGAGGATTCAAATAATAAATTTTTACACACATCCATTCACATACACACACATGGCCATAATAGTCGGATCTTATGCCTGCAACCAAAGAGTTAAACTACGCATATCCTACTATTATCCGACACATATAATATATGAAAAAGTGCATAAAAAATTAACCGAATCCAAAACACACAAAACCGGAAACCGTGGCTCTGATACCACTTGTAGGTAGATGCTTCAGAGGCTCATTGGCTCCCATGTCCCCGGATTAAAATTTTCACTAGTGAAAGAATCAATCCGGATGGGATGAGCTTCTTTAACACAACCTATTCATCATCGTGCTAACAACTTGAGTGGTCGCTTGAACAAACTAGTTATTCAAGCAACACAACTCTTCTAGTTGGTTAGCCGCGGAAGAGACGACGGACGGATCGCCGGTTTTTGTGTTTATCTTCGGGGTCCATGATTATACAATATATTTACATACACACACATGAATAATCAAAATATTAAAGAATATATTCAGATCTGTAAATAAAGTTAAAATAACTTTATACCTTACGATCTTCTATCGTATGTCCTATCCTTCTCGCGGACGACGTGTGGACGAAGATCCTCCACGAGTAGAAGCCTTCTAGATCGCTTTCTTCTCTACCTTGTCCGCTGCGAACAAAGAGAAGAACTCACAAATACCTTTCCTATCTAGAACCGGCCACCAAATTAGGGAATTTGGTGCAACCGCCGGCCAAGGAGCAATGGATGATGCGCCGGCCAACTTGTAAAGGAGTTGCCGCCGGCCACCAAGGAGAAAGGAAGGAGGAAGACCACCGGCCACCAATGGAAGGAGAACCACCGGCTAAGGAAGAAGAGAAAGGCCTTAATGATGGGCGCCGGCCAAGTATTGATGGAGGAAATTGGGCGCCGACAACAACTAGAAGGAAGAAGAAAGTTGCCGCCCACTTTTGCTCCAAACCCTAGCCGCCCACTTCTCCAAAAACCAAACCCTAATTCTCTAATTCAAATCCTTGATCATTATTGCCGCCCAACCCTAAGCATCTATTTATAGAATAGGGCTTAAGCCTCCTTTAATCTCCACCGTCGGATCTAGGGATTTAATCTCCATCGTCGGATCTAGGGTTTTATCCCAACCGTCGGATCTAGGGTTTAATCCCAACCATCGGATCTAGGATTTCATCCCAACCTTCGGATCTAAGGTTTCATCCCAACCGTCGGTTCTAGGGTTTCATCCCAACCGTCGGATTTAGGGATTTAATCCCAACCGTCGATTCTAGGGTTTCATCCTAACCATCGGATCTAGGGATTTAATCCCAACCGTTGGTTCTAGGGTTTCATCCAACCATCGGATCTAGGGATTTAATCCCAACCGTTGGTTCTAGGTTTTGTTTTACATTCTTGGATCTAGACTTCATAAGGATTATATTAGGCTATGATAGGGACCATAAGGAGGAGTTGGGTCTTGGCCACCCGATGGATTGGAACCACACAAACTTGATCCATCAATGATGTTCCATTCCACTAGAGGATCATCATTGAACTACCTCACCAACCCCCATAAATCAATATGGGCTCCATATATTATTTGTACATCTAATCTCCCCGTGTTTAAGATATCGAATGTCCGTCAATTAATTGATTTACTGACCATCAATTAATCAACATCTAAATCCTCGAGTAGTACCACTCAACCTTATCATCATGTTGACTAAGTCAACCAGCTGGGTTTACATGATGAACCTTATGAGCTCCTCAAGGGGACATCATCAACCTAATATATAGGACATGGTTTCCTCCTATAATCAACGACACACCATGTAAATAATACTATTTCCCAACTTACCGGGCATATTGATTTAATCCATATAAATCTCACCCTCTGGTAAATCAAAGAAATAAATACTAAGTACATGTGCCCGTTATTATATTGGGATTAAGAGCATGTACAACATAATATCCGAGGTCCGATTCAATTATGTAGTCAGTACTATATTGAATCACCTTTATGTCGGTCCTACTCAATACACCTAAGTGTACTAGTGTAACTCTATGTTCAAGACAAAACAATACCAAGCTACACTACAACTATGCCAATGGTTTGTCCAAAACCATCTTGGTTGTGAGCCTTTACTTATATTTTACAAGGGACTGATAACATGATCTTCTGTGCCACACCAAACACCATGTTATCTACAATGTAAAATATTAGACAATATGCACACATATATAATGAATATATAAAATGCAAACAATGATCATGTGATTCTTATTTCAAAATAAAATTTTCATACAAAAAGAGCTAGGCATTCAGTATACATTCCAACAGCTCTGCTTCTACCCATTTGGAGAAATAATCCATAGCCACTAATAAGATTTTTTTTTGTAACGGTGCCACAGGCATAGGACCCACTATATCCATCCCTCATTGATTAAAAGGACATGAAGCAACAACAACTTTCATTAATTCAGTTTGACAGGCTGAGTAGGTTTGCACTATATGAGCTGCATCTTGTTAGAGGGTGGGCCAAAAGTATCCCACTAATAAGGCCTTCCTCGCCAGAGCTCTCCCTCCCAAATGATTACTGCAACAACCTTCGTGGATTTCCCGTAGCACCCACTCAGCATCTTCCTTTCCCAAGCACTTCAGTAGGGGCCGTCCAAAAGATGTTTTGTATAAGTCCTCATTTAGGATGGTGAATCGTTTGGCCATGTTCATTAAAACATATGCCACCCCTTTTTCTTCAGGGACTCTTCCCTGCTGTAGATAAGCTATAATGTCAATCCTCTAATCAAGGATCGGATCTGGCTCGGGCATGACCTCCTTCACATTGCATATCATCAAAGAAGTAGGGATTTCCACGCAGACCGTTTCAAGTGGTTTCACTCCTTTCATAGCACTAGCCAATTGAGCTAATTCATCTGTCTTCCCATTGTTCTCCCTCGAAATTTGCTTCAAGAGGACTTGATGAAAGTGAGCTTTTTCTTTCTTGAAAGCCTTCAAGTATTTTTGCAATCTTTCTTCCCGAACCGCAAAAGAGCCTTGAAGTTGTGATACCGCCAACTGTGAATCCGAGTGGATTATAATTGAGGTGGCTCCTATAACTTTGGCAGCCTGTAACCCCCGCTAGAATAGCTTCATACTCTGCTTCATTATTAGATGCCCGATATCCTAAGCGCATGGCTATGCACGTCTCCTCTTTCTCAGAGGATATTAACAAGACTCCAACTCCACTACCTATGGATCCCGAAGAGCCATCCACAAATACATTCCACGCATCTGACCCCTCTTCTTTTGTCAGCGAGCTATTTTCTGAACCAACTGGTACTTTAGACAGAAAATCAGCAAGAGCATGAGCCTTGATAATGGTTCGGGGTTGGTAGCGAATATCATATTCATTTAATACCACCACCCATTTAGCCGACCTTCTAGAAAAATTGGGCTTAGTAACCACCTTGTTTAATTCACTGTGAGTCAGCACATTAATAGGATGAGCTAAAAAGTATGACCTCAGTTTGCAGGCTGTCAGGACTAAGATATATACCAATTTCTCCAACTCAGTGTAACGAGATTCATCTCCCTTCAGGATATGGCTAGTGTAATAAATAGGTTGTTGATGAGAACCTTCTTGCTTCAACAACACTGAGCTTATAGCTCCTTCTGAGATGGCTAAATACATCCACAATGGCTCTCCTGCCACAGGTTTGGCTAATAACGGAAGTCCAGCTAGATACTTCTTCAGCTCTTGGAAAGCCTGCTCGCATTGATCATCCCATTGAAATTTGATAGTTTTACGTAAAATTTTGAAGAAAGGTAGCCCCTTGTCTACCGACCTGGCTATAAATCGAGATAGGAAAACAATCCTCCCCACTAGCTTTTGAGTCTCTCGCAAATTAGTGGGTGACTTCATATTGCATAATGCATGCACCTTCTCTGGGTTAGCCTGCAGTCCCTTCTTAGTTACTATATATCCCAATAATTTCCCGCTTTTCACCCCGAACGGACATTTTTTAGGGTTCAACTTCATATTATACCGTCTCAATGTAGCGAAAGTTTCATTTAGATCATTAACCAAATCCCGAGTGATTTTCGATTTGACTAGGATATCATCCACATAAACTTCCATATTTTTTCCTTTTTGCTCTGCGAAGATCTTATTCATCAGCCGTTGGTATGTAGCCCCCGCATTTTTTAGGCCGAAGGACATTACCACATAAGCATATAACCCCCCTGCCGTTACAAAACTAACCCTCTTTTGATCTTCTTTAGCCAGGGGTATTTGATGATATCCCTGGTAGGCATCCATTAAGGACACCACTTCATATCCTACTGTAGAATCCACCAATTGATCAATGCGAGGCAAAGGGTGACAGTCTTTAGGGCACACTTTATTCAAATCGCGAAAGTCAATACACATCCTCTACTATCCAGAAGGCTTGGGGACCAAGACTACATTGGAGACCCACTCGGGGAATTGAATTTCTTTCACATGACCCGCTATTAACAATTTTTCTACTTTTTCAGTTATCACCTTGTCTTTCTCAGGTCCAAAATGTCGCCACTTCTGTTGGACGGGTCGGACTCCTCTGGTGATGTTGAGGTGATGTTCAGCAACGCGAGGGGTCAATTCCTGTGAGGTCATGCACGTCTCCTACGAAGATGTCTTCGTTCTTCTTCAGACAGGCCACCAACTCCTCCTTGGCCTCCAGCTGCTGTGCCACCCGCGTGGCTTTTCCGGGAGCTATCTCCACCAACTCTCCTTCCTCTATCTTGCCCGCCTTTGGAGGAGATTCTTCCAGGATGCAAACATCAAAAATTACAATAGCCTTCCCTTTCATCGGTTTGGGTCTTCTTCTGATCATCCCAAACTATTTGCACATAACAGCTCCTAGCGACTTTCTGCTCGCCTCAGACTTCTCCCACCAACTGCCCGATTGGGAATTTCACCTTCTGGTGGTACAGAGAAGCCACCGCCTGAAAAATGGCAAGGAAGGGACGACCAAGAATTACATTATAAGTGGATGGAGTGTCCACAATGAGGAAAGGAACTATACTGATTTTTTGACTGGGCTTTATGCCCAGAGTCAGGGGCAATGAAATCTGCCCTATAGGGTGGACCACATGTCCCGTGAACCCGAAGAGGGGTGTGGCCACATCTTCTAGCTGGGCATTTCCCAACTGCATCCATCCAAAGACCTCCTGGAAGAGGATGTTGACAGAGCTTCCTGAATCAACTAATACCCTGGCCACTTCGTAGTTGGCCAGGGAAATAAGGATCACCAAGGTATCCGTGTGAGGCAGCAGGATGCCTCGGAGATCCTCCGGCCCGAACGTGATCGACAGCGCGATTTGGATAATCTGGTTGGTTATGATGGCCAGGCTTTCCATGAGATAGGCGTATGACTTCCGCGCTCGATTGGAGTCTTCGTCAGTGGATCCTCCTACAATGACATGAATAACCCTTTGTGTGGGGGCGCTATTTGGATCAGATGATGGGCCCTCCCTCGATGGGCCTTCTTGAGAAATAGCCTCCTGGGATGGAGTTTGGGGGTCCGGAGGGAAAGTAACTTGCAGTGGTTGGTTATATGGCCCTGGACGAGCCACATTGGGTCGTTGGTCTCACCGTACCGGTCCTCCAGTCTGAGGCTGCAGTTGTGGGTAAGCAACTCGGAGGCGCTCCAATTCCTCCTGCAGCTTGAAACATCGGCCGCTGGCATAGCCGTACTCCATGTGGTACTGGCAGAAAAATGGGGCGGGGGGGGGGGGTTGCGTAGTACTCCCCTGTACCCCGAGGGTCACTGCTGATCGTAGAATTCCATCTCCCGCTCCTTCCAAGTCCGCAGGGGAAGAACTACATCGGCAGCCATGATCTGCAATGGCGGGCCGGGATGAGCGCCTTGTAATAACAACCGAGGCCTGGGAGCCTCCAGTAAAAGATGTCGTGCATATCCCTGTCTGGGAGGCGCTTGAGGGGCGGCAGGGCGATTTCTTTCAACAGGGGCTATCGCGGAGGCTCGTTTGGCCCTCCGCACTTTCATCCCTTCTTCCTTGTTGATGTATTTCTCTGCACGGCTTAACAACTCCTTGTAGCTGTTAGCGGACTTTCTCAAAAGGGAACTGAGGAAGGGGCCTTCCCTCAGCCCGTGTGGGATGGCTACTCTGAAAGCATCCGACCTCGCGGAAGGGATGCTTCTGGCGGTGGAGGTGAACCGATGAAGATACCCTCTGAGTGATTCTGAGGGCCCTTGCGTAATGTGGAGCAGGATAGAGGCGTTATGCTTGTATGCCTTGCAGCTGACAAACTCTTGGAGGAACATCCCCTGAAAATAAGCAAAACAAGTGATAGACCCCGGGGCAGGGTGTTGAACCATTTTTGTGCCGAACCGATTAAGGTGGTCCGAAAGACTCGGCACTTGAGGGCGTCGATATAGCAGTGGAGTGAGGCCGCTCCAGCAAATTGCGATAGATGTTCTTCCGGATCTGTTGAGGCGTCGTACTTGTCTACTTGGGGATTCCGAAAGTACGATGGTGGGATCTCAGAAAGGATGTCCATGGTAAAAGGGCTGGGCTCATAAACCTCCAGAGCCCTAGTCGACCGGCTTTAACCCTGTTCTTCTCGTCGATTCTGAGTGAGGGGTGCCGTAGTCTGATGTACTTGCCCTCCTAGCCTTTCTCTAGGCAATGCTTCAATGTTAGTGGTTGTACGAGGTGGAGGGGGCGTATCTAGCGGTGGTCCACGAGAAGAAGGTTCTCCAGAATGAGGGTAGAGGTACCCTGTCCGCCTTCTTTCTCTGGTAAGGGCCTCGGCCACGACGTTGTCCACTATGACTCTCAGTTGTGATGGAAGTATCGTAATGGGGTTTTCCTCTGCAGCGGAGGCAACTGGGTGTTGTATTTCTTCTAGCTACATCTCTACGTCTTGCTCAAGTGTTCCCACAGACGGCGCCAACTGATGCGGTGACAGGGTAGAAGATCTGTTGACTTCCTTTCGATGCGATGAAGCACGAAGGAAGCTTAGGGGGTTCTCTCCGGCCGCAACAGTAAAAATGAAAACTTAAAGCGAAGACACGCGAGCCAACACAGGCAACAAACCAAGACACAAGATGTAACATGGTTCGAAATAAGGATTCCTACTCCACGGAGGTGAGCTCTCTTAGCGGATGCAATTCCAAAGCACTTTCACTATGAACGTCCTCCTTCGCGGAAAGGAACTTTCGGAGGTGGAGGATAAAACCTCTTACAGTCAAGATACAAGAAAAAGTACACGAACGGTGAAGATCACCACTCTCCTTCTCCGGCAAAGTGGTAGCTCTCCTTCTCCCAATGTGTCTTCGTTTCTTGCCGGTTGGAATAATGCGGATCCTCTTTCCTTTGTCCTCCTCTTCCTTTTTATTCCCCTCCTTTGATCAATTGTTGCCTCGCAAGCTTTCCCCATCGTACATGTGGCCACTATATCCACCTGGAGAATCATTCTGTTACAGATACGAGGAGCGAAGGCTCCTCGAAATATTGTGTGGGGACCCCCCTTCTATTGTGTAACACATTCTCATCTACATTTTGGGGAATATGCTAGCCTATCCCTCTCAACCGTTTTCCTTTGGTGAAACTAATCTAGACCTATAGTGTTAGTTATAGCCCTAAGAACCAATCATGTGATGGTTGAATAGGGAACATTTTGTATCATATTCTATAAAGGCAAAGGATTGGTTATTATATTTAAGTCTTGCTTGTGCCAGCTAAATTAAATATAGTAATGCCCTAGAAAAGTAGGTTCTTATCTACAAAGACATCAATCGCGTAATTGATTATGAGGTCAGAGAGAACACTTTCTAAATGTTCTAGTCAAGTATTAATATGCAAGGGCAATATTAATACATAAAGACTAGCATGTAGGTCAATTGATGACTTGATCTCACAAGTCATGGATATATGATATCAAGTTGACACATGGGTATATATTAGAGAATATATACCAATCACCCGCCATGAGAAAGTTTCATGGATCGTTATATGAGTGTCATAAACTTTCTCATGTGACTATTGGTATGAATAGTCCTTAGACCTGAAGTCACTATGGTTCCCTACATAAGGAGTTATGTACTTTGGTATCGTCAAACGTCACCCGTAACAGGGTGGACCATAAAGGCGATTACTGGGTATATAACAAATTATGCGGAGGGATGTGAGTGATGTAGATGGGATCTATCCCTCTCATATGACGAGAGTGATATCGGTTGGCCCCTTGATTGAGTAGAACTACTAAAACGCATGGCCATGCTCGAATGAGTCAATATGAGATATTGAGCTCATTTGTTTGAGTTAGTTTACTCAGGGATCAAGAAACACATAGATTGATCGAGGATGACACGGTCTATGCCTCATTGATCAATCTGATATCAAGGATAGAAGGACACAGTCATATATTATAGTAGTCACGGAAAGGTTAGTCGGATCTTGACTTATCTCATAACTTGGGTAGCAATGATGTATTGCTAGATGCCGCTCATTGCTTGTGTATCTAAAAGAGTTTAGGTCCACTGCCAACGTTATGAGAGCCTATAGGGTCACACACAAAGAGCATGATGATTAGAGGAATTAGAGTATTCTAGTTTGACTAGAATAATTTGGGAATAAGCTTAAGTACAAAATGGTTTTTGGACTTTAAGCTTAATGAGAATTTTAGCTAATTGATTTAATGAGATTAATTCAATATGTTACCTTATTGATTTAATAAGATTAATTCAATATGATAACATAAGCTTAATTGAATTAATAAGATTAATTCAATATGATAACATAAGCTTAATTGAATTAATAAGATTAATTCAACATGCATGAATGCCACATAAGAATGCCACATAAGCATGCCACATAAGCTAGATAAGGTGGAAGGAAACAAAATGGTTTTGTCTCCTTAAGTGGCCGGCCAAACAAGGAAGCCAAATCCTTTTTGAGTGTGTCTCAATGCAATGGATTGCATTGAATGTGAAGGAGGTGGAAGGGTTTTTCCAACCCTATAAAAGGCTCCATGGAGTGGCCGGCCAAAGTAGAATTTTTGGTGGAGTGTGGTTGTTGGGAGCTTGAGGCTTGGAGAGAGCTTGAGAGCTTATTGTTGTGTGGCTTTTGTGAGTGTAGCAAGAAGAGTAGTCTTCTTCTTCCCTTCTCTTTTTCCCTAGCTTCCTCTCCTTTAGGGACTTCTCTAGCAAGAAGTAAAGGAGAGCTCCTCTAGTTTTCTTTTGTGAGACAAGAGCTTGCTCGTGTGGATACATATAGAGGCACGGACACTTGAACGTGCTAAAGATCCAACAAACAAAAGGAAGAAGCGGGATTAACAAGGGCACGCAACAAAGGTAATCCTCTCCTATAAGATAGGCTTGGTTTAGAGAAATTTATTTTATACGAGTTTGCTTTCGCATGGATCACTTGGAAGGGATCCTAATTTTTCCGTTGCGCATATGCCATTTGGCATAAAGAATTCCCTACATATAGCTCACGTGTGGCATAACCCTTGGGCTCTTCTCAGCAGCCCAAACCGACTCCCCTACTTTCCACACCAAACTACTTCTGGACTGGCTATGCCGAGTCAATTCTCATCCACCCCATATGCTTCTAGGCCTACTAGGCCGAACCGATTCTCGTTCATCTCCTAGCGAAGCGATCTCCGCCTTCACTTCGCCATGCCGATTACCTCAACTGGTCCTCCCATTCTAACTGTCCCAGATGATCGCGCCCGAACCATTCTTCCTTACCTTCTTTGCCGAACCGATTATTTGGTTTGGATAGTGTCTTACATGTAAGCCCTTTTACTCGGTTCACAGAGAAAAAGATAACAACAGTATCAACAATGTTTTTCGAAGTCACGTACGTATTATGAAGTGTAAGAGGAGCAAAGATTTTCGAATCATGTGATTCTGAACTTTTTAGGTCAATCAGTCGGTTTCATCCGAAATCGACTGATGGAGTTATTTCATTAATTAAAAAATAGAATATTGAGTGGTAGAAGTAAAATCGGAAAGTGATACCTGATTTGATAAATTGCTGTTTTTTTTCTTCTTCTTTCTTTTTTTTTTATTACATTTATGAGTTTTTTTGTAACTTTTCTTGACTATACGAACAACCAAATTAAAATTATCTTTAAAAACTTATGGAATCTCTGAGATGATCATTAGCTATGTTCATACACATATGATTATCCTAGTTACTGAAAAAAATTATAATTAATTTGATTACTTTGTTCGAAAAAAACCCAAGTATACATCTATATCACAAGACTTGATGCTCAATTTCATCCTAAGCACTCAGTTTAAGTCTTTAATCAATGAACTATCAATTATACTAAAAATTATGTTCTTTTCTTTGTTAATTAGATCTCTAAGTGTCAAGGAGTATACTTGATTGTGTTGGATCGAGAAACGTCGCTAGAGGGGGGGGGGGGGTGAATAGCGAGCCTAAATCTTTTCGTTCGTTCGATACACGAGTAAGCGCAGCGGAAAATAAAGAGACACGCTTATTTTACTTGGTTCACAACCCAGCGGTTGCTACTCTAAGGCCCTATCGGTCCTAAACCGTGTACGGAGGGCAAAACACTATAATGTCTCCTCCTCGTTGGAGGTAGGAGACAACGATCACAAAACCGAAAGTACGAGGATGAGGCAACAAGCCTACCTCACCTCGTTATGAATAAAAACAAGGAATACAATATCAAAATATATTACTTGATGCTGCTACCGATGAAGAAGATCAGAACTTGTCGTCGCATCGGCGTTATGACGGTGTTGGAGCGTCGGCGTTGTAGGAGCACTTGAGAATAAACTTGATGATATTTGGAGTTGGAATCCTCCCCGCCTTTTATAGATTTTGGCCTTTGAATTTGTCTCCTCATCTTTCGGAACAGATCACGAAGTTGTACAAATTTTATCGCGAAGTGGGCGCGTCAAACCTTATCCGTTTTGACCTAGTGCAAAGGCTGATTCGTCGCTATCAGTCGACTGATGCCTCCCATCAGTCGACTGATGAGCATCAGTCGACTGCCCAATGTCCAGCAGTCGACTGCCAGCTTGGCCACTCCCCTACAGTAAGAGGTTAGCTCGGAAAATGATAAATGCGACAGTTTCTAACCGTCCGATCTCGACCTAGACCTTCCACAGGAAGTCTTAGTCGGATCGTCGCCTACGGTCATCCCCGTACAGAGGACACAACCTTACCATCTCTCACTCACACGAGCTTACCTCGATACTTACTGTGTCACTTTCACTTCCGGCCTTCCACTCGATTCCTTCGACTCCCTCCGAAGTCACTCGAGTGTTGCCCGACCACCATGGCTTCCTCCAGGTGTCGATAGCCTTCAGCTCCAGCTTTAGTACTTTTTTGCACACTCGATTTAGCTCGTGAGATAACGATGTAAACTTAACTTTGTATCTTTGCCATAATCAAAACATATGTTCGATTATCTAGTGCCCCTGCACCAACAATCTCCCCCTTTTTGATCTATGGCAAACCAACACAAAGTTAAGGGAAATCAAAGCATAAAACAAGTATAGTAGATGATGAATGCCATTCCCAAAAACTCCCCCTTAACCCTAGGTGAGTTTTGAAAGAGAAACAACTTTAATTTTCAAAATTAAATTTTTGTGTTACTCCCCCTTAACTTTTGCTCTTCTCCCCCTTTTGCCATAAATCAAAAAAGAATGTTGAGGTTTTTGTATAAAATAGGGGTTTTAAAACAATATTGTATATGCTTGCATCTAGATAAATCAAATATGAGTCCAAGCATGCGTCTAGCAGTAGTTAGATAGATTGGTTTAAGGTGTGTCCCTTTGCACCAATAATCTAAAGGTTTGTAATATAACTCTTAGGGTTAGTTTGCTCTCCCCCTTAGTCAAATATATGAAGTATAAGAGATGTAGGGTCCGCTAAACTTTGGCCTAAAAGTTGTTAAGTATAATAGTTGAGAAAATAAGTAGTATTTTGAAGAGGTTATATTTCAATTATCCTTAACATCTCATCCATTCTATGTGTCTCAGAAGTTGTTCGCCTTATATGTTTTGTGAGATGATTTGAAATTGATTAAAGATAGTCAACCTTGGGTTAGATTCGGATTTAACTTTTAGATCATTAAGTAACTTTTCGAGAAACTGGCTTCCAGGTCGTGGCGAGGCACAGGGGCCTTCTTTGATCGGAACAACAACCACTTCTTTAGACAAAGCCAAATTTAAGAAAATATCACTTAAGTCACTTAGGGTTACTTCCTGGTCTAACTAGTTTAGGATACGGAGAGGTAGCTTCAGCTAGTTCCACTCGGTCAAGTGCACCAAGCTAGATACGCCTTATCTAGCTTGAATACACGAGACTTTGTTTCCCTAACATACTATCATCTCGCCGTGTCCTGATACTATGTTGTCAAGAGTTGACTAACTATTTTCCCTATCTAGCCATTCTAAAAATTAAAGTAAAATATTCAATGGTTTTGCTAAGTAAGCGGGTATACTATTTTAGTGTTAGCTCCCCCTGGACTATTGAACTAATATGGTCTATTCAAATAATGAACTTGATCCTGGAGAATCCAAAACTTATTAGTCCTTATATGTGAGTTCAATAAAACCTTTGGGACCCATGCTTGGACTCTTTGATGACTACGATTTACGATAGACATATAAGACCTATTCGTAGTCTTTGACTTAAATCCGAGTCCGGCTTTGTTGTACACGGCTCTTTGGGTTCCAAGTAGTCGGTTAAGGTTCTTAGATCCCAATGTGAACCTTTCCAACCTAGCCTCAACCTCTTGAACTCGGTCTTTCAAGAGAGAATTCTCCTCCTCAAGTTTTTCAATTTGGGTTGAGTTTCCCTCTTGAACATGACTAGTTGAAGAGGTTAGAGTAGCCTCTAGCTTGAAGGTTTCAACCTCCTCAAGTAACGACTCAACCCTAGACTCAGACTTAGTTAATTTCCTAGTAAGCACTTTAATTGTGTTGTAAAGCGTATGAATTAGTGAGCGGCTAACCTTAATTTTCTCTTTTGATCCGGCTTTGAGTTGCTTCTCGAAATAGTCCTCGAGTTCGGAGTCAGTGTTGTAATTGGATTCGGATTCGGACTCGGACTCTTCGAGTCTTGCCATGCATGCTATGTCGACGCCTTCTTCGTTGTCCCATGTTGTACGAAAAGCCTTCTTTTGATTTGATTTGAATTGTGCCCTCTTTTGGTTCTTTAGTAGCCTCCTTTCCCTCCGAACGATCTTTCGCACTACGTTCACTATTGCTTCCACCTCTTCCGATTCCGACTCTGATTCGTCTTCAGGTTCGACTTCATCTACTTGCCTAGTAGGTGGCTTGCTTCTTTGTCTTGCAAGTAGAGCAATACCTCTCTTGGCCCGGACCACGTTAGTTTGCTCGTGAAGTTCAAACTCAGAAAATAATTCATCTAACCTAAGCTTCGAAAGGTCCTTAGAGACATTGTAGACATTGACCATGGATGCCCATAAGGTAGTCCTAGGGAAAGCATTTAAAGCGTACCTTAAAAGGTCCCAGTTCTTTACGGCTTGCCCGATCGAGTGAAGACCGTTGACAATATCTTGGATCCGTGCATGTAGTTGGGTGACGGTCTCGCGATCCTGTATCTTTAGATTGTATAGTTTATTTAAAAGTAAATCTCTTTTACATACCTTAGCATCGGGCGTCCCTTCGTGTAGATCAATCAATTTGTTCCAGAGGTCTTTGGCGCTAATGAATGGTCCAATGCGGTTGAGTTCCTCCTTGGACAAGCCGCATTGCAATATTTGGGTTACTCTTGCATCGACTTCAATTTGCCTCTTGGTTGCATTTGTCCACTTGTTAAAATACAAGGGCTCCCCTTGATCATTGGTGGGTAGAGCAAAGCCGGTTTGGATTATTATCCAAGTCTCGACTTGTGTTTTCAAGAAACACTCCATCCGACCTTTCCAATAACGGAAATCATTTCCGCTAAAGAACGGAGGTCGGGTGGTGCTATATCCCTCAATGTGAGCCATTAAGTCTCTTGCAAAACACGAAGAAAAAACAAAGAGAATTCCAAGACTCGGTCTTGGATTAGTAGTGCGGGAAATAATAGGAAATAAAAAGAAATAAATAAGAAGAATAAGAAACTAACAAAAGCTAGAAACTTACGACCTTCGATGTCCCTGAAAGGGTACTAAACGTTGGATTTTGAGGCTGGAAACAAATTATTATGAGGGTAACCCTTGTAATAAATGTAGATCTCTCAGAGAGCTTCGATTTGGTAGGTAGATCATTTTGAGAGTCCTCTTGTGCGAAAAGATATGACCATTTTACTATCGACTACTCCAAAATAGAATACTTGCAAACACACAACCAAAAGAAGCATACCAAGACTTCGTCTTGGATTAGTAGTGCGAGAGGAAAAGAAAACTAAAAAAAAATGCGACTCGAAAAATACGAAAAGAAAACCAAAAAGTGCTAGATTGGTGGTTTCACCAAATCTTAGCGTCCCTGCTCTGATACTAATTGTTGGAACGAGAAACGTCGCTAGAGGGGGGGTGAATGGCGAGCGTAAATCTTTTCATTCGTTCAATACACGAGTAAGCGCAGTGGAAAATAAAGAGACACGTTTATTTTACTTGGTTCACAACCCAGCGGTTGCTACTCCAAGGCCCTATCGGTCCTAGACCGCGTACGGAGGGCAAAGCATTATAACGTCTCCTCCTCGTTGGAGGTAGGAGACAACGATCACAAAATCGAAAGTACGAGGATGAGGCAACAAGCCTACCTCACCTCGTTATGAATAAAAACAAGGAATACAATATCAAAATATATTACTTGATGCTGCTACCGACGAAGAAGATCAGAACTTGACGTCGCGTCAGCGTTATGACGGTGTTGGAGCGTTGGCGTTGTAGGAGCACTTGAGAATAAACTTGATGATATTTGGAGTTGGAATCCTCCCTTCATTTTATAGATTATGGCCTCTGAATTTGTCTCCTCATCTTTCTGAACAGATCACGAAGTTGTACAAATTTTATCGCGAAGTGGCCGCGTCATGTAGGATATTTGAAGCCGCTAGAGGGGGGGGGGTGAATAGCGTCGTGTTTGTTCGTAGATGGAATTCGATCGCGTGTCGTCTCTACAAATTTCGTTAGCGCACAGCGGAATAGTAAGGAAAGCAATAACGAAATAAAACAACAACACAAACACACGGATATAACGTGGTTCGGAACCGAACGGTTCCTACTCCACGGATTGGGTTCGTACGAACCCTAGCGATGCCAATCACACACCACTATGATAAACACTCCTTCTCGACACAAGTCGGAGGCGGAGAAACCCCTTACAATATGATTACAACAATAATCTAAATACAACAAGCAAATACAATATGAAATACAACAAGAGAAGTAAAGAACACTTTACAAAAACTCTTTGGAAGCTTGCTTGTTGATTGCCTCGGACTAGCACATGAAGACCCTGATTTGCAGCAGCAAATCACTTCAAAATGTCCAAGAAAACCTATACTTTTTCTTCCATCACGAGCTCCTTATATAGCTTCAACCTGTGCTGGAAAAAGTCGATCAGTCGACTGCTCGGGACCATCAGTCGACTGATCACACTGTTGTTGTGAGACAACGGTGTAATCCACGCTGAAAAAATCCAACAGCTAGGACATCAGTCGACTGATCATCCGCATCAGTCGACTGATCAAGCATCACTCGCATCGCCGTCCCGGTCGAGTGAGACTCCATTGCGCTCGAAATTCGAGCATCACCGATCGATCACAAGATTAGTCGATCATTGTCTAATCGACCCCATCAATGGCGATCGCTAGGGCAATTTCCGCAGTCAAACCCTAGTTGACTATGCCAGTCGACTGCCACATGACACCAGTTGACTGGCACACCTCAAACATGAGGTTTTAGCCCAAGTATGGTGCCCCCATACTTGCTAGACCACCCTTAGCCTAGACCTAAGCCTTCTAGCCACCTCCATCAGCCTTACGCCTCTCGGATCCCTCCAAGTCATCCATGACTTGTTCATCCATCGCGCTAGCCTTCAGGTGCTTCCATCGGCTATGTCATGCTAACGATGTCTACACCGCCAAGGCACATTGGACTTACGCCGCCAAGACTCCCGCTTGGACTTTACGCCGCCAATACCAAACCCCTTGGACTTCTCACGTGCCAAGACTCAAGCTTGGACTTTCCCTTGCCAACCCATGTTGGACTTTCCATGCCAAGACTCATGCTTGGACTTTCCATAACCACTTGATCAACCCTAGTCAACCATCAACAGACCCTCGAGTCCAGTTAACATAACCCGAGTTGATTGTATAAACAATCTTCTCAATTTATCAACAGACATTGATGTCAAACATCAATGTCAACTTACTTTGTCAAACATCAAAACATCTCTCGAGTCAAACTCGAGTCTGGTCAATCGTGACCTCGGTCGATTGCACCAACAATCTTCCCCTTTTTGATGTTTGACAAAACAAACCTTGAGTTAGGCCCCTAACTCAAATTCCCTTACCAATTTTCAAAATTGGTAATTTAATGTTCTCCCCCTTTTTGACATACATCAAAAATAGGTTAACAATCCAAGGAGGTCAATGTCTCATGTCCCAATGAGATCTTACAATCTCCCCCTTTGGTCCAAAAATACCTAGGATGCCTACAATCTTCCTAGGGATAAGTCTCATATCACTCAAGAGAGGCAATCCTATATTCTCTCCCAATTTCCAAATTAGGTCTCTCAAAAACCCATCAATTTTCCCAATTGATGACATTCTTCCCATAACTTCTCTTCAAGGAGAAAAATACATCCATCATCCCCAGATGGATAACTCCCCCTAAAGGCTTGCCCCCCCTTGACCATTGCACCAACAATGTCCTTAGAAAGTCCCTAAGACAATAGGAACTCTAAACCATCAAAAATAAGATTAAAAGTTCAAACATGAACTCTCCCCACCTTAAATTTGATACAAACCCTAAACAACTCTCCCAATCCATATCCAATGGATTTTCACCCTTTATAATGCTTCCCAAAGCATATCCTAGGGTTAGGAGTGGTTAGGGACCTTAACCGCAGCTGAATACGGGCTAAACAAATCCAGTTTTCCTGAAATCGATATCGAGTGATTCAGATATCGATCATTGGCACCCTCATCGATCGGCCACCCAAAGGCGATCGATAATCAAAATCTCGATTTTCAATTATCAGAAATGAATTTTGGAAAATCATAAATAATTATACGTATATCGAAAAATCATGAAATTTGGTACGTATAATATCTATGAACAATACAATGGGTGAAAAATGTTTGAAAAATATTTTACCCATAAAATAGTGAAATTGGCACAAAGTTCAAAACCATTGAAATTTTCAATGTTTTGGCCCTATTTTGTATCAACTTCATCAATGGTGATTGCTATCAAAAGATAGACTTCACCAAGGTTTTTCAAAATGATTATAAAATATTTTCAAAACCTTATTTTGGATCATATTCCTTGGGCTCAATGTACATGACTTGTACACAAGCTTTCCCAATGATCCACATTTGAATTAAGATGAGTTTTGGTTCAACTAGATGCAAAAACTATGCACCTTGACCTCAACTCATATCCTAGCATCTCACATGTATCTAGGGTGTATACATACACACATATGTCAATTGAATGTGAGATGTGAGTTTTGGTTACCTTAATCTAGGGTTTCATGCATTTTCTAAAGCAACGCTACTTGATTCCCTTATAAATGGGACTTCAAGTCATGCCATAGTCCTTAAATCAATTTTCAATCAAGTTAATGCATGAATGTATGATCATGGCATAATAATAGTAAAAATAAAATATGTCCAATGATCATGATGTCATGGCATGTGATATAAAACTAAAGCACATGACATTTAAATCCTTAATCCTAAGCATGAACATGACATATAAATGATGAAAATGAACATGATGTCATGTCATGGCATATGACAAACAAAACATGGCATATAAAATATATAGGTATAACAACACCTAAATTTTAATATTAATTGTCATTTGATATAATTAATTATATTTTGCCATATTTCTACTTTTCTTCCAAGTGTGCAAAAAACCCAAAATTACACACTAACCTCTAAACCTAAATTGTGCCAAATTGATCATTTTATTAAACTTCTCAAATAATATTGGCACATCCTAAAATCTTTTAGGATTAAAGCTCAAATGTATTTCCAAGGTAACCATAACCTTGAAAATATCCTTAAGTGTCACCTTTACCATGGTTGAGTTAACTACCCATCCAATCAAGGTTGACACACCCTAAACCCACATAGCGTGAATCAATCACGCTCTTAGGAACCCAAAATCTATTTGAGCTCCTAGGGTTAATTAGGTATTCCTTAGGGATAACCTCCCTAGATACCCTCCTAATGACCCTCCTAGGCTTGTTAGCCTTGGTCATTTGGGTCTTACTTAGGTTGACTCTAGGGGTAACTCCCCTTGCAACCTTCTTAGTGGCCACCCTAGGTTTCCTAGAAACCCTAGCCACTAGGCACAACCTTTGGTCAACGTTAGGGATGACTTCCCTATTGACCTTGGTCTTCCTAGACCTAGTTTGTGTTCCATAATCAAATGGAACACTATGGTAAGCCACCTTAGGCTTAGGTTTGTGACCCAAACCTTGCTTGCCCTTTGTTGACTTTTGACTCTTAGGTCCTAGGTGTTGACTTTGACTTTTGGACCTAGACTTTTGATCATTAGACCCCTGAAATTGATTTTGCATCTTTTTAAGGGTCTTTTCAAGTTTTTCAAGCCTTGACCTCAAGGCTTGGTTCTCTAATTCTAATTGCCCAATTTTTGAATTTTTATTTAATCCTTGGGCATGATTCTTCCTAGGCATATGCTTGGTCCATTTGGGATTAAAGCCTAAGTGCTCTTGCACCTTTCTAATTGTCTCCCTAGGTAAGGTATTTTTAAGGACATTAGTCCCAAATTTCTCCTTATTTCCTAAGTGGACATTTTTAGCTCCTAAACACAAATATTTATTTTTAGCATGCTTTTCATGGTGAATTGCAAGAGAATTAAATTTCCTAGCATGCTTTTGACTTTTAACTAAAGAAAAAGCATTATTAACATGATATACCTTAGGGTTTGCCTTAGTGGCTCCCCCTACTTGTGATGCTCCTTCTTGGGTCTTTTTGCTCCCCCTAGGACATTGATTCCTATAATGTCCTTTTGAATTGCACTTGAAGCATATGATGTGCTCCTTGCCTTTAGGTGTTGGGGAACCGACATCCTTGACTTTTGGTGCTGGTAGAGCTTTCCTAATCTTCTTTGGGCACTTGCTCTTATAGTGCCCAAATTCCCTACACTCAAAACACATAATATTATTTTTATTTTGAATTACGGTGTTTGAGTTACCTAGGGTGGTTGTGGTGATTGGAGTGGATTCTTCATTCCTCCCAGAGATTGAAGTGACTTCTTGCTCTTGCTCCGGTGTTGAGGATGGTCTAATCTCCTCCAATTCTACTTCCTCTTCCTCCTTGGATGTTGATGGTCTCTCAACCTCCAAGTCCTCACTTCCTTGTGAGGATGATGGGCTTGCCTCTTCGGTCCCTTCCTCTTGGACCGGTGATGGACCTTCATGGAGCTTGACCAAATTGCTCCAAAGCTCTTTAGCATTCATGCACTCACCTAGGCTACACAAGAAGTTATTAGAAATTAAATCGAAAATAAATTTGATTACCTTCTTATTTTTATCGAATCTTTGGAGTTGATCCTCACTCCATCTCTTCTTTTTGAGGAATCCACCTTTTGGTCCTCTTGGATACTCAAATCCTTCCATTAATAAGGACCATTCCTCTAAATCCCTCATCATAAAAAATCTTCAATTCTTCTCTTCCAAGAATTGAAGCATTCTCGTCCATATAATGAGTATGGGACCGGTGTGTTGATGTCCCAACAGAGTTGTTCTTCCAACTCCATCTTCACCCTCTAGCTTCTTTGTCTTAGCTCCCGGCGGTTAGTCCGTAGAAGAGCCCCGGGCTCTGATACCAATTGTAGGATATTTGAAGCCGCTAGAGGGGGGTGAATAGCATCGTGTTCGTTCGTAGATGGAATTCGATCGCGTGTCGTCTCTACAAATTTTGTTAGCGTGCAGCGGAATAGTAATGAAAGCAATAACGAAATAAAACAACAACACAAACACACGGATATAACGTGGTTCAGAACCGAACGGTTCCTACTCCATGGATTGGGTTCGTACGAACCCTAGCGATGCCAATCACACACCACTATGATAAACACTCCTTCTCGACACAAGTCGGAGGCGGAGAAACCCCTTACAATATGATTACAACAATAATCTAAACACAACAAGCAAATACAATATGAAATACAACAAGAGAAGTAAAGAACACTTTACAAAAACTCTTTGGAAGCTTGCTTGTTGATTGCCTCGGACTAGCACATGAAGACCCTGATTTGCAGCAGCAAATCGCTTCAAAATGTCCAAGAAAACCTATACTTTTTCCTCCATCACGAGCTCCTTATATAGCTTCAACTGTCTTTGAAAAAGTCGATCACCGACCGTCAGACTATCACCGATCGATCACACTGTTGTTGTGAGACAACGGTGTAATCCACGCTGGAAAAATCCAACGGCTAGGACATCAGTCGACTGATCATCCACATCAATCGACTGATCAAGCATCACTTGACTGCTCGTCCCAGCGGTCGAGTGAGACTCCATTCGCGTCGAAATCCGAGATCACCGATCGATCACAAGATCGATTGCTCGTCAATCACCGATCGCCCATCAATGATCATCGCTAGGGCAATTCCCGCAGTCAAACCCTAGTTGACTACGCCAGTCGACTGCCACATGGCACCAGTCGACTGGCACACCTCAAACATGAGGTTTTAGCCCAAGTATGGTGCCCCCATACTTGCTAGACCACCCTTAGCCTAGACCTAAGCCTTCTAGCCACCTCCATCAGCCTTACGCCTCTCGGATCCCTCCAAGTCATCCATGACTTGTTCATCCATCGCGCTAGCCTTCAGGTGCTTCCATCGGCTATGTCATGCTAACGGTGTCTACACCGCCAAGGCACATTGGACTTACGCCGCCAAGACTCCCGCTTGGACTTTACGCCGCCAATACCAAACCCCTTGGACTTCTCACGTGCCAAGACTCAAGCTTGGACTTTCCCTTGCCAACCCATGTTGGACTTTCCATGCCAAGACCCATGCTTGGACTTTTCATAACCACATGGTCAACCCTAGTCAACCATCAACAGACCCTCGAGTCCAGTTAACATAACCCGAGTTGATTGTATAAACAACCTTCCCAATTTATCAACAAACATTGATGTCAAACATCAATGTCAACTTACTTTATCAAACATCAAAACATCTCTCGAGTCAAACTCGAGTCTGGTCAATCGTGACCTGGGCAGATTGCACCAACACGTCAAACCTTATCCGTTTTGACCTAGCGTAAAGGCTAATTCGTTGCTATTAGTCGACTGATGCCTCCCATCAGTCGACTGCCCAATGTCCAACAGTCGACTGCCAGCCTGGCTACTCCCCTGCAGTAAGAGGTTAGCTCGAAAAATAATAAATGCGACGGTTTCTAACCGTCCGATCTCGACCTAGACCTTCCACAGGAAGTCTTAGTCGGATCGTCGCCTACAGTCGTCCCCGTACAGAGGACACGACCTTACCATCTCTCACTCACACGAGCTTACCTCGATACTTAATGTGTTGCTTTCGCTTCCGGCCTTCCACTCGATTCCTTCGGCTCCCTCCGAAGTCATTCGAGTGTCGCTCGATCACCATGGCTTCCTCCGGGTGTCGCTAGCCTTCAGCTCCAGCTTTAGTACTTTTCTGCACACTCGATTTAGCTCGTGAGATAACGATGTAAACTTAATTTTATGTCTTTGCCATAATCAAAACACAGGTTCGATTATCTAGTGCCCATGCACCAACAGATTGTGTTTGGAATCACTTGGTCTCTTTTTATATTTACGAATAATACAAATTGTGATAATATCTAATTTGATATCCTATTGCAAAAAGTAATAACACTCATCCTAAGTATCGTTTAATATCAATCCCACAGTAATACGAAGAAAGATTAATTAGATATCCTAACCTTAATTACCTTAGATTAGCATGTCATATATCTACATTGGCCTCACTCCTAACCAGCATATCACACTTACCTGCTCCAAAATATATATCATTAATTTCTCATTAACTTTTTGAACTTGGTCTTATTTAGTTTAGGATAAATGTGGATTATTTTCTTTAACATGAAAACCCTTAAACATCTCATTCTATTACATTCTATGCTGTATGGTCCATTCACTGGGTATTAACCTTAACTTATTCCTCCCAATGACTTTGCATTAAGGTAGTGAGAGCCTTTCTAGGTGCATACTCGAAATAAATTCATTTATAAATTAGAGATTAGGGCTACAATAATGGGCTTGGTTAGCTTAGTTTACCTTTAGGATAACATTAATATTAGCTTTCCTTCTCCTATTACTAGTGGTTAGGATTAAATATCATTTCGATTATTATCACAAAGACACTTTTCTATTAGCAATTATCTATATTAAAATAATAATAAAGAAATATAATTGCCATCAATTATAAGATAAAATATAATAATAAGAACCTAAGTGCATCATTATAATCTCCCTTTTGGGTAGAGCCCACGGGGTGATATAAATGTCCTTTTCATTTAATCCATGTAATAGTGATAAATTTAGTAGTCGCCAGTGTTAGTGGGGTTTTTTTTTAAGATGGTTTTATCGGAATTTTATAAGCATGATTTTAATTTAAAATCACGAAATGAATTCAGATTTATTTATCAAGATGATATTCTTCTTAACTGAGTAACAGAATTATTGAATATTGAATGGTTGACCTGGCCAAGTTGGTGTGAGTGACTGAGCTACTGAATGTCAGTTGTTTGAGTGACCAAGTGTCGAACTGGCTGAGTATACTGAGCTGGTCGAGCTATCGAGTGCCGAGCTATTGAGTTGATCGAATTGTTGAGTTGGCCAACCTGCCAAGTGCCGAGTTGACTGAGTTACCAAGCTAGCGGAGTTGCTTAGTATTGTTGGGTTTCCGGTACCGTGACGAGTGTGTGTTCGAACATATTTTGTAAATATGTACACAGCGGAAGAATTAAAAAATAATAAATCTAATTTATTACAACACACACATCACACGCATGCATAGTACAACATGTGTAGACATAATCGTAGTTTCAAATTTTGTAATAAAAGAAAATTACTCTAGTTATACCTGACGTATCACGTGCAGCGGGAATGACATCAACCGGAGCGACTCTCGTTATAATCGCCTCTATCCGTATCCACGTCGAGTACCGTTGGGATAGCTTCACCAAGCTACAAGCTTTTTCTTCGTAGGAGTCACTAGCCTCGTGTCGAAGACGATGTGATCGAGAGAAGATCACAATCCGAATCAAAATTCGAATTCGAAAATGAGTCCCCAAAACTCGCTTCTCCAGAAAGGTATTCGTCAACCGATTGACGAATCCTTGGTCCTCCACCTATGAGGATTATCGGAGATCGAATCCCTGGCAAGGTAGTCGCTGTCGAAGCTCCAAACGTCATCTAAACGATGCTCCGATACGTAAGGAAATAAGCTGTCCAGAAAACTGGACAACTTAGTGGAGGATTTGCGTCGGCCAATGGAGGAAGGTCGGCTGCACCTTGGTCACCAGAGCCAAGGGGTGTCGCTGGCAGCAGTAGGTGGCCGGCGACAGCTGGTGGCGTCGGCGGCAGCAGTTGCAAGGGGCGACAACCTTGTTGGGCGGCAGCAAGGAGAAGAGAGGGAGAGGAGAGGAAGAAAAGTTTTTCCAAAATAAAACTTAGGGCTCTCAAAAAACCTAATCGCATTTTTATAGAGCCCGTATTTCTTAACCATTAAGAAAACTTCTCCTTAGAGTTATTGGTTCATAACCAAAAACCGTTAACCCGCTCCAATAACCTAAGTTAAAATAAACCGAACTGAGTTGATCTATTTTAAATTAAAACGAACTAAACCAACTTTAGTTCATTCGTTTAAAACAAACCAAATCCCTTTGGTTTATTCTCCACCATTGGATTAGAACTAAACCAATTTGGTTCATGTCTTCATAAGACTCAACCCATCCATGCTTCCATTGCGACTGAAACATTTTCATGCTCGCTTCTTATTTGGTCCAACCAAACCTAGTTTCTCTCGATCTGAGAATCTCATTCTCAAGCTCATTTTAAATCCTTCGGATTACGCTCGTTGTGCGTGTGACCAAATAGATTTCCGATTTATGTTGGTCGTCTATAATTAACCATTAATTATAGAATGAGCATGAGTGGCACCTAGTAGTACATCATGATCCCTAATTAACTGGAAAATCAACGGTTGATCCAGAACCATTTCTGAAACCCTTCAGCAGCTACATTGAATCGTGTCCCGTTCCCTTCACACATCTTATACCCACTTGGTTCAGGACATAGTCTGTGGTATCAGTCCCCATTAGGTCGACTACGTCACACCTAGCCCAAGTATCATTTCCTCGTCCTACGGATTCTAGTTACTACACATGTATCCAAGAGCACCTTACTCTAAACATGTAATGCTTTGGCCAAAGACTTTAGTAACAATCCGACGAGAGGTCATGGGTATACATCTCCTCGCAAGGATTGATGAATCATTTATAGGCTATTCAAACACCTTCGGGCATTTCAACTCATACCCAATCATCCCGAGTCCATATCTCCTCAAAGATGCTTGCTTAAGATGTCAAAGCATAAGTCTTCATGACTTGAATACTGCAAGTCAAAGGAACATCGCAGTTAAGCTGCAGTAAGAACTTCATTGACATATCCATATATGCAGAGAACCATATGAAGTCTTACAGCTGGTCACTCCAATGAACTAGTTACCATAACTAGCATCCACGATTAACTCTGGACATCACAATGTCTCCAGCCAGTGAGAATCAGCTGCTTGGATACACCAAGGAGTATACCTCGTGCTAGTCTCAACAGAATTGATGGTGTCTAAATCCATCAATTCATTGACTAGGGATAATTCCAATACATCACAATTCCAATACATCCAATACTCACTAGTTGTGATTCAATCACAAATTCTCTCATGTTGTGAATCGTATCGTGGACATTCAGTATATGAGTTTAAGATCTAATCAAATACATGAAAACATGTATACTCAAATAATGAATCTTCATTTATCATATAAATGGTTTAAACATAAGGCGATTGCCTTAGAACACCTCTCATATATTACTAATAAACTCCCACTTGGCCTAATGCCAATCGCCATGATATCCAATATCATAGGTCCTAAGATGACCCTCAAACTTACTTTGAGGTAAGGTCTTAGTTAAAGAATCCGCTAAGTTCTTTTCAGTGAGAATTTTCTCGATTTGTATTTCCTTCTTACTTATGATCTCTCTGATCAAATGATAGCGGCGAAGCACATGTTTGGATCGTTGATGAGACCTTGGCTCTTTTGCCTGTGCAATTGCTCCATTGTTGTCGCAGTAAATCGGTATTGCTTCAACAATGGTTGGAACCACACCAAGTTCATGAATGAACTTCTTGATTCAAACCGCTTCCTTTGATTCTTCTGAAGCTGCAATGTATTCTGCCTCTGTGGTAGAATCCGCTACAGTATCTTGTTTGAAACTTTTCCAACTCACTGCGCCCCCATTCAAGGTGAACACGTACCCAGACTGAGACCTGGAATCATTCTTGTCTGTCTGGAAGTTGACATCCGTATACCCACGTATCACCATGTCCCCCTTCTTCATATATTAGGAACACATCCTTAGTTCTTCTTAAGTACTTAAGGATCATCTTAACAGCCACCCAATGATCCATTCCTGGATCAGACTGGTATTTGCTCGTGACACTCAGAGCATACAATACATCGGGCCCTGTACATAACATAACATACATGATAGATCCTATTGCGGATGCATAGGGAATCTTACTCATGAAAATCCTCTCGTCTTCTGTGCTCGGACACATAGACTTCGAAAGGTGTATCCCATGCCTGATGGGTAGGAAACCTTTCTTGGATTCCGACATGCTAAACTTCTTTAGCACTCGGTCTATATATGTAGACTGCAAAAGACCAAGCAACCGTTTCGATCTATCCCTATAGATCTTAATACCGAGGATGTTAGTTGCTTCTCCCAGGTCTTCATGGAGAATATCTTGGACAACCAAATTTTAACTGACTGTAAGACAGAAACATCATTTCCTATAAGTAATATGTCATCGACATACAATACTAGGAACACGATTGCACTCCCACTAACCTTGTTGTACACACAATGTTCGTCCGGATTTTGTAAAAAATTAAACTTTTTGATTGTCTCATCAAAACGGATATTCCAGCTCCTGGATGCTTGCTTCAGTCCATATATGGACCGTCGTAGTTTGCATACCTTAGTTTTATCAATCGATGTGAAACCCTCAGGCTGTATCATATACACGTCCTCGAGTAGGTTTCCATTAAGGAAAGCTGTTTTCACATCCATTTGTCATATCTCATAATCATAATGAGCCGCTATGGCCAGGAGCATCCGAATAGATTTAAGCATAGCAACAGGTGAATAGGTCTCGTCATAATCAACACCTTGCTTTTGACGATATCCTTTCGCTACCAATCTAGCCTTATAGGTAATCACATTACCATCCATGTCGGTTTTCTTCTTGAAAACCCACTTGTACTATATAGGCTTTATGCCTTTAGGTGGGTCAACCAAGTTCTAAACTTGATTTTCATATATAGAATCCATTTTCGACTTCATGGTGTTAAGCCACTTATCCCTTTATGAACTTTTCAGAACTTCTTCATAACTAGTAGACTCCTCATCGTTAATGAGTAATACGTCGTTCGATTCACTTACGAGAAATTCATATCTCTCAGGAATGTTGTGTGTTCTACCAGATCTACGAAGATGTGGTGTCTCAATAGGTCCAACCGATGACTCATCACTATGAGTTATCGGTTGTGGTGCTTCACCAGGTATCTCATTAATGTCTATTTGAGTCTCTCGAGCCTCCTCAAGCTCAACGACACTCCCACTATTTTCTTGCAAGAGAAATTCTTTCTCTAGAAACACAGCATGTCTTGAAACAAACACCTTTTGTTCCACAGGATGATAGAATTGGTAACCCCTTGTTTCCTTAGGGTATCCAATAAATAGACATTTATCAGACTTAACATCCAAGTTGTCTGATACAGTCTGCTTCACATAAGCAGGACAACCCCATATCTTCAAGATACATGAGGTTTTTTTACTATTTCATATCTCATATGGAGTAGTGGAGACTACCTTGGTTGGTATTCTGTTTAACAAGTAAACAACTATCTGAAGTGCATAGCCCCAAAAGGACTTGGGAAGATTCGCATGATTCATACTGACCTGACCATGTCTAACAAGGTCTGGTTATGCCTCTCAGATATACCATTATGTTGCGGTGTATATGAAGGAGTCCATTGAGACAATATATCATTGTCTCTTAGACAATCTAGAAACTCTTGACTTAAGTATTCATCATCTCAATCCGATCGAAGTATTTTAATACTCTTGTCATGTTGTTTCTCTACTTCATTTCTGAATTCTTTGAACCTTTCAAAGACTTCAGACTTGTGTTTCATCAAGAACACATACCCAAACCGTGAGTGGTCATCGGTGAAGGTAATGAAGTAGCTATAGCATCCTAGAGCTTGAGTTGACATAGGTACGCATACATCAGTATGTATTAGACCAAGCAACTCTCCCACCCGTTCACCTTTTCCTGTAAAAGGTAACTTAGTCATCTTGCCTTTTAAGCATGATTCGCATGTATCGTATGAATCCAATTCAAACGATTCCAGAATTCCACATTGGTGTAATTTGGACATGTGTTTCTTGCTTGTATGGCCAAGACGACAATGCCACATGTATAAGTCTAATTGATTATCCTTTCGAGCACGCTTGTTGCTTGCTTCGATATTGAAAATATCACTGGATACGTCTAACGTATAAATACCATTGCTCAAAGTTCCAGTCCCATAAAGTATGTTATTCAAAGTTATATAACAATAATTGTTACTAAACGTCAAATGGTAACCATTTCTATTTAAGCAGGAAATAGAAACAATGTTATTTATTAGAGAAGGAACATAATAGCAATTGTCCAGTTCTTAGACTAGTCCACTAGGGAGCTTCAGCAAATAAATTCCTATGGTGACCGCAGCAACCTTTGCTCTATTTCCAACTCACAAATTTGACTCCCCTCTGACGAGTCTTCTTCTATTCCTTAGCCCCTGTATGTCATTACATATACGTGAGCCACACCCAGTATCCAATACCCAAGTGTTTAAGGAAATAGAATGATAATCAATAATGAAGATACCTGAAGAGGATGGGGCATCGGATGCCTTCTTCTTCTTCACGGACTCAAGATAAATCTTACAGTTTCTTCGCCAGTGGCCCTCCTTGCCACAATGATGGCAAGTGCCCTTTTGTGCTGGTTCTGCCTTCTTAGCCTTTTTGTTCTTCCCTTTCTTCTGTTCCTTTGATTTCCTCTTAGAATCTTTCTTTGAGGATTCAACTAACAGAACCGCCTTCTCGTCATGCTTCACAGAAGGCTCCATAGTCTTCAGCATATTGAGTGTTGGAGCAATCAGACCCAAATGATATTTTTGATGATTGACAAGGGTTTAAGTCAAGGTGATAATTATGTGTTATCTCATACGGTTGGTTGAGATGTATTTTCAGGAAATCTATTATAGGTCGAGGACTAGATACGGGACGTGGAGTCCTGGCAAGTGAAGACCCGGACGTGGAGTCCTGGCAATTGAAGACCCGGACGAGGAGTCTTGGCAGTGAAGTCCCGGAGGCGTGGCCTATTGGCAAGTGAAGACCCGGACGTGGATTCCTGGCAAGTGAAGACCCGGACGAGGAGTCTTGGCAGTGAAGTCCCGGAGGCGTGGCCTCTTGGCAGTGAAGACCCGGACAGGGAGTCTTGGCACGATGTCCCGGAGATGATTCCTGGCATGGAAGACCTATGAACAGTAACTCATAGGCATCAGGTAAAGGTGGTAGTCGAGGTGATGCCTCGACTGGAACCTACTTCTCTTGACGAGCAGCAGGTTGACTCATACCAGTCGAGGCGACGCCTCGACTGATGCTTGGTTCAACTAAGCAGACGCAAGGAGGTGTCGACTGCTCTGGACAAACAGCAGGTGCTGCCTCGACTGAGGTTATTTCTTACGAGCAGAGGCAAGCCACAGTCGATTGATGTCTCGACTGGGGCCCGTATGTTCGTAGGAAAACCGACAGCAGTCGAAGCGGCGACTCAACTAGAGTTTTGATCCAACGAAACAGACGCAAGGGATTGTCGATCGAGATCGACCGCTGCTCGCTCGCTTGGAACCAAAGCCTACCACCGCGGCGACTGACTAGAGCTTTAATCCAACAAGAAGCAAGGGACCGCCGACCAGGAGCTCGACCGCTGCTCGCCTGGCTTGGAACCAAAGCTCGCCACCAAGGCGCTTGATCATCGCCG
This sequence comes from Wurfbainia villosa, assembly GCA_025175895.1. Classification (NCBI taxonomy): domain Eukaryota; kingdom Viridiplantae; phylum Streptophyta; class Magnoliopsida; order Zingiberales; family Zingiberaceae; genus Wurfbainia; species Wurfbainia villosa. The sequence goes on from CM045995.1 coordinate 27,313,273, forward strand.
ACTAGACCTATGTTTTCAATGGAAATAAAACTAATTATGGTCCAAATCTTACCGCTGAAGCCATTAATAAATGTCAATTAATGCACCAGAGGCAACTCGATCGGCGCGTAAAAGCCCTAATCAGGCTCGAGCTATCAAGTATTCTGGGCTTATATATTTCAAAGTTAAGAGTAGAAAAAGAAGAACTTACGACATTTTATGAAGAAAGACACGAGGGAAAAAGCTTCTTCATTCTTAAAAGCCTTGATCATCCAACAGGAGTGTCAACGATTCAGCAAGCAAGAAGCATTTTCATTCACTCAAACTGCACTGCTTTTACTGCTTCTTCATTGTCTACTGTAAGCTTTCTTGTAACGTTTCTGATAAACTATGCAAAAGGGTTTCTCCACCTTCGGTGTATCACTGAGAAGGAGAAGTTTATAGTGGTGGTGTGCATCACTAGAGCCGACGAGGGCTCAACTGTGGAGTAGGGACTTGTGTTCCGAACCACATAAAATTGGTGTGTTTGCATTTGTCATTCTTTTTGTATTCGTTTTCTTGTTTTCGTTGCGTACTAATCATTGTTGAAGGGTATAACGAATCAAAAAGACGAGCGTAGCTATTCATTCCCCCCCCTTTCTAGCGACGCCAACGATCCTAAAATTGGTATCAGAGCGAGGTGCTCTTCTTCGGATTCACAACCGCAAGAGCAAGTTCAAATGGCGATGCAAGAAGGTTACAACACAAACATGCCTCCATTCTTTGACGGAATGAACTTCTAGTATTGGCGAAGCTGGATGGAGTACTATCTCATGACTGAGATAGATATGTGGTTTTCGATAACCGAAGGCTTCACGATACCGATGGACGCAGAAGGCAAAGTACTTGAGTCTGGAAGGTGGACTGTAGAACAAAAATGCAAGGCGCAAGCAAATGCTAAGGCCACCGTGACTCTGCAATGTGGTCTAGCGAAGGATCAACTCAACAAAGTGGGTCCGTTCAGCATCGCGCAAGATCTCTGGAATAAACTGATAGAACTGAACGAAGGGACAAGAGACTCGAGGATAGCAAAGCAAGATCTCTATATGAACTAGCTACAAAATCTTGCTATGAAAGATGGTGAGACTATTGGTGAGTTGCATGGAAGGTTCAAGGAAGTATTGAATGGGCTGCATTCAGTCGGAGAAAATTTGGAGAACAGAGACATTATCAGGTACGTCCTAAAGTCTTTTCCCCGAAATGCTTTGTGGTCATCTATGGTAGATGCCTACAAAGTATCAAGGGATCTGTCTACTATAAAGTTGGATGAATTATTTTGTGAAATGGAATTACATGAGCAAGCTAACAAGGGTCCAAAAGAGAAAGGTATTGCTTTTGTTGCAGGTGAGCAATACAAGGAGAACAAGAAAAAGGAGAAGAAGGAGTCATCTTCATCCTCATCTGAGACAAATAGTGACAGTGACGACGAGTCCTCATCCAGCGAGGTAGCCAATTTCATGAGGAGGATGATGAGGAGAAGCAGAAAGTACAATAAGAAGGATGTAAAGAAAATCTTCGCAGACAAAAGGAAAGGTAAGTCATCACATAAATTTAGAGGTAAATCTGATGTGGTTTGTTTTGAGTGTAACAGGAAAGGGCACATCAAGAGTGAATGTCCTGATCTCAATAAGAAAGAGGACAAGTCCAAGAAGAAGAAGGCGTTGAGGGCAACATGGGATAACTCTTCTTCCAGTTCCTCAGAAGATGAAGACAGGGCAAAAGGAGCCAAGCATACGACACTAATGGCGTTTGATCACACAGATTCAGATGAGTCTTCATGGAAGGACACATCATCATCATCTGATGATGATGAGGTAACATCTCCTGAACTAGATAAATTGTATGAAACAGTAGCATGCTTAACTAATGCCTTGAGTAGATCAAAAAATAAAGTTAAGATGTTAAAATCAGAATTAGAGGAGCTTAAAACTCAGGATTACATTCTGCGCAGAAATTAGGATTGATACTTATGAAATCGAAAAACTTAGGGAAGAAAACAATTTCTTGAGAGCACAAGTTGATGATCTCAAGTGCACACTTGAGAGATTCACAACAAGCTCTCAAACTCTTAACATGATTTTAGATGCCCAAAGGGCAGTTTACAACAGAGCAGGAATAGGCTACAAACCAACAAAAAGGGAATTCAGTTTCATGTCATTAGTCAATAGAACTCATGTTGGTAAAGCAAACACAACTAAGGCATGGATTCCTAAACAATATGTCGTAAATGCTAATGGACCCAAAATCTGGGTTCCAAAGATCTTTTTTTTCGTGTTTGATTAGGTACCGCGAGGAGTATCCAATGATGTGGGTCGTAGATAGCGGATGCTCCAAGCACATGACTGGGGACTCCACAAAGTTTGCTACATTTAAAAACAGGAGTAAAGGTACTGTTTCTTTTGGTAATAGTGACAAACTAAAAGTCATAGGAGTAGGAGACATAGTAATATCTGAACAATTTAGGATTAAGAATGTTCTGCTAGTTAGAGGAATGATTTTTAATTTGTTAAGTGTCAGTCAATTATGTGATGAAGGATATAGAGTAGAATTTTATTCAACTAAATGCTTAATTAAACATAATGAAACCGATACTATCATGCTAGTAGGGATGAGGAAGGAAAATATCTATCAAGTTCAATTTAGTAGTGCTACTAACCTGCGTGTAAAGTGTTTTTTGTCCAAAGAAGATGAATCATGGCTATGACATCGGAGACTAGCACACGTCAACATGAAAAATATCAAGAGGTTGGCCAAGGAAGAGCTTGTGCGGGGTCTATCATTGCTCAAGTACGAAAAGGACAAGCTATGTGATGCATGTCAAAAAGGTAAACAAATAAGAGCATCACATAAAAGCAAGAACACTGTAAGTACTTTAAATGCTTTAGATTTATTGCATTTAGATTTGTTTGATAGTAGCTCCACAAAAACCTTGAATGGAAGTAGATATTGCTTGGTAGTAGTAGATGATTATACTAGATATACATGGACTTTCTTTCTCAAACATAAGGATCAAACATTAGAAATTTTTATTCCTTTTTGTAGAAGAATTGAAAATGAGAAAAACTCAACAATTAAAACAATTAGGAGTGATCATGGAGGAGAATTTGAAAATATGAGGTTTAAGGAATTCTGTTCAGAAAAAGGCTATAAACATGAGTTTTCCACTCCTAGGACACCACAACAAAATGGTGTGGTAGAGAGGAAGAATAGAGCTTTGCAAGAAGCTGTGAGGAGTATGCTAAATGAGTATACTCTTCCTAGTTACTTGTGGGCTGAGGCAATTAATCAAGATGCTATGTTCAAAACAGAGTTTTGATACATAGATTCTTAGGAAAAACAGCTCATGAACTATGGTTTGGAAAACCACCAACAGTCAAACATCTTAGGGTTTTTGGTTGCAAGGTTTTCATTTTAAACACTAAGGATCATCTAGAAAAATTCACTGCAAAAGCAGATGAAGGTGTTCTGTTAGGATATTCCCTCACTAGTAAGGCTTATCGAGTTTACAACAAACGAACAAATTTGGTTGAGGAATTGTCAAATGTGGTTTTTGAGGAATGTAAAGACCAAATTGATTCTAAGGATAATAGTGATGCAGTAAAGGTCGAACTCAAAAGATTAAGTTTGAAGGAGGACACAAGTGTAGGGGGAGTCAAATCTGTTGGGGATCGAATGGCCGGCTAGAGGGGGGTGAATAGCCCTCGTTCTATGGATGTCGTATTTTGCTCGTCTACAAAACGTTAGCACAAGCGGAAGCAATAAACTAAGACAAACAAATAGAAATAAAACAAAGACAATACAAACACCCACGGTGAATCACTCCGCAATCTGAATCACTTGAATCTAGTCCACTGAATCATCCACTAGATCCACTAGATCTCTCCTTTGCACAAAGCTAGGTGGAGGTAACCTCTTTTACACAAAGATCACTCTTCTACAATGGAATGAAGATTAGAGCAAGTAGAAGAGTGGGAAATCATTTAGGGCACTTTAGGAGTAGTTGGGCGTTCAAGCATTAACCCCCCAAAGCCCCAACCCTTTCCATTTTATAGAGGAAGAGGGTTTCTTCCCATTGACACGAGAGCGATCGTGATGGCACCCATCACCGGCCCGGTGTGCCGTAGATACCCAATAGCGGCGCTTTCCACGTTGGATACCATCCAGCCAGTGCGCATCGATCGGTGATCCTACCATCGATCGTGATGCTCGATCGATCCGAGTGCTCAACCGAGTCGACTCCATTACATGCCGTGAGCGGTGCCATCGATCGGTAGCGTCCCTTGTCGATCGATTAAACTCATCGATCATTGCCCATTCCGTGATCGGTGGTCAACTTGATTCGGCTGACTTAGACCAGTCGATCGACCCATCGACTCAGAGCAGTCGACTGCCATGACATGACAGTCGACTGGTGTCGGGAAAACCCATCCGACACTTGGCCAAATGGCCAAGTTTCACCTAAGAGCTACCCCTTCCCGGGTTACAATCGCTCACTCTCATCCCTCGGAGTCCCTCGCCTTTGAAGTTCTCTTCGTTCACGGCCACGTCCCTCGGCAGCATCAGGCGCACGACTCTGCAATGCTCCTTCGCGTCTCTTGCCTCGAAGTCTACTTCCTCCGGCTTCACTCCAAGCTCCTCGTCCGGTGGTCCCTCGGATGCTCCAAGCGCACGGCTTCCGCAAAGCTATCCTTCACCGACTCAAGGCACGAGTCATGAGATGTGAAACTCGCCATGGCTCCATGTGCGAATTACTAAGTCCTGCACGACTTCAACGCACATATCAAATCAACATATCAAACTAACTTAAACCCTTTGCCACACCATCAAAACCATATTACGATAAGAGATTGCCCTAACAATCTCCCCCTTTTTGATGTGTGGAAATCCGTTTAAGTTAGGTAAAAAACATTTGATATAAATTTTAAGGAAAGAAAGCATGTAAACATAAACATGATATAGCAACATGCAACTCCCCCTTAATCCATGAAACTCTCTATGTAAATTTCTCCCCCTATCATAAATTTCTATGTAAATTTCTCCCCCTATCATAAATTTCTCCCCTTTTATAATTAACTTAAACATAATATTTTCTCCCCCTTTGACACCATCAAAAAGATTATCACTAAGTTAAAAACACATGGCATTAATTCTAATAGAAAGAAAATACCACAAGTTGATTTAAAATCAGAATTCAACCTTTACTGGTCGGATATTCAGGCCATCAGTTGACTGGTTCAGATACCAGTCGATTGGCACGTGATTTTCGGGATTCTCTGATTTTCAGACCGAATTTCAGAAATGCATTAAAAATTCCAGAAAATTCAAAAAATCATGAAATTTGGGGAACACATTTCTTTTAAGTATATCTATCAGTGAAAAATATGTTTCCATGAAGAATTATTATATTTCCGCGTGTTTGCCAAAAAGTCAAAAGCTTTAAAAACTACTAGGTTTTTGATCATAAGAGTATCCATTTTAAAACCTAGTCTTGCATCCAATTGTTTCAAAACATGAATACATGTATTTTAAGGTAAGAAATTGTTTTGAAAACATATGAAATATCCAACCATGATCTTTGGGCAATATGTCTATGAATTAAACATAAGTCTTCCCCATGATTGGTCTATTATTGCTATTTTGATACTTTAAATGACCATCTAAATGCCATAGGCATTAGTGGACATTTGTATCATCCTAACATCTCACTCATGCTAAGTTTGCAATCAAGTTAGTCTATAGTGAGTGTGAGATGCATCCTAGGGGGTATATACTTAACCAATATATTCATGCAATTCTATCATGGTTAAGTATCAACCTAACATCCTACATGATCATAATGACATATATGATTTAATTTCACATTATGATCATGAAATACATGTTTTCATCAAATTATGATCATGCATTAGGTATTATGGTATGATAAGCATGATTTAAACCTATTTCTCATGATAATGTGCCAAATGTCAAAATCATAAATCATGATTGCAAACATACATAGCAATTACATTAATCATCATGATTTAAGCAATATTATCTATTTATGGGGACATTATCATCACCCAACACTATCTAAAAAATGTTGTCCCGTCATCCTAAGTCAACCAAAATATGATATGGGTTAGGTCCATGTGGTTGACTACCCTAGGGTTATTCTAACCCTTAAGGATGGATTTTGGAACCCAAAATAAGTTCTTTCCTATTGGGTTCACTAGGTATTCCTTGGGGATCCATTTCCTAGCTATTACTTTCTTTTTATCTTGTCCCCTAGCAATTAGGCATTTATAGGCCTTTTCATTTTTCTTTTCCTTATATCCTAGGCCTTTCTTATTGAAGCTAGCTCTTTGGCTCCCAATGATCATATTTAATGTGTTGGAGCCAATTGTGAATTTCTCTAGGGCTTTGGTTAAATAATATACCTTTTCCCTTAATGCCCTATTTTCCTCTATGCATGCATCATTAACATCCAAAGGCATATAGTCATGTGAGCATGCATCATCATGGCAAGAAGAAACATTATCATTTAAGCATGCTTTTTCTAGTTTTTGTTCTAATTCCTTAATTTGTTCAAGCATGCATTTGTTTTTCTTCTTTGCTCTAAATAAATCCTTAGTTAAACTAGAAATCATAGAAACTATTTTATTAGGTGAGGCTTTCGTTACCATAGTTTCCATGTCCTCTTCTTCTTCTTCGGATGAGGAGGATGTAGAAGCTCCCCCTTCATTTGAGCTCTCCCCACTTGTGCTTGATTCTTCATTTGAGGAGGAGGAACAATCCGAGTCATGAAGAGCCATTAGTGCTAGGTTGGAGTAGACATGATCTTCTTCTTCGGATGAGGATGAAGAGGCAAGGTCATCCCATGTCTTGGCTTTGAGTGCCATGGCCTTCCCTTTTCCTTTTGCCCTCTTCTCCTCTTTCTTCTTTTTACTTCCCTTCTTCTTCTTCTTCTTTTCTTCTTTCTTCTTCCTTTCTTCCTTGCTCTTGTTTAGGAGGGGACAATTATCCCTTATATGTCCCTCTCCTTGGCAATTATAGCATATGACCTTCCCCCTTGGTCTTCTATTCCTGTCATGAGATTTATCAAATCTAAAATTCTTAAATGCACGCCTTACCTTCCTTACCATGTAGGCTTCTTCCGTGCTATCCATGGAGGAGGTAGAGGCTTCATCGGATGAGGAGGAGGGGACTTCCATCTTCTTCTTCCCCTTGTTTGCTATCAAAGCTACTCCTCTTGAGGGTTGGACTCTAGGCTCTTCTTGTATACCTTCAAGCCTTGTCTCATGAAGCTCCATGGTTGAAAAGAATTTCTCCAAGGTGCTCACTTCTAGGTTCTTGGAGATGTAAAATGAGTCCACCATGGAGCTCCATCTTTAGGACCGGGGAAAGGCATCTATGTCCTTCATTACCATATCCCGGTTTGATAGCTTCTCACCTACACTTGTTAGCCCAATTAATATTTCTTTAAATCTAGAGTGTAGGGATTTTACCTTCTCTCCCTTTTCGAGTTTGATATTGGACAATTGGGAGCGAAGGACATCTCTCCTTGCTAGCTTTGCCTCGGATGTGCCTTCATGAATCTCTATTAATTTCTCCCACATTTCCTTGGCGCTAGCACACTCCCCTATCCTATTGACTTCTTGTTGAGGGAGCACATTGTAGAGGTGGTGCTTGGCCTTTGAATTTGCCAAATACTCCTCTCTTTGTCTTTTGCTCCATCTCGATTTTTCCAATGGCTCCCCATCTTCGTTCCTAGGTAACTCAAAACCGTTTTCCATAATTAACAATATTTCAAAGTCGGTTTCGAAGAATACCTCCATTCTCTTTTTCCACCAAGAGAATTCATCGTCGAACTTCGGTGGGTGGATGTTTGAGCCGGCCATTTTGAAAATTTGCTTGTTGTGGCGGTTAGTCCTCGACAAGCTTTCCTTGGCTCTGATACCACTTGTTGGGGATCGAATGGCCGGCTAGAGGGGGGTGAATAGCCCTCGTTCTATGGATGTCGTATTTTGCTCATCTACAAAACGTTAGCGCAAGCGGAAGCAATAAACTAAGACAAGCAAATAGAAATAAAACAAAGACAATACAAACACGGAGATGTAACGTGGTTCACGGCTACGCCGCTAATCCACGGTCCGATTTGTCCACGGTGAATCATTCCGTAATCTATCCACTAGATCTCTCCTTTGCACAAAGCTAGGTGGAGGTAACCTCTTTTACACAAAGATCACTCTTCTACAATGGAATGAAGATTAGAGCAAGTAGAAGAGTGGGAAATCGTTTAGGGCACTTTAGGAGTAGTTGGGCGTTCAAGCATTAACCCCCCAAAGCCCCAACCCTTTCCATTTTATAGAGGAAGAGGGTTTCTTCCCGTTGACACAGGAGCAGTCGACTGATGGCACCCATCAGTCGACTGGTGCTATAGCCGTTGCCCAATAACGGTCGCTTTCCACGTTGGATACCATCCAAGCGATGCAGCATCGATCGGTGATCCTACCATCGATCGTGATGCTCGATCGATCAGTGCTCAAGCGAGTCGACTCCATTACGTGCTCGTACCGCGGTGCCATCGATCGACGTCCCTTGTCGATCGGTGATCAACTCCATCGATCATTGCCCATTCCGTGATCGGTGATCAACGGTCGGTGCGGCTTAGACCCGGTCGATCGACCCATCGACTCAGAGCGATCATTGCCATGACATGGCAGTCGACTGGTGTCGGGAAAACCCATCCGACACTTGGCCAAATGGCCAAGTTTCACCTAAGAGCTACCCCTTCCCGGGTTACAATCGCTCATTCTCATCCCTCGGAGTCCCTCGCCTTTGAAGTTCTCTTCGTTCACGGCCACGTCCCTCGGCAGCATCAGGCGCACGGCTCTGCAATGCTCCTTCGCGTCTCTTGCCTCGAAGTCTACTTCCTCCGGCTTCACTCCAAGCTCCTCGTCCGGTGGTCCCTCGGATGCTCCAAGCGCACGGCTTCTGCAAAGCTATCCTTCACCGACTCAAGGCACGAGTCATGAGATGTGAAACTCGCCATGGCTCCATGTGCGAATTACTAAGTCCTGCACGACTTCAACGCACATATCAAATCAACATATCAAACTAACTTAAACCCTTTGCCACACCATCAAAACCATATTACGGCAAGAGATTGCCCTAACAAAATTTGACTCCGAAAATGAAAAATCTAGATCAGAAGGGTCATTGCTTGAGATTGTATCTAACAATGAGGTTCAAGAAACATCTCAAGTACCAAGATCCACTAGAATGGGCACTAGTCATTCCCTAGACTAAGTTGTTGGAGACATCCATCAAGGGGTGAGGATAAGATCATACTTTAGAAATGAAGTGAATCAAGTAGCATTAATCTCTGAAATTGAACCAAAAGTAATTGATGAAGCTTTGCTTAATCCGGACTGGATTATAGCAATGCAGGATGAATTGGGACAATTTGAGAGAAGTCAAGTTTGGGATTTAGTTCCAAGACCTGATCAAGCTACCATAATAGGAACCAAATGGGTATTCAAGAATAAATTGAATGATAAAGGAGAAATAGTGAGAAATAAAGCTAGGTTAGTTGCCAAAGGATACAATCAAATTGAGGGACTTGATTATGGTGAAACTTATGCACCCGTGGCTAGGTTAGAATCCATTCGATTAATGCTAGCATTTGCAGCATATAGAGGATTCAAATTATATCAAATGGATGTGAAGTCAACATTTTTGAACGGGTTTATAAAGGAAGAGGTCTATGTTGAACAACCACCGGGATTTGAAAATTCTGAATTTCCAAATCACGTGTATAAGCTCAAGAAGGCTCTTTATGGGCTGAAACAAGCACCTCGTGCTTGGTACGAAAGGTTGTCAATTTTTCTAGTTGAGAAGGGTTTTAGAAGAGGTCAAATTGATCCCACTTTTTACGAAAGAAACGGTGAAGACATATTTGTAGCTCAGATTTATGTCGATGACATAATCTGTGGTTCAAATAATAGGGATTATCTCAATGAATTCATAGAACACATGGAGAGTGAGTTTGAGATGAGTCTAGTAGGGGAGTTGACATTTTTCCTTGGACTTCAAATCAAACAAAGCAAAGAAGGAATTCATGTTTGTCAATCAAAATATGCCATGGAGTTGCTAAAAAGATTCAACATGGAAAATGTTAAGGAGGTTGCCACTCCAATGGCACAAAACACTCATCTAGATAATGATGTAGATGGTAAACCTGTTGATCTAAAGCGTTATAGGACTGCCATAGGTAGTCTTTTATATCTTACAACAAGTAGACCTGATATAGTATTTGCTATGGGCATGTGTGCACGATATCAATCGTGTGCTAAAGAGTCTCATTGGGTTGCTGTTAAAAGAATTATGAGATATCTTAAAGCAACAATATCAGTTGGACTGTGGTATCCCCGAACTGAGTCTTTTGATTTAGTAGGCTATACAGATTCAGATTATATAGGACGCAAACTAGATAGAAAAAGTACTAGCGGGGGCTGTCAATTCCTAGGTTCAGCTTTAGTTGGTTGGTCAAGTCGAAAGCAACATTGTGTTGCTCTCTCCACCACTGAGGCTGAGTACATAGCCATGGGAGAGAGTGTGTCACAATTGTTATGGATGACTCACACATTGGAGGATTATGGTTTTTCATATAAGAACGTGCAAGTGCTATGTGGTAATATTAGCACGATCAACTTAACAAAAAACCTAGTCCATCATTCCAGAACAAAACACATTAAAGTGAGACATCACTTCATTAGGGATCATGTAGCAAGAGGAGATATTATACTCAATTATGTTGAGTCTAAGGCGAATCTTGTTGATATTTTCACAAAACCTCTTCCAGAAAATGAATTTAGTCATTTAAGAAGAGAGTTGGGAATGTGTGCAGCTGAGTGAAAACTCTCCGTGATCATAAGGACTAATTCATAAGTTCAAAAGAAATGGGAAAATAATGTTTGGGATACCTTTGGGAAACATCTCACACAAATCATAGGATTAACTATGCTTGTGTATTGCTAGATAGGGGTGAGATGTTAGGAGCAACCAATTTACTCAAATTGCTTGTTATGATACATAACTTGAGTAATGCGATTGAAAACTGCATGAATCATTAAGTTGACCAATTATGGGGAAGACCAATACATAATTCATGTGTATTTGGTTTAAAAAAATAATTGGACATTCCAACCAAGTAAAATTGGTTGGACATCTTAAATAATGATAAAACTCAAGTGAAACATCCAATATATGTTTGATATTGTCGATAGAGTATATTGTCACTTTTAAAATGTTTTAAATACCTAAATACAACGAATTTGAAACTTAAAATATCTAAGACAAAAACGAACCTTCAGAATAACAGTCGAGACATTTCAATAATCGCCTCGACTGACAGAGGGTGTGAGCAAATAGAAGCGAGGCACACTCGACTGGCACCTCAACTGATATAACAGTCGAGGCGTTCAACTTACTGCCTCGACTGCGTAACTAAGAAATATATAAGGAAATTCACTTACCGCCTCTCCCAAACTCGCGACTCGCCTCGACTCCTCTCGCTGCGTTTTTTCTCTTCTGTCGCCTGACTGTCACCGTTTGAGTCTCCGGCCAAGTTTAACACCGACAAAACCCTGGATTACCTCACTCGCTCCTAAACTAACTTCAAGTAAGTTCTCCAGCCCCTCATTTCCTCTTTGGGTCAATCCCTAACCCTAGACGACGATTTTCTCAAATCCTAGATTTTGCCAGATTTTCTAGGGTTCGCCAGTTTTTTTTTCTAGCTGGAGAAGGTGATTTCACAGAAGTCATCTTCTTGATCCCACAAGACCAGTCAACAACAGGAAAAATGGCACCTAAGTAAATTTCTAAACTCATCTCTTTGATTACACAACTTAGTAATATTGGTTAACTAATTGGGTGTTGGTTATTGCCACTCATCATACCATCATATTATTTTTTTTAACATCATTTTGGCATTCATTAGATAAAAACGTAGGATAGGCGAGTCAAGTGAAACACCTCAGGAAAATCCATCTACGGATCCCCGGTTTCCCTCCACACATCATCAACATACCTTTACTGCCCACAAATTTAAGTTGATGCATACTAGATCATTAGATAAAGATTTTTTTGAAAAACATGCTCAACATGTTATACAAATGATCAACTACTATGGGCTCAATAAACTAGTCTATTGTGATCATGACATCAATATAGACTTAGTTAGTGAATTCTACAACAATCTACAGCCTACAAGTAATAGACTCATCTTTAAGAGTAGGGTAGCCAGAAAGGACATATCTTTCACTCCTAATATCCTCAGAGCATTTCTAGAGTGTCGAGAGTCAAACTCAACCCTTGAATGTTATACAAGCATTCAAGAACCTGTTGAGGGATACTCCATAAATGTAATTCATGAGTACTTCTTTAAAAAACCCAGACAACCTGGTCTTACTCTATTTCCGGCCATGGCATTAGCTGCCCCCGATAATGTCCTATATAAGGTCATTGTAGGTTGCATCCTTCCAATTGTTACTAGGGGGCAAGCTAAGATAAGACCACATCATTTACTAGCTCTACATCTCTTAAAGCAACGTTTAAACTTTAATGTTGCTTTAAACATCTTTCTTTGCATAGTCCACTTCTCAACTCCTGTCCAAAAGAAAATTTACATGCCTTTTGGTCATATCATCACATTTTGGCTAGAATCCATAGGCATCAACACAAGCAGGGGGAAAATTAGGCAGATGACAGACTTTGATTTCATAAAGTGGAGAAACTTTTCTTTGGCCGGCATGTCAAAAGTTGGTAGCACCGTTGAGTGGGCAGATGGACATCAAGCGGGTGAAAGGTGGGATATGGAGGAAGAAGGTGAACAAGAACGCCCAGCTATTGAACCATCTTCCACCATGTCTGAACAGCTGGAGAATCTGTGAAAAGATCATGCTGAGTTCACAAACTCAGTTGATACTAAATTCATGGACCTTAGTACGTCAATTGACACTAAATTCGAAGAGCTTCACTCCAAGCTAGATGCTCGGTTTTTCGAAGTCTCTGCCCAGCAGGAGGAAATACTAAGTCTCCTTCATGCCATGATGTCGGATTCATCAGGACCATCATCTTCAACAGTTTAGTTTTTGTTTTTCTTTTTATCTATATGAATAGTTTGAATTCAAGAAAATATATATATCAGGATGTTTTGGGTGACTTTTTGGGTGTATGCTTGTATATTTGTTTCTAATATCTTTGTGTATGTAGGTTTGTTTTTTTTATTTGAGCTGTCATGAACAGGGATATTACAACAAATATTAAGGAAAATTATGTCAATTTTTTTTTCCGGTGGTTTATATCTTTCTTTAGAAATGCACGACTGACATTTATCTTGCTAAAATATATTGTTAGTGCATTTGATAACCTGAGGGTAATGAATTCAGGGGGAGTGCTTCTATAAGCAACTCTTCTTTTTGGCTGTTTGCCAAAGGGGGAGAAGATGGGCCTTAAGTTTAATTTAACCTGAAATTAAAATTTTTTAACTACTCATCTGTATCTCTTCTTTGTGCATATTCAATTTATATTGTGCTATAATTTCATCACCTAAACTTAAATCGTATTGTCAAACATCAAAAAAGGGGGAGATTGTTGGAGCAATTAGACCCAAATGATGTTTTTGGTGATTGACAAGGGTTTAAGTCAAGGTGATAATTATGTGTTATCTCATACGGTTGGTTGAGATGTATTTTCAGGAAATCTCTTATAGGTCGAGGACTAGATGCAAGACGTGGAGTCCTGGCAAGTGAAGACCCGGACGTGGAGTCCTGACAAGTGAAGACCCGGACGAGGAGTCTTGGCAGTGAAGTCTCGGAGGCGTGGCCTATTGGCAAGTGAAGACCCGGACGTGGAGTCCTGGCAAATGAAGACCCGGACGAGGAGTCTTGGCAGTGAAGTCCTGGAGGCGTGGCCTCTTGGCAGTGAAGACCCGGACAGGGAGTCTTGGTACGAAGTCCCGGAGATGATTCCTGGCATGGAAGACCTATGAACAGTAACTCATAGGCATCAGGTAAAGGTGGTAGTCGATGTAGGGGATCGATACGGCCGACTAGAGGGGGGTGAATAGCCCTTTGTCATTGGATGTCGTAATTCTCTCGTTCTCGTTGCGTTGCTTGTCTACGATTGTTGTTAGCGCAGCGGAATAACAATAATAATGAAACTAACAACAATACACAATCACACAACACAAGATATACGTGGTTCGGAACCGAATGGTTCCTACTCCACGGGCGAGCTCACCGAGCTCTAGTTATGCGCACGACACTAACTATAACACTCCTTCTCGACAACACGTCGGAGGTGGAGAAACCTCTCACAAGCAATTACAATGTAATATAGAAATGCAAGCAAATACACAAATACAATACACAAGAAAACTTTCACCGATTGCTTTGATCGCTTTGCTTGTTGCTTGCTTTGATTGGCTCTTGAAGGACTGGAATGCAGCAGCAATTCCCCTCCAATAGCTCCACAAAAACCATTTCAAAAACCTCCATCTCGAGCTACTTTTATAACCTGCATCGAGCTATTTTTTCTAGCGATCCGACGCCAAAAGGCCCTAAGTCGATCGCCCACTAGTGTTGTCTCACAACGGCCAGATCCACGTTAGACAAGTTCCAACGAATCACCTACGACGGTCGATGATGCCCATCGATCGGTGTGACCTAATAATCGCCCGATCGGCTCAGAGCGTTCTGTGCTCGCGACACTCCCATCGATCATTGCCATCCCTCGGCGATCATTGCATCGACATCGATCATTGCGATCCATGGCGATCATTGCCAAGCACAAAACCCTAGCCTTACACCAGTCGAACCCTAGTCGACTTGGATCAGTCGAACCGGCACCTATGCCAGTCGACTGATGTCGGGCAAAACCTCAAACACCAAGTTGTTTGAGAATCCGACCGTCGGGTAAACCCTCAAACATCAAGTTTGAGCCTCCGACACTCAGTCTTAGCCACTTGGCCAAGTCCACCTTATCCCTCATGGAGTTCCCCACCGAAGCTCTCTTCCCTCGGCCTACGTCCCTCGGATGCGCCAAGCGCACGACTTCGCAACGCCATCCTTCGCGTCTCATACCCTAGAAGTATGCTTCCCTTTGGGCTCACTCCATTCGGTCCCCGTCCGGCGGTCCCTCGGATGCACCAAGCGCATGACTTCGCAATGCCATCCTTCACCGACTCAAGGACTCCGAGCCTAGTGAACTTACCAAGTCCTCAAGACTTCCCAAATGCACCAAGCGCACGACTTCGCAATGCATTTCTCACCAAGAACCAAGCGCATGGCTTCGCAATGCTTTGGATTTCCCATGCCAAGCACCAAGCGCACGGCTTCGCAATGCTTTGGACTTTCCCATGCCAAGGCTTCCCCCTTGGACTTCCACACCAAGCTCCATGCTTGGATTTTCCATGCCAACCCCATGTTGGACTTTCACATGACAATCCCATGTCATGAGTTTTGTCTATCATCAAAATACTATCAAGGTACTGCTCGAGTCAAAACTCGAGTCAACCTGGGCCGATTGCACCAACAATCTCCCCCTTTTTGATGATTGACAAAACTACCATCTCAAGTCTACCAATTCTCCCATATTGGCAATTCTCATATCCCAATGAGAATTCCAACGAACTCTAATTGGTAACTTGGTAACTTCTCCCCCTTTTTGACACTACATCAAAAAGGTCCTCCCCAAGGGTATGAATGTCTCATATCCCAATGAGATCTTACAATCTCTCCCTTGGAGGAACACATGCCTACAATCTTTCTAGTGATCCCATATCACTTAAAGAGAGGCAACCTAATTTTCCTCCCATGAGGAAATACACATCCATCATCCCATGATGGATACCTCCCCCTAGAGGCTTGCTCCCCCTTAACCATTGCACTAACAATGTCCTTGGAGAGTCCCTAAGCCAATAGAAACATTAAATCAAACAAAATTAAGGCAAAGTTCATCAATGAACTCTCATCCACCTTAAAATTGATACTCACCCTCAACCCAACTCCTAATCCATATCCAATGGATTTCCACCCTCTCTAATGCTCTCCCAAGCATATCATAGGGTTAGGAGTGGTTAGGGGACCTTAACCTAGCTGAACATGGGCCTAACCAACAAGATTTACCCGAAATCAGCTTGGGCAGTCGACTGAAATCAAAAATCAGTCGGCTGCCACCCTCATCAGTCGACTGACATCCATGGCAGTCGACTGATAACTGCATTTGCAGTTTTCAGCATTTTAGAAATGGATTTCTGAAATCCCTAAGTAAATATACATAAGTTTAAAATTCTTGAAATTTGGTATGTATATTACTTATCATAAACACTATGGGTGAAAAATATTGGAAAATTATTTTACCCATTAAATTAGGAGATTGATACAAAGTCCAAAATTTAAGAAAAGCTTCAATAAAGAACCCTCTTTGTATCATCCCATTCAATGGTGATAGCTATCAAAAGATAGGCTTCACCAAGATTTTTCAAAATGTTTTTCAAACCTTTATTTTCTTTTTCCTAAACATCTCACCAATATCTAGATGTGTAAAACACATACAAGTCAAATTTTTGTGAGATGTGGGTTTTGTTTTGTTTATGTTCTCATGCATATTTCTAGGAAATATTATTTGATTCCCATCAAATCATGCCATAGTCCTTAATTTCATTTTAATTTATGCATGATGATGATTATGGCATAAATATGATATAAGTAAAACCATATGCCAATATCAAGATGTCATGGCATGTGAATGAGATCTAGGCATACATGACATCTAAATATAAATCTAAACATGATCATGACATTTTTATAGATAAGAATGAAGATGATGTCATGACATGGCAAGGCAAACAAATCATGGCAACTAAAATATACTGAGGTATAGAATACCTAAGTGTTAAAATCAATTTGCCATTTCTAGAGATTAAACCAATTTTGTTTTAATGCCATTTATCTCCCTAGTGTGCCAAAAACCCAAAATGGCACACCATGACTTCTATGACCTAATTGTGCCAATTTAAATCTTTTTTTTTAACTTCTCAAACCATATTGGCACACCCTAATGTGTCAACTCACAATGGCTAGGTTAACCACCCATCCACTTAGGGTTGACACACCCTAACCCATTTAGCGTGAATCAATCACGCTCTTAGGAACCTAATATCTATTGGAGCTCCTTGGGTTAACAAGGTATTCCCTAGGGATAACTTCCCTAGATACCTTCCTAATGACCCTTTTTGGCTTTGAAGCCATAGTCAAATGGGTCTTACTTGGGTCAACTCTAGAGGTGACTCCTCCATTGACCTTCTTAGTGGCTACATTTGATTTCTTTGAGGTGTTAGCCACTAAACATATACCATGGCTAGACTTAGGGATGGCTTCCCTATTAGCCTTGGTTTTCCTAGACCTAGATGTGGTTCCATAATTAAATGGAACATTATGGTAGGACATAGGTTTATGACCCAAACCCTTCTTGCCCTTAGACATTTTTTGTTTTCTAGGTCTTGACTTTTGTACATTAGACCCCTTAACCGAATTTGATATTACTGCTAGGGTCTTCTCCAATTTTTCTAGCCTTGACCTCAAGGCTTGGTTTTCTAACTCTAATTTTCCCAATTTTGAATTTTCATTTGTCTTTTGAGAAATGTTTTTCTTTTTAGGCATATGCCTAGATTTCTTGGGATTAACACCCAAGTTTTCTTCAATTCTCCTAATTGACTCCCTAGGTAAAATAGGTCTAGAATTATGATTCCTAGGTTTATCCTTAGTTATATGAACATGCTTGGCACCTAAGCAATAAACCTTATTATTTCTCTTAGCATGCTTTTCATTTATAATTGCAAGAGAACTAAAATAATTCTTAGCATGCTTTTTGACTCTAGGAATTAAAGGTGCATTATTTAAATATACCTTAGGGTTAGCTTGGGAAGCTCCCCCTACATGAATTACACCTTCTTGCCCTTTCTTCCTCCCCCTAGGGCATTGGCTTCGGTAGTGTCCCCGTTGGTTGCACTTGAAGCACACAATGTGCTCTTTGCTTCTAGTTTTGGGAACACTGGCATCCTTTGACTTTAGGTTGACTTTTGGTGTTGATGCCTTTTCCTTAGCCAATTTAGGGCATTTTCTCTTGTAATGCCCCTTCTCCCTACACTCAAAGCATATTATGTGATTTTTATTTAAAATTACAACACTTGAGTTACCTAGGGAGTTGGTGGAGGCCTCTTCACTTCTTCCGGAGGTAGAAGCTTCATTTTGATCTTGCTCCAGAATTGAAATCCTTTCCTCCCCCTCAACGCTAGAGGTGGAGGTCTCCACCAAGTCATCCACATCTTCAAAAGTGGATGGTGATTCTTCTTCGACATTCTCCTCTACTTGTGACGATTGGGAATTTTCTTGGAATTTCATTACCTTATTCCATAATTCCCTTGCATCCCTATAATCACCCAATCTAGACCAAATAGTGTTAGGTAACAAATCACTAATCAACTTGATTACCTTGAGATTTGTCTTGAAGTCTTTGATTTGGTCTTGGGTCCATTTTGACTTCTCAATTGGTTTGTTGTACTTGTCCCTAGGCATTTCAAAATCGTTTTCTATAATAATCATAAAATCAAAATCGATTTCTAGGTATACCTCCATTTTTCTTCTCCACCATAGAAAGTCTCCTTCGAATTTGGGTGGTTGAAGGTTGTAGCCGGCCATCTTATAGTGCTCTCGCGGCGGTTAGTCCTTGAAGAGCGACCTCGGCTCTGATACCACTTGTAGGGGATCGATACGGCCGGCTAGAGGGGGGTGAATAGCCCTTTGTCATTGGATGTCGTAATTCGCTCGTTCTCGTTGCGTTGCTTGTCTACGATTGTTGTTAGCGCAGCGGAATAACAATAATAATGAAACTAACAACAATACACAATCACACAACACAAGAGATACGTGGTTCGGAACCGAATGGTTCCTACTCCACGGGCGAGCTCACCAAGCTCTAGTTATGCGCACGACACTAACTATAACACTCCTTCTCGACAACACGTCGGAGGTGGAGAAACCTCTCACAAGCAATTATAATGTAATATAGAAATACAAGCAAATACACAAATACAATACACAAGAAAACTTTCATCGATTGCTTTGATCGCTTTGCTTGTTGCTTGCTTTGATTGGCTCTTGAAGGACTGGAATGCAGCAGCAATTCCCCTCCAATAGATCCACAAAAACTATTTCAAAAACCACCATCTCGAGCTCCTTTTATAACCTGCATCGAGCTATTTTCGCGCCTAGCAGTCGACTGCCAAAAGGCCCCAGTCGACTGCCCCTGTAGCCGTTGTCTCACAACGGCCAGATCCACGTCAGACAAGTTCCAACGGATCACCTACCAGTCGACTGATGATGCCCATCAGTCGACTGGTGACCTAGTAGTCGACTGCCCAGTCGGCTACGGAGCGTTCTGTGCTCGCGACACTCCCATCAGTCGACTGCCATCCCTCGGCAGTCGACTGCTGTCGACATCAGTCGACTGCCAGTCCATGGCAGTCGACTGCCAAGCACAAAACCCTAGCCTTACACCAGTCGAACCCTAGTCGACTTGGATCAGTCGAACCGACACCTATGCCAGTCGACTGATGTCGGGCAAAACCTCAAACACCAAGTTGTTTGAGCATCCGACCGTCGGGTAAACCCTCAAACATCAAGTTTGAGCCTCCGACACTCAGTCTTAGCCACTTGGCCAAGTCCACCTTATCCCTCATGGAGTTCCCCACCGAAGCTCTCTTCCCTCGGCCTACGTCCCTCGGATGCGCCAAGCGCACGGCTTCGCAATGCCATCCTTCGCGTCTCATACCCTAGAAGTATGCTTCCCTTTGGGCTCACTCCATTCGCTCCCCGTCCGGCGGTCCCTCGGATGCACCAAGCGCACGGCTTCGCAATGCCATCCTTCACCGACTCAAGGACCCCGAGCCTAGTGAACTTACCAAGTCCTCAAGACTTCTCAAATGCACCAAGCGCACGGCTTCGCAATGCATTTCTCACCAAGCACCAAGCGCACGGCTTCGCAATGCTTTGGATTTCCCATGCCAAGCACCAAGCGCACGGCTTCACAATGCTTTGGACTTTCCCATGCCAAGGCTTCCCCCTTGGACTTCCACACCAAGCTCCATGCTTGGATTTTCCATGCCAACCCCATGTTGGACTTTCACATGACAATCCCATGTCATGAGTTTTGTCTATCATCAAAATACTATCAAGGTACTGCTCGAGTCAAAACTCGAGTCAACTTAGGCGATTACTGTGATCGAGGTGGCGCCTTGGCTGGAACCTGTGCTCTTAATGGCGGCGGGTTGACTCAAACTAGTCGGCGGCGCCTCGTGATGCTAAGTTCAACTAAGCGAGCGAGGAAGGTGTCGGTGAGAGCTCATTGCTCTGGACAAGCGGCGAGTTACGACTATATCGGTCGGCGCCTCGGCGAGTTATTCTTATGGCGAGGCAAGCCATAGTCGGTTGATGTCTCATGCTTTGTATGTTCGTAGGAAAACCGGCCGCGATCAGCGGCGGCTCGACTAGACTTTGATCCAGCAGCAGAGCGCGAGGCTATCGGGGAGCTCAAGCATTGCTCTGTTGATTGGAACCAAAGCACGGATCAGCGGTGACTCGACTAGAGCTTTAATCCAACGGAACAGAAGCAAGGGACTATCGACTGGGAGCTCGACTATTGCTCTGTTCAGTTGGAATCAAAGCCTGCTAGTCAAGGCGTCGGATCATCGCCTCGACTGGACCTATGTTTTCAACAGAAATAAAACTAATTATGGTCCAAATCTTACCATTGAAGCCATTAATAAATGTCAATTAATGCTCCAGTTGAGGCACCAGCCGAGGCGACTCGACTGGGCGGGCAGAAAAGCCCTATCAGGCTCGAGCTATCAAGTATTCTGGGCTTATATATTTCAAAGTTAAGAGTAGAAAAAGAAGAACTTACGACATTTTCTGAAGAAAGACACGAGGGAAAAAGCTTCTTCATTCTTAAAAGCCTTGATCATCCAACAGGAGTGTCAACGATTCAGCAAGCAAGAAGCATTTTCATTCACTCTGAAATCTGTACTCATTTTACTGCTTCTTCATTGTCTACTGTAAGCTTTCTTGTAACGTTTCTGATAAACTGTGCAAAAGGGTTTCTCCACCTTCGGTGTATCGCTGAGAAGGAGAAGTTTATAGTGGTGGTGTGCATCACTAGAGCCGATGAGGGCTCAACCGTGGAGTAGGGACTTGTGTTCCGAACCATGTAAAATTGGTGTGTTTGCGTTTGTCATTCTTTCTGTATTCGTTTTCTTGTTTCCGCTGCGTACTAATCATTGTTGAAGGGTACAACGAATCGAAAAGACGAGCGTAGCTATTTATTCCCCCCCTTTCTAGCGACGGCAACGATCCTACATTGAGGAGCTCAGGAATAATGGATTCAAGTTTGTTCATTCGGTATTTCATCACAAATTGTGAGAAACTCTTGGGCAAATAATGCAGAATTAAGTCAATACTTAATTCATGATCCATCACAAACTCGAGGGTGGCCAGCTGCTCGATGTACCCATTCATCTTTAGCACAAACTGTACTACAGATGAACTTTCTTGCATCTTAGAGGTGAAGAGGAGCCTGGAGACTTTGAACCTTTCGGATCTCGCTTGCTCATCAAACAACTCATGAAGATGGAAGACTATGGTATTAACATCCATATGCTCATGCTGCTTTTGCAGCTCGGGTACCATCGCGTCTAGCATGATGCAACTCGCCAGTTTAGAATCTGCCATATGTTTCTGATAGGACAACAATTGGTCTGGAGTTGCATCGTCCCTAGGACGGTTGGGAAGAGGCTCTTCGAGGACATACACGAGCTTTTTTGCCTTGAGAACAATTCTCAAGTTTCTAAGTCAGTCCAAGAAGTTAGGCCCAGTCAATTTATTCGAATCCAAAATAGTGCGTAAATTCAAAGATGTCATGATCAATCGATTAACCTAGAAATACAAAACGAGCATATATGAGAAAGATGATTTAAAAATGCATCAACATACATTCATAAATCACATTCATTTTTCGAATTTTAAAACCCCAAAATCACTTCGGGAGATCGTAGGTCCATCTCCGAATGAGCTGATATCCAACATAGATATGAACAACCTTGGAGAGAGTCTAACAAGCCATTCATAGCTATAATGGTAGGTATCAAGTATACCAATTGCATATTGCATATATGCAACTATCACAATGTGCTATCAACTAATTGAATGTTCACACATATATCGGGTTGTTAACTCATTAACAAGTATGCATCATATGCATAGCACCCAACTTCACCTCCCTTCACATCGACCTTGGAGAGAGTCCAACAAGCCGATGCTCCAGGTTAAAGCCAACTCATTAATCGAGAAATAGTTTTAATATGATTAGAGCGTATTCAACCAATTAGCCCGACTTGAAGAGATTCAAACAACCAAAGCTAACGATTGACCTCTGACTCTTACCATATTAGTATTAAGCTATTCCATGGTTTGAATATGTTCTGGTTCAAGCCGGATTTGGAGAGAGTCCAACAACCCAAACAAGAAACAGAACTCTAGTTCTAACTATATTAATGGAAGGTGTAGGCTTTAATATTGAGTAAGGGTTTTTATGGCTCATCCTCTTTGCATGCAAATAACTATTATCTACATGACATGACATACATGACATACATCTACATGTCACGACACGCATAACATAATGATATGCATCTAATACAATTACATGACATATAATTATGGCATGTATAAAATTTCCTTATATGTCATAACTATTTATAGAAATAAAATATGTTTGAGATTTGATTCCCAAAATCAAATCATGATTAAATTAGCATAATGATATGCATCTAATACAATTACATGACATACAATTATGACATGTACAAAATTTTCTTATATGTCATAACTATTTATGGAAATAAAATATATTTGAGATTTGATTCTCAAAATCAAATCATGATTGAATTAGGAAATAAATTTCCAAATCTAATCACATATTTTATTTATGGAAGGTTTCAATTAAGGAAAGTCGAATTTAATTTAGGAAATAAATTTCCTAAATTGTCAAAACTATTTATGGAAATAATATATATTTTAGATTTGATTCCCCAAATCAAATCATGATTAAATTAGAAAACAAATTTCCAAATCTAATCAAATATTTTATTTATGAAAAGTGTTAATTTCCATAAATACTTCTAAACTTTCCAAAAGTAGAAGATTTCCATAAATACTTCTAAACTTTCTAAAATTAAAAAATTTTCATAAATACTTCTAAACTTTCCAAAAGTAGAAAATTTCCATAAATAAAATTACGACTATCAGAAAACAATTTTACGATCATGTCGAAACACAATCTGGGCTCTAATACCACTGTTGGATTTTCAGCACCGCGGCGAGTGTGTGTTCGAACATGTTTCATAAACATGTGCACAACGGAAGAATTAAAAAGCAATAAATCTAATTTATTACAACACACACATCACATGAATACATAATACAACATGTATATACATAATCGTGGTTTCAAATTTTACAATAAAAGAAAATTACTTTAGTTATACCTGACGTATCATGTGCAGCGGGAATGACATCAACCGGAGCGACTCTCACTAGAATCGCCTCTATCCGTATCCCCACCGAGTACTGTTGGGATAGCTTCACCAAGCTTCAAGCCTCATCTTCGTAAGAGTCACTAGCCTCGTGTCGAAGACGATGTGATCGAGAGAAGATCACAATCCGAATCAAAATTCGGATTCAAAAATGAGTCCCCAAAACTCGCTTCTCCGGAAAGGTATTCGTCAATCGATTGACGAATCCTTGGTCCTCCACCTATGAGGATTACCGGAGATCGAATCCCCGATAAGGTAGCCGCTGTCGGAGCTCTAAATGTCGTCCAAACGACGCTCCGACACGTAAGGAAACAAGCTCTCCAGAAAGCTGGACAGCTTGGTGGAGGATTTGCCCCGGACAATGGAGGAAGGCCGGTTGCACCTTGGTCACCGGAGCCAAGGGGTGTCGCCAGAGGGTCGCCGGTAGAAGAAGGTGGCCGGCGACAGCTAGTAGTGTCGGCGACAGTAGCTGCAAGGGGCGGCGGCAAGGTTGGACGGCAACCTTATTGAAGAGAGGGAGAGGAGAGGAAGAAAAGTTTTTCCAAAATAAAACTTAGGGCTCTCCAAAAATCTAACCGCGTTTTTATAGAGCCCGTGTTTCTTAAGCATTAAGAAAACTTCTCCTTAGAGTTATTGGTTCATAACCAAAACCCGTTAACCCGCTCCAATAACTTAAGTTAAAATAATCTGAACCAAGTTGGTCTATTTTAAGTTAAAACGAACCGAACCAACTTTGGTTCATTCATTTAAAACAAACCAAACCCTTTTGGTTTATTCTCCACCATTGGATTAGAACCAAACCAATTTGGTTCATCCATCATGTCTTCATAAGACTCAGCCCATCCATGCTTCCATTGCGACTGAAACAATTTCATGCTCGCTCCTTGTTTGGTCCAAACAAACCTAGTTTCTCTCGATATGAGAATCTCATTCTCAAGCTCATTTTAAATCCTTCGGATTACTCTCGTTGTGCGTGTGACCAAATAGGTTCTCGATCTATGTTGGTCGTCTATAATTTACCATTAATTATAGAACGATCATAAGTGGCACCTAGTAGTACATCATGATCCCCAATTAATCGAAAAATCAACGATTGATTCCAGAACCACTTCTGAAACCCTTCAGCAGCTACATTGAATTGTGCCCCGTTCCCTTCACGCATCTCATACCCACTTGGTTCAGGACATGGTCTATAGTGGCAGTCCCCACTAGGTCTACTACGTCACATCTAGCCCAAGTATCATTTCCTCGTCCTACGAATTCTAGTTACTTCACATGTATCATGTTAGTGAAAGCCCTAAAGTCAATCATGTGATGATTGTTGTATGGACTTTATTGTATGATATTCCTATTTATAAAGGCATGGTTATTATATTTACTTGTATTGGTGCCAAATAACTAAATATAATAATGTCCTTGAGTAGTAGGTTCTTATCTATATCAATCGATTGGTTGAATAAATAATGAGATGATATAGAGAACACTACTCTTAATCATTCCTAGTCGAGTATTAACATTCAGGGACAATGTTAATGCGTATAGACTAGCATGTAGGTCAACACGATGACTTGATCTCACAAGTCATGAATATGAGATATCAAGTTGACACATAGGTAAGCATTGAAGAATGTATACTGAATGACCCACCATGAGAAAGTATCATGGATCGTTATATGAGTGTCATATACTTTCTCATGTGGCTATTAGTATGACTACTAGTCCTTAGACCTGAAGTCACCATGGTTCCCTACATAAGGAGTTGCATACTTTGGCTTTGTCAAACGTCACCCGTAAATGGGTGGACTATAAAGGCGATTACTGGGTATGTAACAAATTATGCGGAGCGATGTGAGTGATGTAGATGGGATCTATCCCTCCTATATGATGGGGGTGACATCGATATTCTTGATAGAGTGAGACCACGAAGTGCATGGCCATGCCCAAATGAGTCAATATGAGATATTGAGCTTATTTAATTAGAGTGAGTCTACTTGGAGTTCAAGATATAGATTGTACCGAGAATGACACGGTCTATGCCTCAATTGGTCAATCTAGATGTCAAGGATAGAGGGACATTGTCACATATTGTGAGAGTCACAATTAGTAGTCACAAAGGTGATGTTGGAGCTCAACATTCTTGTAACTTGGGTAGCAATGATGTGTTGCTAGATACCGCTCATTGCTTATGTTTCTAAATCGGTTTAGGGACATTGCCAACGTTACAAGAACCTATAGGGTCACACACAAAGGGAAATTAGATGGAGATTAGGTTCATATGATTAACCATGAGGATTAGGTTCATGTGATAAATGTTGGGATGTATACTGAAAGCCTAGCTCTTTGGTATAAACATTTTATTTACAAATAAGAATCACATGATCATTGATTGCACTTTATATTTATATGTGTGCATATTGTCTAATATTTTACATTGTAGATAACATGGTGCCTGGGTGCGGCACAGAAGATCATGTTATCAGTCCCTTGTAGAATATAAGTAAAGGCTCACAACCAAGATGGTTTTGGACAAACCATTGGCATGGTTGTAGTGTAGCTTGGTATTGTTTTGTCTTGAACATAGAGTTACACTAGTACACCTCGATGTATTGAGCAGGACCGACATAGAGGTGATTCAATTTATTGCTGACTGCATAATTGAATCGGACCTCGGATATTATGTTGTACATGCTCTTAATCCCGATATAATAACGGGCACATGTACTTAATATTTATTTCTTTGATTTACCAGAGGGTGAGATTTCTATGGATTAAATCAATATGCCCGGTGAGTTGGGAAATGATATTATTTACATGGTGTGCCATTGATTATAGGAGGAAACCGTGTCCTATATATTAGGTTGATGATGTCCCCTTGAGGAGCTCATAAGGTTCATCATGTAAACCCTGCAGGTTGACTTAGTCAACATGATGATAAGGTTGAGTGGTACTACTCGAGGAGTTAGATGTTAATTGATTGATGGTCAGTAAATCAATCAATTGACGGACATTCGATATCTTAAACACGGGGAGATGGATGTACAAATAATATATGGAGCCCATATTAATTTATGGGGGTTGGTGAGGTAGTTCGATGATGATCCTCTAGTGGAATGGAACATCATTGATGGATCAAGTTTGTGTGGTTCCAATCCATCGGGTGGCCAAGACCCAACTCCTCCTCATGGTCCCTATCGTAGCCTAATATAAACCTCATGAAGTCTAGATCAAATGATGGAAAACAAATCTCTAGATCCGACGGTTGGGATTAAATTCCTAGAACCGACGGTGGAGATTAAATCTCTAGATCCGACGGTTGGGATTAAATTCCTAGAACTGACGGTGGAGATTAAATCTCTAGATCCGACAGTTGGGATTAAATTACTAGAACCGACGGTGGAGATTATATCTCTAGATCCGACGGTTGGGATTAAATTCCTAGAATCGACGGTGGAGATTAAATCTCTAGATCCGACGGTTGGGATTAAATTCCTAAGAACCGACGGTAGAGATTAAATCTCTAGATCCGACGGTTGGGATTAAAACCTTAGAACCGACGGTTGAGATTAAATCTCTAGATCCGACGGTTGAGATTAAAACCCTAGAACCGACCTTGGAGATTAAACCAAGGCCTAAACCCTAACTCTATAAAAGGGTGGCTATGGGTTGGGCGGCAACAAGTTTTTTAATGGTTGATGATGGATGCTAAGGAAATTAGGGTTTTGCCTAGCATTGCTTGGGCGGCAAGCAACTTAAGGAGAAAACCCTAATTAGGGTTTTGGCTCCTTAGGTTGGGCGGCCATGGATGGGAATGAAGGGTGGGCGGCAACTTGTGGAGGAGTTTGTCTTCTTCCTTGGAGGTGGCTAGCTCCTAGATCTCCTCTCCACCATGCTTTGGCGGCAAGGAACCCTATGGAGGAAACCCTAATTTGATTAGGGTTTTGGCTCCTTTGCATGGGCGGCCATGGATGGGAATGAAGAGTGGGTGGGAACTTATGGAAGAGCTTGTCTTCTTCCTTGGAGGTGGCTAGCTCCTAGATCTCTTCTCTCCACCATGCTTGGGTGGTAAGGAACCCTATGGAGGAAACCCTAATTTGATTAGGGTTTTGGCTCCTTTGCATGGGCAGCCATGGATGGGAATGGTGGGTGGGCGGCAACTTGTGGAGGAGTTTGTCTTCTTCCTTGGAGGTGGCTAGCTCCTAGATCTCTTCTCTCCACCATGCTTGGGCGGCAAGGAACCCTATGGAGGAAACCCTAATTTGATTAGGGTTTTGGCTCCTTTGGGCGGCCTTGGATGGGAATGAAGAGTGGGTGGCAACTTGTGGAAGAGATTGTCTTCTTCCTTGGAGGTGGCTAGCTCCTAGATCTCTTCTCTCTACCATGGTTGGGCGGCAAGAAAGCCTAAGGAGAAACCCTAATTAGGGTTTCCTCCTTAGGTTGGGCGGCTAGGGATTGCAAGGAAGTTGGGCGACAACTATAGGAGAGGAGGTCTTCTTCTTCCTAGGGTGTGGCCGGCTCCTTCCTCTATTCCCTCCACCGTGGCCGGCGCCCAACATATTCCTTTTCTCCTATTCACTCCATCTTGGCCGATGGCACCAAAACTAGGGTTTATCCCTAGTTCGGTTCCTTGGTTGTTTCCATATTATTCTCTCTATTCTTGGGGCCGGCGACATCAATCCTTTATGGATTGGTGGTTGGCTCAAGCAAGAAGGGAAAGAGAGTTCTTCATTCTTTGGATTGAAGAAGATCTAGGAAGCTTCAACTTGTGGAGGATCTTCGCCCACACGAAGTCTACAAGGAGGTTAGGACATACGATAGAAGATCAAGAGGTATAAAAGTTTTATAACTTTTATTATTGTTCTTTGCATGTTCTTATTTGATATGCTAGCTTATGTTCCTTATGTTAGTATATGTTGATTATACTAGTTTACATTTGCATGTATTTGTATAATCATGGACCCCGATAAGAAACACAAAAACCGGCGATCCGTCCGTCGTCTCTTCCGCGGCTAACCGACTAGAAGAGTTGTGTTGCTTGAACAATTAGTTTGTTCAAGAGATCGCTCGAGTCATTAGCACGACGACGAATTGGTTGTGCTTAGGAAACTCATCCCCTCCGGATTAGTTTTCATTTGTTGAAAATTTTAATCCGGGGACATGGGAGCCGATGAGCATTCCGAGGAATAGCACATTGCCAACAATTGGTATCAGAGCCACGGTTTCCGGTTTTGTGTGTTTTGGATTCGGTTACTTTCACGCACTTATCATATATTGTGTATGCCGGATAATAGTAGGATGTGCGTAGGCTAACTTTTTGGTTGCAGGCATAAGATCCAACTATTATGGCTATATATGTGTATATGTGATTGCATGTGTGTGTGATTGTATATTATTTGAATCCTCGGGGTTGACGAGGCTAAATTAGTATTTAATTTTTGTAATTGAATACGACATTGTTTAGCCACTCTTTATTTTATTTTACTTTCGATCTAGATTTCATGTACACTCCCTCGAGGAGTATAGGATCGATGGATGTAAAATAAAATAGGTTTTATTCTCGGCTCGGATCTCCGGTTGGCTCGTACATGGCGCAGGAGGAGCGGACGAGGTGGCGACACGACGGGACGCATATTGGAGAACAATGCCATAATAGTTGGAAAAATTCTGATTTTTCCATATTTATTGCTGATTTCTTTTATATGCATGTTGTGTGTGCTTGAAAATTCCTCATTTTCAAATTACTAAGTGGGAGAGGGATATTTTAATTAATTCCCTCGGCCTCCATTACAATTTGACGTGTGATGCAACAAACTTGCGTGTCGGCTCTGAATGCCTTCCTCCCTGGGGATGAGTTTGTTTGCGGATCACTAGGTCAAATAATGGTTATAGGAAATTATCTAGGAGCGTGTGTACTTCCACAGCGGTAAGGCACATAATCCGAAATAATTCCCTTAGTATCGTGTAATGGTGCACACTTAGATGCAAATATAAAGTATCCTCCCCATCGGAGTCACTGCTTTTATTTGTAGGGCCAAAGAGGAACCAACTATTAATTTTATTTGTCAAAAAGTAAGGTTGACAAGATAATAAAATTAATGGGTAAAACCTCCTCTTACAAATGTAGAATTCGTATACGTCCACACTGCGTGGCATGCGATATTCTCGGTGTTTTGAGGTGTTGGTTGATTTTGGAATTTTATTGTTTTGAGGAATCAATAAAATTTGAAATCTAAAGTTTTGATCATTGTGATTCTTAGGATTTTCAAAATGACTTTCAGTCCACTTATTTTGATACTAAAGGAAATAAACTTACTGTACCCAAATTATATTGATTGGAAATGAATCCAAATATTGTCTTATCTGCTAGTATGCACTCTTAGAAGAGTATCCTCAAGCCATGGTTGCTCAAAAAGATTTCTACTTCTAAGCCGAAAGGCAAGAAGAAGGAGAAACAAGGTGGAACAAATGTGGTGGGAGGATCTCAAGGAAGAGTGAAGAAGCCGAAAGGCAAGTACTTCACTTACTAACAGGATGGACATTGGAAGAAGGACTGTCCCAATCCAAAACAGAACAAAAGTATATCTTTTGGTCTAGTCGTTGTAACATGGTTAGTCGTGTTATCTACCGGCACCTGGTGTGTAGATACGAGAGCCACTAATCATGTCTGCAATACTTTGCAGGGGTTCCAGGAAACCCGACGACTAGCTAAAGGGGATATTACCATTTACTTGGGCAATGCCATGAAGATGGCGGCTATTGCAGTGGGAGATGTTTTATTTATCTTTTGAGAAAAATAAAGGTTTTGGTTCTTAAGAATTTCCTTTATGTACCCTTATTTAGAAAGAATTGATTTCGGTTTCTAAATAGTTTTTGGATGGATAATCTATTTCTTTTCATGACAGATTTGTTATAAAAGGAATAGGGACATTATCTATTCAGGTACATAGATAGGAAATTTATAACTTGAACCACAAGCTCCCACGGTGCAAATAGAAGTTAATAACTCATCTTCTAATTCCAATAAGAGAAAAGAACCTTCGAAGATGAACCAAACATATCTTTGGCTTCTTAGGCTTGGTCACATTAACCTAAGCAGAATTCAAAGGTTGATAGCTGATGGACCTTTGGGTTCATTAGTGGTGGAGGATCTCCCAACCTACAAATCTTGCTTAGAGGGTAAGATGACCAAGAGGCCTTTTTAAGGCCAAGGGGTATAGAGCCAAAGATGTGTTAGAAATGGTTCATTCTGATTTGTGTGGTCCTATGACTATCTAGGCAAGAGGTAATCTTGAATATTTCGTCTCTTTCATAGACGATTATTCAAGATATGGATGACACTACGATCTGATCGTGGTGGTGACAACCTCTTGGGAGAGTTTAGGAACTACTTATCAGAGGTTGGGATTCAATCCCAATTGACTGCACCTGGCACACCCCAGCAGAACAGTGTAGCAGTACGAAGGAATAGGACTCTTATGGAGATGGTTAGATCGATGATGAGTTATTCTGACTTGTTTTGTAGTCCTAGAGATCAGAGGGTGATCGTTAACACGAATGCCAGATTTCTAGAGGAAGACTATGAAATGAGCCACAAGCCCAAGGGTAAAATTATTCTGGAGGAGTTAAAAGGGAAGTCACTTCTTTAGTACCACCGGTACAAAAGGATATACCACATGTCACTGCACCGCATGTCACAGAGGATACACAGGTGATACCTCGTCGTAGTGGGAGGGTTGTTAGACAACCTATGAGATTCATGTTCTTGGGAGAATCTTCTGATTTGGTCCCTTGCGAACATGAACCTGATCCCTAAACATATGACGAGGTAATCCAAGATAAAGATGCAGTATCTTGGCAAAGTGCAATGAATACTGAGATTGAATCTATAGATTCAAGTCAGGTCTGAGAGCTCTCATGCATAGCATCTCATATGGATTATGAGGTGTGATAGATGGGTGTCAAGACAACTTTCCTTAGTGGAAGTCTTGAGGAATCCATCTACATGAAGCGACCAGAGGCATTCATTGCTAAGGGCAAAGAGCATATTGTATGTAAGCTTAATCGATCCATTTATGGATTGAAGCAAGCTTCGAGGTCTTGGAACATCCGCTTTGAGGAGGTAAATCCAGTCTTATGGATTTATTCAAAGTTCGGATGAGTCTTGTGTATACAAGAAATGTGACGGAAACGTAGTGGTATTTTTGTACTATACGTAGATGACATTTTGGTGGTTGGTGACAACATCGAAGTGTTATCAGACGTAAGGGTATGGTTGTCCAAACAATATGATATGAAGGACTTGGGAGAAGTGGGTCACAACCTTGGGGATCAAGGTTGTTGTGCTTATCCCAAGCTTCATACATAGACATGATTTTGGATCGTTTTAGCATGCAAAACTCCAAGAAGGGTTTTCTACCTTTCAGGTATGGAGTTACTTTATCTAAGGAGATGTGTCCTAGATCATCTGAGGTGATAAAGGAGCTGAAGGCGGTTCCTTATGCTTCGGCAGTAGGAAGCCTCATGTATGCCATGTACGAGACAAGATATCTACTTTGCCGTGGGCATGGTTAGCAGATATCAGAGTAATCCAGGACAGGGACATTGGACTGCGGTAAAAGCATATATTGTAGTGCCTAAGAAGGACTAGGGATTATATGCTAGTTTACCGGGCAGACCAATTATTCCCTATAGGTTGCATGGATTGTGATTTCCAATCTGATAGGGATAACAGTAAGTCTACCTCAGGTTTTGTATTTACTTTAGGAGGTGGAGCCATTGTTTGGAGGAGTGCCCAGCATAAATGCGTGGCGGACTCCACCATGGAAGCTGAGTATGTGGCAGCCTATGAGGCAGCCAAAGAAGCTGTGTGGCTCAGGAACTTCCTGATGGACTTGGATGTGATTCATGGTTTGCCCAGAACCATCACAATTAATTGTGATAATAATGGTGCAGTTGCAAACTCGAAGGAACCATAAGCCCATAAGGCTAGTAAACACATAGAGTGCAAGTACCACCTGATACGAGAAATCGTAAAGGAGGTAGAAGTTGCTGTTGCCTAGCATGCATCAGAGGATGACCTGGTAGACCCTTTCACTAAGGCCCTTCTAGCGAGAGCTTTGATAGGCATGTGGAGGGAAGGGGAATCAGATGTATGGCAGTATGATGACAGCATAGTCTTTTAGTATAAGTGGGAGATTGTTGGGATGTATACTGAAAGCCTAGCTCTTTGGTATGAACATTTTATTTACAAATAAGAATCACATGATCATTGATTGCACTTTATATTTATATGTGTGCATATTGTCTAATATTTTACATTGTAGATAACATGGTGCCTGGGTGCGGCACAGAAGATCATGTTATCAGTCCCTTGTAGAATATAAGTAAAGGCTCACAACCAAGATGGTTTTGGACAAACCATTGGCATGGTTGTAGTGTAGCTTGGTATTATTTTGTCTTGAACATAGAGTTACACTAGTACACCTCGGTGTATTGAGCAGGACCGACATAGAGGTGATTCAATTCATTGCTGACTGCATAATTGAATCGGACCTCGGATATTATGTTGTACATGCTCTTAATCCCGATATAATAACGGGCACATGTACTTAATATTTATTTCTTTGATTTACCAGAGGGTGAGATTTCTATGGATTAAATCAATATGCCCGGTGAGTTGGGAAATGATATTATTTACATGGTGTGCCGTTGATTATAGGAGGAAACCGTGTCCTATATATTAGGTTGATGATGTCCCCTTGAGGAGCTCATAAGGTTCATCATGTAAACCCTGCAGGTTGACTTAGTCAACATGATGATAAGGTTGAGTGGTACTACTCGAGGAGTTAGATGTTAATTGATTGATGGTCGAAATCAATCAATTGTGATGCATATCTGATATCTTAAACACGGGGAGATGGATGTACAAATAATATATGGAGCCCATATTAATTTATGGGGGTTGGTGAGGTAGTTCGATGATGATCCTCTAGTGGAATGGAACATCATTGATGGATCAAGTTTGTGTGGTTCCGATCCATCGGGTGGCCAAGACCCAACTCCTCCTCATGGTCCCTATCGTAGCCTAATATAAACCTCATGAAGTCTAGATCAAATGATGGAAAACAAATCTCTAGATCCGACGGTTGGGATTAAATTCCTAGAACCGACGGTGGAGATTAAATCTCTAGATCCGACGGTTGGGATTAAATTCCTAGAACCGACGGTGGAGATTAAATCTCTAGATCCGACAGTTGGGATTAAATTCCTAGAACCGACGGTGGAGATTAAATCTCTAGATCCAACGGTTGGGATTAAATTCCTAGAACCGACGGTGGAGATTAAATCTCTAGATCCGACGGTTGGGATTAAATTCCTAGAATCGACGGTGGAGATTAAATCTCTAGATCCGACGGTTGGGATTAAATTCCTAAGAACCGACGGTAGAGATTAAATCTCTAGATCCGACGGTTGGGATTAAAACTCTAGAACCGACGGTTGAGATTAAATCTCTAGATCCGACGGTTGAGATTAAAACCCTAGAACCGACCTTGGAGATTAAACCAAGGCCTAAACCCTAACTCTATAAAAGGGTGGCTATGGGTTGGGCGGCAACAAGTTTTTTAATGGTTGATGATGGATGCTAAGGAAATTAGGGTTTTGCCTAGCATTGCTTGGGCGGCAAGCAACTTAAGGAGGAAACCCTAATTAGGGTTTTGGCTCCTTAGGTTGGGCGGCCATGGATGGGAATGAAGGGTGGGCGGCAACTTGTGGAGGAGTTTGTCTTCTTCCTTGGAGGTGGCTAGCTCCTAGATCTCTTCTCTCCACCATGCTTGGGCGGCAAGGAACCCTATGGAGGAAACCCTAATTTGATTAGGGTTTTGGCTCCTTTGCATGGGCGGCCATGGATGGGAATGAAGAGTGGGTGGCAACTTGTGGAAGAGCTTGTCTTCTTCCTTGGAGGTGGCTAGCTCCTAGATCTCTTCTCTCCACCATGCTTGGGCGGCAAGGAACCCTATGGAGGAAACCCTAATTTGATTAGGGTTTTGGCTCCTTTGCATGGGCGGCCATGGATGGGAATGGTGGGTGGGCGGCAACTTGTGGAGGAGTTTGTCTTCTTCCTTGGAGGTGGCTAGCTCCTAGATCTCTTCTCTCCACCATGCTTGGGCGGCAAGGAACCCTATGGAGGAAACCCTAATTTGATTAGGGTTTTGGCTCCTTTGCATGGGCGGCCATGGATGGGAATGAAGAGTGGGTGGCAACTTGTGGAAGAGCTTGTCTTCTTCCTTGGAGGTGGCTAGCTCCTAGATCTCTTCTCTACACCATGGTTGGGCGGCAAGAAAGCCTAAGGAGAAACCCTAATTAGGGTTTCCTCCTTAGGTTGGGCGGCTAGGGATTGCAAGGAAGTTGGGCGGCAACTATAGGAGAGGAGGTCTTCTTCTTCCTAGGGTGTGGCCGGCTCCTTCCTCTATTCCCTCCACCGTGGCCGGCGCCCAACATATTCCTTTTCTCCTATTCACTCCATCTTGGCCGATGGCA
Organism: Wurfbainia villosa; assembly: GCA_025175895.1. Classification (NCBI taxonomy): domain Eukaryota; kingdom Viridiplantae; phylum Streptophyta; class Magnoliopsida; order Zingiberales; family Zingiberaceae; genus Wurfbainia; species Wurfbainia villosa. The sequence goes on from CM045995.1 coordinate 27,348,521, forward strand.
CCAAAACTAGGGTTTATCCCTAGTTCGGTTCCTTGGTTGTTTCCATATTATTCTCTCTATTCTTGGGGCCGGCGGCATCAATCCTTTATGGATTGGTGGTTGGCTCAAGCAAGAAGGGAAAGAGAGTTCTTCATTCTTTGGATTGAAGAAGATCTAGGAAGCTTCAACTTGTGGAGGATCTTCGCCCACACGAAGTCTACAAGGAGGTTAGGACATACGATAGAAGATCAAGAGATATAAAAGTTTTATAACTTTTATTATTGTTCTTTGCATGTTCTTATTTGATATGCTAGCTTATGTTCCTTATGTTAGTATATGTTGATTATACTAGTTTACATTTGCATGTATTTGTATAATCATGGACCCCGATAAGAAACACAAAAACCGGCGATCCGTCCGTCGTCTCTTCCGCGGCTAACCGACTAGAAGAGTTGTGTTGCTTGAACAACTAGTTTGTTCAAGCGATCGCTCGAGTCATTAGCACGACGACGAATTGGTTGTGCTTAGGAAACTCATCCTCTCCGGATTAGTTTTCATTTGTTGAAAACTTTAATCCGGGGACATGGGAGCCGATGAGCATTCCGAGGAATAGCACATTGCCAACAATAAACTAAATTGGATTAAGAGTAATCTTAATTAGACTAATTGAGTTGGACTCAATTTTATTCAAGTGTTGAATGAGTCTAATTTAGATTTGATTCATCAAATCAATTTAAATTAATGAATAGAGATTCATTAAATTAAATTGACTTGAATCAAATAGTTGGATTTGATCAACCATGGGAGATAAGAGGTCAAGTTTGACTTGACTTGAGAGGGAAGATGAAAGGTCAAGTTTGACTTGACCAAATGTCATGTCATGATGATGACTTGGCATGGCCGGCCAATGATGATGTTCCACATCATCATTGACACATCATGGGGTGCCACCTCTTGAAGGAGACCAAGAGCCATTGGCTCTTGGAGTTACATGCATGCATGTAACCCCCTCTCCATGAAGTGGCCGGCCACTTGATTTGCATTAGATGTAAAATTCATTTTTTTTTGGGTGAGTAACTTGAACTTCATCTTCCTCCTTGGATCATCCTCTCAAGCTTCCCTCTCCTCCTTGGCCGAACCATCCATGGGGTGCTAGCACACTCAAGGGTGTGTTTTTTCCACCTATTGCTTGTGTGGATACCAATAGAGGAGTGTACACTTGACACTCTAGAGTTCCGGCAAGCTATTTGGACGAGTGAGATTTGCGAAGGGCGTCGCATCGAAAGTAACTTTTTATCATGTAGATCTAGAGTATATCTAAAGGTATTAAACACATACATGTTAGTTTTATTTTTTATACTTCGCACGGATCCGTGGCCGGGGCTTTCGAGGTTTCCACAACACAAAAAGCGGTTTTTACGGCTCGGAAAACCCAACATATCAAAGAGTACCTTACTCTAAACATGTAATGCTTTGGCCAAAGACTTTAGTAACATTCCGACGAGAGGCCATGGGTATGCATCTCCTCGCAAGGAGTGGTGAATCATTTATAGGCTGTTCAAACACCTTCGGGCATTTCGACTTATATCCAATCATCCCGGATCCACATCTCTTCAGAGATGTTTGCTTAAGATGTCAAAGCATAAGTCTTCATGACTTGAATACCGCAAGTCAAAGGAATATCACAGTTAAGCTGCAATAAAAACTTCATTGACATATCCATATATGCAGAGAACCATATGAAGTCTTACAGCTGGTCACTCCAATGAACTAGTTACCATAACTAGCATCCACGATTAACTCCGGACGTCACAATGTCTCCAGCCAGTGAGAATCAACTGCTTGGATACACCAAGGAGTATACCTCGTGCTAGTCTCGACATAATTGATAGTGTTCAAATCCATCAATTCATTGACTAGTGATAATTCCAATACATCACAATTACACATGTAGAGATACTCACTAGTTGTGATCCAATCATAAATTCTCTCATGCTGTGAATCGTATCGTAGACATTCAGTAAATGAATTTAAGATCTAATCAAATACATGAAAACATGTATACTCAAATAGTGAATCTTTATTTATCATATAAATGGTTTAAACATAAGGCGATTGCCTTAGGACACCTCTCATATATTACTAACAAGTATCGAGTTGCCAAATACAAAGCTCCCAAGTGATGAGCTAGCTATTGAGTGTCTAACTGATAAAGTTGTCGAGTGTCGAGTTGGCCGAACTATCGAATGTTGAGCTAGCTGAACTACCATTTGTTGAGTTGGCTGAACTATTGAGTTGGCTAAGTTAGTCTAGTTGCTGAGTGTTGAGATGTCTAATGTTAGTGAAAGCCCTAGAGCCAATCATGTGATGATTGTTGTATGGACTTTATTGTATCATATTCCTATTTATAAAGGCATGGTTATTATATTTACTTGTATTGGTGCCAAATAACTAAATATAATAATGTCCTTGAGTAGTAGGTTCTCATCTATATCAATCAATTAGTTGAATCGATAATGAGATGATATAGAGAACACTACTCTTAATCATTCCTAGTCGAGTATTAACATTCAGGGACAATGTTAATGCATAGAGACTAGCATGTAGGTCAACATGATGACTTGATCTCACAAGTCATGTATATGAGATATCAAGTTGACACATGGGTATGCATTGGAGAATGTATACTGAATGATCCGCCATGAGAAAGTATCATGGATCGTTATATGAGTGTCATGTACTTTCTCATGTGACTATTAGTATGACTATTAGTCCTTAAACCTGAAGTCACCATGGTTCCCTACATAAGGAGTTGCATACTTTGGCTTCGTCAAACGTCACCCGTAAATGGGTGGACTATAAAGGCGATTACTGGGTATATAATAAATTATGAGGAGGGATGTCAGTGATGTAGATGGGATCTATCCCTCCTATATGATGGGAGTGACATCGATATTCTTGATAGAGTGAGACCACGAAGTGCATGGCCATGCCCAAATGAGTCAATATGAGATATTGAGCTCATTTGATTAGAGTGAGTCTACTTGGAGTTCAAGATTTAGATTGTACCGAGGATGACACGGTCTATGCCTCGATTGGTCAATCTAGATGTCAAGGATAGAGGGACATTGTCACATATTGTGAGAGTCACAATTAGTAGTCACAAAGGTGATGTTGGAGCTCAACATTCTTGTAACTTGGGTAGCAATGATGTGTTGCTAGATACCGCTCATTGCTTATGTTCCTAAATCAGTTTAGGGACATTGTCAACGTTACAAGAACCTATAGGGTCACACACATAAGGACAATTAGATGGAGATTAGGTTCATATGATGAACCATGAGGATTAGGTTCATGGGATGAACCAAATTGGATTAAGAGTAATCCAAATTAGACTAATTGAGTTAGACTCAAGTTGATTCAAGTGTTGAATGAGTCTAATTTAGATTTGATTCATCAAATCAATTTAAATTAATGAATAGAGATTCATCAAATTAAATTGAATTGAATCAAATGGTTGGATTTGATCAACCATGGGAGATAAGAGGTCAAGTTTGACTTGACTTGAGAGGGAAGATGAAAGGTCAAGTTTGACTTGACCAAATGCCATGTCATGATATGACTTGGCATGACCGGCCAATGATGATGCTCCACATCATCATTGACTTTGTCATATGGTGCCACCTCATGAGGGAGACCAAGGGTCATGGGAGTTACATGCATGCATGTAACCCCCTCTCCATAATGTGGCCGGCCACTTCTTGATTGGGGGGGGGGGGAATTGATTTTGGGTAAATCTATCTTCTTCTTCACAACTTCATCTTCTTCATTGGATTATTCACTCAAGCTCTCCCCCTCTCCCAACCTCCTTCGCCGAACCATCCATAGAGTGCTAGCACACTCAAGGGTGTGTTTTCTCCACCTATTGCTTGTGTGGATACCAATAGAGGAGTGTGCACTTGACACTCTCGAGTTTCGGCGAACCTTTTTGACGAGCGGGATTTGCGAAGGGCATCGCATCGAGGGTAACGTCCTTATCACGTAGATCTAAGGTAGATTTAGGGTTTTATACAAGCACATACATGTTTTAGTTTTAATACATCTTTGCACGAATCCGTGGCCAGACTTCCGGGGTTTTCGCAATGCAAAAAGCTATTTTTGCGGCTCGGAAAGTCCAACAGTGGTATCAGAGCCACGTGTGAAGCATGTATGTGTTTCATTTTTATAATTTTTGTATTAGATATAAAAATTACAGATTTATATGTTTCTGTAAATTTCTTATTTTTATAGAATTTTTGGGTATTTTTCTCGAAGAATCGAAGCAACGAGTATTGGGACACTTGTAGGCTTCAACCGTCGAGAAAAACACTCCGAAACGGCGAGTTCTCGCTTTAGGTTTTTGGGATAGCGACTTAAGTTGCTGTAAGATAATTGTAGGGACACTCGCAAAGTTTATTTTGCGAGTAGGGGCACTGCCCCTATCCCCGAAAGGGGCCTTGTCCCACGATCGCGCCCGGAAACCGCTTAGCGGGACCACTACGGGGAGGTGACTCATAAAATTGAAAAAAAAAAAGGAAAAATTATAGAAATTTTCTGTAAAAATACATAATTTAGAATTATGTATAATCCTGTGATTGTCATGGCCCAATAACCCCAATTTGATTGGCTGATGTGTTGTAATTCATAATACGGCCTGCGTGCCATTTTTGTGGTTGTTCGTGTTGTATAGTGTATGCGACCTGCGCGTCGTACATCTTCTTATGATATTCTAGTTGTAAATAGTTTTAGACTCGAATGTAACTCGAGTTTTATATTTGTAATGTACAAAATGGAGCGGTGGAAAGTCCACTTGAAGACGAGGTTACGAGAAGGGTGCCGACGACACATGGCGGTCAAAGAAAGCGCTTGGAGAAGCCGCTAGCCTTAGGTTGACCGTCCGATCTTCTCATTGGCTTGAGAAGATCGTAGTAGGGCCATGACTACATCATAGTTAAACATATATATATATATATATATATATATATATATATATATATATATATATATATATATATATATATATGATTTTGCTTGTTTGTTTGTGATGTATGCTATATATATCTATATATATATATATATATATATATATATATATATATATATATTTGATTTTGCTTGTATGTATGTGATGCATGCTAGTAGAATAATGCTTGTATGTATATGATGCATGCTAGGATAATTTTCTTGTATGTATATGATGCATGCTAGAATAATGATTGTATGTATGTGATGCATGCTAATATAGGATAATAAAGGCCTAAATGCATATAAGATACACATTACGATTAGATTAGATCATAATCGAATCAACTCGAAAATACCTACCAAGCCTTGATACCCATCACTACCTCGATCATTTGTTGTTGTTGAATCTGCCAAAGCAGAGCAACGCATATTATCTTGGTAGGGTGCGGAGGGACAATCTTGGTCCCGCCTTTCACGCTTGGGTTAGAGTAAGCTCAATTAGATTGAGCAAAACTAGTTAACTCAATTGGATCGAGTAGAACTATAGGCATATTCCAATCGTTGGAAAGATAGGTTAAGATCGCATTTACACTAAATCTTGGGCGATTTAGCCAAAGTTAACTCAAGGTCTTTTGTAAATGTGGGTCTTGATCCTATAAACAAGAGTTGCATAGACATGTAATCGGTAATGTGTTACCCACCGATCATACTAAGTCTTGGGCGATTTAGCCAAAGCTAACTCAAGGTTTAGTATGATGTGGATCTTATCCCGCAAGAATTATAGCTAGTTTGTATGAATCTAGTAATGTGGTTTGACCACATCCATAACTCGATTCTGTAAAATTCCTATAATTCAGTGGGAGCATCATTTGATTAAAGTCCTAATTAAATGATAAAAGGAATATGATATTAATTCTCTGCATTGTATGTTATAGATAACTATGTCGACAAACACGAACACTCTCTCTCTGCATTCTGTCCTTGAGAAGGACAAGCTCAATGGAGCAAATTTCCTGGACTGGTACAGGAACCTGAGAATTGTTCTCACCCAAGAAAAGAAGTCACACAGATCCGAAAGGAGGAATCGTACCCTATTAGATATGGTACGATCTATGATGAGTCACACAGATCTTCCTATATCCTTTTGGGGATATGCTTTAGACACAACAGCCTTTACCCTTAACCGTGTACCATCCAAGGCTGTCATAAAGACACCATATACGATATGGACAGGGAGAAATCCCAAGATGTCTTTCATGAGGATTTGGGGTTGTGAGGCTTACGTTCGACGTCAAGTCTCAGACAAACTAGGACCCAAATCCGATAGGTGCTATTTTGTTAGATATCCCAAGGAAATAAAAGGATATTACTTCTACATTTCCAGTCAGCACAAAGTGTTTATGGCAAAGACTAGAGTTTTTCTAGAAAGGGATTTTGTTTCTAGAAAAACTAATGGGAGTACCTTTGATCTTGAAGAAATTCAAGATAAGGACCATAGCACTGAGGCCTTGATGGAGGTTGAACAGGAACCACAAAGTGTTATGGGTGATGAGGTTGTTGCACAAAGAATTATGGAACAACCACCTGTTCAGGTATACCTACCTCTTCGCAGGTCTGATAGGGTACGTCGTCAACCTGAGAGATACTCATTTCTCTTGTTTGACCATGATGACGTTATGCTGTGATGAGCCCAGATTCTGAGAAATGGCTAGAGGCCATGAGATCCGAGATGGAATCCATGTACACCAACCAAGTATGGACTTTTGTTGATCCACCTGAAGGGGTCAAACCCATTGGGTGTAAGTGGGTCTTTAGGAGAAAGACTGACATGGATGGACTTACGCATACCTATAAGGGCCGATTGGTGGCTAAAGGTTTCAAGCAAATTCATGGTATTGACTATGATGAAACCTTTTCTCCAGTGGCGATGTTTAAGTCCATTCGGATCTTGCTTGCTATTGCAGCATACCACGATTATGAGATCTGGCAGATGGATGTCAAAACTACGTTTCTGAATGGAAACTTACTCAATGATGTGTACATGACACAACCTGAGGGTTTTGAAGATCCACAACATACTGGGAAAGTATGCAAGCTGCAAAGGTCCATTTATGGGCTAAAGAAAGCCTCTCGGAGCTGGAATCTTCGATTCGATGATGCGATCAAACAGTTTAGTTTCATCAAGAATGAAGATGAACCCTGTGTCTACAAGAGGGTTAATGGGAACATAGTTGTCTTCCTTGTATTGTATGTGGATGACATACTGCTCATTGGGAATGACATCTCTTTGCTACAGTCTATGAAGACTTGGCTGGGGACGTGCTTCTCAATGAAGGACTTAGGTGAAGCAACTTGTATTCTAGGCATCAAGATCTATAGAGATAGATCTAAGAGATTGCTTGACCTAAGTCAGAGTACATACATTGACATGGTATTACTACGGTTTGCCATGCAGAATTCCAAGAAGGGACTTCTGCCGATGTCACATGGTGTGAGTCTTTCGAAGACTCAGAGTCCCTCTTCTAGAGAGGAGAGATACCGCATGGATAAGATCCCTTACGCATCTGCTATAGGATCTATCATGTACGCCATGCTGTGTACTCATCCTGATGTCTTGTATGCTTTGAGCGTGACGAGTAGATACCAGTCAGATCCAGGTGAGCGTCACTGGATAGCAGTCAAGAATATTCTTAAGTTCTTGAGAAAGACTAAAGAATATTTCTTGATATTTGGAGGCGATGAGGAGCTAGCTGTAAAGGGTTACAGCGATGCTAGCTTCCAAACTGACTAGGATGATTATAGATCGCAGTCAGGGTTTGTGTTTTGCTTGAATGGTGGCGCTGTGAGCTAGAAGAGTTCGAAGCAGGACACAATTGTTGATTCTACAACAGAAGCTGAGTATATCGCTGCATCTGAGGCAGCAAAGGAGGCAGTTTGGATCCGCAAGTTCATTACTGAGCTTGGGGTGGTTCCTAGCATAGCAGATCCCATAGAGCTCTATTGTGACAACAATGGAGCGATTGCACAGGCTAAGGAACCACGCTCACACCAGTGGACCAAACACATACTACAGCGCTTCCATCTCATTCGAGAGATTATTGATAGAGGAGATGTGAAGATTTACAGAGTACCCACAGAGGCTAACATCGCAGATCCCTTGACCAAGGCTTTGGCACAGAAAAAGAATGAAGGTCACACTAGGTCATTGGGTATTAGATACTACGGTGATTGACACTAGTGCTAGTGGGAGATTATTAGTGAAAGCCCTAGAGCCAATAATGTGATGATTGTTGTATGGACTTTATTGTATCATATTTCTATTTATAAAGGCATGGTTATTATATTTACTTGTATTGGTGCCAAATAACTAAATATAATAATGTCCTTGAGTAGTAGGTTCTTATCTATATCAATCGATTAGTTGAATCGATAATGAGATGATATAGAGAACACTACTCTTAATCATTCCTAGTCGAGTATTAACATTCAGGGACAATGTTAATGCATAGAGACTAGCATGTAGGTCAACATGATGACTTGATCTCACAAGTCATGGATATGAGATATCAAGTTGACACATGGGTATGCATTGGAGAATGTATACTGAATGACCCGCCATGAGAAAGTATCATGGATCGTTATATGAGTGTTATATACTTTCTCATGTGGTTATTAGTATGACTATTAGTCCTTAGACCTGAAGTCACCATGGTTCCCTACATAAGGAGTTGCATACTTTGGCTTCGTCGAACGTCACCCGTAAATGGGTGGACTATAAAGGCGATTACTGTGTATGTAACAAATTATGCGGAGAGATGTGAGTGATGTAGATGGGATCTATCCCTCCTATATGACGGGAGTGACATCGATATTCTTGATAGAGTGAGAACACGAAGTGCATGACCATGCCCAAATGAGTCAATATGAGATATTGAGCTCATTTGATTAGAGTGAGTCTACTTGGAGTTCAAGATTTAGATTGTACCGAGGATGACACGGTCTATGCCTCGATTGGTCAATCTAGATGTCAAGGATAGAGGGACATTATCACATATTGTGAGAGTCACAATTAGTAGTCACAAAGGTGATGTTGGAGCTCAACATTCTTGTAACTTGGGTAGCAATGATGTGTTGTTAGATACCGCTCATTGCTTATGTTCCTAAATCGGTTTAGGGACATTGTCAACGTTACAAGAACCTATAGGGTCACACACATAAGGGCAATTAGATGGAGATTAGGTTCATATGATGAACCATGAGGATTAGGTTCATGGGATGAACCAAATTGGATTAAGAGTAATCCAAATTAGACTAATTGAGTTAGACTCAAGTTGATTCAAGTGTTGAATGAGTCTAATTTAGATTTGATTCATCAAATCAATTTAAATTAATGAATAGAGATTCATTAAATTAAATTGACTTGAATCAAATGGTTGGATTTGATCAACCATGGGAGATAAGAGGTCAAGTTTGACTTGACTTGAGAGGGAAGATGAAAGGTCAAGTTTGACTTAACCAAATGCCATGTCATGATGATGACTTGGCATGGCCGGCCAATGATGATGCTCCACATCATCATTGACTTTGTCATATGGTGCCACCTCATGAGGGAGACCAAGGGTCATGGGAGTTACATGCATGCATGTAACCCCCTCTCCATAATGTGGCCGGCCACTTCTTGATTGGGGGGGGGGGGGGGAAATTGATTTTGGGTAAATCTATCTTCTTCTTCACAACTTCATCTTCTTCATTGGATTATTCCCTCAAGCTCTCCCCCTCTCTCAACCTCCTTGGCCGAACCATCCATAGAGTGCTAGCACACTCAAGGGTGTGTTTTCTCCACCTATTGCTTGTGTGGATACCAATAGAGGAGTGTGCACTTGACACTCTCGAGTTCCGGCGAACCTTTTGGACAAGCGGGATTTGCGAAGGGTGTCGCATCGAGGGTAACATCCTTATCACGTAGATATAAGGTAGATCTAGGGTTTTATACAAGCACATACATATTTTAGTTTTAATACATCTTCGCACGGATCCGTGGCCGGACTTCTAGGGTTTCCGCAACGTAAAAAGCGGTTTTTGCTGCTCGGAAAGTCCAACATCTAAGCTATCAAGTTGAATGAGTTATCGAGTACCGAACTGAGTGGAAAGAGATACTGAGGACTATGTTGGATATAGCTTATTTAAAATAGATTCGTGTCCTCTGGTAGTACTTCGAGGTTATGATGAATGTCAGTTTCCTAAGATATAATGATATTGCGTACATAATCGAGTATGGGTTGTTTGTGACGAACTAAATATGTACCTAAATGTTATCATAGAAGAGTTGTCGAGCAAGTTGCTCAACAGAGAGGAATAGAACATGGGGGAGAGAACTTGGATGAAGAGATTGTCTATATTGGTGTACTCGACCTCAAGTGAAGGTTGACCAAGTTCGAATTAGGCTTGAATTGAGTTTTGATATTTGACAATATGACAATAATTGAATGATACATGAAGGATGGTATGAGGCATCTGAGATTGTGAGATAAAGAGTATTGAAAAGAGAGATTATTGATATAATTGTCATGGGGTCATGTTGTTCATGATGGGTGTAGGGTTCGATGGAAGGTATTTGAGTGAGAAGTTAAATAGGTTAAGGTTGACCAAATACTCGATAAGTGAAAAAATCCAAGTGAGTCATGGAGAACTGAACAATTGGTGTGAGATGAAAGAAATCCAAGTGGATCATAAAAGACCAAACATTTGGTCGTCGAAAGTCCAACAAGGTATTGACAAGTGAGAAGTCCAAGTAGGTCACAGTTGACCAGACACTTAATAAATAAGATGGGTGAAAGTCCTAATAGGTCATGAGAGACCGTATGTTAGGTGAATGGAAAAATTTTAATAGGTAAAAAAGAATCAAATGTTAGGTGAATATGAAAGTTTAAACAGGTCAAAGAAGATTAGATATTTGACATTGGAGAAGTCCTGACAAATCAAAGTTGAACAGATGCTAGGCATGAGAGGAAAAATCCAAACAAGTAAAAAAGGACTAGATGATTGGTGCCGAAGAAATTCTTGTTGGGGAATTGATCGTCGCTAGAGGGGAGGGGGGGGGGGGGTGAATAGCATTTTCAATGTTGATGGATATCGTTCGCATGCTTGCTACAATTTGATTAGTATGCAGCGGAAATAATAGAGAAACATAAACAAAGACACAAGCACACAATTACACAATCGATATAACATGGTTCGAAACCTCAAGGTTCCTACTTCACGGGTTGGGCTCGAATGAGCACTAGCGATGCAAACAACACGACCAATCAATAATACTTCTTCTCGACAATAAGTCGGAGGCAGAGAAACCTCGTACAAGTGTTTACAATGATAAACGAAAGAACAACAAGAAAATACAAATACAATACACAAAAACACATAAAGAAAACTTTACAAATGCGCTTTTGGATGCTTGCTTGTTTGGTTGCTTGAGCTACACTTGGAGATCCTAAATTGCACCAGCAAATCGCCCCAAATAGCTCTAGAAATCGATGGCAAAAACTTTCTCCACGAGCTGCTTTTATAACCTGCATTCGGGCTGGATTTCGCCTAGCAGTTGATTGCTCTCCCGAGCCATGTTGGATAAGTTCCAACGGATAGACCATCAGTTGACTGATCATGCCCATCAGTTGACTGCTCGAGCCATCACTCGACTGTCAAACCCTAACAATCAACTCGGAAACTTTATATTCCCAAAAACTCGACCATCAGTCGATTGTCAGCCATAGCAGTCAACTGATCAGGCCATCAGTCGATTGCCCAATGATGGCAGTCGATTGCCAGGCCATTTTCTGCAGTTGAACACCAGTCGACTCCAGCAGTCAAATGATCATAATATCAGTCGACTGATAACCTCATCCATGAGGTTTTAACACCAAGTATGATGCCCTCATACTTGCTAAACCACCCTTAGCTTAGACCTAAGCCTTCTAGCCACCTCCGTCAGCCTCACGCTTATCAGATTCCTCCAAGTCATCCATGACTTGTTCATCCATACGCTAGCCTTCATATGCTTCCATCAGATATTGACATGCTAATGTGGTATATACTGCCAAGGCACATTGGTCTTATGCTGCCAAGACTACCGCTTGGACTTTACGCCGCCAACCATTGAACTTATGCTGCCAAGACTCCCGCTTGGACTTTACGCTGCCAATATCACCGCTTGGACTTCCCTTGCCAACCCATGTTAGACTTTCCATTTGCCAAGACTCAAGCTTGAACTTTCCCTTGCTAAGACCCATGCTTGTACTTTCCATGCCAAGTACCAATGACTTGGACTTTCTCATTGCCACGTGTCCCACTTGGACTTTCCATGCCAAGTACACAAGACTTGGACTTCTCCATCATATGGTCAATCTCATGTCAACCATATAGTCAAACAATGGTCAAACCATCGTCAAACATCAAAATACCCCTCGAGTAAAACTCGAGTCTGATTAATCATGACCAGAGTCAATTGCACCAACAATCTCCCCAAAACATTGTCAAACATCAAAACACTACTCGAGTCCAACTCGAGTTTGGTCAATCATGACATGGGCCGATTGCACCAACAATCTCCCTTTTTTTGATGTTTGACAAAAATCAAACACCTTTGAGTTAAGGCTACCTAACTCAAATCTCCTTACCAATTGTCCCAAATTGGTAATCCAATAAATTCTCTCCCTTTTTGACATACATCAAAAAGGTGTTGGTGCAGGGGCACTAGATAATCGAACCTGTGTTTTGATTATGGCAAAGACACAAAGTTAAGTCTACATTGTTATCTCACGAGCTAAATCAAGTGTGCAGAAAAGTGTTAAAGCTGGAGTTGAAGGCTAGCGACACCTGGAGGAAGCCGCGGTGGTCGGGCGACACTCGAGTGACTTCGGAGGGAGCCAAAGGAATCGAGTGGAAGGCCTGAAGCGAGAGCTACTATCGAGGTAAGCTCGTGTGAGTGATAGATTGTAAGGTCGTGTCCTCTTTACGGGGATGACCGTAGGCGGCGATCCGACTAAGACTTCCTGTGGAAGGTCTAGGTCGAGATCGGATGGTTAGAAACTGTCGTATTTATCATTTTCTGAGCTAACCTCTTATTGCAGGGAAGTGGCCGGGCAATGATTGGAAAATGGAGCGATCGATACCCATCAGTTGACTGATTGGAGGCATCAGTCGACTGATGGCGACGATTCAGCTTTTGCGCTAGGTCAAAATGGATAACATTTGACGCGGCCACTTCGCGATAAAATTTGGACAACTTTATGATCCGTTCCGAAATAAGAGGAGAAAAATTCAGAGGCCAAAGTCTATAAAAGGAGGGGAGTATTCCATCTCCAAATCACATCAAGTTTATTCATCAAGTGCTCCTACAACGCCAACGCTCCAACATCGTCATAATGCCGACGCGACGTCAAGTTTCGATCTTCTTCGTCGGCAGCAGAATCAAGTAATATTTTTGATATTGTATTCTTTGTTTTTCTTCATAACGAGGTGAGGTAGGGTTGTTGCCTCATCCTCGTATATTCGGTTTTGTGATCGTTGTCTCCTACCTCCAACGAGGAGGAGACGTTATAGTGCTTTGCCCTCCGTACGCGGTCTAGGATCGATAGGGCCTTGGAGTAGCAACCGCTGGGTTGTGAACCAAGTAAAATAAACATGTTCATTTATTTTCTGCTGTGCTTACTTTGCGTATCGAACGAACGAAAAAGAAAAGATTTACGATCGCTATTCACCCCCCCTCTAGCGACGCTTCTCGATCCAACAAAAGGTTATCCTCAAGGAGGTCAATGTCTCATATTCCAATGAAATCTTACAATCTCTCCCTTGGTTCAAAAACACCTAGGATGCCTTCACTCTTCTTAGTGGTAAGTCCCATATCACCTAAGAGAGGCTTCTTATAAACTCTCCCAATTTCCAAATTGGGCATCTCACATTCCCATTTCTCCCCCTCATGAGGAAGAACACATCCATCATCCCATGATGGATAAATCCCCCTAAAGACTTGCTCCCCCTTGACCATTGCACCAACAATGTCCTTGGAGAGCCCCTAGGCCTATAGGAATACTAAACCATCAAAATTAAGGGCAAAAGTTCAAACATGAACTCTCACACACTTTAAAATTGATACACACCCTAACAACTCTCCTAATCCATATCCAATGAATTTTTGCCCTTTCCAATGCTTTCCAAAGCATATCCTTGGATTAGGAGCAGTTAGGGTAGCCTAACCTAGCTGAAACATTGGCTAAACATCCTTATTTAATCGAAATCAACTCTGGTAGTCGACTCTTACAGTCACCAGTCGATTTCCCTATGCATCAGTCGACTGCCATCAAGCAGGAGTCGACTGATATATGCAAAATACAGAAATCAGAAATCAAAAATGAATTTTGGAAATTCATAAGTAATTATACATAATACGAAAAATCACAAAAATTCATATGTATAATACTTATGACAAATACAATGGGTGAAAAATATTTGAAAATTAAAATACCCATAAAATTAGGAGATTGACATAAAGTTCAAAACCATTGAAAAGTTTAATGTTTTGACCCTACTTTATATCAACGCCATCAATGGTGATTACTATCAAAAGATAGACTTCACCAAGGTTTTCTAAAATGATTTAAAAATGTTTTTGAAAACCTATATTGGATCATGATTAATGGGTTCAATGCACATGACTTGCACATTAGCTTTCCCCATGATCTACCCATGATATAAGATGAGTTTGAGTTCATCTAGATGCAAAAACTATGCATCTTAAACTTAACTCATTTTCTAGCATCTCACATGTGTCTAGGGTATTTAAAAACACACACATGTCAATTTGAAGTGAGATATGAGTTTTGTTCATCCTAAACTAGGGTTTCATGCATTTTCGAAAGCAACATTACTTGATTCCCTTATATATGAAACTTCAAGTCATGTCAATTGTCCTTAAATAAATTTTAATTAATGCATGAATGATCATGACATAAATGACAGCATAAATAAATATGGCCAGTGATCATGATGTCATGACATATGATTTAATCTAATCATACATGACATAACCTATTATTAAGACATATTAAATAGTAAAATAAATATGATGTCATAACATATTATATGACAAATCAAGGCATGAAAAATAAAGTATAAGGCATAAGGATACATAAATTTTAATATTTGTTGTCATTTATTATTATTAATTTCACTTTGCCATATTATCACTCATCCCCCAAGTGTGCCAAAAACCCAAAATGACATACTATGACCTAAGACCTAATTTGTGCCAATTTGATTGATTTTTCATAATTCTCAAAATGTATTGGCACATCCTAAAATTCTTTAGGATATAAGTTCAAACCTATTTCCAAGGTATCCATAACCTTGAAAGTGACCTAAAGTGTCACCTTTACCATGGTTAGGTTAACTACCCATCCATTTAAAGTTGGCACACCCTAACCCATTTAGCGTGAATCGATCACGCTCCTAGGAATTCAAAATCTATTTGAGCTCCTTGGGTTCACTAGGTATTCCTTAGGGATAACTTCTCTAGATACCTTCCTAATGACCCTTCTAGGCTTGGTAGCCTTAGTCATTTGGATCTTGCCTAGGTTAACTCTAGGGGTGATTCCCCTTGTAATTTTCTTAGTGGCTTCCCTAGGTTTCTTCGAAACCCTAGCCACTAGGCATTTACCATGGTCAACTCTAGGGATGACTTCCCTATTGACCTTGGTTTTCCTAGACCTAGGTTGTATTCCATAATCAAATGGAACACTATGGTAAGTAGGCATTACCTTCTTAGACATAGGCTTGTGACCCAAACCTTGCCTCTTAGATGGTTCTTGCCTCTTACACCCTAGGCTTTGATTTCTAGACCCTTGAGTTTGATTTTGCATATTTTTAAGGGTCTTTTCAAGTTTTTCAAGCCTTGACCTCAAGGCTTGGTTCTCTAACTCTGATTTCTCTAAGTTTGTGGGCCCATTATTTCTTTGAGTAGGATTACTTTCTCTAGGCATATGTCTAGAATTCTTCGGATTAAAGCCTAGATGGTTCTCTATATTCCTAATACTTTCCTTAGGTAAAATTATTTTAGGGACATTAGTCCCAAATTTCTCCTTATTCTTAAAATGGACATGTTTAGCTCCTAAGCAATAAAGCCTATTTCTAGCATACTCTTTATGATGAGTTGCAAATGAATTAAAAACATGTTTTTGCCTAGAACCAGAAGGTGCATTAAAATATACTTTAGGGTTTGCTTTGGAAGCTCCCCCTACTTGTGTAGCTCCTTCTTGCCCCTTCTTCTTCCCCCTAGGGCATTGGCTCCTATAATGCCTCTTTTGATGGTATTTGAAGCAAATGACATGCTCCTTGCTCTTCCTAATTGGGGCTCCGACTTCATTGGTTTTAGATTGAACTTTTGGCATCGGTTGAGTCTTCTTGACTTTCTTAGGGCACTTGCTTTTATAGTGCCCGACTTCCAAACACTCAAAATATATTATATGATTCTTATTACTAATGCATGTATTTGAGTTACCTAGGGTGGTGGTGGAATTTTGAACTTCCTTCTCTTCTTGACCGGAGGTAGATGGTTCCTTCTGAGTTGGTTCCGGTGTTGAAGATGACCTAGTCTCCTCCCCCTCAAACCTTGAAGTGGAGGCTTTCTCCAATTCTACTTCTTCCATCGATCCGGAAGTTGACTCCCTCTCAACTTCCGACTCCTCACTCTCTTGTGAGGAAGAGCTTTCTTCTTCTTCGGGCTCTCTCTCTACTTGAGCCATGGATGGTTCTTCATGGAGCTTGGTCAATTTTTCCCATATCTCCTTGGCATCTAGAGATTCACCTATCATAGACACAATATTGTTAGGTAATGATTTAATATCAATTGCATTACCTTATCATTTCTCTCGAAGGCTTGAACTTGCTCTTCGATCCATCTCTTCTTCTTAAGGTATCCACCTTTTGGACCTCTTGGAAATTCAAATCCCTTTACTAGGATCATCCAATATTCAAAGTCCATCATGAAGAAATTCTCCATCCGTGCCTTCCATTGCCTGAACCATTCTTGTCCATAGAAGGTGTATGGAATTGGGGTGTTGATATCCCATCCCTCTTTTTCTTCAAATTCCATCTCCTTCATCCTCTAGCGTGCTCCCTTAGTTGTTAAACCTTGAAGAGCGGCCTCGCTCTGATACCACTTGTTGATGGATATCGTTCATGTACTTGCTATAATTTGATTTGTATGCAGCAGAAATAATAGAGAAACATAAACAAAGACACAAGCACACAATTACACAATCGATATAACATGGTTAGGAACCTCAAGGTTCCTACTCCATGGGTTGGGAACGAATAAACACTAGCGATGCAAACAATACCACTAATCAATAATACTCCTTCTCGACAACAAGTCAGAGGCGGAGAAACCTTGTATAAGTGTTTACAATAATAAATGAAAGAACAACAAGCAAATACAAATATAATACACAAAAATGCATAAAGAAAACTTTACAAATGCGCTTTTGGATGCTTGCTTGTTTGGTTGCTTGAGCTACACTTGAAGACTCTGAATTGTACCAGCAAATCGCCCCAAATCGCTCTAGAAATTGATGGCAAAAACCTTCTCCATGAGTTGCTTTTATAACCAGCATTTGGGTTGGATTTCGCCTAACAGTTGACTGATTGAGACCATCAGTCGACTGCTCCTGTAGTCGTTGTCTCACAACGGCCCAAGCCACGTTGGATAAGTTCCAACAGATAAACCATCAGTCGACTGATCATGCCCATCAGTCGACTGCTCGAGCCATCACTCGACTATCAAACCCTAACAGTCGACTCGGAAACTTTCTGTTCCAGAAAACTCAACCATCAGTCGATTGCCAGCCATAACAGTTGACTGATCAGGCCATTAGTCGATTGCCAGCATTGGGCAGTCGACTGCTAGGTCATTTCCTACAATCGAACACCAGTCGACTCTCAACAGTCGAATGATCATAATATCAATTGACTGATAACCTCATCCATGAGGTTTTAACACCAAGTATGATACCCTCATACTTGCTAGACCACCCTTAGCCTATACTTAAGCCTTCTAGCCACCTCCATCAGCCTCACGCCTATCGGATCCCTCCAAGTCATCCATGACTTGTTCATCCGTATGCTAGCCTTTAGGTGCTTCCATTAGCTATTGTCATGCTAACGTGGTCTATACCGCAAAGGCACATTGGTCTTACGCTTCCAAGACTACCGCTTAGACTTTACGCCGCCAACCATTGGACTTATGCTGCCAAGACTCCCGCTTGGACTTTACGTCGCCAATATCACCCATTGAACTTCCCTTGCCAACCCATGTTGGACTTTCCATTTGCTAAGACTCAAGCTTGGACTTTCCCTTGCCAAGACTCATGCTTGGACTTTCCATGCCAAGTACCTATGACTTGGAATTTCCCATTGTCACGTGTCCCACTTAGACTTTCCATGCCAAGTACACAAGACTTGGACTTCTCCATTATATGGTCAATCCCATATCAACCATATAGTCACCCCTCGAGTCAAACTCGAGTTCGGTCAATCATGACCCAGGATGATTGCACCAACAATCTCCCCAAAATATTGTCAAACATCAAAACACTACTCGAGTCCAACTCGAGTCTGGTCAATCATGATCTGGGTCGATTGCGCCAACAGTTCTTACAAATTAAGGGTGACTGGATGTTAGATGAGTGATGTCCTAATAGTTCAAGGGTAACTAGATGCTAGGTGGCTAAAGTTTCGATAGGTGATCGGATGTTAGGCGAAAAAAGTCCTGGTAAGTTGAAGTCAATTAAATATCACATAAAGTGAGAGTTAACTCAAATTAAGACTGAAACTAAAATATTAGTCGACTGATGTTTAGATTAGTCAATTGTTGAATCATAAACCTCGAGTTTCAAGGGTTCAATGTAGTTTTCGATATGACCAGTTTGATTGTTAGGGTTACTACTGATGTTATTGTTTGAGCAAGCAATGAGTTCAAAACTCGAATGTCAATTCAATTGATAGAGCCCTGTCGACTGGTATTACTATAATAGAGCATAGAAAGTTCTTTAGTCGACTGATGAAGGTGATCAGTTGACTGGATTTACTATAGCAAAATATAGAATATTTAGTAGCCAACTGATGCATTGTAGAACACATAAAAACTATTGTAGATCAAACCGTTACGTTGACAAACCAAAGTAATATTCAAATCCACAACAGAGCAGTCGATTGATAGTAGATTGCAATTGATTGATTAGTGAAAATCAACCCAATAATAATCCTTTAAAAGAAGATTTCGTGATAATTTGACGATATCAGTTCTCAAAGACTTTGAAGTAGAGTTGTTATTGCATTTTAGACCTTTAAGAGACTCTCTAAAGCAATTAAACTACGAGCAAGCTAAAATCTCATTGTATAAATTATTGTTCATTTTGTATTTCGCTTTACTTATATTTTCTTTGTATTTGATTGTATTTTTTATAAAGAAATAAGTTATAAGAGGTTTCTCATCTTTGGAAGGTTTCCGAGAAGGAGAAAGAGTAGTGGTGATACGGTTAGGAGTTAGGCCATAGAATAGAAACTAAGAGTTTCGAACTGAGTAAATTCGATTTGTGTTGTTTTTTTGTTTTGTTTTATTTATGTATCATTTCTGCTGCGCATTAATATCTTATAGACAAACACATAATCTCAATCAAATAGTAAATGTTATTCTCATGCATAGGTCCTAATGATTTACTCTTTGTAGCTTCCTTAATTATATAGGCTTCAAGACATACCATTCAATTAATGGCCCAGTAAATGCCATTTATTGCTTTTGCACGCCCGATTTAAATGCTAATTACTAACCATCAATGGTCAACCATTTTGTCCTAACAATTACGAAATTGTCATTAATTATCACACTATTTTTTTTATCAGTAATTTAATACATATGTTACACTTAAGCACGTAGCAAAATAAATTCAAGTGAAAAAACTTAGATTGATCCACTTGGACAAATTCTATCCTAGTCGGTCTGATATTCGATACACGCAGGTCTCACTTACACACGAGTTACTTGGTTTAGTGCAATCGAATCCTTAATTTTTATTCTCCTTGTGAGCGTGCACATGAGAGAGAACCTCTTACCTATATATATTCACAATCATAAGTATTGTGATTAATTATAAATCAATTAATTTGTCATGAAATTCCCATTAAAATCTTATTTCATTTATTCATTTTATTTCCATTCAAATTTCCAATATAATAACCTACTAGAATCATGAACCTAAAAAATTTGAATACTTAATAATTAATGGTTCATATTATGGCCATTAATTAAAGAAATATTTTTAATAATTGTATATTTAAATGCGCAAACAAGAAACAATAAGTGTCCTTAACATAATTTTTTTTAGATAATTCATCTCAATTGGGCTAATAAAATTAGCAAATAAAAAAAAACTCAATTCAATGTCGTCTCATGCATTGTCCTAAATTACAATACAAATTTGCATACAAATAATTGATCAACGTTAAACATTTCAATTTTATGTCACTATAAATTATTTTGCAAAAAAAATTACTTTAATTGCAAATAAATAAATGTGAAGAGATAAAATAAAATTGTTGGTGCAATCGACCCAGGTCATGATTGACCAGACTCGAGTTTGACTCGAGTAATGTTTTGATGTTTGACATTGATGTTTGACATTGATGTTTGACAATGTATTGGGGAGATTATTGATGCAATCGACTCAGGTCATGATTGATGTTTGACGATGGTTTGACCATTGTCATGGGAAAAGTCCAAGTCTTGAGTACTTGACATAGAAAGTCCAAGCTTGAATCTTGGTATTTGAAAAGTCCAACATTGGGTTGGCATGAAAATCCAAGGGGTGTAGTCTTGGTCACGTAAGTCCAAGGGTGTAGTCTTGGCGGTGAAAATCTAAGTCATGAGTACTTGACATTTGGGAAGTCCAAGGGTTGATATTGGTGGCCTAAAGTCCAAGGGTGAAGTCTTGCTAGCATAAGTCCAATGGTTGGCGGCATAAAATTCAAGCGTGAGTCTTAGCAACGTAAGTCCAATGTGCCTTGGCGGTGTAGACATCGTTAGCATGACAATAGCCGATGGAAGCACCTGAAAACTAGCGTATGAATGAACAAGTCATGGATGACTTGGAGGGATATGATAGGTGTGAGGCTGACGGAGGTGACTAGAAGGCTTAGATCTAGGCTAAGGGTAATCTAGCAAGTATGAGGGCATCATACTTGGGGTAAAACCTCATGTTTGAGATGTATCAGTCGATTGATATTATGGTTAGTCGTGAAGCGATCATTTGCCGGCCTAAGCAATCGGCGACCAACAAGCGATCGAGGTTATCGTTGGCTCGAGTCGAGTTTTCGGGGACAGAAAATTTCCGAGTCGACTGTTAGGGTTTGACAGTCGAGTGATGGCTCGATCAGTCGACTGATGAGCATGATCTGTCATGCCCCGAGGGAGTCCCCGCCAGATGAAAATCCGACAGCATCTCCCCTATACGTGTGACAATACCAATTTTCTATACAAGGCCTACATGGCCACTATACATCAGTCAACACGATCGGAATCCTAACAACACACGCAGGGAATAAGGCCTCAGGCCAACAATCAAAATAAATGGTAAACAATCAACAATCACTAGACTTACCCCTTCTGCCATCTGGGCAGGAATACCCAACCAAAACCAATCGAAATAAAATCCGAATAAAAGTCCATAAGGACACCAAAAATCCACGAGTACACAAATCCAACTTCAGTCCTAAACATATCTTCTAATCCAAATATCCAAAATCATAAAACAAATAATTATTAAACTTTCGTGATGAGGGGATTTGGCAGCTGGACTCTCCTGACAGCTTCATCCTGAAATAGATAAAAAATCAACGGGGTAAGTTCAAAGAACTCAGCGGATATAGTCGATATGCAAGGTAAGAAATAGCTAACAATAACAATCATGTCAGTAGAGTCTCATATATATAGGGTATGCAAGCAAGAAATACAAAAGAACTGTACTTACCTTAATCTCCTACCCTGATATAGGAGCATGTGCCCTACTAGAAGAAATAAAGTCATCACCATATACAAATATGTATCATGTATGCATGACAATCATATGCAACATCCAAGACATCAATAAAAATGCAGCAAACACAATACAAATACTATCCATGTAAAATGCATGTCGTGCAAATGACATGGTCACCCCTGACGCCAGTCAGCCGCCTCACACGCGATGGTGAAGCCGAGTGGGTAGGGCTATGACAACTGTGCACTCTGCCATCACTGCTCCTGAGTGACCGAGTGGACAGGATGCTGTTGGAGTACACCTATCCTCCTGCCCCAAACAGAGTGGGGGAGCTAAGCTCTCATCTCCCGGTGTCATAGACCAGAGGAGGGATCCCTCCCCGCTACCACGCTGCCTCATCGCTACCCATGAGTGGACCAGTGGAGCCTGACAGAGCAACTGCACATACCCTCCTGATGTACCACTAACCCATGAGTGGCAGTGTGTGCAGGCCATGTAACTGGTTGCGGGCTCAACTATAAAGGAACCCTATCCAGTCAGCATGCAATCATGCAAGATGGTGCATGATACTAAAGCATGTAAATCCAACTAAAATGCATAACCGAATAATATGCACAACCAATAAGTACATATTTATGATCCGAGTAAAACAGGAAAAGTATAACCATAACCAATCAAATGCATGTATCAAGTAGGCACAAAAACATACTAGACATATAAACATAAAAATTATTGCAAGCTATCCTAACTAGCATATCAACATGACTATATCTAGGAGATAAGTCAAAATACCCGCCTGATATAATGTTCGAAATAATGCAATCCTCACGCTCGTGGACCTGCCTCGTGACCGAAACCTGCATATAACAACCGTTATGATTAAGTACAATCATACAATGACTGATCGAATCGAATCCTACATCTACTTCGTAACCCGATCAACTAGATTGATCTAGTTACCCATATAACCTAAACAAGTCTACACATCAATCCCTATCGACCATTAAACCAATTAACAACCTAATAGTTGCCCAAAATTCTGTACAACCTATCCCAATCACACTGTAGCCAGCCCAAACCTCCAACCCATGCTACCTTGACTCACATCCAAAACAATCTAGCAATTTACAATAAAAAGGAAATAGGGAATCGATCAATCTTACCAGCACTTGAGACTCCACCGATAGAATTTCCCCACCTTTGCCTTGTTCGCCGGGAAAGTCCACTGCCTAATTTGCAAATTGAGCTCAAACACAGAAATTCACAGCTATGAACTAGGTCTCGCCCAAGGTAAGGAGAAAAATTGGCGCTTACCTATTCCTGATGACAAACGACATTGGAACCCCCCTCCTAATCTCCTCGGTTCACCGAAAAAATCCAACGCCAATCGCTGCTCTAATCCACAGATCGCATCGACACTTCATTCAACACTGTCGATCCATAGAAAACATCATGAACAAAAGAGAAAAAAAGGAAACAAGGAAATATACCCAAATTTCAAACTTCGCCGGCAAAATTTGTCGCTGCCCTAACCCCAGTTTTTGAGCTCCGACGAAGATGGCGGCCTCCGTTCAGATCTCGCTACAGCAAAAACCCACCACACCGACAGCCCAACCTACTTCCAATCCCGAGCTCCACACACACGATCTTGCCCCAGCTTCGATCAGGAAGAACAACTCCCACTTCGAACTGCCACCTAGCCACTGCCAGCCTCCGTCTGTTCCGGCAGAGACCTCCGTCGTAGATCAATACGCAGCGGCGACTCCTCTGACCTAACTTCTGGCCATGTGCTCACTCACCACTGACGCAAGCCCGCCGCCCTTACTTGACCGAGGGGAAGATCGCCAGGAGAAAGGGGCGTCGAGAGGGTCGGCGACGGGGTGTTATGAGTCACGCGGCGTCTGGCGGTAGCGATCGCGAGGGCTCGAAGCTGCGGCGTCGATATCGGCTGCGGCGTGGAGAAAAGCGAGGCAGTGGTGATCTGGTGACTGCGGGCGAGAAGAGAGGAGAAGGTGTCGCGAGAGGAAACCGTAGCGAAGAGGGGGATCAGGCGCAACGGGGAAAAGAAAAAAGGGGGAAATAGAAAACCTAGGTTTTCTATTTAAAACTTTAGGTTAATAAAATTTATTAACCCCTCAAAATTGATATTTCAACTAGGCCCTCCAAAAGCCTATTTATTTTATCCCCATAAATATCTCATACAAGCCTCATTTAATTCCAAAAAAATTCTAAAAAAATTCCTAAAATTCTCTAAAAATTCTGAAAAATTTCCAGGATAAATTTCTTAATTCTTTGGCCATTTTATTTTGGTATTTTAAATTTTCCGTATTTAACATTCTCCCCCACTAATTAAAATTTGGTCCCCAAATTTCCTACTCAGATACATAATGAGTAAGAGATACCACAAGTACTGAAAATATATCTCACGTACCTTAAGTAAACAGGTGGGGGTATTGAGCTTGAATCTTTTCCTCAAGCTCCCAAGTAGCCTCCCCATCAGTGTGGTGACTCTACCTGATCTTGACAAGTTACACAATCTTGTTTCTCAACTGTCGTTCCTTGTGATCCAAAATCCGTACCGAAACCTCTACGTAAGTAGCATCAGGTTGAATGGAACCTGGCACATCTGACAGAATATGTGTAGAGTCTGGCACATACTTCCTCAGCATGGACACATGGAATACATCATGAATACTCGTCAAAGATGGTGGTAGCGCTAGACGGTAAGCGACTGCTCCGATCCTCTCCAAAATCTCAAACGGACCAATGTATCTAGGAGCTAGCTTACCTCGGAGGCCAAATCTCTTCACCCCTTTCATGGGTGATACTCGCAAGAATACATGATCACCAATCGAGAACTCCAAAGGTCTCTGTCTCCGATCTGCATAACTCTACTGGCGATCCTGCGCCTCTGTCATCCTACGTCTGATAATATGGACCAACTCTGCCTCATGCTGAGCTCTCTGGGGTCCTAGCAACTGGACCTCCCCAACCTCCTCCCAGAGGGTGGGTGTACGACACTGTCTACCCTACAATGCTTAAAACGGGGCCACTTGGATAGCCGAATGATAACTGTTATTGTAGGCGAATTCCACTAACGGGAAGTGATCCTCCCAGTTGCCTCCGAAATCCATCACGCAGGACCTCAGCAAGTCCTCTTGTGTCTGAATGGTCCGCTCAGACTGTCCATCTGTCTGCGGATGGAATGCAATACTAAAACGAAGTTGCGTGCCTAAGGCCTGCTGCAGACTCTGCCAAAATCGAGACGTGAACCGGGAATCTCTATCTGATATAATACTCAAAGGAACATCATGCAATCTGATGATCTCTCGACAATAAAACTCTGTCAAACGATCCAGAGAGTCGGTCTTCCAAATTGCTAAGAAATGCACGGATTTGGTTAGTCGGTCAACGACTTCCCAAATCGCGTCATGGCCTTGATGTGTCCTAGGCAACCCACTACAAAATCTATAATAATACGCTTCCACTTCCATTCCGGAATCGGAATTTCCTGAAGCATTTGTTCCTTAAACTAATGCAACTTCAGAAACCATTATCCTCCCTGGAGTCAGAGACGGTAGTCCATCTACCGTCCAAAATCCACTCCAACACACACTCTGTAAGTGCATGGGAGGCTATCGCGACCAAACTTCCTTGTTACAACCGTTCGTATTCCAGCTACTCTATAGTAGCTATCCGATGTATGCCAAAACTCCATGAGCATTTTACGCTCCTCACCTATTCAAAACAACATAATAACTACAGTCTCGTCATATATATATATGACTTATCTCATGATCCTTTAATTGCCATAAGCTTAGGATACGTCTTATTCAATAGCATCGGAATCGCTCCGATCCCCGAAATGATGCATCCATGTACACTACCCTTCCATCTGTTGGGTTTCCGGCACCGCGGCGTGTGTGTGTTCGATCACGTTTCGTAAACATGAACACAGCGGAAGCAATAAAAATAATAAATCTACATTTATTACAACACACACAACACACGCATGTATA
This sequence comes from Wurfbainia villosa, assembly GCA_025175895.1. NCBI lineage: Eukaryota > Viridiplantae > Streptophyta > Magnoliopsida > Zingiberales > Zingiberaceae > Wurfbainia > Wurfbainia villosa. The sequence continues at coordinate 27,374,604 of CM045995.1, forward strand.
TTACAACAAGTGTAGACATAACCGTAAATTTAAATTTGCAATAAAAGAAAATTTATCTACGTTATACCTTTCGTATGACGTGTAGCGGGAACGGCATCAACCGGAACGATCCTCGCTAGAATCGTCTCTATCCGTATCCACGCCAAGTTCCTCGGGATGACTTCGCTAAGCCACGAGATTCGTCTTCATACGGGTTACTAGCCTCGTGTTGAAGACGACGTGATCGAGAGATGATCACGATCCGAATCCAAATTCGGATCCTAATACGAGTTCTCAAAACTCGCTTCTCCGGAGAGGTATTCATCAACCAATTGACGAATCCTTCGTCCTCCTCCTCAGAGGATTACCGGAGATCGAATCCCCGGTAAGTTAGCCACTGTCGGAGCTCTAACCGTCGTCCAAACGACGCTCCGACGAGAGGAGAACAAGCTGTCCAGAAAAACTGGACAGCTTTGGTGGAGGAGATAGGCGCCGGCCAACCAAGGAAGATAGAGCTCACCTTGATGCCAAACCTGAAGGAGATCTCCAGAGCACTAACCGGCAGTAGCTCGATGCCGGCGAGGGGGAAGGTCAGCACCTTCTGGACGCCGGTTGGAGCCTCAAGGTGGGCGGCGGCAAGGAGGAGGAGAGTTGGCTCCGAATTTCTCCAAGGAGAGGTGGGCGGCAACTTAGGGTTGTAGATTAGGGCTTAACAATCCCTTAAGCCCTCTTTTTATAGAGAACTAATTCTCTTAATGGTTATTGGATCATAACCATGAGGCCCGTTAACCCGCTCCATTAATATAAGTTAAAATAAACCAAACCATAATGGTTTATTTTAAGTTAAAACGAACCGAACCAACTTTTGGTTCATTCGTTTAAAATAAACCAAACCCTTTGGTTTATTCTCCTCCATTGGATTAGAACCAAACCATTTTGGTTCATCCATTATGTCTTCATAAGACACGGCCCATCCACGCTTCCATTGCGACTGAAACGATTTCATGCTCGCTCCATGTTTGGTCCAACCAAACTTAGTTTCTCTCGGTCTGAGAATCCCATTCTCAAGCTCGTTTTAAATCCTTTGGATTAGGCTCGTTGTGCGTGTGACCAAATAGGTTCTCGATTTATGTTGGCCGTCTATAATTAACCATTAATTATAGAATGATCATGAGTGACACCTAGTAGTACATCATGATCCCCAATTAACCGAAAAGATCAACGGTTGATCCAGAACTATTTCTGAAACCCTTCAGTAGCTCGAATGAATCGTGCCCCATTCCCTTCACTCATCTTATACCCACTTGGTTCAGGACATGGTCTATAGTGTCAGTCCCCACTAGGCTGACTACGTCACACCTAGCCCAAGTATCATTTTCTCGTCCTCACGGATTCTAGTTACTCCACATGTATCGAAGAGTACCTTACTCTAAACATGTAATGCTTTGGCCAAAGACTTTAGTAACAATCCGACGAGAGGCCATGGGTATACATCTCCTCGCAAGGAGTGGTGAATCCTTTATAGGCTATTCAAACACCTTCGATCACTTACTTATACCCAATCATCCGGGTCCACATCTCCTTAGAGATGCTTGCTTAAGATGTCAAAGCATAAGTCTCCATGATCAAGATGACTTGAATACCGCAAGTCAAAGGAACATCGCACTTAAGCCACAAGAAGAATTTCATTGACATATCTATATATGCGAGAACCATATGAAGTCTTACTGGTCACTCCAATGAACTAGTTACCATAACTAGCATCCACGATTAACTCCGGACATCACTATGTCTCCAGCCAGTGAGAATCAGCTGCTTGGATACACCAAGGAGTATACCTCGTGCTAGTCTCGACAGAATTGATGGTGTCCAAATCCATCAATTCATCGACTAGGGATAATTTCGATACATCACAATTACACATGTAGAGATACTCACTAGTTGTGATCCAATCACAAATTCTCTCTTGCTGTGAATCGTATCGTGGACATTCAGTAAATGAGTTTAAGATCCAATAAAATACATAAAACATGTATACTCAAATAGTGAATCTTCATTTATCATATAAATGGTTCATACATAAGGCGATTGCCTTAGGACATCTCTCATATATTACTAACACCATCCACACCAGAATGATTAATTAACATTGGCGTAAAAGTCAACCATCGTCTAAGCCCTAAAACTAGTTTCACAAGCTTCAGACTAAGTAAATTCCATCACCTTCTTGGTCCAACCAATCAGCGATGTAGTACCGCTAGAGAATCCTATCCATATCTATGGTAATAATCAAATCAATACCATGAAACCACCATCTACGGTGGTCGAGTGCGCAACTCCATCTACCACCATTAACAGTGGTCAAGTTACGCAACTCCCATGACCACAACTGATCCAATCGTGTCTAAAATACACGACTTCCCAAATCCATGGACAATTAAGTCGTCAATAAGTCTAATCAGATAATCATAAGCTCATACCATTAATACCAAGTATGAAATTTTCATCGCTACACACCTGCATTCTCTTTACTCTAGACTGATGATATAACAATCATCACAATGGCAATGATAATTGTATGACACCATGTCACTACAATATCATCACACCAGTCATAGATCAATCCTAAAGTATACACCGGTGTCCTATAGCTGATCTAAATAGATCCTCTATCCACAATGAAGGATATTCATTTCCTTCCACAACTACCGCATTCTATCATCGAAAATTGACGCATAATCTCAAAGGTCCATCTCTCTTTTAACAAAGAGTTCTGGATCTTCTCTGGAAGAAATTCTGGGACAAATAAATATCCCATCCAACACCTCCTATAATAAGGTAAAACGATCTTTCATCGTCTTGACTAGTGTAGGTATACACGTATTATCCATAACCAAATCACTAATAGTAGGGACTGATATTCTCTGAGGGTTTACTCCTTGTCCTTCAAATTGGTGGCTAGTAGGCCAAATCCCTAGCTTACTAATTCGACATCAGTCGGCACCTCTAAAGAGTCCGTACTTCCGAAATCATCGTTAGGTTCCGCAAGGTCAATACGTCATCGACCTCGTCCCCGACCATGAGTAGGGTAATTTCACTAGGTCAATACTTTTACTAACCACTAAAGACAATACTTTTCCTATAGCTCAGAGATATCCTTCAGCTTGCCTAGTCCCAAATCACGAGAACTCCCAAAAATCCAAGTAAAATCAAATCCTCGAAACACAAAACCCACAAACCAAAACCGCAAACCAATAAAATTGTCACATCCTGGGGGCATATCCATCATCCAAATGACAGAGGAGCCCTTTAGTGACAATATTCCGAAAATCTGGTAAAAACCTCGAAATAATAATAGAAATACCAATATTTTATTAACTGCATGCATGCACGACTAAACATATATCACTTAAAGTAAAATAGTTTTGTGACACCAAATCAAATTGCAACAAAAAATCCAAAGTGCATAAATAAAATGCAATACCGATAAAGTAAATAAAGTGGCATCTCGACGATGCAGTGGGACAAGCACGGTAAGGGACTCTCTGAGCAACACGAAGGTAGGTCAACTGGACAACCTAAAGGATAAGTGAGGAAGGGGTAAGTACAACCACTCAGTGGATGGATAGACAATAGTGCATACTCATAATGCATATAATGGAAGTTAAAGGAAACAACTAGAGTAACCCAACCCTCAGAGTACCAATATCAGTCTGCAACTAACCTGATCAACAGTATAATAAATATACCTGCAACATACACAACCACTGCAACAAGCAGTGCACATCCAGATACCACGACAAAGCCTCATGGCTCTCGAGGTAATACAAAGGAAATTATCTATGATCTACCGCGAACGTAACTCGTGGGTCGACAATCAATAGCACTGTCTACGTGCAACTACATGCTACCACGAATGTGACTCGTGGATAGACAGGCAGTATATAGATATCTAGTTATCAACTGCAGGCATTAGCATACTACCAATAATAGGTCGCGTGGGCAGTCGATTATCCTAGGTTGTTAAGCCTAGGGTTATCCAATACATCCAGCATAAATCGACTTTCAATGTCGACAAAGATCATCAATCTACAATTAAACCCATTGAGGCGGTCAAGCGAGGGTTTCAACACCTCTAATACGAAATGTTTACCACAGCCGATAAAGATTATCGACTTATTAATAAATAAATCGAGATGGTTAGGTCTAGGGTTCCAACCCTTCTAACATGATCGGTTATCAAAGTCGATAAAAAATCACAAGTCCACTAACAAACACGTTAAGACGATTTCTCATAAGGTTTCGTCCCAACTAACAGGAAACGTCTATCAAGGCCAATAAGGACCACAAATCTACTATCAAGCCCTTCAAGAGGGTTAAACCTAAATTATATCATTCTACTAGTTCAATCATGTATGATACAACATGCTACCATGAACAGATCTCGTGGGTACTTAAGATGTAAAGTAGCTATCTAGCTACAGGCGTCATACGAATCCGATTATCACCAACTCCCAACGAATAACGCAAGAATATAACCTTACAGTATGTCATCTCAACCATGATTGGGAGGCATGATTGACCACAAATATACAAAGCACATACCTATAGAGAGACTCTACTGCAGACTCTCTCTCAACCCATAATGGGAGATATAGTAAGGATTAATAGCATCCTAACCATACGAACTCTACTAGTCCGATCACCATATCACCGAAATAGTAAATGGATAAACATATATCATTAAGCACATTCGGATTATTACGCCTAGGGTTCCCACACCTAGGGTTCTACTAATGTTGTTTCATTCCTGAGATCCACTCCTACAGAATAACCTCATCTAAGTTATTCTATCTCTACTAGTCTTAATCATAGTATTCACCGCAAAAACACATAACCATATAAACATATAACACGCTGTCTATGAAGGGAGTTGCTTCAGAGGCTCATTGGCTCCCATGTCCCCGGATTAAAATTTTCACTAATGAAAGAATTAATCCGGATGGGATGAGTTTCCTTAGCACAACCAATTCGTCGTCGTGCTAACAACTTGAGTGATCGCTTGAACAAACTAGTTGTTCAAGCAACACAACTCTTCTAGTTGGTTAGCCGCGGAAGAGACGACGGACGGATCGCCGGTTTTTGTGTTTGTCTTCGGGGTCCATGATTATACAAAATATATACATACGCACACTTGTATAATCAACACATAAAAGAACATGCTAAGATCAGAAAATAAAGTTGTAAAACTTTATACCTTACGATCTTCTACCGTATGTCCTATCCTCCTCGTGGACGACGTGTGGGCGAAGATCCTCCATGAGTAGAAGCCTTCTAGATCGCGTTCTTCCCTTCCTTGTCCGTTGCGAACAAAGAGAAGAACCAACAAAACCTTTCCTTTCTAGAACCGGCCACCAAGCAAGGGAGTTTGATGCAACCGTCGGCCAAGGAACGAATGGATGAAGCGCCGGCCACCAATGCAAGGAGAACCGCCGGCCACCTTGGAGAGTATGAAGGAGTAAACGCCGGCCAACCTTGAAGAGAGGTTGCTGCCGGCCAAGGAATAAGAGAGGGACCAAGAGGATGGGCGCCAGCCAAGTCTTGATGGAAGAAGATGGGCGCCGGTTTCTTCTCCAAGAGTTGCCGCCCAAGCCAAATCTTCCAAACCCTAGTCACCCAACCTTAAACCCTAACTCCAATTGAACCAATTCCATCTTGCCGCCCAACCTAAGCCCTCTATTTATAGAATTGGGCTTAAGCCTCCTTTAATCTCCACCGTCGGATCTAGGGATTTAATCTCCACCGTCGGATCTAGGGTTTTATCCCAACCGTCGGATCTAGGGTTTCATCCCAACCGTCGGATCTAGGATTTCATCCCAACCGTCGGATCTAGGATTTCATCCCAACCATCGGATCTAGGGTTTTATCCCAACCGTCGGATCTAGGGATTTAATCCCAACTGCCGATTCTAGGGTTTCATCCTAACCATCGGATCTAGGGATTTAATCCCAACCGTTGGTTCTAGGGTTTCATCCCAACCATCGGATCTAGGGATTTAATCCCAACCGTTGGTTCTAGGGTTTTGTTTTACATCCTTGGATCTAGACTTCATGAGGATTATATTAGGCTACGATAGGGACCATAAGGAGGAGTTGGATGTTGGTCACCTGATGGATCGGAACAACACAAACTTGATCCATCAATGATATTCCATTCCACTAGAGGATCATCATTGAACTACCTCACCAACCCCCATAAATTAATATGGGCTCCATATATTATTTGTACATCCATCTCCCCGTGTTTAAGATATCGAATGTCCGTCAATTGATTGATTTACTGACCATCAATCAATTAACATCTAACTCCTCGAGTAGTACCACTCAACCTTATCATCATGTTGACTAAGTCAACCAGCTGGGTTTACATGATGAACCTTATGAGCTCCTCAAGGGGACATCATCAACCTAATATATAGGACGCGGTTTCCTCCTATAATCAACGGTACACCATGTAAATAATATTATTTCCCAACTTACCGGGCATATTGATTTAATCCATCTAAATCTCACCCTCTGGTAAATCAAAGAAATAAATACCAAGTACATGTGCCCGTTATTATATCGGGATTAAGAGCATGTACAATATAATATCCGAGGTCCGATTCAATTATGTAGTCAGCAATAAATTGAATCACCTCTATGTCGGTCCTGCTCAATACACCTAAGTGTACTAGTGTAACTCTATGTTCAAGACAAAACAATACCAAGCTACACTACAACCATGCCAATGGTTTGTCCAAAACCATCTTGGTTGTGAGCCTCTACTTATATTTTACAAGGGACTGATAACATGATCTTCTGTGCCACACCAAGCACCATGTTATCTACAATGTAAAATATTAGACAATATGCACACACATATAATAAATATATAAAGTGCAAACAATGATCATGTGATTCTTATTCCAAAATAAAACATTCATACAAAAAGAGCTAGGCTTTCAGTATACATTCCAACAGTCTAATAAACGATAGCATAGTCATACTAATGGCAATCAATGGCTGAAATTAATTAGGGTATAACTAAAAGGGTCATGCCAGAACAAAGTCAAGACAATACTAAATAAAGCATCAGATGCTTATATATACCCTAAACTACGTAAGCAATGTAATCATGTTATCATGCACTAGGATCTAGAGAGTCAAAGAACCTATATGTATACCTTCTACGAATTTATCCATCTTAGTCATATTATTCAACTAGTCTAATCCTAATACTAGTCCAAATAGTAAGAGGTAAACATCTACCAATAATATCTAATCATTTATATCACAATGATAACTAGTTACGTATAGCAGTAATAGCAGTTAATAACCATATGCTAACGATAAACCAGCAACCTAAACATCTACCAGTCTAACAGATATTAGGTTAAAACAATACTAGACAAAATATGATACCAGCTAAGTAAACTGCATAACCAATATAACCAATACAAATATGCACTAAATCTAGAAAATTTTCTAGAATTTATTCACCTGTTAGCCGTCTGGAGATGTCCTGTCGCCGCCAAATCCCCAAATTAACCTCATCAATAATACCTCGAATTTTTGAAACATAATAATCATCGAAAATCCGTACAACTCCGAAAATACCCCAGTTAACCTGCCAAAACGTGGCAAACTCCGAAAACCCAAAGACCTTAAGGAACTCGAAAACCTACGCTCTGATACCAAATAAATTGTCACGCCCCGAGGGAGTCCTCGCTAGACGAAAATCCGACAGCATCTCCCCTGTACGGGTGACAATACCAATTTTCTATACAAGGCCTACACGACCACTATACATCGGTCAACATGACCGGAATCCTAACAACACACGCAGGTAATAAGGCCTCAGGCCAACAATCAAAATAAATGGTAAACAGTCTACAATCACTAAACTTACCCCTTCTGCCATCTGGGCAGGAATACCCAACCAAAACCAATCGAAATAAAATCCGAATAAAGGTCCATAAGGACACCAAAAATCCACGAGTACACAAATCCAACTTCAGTCCTAAACATATCTTCTAATCCAAATATCCAAAACCATAAAACGAATAATTATTAAACTTTCGCGATGAGGAGATTTGGCAGCTGGACTCTCCTGACAGCTTCATTCTGAAATAGATAAAAAATCAATAGGGTAAGTTCAAAGAACTCAGCATATATAGTCGATATGCAAGGTAAGAAATAGCTAACAATAACAATCATGCCAGTACAGTCTCATATTATTAGTGAAAGCCCTAGAACCAATCATGTGATGATTGTTGTATGGACTTTATTGTATTATATTCCTATTTATAAAGGCATGGTTATTATATTTACTTGTATTGGTGCCAGATAACTAAATATAATAATGTCCTTGAGTAGTAGGTTCTTATCTATATCAATCGATTGGTTGAATCGATAATGAGATGATATAGAGAATACTACTCTTAATCATTCCTAGTCAAATATTAACATTCAGGGACAATGTTAATGCGTAGAGACTAGCATGTAGGTCAACACGATGACTTGATCTCACAAGTCATGGATATGAGATATCAAGTTGACACATGGGTATGCATTAGAGAATGTATACTGAATGACCCGCCATGAGAAAGTATCATGGATTGTTATGAGTGTCATATACTTTCTCATGTGGCTATTAGTATGACTATTAGTCCTTAGACCTGAAGTCACCATGGTTCCTACATAAGGAGTTGCATACTTTGGCTTCGTCAAATGTCACCCGTAAATGGGTGGACTATAAAGGCGATTACTGGGTATGTAACAAATTATGCGGAGAGATGTGAGTGATGTAGATGAGATCTATCCCTCCTATATGACGGGGGTGACATCGATATTCTTGATAGAGTGAGACCACGAAGTGCATGACCATGCCCAAATGAGTCAATATGAGATATTGTGTAACGCCCGCCCTTATCTGCTCTCAGGGCGGCGCTACCTTTTTTTTTTTTTTATAACATAACTTATATGGATCATTTCACAATCTATATAATCAAACATGTTATCATGTCATAAATCTTCTTTTATAGCATACATCACATATCATAGACCTAATTAGCATGTTAACATATCATAACTTCTTTTATAACATGCATTACATATCATAATCATAATTAGCATGTTAACATATCATAACTTCTTTTATAACATGCATCACATATCATAATCATAATTAGCATGTTACCACATCATATCTCATTTTATGACATGCATAAGATAAAGACTAGAGAATGTAACTATTATTAACATGATCCATTCATGAGTTCTAACATATCAAACTTTCATAAGTAAGGTGAATAATAACATAAACTAAGCAACATCCAACATAGTACTAATAAATCACAAGTCATAAAAGCGGAAGCAAATGTCTTAAGTTGTTCATTGAGCATATAAATAAAAGCAGAGAGTAATAGGGTCTTTTTCCACCATGCCACTATCACACACACTCTGCCCCTCCTGCTACTTCCTCTAGTTCATGTTTCCTTTATCTGCAGTATATGGTCAACATAAACTATAAGCATATAGCTTAGTAAGATTCTTGCCTACTCACAAAAGCCACAAATTACATCAAATAATTACAAAACATGAGCATACTAGCATAAATAACATAAGTATTTCATAACAACACTAAACATCAACATACTAACGTAATGAAACCCAAGCATGGCATAAAATTTACATAAGCATGCTAAACATAATTAAATCTAAGCATGTCATAAATTAAACATAAGCATTCATGATGTCATCAATCCTAAACATGCATAAAGGACATAATCATAAGCATTCTTAAACTTGAACATAAGCATTCATGACATCATCAATCCTAAACATGCATAAAGGACATAATCATAAGCATTCTTAAACTTGAACATAAGCATTCATGACATCATCAATCCTAAACATGCATAAAGGACATAATCATAAGCATTCTTAAACTTGAACATAAGCATGCACAATTTCATACAAGTCCTTTCTTTTCAAAACATATACATATAGATACTTCAACATAATCATAACATGAAGGGGGGCCCTAGGCTAAGTACCACATAAAGCGCGTTCCCTAATAGGTCAGTAGCTAGCCACGGACCTACTAGAGCAAGACCTCTTACGCCTTACAGGCAAGACCTCTTACGTCTTCTTATGTCCCTTGGATTTGATTAACGACCACCTAACGGGTCGGGTACTTAACCTCTTACAAAGTAAAATACTTAATTTTCTTTCCTTTCTTTCTTATCATATCATAAAGAATGCTCTTAATCCCCTGACATAAAAAGGGAAGCATCTCCGTCTTATCTTATCATAAAGAGAGATCTTAATCCCAACATAAAAAGGGGAAGCATCTTCTTAGACATTTTAAACATGTTCATCACATAGGCATAATTCATGGCATATTAAATCATAAACATGTTCATCACCTAGGCATAATTCATGGCATATTAAATCATAAACATGTTCATCACATAGGCATAATTCATGGCATATTAAATCATAAACATGTTCATCACATAGGCATATTTCATGGCATAATAAATCATAAACATGTTCATCACATAGGCATATTTCATGGCATAATAAATCATAAACATGTTCATCACATAGGCATAATTCATGGCATAGTAAATCATAAACATGTTCATCACCTAGGCATATTTCATATCATAATTTCATAAGGAGTGTTTTCATGCAACCCTAGCCCTAAAACCCTAGTTGACCGAAACATTAGGGGCACCAAAACTTTATTTTTGTCACATAAAATTCATACATGAAGGCATACAACATATCATAATTTCATAAGGAGTATTTTCATGCAAACCTAGCCCTACAACCCTAGGTGGCCGAAACATTAGGGGCACCCAAACTTCATTTTTTTGTCACATAAAATTCATACATGAAGGCATACAACATATCATAATTTCATAAGGAGTATTTTCATGCAAACCTAGCCCTACAACCCTAGGTGGCCGAAACATTAGGGGTACCCAAACTTTATTTTTTTTTCACATAAAATTCATACATGAAGGCATACAACATATCATAATTTCATAAGGAGTATTTTCATGCAAACCTAGCCCTACAACCCTAGGTGGCTGAAACATTAGGGGCACCCAAACTTCATTTTTTTGTCACATAAAATTCATACATGAAGACATACAACATATCATAATTTCATAAGGAGTATTTTCATGCAAACTTAGCCCTACAACCCTAGGTGGCCGAAACATTAGGGGCACCCAAACTTTATTTTTTTTTCACATAAAATTCATACATGAAGGCATACAACATATCATAATTTCATAAGGAGTATTTTCATGCAAACCTAGCCCTACAACCCTAGGTGGTCGAAACATTAGGGGCACCCAAACTTTATTTTTTTTCAAATAAAATTCATACATGAAGGCATACAACATATCATAATTTCATAAGGAGTATTTTCATGCAACCCTAGCCCTAAAACCCTAATTGGCCGAAACTTGTAGGGTATCAAGCATCATATTTCTTTCATATATCATGTCCTACAAGAGAAAATATACTGCAGGTGAGGGAATCTTACCACGTATAATTGGTTACCCCTTAATAAGAGAGACCTTGATTGGAGAGGAGACTAAAATAATCTTGCCCTAGAACACTTCTTGGTGCTCTTGACCCTTAGATGAAGGTTAGCCCCTTAGATGAACCCTTCTCTTTGCTTAACTCACTAGGGTGGAACCCTAATTTGCTTTGGCCGAAACTCAAGGAAGGAGCCCTAGGGTTTCGGTGGAAGGAGGAAGAAGGAAGAAGAAGTGGTCAAATGAAACCTTCCCTCTTATTTATAAAGGGAGGAAGAGAAGTGTCTCTTCTCTTTTCATGCCTCTTCATTTACCCTCCTCACACTCATCTAACATTTCTCCTCTTTCTCCAACAGTAAGCTACTGCTGAGCACTTGGTCATCACATGCATGGTAAGAGTTAACTCTCACCAAGAGGTTTAAGGTTCAAACCTCACCTCTCCACTTTTTTTATTCTTTTATCATCATTTTCCAGGATTCCATATATAATCTACTAGACATGCAATTAAATTCTATACAAAAATTTTGGAGAAAAATTTTGGGGTGTTACATATTGAGCTCATTTGATTAGAGTGAGTCTACTTGGAGTTCAAGATATAGATTGTACCGAGGATGACACGGGCTATGCCTCAATTGGTCAATCTAGATATCAAGGATAGAGGGACATTGTTACATATTGTGAGAGTCACAATTAGTAGTCACAAAGGTGATGTTGGAGCTCTACATTCTTGTAACTTGGGTAGCAATGATGTGTTGCTAGAAACCGCTCATTGCTTATGTTCCTAAATCGGTTTAGGGACATTGACAACGTTACAAGAACCTATAGGGTCACACACAAAGGGCAATTAGATGGAGATTAGGTCCATATGATGAACCATGAGGATTAGGTTCATGGGATGAACCAAATTGGATTAAGAGTAATCCTAATTAGACTAATTGAGTTGGACTCAATTTGATTAAAGTGTTGAATGAGTCTAATTTAGATTTGATTCATCAAATCAATTTAAATTAATGAATAAAGATTCATTAAATTAAAATTTGCTTGAATCAAATGGTTGGATTTGATCAACCATGGGAGATAAGAGGTCAAGTTTGACTTGACTTGAGAGGGAAGATGAAAGGTCAAGTTTGACTTGTCCAAATGCCATGTCATGATGATGACTTGGCATGGCTAGCCAATGATGATGATCCACATCATCATTGACTTATCATGTGGTGCCACCTCATGAGGGAGATCAAGATCCATTGGCTCTTGGAGTTACATGCATGCATGTAACCCCCCAAGGTTAAAGTGGTTGGCCACTTCTTGATGAGGTGTGAATTGTTTTTGGGTAACTCCATCTTCTTCTTCCTTGGATCATCTTCTTCCTTGGCTCTCTTCCTCTCTTGCTCTCCCAATCCTCCATTGTCGAGACCTTAAAAGAGTGCTAGCACACTCAAGATTGTCTTTTCTCCACCTATTGCTTGTGTGGATACCAATAGAGGAGTTTGCACTTGACACTCTCGAGTTCCGGCAATCCATTTGGACGAGCAGGATAAGCCAAGGGCATCGTTTCAAGGGTAACTTCTTATCATGTAGATATAGAGTAGATCTAAAGGTATTAAACACATACATGTTAGTTTTATTTTTTATACTTCGCACGGATCCGTGGTCGGGGCTTCCGAGGTTTCCGCAACGCAAAAAGCGGTTTTTGCGGCTCGAAAAACCCAACAGTGGTATCAGAGCCACGTGCGAAGCATGTATGTGTTTCATTTTTGTAGTTTTTATATTAGATATAAAAATTACAGATTTTTATGTTTCTATAAATTTCCTATTTTTATAGAATTTTTGGGTATTTTTCTCGAAGAGTCGAAGCAATGAGTGTTGGGACACTTGTAGGCTTCAACCATCGAGAAAAACTCTCCGAAACGGTGAGTTCTCGCTTTTGGTTTTTGGGACAGCGACTTAAGTCACTGTAAGATCATAGTAGGGATACTCGCAAAGTTTATTTTACGAGTAGGGGCACTGCCCCTATCCCCGAAAGGGGCCTTGTCCTGCGATCGCGTCCGGAAACTGCTTAGCTGGACCGTTACGGAGAGGTGACTCATAAAATTGAAAGAAAAATAGGAAAAATTATAAAAAATTTCTGTAAAAATACATAATTTAGAATTATGTACAATTCTGTGATTGTCATGACCCAAGAACCCCAATTTGATTGGACGTTAATGTGTTGTAATTCATAATACGACCTGCGTGCCATTTTTGTGGTTGTGCGTGTTGTATAGTGTATGCGACCTGCGCGTCGTGCCTCTTCTTTTTAAATTCTAGTTGTAAATAATTTTAGACTCGAATGTAACTCGAGTTTCATATTTGTAATGTACAAAATGGAGCGATAGAAAGTCCACTTGTAGACGAAGTTACGAGAAGGGTGCCGACGACACATGGCGGTCAAAGGAAGCGCTTGGAGAAGCCGCTAGCCCTAGGTTGACTGTCCGATCTTCTCATTGGCTTGAGAAGATCGTAGTAGGGCCATGACCACATCACAGTTGATTATATATATATATATATATATATATATATATTTGATTTTGCTTGTATGTATATGATGCATGCTAGGATATTTTTCTTGTATGTATATGATGCATGCTAGAATAATGCTTGTATGTATGTGATGCATGCTAATATAGGATAATAAAGGCCTTAATGCGTATATGATACACATTACGATTAGATTAGATCTTAATTGAATCAACTCGTAAATGCCTATCAGGTCCTTGATACCCATCACTACCTTGATCATTTGTAGTTGTTGAATCTCCCAAAGCAGAGCAACACATATTATCTTGGTAGGGTGCGGAGTGACAATCTTGGTCCCTCCTATCACGGCTTGGGTTAGAGTAAGCTCAATTAGATTGAGTAAAACTAGTTAACTCAATTGGATCGAGTAGAACTATAGGCATATTCCAACCGTTGGAAAGATAGGATAAGATCGCATTTACACTAAATCTTGGGCGATTTAGCCAAAACTAACTCAAGGTCTTTTGTAAATGTGGGTCTTGATCCTATAAACAAGAGTTGCATAGAGATGTAATCGGTAATGTGTTACCCATCGATCGTACTAAGTCTTGGGCGATTTAGCCAAAGCTAACTCAAGGCTTAGTATGATGTGGATCTTGTCCTGCAAGAATTATAGCTAGTTTGTATGAATCTAGTAATGTGGTTTAACCACATCCATAACTCGATTCTATAAAATTCCTATAATTCAGTGGGAGTATCATTTGATTAAAGGCCTAATTAAATGATAAAAGGAATATGATATTAATTCTCTGCATTGTATGTTGTAGATTACTATGTCGACAAACACGAACACTCTCTCTCTGCGTTCTGTCCTTGAGAAGGACAAGCTCAATGGAGCAAATTTCCTGGACTGGTACAGGAACCTGAGAATCGTTCTCACCCAAGAAAGGAAGCTGTACGTCCTAGAGCAGCCCATTCCGGAGGCACCTCCTACCACTGCCTCACGAGCTGACAAAGATGCTTACAAGAAGAATCAAGATGATGCATTAGATGTGTCATGTCTAATGCTCGCGACTATGAAACCTGAACTTCAGAAGCAACACGAGTTCATGAATGCTTATGATATGGTTGAACATCTTCGTCAACTATATCAAGGACAAGCAAGGCACGAGAGATATGAAGTCTCTAAGGCATTGTTTGGTTCTAAAATGCAAGATGGGACTCCCATAGGTCCATATGTACTCAAGATGATTGAGTATGTAGAAAACCTACAGAGATTGGGATTCCCCCTTGGCCAAGAGCTGGCCACTGACTTGATCTTGCAGTCTTTGCTGCAAAGCTACAATCAATTTGTCATGAATTACAATATGAATGAAATTGATAAGCCACTGCCTGAGATGCTCAACATGTTGAGAACTGCTGAGCTCAACCTTAAGAAGGGAAAATATGACGCCATTTTGATGGTGCAAAAGAAGAAAGGCAAGGGCAAGCCTAAAGGTAAGGGAAAGTCCCAAGCCAAGGGCAAAGGCAAGGAACTGAAACCCAAAGGAGGGGTGGCCAAGGAAGGGGCTTGCTTCCACTGTAAGAAAGCTGAACACTGGAAGCGTAACTGTAAGGCATACCTGGAAGATCTTAAGAAGAAGAGAAGTGAGATTTCTACTTCAGGTATAAATGTTATAGAAGTCAATCTATCTATTTCTTCATCATGAGTATTAGATACCGGATGTGCATCTCACATTTGTACCAATGTGCAGGCGCTGAGAAATAGCATGGCATTGACAAAGGGCGAGGTGGACCTACGAGTAGGCAATGGAGCAAGAGTTGCTGCTGTTGTTGTAGAAACTTATGATCTATCTCTGCCCACTGGGCTTGTACTAGAATTAGATGAATGTTGTTATTTGCCTGCTTTAACTAAGAACATAATTTCAGTTTCTTGTTTGGACAAGAAAGGATTTACATTTATAATAAAGAACAAATGTTGTTCAGTTTATTTAAATGATATGTTCTATTGGTGCACCTCTAATGAACGGACTCTACTTTCTAGACTTAGAGAGCCCTATCTATAACATAAGTACCAAAAGGTTCAAGTCAAATGAGTTGAACCAAACCTATCTCTGGCATTGTCTCTTAGGTCACATAAATGAGAGTCGCTTATCTCAGCTCCATAAGATGGGCTGCTAGACTCATTTGATTTTGAATCATATGAAACATGTGAGTCTTGCCTTTTAGGCAATATGACCAAGACTCCCTTTAGTGGACATAGCGAAAGAGCAACGAACTTGTTAGAACTTATACATAGTGATGTATGTGGCTCTTTCAATGTTGCAGCTAGAGGTGGTTACAGGTACTTCATTACATTTACTGATGACTTCAGTAGATATGGTTATGTGTATCTTATGACACATAAATCAGAATCCTTTGAAAAGTTCAAAGAATTCAAGAATGAAGTACAAAACCAGCTTGGCAAGAGTATTAAGATACTTCGATCAGATCGAGGTGGAGAATACCTTAGCCATGAGTTTCGTGACTATCTAGCTGAGTGTGGGATTCTATCCCAACTCACTCCTCCTGGAACACCACAGTGGAATGGTGTATCCGAAAGGAGGAATCATACCCTATTAGATATGGTACGATCTATGATGAGTCACACAGATCTTCCTATATCCTTTTGGGGATATGCTCTAGACACAACAGCCTTTACCCTTAACCGTGTACCATCCAAGGCTGTGATAAAGACACCATATACGATATGGACAGGGAGAAATCCCTAGATGTCTTTCATGAGGATTTGGGGTTGTGAGGCTTACGTTTGACGTCAAGTCTCAGACAAACTGGGACCCAAATCCGATAGGTGCTATTTTATTGGATATCCCAAGGATACAAAGGGATATTACTTCTACATTCCCACTCAGCATAAAGTGTTTGTAGCAAAGACTGGGGTTTTTCTAGAAAGGGATTTTGTTTCTAGAAAAACTAGTGGGAGTACGTTCGATCTTGAAGAAATTCAAGATAAGGACCATAGCACTGAGGCCTTGATGGAGGTTGAACAGGAACCACAAAGTGTTGTGGCTGATGAGATTGTTGCACAAAGAGTTGTGGAACA
This sequence comes from Wurfbainia villosa, assembly GCA_025175895.1. NCBI lineage: Eukaryota > Viridiplantae > Streptophyta > Magnoliopsida > Zingiberales > Zingiberaceae > Wurfbainia > Wurfbainia villosa. Next base: position 27,391,784 of record CM045995.1, read on the forward strand.
ACCACCTGTTCATATAGACCTACCTCTTCGCAGGTCTGATAGGGTACGTCGTCAGCCTGAGAGATACTCATTTCTCTTGTGTGACCATGATGATGTTATGCTCATTGAGAATGAGCCTACCTCCTATCAGGAAGCTGTGATGAGCCCAGATTCTGAGAAATGGCTAGAGGCCATGAGATCCGAGATGGAATCCATGTACACCAACCAAGTATGGACTTTGGTTGATCCACCTGAAGGGGTCAAACCCATTGGGTGTAAGTGGGTCTTTAGAAGAAAGACTGACTTGGATGGACTTACACATACCTATAAGGGCCGATTGGTGGCTAAAAGTTTCAAGCAAATTCATGGTATTGACTATGATGAAACCTTTTCTTCAGTGGCGATGTTTAAGTCCATTCGGATCTTTCTTGCTATTGCAGCATACCACGATTATGAGATCTGGAAGATGGATGTCAAAATTGCGTTTCTGAATGAAAACTTACTCGAGGATGTGTACATGACACAACCTGAGGGTTTTGAAGATCCACAGCATACTGGGAAAGTATGCAAGATGCAAAGGTCCATTTATGGGCTAAAGCAAGTCTCTCGGAGCTGGAATCTTCGATTCGATGATGCGATCAAACAGTTTGGTTTCATCAAGAATGAAGATAAACCCTGTGTCTATAAGAGGGTTAATGGGAACATAGTTGTCTTTCTTGTATTATATGTGGATGGCATACTACTCATTGGGAATGATATCCCTTTGCTACAGTCTGTGAAGACTTGGCTGGGGACGTGCTTCTCAATGAAGGACTTAGGTGAAGCTGCCTGTATTCTAGGCATCAAGATCTATAGATATAGATCTAAGAGATTGCTTGGACTAAGTTAGAGTACATACATTGACACGGTATTACTACGGTTTACCATACAGAATTCCAAGCAGGGACTTCTGCCGATGTCATATGGTGTGAGTCTTTCGAAGACTCAAAGTCCCTCTTCTAGAGAGGAGAGAGACCGCATGGATAAGATCCCTTACGCATCTGCCATAGGATCTATCATGTACGCCATGCTGTGTACTCGTCCTGATATCTCGTATGCTTTGAGCATGACGAGTAGATACCAGTCAGATCCAGGTGAGCATCACTGGATAGCAGTCAAGAATATTCTTAAGTACTTGAGAAGGACTAAAGAATATTTCTTGATATTTGGAGGCGATGAGGAGCTAGCTATAAAGGGTTACAGCGATGCCAACTTCCAAACTGACCAGGATGATTATAGATCACAGTTAGGGTTCGTGTTTTGCTTGAATGGTGGTGCTGTGAGCTGGAAGAGTTCGAAGCAGGACACAGTTGATGATTCTACAATAGAAGCCGAGTATATCGCTGCATCTGAGATAGCAAAGGAGGCAGTTTGGATCAACAAGTTCATTACTGAGCTTGGGGTGGTTCCTAGCATTGCAGATCCTATAGAGCTCTATTGTGACAACAATGGAGCGATTGCACAGGCTAAGGAACCTCGCTCACACCAGCAGACCAAACACATACTACGGCGCTTCCATCTCATTCGAGAGATTATCAATAGAGGAGATGTAAAGATTTGTAGAGTACCCACAGAGGCTAACATCGCAGATCCCTTGACCAAGGCTTTGGCACAGAAAAAGCATGATGGTCATACTAGGTCATTAGGTATTAGATACTACGGTGATTGACACTAGTGCTAGTAGGAGATTGTTAGTGAAAGCCCTAGAGTCAATCATGTGATGATTGTTGTATGGACTTTATTGTATCATATTCCTATTTATAAAGGCATGGTTATTATATTTACTTGTATTGGTGCCAAATAACTAAATATAATAATGTCCTTGAGTAGTAGGTTCTTATCTATATCAATCGATTGGTTGAATCGATAATGAGATGATATAGAGAACACTACTCTTAATCATTCCTAGTCAAGTATTAACATTCAGGAACAATGTTAATGCGTAGAGACTAGCATGTAGGTCAACACGATGACTTGATCTCACAAGTCATGGATATGAGATATCAAGTTGACACATGGGTATGAATTGGAGAATGTATACTAAATGACCCTCCATGAGAAAGTATCATGGATCGTTATATGAGTGTCATATACTTTCTCATGTGGCTATTAGTATGACTATTAGTCTTTAGACCTAAAGTCACCATGGTTCCTTACATAAGGAGTTGCATACTTTGGCTTCGTCAAACATCACCCGTAAATGGGTGGACTATAAAGGCGATTACTGGGTATGTAACAAATTATGCGGAGGGATGTGAGTGATGTAGATGGGATCTATCCCTCCTATATGACGGAGGTGACATCGATATTCTTGATAGAGTGAGACCACGAAGTGTATGACCATGCCCAAATGAGTCAATATGAGATATTGAGCTCATTTGATTAGAGTGAGTCTACTTGGAGTTTAAGATATAGATTGTACTGAGGATGACACGGTCTATGCCTCAATTGGTCAATCTAGATGTCAAGGATAGAGGGACATTGTCACATATTGTGAGAGTCACAATTAGTAGTCACAAAGGTGATGTTGGAGCTCAACATTCTTGTAACTTGGGTAGCAATGATGTGTTGCTAGATACCTCTTATTGCTTATGTTCCTAAATCGGTTTAGGGACATTGCCAACGTTACAAGAACCTATAGGGTCACACACAAAGGGCAATTAGATGGAGATTAGGTTCATATAATGAACCATGAGGATTAGGTTCATGGGATGAACCAAATTGGATTAAGAGTAATCCTAATTAGAATAATTGAGTTGGACTCAATTTGATTAAAGTGTTGAATGAGTCTAATTTAGATTTGATTCATCAAATCAATTTAAATTAATGAATAGAGATTCATTAAATTAAAATTTACTTGAATCAAATGGTTGTATTTGATCAACCATGGGAGATAAGAGGTCAAGTTTGATTTGACTTGAGAGGGAAGATGAAAGGTCAAGTTTGACTTGACCAAATGCCATGTCATGATGATGACTTGGCATGGCCGACCATGATGATTCTCCACATCATCATTGACTTATCATGTGGTGCCACCTCATGAGGGAGACCAAGAGCCATTGGCTCTTGGAGTTACATGCATGCATGTAACCCCCCAAGGTTAAAGTGGCTGGCCACTTCTTGATGAGGTGTGAATTGTTTTTAGGTAACTCCATCTTCTTCTTCCTTGGATCATCTTCTTCCTTGGCTCTCTTCCTCTCTTGCTCTCCCAATCCTCCATTGCCAAGACCTTCAAGGAGTGCTAGCACACTCAAGATTGTCTTTTCTCCACCTATTGCTTGTGTGGATACCAATAGAGGAGTGTGCACTTGACACTCTCGAGTTTCGGCAATCCATTTGGACGAGCGGGATAAGCGAAGGGCATCGCTTCAAATGTAACTTCTTATCATGTAGATCTAGAGTAGATCTAAAGGTATTAAACACATACATGTTAGTTTTATTTTTTATACTTCACACTGATCCGTGGTCGGGGCTTCCGAGGTTTCCGCAACGCAAAAAGCGGTTTTTACGGCTCGAAAAACACAACACATATATATAGGGTATGCAAGAAAGAAATACAAAAGGACTATACTTACCTGAATCTCCTACCCTAATATAGGAGCATGTGCCCTACTAGAAGAAATAAAGTCATCACCATATACAAATATGTATCTTGTATGCATGGCAATCATATGCAACATCCAAGGCATCAATAAAAATGCAGCAAACACAATACAAATGCTATCCATACAAAATGCATGTCGTGTAAATGACATGGTCACCCCTGACACCAGTCAGCCGCCTCACACGCGATGGTGAAGCTGAGTGGGTAGGGCTATGACAACTGTGCACTCTTCCATCACTGCTCCTGAGTGACCGAGTGGACAGGATGCTGTCGAAGTACACCTATCCTTTTGCCCCAAACAGAGTGGGGGAGCTAAGCTCTCATCTCCCGGTGTCATAGACCAGAGGAGGGATCCTTGCCTGCTACCACGCTGCCTCATCGCTACCCATGAGCGGACCAGCGGAGCCTGACAGAGAAACTGCACATACCCTCCTGATGTACCACTAACCCATGAGTGGTAGCGTGTGCAGACCATGTAACTGGCTACGGGCTCGACTATAAAGGAACCCCATCCAGCCAGCATGCAATCATGCAAGATGGTGCATGATACTAAAGCATGTAAATCCAACTAAAATGCATAACCGAATAATATGCACAACCAATAAGTACATATCCATGATCCGAGTAAAACAGGGAAAGTATAACCATAACCGATCAAATGCATGTATCAAGTAGGCACAAAAACATACTAGGCATATAAACATGAAAATTATTGCAAGATATCCTAACTAGCATATCAACATGACTATATATAGGAGATAAGTCAAAATACCCGCCTGATATAATGCTCGAAATAATGCAATCCTCACGCTCGTGGACATGCCTTGTGACAGAAACCTGCATATAACAACCGTTATGATTAAGTACAATCATACAACGACTGATCGAATCAAATCCTACATCGACTTCGTAACCCGATCAACTAGATTGATCTAGTTACCCACATAACCTAAACAAGTCTTCACATCAATCCTTATCGACCATTAAACCAATTAACAACCTAATCGTTGTGCAAAATCCTGTACAGCCTATCCTAATCACACTGCAGCCAACCCAAACCTCCAACCCATGCTACCTTTACTCACATCCAAAACAATCTAGCAATTTACAATAAAAAGGAAACAGGGAATCGATCAATCTTACCAGCACTTGAGACTCCACCGATAGAATTTCCCCACCTTTGCCTTGTTCGCCGAGAAAGTCCACTGCCCAATTCATAAATTGAGCTCAAACACAGAAATTCACAGCTATGAACTAGGTATCGCCCAAGGTAAGGAGAAAAATTGGTGCTTACCTATTCCTGATGACAAACGACATTGGAACCCCCTCCTAATCTCCTCGGTTCACCGGAAAAATTCAACACCAATCGCTGCCCTAATCCACAGATCACATCAACACTTCATTCAACATCGTTGATCCATAGAAAACATCATGAACAGAAGAGAAAAGAAGGAAACAAGGAAATACACCCAAATTTCAAACTCGCGAGAATTTGTTTCGCCTAACCCTGAGTTTTGAGCTCGGCGAAGATGGCGGCCTCTCTCAGATTCGCAGAAACCCACCACACCGACAACCCAACCTACTTCCAATCCCGAGCTCCACACACGCGATCTTGCCCCAGCTTCGATCGGGAAGAACAACTCCCACTTTGAACCGCCACCTAGCCGCTGCCAGCCTCCGTCTGTTCTGACAGAGACCTCCACCGCAGATCAATATGCAGCGGCAACTCCTCTGACCTAACTTTCGGCCACGTGCTCGCTCACCTCCGGCGCAAGCTCGCCACTCTTGCTTGATCGAGGGGAAGATCGCCAGGAGAAAGGGGCGTCGAGAGGGTCGGCAGCCAGGGGTGTTGCCGGAGTTGCGTGCGTCCGGGGTAGGGCTGGCGATCGCGAGGGCTCGGGCGAGCGGCGTCAATGACTGCGGCTGCGGCGTGGAGAAGAGTGAGGCGGTGGTGATTTGGTGACTGAGGGCGAGAAGAGAGGAGAAGGTGTCGCGAGAGAAAACCGTAGCGAAGAGGGGGATCGGGCGCAACGGGGAAAAGAAAAGGGGGAAATAGAAAACCTAGGTTTTCTATTTAAAACTTTAGGTTAATAAAATTTATTAACCCCTCAAAATTGATATTTCAACTAGGCCCTCCAAAAGCCTATTTATTTTATCCCCGTAAATATCTCGTACAAGCCTCATTTAATTCCAAAAAAATTCCTAAAATTCTCTAAAAATCCTGAAAAATTTCCAGGATAAATTTCTTAATTCTTTGGCCATTTTATTTTGGTATTTTAAATTTTCCGTATTTAACATGATCAGTCGATTGATGGTCTACCCGTTGGAACTTATCCAACGTGGCTCGGGCTGTTGTGAGACAACGGCTACAGGAGCAGTCGACTGATGGTCACGATCAGTCTACTACTAGGCAAAATTCATCCTGAATGTAGGTTATAAAAGCAACTCATGGAGAGGGATTTGGCAATGGTTCCTTGAGGAGATTTGGGGTGATTTGCTAGTGCAATTCTGGGTCTCAAAGTGCAACTCAAGCAACCAAACAAGCAAGCTTCCAAAAGATCGTTTGTTAAGTTTTCTTTGCATTCTTTTGTTGTATTTCATTTGTAATTGCTTGTTTTACTTTGTATTACTGGTGTAATTATTGTAAGAGGTTGCTCCGCCTCCGACTTGTTGTCCAGAAGGAGTATATTTGATTAGTGGTGTGTGTTTGCATCGCTAGGGCTCTTTCGTGCCCAATCCGTGGAGTAGAAATCATACGGTTCTGAACCACATTATATCGTCATGTTGTGATTGTGCTTATATTTATTTTGATTGTATATTTCGTATTTCCGCTGCGTACTAACATTGTGTAGCAAGCGCAATCGAATTCCATCATCCGATGATGAAATGCTATTCACCCCCCTCTAGTAGGCGCATAGGTCCTAACAAGTGATATCAGAGCGAGATCGCTCTTCAAACCAAGAGAGCACCGCTAGAGGAAGAAGATGGAGTTTGAAGATAAATTGGGATGGGATATCAATACCCCAATTCCGTACACCTTCTACGGACGAGAAGACTTCAATCAATGGAAGGCAAGGATTGAAGACTTCATGATGATGATAGACATTGAAGATTGGTCCACTTTGATGAAAGGGTTTGAATTTCCAAGAGGGGCAAAGGGAGGGTTCCTCAAAATGAAGAAGTGGACCAAGGAACAACTCTGAGAATTCGAGAGAAGCAATAAGGTAATAAAATTCTTGATTGAGTTGATTCCTAATGAAATTGTGTCCAAGTTAGGTGAGTACAAGGATGCAAAGGAATTTTGGAGCGAAGTAGCTAAGCTCCATGAAGAACCTTCAATGGCTCAATCAGAGGAGACCGAAGAAGCAAGCACATTATCCTCACAAGCAAGTGAGGATTCGGAAGTTGAAGAGGAGTCAACATCCGGGTCAAGAGAAGAGTGTGAAGAATTGAAAGTTGAGAGGCCATCAACGTCCAAGGAAGAGGAAGAATTGGAGGAGACCTCCACCTCTAGGATTGAGGGGGAGGAGAGGATTTCCACACCGGAGCAAACTCAAGAGAAACCATCTACCTCCGGTCGAGAAGAAGATGAAGAACCATTTCATTCCACCACCACTCTAGGTAACTCAAGCGATTTAGTTCAAAATAAAATTCATATAATTTTCTTTGAGTGTAGGGAAGTTGGGCACTATAAGAGCAAGTGCCTAAAGAATGTCAAGAAGCCTCAATCGGTGCCAAAGGTCAAAGATGTCGGTCCCCCAACAAAGGAGCACATCATTTTCTTCAAATGTCAACAAAAAGGGCATTATAGAGTCAATGCCCTAGGGGGAGGAAGAAGACTCAACAGGGAGCATCACATGTAGGGGGAGCCTCTAAGGCAAACCCTAAGGTATATTTTAATGCACCTTCTAGTTCTAGGATCAAAAAGCATATTTTTAGTACTCTTGCTATTACTCATGAAAAGCATGCTAGTAAAAATAAGTTTTATTGCTTAGGAGCTAAAAATGTCAACTTTAGAAATAAGGAGAAATTTTAGACTAATGTCCCTAGAAAAATTCTACCTAAGGAGTCTATTAGGAAGGTAAAAAAACATCTAGGCTTTACTCCAAAGAAATCTAGACATACGCCTAGGAAGGGAAAAAATGATCAAAGAAACCATGGCCCCACCAAATTAGAGAAATTAGAGCTAGAAAACCAAGCCTTGAGGTCAAGGCTTGAGAAATTGGAGAAGACCCTTTGGAAAATGAAAAATTAAATACAAGGGTCAAATAGTCAAAATCTAGGGTTAAGGAGTCAAAACCTAGGTTTTAGGAAACAAGAACTATCAAAGGGAAAGAAAGGTTTGAGTCACAAACCTAAGCCCAAAAGGACTTATCATAGTGTTCCATTCGATTATGGAACACAACCTAGGTCTAGGAAAACCAAGGTCAATAGGGAAGTCATCCCTAAAGTTGACCAAGGTAGATGCCTAGTGGCTAGGGTTTTAAAGAAACCTAGGGAAGCCACTAAGAAGGTTACAAGGGGAGTTACCCCTAGAGATAACCTAGGCAAGACCCAAATGACTAAGGCTTCTAAGCCTAGGAGGGTCATTAGGAGAATATCTAGGGAAGTTATCCCTAGCGAATACCTAGTAAACCCAAGGAGCTCCAATAGGTATTGGGTTCCTAGGAGCGTGATCGATTCACCCTAAATGGGTTAGGGTGTGTCAACTTTAAATGGATGGGTAATTAACCTAATCATGGTAAAGGTGACACTTTAGGTCATTTCCAAGGTTATGAGTATCTTGGAAATGTGTTTTGATCACCTAAAGGCTTTTAGATGTGCCAATATATTTTTGAAGATTATGAAAAATTGATCAAATTGGCACAATTAGGTCTTAGAGTCATGGTGTGTCATTTTTGGATTTTTGGTACACTTAGGGGATTAGTAATAATATGGAAAAGTGGAAATAATCATAACAAATGACAATTAATATTAAATTTTAGGTTTTATATACCTCTATATATTTTATTTGTCATGGTTGATTTGTCATATGTCATATCATGACATCATATCTATTTTTATCATTTATATGTCATGATCATGCTTAGATTATGATTTTTTTAGTATCATGTATGCTTAGATTTCATCTTTATGTCATGACATCATGATCATTGGCTATATTTATTTATGTTATCTTTTATGTAATGATCATTCATGTATTTATGAAAATTGATTTAAGGACAATTGACATGACTTGAAGTCCCATGTATAAGGGAATCAAGTAGTGTTGCCTTAGAAAAATGCATGTGACCCTAGTTTAGGATGAACAAAACCCACATCTCACATCTAATTGATATGTGTGTGTTTTCAAACACTCTAAACACATATGAGATGTTAGGAAATGAGTTAAGTTCAAGGTGCATGGTTCTTGCATCTAGATGAACTCAAACTCATCTAAAACCATGGGGGAACCATGAGGAAAGCTTATGTACAAGTCATGTGCATCAAGCCCATAGACCATGGTTCAATATAAAGTTTTAAAACTATTTCAAAATCATTTTGAAAAACCTTGGTGAAGTCTATCTTTTGATAGCAATCACCATTGATGATGTTGATACAAAGTAAGCTCAAACAATGAAGTTTTTCTCATTTTTGAATTTTGTATCAATTTCACTATTTTATAGGTAAATTATTTTTCAAATATTTTTCACCCATTGTATTTGTTATAAGTATTATATGTATGAATTTTTATAATTTTTCAAGTTATGTATAATTACTTATACTTTTCTGAAATTCGATTCTGAAATTTGATATCTGTGTTTTGCATATATCAGTCGACTGCCATCAAGTGGCAGTTGATTGATGCATCTGTTGGATTTTCGGAACCACGGCGAGTGTGTGTTCGAACATGTTTCGTAAACATGTATACAGTGGAAGAATTAAAAAGAAATAAATTTAATTTATTACAACACACACATCACACATATGCATAGTACAACATGTATAGACATAATCGCAGTTTCAAATTTTGCAATAAAAGGAAATTACGCTAGTTATACCTGACGTATCACGTGCAGCGTGAATAGCATCAACCGGAGCAACTCTTGCTAGAATTGCCTCTATCCGTATCCATGCTGAGTATCATCGGGATAGCTTCGCCAAGCTACGAGCCTCGTCTTCGTAGGATTCACTAGCCTCGTGTCGAAGACGATGTGATCGAGAGAAGATCACAATCCGAATCAAATTCGGATTTGAAAATGAGTCCCCAAAACTCGCTTCTTCGGAGAGGTATTCGTCAACCGATTAATGAATCCTTGGTCCTCCACCTATGAGGATTATCGGAGATCCAATCCCCGACAATAAAGTCACTGTCATAGCTCCAAACGTCATCCAAATGACGCTCCGACAAAAAGGAAATAAGCTGTCTAAAAACTGGACAACTTGGTGGAGGACTTGGCGCCGGCCAAAGGGAGAGGGTCGGCTGGTCCTTGGTCACCGGAGCCAAGGAGGGTCACCAGAGGATGGCCAGCAGCAGCTGGAGGCCGGCGGCAGCAGGTGGAGGCATCCAGCAAGGAGGGCGGCAACAAGGTTGGGTGGCAACCTTGTTGGGCGACAAGGAGAGGAGAAGGGCTTGGGTGGCTAGGGTTTCCAACACACAAGTTATCCACGAAAAACCCTTAAGCCATATTTTATAGAGAACACATTCTCCTAACGGTTATTGGTTAATAACCAAAACCCGTTAACCCGCTTCAATAACTTAAGTTAAAATAAATCGAACCGAGTTGGTCTATTTTAAGTTAAAATGAACCGAACCAACTTTTGGTTCATTCGTTTAAAAAAAACCAAACCCCTTTGGTTTATTCTCCACCATTGGATTAGAACCAAACCAATTTGGTTCATTTATCATGTCTTCATAAGACTCAGCCCATTCATGCTTCCATTGCGACTAAAACAGTTTCATGCTCGCTCCTTGTTTGGTCCAACCAAACTTAGTTTCTCTCGATCTGAGAATCTCATTCTCAAGCTTGTTTTAAATCCTTCGGATTACGCTCGTTGTGCGTGTGACCAAATAGGTTCTCGATTTATGTTGGTCGTTTATAATTGACCATTAATTATAGAACGATCATGAGAAGCACCTAGTAGTACATCATGATCCCCAATTAATCAAAAAATCAACGGTTGATCCAGAACCACTTCTGAAACCTTTCAGCAGCTGCAATGAATCGTGCCCCATTCCCTTCACGCATCTTATACCTACTTGGTTCAAGACATGGTCTATAGTGTCAGTCCCCACTAGGTCGACTACCTTGCACCTAGCCCAAGTATCATTTTCTCGTCCTACGGATTCTAGTTACTACACATGCATCTAAGTGTACCTTACTCTAAACATGCAATACTTTGGCCAAAGACTTTAGTAACAATCCGACGAGAGGCCATGGGAATACTTCTCCTCGCAAGGAGTGGTGAATCCTTTATAGGCTATTCAAACACCTTCGGCCACTTCGACTTATACCCAATCATCTCGGGTCTACATCTCCTCAGAGATGCTTGCTTAAGATGTCAAAGCATAAGTCTTCATGACAAAAATGACTTGAATACCGCAAGTCAAAGGAACATCGCAGTTAAGCTGCAGTAAGAACTTCATTGACATATTCATATATGCAGAGAACCATATGAAGTCTTACAGTTGGTCACTCCAATAAACTAGTTACCATAAGTAACATCCACGATTAACTCCGGACATCACAATGTCTCCAGCAAGTGAGAATCAGCTGCTTGGATACACCAAAGAGTATACCTCGTGCTAGTCTCGACAGAATTGATGGTGTCCAAATCCATCAATTCATCGACTAGGGATAATTCCAATACATCACAAATACACATGTAGAGATACTCACAAGTTGTGATCCAATCACAAATTCTCTCATGCTGTGAATCGTATTATGGACATTCAATAAATGAGTTTAAGATCCAATCAAATACATGAAAACATATATACTCAAATAGTGAATCTTCATTTATCAAATAAATGGTACAATCATAAGGCGATTATCTTAGGACACCTCTCATATATAACTAACAAACTCCCACTTGGCCTAATGCCAACCGCCACGGTATCCAATACCATAAGCTCTAACATGGCCCTCAAACTTACTTTGAGGTAAGGCCTTAGTTAAAGGATCCGCTAAGTTCCTTTCAGTTGGAAACTTCTCGATTTGTATTTCCTTCGTACTTATGATCTCTCTAATCAAATGATAGCGGCGAAGCACATGTTTAGATCGTTGATGAGACCACATAAAGTTCAGAGATGAACTTCTCGATCCAAACCACTTCCTTTACTGCTTCCAAAGCAGCAATGTATTCTGTCTCAGTGGTAGAATCCGCTATAGTGTCTTGCTTGAAACTTTTCTAACTTATTGCGCCTCCATTTAAGGTAAATACGTACCCAGACTGAGATCTGGAATCATCCTTGTATGTCTGGAAGTTGGCATCCGTATACCCGCGTATTACCATATCTCCTTCTCCATATATAAGGAACACATCCTTAGTTCTTCTCAACTACTTAAGGATCATCTTAACAACCGTCCAATGATCCATTCCTGGATCATACTAGTATCTGCTCATGACACTCAAAGCATAGAATACATCGGGCCTCGTACATAACATAGCATACATGATAGATCCTATTGCGAATGCATAGGGAATCTTACTCATGCAAATCCTCTCGTCTTCTGTGCGCAAACACATAGACTTCGAAAGGTGTATCCCATGCCTGATAGGAAGAAAACCTTTCTTGGATTCCGACATGCTAAACCTCTTTAGCACTCGTTCTATATATGTAGACTGTGAAAGACCAAGCAACCTATTCAATCTATCCCTATAGATCTTAATCCCGAGGATGTAAGTTGCTTCTCCCAGGTCTTCATGGAGAACATCTTGGACAACCAAATTTTAACTGACTGTAAGACAGAAACATCATTTCCTATAAGTAATATGTCATCGACATACAATACTAGGAACACGACTGCACTCCCACTTACCTTCTTGTACACACAAGGTTCGTCCGAATTTTGTGAGAAATCAAACCTTTTTATAGTCTCATCAAAATGGATATTCTAACTCCTGGATGCTTCTTCAATCCATATATAGACCGTCGCAATTTGCATCTTTGGTTTTATCGACCGATGTGAAACCCTCAGGCTATATCATATACACGTCCTCGAGTAGGTTTCCATTAAGGAAAGTTGTTTTCACATCCATCTACCATATCTCATAATCATAATGAGCCGCTATGGCCAGGAGCATCCAAATGGATTTAAGCATAACAACAGGTGAATAGGTCTCGTCATAATCAACACCAATAAGAAATCCATATCTCTCAAGAATATTGCGTGTTCTACCAGATCTACGAAGATGTGGTGTCACAATAGGTCCAACCGATGGCTCATCACTATGAGTTATCAGTTGTGGTGCTTCAACAGGTATCTCATTAATGTCTATTAGAGTCTCTCGAGCCTCCTTAAGCTCAACGACACTCCCACTATTTTCTTGCAAGAGAAACTCTTTCTTTAGAAACACAACATGCCTTGAAACAAACATCTTTTGTTCAACAGGATGATAGAATTGGTAACCCCTTGTTTCCCTAGGGTATCCAACAAATAATTTATTTGACTTAGCATCAAATTTGTCTGATACAGTCTGCTTCACATAAGCAGGACAACCTCATATCTTCAAGTAAGATAAATAAGGTTTCTTACTATTCCATATCTCATATGGAGTAGTTGAGACTACCTTGGTTGGCATTCTGTTTAGCAAGTAAACAATTGTCTGAAGTGCATAGCCCCAAAAGGACTTGGGAAGATTCGCATGATTCATCATCGACATGACCATGTCCAACAAGGTTCGGTTATGCCTCTGGTGTATATGGCGGAGTCCATTGAGACAATATACCATTGTCCCTTAGATAATCTAGAAACTCTGGACTCAAGTATTCACCACCTCAATCCAATCGAAGTATTTTAATACTCTTGCCAAGTTGTTTCTTTACTTCATTTCTAAATTCATTAAACCTTTCAAAGGCTTCAAACTTGTGTTTCATTAAGAACACATACCCAAACCGTGAGTGATCCTCGGTGAAGGTAATGAAGTAGCTATAGCCTCCTAGAGCATGAGTTGTCATAGGTCCACATACATCCGTATGTATTAGACCAAAAAAATCTCCCACTGGTTCACCTTTTTCCGTAAAAGGTAACTTAGTCATCTTGCCTTTTAAGCATGATTCGCATGTATCGAATGAATCAGATTCAAACGATTCCAAAATTCCACATCGGTGTAATTCGGACATGCATTTCTTGCTTGCATGGCCAAGACGACAATGACACATATAGGAGTCTAATTGATTATCCTTTCGAGCACGCTTGTTGCTCGCTTCGATATTGAAATGTCACTGGATACGTCCAACGTATAAATACCATTGCTAAAGTTCCAGTCTCATAAAGAACGTCATTCAAAGTTATGTAACAACAATTGTTACTAAAAGTTAAATGGTGCTCATTCCTATTTAAACAAGAAATAGAAATGATGTTCTTTACCATAGAAGGAACATAAAAGTAATTGTCCAGTTCTAAGACAAGTCCTATAAGGAGTTTCAACAAATACGTTCTGATGGCAAGTGCATCAACCTTTGCTCCATTTCCAACAAGTAAATTTTACTCTCCCTTGACGAGTCTTCTTCTATTCCTTAGCCCATGTATGTTATTACATATATGTGAATCACACCCGGTATCCAATACCCAAGTGTCTAAGGAAATAGACAATCAATAACGAAGATATCTGAAGAAGATGGGGCATCTGATACCTTATTATTCTTCACGGACTCAAGATAAATCTTACAGTTCCTTCGCCAATGGCCCTCCTTGCCATAATGATGGCAAGTGCCCTTTTTAAGCTAGTTCTGCCTTTTTAGCCTTTTTCTTCTTCCCTTTCTGCTGTTCCTTTGACTTCTTCTTTGAATCTTTCTTCGAGGAATCAACTAACAACACTGTCCCCTGCTTATGCTTCACAGAAGGCTCCACAGTCTTCAGCATGTTGAGCAGTACCATAGATGATCCTTCTTGTATCTCAGAGGTGAAGAGGAGCTTGGAGACTTCGAACCTTTCGAATCTCACTTGCTCGTCAAACAACTCATAAAGATGAAAGGCTATGGTATGAGCATCCATATGCTCATGCTGCTTCCGCAGCTCGGGTACCATCGCAGCTAGCATGATGCAACTCACTTAGTCCAGAATCACTCACATGTTTCTGATAGGCCAATAATTGGTCCAGAGTTGCATCATCACTAGGATGGGCGGGAAGAGGCTCTTCGAGGACATATGCAAGCTTTTCCGCCTTGAGAACAATTCTCAAGTTTCTAAGCCAATCCAAGAAGTTCGAACTAGTCAATTTATTCAAATTCAAAATAAAGTGCAAATTCAAAGACATCATGATCAAGCGATTAACCTAGAAATACAAATCGAGCATATATGAGAAAGATGGAAAAATGCATCAACATTCATTTACAAAATCCCATTCATTTCGAATTTTAAAACCCCTAAATCACTTCGGGAGATCGTAGGTCCATCTCCAAATGGGCTGATATCCAATATAGATATGAACAACCTTGGAGAGAGTCCAACAAGCCATTCATAGCTATAATGGTAGGTATCAAGTATACCGATTGCATATCACATATATGCAACTATCACAATGTGCTATCAACTAATTGAATGTTCACACATACATTGGGTTGTTAACTCATTAACAAGTATGCATCATATGCATAGCACCCAACTTCACCTCCCTTCACATCGACCTTGGAGAGAGTCCAACAAGCCGATGCTCCAGGTTAAAGTCAATCCATTAATCGAGAAATAGCTTTAATATGGTTAGAGCGCATTCAACCAATTAGCCCGGCTTGGAGAGAGTCCAACAACCAAAGCCAACGATTGACCTCTGACTCTTATCATATTAGTATTAAACTATTCCATGGTTTGAACATGTTCGGGTTCGAGCCAGGCTTGGAGAGAGTCCAACAACCCAAACAAGAAATAGAATTCTGGTTCCAACCATATTAATGGAAGGTGTAGGCTTTAATATTGTGTAAGGGTTTTAATGTCTCATCCTCTTTGCATGAAAATAACTATTATCTACATGGCATGACATACATGACATACATCTACATGTCACGACATGCATGACATAATGATATGAATCTAATGCAATTACATGACATACAATTATGGCATGTAGAAAATTTCATTATATGTCATAACTATTTATGGAAATAAAATATGTTTAAGATTTTATTCCCCAAATTAAATCATGATTAAATTAGGAAATAAATTTCCAAATCTAATCACATAATTTATTTATAGAAAGTCTTAATTAAGGAAAGTTAAATTTAATTTAGGAAACAAATTTCCTAAATTGTCAAAACTATTTATGGAAATAAAATATATTTTAGATTTGATTCCCAAATCAAATCATTGTTGGGGATCGATTGGACGCTAGAGGGGGGGGTGAATAGCGGTACGTGATGGAATTCGTTCATGATTGAGTCTATAATTTTCATTAGCACAGCGGAACAATGATAATAAAAGCAATAACGAAATAGACACAATCAAATACACCAATACACAAATATTTAACGTGGTTCAGAACCAAAACAGTTCCTACTCCACGGATTGAGCTCTAAAGAGCTCTAGTGATGCACACGCAATCACTAATCACAAATAACTCCTTCTCGACACAAGTCAGAGTTGGAGAAACCTCGTACAAGGATTACACTAAGTAATACAAAAGATACAAGCTAATACAAGTAAGAAATACAATGCAAGTAAAGAAATAACACTTTTCAAGAGCACTTTGGTTGCTTGATTTTTTATTGCCTTGGACTAGCCTTGAAGGACTGGAAAAGCACCAACTCTTCCCCATCAAATCGCCCAAGAAAACCCTTGCTTGAAACCCTCCACGAACAACTGCTTTTAACCTGCATCGGGCTGGATTTCCGCCGATCAGTCGACTGCCATAAGTCACCAGTCGACTGATGCCACTATTGTCATGAGACAATGGGTCAATCCACGCTGGAAAAACTCCAACGGATCTCTTGGCAGTCGACTGCCAACATTGGCAGTCGACTGCCAGCCGCGTAGTCGACTGCCCAGTCGGCTACGGAGCACTCTGTGCTCGCGACTAAACCAGCAGTCGACTGTCGTCCCTTGGCAGTCGACTGCTCCAATGAGCAGTCGACTGCCAGAGCAATTTTAGCTCTAAACCGACAGTCGAACTCTAGTCGACTCACGACAGTCAAACTGGCCATAATGTCAGTCGACTGCCAACCTCAAACAAGAGGTTTTAATCCAAGTATGGTGCCCCCATACTTGCTAGACCACCCTTAGCCTAGACCTAAGCCTTCTAGCCACCTCCATCAGCCTCATGCCTCTCGAATCCCTCCAAGTCATCCATGACTTGTTCATCCATCGCGCTAGGCTTCAGGTGCTTCCATCGCCTATGTCATGCTAACGGTGTCTACACCGCCAAGGCACATTGGACTTATGCCGCCAAGACTCCGCTTGGAATTTATGCCACCAACCATTGGTCTTATGCTGCCAAGACTTCACCCTTGGACTTTATGCTACCAATATTCCCCTTGGACTTCTCAAATGCCAAGACTCAAGCTTGGACTTTCCCTTGCCAACCCATGTTGGACTTTCCATGCCAAGACCCATGCGTGGACTTTTCCCTTGCCAAGACCCATGCTTGAACTTTCTATGCCAAGTGCTCAAGACTTGGACTTTCCATGCCAAGTACCCATGACTTGGACTTTCCATAATCGTATGGTCAACCCTAGTCAACCATCAAAGTCTCCCTCGAGTCAAACTCGAGTCCGGTTAAACATAACTCGGGTCGATTGTATAAACAATCTCCCCAAAACATTAACCGATATTAATGTCAAATATCAATGTCAACTCACTTTGTCAAACCACTTTGTCAAACATCAAAACATCACTCGAGTCAAACTCGAGTCTGGTCAATCGTGACCTGGGCCGATTGCACCAACAATCTCCCCCTTTTTTATGTTTGACAAAACAAACCTTGAGTTAGGCCACTAACTCAAATCTCCTTACCAATTATCCCAAACACTCTCCCAATACTTCTCCCCCTTTTTAACTAACATCAAAAAGGTCTTCTCTCCAAGGAGGTCAATGTCTCATGTCCCAATGAGATCTTACAATCTCCCCCTTGGTCCAAAAATACCTAGGATGCCTACCATCTACCCAGTGATAAGTCCCATATCACTCAAGAGAGGCAATCCTATACACTCTCCCAATTTCCAAATTGGGTTTCTCAAAATCCCATCAATTTTCCCAATTGATAACATTCTCCCCTTCAAGAAGAAAAAAAACACATCCATCATCCCAAGATGGATAACTCCCCCTAAAGGCTTGCTCCCCCTTGACCATTGAACCAATAATGTCCTTGGGAAGTCCCTAAGTTAATAGGAACTCTAAACTATCAAAATTAAGGTCTAAAGTTCAACATTGAACCCTTAAATTTTATACTTTGACCTAACACCTCTCTAGATCCATATCCAATGAATTTTCACCCTTTATAATGCTTCCTAAAGCATATCATAGGGTTAGGAGTGGTTAGGGACCTTTACCATGGCTGAAAATGGGCTAAACAACCTTGTTTTTCCCGAAATCAGCTTGGCAATCGACTAATTGTAGTAATCAGTCGACTGCCACCCTTATCAGTCGACTGCCACTAAGAGTAGTCAACTGATAACTGAAAATCTCGATTTTTAGTTATCAGAAATGAGATTTGGAAAAGCATAAATAATTATACGTAATTCGAAAAATCATGAAATTTGATACGTATAATACCTATGACCAATACAATGGGTGAAAAATGATAGAAAAATATTTTACCCATAAAATATCGAAATTGATACAAAATCCAAAAGTGAAGAAAAACTTCAATGTTTTAACTCACTTTGTATCAACCTCATCAATGGTGATTGCTATCAAAAGATAGGCTTCACTAAGGTTTTCTAAAATGATTTTAAAATGTTTTCAAAACCTTATTTTAGATCATATTCCTTGGGCTCTATGTACATGACTTGTACACAAGCTTTCCCAATGATCCACCAATGAAATTAGATAAGTTATAGTCCATTTAGATGCAAAAACTATGCACCTTGAACTCAACTCATATCCTAGCATCTCACATGTATCTATGGTGTATAAATACACATACATGTCAATGTAATGTGAGATGTGGGTTTTGTTCTCCCTAATCTAGGGTTTCATGCATTTTTCTAAGGCAACTCTACTTGATTCCCTTATAAATGGGACTCCAGGTCATGTCATTGTCCTTAAATTAATTTTAATCAATTAAATGCATGAAATAATCATGGTATAATAATAGCAAAAATAAATCATGTCGAATGATCATGATGTCATGGCATATGATATAAAACTAAAGCACATGACATTTAAATCCTTAATCATAAACATGATCATGACATTTTAAATGATTAAAATAAACATGATGTCATGTCATGACATATGGTAAATCAAAGCATGGAAAATAAGATATTAAGGTATATACTACCTAAATTTTAATATTAATTGCCATTTGTTGGGATTAAGTTCATTTTGCCATAAAACCTAATTATCTCCAAGTGTGCCAAAAATCCAAAATGGCACACTATGACTCTAAACCCTAAGTTGTGCCAATTTAATTGATTTTTCATAGTTCCAAAAATACATTGGCACATCCTAAAATCTTTTAGGATCACAATATCAATTCTATTTCCAAGGTACCCATAACCTTGAAAATTGCCTAAAATGCCACCTTTACCATGGTTAGGTTAACTACTCATCCATTTAAGGTTGGTACACCCTAACCCATTTAGCATGAATCAATCACGCTCTTAGGAACCCAAAACTTATTTGAGCTCCTAGGGTTAATTAGGTATTCCTTAGGGATAACCTCCCTAGATACCCTCCTAATGACCCTCCTAAGCTTGGTAGCCTTGGTCATTTTGGTCTTACCTAGGTTAACCTTAGGGATTGCCTCCCTAGTAACCTTCTTAGTGGCCACCCTAGGTTTCCTTGAAACCCTAGCTACTGGGCATCTACCTTGGTCTACCTTAGGGATGACTTCCCTATTGACCTTGGTCTTCCTAGACCTAGATTGTGTTCCATAGTCAAATGGAACACTATTATAAGCCACCTTAGGCTTAGGTTTGTGACCCAAACCATTCTTGTCCTTGGTTGACTTTTGTTTCTTGGGTTCTAGATGTTGACTTTGAGGTTTTGACCCTTGAAATTTATTTTGTATCCTATTTAGGGTCTTTTCAAGTATCTCAAGCCTTGACCTCAAGGCTTGGTTTTCTAATTCTAATTGCCCAATTTTCAATTTTTGATTAAGTTTTTGGTCATTGTTCTTTCTAGGCATGTGTCTAGTCCATTTAGGATTAAGGTCTAAGTGTTCTCCTATTTTCCTAATAGACTCCCTAGGAAGGACGTTTCTAGGGACATTAGTCCCAAATTTCTCCTTCTTTAAAAGGTAGACATTTTTGGCTCATAAACAAAATTCTCTATTTCTAGCATGCTCTTTATGATAAATAGCAAGACTATTAAAATTATTCCTAGCATGCTTTTGACTAGAATTTAAAGAACAAGCATTGTTTAAATATACCTTAGGGTTAGCTATAGAAGCTCCCCCTAATTGTAATGCTCCTTCTTGCCCCTTCTTCTTCCCCCTAGAGCATTGACTCCGGTAATGCCCCTTTGAGTTGCACTTGAAGCATATGATATGCTCCTTGCTCTTTTGACTTGGGGCACCGACATCCTTGACTTTTGGAGCTGGTTGAGCCTTCTTGACCCTTTTTAGACACTTACTCTTGTAGTATCCGGATTCCCTACACTCAAAGCATATTATATGAATTTTATTATTAATTGACATGCTTGAGTTACCTAGGGTGGTTGTAGGTGCCGAAATCGGATTTTGAGCTTCTTCATCTTGACCGGATGTCGAAGTTTCTTCTTGATGTTCCGGTGTGGAAGTTCTCTCCTCTCCCTCAATCCTTGAGGTGGATGCTTCTTCCACTTCCTCCACCGATCCGGAAGTTGACTCCCTATCAACTTCCGACTCCTCAAGCTCTTTAGATGGCTATGTGCTTGCTTGAGCTTGAGAGGGTGAGCACTCCTCTTCTTCTTCTTCTTGGACCGATGACAAATTTTCATGGAGCTTTGCCACTTGGCTCCATAGCTCCTTGGCATCTACATAATTACCTAACATATACAAGATATTGTTAGGCATTAAATCAATTAAAAATTTTATCACCTTATCATTTTTCTCGGATGCTTGGACTTGCTCTTCGGTCCATCTCTTCTTTTTGAGGAATCCACCTCTTGGTCCTCTTGGATATTCAAATCCATCCATCAAAATGGACCATTCCTCAAAATCTCTCATCATAATAAAATCTTCAATTCTTCTCTTCCAAGAATTGAAGCCTTCTCGTCCGTATTGAGTGTAGGGCACTGGTGTGTTGATGTCCCAACATAATTGTTCTTGGACTTCCATCTTCACCCTCTAGCGTGCTCCCTTAGTTGTTAAACTTCAAGAGTGGCCTCGCTCTGATACCACTTGTTGGGGATCGATTGGACGCTAAAGGGGGGGTGAATAGCGGTGTGTGATGGAATTCGTTCGTGATTGAGTCTACAATTTTCATTAGCGCAGCGGAACAATGATAATAAAAGCAATAACGAAATAGACACAATCAAACACACCAATACACAAATATTTAACATGGTTCGGAACCGAAACGGTTCCTACTCCACGGATCGAGCTCTAAAGAGCTCTAGTGATGCACACGCAATCACTAATCACAAATAACTCCTTCTCGACACAAGTCGGAGGTGGAGAAACCTCGTACAAGGATTACACTAAGTAATACAAAAGATACAAGCTAATACAAGTAAGAAATACAATGCAAGTAAAGAAAAAACACTTTACAAGAGCACTTTGGCTGTTTGATATTTGATTGCCTTGGACTAGCCTTGAAGGACTGGAAAAGCACCAACTCTTCCCCTTCAAATCGCCCAAGAAAACCCTTGCTTGAAACCCTCCACGAACAGCTGCTTTTAACCTGCATCGGGCTGGATTTTCGTCGATCAGTCGACTGCCATAAGTCACCAGTCGACTGATGCCACTGTTGTCGTGAGACAATGGGTCGATCCACTCTAGAAAAATCTAACGGATCTTTGGCGATCACAACCGCCAGAGTCGATCGCCTGGCCGGCTACAACGCCTGCGTTTCATGACTAAACTAAGAATGATCGCTTCCAATGAGCGATCAATCGCCAGAGCAATTTCATCTCTAAACCGACAGTTGAACTCTAGTCGACTCACGACAGTCGAACCGGTCATAATGTCAGTCGACTGCCAACCTCAAACATGAGGTTTTAACCCAAGTATGGTGCCCCCATACTTGTTAGACCACCCTTAGCCTAGACCTAAGCCTTCTAGCCACCTCCATCAGCCTCACGCTTCTCGGATCCCTCCAAGTCATCCATGACTTGTTCATCCATCGCGCTAGCCTTCAGGTGCTTCCATCGCCTATGTCATGCTAATGGTGTCTACACCGCCAAGGCACATTGGACTTACGTCGCCAAGACTCCGCTTGGACTTTATGCCGCCAACTATTGGACTTATGCTGCCAAGACTTCACCCTTGGACTTTACGCTGCCAATATTCCCCTTGGACTTCTCAAATGCCAAGACACAAGCTTGGACTTTCCCTTGCCAACCCATGTTGGACTTTCCATGCCAAGACCCATGCTTGGACTTTTCCCTTGCCAAGACCCATGCTTGGACTTTCTATGCCAAGTGCTCAAGACTTGGACTTTCCATGCCAAGTACCCATGACTTGGACTTTCCATAATCGCATGGTCAACCCTAGTCAACCATCAAAGTCTCCCTCGAGTCCGGTTAAACATAACCCGGGTCGATTGTATAAACAATCTCCCCAAAACATTAACCGACATCAATGTCAACTCACTTTGTCAAACATCAAAACATCACTCGAGTCAAACTCGAGTCTGGTCAATCGTGACCTGGGTCGATTGCACCAACAATCATGATTAAATTAGGAAACAAATATCCAAATCTAATCACATATTTTATTTATGAAAAGTGTTAATTTCCATAAATACTTCTAAACTTTCCAAAAGTAGAAGATTTCCATAAACACTTCTAAACTTTTCAAAATTAGAAAATTTCCATAAATACTTCTAAACTTTCCAAAAGTAGAAAATTTTCATAAATACAATTATGACTATCGCAAAATAATTTTACAATTATGTCGAAACACAATTTGGCTCTGATACCACTATTGGGTTTCCAGCACCGCGGCGAGTGTGTGTTTGAACATGTTTTGTAAAATTGTGCACAGCGGAAGAATTAAATCTAATTGATTACATCACACACATCATACGCATGCATAGTACAACATGTGTAGATATAATCGCAGTTTCAAATTTTGCAATAAAAGAAAATTACGCTAGTTATACCTGATGTATCACGTGCAGCGAGAATAGCATCAACTGGAGCAACTCTCGCTAGAATTACCTCTATCTGTATCCACGCCGAGTACCATCGGGATAGCTTCACCAAGCTACGAGCCTCGTCTTCGTAGGAGTCACTAGCCTCGTGTCGAAGACGATGTGATCGAGAGAAGATCACAATCCGAATCAAATTCGGATTTGAAAATGAGTCCCCAAAACTCGCTTCTCCGGAGAGGTATTCATCAACCAATTGACGAATCCTTAGTCCTTCACCTATGAGGATTATCGGAGATCTAATCCCCGACAATAAAGTCGCTGTCGGAGCTCCAAACGTCATCCAAATGACGCTCCGACAAGAAGGAAACAAGCTGTCCAAAAACTGGACAACTTGGTGGAGGACTTGGCGTCGACCAAAGGGAGAGGGCCAGCTGGTCCTTGGTCACCGGAGCCAAGGAGGGTCACCGGAGGATGGCCGGCAGTAGCTGGAGGCCGGCGGCAGCAAGTGGTGGCGTCCAACAAGGAGGGTGGCATCAATTGTTGGGTGGATGCTTCGGAGGCTCATTGGCTCCCATGTCCCCGGATTAACATTTTCACTAATGAAAGGATTAATCCGGATGGGATGAGCTTCCTTAGCAACACCATTTCGTCATCGTGCTAACAACTCGAGTGGTCACTTGAACAAACTAGTTGTTCAAGCAACACAACTCTTCTAGTTGGTTAGCCACGGAAGAGACGACGGATGGATCGCCGGTTTTTGTGTTTGTCTTCGGGGTCCATGATTATACAATATATATTCATACACACACATGCATAATCATTACAAATAAGAACATGCTCAGATCTGTACATAAAGTTAAAATAACTTTATACCTCACGATCTTCTACCGTATGTCCTATCCTTCTCGTGGACGACGTGTGGACGAAGATCCTCCACGAGTAGAAGCCTTCTAGATCGAGTTCTCCTCTACCTTGTCCGCTGCGAACAAAGAGAAAAACGAACAAATACCTCTCCTATCTAGAACCGACCACCAAATTGGAGAATTTGGTGCAACCGCCGGCCAAGGAGCAATGGATGATGCGCCGGCCAACTTCAAGAAGAGTTGCCGCCGGCCACTTGGAGAATAGGGAGGAGGAGATAACCGGCCACCAATGGGAGGATAACCGCCGGCTAAGGAAGAAGGAAGAGGCTTCTAGGATGGGCGCCGGCCAAGGAATAATCAAAGAGTTGGGCGCCGGCAATCAACTAGAAGAGAAGAGGTTGCCGCCCACTTTGTTCCAAACCCTAGCCGCCCAAAACCCTAGCCTCCAATTCGAAAATCTCCAATCCTCTATCTTTTGCCGCCCAACCCTAAGCCATATATTTATAGAGTAGGGCCTAAGCCTCCTTTAATCTCCACCGTCGGATCTAGGGATTTAATCTCTACCATCGGATCTAGTGTTTAATCCCAACCGTCGGATCTAGGGTTTAATCCCAACCGTCGGATCTAGGATTTCATCCCAACCGTCGGATCTAGGGTTTCATCCCAACCGTCGGATCTAGGGTTTCATCCCAACCGTCGGATCTAGGGTTTCATCCCAACCATCGGATCTAGAGTTTTATCCCAACCGTTGGATCTTGGGATTTAATCCTAACCGTCGATTCTAGGGTTTCATCCTAACCATCGGATCTTAGGGATTTAATCCCAACCGTTGGTTCTAGGGTTTCATCCTAACCATCGGATCTTAGGGATTTAATCCCAACCGTTGGTTCTAGGTTTTGTTTTACATTCTTGGATCTAGACTTCATAAGGATTGTATTAGGCTACGATAGGGACCATAAGGAGGAGTTGGGTCTTGGCCACCCGATGGATCGGAACCACACAAACTTGATCCATCAATGATGTTCCATTCCACTAGAGGATCATCATTGAACTACCTCACCAACCCCCATAAATCAATATGGGCTCCATATATTATTTGTACATTAATCTCCCCGTGTTTAAGATATCGAATGTCCGTCAATTAACTGATTTACTGACCATCAATTAATCAACATCTAATTCCTCGAGTAGTACCACTCAACCTTATCACCATGTTGACTAAGTCAACCAGCTGGGTTTACATGATGAACCTTATGAGCTCCTCAAGGGGACATCATCAACCTAATATATAGGACACGGTTTCCTCCTATAATCAACGGCACACCATGTAAATAATATTATCTCCCAACTTACCGGGCATATTGATTTAATCCATCTAAATCTCACCCACTGGTAAATCAAAGAAATAAATACTAAGTACATGTGCCCGTTATTATATCGGGATTAAGAGCATGTACAACATAATATCCGAGGTCCGATTCAATCATGTAGTCTGTACTAAATTGAATCACCTCTATGTCGGTCCTGCTCAATACACCTAAGTGTACCAGTGTAACTCTATGTTCAAGACAAAACAATACCAAGCTACACTACAACCATGCCAATGGTTTGTCCAAAACCATCTTGGTTGTGAGACTCTACTTATATTTTACAAGGAACTGATAACATAATCTTCTGTGCCACACCAAGCACCATGTTATCTACAATGTAAAATATTTAGACAATATGCACACATATATAATGAATATATAAAATGCAAACAATGATCATGTGATTCTTATTTCAAAATAAAATGTTCATACAAAAAGAGCTAGGCTTTTAGTATACATTCCAACATCAAGGTTGGGTGGCAAGGAGAGGAGAAGGGCTTGGGTGGCTAGGGTTTCCAACATATAAGTTATTCACGAAAAACCCTTAAGCCATGTTTTATAGAGAACACATTCTCATAACGGTTATTGGTTCATAACCAAAAACCGTTAACCCGCTCCAATAACTTAAGTTAAAATAAACCGAACCGAGTTGGTCTATTTTAAGTTAAAATGAACCGAACCAACTTTGGTTCATTCATTTAAAACAAACCAAACCCCTTTGGTTTATTCTCCACCATTGGATTAGAACCAAACCAATTTGATTCATCCATCATGTCTTCAAAAGACTCAGCCTAATCATGCTTCCATTGCGACTGAAACAGTTTCATGTTCGCTCCTTGTTTGGTCCAACCAAACCTAGTTTCTCTCGATCTGAGAATCTCATTCTCAAGCTCGTTTTAAATCCTTTGGATTACGCTCATTGTGCGTGTGACCAAATAGGTTCTCGGTTTATGTTGGACGTCTATAATTAACCATTAATTATAGAACGATCATGAGTGGCACCTAGTAGTACATCATGATCCCCAATTAACCGAAAAATCAACGGTTGATCCAGAACCACTTCTGAAACCCTTCAACAGCTACAATGAATCGTGCCCCATTCCCTTCACGCATCTTATACCCACTTGGTTCAGGACATGGTCTATAGTGTCAGTCCCCACTAGGTCAACTACGTCACACCTAGCCCAAGTATTATTTCCTCGTCCTACGGATTCTAGTTACTGCACATACATTTAAGAGTACCTTATTCTAAACATATAATGCTTTGGCCAAAGACTTTAGTAACAATCCGACAAGAGGCCATGGGTATACTTCTCCTCGTAATGAGTGGTGAATCCTTTATAGGCTATTCAAACACCTTCGGACACTTCGACTTATACCCAATCATCCTGGATCCACATCTCCTCAGAGATTCTTGATTAAAATGTCAAAGTATAAGTCTTTATGACCAAGATGACTTGAATACCGCAAGTCAAAGGAACATCGCACTTAAGCTACAGTAAGAACTTCATTGACATATCTATATATGCATATAACCATATGAAGTCTTACAGCTGGTCACTCCAATGAACTAGTTATCATAACTAGCATCCACGATTAACTCCAGATATCACAATGTCTCCAGCCAGTGAGAATCAGCTTCTTGGATACACCAAAGAGCATACCTCGTGCTAGTCTCGACAGAATTGATGGTATCCAAATCCATCAAATCATCGACTAGGGATAATTCCAATACATCACAATTACACATGTAGAGATACTCACAAGTTGTGATCCAATCACAAATTCTCTCATGCTGTGAATCATATTGTGCACATTCAGTAAATGAGTTTAAGATCCAATTAAATACATGAAAATATATATACTCAAATAGTGAATCTTCATTTATCAAATAAATGGTACAATCATAAGGCATTTTCCTTAGGACACCTCTCATATATAACTAACATAGGGCAGTTGACTGATTACTGTCAGAGCTGATTTCGGGTAAACAAGGATGTTAAGCCCATGTTTAAGCTATATTAGGGTTCCCTAACTGCTCATAACCCTAAGATATGCTTTGGAAAGCATTGGAAAGGGTGAAAATCTATCGGATATAGATTATTAGAGTTGTTAGGGTGATGTATCAATTTTAAGGTGTGGAAAAGTTCAATGTTGAACTTTTAACCTTATTTTTGATGATTTAGTGTTCCTATAGGCTTAGGGACTCTCCAAGGACATTGTTGGTGCAATGGTCAAGAGAGAGCAAGTCTTTAGGGGGAGTTATCCATCATGGGATGATGGATGTGTTCTTCCTCATGAGGGGGAGAATTTTGAGAGAATGTGAGATGCTCAATTTGGAAATTGGGAGAGTTATAGGAAGCCTCTCTTAAGTGATATGGGACTTATCACTAGGAAGAGTGAAGACATCCTAGGTGTTTTTGGACCAAGGGGGAGATTGTGAGATCTCATTGGGATATGAGACATTGACCTCCTTAGGGAGAGAACATTTTTGATGTATGTCAAAAAGAGGGATAGAATTTGAGATTACCAATTTGGGATAATTGGCAAGGAGATTTGAGTTAGGGTTTAGGCCTAACTCAAAGGTGTTTGGTTTTTGTCAAACATCAAAAAGGGAGAGATTATTGATGCAATTGGCCCAAGTCATGATTGACTAGACTTGAGTTTGACTCGAGTAATGTTTTGATGTTTGACATTGATATTTGACAATGTGTTGGGGAGATTGTTGGTACAATCGACCCAGGTCATGATTGATGTTTGACGATGGTTTGACCATTGTCATGGGAAAAGTCCAAGTCTTGAGTACTTAGCATAGAAAGTCCAAGCATGTGTCTTGACAAGGGAAAGTCCAAGCTTGAGTCTTGGCATTTGGAAAGTCCAACATTGGATTGGCATGGAAAGTCCAAGGGTGTAGTCTTAGCGGTGAAAGTTCAAGTCATTAGTACTTGGCATTTGGGAAGTCCAAGGGTTGATATTGGCGGCGTAAAGTCCACAGGTGGAGTCTTGGCAGCATAAGTCCAATGGTTGGCAGCGTAAAGTTCAAGCGTGAGTCTTGACAGCGTAAGTCCAATGTGCCTTGGCTGTGTAGACATTGTTAGCATGACAATAGCCAATGGAAGCACCTGAAGGCTAGCGTATGGATGAACAAGTCATGAATGACTTGGAGGGATCCGATAGGCGTGAGGCTGACGGAGGTGGCTAGAAGGCTTAAGTCTAGGCTTAAGGGTGGTCTAGCAAGTATTAGGCCATCATACTTGGGGTAAAATCTCATGTTTGAGGTGTATCAGTCGACTGATATTATGGTCAGTCGACTGATGTGAGTCGACTGGTGTTCGACTGTAGGAAATGGCCTAGCAGTCGACTGCCAGCATTGGGCAATCGACTGTTGGCCTGAGCAGTCGACTGATATGGTGATCAGTCGACTGCTGGTCAAGTTTTCGGGGACAGAAAGTTTCCGAGTCGACTGTTAGGGTTTGAAAGTCGAGTGATAACTCGATCAGTCGACTGATGGGCATGATAAGTCGACTGATGGTCTACCCGTTGGAACTTATCCAACATGGCTCGGGCCGTTGTGAGACAACGGCTACAGGAGCAGTCGACTGATGGTCACGATCAATTGATTGCTAGACGAAATCCATCCTGAATGTAGGTTATAAAAGCAGCTCGTGGAGAGAGATTTGGCAATGGTTCCTTGAGGAGATTTGGGATGATTTGCTAGTGCAATTCAGGGTCTCCAAGTGCAACTCAAGCAACCAAACAAGCAAGCTTCCAAAAGATCGTTTGTAAAGTTTTCTTTGCATTCTTTTGTTGTATTTCATTTGTAATTTCTTGTTTTACTTTGTATTACTGTTGTAATTGTTGTAAGAGGTTTCTTCGCCTCCAACTTGTTGTCGAGAAGGAGTATATTTGATTAGTAGTGTGTGTTTGCATCGCTAGGGCTCTTTCGAGTCCAATCTGTAGAGTATGAACCATACGGTTCTGAACCATATTATATCGTCGTGTTGTGATTATGCTTGTGTTTATTTTGATTGTATATTTTGTATTTCCGTTGCATACTAATATTATGTAGCAAGCACAATCGAATTCCATCATCCGACGATGAAACACTATTCACCCCCTCTAGCGGACGCATAGGGTGTTAGGGCAATCTCTTGTCGTGATATGGTTTTGATGGTGTGGCAAAGGGTTTAAGTTAGTTTGATATGTTGATTTGATATGTGCGTTGAAGTCGTGCAGAACTTAGTAATTCGCACATGGAGCCATGGCGAGTTTCACATCTCATGACTCGTGCCTTGAGTCGGTGAAGGATAGCTTTGCGGAAGCCGTGCGCTTGGAGCATCCGAGGGACCGCCGGACGAGGAGCTTGGAGTGAAGCCGGAGGAAGTAGACTTTGAGGCAAGAGATGCGAAGGAGCATTGCAGAGTCGTGCGCCTGATGCTGCCGAGGGACGTGGCCGCGAACGAAGAGAACTTCGAAGGCGAGGGACTCCGAGGGATGAGAGTGAGCGATTGTAACCCGGGAAGGGTAGCTCTTAGGTGAAACTTGGCCATTTGGCCAAGTGTCGGATGAGTTTTCCCGACACCAGTCGACTGCTCTGAGTCGATGTTTCGATCGACTGGTATAAGACCGGTCAAGTGCTTGGCGATCGCCATGGATCGGCGATCGACTAATGTCGTCGACGGTCGACCGACAATGAATGGCGGCCGATCGATGGCACCGTACGGGCACGAATGGAGTCGACTGACCGGGCACTCGATTGATCGAGCACGGGCCGATCGATGGTGCCATCGATCGATGATGCGATCTCGTTGGATGGTATCCAACGTGGAAAGCGGCCGTTATTGGGCAACGGCTACGGGACCAGTCGACTGATCCTGTGTCAACGGGAAGAAACCCTCTTCCTCTATAAAAAGGAAGGGGGTAAGGCTTTGGGAGGAAAATGCTTACACTCTAACACTCTCCCAAAGTTCCATAAAGCTTTCCATCCTCTTACCCAAGCTTATTTTCATTATATTTGTAAGAGGAGTGTTGTTGTAAAGAGGTTACCTCCACCTAGCTTTGTGCAAAGGAGAGATCTAGTGGATAGATTGCGGAGTGATTCACCGTGGACGAATCGGACCGTGGATTAGCGGCGTAGCCGTGAACCACGTTACATCTCCGCGTTTGTATTGTCTTTGTTTTATTTCTATTTGCTTGTCTTAGTTTATTGCTTCCGCTTGCGCTAACGTTTTCATAGACGAGCAAAATACGACATCCAACGAACGAGGGCTATTCACCCCCCCTCTAGCCGGCCAATCGATCCCCAACAAGTGGTATCAGAGCTAAGGAAAGCTTGTCGAGGACTAACCGCCACAACAAGCAATTTTCAAAATGGCCGGCTCAAACATCCATCCACCGAAGTTCAATGGAGAATTCGCTTGGTGGAAGAAGCGAATGGAGGTATTCTTCGAAACCGACTTTGAAATTCTATTAATAATGGAAAACGGTTTCGAGTTGCCTAGGAATGAGGATGGGGAGCCATTGGAGAAATCGAGGTGGAGCAAAAGGCAAAGAGAAGAATACTTGGCAAATTCCAAGGCCAAGCACCACCTATACAATGTCCTCCCCCAACAAGAAGTCAATAGGATAGGGGAATGTTCTAGTGCTAAGGAGATGTGGGAGAAGCTAGTGGAGCTTCATGAAGGTACCTCGGAGGCTAAGCTAGCAAGAAGAGACCTCCTCCGCTCCCAACTCTCGAACATCAAATTAGAAAAGGGAGAAAAGGTAACTTCCCTACATTCTAGAATTAAAGAAATATTAATTGGGCTAACGAGTGTAGGAGAGAAGCTCTCCAACCGGGATATGGTAATGAAGGCCATAGATGCCTTTCCCCGGTCCTCAAAATGGAGCTCCATGGTGGACTCATTTTACATCTCCAAGAACTTGGAAGTAAGTACCTTGGAGGAATTTTTCTCAACAATGGAGCTTCACGAAATTAGGCTTGAAGGAATACAAGAAGAGCCTAGAATCCAACCCTCAAGAGGAGTAGCCTTGATGGCAAACAAGGGAAAGAAGAAGATGGAAGTCCCCTCCTCCTCATCCAATGAAGCCTCTACCTCCTCCACGGATAGCACGGAAGAAGCCTACATGGTAAGGAAGGTAAGGCGTGCATTTAAGAATTTTAGATTTGATAAATCTCATGATAGGAATAGAAGACCAAGGGGGAAGGTCATATGTTATAATTGCCAAGGAGAGGGACATATAAGGGATAATTGTCCCCTCCTAAACAAGAGCAAGGAAGAAAGGAAGAAGAAAGAAGAAAAGAAGAAGAAGAAGGGAAGTAAAAAGAAGGAAGAGGAGAAGAAGGCAAAAGGAAAAGGGAAGGCCATGGCACTCAAAGCCAAGACATGGGATGATCTTGCCTCTTCATCCTCATCCGAAGAAGAAGAGCATGTCTACTCCAACCTAGCACTAATGGCTCTTCATGACTCGGATTGCTCCTCCTCCACCGAAAATGAAGGATCAAGCTCAAGTGGGGAGAGCTCAAATGAAGGGGGAGCTTCTACATCCTCCTCATCCGAAGAAGAAGAAGAGGATATGGAAACTATGGTAACGAAAGCCTCTCCTAAGAAAATAGTTTCCATAATTTCTAGTTTAACTAAGGACTTATTTGGAATGAAAAAGAAAAATAAAAGCATGCTTAATCAAATTAAGGATTTAGAACAAAAGCTAGAAAATGCATGCTTAAATGATAATATTTCTTCTAGCTTAAATGATGATGCATGCTCACATGACTATATGCCTTTGGATGTTAATGATGCATGCATAGAGGAAAATAGGGCATTAAGGGAAAAGGTAGATTATTTAACCAAAGCCCTAGAGAAATTCACTATTGGCTCTAACACATTAAATATGATTATTGGGAGCCAAAGAGCTAGCTTCAACAAAAAGGGCCTAGGATATAAGGAAAAGAAAAATGAAAAGGCCTACAAATGCCTAATAGCTAGGGGACAAGATAAGAAAAAGATAATAGCTAGAAAATGGATCCCCAAGGAGTACTTAGTGAACCCAATAGGAAAGAATCTATTTTGGGTTCCAAAATCCATCCTTAAGGGTTAGAATAATCCTAGGGTAGTCAACCACATGGACCTAGCCTATATCATATTTTGGTTGACTTAGGATGACGGGACAACATTTTTTAGATAGTGTTGGGTGATGATAACATACCCATAAATAGATAATAATGCTTAAATCATGATGATTGATGTAATTCCTATGTATATTTGCAATCATGATTTATGTTTTTGAAATTTGGCACGTTATCATGAGAAATAGTTTTGAATCATGCTTTAGGTAATACTTTGTTTATTATCATCATATAATACCTAATGCATGACTATTATTTGATGAATACATGAGTTTCATGATCATAATGTAGAATTCATTCATATATGTCTTTATGATCATGTAGGATATTAGGTTGATACTTAATCATGTTAGAATTGCATGTACATATTGGTTAAGTATACACAAATACCCCCTAGGATGCATCTCACACTCACCATAGGCTACCTTGATTGAAAACTTAGCATGAGTGAGATGTTAGGATGATACAAATGTCCACTAATGCCTATGGCATTTAGATGGTCATTTAAAGTATCAAAATAGCAATAATAGACCAATCATGGGGAAGGCTTATGTTTAATTCATAGACATATTGCCCAAAGATCATGGTTGGATATTTCATATGTTTTCAAAACAAATTCTTACTTTAAAATACATGTATTCATGTTTTGAAACAATTGGATGCAAAACTAGGTGTTAAAATGAATACTCTTATGATCAAAAACCTAGTAGTTTTTAAAGCTTTTGGATTTTTGGCAAATACGTGGAAATATAATAATTTTTCATGGAAACATATTTTTCACTGATAGATATACTTAAAAGAAATGTGTTCTCCAAATTTTGTGATTTTTTGAATTTTTTGAAATTTTTAATGCATTTTTGAAATTCGGTCTGAAAATCAAAAAATCCCGAAATTCACGTCACCGATCGTATCCGAACTACGATCGATGGCTCAATATCGCATCAAGAAAGGCTGAATTCCGATTTTAAATCAACTTGTTGTATTTTCTTTCTATTAGACTTGATGTCATGTGTTTTTAACTTAGTGATAATCTTTTTGATGGTGTCAAAGGGGGAGAAAATATTATGTTTAAGTTAATTATAAAAGGGGGAGAAATTTATGATAGGGAAAAATTTACATAGAGAGTTTCATGGATTAAGGGGGAGTTGCATGTTGCTATATCATGTTTATGTTTACATGCTTTCTTTCCTTTAAAATTTATATCAAATGTTTTTACCTAACTTAAACGGATTGTCACACATCAAAAAGGGAGAGATTGTTAGGGCAATCTCTTGCCGTGATATGGTTTTGATGGTGTGGCAAAGGGTTTAAGTTAGTTTGATATGTTGATTTGATATGTGCGTTGAAGTCGTGCAGGACTTAATAATTCGCACATGGAGTCATGGCGAGTTTCACATCTCATGACTCGTGCCTTGAGTCGGTGAAGGATAGCTTTGCGGAAGCCGTGCGCTTGGAGCATCCGAGGGACCGCCGGACGAGGAGCTTGGAGTGAAGCTGGAGGAAGTAGACTTCGAGGCAAGAGACGCGAAGGAGCATTGCAGAGCCGTACCGATGTCGCCGAGGACGTGGCCGCAACGAAGAGAACTTCAAGGCGAGGGACTCGAGGATGAGAGTGAGCGATTGTAACCCGGGGAAGGGTAGCTCTTAGGTGAAACTTGGCCATTTGGCCAAGTGTCGGATGAGTTTTCTCGACACCAGTCGACTGCCATGTCATGGCGATCGCTTCGAGTCGATATTTCGATCGATCGTATAAGACCGGTCAGTGCTTGGCTCGATCGCCATGGATCGACAGCGATGATGTCGGCGCTAGCCGATCGATAGTGAATGGCGATCGATGGCACCGCACGGCACGTAATGGAGTCGACTCGATCGGGCACTCGATCGATCGAGCACCGGGCCGATCGATGGTGCCATCACGATCGATGCGCTGCTTGGATGGTATCCAACGTGGAAAGCGGCCGTTATTGGGCAACGGCTACGGGACCAGTCGACTGATGGGTTCCATCAGTCGACTGATCCTGTGTCAACGGGAAGAAACCCTCTTCCTCTATAAAAAGGAAGGGGGTAAGGCTTTGGGAGGAAAATGTTTACACTCTAACACTCTCCCAAAGTTCCCTAAAGCTTTCCATCCTCTTACCCAAGCTTATTTTCATTATATTTGTAAGAGGAGTGTTGTTGTAAAGAGGTTACCTCCACCTAGCTTTGTGCAAAGGAGAGATCTAGTGGATAGATTGCGGAGTGATTCACCGTGGACGAATCGGACCGTGGATTAGCGGCGTAGCCGTGAACCACGTTACATCTCCGCGTTTGTATTGTCTTTGTTTTATTTCTATTTGCTTGTCTTAGTTTATTGCTTCCGCTTGCGCTAACGTTTTCATAGACGAGCAAAATACGACATCCAACGAACGAGGGCTATTCACCCCCCTCTAGCCGGCCAATCGATCCCCAACATAGGACCTAACAAAAATTACTAACATTAATTGTAAAAGTTGACTTCAAGAAAGTGTCATAGTGAAAGATACGGAATAATATAAGATGTGATAAAAAAATCAACATATTTGACCAAATCTAGCTATTCAAGGAAATTTAATTTGATCAAAACATAGATTTATGAAAATTTGTTTTAAAATCTAATTTAAAACTGGATTAAAAACTTATTTCTCCAATTGATCCACCCCAAATCTACAATTGTTCATGTAATTTAATCAAAATTTAGGTCTTAAAATTTAATTATCAAGAAATTGGGTATCAACCAAATTGATTATTTTTTAAGTTTGAAATCGATTGAAAAAAAAAATAGGTGCGAATCGTCTTAATTTACAATTTTATAAAACTAAGGCTTTTAATCGAACCATATAATGAAAAAAAAAAACACGTTTGAAACCTCTAATAAACTTTAGCTATAAGTTAAATTTCTAATAGTCTCTTTTCACCCTTATAGATAGATCCTCTTTCATGTTGTTCAAATCAAATAACTCCGAAATAAAGTCGTAATTTTTTTTTGTTTAAGTTTCTCTCCTCTCCTAAATGTTCCTAAGTTTTGAAAGTTTATTATGACTTAAAATTTGAAGTATTAATTTCTATTTCGACTCAAAGGTCATTGATAAATTGTAAAGTACATGAATAATGTCCTCTTCGTGCAACCGTTGTTTCAATCTTAAATTTTCAAAGAGCACACGTGAAGTTTAAAATTGTCCAAATAGTGCACCACAGTTTCATATTTATTAAAGAGCGCACCTAATTCTTGTTTTACCCCTCTCGCCAACCAAACCTTTTAATACTGAGATTTTGCATACATCCGAGCCACAAATAAAAATCCCGAGCCATCCAAACGTCCCGTCCAAATGAGCCACAACATTGAGCGTCTTTCTCTCATTAGCTTCCGAGAAATCTTTCAGGGCACAAATCTTTCGAGCTTCTTACACTCTATTTTTCATCCAACACGATTTCGTTAGCTTCCGAGTTTTAGGATTTTCAACGAGATGCTTCGAGGTAATCTCGGTCCTCTCATTTAACTATCTATGTTACCCATTTCTTACTATGTTTTAGAGTTTCCGTTGAAAGTTATACATCACACAAACTTTCTGTCTACCATTCATTATTGCAGAATGAGTCAAGAATCTGGTTCAACCTCTCCTTCACCGGTCAAGATATGTCTCGCATTCCTTGCTTTAGTCGAATATGAAGTACGTCATCTATTTTAAATGTTATCTCTCCTTCACCGGCTAAGGTATACGTCTTGCATTCCTTGCTTTAGTCGAATATGAAGTACGCCATCTATTTTAAATGTTTTTTTTCGATTAAGGTTTGGGAATGATTTCAAATATTCAAATACAAATAGATGCTTTTTTTAATCTCTATCTGAATTAGATAAATAGAGCCCTGAGGTTTTTTTTTCACAGGATTATTGCAAAGCATTGCAGATTCTCTAATTTGTTATATACAATTACAAAATGAAAGAATAAATCAGATTTTTAAAATTTTGTATTTTCAAATTTATAGGGAAAAAATGAGTGTGCGAAGAAACTCTAATGGACCAGCGTTTTAGGATACTTTATTGAATTTTTTGGAGGTTCAAGTGCTAAAGAAAAACAACGTCCGCCTGTTTGTTTACATGGAAGGCATAGAGAGATCATTAAGCAAACCCCATTTGCTATTTTTTTTAATATACAAGACATTTCACAAATCCATGACATATTGATCAATATATTTTAAAGTTGAGATTCGACAAGTCAAAGCTTTAAGTTTTCAACTATATCAGTTGCTTTCACCAAAAGAGATGTGTCCCTTTTGCTCGGTATTGCAGATAGAGGGGCTTCTGTTCCCATGAATTCAACTAATGCATCAGGTGTTCTTTTCATTTCTCAATTCTCCATAAAAGAACCAACTAGATCAAAACTAGAGTATTTGCTTAAAACTTTTTCTGCTAGAGTAGAATTAGATGAAGATGTTTTGGTGTTTTGTAAGTTGTATGTTTTGTATATATTTGCTTATGTGTTGTTCTGTACTACTACATATAAAGTCCCCATAGATCTTGTAGATATTGTAGATGATTTTGACAACATAGGTAGTTTCAATTGGGTTAAAGTCATTCATCAATTTATGACTCCACAATTGCCTACTATTGGAGATCTATATTCATCTACTAATACAGTTGCGCAGAACAGTCAATTCCTTACCTAAAGGGATTTGCCGGCCTTTTGGCTGTAAGTTTCTCTTTACTAATTTATTTTGTCTTTTATATTCACATAAGTATGTAACTCTTTGGATATGAGCAGACTTGGTTTCTAGAACATGTCCCAATCCAGAGACTATACAATAACGAAAGGCTACGAATAAATAAGTGGAGGGAAACTCCTTCACATATTATCAAGGTGAGGAATTTATTAGAGAAAGTCTCACCTGAACAGGTAAATAGAAGACAACAACTTAACATTTTTTTATTTTCATTATCTAAATAATTGTTAATTTTTTGATAGGTTATTGTTGATCTAGTCCGTACCCGTAGTGAAATTATATTGCTTGATAATGTTGACTATTATATCGAAAATACTCCCCATCCAATAGAGACATCATCATCACAAACTATACAAGAAAAATACCCTACTACTGAATGTCATGAGTATTTAGTTTATCAGAGACAACTCAAAGAGTTAACAATGGAAAACATGACACTAACTGAAAGGGTAAAAGAACTAATTGAAATTATACAAAGAGAAGGTATGGAGGCTGAACAAAATAACCCTGAAGTTGATCCTCAACCTCAATCGGAATCAATTGCCACTAAAACAAGACAGCGAGATAGAACTGTTGATGCAGTGAGCATCACTCTTTAGTTTTAATGTATGAACCATAGTTAAATGTTAGGATACGCTTGTGTTCTTATATCAGTGTTAAGTGTGCAGGCTTAACATAAAGTCCTAGTAGGTCGTGTTAACCGGATATTAGGCACGTATCTTGACAAATCAGGAGGACCGAACACTAGGCATGAAGTTCAAATGGGTCGCGTGGATCGGACATTTGGTATGAAGACAGGTTAGGTCAGGAGACTCGACAATCAGCAAAAAATCTATCTAGGTCAGGCAGATCGGACAGCTGATGGAATCCCTGGTGGGTCAGATTGGATGTCAAGAGTGGTAAGTCCGGCAGGTAGCCAATAGGTAAGCCTCGAGTGAATAGGTGAGGTTGAGTCCTCTGTAGGGGGACAAAGCTAGGCGTCGATCCAACGAAAAATCCGTGTGGGACTTAGTAGTCGAGATCGAGCAGTATTACTACTGCTATCACACTTCATATCATCTATTTGTGCTAATCCTATTTTGCAGGGATCACTCGACTGGATGGATTCAAGTCGACTGAAGTTCAGTCGACTGGATACCTATTTGGCAGAATCAGCTGTGATCGATCATAGATCATGCGACACAGAAGGAAAGGATTTCAGTCGACTGAAGGGATTGAGTTGATTGAAGAGGTAAATTTCCCGATGCGAAGCCGGGTGACATGGAGTCGACTGGAGAGGTTTCAATCGACTAGAAGACCATGAATTCCATATCAACGGGCTGATGTGGAGTCGACTGGAAGGCATTCCAGTCGACTGGAAAAGGTTTATAAAATATGTGCTCGACTAGATCCAAGTAGAACATTCAATCTACGTTGAAGTGCTACCGAAATACTTGCTCGTTCACAAAACTCTCGCTCCACAACAAGGCGATCTTTCGACACTCTGCGACTACCTCTACAATTCTTAAGTGTCAGTATAAAGTCTTGTATTTCTTTTTAACATACTATTTCACTTGTGTACTTAACTTTAAGAGTGGGTAGTCTGTTACCCAACTCTATTATTTGTAAAAAGCAAAACCCTCCGAAGTCGAGAGTTCTTGACTCGGAGGTAATTAGTGATTGCCCATCGAGGTACCTCAAGGAAGAGGTACGGGCCTTGGAGTAGCAACCCAGTTAGGGTTGTAAACCAACTAAAATAAACTGTCTCATTTTCATTTCCGTTGCATACTCAAAATATTCTAAATTGTTTTAAAATTAAAATAATTTTTTTAAACCTCCGAGATTCACCCCCCTCTCTCGGAAAAATACAATCCTACAATTAGTATCAGAGCGGGGGCGCTCCGAATTGGTGAAACCACCATCGTGAGCTTTAGATTAATTTAGATTAATTTTTATTATTTTAGATTAATTTTTATTATTTTAGATTAATTTTTATTGCTTTAGATTAATTTAGATTAATTTTAATTACATTAGATTAATTTAGATTAATTAAAATAATTTTCTGCATTTTATATTAATTAAAAATTATTTTTTACATTTTAGATTAATTAAAATCATTTTCTGTATATTATATTAATTAAAATCATTTTCTACATTTTATATTAATTAAAAATCATTTTTTGTATTTTATATTAATTAAAAATCATTTTCTGCATTTTAAATTAATTAAAAATCATTTTCTACATTTTATATTAATTAAAAATCATTTTCTGCATTTTAGATTAATTAAAAATTATTTTCTGTATTTTAGATTAATTAAAAATCAGTTTCTGCATTTTAGATTAATTAAAATAATTTTCTACATTTATATTAATTAAAAATCATTTTCTGTATTTTAGATTAATTAAAATTAATTTTTTTACATATTTAATTAATTTTCTACATATTTAGATAATTGAATTAATTTTTTGCATATTTAGATAATTTAGTTAATTTTCTTCATATTTAAATATTAGATTTAATTTTTTTTGTCTTAGAAAATATTTAATTTAATTTTCTGTACTTAGAGAATATTTTCTTAATAATGTCACACTTAGAGGGATACAACACCGTTCACCCTCCCTCCTCTCTTCAATGGAGTGGACTTTTCCTATTGGAAAAGACGAATGGAGTACTACTTGAAGACTGACCTAGAGGTCTGGTTCTCAATTAGGAAAGGGTTCACAGCTCTGGTAGACGACTCGGGTGAGTTGTTAGAATCGGAGAAATGGACCGCGTATATTAGAAAGAGAGCTCATGTCGATTACAAGGCACTTAACACCTTGCAATGCGTACTTACCAAAGAAGAGCTCAATAGGGTAGGTCCATTCGAAAATTCTAAGGAATTATGGGAAAAATTAATTGAACTATACGAGGGTACAAATGACACTAGGATAGCTAAATGGGACATGTTATTAAATAAGTTATTTAATTGTAAAATGAATGAAAATGAAAATTATAGTCAATTCCATACTAGAATTAAAGATATATTAAATGGATTACACTTAATAAGACACCAAATAGAAAAAAGGGATATAATTAGATATACGCTTAAGGCATTCCAGAGAATGCCTTATGGACATCGATTTGGCGATGTCTATAAGGTTTCTAGGGATCTTTCCACAATTAGGTTAGACGAACCATTTTATGAACTCGAACTACACGAACAAGTTAACTCGGGTCAAATCGAGAATGGTATAGCTTTGATGGCAAGTTCGACTAAAAAGGAAAGAAAAGTGAAGAGTGAGTTCGAAGATGAGTCGGAGTCGGAAACAAACGGAGAAGAGAAGATCGTAAATATGGTCCGGAAGATGTTCAACCGGAGGAAGAGATTTACGAAGAAGGATGCCAAAAAGGTCGTCGACAACAAGGCGAAACCCTGATCGGAAGTGACGTGCTACAAATGCAACGGAAAGGGACACTACAAGTCGGAGTGTGCAAACTTAAAAAATGAAGAAAAACCAAACAAGGAAAAGAAGAAGAAAGCACTTAAGACGACATGGGATGAGTCATCATCGGAAGAGTCGGACGCCGAAGAGATGAAGAGAAGTTTCATCGCATTTATGGCTGAATCGAGATCTGGAGCCGAGTTAAGTTCCGAGTACGAGTCCGATTCCGAGTCTGAGAGAAGCCACAGACCCGTATCCATTTCCGAAGGTTCAAATGAGATAACTTCTCCCTTAGAAGATAAGTTGTATAATATTATTGCATGCTTAGGTAGGAAACTAGCCAAGTCTGAGAATCGAGTTGACTCGCTACTTAAGGAAGTCCAAGTACTTAAGGAGCAAGTCAACTCGAAGACTTCGACTTGGTAAATTAAGGATAGAGACTCAACTCAAGTTGCAAAGCTTGAGGAAGAGAACTCGATCCTAAAAAGGCAAGTAGAAGA
This sequence comes from Wurfbainia villosa, assembly GCA_025175895.1. Classification (NCBI taxonomy): domain Eukaryota; kingdom Viridiplantae; phylum Streptophyta; class Magnoliopsida; order Zingiberales; family Zingiberaceae; genus Wurfbainia; species Wurfbainia villosa. Next base: position 27,433,003 of record CM045995.1, read on the forward strand.
TCTAATCGGATCTTTGGAAAGGTTCACATCGGGTTCCAAGTATCTTAACATGATGCTTGGAACTCAACGAGTCGTGTACAACAGATCCGGACTTGAATACAAGGCCAAATCCACCTATAAATCATACATGTCATTACTTAGCCGAAATGCTAAGAATCGAATCCAAGCATGGGTTCCTAAGTCAAATCCACCTATAAATCATACATGTCATTACTTAGCCAAAATGCTAAGAATCGAGTCCAAGCATGGGTTCCTAAGTCTAGCTTAGTCAACCAAGTTGGACCAAATCAATTTTCGGTTCCCAAGAGTCAAGTTCACTTAGTGAACAAAACTCAATCTAGCTACCATTTAGGGGGAGCTAACACTTTGTTTGTTTCCTTGTTTAGTTAAACACTTGTATGCTTTAGTTTACTTTACTTACTTAATTTAGAATGGTGATAGGAAATAAAGTAGTTTAAACTTGAACAACCTAGTACTAAGACAAGTGAACTGATAGTAAGTTAGGGAAGCTCTTCGAAGTGCATGTCTAGGAAGTGGTCGTTGCTCCGATAATCAAGAAGGCAATGTGCCTCGCTATGACCTGGTGCACTAAGTCGAGTGAAACTGACCAAAACTAACTCACTAAGTCTTTAACTAGTTAGACCAAGACTTAGTCTAAAGTGAATCAAGTACTTGATTCCTTTATTGACTTTGTCTAGGAAGTGGTCGTTGCTCCGATAACCAAGAAGATCATGTGCCTCGCCACGATCTGGAAGTCAATACTGGAAAAACTTACTTGACTAGCTCAAACGAAGCTTGAATCTAACACAAGTTTAAACACTTTGAAATTGCTCATTAAATTTAATTAAGATAAAAGAAATTTTCATCTCACAAAATCCATAGGAATAAGTGTAATGAAAACCTAGCTTAGGTGAGATGATTAAGATTAATTAGTTTAATTTAGCTTAACTCATTCTAATATACTTAAATCAAGATTAATAAATTTACCTTAACAACTTACCTTAATTAAACTTAAGTTAATTCAACTCAACTTAATTTATTAAACTAACATACCTAAATAAACAAACAAACTACTTAATAACGTGGTTTAAATTTAATTAAATTAAACTTAATTTAGTTAGATTAAAACAAACTTAGTTGAATCACTAAACTAATTAACCTACTAAATTAAACTTAACCATCTAATCAATATAACTAGCTTAATCGAGTTAAACATAAAAAAAAAATTAAGGGGGAGTTTGAAGAGTTTGACAAGTTTTGAAAAGTTGGAAAAATTGTTTAAAATTTTTGAAAACTTTAAAATATAAAGGGGGAGCTTAATTTTAGTTTTTGAAATCAAATTCCTGGGTGAAATATTGAGCTTGAAAATTTTTCATTTCAACTCTCCACTATATCATTTTTTTTAATCTCTATTTTGATGTATGTCAAAGGGGGAGAGAAGACTTATAAAGTTAAAGATTTATTAATAGAAGAGATTTATTAAAAGAAGAGATGCAAAAATTTGATATAGGGTTATGCATCTCATACATGGTTTATTTTAATGCATCTATTATACATGTCAAACTTTGTTAGTTCATCCTTATACATGTCAATATTTAGATATTGGTATTTGATTCTCCTAACTTTAACTGATATGTTGTCATACATCAAAAAGGAAGAGATTATTGATGCAGTGAGCATCACTCCTTAGTTTTGATGTATGAACCATAATTAAATGTTAGGATTCACTTGTGTTCTTATATCAGTGTTAAGTGTGCAGGCTTAACAGGAAGTCCTAGTAGGTTGTGTTGACCGGATACTAAGCACGTATCTTGACAGATCAGGAGGACCGGACATCAGACATGAAGTCCAAATGGGTTGCGTGGACCAGACATTTGGCATAAAGACCGATTGGGTCAGGAGACCGGACAATCGGCAAAAAGTCTAGCTAGATCAAGCAAACCGGACAGCTAGTGGAAGCCCTGGTGGGTTAGATCGGATGTCAAGAGTGGTAAGTCTGACAGGTAGCTAGCAGGTAAGCTTCGAATGAAGAGGTGAGGCTGAGTCCTTTGTAGGGGGACAAAGCTAGGTGTCGATCCGACGAGAAGTCTGTGTGGGATTTAGTAGTCGAGATCGAGCAGTATTACTATTGCTGCCACACTTCATATCATCTATTTGTGCTAATCCTATTTTGCAGGGATCAGTCGACTGGATACCTATTTGGCAGGATCAGTTGTGATCGATCGGAGATCGTGCGATGCAGAAGGAAAGGATTTCAGTCGACTGAAGGGATTGAGTCGACCGAAGAGGTAAATTTCCCGATGTGGAGCCAGGTGATGTAGAGTCGATTGGAAGACCACGAATTTCATATCAACGGGCTGATGTGGAGTCGACTGGAAAAGGTTTATAAAATATGTGCTCGACCGGATCCGAGCAGAACATTCAATCTACGTCAAAGTGTTGCCGAAATACTTGCTCGTTCACAAAACTCTCATTCCACAACAAGGCGATCTTCCGACACTCTGCGACTACCTCTATAATTCTTAAGTGTCAGTATAAAGTCTTGTATTTCTTTTTAACATACTATTTCGCTTGTGTACTTAACTTTAAGAGTGGGTAGTCTGTTACCCAACTCTATTATTTGTAAAAAGTGAAACCCTCCGAAGTCGAGAGTTCTCGAGTCGGAGGGTAATTAGTGATTGCCCATTGAGGTAGCTCAAGGAAGAGCTATGGGCCTTGGAGTAGCAACCCAATTAGAGTTGTGAAGCAAGTAAAATAAACTGTCACATTTTCATTTGCGCTGCATACTCAAATATTCTAAATTTTTTTAAAATTAAAATAAATTTTTTAATCCTCCGAGATTCACCCCCCTCTCTCGAAAAAACACGATCCTACAAGAACCCGCTATGATTACAGGGATACTCCCATTGATAGTCCACTATGGGAAAAATTGGTACCTCAAAGGAAAAGAAAAGGGATAGAAATTTGTGATGTTGAGGTATTAGAAGGGAAACTTGAGAAAGATGTAAATGAAGCAGAAGTTTTGGGGAAGAAGGAAAAATAAAAAATTGGTATGGATGAATTGCACACGAGGGATACTATCTCTATTGTGGAAGAAGAATATGAAAAAGATCTTGAGAGGGAGGAAGCAAGAATTGATAAACTTAACCAAATGAGAATGGAAGCCATTGCGGTAAGTTAGAATATAAAGAAAAATAGTTTGTGTTAATTTTTTTTAATTACTAATCTAATTTTTTTATTATAGTATGTCAAGAAAAAATTTAGGACGTCAAAGAAGCATAAACATGATGCTGATGTGACCTACTTGTTAAAAAATTTAGAAAAAATAAAGTATGGTAGTTACATCCACCATTATATTCGAAAATTTTGTTACAATAATATATAAAGTGAAAATATTTATTTACCATTAAATTTTTTTTTAGGCCTATTACATGTTATGTTTGGGAGGAATGTCCTTTTTTATTAATTCTGAATTCTTTATACTCTGGAGTTAATGGATCTGTTTTCACAGTTAGAGAGGTTATCGATACATTTTGTTCAATTCTTTTTAGGAGGACCTCCTCTTCATGTAGGTCATATAACAAGTCTTTGTATTGCTCATCTGGGTTCATTGTAAGGAATTTAAATTATCTTGTAGTCTGACGATTTAAAATGTTATACTAAATGTTTAAATATTTTCCTCTATACACAATTGCAGTCAGCATTAAGAATGTCATGGAAGACCGTCACAACACAAATCATAAACATGGACATGAATGATGGAGAGGTTAGATATATTTTTATACCTCTAAATACTGACCAAACTCACTTTCACCTGTTGTGTATTGACACAAAATCAATGACTTTCAATCATTATAACTCCCTTTCATATGGAGGAAGATAAAAAATTGATTTTGAAGCAGTGGTGAGTAGATAATTTTTTTAAATATAAATATTCCATCCATTTTATCTGTAAATAAATAGTTATGTTAATTTAATCATTGTGTAATAATAGGTATCCCAATTTAAAGAATATTCACCTAAGAACCTTGTAACAATTCGTCCATGTTTACAAGCTTATTACCCCATCGACAACTGAGTTTCTGTTACAGCTGATTGTCCCCAACAAGTAGCCAGGTACTAAAAGAAAAATACTGAATGTGAAATTTTACTTTTGAATTGAAATATAAAATTTATCGTGGTATTTTTACAGCAATGATTATGCCTTCTTTGTGATAGATGTCTATTGTATGGTGAGAAGATGGACTTCAAACAAGCAGATATGGTAAAATTCAGAATAAATGTCTCAGTGTCACTTTAAGAAAACTTGAGGTGGGAGTATGACAATACATTTTTGTATTTGAGTTAATTATGAATTTTGTTAATTTGTAAATGATACTGCATTCCATAGATCAACAATGACTGTAATTTTGATTATTGTTTCGGGTTGAGCTTTAATAAATGTTATAGAATATATTGTTGAATATATTCTTGAATCTAACAATACAATAGTTTGATTTTGATGTTGTGAAATTGAATAGTTTTTATATTTGGCAGGTTTATATTCCTTATTGTTGAATTTTGTTTAAATTTTCAACACCACCTTTTATCTCAATTTTGCTTGGGATTTAAAATATAGGTGGATGGTATTGCTGCGATTTAAATTCCCAATACCACCTTCTATCTCTGCCAAGTTAAATGTCCATGTTGGAAATTTAAATCCCAGGACCATGGTGGTAATGGGATTTTAATCCCAGGAATTCGATGGTGCTAGGATTGAAATCTCAGGAACACAGTGGTCCTAAGATTTAAATTTTTAGCAACATGTCCAATTTCAAATTGGTTCTGATCCAAAAAGTTGTGTTGGGAATTAAATTTCCAGGAATACAGTGGTCCTAAGATTTAAATTCCCAACACCATATGATATCAAGCTGGCCGAGAAAAAATATGGTTTTGGGAATTATATTTCCAGGAACACAGTGGTCTTAGGATTTAAATTTTCAGCACCACGTACAATTTCAAGCTGGCCGATACAAAAGGTGGTGCTGAGATTTATATTCCCAGGAACACAATGGGACTGAGATTTAAATTCCCAGCACCATGTACAATATCAAGCTGATCAAAAAAGAGATGGTGCTGGGAATTATATTCTCAGGAACACAGTGGTCCTGAGATTTAAATTCCTAGCACCACGTGCAATTTCAAGTTGGCTGAGACAAAAGGTGGTACTGGGAATTATATTCTCAGCAACACTGTAGTCCTGAGATTTAAATTCCCAGTACCACATGGCACGGGGCCTGATTTCTAAAATATGACTTTGGATGCTTAAAGAAACCTTGAATATTAGAAATTTTGGACACGGATACACAGATGGACACTTCCCAAACCCACTAGACTTGGATTGGATCAAAAAAGTGGTGAATAGGGTCATCAATGGGTTTTGACCGAAACCCATTGATGGATCTAGAGGAGTCCAAATTTCAAAATCTTGACATGGACTGAAAGATCTTAGAACTTGAATTGTTTATGTGTTGAGAAAACTTTGTTCTAATCCTCTTACCTCGCAGTTTTGGCTGCGTGCCACGTATAAATTCAAGATGGGCAAGAAAAAAAGTGGTGTTGGGAATTATATTCCCAGAAATACAGTGGTCCTGGAGTTTAAATCCCAGGAACATAATGGTCATGGGATTTAAATTTCCAGCAACACGTCCAATTTCAAACTGACCGAGAAAAAGGTAGTGTTGGGAATTATATTCCCAGGAACACAATGGTCATGAGATTTGAATTTCTAGCACCACAGAAAATATCAAGCTCACCTAGAAAAAATGTTGTGCTAGGAATTATATTCCCAGGAACAAAGTGGTCTTGGGATCTAAATTTTCAGCACCGCACACATTATCAAGCTCGCCTAGAAAAAGGTGGTGCTGGGAATTATATTCCCAGGAACATAGTGGTCATGGGATTTGAATTTCTAACACTGCGCACAATATCAAGCTCGCCTAGAAAAAATGTGGTGCTAGGAAATATATTCTCAGGAATACAGTGGTCCTGAGATTTGAATTCCCAGCACCACGCACAATATCAAGCTCACCTAGAAAAAATGTGGTGCTAGGAATTATATTCTCAGAAATACAGTGGTCCTGTGATTTGAATTCCAGTACCACGCACAATATCAAGCTCGCCTAGAAAAAATATGGTGCTAGGAATTATATTCTCAGGAACACAGTAGTCCTAGGATTTGAATTCCCAGCACCACACACAATATCAAGCTCGCCTAAAAAAAAGGTGGTGTTGGGAATTATATTCCCAGGAACACAATAGTCCTAGGATTTGAATTCTTAGCACCATGCACAATATCAAGCTAACCCAGAAAAAAAGTGGTGTTGGGAATTATATTCCCAGGAACACAGTGGTCCTGGGATTTGAATTCCCAATACCACGCACAATATCAAGCTCACCTAGAAAAATATGGTGCTGGAAATTATATTCCCAGAAACACAGTAGTCATGGGATTTGAATTCCCAGCACCACGAACAATATCAAGCTCGCCTAGAAAAAAGATGGTGCTGGGAATTATATTCCCAGGAACACAGTGGGCCCGAGATTTAAATTTCCAGCACCACGCACAATATCAAGCTCGCTTAGAAAAAATATGGTGTTGGGAATTATATTCTTAGGAACACAGTGGTCCTGGGATTTGAATTCTCAACACCACGGACAATATCAAGCTCGCCTAGAAAAAATCTAGTGCTGAAAATTATATTCCCAAGAACAAAGTGGTCATGGGATTTGAATTCTCAGCACCACGCAAAATATCAAGCTCACCTAAAAAAAGATGGTGCTGGGAATTATATTCCCAGGAACACCGTGGTTCTGAGATTTGAATTTCCCAACACCACGCACAATATCAAGCTCACATAGAAAAAATATGGTGTTAGAAATTATATTCCCAGGAACACAGTGGTCCTGAGATTTGAATTCCCAGCACCACGTACAATATCAAGCTCGCCTAGAAAAAAGGTGGTGCTAGGAATTATATTCCCAGGAATACAGTGGGCCTGAGATTTGAATTCCCAGTACTACGCACAATATCAAGATCACTTAAAAAAAGGTGGTGCTGAAAATTATATTCCCAGGAACACAGTGGTCCTGGGATTTTAATTCTCAACACCATTTAATTTCAACAACTAAAATCATTTAGCATGCAAAGTATGAAAAATGGTAATCACAAGAAAATATACATTTCTAAATCCCATCACCACTTTTTTAAAAGTTGAAGTGGTTCACATATTTAACAACGTCTAAATTTTTTATAATTATACAAATAGTACATAATTTGGATTTACACTTTACATCTTCAGAATGACTTCTACAGGCTTTTACAGGCAGGCACCTTGGTACAATAAAAAATTTATAACTGTGTATACTATTACAATATATCCTAAATTATAGCACAGTCATAATTGTAAATAAAAGTGTGAGTTGCGCATTATTCTATTCCCCACCAAGAATCTAAAGCTCCTCATACCTTGCTGTCTGAATCTTTTAGGGTACCCAAATAATAGACTCTCTATGTATCATATTGTAAAAAATGCATAGTTATAGCTGTAAAAAAAATATAAATAATTACTACATTGCTAATTTATAAAATATAATATTACAAAGAATATTAATGTTAGTTAAAGCCCTAGAGTCAATCATGTGATGATTGTTGTATGTACTTTATTGTATCATATTCCTATTTATAAAGGCATGGTTATTATATTTACTTGTATTGGTGCCAAATAACTAAATATAATAATATCCTTGAGTAGTAGGTTCTTATCTATATCAATCGATTGGTTGAATCGATAATGAGATGATGTAGAGAACACTATTCTTAATCATTCTTAGTCGAGTATTAACATTCAGGGACAATGTTAATGCGTAGAGACTAGCATGTAGGTCAACATGATGACTTGATCTCACAAGTCATGGATATGAGATATCAAGTTGACACATGGGTATGCATTGGAGAATGTATATTGAATGACCTGCCATGAGAAAGTATCATGGATCGTTATATGAGTGTCATATACTTTTTCATGTGGCTATTAGTATGACTATTAGTCCTTAGACCTGAAGTCACCATGGTTCCCTACATAAGGAGTTGCATACTTTGGCTTCGTCAAACGTCACCCGTAAATGGGTGGACTATAAAGGCGATTACTGGGCATGTAACAAATTATGCGAAGGGATGTGAGTGATGTAGATGGGATCTATCCCTCCTATATAATGGGGGTGACATCGATATTCTTGATAGAGTGAGACCACGAAGTGCATGGTCATGCCCAAATGAGTCAATATGAGATATTGAGCTCATTTGATTAGAGTGAGTCTACTTGGAGTTCAAGATATAGATTGTACCGAGGATGACACGGTCTATGCCTCGATTGGTCAATCTAGATGTCAAGGATAGAGGGACATTGTCACATATTGTGAGAGTCACAATTAGTAGTCACAAAGGTGATGTTGGAGCTCAACATTCTTGTAACTTGGGTAGCAATGATGTGTTGCTAGATACCGCTCATTGCTTATGTTTCTAAATTGGTTTAGGGACATTGCTAACGTTACAAGAACCTATAGGGTCACACACATAAGGGCAATTAGATGAAGATTAGGTTCATATGATGAACCATGAGGATTAGGTTCATAGGATGAACCAAATTGGATTAAGAGTAATCCTAATTAGACTAATTGAGTTGGACTCGATTAGATTCAAGTGTTGAATGAGTCTAATTTAGATTTGATTCATCAAATCAATTTAAATTAATGAATAGAGATTCATTAAATTAAATTGACTTGAGTCAAGTGGTTAGATTTGATCAACCATGGGAGATTATAGGTCAAGTTTGACTTGACTTGAGAGGGAAGATGAAAGGTCAAGTTTGACTTGACCAAATGTCATGTCATGATGATGACTTGGCATTGCCGGCCAATGATGATGCTACACATCATCATTGACTTATCATGTGGTGCCACCTCATGAGGGAGACCAAGAGTCATGGGAGTTACATGCATGCATGTAACCTTCCAAGCCTTGAAGTGGCCGGCCACTTTAGGAGTTTTGAGGGTTGAATTCATTTGGGTGAGTTACACACAACTTCATCTTCTTTCTTGGATCAACTTCCCTCAACCTCTCCCTCTCTCCTTCCTCATCTTGTCGAGCATCTAAGCAGTGCTAGCACACTCAAGATTGCTTTTCTCCACCTTTTGCTTGTGTGGATACCAATAGAGGAGTGTGCACTTAACGCTCTTGAGTTCCGGCAAACCTTTTGGACGAGCAGGATTTGCGAAGGGCGTCGCATCGAGGGTAACGTCCTTATCATATAGATCTAAGGTAGATCTAGAGTTTTATATAAGCACATACATGTTTTAGTTTTAATACATCTTCACACGGATCCGTGGCCGGGCTTCCGAGGTTTCCGCAATGCAAAAAACGATTTTTGCAGCTCGGAAAAACCCAACAATGGTATCAGAGCCACATGCGAGACATGTATGTGTTTCGTTTTTTGTAGTTTTTATATTAGATATAAAAATTATAGATTTTTATGTTTCTGTAAACTTCCTAATTTTATAGAATTTTTGGGTATTTTTCTCGAAGAGTCAAAGCAACGAGTGTTGGGACACTTGTAGGCTTCAACCGTCGAGAAAAATTCTCCGAAACGGCGAGTTCTTGCTTTAGGTTTTTGGGACAGCGACTTAAGTTGCTGTAGGATCGTAATAGGGACACTCGCGAAGTTAATTTTGTGAGTATGAGCGCTGCCCCTATCCCCGAAAGGGGCCTTGTCCCGCGATCGCGCCCAGAAACCGCTTAGCGGGACCGTTACGGAGAGGTGACTCATAAATTTGAAAAAAAAAAAATTAGCAAAAATTATAGAAATTTTCTATAAAAATACATAATTTAGAATTATGTATAATTCTGTGATCATCATGACCCAATGACCCCAATTTAATTGGAATATGTGTGTTGTAATTCATAATACGACCTGCGCGCCGTTTTTGTGGTTGTGCGTGTTGTATAGTGTATGCGACCTGCGCGTCGTACCTCTTCTTTTGAAATTCTAGTTGTAAATAGTTTTAGACTTAAATGTAACTCGAGTTTCATATTTGTAATGTACAAAATGGAGCAGTGGAAAGTCCACTTGTAGACGAAGTTACGAGAATGGTGCCGACGACACATGGCGGTAAAAGGAAGCGCTTGGAGAAGCCGCTAGCCTTAGGTTGACCGTCCGATCTTCTCATTGGCTTGAGAAGATCGTAGTAGGGCCATGACTACATCACAGTTAAATGTATATATATATATATATATATATATATTTGATTTTGCTTGTATGTATGTGATGCATGCTAGTAGAATAATGCTTGTATGTATATGATGCATGCTAGGATAATTTTCTTGTATGTATATGATGCATGCTAGAATGATGTATGTATGCATGTGATGCATGCTAATATAGGATAATAAAGGCCTCAATGCGTATATGATACACATTACGATTAGATTAGATCATAATCGAATCAACTCGAAAATGGCTACCGAGCCTTGATACCCATCACTACCTCGATCATTTATTGTTGTTGAATCTGCCAAAGCAGAGCAACGCATATTATCTTGGTAGGGTGCGGAGGGACAATCTTGGTCCCGCCTATCACGCTTGGGTTAGAGTAAGCTCAATTAGATTGAGCAAAACTAGTTAACTCAATTGGATCGAATAGAACTATAGGCATATTCCAATCCTTGGAAAGATAGGATAAGATCGCATTTACACTAAATCTTGGGCGATTTAGCCAAAGCTAACTCAAGGTCTTTTGTAAATGTGGGTCTTGATCCTATAAACAAGAGTTGCATAGAGATGTAATCGGTAATGTGTTACCCACCGATCGTACTAAGTCTTGGGCGATTTAGCCAAGGCTAACTCAAGGCTTAGTATGATGTGGATCTTGTCCCGCAAGAATTATAGCTAGTTTGTATGAATCTAGTAATGTGGTTTAACCACATCCATAACTCGATTCTACAAAATTCCTATAATTCAGTGGGAGCATCATTTGATTAAAGGCCTAATTAAATGATAAAAGGAATATGATATTAATTCTCTGCATTGTATGTTGTAGATTACTATGTCGACAAACACGAACACTCTCTCTCTGCGTTCTGTCCTTAAGAAGGACAAGCTCAATGGAGCAAATTTCTTGGACTGGTACAGGAACTTGAGAATTGTTCTCACCCAAGAAAGAAAGTTGTACGTCCTGGAGCAGCCCATTCTGGAGGCACCTCCTGCCACTGCCTCGCGAGCTGACAAAGATGCTTACAAGAAGCATCAAGATGATGCATTAGATGTGTCATGTCTAATGCTCGCGACCATGAACTCTGAGCTTTAGAAGCAACACGAGTTCATGAATGCTTATGATATGGTTGGACATCTTCGTCAACTATATCAACGACAAGCAAGGCATGAGAGGTATGAAGTCTCTAAGGCATTGTTTGGGTCCAAAATGCAAGATGGGACTCTCGTAGGTCCATATGTACTCAAGATGATTGGGTACGTAGAAAACCTACAAAAGCTGGGATTCCCACTTGGCCAAGAGCTGGCTACTGACCTGATCTTGCAATCTTTGCCACAAGCCTACAATCAATTTGTCATGAATTACAACATGAATGAAATTGATAAGCCACTGCCTGAGAAGCTCAGCATGTTGAGAACTGCTGAGCTTAATCTTAAGAAGAGAAAATCTGACACCATTTTGATGGTGCACAAAAAGAAAGGCAAGGGCAAGCCTAAAGGTAAGGGAAAGTCCCAAGCCAAGGGCAAAGGCAAAGAACTTAAACCCAAAGGAGGGGTAGCCAAGGAAGGGGCTTGCTTCCACTGCAAGGAAGCTGGACACTGGAAGCGTACCTGCAAAGCTTACCTGGAAGATCTTAAGAAGAAAAGAAGTGAGACTTCTACTTCAGGTATAAATGTTATAGAAGTCAATCTATCTATTTCTTCATCATGGGTATTAGATATCGGATATGCATCTCACATTTGTACCAATGTGCAGGCGCTGAGAAATAGCAGGGCATTGACAAAGGGTGAGGTGGACCTACGAGTAGGCAATGGAGCAAGGGTTGCTGTTGTTGTTGAAGGAACTTATGATCTATCTCTGCCCTCTGGGCTTGTACTAGAATTAGATGAATGTTGTTATGTGCCTGCTTTGACTAAGAACATAATTTCAGTTTCTTGTTTGGACAAGAAAGGATTTACATTTATAATAAAGAACAAACGTTGTTCAGTTTATTTAAATGATATGTTCTATTGTAGTGCACCTCTAATGAACGGACTCTACTTTCTAGACTTAGAGAGCCCTATCTATAACATAAGTACCAAAAGGTTCAAGTCAAATGAGTTGAACCAAACCTATCTCTAGCATTGTCGCTTAGGTCACATAAATGAGAGTCGCTTATCTCAGCTCCATAAGGATGGGCTGCTAGACTCATTTGATTTTGAATCATATGAGACATGCAAGTCTTGCCTTTTAGGCAAGATGACCAAGACTCCCTTTAGTGGACACAGTGAAAGAGCAACAGATTTGTTAGGACTTATACATAGTGATGTATGTGGTCCTTTCAATGTTGCTTGTCACGCCCCGAGAGTATGCCGAGCTGAAAATCAAACGGACGACATCTCCCCTGTACTTGGCAACATTTCGGGTTAATACAAGGCCCGTAGGACCACAACAACAACATAATATAACATACTAATAGCAGCGGAAAATGAAAACCACATACCCACAACATAGATAACAAAACATACATGTGTACACCACCTGACAAGTCCACAGTAATAAAACCGTAAATAAAACAACGACATCACGACAAAGTCCATAACAAAACAAGAGTTCATGACATAGGACCAAAATCCATAACACATAAACAAGTCCAAGCCATAAGAGAGAAAAACAAAATGAACTCCTCGGGAGACATCGGAAAAATGGAGATGGGATGGATCGGTCGGCGCAGCTCCAAGTCATCACGAAGACCTCTACATTGCAGGCGCATGAAAAACCTGTGGTCGGGTGGTGAGTAAAACTCAGCAGGTAATCGGAGAAAACATGTAAATATATATATCAATATTACATGTCATTCAACAGTCTAAATCTACTCGAACAACGGGTATACATCAGCATAAAAAGGTATATATGCATGCATACACTAAATAAACTAAACAACAACGATGCTGACATACCTGACCGTCAGCTACTCTATCCTGATCCAATCTGGGCATATAACCACATCATAGGGTATAAAAGAATAGTACTAAATCACACAATATCCTGAATATGATCCAAGGGTATCACCATGAATAACCAACAGGTATACAAGTACCAGCCTACTACCATACAGGAAATGCAGTAGCATGTATGAATATGTACAAACAAATGCAACAAGCATAGTACATACAAATGCATCATCAAAGTGAGTATACATATAGACTGTATCTGTATGTATACTAATCACCATCATCCATATATATATATATATATATATATATATATATATATATATATACAAGCAGGTATGTATATATATATAATCATATGCAAAACACCGTATGATACGGCAATGCAGCATGCATGGTCATGCCTGCTCACCCCTACTCGCTACCACGACCCCAGTGTGGCCTAGGTGGCACGACATGACAACTGTCCCAACTCACACCAACCACTACTATAGAGTGGCCGAGTGGGAAGTATGATCAAGTATCATGTGAGTGTAAAGAGCTCGCTACGCAACGGGGGTCCCTGCTGCTGGCTACTCCAACTAACACTACCAATGAGTGGCCAAGTGCCACGTACCCAGGACAACTGCACACAACTCCAACAACCATCGTCAATAATGGTAGAGTGCGGCACAACAAATGCTATGCCCTCACACCAGTTACTCCTCTGGAAGTAACCTGGGAGGCAGGATGACTGACGACTCTCTCTCAACCCCAAGGGGAGACGATGTCGTCAGTATGCATGCAATGACATGAGGGTACTGTCTCACATACAGACATCTACCATAGACTCTCTGTTCAACAGAGAGTCACACCCAATTGATCAGTACACTCTCTATCCTGTAGAGAGTCATACTCATCTGATCATGAGAAGCTAGGACCATCGGTCCATAGCGACACACTGTCCACGACTCACCTGACCATTTACACAACCCGTGGTTGGTAAATAAATTGTTAGGACCCTTGGAACGGCTAGAAGGGGGGTGAATAGCGTTTCGCCCGATCGTAGATGGAATTCAATCTCGTTCGTGTCTACAATTTCATTAGCGCAGTGGAATATATATAATAATAAAAGCAATAACGAAATGGACACAATACAAATCACAACAAGAGCATATAACATGGTTCGGAACCGAACCAGTTCCTACTCCACGGATTGGGTTCGTACGAACCCTAGCGATGCCACAAACACCACTAACCAATAAAACTCCTTCTTGACACAAGTCAAGGGTGGAGAAACCCCTTACAAGTAATCTTACAACAATAAGATACAAATACAAGCAATTACAATAATGAATACGAAATACAAGTAAAGAAAAGACTTTACAACACTTGTTTTGATTGCTTGAATGCTTGGTTGCTTGCTTGCACTTGGAGACCTGATTTGCACCAACAAATCGCCCCAATAGCCCTCAAGAACTGATTGCTTTTTCCTCCATCACGAGCTCCATATATAGCTTCAACCTGTGCTGGAAAAAGTCAATCAGTCGACTGATCGGGACCATCAGTCGACTGATGCCACTGTTGTCGTGAGACAACGACTAGATCCACGCTGGATAAGTCCAACGGAACCTTCATCGCTTGGTGATTGTGACCATCGGGCCGATCGATGGAGTCCTCACTCACCACCGAGTCTCGACTCCATTCTCAGGCCGATTTTCGAGCACCCGACCGATCACAGATCGATCACCGATCGCTGAGCCATCACCGATCCGCCCACCTATGGGCGATCGCTAGGCCATAACCCGCACAAAACCCTAGTTTATCGGGTCCCCGATCGCCACATGGCACCGGGCCGACCGCACACCTCAAACATGAGGTTTTAACCCAAGTATGGTTCCCCCATACATGCTAGACCACCCTTAGCCTAGACCTAAGCCTTCTAGCCACCTCTATCAGCCTCACGCCTCTCGGATCCCTCCAAGTCATCCATGACTTGTTCATCCATCGCGCTAGCCTTCAGGTGCTTCCGTCGGCTATGTCATGCTAACGGTGTCTACACTGCCAAGGCACATTGGACTTATGCCGCCAAGACTCCGCTTGGACTTTACGCCGCCAACTATTGGACTTATGCTGCCAAGACTACCGCTTGGACTTTACGCTGCCAATATCAATCCCCTTGGACTTCAAATGCCAACCCATGTTGGACTTCCCATGCCAAGACCATGCTTGGACTTTCCTTGCCAACCCATGTTGGACTTTTACATTGCCAAGACCATGCTTGGACTTTTCCTTGCCAACCCATGTTGGACTTTTCATGCTCAAGTACCCATGACTTGGACTTTACCTTGACACATATGTTTTTGTCGAAACATCAAAACACATCAAAACATTACTCGAGCCAAACTCGAGTCCTGGTCAATCGTGACCTGGGCCGATTGCACCAACAATCTCCCCCTTTTTGATGTTTGACAAAAACCAAACAAATTATTGAGTTAGAACACTAACTCAAATCCCTTACCAATTATCCCAAATTGGTAAATACTCTCCAAATATTCTCCCCCAAACATTCTCCCCCTTTTTGACTAACATCAAAAAGGTTTTATCTCCAAGGAGGTCAACGTCTCATGTCCCAATGAGATCTTACAATCTCCCCCTTGGTCAAAAAATACCTAGGATGTCTACCATCTTCCTAGTGATAAGTCCCATATCACTCAAGAGAGGCAATCCTATTCACTCTCCCAATTTCCAAATTGGGTATCAAGAATCCCATTTTCCTCCTCATGAGGAAAAATACCATCCATCATCCCATGATGGATACCTCCCCCTAAAGGCTTGCTCCTCCTTGACCATTGCACCAACAATGTCCTTGGGAAGTCCCTAAGCCATTAGGAATTCTAAGCCATCAAAATTAAGGTTAGAAATTCAATATTGAACTTTCCAGCACCTTAAAATTGATACAAACCCTAAACACCTCTCCTAATCCATATCTAATGGATTTTCACCCTTCATCATGCTTCCCAAAGCATATCATAGGGTTAGGAGTGGTTAGGGACCTTAACCGCAGCTGACATCGGGTTAAACAACTTTGGTTACCCCGAAATCAAGCTATCAGTCGACTCTGTCAGCTACAATAATCGATGATGTATCCATCGACCGCACGGTAACATGAGTGATACAGCCGCAATGAACGATCGAGTCAACGCCATCACGATCAGATCAGTAGAAGCGATCGTGATAACTGAAAACCTGATTTTCAGAAATCAGACTCGACTTTTGGAAATGCATAAGTAATTCTACGTAAATCAAAAAATCACAAAACTTGATACGTATATTACTTAACACACATACAATCAGTGAAAAATTTTGGAAAAATATTTTTACCATTGAATTAGGAGATTGATACAAAATCCAAAAATGACTAAAAACTTTAAGGTTGAAGCTCACTTTGTATCAATCTTATCAATGGTGATTGCTATCAAAAGATAGACTTCACCAAGGTTTTTCAAAATGATTTTAAAATGTTTTTAAAACCCTAATTTGGATCATTTTCCTTGGGCTCTTTGCACATGGCTTGTACCCAAGCTTTCCTAATGATCCAAATGGAATTGGATGAGTTTTAGTTCATTTAGATGCAAAAACTATGCACCTTGAACTTAACTCATATCCTAGCATCTCACATGTATCTATGGTGTATAAATACACATACATGTCAATTGGATGTGAGATGTGGGTTTTGTTCTCCCTAAACTAGGGTTTCATGCATTTTCTAAAGCAACTCTACTTGATTCCCTTATAACTGGGACTCCAAGTCATGTCATAGTCCTTAAATCAATTTTAATCAAGTTAATGCATGAATGTATGATCATGGCATAAATAATAGCATTATGAAAGCATGGCCAATGATCATGATGTCATGACATATGATGAATTTTAAGAACACATGACATCTAAAAAAAAAAAACTAAACAATGTCATGACATGGTATATGATAGGATGCAATTTCATATCATAATATATCAACTTTCATAAACAATACAATTATACAAATATTCATCCATACACACAAGATTTTTAGAAACAAAGATTTCATTTAACTTAAAACTTGTCTTTTACATTCAAAATGGAGATTGGCTATGCTCAATCTCACTACAAAAACTGACGACCACAGAACATCTAATATCCTCTAATCGTCTGCAGGAGGTGGCGGTGGAGGAGGCTGCTGACTTAGGGTCCAGGCCCGCATCATCTCTAGCATATCGAGCTGATGCTGCTCTATACGGCCCTGGGACTCCTCCATCCTATCGAGACGTGAGCCGAAGGATGCCTGGGTTGCCAATATCTCTGACAGCCTAGAGTCCACCGACTGCTGATAGTCCTGAAATCTGGACTCCAGTCGGCCACGGCGATCTGATGGACCCGTCGTTGATGCGTCTGCTGACATCTGATCATCCTCATCAGTGGCATCTGCATCCTCGTAGTCCTCTGTCGCCTCTCTAGGTACCGGAGGAGGCTCTCTGCGTGCCCTGGGGGGTGGTCGAGGCGCCAACTCCATCTGTCCAGTGCCCATCCGTAGCTTTGCTAACGAGAAGTTACGAACTGATATACAGTCGTACACCTCCGATAGCGCTCTCAGAGAACCCCTATGGATGTTGACGCCTACAGAGTCTAGTCATGCTGTGATGATATGACCAAATGGCATATGCACTTTCCCTTGTACAGGGGAAGTGAAATGCACAATGCAATGAAACATGTTTAGTGCAAAGTTAATGTCTAACCTATGACGCATGGCGTATAAAAGAAAGAGATGGGGAGGCCGAATCTTGGCCAGACCCCGAGTGACGATGGGAAGAAAACACCCAACAATGACCTTGTAAAGGACATTGTCAGGTGCAGATAACTCAGTGATAGGAAATAGATTTTGGGTCGGTGGACGTGGATAACCAAAGATATGCTCATGCATGGACTCCATAGAGATATGATCAAAAGGCTCTGGTAAAGGGAAGTCCATGGTAGGGTAACAAATAAAAGTGTCATCTGAGGGCCTACACTCGAGAAACTCCTGCAGTATCGCAGGAGTGAACTCTAACTCGCATTTTGCAATGCGAGTAGTGTAAGTAGGGCCGTCATCCACCTTTTTAAGGTTTTGATAAAATTCCTTAACAATGTCATCATTAATTGGATGCGTGCATAAGACGATTTTCATTAGATTGTAGTATGCAATTAATTCCATGACATCGCTACAATGTCGATTAAAAAAGTCCCTATCGATGTACCTAACCAACATAGGTTGGTACAATCGAGATTCACCCTCGGGTGGATCATTCCTACGGGCTCTCCTATTATGAATGCAATGTAATGATATGACATGCAATGGCAATAATACACGATTAGATAAACCTAAATTGTAATGGAAGTGAAAATTAGGGCTCGGAAAAAAATCGTTACTTAGGCGCCATTTGAAGGTGTGGCCGGAGGGAAGACTCAAATGTTGCTGGGGGTCGCCGGAGAACTTTAGACGTCGGAGTCCTAATCGGAACAAGGAAAAATAAGCCCTAAATCGCGTGAAAAGGGCTCGAAATAAGTGAAAACCGGAAGAGGAGAGGCTTGTCTATCAAACCTAACACTTTGGGAGGTTGGCTGGCCGGAAGAGTCGGTCGGAGAGGGAGACGGCGATCGGAGAAGGAAAGGAGAAGAAAGGCTCGTCGCGTGAAGGCGCCGAACCCTAGCGGTTCGGCGTTATAAAAACGCGATGCAGTCGACTGATGTGGAGCATCAGTCGACTAATAGCAGTTTATTACCGGGTTTACCAAGCCGAAAGTCGATCGATCCGCCGCAAGAATCGATCAACCTTCAGAACATGTCTGATAAGAGATCACCGATCGATGAGCATCATCGGGCCGATCGATTTGCACATCACTGACGCTCGCCGAGCACTCGACCGATGGCCCTACGGTGAATAAGACTACCATCGATCGATGTGCCTAATCCCGATCGATGTTCAATCACGAGCCACGGTTAGCACTCGATCGATGGTCGATCGTATCACGCTAGTTATCACGATCGATAATCAGATGCCGATCGATATCTCGATTTCCTCAAAATCGAGGATCTCGATTTCATCATCTTAATTATTCAATTTTGTCACGTTAGATCTTGTATATCGAATGTATTGAAGTTATACTTTTATTCATGTAGTTGTTAATGTATTTTAATGTTTTATTACATTTTTGCAAACATTAACATTCAATGATTTCCAAAACCTAACATCTCACCCTTTCTAAGTGTTAAAATACACAATCAAGGTAAAAGACTTGTTTTGTGATATGTAATCTATCCTAGACATTCCTTCCATGCAAACATATGGTAAAACATATGAAGCATGGTGAGTACAAGACATCAAGTTGTGTGGCACTTGAGTATCACTCTAGATGTTACCTTTACATCTTAACCACACATCTCTTGATACATGACCTTCCAAAGTGTGCCAATAATCAAAGTTACACACTATGACCTCTAAATCTAGATAGTGTCAATTTTATTAATTTTCATGTTTTCAAGATATATATTGATACAATCTAAAATTCTTTGAAATTAAGGCTCAAGGATATTTCCAAGGTAACCATAACCTTGAAAGTAACCTAAAGTGCCACCTTTATCATGGTTGAGTTAACTACTCATCCAATCAAGGTTGGCACACCCTAAACCCATCTTAGCGTGAATCAATCACGCTCTTAGGAACCCAAAATCGATTTGAGCTCCTAGGGTTAATTAGGTATTCCTTAGGGATAACCTCCCTAGATACCTTCCTAATGACCTTTCTAGGCTTATTAGCCTTGGTCATTTTGGTCTTGCCTAGGTTAACCTTAGGGATTGCCTCCCTAACAACCTTCTTAGTGGCCACCTTAGGTTTCTTCGAAACCTTGGCCACTAGACACAAACCTTGGTCAACTCTAGGGATGACTTCCCCATTGACTTTGGTCTTCCTAGACCTAGTTAGTGTCCCATAGTCAAATGGAACACTATGGTAAGTCACCTTGGACTTAGGTTTGTGACCCAAACCATTCTTGCCCTTGGTTGACTTTTGACTCTTAGGTCCTAGATGTTGACTTTGACTTCTTGACCTAAGAGTTTGACAATTTGACCCTTGAAATTGATTTTGTATCTTGTTTAGGGTATTTTCCAATTTCTCAAGCCTTGACCTCAAGGCTTGGTTCTCTAATTCTAATTTCTCAATTTTAGAATTTTTATTTAAATCTTGGGCATTAGACTTTCTTGGCATATGCCTAGTCCATTTTGGATTAAAACCTAGATGTTCTTGTATTTTCTTAATAGATTTCCTAGGTATTGTTTTTCTAGGGACATTAGTCCCAAATTTCTCCTTATTCTTAAGGTGAACATTCTTAGCTCCTAAACAAATATGTTTGTTATTTTTAGCATGCTCTTTATGATACATAACAAAATTGCTAAAATTAGTTCTAGCATGCTTTTTACTATTTAATTTAGACGGAGCATTATTTAAATGTACCTTAGGGTTTGCCTTAGTGGCTCCCCCTACTTGTGATGCTCCCCTTTGTCCCTTCTTCTTCTTCTTTGGACATTGACTCCGGTAATGACCCGATAGTCGGCATTTGAAGCAAATGACATGCTCCTTGCTCTTTTGACTTGAAGGCCCGCTTGACTTTTGTTGACTTTTAGGCGCCGGAGGAGCTTTCTTGATCCTCTTTGGGCATTTGCTCTTGTAATGCCCATACTCCCTACACTCAAAGCACATAATATGATTTTTATTTGAAAATAAAGTGTTTGAGTTACCTAGGGTGGTGGTAGGTGCCGGAGTTGAATTTTGAGCTTCCTCATCTTGATCGGATGTTGAAAGCTCTTCTTGAGATTGCTCCGGTGTAGAGGATGGTCTCTCCTCCTCAATCCTAGAAGTAGATGCTTCTTCCACCTCTTCTACTTCTTCTTTCTCCGATTCGGAAGTTGACTCCATCTCAACTTCCGATTCCTCACTTTCACTTGAGGATGAACTCTCCTCATGGAATCTTGCCAATTTTTTCCATAGCTCCTTGGCATACATGTAATCCCCTAGCTTGCACAAAACATCATTAGGGATTAAATCTTCCAAAAGTTTCGTTACCTTAACTTCGGTCTTGAGCTTTTGGCGTTGCTCTTGGGTCCACTTTTTCAATTTTAGGACATTCCCCTTCTTATCCCTAGGGGGTTCAAGGCCTTCAATGAGGATGAACCAATCCTCTATGTTCATCATCAAGAATGTTTCCATTCTTGCTCTCCATGCCGGAAAATCTTCTGGATCATATGGAGGTGGAGTGTTGATTTCCCATCCAAGCTTGTCTTGGAATTCCATCTTCACCCTCTAGCCTTTTGCCTTAGCTCCCGGTTGTTAATCCGTAGAAGAGCCCCGGGCTCTGATACCATTTGTTAGGACCCTTGGAACAGCTAGAAGGGGGGTGAATAGCGTTTCGCCCGATCGTAGATGGAATTCAATCTCGTTCGTGTCTACAATTTCGTTAGCGCAGCGGAATATATATAATAATAAAAGCAATAACGAAATGGACACAACACAAATCACAACAAGAGCATATAACGTGGTTCGGAACCGAACCGGTTCCTACTCCACGGATTGGGTTCGTACGAACCCTAGCGATGCCACAAACACCACTAACCAATAAAACTCCTTCTTGACACAAGTCAAGGGTGGAGAAACCCCTTACAAGTAATCTTACAACAATAAGATACAAATACAAGCAATTACAATAATGAATACAAAATACAAGTAAAGAAAAGACTTTACAACACTTGTTTTGATTGCTTGAATGCTTGGTTGCTTGCTTGCACTTGGAGACCTGATTTGCACCAACAAATCGCCCCAATAGCCCTCAAGAACCGATTGCTTTTTCCTCCATCACGAGCTCCATATATAGCTTCAACCTGTGCTGGAAAAAGACAATCAATCGACTGATCGGGACCATCAGTCGACTGATGCCACTGTTGTCGTGAGACAACGGCTAGATCCACGCTGGATAAGTCCAACGGAACCTTCATCAGTCGACTGATTGTGACCATCAGTCGACTGATGGAGTCCTCACTCGACCAGTCGAGTCTCGACTCCATTCTGTGGCCGATTTCTCGAGCACCAGTCGACTGATCGCACGATCAGTCGACTACTCGAGCCATCAGTCGATTGCCCACCTATGGCAGTCGACTGCTAGGCCATAACCCGCAGTCAAACCCTAGTTGACTCGGTCCAGTCGACTGCCACATGGCACCAGTCGACTGGCACACCTCAAACATGAGGTTTTAACCCAAGTATGGTTCCCCCATACTTGCTAGACCACCCTTAGCCTAGACCTAAGCCTTCTAGCCACCTCTATCAGCCTCACGCCTCTCGGATCCCTCCAAGTCATCCATGACTTGTTCATCCATCACGCTAGCCTTCAGGTGCTTCCATCGGCTATGTCATGCTAACGGTGTCTACACCGCCAAGGCACATTGGACTTATGCCACCAAGACTCCGCTTGGACTTTACGCCGCCAACTATTGGACTTATGCTGCCAAGACTACCGCTTGGACTTTACGCCGCCAATATCAATCCCCTTGGACTTCAAATGCCAACCCATGTTGGACTTTCCATGCCAAGACCATGCTTGGACTTTCCTTGCCAACCCATGTTGGACTTTTACATTGCCAAGACCATGCTTGGACTTTTCCTTGCCAACCCATGTTGGACTTTTCATGCTCAAGTACCCATGACTTGGACTTTACCTTGACACATATGTTTTTGTCGAAACATCAAAACACATCAAAACATTACTTGAGCCAAACTCGAGTCCTGGTCAATCGTGACCTGGGCGGATTGCACCAACATAAATATGCAACATATAGGTATGGAATGTGTCCTACATTTAGGGTCATACTTATCCACAGAGGACCTTTTTGCCAAATTTACAATTTAGGTCATCCTCCGTACTCTAACATCTACACCCTACTAAACAGTTAGACCTACTTACATCACATCTGTAACTTCTAGATCATGCTAGGGAATATGTGTTATCAATAATCGAGCACACATATATATCAACGGTAAGTTCAAGCATATGATAAACAGAGAAGGATCAAGATAATATGAACACCTAGCATGCTCATATCTATGTCTAAATATGAAAGTCATTACATCTACCCGACCGGTAGGAAATTACCTACCTACTGTCAATGCGCGTGGTAATAGAGTCCTCACGTCCACGGACCAGCCTCGTATCCACGTCCTGCAAATAACATCAATTATCATTCAGTGAAAGCATATAACAACAATACGAATTAGCTACTATGTTATCCACAAATCCATATCCCTTATTGAATACAGGTTATCACTCCCATTCGTAGCCAAGATCAGAGCACCTCATAGCTCGATCGACAACCGACATTTCGCACTAATTTTCAGGACCTGACCAATCTCGACCAAGCCCTAATTACTCGTCTTGAGACGGTGCATAACTACCCGCAATTACGCCACACCAACAACTGTCAACCTATTCACAGCTGACCCATTCCCAATCACAGCCCTTACCGTTCAACACTCATGGCAGGAGACCACATTAGCATAGCAAGGTAACTAATCCAACTGGACTGAACAGAAAATAGGGAAAAATAGTTCATGCTTACCGACAATTTTTGGAACCTCCACCGGCAATATAACTTTTCCCAAACCTCAATCTGCTGAAGAAAACCTCTGCTTCAAATTCTCCATGGTGTCAGCCAAGGTAAGATCATCACAGTAACCTAAGGAATAAACTAGGCTTACCGATAGTAGAACTTCACCGGCAGAAACAATCCCTCAAACTAGCAGTTAATCCCTAACAACCGACAGCCAACCTTTCACTATCCCCTGTTCACCGGAACCCACTGCCCAAAACAATATCCAGTTAACGAACAAAATTGGTCAGAGATGCAACTCATCGTAGATGAGGGAAAAAACCTACTGATGGAGAGATTCAAGCTCACCTGCCTTATTCGCCTACCAAGATCTCCGGTGCCCTAGCTTCGGCGTTGATCGACAGTGAGAAACCCCAATCGACGGCTCTGCTCACCGCCGACCACCTCCCTCTACCCTCTGTTCACCGATTGAGAAGAGGGGGAATTTTCCAGTGCTCTTCCCAAAATCCCAAGATCCCTCAAGCCTGTTGTAGCCGGTGTTCAGCCGCGGCAGAGATCTCGTCGTCCCCTCGCGCAAAGAAAACTGACGGGATTTGGGATGGCAGAAGTCAGTGAGGTCGCGAGAGAAAAGATGTTGTGAGGGAGAAGAGTTGTCGTGTGTGTGCGGTGAGGAAGTGGAGATGTCGCCGCGCGTGAGGAAGAAGTGGAAGAGAGGGCTCAGGAAGGGACAAAGACGGCAATCAAGGCGGCGTCGGCGTTGAAGCGGAAACTGCATGAAACGCCGCGCGAAAAATCTTGGCGAGTCGGCGGAAAAAAAACAGCGGTGTTAATTAGTTTAGCGGGTCGAGGAATTTCTAACGGGTCAGATTTCAGACCTGTTAAACCCTTTAACCCCTTCTACGCAAAGAGGGCCTTAGAAATCCTCATTCGAGTCCAAAGAAATTTCTAAAAATTCCTGGAAAAATTTCTTAGGATATTCTCCTAATTACCCCACATCTATTATTTATTTTTTTTCGTGGTATTTTACATTCTCCCCCACTTATTAAAATTTGGTCCCCAAATTTCATACTTCAATGCAAAAATTAGATCAAGCATATTCCGAAATAACCACATACCTCAAGCAAACAGATGAGGGTATCGAGCTCGAATAGTATCCTCCAGCTCCCATGTAGCCTCCTCATCCATATGATGCTGCCATCCCACCTTTACAAGTCGGATGGTTTTGTTCCGCAACTGCCGCTCCTTGCGGTCAAGAATCCGCTCCGGTGTCTCCTCATAAGTCGCATTCTCCTAGAGTGGTATCGGAACTTCTTTCAGAACATGGTCAGATCGCAGCACGTATTTCCTCAGCATAGATACATGGAATACGTTGTGAACACCCGCAAGTGTCGGAGGTAATGCCAACCGATAAGCAACACCTCCAATCCGGTCCAATATCTCAAACAGACCAATGTAGCGTGGAGCTACTTTTCCTTTCAGCCCAAATCTCTTGACTCCTTTGGTGGGTGACACTCGTAGGAATACATGGTCCCCGACTGAAAATTCCAAAGGCCTTCGCCTCAGGTCCGCATAACTTTTCTGTCGATCCTGTGCCTAAGATAACCGTCGTCTGATCACTCGTACCAACTTTGTATCATGCTGAATACTCTGAGGCCCTAATATCTGTCGTTCCCCAACTTCCTCCCATAACACAGGAGATCTGCAGGGTCTGCCGTATAATGCCTCGAAAGGAGCCATCTGGATAGAAGAGTGGTAGCTGTTGTTGTAGGCAAACTCCACTAAAGGAATGTGATCCTCCCAACTGCCACCGAAATCCATGACGCAAGATCTCAATAGGTCCTCCAGAGTCTGAATGGTACGTTCGGACTGTCCGTCTGTCTGCGGATGAAAGGTTGTACTGAGTCGAAGCTCTGTGCCCATGGTCTGCTGTAGACTCTGCCAGAATCGTGAAGTAAAGCGCGGATCTCTATCAGATATGATACTCAATGGTACACCATGCAATCTGATGATCTCTCGGCAGTACAATTCCGCTAGACGATCCAATGAGTCCGTCTCACGAATCGGAAGGAAGTAAGCGGATTTGGTTAATCGATCCACGATCACCCAAATCGCAGTATGTACTTTACGCATTTTGGGTAATCCCGTAACGAAGTCCATCGTGATATGCTCCCACTTCCATTCCGGGATCGGGATTTCCTGAAGTAACCCCGCAGGTTTCTGATGTTCGGCCTTCACTTGCTGGCATACTAGGCACCGTGCGACAAAGTCCGCAATATCTCGTTTCATACCGTTCCACCTGTATAAGCGCTTCAAATCTCGGTACATCCGAGTACCACCAGGATGTATAGCAAATCTCAACTGATGTGCTTCCTGTAGAAGTTCTTCCTTAACTGGGTGTGTGTCCAGAACACATAGTCGTCCTCGGAAACGAAGTACACCATTCTCGTCACTCGAGAAATCCGTCTGACATTCTGAGTCTATCGTGCTGCTCAAGAACTGCATATGCTGATCACTGACTTGTGCTTCCTTGATCCTCTCAGCAATAGCGGAATGGGTAACCATAGATATCAATACTCCCCGAGATGTTTGACCGTGTTCAGACAATCCTAACTCTGAGAACTGTCGAACTAGGGTCATGATCGCCGCACGAGACTTTCTGGTCAGAGCATCTGCTACCACATTAGCCTTCCCCGGATGATACTGGATGGTGCAGTCGTAATCTTTCAGATATTCCATCCATCGTCTCTGTCTCAGATTCAGCTCTTTCTGTGTGAACAGGTATTTCAGACTTTTATGGTCTGTGTAGATCGCAAACGTAATCCCATACAAGTAGTGCCTCCATATCTTCAATGCGAAAATAATGGCGGCTAACTCCAGATCATGCACTGGGTAATTTCTCTCGTGATCTTTTAGATGACGGAAGGCATAAGATATCACACGGTTGGACTGCATCAGAACTGCTCCCGACCCTTGGATAGAAGCATCTGTATAGAGAACCATCCCATCAACACCAGAAGGAATCACTAAGATAGGTGCAGAAACTAGTCGTCGCTTTAGCTCCTGGAAGCTAGTTTCACAGGCCTCTGACTAGGTGAACTTGATCCCTTTTCAATTCAGGCGAGTGAGTGGCATGGTGATACTCGAGAATCCCTCCATGAATCTCCGATAATACCCGACCAAACCAAGGAAACTACGGACCCCCTGAACTGATTTTGGCTGCTCCCAACTAGTAATCGCCTCAATCTTCTGGGGATCTACAGAAATACCTCTGTTGGACACCACATGTTCAAGAAAACCCACTGAGGATAACCAGAACGCACACTTGCTAAATTTGGCATATAACTGCTCCTGTCGTAACGTCTCTAATACTATCCGCAGATATTGTTCATGCTCCTGCTCTGATCGGGAATAAATCAATATGTCATCGATGAACACTATCACGAACTGGTCTATATACCTCAGGAATACCTGGTTCATTAAGTCCATAAATGCAGCTGGGGCATTCGTGAGACCGAACGACATCACTAGAAACTCGTAATGCCCATAAAGCGGAAAGTCGCTTTTATGAACATCCTCATCTCTTATCCGCGATGATATATCCGAGCGCAGATCAATTTTAGAATACACACATGTATCCTTCGATCGAACAAATCTTCTATCCTCGCGGTGGATATTTGTTCTTAATCGCGATTGCATTCGATTCTTAGATAGTCAATACATAACCGCAATGATCCGTCCTTCTTCTTGACAAAGAGTACCGGTGCTCCCCATGGTGAAACACTAGGTTGGATGAATCCATTATCCAGCAACTCCTGCAGTTGAACTTTAAGTTCATTCAGCTCCTTTGGCGCCATCCGATAAGGAGGTTTCAATATAGGCACAGTTCCTGGAATCACCTCTATCGCAAATTCAACTTGCCTAGGAGGTGGCAAGCCTGGAAGTTCATCTGGAAATACATCTGGATATTCTCGGACTACTCGCACATCAGAGAGAGGTGGTAGTCCTTCGTTCTCAACTTTGACCAGAGATAGCAAATAACCCTGACAACCCTGGGCCAATAGCTTCTGAGCCTGTAAAGCCGATATAATAGATAATTCATCGTCTCTAGTACCAACAAATTCCCAAGCTGGTTGATTTGGTGGTCGGAAAGTCACCACTCTTGCTCTACAATCCATTGTAGCGTGATAAGCGGACAGTCAGTCCATACCGAGAATAATATCGAACTCTATCATTTCCAACACCTGAAGGTCCACTGTAAGGATATGCCCGTCAAAATCTAATGGGCAACCCTTGATTTCTTGGTGGCTAGTCAGCACCTCTCCTGATGGCAAGGACACTGCTAACCCACAAGAACGAACCATAGGGATTCTTCCAACTCTACCCAGAAATACTCTAGATACGAATGAATGAGAACTACTGGTATCAATCAAAGTATCAGCATATATAGAATAAACTGAAACCATACCGCGTATGATCGATCCTCGACCTACCTGTGCCTCATCTCTAGTGATGGCAAAAACTCGTCCGGTCTCGATATTCGCTTACCGCATCCTCGACGGCAGTAGTGTGCCTCCACTCCTACCGGATCTAGCCTCGTGGTACCGAGGCCGAGTAGCCGTGTCGCAAAAGATATCCCTGAGAGCTGGCTGGTAAGAACTGCTGTGGTGCAGATACTCCTGGATAGTAGATCACCGGAGATGCAGGATACTGGATTGCTGTCGGCATCACTGTATGGGCACCTCCCTGCATCTGATACAAGTGTGCTAGTGGAGGTACTGGCTGCCTCTGTCCATAAGTATGAGTCCACGGTCTTGCCGCCCTAGGTTTCCCCTTGTTGGAGCTATCAGGAAACTCCAACTGTGCTTTCAGTGTACAATCACGGCTAGTATGACCCGGTTGTTTGTAATAATAGCAAACCGGCTGCTCCAAAGGACACTCTGATACTCTGTGGCTTTCAGATCCACATTTATAGCATCCATTCCTCCCTCGACCCTTACGGCTACTCTGAGATCCTCCAGAAAACTCTGATCTTTGGGCCTTCCTTCTATGATCTAGATCTACTTCTACAAAGACTTGGCGTAGTTCCTTTTGCTCCCCTTTCTTCGAGTCCCCGAGTTGAACCACGGTTTCTTTGCTACCCTTAGTCATCCGCTTCTCGATATCCTTCTCCGAAATTTCTTTGAAGTCATCTCGATGAAGAGGGTGCGGTCCAGTGCCTCCCTGTATGAGGTAATAATAGATCCTGACATCCGGCTCCGTATATAGATAGCGAGACCCTGGGTGAACTGGTACATACGATCTGCATCCTGTGCTACTAGGTGAGAGCAGAACTCCGATAGTCTAGTAAACTCTGCGTTGTACTCCATAACAAAATGATCGCCTTGCTTCAGGCTTAGAAATTCCTGATGACGTGTTGTAGAAAATGCCGAAGGAAAGTACTATCTCCAGAAAGCGTCTCGAAAGCTGGCCCAAGTAATCCCACGCTCCCCGGATAGAGTCTTCAGCAATTTCCACCAAGTGACAGCCTGATCTCTGAGATGATATGCAGCAAGGCCCACCTTCTCCACATCTGTACAGTTCTTATACTCGAAGGTGTCTTTCATATTTTCCAGCCAAGATCGGGCAATCCATGGGTCGGACTCCCCTCGGAACAAGGTGAACTTCTCCTTGGCTGATCATGCTAACACGAGTATCCGTGATTTATCATTGAGCCAACTGGACTCTGTGGGCTCTTGCGTAGTCAGTGGTACATCCGGATTCTGAGGCTCTGAATCACCAATAGGGGTAGGGGTGGCCGAGGTCGCCCCAATAATCTGCTCGAGTAGCGCCTCTATGGATGACCTCTACTACGAGTCCGCATCGGTGCCATAATCCTTTGATGATATACACCTGTTGAACAAATTTAGATAAGTAACTATCTGAAATATGAGTTATCAGAAATACTTACTTCGTGCTGCCTGGAGCCCATGTCGCGGTCAATCCCATCTCACAAAAACCAAAACCGAAAAATATACCAACTCCCGAGAATCCAAAACTCAAAAACAAAATCATAATATGGCATCGCAGAACTTTCGACTCTGATACCAATAAAGTTTGTCATGCCCCGAGAGTATGCCGAGTCAAAAATCAAACAAACGACATCTCCCCTGTATGTGGTAACATTTCGGGTTAATACAAGGCCCGTAGGCCCACAACAACAACATAATATAACATACTAATAGCAGCGGAAAATGAAAACCACATACCCATAACATAGATAACAAAACATACAGGTGTACACCACCTGACAAGTCCATAGTAATAAAACCGTAAATAAAACAACGACATCACGACAAAGGCCATAACAAAACAAGGGTCCATGACATAGGACCAAAATCCATAACACATAAACAAGTCCAAGCCATAAGAGAGAAAAACAAAACGAACTCCTCGGGAGACATTAGAAAAATGGAGATGGGATGGATCGGTCGGCGCAGCTCCAAGTTGTCACGAAGACCTCTACATTGCTACAGGCGACATAAAAACCTGTATTGGTGGTGAGTAAAACTCAAATAGTGTAAATATATATATCAATATTACATGTCATTCAGCAGTCTAAATCTACTCGAACAACGGGTATACATAAGCATAAAAAGGTATATATGCATGCATACACTAAATAAACTAAACAACAACGATGCTGACATACCTGACCGTCAGCTACTCTATCCTGATCCAATCTGGGCATATAATCACATCATAGGGTATAAAAGAATAGTACTAAATCACACAATATCCTGAATATGATCCAAGGGTATCACCGTGAATAACCAACGGGTATACAAGTACCAGCCTACTACCATACAAAAAATACAGTAGCATGTATGAATATGTACAAACAAATACAACAAGCATAGTACATACAAATGCATCATCAAAGTGAGTATACATATAGACTGTATCTGTATGTATACTAATCACCATCATCCATATATATATATACAAGCAGGTATGTATATATATATAATCATATGCAAAACACCGTATGATACGGCAATGCAGCATGCATGGTCATGCCTGCTCACCCCTACTCGCTACCACGACCCCAGTGTGGCCTAGGTGGCACGACATGACAACTGTCCCAACTCACACCAACCACTACTATAGAGTGGCCGAGTGGGCAGTATGATCAAGTAGCATGTGAGCGTAAAGAGCTCGCTACGCAACGGGGGTCCCTGCTGCTGGCTACTCCGACTGACACTACCAATGAGCGGTCGAGTGCCACGCACCCAGGACAACTGCACGCAACTCCAACAACCATCGTCAATAATGGTAGAGTGCGGCACAACAAATGCTATGCCCTCACACCGCCATTACTCCGAAGTAACCTCGAGGCGTGACTGACGACTCTCTCTCAACCCCAAGGGGAGACGATGTCGTCAGTATGCATGCAATGACATGAGGGTACTGTCTCACATACAGACATCTACCATAGACTCTCTGTTCAACAGAGAGTCACACCCAATTGATCAGTACACTCTCTATCCTGTAGAGAGTCATACTCATCTGATCATGAGAAGCTAGGACCATCAGTCTGTAGCGACACACTGTCCACGACTCACCTGACCATTTACACAACCCGTGGTTGGTAAATAAATATGCAACATATAGGTATGGAATGAGTCCTACATTTAGGGTCATACTTATCCACAAAAGACCTTTTTGCCAAATTTACAATTTAGGTCATCCTCCGTACTCTAACATCTACACCCTACTAAACAGTTAGACCTACTTACATCACATCTGTAACTTCTAGATCATGCTAGGGAATGTGTTATCAATAATCGAGCACACATATATATCAACGGTAAGTTCAAGCATACGATAAACAGAGAAGGATCAAGATAATATGAACACCTAGCATGCTCATATCTATGTCTAAATCTGAAAGTCATTACATCTACCCGACCAGTAGGAAATTACCTACCTGCTGTCAATGCGCGTGGTAATAGAGTCCTCACGTCCGTGAACCAGCCTCGTATCCACGTCCTACAAATAACATCAATTATCATTCAGTGAAAGCATATAACAACAATACGAATTAGCTACTACATTATCCACAAATCCATATCCCTTATCAAATACAGGTTATCACTCCCATTCGTAGCCAAGATCAGAGCACCTCATAGCTCGATCGACAACCGACATTTCGCACTAATTTTCAGGACCTGACCAATCTCGACCAAGCCCTAATTACTCGTCTTGAGACGGTGCATAACTACCCATAATTACGCCACACCAACAACTGTCAACCTATTCACAACTGACCCATTCCCAATCACAGCCCTTACCGTTCAACACTCATGGCAGGAGACCACATTAGCATAGCAAGGTAACTAATCCAACTGGACTGAACAGAAAATAGGGAAAAATAGTTCATGCTTACCGACAATTTTTGGAACCTCCACCGGCAATATAACTTTTCCCAAACCTCAATCTGCTGAAGAAAACTCTGCTCCAAATTCTCCATGGTGTCAGCCAAGGTAAGATCATCAAAGTGACCTAAGGAAAAAACTAGGCTTACCGATAGTAGAACTTCACCGGTAGAAACAATCCCTCAAACTAGCAGTTAATCCCCAACAATCGGCAGCCAATCTTTCACTATCCCCTGTTCACCTGAACCCACTGCCCAAAACAATATCCAGTTAACGAACGAAATTGGTCGGAGATGCAACTCATCGTAGATGAGGAAAAGAAACCTACTGATGGAGAGATTCAAGCTCACCTGCCTTATTCGCCTACCAAGATCTCCGGTGCCCTAGCTCCGACGCTGATCGCCGGTGAGAAACCCCAATCGACGACTCTGCTCACCGGCGACCACCTCCCTCTACCCTCTGTTCACCGATTGAGAAGAGGGGGAATTTGCCAGTGCTCTTCCCAAAATCCCAAGATCCCTCAAGCCTGTTGTAGTCGGTGTTCAGCCACGGCAGAGATCTCGCCGTCCCCTCCCGCAAAGAAAACTGACAGGATCTGGGACGGCAGAAGTTAGCGAGGTCGCGAGAGAAAAGATGTTGTGATGGAGAAGAGTCGTCATGTGTGTGTGGTGAGGAAGTGGAGATGTCACCGCGCGTGAGGAAGAAGAGGAAGAGAGGGCTCAGAAAGGGACAGCGTCGGGCGACGGCGTCGGCGTTGAACGGAAACCGTGCATGAAATGCTCGAGTAGAAAAATGCTGACGGAGGAGTCGGTGCGGAAGGGAAAAAATGAAACGGCGATGTTAATTAGTTCAGCGGGTCGAGGAATTTCTAACGGGTCAGATTTCAGACCCGTTAAACCCTTTAACCCCTTCTACGCAAAGAGGGCCTTAGAAATCCCCATTTGAGTCCAGAGAAATTTCTAAAAATTCCTGGAAAAATTTATTAGGATATTCTCCTAATTACCCCACATCTATTATTTTTTTTTTCGTGGTATTTTACATTACTGCTAGAGGTGGTTACAGGTACTTCATTACATTTACTGATGACTTCAGTAGATATGGTTATGTATATCTTATGACACATAAATCAGAATCTTTTGAAAAGTTCAAAGAATTCAAGAATGAAGTACAAAATCAGCTTGGCAAGAGTATTAAGATACTTCGATCAGATCGAGGTGGTGAATACCTTAGCCATGAGTTTCGTGACTATCTAGCTGAGTGTGGGATTCTATCCCAACTCACTCCTCCTGGAACACCACAGTGGAATGATGTATCCGAAAGGAGGAATCGTACCCTATTAGATATGGTACGTTCTATGATGAGTCACACAGATCTTTCTATATCCTTTTGGGGATATGCTCTAGACACAGCAGCTTTTACCCTTAACCGTGTACCATCCAAGGCTGTCATAAAGACACCATATATGATATGGATAGGGAGAAATCCCAAGATATCTTTCATGAGGATTTGGGGTTGTGAGGCTTACGTTCGACGTCAAGTCTCAGACAAACTGGGACCCAAATCCGATAGGTGCTATTTTGTTGGATATCCCAAGGATACAAAGGGATATAACTTCTACATTCCCAGTCAGCACAAAGTGTTTGTGGCAAAAACTGAAGTTTTTCTAGAAAGGGATTTTGTTTCTAGAAAAACTAGTGGGAGTACCTTTGATCTTGAAGAAATTCAAGATAAGGATCATAGCACTGAGGCCTTGATGGAGGTTGAACAGGAACCACAAAGTGTTGTGGGTGATGAGGTTGTTGCACAAAGAGTTGTGGAACAACCACCTGTTCAGGTAGACCTACCTCTTCGCAGATCTGATAGGGTACGTCGTCAGCCTGAGAGATACTCATTTCTCTTGTCTGACCATGATGACGTTATGCTCATTGAGAATGAGCCTACCTCCTATCAGGAAGTTGTGATGAGCAAAGATTCTGAGAAATTGCTAGAGGCCATGAGATCCGAGATGGAATCCATGTACACCAACCAAGTATGGACTTTGGTTGATCCACCTGAAGGGGTCAAACCCATTGGGTGTAAGTGGGTCTTTAGGAGAAAGACTGACATGGATGGACTTACGCATACCTATAAGGGTCGATTGGTGGCTAAAGGTTTCAAGCAAATTCATGGTATTGACTATGATGAAACCTTTTCTCCAGTGACGATGTTTAAGTCCATTCAGATCTTGCTTGCTATTGCCGCATACCACGATTATGAGATCTGGCAGATGGATGTCAAAATCGTGTTTCTGAATGAAAACTTACTCGAGGATGTGTACATGACACAACCTGAGGGTTTTGAAGATCCACAGCATACTGAAAAAGTATGCAAGCTGCAAAGGTCCATTTATGGGCTAAAGCAAGCCTCTCGGAGCTGGAATCTTCGATTTGATGATGCGATCAAATAGTTTGGTTTCATCAAGAATGAAGATGAACCCTGTGTCTACAAGAGGGTTAATGGGAACACAGTTGTCTTCCTTGTATTGTATGTGGATGACATACTGCTCATTCGGAATGACATCTCTTCGCTACAGTCTGTGAAGACTTGGCTGGGGACGTGCTTCTCAATGAAGAACTTAGGTGAAGCAGCCTGTATTCTAGGCATCAAGATCTATAGAGATAGATCTAAGAGATTGCTTGGCCTAAGTCAGAGTACATACATTGACACGGTATTACTACGGTTTGTCATGCAGAATTCCAAGAAGGGACTTCTATCGATGTCACATGGTGTGAGTCTTTCGAAGACTCAAAGTCCCTCTTCTAGAGAGGAGAGAGACCGCATGGATAAGATCCCTTATGCATCTGCTATAGGATCTATGATGTACGTCATGCTATGTACTCATCCTGATGTCTCGTATGCTTTGAGCATGACGAGTAGATACCAGTCAGATCCAGGTGAGCGTCATTGGATAGCAGTCAAGAATATTCTTAAGTACTTGAGAAGGACTAAAGAATATTTCTTGATATTTGGAGGCGATGAGGAGCTAGCTGTAAAGGGTTATAGCGATGCCAGCTTCCAAACTGACCAGGATGATTATAGATCGCAGTCAGGGTTCGTGTTTTGCTTGAATGGTGGCGCTGTGAGCTAGAAGAGTTCGAAGCAGGACACAGTTGCTGATTCTACAACAGAAGTCGAGTATATCGCTACATCTGAGGCAGTAAAGGAGGCAGTTTGGATCTGCAAGTTTATTACTGAGCTTGGGGTGGTTCCTAGCATAGCAGATCCCATAGAGCTCTATTGTGACAGCAATGGAGCGATTGCACAGGCTAAGGAATCTCGCTCACACCAGCGGACCAAACACATACTACGGTGCTTCCATCTCATTCGAGAGATTATCGATAGAGGAGATGTAAAGATTTGCAGAGTACCCATAGAGGCTAACATCACAGATCCCTTGACCAAGGCTTTGACATAGAGAAAGCATGATGGTCACACTAGGTCATTGGGTATTAGATACTACGGTGATTGACACTAGTGCTAGTGGGAGATTGTTAGTGAAAGCCCTAGAGTCAATCATGTGATGATTGTTGTATGGACTTTATTGTATCATATTCCTATTTATAAAGGCATGATTATTATATTTACTTGTATTAGTGCCAAATAACTAAATATAATAATGTCCTTGAGTAGTAGGTTCTTATCTATATCAATCGATTGGTTGAATCGATAATGAGATGATGTAGAGAATACTATTCTTAATCATTCCTAGTCGAGTATTAACATTCAGAGACAATGTTAATGCGTAGAGACTAGCATGTAGGTCAACATGATGACTTGATCTCACAAGTCATGTATATGAGATATCAAGTTGATACATGGGTATGCATTGGAGAATGTATATTGAATGACCCGCCATGAGAAAGTATCATGGATCGTTATATGAGTGTCATATACTTTCTCATGTGGCTATTAGTATGACTATTAGTCCTTAGACCTGAAGTCACCATGGTTCCCTACATAAGGAGTTGCATACTTTGGCTTCGTCAAACGTCACCCGTAAATGGGTGGACTATAAAGGCGATTACTGGGTATGTAACAAATTATGCGGAGGGATGTGAGTGATGTAGATAGGATCTATCCCTCCTATATGATGGGGGTGACATCGATATTCTTGATAGAGTGAGACCACGAAGTGCATGGCCATGCCCAAATGAATCAATATGAGATATTGAGCTCATTTGATTAGAGTGAGTCTACTTGGAGTTCAAGATATAGATTATACCGAGGATGACATGGTTTATGCCTCGATTGGTCAATCTAGATGTCAAGGATAGAGGTACATTGTCACATATTGTGAGAGTCACAATTAGTAGTCACAAAGGTGATGTTGGAGCTCAACATTCTTGTAACTTGGGTAGCAATGATGTGTTGCTAGATACCGCTCATTGCTTATGTTCCTAAATCGGTTTAGGGACATTGCCAACGTTACAAGAACCTATAGGGTCACACACATAAGGGCAATTAGATGGAGATCAGGTTCATATGATGAACCATGAGGATTAGGTTCATGGGATGAACCAAATTGGATTAAGAGTAATCCTAATTAGACTAATTGAGTTGGACTCGATTAGATTCAAGTGTTGAATGAGTCTAATTTAGATTTGATTCATCAAATCAATTTAAATTAATGAATAGAGATTCATTAAATTAAATTGACTTGAGTCAAGTGGTTAGATTTGATCAACCATGGGAGATTAGAGGTCAAGTTTGACTTGACTTGAGAGGGAAGATGAAAGATCAAGTTTGACTTGACCAAATGCCATGTCATGATGATGACTTGGCATGGCCTGCCAATGATGATGCTCCACATCATCATTGACTTATCATGTGGTGCCACCTCATGAGGGAGACCAAGAGTCATGGGAGTTACATGCATGCATGTAACCTCCCAAGCCTTGAAGTGGCCGGCCACTTTAGGAGTTTTGAGGGTTGAATTCATTTGGGTGAGTTACATACAACTTCATCTTCTTCCTTGGATCAACTTCCCTCAAGCTCTCCCTCTCTCCTTCCTCATCTTGCCGAGCATCTAAGGAGTGCTAGCACACTCAAGATTGCTTTTCTCCACCTTTTGCTTGTGTGGATACCAATAGAGGAATGTGCACTTGACGCTCTTGAGTTTCGGCGAACCTTTTGGACGAGCAGGATTTGTGAAGGGAGTCGCATCGAGGGTAACATCCTTATCATATAGATCTAAGGTAGATCTAGGGTTTTATATAAGCACATACATGTTTTAGTTTTAATACAACTTCGCACGGATCCGTGGCCGGGGCTTCCGAGGTTTCCGCAATGCAAAAAATGGTTTTTACGGCTCGGAAAAACCCAACAATTAAATGTCTTACGAAGAGCTTTGTTTGGGACCCTGCACTCGATGCATGTAAAAATTTATATTATAGAATTTATCAGCCATGTCAGGATGTTAATTCTCATAATATGAAGGGTGGATCTTTTTAAAGAATTCAACCTACACCAAAAAAATGCTATCAATCCTCCATACACAAATGGTTTATTTAAGTAACATATAAAAAAACACTGCTTACTGTTTCTTCAAATTGACTAGTGTAAACTTTCCTGACAGACAATGAGTTGTAGTGGATAAACTCTGCATTTTGCAAGTCCGCCACTAGTTGGTTGCGGTGGTCATCACGGATTATTGGACAAAATATGTATCTGATTGGATCATCGCCTGGGGTTTTAAAAATTTGTTGGAATGCTTGGGCGTACATCATATTAAACATATCCTATGTATAAAAAACCTGTCAAAACACCGAAGCTTTAAAGTTGATAATTCCACACAAAAGGGGCAAAAACTTATCGGGAATCCAACCCTACAAAATATTAAGCTATAGTACGCCTTATCAGTCTCCTTGCACTTATCAGCTAAGACTGATAAATAAACACTGATGCAATCCCCATGTGTCAAAACATTCCAATCAAATATTGTATGGAAAGAGTCCATGTATAAGTTAATAGCATCCGTCATCCACACTGGTCCTGATACTGTCACACTACACAAGGAAATGGTTATTAGCAACTCTCAAAACATAAGATTACTATGGTAAAGTGTATGATCTTACTTCATTTTTTTTAGATTCAATAAACACTCCCCGACTGTTGGATCCATCTTATTGGTGAATTCTTTATAAGCTTGATGTATACAAAAAAATAATTAGAATAAAACTATTTTATCTGAAAAATAGGACTGGACATGATAACTTATGCTCACCTCCAATATCCTTCTCTTAACTTCGTTGAGTGGTTGTTGTTTTTCCATGGAGACTTGTGTGGCAGTAGATAATATTTCAGGTTCACACTCCTTGGCAGTTGATTTCCCTTTTGTATCCTGGCCTGACTCCTGCTCAAAATTTACCTCTTCAGGAGCGATATTAAGGTCTAATGAGGGATACTCAATAGTCTTGTTGGGGACTATTTGAGTTTCAACTCTCCTTCTTTTAGGAATGTTAGCAACCCATGCAAGAGGAACGCCTGTACTTGTAGGGGGTGATACACCATAAAGAGCCCTCTTTCGCACACAAACCTTCCGCCTAGTGTATGGAGTAGAAGGTTGTTGTGTATGTGCGGCTTGTATGGGTTGTGATTGTAACCCCTCTACATCTCGAGATTGTAAATTCAGTTAAAGCTCTAATATTAAACTGTCCTTTTCAGTGATTAATGCTTCTTTTTCACAAATTATATTATCCCTTTCACTTATCTCCTTGTCCTTCCTGCTTCTGACCTCCTCCAACTATTGAAGGAGCTCCTGTATTTTCTTTTCTTTTTCTTCGATGGTAGCATCCTTAAGTAAAGAGGTGTTGTCCAAGTTAGTCCTTGCTTCAACTAGCTCGGTGCATAGAGTTGAAACTAGTTCTGCATTCTCCTGGCATACTGGACACGCCTTTTCTCCTACATCGAGCTGAGTTTCGGGTTGAGGAGTTGAAGCACAAATCTTAGGTGGAGAAGTGTTCTGTACCAAATGCAGCTCTGATTGTGCTGGCATTAGATCAACAATTATTTTATCTAGTAGAAGACCATCTACCATCTTCTTAACAACCCTTACATTTGTGGAACTTCACCTCCATCTCAAGATTCTTGGCAAAGCATGAGGGACGTGTGGAGGTAGGATACACAAATGCTCACACATCCATACCTGGAATGGAAAAATTAGTTGTTAATAGACAAATTGATATATACTCTTTGTGGAAAACATAAAATATAATCACTTACAGCCAATAATTGTGTGAAACCCTTAAACATTGGTCTCGTAGATTCACCATCGACCTCTGCTTTTGGTCGTAATGTCACTACCATACTAATTGACTCCATTTAAGGAGCCATGTAGGTATAAAGTGCTTCACATCAATTGTACCTGCCTAAGTAATTAAAACCATCTACACAATCTATAAGTGATTGCATAGGTATTCTAGGCTTACTGTTGGTGGTAGTAAAAAATACACAAGAGAAAAAATATAAAATAAACAACTGACAATAAAATTTTTTCAGATCCCAAATTATCTGAAGATATGGAACTCTTCATTAATTCCTCTAGATGCTTGTTAGAGCAGTCAGCTTCCACAAAATATTGCAAATATAGCTGACCAGAGGGAGCTTCATTATTCATAGGAACTACGAGTCCAACATCTGGTAGACCAAGGATGAGGGAGACATCAATCTTTGTGAAATGTAATTTCTTGTTGTGGAATATAAAACATTTCTCCTCGTAGTACCAATTATCAAATATATTTTGAACGAGGGGTCTGACATGGGTAATATTTGGAATGTCCAAAACCCACGCAAAAGGGGAGCTCTGAATCAGTATTTCTTCTTTCACAGTTGGCGGTACACTTGCAATAAATTTTTTAAAATGTGAAATATTGCTTTTCCAGTTCATTCTCTTTGTTCTTCCTCGCATCAACGCAAGGTTCTTCCAGAACTATTGCTTGATGATTCAACAGTTGAAGTCATCGTGAATTGAAAAAACTATGTTAGGTTATGAACTAAATGCATTGTAATACGACGATTTAAAACTAATAGATGAAATGGATTGAAACATGTGTGATGATAGAAACAAACATTACCTCTGCTCAAATGGATTATTAAAATCCTAAACCCTATCAGGCCCGACTTAAAACGATATCACTGACGAAAATGGAAAAACCCTAGATGGGATGCACCTTCAACTGCGACACAGATTATGATCAATGAAAGAAGTTAAGTAATCTACAAAACTTACGAACGTCGAAAATCGAAGCATCAGGCAATTCCACAAGAGATAGATGGAAAGGAGCAACAGAGAAATGATATTTAGTCATTTGAACTACCAACGGGAGGTTTTATATTAATGGGTCGGGTGCGGTGGCCTAGATTTTTATTATAGTGTTGCAAAATAGATCAACATTCAATTAGTTAGGCCATAAGTTTATAATTCCATAAGTTTCAGGCAGCCCACGATTATGCAAAATAGATCAACATTCAATTAGTTAGGCCAACCAAAACAGATTTAGATATATATGGCATAGACATTTAAGATGATCCAAGTACAAATCTAAGAGAATCCACACTCGTTCCCCCACCTCGATCGAGCGCCCTCTCGTTCTGCCAACTATTTCTCCACCAGCACCAAAGCAAAATGTACATCCTGCTCATGCTGGAGAATAACCTTCAAGCGTTGGGTGACCTCCTCCTAGTGACGGCTCACGGTCTCCACGCGCCTTCTCAGCATAGCACGCTGCATCTCCAGTGTTGGGACGAAGAAGGGATGAGTCGGAGGAGGGGCCGAGAAGGCCTCCTCAACGTTCGAGGATGAAGAAGACTTCTCCCCAGGATTGTGTTCGGCTCGGGAAGCCATGAAAAAGGTGACTAAGAAAGAAAATAAGAAGATGATATATTGTAAAGGAAGGGGTTAAGAAGCTCCTCGACGATTTTTCAACTTATATAGCCTCACGAAAATGAGTTAATGAGGATGCAAGAGGGTTGGTTTGTGATATTCCCAAAACACCCTTCCCGTATATTTTTGTGTCGATGTTTGGGAAATCAGCAAACATTGTTTGTCAGCATTGGTGCTAGAAAAAATTTTAATACAACTACCACACACAAATTAATTGCACAGTAAGTATTTGGTAAATAAGTCGTATAATATAAACATTGTTTCCTTTACCAATATTTACACAACCACTATTTACAATTAGGAATTAGTATGCGGTGGCATTCTACAAGACCTCCTATTATAGCCAAGTTGTTTGCATCTGCTGCATTTATTCTTCACCTTCCCAGTATGTTTAGACTCAATGCGTGCCTTTTTTCTTTAACCCGGCTGCACAAGGCTACGAGAAGGTATAACTCCAAAAATTTTGTCACTATTAGGCCAAAATTTCTTACTTCGACATGGGTAAATACGATCCATGTAAGTGACCTCCCAAGTTTCCCTTAGAAAATAATGCTCACAATAACGGTATGGATCCATGTTCTGATATATAATGATTGCAATAGCATGCGAGCAAGGAATCCCTGAATTTTGAAACTCACTGCAGATGCAACTGCACCTCTCCAAATCAACAATATACGAAGAAGCTATTGTCTGTACTTTCATTTTTGTTTGTGAGTATGGGAATACTGAATATAATCGAGTTCTCTCTCCTTTCATCAATCTCTTTAATGACATAAGGTGTTAGAAAACCTGACCTTTTTGAAGATTCTTCCCTACGGTTAAAGAACCATTGAGAAATCTTTCTTCTAGTATTATCAATTAAACTGGTGATGGGGAGTTCACGTGTTTCCTTGAATAATGCATTTAAACTCTCAAAATAATTAATGGTTAGCATTATGTACTTCCTCCCAGGAAAGTGTGCATTGGCCCATCTTTTTTTATCGATCTTTTGTAGCCACGCATATGCATCCTTGTGTTTTTCATGCATGTACATTAATCGATCAAACTCAACTGTTGTATTAGCTCTTACTACTGCCCAAAATAAACCTAATGCAGATCTATCCCGGGTATCTGTTACCATGTTACAAGACAAGTGATAACAACAAAAAGCATGATGGGTAGATGGATACACTTTGTTAACTGCTGATATAATTCCTTAATGTCTATCCGATACAATGCTCAACGATTCTGGAAGGACAACAAGGAATGTCTTTACATGATCCAAAAACCACTCCCAGTAAGATCCACATTCAACTTCGGCAATTCCAAATGCAACTGGCAGAATTTTGCATTACCATCAACGACAGTTGCCATTAGCAACAATCAGGATACTTGCCAGTGATATGTGTAGCATCAATTCCAATTAGTTTTCATAAATAAGACCTGAATACTCTCTTCCATAAGCACCAAATGGCCAAAAACATCGCTGGAATTGATTTTCACCATTTCTTAGTACTGCAACATATGTATCAGGATCTCTAACTCTTAACTCACACAAGTACATTGGAAGATCAATATAGGTCTGATCAAAATCACCAACCACTCTTTTTAATGCCTTCTGTCTGGATGTGTATGCTTTCTTGTATGAAATGTGAACACCAAACCTAGATTGCATTTCTTTTCAAATTGAACCTGGTTTGTAATCATCAGAAGTAGCTAACCGTCCTACAATCTGGTTTGCTACAAATGTGGATGTGCAAGCATGGTGATCTATTGTTTCCCTAACTATGTCACATTCATGCTGCTTTACATATTTTGTGACAGTGAACTCCACGTCTCCCCTTGCAACTAATCTCCATGAACATGGCTGATTGAAGCAAATAGCTTTAATTCTATTAAGTCTGGTGTCAACTGGCTTGTATCTGAAGTTTTTTAGCATCGCATGCCTTACTAGTGCATCTTTAAACACTTGTCGAGAGGAAAAAATTTGTCTAGTGAAAAATTAATTTGGATCTGATGAACTGACAACTGCTAATTGTGTTATTCGTGGATTTAAAACATAGGGATCATCAACAATTGGGAACACTTCCTCTAAGTCACTGTACTGATCTGGGTTTAACTCACCTTCTTCATGTTGGATATCATCAACTAAGAATTCTTCCGAAGGATTTGTATATTCTAATTGTTCTATCACTTGTATATCACTTACCTCCTCTTCACTCCAAGTTTCTTCAAAATATTCATCAACTATTGTAGTAGTAATGACAAACTCTTCTTCGAGTATGGAAGAAACTTCTCTATTTATATCAAGGTGTTGATCACTGGTAATTCTATTCCCCATATCAGTAAACTGAGATGAAGATGGAATATTACTTAGGGACACATTTATGGAGTCTTAATCATCTAACTCTCTATCCTTCAAATTTGATTCAATTATTTCCAAAAATGAGAACACTTCATCAGGAAGTGGGTCGTCCCTACAAAGATTTTTAAAATAAAAACAATTATATGTAGTGTGGTAACAATACTGGCACGGAGGTTGAATTTTTTTAACTAGGGTTTAGAAGGCTAAGGACAAGTGGAGGATGAGAGTTTAGGGTTAGGTTTCCCAATTATGCACTTCACTAACCTACAAATTTAAGCTAGATAGGATCATCAATGGGTTTTGACTGAAACTCATTGATGGACCTAGAGATATTGAAATTAGGAACAGTCGATATGGAACGGAAGAGAAAGGCATTTAGAAGGTTTATGGGCAGAGGGATACTTAGTTCTGACACTCTTGCCAGCAGTTATGGGTGTGTGTCAATTGGCACGGAGCATGCCAATTGGCACACTCGTCTGAATGTTG
This sequence comes from Wurfbainia villosa, assembly GCA_025175895.1. Lineage (NCBI taxonomy): Eukaryota > Viridiplantae > Streptophyta > Magnoliopsida > Zingiberales > Zingiberaceae > Wurfbainia > Wurfbainia villosa. The sequence continues at coordinate 27,477,055 of CM045995.1, forward strand.
GCACGGAGCCTGAATGTTTAGAACTACGGTTTCGGAGCCTAAGGAAAAGTGAAGGATGATAGTTTAGGTCACGCTTGCACTCCACTCGCCTAGAGAACTTTATTTATCTCCGATATAAATTGTCAGCACAACGATTTATCTCAGCCAAGTTCTATCTCCATGGTGCTGGAAATTTATATCCCATGACCACGGTGGTGCTGGGATATAAATTCTCACCATCACCATTTATCTCGACCAGTTCAATCTCCATGGTGCTGCGAGTTTTAATCGTAGGACCACAGTGTTGCTGAGATTTCAATTCCCAGCATCACTTTTATCTCAGCAACATAAATCTCCTCAGTGTCGAATTAAATTCCCAAAGACCATGGTGTTCTTGGGAGGTTGAATCTCAGACCACGCGGTGGTCTTTGGGATATAAATTTCCAGCACCACCATTTATCTCGACCAGTTCAATCTCCATGGTATTGGGAGTTTTAATCGCAAGACCACAGTGTTGCTAGAGTTTCAATTCTCAGCACCACCTTTTATCTCGACAACTTAAATCTCCCTGGTGCTGGGAGTTTTAATCTCAGGACCACGATGGTGCTAGGATATAAATTCCCAGAAATACCATTTATCTCGACCAGTTCAATCTTCATAGTGCTGAGAGTTTTAATCGTATGACCACAGTGTTGTTGGGATTTCAATTCCCAGCATCACCTTTTATCTCGACAATTTAAATCTCCCTGGTGTTGGGAATTACATTCCCAGCACCATGGTGTTGCTAAGAGGTTTAATCCCATGACCACGGTGGTGCTAAGATATAAATTCCCAGCACCACCATTTATCTCGACCAGTTCAATCTCCATGGTGCTGGGAGTTTTAATCACAGAATCACAGTGTTGCTGGGGTTTCAATTCCTAGCACCACCTTTCATCTCGACAACTTAAATCTCCCTGGTGTTGGGAATGTAATTTCCAGCACCATGGTGTTGTTGGGAGTTTGAATCTCAAAACCACGGTGTTGCGAGAATGTGAATTAACAACAACACCTTTTCTCTCGGGCAGGTTAAATCTGTGTGGTGCTGGGAGTTTGAATCTCAGGACCACGATGGTGCCGAGATTTCAATTTCCAGCACCACCTTTTATCCCGAACTAGTTGAACCTCCATAGTGCTGGGAGTTTGAATCCCAGGACGACGGTGGTGCCGGAATTTCAATTCCCAACACCACCTTTTGTCCCGAACTGCTTGAACCTCCATGGTGCTGGGAGTTTTAATCTCAGGACCACGGTGGTGACGGGATTTCAATTTCTAGCACCATCTTTTATCCCGAATTGCATGAACCTCAATGGTGTTGAGAATTTGAAGCTCAGGACCACGATGTTGTTAGAATTTAAATTCCCATCATCACTTTTTATCCAGGACAGCTTCAATCTCCCCTGGTGCTGGGATTTTAAATTTGAGGGACACAATGGTGCTGGGAATGACCACTGGGAATTTCATTCCCAGCACCACCTACTATCTCAGACAGATTCAATCTCCTAGTGCTGGGAATATCAATCAGGGAACTTCAGTAGTCCTGGGATTTAAGTCAAAGCATCACCTTTTAAGTTAGGTGGAATTTATTTAGGTGGCGACAAAACTTGATTATAAACTTCCTACATCGCAATTATGGATGCGTATCAAACTTTGGTATGAAATTCCTACCTCGTATTTATGGGTGTATGACAAACTTGGTTATGCAACCTCCTACAATGCATTTATTAACTTCATAGCAGTCTCAAGTATAAAAACATATACATACATGATAATACTATGTGAAGCAGGCGATGAATGAGTTACGCCAACTTCTGAAAATCCTGCTCGGATATTCTTTGGAGAAGTGATGTCGTTGACAATATCTAGACTTTCAGAGTTTCTACTAGCGTTTTATTAAAAATGCTTTGCTCAGCTGGTTTGCGGGGAAAATCTACATGTGGTGCTCATCAATAGTATGGAAAGCCTGAGGCTCCCACGCGGGTGGAAATGACGTTTGGATGACTCAGGATTTCCAATTGTGGCTCGGATGTATGAAAAATCTCAGCATTAAATTACAGGTTTGATTGGCGGGAGGGGTAAAACGAGAATTAGATGCGTCCTTTGGTAAATATAAAATTATGGTACACTGTTTGAACAATTCTAAACTTCACGTCCATCTTTTGGTTCCAAAGGGATAAACTTAGCTAATAGAGTGAGTTGACTTCTAAAGGAATGATTAAGCCATCAATAATAATAGTAATCCATGACAAAGACGATACTAAAAGAAATACGTCAAATAAATCAAAAATGACGAAACGATTAGTAACCTGTGACCCATGCTACTATACTAACGTCAAGGTGTACGATTTGCGAGTAAGGCTGTAAATGCATCAAATATTCATTAACAAATTTGATAAAAATTTATTTATATTTATTCAACCTATGCAAAATTATATATATATATATATATATATATATATATATATATATATATATATATATATATATCTATATATATATATATATATATATAATTTATATTCATGAATATATAATGTGAATTGCCTTATAAACAATATTCATAAACAAAATTTATAAATTATAACTGTTATGGAACTTTTAAATAAATTTTAAAAAAAACTCTCAAAATGAACCTATAAAATTTCAATATCAAATTTACTAGCCAATAAAAAAAATTAAAAATTTAAAAATTTTAAACAACCAAATAAATTTAAATTAAGCTGATAATATTTAAATGAACTAAGTTAAATTAGACTTGAATCAAATTCAAACTCATAAAAAAAAATTAAAGCAAAATTGAACATCCATTTTAATTCGTTTAACCCAACTTAGATTTAATTATCTCATCACTCAAGTTTAAAGAACGGAGAGTTTGACTCTTCAAAGCTCGAGATTTTTGCTCCGTATCACGGAATTATCTGAGATCTAATCAATTTGTTGCTGAGGGAACAAATTCTCTTCTTAAAAAGTGGCCTAACTGGAGGAACAGTGAATAGTTATTTTTTTATCATCCAATTACGTATGCAATCAACATATTTAAACAACCGCAAAATAGTTGAGAACAAGATTTTAAAATCAATAAAAGAACACCTACTTCTCATACGATTAGGCTTGCAAAATGATCCAAATATATTAGGATTCCAAGTCCACCGGTAGTATCTACTACGGAGGTTTGAATATTGTTGTTACTTGAGCATCCCTTTGCTCTTTTTTAGGACGCAAGTACAAGAAAGGGATTACAAATTCCAGATACATTTCTCTCCTACATGTTGCTGCACAATGCAATCGATCGCATTAGGATTGGAATGCACAAGTGTTACTTCTGAATCATTAATCGAATTACTCAAACTATCTAAGCTTTCCAAGTTTAAACTGAAACAGAGCATCGAGCATTGGCATTAAATCAGGCATCGATCACTACACAAAACACATGCACAAAGGAATTTGATACCCGCTGTTCACTTTTTCGATGACTTGAAGCCTCCAAACCCCATCATAGCAGCCACATCAGGATCAACATCCTCCGTTTCTTCTTGGGCAGCCTTCTCTTTCTGAAACTCGTTACTAGTTAGTACACTCGACAGATTGTTTGAGCGTTCATTGCTAATTGTGCAATTAATAGTGTTCCAGAAAAAAGTTAACAATAATGTCGAGATTATTGTGATGTGAAGACCAAATGCCCCTGATATGTTTGAATGTCCAGACAATTCTGGGCTACCTCCTGCTGTATCAGGTGAAACTATCTCACTACAGAGTGAGTTATCTATCATAAAGTTATTTATAGCAGGCCGTGCTAGATCAACTTATTATCGTCTTCCAAATGACTGCTCGTTATAGAAATGTGAATTCAAAGATGCACAAGGTTTCCTTAACTACTAGTTCTCAGACAAATGAAATGGTTCTTGCCAGTGAGTAACCGCTAACCAAGCAATCATACAAGCATCTAGTTTGCCTGTTAAATAATGGTCCTAATTCCATATGATAGGGTGGGCAAATCCTGAGACCAATCAATAATAAAGTCTTATCCCATTAGATGTGATTGGCTATTTATGACTGTCTGAACAAGAAAAAAAAAAAGAGGAGCACACATTTTGCAAAGGAAAAAAAGGAAGCCAATTACAGGCATAACAAAGAGTAGCATGCAAGAGACTGAATATTATGGAGTCAAATGAAAAAAAGGAAACTGCACGTAAATAACAAAGAGTAGCATACAAAAAACTGAAGATTATGGATTCAACATCTTCATATCTCCAAGCTAAAATGTCCTTTATGAAATTCCAGAAAATTTATTAAAGATCCTAAAGGTAGGGGAAAAAATGCAAGCCCTGAGAAAAAACCACATCCAAAATCCAAGATGCAAGAAGAAAGCTGCGTACCTTCTTCTCCTTCTTCCTTTCACGGTAGCACGCCTCCTCCTCCTCTCTTCCTCTTTGCTTTCCTTATCCTTTCATCCAAATCTAAGCAAATACATCAAAACTAAATGATAATCGACTACTAGTTTGATATATATGTCAAATTCATCGTACAAACAAAGGGACCATAATGACTAACACACCATCACTTAACACGGATAACAAGATCAAATAAAATTTCTTACCTTGCTCAGTAAAGCTTTCAGAAACTTTCCGCTTCTTTAGTGACTCAAATCGTTCTTGAACCTGTGTAAAAAGAAGATAACATGGAGATCATAAACATATTATAAAGTATGTGAATTAATAAAAACCAATCATGAAACTAAAACAAAAATTTGATATATACGGCTATTATCTTTGTGAGATAATTTTGAATCAATAAAAACCAATCATTAAAGTAAAACATATAGATAACAAATAGGGCCATTATATTGGCAGATTATTCTGTTACATTGCATGAAATGAGCTAATCTCAGAAGAACATTCTAATATGAGAAACCTTGAAAACGAAAGGCAACCTATTGAAAGTGAAAGGTGTTGAGTTGAACCTCTAATCTCTATAACAAATTATTTTTTTTAGACCCCATTAATTGATAACTAAATTATAGAATCTCCGTGTAGCTTGATAAGCACCGTGAATTAAGTACAGAAAACTCAAAAGAGTAGCCCTGGATTTCCATCAATTAGTTATTGTTTAAAATGTGATTGACTACCTAGAACCTCTAAAAATTCACAAATTGTTCCTTCTGCTCCAAGCATGATAACCTAAAAAACGAGTTATCTTTATGCCATTATCTTGAACTGATTTGGAAGACTTATTTCTAATCTGGGTTTCACTCTGCTTCATATCGGTCAGATGGTATGAGATGGGTTATATGAACTTGAGAACCATTTTTCAAGCATTATTGGACATATAAATTTCATCACATCGTAATATCATTCGTATGACTAACCCTAGATCCATGAAACATTATGTGGCTTCTGAAATATATAAAGGAGATTAGTCCAAATGTGCAAATGAAAACTGTAATATATTATCATTATCCAGCCATATTTATGGCAATTATTTTGGATCAGCCACATGAATCTCATTCTTCCATTTCACTGAGTTCTATGCAAGACAATATCATTAGCAATATTCAAAACAATGAAGTTACTTTTTCTTGCATTGACTAGTGTTTTCTTTGGTCTTCCTCTACTTCTTACATCTTCCACTACAATAGATTCAAGTCTTCTAACTATAAAACTATTAATTGCTTTGAACATAATCATTCATCTAGACCTATTTCTCTCATTATATCATCTACTTGGAATTACACACAATCTAAACATATTTCACAACTTTTCAAGGATAACTCCCGAAAGAGATCAATAGCAATGGCTTGGAAGATGCAGCCTAAGCATGGAACTGTAACACCCGTTCCCAAATAGCTTTTCGCCCCTTCCAAATCTCAATGTACTGTGACTAAGAATGCAACATTTTTGCAAGACCATTTTATTAAGTCAATATATCATATATTATTTGTGGAGACCACTCAGGAAACCTCCTAGTATGTTAGTAATCTATGTTACTGAAATGTCAAGAAATATGAAAACCTATGTGTAGACTTAATTTGTAACAAGTTTTGCAGCTGCAAAAATAATTGTAAAAGCCATTATGGGAAGTAGATGTATTTGATAGAATTGCGGAGCAGAGGTGATTAACTAATTTAGTTTTGTCAAACTGTGATTGGAGCCCGTATAAAAAGGCGTAAAAATGGGCTTGGCTAATGAAAGTAATAACTATTGTATGTCATGCACTTATTTCTTTCGAACAATTTGTATTAAAAATGAAGTACAATACTCAAATAGTCCATATATCATCTTAAATAATTTACAATTATGAACAAATACTAAACCCTTCAAGCTTCAAATGCAAGACATTATTTAGCTTAAGTCACAAAATAATTATTTTAACAACAAATTATTGTATAATGCTTTCACGAGATAATCATTTGAACATATGTTTGTCAAATTTATTATGCATGAACATGCAATTTGAAGATTAAAACTTTGAATGAAGGGTGGGTGACTAAGAGTAGATAAAAAATATTCCTAAAATGATATGCTACAGAAGCATATTGAGGTTTAATATATGACATATGAAGTCTTCAAAGAGAAAAATGTCTTGCAGAAATGTAAATGCACTCTGGAACGTCTTTTTATATTCCAATCATACATGTAGCAATGGTGGAAATGTTTTGTGTGGCCAAAAGGTCTTTTTACCGAGGTTTAAAATTTCAATCCGTGTCGGACGATACAGACGAAGTTTATCATTCCATCCGTAGCACAACATCGATACAAGTGGTACCAGTGGCAACGGGGCCTCGCGTGGCCTTTGCGACCTCGCGCAAGGCCATGACGACCTTTGTGGGGGCTGCAGTGACATCACGCAACCTCTGCGTTGGTCACGGCAACGCTGCGCGACCTTCGTTGTAACGCCCGTAAAATTCCTAGCAATTTTACAAGAATTTTTGGCTTGATGATCATGGGCTTTATGTGGGCCTTTTCAAAAATAAAAGAAAATAAGCCAAAAAGGGGTGGAAGGCCTAGGAATTGAACCCCAAACCTCTAGAGATAGCCAAGCCCTATAGATGCACCCACTAACCAGAAGCCCAATAGGATTATATCATTAGAGGAATAAGGGAAATTATGGTTAAGTGTAAAGGAGATTAAGGGACTCTAGGTGAATAAATAGGGGGGGGGGGATGAGGAGGCATGAGTGAGCAACTTCACTTTCTCCTCTTCTCTTCTTCTTCTCACCGAAATCCTAAAGCTCTCCCTCTCCATTTCCACCCTTGGCCGAAACTCATCCAAGCAAGAAGCAAGGGCTAGGTTTTGTGTTCCTTAGGTTATCTTCACACTACAAGCAAAGCGAAGGATGTAAGTATCCCTCACCTGCATACGAGTAGCTTCGATTGATGTTTGTAAAAGAAATCTATATGTTATATCCGGCCAAGCTATGTTTTAGTTTATCAATGAAGTTGTATGCTATGTTTAGGAAGTAGATGATGATGTTAACATGGAAAAAGGGATTAGGTTAAAAGCTAACCCTAATAGCCACTAAAGTCGATTCGGCCAAGCCATGATTTTAGGTTTCAATGAAGTTCCATGCTATGTTTTCTTTGTAACTATATGATGATGCTAGGATTTAAAATGGATTAGGTTAAAGGTTAACCCTAAAGACCTACATGGACCATTCGGCCACCCCTAGATCTTGATGATTCAATGAAGTTTAATCCATGGTTTTGTAGGATTATGATGTTGTTGTTATGCTAAATGAATTAGGTTAAAGGTTAACCTAACCCTAAAGACCTACATGGACCATTCGGCCACCCCTAGATCTTGATGATTCAATGAAGTTTAATCCATGTTTTTGTGGGATTATGATGTTGTTGTTATGTTAAATGAATTAGGTTAAAGGTTAACCCTAAAAACCCTACATGGACCATTCGGCCAACCTATGTTTTGGGTGACTAAATGAAATTTTAATCCATGTTCTATATGCAAATGAAGTTGTTGTTATGTTAAATGAATTAGGTTAAGGGATAACACTAGAAAACCCTATGGATCATTCGGCCACCATGAATTTTGGGTGATTAAATGAAGTCTAATTCATGTTCTATGTGCAAATGAAGTTGTGGTTGTGTTAAATGAATTAGGATGAAGGATAACCCTAGAAACCCCTATGGACCATTCGGCCATCATGTATTTTTGGGGATTAGATGAAGTTTTAATTCAAGTCTTATGTGCATATGAAGTTGTTGTTAAGTTAAATGAATAGGCTAACATGTGTTTTATGTTGGGTGAATGCATGTTGACTTGTGATATTGATTAATGCTAGATGAAGATAACATGCCTTAGGTTAATTCAAGTCTTATGTGCATATGAAGTTGTTGTTAAGTTAAATGAATAGGCTAACATGTGTTTTATGTTGGGTGAATGCATGTTGACTTGTGATATTAATTAATGCTAGATGAAGATAACATGTCTTAGGTTAATTCAAGTCTTATGTGCATATGAAGTTGTTGTTAAGTTAAATGAATAGGCTAACATGTGTTTTATGTTGGGTAAATGCATGCCATGCCTTATTCCATGTCTATGTGTATGCGACATTTAAAATATGTTATGAAATGGAAAAAGATAAGATTATGAAATGAAACAAAACGATATGTTCACGACATAAATATGACATGATGATGAAATGAAGAATGATATGTTATGAAATGAAGAATGGTATGGTTATGAAATGAAAGATGATATGTTCATGAAGTGAAGCATGATATGTTATGAAACGAAGTATGCTATGTTGCAAGATGAAATAAGCTATGTTATAAAATAAGCATATAAGTATTTTACCTTCTGCATGACTTGTACCAAGACCTTAACAAGGTCCAAGAAGGGATGGGCTCCTAAGATGCCCTAGGTCGATGGAATAAGACTCGGGCCTAGGATGGGCTTCTATGTATGATTGCCCCTAGGTCGATGAAATAAGACTCGGGCCTAGTACGGGATGGGCTCCAAGATACCTTAGGTCGATGGAGTAAGACTCGGGCCTAGGATGGGCTTCTACGCTATGACGATTGCCCTAGGTCGACGGACTAAGATCGGGCCTAGTAACCTATTAGGTTCGAGACTTGCTACCTCGGGCCTATTTAGGGATGCGCGCTATGATAATGAAGAAGTGGTACAATGCCGGGCCCAAATATGTTGAGAATTATGTTTACGTACCTATAATATATGTTTTCAAAAGCATCTTGCATATGTTACATGATTAGATTGTTATGTTCACATGCCATGTTGATATGTTACATATGAAGTATGTTATGTTTGATATGCCATGTTTATGCCCCTATGTTACATATGATGAATGTTATGTTTGATATGCCATGTTTATGCCACTATGTTTCATATGATGTATGCTATGTTTGATATGTCATGTTTATGCCCCTATGTTGTTGGGTTTCCGGCACCGCGGCGTGTGTGTGTTCGATCATGTTTCGTAAACATGAGCACAGCGGAAGCAATTAAAAATAATAAATCTATATTTATTACAACACACACAACACACGCATGCTATTACAACAAGTGTAGACATAACCGTAAATTAAAATTTGCAATAAAAGGAAATTAAACTACGTTATACCTTCCGTATGACGTGTAGCGGGAACGGCATCAACCGGAATGATCCTCGTAAGAATCGTCTCTATCCGTATCCACGCCGAGCTCCTCGGGATGACTTCGCTAAGTCACGAGCTTCGTCTTCGTACGGGTTACTAGCCTTGTGTTGAAGACGACGTGATCGAGAGATGATCACGATCCGAATCCAAATTCGGATCCTAAAACGAGTTCTCAAAACTCGCTTCTCCGGAGAGGTATTCGTCAACCGTTTGACGAATCCTTCGTCCTCCACCTCAGAGGATTACCGGAGATCAAATCCCCGGTAAGTTAGCTGCTGTCGGAGAACTAACCGTCGTCCAAACGATGCTCCGACGAGAGGAGGAGAAGCTGTCCAGAAAACTGGACAGCTTGGTGGAGGAGTAGGCGCCGGCCAAAACAAGGAGAGAAAAAGCTCACCTTGATGCCGAACCTATAGGAGATCACCGGAGGGTCGCCGGAGGTTCACCGGCTGGAGCTTGGACGCCGGCAAGGGTCTTGGACGGCGGCACAAAGCTGGGCGGCGGCAGCTTGTAGTTGGGCGGCCAAGGTTTAGGGTTTTGGATGATTAAGGTTTAACAATCCCTTAAGCCCACTTTTATAGAGAACTAATTCTCTTAATGGTTAATGGATCATATCCATAAAGCCCGTTAACCCGCTCCATTAAGATAAGTTAAAATAAACCAAACCATGATGGTTTATTTTAAGTTAAAACGAACCGAACCAACTTTTGGTTCATTCGTTTAAAATAAACCAAACCCTTTGGTTTATTCTTATCCATTGGATTAGAACCAAACCATTTTGGTCCATCCATTACGTCTTCATAAGACGCAGCCCATCCACGCTTCCATTGCGACTGAAACGATTTCATGCTCGCTTTATGTTTGGTCCAACCAAACCTAGTTTCTCTCGGTCTGAGAATCCAATTCTCAAGCTCGTTTTAAATCCTTTGGATTACACTCGTTGTGCGTGTGACCAAATAGGTTCTCGGTTTATGTTGGCCGTCTATAATTAACCATTAATTATAGAACGATCATGAGTTGCACCTAGTAGTACATCATGATCCCCAATTAACCGAAAAGATCAATGGTTGATCCAGAACTATTTCTGAAACCCTTCAGTAGCTCGAATGAATCGTGCCCCATTCCCTTCACTCATCTTATACCCACTTGGTTCAGGACATGGTCTATTGTGTCAGTCCCCACTAGGCTGACTACGTCACACCTAGCCCAAGTATTATTTCCTCGTCCTACTGATTCTAGTTACTCCACATGTATCGAAGAGTACTTTACTCTAAACATGTAATGCTTTGGCCAAAGACTTTAGTAACAATCCGAAGAGAGGCCATGGGTATACATCTCCTCGCAAGGAGTGGTGAATCCTTTATAGGCTATTCAAACACCTTCGATCACTTCGACTTATACCCAATCATCCCGGGTCCACATCTCCTCGGAGATGTTTGCTTAAGATGTCAAAGCATAAGTCTCCATGATCAAGATGACTTGAATACCGCAAGTTAAAGGAACATCGCACTTAAGCCACAGTAAGAACTTCATTGACATATCTAGATATGCAGAGAACCATATGAAGTCTTACGGCTGGTCACTCCAATGAACTAGTTACCATAACTAGCATCCACGATTAACTCCGGACATCACTATGTCTCCAGCCAGTGAGAATCAGCTGCTTGGATACACCAAGGAGTATACCTCGTGCTAGTCTTGACAGAATTGATGGTGTCCAAATCCATCAATTCATCGACTAGGGATAATTTCGATACATCACAATTACACATGTAGAGATACTCACTAGTTGTGATCCAATCACAAATTCTCTCATGCTGTGAATCGTATCGTGGACATTCAGTAAATGAGTTTAAGATCCAATCAAATACATTAAACATGTATACTCAAATAGTGAATCTTCATTTATCATATAAATGGTTCATACATAAGGGGATTGCCTTAGGACATCTCTCATATATTACTAACAGACTCCCACTTGGCCTAATGCCAATCGCTACGGTATCCAATACCATAAGCTCTAACATGACCCTCAAACTTACTTTGAGGTAATGCTTTAGTCAAAGGATCCGCTAAGTTCCTTTCAGTGGGAATTTTCTCGATTTGTATTTCGTTCCTACTTATGATCTCTCTGATAAGATGATAGCGGCGAAGCACATGTTTGGATCGCCGATGAGACCACATCAAGTTCAAAGATGAACTTCTTGATCCAAACCGCTTCCTTTGCTGCTTCCAAAGCTGCAATGTATTCTGCCTTAGTGGCAGAATCCGCTATAGTGTCAAGCTTGGAACCTTTCCAACTTATTGCGCCTCCATTCCAGGTGAATACATACTCAGACTGAGACATGGAATCATCCTTGTCTGTTTGGAGCTGGCATCCGTATACCCACGTATCACTATGTACCCTTCTCCATATATTAGGAACACATCCTTAGTTCTTCTCAAGTACTTAAGGATCGTCTTAACAGCCGCCCAATGATCCATTCCTGGATCAGACTGGTATCTGCTCGTGACACTCAGAGCATACGATACATCGGGCCTTGTACATAACATAGCATACATGATAGATCCTATTGCGGATGCATAGGGAATCTTACTCATGCAAATCCTCTCGTCTTCTGTGCGCGGACACATAGACTTCGAAAGGTGTACCCCATGCCTGATGGGTAAGAAACCTTTCTTGGATTCCGACATGCTAAACCTCTTTAGCATTCGGTCTATATATGTAGACCGCGAAAGACCAAGCAATCGTTTCGATCTATCTCTATAGATCTTAATCCCAAGGATGTAGGTTGCTTCTCCCAGGTCTTTCATGGAGAATGTCTTGGATAACCAAACCTTCACTGACTGTAAGATTGAAACATCATTTCCTATAAGTAGTATGTCATCGACATACAATACTAGGAACACGACTGCACTCCCACTAACCTTCTTGTACACACAAGGTTCGTCTGGATTTTGTGAGAAATCAAACTTTTTGATCGTCTCATCAAAACGGATATTCCAGCTCCTGGATGCTTGCTTCAATCCATAAATGGATCGTCGCAACTTGCATACCTTGGTTTTATCAACCGATGTGAAACCCTCAGGCTGTATCATATACACGTCCTCGAGCAAGTTTCCATTAAGGAAAGCTGTTTTCACATCTATTTGTCATATCTCATAATCATAATGAGCTGCTATGGCCAGGAGCATCCGAATGGATTTAAGCATAGCTACAGGCGAATAGGTTTCGTCATATTCAACACCTTGCTTTTGACGATATCCTTTCGCCACCAATCTAGCCTTATAGGTAATCACATTACCATCCATGTCGGTTTTCTTCTTGAAAACCCACTTGCACCCTATAGGCTTTATGCCTTCAGGTGGGTCAACCAAGTTCCAAACTTGGTTTTCGTACATGGAATCCATTTCCGACTTCATGGCACCAAGCCACTTATCCCTTTCTGAACTTGTCAGCACTTCTTCATAACTGGTAGGCTCCTCATCATCAATGAGTAACACGTCGTTCGATTCACTTACGAGAAATCCATATCTCTCAGGAATATTGCGTGTTCTACCAGATCTACGAAGATGTGGTGTTACAATAGGTCCAGTCGATTGCTCATCACTATGAGTTGTCGGCTGTTGTGCTTCACCAGGTATCTCATTAGTGTCTATTTGAGTCTCTCGAGCCTCCTCAAGCTCGACGACACTCCCACTGTTTTCTTGCAAGAGAAACTCTTTCTCTAGAAACACAGCATGCCTTGAAACAAACACCTTTTGTTCCACAGGATGATAGAATTGGTAACCCCTTGTTTTCTTAGGGTATCCAATAAATAGACATTTATCAGACTTAGCATCCAATTTGTCTGATACAGTCCGCTTCACATAAGCAGGACAACCCCATATCTTCAAGTAAGATACATGAGGTTTCTTACCATTCCATATCTCATATGGAGTAGTTGAGACTACCTTGGTAGGCATTCTATTTAACAAGTAAACAGCTGTCTGAAGTGCATAACCCCAAAAGGACTTGGGAAGAGTTGCATGATTCATCATTGACCTGACCATGTCCAACAAGGTCCGGTTACGCCTCTCAGATACACCATTATGCTGTGGTGTATAGGGCGGAGTCCATTGAGACAATATGCCATTGTCTCTTAGATAATCAAGAAACTCTTGACTTAAGTATTCACCACCTCGATCCGATCGAAGTATTTTAATACTCTTGTCATGTTGTTTCTCTACTTCATTTCTGAATTCTTTGAACCTTTCAAAGGCTTCGACTTGTGTTTCATCAAGAACACATACCCAAACCGTGAGTGATCATCTGAAGGTAATGAAGTAGCTATAGCCTCCTAATGCTTGAGTTGACATAGGTCCACATACATCAAGATGTATTAGACCTAGTAACTCTCCCACTGCTCACCTTTTCCAAAGAAAGGTAACTTAGTCATCTTGCCTTTTAAGCATGATTCGCATGTATCGTATGAATCCAATTCAAACGATTCCAGAATTCCACATCGGTGTAATTCGGACATGCGTTTCTTGCTTATATGGCCAAGACGACAATGCCACATATAGGAGTCTATGTGATTATCCTTTCGAGCACGCTGTTGCTCGCTCGATATTGAAAATGTCACCGATACGCCCAACGATAAATGCCATTGCTTAAAGTTCCAATCCCATAAAGAACTCCATTCAAAGTTATGTAACAACAATTGTTACTAAAGTCAAATGGAACCCATTTCTATTTAGACAAGAAATAGAAATGATGTTCTTTATCAATGAAGGAACATAAAAGCAATTGTCCTTCTAAGACAAGTCCTACAGGAGTTCCAACAAATACGCTCCGATGGCGAAAAGAAGAATCGCTGCTCCATTCCCAACACGTAAATTTGACTCTCCTCGACGAGTCTTCTTCTATTCCTTAGCCCATGTATGTCATTACATATATGTGAGCCACACCCAAAGATCAAATACCCAAGTGTCGAGGAAATAGAATGACAATCAATAAAGAAGATTTCAAGAAGATGGGGCATCCGATGCCTTATCCTTCTTCACGGACTCAAGATAAATCTTGCACTTTCTTCAAGAATGGCTCTCCTTGCCATAATGATGGCAAGTTTCCTTTGTGCTAGTTCTACCTTCTTAGCCCTTCTCTTCTTTCCCTTCGTTGCTCTTTGACTTCCTCTTAGAACCTTTCTTCGAGGAATCAACTAACAGACCGCCCCTCGCCATGCTTCTCGAAGACTCCACAGCCTTCAAAGATATTGAGCAAGACTACGTATGATGAACCTCCTAGCATCTCAGAGGTGAAGAGGAGCTGAGACTTCGAACCTTTCAATCTCACTTGCTCATCAACCAACTCACAAAGATGAAGGACTATGATATGAGCATCCATATGCTCATGCCGCCAGAGCTTGGGTTCCATCGTGGCTAGCATGATGCAACTCATTTGTTCAGAATCACTCACATGTTTCTGATAGGCCAACAATTGGTCCAGAGTTGCATCGTCACTAGGACGGGCGGGAAGAGGTACTTAGAGGACATTTGCAAGCTTTTCAACCTTGAGAACAATTCTCAAGCTTCTAAGCCACCCATGAAGCTCTACTCACCAATTTATTAAGAATCCAAAATGGAACGCAATTCAAAGACATCATGATCAATCTTAGATATACAAAACAAGCATATATGAGAAAGATGATTTTAAAATGCATTAATATACATTTATAAATCCCATTCATTTTTCGAATTTCAAAAACCCCAAAATCACTTCGGGAGATTGTAGGTCCATCTCCGAATGGGCTGATATCCATCATAGTTATGAACAACCTTGGAGAGAGTCCAACAAGCCATTCATAACTATGACGGTAGGTATCATCTATACCGATTGCATATCCCGTATATGCAACTATCACAATGTGCTATCAACTAATTGAATGTTCACACATACATCGGGTTGTTAACACATTAACAAGTATGCATCATATGCATAGCACCCAACTTCACCTCCCTTTACATCGACCTTGGAGAGAGTCCAACAAGCCGATGCTCGTGTTAAAGCCAACCCATTAATCAGACATAGTTTTAATATGGTTAGAGCGCATTCAACCAATTAGCCTTGGAGAGAGTCCAACAACCAAAGCTAACGATTGACCTCGACTCTTACCATATTAGTATTAAACTATTCCATGGTTTGAACATATTCAGTTCGAGCCGGCTTGGAGAGAGTCCAACAACCCAAACAAGAAACAGAACTCTGGTTCTAACCATATTAATGGAAGGTGTAGGCTTTAATATTGATTAAGGGTTTTTATGTCTCATCCTCTTTGCATGCAAATAACTATTATCTACATGGCATGGCATACATGGCATACATCTACATGTTACGACACGCATGGCATAATGTTATGCATCTAATGCAATTACATGGCATACGATTATGTCATGTATATAATTTCCTTATGTGTCATAACTATTTATGGAAATAAAATATGTTTAAGATTTGATTCTCCAAATCAAATCATAATTAAATTAGGAAACAAATTTCCAAATCTAATCACATATTTTATTCATGGAATTATTTGATTAAGGAAAATCTATTTAGGAAACCAATTTCCTAAATCTTTAAAACTACTTATGGAAATTAAATATTTTAAGATTTGATTTCCCAAATCAAATCATGATTAAATTAGGAAACAAATTTCCAGAATCTAATCAAATATTTTATTTATGGAAAATATAAATTTCCATAAATACTTCCAACTTTCCAAAAGTGGAAGATTTCCATAAATACTTCTAGACTTTCCAAAATTGAAAAATTTCCATAAATACTTCTAAATTTCCAAAATTTAGAAAACTTCCAGAAATACATTATGACTATCGCAAAACCATTTTTACGATTATGTCGAAACACAACCTGGGCTCTGAAACCACTGTTGGGTTTCCGGCACCGCGGCGTGTGTGTGTTCGATCATGTTTCGTAAACATGAGCACAGCGGAAGCAATAAAAATAATAAATACTCCTATTTATTACAACACACACAACACACGCATGCTATTACAACAAGTGTAGACATAACCGTAAATTAAAATTTGCAATAAAAGGAAATTAAACTACGTTATACCTTCCGTATGACGTGTAGCGGGAACGGCATCAACCGGAACGATCCTCGTAAGAATCGTCTCTATCCGTATCCACGCCGAGCTCCTCGGGATGACTTCGCTAAGTCACGAGCTTCGTCTTCGTATGGGTTACTAGCCTTGTGTTGAAGACGACGTGATCGAGAGATGATCACGATCCGAATCCAAATTCGGATCCTAAAACGAGTTCTCAAAACTCGCTTCTCCGGAGAGGTATTCGTCAACCGTTTGACGAATCCTTCGTCCTCCACCTCAGAGGATTACCGGAGATCAAATCCCCGGTAAGTTAGCCGCTGTCGGAGCACTAACCGTCGTCCAAACGACGCTCCGACGAGAGGAGGAGAAGCTGTCCAGAAAACTGGACAGCTTGGTGGAGGAGTAGGCGCCGGCCAAAACAAGGAGAGAAAAAGCTCACCTTGATGCCGAACCTATAGGAGATCACCGGAGGGTCGTCGGAGGTTCACCGGCTGGAGCTTGGACGCCGGCAAGGGTCTTGGACGGCGGCACAAAGCTGGGTGGCGGCAGCTTGTAGTTGGGCGGCCAAGGTTTAGGGTTTTGGATGATTAAGGTTTAACAATCACTTAAGCCCACTTTTATAGAGAACTAATTCTCTTAATGGTTAATGGATCATATCCATAAAGCCCGTTAACCCGCTCCATTAAGATAAGTTAAAATAAACCAAACCATGATGGTTTATTTTAAGTTAAAACGAACCGAACCAACTTTTGGTTCATTCGTTTAAAATAAACCAAACCCTTTGGTTTATTCTTATCCATTGGATTAGAACCAAACCATTTTGGTCCATCCATTACGTCTTCATAAGACGCAGCCCATCCACGCTTCCATTGCGACTGAAACAATTTCATGCTCGCTTTATGTTTGGTCCAACCAAACCTAGTTTCTCTCGGTCTGAGAATCCAATTCTCAAGCTCGTTTTAAATACTTTGGATTACACTCGTTGTGCGTGTGACCAAATAGGTTCTCGGTTTATGTTGGCCGTCTATAATTAACCATTAATTATAGAACGATCATGAGTGGCACCTAGTAGTACATCATGATCCCCAATTAACCGAAAAGATCAATGGTTGATCCAGAACTATTTCTGAAACCCTTCAGTAGCTCGAATGAATCGTGCCCCATTCCCTTCACTCATCTTATACCCACTTGGTTCAGGACATGGTCTATTGTGTCAGTCCCCACTAGGCTGACTACGTCACACCTAGCCCAAGTATTATTTCCTCGTCCTACGGATTCTAGTTACTCCACATGTATCGAAGAGTACTTTACTCTAAACATGTAATGCTTTGGCCAAAGACTTTAGTAACAATCCGACGAGAGGCCATGGGTATACATCTCCTCGCAAGGAGTGGTGAATCCTTTATAGGCTATTCAAACACCTTCGATCACTTCGACTTATACCCAATCATCCCGGGTCCACATCTCCTCGGAGATGTTTGCTTAAGATGTCAAAGCATAAGTCTCCATGATCAAGATGACTTGAATACCGCAAGTCAAAGGAACATCGCACTTAAGCCACAGTAAGAACTTCATTGACATATCTAGATATGCAGAGAACCATATGAAGTCTTACGGCTGGTCACTCCAATGAACTAGTTACCATAACTAGCATCCACGATTAACTCCGGACATCACTATGTCTCCAGCCAGTGAGAATCAGCTGCTTGGATACACCAAGGAGTATACCTCGTGCTAGTCTTGACAGAATTGATGGTGTCCAAATCCATCAATTCATCGACTAGGGATAATTTCGATACATCACAATTACACATGTAGAGATACTCACTAGTTGTGATCCAATCACAAATTCTCTCATGCTGTGAATCGTATCGTGGACATTCAGTAAATGAGTTTAAGATCCAGTATACTTCGTTCAGTTACGTGACCCTTTGATGTTTACACGTACCTATAATATATGTTTTCAAAAGCATCTTGCATGTTTTGATATGTCATGTTTATGCTTATGTTACATATGATGAATGTTATTTTTGATATGCCATGTTTATGCCCCTATGTTACATATGATGTATGTTATGTTTGATATGCCATGTTTATGCCACTATGTTTCATATGATGTATGTTATGTTTGATATGCCATGTTTATGCCACTATGTTACATATGATGTATGTTATGTTTGATATGTCATACATATATGTTGTATGTTATGTTGATTTTCTATGTTACGTATGTTATATGTTATGTTTAATTAAGTCCTATATGTACATGATATGATGCTATGTTATAGATGATACATGTTATGCTGCCATGTTATGGATGATACATGTTATGTTTACTCACGTTACTTATGCTACATGTTAAGTTGATTACGCCATGTATGTTACATGTTATATGGCTTATATGTTATGAATGTTACATGCCATGATTAATGTCGATATATGGTTTTTGTGAGTAGGACTGGATCTTACTAAGCCTATATGCTTATAGTTTATCTTTCCCTCGTACTGCAGATAAGGGTAAGGGATGGATAAACTAAAGGGAGCAGCAGGAGGGGCCAAATGTGTGTGGCAGTGGCATGGTGGAGAAGATCCGTTAGGTCTATATATATATATGTTTACCTATGATGATGACGTTTATGGATGTCCTTACTTATGTCTCCATATGACGACGATGTTTAAGAACTTGAACTAAGCACTAAGTATCTATATATGTTATGATGCATGCTCTATGTTAATAAGAAGAAGTAAGGAAGAAGTAAGAAGAAGTATCTATATATGCTATGATGCATGCCCTATGTTAAGAAGAAGAAGTATATATATATATATATATGTTTAAAAGAAAAAAAAAAGTCTAAAGTCTTCCGCTGTAAGAAATAAAGAAGTATGTATAAAGTCTTCCGCTGTATGTAATGTATGTATGTACGGTCGCGTCATGCGCCGCCCCTCCGGGTTCTGGGTCCGAAAAGGGCGGGCGTGACAGGTTGGTATCAGAGCGGATCTGCCTTTCCACTACACACACATCAAGCTCCAAAATCCTGCCGCTCCAAGTAAGAATTCTATGTCTACTCTAATTTTGTTAATTTTGTTCATGTATGATATGAAATGCCTTAGCTTATTTTATTCATGTATGATATGAAATGCCTTAGCTTATTTTGTTCAGGTATGATATGAAATGCCTTAGCTTATTTTGTTCATGTATGATATAAAATGCCTTAGCTTATTTTGTTAATGTATGATATAAAATGCCTTTAGCTTATTTTGTTCACGTATGATATAAAATGCCTTAGCTCATTTTGTTCATGTATGATATAAAATGTCTTAGCTTATTTTGTTCATGTATGATATGAAAAGCCTTTAGCTTAAATATGCATGAAAACATGAATGATAACTTTATTTTAGCTTTAGTTTAATTACACGTAGAGAAACGAACGAAAAAAAAAAAAACTTATACTAGCTTCACAAGAAATACTTGTGATTTAGTCAAAGGTAGACAAATTAGGTAAATCAAAATTGATCAGCGAAGAAATTTGACGATGGTCAATTTAAATAATAACCCAAGTGTCGAATAGTTGTTAGTACAACTTGAATTCGGAATAAAAACTAGGGGAGTCGATTGTTCAGTTGAACTCATCAACCAAAAAAAAACTCCTAAAATTACGAAGAATTGATTTTCGTAATTAATTGTGTATGGTCTATGCTCATATAAATTGAATTAAGCCAGTTTCGTACTGGTTAGTCGGTTTTGTAATGACTTAATTTATTTCAATTTTAGATGGCACGGACAATCACTACGATGACCCGTCGTGATGTGTTACGAAACCAATTGAGGGAAGCTATTGAAGAAATAGTTTATAAACCTGATGGTGGGGTCATCGGACACATAAAAAGGCTCGATGGTCTTTTTAGGAGACTCGAGCAGCAGGAGTTTCGTTACTAGACAATTATCGGATATGGGCCTTGGTACGCTCTCTTCCAAATGATTTCATGGTAGTTGCGCATCACGTATGGGGCCGCTATGAAGGGCGGATAACATATGCCGAGTTGTGCTGGGAACTACTGGAGCACAAGGTTCAAGAGAATCCTGTGGTAGCTAGCCTTGAAAAGAATGAAGAGAGTTCTACAAACAGTCAACTTATTGGCCAGCCTGAGACTACCCTAATGATGCCAAGGAAGATAGGACTAAAAAATAATTACAACTGCACTAGGGTTTGTCCTAGTGGGAGTCGTAATAAACTATCTTCTCAAGTAGTTTTGTTCCGATTAGAAATAAGGAATGTTATATATTAACATTTTTCTTTTCTGAACGTATGAATAAGAAATGATGAGCTCGTTTCCTTTGAAATTAGTGATTAGTTCATTGCATGGGATGTATGTGGTATAGTTGATTAGATTGGGGACATACAAATGATGAGTGGAAAGCGGTTGCGCTTGATGTTGTAACCCAATTCAATTTGACAATCGAGTCAATCGAGATCGCATGTGACCTATCGGTCGTGGCCGTGAAGATATTCAAATGACTAGCATGCCTATACCCGAGTTGGTCAAAGACGGAAGAGAAAGGAAGACTCATCAAGATGCTCACTAGAAATAACTTCGGAATGTGGCCGGAGCTCATAGACCGCAGACCGCAGAGAGCCTGTTCAATAGTGCCACGATTACGAGCATTACGGCGTGAGGCAGTAGCGGATGGCTCGAGCTCGTCAAGGATTATATTTGCGAGATTCTCTACCATCCGGGAAAGCTAACAAGGTGGTGATGCACTCGTGAAGTCCTGCGCCACCTTGATGTCTCTATCGCTGTTATCTCGGCCCTTAGAAAGAGATTATGCGTTACGGTTGAAATAATTTCCGACAGCTCGACCATGACGATAGCAATCGACGCTATTCGATGATATCGAAAAAGCAAGCCCGTGACCCAAGCCTTCAGAGGATCAAGCAAGAAGTCTTAGAAGGAAAGGGGACGACGGGTTTGGATCTCGATAGTGGAGTACTCTACCTCGTGGATTGCTTATGTATTCCGGCGATCCGAGATTACGGAAGGAGATATTTGAGGAAGCTCACTGAACTCCTTATCGATGCATCCTGGAACCACCAAGATGTACCAAGACCAAACGAAAGTTACGTGGTTCGAATGAAAAGAGATGTGGCTCAAGATGTCAAGACTCCGACCTGCCAGAGGGTTAAGGCAGAACACCAGAGACCTGGAGGAACACTGCAGCCGATCCAGATTCCAGAATGGAAATGGGAGGACATTTCTATGGATTTCATCTCAGGATTGCCCAAGATGACAAACGGTTATGATGCTATATGGGTAATTGTGGACAGATTGACGAAGTCCGCCCATTTCTTAGCAATCAAGATGACCTATTCGACGGAGCAACTGGCTCAGTTATATGCTAGGGAAATTATCAGACTACATGGAATTCCTAAGACCATCATTTCTGACAGAGATGGTCGCTTTATTTCCCATTTCTGGGAATGTGTTCAGAAGGCCCTAGGCACGAAGCTATTGTTCAGTACTGCCTTCCATCCCCAGACGGACGGATAGACCGAAAGAGTAAATCAAGTACTGGAGGATATGTTACGAGCCTGCGCCCTGGATTTCAAAGGTAGCTGGTGCCAATACTTATGTTTGGCAGACGCCTACAACAATAGCTATCAAGCTACTATTGGAATGGCACCCTACGAGGCTCTATACGGGAGGAAATGTAGATCTCCCATATGCTGGTATGAGGGTGGTGAAAAGAAGAGGATGGGACTCCAGACGGATTTCATCGACGACACCACCCGAGCTATACGGAACATCCATCAGAGAATTGAAACTGCTCAGAGCCGACAAAAGAGCTATGCGGATATGCGACGTAGACCGTTAGAATTCGAAGTTGAGGACCTAGTATTCCTCAAAGTGGCTCCTATGAAGGGAGTGATGAGATTCAGAAGGAAGGGTAAACTGAGTCCACGCTACGTGGGACCGTATCTGATATTGCAGAGGATTGGCAAGGTAGCTTACAAGCTAGAGTTGCCTCAAGAGATGTCGACTATTCACAACGTGTTCCATGTCTCTGTGCTCAAGAAATGCATTTCCAGTGCGGACCAAGTGATCGAGCCACAAACAGTACAAGTTCAAGAGGACCTGAGTATTGAAAGTCGGCCTATCCAGATACTAGACCGAGAAATCAAGAGGCTAAGGAACAAAGAGGTGCCCTTAGTAAAGGTCCTGTGGTAGAATCAACGGTACGAGGAAGCTACCTGGGAACACGAGGAGGACATGAAGCAGAAGTACCCACAATTGTTCTAAGTTTCGAGGACGAAACTTTTAAAAGGTATGAAGGATTGTAACGCCCGTAAAATTCCTAGCAATTTTACAAGAATTTTTGGCTTGATGATCATGGGCTTTATGTGGGCCTTTTCAAAAATAAAAGAAAATAAGCCAAAAAGGGGTGCAAGTCCTAGGAATTGAACCCCAAACCTCTAGAGATAGGCAAGCCCTATAGATGCACCCACTAACCAGAAGCCCAATAGGATTATATCATTAGAGGAATAAGGGAAATTATGGTTAAGTGTAAGGGAGATTAAGGGACTCTAGGTGAATAAATAGGGGGGGGGGGGATGAGGAGGCATGAGTGAGCAACTTCACTTTCTCCTCTTCTCTTCTTCTTCTCACCGAAATCCTAAAGCTCTCCCTCTCCATTTCCACCCTTGGCCGAAACTCATCCAAGCAAGAAGCAAGGGCTAGGTTTTGTGTTCCTTAGGTTATCTTCACACTACAAGCAAAGCGAAGGATGTAAGTATCCCTCACCTGCATACGAGTAGCTTCGATTGATGTTTGTAAAAGAAATCTATATGTTATATCCGGCCAAGCTATGATTTAGTTTATCAATGAAGTTGTATGCTATGTTTAGGAAGTAGATGATGATGTTAACATGGAAAAAGGGATTAGGTTAAAAGCTAACCCTAATAGCCACTAAAGCCGATTCGGCCAAGCCATGATTTTAGGTTTCAATGAAGTTCCATGCTATGTTTTCTTTGTAACTATATGATGATGCTAGGATTTAAAATGGATTAGGTTAAAGGTTAACCCTAAAGACCTACATGGACCATTCGGCCACCCCTAGATCTTGATGATTCAATGAAGTTTAATCCATGGTTTTGTAGGATTATGATGTTGTTGTTATGCTAAATGAATTAGGTTAAAGGTTAACCTAACCCTAAAGACCTACATGGACCATTCGGCCACCCCTAGATCTTGATGATTCAATGAAGTTTAATCCATGTTTTTGTGGGATTATGATGTTGTTGTTATGTTAAATGAATTAGGTTAAAGGTTAACCCTAAAAACCCTACATGGACCATTCGGCCAACCTATGTTTTGGGTGACTAAATGAAATTTTAATCCATGTTCTATATGCAAATGAAGTTGTTGTTATGTTAAATGAATTAGGTTGAGGGATAACACTAGAAAACCCTATGGATCATTAGGCCACCATGAATTTTGGGTGATTAAATGAAGTCTAATTCATGTTCTATGTGCAAATGAAGTTGTGGTTGTGTTAAATGAATTAGGATGAAGGATAACCCTAGAAACCCCTATGGACCATTCGGCCATCATGTATTTTTGGGGATTAGATGAAGTTTTAATTCAAGTCTTATGTGCATATGAAGTTGTTGTTAAGTTAAATGAATAGGCTAACATGTGTTTTATGTTGGGTGAATGCATGTTGACTTGTGATATTGATTAATGCTAGATGAAGATAACATGCCTTAGGTTAATTCAAGTCTTATGTGCGTATGAAGTTGTTGTTAAGTTAAATGAATAGGCTAACATGTGTTTTATGTTGGGTGAATGCATGTTGACTTGTGATATTAATTAATGCTAGATGAAGATAACATGCCTTAGGTTAATTCAAGTCTTATGTGCATATGAAGTTGTTGTTAAGTTAAATGAATAGGCTAACGTATGTTTTATGTTGGGTAAATGCATGCCATGCCTTATGCCATGTCTATGTGTATGCGACATTTAAAATATGTTATGAAATGGAAAAAGATAAGATTATGAAATGAAACAAAATGATATGTTCACGACATAAATATGACATGATGATGAAATGAAGAATGATATGTTATGAAATGAAGAATGGTATGGTTATGAAATGAAAGATGATATGTTCATGAAGTGAAGCATGATATGTTATGAAACGAAGTATGCTATGTTGCAAGATGAAATAAGCTATGTTATAAAATAAGCATATAAGTATTTTACCTTCTGCATGACTTGTACCAAGACCTTAACAAGGTCCAAGAAGGGATGGGCTCCTAAGATGCCCTAGGTCGATGGAATAAAACTCGGGCCTAGGATGGGCTTCAATGTATGATTGCCCCTAGGTCGATGAAATAAGACTCGGGCCTAGTACGGGATGGGCTCCAAGATGCCTTAGGTCGATGGAGTAAGACTCGGGCCTAGGATGGGCTTCTACGCTATGACGATTGCCCTAGGTCGACGGACTAAGATCGGGCCTAGTAACCTATTAGGTTCGAGACTTGCTACCTCGGGCCTATTTAGGGATGCGCGCTATGATAATGAAGAAGTGGTACAATGCCGGGCCCAAATATGTTGAGAATTATGTTTACGTACCTATAATATATGTTTTCAAAAGCATCTTGCATATGTTACATGATTAGATTGTTATGTTCACATGCCATGTTGATATGTTACATATGAAGTATGTTATGTTTGATATGCCATGTTTATGCCCCTATGTTACATATGATGAATGTTATGTTTGATATGCCATGTTTATGCCACTATGTTTCATATGATGTATGTTATGTTTGATATGCCATGTTTATGCCCCTATGTTACATATGATGAATGTTATTTTTGATATGCCATGTTTATGCCCCTATGTTACATATGATGTATGTTATGTTTGATATGCCATGTTTATGCCACTATGTTTCATATGATGTATGTTATGTTTGATATGCCATGTTTATGCCACTATGTTACATATGATGTATGTTATGTTTGATATGTCATACATATATGTTGTATGTTATGTTGATTTGCTATGTTACGTATGTTATATGTTATGTTTAATTAAGTCCTATATGTACATGATATGATGCTATGTTATAGATGATACATGTTATGCTGCCATGTTATGGATGATACATGTTATGTTTACTCACGTTACTTATGCTACATGTTAAGTTGATTACGCCATGTATGTTACATGTTATATGGCTTATATGTTATGAATGTTACATGCCATGATTAATGTCGATATATGGTTTTTGTGAGTAGGACTGGATCTTACTAAGCCTATGTGCTTATAGTTTATCTTTCCCTCGTACTGCAGATAAGGGTAAGGGATGGATAAACTAAAGGGAGCAGCAGGAGGGGCCAAATGTGTGTGGCAGTGGCATGGTGGAGAAGATCCGTTAGGTCTATATATATATATATGTTTACCTATGATGATGACGTTTATGGATGTCCTTACTTATGTCTCCATATGACGACGATGTTTAAGAACTTGAACTAAGCACTAAGTATCTATATATGTTATGATGCATGCTCTATGTTAATAAGAAGAAGTAAGGAAGAAGTAAGAAGAAGTATCTATATATGCTATGATGCATGCCCTATGTTAAGAAGAAGTAGTATATATATATATATATATATATATATATATATATATATATATATATATATATGTCAATGCATATGTTTAAAAGAAAAAAAAAAGTCTAAAGTCTTCCGCTGTAAGAAATAAAGAAGTATGTATAAAGTCTTCCGTTGTATGTAATGTATGTATGTACGGTCGCGTCACGCGCCGCCCCTTCGGGTTCTGGGTCCGAAAAGGGCGGGCGTGACATTCGTGGGGGCCATGTAGACGTCACACATCCTCTGTGGGGCTCGCGAGGCGTCGCAAATCCTTCGCAGGGGCCGCATCGGCATCGCGCAACCTCCACAGGGGCTGTGGTGGTGTCGCGCGACCTAGGGGCGCGCGATGGCGTCGACAACCACCGCGGGGCACAGAGCAGTGTTCAACCTCCAAATTTAAAAGACTTAATAATCAACTTCTCAAACTATAGTTATGGTAAAATTAATAAAATCAATTAAAATTATATAAAAATATTTCATAAATTATTTTAAATTTTATTTTATTAATTTATATATTATGAATAATAATTTTATTATTATTAAAATGTATTTCTTAATCCTATTTAAATTAATTTTACTATTATAATTAATTTTTTGATATTTTTCTTTCCATAATTTTTTTTTATTTTTAATATTTAAGTTAAAATTTTCATTTTTAATTTATGTATTTTATATTTAAAAATTATTGAAATTTATCGATAGGGAACTCCGCCTATAAAGAGTTAACCTTGTCGTGGTCGGTCCCAAACTCAGATAAAAGAGGAGGGTTACGTTAGGTTGTCAGCCAGTGTTAAACTAAAGCAAATGTTCAATGAATGGATAATCAAACTATTATGCTAATGCTAGGTTGTTTCCCAGAAGGAATGTGTTACAGAATTCGACTATAACGTCTCGACAAGGACCACTACATTTTCAGAACTCGGGTGTAGTGAAAAATATGCAAGAATTCATGTTGTAGGGTCAGACTGCAACGTATCAGTAAGGACCGCTACATCTCCATGAGAACTTGAGCATAGTGTTAAATAAGCAAGAGTTCTCACACCATACGGTGGGTAAGAATAAATATTATAGAAAAACTAATATGTTGGAAGATCGTGGCCCGACTAGAAGGGGGGTTGAATAGCCTACGATGTGCTCGGTGAAATACGATCGCTTAATTATCTACGGAAGTGATTAGCGCAGCGGAAATAGAAGCTAAACAAAAGCAATTAAGACAAAGCAAGAAGTAAAGAATGCAAACGCTAACGTCGAGATGTAACGTGGTTCACGGCCCTTGTCGCTAGTCCACGGACGATTCGTTCGGCAAATCACTCCCTCAAATCTAATCACTAGTCTCTCCTTTAGCCCAAGCAAGGTAGAGGTAAATCTTCTTACAAGAACTCACTCCCTCTTACAATAGAATAGAGGTAAACACAAGAAGAGAAGTGTTAAAACGTGTTGGGCACTTAGGAGTATGATTATAAGTGAAGCATTAGTCTCCCAAAAGCCCCCAACCCTTCTTTTTATAGAGAAGAAGGGTTTCTTCCCGTTGGACAAGCAGCAGTCGACTGTTGCATGTCATCAGTTGACTGCCCCTCTAACGGCCGACTTACAACGGCCGACTTGCCGTCATCTCAATCTACTCCTAGCGATCGACTTATGATCCCATCGATCATTGCTGCTTGCTCAACGATCGCCGATTCGATCGCCTACGGAGGTTCTGCCGGCCGACCATCTTCAATAGTCATGTCATACCTTGGCGATCATTGTCATCCTCGCGATCATTCGGGCCAAAAACTCACCAGTCGAAAACCAGTCAAGTTCCATCGACTCAAAGCAGTCAACTGCTATCTATAGCAGTCGACTGGTGTCGGGTAAAACCTCAAACAAGACACTTGTTTGAGCATCCGACATAACCAAACGTCGGGTAAAACCTCAAACCTAAGTTTGAGCATCCGACACTTGACTTAGTCATTCGGCCAAGTTCACTTATGAGCTACCGTTACAATCGCTCAATCTCTCATCTCTCTTGGAGTCCCTCACCGAAGCTCTCTTCGTCCGGCCACGTCCCTCAGATGCACTAAGCACACGGCTTCCGCAATGTCATCCTTCGCGTCTCGCCCTGAAGTCTGCTTCCTTTGGCTTCACTCCAATGCTCCTCGTCCGGCGGTCCCTCGGATGCACCAAGCGCACGGCTCCCACAATGTCATCCTTCATGATACGAACCCCACCAACAATTGTGATGGAATCCGAGACAAAGATAGTTAGAACCCTAAGATTAGAAGACAAGAGTTTGAGCCTTGACCCATAACCAAGGATGGGCACGAACCAAGACTACGAAAGAGAAGAAACGCCACACCCGGAAGTGATAAGTTTCGGTTGTTGAACGCCACAAGGATAAACTCGATAAGTTCAGAAGTCCTTTCAAGAACTAAAAAAAGCACACAAATATTTCTCACCCAAAAGTCCCCTTCCATGTTAGGATTTGCCTCCCTTATAAGGATGAAGCTATGAAGGATCATTTATCGCTTCCAGAAGGTCCAATTACAAGACTTCGAGCAAAGCGTTTCAAGGAAGCATTAAATGGACTAATCGACGAACATTGGACAGATCGTGAGAAATAAGAGACCAAGATAAGCCCAAGTGCAGATCAAGGCATAATCCACGTAATCGAACTTATCGATCCTTGACTCATCTGGGCATCATCGGTGGAAGAACACTAAATAATTACGGAAACTTGCTCATGCATTAAAGATGTATGAAGACTTGAGTTTTGAGGATTTCTAAGTAGTGCATGCTTACATGCAAGCTTAGGTACTATAATTGTTTTGAGTTTCTAAGTTGTGTGTATGCTTACATGCAAGCATGGGTACTCTAATTGTTGCATGCATTTTGTACTCTTACTTGCTTACTCCCACTATATAAGGGAGGCAAATCCTAACATGGCAGGGGATTTTTGGGTGAAAAATATTTGTGTGCTCTTCTTAGTTCTTGAAAGGACTTCTGAACTTATCGAGTTTATCCTCATGGCGTTCAACAACCGAAACTTATCACTTCCGGGTGTGGCGTTTCTTCTTCTTCCATAGTCTTTGTTTGTGCCAGTCTTGGTTGCGGGTAAATGCTCCAACTCTTGTCCTTTTAATCCTGGGATTCTATCCATCTTTGTCTCGGGTTCCATCACAATTGTTGGTGGGTTCATATCACTTCACTGACTCAAAGACCTGAGCCATGAGATAGTGAACCCACCAATGTTATCATCAAGCTAACCATATGCGATTTACTAAGTCTTGCATAACTTAAACACACATATCAAATCAACATAATCAACCTAACTTAAACCCTTTGCCACACACATCAAAATCACATCATACATGGGTTGATTGCCCTAACAATCTCGTCCTTTTTGATGTGTGGCAACATGTTTAAGTTAGGTAAAACATTAACAAAAACACATAAGGAAGATAAACATGTAAATCAAATATGAGTATCAAACCACTCCCCCTTAACACATGCTAATTCTCCCCCTAGAATGATTAACTTAAACTCAACATTTCTCCCCCTTTGACACCATCAAAAACATCTAACATATGTTATACATTATGACATTAAGGTCTAAAGGAAGAAAAATACCAAAAACTGTCTGAAAAACCAAAAAATCAAGCTCTACTGCGTTTCACGATATCCATCACCGATCGTTCGATGATTTCAACTCAGAAATGCACTAAAATTTTTAGAAAATTCAAAAAATCATAAAATTTAGGGAACACATTTCTTATGAGTTCCTTTATCAATGAAAAATGATTTTTCAAGAAAATTCAATTTAGTTTCAAAAATTAGGCAAAAACTCAAAAGTTGTAAAATATCTCAATTTGTATCAACTTTAAGACCTAGTTTTGCCTTGAAACGTTTTAAAACATCAACTCACAGATTTTAAAACATTAAATGGTTTTAAAACATTTAAAATATCAAT
Source organism: Wurfbainia villosa (assembly GCA_025175895.1). Taxonomy (NCBI): domain Eukaryota; kingdom Viridiplantae; phylum Streptophyta; class Magnoliopsida; order Zingiberales; family Zingiberaceae; genus Wurfbainia; species Wurfbainia villosa. Next base: position 27,507,420 of record CM045995.1, read on the forward strand.
ATGTCCATGAATTAAACAAAAGCTTTCCCCATAGTTGGTCTATGATTACTGTATCATGATACTCTAAGTGACTCATCTAAATGTCATAAGCATTAGTGAAGCACTTGTATCAACCTAACATCTCACTCATACTATGTTTTCAATCAAGTTAGCATTACGGTGAATGTGAGATGTACCTAAGGTATTATACTTAACCATCAATTTCATGCCAATTTCTACCAAGGTTAAGTATATATCATACAAAAATACTCATCGTGATCATAAAAAAAATACATATTATCATAATTGCATATCATGATCATGCATCAAGTATAAAATCAAGTATCATGATTTAAACATAATTACCTAAATCATCCACCATGCTCATAATAAGTCAACCACATAATATGATATGAAATAAATCCACTTATGGTTGACTATCCTAGGCTTCTCTAACCCTTAAGGATTGACTTGGGAACCCAATATAAATTCTTTCCAATGGAATTTACCAAATACTCCTTTGGGATCCATTTCTTAGCTACCATTATTGTCTTTGATTGTCCTCTAGCAATTAAGCAATGGTAGACTTTTTCATTTTTTGATCCTTTATAACCTAGACTTTTCTTGTTAAAACTAGCCATTTTGCTCCCAATGATCACATTTAGGGTATTGGAGTCAATTGTGAATTTCTCTAAGGCCTTAGTAAAATAATCTACCTTTTCCCTTAAGGTCTTATTCTCTTCTACACATGCATCATTAGTACTAGAAGAAACATTATCATCATGTGAGCATGCTTTTTCAAGTTTCTCTTCTAATTTCCTAATATCATCAAGCATGCAATTATTTTTCTTCTTACTCCTAAATAAATTTCTAGTAAGACTTGAAATCATGGAAACAATTTCTTGAGTAGGGAGATTTCTTACCATATTTACCATATCTTCTTCTTCTGATTCCGATGAAGATGATGATGCTCCCCCTACACTTGAGCTCTCCTCCTCACTTGTGCTTCTTTCTTGCTCGGATGAGATAGAGGTCAAATCTTCTATCGCCATAAGTGCAAGGCTTGTGAATGCTTCTTCTTCCTCCGATAAGGATAGATCGTCCCATGTGGCCTTCAAGTTTTGCATTTTGCCCTTTCCTTTATCTTTTGATTTCTTTTTTTCCTTTTTCTTGCTTCCTTTCTTCTTGTCTTTCTTCGTTTCTTCCTTTGCTTTGTTTAACAAGGGACATTCATCCCTCATATGTCCCTCTCCTTGGCAATTATAGCAAATAACCTTTTTTCTTGGCCTTCTCCTATCATGAGACTTGTTAAATTTAAAACTCTTAAGAGCACGTCTCACTTTCTTACCATGTAGGCCTCCTTATTGCTATCCATTGAAGAGGATAATTCATCTTCCGATGAGGATGGTGGAGTCTCCTTCTTCTTTCCTTTGTCGGTCATAATCGCAACTCCCCTTGGTTGACTCTTTGGTTCTTCTACTATACCTTCAAGCCTAGTTTCATGCAATTCCATAGTAAAAAAAAAATTTTCTAGTGTGCTTACCTCTAGACTCTTTGAGATGTAGAATGAGTCCACCATGGAACTCCATTTGGATGATCTAGGGAATGCATCTATTGCCTTCATGATCATGTCTCGGTTGGAGAGCTTTTCTCCTACACTTGATAGGCCATTAATTATTTCTTTAAAACGAGAATGCAAAGATAATACCTTCTCCCTTTTGTCAAGTTTAATGTTGTTTAATTGAGAGCGGAGAAGGTCTCGTCTTGCAAGCTTGGCTTCGGAAGTGCCTTCATGAAGCTCCACTAGCTTCTCCCACATTTCTTTAGCGTTTGCGCATTCTCCTATTCGATTAATCTCTTGTAGAGGGAGCATGTTGTAGAGATGGTGCTTGGCTTTTGAATTTGCAAGGTGCTCCTCTCTTTTCTTCTTAGTCCACCTCGATTTTCTATTAGCCTTCCTTCTTCATCCCTAGGTATCTCGAAACCGTTTTCCATGATAAGCATAATTTCAAAATCGGTCTCGAAAAATACCTCCGTTCGCTTTTTCCACTAAGCAAAGTCCCCTTTGAATTTAGGCGGATGGATATTGGAGCTGGCCATTTTTATTGTGCTTGTTACGGCGGTGAGTCCGGTGATAAGCAACCTTGGCTCTGATACCACTTGTTGAAAGATCGTGGCCCGGCTAGAAGGGGGGTTAAATAGCCTATGATGTGCTCGGTGAAATACGATCGCTTAATTGTCTACGGAAGTGATTAGCACAACGGAAATAGAAGCTAAACAAAAACAATTAAGACAAAGCAAGAAGTAAAGAATGCAAATGCTAACGCCGAGATGTAACGTGGTTCACGACCCTTGCCGCTAGTCAACGGACGATTCGTTCGGTGAATCACTCCCTCAAATTCAATCACTAGTCTCTCCTTTAGCCCAAGCAAGGTGGAGGTAAACCTTCTTACAAGAACTCACTCCCTCTTACAATAGAATAGAGGTAAGCACAAGAAGAGGAGTGTTAAAACGTGTTGGGCACTTGAGAGTATGATTATGGGTGAAGCATTAACCTCCCAAAATCCCCCAACCCTTCTTTTTATAGAGAAGAAGGGTTTCTTCCCGTTGAACAGATGGCAATCGACTTCTGCATGTCATCAGTCGACTGCCCCTCTAACAATCGACTTACAACGGCTTCTGACTTGCTGTCATCACCGTCCAATGGTACTCTTAGCGATTGGATCGATGATCCCATCGATCGATCATTGCTGCTGTATATAGCCGATCGATCGGCTACGGAGGTTTTGTGCCGCGACCATCTTGAGCCGATCGTGATGGTGCGTGATCGTATCATCCTCTTGGCATCAATCACGAGCTGAAACCACCAATCGAACACCGGCCGAGTCTCATCGGACATAGTAGTGGATCGCTGGGCGAAACCACCAATCGAACACACCGGAGTTCCATCGGCCAGAGCTGTTGGATCGCTATTATAGCCGGTGTCGAGTAAAACCTCAAACACGACACTTGTTTGAGCATCCGACTTAACCAAACGTCGGGTAAAACCTCAAACCTAAGTTTGAGCATCTGACACTTGACTTAGCCATTCGGCCAAGTTCACCAATGAGCTACCATTACAATCGCTCAATCTCTCATCTCCGTTGGAGTCCCTCACCGAAGCTCTCTTCATCTGGCCACGTCCCTCGGATGCACCAAACACACGTCTTCCGCAATGTCATCCTTCGCGTCTCGCCCTGAAGTATGCTTTCTTTGGCTTCACTCCAATACTCCTCGTCTGACGGTCCCTCGGATGCACCAAGGGCACGGCTTCCGCAATGTCATCCTTCACCGACTCAAGGACCCGAGACATGAGATGGTGAACCCACCAATAGTATCATCAAGCTAACCATGTGCGACTTACTAAGTCTTGGATAACTTAAACACATATTAAATCAACATAATCAACATAACTTAAACCCTTTGTCACACATATCAAAATCACATCATATATGGGTTGATTGCCCTAACATAATAGTCTAAGATTTGTTACATGGAACATAAGAACCCTCACTGGTAAAATAATGGAGACAGTAAATACGATGATTAAGATAAAAATTAATATTGTGTGTACAAGAGACAAAATGGGTAGGTGAGAAGGCAAAGATGATAGAGAACTCGAATTTTAAGTTATGGTATACAGGAAAGAGTAAAATAAGAAATGAAGTGGATATTATTGTAGATAGTTCGTTAAAGGATGAAGTTATAGGAGTAATTAGAAAGGGGGCTAGAATTATAGCTCTCAAAATAGTAGTGGAGAAAAAAACTATGAATGTAATTAGTATATATACACCTCAAATAGGATTAAATGAAAATACCAAATTAAGATTTTGGGATGACTTGGATGAAGTATTACAAAATATTTCGTCAAATATGATGATTTTAATAGGAGGCGATTTAAATGGGCATGTCGGAGTGAAAAATGACGAACATTAGAGAGTACATGGAGGTTATGGGTTTGGAATAAGAAATGAAGAAGGTAAAACTATATTGGATTTTACAATAGCATATGATCTTATATTAGCTAATACATTTTTTAAGAAAAGAGAAGAACACTTGATCACGTTCAAAAGTGGAAATAATAAATCATAAATTGATTTTCTTATAGTTAGGAAGAGAGATAGAAAGATTTGTAAAGAATGTAAGGTCATCCCTGGAGAAAGTTTAACTACTCAACATAGGTTAGTAGTATTAGATATATACCTCAAACATAATATTAAAAGAAGAAAAATATACACAACTCCTAGAATTAAGTGGTGGAAGTTAAAGGATGAGAAACTAAATATATTTAAAGAGAAGGTAGAAGTACAAGTATTAGATGAAATATACAGTGACCTTAATACGACATGGGATAAGATGGTATCAAAGTTGAAAATAGTAGCCAAGAGAGTACTCAGTGAGTTAAAGGGGCATACACCACTAAGTAAAGAATCTTGGTGGTAGAATGAGAAAGTGGAAGAGAAAGTCAAGGAAAAACGAACAACCTATAAGAAATTATATATTTGTAAAAATGAGGAAAATTTAAAAAAATATACAATAGCTAAGAAAGCAATGAATGAAGCTAAGACTGAAACTTTTGAACGGTTATATCGAAAATTAGATACAAAAGAAGGGGGAAGAGACATTTATAGAATAGCTAAAGTGAGAGAGAGGAAGACAAAAGATCTTAATCAAATAAGATGTATTAAAGATGAATGCAATAAGGTACTAGTAAATGATGAAGAAATAAAAGAGCAGTGGAAGAGATATTTTCATCAACTTTTTAATGAAGGTTTAGGAGACCAACTTAATTTAGGTAATTTAGTAGGTCAAATGAGTATAGAAATTTAAATTTTTATCGCATAATTCAAATTTCAGAAGTAGAACAAGCTTTAAATGGAATGCAAAATGAAAAAGCTGTTGGACCAGATGATATTCCGATAGAGGTATGGAAGTGTCTAGAGAAATAAGGTATTGAATGACTTACAAGATTATTTAACATAATATTGAAAACAAAAAGGATGTTTGATCAATGGAGGGTAAGTATCCTAATTCCCTTATATAAGAATAAGGGAGGCATACAAACTTATGAAAATTATAGGGGTATTAAACTAATGAGTCAGACCATGAAATTTTAGGAAAGAGTAATAGAAAAAAGATTAAGGAAGGAGACCATGGTTCTCGAAAATATTTTGGATTCATGCTTAGGAAGGTCGACAATAGAAGTTATACATCTTATCAGACAACTAATTGAAAAGTATCGAGATCAAAAGCAAGATCTACACATGATATTCATTGACTTAGAAAAAACTTATGATAGAGTTCCAAGAGAAATTATATGAAGAATTTTAGAAAAAAGAGGTGTTAGTGTAACATATATTGAACTAATTAAGGATATGTATAAGGAAGTAACAACCAGAGTAAAGACTTCAGGTGGATTAATTGAAGCATTTCCAATAAAGATAGAGTTACATCAAGGATTAGCTTTAAGTCTCTATCTTTTTACACTAATTATGGAAGAACTCATTGGACACATTCAAGACACAGTACCATGATGTATGTTGTTTGCAAATTGTTGGGAGTATGGGGAATACAATCAAAGTCCCACATTGGTAAGACATGGAAAAGATCATGTGCTTATAAGAAAAAAGATATCTCCATTGGAATGAGGCCTTTTGGGTAAAGCCCAAAAATAAAACCATGAGGGCTTAGATCCAAAGTGGACAATATCATACCATTGTGGAGATATGTGGATCTTATATGCACTAACAATTGGTATCAGAGCCATGGTCTATGTCAAGCCATGAACCTCGAATGAAGGAAGTTGAGCTCCCACGTCCGGATCAAGAGAACCAGACATCAGGAAGGAAGTCTAGTTGGGTCGGGGGGACCGAACAACTGACAGGAAGTCCTGGTGGGTTGAAGATCGGACATCAAGCAGAGAAAATCCTTCGAGGAGGGATAGGCTTGAGGGGGGGCCCAATGTGGTCCTTCGTTTGAGGGGGGGATTGTTGGGAGTATGGGGAATACAATCAAAGTCCCACATTGGTAAGACATGGAAAAGATCATGTGCTTATAAGAAAAAAGATATCTCCATTGGAATGAGGCCTTTTGGGTAAAGCCCAAAAATAAAACCATGAGGGCTTAGATCCAAAGTGGACAATATCATACCATTGTGGAGATATGTGGATCTTATATGCACTAACACAAATGATATTATTTTAGTAGATGAGACACGTGAAGGAGTAAATGTTAAACTAGAATCTTGGCAGGAAACACTAGAAGTGAAAGGTTTTAGACTTAGTAGAGTAAAGACAGAATATATGAAATTTAAGTTTAGCAATATTAGACGTAATGAGATAAGTGTTAAGATAGGAGATGATGAGTTATCTGGAACTGAGAGTTTTAAATATTTAGGATCATTTTTGCAAGATGATGGAGGGATTGAGAGAGATGTCTTATATAGAATACAAGCAGAATGGTTGAAATGGAGGAAAATGTCAGGTATTTTATGTGATCGTAAAGTGTCTCTAAAACTTGAAAGTTCTACAAAATGACGGTTAGACCTACTATATTATATGGCGTTGAATGTTGGGCTACGACTCGAGCACATGAGCAAAAAATGAGAGTTGCAAAGATGAGAATGTTAAGGTGGATGTGTGGACATACAAGGATGGATAAAATAAGAAATGAGAGCATTAGAGAAAAAATTGGTGTTGCATCTATTGAAGGAAAGCTCCGAGAGATACGTTTAAGGTGGTGCGGACATGTACTTAGACGACCCATAAATGCTCTAGTTAGGCGATGTAAAACGATGACAAATATACATATCAAACGAGAAAGAGGAAGACCAAAAAAGACTTGGTTAGCAATAATAAAATAATATAAAATTTATTTAAATATAGATGATGATATAGTAGGGGATAGAGACCAATGGCGTAGAAGGATCTATATAGCCGACCCCACCTAGTGGGATAAGGCTTTGTTGTTGTTGTATCGAAATTTATCGATAGGGAAAATATGATATCAAAACCTTATCGTTCCGATCGCGGACCGAAATCTTGAACCAAAATCTCAATATGAATCGAAATTTTAAACCTTGCTTTTCACTGCTCCACTATGCACAATTTTCTAAGGATTATATTCAATTTCAATCCTTGAAAGGCAAATCAGCAGACTTTGTGTTTACAGGTGGGATAAAGTTGAGAAGACATCCCTGCAGAGAAAAGTTACAGATTAAGTTGATTGATAGGCAAGGGGTGTTGCCTATTTCTACGTGTATTGCATATTTAGTAACTAATGAGTGCTTTGTTTTTATTAAATTTGTTTAGTTTCAGTCAAGCAACATGCTTTGTTTCTTGCCTTATTTGCAACTTTGGTTACTTGTGATTGCATATCAGGGTTAGGTTTTCGTTTTTTGTTTGATCAGGGCAGTGGGCATGCATTTTCTTTTCAGATGTAGAGATTATACCAGGTGAATGTTATGTCTTGTGGTCCATTTTTTTTTCCTTTTTCACGAAAAAGAATAAAATACTCTTAGCCAAAACGAAATGGAAATACAAGTGCTATTTAAATGAAAACAATACATAAATTCTGGACCTAAATCAACTGAGAGTAAATAAGACCTGTTGAAGAGTTGCACGCTCCACCCTCATAGACATGCCCAAAGCTCTCTGATCTGTACAGAATCAAAACACCAGCATGGGTAGAATATCATTGTGACCCTCAAAAGAAGTTCAAAGAAGTCTCAGAGACATACGTTTCTTTCCATTGATATGGTCCAAGTAATTAGCTGAATCTTTTACAACACATTCACAGACTGCATAGTAGTACCCAGCCTACATAATACAGGTTCAATTGTCACATTTATATCTTCTACAAGTGTGGAATGTCTTACAACACAATTGCAGACTGCACAGTGCTACCAAGCTACAAAATACAAATCACTGCAATTAAAGCAAAAGTAAGCAGTAATCAGGTCGCCATTGGAAACTTCCATGCGCTGTCATCGTCTCCTGTTTGTTATAATGTAAGCACATGGGTATCATGCATCTATATCCTATAATATTGGAGAGGTTGAGATCAAAGTATTGATTTCTGAAGTTTCTGATTCTTCTATATCCTTACCTTCCAAGCTTACTAGTTCACCATGAAAATGTCAGTTGATTGGCTCTATTATAATGATGGTCAGATTGATGAGTTGAACCATAGAACCTTTTGTCCTCAGCAACAAAACAACAAGAAAAATAAAATAATAGTGGCATGTAGGAAGAGAAGAACACAGAGACAAGCCATCTCCAGTCCCTTTTTAACCTAATGAGTACTTGAAGCACAAGCATCAAAATAGATTTATAATCAATTTTGATCTATTCCACATTAGTGAATTTGATCTAACATCCTAAACTGAAAAAGCATGATAACCCCTGAAATTTTGAATTACAATAAAAATGTCCTCTCTCTGAGATGCCTACACATATGTCTTAATTATTCTAGCCACATATTTGATAAAACTTTAAATACAATTGTAAAATTTTTAACGTACAAATTGTTATTGAAGTCCAAAAGCAACTAAAATATTTTGTTTCTCCAAAACATTTGATAACTTGATGAGCCTCAGTTACAGAGGTAATTATGGATTCCTTTCTATAAGATATTATGTTAAACATCATTAAATCAACACAACCACCTCCAGCTTTCTCCAAACTTAAGTGTATACCAACTTTCACATAAACTAGAAAACTTCTGTCTCTTTGACATGAAATTTAAGCAATCTGGTAAGAACAAGCCATACCTCCAAAATGCAAAATTGCACTTGTCTAAACTTGTAAAAGTTTTCCAAGAATGTCAATAAAACATACCTGCTGGCTTAGAGGTGCAATTGGCGTAACAACCTGAAATAAACAAATGGAAAGACTGTCATGATCTGAAAGTAACAATATATTTCTTATTTTGCAGGATAATCTTAACAATCAGTTGTCGATATAAGCGTTCAAAAGTTTCATTTTTAGCTTCACTTAAAAGAGATATTTATAGAATAGCTGAAACTAAGAAAGAAATACTAGACATCTTACCCAAATAAGATTTATAAAAGATGATGCAATAGAGTATTATTGCACAATAAAGAAATGAAAGAACTATAGAAGAGGTATTTTCATCAACTTTTTAATGAAGATTTTGATGATCAATATAACTTAGGTAATTTAAGTAGGTCAAAGGAGTATAAAAATTTAAATTTTTATCATAGAATTTGTTAGAGTTGAAAAACAAGAATAGAGAAACACAAAATTTTATTAGGATTAACAATAAAGAACACTCAAATCTGATAAAAAAAACTCCTCTATCAGCCAAAGCCCATACTCTTTTCTAATAACTCTCTTCCCTTCTCCTTCTAGCTTCCCAGCAACTAATAACCACACACATACTCTACAACGTACTAACATAACTGCCATAAACATATAACAGACTCTAAAACATAAACTGCCTGCTATATTATGCCCAAATCCCTTTTTCAAGTCCCTTTTTGTTTTGTTCCTCTCCTGGAATATACAAGCCATGTTTTAGGTTTGCTTCCCCCATGATCTAGCAACTGGTCCACATCTAAAACTTGGTTCCTATCATTACCACCTGCTGCAGCACTAACCTTGTCCTCAAGGCTAAACTGAGGAAATTGAGTTCTAAGAGTAAAATTATCCTCCCACATTGTGTCAATCATGCTCTTGCCCTTCCATTTGACTAGCCATTGACGAATCATATTGCCATTTTGAACAATGTCTCGATGAGCAACCAAATATTCCGATTCTACATCATCTTCTAGGGCCACCTCCAATCCACTTGGTAGATCTGCTTGTACATTATACTCGCTAATAGCTTTTTTAAGTGAAAGATGGGATGAACCCGAGAATGAGCTGGAAGTTGAAGCTTATATGAAACCTCTTCATATTTTGCAATAACTTGGAAAGAGCCATAATATTTTGCTGCCAATTTTTGATTAATCCTCCTAGAAACTGTGTGCTGCCTATGGGGCCTTGATTTAAGGAACACTCATTCTCCTACAGCAAAGTGCAATGACTTCCTCTTTTTATTAGCATATCTTTTCATTTGCTCCTGTGCCCTAGAGAGATTATATTTAAGTTGAAGGAGAGCTTCATCCTTGTCAAATAACTCTCTTGCCACTACCTCAACTTTAGTTTAATTTGTTAAGAAATGAGTTAAAATAGGAGGCTTCCGACCATAAACTACTTCAAAATGAGTTTTACCAATAGATATATGAAAAGAAGTATTATACCAAAATTCTTCCCATGGTATCCAATGAGCCCAATTTTTGGGTTGCTCAGAAGCAAAACAACGTAAATATTCCTCTAAACATCTATTCAATACTTCAATTTGTCCATCTGTTTCAGGATGGTAGGAAGAGCTCATCTTAAGCATAGTGCCTTGTAGCCTAAAGATTTCTTTCCAAAAGTGACTGATGAACAATGGATCTCGATCACTAATAATAGATTTAGAAACTCCATGGACCAGCATAATTTCTCTAGCAAACAACTCAACTACTATCTCAGTTGTATAAGGATGTTTCAACAAAATAAAATGTGCATATTTTGATAACCGATCCACTACAACACAAATAGCTTCATGCCCTTTGGATCGAGGAAGTCCAGTGATAAAATCCATAGAAATGTCATCCCATATAAGACTTGGTATCAACAATGGTTGGAGCAGTCCCCCTGGAGTGGTTGCAGCATATTTGTGTCTTTGACACACATCACAAGACTGCACAAAATCTCATACACAACACTTCAGACCTATCCAATAAAGATTACCTGCCAACCTCCTATAAGTTTTCAAGAAACCAGAATGTCCTCCTAAAGGGGAAGAATGAAATTCCTTTAGGAGTAATTGTATTGAAGGAAATATAGCAGAAATAACCAATCTGTTATTGTAGTATAGAACTCCTTGTTGCAGCCCAAATCCTGGATGAGAATCTGAATTGTTGGACAAATCAGTCATAATTTTCTACAATTGAGAATCCTATTTGGCATCTTCAATAAGATCTGCACTATCCTCCCATGTAGGGTAAGACACCAAAGCAACATTCACCTTCTTCATGCATTCTAAATAATGAATCAGCAGCTTCATTTTCCAAACCTGATTTGTAAATGACTTCAAATTGGTAACCCAATAGCTTGGCCATCTAACATTGTTGATCTATGGTTGTGATCCACTGTTGCAATAAATGCTTAAGGTTTTTTTTATTAATGTACACTATAAAAGGTTACCCAAGAAAGTAGGAACACTAATGCTGCATAGATAAAACCAAAGCCATCAATTCTTTTTCATATGCAGATTTTGTAAATTTCCTTCTGATAAAGCTTTACTAAAGTAAGCTATTGGTCTTCAATTCTGCATCAATACAGTGCCAATTCCTCTTCTAGAGGCATCACACTCAATCTCAAAAGGCCTTAAAAAAATAAGGAAGAGTAAGAACTGGAGGAGTGGTCAAGAGTCTTTTAAGTTCCAAAAAAGACTCAAAAGAAGAGGATCCCCAGTGAAAATTATCCTTCTTAGTTAACTCTGTCAAGGGCTTAGCTACTTTACCATAATTTTCTAAAAATTTCCTATAGTAACCCGTCAAATCCAGAAAACCTCTTATTCCTTTAACATTCTTTGGAACTAGCCAACCCATAATATATTGAATTTTAGAAGGATCAACTAAAACACCTTGTCCGGAAATGATATGACTTAAATATTCCATCGTTGTGGTGCCAAAACTATACTTCTTGGAGTTAACCACAAATTGATTCTTGAGAAGAACTTCCAACACCATAGAAAGATGAGACAAATGTATAGGCCAATCAAAACTGTACACTAAAATATCATCAAAGAAAACGGCCTGACAAACTTACGAAGGCAGTGCAGAATAAATCATTCATTGCTCTGCTTGAAAGGTTGCAGGGGCATTAGTAAATCCAAAAGACATAACTAAGAACTCATAATTTCTATTGTGAGTGCGAAATGCAGTCTTATAAATGTCTTCCTCCTTGACTCTAATTTGATGATACCCAGATTTCAAATTAATTTTAGAAAAAATTGTAGCTCCAAATAACTCATCAAGCAATTCATCTACCACAGGGATAGGGTACTTATCTGGAATTGTAACTTTATTTAATGCTCTATAATCAACACACATTTGCCATAATGAATCTTTTTTTTACGAATAAGATAGGACTAGAGAAAGAACTTACACTAGGCTGAATAACACATGATTGAAACATTTCTTGAACTTGCTCCTCGATTTCCTCTTTTTGGTGGTGTGGGTAATGATATGGACGCACACTAATAAGACTCCCCTTCCTGCAATACTATAGCTTGTTGTTGACTTCTCTTAGGTGGTAATATGTTCTCTTCTTTGAAAAGCTATGAAATTTTTTTAGTAATTGTGATAATTTCTCTTTGTTGTCTTTGCATTCAATTCTGTTGGTAATGTTGTTTGAGAAGAAACTCTCTCTGCTACCAATAAAAGCCCATCAATACTAAGGGAGTGCCCTTTCAAAAGACAATACAGGGAGTAAGATTCTACCCCCCTTTTGTCTATTTAATTACTTTTCTTACTTGTCTTCAACTTACTTTGTAAGGTGACCACAAGATCTCCATGATGGAACTGCATTGTCATTTCCTTCCAATCCATCATAACTTTTCCCAATGTTTTCAACCAAGAAACTCCCAAAACTACATCTATACCTCCCAATTCTAATACATATGCCTCTGTTTTCAACTTGAAAGCTACCAAACAAATGGACAACTCGGGACACTTCCCTTTAGTAAACACTTTTTACCCATCCCCAAGTTTAACGCCCAATCTCTTTGTCTCTTGCACCTTCAATCCTAGAGCCACAGTTAATTGGGGAGAAATAAAATTATGGCTGGCTCCACTGTCTATATGCACAATTCCTCTAAATTTTTCCATGAACCCTCGCTTCTCTCCTTCTCCTTTCCTTGCTGTAGTGGCTAGGGATAAAGAGGGATCTCTATTTGATGTAGAACCTGTGTTACTAACTTAGAGTCACGAATTTTATTAGAATCCCATCCTGTGGTTGTACTAGTTCTGCCCATTTGGAAAGACCGACCTAGTTTCTTCTTAATTGAATTAGGCCCTGTATAAAACTGCCAATGTCACGCCCCGAGGTAGACTCTGTCCGGCCAACGGACGGCACCCCCTTATGACAATTCCAATACGGTACAAAGTCGCAGCCAGTATAACACATATCGAAAATGTATAACAACACAGAAAAACGTATAACATCAATAGCGGAAGCCAACACATGGAAATACAACCTCGTCAACATAAGTACATCGGTATATCCATCCATACTAAAATAAAATTCATACTGAATAACAAAAGAGAAACATACAGCATGATCTCCAAAACAATAAGAGTCCATATAAAGATACATGCGATGGGAAGCAAAAACCCTCGGAAAAACGGCGAGATGGGATCAGGTGGCAATGCTCCAAGTCTCTGCCGAAGTCTTCTATCTACTACCTGGGCGACAGAAAACCCAGGGTCCAGGGTGGTGAGTATAAAACTCAGGGGTAATATATAGAAGTGCATGAACAACATACAGGGTAAAGAGATCTATAGGTATATATGTGAAGATCTACAGGTATACAGTATGAGTCCATCATACATACAGTACTCAACATAATGTAAGGACACTCTGAGATACGGTCATACTCATAGCATACACTAAACTAATAAAGACATAAAATAATGTACATACCGACGGTCTGCGTCACATAACCTATAACATCCCGAGCAGTATATCATAACATAATCTAAATAACATGCATGCACTAAACCAAAACATACTCATACTCAACACACAAGAGATATACAATGCAAATGACATGTAGCATGATATACAATCATATCGACAACCAAATGCAACATCTCACAAGCATATGTAAAACATATATCGAATACATACATACATATATATATCGAATGCATATGCATGGTCATGCACATGCACCCAACTCGCTACCACGACCCGGTGTGGCCTAGGTGGCACGACATGACAACTATCCCGACTCGGTAGCCACCACTCTCGGTGACCGAGTTGGGTAGTATGAAAACGATGGCTAAGCCGCCATAGAGCTATATGCTACTCACACGGGGTCCCTCGCTAGCCGCTCGTCCCTACCCATGAGTAGATGAGCAGCGCACCGGGACATTGCACATCACCGACCACCATCTATAGTGGGTGAGTCGCTAACTACCACTCCGCCGCGGTGGCCAAGTGCGCATCTCCAGCCTACCACCATCCCTAGTGGCGAGAAGCGGCACGCTCACAATGTTACGCCCTCGACCACGCAACCTTTGCCTGAGTTGCAGGAGGCGGGATGGTAACGACTCGTCTCAACCACAAGGCAGACTCAGTCGTCAGCATGCATGAAATGTAATGATGCATAACCCACACACCGATCCTCGCAACACTCCCTAACTCACGGGGAGACCTAGTCAACCAAAAGTCAACCATGTAAGGGCGACAAATCCGTAATCACAACCTATTTACCTATGTACAGATAAATAGATCGATCAACTAACACACTGATATGTATACGATACAACGACCGATCTCATAATTTGGACTCATCACCTAACCTAGTGATGCAACCCAGTAATCCAGATCTGAGGTCATAAAGATAACCTTAACCACAGGTATTTACTGAACCTCTAACAGCTAACACATAATAGGGTTTTACAGTTCCTATCCATGCTAGATAATTAATGACGTACAGAGTATATATCTCAAGGTCAAAGGCAGTACAAGCATATGATTAAATAAGAGTGGATTTAAAGTAAACAGGTATAACATATATACAATGTCATGCACTGAAATTGATCAAACTACCAGACCAGGTAAATATTACCCACCTGATACGAAGCTCGTATAATCCTCATGGCCGCGGGCCTGCTTCGTATTCCAAACCTGCACATAATTACCAATTAGGATTTAGCATAACACTCCAATAATAATACGAATAAATACTATTTTATATTCGTATTATTTTCCCGTCTACGAATAAGAACCCTACTTATCCCAAATTCGATACACTACCTAGGTCAACTACATAGATCTCTAAATCTAAACAGGTCAACATCAATTAATAATACTCGAGCACCAATACCCGAAACAACAAGCCTAACCACTCATTGACAACTCACATTCACTATACAACCCAAATCCACAATCACAGTATCAACTCTATCATCATAACTCTCCTTCCACACACCCACAGCCGGCGCAATCCTTGGTTAGGAACAATCCATCCTTACCTCAAATAGATTACAACTCAATCAAACCATCCACAACACCTACATCTAATCAACTCGATCTCCTACACAAATAACACCATGGAAATCCTAATTAACCACTTTCCCATCTTGATTTTCTCCCGACAGCAGCTCACACTCGACACCAAATAGAGTATCTTCGGTAATACCCCCTGTTCAACTTCTGCTCACCGAAGAAAATCCCGATTACACGCATCGACAACATTTACAATCAAATTCCCCAATCCCAGTATCGATTCTTAACCATCCGAGCACACAACCGATTAAATTCCCAATTCATTGCATACCTCACCAACACCAAAAGCACATTGCGCTCACAAACACACCCGTATCACCCATTCACACGGCACCGGGAAAAAACACAGAATTGAGACATTACAAATCTCAGATCTTCTCCGGCAGCCTACTCCCGCTCACCCTCTGCTCACCGAAGGAAACTCCAAATCAACACATCGACCAACAATTGCAATAACAGAATACCCAAATCCACAATACCATCGATGAAATGTTAGGTTAGATCCAAACTTACCCGATCCAAAACTCCCAAACTCTGCCGACGGAAGGTAATCTCCGCAAGCACCGATCAACGGAAATCCCCAATCTGCCGAGGTAATGCCAACATCCGATCAAATACAGTAGATCTAAGAATTCCTCGGTAGAAATCTAACCCTAGATAGACCGCTTACCTCGATTGGCAGCTCGCTGCCGCGACAACGACGCCGTCCGCCCGCTGGGAGTGTCGCCGCGATTTCTTTCCAGGCGAGAACCCCCCCTAATCCCTGGCCGGAGATCTACTAATTGGTGGCGCCGTCGAGCTCCTCGCCGACAACGACGGAGATCGGCGACGCGTTCGTGCGGAGCGACGGAATGAGGCGGAGAAGAAGAAATGGAAACCGAAATCGCGATCTGACGAAATCAGTTCGTTCGGCAACTTATAAACGCCGTTCGCCTGATCCGGTTAACCCAGCTCAACCCTAACCCAATCCGATTGGGTTCAGCCCAAGCCCATCTCAGCCCAATTTCATTTCAAACCCAAGTTCAGCCCACTATTTAAGCCTAATTAATCCCCCAATTATTCTTAATTAATTAACGAGTTAATTAATATATATATATATATATATATATATATATATATATATATATATATATATATATATTTCCGTATTCTACATTCTCCCCCACTTAATAAAATTTGGTCCCCAAATTTCCGTACTTATATGCAGTAATCACATAAGAAATTTCTTGAATTACTACATACCTCACGTGAACAGGTGAGGGTATCGAGCTCGGATGATATCCTCCAGCTCCCATGTAGCCTCCTCATCAGTGTGATGCTGCCATCCAACCTTTACCAGGCGTATGGTCTTGTTCCGTAACTGACGCTCTTTGCGATCAAGAATCCGCACAGGAACCTCCTCATATGTCGCGTTAGGCTGGAGTGGAACCGACACCTCCATCAGAACATGATCCGGATGCGGTACGTATTTTCTCAGCATAGAAACATGGAATACGTTATGAACGCTCGCAAGCGTCGAAGGTAGAGCCAATCGGTATGCTACACCTCCAATCCGCTCCAATATCTCGAATGGTCCAATGTATCGGGGTGCTAATTTTTCTTTAATTCCGAATCTCTTGACTCCTTTCGTAGGCGATACACGTAGGAATACATGATCCCCTATAGAAAACTCCAGGGGTCTTCGCCTCCGATCCGCATAACTTTTACATGCATCACGAGCCTCACGACAATCGATGCGTCTGATAACACGAACCAACTCTGCATCGTGCTGAATACTCTGAGGGCCCAATAACTGTCGCTCCCCAACATCCTCCCACAATACTGGAGATCTGCAGGGTCGACCATACAAAGCCTCAAAGGGAGCAATCTGAATGGAAGAGTGATAACTATTATTATACGCGAACTCCACCAAGTGAACGTGATCCTCCCAGCTGCCTCCGAAATCCATGACGCAAGATCTCAATAAGTCCTCCAGAGTCTGAATAGTACGCTCCGACTGTCCATCCGTCTACGGGTAAAATGCGATCTTGAGACGGCTCGGTGCCCCATAGCATCTCAAGACTCGCGAATCGTGAAGTAAAGCGGATCTCGCCGATATGATACTCAACGGTACTCCGTGCAGTCTGACAATCTCTCTACAGTATAGCTCAGCTAGTCGATCCAATGGATGAGTCTCACGAATCGGAAGGAAATGGGCGGATTTGGTTAACCTATCCACAATCACCCAGATCGCATCATGTCCTTTACGGGTTCTGGGCAACCCCGTAACAAAATCCATCGTAATATGTTCCCACTTCCATTCCGGAATTGGGATTCTTCAGAGTAACTGACGGATTTACGATGTTCACCTTTACTGTGCGCGACCAAACATCGAGTGACGAAATCCGCAATATCTCTCTTCATACCGTCCCACCAGTATGAACGCCTCAAATCCTGATACATCCGGGTACCGCCAGGATGTATAGCAAATCTCGAGTGATGTGCCTCTCGTAATAACTCCTCCTTAATCGGATGTGTGTCTGGAACACATAATCTCCCTCTGAATCGGAGGACTCCAGTCTCGTCGCACGAAAAATCTGTCTGTCGTCCTGAGTCCAGAGTGCTGCATAAGAACTGCAGATGCTGATCACTAGCTTGTGCCTCCTTGATCCTCTCAATAATATCAGACTGGGCAACCATGGATACCAATATCCCTCGGGATGTTTGACCCTGTTCCGACAACCCCAACTCTGAGAACTGTCGAACAAGATCAGTCACTGCGGTCAAATGACTGGCCAGAATCCCACGGGACTTCTGCGGTCATCGCTACGACGTTAGCTTTACGTGATGATCTTGAATGGTGCAATCATAATCCTTTAAGTATTCCATCCATCGTCTGTCTAAGGTTCAATTCTTTACGAGTAAAAGGTATTTCAAGCTCTTATGGTCCGTATAGATCTCAAAAGTAATCCCATAGATAATGTCTCCATATCTTTAGCGAAAAAATAATGGTCGCTAACTCGGATGATCGTAGGATAATTCCTCTCATGATCCTTAAGCTGACGGGAGGCATAAGATACTACACGGTCGAACTGCATCAAAACTGCTCCCAATCCTTGGAAAGAAGCATCAGTATACAGTACCATCCCATCGCAAGAAGAAGGAATCACCAATACCGGTGCAGAAACTAGACGCTGCTTAAGCTCCTGGAAACTGGACTCACACGCCTCTGACCAAGCAAACTTGACCCCTTTCCGGGTCAAGCGAGTAAGTGGTGTGGCTATACGGGAAAATCCCTCCACAAATCTACGGTAATACCCGGCCAATCCAAGAAAACTACGGACTTCCTGAACTGACTTTGGCTGCTCCCAACTGGTAATCGCTTCGATTTTCTGGGGATCAACTGAAATACCTCTGCTAGATACCACATGTCCAAGAAATCCCACAGAAGATAACCAGAAAGCGCACTTACTAAATTTGGCATATAAATGCTCTCGTCGCAATGTCTCCAATACAATCCGAAGATGGTGCTCATGCTCCTCCTCAGAACGAGAATATATCAAGATATCATCTATGAATACGATGACAAACTGATCCAAGTACCTCAAGAATACTCGGTTCATCAAATCCATGAATGCCGCTGGAGCATTAGTAAGACCAAATGACATCACTAGAAACTCGTAATGTCCATAACGCGTGCGGAACGCTGTCTTCTGAACATCCTCGTCTCTTACCCTCAGCTGATGATAGCCTGATCGCAGATCAATCTTGGAATACACGCAAGTATCCTTGAGCTGATCAAACAAATCCTCTATCCTCGGCAGTGGATATTTGTTCTTAACGGTCACTGCATTAAGTTGTCGGTAATCAATACATAACCGCAGAGATCCATCTTTCTTTTTAACGAACAGCACCGGAGCTCCCCAGGGTGAAACACTAGGACGAACAAAACCCCTATCCAATAATTCTTGCAGTTGTATCTTTAGCTCACTTAACTCTTTCGGTGCCATCCCAGATGGAGCTTTTGACAGCGACGGTACACAGAATCACCTCTATCGCGAATTCCACTTGCCTCGGAGGTGGCAAGCGGAAGTTCATCGAAATATATCCGGATACTCACGAACTACCGTGACGTTGGAAAGAGGTGGTATTCTCACTTCCACTTTGACCAACGAGAATAAGTAACCCTCGACAATCCATGCGACAATAATCTCCGAGCCCTGCAGATATAATCTGACACTCCATCATCACTGTACCCACGAATTCTATGCAGTCGACGGTGGCTCAAGGTCACTACTCGCTACAATCCATCAGAGCATAATATGTAGCCAACCAATCCATTCCGAGTATAATGTCGAATTCCACCATCTCTAGCACCTGAAGGTCCACCGTAAGTATATGTCCCTCGAAATCCAACGGACAACCCTTAATTACTTGATGACTGGTCAAAACCTCGCCCGATGGTAATGATACCGCTAATCCACAAGAACGAATCATAGGGATTCTCCCAATTTTACTCAGAAATATACTAGAAATAAAGGAATGCGAGCTACCAGTATCAATCAATGTATCAGCAGGTATAGAATAAACCAAAATCATACCCCGAATGAAGGCCCTCTCGTAATGGCATAAACTCATCCGCCTCCATGCGATATCGGCCCAGATATAATAGTAGAATGCCTCCACTCCGGATGGATCTGGGTCTGCGATGATGCTGCTGGAGGCTGACTCTGCTGCGCAGGCATAATATATCCCTGAGAGCCGGCCGGTAGATATCGCTGAGTAGGTGGTCCGGAATAATAACTCTCTGGAGCTGGGGTATAATGAATCGCTGCTGGCATCCCGGAAGAATCACTCCCATGTATATGATATATCTGGGCTGTAGGAGGTAGTGTCTGTCTCTGACCATGCATCTGCATCTAGGTCCGTCCCGACTGCTGCTGATCAGATCTCTTTCCCTTGCTGGAATTGCTTGAACCCTCTAGCTGTGCCTTCAGAGTACACTCTCGACTAGTGTGCCCTGGATGCTTGCAGTAATAACAAACACTCTGGTCCAAGGGACACTCTGAAATGTGGTGGGTTCCTGACCCGCATCTATAGCATCTAGCCATGTGTCCGCTCTTATGGTTCTTCTGAGAACCTCCAGATCGTGCTGGTCCGGTCGCTTTCGGCCCTAGATGCTCCCTCTGAAGTACCACGAGAAGCCCCTCTCTGCTCTTGCTTTCTCTGAGTCTCAGGAGTTGCATCTGATTTCCGCTGATATCCCTGGTTCATCTGTTTTTCCAACTCTCTCTCCTTGGCGATTTGTTGAGAATTCATCTCACAGTAGGCGATTGCCTATCCGGCCTCTCGACGAATTAATGGAAGATCCCGATAGTTTGGCGAATATACGCAGCCAAACCTCGTGATAAATTGGAACATTCTGTCCCCATCCTACTACCAAATGTGGACAAAATTCAGCGAGTCTGGTGAACTCCGCATTATACTCCATGAGTGACCGATTGCCCTGCTTATGCGTTAAGAACTCCTGACGGCGTCTTTGTAGAGAACGCTTGGAAGGAAAATCGCCTCGAGAATATATCTCGAAAACCGCCAGGTGATGTTCTCGCTCTCCCATCAAGGTCTTCGCATTTTCCACCATGTAGCACCGCTCTCGAAGGTGATAAGCTGCTAGACCCACCTTCTCCTCATCGGTGCAACTCATGAACTCAAATGTATCCTCCAAATTGTCTAACCAGGTCCGTGCAATCCAGGGATCAGACTCGCCTCTGAATAACGTAAACCGGTCCTTGGCTGTCCATGCTAACACAGGTATACGTGCCTTGACTTTGACCCAACTGGAATCCGTAGCAGTCGGCGTAGTCAAGGGTACATCAGGCTCTTGAGGTTCTGAACCTCTGGTAGGAGACTGTCGTGGCTCCTCCTGATCAACCGGTCCTCCGGTAGTAGGCTGTTTAGAGGGTCGATCTCACTTACGAGTCTGAACAGGTGCCATAATATCGACTGTTCACACCTATTGAACGACTTCCATAAATATTTAACCAGAAAATATTAAGTGTTAAGATTTCTTACTTCGGACAACTTGGAGCTCATGCCTCTGTCAATCCCATCTTACCGAAAATCGAAATCAAATCAAATCAAAACGATTTCTGAGGTCCCAAAATCCGACAAAACATTATTGCATGGCATCGCAACCTAGAGCTCTGATACCAATAAAATTGTCACGCCCGCGGTAGACGACACTTTATGACAATTCCAATATGGTACAAAGTCGCAAAGATAACACATATCGAAAATGTATAACAACACAGAAAAACGTATAACATCAATAGCGGAAGCCAACACATGGAAATACAACCTCGTCAACATAAGTACATCGGTATATCCGTCCATACTAGAATAAAATTCATACTGAATAACAAAAGAGAAACATACAGCATGATCTCCAAAACAATAAGAGTCCATATAAAGATACATGCGATGGGAAGCAAAACCCTAAAAAGCGGCGAGATGGGATCAGGTGGCAATGCTCCAAGTCTCTGCCGAAGTCTTCTATCTACTACCTGGGCGACAGGAAACCCAGGGTCCAGGGTGGTGAGTATAAAACTCAGGGGTAATATATATAAGTGCATGAACAACATACAGGGTAAAGAGATCTACAGGTATATATGTGAAGATCTACAGGTATACAGCATGAGTCCATCATACATACAGTACTCAACATAGTAACCGGACACTACAGATACGGTCATACTCATAGCATACACTAAACTAATAAACTGACATAAAATAATGTACATACCTGACGGTCTGCCGTCCACATAACCTATAACATCCTGAACAGGTATATCATAACATAATCCAAATAACATGCGACAGACTAAACCAAAACATACTCATACTCAACACACAGCAGTATATAAAATGCAAATGACATGTAGCATGATATACAATCATATGCAGCAACCAAATGCAACATCTCACAAGCATATGTAAAACATATATCGAATACATGCATACATATATATATCAGCAATGCATATGCATGGTCATGCCTGTGCACCCAACTCGCTACCACGACCCCAGTGTGGCCTAGGTGGCATGACATGACAACTATCCCGACTCCAGCCGCCACCACTCTCGAGTGACCGAGTTGGGTAGTATGAAACAGTAGCTAGCCGCCATAGAGCTATATGCTACTCACACGGGGGTCCCTGCTGCTAGCCGCTCCGTCCCTACCCATGAGTAGACGAGCAACGCACCCAGGACAACTGCACATCACACGACCACCATCTATAGTGGGTGAGTGCGCTAACTACCACTCCGCACAGTGGCCAAGTGCGCATCTCCAGCTACCACCATCCCTAGTGGCCGAACGCACGCGCACACAATGCTCGCCTCAACCCGCAACCACGCGCCGAGTGGCCGAGGAGGCAGGATGACTGACGACTCGTCTCAACCACAAGGCAGACCCAGTCGTCAGCATGCATGAAATGTAATGATGCATAACCCACACACCGATCCTCACAACACTCCCTAACTCACGGGGAGACCTAGTCAACCAAAAGTCAACCATGTAAGGGCGACAATCCATAATCACAACCTATTTACCTATGTACAGATAAATAGATCGATCAACTAACACACTGATATGTATACGATACAACGACCGATCTCATAATTTGGACTCATCACCTAACCTAGTGATGCAACCCAGTAACCCAGATCTGAGGTCATAAAGATAACCTTAACCACAGGTATTTACTGAACCTCTAACAGCTAACACATAATAGGGTTTTACAGTTCCTATCCATGCTAGATAATTAATGACGTACAGAGTATATATCTCAAGGTCAAAGGCAGTACAAGCATATGATTAAATAAGAGTGGATTTAAGGTTAACAGGTATAACATATATATAATGTCATTCACTGAAATTGATCAAACTACCGGACCAGGTAAATATTACCCACCTGATACGAAGCTCGTATAATCCTCACGGCCGCGGGCCTGCTTCGTATTCCAAACTTACACATAATTACCAATTAGGATTTAGCATAACACTCCAATAATAATACGAATAAATACTATTTTATATTCGTATTATTTTCCCGTCTACGAATAAGAACCCTACTTATCCCAAATTTGATACACTACCTAGGTCAACTACATAGATCTCTAAATCTAAACAGGTCAACATCAATTAATAATACTCGAGCACCAATACCCGAAACAACAAGCCTAACCACTCATTGACAACTCACATTCACTATACAACCCAAATCCACAATCACAGTATCAACTCTATCATCACAACTCTCCTTCCACACACCCACAGCCGGCGCAATCCTTGGTTAGGAACAATCCATCCTTACCTCAAATAGATTACAACTCAATCAAACCATCCACAACACCTACATCTAATCAACTCGATCTCCTACACAAATAACACCACGGAAATCCTAATTAACCACTTTCCCATCTTGATTTTCTCCCGACAACAGCTCACACTCGACACCAAACAGAGTATCTTCGGTAATACCCCCTGTTCAACTTCTGCTCACCGAAGAAAATCTCGATTACACGCATCGACAACATTTACAATCAAATTCCCCAATCCCAGTATCGATTCTTAACCATCCGAGCACACAACCGATTAAATTCCCAATTCATTGCATACCTCACCAACACCAAAAGCACACTGCGCTCACAAACACACCCGTATCACCCATTCACACGACACCGGGAAAAAACACAGAATTGAGACATTACAAATCTCAGATCTTCTCCGGCAGCCTACTCCCGCTCACCCTCTGCTCACCGAATGAAACTCCAAATCAACACATCGACCAACAATTGCAATAACAGAATACCCAAATCCACAATACCATCGATGAAATGTTAGGTTAGATCCAAACTTACCCGATCCAAAACTCCCAAACTCTGCCGACGGAAGGTAATCTCCGCAAGCACCGATCAACGGAAATCCCTAATCTGCTGAGGTAATGCCAACATCCGATCAAATACAGTAGATCTAAGAATTCCTCGGTAGAAATCTAACCCTAGATAGACCGCTTACCTCGATTGGCAGCTCGCTGCCGTGACAACGACGCCGTCCGCCCGCTGGGAGTGTCGCTGCGATTTCTTTCCAGGCGAGAACCCCCCCCTAATCCCTGGCCGGAGATCTACTAATTCGTGGCGCCGTCGAGCTCCTCGCACCGTACGCCGACGAATGGAGATCGGCGACGCGTTTGTGCGGAGCGACGGAATGAGGCGGAGAAGAAGAAATGGAAACCGAAATCGCGATCTGACGAAATCAGTTCGTTCGGCAACTTATAAACGTCGTTCGCCTGATCCGGTTAACCCAGCTCAACCCTGTACAATTTTGAACTGACGAGAAATAAGGTGGTGCTGGCAATTTTAATCCCAGGAACACAGTGGTCCTGGAAATTTAATTCCCAGCACCACGTACAAATCCTATCACAAAATCATAAAGTCGAAGTGGTTCACATATTTAACAAAGTATATATATTTCATAATTGTACAGATACTACACAAATTGGATTTACACTTTGCATCTGACTAATGACTTTTACAGGCAAGCACCTTGGTGTAGTTAAAAATTTAAAACTCTATATACTCTTACAACATATCCCATAATACAACACAGTCATAATTGCAAATAAAATTGTGAGCTGCGCATTATTCTATTCCCCACCACGAATCTAAAGCTCCTCATATCTTGCTGTCTGAATCTTTTAGGGTACCCAAATAGTAGGCTCTCAATGTATCGTATTATAAAAAATGCACAATCATAGCTGTAAAAAAATATAAATTATTAGTCCATTGCTAGCTTATAAAATATGCTATTTACAAAGAATATTAAATGTCTTACGAAGAGCTTTATCTGAGACCCTGGACTCGACGCACGGAAAAGTTTACATTATAAAATTTATCAGCCAGGCTAGGATGGCAATTATCATAATACGAAGGGTGGATCTTTTTAAAGAATTCAACTTGGGACCCAAAAAAATGCTATGAATCCTCCATACACAAACGGTTTATTTAACTTACTTAATTAAGATCTAATGCTTACTGTTTCTTCAAATTGAGTAGTGTAAGCCTTCCTGACGAACAATGAGTTGTAGTGGATAAACTTTGAATTTTTCAAGTTGGCCACTAGTAGGTGGCAGTGCTCGTCACGGATTATTGGACAAAATATGTATCTGATTGGATTGCTTGAGGTTTTAAAAGTTTGCTCGAATGCTTGGGCGTACATAATATTAAACATAGCCTGTGTATAAAAAAATCTATCAAAACACCGAAGCTGTAAAGTTTACAATTCCATGCAAAAGGGCCAAAAACTTACTGGGAATCCAGCCCCACAGAATATTGAATTATAGTATGCCTTATCAATTACCTTGCACTCATCAGCTAAGACTGAAAAATAAGCACTTATGCAATCCCCATGTGTCAAAACATTCCAATCAAATATTGTAAGGAAAGAGTCCATGTATAAGTTAATACCATCGTTCTTCCACACTGATCCTGATACTGTCACACTACACAAGGAAAGGGTTATTAGCAACTCTCAAAACATAAGAAGACTGTTATAAACAAAGAATATAAGACTGTCTTACTCTATTTTTTTTTAGTTTCAATAAACACTCCCCGACTGTTGGATCCATCTTACCAGTGAATTCTTTATAAGCTTGTTGTATACAAAATAAAACTGTGGGGATAGAAATATTTTGTCTAAAAAATAGGACTGGACAAGATAACTTATGCTCACCTTCAATATCCTCGCCTTGACTTCGTCGAGTGTTGGTTGTTTGTTCGTGGAGACTTGTGTGCCAGTATCTACAATTTCGGGTTCACACTCCTCGGCAATTGATTTCCCTTTTTTATCTTGGCCTGACTCCTGCTCAATATTTGGCTTTGCAGGAGAGATATTAGGGTCTACTGAGGGATACTCAATAGCCTTGCTGAGGACAATTTGAGTTTCAACTCTCCTTCTTTTAGGGATGTTAGAAAACCATGCAGGAGGGAGGCTTATAAGGTTAGGGGGTGATACACCATGAAGAGCTCTCTTCCGCACACAAACCTTCCACCTAGTGTATGCAGGAGAAGCATGTTGGGTCTGTACAGATTGTATAGGCTGTGATTGTAACCCCTCTATATCCCGGGATTATAAATTCAATTGAAGCTCCAGTATTAAACTGTCCTTTTCAGCGATTAATGCTTCTTTTTTAGAAATTATATTATCCCTTTCACTTATCTAGTTGTCCTTCCTGTTCCTGACCTCCTCTAACTGTTGAAGAAGCTCCTGTATTTTCTTTTCTTGTTCTTCGATGGTCGCTTCCTTAAGTAGGGAGGTGCTTTCAAAGTTACACCTTGCTTCAACTAGCTTGGTGCTTAGAGTAGAAACTATTTCTGCATTCTCCTGGCATACTGGACACGTCATTCCTCTTGCGTCCACCTGAGTTTCAGGTTGAGGAGTTGATGCAGAAATTCTAGGTGGAGAAGCGGTGTGTACCAGATGCAGCTCTGACTGTGCTGGCATTAGATCAATAATAATTTTATCAGGTAGGAGACCATCTACCATCTTCTTAACAACCCTTACATTTGTGGAACTCCACCTCCATCTCAGCATTCTTGGCAAAGCATGAGGGACGTGTGGAGGTAGGATACACAAATGCTCACACATCCATACCTGGAATGACAAGATTAGTTATTAATAGACAGATTGATCTATACTATTTGTGGAACACATAAAATATATTCACTCGCAGCCAATAAGTGTGTGAAACCCTTAAGCATTGGTCTCGTAGATCCACCGACGACCTCTGCTTTTGGTCACAATGTCACTCCCATACCAATTGACTCCATTTGAGGAGCTATGTACATATAAAGTGCTTCGCACCAATTGTACTTGCCTAAGTTATCAAAATCCTCTACACAATCTATAAGTGATCGCATAGGTATTCTAGGCTTATTGCTGGTGGTAGTAAAAAACACACAAGAGAAAAAAATATAAAATAAGCAACTGACAATAAACTTTTGCAGATCCTAAATTATCTGGAGATCTGGAAGTCTTCAATAATTCCTCCAGATGCTTGTTAGAACAATCAGCTTCCACAAAATATTGCAAATATAGCTGTCCAGAGGGAGCTTCATTATTCATAGGAACTACAAGTCCATCATATGGTAGACCAAGGATGAGGGAGACATCCGTCTTTGTGAAATGCAATTTCTTGTCGTGGAATATAAAACATTTCTCCCTACAGTCCCAATTATCAAATATATTTTGAACGAGGGGTCTGACATGGGTAATATCTGGAATGTCCAAAACCCACGCAAAGGGGGAGCTCCGAATAAGCGTTTCTTCTTCCACACTCGGCGACACACTTGCAATAAATTTTTTAAACTGTGAAACGTTGCTTTTCCAGTTCATTCTCTTGGTTCTTCCTCGCATCAATGCACGGGTTCTTGCAGAAGTATCGCTTGATGTTTCACCAATTGAAGCCATCATTAACTGAAAATACTATGTTAGGTTACGAACCAAATGCATTGTAATACGACGATTTTAAACTAATAGATGAAATGGATTGAAACATGTGTGATGATACAAACAAACATTACCTCTACTCAAATAGTAAACCCTAAAACCCTAAACCCTATCAGGCCCGAGTTTAAACGACATCGTGCACGGAAAATGGAAAAACCCTAGCTAGATCAGAAGGAGCGATAGCGACACAGAAGTTAAGAAATCTACAAAACTTACTTAGGTCGAAAATAGCGTTGAGATGGTGTTGAGATGTTTGAACTGGCACTGGAGAGTTTGAACTGGCACCGGGGAGTTTGAACTGACACCGGGGAATGAAAGCGCAATTTCACGAGAGACTGAACGCAAGGAGCGAGAGAGAAATGAAATATGATGTTGAGATATTTGAACTGGCACCGGGGAGTTTTATATTAATGGATCGGGTACGGTGGGACGGATTTAGATTACAATTTTGCAAAATAGCGTAACAAATATTTACATTACAATTCTGCAAAATAGCTTAACATTAACATTGTTTCCTTTACAAATATTTACACAACCACTATTTACACTTAGGAATTAGTAGGCGGTGGCATTCTACAAGACCTCCTATTATGCCCAAGTTGTTTGCATCTGCTGTATTTATTTTTCACCCTCCCAGTATGTTTAGACTCAATGCGTGCCTTTTTTCTTCGCCCGGGCTGCACAAGGCTATGAGGAGGTAGAATTCCAAAAATTTTGTCACCATTAGGCCAAAATTTCTTACTTCGACATGGGTAAATACGATCCATGTAAGTGGCCTCCCAGGTTTCCCTTAGAAAATAATGCTCGCAATAACGGTATGGATCCATGTTCCGATATATGATGATTGCAATAGCATGCGAGCAAGGAATTCCTGAAATTTTAAACTCACCGCAGATGCAACTTCGCCTCTCCAAATCAACAATATACGAAGAAGCTATTGTCTATACTTCCATTTCCGATTGTGAGTATGGGAATACTGAATATAATCGAGTTCTTTCTTTCCTTTCATCAATCTCTTTAATGGCATAAGGTGTTAGAAAACCTGACCTTTTTGAAGATTCTTCCCTACGGTTAAAGAACCATTGAGCAACCTTTCTTCTAGTGTTGTCAATTAAACTGGTGATGGGGAGTTCACGTGTTTCCTTGAATAATGTATTTAAACTCTCAGAATAATTAGTGGTTAACATTGTGTACCTCCTCCCAGAAAAGTGTGCATTGGCCCATCTTTTTGGATCGATCTTTTGTAGCCACACATATGCATCCTTGTGTTTGTCATGCATGTTCTGCATTAATTGATCAAACTCAACTGTTGTATTGACTCTTGCTGCTGCCTAAAATATGTAGGATCGAAATGAGCGCTAGAGGGGGGGTGAATAGCGTAAAACGGTTTTTCTTTTCTTTTGTTGTAAAAATGATAAGTGAGAGATAAACGCAGGTAAAAAGAGATGGACACAAGGAGTTTTACTTGGTTCACAGCCAACCGGCTGCTAATCCAAGGCCCTAATGGTCCTAGACCACGTACGGAGGGCAATCACTAAAACACTCCTCCTCGTTGGAGGTAGGAGTTACGATTACAAAACTTTCGACAAAAACACAAGGATGAGAGACAAGCCCCTCTCTCCTTTTTGATATTAAAGCTCGAAAAACACAACTTAAATTAATCGACTAAAACGATTACCAACACTTTAACGGTGAAGCTTCGTGTTGGCAGCACTTCGTTGTAGTGGCGTCGTCGTAGAAGAGCGGCGTTGTGGAGGCGTTTGAGAGCTTTGTAATAATTGTTGTGTCTAAGATGTGAAGCACCCCCCTCTATTTGAAGCCTTGTCCGCCCACTTGAGATCCGACCACCTCACCACCAATTGAGGGATAAGTTTCCACCTTGCTTTGACCGGCCACCACACCAAGATTTGGGGGATAAGTTGCCACCTTGCTTTTAGTTCCTTTTGCCCATTTTCAGGATACTTTAGTTATTTAATTTTATTTCAATTCGAGTTCTAATTTTAATTCGAATTCGAATAAATTTGAATTCTAATTTTAATTCGAATTAGAGTAACTTCGAATTCAAACAAGGGTTAGCTCAAAGCAATATGTAGAAATATTAAATGTGATGGATTTAGATGGTTTCTAACCATCCGATCTCGACTTAGACTTTCATGGAAAGTTTTGGGTCGGATTGTCGCCTAAGATCAACTCCTAAACGGAGGATCCGACCTCACTTACGCTCGTCGGACACGAGTCTTACCTTGCACTTACTGTGTCGCAGATCTCCAACTCAAGCTTAACCTGTTTCTGCACACTCAAGTAGACTCATGAGATAACAAAATAGACTTAACACAGGTTCGATTTCGGTGCCTCACTGCACCAACAATCTCCCCCTTTTTGATCTATGGCAAAAACACACAAAGTTAAGGAAATTAAGTGCATGAAACAGTAAAGACATGAAGCAAAAGTAGGAGTAGTAAAAATATTTCTCAAGTTCTCCCCTTAGAGGAACCCTCCCCCTTGACCGAGGGTGAGTACTTGAAAAAGACTTTTAGTTCTCCAAACACAAAAGATAACGAGTTAAGTAAATGACATTACTTAACTTAGGCTCTTTAGAGTCAAAAATAAGTGCAAGTTAAGTAATCAAAAGTTAAGTCAAAAGGTTAATTATTCAAAAGGTTTAACTTTTGATTTCTTAACTTGGGCCTTTAAAGTTTTCAATTCCGAAGAGTTGAAACCTAAACCTTACTCCCCCTTAACTTAGGCCAGAATCAAAGTTTTAAGTTAAGTTATCAAATTCAAAAATTTTAATTTATTCAACCTCAACTTTGGCCTTTCCCCCCCCTTTGCCCAAAAAAAAACAAAAAAAGTCGGGGGGGGGGGGTTTAAGAAAACCCTAAGTCCAAGCATGATGATTTTGAAAATAGTATGTGAAAATAATTCATCTAAATGTTCAACTCTAGTTTGACTTGATTGAAATGATATTATCAACAAGTCCTGATTAGAGTTGGTTAATATTAGTTGCATATTTATACTCCAAGGTTCATATTGACGCACTTGATCTACATCTTGGAACCTGGAGTAGGGTCCTAACATCTCACGCCGTTCTAGGTGGCTTAATACACAAACACATTAACCCTATGTGTTGTGAGATGTGTTGGCTCCTTAAATCTATAGGATCATGATATCTAGGGGAAGTCCTAAACTAGTTCTATTTGCATAAAGAAAAAAAAATAAGAAAAATAAAATTCGAAAATAAAATTTTTGAAAATAGCATTTGAAAACTTTTGCTAACCTATTCTATTACGCACAAGCCCAATTTTTGTCTAGAGAGACTAAATTCGGCTTCGGGTAGTGGTTTAGTAAATAGGTCTGCTAGGTTAGACTTCGAGTCAACATATTCGAGTTGTATGGAGCCGTTGGCTACATGTTCTCGAATGAAATGGTGTTTTACCTCTATATGCTTTGTCCTTGAATGACATATAGGGTTCTTAGTTAGATTTATCGAACTTATGTTGTCTACAAAAATTTTAGTTTTGGTGAAGTCCAACCTAAAGTCTCGGAGAGTGTGCTTCATCCAAAGAAGCTGAGTTACACACTCACCCATCGCAACGTATTCGGCTTCGGTGGTAGATAAGGCAACACAATGTTGCTTCCTACTGCACCGACTTACTAGACTCGAGCCGAGTAGTTGACAACAACCACTCGTGCTCTTTCTATCGAGTTTACTACCGGCATAATCCGAATCGGAGTAGCCGATTAGTTTAAACTCCGTAGATCTAGGGTACCAAATACCAACGTTAAGTGTACCCTTAAGATATCTAAGGATACACTTAACTAGGGTTAGGTGAGACTCCTTAGCACAGGTTTGAAACCTGGCGCACATACTTACTGCGAATAGGATGTCGGGTCGACTCACAGTTAAGTATAAGAGACTTCCTATCGCGCTCCTATAGTACTTTAAGTCAATGGACTTACTTTTTAGGTCTTCTCCTATGTTAACATTAATCGCCATTGGGGTGTTTATTATCTTAGCGTCTTGCATTCCAAATCTTTTAATTAACTCCTTAGTGTATTTTTGTTGATATAGGTATATACCATCCTTAGTTTGTTTAATTTGTAGACCTAAAAAGAAACTTAACTCGCCTACCAAGTTCATTTCGAACTCACTTTCCATGAGTGAAACGAACTCGTTTAGTAAGGCTGAGTTAGAGGTTCCAAAAATTATATCGTCTACGTAAATTTGAGCTATGAATATTTCTTTACCTAAGGTTTTTACGAAGAGAGTTGGGTCAACTAAGCCTTGGTTAAACACTTTTGACTTAAGATGGATTGAAAGTCTCTCGTACCAAGCTCGAGGAGCTTGTTTAAGTCCATAGAGAGCTTTCTTAAGTTTTAGAACATGGTCGGGTTTATCTAGATTTTCGAATCCGGGGGGTTGGCTAACATAAACTTCTTCTTTAATGTATCCATTTAGGAATGCCGACTTAACATCCATTTGAAATAGCTTAAATCCTCGATGTGCGGCATAAGCTAGCAACATTCGAATGGATTCGAGTCTAGCTACTGGGGCATAGGTTTCGTCATAATCTAAGCCTTCGACTTGACTAAACCCTTTGGCGACTAACCTAGCCTTGTTTCTAACTACTTCACCTTTATCATCAAGCTTATTTCGAAACACCCACCTTGTTCCAATTATCGTTTTGTCTTTAGGTGGTGGTACTAATTCCCACACTTCATTCCTAGTAAATTGAGCTAGCTCTTCTTGCATTGCAATAATCCAATCGGGATCAAGAAGAGCTTGTTCAATTGATTTGGGTTCTATCTTTGAAATTAAGGAAATTTGACTAAGGTTCCTATAGGATGCTCTAGTTTGAACTCCTAGATTAGGATCTCCTATCACTTGATCGATAGGGTGGTTAGTCTGAATCCTAGATTGGGTTGGGTTTGTGTCACCTAATGCTTGATCGATGGGGTGACTTGGTTGAACACTAGTTTGACTCGGATCACTTGTCACTTGGTCAACAAGAGAAGTTGGTTGATGTGGATTAGACTCGATCTCAGGGTTGGAGACGAGTTTGGTATCAGTGGGCTCAACACTTGGGGTCATTAAGGGTTTTGTAGGTTCGGGTACTTCATCGAACACTACATTAATAGTCTCTTCGACTTTAAGGGTATCGTGGTTATATACCCTATAGGCCCTACTCGTGGTTGAGTATCCTAAGAAGATTCCGATGGAGGTTTTGGATTTGAATTTCCCTAGGTGGTTCTTAGTGTTTAAGATATATACCTTACATCCAAATACCCTAAAGTACTTGATGTTGGGCACTTTATTGTGATAAATCTCATAGGAGGTCTTAAGGTGCCACTTTACCATAAGGATCCTATTCTGGACATAGCAAGTCGTGCTAACGGCTTCTGCCCAAAACCTATCGAGTAGGTCGTATTCGTTCAACATGGTCCTAGCGGCTTCTTGTAGAGTTCAGTTTTTCCGCTCCACTAGGCCATTTTGTTGAGGGGTCCTAGGGCAAGAGAATTCATGGTGGTATCCGTTTAGGTTACAGAAGTCGGTGAACCTTTGATTTTCGAATTCACCACCATGATCGCTTCTAAGTCTTTTAACCCTAAGGTTTTTTTGATTCTCGATTAATTTGAATAGATTGATTAATTGATCTAGGGTATCATTTTTATGTTTGATGAACCTAACCCAGGTAAACCTGGAGTAGTCGTCAATTATGACTAAGCAATATTGACTTCTATTGAGTGACTTGGCTCCATGTGAATCGAATAGATCCATATGCAGGAGCTCAAGTACACTTGAGGTTCGTTCTTGGTTAGTTAACTTGTGTTGTGTCCTAGGTTATTTTCCTTGTTGACAAGCATTACAGATTTTATTAACCAAATTATTGAGGTTGGGTAAGCCTCTGACTAAGCCACTCTGACTCATCTTGTGGACAAGTCTTGGGTGCGAGTGACCGAGTCGTCGGTGCCACAACCATGATTCCTCTTCCTGTGTCATAAGACATTTGGCTGAGGATTTGATTAAGTTAATTGTATAAATATTATTTGTCCTAGTTTCTTTGAGTATTGTTTTAGCTGTTTTATTTGTTTTAATTACACATTCATTTTCTAAAAATATGACCTTATAGTTATTGTCACATAATTGGCTTACGCTAAGCAGGTTATATTCAAAATTTTCTACAAGTAATACATTTTTAATAAAAAAATTCGAGTTAAGCTCGATATCACCTGATCCGATGATTTTGAGCTTTCCGTTATTCCCAAAGGCTACCGATCCTTGTCGTTTGAATCGAAGCTCTGTGAATTTGAGTTGATCCCCGGTCATGTGTCGGGAGCAACCGCTGTCCAACATCCATTGATCTTTAAGGGTATCTTTTGAACCGGATGCGTATCCGTGGCTTGACTTGAAGGTAGCTTCGTAGTCCGAGTCATCCTCAGGTTCTGACTCAAGTTCAGGTTCGGTCTCAGTGTCTGACTCAATCGATTTCGCCATGAAGATGTGGTCTTCGTCTTCTTCGGATGACGCTTCTTCCCATGTCGCGTTGAGGGCCTTCTTGTGCTTAGGTGCTTGGTGGTTGAGCTTGGGGCACTCGGACTTGATATGTCCAAACCTGTTACACTCATAACACCTAATATTAGAACTTTTAGGCTTACCTTGGTTGGGTCGAGTCGTGGTTCACTTTCGTCCCTTGGCTATCCTTCGAGCTAGGTTCATTAGTTCGACAGTCAACTCCGGGTCAACTTCTTCTTCGGACTCGTCTTCCTCCTCGGTTGGTGGTGGCTTGCTTGCGATTTTCTTCTTCTTTGAACCTGCAATCAAGGCTATACCCCTCTCGGGTTCCGAGTTGGACTGCTCATGTAATTCGAAATCTGAGAATAATTAGTCTATTCTAACTTTAGAAAGGTCCTTGGAGACCTTGTAGGCGTCGACCATGGATGCCCACAAGGTAGTCCTCGGAAAAGAGTTTAGAACATACCTTATAAGGTCGCGGTTTTCGACCTTTTGCCCGATTGCGTGTAGGTTGTTGACGATGTCCTGGATGCGGGCGTGCAATTGTGTTGCCGTCTCGTGTTCCTGCATTTTTAGTGTGTACAATTTATTGAACAACAAATCGCATTTGCAAACCTTAGCTTGATCCGATCCTTCGTGTAACTCGATCAACCTCGTCCAGAGATCTCTTGCGCTGATGAAGGGTTCGACTCGGTTCAACTCCTCCTTGGATAGCCCGCACTGCAGGATTTGAGTGTGGATTTGAGCCGATTCGCTTGTCGCATTTAGTGGTAATTGACTGACAGTAATCCAAGGATTCACCTTCTTCATTAGTAGGAAGGGTGAACCCGGTTTGGATCACAATCCACATCTCTATTTGGGTTTTTAGGAAGCACTCCATCCGACCTTTCCAGTAACGGAAATCGTCACCGTTGTAAAACAGTGGTCGGACGGTGCTAAAACCCTCGAGATGGGCCATTAACACGAAACGGTAAGAAGAAAAAAAAGAGAAAAAACACACAGACAACAAAGGTCCCAAGACTTGCGTCTTGGATTAGTAGTGCGGGAAGAAGAAAAGATAAATAAATCAATCAATAGATTAACTAATTAGAAAATTAATTTTAATTCTGTAAAAAAAATAATTAATTAATTAATTTCGAAAATTAATTAAAAACTATTTTGTAGAAAAAAAATCTAATGTTGAAATTAAGTAAAAAATATTGAAAAACCAAACTTATATTCAAGATTTAAAAATTAAAATAAGTTTTTAATTGATTAAATTTTGTAAATTGATTGAAAATCTATTTTAGTGGAAATAAGATTTAATTCAATGTTAAGATTAACGAGAAAACTTTATAAAATGAAATATAAAAATTTTAGGGTTTGAAAAATTCAAGTGTTTAAAAAAAATGAAAGAATTTTAAATTCTGGGAAAAACTAATTTTAATCAGTAATAGAATTAAAAAATCATAATTAAGAGTTTTTTTTGTCAGGATGATCAATAGAAAGATTAAAAGCGATAAAATTAAATTAAAGAAAAGTCTGAAAAAAAATTTAGAAAAATTAAAAAAAAACACAAAAATTAACGTAGACAGAAACAAAGGAAACAAAAGAAATAAAAATTACTCAAATTGGTGGTTTCACCAAATTTGAGTGCCCCCAGCTCTGATACCAATTGTAGGATCGAAATGTGCGCTAGAGGGGGGCGTGAATAGCGCAAAACGGTTTTTCTTTTCTTTTGTTGTAAAAATGATAAGTGAGAGATAAACGCAGCGAAAAAGAGATGGACACAAGGAGTTTTACTTGGTTCACAGCCAACCGGCTGCTAATCCAAGGCTCTAATGGTCCTAGACCACGTACGGAGGGCAATCACTAAAACACTCCTCCTCGTTGGAGGTAGGAGTTACGATTACAAAACTTTCGACAAAAACACAAGGATGAGAGACAAGTCCCTCTCTCCTTTTTGATATAAAAGCTCGAAAAACACAACTTAAATTAATCGACTAAAATGATTACCAACACTTTAACGGTGAAGCTTCGTGTTGGCAGCACTTCGTTGTAGTGGCGTCGTCATAGAAGAGCGGCGTTGTGGAGGCGTTTGAGAGCTTTGTAATAATTGTTGTGTTTAAGATGTGAAGCACCCCCCTCTATTTGAAGCCTTGTCCGCCCACTTGAGATCCGGCCACCTCACCACCAATTGAGGGATAAGTTTCCACCTTACTTTGACCGGCCACCTCACCAAGATTTGGGGGATAAGTTGCCACCTTGCTTTTAGTTCCTTTTGCCCATTTTCAGGATACTTTAGTTATTTAATTTTATTTCAATTTGAGTTCTAATTTTAATTCGAATTCGAATAAATTCGAATTCTAATTTTAATTCGAATTAGAGTAACTTCGAATTCAAATAAGGGTTAGCTCAAAGCAATATGTAGAAATATTAAATGTGATGGATTTAGATGGTTTCTAACCATCCGATCTCGACTTAGACTTTCATGGAAAGTTTTGGGTCGGATTGTCGCCTAAGATCAACTCGTAAACGGAGGATCCGACCTCACTTACGCTCGTCGGACACAAGTCTTACCTTGCACTTACTGTGTCGCAGATCTCCAACTCAAGCTTAACCTGTTTCTGCACACTCAAGTAGACTCATGAGATAACAAAATAGACTTAACCTTGTGTCTTTGCTATAATCAAAACACAGGTTCGATTTCGGTGCCTCACTGCACCAACAAAATAAACCTAATGAGGATCTATCCCGGGTATCTATTACCATGTTACAAGACAAGTGATAGCAACAAAAAGCATGATGGGCAGATGGATACACTTTGTTAACTGCTGATATAATCCCCCGATGTTTATCCAATACAATGCTCAATGACTCTGGTAGGACAGCAAGGAATGTCTTTACATGATCCAAAAATCACTCCCAAGCAGATCCACATTCAACTTTGACAATTCCAAATGCAACTGGCATAATTTTTGCATTTCCGTCAATGACAGTAGCCATTAGTAAAATACCAGGATACTTGCTAGTGATATGTGTAGCATCAATTCCAATTAGTTTTCGTAAATAAGACTTGAATACTCTTCCACAAGCACCAAATGCCCAAAAACATCGCTGGAATTGATTTTCACCATTTCTTAGTACTGCAACATAGGTATCAGGATCTCTAACTCTTAACTCATGCAAGTACATTGGAAGATCAATATAGGCCTGATCAAAATCACCTACCACTCTTTTTAATGCTTTCTGCCTGGCTGTGTATGCTTTCTTGTATGAAATGTTAACACCAAACCTAGCTTGCATTTCTCTTCGAATTGAACTTGGTTTGTAATCATCAGAAGTAGCTAACTGTCCTACAATCTAGTTTGCTACAAATGTGTATGTGCAAGCATGGTGATCTGTTGTTTCCCTAACACTGTGACATTCATGCTGCTTTACATATTTTGTGACAGTGAACTCCACGTCTCCACTTGCAACTAGACTCCATGAACAAGACTGACTAAAGCAAATAACTTTAATTCTATTAAGTCTGGTGTCAACTGGCTTGTATCTGAAGTTTTTTAGCATCGCATGCCTTACTAGTGCATCTTTAAACTCTTGTCGAGAGGAAAAAACTTGTCCAGTGAAAAATTGATTTGGATCTGATGAATTGACATATGCCAATAGTGTTATTCATGGATTTAAAACATAGGGATCATCAACAATTGGGAACACTTCCTCTAAGTCGCTGTACTGATCTGGGTTTAACTCACCTTCTTCATGTTGGATATCATTAGCTAAGAATTCTTTCGAAGGATTTATATATTCTAAGTCTTCTTTCGCATGTATATCACTTACCTCCTCTTCACTCCAAGTTTGTTCAAAATATTCATGAACTACTGTGGTAGCAGTGACAAACTCTTCTTCGAGTATGGAAGAAGCTTCTCTATTTATATCAAGGTGTTGATCACTGGTAATTCTATTCCCCACATCAGTAAACTGAGATGAAGATGGAATATTACTTGGGGACAGATTTATGGAATCTTGATCATCTAACTCTCTATCCTTCAAATTTGATTCAATTGTTTCCAAAAATGTTAACACTTCATCAGGAAGGGGGTCATCCCTACGAAGGTTTTTAAAATCAACACTATTATATGTAGTTGTTGGATCGATCGGATCGCTAGAGGGGGGGGTGAATAGCGATAGAAATTTTTCTTTCGAATTCGTTTTAAGACAAATATACGCAGCGGAAAAATAAACAAAAATAAAAGACAATAGACACAAAGGTTTTACTTGGTTCGTAGCCAAAGGCTACTACTCCAAGGCCCTAGTGGTCCTTGACCACGTACGGAGGGCAATATACTAAAAAACTCCTCCTCGTTAGAGGTAGGAGTTAGACGGATACACAAAATGAAAAAAAGCTCAAGGTAGAGGGACACTTCCCCTCTCCTTGATACAATTCCCCTCTAGCGATCGGATTGCTAGAGGGGGGGGGTGAATAGCGATAGAAATTTTTCTTTCGAATTCGTTTCAAGACAAATATACGCAGTGGAAAAATAAACAAAAATAAAAGACAATAGACACAAAGGTTTTACTTGGTTCGTAGCCGAAGGCTACTACTCCAAGGCCCTAGTGGTCCTTGACCACGTACGGAAGGCAATCTACTAAAAAACTCCTCCTCGTTGGAGGTAGGAGTTAGACGGATACACAAAATGAAAAAAGCTCAAGGTAGAGGAACACTTCCCCTCTCATTGATATGATTTAAAGCTTGAAAAGAAGAACAACTTATAAACTGAATTATAATTCAAACTTTTCATTACCGACGACTTCAAAAGTTGGAGGTTGAAGCTCTAGTTGTCGTCTCGGCAGCGCTTCGTCGTAGGGATGTCGGAGAGTCGGAGCGTATCAGAGGCTTTTGAGCACTTAGAATTGATGATGAAACCCTAGGTTTGACCCTTCTTTTATAGCCTTTGAGCCCCTTTTCGAGAGGAACCCTAGCCAATCACAATTGAGCACCACTCCCCTTGAAATTTGGTGATAAACCTTGACTCCTCGAGGCTGATCCTTTGACCATCAGTCGACTGATGGTCATCATCAGTCGACTGATGGCCGATCATCGATCGTGCCGACTATTGGTAGTCGTGTTTGACAATGAGTCCTCCAAGCTGACATCCGATGCTAGTAGGGCAAAGTTAGCTCAAAGAAAACATTATTTCGACGGCCTTCGACCGTCCGATCTCGACCTGGACCATCGATGGGATGTCTCTGGTCGGATCTATGCTTAAGATCATCCCCGTAAGGAGGATACGACCTCACTTACGCTCGCACACACAAGCTTACCTCGATACTTACGTGTTTCTTTTGCTTCCGGCCTTCCACTCGATTCCTTCGGCTCCCTCCGAAGTCACTCGAGTGTCGCCCGACCACCGCGGCTTCCTCCGGGTGTCGCTAGCCTTCAACTCCAGCTATATCAATCTTCTGCACACTCGATTCAGCTTGTGAGATAACGATATGAGCTTAACTTTGTATCGTTTGCTATAATCAAAACCCAGGTTCGACTTAGGTGCCTACTGCACCAACAATCTCCCCCTTTTTGATTTATGGCAAACCCACATACAAAGTTAAGAAAGACAAATTAAGTGCATTAAGTAAACTGAGTAAGAGATATGCATGAATGTGCAGGAGTATATAAAAACTCTTTTTCAAGTGCTCCCCCTTAAGGAATCCTCCCCCTTGACCGAGGGTGAGTACTTGAGAAAGAGTTTTAACTCTCCCCCTTGATATTTTCTACTAAAAAAGAATTAAGTAACCGAAATCACTTAATATTGGCTATAGGGTTTAAAATAAATTCTAAGTTAAGAAATAAAAAAAAAATGATTTCTTAACCTTGGCCTTTACTTTCATTTTGTTAACAAATTAAATAAGAGTTAAGTAAATTACTTTTTGTATTGTTAACGAAAACAAGTTAACTAAATGTGTTTAAGTTAAGAATTCCCTTAACTTGTTTTGTTAACTTGAAGTTAAGTAAGTAAGCCTTGGACATAAAAAAAAATGATCCCTTAACTTTGGCCTTTTTCTCCCCCTTTTGCCATATATCGAAAAGAGTGAGGGTGTGTGTGGAAAAAAAATAAGTTTTAATTTTAAAGTCCAAGCATGTTCCACATTATTTCGAAAATAATATACTGAAAATAATTTCATCTATAAAATGTTCGACTCATATTTGGCTTGATTGATATGAAAGATCAACCAGTCCTGGTCAGAGTCGGTTAGTATGTATGATTATACTCCGTGGTTCATAGCGATGCACTAGCTCTACATCTGGAACCAGGAGTAAGGTCCTAACATCTCACGCTCATCTACGTGGCTAAGTACACAAACACATTAGTCCTATGTGTTGTGAGATGTATTGGCTCCTTAAATCTATAGGTGCATGATATCTAAGGTATGTCCTATACTAGTTCCATAGAAATGAAATTAAAGAAATAGTAGTAAGAAAATATAATTTGCAAGTTCCTATTCTACTACACACATGCCCAATTTTCGTCTTAATAGACTAAATTCGGCTTCGGGTAGGGGTTTAGTAAATAGGTCTGCCAAGTTAGACTTCGATTCGACGTATTCGAGTTGTATGGCTCCGTTGGCCACATGTTCTCGAATGAAATGGTGTTTAACCTCTATATGTTTGGTCCTAGAGTGACATATCGGATTCTTTGTAAGATTAATTGAACTAATGTTATCTACGTGAAGTTTAGTATTCGTAAAGTCTAACTTAAAGTCGCGGAGAGTGTGCTTCATCCAAAGAAGCTGCGTGACACACTCACCCATCGCGATGTATTCAGCTTCGGTGGTAGATAAAGCAACACAGTGTTGCTTCCTACTGCACCAACTCACTAGACTCGAGTCGAGAAGTTGACAAAAACCACTCGTACTCTTTCTATCGAGCTTACTACCGGCATAGTCCGAATCGGAGTAGCCGGTTAGTTCGAACTCGATAGATCTAGGATACCAAATACCGACATTAAGTGTACCCTTAAGATATCTAAGGATACGCTTAACTAGGGTTAGGTGAGACTCCTTAGCACAGGTTTGAAACCTGGCGCACATAATTACTGCGAATAGAACGTCGAGTCGACTCGCAGTTAAGTATAGGAGACTTCCTATTGCGCTCCTATAGTACTTTAAGTCAATGGACTTACTTTCTAGGTCTTCTCCTATGTTAACATTAATCGCCATTGGGGTGTTTATTATCTTAGCATCTTGCATTCCAAATCTTTTAATTAACTCCTTAGTGTATTTTTGTTGATATAGGTATATACCATCCTTAGTTTGTTTAATTTGTAGACCTAAAAAGAAACTTAACTCGCCTACCAAGTTCATTTCGAACTCACTTTCCATGAGTGAAACGAACTCGTTTAGTAAGGCTGAGTTAGAGGTTCCAAAAATTATATCGTCTACATAAATTTGAGCTATGAATATTTCTTTACCTAAGGTTTTTGACTTAAGATGGATTGAAAGTCTCTCGTACCAAGCTCGAGGAGCTTGTTTAAGTCCATAGAGAGCTTTCTTAAGTTTTAGAACATGGTCGGGTTTATCTAGATTTTCGAATCCGGGGGGTTGGCTAACATAAACTTCTTCTTTAATGTATCCATTTA
Organism: Wurfbainia villosa; assembly: GCA_025175895.1. Lineage (NCBI taxonomy): Eukaryota > Viridiplantae > Streptophyta > Magnoliopsida > Zingiberales > Zingiberaceae > Wurfbainia > Wurfbainia villosa. The sequence goes on from CM045995.1 coordinate 27,549,465, forward strand.
GGAATGCCGACTTAACATCCATTTGAAACAGCTTAAATCCTCAATGTGCGGCATAAGCTAGCAACATTCGAATGGATTCGAGTCTAGCTACTGGGGCATAGGTTTCGTCATAATCTAAGCCTTCGACTTGACTAAACCCTTTGGCGACTAACCTAGCCTTGTTTCTAACTACTTCACCTTTATCATCAAGCTTATTTCGAAACACCCACCTTGTTCCAATTATCGTTTTGTCTTTAGGTGGTGGTACTAGTTCTCACACTTCATTCCTAATGAATTGAGCTAGCTCTTCTTGCATTGCAATAATCCAATCGGGATCAAGAAGAGCTTGTTCAATTGATTTGGGTTCTATCTTTGAAATTAAGGAAATTTGACTAAGGTTCCTATAGGATGCTCTAGTTCGAACTCCTAGATTAGGATCTCCTATCACTTGATCGATAGGGTGGTTAGTCTGAATCCTAGATTGGGTTGGGTTTGTGTCACCTAATGCTTGATCGATGGGGTGACTTGGTTGAACACTAGTTTGACTCGGATCACTTGTCACTTGGTCGACAAGAGAAGTTGGTTGATGTGGATTAGACTCGATCTCAGGGTCGGAGACGAGTTTGGTATCAGTGGGCTCAACACTTGGGGTCATTAAGGGTTTTGTAGGTTCGGGTACTTCATCGAACACTACATTAATAGTCTCTTCGACTTTAAGTGTATCGTGGTTATATACCCTATAGGCCCTACTCGTGGTTGAGTATCCTAAGAAGATTCCGATGGAGGTTTTGGATTTGAATTTCCCTAGGTGGTTCTTAATGTTTAAGATATGTACCTTACATCCAAATACCCTAAAGTACTTGATGTTGGGCACTTTATTGTGATAAATCTCGTAGGAGGTCTTAAGGTGCCTCTTTACCATAAGGATCCTATTTTGGACATAGCAAGCCGTGCTAACGACTTCTGCCCAAAACCTATTGGGTAGGTCATATTCGTTCAACATGGTCCTAGCGGCTTCTTGTAGAGTTCGGTTTTTCCGCTCCACTAGGCCATTTTGTTGAGAGGTCCTAGGGCAAGAGAATTCATGGTGGTATCCGTTTAGGTTACAGAAGTCGGTGAACCTTTGATTTTCGAATTCACCACCATGATCGCTTCTAAGTCTTTTAACCTTAAGGTTTTTTTGATTCTCGATTAATTTGAATAGATTGATTAATTGATCTAGGGTATCATTTTTATGTTTGATGAACCTAACCCAGGTAAACCTGGAGTAGTCATCAATTATGACTAAGCAATATTGACTTCTATTGAGTGACTTGGCTCCATGTGAATCGAATAGATCCATATGCAGGAGCTCAAGTACACTTGAGGTTCGTTCTTGGTTAGTTAACTTGTGTTGTGTCCTAGGTTGTTTTCCTTGTTGACAAGCATTACAGATTTTATTAACCAAATTGTTGAGGTTGGGTAAGCCTCTGACTAAGCCACTCTGACTCATCTTGTGGACGAGTCTTGGGTGCGAGTGACCGAGTCGTCGGTGCCACAACCATGATTCCTCTTCCTGTGTCATAAGATATTTGGCTGAGGATTTGATTAAGTTAATTGTATAAATATTATTTATCCTAGTTCCTTTGAGTATTGTTTTAGCTGTTTTATTTGTTTTAATTACACATTCATTTTCTAAAAATACGACCTTATAGTTATTGTCACATAATTGGCTTACGCTAAGCATGTTATATTCAAAATTTTCTACAAGTAATACATTTTTAATAACAAAATTCGAGTTAAGCTCGATATCACCTGATCCGATGATTTTGAGCTTTCCGTTATTCCCAAAAGCTACCGATCCTTGTCGTTTGAATCGAAGCTTTGTGAATTTGAGTTGATCCCCGGTCATGTGTCGGGAGCAACCGCTGTCCAACATCCATTGATCTTTAAGGGTATCTTTTGAACCGGATGCGTATCCATGGCTTGACTTGAAGGTAGCTTCGTAGTCTGAGTCATCCTCAGGTTCTGACTCAAGTTCAGGTTCGGTTTCAGTGTCTGACTCAATCGATTTTGCCATGAAGACGTGGTCTTTGTCTTCTTCGGATGACGCTTCTTCCCATGTCGCGTTGAGGGCCTTCTTGTGCTTAGGTGCTTGGTGGTTGAGCTTGGGGCACTCGGACTTGATATGTCCAAACCTGTTACACTCATAACACCTAATATTAGAACTTTTAGGCTTACCTTGGTTGGGTCGAGTCGTGGTTCGCTTTCGTCCCTTGGCTATCCTTCGAGCTAGGTTCATTAGTTCGGCAGTCAACTCCGGGTCAACTTCTTCTTCGGACTCGTCTTCCTCCTCGGTTGGTGGTGGCTTGCTTGCGATTTTCTTCTTCTTTGAACTTGCAATCAAGGCTATACCCCTCTCGGGTTCCGAGTTGGACTGCTCATGTAATTCAAAATCTGAGAATAATTCATCTATTCTAACTTTAGAAAGGTCCTTGGAGACCTTGTAGGCATCGACCATGGATGCCCACAAGGTAGTCCTCAGAAAAGAGTTTAGAACATACCTTATAAGGTGCTATTGTGTTGCCGTCTCATGTTCCTGCATTTTTAGTGTGTAAAATTTATTGAACAACAAATCGCGTTTGCCAACCTTAGCTTGATCCGATCCTTCGTGTAACTCGATCAGCCTCGTCTAGAGATCTCTTGCGCTGATGAAGGGTCCGACTCGGTTCAGCTCCTCCTTGGATAGCCTGCACTGCAGGATTTGAGTCGCCTTTGCATCTGCCTCGACTTGTCGTTTAGTGGCAATGGACCACTGATTGTAATCCAAGGATTCACCTTCTTCATTAGTAGGAAGGGTGAACCCGGTTTGGATCACAATCCACATCTCTATTTGGGTTTTTAGGAAGCACTCCATCCGACCTTTCCAGTAACGAAAATCGTCACCGTTGTAAAACGGTGGTGGCTGATGCTAAAACCCTCGAGATGGGCCATTAACACGAAAGACACAAAGAGACGAAGACGAAGAAACTAGCAACAAAAACACAAAACAAGTACCAAGACTCTTGTCTTGGATTAGTAATCTTGAGAGAAAAACTTAACATATCGAAATAATAAAAAAAACAGAATTAAAAGAAAAATAACTCTGTAAAAATGGCTAGATTGGTGGTTTCACCAAATCTTAGCAACCCCCGGCTCTGATACCAATTGTTGGATCGATCGGATCGCTAGAGGGGGGGGGTGAATAGCGATAGAATTTTTTCTTTCGAATTCGTTTCAAGACAAATATACGCAGTGGAAAAATAAACAAAAATAAAAGACAATAGACACAAAGGTTTTACTTGGTTCAGAGTCAAGGCTACTATCTAAGGCCCTAGTGGTCCTTGACCACGACGAGGAAATCTACTAAAAAACTCCTCCTCGTTGGAGGTAGGAGTTAGACGGATACACAAAATGAAAAAAGCTCAAGGTAGAGGGACACTTCCCCTCTCCTTGATATGATTTAAAGCTTGAAAAGAAGAACAACTTATAAACTGAATTATAATTCAAACTTTTCGTTACCGACGACTTCAAAGGTTGGAGGTTGAAGCTCTAGTCGTCGTCTCGGTAGCGCTTCGTCGTAGGGATGTCGGAGAGTCGGAGCATATCGGAGGCTTTTGAGCACTTAGAATTGATGATGAAACCCTAGGTTTGTCCCTCCTTTTATAGCCTTTGAGCCCCTTTTCGAGAGGAACCCTAGCCAATCACAATTGAGCACCACTCCCCTTGAAATTTGGTGATAAACCTTGACTGAGGTCGATCTTTGACCATCAATGACCGATGGTCATCATCACGACCGATGGCAAGATCACGAGTAATCGACTTTGGCATCTTTGATGTTAGTCGAGTCCTCCAAGCTGGCAGTCGACTGATGCTAGCTGCAGGGCAAAGTTAGCTCAAAGAAAACATTATTTCGACGACCTTCGACCGTCCGATCTCGACCTGGACCATCGATGGGATGTCTCTGGTCGGATCTACGCTTAAGATCATCCCCGTAAGGAGGATACGACCTCACTTACGCTCGCACACACGAGCTTACCTCGATACTTACGTATTGCTTTTGCTTCCGGCATTCCACTCGATTCCTTCGGCTCCCTCCGAAGTCACTCGAGTGTCGCCCGACCACCGTGGCTTCCTCCGGGTGTCGCTAGCCTTCAGCTCCAGCTATATCAATCTTCTGCACACTCGATTCAGCTCGTGAGATAACGATATGAGCTTAACTTTGTATCGTTTGATATAATCAAAACCCAGGTTCGACTTAGGTGCCTACTGCACCAACAGTAGTGTGCTAGGCAAGTAGGCTGAATTTTTTTAACTAGGCTTTAGAAGCCTGAGGACAAGTGGAGGATGAGAGTTTATGGTTAGGTTTCCCAATTATGCACTTCACTAATTAGAACATTTGATGTGGATAGGGCCATTAATGGGTTTTTACCGAAACCCATTGATGGACCTTTCAATGTTGAAATTAGGAACAGTTTATATGGAATGGAAGAGGAAGACATTTATAGGGTTTATGCGCAGAGGGATACTTAGTTCCCACACTCCTACCGGCAGTTATGGGTGCGTGCCAATTGGCACGCAGCATGCCAATTGGCACACTCGTCTGAATGTTGGCACGGAGCATTAATTTTTATAACTACTGTTTGGGAGCCTAAGGAAAGATGGAGAATGATAGTATAGGTCACGCTTGCACTCGACCCGCCTAGAGAACTTTATTTATCTCCGATATAAAATTGAAAACACCACTATTTTTCTCGGCCAGGTTCCCTCTCTATGGTGCTGGAAATTTATATCCTAGGACCACGGTGGTGCTGGGATATAAATTCCCAGCACCACCATTTATCTCGACCAGTTTCATCTCCCTGGTGCTGGAAGTTTTAAACGCAGGACCACAATATTGTTGGGGTTTCAGTTCCCAGCACCACCAAAAATTCTGGCAACTTATATCTACATGGTGCTGGAAATTACATTCCCAGCACCATGGTGTTGCTGGGAGTTTGAATCTCATTACCACGGTGGTGCTGGGATATAAATTCCCAGCACCACCATTTATCTCAACCAGTTCAATGCCAATGGTGCTGGGAGTTTTAATCGCAGGACCACAGTGTTGCTGGGGTTTCAAATCCCAACACCACCCTTAATGTCGACAACTTATATCTCCCTGGTCCAGTGAATTAGATTCCCAGCACCATGGTATTGCTGGGAGTTTGAATCTCATTACCACGGTGGTGCTGGGATATAAATTCCCAGCACCACCATTTATCTCGACAAGTTCATTCCCCATGGTGCTGGGAGTTTTAATCGCAGGACCACAATGGTGACGATATTTCAATTGCCAGCACCACCTTTTATCCCGAACTGTTGAACCTCCATGGTGTTGGGAGTTTTAATCTCAGCACCACGGTGGTGACGAGATTTCAATTTCCAGCACCAGCTTTTATTCCGAATTTGTTGAACCTTAATTGTTAGTGCATATAAGATCCACATATCTCCACAATGGTATGATATTGTCCACTTTGGGCCTAAGCCCTCATGGTTTTATTTTTGGGCTTTACCCAAAAGGCCTCATACCAATGGAGATATCTTTTTTCTTATAAGCACATGATCTTTTCCATGTCTTACCAATGTGGGACTTTGATTGTATTCCCCATACTCTCAACAATCCCCCCCTCAAACGAAGGACCACATTGGGCCCCCCCTCAAGCCTATCCCTCCTCGAAGGATTTTCTCTGCTTGATGTCCGATCTTCAACCCACCAGGACTTCCTGCCAGTTGTTCGGTCCCCCCGACCCAACTAGACTTCCTTCCTGATGTCTGGTTCTCTTGATCCGGACGTGGGAGCTCAACTTCCTTCGTTCGAGGTTCATGGCTTGACATGGACCATGGCTCTGATACCAATTGTTAGTGCATATAAGATCCACATATCTCCACAATGGTATGATATTGTCCACTTTGGGCCCAAGCCCTCATGGTTTTATTTTTGGGCTTTACCCAAAAGGCCTCATACCAATGGAGATATCTTTTTTCTTATAAGCACATGATCTTTTCCATGTCTTACCAATGTGGGACTTTGATTGTATTCCCCATACTCTCAACATTAATGGCGCTGAGAATTTGAAGCTCAGGACCATGATGTTGTTGGGATTTAAATTCCCAGCATCACTTTTTATCCAGGCCAGCCAGCTTCAATCTCTCATGGTGTTGGGATTTTAAATTTTAGGGAGACGGTGGTCCTGGGAATTTCATTCTCAACACCACCTACTCTCTCAGACAGATTGAATCTCCTAGTGTTGGGAATATCAATCAGGGAAGTTCAATAATCATGGGATTTAATTGGAAGCATCACCTTTTAAGTTAGGTGGAATTTGATTAGGTGGCGACAAAACTTGGTTATGAATCTTCTGCATCGCAATTATGGGTGCATTGGTCTACTTTGGTATGATATGCCTACCTCATATTTATGGGTGCGTGGCAAACTTGGCTATACAACCACCTACAATGCATTTACTAACCTCATAGCAGTCTCAAGAATAAAAATACATACATACATGATAATACTATGTGAAGCAGCTGGTGAGTGAGCTGCGCCAACTTCTAGAAACCCTATCGATATATTCGTGGGAGCAGTGATGTCGTTGATAACTACTAGGGTTTATCAAAAATGGTGTTGCTCAATTGGTTTGCGGAGGAAAGCTGCGTGTGGTGCTCATCAACAGCATGAGGCTGGCGCTCCCACGCGGCTGGAAGTGACATTTGGATGGCTCAGGATTTCCAGTTGTGCCTCGGATGGATGCAAATCTCTTTCTGCATTAAATTGCAGGCTGTTTGGCGGGAGGGGTATTTTGAGAATTACGCGCGCGATTTGGTAATTTTGAAACTATAATGCATGTTTTGGGCAATTCCGAACTTTAGCAGTTGTGTTTGGTAAATTGTTGTATTTAGTTTGTTCTAAATAAACATCTAAAATAACTATCTTCTATTCAATCCATAAATTATTCAGTGATAAAATTTTTAAGTAAATAAATAGGATGAATGTATATTCTAAAGGTTAATTTTTAAATGATCAATTTCAAAATATTTAAATTATTTTTTTAAAAAAAAATTTACTTAGAGTTTTTAGAAAATGGTACAATTTGGTTTGGATGCTTATGTATGTCCTTTTGAAACAAATTACCTGTCAAAGAGATAAACATCAAGTAAGAATTATCACTCTCGTGTAAAAAGTAGTTTTAAAGCGAAAAAAAACTTTCTTTTTTTGACTTCAAAAGCCTTTTGATGTTTCTTTTATCCCTTAAGTAAAATGGAGGATGTTTTAGGAGATTTCGGGATAATATGCAACGGAATAAAATGAATAAAATAATTTTATTATATCTTCTCAGGACCAGAAATACTTGCTTTGATATAATCACATATAAACACACAAAAGGAGAAAGAGAAACTATACCTTAGAGATTCTTTCGAATCTGTCGAAACCACAAGCAAGACCAATAGGTTTTGCCTCTATCAGTACCCACTGTTGGAATGTAGGTGGCCGGTTAGAGGGGGGTGAATAGCCCTCAATCTTCGTATGGTGAAATTCGTTCGTTGATTGCCTACAAGTATAATTAGCGCAAGTGGAAATGTAAAGACAATACAAAGGCAATGCTAACAAACCGATATAACGTGGTTCACGGCCTCGCCGCTAATCCATGACCCGATTCATCTCCGGTGAATCACTCCGAAATCAATCCAATATGGTCTCTCCCTTTTGCCAAAGCAAGATGGAGGTAAACCTTCTTACAACACAAAAACTCTTTCTTACAATAGATTTGAAATAAGAACAAGAGAAAGAGTTAGAAGCTTATAGGACACTTGGATGATCAATTAGAGCATAAGCATTAGCCATCCAAAAGCCCACACCTTTTCTATAAATAGAGAAGGTTGTTTTCTTCCCGTTGGCCACTAGCAGTTGACTGATTCCCCGATCAGTCGACTGCTCCTGTAGCCATTGCCCAATAACGACTTCTTCCACGTTGGATTTCATCCAACGGCTCTCACATCAGTCGACTGATCATCCCATCAGTCGACTGATGGAGCTATCAGTCGAGTGGCGGAAGCGAGCACTCGACTGATCACCATTCTCATGCTCGAAACCCTCGCGATCGACCATCGCCATCAGCGGATCGATGGTCTCGCAATCAACTCGCAACCCGCGTGGGATCGATGATGGCGCATAAACCAGACTCAAACACCAGTCGAGTCACAGTCGACTTAGAGTAGTCGATTGCCATGACATGACAGTCGACTGGCCGGGTAAACCTCAAACTTTATATCCATTTAAGTGTCCGACGGTTGGGTAAAACCTTAACCCTTTCGGTCGAGCCTCCGACACTTAGTCATTCGACCAAGTTCACCTAATGATCTACTTACATTTCACTCATTCTCTCATCTCGCTTGAAGTCCCTCGCCGAAGCTCTCTTCGTTCGTGGCCACGCCCCTCGGCAGCACCAAGCGCACGGCTTCGCAATGCTCCTTCGCGTCTCTTGCCCTCGAAGTTTGCTTCCTTGGCTTCGCTTCAAGTTATCTCATCCGGCAGTCCCTCGAATGCATCAAGCGCATGGCTTCGCAATGCTCCTTCGCCGACTCAAGCATGAGGTTGTGAGTTGGTGAAACTCGCCAAAGCTCCATGTGTGAATTACTAAGTCCTGCAAGACTCCAACGCACATATCAAAATAATAACAACCTAACTTAAACCCTTTGTCACACACATCAAAACCATATCACATGGGTTGATTGCCCTAACAATCTCCCCCTTTTTGATGTGTGACAATCCATTTAAGTTAGGTAAACAAATAACAATAATAACATAAGCAAGGAAAGCATGTAAATAATATGAGCATCAAAACTCCCCCTTAAACATGCAACTCCCCCTTAAGACATGCTAAAATTTTCCTTTTAGCATGATTAACTTAAACCTTATCAATTCTCCCCCTTTGACACCATCAAAAATATTTTCCAAATGTTATACACGCATGGCTAAGGAGAAAAAATACCCAAAAACCCATCAAAAACCTAATAAAATAGGTTACTGTGCTCGTGCATAGTACATCAGTCGACTGGTTCAGACTACCAGTCGACTGGCACACAAATTTCAGGTTTTTTGATTTTCGAAATCCAATTTCAGAAATGCGTTAAAAATTCTAGGAAATTCAAAAATTCATGAAATTGGAAATACATATTTCTTGTGAGTTCCTTTATGAGTGAAAAATTATTTTTCATGAAAATTACTTATATTTCAATGATTTACCAAACATCTAAAAGTTTCAAAAACCACTAGTATTTGATCAAGTTTGTATCAATTTTAACACCTAATTTTGCTTTAGATTGTTTCAAAACATGAAAACACAGATTTTAAAGTGAGGAATGGTTTTGAAAACATATGAAATATCCAACCATGATCTTTGGGCAATATGTCTATGAATTAAACATATGCTTTCCCCATGATTGATCTATTATTGCTCTATTGATACCTTTAATGACCTATCTAAATGTCATAAGTGTTAGGAATATTGGAATGGCTAGAGGGGGGGTGATTAGCCTTTCTTCTTTTCTACAAGTAAGTTAGCGGAAGCAATACAAATACGAAAACGAATACGAATAAGAAATAAGAAACCAAACGCTAACACCCGATGTACGTGGTTCGGAGATGACGCTCCTACTCCACGGCAATCCGTAAGGTGGATTAGTCCTAGCCAAGCTTCACTATCTTCTCCTTTGGATGAACCAAGGTGGAGAAACCTTTCTTACAATGCTCTCCTCTTCTTTACAATGATGGATGATCAAGAACAAGAGAAGAGGAGGTTTTGAATCACTAAAACACTTGGAAATCTTGGTGAGCACGAGGGTGTAGTTAGGAGCAAGAGCACTGGCTTCACCAAGCTCCCCATGGCCCCTTTTTATAGAAGAGGGGTTGTTTTTCCCGTTGGGCTTCGATCAGTCGACTGATGCTTACCATCGGTTGGTTGATCAGCTCGCGGCCAAATGCGATCTCGCGAGATTCGTAGCCGCAATTTCAATGGCGCGGTGATCGGTCGGTGATCCCTCCATCGATCGGCGATGGGGTGATCGATCAGTGATCAAGCCGATCAGTGAGGCGCGTGCGTGGCGATATTCCTTGATCGATCAGTCGATTCCCTTGGCGATCGGTGATCGCGATCGATCGCAAGTATGTGTAATTCACACTTGATTTTATACCCTAGACCTAGACTCAACCTTCTAGCTCCTCATTAAGCCTTGCGCCTTCAGGATCCCTCCGAGTCCGCGACTTGTTCATCCTTTGCGCTTTGCTTCCAGGAGTTTCCTTCGGTTTCGTCATGTCTTGGGTTGCCAAATGCTTGGACTTTACGTCGCCAAGACTACAAGCTTGGACTTATGCTGCCAAGACCTTACTTTGGACTTCCTTTGCCAAGGTTCACTTGGACTTTACGCTGCCAAGGCTACAGGCTTGGTCTTACGCTGCCAAGTCCATCCCTTGGATTTCCCTTGCCAAGATCATACTTGGACTTCTCTTTTACCAAGTCTTCATCCTTGGATTTCCCTGTCACTTAAACATATTCGCAATTAGATCACAAGATATTGCCTAACTTAGATGATTATCCAAACATCAAAACATATAAATGCTTGGAGCATTGTTGCACCAACAATAAGCATTAGTGGACCATTTGTATCATCCTATCATCTCACCCATGCTATATTTTCAAACAAAGTTAGTCTTATAGTGGGATGTGAGATGTTCCTAATGGTATTTGTACTTAACCAAAATTTCATGCATTTCTACCCATGGTTAAGTATCACACTAAAAACCCAAACATGAACATGCATCAAGAATTATCAATCATGATCATAAATTATCAATCATTGCATATCATGATTATAAATTATAAAATTGAGCATGAATCATGATTTAACCATTTAATTTATGGGTTATGCATTATCATCACCCAACACTATTTCAAAAAATAAGTCCACACCATCCTAAGTCAACCAAATAATGTGATATAAGTTAAGTCCACTATGGTTGACTAACCTAGGGTTTTCCTAACACTTAAGGATGGATTTAGGAACCCAATACAAGTTCTTTCCTATATGGTTCACTAAATATTCCTTAGGGATCCATTTCTAGCTATTGTTTTGTTTTTGGCTTGACCCCTAGCAATTAGGTATTTATAGACCTTTTCATTTTTATTCCCCTTGTAATCTAGGCCTTTCCTATTGAAGTTTGCCCTTTGGCTCCCTATGATCATGTTCAATGTGTTGGAGCCAATGGTGATTTTTTTTTAAGGCTTTAGTTAGGTGATCTACCTTTTCCCTTAAAGCTTTATTTTCTTCAATGCATGCATCATTTACATTAAAATGCATATAATGATCATATGAGCATGCATCATCATCATTAATATTTAAACATGCTTGTTCTAATTTTTCTTCTAGGGCCTTAATTTCATCAAGCATGCATTTATTCTTTTTCTTAGCCCTAAATAATTCCTTAGTAAGGCTAGAAATCATTGACATAATTTTCTTGGGAGGTAGATTCGTTACCTCACTTACCAAATCCTCTTCCGATGATGATGAGGATGAAGAAGAAGCTCCCCCTTCACTCGAGCTCTCTTCACTTGTGCTTGATTTTTTACCTTCGGAGGAGGTGGAGTCTAGATCATCAAATGCCATCAAGTCAAGGTTTGTGACAAACGTATTTTCTTCCTCCGATGATGATGATGAAGGATCATCCTATGTAATTGCTTTGAGTGCTTTGACCTTCCCCTTTTCTTTGGCCTTCTTCTCTTCTTCCTTTCTCTTACTCCCCTTCTTCTTTTCTTCTTTCTTCCTCCTCTCTTCTTTGCTCTTGTTCAAGAGGGGACACTCATCTATTATATGTCCCTCTTGTTAGCAATTATAGCAAATTATTTTCCTCTTGTGCCTTCTCCTGTCATAAGATTTGTTAAATTTTAAATTTCTTAAAGCACACCTTACCTTCCTTACTATATAAGCATCTTCATTGCTATTCATGGAGGATGAGGAGGATGCTTCATCGGAGGAGGAGAGAGTCTCCATCTTCTTCTTTCCCTTGTTGGCTACTAGTGCCACTCCCCTTGTTGGCTTGATGCTTGGTTCTTCAATTACTCCTTCAAGCCTTGTCTCATGCAACTCCATGGTGGAAAAGAATTGCTCTAGAGTGGTTATCTCTAGATTCTTGGAGATATAGAAAGAGTCCATCATTGAGCTCCATCTTGATGACCGAGGGAAGGAATCTATTGCCTTCATGACCATGTCCCGGTTGGAGAGTTTTTCTCCTACACTTGTTAGTCCAATCAAAATTTCTTTAAACCTAGAATGTAAAGAATTTACCTTCTCTCCCTTTTCGAGTTTGATGTTGCTTAATTGGGAGCGAAGGAGATCTCTTCTTGCAAGCTTGGCCTCGGAAGTGCCTTCATGGAGCTCTATGAGTTTCTCCCACATTTCCTTGGCGCTTGCACATTCCCCTATCCAGTTGATCTATTGTTGGGGGAGCACATTGAAGAGGTGGTGCTTGGCCTTTGAATTTGCAAGGTGCTCCTCCCTTTGCTTTTTAGTCCACCTTGACTTCTCTATTGGTTCACCCTCTTCATCCCTAGGCATCTCAAAACCATTTTCCATTATAAGCATAATATCGAAATCGGTTTCAAAGAATACCTCCATTCTCTTCTTCCACCAAGAGAATTCTCCCTCAAACTTTGGTGGGTGAATGTTAGAGTCGGCCATCCTTGATGTAGTGCTTGTTGCAGCGGTTAGTCCGGTGACAAGTGCCTTGGCTCTGATACCACTTGTTGGAACGTAGGTGGCCAGCTAAAGGGGGTGAATAGCCCTCAATCTTCGTATGGTGGAATTCGTTCGTTGATTGCCTACAAGTATAATTAGCACAAGCGGAAATGTAAAGTCAATACAAAGGCAATACTAACAAACCGATATAACATGGTTCACGACCTCGCCGCTAATCCACGCCAATTCGTCTCCGGTGAATCACTCCGAAACCAATCCAATATGGTCTCTCCCTTTAGCCAAAGCAAGGTGGAGGCAAACCTTCTTACAACACAAACACTCTTTCTTACAATAGATTTGAAATAAGAACAAGAGAAAGAGTTGGAAGCTTGTAGGGCACTTGGATGATCAATTAGAGCATAAGCATTAGCTATCCAAAAGCCCACACCTTCTCTATAAATAGAGAAGGATGTTTTCTTCCCGTTGGCCACTAGCAGTCGATTGATTCCCTGATCAGTCGACTGCTCCTGTAGTCGTTGCCCAATAACGGCTTCTTCCACGTTGAATTTCATCCAATGGCTCCCACATCAGTCAATAGATCGTTCCATTAGTCGATTGATGGAGCTATCAGTCGAGTGCGGGAAGCGAGCACTCGACTGATCACCATTCTGTGCCCGAAACCCTCGCGACTAGTCGACTGCTGCCATCAGTAGTCGACTGATGGTCTCGGCAGTCGACTGCCATGGGTTGGCACATAAACCAGACTCGAACACCAGTCGAGTCACAGTCGACTTGGAGCAGTCGACTTCCATGACATGACAATTGACTAATGTCAGGTAAACCTCAAACTTTACATCCGTTTGAGTGTCCGACGGTCAGGTAAAACCTCAACCCTTTCGGTCGAGCTTCCGACACTTAACCATTCAACCAAGTTCACCTAATGAGCTACTTACATTTCACTCATTCTCTCATCTCACTTGAAGTCCCTCACCGAAGCTCTCTTCGTTCGTGGCCACGTCCCTTGACAGCACCAAGTGCATGACTTCGCAATGCTCCTTCGCATCTCTTTCCCTCGAAGTCTACTTCCTTGGCTTCGCTTCAAGTCATCTCGTCCCACGGTCCCTCAGATGCATCAAGCGCACGGCTTCGCAATGCTCTTTTGCCGACTCAAGCATGAGGTTGTGAGTTGGTGAAACTCGCCAAAGCTCCATGTGTGAATTACTAAGTCCTGCAAGACTCTAACGCACATATCGAAACAATAACAACCTAACTTAAACCCTTTGCCACACACATTAAAACCATATCACATGGGTTGATTGCCCTAACACCCACGTCGGGATCACCTGAGACAACTCCTAAAGCAACATGTCTTTGTCTCCGATTGGTGCTAGCCAACCGACGGAGACAAGAGAAGAAGAGAGAGGAAGACGACTACTAAGATAGAAAACCTAAGATTAAAACCCTTTTCCAAAGATTATGAAGGGATCTATTTATAGATCTCTTAATTATGACATCTTAGGAGGCTTAAACGGAATCTATCTTACCATAATTATCCCATAATTAAGGTAAGAACAATCCAGAAAATTTTCATAAGAGAAATCTCCAAAAACGGCTGAGTCGCGACACAAAAGCATGTTTTATGTTGGTGCAATCGGGCCAGGTCACGATTGACTGGACTCGAGTTTGACTCGAGCGATGTTTTGATGTTTGACATTGATGTCTGATAATATTTTGGGGAGATTATTGGTGCAATCGACCCGGGTCATGATTGACCGAACTCGAGTTTGACTCGAGGGGGATTTTGACGGTTAATGGGGGTTGACCATGTCATGGAAAGTCCAAGTCTTGAGTACTTGGCATGTAAAGTCCAAGCATGGGTCTTGGCAAGGAAAAGTCCAAGCATGGGTCTTGGCATGTAAAGTCCAACATGGGTTAGTAAGGGAAAGTCCAAGCTTGAGTCTTGGCATTTGGAAAGTCCAAGGGTGTAGTCTTGGCCACGTAAGTCCAAGGGTGTAGTCTTGGCGGTGAAAGTCCAAGTCATGAGTACTTGGCATTTAGAAAGTCCAAGGGGTTTGATATTGGCGGCATAAAGTTCAAGGGTGCAGTCTTGGCAGCATAAGTCCAATGGTTGACGGCGTAAAGTCCATGCGGAGTCTTGGCAACATAAGTCCAATGTACCTTGGCAGTGTAGACAGCATTAGCATGACATAGCCGATAGAAGCACCTGAAGGCTAGCGTATGGATGAATAAGTCATGGATGACTTGGAGGGATCTGATAGGTGCGAGGCTGATAGAGGTGGCCAGAAGGCTTAGGTCTAGGCTAAGGGTGGTCTAGCAAGTATGGGGGTACCATACTTGGGATAAAACCTCATGTTTGAGGTGTATCAGTCGACTAGGACCTATGGGCAGTCGACTGGAGTGAGTCAACTAGGGTTTGACTGTGGAGAGTGAACTAGCAGTCGACTGCCAGAGGTAGGCAGTCGACTGCTTGGTCGAGCAGTCGACTGATCCAGGTGATCAGTCGATTGGTGCTCGATAATTCGGGCACAGAATGGAGTCGGACTCGACTGCTGGGGTTAACAGTCGAGTGAAGGCTCTATCAATCAACTGATGTCACATCCGTTGGATTCTTCCAACGTGGATTGCACCGTTGTCTCACAGCAACAGTGTCATCAGTCGACTGATAGTCCCGATCAGTCGACTGATAGGCAAAATCAAGCCCGATTGCAGGTTATAAAAGCAGCTTGGAAGAGGGCTTTTGGCAAGCATTTCTTGAAGAGTTTTGGGGCGAATTGCTAGTGTAATTCAGGATCTCCAAGTGCAACTCAAGCAACCACAAAACAAGCAATCCAAAAGCTCTTATAAAATTTATTCTTTACTTGTATTGCATTTTATTATTATGTCTTGCTTGTATTTGTTTCTTACTGTTGTAAGAGTTATTGTACGAGGTTTCTCCACCTCCGGATTGTTCTGAGAAGGAGTTTATTGGATTAGTAGTGCGTGTTTGCATTGCTAGGGCTTTTAGAGCCCAATCCGTGGAGTAGGAACCATTCGGTTCCGAACCACATTATATCTTGTGTAGTGCTTGTATTTGTGTTGTATTTGTTTTATTATTTTAATTTCCACTGCGTATAACACATTTTGTAGCAAGCATGCAACAAATTCTATCAACGCATCGAAACGAGCTATTCACCCCCTCTAGCGGTCAACGAATCCTCAACAATTGGTATCAGAGCCCGGGGCTCTTCTACGGACTAATCGCCGGGAGCAAACCACTAGAGGGAAGATGGAATTTGAAGAACAATTGGGTTGGGACATCAACACCCCAATTCCATATGCCTTCTATGGACAAGAAGGGTTTAGACAATGAAAGACAAGAATTGAAGATTTCGTGATGATGAGGGACTTTTAGGAGTGATCCATTTTGATGGAGGGATTTAATTATCCAAGAGGACCAAAGGGAGGCTTCCTCAAGAAGAAGAGATGGACCGAGGAGCAACTCCAACAATTCGATAAAAAAAAAGAAGGTAGTCAAATTTATTTTTGATCTAATTCCTAATGATATCTTGTGTAGCCTAGGGGATTACATGGATGCCAAGGAGCTTTGGAGCGAATTGGAAAAATATCACGAAAATCCATCAACGGTCCAAGAAGAAGAAGAAGAAGAGGAGTCTTCATCCTCACAAGCTCAAGAAGAAGCAAGCACATCCTCATCACAAGAGCTTGAGGATTCGGATGGTGATAGAGAGTCGACATCTGAATCGGTAGAGGAGGTGGAATTGGAAGAAGTCTCCACCTCTATGATTGAGGGGGAGGAGAGAATTCCCACACCGGAGCTAGAGCAAGAAGTTGCTTCAACCTCTGGAAGAAGTGAAGAAGCAACTCCGGCTTCCACCACGGACCTAGGTAACTCAAACAATGTAGGTTTAAATAAAAATTATATAATTTATTTTGAGTGTAGGGAATCCGGACACTACAAGAGTAAGTGTCCTAAAAGGGTCAAGAAGACTCCACCAGTGCAAAAAGTCAAGGATGTCGGTCCCCTAACAATCAAGATCAAGGAGCATGTCATTTGCTTCAAATGTCGACAACCGGGACACTACTAGAGTCAATGCCCAAAGGGGGAGAAAAAGACTCAAAAGGGAGCTACACATGTAGGGGGAGCCTCTAAGGTAAACCCTAAGATAAAATTCAATAATGCTTCTACTTTAATTTTTAGGCAAAAGCATGATAGGAGTAATCTTGCTATTTATCATGAAAAATATGCTAGAAATAACAAATATTTTTGCCTAGGAGCTAAGAGTGTCCATTTTAACAATAATGAGAAATTTGGGACTAATGTCCCTAGAAAAATCTTACCTAGGGAATCTATCAAGAAAATAGAAGACCACCTAGGTTTTAACCCCAAATGGACTAGGCATATGCCTAGAAAGAACCATGCCCAAGGATTAAATCAAAATAAAAAAATTGGGCAATTATAAAAGGAAAATCAAGCCTTGAGGTCAAGGCTTGAGAAAATGGAAAAGACTCTTAGGATTATGCAAAACCAAATAAAAGGGTCAAATGGTCAAAGTCAAGGGTCTAGATCTAAGAGTCAACACCTAGAGTCTAGGAGGCAAGGCTCATCTATGGGCAAGAAAGGCTTGAGTCACAAGCCTAAGTCCAAGGTAGATTAGCTTACCTACCATAGTGTTCCATTTGACTATGGAACTAAACTTAGGTCTAGAAAGACCAAGGTCAATAAGGAAGTCATCCCTAAGGTTGACCAAGGTAGGTGCTCAGTGGCCAAGGTTTCCATGAAACCTAGGAAGACCACTAAGAAGGTTACTAGGGAGCGAATCCCTAAGGTCAACCTAGTTAAGACCCAAATGACCAAGACTAACAAGCCTAGAAGGTCATTAGGTAGGTATCTAGGGAGGTCATCCCTAAGGAATACCTAGTAAACCCTAGGAGCTCAAATAGGTTTTGGGTTCCTAAGAGCGTGATCGATTCACGCTAGATGGGTTTAGGTGTGTCAACCTTGATTGGAAGGGTAGCTAACACAACCATAGCAAAGTTGACACTTTAGGATATTTTCAAGGTTATGGATACCTTGGAAATAGATTTGAATTTAAATCTTAAAAGATTTTAGGATGTGCCAATATATTTTTAGAATTATGAAAAATCAATCAAATTGGCACAATTTAGGTTTAGAGGTCTTAGTGTGTCATTTTGTGTTGTTGGCACACTTGGGGAATTAGTGGTAATATGACAAAATATATTTAATAATAACTAATGACAATTAGTATTAAAATTTAGGTATTATTATACCTATACATTTTATTTGCCATGTTTCTTTTGCCATATAACATGCCATGACATCATATCTATTTTTAATCATTTAATATGTCATGATCATATTTAGGATTAAGGTTAAATGTCATGTATTCTTAGATTTCATCTTACGCTATGACATCATGATTATGAGCATGTATTTATTTATATCATCATTTATGTCATGATCATTTCATGCATTTAATAAGAATTGAATTAAGGACATATGACATGACTTGAAGTCTCATTTATAAGGGAATCAAGTAGGGTTGCCTTAGAAAAATAGATGAAACCCTACATTAGAAGAACAAAACCCACATCTCACATCACATTGACATGTATGTGTATTTATACACCCTAGATACATACGAGATGCTAGGATATGAGTTAAGTTCAAGGTGCATAGTTTTTGCATCTAGATGAACTATAACTCATCTTATGTTATTGATGGATCATTGGGAAAGCTTATATTCAAGTCATGTACATTAAGCCCAAAGAATATGATCCAATATAAGGTTTTAAAACTATTTTAAAATCATTTTGAAAAATCTTGGTGAAGTCTATCTTTTGATAGCAATCACCATTGATGAAATTGATACAAAGTGAGCAAAAATATTGAAATTTTTCTTCACTTTTGAACTTTGGATCAATTTTGCTATTTTATGGGTAAAATATTTTTCTAACATTTTTCACCCATTGTATTTCTTATAAGTAATATACGTATGAATTTTCATAAATTTTTGATATACGTAGAATTACTTATGTTTTTTCAAAATTCATTTCTAATAACTAAAAATTGAAATTTTTAGTTATCAGTCGACTGCCCTTGGTGGCAGTCGATTGATGGGCATGACAGTTGACTGATGCCTGATAAAGTCGACTGCCAGGCTAATTTCGAGAAAAACAAGGTTGTTTAGCCCATTTTCAACTACGGTAAAGTTCTCTAACTACTCCTAACCCTAGGATATGCTTTGGGAAGCATTATAAAGGGTGAAAATCCATTGGATATGGATTAGGATAGTTTTTAGGGTGATGTATCTAATTTAAGGTATGGAAAAGTTCAATGTTGAACTTTAGACCTTACTTTTGATGGTTTAGAGTTCCTATTGGCTTAGGGACTTACCAAAAATATTATTGGTGCAATGGTCAAGGGGGAGCAAGCCTTTAGGGGGAGGTATTCATCATGGGATGATGGATGTTATTTTTCCTCATGCGGGGGAAAAATAGGAAATTTGAAATACCCAATTTGGAAATTGGGAGAGTGTGTAGGATTGCCTCTCTTGAGTGATATAAGACTTATCACTAGGAAGTTTGTAGGCATCCTAGATATTTTTGGACCAAGGGGGAGATTGTAAGATCTCATTGGGATATGAGATATTGACCTCCTTAGAGAGAATCTTTTAGATGTTAGTCAAAAAGGGGGAGAATATTTGGGAGAATTATTGGGATAATTTATGAGATTACCAATTTGGAGTAATTAGTAAGAAGATTTGAGTTAGTGTCTAACTCAAAGGTATGTGGTTTTGTCAAACATCAAAAAAGGGGAGATTATTGGTGCAATCAGCCCATGTCACGATTGACCGAACTCGAGTTTGACTCGAGCGATATTTTGATGTTTGACATGGAGGTTTGACATTAATGTTTGACATTGATGTTTGATAATATTTTAGGGAGATTGTTGGTGCAATCGACCCGGGTCATGATTGAACGAACTCGAGTTTGACTCGAGGGGGATTTTGATGGTTGACTGGGGTTGACTATGTCATGGAAAGTCCAAGTCTTGAGTACTTGGCATGTAAAGTCCAAGCATGGGTCTTGGCAAGGAAAAGTCCAAGCATGGGTCTTGGCATGTAAAGTCCAACATGTGTTGGTAAGGGAAAGTCCAAGCTTTAGTCTTGGCATTTGGAAAGTCCAAGGGTGTAGTCTTGGCCACGTAAGTCCAAGGGTGTATTCTTGGCGGTGAAAGTCGAAGTCATGAGTACTTGGCATTTGAAAAGTCCAAGGGGTTTGATATTGGTGGCGTAAATCCAAGGGTGGAGTCTTGGCAATATAAGTCCAATGGTTGGCGGTGTAAAGTCCAAGCGGAGTCTTGACAGCGTAAGTCCAATGTGCCTTGGCAGTGTAGACACCGTTAGCATGACATAGCCGATGGAAGCACCTGAAGGTTAACATATTGATGAACAAGTCATGGATGACTTGGATGGATCCGATAGGCGCGAGACTGACGGAGGTGGCTATAAGGCTTAGGTCTAGGCTAAGGGTGGTCTAGTAAGTATGGGGGCACTATACTTGGGGTAAAACCTCATGTTTGAAGTGTATCAGTCGACTGAGACCTATGGGCAGTCGATTGGAGTGAGTCAACTAGGGTTTAACTACAGGGAGTGCCCTAGCAGTCAACTACCAAAGGTAGGTAGTCGACTGCTTGGCCGAGCAGTCGACTGATCCAGGTGATCAGTCGACTAGTGCTCGAGAATTCGGGCACAGGATGGAGTCGGACTCGACTGCTAGGGTTAACAGTCGAGTGAAGGCTCTATTAGTCTACTGATGAGTATGGTCAGTCGACTGATGTCCTATCTGTTGGATTTTTTCAGCGTGGATTGCACCGTTGTCTCACAGCAACAGTGTCATCTGTCGACTGATGGTCTCAATCAGTCAACTGATAGGTGAAATCTAACCCGATTATAGGTTATAAAAGAAGCTCGGAAGAGGGATTTTGGCAAGCATTTCTTGAGGAGTTTTGGGGCGAATTGCTAGTGTAATTCAGGGTCTCCAAGTGCAACTCAAGAAACTGTTGGGCTTTTCCGGGCCGCAAAAACCGCTTTTTGCGTTGCGGAAACCCCGGAAGTCCCGGCCACGGATCCGTGCGAAGAAGTATTAAAACTAATTACATGTATGTGCTTACAAAATCCTCTAGATCTACCTTAGAACTAAGAGATAAGGATGTTACCCTTGATGCGATGCCCTTCGCAAATCCCGCTCGTCCAAAGTCCGCCGGAACTCGAGAGTGTCAAGTGCACACTCCTCTATGGTATCCACACAAGCAATAGGTGGAAGAAAACTCAACCTTGAGTGTGCTAGCACTCCTTGGTTGGTTCGGCCAAAGAGAGGAAGGAGAGGGAGAGCTTGAGAGGAAAATTCCCAAGGAAGAAGATGAAGTAATGAGTGATTACTCACAAAATGAATTTTCACTCACATAACCCCCAAATGGTGGCCGGCCACTTCATGGAGGGGGAGTTACATGCATGCATGTAACTCCCATGACCCTTGGTCTCCCTCATGATGTGGAACTAATTGACCAAGTCAATGATGATGTGGAGCATCATCATTGGCCGGCCATGCCTAGTCATCATCATGACATGGCATTTGGTCAAGTCAAACTTGACCTTTCAACTTCCCTCTCAAGTCAAGTCAAACTTGACCTCTAATCTCCCATGGTTGATCAAATCTAACCACTTGACTCAAGTCAATTTAATATAATGAATCTCTATTCATTAATTTAAATTGATTTGATGAATCAAATCTCAATTAGACTCATTCAACACTTGAATCAACTTGAGTCTAACTCAATTAGTCTAATTTGGATTACTCTTAATCCAATTTGGTTCATCCCATGAACCTAATCCTCATGGTTCATCATATGAACCTAATCTCCATCTAATTGCTCTCATGTGTGTGACCCTATAGGTTCTTGTAACGTTGGCAATGTCCCTAAACCGATTTAGGAACATAAGCAATGAGCGGTATCTAGCAACACATCATTGCTACCCAAGTTAAAAGAATGTTGAGCTCCAACATCACCTTTGTGACTACTAATTGTGACTCTCACAATATGTGACAATGTCCCTCTATCCTTGACATCTAGATTGACCAATCGAGGCATAGACCGTGTCATCCTCGGTACAATCTAAATCTTGAACTCCAAGTAGACTCACTCTAATCAAATGAGCTCAATATCTCATATTGACTCATTTGGGCATGGCCATGCACTTCGTGGTCTCACTCTATCAAGAATATCGATGTCACCCCCGTCATATAGGAGGGATAGATCCCATCTACATCACTCACATCCCTTCGCATAATTCGTTACATACCCAGTAATCGCCTTTATAGTCCACCCATTTACGGGTGACGTTTGACGAAGCCAAAGTATGCAACTCCTTATGTAGGGAACCATGGTGACTTCAGGTCTAAGGACTAATAGTCATACTAATAGCCACATGAGAAAGTATATGACACTCATATAACGATCCATGATACTTTCTCATGGCGGGTCATTCAGTATACATTCTCGATGCATACCCATGTGTCAACTTGATATCTCATATCCATGACTTGTGAGATCAAGTCATCTTGTTGACCTACATGCTAGTCTCTACGCATTAACATTGTCCACTGAATGTTAATACTGACTAGGAATGATTAAGAGTAGTGTTCTCTATATCATCTCATTATCGATTCATCGATCGATTGACATAGATAAGAACCTACTACCCGGACATTATTATATTTAGTTATTTGGCACCAATACAAGTAAATATAATAACCATGCCTTTATAAATAGGAATATGATACAATAAAGTCCATACAACAATCATCATATGATTGGCTCTAGGGCTTTCACTAACAATCTCCCACTAGCACTAGTGCCAATCACTGTAGTATCTAATACCCAATGACCTAGTGTGACCATCATGCTTTTACGTGCGAAGCCTTGGTCAAGGGATCTGCGATGTTAGCCTCTGTGGGTACTGCAAATCTTCACATCTCCTCTATCGATGATCTCGAATGAGATGGAAGCGCCGTAGTATGTGTTTGGTCCATTTGGTGTGAAGCGAGGTTCCTTAGCTGAATCGCTCCATTGTTGTCACAATAGAGCTCTATAGGATCTGCAATGCTAGGAACCACCCCAAGCTCAGTAATGAACTTGCGGATCCAAACTGCCTCCTTTGCTGCCTCAGATGCAGCGATATACTCGGCTTCTGTTGTAGAATCAGCAACTGTGTCCTGCTTCGAACTCTTCCAGCTCACAGCGCCACCATTCAAGCAAAACACGAACCCCCATTTGCGATCTGTAATCATCACAGTCGGTTTGGAAGTGGCATCATAACCCTTCTGACTAGCTCCTCATCGCCTCCAAATATCAAGAAATATTCTTTAGTCCTTCTTAAGTACTTAAGAATATTCTTGACTGCTATCCAGTGACGCTCACCTGGATCTGACTGGTATCTACTCATCATGCTCAAAGCATACGAGACATCAGGACGAGTACACAGCATGGCGTACATGATAGATCCTATAGCAGATGCGTAAGGGATCTTATCCATGCAGTCTCTCTCCTCTCTAGAAGAGGGACTTTGAGTCTTCGAAAGACTCACACCATGTGACATCGGCAGAAGTCCTTTCTTGGAATTCTGCATGGCAAACCGAAGTAATACCATGTCAATGTATGTACTCTGACTTAGGCCAAGCAATCTCTTAGATCTATCTCTATAGATCTTGATGCCTAGAATACAGGCTGCTTCACCTAAGTCCTTCATTGAGAAGCACGTCCCCAGCCAAGTCTTCACAGACTGTAGCGAAGGGATGTCATTCCCAATGAGTAGTATGTCATCCACATACAGTACAAGGAACACAAATGTGTTCCCATTAACCCTCTTGTAGACACAGGGTTCATCTTCATTCTTGATGAAACCAAACTGTTTGATCGCATCATCGAATCGAAGATTCCAGCTCCGAGAAGCTTGCTTTAGCCCATAAATGGACCTTTGCAGCTTGCATACCTTCCCAGTATGCTGTGGATCTACAAAGCCCTCAGGTTGTGTCATGTACACATCCTCGAGTAAGTTTCCATTCAGAAACGCGGTTTTGACATCCATCTGCCAGATCTCATAATCGTGGTATGCTGCAATAGCAAGCAAGATCCGAATGGACTTAAACATTGCTACTGGAGAAAAGGTTTCATCATAGTCAATACCATGAATTTGCTTGAAACCTTTAGCCACCAATCGGCCCTTATAGGTATGCGTAAGTCCATCCATGTCAGTCTTTCTCCTAAAGACCCACTTACACCCAATGGGTTTGACCCCTTCAGGTGGATCAACCAAAGTCCATACTTGGTTAGTGTACATGGATTCCATCTCGGATCTCATGGCGTCTAGCCATTTCTCAGAATCTGGGCTCATCACAGCTTCCTGATAGGAGGTAGGCTCATTCTCAATGAGCATAATGTCATCATGGTCAGACAAGAGAAATGAGTATCTCTCAGGCTGACGACGTACCCTATCAGACCTACGAAGAGGTAGGTCTACTTGAACAGGTGGTTGTTCCACAACTCTTTGTGCAACAACCTCATCACCCACAACACTTTGTGGTTCCTGTTCAACCTCCATCAAGGCCTCAGTGCTATGGTCCTTATCTTGAATTTCTTCAAGATCGAAGGTACTCCCACTAGTTTTTCTAGAAACAAAATCCCTTTCTAGAAAAACCCGGTCTTTTACCACAAACACTTTGTCTTGGTGGGAATGTAGAAGTAATATCCCTTTGTATCCTTGGGATATCCAACAAAATAGCACCTATCGGATTTGGGTCCCAGTTTGTCTGAGACTTGACGTCGAACGTAAGCCTCACAACCCCAAATCCTCATAAAAGACATCTTGGGATTTTTCCCTGTCCATATCGTATATGGTGTCTTTACCACAGCCTTGGATGGTACACGGTTAAGGGTAAAGGCTGCTGTGTCCAGAGCATATCCCCAAAAGGATATAGGAAGATCTGTGTGACTCATCATAGATCGTACCATATCCAATAGAGTACGATTCCTCCTTTCGGATACACCATTCCACTGTGGTGTTCCAGGAGGAGTGAGTTGGGATAGAATCCCACACTCAGCTAGATAGTCACGAAACTCATGGCTAAGGTATTCACCACCTCGATCTGATCGAAGTATCTTAAGACTCTTGCCAAGCTGGTTTTGTACTTCATTCTTGAATTCTTTGAACTTTTCAAAGGATTCAGATTTATGTGTCATAAGATACACATAACCATATCTACTGAAGTCATCAGTAAATGTAATGAAGTACCTGTAACCACCTCTAGCAGCAACATTGAAAGGACCACATACATCACTATGTATAAGTCCTAACAAATCATTGCTGCTCTTCGCTATGTCCACTAAAGGAGTCTTGGTCATCTTGCCTAAAAGGCAAGACTCGCATGTCTCATATGATTCAAAATCAAATGAGTCTAGCGACCCATCCTTATGGAGTGAGATAAGCGACTCTCATTTATGTGACCTAGCGACAATGCGAGATAGGTTTGGTTCAACTCATTTGATTTGAACCTCTTGGTACTTATGTTATAGATAGGGCTCTCTAAGTCTAGAAAGTAGAGTCCGTTCATTAGAGGTGCACTACAATAGAACATATCATTTAAATAAACTGAACAACATTTGTTCTTTATTATAAATGAAAACCCTTTCTTGTCCAAACAAGAAACTGAAATGATGTTCTTAGTTAAAGCAGGCACATAACAACATTCTTCTAATTCTAGTACAAGCCCAGAGGGTAGAGATAGATCATAAGTTCCTACGACCTTGGCACCCTTGCTCCATTGCCTACTCGTAGGTCCACCTATCGCCTTTGTCAATGCCCTGCTATTTCTCAAATTTCGCACATTGGTACAAATGTGAGATGCACATCCAGATCTAATACCCATGATGAAGAAATAGATAGATTGACTTCTATAACATTTATACCTGAAGTAGAAGTCTCACTTCTCTTCTTCTTAAGATCTTCCAGGTATGCCTTGCAGTTACGCTTCCAATGTCCTGCTTCCTTGCAGAAGAAGCAAGCCCCTTCCTTGGCTACCCCTCCTTTGGGTTTAAGTTCTTTGCCTTTGCCCTTGGCTTGGGACTTTCCCTTACCTTTAGGCTTGCCCTTGCCTTTCTTCTTCTGCACCATCAAAATGGTGTCAGATTTACCCTTCTTAAGGTTAAGCTCGTGATTCTCAACATCTTTGAGCATTTCAGATGGCTTATCAATTTCATTCATGTTATAATTCATGACAAATTGATCGAAGGCTCTTGGTAAAGATTGCAAGATTAGGTCAGTGGCCAGCTCTTGGCCAAGTGGGAATCCCAGCCTTTGTAGGTTTTCTACGTACCCAATCATCTTGAGTACATATGAACCTACAGGAGTCCCTTCTTGCATTTTAGACCCAAATAGTGCTTTAGAGACTTCATATCTCTCATGCCTAGCTTGTCCTTGATATAGTTGACGAAGATGTCCAACCATATCATAAGCATTCATGAACTCATGTTGCTTCTGAAGCTCAGAGTTCATGGTCGCGAGCATTAGACATGACACATATAATGCATCATCTTGATGCTTCTTGTAAGCATCTTGTCACCGCGAGGCAAGGGCGGTGAGGTGCCTGCTCTGGAATGGGTTGCTCCAGACGTCTGACTTCCTTTCTTGGGTGAGAACAATTCTCAGGTTCCTGTATCAGTCCAGGAAATTTGCTCCATTGAGCTTGTCCTACTCAAGGAAAGATCGCAGAGAGAGAGTGTTAGTGTTGTATGACATAGTAATCTACAAAATACAATGCAGAGGATTAATATCATATTCCTTTTATCATTTAATTAGGCCTTTAATCAAATGATGCTCCCCAGAATTATAGGAATTTTATAGAATCGAGTTATGGATGTGGTCAAACCACATTTACTTGATTCATACTAACTAGCTTTAATTCTTGTGGGACATGATCCACATCATACTAAGCCTTGAGTTAGCTTTGTCTAAATCGCCCAAGACTTAGTACGATCGGTGGGTAACACATTACCGATTACATCTCTATGCAACTCTTGTTTATAGGATTAAGACCCACATTTACAAAAGACCTTGAGTTAGCTTTGGCTAAATCGCCCAAGATTTAGTGTAAATGCGATCTTAACCTATCTTTCCAACGATTGAATATGCCTATAGTTCTACTCGATCCAATTGAGTTAACTAGTTTTGCTCAATCTAATTGAGCTTACTCTAACCCGAGTCGTGATATGCAGGACCAAGTTTGTCCCTCCGCACCCTACCAAGATAATATGCGTTGCTCTGCTTTGGCAGATTCAACAACAACAAATGATCGAGGTAGTGATGGGTATCAAGGCTCGGTAGGCATTTTCGAGTTGATTCGATTATGATCTAATCTAATCGTAATGTGTATCTTATACGCATTTAGGCCTTTATTATCCTATATTAGCATGCATCATATACATACATTCATTATTCTAGCATGCATCATATACATACAAGAAAATTAACCTAGCATGCATCATATACATACAAGCATGTTTCTACTAGCATGCATCACATACATACAAGCAAAATCAATTAAATATAAATATATATATATCAACATATATATATATCATTAAATGTGATATAGTCATGGCCCTACTAGGATCTTCTCAAGCCAATGAGAAGATCGGACGGTCAACCTAAGGCTAGCGGCTTCTCCAAGCGCTTCCTTTGACCGCCATGTGTCGTCGTCACCCTTCTTGTAAGCTCGTCTTCAAGTGGACTTTCCACCGCTCCATCTTTGTACATTACAAATACGAAACTCGAGTTACATTCGAGTCTAAAACTATTTACAACTAGAATATTAAAAGAATAGGCGCGACGCAGTCGCAAACACTTTACAACACGCTGACCACAAAGCAAGACGCAGGTAGTATTATGAATTACAACACACTTAATCCAATCCAATTGGGTTATTGGGCCATGACAATCACAGAATTATACATAATTCTAAATTATGTATTTTTTACAGAAATTTCTATAATTTTTCCTAATTTATTTCGAATTTATGAGTCAACTCTCCGTAACGGTCCCGCTAAGCGGTTTAAGCACGATCGCGGGACATGGCCCCTTTCGAGGATAGGGGCAGCGCCCCTACTCGCAAAAGCAACGTCGCGAGTGTCCCTACAATGATCTTACAGCGACTTAAGTCGCTGTCCCAAAAACCTAAAGCGAGAACTCGCCGATTCGGAGAGTTTTTCGTGATTTGAAACCTACGAGTGTCCCAACACTCGTTGCTTCGACTCACGAGAAAAATACCCAAAAATTCTATAAAATAAGAAAATTTACAGAAACATATAAATCTGTAATTTTTATATCTAATATAAAAACAACAAAACGAAACACATACATGCTTCGACGTGGCTCGATACCATGTTGGTTTTTCCGGCAAAAACCGCTTTTTGCGTCATGGAAACCGGAAGTCCCGCCACGGATCCGTCGAAGAAGTATTAAAACTAATTACATGTATGTGCTTACAAAATCCTCTAGATCTACCTTAGAACTAAGAGATAAGGATGTTACCCTTGATGCGATGCCTTCGCAAATCCCGCCGGCCCAAAGTCCGCCGAACTCGAGAGTGTCAAGTGCACACTCCTCTATGGTATCCACACAAGCAATAGGTGGAAGAAAACTCAACCTTGAGTGTGCTAGCACTCCTTGGTTGGTTCGGCCAAAGAGAGGAAGGAGAGGGAGAGCTTGAGAGGAAAATTCCCAAGGAAGAAGATGAAGTAATGAGTGATTACTCACAAAATGAATTTTCACTCACATAACCCCCAAATGGTGGCCGGCCACTTCATGGAGGGGGAGTTACAGGCATGCATGTAACTCCCATGACCCTTGGTCTCCCTCATGATGTGGTACTAATTGACCAAGTCAATGATGATGTGGAGCATCATCATTGGCCGGCCATGCCTAGTCATCATCATGACATGGCATTTGGTCAAGTCAAACTTGACCTTTCATCTTCCCTCTCAAGTCAAGTCAAACTTGACCTCTAATCTCCCATGGTTGATCAAATCTAACCACTTGACTCAAGTCAATTTAATATAATGAATCTCTATTCATTAATTTAAATTGATTTGATGAATCAAATCTCAATTAGACTCATTCAACACTTGAATCAACTTGAGTCTAACTCAATTAGTCTAATTTGGATTACTCTTAATCCAATTTGGTTCATCCCATGAACCTAATCCTCATGGTTCATCATATGAACCTAATCTCCATCTAATTGCTCTCATGTGTGTGACCCTATAGGTTCTTGTAACGTTGGCAATGTCCCTAAACCGATTTAGGAACATAAGCAATGAGCGGTATCTAGCAACACATCATTGCTACCCAAGTTACAAGAATGTTGAGCTCCAACATCACCTTTGTGACTACTAATTGTGACTCTCACAATATGTGACAATGTCCTCTATCCTTGACATCTAGATTGACCAATCGAGGCATAGACCGTGTCATCCTCGGTACAATCTAAATCTTGAACTCCAAGTAGACTCACTCTAATCAAATGAGCTCAATATCTCATATTGACTCATTTGGGCATGGCCATGCACTTCGTGGTCTCACTCTATCAAGAATATCGATGTCACCCCCGTCATATAGGAGGGATAGATCCCATCTACATCACATCCTCCGCATAATTCGCTTACATACCCAAGAATCGCCTTTATAGTCCACCCATTTACGGGTGGCGTTTGACGGCCAAAGTATGCAACTCCTTATGTAGGGAACCATGGTGACTTCAGGTCTAAGGACTAATAGTCATACTAATAGCCACATGAGAAAGTATATGACACTCATATAACGATCCATGATACTTTCTCATGGCGGGTCATTCAGTATACATTCTCCAATGCATACCCATGTGTCAACTTGATATCTCAATCCATGACTTGTGAGATCAAGTCATCTTGTTGACCTACATGCTAGTCTCTACGCATTAACATTGTCCCTGAATGTTAATACTCGACTAGGAATGATTAAGAGTAGTGTTCTCTATATCATCTCATTATCGATTCATCCAATCGATTGACATAGATAAGAACCTACTACCCAAGGACATTATTATATTTAGTTATTTGGCACCAATACAAGTAAATATAATAACCATGCCTTTATAAATAGGAATATGATACAATAAAGTCCATACAACAATCATCATATGATTGGCTCTAGGGCTTTCACTAACAATCTCCCACTAGCACTAGTGCCAATCACCGTAGTATCTAATACCCAATGACCTAGTGTGACCATCATGCTTTTTCTGTGCCAAAGCCTTGGTCAAGGGATCTGCGATGTTAGCCTCTGTGGGTACTCTGCAAATCTTCACATCTCCTCTATCGATGATCTCTCGAATGAGATGGAAGCGCCGTAGTATGTGTTTGGTCCGCTGGTGTGAGCGAGGTTCCTTAGCCTGTGCAATCGCTCCATTGTTGTCACAATAGAGCTCTATAGGATCTGCAATGCTAGGAACCACCCCAAGCTCAGTAATGAACTTGCGGATCCAAACTGCCTCCTTTGCCTCGGATGCATGATATACTTACGGCTGTTGTAGAATCAAGAATCGTGTGTCCTGCTTCGAACTCTTCCAGCTCACAGCGCCACCATTCAAGCAAAACACGAACCCTGACTGCGATCTGTAATCATCCTGGTCAGTTTGGAAGCTGGCATCGCTGTAACCCTTTACAGCTAGCTCCTCATCGCCTCCAAATATCAAGAAATATTCTTTAGTCCTTCTTAAGTACTTAAGAATATTCTTGACTGCTATCCAGTGACGCTCACCTGGATCTGACTGGTATCTACTCATCATGCTCAAAGCATACGAGACATCAGGACGAGTACATAGCATGGCGTACATGATAGATCCTATAGCAGATGCGTAAGGGATCTTATCCATGCAGTCTCTCTCCTCTCTAGAAGAGGGACTTTGAGTCTTCGAAAGACTCACACCATGTGACATCGACAGAAGTCCTTTCTTGGAATTCTGCATGGCAAACCGAAGTAATACCATGTCAATGTATGTACTCTGACTTAGGCCAAGCAATCTCTTAGATCTATCTCTATAGATCTTGATGCCTAGAATACAGGCTACTTCACCTAAGTCCTTCATTGAGAAGCACGTCCCCAGCCAAGTCTTCACAGACTGTAGCGAAGGGATGTCATTCCCAATGAGTAGTATGTCATCCACATACAATACAAGGAACACAACTGTGTTCCCATTAACCCTCTTGTAGACACAGGGTTCATCTTCATTCTTGATGAAACCAAACTGTTTGATCGCATAATCGAATCAAGATTCGGCTCGAGAAGCTTGCTTTAGCCCATAAATGGACCTTTGCAGCTTGCATACCTTCCCAGTATGCTGTGGATCTACAAAGCCCTCAGGTTGTGTCATGTACACATCCTCGAGTAAGTTTCCATTCAGAAACGCGGTTTTGACATCCATCTGCCAGATCTCATAATCGTGGTATGCTGCAATAGCAAGCAAGATCCGAATGGACTTAAACATTGCTACTGGAGAAAAGGTTTCATCATAGTCAATACCATGAATTTGCTTGAAACCTTTAGCCACCAATCGGCCCTTATAGGTATGCGTAAGTCCATCCATGTCAGTCTTTCTCCTAAAGACCCACTTACACCCAATGGGTTTGACCCCTTCAGGTGGATCAACCAAAGTCCATACTTGGTTAGTGTACATGGATTCCATCTCGGATCTCATGGCGTCTAGCCATTTCTCAGAATCTGGGCTCATCACAGCTTCCTGATAGGAGGTAGGCTCATTCTCAATGAGCATAATGTCATCATGGTCAGACAAGAGAAATGAGTATCTCTCAGGCTGACGACGTACCCTATCAGACCTGCGAAGAGGTAGGTCTACTTGAACAGGTGGTTGTTCCACAACTCTTTGTGAAACAACCTCATCACCCACAACACTTTGTGGTTCCTGTTCAACCTCCATCAAGGCCTCAGTGCTATGGTCCTTATCTTGAATTTCTTCAAGATCGAAGGTACTCCCACTAGTTTTTCTAGAAACAAAATCCCTTTCTAGAAAAACCCCGCCTTGCCACAAACACTTTGCCGATCGAATGTAGAAGTAATATCCCTTTGTATCCTTGGGATATCCAACAAAATAGCACCTATCGGATTTGGGTCCTTTATGCGAGACTTGACGTCAACGTAAGCCTCACAACCCCAAATCCTCATAAAAGACATCTTGGGATTTTTCCCTGTCCATATCGTATATGGTGTCTTTACCATGACCTTGGATGGTACAGGTTAAGGGTAAAGGCTGCTGTCGGAGCATATCCCCAAAAGGATATAGGAAGATCTGTGTGACTCATCATAGATCGTACCATATCCAATAGGGTACGATTCCTCCTTTCGGATACACCATTCCACTTTGTGGTGTTCCAGAGGAGTGAGTTGGGATAGAATCCCACACTCACTAGATAGTCACGAAACTCATGGCTAAGGTATTCACCACCTCGATCCGATCAAGTATCTTAATACTCTTGCCAAGTTTGGTTTTGTACTTCATTCTTGAATTCTTTGAACTTTTCAAAGGATTCGATTTATGTGTCATAAGATACACATAACCATATCTCCATCAAGTCATCAAGAAATGTAATGAAGTACTGTAACCACCTCTAGCAAAGAATTGAAAGGACCACATACATCACTATGTATAAGTCCTAACAAATCTGTTGCTCTTCGCTATGTCCACTAAAGGAGTCTTGGTCATCTTGCCTAAAAGGCAAGACTCGCATGTCTCATATGATTCAAAATCAAATGAGTCTAGCCCCATCCTTATGGAGCCGAGATAAGCGACTCTCATTTATGTGACCTGCGACAATGCCAGAGGTAGGTTTGGTTCAACTCATTTGATTTGAACCTCTTGGTACTTATGTTATAGATAGGGCTCTCTAAGTCTAGAAAGTAGAGTCTGCTCATTAGAGGTGCACTACAATAGAACATATCATTTAAATAAATGAACAACATTTGTTCTTTATTATAAATGAAAACCCTTTCTTGTCCAAACAAGAAATCAAATGATGTTCTTAGTTAAAGCACATAACAACATTCTTCTAATTCTAGTACAAGCCCGGAGGGCGAGATAGATCATAAGTTCCTACAAAGAATAAAGAAGAACCCTTGCTCCATTGCCTACTCGTAGGTCCACTCGCCCTTTGTCAATGCCCGCTATTTCTCACCGCACATTGGTACAAATGTGAGATGCACATCCGTATCTAATACCCATGATGAAGAAATAGATAGATTGACTTCTATAACATTTATACCAAGTAGAAGTCTCACTTCTCTTCTTCTTAAGATCTTCCGGTATGCCTTGCGATTCACGCTTCCAATGTCTGCTTCCTTGCGGAAGAAGCAAGCCCCTTCCTGGCTACCCCTCCTTTGGGTTTAAGTTCTTTGCCTTTGCCCTTGGCTTGGGACTTTCCCTTACCTTTAGGCTTGCCCTTGCCTTTCTTCTTCTCGCACCATCAAAATGGTGTCGATTTACCCTTCTTAAGGTTAAGCTCGTGATTCTCAACATCCGAGCATTTCAGTGATGGCTTATCAATTTCATTCATGTTATAATTCATGACAAATTGATCGAAGGCTCTGGCAAAGATTGCAAGATTAGGTCGGCGCTCTTGGCCAAGTGGGAATCCGACCTTTGTAGGTTTTCTACGTACCCAATCATCTTGAGTACATATGAACCTCTGAGAGTCCCTTCTTGCATTTTAGACCCAAATAGTGCTTTAGAGACTTCATATCTCTCATGCCTAGCTTGTCCTTGATATAGTTGACGAAGATGTCCAACCATATCATAAGCATTCATGAACTCATGTTGCTTCTGAAGCTCAGAGTTCATGGTCGCGAGCATTAGACATGACACATCTAATGCATCATCTTGATGCTTCTTGTAAGCATCTTTGTCACCGCGAGGCGTGGCGGTGAGGTGCCTCCGGAATGGGCTGCTCCAGACGCATGTGACTTCCTTTCGGGTGAGAACAATTCTCGTGTTCTGCATCACCAGGAAATTTGCTCCATTGAGCTTGTCCTTCTCAAGGACAGATCGCAGAGAGAGAGTGTTCGTGTTGTTTGACATAGTAATCTACAACATACAATGCAGAGAATTAATATCATATTCCTTTTATCATTTAATTAGGCCTTTAATCAAATGATGCTCCCACTGAATTATAGGAATTTTATAGAATCGAGTTATGGATGTGGTCAAACCACATTTACTTGATTCATACAAACTAACTATAATTCTTGTGGGACAAGATCCACATCATACTAAGCCTTGAGTTAGCTTTGGCTAAATCGCCCAAGACTTAGTACGATCGGTGGGTAACACATTACCGATTACATCTCTATGCAACTCTTGTTTATAGGATTAAGACCCACATTTACAAAAGACCTTGAGTTAGCTTTGGCTAAATCGCCCAAGATTTAGTGTAAATGCGATCTTAACCTATCTTTCCAACGATTGGAATATGCCTATGGTTCTACTCGATCCAATTGAGTTAACTAGTTTTGCTCAATCTAATTGAGCTTACTCTAACCCGAGTCGTGATAGGCGGGACCAAGATTGTCCCTCCGCACCCTACCAAGATAATATGCATTGCTCTGCTTTGGCAGATTCAACAACAACAAATGATCGAGGTAGTGATGGGTATCAAGGCTCGGTAGGCAT
The DNA here is from genome assembly GCA_025175895.1 of Wurfbainia villosa. Classification (NCBI taxonomy): domain Eukaryota; kingdom Viridiplantae; phylum Streptophyta; class Magnoliopsida; order Zingiberales; family Zingiberaceae; genus Wurfbainia; species Wurfbainia villosa. Next base: position 27,584,103 of record CM045995.1, read on the forward strand.
TTTCGAGTTGATTCGATTATGATCTAATCTAATCGTAATGTGTATCTTATACGCATTTAGGCCTTTATTATCCTATATTAGCATGCATCATATACATACATTCATTATTCTAGCATGCATCATATACATACAAGAAAATTAACCTAGCATGCATCATATACATACAAGCATGTTTCTACTAGCATGCATCACATACATACAAGCAAAATCAATTAAATATACATATATATATATCAACATATATATATATCATTAAATGTGATATAGTCATGGCCCTACTAGGATCTTCTCAAGACAATGAGAAGATCGGACGGTCAACCTAAGGCTAGCGGCTTCTCCAAGCGCTTCCTTTGACCGCCATGTGTCGTCGTCACCCTTCTTGTAAGCTCGTCTTCAAGTGGACTTTCCACCGCTCCATCTTTGTACATTACAAATACGAAACTCGAGTTACATTCGAGTCTAAAACTATTTACAACTAGAATATTAAAAGAATAGGCGCGACGCGCAGGTCGCAAACACTTTACAACACGCACAACCACAAAACGGCACGCAGGCCGTATTATGAATTACAACACACTTAATCCAATCCAATTGGGTTATTGGGCCATGACAATCACAGAATTATACATAATTCTAAATTATGTATTTTTTACAGAAATTTCTATAATTTTTCCTAATTTATTTCGAATTTATGAGTCAACTCTCCGTAACGGTCCCGCTAAGCGGTTTCCGGGCACGATCGCGGGACATGGCCCCTTTCGAGGAAAGGGGCAGCGCCCCTACTCGCAAAATAAACTTCGCGAGTGTCCCTACAATGATCTTACAGCGACTTAAGTCGCTGTCCCAAAAACCTAAAGCGAGAACTCGCCGATTCGGAGAGTTTTTCTCGACGGTTGAAACCTACGAGTGTCCCAACACTCGTTGCTTCGACTCTACGAGAAAAATACCCAAAAATTCTATAAAATAAGAAAATTTACAGAAACATATAAATCTGTAATTTTTATATCTAATATAAAAACAACAAAAACGAAACACATACATGGACGTGGCTCGATACATCATGGCTTTTCCGCCGCAAAACCGCTTTGGAAACCCTGTAAGTCCCGACCACGGATCCGCAAGAAGTATTAAAACTAATTACATGTATGTGCTTACAAAATCCTCTAGATCTACCTTAGAACTAAGAGATAAGGATGTTACCCTTGATGCGATGCCCTTCGCAAATCCCGCTCAAAGTCCAGTCACCGGAACTCGAGAGTGTCAAGTGCACACTCCTCTATGGTATCCACACAAGCAATAGGTGGAAGAAAACTCAACCTTGAGTGTGCTAGCACTCCTTGGATGGTTCGGCCAAAGAGACGAAGGAGAGTGAGAGCTTGAGAGGAAAATTCCCAAGGAAGAAGATGAAGTAATGAGTGATTACTCACAAAATGACTTTTCACTCACATAACCCCCAAATGGTGGCGGCCACTTCATGGAGGGGAGTTACATGCATGCATGTAACTCCCATGACCCTTGGTCTCCCTCATGATGTGGCACTATTTGACCAAGTCAATGATGATGTGGAGCATCATCATTGGCCGGCCATGCCTAGTCATCATCATGACATGGCATTTGGTCAAGTCAAACTTGACCTTTCAACTTCCATCTCAAGTCAAGTCAAACTTGACCTCTAATCTCCCATGGTTGATCAAATCTAACCACTTGACTCAAGTCAATTTAATATAATGAATCTCTATTCATTAATTTAAATTGATTTGATGAATCAAATCTCAATTAGACTCATTCAACACTTGAATCAACTTGAGTCTAACTCAATTAGTCTAATTTGGATTACTCTTAATCCAATTTGGTTCATCCCATGAACCTAATCCTCATGGTTCATCATATGAACCTAATCTCCATCTAATTGCTCTCATGTGTGTGACCCTATAGGTTCTTGTAACGTTGGCAATGTCCCTAAACCGATTTAGGAACATAAGCAATGAGCGGTATCTAGCAACACATCATTGCTACCCAAGTTACAAGAATGTTGAGCTCCAACATCACCTTTGTGACTACTAATTGTGACTCTCACAATATGTGACAATGTCCCTCTATCCTTGACATCTAGATTGACCAATCGAGGCATAGACCGTGTCATCCTCGGTACAATCTAAATCTTGAACTCAAGTAGACTCACTCTAATCAAATGAGCTCAATATCTCATATTGACTCATTTGGGCATAACCATGCACTTCGTGGTCTCACTCTATCAAGAATATCGATGTCACCCGTCATATAGGAGGGATAGATCCCATCTACATCACTCACATCCTCCGCATAATTCGTTACATACCCGATGAATCGCCTTTATAGTCCACCCATTTACGGGTGGCGTTTGTGGCCAAAGTATGCAACTCCTTATGTAGGGAACCATGGTGACTTCAGGTCTAAGGACTAATAGTCATACTAATAGCCACATGAGAAAGTATATGACACTCATATAACGATCCATGATACTTTCTCATGGCGGGTCATTCAGTATACATTCTCCAATGCATACCCATGTGTCAACTTGATATCTCATATCCATGATTTGTGAGATCAAGTCATCTTGTTGACCTACATGCTAGTCTCTACGCATTAACATTGTCCCTGAATGTTAATACTCGACTAGGAATGATTAAGAGTAGTGTTCTCTATATCATCTCATTATCGATTCATCCAATCGATTGACATAGATAAGAACCTACTACCCAAGGACATTATTATATTTAGTTATTTGGCACCAATACAAGTAAATATAATAACCATGCCTTTATAAATAGGAATATGATACAATAAAGTCCATACAACAATCATCATATGATTGGCTCTAGGGCTTTCACTAACAGAAACCACAAAGCAAGCAATCCAAAAGCTCTTGTAAAGTTGTTTTCTTTACTTGTATTGCATTTTATTATTGTATCTTGCTTGTATTTGTTTCTTACTATTGTAAGAGTTATCGTACGAGGTTTCTCCACCTCCGGATTGTTCCGAGAAAGAGTTTATTGGATTAGTAGTGCGTGTTTGCATTGCTAGGGCTTTTAGAGCCCAATCCGTGGAGTAGGAACCATTCGGTTCTGAACCATGTTATATCTTGTGTAGTGCTTGTATTTGTGTTGTATTTGTTTTATTATTTCTATTTTTGCTGCGTATAATACATTTTGTAGCAAGTACGCAACGAATTTCATCGACGCATCGAAACGAGCTATTCACCCCCTCTATAGCGGTCAACGAATCCTCAACAATTGCTATCAGAGCCCGAAACTCTTCTATGGACTAACCGCCGGGAGCAAACCGCTAGAGGGAAGATGAAATTTGAAGAACAATTGGGTTGGGACATCAACACCCCAATTCCATATGCCTTCTATGGACAAGAAGGGTTTAGGCAATGAAAGACAAGAATTGAAGACTTCCTGATAATGAGGGACTTTGAGGAGTGGTCCATTTTGATGGAGGAATTTAATTATCCAAGAGGACCAAGGGAGGCTTCGTCAAGAAAGAAGAGATGGACCGAGGAGCAACTCCAATAATTCGATAAAAATAAGAAGGTAGTCAAATTTATTTTTGATCTAATTTCTAATGATATCTTGTGTAGCCTAAGGGATTACATGGATGCCAAGGAGCTTTGGAGCGAATTGGTAAAATATCACAAAAATCCATCATCGATCCAAGAAGAAGAAGAAGAAGAGTCTTCATCCTCTCAAGCTCAAGAAGAAGCAATCACATCCTCATCACAAGAGCTTGAGGATTCGGATGTTGATAAAGAGTCGACATCCAAATCAGTAGAGGAGGTAGAATTGGAAGAAGCCTTCACCTCTAGGATTGAGGGGGAGGAGAGAATTCCCACACAGGAGCAAAAGCAAGAAGTCGCTTCAACCTTCGGAAGAAGTGAAGAAGCAACTCCGGCTTCCACCACAGACCTAGGTAACTCAAACAATGTAGGTTTAAATAAAAATCATATAATTTGTTTTGAGTGTAGGGAATCCGGACACTACAAGAGTAAGTGTCCTAAAAGGGTCAAGAAAACTCCACCAGTGCAAAAAGTCAAGGATGTCGGTCCCCAAACAATCAAGAGCAAGGAGCATGTCATTTGCTTCAAATGTCGACAACCGGGACACTACTGGAGTCAATGCCCAAAGGGGGAGAAAAAGACTCAAAAGGGAGCTACACATGTAGAGGGAGCCTCTAAGGTAAACCCTAAGGTAAAATTCAATAATGCTTCTACTTTAATTTTTAGGCAAAAGTATGCTAGGAGTAATCTTGCAATTTTTCATGAAAAATATGCTAGAAATAACAAATATTTTTGCCTAGGAGCTAAGAGGGTCCATTTTAATAATAAGGAGAAATTTAGGACTAATGTCCCCAGAAAAACCTTACCTAGGGAATCTATCAAGAAAATAGAAGACCACCTAGGTTTTAACTCCAAATGGACTAGGCATATGCCTTGAAAGAACCATGCCCAAGGATTAAATCAAAATTAAAAAATTGGATAATTAGAAAAGGAAAATCAAGCCTTGAGGTCAAGGCTTGAGAAAATGGAAAAGACCCTTAGGATTATGCTAAACCAAATAAAAGGGTCAAATTGTCAAAGTCAAGGGTCTAGATCTAAGAGTCAACACTTAGAGTCTAGGAGGCAAGACTCATCTATGGGCAAGAAAGGCTTGAGTCACAAGCCTAAGTCTAAGGTAGATAAACCTACCTATCATAGTGTTCCATTTGACTATGGAACTAAACTTAGGTCTAGAAAGACCAAGGTCAATAAGGAAGTCATCCCTAAGGTTGACCAAGGTAGGAACTTAGTGGCCAAGGTTTCTATGAAACCTAGGAAGACCACTAAGAAGGTTACTAGGGAGCGAATCCCTAAGGTTAACCTAGTTAAGACCCAAATGACCAAGGCTAATAAGCCTAGAAGGGTCATTAGGAAGGTATCTAGGGAGGTCATCCCTAAGGAATACCTAGTAAACTCTAGGAGCTCGAATAGGTTTTGGGTTCCTAAGAGCATGATCGATTCATGCTAGATGGGTTTAGGTATGTCAACCTTGATTGGAAGGGTAGCTAACCCAACCATAGCAAAGTTTGCACTTTAGGATATTTTCAAGGTTATGGATAACTTGGAAATAGATTTGAATTTAAATCCTAAAAGATTTTAGGATGTGTCAATATATTTTTGGAATTATGAAAAATCAATCAAATTGGCACAATTTAGGTTTAGAGGTCTTAGTGTGTCATTTTGGGTTGTTGGCACACTTTGGCAATTAGTGGTAATATGGAAAAATATACTTAATAATAACTAATGACAATTAGTATTAAAATTTAGGTATTATTATACCTATACATTTTATTTGTCATGTTTTGTTTACCATATAACATGTCATGATATCATATCTATTTTTAATCATTTAATATGTCATGATCATGTTTAGGATTAAGGTTAAATGTCATGTATGCTTAGATTTCATCTTATGCCATGACATCATGATTATGAATATATATTTATTTATATCATCATTTATGCCATGATCATTTCATGCATTTAATAAGAATTGAATTAAAGACATATGACATGACTTGAAGTCCCATTTATAAGGGAATCAAGTAGGGTTGCCTTAGAAAAATACATGAAACCCTACATTAGAAGAACAAAACTCACATCTCACATCACAATGACATGTATGTGTATTTATACACCCTAGATATATGTGAGATGCTAGAATATGAGTTAAGTTCAAGGTGCATAGTTTTTACATCTAGATGAACTATAACTCATCTTATGTTATTAATGGATCATTGGGAAAGCTTATGTTCAAGTCATGTATATTAAGCCCAAAGAATATGATCCAATATAAGGTTTTAAAACTATTTTAAAATCATTTTGAAAAAATCTTGGCGAAGTCTATCTTTTGATAGCAATCATCATTGATGAAGTTGATACAAAGTGAGCTAAAACATTGAAGTTTTTCTTCACTTTTGAACTTTGTATCAATTTCGCTATTTTATGGGTAAAATATTTTTCTAACATTTTTCACCCATTGTATTTCTTATAAGTAATATATGTATGAATTTTCATGATTTTTCGATATACGTAGAATTACTTATGCTTTTTCAAAATTCATTTATGATAATTGAAAATCGAAATTTTCAGTTATCAGTCGACTGCCCTTGGTGGCCGTCGATTGATGGGCACGACAGTTGACTGATGCCTGATAAAGTCGATTGTCAGGCTGATTTCGTGAAAAACAAGGTTGTTTATCCTGTTTTCAGCTACAATAAAGTTCTCTAACCACTCCTAACCCTAGGATATGCTTTGGGAAGCATTATAAAGGGTGAAAATCCATTGGATATGGATTAGGAGAGTTGTTAGGGTGATGTATCAAATTTAAGGTATGGGAAAGTTTAATGTTGAACTTTAGACCTTATTTTTGATTGTTTAGAGTTCCTATTTGCTTAGGGACTTCCCAAGGACATTGTTGGTGCAATGGTCAAGGGGGAGCAAGCCTTTAGGGGGAGGTATTCATCATGGGATGATGGATGTTATTTTTCCTTATGCGGGGGAAAAATGGGAATTTTGAGATACCCAATTTGGAAATTGGGAGAGTGTGTAAGATTTCCTCTCTTGAGTGATATGAGACTTATCACTAGTAAGATTGTAGGCATCCTAGATATTTTTGGACTAAGGGGGAGATTGTAAAATCTCATTGGGACATGAGACATTGACCTCTTTAGAGTGAATTTTTTTTATGTTAGTCAAAAAGGGGGAGAATGTTTGGGAGAATTATTTGGAGAATTTATTGGATTACCAATTTGGGATAATTGGTAAGAAGATTTGAGTTAGTGTCCTAACTCAAAGGTATGTAGTTTTGTCAAACATTAAAAAGGGGGAGATTGTTGGTGCAATCGACCTAAGTCATGATTGGCCGGACTCGAGTTTGACTCGAGCGATATTTTGATGTTTGACATGGAGGTTTGACATTGATGTCTGATAATGTTTTGGGTAGATTGTTGGTGCAATCGACCCGGGTCTTGATTGACCAAACTCGAGTTTGACTCGAGGGGGATTTTGATGGTTGATTGGGGTTGACCATGTCATGGAAAGTCCAAGTCTTGAGTACTTGGCATGTAAAGTCCAAGCATGGGTCTTGGCAAGGAAAAGTCCAAGCATGGGTTTTGGCATGTAAAGTCCAACATGGGTTGGTAAGGAAAAGTCCAAGCTTGAGTCTTGACATTTGGAAAGTCCAAGGGTGTGGTCTTGGCCACATAAGTCCAAGGGTGTAGTCTTGGCGGTGAAAGTCCAAGTCATGAGTACTTGGCATTTGGAAAGTCCAAGGGGTTTGATATTGACGGCGTAAAGTCCAAGGGTGGAGTCTTGGCAACATAAGTCCAATGGTTGGTGACATAAAGTCCAAGCGGAGTCTTGGCAGCATAAGTCCAATGTGCCTTGGCGGTGTAAACACCGTTAGCATGACATAGCCAATGGAAGCACCTGAAGACTAGCGTATGGATGAATAAGCCATGGATGACTTGGAGGGATCCAATAGGCGCGAGGCTGACGGAGGTGGCTAGAAGGTTTAGGTCTAGGCTAAGGGTGGTCTAGCAAGTATGGGGGCACCATACTTGGAGTAAAACATCATGTCTGAGGTGTATCAGTCGACTGTGACCTATGGGCAGTTGACTGGACACTACAAAAAATATAGTCATTAGCGACGAATTTTAAAAAAAAATTCGTCGCAAAATAAATTAGCGACGAATTTAGCGACAAAAATATTTTCGTTGCGAATAAAGCATCGCAAATATTAGCGATAAAAATAGCGACGAATTTTAGCGACGAATTTAAATTTTCATCGCTAATTTTGTTGCAGACGTTAAGACAAATTCAAAATTTCGTCGTAAAAATTTGCGAAGAATTTTTATTTCGTCGCAAATCTGCGACGAAATAAATATTCGTCGCAGATTTTTGCGACGAATTAATTATTTTCGTTGGTAATTTCGCGACGAAAAAAAATTCATCGCAAAACTTTACGAGGAAAAATAAATTCCCCGCAGAAAATTTGCGACAAAATTACGATTTCGTTGCTAAATTTGCGACTGATACAAATTCGTCACAAAATTCATCGCAAAATTCGTCGCAAAAAACCATATTTTGCGACGAAACATTAATTCGTCGCAAAATTTTGCGACGAATTAATTTTTCATCGCAAAATTCATTGCAGAATTTGTCGCAGGTTTAGTTTCGTTGCTAAATTCGTCGCTAATTTGCGACGAAAAAAAAATCGTCGCAGAATTCCCAGAATTTAGCAACGAATTTGTATTTTTGTCGCTAAATAAAAAATTTTTTAGCAGGTTTCATCCGTTTCGATATTTTATCGTATATACAAATTTCACACAACCTGTTTAATACAAACAAAACACACACATTCAATATAACAAAATAACATTCAATAATATCCAAAAATATTCCATATCCAAATAAATACAAACTAACACAATAAGTTAAGAACAATACAACATTCTAAACAACAAAGTTATAGCCTACAACATTCCAAACATCTATATAGTTCTGATATCCAAATAACAATGTCCACTCAAAATATCTCAACACATGCGAAAGAAAAAATAAAAGATCATCCGCTAAGCAACGACCGTCATTCTTCTACCTGCATTAGAAAAGAAACAAACAAAAAGTATCATACATTAAAAAAAAACTATCTACTAACACAAAAATAAATATGCAAAGACTTACTCAGATGTGCTTTTTCAATCGGCATAAGGATTGACTTCATCATTCCTGTTTAAAGCAAAATAAAAAGTATTAATCAAAAATTAAAAAAATAAAGGATTAACAAACTCAATAAACTAAAAAATTTTAAAAGTACTAATTACAAACATGCATACAATATCATCATCGTCGCCACCATCATCCTCATTACTAGGAGGAATATGACTTGGACCGGAATTAAATTGCTGAAACTGTCGCATAAGAAAAGCTTGTTGTCGTCGCATTTCTATCATTTCTTGATCCCTTTGTGAGTTTGGCCAGCAGCTTGTTGTCTTGCTCCATGTGTTCTCATTACATAAGAGCGTAGAAATAGATGTGCACCTTTGTCAAACCTAGATAGAAAATAAAGTCACTAAATTAAATCAAAAATATTTTCAAATAAATGCAAATATGCAGTTAACAAGGAAGCTGATTCTTCAAAGAACAGTCATCTAGACAAGCATTGTCGGTCAATTGATTCATTTGCATATTTCAAACCTATTTTAACCTATAATAATCAAAGTCATTGTATAAAATAAAAGCAAATAACATAGCATAGTAACAAGTCACAACAATGCATCTAAAATAGGTCACAAAACGTTCTAATTGAATGCATGGCTATAAAACAAAGTAGCCAAGAGAAACTTTCAAAATGATCAAGTGACGGTACTATTTCACATATATCAAACCCACAATACAGGATCATAAAGAAGCATGTTAACCAAAATTCCACTATTCAAGATTCGTAAGAACCTACCCTGTCCAATTGATCGGAGGCACCAACATAGGCATGTAAGGAATGACCATGTGTTTTGCCTGTAAAATAGAAATTTATTTAGAGAAGGCTGATTTTGTCATAAAAAAAGATTAAATATCACAAGAATGTGAAGTGCTCAAAAATGGATAAGTAAACACTCACTGTCTTGTCTAATCTTTGAAGAATCAATGGATCACACTTAATAACACCATAACGACGAGTGAGCATCCTGTAGAAAAAGGAGCGATGTTACTTTATGAAAATAGAAGGATTTCAACAGGCTTAAATGAAGGAATATTAAGAATTTTACTTCAGATTTTAGTGTGTGCATGTCTCAAGGCGTGTCGAACATCCGGGGGGACCATCTACGATCGCTAATCGGGGTTGTATGTAAGCTGTATTCATTAACAGCTCAATCAAACGGCTTCCAACCTGACAAACGATATTTGTAATTGCAACCAAAAATAAATACAGAAACAAACTTTGAAAATACAAAATAAACAACACCCTGGCCCGAGCAACCTGACCCCATGGTTTGGTGTCACTTTGACGGTTGACAATCATCTTTACCATCTGAATCTTCTTCTTCTTCATCAATTTTGTTACCTTCTTCTGCAAAAATTCTTGTTCTACCGTCATGGTGTCACCCTCCACTTCTTTAGATTTCTTGTCCTTTGCATTCTTCTTTGTTTTTTTCTATAAGAACCTGTGGATTCTAACCTGATACACATGTACAAATCAGACCAAAATAGAATGTGTGGAAGTAATAATCTATCGACAAGAAAACTAAGTATATAGAGAGTATCATTTTCATTGGCCTTTAAATTACCAAGTCATGATCAAAGAGAAAAAAATTCTTAAGGAAATCCACAAAGTAAAATAGAGAAAACAAAAGGAGACTTAAATTACCATCCACAGCTAAATAGAGACAATTAAAACCATAATGTCCTAAGATGACAATTATTCTACCAAATGGCGTTGATAGTGGCGTTGATAGTTACACTATGAGGGTGGCCGCGGCGAGCGGCGGCTCGCCAGACAAGCGGCGTGGTCGGCGAGCTCGAACGTTGGCGACCGGTGATCGCGCGGAGGCTCGGCCGGCAGCTGCGGCGTCGGGAGCACGGCGACGAGGCTCACGGCGGCGGCGGCCTCGCGGTGCTCGCCGGTCGCGCACCAGCGATTCATGGCGGGTGGCGTGCGCGCGAACTCTGGACACAATGCAGCGGACGCGGGTGCGAGGAGATGAAATTAGAGCATCGGGGAAAAAAAGGGAAAGTTTGCAACGAACCCACAAATTCGTTGCAATTTTGCGACGAATCACAGATTCGTTGCAAAATTTTGCAACGAATCCAAGGATTCGTTGCAAAATTGCAACGAATCCAAAAATTCGTTACAAATTTTAAAAAAAAAATTAAAAAATTTGAAAATCGTTAACTGATTTTTTTAATAATTTTTTTTATAAATTTAAAAGTTTGAAACGAATCTGTGAATTCGTTGCAAATTTGCAACGAATCCACAGATTCGTTGCAGATTTTAAAGTTTTTTAATTTTTTTTTAAAAAAATTAAAAAATTTGAAAATCGTTAACTGATTTTTTTAATAATTTTTTTTTATAAATTTAAAAGTTTGCAACGAATCCACAGATTCGTTGCAGATTTTAAAGTTTTTTAATTTTTTTTTTAAAAAAATTTACAACGAATATTTGGATTCGTTGCAAATTTGCAACGAATATTTGGATTCTTTGCAAATTTGCAACGAATCCAAAGATTCATTACAAATTTTTTTAAAAAAAATTAAAAAATTTGAAAATCGTTAACTGATTTTTTTAATAATTTTTTTTTATAAATTTAAAAGTTTGCAACGAATCTGTGAATTCGTTGTAGATTTTAAAGTTTTTTAATTTTTTTCTAAAAAAAAAATTGCAACGAATATTTGGATTCGTTGCAAATTTGCAACGAATCCAAAGATTCGTTGCAAATTTTTTTAAAAAAAAATTAAAAAATTTGAAAATCGTTAACTGATTTTTTTAATAATTTTTTTTATAAATTTAAAAGTTTGCAACGAATCTGTGGATTCGTTGCAGATTTTAAAGTTTTTTAATTTTTTTTTTAAAAATTTGCAACGAATATTTAGATTCGTTGCAATTTTTTTTAAAAAAAAAATAAAAAATTTGAAAATCGTTAACTGATTTTTTTAGTAATTTTTTTTTATAAATTTAAAAGTTTGCAACGAATCTGTGAATTCATTGCAAATTTGCAATGAATCCACAGATTCGTTGCAGATTTTAAAGTTTTTTAATTTTTTTTAAAAAAAATTAAAAAATTTGAAAATCGTTAACTGATTTTTTTAATAATTTTTTTTATAAATTTAAAAGTTTGCAATGATTCTGTGGATTCGTTGCAATTTGTCAACGAATCCAAAGATTCGTTGCAGATTTTAAAGTTTTTTATTTTTTTTTTAAAAAATTTTGCAACGAATCCAAAGTTTCGTTGCAAATTTTTTTAAAAAAAAATTAAAAAATTTGAAAATCATTAACTGATTTTTTTAATAATTTTTTTTTATAAATTTAAAAGTTTGCAATGAATCTGTGAATTCGTTGCAATTTTGCAACGAATCACAAATTTGTTGCAACGAATCCATAGATTTTGCAACGAATTTTGCGAATTCGCTTTAAATATGCGATTTAATTTTTTAAAGCGCAACATCGCGAAAAAAAAAATTTTGTCCCCAATTTGCGATGAATTTTGCAACGAAATTTAAATGTTGGAAATTTTATAATTTTTGCAACAAATTATTTTTCGTTGGAAATTTCGTTACAAATCTGCGACGAAATATTAAAGTCGTCGCAAAATTTGTTGCAGATTTGCAACGAATTATTTTCGTTGCCAAAGTTCGTCGCCAAAAAACAGTTTTTTTGTAGTGGGAGTGAGTCAACTAGGGTTTGACTGCGGGGAATGCCCTAGCAGTCGACTGCCAGAGGTAGGCAGTCGACTGCTTGGCCGAGAAGTCGACTGATCCAGGTGATCAGTTGATTGGTGCTCGAGAATTCTGGCACAGAATGGAGTTGGACTCGACTGCTGGGGTTAACAGTCGAATGATGGCTCTATCAGTCAACTGATGAGTATGGTCAGTTGATTGATGTCCTATCCATTGGATTCTTCCAGCGTGGATTACACCGTTGTCTCACAACAACAGTGTCATCAGTGACTGATGGTCTTGATCAGTCGACTGTTAGGCGAAATCCAGCCCGATTGCAGGTTATAAAAGTAGCTCAGAAGAGGGATTTTGGCAAGCATTTCTTGAGGAGTTTTGTGGCGAATTGATGGTGTAATTTAGGGTCTCCAAGTGCAACTCAAGCAACCATAAAGCAAGCAATCCAAAAGCTCTTGTAAAGTTATTTTCTTTACTTGTATTGCATTTTATTATTGTATCTTGCTTGTATTTGTTTCTTACTATTGTAAGAGTTATTGTAAGAGGTTTCTCCACCTCCGGATTGTTCCGAGAAGGAGTTTATTGGATTAGTAGTGCGTGTTTGCATTGCTAGGGCTTTTAGAGCCCAATCCGTGGAGTAGGAACCATTCGGTTCCGAACCACATTATATCTTGTGTAGTGCTTGTATTTGTGTTGTATTTGTTTTATTATTTTAATTTCCACTGCATATAACACATTTTGTAGCAAGCATGCAACAAATTCTATCGACGCATTGAAATGAGCTATTCACCCCCCTCTAGTGGTCAACGAATCCTCAACATTTTACACACGACCGACTGTGCCAAGAGGCACGACTGTGCCAGGATACACAACCAGGCTTGTGTTCTTCTGGGCACAACCCAGGCTTTGGCCATTTTTGGCCAGAGCCAGACATGCCCCGTGCCTGATTAGGCATGGTTGTATGAGACTTTGTATGGTATGTTTGACTTTGTTTAGGTGTGATATGGTCATTCTAAGTCCAACAAGGTCATAGGAGGTTCCATAGCCTCCGTTTCGTACCCTCTTGGCATGGTCCAACCAGATATATCATCTCTCATTGAGAATCTCATTCTCAGACTTGTTTTACATCTCGAGATCACTCGTAGTGCGATTGACCCAATAGGTTTTTTGTTATATTGGTCATTCATAATTAATCTCTTAATTATAAATAAATCATGAGTGACACCTAGCAGTGCATCATGACTCCCAATTGACTGGAAAGTTTAAAGCGACTCCAGAACATTTTTGAATTCTTTAGAAGCTTCAGTTGTTCGTGCCTTGTTCCTTTAACTCATCCTATACCCACTTGGTTCATGACATGATCTATGTGTTCGTCCCCACTAGGTTGACTACGTCACATCTAGCCCAAGTTAGTTTTCTTGTCTTGTGGATTCAAGTTACTCCTACATGTTCCTAAGAAGACCATCTTCTTAACATGTTTGTTTTACCCAGAGACTTCTAAGTAACAATCCTAGCAAGAGGCCTAGGGTATACATCTCCTTTATCAAGAGTGGTGAGTCCTATGTGGACTATTCAAACACCTTCGATCACTTTGACTTATTGTCACGCCCCGAGAGCATACCGAGCTGAAAATCAAACGGACGACACCTCCCCTGTACGTGGCAACATTTCGGGTTAATACAAGGCCCATAGGCCCACAATAACAACAATATATATGTATGAAAACAAAAACTATACAAGACACAGCGGAAACATACTACAACAATGGGATATCAATCCCACACATGCATACCGGTATGACTAACATAACACAACAACACAGAACCTCGACAAAATCCGAATATACAATATGTACATCAAGAAAACTCCAAATACAATACACGGCGGACAACAGGCACAAAATAAAACATGGGAGCCTCGTGAGATGAGATGACGTCAGCCGGCGGTGCTCCAAGCTGTCACGAAGTCTTCTACCTGTTACCTGGGCAACAGAAAACCCAGGGTCCGCGGGGGGTGGTGAGTAAAACTCAGCAGGTAATGGAAAACATGTATATATGTAATATCACATGAATTTCGACAACATAATCTAGATGTACAATGGGTATATCAGCATAGTATATGAATACAAGCATATACCATCTAACTGAAATGAATAACATAAAATGCAGACATACCTGAAGTCTGCTACGCTACTCTGATCCAACCTGAACATATATCCAACATATATATAACAGGAAGAGTAATACCAACACATAATCTACTCATGCTACAGGCCAAAGTATCTATGGTCTATCCAACACATACCAATATCCGACTCAATCGTATAACAAATATAAGAGACATGCATGAATATGATGTCCACCCAAATGCAGCAAGCATAGTACAAACAAATGCAACATCACAATAATCATATATATATAGACTGTATCCATATATATATTAATCTCAACCATCTATATATATATATATACATGCATATATGTATATATATATGGTAATATACAAAGCGCCATCAGATACGGCTATGCAGCATGCATGGTCATGTCGGCTCACCCTAAAGCTACCACGACCCCAGTGTGGCCTCGGTGGCTCGAGCATGACAACTGTCCCAACTCAACACCAACCACTACTCTCGAGTGGCCGAGTGGGCAGTATGATCGAGTAGCATATAAGAGTAAAGAGCAAGCTACACGATGGGGGTCCCTGCTGTTGGTCACTCCGACAGTCACTACCCATGAGTGGTCGAGTACCACACACACAGGACTATGGCACGCAAATCCAACTACCACCGTCTATAGTGGTAGAGTGCGGCACCTCAATGCTCTGCCCTCACACCGGTTACTCCTCCTATAAGTAACCGTGGAGGCAGGATGACTGGCGACCCTCTCAACCACAAGGGAGACCTCGTCGCCAGCGTGCATGTAAATGCATGAATGCAATGTCTCACATACAGACATCCACCATAGACTCTCTATCATGTAGAGAGTCATACCAATCTACTCGACGCACTCTCTATCCTGTAGAGAGTCGTACCAATCTACTCGACGCACTCTCTATCTTATAGAGAGTCGTACTCAACTGATCATAATACTCTCTATCCTGTAGAGAGTTATACTAATCTACTCGACGCACTCTCTATCCTGTAGAGAGTCGTACTCATCTGGTTATAACAAGCTAGGACCACCGGTCCGTAGCGATACCCTAAGTATCATTCCTCTGACCATTTACACAACACATGTTCGGTGGTAACATACAACCTAAGGGTACTAGAACTAACCCTAGGTTAAAGTCATTATCTACCTACGGATGACCTTTTTGCCCAATGTACAATCAGGTTGTTATCCGGACATTACCATTTGCACTTAACTTAAACAAATTCTAAGTTACTTGCATCACCTATATGTATAACTCCTAATCATGATAAAATAAACATGATATCAGCAATAGAGTTAATAGCCAACGGTAAAGGATCAAGCATATGATAAAAAAGAACATGGTCAAGGTAATATGAACACCTAACATGCTCATATCAATGACTAAATCTGAATGAAATATAACTACCCGGACCAGGTAGGAAATTACCCACCTGCTTCGTAGACACCAATCGTCTTTACGCCTGCGAATATCTCGAACCAAAATCCTGCACACAACATAGAACATGATTAAGTTCTATTGTACAATGCATAATCGAATCAGACCCCACATCAACTTCGTATCTCAAACAATAAGATTGATTTAGTTATCCAATTAACCTAATCAACCTTTCACATTCATCCCTATATTTCATTACCAAAATATTAACTCAAGGTTCACTCACCTTACTGTTCGAATCAACCACCACCGACTCCTTGATACAAAAGAAACTCCGATCAACACCCATCAATGGAACTGTAGTAAAGTTCAATCTCT
The DNA here is from genome assembly GCA_025175895.1 of Wurfbainia villosa. NCBI lineage: Eukaryota > Viridiplantae > Streptophyta > Magnoliopsida > Zingiberales > Zingiberaceae > Wurfbainia > Wurfbainia villosa. Next base: position 27,600,478 of record CM045995.1, read on the forward strand.
CCAATGCACTTAGTACCTCCATTCTCTTGCATGCTACGGTAAAAAGGAAGACTGCACAACTTCAATCACTTAGCAATTTACACCTTTCTTACTCTTAGCTACACAACTTTTGGATTAATGATTGGTGGTTTCAGATCTGAAACAATTAGATCTATCTACCCGAAATCTTTGCTTTAATCACCCATCTCCCCTGAACATAGAAGAGAAAGTAAAATAGACATCAGCAAAGATGATTGAGTTGAAGAATTTACCAAGCAGCCAGCAGTGCAGGTGTCGATAAGGTCGAGCCAAATACACAACACAGGAATACTGGAATTGGCACTGTATGAAACCACAATCTATGCTTCTTGCATTCTTCCCAGCACGACGAGAGCACGACTGGGCCCACCAGAGTCGTCGATCGCTGGAATTAAGCAAGATCATGCTTTAGAACAGGATGGGTCGCGAAGATTCAATTACTAGTTCTCCTTGACTCTAGATCAGTTCCCAATTTTGGCAAAAACCCGAGATCCAGACGAGGAAGGCCTTGAGATAGCAGCAGTCTGGATCGGAAACACCACAGGGACATCTCGATCTGGATTAAGAAGAGGTCTTGGGGGTGAACACTCGCCTGCATCCACCGACGGTGCTGCTCGGTAATCCTCCCTCCGACCGGATCTCCCAACAAGAAACGTCGAGCTCCTTCCAATCGGCTCGAGGAGGTGGCGCGGCTCAGCGGAGGTCGTCGGCGAAGCTAGGGCAGAGATCCAGCGGAGCGGCAGCGATGGGGCGCAGGGCGTAGCGACGGTGGCAGATCAGTCGAAGGAAGAGTGACGACGGTGTGGGCGTTACCCTCTGCGTGATCGGCTGGCTTAGGGCGCCGGCGATCGAAGAGCCGAGGAGCTCGCGGTGGCATCGACAGTGGCAGCGGCGTGTTGGCGCACGAGGGAGAAGGCGGCGCTGGTGGAGAGGTGAGGAGAAGAGAAGAGGCGGTAGGGAAGAGGTGTTCAGTTGGAGATCTCCGGCGATGAAGGGTCGAACTCAAGTGGCGGCGGTGCTCATTGCTGTTGGATCGGAAGAGATGGAACGAAGAAGGGGAGGGGGCGGCGCTCGAATGGAATCGGGAGAGAAAAGGATCGGACGGGGAAGAGAACGGCGCGATGGGGAATTAAGGGGAAACGGAAAAATATAAAGGGTTTAAATTAAACCCATTAATTCCTTGCAGATAGTCTAAACAGGCTTTACAAAAGCCTATTCGCTTTATCCCCCTAAAATGTCCATAAGACCCCGTTTAAATCCAGAAAAATTTCTAAAAATTCCTGAAAATTCCATAGGGTATTTCCCTAATTAACAAGCATTTTTTTTCGGTATTTTACATTCTCCCCCACTTATAAAAATTTGGTCCCCAAATTTCGTACTACATGCAAAAATTTCTTTAAGCAAGTTTCCGAAAGGACCCCATACCTTCCTCAAGTGACCAGATGGGACCATCGAGCTCAGATAGTATCTTCCAGCTCCCACTACTGTCGCTCCTTGCGACTCAGGCTCCACCCTGGAATCACCTCGTAAGTTGCATTAAACTGAGGTAGAATCGGAACCTCTTACAGAACATGGACAGATCGCGGCACGTATTTCCTCAGCATATAAATATGAAATACGTTATGAACACCCGCAAGTGTCGGAGGTAAAGCCAGCCGATCAGCTACACCTCCATAATCACGACACAAGATCTGAATAGATCCTCCAACATCTAAATGATACACTTAGACCGTTCATCTATCTGCGGATGAAATGTTGCACTAAGCCGAAGCTCTGTGCCCATAGTCTGGTGCAGACTCTATCAAAATCGTGAGGTAAATCGCGAATCTCTATCTGATATGGTACTTAAAAGTACCCCACGCAATCTGATAATCTTTCGGTAATACAACTCTACCGAATGATCCAACAAGTACGACCCACGAATAGAAAGGAAATGAGCTGATTTGGTCAGTCGATCCACACTCACCCAAATCGCACCATGTCCTTTACGGGTTCTAGGCAATCCCGTAACACAATCAATAGTGATATGCTCCCACTTCCATTCAGAAATAGGAATTGTCTAGAGCAATCCAGCGAGTTCTTGATGTTGACCTTCACCTCTTGGCATACTAAACATCGGCGAAAAATCGCTATAACTCTCTTTATACCATTCCACCAAGATAAACGTCTTATATCCGGTACATCAAGTACCACCAGATGCATAGCAAATCTCAATTGATGTGTCTCCGGTAGTAACTCTATCTTAAGTGATTGCGTGTCCAGAACACATATCTATATTAGAGAAGGAAAATTATCTTCTCACAAGATAAGTCCATCTACCGTCCAAGATCCACACCACCACACACGTGAGTGCATGGGAGATTATAGCCGTAAGCGTTCGGCAACTCTATTGTAGCTACCGAGTAGCTAGTTAAATCCAATGAGCACTTCTGCTCCATACATCTACAAATCCAAATAATAACTACTAAAGGCACGCCATGTATATGACAGACTATCTCGTAGTTTCTTAATCGTCAGAAGCATAAGATATGCCTCATTCAATCAGACGACTACTCCGATCCTCAAATGACGATTCAAGGCACATCATCCTTTATCCACACCGAAGGATTAACTAATACTGTAAAAGATAACCGCCTTTGCCTTGTAACTGGGTTTCACCAAATTTCCGACTACATGATTTCTATCATCACCTTTGTCAAACAAGTCCGTGGTATAGTAATGCTAAGACATTCTATCCACATCTACAGGACTAACCAAAACATACAAGGAAAACCACCATCTATGGTGGTCGAGTGCGCAACTCCAACTACCACAATCAACAGTGGCCAGGTTACGCAACTCCAACAACCACAAAAGGATCCAATCGTGTTCAAGATACACGATTCTCAAATCCAGTGACGACTAAATCGTTAATTAATCTAACAACTTAATCACAACTTATAAAATTCATAGTAAGTATGAAATTGACATCTCTACACACCTGCATCCCCCTTACTCTAAGCTGATGATATATATTAATCATCACAACGACAATGATATTTGTATGACACTATGTCACTACAATGTCAACACTCCAGTCGTAAACCAACCCTAGAGTATACGCAGGTATCTTTAGCTGATCTAAATAGATCATTTATCCATAACGAAGGATATTCTTCACAATAACTACTATATTCCATCATCGATAATCGATGCATAATCTCAAATGTCCATCTCTCTTTCAACAAAGAGTTCTGGATCTTCACAAGGAGGAATACTGGGATAGATAAATATCCCCTCCAATATCTCCTATAGTCACAACTTATATTCTTCCAATTTCTATAGTGTTTAACAACACTGATACCCATAAAATTATCACTCAATATGTGATCTTCGATACCGGACTATTATCGCAATAAATTCGATCGCCTACACCACTTGCCTAAGCAACGACAAGGCTAGGAGTTCTTCCGAACTACACCCGAAGGCTCTCGGATTATACGCACATCCGAGAAACATATCATACCATACTTCCAACAATTTGACCATCCGTAAGGATATGTCTATAGTAAAAGTATGTCTATCAAAGTCTACGGGTATCCCTTGACTTCTTAACTGTTGGTCCACATCTCACCTGACAGTAGAGATACCACCGACCCATAAGTCGATGTATAGGAACCTTCTAATCCAACTGAGAATGTTCTAGATACAGATACTTGTAACTACAAGCATCTCTCAATATATTAACCTTGAGGGTAAACTAAAGTAATACCCTGAACAATCCGTTATCTGTCGATCTGATTCAAAGGCTCCTCGCAAGTCTCGACCTTTCTCCGAAGAGAAGATCAGATCCAATAGTTCGCGACAAAGAGGTCACATTTCTGCGATGAATGTCGTGAGGATTTTTCCTAGACCATCTGATCTCATCACTCAATCCTACGAGCTGCAATTGTAGAATACCGAATAGATACGACCTTCGTCGTATACTCTCTCCTCTGTACCAAGTCAATCTACATCCGGGGTAACTGTTGTTGTCTGCTGAATCTTCTAAGATGTCTTCTGCTGATGCTGCTTCTATGCTGATCTCTGCTGAAGGGGAGTATCACGGAACTTCAACCACGCCTGAGGTAGTAGGTCGATGCTGATAAGATAACCAAGTCTTCTGTGCTGATCTCTGCTGTCGAGACAGTGCATCATCCTCCCGGAACACCATTGGTAGTCTTCAACTGAGTCTTCAAAGTACACCTCCTCCAGTGTATTGGTTGCTCACAATAGCAATAGCTGAACTGCCCCAACGAATATCTGACTTCGCGTGTCTTCGTGATCCGTGACACGCATACACAATTCCTTCGAGTCTTTGTTCGATTTTTGATATCCACAAGAACCTTGATGATCGCGTGATTGGTCTTCTATAATCGAAAGTAGCCCAAGGCCTCGACTCGATCTTGCTCCTTTTGTCCAACATTCGGAGGCTTCTTACTCTAATCAGTTGACCTTCAATAGTTGCTTACCGGTCTCCAACCCTTAAACTCTTGTATGGAGTCATTTCTAAACTCCTGTCTCAATCCAACGTCTTCCGGTAGGATCTGGTAGAAGATCCCGGCATCCTAATCCAACTATAAGTCAATAACTCTGGATGACTTAAATCATCCATTCATCTTCTTGAGCTATTAGGTGGTCGTAACCTCCGCAAGTCTCACGACTCTGCACCGTATATTGTTACTAACCGATCACCCTTTCTTGAGGCTCAAGAATTCCTTATACTGTGTCACTAAAAGTGACACGGGGAAATACACTCTTTCAACATCACTAATCCATGATCAAGTGATATATTATTTCCTGAAGATTATTTTCTGCATTTATCACCAAATACCACAACCCGATAATGGTATGCAAATAACTCTACTTTCTCGGTATAACATGAATTAAGTACTTAAAAGTACTCCCAAAGTTATACAATTCAGTATGAACAACTCAGGGATAAAATCCCTATGAAACTCCATAACCTAGCCTTCCGCTATCTGCATCACAATAGTCTACAAGTCTGTTCATTACCCACAGGTAATGATCTGACTAGCACAGTTAGTGGAAATCTCTAAGACTGTAGTCTCTGATTCCCATAATAAATGTGACAACTTGGCCCCTGTTTTCCAACTCGGTATCAGTCAGCTCTAAGAGGTAAAATACCTCCTCAACACAGGTTCAAGACTCACAGACTCGACAGGTCGTTCCCGTGGTCAACTCATACAACAGTTACGAATAATAACCAACACACTACAGGTTACTCCCTGGTATAAGCATCTAAATGCATAGCCAATAAAACTGGGAGTATAAACACTAAGGTAACTCCGATTGGTCGTCTCGGTGGACGACCTCTACTAAAAGTCTACACAGGTGTCATAACTCTATTGTATACACCTACTGATCAAGTTTAGATAAATATCTACTAAACCATAAGTTTTTCAGGAATTCTTACCTCGTGCTGCTTGGAGCTCAGGCCGCTGTCCATCTCATCTCAAAAACCAAAACTGAATAAATCGACTCCCGAGAATCCAAGACTCGACACAAAACAACATTGTATGGCATCGCAGAACCTTGGGCTCTGATACCACAAAAGTTGTCACGCCCCGAGAGCATACTGAGGCGAAAATCAAACGGACGACACCTCCCCTGTACGTGGCAACATTTCGGGTTAATACAAGGCCCGTAGGCCCACAATAACAACAATATATATGTATGAAAACAAAAACTATACAAGACACAGCGGAAACATACTACAACAATGGGATATCAATCCCACACATGCATACCGGTATGACTAACACAACACAACAACACAGAACCTCGACAAAATCCGAATATACAATATGTACATCAAGAAAACTCCAAATACAATACACGGACAAAGCAGCCCAAAATAAAACATGGGAGCCTCGTGAGATGAGATGACGTCAGCCGGCGGTGCTCCAAGCTGTCACGAAGTCTTCTACCTGTTACCTGGGCGACAGAAAACCCAGGGTCCGCGGGGGGTAGTGAGTAAAACTCAGCAGGTAATGGAAAACATGTATATATGTAATATCACATGTATTTAGACAACATAATCTAGATGTACAACGGGTATATCAGCATAGTATATGAATACAAGCATATACCGTCTAACTGAAATGAATAACATAAAATGTAGACATACCTGAAGTCTGCTACGCTACTCTGATCCAACCTGAACATATATCCAACATATATATAACAGGAAGAGTAATACCAACACATAATCTACTCATGCTATAGGCCAAAGTATCTATGGTCTATCCAACACATACCAATATCCGACTCAATCGTATAACAAATGTAAGAGACATGCATGAATATGATGTCCACCCAAATGCAGCAAGCATAGTACAAACAAATGCATGGTCATGTCGGCTCACCCTAAAGCTACCACGACCCCAGTGTGGCCTCGGTGGCTCGAGCATGACAACTGTCCCAACTCAACACCAACCACTACTCTCGAGTGGCCGAGTGGGCAGTATGATCGAGTAGCATATAAGCGTAAAGAGCAAGCTACACGATGGGGGTCCCTGCTGTTGGTCACTCCGACAGTCACTACCCATGAGTGGTCGAGTACCACACACACAGGACTACGACACGCAAATCCAACTACCACCATCTATAGTGGTAGAGTGCGGCACCTCAATGCTCTGCCCTCACACCGGTTACTCCTCCTATGAGTAACCGTGGAGGCAGGATGACTGACGACCCTCTCAACCACAAGGGAGACCTCGTCGCCAGCGTGCATGTAAATGCATGAATGCAATGTCTCACATACAGACATCCACCATAGACTCTCTATCCTGTAGAGAGTCATACCAATCTACTCGACGCACTCTCTATCCTGTAGAGAGTCGTACCAATCTACTCGATGCACTCTCTATCCTGTAGAGAGTCGTACTCAACTGATCATAATACTCTCTATCCTTGTAGAGAGTTATACTAATCTACTCGACGCACTCTCTATCCTGTAGAGAGTCGTACTCATCTGGTTATAACAAGCTAGGACCACCGGTCCGTAGCGATACCCTAAGTATCATTCCTCTGACCATTTACACAACACATGTTCGGTGGTAACATACAACCTAAGGGTACTAGAACTAACCCTAGGTTAAAGTCATTATCTACCTACGGATGACCTTTTTGCCCAATGTACAATCAGGTTATCATCCGGACATTACCATTTGCACTTAACTTAAACAAATTCTAAGTTACTTGCATCACCTATATGTATAACTCCTAATCATGATAAAATAAACATGATATCAGCAATAGAGTTAATAGCCAACGGTAAAGGATCAAGCATATGATAAAAAAAGAACATGGTCAAGGTAATATGAACACCTAACATGCTCATATCAATGACTAAATCTAAATGAAATATAACTACCCGGACCAGGTAGGAAATTACCCACCTGCTTCGTAGACACCAATTGTCTTTACGCCTGCGAATATCTCGAACCAAAATCCTGCACACAACATAGAACATGATTAAGTTCTATTGTACAATGCATAATCGAATCAGACCCCACATCAACTTCGTATCTCAAACAATAAGATTGATTTAGTTATCCAATTAACCTAATCAACCTTTCACATTCATCCCTATATTTCATTACCAAAATATTAACTCAAGGTTCACTTACCTTACTGTTCGAATCAACCACCACCAACTCCTTGATACAAAAGAAACTCCGATCAACACCCATCAATGGAACTGTAGTAAAGTTCAATCTCTCCAATGCACTTAGTACCTCCATTCTCTTGCATGCTACGGTAAAAAGGAAGACCTGCCAGCTTAACTTCAATCACTTAGAAATTTACACCTTTCTTACTCTTAGCTACACAACTTTTGGATTAATGATTGGTGGTTTCAGATCTGAAACAATTAGATCTATCTACCCGAAATCTTTGCTTTAATCACCCATCTCCCCTGAACATAGAAGAGAAAGTAATTGGCATTGTATGAAACCACAATCTATGCTTCTTGCATTCCTGGAATTAAGCAAGATCATGCTTTAGAACAGGATGGGTCGCAAAGATTCAATTACTAGTTCTCCTTGACTCTAGATCAGTTCCCAATTTTGGCAAAAACCCGAGATCCAGACGAGGAAGGCCTTGAGATAGCAAATGCCGGATGGAAAGCATTACATCTCGACTGGATTAAGAAGAGGTCTTGGGGTGAACACTACCGCATCCACCCGGTCGCTCGGTAATCCTCCTCTCCCTAACAGAAATGTTGAGCTCCTTCCAATCAGCTCGAGGAGGTGGCCATTAGTGGCGACAACGGCGTGAGGTCAACTGCTCAGCGGCTTAGGCAGATCCAGGCGGCGATGGCGCGGCGTGCGGACGGTGGCGAGATCGGTCGAAGGAAGGCGACGAGGCGTGGGCGCTACCCTGCGGCGCTGGCGGCGCGCGTCGATCGAGCCGAGGAGCTCGCGGTGGCATCGGCAGTGGCGATGTGTGGCGTGAGGAGGAGAAGCGGCGGAGTGGAGAGGTGAGAGAAGAGAGGCAGCAGGAAGAGGTGTTGATTGGAGATCTCCGTGAAGGTCGAACTCAAGTGGCGGCGCTCGTTGGATCGGAAGAGATGGAACGAAGAAGGGAGGCGGCTCGAATGGAATCGAGAGAAAAGGATCGGACAAGAGAAGAAGCGATGGGGCGATGGGGAAACGGAAAAATATAAAGGGTTTAAATTAAACCCATTAATTCCTTGCAGATAGTCTAAACAGGCTTTACAAAAGCCTATTCGCTTTATCCCCCTAAAATGTCCATAAGACCCCCGTTTAAATCCAGAAAAATTTCTAAAAATTCCTGAAAAATTCCATAGGGTATTTCCCTAATTAACAAACATTTTTTTTCTCGGTATTTTACACTTATACCTAATCATCCCAGAGTTACACCTCCTATGGAGATAACTGTGAAGAAATCAAAGTATAAGACGTCATGATCAAGGTGACTTGAACACGTCAAGTCTAAGGAAGCTCACACTCGAGCTGCAATGAGATCTTCAACAACATATATAACCATATGAAGTCTCATAGCAGATCACTTCAATGAACTAGTTACCATAACTATCATCTACATGTTCACTCTCAGCATCCCTATGCCTCCATTCAGTGAGTACTGAATGCTTGGATAAACTAAGGAGTATAACATGTGTTAGTCTCACAGAATTGATGATGTACAATCTCATCAATTCTTCGACTAGAGATAGTTTCAATACTTACATGATTACACATGATAAGATACCCACTAATTGTGATCCAATCATAATTTCTTTCATGTCATGCATCGTATTATGGACTTCAGTACATAAGTTTAAGATCCAATCAAATACATAGATAATGTATACTCAAATAGTAAATTTTATTAATAACTTATAAGGCGATTGCCTTAGGACATCTCTTAATTACATCACATGGTTTTTTAGCACAGACTTGAAGGATCGATGAGTGTCTAAGAGTATTCAGTAGTACACTTTACAAAGATCTTTGAGGATTGAAATAAGTCGAATATCTATTGAGCTTTTCTTCTATACTTGAAGTTAATGAAAAGTTGAAATTTTATTCCCCTCCACTATGTCACCCTATAATTTTAAATTATGATCCCCTTGCCATTTATGTTGACTTTTCTTTATTTTATTTTTGTTAAACTGAAAACTCATAGTAGAAGTACGAAAACACAAATAAAGATACACAAGGAGATTTTACTTGGTTCACAGCCGAATGATTTCTAGTCTAAGGCCCAACAATCCTTGATCGATTTCGAGGGGCAATCAACTAAAGAGTCTTTTCCTCGTTGGAGGTAAGAGACAAGACGATTACAAAGATGAAAGGGTCAGTAACTACCTTACCGGTCCTTATATAAATTAAGTACAAATAATAAGAAAACTAAAAATAATACTGACATAAAGATCTTAAGTAGAGAAGAGCACAGTCAACATTTGCAGTGTTGGTGCAGTAGGTACCTGAATCAAACCTGAGTTTTGATTATAGCAAATACATAAAGTTAAGTTCATTTTGTTATCTCATGAGCTGAATCAAGTGTGCAGGAATACTAACTTAAGCAGAAGGTCGGCAACACCCGGAGGGGTCGGGCGACACCGGGAGGACTTCGGAGGGAGCCGAAGAACTCAGGTGAAGACCGAAAGCGAAGCTTTAGAGTTAAAGGCTGAGGTAAGCTCATGTGAGTGAGTGTAAGTAAGGTCATGTCCTCTGTACGGGGACATCCTTAGGCGATGATCCGACTAAAGACTTCCAAAGGAAGGTCTATGTCGAGATCGGACGATTGGTGGCCGTCGAAATCACTTATTTTTGAGCTAACCTTCTATTGCAGCTGGAAACTCTAACAACAGTCGACTGCCAGCTGTTGGCAGTCGATTGTTGCCTCCATCAGTCGACTGCTAGGGTTGATCAGTTGACTTCTAGTCAAGGATCAGCCTTGAGGAGAGTCAAAGCTTATCACCATTTCTCAAGGGCTAAGTGGCATCACCTCATGAAACCTCATCTCAACGATTATGGTTTCTCAAGGCTATAAAAGAAGGTGTTCTCCACCCCATTTCAATCATTAAAAGCTCTTTAAAAATCCTCCGCAATACCTCGACTCTCTGACGACTCTACGACGATGAAGCTCTACTACTCCGATGATTAAGCTCAAGCTCTCATCCCTTCCTCGTTGATATAAGTTTTACTTAAAGTCGTCTATTGTATTTCTTTCATTTTCTCGGAGCTTTCTATCATAACAAGGAGAGGGAGAGTGTCCCTCTACCTTAATCTCTTTCGAGCTTTTTGTATTCCGTTGTCTCCTACCTCCAATGAGGAGGAGATTGTTTTAGTGCATTGCCCTCCGTACGTGGTCTCGGACCATTAGGGCCTTGGATTAGCAGCCGAAGACTGTGAACCAAGTAAAAACAAAGAGTGTCTTATTTATTTTCCGCTGCACTTTACTCTTATCGTTTTTCTTAATCGAACATTCTCGAAAAGTTTGTTGGTGCAATCGACCCAGGTCACGATTGACCAGGACTCGAGCTTGACTCGAGAGATGTTTTGATGTTCGATAAAAACATATGACAATGTGATTGTCATGGGAAAGTCCAAGTCTTGGGTACTTGACATGGAAAGTCCAAGTGGGACACTTGACATTTGGGAAAGTCCAAGCATGGGTCTTGGCAATAGAAAGTTCAACATGGGTTGGCAAGGAAAAGTCCAACATGGGTTGGCAAGGAAAGTCCAAGTCTTGAGTACTTGGATTGGAAAGTCCAACATGGGTTGGCAAGGGAAAGTCCAAGCTTGAGTCTTGGCATTTGAGAAGTCCAAGGGGTTTGATATTGGCGGCGTAAAGTCCAAGCGGGAGTCTTGGCAGCATAAGTCCAATGGTTGGCGACATAAAGTCCAAACGGAGTCTTGGTGGCGTAAGTCCAATGTGCCTTGGCGGTGTAGACACCGTTAGCATTGTTGGGTTTCCGGCACCGCGGCGAGTGTGTGTTCGAACACATTTCGCAAACATGTGCACAGTGGAAGAAATAAAAATAATAAATCTACATATATTACAACACACACATCACACGCATGCATAGTACAACATGTGTAGACATAACCGTAAATTTAAATTTTGCAATAAAAGGAAATTTAACTACGTATACCTTTCGTATCACGTGTAGCGGGAACGGCATCAACCGAAACGATCCTCGCTAGAATCGTCTCTATCCGTATCCACGCCGAGTATCTTCGGGATGACTTCACAAAGTCACGAGCTTCGTCTTCGTACGGGTTACTAGCCTCGTGTTGAAGACGACGTGATCGAGAGAGGATCACGATCCGAATCCAAATTCGGATCCAAAGATGAGTCCTCAAAACTCGCTTCTCCGGAGAGGTATTCGTCAACCGTTTGACGAATCCTTCATCCTCCACCTATGAGGATTACCGGAGATCGAATCCCCGGTAAGTTAGGCGCTGTCGGAGCTCCAACCGTCGTCCAAACGACGCTCCGACGAGAGGAAAACAAGCTGTCCAGAAAACTGGACAGCTTTGGTGGAGGAATTAGGGTCGGCCAAAAAGGTAGGATGAAGCTCACCTTGATGCAAAACCCAATGGAGATAACCGGAGCTCCTCTGGCAACAGCTCGACGCCGGAAAGAGTGAAGGTCAGCACCTTTTGGATGCCGGCCAAGGAGCTTCAAGGTGGGCGGCGGCAAGGAGGAGGGTTGGTGCCGAAATCTCCAAGGGGAGGTGGGCGGCAACTATTAGGTTAGCGTTTTGATTGGATTAGGGCTTAACAACACCTTAATCCCTCTTTTATAGAGAACTAATTCTCTTAATGGTTATTGGATCATAACCATAAGGCCCGTTAACCCGCTCCATTAATACAATTTAAAATAAACCAAACCATGATGGTTTATTTTAAGTTAAAACGAACCGAACCAACTTTTGGTTCATTCGTTTAAAATAAACCAAACCCTTTGGTTTATTATCCTCCATTGGATTAGAACCAAACCATTTTGGTTCATCCATTATGTCTTCATAAGACACGACCCATCCACGCTTCCATTGCGACTGAAACGATTTTATGCTCGCTTCTTGTTTGGTCCAACCAAACCTAGTTTCTCTCGGTCTGAGAATCCCATTCTCAAGCTCGTTTTAAATCCTTCGGATTACACTCGTTGTGCGTGTGACCAAATAAGTTCTCGGTTTATGTTGGCCATCTATAATTAACCATTAATTATAGAACGATCATGAGTGGTACCTAGTAGTACATCATGATCCCCAATTAATCGAAAAGATCAACGGTTGATCCAGAACTATTTCTGAAACCCTTCAGCAGCTCGAATGAATCGTGCCTCATTCCCTTCACTCATCTTATACCCACTTGGTTTAGGACATGGTCTATAGTGTCAGTCCCCACTAGGCTGACTACGTCACACCTAGCCCAAGTATCATTTCCTCGTCCTACGGATTCTAGTTACTGCACATGTATCGAAGAGTACCTTACTCTAAACATGTAATGCTTTGGCCAAAGACTTTAGTAACAATCCGACGAGAGGCCATAGGTGTTGGGAGTATGGGGAATACAATCAAAGTCCCACATTGGTAAGACATGGAAAAGATCATGTGCTTATAAGAAAAAAGATATCTCCATTGGCATGAGGCCTTTTGGGTAAAGCCCAAAAACAAAACCATGAGGGCTTAGACCCAAAGTGGACAATATCATGCCATTGTGGAGATATGTGGAGCTTATAAGCACTAACAATTGGTATCAGAGCCATGGTCCATGTCAAGCCATGAACCTCGAACGAAGGAAGTTGAGCTCCCACGTCCGGATCAAGAGAACCAGACATCAGGAAGGAAGTCTAGTTGGGTCGGGGGGACCGAACAACTGACAGGAAGTCCTGGTGGGTTGAAGATCGGACATCAAGCAGAGAAAATCCTTCGAGGAGGGATAGGCTTGAGGGGGGGCCCAATGTGGTCCTTCGTTTGAGGGGGGGATTGTTGGGAGTATGGGGAATACAATCAAAGTCCCACATTGGTAAGACATGGAAAAGATCATGTGCTTATAAGAAAAAAGATATCTCCATTGGCATGAGGCCTTTTGGGTAAAGCCCAAAAACAAAACCATGAGGGCTTAGACCCAAAGTGGACAATATCATGCCATTGTGGAGATATGTGGAGCTTATAAGCACTAACAATAGGTATACATCTCCTCGCAAGGAGTGGTGAATCGTTTATAGGCTATTCAAACACCTTCGATCACTTCAACTTATACCCAATCATCCCGGGTCCACATCTCCACAGAGATGCTTGCTTAAGATGTCAATGTTAGTGAAAGTCCTAGAGCCAATCATGTGATGATTGTTGTATGGACTTTATTGTATCATATTCCTAAAAACCTAAAGCGTGGTTATTATATTTACTTGTATTGGTGCCAAATAACTAAATATAATAATGTCCTTGAGTAGTAGGTTCTTATCTATATCAATCGATTGGTTGAATCGATAATGAGATGATATAGAGAACACTACTCTTAATCATTCCTAGTCGAGTATTAACATTCAGGGACAATGTTAATACATAGAGACTAGCATGTAGGTCAACAAGATGACTTGATCTCACAAGTCATGGATATGAGATATCAAATTGACACATGGGTATGCATTGGAGAATGTATACTGAATGACCCGCCATGAGAAAGTATCATGGATCGTTATATGAGTGTCATATACTTTCTCATGTGGCTATTAGTATGACTATTAGTCCTTAGACCTGAAGTCACCATGGTTCCCTACATAAGGAGTTGCATACTTTGGCTTCGTCAAACGTCACCCGTAAATGGGTGGACTATAAAGGCGATTACTGGGTATGTAACAAATTATGCGGAGGGATGTGAGTGATGTAGATGGGATCTATCCCTCCTATATGACGGGAGTGACATCAATATTCTTGATAGAGTGAGACCACGAAGTGCATGGCCATGCCCAAATGAGTCAATATGAGATATTGAGCTCATTTGATTAGAGTGAGTCTACTTGGAGTTCAAGATTTAGATTGTACCGAGGATGACACGGTCTATGCCTCGATTGGTCAATCTAGATGTCAAGGATAGAAGGACATTGTCACATATTGTGAGAGTCACAATTAGTAGTCACAAAGGTGATGTTGGAGCTCAACATTCTTGTAACTTGGGTAGCAATGATGTGTTGCTAGATATCGCTCATTGCTTATGTTCCTAAATCGGTTTAGGGATATTGCCAACGTTACAAGAACCTATAGGGTCACACACATAAGAGTAATTAGATGGAGATTAGGTTCATATGATGAACCATGAGGATTAGGTTCATGGGATGAACCAAATTGGATTAAGAGTAATCCAAATTAGACTAATTGAGTTAGACTCAAGTTGATTCAAGTGTTGAATGAGTCTAATTTATATTTGATTCATCAAATCAATTTAAATTAATGAATAGAGATTCATTAAATTAAATTGACTTGAGTCAAGTGGTTAGATTTGATCAACCATGGGAGATTAGAGGTCAAGTTTGACTTGACTTGAGAGGGAAGATGAAAGGTCAAGTTTGACTTGACCAAATGCCATGTCATGATGATGACTTGGCATGGCCGGCCAATGATGATGCTCCACATCATCATTGACTTTGTCATGTGGTGCCACCTCATGAGGGAGACCAAGGGTCATGGGAGTTACATGCATGCATGTAACCCCCTCTCCATGAAGTGGCCGGCCACTTGATGGTTATTCATGTGGTAATTCATTTTGTGTGGGTTACACAACTTCATCTTCAACCTTGGATCAACTTCCCTCAAGCTCTCTACCTCTCCCAACCTCATCTTGCCGAGATCTTCTAGGAGTGCTAGCACACTCAAGTTTGTCTCTTTCTCCACCTATTGCTTGTGTGGATACCATAGAGGAGTGTGCACTTGACACTCTCGAGTTCCGGCGAACTTTTGGACGAGCGGGATAAGCGAAGGGCATCGCTACGAGGGTAATGTTCTAACCTATTAGATCTAAGGTAGATCTAGGGTTTTTGTAAGCACATACATGTTTTTATATTTTTTATACTTCGCACGGATCCGTGGCCGGGGCTTCCGAGGTTTCCGCAACGCAAAAAGCAGTTTTTGCGGCTCGGAAAAACCCAACAGTGGTATCAGAGCCACGTGCGAAGCATGTATGTGTTTCGTTTTTGTAATTTTTGTATTAGATATAAAAATTACAGATTTATATGTTTCTGTAAATTTCCTAATTTTATAGAATTTTTGGGTATTTTTCTCAAAGAGTCGAAGCAACGAGTGTTGGGACACTTGTAGGCTTCAACCATCGAGAAAAACTCTCCGAAACGGCAAGTTCTCGCTTTAGGTTTTTGGTACAGCGACTTAAGTCACTGTAGGATCGCAGTAGAGACACTTGCATAGTTAATTTTTCGAGTATGGGCACTGCCCCTATCCCCGAAAGGGGCTTTGTCCCGCGATCGCGCCCGGAAACCGCTTAGCGGGACCGTTACGGGGAGGTGACTCATTAATTTGAAAAAAAATTAGGAAAAATTATAGAAATTTTTGTAAAAATATATAATTTAGAATTATGTATAATTCTGTGATTGTCATGGCCCAATGACCCCAATTTGATTGGATTATGTGTGTTGTAATTCATAATACGGCCTGCGTGCCGTTTTGTGGTTGTGCGTGTTGTATAGTGTATGCGACCTGCGCGTCGTACCTCTTCTTTTGATATTCTAGTTGTAAATAGTTTGACTCGAATGTAACTCGAGTTTCATATTTGTAATGTACAAAATGGAGCCGTAGAAAGTCCACTCGAAGACGAGATTACGAGAAGGGTGACGACGACACATGGCGGTCAAAGGAAGCGCTTGGAGAAGCCGCTAGCCTTAGGTTGACCGTCCGATCTTCTCATTGGCTTGAGAAGATCATAGTAGGGCCATGACTATATCACATTTAATTATATATATATATGTTGATATATATATATATATATATATATATATATATATATATATATATATATATATATATATATATATATATATATAGTTGATTTTGCTTGTATGTATGTGATGCATGCTAGTAGAATAATGCATGTATGTATATGATGCATGCTAGGATAATTTTCTTGTATGTATATGATGCATGCTATAATAATGAATGTATGTATATGATGCATGCTAATATAGGATAATAAAGGCCTAAATGCATATAAGATACACATTACGATTAGATTAGATCATAATCGAATCAACTCGAAAATGCCTACCGAGCCTTAATACCCATCACTACCTCGATCATTTGTTGTTGTTGAATCTGCCAAAGCAGAGCAACGCATATTATCTTGGTAGGGTGCGGAGGGACAATCTTTGTCCCGCCTATCATGCTTGGGTTAGAGTAAGCTCAATTAGATTGAGCAAAACTAGTTAAACTCAATTGGATCGAGTAGAACTATAGGCATATTCCAATCGTTGGAACGATAGGTCAAGATCGCATTTACACTAAATCTTGGGCGATTTAGCCAAAGCTAACTCAAGGTCTTTTGTAAATGTGGGTCTTGATCCTATAAACAAGAGTTGCATAGAGATGTAATCGGTAATGTGTTACCCACCGATCATACTAAGTCTTGGGCGATTTAGCCAAAGCTAACTCAAGGCTTAGTATGATGTGGATCTTGTCCCGCAAGAATTATAGCTAGTTTGTATGAATCTAGTAATGTGGCTTGACCACATCCATAAACTCGATTCTACAAAATTCCTATAATTCAGTGGGAGCATCATTTGATTAAAGGCCTAATTAAATGATAAAAGGAATATGATATTAATCCTCTACATTGTATGTTGTAGATTACTATGTCAACAAACACGAACACTCTCTCTCTGTGATCTGTCCTTGAGAAGGACAAGCCCAATGGAGCAAATTTCTTGGACTGGTACAGGAACTTGAGAATTGTTCTCACCCAAGAAAGGAAGCTGTACGTCCTGGAGCAGCCCATTCTGGAGGCACCTCCTGCCACTGCCTCGCGAGCTGACAAAGATGCTTACAAGAAGCATCAAGATGATGCATTAGATGTGTCATGTCTTATGCTTGCGACCATGAACTCTGAGCTTCAGAAGCAACACGAGTTCATGAATGCTTATGATATGGTTGGACATCTTCGTCAACTATATCAAGGACAAGCTAGGCATGAGAGATATGAAGTCTCTAAGGCATTATTTGGGTCCAAGATGCAAGAAGGGACTCCCGTAGGTACATATGTACTCAAGATGATTGGGTACATAGAAAACCTACAAAGGCTGGGATTCCCACTTGGCCAAGAGCTGGCCACTGACCTGATCTTGCAATCTTTGCCACAAGCCTTCAATCAATTTGTCATGAATTATAACATGAATGAAATTGATAAGCCATTTCAAATGCTCAAAGATGTTGAGAATCACGAGCTTAACCTTAAGAAGGGAAAATCTGACACCATTTTGATGGTGCAGAAGAAGAAAGGCAAGGGCAAGCCTAAAGGTAAGGGAAAGTCTCAAGCCAAGGGCAAAGGCAAAGAACTTAAACCCAAAGGAGGGGTAGCCAAGGAAGGGACTTGCTTCCACTACAAGGAAGCTGGACACTGGAAGCGTAACTGCAAAGCTTACATGGAAGATCTTAAGAAGAAAAGAAGTGAGACTTCTACTTCAGGTATAAATGTTATAGAAGTCAATCTATTTATTTCTTCATCATGGGTATTAGATACCGGATGTGCATCTCACATTTGTACCAATGTGCAGGCGCTGAGAAATAGCAGAACATTGACAAAGGGCGAGGTGGACCTACGAGTAGGCAATGGAGCAAGGGTTGCTGCTGTTGCTGTAGGAACTTATGATCTATCTTTGCCCTCTGGGCTTGTATTAGAATTAGATGAATGTTGTTATGTGCCTGCCTTAACCAAGAACATCATTTCAGTTTCTTGTTTGGACAAGAAAGGATTTTCATTTATAATAAAGAAAAAATATTGTTCAGTTTATTTAAATGATATGTTCTATTGTAGTGCACCTCTAATGAACGGACTCTACTTTCTAGACTTAGAGAGCCCTATCTATAACATAAGTACCAAGAGGTTCAAGTCAAATGAGTTGAACCAAACTTATCTCTGGCACTATCGCTTAGGTTACATAAATGAGAGTCGCTTATCTCAGCTCCATAAGGATGGGCTGCTAGACTCATTTGATTTTGAATCATATGAGACATGCGAATCTTGCCTTATAGGCAAGATGACCAAGACTCCCTTTAGTGGACACAGCGAAAGAGCAATAGATTTGTTAGGACTTATACATAGTGATGTATGTGGTCCTTTCAATGTTGCTACTAGAGGTGGTTACAGGTACTTCATTACATTTACTGATGACTTCAGTAGATATGGTTATGTGTATCTCATGACACACAAATCAGAATCCTTTGAAAAGTTCAAAGAATTCAAGAATGAAGTACAAAACCATCTTGGCAAGAGTATTAAGATACTTCGATCAGATCGAGGTGGTGAATACCTTAGCTATGAGTTTCGTGACTATCTAGCTGAGTGTGGGATTCTATCCCAACTCACTCCTCCTGGAACACCACAGTGGAATGGTGTATCCGAAAGGAGGAATCGTACCCTATTGGATATGGTACGATCTATGATGAGTCACACAGATCTTCCTATATCCTTTTGGGGATATGCTCTAGACACAGCAGCCTTTACCCTTAACCGTGTACCATCCAAGGCTGTGATAAAGACACCATATACGATATGGACAGGGAGAAATCTCATGATGTCTTTTATGAGGATTTGGGATTGTGAGGCTTACGTTCGACGTCAAGTCTCAGACAAACTGGGACCCAAATCCGATAGGTGCTATTTTGTTAGATATCCCAAGGATACAAAGGGATATTACTTCTACATTCCCAGTCAGCACAAAGTGTTTGTGGCAAAGACTGGAGTTTTTCTAGAAAGGTATTTTGTTTCTAGAAAAACTAGTGGGAGTACCTTCGATCTTGAAGAAATTCAAGATAAGGACCATAGCACTGAGGCCTTGATGGAGGTTGAACAGGAACCACAAAGTGTTGTGGGTGATGAGGTTATTGCACAAAGAGTTGTGGAACAACCACCTGTTCATGTAGACCTACCTCTTCGCAGATCTGATAGGTGCACGCGTCACCGAGAGATATTCATTTCTCTTGTCTGACCATGATGATGTAATGCTCATTGAGAATGAGCCTACCTCCTATCAGGAAGCTGTGATGAGCCCAGATTCTGAGAAATGGCTAGAGGCCATGAGATCCGAGATGGAATCCATGTACACCAACCAAGTATGGACTTTGGTTGATCCACCTGAAGGGGTCAAACCCATTGGGTGTAAGTGGGTCTTTAGGAGAAAGACTGACATGGATGGACTTACGCATACCTATAAGGGTCGATTGGTGGCTAAAGGTTTCAAGCAAATTCATGGTATTGACTATGATGAAACCTTTTCTCCAGTGGCGATGTTTAAGTCCATTCGGATCTTGCTTGCTATTGTAGCATACCACGATTATGAGATTTGGCAGATGGATGTCAAAATCGTGTTTCTGAATGGAAACTTGCTCGAGGATGTGTACATGACACAACCTGAGGGTTTTGTAGATCCACAGCATACTGGGAAGGTATGCAAGCTGCAAAGGTCCATTTATGGGCTAAAGCAAGCTTCTCGGAGCTGGAATCTTCGATTCGATGATGCGATCAAACAGTTTGGTTTCATCAAGAATGAAGATGAACCCTATGTCTACAAGAGGGTTAATGGGAACACAGTTGTCTTCCTTGTATTGTATGTGGATTACATACTGCTCATTGGGAATGACATCCCTTCGCTACAGTCTGTGAAGACTTGGCTCGGGACGTGCTTCTCAATGAAAGACTTAGGTGAAGTAGCCTGTATTCTAGGCATCAAGATCTATAGAGATAGATCTAAGAGATTGCTTGGCCTAAGTCGAGTATTACTTGGTTTGCCATGCAGAATTCCAAGAAAGGACTTCACGATGTCACATGGTGTGAGTCTTCAAGACTCAAAGTCCCTCTTCTAGAGAGGAGAGACCGCATGGATAAGATCCCTTACGCATCCGCTATAGGATCTATCATACGCCATGCTATATACTGTCCTAATGTCTCGTATGCTTTGAGCATGACGAGTAGATACGAATGATCGGTGAGCGCCATCGATAGCCAAGAATATTCTTAAGTACTTGAGAAGGACTAAAGAATATTTCTTGATATTCGAGGCGATGAGGAGCTAGTCAGAAGGGTTACAATGATGCTTCTAAACCGACTGTGAGATGATTATAGATCGCAATGTGGTTCATGTTTTGCTTGAATGGTGGCGCTGTGAGTCGAAGAGTTTGAAGCAGACACGCTTGTCGATTCTACAATGTGGCCGAGTATATCACTGCATCTGAGGCAACAAAGGAGGCAGTTTGGATCTGCAAGTTCATTACTGAGCTTGGGGTGGTTCCTAGCATTGCAGATCCCATAGAGCTCTATTGTGACAACAATGGAGCGATTGCACAGGCTAAGGAACCTCGCTCACACCAGCGGACCAAACACATACTACGGCGCTTCCATCTCATTCGAGAGATTATCGATAGAGGAGATGTGAAGATTTGCAGAGTACCCACAGAGGCTAACATCGCAGATCCCTTGACCAAGGCTTTGGCACAGAAAAAGCATGATGGTCACACTAGGTCATTGGGTATTAGATACTACGGTGATTGACACTAGTGCTAGTGGGAGATTGTTAGTGAAAGTCCTAGAGCCAATCATGTGATGATTGTTGTATGGACTTTATTGTATCATATTCCTAAAAACCTAAAGCGTGGTTGTTATATTTACTTGTATTGGTGCCAAATAACTAAATATAATAATGTCCTTGAGTAGTAGGTTCTTATCTATATCAATCGATTGGTTGAATCGATAATGAGATGATATAGAGAACACTACTCTTAATCATTCCTAGTCGAGTATTAACATTCAGGGAGAATGTTAATGCGTAGAGACTAGCATGTAGGTCAACAAGATGACTTGATCTCACAAGTCATGGATATGAGATATCAAGTTGACACATGGGTATGCATTGGAGAATGTATACTGAATGACCCGCCATGAGAAAGTATCATGGATCGTTATATGAGTGTCATATACTTTCTCATGTGGCTATTAGTATGACTATTAGTCCTTAGACCTGAAGTCACCATGGGTCCCTACATAAGGAGTTGCATACTTTGGCTTCGTCAAACGTCACCCGTAAATGGGTGGACTATAAAGGCGATTACTGGGTATGTAACAAATTATGCAGAGGGATGTGAGTGATGTAGATGGGATCTATCCCTCCTATATGATGGGAGTGACATCGATATTCTTGATAGAGTGAGACCACGAAGTGCATGGCCATGCCCAAATGAGTCAATATGAGATATTGAGCTCATTTGATTAGAGTGAGTCTACTTGGAGTTCAAGATTTAGATTGTACCGAGGATGACACCGTCTATGCCTCGATTGGTCAATCTAGATGTCAAGGATAGAGGGACATTGTCACATATTGTGAGAGTCACAATTAGTAGTCACAAAGGTGATGTTGGAGCTCAACATTCTTGTAACTTGGGTAACAATGATGTGTTGCTAGATACCGCTCATTGCTTATGTTCCTAAATCGGTTTAGGGACATTGCCAACGTTACAAGAACCTATAGGGTCACAAACATAAGAGCAATTAGATGGAGATTAGGTTCATATGATGAACCATGAGGATTAGGTTCATGGGATGAACCAAATTGGATTAAGAGTAATCCAAATTAGACTAATTGAGTTAGACTCAAGTTGATTCAAGTGTTGAATGAGTCTAATTTATATTTGATTCATCAAATCAATTTAAATTAATGAATAGAGATTCATTAAATTAAATTGACTTGAGTCAAGTGGTTAGATTTGATCAACCATGGGAGATTAGAGGTCAAGTTTGACTTGACTTGAGAGGGAAGATGAAAGGTCAAGTTTGACTTGACCAAATGCCATGTCATGATGATGACTTGGCATGGCCGGCCAATGATGATGCTCCACATCATCATTGACTTTGTCATGTGGTGCCACCTCATGAGGGAGACCAAGGGTCATGGGAGTTACATGCATGCATGTAACCCCCTCTCCATGAAGTGGCCGGCCACTTGATGGTTATTCATGTGGTAATTCATTTTGTGTGGGTTACACAACTTCATCTTCAACCTTGGATCAACTTCCCTCAAGCTCTCTACCTCTCCCAACCTCATCTTGCCAAGATCTTCTAGGAGTGCTAGCACACTCAAGTTTGTCTCTTTCTCCACCTATTGCTTGTGTGGATACCATAGAGGAGTGTGCACTTGACACTCTCGAGTTTCGGCGAACTTTTGGACGAGCTGGATAAGCGAAGGGCATCGCTACGAGGGTAATGTTCTAACCTATTAGATCTAAGGTAGATCTAGGGTTTTTGTAAGCACATACATGTTTTTATATTTTTTATACTTCGCACGGATCCGTGGCCGGGGCTTCCGAGGTTTTCGCAATGCAAAAACCGGTTTTTACGGCTCGGAAAAACCCAACAGTCAAAGCATAAGTCTTTATGATCAAGATTACTTGAATACCGCAAGTCAAAGGAACATCGCACTTAAACTACAGTAAGAACTTCATTGACATATCTATATATGCAGAGAACCATATGAAGTCTTACGGCTGGTCACTCCAATGAACTAGTTACCATAACTAGCATCCACGATTAACTCCGGACATCACAATGTTTCCAGCCAGTGAGAATCAGCTGCTTGGATACACCAAGGAGTATACCTCGTGCTAGTCTCAACAGAATTGATGGTGTCTAAATCCATCAATTCATCGACTAGGGATAATTTCGATACATCACAATTACACATGTAGAGATACTCACTAGTTGTGATCCAATCACAAATTCTCTCATGCTGTGAGTCGTATCGCGGACATTCAGTAAATGAGTTTAAGATCCAATCAAATACATGAAACCATGTATACTCAAATAGTGAATCTTCATTTATCATATAAATGGTTCATACATAAGGCGATTGCCTTAGGACATCTCTCATATATTACTAACAGACTCCCACTTGGCCTAATGCCAATCGCTACGGTATCCAATACCATAAGCTGTAACATGACCCTCAAACTTACTTTGAGGTAATGCCTTAGTCAAAGGATCCGCTAAGTTCCTTTCAGTGGGGATTTTCTCGATTTGTATTTCTTTCCTACTGATGATCTCTCTGATAAGATGATAGCGGCGAAGCACATGTTTGGATCGTTGATGAGACCTTGGCTCTTTCGCCTGTGCAATTGCTCCATTGTTGTCGCAGTAGACCGGTATTGCTTCAACAATGGCTGGAATCACACCAAGTTCATAAATGAACTTCTTGATCCAAACCGCTCCGCTCAATCTGCAATGTATTCTGCCTCAGTGGTAGAATCCGCTACAGTGTCTTGTTTGGAACTTTTCCAACTCACTGCACTCCCATTCAAGGTGAACACGTATCCAGACTGAGACCTGGAATCATCCTTGTCTGTCTGGAAGCTGGCATCCGTATACCCGCGTATCACCATGTCCCCTTCTCCATATATTAGGAACACATCCTTAGTTCTTCTTAAGTACATAAGGATCGTCTTAACAGCCACCCAATGATCCATTCCTGGATCAGACTGGTATCTGCTCGTGACACTCAGAGCATACGATACATCGGGCCTTGTACATAACATAACATACATGATAGATCCTATTGCGGATGCATAGGGAATCTTACTCATGCAAATTCTCTCGTCTTCTGTGCGCGGACACATAGACTTCGAAAGGTGTACCCCATGCCTGATGGGTAGGAAACCTTTCTTGGATTCCGACATGCTAAACCTCTTTAGCACTCGGTCTATATATGTAGACTGTGAAAGACCAAGCAACCGTTTCGATCTATCTCTATAGATCTTAATCCCGAGGATGTAGGTTGCTTCTCCTAGGTCTTTCATGGAGAATGTCTTGGATAACCAAACCTTAACTGACTGTAAGATTGAAACATCGTTTCCCATAAGTAATATGTCATCGACATACAATACTAGGAACACGACTGCACTCCCACTAACCTTCTTGTACACACAAGGTTCGTCTGGATTTTGTGAGAAATCAAACTTTTTGATTGTCTCATCAAAATGGATA
Source organism: Wurfbainia villosa (assembly GCA_025175895.1). NCBI lineage: Eukaryota > Viridiplantae > Streptophyta > Magnoliopsida > Zingiberales > Zingiberaceae > Wurfbainia > Wurfbainia villosa. The sequence continues at coordinate 27,625,263 of CM045995.1, forward strand.
TTCCAGCTCCTGGATGCTTGCTTCAATCCATAAATGGACCGTCGCAATTTGCATACCTTGGTTTTATCGACCGATGTGAAACCCTCAGGCTGTATCATATACACGTCCTCGAGCAGGTTTCCATTAAGGAAAGCTATTTTCACATCCATCTGTCATATCTCATAATCATAATGAGCCACTATGGCTAGGAGCATCCGAAAGGATTTAATCATAGTTACAGGCGAATACGTTTCGTCATAATCAACACCTTGTTTTTGACGATATCCTTTCACCACCAATCTAGCCTTATAGGTAATCACATTACCATCCATGTCAGTTTTCTTCTTGAAAACCCACTTGCACCCTATAGGCTTTATGCCTTCAGGTGGGTCAACCAAGTTCCAAACTTGGTTTTCATACATGGAATCAATTTCCGATTTCATGGCTTCAAGCCACTTATCCCTTTCTGAACTTGTCAGAACTTCTTCATAACTAGTAGGCTCCTCATCATCAATGAGTAACACGTCGTTCAATTCACTTACGAGAAATCCATATCTCTCAGAAATGTTGCGTGTTCTACCAGATCTACGAAGATGTGGTGTTACAATAGGTCCAACCGATTGCTCATCACTATGAGTTGTCGGCTGTTGTGCTTCACCAGGTATCTCATCAATGTCTATTTGAGTCTCTCGAGCCTCCTCAAGCTCGATGACACTCCCACTGTTTTCTTGCAAGAGAAACTCTTTCTCTAGAAACACAGCATGCCTTGAAACAAACATCTTTTGTTCCACAGGATGATAGAATTGGTAACCCCTTGTTTCCTTAGGGTATCCAATAAATAGACATTTATCAGACTTAGCATCCAATTTGTCTGATGCAGTCTGCTTCACATAAGCAGGACAACCCCATATCTTCAAGTAAGATACATGAGGTTTCTTACTATTCCATATCTCATATGGAGTAGTAAAGACTACCTTGGTTGGCATTCTGTTTAACAAGTAAATAGCTGTCTGAAGTGCATAGCCCCAAAAGGACTTGGGAAGATTCACATGATTCATCATTGACCTGACCATGTCCAACAAGGTCCGGTTACGCCTCTCAGATACACCATTATGCTGTGGTGTATATGACGGAGTCCATTGAGACAATATGCCATTGTCTCTTAGATAATCAAGAAACTCTTGACTTAAGTATTCACCACCTCGATCCGATCGAAGTATTTTAATACTCTTGTCATGTTGTTTCTCTAATTCATTTCTGAATTCTTTGAACCTTTCAGAGGCTTCAGACTTGTGTTTCATCAAGAACACATACCCAAACCGTAAGTGATCATTGGTGAAGGTAATGAAGTAGCTATAGCCTCCTAAAGCTTGAGTTGACATAGGTCCACATACATCAGTATGTATTAGACCTAGTAACTCTCCCACTCGTTCACCTTTTCCTGTAAAAGGTAACTTAGTCATCTTGCCTTTTAAGCATGATTTGCATGTATCGTATGAATCCAATTCAAACGATTCCAGAATTCCACATCGGTATAATTCGGACATGCGTTTCTTGCTTACATGGCCAAGACGACAATGTCACATGTAGGAGTATATTTGATTATCCTTTTGAGCATGCTTGTTGCTCGCTTCGATATTGAAAATGTCACTGGATACGTCCAACGTATAAATACCATTGCTTAAAGTTCCAGTCCCATGAAGAACTCCATTCAAAGTTATGTAACAACAATTGTTACTAAAAGTAAAATGGTACCCATTTCTATTTAAACAAGAAATATAAATGATGTTCTTTATCAACGAAGGAACTTAAAAGCAATTGTCCAGTTCTAAGACAAGTCCTGCAGGGAGTTTCAACAAATACATTCCGATGGCGAGTGCAACAACCTTTGCTCCATTCCCAACACGTAAATTTAACTCTCCCTTGACGAGTCTTCTTCTATTCCTTAGCCCATGTATGTCATTACATATATGTGAGTCACACCCAGTATCCAATACCCAAGTGTTTGAGGAAATAGAATGACAATCAATAACAAAGATATCTGAAGAAGATGGTGCATCCGATGCCTTATTCTTCTTCATGAACTCAAGATAAATCTTGCAATTTCTTCACCAATGGCCCTCCTTGCCATAATCATGGCAAGTGCCCTTTTGAGCTGGTTCTGCCTTTTTAGCCTTTTCTTCTTCCCCTTCTGTTGTTCCTTTGACTCCCTCTTAGAACCTTTCTTCGAGGAATCAACTAACAACACCGTCCCCTGCTCATGCTTCTCAGAAGGCTCCATAGTCTTTAGCATGTTGAGCAGTACCACAGATGAACCTTCTTGCATCTCAGAGGTGAAGAAGAGCTTGGAGACTTCGAACCTTTCGAATCTCACTTGCTCATCAACCAACTCATAAAGATGAAAGACTATGGTATGAGCATTCAAATGCTCATGCTGCTTCCGCAACTCAGGTACCATCGTGGCTAGCATGATGCAACTCACCATTTCAGAATCAGTCACATGTTTCTGATAGGCCAACAATTGGTCCAGAGTTGCATTTTCACTAGGACGGGCGGGAAGAAGCGCTTCGAGGACATTTGCAAGCTTTTCAACCTTGAGAACAATTCTCACGTTTCTAAGCCAGTCCAAGAAGTTCGACCCAGTCAATTTATTTGAATCCAAAATGGAACGAAAATTCAAAGACATCATGATCAATCTTAGAAATACAAAACGAGCATATATGAGAAAGATGATTTAAAATACATCAATATACATTCATAAATCCCATTCATTTTTCGAATTTCAAAAACCCCAAAATCACTTCGGGAGATCGTAGGTCTATCTCCGAATGGGCTGATATCCATCATAGATATGAACAACCTTGGAGAGAGTCCAACAAGCCATTCATAACTATGATGGTAGGTATCAACTATAACGATTGCATATCACGTATATGCAACTATCAAAATGTGCTATCAACTAATTGAATGTTCACACATACATCGGGTTGTTAACACATTAACAAATATGCATCGTATGCATAGCACCCAACTTCACCTTCCTTCACATCGACCTTGGAGAGAGTCCAACAAGCCGATGCTCCAGGTTAAAACCAACCCATTAATCGAGAAATAGTTTTAATATGGTTAGAGCGCATTCAACCAATTAGCCCGGCTTGGAGAGAGTCCAACAACCAAAGCTAACGATTGACCTCTAACTCTTACCATATTAGTATTAAACTATTCCATGGTTTGAACATGTTCGGGTTCGAGCTGGGTGATGTGTGTAAATCATGCTATATTTTCACTACTCCATATGCATGCATTTTATCTCATTTCATGTTCTAGGCATGTATTTTATCACGATTTAGTTAAGTTTAGCATATTTTGGACAAAGAGACTGCTTTTGGGTGTTTTTGTGTTAACAGGGCAAAGAAGCGGCGTATCAAAACAACACACCCTGGTTCAGCAGTCGACACGCCCTAGTCAAAGTGTTGACACGGCCGGCGTATCAAGACAACACAGGCGTGTTATCAGCGACACGTCCGTGTCAGGAGTTCCAGCGTTCAACACGCCCAGTTCAGCCTTCAACACGCCCCAAGTCAAGCGCGGCGCCCATGGAAACCCGTGACACGCCGCGCCTCACGCAGGCGTGTTGTCTGACTCGATCGGATTTCCTTTTCGATCTTCGTCTCAATTAAAGGAAAATCTTTTGCCTTATATAAAAGAGGAGGCCAAGGCTATAAAAGAAGGGATATCCTAACCCTAAAGAGGACGGCGGGTGGTCAAAGAGGACGAGAGAAGAAGCATCAAAGAAGGAGTCGACAGAGGAACTTGAGATGGCACTAAGTATCGTAATTTCTTTCTCTAGCAATTCCTACCAGACTATGGAGTAGTGTCTTGTAATCTTAGGATGGGGGAGTAGCCCTTGACGATTTATGATGGATGATGTAATCTATACTACTTGAATTATTGTTTGTTTTGATCTGGTTCTTTTGGATTCTTATTGATAAACCTAAGGAGCTAAGGGGAAGTACCTAACGGTGAACCCAAGTTCCCGAAACCCAGAACCAACTAGGGATAACTCCTGCCAAGTAGCGGTAGTGTATCTATGAGGGCTTGCGGGGGTCTCGTGACAGGTCCCCTTAGCTGATTATGGTCCCATGTGCAAACCTACCGTTAAGAGGAAATTTGACTCTAGAGGAACTCTTATGGACTTAATGGATCTATCAAATCCAGTTTTTACCAAGTAACGGAGGTAAGACATAGGGAGGTTTGCGGGGGTCTCATGACAGGTCCCCTTAGCTGATTATGATCCCCTATGCTCGAACACCGTGACAGGTAAATTGAGTTTGATAGGTACAGTTAGCGTAGACCTCGAAAGGGGCCGTTGATTTACCTTAGGATAGGTTCCATCAAAACAACTCTAATAGGGGTAGGAAAGAATTAAATCACCTTATAAATCGTCGACGTGGTGAAACCCATATCCTGAGATTCTCCCCAACTCTTGACTTTCAGCTCGTTCTTCTCATTCGTTGTTCTTGACTGCTCAGGTTCTTTGCTTAAACCACAAATCGATTAACTAGATAACTTGGTATCACGATCATTCGATAATTGTCCCAATCCCTGTGGGATCGATATTTTTATTACTTGATGACAACCGTGCACTTGCAGAAACAAACCATCAAGTTTTTGGCGCCGTTGCCGGGGATTGGCACTCAATATTGAATTGAGCGTGATTTAGTTAATCTAGATTTCTGTTTTTGTTCCTATTCTTTGTGCCTGTTATGAATTCTTGTTTTGGGAGCCTCTATTATTGTTGCATGCACAGACTTAATAGGGAAATTCTCGATATTGATCCTGAGATAGAGAGAACTTTCCTTGCTAGAAGACGATTTCAGCAACCTCAGGAAAACAATCTGACCTCCGACATGGCTGACCAGAACGAGAATAAACCTTTAAGGGATTATGCAGCACCTAGTACAAGGGGATTGAGATCGAGTATTAGAAGACCCCCTATTGAAGCGAACAATTTTGAATTAAAACCGGCTCTCCTATCTATGGTCCAACAGCATCAATTCGGAGGAGCACCCACTGAAGATCCAAATCTGCACTTGGAAGTATTTTTGGAATTTTGTGAGACTTTAAAACTGAATGGAGCCTCAGCTGATGCTATTAGATTGCGCTTGTTTCCTTTCTCATTGCGGGAAAAAGATAGAGCCTGGCTACACTCTCTTCCAGCAGATTGCATAACTACCTGGGATCAGCTGGAGCAAAGATTTTTAGACAAGTATGTTGGATCGAAGCGGATCGCTAGAGGGGGGGGTGAATAGCGATAAAAACTTTTCTTTTAAATCGTTCGATAGACAATTAAATGCAGCGGAAATGTAAATAAAAACTAAATGAGACAAATAGTTTTTTTACTTGGTTCGTAGCCTTCGGCTACTACTCCAAGGCCCTAACGGTCCTAGACCGTGTACGGAGGGCAATTCACTAAAACACTCCTCCTCGTTGGAGGTAGGAGTTTTACGATTACAAAAGCCTTCGAAGCAAAAAGATAGAGAGACAAACCCTCTCTTCTATTAAAGTAAAATGCAACGAAAAGCCTCGATTAAAAAGAATTGCAATATTGAAAGCAATAACAAATTAAGATTATACCAACAACTAAACAAAAGAAACTTTAAGCTAGGGTTGTTGGCAGCACTTCGTTGTTGTAGAGTCGTCGGAGAGTTACAGCGTAACGGAGGCTTTTGAGCACTTAGAATTGAGGATGAAACCCTAGGTTTGGCCCTCCTTTTATAGCCTTTAAGCCCCTCAACGAATGGGTCTTCAACCAATCACAAATGGGCACAAAACTCCTTGAAAAATGGTGATAAAGCTTGACTCCTCGAGGCTGATTTTTGACCACCGGTTGAACTGGCCGGTTGAACTGGCGCCGGTTGAACTGATGGCCAGGATTTTTGACTACAATAAAGAGTTAGCTCAAAATATAAGTGGATTCGACGGCCACTTGCCGTTCGATCTCAACATAGACCTTCCATGGGAAGTCTTGGGTCGGATCATCGCCTAAGATCATCCTCGTAAAGAGGATACGACCTCACTTACGCTCGCACACACGAGCTTACCTCGATACTTACGTGTCGCTTTTGCTTCCGGCCTTCCACTCGATTCCTTCGGCTCCCTCCGAAGTAACTCGAGTGTCGCTCGACCACCGCGGCTTCCTCCGGGTGTCGCTAGCCTTCAGCTCCAGCATTGAGACTTTTCTGCACACTTGATTTAGCTCGTGAGATAACAATATAAGCTTAACTTTATATCGTTTGCTATAATCAAAACTTAGGTTCGACTTAGGTGCCCACTGCACCAACAAAGTATTTTCCACCCAGCAAAACTGCAAGTCTTTGTCATCAAATCACTAATTTTGCGCAAAAGGATGGAGAAACATTATTTGAATCATGGGACATATTTAAGGGATTACTACAGCAATGCCCTCATCATGGGCTGGAGAAGTGGCTCATTGTTCATACTTTCTACAATGGAATCTCGTATGCTACTAAAGTTTCTCTTGATTCTACTGCAGGAGGAGCTCTTATGAACAAAACATTGGATGAAGCTTTTGAGATCATCGAGAATGTGGCAATGAATTCTCACCAATGGGCTACAGAACGAGGATATCAAACTAAAATGCCAGGTAAGTTTGAGGTAAGTACCCTTGATCTACTCAGTGCAAAAGTCGATGCGTTAACTCAAAAGCTCGAACATTTTAATGTATCAGCTGTAAACTCATCTAATGTCACTTGCGAGATCTGTGGTGTAACAGGACATGTAGCGATGAACTGCCAAATCCTACACGCACCATCATCGGAAGTTGGGATTGAGCAAGTAGATGCGCTAAATAATTTTAATCAGAAGTCTAATGGTGGCAACCCTTACTTGAACACGTACAATCCCGGTTGGAGGAATCATCCCAACTTTTCGTATAGAGCCAACCAAAATTCTTCTGGACAGAACAGTTTTGGAGCACCTTCGGGATTTCAGCCAGGACCCAAGTCGAACTTAGAAAAGATGATGGATAATTTTATTACGTGTCAGGGGAAGATAAACGATGAATTTCGACAGCATATTGTAGAATCAAATCGGCAACATCAAAATAATACCGAGGCAATCAAGCAATTGGGAGGTAAGGTTGATAATTTGACTAATCACACTAGAATGCTGGAAAATCAAATTTCCCAAATTGCCAGCTCAGCATCAAGGACACCGGGCAGATTTCCTGGAAATTCAGAAGTAAACCCAGCTGAGCATTGTAATTCCATAAGTTTGAGAAGTGGAAGGATTTTAGAAGGATACAAAGCTCAACAAGCGTCCCCTGTGCTAAGGGACACGAGCATGTAAGAGTTGGAAGAAGACAGTAGCACGCCTGGGTTGAATAGAAAAGGAAGCCGACACACCCTGACCCAGGGCATGTTGTTCAACACGCCTGAGGCCCACGAGTGTGTGTCAGCCGACACACCCGTGCCGGGTCACTCCAGCAGCCAACACGCCAAGCCTGTGCCAAATGACACAGGCGTGTCGAATAAGGAACCAAGAACATATAAGCCCCCTATCCCGTTCCCTCAAAGGCTGATTAAGGAAAAATTGGATGAACAATTTGGTAAGTTCCTTGAGGTAATTAGGAAGTTGTATATCAATATACCTTTTATAGAAGCTCTTCAACAAATGCCTACATACTCCAAGTTCTTGAAGGATATCTTAACCAATAAAAGAAAAGTCGAGGAGCATGTAACAGTGGCTCTTACTGAGGAGTGCAACGCTTTAATTAAGAACATGGTACCTCCCAAACTAAATGATCTAGGTAGCTTTTCTATCCCTTGCATAATTAATGACTCAAATTTTGATAAGGCTTTTTGCGATTTGGGCGCCAGTGTAAATCTGATACCTCTTTCCATATGCAAGAAATTGGATTTGGGAGAAATGAAACTAACTACTATGGCCTTGCAGTTAGCTGATCGCTCCATTAGATATCCTTTGGGAATCTTAGAAGATGTACCAGTGCAGGTGGGAAATTTTATTATTCCTGCAGATTTTGTAGTACTAGACATGGATGAAGACCCATGTATTCCACTCATTTTGGGGAGACCTTTCTTGGCTACTGCAGGAGCAATGATAGATGTCAAGAACCACAAACTCTCACTTGCATTTGGAAACGACAAAATTGAATTTGACCTTTCAAAAGCTGTTAAACAACCTTCTGTTTTTGATGTTTGTTGTAGGATTGACAGTCTCCAGTCAATAGCACTAGAAGGAGCACCAGGACAAACTCATCTTAATAAGCTCGGAGGGGATTTTGAAGATAAAGAGCTGGAGATTTCCGACCCCAACCTCACACCACAGGTAGAACTTAAGCCTCTTCCATCGACACTCAGGTATGAATTTCTTGGCGAAAACTCTACTTACCCTGTGATCATTAATGCTAATCTGAGCAATGCAGAGACCGAAAAACTGATTGAGGTATTGAAAACACATAAGAATATCATTGGATAAAAGATTGATGACATTAGGGGAATTAGTCCATCGGTTTGGATGCACAGAATTCTACTAGAAGACAATTTTAAAACCTCTATAGAGCATCAAAGAAGGCTGAACCCAGCCATGAAAGAGATAGTCAAGAAAGAGGTCATGAAATTGCTAGATGCAGGAATTATCTATCCAATATCCGATAGCGAATGGGTAAGTCCTGTCCATGTTGTGCCAAAGAAAGGGGGGATAACGGTAATAAGGAATGCTACGAATGAGTTAATCCCCACTAGAGCTGTTACGGGATGGAGAATGTGTATTGATTATAGGAAATTGAATAAGGAAACTAGAAAGGACCACTTTCCCATCCCATTTATTGACCAAATGCTAGACCGGTTGGCAAAACACTCGCATTTCTGTTACTTAGATGGATACTCCGGTTTCTATCAAATCCCTATTTATCCTAATGACCAAGAGAAAACAACTTTCACCTGCCCATATGGTACTTTTGCTTTCAGGAGAATGCCTTTTGGACTATGCAATGCACCCGCCACTTTTCAGAGGTGTATGACTTCAATTTTTTCTGATATGATCGAGAATATAATAGAAGTATTCATGGATGATTTTTAGATATGGTGCAGATTTTGATATATGTTTATCTAATTTGGTCAAGGTATTGCAGAGATGCGAGGAAATGAATTTAATGCTTAATTGGGAGAAGTGCCACTTCATGGTGAGAGAAGGCATAGTACTTGGACACCTAGTTTCACACCTTGGTATCGAGGTGGATATTGCTAAAACTGAAGTGATCAAGAAGTTGCCTCCTCCAACTGATGTCAAGGGAGTGCGTAGTTTCCTAGGACATGCGGGGTTCTACCGATGGTTCATCAAGGACTTCTCAAAAATTTCAAAGCCATTAACTAATTTGCTTGCTAAAGATGTTGTATTTCACTTTGATAATCCTTGTCTTGATGCATTTTCCAGGTTAAAGGAAGCATTAACAACCGCCCCAATAATGCAACCTCCAGATTGGAGTCTCCCTTTTGAAATTATGTGTGATGCAAGTGATTTTGCTGTGGGCGCAGTGTTAGGACAAAGGAAGGATCGCAAGGTGTATGCAATCTACTACGCCAGTAAAACATTGGATGAAGCACAAATGAATTATATTACCACAGAGAAGGAACTCTTGGCTATAGTATTTGCTTTTGACAAGTTCAGATATTATATCATAGGGACCAAGGTGATAGTTTATACAGATCACGCAGCCATAAGATACTTGCTGAGTAAGATAGAATCTAAGCCAAGACTTATCCGGTGGATACTTCTCCTACAAGAGTTTGACTTGGAAATTCGAGACAAGTAAGGAACGAAGAACGTAGTTGTAGACCATCTATCGAGGCTTCATCAAGAATCAAATGCGGGAAGAGCCGATGATCTTGCCATAAATGATTTCTTTCCGGATGAGCAGCTACTAGCGGTTAGAACAATCAAGGCTCCGTGGTATGCTGATTTTGCCAACTACCTAGCTTGCGGGATAATACCTTCTCACATGAGTTATCATCAGAGGAATAAGTTCCTTTCGGATGTAAAGCATTATGTGTGGGACGAACCATTCCTGTTCAAGCAAGGGGCGGATGCTATATATCGAAGATGCGTATCCGAAGAAGAGATCGAGGATATATTGTATCACTGTCATTCTTCTGCATATGGAGGTCACACGAGCACAGACAAGACTGCGGCAAAGGTTTTGTAAGCAAGATTTTATTGGCCTCATATTTTTAGAGACTCACGGAATTATGTGACGACTTGTGACCGCTGTCAAAGGACCGGGAACGTATCAAGGAGACATGAGATGCCTCAAAATTCGATATTGGAAGTCGAATTGTTCGACGTCTGGGGAATTGACTATATGGGACCCTTCCCTACTTCCTATAAAAATACCTATATACTGGTAGCAGTGGACTATGTGTCTAAATGGGTTAAGGCTCTACCATCCCCCTCTTGTGATGCAAAAACAGTCATTAAGCTCTTTAAGAGTATAATATTTCCAAGATTTGGAATACCGAGAGCAGTAATAAGTGATGGAGGCTCACACTTTATCGAAAGACAATTTGAAAGTCTTCTCAAGAAGTATGGAGTAACCCATAAACTAGCCTCACCATATCATCCACAAACGAGCGGGCAAGTAGAAGTTTCAAATAGGGAAATCAAGACTATCTTGGAGAAAACAGTATCAAGATCAAGGAAGGATTGGTCTTTAAGACTTGACGATGCTCTATGGGCCTATCGAACTGCTTACAAGACACCCATTGGAATGACTCCGTTTCGATTAGTTTATGGAAAACCATGTCATCTTCCAGTTGAAATAGAGCACAGGGCATATTGGGCAATTAAATGGCTTAATTTTGACCTGAAGAAAGCCGGAGAGAAAAGAAAACTGCAGCTAAATGAACTTGAAGAACTACGCCTTGATGCTTATGAACATGCAAGGTCTTACAAGGAGAAAACGAAGAGGTGGCATGACAAGAATATCATGCGCAGAGAATTCCATCAAGGAGACTTGGTATTACTATTCAACTCAAGATTGAAACTCTTTCCTGGGAAGCTGAAATCCAGATGGTCGGGGCCATATCGAGTTGAAAAGGTTTATCCTCATGGAGCTATTGATATATCTAGTGAGTCTACGGGAATTTTCAAAGTAAATGGTCAAAGACTTAAGAGATACTTCGCAAACAATTCTGTTGAGCTGATTGGAGATGAGGAGGGGCAGAGCATACTCCTCAAGCCATATCCCCAAAACTAGGGAGTAACTGAGGGGTCAAGCTAACGACCTTAAATAAGCGCTTCTTGGGAGGCAACCCAAGCTATTTTCATTTTTTTGTTATTTTATTTTATTTTATTCTTTATTCTATTTTTATTTTTTCCGGATTACAGGATACGTGCCACTGCGTGCCAAGATGACACGACCTGCCTGTGTCGAACGACACAAGCGTGTTGAGGTTACCCGAAGACAACACAGGTCGGGCGTGCTGCTGAGCACGCCCGTGTCGCACCTTTGTTACCTGTGGCACGCCTGGGCTAGACTGCGGCACGCCTGGCTGACACGCCTGGGGAGACGGAGCACGCCTATGTCGCGCTTAAACGGGTCGGGTACTTGCGTAAGAGGATGCCCGACACGCCTATGCTGCGTATATCCCTCTAAAGCCGGCCCGAGCACGCCCTAATTTTCCACTCGCGATACAAGGTTGAAGCAGCCACCGCCGGTCTCTCTCTCAAGCAGCCGAGGAGCTAACCTGCTGTCTCTCCCTCCCCAACGCCATGAGCAAGCGAGTGAAGACTAGAGGAGGAGCTTCTTCCTCTGCGACAAAGGACAAGGGGAAAAGAAAAGCTCAGGATTTGGGTAATGATTCTTCTCCGACCTCTTGCCATCCATATGGAATTGTTTTTAGAGATGATGTTATGATGACTAAATTCAGTAAGCTTGAAAAAAGGAAGTTAGTATCTACAAGAACTATAGACTTCTACATGTTGACCACCCTAGGGTTAAGAGATGACATAACTTGGTTAACCAATAGGATAGGCTGGACCGAGTTTATCACGCACCATCATCTTACTTACCCTAGCATCACTCTTGAATTCCTTAGCTCCCTGTCTGCTGAAATACTGCAAGGAAAGGATTATGAGGAAGGAAAAATAAAATTTAGATTAATGAACCATGAGTTTACCCTTTCTTTAAGTGATTTTAATACGATATTTGATTTTCCTAGCGGAGGGGAGAGGCAAATTCATAGACATTTTATTGATCATCAATTTTGGAGATTAATTTCTAATGACCCTCGCCCTTATGATGCATCTATGTCTAAATCATTTAACATCCCTAATCCTACTTTCCGTTATCTCCTTAGATTTATGGCTAATACAATCTCGGGAAGATATGATAGTGCAGGGGTGGCTAGGCAGAGTGAGTTACAATTTTTATGGGCCATGCTAAATGAAGTTAATATTGATTCTGGAGCCCATATGGTTAGACATTTAGTTAAGGTTAGTAATAGCCCATCCGGAGTCATAGTCATAGGTGGTATTATCACTAGGATTACTGTAGCCTTAGGATGTGATTTTGATGACCTTGAATATTGTCCGGCTAGCCCTAGATTGGATTTGGATGCTTGTATAAATATGAAGATGATTGAGGCATTTGACAAGGGGTATCGTTTGGTGTTAAGAAATGGAATTAAAATCCCTCTTTCAAACCCTGAGCGGATGACTGTTTTAGAGATGTCCAGGAACCCTTTCCTACCCCCACTGCCCATGCTCCATCACCCCCTCCTAGGGAGCCATCTCACATAGCCCCTGAGCCATCACATTCGGCTCCTGAACCCCCACGGTTTCCTACTGACAATGTTTCTGCAGGGTACTCTTCTTTTGATTTTTCAGGATTCCGATCATCATTCGAAGCTTTCAGGGTCGAACATACCTCGCACATAGGTATGTGGGATCGGTATGCCCAAGCTACAGAGGAGCACCATCGTATAGCGACACAAAATTTGGACAGGGCAGCTGATTTTTACAGGAGAGCTGATGAGTTTTTCACTGCTGAGTCTACCCGAAGGGAAGATGATGATAGATTTCGATAGGAATCTCGGGAATTTTACCAGGAGCAGCGACGTAGGTGGGCAGAGGAGGATGCAAGTAGCGAAGATGATGACCATTGACCACCTTGAACTATTTTGTGAGTTTCGATGCACATCCTTTACTGTTTATTCTCTCTACTTAGATTTTTAGTTTGGTTACTGCTATTTTGTTTGCATCTTTTCATATATCATAATAGTGCATTTTTATATCATCTAGCGTAATACAACTGAACATTGGTCGGATCATGATATTCCTTTTTGCCTATTTGATAAGAACCCTATTTCACTTCTAACACGGTCTATAGGTCTGAGGTATCCAAAGAAAAGATTTAAATCCCCCATATCGGACGAGTACTCGATTTTCCATTGGAGACTTGCCTGCGTAACTTGGTTACTGGAGAAACACTTTCACTAGAAGTATGGTTTAAAAAAAAAACTAGAATTGTTTTCAAGCACCCCTTTGAGACCAAGTAGTTACTGGGGAAACACCTAAAAGGTGCCCCTTTGAGACTAACTAGTTACTGGGGAAATGCTCTCTATAATTCCTTTCCTTCTCTCTTCTTAGAAAGTGCTCCTTTGAGACCTTTTGATGATAGGTAAGGATGATCCATGCATTAAGGCAGGTAAGTGCCTTTATGCCGGAAATAAGAATGCCCTACGATAGAAGGGATGTCAAATCAGGATTGGTGTCCAATGACTTTAGTCCAACTTTTCACATCACTATATAGGGATCTTTCAATCTTGGCAACTAGGAATGATTTGAAAAGATTAAGATCAGATTGTATACTTCTGGATGGTGTCTAGCATTTCCACAATTAAGCTGTCTTTTGAGTTTTCTTTGCTTGAGGACAAGCAAAAGTTTAGGACTAGGGGATTTTTGATGTGTGTAAATCATGCTATATTTTCACTACTCCATATGCATGCATTTTTATCTCATTTCATGTTCTAGGTATGTATTTTATCACGATTTAGTTAAGTTTATCATATTTTGGACAAAGAGACTGCTTTTGGGTGTTTTTGTGTTAACAGGGCAAAGAAGCGGCGTATCAAAACAACACGCCCTGGTTCAGCAGTCGACACACCCTAATCAAAGTGTTGACACGGCCGGCGTATCAAGACAACACAGGCATGTTATCAGTGACACGTCTATGTCAGGAGTTCCAGCGTTCAACACGCCTACCGACCTTCAACACGCCAAGTCAAGCGCGACGCCACATGGGAAACCCGCGACACGCCTGTGCCCTCACTTGGCACGGGCGTGTTGTCCTGACTCCGGATTTCCTTTTCTGCGAGATCCGCGATCTTCGTCTCAATTAAAGGAAAATCTTTTGCCTTATATAAAAGAGGAGGCCAAGGCTATAAAAGAAGGGATATCCTAACCCTAAAGAGGACGACGGGTGGTCAAAGAGGACGAGAGAAGAAGCATCAAAGAAGGAGTCGACGACAGAGGAACGCACACAGATGGCACTAAGTATCGTAATTTCTTTCTCTAGCAATTCCTACCAGACTATGGAGTAGTGTCTTGTAATCTTAGGATGGGGGAGTAGCCCTTGATGATTTATGATGGATGATGTAATCTATACTACTTGAATTATTGTTTGTTTTGATCTGGTTCTTTTGGATTCTTATTGATAAACCTAAGGAGCTAAGGGGAAGTACCTAACGGTGAACCCAAGTTCCCGAAACCCAGAACCAACTAGGGAATAACTCCTGCCAAGTAGCGGTAGTGTATCTATGAGGGCTTGCGGGGGTCTCGTGACAGGTCCCCTTAGCTGATTATGGTCCCGTGTGCAAACCTACCGTGAAGAGGAAATTTGACTCTAGAGGAACTCTTATGGACTTAATGGATCTATCAAATCCAGTTTTTACCAAGTAACGGAGGTAAGACATAGGGAGGTTTGCGGGGGTCTCGTGACAGGTCCCCTTAGCTGATTATGATCCCCTATGCTCGAACACCGTGACAGGTAAATTGAGTTTGATAGGTACAGTTAGCGTAGACCTCGAAAGGGGCCGTTGATTTACCTTAGGATAGGTTCCATCAAAACAACTCTAATAGGGGTAGGAAAGAATTAAATCACCTTATAAATCGTCGACGTGGTGAAACCCATATCCTGAGATTCTCCTCAACTCTTGACTTTCAGCTCGTTCTTCTCATTCGTTGTTCTTGACTGCTCAGGTTCTTTGCTTAAACCACAAATCGATTGACTAGATAACTTGGTATCACGATCATTCGGTAATTGTCCCAATCGTGCACTTGCGGAAACAACACATCACCGGGCTTGGAGAGAGTCCAACAACCCAAACAAGAAACGCAACTCTGGTTCTAACCATATTAATGGAAGGTGTAGGCTTTAATATTGAGTAAAGGGTTTTTATGTCTCATCCTCTTTGCATGCAAATAACTATTATCTACATGGCATGACATACATGACATACATCTACATGTCACGACACGCATGGCATAATGATATGCATCTAATGCAATTACATGGCATACAATTATGTCATGTATTATTTCCTTATATGTCATAACTATTTATGGAAATAAAATATGTTTAAGATTTGATTCTCCAAATCAAATTATAATTAAATTTGGAAACAAATTTCCAAATATAATCACATATTTTATTTGTGGAAATAGTTGATTAAGGAAAGTCAATTTAGGAAACCAATTTCCTAAATCATCAAAACTACTTTATGGAAATAAAATATTTTAAGATTTGATTTCTCAAATCAAATCATGATTAAATTAGGAAATAAATTTCCAAATTTAATCAAATATTTTATTTATGAAAAATATCAATTTCCATAAATACTTCCAACTTTCCAAAAGTGGAAGATTTCCATAAATACTTCTAGACTTTCCAAAATTAAAAATTTCCATAAATACTTCTAACTTTCCAAAAGTAGAAAATTTCCAGAAATATCATTATGACTATCACAAAACAATTTTACGATTATGTCGAAACACAACCTGGGCTCTGATACCACTGTTGGGTTTCCGGCACCGCGGCGAGTGTGTGTTCGAACATGTTTCGCAAACATGTGCACAGCGGAAGAAATAAAAATAATAAATCTACATTTATTACAACACACACATCACACGCATGCATAGTACAACATGTGTAGACATAACCGTAAATTTAAATTTTGCAATAAAAGGAAATTTAACTACGTATACCTTTCGTATCACGTGTAGCGGGAACGGCATCAACCGGAACGATCCTCGCTAGAATCGTCTCTATCCGTATCCATGCCGAGTATCTTCGGGATGACTTCACAAAGTCACGAGCTTCGTCTTCGTACGGGTTACTAGCCTCGTGTTGAAGACGACGTGATCGAGAGAGGATCACGATCCGAATCCAAATTCGGATCCAAAGACGAGTCCTCAAAACTCGCTTCTCCAGAGAGGTATTCGTCAACCGTTTGACGAATCCTTCGTCCTCCACCTATGAGGATTACCGAAGATCGAATCCCCGGTAAGTTAGGCGCTGTCGGAGCTCCAACCGTCGTCCAAACGATGCTCCAACGAGAGGGAAACAAGCTGTCCAGAAAACTGGACAGCTTTTGTGGAGGAATTAGGGCCGGCCAAAAAGGTTGGATGAAGCTCACCTTGATGCCAAACCCAATGGAGATCACCGGAGCTCCTCCGGCAACAGCTCGACGCCGGCAAGAGTGAAGGTCAGCACCTTCTGGACGCCGGCCAAGGAGCTTCAAGGTTGGCGGCGGCAAGGAGGAGGGTTGGCGCCGAAATCTCCAAGGGGAGGTGGGCGGCAACTATTAGGTTAGGGTTTTGATTGGATTAGGGCTTAACAACACCTTAAGCCCTCTTTTATAGAGAACTAATTCTCTTAATGGTTATTGGATCATAACCATAAGGCCCGTTAACCCGCTCCATTAATATAAGTTAAAATAAACCAAACCATGATGGTTTATTTTAAGTTAAAACGAACCGAACCAACTTTTGGTTCATTCGTTTAAAATAAACCAAACCCTTTGGTTTATTCTCCTCCATTGGATTAGAACCAAACCATTTTGGTTCATCCATTATGTCTTCATAAGACACGGCCCATCCACGCTTCCATTGCGACTGAAACGATTTCATGCTCGCTTCTTGTTTGGTCCAACCAAACCTAGTTTCTCTCGGTCTGAGAATCCCATTCTCAAGCTCGTTTTAAATCCTTTGGATTACGCTCATTGTGTGTGTGACCAAATAGGTTCTCGATTTATGTTGGCCGTCTATAATTAACCATTAATTATAGAACGATCATGAGTGGCACCTAGTAGTACATCATGATCCCTAATGAAAAGATCAACGGTTAATCCAGAACTATTTCTGAAACCCTTCAGCAGCACGAATGAATCGTGCCCCATTCCCTTCACTCATCTTATACCCACTTGGTTCAGGACATGGTCTATAGTGTAAGTCCCCACTAGGCTGACTACGTCACACCTAGCCCAAGTATCATTTCCTCGTCCTACAGATTCTAGTTACTGCACATGTATCGAAGAGTACCTTACTCTAAACATGTAATGCTTTGGCCAAAGACTTTAGTAACAATCCGACGAGAGGCCATAGGTATACATCTCCTCGCAAGGAGTGGTGAATCCTTTATAGGCTATTCAAACACCTTCGATCACTTCGACTTATACCCAATCATCCCGGGTCCACATCTCCACAGAGATGCTTGCTTAAGATGTCAAAGCATAAGTCTTTATGATCAAGATGACTTGAATACCACAAGTCAAAGGAACATCGCACTTAAGCCACAGTAAGAACTTCATTGACATATCTATATATGCAGAGAACCATATGAAGTCTTACGGCTGGTCACTCCAATGAACTAGTTACCATAACTAGCATCCACGATTAACTCCGGATATCACAATGTCTCCAGCCAGTGAGAATCAATTGCTTGGATACACCAAGGAGTATACCTCGTGCTAGTCTCGACAGAATTGATGGTGTCCAAATCCATCAATTCATCGACTAGGGATAATTCCGATACATCACAATTACACATGTAGAGATACTCACTAGTTGTGATCCAATCACAAATTCTCTCATGCTGTGAGTCGTATCACGGACATTCAGTAAATGAGTTTAAGATCCAATCAAATACATGAAACCATGTATACTCAAATAGTGAATCTTCATTTATCATATAAATGGTTCATACATAAGGCGATTGCCTTAGGACATCTCTCATATATTACTAACAAGCATGACATAGCTGATGGAAGCACCTGAAGGCTAGCGCAATGGATGAACAAGTTATGGATGACTTGGAGGGATCCGAGAGGCGTGAGGTTGACTGAGGTTGCTAGAAGGCTTAGGTCTAGGCTAAGGGTGA
Organism: Wurfbainia villosa; assembly: GCA_025175895.1. Lineage (NCBI taxonomy): Eukaryota > Viridiplantae > Streptophyta > Magnoliopsida > Zingiberales > Zingiberaceae > Wurfbainia > Wurfbainia villosa. Next base: position 27,643,720 of record CM045995.1, read on the forward strand.
TCTAGCAAGTATGGGGAACCATACTTGGGTTAAAACCTCATGTTTGAGGTATGCTAGTCGATTGGTGTCATGTGGCAATCGACTGGCATGAGTCAACTAGGGTTTGACTACGGGAATTGACCTAGCAGTCGATTGCCAGAGATGGGCAGTCGACTGATTGGCTGAGCAGTCAATTGATCTTATGATCAGTCGACTAGTGGTCGAGAATTCGGGCACAGAATGGAGTCGAGACTCGACTGCGGGGCTAGCAGTCGAGTGAAGGCTCCATTAGTCGACTGATGGTCATGATCAGTCGACTGATGATGGATCCTTTGAATCTTTCCAGCGTGGATCTAGCTGTTATCTCATGACAATAGTAGCATCAGTCGACTGATGGTCCCGAGCAGTCGATTGATTGACGATTTCCAGCCTAGGTTGAAGCTTTAAATGGAGCTTGAGGAGGAGGAAATCAACAATAATTTGTGAAGGCTTTTGGGGCGATTTGTTGCTACAAATCAGGGTCTCCAAGTGCAATTCATGTCACGCCCGCCCTTCTCGTAATCTAGAGGGGGAGGAAGGGCGGCGTGACGCGAACATACATGCGTGCATATACAACGGAAGAATTTAAACTTAAAAAAATGGAACATGCATTTACCTTCAACCATGCAAATATCTCAACATTCTTAACCATATAACAGGTGAACATTTACCTCATGGGAGTATGCTTAACATGCATGGGTATAAGTGGTTAAAGCTTTTCTTTCTTCCATACTATACATGCTCTTTTAACTGCAACTTATAGTACACTATGAGTAGGAGGTGGACTACTAAGCATGCATAATCATTTCATAAAGGACACTACTTGGTTCAAGTTCATGATAATCAACATAATGGAGTTATAGGAGCCTAAACACAAGTATAGAGTACATGGACATCAATGAGGAATTCAAAGTATCATCTAGGTATATAGTTCTCTATCACTTAACACTTCAATCAGGATAAGAAGGTTCTTAGCAATTCTTTAACTAAATCAAGTGCTTAACATGCCAAGGTTTCATAAAACAAAACGAGTATAGTTTCACATCAAGTATAAACCCTCAAAACAAGTCTAAGTTAACACCAAGTGGCAACCATCCAAACATCAAGTAGTGATCAACTCTTAACAATTAACATGCAAAACTTTAGAACATGCATAAGTCTTGGAACATAAAATAGATCTCTTCCACCATGCCACTGCCACATACACTTTGTCCCTCATGCTGCTCCCTTTAGTTTAGCCATTCTTTACCCTTTCCTGCAGTACAAGGGAAACATGAAACTATAAGCACATAGGCTTAGTAAGATCCTTTTTCCTACTCACAAAAGCCATACATCAAGAATTAGACATAGAGTAGTGACATATTCATCTAGACAACATATAGGCATAACATTCATATAAAGTCGTGACATGATCATTTAGGAACATAGGACTAGAATTCTTAAAACATGATAATCACATAGACAGAAAATGGGTATATGCAAGATGTTCTTTGAAAACATATATTTTATAGGTACTTAAACATAAATCTCAACATGAGGGCCCGACATTGTACCACATACATCATTTTGTGCGCATCCCTAAATAGATCCAAGGTAGCTAATCCCGAACCTACTAGGGTACTAGGCACGTACTACGACCGTCGACCTAGGGGCAACGTAGGAGCCCATCCCGTACTAGATCCGTACTATGACCGTCGACCTAGGGGCAACGTAGGAGCCCATCCCATGGACCTTGCTAGTGGCCGATACAAGCCATACAAAAGTAAAATAACATATCATGTTCCTTGTCATAACATAGAGAGTGCTCTTAGTCCCAATTCATAGGGAAGCATCTCTTAGGCATTTCATCATACATACCTAAGCCATGCATAACGTAGTTGTGCTCTAGTGGACATGAAACATAAGCATGTATATCATGACACCATGAGCATAACATAAACATACATTAATACAATTAACATGGACATAAGGTAGTGGCATAAATAAATCGTGCTAACATAAAGTCTAGCTATCATCATGTCAACATCATATATATATATAGCATGCCATGGAAGATCATTAGTAAACATAAGCATGCCTCTTCTGGTCGAATCTTTTAGGTTTTAAGAAATCCTCAAGCATGGAGAACATCAAATACCATCGCATACTACCTAACATGGGAGATTTTTAACAACCATAGATGGGCTTGGAATTTCTTCCTAACCCTAGTTCTTGGACATGGCCGAACTTCTAAAGACAAGTTTCAAGAAATCAAAATACTCAAAACAACTTGTACTGCAGGTGCGGGGATTACTTACATCCTCTCGCTTGGTTTACTATAAGAAAGATACCCTTGGTGCCAAGACAAGACCTCTGTTTCTCCTTGAGCTTTCGAAAATGGAAGAAGGAGAGGAGTGGTTTCTGTGGAGGAAGAAGAAGGAAGAAGAAAATGACTTGTTGTTCCCTTGCCTCTTCACTTACTCCTATTTATTCTAAGTGAAGGTGTCCCTTCGCCTCCCCTACCCTTATCTATCCTTTCCCTTACCCTTCTAACAACACACCCCTGCTGGGCTTCTGATTATCACATGCATCCTAAGGTTTAGCTACCTGCTTGGAGATTCGGGGTTCGAACCTTGGCCATGCATCCTTTTTGGCTTTATTCTCTTTTATTTTTGAAAGAGCTCACATAAAAGCCCATTATAATCATGCAACAATTTTTTATAAAATTTCTAGGAATTTTACGGGCGTTACAGTCCCCCATACCTTATAAAAGTTCGTCCTCGAACTTAGAATAACTCTGGGTATTTTTGTTTCATATCCTCCTCGTGTTCCCAGGTGGCTTCTTCGTACCGTTGACTTTGCCATAGGACCTTCACTAAGGGCACCTCTTTATTCCTTAGTCTTTTGACTTCTCGATTTAGTATCTGGATAGGCCGACTTTCATAACTTAGGTCCCCTTGAACTTGCACTATTTGTGGCTCAATCACTTGGTCTGTACTGGAAATGCACTTCTTGAGCATCTTGAGGTAGCTCTAGCTCGTAAGCTACCTTGTCGACTCTCTTCAGTATCGAATACGGTCCCACATAGCGCGGACTCAGCTTACCCTTCCTTCCGAATCTCATCACTCTCTTCATAGGGGCTACCTTAAGGAATACCGAATCCCCGACTTCGAATTCCAACGGTCTACGCCGCATATCCGCATAGCTCTTTTATCGGCTCTGAGCAGTTTTAATTTTTTGATGGATGTTCTGTATAGCTCGGGTGGTGTCGTCAATGAAATCTGTTTGGAGTCCCATCCCTTTCTTTTCACCACCCTCGTACCAGCATATAGGAGATCTACATCTCCTCCCGTATAGAGCCTCGTAGGGCGCCATTCCAATAGTAGCTTGGTAGCTATTATTGCAGGCGAATTCTGCCAAGCATAAGTATCGACACCAACTCCCTTTGAAATCCAAGGTGCAAGCTCGTAACATATCCTCCAGTACTTGGTTCACCCTTTCTATCTGTCCGTTGGTTTGAGAATGAAAGGCAATACTGAATAATAGCTTCATGCCAAGGGCCTTCTGAACACATTCCCAGAAATGGGAAATAAAGCGACCATCTCTATCAGAAATGATGGTCTTAGGAATCCCATGTAGTCTGATAATTTCCCTAGCATATAATTGAGCCAGTTGCACAGTCGAGTAGGTCATCTTGATTGCTAGGAAGTGGGCAGACTTCGTCAATTTGTCCATGATCACCCATATAGCGTCATATCTGTTCGTCGTCTTGGGTAGTCCTGAGATGAAATCCATAGAAATATCTTCCCATTTCCATTCTGGAATTTGGATTGGCTGTAGTGCTCCTCCAGGTCTCTGGTGTTCTGCTTTAAACCTCTGGCAGGTTAGGCAGGTACTGACATATTGAGCCACATCTCTTTTCATACCGAACCACCAAAATTTCCCTTTCAGATCTTGGTACATCTTGGTGGATCCAGGATGCATTGCATAGGGTGTTCCGTGAGCTTTCTCAAATATCCTCTTCCATAACTCTGGATCATCGGGAATACATAAGCGATCCCTGAGGTATAGTACTCCATTTTCAGCGATACGAAATCCATCATCCTTTCCTTCTAGGACCTCTTGCTTGATCCTTTGGATGTTTGGGTCACGGGCTTGCTTTTCTAATATATCGTCGAATAGCGTCGGTGCTATCGTCATGGTAGAAAGCTGTCCAAAAATGATTTCAACCCCGTAACACATAATTTCCCTTTCTAGGGGCCGAGATAATACCGATAGAGACATCAAGGTGGCACAGGACTTTCTGCTGAGTGCATTGACCACTTTGTTCGCTTTTCCTGGATGGTAGAAGTTCTCGCAGTCATAGTCCTTGACTAGCTCGAGACATCTGCGTTGTCTCATGTTTAGGTCTTTCTGTGTGAAGAAATATTTCAGACTCTGGTGATCTGTATAAATCCTACACTGAGCTCCATATAGATAATGCCTCCATGTTTTGAGAGCAAAGATCACGACCGCTAGCTCTAGATCGTGAGTGGGATAATTCCTTTCATGTTCCTTGAGTTGCCTAGAGGCGTAGGTAATGACCTTGCCATTCTGCAGGAGTACAGCTCAGAGTCCCAACTTGGAAGCGTCGCTGTACATGTCGAAGCCTTTGTTACTGTTTGGAAGAGTAAGGATTGGAGCACTGGTCAGTCTCCTTTTTAATTCCATGAAACTCTTCTCGCAGGTGTCTGTCCATTCATACTTTTTGTTCTTTCTGGTGAGAACTGTCATAGGGGTTGCAATTCCAGAGAAGTCCTCTACAAACTTCCTGTAGTAGCCTGCTAGCCCGAGAAAGCTTCTGATTTTGCTGGCATTCTTTGGCCTGTTCCAGTTACTCACAGCTTCAATCTTTATTGGGTCTACTATCACTCCATCCTTGGATATAACGTGACCCAAAAATGATACTTGATCGAGCCAGAACTCGCATTTGGGGAACTTTGCATACAATTGCTTTTCTCGAAGAATCTTCAATACCATATTCAGGTGTTCGGCGTGCTCTTCTTGGGTTCTCGAATATATCAGGATATCGTCGATGAAAATGATCACAAATTTGTCGAGGAATACCGAGAAAACCCGATTCATCAGATCCATGAACATAGCAGGTGCATTCGTCACTCCGAAAGGCATAACTACGAACTCATAATGTCCGTATCTTATTCGGAAAGTCATCTTTGGTATATCATCTGGTTTCACTTTCACTTGATGATAGCCAGACCTCAGATTAATCTTAGAGAAGACAGTGACACCCTTTAACTGGTCGAACAGGTTGTCAATCCGTGGTAAAGGGTACCTGTTCTTGATCGTCATATTATTTAGCACTCGGTAGTCTATGCACATTCGCATAGACCCATCTTTCTTCTTTACCAACAGTACTCGAGCTCCCCATGGAGAGCGACTTGGGCGTATAAGTCCCTTGTCGAGTAACTCCTGTAGCTGTCCCTGAAGTTCCTTCAATTCAGTCGGCGCCATACGGTAAGGTTCTTTAGAGATCAGGTTAGTACCAGGAATCAATTCGATCTCAAATTCAATTTCTCTATCAGGGGCTAACCCTGGTAGTTCATCTGGGAATACCTCTGGGTAGTTGCATACAACTCTGACATCTTCTAGCTTCTGGTCCTCGGCTTGACTTGTATCAACCGAATGCGCTAGAAACCCAATGCATCCACTGTCTAACATCTTGTGTGCCTTTAGAGCTGATAAAAATTTATCGATTCTTTTCCTTGGCTCTCCAATAAATTCAAACATAGGTTCTGCCTCCGGCTGGAAGACCACTTTTCTTTTACGACACTCGATCGAAGCACCGTACTTAAGAAATCCATGCCCAATATGATATCATAATCCTGCATGTTGAGCACTATCAGATCACAATAGAGTTCTCTGTCTGCGATTCTGATGGGTGTAGCTCGCAGCATATGAGTAGATGACATCACTTCTCCCGAGGGCAGTGTCGTTAAGAACTTGCAATCCAAAGCTTGTGGTGGCATGTCCATCTTCTTCGTGAAAGGTGTAGAGACAAAGATCAATACAAGAGATGCTGACAAAAAATAAATATATGACCTGTGACAACCGTAGAAGCGCTCGCCACATCTTCTTTGGTGAGAGAGAATACCCTGGCATTCATCGTAACTGGCGGATCTTCCAATCTCTCTTGGCTTATCTGAGTACCTTCGATTGCATACCGTGATCCGTATACCGTGGAGGAGCACCTCAGATCGGGTATATCACGAGGAGGTGCTCGAACTGAGTAGGGCAGTCCTTGACTCTATGCCCATCCAGTCAACAGCTGAAGCATCTATTCGTGCCCTTGTAGCACACTCCGGTATGTATCTTCCCGCATGTAGTACACTGAGGGATCTTGGGATGCTTGTTCGCTGGACCACCTTTAGAGTCATCCCATTGCTTTCTCTTGCCATTGTGGTTTCCTTTCCAAGTACTCTGGGTTTTCTGACCTCCTGACTGGGCTTGACTCTTGCCTTCACTCAGTGCCTTCTTTTGTTGATTAATATTGTTCAGGTAGTGCTCGGTGATCAGGGCACTACTGAATAGTTCCTCTACGGTTTATTAACTCCGCCAGCCACATTCAGAGCTATCTCGGGTCAGAGCATCTTCAGCATGAGTCTGACCCTTTCTCTTTCCATACTGACCAACTTTGGGCATAGGTGCGCGAGCCAGTTGAATCTTTTCATGGCTTCATTAACTAATAGGTCACCTTGGCGAAACCCTGTGAACTCATCGTAATGCTTGTTTATCACTCGCATATGGAAGAATTCTTCAAAAAATTCATATTCGAAGTCCGTCCATCTCATTTGGTTCACTTGCCTCTTTGCTTTAACCCTTTCCCACCACATTCGGGCATCTCCCGAAAGGCAAAACGATGTGCACTTAATCTTTTCATGTTCGGGCCAATCCAGTAGCTCTACGATGCTTTCCACAGTCTTGAACCAGGCCTGGGCGTCCCATGGTTCACCAGTACCAGAGAAATTTTCCGGCTTCAACCTCTGCCACTGGATTAGGTAAGCTTCTTGTCGAACTATCGGGCCAGGGCCTGCTAGTGGGGCGGTAGGGTTTCCTTGCTGGTTCATTAAAGCATTTATCACTTGCTGTTTCTTTTTGACTTGACGATGGAGTTCAGTAACCACATGCATAAGATCAGGTGGGGGTACTGTCTCATCGACTCTATTACTGCGTCTTCCAGCCATGCTTATCTTCATATATTATAATAAGGCTAGTATAAGATTATCATACATATATTCATGCATATTTAAACTAAAAGCATTCCTTATCATACATAAAATAAATAGAGTAGGCATAGAATTTCTTACTTGGAGCGGCAGGATAGAAGCTTGATGTGTGTGTAGTGGAAACACAGATCTGCTCTGATACCAACCTATCACGCCTGCTCTTCTCGTAATCTAGAGGGGGAGGAAGGGTGGCGCGATGTGAACATACATGTGTGCATATACTGCGGAAGAATTTAAACTTAAAAAAAATGGAACATGAATTTACTTTCAACCATGCAAATATCTCAACACTCTTAACCATGTAACAGGTGAACATTTACCTCATGGGAGTATGCTTAACATGCATGGGTATAAGTGGTTAAAGCTTTTCTTTCTGCCATACTATACATGCTCTTTTAACTGCAACTTATAGTACACTATGAGTAGGAGGTGGACTACTAAGCATGCATAATCATTTCATAAAGGACACTACTTGGTTCAAGTTCATGATAATCAACATAATGGAGTTATAGGAGCCTAAACACAAGTATAGAGTACATGGACATCAATGAGGAATTCAAAGTATCATCTAGGTACATAGTTCTCTATCACTTAATACTTCAATCAGGATAAGAAGGTTCTTAGCAATTCTTTAACTAAATCAAGTGCTGAACATGCCAAGGTTTCATAAAACAAAACGAGTATAGTTTCACATCAAGTATAAACCCTCAAAACAAGTCTAAGTTGACACCAAGTGGCAACCATTCAAACATCAAGTAATGATCAACTCTTAACAATTAACATGCAAAACTTTAGAACATGCATAAGTCTTGGAACATAAAACAGATCTCTTCCACCATGCCATTGCCACACACACTTTGCCCCTCCTGCTGCTCCCTTTAGTTCAGCCATTCTTTACCCTTTCCTGCAGTACAAGGGAAACATGAAACTATAAGCACATAGGCTTAGTAAGATCCTTTTTCCTACTCACAAAAGCCATACATAAGGAATTAGACATAGAGTAGTGACATATTCATCTAGACAACATATAGGCATAACATTCATATAAAGTCGTGACATGATCATTTAGGAACATAGGACTAGAATTCTTAAAACATGATAATCACATAGACAGAAAATGGGTATATGCAAGATGTTCTTTGAAAACATATATTTTATAGGTACTTAAACATAAATCTCAACATGAGGGCCCGACATTATACCACATACATCATTTTGCGTGCATCCCTAAATAGATCCGAGGTAGCTAATCCCGAACCTACTAGGGTACTAGGCCCGTACTATGACCGTCGACCTAGGGGCAACGTAGAAGCCCATCCCATGGACCTTGCTAGGGTCCGATACAAGCAATACAAAAGTAAAATAGCATATCATGTTCCTTGTCATAACATAGAGAGTGCTCTTAGTCCCAATTCATAGGGAAGCATCTCTTAGGCATTTCATCATACATACCTAAGCCATGCATAACGTAGGTGTGCTCTAGTGGACATGAAACATAAGCATGTACATCATGACACCATGAGCATAACATAAACATACATTAATACAATTAACACAGACATAAGATAGTGGCATAAACAAATCGTGCTAACATAAAGTCTAGCTATCATCATGTCAACATCATATATATATATATAGCATGGCATGGAAGATCATTAGTAAGCATAAGCATGCCTCTTCTGGTCGAATCTTTTAGGTTTTAAGAAATCCTCAAGCATGGAGAACATCAAATACCATCGCATACTACCTAACATGGGAGATTTTTAGCAACCATAGATGGGCTTGGAATTTCTTCCTAACCCTAGTTCTTGGACATGGCCAAACTTCTAAAGACAGGTTTTAAGAAATCAAAATACTCAAAACAACTTATACTGCAGGTGAGGGGATTACTTACATCCTCTCGCTTGGTTTACTATAAGAAAGATACCCTTGGTGCCAAGATAAGACCTCCGTTTCTCCTTGAGCTTTCGAAGATGGAAGAAGGAGAGGAGTGGTTTCGGTGGAGGAAGAAGAAGGAAGAAGAAAATGACTTGTTGTTCCCTTGCCTCTTCACTTACTCCTATTTATTCTAATTGAAGGTGTCCCTTCGCCTCCCCTACCCTTATTTATCCTTTCCCTTACCCTTCTAACAGCACACCCCTGCTGGGCTTCTGATTATCACATGCATCCTAAGGTTTAGCTACCTGTTTGGAGGTTTGGGGTTTGAACCTTGGTCATGCATACTTTTTGGCTCTATTCTCTTTTATTTTTGAAATAGCTCACATAAAAGACCATTATAATCATGCAAAATTTTTTTATAAAATTTCTAGGAATTTTATGGGCGTTACAATTCAAGTAACCACAAAGCAATCAATCAAAAGAGCATTTATAAAGTTTTTCTTTGCATATATTGTTGTATTCTTTTTGTATTTACTTGTTTTACCTTGTATTACTTTTGTAATCTATTGTAAAAGGTTTCTCTTCCTCCGACTTATGTCGAGAAGGAGTTATTTGTGATTAGTGATTGCATTGATGTCGCTAGAGCTCTTTAGAGCTCGATCCATGGAGTAGGAACCGTTCGGTTCCGAACCACGTTAAATACTTGTGTATTTGTGTGTTTGTGTATTTGTCTATTTCGTTATTGCTATATTATTATTCCACTGCGCGCTAACGAAATTTGTAGAGGCAAACACAACGAATTCCATCACGCAACGAGCACGATGCTATTCACCCCTCCCTCTAGTGGTCAACATTTCCCCTACAATTGGTATCAGAGCCCGGGGCTCTTCTACGGACTAACCGCTGGGAGCTAAAGACGCTAGAGGGAAGATGGAATTCCAAGACAAGCTTCGATGAGACATCAACACTCCACCGCCATACGACCGAGAGGACTTTCCGGCATGGAGGGCTACAATGGAGAATTTCTTGATGATGGACATAGAGAATTGGTTCATCATCATGGAAGGCTTCGAACCTCCTAGGGACAAGAAGGGAGATGTTCTCAAGTTAAAAAGGTGGACCCAAGAGCAACGCCAAAAGTTCAAGAACGAAGTCAAGGTAACAAAACTTTTAGAAGATTTGATACCTAACGATGTTTTGTGCAAGTTAGGTGAATTTCAAGATGCCAAGAAGCTTTGAGATAAATTGGCCAAGTTCCATGAGAAGCCTCACTTGACACAAGTAGAAGAAGATAATGAGGAGGCCGAAGATGAAGCCTCATCCTCACAAGCAAGTGAGGATTTGGAAGTTGATAGGGAGTCAACCTCCAAATTAGTGGAAGAGGAAGAAAAAGTGGAAGAAGCCTCCACCTCTAGGATTGAGGGGGAGGAAGTTAGATCACCTTCCATGCCGGATCAAGAGGTAGCCTCAACATCCGGTCAAGATGAAGAAGTTCAAAATCCGACCACCATCGACCTAGGTAACTCAAGCAATTTGGTTTTAAATAAAAAACATATAATTTGCTTTGAGTGTAGGGAAAGTGGACATTACAAGAGCAAATGTCCAAAGAGAGTAAGAAAAGCTCCACTGGCACCCAAAAGTCAAGAAAAATCAAAGAAAGTCGGTCCCCCAACAACCAAAAGCAAGGAGCAAGTGATTTGCTTCAAATGCCGACAACCAGGACACTACCGGAGTCAATGCCCGAAGGGGGAGAAGAAGGGGCAAGGGGAGCATCACAAGTAGGGAGAGCCACTAAGGCTAACCCTAAGGTACATTTTAGCAATGCTCCTTCTAAATTAAATATCAAAAAACATGCTAGGAATTTTAATTCTCTTGCAATTTATGATGAAAAGCATGCTAGAAACAATAAATATTTTTGTTTAGGAGCTAAGAAGGTCAACTTTTCAAATAAGGAGAAATTTGGGACTAATGTCCCTAGAAAGACCTTGTCTAGAAAATTTATCAAGAAAATAGAAGACCACCTAGGCTTAAACTCAAAATGGACTAGACATATGTCTAGGAAAAATAATGTCCAAAGACCAAATCAAAATTCAAAAATTGGACAATTAGAATTAGAGAACCAAGCCTTGAGGTCAAGGCTTAAAAAACTTGAAAAAACCCTTAGGATTATGCAAAATCAAGTTAAAGGGTCAAATGGTCAAAGTGAAGAGTCTAAGACCAAAAGTCAACACCTAGGGCCTAAGAGACAAATGTCAACCAAGGGCAAGAAGGGATTGGGTCACAAACCTAAGCCTAAGGTGGCTTATCATAGTGTTCCATTTGATTATGGAACACAAACTAGGTCTAGGAAGACCAAGGTCAATAGGGAAGTCATCCCTAGAGTTGACCATGGTGTGTGCCTAGTGGCTAGGGTTTCAAGGAAACCTAGGGAAGCCACTAAGAAGGTTGCAAGGGGAGTTACCCCTAGAGTCAACCTAAGTAAGACCCAAATGACCAAGGCTAACAAGTCTAGAAGGGTCATTAGGAAGGTATCTAGGGAGGTTATCCCTAAGGAATACCTAATTAACCCTAGGAGCTCAAATAGGTTTTGGGTTCCTAAGAGTGTGATCGATTCACACTAGATGGGTTTAGGGTGTGCCAACCTTAAATGGAAGGGTAGTTAACCTAACCATGGTAAAGGTGACACTTTAGATAATTTTCAAGGTTATGAATACCTTGGAAATAGATTTGATATTATGATCCTAAAAGATTTTAGGATGTGCCAATACATTTTTGGGTTTATGAAAAATCAATTAAATTGGCACAATTTAGGATTAGAGGTCATAGTGTGTCATTTTGGGTTTTTGGCACACTTGGGAGATTAGTGTCAATATGACAAAATATACTTAATTATATCAAATGACAATTAATATTACAATTTAGATATTATTATACCTATATATTTTATTTGTCATACTTTGTTTGTCATATAACATGTCATGACATCATATTTATTCTTAATCATTTAAAATGTCATGATCATGCTTAGGGCTAGGTTAAATGTTATGTATGCTTAAATTGTATCATATGTCATGACATCATGATCATTGGTCATGTTTACTTATGTTATCATTTATGCCATGATCATACTTCATGCATTTAAGTTAATAAAAATTGAGTTAAGGACAATGACATGACTTGAAGTCCCATTTATAAGGGAATCAAATAGAGTTGCCTTAGAAAATGCATGAGGCTTTAGTTTAAGATGAGTCAAAACCCACATCTTATATTAAATTGACATGTATGTGTATTTATACACCCTAGATACATGTGAAATGCTAGGATATGAGTTAAGTTCAAGGTGCATAGTTTTTGCATCTAGATGAACTAAAACTCATCTTCAACTAAAGGTGGATCATTTGTAAAGCTTGTGTACAAGTCATGTACATTAATCCCAAGGAACATGATCCAATATAGGTTTTCAAAAACATTTTAAAATCAATTTAGAAAACCTTGGTGAAGTTTATCTTTTGATAGCAATCACCATTGATAAAGTTGATACAAAGTAGCGCCAAAACATTGAAAATTTCAATAGTTTTGAACTTTGTGTCAATTTCACTATTTTATGAGTAAAATAATTTTCAAATATTTTTCACCCATTGTATTGGTCATAAGTATTATACGTATGAATTTTCATGATTTTTTGATATACGTATAATTATTTATGAATTTTCAAAATTCATTTTTGATAACTGAAATTCGGAAATTTCAGTTATCAGTCGACTACTCTTGGTGGCAGTCAACTGATCTCTGATAGAGTCGACTGCCAAGCTAATTTCGGGAAAACAAGGTCTGTTTACCCCATTTTCAGCTATATTAGAGTTCCCTAACCACTCCTAACCCTAGGATATACTTTGGGAAGCATTTAAAAGGGTGAAAATCTATTGGATATGGATTAGGAGGGTTTTAGGGTGATGTATCAAATTTATGATGTTGGAAAGTTCAATGTTGAATTTCTAACCTTATTTTTGATGGTTTAGAGTTCCTATTGGCTTAGGGATTTCCCAAGGACATTGTTGGTGCAATGGTCAAGGGGGAGCAAGCCTTTAGGGGGAGGTATCCATCATGGTATGATGGATGATATTTTTTGCTCATGAGGGAGAAAATGGGATTTTGAGATACCCAATTTCGAAATTCGGAGAGTGTATAGGATTGCCTCTCTTGAGTGATATGAGACTTATCACTAGGAAGATGGTAGGTATCCTAGGTATTTTTGGACCAAGGGGGAGATTGTAAGATCTCATTGGGACATGAGACATTGACCTCCTTGGAGGGAACCTTTTTGATGTTAGTTAAAAAGGAGAAGAACTTATTGGGAGAATGACATCAATTGGAAAAATTGATGGGGATGATTGTGTTGGTGCAGTATGCACCTAAGTCGAACCTAAGTTTTGATTATAGCAAATGATACAAAGTTAAGCTTATATTGTTATCTCACGAGCTAAATCGAGTGTGCAGAAAAGTGCCAATACTGGAGATGAAGGCTAGCGACACCCGGAGGAAGCCACGGTGGTCGGGCGACACTCGAGTGACTTCAGAGGGAGCCGAATGAATCAAGTGGAAGGTCGGAAGCGAAAGCGACACAGTAAGTATCGAGGTAAGCTCGTGTGTGTGCGAGTGTAAGTAAGGTCGTATCCTCCTTACGGGGATAGGCTTAAGCATAGATCCGACCCGAGACATCCCATCGGTGGTCTAGGTCGAGATCGGACGGTCAGAGGCCGTCAAAATAATGTTTTTATTTAGCTAACTTGTCATTTCATCTAGCATCGATTGCCCTTTGGAGGACTCAAGCTCTACATCATCGGTCGATTGTCTGCGGCTAACATTCGTCGCCATCGATCGTGATGGCTGTCGATCGTGATGGTTGGATCCGAGTCAAGGCTTATCACCTCATTTCAAGGGGAGTGGTGCTCAATTTTGATTGGCTAAAGTTCCTCTCGAAAAGGGGCTCAAAGGCTATAAAAGGAGGGCCTATCCTAGGGTTTCATCATCAATTCTAAGCTTCCAAAAGCCTCCGCAAAGTTAAAACTCTCCGACAATGAAGTGCTTCTTCTCCGGCAATAAAGTGCTTCTTCTCCGACGTCTAGGTTTAAATTGCTTTTATTTTGTTACGTCGGTATAAGTTTTATTTCAGTTTATTACTTTACTTTCTTGGAGTTTTTATCGTAACGAGGAGAGGGGCAGTGTCCCTCTACCTCAAGCTTTGTGACTTTTTGTATCGATTAACTCCTACCTCTAACGAGGAGGAGTTCTTTAGTGTTTTGCCCTCCGTGCATGGTCAAGGACCACTAGGGCCTTGGAGTAGTAAGACGAAGGCTACGAACTAAGTAAAATTCTCTTGTCTCATTTACTTTACATTTATCTTTCCGCTGTGTATAAGTGTTTTGAAACGAATTCGAAAAAGAAAAGGTTTATCGCTATTCACCCCCCTCTAGCGATCTGCTTCGATCCAACAATTGGTATCAGAGACGGGGGTGCTAAGATTTGGTGAAACCACCGATCTATCTTTTTTTTCAGATTTTTTTTCTTTTTTTATTTTGTTTATTTCGATTTATTTCATTTGGTTAATTTTTTTTCCCGCACTACTAATCCAAGACGCGAGTCTTGGTACATTTCATGTGTTTGTGTCGTTGCTAGGTTTTTCGTCTTCATCTCCTTGTTTCTTTTGTTTCAATGGCCCATCTCGAGGGTTTTAGCACTGTCCGACCTTCGTTTTACAATGGAGATGACTTCCGTTATTGGAAGGGTCGTATGGAATACTTTCTTAAACTCAAATCGAGATGTGGATCATAATCCAAACGGGATTCACACTTCCGACTAACGAAGTGGGTGAATCCTTGGATTGTGACTAATGGACCATTGCGACAAAAAGACAAGTCGAAGCCGATGCCAAGGCAACTCAAATCCTCCAATGCGGCTTGTCCAAGGAGGAGCTTAATCGCATTGGCCCCTTCATCAGCGCAAAGGACCTTTGGACAAAGCTAGTAGAGCTACACGAAGGGACCGATGAAGCCAAGGTATGTAAGCGCGATCTTTTGTTTAATAAATTATATAATCTAAAAATACAGGAACACGAATCGGCGATACAACTTCATGCTCGTGTTCAAGACATAGTCAATAATCTACACGCGATCGGGCAAAAGGTCGAAAACCGCGACCTTATAAGGTATGTTCTTAACTCTTTTCCGAGGACTACCTTGTGGGCATCCATGGTCGATGCCTACAAGGTCTCCAAAGATCTTTCGAAACTTAGGTTAGATGAGTTATTTTCTGATTTTGAACTTCATGAGCAGTGTAACTCGGAACCCGAGAAGGGTATAGCACTTTTTGCAGGTTCGAGGAAGAAAACCGCAAGCAAGCCGCCCTCGAAGGAAGAAGAGGATGAGTCCAATTCAGAGGTCGACTCAGAAATGGAGGCCGAACTAGTCAACCTAGTTCAGAGGATAGTCAAGGGCCGAAAATGAACCGTCACTCGACCCAATGAACATAAGCCTAAAAGTTCGAATATTAGATGTTACGAATGCAACAGGTTTGGACACATCAAGTTCGAATGCCCAAAACTCAAGAGCAAAGCACCAAAACACAAAAAGGCACTCAACGCTACTTGGGAAGAAGCATCCGAGAAAGAAGATAATGATCATGTCCTCATGGATAAACTCGTGGAACCGGAGACAGAGTCGGAACCAGAACATGAATCGAAAACCGAAGACGAGTCGGACTGCAAAGCACTATTCAAGACAAGTCACGGATACACATCCAGTTCAAAAGATACACTCAAGGTAAGTCGATCCCTCATTAGTACACTTTATAGTGCAATTAAGTTTTTAACTAGAAAATTAGCTAAGTCCGAGTCCAAGGTCGAGACCCTGATTAAGGAAGTTGAACTCCTCAAACACGAGGTCTCCCTAACCTCTTCGACTAGTCGAGTTCAAGAGGAGGACTCAACTCGGGTTGAAAAGCTCAAAGTTGAGAAATCACTCTTGAAGAGTCAAGTCGAAGATCTTAGGAACATGTTGGAAAGGTTTACTTTGGGATCCAAAGGACTTGACCTCCTACTTGGATCGCAAAGGGCCGTGTACAACAAGGTCGGGCTAGGGTTTAGCTCAAATACGACCAACAAGTCGTATATGTCGATTGTAAGTCGACATAAAAAATGTGTCTAAGCATGGGTCCCTAAGACCGCCTTGATTTCAAACTTAGGATCGAACCAGTACTGGGTTCCCAAGGACCAAATCCACTATATGGAGAGACCGAACCGATTCAATGGTCCAGGGGGAGCCAGTATAAAACTTGTTTGTATTTTAACTTAGAAATTGTATGCTTAGGTTTTTTATTTAGTTTGATTTTTCTTTTTAGAATGGATAGATAGGACTATAACTCGTCAATACTTGATAACATAGTACTAGGACGCGACGAGATGATAGTACACTAGGAAAGCGGAGTCTTGAGTATTCAGGCTAGATAAGGCGTATCTAGTTCGGGGCACTTGACCGAGCGGAGCTAGCTGAAGCTACCTCGCCGTATCCTAGACTAGTTAGACCAGGAAGTAGTCTTAGGTAAGTCAAGTCTCTATTTTCTTGAAAATGGCTTTGTCTAATGAAGTGGTCGTTGTTCCGATCAAAGAAGGCCTCTGTGCCTCGCCACGACCTAGAAGCCATGATCTTGAAAAGGTGACTTGATGAGCCTAAGGTCAAATCCAAATCTAACGCAAGGTTGACAAGTGTTCAATTCATTAAATTTAAATCAAGTAAAATTGAGAGTCATCTCACAAGAACATATAGGGTTAACCTGTTTGATCATGTAGACATGGGTGAGATGATTTAGGTTAATAAACTTCAACCAATCTTTAATAAATCCAATATCCGATCCAACTACCTTGCGTGTATGATCAATGGATGTTGGACAGTGGTTGCTCCCGACACATGACCGGGGATCAACTCAAGTTTTCGAAGCTTCGATTCAAACGACAAGGATCGGTAGCCTTCGGAAACAACGGCAAGCTCAAAATCATCGGATCAGGTGATATTGAGTTCAACTCTAACTTTATCATTCAAAATGTCTTATTGGTAGAAAATTTTCAATATAATTTACTTAGTGTAATCCAATTGTGTGATAATAACTATAAGGTCATATTTTTAGAAAATGAGTGCGTAATTAATACAAATGAAACCTCTAAAACAATCCTTAAGGGAACTAGAAATAACAATATTTACACTATTAACATAACTAACTCCTCAACTAAGTGTCTCATGACACGGCAAGAGGAATCATGGTTGTGGCACCGACGACTCGGTCACTCACACCCAAGACTCATCCACAAGATGAGTCAAAGTGACTTAGTCAGAGGTTTGCCTAACTTCAATAACTTGGATAATAAAATATGTAATGCTTGTCAACAAGGTAAACAATCTAGGACACAACATCAACTAACTAATCAAGAACGAACCAAAAGTGTTCTTGAGCTCCTACACATGGATCTATTTGATTCACATAGAGCTAAGTCACTTAATGGAAGTAAATTCTGCTTAGTCATAATTGATGACTATTCTAGATTTACTTGGGTTAGGTTCATCAAACACAAAAGTGATACCCTAGATCAATTAATCAACCTATTTAAGTTAATAGAAAATCAACAAAGTATTAAAATCAAAAGACTTAGGACTGATCATGGTGGTGAATTCGAGAACCACAGGTTTACAAAATTCTGTAACCTAAATGGATACCACCATGAGTTCTCTTGCCCTAGAACTCCTCAACAAAATGGCCTAGTAGAACGCAAAAATAGAACCCTACAAGAAGCCGCTAGGACAATGTTAAACGAGTATAATCTACCCGATAGGTTTTGGGCGGAAGCCGTGAGTACGACATGCTATGTCCAAAATAGGATCCTTATGGTAAAGAGGTACCTTAAGGCCTCATACGAGATTTATCATGATAAAATACCTAACATCAAGTACTTTAGGGTATTTGGATGTAAGGTATATATCCTAAACACTAAGGATTACCTATGTAAATTTATATCCAAAACCTCGATCGGAATCTTTCTAGGATATTCGACTACGAGTAGAGCATATAGAGTATATAATCATGACACTCTTAGAGTCGAAGAGACTATCAATGTAGTATTTGATGAAGGACATGAACCTACAAAACCCCCGACAACCCCAATTAGCGAGCCGATTCATACTAGACTCTAGTGGTAATCCTAACCTAAGTCAACCAAGTCAGCCTATCAACTAAGTGGTAGATGACTCTAACCAAACTAGAACTCAAACGAGTCATCCTATTGACCAAGTGGTAGACTCAAACCCAAATCCAACTTGGACTCAAACGAATCATCCTATCGACCAAGTGATAGGTGATCCAAGTCTAGGAGTTCGAACTAGAGCCTCATACAGAATCCTTAGTCAAATCTCCCTGATTTTCAAAATTGAACCCAAAACTATTGACCAAGCTCTTCTTGATCCCGATTGGATTATTGCAATGCAAGAAGAGCTGGCTCAATTCACTAGGAATGAAGTATGGGAATTAGTACCACCACCTAAAAATAATACAATCATTGGAACAGGGTGGGTGTTTAGGAATAAACTTGATGATAAAGGTGAAGTAGTTAGAAATAAAGCTAGACTAGTCCCTAAAGGGAATAGTCAAGTCGAAGGTTTAGATTACGACGAGACCTATGCCCCAGTAGCTAGATTAGAGTCCATTCGAATGCTATTAGCGTATGTTGCACATCGAGGATTTAAGTTGTTTCAAATGGATGTGAAATCAACGTTCTTGAATGGATACATTAAAGAAGAGGTTTATGTTAGTCAACCCCCCGGTTTCGAAAGTTTAGATAAACCCGACCATGTCCTTAGGTTAAAGAAAGCCCTCTATGGACTTAAATAAGCTCCTCGAGCTTGGTACGAGAGACTTTCGGTGTATCTTAAGTCCAAAGGATTTAACCAGGGTGTAGTTGACCCAACTCTTTTCGTAAAAACCTTAGGTAAAGACATATTCATAGCTCAAATCTACGTAGATGATATTATTTTCGGAACCACCAACTCGATCCTACTGAATGAGTTCATTTCACTTATGGAAAGTGAATTTAAAATGAATTTAGTAGGCGAGTTGAGTTTCTTCTTAGGTCTACAAATTAAACACACTAAAGATGGAATATACCTACATCAACGCAAATATACTAGGGAATTAATTAAATGCTTTGGAATGCAAGATGCTAAAATTATTAATACCCCAATGGCAACTAATGTGAATATAGACGAAGATGTAATCGGAAACTCAATTGATTTAAAATACTATAAGAGCATAATAGAGAGTCTCCTTTACTTAACTGCAAGCCGACCTGATATCTTATTTGCAGTAAGTATGTGCGCAAGGTTCCAAACCTGTGCCAAGGAGTCTCACCTAACTCTAGTCAAGCGTATCCTTAGATATCTAAAGGGTACACTTAATGTCGGTATTTGGTACCCTAGATCTACCGAGTTCGAACTAACCAGCTACTCTGATTCGGACTATGCTGGTAGTAAGCTCGATAGAAAGAGTACGAGTGGTTGTTGTCAACTTCTCGGCTCGAGTCTAGTAAGTTGGTGCAGTAGGAAGCAACACTGTGTTGCCTTATCTACCACCGAAGCCGAATACATCGCGATGGGTGAATGTGTCACTCAGCTTCTTTGGATGAAGCACACTCTTTGCGACTTTAAGTTAGACATTACAAATACTAAACTTCACGTAGATAACATTAGTTCAATTAACCTTACTAAGAATCCGATATGTCACTATAGGACCAAACATATAGAGCTCAAACACCATTTCATTCGAGAACATTAGTTCTTTAGTGTTTTGACCTCCGTGCGTGGTCAAGGACCACTAGGGCCTTGGAGTAGTAAGCCGAAGGCTACGAACCAAGTAAAATTCTCTTGTCTCATTTACTTTACATGTATCTTTCCGCTGCGTATAAGTGTTTTGAAACGAATTCGAAAAAGAAAAGGTTTATCGCTATTCACCCCCCCCCCCTCTAGCGATCCAACAGATTGGTTTGAGTTAGATGGTCTAACTCAATGGTTTGTTTGGTTTTTATCAAACATCAAAAATGGAGAGATTGTTGGTGCAATCGGCCCAGGTCACGATTGACTAGGACTCGAGCTTGACTCGAGAGATGTTTTGATGTTCAACAAAAACAAATGACAATGTGATTGTCATGGGAAAGTCCAAGTCTTGGATACTTAGCATGGAAAGTCCAAGTGGGACACTTGGCATTTGGAAAAGTCCAAGCATGGGTCTTGGCAATGGAAAGTCCAACATGGGTTGGCAAGGAAAAGTCCAACATGGGTTGGCAAGGAAAGTCCAAGTCTTGAGTACTTGACATGGAAAGTCCAATATGGGTTGATAAGGGAAAGTCCAAGCTTGGGTCTTGGCATTTGAGAAGTCCAAGGGGTTTGATATTGGCGGCGTAAAGTCCAAGCGGGAGTCTTGGCAGCATAAGTCAAATGGTCGACAGCGTAAAGTCCAAGCAGAGTCTTGGCGGCGTAAGTCCAATGTGCCTTGGCGGTGTAGACACCGTTAGCATGACATAGCGATGGAAGCACCTGAAGGCTAGCACAATGGATGAACAAGTCATGGATGACTTGGAGGGGAGGTGGCTGGCTAGAAGGCTTAGGTCTAGGCTAAGGGTGGTCTAGCAAGTATGGGGGAACCATACTTGGGTTAAAACCTCATGTTTGAGGTATGCCAGTCGACTGGTGCCATGTGGCAGTCGACTGGCATGAGTCAACTAGGGTTTGACTATGGGAATTAACCTAGCAGTCAACTGCCAGAGGTGGGCGATCGGTGATTGACCGAAATGTATCGATCTTATGATCAATCGGTGGTGCTCGAATTTGGGCCTGAGAATGGAGTCGAGACTCATCGGGGCTAGTGATCAGTGAAGGCTCCATCGGTCAGCCGATCGATGGTCATGATCAGTCGACTGATGATGGATCCGTTGGATCTTTTCAGTGTGGATCTAGCCGTTGTCTCATGATACAGTAGCATTAGTCGACTGATGGTCCCGAGCAGTCGACTGATCGGCGATTTCCAGCCCAGATTAAAGCTTTAAATGGAGCTCGAGGAGGAGGAAATCAACAATGGGGTTTGAAGGCTTTTGGGGTGATTTATTGCTGCAAATCAGGGTCTCCAAGTGCAATTCAAGCAACCACAAAGCAAGCAATCAAAAGAGCATTTGTAAAGTTTTTCTTTGCATAGATTGTTGTATTCTTTTTGTATTTACTTGTTTTACCTTGTATTACTTTTGTAATCTATTGTAAAAGGTTTCTCCGCCTCCGACTTGTGTCGAGAAGGAGTTATTTGTGATTAGTGATTGTATTGGCATCGCTAGAGCTCTTTAGAGCTCGATCCGTGGAGTAGGAACCGTTCGGTTCTGAACCATGTTAAATACTTGTGTATTTGTGTGTTTGCGTATTTGTCTATTTCGTTATTGCTATATTATTATTCTGCTGCGTGTTAACGAAATTTGTAGAGGCAAATGCAACGAATTCCATCACGCAACGAGCATGACGCTATTCATCCCCCTCTAGCGGTCAACATTTCCCTTACAAAGTTTTCTCGTGCGTTATTCACCCCTCTAGTGCTCAAATCGATCCAACAAGTGGTATCAGAGCCGGGGGCGCTACGATTTGGTGAAACCACCAATCTAGCAATTTCTTATAGATTTTTTTATTACTTTTGATTTTGCAAGATTTCATTTAAATTAAATTCGTTCTCCTGCACTACTAATCCAAGATGAAAGTCTTGGTACATTTTGGTTGTTTTTGTTTTTGCAAGGTACTCGTTTTCTTTCTTTTGTCTAAATGCCCCATCTCGAAGGGTTTAGCACCATCTGACCTCCGTTTTACAACGGAGATGACTTCCGTTATTGGAAGGGTTGGATGGAGTGCTTCCTAAAGACCCAAATCGAGATGTGGATCATAATCCAAATCAGATTCACGCTTCTTACTATTGAAGTGGGTGAATTGTTGGATTATGATCAATGGAATAATGCCATGAAAAGACAAGTGGAAGCTGACGCCAAGGTGACCCAAATCCTTCAATGCATCTTGTCCAAAGAAGAGCTAAATCACGTCGGCCCCTTCATTAGCTCGAAAGATCTATGAACTAAACTCGTAGAGATACATGAAGGAACCAACGACGCGAAGGAATGTAAACGTGACTTGATTTTCAATAAGTTGTATAACCTTAAGATGCAGGAACACAAGACGACAACACAACTACATGCCTGTATTCAAGACATCGTCAATAGCCTGCACGCCATCGGACAAAAGGTCGAGAATTGAGACCTTATATGGTATGCTTTAAATGCTTTCCCTAGGACTATCTTGTGGGCATCAATGGTCGATGCCTACAAGGTTTCTAAGGACCTTTCAAAAATTAGATTAGATGAGTTATTTTCTAAATTTGAACTCCATGAACAGTCTAATTCGGTTCCCGAGAAAGGTATTACCTTACTTGCAGGTTCGAAGAAGGCCACAAACAAATCACCCCCCAAGGAAGAGGACGAGTACGAGTCGGAGGTAGATTCCGAAATGGAAAACGAACTAGTAAATCTAATTCGGAAGATGATCAAGAGCCAAAGACAACCCATCAATCAAGGTAAATCTAAATCTAATTCTAATTTTAGATATTTTGAATGCAATAGGTTCAGACACATCAAGTCGGAGTGTTCGAAACTAAAGAATAAAGCACCCAAGAAAGCGCTTAACGCTACTTGGGAAGAATCGTCGGAGTAGGAAGACGATGATCTCGTCTTTATGGCCAAGCCGACCGAGCCCGATCAAGAGTCCGAACCCGAGGAAGAGTCCGAGTTCGAATCCGACGACGAGTCACTATTCAAGACAAGCCACGGATACGCATCCGGTTCAAAAGAGTCACTTAAGGTAAGTTGAACTTTGCTTAGCACTTTATACAATGCAATTAAATTATTAACTAGAAAGTTAGCTAAATCCGAGTCCAAGGTCGAGATCTTAGTTGAGGAGGTTAAACTCCTTAAACACAAGGTCTCCCTAACCTCTTCAACTAGTCAGGTTCAAGAGGAGGACTCAACTCGAGTTGAAAAGCTCGAAGTTGAGAACTCACTTTTGAAAAGTCAAGTCGAAGACCTTAGGCATACGTTGGAAAGGTTCACTTTGGGATCCAAGGGACTTGACCTTTTACTTGGATCACAAAGGGTCGTGTACAACAAGGCTGGGCTTAGGTTTAGCTCAAATACGACTAACAAGTCTTATATGTCAATTGTAAGTCGAAATAGAAAACATGTCCAAGCATGGGTCCCTAAGACCACTTTGATTTCTCAATTAGGATCTAATAAGTATTGGGTTCCCAAGGACCAAATCCACTACGTGGAAAGACCAAACCGATTCAATGGTCCAGGGGGAGCTAGTACAAAATTTGTTTGTGCTATTACTTAGAATTTACATGCTTAGGTCTTTTTCTTTTTATTTTTAGAACGGTTAGATAGGAACTATAACTTGTCAATTCTTGACAACATAGTACTAGGATGCGGCGAGATGATAGTACACTAGGAAAACGAAGTCTTGTGTGCCCGAATTAGATAAGGCGTATCTAGCTCGGTGCACTCGAATAAGTGGAACTAGCTGAAGCTACCTCGCCATATCCTTAACTAGTTAGACCAGGAAGTGATCTTAGGTGAATCAAGTTATTATTTTCTCAAACTTGGCTTTGTCTAAGGAAGTGGTCGTTGTTCCAATCAAAGAAGGTCTCTGTGCCTCGCCACCACCTGGAAGTCAATTTCTTGAAAAGGTGACTTGGTAAGCTTAGGGTTAAATCCGAATCTAACCCAAGGTTGACTAGTTTCAATTCATTAAAATTAATCAAGAAAAATTTAAGTCATCTCACAAGAACACATAAGGATAACATGTTTGATCATGTAAAAATGGGTGAGATGATCTAGGACTAATAATCTTCAACCAACCCTTAAAATTCCAAAATCCGATCCAACTACCTTGTGTGTAGGATCAATGGATGTTGGATAGTGGGTGCTCCCGACATATGACCGGAGACCAACTTAAGTTTTTGAAGCTTAAATTCAAATGACAAGTATCGGTAGCTTTCGGAAACAACGACAAGCTCAAAATCATCGGTTCATGTGATATTGAGCTAAATTCAAATTTCACAATTCATAATGTTTTATTAGTCGAATATTTTTAATATAATTTACTTAGTGTAAGTCAATTGTGTAATAACAACTATAAGGTTATATTCTTAGAAAATAAATGCTTAATTAAAACAAATGAAACTTCTAAAACAATACTTAAAGAAACTAGAAATAGCAACATCTACACAATTAACTTACCCTATTCCTCAACCAAGTGTCTTATGACACAACAAGAGGAATCCTGGTTGTGGCACCGACGACTTAGTCACTCGAACCCAAGACTCATTCACAAGATGAGTCAGAGTGGCTTAGTCAGAGGTTTGCCTAACCTTAACAACTTAGACAATAAAATTTGTAATGTTTGTCAACAAGGTAAACAACCTAGGACACAACATCAACTAACTAACCAAGAATGAACCAAAAGTGTTCTTGAGCTCATTCATTTGGATCTATTCGATTCTCATGGAGCCAAGTCACTTAATAGGAGTAAATTTTGCTTAGTCATAATTGATGACTATTCTAGGTTTACCTGGGTTAGGTTCCTTAAACACAAAAGTGATACCTTAGATCAACTCATCAACTTGTTTAAATTAATTGAAAACCAAAAGAACCTTAAAATTAAAAGACTTAGAAGCGATCATGGTGGTGAATTTGAAAACCACAGGTTCACAGATTTCTGTAACCTAAACGGATACCACCATAAATTCTCATATTCTAAAACCCCACAACAAAATAGCCTAGTCGAGCGGAAAAATAGAACTCTACAATAAGCCACTAGGACCATGTTGAACGAATACAACCTACCCGATAGGTTTTGGGCAAAAGCCGTTAGTACGGCTTGTTAGGTCCAAAATAGAATTCTAATGGTAAAAAGGCACCTTAAGGTCTCATACAAAATCTACCATGACAAAGTACCTAACATTAAATACTTTAAGGTTTTTGGATGTAAGGTACATATCCTAAACACTAAAGACTACCTAGGAGAGTTCACATCCAAAACCTCCACCGGTATCTTTCTAGGATACTTAACTACAAGTAGAGCCTATAAGATATATAACAATGACACCCTTAAAATTGAGGAAACCATTAATGTAGTGTTCGACGAAGGACATGAACCTACAAAACCCGTAGTAAAACCAACTAGAGAACCGATTCATACCAGACTCGACTCTGACCTTGAAATCAAGTCTAGTATCAATCCTAATCCGATCCAGTCTAGGATTCAATCGAGTCATCCTATCGACCGAGTGATAGGTGACCCTAACCCAAGTCATCATAGGATTCAATCGAATCATCCTATCGACCCAGTGATAGGTGATCCTAGCCTAGGGGTTCGAACTAGATCATCATATAGAAATCTTAGTCAAATCTCCTTGATTTCGAAAATCGAATCCAAAACCATTGAACAAGCTCTTCTTGATCCCGATTGAATTATTGCAATGCAAGAAGAGCTAGCTCAATTTACTATGAACAAAGTTTGGGAATTAGTATCACCACCTAAAGATAAAACAATTATTGGAACAAGGTGGGTCTTCCGAAATAAACTTGATAATAAAGGTGAAGTAGTTAGAAACAAAGCGAGATTAGTCGAAAAAGGGTTTAGTCAAGTAGAAGGGTTAGATTACGATGAAACCTATGCCCCCGTAGCTAGATTAGAATCCATCCAAATGTTGTTGGCATATGCTGCACATCGAGGATTTAAATTATTTCAAATGGATGTCAAGTCGGTGTTCTTGAATGGATTTATTAAGGAAGAAGTGTACGTTAGGCAACCCCCAGGATTCGAAAGCCTAGACAAACCCAACCATGTCTTTAGACTCAAGATAGCTTTATATGGACTAAAACAAGCTTCTAGAGCTTGATATGAGAGACTTTCTGTATACCTTAAGTCTAAAGGGTTTAGCCAAGGCTTAGTCGACCCAACCCTTTTCGTAAAAACTGTAGGCAAAGAATTTTTATAGCCCAAATCTACGTAGATGACATAATTTTTGGAACCACTAATTCAATCCTACTAAACGAGTTCATTTCACTCATAGAAAGTGAATTTGAAATGAACTTAGTAGGAGAATTAAATTTCTTTCTAGGATTATAAATTAAACAAACTAAGGAAGGAATTTATTTACATCAATAAAAATATGTTAAGGAATTAATTAACCGATTCGGAATGCAAAATGCTAAAATCATTAATACACGAATGGCAACAAATGTTAATATAGGAGAAGATGTAGACGGAAAACCTATTTACCTAAAATACTATAGGAGCGCAATAGGGAGTCTCCTTTACTTAACTGTGAGTCGACCCGACATACTATTCGTAGTAAGTATGTGCGCAAGGTTCCAAATCTATGCTAAGGAGTCTCATCTAACATTAGTTAAGTGTATCCTTAGGTATCTAAAGGGAACACTAAGCATAGGTATTTGGTACCCTAGATCTACCAAGTTCGAACTAATCTTGAGCCGACGCACAAGTTTGTTTGCATCACTTGTCAAATCGTAATGGAGGCCACGGGAATTTATAAAAATATCCCTCTCCCACTTAGTAATTTGAAATTGAGGAATTTTCCTAGCCTACGACATGCATATCAAACAAAAAGTAATAAATATGAAAAATAAAATTATTTTCCAACTATTATGGCTTGTCTTCAATATGTCTCCCGTCGCATCGCCATCTCGTCCGCTCTTCCTACGCCATGTATGAGCCATCCGGAGATCCGAGCCGAGACTAAAACCTATTTTAATTTACATCCATCGATCCTATACTCCACGAGGGAGTGTACATGAAATCTAGATCGAAAGTAAAATAAAATAAAGAGTGGTTAAACAATGTCATATTTAATTTACAAAAACTAAATATTAGCCTCGTCAACCTTGAGGTTTCAACAAAATAAATATTTACGCACATACAATCACATACACACATATGACCATAATAGTCGGATCTTATGCCTGCAACCAAAGAGTTAAACTACGCATATCCTACTATTATCCGGCATATATAATATATGAAAAAGTGCATAAAAATTAACCGAATCCTAAACACACAAAATCGGAAACCTTGGCTCTGATACCAATTGAAGGTTTTTGCTTATCAAGTCCGTGAGGGGAAACTTCGCTTCCCACTTCACCTCGATAGCTTGTCCATGGCGATCCCTTCGATGTCCCCGGATTAAAAAAATTTAATCCTAAACAAAAGGGATTGCCAAAGCAACCAAGTCATCATCGTGCTATTCGTTTAGAGAGGTCACTTGAACAAACTAGTTGTTCAAGCGACCATCCTCTATTCTACGAGTAGCCGCGGAATAGACGATGTCTGGATCGTCGGTTTTTGTGTTTATGCTCGGGATCCAAGTATTATTTAGCCATTTACAGAATTATAACATACTTATAATTGAAAAACAAAAACAAGCAACAAACAAAAGAAGAAAGTAGAATAGGTATACCTCTCGATCTTCTAATGTATGACCTTCCTCATTTGGACGTCGTGTGGGCGACGATCCACCAAAAGTCGAAGCTCCTAGATCACAAATATTCCTTCCTTGCTCTTCTAAAGCAAGAGTAAGAATAGAAATAAGGTTTTTCTCCTCACTAGAAACAACCAACAAGGAACCAAAACTTTCTTGGCCGTCGGCCAACTAGATGAAGGAGAAGATGGTGGAAAACAACCAAGACACCAAGGGAAGCCCTATATCTTATTTCCACCACCTAAGGAGAGGGAGAAGGGAGATTTTGGGCGCCGGACAAGGGCTGGGAAGGGTCTGGAAACTTGCTGGATGCCAGCCACAAGACAAGGAAGAAGAAAGGAAACCTTGCCTTATTTGGTGCCGCCCTAGCCTCCAAACCCTAACCCTAATCCTAATCCTATCTCAATTAGGATTCCCTTCTCTTGCCGCCCAAGCCTTGCTCTCTTCAATGTTGTTCACGCCAACCCCTTTGACATCCTTTTATAGAGTTAGGGATAAGTCATGAATTAATCTCCTCCATTGGTTCTAGGGATTTAATCTCAACCGTCGGATCTAGAGATTTAATCTCAACCATCGGATCTTAGAAATTTAATCTCTACCAATGGATCTTAGACTTTTGTTTCTATCCATTGGATCTAAGCATCATGAGGTGTTAATAGGCTACATTAGGGACCATGAGGAGGAGTTGGGTCTTGGCCACCCATGGATCAAGCCTACATAAAGTCCGATCCACTAATAATGATCCAATCCACTAAAGGTTCATCATTGATTTACCTCACCAACCCCCATATGATAATATGGGCTCCATATATTATTTGTACATTTTCTCCCCGTGTTTAAGATCTCGAATGTTCATCGATTAATTAATTTACTGACCATTAATCAATCAACATCTAACTCCTTGAGTAGTACCACTCAACCTTTTCATCATGCCGGACCAAGTCCACCTGCAGGGTTTACATGATGAACCTTATGAGCACCTCAAGGGGACATCATCATCCTAATATATAGGACACAGTTTCCTCCTATAATCAACGGCACACCATATAAATAATATCATCTCCTAACTTACCGAGCCTATCGATTTAATCTATAAATCTCGCCCATTGGTAAATCAAAGAGATGAGTACTAAGTATATGTGCCCGTTATTATATCGGGATTAAGAGCATGTACTAAATAATATCTGAGGTCCGATTCGATTATGTAGTCAGCAATAAATCGAATCACCTCTAAGTCAGTCCTGCTCAATACACACAAAGTGCACATTCTATGGTCAAGACAAACCAATACCAAATCACACTACAACCATTCCGATGGTTTTTCCAAAGCCATCTCGGTTGTGAGCCTTTGCTTATACTTTTCAAGGGGTCGATAACATGGTCTCCTGTGTGACATCACACACCATGTTATCTACAATGTAAAGTATTAGACAATATTACATAACCATAAAAATATGCAAACAATGATCATGTGATTCTTATTCCAAAATAAAGATGTTCATACAAAAGATAGACTTTTCAGTATACATTCCTACAATCATGTACCTATAGATTTAAGGAGCCAATACATCTCACAACATATAGGACTAATGTGTTTGTGTACTTAGCCACGTAGATAGGCGTGAGATGTTAGGACCTTATTCCTGGTTCCAGATGTAGATTTAGTGCATCGACATGAACCACGGAGTATAATTACACAAATTAATCAACTCTAATTAGAACTTGTTGATCATTCCATATCAATCAAGTCAAATAGAGTTGAAAATACACATAGATGAGCTTATATTAAAACTACTATTTTCAAAATTTATTTGGAACATGCTTGGACTTAAATCTAAATTCAAAAACTATGTTTTTCAAAACCCCCCGCTTTCCGATTTATAGCAAAAGGGGGAGAAAAGGCCAAAGTTAAGGGATCAATTTCTTTTTGGTAACTTAACTTAGTACATATCTTATATCATTATAATTGTCCAAGTTAAGTAAATGTTTACTTAACTTTTAGAACTTAACCTTCTTAATTAAATAAGGGGAGAAAGGTTAAGATATCAATTTTTGATCTCTTAACTTAAACTTATTTTAAACACTAAGGCCAATATTAAATAATTTCAATTACGTAACTCTTTTTAAAGTAGCAAACATTAAGAGGGAGGGTTAAGACCCTTTTCAAATACTCACCCTCGGTCAAGGGGGAGGATTCCTCAAGGGGGAGCACTTGAAAATGAGTTTTTCTCATACTCCTACTTAACTTGAGAAGTTAAGAATACTCTTTCAGATTTCATATGCATGCTTCATAATATTCGATTCACTTAATTTATTTCCTTAACTTTGTGTGGGTTTTTCCATAGATCAAAAAGGGGGAGATTGTTGGTGCAGCAGACACCTGAATCAAACCTGAGTTTTGATTATAACAAATACACAAAGTTAAGTTCATTTTGTTATCTCATGAGATGAATCAAGTGTGCAGGAATGCTAAGCTTAAGCAGAAGGTCGGTGACACCCGGAGGGAACCGTGGTGGTCGGGCGACACTGAGAGGACTTCGGAGGGAGCCGAAGATCTCAGGTGAAGACCGAGAGCGAAGCTTCAGAGGTAAAGGTTGAGGTTAGGTCATGTGAGTGAGTGTAAGTAAGGTCATGTCCTCTGTATGGGGACATCCTTAGGCGATGATCCAACTAAAGACTTCCAAAGGAAGGTCTATGTCGAGATCGGACGGTTGGTGGCCGTCAAAATCACTTATTTTTGAGCTAACCTTCTATTGCAGCTAAAAACTCAAATGATAGTCGACTGCTAGCTGTTGGCAGCCGACTGTTGCCTCCATCAGTCAACTTCTAGGGTTGATCAGTCGACTGCTAGTCAAGGATCAACCTCGAGGAGAGTCAAAGCTTATCATCATTTCTCAAGGGCTAGGTGGCATCACCTCATGAAACCTCATCTCAACGATTAGGGTTTCTCAAGGCTATAAAAGAAGGTGTTCTCCACCCCATTTCAATCATCAAAAGCTCTCCAAAAAGCCTCCACAACGCCTCGACTCTCCGACAACTCTACGACGACGAAGCTCTACTACTCCGACGATTAAGCTCAAGCTCTCATCCCTTCCTCGTCGGTATAAGTTTTACTTAAACTCGTCTATTGTATTTCTTTCATTTTCTCAGAGCTTTCTATTGTAACAAGGAGAGGGAGAGTGTCCCTCTACCTTAATCTCTTTCGAGCTTTTTGTATTCTGTTGTCTCCTACTTCCAATGAGGAGGAGATTGTTTTAGTGCATTGCCCTCCGTACGTGGTCTCAAACCATTAGGGCCTTGGATTAGCAGCCGAAGGCTGTGAACTAAGTAAAAACAAAGAGTGTCTTATTTATTTTCCACTTTACTTTACTCTTATCGTTTTTCTTAATCGAACGTTCTCGAAAAGTTTTCTCGCGCGCTATTCACCCCCCTCTAGTGCTCAAATCGATCCAACATGCAACACTTGGGTGGTTGCTTGTGAAGTTGTGAGAACGAGAGAACTTTTAGCGTTAAGTTGATTGGTTAGGGTTTGTGATCAACCCTTCTTTTATGGACCTTTAGCTCTTACATAGTCCAGATCTAGATCCTATTAAACTGAATCTTATCGTGATGTGGAATTGCCTTTGACCTATCCAAAGAAAGCTTCGTCGTTTGCCCGATCTGTCCGTATCAGTCGACTGCCATCTGATTAATCGACTATTGCCAAACCGCAAGTCTTTCTGCGTCGCAAGTCTTTCCCAATTAGTTTTTGTACTAGTTGCTCAGGATTTGAACTTGGTGCTCGGAATTTGAGATGTCTGCCCAGGAATTGAACTGGATGCTCGACACTGACCTGGAAGCTAAGTATTAGCTTAGTGCTCGGTAGGGGGCTCAACATTTGTACTTGGTTCTCGACAAATGAACAGTGCCAGGAATCACACTGTATGCTCGAGAATTACACTGTGTGGTCGAGAATTACATTGGGTAATCGAGTATTACACTAGGTGGTCGGGAAAAGCTTGTGAGAACTAATTAAGCCTGCATCACAAAGTTAACATAGTTTATACATAGAAAATCTTTAACTGTCTGATCTCTTGACTCTAGAATTCCTTCGGAAACCTAAGTCGGACTAACGCTTAAGGTTGTTCTCATAGTGAGGATGCGACCTTACCATCACTCCTCACAAGGAGCTTACCTTGGGCTTCTTACCTGTTACTTAGCGTATGATCCAATGACCTTAGCTAAGACTACTCAGGCCCTGCACACTTAGCACAATTTATTAGACAACAATATGACTTAACTTTGAGCTCTTTGCCATAATCAAAATTTAGGTTCGATTAACTGGTGCCCCTGCACCAACAATCTCTTCCTTTTTGATTTATGACAACAAATTCAGAGTTAGGAAATAAATGCATTAATCAAATGAGTTTTCAAAAGACTCCCCCTTAATAATACCTCCCCCTTAAACAAGAATTTCAAAGAAACTTACCATTTTACCTTAACTTTTCTCTCTCCCCCTTTGACATATATCAAAAATAATATACAAAGCACTTATAGAGAAAAACCTTTTATATTCAAATCATGGTTCTGGTGTGTTGACTGCAGCATAATCATGGCGATGTTCTTGAATGTACAACACCAACATGGTACTGCTCTTCAAGGTGCACCACCACCATGCTGTCGATTTTCAAAATGTAGGACCACTGTGGTTTTGTTCTTTAAAGTGCTTAAATACCATGGTGTTGATCTTCAAAGTGCATAACCACACTTTAAAGTATAGAAAATACCACGGGTGTTGATCTTCAAAATGCAAGACCACTGTGGTTCTAGTCTTTAAAGTGATGAATACCATGGTGTCAATCTTGAAAACATCAACACCACAAAGGTATTATGTGGTGCTGATCTTCAAAATGCATTACCATTATGATGTTGATCTTCAAAGTGCAGAACCATACTTAGGATCATGCTGGTGTTGAATTTTCAAAGTGCAACACCATGAAGGTATCAGAGTGTAGAAGGCTTGACGTGGTGTTGATCTTTAGACTGTAGGACCACTCACTACAACAAAAATTCGAATAGACAACGGTGAAAAACCATTGTCTATGATCTAAAAAATCTGTGGTAAATCAATCCGTTGTGAAAAGTGGGACACTCAAAGACAACGGTGAAAAACCGTTGTTGATTTAAGGAAAAGACAACAGTTTTTAACCGTTGTCTTTGAGCGCCCCACTTCTCACAATGGGTCAATTTACTATAGATTTTTTGGATTATAGACAACAAATTTTCACCGTTGTCTTTCAACTAAAATTACAATGGATTAACCGTTGTCTTTGAGCGTACTATTTTTCTCAACGCATAGATTTATTATAATTTTTTTAGTCATAGACAACGATTATTAACCGATGTCATTTGTATTATCATTGTTATTTTAACCATTGTCATTTCTCAATGGTTACTCTAGAGAACAATAAATCGTCGTCGATTTATAGTGTTGTGTTTTTAATATAAATCATACAACATCAAAAAGAATTATAGAAAACACATATACACTCTGACTTGTAGAAATGTAAAATACAAGGTCACATCATCCCATTTTAAATGGTCACTCTTAAAAATATATATAAAAAAGTATTGTAGCAAAATAACTACACATCATATATATGCTTAGTACTGCACCAAAAGTATTATGCATAATAACCAAAACACTTGTAAATTACCACATCTAACCAAAAGAGGTATACACTTAAATCTCCTAATCATCAGATATATGACCTTGTATGCATTCATCCCACTTCGAACGTACTTCATCAATTTCCTTTGCAACTATCACAGATTTTGCGAACTGCATGTGAATAAATGAATGAAAATGTAATTAAACACTCTGAGTACTATGTGATAATTAATTGCACAAATCATTTTACAAATATGTATCAATAAGAAAATTTAAAAATATATCTAATATGCCTAATATATGTCTCATATATCGCAAAATAAAATAACCGCATTGAACTCCATCCGGTTGAAGAGGAACCTGTGATGAAAAATACGTATTGCTGTCTAATTTAGATTTGCCCTATGTGAGTCAGGGAAGAAATAATACAAGAAAGTATATGATTCATTCTTCAAATAACAATAACAAATAATTTGATTATATAAATGTCACTAAATAATTCACATCTATTTTAACAAATAATGTACAAGAAAGTATATGATTCACATCTACTTAAGAAGTGTGAAGCAACCATAGCTGAGAAGGGCTACTTCACATCAACAGGTAGTTGGGATTCATGGCTCATTGTTTTTTCCTATGCACAAAAAGAAAAAAACGTCTGCTGCAAACTTTTCTACTTGGTCTTGTACATAGAGTTAACAACTGTAGCTAAATTGTCAAAGAATCTTAAACTAGAAAACATGAAATAATTTTGTCAATTTTGTTTAATATTTCTAATTGCATATGAGGTATGGAATGATTTTGTCATTATGAGCATCACCCTCTTATGCAGTAAGGCTAATAAGAAATTCATTGGATAGTCAAAGGCTGTATAATGAGAGTTAAAGAATAAACAAAATTCAAATGTAAAAAGAGAGAACTTTTATTTTAAGAACGCAACAAAAACTACTAGACCCAATTTGTACAAGAGAGTTAAAGAATAAAGAAATAAATGTCTGACTGTACTAAAAACAAATCATCAAGTCATCCAACACAAGAATAAAAAGAAAGAAAGAATCTTTATCATGAGCAGAACATAAAATTCAAATGATAGCAAAACATTGTTGTATAGCAGCTTAACAAAATAGTAAGTGAACAAGGTGCTTCCAACCAAATTATCAGTTCCATGAATAAAATTACTAGCCATAATTTTTATAGGATAATTAGGAAATAAGTGCTGAGAAGAAAATCTCTCCTTAGTGATCACTCTAGCATTAAGTGGATTCCTCCCGGCTAGAATACACATTGGCCGATTAAATTATGATTCTGAAATAGAAAAAAAAATCATCATTAAATAATACAGAGTAATGTAACGAATAAAATACCTCATCTTATTTTCTTTATCACTTGTGTTTAACCTTAGTTGTTTAGAATGTCACTATATATCCCTTGTATTGCCAACCAAACTGAATGGAAAAGATAGCATTTTGCACGGGGACTTGAGCACCACAAAGCAAACTGCCCTCAATTGGCAAAGTTGCCAAATTGGCGGCAAGGAACACCACGTGGCCCTGCTCTTCCCCGCTGCTGCCTTGGTGCAACGTGCCTTTGTGCTGGGGGAATGCTGATTCCATGATTCATCTTCTGGTTCATAAACTTCATCCTCTGTTCCTTCATATTGGCAAAGAGTGCATCCAAGGTCTGAGGCCGCTGCTTGGCAACCACCTTATCCTATTGCATTAGAATGATGTTAGAAGTAAATTACAAAAAATGCTATGCCAAGATCCACTATCTCGAGAGAAAAAAACACTATCAGAAGTTCCTGGTAGAGTTCTTTAGCTAAAACAAGCATAAAGACCATTAGTTCTTTGTCATAAACAAAGAAATAAGTATTTATGTTCATAAAAAATTACCTTACGAATAGAACTCCCATCAACAACTTTTCTTTGAACTCCAGTAGCCTTGGTCCTGCATAAGTAACTAAATGTTAAAAAAAAAACAGCAGTTACAGACTTAAAAAGTTCGACACAGACTATTTTTTTGGCCAGTGGAATATAGCAATGATGAAATATGAAAGAACTTACCATTCTCTCTTAAAAGAAATTGCGTTTAAATAACTATTCAAAACAAAAATGATACTGAACAATTAACTGTTCAATGCATTGACAAACTCTTCCTCCAACTTTCATATATCAGCTCTACAATATCCTTGTTTGGGCGTTGTCATGCTTTAGAGAAATTGAGGTAGAGTGGAATTTTCGAACACAAACACATCATCTTTCATAACTAAGCAGCAAAATGGAAGGACACTAAAATTGGTTGAAACATCAAATAGCCCTTGTCCTGATAGAAGTACCTCATAAAAAAAGAATTTTGAGAACATTATAATGCTTATCTCATAAAGCAAGCCTGTGCTTAATGGATCCCATATCTACTAAGCCATTCAGATTAGGATGCTCAAGAGATGGCAACAAGTTTTTCAACCTAGAACACCATTTACATTTACTGCGCAAAACTTGGAGACAGCAGAAAGCCTGGCTTCAGCATAAATGTTACCGAATCAAATATCCACAAAGATCATGTCTACCACACAATGCAAAATGCAACCATGGTTATATTTGTGATTTGACTTACATTAAACCATACTCGTACCTCATTGATAGCTATAAAGTAATTTTCCTAACAACTGTGTATCTTATCAAAAAAAAAATAGGGGCCACAACACTGTTTTATTGAATTTATCAATCACTATATTGTGTCATGAAAAAAAGGAAAAAAAAAACTTTACAAAACTTGGTTTGGGAATTGTGAAACATTAATGTGAGTCAAATGGAAAGAGTGACATAATTTCTAATTTAAAACAAAAGGATAAGTAAAACGTCAAATGATTCAAATGAAATAAAACTAAATGGATTCGAATGCTAATTCCAGCTTGTAAAGTTGCGGACAACTTAAAACATAAGTAAATTCTAACTCCATAGTATGATGATGTAAACAAATTAAACAAAATTAAATGCTAATTCATGAACTAGTGAACAATTTAAAATGAAGATAAGTAGAGAATCAGGTCGTGATAACAAGAAAAAAGCACCTTTATCAAGAAACTGAAGGTATGTGTCAACCTTTGACACCGAAGAGCTCTTGAAGCTGGCTTTCTTGCTCCTCTCTTTGAGCAACTCTTCCAACCGTCGAGATCGATGGGGCACGGTCAGGAGAGGGGCGACAGAGCGGCGTTCGACAGCGGGAAGGAGAGGGACGATGACGACGCTGCTCGCTGCAGAGGAACCTTCGACCGAGGAAGGAGAGGGCGGCGGCTGTTGCTCTCGATGTAGGCAGGCGACAGAAGGGAAGCGGGAGGTTCGCGACGGTGAAGGGAGGAGAGGAGCGGCGGTGAGAAGAAAGGGTTCGGGAGAAATGAGGGGAGAGAACTTTAGGTTTAGTAGCTTAGGCTAATTAAAATTTTTGTTTTATCAAAATTCGATTTAAATTTTAAAAATTTTCTAAAAAAATTATATAAGTAATTACTTAATTAATAATTATTATTTTATTTTTTCGAGGGAAAGATTTGAATAAAAAATTTGGATCAATTCAATTGTTAGATCAAGAAATAAATTTGTATTTAAATTTTTATCAAAAGTTTTTTTCTTAATCCGTCATTAAAGATCTTGCAATAACGACGGAAGGAAATATCGTCATTAAAAATATGACATTAACGATCGAAATAAAAAAAATATCATTGGTGAGAAAGTATTTGTTGGTGCAATCGGCCCAGCAGTACCTTGATGGTATTTTGATGATAGACAAAACTCATGACATGGGATTATCATGGGAAAGTCCAACATGGTGTTGGCATGGAAAATCCAAGCATGGAGCTTGGTGTGGGAAAGTCCAACATGGGGTTGGCATGGAAAATCCAAGCATGGAGCTTGGTGTGGAAGTCCAAGGGGGAAGCCTTGGCATGGGAAAGTCCAAAGCATTGCGAAGCCGTGCGCTTGGTGCTTGGCATGGGAAATCCAAAGCATTACGAAGCCGTGCGCTTGGTGCTTGGTGAGAAATGCATTGTGAAGCCGTGCGCTTGGTGCATTTGGAAAGTCTTGAGAACTTGGCAAGTTCACTAGGCTCGGGGTCCTTGAGTCGGTGAAGGATGGCATTGTGGCCGCGGCGCAGTGCATCCGAGGGACCGCAGACGGGAGCGAATGGAGTGAGCCCAAAGGGAAGCATACTTAGGTATGAGGCGAAGGATGGCGTTGCGGCCGCGGCGCTTAGCGCGATCCGGTGGACGAGGCCGAGGGAAGAGAGTGGGGGATCGCATAGGTGCGCCGATCGATCCGATCCGGCCGGTGTAAGGCTAGGGTTTTGTGCTTAGCGCGATCGCCATGGATCGGCAATGATCGGCGTCAGCAATGATCGCCGAGGGATGGCAATGATCGATGGGAGTGTCGCGAGCACGTAACGCCCGTAGCCGATCGGGATTGACTACTGGGTCACCAGTCGACTGATGGACATCATCAGTCGACTGGTAGGTGATCCGTTGGAACTTGTCCGACGTGGATCTGGCCGTTGTGAGACAACGGCCGTGGGCGATCAGATCGGGCCTTTTGGGCCGATCGCTAAACAACTCGATGCAGGTTATAAAAGGAGCTCGAGATGGAGGTTTTTGCCATGGTTTTTGTGGAGCTATTGGAGGGGAATTGCTGCTGCATTCCAGTCCTTCAAGAGCCAATCAAAGCAAGCAACAAGCAAAGCGATCAAAGCAATCGGTGAAAGTTTTCTTGTGTATTGTATTTATGTATTTGTTTGTATTTCTATATTACATTGTAATTGCTTGTGAGAGGTTTCTCCACCTCCGACGTGTTGTCGAGAAGAAGTATTTTAGTTAGTGTCGTGCGCATAACTAGAGCTCGAGGAGCTCACCCATGGAGTAGGAACCATTCGGTTCCGAACCACGTATATCTTGGTGTATTGCATGTGCTTGTGTGTATTTGTGTATCTTGTTAGTATTATTATTGTTATTCCACTGCGCTAACGATAATCGTAGACAAGCAACGCAAGAAGAACGAGTAAATTCCGACATCCATCAGAAGAGGGCTATTCACCCCCCTCTAGCCGGCCAATCGATCTCCCTACAAGTGGTATCAGAGCCGAGGTCGCTCTTCAAGGACTAACCGCCGCGAGAGCACTACAAATGGCCGGCTTCATCCATCCACCGAAATTCGATGGAGATTTTGCTTGGTGGAGAAAACGGATGGAGGTATATCTCGAAACCGATTTTGATTATATGATTATCATAGAAAATGGTTTTGAGATGCCTAGGGACAAATACAACAAGCCCATTGAGAAGTCTAGGTGGACCCAAGACCAAGTCAAGGATTTCAAGACAAATCTTGAGGTAATCAAATTGATTAGTGATTTGTTACCTAACACTATTTGGTCTAGATTGGGTGGTTATAGGGATGCAAGGGAATTATGGAATAAGGTAATGAAATTCCAAGAAAATTCCCAATCGGCACAAGTAGAGGAGAATGCCGAAGAAGAATCACCATCCACTTTTGAAGATGTGGATGACTTGGTAGAGACCTCCACCTCTAGCATTGAGGGGGAGGAGAGGCAATCTTCCATCCCGGAGCAAGAACGAGAAGCATCCACATCCGGGAGAAGTGAAGATCAAGAAGAGGCCTCCACCACCTCCCTAGGTAACTCAAGTGTTATTATTTTGAATAAAAATTACATAATATGCTTTGAGTGTAGGGAGAAAGAGCACTACAAGAGCAAATGCCCTAAATTGGCTAAGAAGAAGACATCGACACCAAAAGTCAACCCAAAGTCAAACGATGCCGGTGTTCCCAAAATCAAGAGCAAAGAGCACATTGTGTGCTTCAAATGCAATCAAAAGGGACACTACCGAAGCCAATGCCCTAGGGGGAGGAAGAAAGCGCAAGAAGGTGCAACTCATGTAGGGGGAGCTCCTAAAGCTAACCCTAAGGTACATTTAGTTAATGTACTTTTAATTCCTAAAGTCAAAAAGCATGCTAAAAGTTATTTTAGTTCTCTTGCTATTATCAATGAAAAGCATGCTAAGAGAAACAATAAGGTTTATTGCTTAGGTGCCAAGCATGTTCATATAACTAAGGACAAACCTAGGATTCAAAACACTAGATCTATTTTACCTAGGGAGTCAATTAGGAGAATTGAAGAAAACTTGGGTGTTAATCCCAAGAAATCTAGGCATATGCCTAAGAAGAAGAACATTTCCCCTAAACCTAATGAAAATTCAAAAGTGAGGAAATTAGAGGTGGAGAACCAAGCCTTGAGGTCAAGGCTAGAAAAATTAGAGAAGACCCTAGCAATAATATCAAACTCGGTTAAGGGGTCTAATGCACAAAAGTCAAGACCTAGGAAACAAGAAACATCTAAGGGCAAGAAGGGTTTGGGTCACAAACCTATGTCCTACCATAATGTTCCATTTAATTATGGAACCACATCTAGGTCTAGACAAACCAAGGCTAATAGGGAAGCCATCCCTAAGTCTAGCCATGGTATGTGTTTAGTGGCTAACACCTCAAAGAAATCAAATGTAGCCACTAAGAAGGTCAATGGAGGAGTCACCTCTAGAGTTGACCTAAGAAAGACCCAAAAGACTATGGCCTCAAAGCCTAAAAGGATCATTAGGAAGGTATCTAGGGAAGTTATCCCTAGGGAATACCTTGTTAACCCAAGGAGCTCCAATAGATATTGGGTTCCTAAAAGCGTGATCGATTCACGCTAAATGGGTTATGGTGTGTCAACCCTAAGTGGATGGGTAGTTAACCTAACCATAGTAGAGTTGACACATTAGGGTGTGCCAATGTGCTTGAGAAGTTAAAAATGATTTAAATTGGCACATTTAGGTCTTAGAGGTATTGGTGTGTCATTTTGGGTTTTTGGCACACTAGGGAAATGAATGACATTAAGGCAAAATGAATTTAATTCCTAGAAGTGGCAAATTAATTTTAACACTTAGGTATTTTATACCTTAGTATATTTTACTTGCCATGTCATGACATCATTTTCATTTTTTTTTATCTATAAAAATGTCATGATCATGTTTAGATTTATGTTTAGATGTCATGTATGCTTAAGTTTCATTCACATGCCATGACATCATGATATTGACATATGTTTTTATCTAAATCATGTTTATGCCATAATCATATCATGCATAGCTTAAAATGGAGTT
The DNA here is from genome assembly GCA_025175895.1 of Wurfbainia villosa. Lineage (NCBI taxonomy): Eukaryota > Viridiplantae > Streptophyta > Magnoliopsida > Zingiberales > Zingiberaceae > Wurfbainia > Wurfbainia villosa. The sequence goes on from CM045995.1 coordinate 27,684,392, forward strand.
AAGGACTATGGCACAATTTGAAGGGAATCAAATTAATGTTGCCTAGAAATATGCATGAGAACATAAAGAAAACAAAACCCACATCTCACTAAAAACTTGACTTGTATGTGTTTTACACATCTAGATATTGGTGAGATGTTTAGGGAAAAGAAAATAAAGGTTTGAAAAACATTTTGAAAACATTTTGAAAAACCTTGGTGAAGCCTATCTTTTGATAGCTATCACCATTGAATGGGATGATACAAAGATGGCTCTTTATTGAAGCTTTTCTTAAATTTTGAACTTTGTATCAATCTCCTAATTTAATGGGTAAAATAAATTTCCAATATTTTTCACCCATAGTGTTTAGGATAAGTATTATACGTATGCATTTTCAAGATTTTTAAAATTAGGTATATTTACTTATGGATTTCAAAATAAAATCGATTATCGATCGCCATGGTGCGCAATGATCGATAGTGGCAAAGTGATCGACGATTTCGATTTGATCGCGCCGATTTCGAGTAAACCTTGTGGGTTAGGCCCATGTTCAGCTAGGTTACGGTCCCCTAACCACTCCTAACCCTAGGATATGCTTGGGAGAGCATTAGAGAGGGTGGAAATCCATTGGATATGGATTAGGAGTTGGGTTGAGGGTGAGTATCAATTTTAAGGTGGAAGAGAGTTCATTGTTGAACTTTGCCTTAATTTTGATTTGGTTAATGTTCCTATTGGCTTAGGGACTCTCCAAGGACATTGTTGGTGCAATGGTCAAGGGGGAGCAAGCCTCTAGGGGGAGGTATCCATCATGGGAAGATGGATGTGTATTTCCTCATGGGAGGAAAATTGGGTTGCCTCTCTTTAAGTGATATGGGATCACTAGAAAGATTGTAGGCATGTGTTCCTCCAAGGGAGAGATTGTAAGATCTCATTGGGATATGAGACATTCATACCCTTGGGGAGGACCTTTTTGATGTAATGTCAAAAAGGGGGAGAAGTTCTGAAGGTTACCAATTAGGGTTCGTTGGAATTCTCATTGGGATATGAGAATTGCCAATATGGGAGAATTGGTAGACTTGAGATGGTAGTTTTGTCAATCATCAAAAAGGGGGAGATTGTTGGTGCAATCGGCCCAGCAGTACCTTGATGGTATTTTGATGATAGATAAAACTCATGACATGGGATTGTCATGGGAAAGTCCAACATGGTGTTGGCATGGAAAATCCAAGCATGGAGCTTGGTGTGGGAAAGTCCAACATGGGGTTGACATGGAAAATCCAAGCATGGAGCTTGGTGTGGAAGTCCAAGGGGGAAGCCTTGGCATGGGAAAGTCCAAAGCATTGCGAAGCCGTGCGCTTGGTGCTTGGTGAGAAATGCATTGTGAAGTCGTGCGCTTGGTGCATTTGGAAAGTCTTGAGAACTTGGCAAGTTCACTAGGCTCGGGGTCCTTGAGTCGGTGAAGGATGGCATTGCGAAGTCGTGCGCTTGGTGCATCCGAGGGACCGCCAGACGGGGAGCGAATGGAGTGAGCCCAAAGGGAAGCATACTTCTAGGGTATGAGACGCGAAGGATGGCGTTGCGAAGCCGTGCGCTTGGCGCATCCGAGGGACGTAGGCCGAGGGAAGAGAGCTTCGGTGGGGAACTCCATGAGGGATAAGGTGGACTTGGCCAAGTGGCTAAGACTGAGTGTCGGAGGCTCAAACTTGATGTTTGAGGGTTTACCCGACGGTCGAATGCTCAAACAACTTGGTGTTTGAGGTTTTGCCCGACATCAGTCGATTGGCATAGGTGCCGGTTCGACTGATCCAAGTCGACTAGAGTTCGACTGGTGTAAGGCTAGGGTTTTGTGCTTGGCGATCCAATCGCCATGGATCGGCAATGATCGGCCCGACAGCAATGATCACGAGGGATGGCAATGATCGGTGATGGGAGTGTCGCGAGCAGAGCGCCCGTAGTCGATCGGGCGATCGATTATTGAGTCACCGACTGATGGGCATCATCAGTCGACTGGTAGGTGATCCGTTGGAACTTGTCCGACGTGGATCCGCCGTTGTGAGCAACGGGCGATCGATCGGGCCTTTTGGCGATCGGCGCTAAAGCAAATCGATGCAGGTTATAAAAGGAGCTCGAGATGGAGGTTTTTGCCATGGTTTTTGTGGAGCTATTGGAGGGGAATTGCTGCTGCATTCCAGTCCTTCAAGAGCCAATCAAAGCAAGCAACAAACAAAGCGATCAAAGCAATTGGTGAAAGTTTTCTTGTGTATTGTATTTGTGTATTTGCTTGTATTTCTATATTACATTATAATTGCTTGTGAGAGGTTTCTCCACCTCCGACGTGTTGTCGAGAAGGAGTGTTTTAGTTAGTGTCGTGCGCATAACTAGAGCTCGAGGAGCTCACCCATGGAGTAGGAACCATTCGGTTCCGAACCATGTATATCTTGGTGTATTGCATGTGCTTGTGTGTATTTGTGTATCTTGTTAGTATTATTATTGTTTTTCCGCTGCACTAACGACAATCATAGACAAGCAACGCAAGAAGAACGAGTAAATTCCGACATCCATCAGAAGAGGGCTATTCACCCCCCTCTAGCCGACCAATCGATCTCCCTACAGTATTAACGACGGGATAAAATATCGTCGTTAATGCATATACATTAATGATGGACACTAAATTTAATCGCTATTGAACCACCAATAATGATGGTATTTGATACCGTCGTTAAAATTTCGTCATTAAAAGTAGCTTTTATAGTAGTGGGTTAGGTGATGAGGAAGGGTTATGCGATGAGGAATGTGAGGAGGAGATGACTTCGATCAGAATCGAACAAAGAAAGGATGACGGAAGAGAAGAAATAGTGCCCGCGTGATTTGAGATGCAGAAATCGAGAGAAGAAAGGGAATCGGGAATGAGGAGGAGTCGGGAGAAATGAAAGGAAATAAGAAACTTAGGTTTTGATATTAAACCTAGGTTAATTGACATTATTAACCCCTCATTAACAACGGTTTATAATCATTGTATTATTATCACAACGACAATGATTTTTGACTGTTGTACTAAACGTTGTGAAAACATTCATTGACAATGGTTTATAACCGTTGTATTATTATCACAACGACAATGGTTTTTGACTGTTGTATTAAACGTTATGAAAACATTCTCATTGACAACTGTTCATTTCACCGTTGTCCCAACTGTTATTAAGATAACAAAAAGTTCATAAAGACAACAGTTTTGAAAAACCGTTGTAAAATGTGTTGTTGATTTAAAAATAATATGCTCAAATGACAACGAATAGTGTAAAACCATTGTCTTTTGTATTATATGGGCGCTCAAAGACAATGATTTTGTTAAAAACCATTGTCTTTTATCAAAATCACAACGGTTTCTCTTAAAATCGTTGTCTTTGTGGTGTTGTCTTTTAGCATTTTTGTTGTAGTGACTATGGTTCTGTTATTTAAACTGCAACACCATCATGGTGTTGTTCTTCAAAGTGCATAACCACGTTGTTCTTGGAATATCAGGACCACGAAGGTCCAGTCGACCGATACAATTTATCAATAGGTCCTAAAGTCTAGCGTAGGTGATCCAAGCATGTGTCCTTTACTTTTAGAAAAATGATAGTTTTAAAATAAAAGACTCTAATAAAATGGCTAACTCCATTTTGACTCAAATGATATTAAATTATCACTTAGTCTTGGTGAGAGTCAGTCACTTAAGTGATTAATATAAATATTATACTCCATAATTCATATTGATGCATGTGCTTTACATTTGACACCAGGAGTAAAGTCCTAACATCTCATGGCCATCTACGTAGCTCAATACACAATCGCGTTAAACCTAAGTGTTGTGAGATGCATTGACTCCTTAAATCTATCGGCTCATAATTTCTAAGGTAAGTCCTAAGCTAGTTCCAAAGAAATCAAAATAAAGGATAGATACATAATATATTTAAAACCAATTCCTACTCTACCAAACACATCCTTAGTTTTCTTCTAAGTAAACTAAACTCAGCTTCAGGTAAGGGTTTGGTAAATATATCTACTAGGTTTGATTTAGATTCCAAATAATCGAGTTTTATATCACAATAAGTTACATGCTCCCTAACAAAAATGATGTCTTACTTTTATGTGTTTAGTTCTTGAATGTTGAATTGAGTTTTTAATTAAATTGATTGAACTAATGTTATCTATCATGGCTTTAGTATCTTTAAAGTTTAGTTGAAGGTAATTTAGAGTGTATTTCATCCAAAGAAATTGAGCTACACACTCACCTATTGTTATGTATTTAGTCTCAGTAGTAGACAAAGCAACATAATGTTGTTTTCTACTATAACTAACTAGACTTAGGCCTAGAAGTTGGCAGCTTCCACTTGTACTTTTCTTATCGAGCTTACAACCAGCATAATCAGAATCAGAATATCCGATTAGCTCAAAATTGCTAGTCCTAGGGTACCAAATTCCTACATTTAGTGTTCCTTTGATATATCCGAAAATTCTTTTTACTAATGTTAAGTGTGATTCTTTGGTACAAGATTGAAATCTTACACACATACCAACTATAAAAAGTATATCATATCGGCTTGTAGTCAAGTACAAAAGACTACCTATCACACTCCTATAGTATTTTAAACCTATAGGAACAGGTCTAAGTGAATTAACTCAAGTATTGAACTTGTTTGAGCCCCCCAGGGGCATGACGTGGTGGTTATAAGCGGAGCTCTCCTCTGAAAAGGCCTGGGGTCGATTCCGCCCTGGCAGCATGCGCTGCGCGGGTGGCGGTGCACGATACCCCCTCGTCCTAGCGTGGTCGGCTCATCAAGCGCCCACGAGACCCTCATGCGATGGGTCACCCGTCACCCTGATTTACCCTCGTCGATCGGTGGGAAACTCCGTGGGGCCGGGCCGGTCGGCCCTGAGGATTAGTGGGCGTAAGCCCGACACCTCAGGTTAATCAAAAAAAAAAAATCTATAGGTTTTCCATCTAGGTCATTATCAATTTTTACGTTTGTTGGCATAGGTATAGTAATATCCTTAGCATTCTCCATACTAAATTTTCTAATCAATTCCTTAGCATATTTTTTTTTATATATATAAGTTCCTTCCTTAGTTTGTTAATTTGTAACCCTAGGAAGAAAGTGAGTTCTTCTACTAGACTCATTTCAAACTTACTCTCCATTAGTGATACAAATTCATTTAAGAAAGTGGTATTTGTTAAACCAATATCATCTATATTTATTTGAGCTATAAATATTTCTTTTTATAATATTTTTACAAATAATATTGGGTCTATTAATCATTGCTTAAATCCTTTGGATATTAAATACATGGTTAGTCTTCCATCCATGCCCTAAGTGCTTGTTTTAATCCATATAAAGCTTTCCTAAGCTTGAAAACATGATTAGGTTGGTTTAGGTCTTCAAATTCGGGTGGTTGGCTTACATATATTTCTTCTTTGATTAAACCATTTAAAAGACAGATTTAACATCCATTTATACAACCTAAAACCCTTATGTGCGACATAAGCTAACAACATTCTAATTGACTCTAGTCTAGCTGTTGGTGCATAAGTTTCATCATAATCTAATCCCTCTACTTGACTAAAATATTTTGCCACTAACATAGCCTTATTTCTAACAATCTCACCTTTGTCATCAAGCTTGTTTCTAAACACCCATTTTGTACCTATGATAGTTTTGTCTTTAGGTGTTGGTACTAATTCCTAAACTTGATTCCTAGTGAATTGGGCTAACTCTTCTTGCATAGCAATGATCCAATCAGGGTCGAAAAGTTTGATCTATGATTTTGGGGTCAATTTTAGATATGAGTTAAATCCGACTTTTCTATAGGATACTCTAGTCCGAACACCTAGATTAGGGTCACCTAACACTTGATCTATTGGATGATCAAACCTAACTCAAGGTGTTCTTGAGTTAATGTTTGATTTATTATGGTTGGGTCTAACTTCATTATCTACCTTTTTATTGGTTAATTCAATGATGGATTCGAATTTTGTAGGATTATTTTTTTCATTGAATATTACATTAATGGTTTCTTCAATTGTTAAAGAGTCATTATTATATACCCTATAGTCTCTACTAGTGGTTGAATAACCTAGAATTCCACTTGAAGATTTCGATGTAAATTTTCCCAAGTAATCTTTAGTGTTTAGTATGTATACTTTACAACCAAAGACTTTAAAATATTTAATACTAGGTATCTTACTGTAGTATGTTTCATAGGGTGTTCTATTATGTCGTTTAATGATTAAGGTTCTATTTTAGACATAGCAAGCGGTATTTATCGCTTCCGCCCAAAACCTATCAGATAGCTTATAGTCATTTAACATAGTCCTAGCAGCTTCTTGTAACGTTCTATTTTTTTCTCTCTATTAGCCCATTTTGTTGAGTTCTAGAGCAAGGGAATTCATAGTAATATCCATTTTGATTACAAAACTCGGTGAGCCTAAGATGTTCAAATTCTCCATCATGATCACTTCTAATTCTTTTATTTTTTAGATTCTTTTCATTTTCTAATAATTTACATAAATTAGTAAATTGATCAATCGTTTCATTCTTATGCCTTAAGAATTTTACCCAAGTGAACTTAGAGTAGTCATCTACTATTACTAAACAATATTGACTCTCATTTAGTGACTTAGCTCCGTGTAAGTCAAATAGGTCCAAGTGTAGGAGCTCAAGTACACCTTTAGTTCTTTCTCCATCAGTCAACTTGTGTGAAGTTTTAATTTATTTTCCTTGTTGACATGCATCACACACATTGTTATCTACACTATTTAGTTTGGGTAGGCCTCTAACTAGTCCATTGTGACTTATTTTTGAAATAAGTCTTAGATGGGAGTGACTCAGCCTCCTATGTCACAACCATATTTCATCTTGTTGTATCATTAGATACTTAATTGAGGAGTTCGGTAGATCTATTGTATAAATATTATTATTTCTAACTCCACTAAGTATAATTTTTGAACAATCAATACTTTTAATCAGACATTCATTTGATGAAAATGTAACCTCATAATCAGTATCACATAATTGACTAATACTTAGAAGATTAAATTCAAAATTTTCTACTAATAAGACTTTATGTATCATAAAATTTGAGTTTAGCTTAATATCACCTGATCCGATGATTTTGAGTTTACCGTTGTTTCCGAATACTGACCTTAGGTTTTCCAGTCTAAGCTTCGTAAACTTCAGTCGATCTCCTGTCATATGTTTAGAGAACCCACTATCTAACATCCATTGATCCTACGTACAAAAGGAGTTGGATCGTATTTTAGAATTTCAAAAGGTTTAAGTTTTATTGAAGGCAGCAGTCAAGCTAAATAATGGTTTTGATTTTTAGACCCTAGCACCACCATGGTACTGATCTTGAAATACCAACACCATGAAGGTGCTGATCTTCAAAGTGCAGGACCACTATTATAAGATATCAGAAAAAATAAAATACCCTTGTTAATTAGTAAAATACACTATGGAATTTTCCATGAATTTTTAAAAATTTTTCTGGATTTTAAAAGGGATTTTTATGATGTTGTATGGAGAAAGATTTGATAGGCTTTGATAAAGCTTATTTGGAATATCAATTATTGGGAAGTTAATTGACTTAGTTAACCTAAGTTATAATATTAAAACCTAGGTTTATTTTCTATTAATTTCCTGTTTCTATATTCTTCCCTCATTCCCGATCGCACAATCTCCCCTCGTTCTCCCGTGCGCGACCTCTACCGACGTCTTCTTCCTCGTTCTCGATCTCGTTTCCCTTCTTCTCCTCGCCCATCGCTTCTCCATCGATGAGACTTCCACTTGCATAGTCGACCTCTACATTTTCTCCCGATTGTGCGACTCTTTTCGTTGATGTTTTTCTTCCGACGATCGACCATAGCATTGGTTGATCTGCCACCGCCGACGCCCGAGCCAGCTCGTTGTCGCCTTCCCCATCTCATCCGACACCAAGATCCCATCATCGTGGCATTCCTTTGCAGTCTTAGGGCACTCGACAAATTGCTATCAACTACCTTCACCGTGAATGGATCTCAACCGCTGCGTATCCTGTGGATTGCAGGCCGTGAGAAACAACATCGGTCGTGAGCGGTGTCTCCAAGGTGAGCACTCATATTCGCCGCCATGTCCAGTCTGTGTCGCCTCCTCCCTTGAACCCTAGATCAGCCTTCTGTCGCTGCACCGATTAGTTGCTCGTTAATCCTTTGCCACAGCTCAGATCTCTGACGAGATTCATGACCATTCCTTGATCGATTTGCAGCGACGATTCCCTGCGTAGTTGTCATTGCCATTTCCAGTGGGTGTAGCACCTTGATTGTGCTGAAAAGTGGTAAGTGTTGTGGATTTGGAGATCAATAGGTCAAGGAAACGTTAATTACTGTGTGGATTTCAGGTGATGAAGATAATGTGAATAAGGTTCTCACTTCCTATCTGAATTGTTTATGCAGAGTTGGTACACTGAGTTGGATAGAGAAGCTGGGAGAGATTAAAGCAACGTGAGGTAAGTATGAATCTAAGTGATATGGATGCTTATTGTATTTGTAGTTGATGTTGTAATTGATTGTTGATTATTAGTTGCGAATAGGGTAGGTGTTGTGGATGAGATGTTAGATCTATAATTAGTCTATTATTTGGTCTGCTGATTAAGAGGTAATGGAAGAAACTATTCAATTAGTTGATCAAGATACAAAGTTAATATAAGATTCGACTTAATCATTTGTCGTATGTTAGAACTTAACGGTAGTTATGTTGTGTGCAGAACTTTGATTTGAGACAGAGTTTTAGGACGTGAAGACAACTGGTGTTCTTCATATCAGGTGGGTAATTTCCTACCCTGGTTAAGTAGTTGATAAATCTTGGTGCATGAGATTTTATATTGATGATACCATTACCTTGACTCCACTCCTGTTATTCTGTTGCTTGATACTTAGTCTTTACACTTTGAAATGCTCTGTTGTTGTTACATTTTGTGCATCATTGTTATGAATTACAAACGTGACGATAGGTGGACCAATAGATGTTTAACTATGTGTACGTAGCTGAGTACGATTGTAGACTTGATTCGTGTCATCAGGGTAAATCATCCGGGGGTGGGTGATGTCCTAGACGTAGAGTTGATTGTTGTATCATATTCCTTTACGTTGTATATCTATTACGGATCATGTATATGTGTATGGTTGTGTGGGTTGTCGATAGTATGTCGCTATGGACTGGAGGTTCTGGCATGGTTGACAGTCAGTTGTGTATGACTCCTTGTGGGATAGAGAGTGTGTGGTGGATGTATGTATGTGTGGTTGTGCATTCATTCCATTTACATGTTTGATGGCGACATGGTCTCCCTTATGGGTGAGAGGGTCGTCAATCATCCTGCCTCCACGGTTACTTATGGTAGTAGTAGATGGTGCGAGAGTAGATTATCTGTTGTGCCGCACTCGACCACTATTGATGGTGGTAGTTGGAGTTACATGCAGTTTGTTCTGAGTGTGTGACACTCGACCACTCATGGATAGTGACAGTTGGAGTGACCAGCAGTAGGGACTCCTGTCGTGTAGCTTATAGCTATTTATCTTATCGTTACTTATTTATACTGCCCACTCGACTACTCAAGAGTAGTGGTAGTTGTTGAGTTGCGACAGTTGTCATGTTGTGCCATCTAGACTACACTGAGGTCGTGGTAGCAAGCGGGGTGTGCAGGCATGACCATGCATTTGCATTGCCTGGTGTGATGGAGACTACATATATAGATATACGTGTATATCTACATATATGTGTGTGTGTGATCAGTATGTATTGATATACTCTATATATGCTTATGAGATGTTGCATTTGATTGAGCTATGCTTGTTGCATATGTTTGTACATTATCTTGCAAGCTATTTGCATATTCTGTACTGTTGTGTATGGAGTACAGTGTACGAGTTGGATCGGATTATTGTACGCATTTGATCAGCGTCATGTTATTGTATAGGATGGACTAGGTTCATTATGTATTTGTTTATATGTTGATCATATGATTGTGTGTTGATTATTGGTGTAGTATTGTTCATATATATTGTACATGTTATATTGTTGTATACTTGCTTAGGTTGTATAAGTTGTGTAGTTGCAAACCTTTCAAGTATATTCAGTACATTACGTTATGTTCAGTTTTGTAAATGCACTGATTAGATTTATACTGGTAGTTATTTATTATTACCTTTAAGACTGTATATCCATTGATCTCCCTACGTATATATGTTATTCTCCATTTGTTATATGTTGTTCATGCACTATCTTTCATATTACCGCTGAGTCTTGTACTGACCACCACAGATCCTGGGTTTTCTTATGGCTCAGGTCACAGGAAGAAGATTCCTTGGGTGCTCAGAGCTCTGCCAGCTTATCCCATCTCACACCGAATGGTTGGATATTTATTTCATATATTTGTATTCTCTTGGATTGTTGGTTTTAAGATTTTACCCTACATTGTTTCCATATTTATGGTATACGGATGTGTTGTATGTATTTGGTTTTTATTATGGATTCGGTTTGGATGTTTCTATTATGATTCTTGTTATGTCAAAGTCACTCCGGAGTGCATATTTGAGTCTTTGTATCTCTATTTTTGTTGGTATATTCTGCTGTATTTTATAGCTTGTGTGTATTAGCAGCTATTTGAGTTATGTATCAGTATTGTTTATTATATTGTCACAAGAGAGTACAGTCAGATTGATGGATAATTATACTCTCGAGGCGTGACAATTTTATTGGTTTGAGAGACATGTTACGAAGTCCACTATCGGATTTTTTTTCATTCAGATGAGTTTTGTTTTGCTCGATTTTCGTTTTGTGAGTTCTGAGATATGGTTGTAGCGGGATATTTCCGAGCTACAAGGTTTAAGATATGCTAATTATTATCATATATCATTTTAATAGTTATGCATTTAGTTGTTTATAACAGGGAATGACATATAGTGTATTAGTTACTATTTGTAACTGTGGTTTGGGTTGACCACGGGAATGACTTGTTGAGTCTGTGAGTCTTGAACCTGCTTTCGAAAAGGTGAATTTCCTTTGAGAGCCGACTGATACCGAGTCAGATAGTTGGGGTCAGGTAGTCACATTTCTTATAAAGATCAAAGATTACAGTCTTAGTGATTCTCACTAACTATGCTAGTCAGATCATTACCTATGGGGTAATGGACAAGTGTATATACTATTGTTGATGCAGATAGTGGAGGGTTAGTATATGGTGTTTCATAGGGAGTTGGATCCTTGAGTTGATTGTGTTGGGTTTTATGACTATGAAGGTACTTTTGAGTACCTAACTCGTGTTATACAGAGAAAGTAGAGTTAATTGTATATGATCTTCGTGATTAAGCCAATACTTGGTGAAAGATGCAGAAAATAATTTTCAGGGAATAACATATCAATTGATTACGATTTAGTCATGTTGTGAGAGAGTATTTTCCCATATTATTTCCTTTGACTGGTTGTCAGGAAATTCTTGAGCATTAAGTAGGGTGATCATTCGGAAATGGGAGTACCATGCAGAGTTGTTAGACTTGCAGAGATTACGACCACCTAATAGCTCGAGAATATGAATAGATGTCCTAAGGCACCCATGCTTTATTGGCTTACATTCGGATTAAGATGTGTGGATCTTCTATCAGATCCTACTGGAAGGCAATAGATCGAGTCATGTTTATGAAAATGACTCCGTAGTAAGTGTTTTAAGAGTTGGAGATCGATAAGTAGACATTGCAAGTCAAATATTAGAATCAGAAGAATGATTTTGAAGGGATTATGTGTGTGCAGTGTGGGTCACGACGACATGCAAAGTTGGATTATCCGTTGAATCAGTCCATCTGTTACTATTGTGAGCAACCATTCCATATGAGAGGAAGGTGTACTTTAAAGACTCAGTTGAAGACTATCGATGTTGTTTCAGGGGCATGATTCATAATCTTGATAGCAGAGATCATCACAGAAGATTGGGTTATTACACCAACAACGATTTATTTCCTCATGCACAGTTGGAGTTCTTTGATACTTCCACCCGGGAGAAGCGATACACTCATTAGTATCAGCAGAAGACATCTTAGAAGACTCATGCAAACAACAACTGTTATCTCCTCAGACACATCTATAGTATTTGTAGAGTTGGAGCGTGCTACGATGTTGACATTTATTCAATACTTTACAATTGATGGTGTACTCTTTACAATTACAACAATATTTACCACCTCTATTGCAGTCGTTTTGATTTGTATCTCAGTCTCAACAGTTGATTTTAGTTCTTCTATGGTAGTCTTTTGCACCTACATGGTATCAACCGCCAAGAGCAGAAGTTGGATGAGTATACATGATTACTCGAGAGGAGATGTAGAGGGTCGAAGGATTGATCATTCGGGATATTACTTTAGTTAACCCTATTTGCTGATATATCGAGAGATACTGATAGTTTACAAGTATCTTTGTCTAGAATATTCTTAGATAGGATTAGAAGGATTTCTATATTCAGATAATGTGGATTAGTTGTATCATTACCATCAGGTGAGATGTTGACCAACAACCAAGAAGTCAAGTAATGCCTTTAAACTTTGATGAGCATACTATTAGGATGGTTTCCCAGGATAGTTGAGATGTTGATTTGATTACTGTGATGATTATTATAGTGTTATGATATTGATTCTGATATTTAGAGGTTGATTGGTGGAGATGTTATCTTATTGTTGGAGAGTTAATGTAGTTGTTATATTGTTGACTTGGTTGATATGGTGTGAATATGGATATCCTGATATTAACTTGGAGAGTTAAATTATTGAAATGATGGTATTATATGTCTTTCGGATGTGTGTATACTCCAAGAGTATTCGGATGTAGTTTAGGATGAACTCCCAGGCTTGCCATTGCATGGGAAAATGGAGTATGCAATCGGAGTGATTTCGAGAATAGTTTCGATATTGAAGACCTCATATCGGGTGATAATTTTATGGGTATCAATGTTGCTAAACACTATAGGAATTGGAAGAAGGTAAGTTGCAATTATAGTAGGTATTGGATGAGATATTTATCTATCCCAGTATTTTTCTTGAGAGGATCCGGAACTCTTTGTTAAAAGAGAGATGAACCTTTAAGACTATGCATTGATTATCGATGATGGTATATAGTAGTTGTTGAGAACAAATATCCTTCGTTGTGGATAAATGATCTGTTTAGATCAACTAAAGGATACCTGTGTATACTCTAGGGTTGATTTATGATAAGTGTGTTGATATTGTAGTGACTTGGCATCATACAATTATCATTGTCGGTGTGATGATTGAGATATCATCAACTTAGAGTAAAAAAAAAGGGGTTGCAGGTGTGTAGAAGACGACATTTCATACTTGGTATGAATTTTATGAGCTTTTGATAATATTATTAGACTTATTAACAATTTAGTCATCCATGGACTTGATGAATTGAGTATTCTGGAAGCGATTGGATCAGTTGGTGGTTATCGTTTTAGACGATATTTTTAGATATGATCACAATCTTAAGGAAAGTTGTGGTTTCTCTGGATTGACTAGGTTATTACTGCAGTTGTGGATAAGATGTTTTTAGCGTTACTATACTACTGATTTGTTTGACCAAGTAGGTAATGGAAATTACTTGGTCAAAAGCTTGTGAAACTAGTTTTCAGGGCCTAGACGGTGGTTGACTTTTGCATCAGTGTTAGTTAATCCTTCCTAGGTGGATGGAAGGGTATTGTACGTAAATGCATCATTTCAGGGATTGGAGCGATTCCAATGTTGTTGAATAAGACATATCTTATGCTTACGCCAGTTGAGGAACTACGAGATAAGATGTTGTACACATGACGTGGATTTAACAGTTATTATCTTGTTTTGTAGATGTATGGAGCAGGAGTGCTCATGGAGTTTTGGCCAACTACTGAGTAGCTACTATAGAATTGCTAGAACACGGACAGATGTAACAAGGGAGATTGGTCGGTATAGTCTCCCAGTCACTTCCAGTTCTGCGTGGTGGAGTGGATTTTGGACAGTAGATGGATTTCTCTTGTGAGAAGATAACTCTCTGTCTCTGAAAAAGATAGTGGGTTCCGGAGTTGCATTCGTTCAGGACGAGTTGCTTTAGGAGGCATGTTCGGGATTGGTGATACATTTGAATGGTACTCGAATGTATCGAGGTTTGAAACGTTTTTCATGGTGGAACGACATGTAGGAGATGGTTGATTTCGTGGCTTGGTGTTTGGTATGTAAAGGGTGAAATATTAGTGATCAGTAAGGTCATGTTAGGAGTGGTAGCCTAGTACGATGGAATGCATTGAGAGATTATCTAGAATTCGGAAAGGACTTGATGCGATTTGGGTGATCAATGGTCGATTAACCCAGTCCGGTCATTTTCTATCGAGGCGTGAGATGGATTTCATTGGGTTGCTCGACGAAATTAAACTGCAAGGATATTTTCAATTTTCTTGGAGTATCCTTGAGTATCATTTTCGATAGTGATACATGATTCACCTTATGATTCTAGCAAAGTCTCCAATAGGCCACAGATTTAGAGCTCCACTCTGGTATGATTACCTATCTTTTGATAGATGGTCAAAATGAAGGTACTGCTCATACTTTAGAAGGCTTATTGAGAGTATACGTGATAGATTTTAGAGGTTATATGAGGGCTATAAATAATACTCGAGCTCGGTACCCCCACTTATTTACTTGAGGCGTGTGACTTTTCTTCAGATACTTGAGATGATTGTTGTGATATTTCGTACTCGTACATGAGTAGGAAATTTGGGGGCCAAATTTTTATTAGTGGGGGAGAATGTAAGATATCGAAAAAAATAAAATACCCTTTTTAATTAGGAAAATACTCTATAGAATTTTTAGAAATTTTTCTTGATTTAAAAAGGGGTTTTTATGATGTTGTATGGAGAAAGATTTGATAGGATTTGATATAACTTATTTGGAATATCAATTATTGGGAAGTTAATTGACTTAATTGACCTAAGTTATAATATTAAAACCTAGGTTTATTTTCTATTAATTTCCCTTTTCTATATTCTTCCCTCATTCCCGATCGCACAATCTCTTCTCGTTCTCCCGTGCGTGACCTCTATCGACGACTTCTTCCTCGTTCTCGATTTCATTTCCCTTCTTCTCTTCGCTCGTCGCTTCTCCATCAGTGAGACTTCCACTTGTGTCATTGACCTTTACATTTTCTTCTGATCGCGCGACTCTTTTCGTTGCCATTTTTCTTCCAACGATTGACCATAGCATCGATCGATTTGCCATCGCCGATGCCCGAGCTAGCTCGCTGTCGCCTTCCCCATCTCGTCCAACACCAAGATCCCAACGTCCTGCCCTTCCTTTGCAGTCCTAGGGTGCTCAAAAATTGCTATCAACTGCCTTCGTCGGGAATGGATCTCAACTGCTGCATATCCCGTTGATTGTAGGCCGTGAGCAACAACATCGCCTGTGAGCGGTGTCTCTAAGGTGAGCACTCAGATTTGCCACTATGTCCGGTCTGTGTCGCCTCCTCCCTTGAACCCTAGATCAACCATCTGTCGCTGCACCGATCAGTTGCTCGTTAATCCTCTGTCATATCTTAGATCTCTGAAGAGATTCATGACCATTCCTTGATCGATTTGCAGCAATGATTCCCTGTGCAGTTGTCATTGCCATTTCTAGTGGGTGTAGCACCTTGATTGTGTTGAAAAGTGGTAAGTGTTGTGGATTTGGGGATTAATAGGTCAAGGGAACGTTAATTACTATGTGGATTTCAGGTGATGAAGATAATGTGAATAAGGTTCTCATTTCCTATCTGAATTGTTTATGCAGAGTTGGTACACTGAGTTGGATAGAGAAGCTGGGAGAGATTAAAGCAACGTGAGGTAAGTATGGATCTAAGTGATATGGATGCTTATTGTATTTGTAGTTGATGTTGTAATTGATTGTTGATTATTAGTTGCGAATAGGGTAGGTGTTGTGGATGAGATGTTAGATCTATAATTAGTCTATTATTTGGTCTGCTGATTAAGAGCTAATGGAAGAAACTATTCAGTTACTTGATCGAGATACAAAGTTAATGTAGGATTCAACTTAATGGTAATTATATTGTGTGAAGGACTTGTATTTTAGGCAGAGTTCTAAGACATGAAGACAACTGATGTTCTTCATATAAGGTGGGTAATTTCCTACCCTGGTCAGATAGTGGATAAATCTTGGTTCATGAGATTTTATATTGATGATACCATTACCTTGACTCCACTCATGTTATTCTGTTACTTGATACTTAGTCTTTGCACTTTGAGATTCTCTTTTGTTGTTACATTTCGTGCATCATTGTTATGAATTATAGAAGTGATGATAGGTGGACTTATAGATGTTTAACTATGTGTACGTAGCTAGGTACAGTTGTAGACTTGATTCATGTCATGTCATCAAGGGATATCATCCGGGGGTGGGTGATGTCCAAGACATGGAGTTGATTGTTGTATCATATTCCTTTACGTTTTATATCTATTACGGATCATGTATTTGTGTATGGTTGTGTGGGTTGTCGATAGTATGTCGCTACGGACTGGAGGTCCTAACATTGTTGACTGTCAGTTGTGTATGATGACTCCTTGTGGGATAGAGAGTGTGTGGTGGATGTATGTATGTGTGGTTGTGCATTCATTCCATTTACATGCATGCTGGCGACTTGGTCTCCCTTGTGGGTGAGAGGGTCATCAGTCATCCTGCCTCCACGGTTCCTCGTGTTATTAGTAGCTGGTGTGAGAGCAGATCATCTGTTGTGCCATACTCGGCCACTATTTATGGTGGTAGTTGGAGTTGCGTGTAGTTTATCCTGAGTGTGTAGCACTCGACCACTCATGGGTAGTGGCAGTCGGAGTGGCCAGCAGCAAGGACCCCCGTTGTGTAGCTTATAGCTATTTATCTTTTCGCTACTTATTCATACTGCTCACTCGACCACTCAAGAGTAGTGGTAGTTGTTGAGTTGGGACAGTTATCATGTTGTGCCACCTAAGCCACATTGAGGTCGTGGTAGCGAGCGGGGTGTGCAGGCATGACCATGCATTTGCATTGCCTGGTGTGATGGCGACTATATATATATATATATATATGTGTGTGTGTGTGTGTGTGTAATCAGTATATATAGATATATGCTTATGAGATGTTGCATTTGATTGAGATATGCTTGTTGCATATGTTTATACATCATCGTGCAAGCTATTTTCATATTCTATACTGTTGTGTATGGAGTACAGTGTACGAGTTGGATTGGATTATTGTACGCATTTGATCAGCGTCATGTTGTTGTTGGGAATTGCTTCGGAGGCTCATCGGCTCCCATGTCCCCGGCTTAAAATTTTCACTAATGAAAACTAATCCGGATGGGATGAGTTTCCTAAGCACAACCAATTCATCGTCGTGCTAACGACTTGAGCGATCGCTTGAACAAACTAGTTGTTCAAGCAACACAACTCTTCTAGTCGATTAGCCGCGGAAGAGACGACGGACGGATCGCCGATTTTTGTGTTTGTCTTCGGGGTCCATGATTATACAAATACATACAAATGTAAACTAGTATAATCAACACATACTAACATAATAAACATAAGCTAGCATATTAATAAGAACATGCAAAGATTAATAATAAAAGTTGTAAAACTTTTATACCTCTCGATCTTCTATCGTATGTCCTAACCTCCTTGTAGACTTCGTATGGGCGAAAATCCTCCACAAGTTGAAGCCTCCTAGATCATGATCTTCTTTCCTTGCTCGCTCCGAACAAGAAGAAGTATAGAAACATAACTCATCTCTTATCTAGGACCAACCATCAAGCTCCAAGCATGATGTTTGCTGCCGGCCCAAAGAGAATAAAAGGAATTGCCGACCAACCTTGAAGAAGGTTGCCGCCGGCCAACCTTGATAGAGAAGAGGAGAGAATGCTCCGGCCAAGAGAGGAAGATGAGAAGCTAATCCCTTACCTTCTTGCCGCCGGCCACACACCATGGACCATGAGCGCCGCCCAAAGATTAGGGTTCTAAACCCTAATCTTGCCGCCCAAGCATTAGGGTTCTAAACCCTAATGATGCCGCCCAAGGTCTCTCCCAAAACCCTAACCTTTTAGCATTAGGTTGCCGGCCAAGCCAATGCCCTCTATTTATAGAGTTAGGCTTAAGCCTCCTTTAATCTCCACCGTCGGATCTAGGGTTTTCATCCCAACTGTCGGATCTAGGGTTTCATCCCAACCGTCGGATCTAGGGTTTCATCCCAACCATCGAATCTATGGATTTAATCTCCACCGTCGGATCTAGAGATTTATTCTCAACCGTCGGTTCTAGAGTTTTGTTTTCCATCCTTGGATCTAGACTTCATGAGGATTATATTAGGCTACGATAGGGACCATGAGGAGGAGTTGGATCTTGGCCACCCGATGGATCGGAACCACACAAACTTGATCCATCAATGATGTTCCATTCCACTAGAGGATCATCATTGAATTACCTCACCAACCCCCATAAATTAATATGGGCTCCATATATTATTTGTACATCCATCTCCCCGTGTTTAAGATATCGAATGTCCGTCAATTAATTGATTTACTGACCATGAACTAATTAACATCTAACTCCTCGAGTAGTACCACTCAACCTTATCATCATGTTGACTAAGTCAACCTGCAGGGTTTACATGATGAACCTTATGAGCTCCTCAAAGGGACATCATCAACCTAATATATAGGACACAGTTTCCTCCTATAATCAACGGCACACCATGTAAATAATATCATTTCCCAACTTACCGGGCATATTGATTTAATCCATAGAAATCTCACCCGTTGGCAAATCAAAGAAATAAATACTAAGTACATGTGCCCATTATTATATCGGGATTAAGAGCATGTACAATATAATATCCGAGGTCCGATTCAATTATGTAGTCAGCAATAAATTGAATCACCTCTATGTCGGTCCTGCTCAATACACCTAAGTGTACTAGTGTAACTCTATGTTCAAGACAAAATAATATCAAGCTACACTACAACCATGCCAATGGTTTGTCCAAAACCATCTTGGTTGTGAGCCTCTACTTATATTCTACAAGGGACTGATAACATGATCTTCTGTGCCACACCAAGCACTATGTTATCTACAATGTAAAATATTAGACAATATGCACACATATAATAAATATAAAGTGCAAACAATGATCATGTGATTCTTATTTCAAAATAAAAATGTTCATACAAAAGAGCTAGGCGTTCAGTATACATCCCAACAATCTCCCACTTATACTAAAAGACTATTCTGTCATCACATTGCCATACATCTGATTCCCTTTCCCTTCACATGCCTATCAAATCTCTCGCTAGAAGGGCCTTAGTGAAAGGGTCTACCAGGTCATCCTCTGATGTAATCTAGGCGACAGCAACTTCTACCTCCTTTACGATTTCTCGTATCAGGGTACTTGCGCTCTATGCATTTACTTACCTTATGGGCTCGTGGTTCCTTCGAGTTTGCGACTGCACCATTATTATCATAATAAATTGTGATATTTCTGGGCAAACTAGGAATCACATCCAAGTCCATCAGAAAGTTCCTGAGCCACATAGCTTCTTTGGCCGCCTAAGAGGCTGCCACATACTCAGCTTCCATGGTGGAGTCTGCCACGCATTTCTGCTGGACACTCCTCCATACAATGGCTCCACCTCCCAAAGTAAATACAAAACCTGAGGTAGACTTACTGTTATCCCTATCAGATTAGAAATCGGAATCCGTGTAACCCACAGGGAGTAATTTGTCTGCCTAGTAAACTAGCATATAATCCCTAGCCCTTCTCAGGCACTACAATATATGCTTTATCACAGTCCAATGTCCCTGTCCTGGATTACTCTGATATCTGCTGACCATGCCCACGGCATAGTAGGTATCGGGTCTCGTACATAGCATCGTATACATGAGGCTTCCTACTGCCGAAGCATAAAGAACCGCCTTCATCTCCTCTATCTCCTCAGATGATTTAGGACACATCTCCTTAGATAAAGGAACTCCATGCCTGAAAGGTAGAAAACCTTTCTTGGAGTTTTGCATGCTAAAACGATCCATAATCGTGTCTATGTATGAAGCTTGGGATTAGCACACTAACCTTGATCCCAAGGATGTGTCCCACTTCTCCCAAGTCCTTCAAAACTATTTGGACAACCATACCCTTACGTCCGATAACATTCTGATATTGTTGCCAACTATCAAAATGTTATCTACGTATAGTACAAGAAATACCACTACGTTTTCGTCACATCTCTTGCATACACAAGACTCATCCGGACTTTGAATAAATCCATAAATCTGGATTTACCTCATCAAAGCGGATGTTCCAAGACCTCGAAGCTTGTTTCAATCCATAAATGGACCGATTAAGCTTACATACAAGATGCTCTTTGCCCTTAGCAATGAATCCCTCTGGTTGCTTCATATAGATGTTCTCCTCAAGACTTCCATTAAGGAAAGTTGTTTTGACATCCATCTGCCACACCTCATAATCCATATGAGCTGCTATGCATAAGAGCTCCCATACCTAATTTGAATCCATAGATTCAATCTCAGTATTCATTGCACTTTGCAAAGATGCTGTATCTATATCTTGGATTGCCTCGTCATATGTCCAGGGATCAGGTTCATGTTCGCCAGGGACAAAATTAGAAGATTCATCCAAGAACATGAATCTGAGAGGCTGTCTCATAACCCTCCCACTACGACGAGGTATCACCTGTGTATCCTCTGTGACACGCAGTGCAGTGACATGTGGTATATCCTCTTGTACCGGTGGTACTAAAGAAGTGACTTCCTCTTTCAACTCCTCCAGAACAATTTTACTCTTGGGCATGTGACTCATCACATAGTCTTCCTCTAGAAATCTGGCGTTCGTGGTAACGATCACCCTCTGATCTCTAGGACTATAAAATAAACCACCCTTCGTTCCCTTAGGATAGCCAACAAATAAGCGCACTTCTGTACGAAGTTCTAACTTACCAGTATCTGCCTTCAGCACATGTGCTAGACTCCCCATATCCGAATATGTCTTAGACTAGGCTTTCGCCCGGTCCACAACTCTGTGGGAGTAGAAGGTACTGATTTAGATGGAACCAAGTTCAGAATGTACACCGCCGTATCTAGAGCATATCCCCAGAACGAATCTGGCAAGTCAGAATAACTCATCATCGATCTAACCATCTCTATAAGAGTCCTATTCCTTCGCTCTACTACACCGTTCTGCTGGGGTGTGCCAGGTGCAGCCAATTGGGATTGAATCCCAACCTCTGATAAGTAGTTCCTAAACTCTCCCAAGAGGTACTAACCACCACGATCAGATCGTAGTGTCATCCATATCTTGAATAATCATCTATGAAAGAGACGAAATATTCGAGACTACCTCTTGCCTAGATAGTCATAGGACCACACAAATCAGAATGAATCATTCCTAACACATCTTTGGCTCTATACCCCTTGGCCTAAAAAGGCCTCTCGATCATTTTACCTTCCAAGCAAGATTCGCAGGTTGGGAGATCCTCCACCACTAATGAACCCAAAGGTCCATCAGCTATCAACCTTTGAATTCTACTCAGGTTAATATGACCAAGCCTTAGATGTCAAAGATATGTTTGGTTCATCTTCGAAGGTTCTTTTCTCTTATTAGAATTAGAAGATGAGTTATAAACTTTAATTTGCATCGTGGGAGGTTTTTGGTTCAAGTGTTTACAAATTTCCTATCAATGTACCTAAACAGATATTTTCCCTATTCCTTTTTATAACAACTCTGTCATTAAAAGAAATAGAATATCCATCCATAAATAATTTAGAAACCGAAATTAAATTCTTTCTAAATAAAGGTACATAAAGGGAATTTTCCAGAACCAAAATTTTATTTTTCTTAAGAGATAAATAAAACTTCTCCCACTGTAATAGCCGCCACCTTCATGGCATTGCCCAAGTAAATGATAATCTCCCCTTTAGCTAGTCGTCGGGTTTTCTGGAACCCCTGAAAGTGTTGCAGACATGATTAGTGACTCTCGTATCTACACACTAGGTGTTGGTAGATAACACTGCTAATCATGTTTCAACGACTAGTCCAAAGGATATACATTTGTTCTTGCTTCGGATTGGGATAATCCTTCTTCTTATGTCCAGTCTGCTTGCAAGTGAAGTACTTGCCTTTCGGCTTCTTCACTCCTCCCTGAGATCCTCCCACCACCTTTGCTCCACCTTGTTTCTCCTTCTTCTTGCCTTTCGGCTTAGAAGTAGAAACCTTTTTGAGCAACCATGGCTTGAGGACACTCTTTGAAGAGTGCATACTTGTACTTCTTAGTAGATAAGACAATATGTAGATTCTTTTCCAATCAACATTATTTGGGTACAGTAAGTTTATTTCCTTTAGTATCATAGTAAGTGGACTGAAAGTCATTTTTGAAAATCCTAAGAATCACAATGATCAAAACATTAGATTTCAAATATTATTGATTCCTCAAAATAATAAAATTCCGAAATCAACTAACACCTCAAAACACCGAGAATATCGCATGCCACGCTAGTGTGGACGTATACGAATTCTACATTTGCAAGAAGAGGTTTTACCCATTAATTTTATTATCTTGTCAACCTTACTTTTTGACAAATAAAATTAATAGTTGGTTCCTCTTTGGCCCTACAAATAAAAGCAGTGACTCCGATGGGGAGGATACTTTTTATTTGCATCTAAGTGTACACCATTACACGATACTAAGGGAATTATTTCAGATTATGTGCCTTACCACTGTGGAAGTACACACGCTCCTAGATAATTTTCTATAACCATTATTTGACCTAGTGATCCACAAACAAACCCATCTGCAGGGAGGAAGGTACTCAGAGCCGACACGCAAGTTTTTTGCATCACACGTCAAATTGTAATGGAGGTCGCGAGAATTAATTAAAATGTCCCTCTCCCACTTAGTAAATTGAAAATGAGGAATTTTCAAGCACACACAACATGCATATAAAACAAATCAGCAATAAATATAGAAAAAATCAGAATTTTCCCAACTATTATGGCATTGTTCTAAATCAACCAACACCTTAAAACACCGAGAATATCGCATGCCACGATAGTGTGGACGTATACGAATTCTACATTTGTAAGAGGAGGTTTTACCCATTAATTTTATTATCTTGTCAACCTTACTTTTTGAAAAATAAAATTAATAGTTGGTTTCTCTTTGGCCCTACAAATAAAAGCAGTGACTTCGATGGGGAGGATACCTTTATTTGCATCTAAGTGTGCACCATTACACGATACTAAGAGAATTATTTCGGATTATGTGCCTTACCGCTGTGGAAGTGCACATGCTCCTAGATAATTTCCTATAACCATTATTTGATCTAGTGATCCGCAAACAAACCCATCCGTTGGGGAGGAAGGCACTCAGAGCCGACACGCAAGTTTGTTGCATCACACATCAAATTGTAAGGGAGGCCGCGGGAATTAATTAAAATATCCCTCTCCCACTTAGTAAATTGAAAATGAGGAATTTTCAAGCACACACAACATGCATATAAAACAAATCAGCAATAAATATGGAAAAAAAACAGAATTTTTCCAGCTATTATGGCTTTGTTCTCCAATATGCGTCCCGTCGTGTCGCCACCTCATCCGCTCCACCTTTTCCTGTGCGCAAGTCACCAAAGAGATCCGAGCCAAGATATATCATTTTAATTTACATCCATCGATCCTATACTCCACAAAGGAGTGTACAAACTATCTAGATCGAAAGTAAACTAAAATGATTGGCTAAACAATGCCGTATTTAATTACAAAAATTAAATACTAATCTAGCCTCGTCAACCCCGAGGATTCATATAATATACAATCACACACAAACAATCACATACACACATATAGCCATAATAGTCGGATCTTATGCCTGCAACCAAAAAAGTTAGCCAACGCACATCCTACTATTATCCGGCATACTCAATATATGATATGTGCATGAAAGTAACCGAATCCAAAACACACAAAACCGAAAACCGTGGCTCTGATACCAATTGTTGGGAATTGCTTCGGAGGCTCATCGGCTCCCATGTCCCCGGATTAAAATTTTCACTAATGAAAACTAATCTGGATGGGATGAGTTTCCTAAGCACAACCAATTCGTCGTCGTGCTAACGACTTGAGCGATCGCTTGAACAAACTAGTTGTTCAAGCAACACAACTCTTCTAGTCGATTAGTCGCGGAAGAGACGACGGACGGATCGCTGATTTTTGTGTTTGTCTTCGGGGTCCATGATTATACAAATACATACAAATGTAAACTAGTATAATCAACACATACTAACATAATGAACATAAGCTAGCATATTAATAAGAACATGCAAAGATCAATAATAAAAGTTGTAAAACTTTTATACCTCTCGATCTTCTATCGTAAGTCCTAACCTCCTTGTAGACTTCGTGTGGGCGAAGATCCTCCACAAGTTGAAGCCTCCTAGATCACGATCTTCTTTCCTTGCTCGCTCCGAACAAGAAGAAGTATAGAAACATAACTCATCTCTTATCTAGGACCAACCATCAAGCTCCAAGCATGACGTTTGCCGCCGGCCCAAAGAGAATAAAAGGAATTGCCGACCAACCTTGAAGAAGGTTGTCGCCGGCCAACCTTGATAGAGAAGAGGAGAGAATGCTCCGGCCAAGAGAGGAAGATGAGAAGCTAATCCCTTACCTTCTTGCCGCCGGCCACACACCATGGACCATGAGCGCCGCCCAAAGATTAGGGTTCTAAACCCTAATCTTGCTACCCAAGCATTAGGGTTCTAAACCCTAATGATAGAAGAGGAGAGAATGCTCCGGCCAAGAGAGGAAGATGAGAAGCTAATCCCTTACCTTGTTGTCGCCGGCCACACACCATGGACCATGGGCGCCGCCCAAAGATTAGGGTTCTAAACCCTAATCTTGCCGCCCAAGCATTAGGGTTCTAAACCCTAATGATGCCGCCCAAGGTCTCTCCCAAAACCCTAACCTTTTAGCATTAGGTTGCCGCCCAAGCCAATGCCCTCTATTTATAGAGTTAGGCTTAAGCCTCCTTTAATCTCCATCGTCGGATCTAGGGTTTTCATCCCAACCGTCGGATCTAGGGTCTCATCCCAACCGTCGGATCTAGGGTTTCATCCCAACCGTCAGATCTAGGGTTTCATAACAACCGTCAGATCTAGGGTTTCATCCCAACCGTCGGATCTAGGGTTTCATCCCAACCGTCGTATCTAGGGATTTAATCTCCACCGTCGGATCGAGAGATTTATTCTCAACCGTCGGTTCTAGAGTTTTGTTTTCCATCCTTGGATCTAGACTTTATGAGGATTATATTAGGCTACGATAGGGACCATGAGAAGGAGTTGGATCTTGGCCACCCGATGGATCGGAACTACACAAACTTGATCCATCAATGATGTTCCATTCCACTAGAGGATCATCATTGAATTACCTCACCAACCCCCATAAATTAATATGGGCTCTATATATTATTTGTACATCCATCTCCCCATGTTTAAGATATCGAATGTCCGTCAATTAATTGATTTACTGACCATCAACTAATTAACATCTAACTCCTCGAGTAGTACCACTCAACCTTTTCATCATGTTGACTAAGTCAACATGTAGGGTTTACATGATGAACCTTATGAGCTCCTCAAGGGGACATCATCAACCTAATATATAGGACACGATTTCCTCCTATAATCAACGACACACCATGTAAATAATATTATTTCCCAACTTACCGGGGTTATTGATTTAATCCATAGAAATCTCACCCGTTGGTAAATCAAAGAAATAAATACTAAGTACATGTGCCCGTTATTATATCGGGATTAAGAGCATGTACAACATAATATCCGAGGTCCGATTCAATTATGTAGTCAGCAATAAATTGAATCACCTCTATGTCGGTCCTGCTCAATACACCTAAGTGTACTAGTGTAACTCTATGTTCAAGACAAAATAATACCAAGCTACACTACAACCATGCCAATGGTTTGTCAAAAACCATCTTGGTTGTGAGCCTCTACTTATATTCTACAAGGGACTGATAACATGATCTTCTATGCCACACCAAACACCATGTTATCTACAATGTAAAATATTAGACAATATGCACACATATAATAAATATAAAGTGCAAACAATGATCATGTGATTCTTATTTCAAAATAAAAATGTTCATACAAAAGAGCTAGGCGTTCAGTATACATCCCAACAGTTGTTGTAAAGGATGGACCAGGTTCGTTATGTATTTGTTTACATGTTGAGCATATGATTGTGTGTTGATTACAGGTGCAGTATTGTTCATATATGTTGTACAATGTTATTTTGTTGTATACTTGCTCAGGTTCTATAAGTTGTGTCGTTGTATACCTTTCAGGTATATTCAGTACATTACGTTATGTTCAGTTGGTCAGTTTAGTATATGCACTAATTAGACTTATACTGATAGTTATTTGTTATTACCTTTAAGACTGTATATCCGTTGATCTCCCTATGTATATATGTTGATCTCTATGTGTTATATGTTGTTCATGCACTATCTTTAATATTACCCCCGAGTCTTGTACTGACCACCACAGACCCTGGGTTTTCTTGTGGCCCAGGTCACAGGTAGAAGATTCCTTGGGTGCTCGGAGCTCCGCCAGCTGATCCCATCTCACACCGAATGGTTGGATATTTATTCCATATCGTTGTATTCTCTAGGATTGTTTGTTTTGGGATTTTACCCTACATTATTTTTGTATTTATGGTATATGAATGTGTTGTATGTATTTGGTTTTTATTATGGATTCAGTTTGGATGTTGATTTCTATTATGATTCTTGTTATGTCAATGTCACTCCATAGTGCATATTTGAGTCTTTGTATCTCTATTTTTGTTGGTATATTCTGCTGTGTTTTATAGCTTGTGTGTATTAGCAGCTATTTGAGTCATATATCGGTATTGTTTATTATATTGTCACAAAAGGGTACCGTCCAATTGAAGGAAAATTATACTCTTGGGGAATGATAATTTTATTTGTATCAGAGCTAGGTTGCGAAGTCCACTATCGAATTTTATTTCATTCGGATGTCGAGTTTTGTTTTACTCGGTTTCGATTTTGTGAGTTCTGAGATCTGGCTGTAGCGGGATATCTCCGAGCTACAAGGTTTAAGGTATGCTAATTATTATCACATATCCTTTTGTTGGCTATGAATTTAGTTGTTTATAACAGGGAATGACATGTAGTGTATTAGTTATTATTTGTAACTATGGTTTGGGTTGACCACGGGAATGACTTGTTGAGTCTGTGAGTCTTGATCTTGCTTTCGAAAAGGTGAATTTCCTTTGAGAGCCGACTGATACCGAGTTGGATAGCTGGGGTCAGGTAGTTACATTTCTTATAGAGATCAAAGATTACAGTCTTAGAGATTCTCACTAACTATGCTAGTCAGATCATTACCTGTGGGATAATGGACAAGCGTGTATACTATTGTTGATGCAGATAGTGGAGGGTTTATATATGGTGTTTCATAGGGATTCGAATCCTTGAGTTGATTGTGTTGGGTTTTATGAATATGAAGGTACTTTTGAGTACCTAACTCGTGTTATACAGAGAAAGTTGAGTTAGTTGTATATGATCTTCGCGATTAAGCCAATACTTGGTGAAAGATGCAGAAAATAATTTTCGTGGAATAGCATATCACTTGATCATGATTTAGTGATGTTGTGAGAGAGTATTTCCCCGTATTATTTCCCTTGACTTGTTGTCAGGGAATTCTTGAGCATCAAGTAGGGTGATCGTTCGGTAATGGGAGTACCATGCAGAGTTGTTAGACTTGTAGAGGTTACGACCACCTAATAGCTCGAGAATGTGAATGAATGTCCTAAGCCACCCAAGGTTTATTGGTTTACATTTGGATTAGGATGTGTGGATCTTCTATCAGATCTCACCGGAAGGTAATAGATCGAGTCATGTTTATGAAAATGACTCCGTAGTAAGTGTTTTAAGAGTTGGAGATCGATAAGCAAACATTGCAAGTCAAATATTGGAATAAGAAGAATGATTCTGAAGGGATTATGTGCGTGCAGTGTAGGTCACGATGACACTCAAAGTCAGATTATCCATTGGATCAGTCCATCTGTTGCTATTGTGAGCAACCAGTACATATGAGAGGAAGGTGTACTTTGAAGACTCAGTTGAAGACTATCGATGTTGTTTCGGGGGGATGATTCATAATCTTGACAGCAGAGATCATCACAGAAGATTGGGTTATCACACTAGCAGCGATTTATTTCCTCAGGAACAGTTGGAGTTCTTTGATACTTCTATCTGGGAGAAGCGATACACTCAACAGTATCAGAAGAAGACAGCTTAGAAGACTCATATAGACAACAACTGTTATCTCCTCATACGCATCTATAGTATTTGTAGAGTTGGAGCGTGCTATGATGTTGGCAGTTATTCAGTACTTTACAGTCGATGGTGTACTCTTTACCAGTACAATAGTACTTACCACCTATATTGTAGCCGTTTTGATTTGTATCTCAGTCTTAACAGTTGATTTTAGTTCTTCTATGGTAGTCTTTTGCACCTACATGAGCTCAACCGCCAAGAGAAGAAGTTGGATGAGTATACATGATTACTCGAGAGGAGATGTAGAGGGTTGAAGGATTTATCATTTGCAGTATTACTTTAGTTTACCCTATTTGCTGATATATCGAGAGATATGGGTAGTTTACAAGTACCTTTGTCTAGAACATTCTTAGATAGGATTAGAAGGATTTCTATATTCAGATCATGTGGATTAGTTGTATCATTACTGTCAGGTGAGATGTTGACCAACAATCAAGAAGTCAAGGAATGCCTTTAAACTTTGATGAACATACTACTAGGATAGTTTCCCAGGATAGTTGAAATGTTGATTTGATTACTGTGATGATTATTAGAGTGTTATGATACTGATTCTGATATTTAGAGGTTGATTGGTGGATATGTTATCTTATTGTTGGAGAGTTGATGTAGTTGTTATATTGTTGACTTGGTTGATATGGTGTGAATATGGATATCCTGATATTAACTTGGAGAGTCAAATTGTTGAAATGATGGTATGATATGTCTCTCGGATGTGTGTATACTCCGAGAGTATTCAGATGTAGTTTCGGATGAACTCCCAAGCTTGCCATTGCATGGGCAAATGAAGTATGCAATCGGAGTGATTTCGGGAATAGTTTCGATATTGAAGACCTCATACCGGGTGATCATTTTATTGATATCAATGTTGCTAAACACTATGGGAATTGGAAGAAGGTAAGTTGCGATTATAGTAGGTGTTGGATGAGATATTTATCTGTCCCAGTATTTTTTTTTAGAGGATCCGAAACTCTTTGTTAAAAGAGAGATGAACCTTTGAGGCTATGCATCGATTATCGATGATGGTATGTAGTAGTTGTTGAGAATAAATATCCTTCATTGTGGATAAATGATCTATTTAGATTAGCTAAAGGACACGTGTGTATACTCTAGAGTTGATTTATGATTGGTTTGTTGATATTGTAGTGACTTGGCGTCATACAATTATCATTGTCGGTGTGATGATTGAGATATCATCAGCTTAGAGTAAAAAAAAGGGGAGGGTGCAAGTGTGTAGAAGACGACATTTCAAACTTGGTATGAATTTTATGAGATTTTGATAATATTATTAGACTTATTAACGATTTAGTTATCCATAGACTTGAGGAATCGAGTATTCTAGAAGTGATTGGATCAGTTGGTGGTTGTTGTTTTAGACGATATTTTTGGATATGATCACAATCTTAAGGAAAGTTGTGGTTTCTCTAGATTGACTTAGTTATTACTACACTTGTGGATAAGACGTTTTTAGCGTTACTATACCACTGATTTATTTGACCAAGTTGGTAATGGAAATTACTTGGTCAGAAGCTTATGAAACTAGTTTTCAGGGCCTAGACGGTGGCTGATTTTTGTATCAGTGTTAGTTAATCCTTCCTAGGTGGATGGAAGGGTATTGTAGGTAAATGCATCATTTCAGGGATTAGAACGATTCCGATGCAGTTGAATAAGACGTATCTTATACTTATGCCAGTTGAGGAACTATGAGATAAGATGTTATATGCATGACATGGATTTAACAGTTATTATCTTGTTTTGTAGACTTATGGAGCAGGAGTGCTCATGGAGTTTTGGACAACTACTTAGTAGCTACTATAGAATTGCTAGATCACGGACAAATGCAACAAGGGAGATTGATCACTATAGTCTCCCAGTCACTTCCAGTTCTGCATGGTGGAGTGGATTTTGGACAGTAGATGGATTTCTCTTGTGAGAAGATAACTCTCTGTCTCTGAAAATGATAGTGGGTTCCCGAGTTGCATTCGTTCAGGACGAGTTGCTTTAGGAGGCATGTTAGGGATTGGTGATACATTTGAATGGTACTCGAATGTATCGAGGTTTGAAATGTTCTTCGTGGTGGAATGACATGTAGGAGATGGTTGATTTCGTGGCTTGGTGTTTGGTATGTAAAGCGTGAAATATTAGTGATATATAAGGTCACGTTAGGAGTGGTAGCCTAGTACGATGGAATGAGTTGGATGATTATCTAGAATTCGGAAAGGATTTGATGCGATTTGGGTGATTGGTGGTCGATTAACCAAGTCCACTCATTTTCTATCGGGGCGTGAAATAGATTTCATTGGGTTGCTCGACAAAATTATACTGCAAGGAGATTTTCAGTTTTCTTGGAGTATCATTTCCGATAGTGATGCATGATTCACCTTATAATTCTAGCAAACTCTCCAACAGGTCACGGATTTAGAGCTCTACTCTGGTACGATTACCTATCTTTTGATAGATGGTCAATATGAAGGTACTGCTCTACTTTAGAAGGCATGTTGAGAGTATATGTGATAGATTTTAGAGGTTATATGAGAGCTTGAAAATAATACTCGAGCTCGGTACCCCCACTTATTTACTTGAGGTGTATGATTTTTCTTCAGATACTCGAGATGGTTGTTGTGACATCTCGTACTCGTAAATGAGTAGGAAATTTAGGGACCAAATTTTTATTAGCGGGGGAGAATTTAAGATATCGAAAAAAATAAAATACCGTTGTTAATTAGGAAAATACCCTATGAAATTTTCCAGGAATTTTTAGAAATTTTTCTAGATTTAAAAAAGTATTTTTATGATGTTGTATGGAGAAAGATTTGATAGGCTTTGATAAAGCTAATTTGGAATATCAATTATTGGGAAGTTAATTGACTTAATTAACCTAAGTTATAATATTAAAATCTAGGTTTATTTTCTATTAATTTCCCTTTCCTATATTCTTCCCTCATTCCCGATCGTACAATCTCCTCTCGTTCTCTAGTGCACGACCTCTACCGACGACTTCTTCCTCGTTCTTGATCTCGTTTCCCTTCTTCTCCTCGCCCGTCGCTTCTCCATCGGCGAAACTTCCACTTGCATCATCAGCCTCTAACATTTTCTCCCGATCGCACGACTCTTTTCGTTGCCATTTTTCTTCCGACGATCGATCGTAGCATCGGTTGATCTGCCATTGCCAACGCTCGAGCTAGCTCGCCATCGCCTTCCCCGTCTCGTCTGACACCAAGATCCCAACGTCGTGGCCTTCCTTTGTAGTCCTTGGGCACTTAGAAAATTGCTATCAACTGCCTTCGCCACGAATGGATTGTTAGTAATATATGAGAGATGTCCTAAGGCAATCGCCTTATGTATGAACCATTTATATGATAAATGAAGATTCACTATTTGAGTATACATGTTTCATGTATTTGATTAAATCTTAAACTCATTTACTGGATGTCCACGATACGATTCACAGCATGAGAATTTGTGATTGGATCACAACTAGTGAGTATCTCTACATGTGTAATTGTGATGTATCGGAATTATCCCTAGTCGACGAATTGATGGATTTGGACACCATCAATTCTGTCGAGACTAGCACGAGGTATACTCCTTGGTGTATCCAAGCAGCTGATTCTCACTGGCTGGAGACATTGTGATGTCCGGAGTTAATCATGGATGCTAGTTATGGTAACTAGTTCATTGGAGTGACCAACCGTAAGACTTCATATGGTTCTCTGCATATATAGATATGTCAATGAAGTTCTTACTGTGGCTTAAGTGCGATGTTCCTTTGACTTGCGGTATTCAAGTCATCTTGATCATGGAGACTTATGCTTTGACATCTTAAGCAAACATCTCTAAGGAGATGTGGACCCGGATGATTGGGTATAAGTCGAAGTGATCGAAGGTGTTTGAATAGCCTATAAAGGATTCACCACTCCTTGCGAGGAGATGTATACCCATGGCCTCTCGTCGGATTGTTACTAAAGTCTTTGGCCAAAGCATTACATGGTTAGAGTAAGGTACTCTTCGATACATGTGGAGTAACTAGAATCCGTAGGACGAGGAAATGATACTTGGGCTAGGTGTGACGTAGTCAGCCTAGTGGGGACTGACACAATAGACCATGTCCTGAACCAAGTGGGTATAAGATGAGTGAAGGGAATGGGGCACGATTCATTCGAGCTACTGAAGGGTTTTAGAAATAGTTCTGGATCAACCGTTGATCTTTTCGGTTAATTGGGGATCATGATGTACTACTAGCTGCCACTCATGATCGTTCTATAATTAATGGTTAATTATAGACGGCCAACATAAACCGAGAACCTATTTGGTCACACGCACAACGAGTGTAATCCAAAGGATTTAAAACGAGCTTGAGAATGGGATTCTCGCATCGAGAGAAACTATGTTTGGTTGGACCAAACATAAAGCGAGCATGAAATTGTTTCACCGCAATGGAAGCGTGGATGGGCCGTGTCTTATGAAGACATAATGGATGGACCAAAATGGTTTGGTTCTAATCCAATGGATGAGAATAAACCAAAGGGTTTGGTTTATTTTAAACGAATGAACCAAAAGTTGATTCGGTTCGTTTTAACTTAAAATAAACCATCATGGTTTGGTTTATTTTAACTTATCTTAATGGAGCGGGTTAACGGGCTTTATGGATATGATCCATTAACCATTAAGAGAATTAGTTCTCTATAAAATAGGGCTTAAATCCTAACCCTAAGGCTAATCAAGTTTTGGCCGCCCAAACTCCCTCCCTCTC
This sequence comes from Wurfbainia villosa, assembly GCA_025175895.1. Classification (NCBI taxonomy): domain Eukaryota; kingdom Viridiplantae; phylum Streptophyta; class Magnoliopsida; order Zingiberales; family Zingiberaceae; genus Wurfbainia; species Wurfbainia villosa. The sequence continues at coordinate 27,717,611 of CM045995.1, forward strand.
CTATTCGGCGCCAACACCTAAAGCTGCCGCCGCCCAGCTTGTGTGCAGCCTTCCAAGTCTTTGCCGGCGTCCAAGCTTCAGCCGGAGAACCTCCGGCGACCCTCCGGCGATCTCCTTTGGGTTCGGTGATAAGGTGAGCTTCCATCTTTCCTTAGTCGGCCTCTATTCCTCCACCAAAAGCTGTCCAGTTTTTCTGGACAGCTTGTTTCTTTGTTGTCGGAGCGTCGTTTGGACGACGGTTAGTGCTCCGACAGCGGCTAACTTACCGGGGATTTGATCTCCGGTAATCCTCTGAGGTGGGGGACGAAGGATTCGTCAAACGGTTGACGAATACCTCTCCGGAGAAGCGAGTTTTGAGAACTCGTTTTAGGATCCGAATTTGGATTCGGATCGTGATCATCTCTCGATCACGTCGTCTTCAACACGAGGCTAGTAACCCGTACAAAGACGAAGCTTGTGACTTAGCGAAGTCATCCCGAGGAGCTCGGCGTGGATACGGATAGAGACGATTCTTACGAGGATCGTTCTGGTTGATGCCGTTCCCGCTACACGTCATACGAAAGGTATAACGTAGATAAATTTCTTTTATTGCAAATTTTAATTTACGGTTATGTCTACACTTGTTGTAATATGCATGCGTGTGTTGTAATAAATATAGATTTATTATTTTTAATTGCTTCCGCTGTGCTCATGTTTACGAAACATGATCGAACACACACACGCCAAGTGGTTTAAAACCCAACAAAGGGTATCGAGCCCAGTTGTGTTTCGACATAATCGTAAAAATGGTTTTGCGATAGTCATAATGTATTTCTGGAAATTTTCTAATTTTGGAAATTTAGAAGTATTTATGGAAATTTTTCAATTTTGGAAAGTCTAGAAGTATTTATGGAAATCTTCCACTTTTGGAAAGTTGGAAGTATTTATGGAAATTGATATTTTCCATAAATAAAATATTTTGATTAGATTACGGAAACTTGTTTCCTAATTTAATCATGATTTGATTTGGGAAATCAAATCTTAAAATATTTTATTTCCATAAGTAGTTTTAATGATTTAGGAAATTGGTTTCCTAAATAGATTTTCCTTAATCAAATAATTCCATGAATAAAATATGTGATTAGATTTGGACATTTGTTTCCTAATTGAATTATGATTTGATTTGGAGAATCAAATCTTAAACATATTTTATTTCCATAAATAGTTATGACATATAAGGAAATTATATACATGACATAAGTGTATGCCATGTAATTGCATTAGATGCATAACATTATGCCATGCGTGTCGTGACATGTAGATGTATGCCATGTATGCCATGCCATGTAGATAATAGTTATTTGCATGCAAAGAGGATGAGACATAAAACCCTTAAACAATATTAAAGCCTACACCTTTCATTAATATGGTTAGAACGAGTTCCGTTTCTTGTTTGGGTTGTTGGACTCTCTCGAGCCCAGCTCGAACCGAATATGTTCAAACCATGGAATAGTTTAATACTAATATGGTAAGAGTCGAGGTCAATCGTTAGCTTTGGTTGTTGGACTCTCTCCAAGCTGGGCTAATTGGTTGAATGCTCTAACCATATTAAAACTATGTCTGATTAATGGGTTGGCTTTAACTTTGGAGCATCGGCTTGTTGGACTCTCTCAAGTCGATGTAAAGGGAGGTGAAGTTGGGTGCTATGCATATGATGCATACTTGTTAATGTGTTAACAACCCGATGTATGTGTGAACATTCAAATTAGTTGATAGCACATTGTGATAGTTGCATATCGTGATATGCATCGGTATGATACCTATCGTCGTAGTTATGAATGGCTTGTTGGACTCTCTCCAAGGATATTCATAACTATGATGGATATCAGCCCATTCGGAGATGGACCTACGATCTCCCGAAGTGATTTTGGGGTTTCTGAAATTCGAAAAATGAATGGGATTTATAAATGTATATTGATGCATTTTTAAAATCATTGTCTCATATATGCTCGTTTTGTATTTCTAGGTCAATAAATTGATCATGACGTCTTTGAATTTGCGCACTATTTTGGATTCGAACAAACTGACTGGGCCTAACTTCCTGGACTGGCTTAGAAACATGAGAATTGTTCTCAAGGCGGAAAAGCTTGCATATGTCCTTGAAGAGCCTCTTCCTGACCGTCCTAAGGACGATGCAACTCCAGACCAAATGTTGGTCTATCAGAAACATGTGGCGGTCGAACAGTGGCGAGTTGCATCATGCTAGCGGCGATGGTACCTGAGCTGCAAAAGCAGCATGAGCATATGGATGCTAATACTATGGTCTTCCATCTTCATGAGTTGTTCGATGAGCAAGCGAGATCCGAAAGGTTCGAGGTCTCTAGGCTCCTCTTCACTACGAAGATGCAAGAAGGTTCGTCTGTAGTGCAGTTTGTGCTAAAGATGAACGGGTACATCGAGCGGCTAGCTACCCTCGGTTTTGTGATGGATCATGAGTTAAGTATTGACTTAATTCTGCATTGTTTGCCCAAGAGTTTCTCGCAATTTGTGATGAACTATCGGATGAACAAATTGGAATCCACCATTCCCGAGCTCCTCAATATGCTGAAGACTGTGGAGCCTTCTGTGAAGCATGAGGAGAAGGCGGTTCTGTTAGTTGATTCCTCAAAGAAAGGTTCTAAGAGGAAGGCAAAAGAATAGAAGAAAGGAAAGAACAAAAAGGCAAAGAAGGCGGAACCAGCGCAAAAGGGCACTTGCCATCACTGTGGCAAGGAAGGCCACTGGCGAAGAAACTGCAAGATTTATCTTGAGTCCATGAAGAAGAAGAAGGCATCCGATGCCCCATCCTCTTCAGGTATCTTCGTTATTGATTGTCATTCTATTTCCTTGGACACTTGGGTATTGGATACTGGGTGTAGCTCACATATATGTAATGACATACAGGGGCTAAGGAATAGAAGAAGACTTGTCAGAGAGTCAAATTTGCGAGTTGGCAATGGAGCAAAGGTTCTTTGCTGATCGTCATCGGAACTTATTTGTTGAAGCTCCCTAGTGGACTAGTCTTGGAACTGGACAATTGCTATTATGTTCCTTCTCTAATAAAGAACATTGTTTCTATTTCCTGCTTAAATAGAAATGGTTTCCATTTGACGTTTAGTAACAATTGTTGTTATATAACTTTGAATGGCGTACTTTATGGAACTGGAACTTTGAGTAATGGCATTTATACGTTGGACGTATCCAGTGACATTTTCAATATCGAAGCGAGCAACACGCGTGCTCGAAAGGATAATCACATAGACTCCTATATGTGGCATTGTCGTCTTGGCCATATAAGCAAGAAAAGCATGTCCGAATTACACCGATGTGGAATTCTGGAATCGTTTGAATTGGATTCATACGATACATGCGAATCATGCTTAAAAGGCAAGATGACTAAGTTACCTTTTACTGGAAAAGGTGAACGAGTGGGAGAGTTACTAGGTCTAGTACATACTGATGTATGTGAACCTATGTCAACTCAAGCTTTAAAAGGCTATAGCTACTTCATTACCTTCACCGATGATCACTCACGGTTTGGGTATGTGTTCCTGATGAAACACAAGTCTGAAGCCTTTGAAAGGTTCAAAGAATTCAGAAATGAAGTAGAGAAACAACATGACAAAAGTATTAAAATACTTCGATCGGATCGAGGTGGTGAATACTTAAGTCAAGAGTTTCTTGATTATCTAAGAGACAATGGCATATTGTCTCAATGGACTCCGCCCTATACACCACAGCATAATGGTGTATCTGAGAGGCGTAACCGGACCTTGTTGGACATGGTCAGGTCAATGATGAATCATGTGACTCTTCCCAAGTCCTTTTGGGGTTATGCACTTCAGACAGTTGTTTACTTGTTAAACAGAATGCCTACCAAGGTAGTCTCAACTACTCCATATGAGATATGGAATGGTAAGAAACCTCATGTATCTTACTTGAAGATATGGGGTTGTCCTGCTTATGTGAAGCGGACTGTATCAGACAAATTGGATGCTAAGTCTGATAAATGTCTATTTATTGGATACCCTAAGGAAACAAGGGGTTACCAATTCTATCATCATGTGGAACAAAAGGTGTTTGTTTCAAGGCATGCTGTGTTTCTAGAGAAAGAGTTTCTCTTGCAAGAAAACAGTGGGAGTGTCGTCGAGCTTGAGGAGGCTCGAGAGACTCAAATAGACATTGATGAGATACCTGGTGAAGCACAATAGCCAACAACTCATAGTGATGAGCAATCGGCTGGACCTATTGTAACACCACATCTTCGTAGATCTTGTAGAACACGCAATATTCCTGAGAGATATAGATTTCTCGTAAGTGAATCGAACGACGTGTTACTCATTGATGATGAGGAGCCTACTAGTTATGAAGAAGTGCTGACAAGTTCAGAAAGGGATAAATGGCTTGGTGCCATGAAGTCGGAAATGGATTCCATGTATGAAAACCAAGTTTGGAACTTGGTTGACCCACCTGAAGGGATAAAACCTATAGGGTGCAAGTGGGTTTTCAAGAAGAAAACCGACATGGATGGTAATGTGATTACCTATAAGGCTAGATTGGTGGCGAAAGGATATCGTCAAAAACAAGGTGTTGATTATGACGAAACCTATTACTGTAGCTATGCTTAAATCCATTCGGATGCTCGGCCATAGCGGCTCATTATGATTATGAGATATGGCGGATGGATGTGAAAAAGCGGCTTTCCTTAATGGAAACCTTAGGGCGTGTATATGATACTGACTGAGGTTTCACATCGGTTGATAAAACCAAGGTATGCAAATTGCGACGATCCATTTATGGATTGAAGCAAGCATCCAGAGTCGAATATCCGCTTTGATGAGACGATCAAAAGTTTGATTTCTCACAAAATCGACGAACCTTGTGTGTACAAGAAGGTTAGTGGGAGAAGTGCGATCGTGTTCCTAGTATTGTATGTCGATGACATATTACTTATAGGAAACGATGTGTCAATCTTACAGTCAGTTAAGGTTTGGTTATCCAAGACATTCTCCATGAAAGAGCTGGGAGAAGCAACCTACATCCTTGGGATTAAGATCTATAGAGATAGATCGAAACGGTTGCTTGGCTTTCGCAGTCTACATATATAGACCGAGTGCTAAAGAGGTTTAGCATGTCGGAATCCAAGAAAGGTTTCCTACCCATCAGGCATGGGGTACACCTTTCGAAGTCTATGTGTCCGCGCACAGAAGACGAGAGGATTTGCATGAGTAGGATTCCCTATGCATCCGCAATAGGATCTATCATGTATGCTATGTTATGTACGAGGCCCGATGTATCGTATGCTCTGAGTGTCACGAGCAGATACCAGTCCGATCCAGGAATGGATCATTGGGCGGCTGTTAAGACGATCCTTAAGTACTTGAGAAGAACTAAGGATGTGTTCCTAATATATGGAGAAGGGGACATGGTGATACGCGGGTATACGGATGCGGCTTCCGGATAGACAAGGATGATTCCGGTCTCGATGCGGATACGTGTTCACCATGAATGGGGGCGCAGTGAGTTGGAAAAGTTCCAAACAAGAGACTGTAGCGGATTCTACCACTGAGGCAGAATACATTGCAGCTTCGGAAGCAGCAAAGGAAGCAGTTTGGATCAAAAAGTTCATTCATGAACTTGGTGTGATTCCGGCCATTGTTGAAGCAATACCGGTCTACTGCGACAACAATGGAGCAATTGCACAGGCGGAAGAGCCAAGGTCTCATCAGTGATCCAAACATGTGCTTCGCCGCTATCATCTTATCAGAGAGATCATCAGTAGGAACGAAATACAAATCGAGAAAATTCCCACTAAAAGGAACTTATCGGATCCTTTGACTAAAGCATTGCCTCAAAGTAAGTTTGAGGGTCATGTTAGAGCTTATGGTATTGGATACCGTAGCGATTGGCATTAGGCCAAGTGGGAGTCTGTTAGTAATATATGAGAGATGTCCTAAGGCAATCGTCTTATGTATGAACCATTTATATGATAAATGAAGATTCACTATTTGAGTATATATGTTTCATGTATTTGATTGGATCTTAAACTCATTTACTGGATGTCCACGATACGATTCACAGCATGAGAGAATTTGTGATTGGATCACAACTAGTGAGTATCTCTACATGTGTAATTGTGATGTATCGGAATTATCCCTAGTCGATGAATTGATGGATTTGGACACCATCAATTACATCGAGACTAGCACGCAGGTATACTCCTTGGTGTATCCAAGCGGTGATTCTCCGGTGGAGACATTGTGATGTCCGAGTTAATCATGGATGCTAGTTATGGTAACTAGTTCATTGGAGTGACCGTAGTAAGACTTCATATGGTTCTCTGCATATATAGATATGTCAATGAAGTTCTTACTGTGGCTTAAGTGCGATGTTCCTTTGACTTGCGGTATTCAAGTCATCTTGATCATGGAGACTTATGCTTTGTCATCTTAAGCAAACATCTCTAAGGAGATGTGGACCCGGGATGATTGGGTATAAGTCGAAGTGATCGAAGGTGTTTGAATAGCCTATAAAGGATTCACCACTCCTTGCGAGGAGATGTATACCCATGGCCTCTCGTCGGATTGTTACTAAAGTCTTTGGCCAAAGCATTACATGTTTAGAGTAAGGTACTCTTCGATACATGTGGAGTAACTAGAATCCGTAGGACGAGGAAATGATACTTGGGCTAGGTGTGACGTAGTCAGCCTAGTGGGGACTGACACAATAGACCATGTCCTGAACCAAGTTGGTATAAGATGAGTGAAGGGAATGGGGCACGATTCATTCGATCTACTGAAGGGTTTCAGAAATAGTTCTGGATCAACCGTTGATCTTTTCGGTTAATTGGGGATCATGATGTACTACTAGGTGCCACTCATGATCGTTCTATAATTAATGGTTAATTATAGACGGCCAACATAAACCGAGAACCTATTTGGTCACACGCACAACGAGTGTAATCCAAAGGATTTAAAACGAGCTTGAGAATGGGATTCTCAGAACGAGAGAAACTATGTTTGGTTGGACCAAACATAAAGCGAGCATGAAATTGTTTCAGTCGCAATGGAAGCGTGGATGGGCCGTGTCTTATGAAGACATAATGGATGGACAAAAATGGTTTGGTTCTAATCCAATGGATGAGAATAAACCAAAGGGTTTGGTTTATTTTAAACGAATGAACCAAAAGTTGGTTCGGTTCGTTTTAACTTAAAATAAACCATCATGGTTTGGTTTATTTTAACTTATCTTAATGGAGCGGGTTAACGGGCTTTATGGATATGATCCATTAACCATTAAGAGAATTAGTTCTCTATAAAATAGGGCTTAAACCCTAACCCTAAGGCTAATCAAGTTTTGGCCGCCCAAACTCCCTCCCTCTCCTATTCGGCGCCAACACCTAAAGCTGTCGCCGCCCAGCTTGTGTGCAGCCGTCCAAGTCTTTGCCGGCGTCCAAGCTTCAGCCGGAGAACCTCCGGCGACCCTCCGGCGATCTCCTTTGGGTTCGGTGATAAGGTGAGCTTCCATCTTTCCTTAGCCGGCCTCTATTCCTCCACCAAAAGCTGTCCAGTTTTTCTGGACAGCTTGTTTCTTTGTTGTCGGAGCGTCGTTTGGACGACGGTTAGTGCTCTGACAGCGGCTAACTTACCGGGGATTTGATCTCCGGTAATCCTCTGAGGTGGGGGACGAAGGATTCGTCAAACGGTTGACGAATACCTCTCCGGAGAAGCGAGTTTTGAGAACTCGTTTTAGGATCCGAATTTGGATTCGGATCGTGATCATCTCTCGATCACGTCGTCTTCAACACGAGGCTAGTAACCCGTACGAAGACAAAGCTCGTGACTTAGCGAAGTCATCCCGAGGAGCTCGGCGTGGATACGGATAGAGACGATTCTTACGAGGATCGTTCCGGTTGATGTCGTTCCCGCTACACGTCATACGAAAGGTATAACGTAGATAAATTTCTTTTATTGCAAATTTTAATTTACGGTTATGTCTACACTTGTTGTAATATGCATGCGTGTGTTGTGTGTGTTGTAATAAATATAGATTTATTATTTTTAATTGCTTCCGCTGTGCTCATGTTTACGAAACATGATCGAACACACACACGCCGCGGTGCCGGAAACCCAACATGGATCTCAACAGCTGCGTATCCTGTTGATTGTCAACTGTGAGCAACAGCATCGATCGTGAGTGGTGTCTCTAAGGTGAGCACTCAGATTCACCGCCATGTCCGGTCTGTGTTGCCTCCTCCCTTGAACCCTAGATCAACCATCTATCGCTGCACCGATCATTTGCTTGTTAATCCTTTGCCAAATCTCAGTTCTCTGACGAGATTCATGACCATTCCTTGATCGATTTGCACCAATGATTTCTTGCACAGTTGTCACTTCCATTTCCAGTTGGTGTAGCACTTTGATTATGCTGAAATGTGGTAAGTGTTGTGGATTTGAAGATTAATAGGTCAAGGGAATGTTAATTACTATATGGATTTTAGGTGATGAAGATGATGTCAATAAGGTTGTCATTTCCTATATGAATTGTTTATGCAGAATTGGTACACTGAGTTGGATAGAGAAGATGGGAGAGATTAAAGCAACGTGAGGTAAGTATGGATCTAAGTGATATGGATGCTTACTGTATTTGTAGTTGATGTTGTAATTGATTATTGATTATTGATTATTAAATGCGAATAGGGTAGGTGTTGTGGATGAGATGTTAGATCTATAATTAGTCTATTATTTGGTCTGCTGATTAAGAGCTAATGGAAGAAACTGTTGATGCAGTGAGCATCACTCCTTGGTTTTGATGTATGAACCGTAGTTAAAGTTAGGAACTACTTATGTTTTAATATCAGTGTTATGTGTGCAGACTTAACAAGAAGTTTTAGTAGGTCATGTTGATCGGATACTAGGTAGTTGACTTGACAGATAAGGAGGATTGGACACTAGGCATGAAGTCCAGATGGGTCGCGTGGACTAGACATTTGGCATGAAGACTGGTTGGGTCAGAAGACCGGACAATTGGCAAAAAGTCCAGCTGGGTTAGGCATACCGGACAGTTGGTGGAAGCCCTGGTGGATTAGATCGGATGTCAAGAGTGGTAAGTCCGACAGGCAGCCAACAAGTAAGCCTCGAGTGAAGAGGTGAGGTTGAGTCCTCTGTAGGGGGACAAAACTAGGCGTCAATCCGACGGAAAGTCCGCGTGGGACTTAGTAGTCAAGATTGAGCAGTATTACTACTGCTATCATATTGGATTTTATCTATTTGTGCTATCTTGTCTTGCAAGGATCAGTCGACTAAATGTACACCAGTCGACTGAAGTTCAATCGACTCAGTTTGGTTTAGTCGACTGGATACACACTTGGCATGATTAGTTGGTGATCGGTCGAAGATCTGACACCGTAGTTGGAAAGTGATTCAGTCGATTGGGGAGTTTCAGTCGATTGAAGTAGAAAACTTTCCGATGTGGAGCTGGGTGACCTGGAGTTGATTGGAGAGGATTCAGTCGACTGGAAGACCATAAGTTCCATATCGATGGGCTGATATGGAGTCGACTGGAAGGCATTACAGTCGACTGGAAAAGGTTTATAAAACAATTGCTCAACCAGATTCGAGTAGAACACTCTGACTACACCAAAGTGCTATCAAAATTTACTCTCGTTCACAAGAGCTCTACTTCCTCACGAAGGCGTATTTTCGACACTCTGTACCTACTTCAAACTCCTCAAAGTGTCAGTATAATTTAGCTTGTATTCTTTCTATTTATATTCACTTATTGTACTTAATTTCAAGAGAAGATAGAGTGTTACCTTTCTCACATTTTTACAAAAAGTGAATTTCTCTGAAGTTGAGAGTTCTCGAATCGGAGGGTACTATAGTGATTGCTCGTCGAGGTAGCTCTAGGAATAGCTACGGGCATTGGAGTAGCAACCTAGTTAGGGTTGTAAACCAACTAAATTTGTTGTGTCTAAAGTGCATTTAAATTCCGCTGCGTACTCATATTTGAAAATATAAAATAAGCTTTAAATTTAAAGAAAATTATAAACTCCGAGATTCATCCCCCTCTCTCGGATTATTGCGATCCTACAATTGGTATCAGAGCGAGGGTGCTCTGAATTTGGTGTAACCACCATCGAGAGCATTAGGATAGTTTTCATTATTTGTTCTAGCATTAGATTAATTTTTAATATTTTTTCCAGCATTAAAATAATTGTTAGAATATTTTTCCAGCATTAAAATAATTATTAAAATATTTTTCCAATATTAAAATAATTGTTAGAATATTTTTTCAGTATTAAAATAATTGTTAGAATATTTTTCCAGCATTAAAATAATTGTTAGAATATTTTTCCAACATTAAAATAATTGTTAGAATATGGTTTCAGCATTAAAATAATTGTTAGAATATTTTTCCAGCATTAGAATAATTGTTAAAATATTTTCTCACTATTAAAATAATTATTTTTCTACATATTTGATTAATTAAAATAATTGTCTACATATTTGATTAATTAAATTATTTTTTTGCATATTTGTTTAATTAAATTAATTATCTGCATATTTGGTTAATTAAATTAATTCTCTGCATATTTGATTAATTAAATTAATTTTTTTTGAATATTTGGTTAATTAAATTAATTTTTTTTGCATATTTGATTAATTAAATTAATTTTTTTTAATATTTGGTTATTTAAATTAATTTTCCGCATATTTGGTTAATTTTCCTTAATTTTTTGCATTTAAGAAATTTTTATTAATTTTCTACATTTAGAAAATATTTTATTAATCTTCTACATTTAGAAAATATTTTATTAATTTTCTGCATTTAGAAAAATTTCCTACACTTATAATAATTTTTATTAATTCTTGCATTTAGAATAATTTTTTTAAACAACTCTAGGAATAATTCTGAATTTTAATTAATTTAAATAAAAATTTAATAATTGAAATTTAATAATATCGCATTTAGAGGGTTTAAGCACCGTTCGCCCTCCTCTCTTTAACGAAGAGGATTTTCCCTCTTGGAAGAGGCGAATGGAATATTTTTTGAGAACCAACCTAGAGGTTTGGTTTTCGATTAGGAAAAGATTCGTAACTCCGGTAGATGACTAGGGTAAGTTGTTAGATCTGGAGAAATGGACGACAAACTTTAGGAAAAAAGCTCATGTCGATTACAAGACTTTAAACACCTTACAATGCGGACTTACAAATGATGAGCTAAGTCGAGTCGGGTCGGTTCAAAATTCTAAAGAATTATGGGATAAATTAATTGTATTACATGAACGGGAAAACTTGAGTCAACCCGATGATGGTTTAGTTTTGATGGTAGGAACGAACAAAAAAGGAAAGAAATCCAAATTGAGAAGAAGGAAAAGGAAGGAAGCATCTAAGGCAAAATTGGACAAGTCATCATCGAAGGAGTCAGATGCGGAAATATCAACGACATGCTTCGTAGCACTCATGGCGGCCGACGAGTCCGAAGTCGAGTCAAGACAAGAGTTCGAGTCCAAGTCCGAGAGAAACCACAGATCCATATCCGGTACCGAAGGTTCAAACGAGGTAACATCTCCCCTAGAAGATAAGTTGTATAACATTATTGCATGCTTAGGTAGGAAACTAGCCAAGTTCGAGAATCGAGTCGACTCACTTCTTGAGGAAGTCCAAGTACTTAAGGAGCAAGTCAACTCGAAAATTTTAACTTGCCAAATTAAGGATAGAGACTCAACTCAAGTTGCAAAGCTTGAGGAAGAGAACTCGATCCTAAAAAGGTAAGTGGAAGATCTAACCGGATCGTTGGAAAGGTTCACTTCGGGCTCCAAGTATCTCAACATGATGCTTAGATCTCAGCGAGCCGTGTACAATAAGTTTGGACTCAGATACAAAGCTAAATTCTCCTATAAATTAAACATGTCATTACTTAGCTGAAACACTAAGAATCGACTCCAAGCATGAGTTCCTAAGTCTAGCTTAGTCAACCAAGTTGGATCAAATCAATTTTGGGTTCCCAAAAGTCAAGTTCACTTAGTGAACAAAACTTAAACTAGCTACCACTTAGGGGGAGCTAAAACCTTGCTTGTTTCCTTGTTTAGTTAAACTCTTGCATGCTTTAGTTTATTTTACTTGCTTAATTTAGAATGGACTAGATAGGAAACAAAATAGTTTAAACTTGAACAACCTAGTACTAAGAAGAAGTGAACTGATAGTAAGTTAGGGAAACTCTTCAAAGTGCATGTCTAGGAAGTGGTCGTTGCTTCAATATCCAAGAACGCCATGTGCCTCGCCACGACCTGGTGCACTAAGTTGAGTGGAACTTGTTAGTGAAATCCCTAGAGCCAATCATGTAATGATTGTTGTATGGACTTTATTGTATCATATTCCTATTTATAAAAGGCTGGTTATTATATTTACTTGTATTGGTGCCAAATAACTAAGTATAATAATGTTCTTTAGTAGAAGGTTCTTATCTATATCAATCGATTGGTTGAATCGATAATGAGATGATATAGAGAACACTACTCTTAATCATTCCTAGTCAAGTATTAACATTCAGGGACAATGTTAATGCGTAGAGAATAGCATTTAGGTCAACTCGATGACTTGATTTCACAAGTCATGGATATAAGATATCAAGTTGACACATGAGTATAAATTGAAGAATGTATACTGAATGACCCGCCATGAGAAAGTATCATGGATCGTTATATGAGTGTCATATACTTTCTCATGTGACTATTAGTCCTTGGACCTGAAGTCACCATGGTTCCCTACATAAGGATTTGCATACTTTGGCTTCGTCAAACGTCACCTGTAAATGGATGGACTATAAAGGTGATTACTGGATATGTAACAAATTATGCAGAGGAATGTGAGTGATGTAGATGGGATCTATCCCTCCTATATGACGGGAGTGACATCGTTATTCTTGATAGAGTGAGACCACGAAGTGCATGGCCATGTCCAAATGAGTCAATATGAGATATTGAGCTCATTTGATTAGAGTGAGTCTACTTGGAGTTCAAGATATACATTGTACTGAGGATGACACGGTCTATGCCTCAATTGGTCAATATAGATGTCAAGGAAAGAGGGACATTGTCACATATTGTGAGAGTCACAATTAGTAGTCACAAAGGTGATGTTGGATCTCAACATTCTTGTAACTTGGGTAGCAATGATGTGTTGCTAGATACCGCTTATTGCTTATGTTCCTAAATCGGTTTAGGAGCATTGCCAACGTTACAAGAACCTATAGGGTCACACACAAAGGGCAATTAGATGGAGATTATGTTCATATGATGAACCATGAGGATTAGGTTCATGGGATGAACCAAATTGGATTAAGAGTAATCCAAATTAGACTAATTGAGTTAGACTCAATTTGATTCAAGTGTTGAATGAGTCTAATTTAGATTTGATTCATTGAGTCAATTTAAATTAATGAATAGAGATTCATTAAATCAAATTACTTGAATCAAGTGGTTAGATTTGATCAACCATGGGAGATAATAGGTCAAGTTTGACTTGACCAATTGCCATGTCATGGTGACTTGGCATGGGGGCCGACCAATGATGATGTTCCACATCATCATGGACTTATCATGGGGTGCCACCTCATGAGGGAGACCAAGAGACATTGTCTCTTGGAGTTACATGCATGCATGTAACCCCCCAAATAGAAGTGGCTGGCCACTTTGCATTAGGGTGTGAAGTTGATTGTGTGGTAACTTCATCATCTTCTTCCTTGGTTCTTCCTCTCTTTCTCTCCCAATCCTCCATTGCCGAGACTATCAAGGAGTTATAGCACACTCAAGATTGTCTTTTTCTCCACCTATTGCTTGTGTGGATACCAATAGAGGAGTGTACACTTGACACTCTCGAGTTCCGACAATCCATTTGGACGAGCGGGATAAGCGAAGGGCGTCACATCAAGGGTAATGCTATTCTCATGTAGATCTAAGGTTTTAAAAACATACATGTAATTTTTTTTATACTTCGCATGGATCCGTGGCCGAGCTTCCGAGGTTTCCACAACGCAAAAAGCGGTTTTTGCGGCTCGGAAAGTCCTACAGTGGTATCAGAGCCACGTGTGAAGCATGTATGTGTTTATGTTTTGTAGTTTTTGTATTAGATATAAAAATTATAGATTTTTAAGTTTCTATAATTTCCTATTTTTATATATTTTTTTGGGTATTTTTCTCGAAGAGTCGAAGCAACAAGTGTTGGGACACTTGTAGGCTTCAACCACCGAGAAAAACTCTCCGAAACGGCGAGTTCTCTCTTTAAGTTTTTGGGACAGTGACTTAAGTCGCTTTAAGATCAAGATGGGACACTCGCAAAGTTTATTTTATGAGTGGGGGCGCTTCCCCTAACCCCGAAAGGGGCATTGTCCTGAGATTGCACCCGGAAACCGCTTAGCGGGACCGTTACGGAGATGTGATTCATAAAATTGAAAAAAATAGGAAAAATTATAGAAATCTCTGTAATATACATAATTTAGAATTATGTATAATTTTGTAATGATCATGACCCAAGAACCCCAATATGATTGAATGATAAATGTGTTGTAATTCATAATACGGCCCGCGCGCTGTTTTTGTGGTTGTGCATGTTGTATAGGGTATGCGACCTGCGCGTCGTGCCTCTTCTTTTAAAATTATAGTTGTAAATAGTTTTAGACTCAAATGTAACTCGAGTTTCATGTTTGTAATGTACAAAATGGAGCGGTGGAAGATCCATTAGTAGATGGAGTTACGAGAAGGGTGCCGACGACACATGGTGATCAAAGGAAGCGCTTGGAGAAGCCGCTAACCCTAGGTTGACCGTCCGATCTTCTCATTGGCTTGAGAAGATCGTAGTAGGGCCATGACCACATCACAATTAGTTTATATATATATATATATATATATTTGTTTTGCTTGTATGTATGTGATGCATGCTAGTAAATTTTGCTTGTATGTATATGATGCATGCAAGGATATTATTCTTGTATGTATATGATGCATGCTAGTATAATGCTTGTATGTATGTGATGCATGCTAGTGTAGGGTAATAAAGGCCTTCATGCATATATCAAACACATGCACGATTAGATTAGATCCTAATCGAATCAACTCGAAAATGCCTACTAAGTCTTGATACCCATCACTACCTCAATTATTTATAGTTGTTGAATCTGTCAAAACAGAGCAACACATATTATCTTGGTAGGGTGCGAAGGACAATCTTGGTCCCGCCTATCATGGCTAGGGTGAGAGTAAGCTCAATTAGATTGAGTAAAACTAGTTAACTCAATTGGATCGAGTAGAACTATAGACATATTCCAACCGTTGAAAAGATAGGATAAGATCACATTTACACTAAATCTTGGGCGATTTAGCCAAAGCTAACTCAAGGTCTTTTGTAAATGTGGATCTTGATCCTATAAACAAGAGTTTCATAGAGATGTAATTGGTAATGTGTTACCTACCGATCATACTAAGTCTTGGGTGATTTAGCCAAAGCTAACTCAAGGCGTAGTATGATGTGGATCTTATCCCGCATGAATTATAGCTAGTTTGTATGAATCTAGTAATGTGGTTTGACCACATCCATAACTCGATTCTACAAAAGTCCTATAATTCAGTGGGAGCATCATTTGATTAAAGACCTAATTAAATGATAAATGGAATATGATATTAATTTTCTGCATTGTGTATGTTGTAGATTACCATGTCGACAAACACGAACACTCTCTCCCTGCGTTCTGTCCTTGAGAAGGACAAGCTCAATGGAGCAAATTTCTTGGATTGGTACAAGAACCTGAGAATTATTCTCACCCAAGAAAGGAAACTGTACGTCTTGGATCAGCCCATTCCGGAGGCACCTCCTGCCACTGCCTCGCGAACTGCAAAGATGCTTACAAGAAGCATCAAGATGATGGATTAGATGTGTCATGTCTCATGCTCACGACCATGAACTCTGAGCTTTAGAAGCAACACGAGTTCATGAATGCTTATGATATGGTTGAACATCTTCGTCAACTATATCAAGGACAAGCAAGGCACGAGAGATATGAGATCTTTAAGGCATTGTTTCAGTCCAAGATGCAAGATGGGACTCCCGTAGGTCCATATGTACTCAAGATGATTGGGTACATAGAAAACCTACAGAGATTGAGATTCCTACTTGGCCAAGAGCTGGCCACTGACTTGATCTTGCAATCTTTGCCACAAACCTACAATCGATTTGTCATGAATTACAACATGAATGAAATTGATAAGCCACTGCCTGAGATGCTCAGCATGTTGAGAACTGCTGAGCTCAACCTTAAGAAGGGAAAATCTGACTCCATTTTGATGGTGCAAAAGAAGAAAGGCAAGGGCAAGCCTAAAGGTAAGGGAAAGTCCCAAGCCAAGGGCAAAGGCAAAGAACTGAAACCCAAAGGAGGGGTGGCCAAAGAAGGGACTTGCTTCCACTGCAAGGAAGCTAGACACTGGAAGCGTAACTGTAAAGCATACCTGGAAGATCTTAAGAAGAAGAGAAGTGAGACTTCTACTTCAGGTATAAATGTTATAGAAGTCAATCTATCTATTTCTTCATCATGGGTATTAGATACCGGATGTGCATCTCACATTTGTACCAATGTGCAGGCGCTGAGAAATAGTAGGGCATTGACAAAGGGCGAGGTGGACCTACGAGTAGGCAATAGAGCAAGAGTTGCTGTTGTTGCTGTAGGAACTTATGATCTATCTTTGCCCTCTGGGCTTGTACTAGAACTAGATGAATGTTGTTATGTGCCTGCTTTGACTAAGAACATAATTTCGGCTTCTTGTTTGGACAAGAAAGAATTTACAATTATAATAAAGAACAAATATTGTTCAGTTTATTTAAATGATATGTTCTATTGTAGTGCACCTCTAATGAATGGACTCTACTTTCTAAATTTAGAGAGCCCCATCTATAACACAAGTACCAAAAGGTTCAAGTCAAATGAGTTGAACCAAACCTATCTCTGGCATTGTCGCTTAGGTCACATAAATGAGAGTCGCTTATCCCAGCTCCATAAGGATGGGCTGCTGGACTCATTTGATTTTGAATCATATGAGACATATGAGTCTTGCTTTTTAGGCAAGATGACCAAGACTCCCTTTAGTGGACATAGCGAGATAGCAACAGGCTTGTTAGGACTTATACATAATGATGTATGCGGTCCTTTCAATGTTGCTACTAGAGGTGGTTACAGGTACTTCATTACATTTATTGATTACTTCAGTAGATATGGTTATGTGTATCTGATGACACATAAATTTGAATCCTTTGAAAAGTTCAAAGAATTCAAGAATGAAGTACAAAACCAACTTGGCAAGAGTATTAAGATACTTCGATCATATCGAGGTAGTGAATACCTTAGCCATGAGTTTCGTGACTATCTAGCTGAGTGTGGGATTCTATCCCAACTCACTCCTCCTGGAAAACCACAGTGGAATGATGTATCCGAAAGGAGGAATCGTACCCTATTAGATATGGTACGATCTATGATGAGTCACACAGATCTTCCTATATCCTTTTGGGGATATGCTCTAGACACAACAGTATTCACACTTAACCGTGTACCATCCAAGGCTGTGATAAAGACACTATATACGATATGGACAGGGAGAAATCCCAAGATGTCTTTCATGAGGATTTGGGGTTGTGAGGCTTACGTTCGACGTCAAGTCTCAGACAAACTGGGACCCAAATCTGATAAGTGCTATTTTGTTGGATATCCCAAGGAGACGAAGGGATATTACTTCTACATTCTCAGTCAGCATAAAGTGTTTGTGGCAAAGACTGAGGTTTTTCTAGAAAGAGATTTTGTTTCTAGAAAATCTAGTAGGAGTACGTTCGATCTTGAAGAAATTCAAGATAAGGAAATTGCACTGAGGCCTTG
This sequence comes from Wurfbainia villosa, assembly GCA_025175895.1. Classification (NCBI taxonomy): domain Eukaryota; kingdom Viridiplantae; phylum Streptophyta; class Magnoliopsida; order Zingiberales; family Zingiberaceae; genus Wurfbainia; species Wurfbainia villosa. Next base: position 27,735,545 of record CM045995.1, read on the forward strand.
ATGGAGGTTGAATAGGAACCACAAAGTATTGTGGGTGATGAGTTTGTTGCACAAAGAGTTGTGGAACAACCACCTGTTTAAGTAGACCTACCTCTTTGCAGGTCTGATAGGGTATGTCATCAGCCTGAGAGATACTTATTTCTCTTATCTAACCATGATGACGTTATGCTCATTGAGAATGAGCCTACCTCTTATCAGGAAGCTGTGATGAGCCCATATTCTGAGAAATGGCTAGAGACCATGAGATCCGAGATGAAATCCATGTACACCAACCAAGTATGGACTTTGGTTGATCCACTTGAAGGCGTCAAACCCATTGGGTGTAAGTGGGTCTTTAAGAGAAAGACTGACATGGATGGACATACGCATACCTATAAGGGCTGATTGGTGGCTAAAGGTTTTAAGCAAATTTATGGTATTGACTATGAGGAAACCTTTTCTCCAGTGGCGATGTTTAAGTCCATTCGGATCATGCTTGCTATTACAGCATACCACGATTATGAGATATGACAGATGGATGTCAAAACTGCGTTTCTGAATGGAAACTTGCTCGAGGATGTGTACATGACACAACTTGAGGGTTTTGTAGATCCACAGCATACTGGGAAAGTATGCAAGCTGCAAACGTCTATTTATAGGCTAAAGCAAGCTTCTCGGAGCTGGAATCTTCGATTCAATGATGCGATCAAACAGTTTAGTTTCATCAAGAATGAAGATGAACCCTGTTTCTACAAGAGGGTTAATGGGAACATAGTTATCTTCCTTGTATTGTATGTGGATGACATACTACTCATTGAGAATCACATCCCTTCGCTACAGTTTGTGAAGACTTGGCTGGGGACGTGCTTCTCAATGAAGGACTTAGGTGAAGCCGCCTGTATTCTAGGCATCAAGATCTATAGAGATAGATCTAAGAGATTGCTTGGCCTAAGTTAGAGTACATATATTGACACGGTATTACTACGGTTTGCCATGCAGAATTCCAAGAAGGGACTTCTGCTTATGTCACATGGTGTGAGTCTTTCGAAGACTCAAAGTCCCTCTTCTAGAGAGGAGAGAGACCGCATGGATAAGATCCCTTATGCATTTGCTATAGGATCTATCATGTACACCATGCTATGTACTCGTCCTGATGTCTCGTATGCTTTGAGCATGACGAGTAGATACCAATCAGATCCAGGTGAGCGTCACTGGATAGCAGTCAAGAATATTCTTAAGTACTTGAGAAGGACTAAAGAATATTTCTTGATATTTGGAGGCGATGAGGAGCTAGCTGTAAAGGGTTACAGCGATGCCAGCTTCCAAACTGACTAGGATGATTATAGATCACAGTCAGGGTTCGTATTTTGCTTGAATGGTGGCGCTGTGAGCTGGAAGAGTTCGAAGCAGGACACATTTGTTGATTCTACAACAGAGGCCGAGTATATCGCTGCATCAGAGGCAGCAAAGGAGGTAGTTTGGATCCGCAAGTTCATTACTGAGCTTGGGGTGGTTCCTAGCATAGAATATCCTATAGAGCTCTATTGTGACAACAATGGAGAGATTGCGCAGGCTAAGGAACCTCGCTCACACCAGTGGACCAAACATATACTACGACGCTTCCATCTCATTCGAGAGATTATCGATAGAGGAGATGTGAAGATTTGCAGAGTACCCACAGAGGCTAACATCGCAGATCCCTTGACCAAGGCTTTGGCACAGAAAAAGCATGATGGTCACACTAGGTTATTGGGTATTAGATACTACGGTGATTGACACTAGTGCTAGTGGGAGATTGTTAGTGAAAGCCCTAGAGCCAATCATGTGATGATTGTTGTATGAACTTTATTGTATCATATTCCTATTTATAAAAGGCATGATTATTATATTTACTTGTATTGATGCCAAATAACTAAGTATAATAACTTCCTTGAGTAAAAGGTTCTTATCTATATCAATCGATTGGTTGAATCGATAATGAGATGATATAGAGAACACTACTCTTAATCATTCCTAGTCAAGTATTAACATTCAGGGACAATGTTAATGTGCAGAGACTAGCATGTAGGTCAACTCGATGACTTGATCTTACAAGTCATGGATATGAGATATCAAGTTGACACATGAGTATGCATTGAAGAATGTATACTGAATGACCCACCATGAGAAAGTATCATGGATCATTATATGAGTGTCATATACTTTCTCATGTGACTATTAGTATGACTATTAGTCCTTGGACTTGAAGTCACCATGGTTCCCTACATAAGGAGTTGCATACTTTGGCTTCGTCAAACGTCACACGTAAATGGATGGACTATAAAGGCGATTACTGGGTATGTAACAAATTATGCGGAGGGATGTGAGTGATGTAAATGAGATCTATCCCTCCTATATGACGGGAGTGACATCGTTATTCTTGATAGAGTGAGACCACGAAGTGCATGGCCATGCCCAAATGAGTCAATATGAGATATTGAGCTCATTTGATTAGAGTGAGTCTACTTGGAGTTCAAGATATAGATTGTACCGAGGATGACACGGTCTATGCCTCAATTGGTCAATCTAGATGTCAAGGATAGAGGGACATTGTCACATATTGTGAGAGTCACAATTAGTAGTCACAAAGGTGATGTTGGATATCAACATTCTTGTAACTTGGGTAGCAATGATGTGTTGCTAGATATCGCTCATTGCTTTTGTTCCTAAATCGGTTTAGGAGCATTGCCAATGTTACAAGAACCTATAGGGTCACACACAAAGGGAAATTAGATGGAGATTAGGTTCATATGATGAACCATGAGGATTAGGTTCATGGGATGAACCAAATTGGATTAAGAGTAATCCAAATTAGACTAATTGAGTTAGACTCAATTTGATTCAAGTGTTGAATGAGTCTAATTTAGATTTGATTCATTGAGTCAATTTAAATTAATGAATAGAGATTCATTAAATCAAATTACTTGAATCAAGTGGTTAGATTTGATCAACCATGGGAGATAATAGGTCAAGTTTAACTTGACCAATTGCCATGTCATGGTGACTTGGCATGGGGGCCGACCAATGATGATGTTCCACATCATCATGGACTTATCATGGGGTGCCACCTCATGAGGGAGACCAAGATCCATTGTCTCTTGGAGTTACATGCATGCATGTAACCCCCCAAATAAAAGTGGCCGACCACTTTGCATTAGGGTGTGAAGTTAATTGTGTGGTAACTTCATCATGTTATTCCTTGGTTTTTCCTCTCTTGATCTCTCAATCCTCCATTGCCGAGACTATCAAGGAGTGCTAGCGCACTCAAGATTGTCTTTTTCTCCACCTATTGCTTGTGTGGATACCAATAGAGGAGTGTACACTTGACACTCTCGAGTTTCGGCAATCCATTTGGACGAGCGGGATAAGAGAAGGGCGTCGCATCAAGGGTAATGCTCTTCTCATGTAGATCTAAGATTTTAAACACATACATGTAATTTTTGTTATACTTCACACGGATCCGTGGCCGGGCTTCTGAGGTTTCCGCAATGCAAAAAGCGGTTTTTTCGGCTCGAAAAGTCCTACAGAACTGACCAAAGCTAACTCACTAAGTCTTTGACTAGTTAAACCAAGGCTTAGTCCAATGTGAATCAAGTACTTGATTCCTTCATTGAATTTGTCTAGGAAGTGGTCATTGCTCTGATATACAAGAAGGCCATGTGCCTGTTGGGTTTCCGGCACCGCGGCGTGTGTGTGTTCGATCATGTTTCGTAAACATGAACACAGCGAAAGCAATAAAAATAAAAAATACTTCTATTTATTACAACACACACAACACACGCATGCATATTACAACAAGTGTAGACATAACCGTAAATTTAAATTTGCAATAAAAGGAAATTTAACTACGTTATACCTTTCGTATGACGTGTAGCGGGAACGGCATCAACCGGAACGATCCTCGCTAGAATCGTCTCTATCCGTATCCACGCCGAGTATCCACGGGATGACTTAGCTAAGCCACGAGCTTCATCTACGTACGGGTTCCTATCCTCGTGTTGAAGACGACGTGATCGAGAGATGATCACGATCCGAATACAAATTCTGATCCTAATACGAGTTCTCAAAACTCGCTTCTCCGGAGAGGTATTCGTCAACCAATTGACGAATCCTTCGTCCTCCACCTCAGAGGATTACCGGAGATCGAATCCCCGGTAAGTTAACCGCTGCCGGAGCTCTAACCGTCCGACGAGAGGAGAAGAAGCTGTCCAGAAAACTGGACAGCTTGGTGGAGGAGTAGGCGCCGGCCAAAACAAGGAAGCCAAGTGCTCACCTTTTCACGAAACCTAGGAAGATCACGGAGGGTTGCGCGAGGAGGATCACCGGCTGAAGCTTGGCGCGGCAGCAAGGAGCTAGGCGGCGGCACAACAAGCTGGCGGCAATGGAGGTTGCGGCAACTCAACTTTTTGGATTAGGGCTTAATTATCCATTAAGCCCTCTTTTATAGAGAACTAATTCTCTTAATGGTTATTGGATCATAACCATTAGGCCCGTTAACCCGCTCCATTAAGATAAGTTAAAATAAACCAAACCATGATGGTTTATTTTAAGTTAAAACGAACCGAACCAACTTTTGGTTCATTCGTTTAAAATAAACCAAACCCTTTGGTTTATTCTCCTCCATTGGATTAGAACCAAACCATTTTGGTTCATCCATTATGTCTTCATAAGACACGACCCATCCACGCTTCCATTGCGACTGAAACGATTTCATGCTTGCTTTATGTTTGGTCCAACCAAACCTAGTTTCTCTCGGTCTGAGAATCCCATTCTCAAGCTCATTTTAAATCCTTTGGATTACGCTCGTTGTGCGTGTGACCAAATAGGTTCTCGATTTATGTTGGCCGTCTATAATTAACCATTAATTATAGAACGATCATGAGTGGCACCTAGTAGTACATCATGATCCCCAATTAACCGAAAAGATCAACGGTTGATCCAGAACTATTTCTGAAACCCTTGATCTCGAATGAATCGTGCCCCATTCCCTTCACTCATCTTATACCCACTTGGTTCGAGACATGGTCTATTGTGTAGATCCCCACTAGGTGACTACGTCACACCTAGCCCAAGTATCATTTCCTCGTCCTACGGATTCTAGTTACTCCACATGTATCGAAGAGTACTTTACTCTAAACATGTAATGCTTTGGCCAAAGACTTTAGTAACAATCCGACGAGAGGCCATGGGTATACATCTCCTCGCAAGGAGTGGTGAATCCTTTATAGGCTATTCAAACACCTTTGATCACTTCGACTTATACCCAATCATCCCGGGTCCACATCTCCTTAGAGATGTTTGCTTAAGATGTCAAAGCATAAGTCTCCAGGATCAAGATGACTTGAATACCGCAAGTCAAAGGAACATCGCACTTAAGCCACAGTAAGAACTTCATTGACATATCTATATATGCAGAGAACCATATGAAGTCTTACGGCTGGTCACTCCAATGAACTAGTTACCATAACTAGCATCCACGATTAACTCCGGACATCACAATGTCTCCAGCCAGTGAGAATCAGCTGCTTGGATACACCAAGGAGTATACCTCGTGCTAGTCTCGACAGAATTGATGGTGTCCAAATCCATCAATTCATCGACTAGGGATAATCTCGATACATCACAATTACACATGTAGAGATACTCACTAGTTGTGATCCAATCACAAATTCTCTCATGCTGTGAATCGCATCGTGGACATTCAGTAAATGAGTTTAAGATCCAATCAAATACATGAAACATGTATACTCAAATAGTGAATCTTCATTTATCATATAAATGGTTCATACATAAGGCGATTGCCTTAGGACATCTCTCATATATTACTAATAGACTCCCACTTAGCCTAATGCTAATCGCTACGGTATCCAATACCATAAGCTCTAACATGACCCTCAAACTTATTTTGAGGTAATGCCTTAGTCAAAGGATCCGCTAAGTTCCTTTCAGTGGGAATTTTCTCGATTTGTATTTCGTTCCTACTGATGATCTCTTTGATAAGATGATAGCGGCGAAGCACATGTTTGGATCATTGATGAGACCACATTAAGTTCAGAGATGAACTTCTTGATCCAAACCGCTTCCTTTGCTGCTTCCAAAGCTGCAATGTATTCTGCCTTAGTGGCAGAATCCGCTATAGTGTCAAGCTTGGAACCTTTCCAACTTATTGCGCCTCCATTCCAGGTGAATACATACCCAGACTAAGACATGGAATCATCCTTGTCTGTCTGGATCTGGCATCCGTATACCCACGTATCACCATGTACCCTTCTCCATATATTAGGAACACATCCTTAGTTCTTCTTAAGTACTTAAGGATCGTCTTAATAGTCACCCAATGATCCATTCCTGGATTAGACTGGTATCTGCTCGTGACACTCAGAGCATACGATACATCGGACCTCGTACATAACATAGCATACATGATAGATCCTATTGCGGATGCATAGGGAATCTTACTCATGCAAATCCTCTCGTCTTCTATACGCGGACACATAGACTTCGAAAGGTGTATCCCATGCCTGATGGGTAGAAAACCTTTCTTGGATTCTGACATGCTAAACCTCTTTAGCACTCGGTCTATATATGTAGACTGTGAAAGACCAAGCAACCGTTTCGATCTATCTCTATAGATCTTAATCCCGAGGATGTATGTTGCTTCTCCCAGGTCTTTCATGGAGAATGTCTTGGATAACCAAACCTTAACTGACTGTAAGACTGAAACATCGTTTCCTATAAGTAATATGTCATCGACATATAATACTAGGAACATGATTGCACTCCCACTAACCTTCTTGTACACACAAGGTTTGTCTGGATTTTGTGAGAAATCAAACTTTTTGATGGTCTCATCAAAACGGATATTCTAGCTCCTGGATGCTTGCTTCAATCCATAAATGGACCGTCGCAATTTGCATACCTTGGTTTTATCAACCGATGTGAAACCCTCAGGCTGTATCATATACACGTCCTCGAGCAGGTTTCCATTAAGGAAAGCTATTTTCACATCCATCTGCCATATCTCATAATCATAATGAGCCGCTATGGCCAGGAGCATCCGAATGGATTTAAGCATAGCTACAGGCGAATAAGTTTCGTCATAATCAACACCTTGTTTTTGACGATATCCTTTCGCCACCAATCTAGCCTTATAGGTAATCACATTACCATCCATGTCGATTTTCTTCTTGAAAACCCACTTGCACCCTATAGGCTTTATCCCTTCAGGTGGGTCAACCAAGTTCCAAACTTGGTTTTCATACATGGAATCCATTTCCGACTTCATGGCACCAAGCCACTTATCCCTTTCTGAACTTGTCAGCACTTCTTCATAACTGGTAGGCTCCTCATCATCAATGAGTAACATGTCGTTCGATTCGCTTACGAGAAATCCATATCTCTCAAGAATATTGCATGTTCTACCAGATCTACGAAGATGTGGTGTTACAATAGGTCCAGCTGATTGCTCATCACTATGAGTTGTCGGCTGTTGTGCTTCACCAGGTATCTCATCAATGTCTATTTGAGTCTCTCGAGCCTCCTCAAGCTCGACGACACTCCCACTGTTTTCTTGCAAGAGAAACTCTTTCTCTAGAAACACAGCATGCCTTGAAACAAACACCTTTTGTTCCACAGGATGATAGAATTGGTAACCCCTTGTTTCCTTAGGGTATCCAATAAATAGACATTTATCAGACTTAGCATCCAATTTGTCGTCGATCCGCTTCACATAAGCAGGACAACCCCATATCTTCAAGTAAGATACATGAGGTTTCTTACTATTCCATATCTCATATGGAGTAGTTGAGACTACCTTGGTAGGCATTCTGTTTAACAAGTAAACAGCTGTCTGAAGTGCATAGCTCCAAAAGGACTTGGGAAGAGTCGCATGATTCATCATTGACCTGACCATGTCCAACAAGGTCCGGTTACGCCTCTCAGATACACCATTATGCTATGGTGTATATGGCGGAGTCCATTGAGACAATATACCATTGTCCCTTAGATAATCAAGAAACTCTTGACTTAAGTATTCACTACCTCGATCCGATCGAAGTATTTTAATACTATTGTCATGTTGTTTCTCTACTTCATTTCTGAATTCTTTGAACCTTTCAAAGGCTTCAGACTTGTGTTTCATCAAGAACACATATCCAAACTGTGAGTGATCATCGGTGAAGGTAATGAAGTAGCTATAGCCTCCTAAAGCTTGAGTTGACATAGGTCCACATACATCACTATGTATTAGGCCTAGCAACTCTCCCACTCGTTCACCTTTTCCTGTAAAAGGTAACTTAGTCATCTTGCCTTTTAAGCATGATTCGCATGTATCGTATGAATCCAATTCAAACGATTCCAGAATTCCACATCGGTGTAATTCGGACATGCGTTTCTTGCTTATATGGCCAAGACGACAATGCCACATATAGGACTCTATTTGATTATCCTTTCGAGCACGCGTGTTGCTCGCTTCGATATTGAAAATATCACTGGATACGTCCAACGTATAAACACCATTTCTTAAAGTTCCAATCCCATAAAGAACTCCATTCAAAGTTATGTAACAACAATTGTTACTAAAAGTCAAATGGTACTCATTTCTATTTAAACAAGAAATAGAAATGATGTTCTTTATCAACGAAGGAACATAAAAGCAATTGTCCAGTTCTAAGACAAGTTCTGTAGGGAGTTTCAACAAATGCGTTCAAATGGCGACTGCAGCAACCTTTGCTCCATTCCCAACACGCAAATTTGACTCTCCCTTGACGAGTCTTCTTCTATTCCTTAGCCCATGTATGTCATTACATATATGTGAGCCACACCCAGTATCCAATACCCAAGTGTTTGAGGAAATAGAATGACAATCAATAACGAAGATATCTGAAGAAGATGGGGCATCCGATGCCTTATTCTTCTTCACGGACTCAAGATAAATCTTGCACTTTCTTCGCAAATGGCTCTCCTTGCCATAATGATGGCAAGTTTCCTTTTGTGCTAGTTCTACCTTCTTAGCCCTTCTCTTCTTTCCCTTCTGCTGTTCCTTTGACTTCCTCTTAGAACCTTTCTTCAAGGAATCAACTAACATCACCGTCCCCTGCTCATGCTTCTCAGAAGACTCCACAGTCTTCAGCATATTGAGCAGTACCACAGATGAACCTTCTAGCATCTCAGAGTTGAAGAGGAGCTTTTGAGACTTCGAACCTTTCGAATCTCACTTGCTCATCAACCAACTCACAAGGATGAAGGACTACGATATGAGCATCCATATGCTCATGCTGCTTTCGTAGCTTGGGTTCCATCGCGGCTAGCATGATGCAACTCATTTGTTCAGAATCACTCACATGTTTCTGATAGGCCAACAATTGGTCCAGAGTTGCATCGTCACTAGGACGGGAGGGAAAAGGTGCTTCGAGGACATTTGCAAGCTTTTCAACCTTGAGAACAATTCTCAAGCTTTTAAGCCAGTCCATGAAGCTCGGCCCAGTCAATTTAATCAAATCCAAAATGGAACGCAATTCAATGACATCATGATCAATCTTAGAAATACAAAACGAGCATATATGAGAAAGATGATTTTAAAATGCATCAATATACATTTATAAATCCCATTCATTTTTCGAATTTCAAAAACCCCAAAATCACTTCGGGAGATCGTAGGTCCATCTCTGAATGGGCTGATATCCATCATAGTTATGAACAACCTTGGAGAGAGTCCAACAAGCCATTTATAACTACGACGGTAGGTATCAACTATAACGATTGCATATCACGTATATGCAACTATCACAATGTGCTATCAACTAATTGAATGTTCACACATACATTGGGTTGTTAACTCATTAACAAGTATGCATCATATGCATAGCACCCAACTTCACCTCCCTTTACATCGACCTTGGAGAGAGTCCAACAAGCCGATGCTCTAGGTTAAAGCCAACCCATTAATCGGGAAACAATTTTAATATGGTTAGAGCGCATTCAACCAATTAGCCCAGCTTGGAGAGAGTCCAACAACCAAAGCTAACGATTGACCTCTGACTCTTACCATATTAGTATTAAACTATTCCATGGTTTGAACATGTTCGGGTTCGAGCCGGGCTTGGAGAGAGTCCAACAACCCAAACAAGAAACGGAACTCTGGTTCTAACCATATTAATGGAAGGTGTAGGCTTTAATATTGTTTAAGGGTTTTATGTCTCATCCTCTTTGCATGCAAATAACTATTATCTACATGGCATGACATACATGACATACATCTACATGTCACGACACGCATGGCATAATGTTATGCATCTAATGCAATTACATGACATACAATTATGTCATGTATTTATTTCCTTATATGTCATAACTATTTATGGAAATAAAATATGTTTAAGATTTGATTCTCCAAATCAAATCATAATTAAATTAGGAAACAAATTTCCAAATCTAATCACATATTTTATTCATGGAATTATTTGATTAAGGAAAATCTATTTAGGAAACCAATTTCCTAAATCATTAAAACTACTTATGGAAATAAAATATTTTAAGATTTGATTTCCCAAATCAAATCATGATTAAATTAGGAAACAAATTTCCAGAATCTAATCAAATATTTTATTTATGGAAAATATCAATTTCCATAAATGCTTCCAACTTTCCAAAAGTGGAAGATTTCCATAAATACTTCTAGACTTTCCAAAATTGAAAAATTTCCATAAATACTTCTAAATTTCCAAAATTAGAAAATTTCCAGAAATACATTATGACTATCGCAAAACCATTTTACGATTATGTGAAATACAACACAGGCTCTGATACCCTTGTTGGGTTTAGGCATGGCGTGTGTGTGTTCGATCATGTTTCGTAAACATGAACACAGCGGAAGCAATAAAAATAATAAATACTTCTTTTTAATACAACACACACAACACACGCATGCATATTACAACAAGTGTAGACATAACTGTAAATTTAAATTTGCAATAAAAGGAAATTTAACTACGTTATACCTTTCGTATGACGTGTAGCGGGAACGACATCAACCGGAACGATCCTCGCTAGAATCGTCTCTATCCGTATCCACACCGAGTTCCTCGGGATGACTTCGCTAAGTCACGAGCTTCGTCTTCGTACGGGTTATTAGCCTCGTGTTGAAGACGACGTGATCGAGAGATGATCACGATCCGAATCCAAATTCGGATCCTAATACGAGTTCTCAAAACTCGCTTCTCCGGAGAGGTATTCGTCAACCAATTGACGAATCCTTCGTCCTCCACCTCAGAGGATTACCGGAGATCGAATCCCCGGTAAGTTAACCGCTGCCGGAGCTCTAACCGTCGTCCAAACGACGCTCCGACGAGAGGAGAAGAAGCTGTCCAGAAAACTGGACAACTTGGTGGAGGAGTAGGCACCGGCCAAAACAAGGAAGCCAAGTGCTCACCTTTTTCACCGAAGCCTAGGAAGATCACCGGAGGGTCGCCGGAGGATCACCGGCTAAAGCTTGGACGCCGGCAAGGAGCTAGACGGCAGCACAATAAGCTGGGCGGCAATGGAGGTTGGGCGGCACAACTTGGTTGGGCGGCACAACTAGGTTGGGCGGCAACTCCAAGCTAGGGTTTTTTTGGATTAGGGCTTAATTATCCATTAAGCCCTCTTTTATAGAGAACTAATTCTCTTAATGGTTATTGGATCATAACCATTAGGCCCGTTAACCCGCTCCATTAAGATAAGTTAAAATAAACCAAACCATGATGGTTTATTTTAAGTTAAAACGAACCAAACCAACTTTTGGTTCATTCGTTTAAAATAAACCAAACCCTTTGGTTTATTCTCCTCCATTGGATTAGAACCAAACCATTTTGGTTCATCCATTATGTCTTCATAAGACACGGCCCATCCACGCTTCCATTGCGACTGAAACGATTTCATGCTCGCTTTATGTTTGGTCCAACCAAACCTAGTTTCTCTCGGTCTGAGAATCCCATTCTCTAGCTCGTTTTAAATCCTTTGGATTACGCTCGTTGTGCGTGTGACCAAATAGGTTCTCGATTTATGTTGGCCGTCTATAATTAACCATTAATTATAGAACGATCATGAGTGGCACCTAGTAGTACATCATGATCCCCAATTAACCGAAAAAATCAACGGTTGATCCAGAACTATTTCTGAAACCCTTCAGTAGCTCGAATGAATCGTGCCCCATTCCCTTCACTCATCTTATACCCACTTGGTTCAGGACATGGTCTATTGTGTCAGTCCCCACTAGGCTGACTACGTCACACCTAGCCCAAGTATCATTTCCTCGTCCTACGGATTCTAGTTACTCCACATGTATCGAAGAGTACCTTACTCTAAACATGTAATGCTTTGGCCAAAGACTTTAGTAACAATCCGACGAGAGGCCATGGGTATACATCTCCTCGCAAGGAGTGGTGAATCCTTTATAGGCTATTCAAACACCTTCGATCACTTCGACTCATACCCAATCATCTCGGGTCCACATCTCCTTAGAGATGCTTGCTTAAGATGTCAAAGCATAAGTCTCTATTATCAAGATGACTTGAATACCGCAAGTCAAAGGAACATCGCACTTAAGCCACAGTAAGAACTTCATTGACATATCTATATATGCAGAGAACCATATGAAGTCTTACGGCTGGTCACTCCAATGAACTAGTTACCATAACTAGCATCCACGATTAACTCCGGACATCACAATGTCTCCAACCAGTGAGAATCAGCTGCTTGGATACACCAAGGAGTATACCTCGTGCTAGTCTCGACAGAATTGATGGTGTCCAAATCCATCAATTCATCGACTAGAGATAATTCTGATACATCATAATTACACATGTAGAGATACTCACTAGTTGTGATCCAATCACAAATTCTCTCATGCTGTGAATCGCATCGTGGACATTCAGTAAATGAGTTTAAGATCCAATCAAATACATGAAACATGTATACTCAAATAGTGAATCTTCATTTATCATATAAATGGTTCATACATAAGGCGATTGCCTTAGGACATCTCTCATATATTACTAACAGTGCCTCACCATGACCTAGAAGTCAATGTTGGAAAAACCTACTTGACTAGCTCAAACCAAGCTTGAATCTAACACAAGTTTAAGAACTTTAAAATTGCTCATTAAACTTAATTAAGATAAAAAGAAATTCTCATCTCACAAAACACATAGGAGAAACGTGTATTGAAAACATAACTTGGGTGAGATGATTTAGAATTTAATCAAGCTTAATTAGTTTAATACAATTCACCTAACTTAACAATTTACTTAATAACTTTACTTAAACTAATTTAACTTAACTCAACTTAATATACTCAACTCAAACTCAATAAATTAACTAAATTTAACTTAACAACTTACCTTAATTAAACTTAACTAAATTCAACTTAATATACTAAGCTTAACTAAGCTTAATAAATTTAACTAAATTAAAACAAACTTAATTGACCCACTAAACTAAACTTAATTAACCTACTAAATTAAACTTAATCATCTAATCAATTCAATCCAACCAACTTAATCAACTCAAATGAATTAAGTGAATCAACGAAATTAATCTAATAAAATCAATTAAATTGAATTAAACATAAAAATTAACTAAAATAAAAATACCTGAATTCAGTCAACTAGAGTATTTCCAGTCGACTGAATCAACTTCAGTTGCCTCTGAGCCTTAGGAAGGTAAAATGCGACTTCAGTCGACTGAAATTGATTCAGTCGAATGAAATGAAATGGTAGATAAAGTTTAGGCAGCAAAGTAAATGGTAAAATTAATTATAGTCGACTGAAACAGGTTCAGTCGATTCTAATTCAGTAGACTGGACTATTTCCAGTTGACTGGATCCCGTCTATAAGAACAACGCCAAGCCACGCCAAAATGACTCACAACCACTACAATCCACCGTGAAAACCCTATTTTTAGCCTTCCAAAGCGTCTAGGTCATCATATCTCTTTAAAATCATCCATAATGCCGAGGTAATAAGTCTAAAACTTTAGTTTCAATTACTTTCAATAAATATTGAGTAATTGTAATTCAATTTGGGCTAAAAGAAGAGTTGTTGAGATTAAGTCATCTACTTCATGCTTGGATATTAGGTTCCCTACTAAGGGGCATAGGATTAGGTTTGAGAACACACTTTATACTCCTATGCCTACTCGATACATTAGCAGATCATTTTTTAGTAATTCATGCATGCTTAGTATGGAAGTCATAACACATTATGGGTTAGAAAAACTGGTTTATTGCAAAAACTCTATTAACATAGACTTATGCGTAGAGTTTTTCAATAATTTTAGTAAAATTGATGATCATGCATATTCGACTAGAGTACAGGGTAAGGATTTTGTTTTTACCCCTTCTATGTTGAGAGAGCATCTAGGACTCATGCATTCATCATGCCCGATTGCATGCTTTCCATCCACGGAGTTACTGTACGGTGACCCCTACTCACACATTACGTTAGATAGGATACATATGCATCTATTTGGTGAGGAGAGAAATCCGTCTGTGAGTATCTTTAGTTCCACTAGACTCAGACTACAGGACTATGTCTTGTACCGAGTCATAATGAACTGCATTCTTCCACTCACCACTGGGGACATCGCTATGATGCACCCCTATCATTCATTTTTACTTTATGCACTTAGTCATAGATTAGATTTAGACATTAGCTTACAGATGTTCTATTCCATCATTTATCATTCTAGGTCAGTTACTAGCAGGAAGACACATTTTCCTTACTGTCATGTTAACACATCCCTCTTAGCTACATTATGATTTGATGTTACCATAGGTAACATTAAACAACTTACTAAGTATAACATGATAGGTTCTAGGAAGTTTGGTTTAGCTGAGATAGGTTTAGATGAAAATAATATCCTTGCATGGAAGAGAGATGGTCCTCAGCCCCAACCCCAGCCTGAGCAGGAGCCTAAGCTTGAGATTGACCCTGAGCACCACTCTGAGTCTGAACATCAAGAAGCCCCAGGATTCGATAGTCTATCACCTTTTCTTGGGCTTCCAGCACCTCCTACCGTAGTAGAGACATTATCCAGATTGGAGGATGCGATGCAGCGCCAAGAGCAACAACATCTTGAGATGATGCAGATATTGCAGGCACAGAGAGAGGATCATCGAGAGATGATGCAGCTATTTGGAATTGGACATCGCTAGAGGGGGGGGGGGTGAATGACGCGTCTTCATTCGCTTGACGGAATTTGATCGTGCTTGTCTACAATCGTTATTAGCGCAGCGAAATATAGAATAGCAATAACAAAACACGACAAACACAATCAAAACACGATAATATAACATGGTTCGTATCCTTAGGGTTTCTATTCCACGGATTGGGCTCCAATAAGCCCTAGCGATGCAAACACCACCACTAATCAGTAATACTCCTTCTCGACAGTAAGTCGGAGGCAGAGAAATCTCGTACAAGGATTCTTACAACAATAAGAAAGAAATACAAGCAAATATAAGTAAATTACACAAATACAAGTAAAGAAAACTTTACAAAATGTGAACTTGAGTGCTTGCTTTTGGTTGCTTGAGAAGACCCTTGAAGGTCTGGATTACAATAGCAAATCCCCTCCAAATCGCCTCAAAGAACCATTGCCAAAAATCTTCTCCTCGAGCTCCTTTTAAGGTTGATTCCGCACCTGACATTCGACTGCCATAAGGCCCAAGTCGACTGCCAACAGTGTCATTATCTCACAACGAACTTAATCCAGGTCAACATTCAAGCCAACGGATACACTGGCAGTCGACTGTCATTACCCATCAGTAGACTGCCAAGCCCGTAGCCGACTGACTAGTCGACTACCGAGCATTCTTCTCCCGCAACCTCGACCCCGTGATCGCCCTCTATGGCGATCATTCGCTCAACATCGATCGGCCATCGCTCGGGCAATGATCGCCAAGGCTATTGTCGCGATCGAACACCGATCGACTCATAGCGGTCGGATCGTCATAATCCCAATTAGTCGCCCAGAGTCAACTCGGTTGCCAAGTGTCAAAACACTTGACCAATCAACTGGTCCAAAGCCCCAGTCGACTGATAACCTCAACCATGAGGTTTAACCCCAAGTATGATGCCCTCATACTTGATAGACCATCCTTAGCCTAGACTTAAGCCTTCTAGCCACCTCCATCAACCTTATACCTATTGGATCCCTCCAAATCATCCATGACTTATTCATCCATACACTCGCCTTCAGGTGCTTCCATCGGCTATTGTCATGCTAAGCTGGTCCATACCACCAAGGCAAATTTTGGCTTACACTGCCAAGACTACCGTTTGGATTTTACGCCACCAAACCATTGGACTTATGTTGCTAAGACTCTCGCTTGGACTATACATTGCCAAACCATTGGACTTATGTTGCCAAGACTCTCATTTGAACTTTACGCTGCCAATATCAACCCTTGGACTTCCCTTGCCAACCCATGTTGGACTTTCCATTTGCCAAAACTCAAGATTGGACTTTCCCTTGCCAAGACCCATGCTTGGACTTTCCATGCCAACCCATGTTGGACTTTCCAATTGCCAAGACTCAAGCTTGGACTTTCTCTTGCCAAGACCCATGCTTGGTCTTTCCATACCAAATACTCAAGACTTGGACTTTCCCTTGCCAAGACCCATGCTTGGACTTCTCCATTATGGTCAACCCAAAGTCAACCCATTGTCAAACAATGATCAAACATCAATGTCAAATATCAAAACACTAACATCAAACCACTACTCAAGTAAAACTCGAGTCTGGTCAATCATGACCTTGGCCGATTGCACCAACAATCTACCATTTTTTGATGTTTGACAAAAACCAACATATTTGAGTTAGAACACTAACTCAATCCAATCCTCCCAATTTTCCAAATTGAGAATTCTCAAATTCTCCCCCTTTTTGACATACATCAAAAAGGCTCTCCCCAAGAGTGTCAATGTCTCATATCCCAATGAGATCTTACAATCTCCTCCTTGGTTCAAAAACAACTAGGATGCCTTCACTCTTCCTAGTGATAAGTCCCATATCACTAAAGAGAGGCAATCCTTCAATTTCTCCCATTCTATAAATTCTCCCCCTCACGAGGAAGAACACATCCATCATCCCATGATGGATAACCTTCCCCTAAAAGCTTGCTCCCCCTTGACCATTGCACCAATAATGTCCTTGGAGGGTCCCTAAACCTATAGGAATACTAAACCATCAAAATTAAGGTTAAAAGTTCAACCTTGAACTTTCACACACCTTAAACTTGATACACACCCAAACAACTCTCCTAATCCATATCCAATGAATTTTCACCCTTTCCAATGCTTTCCAAAGCGTATCCTAGGGTTAGGAGCAGTTAGGGTAGCTTAACACAATTGAAATCAGGCTAAACCAAACCTTATTTATCCGAAATCAGCATTGGCAGTGGATTCTTTCCAACATTGATCGCTTGATCACCGATCGCCACTTAGCAATCGATTTCTACAAATGCAGAATTCAAAAATCAAAAAATGAAATTCAAAAATTCATAAGTAATTATACATAATATGAAAAATCATGAAATTTCATATGTATAATACTTATATCAAATATTATGGGTGAAAAATATTGGAAAAATAAAATACCCATTAAATAATGAGATTGACACAAAGTTCAAAACCATTGAAAAGTTTCAATGTTTGACCCTACTTTATATCATCTCCTTCATTGGTGATTGCTATCAAAAGATATACCTCACCAAGATTTTTTAAAATGATTTTAAAATATTTTTTAAAACCTTATATTGAACCATGGTCTATGAGCTTAATGCACATGACTTGTACATAAACTTTCCTCATGATTCATCCATGGTATAAGATGAGTTTGAGTTCATCTAGATGCAAAAACTATGCACCTTGAACTTAACTCATTTCCTAGCATTTCACATGTGTCTAGGGTGTATCAATACACACACATGTCAATGTGATATGAGATGTGGGTTTTGTTCATCCTAATCTAAGGTCTCATGAATTTTCCTAAGGCAACACTACTTGATTCCCTTATACATGGGACTTTAAGTCATGCCAATTATCCTTAAATCAATTTTCATAAATCCTAAATGCATGAATGATGATTATGACATAAAATAATAACATAAATAAGCATGTGCCAATAATCATGATGTCATGGCATAGATATAAACCTAAGCATGATCATGACATTTATATGATAAAGATGAAATATGATATCATGACATGTTATATGGCAATCAAGGCATGACAAATGAAATATAAAGGTATAAGAATACCTAAATTTTAATATTAGTTGCCATTTGTTAGGATTAATTTCATTTTTCCATATTATCATTCTCTCCCAAGTGTGCCAAAAACCCAAAATGACACACTATGACCTCTAAACCTAGTTTGTGCCAATTTGATCAATTTTTCATAGCTCTCAAAATACATTGACACATCTTAAAATATTTTAGGATTTAAATTCAAACTTATTTCCAAGGTATCCCGAACCCTTGAAAATGTCCTAAAGTGTCAACTCTATCATGGTTAGGTTAACTACCCATCCACTTAGGTTGATACAATCTAACCCATTTAGCGTGAGTCAATCACGCTCTTAGGAACCCAATACCTATTGGAGCTCCTTGGGTTTATTAGGTATTCACTAGAGATGACCTCCCTTTATACCTTCCTAATGACCCTCCTAGGCTTAGAAGCCTTGGTCATTTTGGTCTTGTCATGGTTAACCTTAGGGATTGCCTCCCTAGTAACCTTCTTAGTGGTCTTCCTAGGTTTCATGGAAACCTTGGCCACTAGACACTTACCATGGTCAACTCTAGGGATAACTTCCCTTGTGACCTTGGTTTTTCTAGACCTAGGTTGTGTTCCATAATCGAATGGAACACTATGATAAGCAGACATTACCTTCTTGGACATAGACTTGTGACCCAAACCTTGCCTCCTAGATGGTTCTTGCCTCTTACACCCTTGACTTTGACTTTTATACCCTTGAAGTTGATTTTGCATATTTCTAAGGGTCTTTACGGGTTTCTCAAGCCTTGACCTCAAGGCTTGGTTCTCTAACTCTAATCTTCCCAATTTTGATTTTTTATTTATCCTTTGGGAAGGATTCCTCCTAGGCATATGTCTACCCTTCTTAGGGTTAATGCCTAAATGGTTTTCTACTTTCCTAATAGTTTCCCTAGGTAGGATTTTCCTAGGGTTATTAGTCCCAAATTTTTGTTTATTTTCAAAATTGCAACTCTTAGCACCTAAGCAAAAATATTTGTTATTCCTAGCATGTTTTCATCAACAATAGCAAGAGTGTTTAAGTTATTTCTAGCATGCTTTTTGACATTAAAGCTAGAAGGTGCATTACTAAAATATACCTTAGGATTTGCCTTAGAGGCTCCCCCTACATGTGATGCTCCTTCTTGAGTCTTCTTCCTTCCCCTAGGGCATTGACTCCTATAATACCCCTTTTGATTGCACTTGAAACACACCACATGCTCCTTGTTCTTCCTAGAGGGGACACCGACATCCTTGACCTTTGGCGCCAGTTGACTTTTCTTGACTCTTTTAGGGCACTTACTCTTGTAATGCCTGACTTCCCTACACTCAAAATAAATTATATGATTTTTATTTTTAACTAAATTGCTTGAGTTACCTAGAGTGGTGGTGGAATTTTTTGCTTCTTCATCTCTCCCGGATGTTGAGGTTACTTCTTGATTTTGCTATTGTTCCGGAGTAAATGGTCTCTCTCCCTCAAACCTTGAAGTGGAGACTTCTTCCAATTCTACCTCTTCTTTGGACATTGATGGCCTCTCAACCTCCAATTCTTCACACTCTTCTATCGACCCGGATGTTGACTCCTTCTCAACTTCTGAATCCTCAAGCTCTTGTGATGAAGATGATGTGCTCTCTTCTTCTTGAGCATGAGAGGATGAGCACTCCTCCTTGGACTCCTCTTCTACTTCATGAGTCGGTGATGGATTTTCATGATATTTCGCCAACTTGCTCCAAAGGGCCTTGGGGTCTTTACAATCTCCTATATTGATCAAAATATCATTAGGAATTACACTAAGTAATATACCCATTACCTTATTGTTTATGTTCGAGTATCGGATTTGCTCCTCGCTCCACTTCTTCTTCTTGAGTATTTTTCCATTCTCATCCTTAGGAGCGTCGAACCCTACCATCACATTAATCCAATTATCATAATCACACATTAAAAAAATACATCATTCTACCTTTCTAATATGCAAAATCTTTGTGGTCGAAGGAAGGAAGAATGTTGATGTCGTCACCCAATTTCTTTTGAAAATCCATGTTGTCCTCTAGTGTGTTTGCTCTCGCGGATGTGAAGTCAGTGAAGAGCAACCCGCTCTAATACTACTTGTTGGGTATCAGTGTGTCTTCTTTTTCTTAGAGACACCGGGCTCTGATACCACTTGTTGGGAATTGGATGTCGCTAGAGGGGGGGGGGGTGAATGGTGCATCTTCGTTTGCTTGACAAAATTTGATCGTGCTTGTCTACAATTGTTATTAGCGCAGCAGAATATATAATAACAATAACAAAACAAAACAAACACAATCAAAACACGATAATATAACATGGTTCGGAACCTTAGGGTTCCTACTCCACGGATTGGGCTCGAATGAACCCTAGTGATGCAAACACCACCACTAATCAGTAATACTCCTTCTCGATAGCAAGTCGGAGGCGGAGAAACCTCGTACAAGGTTTCTTACAACAATAAGAAAGAAATACAAGTAAATATTGGTGCAACAATGCCCCAAGCATTTATATGTTTTGATGTTTGGATAATCATCTAAGTTAGACAATAATTTGTGATCTAATTGTGAACATGTTCAAGTAACAGGGAAATCCAAGTATGAAGACTTGGTAAAGGCAAAGTCCAAGTATGAACTTGGCAAGAAAAGTCCAAGGTAAAGGTTTGGTGGCATAAGACCAAGCATGTTATCTTGGCGGCATTAAGTCCAAACGGACTTTGGCAAAGGAAAACCAAAGGCAAGTTTTGGCAACATAAGTCCAAGCATGTAGACTTGGCGGTGTAAAGTCCAAGCACGCTTTGGCAAAAGGAAACCCAAAGACATGACAAAACCGAAGGAAGCACTTGGAAGCAAAGCGCAAAGGATGAACAAGTCGCGGACTCGGAGGGATCCTGGAGGCGCAAGGCTTAAGGAAGAGCTAGAAGGTTGGGTCTAGGTCTAGGGGGTGTAATCAAGTATGAATTATTCATACTTGATGAGTATCGGAAATGATGTATCGACCGTCGGTGCTCGGCCCGAGTTAGGATGAAATCGACCATCTCACCGCTTTGGTCGTAGCAATGATCGAGATGTTGCACGATCGATCGCCAACAGCGGCGGGCGACCGATCGATAAACATAGGCACGAGAATAGAGTCTCACTCGATCGCGTGGCTGTGATCACTCGGATGATCACTCCATCGATCGATGGAGGGATCGATCGGCCGACTGATGAGAGTGTCATTGGAGGTAACGACTCTGAATCCCGTGAATCTGGCTATTCAGAAGCCGTTAACCGTGCCGGCAGTCGACTGATGGTGCTCCAACGGGAAAATCAGCCCTCTCTCTATAAAAAGAGGGCTTGTGGAGGTTTTTGGGGTTAATGCTTATTCTCTGATAATACTCTCAAGCCTCCACGATTTTTCTAAGCTTTCTAGTGATTCTAAATCTCTTTCTCCTCTCTAAGCTCCATCTACATCTTTTGTAAGAAGAGGAGGAGAGTTGTAAAGGAAAGCTTCGTAGTGATATTGATTAGGGTTGATCCACCTCAAGGATCACCGTGGAGTAGGAGCGTTATCTCCGAACCACATAAAAGAATCGTGTTAGCATTGTTTTTCATTTGTGTTATTATTATTTTTGTTGTGCTTCCGCTAATCTTTTTGTAGAGACGAAAAATAAGCTATTCACCCCCCTCTAGCTTCCAATCGATCACCAACAAGTGGTATCAGAGCCCGGATCGCATCGGAAGATCTAACAATCAACCGGAGCAAAATGGCTTTCCAAGAGGGGTATAGCACGGCGAGGCCTCAGTTCTTCGACGGCAATAACTTTGGCTACTGGAAAGGTAGGATAGAGTATTATTTAATGAATGATATTGAAAATTAGTTTAGCGTTGTAGATGGTTTTGAGAAGCCGGTCGATGAACACGGAGCGCCCATACCGACCAAGGATTGGACCAGAGACATGGCCAAGAAGGCTTAAGCCAACGCCAAGGCAACAACCACACTTCAATGTGGTTTGTCAAAAGAACAATTAAGCAAGGTGGGGCCATTTGAATCGGCGAAGGAGCTTTGGGAGAAGTTGATAGAGCTCAATGAAGGATCCAAAGAAACAAGAAGGGACAAGAGAGATCTCCTAATTGACCAACTTCAAAGCTTCTTCATGAAGACCAATGAGACCGTGAGCCAAATGCATGGTCGCTTCAAAGAAGTAGTCAACGGACTACATGTAATAGGTGAGAAGGTCGACAATCGAGACCTTGTAAGGTATGTGCTTCAAGCCTTCCCTAGAACAACCTTATGGGCCCAATGGTAGATGCCTATAAGGTCTCTAGGGATCTTTCTTTGGTTAAGTTAGATGAGTTATTTTGTGAATTTCAATTACATAAACAAGCTAACACTTCATCCAAAGAGAAGGGTATAGCTCTTTTTGTAGGAAAGGACAAAAAGAAGAAGGAGAAGAAGGAAGTGTCCTCCTCATCTGAATCCAAGGAAGACTCATCAAGTAGTGAAGATGAGCTATCGGCAAGCGAGGTGGCTCATTATGTTAAGAAGTTTGGTGGGAAGTCAAGGAAACTCACCAAGAAAGATGTGAGGAGGATGTTCCAATCCTCAAGAGGTAAGTCTTCAAATAGTTCAAATTTTACACCCAACGTAACTTGCTTTGGTTGCAACAAGAAAGGGCATATAAAGCCAAATTTCCCGGAACTAAAGAAGAAAGAGGAGAAGGAAAAGAAAAAGAAGGAAAAGAAGGAGAAGAAGAAGAAGGAGGCAATGGTGGCACAAACATGGGACACCCTAAGCATGGAAGACTCTTTTGACGATGAAGAAGTATGTCATGCCACCCGGAATCTAGCCCTCATGGCATTGGAGGAAGAAGTCGGGAGCTCAAGTGAGGAGTCCTCATCTTCTTCAAGCGACGAATCATCATCAAGTGATGATGATGAGGTAAACAACTCCCCTAGGGTAGATTTACTTTACAAGACAATTGCATGTCTTCAAAATGCATTGAATAGATCGAAAACTAGGATTAAGGACTTAAAAATAGAGATTAAATCACTTAAGAGTGTAGAACCATCTTGTGATAAATTACCTTGTGATGATGATGCATGTACCCTTAGGGATGAAAATGATGAATTGAAAAAAGAAATAGGTAACTTAAGAGCATGCTTAGAAAAATTTACTAATGGCTCTAAATACCTAGACATGATAATTAAGGATCAAAGGGCTATTTACAACAAGGTCGGACTAGGATATAGGCCTAAGGAAAAGGAGGTAGCATTTACATCTCTTGTTAGTAGAAAATCCATAATTAAAAGCAAGGGTAGAAAGGCTTGGGTCCCTAAGAAATTTCTAATTGATGCTAGTGGTCCTAAGATTTGGGTACCTAAGGATTGTATTTTTCATGTGATATAGGTAGAAGAACCAAGCTTGTGGATTGTTGATAGTGGGTGCTCAAAACACATGACCGGTGATGAGAGAAAATTCTCCACTATCAACCACACTAGCAAGGGAAAGGTATCATTTGGTAATAGCGGCAAACTTAAGATTCTAGGAAAGGGCACAATTGACGTATCCCCCAACCTTGCCATTCATAAAGTGTTATTAGTTAAAAATATGAAATTTAATTTACTTAGTGTAAGCCAACTATGTGATGCAAACTTTGATGTTAAATTTGATTCCTCAAAATATTTTATAAGACACAAAACTCTAAATGATTGCATGTTAGTAGGTTTTAGGAAATCAAATATATATTATGTTGATTTATCCTATGCTACTAATGCTTCTACTAAGTGTCTTATTGCAAAACAGGAAGAAAGTTGGCTTTGGCATAGGAGGCTAGGACACATAAACATGAAGAACATAGCCAAAATAGCAAAAATGAAGTTAGTCAAAGGGTTTCCTAAAGTAAAATTTCTCAAGGACAAAATGTGTGATGCATTCCAAGAAGGGAAACAATAAAAAACATCACACAAAGGTAAAAATTTACTTAGTACCGCCTTACCTTTAAAACTTTTACATATGGACTTATTTGATTGTCATAGTACCCCTTCTATGATTGGTAGTAAATATTGCTTAGTAATAGTAGATGATTTCTCTAGGTTTACTTGGGTATTTTTCTTGAAAAATAAAGATGAAACCCTAGGAATAATCATAGGTTTTAGCAAGAGAGTAGAAAATGAAAGAAAACTCAAAATCAACCGGATCCGTAGTGATCAAGGTGGAGAATTTGAGAATTCTAATTTCTTAACCTTTTGCTTAGAACAAGGGTATAAGCATGAGTTTTCTTATCCTAGAACACCCCAATAAAATGGGGTTGTGGAAAGGAATAATCGTGCCCTACAAGAAGCGGCTAGGACTATGCTAAATGCATATTCTTTACCTAGCTACTTGTGGGCGAAAGCGGTTAATACCGCTTGCTATATCCAAAATAGGGTGTTAGTTCATAGGTTTTTAGGAAAAACTCCATTTGAATTGTGGAATGGTACAATTCCAACAATTCATTATTTTAAGGTTTTTGGATGTAAAGTTTATATCTTAAATACCAAAGACAATCTAAGTAAATTTGAGTCCAAAGCGGATGAGGGAATCCTAGTTGGATACTCATCCACTAGTGTAGGACATAGAGTTTATAATAAAAGGACTCAAAAGATTGAGGAATCTTCAAATGTCCAATTTGATAAAACTTCCAATACATACCCTAGGAAATCCCCTATTGATGATGATATTAGTAATGAAAATCAAGAAATTTCCCAACAATTTCAAGATTTAACCTTAGGGGGTAATGATCAAGGGGGAGGATTGAATCAAGGGGGAGTAAGAGGTAATTCCAATGATGAGCAAAGGATTGATATTAATTATGATCAAACTCAAATTAATACACCTCCTAGAACCATAAGAGTTCATCAAAATCACCCCTTAGATCAAATTGTGGGTGAATTATCTCAAGGTGTTAGGACTAGGTTATTTCATAGGGATCCCACTAGTCATATAGCTCTAATTTCTCAAATTGATCCCAAAACAATCAAAGATGTATTACTTTATCCGGATTGGATCTTAGCAATGCAAGATGAATTGACTCAATTTGAAAGGAGTCAAGTATGGGAGTTAGTTCCTAGACCTAATGAAAACACCATCATTACTACAAGATGGGTCTTTAGGAATAAACTAGATAACCAAGGGAATATTACTAGGAATAAGGCAAGATTAGTTGCAAGGGGCTTTAATCAAGTTGAAAGACTTGACTATGATTAAACATATGCCCTGGTTGTTAAGTTAGAGTCTATTAGAATACTATTAGGGTATGCCTCCTATATGGGTTTCAAACTCCATCAAATGGATGTTAAATCGGCATTTCTAAATGGGTTTATTAAGGAAGAGGTATATGTAGAACAACCTCCCGGGTTTGAGAATATGGACTATCCAAACCATGTATACAAGCTTAGGAAAGCTTTGTATGGTTTGAAACAAGCTCCCCGGGCTTGGTATGAAAGATTATCATCTTTCTTAATTTCTAAGGATTTTAAAAGGGGTAGTGTAGATCAAACTCTATTTATAAAGTCAACATCAAAGGACATCTTTGTAGCCCAAGTATATGTTGATGACATCATTTTTGGGTCAACAAATGATGAACTTCTTCAAGACTTTATTAAAAATATGGAAAAAGAGTTTGAAATGAGTCTAGTTGGGGAATTAAATTTCTTCCTAGGATTACAAGCCAAACAAACAAGTGAAGGAATTTATATTTATCAAACCAAATATGCTAAGGAAATGATTAAGAAATCTGGATTGGAAAATGCTAAGGTAGTTTCAACTCCAATGGCAACCAATACTAAAATAGATAGTGATAATGAAGGAAAATAAATTGATCTTACACTCAATAGGAGCATGATTGGTAGCCTTTTGTACTTAACCGCTAGTAGACCCGACATATTATTTGCGGTTGGTATGTGTGCTAGGTATCAATCATGTGCAAAAGAATCTCATTTAGTTGTCGTTAAGAGAATCTTAAGATATATTAAATGCACACTAAATGTAGGACTATGGTACCCTAGGACTAGGTCTTTTGATTTGGTTGGGTACACCGATTCCGATTATGCCGGTTGCAAATTGGATCGGAAGAGTACTAGTGGTGGATGCCAATTCCTTGGGTCCTCCCTAGTTAGTTGGAGTAGTAGGAAGTAACCTTATGTTGCCCTATCCACGACCGAGGCCGAGTATGTGGCTATGGGTGGTTGTGTAGCTCAATTACTATGGATGAAACATACCTTAGAAGATTATGAGCTATCTTACTCCAACATGAAAGTATTTTGTGATAATGTGAGCACCATAAACTTGACCAAAAATCC
This sequence comes from Wurfbainia villosa, assembly GCA_025175895.1. Taxonomy (NCBI): domain Eukaryota; kingdom Viridiplantae; phylum Streptophyta; class Magnoliopsida; order Zingiberales; family Zingiberaceae; genus Wurfbainia; species Wurfbainia villosa. The sequence continues at coordinate 27,762,184 of CM045995.1, forward strand.
GGTGCATCACTCTAGGACTAAGCACATTGAAGTGAAACATCACTTCATTAGAGATCATGTGGCTAAGGGGGACATTGAGCTTAATTACATTGAATCCAAGTCCAACATAGTCGACATATTTACCAAGGCTCTCCCCGAGGTAGAACTCTCATCACTTAGGAGAGAACTTGGAATGTGCTTGGTTGAATAAAGGTGTAGGTTTGCATGATCCTATAGAAATCCTAGGATTTATACCTTTAAGCATCTCACAAAACACCTAAGAAACCATGATTTTTGTATCGAGCCACTTAGACAATATGTGAGATGTTAGGAAGATGCACTTGATTCATCATGTTTGTTATGATGCATTACTATGGACCAAAGTGTCATCTAGAGACATTAATTCTTCATTGGACCAATCATTGGGAAGGCTTATACACAATTGATGTGCATATAACTCCAAGAACATGATTGGAAATGTCAAATAAAATATATTTTAAACTATGTTTATCATATTTTGAAAAACAGTTTTCAAGTGAAACACAAAAGTGATACAAAGTTTGCAAAAACATTAGGACTTTTGATAGCTTCCAAGTTTGTATCAATCTTGAAATCTGGAAAACATATATTTTTCAAATTATTTTTCCTTGATAAAGTATGATTTCAGAAATGTGTACACAAAATTTTGTGATTTTTCGAGGTTTCTAGAATTTCTAACGCATTTATGAAATTGGCCTGAAAAGGCTGAAATTCAGATTTCAGGCGTAGCAGTCGACTGAGTCAGAAATCAGTTGACTGATACGCTGTGTTTTCTGAAAAATAGCTCCACTTTATGATATTTAGTATATCTTTGATGTCCTAAAATCATAGCATGATAATATTGAGTATAAACAAACATTTAGGACTGTTTAATGTGGTGTTTTAGGGGGAGTTTCATAAAATGTATCTTTTTCATCTCCAAATTTACATTGTTGGTGCAAAGTTAGGATTTAAACCTTCAAATTGTTTGATAGGCTTTTGCTCCACATGTCTTTCACTCATCATGAACTATATCTTGGATTAAGGGGGAGCTAAATTTCAATTCTATACCTTAGTTCAAGATTACAACACATTTATGAAATATATGATTTCTTCTCTTTTTGATGTATGTCAAAGGGGGAGAAGAAATGTTTAAGTTAGAATTGGATATATGATTATGTGATATGATTATGTGCGTATCTTTAAAAGACCTAACTTAAATGATTGCCAAACATCAAAAAGGGAGAGATTATTGGTGCAACAATGCCCCAAGCATTTATATGTTTTGATGTTTGGATAATCATCTAAGTTAGGCAACAATTTGTGATTTAATTGTGAACATGTTCAAGTAACAGGGAAATCCAAGTATGAAGACTTGGTAAAGGCAAAGTCCAAGTATGAACTTGACAAGAAAAGTCCAAGGTAAAGGTTTGGCGGCATAAGACCAAGCATGTTGTCTTGGCGGCATTATGTCCAAACGGACTTTGGCAAAGGAAGACTAAAGGCAAGTCTTGGCAGCGTAAGTCCAAGCATGTAGACTTGGTGGCGTAAAGTCCAAGCACGCTTTGGCAAAAGGAAACCCAAAGACATGACAAAACCGAAGGAAGCTCTTGGTGTTAGTAATATATGAGAGATGTCCTAAGGCAATCGCCTTATGTATGAATCATTTATATGATAAATGAAGATTCACTATTTGAGTATACATGGTTTCATGTATTTGATTGGATCTTAAACTCATTTACTGAATGTCCGCGATACGCCTCACAGCATGAGAGAATTTGTGATTGGATCACAACTAGTGAGTATCTCTATATGTGTAATTGTGATGTATCGGAATTATCCCTAGTCGATGAATTGATGGATTTGGACACCATCAATTCTGTCGAGACTAGCACGAGGTATACTCCTTGGTGTATCCAAGTAGCTGATTCTCACTGGCTGGAGACATTGTGATGTCTGGAGTTAATCGTGGATGCTAGTTATGGTAACTAGTTCATTGGAGTGACCAACCGTAAGACTTCATATGGTTCTCTGCATATATAGATATGTCAATGAAGTTCTTACTGTAGCTTAAGTGCGATGTTCCTTTGACTTGTGGTATTCAAGTCATCTTGATCATAAAGACTTATGCTTTGACATCTTAATCAAGCATCTCTGAGGGGATGTGGATCCGGAATGATTGAGTATAAGTCGAAGTGATCGAAGGTGTTTGAATAGCCTATAAAGGATTCACCACTCCTTGCGAGGAGATGTATACCCATGGCCTCTTGTCGGATTGTTACTAAAGTCTTTGGCCAAAGCATTACATGTTTAGAGTAAGGTACTCTTCGATACATGTGCAGTAACTAGAATCCGTAGGACGAGGAAATGATACTTGGGCTAGGTGTGACATAGTCAGCCTAGTGGGGACTGACACTATAGACCATGTCCTGAAGCAAGTTGGTATAAGATGAGTGAAGGGAATGGGGCACGATTCATTCGAGCTGCTGAAGGGTTTCAGAAATAGTTCTGGATCAACCGTTGATCTTTTCGGTTAATTGGGGATCATGATGTACTACTAGGTGCCACTCATGATCGTTCTATAATTAATGGTTAATTATAGACGGTCAACATAAACTGAGAACCTATTTGGTCACACGCACAACGAGCGTAATCTAAAGGATTTAAAACGAGCTTGAGAATGAGATTCTCAGACCGAGAGAAACTGGGTTTGGTTGGACCAAACATGGAGCGAGCATGAAATCGTTTCAGTCGCAATGGAAGAGTGGATGGACCGTGTCTTATAAAGACATGATGGATAAACTAAATTAGTTTGGATCTAATCCAATGGAGGAGAATAAACCAAAGGGTTTGGTTTGTTTTAAACGAATGAACCAAAGTTGGTTCGGTTCATTTTAACTTAAAATAAACCATCATGGTTTGGTTTATTTTAACTTAAATTAATGGAGCGGGTTAACGGGCCTTATGGTTATGATTCGATAACCATTAAGAGAATTTGTTCTTTATAAAATAGGGCTTAAGGGTTTTTGTTAAACGCTAATTGAGGCAACCCTAGTTTTGGCCGCCCCCCTCCTCTCCTTGGAGAAGTCGGCGCCAACACCTCCCTTTGCCGCCGCCCACCATCAAGCTCCTTGAACCGGCGTCCAGCTGTCGTCTTCTCCACTTGCCGACGTCGAGCTGCCGGAGGAGCTCCGGTGATCTCCCTTGGGTTTGGTAATAAGGTGAGCTTCCACCTTTCCTTTTTGGCAGGCCCCTACTCCTCCACCAAAGCTGTCCAGTTTTCTGGACAGCTTGTTTCCCTCTCGTCGGAGCATCGTTTGGATGACGTTTGGAGCTCCGACAGTGGTAGCCTTGCCAGGGATTCGATCTCCGGTAATCCTCATAGGTGGAGGACGAAGGATTCGTCAAACGGTTGATGAATACCTCTCCGGAGAAGCTAGTTTTGAGGACTCATTTTTGGATCCGAATTTGGATTCGGATCGTGATCTTCTCTCGATCACATCATCTTCAACACGAGGCTAGTAACCCGTACGAAGATGAGGCTCATGACTTGGTGAAGTCATCCCGAAGATACTCGGCGTGGATACGGATAGAGACGATTCTAGCTAGGATCGTTCCGGTTGATATCTTTCCCGCTACACGTGATACGTAAGGTATACGTAGTTAAATTTCCTTTTATTGCAAAATTTAAATTTACGGTTATGTCTACACATGTTGTACTATGCATGCATGTGATGTGTGTGTTGTAATAAATGTAGATTTATTATTTTTATTTTTTCCGCTGTGCACATGTTTACGAAACATGTTCGAACACACACTCGCCGCGGTGCCGGAAACCCAACAGTGGTATCAGAGCCCAGGTTGTGTTTCGACATAATCGTAAAATTGTTTTGCGATAGTCATAATGATATTTCTGGAAATTTTCTACTTTTGGAAAGTTAGAAGTATTTATGGAATTTTTTCAATTTTGGAAAGTTTAGAAGTATTTATGGAAATCTTCCACTTTTGGAAAGTTGGAAGTATTTATGGAAATTGATATTTTCCATAAATAAAATATTTGATTAGATTTTGGAAATTTTTTTCCTAATTTAATCATGATTTGATTTGGGAAATCAAATCTTAAAAATATTTTAATTTCCATAAGTAGTTTTGATGATTTAGGAAATTGGTTTCCTAAATTGACTTTCCTTAATCAACTATTTTCACAAATAAAATATGTGATTAGATTTGGAAATTTATTTCCTAATATAATCATGATTTGATTTGGAGAATCAAATCTTAAACATATTTTATTTCCATAAATAGTTTTGACATATAAGGAAATATTGTACATGACATAATTGTATGCCATGTAATTGCATTAGATGCATATCATTATGCCATGCGTGTCGTGACATATAGATGTATGCCATGCCATGTAGATAATATTTATTTGCATGCAAAGAGGATGAGACATAAAAACCCTAACTCAATATTAAAGCCTAAACCTTCCATTAATATGGTTAGAATCAGAGTTTCGTTTCTTGTTCGGGTTGTTGGACTCTCTCCAAGCCCGGCTCGAACCCGAACATGTTCAAACCATGGAATAGTTTAATACTAATATGGTAAGAGTCAGAGGCCAATCGTTAGCTTTGGTTGTTGGACTCTCTCTAAGCTGAGCTAATTGATTGAATGCGTTCTAACCATATTAAAACTATTCCTCGATTAATGGGTTGGCTTTAACCTGGAGCATCGGATTGTTGGACTCTCTCCAAGGTCGATGTAAAGGGAGGTGAAGTTGGGAGCTATGCATATGATGCATACTTGTTAATGTGTTCACAACCCGATGTATGTGTGAACATTTAATTAGTTGATAGCACATTGTGATAGTTGCATATACGTGATATACAATCGATATAGTTGATACCTACCATCGTAGTTATGAATGACTTGTTGGACTCTCTCCAAGGTTGTTCATATCTATGCTGGATATCAGCCCATTCGGAGATGGACCTACGATCTCCCAAAGTGATTTTGGGGTTTTTGAAATTCGAAAAATGAATGAGATTTATAAATGTATATTGATGCATTTTAAAATTATTTTCTCATATATGCTCGTTTTGTATTTCTAGGTCAATCGATTGATCATGACGTCTTTGAATTTGTGCACTATTTTGGATTCAAAAAAACTGACTGGGCCTAACTTCCTGGACTAGCTTAGAAACCTGAGAATTGTTCTCAAGGCAGAAAAGCTAGCATATGTCCTTGAAGAGCTTCTTCCCAACCGTCCTAAGGACGATGCAACTCCAGACCAAATGTTGGTCTATCAGAAGCATGTGGTAGATTCTGAGCTGGCGAGTTGCAACATGCTAGCGGCGATGGTACATGAGCTGCAAAAGCAGCATGAGCATATGGATGCTAATACCATGGTCTTCCATCTTCATGAGTTGTTTGATGAGCAAGCGAGATCCGAAAGGTTCGAAGTCTCCAGACTCCTCTTCACCACGAAGATGCAAGAAGGTTCGTCTGTAGTGCAGTTTGTGCTAAAGATGAATGGGTACATCGAGCGGCTAGCCACCCTCGGGTTTGTGATGGATCATGAATTAAGTATTGACTTAATTCTGCATTGTTTGCCCAAGAGTTTCTCACAATTTGTGATGAACTATCGGATGAACAAATTAGAATCCACTATTCCCGAGCTCCTCAATATGCTGAAGACTGTGGAGCCTTTTGTGAAGCATGAGGAGAAGGCGGTTTTGTTAGTTGATTCCTCAAAGAAAGGTTATAAGAGGAAGGCAAAAGAACAGAAGAAAGGGAAGAACAAGAAGGCAAAGAAGGCAGAACCAGCACAAAAGGGCACTTGCCATCACTGTGGCAAGGAAGGCCACTGGCAAAGAAATTGCAAGATTTATCTTGATTCCATGAAGAAGAAGAAGGCATTCGATGCCCCATCCTCTTCAGGTATCTTCGTTATTGATTGTCATTCTATTTCCTTAGACACTTGGGTATTGGATACTGGGTGTGGCTCACATATATGTAATGACATACAGGGGCTAAGGAATAGAAGAAGACTCGTCAGAGGGGAGTCAAATTTGCGAGTTGGCAATGGAGCAAAGGTTGCTGCGGTCGCCATCGGAACTTATTTGCTGAAGCTCCCTAGTGGACTAGTCTTGGAACTGGACAATTGCTATTGTGTTCCTTCTCTAATAAAGAACATTGTTTCTATTTCCTGCTTAAATAGAAATTGTTTCCATTTGACGTTTAGTAACAATTGTTGTTATATAACTTTGAATGACATACTTTATGGAACTGGAACTTTGAGCAATTGCATTTATACGTTGGACGTATCCAGTGACATTTTCAATATCGAAGCGAGCAACAAGCATGCTCGAAAGGATGATCAATTAGACTCCTACATGTGGCATTGTCGTCTTGGCTAAGTAAGCAAGAAACGCATGTCCGAATTACACCGATGTGAAATTCTAGAATCGTTTGAATTGGATTCATACGATACATGCGAATCATGCTTAAAAGGCAAGATGACTAAGTTACCTTTTATTGGAAAAGGTGAACGAGTGGGAGAGTTACTAGGTCTAATACATACTGATGTATGTGGACCTATGTCAACTCAAGCTTTAGGGGGCTATAGCTACTTCATTACCTTCACCGATGATCACTCACGGTTTGGGTATGTGTTCTTGATGAAACACAAGTTTGAAGCCTTTGAAAGGTTCAAAGAATTTAGAAATGAAGTAGAGAAAAAACATGACAAGAGTATTAAAATACTTTGATCGGATCGAGGTGGTGAATACTTAAGTCAAGAGTTTCTTGATTATCTAAGAGACAATGGCATATTGTCTCAATGGACTCCGCCATATACACCACAGCATAATGGAGTATCTGAGAGGCGTAACCGGACCTTGTTGGACATGGTCAGGTCAATGATGAATCATGCAAATCTTCCCAAGTCCTTTTGGGGCTATGCACTTCAGACAGCTATTTACTTGTTAAACAGAATGCCAACCAAGGTAGTCTCTACTACTCCATATGAGCTATGGAATGGTAAGAAATCTCATGTATCTTACTTGAAGATATGGGGTTGTCCAGCTTATGTGAAGCGGACTGTATCAGATAAATTGGATGCTAAGTCTGATAAATGTCTATTTATTGGATATCCTAAGGAAACAAGCGGTTACCAATTCTATCATCCTGTGGAACAAAAGGTGTTTGTTTCAAGGCATGCTGTGTTTCTAGAGAAAGAGTTTCTCTTGCAAGAAAATAGTGGGAGTGTCGTCGAGCTTGAGGAGGCTCGAGAGACTCAAATAGACATTAATGAGATACCTGGTGAAGCACAACAGCCAATAACTCATAGTGTTTGGACCTCTATCAGAATAACACCACATCTTCGTAGATCTGGTAGAACACGCAACATTCCTGAGAGATATGGATTTCTCGTAAGTGAATCGAACGACGTGTTACTCATTGATGATGAGGAGCCTACCAGTTATGAAGAAGTGCTGACAAGTTCAGAAAGGGATAAGTGGCTTGAAGCCATGAAGTCGGAAATGGATTCCATGTATGAAAACCAAGTTTGGAACTTGGTTGACCCACCTGAAGGCATCAAGCCTATAGGGTGCAAGTGGGTTTTCAAGAAGAAAACCGACATGGATGGTAATGTGATTACCTATAAAGCTAGATTAGTGGTGAAAGGATATCGTCAAAAACAAGGTGTTGATTATGACGAAACCTATTCGCCTATAGCTATGCTTAAATCCATTAGGATGCTCTTGGCCATAGCGGCTCATTATGATTATGAGATATGACAGATGGATGTGAAAACAACTTTCCTTAATGGAAACCTGCTCGAGGACGTGTATATGATACAGCCTGAGGGTTTCACATCGATTGATAAAACCAAGGTATGCAAATTGCGACGGTCCATATATGGATTGAAGCAAGCATCCAGGAGCTGGAATATCCGTTTTGAAGAGACAATTAAAAAGTTTGATTTCTCACAAAATCCAGGCGAACCTTGTGTGTACAAGAAGGTTATTAGGAGTGCAGTCGTGTTCCTAGTATTGTATGTCGATGACATATTACTTATAGGAAATGATGTTTCAATCTTACAGTTAGTTAAGGTTTGGTTATCCAAGATATTCTCCATGAAAGACCTGGGAGAAGCAACCTACATCCTTAGGATTAAGATCTATAGAGATAGATCGAAATGGTTGCTTGGTCTTTCGCAGTCTACATATATAGACTGAGTGCTAAAGAGGTTTAGCATGTCGGAATCCAAGAAGGGTTTCCTACCCATCAGGCATGGGGTACACCTTTCGAAGTCTATGTGTTCGCGCACAGAAGACGAGAGGATTTGCATGAGTAAGATTCCCTATGCATCTGCAAATAGGATCTATCATGTATGCTATGTTATGTACGAGGCCCGATGTATCGTATGCTTTGAGTGTCACGAGCAGATACCAGTCTGATCCAGGAATGGATCATTGGGTGGCTGTTAAGACGATCCTTAAGTACTTAAGAAGAACTAAGGATGTGTTCCTAATATATGGAGAAGGGGACATGGTGATACGCGGGTATACGGATGCCAGCTTCCAGACAGACAAGGATGATTCTAGGTCTCAGTCTGGATATGTGTTCACCTTGAATGGGGACGCAGTGAGTTGGAAAAGTTCCAAACAAGACACTGTAGCGGATTCTACCACTGAGGCAGAATACATTACAGCTTCGGAAGCAACAAAGGAAGCAGTTTGGATCAATAAGTTCATTTATGAACTTGGTGTGATTCTAGCCATTGTTGAAGCAATACCGGTCTACTGCGACAACAATGGAGCAATTGCACAGGTGAAAGAGCCAAGCTCTCATCAATGATCCAAACATGTGCTTCGCCGCTATCATCTTATTATAGAGATCATCAGTAGAAAAGAAATACAAATCGAGAAAATCCCCACTGAAAGGAACTTAGCGGATCCCTTGACTAAGGCATTACCTCAAAGTAAGTTTGAGGGTCATGTTACAGCTTATGGTATTGGATACCGTAGCGATTGGCATTAGGCCAAGTGGGAGTCTGTTAGTAATATATGAGAGATGTCGTAAGGCAATCGCCTTATGTATGAACCATTTATATGATAAATGAAGATTCACTATTTGAGTATACATGGTTTCATGTATTTGATTGGATCTTAAACTCATTTACTGAATGTCCGCGATACGCCTCACAGCATGAGAGAATTTGTGATTGGATCACAACTAGTGAGTATCTCTATATGTGTAATTGTGATGTATCGGAATTATCCCTAGTCGATGAATTGATGGATTTGGACACCATCAATTACATGAGACTGTATACTCCTTGGTGTATCCAAGCAGCTGATTCTCACTGGCTGGAGACATTGTGATGTCCGGAGTTAATCGTGGATGCTAGTTATGGTAACTAGTTCATTGGAGTGACCAACCGTAAGACTTCATATGGTTCTCTGCATATATAGATATGTCAATGAAATTCTTACTGTAGCTTAAGTACGATGTTCCTTTGACTTGCGGTATTCAAGTCATCTTGATCATAAAGACTTATGCTTTGACATCTTAAGCAAGCATCTCTGAGGAGATGTGGACCTGGGATGATTGGGTATAAGTCGAAGTGATCGAAGGTGTTTGAATAGCCTATAAAGGATTCACCACTCCTTGCGAGGAGATGTATACCCATGGCCTCTCGTCGGATTGTTGCTAAAGTCTTTGGCCAAAGCATTACATGTTTAGAGTAAGGTACTCTTCGATACATGTGGAGTAACTAGAATCCGTAGGACGAGGAAATGATACTTGGGCTAGGTGTGACGTAGTCAGCCTAGTGGGGACTGACACAATAGACCATGTCCTGAACCAAGTGGGTATAAGATGAGTGAAGGGAATGGGGCACGATTCATTCGAGCTACTGAAGGGTTTCAGAAATAGTTCTGGATCAACCGTTGATCTTTTCGGTTAATTGGGGATCATGATGTACTACTAGGTGCCACTCATGATCATTCTATAATTAATGGTTAATTATAGACAGCCAACATAAACCGAGAACCTATTTGGTCACACGCACAACGAGCGTAATCCGAAGGATTCAAAACGAGCTTGAGAATGAGATTCTCAGACCGAGAGAAACTGGGTTTGGTTGGACCAAACATGGAGCGAGCATGAAATCGTTTCAGTCGTAATGGAAGTGTGGATGGGCCGTGTCTTATGAAGATATGAGGGACGAACTAAATTAGTTTGGTTCTAATCCAATGGAGGAGAATAAACCAAAGGGTTTGGTTTGTTTTAAACGAATGAACCAAAGTTGGTTCGGTTTGTTTTAACTTAAAATAAACCATCATGGTTTGGTTTATTTTAAATTAAATTAATGGAGCGGGTTAACGGGCCTTATGGTTATGATCCGATAACCATTAAGAGAATTTGTTCTCTATAAAATAGGGCTTAAGGGTTTTTGTTAAACGCTAATTGAGGCAACCCTAGTTTTGGCCGCCCCCCTCCTCTCCTTGGAGAAGTCGGCGCCAACACCTCCCTTTGCCGCCGCCCACCATCAAACTCCTTGAACCGGCATCCTGCTGCCGTCTTCTCCACTTGCCGGCGTCGAGCTGCTGCCGGAGGAGCTCCGGTGATCTCCCTTGGGTTCGGTAATAAGGTGAGCTTCCACCTTTCCTTTTTGGCCGACCCCTACTTATCCACCAAAGCTGTCCAGTTTTCTGGACAGCTTGTTTCCCTCTCATCGGAGCGTCGTTTGGACGACGTTTGGAGCTCCGACAGTGGTAGCCTTGCCAGGGTTTCGATCTCCGGTAATCCTCATAGGTGGAGGACGAAGGATTCGTCAAACGGTTGACGAATACCTCTCCGGAGAAGCGAGTTTTGAGGACTCATTTTTGGATCCGAATTTGGATTCGGATCGTGATCTTCTCTCAATCACATTATCTTCAACACGAGGCTAGTAACCCGTACGAAGATGAGGCTCGTGACTTGGTGAAGTCATCCCGAAGATACTTGGCGTGGATACGGATAGAGATGATTCTAGCTAGGATCGTTCCGGTTGATGCCTTTCCCGCTACACGTGATACGTAAGGTATACGTAGTTAAATTTCCTTTTATTGCAAAATTTAAATTTACGGTTATGTCTACACATGTTGTACTATGCATGCGTGTGATGTGTGTGTTGTAATAAATGTAGATTTATTATTTTTATTTCTATCGCTGTGCACATGTTTACGAAACATGTTCGAACACACACTCGCCGCGGTGCCGGAAACCCAACACTTAGAAGAAAAGCGCAAAGGATGAACAAGTCGCGAACTCGGAGGGATCCTAGAGGCGCAAGGCTTAAGGAAGAGCTAGAAGGTTGGGTCTAGGTCTAGGGGGTGTAATCAAGTATGAATTATTCATGATCGATGTATCACGATCGTGCTCGACCGAGTCGGGATGAAACCACGACCATCGATCACGACTTTGTCGTGGCGATCGGCCGATGTTGCGATCAGTTGACTGCCAACAGTGGTAGTCGATTGATCAAGTTAAACACAGGCACAGAATGAAGTCTCACTCGACTGCGACCTGTGATCACTCGACTGATCACTCCATCAGTCGACTGTTGGAGGGATCAGTCGATTGATGAGAGTGCCGTTGGAGGTAACGACTCTGAATCCCATAAATCCGGCTATTCAGAAGCCGTTAACCGTGTCGACAGTCGACTAATGCTGTGCATCAGTCGACTGATGGTGCTCCAATGGGAAAATCAGCTCTCTCTCTATAAAAAAAGGGCTTGTGGAGGTTTTTGGGGTTAATGCTTATTCTCTGATAATACTCTCAAGCCTCCATGATTTTTCAAAGCTTTCTAGTGATTCTAAATCTCTTTCTCCTCTCTAAGCTCCATCTACATCTTTTGTAAGAAGAGGAGGAGTGTTGTAAAGGAAAGCTTCATAGTGATATTGATTAGGGTTGATCCACCTCAAGGATCATCGTGGAGTAGGAGTGCTATCTCTGAACCACGTAAAAGAATCGTGTTAGCATTGTTTTTCATTTGTGTTATTATTATTTTTGTTGTGCTTCCGCTAATCTTTTTGTAGAGACGAAAAACAAGATATTCACCCCCCCTCTAGCTTCCAATCGATCACCAACAGTAAACTACACAAATATAAGTAAAGGAAACTTTAGAAAATGTGAACTTGAGTGCTTGATTTTGGTTGCTTGAGAAGATCCTTGAAGGTCTGGATGGCAGTAGCAAATCCTCTCCAAATCGGCTCAAAGAACCATTGCCAAAAATCTTCTCCTTGAGCTCCTTTTAAGGTTGATTTCATGCATGACAGTCGACAGCCATAAGACCCTAGTCGGCTGTCAACAATGTCGTTGTCTCACAACGGACTTAATCCATGTCAGCATACAATCCAACGGATACACTGACAGTCGACTGCCAAGCCCATAGACGACTGACCAGTCGGCTATAGAGCATTCTGCTCCTGCAACCTTGACCAACAGTCGACTGCCCCCCATGACAGTCGACTGCTCAAGCCATCAGTCGATTGCCCAATGCTGGTAGTCGACTGTCAAGGGTATATGTCACAGTCGAACACCAGTCGACTCACAGCAGTCGACTAGTCATAATTCTAGTCGATGCCCAGAGTCAACTCAGCTGCCAAGTGTCAAAACATTTGACCAATCGACTGGTCCAAAGCCCCAGTTGACTGATAACATCAACCATGAGGTTTAACCCCAAGTATGATCCCCTTATAGATGCTAGACCATCATTAGTCTAGACCTAAGCCTTCTATCCACCTCCATCAGCCTCACGCCTATTGGATTCCTCCAAGTCATCCATGACTTGTTCATCCATATGCTAGCCTTCAGGTGCTTTCATTGGCTATTGTCATGCTAAATTGGTCCATATCGCCAAGGCACATTTGGGCTTACACTGCCAAAACTATCGCTTGGACTTTACGTTGCCAAACCATTGGACTTATATTGCCAAGACTCCCGCTTGGACTTTACGGTGCCAAATCATTAAACTTATGCCGCCAAGACTCTTGCTTGGACTTTATGCTGACAATATCAACCCTTGGACTTCCCTTGCCAATCCATGTTGGACTTTCTATTTGCCAAGACTCAAGCTTGGACTTTCCCTTGCCAAGACCCATGCTTGGACTTTCCATGCCAACCCATGTTGGACTTTCCAATTGCCAAGACTCAAGCTTGTACTTTCCCTTGCCAAGACCCATGCTTGGACTTTCCATGCCAAGTACTTTAGACTTGGACTTTCTCTTGCCAAGACCCATGCTTGGACTTCTCCATTATGGTCAACTCAAAGTCAACCATCTAGTCAACCCATTGTCAAACAATAGTCAACTCATGGTCATGTAGGAATGTTGATGACCACTAGAGGGGGGGAGGGAGGGGTGAATAGCACGTACGTTGCATCGATGGAATTCAATTGTGTTCGTCTCTACAATTCGATTAGCGCAGTGAAAATACAAAATGCAATACAAATATAGAGACAAATACACAATCACAACACAAAATACACAACGATATACGTGGTTTGGAACCTTAGGGTTCCTACTCCACGGGGCGAGCTCAATGAGCTCTAGTGATGACAACACCATTAATAAAACTCCTTTTCGACAACAAGTCGGAGGTGGAGAAACCTCGTACAAAGATTACAACAGTAATATAATGAATTACAATAAGAAAAACTAAGCAATACACAAAACAAGTAAAGAACACTTTACACAAGAACTTTGGATTGCTTGCTTGTTTCTTACTTTAGATTGGTCTTGAAGGTCTGGAATGCAGCAACAATTTCCCTCTAAAATAGCCCCAAAAAATTCTGTCTAAATCCTCCATGAGCTGCTCCTTTTATGTCTGCATCAAGCTGGATTCGTACTTGACAATCGACTGCCATAAGGCCCCAGTCGACTACCAACTGTACCGTTGTGAGACAAAGACTTAATCCACGTCGGCATTCAAGCTAACGGTTACACTGGTAGTCGACTGCCATTACCTAGTAGTCGACTACCAGGGCCGTAGCCGACTGACCAGTCAGCTACTGAGCATTCTGCTCATGCAACCTTGACCAACAGTCGACTGCCCTCCATGGCAGTCGATTGCCATCAGTCGACTGCCCAATTCTGGCAATCGACTGCCAAGGCATTTTTCCGCAATCGAACCTTAGCCGACTCTGATCAGTTCGACTTGCAATAATCCTAGTCGACTGACAAGAGTCAACTTAGTCGCCAAGTGTCAAAACACTTGACCAATCAATTGGTCCAAAGCCCCAGTCAACTGATAACTTCAAATTGTTAGGGCAATCTCTTGCCGTAATATGGTTTTGATGGTGTGGCAAAGGGTTTAAGCTAGTTTGATATGTTGATTTAATATGTGCATTGAAGTCGTGCAGGACTTAGTAATTCGCACATGGAGCCGTGGCGAGTTTCACATCTCATGACTCATGCCTTGAGTCGGTGAAGGATAGCTTTACGGAAGCCGTGCGCTTGGAGCATCCGAGGGACCGCCGGACGAGAAGCTTAGAGTGAAGCCGGAGGAAGTAGACTTTGAGGCAAGAGACGCGAGGGAGCATTGCAGAGCCGTGCGCCTGATGCTGCCGAGGGACGTGGCCGAGAACGAAGAGAACTTCGAAGGCGAGGGACTCCGAGAGATGAGAGTGAGCGAATGTAACCCGGGAAGGGGTAGCTCTTAGGTGAAACTTGGCCATTTGGCCAAGTGTCGGATGGGTTTTCGACACACCGATCGCCATGTCATGGCGATCATGCTCGAGTCGAGTGAGTTCGACCGGGTATACGATCGCTGGATTGGCCAGCGTGATGCGCATACGTGGGCGGTCATCGCAAGACCATCGATCAGAAGGCGTGATCGGTAGTCAATAGGGTTTTCGCGGCCGTTCGTAGCCGGCCGGCGATCGACTACGGAGGCGGCGATCGGATGAGGTCCATCGGGCCGATCCAAGAGTTCCGTTGGACTACAACGGTCGGGATCCGAAGTGTTCGGAGGCCGTTGTAGTGACGGCAGTCGACGGCCAAGGGCGGCAGTTGACTGGTGGCGGCCAACGGGAAGAAAACAACCCTCTCTATAAAAAGGGAGGGTGTAAGCCTTTAAGAGGCTAATGCTTATGCTCCAAGTGATCTTCCTAGTGCCCCACAAGCTCTAAACTCTTCTTACTCGCTTTTACTCCATTCTATTTGTAAGAAGAGTGATCTTGATTGTAAAGGTTACCTCCACCTAGCTTGGTGCAAAGGAGAGACCATTTAGTGGATTGGTTTAGCGGAGTGATTCACCGAGGACGAATCGGGGACCGTGGATTAGCGGCGTAGCCGTGAACCACGTTACATTCTTTGTTAGCATTTGTTTTCTCGTATTTCTATTTGCTTGTCTTTATTAGTCTTCCGCTTGCGCTAATTAGTTTTGTAGACGAGCAAATACCGGCATCCAAACAAAAAGGGCTATTCACCCCCCTCTAGCTGGCCATTCGATCCCCAACACAAATAAGAGGTTTAACCCCAAGTAAGACGCCCTCATACTTGCTAGACCACCCTTAGCCTAGACCTAAGCCTTCTAGCCACCTCTGTCAGCCTCACATCTATCAGATCCCTCCATGTCATTCATAACTTGTTCATCCATACGCTAGCTGATTCACGCAATCGCGACCTCAAATCTCGCGATGGAGGTCGTCGAGGACTCGAAGTGCATGCTCATGCTCAACGCTCGCAAGTGCACGGATGTCGTCAAGTAATAAAAGATTACCGATACCATAGGGGACTGGGATTCGAATATCGATATGTTCAGTGGTTGTAATTGTTTAGACGTAACTCTAAGATGGTTTCGATTGGTGAGGGCTGTCGGTGGACTATACTCTATACGGTGTCACACGGAGGAGGAAAGGAGCGTGCCGAGGTCTTCAAAGGTGATTCTAGGACTTCGGTTTCGCTTGTGTGTTACAAAATAATGCTGTCAATTGGTGTTGTCTAGACATTTAGCTATGGTTGTGTGGAAGGGACATCATATACTCTCCCGATGAGCCACCGCATCTACCAGGAGTTATCTCTGCCTAAAGGATGGGATAGACGGTACGAGGATACTGAATCAATCCCTATGATGAACCGTTTCCGATTCCATCGCATCCTTCTACCCACGGTTACAGGGGATCAGGTTTACCCCTAGATTCCTTGTATCAAATCCCCTAAATCTTAGATACGAGGGTTGTCACCCCTCGTATCTCCTAAGCACAATAGGTAGAAAACCAAACACTCATAGATAAAGTAAAAACAAATACCAATTGCCAAATTAAACTCAAAGGCAGAATTTAACATGAACCAACATTGTAATGTGCACACAAGCTACTCCCTAATCCTAGAATCGAAAGAACTACTCCTTGTATATAGAGGAAGAATCACAAAGCATGTTTATGTTCGAATACATAGGAAATAAAACACAGGAACAAAAGATTACAATGCTTTCGTGGTCTTCTCTCCGACGTTGAAGTGCAAGGCGTGGACCTTCGGCGGCGTTCCTCCTCCCCGTTGTGAGTTCTCGAAGCTTTTTAGGGCTTCGGCGTGCCGTCCTAGCCATTGTGCCTCTCCCCTAGGGTTTGGACGGAGCTATCCTTATATAGACATCACCTCTGACTGCTGAAAAATCCAAAAAAATCCTAGTCGCGCAAATCTGGTGGGCCGCCACACGACCATGTGTTTCCACATGGCCAGACCGTGTGTTTCCACACGGCCAGGCCGTGTGCAACCCTAAGCATCCATTGGACACGACCGTGTGTAGCCACACACCCTGGTCGTGTCCCACTTTGTGTCTAGCTGTAAAATGTCCATCTTTTGCTCTGAAAGTGCACCTTTTTCTCCCGAAATGCTAACCTACACCCAAAAGTACAAAGAGCAGACCTCCGAACCAGAAAATAGGAAATGCGTACAACATAAAGTAACATATGCATGAAACTAACACAAAATGTAATGAGATGTGGGCGAAAACTACTCCTAAAACCCTATATGTTTCGCTCACATCACTTCCCCCAGACTTAAATCTTTGCTTGTCCTCAAGCAAACCTCAGTACCATGAAATTTAAAAAGACATTGTTCTATACTTAGCATGACAACTAAATTTATCAAGTGGTATTTACAATCTAAGCAGAATAAATATGTTCTAGAAATTCACTAAGTTAGCTCCTCGTGCTCGTGCTAAGCGAACCATTCTTAGGGGATGCCCGTTCCATGGTGAGTTAAGTCGTCACCCCATAGCTTTCCTAAGGTTTTCGACTCTTAGGAACTTACCTGCCCAAAGCGATGGTCGTTCCCTAGATCTAGCATAAAGTCTCAAAGGCGTGCTCGGTATTGAGAAAAATTGGTAGGTGTTTCCCCAGTAACCTAACTCGGTCTCAAAGAGGCACCTAGCCATTTCCATCCACGACAATTGTTTTTATCCCTCATAATCTTCTATCTCTCTCTTCTCTCTCTTTTTTTTTCTTGTTTTCTTTTTCATCCTTTTCTCTTTCTCTCTCTCTTTTTTTTTCTCTGAGATTTTGATTTTTTCAAATGGGCTTACATAATCCGAGCATCTCCAGTAACTAAAATGCTAAACCTAGAGTCACCTATGGATTCCAAAGTACTAGATTACTGAGATGAATCATAACTAGGTATGTACTAGATTATCCCTTTCAGAATGTTCGACATGTGTAAGTGTAAAGAAATAAAGGTAACCGGTGTAAGTCTAGAACATTCATTAAAGCAAGTAAAATAAAATACCACGAGATAAATTAAGTTAAGATACCTATGGGAACAACTCATATAAGCAACTTTTTTATAAATACTACTAAGGTAGCTTTACAAATAACAAAAATTAAGTACTGAAAGAAGTTGAACAACTCATGCATGAATAAATGAATGAAAATACCAGAAAAGAAACTACTGCTAGGAAACAAAACAAAATAAACTTTGGGGTCCTCCCCCCAGACTTAAATGAAAATATACCTCTAGTATGGTGGACGAGGTGGAAAGTCTCGGAGCCTCGGCATCTCTGGATCCAGGGAGAACTTGCTGCTGAGCCGTTGATGTCACATGTACATATGGTCGATCTGGGAGCCGGTGGATGCATGCAGTGTGCTGCTCCTCCTCCCTAGTCCATCACTTGGGTGTGCATGTCTTCGATCTCCTGCGAGGCGGTCTCATCCTGGCGACGAGCAACCTCCTCCTGGAAGTATATGCGGGCCTCGTCATAGAACTCCCTAGCCCAGTGGAAATGCTCCCGGAATCCCTGGAACTCTGCCTATTGGTAGGCGCTCTTCTTCTCCCATCACTACCTCTATGTCTGCTGCTTAGTGTAAATATCGTCGAGGCGCGATCGGAACTCCGAGAAATCATAAGCTGACGTACCTATATTGTACTCAAAGGTGGAAAAATGTGGTGGTGCAGGTGCAGACTCATGTTGGCATGGACTAGGTGGGCTCTTATGCATGTGTGGACTGGAGGGAGAGTGATATAAAGGTGGAGAGATGGGTGCCGATGTGGAGGGTCCCTCATATGGAGGGGACTCCACTATGAGGTCCAAGCACCAGTTGGCGTGTGTAGCGATGGTAGTACGAACAGGGTCGGGGAGCCTAAGGGCCGTCAGATTTTTCCTTACAAAGCATAAGGAGCCTCCTTCTCTCACAATCATCTTCATGGCCATGCACACTCCTAGGTCGATCCTAGGGCTCCCCTCTATACTTTCTAATGCAGTGTAATCGTACCCCATCCTATGGTAAATGTGGGTAAGTAGGCCTCCCACATTAATCTCTCCTCATGCTGCTTTGCCCATCTTCAATAAGTGTCTGATGAAGTGGGACCCTACATAGATGCTACTCCTTTCTTGTAGCATGTCCTATAGGAAAAGAAGCTCGCTAGCTCTAACTACACCGTCACTCTCCCTACGACCAAATATAGTACTGACCATGATGCGGTGGAGGTATCGAAAGACAGAGTTTTGGAGGCATGATGCTTTGGCCCTAGAAGGGTCATAAGCGTGCTCTCCCGTCAACTCGGTCCAAAATACCCGAGAGTTGAACCCAATAGGGAGTCTTCTCTCTCCCCCACTCGGCAAACCAAAGCATGAGTTCCATTGGTGAAGGGTCCACTCATGCTCAATGTTAAAAAACCTAAAAGTTATCCTATCCTCCTCGCTCTCTCTACCCGTTAAAATTTCAGCCTCTAAGGAACTTAAAAATTCTAGAACTATCCTAGGGTAGGTTGGGTCCTGATGAAACGATAAGTTATGTGTCGCACGTGATACCATTTCCTAAATTATTTACCGAACCCCCTAACTACACTAATGCAGTATAGGGCTGACTCGGATCGTCTCCCAACGAACCTAATGGTTGGACGTTTGTTTCTAAACAGAAATAAACACTAGGGGTTCTTACAACTTATTAAAACAATTATTCAAAGCTAACCTAATGCAAGAACGATTCAACCTTGCACCGCACTATCACTATACAATGCAGTGGCCAAACAATTTTGGTAAACAGACATGGAAATTAAATCTGCAGGAAGTAAATCTAACTATCAAATAACAATTAACAAGTAACTATCCTAATGTGCAAAAGTAAGTAATCACGCACCGCACTGTCACTATACGCTACAATGATCAAGAAACAAATGTGAACAATTCAACCAAGCACCACACTGTCACTATACGACACAGTGATCAAACAGTCACTAAAAATCTAAACTAACAGACATAAAATAATTCAACCAAGCACCGCACTGTCACTATATGACATAGTGGTCAAGAAACAAATGTGAACAATTCAACCAAGCACCGCATTGTCACTATACGACACA
This sequence comes from Wurfbainia villosa, assembly GCA_025175895.1. Lineage (NCBI taxonomy): Eukaryota > Viridiplantae > Streptophyta > Magnoliopsida > Zingiberales > Zingiberaceae > Wurfbainia > Wurfbainia villosa. The sequence goes on from CM045995.1 coordinate 27,782,034, forward strand.
GTGGTCAAACAATCACTAAAAACTAAACTAACAAACATAAAATAATTCAACCAAGCATCGCACTGTCACTATACGGCACAGTGGTCAAATGTAAATGAAATCTAAACTAATAACGAAAGCAATTCAACCAAGTACCGCACTGTCACTATACGGTACACTGGCCGAAGATTAACTAAAAACTGGAAAGAATAATTACACTAAAGGAAATAAATCTAATCACTAGGTAAACACTGTAAATGACTAACAAGACTCACTAAACTATTAAACTAAATTACCACGTGCATGATTTACCACACAAACAAAATACGACTGAAACATCCTTGAAACACAATTGAACACTAGGAAATCAATACTGAAACAATACTGAAAAATATAGTGCACAGTAATGAGCCAACAATGTAAAAATACTAAAATACCCAAAGTGAACAATGCAATAATAGTAAAATAATAAGAAACACAATAGTAGAGCAACAAAATAAAAGTTAAACACAGTCATCCACAAACAGCGAAAAGGTACCACCCTCTCCGGTGACCTACGACGATACCGAACAACTCCTACTGCCTCAAGGTACGGATCTCTCGTCAGAATATGACGAGAGTTGGATCGATGCAGTAGTTCACAGCTCCGATGATGGATGCGGGACTGCCGCTACCACGGCAGTCAAGAGGTGGCTTTGTGGAGATTGAACGGTGCAAATCACAACTGCTACTATGGATGGAATCGAATCTACGAACAGGGGCTGATCATCACCACCAGCTGGAATTGAAGAACGCCACTGAATCGGAAGAAGTGTTGCCGCAGAGCTGGAAATCGATGCTGCCGCTACCACGACAGTAGCAAGTCACCCCTAGCTTCGCGCGACCACGTCCCGCTAGGGTAGCTCAGCTCCGGTGGTGAGGGATCTGAGAATCGCCGGTGATGATGGACGAACTCCATTGCTCGGTCGATGGAGCCACTGCCCAACTTCAGTTGCGAGCTCCGCCGGACAAAAGGAAGAAGAGTACACCGGGTGGAATGGGATTGGGAAGGACCTGGGATCGCCGGACTCGTCCCTGGAGTGCTGGAGTGGATCTGGCTGCGCTCGCGTGGAAGAAGAAGACGTCGCGTTCTGTTTTTGTGCTTCTGTGTCGTGATATGATCTCGCGTGAGTGAAGAAGTTGGAATTTAAGAGTGATTTTTCTCAGCCGCTTGATCGAGCCTTTTGATCTCAACCACCCATTTAGAGCTAGGGTTTAATAAGTTCAATTAATCTTCACCTAAGTGGCTGATCAATCAATCCAACGGCTGCGATCGATTTCATCCGGATCGACGACTGCGATTGCTCCAATTAGGCTCTTTTCATGTTCCCTATAAAATCATATTCAACCCATGAAAAATAATACTGAAATTATAAGAATTAAACAATTAATTACAAATAGATCCAATATGTAAAAATATACTGAATAACACTAATTACCCAAATCAAAGAGCCTAAAATATCCAAATGTAAATAAAAATCACACGATAAAAATGCGACTATCAAATTCCCCCACACTTATTTTTGCACATCCCAAGCAATACTAAAAACAAAGAAATACTGACTCCCTAACTAGTTCCCCAAACAATACCTAGATCAATAATTTAGAGACAGAAAAAATAAGTTACTTAGGATCACCAAATTCATCCGGATCTAGGGTATTCAAAAGATCTGACTCCTACAATAGTCAACATGTATGATGAGTTCCAATCTGATCAAATAAACCAAGCCTGATACAAAAACCTCCCAAAATGGATAATTACACTAATGCTCACATAATGATCGTAGGAGTGGGGTACCCTCAAAACAACATGTAATCTTGTCCTACCATATGCTTGCTTATCATCTACTTCTCTACTGCTATCAATACATTCCATACATCAATCAAAAGGATTTATCGAAAATCAAACAAGATCAAAAGTGGACTGCAATAGAGAAATACAAAGAAGATCAAGATACAATGAACAAGGTAATAATGGAAGAATTGGAAGAATAAACCTGATTAGTTGCAATTAGGAGTGTGGAGGAAGATATTCCAATACGATCCAAGCAAATAACACTTAACCATATCCAAAAAAACATTCAGAGGAGAGAATTTTTCTGAAAACTTGGCACAAAGTTGGGACTTAGCTCTATTTCCTACTAGCTATTGGTGATAATGCAGGTAGCTCTAGCAGTTAGGAATTTGCTCCAACACATGATTACAGAAATGTTCTTCCCAAATTAAATCAATAGCTATCAATGCAACTGGGCTACATAATCTCTGCTATACATAAATATTCTGCAATAAGCTTCTATGCTACAAACACATTCTTGTCCAAACCATATCTAGCTATCTAAGCTTGCAATTTCAGTGTATCAAAATAGGTAAACAAGAACCCTTTAAATCTGTTTCCAATTTCTATCTCATGCGTTTCCAATTTCTGCAAATCTGAACATTACAGAAATATTCAGATTTACATTTCCATTGAAGTTTCGACATTGCGAGGAGCTTTGACCAGAAAATCTCTCAAACAGGTTATACAAACACCATCATCTTTCGATAATTCTGTGATAGAACATGTCCAACTGTAGCAACCAATTTCCAACCGAATACACAACATCTAGAATTCCATGGCTTAGTGTGAACTTTGCTCTAAACATATGTTCTAACATTCTCATAGTTATACTCATGAAACTCTCCTAACAATCTCTGAAATGCAACATATTTAATCTCTGAATATCCACGTGTATGCATATCCTCTTAGATCTTTGGTGACTCATGCATTTTCTAGAATTTGACTAGCTCATTAAAACTTGCACGTGCAGCTTCTCAAATGCAGTAAATAAAAACACTGCCACATGTACAATGGTTGCCTCATGAGCCCCAGAAGCAACACTATTGAATAAACTCCAATTCATGTAGCACTTCATGTAGCTTCAACAACAATTTGATTCTCGATGATACTTGTGAATAGATCTCATGGCCTAAAGCAAGAAAGAACACAACAGCTGTATCCAGTGGCTAAACATCACATAGAGCTTAAAAGGTCTCCAAAATGCTCCATCAGCCACATTCTGTAGAGTCGATCGATGTGTATGTGTTGGCCGGCTAGAGGGGGGCGAATAGCCCTCTTCGTACGATGATGGAATTTGCTCATCTACAAAGAATATTAGCGCAATGGAAACAAAGCAAGACAAGCAAATAGAAATAAGAATGCAAACGCTAACACAAAGTCGTAACGTGGTTCACGGCTTCACCGCTAGTCCACGACCTGATTCATCCCCGGTGAATCACTCCGTAACCAATCCACAATTGGTCTCTGCCTTTAGCCAATGTAAGGTGGAGGTAAACCCTTACAACTCAAGAACACTCCTTCTTTTACAATAGATGTGAAAGACACTAGAAGAAGGAGTTTAACACTTGTGGAGCACTTGGATGATGATTTGAAATATAAGCATTAGCCATCCAAAAGCCCACACCCTTTATTTTTATAGAGAGGGATGATTTCTTCCCGTTGGTCGCCACCAGTCGACTGCTGCCCTTGACAGTCGACTGCCACCATTACAACGACCTCCGAACACGTCAGATCCCGACCATTGTAGTTCAATGGAACCCTTGGAAGTCGATCGATGTAATCGTGCGATCATCTATGAGAGGTTACGTGACACAAACCCTCTCGACGATCATTCTTGATCGCCATCGTGATCGTGATGATCTTAGCGATCGGCGCCAACATATGGCGATCATGTTGGGCCAAAAACCCATCAGTTGGATACCAGTCGAACCCCGTTCGACTTAGAGCAGTCGACTACCATTTCATGGCAGTCGACTGATATCGGGAAATCTCATCCGACACTTAGCCAAATGGCCAGTTTCACCTAAGAGCACTACCCCTTCCCGGGTTACATTCGCTCACTCTCATCCCTTGGAGTCCCTCGCCTTTGAAGTTATCTTCGTCCGACCACATCCCTCGGATGCGCCAAGCGCACGACTCTGCAGTGCCATACTTCACGTCTCACCCTGAAGTCTACTTCCTCTGGCTTCACTACAAGCTCCTCGTTTGGCGGACCCTCGGATGCTCCAAGCGCACGACTTCCGCAAAGCCATCCTTCACCGACTCAAGGACCGAGTCATGAGATGTGAAACTCGCCAAGGCTCCATGTGTGAATTACTAAGTCCTGCAAGACTCTAATGCACATATCAAATCCACACATCCTAACTTAAACCCTTTGCCACACACATCAAAACCATATCAAGGATTGATTGCACTAACACATTCCAGATATTCAAATATGATGCCATCTCCAGAATTTTCATATCCATGACATTCTGCAGATTTTTCTAAAGTGAACATGCAAGCAATTATAATGCCATGTGTAGCATAATTAGATGATTTCATAATTTTCAATTACAATTGGAAATTCTGACTCCAGTTCAGTAATCTCAGATTTAAAGACAAATTCAAGCTGCACTGTCAACCTCTTATCAGCTTATCATCTTATCATATTTTTTTTCCAATTTGGTTAAGTAACTGGTAGTGAGGTTTTCTTTTCAATTTGATGATGCAACCATCTGTATCAATTGAGGTTGGGAGGCCTTGTCATAATAGAACTCGTGACTGGAATCTGTACAGCAAGGGACAACAAAATTTTTTTTCCTTTCACGTGGTTGAACTTCCAATTGTTGTGATTTACTTCTGCTGAACAGTCCTGGTAGGTTATGATAATTGCATTATTGTGAGCTGCACACTAGGTTGTTGGTAGTAACATTTCGAGTAGGAAGTTATGATAGGCAGTTAGATTGGATTTGGTTTGGAGTTGAAACTGGCAGCAACTTTGTTTCCATTTTGGCCCTACTGTGATCCAGAATTTTCTCACCCAACTATTTAGATACATGTTTTCCTTGACTAGAGGCCGAGTTCTCTGTAGGGGGACAAAGCTAGACGTCGATCCGATGGAAAGTCCACGTGGAAATTAGTAGTCGAGATCGAGCAATATTACTACTGCTATCATATTAGATTTTATCTATTTGTGCTAATCTCGTCTTGTAGGGATCAGTCGACTGAATGTACACCAATCGACTGAAGTCAGTCGACTCAGTTTGGTTTAGTCGACTGGATACACACTTGACAGGATTAGCTAGTGATTGGTCGATGTTATGACACCGTAGTTGGAAAGTGTTTCAGTCGACTGGGGAGTTTCATTGACTGAAGTGGGAAACTTCCCGATGCGGAGCTGGTGACCTGGAGTTGATTGGAGAGGATTCAGTCGACTGGAAGACCAGAAGTTCCATATCGACGGGCTGATGTGGAGTCGACTGGAAGACATTCCAGTCGACTGAAAAAGGTTTATAAAACAAGTGCTCGACCAGATCCGAGTAGAACACTACGACTACGCCAAAGTGCTGTCAAAATTTACTCTTGTTCACAAGACCTCTACTTCCTCATGAAGGCATATTTCTGACACTCCGTGCCTAATTCAAACTCCTCAAAGTGTCAGTATAATTTAGCTTGTATTCTTTCTATTTATATTTGCTTGTTGTATTTAATTTCAAGAGAAGGTAGAGTGTTACCTTTCTCACATTTTTGTAAAAAGCAAAGCCCTCTGAAGTTGAGAGTTCTCGAATCGGAGGGTACTATAGTGATTGTCCATCGAGGTAGCTCTAGGAAGAGCTACAGGCCTTAGAGTTGCAACCCAGTTAGGATTGTGAACCAAGTAAACTGGTTGTGTCTAAAGTGCATTTAAATTCTGCTGCATACTCATATTTGAAAATATAAAATAAGCTTTAAATTTAAAGAAAATTATAAACTCCAAGATTCACCCCCTCTCTCGGATTATTGCGATCCTACAGAAACTATTCAGTTAGTTGATCAAGATACGAAGTTGATGTAGGATTTGACTTAATCATTTATCGTATGTTAGAACATAACAGTAGTTATGTTGTGTGCAGGACTTTGATTTGAAGCAGAGTTCTAGGACATAAAGACAACTGGCATTCTTCATATCAGGTGGGTAATTTCCTACCCTGGTCAGGTAGTTGATAAATCTTGGTGCATGAGATTTCATATTGATGATACCATTACCTTGACTCCACTCCTGTTATTCTGTTGCTTGATACTTAGTCTTTGCACTTTGAAATGCTCTATTATTGTTGTTACATTTCATGCATCATTGTTATGAATTATAGACGTGATGGTAGGTGGACCTATAGATGTTTAACTATGTGTACATAGCTAGGTACAGTTGTAGACTTGATTTGTGTCATCAGGGTAAATCATCCGGGGGTGGGTGATGTCCTAGACGTAGATTTGATTGTTATATCATATTACTTTACATTGTATATCTATTATGGATCATGTATCTGTGTATGATTGTGTGGGTTGTCGATAGTATGTCGCTACGGACTGGTGGTCCTGGCATGGTTGACGGTCAGTTGTGTATGACTCCATGTGGGATAGAGAGTGTGTGGTGGATGTATGTATATGTGGTTGTGCATTCATTCCATTTACATGCATGATGACGACTTGGTCTCCCTTGTGGGTGAGAGGGTCATCAGTCATCCTGCCTCCACAGTTACTCATGGTAATAGTAGTTGGTGTGAGGGAAAATCATCTGTTGTGTCGCACTCAACTACTATTGATGGTGGTAGTTGGAGTTGCGTGCAGTTTGTCCTGAGTGTGTGACACTTGACCACTCATGGGTAGTGACAGTCGGAGTGGCCTGCAATAGGGACTCTCGTTGTGTAGCTTATAACTATTTAGTTTATCGCTACTTATTCATACTGCCCACTCATCCACTCAAGAGTAGTGGTAGTTGTTGAGTTGGGATAGTTGTCATGTTGTGCCACCTAGGTCACACTAGGGTCGTGGTAGCGAGCGGGGTGTGCAGGCATGACCATGCATTTACATTGCCAGGTGTGATGATGACTACATATATATATATATATATATATATATATATGGGTGGGTTGGTGTGTGTGTGTGTGTGTGTGTGTGTGTGTGTGATAAGTATATATAGATATAGTCTATATATGCTTATGAGATGTTGCATTTGATTGAGCTATGCTTGTTGCATATGTTTGTACATTGTTGTATATGGAGTACTATGTATGAGTTGGATCGGATTGTTGTACACATTTGATCAGCGTCATGTTGTTGTATAGGATGAACCAAGTTCGTTATCTATTTGTTTACATGTTGATCATATGACTGTGTGTTGATTACAAGTGTAGTATTGTTCATACATGTTGTACATATTATATTGTTGTATACTTGTTCAAGTTGTATAAGTTGTGTCATTGTAGACCTTTCAAGTATGTTCAGTACATTACGTTATGTTCAGTTGGTCATTTTGGTATATGCACTGATTAGATTTATACTGGTAGTTATTTGTTATTACCTTTAAGACTGTATATCTTTTGATCTCCCTACGTATATATGTTGATCTCCATGTGTTATATGTTTTTCATGTACTATCTTTCATATTACCGCTGAGTCTTGTACTGATCACCACAAACCCTAGATTTTCTTGTGACCCAGGTCGCAGGTAGAAGATTCCTTGAGTTCTTGGAGCTACGCCAGCTGATCCCATATCACATCGAATGGTTGGATATTTATTCCATATCATTGTATTCTCTTGGATTGTTGCTTTTGGGATTTTACCCTACATTGTTTTCGTATTTGTGGTATACGGATGTGTTGTATATATTTGGCCTTTATTATGAATTCGATTTGAATGTTGGTTTCTATTATGATTCTTGTTATGTCAAAGTCACTCCAGAGTGCATATTTGAGTCTTTGTATCTCTATTTTTGTTGGTATATTACGTTGTGTTTTATAGCTTGTGTGTATTAGCAGCTATTTGGGCTATGTATCAGTATTATTTATTATATTGTCACAAGAGGATACCGTCCGATCGATAGACAATTACACTCTCGAGGCGTGACAACTATGGTGTTGGTCTTCAAATATCAACACCACACTGGACCAGTCGACTGCCTCACTTTAGACATGAGGTGTGAGGTGGTGCTGATCTTCAAAATGTAGGACCACCTTGGTCATGATCTTGAAAATACCAACGCCACGATAATTTGACCTGGTGCTGATTTTCAAAATGCAGGACCACCTTGGTCATGATCTTGAAAGTGCATGACCACCTTGGTCCTGATCTTGAAAATACCAGTACCATGACAGTTTGACGTGGTGTTGATCTTCAAAATACAGAACCACCAATTGGTGCTGATCTTCAAAATGCAAGACCACCTTGTTCATGATCTTCTAATATCAGTATCACGAGGGTTCAGTTGACTAGTCTAAACCACCAGTTGACTGGTCACTTCAAGCATAAAGTTTAAGTGTTTTTATCTTAGGTTTCATCTCACCCTTTCTACAAGATCAACTAAGTTATCTTATAGGTGTTGTGAGATGAATTTACTTTTTCTTAGTTAAATTTAATTAATTAACCTTGGGTTAGATTTGAGTTTAACCTTCAGTTAGTTAAGTGAACTTTTCGAAAGAAGGCTTCTAGTTCATGGCGAGGCACAGAGGCCTTCTTTGATCGGAACAATGATCACTTCCTTAGCCAAAACCAACTTAAGAAATTATACACTTAATTCACTTAGGGTCAAATCCTGGTCTAACTAGTTTAGGATGTGGTGAGGTAGCTTCAGTCAATTTCACTCAGCTAAGTGCACCAAGCTAGATACTCTTTATCTAACCAGAATACACTTGACTTCGTTTTCCTAACGTACTATCATTTCATCGTATCCTGATACTATGTTGTCAATGTTAATTAATCATTTCCTCTAACCATTCTACTTTAAGCAATTAAATTAAACTAAGCATGCAAAACTAAAGAATAAATTAATCAAGTAATTATGCATACAAATTTAATATTAGCTCCTCCTGGACCATTGAATGGATGAGGTCTATCCACATAGTGAATTTAATTCTTAGGAACTCAATACTTGTTTAAACCTAGTTGTGTGTTTAGACTTGACTTAGGAGCCCATGCTTGGACTCTTCTACGATTACGATTAATAAGTGAGAGAAATGATCTATTTATTGATCTAAACCCGAGTCTGGTCTTGTTGTATACGCCTCTTTGAGATCCAAGGAATAGGTCAAGATCCTTGGAGCCCAATGTGAATCTTTCCAATGATGTCTTAAGCTCTTGAACTTTCCCTTTCAAAAGAGAATTCTCTTCCTCAAGTTTTTTAACTTGAGTTGAGTTTCCCTCTTAAACTTGACCAGTTGAAGAGGTTAGGCTAGCCGTGTGCTTAAAGAGTTTAACCTCCTTAAGTAAAGACTCGACCTTAGACTCAGACTTAGTCAACTTTTTATTCAAAAATTTTATAGCATCATACAAAGTTTTAATTAATGAGTGACTCACCTTGATTGACCCTTTTGAACCAGATACGGATCCATGGCTTGACTCGAACTCGGTGTTAGCCTTGGACTCAGATTCAGTGTCGGCCTCAGACTCGGACTCAGACGGTCTTGCCATGAGAACCAAGTTGTTGACATGGTCTTGTTCTTCCTCGTCTGAAGATTCTTCCCATGTTGCATTTAGTGCTTTCTTGGGTTGTTGCCATTTAGACTTTAGCTCTGGACACTCAGACATGAAGTGCCCCTTCTTGTTGCACTCGTAACACTTGTAGTTCTTATTAGTGTTGGATCTCTTTTCCTTGGTTGGCTTGGTTGGTCGTTTTCTTTGCTTGATTAATTTTGGAACTAGATTAACTAGTTCAGTCTCCATCTCCTCGTCTAAATCTGAGTCGGTCTCATCATCTTCGAGAGGAGGCTTGCTTTTTCCCTTCTTTTGACTTGCAAATAATGCAATACTCTTCTTGATTGGGGCTGAATTAGACTGCTCATGTAATTCAAATTTAGAAAGCATTTCATCTAACCTAATTTTAGACAAATCTCTAGATATTTTGTAAGCATCAACCATAGATGCCTACAAAGTAGTTCTAGGAAAGGCTCTTAGAGTGTACCTTATGATGTCATGGTTCTCCACCTTTTGTCCAATGGCGTGAAGGCCATTTAATATATCTTGGATGCGAGCATGGAGTTGGCTCGCGGTCTCATTATCCTGCATTTTTATATTATATAACTTATTGACCAACAAATCTTTCTTACATACCTTTGTGTCAGATGTCCCTTCATGAAGTTTGGTGAACTTGTTCCAAAGGTCCTTGGCGCTGATGAATTGACCAATGCGGTTGAGTTCTTCTTGGAGAGATCACATTGCAGGATTTGAGTGGCTTTTGAATCGACTTCAACCTATCTCTTCATTGCGTTGGTCCACTTGTCGCAGTCCAAAAACTCTCCTTCATCATTTGTCAGTAGATTGAACTCCATCTGAATAACGATCTATATTTCAACTTGTGTCTTAAGATAACACTCCATCCAACTCTTTCAGTAACAGAAGTCATAAGTCATATGAGCTAAAGAATGGAGGTCGGACAGTGCTATAACTTTCTTGAAGAGCCATTTAGTAACCCTTGCAAATACAAAAACAACAAAAACTTCCAAGACTTGGTCTTGTATTAGTAATGCAGTAGAAAGTGAAAAAGCATAGAAATAAAATTGAAAAAGAAAGAAGAAAAAAATGCTCAAAATGGTGGTCACACCAAAATTGAGCGACCCGACTTTGATACCACTTGTTGGATCGAGATACGCTAGGGGGGGGTGAATAACGTTAAAACTTTTCTTTCTTTTGCTTTTGTTAAACTGAAATAACTCGCAGTGGAAACACAAAAACACAAACAAAGATACACAAGGAGGTTTTACTTAGTTCACAACCAGATGGCTGCTAGTCCTAGGCTCGTGTGATCCTTGATCGCTTTTAAGGGGCAATCAACTAAAGAGTCTCTTCCTCATTGAAGGTAAGAAACAAGACGATTACAAAGATGAAAGGTTTGGTAACAACTTTAGCAGTCCTTATATAAATTAAGTACAAATAGTAGGCAAACTAAAAATAATACCGACATAAATATCTTCAGTAGAGAAGAGCACATTCGGAGTTTGCAACACTTGGGTGGTTGTTGTGAAGTTGTGAGAACAAGAGAACTTTTAGCATTAAGTTGATTAGATAGTGTTTGTGATCGACCCTTCTTTTATAGACCTTTATCTCTGACATAGTCCAGATTTAGATCCTATTAAATTGAATCTTATCGTGATATGGCATTGCCTTTGACCAATCCAAAGAAAGCTTTGTCGTTTGCCTGATTTGTTCGTATCAGTCGACTGCTGTCCGATCAATTGACTGTTGCCGAGCCGCAAGTCTTTCCGCATTGCAAGTCTTTTCGAATCAGTTTTTGTACTAGTTGCTCGGGATTTAAACTTGGTGCTCGGGATTTGAACTTTCTACCCGAGAATTGAATTGGGTGCTCAACACTGACCTAGAAGCTAAGATTAGCTTGGTGCTCGACAAGGGGCTCGACATTTGTACTTGGTGCTCGGCAAATGAATTGTGCTCAGAAATCACATTGTGTGCTAGAAAATTACACTGTGTGTTCGAAAATTACATTGGGTGATCGGGAATTACACTAGGTGGTTAGGAAAAGCTTGTGAGAACTAATTAAGCATGCATCACAAAGTTAGCATAGTTTATACATAGAAAAGTAATCATGACAGTTTTTAACTGTTTAATCTCTTGACTCTAACATTCCTCTGGAAACCCAAGTCGGACTAATGCTTAAGGTTGTCCCCATAGTGAGGACGCGACCTTACCATCACTCTCATAAGGAGCTAATCTTAGTCCTCTTACCTGTTACTTAGTATATGATCTTATGATCTTAGCTAAGACTACGTACTCAACCCTGCGCACTTAACACAATTTATTAGATAATATTATGACTTAATTTTGACTCCTTTATCATAATCAAAATTTAAGTTTGATTAACTGGTGTTCATGCACCAATAATTTTTGCCTGTGTATCTAGCAGACATGTAGTGCTTGACTTAAGGATTTTTTTGATGTATTAAACAAAGGCTTTGAATTACAATTTCTTACGTTAGTTTAATTAGTAATACGTGTACATTAAGTTTGTAGCTAGTTTACATATGTAGCTTGTGACTTTATTGACTTGGATTGTGCTTGTTGATTTGGGATGACCAAGTTGTTTTGATTTAGTTCAATGCTCTTCGGATAACCAAGAATAAAACAATTATTATTATTTCTTCCAAGCGCAGGATAATTCCAAGGGATTGTGCGTGGTTAATATTCGCTTGTGAAACTATAAATTACATTACAGTATAAGGATCTAGTTTCCTTTTTTTTTAAAAAAAAAATGAGAGATGGTCTTAAATCAGCAAAGGATGACATAAGCCTTTTGAAGGGCAATAAAATCTTGAACAGGTGAACTTTTGAACTAGGAAAATAGAGCAATTATTGTCAAATTAATCAATGAGGCTAAAGGGAAAGGGTAAATGTCGTTCACTAAGATCACTTAAGTCTACAATCAAAGCTAGTTTGCAATGTGTTAGCATTATTAACAGTTATACTGCGTGTGGTTGTGGCACGCTCTTGATGTACGATCTTCATTCACAGACATGCATGTAGTGCACGTTGTGTATTATTCGATTTATGCCAAACACTCTTAAAAGGGGTGCATCCAAGTGACAGAGGGAAGAGAGGAGGAAGAGTCATCATGCTGTCGAAGAACAAAGAGACCTGAGACTATGAGTCTTGCGATTGAGAAGAACATCTAAAGCAAGAATTGGAACTTGGTTTGTGGATTAGTAAGGGTGGTTTGTTACCGTGATCATCCTTCAGATAACAAATCATGGAAAGGTCTTTTTGTCTTTAGATCAGCAAGGTTCGAAGGTTCCAACGAACCCATTGTAAGTTTGTTTTATAGTTTTTGTTTACAGTACTATAAATTCATGCAAATGTAAAGTTATTCATGCATAACTTTATGTAAAACCTACATTGATATCAGAGCAAACATAGATTTGAATCTGTTTGTATGAATTTAGTCTGTAAATTTCATAAGTTCATCGATGAACAGTGATTTTTTTGAGTGATTTCTGAGTGGGAAAAGTGTCGCCCGAGCACTTTACATGTTGGGGACAGAGGAACATGAAGCGCTTCACTTTTCTCCAAAGTTACCCGAGTGGGAAACTTAATGTCACGGAGTTCCCAAGTAAGAAATTGACTGTCGCGATGTTCCTGAGTGGAAAATAAAGCTGTCGAGTGAGACTCAACAAAGGAATGCCTTGGACGAGCACTTTGGGTGCTTGGCATTGAGGAATGAGCTACACACAGTATTGTGCGCGCTTGGTAGATACGCTTGGGCATTGTGGCGAGACGTAGTGTGCTGCACCGAGCACAGGCTCGAGCATAGGTGCTAGGAGACCAAGCAATCGCTCAAGTACAAGGTGCTCGGGCACCGAGCACATTTGCTCGACAAAAGTGCTTGGCACTCGGCTCGGTTGAGAAAGACATAGTAGTCGGACACAAGGTGCTCGACTTACAATACAGGGGTGATAGAGCTCGCGTAGCTCGGCAACGACACTCGAGTTGTGTGCTCGGGCAATGGAGCAAGCAGTGCTCAGGCAAAGCACGCTTGGTGCTCAGGCAAGAAGCGCAGAATTTCTACACGAGTGAGAAGCACGTGTACTCGGGGAGCTCGGTTGTGGAATGCATAGTGTTCGAATTGTGCATACGATGTTTTGAAAATGGAAAGCTCAGCACTGGGTGCTGATAACAGTTATTTGTCGTGGTACCATTTCAAATTAATTATCGAACCCCCTAACTACACTAATATAGCATAGTGGATAACCCGGATCATTTCCCAACGAGTGTAATCGATAGAATAGTAAACTTAGGATTTCTAATTATTACTTTGGGTTTCCTATTGAAGATGGGGGTTTGGATTTTGAACTCTAACCTACGGTTGCTAGGTAATTAAAACTCTAAACTAACATGTAACAACTGAATCAAACAATGCAGGAATTAAAGAAATAAAAATTGGAAGAGGAAATAAATGATCTAATCAACCCAAGATAGGCCCGGTGAATGAACAAGTTGTTGGGATGTATACTGAAAGCCTAGCTCTTTTGTATGAACATATTTATTTTGAAAAAAGAATCACATGATCATTGTTTGCATATTTTTATGGTTATGCAAAATTATCTAATACTTTACATTGTATATAACATGGTGCTTGGTGTGGCACAGAAGATCATGTTATCAGTCCCTTGTACAATATAAGTAGAGGCAGGCTCACAACCAAGATAGTTTTGGACAAACCATTGGCATGGTTATAGTGTAGCTTGGTATTGTTTTGTCTTGAACATAGAGTAACACTAGTACACTTAGGTGTATTGAGCAGGACTGACATAGAGGTGATTCAACTTATTGCTGACTACATAATTGAATCGGACCTAAGATATTATGTTGTACATGCTCTTAATCCCGATATAATAACGAGCACATGTACTTAGTATTTATTTCTTTGATTTACCAAAGGGTGAGATTTAGATGGATTAAATCAATATGCCCGGTAAGTTGGGAAATGATATTATTTACATGGTGTGCCGTTGATTATAGGAGGAAACCGTGTCCTATATATTAGGTTGATGATGTCCCCTTGAGGAGCTCATAAGGTTCATCATGTAAACCCTGCAGGTTGACTTAGTCAACATGATGATAAGGTTGAGTGGTGCTACTCGAGGAGTTAGATGTTAATTAATTGATGGTCAGTAAATCAATTAATTGACGGACATTCGATATCTTAAACACGAGGAGATGGATGTACAAATAATATATGGAGCCCATATATTATGTTTGTGTGGTTCCGATCCATCGGGTGGCCAAGATCCAACTCCTCCTCATGGTCCCTATTGTAGCCTATTAACATCTCATGAAGTCTAGATCCAATGATGGAAAACAAAACTCTAGATCCGACGGTGGAGATTAAATCTCTAGATCCGACGGTTGAGATTAAATCTATAGATCCGACGGTTGAGATTAAATTCCTAGATCCGTCGATTGAGATTAAATCTCTAGATCCGACGGTTGAGATTAAATCCCTAGATCCGACGGTTGAGATTAAATCTCTAGATCCGACGGTTGAGATTAAATCTCTAGATCCGACGGTTGAGATTAAATCCCTAGAACCAATGGAGGAGATTAAACCAAGGCCTAAACCTAACTCTATATATATGGGCTTAGGCTTGGGCGGCAAGAATAATGGAAACACCTAATTGAGATAAGGTGGCTTGGGCGGCAAGAAACAAGTGGAGGCTAGGGTTAGGGTGAGGTTGTTGGTGTTGGGCGGCAACAAGGAGAAGGGAGCTTCTTCTTCTTCTTCCTTTGGTGGCCGGCACCTTTCCTTCCTCCTTCCTTCTTGGTTTGGGCGGTGCCCAAGCTTCTCCCCTTGATCTATGGCTTGTAGTGGATGAGATGAGGGTTGCTTCCCATGGGTGGCAACCAATTCTAGTTGGGATAGGAATAGGAGTGGGGGCTATGGTTAGAGTTTGGTTGTTGGTGTTGGGCGGCAACAAGGAGAGGGAGATTCTTCTTCTTCTTCCTAATGATGGCCGGCCCCTCTTCCATCTTCCCTCTACCTTGGCCAAAGCTCAATCTATTCTACTTCCCTTCATCCTTAGTCGGAAATTAAGGGGAGCCTAGTTTAGGGTTTGGGCGGCAACAAGGAGAAGGGGTGTTTTCTTTCTTCTTCTCCAAGTGTTGGCCGGCGCCCATGCCCTTGTTGTTTCTCTTTTGGTTGGTTTCCATACTCCATTTTATCTTCCTTGGTCAGTGGGAACATCGAGTTTATTGACTTGGTGGCCAGTTCTAGAAAGGAAGATGAGTTTTGTTTTAAGATCTTCCTTTGTTCCTAGTGAACAAGGAAAGGAAGATAGGTGATCTAGAAGGCTTCAACTTTTGGTAGATCATCGCCCACACGACGTCCAAAAGGAGGGAGGACATACAATAGAAGATCAAGAGGTATAACAAGAGGTATAATCTTATTTATTTTGATCAATGTTCTTTTGTATTATCTTAATAATTGCTTTTTAATTACATGCATGTTTTGTGTGGATGGTTACTTGCTTGTATTTGTTATGAGCATGTTTACTTTATGTATGTGCTGATTATACATGTCTACATTCATATGTATTTGTATAATCATGGACCCCGAAGATAAACACAAGAATTGGCGATCCGTCCATCGTCTCTTCTGCGGCTAACCGACTAGAAGTGTTTTGTTGCTTGAACAACTAGTTTGTTCAAGCGATCGCTCAAGTCGTTAGCACGACGACGAATTGATTGAGCTTAGAAAACTCATCCCATCCGGATTAGTTATCATTAGTGAAAATTTTAATCCGGGGACATGGGAGGCGATGAGACTCCGAAGCAACCAATGACACTCCCTTCAATTGGTATCAGAGCCATGGTTTCCGGTTTTGTGTGTTTTGGATTCGGTTACTTTCATGCACATATCATATATTGAGTATGCCGGATAATAGTATGATGTGCGTAGGCTAACTTTTTGGTTGCAGGCATAAGATCTGACTATTATGGCTATATGTGTGTATGTGATTGTTTGTGTGTGATTGTATGTATATTATTTGAATCCTTGGGGTTGACGAGGCTAAATTAGTATTTAATTTTTATAATTAAATACGACATTGTTTAGCCGCTCATTTTAGTTTACTTTCGATCTAGATTATTTGTACACTCCTTTGTGGAGTATAGGATTGATGGATGTAAATTAAAATAGTTTGTCTTGGCTCGGATTTCTTTGGTGACTTGCGCACGGGAAAAGATGGAGCGGACGAGGTGGCGACACGGCGGGACGCATATTGGAGAACAAAGCCATAATAGTTGGGAAAACTCTATTTTTTCCATATTTATTGCTGATTTGTTTTATATGCATGTTGTGTGTGCTTGAAAATTCCTCATTTTCAATTTACTAAGTGGGAGAGGGATATTTTAATTAATTCCTACGGCCTCCATTACAATTTGACGTGTGATGCAACAAACTTGCGTGTCGGCTCTGAGTGCCTTCCTCCCCAACGGATGGGTTTGTTTGCGGATCACTAGGTCAAATAATGGTTATAGGAAATTATCTAGGAGCGTGTGTACTTCCACAGCGGTAAGGCATATAATCCGAAATAATTCCCTTAGTATCGTGTAATGGTGCACACTTAGATGCAAATACAAGTATCCTTTCCATCGGAGTCACTGCTTTTATTTGTAGGGCCAAAGAGGAACCAACTATTAATTTTATTTGTCAAAAAGTAAGGTTGACAAGATAATAAAATTAATGGGTAAAACCTCCTCTTACAAATGTAGAATTCGTATACGTCCACACTAACGTGGCATGCAATATTCTTGGTGTTTTGAGGTGTTGGTTGATTCTGGAATTTTATTGTTTTGAGGAATCAATAATATTTGAAATCTAATATTTTGATCATTGTGATTCTTAGGATTTTCAAAAGGTTTTTAACCCACTTACTATGATGCTAAAGGAAACAAACTTACTGTACCCAAATTATATTGATTGGAAAAGAAATTTGGATAGTGTCTTAACTGTCGAGGAGTACAAGTATGTGCTCTTCGATGAGTGTCCTCCTAAGCCTGCGGATGATTCTAGGGAAAAGTAACTTTTCGGATACCAGAATCAGGCTGCTAGGCAGGAAGCCATGGTTGCTCAGAAGGTTTCTACTTCTAAGCCGAAAGGCAAGAAGAAGCAGAAACAAGGTGGAGCAAATGTGGTGGGAGGATCTCATGGAGGAGTGAAGAAGCCGAAAGGCAAGTACTTCACTTACAAGCAGGATGTACATTGGAAGAAGGACTGTCCCAATCCAAAGCAGAACAAAGATATATCCTTTGAACTAGTCGTTGAAACATGATTAGCGGTGTTATCTACCGGTACCTGGTGTGTAGGTATATGAGCCACTAATCATGTATGCAATACTTTGCAGGGGTTCCAGGAAACCCGATGACTAGCTAAAGGGGATATTACCATTTACTTGGGCAATGCCATGAAGGTGGCGGCTATTGCAGTGGGAGATGTTTTATTTATCTTTTGAGAAAAATAAAGTTTTTGGTTCTTAAGAATTTTCTTTATGTACCTTTATTTAGAAAGAATTGCTTTCGGTTTCTAAATTATGGATGGATAATCTATTTCTTTTAATGACAGATTTGTTATAAAAGGAATAGGGACATTATCTATTCAGGTACATAGATAGGAAATTGATAACTTGAACCACAAGCTCCCACGATGCAAATAGAAGTTAATAACTCATCTTCTAATTCCAATAAGAGAAAAGAACCTTCGAAGATGAACCAAACATATCTTTGGCATCTAAGGCTTGGTCATATTAACCTAAGTAGAATTCAAAGGTTGATAGCTGATGGACCTTTGGGTTCATTAGTGGTGGAGGATCTCCCAACCTGCGAATCTTGCTTGAAAGGTAAAATGACCAAGAGACCTTTCAAGGCCAAGGGGTATAGATCCAAAGATGTGTTGGAATTGGTTCATTCTGATTCGTATGGTCCTATGTCTATCCAGGCAAGAGGTAGTTTTGAATATTTCATCTTTTTCATAGACAATTATTCAAGATGACACTACGATCTGATCATGGTAGTGAGTACCTCTTGGGAGAGTTTAGGAAGTACTTATCAGAGGCTGGAATTCAATCCCAATTGACTGCACCTGGCACACCCCAGCAGAACGGTGTAGCAGAGAGAAGGAATAGGACTTATGGAGATGGTTAGATCGATGATGAGTTGACCAGATTCGTTCTGGGGATATGCTCTAGATACGGCGGTGTACATTCTGAACTTAGTTCCATCTAAATCAGTGTCTTCTACTCCCATAGAGTTGTGGACTAGGCGAAAGCCTAGTCTAAGACATATTCGGATATGGGGAGTCCAGCACATGTGCTGAAGGCAGATGCTGGTAAGTTGGAACCTCGTACAGAAGTATGCATGTTCGTTGGCTATCCCAAGGGAATGAGGGGTGGATTGTTTTATAGTTCTAGAGATCAGAGGGTGATCGTTAGCACGAACGCCAGATTTCTAGAGGAAGACTATGTGATGAGCCACAAGCCCAAGAGTAAAATTGTTCTGGAGGAGTTAAAAGGGAAGTCACTTCTTTAGTACCACCGGTACAAGAGGACATACCACATGTCACTGCACCGCGTGTCACAGAGGATACACAGGTGATACCTCATCGTAGTGGGAGGGTTGTGAGTCAGCATGATAGATTCATGTTCTTGAGAGAATATTCTGATTTGGTCCCTAGCGAACATGAACATGATCCCTAAACATACGACAAGGCAATCCAAGATATAGATGCAGCATCTTGGCAAAGTGCAATGAATACTGAGATTGAATCTATGGATTAAAGTCAAGTCTGAGAGCTCTTATGCAAAACAGCTCATATGGATTATGAGGTGTGACATATGGATGTCAAGACAGCTTTCCTTGATGGAAGTCTTGAGGAAAACATCTACATGAAGAGACCAGAGGCATTCATTGCTAAGGGAAAAGAGCATCTTGTATGTAAGCTTAATCGGTCCATTTATGCATTGAAGCAAGCTTCGAGGTCTTGGAACATCCACTTTGAGGAGGTAAATCAGTCTTATGGATTTATTCAAAGTTTGGATGAGTCTTGTGTATACAAGAAATGTGACGGAAATGTAGTGGTATTTTTGTACTATACGTAGATGACATTTTGGTGGTTGGCAACAACATCGAAGTGTTATCGGACGTAAGGGTATGGTTGTCCAAACAGTTTGATATGAAGGACTTGGGAGAGGTGAGACACATCCTTGGGATCAAGGTTATAAGGGATCGCAGGAAAAGGATGTTGTACTTATCCCAAGCTTCATACATAGACATGATTATGGAGCGTGTTAGCATGCAAAACTCCAAGAAGGGTTTTCTACCCTTCATGCATGGAGTTCCTTTATCTAAGGAGATGTGTCCTAGATCATCTGAGGAGATAGAGGAGATGCAGGTGGTTCCTTATGCTTCGGCAGTAGGAAGCCTCATGTATGCAATGCTATGTACGAGACCAGATATCTGCTTTGCTGTGGGCATGGTCAGCAGATATCAGAGTAATCCAAGACAGGGACATTGGACTGCGGTAAAGTATATATTGTAGTGCCTAAAAAGAACTAGGGAATATATGCTAGTTTACCGAGCAGACCAATTACTCCCTGTGGGTTGCATGGATTACCATTTCCAATCAGATAGGGATAACAGTAAATCTACCTCAGGTTTTGTGTTTACTTTGGGAGGTGGAGCCATTGTATGGAGGAGTGCCTAGCAGAAATGCGTGGCAGACTCCACCATGGAAGCTGAGTATGTGGCAGCCTATGCGGCGGGCAAAGAAGTTGTGTGGCTCAGGAACTTCTTGATGGACTTTGATGTGATTCCTGGTTTGCCCAGAACTATCACAATTTATTGTGATAACAGTGGTGCAGTTGCAAACTCGAAGGAACCACGAGCCCATAAGGCGAGTAAACACATAGAGCACAAGTACCACCTGATACGAGAGATTGTAAAGGAGGTAGAACTTGCTGTCACCTAGATTGCATCAGAGGATGACCTGGTAGACCCTTTCACTAAGGCCCTTCTAGCGAGAGCTTTGATAGGCATGTGGAGGGAAGGGGATCAGATGTATGGCAGTGTGATGACAGCATAGTATTTTAGTATAAGTGGGAGATTGTTGGGATGTATACTGAAAGCCTAGCTCTTTTGTATGAACATCTTTATTTTGAAATAAGAATCACATGATCATTGTTTGCATATTTTTATGGTTATGCAAAATTGTCTAATACTTTACATTGTAGATAACATGGTGCTTGGTGTGGCACAGAAGATCATGTTATCAGTCCCTTGTAGAATATAAGTAGAGGCTCACAACCAAGATGGTTTTGGACAAACCATTAGCATGGTTGTAGTGTAGCTTGATATTGTTTTGTCTTGAACATAGAGTTACACTAGTACACTTAGGTGTATTGAGCAGGACCGACATAGAGGTGATTCAATTTATTGCTGACTACATAATTGAATCGGACCTCGGATATTATGTTGTACATGCTCTTAATCCCGATATAATAACGGGCACATGTACTTAGTATTTATTTCTTTAATTTACCAAAGGGTGAGATTTAGATGGATTAAATCAATATGCCCGGTAAGTTGGGAAATGATATTATTTACATGGTGTGCCTTTGATTATAGGAGGAAAATGTGTCCTATATATTAGGTTGATGATGTCCCCTTGAGGAGCTAATAAGGTTCATCATGTAAACCCTGCAGGTTGACTTAGTCAACATGATGATAAGGTTGAGTGGTACTACTCGAGGAGTTAGATGTTAATTAATTGATGGTCAGTAAATCAATTAATTGACGGACATTCGATATCTTAAACACGGGGAGATGGATGTACAAATAATATATGGAGCCCATATTATCATATGGGGGTTGGTGAGGTAATTCAATGATGATCCTCTAGTGGAATGGAACATCATTGATGGATCAAGTTTGTGTGGTTCCGATCCATCAGGTGTCCAAGATCCAACTCCTCCTCATGGTCCCTATTGTAGGCTATTAACACCTCATGAAGTCTAGATCCAATGATGGAAAACAAAACTCTAGATCCGACGGTGGAGATTAATCTCTAGATCCGACGATTGAGATTAAATCTTTAGATCCGACGGTTGAGATTAAATTCATAGATCCGTCGGTTGAGATTAAATCTCTAGATCCGACGGTTGAGATTAAATCCCTAGATCCGACGGTTGAGATTAAATCTCTAGATCCGACGGTTGAGATTAAATCTCTAGATCCGACGGTTGAGATTAAATCCCTAGAACCAATGGAGGAGATTAAACCAAGGCCTAAACCTAACTCTATATATATGGGCTTAGGCTTGGGCGGCAAGAATAATGGAAAAACCTAATTGAGATAAGGTGGCTTGGGCGGCAAGAAACAAGTGGAGGCTAGGGTTAGGGTGAGGTTGTTGGTGTTGGGCGGCAACAAGGAGAAGGGAGCTTCTTCTTCTTCTTCCTTTGGTGGCCGGCACCTTTCCTTCCTCCTTCCTCCTTGGTTTGGCCGTCGCCCAAGCTTCTCCCCTTGATCTATGGCTTGTAGTGGATGAGATGAGGGTTGCTTCCCATGGGCGTCAACCAATTCTAGTTGGGATAGGAATAGGAGTGGGGGCTATGGTTAGAGTTTGGTTGTTGGTGTTGGGCAGCAACAAGGAGAGGGAGATTCTTCTTCTTCTTCCTAATGATGGCCGACCCCTCTTCCATCTTCCCTCTACCTTGGCCAAAGCTCAATCTATTCTACTTCCCTTCATCCTTAGCTGGAAATTAAGGGGAGCCTAGTTTAGGGTTTGGGCGGCAACAAGGAGAAGGGGTGTTTTCTTTCTTCTTCTCCAAGTGTCGGCCGGCGCCCATGCCCTTGTTGTTTCTCTTTTGGTTGGTTTCCATACTCCATTTTATCTTCCTTGGTCGGTGGGAACATCAAGTTTATTGACTTGGTGGCCGGTTCTAGAAAGGAAGATGAGTTTTGTTTTAAGATCTTCCTTTGTTCCTAGTGAACAAGGAAAGGAAGATAGGTGATCTAGAAGGTTTCAACTTTTGGTAGATCGTCGCCCACACGACGTCCAAAAGGAGGGAGGACATACAATAGAAGATCAAGAGGTATAATCTTGTTTATTTTGATTAATGTTCTTTTGTATTATGTTAATAATTGCTTTTCAATTACATGCATGTTTTGTGTGGATGGTTACTTGCTTGTATTTGTTATGAGCATGTTTACTTTATGTATGTGTTGATTATACATGTCTATATTCATATGTATTTGTATAATCATGGACCCCGAAGATAAACACAAGAACTGGCGATCCGTCCGTCGTCTCTTCCGTGGCTAACCGACTAGAAGAGTTTTGTTATTTGAACAACTAGTTTGTTCAAGCGATCGCTCAAGTCTTTAGCACGACGACGAATTGATTGAGCTTAGGAAACTCATCCCATCTGGATTAGTTATCATTAGTAAAAATTTTAATCCGGGGACATGTGAGGCGATGAGACTCCGAAGCAACCAATTGCACTCCCTTCACAAGTTCCTCTGGCTTAGTCCAACGAAGCTCAATCGAGACTCTACAAATGACAGTGGATGTGGGATGGTGCAAACTTTTGAATCCAGTAGTTTGATGGATGCTCCGAACTCTCGTGGATCCAGTTGAGCTCGAAGAAGTGTCGTCGGGCGGACTCCTCATCAAATCCGAAAGAGAAGGTGGATGAGCTATGGAGATGGAGGACGACGCCGAAATCTCTTGATGAAGCGGTTCTTCCTCGAATCTGTGGAGGAAAATGGATGGAAGGAAGGTGAAGGTGGCTGCTAGGACTCAAGGAAAGAAGAGATTTAACTAGCAACCAAATGAAATAAGCAATGCATTAACGAAATTTAATGCATGAACATGATGTAAAGTAAAGCACGAAACTAAATCTAATCTAATGAATTACAACCTAATTACTCTAAGAAACATTTCATCAAACATCATGCAAGCATAATGCAATTTAAACCAAGTACGTGCAAATTAGACATGGAAGGTAAATTCGATTACAATCAACAAGTAAACATGAAGAAACAATCAACACTGCAATCAATCCAAACAAAGATAATGCTGGAAATGCTATTCGGAAGCTAGAATAGGTGCTGATCAAAGAAGAAAGAGCTTTCGGTGGTGATGTGGGTGGCTGAGTAAGACATAATTGGAGGGGAATCCCCACTCCGGTGGCTGTTGACGGTTCAGAGGGGAATCCCCACTCCTCTCTGGTGGTTGTAGGTGGCGGGGAAGACGGAGATGACTACCGACGGCTGGAAGAGGTGATGAAACGAAAGATGGGAGCCGACTGTGGATGGAGACTGTGGCTGTCGGTGATAGAGGAGGCAATGGAGGAGACCACCGCCGGCCTTGGCAGAGGAAGTGGACGACCCACGGTGCTTCGTGCGGATGAGGAGGAGAGGCGTCGGCGTCGCGCGAGAAGAGGAAGAAATGCCGGCTGATTGTTTCTGTGCTGTGAAGGAATTAAGTGGATTATCTCCACCGTCCGATTGTAGCCCCTTCAATCCCGACCGTCCAATTAAAGCTAGGTTTTAATGGATCCATTATTCGCTTAATCAAGCTGCTCCATCCAATGGTGATGATCTATTTAACTCTGGATGGCCGAATCTGATAAATCTGAAGGGAGGATCAAGATCCAATGGTCCAGATGAACGACCAAGGCATGTAGATCTTAATGTATGGGCCGGATCGCTCTAGATCCAGATGGATGGCTCAGAATCAATCGCTTTCCTCGGACGGTTCATATTGCTCAGATCTTGTCCCTTGATTTAATTACATTCGATCATGATGAAGGGTCCAGATTAATCCAGTTTGAAATGATTCTTCTAGCCCTAGATGAAGCCATATTTGATCCAACTTGAGTCTAGTCCAGTGGCCCATCTCGATCTCCTACAAAGAAAGATAAAATTTCCATATAAATCCAAAATTTAGGAGAATTTACAATAAGGTCCAAAAATAAATCCAACTCATAAAACATGATAATAATCGATAAATAATCACTCGAGAGGATTAAAACAGTGATAGTAAGGACCAAAATAATACGACAAATTGACAGTTATCAAGTGCTAGGGTTGTTCACTCGACATTTGGGCACAGGGTGCTTGGGCACAATGGATGAAGTGTTCGGCTCGATGTGAATTGCACATTGATCGTGCTCTACTATAAATGAGGCACTCAGCTAAGAATGCATGGCGCTCAAAAGAAGCATGAGGTGCATGGCCTGAGTGAGAATAATGTTTGGTACTCGGCAGAGAAGAGTTGTGCTTGATTCTCGGCTGAGTGAGCACAGTGCTAAGTACTCAAAGTACTTGGAAGAAGCATAAGGTGATCGGGATGCCATATAGTGGTGCTGGAAATATCAGTGTTATGCTCGAGCTTGAGTAACTAAGTCAGCATTGACTGACTAGTATAGTTGATAATGGTTGACTATTCTCATAAAAGAAATGTCGAGTAGTTGTTAGAACAACTTGACCTCGACATAAAAAACTTGAAATAGGCTTAGTCAACTAGGGATGGTGGCTTGGGACATTGAGAAGATATAATACTATTCGTAGTGCTCAGATGCTTAGGGTGCTTAGAGCAGAATGTGTGGTGTTCGAGTTCTCACGGAACGCTACTAGGTCAAGTTTTCAAGGTACCAGTTGATTGGTCTGTGGTGACAGTCTGTTGGGTTTCCGGCACCGCGGCGTGTCTGTGTTCGATCATGTTTCGTAAACATGAACACAGCGGAAGCAATAAAAATAATAAATCTACATTTATTACAACACACACAACACACGCATGCATATTACAACAAGTGTAGACATAACCGTAAATTTAAATTTGCAATAAAAGGAAATTTATCTACGTTATACCTTTTGTATGACGTGTAGCGGGAACGGCATCAACTGGAACGATCCTCGCTAGAATCGTCTCTATCCGTATCCACGCCGAGTTCCTCGGGATGACTTCGCTAAGCCACGATCTTCGTCTTCATACGGGTTACTAGCCTCGTGTTGAAGACGACGTGATCGAGAGATGATCACGATCCGAATCCAAATTTGGATCCTAATACGAGTTCTCAAAACTCGCTTCTCCGGAGAGGTATTCGTCAACCGATTGATGAATCCTTCGTCCTCCACCTCAGAGGATTACCGGAGATTGAATCCCCGGTAAGTTAGCCGCTGTCGGAGCTCTAACCGTCATCCAAACGACGCTCCGACGAGAGGAGAAGAAGCTGTCCAGAAGCTGTCATTGGACAGCTTAGTGGAAAGAGATAAGCGCCCGGCCAAAAAAGGAGACAAAGCTCACCTTGATGCGAACCTAAGGAGATCACGGAGGTGGCAGGAGGTTCACCGGCGCCTGGGCTTGCGGCAAGGAGACTTGAGTGGCGGTGGAAAATTTTGGCCAGCCGGCACCTGTTGGTTAGCGCCTTAGGGTTTTGGATTAGGGCTTAATTATCCATTAAGCCCTCTTTTATAGAGAACTAATTCTCTTAATGGTTATTGGATCATAACCATTAGGCCCGTTAACCGCTCCATTAAGATAAGTTAAAATAAACCAAACCATGATGGTTTATTTTAAGTTAAAACGAACCGAACCAACTTTTGGTTCATTCGTTTAAAATAAACCAAACCCTTTGGTTTATTCTCCTCCATTGGATTAGAACCAAACCATTTTGGTTCATCCATTACGTCTTCATAAGACTCGGCCCATCCACGCTTCCATTGCGACTGAAACGATTTCATGCTCGCTTTATGTTTGGTCCAACCAAACCTAGTTTCTCTCGATCTGAGAATCCCATTCTCAAGCTCGTTTTAAATCCTTTGGATTACGCTC
Source organism: Wurfbainia villosa (assembly GCA_025175895.1). Classification (NCBI taxonomy): domain Eukaryota; kingdom Viridiplantae; phylum Streptophyta; class Magnoliopsida; order Zingiberales; family Zingiberaceae; genus Wurfbainia; species Wurfbainia villosa. Next base: position 27,808,461 of record CM045995.1, read on the forward strand.
GTTGTGCGTGTGACCAAATAGGTTCTCGGTTTATGTTGGTCGTCTATAATTAACCATTAATTATAGAACGATCATGAGTGGCACCTAATAGTACATCATGATCCCCAATTAACCGAAAAGATCAACGGTTGATCCAGAACTATTTACGAAACCCTTGTGCTCGAATGATTCGTGCCCCATTCCCTTCACTCATCTTATACCCACTTGGTTCAGGACATGGTCTATTGTGTCATCCCCACTAGGCTGACTATGTCACACCTAGCCCAAGTATTATTTCCTCGTCCTACGGATTCTAGTTACTCCACATGTATCGAAGAGTACCTTACTCTAAACATGTAATGCTTTGGCCAAAGACTTTAGTAACAATCCGACGAGAGGCCATGGGTATACATCTCCTCGCAAAGAGTGGTGAATCCTTTATAGGCTATTCAAACACCTTCGATCACTTCGACTTATACCCAATCATCCCGGGTCCACATCTCCTTAGAGATGCTTGCTTAAGATGTCAAAGCATAAGTCTCTATTATCAAGATGACTTGAATACCGCAAGTCAAAGGAACATCGCACTTAAGCCACAGTAAGAACTTCATTGACATATCTATATATGCAGAGAACCATATGAAGTCTTACGGCTGGTCACTCCAATGAACTAGTTACCATAACTAGCATCCACGATCAACTCGGACATCACTATATCTCGGCCCGGTGAGAATCAATTTGCTTGGATACACCAAGGAGTATACCTCGTGCTAGTCTCGACAGAATTGATGGTGTCCAAATCCATCAATTCATCGACTAGGGATAATTCAGATACATCACAATTACACATGTAGAGATACTCACTAGTTGTGATCCAATCACAAATTCTCTCATGCTGTGAATCGTATCGTGGACATTCAGTAAATGAGTTTAAGATCAAATCAAATACATAAGACATGTATACTCAAATAGTGAATCTTCATTTATCATATAAATGGTTCATACATAAGGCGATTGCCTTAGGACATCTCTCATATATTACTAACAGACTCCCACTTGGCCTAATGCCAATCGCTACGGTATCAAATACCATAAGCTCGAACATGACCCTCAAACTTATTTTGAGGTAATGCCTTAGTCGAGGGATCCGCTAAGTTCCTTTCGGTGAGAATTTTCTCGATTTGAATTTCGTACCTACAGATGATCTCACTGATAATATGATACCGGCGAAGCACATGTTTGGATCATAGATGAGACCACATCAAGATCATAGAAGAACTTAGTGATCAAAACAGCTTCCTTTGCTGCTTCCAAAGCTGCAATGTATTCTGCCTTAGTGGCAGAATCCGCTATTGCGTCAAGCTTGGAACCTTTCCAACTTATTGCGCCTCCATTCTAGGTGAATACATACCCAGACTGAGACATGGAATCATCCTTATCTGTCTGGAGCTGGAATCCGTATACCCACGTATCACCATGTACCCTTCTCCATATATTAGGAACACATCCTTAGTTCTTCTCAAGTACTTAAGGATCGTCTTAACAGCCGCCCAATGATCCATTCCTGGATCGGACTGGTATCTGCTCGTGACACTCAGAGCGTACGATACATCGGGCCTTGTACATAACATAGCATACATGATAGATCCTATTGCGGATGCATAGGGAATCTTACTCATGCAAATCCTCTCGTCTTCTGTGCGCGGACACATAGACTTTGAAAGGTGTACCCCATGCCTGATGGGTAAGAAACCTTTCTTGGATTCCGACATGCTAAACCTCTTTAGCACTCGGTCTATATATGTAGACTGCGAAAGACCAAGCAACCGTTTCGATCTATCTCTATAGATCTTAATCCCGAGGATGTAGGTTGCTTCTCCCAGGTCTTTCATGGAGAATGTCTTGGATAACCAAACCTTCACTGACTGTAAGATTGAAACATCGTTTCCTATAAGTAGTATGTCATCGACATACAATACTAGGAACACGACTGCACTCCCACTAACCTTCTTGTACACACAAGGTTCATTTGGATTTTGTGAGAAATCAAACTTTTTGATTGTCTCATCAAAATGGATATTCCAGCTCCTGGATGCTTGCTTCAATCCATAAATGGACCGTCGCAATTTGCATACCTTGGTTTTATCAACCGATGTGAAACCCTCTGTATCATATACACCTCGGCGAGGTTTCCATTAAGGAAAGCTATTTTCACATCCATCGCCATATCTCATAATCATAATGAGCGCTATGGCGGGAGCATCGAATGGATTTAAGCATAGCTACGGCGAATAGGTTTCGTCATAATCAACACCTTGTTTTTGGCGATATCCTTTCGCCACCAATCTAGCCTTATAGGTAATCACATTACCATCCATGTCGGTTTTCTTCTTGAAAACCCACTTGCACCCTATAGGCTTTATGCCTTGGTGGAGTCAACCAAGTTCCAAACTTGGTTTTCATACATGGAATCCATTTCCGACTTCATGGCAAGCCACTTATCCCTTCTACGAACTTATCGGCCACTTCTTCATAAGCTGGTAGGCTCCTCATCATCAATGAGTAACACGTCGTTCGATTCACTTACGAAATCCATATCTCTCGGGAATATTGCGTGTTCTACGGATCTCTGAAGATGTGGTGTTACAATAAGTCGACCGATTGCTCATCACTATGAGTTGTCATTGTTGTGCTCACCGGTATCTCATCAATGTCTATTTGAGTCTCTCGAGCCTCCTCAAGCTCGGCGACACTCCCCTTTGTTTTCTTGCAGAGAAACTCTTTCTCTAGAAACACGGCATGCCTTGAAACAAACACCTTTTGTTCCACAGGATGATAGAATTGGTAACCCCTTGTTTCCTTAGGCTATCCAATAAATAGACATTTATCAGACTTAGCATCCAATTTGTCTGATACAGTCCGCTTCACATAAGCAGGACAACCCCATATCTTCAAGTAAGATACATGAGGTTTCTTACTATTCCAAATCTTATATGGAGTAGTTGAGACTACCTTGGTAGGCATTACATTTAACAAATGTAAACGGTATGGAGTGCATAACCCCAAAAGGACTTGGGAAGAGTCGCATGATTCATCATTGACCTGACCATGTCCAACAAGGTCCGGTTACGCCTCTCAGATACACCATTATGCTGTGGTGTATATGGCGGAGTCCATTGAGACAATATACTATTGTCTCTTAGATAATCAAGAAACTCCTGACTCAAGTATTCACCACCTCAATCCGATCGAAGTATTTTAATACACTTGTCATGTTGTTTCTCTACTTCATTTTTGAACTCTTTGAACCTTTCAAAGGCTTCAGACTTGTGTTTCATCAAGAACACATACCCAAATCGTGAGTGATCATCGGTGAAGGTAATGAAGTAGCTATAGCCTCCTAATGCTTGAGTTGACATAGGTCCACATCTATCAGTATGTATTAGACCTAGTAACTCTCCCACTCATTCACCTTTTCCAGTAAAAGGTAACTTAGTCATCTTGCCTTTTAAGCATGATTCACATGTATCGTATGAATCCAATTCAAACGATTCCAGAATTCCACATCGGTGTAATTCGGACATGCGTTTCTTGCTTACATTGCCAAGACGACAATTCCACATATAGGAGTCTATTTGATTATCCTTTCGAGCACGCTTGTTGCTCATTTCGATATTGCAAATGTCACTAGATACGTCCAACGTATAAACACCATTGCTTAAAGTTCCAGTCCCATAAAGAACTCCATTCAAAGTTATGTAACAACAATTGTTACTAAAAGTCAAATGGTACCCATTTCTATTTAAACAAGAAATAGAAATGATGTTCTTTATCAACGAAGAAACATAAAAGCAATTGTCCAGTTCTAAGACAAGTCCTGCAGGGAGTTTCAACAAATACGTTCCGATGGCGAGTGCAGCAACCTTTGCTCCATTCCCAACACGTAAATTTGACTCTCCCTTGACGAGTCTTCTTCTATTCCTTAGCCCATGTATGTCATTACATATATGTGAGCCACACCCAGTATCCAATACCCAAGTGTTTGAGGAAATAGAATGACAATCAATAACGAAGATTTCTGAAGAAGATGGGGCATCCGATGCCTTATCCTTCTTCACGGACTCAAGATAAATCTTGCACTTTCTTCGCAAATGGCCCTACTTGCCATAATGATGGCAAGTTTCCTTTTGTGCTAGTTCTACCTTCTTAGCCTTTCTCTTCTTTCCCTTCTGCTGTTCCTTTGACTTCCTCTTAGAACCTTTCTTCGAGGAATCAACTAATAGCACCGTCCCCTGCTCATGCTTCTCAGAAGACTCCACAGTCTTCAGCATATTGAGCAGTACCACAGATGAACCTTCTAGCATCTCAGAGGTGAAGAGGAGCTTTGAGACTTCGAACCTTTCCAATCTCACTTGCTCATCAACCTACTCACAAAGATGAAGGACTACGATATGAGCATCCATATGCTCATGCTGCTTTCGTAGCTTGGGTTCCATCGCGGCTAGCATGATGCAACTCATTTGTTCAGAATCACTCACATGTTTCTGATAGGCCAACAATTGGTCCAGAGTTGCATCGTCACTAGGACGGGCGGGAAGAGGCGCTTCGAGGACATTTGCAAGCTTTTCAACCTTGAGAACAATTCTTAAGCTTCTAAGCCAGTCCATGAAGCTCGGCCCAGTCAATTTATTCGAATCCAAAATGGAACGTAAATTCAAAGACATCATGATCAATCTTAGAAATACAAAACAAGCATATATGAGAAAATGATTTTAAAATGCATCAATATACATTTATAAATCCCATTCATTTTTCGAATTTCAAAAACCCCAAAATCACTTCGGGAGATCGTAGGTCCATCTCCGAATGGGTTGATATCCATCATAGTTATGAACAACCTTGGAGAGAGTCCAACAAGTCATTCATAACTACGACGGTAGGTATCAACTATACCGATTGCATATCACGTATATGCAACTATCACAATGTGCTATCAACTAATTGAATGTTCACACATACATCGGGTTGTTAACTCATTAACAAGTATGCATCATATGCATAGCACCCAACTTCACCTCCCTTTACATCGACCTTGGAGAGAGTCCAACAAGCCGATGCTCCAGGTTAAAGCCAACCCATTAATCGGGAAACAATTTTAATATGGTTAGAGCGCATTCAACCAATTAGCCCAACTTGGAGAGAGTCCAACAACCAAAGCTAACGATTGACCTCTGACTCTTACCATATTAGTATTAAACTATTCCATGGTTTGAATATGTTCGGGTTCAAGCCGGGCTTGGAGAGAGTCCAACAACCCAAACAAGAAACGGAACTCTGGTTCTAACCATATTAATGGAAGGTGTAGGCTTTAATATTGTTTAAGGGTTTTTATGTCTCATCCTCTTTGCATGCAAATAACTATTATCTACATGACATGACATACATGGCATACATCTACATGTCACGACACGCATGGCATAATGTTATGCATCTAATGCAATTACATGACATACAATTATGTCATGTATTTATTTCCTTATATGTCATAACTATTTATGGAAATAAAATATGTTTAAGATTTGATTCTCCAAATCAAATCATAATTAAATCAGGAAACAAATTTCCAAATCTAATCACATATTTTATTCATGGAATTATTTGATTAAGGAAAATCTATTTAGGAAACCAATTTTCTAAATCATTAAAACTACTTATGGAAATAAAATATTTTAAGATTTGATTTCCCAAATCAAATCATGATTAAATTAGAAAACAAATTTCCAGAATCTAATCAAATATTTTATTTATGGAAAATATCAATTTCCATAAATACTTCCAACTTTTCAAAAGTGGAAGATTTCCATAAATACATCTAGACTTTTCAAAATTGAAAAATTTCCATAAATACTTCTAAATTTCCAAAATTAGAAAATTTCCAGAAATAACATTATGACTATCGCAAAACCATTTTATGATTATGTCGAAATACAACCTGGGCTCTGATACCACTGTTGGGTTTCCGACACCGCGGCGTGTGTGTGTTCGATCATGTTTCATAAACATGAACACAGCGGAAGCAATAAAAATAATAAATCTATATTTATTACAACACACACAACACACGCATGTATATTACAACAAGTGTAGACATAACCATAAATTTAAATTTGCAATAAAAGGAAATTTATCTACGTTATACCTTTCGTATGACGTGTAGCGGGAACGGCATCAACCGGAATGATCCTCGCTAGAATCGTCTCTATCCGTATCCACGCCGAGTTCCTCGGGATGACTTCGCTAAGCCATGAGCTTCGTCTTCGTACGGGTTACTAGCCTCGTGTTGAAGACGACGTGATCGAGAGATGATCACGATCCGAATCCAAATTCGGATCCTAATACGAGTTCTCAAAACTCGCTTCTCCGGAGAGGTATTCGTCAACCGATTGACGAATCCTTCGTCCTCCACCTTAGAGGATTACCGGAGATCGAATCCCCGGTAAGTTAGCCACTGTCGGAGCTCTAACCGTCGTCCAAACGACGCTCCGACGAGAGGAGAAGAAGCTGTCCAGAAAACTGGACAGCTTGGTGGAGGAGAAGGCGCCGGCCAAAACAAGTAAGCCAAGTGCTCACCTTTTCACCGAGGCCTAGGAAGATCACCGGAGGGTCGCCGGAGGGTTCACCGGCTGAAGCTTGGACGCCGGCAAGGAGTTGGACGGCGGCACAAGGGCTGGGCAGCAATGGAGTTGGGCGGCAATGAGGGTTGGGCGGCAACTCCTTGCTAGGGCATGGATTAGGGCTTAATTATCCATTAAGCCCTCTTTTATAGAGAACTAATTCTCTTAATGGTTATTGGATCATAACCATTAGGCCCGTTAACCCGCTCCATTAAGATAAGTTAAAATAAACCAAACCATGATGGTTTATTTTAAGTTAAAACGAACCGAACCAACTTTTGGTTCATTCGTTTAAAATAAACCAAACCCTTTGGTTTATTCTCCTCCATTGGATTAGAACCAAACCATTTTTGTTCATCCATTACGTCTTCATAAGACTCGGCCCATCCATGCTTCCATTGCGACTGAAACAATTTCATGCTCGCTTTATGTTTGGTCCAACCAAACCTAGTTTCTCTCGATCTGAGAATCCCATTCTCAAGCTCGTTTTAAATCCTTTGGATTACGCTCGTTGTGCGTGTGACCAAATAGGTTCTCGGTTTATGTTGACCGTCTATAATTAACCATTAATTATAGAACGATCATGAGTGGCACCTAGTAGTACATCATGATCCCCAATTAACCGAAAAGATCAACGGTTGATCCAGAATTATTTCTGAAACCTTTCAGCAGCTCGAATGATTCGTGCCCCATTCCCTTCACTCATCTTATACCCACTTGGTTCAGGACATGGTCTATTGTGTCAGTCCCCACTAGGCTGACTATGTCACACCTAGCCCAAGTATCATTTCCTCGTCCTACGGATTCTAGTTACTCCACATGTATCGAAGAGTACCTTACTCTAAACATGTAATGCTTTGGCCAAAGACTTTAGTAACGATCCGACGAGAGGCCATGGGTATACATCTCCTCGCAAGGAGTGGTGAATCCTTTATAGGCTATTCAAACACCTTCGATCACTTCGACTTATACCTAATCATCCCGGGTCCACATCTCCTTAGAGATGCTTGCTTAAGATGTCAAAGCATAAGTCTCTATGATCAAGATAACTTGAATACCGCAAGTCAAAGGAACATCGCACTTAAGCCACAGTAAGAACTTCATTGACATATCTATATATGCAGAGAACCATATGAAGTCTTACGGCTGGTCACTCCAATGAACTAGTTACCATAACTAGCATCCACGATTAACTCCGGACATCACTATGTCTCCAGCCAGTGAGAATCAGCTGCTTGGATACACCAAGGAGTATACCTCGTGCTAGTCTCGAGAGAATTGATGGTGTCCAAATCCATCAATTCATCGACTAGGGATAATTCTGATACATCACAATTACACATGTAGAGATACTCACTAGTTGTGATCCAATCACAAATTCTCTCATGCTGTGAATCGTATCGTGGACATTCAGTAAATGAGTTTAAGATCCAATTAAATACATAAGACATGTATACTCAAATAGTGAATCTTCATTTATCATATAAATGGTTCATACATAAGGCGATTGCCTTAGGACATCTCTCATATATTACTAACACAGTCGACTGATAGACAATTGAGAGGCGTCAATCAACTAATAAGAGTGTTAGTTGACTGGGAAAGGTACCAATCAATTGGTAAATGGGTCAGTCAACTTAGACTCCTAAAAATTGAGAAAATTTAGTTTTTCTTGATTAAGTGTGTTGATTCTATGATTGTATAAATTAAAATAAACAAGTTTTATACTGACTTAATTAATTTCAATTTTCAGATGACACGGATGATTACTACCATGACTCATTGCGTTCTGTTGTGAAATAAGCTAAACGAAGCTATCTATGAGATAGAGTATGACCCTGCTTATGGAATCGTCGAAAACATGGGGAGGCTTGATCATCTATTCTGGAGACTAGAGATACAGGAGTTTCCTATTCTATACAACTACTAGATTTGGACATTGGTTCATTCACTGTCAGAAAATCTGAGTGAAGTTGCACATCATGTATAGGGACGCTGTGAGGGCCATATCACAACACAAAGTTATACACAGAGTTGATTCACTTTGCATGTCAGGAGGATCATGCTAAGAATGAAAATAATCTAGAAGAAGACCCTGAAAAGGACCTTTATGTGGGTTCTAAACAGGATTCTGCCACTGGTCCACCTCGAAGTATCTTAGCTGAGAGTGACTTAGTTGTGCCTAGAAAGATAGGGTGTATGATGATTACTACTGCACCAATATTTATCCTAATAGGAGTAGTAATTACCTATTTGGTTTTCGAGAGTTGTTTAGGTTATGAGTAGTAAAGAATGTTGTGTTGACAATCTTTATGCAGTTTGTTATATGTTAACAAAACTCCTACATGTAAATGATTAGTTCATTTATATAATATCATGATTAGTTCATTTAATGATAAGTTCATTTTTGTATCATGATATGCTAATGATTTATTCATTAGTTGGGGTGTATGTAATATAATTGATCAATGAAGGTCAAATTGGTAGATACAAATATTGAGTGGAAACATAGTTATCACTTGATTTTATAAACCAAATCAAATTTGTTTTGTGTCAACAAGAGATTATATACATGCAACGTACACTGAATATTTAAATAATTTATTTATTTATGGTAGATTATGGCAACAAAGAATATCATAGCTGAACTTAATAAAGGTGAAAAGTTAAATGGGGAAAACTATAAAATCTGGTACCTCAAGATATAGTATGTACTTGAGGAGCAAGATGTTCTGGAGGCTGAACATCAGGTTTTGGAAGAACCTGTTGATGGTCCCACTACACAGCACAGACGAAACCTTGATGCCTAAAGACATGGAAAAAGGACTCCACTGCTAAGGGCATATTGATAAGTTCAATTGTAGACGACCTAGTTTTTGAGTATGAGTCATATCCTTTAGCTCATGCAGTCTGGGTATCCCTTAGGGATAGATATAGTGGAATTAGTCTGAGCAAGCTTCGATAACTGACAATCAATTTTGACAACTACAAGAAGCGCTTGAATGTCTCCATGGCCTAGCACTTGAGGGAGATCTCTAACATGATTCGGGAGCTTAAAACTATTGATCATGAGTTGACTGATAAACAACATGTTCAAGTGGTTATTTGATCCCTTTTAGATTCTTGGGAAACTATAAAGTAGACCTTAACTCACAATGAGAGTATTAAGACTTTCTTTGATGTATCGCATCATATTGAATTGGAGACGGAGAGAGTGGAATCCACAAGGATTTTAGGACTACCTTATGTGGCTGTCGGTTCTACTAGATCATCTGGATTTAAGAAAAAGAAATGGTTCAAGAAGGGAAAGGGAAAGAAAAAGGAAGCTGCTGATGCTGCTAGGAAAGACACTAATAAGTGTTGGATCGAAGCGGATCGCTAGAGGGGGGGGGTGAATAGCGATAAAAACTTTTCTTTTAAATCGTTCGATAGACAATTAAACGCAGCGGAAATGTAAATAAAAACTAAATGATACAAATAGTTTTTTTACTTGGTTCGTAGCCTTCGGCTACTACTCCAAGGCCCTAACGGTCCTAGACCGTGTACGGAGGGCAATTCACTAAAACACTCCTCCTCGTTGGAGGTAGGAGTTTTACGATTACAAAAGCCTTCGAAGCAAAAAGATAGAGAGACAAACCCTCTCTTCTATTAAAGTAAAATGCAACGAAAAGCCTCGATTAAAACTAAACAAAAGAAATTTTAAGCTAGGGTTGTTGGCAGCACTTCGTTGTTGTAGAGTCGTCGGAGAGTTGCAGCGTAACGGAGGCTTTTTAGCACTTAGAATTGAGGATGAAACCCTAGGTTTGGCCCTCCTTTTATAGCCTTTAAGCCCCTCAACGAATGGGTCTTCAACCAATCACAAATGGGCACAAAACTCCTTGAAAAATGGTGATAAAGCTTGACTCCTCGAGGCTGATTTTTGACCACCGGTTGAACTGGCCGGTTGAACTGATGGCCAGGATTTTTGACTACAATAAAGAGTTAGCTCAAAATATAAGTGGATTCGACGACCACTTGCCATCCGATCTCAACATAGACCTTCCATGGGAAGTCTTGGGTCGGATCGTCGCCTAAGATCATCCCCATAAAGAGGATACGACCTCACTTATGCTCGCACACACGAGCTTACCTTGATACTTACGTGTCGCTTTTGCTTCCGGCCTTCCACTCGATTCCTTCGGCTCCCTCCGAAGTAACTCGAGTGTCGCCCGACCACCGCGGCTTCCTCCGGGTGTCGCTAGCCTTCAGCTCCAGCATTGAGACTTTTCTGCACACTTGATTTAGCTCGTGAGATAACAATATAAGCTTAACTTTGTATCGTTTGCTATAATCAAAACTTAGGTTCGACTTAGGTGCCGCACAACAATCTCCCCTTTTGATTTATGGCAAACCCACATACAAAGTTAAGACAAAAATAAGTATGAGATTATGCATGAATGAGTAGGAGTATATAAAAATTCTTTTCAAGTGCTCCCCCTTGAGGAATCCACCTTGACCGAGGGTGAGTACTTGAGAAAGGGTTTTAACTCTCCCCCTTGATATGTGCTACTAAGAAAAAGAATTAAGTAACTGAAATTACTTAATATTGGCCATAGTGTTTAAAATAAGTTTTAAGTTAAGAAACCAAATGATTTCTTAACCTTGGCCTTTTGTTAAAAGTTAAATAAGTTTTCAAAACTTAAAGTTAACTTTTGGTTTAATTATGAAGTAAGAGTTAAGTTATCAAAAAAAAATTTTTGACCCCTTAACTTTTGTCCTTTTTCTCCCCCTTTTGCCGTATATCGAAAAGAGTAAGGGGTGTGTGGAAAACAAAATAAATGTTAAATTTAAAGTCCAAGCATGTTCCATATTTTTATTTTTAAAAATAATATACTGAAAATAAGTTCATCTATAAAATGTTCGACTCATATTTGGCTTGATTGATATGAAGGATCAACCAGTCCTGGTCAGAGTCGGTATGATTATACTCCGTGGTTAATAGCGATGCACTAGCTCTACATCTGGAACCAGGAGTAAGGTCCTAACATCTCACGCCCATCTACGTGGTTAAGTACACAAACACATTAGTCCTATGTGTTGTGAGATGTATTGGCTCCTTAAATCTATAGGTGCATGATATCTAAGGTATGTCCTATGCTAGTTCCATGAAAAAAAAAGTAAGAAATAGTAGTAAGAAAATATAATTTGTAAGTTCCTATTCTATTACGCACATGCCTAATCTTCGTCTCAAGAGACTAAATTCGGCTTCGGGTAGTGGTTTAGTAAATATGTCTGCTAGGTTAGACTTCGAGTCAACATATTCGAGTTGTATGGAGCCGTTGGCTACATGTTCTCGAATGAAATGGTGTTTTACCTCTATATGCTTTGTCCTTGAATGGCATATAGGGTTCTTAGTTAGATTTATCGAACTTATGTTGTCTACAAAAATTTTAGTTTTGGTGAAGTCCAACCTAAAGTCTCGGAGAGTGTGCTTCATCCAAAGAAGCTGAGTTACACACTCACCCATCATAGCGTGTTGCCGGTGGTAGATAAGGCAACACAATGTTGCTTCCTACTGCACCAACTCACTAGACTTGAGCCGAGTAGTTGACAACAACCACTCGTGCTCTTTCTATCGAGTTTACTACCAGCATAATCTGAATCGGAGTAGCCGATTAGTTCGAACTCCGTAGATCTAGGGTACCAAATACCAACGTTAAGTGTACTCTTAAGATATCTAAGGATACGCTTAACTAGGGTTAGGTGAGACTCCTTAGCACAGGTTTGAAACCTGGCACACATACTTACTGTGAATAGGATGTCGGGTCGACTCGCAGTTAAGTATAGGAGACTTCCTATCGCGCTCCTATAGTACTTTAAGTCAATGGACTTACTTTCTAGGTCTTCTCCTATGTTAACATTAATCGCCATTGGGGTGTTTATTATCTTAGCGTCTTGCATTCCAAATCTTTTAATTAACTCCTTAGTGTATTTTTGTTGATATAGGTATATACCATCCTTAGTTTGTTTAATTTGTAGACCTAAAAAGAAACTTAACTCGCCTACCAAGTTCATTTCAAACTCACTTTCCATGAGTGAAACGAACTCGTTTAGTAAGGCTGAGTTAGAGGTTCCAAAAATTATATCGTCTACGTAAATTTGAGCTATGAATATTTCTTTACCTAAGGTTTTTACGAAGAGAGTTGGGTCAACTAAGCCTTGGTTAAACCCTTTTGACTTAAGATGGATTGAAAGTCTCTCGTACCAAGCTCGAGGAGCTTGTGTAAGTCCATAGAGAGCTTTCTTAAGTTTTAGAACATGGTCGGGTTTATCTAGATTTTCGAATCCGGGGGGTTGGCTAACATAAACTTCTTCTTTAATGTATCCATTTAAGAATGCCGACTTAACATCCATTTGAAACAGCTTAAATCCTCGATGTGCGACATAAGCTAGAAACATTCGAATGGATTCGAGTCTAGCTATTGGAGCATAGGTTTCATCATAATCTAAGCCTTCGACTTGACTAAACCCTTTGGCGACTAACCTAGCCTTGTTTCTAACTACTTCACCTTTATCATCAAGCTTATTTCGAAACACCCACCTTGTTCCAATTATCGTTTTGTCTTTAGGTGGTGGTACTAATTCCCACACTTCATTCCTAGTAAATTGAGCTAGCTCTTCTTGCATTGCAATAATCCAATCGGGATCAAGAAGAGCTTGTTCAATTGATTTGGGTTCTATCTTTGAAATTAAGGAAATTTGACTAAGGTTCCTATAGGATGCTCTAGTTCGAACTCCTAGATTAGGATCTCCTATCACTTGATCGATAGGGTGGTTAGTCTGAATCCTAGATTGGGTTGGGTTTGTGTCACCTAATGCTTGATCAATGGGGTGACTTGGTTGAACATTAGTTTGGTTGGAGTCATCTATCACTTGATCAATAGAGTGACTTGGTTGACTTAGGTTAGGATTAACACTAGACCTGATCTCCGGATCAGAGTTAGGTCTAGTATGAATCGGCTCGCTAATTGGGGTTGCCGGGGGTTTTGTAGGTTCATGTCCTTCATCAAATACTACATTGATAGTCTCCTCGACTCTAAGGGTGTCGTGGTTATATACTCTATAAGCTCGACTTGTAGTCGAGTATCCTAGAAAGATTCCGGTCGTGGTCTTGGATGTAAATTTCCCTAGGTAATCCTTAGTGTTTAGGATATGTACCTTACACCCAAATACCCTAAAGTACTTGATGTTAGGTATTTTATCGTGATAAATCTCGTATGAGGTCTTAAGGTGCCTCTTTACCATAAGGATTCTATTTTGGACATAGCATGCCGTACTCACGGCTTCTGCCCAAAACCTATCGGGTAGGTCATATTCGTTCAACATGGTCCTAGAGACTTCTTGTAGAGTTCGGTTTTTCCGCTCCACTAGGCCATTTTGTTGAGGGGTCCTAGGGCAAGAGAATTCATGGTGGTATCCGTTTAGGTTACAGAAGTCGGTGAACCTTTGATTTTCGAATTCACCACCATGATCGCTTCTAATTCTTTTAACCTTAAGGTTTTTTTGATTCTCGATTAATTTGAATAAATTGATTAATTGATCTAGGGTATCATTTTTATGTTTGATGAACCTAACCCAGGTAAACCTGGAGTAGTCGTCAATTATGACTAAGCAATATTGACTTTTATTGAGTGACTTGGCTCCATGTGAATCGAATAGATCCATATGCAGGAGCTCAAGTACACTTGAGGTTCGTTCTTGGTTAGTTAACTTGTGTTGTGTCCTAGGTTGTTTTCCTTGTTGACAAGCATTACAGATTTTATTAACCAAATTGTTAAGGTTGGGTAAGCCTCTGACTAGGCCACTCTGACTCATTTGTGGGCCGAGTCTTGGGTCTGCGAGTGACCGAGTCGTGCCACAACCATGATTCCTCTTCTGTGTCATAAGACATTTGGTGAGGATTTGATTAAGTTAATTGTATAAATGTTATTAGTACTAGTTGGTTTGAGTATTGTTTTAGATGTTTCATTTGTTTTAATTACACATTCATTTTCTAAAAATACGACCTTATAATTATTGTCACATAATTGGCTTACGCTAAGCAGGTTATATTCAAAATTCTCTACAAGTAATACATTTTTAATAACAAAATTCGAGTTAAGCTCGATATCACCTGATCCGATGATTTTGAGCTTGCAGTTATTCCCAAAGGCTACCGATCCTTGTCGTTTGAATCGAAGCTTCGCGAATTTGAGTTGATCCCCGGTCATGTGTCGGGAGCAACCGCTGTCTAACATCCATTGATCCTACACACAAAGTGGTTGGATTGGATGTTAGATTATTATATTTCTTTTTAAAAAAAAATTGGTTGTAAGTTGTTAAACCTAGGTCATCTCACCGGAGTCTATATGATCAAGCATGTTATACTTATGTGTTCTTTGTGAGATGACTTCCAATTAAGTTGATTAAGTGCATTTATGTTTAAGTAATGTTAGATTTGGATTTGACCCTAGGCTTGTCAAGTTTACCTTTTCAAGATCATGGCTTCCAGGTCGTGGCGAGGCACAGGGGCCTTCTTTTATCGGATCATCGACCACTTCCTTAGACAAAGCCATTTTCAAGAAAATGATAACTTGACTCACCTAAACTTATTTCCTCGTCTAACTAGTTATTTTTGAAAAGAGGCTCCCCGAGGCTCAATCTTTTCGAAGGATTTTAGTTGATTATTTGAAAAGAGGCTCCCCGAGGCTCAATCTTTTCGAAGGATTTTAGTTGGTTATTTGAAAAGAGGCTCCCCGAGGCTCAATCTTTTCGAAGGATTTTAGTTGGTTATTTATGTGTTCTAAGTGAGTTCACGAAGAAAAACAAAAAAAATCTAAGCATGCAATTTCTAAGTTAAAACACAAACATGTTTTGTACTGGCTCCCCCTAGACCGTTGAATCGGTTCGGTCTATCCACATAGTGGATTTGGTCCTTGGGAACCCAGTACGAGTTGGATCCTAGAGTTGAAATCAAAGTGGTCTTAGGGACCCATGCTTGGACACATTTTTTATGTCTACTTACGATTGACATATACGACTTATTGGTCGTGTTTGAGCTAAACCCTAGTCCGGCCTTGTTGTACACGGCCCTTTGCGATCCAAGTAGGAGGTCAAGTCCTTTGGATCCCAAAGTAAACCTTTCCAACGTATTCCTAAGATCTTCGACTTGACTTTTCAAGAGTGAGTTCTCAACTTCGAGTTTTTCAACCCGAGTTGAGTCCTTCTCTTGAACTCGACTAGTCGAAGAGGTTAGGGAGACCTCGTGTTTGAGGAGTTTAACTTCCTCAACCAGGGTCTCGACCTTGGACTCGGACTTAGCTAACTTCCTAGACAAAAACCTAACCGTATTATGTAAAGTATTAAATAAGGTTCGACTCACCTTAAGGGTATCTTTTGAACCGGATGCGTATCCGTGGCTTGACTTGAAGGTAGCTTCGTAGTCCGAGTCATCCTCAGGTTCTGACTCAAGTTCAGGTTCGGTCTCCGTGTCGGACTCAATCGATTTCGCCATGAAGACGTGGTCTTCGTCTTCTTCGGATGACGCTTCTTCCCATGTCGCATTGATGGCCTTCTTTTGCTTAGGTGCTTGGTGGTTGAGCTTGGGGCACTCGGACTTTATATGTCCAAACCTATTACACTCATAACACCTAATATTAGAACTTTTAGGCTTACCTTGGTTGGGTCGAGTTGTGGTTCTCTTTCGTCCCTTGGCTATCCTTCGAGCTAGGTTCATTAGTTCGGCAGTCAATTCCGGGTCAACTTCTTCTTCGGACTCATCTTCCTCCTCGGTTGGTGGTGGCTTGCTTGCGATTTTCTTCTTCTTTGAACCTGCAAACAAGGCTATACCCCTCTCGGGTTCCGAGTTGGACTGCTCATGTAATTCAAAATCCGAAAAGAGTTCATCTAATCTAAGTTTAGAAAGGTCCTTGGAGACCTTGTAGGCATCGACCATGGATGCCCACAAGGTATTCCTCGGAAAAGAGTTTAGAACATACCTTATAAGGTCGCGGTTTTCGACCTTTTGCCCGATTGCGTGTAGGTTGTTGACTATGTCTTGGACACGGGCGTGGAGTTGCATCGTGGACTCGTGTTCCTGCATTTTTAGCATGTACAATTTATTGAACAACAAATCACGTTTGCAAACCTTAGCTTGATCCGATCCTTCGTGTAACTCGATCAGCTTTGTCCAAAGGTCCTTTGCGCTAATGAAGGGGCCGACGCGATTTAACTCCTCCTTGGACAAGCCACATTGGAGGATTTGTGTTGCCTTGGCGTCGGCTTCGACTTGTCGTTTTGTTGCAATGGTCCATTGATCATAATCCAAGGAGTCACCCACTTCATTAGTCGGAAGTGTGAAACCCGTTTGGATTATGATCCACATCTCGATTTGGGTTTTGAGAAAGCATTCCATCCGACCCTTCCAATAACGTAAGTCATCTCCGTTGTAAAATGGAGGTCGGACGGTGCTAAAACCCTCGAGATGGGCCATTAGAACAAAAGACAAAAAGGGACGAAGACGAAGAAACTAGCAATGACAAAAACACAAAACAAAGTGCCAAGACTCGCGTCTTTGATTAGTAGTGCGGGAGTAAATTTAACAAAGCGAAATAAATCAGAAATAAACAGAAATAAAAGAAAAATAAATCTGTGAAAAATGGCTAGATTGGTGGTTTCACCAAATCTTAGCAACCCCCGGCTCTGATACCAATTGTTGGATCGAAGCGGATCGCTAGAGGGGGGGGGGTGAATAGCGATAAAAACTTTTCTTTTAAATCGTTCGATAGACAATTAAACGCAGCGGAAATGTAAATAAAAACTAAATGAGACAAATAGTTTTTTTACTTGGTTCGTAGCCTTCGGCTACTACTCCAAGGCCCTAACGGTCCTAGACCGTGTACGGAGGGCAATTCACTGAAACACTCCTCCTCGTTGGAGGTAGGAGTTTTACGATTACAAAAGCCTTCGAAGCAAAAAGATAGAGAGACAAACCCTCTCTTCTATTAAAGTAAAATGCAACGAAAAGCCTCGATTAAAAAGAATTGCAATATTGAAAGCAATAACAAATTAAGATTATACCAACAACTAAACAAAAGAAACTTTAAGCTAGGGTTGTTGGCAGCACTTCGTTGTTGTAGAGTCGTCGGAGAGTTGCATTAATGTGAGGCTTTTGAGCACTTAGAATTGAGGATGAAACCCTAGGTTTGGCCCTCCTTTTATAGCCTTTAAGCCCCTCAACGAATGGGTCTTCAACCAATCACAAATGGGCACAAAACTCCTTGAAAAATGGTGATAAAGCTTGACTCCTCGAGGTTGATTTTTGACCACCAGTTGAACTGGCCGATTGAACTGATGGCCAGGTTTTTTGACTACAATAAAGAGTTAGCTCAAAATATAAGCGGATTCGACGACCACTTGCCATCCGATCTCAACATAGACCTTCCATGGGAAGTCTTGGGTCGGATCGTCGCCTAAGATCATCCCCGTAAAGAGGATACGACCTCACTTACGCTCGCACACACGAGCTTACCTCGATACTTACGTGTCACTTTTGCTTCTGGCCTTCCACTCGATTCCTTCGGCTGCCTCCGAAGTAACTCGAGTGTCGCCCGACCACCGCGGCTTCCTCCGGGTGTCGCTAGCCTTCAGCTCCAGCATTGAGACTTTTCTGCACACTTGATTTAGCTCGTGAGATAACAATATAAGCTTAACTTTGTATCGTTTGCTATAATCAAAACTTAGGTTCGACTTAGGTGCCCACTGCACCAACAATAAGAAGATGAGAAAGAGGACTAGGAAGAAACCTAAAAGCTAGATGACTTGCTTTAATTGTGGCAAGAGGGGTAACTTCGCTCGGGAGTGTACTAAGCCAAAAAAGGTAAATTCGAGTCTGTTTTCTTTTCTTGAGTATTTTATTGCTAGTTCAGTGTTATTAGTTGATTCTTATCCTTTGTGGATTATAGATTCGGGAGCAACCAACTATGTAGCTCGAGAGTCGGTTACATTTGTAGAGTACCATCAGGTACCAACTGGCAACAAGTGGATCTATATAGAAAATTATGTAAGAGTTGAAGTCAAAGGAGTCGACACTTGCAAACTCAACCATTGTGGTGGAAGTATTTTGTTTTTATATGATGTCATATATGCTCTTGAAATTCGACAAAATCTTGTTTCCGTTACATATCTTCTTGATTTAGGGTATTGTATTAATTTTTACAGAAGTGTGTTGAACATAAGATTGACTCTGTGTCAATTGGATATAGTTTTTTAACAAATAGTTTAATGGTTCTTGATGTAGAACTAGATGTCAATTATGCAATTGATGGTTGTTTTTCAAATATTTCTCTTACTAGCAATGCAGATATAACTGATCAGGTTTGACATGCTAGGTTAGGACATATATGTTGGTGCAATCGGCCCAGGTCACGATTGACCAGACTCGAGTTTGACTCGAGAAATATTTTGATGTTTGACAAAGTAAGTTGGCATTGATGTTTGACATTAATGTCTGTTGATGTTTTGGGGAGATTGTTTATACAATCAACCCGGGTTATGTTAACTGGACTCGAGTTTGACTCGAGGGAGACTTTGATGGTTGACTAGAGTTGACCATGTGGTTATGGAAAGTCCAAGTCATGGGTACTTGGCATGGAAAGTCCAAGTGGGACACTTGGCATTTGGGAAAGTCCAAGCATGGGTCTTGGCATGGAAAGTTCAACATGGGTTGGCAAGGGAAAGACCAAGCTTGAGTCTTGGCATTTGAGAAGTCCAAGGAGTTTGATATTGACGGCGTAAAGTCCAAGTGGGAGTCTTGGCAGCATAAGTCCAATGGTTGGCGGCGTAAAGTCCAAGCGGAATCTTGGCAACGAAGTCCAATGTGCCTTGGCGGTGTAGACACCGTTAGCATGACATAGCCGATGGAAGCACTTGAAGGCTAGCGCGATGGATGAACAAGTCATGGATGACTTGGAGGGATTCGAGAGGCGTAAGGCTAATGGAGGTGGCTAGAAGGCTTAGGTCTAGTGTAAGGATGGTCTAGCAAGTATGAGGGCACCATACTTGGGCTAAAACCTCATGTTTGAGGTGTGCCAGTCGACTGGTGCCATGTGGCAGTCGACTGGCATAGTCAACTAGGGTTTGATTGCGGGAATTGCCCTAGCAGTCGACTGCCATAGATGGGCAGTCGATTGATTGGACGAGCAATTGACTGATCTTGTGATCAGTCGACTGATGCTCAGATTTTAGGGCACAGAATGGAGTCTCACTCAATCGCTGGGACGAGCAGTCGAGTGATGGTTTGAACAGTCGACTGATGCTCATGATCAGTCGATTGATGTCCTAGCCGTTGGATTTTTCCAGCGTGGATTACACCGTTGTCTCACAGCAATAGTGTGATTAGTCGACTGATGGTCCCGAGCAGTCGACTGATCGACTTTTTCCAACACAGGTTGAAGCTATAAAAGGAGCTCGTGATGGAGAAAAATGGATCCAGTTTTTGAGAGCTTTAGGGGCGATTTGTTGCTGCAAATCAGGTCTCCAAGTGCTAATCAAACAACCAAGCATTCAAGCAATCAAAAGCAAGTGTTGTAAAGTTTTTCTTTACTTGTCTTTCACATTAATTGTTGTAATTGATTGTTTTTGTTTCTTACTATTGTAAGATCGCTTGTAAGGGGTTTCTCCGGCTCCGACTTGTGTCGAGAAGGAGTGTTTATCATAGTGGTGTGTGATTGACATCGCTAGGGTTCATACGAACCCAATCCGTGGAGTAGGAACCGTTCGGTTCCGAACCACGTTAAATATTTGTGTTTGCGTGTTGTCTATTTCGTTATCATTATTATTTTTCTATTTCCGCTGCGCTAACAAAATTATAGAGACAAACGCAACGAATTTCATCATCGTACGAACACGACGCTATTCACCCCCCCTCTAGCGGCCTCAAATATCCTACATTTGGTATCAGAGCCCGGGGCTCTTCTATGGATTAACCACTGGGAGCTAAAGAAGCTAGAGGGAAGATGGAATTCCAAGACAAGCTTGGATGGGACATCAACACTCCACCGCCATATGATCGAGAAGACTTTCCGGCGTGGAGAACAAGAATGGAGACATTCTTGATGATGGATATAGAGGATTGGTTCATCCTCATAGAAGGCTTTGAACCTCCTCGGGATAAGAACGAAAATGTCTTGAAATTGAAGAAGTGGACACAAGAGCAATGTCTCAAGTTCAAGACCGAAGTCAAGGTAACAAAGCTTTTAGAAGATTTGATACCTAATAAAATTTTGTCAAGTTTAAGTGAATTTCAAGATGCCAAGGAGCTATGGGACAAATTGGCAAAGTTCCATGAGAAGCCTCACTTGGCACAAGTAGAAGAAGAAGAATCTTCATCAGCTCAAGAAGAGGAAGAAGCCGAGGAAGAATCATCGTCATCTTCACAAGCAAGTGAGAACTCGGAAGTTGAGAAGGCATCAACTTCCGGATTGGTGGAAGAAAATGAGACCTCCACCTCGAGGATTGAGGGGGAGGAGATTAGAGCATCTACACCGGAGCAATCTCAAGAAGAATTATCTACATCCGGTAGAGAAGAAGAACAAGCTCAAGAGAACCTCACCACCACCATAGGTAACTCAAGCATGTCAATTAATAACAAAATTCATATAATATGCTTTGAGTGTAGGGAATCCGAACACTACAAGAGTAAGTGTCCAAAAAGGGTTAAGAAAGCTCCTCCGACACCAAAAGTCAATGAAAAAGTCAAGGATACCGGTGTCCCCACCAAGAAGAGCAAGGAGCACATGGTGCGTTTCAAATGCCGACAACCGGGACACTATAGGAGCCAATGTCCTAGAAGAAAGGAGGGAGCTTCACAAGTAGGGGGAGTCTCTAAGACTAACCCTAAGGTATATTTTCATAATGCTCATTCTTTAAATTCTAAGCAAAAGCATGCTAGAATTAATTCAAATAATTTTGCTATTACTCAAGAATCAAAGCATGCTAGAAATAATAATTATGGTTGTCTAGAAGCTAAACATGTTGATTTTAGGACTAAGGAGAAATCTAGAAATGATAACTCTAGGTCTATTTCAAAGAAGGAGAAATTTGGGACTAATGTCCCTAGAAATGTCCTTCCTAAGAAAACAATTAAGAAAATCGAAAACCATTTAGGCATCAATCCCAATAAGGGTAGACATATGCCTAAAGTGAATGGTAATGCCCAAAAATCTAATCAAAAATCATTTGGGCAATTAGAGTTAGAAAATCAAGCCTTGAGGTCAAGGCTTGAGAAATTGGAAAAGACTCTTGCAAATATGCAAAATCAATTTAAAGGGTCAAAGTGTCAAACTCTAGGATCTAGAAGTCAACAAAAAGGGTGTAAGAGGCAAGAATCATCTAGGAGATAAGGTTTGGGTCACAAACCCATGTCTAAGAAAGTAATGCCTACTTATCACAATGTTCCATTTGATTATGGAACTAAACCTAGATCTAAGAAAACCAAGGTCTCTAGGGAAATTATTCCTAAGGTCAACCATAGTGTGTACTTAGTGGCTAGGGTTTCTAAGAAACCTAAGGAATCCATTAAGAAGGTTATTAGGGAGGCAATTCCTAAGACTAACCATGGCAAGACCATAATGACTAAGGCTAATAAGCCTAGAAGGGTCATTAGGAAGGTATCTAGGGAGGTTATCCCTAAGGAATACCTAATTAATACAATGAGCTCAAATAGATTTTGGGTTCCAAAGAGCGTGATTGATTCACGTTAAATGGGTTAGGATGTGCCAACTTTGATTGGATGGGTAGTTAACTCAACCATAGCAAAGTTGATATGTTAGGTTATTTTCAAGGTTATGTATACCTTGGAAATAGATTTGATATTCTATCCTAAAAGATTTTAGGATGTGCCAATATATTTTTGAAATCATGAAAAATCAATAAAATTGGCACAATCTAGATTTAGAGGTCATAGTGTGTCATTTTGATCTTTGGCACACTTTAGGAATTAATGTATCAAGAGAAGTGTTTTTAAGGTGTAGAAGTTACATTAAGAGTGATACTCAAGTGCCACACACCTTGATGTCTTGCACTTACCATGAGTCATGTGTTTCACCATGTGTTTGCATGGAAGGAATGTCTAGGGTGGATTGCATCTCACAAAACAAGTCTTTTACCTTGATTGTGTATTTCAACACTTAGAAAGGGTAAGATGTTAGGATTTTGAAACCATTGGATGTTAATGTTTGCTAAAATGAAATAAAATACCAAAATACATTAACAAATGCATGAATATAAGCATAACATTAATATATTCGATATACAAGATTAAACATGAGAAAATGAAACAAGTTGGATAAAGAAATTGAGATTTTCTGAAACTCAGATATCGATCGATACGTCTATCACCGATCGTTACATCGTTATGCACGATACGATCGTCAAGTAGTCGAGTCTTTTCGAGACTCGACTATTTTGTACATCGATCGATAGTAATCTCGCTCATCGAGCGAGGATCATCGATCGAGTGCTCACGAGCGCTTGAGTGGTGATCGCATCGATCATTATTCTTGTAGCATGATATAGAATGCTCGATAGTCGATTCTTGGCCGGGCGAATGATGCCGTTGGTAAAATCACTCATAAGCCGCAATCAGTCGACTGATGTTGCACATCAGTCGACTGGAGTCGCGATTTTATAACGCCGAACCGCTAGGGTCGGCGTCTTCACGATCGATCTCTCGCCTTCTTCCTTCTCTCCGGTCGCCGCCTCCTTCTCCGACCAACTCTTCCGACCGCGCCGGCCACCTAAGCCCTAGGTTTGACAGCCAAACTCCTCCACTCACATTTTTAGCATCTCATAGCCCTAATCTACTCATTTTCGGCAATTTTTCTTCTTCGATTAGAGTTCTGGCAAAACCACTGCTCCGGCGATCTCTTCAGCGGTGTCTGAGTACCCTCTCCTCATCATCCTAAATGGCACCAAAGTATAACCTTCTTACTCCTCTAAACCCTAATTTTTTCATTATAACTCATTATGATCTAATCGTGCATTTGTGTCATTGCATTTCATGTCGCTGCATTGCATTCATATAGGCGATCCAGTAGAAATGACCCGATTGAGGTTGAATCACGGTTGTACCAAACCATGTTGGTTAGGTACATTGATAGGGATTTCTTTAATCGTTACTGCGGTGACGTCATGGAAATTTTATCATATTATCATCTCATGAAGATAGTATTATGCACTCATGCCATAAATGATGATCTCCTTAAGGAGTTCTATCAAAACTTAAAGAAGGTAGACGATGGTCCTACCTACACTACTCGCGTTGCAAAATGCGACTTAGAGTTCACTCCTACAATATTGCAGGAGTTTCTTGAGTGTAAGCCATCGGCTGATACTTTCATTTTCTACCCTACCTTCGATGCCCCTCTACCTGAGCCCTTTGATCATATCTCCTTGGACTCCATGCATGAAGCTCAAAACTTATTTCCCATCAATGAGCTATCTGCGCCCGACAATGTACTCAACAAAGTCATTGTTGGGTGCCTTCTCCCGATTGTGACTCGGGGTCTGGCCAAGATTCGGCCTCCCCATCTCTTTCTCCTGTACTCCATGCGTCATAGACTAGATATAAACATTGCATTGAACATGTTTCATTGCATTGTACATTTCATATTCCCCATGCAAGGGAAAGTGCATATGCCTTTTGGCCACATCATCACTGCATGGTTAGAGTCTTTAGGCATTAACATTAACAGGGGATTGCTGAGGGCACTATCTGAAGTTTACGACTGTATATCAGTTCGTAACTTCTCATTGGCGAAGCTGCGGATGGGACATGGGCAGATAGAGCTGCCGCCTCGACCTCCGCCCAGGGCACGTGGGGAGCCACCTCTAGTGCCTAGAGAGGCTGCAGAGGATTATGAGGATCCAAATGCTGCTGATGAGGAGGACCAGATGCCAGCAGATGCATCAGCAGCATATCCTTCAGATTGATTTGGATAGCTGAAGGCCAGATTCCAGGACTACCAGCAGACAGTTGACTCTCGACTGTCAGAGCTTATAGTGGGGCAATCCTCCATGGGCGAGCATCTCAGTCAGATGGAGGAGCGCTACATTCGGATTCAGGAGTCCCAGAGCCGCATTGAGCAACGTCATCTCGATATGTATGAGATGATGCGAGCCTGGACCTTGAGCCAGCAGCCTCCTCCACCTCCACCTTCTGCAGATGATTAGAGCTAGAGGATGTTAGGATTTTTGTTTTTAGTTTTTATAGTGAGGTTGAGCGTCTCAAATCTCTATTTTGGATGTAAAAACTGAAGCTTTCTTAAATTGGATGAAATATTTTGTTTATGAAAATCATTTGTGTCTGATTCTGTGCTTGTATTATTGTATTGGTTTATGGAAAATTGTCATACCATGACATGAAATTTCATCTTATCATATAACATGTCATGCCATTGTTTAGGATTATATTAGATGTCATGTTTGTTTTTAGATTATATCATATGCCATGACATCATGATCTTTGGCCATGTATTATTATTGATATCATTTATGCCATGATCATTCATGCATTTATTTTGATTAAAATTGATTTAAGGAAAAATGGCATGACTTGGAGTCTCATTTATAAGGGAATCAAGTAGGGTTGCCTAGAAAATGCATGAGGCCATAATAATCCTAACTCCACATCTCACATCTAAATTGACATGTATGTGTGTGTTTACATCTTAGATAACATGTGAGATGTTAGGATAATAAGTTAGGTTAAAGGTGCATAGGTAGTGCATCTAGATGAACTTAACTTATTTCAATCATCACTAAGAATTATGAGGAAAGCTAATATGCAAGTTATGTATATTTAGCCAATAAATCATGGTTCAAAATAGGTTTTCAAAAATGTTTTAAAATCACTTTAGAAAACCTTGGTGAAGTCTATCTTTTGATAGCCATCATCATTATAGAAGTTGATACAAAGTAGATCAAAAACTTTAAAGTTATAATAGTTTTTGAACTTTGTACCAATCTCCTATTTTAATGGTTAAAATATTTTTCCAAGATTTTTCACTAATTGTATGTGTGATAAGTATTATACGTATCAAATTTCATGATTTT
This sequence comes from Wurfbainia villosa, assembly GCA_025175895.1. Classification (NCBI taxonomy): domain Eukaryota; kingdom Viridiplantae; phylum Streptophyta; class Magnoliopsida; order Zingiberales; family Zingiberaceae; genus Wurfbainia; species Wurfbainia villosa. Next base: position 27,834,245 of record CM045995.1, read on the forward strand.
TCGATATACGTAGAATTACTTATGATTTTCTGAAATTCGATTCTAATAATTGAAATTCGGAAATTTGATTATCGATTATCGCCCTTGGTGGCGATCGATGTGAGTGTCACGACCGGTAGTAGATGCAGAGTCAATCTGATCTTGATTCGGGATAACTAAGTTTGTTTAGTCTGATTTCAGCTACGGTTAAGGTCCCTAATCACTTCTAACCCTAGAATATGCTTTGGGAAGCATTATAAAGGGTGAAAATCCATTGGATATGGATTTGGAGAGGTGTTTAGGGTTTGTATCAAATTTAAAGTGTTGGAAAGTTCAATGTTGAATTTCTAATCTTATCTTTGATGGTTTAGAGTTCCTATTGGCTTAGGGACTTTCCGAGGACATTGTTGGTGCAATGGTCTAGGGGGAGCAAGCCTTTAGGGGGAGGAATTCATCATGGGATGATGAATGATATTTTTCCTCGTGAGGAGGAAAATGAGATTTTGAGAGACCCAATTTGGAAATTGGGAGAGCATATAGGATTGCCTCTCTTGAGTGATATGGGACTTATCACTAGGAAGATGGTAGGCATCCTAGGTATTTTTAGACCAAGGAGGAGATTGTAAGATCTCATTGGGACATGAGACATTGACCTCCTTGTAGAGATAAACTTTTTGAAGTATGTCAAAAAGGGGGAGAACATTAAACTACTAATTTGGAAAATTGGTAAGGGAATTTGAGTTAGGAGCCTAACTCAAGGTTTGTTTTGTCAAACATCAAAAAGGGGGAGATTGTTGGTGCAATCGGCCCAGGTCACGATTGACCAGACTCAAGTTTGACTCGAGAGATGTTTTGATGTTTGACAAAGTAAGTTGACATTGATGTTTGACATTAATGTCTGTTGATGTTTTGGGGAGATTGTTTATACAATCAACCCGGGTTATGTTTAACTGGACTCGAGTTTGACTCGAGGGAGACTTTGATGGTTGACTAGGGTTGACAATGTGGTTATGGAAAGTCCAAGTCATGGGTACTTGGCATGGAAAGTCCAAGTGGGACACATGGTATTTGGGAAAGTCCAAGCATGGGTCTTGGCATGGAAAGTCCAACATGGGTTGGCAAGGGAAAGTCCAAGCTTGAGTCTTGGCATTTGAGAAGTCCAAGGGGTTTGATATTGGCGGCGTAAAGTCCAAGCGGGAGTCTTGGCAGCATAAGTCCAATGGTTGGCGACGTAAAGTCCAAGCGGAGTCTTGGCAGCATAAGTCCAATGTGCCTTGGCGGTGTAGACACCGTTAGCATGACATAGCCGATGGAAGCACTTGAAGGCTAGCGCGATGGATGAATAAGTCATGGATGACTTGGAGGGATCCAAGAGGCGTAAGACTGATGGAGGTGGCTAGAAGGCTTAGGTCTAGGCTAAGGGTGGTCTAGCAAGTATGGGGGCACTATACTTGGGCTAAAACCTCATGTTTGAGGTGTGCCAGTCGACTGGTGCCATGTGACAGTTGACTGGCATAGTCAACTAGGGTTTGATTGCGGGAATTAGCAGCAATGATCGCCATAGATGGGCGGGCAATGATCGATTGACGAGCAATCGACTGATCTTGTGATCAGTCGACTGATGCTCAGATTTTAGGGCACAGAATGGAGTCTCACTCGACCGCTGGGATGAGCAGTCGAGTGATGGCTTGAACAGTCGACTGATGCTCATGATCAATCGACTGATGTCCTAGCTGTTGGATTTTTCCAGTGTGGATAACACCATTGTCTCACAGCAATAGGGTGATCAGTCGACTGATGGTCCCGAGCAGTCGACTGATCGACTTTTTCCAGCACAGGTTGAAGCTATAAAAGGAGCTCGTGATGGAGAAAAATGGATCCGGTTTTTGAGAGGTTTAGGGGCGATTTGTTGCTGCAAATCAGGTCTCCAAGTGCTAATCAAACAACCAAGCATTCAAGCAATCAAAAGCAAGTGTTGTAAAGTTTTTCTTTACTTGTCTTCGACATTAATTGTTGTAATTGCTTGTTTTTGTTTCTTACTGTTGTAAGATCACTTTTAAGGGGTTTCTCCGCCTCCGACTTGTGTCGAGAAGGAGTGTTTATCATAGTGGTGTGTGATTGGCATCGCTAGGGTTCGTACGAACCAAATCCGTGGAGTAGGAACCGTTCGGTTCTGAACCACGTTAAATATTTGTGTTTGCGTGTTGTATATTTCGTTATCATTATTATTTTTCTATTTCCGCTGCGCTAACGAAATTGTAGAGACAAACACAATGAATTCCATCATCGTACGAACACGACGCTATTAACCCCCCCTCTAGCGGCCTCAAATATCCTACAATATAGGACAAGAACATATGAATTAGTTAGCTAGAGAGGGCTTATTGGGCTCTCGTGCTAAGATTAACTTGTTTATATGTGCATTGTATTGTTGGAAAAGCAACTAGAAAACCATTTGGTAAGGCTATTAGGGTTGATTCTCCATTGAAATTAATTCATTCGGATATTTGTGGTCCAATGAATGTAAAATCTAGGCATAGAGGTTCCTATTATATTACATTTATAGATGATTTAACTCGGTATGGTCATGTGTATTTAATTCTCATAAATTTGAAGCATTGGATTGCTTCATTCATTATGTGAATGAAGTTGAGAATCAATTGGAATGTACGGTTAAGACCTTACACACTGACCATAGAGGCGAATATTTATCTTATTTGCTTAAGACAATATGAATGATAAGGGGATATTAGACAACTAACAATCCTAGGAACTCTACAACAAAATAGAGTTGCTGAAAGAAGAAATAGAACTCTTCCTGAAATGGTTAGGTCTATGATAGCTTAGGCTCATTTGCTGATCTTCTATTGGGGAGATGCATTATTAGCAACCACTTATATACTTAACAAGGTGCCTTCAAAATCAGTTTTATCTACCTTGTATCAATGTTGGACAGGTAAAAAATTAGATTTAAGTAATCTGAGAACCTAGGGTCAGCTTCCTACATTCATGAGAGTCCTCACAAGTATGGAAAACTAGGATCTAGAGGTAAGAAATGTGTCTTTATAAGATATTCTAATACCTCCAAAGGTTATGTTTTCATAGGTGAGCAACAAGATGGAACCATCTCTAAAATAGAATCGAGAGACGCTACTTTTATCGAAATTGAGTTCCCAACTAGAGGCGATGTTGATAAGATAATTCCTCTATTCAAGGAGGATGAGTCATTATCAATAAGAGTGGTGTCAAATGGGATACCTGAACCTAGTCAACCGAGTGAGAGTAATTTGTCTGGTCATGAGTTGACTACTCAACAACCCAACTTACGAAGAAGTGTTCGTAAGGTCAAACCTAAGAAGAGGTTTGATATTGAGAATGATACAATGATGACACTCCCAGTTGACAATGATGAACCTCAATTTGTTGAGGAAGCTTTGGGATGTATAGTTAGAGAAAGATGAAAAGTTACAATAGTAGAAGAGATGGAGCTGATGAAAATAAATAATGTTTGGGACTTGGTCAATCTTCCTTCTGGTCAAAGAGCTATTGGGAATAAGTTGATCCTCAAAATAGAGAGGAAAGCATATGAATTGATTAAACAATACAAAACCTGTTTGGTTGCAAAAGGATTTACCCAACTAGTGGGTATTGACTTTAAAGAGGCATTTTCTCTTGTAGAGAAGTTTGTGTCAATGCGAGTTTTTTTAGCTTTAGTAGTACATTATGATTTGGAAATACATCAAATGGATATAAAAACCACTTTCCTTAGTGGTGAGCTTGACGAAGAAATCTATATGGTTCAACCAGAAGATTTTATTACTGAAGGCCAAGAGGAGAAAATATGTAAAATTAAAAAATCTATATATGAGCTAAAGCAAGCGTCAAGATAATGGAACATAAGATTTAACGATGTAGTTTTATCTTATGATTTTGAAAAAAAATGACATAAGGTTTGTGATAGAAGTCAAAGAGTGACTTTCATCATAGTTTGACATAATATATATGGGAGAAGCTGAGTACATCTTAGGAGTAAAGATCGTAAGAGATCGATCTAAAAGACTTTTGGATTTATCTCAAGAGTTTTATATAAATAAGATGTTACAACATTTCAGCATGTCTAATTGCAATAGTGAATAGATACCTATTATGAAAGGTACTGTTCTGAGCAAGAGTATGAGTCCCAATACTCCTGAGGAAATAGTCGAGATGAATAAAAAATCATATGTTAGTGCTATCGGTAGTTTGATGTATACTATATTGTGTACTCATCACGATAGTGTTGGAGGATCGTGGCCCGGCTAGAAGGGGGGTTGAATAGCCAAATACGTACTCGATGGAATTCGATCATTCTTGTCATCTAAATAATCGTTATCGTAGTGGAACAATGAAACTAATACGAATACAAAGGCACTTAAGCTAAAGCAAAGTAAAGAAGAGAAGAGCAATCGCAAACTCAAAGATGTAACATGGTTCATGACCCTTGCCGCTAATCCACAACGATTCGTTCGATGAATCACTCCCACAATCAACCCAGTAAGCTTCTCCTTTGCTCAACCAAGGTGGAGAAGAAACCTCTTTACACAAAATCCTCCCTCTTACAATATGAATGAGATGAGAATAAGGAAGAGGAGGTTTGAGACGTTTAGGGTACTTGGGGAGCACTTAGAAGTGGAAGCATTAACCTTCCCAAGGCTCCCAACCCTTCTTTTTATAGGGAAGAAGGGTTTCTTCCCGTTGGGCATGCAACAGTCGACTGCTGCATGCCATCAATTGACTGTCGCTGTAACAACCACCTTTCAATGACTTTTGACTTGCAGTCATCACCGTCCAATGACACCCTTGGCAGTCAACTACTGCTATCAGCAGTCGACCGCTGCCTGCATAGCCGACTAATCAGTCGACTATGAACAGTTCTGTGCCCACGTTCACCCATAACAGCCGACTACCATCCTTGACAGTCGACTGATGGTGGAGCAATCGACTGCCATCCCTTGGCAGTCGACTGTTGGGCCACAGAAACCTTAGTTGACATCGGTCAACTAGCAATCGACTCAGACCAGTTGACTGATATCTATATTAGTCGACTGCTGTCGAGTAAAACCTTAAACAACAAAGTGTTTGAGCATCCGACCATTGGGTAAAACCTCAAACCACATGTTTGAGCATTTGACACTTCCAATCGTTGGGTAAAACCTCAAACACATATTTGAGCATCCGACTCATCCAATTGTTGAGTAAATCTCAAACACATGTTTGAGCATCCGACACTTGACTTTAGCCATTCAGCCAAGTTCACCTACTTGAGCTACCCCATCTCGGGTTACAATCGCTCAATCTCTCATCTTCCATGGAGTCCCTCACTAAAGCTCTATTCGTCTGACTACGTCCCTTGGATGCACTAAGCCCACGGCTTCTTCCGTGCCATCTTTCGCATCTTGCCCTGAAGTCTTCTTCCTTTGGCTTCACTCCATTAACTCCTCGTCCAGCGGTCCCACAGATGCACCAAGCTCACAGCTTCTCCCCGTGCCATCCTTCACCGACTCAAAGACCTAATCCATGAGATGATAAACTCGCCAATGCTTCATCAAGCTAACTATATGTGATTTACTAGGTCATGCTCAACTTTAACACACACATCAAAACCATAACATCCTAACTTAAACCCTTTGCCACACACATCAAAACCAAACACATACTTGGGTTGATTACCCTAACAGATAGGGCCGAGACACTGGAAAAGTGATGAAAAGAATATTTAGATATCTGAAAGTGACAATAGATTATTATCTCTATTTTTAAGGATCAAATATGAGCCTAAAGGGCTATTCAGATGCAAATTGTGCTACGAACCTGGATGATAGGAAATCTACATCAGGATATGCGTTCTTGCTGAATGGTGGCACCATCTTTTAGAACAGCAAGAAATAGGCTTGTGTGGCCTTGTCGACTGATGCATGCAAGCACGAGCCTAAATCTTCGATCGATACCGTCAAGGATTTGAAGCGTGTGCTTGCACTTAATGCCTACAAGTGCATGGTTGTCATCAAGTAATAAATTATGTATCGATCCCACAAGAACTGTGATTCGAGTATTGTGTGTCCAATGAACATTGATTATTCAGAGTAAATCTCTTACGAGTCAGAAGGGGGATCGACGACAGTCCTGACTCAAGTACGGTGTCACTTGGAGAAAGCTAAGGGGACTTACGGTTGATTAAAGGGTTCTTGGATTTCGGTTTCACTTATGCGTTTTTGAACATGATATCAATTTAATGCTCCAGGATCTCTAGTTATGATCTTGCAGGAGGATTATCATGTGTAATCCTGATGAACTTTTTCTTTTACCAGGAACTACCTATTCCTAGCCAAATTTCGCTTTTGGATCATCAGAGCTCAGGGGGTTGATATCTTTGGAAGCCCTGTCACTGGGGTCCCACAACCCTTCTAGAGTTGATGTCTTCTACTTTGGGCCTTCTGTTGGAATAGGTTTAAGGGGTTCTAGGATGTCCTATTGATCCCTATGAACAGGTGGATCATATTTCTTATCCTACTCTTTCACAATCTACTTCCTATGGTTATGGGAGGGAGGATGACCATACGGTTCCTCCTTGGTTCTCCTAGATTTTGATACTAAAACTTTCCACCCTTATATCGACTATGTACAGTAGAAATAGAATCAAGACATAACTTTCATTGATCTAAACAACATAAATTGTAAATATAATTCAAAAGCAATGAATAGATATTTGAACTAGCATGTCCAACTTATACAAGTTACTCCCTAATCCTAGAATCAAAGTATCTACTCCATGAAAAAGGAAAAACAAACACAAGACATCTTTTTATAAATCATTACAATCCAAACAAAATTAGAAAGAGAAATAATACACCCTGTTGGATCCAATGCGATGTCTTGGTCGCTCTCCGAGGTGTTAGAGTGTTGATTCGAGTCTTTGAGTCGCTTTCTTCCTCTCCGTTGCGAGCCTCTAGTGCTTTTTAGGGCACCTTCTTGCTGTCCTAGTTGTCGAGCCTCCCCCTAGGGTTTAGACATGCCTTTCTATATATAGGAGTGAAATCAACCTTCCTTATTTGCCCACGAAACTAGATCTGCATAAGTAGCATTGTTGCCACACGGCTGCGTGGAATCCACACGGTCGACAGTGTGAAACTCTGAAAGTAGCGGCTTGAAATATGCTTTTGACAAAAGGCATAGCTGTGTGAATCTAACACGGTCGACTGTGTCTCTTTCTGGAGCTCCTAGAAAATGTAATCTTTTGGTCCAAAGTGTAACTGTGTCTTTGAAACACAGCCAGAGCATGCTTTCCTTCCTTGAGCTCGATTCATTTAGCCATTTCGCCTAAAAAATGCCTCCATGCACGCAAAAGTAGCAAGAGCCGATCTATGAACTAGAAAGTAGTAAACATGTGCAAAATAAAAGAAATAAGCATAAAACATGTATGAAATACCATGAGATGTGTGCTAAAACTACTCCTAAATCCATATATAATTTGCACACATCAAAATACCCCATACTTAGCTCTTTGCTTACCCTCAAGCAAATCTCAGTGCCATGGATTTTAAAAGTATTGTTCCCACACTTAGCATGTTTACTAAAATTTATCAAGTGGTACTTTCAATCAAAGCAAATAGATATGTTCTAAAAGTTCATCAGGTTAGCTTTTCATGCATGGCCCAAGAAAATTTCCTAAGGGATTCACATTCCATGTTGAGTTAAGTCATCATCCTATAGCTTTCCTAAGGTCTTCAACTTTTAGGCACTTACCTTCCCTAAGCGAGGGTCATTCCCTAGAGTTAGCATAAAGTCTCAAAGACGTGCTCAGTATCGAGAGAAATTGGTAGGTGTTTCCCCAGTGACCTAACTCTGTCTCAAAGGGGCACCTAACTATTTCCACCCATGACAATTGTTTTTTTTAATTCTCATTTTTTTTTCTATTTTTTTTATTTTATTATCTCACTAGAATTTTGATTTTTTTGAATGGACTTACACAATTTGACCATCTCCAGTAACTAAAATGCTAATCTAGAGTCACCTATAGATTCCAAAGTACTAGACTATTGAGATGAACCATAACTAGGTGTGTATTAGCTTCTCCCTTTCAGAATATTCGATGAGTGTAAGTGAAAATTTAGAACATCCATCAAAGCATCTCAAAATAAAGTACCAGGAGATAAAAGAAATTAAACTACCTATGGCATGGAAACATATTGTTGAGATTTTCAAAAACATCACCGAGGCAGCTTATAACAACCAACAACTAAGTGCTGAAAGAAACCTAAATATTACATGCATGAGCAACTATATTAAATGCAAAAAATCTAGCAAAGCAAATGAAAACTAAACCTAGATGTCATAAAACTAAAACTAGCAGAAGAATATAGTGAAATGTAGGCCTCCCCCAGACTTAAATAAAGTTGTACCTCTAACGCGGCGGTTTAGGTGGGAAGTTTGGCAGTCTTGACATGTCGGGCTCATGAGAGAATCATGTGCTCAGGCTTTGGTGCCCCATATCATGTGGTCCACCTGGGAACTAGTGGACTCAACGACTTCTCTGTGCTCCTCCACCCTAGTCCACTGTGTATGCGCATCTCTCATAAATTGTCGTACCTCCTGATGATAGGCGACCTCCTCTTGAAAGTAGTGTTGAGCCTGACCATAAAACTACTCGACCCACTAGAAATGGTCTTGTAGGCCCTGAAACTCAATCTGTGTATATGTTTGTTGATCTTTCCATCACTACCCCTGTGATTGCTGCACCATTAAGATGTTGTCAAGGCACGATCGAAACTCCGAGAAGTCATAAGTGGATGTACCTATATCCTGTTCAAAACAATGAAAAGAGTGTGGTGCAGGTGTAGGATCGGGGCGTGGAATCCAAGGGCTCCTATACATGGGTGGACCCAATAGTGAGTGATGTGAAGGTAGTGAAGGGGGTGCATGGGTAGAGGGTCCCTCGTGTGGTGGGGACTCCACTGCCCTATCCAACCACCAATTGGCACGGTTGGTGATGGTGGTATGATTGGTATCGGTGAGCCTAAGGGGTGGTAAGTTTTTCCTTATAAAACAAAAAGAATTTCATTCTCTAATGATTATTTTCATTGCCATGCACACTCCTAGGTCTATGCTAGGGCTCCCTTCTACTCATACCCCATCGAATTACAAATATGGGTCAACAAACCCCCTAAAATAATGTCCCCCTTGGGCGCTTTATCCATCTTTACTAGGTGCCTAATAAAATGAGAGCCTACATCAATAGTATTATCTCCCTCTAACATACTCCAAAGACACAAAATTTCTCTCATCCTCACCACTCCATCGCTCTCCCCTCTCTTGAATATCGTACTTGTTATAACCTGGTGAGTGTAACATAATATCGGGTTTTGGAGTCATGATGCCTATTGGGTTTCCGGCACCGCGGCGAGTGTGTGTTCGAACATGTTTCGTAAACATGTGCACAACGGAATAAATAAAAATAATAAATCTATATTTATTACAACACACACATCACACACATGCATAGTACAACATGTGTAGACATAACCATAAATTTAAATTTTGCAATAAAAGGAAATTTAACTACATATACCTTATGTATCACGTGTAGCGGGAAAGGCATCAACCGGAACGATCCTCACTAGAATCGTCTCTATCCGTATCCACGCCGAGTATCTTCGGGATGACTTCACCAAGTCACAAGCCTCGTCTTCATACGGGTAACTAGCCTCATGTTGAAGATGATGTGATCGAGAGAAGATCACGATCCGAATCCAATTTCGGATCCAAAACCGAGTCCTCAAAACTCGCCTCTCCGGAGAGGTATTCGTCAACCGTTTGACGAATCCTTCGTCCTCCACCTATGAGGATTACCGGAGATCGAATCCCCGGCAAGGCTACCGCTGTCAGAGCTCCAAACGTCATCCAAATGATGCTCCGACGAGAGGGAAACAAGCTGTCCAGAAAACTGGACAGCTTTGGTGGAGGAGTAGGGACGGCCAAAAGGGAAAGGTGGAAGCTCACCTTATTACCGAACCCAAGGGAGATCACCGGAGCTCCTCCGGCAGCAGCTCGACGCCGGCAAGTGGAGAAGACGGCAGCAGCTGGTCGCCGGTTGCAGGAGGTGGGCGGCGGCACTAGGGTTGGCGCCGACTTCTTCAAAGGGGAGGAGGTGGGCGACAACTCTAGGTTAAGGGAATTGGATTAGGGCTTAACAAACCCTTAAGCCCTCTTTTATAGAGAACTAATTCTCTTAATGGTTATTGGATCATAACCATAAGACCCGTTAACCCGCTCCATTAATATAAGTTAAAATAAACCAAACCATGATGGTTTATTTTATGTTAAAATGAACCGAATCAACTTTGGTTCATTCGTTTAAAATAAACCAAACCCTTTGGTTTATTCTCCTCCATTGGATTAGAACCAAACCATTTTGGTTCATCCATTATGTCTTCACAAGACACGGCCCATCCACACTTCCATTGTGACTAAAATGATTTCATGCTCGCTTCATGTTTGGTCCAACCAAACCTAGTTTCTCTCGGTCTGAGAATCCCATTCTCAAGCTCGTTTTAAATCCTTCGGATTATGCTCGTTGTGCGTGTGACCGAATAGGTTCTCAGTTTATGTTGGTCGTCTATAATTAACCATTAATTATAGAACGATCATGAGTGGCACCTAGTAGTACATCATGATCCCCAATTAACCGAAAAGATCAACGGTTGATCCAGAACTATTTCTGAAACCCTTCAGCAGCTCGAATGAATCGTGCCCCATTCCCTTCACTCATCTTATACCCACTTGGTTCAGGACATGGTCTATAGTGTCAGTCCCCACTAGGCTGATTACATCACACCTAGCCCTAGTATCATTTCCTCGTCCTACGAATTCTAGTTACTGCACATGTATCGAAGAGTACCTTACTCTAAACATGTAATGCTTTGGCCAAAGACTTTAGTAACAATCCGATGAGAGGCCATGAGTATACATCTCCTCGCAAGGAGTGGTGAATCCTTTATAGGCTATTCAAACACCTTCGATCACTTCGACTTATACCCAATCATCCCAGGTCCACATCTCCTCAGAGATGCTTGCTTAAGATGTCAAAGCATAAGTATTTATGATCAAGATGACTTGAATACCGCAAGTCAAAGGAACATCGCACTTAAGCTACAGTAAGAACTTCATTGACATATCTATATATGTAGAGAATCATATGAAGTCTTACGGTTGGTCACTCTAATGAACTAGTTACCATAACTAGCATCCATGATTTACTCTAGATATCACAATGTCTCTAGCCAGTGAGAGTCAGCTGCTTGGTTACACTAAGGAGTATACCTCGTTCTAGTCTCGACAGAATTGATGGTGTCCAAATCCATTAATTCATCGACTAGGGATAATTCTGATACATCACAATTACACATGTAGAGATACTCACTAGTTGTGATCCAATCACAAATTCTCTCATGTTGTGAATCATATCGTGGATATTCAGTAAATGAGTTTAAGATCCAATCAAATACCTGAAAACATGTATACTCAAATAGTGAATCTTCATTTATCATATAAATGGTTTATACATAAGGCGATTGCCTTAGGACATCTCTCATATATTACTAACAATGCCTTGGCTCTAGATGGGTCATTGGAGTTCTCCTCTATCAAATTGAACCAAAATGATCTTGCATTGAATTCAGTAGGGGTTCTCCTTTCTCCCCCACTAGGTAGCTCATGTTCAATGTTAAATAGCCTAAAAGTAATTTTCCCTCTCTACTATCTACCCCTGTCAGAATCTCCACTTCCATCGAACTTAAAAACTCCAAAACTATCCTAGGGTAGGTTGGAAATCTAACTCATATGATCTCCTCCCAACCTACTTTTGCAAACAATCCTTGCATATCCCCAAAAATCCCTAGGGTTTCTAAAAGAGTGGCATCTAAATAGTGGTTGTGAGTAGAAAGCATGTTAAATCTATCCCTATGAGCATTATCTCAGAAAATGATGCAAAGAGGGGTGTTACCTGCCTCCAGTTCTTGTTGGGCATTTCTTCCCCTCGACCTTGGCCTGGAAGAAGCCTCTTTTGGTGTGGTGTGCTTTGTTCTTCTCATTCTTTCTTCTTGAAGGCTTCTTGGAGGCTGGAGAGGATCCTTGGAGGTTGGAGGAGATGATTTCGCACGGGCTAGGGTAAGAAATTGAAAGGAACGGTCGATTTAAGGCAAAGCACATGGTCCTCGCCCTTTTAAAGGGACACAATACGATCGTGTGGAATTCACATGGCCAACCGTGTGTGGCTCTACCCTGGGCGCACGAGAAAAGTCTGAAAAAAGGCATGGCATGGTCGTGTGAGATTCACATGACCAGCTGTGTGCGACTCTGGAATTCTCCTAGAGTGCCACATGGTCCGAGACTTTCCACACGCCTTGCTACATGCTCTTTGCATGTTGGGCACGACCGTGTGAAATTCACACGATCGCCCGTGCTTCCTTTTGAAGTTCTAAAAAATATTCTTCCTTCTACCTAGCAAATTCTATATGACCCTAAACACGCATAAGGATTATAATGGACCAAAAATTAAAACCTAAACGGGCATGCATGAATGTAAAACAACTAGAAACAAATAAAGTTAACATTGGGTTACCTCCCAAGAAGCGCTTGTTTAAGGTCTTCAGCTTAACCATACTCCTGTGTTTCAACTTGGCTTTGGTGGTTCCGTGAACCTCTACTCATCGATGTTAGACATCGCGACCTCGCTCTATGTATTATCCCTTGCAGGAATAACATACTTACCCAGTGCGGGTTCCAAACCCGTTGTGCTAGTAAGCTTGAACTCCAATCTATTGTCTACCACCATCAGAGTCAGATCTTTACATTGATGACCATTCCTGCTATGGCTAAAAATGGACGTCCAAGGATTACCAGGATTTTCACGTCCTCTTCCATTTCTAAGACTAAAAAATTTGTAGGCAGTGTAAAATCTCCCACCCTGACATAAACATGTTCCAAAATCCCCAATGGGTATCCCTACGAGTGATCCACAAGTTGTAACTTCATAGTTGTCAACTTTAGATTTCCTAGCCCTAATTCTTGCACAATGTGTATGATATTAAGCTCACACTGGTGCCTAATTCATAAAAAACCTTACTAATCATGGTCGTTCCTATATGACATGGAATATAGAAACTCCCTGGATCTTTTAGTTTCTAAGTGGTCCCATTTTGGAGATAAGCACTAGATTCCTCTATAAGGGTCACTGTCTTTGACCACTCGACCTTCTTGCGGTGTGCCAAAACATCTTTCATGAACTTTGTAAATTGGGGCATTTGGTGCAAAGCTTCGAGTATCGATACTTCTACTGAGATGGCCTTCATCATGTAAGAACTTCCCAAATTCGGCATATCACTTAACATTCATGAGCCCTTGTGGGAAAAGAATTTTAGTCGATTCTTGCATCTTGCGTGGAGGCCCAACTCTGGCATATCATCTTTTTTTTTTGAAGTCTTCCCATGAGACTCTTCATTTTTTTCTTCCCGCTTTGCATTTTATTTGACTTTTTCAGTGGCTCACTTAAAATCTTCCCACTGCGCAATGTTACGACCTTACACTGCTCTATCGGGTTGACCTTCGATTTACCTCGTAACTTGCTCGGGGTCCTGGTAGAACCGTTGATAATCTATGCTATTTGAATTTCTAGTGTCTTCTATCGATTAGCAAGATCGTTCATAGATGACTTCAACTCCTTCAGCATCTCTTCTGTTTGTAAGTGTCGATGTTGAAACTCAATGTTCGCCTTCTGTTGAATTTGAATAAACCCCTCCATCAGCTGCTAGAGTCGGGATTTCAACAGGTACTGCTGCCCACTACTTTGTTGTCCGAACCCACACAACTATTGAAAATTTTCTGAATTATTTTTGTATGAAAAGTTCGGGTGGTTCCTCCATCCGGGATTATACGTGCTAGAGTATGGATTGTTGGGCCTCTGATTATAATTGCCCACCGCATTGACATGCTCAACCTGCTCTTCAGAGATGTTCTATCCTCCATAATAGTAATCTCCCTAATATCCTATTATGCCATTGCTAGAGAAATTAGCCACACATACAGAAGCAGGGGTTAGGGTATCAAACTGTTTGCTCAGTGCGTCCATCCTTGCTGCTAGATAATCGATGGAGTTGACAACATGTCTTCCGGCTGTCGGTGTTGGATAACTATGTTCGGAAGCCCACTGATGGTGGTTTTGGGCCACCTCCTACCTCCTCAATAAGGTCTTCTGCTTCCTCAATAGTCTTATTCATTAAGGCTCCTCCTGCAGTAGAGTCCAGGCAAACCTTCATGGCGTACGTGATCCCATTGTAGAATATGAATCACGAGACATCTCTCAAGTCCATGGTGAGAACACTAATGAAGTTGTAATGATCCCAGGCTTCAAATAGTGACTCTCCTTCCTTCTGGTGGAAGCTGGTGATAAGGTGGCGTATGTGGGTTGTTTTACTTGGTGGGAAAAATTTGTTCAAGAACTGATGCTCACATTGCTCCCACGTGGTGATACTTCCCGAAGGCAATGAGTGTAGCCACGTTTTCACCTTATCCCTAAGTGAAAATGAGAATAGGCTCAAATGGATCGCATCTGCGGGTACCCCATTGAATTTTAGTGTTGAGCATATGTCTAGAAGGTCTCCAGTTGGGGTCTTCCACCGCTGCTCCTCCAAACTGATTTTGCTGGACCATGTGTATCAACACGAGCATTAGTTCAAAATTATTAGTAACAATTGTCGATCCAGCAATGCTAGCTCTATGTCCTCTAGCACTCAGGCTACATATTCCCGCAAAAGACAATTACCTACATTCGTTAGAGGAGCACCGTGTTCCTCCATCTCTTTTTGTTCTACCCTATGTTGATAATAGGTACGATCTATTTATGGGTTGATCAAAAGTAGATTTTTCAATCTTATTTGCCTATGCATACGATAAATACCAAAGCCAAATAGGAGTATTTGTGCTACTTACTAACAAGGAAAATAAGCTGATGGGGTCGGGGTTTTCTGACCAAGTAGAAGGTTTCCCGAGCATGTGACGCCTGAGCAGAATAGAAGAAAGTTGATTAATCATATTCCGAAGTGTTGTTGGTAGAGCCATATATGTGTTTCCCGAGCAGTCAGTGTGTTTCCCGAGCCAAGTAGGGCGATATAGAGAAGTGTGGTTCAGAGTTGAGCATTGTGGTGGCAAGTAGTTTATGCATTGGCTGAGTCACATATGTGTTTCTCGAGCTCAGTAGGGCGATACAGAGAAGTGTGGTTCAGAGTTGAGTATTGTGATGACAGAGTAGTTTGTGCACTACCTGAGCCATATATGTGTTTCTCGAGTAGTCAGTGTGTTTCATGAGCTGAGTAGGGAGATACAGAGAAGTGTGGTTCAGAGTTGAGTATTGTGATGGTAGAGTAGTTTGTGCATTGGCCGAGCCATATATGTGTTTCTTGAGGAGTCTGTGTGTTTCCCGAGCCCAGTAGGGCAATATAGAGATGTATGGTTTAGAGTTGAGTATTGCGATGGCAGAGTAGTTATGCATTGGCAGAGCCATATATGGGTTTGCTGGGCAGTGTATGTGCTTTTCGAGCCCAGTAGGGTGGCACTGGACAGTGTTGATCAGAATGAAGTATGGTATTGGCAGATCAGTGTATATAGTTCTTGAGGAGTCAGTGTGTTTCCCGAGCCATATGTTTATTTCTCGAGCCCAATAGGGTGGCATGGGGCAGTGTGTGTTAGAATCAAGTATAGTATTGGCAGATCATTGTATATAGCCCCTAAGAAGTCAGTGTGTTTTCTGAGTGACATATGTATTTCCCGAGCCATATACTTATTTCCCGAGTAGTACACCTATTTCTTTATCCATGTATGGGTTTCTGGAGTTTTTCTGGATATGGTGAAATAACGAGGTACGGGTATTGTGGAGTATTGGGGGTAGCAGGAGGAGTTCGAGGATGATGAGCATAATTAATATAAGATATTTTATTATTTGTTTATATATTTTATCTAATTAATACTTGGCAGGGAAATATAAAGCACATGAAGCATTTGAAGAAGATATTTTGAAAAGGGGCCAGAAAAGTAGTTACACTTGACAACCTAGCAAGGGTATTAGAGTAAATTCACTTCAAGGAGAAGGCGGGATGAATAATCTATAAAAGGGGCAATGGTAGAAGGAAGAAGGGATGATTATTTCTTCGCTATTCGATACCTTAAAGATCTTTTCTCACTTTTTCATCACTCTTTTGCATTTCTACTTTCTTCATCCTACTGTTTTTGACTTGAGCGTAGGAGGGGCCGTGCCGAGAAGCCGATCTACCTCTAAGACTTTCTTGTGAAGTGACAGATTCATCTTGCCAAGGCAATCGAAGGAGATATAGCTGGGAGTTCCTAGATCTGAGGTGATCGAAGGAGATTCGCAAGAAGGGGGAGAAGATCTTGGAAGGCCGAAGAAGTGAACACCATCAAATTGGCATAGTTTGTGGTAATCTGAACAAAAAGCTATGATGGTGAATACTAGAAGAACAATGAAGGGGTTGGTGGAGGAGGAGTAGTCTGTATCTAATACCTCTAAGAGAGGTACTAGTAGGAGATGTCGCGAGCCTATGTGTGAGGAAGATCTTATGCAAGTGGTAGCTACGGTGATGGATCATATGTTACAGAAAATGACAGCTAAAGAGGTGAAGAAAGATAATACATCCGATGATGATTCTGAAGAGGAGGTAATCAGAGTCTCTTGCCCTAAGAAGGATTCTTCACGGATCTATAAACAATCGAAGGGAAAGAAGAAATATGCTGCTCTCGTGGAGGAAGAAAGTATTGGTGCAATCAACCCAGGTCACGATTGACCGGACTTGAGTTTGACTCGAGCAGTATTTTGATGTTCGACAAAACATATAACAAGTGATTGTCATGGAAAGACCAAGTGTGTAGCCTTGGCCACATAAGTCCAAGTGTGTAGCCTTGGCGGTGAAAGTCCAAGCTTGAGTCTTGGCATTTGGAAAGTCCAACATGGAGTTGGCAAGGAAAGTCCAACATGGAGTTGGCATGGGAAGTCTAAGTGTGTAGCCTTGGCCACGTAAGTCTAAGTGTGTAGCCTTGGCAGTAAAAGTCCAAGCATGAGGCTTGACATTTGGGAAGTCCAAGGATTTGTCTTGGCGGTGTAGACTTGGTTAGCATGACAATAGCCGAAGGGAGCAAGTAATGGATGACTTGGAGGGATCCGTGCATGGATGAACAAGTCATGGATGATTTGGAGGGATCCGGTAGGCGCGAGGCTAGCATAGGTGGCTAGAATGCCTAGGTTTAGGCTAAGGGTGGTCTAGCAAGTATGAGGGCATTATACTTGGGTTAAACCTCATGGTTGAGATTTACGATCGGTGGTGGGAGTCGGCGATGTTTGGTATGTGCGTGGTCTTAGCGGTCATTCGCTAGCTTTGGGCAATCGACTGTCATGGAGGGCAGTCGACTACTGGTCGAGGACGCGGGCACAGAATGTTTTCGAGTCGACTGGAGGCTATGAGCAGTTGACTAATGGGTCTGATCAATCGACTGCTAGGTATCCGTTGGAACTTTTCCATCATGGATTAAGCCGTTGTCTAACAACAGCTACAGGAGCCGTCAACTGATGGGTAAGAGCAGTTGACTGCTAGGTTCAGAATCAACCCGAGACAAGCATAAAAGGAGGAGCTTGGGAAGGATTTCCACAATGTGTTTTGGGGAGAATTTGGAGCGAAATTGCTACTGCATTCCGGGCCTTCAAGTGCAAACCAAAGCAAACAACAAGCAAAGTGTTCAAAGCCATTGTTGTAAAGTTTTCTTTGCGTATTTCATTTTGTCTTTGTATTTACTTGTACTTCTTGTTACATATTGTAATTGTTTGTATGAGGTTTCTCCACCTCCAACGTGTTGTCAAGAAGGAGTTTGATTAGTGGTGAGTGCATCACTAGGGCTCGTTAAGCTCGTCCCATAGAGTAGAAACCCTAAGGTTCCAAACCACGTATATCGCATGTCTATTGTGTGTGCTTGTATTCGTCTTCATTTCGTATTTGTATCTATTATTTCTGCTGCATATATTAACGAGTATTGTAGATGAATGATCAATTTCCATCAAGCACGTAATTGGGCTATTCATCCCCCCTTCTAGGCTAGCCACGATCCTCCAATAAGTGGTATCAGAGCAAGGCTCTTATCATCAGACTCATCGTCGGGATAAGCACACCAAATGGCCGGCATCAACATTCATCCATCGAAATTCGAAGGAGACTTTTCTTGGTGGAAGAAAAGAATGGAGGTATTTTTTGAAATCGATTTTGATATAATGATTATAATGTAAAATGGTTTCGAGGTACCAAGGGATGAAGAAGGCAAGCTAATTGAAAAATAAAGATGGACTGAGGAGCAACGACAATAATTCAAGACAACCGTTAAGGTAACGAAAATGTTAATAAAATTGATACCTTATGATATTTTATGCAAGTTAGTGAATATGTGGATTCTAAGGAGTTGTGGGATAAGTTGGTCAAATACCACAAAAATCTCGAACCGGCACAAGTAGAGAAGGAAGCCGAAGAAGAGGAGTGCTCATCCTCTCAAGCTCAAGAAGAAGAAAGCCAAGAGCTTGAGGACTCGGAAGTTGAGAGATGCTCAACATCTGGACCGGAAGAGGAAGAATTGGAAGAAGCCTCTACCTCCGGTGGAAATGAAGAACAAGAGTCCCCAACCAAGGAAGGTAACTCAAATGCAATTTATAAAAATAAGGATCACATAATTTTATTTGAGTGTAAGGAGAAAGAGCATTACAAGAGAAAATGCCCAAAATTGGCTAAGGAGAAAGAGTCGACACCAAAAGTCAAGGACAAATCAAAGGATGCAGGAGTTCTCGCTAGGAAAAGAAAAGAGCACATTGTGTTCTTCAAGTGCAATCAATGGGGACACTACCGAAGCTAATGCCCTAGAGGGAGGAAGAAGGGGCAAGAAGGAGCTACACAAGTAGGGGGAGCTTCCAAAGCAAACCCTAAGGTATATTTTAATGCACCTTCTAGTTCTAAGGTTAAAGAGCATGCTAGAAATTATTTTAGTACTCTTACTATTGCTCATGAAAAGCATGCTAGTAGAAATAATATATTTTATTATTTAGGTGCTAAACATGTTAATTTACCTAAGGACAAATCTAGAACTAATAACTCTAGACCCATTCTACCTAGGGAGTCCATTAGGAAGGTAGAGAACCACCTAGGCATTAATCCCAAGAATCATAGACATATGCCTAGGAAATGTTATTCCCAAAAGATTAATGAACAATCAAAATTGGGAAAGTTAGAATTAGAAAATCGAGCTTTGAGGTCAAGACTTGAAAAATTGGAAAAGACCCTAGCAAAAATGACAAATTCATTTATGGGGTATAATGGTCAAAATTTAGGTTATAGGGGACAAGAACCAACAAGGGGGAAGAAAGGTTTGGGTCACAAACCTAACCCCAAGAAGACCTACCACAATGTGCCATTCAATTATGGAACAATCTCTAGGTTTAGGAAAGCCAAGGTTAATGGGGAAGTCATCCCTAAGATTAACCAAGGTAGGTGCCTAGTGGCTAAGGTTTCAAGGACACCTAAGGAAGCCACTAAGAAGGTTACAAGGGGAGTTACCCTTAGAGTTAACCTAGGAAAGAACCAAATGACTAAGGCTTCAAAGCCAAAAAGGGTCATTAGGAAGGTATCTAGGGAAGTTATCCCTAGTGAATACCTTGTTAACCCAAGGAGCTCCAATAGATATTGGGTTCCTAGGAGTGTGATCGATTCACGCTAGATGGGTTAGGGCATGCCCTAAATGGATGGGTAATTAACCTAACCATGGTAGAGTTGACACTTTGGGATGTGCCAATGTTCTTTGAAAAGTTGAAAATTGATTAAATTGGCATAATTAGGTCTTAGAAGTCATGGTATGCCATTTTGAATTTTTGGCACACTTAGGGGATAAGTGATTATTAAGGAAAAATAAATTTAATTCTAATAATGGCAATTTGGGCTTAACAATTAAGTATTTTATACCTTAGTATTTTATACTTGCCATGCTTTATTTGCCTTGCCATGTCATAATATCATATTTATTTTTAATCATAAAAAATGTCATGATTCATGCTTAGAAATGTCATGTTATGCTTAAGTTAGAATCACATGCCATGACATCATGATTATTGACACATGTTTATCTATGTTATCATTTATGCCATAATCATCAATCATGCATTAATTAAAATTAAGTTAAAGACAATGACATAATTTGAAGTCCCATGCATAAGGGAATCAAATAGTGTTGCCTAGAAAAATGCATGAAAACCTAAATAACCAAAACCCACATCTCACAAGAACACTTGACTTGTATGTGTTTCATACACTTAGATACAAGTGAGTTGTTAGGAAAAGGAATTAAGATTTTTAAAACCATTTTGAAAAACCTTGGTGAAGTCTATCTTTTGATAGCAATCACCATTGAATGAGGCAATACAAAGTAGGGCCAAACATTGAAACTTTCAATAGTTTTGAACTTTGTATCAATCCCACTAGTTTATGGGTATTTCATTTTTAAATATTTTTCACCCATAATGATTGTTATAAGTAATGTACGTATGAATTTTTAAGATTTTTCAAAATACATATTTTTACTTATGAATTTTCAAAATTTATTTCTGAAGTCTAATTTCTACACAGTGTAGAAATCAATTGACTGCCGTGGATGGCAGTCAACTGGTGTCAAGGGTAGTCGATTGATGACTGTCAGAGTCAACTGCCAGAGCTAATTTCGAGTAAACAAGGTTTGTTTAGCCCATGTTCAGCTATTTCTTGGTTCCCTAACTGCTTCTAACCCTAGGATATACTTTGGAGAGCATTGGAAGGGTGAAAATCCATTGAATATGGATTAGGAGAATTGTTTAGGGTGTGTATCGAATTTTAAGGGAGGTGAAAGTTCAATGTTGAATCTTTTCCCTTAATTTCGATTATTTAGTGTTCCTATTGGCTTAGGGACTCTCTAAGGACATTGTTGGTACAATGGTCAAGGGGGAGCAAGCCTTTAGGGGGAAGTTATCCATCTTGGGATGATGGATGTATTTTTCCTCATGGGTGGAGAATTGAGGGATTACCTCTCTTAAGTGATATGAGACTTATCACTAGGAAGAGTGAAGGCATCCTAGATGTGTTTTTGGACTAAGGGGGAGATTGTAAGATCTCATTGGAATATGAGACATTGACACCCTTGTAGAGAACCTTTTTGATGTATGTCAAAAATGGAGAGAATGTACCAATTGGGATTAGTTGGAATTCTCACAAGATGTGAGAATTGCCAATTGAGGATAATTGGTAGAATTGAGTTAGGTCACCTAACTCAAAGGTGTTTGTGGTTTTGTCAAGCATCAAAAAAGGGGAGATTATTGGTGCAATCAGGCCCAGGTCACGATTGACCAGACTCGAGTTTGACTCGAGCAGTATTTTGATATTAGACAAAACATATGACATGTAATTGTTATGGGAAGACCAAGTGTGTAGCCTTGGCCATATAAGTCCAAGTGTGTAGCCTTGGCGATGAAAGTCCAAGCTTGAGTCTTGGCATTTGGAAAGTCCAACATGGAGTTGGCATGGAAAGTCC
The DNA here is from genome assembly GCA_025175895.1 of Wurfbainia villosa. NCBI lineage: Eukaryota > Viridiplantae > Streptophyta > Magnoliopsida > Zingiberales > Zingiberaceae > Wurfbainia > Wurfbainia villosa. The sequence continues at coordinate 27,855,905 of CM045995.1, forward strand.
AACATGGAGTTGGCATGGGAAGTCCAAGTGTGTAGCCTTGGCGGTGAAAGTCCAAGCATGGGGCTTGGCATTTGGGAAGTCCAAGGATGTGACTTGGCGGTGTAGACCCGGTTTACATGACAATAGGTGAAGGAGGCACCTGGAGGCTAGCATATGGATGAACAAGTCATGAATGACTTAGAGGGATCCACGCATGGATGACTTGGAGGGATCTGGTAGGCGCGAGACTAGCAGAGGTGGTTAGAAGGCTTAGGTCTAGGCTAAGGGTAGTCTAGCAAGTATGAGGGCATCATACTTGGGTTAAACCTCATGGTTGAGGTTTACCAGTTGACTAGGGTGAAGTAATAGTCGACTAGTGGGAGTCGACTGACATTCGACTACGTCGCGTGGCCTTGGCAGTCGACTGCTAGCTTTGGGTAGTCGATTGGCCTTGGACAATCGACTACCATGGAGGGAAGTCGACTGCTGTTCAAGGATGCGAGCACAGAATCGAGTCGACTGCTAGGATTTGATAGTCGACTGGAGGCTATGAGCAGTCGACTGATGGGTCTGATCAGTCGACTGCTAGGTATCCGTTGGAACTTTTTCAGTATGGATTAAGCCATTGTCTCACAACGGCTACAGGAGCAGTTGACTACTAGGCGTGGAATCAGCCCGAGATAAGCATAAAAGAAGGAGCTTGGGGAGGATTTTCACAGCGATTTTTGGGGAGATTTTGGAGGGGAATTGCTGCTGCATTCCAGGCATTCAAGAGCAAACCAAAGCAAGCAACAAGCAAAGTGTTCAAATCCATTGTTGTATATTTTTCTTTACGTATTCATTTTATCTTTGTATTTGCTTGTACTTCTTGTATTACGTATTGTAATTGCTTGTACAAGATTTCTCCACCTCCGACGTGTTGTCGAGGAGTTTGATTAGTGGTGAGTGCATCACTAGGGCTCGTTAAGCTCACCCCATGGAGTAGGAATCCTAAGGTTTCAAACCACGTATATCGCATGTCTATTGTGTGTGCTTGTATTCATCTTAATTTTGCATTTGTATCTATTATTTCCGCTATGTGTATTAACGAGTATTGTAGACGAACGATCGATTTCCCTCAAGCACGCAATTGGGCTATTCATCCCCCCTTCTAGCCGGGCCATAATCCTCCAACAGAAAGGTCCCCTCGCGAATGCTATCCTAAAGGTTAAAGAGTAGAGTCCTTTTGTAGATAATTTGATGTTCTATCATATTATTAGGGCTATCATTTGGTAGATCTGATATTCTTCCATACTATTGGTATTATTATCCACCAGATCTTGTATTTTTTCATGTTTTGGGGTTATCATTCATCAAATCTGATGTTCTCATTATATGGAGTGGTTTTGGATCAGATGGAGAAGGTTATCAAGATTACATCGTTCTGTGCCAAAATGGGGTAGAATATGCAACTTCAGGTGTTCTGTTCCATTAATTGATTTAGTGGAGCTTCAATACTCACTGCTCAGAGTTCATATGATTGATGTCATCACTCGCCAGACTTGATATTCTATTATAGTATTGTGGCTATCATTCAGCAAGGCTAGTATCTGGTTATGCTTTGGGGTTATCACTTGCCAAGATCTGATGTTCCCATTATATGGAGGTTATTTTCCTATTGAGATAATTACAGGGGCTTGATATTTTAGTGTTGAGGTTTTCTTGGGAGATTTATTACAAGTTCCTGGTTCTAGTATATGTTGTAGAGGTTATCAAGATCAGATGGTTTTGTGTTAAAGTGGGGTAGAATGAATAGTTTCAAAGATTCTGTTCCACTGGTTGATTTAGTAGAACTTTTTATGATTGGAATTCGTTCCTTGGGTGGATTTGTCCCTAGAATAGGATGTGTTTGTTGGTGCAGTGGGCACCTAAGTCGAACCTAAGTTTTGATTATAGCAAACGATATAAAGTTAAGCTTATATTGTTATCTCACGAGCTAAATCAAGTGTGCAGAAAAGTCTCAATGTTGGAGCTGAAGGCTAGCGACACCCGAAGGAAGCCGCGGTGGTCGGGCGACACTCGAGTTACTTCGGAGGGAGCCGAAGGAATCGAGTGGAAGGCCGGAAGCAAAAGAGACACGTAGGTATCGAGGTAAGCTCGTGTGTGCGAGCGTAAGTGAGGTCGTATCCTCTTTACGGGGATGATCTTAGGCGACGATCCGACCCAAGACTTCCCATGGAAGGTCTATGTTGAGATCGGATGGCAAGTGGCCGTCGAATCCACTTATATTTTGAGCTAACTCTTTATTGTAGTCAAAAATCCTGGCCATCAGTTCAACCGGCCAGTTCAACCGGTGCCAGTTCAACCGGCCAGTTCAACCGGTGGTCAAAAATCAGCCTCAAGGAGTCAAGCTTTATCATCATTTTTCAAGGAGTTTTGTGCCCATTTGTGATTGGTTGAAGACCCATTCATTGAGGGGCTTAAAGGCTATAAAAGGAGGGCCAAACCTAGGGTTTCATCCTCAATTCTAAGTGCTCAAAAGCCTCCGTTACGCTGCAACTCTCCGACGACTCTACAACAACGAAGTGCTGCCAACAACCCTAGCTTAAAGTTTCTTTTGTTTAGTTATTGGTATAATCTTAATTTGTTATTGCTTTCAATATTGCAATTATTTTTAATCGAGGCTTTCATTTTACTTTAATAGAAGAGAGGGTTTGTCTCTCTATCTTTTTGCTTCGAAGGCTTTTGTAATCGTAAAACTCCTACCTCCAACGAGGAGGAGTGTTTTAGTGAATTGCCCTCCGTACACGGTCTAGGACCGTTAGGGCCTTGGAGTAGTAGCCGAAGGCTACGAACCAAGTAAAAAAACTATTTGTCTCATTTAGTTTTTATTTACATTTCCGCTGAGTTTAATTGTCTATCGAACGATTTAAAAGAAAATTTTTTATCGCTATTCACCCCCCCTCTAGCGATCCGCTTCGATCCAACAATTGGTATCAGAGCCGGGGGTTGCTAAGATTTGGTGAAACCACCAATCTAGCCATTTTTCACAGATTTATTTTTCTTTTATTTCTGTTTATTTCTAATATATTTCTCTTTGTTAAATTTACTCCCGCACTACTAATCCAAGACGCGAGTCTTGGTACCTTGTTTTGTGTTTTTGTCATTGCTAGTTTCTTCGTCTTCGTCCCTTTTTGTCTTTTGTTCTAATGGCCCATCTCGAGGGTTTTAGCACCGTCCGACCTCCGTTTTACAATGGAGATGACTTCCGTTATTGGAAGGGTCGGATGGAATGCTTTCTCAAAACCCAAATCGAGATGTGGATCATAATCCAAACGGGTTTCACACTTCCGACTAATGAAGTGGGTGACTCCTTGGATTATGATCAATGGACCATTGCGACAAAATGACAAGTCGAAGCCGACGCCAAGGCAACACAAATCCTCCAATGCGGCTTGTCCAAGGAGGAGTTAAATCGCGTCGGCCCCTTCATTAGCGCAAAGGACCTTTGGACAAAGCTGATCGAGTTACACGAAGGATCGGATCAAGCTAAGGTTTGCAAACGTGATTTGTTGTTCAATAAATTCTACACACTAAAAATGCAGGAACACGAGTCCGCGACGCAACTCCACGCCCGTGTCCAAGACATAGTCAACAACCTACACGCAATCGGGCAAAAGGTCGAAAACCGCGACCTTATAAGGTATGTTCTAAACTCTTTTCCGAGGACTACCTTGTGGGCATCCATGGTCGATGCCTACAAGGTCTCCAAGGACCTTTCTAAACTTAGATTAGATGAACTCTTTTCAGATTTTGAATTACATGAGCAGTCCAACTCGGAACCCGAGAGGGGTATAGCCTTGTTTGCAGGTTCAAAGAAGAAGAAAATCGCAAGCAAGCCACCACCAATCGAGGAGGAAGATGAGTCCGAAGAAGAAGTTGACCCGGAATTGACTGCCGAACTAATGAACCTAGCTCGAAGGATAGCCAAGGGACGAAAGCGAACCACAACTCGACCCAACCAAGGTAAGCCTAAAAGTTCTAATATTAGGTGTTATGAGTGTAACAGGTTTGGACATATAAAGTCCGAGTGCCCCAAGCTCAACCACCAAGCACCTAAGCACAAGAAGGCCCTCAATGCGACATGGGAAGAAGCGTCATCCGAAGAAGACAAAGACCACGTCTTCATGGCGAAATCGATTGAGTCCGACATGGAGACCGAACCTGAACTTGAGTCAGAACCTGAGGATGACTCGAACTACGAAGCTACCTTCAAGTCAAGCCACGGATACGCATCCGGTTCAAAAGATACCCTTAAGGTGAGTCGAACCTTATTTAATACTTTACATAATACGGTTAGGTTTTTGTCTAGGAAGTTAGCTAAGTCCGAGTCCAAGGTCGAGACCCTGGTTGAGGAAGTTAAACTCCTCAAACACGAGGTCTCCCTAACCTCTTCGACTAGTCGAGTTCAAGAGAAGGACTCAACTCGGGTTGAAAAACTCGAAGTTGAGAACTCACTCTTGAAAAGTCAAGTCGAAGATCTTAGGAATACGTTGGAAAGGTTTACTTTGGGATCCAAAGGACTTGACCTCCTACTTGGATCGCAAAGGGCCGTGTACAACAAGGCCGGACTAGGGTTTAGCTCAAACACGACCAATAAGTCGTATATGTCAATCGTAAGTAGACATAAAAAATGTGTCCAAGCATGGGTCCCTAAGACCACTTTGATTTCAACTCTAGGATCCAACTCGTACTGGGTTCCCAAGGACCAAATCCACTATGTGGATAGACCGAACCGATTCAACGGTCTAGGGGGAGCCAGTACAAAACATGTTTGTGTTTTAACTTAGAAATTGCATGCTTAGATTTATTTTTGTTTTTTTTCTTTCGTCAACTCACTTAGAACACGTAAATAACCAACTAAAATCCTTCGAAAAGATTGAGCCTCGGGGAGCCTCTTTTCAAATAACCAACTAAAATCCTTCGAAAAGATTGAGCCTCGGGGAGCCTCTTTTCAAATAATCAACTAAAATCCTTCGAAAAGATTGAGCCTCGGAGAGCCTCTTTTCAAAAATAACTAGTTAGACGAGGAAATAATTTTAGGTGAGTCAAGTCATCATTTTCTTGAAAATGGCTTTGGCTAAGGAAGTGGTCGATGATCCGATAAAAGAAGGCCCCTGTGCCTCACCACGACCTGGAAGCCGTGATCTTGAAAAGGTAAACTTGACAAGCCTAGGGTCAAATCCAAATCTAACATTACTTAAACATAAATGCACTTAATCAACTTAATTGGAAGTCATCTCACAAAGAACACATAAGTATAACATGCTTGATCATATAGACTCCGGTGAGATGACCTAGGTTTAACAACTTACAACCAATTTTTTTTAAAAAATATAATAATCTAACATCCAATCCAACCACCTTGTGTGTAGGATCAATGGATGTTAGACAGCGGTTGCTCCCGACACATGACCGGGGATCAACTCAAATTCGCGAAGCTTCGATTCAAACGACAAGGATCGGTAGCCTTTGGGAATAACGACAAGCTCAAAATCATTGGATCAGGTGATATCGAGCTTAACTCGAATTTTGTTATTAAAAATGTATTACTTGTAGAGAATTTTGAATATAACCTGCTTAGCGTAAGCTAATTATGTGACAATAATTATAAGGTCGTATTTTTAGAAAATGAATGTGTAATTAAAACAAATGAAACAGCTAAAATAATACTCAAAGGAACTAGGACAAATAACATTTATACAATTAACTTAATCAAATCCTCAGCCAAATGTCTTATGACACAGGAAGAGGAATCATGGTTGTGGCACTGACGACTCGTCCACAAGATGAGTCAGAGTGGCCTAGTCAGAGGCTTACCCAACCTTAACAATTTGGTTAATAAAATCTGTAATGCTTGTCAACAAGGAAAACAACCTAGGACACAACACAAGTTAACTAACCAAGAACAAACCTCAAGTCTACTTGAGCTCCTGCATATGGATCTATTCGATTCACATGGAGCCAAGTCACTCAATAAAAGTCAATATTGCTTAGTCATAATTGACGACTACTCCAGGTTTACCTGGGTTAGGTTCATCAAACATAAAAATGATACCCTAGATCAATTAATCAATTTATTCAAATTAATCGAGAATCAAAAAAACCTTAAGGTTAAAAGAATTAGAAGCGATCATGGTGGTGAATTCGAAAATCAAAGGTTCACCGACTTCTGTAACCTAAACGGATACCACCATGAATTCTCTTGCCCTAGGACCCCTCAACAAAATGGGCTAGTGGAGCGAAAAAACCGAACTCTACAAGAAGCCGCTAGGACCATGTTGAACGAATATGACCTACCCGATAGGTTTTGGGCAGAAGCCGTGAGTACGACATGCTATGTCCAAAATAGAATCCTTATGGTAAAGAGGCACCTTAAGACCTCATACGAGATTTATCACGATAAAATACCTAACATCAAGTACTTTAGGGTATTTGAGTGTAAGGTACATATCCTAAACACTAAGGATTACCTAGGGAAATTTACATCCAAGACCACGACCGAAATCTTTCTAGGATACTCGACTACAAGTCGAGCTTATAGAGTATATAACCACGACACCCTTAGAGTCGAGGAGACTATCAATGTAGTATTTAATGAAGGACATGAACCTACAAAACCCCCGGCAACCCCAATTAGCGAGCCGATTCATACTAGACCTAACTCTGATCCGGAGATCAGGTCTAGTGTTAATCCTAACCTAAGTCAACCAAGTCACTCTATTGATCAAGTGATAGATGACTCCAACCAAACTAATGTTCAACCAAGTCACCCCATTGATCAAGCATTAGGTGACACAAACCCAATCCAATCTAGAATTCAGACTAACCACCCTATCGATCAAGTGATAGGAGATCCTAATCTAGGAGTTCGAACTAGAGCATCCTATAGGAACCTTAGTCAAATTTCCTTAATTTCAAAGATAGAACCCAAATCAATTGAACAAGCTCTTCTTGATCCCGATTGGATTATTGCAATGCAAGAAGAGCTAGCTCAATTTACTAGGAATGAAGTGTGGGAATTAGTACCATCACCTAAAGACAAAACGATAATTGGAACAAGGTGGGTGTTTCGAAATAAGCTTGATGATAAAGGTGAAGTAGTTAGAAACAAGGCTAGGTTAGTCGCCAAAGGGTTTAGTCAAGTCGAAGGCTTAGATTACGACGAAACCTATGCCCCAGTAGCTAGACTCGAATCCATTCGAATGTTGCTAGCTTATGCCGCACATCGAGGATTTAAGCTGTTTCAAATGGATGTTAAGTCGGCATTCTTAAATGGATACATTAAAGAAGAAGTTTATGTTAGCCAACCCCCCGAATTCGAAAATCTAGATAAACCCGACCATGTTCTAAAACTTAAGAAAGCTCTCTATGGACTTAAACAAGCTCCTCGAGCTTGGTACGAGAGACTTTCAATCCATCTTAAGTCGAAAGGGTTTAACCAAGGCTTAGTTGACCCAACTCTCTTCGTGAAAACCTTAGGTAAAGAAATATTCATAGCTCAAATTTACGTAGACGATATAATTTTTGGAACCTCTAACTCAGCCTTACTAAACGAGTTCGTTTCACTCATGGAAAGTGAGTTTGAAATGAACTTGGTAGGCGAGTTAAGTTTCTTTTTAGGTCTACAAATTAAACAAACTAAGGATGGTATATACCTATATCAACAAAAATAGACTAAGGAGTTAATTAAAAGATTTGGAATGCAAGACGCTAAGATAATAAACACCCCAATGGCGATTAATGTTAACATAGGAGAAGACCTAGAAAGTAAGTCCATTGACTTAAAGTACTATAGGAGCGCGATAGGAAGTCTCCTATACTTAACTGCGAGTCGACCCGACATCCTATTCGCAGTAAGTATGTGCGCCAGGTTTTAAACCTGTGCTAAGGAGTCTCACCTAACCCTAGTTAAGCGTATCCTTAGATATCTTAAGGGTACACTTAACGTTGGTATTTGGTACCCTAGATCTACGGAGTTCGAACTAATCGGCTACTCCGATTCGGATTATGCTGGTAGTAAACTCGATAGAAATAGCACGAGTGGTTGTTGTCAACTACTCGGCTCAAGTCTAGTGAGTTGGTGCAGTAGGAAGCAACATTGTGTTGCCTTATCTACCACCGAAGCCGAATACGTTGCGATGGGTGAGTGTGTAACTCAGCTTCTTTTGATGAAGCACACTCTCCGAGACTTTAGGTTGGACTTCACCAAAACTAAAATTTTTGTAGACAACATAAGTTCGATAAATCTAACTAAGAACCCTATATGCCATTCAAGGACAAAGCATATAGAGGTAAAACACCATTTCATTCGAGAACATGTAGCCAACGGCTCCATACAACTCGAATATGTTGACTCGAAGTCTAACATAGCAGACATATTTACTAAACCACTACCCGAAGCCGAATTTAGTCTCTTGAGACGAAGATTAGGCATGTGCGTAATAGAATAGGAGCTTGCAAATTATATTTTCTTACTACTATTTCTTACTTTTTTTTTTCATGGAACTAGCATAGGACATACCTTAGATATCATGCACCTATAGATTTAAGGAGCCAATACATCTCACAACACATAGGACTAATGTGTTTGTGTACTTAGCCACGTAGATGGGCGTGAGATGTTAGGACCTTACTCCTGGTTCCAGATGTAGAGCTAATGCATCGCTATGAACCACGGAGTATAATCATACCAACTCTGACCAGGACTGGTTGATCCTTCATATCAATCAAGCCAAATATGAGTCGAACATTTTATAGATGAACTTATTTTCAGTATATTATTTTTAAAATAAAAATGTGGAACATGCTTGGACTTTAAATTTAACATTTATTTTGTTTTCCACACACCCCTTACTCTTTTCGATATACGGCAAAAGGGGGAGAAAAAGGACAAAAGTTAAGGGGTCAAAATTTTTTTTTTGATAACTTAACTCTTACTTCATAATTAAACCAAAAGTTAACTTTAAGTTTTGAAAACTTATTTAACTTTTAACAAAAGGCCAAGGTTAAGAAATCATTTGGTTTCTTAACTTAAAACTTATTTTAAACACTATGGCCAATATTAAGTAATTTGATTACTTAATTCTTTTCTTAGTAGCACATATCAAGGGGAGAGTTAAAACCCTTTCTCAAGTACTCACCCTCGGTCAAGGAGGATTCCTCAAGGAGCACTTGAAAAAGAATTTTTATATACTCCTACTCATTCATGCATAATCTCATACTTATTTTTGTCTTAACTTTGTATGTGGGTTTGCCATAAATCAAAAAGGGGGAGATTGTTGGTGCAGTGGGCACCTAAGTCGAACCTAAGTTTTGATTATAGCAAACGATATAAAGTTAAGCTTATATTGTTATCTCACGAGCTAAATCAAGTGTGCAGAAAAGTCTCAATGCTGGAGCTGAAGGCTAGCGACACCCGGAGGAAGCCGCGGTGGTTGGGCGACACTCGAGTTACTTCGGAGGGAGCCGAAGGAATCGAGTGGAAGGCCGGAAGCAAAAGCGACACGTAAGTATCAAGGTAAGCCCGTGTGTGCGAGTGTAAGTGAGGTCGTATCCTCTTTACGGGGATGATCTTAGGCGACAATCCGACCCAAGACTTCCCATGGAAGGTCTATGTTGAGATCGGACGGCAAGTGGCCGTCGAATCCACTTATATTTTGAGCTAACTCTTTATTGTAGTCAAAAATCTTGGCCATCAGTTCAACCGGCCAGTTCAACCGGCGCCAGTTCAACCGGCCAGTTCAACCGGTGGTCAAAAATCAGCCTCGAGGAGTCAAGCTTTATCATCATTTTTCAAGGAGTTTTGTGCCCATTTGTGATTGGTTGAAGACCCATTCGTTGAGGGGCTTAAAGGCTATAAAAGGAGGGCCAAACCTAGGGTTTCATCCTCAATTCTAAGTGCTCAAAAGCCTCCGTTACGCTGCAACTCTCCGACGACTCTACAACAACGAAGTGCTGCCAACAACCCTAGCTTAAAGTTTCTTTTGTTTAGTTGTTGGTTTAATCTTAATTTGTTATTGCTTTCAATATTGCAATTCTTTTTAATCGAGGCTTTTCGTTGCATTTTACTTTAATAGAAGAGAGGGTTTGTCTCTCTATCTTTTTGCTTCGAAGGCTTTTGTAATCGTAAAACTCCTACCTCCAACGAGGAGAAGTGTTTTAGTGAATTGCCCTCCGTACACGGTCTAGGACCGTTAGGGCCTTGGAGTAGTAGCCGAAGGCTACGAACCAAGTAAAAAAACTATTTGTCTCATTTAGTTTTTATTTACATTTCTACTGCGTTTAATTGTCTATCGAACGATTTAAAAGAAAAGTTTTTATCGCTATTCACCCCCCCCTCTCTAGCGATCCGCTTCGATCCAACAGTGTTGGCAAAGTTTGATGATATCGTTGAGCTTCTGGAATTATTCTTGAATGTGGGTCTGAAGCTAAGGAGTAGTCAGATCTGACCCCAAGCATGCCTGAAATTGACTTCTGCCATTTCTTAGTCATGTTTTTATTTCGCCTAATTCTTTCCTTCTAATTTTTTAGCTGCCCACATGCTTCATTTTTTACATGCAGAGTATTGCTCTTTAGTGCTATTACTTATTTTATGTAAACTTTAACTACATACTACCCTATGTTATTGATCTTTAACATGTAGGGATGACATCAGTTTTGATGTTATGATTATGTTTGTTTCAGTTATTCTAACCTTTAAGGTGGATATGATCTATACTAGGGTGGGTATACTCTATGTCAATAGGAAAGAATTTTATATACATACAAAGTATTGGATGCTAGTATTGGGTTCTATGTTATGAATCATATAGAAGTCGGAGTAAAGTCTGCTTGAGTGGTGACTTGTATCCTGAACAATAATTGGGTGGCTTGGCATACTAAGTTAGACTTAATTCCGGAGAAGCGAGATGTTACTTTATATAATGCTGAAAGATTAATACTAGCTAAAAGGAAATTTAGCAAGTCACGAGTCGAGTGGGAAGAGAGAGGGTTTTGTGGAGTTTGGCAGGAAGGCAAAGGTTGGATGGAAAGTGTTGAATTGCGGGAAAAGAGTTGAATAGGATTTATACGAGAAGGTAGTGGAGCATGACCGGTAGTTTGTAGTAGAAGTGATTCTGAAAAAGAAAAATAAGTAAAACTTATATTATTATAAAAGTATGCAGAGGCATGGTTATAAGAATTGTTACCGAGCATGCTAGTCGACTACAGGGGATGGTTAGTTCTGATTAATGACAATGCCGATTTGGGCAATAGCTGATTTAAGTTAAATTGTTCTTCTGATAGTAGTAGGGTCATCATTTAATATTCTTCATTGTCTCGATAAAGGCCTAAGGAAGGGCGAGGAGGAAGAGTAGTTAACCAAGTAGGGGGAAAAGGGAAGGGAGAGGGAGAATGCACAAACTATGTTGGTGCAGTAGGCACCTAAGTCGAACCTGAGTTTTGATTATAGAAAACGATACAAAGTTAAGCTCATATTGTTATCTCACGAGCTGAATTGAGTGTGCAAAAAAGTTCTATAGCTGGAGATGAAGGCTAGCGACACCCGGAGGAAGCCGTGGTGGTCGGGCGACACTCGAGTGACTTCGGAGGGAGCCGAAGGAATTGAGTGGAAGGCCGAAAGTGAAAGCAACATAGTAAGTATCGAGGTAAGCTCATGTGTGTGAGAGTAAGGGAGGTCGTATCCTCTTTACAGGGATAATCTTAAGCGTAGATCCTGTTGGGTTTCCGGCACCGCGGCGTGTGTGTGTTCGATCATGTTTCGTAAACATGAGCACAGCGGAAGCAATTAAAATTAATAAATCTATATTTATTACAACACACACAACACACGCATGCTATTACAACAAGTGTAGACATAACCGTAAATTAAAATTTGCAATAAAAGGAAATTAAACTACGTTATACCTTCCGTATGACGTGTAGCGGAAACGGCATCAACCGGAACGATCCTCGTAAGAATCGTCTCTATCCGTATCCACGCCGAGCTCCTCGGGATGACTTCGCTAAGTCACGAGCTTCGTCTTCGTACGGGTTACTAGCCTCGTGTTGAAGACGACGTGATCGAGAGATGATCACGATCCGAATCCAAATTCGGATCCAAAACGAGTTCTCAAAACTCGCTTCTCCGGAGAGGTGTTCATCAACCGTTTGACGAATCCTTCGTCCTCCACCTCAGAGGATTACCGGAGATCAAATCCCCGGTAAGTTAGCCACTGTCAGAGCACTAACCGTCGTCCAAACGACGCTCCGACAAGAGGAGGAGAAGCTGTCCAGAAAACTGGACAGCTTGGTGGAGGAGTAGGCGCCGGCCAACCAAGGAAAGAAAAGCCTCACCTTGATGCCAAACCTATAGGAGATCACCGGAGGGTCGCCGGAGGTTCACCGGCTGAAGGTTGGTCGCCGACAACAAGTTGGAAGGCTGCACCACAAGCTGGGCGGCAACAAGATGTTGGGCGCCGAATAGGAGAGGGAGGGGGTTTGGGCGGCCAAGGTTGATTAGCCTTAGGGTTAGGGTTTAAGCCCTATTTTATAGAGAACTAATTCTCTTAATGGTTAATGGATCATATCCATAAAGCCCGTTAACCCGCTCCATTAAGATAAGTTAAAATAAACCAAACCATGATGGTTTATTTTAAGTTAAAACGAACCGAACCAACCTTTGGTTCATTTGTTTAATATAAACCAAACCCTTTGGTTTATTCTCATCCATTGGATTAGAACCAAACCATTTTGGTCCATCCATTATGTCTTCATAAGACACTGCCCATCCACGCTTCCATTGCGACTGAAACAATTTCATGCTCGCTTTATGTTTGGTCCAACCAAACATAGTTTCTCTCGGTCTGAGAATCCCATTCTCAAGCTCGTTTTAAACCCTTTGGATTACACTCGTTGTGCGTGTGACCAAATAGGTTCTCGGTTTATGTTGGCCGTCTATAATTAACCATTAATTATAGAACGATCATGAGTGACACCTAGTAGTACATCATGATCCCCAATTAACCGAAAAGATCAACGGTTGATCCAGAACTATTTCTGAAACCCTTCAGTAGCTCGAATGAATCGTGCCCCATTCCCTTCACTCATCTTATACCCACTTGGTTCAGGACATGGTCTATTGTGTCAGTCCCCACTAGGCTGACTACGTCACACCTAGCCTAAGTATCATTTCCTCGTCCTACGGATTCTAGTTACTCCACATGTATCGAAGAGTACCTTACTCTAAACATGTAATGCTTTGGCCAAAGACTTTAGTAACAATCCGACGAGAGGCCATGGGTATACATCTCCTCGCAAGGAGTGGTGAATCCTTTATAGGCTATTCAAACACCTTCGATCACTTCGACTTATACCCAATCATCCCGGGTCCACATCTCCTTAGAGATGTTTGCTTAAGATGTCAAAGCATAAGTCTCCATGATCAAGATGACTTGAATACCGCAAGTCCAAGGAACATCGCACTTAAGCCACAGTAAGAACTTCATTGACATATCTATATATGCAGAGAACCATATGAAGTCTTACAGCTGGTCACTCCAATGAACTAGTTACCATAACTAGCATCCACGATTAACTCCGGACATCACTATGTCTCCAGCCAGTGAGAATCAGCTGCTTGGATACACCAAGGAGTATACCTCGTGCTAGTCTCAACAGAATTGATGGTGTCCAGATTCATCAATTCATCGACTAGGGATAATTCTGATACATCACAATTACACATGTAGAGATACTCACTAGTTGTGATCCAATCACAAATTCTCTCATGCTGTGAATCGTATCGTGGACATTCAGTAAATGAGTTTAAGATCCAATCAAATACATAAAACATGTATACTCAAATAGTGAATCTTCATTTATCATATAAATGGTTCATACATAAGGCGATTGCCTTAGGACATCTCTCATATATTACTAACAGACTCCCACTTGGCCTAATGCCAATCGCTACGGTATCCAATACCATAAGCACCAACATGACCCTCAAACTTACTTTGAGGTAATGCTTTAGTCAAAGGATCCGCTAAGTTCCTTTCAGTGGGAATTTTCTCGATTTGTATTTCGTTCCTACTGATGATCTCTCTGATAAGATGATAGCGGCGAAGCACATGTTTGGATCATTGATGAGACCACATCAAGTTCAGAGATGAACTTCTTGATCCAAACCGCTTCCTTTGCTGCTTCCAAAGCGGCAATGTATTCTGCCTTAGTGGCAGAATCCGCTATAGTGTCAAGCTTGGAACCTTTCCAGCTTATTGCGCCTCCATTCCAGGTGAACACGTATCCAGACTGAGACCTGGAATCATCCTTGTCTGTCTGGAAGCTGGCATCCGTATACCCGCGTATCACCATGTCCCCTTCTCCATATATTAGGAACACATCCTTAGTTCTTCTCAAGTACTTAAGGATCGTCTTAACAGCCACCCAATGATCCATTCCTGGATCAGACTGGTATCTGCTCGTGACACTCAGAGCATACGATACATCGGGCCTCGTACATAACATAGCATACATGATAGATCCTATCGCGGATGCATAGGGAATCTTACTCATGCAAATCCTCTCGTCTTCTGTGCGCGGACACATAGACTTCGAAAGGTGTACCCCATGCCTGATGGGCAGATAACCTTTCTTGGATTCCGACATGCTAAACCTCTTTAGCACTCGGTCTATATATGTAGACTGCGAAAGACCAAGCAACCGTTTCGATCTATCTCTATAGATCTTAATCCCAAGGATGTAGGTTGCTTCTCCCAGGTCTTTCATGGAGAATGTCTTAGATAACCAAACCTTAACTGACTGTAAGATTGACACATCATTTCCTATAAGTAATATGTCATCGACATACAATACTAGGAACACGACTGCACTCCCACTAACCTTCTTGTACACACAAGGTTCGTCTGAATTTTGTGAGAAATCAAACTTTTTGATCGTCTCATCAAAACGGATATTCCAGCTCCTGGATGCTTGCTTCAATCCATAAATGGATCGTCGCAATTTGCATACCTTGGTTTTATCAACCGATGTGAAACCCTCAGTCTGTATCATATACACGTCCTCGAGCAAGTTTCCATTAAGGAAAGCTGTTTTCACATCCATCTGCCATATCTCATAATCATAATGAGCTGCTATGGCCAGGAGCATCCGAATGGATTTAAGCATAGGTACAGGCGAATAGGTTTCGTCATAATCAACACCTTGCTTTTGACGATATCCTTTCGCCACCAATCTAGCCTTATAGGTAATCACATTACCATCCATGTCGGTTTTCTTCTTGAAAACCCACTTGCACCCTATAGGCTTTATGCCTTCAGGTGGGTCAACCAAGTTCCAAACTTGGTTTTTCGTACATGGAATCCATTTCCAACTTCATGGCACCAAGCCACTTATCCCTTTCTGAACTTGTCAGCACTTCTTCATAACTGGTAGGCTCCTCATCATCAATGAGTAACACGTCGTTCGATTCACTTACGAGAAATCCATATCTCTCAGGAATATTGCGTGTTCTACCAGATCTACGAAGATGTGGTGTTACAATAGTCCAGATTGCTCATCACTATGAGTTGTCGGTGTTGTGTAATGTCTATTTGAGTCTCTCGAGCCTCCTCAAGCTCGACGACACTCCCACTGTTTTCTTGCAAGAGAAACTCTTTCTCTAGAAACACAGCATGTCTTGAAACAAACACCTTTTGTTCCACAGGATGATAGAATTAGTAACCCCTTGTTTCCTTAAAGTATCCAATAAATAGACATTTATCAGACTTAGCATCCAGTTTGTCTGATACAATCCGCTTCACATAAGCAGGACAGCCCCATATCTTCAAGTAAGATACATGAGGTTTCTTACCATTCCATATCTCATATGGAGTAGTTGAGACTACCTTGGTAGGCATTCTGTTTAACAAGTAAATAGCTGTCTGAAGTGCATAACCCCAAAAGGACTTGGGAAGAGTTGCATGATTCATCATTGACCTGACCATGTCCAACAAGGTCCGGTTACGCCTCTCAGATACACCATTATGCTGTGGTGTATAGGGCGGAGTCCATTGAGACAATATGCCATTGTCTCTTAGATAATCAAGAAACTCTTGACTTAAGTATTCACCACCTCGATCCGATCAAAGTATTTTAATACTCTTGTCATGTTGTTTCTCTACTTCATTTCTGAATTCTTTGAACCTTTCAAAGGCTTCAGACTTGTGTTTCATCAAGAACACATACCCAAACCGTGAGTGATCATCGGTGAAGGTAATGAAGTAGCTATAGCCTCCTAATGCTTGAGTTGACATAGGTCCACATACATCGGTATGTACTAGACCTAGTAACTCTCCCACTCGTTCACCTTTTCCAGTAAAAGGTAACTTAGTCATCTTGCCTTTTAAGCATGATTCGCATGTATCGTATGAATCCAATTCAAACGATTCCAGAATTCCACATCGGTGTAATTCGGACATGCGTTTCTTGCTTATATGGCCAAGACGACAATGCCACATATAGGAGTCTATGTGATTATCCTTTCGAGCACGCGTGTTGCTCGCTTCGATATTGCAAATGTCACTGGATACGTCCAACGTATATACACCATTGCTTAAAGTTCCAGTCCCATAAAGAACCCCATTCAAAGTTATGTAACAACAATTGTTACTAAAAGTCAAATGGAACCCATTTCTATTTAGACAAGAAATAGAAATGATGTTCTTTATCAACGAAGGAACATACAAGCAATTGTCCAGTTCTAAGACAAGTCCTACAGGGAGTTCCAACAAATACGTTCCGATGGCGAGTGCAGCAACCGTTGCTCCATTCCCAACACGTAAATTTGACTCTCCCCCTTGACGAGTCTTCTTCTATTCCTTAGCACATGTATGTCATTACATATATGTGAGCCACACCCAGTATCCAATACCCAAGTGTCTAAGGAAATAGAATGACAATCAATAAAGAAGATTTCTGAAGAAGATGGGCATCCGATGCCTTATCCTTCTTCACGGACTCAAGATAAATCTTGCACTTTCTTCGCAAATGACTCTCCTTGCCATAATGATGGCAAGTTTCCTTTTGTGCTAGTTCTACCTTCTTAGCCTTTCTCTTCTTTCCCTTCTGCTGTTCCTTTGACTTCCTCTTAGAACCTTTATTCGAGGAATCAACTAACAGCACCGTCCCCTGCTCATGCTTCTCAGAAGACTCCACAGTCTTCAGCATATTGAGCAGTACCACAGATGAACCTCCTAGCATCTCAGAGGTGAAGAGGAGCTTTGAGACTTCGAACCTTTCGAATCTCACTTGCTCATCAACCAACTCACAAAGATGAAGGACTACGATATGAGCATCCATATGCTCATGCTGCTTTCGTAGCTTGGGTTCCATCGTGGCTAGCATGATGCAACTCATTTGTTCAGAATCACTCACATGTTTCTGATAGGCCAACAATTGGTCCAGAGTTGCATCATCACTATGACGGGCGGGAAGAGGCGCTTCGAGGACATTTGCAAGCTTTTCAACCTTGAGAACAATTCTCAAGCTTCTAAGCTAGTCCATGAAGCTCGGCCCAGTCAATTTATTTGAATCCAAAATGGAACGCAAATTCAAACACATCATGATCAATATATTAACTTAGAAATACAAAACGAGCATATATGAGAAAATGATTTTAAAAATGCATCAATATACATTTATAAATCCCATTCATTTTTCGAATTTCAAAAACCCCAAAATCACTTCGGGAGATCGTAGGTCCATCTCCGAATGGGCTGATATCCATCATAGTTATGAACAACCTTGGAGAGAGTCCAACAAGCCATTCATAACTACGACGGTAGGTATCATCTATACCGATTGCATATCCCGTATATGCAACTATCACAATGTGCTATCAACTAATTGAATGTTCACACATACATCGGGTTGTTAACACATTAACAAGTATGCATCATATGCATAGCACCCAACTTCACCTCCCTTTACATCGACCTTGGAGAGAGTCCAACAAACCGATGCTCCAGGTTAAAGCCAACCCATTAATCAGGACATAGTTTTAATATGGTTAGAGCGCATTCAACCAATTAGCCCAGCTTGAGAGAGTCCAACAACCAAAGCTAACGATTGACCTCTGACTCTTACCATATCAGTATTAAAATATTCCATGGTTTGAACATATTCAGGTTCGAGCCGGGCTTGGAGAGAGTCCAACAACCCAAACAAGAAATGAACACCCTGGTTCTAACCATATTAATGGAAGGTGTAGGCTTTAATATTGATTAAGGGTTTTTATGTCTCATCCTCTTTGCATGCAAATAACTATTATCTACATGGCATGGCATACATGACATACATCTACATGTCACGACACGCATGGCATAATGTTATGCATCTAATGCAATTACATGGCATACAATTATGTCATGTTTATAATTTCCTTATATGTCATAACTATTTATGGAAATAAAATATGTTTAAGATTTGATTCTCCAAATCAAATCATAATTAAATTAGGAAACAAATTTCCAAATCTAATCACATATTTTATTCATGGAATTATTTGATTAAGGAAAATCTATTTAGGAAACCAATTTCCTAAATCTTTAAAACTACTTATGGAAATAAAATATTTTAAGATTTGATTTCCCAAATCAAATCATGATTAAATTAGGAAACAAATTTCCAGAATCTAATCAAATATTTTATTTATGGAAAATATCAATTTCCATAAATACTTCCAACTTTCCAAAAGTGGAAGATTTCCATAAATACTTCTAGTCTTTCCAAAATTGAAAAATTTCCATAAATACTTCTAAATTTACAAAATTTAGAAAATTTCCAGAAATACATTATGACTATCGCAAAACCATTTTTACGATTATGTCGAAACACAACTGGGCTCACGATACCTTTGTTGGGTTTCGATCACATGGCGTGTGTGTGTTCGATCATGTTTCGTAAACATGAGCACAGCGGAAGCAATTAAAATTAATAAATCTATATTTATTACAACACACACAACACACGCATGCTATTACAACAAGTGTAGACATAACCGTAAATTAAAATTTGCAATAAAAGGAAATTAAACTACGTTATACCTTCCGTATGACGTGAGGAACGGCATCAACCGGAACGATCCTCGTAAGAATCGTCTCTATCCGTATCCACGCCGAGCTCCTCGGGATGACTTCGCTAAGTCACGAGCTTCGTCTTCGTACGGGTTACTAGCCTCGTGTTGAAGACGACGTGATCGAGAGATGATCACGATCCGAATCCAAATTCGGATCCAAAACGAGTTCTCAAAACTCGCTTCTCCGGAGAGGTGTTCGTCAACCGTTTGACGAATCCTTCGTCCTCCACCTCAGAGGATTACCGGAGATCAAATCCCCGGTAAGTTAGCCGCTGTCGGAGCACTAACCGTCGTCCAAACGACGCTCCGACGAGAGGAGGAGAAGCTGTCCAGAAAACTGGACAGCTTGGTGGAGGAGTAGGCGCCGGCCAACCAAGGAAAGAAAAGCCTCACCTTGATGCCAAACCTATAGGAGATCACCGGAGGGTCGCCGGAGGTTCACCGGCTGAAGGTTGGTCGCCGGCAACAAGTTGGAAGGCTGCACCACAAGCTGGGCGGCAACAAGATGTTGGGCGCCGAATAGGAGAGGGAGGGGGTTTGGGCGGCCAAGGTTGATTAGCCTTAGGGTTAGGGTTTAAGCCCTATTTTATAGAGAACTAATTCTCTTAATGGTTAATGGATCATATCCATAAAGCCCGTTAACCCGCTCCATTAAGATAAGTTAAAATAAACCAAACCATGATGGTTTATTTTAAGTTAAAACGAACCGAACCAACCTTTGGTTCATTCGTTTAATATAAACCAAACCCTTTGGTTTATTCTCATCCATTGGATTAGAACCAAACCATTTTGGTCCATCCATTATGTCTTCATAAGACACTGCCCATCCACGCTTCCATTGCGACTGAAACAATTTCATGCTCGCTTTATGTTTGGTCCAACCAAACATAGTTTCTCTCGGTCTGAGAATCCCATTCTCAAGCTCGTTTTAAACCCTTTGGATTACACTCGTTGTGCGTGTGACCAAATAGGTTCTCGGTTTATGTTGGCCGTCTATAATTAACCATTAATTATAGAACGATCATGAGTGGCACCTAGTAGTACATCATGATCCCCAATTAACCAAAAGATCAGCGGTTGATCCGTAACTATTTACGAAATCCTTGATGGCTCGAATGAATCATGCCCCATTCCCTTCACTCATCTTATACCCACTTGGTTCAGGACATGGTCTATTGTGTCAGTCCCCACTAGGCTGACTACGTCACACCTAGCCCAAGTATCATTTCCTCATCCTACGGATTCTAGTTACTCCACATGTATCGAAGAGTACCTTACTCTAAACATGTAATGCTTTGGCCAAAGACTTTAGTAACAATCCGACGAGAGGCCATGGGTATACATCTCCTCGTAAGGAGTGGTGAATCCTTTATAGGCTATTCAAACACCTTCGATCACTTCGACTTATACCCAATCATCCCGGGTCCACATCTCCTTAGAGATGTTTGCTTAAGATGTCAAAGCATAAGTCTCCATGATCAAGATGACTTGAATACCGCAAGTCAAAGGAACATCGCACTTAAGCCAGAGTAAGAACTTCATTGACATATCTATATATGCAGAGAACCATATGAAGTCTTACGGCTGGTCACTCCAATGAACTAGTTACCATAACTAGCATCCACGATTAACTCCGGACATCACTATGTCTCCAGCCCGGTGAGAATCGCTTGGATACACCAAGGTATACCTCGTGCTAGTCTCAATGAATTGATGGTGTCCGGATCCATCAATTCATCGACTAGATAATTCGATACATCACAATTACACATGTAGAGATACTCACTAGTTGTGATCCAATCACAAATTCTCTCATCGTGAATCATATCGTGGACATTCAAAGAAATGAGTTTAAGATCCAATCAAATACATAAAACATGTATACTCAAATAGTGAATCTTCATTTATCATATAAATGGTTCATACATAAGGCGATTGCCTTAGGACATCTCTCATATATTACTAACAGATCCGACCAAAGACATCCTATAGATGGTCTAGGTCGAGATCGGACGATCAGCGATAGTCAAAATATTGTTTTTGTTTAGCTAACTTTGCTCTACAGCTAGCATTAGTCGATGCCAGCTTGGAGGACTCGACTGTCGTCTATCACCGATCATTGCTGTGGTCGACGATTCGATCGATCGCCATCACGATCGATCGATGATGGCCATCGATCGATGGTCAAGGATCAGCTTCGAGGAGTCAAGGCTTATCACCTCATTTCAAGGGGAGTGGTGCTCAAATTTGATTGGCTGAAGTTCCTCTCGAAAAGGGGCTCAAAGGATATAAAAGGAGGGCCTATCCTAGGGTTTCATCATCAATTCTAAGCTTCCAAAAGCTTCCGCAAAGCTACAACTCTCCGACAACGAAGTGCTTCCTCTCCGATGCTCTAGGTTTAAATTGTTTGTATTTTGTTACGTCTGTATAAGCTTCATTTCAGTTTATTGTTTTAATTGTCTCGAAGTTTTTATCGTAACGAGGAGAGGGGAAGTGTGTAATGCCCATAAAATTCCTAGCAATTTTTACAGGAATTTTTGGCTTGATGATCATGGGCTTTATGTGGGTCTTTTCAAAAATAAAAGGAAATAAACCAAAAAGGGGTGCAAGGCCTAGGAATTGAACCCCAAACCTCTAGAGACAGCCAAGCCTTATAGATGCACCCACTAACCAGAAGCCCAATAGGATTATATGATTAAGGAAGAGGGGGAAACTATAGATAAGTGGGACTAAGAGTAAATGAAGAGGCATGGAAAAGAAAAGAGGAACTTCTCTTCCTCCCCTCCCCTTTATAAAGAAGAGGGAAGGTTGGATTTGGTCACTTCCACTCTTTTTCTTCTTCTCCTCACCAAAATTCTAGCCCTTCTCCACCTTTGGCCGAAACTCCTCCAAGCAAGAAGCAAGGGGTTTGAGTTAGGTCATCTTCTTCACACTACAAGCAAAGCGAAGGATGTAAGTATCCCTCACCTGCATACGAGTAGTTCCGATTTCTATTTTTGAAAAAAAAAAAAGAAGAAACCTATATTGTTATATTCGGCCAAAACTATGATTTAGGGTCTCCATGAAGTTATATGCCATGCTTTGAAACTATATGATGATGTTAGGGTTAAAAATGGATTAGGTCAAAAGTTAACCCTAGGAAACCCTAAGAACCATTCGGCCAATATGGACTTTGGTGTTTTATTGAAGTTTTATAGCTTGTTTTACTTGTAAATAATGATGTTAACATGTTAGGGGGTTTAAGATAAAGATCTAACCCTAGAAGTCTACATAGGCCATTCGGCCACCCCCCTTATATTGATGTCCTAATGAAGTTTAATCCATGTTGGTATACATATGATGGTATAAGCATGTTAAAAGGGGATTAGGACAAAAGCTAACCCTAATACCCACTAAAGCCCATTCGGCCAAGCCATGATTTAAGGTTCAATGAAGCTCTATGCTATGTTGTTTATAACTAGATGATGATGTTAGGGGTTAAAGTGGATTAGGACAAAAGCTAACCCTAATGAACCCTAAAGACCTATTCGGCAAAACCCTACTTTTAGGGTTTCAATAAAGTTCCATGCCATGTTTTTATAACTAGATGATGATGTTAGGGGTTAAAGTGGATTAGGACAAAAGCTAACCCTAATGAACCCTAAAGACCTATTTGGCCAAACCCTACTTTTAGGGTTTCAATGAAGTTCCATACCATGAATTTTATGGAATTATATGCATTTGTATGTTACTTGAATTAGGTTAAAAGTCTAAACCCTAAAAAGCCTATAAGGGCCATTCGGCCACCTTTGGTCTTTTAGGTTACAATGAAGTTCATACCATGAATTGTATACTATGCTAATGAAATAGGTTATGTTGTTATGAAATGAAGTATGCTATGCTATGTTAATGAAATGAAGCATGATGTGTATGAAATGAAGTATGCTATGCTATGTTAATGAAATGAAGCATGATGTGTATGTAATGAAGTATGCTATGCTATGTTAATGAAATGAAGCATGATGTGTATGTAATGAAGTATGCTATGCTATGGTAATGAAATGAAGCATGAGGTGTATGAAATGAAGTATGCTATGCTATGTTAATGAAATGAAGCATGATGTGTTACGAAACGAAGTATGCTGTGCCATGTTAATGAAATAAGATATGTAGTAAAATAAGCATATAAGTATTTTACCTTCTGCATGGCTTGTACCAAGACCTTAACAAGGTCCAAGAAGGGATGGGCTCCTAAGATGCCCTAGGTCGATGGAATAAGACTCGGGCCTAGGACGGGCTTCTATGTATGATTGCCCCTAGGTCGATGGAATAAGATTTGGGCCTAGTACGGGATGGGCTCCAAGATGCCTTAGGTCGATGGAGTAAGACTCGGGCCTAGGATGGGCTTCTACGCTATGACGATTGCCCCTAGGTCGATGGAATAAGACTCGGGCCTAGAAACCTATTAGGTTCGAGACTTGCTACCTCGGGCCTATTTAGGGATGCGCGCTATGATAATGAAGAAGTGGTACAATGCCGGGCCCAAATATGTTGAGATTTATATTTACGTACCTAACATATATGTTTTCAAAAGCATCTTGCATATGTTTACCTGATAATGTTAAGTTACATGTTATGTTAGATGATATGCCATAATGTTAAGTTACATGTTATGTTAGATGATATGCCATAATGTTTAGGTTACATTTTATGTTAGATGATATGCCATGATTGTTTAAGTTACATGTTATGTTAGATGATATGCCAAAATGTTTAAGTTACCTGATATGTTAGATGATATGCCATAATGTTAAGTTACGTGTTATGTTAGATGATATGCCATAATGTTTAAGTTACATGTTATGTTAGATGATATGCCATAATGTTTAGGTTACATGTTATGTTAGATGATATGCCATGATTGTTTAAGTTACATGTTATGTTAGATGATATGCCAAAATGTTTAAGTTACCTGATATGTTAGATGATATGCCATAATGTTAAGTTACATGTTATGTTAGATGATATGCCATAATGTTTAAGTTACATGTTATGTTAGATGATATGCCATAATGTTTAAGTTACATGTTATGTTAGGTGATATGCCATAATGTTTAAGTTACATGTTATGTTAGATGATATGCCATAATGTTAAGTTACATGTTATGTTCGATGGTACGCTATGATGTTAGGTTACTAAGTTACATATGATGCATATTATGCTGATTAAGCATATATATATATTTCATGTTATGCTGCTAAGTTAGGGATGATCCATGCTATATCATCTCATGTTACTTAAGCTACAAGTTAAGTTGATGATGCCATGTATGTTACATGATATATTGATTATATGTTATAAATGCTACAAGTCATGATTAATGATGATGTATGGTTTTTGTGAGTAGGACAGGATCTTACTAAGCCTATGTGCTTATAGTTTATTTTCCCTCGTATTGCAAATAAGGGTAAGGGATGGATAAACTAAAGGGAGCAGCAGGAGGGGTCAATGTGTGTGGTAGTGGCATGGTGGAGAAGATCCGTTAAGTCTACTTATACATGTATTACCTATGATGATGATGTCTATGGATGTCTTTACTTATGTCTCCCTATGACGATGATGTTATGAACCTACTAAGCCCTAAGTATCTATATATACATATGATGCATGCTTTATGTTGATAAGAAGAAGTAAAGAAGAAGTAAGAAGAAGTATCTATGCAAGAAGTAAAGAAGAAGTAAGAAGAAGTATCTATGCATGCTATGCTATGAAACATACTCTATGTTAAGAAGAAGTGTTAATGCATATTTATGTTTGAAAAAAAAAGTATTTAGGTCTTAAGTCTTCCGCTGTAAGAAATAAGAAGTATATATATAAAGTCTTCCAGTATGAAATGTATATGCAGTCACGCGTCACGCCTCTCCGACATTGAGGGTCCCTAAGGCTGGGCGTGATAGTTGGTATCGTGATCTGCCTTTCCACTACACACACATCAAGCTCCAAATCCTGCTGCTCCAAGTAAGAATTCTATGTCTATGCTTTAATTTTGTTAGTTTTTTTGATCATGCATGATATGAAATATCTTTAGATTTTTTAGTTCATGTATAATATAAAATGCCTTTCCCTTATGCTTGATTCATGTATGATAGGAAATGCTTCTAGCTTAAACATGCACGAAAATATGTATGATACCCTTATGATTGTTCATGTATGATATGAAATACCTTAAGCTTAAACTATGCATGAGAACATGAATGATGCCTTAAGCTTAAAATGACTTTATGTTAGCTTTAGTCTAAGTATGTGTAGGACAACGAACGGGAACTTATACTAGTTTTACCTTAATGTATGAAGATAAACATGTCTGGAAGACGCAGTAGTAGAACTGATGAGCTAGCACCCCCGCATGACCTTACACACATAGTCACAGAACTCCAACGACAAGTTACAGAACAACAACAAGTAATAACTACCCTAATGAATCAGCGAGGAAACCCTACTGCCCCACCAACGGGCCCCGGCCCGATGGTTCGACAGGAAGCTTACCTGATCCAGTGGCAGAGACTAAAGCCGGAAAATTTCTCTGGTACTGGTGAGGCCAAGGAAGATGGGACGAAAAATAATTACGATCGCACTAGGGTTTGTCCTAGTGGGAGTCATAATGAACTATCTTCTCAAATAGTTGCTGTGGTTTAATTTAGAAATAAGGAATGTTATCTGTTAACATTTCTCCTTATGATTGGAAAAGATGAATAAGAGATGTGAATAAGAGACGACAAGTCGTTTCTCTTTTTGAAATTGATGATGAGTTCATTGCATGGGATGTGTATGATATAGTTGAACAATGCTGGGTAGACTGGAACATACAAAAAAAAAAAGGGGGGGGGAGTAATGAATTACGAGGTTGAAATCATCTCCGGACAGCTCTCGACCCTGACGATAGCGCCGACATTGTTCGATGATATACTGGAAAAGCAAGCACGTGACCCAAGCCTTGGAGGATCAAGCAAGAGGTCCTAGAGGAAAGGGCGATGGGTTACGGATCTCGATAGTGGAGTACTCTACCTCGGGGATCGCTTGTGTATTCCCGGCAATCCGAGTGCGGGAGGAGATATTTGAGGAAGCTCACAAAACTCCTATGCGATGCATCCTGAACCACCAAGATGTACCAAGACCTTAAAGCGAAAGTTACGGTGGTTCGAATGAAAAGAGATGTGGCTCAAGATGTCGTCGTGCTTGCACGACTGCCAAAGGGTTAAGGCAGAGCACCAAAGACTGGAGGAACAACTGCGGTAGATCCAGATTCCAGAATGGAAATGGGAGGACATTTCTATGGATTTCATCTCAGGATTGCCCAAGACAACAAACGGTCACGATGCTATATGGGTAATTGTGGACAGATTGACTAAGTCCGCCCATTTCTTAGCAATCAAGATGACCTATTCGACGGAGCAACTGGCTCAGTTATATGCTAAGGAAATTATCAGACTACATGGAATTCCTAAGACCATCATTTCTGACAGAGATGGTCGCTTTATCTCCCATTTCTGGGAATGCGTTCAGAAGGCCTTAGGCACAAAGCTATTGTTCAGTACTGCCTTCCATCCCCAGACGGACGGACAGACCGAAAGAGTAAATCAAGTACTGGAAGATATGTTAAGAGCCTGCGCCCTGGATTTCAAAGGTAGCTGGTGTCGATACTTATGTTTGGCAGAATTCGCCTACAATAATAGCTACCAAGCTACTATCAGAATGACACCTTACGAGGCTCTATACGGGATGAAATGTAGATCTCCCATATCTTTGATGCGAGGGTGGTGAAAAGAAGAGGATGGGACTCGAGGCCAGTTTCATCGACGACACCACCAGAGCTATACGGAACATCCGCCAGAGGATTGAAACTGCCCAAAGCCGACAAAAGAGCTATGTGGATAAGAGGCGTAGACCATTAGAATTCGAGGTTGGGGACCTAGTATTCCTCAAAGTGGCTCCCATGAAGGGAGTAATGAGGTTCGGAAGGAAGGGTAAACTGAGTCCACGTTACGTGGGACCGTATCCGATATCGCAGAGGATCGGCAATATAGCTTACAAGCTAGAGCTGCCTCAAGAGATGTCGGCTATTCACAATGTGTTCCATGTCTCTGTGCTCAAGAAATGCATTTCCAGTACGGACCAAGTGATCGAGCCACAAACAGTACAAGTTCAAGAGGACCTGAGTATTGAAAGTCAGCCTATCCAAATACTAGACCGAGGAATCAAGAGGCTAAGGAACAAAGAGGTGCCCTTAGTAAAGGTCCTGTGGCAGAATCAGCAGTGCGAGGAAGCTACACAGGAGCGAGGAGGACATGAAGCGAAGTACCACTGATTGTTCTAAGTTTCGAGGACGAAACTTTTAAAGGTATGAAGGATTATACGCCCATAAAATTCCTAGCAATTTTACAGGAATTTTGGCTTGATGATCATGGGCTTTATGTGGGCCTTTTCAAAAATAAAAGGAAATAAGCCAAAAGGGGTGCAAGGCCTAGGAATTGAACCCCAAACCTCTAGAGACATGACCAAGCCTTATAGATGCACCCACTAACGAAGCCCAATAGGATTATATGATTAAGGAAGAGGGGAAACTATAGATAAGTGGGACTAAGAGTAAATGAAGAGGCATGGAAAAGAAAAGAGGAACTTCTCTTCCTCCTCCCTTTATAAAGAAGAGGGAAGGTTGGATTTGGTCACTTCCACTCTTTTTCTCTTCTCCTCACCAAAATTCTAGCCCTTCACCACCTTTGGCCGAAACACCTCCAAGAAAGAAGCAAGGGCTAGGGGGTGTTTTAGGTCATATTATTCACACTACAAGCAAAGCGAAGGATGTAAGTATCCCTCACCTGCATACGAGTAGTTCCGATTTCTATTTTTGAAAAAAAAAAAGAAGAAACCTATATTGTTATATTCGGCCAAAACTATGATTTAGGGTCTCCATGAAGTTATATGCCATGCTTTGAAACTATATGATGATGTTAGGGTTAAAAATGGATTAGGTCAAAAGTTAACCCTAGGAAACCCTAAGAACCATTCGGCCAATATGGACTTTGGTGTTTTATTGAAGTTTTATAGCTTGTTTTACTTGTAAATAATGATGTTAACATGTTAGGGGGTTTAAGATAAAGATCTAACCCTAAAAGTCTACATAGGCCATTCGGCCACCCCCCTTATATTGATGTCCTAATGAAGTTTAATCCATGTTGGTATACATATGATGGTATAAGCATGTTAAAAGGGGATTAGGACAAAAGCTAACCCTAATACCCACTAAAGCCCATTCGGCCAAGGCATGATTTAGGGTTCAATGAAGCTCTATGCTATGTTGTTTATAACTAGATGATGATGTTAGGGGTTAAAGTGGATTAGGATAAAAGCTAACCCTAATGAACCCTAAAGACCTATTCGGCCAAACCCTACTTTTAGGGTTTCAATAAAGTTCCATGCCATGTTTTTATAACTAGATGATGATGTTAGGGGTTAAAGTGGATTAGGACAAAAGCTAACCCTAATGAACCCTAAAGACCTATTTGGCCAAACCCTACTTTTAGGGTTTCAATGAAGTTCCATACCATGAATTTTATGGAATTATATGCATTTGTATGTTACTTGAATTAGGTTAAAAGTCTAAACCCTAAAAAGCCTATAAGGGCCATTCGGCCACCTTTGGTCTTTTAGGTTACAATGAAGTTCATACCATGAATTGTATACTATGCTAATGAAATAGGTTATGTTGTTATGAAATGAAGTATGCTATGCTATGTTAATGAAATGAAGCATGATGTGTATGAAATGAAGTATGCTATGCTATGTTAATGAAATGAAGCATGATGTGTATGTAATGAAGTATGCTATGCTATGTTAATGAAATGAAGCATGATGTGTATGTAATGAAGTATGCTATGCTATGTTAATGAAATGAAGCATGAGGTGTATGAAATGAAGTATGCTATGCTATGTTAATGAAATGAAGCATGATGTGTTACGAACGGCAGTATCTTTGTGCCATGTTAATGAAATAAGATATGTAGTAAAATAAGCATATAAGTATTTTACCTTCTGCATGGCTTGTACCAAGACCTTAACAAGGTCCAAGAAGGGATGGGCTCCTAAGATGCCCTAGGTCGATGGAATAAGACTCGGGCCTAGGACGGGCTTCTATGTATGATTGCCCCTAGGTCGATGGAATAAGATTCGGGCCTAGTACGGGATGGGCTCCAAGATGCCTTAGGTCGATGGAGTAAGACTCGGGCCGAGGATGGGCTTCTACGCTATGATGATTGCCCCTAGGTCGATGGAATAAGACTCGGGCCTAGAAACCTATTAGGTTCGAGACTTGCTACCTCGGGCCTATTTAGGGATGCGCGCTATGATAATGAAGAAGTGGTACAATGCCGGGCCCAAATATGTTGAGATTTATATTTACGTACCTAACATATATGTTTTCAAAAGCATCTTGCATATGTTTACCTGATAATGTTAAGTTACATGTTATGTTAGATGATATGCCATAATGTTAAGTTACATGTTATGTTAGATGATATGCCATAATGTTTAGGTTACATGTTATGTTAGATGATATGCCATGATTGTTTATGTTACATGTTATGTTAGATGATATGCCAAAATGTTTAAGTTACCTGATATGTTAGATGATATGCCATAATGTTAAGTTACGTGTTATGTTAGATGATATGCCATAATGTTTAAGTTACATGTTATGTTAGATGATATGCCATAATGTTTAGGTTACATGTTATGTTAGATGATATGCCATGATTGTTTAAGTTACATGTTATGTTAGATGATATGCCAAAATGTTTAAGTTACCTGATATGTTAGATGATATGCCATAATGTTAAGTTACATGTTATGTTAGATGATATGCCATAATGTTTAAGTTACATGTTATGTTAGATGATATGCCATAATGTTTAAGTTACATGTTATGTTAGGTGATATGCCATAATGTTTAAGTTACATGTTATGTTAGATGATATGCCATAATGTTAAGTTACATGTTATGTTCGATGGTACACTATGATGTTAGGTTACTAAGTTACATATGATGCATATTATGCTGATTAAGCATATATATATATATTTCATGTTATGCTGCTAAGTTAGGGATGATCCATGCTATATCATCTCATGTTACTTAAGCTACAAGTTAAGTTGATGATGCCATGTATGTTACATGATATATTGATTATATGTTATAAATGCTACAAGTCATGATTAATGATGATGTATGGTTTTTGTGAGTAGGACAGGATCTTACTAAGCCTATGTGCTTATAGTTTATTTTCCCTCATATTGCAGATAAGGGTAAGGGATGGATAAACTAAAGGGAGCAGCAGGAGGGGTCAATGTGTGTGGTAGTGGCATGGTGGAGAAGATCCGTTAAGTCTACTTATACATGTATTACCTATGATGATGATGTCTATGGATGTCTTTACTTATGTCTCCCTATGACGATGATGTTATGAACCTACTAAGCCCTAAGTATCTATATATATATATGATGCATGCTTTATGTTGATAAGAAGAAGTAAAGAAGAAGTAAGAAGAAGTATCTATGCAAGAAGTAAAGAAGAAGTAAGAAGAAGTATCTATGCATGCTATGCTATGAAACATACTCTATGTTAAGAAGAAGTGTTAATGCATATTTATGTTTGAAAAAAAAAAGTATTTAGGTCTTAAGTCTTCTCAAAGTATATATATAAAGTCTTCCATTGTATGAAATGTATGTGTGTCATACACGCACGCCTCCGGACATTGAGGGTCCCGGAAGGGCGGGCGTGACAGGTTGGTATCAGAGCTGATCTGCCTTTCCACTACACACACATCAAGCTCCAAATCCTGCTGCTCCAAGTAAGAATTCTATGTCTATGCTTTAATTTTGTTAGTTTTTTTGATCATGCATGATATGAAATATCTTTAGATTTTTTAGTTCATGTATAATATAAAATGCCTTTCCCTTATGCTTGATTCATGTATGATAGGAAATGCTTCTAGCTTAAACATGCACGAAAATATGTATGATACCCTTATGATTGTTCATGTATGATATGAAATACCTTAAGCTTAAACTATGCATGAGAACATGAATGATGCCTTAAGCTTAAAATGACTTTATGTTAGCTTTAGTCTAAGTATGTGTAGGACAACGAACGGGAACTTATACTAGTTTTACCTTAATGTATGAAGATAAACATGTCTGGAAGACGCAGTAGTAGAACTGATGAGCTAGCACCCCCGCATGACCTTACACACATAGTCACAGAACTCCAACGACAAGTTACAGAACAACAACAAGTAATAACTACCCTAATGAATCAGCGAGGAAACCCCTCGCCCCACCAGCCGCCCCAGATGGTTCGACAGAAGCTTACGATCCAAAGGGCGTAGACTAAAGCCGAAAATTTCTCCGCATCGTGAGGCCAAGGAAGATGGGACGAAAAATAATTACGATCGCACTAGGGTTTGTCCTAGTGGGAGTCATAATGAACTATCTTCTCAAATAGTTGCTGTGGTTTAATTTAGAAATAAGGAATGTTATCTGTTAACATTTCTCCTTATGATTGGAAAAGATGAATAAGAGACGACAAGTCGTTTCTCTTTTTGAAATTGATGATGAGTTCATTGCATGGGATGTGTATGATATAGTTGAACAATGCTGGGTAGACTGGAACATACAAAAAAAAGGGGAGTAATGAATTACAAGGTTGAAATCATCTCCGGACAGCTCTCGACCACGACGATAAGCGACATTGTTCGATGATATCTTTGGAAAAGCAAGCACGTGACCCAAGCCTTGAGAGGATCAAGCAAGAGGTCCTAGAGGAAAGGGCGATGGGTTCCGGATCTCTCGATAGTGGAGTACTCTACCTCGAGGATCGCTTGTGTATTCCCGACAATCCGAGTGCGGGAGGAGATATTTGAGGAAGCTCACAAAACTCCTATGCGATGCATCCCGAACCACCAAGATGTACCAAGACCTTAAAGCGAAAGTTCGTGGTTCGAATGAAAAGAGATGTGGCTCAAGATATGTCGATTTGCCGACCAGCAAAGGGTTAAGGCGAGCACCAAAGACACGGAGGAACACTGCGGTAGATCCAGATTCCAGAATGGAAATGGGAGGACATTTCTATGGATTTCATCTCAGGATTGCCCAAGACAACAAACGGTCACGATGCTATATGGGTAATTGTAGACAGATTGACTAAGTCCGCCCATTTCTTAGCAATCAAGATGACCTATTCGACGGAGCAACTGGCTCAGTTATATGCTAAGGAAATTATCAGACTACATGGAATTCCTAAGACCATCATTTCTGACAGAGATGGTCGCTTTATCTCCCATTTCTGGGAATGCGTTCAGAAGGCCTTAGGCACAAAGCTATTGTTCAGTACTGCCTTCCATCCCCAGACGGACGGACAGACCGAAAGAGTAAATCAAGTACTGGAAGATATGTTAAGAGCCTGCGCCCTGGATTTCAAAGGTAGCTGGTGTCGATACTTATGTTTGGCAGAATTCGCCTACAATAATAGCTACCAAGCTACTATCGGAATGGCACCTTACGAGGCTCTATACGGGAGGAAATGTAGATCTCCCATATGCTGGTACGAGGGTGGTGAAAAGAAGAGGATGGGACTCCAGACAGATTTCATCGACGACACCACCAGAGCTATACGGAACATCCGCCAGAGGATTGAAACTGCCCAAAGCCGACAAAAGAGCTATGCGGATAAGAGGCGTAGACCATTAGAATTCGAGGTTGGGGACCTAGTATTCCTCAAAGTGGCTCCCATGAAGGGAGTAATGAGGTTCGGAAGGAAGGGTAAACTGAGTCCACGTTACGTGGGACCGTATCCGATATCGCAGAGGATCGGCAATGTAGCTTACAAGCTAGAGCTGCCTCAAGAGATGTCGGCTATTCACAATGTGTTCCATGTCTCTGTGCTCAAGAAATGCATTTCCAGTACGGACCAAGTGATCGAGCCACAAACAATACAAGTTCAAGAGGACCTGAGTATTGAAAGTCGGCCTATCCAAATACTAGACCGAGGAATCAAGAGGCTAAGGAACAAAGAGGTGCCCTTAGTAAAGGTCCTGTGGCAGAATCAACGGTACGAGGAAGCTACCTGGGAACGCGAGGAGGACATGAAGCAGAAGTACCCAGAATTGTTCTAAGTTTCGAGGACGAAACTTTTAAAGGTATGAAGGATTATGCGCCCATAAAATTCCTAGCAATTTTACAGAATTTTGGCTTGATGATCATGGGCTTTATGTGGGCCTTTTCAAAAATAAAAGGAAATACGCCAATAAGTGGTGCAAGGCCTAGGAATTGAACCCCAAACCTCTAGAGACATCCAAGCCTTATAGATGCACCCACTAACCAGAAGCCCAATAGGATTATATGATTAAGGAATAGGGGGAAACTATAGATAAGTGGGACTAAGAGTAAATGAAGAGGCATGGAAAAGAAAAGAGGAACTTCTCTTCCTCCCCCCTTTATAAAGAAGAGGGAAGGTTGGATTTGGTCACTTCCACTCTTTTTCTTCTTCTCCTCACCAAAATTCTAGCCCTTCTCCACCTTTGGCCGAAACTCCTCCAAGCAAGAAGCAAGGGCTAGGGTTTGTGTTAGGTCATCTTCTTCACACTACAAGCAAAGCGAAGGATGTAAGTATCCCTCACCTGCATACGAGTAGTTCCGATTTCTATTTTTGAAAAAAAAAGAAACCTATATTGTTATATTCGGCCAAAACTATGATTTAGGGTCTCCATGAAGTTATATGCCATGCTTTGAAACTATATGATGATGTTAGGGTTAAAAATGGATTAGGTCAAAAGTTAACCCTAGGAAACCCTAAGAACCATTAATATGGACTTTTGGTGTTTTATTGAAGTTTTATAGCTTGTTTTACTTGTAAATAATGATGTTAACATGTTAGGGGGTTTAAGATAAAGATCTAACCCTAAAAGTCTACATAGGCCATTCGGCCACCCCCCTTATATTGATGTCCTAATGAAGTTTAATCCATGTTGGTATACATATGATGTTATAAGCATGTTAAAAGGGGATTAGGACAAAAGCTAACCCTAATACCCACTAAAGCCCATTCGGCCAAGCCATGATTTAGGGTTCAATGAAGCTCTATGCTATGTTGTTTATAACTAGATGATGATGTTAGGGGTTAAAGTGGATTAGGACAAAAGCTAACCCTAATGAACCCTAAAGACCTATTCGGCCAAACCCTACTTTTAGGGTTTCAATAAAGTTCCATGCCATGTTTTTATAACTAGATGATGATGTTAGGGGTTAAAGTGGATTAGGACAAAAGCTAACCCTAATGAACCCTAAAGACCTATTCGGCCAAACCCTACTTTTAGGGTTTCAATGAAGTTCCATACCATGAATTTTATGGAATTATATGCATTTGTATGTTACTTGAATTAGGTTAAAAGTCTAAACCCTAAAAAGCCTATAAGGGCCATTCGGCCACCTTTGGTCTTTTAGGTTACAATGAAGTTCATACCATGAATTGTATACTATGCTAATGAAAATGAAATGAAGCATGATGTGTATGAAATGAAGTATGCTATGCTATGTTAATGAAATGAAGCATGATGTGTATGTAATGAAGTATGCTATGCTATGTTAATGAAATGAAGCATGATGTGTATGTAATGAAGTATGCTATGCTATGTTAATGAAATGAAGCATGATGTGTATGAAATGAAGTATGCTATGCTATGTTAATGAAATGAAGCATGATGTGTTACTACGACACAGTATCTTTGTGCCATGTTAATGAAATAAGATATGTAGTAAAATAAGCATATAAGTATTTTACCTTCTGCATGGCTTGTACCAAGACCTTAACAAGGTCCAAGAAGGGATGGGCTCCTAAGATGCCCTAGGTCGATGGAATAAGACTCGGGCCTAGGATGGGCTTCTATGTATGATTGCCCCTAGGTCGATGGAATAAGATTCGGGCCTAGTACGGGATGGGCTCCAAGATGCCTTAGGTCGATGGAGTAAGACTCGGGCCTAGGATGGGCTTCTACGCTATGACGATTGCCCCTAGGTCGATGGAATAAGACTCGGGCCTAGAAACCTATTAGGTTCGAGACTTGCTACCTCGGGCCTATTTAGGGATGCGCGCTATGATAATGAAGAAGTGGTACAATGCCGGGCCCAAATATGTTGAGATTTATATTTACGTACCTAACATATATGTTTTCAAAAGCATCTTGCATATGTTTACCTGATAATGTTAAGTTACATGTTATGTTAGATGATATGCCATAATGTTAAGTTACATGTTATGTTAGATGATATGCCATAATGTTTAGGTTACATGTTATGTTAGATGATATGCCATGATTGTTTAAGTTACATGTTATGTTAGATGATATGCCAAAATGTTTAAGTTACCTGATATGTTAGATGATATGCCATAATGTTAAGTTACGTGTTATGTTAGATGATATGCCATAATGTTTAAGTTACATGTTATGTTAGATGATATGCCATAATGTTTAGGTTACATGTTATGTTAGATGATATGCCATGATTGTTTAAGTTACATGTTATGTTAGATGATATGCCAAAATGTTTAAGTTACCTGATATGTTAGATGATATGCCATAATGTTAAGTTACATGTTATGTTAGATGATATGCCATAATGTTTAAGTTACATGTTATGTTAGATGATATTCCATAATGTTTAAGTTACATGTTATGTTAGGTGATATGCCATAATGTTTAAGTTACATGTTATGTTAGATGATATGCCATAATGTTAAGTTACATGTTATGTTCGATGGTACGCTATGATGTTAGGTTACTAAGTTACATATGATGCATATTATGCTGATTAAGCATATATATATATTTCATGTTATGCTGCTAAGTTAGGGATGATCCATGCTATATCATCTCATGTTACTTAAGCTACAAGTTAAGTTGATGATGCCATGTATGTTACATGATATATTGATTATATGTTATAAATGCTACAAGTCATGATTAATGATGATGTATGGTTTTTGTGAGTAGGACAGGATCTTACTAAGCCTATGTGCTTATAGTTTATTTTCTCTCGTACTGCAGATAAGGGTAAGGGATGGATAAACTAAAGGGAGCAGTAGGAGGGGTCAATGTGTGTGGTAGTGGCATGGTGGAGAAGATCCGTTATGTCTACTTATACATGTATTACCTATGATGATGATGTCTATGGATGTCTTTACTTATGTCTCCCTATGACGATGATGTTATGAACCTACTAAGCCCTAAGTATCTATATATATATATGATGCATGCTTTATGTTGATAAGAAGAAGTAAAGAAGAAGTAAGAAGAAGTATCTATGCAAGAAGTAAAGAAGAAGTAAGAAGAAGTATCTATGCATGCTATGCTATGAAACATACTCTATGTTAAGAAGAAGTGTTAATGCATATTTATGTTTGAAAAAAAAAAGTATTTAGGTCTTAAGTCTTCCGCTGTAAGAAATAAGAAGTATATATATAAAGTCTTCCGCTGTATGAAATGTATGTACGGTCGCGTCACGCGCCGCCTCTCCGGACATTGAGGGTCCCGGAAGGGCGGGCGTGACAAAGTGTCCCTCTACCTCAAGCTTTTTGGTGCTTTCTTGTATCGATTAACTCCTACATCTAACGAAGAGGAGTTCTTTAGTGATTTGCCCTCCATGCGTGATCAAGGATCATCAGGGCCTTGGAGCAGTAGCCAAAGGATACGAACCAAGTAAAAAATCTATTTGTCTCTTTTAGTTTTCTTTTATCTTTCCGCTGCATATAATTGTTTTGAAACGAATTCGAAAGAAAGAAAAGGTTTATCGCTATTCACCCCCCTCTAGCGATCCGCTTCGATCCAACAATTGGTATCAGAGCCGGGGGTGCTAAGATTTGGTGAAACCACCGATCTAGCTTTTTACAGATTTTTTTTCCTTTTTTATTCTGTTTATTTTGAATTTATTTCACTTGGTTAGTTTTTATCCCGTACTACTAATCCAAGACGTGAGTCTTGGTACATTTCGTGTGTTTGTGTAATTGTTAGGTTTCTCGTCTTTATCTCCTTGTTTCTTTTGTATCAATGGCCCATCTTGAGGGTTTTAGCACCGTCTGACCTCCATTTTACAACGGAGATGATTTCCGTTATTGCAAGGGTCGGATGGAATGCTTTCTTAAAACTTAAATCAAGATGTGGATCATAATCCAAACGGGATTCACACTTCCGACTAACGAAGTGGGTGAATCCTTGGATTATGACCCATGGACCATTGCGACAAAAAGACAAGTCGAGGCCGACACCAAGGCAACTCAAATCCTCCAATGCAGCTTGTCCAAGGAGGAGCTTAATCACGTCGGCCCCTTCATCAGCGCAAAGGACCTTTGAACAAAGCTAGTGGAGCTACACGAAGGGACCGATGAAGCCAAGGTATGTAAGCGCGATATTTTGTTTAATAAATTATATAATCTAAAAATACAGGAACGCAAAATGGTGACACAATTTCACGCTCGCATTCAAGACATACTCAATAACCTACACGCGATCGGGGAAAAGGTCGAAAACCACGACCTTATAAGGTATGTTCTTAACTCCTTTCCGAGGACTACCTTGTGGGCATCCATGTTCGATGCCTACAAGGTCTCCAAGGATCTTTCGAAACTTAGGTTAGATGAGTTATTTTACACTTTTGAACTTCATGAGCAGTCTAACTCGGAACCCAAGAAGGGTATAACACTTTTTGCAGGTTCAAGGAAGAAAACCGCAAGCAAGCCACCCCCGAAGGAAGAAGAGGATGAGTCCGATTCGGAGGTCGACCCGGAAATGGATCCGAACTAGTCAACCTAGTTTAGAGGATAGTCAAGGGCTGAAAACAAACTGTCACTCGACCCAACGAAGGTAAGCCTAAAAGTTTGAATATTAGATGTTACGAATGCAACAGGTTTGGACACATCAAGTCTGAATGCCCAAAACTCAAGAGCAAAGCACCAAAACACAAAAAGGCACTCAACGCTACATGGGAAGAAGCATCCGAGGAAGAAGATGATGATCGTGTCCTCATGTCTAAACCGGTGGAATCGGAGATAGAGTCGGAACTGGAACACGAATAAAAAATCGAAGATGAGTCGGACTGCGAAGCACTATTCAAGACAAGCCATGGATACACATCCGATTCAAAAGATACACTCAAGGTAAGTCGATCCCTTATTAGTACGCTTTATAGTGCAATTAAGTTCTTAACTAGGAAATTAGCTAAGTCCGAGTCCAAGGTCGAGACCCTGGTTGAGAAAGTTAAACTCCTCAAACACGAGGTCTCCCTAACCTCTTCGACTAGTTGAGTTCGAGAGGAGGACTCAACTCGGGTTGAAAAGCTCGAAGTTGAGAACTCACTCTTGAAGAGTCAAGTCGAAGATCTTAGGAACAAGTTGGAAAAGTTTACTTTGGGATCCAAAGGACTTGACCTCCTACTTGGATCGCAAAGGGCCGTGTACAACAAGGCCAGACTAGGGTTTAGCTCAAATACGACCAACAAGTCGTATATGTCAATTGTAAGTAGACATAAAAAATGTGTTCAAGCATGAGTCCCTAAGACCGCCTTGAGTTCAAACTTAGGATCGAACCAGTACTAGGTTCCCAAGGACCAAATCCACTATGTGGAGAAACCAAACCGATTCAATGGTCCAGGGGGAGTAAGTACAAAACTTGTTTGTATTTTAACTTAGAAATTGCATGCTTAGGTCCTTTATTTAGTTTGATTTTTCTTTTTAGAATGGATAGATAGGACTATAACTCGTCAATACTTGATTACATAGTACCAGGATGCGACGAGATGATAGTACGCTAGGAAAGCGAAGTCTTGTATATTCGGGCTAGATAAGGCGTATCTAGTTCGGTGCACTTGACCGAACGGAACTAGCTGAAGCTACCTCACTGTATCCTAGACTAGTTAGACCAAGAAGTGGTCTTAGGTAAGTCAAGTTTCTATTTTCTTGAAAATGGCTTTGTCTAAGGAAGTGTTCATTGTTTCCATCAAAGAAGGCCTCTGTGCCTCACCACGACCTGGAAGCCATGATCTTGAAAAAGTGACTTGATGAGCCTAAGGTCAAATACGAATCTAACGCAAGGTTGACAAGTGTTCAATTCATTAAATTTAAATCAAGTAAAATTGGAAGTCATCTCACAAAAACATACAGGGTTAACATGTTTTGATCATGTAGACATGGGTGAGATGATTTAGGTTAATAAAACTTCAACCAATCTTTAATAAATCCAATATCCGATCCAACTACCTTGCGTGTAGGATCAAAGGATGTTGGATAGTGGTTGCTCCCGACACATGACCAGGGATCAACTCAAGTTTTTGAAGCTTCGATTCAAACGACAAGGATCGATAGCCTTCGAAAACAACGACAAGATCAAACTCATTGGATCAGGTGATATTGAGCTCAACTCTAACTTTATTATTCAAAATGTCTTATTGGTAGAAAATTTTCAATATAATTTACTCAGTGTAAGCCAATTGTGTGATAATAACTATAAGGTCATATTTCTAGAAAATGAATGCGTAATTAATAAAAATGAAACCTCTAAAATAATCCTTAATGGAACCAGAAATAACAATACTTACACTATTAACTTAACTAACTCCTCAACTAAGTGTCTTTTGACACGACAAGAGGAATCATGGTTGTGGCACCGACGACTCGGTCACTCACACCCAAGACTCATCCACAAGATGAGTCAGAGTGACTTAGTCAGAGGTTTGCCTAACCTCAATAACTTGGATAATAAAATATGTAATGCTTGTCAACAAGGTAAACAATCTTGGACACAACATCAACTAACTAATCATGAATGAACCAAAAGTGTTCTTGAGCTCCTACACATGGATCTATTTGATTCACACGGAGCTAAGTCACTTAATGGGAGTAAATTCTGCTTAGTAATAATTGATGACTATTCTAGATTTACTTGGGTTAGGTTCATCAAACACAAAAGTGATACCCTAGATCAATTAATCAACCTATTTAAGTTAATAGAAAATCAACAAAGCATTAAAATCAAAAGACTTGGGACTGATCATGGTGGTGAATTCGTGAACCATAGGTTTACAGAATTCTGTAACCTAAATGGATAACACCATGAGTTCTCTTGCCCTAGAACTCCACAACAAAGTGGCCTAGTAGAACGCAAAAATAGAACCCTACAAGAAGCCACTAGGACAATGTTAAACGAGTATAACCTACCTGATAGGTTTTGGGCGGAAGCCGTGAGTACGACATACTATGTCCAAAATAGGATCCTTAATGTAAAGAGGCACCTTAAGACCTCATACGAGATTTATCATGATAAAATACCTAACATCAAGTACTTTAGGGTATTTGGGTGTAAGGTACATATCCTAAACACTAAGGATTACCTAGGGAAATTTACATCCAAAACCTCGATCAGAATCTTTCTAGGATACTCAACTACGAGTAGAGCGTATAGAGTATACAATCATGACACCCTTAGAGTCGAGGAGACTATCAATGTAGTATTTGATGAAGGACATGAACCTACAAAACCCCCGACAACCCCAATTAGTGAGCTGATTCATACCAGACTCAACTCCGATCTGGAGATCAAGTCTAGTGTTATTCCTAACCTAAGTCAACCAAGTCAGTCTATCGACCAAGTGGTAGATGACTCTAACCAAACTAGGACTCAAACGGATCATCCTATTGACCAAGTGGTAGACTCAAACCCAAATCCAACTAGGACACAAACGAATCATCCTATCGACCAAGTGATAGGTGATCCAAGTCTAGGAGTTCGAACTAGAGCCTCATACAGAAACCTTAGTCAAATATCCTTGATTTCCAAAATTGAACCCAAAACTATTGACCAAGCTCTTCTTGATTCCGATTGGATTATTGCAATGCAAGAAGAGTTGGCTCAATTCACTAGGAACGAAGTATGGGAATTAGTACCACCACCTAAAGATAAAACAATCATTGGAACAAGGTGAGTGTTTAGAAATAAACTTGATGACAAAGGTGAAGTAGTTAGAAATAAAGTTAGACTAGTCGCTAAAGGGTTTAGTCAAGTTGAAGGTTTAGATTACGACGAGACCTATGCCCCAGTAGCTAGATTAGAGTCCATTCGAATGCTATTAGCGTATGCTGCACATCGAGGATTTAGATTGTTTCAAATGGATGTGAAGTCAGCATTCTTGAATGGATACATTAAAGAAGAGGTTTATGTTAGTCAACCCCTCGGTTTCGAAAGTTTAGATAAACCCGACCATGTCCTTAGGTTAAAGAAAGCTCTCTATGGACTTAAATAAGCTCCTCGAGCTTGGTACGAAAGACTTTCGATTTATCTTAAATCAAAAGGATTTAACTAGGGTGTAGTTGACCCAACTCTTTTCATAAAAACCTTAGGTAAAGACATATTCATAGCCCAAATCTACGTAAATGATATTATTTTCGGAACCACCAACTCGATCCTACTGAATGAGTTCATTTCACTTATGGAAAGTGAATTTGAAATGAATTTAGTAGGCGAGCTGAGTTTCTTCTTAGGTCTACAAATCAAACAAACTAAAGATGGAATATACCTACATCAACGCAAATATACTAGGGAATTAATTAAATTCTTTGAAATGCAACACGCTAAAATTATTAATACCCCAATGGCAACTAATGTGAATATAGAAGAAGATGTAATCAGAAATTCAATTGATTTAAAATACTATAACACCATAATATGGAGTCTCCTTTACTTAACTGTGAGCCGACCTGATATCTTATTTGGAGTAAGTATGTGTGCAAGGTTCCAAACCTGTGCCAAGGAGTCTCACCTAACTCTAGTCAAGCATATCCTTAGATATCTAAAGGGTACACTTAATGTTGGTATTTGGTACCCTAGATCTACCGAGTTCGAACTAATCAACTACTCCGATTCGGACTATGCCGGTAGTAAGCTCGATAGAAAGAGTACGAGTGGTTGTTGTCAACTTCTCGGCTCGAGTCTAGTAAGTTGGTGCAGTAGGAAGCAACACTGTGTTGCCTTATCTACAACCGAAGTCGAATACATCGCGATAGGTGAGTGTGTCACTCAACTTCTTTGGATGAAGCACACTCTCCGTGACTATAAGTTAGACTTTACAAACACTAAACTTCACGTAGATAACATTAGTTCAATTAACCTTACTAAGAATTCGATATGTCACTCTAGTGTTGGACTTTTCGAGCCGCAAAAACCGCTTTTTGCGTTGCGGAAATCTCGGAAGCCCGACCACGGATCCGTGCGAAGATATAAAAAAAAATAAAAACATGTATGTGTTTAAATACCCTAGATCTACCTTAGATCTACAAGATGAGAGCATTACCCTCGTAGCGACACTCTTCGCTTATCCCGCTCATCAAAATGCTTTGCCGGATCTCGAAGAGTGTCAAGTGTACACTCCTCTACAAGTATCCACATGGACAAATGGTGGAGAAGACACCTTAGAGTGTGCTAGCACTCTTGATGTCCACGGCAAGATGAGGAATGGGAGAGAGCAAGAAGGAGAGCACCAAGGAAGAAGATAAAGTTACTTCCAATAACTTCCCACAATCAAAATATTGGCCGACCACTTCATTTTTGGGGGGTTACATGCATGCATGTAACTCCAAGAGCCAATGACTCTTGGTCTCCCTCATGAGGTGGCACCACATGATAAGTCCATGATGATGTGGAACAT
The DNA here is from genome assembly GCA_025175895.1 of Wurfbainia villosa. Taxonomy (NCBI): domain Eukaryota; kingdom Viridiplantae; phylum Streptophyta; class Magnoliopsida; order Zingiberales; family Zingiberaceae; genus Wurfbainia; species Wurfbainia villosa. The sequence continues at coordinate 27,898,817 of CM045995.1, forward strand.
CATCATTGACCGGCCCCCATGCCAAGTCACCATGACATGGCAATTGGACAAGTCAAAATTGACCATTCATCTTCCCTCTCAAGTCAAGTCAAATTTGACCTCTTATCTCCCATGGTTGATCAAATCTACCCACTTGACTCAAGTCAATTTGATTTAATGAATCTCTATTCATTAATTTAAATTGACTCAATGAATCAAATCTAAATTAGACTCATTCAACACTTGAATCAAATTGAGTCTAACTCAATTAGTCTAATTTGGATTACTCTTAATCTAATTTGGTTCATCCCATGAACCTAATCCTCATGGTTCATCATATGAACCTAATCTCCATCTAATTGTTCTTTGTGTGTGACCCTATAGGTTCTTGTAACGTTGGCAATGCTCCTAAACCGATTTAAAAACATAAGCAATGAGAAGTATCTAGCAACACATCATTGCTACCCAAGTTACAAGAATGTTGAGCTCCAACATCACCTTTGTTACTACTAATTGTGATTCTCACAATATGTGACAATGTCCCTCTATCCTTGACATCTAGATTGACCAATTGAGGCATAGACCGTGTCATCCTCGGTACAATCTATATCTTGAACTCCAAGTAGACTCACTCTAATCAAATGAGCTCAATATCTCATTGACTCATTTGGGCATGGCCATGCACTTCGTGGTCTCACTCTATCAAGAATAACGATGTCACTCCCGTCATATAGGAGGGATAGATCCCATCTACATCACTCACATCCCTCCGCATAATTTGTTACATACCCAGTAATCGCCTTTATAATCCACCCATTTACGGGTGACGTTCGACGAAGTCAAAGTATGCAATTCCTTATGTAGGGAACCATGGTGACTTCAGGTCTAAGGACTAATAGTCATACTAATAGCCACATGAGAAAGTATATGACACTCATATAATGATCCATGATACTTTCTCATGGTGGGTCATTCAGTATACATTCTTCAATGCATACTCATGTGTCAACTTGATATCTCATATCCATGACTTGTGAGATCAAGTCATCGTATTGACCTACATGCTAGTCTCTATGCATTAGCATTGTCCCTGGATGTTAATACTTGACTAGTAATGATTAAGAGTAGTGTTCTCTATATTATCTCATTAGCGATTCAACCAATCGATTGATATAGATAAGAACCTACTACTCAAGAACGTTATTATACTTAGTTATTTTGCACCAATACAAGTAAATATAATAACCATGCCTTTATAAATAGGAATATGATACAATAAAGTCCATACAACAATCATCACATGATTGACTCTAGGGCTTTCACTAACAATCTCCCACTACCACTAGTGCCAATCACCGTAGTATCTAATACCCAATGACCTAGTGTGACAATCATGCTTTTTCTGTACCAAAGCCTTGGTCAAGGGATCTGCGATGTTAGCCTCTGTGTGTACTCATAGCGCCACCATTCAAACAAAACACGAACCCTGACTATGATCTATAATCATCCTAGTCAATTTGGAAGCTGGCATCGTTGTAACCCTTTACAGCTAGCACCTCATCGCCTCCAAATATCAAGAAATATTCTTTAGTCCTTCTCAAGTACTTAAGAATATTCTTGACTGCTATCCAGTGACGCTCACCTAGATCTGACTGGTATCTACTCATCATGCTCAAAGCATACGAGACATCAGGATGAGTACATAGCATGGCGTACATGATAGATCCTATAACAGATACGCAAGGGATCTTATCAATGCGGTCTCTCTCCTCTCTAGAAGAGGGACTTTGAGTCTTCGAAAGACTCACACCATGTGACATTGGCAGAAGTCCCTTCTTGAAATTCTGCATGGCAAACCGTAGTAATACCGTGTCAATGTATGTACTTTGACTTAGGCCAAGCAATCTCTTAGATCTATCTCTATAGATCTTGATGCCTAGAATACAGGCTGCTTCACCTAAGTCCTTCATTGAGAAGCACGTCCCCAGTCAAGTCTTCACAGACTGTAGCGAAGGGATGTCATTCCCAATGAGTAGTATGTCATCCACATACAATACAAGGAAGACAACTATATTTCCACTAACCCTCTTGTAGACAGGGTTTATCTTCATTCTTGATGAAACCAAACTATTTGATCGCATCATTGAATCGAAGATTCCAGATCCGAGAAGCTTGCTTTAGCCCATAAATGGACCTTTGCAGCTTGCATACTTTCCCAGTATGCTGTGGATCTACAAAACCCTCAGGTTGTGTCATGTACATATCCTCGAGTAAGTTTCCATTCAGAAACACAATTTTGACATCCATATGCTAGATCTCATAATCGTGGTATGCTGCAATAGCAAGCATGATCCGAATGGACTTAAACATCGCCACTGGAGAAAAGGTTTCATCATAGTCAATACCATGAATTTGCTTGAAACCTTTAACCACCAATCGACCCTTATAGGTATGCGTAAGTCCATCTATGTCAGTCTTTCTCTTAAAGACCCACTTACACCCAATGGGTTTGATGCCCTCAGGTGGATCAACCAAAGTCCATACTTGGTTGGTGTACATGGATTCCATCTCGGATCTCATGGCCTCTATCCATTTCTCAGAATCTGGGCTCATCATAGCTTCCTAATAGGAGGTAGGCTCATTCTCAATGAGCATAACGTCATCATGGTCAGACAAGAGAAATGAGTATCTCTCAGGCTAACGACATACCCTATCAGACTTGTGAAGAGGTAGGTCTACCTGAATAGGTGGTTGTTCCACAACTCTTTGTGCAACAATCTCATCACCCACAACACTTTGTGGTTCCTGTTCAACCTCTATCAAGGCCTCAGTGCTATTGTCCTTATCTTGAATTTCTTCAAGATCGAATGTACTCCCACTAGTTTTTCTAGAAATAAAATCCCTTTCTAGAAAAACCCCAGTGTTTGCCACAAACACTTTGTGCTGACTGAGAATGTAGAAGTAATATCCCTTAGTCTCCTTGGGATATCCAACAAAATAGCACTTATCAGATTTAGGTCTCAGTTTGTCTAAGACTTGACGTCGAACATAAGCCTCACAACCCCAAATCCTTATGAAAGACATCTTGGGATTTCTCCCTATCCATATCGTATATGGTGTCTTTATCAAAGCCTTGGATGGCACACGGTTAAGTGTAAAGGTTGCTGTGTCTAGAGCATATCCCTAAAAGGATATAGGAAGATCTGTGTGACTCATCATAGATCGTACCATATCTAATAGGGTACGATTCCTCCTTTCAGATACACCATTCCACTGTGGTGTTCCAAGAGGAGTGAGTTGGGATAGAATCTCACACTCAGCTAGATAGTCACGAAACTCATGGCTAAGGTATTCACCACCTCGATCTGATCGAAGTATCTTAATACTCTTGCCAAGCTAGTTTTGAACTTCATTCTTGAATTCTTTGAACTTTTCAAAGGATTCTGATTTATGTGTCATGAGATACACATAACCATATCTACTGAAGTCATCAGTAAATGTAATGAAGTACCTGTAACCACCTCTAGCAGCAACATTGAAAGGGCCACATACATCACTATGTATAAGTCCTAACAAGTCTGTTGCTCTCTCGCTGTGTCCACTAAAGGGAGTCTTGGTCATCTTGCCTAAAAGGCAAGACTCGCATGTCTCATATAATTGAAAATCAAATGAGTCTAGCATGCCATCCTTATGGAGCTGAGATAAGCGACTCTCATTTATGTGACCTAAGCGACAGTGCCAGAGATAGGTTTGGTTCTATTAGGGCAATCTCTTGTCATGATAAAGTTTTGATGTGTGTGGCAAAGGGTTTAAGTTAGGTTGTTATTATGATTTGATATGTGCGTTGGAGTCTTACAAGACTTAGTAATTCACAAATTGAAGCCTAGGCGAGTTTCACAACCCATGACTCGGTCCTTGAGTTGGTGAAGGATAGCTTTGCGGAAACCGTGTGCTTGGAGCATCCGAGGGACCGCCGGATGAGGAGCTTGGAGTGAAGCCGGAGGAAGTAGACTTCAGGACGAGACGCGAAGGATGGAGCTGCAGAGCCGTGCGCTTGGCGCATCTGAGGGACGTGGCCGAACGAAGAAAACTTCGAAGGAGAGGGACTCCGAGAGATGAGAGTGAGCGAATGTAACCTGGGAAAGGGGTAGTAGCTCCTAGGTGAAACTTGGCCATTTGGCTAAGTGTCAGATGAGTTTTCCAGACAACAGTCGATACTGCTATGAAATGGCAGTCGACTGCTCTGAGTCGAATGGATTCGACTAGTGTCCGACTCATGGGCAGTTTGCCCAAGCAGTCGACTTCCATGGACTAGCAGTTGACTGCTTTCGACACCAGTCGACTGATGGCACTGTGCATGGGCACAGAATGGAGTCGAGCTCGAGAAGCACTCGACTGATGGTACATCAGTCGACTGATGGCAAGATCAGTCGACTGATGATGACATCGTTGGATGAAATCCAACGTGGAAAGTGGTCGTTATTGGGCAACGGCTACAGGACCAGTCGACTGATCGGGACATCAGTCGACTGCTCCTGTGTCAACGGGAAGAAACCCTCTTCCTCTATAAAAAGGAAGGGGATGAGGCATTTGGAGGCTAATGCTTGAACTCCAATCTTCTCCCAAAGTGCCATAAACATCTTCCCACTCTTCTTACTTGCTTTTACTTCATTCTTATTGTAAGAAGAGTGATCTTGGTTGTAAAGGTTACCTCCACCTAGCTTGGTGCAAAGGAGAGACCAATAGTGATTGGCTTTGGAGGAGTGATTCACCTTTGATGAATCGGACCGTGGATTAGCAGCGTAGACGTGAACCACGTTTCATTTTGTGTTAGCGTTTGTATTCTTCTTTGTTTGTTTGCTTGTCTTGTTTTTGTTATTTTTGCTTGCGCTAATTAGTTTTGTAGACGAGCAAATACCATCATCCATCGATCGAGGGCTATTCACCCCCCTCTAGACGGTCGTTCGATCCCCAACAAGTAGTATCAGAGCTAAGGAAAGCTTGTCGAGGACTAACCGCCACAAGAAGCATATTCAAAAGATGGCCAGCTCCAACATTCATCCACCGAAGTTTGAAGGAGAATTCGCTTGGTGGAAGAAGCGAATGGAGGTATTTTTCGAAACGGATTTTGATATTATGATTACAATGGAATCCGATTTCGTTTTGCCTAGGGATGAAGAGGGGAAGCCAATAGAGAAGTCATGGTGGACCAAGAGGCAAAGAGAGGAGCACCTTGCAAACTCAAAAGCCAAGCACCATCTATACAATGTGCTTCCTCAACAAGAAATAAATAGAATTGGAGAATGCCTAAGTGCCAAGGAGATGTGGGAGAAGCTAGTAGAGCTTCATGAAGGTACCTCGGAGGCTAAACTTGCAAGAAGAGATCTCCTCCGCTCCCAATTATCCAACATAAAATTAGAAAAGGGAAAAAAGGTAACTTCATTGTATTCTAGGTTTAAAGAGATTTTAATTGGGTTAACAAGTGTAGGTGAAAAGCTGTCCAACCGAGATATGGTAATGAAAGCCATAGAGGCTTTTCCCTGATCATCCAAGTGGAGTTCAATGGCGGACTCATTCTATATTTCAAAGAATCTAGAGGTAAGTACTCTAGATGAATTTTTCTCCACTATGGAATTACATGAATCTAGGCTTGAAGAAATACAAGAAGAGAGAAGAATCCAACCTTCAAGAGGAGTAGCATTTTTGGCAAACAAGGGGAAGAAGAAGATAGAGATCCCCTCCTCCTCCGATGATGAAGCATCCTCCTCCTCCTCCATGGATAGCATGGAAGAAGCGTATATGGTAAGGAGGGTAAGGCATGCTTTAAAAGGTTTTCAATTTAATAAATCTAATGATAGGAGGAGAAGACCAAGAGGGAAAGTCATTTGCTACAATTGCCAAGGAGAGGGACACATAAGGGACAATTGTCCCCTCCTAAACAAGAGCAAGGAAGAAAGGAAAAAGAAGGAAGAAAAGAAGAAGAAAAAGGGGAGCAAGAAGAAAAAGGAAGAGGAGAAGAAGGCAAAGGAAAAGGGAAAGGCCAAAGCATTAAAGGCTAGGACTTGGGATGACCCTTCCTCCTCCTCATCATCATCCGAGGAAGAAAATGCATTTGTCACCAACTTAGCATTGATGGCATTTGACGACTTGGATTGCTCCTCCACCGAAAATGAAGAATCAAGTTCAAGTGGAGAGAGCTCAAGTGAAGTGGGAGCCTCCTTTGTAGGGGATCGATACGCGGATACGGCCGACTAGAGGGGGGTGAATAGCCCTTTTCTGTTGGATGCCGGTATTTACTCGTCTACAAAACTAATTAGCGCAAGCGGAAGACTAATAAAGACAAGCAAATAGAAATACGAGAAAACAAGCGCTAATAAAGAATGTAACGTGGTTCACGGCTACGCCACTAATCCACGATCCCGATTCGTCCGAGGTGAATCACTCCTCCAAAGCCAATCACTATTGGTCTCTCCTTTGCACCAAGCTAGGTGGAGGTAACCTTTATAATCAAGATCACTCTTCTTACAATAAGAATGGAGTAAAAACATGTAAGAAGAGTTTAGAGCTTGTGGGGCACTAGGAAGATCGCTTAGAGCATAAGCATTAGCCTCTCAAAGGCTCACACCCTCTCTTTTTATAGAGAGGGCTGATTTCTTCCCGTTGGCCGCCACCAGTCGACTGCTGCCCTTGGCAGTCGACTGCCGTCACTACAACGACCTCCGAACATGTTGGATCCCGACCGTTGTAGTCAGCGGAACTGCCAACCCGATCGACTAATGGACCTCACCCGGTCATTCGCGCCTTAAATCGTCGGCCCGATCGGCTACGAGTGGTAATACGCGACATCCTCACGGCGATCATTGCCATTCCATGGCGATCATTGCTGGGCATAAACCCATCGATCGGATACGGTCGAACCCACTCGACTCGGAAGCGATGCCATTACATGGCAGTCGACTGGTGTCGTGTGAAACTCAAACTTGACATAAGTTTGAGCTCCCGACGGTCGGGTAAACCTTAACCCTTGCGGTCAAGTCTCCGACACTCAGCCATTCGACCAAGTTCACCTAATGAGCTACTTACATTTCACACATTCTCTCATCTCACTCGAAGTCCCTCACCGAAGCTCTCTTCGTTTGCGGCCACGTCCCTCGGCAGCATCAGGCGCACGACTCTGCAATGCTCCTTCGCGTCTCTTGCCTCCGAAGTCTGCTTCCTTGGCTTCACTTCAAGTCATCTCGTCTGGCGGTCCCTCGGCAGCATCAAGCGAACGACTCTGCAATGCTCCTTCTCCGACTCAGGCACGAGGTTGTGAGGGTGAACCCGCCAAGGCTCCATGTGCGAATTACTAAGTCCTGCAAGACTCCAACGCACATATCAAATAACAATACCAACCTAACTTAAACCCTTTGCCACACATCAAAACCTTATCATGGCAAGAGATTGCCCTAACATCCTCTACATCCTCATCCGAAGAAGAGGACATGGAAACTATGGTAACTAACCTTTCACCTAGTAAAATAGTTTCTATGATTTCTAGCCTCACTAAGGACCTATTTAGAGCAAAGAAAAAGAATAAAAGCATGCTTGATCAAATTAAGGAATTAGAAGAAAAATTAGAAAAAGCATGTCTTAATGATAATAATGATGATGCATGCTCACATGATCTTTATGTGCCATTAGATGTTAATGATGCATGCATAGAAGAAAATAGGGCTTTAAGGGAAAAGGTAGACTATTTGACAAAAGCCCTAGAAAAATTCACTATTGGCTTAAACATCTTGAACATGATCATGGGGAGCCAAATAGCAAGTTTTAACAAAAAAGGCCTAGGATATAAGGAAAAGAAAAATGAAAAGGCCTATAAATGCCTAATAGCTAGGGGTCAAGACAAGAAGAAGGTAATTGCTAGAAAATGGATCCCTAAGGAATTTCTAGTGAATCCCATAGGCAAGAATTTGTATTGGGTTCCAAAATCCATCCTTAAGGGTTAGAAAAACCCTAGGATAGTCAACCATATGGACTTGACCTATATCATAATTTGGTTGACTTAGGATGACGGGACAACATTTTTGAAATAGTGTTGGGTGATGATAATGTGCTCAAAAATAGATAATAATGCTTAAATCATGATATTTAATGAAATTGCTATGTATGTTTGCAATCATGATTTATGATATTTGGCACATAATCATGAGAAATAGGGTTTAAATTAATACATATATTTCATGATCATAATGTGAAATTAGTTCATATATGTCTTTGTGATCATGAGGATTGATAGGATGATACTTAACCTTAATAGAATTGCATGAAAATAATGGTTAAGTACATACAAATACCTTCAGGATACATTTCACACTCACAATAGGCTACCTTGATTGAAAACTTAGCATGAGTGAGATGTTAGGATGATACAAATGTCCACTAATGCCTATGGCATTTAGATGGTCATTTAAGGTATCAAAATAGCAATAATAGACCAATCATGGGGAAGACTTATGTTTAATTCATAGACATATTGCCCAAAGATCATGGTTGGATATTTTATATGTTTTCAAAACAATTTCTTACTTTAAAATCTGTGTATTCATGTTTTGAAACATTTGGATGCAAAACTAGGTAGTAAACTTGATACTAGAATGATAAAAAAACCTAGTGTTTTTTAAAGCTTTTGATTTTTTGGCAAAAACAAGAAAATCTAATGATTTTTCATGAAAAACTATTTTTCATTGATAGATATACTTAAAAGAAATATGTTCTCCAAATTTCATGATTTTTTGAATTTTCTGGAATTTTTAATGTATTTCTGAATTTCACCCCGAAAATCAGAAATCCTGAAATGCATGTGCCAGTTGACTGGTAGTCTGAACCAGTCGACTGGTGGCTTGAAAATCAGAACAGTAAAGGCTAAATTCAAATTTTAATCAATTTTTGGTGTTTTCCTTCTATTAGACTTGATGCCATTAGTTTATAACTTAGTTTCAATCTTTTTGATGGTGTCAAAGGGGGAGAAATAATTGTGTTTAAGTAAATTATGATAGGGGGAGAAATATGTATGGGGAGTTTCATGGATTAAAGGGGAGTTGCATGTTGCTATATCATGTTTATGTTTACATGCTTTCTTACCTTATAAATTCTATCAAATGTTTGTACCTAACTTAAACGGATTGCCACACATCAAAAAGGGTGAGATTGTTAGGGCAATCTCTTGCCATGATAAGGTTTTGATGTGTGTGGCAAAGGGTTTAAGTTATGTTGTTATTATTATTTGATATGTGCATTGGAGTCTTGCAGGACTTAGTAATTCGCACATGGAAGCCTAGGCGAGTTTCACAAATCATGACTCGGTCCTTGAGTCGGTGAAGGATAGCTTTGCGGAAGCCGTGCACTTGGAGCATCCGAGGGACCGCCGGATGATGAACTTGGAGTGAAGCCGGAGGAAGTAGACTTTAGGGCGAGACGCGAAGGATGACGCTGTAGAGCCGTGCGCTTGGTGCATCTGAGGGACGTGGATGGACGAAGAAAACTTCGAAGGCAAGGGACTCCGAGAGATGAGAGTGAGCGAATGTAACCCGGGAAAGGGGTAGTAGCTCCTAGGTGAAACTTGGCCATTTGGCTAAGTGTCAGATGAGTTTTCCCAACAACAGTCGACTGCCATGAAATGACAGTCGACTGCTCTGAGTCGAATGGATTCGACTAGTGTCCGACTCATGGGCAGTTGGCCCAAGCAGTCGACTGCCATGGACTAGCAGTCGACTGTTGTCGACACCAGTCGACTGCCAAGGGACGGCAATCGACTGATGGCACTGTGCACGGGCACAGAATGGAGTCGAGCTCGCAGAGCACTCGACTGATGGTACATCGATCGGCGTGATAGATCGGATCGTGATGATGATCTGGATGGATGAAATCCAGCGTGGAAAATGGCCATTATTGGGCAGCGGCTACAGGACCGATTGGTGATCGGGGCATCGATCATTGCTCTGTGTCACGGAAGAAACCCTCTTCCTCTTTAAAAAGGAAGGGGATGAGGCTTTGGGAGGCTAATTTTTGAACTCCAATCTTCTCCCAAAGTGCCATAAACGTCTTCCCACTCTTCTTACTTGCTTTTACTTCATTCTTATTGTAAGAAGAGTGATCTTGGTTGTAAAGGTTACCTCCACCTAGCTTGGTGCAAAGGAGAGACCAATAGTGATTGACTTTGGAGGAGTGATTCACCTTGGACGAATTGGACCGTGGATTAGCGGCGTAGCCGTGAACCACGTTACATTTTGTGTTAGCGTTTGTATTCTTCTTTGTTTGTTTGCTTGTCTTGTTTTTGTTATTTCTGCTTGCGCTAATTAGTTTTGTAGATGAGCAAATACCGTCATCCATCGATCGAATGCTATTCACCCACCTCTAGCCGGCCGTTCGATCCCCAACAGGTTCAACTCATTTGACTTGAACCTTTTGATACTTATGTTATAGATGAGGCTCTCTAAGTCTAGAAAGTAGAGTCCGTTCATTAGAGGTGCACTACAATAGAATATATCATTTAAATAAACTGAAAAATATTTATTCTTTATTATAAATGTAAATCCTTTCTTGTACAAACAAGAAACTAAAATTATGTTCTTAGTCAAAGCTGGCACATAACAATATTCATCTAATTCTAGTACAAGCCCAGAGGGCAGAGATAGATCGTAAGTTCCTACAGCAACTGCGGCAACTCTTGCTCCATTGCCTACTCGTAGGTCCACCTCACCCTTTGTCAATGTCCTACTATTTCTCAGCGCCTGCACATTGGTACAAATGTGAGATGCACATCCGGTATCTAATACCCATGATGAAGAAATAGATAGATTGACTTCTATAACATTTATACCTGAAGTAGAAGTCTCACTTCTCTTCTTCTTAAGATCTTCTAGGTATGCTTTGCAGTTACGCTTCCAGTGTCCAACTTCCTTGCAGTGGAATCAAGCCCTTCTTTGGCCACCCCTCCTTTGGGTTTTAGTTCTTTGCCTTTGCCCTTGGCTTGGGACATTCCCTTACCTTTAGGCTTGCCCTTGCCTTTCTTCTTTTGCACCATCAAAATGGAGTCAAATTTTCCCTTCTTAAGTATGAGCTCAGCAGTTCTCAACATGCTGAGCATCTCAGGCAGTGGCTGTTAGTAATATATGAGAGATGTCCTAAGGCAATCGCCTTATGTATGAACCATTTATATGATAAATGAAGATTCACTATTTGAGTATACATGTTTCATGTATTTGATTGGATCTTAAACTCATTTACTGAATGTCTACGATACGATTCACAGCATGAGAGAATTTGTGATTGGATCACAACTAGTGAGTATCTCTACATATGTAATTGTGATGTATCGGAATTATCCCTAGTCGATGAATTGATGGATTTGGACACCATCAATTCTGTCGAGACTAGCACGAGGTATACTCCGTGGTGTATCCAAGCAGCTGATTCTCATTGGCTGGAGACATTGTGATGTCCGGAGTTAATCGTGGATGCTAGTTATGGTAACTAGTTCATTGGAGTGACCAGCCGTAAGACTTCATATGGTTCTCTGCATATATAGATATATCAATGAAGTTCTTACTGTAGCTTAAGTGCGATGTTCCTTTGACTTGCGGTATTCAAGTCATCTTGATCATGGAGACTTATGCTTTGACATCTTAAGCAAACATCTCTAAGGAGATGTGGACCCGGGATGATTGGGTATAAGTCAAAGTGATCGAAGGTGTTTGAATAGCCTATAAAGGATTCACCACTCCTTGCGAGGAGATGTATACCCATGGCCTCTCGTCGGATTGTTACAAAAGTCTTTGGCCAAAGCATTACATGTTTAGAGTAAGGTACTCTTCGATACATGTGCAGTAACTAGAATCCGTAGGACAAGGAAATGAAACTTGGGCTAGGTGTGACGTAGTTAGCCTAGTGGGGACTGACACTATAGACCATGTCCTGAACCAAGTGGGTATAAGATGAGTGAAGGGAATGGGGCACGATTCATTCGATCTGCTGAAGGGTTTCAGAAATAGTTCTGGATCAACCATTGATCTTTTCGATTAATTGGAGATCATGATGTACTACTAGGTGCCACTCATGATCATTCTATAATTAATGGTTAATTATAGACGACCAACATAAACCGAGAACCTATTTGGTCACACGCACAACGAGCGTAATCCGAAGGATTTAAAACGAGCTTGAGAATGGGATTCTCAGACCGAGAGAAACTAGGTTTGGTTGGACCAAACATGGAGCGAGCATGAAATCGTTTCAGTCGCAATGGAAGCGTGGATGGGCCGTGTCTTATGAAGACATAATGGATGAACTAAAATGGTTTGGTTCTAATCCAATGGAGGAGAATAAACCAAAGGGTTTGGTTTATTTTAAATGAATGAACCAAAAGTTGGTTCGGTTCGTTTTAACTTAAAATAAACCATCATGGTTTGGTTTATTTTAACTTATATTAATGGAGCGGGTTAACGGGCCTTATGGTTATGATCCAATAACCATTAAGAGAATTAGTTCTCTATAAAAGATGGCTTAAGGGTTTGTTAAGCCCTAATCCAAAAACCCTAACCTAATAGTTGCCACCCACCTCCCCTTGGAGATTTCGGCGCCAACCCTCCTCCTTGCCGCCACCCACCTTGAAGCTCCTTGGCCGGCATCCAGAAGGTGCTGCCCTTCACTCTTGCCGCCGTCGAGCTGTTGCCGGAGGAGGTCCGGTGATCTCCATTGGGTTTGGCATCAAGGTGAGCTTCATCCTACCTTTTTGGCTGGTCCTAATTCCTCCACCAAAGCTGTCCAGTTTTCTGGACAGCTTGTTTCCCTCTCATCGGAGCGTCGTTTGGACGACGGTTGGAGCTCCGACAGTGCCTAACTTATCGGGGATTCTATCTCCGGTAATCCTCATAGGTGGAGGACGAAGGATTCGTCAAACGGTTGACGAATACCTCTCCGGAGAAGCGAGTTTTGAGGACTCGTCTTTGGATCCGAATTTGGATTCGGATCGTGATCCTCTCTCGATCACGTCGTCTTCAACACGAGGCTAGTAACACGTACGAAGACGAAGCTCATGACTTTGTGAAGTCATCCCGAAGATACTCGGTGTGGATACGAATAGAGACGATTCTAGCGAGGATCGTTCCGGTTGATGCCGTTTCCGCTACACGTGATATGAAAGGTATACGTAGTTAAATTTCCTTTTATTGCAAAATTTAAATTTACGATTATGTCTACACATGTTGTACTATGCATGCATGTGATGTGTGTGTTATAATAAATGTAGATTTATTATTTTTATTTCTTCCGCTGTGCACATGTTTGCGAAACATGTTCGAACACATACTCGCCACGGTGCCGGAAACCAAACAGTGGCTTATCAATTTCATTCATGTTGTAATTCATGACAAATTGATTATAGCTTTGTGGCAAAGACTGCAAGATCAAGTTAGTGGCCAGCTCTTGGCCAAGTGGGAATCCCAATCTCTGTAGGTTTTCTACGTACCCAATCATCTTGAGTACATATGGACCTACGGGAGTCCCATCTTGCATTTTGGACCCAAACAATGCCTTAGAGACTTCATATCTCTCGTGTCTTGCTTGTCCTTGATATAGTTGACGAAGATATACGTTATACCTTTCGTATGACGTGTAGCGGGAACGGCATCAACCGGAACGATCCTCGCTAGAATCGTCTCTATCCGTATCCACGCCGAGTTCCTCGGAATGACTTCGCTAAGCCACGAGCTTCGTCTTCGTACGGGTTACTAGCCTCGTGTTGAAGACGACGTGATCGAGAGATGATCACGATCCGAATCCAAATTCGGATCCTAATACGAGTTCTCAAAACTCGCTTCTCCGGAGAGGTATTAGTCAACAAATTGATGAATCCTTCGTCCTCCACCTCAGAGGATTACCGGAGATCGAATCCCCGGTAAGTTAGCCGCTGTCGGAGCTCTAACCGTCGTCCAAACGACGCTCCGACGAGAGGAGAACAAGCTGTCTAGAAAACTGGACAGCTTTGGTGGAGGTGATAGGCGCTGGCCAACCAAGGGAGATAGAGCTCACCTTGATGCCAAACTTGAAGGAGATCACCGGAGCACTAACCGGCGGCTCGGCCGTGAGGAAGAAAAGCCTCGGATGCGGTTGGAGGGAGCTTATGCGGCAATAGGTTGAGCTGAGCTCCAACGAGGAGGTGGCGGCGGAGGGCTAGGGGTTTTTGGATTAGGGCTTAATTATCCCTTAAGCCCTCTTTTATAGAGAACTAATTCTCTTAACGGTTATTGGATCATAACCATTACGCCCGTTAACCTGCTCCATTAAGATAAGTTAAAATAAACCGAACCATGATGGTTTATTTTAAGTTAAAATGAACCGAACCAACTTTTGGTTCATTCGTTTAAAATAAACCAAACCCTTTGGTTTATTCTCCTCCATTGGATTAGAACCAAACCATTTTGGTTCATCCATTATGTCTTCATAAGACATGGCCCATCCACGCTTCCATTGCGACTGAAAACGATTTCATGCTCGCTTCTTGTTTGGTCCAACCAAACCTAGTTTCTCTCGGTCTGAGAATCTCATTCTCAAGCTCGTTTTAAATCCTTCGGATTACGCTCGTTGTGCGTGTGACCAAATAGGTTCTCGGTTTATGTTGGCCATCTATAATTAACCATTAATTATAAAATGATCATAAGTGGCACCTAGTAGTACATCATGATCCCCAATTAACCGAAAAGATCAACGGTTGATCCAGAACTATTTCTGAAACCCTTCAGCAACTCGAATGAATCGTGCCCCATTCCCTTCACTCATCTTATACCCACTTGGTTCAGGACATGGTCTATAGTGTCAGTCCCCACTAGGCTGACTACGTCACACCTAGCCCAAGTATCATTTCCTCGTCCTACGGATTCTAGTTACTGCACATGTATCGAAGAGTACCTTACTCTAAACATGTAATGCTTTGGCCAAAGACTTTAGTAACAATCCTACGAGAGGCCATGGGTATACATCTCCTCGCAAGGAGTGGTGAATCCTTTATAGGCTATTCAAACACCTTCGATCACTTCGACTTATACCCAATCATCCCGGGTCCACATCTCCTTAGAGATGCTTGCTTAAGATGTCAAAGCTTAAGTCTCTATGATCAAGATGACTTGAATACCGCAAGTCAAAGGAACATCGCACTTAAGCCACAGTAAGAACTTCATTGACATATCTATATATGTAGAGAACCATATGAAGTCTTACGGCTGGTCACTCCAATGAACTAGTTACCATAACTAGCATCCACGATTAACTCCGGACATCACTATGTCTCCAGCCAGTGAGAATCAGCTGCTTGGATATACCAAGGAGTATACCTCGTGCTAGTCTCGACAGAATTGATGGTGTCCAAATCCTTCAATTCATCGACTAGGGATAATTCTGATACATCACAATTACACATGTAGAGATACTCACTAGTTGTGATCCAATCACAAATTCTCTCATGCTGTGAATCGTATCGTGGACATTCAGTAAATGAGTTTAAGATCCAATCAAATACATGAAACATGTATACTCAAATAGTGAATCTTCATTTATCATATAAATGGTTCATACATAAGGCGATTGCCTTAGGACATCTCTCATATATTACTAACAATTTATGCTAGTATGCTCATGTTTTCTAATTATTTGATGTAATTTGTGGCTTTTGTGAGTAGGCAAGAATCTTACTAAGCTATATGCTTATAGTTTATGTTGACCATATACTGCAGATAAAGGAAACATGAACTAAAGGAAGTAGCAGGAGGGGCAGAGTGTGTGTGATAGTGGCATGGTGGAAAAAGACCCTATTACTCTCTGCTTTTATTTATATGCTCAATGAACAACTTAAGACATTTGCTTACGCTTTTATGACTTATGATTTATTAGTACCATGTTGGATGTTGCTTAGTTTATGTTATTATTCACCTTACTTATGAAAGTTTGATATGTTAGAACTCATGAATGGATCGTGTTAATAATAGTTACATTCTCTA
Organism: Wurfbainia villosa; assembly: GCA_025175895.1. Lineage (NCBI taxonomy): Eukaryota > Viridiplantae > Streptophyta > Magnoliopsida > Zingiberales > Zingiberaceae > Wurfbainia > Wurfbainia villosa. Next base: position 27,914,833 of record CM045995.1, read on the forward strand.
ATCTTTATGTTATGCATGTTATAAAATGAGATATGATGTGATAATATGCTAATTATGATTATGATATGTGATGCATGTTATAAAAGAAGTTATGATATGTTAACATGCTAATTATGATTATGATATGTAATGCATGTTATAAAAGAAGTTATGATATGTTAACATGCTAATTAGGTCTATGATATGTGATGCATGCTATAAAAGAAGATTTATGATGTGATAACATGTTTGATTATGTAGATTGTGAAATGATCCATATAAGTTATGTTATAAAAAAAAAAAAAAAGGGTAGCGCCGCCCTGAGAGCAGATAAGGGCGGGCGTTACAACCTCCACCTTGTTTAAGCTAAAGGAGAGACTAGTGGATTGAGTTGAAGAGTGATTCACCTTACGAATAATCCGTGGACTAGCGGCAAGAGCCGTGAACCACGTTACATCGGTGTGTTAGCATTTGCTTCTTCTTCACTTTTTTGTATTGTTTTAATTGTCTTGTTTTGGCATTTCTGCTGCACTAATTACTCTTGTATACGATTAAGACGTGAGCGATTTCCATCTATGACATCGGGGCTATTCAACCCCCCTTCTAGCTGGGCCACGATCATCCAACAAGTGGTATTAGAGCGAGGAGCTTGTCGATGGACTCATCGCCAAAACAAGCACGACAATGAAATGGCCGGCTCGAACATTCATTCGCCAAAATTCGAAGGGGACTTCGCTTGGTGGAAAAAGAATATGGAGGTATTTTTCGAAACCGACTTTGAAATTATGTTGATTATGGAAAATGGTTTTGAAGTGCCCTGGGATGAAGAAGGGAGGCTATTAGAGAAATCAAGATCGACAAAGAAGCAAAGAGAGGAGCACTTAGAAAACTCAAAATCCAAGCACCATCTTTTCAATGTGCTCCCTCAACAAGAGATCAATAGGATTGGAAAGTGCTCAAGTGCTAAAGAGATGTGGGAGAAGCTAGTGGAGCTTCATGAAGGCACCTCCGAAGCCAAGCTTGTAAGAAGAGACCTTCTCCACTCTCAACTTAACAATATCAAACTAGAAAAAGGAGAAAAGGTATTATCTCCACACTCAAGATTTAAGGAAATAATTAATGGATTATCAAGTGTACGGGAGAAGCTCTCCAATAGGGATATGATCATGAAGGCAATAGATGCATTCCCCCGATCATTGAAATGGAGCTCTATGGTGGATTCATTTTACATCTCAAGAAATCTAGAGGTAAGTACTCTAAAAGAATTTTTCTCTACTATGGAGCTTCACAAAACTAGACTTGAAGGTATAGTAGAAGAGCCCATAATTCAATCAAGGGGAGTGGCACTAGTGCCGAACAAGGGGAAGAAAAAGGAGACTACACCACCTTCATCAGATGATGACTCATCTTCCTCCATGAACACCGATGAAGAGGCATATATGGTAAGAAAGGTAAGATGTGCGTTAAAAAGTTTTAAATTGAACAAATCTCATGATAGGGGAAGAAGGCAAAGGAAGATCATTTGCTATAATTGCCAAGGAGAGGGACACATGAGGCATGAGTGTCCCTTATTGAACAAGAGCAAAGAAGAAAGAAAAAAGAAGGATGACAAGAAGAAAGGAAGCAAGAAGAAGAATGAAAAGAAGTCAAAAGAAAAGGGAAAGGAAAAAGTGAACCTAAAAGCCACATGGGATGACCCATCATCATTGGAAGAAGAAGAAATTGTCTCCCATTTTGCACTTATGGGAATGGATGATATAGCCTCCACCTCCTCTGAGCAAGAAGAAGGAAGCACAAGTGAGGAGGAGAGCTCAAGTGTAGGGGGAGCTTCCTCATCGGATTCGGAACAAGAGGATTGGGTAAGTGAGGTAACAAATCTCCCTCCTAAAAAGGTTATTTCCATGATTTATAGTTTAACTAGGGATTTATTTAGAGCTAAGAAGAAAAATAAATGCATGCTTGATGAAATTAGGAAATTAGAAGAAAAGCTAGAAAATGCATGTTTAAATGATAATGCTTCTTCTTCTATGACAAATGATGCATGTATTGAAGAAAATATGACTCTAAGGAAAAAGGTATATTACCTTACTAAGACTCTTGAGAAATTCACAATTGGCTCAAATACTCTAAATATGATCATAGGGATCCAAAGAGCTAGTTTCAACAAGAAGGGCCTAGGTTTAAGGGAACCAAAAATGAAAAAGCTTACCATTGTTTAATTGCTAGAGGACAAGCTAAAACAACCATGGTAGCTAGGAAATGGATCCCAAAGGAGTACTTGGTGAACCCTATTGGAAAGAACTTCTATTGGGTTCCCAAGTCAATCCTCAAGGGTTAGAGAAACCTAGGATAGTCAACCATAAGTGGACTTATTTCATATCATGTTATTTGGTTGACTTATGAGTATGTTGGGTGATAATATTTGATTTATGATCATGATGTGCAATTATGGATAATCCTTGTTTTATGATCATGATGGGTGTTTTAGGATGATACTTAACCTTGGGTAGAATTGCATGAAATTATGGTTAAGTATAATTACCTTTAGTTACATCTCACATTCACCATAAGGAGAACTTGATTGAAAAACATAGCAATGGGTGAGATGTTAGGTTGATAGAAGTGATTCACTAATGCTTATGACATTTAGATGAGTCATTAAGTGTATCATGATATAGTAATTATAGACTAACCATGGGGAAACCTTATGTTTAATTCATGGACATATTGCCCAAAGATCATGGTTGGATATTTTTAATGTTTTAAATTCATTTCATGTTTTAAAATCTATGAGTTCATGTTTTAAGGCAAAACTAGGCTTTCAAGTTGATAAAAATTTGAGGCATTTTCAAACTTTTGAGATTTAACCTTATTTTTGAAAATTGATTGAATTTTCATGAAAATTATTTTTCACTGATAGAGGGACTCATTAGAGATGTGTTCCCCGAATTTCATAATTTTTTGAAATTTTTAATGCATTTCTAAATTTGGGTTCAGAAATCAAAAATCAAGATTTTTAGGTTCCAGTCGTCTAATAGTCTGACGGAGTCGACTGATATACTGTGCACGAGCACAATAACCTGTTTTAAATAACTTTTAGCTTGATTTTGGTCATTTTCTTCCCTTGCATAGTGATGCCATGTTGTATAACATATGTTAGATGTTTTTGATGGTGTCAAAGGGGGATAAATGTTAGTGTTTAAGTTAATCATGCTAGGGGGAGAATTAGCATGTGTTAAGAGGGAGTTGCATGTATTAAGGGGGAGTGTTTTGATACTCATGTTATGTTTACATGCTTTCCTTGCCTTAGTGTTTTGTTAATGATGTGATTTGATGTGTGTGTTTAAGTTGTACAAGACTTAAGTGAATCACACATGTGTTATCTTGATAAAGCATTGGTGAGTTCACCATCTCATGACTCGGGTCCTTGAGTCGGTGAAGGATGGCATTGCGGAAGTCATACGCTTGGTGCATCCGAGGAACCACTAGACGAGGAGTATTGGAGTGAAGCCAAAGGAAGCAGACTTCAGGGCAAGACAGGAAGGATGTCACTAGAGGAGCCGTGGGCTTAGTGCATCCGAGGGACGTGGCTGGACGAAGAGAGCTTCGGTGAGGGATACCATAGGGAGATGAGAGTTGAGCGATTGTAACCCAGGATGGGATAGCTCATAGGTGAACTTGGCCGAATGGCTAAGCCGATTGTTGGATGCTCAAACTTAGGTTTGAGGATTTACCCGACAAGTTGGATGCTTAAATAAGTGTTTGTTTGAGGTTTTATCCGACATCAATCGACTGCTATAGATAGCAATCGACTGCTCTGAGTCGACTGATTGACGATTGGTGTTCGACTGAAGTATTTCTGGCCCAGCAGTCGACTGTTAGGGTTTGACAGTCAACTGCTACACCATCAGTCGACTGCCTAGGGATGGTAGTCGATTGCTAAAGGTGGTCATGGGCACAGAAGGGTTTTGAGTCGACTGATTGCCTAGATCACTCAACTGATGGCTTAATCAGTTGATTGATGGGCATGATTAGTTGACTGTCTAGTGTGCCGTTAGACTACAATGATCACGATCTAGCATGGTCAGAAGATGTTGGAATGGAAGCAGTCAACTGATGGCATGCAACAGTCGACTGCTGCATGCCCAACGGAAAGAAACTCCTCTTTCCTATAAAAAGAGGGGTTGGGGGCCTTGGGGCACCTAATGCTTCATTCCTATTCATACTCCCAAGTGCCCTAAATGTATTTTCTCTCCTCTTCCTTGTTCTTAGCTCTATCTTATTATAACAGGGAGAAATTATTGTAAAGAGGTTACCTCCACCTTGTTTAAGCTAAAGGAGAGACTAGTGGATTGAGTTGAGGAGTGATTTGCCTTACGAATCGTCCGTGGACTAGCAGCAAGGGCTGTGAACCACGTTACATCGACGTGTTAACATTTTCTTCTTCTTCACTCTTTTGTATTGTTTTAATTGTCTTGTTTTAGCATTTCCGCTATGCTAATTACTCTTGTAGACGATTAAGATGCGACCGATTTCCATCTATGACATCGGGGATATTCAACCCCCTTCTAGCCAGGCCATGATCATCCAACAAAATTCAATTTTTTATAAGGTAAAAATGGGATAGATCAGTTTCTGATGAGGTATATATAGTCTTGATATTTTCTGATACGGTAGATGGCATGCCAATCTCTATGGATTTCATTATACGACAAGTGTAAAGGTAAATTTTTTTTACGAAATGTTAAAAGAATGGGGAAATAAATTTTTAATACAGATTGGTATGGAATTCTATGAAAACAAGTATGGAGCAAGTGTAAAAATAATAAGAACATTCTATAAGATACCGAAAAAAATCCCTTGCTAATTAAAAAATTATTTTGTGCAATTTTCAAGAGTTTTTAGAAAATTTTAAGGATTTAAAATGAGCTTAAATCCTAGTATATGGGGAAATATTGTGAAGGCTTTTATAAAGTTTGTTTGGGTTAATTGTGATTGAGGGGTTAATTGGGTTTATTAACCTAACTCTAAGATTAATGGATTAATAGGAGCCGGTTTAAGCCCGAACCCGACCCGCTTGCACAGTTCTCATTTTCTTTCCTCCATCGCGATTTCTCTCCCCCTTTCGCATTGCGATTTCCTATTCGCCTCCTCTGCTTCTCTTCATCGACCCCTCCTCTTCGCCGGTGTCCCTCGAGCGCTCCTCTTCACCACTGTCGGCACCGAGCCAGCTTGCGATTGTTGATCTCCGCCCCGAGCTCTGTTGACGTCGACCCCATCTCCCAGTCATTGCCGATCCTTCTCTTCCTCATCGGGCATACCGATTGCCCTCTCCACCATGAGTAGCAGCCTTCTGCCATGGGTTATTCCCTCTTTTCCCTGTTTGTTTTTGGTGGATCGAATTCTCCGAAGGTAGATCAACTGTTGCTCCACTGCAGTTGCCAAACACCTCCGGTTGCAGCTAATCGTGCTTTTGGTTTTGGCTGTTATGTAGTTGCGATGGGGAAGAACCCTTCGACCAGTACCAGTAGCTTATGGCAGTTCGAGAGGCTGGATCAGGGAATCTACTGTGGGATACCATATCTTCTTCACCCTCAATTTGTGGTAAAAGACCTCTGTGATGTTCTATTTCTTTAGATTAAGAGAATATGAGAATTTACAGATTCGATGTGAGCTTGGATATTGTGATTGTAGGGGTTAGGGTAAATGAAATGGGGTTTTGGTTGCAGTTCAATCAAATGATTCATATAGGAGAATTTTAGATGGATCAAGAAGCTGTGAAGCATTGTGAAGTAAGTTTTAATTTGGTTATGTTATGGTAATGAACTACATTATGGTAGCATAATGGATATGGATTGATTTGTTGTAGAATTGTAGCTATGAGTTAGTGTGGTGGTTAATTATAGCAAGTATGTCATCATGGTGATAAGAGGATATTATGTGGGATGGGTGAACGAAACCTTAGTTAATATTCATTTTGTAGATTGGAATACAAAATCGATGTAATATTCGATTTGATTATTCATTATACGATAGAATTAAATTGTATTCTATATGGTGTATAGTACTTTGATGCGAGGCAAGTTTGCGGATGTGAAGACAGTTACGGTTTACATAATATGTGGGTAATTTCCTACCCTAGTTAGGTAGTTGTAAATCTTGATGCATGAGGATTTAAATTTATGATCATATTACCTTGACTCCACTCCTGTTATGCTATTGCTTGATACTTAGTCTTTGCCCTTTAAATACTCTATTGTTGTTATCACATTTTCCTTCATCATGATTATGAGTGACATATGTGATGTATATAAGCCTATAGTTGTTTAGTTATGTGTCCATAGTGGAGTACGGATGAAGACTTGATTTGTAAATTGGATAAAAGGTCATCCGGGGGTGGGTAAAGTCTTGAACGTATAATTGATTCTTATGTCATATCCTTATGTTGTGTATATATTATGGATCATGTGTTTATGTATGGTCATGTGGATTGTGTTGGGTTTTCCTGGCATCGCGACGGGTGTGTGTTCGAACATATTTCGTAAACATGTGCACAGCAAAAGAAATAAAAGCAATAAATCTATTTTATTACAACACACACACCACACACATGCAAGATACATCATGTGTAGACATAACCGCAATTTCAAATTTTGCAATAAAAGGAAATTACGCTAGTTATACCTGATGTATCACGTGCAGCGGGAATGACATCAATCGGATCAACTCACGCTAGAATTGCCTCTATCCGTATCTACGCCGAGTATCGTCGGGATAGCTTCGCCAATCTACGAGCCTCATCTTCGTAGGAGTCACTAGCCTCGTGTCGAAGATGATGTGATCAAGAGAAGATCACAATCCGAATCAAAATTCAGATGCAAAAATGAGTCCCCAAAACTCGCTTCTCCGAAGAGATATTCGTCAACCGATTGATGAATCCTTGGTCCTCCACCTATGAGGATTGTCGGAGATCCAATCCCCGGCAAGAAAGTTGCTATCGGAGCTCCAAACGCCGTCCAAACAACGCTCCGACAAGAAGAAAGCAAGCTGTCGAAAAATTGGACAGCTTGGTGGAGGACTTGGCGGCGGTCAAAGGAAAAGGGCCGGCTGGTCCTTGGTCACCGGAGCTAAGGAGGGTCGCCGTTAGTAGCAGGAGGCCGGTGGCAGCAGGTGGCATCGGCGGGAAGAGCCCCTTGGGCGGTGGCGGCAAGGAGAAGAGAGGAAAGGAGGCTAGGGTTTCCAAAACCCTTGAACCAATTAATTCTCTAGAAAAACCCTTAAGTCGTGTTTTTATAGAGAACACATTCTCCTAATGGTTATTGATTTATAACCAAAACCTGTTAACCCGCTCTAATAACTTAAGTTAAAATAAACTAAACCGCGTTGGTCTATTTTAAGTTAAAACGAACCGAACCAACTTTGGTTCATTCGTTTAAAAACAAACCAAACCCCTTTGGTTTATTTTCCACCATTGGATTAGAACCAAACCAATTTGGTTTATCCATCATGTCTTCAAAAGACACGACCCATCCATGCTTCTGTTGTGAATGAAATAATTTCATGCTAGCTCCTTATTTGGTCCAACCAAATCTTGTTTCTCTCGTTCTCAGAATCTCATTCTCAAGCTCGTTTTAAATCCTTCAGAATACGCTCGTTGTGCGTGTGACCAAATAGGTTCCCGATTTATGTTGGTTGTCTATAATTAACCATTAATTATAAAATGATCATGAGTGACACCTAGTAGTACATCATGATCCCCAATTAATTGAAAAATCAATGGTTGACTCCAGAATGACTTTTAAAACCCTTCAGCAGTTATAATGAATCGTGCCTCATTCCTTTCACTCATCTTATACCCACTTGGTTCAGGACATGGTCTATTGTGTCAGTTACCACTAGGGTGACTACGTCACACCTAGCCCAAGTATTACTTCCTCATCCTCTGGATTCTAGTTAATGTACATGTATCCAAGAGTATCATACTCTAAACATGTAATGCTTTGGCCAAAGACTTTAGTAACAATCCGACGAGAGGCTATAGGGTATACATCTCCTCGCAAGGAGCGATGAATACTCTTTAGGCTATTCAAACACCTTCGGCCACTTCGACTTATACCCAATCATCTTGGGTCCACATCTCCTCGGAGATGCTTGCTTAAGATGTCAAAGCATAAGTCTTCATGACCAAGATGACTTGAATACAACAAGTCGAAGGAACATTGCACTTAAGCTGCAGTAAGAACTTCATTGACATATCCATATATGTAGAGAACCATATGAAGTCTTACAGTTGGTCACTCCAATGAACTAGTTACTATAATTAGCATCCACGATCAACTCCGGACATCCCAATGTCTCCAGCCAGTGAGAATCAGCTGCTTGGATAAACCAAAGAGTATACCTCGTGCTAGTCTCAACAGAATCGATGGCGTCCGAATCCATCAATTCATCGACTAGGGATAATTCGAATACATCACAATTACACATGTAGAGATACTCACTAGTTGTGATCTAATCACAAATTCTCTTATGTTATGAATCATATTGCGGATAGTCAGTAAATGAGTTTAAGATCCAATCAAATACATGAAAATATGTATACTCAAATAGTGAATCTTCATTTATCAAATAAATGGTACAATCATAAGGTGATTGCCTTAGGACACCTTGTAGGGTTGATGTTGGTCGGCTAGAGGGGGGTGAATAGCCCTCAATCTCGTGTACGGTGGAATTCGTTCGTTCTTCTTGTGTCGCTTGTCTACGATTGTCGTTAGCACGGCGGAATAACAATAATAATGAAAATACTAACAACAATGCAAGCACACGACAAAACACAAGATATACGTGGTTCGGAACCGAATGGTTCCTACTCCACAGGTGAGCTCACCGAGCTCTAGTTATGAGCACGACACTAACTAAACCACTCCTTCTCGACAACACGTCGGAGGTGGAGAAACCTCGTACAAGCTATTACAACAAGTAATATGAAATACAAACAAGAATACAAATACAATACAAAGAACACTTTTCACCGATTGCTTTTGATTGCTTGTTGCTTGTTTGTTGCTTGCTTTGGTTGGCTCTTGAAGGTCTGGAATGCAACAACAATTCCCCTCCAATGTCACCCTTAAAGTCTTGGCGAAATCCTCCCTCTTGAGTTCCATTTATAACCTGCACCAAGATGATTTCGCACCCATCAGTCGACTGATTGTGACCATCAGTCGACTGGTTCTGTAGTCGTTGTCTCACAATGGCCAGATCCACGTTGGTCAAGTTCCAACGGATCACACATCAGTCGACTGATGATACCCATCAATCGACTGATCATCCCATCAATCGAGTGCTGGTGCGAGCACTCGACTAGAAACCCTTCTGTGGCTGAAATCGCCCGATCTTGGTGATGTCCATCATCACGGACCGATGGCGTCGAGTCATTGCCTCCTCATCGATCGGGTCGGCGATCTGGTCAATCGAACACTGGTCGAACCATTAGACCTAGAGCAGTCGACTAGCACCTATGCCAGTTGACTGATGTCGGGTATAACCTTAAACATCAAGCTGTTTAGCATCTGACACTCAATCTTAGCCACTTGGCCAAGTCCACCTCATCCCTCATGGAGTTCCCCACCGAAGCTCTCTTCCCTCGGCCTACGTCCCTCGGATGCACCAAGCGCATGGCTTCGCAACGCCATCCTTCGCGTCTCATGCCCTCAAAGTATGCTTCCCTTTGGTTTCACTCCATTCGCTCCCCGTCCAGTGGTCCCTCGGATGCACCAAGTGCACGACTTCACAATGCCATCCTTCACTGACTCAAGGACCCCGAGCCTAGTGAACTTGCCAAGTCCTCAAGACTTCCCACATGCACCAAGCGCATGACTTCACAATGCATTTCTCACCAAGCACCAAGCGCACAGCTTCGCAATGCTTTGAACTTTTCCACACCAAGCTCCATGCTTGGATTTTCCATGCCAACTCCATGTTGGACTTTCCCATGACAATCACATGTCATGAGTTTTGTCTATCATCAAAATACTGCTCGAGTCAAACTCGAGTCAACCTGGGCCGATTGCACTAACAATCTCCCCCTTTTTGATGATTGACAAAACTACCATCTCATGTCTACCAATTCTCCCATATTGGCAATTCTCATATCCCAATGAGAATTCCAACGAACCCTAATTGGTAACTTGGTAACTTCTCCCCCTTTTTGACATTACATCAAAAAGGTCCTCAAGGGTGTCAATGTCTTATATCCCAATGAGATCTTACAATCTTCCCCTTGGCATGCCCTTAATCTTTCTAGTGATAATCCCATATCACTTAAGAGAGGTGCAATCCCTTAATTTTCCTCCCATGAGAAAATACACATCCATCTTCCCATGATGGATATCTCCCCCTAGAGACTTACTCCCCCTTGACCATTGCACCAACAATGTCCTTGGAGAGTCCCTAAGCCAATAGGAACATTAACCATCAAAATTAAGGCAAAGTTTAACAATGAACTTCCATCCACCTCAAAATTGATACTCTCCCTAAACACTTCTCCTAATCCACATCCAATGGATTTCCACCCTTTCTAATGCTCTCCCAAGCATGTCTTAGGGTTAGGAGTGGTTAGGGGACCAAAACACAACTGAACATGGGCCTAACCACCAAGGTTTACTTGAAATCAGCTTGGTCAGTCGATTGACACCCTCATCAGTCGACTGGCCTCCTTGGCAGTCGACTGATAACTGCATTTGCAGTTTTTTGATTTTCAGGAATGAATTTTTGAAATTCGTAAGTAAATATACATAAGTTGGAAAATCTTGAAATTTGGTATGTATATTACTTATTACAGTCATAGTGGGTGAAAATTATTTGAAAATTATTTTACCCATAAATTAATGAGATTGACACAAAGTCCAAAAGTTAAGAAAAACTTCAATATTGAGCCCTCTTTGTATCATCCCATTCAATGGTGATAGCTATCAAAAGATAGACTTCACTAAGTTTTTCAAAATGTTTTGAAAATGTTTTTGAAACCTTTAATTCATTTTTTCTAAACATCTCACTTGTATCTAGATGTGTAAAACACATTCAAGGCAATTAATCTAGTGAGATGTGGGTTTTTGTTCTTTAATGGTCTCATGCATATTCTAAGGCAACTCTATTTGATTCCCTTATGTATGGGACTTCAAATCATGCCATGTCCTTAAAACCATTTTAATTATATGCATGATGATGATTATGGCATAGATATGATATAGATAAAAGCATATGCCAAAATCATGATGTCATGACATGTGAAAGAAATCTAAGCATACATGACATCTAAAAATAATTCTAAACATGAACATGACATTTTTATAGATAAAAATGAAAATGATGTCATGACATGGCAAGGCAAATAAATCATGGCAAGTAAAATATACTAAGGTATAAAATACCTAAGTGTTAAATCCAAATTGTCATTTCTAGAAATTAATTCTATTTTGCCTTAATACCATTATCTCCCAAGTGTGCCATAAACTCAAAATGGCACACCCATACCTCTAAGACCTATTTGTGCCAATTTAATCATTTTTCAACTTCTCAAGCACATTGGCACATCCTAATGTGTCAACTCACCATGACTAGGTTAACTACCCATCCACTTAGGGTTGACACACCTTAACCCATCTAGCGTGAATCGATCACGCTCCTAGGAACCCAATACCTATTAGAGCTCCTTGGGTTAACAAGGTATTCACTAGGGATAACTTCCCTAGATACATTCCTAATGACCCTATTAGGCTTTGAAGCCATAGTCTTTTGGGTCTTTCCTAAGTCAAACCTAGGGGTAACCCCCCCTTTGACCTTCTTATTGACTTTCTTGGTTTTTCTTAAGTCCATAGCCACTAAGAAAACACCATGGCTAGTCTTAGGGATAACTTCCCTATTAGCCTTGGTTTTTCCTAGACCTAGAAATTGTTCCATAATCAAATGGAACATTATGATAAGTCTTCTTGGGCTTAGGTTTGTGACCCAAACCTTCCTTGCCCTTAGACCATTTTTGAACCCTAGGTCTTGACTTTTGGGCATTTGACTCTAGAATTGAATTTTCGATAATCCTAAGGGTTTTCTCCATTCTCTCAAGCCTTGACCTCAAGACTTGGTTTTCTAGCTCTAATTTTCCCAATTTTGATTTATCATTAGATTTTTGGGAAATGTTCTTCCTCTTAGGCATGTGTCTACCCTTCTTGGGATTAATGTCTAGATTTTCTTCTTTTCTTCTAATTGACTCCTTTGGTAAAATATTTCTAGAATTATGAGCCCTAGGTTTGTCCTTAGTTACATGAATATGCTTGGCACCTAGGAAATAAACCTTATTATTTCTACTAGCATGCTTTTCATTAATAATTGCAAGAGAGCTAAAATAGTTCTTAGCATGCATTTTAACTCTTGAACTAGAAGGTGCATAATTTAAATTTACCTTAGGATTAGCTTTAGAAGCTCCCCCTACATGAGATACACCTTCTTGCCCTTTCTTCCTCCCCCTAAGGCATTAGCTTCGGTAATGTCCCCTTTGATTGCATTTAAAGTACACAATGTGCTCTTTGCTTCTAGTTGTGGGGACTCCGGCATCCTTTGACTTTCGGTTGACTTTTGGTGCCGATGCCTTTTCCTTAGCCAATTTTGGGCATTTACTCTTGTAATGCTCTTTCTCCCTACACTCAAAATAAATTATATGATCTTTATTTAAAATTATAATCCTTGAGTTACCTAGGGAGGTGGTGGAGGCCTCTTCACTTCTTCTGGAGGTAGAAGCTTCATTTTGATCTTGCTCCGGAATGGAAATCCTTTCCTCCCCCTCAATGCTAGAGGTGGAGGTTCCCTCCAAGTCATCCACATCTTCGAATGTGGATGGTGCTTCTTCCTCGGCATTCTCCTCTATTTGTGTCGTTTGAGAATTTTCTTGGAATTTCATTACCTTATTCCATAATTCCTTCGCATCCCTATAGTTACCCAATCTAGACCAAATAGTGTTAGGGATCAAATCACTAAATAATTTTATTACCTTGAGATTTGTCTTGAAGTCCTTGATTTAGTCTATGGTCCACCTTGACTTTTCAATTTGCCTATTTCTTTCATCCCTAGGCAATTCGAAACCATTTTCTAGAATTAACATGAAATCGAAATCGGTTTCGAGATATACCTCCATTTTCCTTCTCCACCATAGAAAATCTCCTTCAAATTTTGGTGGTTGGAGGTTGTAGCCGACTATCTTGTGGTGCTTGTGTCGGCGGTTAGTCCTCGACAAGCTCCTTGGCTCTGATACCACTTGTAGGGTTGGTCGGCTAGAGGGGCGGTGAATAGCCCTCAATCGTGTGTACGGTGGAATTCATTCGTTCTTCTTGCGTCGCTTGTCTACGATTGTCATTAGCGCAGCGGAATAACAATAATAATAAAAATACTAACAACAATGCAAGCACACGACAAAACACAAGATATACGTGGTTCGAAACCGAATTGTTCCTACTCCATGGGCGAGCTCACCGAGGTCTAGTTATGTGCACGACACTAACTAAACCACTCCTTCTCGACGACATGTCGGAGGTGGAGAAACCTCTTACAAGCTATTACAACAAGTAATATGAAATACAAACAAGAATACAAATACAATACAAAGAACACTTTTCACGGATTGCTTTTGATTGCTTGTTTGTTGCTTGATTTGGTAGGCTTTTTAAGGTCTGGAATGCAATAGCAATTCCCCTCCAATGTCACCCTTAAAGTCTTGGCGAAATCCTCCCTCTTGAGCTCCATTTATAACCTGCATCAAGATGATTTCGTGCCCATCAGTCGACTGATCGTGACCATTAGTCGACTAGTCCTATAGCCGTTGTCTCACAATGACCAGATCCACATTGGTCAAGTTCCAATGAATCACACATCAGTCGACTGATGATACCCATCAGTCGACTGATCATCCCATTAGTCGAGTGCTGGCATGAGCACTCGACTGGAAACCCTTCTGTAGCTGAAATCACCCCGATTAGTCGACTGATGTCCATCATCAGTCGACTGATGGCGTTAGCAGTCGACTACCCTCCCTCGGTAGTCAACTGGTCAACCAGATCCTGGTCAGTCGAACACTGGTCAAACCATTTGGTCTAGAGCAGTCGACTGGCACCTATGCCAGTCAACTGATGTCGGGTAAAACCTCAAACATCAAGCTGTTTGAGCATCCGACACTTAGTCTTAGCCACTTGGCCAAGTCCACCTCATCCCTCATGGAGTTCCCCATCGAAGCTCTCTTCCCTCAGCCTATGTCACTCGGATGCGCCAAGCGCATGGCTTCGCAACGCCATCCTTCGCGTCTCATGTCCTCAAAGTATGCTTCCCTTTGGTCTCACTCCATTCGCTCCCCGTCCGGCGGTCCCTCGGATGCACCAAGTGCACGACTTCGCAATGTCATCCTTCACCAACTCAAGGACCCCGAGCCTAGTGAACTTGCCAAGTCCTCAAGACTTCCCACATGCACCAAGCGCACGACTTAGCAATGCATTTCTCACCAAGCACCAAGCGCATGGCTTCGCAATGCTTTGGACTTTTCTACACCAAGCTCCATGCTTGGATTTTCCATGCCAACTCCATGTTGGACTTTCCCATGACAATCCCATGTCATGAGTTTTGTCTATTATCAAAATACTACTCGAGTCAAACTCGAGTCAACCTAGGCCGATTGCACCAACACACCTCTCATATATTACTAACAAATTGTGTAACACCCGTAAAATTTCTAGAAAATTTTATAAGAATTTTTGCATGATTATAATGGCCTTTTAGGTGGGATCTTTTAAAAATAAAAGAAAATAGAGCAAAAAAGGGATGCATAGCCCAGGGTTTAAACCCTAAACCTCCAAGCAGGAAACTAAACCTTAGGATGCATCTAATAACCCGGAGCCCAGCAGGGGTGTGCTATTAGAAGGGTATGGAAAATGATAGATAAGGGTAGGGGAGGTTAAGGGACACCTTTAATTGAATAAATAGGAGTATGAGGAGACAAGAGAACCACAACTTGTCATTCTCTTCTTCCCTTCTTCTTCCCCCACCGAAACCCCCTCATCCCCTTCTTCCATTTTCGAAAACTCAAGAAGCAAGAAAGAAAAGAGCTCTTGTCTTGCCACCACCTAGGGTATATCCTTATACTAAACAAGCGAAAGGATGTAAGTATCCCCTCACTTGCAGTACAAGGTGTTTCGATTTTTGATTTCTTAAAAATCCTCTTTGAATGTTTCGGCCAAGACCCCCCCTTCATGCTTCTAATGATTTTCCATGCCATGTTTTGTATGTATATGATGATAACATGTTGACAGAAAGGCTTTGAACAAGTTGTTTGAGTGTTTGATTTCAAAGCCCCTCTTGGAAGTTTCGGCCAAGTCCTATCTATGCTCCTAATGAACTTCCATGCCATGATCTATATGCAATTGATGTTAACATGTGTTAGTTAGACCTTGTACAAGTTGTTTTAGGGTTTGAAGTGTTAAGAGCCCCCATGAAGTTTAGACAAACCTATGTTATGCTTGTTAATGATGTTTCATGCCATACTATATATGTATATGATGTTAGTATTATTGGGATGTATATTGAAAAGTCTATCTTTTGTATGAACATATTTATTTTTGAAATAAGAATCACATGATCATTGTTTGCATATTTTTATGGTTATGTATATTGTCTAATATATTACATTGTAGATAACATGGTGTGTGGTGTCACACAGGATATCATTGTTGGATCGATCGGATCGCTAGAGGGGGGGTGAATAGCGATAGACATTTTTCGTTCAAAAATGTGAGTAGACACAGCGGAAGATAAAAAAAAAATAGAGACAATAGACACAAAGGTTTTACTTGGTTCGTTGCCGAAGGCTACTACTCCAAGGCCCTAGTGGTCCTTGACCACGTACGGAGGGCAAACTACTAAAAAGCTCCTCCTCGTTGGAGGTAGGAGTTAGACGGATACACAAGATGATAAAAGCTCAAGGTAGAGGGACACTCCCCCTCTCCTTGATATGATTTAAAGATCGAAATAAGAATAACTTATAAACTGAAATATGATTCAAACTTTCGTTACCGACGACTTCAAAGGATGGAGGTTGTAGCTCTAGTCGTTGTCTCGGCAGCGCTTCGTTGTAGGGATGTCGGAGAGTCGGAGCGTATCGGAAGCACTTGGAAGCTTTTTAATTGATGAAAAATCCTAGGACAAACCCTCCTTTTATAGCCTTTAAGCCCCTCATCGAATGGGTCTTCAACCAATAGGAATTGGGCACAAAACCTCCTTGAAAAATGGTGATAGAGCTTGACTTCTCGAGGCTGATCCTTGACCATCAGTCGACTGATGGCCATCATCACGATCGTGATGGTAGCATCACCGAACGATGAGACAATCGATCGATGTAGGGCGCCGAGTCCTCCAAGCCGGCAATGATCGATGCTAGCTGCAAGGCAAAGTTAGCTCAAAGAAAACATTATTTCGACGGCCTTCGACCGTCCGATCTCGACCTAGACCATCGATGGGATGTCTTTGGTCGGATCTACGCTTAAGACCATCCCCGTAAGGAGGATACGACCTCACTTACGCTCACACACACGATCTTACCTCGATACTTACTGTGTCGCCTTCGCTTTTGGCCTTCCACTCAATTCCTTGGGCTCCCTCCGAAGTCACTCGAGTGTCGCCCGACCACCGCTGCTTCCTCCGGGTGTCGCTAGCCTTCAGCTTCAGCTTCAGCTTTAGCACTTTTCTTCACACTCGATTCAGCTCGTGAGATAATGATATATCCTTGACTTTGCGTCTTTTTCCATAATCAAAATACAGGTTCGACTTAGGTGCCCCTGCACCAACAATCTCCCCCTTTTTGATCCTATGGCAAATTTACGCAAAGTTAAGGGAAAATATAAAGCAGAAAATGAGTAAGATAAACGTTACGCTCATTTGTAGTGAACTCCCTCTTAACCTTCGGTGAGTTTTAAAACAAAAGTTTTAATTTTCAAAAAATTAAATTTTGTTCTCCCCCTTAACTTATGCTCTTCTCCCCCTTTTGCCATGAATCAAAAAAAGTGTGGAGTTTTTTTATAAAAAGTAGGGGTTTTTTATAAAAAGTAGGGGTTTTTTAATAGAAAAGGTAGCATGCATAAAGATTATCTAACATGAGTCCAAGCATGTGTCTTGATTTAATTTGGTTCGAGGTATAGCCCTCTGCACCAACAATGAATGTTTTTGGAAACTAAGTTTGATTTTCAAAAAAAAATTAGCTTTGAGTTCCACAATACTTATACGCTAATAACTTTTGAAAATATATATAACCTTTAGAGTTAGTTTGCTCTCCCCCTTAATCAAATATATAAGGTACAGAAGAGTTTAGGGGGCGCTAAACATTGACCTAGAAGGTTGTATATTTAGAATTTTGTCCAAGTATAAGTACATGTTTAAGCTTGATAGTTTGAAAAATAGATAACATTTTTGAAAAGATTATGTAAATTGAACTTGTTCCTTATTCATCTCTCCCATTCTAAGTGTCTTAGAATTGGTCACCTTATATGTTGTATGAGATGATTCCAATTTTATCTTGATTAAGTTTTAATGATTTGAAACTTGTCAACCTTGCGTTAGATTCATATTTGATCCTAAGCTCATCAAGTCACCTTTTCAAGATCTTGGCTTCCAGGTCGTGGCGAGGCATAGGGGCCTTCTTTGATCAGAAAAATGACCACTTCCTTAGACAAAGCCAATTTCGAGAAAGTAGTAACTTGACTCACCTAAGACCACTTCCAGGTCTAACTAGTCTAGGATATGGCGAGGTAGCTTCAGCTAGTTCCACTCGGTCAAGTGCACCGAACTAGATACGCCTTATCTAGCCCGAATACACATGACTTCGCTTTCCTAGCGTACTATCATCTCGCCGCATCCTGGTACTATGTTATCAAGCATTGACGAGTTATAGTCCTATCTAACCATTCTAAAAGAAATAAGAGGTTTAGGTTATCGGATATAATATTTTGGTATTAGTTCCCCCTGGATCATTGAACCGATATGGTCTGGTTAAGTAATGAACTTGATCCTTGGGAATCCAAAACCTATTGGTCCTTATATGTGAGTTTAATAAAGTTTTCGGGACCCACGCTTGGACTCGATGATGACTACGGTTTACGATAGACATGTAAGATATATTCGTAGTCTTTGAGCTATATCCGAGTCCGGATCTGTTGTACACTGCTCTCTGAGTTCCAAGAAGTCGGTTAAGATTCTTTGACCCCGTCGAGAACTTGTTCAACCGAGCTTTGAGCTCTTGGACTTGGCCTTTTAAGAGAGAGTTCTCTTCTTCGAGTTTTTTAACTCGAGTTGAGTCCTCCTCTTGAACTCGACTAGTCGAAGAGTTTAGGGGTGTCTCTTGTTTGAGGGTTTCAACCTCCTCAACCAAGGACTCGACCCTAGACTCGGATTTAGCTAATTTTCTAGTTAGCAATTTAATCGTATTGTAAAGCGTATGAATTAGTGAGTGGCTAACCTTAATTTTATCTTTCGATCCGACTTTGAGTTTCTTCTCGAAATAGTCCTCGAGTTCGGAGTCGGTGTTGTAATTGGATTCGGATTCGGACTCTGACTCGGACTCTTCGGGTCTTGCCATGCATGCTATGCCGCCGCCTTCTTCGTTGTCCCATGTTGCATGAAAAGCCTTCTTTTTATTTGATTTGAATTGTGCCCTCTTTTGATTCTTTAGTAGCCTCCTTTCCCTCCGAACGATCTTCCGCACTACGTTCACTATTACTTCCACCTTTTCCGATTCGGACTCCGATTCGTCTTCGGGTTCGAGTTCATCTACTTGCCTAGTAGGTGGCTTGCTTCTTTGTCCTGCAAGTAGAGCAATACCTCTCTCGGCCCGGACGATGTTAGTTTGCTCGTGAAGTTCAAACTCGGAAAATAATTCATCTAACCTAAGCTTTGAAAGGTCCTTAGAGACCTTGTAGGCATCAACCATGGATGCCCACAAGGTAGTCCTAGGAAATGAATTAAGAACGTACCTTAGGAGGTCGCGGTTTTCGACCTTATGTCTGATGGTGTGCAATCCATTGACAATGTCCTGGACGTGGGTGTGTAGTTGCGTTGCCGTCTCACATTCCTGCATTTTTAGGTTATACAATTTATTAAGTAGTAAGTCACGCTTACTTACCTTCACGTCATTAGTCCCTTCGTGTAGTTCTATGATTTTTGTCCACATATCTTTTGCCCTGATGAAGGGTCTGATACTGTTGATCTCTTCCTTAGACAAATCGCATTGCAATATTTGGGTTGCTCTTGCATCGGCTTCGATTTGCCTCTTGGTTGCATTGGTCCACTTGTTGAAATCCAAGGGCTCATCTTGATCATTGGTGGGTAGAGCAAAGCCGGTTTGGATGATTATCCAAGACTCGACTTGTGTTTTTAGAAAACACTCCATCCGACCTTTCCAGTAACGAAAATCATCTCCGCTAAAGAACGGAGGTCGGGTGGTGCTGTACCCCTCAATGTGGGCCATAAAGAAAAACTTGCACACACAAAAAAAAACAAAAAAAAAAACTTGCCAAGACTCGAGTCTTGGATTAGTGGTGCGGAAAATGAAAGGAAACACACGAGAAATAGAAAGTTAAACAAAGAGATAAGAAACTAAACAAAAAGTAAGTACTCACAACCTTCGATGTCTCCGAAAGGGTACTAAACGTCGATTTTTGGGAATAAAAACAGCTTGTTATGGGGTAAACCCCAGTAAGAAGTGTAGATTTCTCAGAGAGCTTCGATTTGGTGGGTAGATCGTTTCGTGAGTCCACTTGTAGCAAAAGTTATGCTCGTTTGATCGTGAGGTACTCCGAAGGCGATTAATACTTGCAAAAACACAACCAAAAAATATGTACCAAGACTTGGTCTTGGATTAGTAGTGTGGGAGAAATCTTAAAACGATAAATACGAAAAGAAAAATGCTCGACCGGTGGTTGCACCGAATCTGAGCGCCCTCGGCTCTGATACCAATTGTTGGATCGATCGGATCGCTAGGGGGGGTGAATAGCGATAGAAATTTTTCGTTCAAAAACACGAGTAGACACAGCGGAAGATAAAAACAAAAATAGAGACAATAGACACAAAGGTTTTACTTGGTTCGTAGCCGAAGGCTACTACTCCAAGGCCCTAGTGGTCCTTGACCACGTACGGAGGGCAAACTAATAAAAAGTTCCTCCTCGTTGGAGGTAGGAGTTAGACGGATACACAAGATGATAAAAGCTCAAGGTAGAGGGACACTCCCCCTCTCCTTGATATGATTTAAAGCTCGAAATAAGAACAACTTATAAACTAAAATATGATTCAAACATTCATTACCGACGACTTCAAAGGATGGAGGTTGTAGCTCTAGTCGTCGTCTCGGCAACGCTTCGTCGTAGGGATGTCGGAGAGTCGGAGCGTATCGGAAGCACTTGGAAGCTTTTTAATTGATGAAAAACCATAGGACAAACCTTCCTTTTATAGCCTTTAAGCCCCTCATCGAATGGGTCTTCAACCAATAGGAATTGGGCACAAAACCTCCTTGAAAAATGGTGATAGAGCTTGACTTCTCGAGGCTGATCCTTGACCATCAGTCGACTGATGGCCATCATCGATCGGTGATGGTAACATCGGTCAGTCTTGGCCGATGACAACGATCGATGCAGGCTCGAGTCCTCCAAGCCGCAATGATCGATGCTAGCTGCAAGGCAAAGTTAGCTCAAAGAAAACATTATTTCGACGGCCTTCGACCGTCCGATCTCGACCTAGACCATCGATGGGATGTCTTTGGTCGGATCTACGCTTAAGACCATCCCCGTAAGGAGGATACGACCTCACTTACGCTCACACACACAAGCTTACCTCGATACTTACTGCGTCACCTTCGCTTTTGGCCTTCCACTCGATTCCTTCGGCTCCCTCCGAAGTCACTCGAGTGTCGCCCGACCACCGCGGCTTCCTCCGGGTGTCACTAGCCTTCAACTTCAGCTTTAGCTCTTTTCTGCACACTCGATTCAGCTCGTGAGATAATGATATATCCATGTCTTTGCGTCTTTTGCCATAATCAAAATACAGGTTCGACTTAGGTGCCCCTGCACCAACAATCATGTTATCGACTCCTTGTAAAGTATAAGTAAAGGCTCACAACCGAGATGACTTTGGACAAACCATTGGAATGGTTGTAGTGTGATTTGGTATTTTTTTGTCTTGACCATTGAATCACACTAGTGCACTTTGTGTGTATTGAGCAGGATTGACTTAGAGGTGATTCGATTTATTGCTGACTACATAATCGAATCGGAACTCATATATTATATTGTACATGCTCTTAATCTCGATATAATAACATACACATATACTTAGTATTCATTTCTTTGATTTACCAATGGGCGAGATTTATAGATTAAATCGATAGGCTCGGTAAGTTGGGAAATGATATTATTTATATGGTGTGTCGTTGATTATATGAGGAAACCGTGTCATATATATTAGGATGATGATGTCCCCCTGAGGAGCTCATAAGGTTAATCATGTAAACCCTGCAGATGGACTTGGTCCGGCATGATGATAAGGTTTAGTGGTACTACTCATGGAGTTAGATGTTGATTAATTAATGGTCAGTAAATTAATTAATCGACGGACATTCGAGATCTTAAACACGGGGAGAAAATGTACAAATAATATATGGAGCCCATATTAACTTATGGGGGTTGGTGAGGTAGATCAATGATAATCCTCTAGTGGAATGGATAATCATTAATGGATCGGACTTTATGTGGGCTCGATCCATTGGGTGGCCAAGATCCAACTCCTCCTCATTGTCCCTATTGTAGCCTATTAACACCTCATGAAGCTTAGATCCAATGGATGAAAACAAAACTCTAGATCCAATGGTAGAGATTAAATCTCTAGATCCGACGGTTGAGATTAAATCTCTAGATCCGACGGTTGAGATTAAATCCCTAGAACCAATGGTGGAGATTAAAACAAGGCTTATCCCTAACTCTATAAAAGGGTGGATTAGGGGTGGGCGGCAACTAGATGGATGAGGCTTAGGGTTTGCTTCCCTTGGGAGGCAAGTAATCCTAGTTTGGTTAGGATTAGGAGTGGGCGGCTAGGGTTAGGGTTTTGGGTGATTGGGGTGGGCGGCAACAAGTGGAGGAGGATTCTTCTTCTTCTTCCTAAGGTTGGCTGGCCCCTATTCTTCTTCCCTCTACCTTGGCCGAAGCTCAACCTATTCTTCTTCCCTTCATCCTTGGCCGGAAATTAGGAGATCTTAGTTTAGGGTTTGGGCGGCAATAAGGAGAAGGATTGCTTTCCTTTCTCTTCTCCAAGTGTTGGCCGGCGCCCATGCCCTCATTGATTCTCCTTTGGTCGGTTCCTATACTCCATGTTTTCTTCTTTGGCCAGTGGCAACATCGAGTTTATTGACTTGGTGGCCGGTTCTAGATAGGAAGAAGAGTTTTGTTTGATGATCTTCCTTTGTTCAGAGTGAACAAGGAAAGGAAGATTGGTGATCTAGGAGCTTCGACTTTTGGAAGATCGTCGTCCACACGACGTCCAAAAGAAGAAATGACATACAATAGAAGATCAAGAGGCATAACAAGAGGTATAATCTTGTTTATTTTGATTAGTGTTCCTTTGTATTATGTTTATAATTGATTTTCAATTATATGCATGTTTTATGTGGATGTTTACTTTATGTATGTGGCTAAATAATACTTGGATCCTGAACATAAACACAAAAGTCGACGATCCGTACATCGTCTATTCCGCGGCTACTTGTAGAATAGAGGTAGGTCGCTTGAACAACAAGTTTGTTCAAGTGACTACTCTAGATGAATAGTACGACGATGATAAGGTTGCTTGGGTGTTCCCTTTTGTCTAGGATTAAATTTTTAATCCGGGGACATCGATGGGATCGCCATGAACAAGCGATCGAGTTGAAGTGGGAAGCGAAGTTTCCCCTCACGGATCAAGTAAACCCAACAATTGGTTTTAGCGCCAAGGTTTCTGATTTTGTGTGTTTAGGATTCGGTTAATTTTTATGCACTTTTCATATATTATATGTGCCAGATAATAGTAGGATATGCGTAGGTTAACTCTTTGGTTGTAGGCATAAGATCTAACTATTATGGTCATATGTGTGTATGTGATTGTATGTGTGTAAATG
The DNA here is from genome assembly GCA_025175895.1 of Wurfbainia villosa. NCBI lineage: Eukaryota > Viridiplantae > Streptophyta > Magnoliopsida > Zingiberales > Zingiberaceae > Wurfbainia > Wurfbainia villosa. Next base: position 27,938,024 of record CM045995.1, read on the forward strand.
TTTATTTTTTTGAATCCTCGGGGTTGACGAGGCTAGTATTTAATTTTTTGTAAATTAGATATGACATTGTTTAGCCACTATTTTTATTTTAGTTTACTTTTGATCTAGATTTTTTGTACACTCCCTCGTGGAGTATAGGATCGATGGATATAAATTAAAATAGATTTTAGTCTCGGCTCGAATCTCCGGATGACTCATACATGGCATAGGAGGAGCGGTTGAGAAGGCGATGCGACAAGAGACATATTGAAGACAAAAGTCATAATAGTTGGAAAATAATTTTTTTTCATATTTATTTCTTATTTTTTGATATGCATGTCATAGGCTAGAAAATTTCTCATTTTCAAATTACCAAGTGGGAGAGGGATATTTTTATAAATTCCTACAACCTCCATTACAATTTGACAAGTGATGCAAACAAACTTGCGTGTCGGCTCTGAGTGCCTTCCTCCCCATCGAATGAGTTTGTTTGCAGATCACAAGGTCGAATATGGTTATAGGAAATTATTAAGGAGCGTGTGTACTTCCCCATCGTAAGGCACATAGCCTGAGATAATTACCTTACTACCAAGTAATGGTGAACACTTAGATACAAATATAAGTATCCTCCCCATCGGAGTCACTGCTTTTATTTGTAGGGCCAAAGATGAACTAACTATTAATTTTACTTGTCAAAAAGTTAGGTTGACAAGATAGTAAAATTAATGGGTAAAACATCCTCTTACAAATATAGAATTCATATACGTCCACACTATTGTGGCATACAATATTCTCGGTGTTTTGAGGTGTTGGTTTGAAGGGTTTTGACCTGGAAGCTCTCATACCAATTTAATGGTTTTGCTTATCGAGTCCATGAGGGGAAACTTCGCTTCCCACTTCACCTCAGTTGCTTGTTCATGGCGATCCCCTCGATGTCCTCGGATTAAAACATTTAATCCTAGACAAAAAGTATTGCCCAAACAACCAAGTCATCGTTGTGCTATTCGTTTAGAGAGGTCACTTGAACAAACTCGTTGTTCAAGCGACCATCCTCTATTCTACCAGTAGCCGCAGAATAGACGATGTCCGGATCGCCAGTTTTTGTGTTTATGCTCGGGATCCAAGTATTATTTAGCCATATACAGATTTATATCATGCTCATAATTGAAAAACAAATACAAGCAAGTAACCATCCACACAAAAGATGCATATAATTGAAAAACAATTATAAACATAATACAAAAGAACACTAATCAAAATAAACAAGATTATACCTCTTGTTATACCTCTTGATCTTCTATTGTATGTCCTTCCTCCTTTCGGACGTCATGTGGGAGATGATCTACCAAAAGTTGAAGCCTCCTAGATCACTAATCTTCCTTTCCTTGTTCACTCCGAACAAAGGAAGATCCTAAAACAAAACTCATCTTCCTATCTAGAACCGGCCACCAAGTCAATAAACTCGATGTTGCCGCCGGCCAAGGAAGAGAACATGGAGTATGGAAACCAACCAAAGGAGAAACAACAAGGGCATGGGCACCGGCCAACACTTGGAGAAGAGAAAGGAAAACACTCCTTCTCCTTGTTGCCACCCAAACCCTAAACAAAACTCTCCTAATTTCTGGCCAAGGATGAAGGGGAGAAGAATAGATTGAACTTTGGCCAAGGTAGAGGGAAGAAGGAAGAGGGGCCGACCAACCTTAGGAAGAGGAAGGAGAAGCTTCCTCCCTTTGTTGCCGCCCAACACCAAGACCCAAACCCTAACCCTAGCCCCACTCCTATTCCTATCCCAACAAGGATTGGTTGCCGCCCATGGGAAGCAACCCTAAACTCATCCATCATAAGCCATAGATCAAGGGGAGAAGCTTGGGCACTGGCCAAACCAAGGAGAGAAGAAGGAGGAAGGGTTTTGGTCACCAAAGGAAGAAGAAGAAACAAACTTTCCTTAATTGTGGCCACCCAAAACCCTAACCTCCTTTGCTCTTGCCGCCCAAACCCTAGCCCCCTTTTCTCTACATTATCTTGCCGCCCACCCCAAGTCCACCATTTTATAGAGTTAGGGATAAGCCTTGGTTTAATCTCCACCATTGGTTCTAGGGATTTAATCTCAATCGTCGGATCTAGAGATTTAATCTCAACCGTCGGATCTTAGAGATTTAATCTCTACCTTTGGATCTAGAGTTTTGTTTCTATCCATTAGATCTAAGCTTCATAAGGTGTTAATATGAAACAATAGGCACCATGAGGAGGAGTTGGATTTTGGCCACCCATGGATCAAGCCCACATAAAGTCCGATCCACTAATGATAATCCAATCCACTAAAGGATCATCATCGATCTACCTCACCAACCCCCATATGATAATATGGGCTCCATATATTATTTGTACATTTTCTCCCCGTGTTTAAGATCTCGAATGTCCATCGATTAATTAATTTATTGACCATTAATTAATCAACATCTAACTCCTTGAGTAGTACCACTCAACATTTTCATCATGCTGGACCAAGTCCACCTGCAGGGTTTACATGATGAACCTTATGAGCTCCTCAAGGGGACATCATCATCCTAATATATATAGGACACGATTTCCTCCTATAATCAACGGCACACCATATAAATAATATCATCTCCCAACTTAGTGAGCCTATCGATTTAATCTATAAATCTCGCCCATTGGTAAATCAAAGAGATGAATACTAAGTATATGTGTCTGTTATTATATCGGGATTAAGAGCATGTACATAATAATATCTGAGGTCCGATTCGATTATGTAGTCAGCAATAAATCGAATCACCTCAATGTCGGTCCTGCTCAATACACTCAAAGTGCACTAGTGTGATTCTATGGTCAAGACAAACCAATACCAAATCACACAACAACCATTCTAATGGTTTGTCCATAGCCATCTCGGTTGTGAGCCTTTACTTATACTTTACAAGGAGCCGATAACATGATCTCCCGTGTGACACCACACACCATGTTATCTACAATGTAATGTATTAGACAATATTGCATAACCATAAAAATGCAAACAATGATCATGTGATTCTTATTTCAAAATAAAGATGTTCATACAAAAGGTGGACTTTTCAGTATACATCCCTACATGGTTGATTTTAAAATTTTATTGTTTGAGGAATCAATAATTTTTTGGAATCTAAAGTAATGATCTATGTGATTCTTAGGTTTTCTTTCAAAATGACTTTCAACCCGCTTGCTATGATACTGAAAGAAAATAAACTTACTGTACCCAAATAATGTTGATTGGAAAAGAATCTAGATATTGTCTTAACTGCTAAGGAGTAAAATATGTACTCTTCAAAGAGTGTCCTCCTAAGCCTGCAAATAAGCTTGAAGTCCTTAGAGCTGAGATCGATGGGGAAACCTAGGTCGATATCATTCTCCAGTCGACAGAAAGGCTTGCTCAGGCTTAGGCCATGGTTGCTCAGAAGGTTTCTACTTCTAAGCCGAAAGGCAAGAAGAAGAAGAAATAAGGTGGAGCAAAGGTGGTGGGAGGATCTCAAAGAGGAGTGAAGAAGCCGAAAGGCAAGTACTTCCCTTGCAAGCAGGATGGACATTGGAAGAAGGACTGTCCCAATCCGAAGCAGAACAAAGGAATATCCTTTGGTCTAGTCGTTGAAACATGGTTAGCGACATTATCTACCGGCACCTGATGTGTAGATACGGGAGCCTCTGATCATGTCTGCAATAATTTGCAGGGGTTCCAGGAAACCCGACGATGAGTTGAGGGAGAGATTACCGTCTACTTGGGTAATGCCATGAAGGTGGCGGTTATTGTAGTGGGAGATGTTTTATTTATCTTTTGAGAAAAATAAAACTTTGGTTCTGAAAAAATTCCTTTTATGTACCTTCATTTTGAAAGAATTTAATTTCGATTTCTAAATTGTTTATGGATGGATATTCTATTTCTTTTAATGACAGAGTTGTTATAAAAAGGAATAGGGAGAATATCTGTTCAGGTACATTGATAGGAAATTTGTATACACTTGAACCAAAACCTCCCACGATGCAAATTGAAGTTAATAACTCATCTTCTAATTCCAATAAGAGAAAAGAACCTTCGAAGATGAACCAAACATATCTTTGGCATCTTAGGCTTGGTCATATTAACCTAAGAAGAATTCAAAGGTTGATAGCTGATGGACCTTTGGGTTCATTAGTGGTGGAAGATTTCCCAATCTGTGAATTTTTCTTGGAGGGTAAAATGACCAAGAGGCCTTTTAAGGCTAAGGGGTATAGAGCCAAAGATGTGTTAGAATTGGTTCATTCTGATTTGTGTGGTCCTATGTCTATCCATGCTAGAGGTGGTTTTGAGTATTTCATCTCTTTTATAGATGATTACTCAAGATATGGATACATTTACCTGATGCACCGCAAGTCTGAATGCTTTGACAAGTTCAAAGAATTCAAGGCTGATGTAGAGAAACGTTAAGGTAAACGAATCAAGACACTACGATCTGATCGTGGTGGTGAGTACCTCTTGGGAGAGTTTAGGAATTACTTATCAGAGGCTGGTATTCAATCCCAATTGTCTGCACCTGGCACACCCTAGCAGAATGGTGTAGCAGAGCGAAGGAATAAGACTCTTATGAAGATGGTTAGATCGATGATGAGTTATTCTGAGTTGCCAGATTCATTCTGGGGATATGCTCTAGATACGGCCGTGTACATTTTGAACTTGGTTCCATCTAAATCAGTGCCTTCTACTCCCACAGAATTGTGGACTGGGTGAAAGCCTAGTCTAAGACATATTCGGATATGGGGAGTCCTGCACATGTGCTGAAGGTAGATGTTGGTAAGTTGGAACCTCGTACAGAAGTACGCATGTTCGTTGGCTATCCTAGAGGAACGAAGGGTGGTTTGTTTTATAGTCCTAGAGATCAGAGGGTGATCGTTAGCACGAACGCTAGATTTCTAGAGGAAGACTATGTGATGAGCCACAAGCCCAAGAGTAAAATTATTCTGGAGGAAATAAAAGGCGAAGTCACTTCTTCAGTACCACCGGTACCAGAGGATATACCAAAAGTCACTACCCTGCGTGTCATAGAGGATACATAGGAGATACCTCGTCGTAGTGGGAGGGTTGTTAGAAAGCCTGATAGATTCATGTTCTTGGGAGAATCTTTTAATTTGGTCCTTAGCGAACAAGAACCTTATCCCTAGACATATGATGTGGCAATCCAAGATATAGATACAACATCTTGGCAAAGTACAATGAATACTGAGATTGAATCTATGGATTCAAATCAGGTCTGAGAGCTAGTGGAACCACCCAATGGTTTCAAAACCATTGGTTGCAAGTGGATCTACAAAAGAAAAAGAGGAATAGATGGGAAGGTTGAGACCTTCAAAGCGAGGCTTGTTGCGAAGGGGTATACTCAGAAAGAGGGTATCGATTATGAGGAGACCTTTTCGCCGGTAGCCATGCATAAGTCTATCAGGATTCTCTTATACATAGCAGCTCATATAGATTATGAGGTGTGGCAGATGGATGTTAAGACAACTTTCCTTAATGGAAGTCTTGAGAAAAACATCTATATGAAGCAACCAGAGGGATTCATTGCGAAGGGCAAAGAGCATCTTTTATGTAAGCTTAATCGGTCCATTTATGGATTGAAGCAAGCTTCGAGGTCTTGGAACATCCGCTTTGATGAGGTAATCCAGTCTTATGGATTTATTCAAAGTCCGGATGAGTCATGTGTATACAAGAGATGTGACGGAAACGTAGTGGTATTTCTTGTACTATACATAGATGCCATTTTGTTGATTGGCAACAATATCAAGGTGTTATCGGACGTAAGGGTATGGTTGTCCAAACAGTTTGATATGAATGACTTGGGAGAGGTGGGACACATCATTGGGATAAAGGTTATAAGGTATCGCAGGAAAAGGATGTTGTGCTAATCCTAAGCTTCATACATAGACACGATTATGGATCGTTTTAGCATGCAGAACTCCAAGAAGGGTTTTCTACCTTTCAGGCATGGAGTTCCTTTATCTAAGGAGATGTGTCCTAAAACATCTGAGGAGATAGAGGAGATGAAGATGGTTCCTTATGCTTCGGCAGTAGGAAGCCTCATGTATGCGATGCTATGTACGAGACCAGATATCTGCTTTGTCATGGGCATGATAAGCAGATATCAGAGTAATCTAGGACAGGGATATTGGACTGCGGTAAAGCATATATTGAAGTACTTGAGAAGGACTAGGGATTATATGCTAGTTACCAGGCAGACCGATTACTCCCTGTGGGTTACACGGATTTCGACTTCCAATCTGATAGGGATAACAGTAAGTCTACCTCAGGTTTTGTGTTTACTTTGGGAGGTGGAGCCATTGTATGGAGGAGTGTCAAGCAAAAATGCGTGGCGGACTCTATCATGGAAGCTGAGTATGTGGCAGCCTCTGAGGCGGCCAAAGAAGCTGTCTGGCTCAGGAACTTTTTGATGGACTTGGATGTGATTCCTGGTTTTCCTAGAACTGTCACAATTTATTGTGATAATAATGGTGCAGTTGCAAACTCGAAGGAACCACGAGCTCATAAGGCAAGTAAACACATAGAGCGCAAGTACCACCTGATACGAGAAATCGTAAAGGAGGTAGAAGTTGTTGTCGCCTAGATTGCAACAGAGGTTGACCTGGTAGACCCTTTTCACTAAGGCCCTTCTAGCGAGAACTTTGATAGACATGTGGAGGGAAGGAGAATCAGATGTATGACAGTATGAGGACAGCATAGTCTTTTAGTATAAGTGGGAGATTGTTGGGATGTATACTGGAAAGTCTATCTTTTGTATGAACATCATTAATTTTGAAATAAGAATCACATGATTATTGTTTGCATATTTTTACAGTTATGCATATTGTCTAATACATTACATTGTAGAAAACATGGTGTGTGGGGTCACACAGGAGATCATGTTATCGGCTCCTTGTAAAGTATAAGTAAAGGCTCACAACCAAGATGGATTTGGACAAACCATTGGAATGGTTGTAGTGTGATTTGGTATTGGTTTGTCTTGACCATAGAATCATACTAGTGCACTTTGTGTGTATTGAGCAGGACCGACTTAGAGGTGATTTGATTTATTGTTGACTACATAATCGAATCGGACCTCAGATATTATATTGTACATGCTCTTAATCCCGATATAATAACGGGCACATATACTTAGTATTCATTTCTTTGATTTACCAATGGGCGAGATTTATTGATTAAATTGATAGGCTCGATAAGTTGGGAATTGGTATTATTTATATGGTGTGTCGTTGATTATAGGAGGAAACCGTGTCCTATATATTAGGATGATGATGTCCCCTTGAGGAGCTCATAAGGTTCATCATGTAAATCCTGTAGGCGGACTTGGTCCGGCATGATGAAAAGGTTGAGTGGTACTACTCATGAAGTTAGATGTTAATTAATTAATGGTCAGTAAATTAATTAATCAACTGACATTCGAGATCTTAAACACGGGGAGAAAATGTACAAATAATATATGGAGCTCATATTAACTTATGGGGGTTGGTGAGGTAGATCAATGATAATCCTCTAGTGGAATATATAATCATTAATGGATCGGACTTTATATGAGCTTGATCCATTGGGTGGCCAAGATCCAACTCCTCCTCATGGTCCCTATTGTAGCATATTAACACCTCATGAAGCTTAGATCCAATGGATGAAAACAAAACTCTAGATCCAACGGTAGAGATTAAATCTCTAGATTCGACGGTTGAGATTAAATCTCTAGATCCGATGGTTGGGATTAAATTCCTAGAACCAATGGTGGAGATTAAAACAAGGCTTATCCCTAACTCTATAAAAGGGTGGATTAGGGGTGGGCGGTAACTAGATGGATGAGTCTTAGGGTTTGCTTCCCTTGGGAGGCAAGTTATCCTAGTTTGGTTAGGATTAGGAGTGGGCGGCTAGGGTTAGGGTTTTGGGTGATTGGGGTGGGCGGCAACAAGTGGAGGAGGATTCTTCTTCTTCTTCCTAAGGTTGGCCGGCCCCTATTCTTCTTCCCTCTACCTTGGCCGGAGCTCAACCTATTCTTCTTCCCTTCATCCTTGGCTGGAAATTAGGAGAGCTTAGTTTAGGGTTTGGACGGCAACAAGGAGAAGGATTGCTTTCCTTTCTCTTCTCCAAGTGTTGGCCGGTGCCCATGCCCTCATTGATTCTTCTTTGGCCGGTTCCTATACTCCATGTTCTCTTCCATTGCCGGTGGCAACATCGAGTTTATTGACATGGTGGCCGGTTCTAGATAGGAAGAAGAGTTTTGTTTGATGATCTTCCTTTGTTCAGAGTGAACCAGGAAAGGAATATTGGTGATCTAGGAGATTCGACTTTTTGAAGATCGTCGCCCACACGACGTCCAAAAGGAGGAAGGACATACAATAGAAGATCAAGAGGCATAACAAGAGGTATAATCTTGTTTATTTTGATAAGTGTTCCTTTGTATTATATTTATAATTGCTTTTCAATTATATCCATGTTTTATGTGGATGTTTACTTTATGTATGTGGCTAAATAATAATTGGAACCCGAACATAAACACAAAAGTCAGCGATCCGTACATCGTCTATTCTTCGGCTACTCGTAGAATAGAGTAGGTCGCTCGAACAACAAGTTTGTTCAAGTGACCACTCTAAACGAATAGTATGACGATGACAAGGTTTCTTGGGTGTTCCCTTTTGTCTAGGATAAAATTTTTAATCCGGGGACATCGATGGGATCGCCATGAACAAGCGACCGAGTTGAAGTGGGAAGCGAAGTTTCCCCTCACGGATCAATGAAACCCAACAAGTATGATGTTAGATAGATCTTGTACAAGTTGTTTTAGGGTTTGAAGTGTTAAGAGCCCCCATGAGGATTAGGCCAACCCATGTTATGCTTGTTAATGATGTTTCATGCCATACTATATATGTATTTGATGTTAGATAGACCTTGTACAAGTCGTTTTAGGGTTTGAAGTGTTAAGATCCCCCCATGAGGAATCGGCCAACCCATGTTTATGCTTGTTAATGATGTTTCATGCCATACTATATATCTATATGATGTTAGTATGATGTTATATAGACCTTGTACAAGTTGTTTTAGTGTTTGAATTATTAAGAACCCTCCCTTAGGGTTTCGGCCAACCCATGTTCATGCCTTCTAATAATCCTCCATGCCATGCTACATGTATATAAGATGTTAATATGATGTTTGTTAGGCTTTGTGTAAGTTGTGGAGCATTTGAATCCCTAGAAACCTCCATTAGGGTTTCGACCAAACCATGTTTGGGCTACCAATAATTTCCCCTTGTCATGTTTTATATGTATATAATGTTAACAAGTTGATAGTTAGACTGGTACAAGTTGAATTAGGGTTTGAATTCTTAAGATTCCCCCTTGGAAGTTTCGGCCAAACCTTGTTCATGCTTACCCATGATCTTCCATGCCGTGATATATCTATATATGATGTTAACATGTTTTATGTTATGAAAAGGAACATGATATGTTATGAAAAGGAACATGATATGTTATGAAAAGGAACATGATATGTTATGATAAAGAACATGATATGTTATGATAAGGAATATGATATGTTATGATAAGGAACATGATATGTTATGATAAGGAATATGATATGTTATGATAAGGAATATGATATGTTATGATAAGGAACATGATATGTTATTTTACTTTTGTATGACTTGTACCGGACCCTAGAAAGGTCCAAGGGATGGGCTTCTATGTGCCCCTAGGTCGACGGTCATAGTTCGGACCTAGTACGGGATGGGCTCCTAAGTTGCCCTAGGCCGACGGTCGTATTACGGGCCTAGGATGGGCTTCTATGTTATGTTGCCCCTAGGTCGACGGTCGTAGTACAGACCTAGTACCCTAGTAGGTTCGGGATTAGCTACCTCGGATCTATTTAGGGATCCGCACAAAGATGATGATGTATGTGGTACAATGTCGGGCCCACTATGTTGAGATTATGTTTAAGTACCTATAAAGTATATGTTTTCAAAGAACATCTTGAATATAGCCATTTCATGTCTATGTGATTATGATATTTATATGAATGCTATGCTTATATGTTCTTAATTGATTGATTATGATATTTGTATGAATGCTATGCTTATATGTTCTTAATTGATCATGTCACTACTTTTATATGAATGCTATGCCTATATGTTCTTAAGTGATTATGTCACTACTTTTATATGAATGCTATGCTTATATGTTCTTAATTGATTGATTATGATATTTATATGAATGCTATGCCTATATGTTCTTAATTGATTATGTCACTACTTTTATATGAATGTTATGCTTATGTGTTCTTGAATGATCATGTCACTACTCTTATATGAATGCTATGCTTATATGTTCTTAAATGATCATGTCACTACTCTATGTCTAATTCTTGATGTATGGCTTTTGTGAGTAGGAAAGGATCTTACTAAGGCTATGTGCTTATAGTTTCATGTTTCCCTTATACTGCAGATAAGGGTAAAGAATGGCTAAACTAAAGGGAGCAGCAGGAGGGGCAAAGTGTGTGTGGTAGTGGTATGGTGGAGGAGATCTATTTTATGTCCCCAGACTTATGCATGTTTTCCCTTTATGTTTTGCATGTTAGTTGTTAAGAGTCGAACTCTACTTGATGTTGATGGTTGCTCCTTGGTGTCCATTATGTTGATTATCATGAACTTGAATTAAGTAGTGTCCTTATGAAATGATTATGCATGCTCCATGTTTTGTGCTTTATGTAGAAAAAAAAAAGAAGTTTAAATCCTTCCGCTGTAAATGCATGTATGCATGATCGCATCGCGCCGCCCTTCCACCCCCTCTAGATTACGGGGAAGGGGTGGGCATGACAGGTTAGTATCAGAGCAGATCTGCCTTTCCACTACACACACATCATGCTCCAATCCTGCCGCTCCAAGTAAGAAATTCTATGCCTACTTTATTTCCTTTTTATGTATGATAAGTAATGCTTCTTTTATGCTTGATAAGGAATGCTTTTAGTTTAAATATGCATGGATATATGTATGATAATCTTATACTAGCCTTATTATAATATATGAAGATAAGCATGGCTGGAAGACGTAGTAATAGAGTCGATGAGACAGTAATATATGGAAGACGTAGTAATAGAGTCGATGAGATAGTAATATATGGAAAAACTAGTAATAGAGTCGATGAGACAGTATTTCACTCTCCATGGGGAGCTCCAGTACTGTTGGTAAAGAAGAAAGATGGGTCTATGCAAATGTGTATAGACTACCGAGCACTAAATAATGTAACGATCAAGAACAGGTACCCTTTACCATGGATTGACGACCTATTTGGCCAGTTAAAGGGTGCCACCATCTTCTCTAAGATTGATCTGAGGTCTGGCTATCATCAAGTGAAAGTGAAACAAGATGATATACCGAAGATGGCTTTCCAAACAAGATACGGACATTATGAGTTCGTAGTTATGCCTTTCGGAGTGATGAATGCACCTGCTATGTTCATGGATCTGATGAATCGGGTATTCTCAGCATTCCTTGACAAATTTGTGATTGTTTTCATCGACGATATACTGATATATTTGAGAACCCAAGAAGTGTTAGTAATATATGAGAGATGTCCTAAGGCAATCGCCTTATGTATGAACCATTTATATGATAAATGAAGATTCACTATTTGAGTATACATGTTTTATGTATTTGATTGGATCTTAAACTCATTTACTGAATGTCCACGATACGATTCACAGCATGAGAGAATTTGTGATTGGATCACAACTAGTGAGTATCTCTACATGTGTAATTGTGATGTATCGGAATTATCCCTAGTCGATGAATTGATGGATCTGGACACCATCAATTCTGTTGAGACTAGCACGAGGTATACTCCTTGGTGTATCCAAGCAGCTGATTCTCACTGGATGGAGACATAGTGATGTCCGGAGTTAATCGTGGATGCTAGTTATGGTAACTAGTTCATTGGAGTGACCAGTCGTAAGACTTCATATGGTTCTCTGCATATATAGATATGTCAATGAAGTTCTTACTGTGGCTTAAGTGCGATGTTCCTTTGACTTGCGGTATTCAAGTAATCTTGATCATGGAGACTTATGCTTTGACATCTTAAGCAAACATCTCTAAGGAGATGTGGACCCGGGATGATTGGGTATAAGTCGAAGTGATCGAAGGTGTTTGAATAGCCTATAAAGGATTCACCACTCCTTGCGAGGAGATGTATACCCATGGCCTCTCGTCGGATTGTTACTAAAGTCTTTGGCCAAAGCATTACATGTTTAGAGTAAGGTTCTCTTCGATACATGTGGAGTAACTAGAATCCGTAGGACGAGGAAATGATACTTGGGCTAGGTGTGACGTAGTCAGCCTAGTGGGGACTGACACAATAGACCATGTCCTGAACCAAGTGGGTATAAGATGAGTGAAGGGAATGGGGCACGAATCATTCGAGCTACTGAAGGGTTTCAGAAATAGTTCTGGATCAACCGTTGATCTTTTCGGTTAATTGGGGATCATGATGTACTACTAGGTGCCACTCATGATCGTTCTATAATTAATGGTTAATTATAGTCGGACAACATAAACCGAGAACCTATTTGGTCACACGCACAACGAGCGTTTTCGAAAGGATTTAAAACGAGCTTGAGAATGGGATTCTCAGACCGAGAGAAACTATGTTTGGTTGGACCAAACATAAAGCGAGCATGAAATTGTTTCAGTCGCAATGGAAGCGTGGATGGGCAGTGTCTTATGAAGACATAGTGGATGGACCAAAATGGTTTGGTTCTAATCCAATGGATGAGAATAAACCAAAGGGTTTGGTTTATTTTAAACGAATGAACCAAAAGTTGGTTCGGTTCGTTTTAACTTAAAATAAACCATCATGGTTTGGTTTATTTTAACTTATCCTAATGGAGCGGGTTAACGGGCTTTATGGATATGATCCATTAACCATTAAGAGAATTAGTTCTCTATAAAAGAAGGCTTAAGGGATTGTTAAACCCTAATCATCCAAACCCTAGCCGCCCAACACATTGTTGCCGCCCAGCTTGTGGTGCCGCCCAGCCCATAGCTCCTCCAACCGGCGTCCAGAAGGCGGCTTCCTTCCTCCTCGCCGGCGTCGAGCTGCTGCCGGAAGAGTTCCGGCGATCCTCCTTAGGTTTGGCATCAAGGTGAGCACTTGGCTTCCTTTGTTGGCCGGCGCCTATCTCCTCCACCAAGCTGTCCAGTTTTTCTGGACAGCTTCTTCTCCTCTCGTCGGAGCGTCGTTTGGACGACGGTTAGTGCTCCGACAGCGGCTAACATACCGGGGATTTGATCTCCGGTAATCCTCTGAGGTGGAGGACGAAGGATTCGTCAAACGGTTGACGAATACCTCTCCGGAGAAGCGAGTTTTGAGAACTCGTTTTGGATCCGAATTTGGATTCGGATCGTGATCATCTCTCGATCACGTCGTCTTCAACACGAGGCTAGTAACCCGTACAAAGACGAAGCTCGTGACTTAGCGAAGTCATCCCGAGGAGCTCGGCGTGGATACGGATAGAGACGATTCTTACGAGGATCGTTCCGGTTGATGCCGTTCCCGCTACACGTCATACGGAAGGTATAACGTAGTTTAATTTCTTTTTATTGCAAATTATAATTTACGGTTATGTCTACACTTGTTGTAATAGCATGCGTGTGTTGTGTGTGTTGTAATAAATATAGATTTATTATTTTTAATTGCTGTTGGTGCAGTGGGCACCAAAGTCGAACCGGTATTTTGATTATGGCAAAAGGCTCAATAGTTAAGGGTATATTTGTTATCTTACGAGCTCAATTAAGTGTGCAGAAATGCTAAAGTTGAGCGGAAGGTCTGCGACACCCGGTGGGAACCGAGGTGGTCGGGCAACGCCAGAGGGACTTCGGAGGAAGCCGAGGTACTCGGGTGAAGACCGGAAGCGAGGCTACAAGGTAAGCTCGTGTGAAAGCGAAGCAAGGTCGTTAAGCGTAGATCCGACCCAATACCTCCAATGGAAGGTCTAGGTCGAGATCAGATGGTTAGAACCATCGTACTTTATATTTTAAGCTAACTTGTACTGCAGTCCAAAACCCTTTGACTACAGTCAACTGCTAGTCAAGTTCCAGCCTCGAGAAGAGCTCGAATTTCAAGGGAGTGAATTTGGACTTGACTCGTGTTTTGGTACAAAGGGTGATGTGGCATCAAGGTGGACATCCAAACCATCACCAAGCTTCCTTGTGGTGGACGCCCAAAATAAGGTGAGTTGGCACAAGATGGTTGGCTCCCATGATGTGGCACAAGTTGAATGGCTCCAACAAGTTGGCGCCCAAGGAGGTTGGAGGTGGCACAAGGTTGTTGGATGAAACACCTCATCCTCAAGTTGGCGCCCAAGGAGGTTGGAGGTGGCACAAGGTGGTTGGATGAAACACCTCATCCTTGAGTTGGCGCACAAGGAGGTTGGAGGTGGCACAAGGTGGTTGGATGAAACACCTCATCCTTGAGTTGGCGCAAAGGATGTGGATGAACAAGTCATTGGGGATAAGAACCTCACCTTGGACACTACCTATGTCTAAATTCATAGATCAATATCCATAAATAGACATGTTCAAGCCAAGCAAATTACAAGAATTCAAGAGCTCTCAACACGCCGTCGTAACGCCGCTACTACTACTCACATTTGCTACGACGAAGTGCCGCCGACAACGAAAGCTACATCTTCTACTTATAAGAGTTGTCGGTATATTTATTTATGTTCTACTTCTTTAAATTGTCTTTGTGCTTTAATCGTAACAAGGAAAGGGGGAGTGTCCCTTTGCCTGGATTTCTTTTTGTGATCGTTGCTCCTACTTCCAACGAGGAGGAGTGGTTTTAGTGAATTGCCCTCCGTACGTGATCAAGGATCACTAGGGCCGTGGATTAGCAATCGAAAGATTGTGAACCACGTAAAAATATCTTGTCTACTTTATATTTCCGCTGTGCACTCTCTACTTGCTTTTTACTTATTGCAAAAGTTTTTTAACGACATCGTATCGCTATTCACCCCCCCCCTCTAGCGACACTTTCGATCCAACAATTGGTATCAGAGCCGGGGGCGCTAAGATTCGGTGAAACCACCAATCTAGCTTTGTTTTTCTTTTTTTACAGATTTTTTATTTATTTATTTCTGTTTTCGTATAATTATTTCACTTGCTTATCTTCTCCTACATATAGAATTGCATTAGAGGCTTTAGGATCCGGATAAGGTTGTCCTTGGGTTAGATCCCGAGTAAGGTTGTCCTCCGGAACTTCAACGACATTCGCATTTGATTGTTTATTTCTTTTGCAAGTTACATTTTATATATCTTTTTACTTCCCTTTTACTAATCCAAGACGAAAGTCTTGGAATATTCTTTTGTGTGTTTTGCAAGATTCTTTTTCACGTTCTTCTTCTTGTTTTTAAATGGCCCATCTCGAAGGGTTTAGCACACCTGACCCCGTTTACAACGGTAATGACTTTCGTTATTGGAAGGGTCGGATGGAATGCTTTCTTAAAACCCAAATCGAGATGTGGATCGTAATCCAAACCGGTTTCACACTTCCTATTAATGAAGATGGTGAATCTTTGGGTTACGATCAATGGTCAAATTCCATGAAAAAACAAGTAGAAGCCGATGCCAAGGCAACTCAAATCTTGCAATGTGGGTTGTCCAAGGAAGAGCTCAACCGCGTCGGCCCCTTCATTAGTGCAAAGGACTTATGGACCAAGCTAGTGGAACTACACGAAGGCACCGACGACACGAAGGTATGTAAAAGAGATTTACTTTTAAATAAATTGTATAACTTGAAAATGCAGGAAAACGAGACCGCAACTCAACTACATGCTCGTATCCAAGACATCACAACCAACTCCATGCCATCGGACAAAAGGTCGAGAATCGCGACCTTATCAGGTATTCTCTTAACTCGTTTCCTAGGACCACCTTGTGGGCATCCATGGTCGATGCCTACAAGGTCTCCAAGGACCTTTCTAAAATTAGGTTAGACGAATTGTTTTCGGAACTTGAATTACATGAGCAAACTAACGTGGTCCAGGCCGAGAAGAGTATTGCGTTAGTTGCAGGTTCCAAGAAGAAGAAGCCCGCAAGCAAGCCACCCCCGAAGGAAGAAGACGAGTCCGAATCGGAAGTAGACTCCGAAATAGAATCCGAACTAGTCAATCTAGTTCGGAAGATGACCAAGAAAGCGCTAAACGCTACTTGGGAGGAGTTGTCGGAGGAAGAAGACGATATCCAAGCTCTAATGGCCAAGCCGACCGAGCACGACTCCGAAACCGAAGAAGAGTCCGAGTCCGAATCCGATGATGAGCTTCCATTCAAGACAAGCCACGGATCCGTATCCGGTTCAAAAGAATCATTAAGGGTAAGTCGGTCGTTACTTAATACTTTGTATGGTGCAATTAAATTTTTAAATAAGAAACTAGCTAAGTCCGAGTCCAAGGTCGAGACCCTAATTGAGGAGGTTAACCTTCTCAAACATGAGGTCTCCCTAACCTCTTCGACTACTCGTATTCAAGAGGAGGACTCAACTCAAGTTGAAAAGCTTGAAGTTGAGAACTCGCTTTTGAAAACACAAGTCGAAGACCTTAGGAACACGTTGGAAAGGTTCACTTTGGGATCCAAGGGACTTGACCTCTTACTTGGATCACAAAGGGCCGTGTACAACAAGGCCGGACTCGGGATTAACTCAAATACAACCAATAAGTCATATATGTCTATAGTAAACCAACATAAGAAAAATGTCCAAGCATGGGTCCCTAAGACCACTTTGATTTCAACTTTAGGATCTAACATGTATTGGGTTCCCAAGGACCAAATTCACTATGTGAATAGACCCACTCGATTCAATGGTCCAGGAGCCAATACAAAATGTATTTTTGTTAAGTCTTAGAAATTGCATGCTTAGTTTTTCCTTTATTTTTAGAATGGTTAGATAGGACTCATAACCAACTAAAATCCTGCGAAAAGATTGAGCCTCGGGGAGCCTCTTTTCAAAAATAAACCAACTAAAATCCTACGAAAAGATTGAGCCTCGGGGAGCCTCTTTTCAAAAATAACTAGTTAGACCAAGACGTAGTCTCAAGTAAGTCGAGTTATCAATTTCTTGAAATTAGCTTTGTCTAAGGAAGTGGTCGTTGTTCCGATCAAAGAAGGCCTCTGTGCCTCGCCACGACCTGGAAGCTAATCTCTTGAAAAGATTACTTGATGAGCTTAGACTAAATCCGAATCTAACCTAATGTTGGTTAATTTAAATTCATTAAAATTAATCAAGTAAAATTGAAAGTCATCTCACAATAACACATAGGAATAACATGTTTTGATCATGTAGATATTGGTGAGATGATTTAGGTTTAAAAACTTACAAACAACCCTTTAGTAATTCCAATATCCGATCCAACTACCTTATGTGTAGGATCCTTATGGTAAAGAGGCACCAAAAGACCTCGTACGAGATTTATCACGATAAAATACCGAACATCAAGTACTTTAGGGTATTTGGATGCAAGGTACATATCTTAAACACTAAGGATTACCTAGGGAAATTCAAATCCAAAACCTCTACTGGAACCTTTCTAGGATACTCAACCACCAGTAGAGCTTATAGGTTATACAATCACGACACTCTTAGAGTCGAAGAAACCATTAATATAGTTTTCGACGAAGGACACGAACCCGTTCAATCCTTAACAAAACCAACTAGCAAATCAACTTATAGCGAACCCGACTCTGATCTTGAACTTGAATCTCGTCCTAACCCAAGTCATCCTATCGACCAAGTGATAGATGACTCTAACCCAAGTCAAACTAGAACTCACCCAAGTCATCCTATCGACCAAGTGATAGATGACTCTAACCCAAGTCAAACCTCGTTAATTTCCAAAATCGAACCCAAAAATATTGAACAAGCACTTCTTGATCCCGACTGGATTATTGCTATGCAAGAAGAGCTAGCTCAATTCACTAGAAATGAAGTCTGGGAATTAGTACCACCACCTAAAGAAAAATCAATTATTGGAACAAGGTGGGTATTTCGAAATAAACTTGATGATAAAGGTGAAGTAGTTAGAAATAAAGCTAGGTTAGTCGCAAAAGGGTTTAGTCAAGTCAAGGTTTAGATTACGATGAGACCTACGCCTCGTGAGCAAGACCAGAGTCCATCCGAATGTTGTTAGCATATGCCGCACATCGAGGTTTTAAATTGTTTCAAATGGATGTCAAGTCAGCATTTTTGAATGGATACATTAAGGAAGAAGTTTACGCTACCAACCTCCCGGATTCAAAATCTAGATAAACCCGACCATGTCCTTAGACTTAAGAAAGCCCTATATGGACTCAAACAAGCCCCAAGAGCTTGGTACGAAAGGCTTTCGATCTATCTTAAGTCCAAAGGATTCAACCAAGGTTTAGTCGACCCAACCTTATTCGTTAAAACCGTAGGAAAAGAAATCTTTATAGCCCAAATCTATGTAGATGATATAATTTTGGAACTACCAACTCGATCCTCGCTTAAACTAATTCATCTCACTTATGGAAAGTGAATTTGAAATGAATTTAGTGGGAGAGTTAAGTTTCTTCTTAGGTTTACAAATTAAACAAACTAAAGATGGAATATATTTACATCAACAAAAATATACTAAGGACTTAATAAATCGATTTGGAATGCAAGATGCTAAAATAATCAATACACCTATGGCAACTAATGTTAATATAAACGAAGATGTAGAAGGAAAACCCGCTGACCTAAAAATACTATAGGAGCGCAATAGAAGTCTCCTATACTTAACCGCGAGCCGACCCGACATTTTATTCGTGTAAGTATGTGCGCAAGGTTACAAACCTGCCAAGGAGTCTCACCTAACCCTAGTCAAGCGCATCCTTAGATATCTAAAGGGCACGCTAAACGAGGTATTTGGTACCCTAGATCTACCGAGTTTAATCTAATCGGCCATCTCCGACCGACTATGCCGATAGTAAACTCGATAGAAAGAGCACGAGTGGTTGTTGTCAAATCCCTACGAGTCTAGTGAGTTGGTGCGAGGAAGCAAAGATTGCGCTGCCTTATCTACCACCGGGTTTAATACGCTATGATGGGTGAGTGTGTCTCTCACCCTGTGGATGAAGCACACTCTCCAAGACTTTAGCTTAATCTTTAACAACATTAAAACCTACATAGATAACATCAGTTCAATTAACTTAACTAAAAATCCAATATGTCATTCTAGGACAAAACATATAGAAGTTAAACACCACTTCATTAGGGAACATGTAACTAATGGAACTATACAACTAGAGTATGTTGAGTCCAAATCAAACCTAGCGGACATCTTCACCAAACCACTACCCGGTTTAATTTAGTTTATTAAGACGAAAGTTAGGTATGTGCGTAATAGAGTAGGATTTAAATTTTTCTATATATGTACTTTTTGCTTCTTTTATGAAATTAGCCTAAGTCTTACCTTAGAAATCATATACCTATAGATTTAAGGAGCTAACACATCTCACAACACATAGGACTAATGTGTTTGTGTACTTAGCCACGAGACGGCGTGAGATGTTAGGACCTTACTCCGGTTCCAGACGTGACGTAGATTCAAGTGCATCGACATGAACCATGGAGTATAATTATTTAAAATTAATCAACTCCTTCAAGACTTATTGATCATTCTATATCAATCAAGTCCAACCGAGTTGTACATTTTAGATGAACATATTTTCAAGCTTATTATTATTTAAAAAAAATATATTTATATTGGGAACTTGCTTGGACTTACAAACCCTAAAATATATTTACAAACTTTTTGAGTTAAGGCAAAAGGGGAGAAAGTCACAAAAGTAAGGAAGAAAGTAAACAAAATTATTACCTTTATATTAAGTAATTCCGTTTACTTAAGCAACTATTAAGGGGGAGTAAAAATTATTTTTCAAGAACTCACCTTCGGTCAAGGGGGAGGTTACCTCAAATGGGAGAACTTGAAACAATAATATTTCTCACTCATGCTTAATCTTTATGCTAGCTCATTCATACTTAATCATTATGCTAGCTCATTCATATTTAATCTTTATGCTAGCTCATTCATGCTTAATCATTATGCTAGCTCATTCATATTTAATCTTTATGCTAGTTCATTCATGCTTAATCATTATGCTAGCCATCGTTATGCTTAATTTTTCCTTAACTTTTAGGTCGGTTTGCCATGAATCAAAAAGGGGGAGATTGTTGGTGCAAGGGCACCAAAGTCGAACCGTATTTTGATTATGGCAAAAGGCTCAATAGTTAAGGGTATATTTGTTATCTTACGAGCTCAATTATGTGCGTAAATGCTAAAGTTGAGCGGAAGGTTCATGACACCCGGTGGGAACCGAGGTGGTCGGGCAACGCCAGAGGGACTTCGAGGAAGCCGAGGTACTGGGTGAAGACCGAAGCGAGGCTACAAGGTAAGCTCGTGAAAGCGGCAAGGTCGCAGCGAGATCCGACCCAATACCTCCAATGGAAGGTCTAGGTCGAGATCGATGGTTAGAACCATCAGATTTTTATATTTTAAGCTAACTTGTATCATAGCCCAAAACCCTTTGACTACAGTCAACTGCTAGTCAAGTTCCAGCCTCGAGAAGAGCTCGAATTTCAAGGGGGTGAATTTGGACTTGACTCGTGTTTTGGTACAAAGGGTGATGTGGCATCAAGGTGGACATCCAAACCATCACCAAGCTTCCTGGTGGTGGACGCCCAAAATAAGGTGAGTTGGCACAAGATGGTTGGCTCCCATGATGTGGCACAAGTTGAATGGCTCCAACAAGTTGGCGCCCAAGGAGGTTGGAGGTGGCACAAGGTGGTTGGATGAAACACCTCATCCTCAAGTTGGCGCCCAAGGAGGTTGGAGGTGGCACAAGGTGGTTGGATGAAACACCTCATCCTTGAGTTGGCGCACAAGGAGGTTGGAGGTGGCACAAGGTGGTTGGATGAAACACCTCATCCTTGAGTTGGCGCAAAGGATGTGGATGAACAAGTCTTGGGGATAAGAACCTCACCTTGACACTACCTATGTCTAAATTCATAGATCAATATCCATAAATAGACATGTTCAAGCCAAGCAAATTACAAGAATTCAAGAGTTCTCGACACTACCGTCAGAACGCCGCTTACTACTACTCACATTTGCTACGACAAAGTGCCGACAACGAAAGCTACATCTTCTACTTATAAGAGTTGTCGGTATATTTATTTAAGTTCTACTTCTTTAAATTGTCTTTGTGCTTTAATCGTAACAAGGAAAGGGGGAGTGTCCCTTTGCCTTGATTTCTTTTTGTAATCGTTGCTCCTACCTCCAACGAGGAGGAGTGGTTTTAGTGAATTGCCCTCCGTACGTGATCAAGGATCACTAGGGCCGTGGATTAGCAATCGAAAGATTGTGAACCACGTAAAAATATCTTGTCTACTTTATATTTCCGCTGTGCACTCTCTACTTGCTTTTTACTTATTGCAAAAGTTTTTTAACGACATCGTATCGCTATTCACCCCCCCCCCCTCTAGCGACACTTTCGATCCAACAATTGCTTCCGCTGTGCTCATGTTTACGAAACATGATCGAACACACACACGCCGCGGTGCCGGAAACCCAACAAGAAGAGCATGCCGAACACCTGAATATGGTATTACAGATTCATCAGGAAAAGTAGTTGTATGCAAAGTTCTCCAAGTGCGAGTTCTAGCTCGATCAAGTATCATTTTTGGGTCATGTTATATCCAAGCATGGAGTGATGGTAGACCCAATAAAGATTGAAGATGTGAGTAACTAGAACAGGCCAAAGAATGCTAGCGAAATCAGAAGCTTCCTCGGACTAGCAAGCTACTACAGGAAGTTTGTAGAGGACTTCTCTAGAATTGTATCCCCTATGATAGTTCTCACTAGAAAGAACAAAAAGTATGAATGGACGGATGCCTGTGAGAAGAGTTTCACAGAATTGAAAAGGAGACTGACCAGTGCTCCAATCCTTGCTCTTCCAGACAGTAACGAAGGCTTCGACATGTACAACGACGCTTCCAAGTTGAGACTCGGAGTTGTACTCATGCAGAATGGCAAGGTCATTGCCTACGCCTCTAGGCAACTCAAGGAACATGAAAGGAATTATCCCACTCACGATCTAGAGCTAGCTACCGTGGTCTTTGCTCTCAAAACATGGAGGCACTATCTATATGGAGCTCAATGTAGGATTTATACAGATCACTAGAGTCTGAAATATTTCTTCACACAGAAAGACCTAAACATGAGACAATGCAGATGGCTCGAGCTCATCAAGGATTATGACTGCGAGATCTTCTACCATCCAAGAAAAGTGAACAAAGTGGCCGATGCACTCAGCAGGAAGTCCTCTGCCACCTTGATGTCTCTATCGGTATTATCTCAACCCCTAGAAAAGGAAATTATGTGTTACGGGGTTAAAATCATTTCCGGACAGCTTTCTACCATGATGATAGCACCGACGTTGTTCGACGATATATTAGAAAAGCAAGCCCATGACCCGAGCATTCAAAGGATCAAGCAAGAGGTCCTAGAAGGAAAGGATGATGGATTTCGTATCTCTCACAGTGGAGTACTATATCTCAGGGATCGCTTGTGTATTCTCGATGATCCAGAATTATGGAAGAAAATATTTGAGGAATCTTACGGAACCCCCTATGTGATGCATCCTTGATCCACCAAGATGTACCAAGATCTGAAAGGGAAGTTCTAGTGGTTCGATATGAAAAGAGATGTGGTTCAGTATGTTAGTACCTGCCTGACCTGCCAGAGGGTTAAAGCAGAACACCAGAGACCTAGAGGAATGTTGTGTTAGTTATAGCCCTAAGAACCAATCATGTGATGGTTGAATAGGGAACATTTTGTATCATATTCTATAAAGGCAAAGGATTGGTTATTATATTTAAGTCTTGCTTGTGCCAGCTAAATTAAATATAGTAATGCCCTAGAAAAGTAGGTTCTTGTCTACAGCACATCAATTGGCAGAATTGATTATGAGAGGCTGTAGAGAACACTTTCTAAATGTTCCTAGTCAAGTATTAATATGCAAGGGCAATATTAATACATAAAGACTAGCATGTAGGTCAATTGATGACTTGATCTCACAAGTCATGGATATATGATATCAAGTTGACACATGGGTATATATTAGAGAATATATACTGAACTGACCCGCCATGAGAAAGTTTCATGGATCGTTATATGAGTGTCATAAACTTTCTCATGTGACTATTGGTATGAATAGTCCTCAGACCTGAAGTCACTACGGTTCCCTACATAAGGAGTTATGTACTTTGGTATCGTCAAACGTCACCCGTAACAGGGTGGACCATAAAGGCGAACAAATTATGCGGAGGGATGTGAGTGATGTAGATGGGATCTATCCCTCTCATATGACGAGAGTGATATCGGTGGGCCCCTTGATTGAGTAGAACTACTAAAACGCATGACCATGCTCGAATGAGTCAATATGAGATATTGAGCTCATTTGTTTGAGTTAGTTTACTCAGGGATCAAGAAACACATAGATTGATCGAGGATGACACGGTCTATGCCTCATTGATCAATCTGATATCAAGGATAGAAGGACACGGTCATATATTATAGTAGTCACGGAAAGGTTAGTCGGATCTTGACTTATCTCATAACTTGGGTAGCAATGATGTATTGCTAGATGCCGCTCATTGCTTGTGTATCTAAAAGAGTTTAGGTCCACGCCAACGTTATGAGAGCCTATAGGGTCACACACAAAGAGCATGATAATTAGAGGAATTAGAGTATTCTAGTTTGACTAGAATAATTTGGGAATAAGCTTAAGTACAAAATGGTTTTTGGACTTTAAGCTTAATGAGAATTTTAGCTAATTGATTTAATGAGATTAATTCAATATGTTACCTCATTGATTTAATAAGATTAATTCAATATGATAACATAAGCTTAATTGAATTAATAAGATTAATTCAATATGATAACATAAGCTTAATTGAATTAATAAGATTAATTCAACATGCATGAATGCCACATAAGAATGCCACATAAGCATGCCACATAAGCATGCCACCTAAGCATCCACCTAAGCTAGATAAGGTGGAAGGAAACAAAATGGTTTTGTCTCCTTAAGTGGCCGGCCAAACAAGGAAGCCAAATCCTTTTTGAGTGTGTCTCAATGCAATGGATTGCATTGAATGTGAAGGAGGTGGAAGGGTTTTTCCAACCCTATAAAAGGCTCCATGGAGTGGCCGGCCAAAATGAGAGTTTTTGGTGGAGTGTGGTTGTTGGGAGCTTGAGGCTTGGAGAGAGCTTGAGAGCTTATTGTTGTGTGGCTTTTGTGAGTGTAGCAAGAAGAGTAGTCTTCTTCTTCCCTTCTCTTTTCCCTAGCTTCCTCTCCTTTAGGGACTTCTCTAGCAAGAAGTAAAGGAGAGCTCCTCTAGTTTTCTTTTGTGAGACAAGAGCTTGCTCGTGTGGATACATATAGAGGCACGGACACTTGAACGTGCTAAAGATCCAACAAACAAAAGGAAGAAGCGGGATTAACAAGGGCACGCAACAAAGGTAATCCTCTCCTATAAGATAGGCTTGGTTTAGAGAAATTTATTTTATACGAGTTTGCTTTCGCATGGATCACTTGGAAGGGATCCTAATTTTTCGTTGCGCATATGCCATTTGGCATAAAGAATTCCCTACATGTTGTAGCCAATCCAAATTCGAAAATGGAAATGGGAAGATATTTCTATGGATTTCTTCTCAGGACTACCCAAGACGACGAACAAATATGACGCTATATGGGTGATCGTGGACAGATTAACGAAGTCTGCCCACTTCTTAGCAATCAAGATGACCTACTCGACTGAGCAACTAGCTCAATTATATTCTAGGGAAATTATCAGATTACATGGGATTCCTAATACCATCATTTCTGATAGAGATGGTCGCTTTATTTCCCATTTCTGGGAATGTGTTCAGAAGGCCCTTGGCACGAAGCTATTATTCAGTACTGCCTTTCATCCTCAGATCGACAGACAGACAGAAAGGGTGAACCAAGTATTGGAGGATATGTTATGAGCTTGCGCCTTGGATTTCAAAGGGAGATGGTGTTGATACTTATACTTGGCAGAATTCACCTACAATAATAGCTACCAATCTACTATTGGAATAGCGCCCTATGAGGCTCTATAAGGGAGGAGATGTAGATCTCCTATATGTTGGTACGAGGGTGGTGAAAAGAAGGGGATGGGACTCCAAATGGATTTCATTGACGACACCACCCGAGCTATACAAAACATCCACCAAAGAATTGAAACTGCTCAGAGCTAGCAAAAGAGCTATGCAGATATGCGGCGTAGACCGTTGGAATTCGAAGTCGGGGATCTGGTATTCCTCAAAGTGGCTCCTATGAAGGGAGTGATGAGATTCGGAAGGAAGGGTAAGCTGATTCCGCGCTATGTGGGACCGTATACGATACTGAAGAGAGTCGGTAAGGTAGCTTACGAGCTAGAGCTTCCTCAAGAGATGTCGGCTATTCACAACATGTTCTACGTTTCGATGCTCAAGAAGTGCATTTCCATTACAGACCAAGTGTTTGAGCTACAAACAGTGCAAGTTCAAGAGGACCTGAGTTATGAAAGTCGGCCTATCCAGATACTAGACCGAGAAGTCAAAAGACTAAGGAATAAAGAGGTGCCCTTAGTGAAGGTCCTGTGGCAAAATCAACGGTACGAAGAAGCCACTTGGGAACGTGAGGAGGACATAAAATAGAAGTATCCAGAGTTGTTCTAAGTTTCGAGGATGAAACTTTTAAAAGGTATGAAAGACTGTAACGCCCGTAAAATTTCTAGAAAATTTTATAAGAATTTTTGCATGATTATAATGGGCTTTTATGTGGGCTCTTTCAAAAATAAAAGAAAATAGAGCCAAAAAGGGATGCATGGCCCAGGGTTTGAACCCTGAACCTCCAAGCAGGAAACTAAACCTTAGGATGCATCCGATAACCAGGAGCCCAGCAGGGGTGTGCTATTAGAAGGGTATGAGAAATGATAGATAAGGGTAGGGGAGGCTAAGGGACACGTTCAATTGAATAAATAGGAGTATGAGGAGACAAGAGAACCACAACTTGTCATTCTCTTCTTCCCCCACCGAAACCCCCTCATCCCCTTCTTCCATTTTCGAAAACTCAAGAAGCAAGAAAGAAAAGAGCTCTTGTCTTGGCACCACCTAGGGTATATCCTTATACTAAACAAGTGAAAGGATGTAAGTATCCTCTCACCTGCAGTACAAGTTGTTTCTATTGTTGACTTCTTAAAAATCCTCTTTGAAAGTTTCGGCCAAGACCCCCCCTTCATGCTTCTAATGATTTTCCATGCCATGTTTTGTATGTATATGATGATAACATGTTGATAGATAGGCTTTGAACAAGTTGTTTGAGTGTTTGATTTCAAATCCCCTCTTAGAAGTTTCGGCCAAGTCCTATTTATGCTCCTAATGTTCTTCCATGACATGATCTATATGTAATTGATGTTAACATGTGTTAGTTATGTTAGAATGTATACTGAAAGCCTAGCTCTTTTCTGTATGAACATTTTATTTTGAAATAAGAATCACATGATCATTGTTTGCATTTTATATATTCATTATATATGTGTGCATATTGTCTAATATTCTACATTGTAGATAACATGGTGCTTGGTGTGGCACAGAAGATCATGTTATATGTCCCTTGTAAAATATAAGTAGAGGCTCACAACCAAGATGGTTTTGGACAAACCATTGGCATGGTTGTAGTGTAGCTTGGTATTGTTTTATCTTGAACATAGAGTTACACTAGTACACTTAGGTGTATTGAGTAGGACCGACATAGAGGTGATTCAATTTAGTACTGACTACATAATTGAATCGGACCTCGGATATTATGTTGTACATACTCTTAATCCCTATATAATAACGGGCACATGTACTTAATATTTATTTCTTTAATTTACCAGTGGGTGAGATTTAGATGGATTAAATCAATATGCCCGGTAAGTTGGGAAATAATATTATTTACATGGTGTGCCATTGATTATAGGAGGAAACCGTGTCCTATATATTAGGTTGATGATGTCCCCTTGAGGAGCTCATAAGGTTCATCATGTAAACCCAGCTGGTTGACTTAGTCAACATGATGATAAGGTTGAGTGGTACTACTCGAGGAGTTAGATGTTAATTAATTGATGGTCAGTAAATCAATTAATTGACGAACATTCGATATCTTAAACACGGGGAGATTAATGTACAAATAATATATGGAGCCCATATTAATTTATGGGGGTTGGTGAGGTAGTTCAATGATGATCCTCTAGTGGAATGGAACATCATTGATGGATCAAGTATGTGTGGTTCCGATCCATCGGGTGGCCAAGACCCAACTCCTCCTTATGGTCCCTATCGTAGCCTAATATAATCCTTGTGAAGTCTAGATCCAAGAATGTAAAACAAAACCTAGAACCAACGGTTAGGATTAAATCCCTAAGATCCAATGGTTAGGATGAAACCCTAGAACCAACGGTTGGGATTAAATCCCTACGATCCGATGGTTAGGATGAAACCCTAGAATCGACGGTTGAGATCAAATCCCTAGATCCGACGGTTGGGATAAAACCCTAGATCCGACGGTTGAGATGAAATCCTAGATCCGATGATTAGGATGAAATCCTAGATCCGACGGTTGAGATGAAACCCTAGATCCGACGGTAGGGATAAAACCCTAGATCCGACGGTGGAGGTTAAATCCCTAGATCCGACGGATGAGATTAAATGAGGCTTATGCCCTATTCTATAAATAGGTGCTTAGGGTTATAAGATAAGGAGATTGGTTTTCGAATTAGGGTTAGGGTTTGGCTCATCTTCCATTGGGCGGCTAGGGTTTGGGCGGCTACAAGCTTGGGCGGCAAGCTAGGGTTTGGCCGGTCATCCCTCTCTTCTCCTCCTTGGTTTTGGGCGGCACTCTTCCTTTTTCCTTGCTCCTTGGCCGGCGGTTCTCCATCCATTGGTGGCCGGCAATCATCTTCCTCCAATCTCTCCAAGGTGGCCGTGGTTTCCATTCATTTGGTGGCCGTAGCAAGACCACTTGCTCCTTGTCGACGCAGTTGCACCAAATTCCCTAATTTGGTGGTCGGTTCTAGATAGGAAAGGTATTTGTGATTGCTTCTCTTTGTTCGTAGCGGACAAGGTAGAGAAGAAAGTGATCAAGAAGGCTTCAACTCGTGGAGGATCTTCGTCCACACGTCGTCCACGAGAAGGATAGGACATACGATAGAAGATCGTAAGGTATAAAGTTGTTTTTAACTTTATTTACAGATCTGAATATGTTCTTTAATATTTTGATTATGCATGTGTATGAATGGATATATATTGTATAATCATGGACCCCGAAGACAAACACAAAAACCGGCGATCCATCCGTCGTCTTTTCCGCGGCTAACCAACTAGAAGAGTTGTGTTGCTTGAACAACTAGTTTGTTCAAGCGACCACTCAAGTTGTTAGCACGACGACGAATAGGTTGTGCCAAGGAAGCTCATCCCATCCGGATTAAGTCTTTCATTAGTGAAAATTTTAATCCGGGGACATGGGAGCCAATGAGCCTCTGAAGCGACACATCCCAAGAATTGGTATCAGAGCCACAGTTTCCGGTTTTGTGTGTTTTGGATTCGGTTAATTTTTTATGCATTTTTCATATATTATATGTGCCGGATAATAGTAGGATATGCGTAGTTTAACTTTTTGGTTGCAGGCATAAGATCCGACTATTATGGCCATGTGTGTGTATGTGAATGGATGTGTGTAAAAAATTTATTATTTGAATCCTCGGGGTTGACGAGGCTAGATTAGTATTTAATTTTTGTAATTAAATACGACATTGTTTAGCCGCTCATTTTAGTTTACTTTCGATCTAGATTATTTGTACACTCCTTCGTGGAGTATAGGATCGATGGATGTAAATTAAAATGTTTTATCTCGCCTCGGAACTCTTTGGTGACTTGTGCATGGGAAAAGATGGAGCGGACGAGGTGGCCACATGACGGGATGCATATTGGAGGACAATGCCATAATAGTTGGAAAAATTCTATTTTTTCCATATTTATTGCTTATTTGTTTTATATGCATGTTGTGTGTGATTTAAAATTCCTCATTTGCAATTTACTAAGTGGGAGAGGGATATTTTAATTAATTCCCGCGGCCTCCATTACAATTTGACGTGTGATGCGAACAAACTTGTGTGTTGGCTCTGAGTGCCTTCCTCCCTGCGGACGGGTTTGTTTGCGGATCACTAGGTCAAATAATGGTTATAGGAAATTATCTAGGAGCATGTGTACTTCCACAGCGGTAAGGCACATAATCCGAAATAATTCCCTTAGTATCGTGTAATGGTGCACACTTAGATGCAAATGAAAGTATCCTCCCCATCGGAGTCACTGCTTTTATTTGTAGGGCCAAAGAGGAACCAACTATTAATTTTATTTATCAAAAAGTAAGGTTGACAAGATAATAAAATTAATGGGTAAAACCTCCTCTTACAAATGTAGGTTTCATATACGTCCACACAGCGTGGCATACGAAATTCTCGGTGTTTTGAGGTGTTGGTTGATTTCAGGATTTTATTGTTTTGAGGAATCAATAATATTTGAAATCTAATATTTTTGATCATTTTGATTTTTAGGAATTTCAAATGGCTTTCAACCCACTTGCTGTGATTTTAAAAGAAAACAAACTTACTGGTCCAAACTACATTGATTGGAAAAGAAACCTGGATATTGTCTTAACTGCGGAGGAGTACAAATTTGTACTCTTCGAGGTCTGTCCTTCTAAGCCCACCGATGACTCTGATGAAAAGGAGAAAGAACATTATAAGAAATGGGTTAAGGCAGATGAGATGGCGCGGTGTTACATTTTGGCATTTATGTCAAATGTGCTGTAACATCAGCATCAGGCCATAGCCACAGCTTATGACATGATGTTCAATCTCAAGGAACTTTTCGGACATCAGAGTAGGGCGGCTAGGCAGGAGGCAATGAGAAACTTGATGACGACCACCATGGTCGAGGGAACACCCGTTAGGGATCATGTTCTCAAGATGATGGCTCATCTTAATGAGATGGAAGTCCTCAAAGCTGAGATCGAAGGGGAAACCCAGGTCGATATCATTCTCCAGTCTCTGCCTAGGAGTTTTGAGCAGTTCCGCCTCAACTACAACATGAACAAGAGGTTGTATTCATTGGCGGAGCTTCTGACAGAACTCCAGGCAGCAGAGGGGCTTTTTCGTCAGAGTTCTCAAGCCATGGTCGCTCAGAAGGTTTCTTCCTCTAAACTGAAAGGTAAGAAGAAGAAGAAGCAAGGTGGAGCAAAGAAAGTGGCAGGAGGACCTCAGGCAGGAGTGAAGAAGCCGAAAGGCAAGTGCTTCACTTGCAAGCAGACTGGACATTGGAAGGCGGACTGTCCTCGCGGAAAGAATAAAGGTATATCTTCTTGTTTAGTTGTTGAAACATGTTTAGCGGTGTTATCTACCAGTACCTGGTGTGTAGATACAGGAGCCACTGATCATGTCTGCAATACTTTACAGGTGTTCCAGGAAACCCGACGACTAGCTGAGGGAGAAATCACCGTCTTCATGGGCAATGCTTCAAAGGTGGCAGCTATTGTAGTGGGAGACGTTTATTTATCTTTTGATAGGAATAAATTTATGGTGTTGAGAAATTGTCTTTATGTACCTACTTTTAGAAAGAATTTAATTTCAGTTTCTAAATTGTTTTTGGATGGATATTATGTTTCTTTTAATGACAAGGTGGTTATAAAAAGGAATAGAGAGATTATCTGTTCTGGTACATTGGTTGGCAATTTATATACTCTTGAACCAAAAACTCCCACGATGCATATAGAAGTAAATAACTCATCTTCTAAATCTAATAAGAGAAAAGAACCTTCGCAAATGAACCAAACATATCTTTGGCATCTAAGGCTTGGTCATATTAACCTAAGTAGAATTCAAAGGTTGATAGCTGATGGACCTTTGGGTTCATTAGTGGTGGAGGATCTCCCAACCTGCGAATCTTGCTTGGAAGGTAAAATGACCAAGAGGCCTTTCAAGGCCAAGGGGTATAGAGCCAAAGATGTGTTGGAAATGGTTCATTCTGATTTGTGCGGTCCTATGTCTATCCAGGCAAGAGGTGGCTTTGAATACTTCGTCTCTTTTATAGATGATTATTCAAGGTATGGATACATTTACTTGATGCGCCGCAAGTCTGAATGCTTTGACAAGTTCAAAGAATTCAAGGCTGATGTGGAGAACCGTCAAGGTAAAAGTATCAAGACATTACGATCTGATCGTGGTGGCGAGTACCTCTTGGGAGAGTTTAGGAGTTACTTATCAGAGGCTAGGATTCAATCCCAATTGTCTGCACCTGGTACACCCCAGCAGAATGGTGTAGCGGAGTGAAGGAATAGGACTCTTATGGAGATGGGCAGATCGATGATGAGTTATTCTGAGTTACCTATTTCGTTCTGGGGGTATGCACTGGATACGGCAATGTATACTCTGAACTTGGTTCCATCTAAATCAGTACCTTCTACCCCTGTAGAATTGTGGACTGGGCAAAAGCCTAGTCTGAGACATATTCGGATATGGGGGAGTCCAGCACATGTGCTGAAGGCTGATGCTGGTAAGTTGGAACCTCGTACAGAAGTATGCATGTTTGTTGGCTACCCTAAGGGAACGAAAGGTGGTTTATTTTATAATCCTAGAGATCAGAGGGTGATCGTTAGCACGAACGCCAGATTTCTAGAGGAGGATTATGTAATGAACCACAAGCCCAAGAGTAGGATTGTTCTTGAGGAGTTGGCAGGGGAAGTTCCGACTTCAGTACCACCGGTACAAGAGGATACCCCACAAGTCACTGCACCGCGTGTCACAGAGCATACACGGGAGGTACCTCGTCGTAGTGGGAGGGTTGTTAGACAACCCGATAGATTCATGTTTTTGGGAGAGTCTTCGGACTTAGTCCCTGGTGAACATGAACCTGATCCCTGGACATATGACGAGGCAATCCAAGATAGAGATGCAGTATCTTGGCAAAGAGCGATGAATTCAGAGATAGAATCTATGGATTCTAATCAGGTCTGGGAGCTAGTAGAGCCACCCGATGGTGTAAAAACTATTGGATGCAAGTGGATCTACAAGAGAAAGAGAGGGGTAGACGGGAAGGTTGAGACCTTCAAAGCTAGGCTTGTTGCGAAAGGGTATACTCAGAAAGAGGGTATCGACTATGAGGAGACCTTTTCGCCAGTAGCTATGCTTAAGTCTATCCAAATTCTCTTATCTATAGCTGCTCATATGGATTATGAGATATGGCAGATGGATGTCAAGACGACTTTTCTAACTGAAGTCTTGAGGAGAACATCTATATGCGACAACCAGAGGGATTCATTGCTAAAGGCAAAGAGCATCTTGTATGTAAGCTTAATCGGTCCATTTATGGATTGAAGCAAGCTTCTAGATCTTGGAACATCCGCTTTGATGAGGTAATCCAGTCATATGGATTTATTCAAAGTTCGGATGAACCTTGTGTATACAAGAGATGTGACGGAAACGTAGTGGTGTTTCTTGTACTATACGTAGATGACATTTTGTTAGTTGGCAACAATATCAAAGTGTTATCAGACGTAAGGGTATGGTTGTCCAAACAGTTTGACATGAAGGACTTGGGAGAAGTGGGACACATCCTTGGGATCAAAGTTATAAGGGATCGCAAGAAAAGGATGTTGTGCTTATCTCAAGCTTCATATATTGACACTATCCTTGCTCGTTTTAGCATGCAGAACTCCAAGAAAGGTTTTCTACCTTTTAGGCATGGAGTTCCTTTATCTAAAGAGATGTTTCCCAAAACATCAAAGGATATAGAGGACATGAAGGCGGTTCCTTATTCTTCGGCAGTAGGAAACCTTATGTATGCTATGCTATGTACGAGACCGGATATCTGCTTTTCCGTGGGCATGGTTAGCAGATATCAGAGTAATCTTGGACAGGGACATTGGACTGCGGTAAAGCATATATTGAAGTACCTGAGAAGGACTAGGGATTATATGCTGGTTTACCGGGCAGATCAATTAGTCCCTGTGGGTTACACGAATTTGGATTTCCAATCAGATAGGGACAAGAGTAAGTCTACCTCGGGGTTTGTGTTTACTTTTGGAGGTGGAGCCATAGTATGGAGGAGTGTCAAGCAGAAATGCGTGGCGGACTCTACCATGGAAGCTGAGTATGTGGCAGCCTCTGAGGCAGACAAGGAAGCTGTATGGCTCAGGAACTTCTTGATGGACTTGGATGTGATTCCTGGTTTGCCCAGAACTATCACAATATATTGTGATAACAGTGGTGCAGTTGCAAACTCCAAGGAACCACGAGCCCATAAGGCGAGTAAACACATAGAGCGCAAGTACCACCTCATATGAGAGATCGTAAAGCGAGGAGAAGTTGCTGTCGCCAAGATTGCATCAGAGGATAACCTGGCAGATCCATTCACTAAGGCCCTTCCAGCGAAAGCGTTTGATAGGCATGTGGAGGACATGGGGATCAGATGTATGGCAGAGTGATGACAGCATAGTCTTTTAGTATAAGTGGGAGATTGTTAGAATGTATACTGAAAGCCTAGCTCTTTTCTGTATGAACATTTTATTTTGAAATAAGAATCACATGATCATTGTTTGCATTTTATATATTCATTATATATGCGTGCATATTGTCTAATATTCTACATTGTAGATAACATGGTGCTTGGTGTGGCACAGAAGATCATGTTATCAGTCCCTTGTAAAATATAAGTAGAGGCTCACAACCAAGATGGTTTTGGACAAACCATTGGCATGGTTGTAGTGTAGCTTGGTATTATTTTATCTTGAACATAGAGTTACACTAGTACACTTAGGTGTATTGAGTAGGACCGACATAGAGGTGATTCAATTTAGTACTGACTACATAATTGAATCGGACCTCAGATATTATGTTGTACATGCTCTTAATCCCGATATAATAACGGGCACATGTACTTAGTATTTATTTCTTTAATTTACCAAAGGTGAGATTTAGATGGATTAAATCAATATGCTCTTAAGTTGGGAAATAATATTATTTACATGGTGTGCCGCTTGATTATAGGAGGAAACCGTGTCCTATATATTAGGTTGATGATGTCCCTCGAGGAGCTCATAAGGTTCATCATGTAAACTCAAATTGGTTGACTTAGTCAACATGATGATAAGGTTGAGTGGTACTACTCGAGGAGTTAGATGTTAATTAATCGATGGTCAGTAAATCAATTAATTGACGGACATTCGATATCTTAAACACGGGGAGATGGATGTACAAATAATATATGGAGCCCATATTAATTTATGGGGTTGGTGAGGTAGTTCAATGATGATCCTCTAGTGGAATGGAACATCATTGATGGATCAAGTATGTGTGGTTCCGATCCATGGCCAAGACCCAACTCCTCCTTATGGTCCCTATCGTAGCCTAATATAATCCTTGTGAAGTCTAGATCCAAGAATGTAAAACAAAACCTAGAACCAACGGTTAGGATTAAATCCCTAAGATCCGATGGTTAGGATGAAACCCTAGAACCAACGGTTGGGATTAAATCCCTAAGATCCGATGGTTAGGATGAAACCCTAGAATCGACGGTTGAGATCAAATCCCTAGATCTGACGGTTGGGATAAAACCCTAGATCCGACGGTTGGGATGAAATCCTAGATCCGACGATTAGGATGAAATCCTAGATCCGACGGTTGAGATGAAACCCTAGATCCGACGGTTGGGATAAAACCCTAGATCCGACGGTGGAGGTTAAATCCCTAGATCCGACGGATGAGATTAAAGGAGGATTAAGCCCTATTCTATAAATAGGTGCTTAGGGTTGGGTGGCAAGGATAAGATAAGGAGATTGGTTTTCGAATTAGGGTTAGGGTTTGGCTCATCTTCCATTGGGCGGCTAGGGTTTGGGCGGCTACAAGCTTGGGCGGCAAGCTAGGGTTTGGCCGGTCATCCCTCTCTTCTCCTCCTTGGTTTTGGGCGGCACTCTTCTCTTGTCCTTGATCCTTGGCGGTTCTCCATCCATTGGTGTCCAGCAATCATCTTCCTCCAATCTCTCCAAGGTGGCCGACGGTTTCCATTCATTTGGTGGCCGGCGCATCATCCACTTGCTCCTTGGCCGGCGGTTGCACCAAATTCCCTAATTTGGTGGTCGGTTCTAGATAGGAAAGGTATTTGTGATTGCTTCTCTTTGTTCTCAGCGGACAAGGTAGAGAAGAAAGTGATCAAGAAGGCTTCAACTCGTGGAGGATCTTCGTCCACACGTCGTCCACGAGAAGGATAGGACATACGATAGAAGATCGTAAGGTATAAAGTTGTTTTTAACTTTATTTACAGATCTGAATATGTTCTTTAATATTTTGATTATGCATGTGTATGAATGGATATATATTGTATAATCATGGACCCCGAAGACAAACACAAAAATCGGCGATCCATCCGTCGTCTTTTCCGCGGCTAACCAACTAGAAGAGTTGTGTTGCTTGAACAACTAGTTTGTTCAAGCGACCACTCAAGTTGTTAGCACGACGACGAATAGGTTGTGCCAAGGAAGCTCATCCCATCCGGATTAAGTCTTTCATTAGTGAAAATTTTAATCCGGGGACATGGGATCCAATGAGCCTCCGAAGCGACACATCCCAACAAGTTAGACCTTGTACAAGTTGTTTTAGGGTTTGAAGTGTTAATACCCCCCCCCCCCCCCCCCCCCCCCCCCACCCACATGAAGTTTCGGGCCAACCCATGTTATGCTTGTTAATGATGTTTCATGCCATACTATATATGTATATGATGTTAGATAGATCTTGTACAAGTTATTTTAGGGTTTGAAGTGTTAAGAGCCCCCATGAGGATTCAGCCAACCCATGTTATGCTTGTTAATGATGTTTCATGCCATACTATATTTGTATATGATGTTAGTATGATGTTAGATAGACCTTGTACAAGTCATTTTAGGGTTTGAAGTTTTAAAAGCCCCCCATGAGGATTCGGCCAACCCATGTTTATGCTTGTTAATGATGTTTCATGCCATACTATATATGTATATGATGTTAGTATGATATTAGATAGAACTTGTACAAGTTGTTTTAGTGTTTGAATTCTTAAGAACCCTCCCTTAGGGTTTCGGCCAACCCATGTTCATGCCCTCTAATAATCCTCCATGCCATGCTACATATATATAATATGTTAATATGATGTTATTTAGGCTTTGTGTAAGTTGTGGAGCATTTGAATCCCTAGAAACCTCCATTAGGGTTTCGACCAAACCATGTTTGGGATACCAATAATTTCCCCTTGTCATGTTTTATATGTATATGATGTTAACAGGTTTATAGTTAGACCTTGTACAAGTTGAATTAGGGTTTGAATTCTTAAGATTCCCCCTTGGAAGTTTCGACCAAACCTTGTTCATGCTTACCCATGATCTTCCATGTCATGATATATCTATATATGATGTTAACATGTTTTATGTTATGAAAAGGAACATGATATGTTATGAAAAGAAACAAGATATGTTATGAAAAGGAAATTGATATGTTATGAAAAGGAACATGATATGTTATGATAAGAAACATGATATGTTATGATAAGGAATATGATATGTTATGATAAGGAACATGATATGTTATGATAAGGAATATGATATGTTATGATAAGGAACATGATATGTTATTATAAGGAACATGATATGCTATTTTACTTTTGTATGGCTTGTACCGGACCCTAGCAAGGTCCAAGGGATGGGCTCCTACGTGCCCCTAGGTCGACGGTCATAGTACGGACCTAGTACGGGATGGGCTTTTAAGTTGCCCTAGGCCGACGGTCGTAGTACGGGCCTAGGATGGGCTTCTATGTTATGTTGCCCCAAGGTCGACCGTCGTAGTACGGACCTAGTACCCTAGCAGGTTCGGGATTAGCTACCTCGGGTCTATTTAGGGATGCGCGCAAAGATGATGATGTATGTGGTACAATGTCGGGCCCACTATGTTGAGATTATGTTTAAGTACCTATAAAGTATATGTTTTCAAAGAACATCGTGCATATACCCATTTCATGTCTATGTGATTATGATATTTATATGAATGCTATGCTTATATGTTCTTAATTGATTGATTATGATATTTGTATGAATGCTATGCTTATATGATCTTAATTGATCATGTTGAATGGTGGAAGCTTCGCTTCACACTTCAATTCGGTCGCTTGTTCATGGCGATCCCATCGATGTCCCTGGATAAAAAAAATTTATCCTTGACAAGAGGGATTACCCAAGCAACCGTTTCATCATTGTGCTATTCGAATTAGAGTAGTCACTTGAACAAACTTGTTGTTCAAGCCACCAACTTCTATTCTACGAATAGCCGCGGAATAGTCGATGTACGGATCGACGACTTTTGTGTTTATGTTCGGGGTCCAAGTTATATTAGCCACAAAACTGAATATATCATGCATATATAATTGAAAATAATCATAAACATGTTACATAAGAAAATAGACAAGTATTATACATCTCGATCTTCTATCGTATGTCCTTCCTCCTTTTGGACGTCGTGTGGGCGACGATCTACCAAAAGTCGAAGCTCCTAGATCACCAATCTTCCTTCCTTGCTCACTCCGAACAAGAGGAAGACTAAGAAACAAAGCACTTCGCCTTCTTTCAACCAACCACCAAGCTCCAAGCTTGGTGCTTGCCGCCGGCCAAGAAGGAGATCAAGGAGAGTGAACGCCGGCCAAGACTCTAAGGTAAGAGACCCTAGACTTCTTTCCACCGGCCAAGGAGAGGAGAGAAACTTGTTTGGACACCGACCAAGGTCTAGTGAAGGAGAAGGGGCGCCGACAACTCTCAAGGAAGAAGAATAAGAAGAGGAAAAACTTCCTTATTTGTGGCCGCCCAAGCACAAACCCTAACTCAAAGCCTCTTGCCGCCCAACCCTAATCTCCCTTGCCTCTAATTCTATCTCCATGCCAACCCTTAAGCCCCTTTTTATAGAGTTAGGGATAAGCCTTGTTTTAATCTCCACCATTGGTTATAGGGATTTATTCTCAACCGTCATATCTAGAGATTTAATTTTAATCGTCGGATCTAGAGATTTAATCTCTACCTTAGGATCTAGAGTTTTGTTTTCATCCATTGGATCTAGGCTTCATGAGGTATTAATAGGCTACAATAGGGACTATGAGGAGGAGTTGGATCTTGGCCACCCAATGGAGCAAGCCCACATAAAGTCCGATCCATTAATGATAATCCAATCCACTAAAAGATTATCATGGATCTACCTCACCAACCTCCATTAGTTAATATGAGCTCCAAATATTATTTGTACATTTTTCTCCCCGTGTTTAAGATCTCGAATGTTCGTCGATTAATTAATTTACTGACCATTAATTAATCAACATCTAACTCCATGAGTAGTACCACTCAACCTTTCCATCATGCCGGACCAACTCCACCAGCAGGGTTTACATGATGAACCTTATGAGCTCCTCAAGGGGACATCATCATCATAATATATAGGATACTATTTCCTCCTATAATCAATGACATACCATATAAATAATATCATTTCCCAGCACCGAGCCTATCGATTTAATCTATAAATCTCGCACATTGGTAAATCAAAGAAATGAATACTAAGTCTATGTGTCCGTTATTATATCGGGATTAAGAGCATGTACAATATAATATCTGAGGTCCAATTCGATTATGTAGTCAGCAATAAATCGAAGCACCTCTAAGTCGGTCCTGCTCAATACACACAAAGTGTACTAGTGTGATTCTAAGGTCAAGATAAACCAATACCAAATCACACTACAACCATTCCAATGGTTTGTCCAAACCCATCTTGGTTGTGAGCCTATACTTATACTTTACAAGGAGCCGATAACATGATCTCCCGTGTGACACTACACACCATGTTATGTACAATGTAATGTATTAGACAATATGCATAACCATAAATATGCAAACAATGATCATGTGATTCTTATTTCAAAATAAAAATGTTCATACAAAAGATAGACTTTTCAGTATACATCCTAACAATCTCCTACTTATACTAAAAAACTATACTGTCCTCAAACTACCATACATATGATTCTCATTCCCTCCACATGCCTATCAAAAGCTCTCGCCGGAAGGGCCTTAGTGAAAGGATCTTCCAGGTTATCCTCCGATGCAATCTTGGCAACAACAACTTCTCCTCTCTTTACGATTTCTCGTATCAGGTGGTACTTGCGCCACTATTATCACAATAAATTGTGATAGTTCTGGGCAAACCAGGAATCACATCCAAGTCCATCAGGAAGTTCCTGAGCCACACAACTTCTTTGGCCGCCTTAGAGGCCGCCACATACTCAGCTTCCATGGTAGAGTCCGACACACATTTCTTCTTGACACTCCTCCATAAAATGGCTCCACCTCCCAAAGTAAACAAAAAACCTGAGGTAGACTTACTGTTATCCATATTTGATTGGAAGTCAGAATCTGTATAACCCACAGGGAGTAATTGGTCTGCCTGGTAAACTAGCATATAATCCTTAGTCCTTCTCAAGTACTTCAATATATGCTTTACCGGAGTCCAATGTCCCTATCCTAGATTACTCTGATATCTGCTGACCATGCTCACGACAAAGCAGATATCTGGT
Organism: Wurfbainia villosa; assembly: GCA_025175895.1. Taxonomy (NCBI): domain Eukaryota; kingdom Viridiplantae; phylum Streptophyta; class Magnoliopsida; order Zingiberales; family Zingiberaceae; genus Wurfbainia; species Wurfbainia villosa. Next base: position 27,977,853 of record CM045995.1, read on the forward strand.
ATCATACATAACATCGCATACAAGAGGCTTCCTACCGCCGAAGCATAATGAACCGCCTTCATCTCCTCTATCTCCTCAGATGTTCTAGGACACTTCTCCTTAGATAAAGGAACTCCATGCCTAAAAGGTAGAAAACCCTTCTTGGAGTTCTGCATGCTAAAACGATCCATAATGGTGTCTATGTATGAAGCTTGAGATAAGCACAACATCCTTTTCCTGCGATCCCTTATAACCTTGATCCCAAGGATGTGTCCCACTTCTCCCAAGTCCTTCATATCAAACTGTTTGGACAACCATACCCTTACGTCCGATAACACCTTGACATTGTTGCCAATTAACAAAATGTCATCTACGTATAGTACAAGAAATACCACTACATTTCCGTCACATCTCTTGTATACACAAGACTCATCCGGACTTTGAATAAATCCATAAGACTTGATTACCTCATCAAAGCGAATGTTCCAAGACCTCGAAGCTTGCTTCAATCCATAAATGGACCGATTAAGCTTACATACAAGATGCTCTTTGCCCTTCGCAATGAATCCCTCTGGTTGCTTCATATAGATGTTTTCCTCATGACTTCCATTAAGGAAAGTTGTCTTGAAATCCATCTGCCACACCTCATAATCCATATGAGCGGCATAAGAGAATCCGGATAGACTTAAGCATGGCCACCAGCGAAAAGGTCTCCTCATAATCGATACCCTCTTTCTGAGTATACCCCTTCGTAACAAGCCTCGCTTTGAAGGTCTCAATCTTCCTGTCTATTCCTCTATTTCTTTTGTAGATCCACTTGCATCCAATGGTTTTTACACCATCGGGTGGTTATACTAGCTCCAAAACCTGATTCAAATCCATAGATTCAATCTCAGTATTCATTGCATTTTGCCAAGATACCGCATCTTTATCTTGGATTGCCTCATCATATGTCCAGGGATCAGGTTCATGTTCGCCAGGGACCAAATCAGAAGATTCTCTCAAGAACATGAATCTATCAGGCTGTCTCACAACCCTCCCACTACGATGAGGTATCACCTGTGTATCCTCTGTGACACGCGGTGCAGTGACTTGTGGTATGTCCTCTTGTACCGGTGGTACTGAAGAAGCGACTTTCCCTTTCAGTTCCTCCAAAACAATCTGACTCATGGGCTTGTGGTTCATGACATAGTCTTCCTCTAGAAATCTGGCATTCGTGTTGACGATCACCCTTTGATCTCTAGGACTATAAAACAAACCACCTTTCGTTCCTCTAGGATAGCCAACGAACATGCACACTTCTGTACGAGGTTCCAACTTACCAGCATCTGCCTTCAGTACATGTGCTGGACTCCCCCATATCCGAATATGTCTTAGACTAGGCTTTTGCCCAGTCCACAATTCTGTGGGAGTAAAAGGCACTGATTTAGATGGAACCAAGTTCAGAATGTACACTGTCGTATCTAGAGCATATCCCCAGAACGTATCTGGCAACTCAGAATAACTCATCATCAATCTAACCATCTCCATAAGAGTCCTATTCCTTCGCTCTGCTACACCATTCTACTGGGGTGTGCCAGGTGCAGACAATTGGGATTGAATCCCAGCCTCTGATAAGTAATTCCTAAACACTCCCAAGAGGTACTCACCACCATGATAAGATCGTAGTGTCTTGATACTTTTACCTTGACATTTTTCTGCATCAGCCTTGAATTTTTTGAACTTGTCAAAGCATTTAGACTTACGGCACATTAAGTAAATGTATCCATATCTCGAATAATCGTCTATAAAAGAGACGAAATACTCAAAACCACCTCTAGCCTGGATAGACATAGGACCACACAAATCAAAATGAACCAATTCTAACACATCTTTGGCTCTATACCCCTTGGCCTTAAAAGGCCTCTTGGTTATTTTACCTTCAGAGCAAGATTCGCAGGTTGGGAAATCTTCCACCACTAATGAACCCAGAGGTTCATCAGCTATCAACCTTTGAATTATGCTTAGGTTAATATGACCAAGCCTAAGATGTCAAAGATATGTTTGGTTCATCTTCGAAGGTTCTTTTCTCTTATTGGAATTAGAAGATGAGTTATTAGCTTATATTTGCATCGTGGGAGCTTTTGGTTCAAGTGTGTATAAATTTTCTATCAATGCACCCGAACAGATAATGTTCCTATTCCTTTTTATAACAACTCTATCATTAAAAGAAATAGAATATTCATCCATAAACAATTTAGAAACCGAAATTAAATTCTTTCTAAATAAAGGTACATAAAGGCAATTCTTAAGAACCAAAACTTTTTTTTTCTCAAAAGATAAATAAACGTCTCCCACTACAATAGCCGCCACCTTCGTGGCATCACCCAGGTATACGATAATCTCCCCCTCAGCCAGTCGTCTGGTTTCCTAGAACCCCTGCAAAGTATTGCAAATATGATCAGTGGCTCCCGTATCTACACACCAGGTGCCGGTAGATAACACCGCTAAACATGTTTCAATGACTAGACCAAAAGATATACCTTTGTTTTGCTTGCGATTAGGGCAGTCCTTCTTCCAGTGTCCAGTCTGCTTACAAGTAAAGCACTTGCCTTTCGGCTTCTTCACTCCTCCCTGAGTTCCTCCCACCGCCTTTGCCCCAGCTTGTTTCTTCTTCTTCTTGCCTTTCGAGTTAGAAGTACAAACCTTTTGGGTAACCATGGCATGTGCCTGAGCACTCTGACGAAATAGCCCCTCTGCCGCCTGGAGTTCTGTTAGAAGCTCCGCCAATGAATACAACCTCTTGTTCATGTTGTAGTTTAGGAGAAACTGCTAAAAACTCCTAGGTAGAGACTGGAGAATGATATCGACCTGGGGTTCCCCATCGATCTCAGCTCTAAGGACCTCTAGCTCATTGAAATGAGCCATCATCTTGAGAACATGATCCCTCACGGGTGTTCCCTCGATCATGGTGGTCGTCATCAAGTTCCTCATGGCTTCCTGCCTAGCAGCCTGATTCTGGTGTCCAAAAAGTTCTTTGAGATTGAGCATCATGTCATAAGCAGTGGGCATGGCTTGATGCTGATGTTGCAGTACATTTGACATAGATGCCAAAATGTAACACCGCGCCATCTCATCGGCCTTGATCCACTTCTTATAACTCTCCTTCTCCTTTTCTCCAGAATCATCCGCAGGCTTAGGAGGCCACTCTTCAAGGAGTACATATTTGTATTCCTCAGCAGTCAAGACAATGTCAAGATTCCTCTTCCAATCAACATAATTGGGTCTAGTAAGTTTATTCTCTTTCAGTATCACAGCAAGTGGGTTCAGAGTCATTTTGAAAGAAAACCTAAGAATCACATAGATAAAAAACATTAGATTTCAAAAAAGTATTGATTCCTCAAACAATAAAATTTTAAAATCAACCAACACCTCAAAACACAGAGAATATCATATGCCACGATAGTGTGGACGTATATGAATTCTACATTTGTAAGAGGAGATTTTACCCATTAATTTTACTATCTTGTCAACCTAACTTTTTGACAAGTAAAATTAATAGTTGGTTCCTCTTTGGCCTTACAAATAAAAGCAGTGACTCCGATGGGGAGGATACTTATATTTGTATCTAAGTGTTCACCATTACTCGGTACCAAGGTAATTATCTCGGGTTATGTGCCTTCCGATGGGGAAGTACACACGCTCTTTAATAATTTCCTATAACCATATTTCACCTTGTGATCCGCAAACAAACTCATCCGATGGGGAGGAAGACACTCAGAGCCGACACGCAAGTTTGTTTGCATCACATGTCAAATCGTAATGGAGGCCGTGCGAATTTACAAAAATATCTCTCTCCCACTTAGTAATTTAAAATTGAGGAATTTTCTAGCCTACAATATGCATATCAAACAATAAGCAATAAATATGAAAAATAAAATTTTTCCAACTATTATGGCTTTTGTCTTCAATATGTCTTCCGTCGTATCCCCATCTCGTCCGCTCCTCCTATGCCATGTACGAGCCATGCGGAGATCCGAGCCGAGACTAAATATTTTAATTTACATTCATCAATCCTATACTCCACGAGAGAGTGTACATGAAATCTAGATCGAAAGTAAACTAAAATAAAATGAATGGCTAAACCATGTCGTATCTAATTTCCAAAAATTAAATACTAGCCTCATCAACCTCGAGGATTCAATAAAACATACAATCACATACACACATATGGCCATAATAGTTGGATCCTATGCCTGCAACCAAAGAGTTAACCTACGCATATCCTACTATTATCCTACACATATAATATATGAAAAGTGCATAAAAGTAACTGAATCCTAAACACACAAAACCAGAAATCGTGGCTCTGATACCACTTGAAGGGAGGAAGCTTCGCTTCCCACTTCAACTCGGTCGCTTGTTCATGGTGATCCCATCGATGTCCCCAGATAAAAAAAAATTATCCTTGACAAGAGGGATTACCCAAGCAACCGTTTCATCGTCGTGCTATTCGAATTAGAGTAGTCACTTGAACAAACTTGTTGTTCAACCCACCAACCTCTATTCTACGAATAGCCGCGGAATAGACAATGTACGGATCGCCGGCTTTTGTGTTTATGTTCGGGGTCCAAGTTATATTAGCCACAAAACAGAATATATCATGCATATATAATTGAAAACAATCATAAACATGTTACATAAGAAAATAGACAAGTATTATACCTCTCGATCTTCTATCGTATGTCCTTCCTCCTTTTGGACGTCGTGTGGGCGATGATCTACCAAAAGTCGAAGCTCCTAGATCACCAATCTTCCTTCCTTGCTCTCTCTGAACAAGAGGAAGACTAAGAAACAAAGCACTTCTCCTTCTTTCAACCAACCACCAAGCTCCAAGCTTGGTGCTTGCCGCCGGCCAAGAAGGAGATCAAGGAGAGTGAACGCCGGCCAAGACTCTAAGGGAAGAGACCCTAGACTTCTTTCCATCGGCCAAGGAGAGGAGAGAAACTTGTTTGGACGCCGGCCAAGGTCTAGGGAAGGAGAAAGGCCGCCGACAACTCTTAAGGAAGAAGAATAAGAAGAGGAAAAACTTTTTTATTTGTGGCCGCCCAAGCACAAACCCTAACTCCAAGCCTCTTGCCGCCCAACCCTAATCTCCCTTGCCTCTAATTCTATCTCCACGCCAACCCTTAAGCCCCTTTTTATAGAGTTAGGGATAAGCCTTGTTTTAATCTCCACCATTGGTTTTAGGGATTTAATCTCAACCGTTGGATCTAGAGATTTAATCTCAACCGTCGGATCTAGAGATTTAATCTCTACCTTTGGATCTAGAGTATTGTTTTCATCCATTGGATCTAGGCTTCATGAGGTATTAATAGGCTACAATAGGGACCATGAGGAGGAGTTGGATATTGGCCACCCAATGGATCAAGCCCACATAAAGTCTGATCCATTAATGATAATCCAATCCACTAAAGGATTATCATTGATCTACCTCACCAACCCCCATAAGTTAATATGGGCTCCATATATTATTTGTACATTTTTCTCCCCATGTTTAAGATCTCGAATGTCCGTCGATTAATTAATTTACTGACCATTAATTAATCAACATCTAACTCCATGAGTAGTACCACTCAACCTTTTCATCATGCCGAACCAAGTCCACCTGCAGGGTTTACATGATGAACCTTATGAGCTCCTCAAGGGGACATCATCATCCTAATATATAGGACACGGTTTCCTCCTATAATCAACGACACACTATATAAATAATATCATTTCCCAACTTACCGAGCCTATCGATTTAATCTATAAATCTCTCCCATTGGTAAATCAAAGAAATGAATACTAAGTATATGTTTCCGTTATTATATCGGGATTAAGAGCATGTACAATATAATATCTGAGGTCCGATTCGATTATGTAGTCAGCAATAAATTGAATCTCCTCTAAGTCGGTCCTACTCAATACACACAAAGTGTACTAGTGTGATTCTATGGTCAAGATAAACCAATACCAAATCACACTACAACCATTCCAATGGTTTGTCCAAAGCCATCTTGGTTGTGAGCCTATACTTATACTTTACAAGGAGCCGATAACATGATCTCCCGTGTGACACCACACACCATGTTATCTACAATGTAATGTATTAGACAATATGCATAACCATAAATATGCAAACAATGATCATGTTATTCTTATTTCAAAATAAAAATATTCATACAAAAGATAGACTTTTCAGTATACATCCCAACACATGTCACTACTTTTATATGAATGCTATGTCTATATGTTCTTAAGTGATCATGTCACTACTTTTATATGAATTCTATGCTTATATGTTCTTAATTGATTGATTATGATATTTATATGAATGCTATGCCTATATGTTCTTAATTGATCATGTCACTACTTTTATATGAATGCTATGCTTATATGTTCTTGAATGATCATGTCACTACTCTTATATGAATGCTATACTTATATGTTCTTAAATGATCATGTCACTACTCTATGTCTAATTCTTGATGTATGCCTTTTGTGAGTAGGAAAGGATCTTACTAAGCCTATGTGCTTATAGTTTCTTGTTTCCCTTGTACTGCAGATAAGGGTAAAGAATGGCTAAACTAAAGGGAGCAGCAGGAGGGGCAAAGTGTGTGTGGTAGTGGCATGGTGGAGGAGATCTGTTTTATTTTCCCAGACTTATGCATGTTTTCCCTTTAAGTTTTGCATGTTAGTTGTTAAGAGTCGTACTCTACTTGATGTTGATGGTTGCTCCTTGGTGTCCATTATGTTGATTATCATGAACTTGAATTAAGTAGTGTCCTTATGAAATGATTATGCATGCTCTATGTTTCATGGTTTATGTCGAAAAAAAAAAGAAGTTTAAATCCTTCCATTGTAAATGCATGTATGTATGATCGTGTAGTGCCGCCCTTCCACCCCCTCTAGATTATGGGGAAGGGGCCGACGTGACAGATTATGGATAGTATGTCGCTACGGAATGGTGGTCCTAGGTTTGTTATGATTAGTTGAGTACGACTCTCTGCAGAATAGAGAGTGTGTTGATTAGTTGAGTATGACTCTCTATACGTTAGAGAGTATGTGGTGGATGTAAGTTATGTGTGACTGTGCATTCATGTCATTTACATGCATGCTGGCGACTTAGTCTCCCTTGTGATTGATGACATTGCTCAGAGGCTCATTGGCTCCCATGTCCCCGGATTAAAATTTTCACTAATGAAAACTAATCCGGATGGGATGAGTTTCCTAAGCTCAACCAATTCGTCGTCGTGCTAATGACTCGAGCGATCGCTTTAACAAACTAGTTGTTCAAGCAACAAAACTCTTCTAGTCGGTTAGCCGCGGAATAGACGACGGACGGATCGCCGGTTTTTGTGTTTATCTTCGGGGTCCATGATTATACAAATACATATGGATGTAGACATGTATAATCAACACATACAAACATATTAATAAGAACATGCAAAGATCAATAATAAAATTTGTAAAACTTTTATACCTCTCGATCTTCTATCGTATGTCCTAACCTCCTTGTAGACTTTGTGTGGGCGAAGATCCTCCACAAGTTGAAGATTCCTAGATCTTCTTCAATCAAAACAAAGAAGAACTCTCCTTCCCTTCTTGCTTGAGCCAACCACCAAGCCACAAAGGCTTGATGCCACCGGCCCCAAGAAAATAGAGAACAAGATGGCCAACCAAGGAACCGAACAAGGGAACAATCCCTAGCTCCTTTGTGCCATCGGCCAAGGGGAAAAGAAGAGGAGAAGAGGAATAGGTTGAGGGCCAACCAAGGTAGAGGGAAAAGAGATAGGTGTCGCCACCACCTTAGTTGCCGCCCACTCCAACTTCCAAACCCTAGCCGTCCAACCAAACCCTAACCTCCCTATGGTTTCTTGCCGCCCAAGCTATTGATAGGCAAAACCCTAATCTCCAAAAACCAACCAACAACTTCGCTTGCCGCCCACCTTAAGCCTCCTTTTATAGAGTTAGGCTTAAGCCTTGTTTTAATCTCCACCGTTGGTTCTAGGGATTTAATCTCAACCGTCGGATCTAGAGATTTAATCTCAACCATCGGATCTAGGGATTTAATCTCAAGATTCGGATCTAGAGATTTAATCTCAACCATCAGATCTAGAGATTTAATCTACACCGTTGGATCTAGGGATTTAATCTCAACCGTCGGATCTAGAGATTTAATCTCAACCGTCGGATCTAGAGATTTAATCTCCATTGTCGGATCTAGGGATTTGTTTTCCATCATTGGATCTAGGCTTCATGAGGTTTATATTAGGCTACGATAGGGACCATCAGGAGGAGTTGGATCTTGGCCACCCGATGGATCGGAACCACACAAACTTGATCCATCAATGATGTTCCATTCAACTAGAGGATCATCATTGAATTACCTCACCAACCCTCATAAATTAATATGGGCTCCATACATTATTTGTACATCCATCTCCCCGTGTTTAAGATATCGAATGTTCGTCAATTAATTGATTTACTGACCATCAATCAATTAACATCTAACTCCTCGAGTAGTACCACTCAACCTTATCATCATGTTGACTAAGTCAACCTGCAGGGTTTACATGATGAATCTTATGAGCTCCTCATGGGGACATCATCAACCTAATATATAGGACACGGTTTCCTCCTATAATTAACGACACACCATGTAAATAATATCATTTCCCAACTTACCGGGCATATTGATTTAATCCATATAAATCTCACCCTTTAGTAAATCAAAGAAATAAATACTAAGTACATGTGCCCGTTATTATATCGGGATTAAGAGCATGTACAACATAATATCCGAGGTCCGATTCAATTATGTAGTCAGCAATAATTTGAATCACCTCTATGTCGGTCCTGCTCAATACACCTAAGTGTACTAGTGTAACTCTATGTTCAAGATAAAACAATACCAAGCTACACTACAACCATGCCAATGGTTTGTCCAAAACCATCTTGGTTGTGGGCCTCTACTTATATTCTACAAGGGACTGATAACATGATCTTCTGTGTCACACCAAGTACCATGTTATCTACAATGTAAAGTATTAGACAATATGCACACATATAAAGTGCAAACAATGACCATGTGATTCTTATTTTAAAATAAAAATGTTCATACAAAAGGGCTAGGCTTTCAGTATACATTCCAACAGTGATTGAGAGTCATCAGTCATCCTGCCTCCATAGTTACTCGTGGTAGTAGTAACCGGTGTGAGGGCAGAGCATTTGTTATGCCACACTCGACCACTATAGACAGTGGTAGTTGGAGTTGCGTGCAGTTGTCCTGCATGTGTGTCACTCGACCACTCATGAGTAGTGACTGTCAGAGTGGCCAATAGTAGGGACCCCCATTGTGTAGCTAGCTCTTTACACTTATATGCTACTTGTTAATACTGCCCACTCGGCCACTCAAGAGTAGTGGTTGGTGTTGAGTTGGGACAGTTGTCATGTCGAGGCATCGAGGCCACATTGGGGTTGTGGTAGCGAGTGGGGTCAGCAGACATGACCATGCATTCTACATTGCCATGTTATTATGGTGTTTTTCATATTGACATGTATATATATATGGATGGTTGTGATTAGTATATCTATAGATGCAGTCTATATATATGCTTGGTGTGATGTTGCATTTGTTTGTATTGTGCTTGCTGCATTTGTTTGTACATCTTCATATTTTCTACTTGCATTTTCTATATGGTTTTGTGTGGGATACCTGTGTATGATTTGGTCTTACTATTGGATACCTTTGACCAGTATCATGATGTTGTATGAGTTAGACCAGATTTATGGTTTTTATTTGTTATAGAATGTTAGTAAGGCAGTTGTTGATTACAGAGTTAGTATAACTCTTCATGTTGTATAATGTGGATATATGCTCAGGTTGGATGAGTGTAGCATAGAAGACTTTCAGGTATGTATGCACCTTTCGTTGTTTAGTTATTTAGATGGTATATGCATGTATATATATATTATACTGGTGTATCCTGTTGTATCTTTAGATGGTATATTATTGAATCTCATGAGATTTATGCTAGATATACTTTATATTTCATATTACCACTTAGTTTTATACTCACCAACAGACCCTAGGTTTTCTTGTTGCCCAGCTAACATGTAGAAGACTTGGTGATGACTTGGAACATCACTAGCTGATCCATCTTATCTCACTTCCGAGGCTCCTTTGGTTATTTTGGTTATTTTACGTTTTAGTTATGTAATTAGAGTTTACATTGTGTTATGTGTTGTTGACTTGTTCTGTTGGTGTATACATGTATTGTTTCGGATTTTATGTCGGTAATTTCTTATTTGTGGTCGGTCATACCGGTATGCATTGTTGTGAATTTTGTTATTTCATTGTGATGATTTCCGGAGTGAGTTTGATGTTATATGTATATATGTTGTTGTGGTTGTGGCCAAAAAGCCTTGTATGAACAGGATATTGTGTCATGTACAGTGGAGATGTTGTCAATTTTTCGGCTCGTCATACTCTCGGGGCATGACAACTTTATTGGTATCAGAGCCCAAGGTCGTGATGCTATACAATAATGTTTTGTTGAGTTTTGGACCTCGAAAGTCATTTTTTTTGTTTGGTTTTGGTTTTGTGAGATGGGATTCACAGCGGCATGACCTCCGAGCAGCACGAAGTAAGAATTCTTAATACCTTATATTCTGGTTAGATACTTTTCTAAAATTGTTCAGCAGGTGTTGACAGACAGAGTTATGCCACCCGTATAGACTTGTAGTAGGGGTCGTCCACCAAGGCAACCATTCGGAGTTGCCTTTTGTAGGGATGTATACTGAAAAGTCTACCTTTTGTACGAACATCTTTATTTTGAAATAAGAATCACATGATCATTGTTTGCATTTTTATGGTGATGTAATATTGTCTAATACATTACATTATAGATAACATGGTGTGTGGTGTCACACGAGAGATCATGTTATTGGCTCCTTGTAAAGTATAAGTAAAGGTTCACAACCGAGATGGCTTTGGACAAACCATCGGAATGGTTGTAGTGTGATTTGGTATTGGTTTGTCTTGACCATAGAATCACACTAGTGCACTTTGTGTGTATTGAGCAGGACCGACTTAGAGGTTATTCGATTTATTGCTGACTACATAATCGAATCGGACCTCAGATATTATTTAGTACATGCTCTTAATCCCAATATAATAACGGGCACATATACTTAGTATTCATCTCTTTGATTTACCAATGAGGGAGATTTATATATTAAATCGATAGACTTGGTAAGTTGGAAGATGATATTATTTATATGGTGTGTCGTTGATTATAGGAGGAAACCGTGTCCTATATATTAGGATGATGATGTCCCCTTGAGGAGCTCATAAGGTTCATCATGTAAACCCTGTAAGTGGACTTGGTCCGGCATGATGAAAAGGTTGAGTGGTACTACTCATGAAGTTAGATGTTGATTAATTAATGGTCAGTAAATTAATTAATCGACTGACATTCGAGATCTTAAACACGGGGAGAAAATGTACAAATAATATATAGAGCCCATATTATCATATGGGGGTTGGTGAGGTAGATCAATGATAATCCTTTAGTGGATTAAATTATCATTAATGGATTGGACTTTATGTGGGCTTGATCCATGGGTGGCCAAGATCCAACTCCTCCTCATGGTCCCTAATGTAGCCTATTAAAACCTCATGAAGCTAAGATCCAAAGGATAGAAACAAAACTCTAGATCCAAAGGTAGAGATTAAATCTCTAGATCCGACGGTTGAGATTAAATCCCCTAGAACCAATGGTGGAGATTAATCCAAGGAATAAACCCAACTCTATAAATAAGGCTTATTGGCTTTGGCGGCAACTTGATGGATGAGGGGATTAGGGTTTGTCCCTTGGGCGGCAACCAATCTTCCTAAGGTTAATAGGCCCCTATTAGATTAGGATTGGGAGTGGGGGCTAGGGTTTGGGTTTTGGGGATTAGAGTGGGTGGCAACAAGAAGATGAAGCTCTTTTCTTCTTCTTCCTAAGGTTGGCCGGCCCCTATTCTTATTCCCTCTACCTTGGCATGAGCTCATCCTATTCTTCTTCCCCTCTTCCATGGCCGACAATAAGGAAAGCTAGTATTAGGGTTTGGAAGCTTAGGGTTTAGGAGGCTTGGGTGGCACCAAATAAGGAAGTAGTTTGCTTTCTTCTTCCTCTCCCTTGGTGGCCGGTGCCCATAACCTTCTTTCCAATCCTTGGATGGCGTCCAAAGACCCTCCTCTCCTTCTCCTTTGGTGGTGGAAACAAGATATAGGGCTTTCCCTTGGTGTCTTGGTTGGTTTCCACCATAATCTCCTTCTCCTTGTTGGCCGGCGGCAAGCACTCTCCTTGTTGCTTGTTGGTTAGATATAGGAAGGAGAAGAGCCTTGTTTCTATTCTTCCTCTTGCTTTGGAAAAGCAAGGAAGGAAGATTTACGATCTAGGATCTTCGACTTTTGGTAGAGCGTCGCCCACACGACGTCCGAAAGGAGGAAGGTCATACATTAGAAGATCGAGAGGTATATCGATTCTCTACTTTTTATATGTTACATGTTTGTATTTGTTTTTCAATTATGAGCATGATATAAATCTGTATATGGCTAAATAATACTTGGATCCTGAGCATAAACACAAAAACTGGCGATCCAGACATCGTCTATTCCGTGGCTACTCGTAGAATAGAGGATGGTCGATTGAACAACTAGTTTGTTCAAGTGACCTCTCTAAACGAATAGCACGATGATGACTTGGTTGTTTGGGCAATCCTTTTTGTCTAGGATTAAATTTTTTTAATCCGGGGACATCGAGGGGATCGCCATGAACAAACGACCAAGGTGGAGTGGGAAGCGAAGTTTCCCCTCACGGACTCGATAAGCAAAAACCATTAAATTGGTATGAGAGCTTCCGGGGAAAAACCCTTCAATTGGTATCAGAGCCAAGGATTTCGGTTTTGTGTGTTTAGAATTCGGTTAATTTTTATGCACTTTTCATATATTATATGTGCCGGATAATAGTAGGATATGCGTAGTTTAACTCTTTGGTTGCAGGCATAAGATCCGACTATTATGGCCATATGTGTGTATGTGATTGTATGTGTGTATTTTGTTGAATTCTCGGGGTTGACGAGGCTAGTATTTGATTTGTTGTAAATTAGATACGACATTGTTTAGCCACTCTTTATTTTATTTTACTTTCGATCTAGATTTCATGTACACTCCCTCGTGGAGTATAGGATCGATGGATGTAAATTTAAATAGGTTTTATTCTCAGCTCGGATCTCCGGATGGCTTGTATATGGCGTAGGAGGAGCGGACGAGATGGCGATGCGACGGGAGACATATTGAAGACAAAAGCCATAATAGTTGGAAAATAATTTATTTTTCATATTTATTGCTTTTTGTTTGATATGCATGTCGTAGGCTAGGAAAATTCCCACGGCCTCCATTACGATTTGACAAGTGATGCAAACAAACTTGCGCGTCGGCTCTAAGTGCCTTCCCATCGGATGAGTTTGTTTGCGGATCACAAGGTCAAATATGGTTATAGGGAATTATCAAGGAGCGTGTGTACTTCCCATCGTAAGGTATATAACCCGAGATAATTACTTTAGTACCAAGTTATGGTGAATACTTAGATACAAATATAAGTATCTTCCCCATCAAAGTCACTGCTTTTATTTGTAGGGCCGAAGAGAAACCAACTATTAATTTTACTTGTCAAAAAGTTAGGTTGACAAGATAGTAAAATTAATGGGTAAAACCTCCTCTTACAAATGTAGAATTCGTATACGTCCACACTATCGTGGCATACGATATTCTCGGTGTTTTGAGGTGTTGGTTGATTATAAAATTTTATTTTTTGAGGAATCAATAATTTTTTGAAATCTACAGTAATGATCAATGTGATTCTTAGGATTTTCAAAAATGACTTTCAGTTCACTTACTATGATACTAAAGGAAATAAACTTACTGTACCCAAATAATGTTAATTGGAAAAGAATCTAGATATTGTCATATCTGCTAAGGAGCACAAGTATGCACTCTTCGAAGAGTGTCCTCAGGCCATGGTTGCTCAGAAGGTTTCTACTTCTAAGCCGAAAGGCAAGAAGAAGAAGAAACAAGGTGGAGCAAAGCTGGTAGGAGGATCTCAGAGAGGAGTGAAGAAGCCGAAAGGCAAGTACTTCACTTGCAAGCAGGATGGACATTGGAAGAAGGATTGTCCCAATCCGAAATAGAACAAAGGTATATCCTTTGGTCTAGTCGTTGAAACGTGGTTAGCAATGTTATCTACCGGCACCTGGTGTGTAGATATGGGAGCCTCTGATCATGTCTACAATATTGTACAGGGGTTCCAGGAAACCTGACGACGAGCTAAGGGAGAGATTACCGTTTACTTGGGCAATGCCATGAAGGTGGCGGCTATTGTAGTGGGAGATGTTTTATTTATCTTTTGAGAAAAATAAAATTTTGGTTATGGAAAATTCCCTTTATGTATCTTTATTTAGAAAGAATTTAGTTTCAGTTTCTAAATTGTTTATGGATGGATATTCTATTTCTTTTAATGACAGAGTTGTTATAAAAAGGAATAGGGAGAATATCTGTTCAGGTACATTGATAGGAAATTTATACACACTTGAACCAAAACCTCCCACGATGCAAATTGAAGTTGATAACTCATCTTCTAATTCCAATAAGAGAAAAGAACCTTCGAAGATAAACCAAACATATCTTTAGCATCTTAGGCTTGGTCATATTAACCTAAGCAGAATTCAAAGGTTGATAGCTGATGGACCTTTGGGTTCATTAGTGGTGGAGGATCTCCCAACTTGTGAATCTTTCTTGGAGGGTAAGATGACCAAGAGGCCTTTTAAGGCCAAGGGGTATAGAGCAAAAGATGTGTTTGAATTGGTTCATACTAATTAATATGGTCCTATGTCTATCTAGGCAAGAGGTAGTCTTGAATATTTCATCTTTTTCATAGATGATTATTCAAGATATGGATGACACTACGATCTGATCGTGGTAGTGAGTACCTCTTGGGATAGTTTAGGAATTACTTATCAGAGGCTGAGATTCAATCCCAATTGACTGCACCTGGCACACCCTAGCAAAATGGTGTAGCAGAGCGAAGGAATAGGACTCTTATGGAGATGGTTAGATCGATGATGAGTTATTCTAAGTTGTCAGATTCGTTCTGGGGATATGCTCTAGATACGACGGTGTACATTCTGAACTTAGTTCCATCTAAATCAGTGCCTTCTACTCCCACAGAATTGTGAACTGGGCGAACACCCAGTCTAAGACATTCAGATATGGGGGAGTCCGGTACATATTCTGAAGGCAGATGCTGGTAAGTTGGAACCTCGTACAGAAGTACGCATGGTGGTTTGTTTTATAGTCCTAGAGATCAGAGGGTGATCGTTAGCATGAACACCAGATTTCTAGAGGAAGACTATGTGATGAACCACAAGGCCAAGAGTAAAATTGTTCTGGAGGAATTAAAAGGGGAAGTTACTTCTTTAGTACCACCGGTACAAGATGATATACCACATGTCACTGCACCGTGTGTCACAGAGGATACACAGGTGATTCCTCGTCGTAGTGGGAGGGTTGTGAGAGAGCCTGATAGATTCATGTTCTTGGGAGAATCTTCTTATTTGGTCCCTGGCGAACATGAACCTGATCCCTGGACATATGACGAGGCAATCCAAGATAAAGATGCAGCATCTTGGCAAAGTGCAATGAATGCTGAGATTTAATCTATGGATTCAAATCAGGTCTAGGAGTTAGTAGAGCCACCCGATGGTGTAAAAATCATTGGATACAAGTGGATCTACAAGAAAAAGAGAGGAATAGATGGGAAGGTTGAGACCTTCAAAGCGAGGCTTGTTGCGAAGGGGTATACTCAGAAAGAGGGTATCGATTATGAGGAGACCTTTTCGTCGGCAGACATGCTTAAGTCTATCCGGATTCTCTTATGTATAGCAGCTCATATGGATTATGAGGTTTGACAGATGGATGTCAAGACAGCTTTTCTTAATGGAAGTCTTGAGGAAAACATCTATATGAAGCAACCAGAGGGATTCATTGCTAAGGGCAAAGAGCATCTTGTATGTAAGCTTAATCGGTCCATTTATGGAATGAAGCAAGCTTTGAGGTCTTGGAAACATCCGCTTTGATGAGGTAATCTAGTCTTATGGATTTATTTAAAGTCCGGATGAGTCTTGTGTATACAAGAGATGTGACGGAAAAATAGTGGTATTTCTTGTACTATACGTAGATAACATTTTGGTGATTGGCAACAATATCAAAGTGTTATCGGGCGTAAGGCTATGGTTGTCCAAACAGTTTGATATGAAGGACTTGGGAGAGGTGGGACACATCCTTGGGATCAAGGTTATAAGGGATCGTAGAAAAATGATGTTATGCTTATCCCAAGCTTCATACATAGACACGATTATGGATTGTATTAGCATGCAGAACTCCAAGAAAGGTTTTCTACCTTTCAGGCATGGAGTTCCTTTATCTAAGGAGATGTGTCCTAGAACATCTGAGGAGATAGAGGAGATGAAGGCGGTTCCTTATGCTTCGACATTAGGAAGCCTCATGTATGAGATGCTATGTACGAGACCTGATATCTGTTTTGCTATGGGCATGGTCAGTAGATATCAGAGTAATCCATGACAGGGACATTGGAGTGCGGTAAAGCATATATTGAAGTACCTGAGAAGGACTAGGGATTATATGCCAGTTTACTAGGCAGATCAATTACTCCCTGTGGGTTACACGGATTCCGACTTTCAATCAGATAGGGATAACAATAAGTCTACCTTAGGTTTTGTGTTTACTTTGGGAGGTGGAGCCATTGTATGGAGGAGTGTCAAGCAGAAATGCGTGGCGGACTCTAGCATGGAAGCTGAGTATGTGGCGGCCTCTAAGGCGGCCAAAGAAGCTGTGTGACTCAGGAACTTCCTGATGGACTTGGATGTGATTCCTGGTTAGCCCAGTACTATCACAATTTATTGTGATAAAAATGGTGCAGTTGCAAACTTGAAGGAAACACGAGCTCATAAGGCAAGTAAACACATAGAGCACAAGTACCACCTGATACGAGAAATCGTAAAGGAGGTAGAAGTTGCTGTCGCCTAGATTGCATCAGAGGATGACCTGGTAGACCCTTTTCACTAAGGCCCTTCTAGCGAGAGCTTTGATAGGCATGTGGAGGGAAGGGGAATCAGATGTATGGCAGTATGAGGACAGCATAGTCTTTTAGTATAAGTGGGAGATTGTAGGGATGTATACTGAAAAATCTACCTTTTGTATGAACATCTTTATTTTGAAATAAGAATCACATGATCATTGTTTGCATTTTTATGGTGATGCAATATTGTCTAATACATTACATTGAAGATAACATGGTGTGTGGTGTCACACGGGAGATCATGTTATCGGCTCCTTGTAAAGTATAAGTAAAGGCTCACAACCGAGATGACTTTGGACAAACCATCGGAATGGTTGTAGTGTGATTTGGTATTGGTTTGTCTTGACCATAGAATCACACTAGTGCACTTTGTGTGTATTGAGCAGGACTGACTTAGAGGTGATTCGATTTATTGCTGACTACATAATCGAATCGGATCTCAGATATTATTTAGTACATGCTCTTAATCCCGATATAATAACGGGCACATATACTTAGTATTCATCTCTTTGATTTACCAATGGGCGAGATTTATATATTAAATCGATAGGCTTAGTAAGTTGAGAGATGATATTATTTATATGGTGTGTCATTGATTATAGGAGGAAACCGTGTCCTATATATTAAGATGATGATGTCCCCTTGAGGAGCTCATTAGGTTCATCATGTAAACCCTGCAGGTCGACGTGGTCCGACATGATGAAAAGGTTGAGTGATACTACTCATGAAGTTAGATGTTGATTAATTAATGGTCAGTAAATTAATTAATCGACAGGCATTCGAGATCTTAAACACGGGGAGAAAATGTACAAATAATATATGGAGCCCATATTGTCATATGGGGGTTGGTGATGTAGATCAATGATAATCCTTTAGTGGATTGGATTATCATTAATGGATCGGACTTTATGTTGGCTTGATCCATGGGTGGCCAAGATCCAACTCCTCCTCATGGTCCCTAATGTAGCCTATTAACACCTCATGAAGCTTAGATCCAAAGGATAGAAACAAAACTCTAGATCAAAAGGTAGAGATTAAATCTCTAGATCCGACGGTTGAGATTAAATCTCTAGATCCGACGGTTGAGATTAAATCCCTAGAACCAATTGTGGAGATTAATCCAAGGCATAAACCCAACTCTATAAATAAGGCTTATTGGCTTTGGTGGCAACTTGTTGGATGAGGGGATTAGGGTTTGTCCCTTGGGCGGCAACCAATCCTAATTAGATTAGTATTGGGAGTGGGGGCTACGGTTAGGGTTTTGGGGATTAGAGTGGGCAGCAACAAGAAGATGAAGCTCTTTTCTTCTTCTTCCTAAGGTTGGCCGGCCCCTATTCTTCTTCCCTCTACCTTGGAATGAGCTCATCTTATTCTTCTTCCCCTCTTCCATGGCCGGCAATAAGGAAAGCTATGATTAGGGTTTGGAAGCTTAGGGTTTAAGAGGCTTGGGTGGCACCAAATAAGGAAGTAGTTTGCTTTCTTCTTCATCTCCCTTGGTGGCCGACGCCCATAACCTTCTTTCCAGCCCTTGGATGGCATCCAAATACCCTCCTTTCCTTCTCCTTTGGTGGTGGAAACAAGATATAGGGCTTTCCCTTGGTGTCTTGGTTGGTTTCCACCATAATCTCCTTCTCCTTGTTGGCTGACGGCAAGCACTCTCCTTGTTGCTTGTTGGTTGGCTATAGGAAGGAGAAGAGCCTTGTTTCTATTCTTTCTCTTGCTTTGGAAAAGCAAGGGAGGAAGATTTGCGATCTAGGAGCTTCTACTTTTGGTAGAGCGTCGCCCACACGACGTCCGAAAGGAGGAAGGTCATACATTAGTAGATCGAGAGGTATATCGATTCTCTACTTTTTATATGTTACATGTTTGTATTTGTTTTTCAATTATGAGCATGATATAAATCTGTATATGGCTAAATAATACTTGGATCGTGAGCATAAACACAAAAACCAGCGATCCGGACATCGTCTATTCCGCAGCTACTCATAGAATAGAGGATGGTCGCTTGAACAACTAGTTTGTTCAAGTGACCTCTCTAAACGAATAGCACGATGATGACTTAGTTGTTTGGGAAATCCTTTTTGTCTAGGATTAAATTTTTTTAATCCGGGGACATCGAGGGGATCGCCATGAACAAATGAACAAGGTGGAGTGGGAAGCGAAGTTTCCCCTCACTGACTAGATAAGCAAAAACCATTAAATTGGTATGAGGGCTTCCGGGGCAAAACCCTTCACCTTTAGTGTTTATACTCTCGGTTTTGTTGGCTATGCATTTAGTGTTTATAACATGAAATAACATGTAGTTTGTTGGTTACTATTCCTAATCGTGGTTTGAGTTACCACGGGAATGACTTGTTGAGTCTGTGAGTCTTGAACCTGTGTTGAAAAGGTGAATTTCCTTTGAGAGCCGACTGATACCGAGTCAGAAAATACGGGTCATGTCGTCACATTTCTTGTGGAAATCAAAGATTACAGTCTTAAGGATTTTCACTAATTATGCTAGTCACATCATTACCTGTGGGGTAATGGACAAGGTGTGTAGGCTATTATTGATGCAGATAGCGGAGGGTTAGTTTACGATGTTTCATAGGGATTTTGATCCCTGTGTTGTTCGTGCTAGGTTATATAACTTTGAAGGTACTTGTGAGTACTTAACTCGTGTTATACAAAGAAAGTGGAGTTAGTTTCATACCATTATTGGGATCAAGCCGGTACTAGGTGGAAGAGGTAGGAAATAACATTTGGGGAATAGGATATCACTTGGTCACTGTTTAGTGATGTTGGGAGAGAGTATTTCTTTCGTGTTATTTCCTTTGACTCGTTGTCAGGGAATTCTTGAGCATCAAGTAGGGTGATCATTCTGTAATGGGAGTACCATGTTGAGTCGTTAGACTTGCCGAGGTTATGACCACCTAATAGCTCAAGATTGTGATTGGGTTGTCTTAAGCCAACCAGGGTTTATGGGCTGACATTTTGATCGGGATGTATGGATCTCCTATTAGATCTTACCAGAAGGCATTAGACCAAGTCATATGTATGGAAATGACACCGTAACAAGTGTTGTAAGAGTTGGAGATCGATAAGTAGACATTGTAAGTCAAATTATTGGAATCAGAAGTCTCTGAATGTTGGACAAAAGTAGTAAGATCGGAGTCATGAGTTATGAGCTACTTTCCTATTAGAGAAGACCAACCGTACATCATCAAGATGTTCTCGTGCACATCCGCGAAATCAGAGGAAAGACTCCAGATTATGTGCATACAGTGTAGTTCACGAAGACACATAAAGTTGGATTATCCATTGGATTAGTTCATCTGTTACTACTATAAGCAACCAGTACATACAAAGAGAAGGTGTACTTCGAAGACCCAGTTGAAGACTATCAATGTTGTTCCGAGGGGATGATGCATAATCTCGACAGTAGAGATCATCACAGAAGATTGAGTTATCACACCAACGACGATTTACTACCTCAGACATGATTGGAGTTCCTTGATACTTCCCTCCAGGGGGAGTGATTTACTCAGCAGTATCAGCAGAAGACATCTTAGAAGACTCATGTAGACAACAACAACTGTTACCTCCCCAGACATTGATTTGCTTTGTACAGAGGAGAGAATATATAACGACGGTCGTATCTATTCTGTATTCTTCAGTTGCAGCTATATTATTTGCAGAGTTGGAGCGTGCTACGAGGTTGGCAATTCATCAGTACCATACAGTTAGTGGTGTACTCATTACCAGTACAATAGTGTTTGCCACCTTAATTGTAGTCGTTTGGTTTGTATCTCAACTTCAGCAGATGATGTTAATTCCTCCAGGGTAGTCTTCTACACCTACATAAGCTCAGCCGCCATGGGAAAAAGTTGGACGAATTTATATGATTACTAGAGAGAAGACACAGAGGGTCGAAGGATTGATCATTCAGGGTATTACTTTAGTTTACCCTCTCAGTTTATATATTGAGAGATACTGGTAGTTTACGCGTATCTATGATTAGAATATTCTTGATAGGATTAGGAGAGTTTCTGTACATCGACTTCATGGATCGATGGTATCTTTACCGTCAGGTGAGATATCGATCAATAACCAAGAAGTCAAGGGATGTCATTAGACTTTGATAGACATACCTTTACTATAGACATATCCTTACAGATAGTTAAATTGTTGAAATGATAATATAATATGCCTCTCAGATGTGCATATAATTCGAGAGTATTTGGATGTAGTTTCAGATGAACTCCTAGGCTTGCCACCACATAGTCAAGTGGGGTATGCGATTGGAGTGATTTCGGGAGTAGTTTCGATATTGAGGATCCCATACCGAGTGATAATTTTATTAGTATCAGTGTTGCTAAACACTATGGAAATTGGAAGAATATAAGTGCAATTATATGAGGTATTAGATGGGAGATTTATTTTTCCCAGTGTTTCTTCTCAAGAAGATCCGGAACTCTTTGTTAAAAGAGAGATGAACCTTTGAGGCTATGCATCGATTATCGTTGATGGTATGTAGTAGTTTTTGAGAATGAATATTCTTCATTGTGAATAAATAATCTGTTTAGATCAGCTAAAGGACACCTGTGTATATTCTAGGGTTGATTTATGATTGGTGTGTTGATATTGTAGTGACTTGGTGTCATACAAATATCATTGTCATGGTGATAAATGAGATATCATCAGCTTAGAGTAAAAATGAGGCGGGTGAGTAGAAGATGACATTTCATACTTAGTATGAATTTTATGAGTTGTTGATAATGTTGTTAGATGTATTTAATGATTTAGTCATCCGTGGATTTGAGAAATCGTGTACTTTGTACACGATTGGATCAGGTTGTGGTTGTTGGTGTTGCGTAACTTGGTCGCTATTGATGGTGGTAGTTTGAGTTGCGCACTCGGCCATCGTAGATGGTGGTTTCCCTAGAATTAGTTGGTTATTACCATAGATGTAAATAGGATGCTCTAGAGATACTATACTGCTGACTTGTTTGACAAGGAAGGTGATGACATTCAGTTGGTCAAAAGCTTGTGAACCCAGTTTTTAGGACCTAGAAGATTGTTAACTTTTTCATGAGTATTAGTTAATCCTTCCGGGGTGGATGAAAGGATATTGTACGCAAATGAATCATTACATGGATCAGAGCGATTCTGATGCAGTTGAATGGGACGTATCCTAGGCTTACGACAACTGAGGGGTTGTAGATATATGGAGCATGAGTGCTCATGGAGGTTTTGCTAGCTACTGGGTAGTTGCATAGAGTTGCTAGAACACAGACAGATATAACAAGGGAAATTGGTAATTATAGTCTCCCAGCCACTTCCAGTTCTGTGTGATAGAGAGGATTTTGGATAGTAGATTTCTCTTGTGAGAAAATAATTCTCCATCTTCGAGGAGAATAGTGGGTTACAGAGTTGCATTCGAATTAGAAAGAGTTGTTTCAGGAGACTCATTATTTTAGATTGGTGAATCGGAGTGGATCCGAAAATAGGGAGTGTTGAAACGTTCTTGTGGGTGGAACAACATGTGGGACATGGTTGATTTCGTAGTTTGATGTTGGGCGTGCCAACAAGTAAAGGCAAAATATTAGTGACTAGGAGGGTTATGTACCAAGATGGAAGTGGTGGCCTAGTATGATGGACTATGTTGGGAGATTATCTAGAATTCGGAAAGGACTTGATGTGATTTGGGATAATCGATGGTCGATTAACTAAGTCTTCTCATATTATATCGAGTTGTAAGATGGATTTCGTTGGGTCGCTCGACGGAGTTATACTGCAAGGAGATTTTCAATTTTCTTGGAGTATCCTTGAGTATCATTTCCAATAGTGATTCATGATTCATCTTACGATTCTGGCAAAGTCTCCAATAGGTCATGAATTTAGAGCTCCACTCTAGTACGATTATTTTTCTTTTGATAGATGGTTAATAGGAGGGTGTTATTCTAACTTTAAAAGGGTCTGTTGAGAGTATCCATGATAGATTTTAGAGATTATTAGTACCCCATTTAGTCACTTGACTTGAGATGGTTGTTTTGACATCTCGTACTCGTACATGAGTCAGAAATTTGGGGATCAAATTTTTATTAGTGGGGGAGAATATAAGATACCGAAAAAAATCCCTTTCTAATCAAGAAATTAATTTGTGGAATTTTTCAGTAGTTTTTAGAAATTTTTTAGGATTTAAAATGAGCTTAAATCCTAGTCTATGGGAAATGTTTGCGAAGGCTTTTATAAAGTTTGTTTTGTTGGAATGTATACTGAAAGCCTAGCTCTTTTCTGTATGAACATTTTATTTTGAAATAAGAATCACATGATCATTGTTTGCATTTTATATATTCATTATATATGTGTGCATATTGTCTAATATTCTACATTGTAGATAACATGGTGCTTGGTGTGGCACAGAAGATCATGTTATCAGTCCCTTGTAAAATATAAGTAGAGGCTCACAACCAAGATGGTTTTGGACAAACCATTGGCATGGTTGTAGTGTAGCTTGGTATTGTTTTATCTTGAACATAGAGTTACACTAGTACACTTAGGTGTATTGAGTAGGACCTACATAGAGGTGATTCAATTTAGTACTGACTACATAATTGAATCGGACCTCGGATATTATGTTATACATGCTCTTAATCCCGATATAATAACGGGCACATGTACTTAGTATTTATTTCTTTGATTTACCAGTGGGTGAGATTTAGATGGATTAAATCAATATGCCCGGTAAGTTGGGAAATAATGTTATTTACATGGTGTGTCGTTGATTATAGGAGGAAACCGTGTCCTATATATTAGGTTGATGATGTCCCCTTGAGGAGCTCATAAGGTTCATCATGTAAACCCAGCTGGTTGACTTAGTCAACATGATGATAAGGTTGAGTGGTACTACTCGAGGAATTAGATGTTAATTAATTGATGGTCAGTAAATCAGTTAATTGACGGACATTCGATATCTTAAACACGGGGAGATTAATGTACAAATAATATATGGAGCCCATATTGATTTATGGGGGTTGGTGAGGTAGTTCAATGATGACCTCTAGTGGAATGGAACATCATTGATGGATCATGTTTGTGTGGTTCCGATCCATCGGGTGGCCAAGACCCAACTCCTCCTTATGGTCCCTATCGTAGCCTAATACAATCCTTGTGAAGTCTAGATCCAAGAATGTAAAACAAAACCTAGAACCAACGGTTGGGATTAAATCCCTAGATCCGATGGTCGGATGAAACTCTAGAACCAACGGTTGGGATTAAATCCCTAGATCCGATGGTTAGGATGAAATCCTAGAATCGACGGTTGGGATTAAATCCCTAGATCTGACGGTTGGGATAAAACCCTAGATCCGACGGTTGGGATGAAACCTTAGATCCGACGATTGGGATGAAATCCTAGATCTGACGGTTGGGATTAAACTCTAGATCCGACGGTTGGGATAAAACCCTAGATCCGACGGTAGAGATTGAATCCCTAGATCCGACGGTGGAGATTAAAGGAGGCTTAAGCCCTATTCTATAAATAGATGCTTAGGGTTGGGCGGCAAAATTGATCAAGATAATTCAAATTGGGATTAGGGTTTGGAAAGAGTTGGGCGGCTAGGGTTTGGAGTAAGGTTGGGCGGCAACCATCTTCATCCAAAATTGTTGTCGGCGCCCACCTCCTTCAAGCATTCCTTGGCACGCCTTCACATTAGCCACTCTCTTCTTCCTTTGCTGGCGGTTCTCCTCCCATTGGTGGCCGGCAAGATCATCTTCCTCCAATTTCAAAGGTGGCCGGCGGTTCCCTTTGTATTGGTGGTCGGCGCCTCATCTATTCATTCCTTGGCCGGCGGTTGCATCAAACTTCCTAGCTTGGTGGCCGGTTCTAGATAGGAAAGGTATTTGTGGTTCTTCTCTTTGTTCGCAGCGGACAAGGAAGAGGAGAACTCGATCTAGAAGGCTTCTACTCGTGGAGGATCTTCGTCCACACGTCGTCCACGAGAAGGAAAGGACATATGATAGAAGATCGTAAGGTATAAAGTTATTTTAACTTTTTGTACAGATCTGAGCATGTTCTTATTTGTTTTGATTATGCATGTGTGTGTGTGAATATATAGTGTATAATCATTGACCCCGAAGACAAACACAAAAACAGGAGATCCATCCGTCGTCTCTTCCGCGGCTAACCAACTAGAAGAGTTGTGTTGCTTGAACAACTAGTTTGTTCAAGCAACCACTCAAGTTGTTAGCACGACGACGAATAGGTTGTGCTAAGGAAGCTCATCCCATCCGGATTAATTCTTTCATTAGTGAAAATTTTAATCCGGGGACATGGGAGCCAATGAGCCTCCGAAAGCGAACTCCCTACAATTGGTATCAGAGCCATGGTTTCCGATTTTGTGTGTTTTGGATTCGGTTAATTTTTTTATGCATTTTTCATATATTATATGTGCCGGATAATAGTAGGATATGCGTAGTTTAACTCTTTGGTTGCAGGCATAAGATCCGACTATTATGGCCATGTGTGTGTATGTGAATGGATGTGTGTAAAAAAAAAAATTTATTATTTGAATCCTCGGGGTTGATAAGGCTAGATTAGTATTTAATTTTTGTAATTAAATAAGGCATTGTTTAGCCGATCATTTTAGTTTACTTTCGATCTAGATTATTTGTACACTCCTTCGTGGAGTATAGGATCGATGGATGTAAATAAAATGATTTATCTCGGCTCGGAACTCTTTGGTGACTTGCGCATGGGAAAAGATGGAGCGGACGAGGTGGCGACACGACGGGATGCATATTGGAGGACAATGCCATAATAGTTGGAAAAAAATTCTGTTTTTTTTCATATTTATTGCTTATTTGTTTTATATGCATGTTGTGTGTGGTTTAAAATTCCTCGATTGCAATTTACTAAGTGGGAGAGGGACATTTTAAATAATTCCCGCGGCCTCCATTACAATTTGACGTGTGATGCAACAAACTTGCGCGTTGGCTCTGAGTGCCTTCCTCCCCATCGGATGGGTTTGTTTGCGGGTCACTAGGTCAAATAATGGTTATAGGAAATTATCTAGGAGCGTGTGTACTTCCCCATCGGTAAGGCACATAATCCGAAATAATTCCCTTAGTACCGTGTAATGGTGCACACTTAGATGCAAATAAAAAGTATCCTCTCCATCGGAGTCACTGCTTTTATTTGTAGGGCTAAAGAGGAACCAACTATTAATTTTATTTGTCAAAAAGTAAGGTTGACAAGATAATAAAATTAATGGGTAAAACCTCCTCTTACAAATGTAGAATTCGTATACGTCCACACTATCGTGGCATGCGATATTCTCGGTGTTTTGAGGTGTTGGTTGATTTCGGAATTTTATTGTTTTGAGGAATCAATAATATTTGAAATCTAATATTTTGATCATTGTGATTCTTAGGATTTTCAAATGGCTTTCAATCCACTTACTTTGGTACTAAAGGAAACAAACTTACTGTCCCCAAACAATAGTGATTGGAAAAGAAATATGGATAGTGTCTTAACTGTCGATGAGTGTCCTCCAAGACTGCAGATGATTCTGGGGAAAAGGAACTTTTCGGATACCAGAATCGAGCTCTTAGGCAGGAAGCCATGGTTGCTCAGAAGGTTTCTACTTCTAAGCCGAAAGGCAAGAAGAAGAAGAAACAAGGTAGAGCAAAGGTGGTGGGAGGATCTCAGGGAGTGAAGAGGTCGAAAGGCAAGTGCTTCACTTGTAGACAGACTGGACATGGGAAGAAAGACTTCCCCTTCTCAAGGTAACAAGGGTATATCTTGCTTAGTCGTTGAAACATGTTTAGTGGTGTTATCTACGTCTGGTGTGTAGATCACGGGAGCCACCGATCATGTCTACAATTCTTTGCGAGGTTCGAAACCCGACGACTACTAGTCAAGGAGAAATTACCATCTACATGGGCAATACTACAAAGGTAGCGGCTATTGCAGTGGGAGACGTTTATTTATCGTTTGATAGAAATAAAGTTTTGGTTTTGAGAAATTGTCTTTATGTACCTACATTTAGAAAGAATTTGATTTCGGTTTCTAAATTGTTTATGGATGGATATTCTATTTCTTTTAATGACAGAGTTGTTATAAAAAGAAATAGAGAGATTATCTGTCGTGTACATTGGTTGGCAATTTGTATACTCTTGAACCAAAAGCTCCCACGATGCATATAGAAGTGAATAACTCATCTTCTAAGTCTAATAAGAGAAAAGAACCATCGCAAATGAACCAAACGTATCTTTGGCATCTAAGGCTTGGTCATATTAACCTAAGCAGAATTCAAAGGTTGATAGCTGATGGACCTTTGGGTTCATTAGTGGTGGAGGATCTCCCAACCTGCGAATCTTGCTTGGAAGGTAAAATGACCAAGAGGCCTTTCAAGGCCAAGGGGTATAGAGCCAAAGATGTGTTAGAATTGGTTCATTCTGATTTGTGCGGTCCTATGTCTATCCAGGCAAGAGGTGGCTTTGAATACTTCGTCTCTTTTATAGACGATTATTCAAGGTATGGATACATTTACTTGATGCGTCGCAAGTCTGAATGCTTTGACAAGTTCAAAGAATTCAAGGCTGATGTGGAGAACCGTCAAGGTAAAAGTATCAAGACATTACGATCTGATCGTGGTGGCGAGTACCTCTTAGGAGAGTTTAGGAGTTACTTATCAGAGGCTGGGATTCAATCCCAATTGTTCGCACCTGGCACACCCCAGCAGAATGGTGTGGCGGAGCGAAGGAATAGGACTCTTATGGAGATGGTCAGATCGATGATGAGTTATTCTGAGTTACCTGATTCGTTCTGGGGGTTTGCTCTGGAAACAGCAGCACACATTCTGAACTTGGTTCCATCTAAGTCAGTACCCTCTACTCCCACAGAGTTGTGGAATGGGCGAAAGCCTAGTCTAAGACATATTCGGATTTGGGGTAGTCTAGCACATATGCTGAAGGGAGATGCTGGTAAGTTGGAATCTCGTACAGAAGTGTGCTTGTTTGTTGGCTACCCTAAGGGAACGAAGGGTGGTTTATTCTATAGTCCTAGAGATCAGAAGGTGATCGTGAGTACGAATGCCAGATTTCTAGAGGAAGACTATGTGATGAACCACAAGCCCACGAGTAGGATTGTTCTTGAGGAGTTGACAGGGGAAGTCCCGACTTCAGTACCATCGGAACAAGAGGAGACACCACAAGTCACTGCACCGCATGTCACAGAGCATACACAGGAGGCACCTCGTCGTAGTGGGAGGGTTGTTAGACAACCCGACAGATTCATGTTTTTGGGAGAGTCTTCGGACTTAGTCCCTGGTGAACATGAACCTGATCCCTAGACATATGACGAGGCAATCCAAGATAGAGATGCAGTATCTTGGCAAAGAGCGATGAATTCAGAGAAAGAATCTATGGATTCTAATCAGGTTTGGGAGCTAGTAGACCCACCCGATGGTGTAAAAACCATTGGATGCAAGTGGATCTACAAGAGAAAGAGAGGAGTAGACGGGAAGGTTGAGACCTTCAAAGCTAGGCTTGTTGCGAAAGGGTATACTCAGAAAGAGGGTATCGATTATGAGGAGACCTTTTCGCCGATAGCTATGCTTAAGTCTATCCGGATTCTCTTATCTATAGCTGCTCATATGGATTATGAGATTTGGTAGATGGATGTCAAGACAGCTTTCCTTAATCGAAGTCTTGAGGAGAACATCTACGGCAGAGGGATTCATTGCTAAAGGCAAAGAGCATCTTGTATGTAAGCTTAATCAGTCCATTTATGGATTGAAGCAAGCTTCTAGATCTTGGAACATCCGCTTTGATGAGGTAATCCAGTCATATGGATTTATTCAAAGTCCGGATGAGCCTTGTGTATACAAGAGATGTGACGGAAACGTAGTGGTGTTTCTTGTACTATACGTAGATGACATTTTGTTAGTTGGCAACAATATCAAAGTGTTATCAGACGTAAGGGTATGGTTGTCCAAACAGTTTGATATGAAGGACTTGGGAGAAGTGGGACACATCCTTGGGATCAAAGTTATAAGGGATCGCAAGAAAAGGATGTTGTGCTTGTCTCAAGCTTCATACATTGACACTATCCTTGCTCGTTTTAGCATGCAAAACTCCAAGAAAGGTTTTCTACCTTTTTGGCATGGAGTTCCTTTATCTAAAGAGATGTGTCCCAAAACATCAAAGGAGATAGAGGACATGAAGGCGGTTCCTTATGCTTCGGTAGTAGGAAGCCTTATGTATGCTATGCTATGTACGAGACTGGATATCTGCTTTGCTGTGGGCATGGTTAGCAGATATCAGAGTAATCTTGGACAGGGACATTGGACTGCAGTAAAGCATATATTGAAGTACCTGAGAAGGACTAGGGATTATATGATGGTTTACCGGGCAGATCAATTAGTCCCTGTGGGTTACACGGATTCGGATTTCCAATCAGATAGGGACAAGAGTAAGTCTACCTCGGGGTTTGTGTTTACTTTTGGAGGTGGAGCCATAGTATGGAGGAGTGTCAAGCAGAAATGAGTGGCGGACTCTACCATGGAAGCTGAGTATGTGGCAGCCTCTGAGGCAGCCAAGGAAGCTGTATGGCTCATGAACTTCTTGATGGACTTGGATGTGATTCCTGGTTTGCCCAGAACTATCACAATTTATTGTGATAACAGTGGTGCAGTTGCAAACTCGAAGGAACCACGAGCCCATAAGGCAAGTAAACACATAGAGCGCAAGTACCACCTCATACGAGAAATCGTAAAGCGAGGAGAAGTTGCTGTCGCCAAGATTGCATCAGAGGATAACCTGGCGGATCCATTCACTAAGGCCCTTCCAGCGAAAGCGTTTGATAGGCATGTGGAGGACATGGGGATCAGATGTATGGCAGAGTGATGACGGCATAGTCTTTTAGTATAAGTGAAAGATTGTTGGAATGTATACTGAAAGTCTAGCTCTTTTCTGTATGAACATTTTATTTTGAAATAAGAATCACATGATCATTGTTTGCATTTTATATATTCATTATATATGTGTGCATATTGTCTAATATTCTACATTGTAGATAACATGGTGCTTGGTGTGGCACAGAAGATCATGTTATCAGTCCCTTATAAAATATAAGTAGAGGCTCACAACCAAGATGGTTTTGGACAAACCATTGGCATGGTTGTAGTGTAGCTTGGTATTGTTTTATCTTGAACATAGAGTTACACTAGTACACTTAGGTGTATTGAGTAGGACCGACATAGAGGTGATTCAATTTAGTACTGACTACATAATTGAATCGGACCTCGGATATTATGTTGTACATGCTCTTAATCCCGATATAATAACGGGCACATGTACTTAGTGTTTATTTCTTTGATTTACCAGTGGGTGAGATTTAGATGGATTAAATCAATATGCCCGGTAAGTTGGGAAATAATATTATTTACATGGTGTGCCGTTGATTATAGGAGGAAACCGTGTCCTATATATTAGGTTGATGATGTCCCCTTGAGGAGCTCATAAGGTTCATCATGTAAACCCAGCTGGTTGACTTAGTCAACATGATGATAAGGTTGAGTGGTACTACTCGAGGAATTAGATGTTAATTAATTGATGGTCAGTAAATCAGTTAATTGACGGACATTCGATATCTTAAACACGGGGAGATTAATGTACAAATAATATATGGAGCCCATATTGATTTATGGGGGTTGGTGAGGTAGTTCAATGATGATCCTCTAGTGGAATGGAACATCATTGATGGATCAAGTTTGTGTTGTTCCGATCCATCGGGTGGCCAAGACCCAACTCCTCCTTATGGTCCCTATCGTAGCCTAATACAATCCTTGTGAAGTCTAGATCCAAGAATGTAAAACAAAACCTAGAACCAACGGTTGGGATTAAATCCCTAGATCCGATGGTTGGATGAAACTCTAGAACCAACGGTTGGGATTAAATCCCTAGATCCGATGGTTAGGATGAAATCCTAGAATCGACGGTTGGGATTAAATCCCTAGATCCGACGGTTGGGATAAAACCCTAGATCCGACGGTTGGGATGAAACCTTAGATCCGACGATTGGGATGAAATCCTAGATCCGACGGTTGGGATTAAACTCTAGATCCGACGGTTGGGATAAAACCCTAGATCCGACGGTAGAGATTGAATCCCTAGATCCGACGGTGGAGATTAAAGGAGGCTTAAGCCCTATTCTATAAATAGATGCTTAGGGTTGGGCGGCAAAAATGATCAAGATAATTCAAATTGGGATTAGGGTTTGGAAAGAGTTGGGCGGCTAGGGTTTGGAGTAAGGTTGGGCGGCAACCATCTTCATCCAAAATTGTTGCCAGCACCCACCTCCTCCAAGCATTCCTTGGCCGGCGCCCTTCACATTAGCCACTCTCTTCTTCCTTTGCCGGCGGTTCTCCTCCCATTGGTGGCCGGCAAGATCGTCTTCCTCCAATTTCCAAGGTGGCCGGCGGTTCCCTTTGTATTGGTGGTCGGCGCCTCATCTATTCATTCCTTGGCCGGCGGTTGCATCAAACTTCCTAGCTTGGTGGCCGGTTCTAGATAGGAAAGGTATTTGTGGTTCTTCTCTTTGTTCGCAGCGGACAAGGAAGAGGAGAACTCGATCTAGAAGGCTTCTACTCGTGGAGGATCTTCGTCCACACGTCGTCCACGAGAAGGAAAGGACATACGATAGAAGATCGTAAGGTATAAAGTTATTTTAACTTTTTGTACAAATCTGAGCATGTTCTTATTTGTTTTGATTATGCATGTGTGTGTGTGAATATATATTGTATAATCATTGACCCCGAAGACAAACACAAAAACCGGCGATCCATCCGTCGTCTCTTCCGCGGCTAACCAACTAGAAGAGTTGTGTTGCTTGAACTAGTTTGTTCAAGCGACCACTCAAGTTGTTAGCACGACGATGAATAGGTTGTGCTAAGGAAGCTCATCCCATCCGGATTAATTCTTTCATTAGTGAAAATTTTAATCCGGGGACATGGGAGCCAATGAGACTCCGAAAGCGAACACCCTACATGTTTGGGTTAATTGTGATTGAGGGGTTAATTGGGATTATTAACCTAACTCTAATATTAATGGATTAATAGGAGCCGATTTAAGCCAGAACCCGACCCGCTTGAGCAGTTCTCATTTTCTTTCTTCCATCGCGATTTCTCTCTCCCTTTCTCATTGGGATTTTCGATCCGCCTCCTCTGCTTCTCTTCGCCGACCCCTCCTCTTCACCGATGTCACTAGAGCGCTCCTCCTCACCGCCATTGACACTAAGCCAGCTTGCGATTGTTGATCTCCGCCCCAAGCTCGGTTACCGCCAACCCTATCCCCCAGTCATTGTTGATCCTTCTCTTCCTCATCGCGCATACCGATCGCCCTCTCCGCCATGAGTAGCAGCCTTCTGCCATGGGTTATTCCCTCTTTTTCCTCTTTGGTTTTGGTGGATCGAATTCTTCGAAGGTGGATCATCTGTAGCTCCACTGTCGTTTCCATCCACCTCCGATTGAAGCTGATCGTGCTTTTGGTTTTTGCTGTTATGTAATTGCGATGGGTAAGAACCCAACCACCAGTACCAGTAGCTTATGGCGGTTCGAGAGGCTGGATCATGGAATCTACTGTGGGATTCCATATCGTCTTCACCCTTGATTTGTGGTAAAAGACCTCTGTGATGATCTATTTCTTTAGATTAAGAGAATATGAGAATTTACAAATTCGATGTGAGCTTGGATATTGTGATTGCAGGGGTTGGGGTAAATGAAATGGGGTTTTGGTTGCAGTTCAATCGAATGATTCATATCGGAGAATTTTTGATGGATTAAGAAGTTGTGAAGCATTGTGAAGTAAGCTTTAATTTGGTTATGTTATGGTAATGAACTACATTATGGCAGCATAATGGATATGGATTGATTTGTTATAGAATTGTAGCTATGAGTTAGTGTGGTGGTTAATTATAACAAGTATATCATGGTGATAAGGCGGATATTATGTGGGATGGGTGAACGAGACCTTAGTTAATCTTCGTTTTGTAGATTGGAATACAAAATTGATGTAAGATTCGATTTGATCATTTGTTGTACGATAGAATTAAATTGTATTCTATATGGTGTACAGGACTTTGATGTGAGGTGAGTTCGCGGACGTGAAGACAGTTACGGTTTACATAATAGGTTGGTAATTTTCTACCCTGGTCAGGTAGTTGTAAATCTTGATGCATGAGGATTTAAATTTATGATCATATTACCTTGACTCCACTCTTGTTATGCTATTGCTTGATACTTAGTCTTTGTCCTTTAAATACTCTTTTGTTGTTATCACATTTTCCTTCATCATGATTATGAGTTATAGATGTGATGTATGTAAGCCTATAGTTGTTCATTTATGTGTACATAGTGGAGTACGGATGAAGACTTGATTTGTAAATTTGAATAAGGGTCATCAGGGGGTGAGTAATGTCCTGAACATAGAATTGATTCTTATGTCATATCCTTAATTTGCGTATATATTACGGATCATGTGTTTATGTATGGTCATGTGGATTATGGATAGTGTGTCGCTATGGACTTGTAGTCCTAGCTTTGTTATGATCAGTTGAGTATGACTCTCTGTAAGATAGAGAGTGTGTTGATCAGTTGAGTATGACTCTCTATAGGATAGAGAGTATGTGGTGGATGTATGTTATGTGTGACTGTGCATTCATGCCATTTAAATGTATGCTGGCAATTTGTTCTCCCTTGTGGTCGAGAGAGTCGTCAGTCATCCTGCCTCCATGGTTACTCGTGGTAGTAGAAGCTTGTGTGAGGGAAGAGCATTTGTTGTGTTGCACTCGACCACTATAGATGGTGGTAGTTGGAGTTGCATGCAGTTGTTCTACGTGTGTGTCGCTCGACCACTCATGGGTAGTGACTGTCGGAGTGGCCAACAGCAGGGACCCCCATTGTGTAGCTAGCTCTTTACTCTTATATGCTACTTGTTCATACTGCCCACTCGGCCACTCGAGAGTAGTTGTTGGTGTTGAGTTGGGACAGTTGTCATGTCGAGCCACCTACGCCACACTGGGGTCGTGGTAGCGAGTGGGGTGAGCAGGCATGACCATGCATTCTGCATTGCCGTGTTGTTATGGCATTTTGCATATTGACACACACACACACACACACACACACACACACTCACACACATATATATATGGATGGTTGTGATTAGTATATTTATAGATGCAATCTATATATATGCTTGTTGTAATGTTGCATTTGTTTGTATTATGCTTGCTGCATTTGTTTGTACATCATCATACATGCTACTTGCATTTTCTATATGGTTGTGTGTGGGATACCTGTGCATGAGTTAGTCGGACTATTTGATACCTTTGACCAGTATCATGATGTAGTATGAGTTAGACCAGATTTATAGTTTGTATTTATTATAGAATGTTAGTAAGGAAGTTGTTGATTACAGAGTTAGTATAATTCTTCATGTTGTATATTGTGGATATATGCTCAGGTTGGATGAGTGTAGCATTGCAGACCTTTAGGTATGTCTGCATCTTATGTTGTTCAGTTGTTTAGATGGTATATGCATGTTTATATATATTATACTGGTGTATACCTATTGTATCTTTAGATGGTATATTGTTGATTCTCATGAGATTTATGCTAGATATACTTTATCTTTCATATTACCACTGAGTTTTATACTCACCACCACAGACCCTGGGTTTTCTTATCACCCAAGTAACAGGTAGAAGACTTGGTGATGACTTGGAGCATCGCTAGCTGATCCATCTCATCTCACTTCCAAGGCTCCTATGGTTATTTTGGTTTTCCGTATGTTTTAGTTATGTACTTGGAGTTTCTGTGGTGTTATGTGTTGTGGACTTGATTGTTGGATCGAAAGTGTCGCTAGAGGGGGGGGTGAATAGCGATACGGTGTCGTTAAAAACTTTTGCAATAAGTAAAAAGCAAGTAGAGAATGCACAGCGGAAATATAAAGTAGACAAGATATTTTTACGTGGTTCACAATCTTTCGATTGCTAATCCACGGCCCTAGTGATCCTTGATCACGTACGGAGGGCAATTCACTAAAACCACTCCTCCTCGTTGGAGGTAGGAGCAACGATTACAAAAAGAAATCAAGGCAAAGGGACACTCCCCCTTTCCTTGTTACGATTAAAGCACAAAGACAATTTAAAGAAGTAGAACTTAAATAAATATACCGACAACTCTTATAAGTAGAAGATGTAGCTTTCGTTGTCGGCGGCACTTCGTCGTAGCAAATGTGAGTAGTAGTAGCGGCGTTACGACGGCGTGTTGAGAGCTCTTGAATTCTTGTCATTTGCTTGGCTTGAACATGTCTATTTATGGATATTGATCTATGAATTTAGACATAGGTAGTGTCCAAGGTGAGGTTCTTATCCCCCAAGACTTGTTCATCCACATCCTTTGCGCCAACTCAAGGATGAGGTGTTTTATCCAACCACCTTGTGCCACCTCCAACCTCCTTGTGCGCCAACTCAAGGATGAGGTGTTTCATCCAACCACCTTGTGCCACCTCCAACCTCCTTGGGCGCCAACTTGAGGATGAGGTGTTTCATCCAACCACCTTGTGCCACCTCCAACCTCCTTGGGCGCCAACTTGAGGATGAGGTGTTTCATCCAACCACCTTGTGCCACCTCCAACCTCCTTGGGCGCCAACTTGTTGGAGCCATTCAACTTGTGCCACATCATGGGAGCCAACCATCTTGTGCCAACTCACCTTATTTTGGGCGTCCACCACAAGGAAGCTTGGTGATGGTTTGGATGTCCACCTTGATGCCACATCACCCTTTGTACCAAAACACGAGTCAAGTCCAAATTCACCCCCTTGAAATTCGAGCTCTTCTCGAGGTCGAACTTGACTAGCAGTTGACGTAGTCAAAGGGTTTTGACCGCAGCATACAAGTTAGCTTAAAATATAAAGTACGATGGTTCTAACCATCCGATCTCGACCTAGACCTTCCATTGGAGGTATTGGGTCGGATCTACGCTAACGACCTTGCTTCGCTTTCACGAGCTTACCTTGTAGCCTCGCTTCCGGTCTTCACCCGAGTACCTCGGCTTCCTCAAGTCCTCTGGCGTTGCCCGACCACCTCGGTTCCCACCGGTGTCGCAGACCTTCCGCTCAACTTTAGCATTTCTGCACACTTAATTGAGCTCGTAAGATAACAAATATACCCTTAACTATTGAGCCTTTTGCCATAATCAAAATACCGGTTCGACTTTGGTGCCCACTGCACCAACAATCTCCCCCTTTTTGATTCATGGCAAACCGACACAAAAGTTAAGGAAAAATTAAGCATAACAGTAAGCTAGCATAATGATTAAGCATGAATGAGCTAGCATAAAGATTAAATATGAATGAGCTAGCATAATGATTAAGTATGAATGAGCTAGCATAATGATTAAATATGAATGAGCTAGCATAATGATTAAGTATGAATGAGCTAGCATAAAGATTAAGCATGAGTGAGAAATATTATTGTTTCAAGTTCTCCCCTTTGAGGTAACCTCCCCCTTGACCGAAGGTGAGTTCTTGAAAAATAATTTTTACTCCCCCTTAATAGTTGCTTAAGTAAACGGAATTACTTAATATAAAAGGTAATAATTTTGTTTACTTTCTTCCTTACTTTTGTGACTTTCTCCCCCTTTTGCCTTAACTCAAAAAGTTTGTAAATATATTTTAGGGTTTGTAAGTCCAAGCAAGTTCCCAATATAAATATATATATTTTTTTAAAATAATAATAAGCTTGAAAATATGTTCATCTAAAATGTACAACTCCGGTTGGACTTGATTGATATAGAATGATCAATAAGTCTTGAAGGAGTTGATTAATTTTAAATAATTATACTCCATGGGTCATGTCGATATCAATCTACGTCGGAACTGGGAGTAAGGTCCTAACATCTCACGCCTGCTCATTGGCTAAGTACACAAACACATTAGTCCTATGTGTTGTGAGATGTGTTGGCTCCTTAAATCTATAGGTATATGATTTCTAAGGTAAGACTTAGGCTAATTTCATAAAAAGAAGCAAAAGTAGAGTACATATATAGAAAAATTTAAATCCTACTCTATTACGCACATACCTAACTTTCGTCTTAATAAACTAAATTCGGTTTCGGGTAGTGGTTTGGTGAAGATGTCCGCTAGGTTTGATTTGGACTCAACTTACTCTAGTTGTATAGTTCCATTAGTTACATGTTCCCTAATGAAGTGGTGTTTAACTTCTATATGTTTTGTCCTAGAATGACATATTGGATTTTTAGTTAAGTTAATTGAACTAATGTTATCTATGTAGGTTTTAATGTTGTTAAAGATTAAGCTAAAGTCTTGGAGAGTGTGCTTCATCCACAGGAGCTGAGAGACACACTCACCCATCGCAACGTATTCGGCTTCGGTGGTAGATAAGGCAACGCAATGCTGCTTCCTACTGCACCAACTTACTAGACTCGAGCCGAGGATTTGACAACAACCACTCGTGCTCTTTCTATCGAGTTTACTACCGGCATAGTCGGAGTCGGAGTAGCCGATTAGATTAAACTCGGTAGATCTAGGGTACCAAATACCTACGTTTAGCGTGCCCTTTAGATATCTAAGGATACGCTTGACTAGGGTTAGGTGAGACTCCTTGGCACAGGTTTGTAACCTTGCGCCCGCGAATAAAATGTCGGGTCGGCTCGCGGTTAAGTATAGGAGACTTCCTATTGCGCTCCTATAGTATTTTAGGTCAACGGGTTTTCCTTCTACATCTTCGTTTATATTAACATTAGTTGCCATAGGTGTATTGATTATTTTAGCATCTTGCATTCCAAATCGATTTATTAAGTCCTTAGTATATTTTTGTTGATGTAAATATATTCCATCTTTAGTTTGTTTAATTTGTAAACCTAAGAAAAAACTTAACTCTCCCACTAAATTCATTTCAAATTCACTTTCCATAAGTGAGATGAATTCGTTTAGCAGGATCGAGTTGGTAGTTCCAAAAATTATATCATCTACATAGATTTGGGCTATAAAGATTTCTTTTCCTACGGTTTTAACGAATAAGGTTGGGTCGACTAAACCTTGGTTGAATCCTTTGGACTTAAGATAGATCGAAAGCCTTTCGTATCAAGCTCTTGGGGCTTGTTTGAGTCCATATAGGGCTTTCTTAAGTCTAAGGACATGGTCAGGTTTATCTAGATTTTCGAATCCGGAGGTTCACTGACGTAAACTTCTTCCTTAATGTATCCATTCAAAAATGCTGACTTGACATCCATTTGAAACAATTTAAAACCTCGATGTGCGATATGCTAACAACATTCGGATGGACTCTAGTCTGGCTACGGGGGCGTAGGTCTCATCGTAATCTAAACCTTCGACTTGACTAAACCCTTTTGCGACTAACCTAGCTTTATTTCTAACTCCTTCACCTTTATCATCAAGTTTATTTCGAAATACCCACCTTGTTCCAATAATTGATTTTTCTTTAGGTGGTGGTACTAATTCCCAGACTTCATTTCTAGTGAATTGAGCTAGCTCTTCTTGCATAGCAATAATCCATCGGGATCAAGAAGTGCTTGTTCAATAGTTTTGGGTTCGATTTTGGAAATTAACGAGATTTGACTAAGGTTTCGATATGAAGCTCTAGTTCAACCCCTAAATTTGGATCACCTATAACTTGATTGATAGGATGATTTGTTTGAGTCTTAGTGTGACTCGGGTTAGGGTCATCTATCACTTGGTCGATAGGATGACTTGGGTGAGTTCTAGTTTGACTTGGGTTAGAGTCATCTATCACTTGGTCGATAGGATGACTTGGGTTAGGACGAGATTCAAGTTCAAGATCAGAGTCGGGTTGCTATAAGTTGATTTGCTAGTTGGTTTTGTTAAGGATTGAGCGGGTTCGTGTCCTTCGTCGAAAACTATATTAATGGTTTCTTCGACTCTAAGAGTGTCGTGATTGTATACCCTATAAGCTCTCTTGGTGGTTGAGTATCCTAGAAAGGTTCGAGAGGTTTTGGATTTGAATTTCCTAGGTAATCCTTAGTGTTTAAGATATGTACCTTGCATCCAAATACCCTAAAGTACTTGATGTTCGGTATTTTATCGTGATAAATCTCGTACGAGGTCTTTTGGTGCCTCTTTACCATAAGGATCCTACACATAAGGTAGTTGGATCGGATATTGGAATTACTAAAGGGTTGTTTGTAAGTTTTAAACCTAAATCATCTCACCAATATCTACATGATCAAAACATGTTATTCCTATGTGTTATTGTGAGATGACTTTCAATTTTACTTGATTAATTTTAATGAATTTAAATTAACCAACATTAGGTTAGATTCGATTTAGTCTAAGCTCATCAAGTAATCTTTTCAAGAGATTAGCTTCGGTGTCGTGGCGAGGCACAGAGGCCTTCTTTGATCGGAACAACGACCACTTCCTTAGACAAAGCTAATTTCAAGAAATTGATAACTCGACTTACTTGAGACTACGTCTTGGTCTAACTAGTTATTTTTGAAAAGAGGCTCCCGAGGCTCAATCTTTCGTAGGATTTTAGTTGGTTTATTTTTTGAAAAGAGGCTCCCGAGGCTCAATCTTTTCGCAGGATTTTAGTTGGTTATGAGTCCTATCTAACCATTCTAAAAATAAAGGAAAAACTAAGCATGCAATTTCTAAGACTTAACAAAAATACATTTTGTATTGGCTCCCCCTGGACCATTGAATCGAGTGGGTCTATTCACATAGTGAATTTGGTCCTTGGGAACCCAATACATGTTAGATCCTAAAGTTGAAATCAAAGTGGTCTTAGGGACCCATGCTTGGACATTTTTCTTATGTTGGTTTACTATAGACATATATGACTTATTGGTTGTATTTGAGTTAAACCCGAGTCCGCCTTGTTGTACACGGCCCTTTGTGATCCAAGTAAGAGGTCAAGTCCCTTGGATCCCAAAGTGAACCTTTCCAACGTGTTCCTAAGGTCTTCGACTTGTGTTTTCAAAAGCGAGTTCTCAACTTCAAGCTTTTCAACTTGAGTTGAGTCCTCCTCTTGAATACGAGTAGTCGAAGAGGTTAGGGAGACCTCATGTTTGAGAAGGTTAACCTCCTCAATTAGGGTCTCGACCTTGGACTCGGACTTAGCTAGTTTCTTATTTAAAAATTTAATTGCACCATACAAAGTATTAAGTAACGACCGACTTACCCTTAATGATTCTTTTGAACCGGATACGGATCCGTGGCTTGTCTTGAATGGAAGCTCATCATCGGATTCGGACTCGGACTCTTCTTCGGTTTCGGAGTCGTGCTCGGTCGGCTTGGCCATTAGAGCTTGGATATCGTCTTCTTCCTCCGACAACTCCTCCCAAGTAGCGTTTAGCGCTTTCTTGGTCTTTGATGCGTTATTCTTTAGCTTTGGGCACTCGGACTTGATGTGACCGAACTCGCTGCACTCATAGCATCTAAAATTAGAAGTATTTGAATTAGGTTTAGGCTTACCTTGAGTTGTTGGTCGTTTTCGTCTCTTGATAATATTACGAACAAGATTGACTACTTAGGATTATATTTCTGAGTCTACATCCGATTCGGACTAAATCTTCTTCCTTCGGGGTGGCTTGTTGCGGGCTTCTTCTTCTTGGAACCTGCAACTAATGCAATACTCTTCTCGGCACGGACCACGTTAGTTTGCTCATGTAATTCAAGTTCAAAACAATTGCCTCTAACCTAATTTTAGAAAGGTCCTTGGAGACCTTGTAGGCATCGACCATGGATGCCCACAAGGTGGTCCTAGGAAACGAGTTAAGAGAATACCTGATAAGGTCGCGATTCTCGACCTTTTGTCCGATGGCATGGAGTTGGTTGACGATGTCTTGGATACGAGCATGTAGTTGAGTTGCGGTCTCGTTTTCCTGCATTTTCAAGTTATACAATTTATTTAAAAGTAAATCTCTTTTACATACCTTCGTGTCGTCGGTGCCTTCGTGTAGTTCCACTAGCTTGGTCCATAAGTCCTTTGCACTAATGAAGGGGCCGACGCGGTTGAGCTCTTCCTTGGACAACCCACATTGCAAGATTTGAGTTGACTTGGCATCGGCTTCTACTTGTTTTTTCATGGAATTTGACCATTGATCGTAACCCAAAGATTCACCATCTTCATTAATAGGAAGTGTGAAACCGGTTTGTATTACGATCCACATCTCGATTTGGGTTTTAAGAAAGCATTCCATCCGACCCTTCCAATAACGAAAGTCATTACCGTTGTAAAACGGGGTCAAGTGATGCTAAACCCTTCGAGATGGGCCATTTAAAAACAAGAAGAAGAACGAAAAAAGAATCTTGCAAAACACACACGGAAAGAATATTCCAAGACTTTCGTCTTGGATTAGTAAGGGAAGTAAAAAGATATATAAAATGTAACTTGCAAAAGAAATAAACAATCAAATGCTAATGTCGTTTAAGTTCCGGAGGACAACCTTAATAGGTATCTAACCCGAAGGACAACCTTATCCGGATCCTAAAGCCTCTAATGCAATTCTATATGTAGGAGAAGATAAGCAAGTGAAATAATTATACGAAAACAGAAATAAATAAATAAAAAATCTGTAAAAAAAGAAAAACAAAGCTAGATTGGTGGTTTCACCGAATCTTAGCGCCCCCGGCTCTGATACCAATTGTTGGATCGAAAGTGTCGCTAGAGGGGTGAATAGCGATACGGTGTCGTTAAAAACTTTTGCAATAAGTAAAAGCAAGTAGAGAATGCAAATGGAAATATAAAGTAGACAAGATATTTTTACGTGGTTCACAATCTTTCGATTGCTAATCCACGGCCCTAGTGATCCTTGATCACGTACGGAGGGCAATTCACTAAAACCACTCCTCCTCGTTGGAGGTAGGAGCAACGATTACAAAAAGAAATCAAGACAAAGGGACACTCCCCCTTTCCTTGTTACGATTAAAGCACAAAGACAATTTAAAGAAGTAGAACTTAAATAAATATACCGACAACTCTTATAAGTAGAAGATGTAGCTTTCGTTGTCGGCGGCACTTCGTCGTAGCAAATGTGAGTAGTAGTAGCGGCGTTACGACGGCGTGTTGAGAGCTCTTGAATTCTTGTCATTTGCTTGGCTTGAACATGTCTATTTATGGATATTGATCTATGAATTTAGACATAGGTAGTGTCCAAGGTGAGGTTCTTATCCCCCAAGACTTGTTCATCCACATCCTTTGCGCCAACTCAAGGATGAGGTGTTTTATCCAACCACCTTGTGCCACCTCCAACCTCCTTGTGCGCCAACTCAAGGATGAGGTGTTTCATCCAACCACCTTGTGCCACCTCCAACCTCCTTGGGCGCCAACTTGAGGATGAGGTGTTTCATCCAACCACCTTGTGCCACCTCCAACCTCCTTGGGCGCCAACTTGAGGATGAGGTGTTTCATCCAACCACCTTGTGCCACCTCCAACCTCCTTGGGCGCCAACTTGTTGGAGCCATTCAACTTGTGCCACATCATGGGAGCCAACCATCTTGTGCCAACTCACCTTATTTTGGGCGTCCACCACAAGGAAGCTTGGTGATGGTTTGGATGTCCACCTTGATGCCACATCACCCTTTGTACCAAAACACGAGTCAAGTCCAAATTCACCCTTGAAATTCGAGCTCTTCTCGAGGTGGAACTTGACTAGCAGTTGATGTAGTCAAAGGGTTTTGGAGATACAAGTTAGCTTAAAATATAAAGTACGATGGTTCTAACCATCTGATCTCGACCTAGACCTTCCATTGGAGGTATTGGGTCGGATCTACGCTTAACGACCTTGCTTCGCTTTCACACGAGCTTACCTTGTAGCCTCGCTTCCGGTCTTCACCCGAGTACCTCGGCTTCCTCCGAAGTCCCTCTGGCGTTGCCCGACCACCTCGGTTCCCACCGGGTGTCGCAGACCTTCCGCTCAACTTTAGCATTTCTGCACACTTAATTGAGCTCGTAAGATAACAAATATACCCTTAACTATTGAGCCTTTTGCCATAATCAAAATACCGGTTCGACTTTGGTGCCCACTGCACCAACATTGTTCAGTTGGTGTACACGTGTTGTTTCGGATTTTTTTTTAGTACTTTCTTATTTGTGGTCAGTCATACCGGTATGCGTTGTTGTGAAGTTTGTTATTTCGTTGTGATGATTTCCTTTGTGAGTTTGATGTTATATGTATATCTGTTATTGTGGTTGTGGCCAAAAGGCTTTGTATGAACAGGATATTGCATCACGTACAGGGGAGATGTTGTCAATTTTTTAGCTCCACATACTCTCGGGGCGTGACACATTCGTTGCAGAGCTGTTCATTGTAGAGCAAGTGTAAAATTAATAAGACCATTTCATAATTGTTCAGATACAATTTATGATTACAAAAGTCATATATTACAAGAATATATGCTACCGTTTATTATTCTGAGTCGGTATTTGACTCAGTGTTAAAGGCCTCTGGTGGGAATTTCTTATAAGTCTCTTCTATATCAAGCTTAAGGTTGGGCAAATCAGGGACAAAGTGGTTCTTCTCATTAGTTGTTTATAGTGCGCCTTCAAAGCCCCTTTGGAAATATTTTGCATATTTTTTAGCCTATGAGTTAAGATCTTGGTATGCTCGGTTCCCCAGTGTTCAACTTCTGTTTCTTTAAGTTGGGACATCTCCTGGTGAAGTTGAGCAGCTCGGATAGTTTGTTAATTGGCAACATTTTCCAGTCCATAAAATGCCGCTTTAGTATATCAAAGTGGAAGTGGAATTCATCTAGACTGTTGAAGGTTCTGTTCTTGAATTCATCAAAGGCATCAATGAGATCT
Organism: Wurfbainia villosa; assembly: GCA_025175895.1. Taxonomy (NCBI): domain Eukaryota; kingdom Viridiplantae; phylum Streptophyta; class Magnoliopsida; order Zingiberales; family Zingiberaceae; genus Wurfbainia; species Wurfbainia villosa. The sequence continues at coordinate 28,021,916 of CM045995.1, forward strand.
TGCATAGGATGGAAACACTGGCCAGATTGACAGTGCCAGTCCTTCTCTTTTTGTGCCAGTTTCTAGATTTCTGATTGTGAGGAGGCTGTCTGTTGTGTTAGCGACTCTACTTGCTCTCGTAATAGCCTAATGGTGGTATCTTTGTTGGAACTCTCCCATCTGACCTTTTGTAGGTCTTGCCTATATTGAGTAGAAGTTTTTTCCTTATTTCCTATCAGTTGAGCCCTCTCGATAGTTAAAATTACTATTTAAAATTGTAATTCTTCCAGTTTCTATCGTTACTCAGCTTCTTTTTCAGTCTGATCAGGAGAAGAAGGACTAGTTTGTATTCCCAGAGAAATGGTTGAAAGTTCATCAGGGTTGGACTGGGTATCCTTGGTAGAAATTGAAGGTGCAGTTGGCATCATAAGAGGCGATGGTGCCTCTGTATAGGAGGTTGAAGGTTTAAATTTGTGGCTCTGGAATTCAGAAAACTATTGGCCAAAGGTGTGATGTTTGGAGGTACTTTGAAAAATAAACAAAAGAAATATGAAAAGGTCTATTTGCACAGTAAAGTAAATTAGTAGAAGGAGAAAGCTTACAGTTCGGGGGATTTGTTACAACTCTTGTAAAAATAATGGAATTTCAGAGGAGGTGAAAGAAGGGGTGGTCTACGGTAGAGTAAAGTCTGATAAATAGTTCTTTGTGGAGTTGAGCAGTTCAGCTAGTCTATTCATTGGCAACATTTGACAATTTCTGAAAATGCTACATCAATATATGAAAATGGAAGTGAAACTCATCTAGGCTATTGAAGGTTCTATTTTTGAGCTCAGCAAAGGCATCTATAAGGTTTTCTAATGGTTGAAAACATTAGTCTGATTGGAAATGCTAGTCTTTCTCGTTTTGTATCAATTTCTGAATTTCTGGTTGAGAGGAGACTACTTGCTATTTTAGTAACTCAGCTTGTTCTCGCAACAACTTGATGGTAGTGTCTTTATAGGAATTTTCTCCTCTGATTTTATGCAAGTCTTGCCTATGCTGAGTGAAAGTTTTTCCTTCTCTATATTAGAATGCTTAAGGCATTTTACGCCTAATACAGAGCCTAAGGGCTAACCAAGGTGTTTTTGTAGGGGTTATTAATGTTTCTAGGATTTTTGACATCTAATCAAATTCTCTATGGTAGTAATCAATAACACTTATTCTTAAGGGTTTTTATACTCGGTAAAAATATCCTCTTGCAGGCATAAATGGTATTTTTTCTAAGGCTTTTCAAGCCTCATATAATTTTCTTGTAGGATCAGTGATATTTTTTCTAAGGCAATTCTTATGTAGTGATATATTTATTTACCGGTTTTATGCCTAAAGTATGAGCTTGGAAGGTAATTCATTTTCTCCTTGCAATGCTATGTAGTGTAAAACTAACTCATGACTCTTACGCCTCCCTTAACAACCTATGGGCTAGATAGCTACATTCCTCCATGGGGACTATAACGTCACCTATATGGCATATGTAAAACTAATTCAAGGCTCTTATGCCTACTATAACAGCCTATGGCTACGTAGCTACATTCCCCCACGGGGAACTATAACGCCAGCTATAATGGGCAGGTAAATTACTAACGCTCAAGGCCCAACACCTCATATAATAGCCTATGAGCTAGGTAGCTTCATTCCCCCATGGGGACTATAACACCACCTATATAACATATGTAAAAGGTTCGCAAAACTCTTACACCTCCTATAACAACCTATGGACTAGGTAGATACATTTCCCCACGGGAACTGTAATGCCACCTATATAGCATATATAAAAGGTTCGCAAGGCTCTTACGCCTCCTATAATAGCTTATGGGCTAAGTAGCAACTGTTGGTGCAACAATGCCCCAAGCATTTATATATATTTTGATGTTTGGATAATTATCTAAGTTAGGCAATGTTTTGTGATCTAATTGTATACATGTTTAAGTGACAGGAAAATCCAAGTATGAAGACTTGGTAAAAGACAAGTCCAAGTGTGATCTTGTCAAAGAGAAGTCAAGGAAAGGTCTTGGCAGCATAAGTCCAAGCATGTAGTCTTGGCGGCGTAAAGTCCAAGCAGTCCTTGGAAAAGGAAGACCAAAGGAAAGTCTTGGCGGCATAAGTCCAAGCATGTAGTCTTGGCGGCGTAAAGTCCAAGCGTACTTTGGCAAAGAAGAAACCCAAAGCATGACGAAACCGAAGGAAGCTTTTGAAGGCAAGCGCATGGATGGAGTCGTGGACTCAGAGAAATCCTAGAGGCGCAAGGCTGATGGAGAAGCTAGAAGGTTAAGTCTAGGCTTATGTTTTCAAGTATGAATTAGTCGTACTTGGGTGTGCCGATCATTGGAACATGGTGTCGGTCGGCGGCCCTTAAAATATAGCATTAGAGTTTGGAAGGGGGTTATCGATCAGGCCCGGTGACGATCGACTCAACTTCGGCTACTTATAGTGCGCGATCGATCGCCATTATTAGCGATCGCGCCTAAGCAATAGTGGCGTGGCGATCGACTGGCGATATCGATCGAGCGCCCTTGTTGGCGGTCGATGATAGTCTTCCGTTAGCGATGACAATGGCAAATCTAAAATCGGTGTTGAAGCCATTAGAATTGGCGTGGTCGGTGATGTAAGTCATCGATCGTGATAGACCTCCAACGGGAAAAAGAGGCTCTTTCCTATAAAAAGAGCCCAAGGGGAGCAAGAAGAGCCTAATGCTTATATTCTGATCTTTCTTCTAAGCTCCTACAAGTTTTCCAAGCTTTCTAAGTGTATTAATCTCCTTTCTCTTCTCAAATCTTCATTGTCATCTTTTGTAAGAAGAGGAGGTCTTTGTAAAGAGAAAGCTTCATAGTGAAATTGCTTGGGTTGATCCACCTTAAGGATCGCCGTGGAGTAGGAGCGTTATCTCCGAACCACGTAAAGGCTTTGTTAGCATTGGTTTTTGTTTTTACATATATTACTTGTGTTTGCTTCCGCTAATTACTTTTGTAGAAACGAAAAGAGCTATTCACCCCCCCTCTAGCTTTCAAACGATCCCTTACAAGTGGTGTCAGAGCCCGGATCACATCGGAAGATCTAGCAATCAACCGGAGCAAAGATGACATTTCAAGAGGGGTATAGCACGGCGAGGCCTCCGTTCTTCGACGGCAACGATTTTGGATATTGGAAAGGTAGGATGGAGTATTATTTAATGAACGATATTGAAAATTGGTTTAGTATTGTAGATGGTTTTGAGAAGTCGGTCGACGAATTCGGAGCACCACTACCGACAAAGGATTGGACAAGAGAGATGGCCAAGAAAGAACAAGCGAATGCAAAAGCAATGACCACACTTCAATGTGGTCTATCCAAGGAGCAACTATCTAAGGTCGGGCCATTCAACTCCGCAAAAGAGCTTTGGGAGAAGCTCATCGAACTCAACGAAGGATCCAAAGAAACAAGAAGGGCCAAGAGGGATCTTTTGATTGGCCAACTCCAAAGCTTCACTATGAAGACAAATGAAACGGTGAGCCAAATGCACGGGCGCTTCAAGGAGGTAGTCAACGGACTACACGTTATAGGTGAAAAGGTCGACAACCGAGACCTTGTGAGGTATGTACTACAAGCCTTCCCTAGGACCACCTTATGGGCCTCAATGGTAGATGCCTATAAGGTCTCTAGGGATCTTTCATTAGTTAAATTAGATGAGTTATTTTGTGATTTTCAATTGCATGAACAAGCTAACACTTCATCCAAAGAGAAGGGTATAGCTCTTGTTGTAGGAAAGAAGGAGAAGAAGAAAAAGGAAAAGAAGGAGGTGTCTTCCTCATCCGAATCCGAGGAGGACTCATCAAGTAGTGAGGATGAGTTGTCGGCAAGTGAGGTAGCACACTACGTCAAGAAATTTGGTGGGAAGTCAAGGAGGCTCACCAAGAAGGATGTGAAGAGGATGTTTCAATCCTCAAGAGGTAAATCTTCTAACAATTCAAATTCTATTTCTAACGTGACGTGTTTTGGTTGCAACAAGAAAGGGCATATAAAGCCCAATTGCCCGGAACTAAAGAAAAAGGAGGAGAAGGATAAGAAGAAGAAGGAAAAGAAGAAGAAGGAGGCGATGTTGGCACAAACGTGGGACACTCTAAGTATGGAGGAGTCTACCGACGGTGAAGAAGTTTGCCATTCAACCCGGAACTTAGCCCTCATGGCATTGGAAGAAACCGGAAGCTCAAGCGAGGAGTCTTCTTCCTCTTCAAGTGATGAATCATCATCAAGTGATGATGAGGTAAATGACTCACCCAAAGTAGATTTACTTTATAAGACTATTGCATGTTTACAAAATGCTTTAAATAGATCAAAAACTAGGATTAAGGATCTAAAATTAGAAATCAAATCATTTAAGAATATAGATGCATCATGTGATAAATCATCTAGTGATGATGAGTGTACTCTTAGGGATGAAAATGATGAGTTAAGAAAAGAAATAAGTAAATTAAGAACATGCCTAGAAAAGTTCACTAATGGTTCCAAATATCTAGATATGATTATCAAGGACCAAAGGGCAATTTACAATAAGGCCGGTTTAGGATATAAACCTAAGGAGAAAGAGGTAGGCATTTGCATCCCTAGTTAGTAGAAAATCCATGATTAAAAGCAAGGAGAAAAGCATGGGTACCAAAGAAATTTATAACTAATGCTAGTGGTCCTAAGATTTGGGTACCTAAGGATTGTGTTTTTCATGTGACATAGGTAGAAGATCCAAGCTTGTGGATAGTTGATAGTGGGTGCTCAAAGCATATGACCGGGATGAGAGAAAATTCTCCACTATCAACCACACTAGCCAAGGAAAAGTGTCTTTTGGTAATAGCGGCAAACTTAAAATCTTAGGAAAGGGCACTATTGAGGTATCTCCCAATCTTGCTATTCATAAAGTTCTATTAGTTAAAAATATGAAATTTAACTTACTTAGTGTAAGCCAATTATGTGATGCAAATTTTGATGTTAAGTTTGATTCCTCAAAATGCTTTATAAGACACAAAACTATAAATGATTGCATGTTAGTAGGCTTTAGAAAATCAAATATATATTATGTTGATTTATCTTATGCTACTAATCCTTCCACTAAGTGTCTTATTGCAAAAGAGGAAGAAAGTTGGCTTTGGCATAGGAGACTAGGTCACATAAACATGAAGAATATAGCCAAAATAGCAAAATTGAAGCTAGTCAAAGGATTGCCTAGAGTCAAATATCTCAAGGACAAGATGTGTGATGCTTGTCAAGAAGGGAAACAATCAAAAACATCACACAAAGGTAAAAATTTACTTAGTACCGCTTTACCATTAGAATTGCTACATATGGATTTATTTGATTGCCATAGTACCCCATCTATAATTGGTAGTAAATATTGCTTGGTAATAGTAGATGATTTTTCTAGGTTTACTTGGGTGTTTTTCTTGAAAAATAAGGATGAAACCTTAGAAATAATCATAGGATTTAGCAAAAGAGTAGAAAATGAAAGAAAACTCAAAATCAACCGGATCCGTAGTGATCATGGTGGAGAGTTTGAGAATTCTAACTTTTCAACTTTTTGCTTAGAACAAGGGTACAAGCACGAATTTTCTTGTCCTAGAACACCCCAACAAAATGGGGTTGTGGAAAGAAAAAATCGTGCCCTACAAGAAGCGGCTAGGACAATGCTTAATGCATATTCCTTACCTAGCTACTTGTGGGCGGAAGCGGTTAATACCGCTTGCTATATCCAAAATAGGGTATTAACTCATAGGTTTTTAGGAAAAACTCCATTTGAATTGTGGAATGGTACAATTCCAACAATTCATTATTTTAAGGTCTTTGAATGTAAAGTCTATATCTTAAATACCAAAGATAACCTAAGTAAATTTGAGTCCAAAGCGGATGAGGGAATCCTAGTTGGATACTCATACACTAGTGTAGGATATAGAGTTTACAATAAAAGGACTCAAAAGATTGAAGAATCTTCAAATGTTCAATTTGATGAAACTTCAAATACATACCCTAGAAAATCCCCTATTGATGATGACATAAATAATGAAAATCAAGAAATTACCAAACAATTTCAAGATTTAAACTTAGGGGGTAATAATCAAGGGGGAGGATTGGATCAAGGGAAAGTAAGGGATGATTCCGATAATGAACATAGAATTGAAGTAAATCATGATCAAACTCAACTTGATACACCTCCTAGAACCATAAGAGTTCATCAAAGTCACCCATTAGATCAAATTGTGGGTGAATTATCTCAAGGAGTTAGGACTAGGTCATTCAATAGGGACCCCACTAGTCATATAGCTCTAATTTCTCAAATTGAGCCCAAAAACATTAAAGATGCATTACTTGATCCGGATTGGATCTTAGCAATGCAAGATGAATTGGCTCAATTTGATAGGAGTCAAGTGTGGGAGTTAGTTCCTAGACCAAGTGAAAACACTATTATTACTACAAGATGGGTCTTTAGGAACAAACTAGATGACCAAGGGAATATCACTAGAAATAAAGCACGATTAGTTGCAAGGGGTTTTAGTCAAGTTGAAGGACTTGATTATGATGAAACATATGCCCCGGTTGCTAGATTAGAGTCCATTAGAATACTTTTAGCATATGCCTCCTATATGGGTTTCAAACTCCATCAAATGGATGTCAAATTGGCATTCCTAAATGGATTTATTAAGGAAGAGGTGTATGTAGAACAACCTCCCGGGTTTGAAAATATGGACTACCCAAACCATGTATACAAACTTAGGAAAGCCTTATATGGTTTGAAACAAGCTCCCCGGGCTTGGTATGAAAGATTGTCAACCTTCCTAATCTCCAAGGATTTCAGAAGGGGTAGTATAGATCAAACTCTCTTTATAAAGTCAACATCTAAGGACATTTTTGTAGCCCAAGTGTATGTTGATGACATTATCTTTGGGTTAACAAATGATGAGCTTCTTGAAGACTTTATTCAAAATATGGAAAAAGAGTTTGAGATGAGTCTAGTTGGAGAATTAAATTTCTTCCTAGGTTTGCAAGTTAAACAAACTAGTGAAGGAATTTACATTTATCAAACCAAATATGCTAAGGAAATGATTAAGAAATTTGGTTTAGAAAATGCTAAGGTAGTGTCAACTCCAATGGCAACCAATGCCAAAATAGATAGTGATAGTGAAGGAAAACAAATAGATCTTACCCTTTATAGGAGCATGATTGGTAGCCTCTTGTATTTAACCACTAGTAGACCCGACATATTATTTGCGATTGGGATGTGTGCTAGGTATCAATCATGTGCTAAGGAATCTCATTTAGTTGCCGTTAAAAGAATTTTAAGATATGTCAAGGGCACACTAAATGTAGGTCTATGGTACCCTAGGACTAGGTCATTTGAATTACTTGGGTATACCGATTCCGATTATGCCGGGTGCAAATTGGATAGGAAAAGTACTAGTGGTGGATGCCAATTTCTTGGATCCTCCCTAGTTAGTTGGAGTAGTAGGAAGCAACTTTGTGTTGCTTTATCAACCACCGAAGCCGAATATGTTGCTATGGGTGGTTGTGAAGCTCAACTATTATGGATGAAACATACCTTAGAAGATTATGAGCTAACTTACTCCAACATGAAAGTACTTTGTGATAATGTGAGCACCATTAACTTGACCAAAAATCTGGTGCATCACTCTAGGACCAAGCACATTGAAGTGAAACATCACTTCATTAGAGACCATGTGGCTAAGGGGGACATTGAGCTTAATTACATTGAATCTAAGTCCAACCTAGCCGACATCTTTACCAAGCCTCTCCCCGAACTAGAATTTTCATCACTTAGGAGAGAACTTGGGATGTGCTTTGTAGAATAGAAGTGTAGTTTTGCATGATTCTATAGAAATACTAGGATTTAAACCTTTAACCATCTCACAAAACACTTAGGAAACCATGATTTTTGTATTGAGCCACCTAGACAACATGTGAGATGTTAGGAAGATGCACTTGGTTCATCATGCTTGTTATGATGCATTACTATGAACCAAAGTGTCATCTAGAAACATTAATCCTTCATTGGACCAATCATTGGGAAGGCCTATGTACAATTAATGTGCATATAGCTCCAAGAATATGATTGGAAATGTCAAATAAAATAAAATGTAAACTATGTCTATCAAACCTTGAGAAACAATTTCCTATTGATAAGCCAAAGTGATACAAAGTTTTGCAAAAATATCATAACTTTTGCAAAATCTCAAGATTGTGTCAATATCAAAATCTAGAGGTAATATAATTTTAAAATAATTTTTCCTTGATAGGAAATGATCTAACAATATTACCCACGAAATTTTGTGATTTTTTGATCTTTATTGAATTAATTATGAATTTTTAAATCTGGCCAAAGAATCGGTGATATCGGATCGTACCTAATGCTAGTTTGATCGATACGCCGATATCGAACCGAAGCTTACCTTTCGATCGGCACTGACCCATTTATGGCGGTCACCGACGATACGTAATGGTTCGTATGCGATCGGGTACGATCGGCTTGATCGATAACCATCGCTCGATTGCCATTTATGGCGATCGGCCCACGCTGCATGTAATCGCTCATATCGATCGCCGGTTCGCCGATCACGACACGATTCGACTGCCGACTAACGGCAGTCGACTGGTGTCGTGGTTTTTAGGGCTTTCCACCGGTTCGACTCGCCAGAACCTCTCGATTTCTCTCTTCTTTTCCTCTTCCGACGACCGTCCACCGCACCTCTTAGCCGTTCTCCTTTGTTTTCCGGCGACCTCATCGACACGTGATCCCATTTAGAGTGCTCTCCAACTCGAGGACCTTCTCGTGTCACTCCGGTCGCGCTCTAGGGTCCAGTCACTCGGCTAGGGTTTCGTGGTCCGGCACTGATCCTTGTTCACCATGCCACCTAGGTATATTTTCTTTCATGATCAATGTTTTGTTTTGTTCCTATGATTGTATTTCACTAACCCATGCTTATCTTGTTCATGCATCATCAACCTACATTGTGCATTTTTTGTTGTCTTTTCGCCCATTTAGAATTAAGCACGTTGCTACTAAGCGCACCCGGGCACCTCCAGGCCAATGAGGGCCACAAACCCTCAACCCTCTGTTGATCCTCGATTTCCAAATTCCGCCCTTGAAAGTGCTTTTCATAAAAACAAATTCCAACTTATTCCACCTAGGTCAATGGATTCCAAGTTTCTTAAAGACTTCTATTTCGACATTGTTCAAATCATCCAACATTACAACCTTGAGTCTTTGGTTTTCTGTGAACATCACGTAAACATCACCCTCCTCTCTGAATTTTTCAACAACCTACGATCGGTTGGAGATGGGCTGAGATACCGGACTCGCGTTGCTCAGCGCGATCTGGATTTCAGTCCCCAGATCTGGACCGATTTTCTCGGATGTCTTCCTTCCGAGAGTGATTTCACTCTATATCCATCTTGGAGTGAACCTCTTCCATCTCCCTTTGAGGAGATTTCTTTAGATTCCCTTCATGATACCTTCTATCACTATCCTCGACCTTTGAACACCAATTTATTTCAATCACAAGAACTGTCTGCTTCTGACAATGTCCTTTATAAGGTCATTGCTCATTGTCTTCTTCCCATTGTTACCCGTGGTTTGGCCTTGGTTCGCCCTCCACACCTACTTCTCATGCATTTCTTTCGTCAATACTTAGACATTAACATTGGTCTCAATACCTTCCAATGCATCATTCATTTCATAAGGCCAAACAATGGGAAGATTCACATACCATTTGGAAATGTCCTCACTCAATGGCTCAGCTCTGTAGGCATTGATGTGAATATAGGAGTCATTAAAGTCATGAATAGGAAATATGATCAGATGACTCGACGGAGTTTCTCATTGGCGGGCCTGAAGGCCGACAGAGGATCCGTCTTCTGGGACCCAGCACGGCGGGTAGCAGGTGCCGCTCCGGCACCAGAGGATGCTGCTGCAGGAGTAGCTGAGGGTGGTGCTGCAGGTGTTGCTGAGGGGACTGCTGCAGGGGAGACTGCTGCAGGCGATACTGTTCTACCAGACACATCCCTCGGTGCCCGCTTCGATGCTTTTGCGGAGCGGGTGGACACACATTTTGAGGAGTTGTGCCTCGAGCATCAGGAGCTCCTCTCCCTCGTGAGAGAGGTGCATCGGCAGCAGCAGGACATCTTGGCGATTCTCCGCCCTGCTGCACCTGGACACCCACCTCACGATGGTTCGTCATCGGCACCGATGGATGCTGAGGACGACGATCGTTAGATCGCTTGTTTTCTTTGTTATTTTCTTTTTGGCCGTATGTACGGCATAAACTCCTACTTATGTAATGACTTTTGATTGATGATATGAAATTGTTTTTTTATTATTCACTTCTATTAGTGCCTACAATTTGTTGTTTATCAAGTTTAGAAGTTGAGCATATAGTACGAAGTTATGAATATTGATACGATACAATTACACTTTTTGTGTCATAATTTTGTTGTTTTAAATATCGTATCAATCCATTAATCTGATGAACATGTTTTTCGTCTAATATTTTTCATATGTTATATTAGTCGAATAAAATGTGTATGCCAAGTTTCGTGATTTTTGGACACCCACGTAATTTTCTACGCATTCTCAAACCTTGACTGAAAAACTCGAAATCCAGATTTGTCTGATATCAGTCGACTACCGTTATTGGCGGTCATTGCCATATCGGCGATTATTCTTGCCTATTCGATCAAGCTGTCCTTTGCTTTGGAATGAAAAGCGGTTTTTAAATCGTTAAAAGGTTCAATTTTGACATTATACAATTTCCACAGTATATATATGATACCTTGTATGGAAAGGCGGATTTTCTTGGTGCACTGGTTTAGGGGGAGCTACATCCCTTATTTATATAATTGTTGGTGCAAGACTAGGACATATTTTCCTATTGCTTATGTTTTGTTTATCATGAAACATGTCTTGGATTTAGGGGGAGCTTCATATCAATTTTATACCTTTGTTCAAGATGTGTTAATTATAATTCTTTCCTGCACTTATTGAATAACCTCTTCCCTTTTTGTTGTATGTCAAAGGGGGAGAAGGGACATTGAAGTTAGAATTCATATTGAAATATGTTTATGTGTTAAAGATCTAACTTAAATGATTGCCAAACATCAAAAAGGGGGAGATTGTTGGTGCAACAATGCCCCAAGCATTTATATATATTTTGATGTTTGGATAATCATCTAAGTTAGGCAATGTTTTGTGATCTAATTGTATACATGTTTAAGTGACAGGAAAATCCAAGTATGAAGACTTGGTAAAAGACAAGTCCAAGTGTGATCTTGGCAAAGAGAAGTCAAGGAAAGGTCTTGGCAACATAAGTCCAAGAATATAGTCTTTGCGGCGTAAAGTCCAAGCAGTCCTTGGAAAAGGAAGGCCAAAGGAAAGTCTTGGCGGCATAAGTCCAAGCATGTAGTCTTGGCGGCGTAAAGTCCAAGCGTACTTTGGCAAAGAAGAAACCCAAAGCATGACGAAACCGAAGGAAGCTTTTGAAGGCAAGCGCATGGATGGAGTCGTGGACTCAGAGAAATCCTAGAGGTGCAAGGATGATGGAGAAGCTAGAAGGTTAAGTCTAGGCTTAGGTTATGTTTTCAAGTATGAATTAGTCATACTTGGAGTGTGCCAGTCGACTGGAACATGGTGTCGGTCGAACTGGCCCTTAAAATATAGCATTAGAGTTTGGAAGGCTGTTATCACGATCGGTGGGGTTATCCCGTCGGTGATAGTCAACTCGACTGATCATTGCAACCTGGTGGCGATCGGCCATTATTGGCCGATCGCGCCGCCTAAATCAATAGCCGTGGCCGATCGGCGGTCGGACGAGCGATATCGATCGCCGCGCCGCTGGCGGTCGGATCGATAGTCTTCCGTTATGGCGATGACAGCAAATCCCGGATGTAAGTCATCGGGATAGACCTCCAACGGGAAAAAGAGGCTCTTTCCTATAAAAAGAGCCCAAGGGGAGCAAGAAGAGCCTAATGCTTATATTCTGATCTTTCTTCTAAGCTCCTACAAGTTTTCCAAGCTTTCTAAGTGTATTAATCTTCTTTCTCCTCTCAAATCTTCATTGTCATCTTTTGTAAGAAGAGGAGGTCTTTGTAAAGAGAAAGCTTCATAGTGAAATTGCTTGGGTTGATCCACCTTAAGGATCGCCGTGGAGTAGGAGCGTTATCTCCGAACCACGTAAAGGCTTTGTTAGCATTGGTTTTTGTTTTTACATATATTACTTGTGTTTTCTTCCGCTAATTACTTTTGTAGAAACGAAAAGAGCTATTCACCCCCCCTCTAGCTTTCAAACGATCCCTTACAGCTACATTCCCCCTTGGGGACTATAATGCCACTATATGGCAGGTAGAAGGTTCTCAAGGCTCTTACACCTCCTATAATAGTCTGTGGGCTAGGTAGCTACATTCCCCCACGAGGAACTATGATGCCAACTATAATTGGTAGATAAATTGCTAACATTCAAGGCCCTGTGCCTCATATTACATTTAAGGCCTTGTGCCTCATATGATACTTTAAGGTCCTGCACCTCTTGTGACAGTCTAAGGCCCAGCACATATTATGATAGCTAGTGGTTTATGTCATAATCTACATCAGCAAATACTTATGAAACTTCATTTGACTTCGCTCTTTAGTTTCACTAAAGAGGGGAAACTTATGATGGGTGTGGGGTTGTCAGCTAAGGCAGAGAATTTTTTGTATCAGTAGAAGCAACAATAGTAAATACTTGTGACACTTCACTTAACTTTTCTCTTCAGTTTCACTAAAGAGGGGGATCTTATGATGGGTGTGGGGTTTTCAGCTAAGGCAGAGAAGTTTTTGTTATTTTAAGCTAAGACAGTGAAGTTTTTGGTATTTTCAGCTAAGGCAGAGAAGTTCTTGGTATTTTTAGCTAAGACAGAGAAGTTTTTGAAACAGAGCAGAAAGGCCAGTTTCAGGAGATACTTGTAAAACTTCACTCGACTTCTCTCTTCAGTTTTACTAAAGAAGGGGAACTTATAATGGGGTCGGGGTTTTCTGATCAAGTAGAAGGTTTCCCGAGCAGTTAATATAATTCCCGAGCATGTGATGCCCGAGCAAAATAGGAGAAAGTTGAGTAATTGTATTCTGAAGTATTGTTGGAAGAGCAATATATTTGTTTCTCGAGCAGTCAGTGTATTTCCTGAGCCCAGTAGGGCGATATAGAGAAGTGTGGTTTAGAGTTGAGTATTGTGATGACAAAGTAGTTTATGCATTGGCCGAGCCATATATGTGTTTCCCGAGCAGTCAGTATGTTTCCCGAGCTTAGTAGGGCGATACAGAGAAGTGTGGTTGAGAGTTGATTATTATGATGGCAGAGTGGTTTGTGCATTGACTGAGACATATATGCGTTTCTCGAGCAATCAGTGTGTTTCTCGAGCCGAGTAGGGCGATATAGAGAAGTGTGGTTCAGAGTTGAGTATGGTGATGGCAGAGTAGTTTATGCATTGGCCGAGCCATATATGGGTTTCTTGGGCAGTGTATGTGTTTTTCGATCCCAGTAGGGTGGTACGGGATAGTGTGTGTTAGAATCAAGTATGATATTGGCAGATTAGTATATATAGTCCCCGAGCAGTCAGTGTATTTCCCGAGTCATATACGTATTTCCCGAGCGACATATGAATTTCCCAAGCCATATACTTATTTCTCGAGTAGTACGCCTATTTCCCAAGCCATGTATGGGTTTCTGGGGTTTTTTCTGGATATGGTGAAATAAGGAGGTACGAGTATTATGGAGTATTTTGGGTGTGGATTCCACATCACCGTGCCCCATGGTCAGAAGCGCACACGATAGGGTGTGGAAAATCTCAAACCATGTTTGTAAGATATCGAAAAATGAAACAATAATAAAATAATATTTGTTAATTAGGAAAATACCCACTGGAAATTTCCAAAAATTTTTAGAAATTTATTTGGATTTAAATGGAACTTCTATGAATTTATGGGGAAGATTTAATAGGTTATATTTGTTGGTGCAATCGGCCCAGGTCACAATTGACCAGGACTCGAGTTTGACCTGAGTGATGTTTTTGTAGGAGATTTGAGGCCGCTAGAGGGGGGTGAATAGCGATGTGTTGGGTTTCCGGCACCGCGGCGTCTGTGTGTTCGATCACGTTTCGTAAACATGAACACAGCGGAAGCAATAAAAATAATAAATCTATATTTATTACAACACACACAACACACACATGCATATTACAAAAAGTGTAGACATAACCGTAAATTTAAATTTGCAATAAAAGGAAATTTATCTACGTTATACCTTTCGTATGACGTGTAGCGGGAACGGCATCAACCGGAACGATCCTCGCTAGAATCGTCTCTATCCGTATCCACGCCGAGTTCCTCGGGATGACTTCGCTAAGCCACGAGCTTCGTCTTCGTACGGGTTACTAGCCTCGTGTTGAAGACGACCTGATCGAGAGATGATCACGATCCGAATCCAAATTCGGATCCTAATACGAGTTCTCAAAACTCGCTTCTCCGGAGAGGTATTTGTCAACCAATTGACGAATCCTTCATCCTCCACCTCAGAGGATTATCGGAGATCGAATCCCCGGTAGTTTAGCCACAGTCGGAGCTCAAACCGTCGTCCAAACGACGCTCCGACGAGAGGAGAAGAAGCTGTCCAGAAAACTGGACAGCTTGGTGGAGGAGTAGGCGCCGGCCAAAACAAGGAAGCCAAGTTCTCACCTTTTCACCGAGGCCTAGGAAGATCACCGGAGGGTCGCCGGAGGATCACCGGCTGAAGCTTGGACATCGGCAAGGACTTGGACAGCGGCACAAGAAGCTGGGCGGCAATGGAGTTGGGCGGCAATGAGGGTTGGGCTGCAACTCCTTGCTAGGGCTTGGATTAGGGCTTAATTATCCATTAAGCCCTCTTTTATAGAGAACTAATTCACTTAATGGTTATTGGATCATATCCATTAGGCCCGTTAACCCGCTCCATTAAGATAAGTTAAAATAAACCAAACCATGATGGTTTATTTTAAGTTAAAATGAACCGAACCAACTTTTGGTTCATTCGTTTAAAATAAACCAAACCCTTTGGTTTATTCTCCTCCATTGGATTAGAACCAAACCATTTTGGTTCGTCCATTATGTCTTCATAAGACACGGCCCATCCACGCTTCCATTGCGACTGAAACGATTTCATGCTCGCTTTATGTTTGGTCCAACCAAACCTAGTTTCTCTCGGTCTGAGAATCCCATTCTCAAACTCGTTTTAAATCCTTTGGATTATGCTCGTTGTGCGTGTGACCAAATAGGTTCTCGGTTTATGTTGGCCGTCTATAATTAACCATTAATTATAGAACGATCATGAGTGGCACCTAGTAGTACATCATGATCCCCAATTAACCGAAAAGATCAACGGTTGATCCAGAACTATTTCTGAAACCCTTCAGCAGCTCGAATGATTCGTGCCCCATTCCCTTCACTCATCTTATACTCACTTGGTTCAGGATATGGTCTATTGTGTCAGTCCCCACTAGGCTGACTACGTCACACCTAGCCCAAGTATCATTTTCTCGTCCTGCGGATTCTAGTTACTCCACATGTATCGAAGAGTACCTTACTCTAAACATGTAATGCTTTGGCCAAAGACTTCAGTAACAATCCGACGAGAGGCCATGGGTATACATCTCCTCACAAGGAGTGGTGAATTTTTTATAGGCTATTCAAACACCTTCGATCACTTCGACTTATACCCAATCATCCCGGGTCCACATCTCCTTAGAGATGCTTGCTTAAGATGTCAAAGCATAAGTCTCTATGATCAAGATGACTTGAATACCGCAAGTCAAAGGAACATCGCACTTAAGCCACAGTAAGAACTTCATTGACATATCTATATATGCAGAGAACCATATGAAGTCTTACGGCTAGTCACTCCAATGAACTAGTTACCATAACTAGCATCCACGATTAACTCCGGACATCACAATGTCTCCAGCCAGTGAGAATCAGCTGCTTGGATACACCAAGGAGTATACCTCGTGCTAGTCTCGACAGAATTGATGGTGTCCAAATCTATCAATTCATCGACTAGGGATAATTCCGATACATCATAATTACACATGTAGAGATACTCACTAGTTGTGATCCAATCACAAATTCTCTCATGCTGTGAATCGTATCGTGGACATTCAGTAAATGAGTTTAAGATCCAATCAAATACATGAAACATGTATACTCAAATAGTGAATCTTCATTTATCATATAAATGGTTCATACATAAGGCGATTGCCTTAGGACATCTCTCATATATTACTAACAGACTCCCACTTGGCCTAATGCCAATCGCTACAGTATCCAATACCATAAGCACTAACATGACCCTCAAACTTACTTTGAGGTAATGCTTTAGTCAAAGGATCCGCTAAGTTCCTTTCAGTGGGAATTTTCTCGATTTATATTTCGTTCCTACTGATGATCTCTCTGATAAGATGATAGCGGCGAAGCACATGTTTGGATCATTGATGAGACCACATCAAGTTCAGAGATTAACTTCTTGATCCAAACTGCTTCCTTTGCTGCTTCCAAAGCTGTAATGTATTATGCCTTAGTGGCAGAATCCGCTATAGTGTCAAGCTTGGAACCTTTCCAACTTATTGCGCCTCCATTCCAGGTGAATACATACCCAGACAAAGACATGGAATCATCCTTGTCTGTCTGGAGTTGGCATCTGTATACCCACGTATCACCATGTACCCTTCTCCATATATTAGGAACGCATCCTTAGTTCTTCTTAAGTACTTAAGGATCGTCTTAACAGTCACCCAATGATCCATTCCTGGATTAGACTAGTATCTGCTCGTGACACTCAGAGCATACGATACATCGGGCCTCATACATAACATAGCATACATGATAGATCCTATTACGGATGCATAGGAAATCTTACTCATGCAAATCCTCTCGTCTTCTGTGCGCGGACACATAGACTTCGAAAGGTGTATCCCATGCCTGATGGGTAGGAAACCTTTCTTGGATTCCGACATGCTAAACCTCTTTAGCACTCGGTCTATATATGTAGACTGCGAAAGACCAAGCAACCATTTCGATATATCTCTATAGATCTTAATCCCGAGGATATAGGTTGCTTCTCCCAGGTCTTTCATGGAGAATGTCTTGGATAACCAAACCTTAACTGACTGTAAGATTGAAACATCGTTTCCTATAAGTAATATGTCATCGACATACAATACTAGGAACACGACTGCACTCCCACTAACCTTCTTGTACACACAAGGTTCGTCTGGATTTTGTGAGAAATCAAATTTTTGATTGTCTCATCAAAACGGATATTCTAGCTCCTGGATGTTTGCTTCAATCCATAAATGGACCGTCGCAATTTGCATACCTTGGTTTTATCAACCGATGTGAAACCCTCAGGTTGTATCATATACACGTCCTCGAGCAGGTTTCCATTAAGGAAAGCTATTTTCACATCCATCTGCCATATCTCATAATCATAATGAGCCGCTATTACCAGGAGCATCCGAATGGATTTAAGCATAGCTACAGGCGAATAGGTTTCGTCATAATCAACACCTTGCTTTTGACGATATCCTTTCGCCACCAATCTAGCCTTATAGGTAATCACATTACCATCCATGTCGGTTTTCTTCTTGAAAACCCACTTGCACCCTATAGGCTTTATGCCTTCAGGTGGGTCAACCAAGTTCCAAACTTGGTTTTCATACATGGAATCCATTTCCGACTTCATGGCACCAAGCCACTTATCCCTTTCTGAACTTGTTAGCACTTCTTCATAACTGGTAGGCTCCTCATCATCAATGAGTAACACGTCGTTCGATTCACTTACGAGAAATCCATATCTCTCAGGAATATTGCGTGTTCTGCCAGATCTACGAAGATGTGGTGTTACAATAGGTCCAGCCGATTGCTCATCACTATGAGTTGTCGGTTGTTGTGCTTCACCAGGTATCTCATCAATGTCTATTTGAGTCTCTCGAGCCTCCTCAAGCTCGACGACACTCCCACTGTTTTCTTGCAAGAGAAACTCTTTCTCTAGAAACACAGCATGCCTTGAAACAAACACCTTTTTTTCCACAGGATGATAGAATTGGTAACCCCTTGTTTCCTTGGGGTATCCAATAAATAGACATTTATCAGACTTAGCATCCAATTTGTCTGATACAGTCCGCTTCACATAAGCAGGACAACCCCATATCTTCAAGTAAGATACATGAGATTTCTTACTATTCCATATCTCATATGGAGTAGTTGAGACTACCTTGGTAGGCATTCTGTTTAACAAGTAAACAGTTGTCTGAAGTGCATAACCCCAAAAGGACTTGGGAAGAGTCGCATGATTCATCATTGACCTGACCATGTCCAACAAGGTCCGGTTACGCCTCTCAGATACACCATTATGCTGTGGTGTATATGGCGGAGTCCATTGACACAATATGCCATTGTCTCTTAGATAATCAAGAAACTCTTGACTTAAGTATTCTCCACCTCGATCTGATCGAAGTATTTTAATACTCTTGTCATGTTATTTCTCTACTTCATTTCTGAATTCTTTGAACCTTTCAAAGGCTTCAGACTTGTGTTTCATCAAGAACACATACCCAAACTGTGAGTAATCATCGGTGAAGGTAATGAAGTAGTTATAGCCTCGTAAAGCTTGAGTTGACATAGGTCCATATACATCACTATGTATTAGGCCTAGCAACTCTCCCACTCGTTCACCTTTTCCTGTAAAAGGTAACTTAGTCATCTTGCCTTTTAAGCATGATTCACATGTATCGTATGAATCTAATTCAAACGATTCCAGAATTCCACATCGGTGTAATTCGGACATGCGTTTCTTGCTTACATGGCCAAGACGACAATGCCACATGTAGGAGTCTATTTGATTATCCTTTCGAGCATGCTTGTTGCTCGCTTCGATATTGCAAATGTCACTGGATACGTCCAACGTATAAACACCATTGCTTAAAGGTCCAGTCCCATAAAGAACTCCATTCAAAGTTATGTAACAACAATTGTTACTAAAAGTCAAATGGTACCCATTTCTATTTAAACAAGAAATAGAAATGATGTTCTTTATCAATGAAAAAACATAAAAGCAATTGTCCAGTTCTAAGACAAGTCCTGCAGGGAGTTTCAATAAATACGTTCCGATGGCGAGTGCAGCAACCTTTGCTCCATTCCCAACATGTAAATTTGACTCTCCCTTGATGAGTCTTCTTCTATTCCTTAGCCCATGTATGTCATTACATATATGTGAGCCACACCCAGTATCCAATACCCAAGTGTTTCAGAAAATAGAATGACAATCAATAACGAAGATATCTGAAGAAGATAGGGCATCCGATGCCTTATTCTTCTTCACGGACTCAAGATAAATCTTGCACTTTCTTCGCAAATTGCTCTCCTTGCCATAATGATGGCAAGTTTTCTTTTGTGCTAGTTCTACCTTCTTAGCCCTTCTCTTCTTTCCCTTCTGCTGTTCTTTTGACTTCCTCTTAGAACCTTTCTTCGAGGAATCAACTAACAGCACCGTCCCCTGCTCATGCTTCTCAGAAGACTCCACAGTCTTCAGCATATTGAGCAGTACCACAGATGAACCTTCTAGCATCTCAGAGGTGAAGAGGAGCTTTGATACTTCGAACCTTTCGAATCTCACTTGCTCATCAACCAACTCACAAAGATGAAGGACTACGATATGAGCATCCATATGCTCATGCTGGTTTCGTAGCTTGGGTTCCATCGCGGCTAGCATGATGCAACTCATTTGTTCAGAATCACTCACATGTTTCTGATAGGCCAACAATTGGTCCAGAGTTGCATCGTCACTAGGACGGGCGGGAAGAGGTGCTTCGAGGACATTTGCAAGCTTTTCAACCTTGAGAACAATTCTCAAGCTTCTAAGTCAGTCCAAGAAGTTAGGCCCAGTCAGTTTGTTTGAATCCAAAATAGTGCGCAAATTCAAAGACGTCATGATCAATTTATTGACCTAGAAATACAAAACGAGCATATATGAGAAAATGATTTTAAAATGCATCATTATACATTCATAAATCCCATTCATTTTTCGAATTTCAAAAACCTCAAAATCACTTCGGGAGATCGTAGGTCCATCTCCGAATGGGCTGATATCCATCATAGTTATGAACAACCTTGGAGAGAGTCCAACAAGCCATTTATAACTACGATGGTAGGTATCAACTATACCGATTGCATATCACGTATATGCAACTATCACAATGTGCTATCAACTAATTGAATGTTCACATATACATCGGGTTGTTAACACATTAACAAGTATGCATCATATGCATAGCACCCAACTTTACCTCCCTTTACATCGACCTTGGAGAGAGTCCAACAAGCCGATGCTCCAGGTTAAAGCCAACCCATTAATCAGGAAATAGTTTTAATATGGTTAGAGCGCATTCAACCAATTAGCCCAGCTTGGAGAGAGTCCAACAACCAAAGCTAACGATTGACCTCTGACTCTTACCATATTAGTATTAAACTATTTCATGGTTTGAACATGTTCGGGTTCGAGCCGGGCTTGGAGAGAGTCCAACAACCCAAACAAGAAACGGAACTCTGGTTCTAACCATATTAATGGAAGGTGTAGGCTTTAATATTGTTTAAGGGTTTTTATGTCTCATCCTCTTTGCATGCAAATAACTATTATCTACATGACATGACATACATGGCATACATCTACATGTCACGACACGCATGGCATAATGTTATGCATCTAATGCAATTACATGGCATACAATTATGTCATGTATATAATTTCCTTATATGTCATAACTATTTATGGAAATAAAATATGTTTAAGATTTGATTCTCCAAATCAAATCATAATTAAATTAGGAAATAAATTTTCAAATCTAATCACATATTTTATTCATGGAATTATTTGATTAAGGAAAATCTATTTAGGAAACCAATTTCCTAAATCATTAAAACTACTTATGGAAATAAAATATTTTAAGATTTGATTTCCCAAATCAAATCATGATTAAATTAGGAAACAAAATTTCAGAATCTAATCAAATATTTTATTTATGGAAAATATCAATTTCCATAAATACTTCCAACTTTCCAAAAGTGGAAGATTTCCATAAATACTTCTAGACTTTCCAAAATTGAAAAATTTCCATAAATACTTCTAAATTTTCAAAATTAGAAAATTTCGAGAAATACATTATGACTATCGCAAAACCATTTTTACGATTATGTGGAAACACAACCTGGGCTCTGATACCACTGTTGGGTTTCCGGCACCGCGGCGTTTGTGTGTTCGATCACGTTTCGTAAACATGAACACAGCGGAAGCAATAAAAATAATAAATCTATATTTATTACAACACACACAACACACGCATGCATATTACAACAAGTGTAGACATAACCGTAAATTTAAATTTGCAATAAAAGGAAATTTATCTATGTTATACCTTTCGTATGACGTGTAGCGGGAACGGCATCAACCGGAACGATCCTCGCTAGAATCGTCTCTATCCGTATCCACGCCGAGTTCCTCGGGATGACTTTGCTAAGCCACGAGCTTCGTCTTCGTACGGGTTACTAGCCTCGTGTTGAAGACGACGTGATCGAGAGATGATCACGATCCGAATCCAAATTCGGATCCTAATACAAGTTCTCAAAACTCGCTTCTCTGGAGAGGTATTCGTCAACCAATTGACGAATCCTTCATCCTCCACCTTAGAGAATTATCGGAGATCGAATCCCCGGTAGTTTAGACGCAGTCGAAGCTCAAACCATCGTCCAAACGACGCTCCGACGAGAGGAGAAGAAGCTGTCCAGAAAACTGGACAGCTTGGTGGAGGAGTAGGCGCCGGCCAAAACAAGGAAGTCAAGTTCTCACCTTTTCACCGAGGCCTAGGAAGATCACCAGAGGGTCGCCGGAGGATCACCGGCTGAAGCTTGGACGCCGGCAAGGACTTGGACGGCGGCACAAGAAGCTGGGCGACAATGGAGTTGGGCGACAATGAGGGTTGGGCGGCAACTCCTTGCTAGGGCTTGGATTAGGGCTTAATTATCCATTAAGCCCTCTTTTATAGAGAACTAATTCTCTTAATGGTTATTGGATCATAACTATTAGGCCCGTTAACCCGCTCCATTAAGATAAGTTAAAATAAACCAAACCATGATGGTTTATTTTAAGTTAAAACGAACCGAACCAACTTTTGGTTCATTCGTTTAAAATAAACCAAACCCTTTGGTTTATTCTCCTCCATTGGATTAGAACCAAACCATTTTGGTTCGTCCATTATGTCTTCATAAGACACGGCCCATCCACGCTTCCATTGCGACTGAAACGATTTCATGCTCGCTTTATGTTTGGTCCAACCAAACCTAGTTTCTCTCGGTCTGAGAATCCCATTCTCAAACTCGTTTTAAATCCTTTGGATTATGCTCGTTGTGTGTGTGACCAAATAGGTTCTCGGTTTATGTTGGCCGTCTATAATTAACCATTAATTATAGAAAGATCATGAGTGGCACCTAGTAGTACATCATGATCCCCAATTAACCGAAAAGATCAACGGTTGATCCAGAACTATTTCTGAAACCCTTCAGCAGCTCGAATGATTCGTGCCCCATTCCCTTCACTCATCTTATACGCACTTGGTTCAGGACATGGTCTATTGTGTCAGTCCCCACTAGGCTGACTACGTCACACCTAGCCCAAGTATCATTTTCTCGTCCTGCGGATTCTAGTTACTCCACATGTATCGAAGAGTACCTTACTCTAAACATGTAATGCTTTGGCCAAAGACTTTAGTAACAATCCGACGAGAGGCCATGGGTATACATCTCCTCACAAGGAGTGGTGAATTTTTTATAGGCTATTCAAACACCTTCGATCACTTCGACTTATACCCAATCATCCCGGGTCCACATCTCCTTAGAGATGCTTGCTTAAGATGTCAAAGCAAAAGTCTCTATGATCAAAATGACTTGAATACCGCAAGTCAAAGGAACATCGCACTTAAGCCACAGTAAGAACTTCATTGACATATCTATATATGCAGAGAACCATATGAAGTCTTACGACTGGTCACTCCAATGAACGAGTTACCATAACTAGCATCCACGATTAACTCCGGACATCACAATGTCTCCAGCCAGTGAGAATCAGCTGCTTGGATACACCAAGGAGTATACCTCGTGCTAGTCTCGACAGAATTGATGGTGTCCAAATCCGTCAATTCATCGACTAGGGATAATTCCGATACATCACAATTACACATGTAGAGATACTCACTAGTTATGATCTATTCACAAATTCTCTCATGCTGTGAATCGTATCGTGGACATTCAGTAAATGAGTTTAAGATCCAATAAAATACATGAAACATGTATACTCAAATAGTGAATCTTCATTTATCATATAAATGGTTCATACATAAGGCGATTGCCTTAGGACATCTCTCATATATTACTAACACGATGTGCCCGTAGGAAGATGGAATTCGTTCGCGATTGTCTCTACAAAACTCGTTATGCGCAGTGGAATAGAAATAGTAAAAGCAATAATGAAAAGATACAATCACGAACACAAGGATATAACTTGGTTCGGAACCGAACGGTTTCTACTCCACGTATCGAGCTCTAAAGAGCCCTAGTGATACACACGCTCTCACTAATCACAAATACTCCTTCTCGACACAAGTCGGAAGTGGAGAAACCTCTTACAATAGATTACAACAATAATCTAAAAGCAACAAGCAAATACAATGAAGAATAATGCAATACAAGTAAAGAAAACACTTTACAAATGCCTTGGATTGCTTGCTTTTGGTTGCTTGAAGAGTGGCCTTGGAGACTCTGATTTGCAGCAACAAATTGCCCCAAAGATGCTCAAGAAAACCATGTCCAAAAATCCTCCCGTCGAGCTTCTTTTATCCTTCCGCGCGACCTGGATTTCCGCCTATCAGTCGACTGCCATAAGTCACCAGTCGACTGATGCCACTGTTGTCGTGAGACAATGGCTCGATCCATGCTGGAAAAAAACTCCAACGGATCTCTTCGCGATCGGCGCCAACATTGGCGCCGATCGCTAACGCTCGTAGTCGATCGGCCACGGCTCCACGGGCATTCTCGTCGACACAGAACTTAGCAATGATCGCCATAGACATCGCCGATGCTCCAATGAGCAAATGATCGATGTAGTAGTTCCAGCTCTTAAACGGCAGTCGAACTCAAGTCGACTCACGGCAGTCGAACCGGCCATAATGCCAGTCGACTGCCAACCTCAAAGATGAGATTTTAACCCAAGTATGGTGCCCCCATACTTGCTAGACCACCCTTAGCCTAGACCTAAGCCTTCTAGCCACCTCCATCAGCCTCACGCCTCTCGGATCCCTCCAAGTCATCCATGACTTGTTCATCCATCACGCTAGCCTCCAGGTGCTTCCCTCGGCTATGTCATGCTAACGGTGTCTACACCGCCAAGGCACATTGGACTTACGCCGCCAAGACTCTGCTTGGACTTTACGCTGCCAATATCAATCCCCTTGGACTTCCCAAATGCCAAGACTCAAGCTTGGACTTTCCCTTGCCAACCCATGTTGGATATTCCATGCCAAGACCCATGCTTGGACTTTCCATTTGCCAAGACCCATGCTTGGACTTCTCATTTTCCAAGACCCATGCTTGGACTTCTCATGCCAAGTACTCAAGACATGGACTTTCCCAAATGCCAAGTACCCATAACTTGGACTTTCCATGCGCCAAGTGTCCCACTTGGACTTTTCATGCCAAGTACTCAAGACTTGGACTTTACCAAATGCCAAGTGTCCCACTTGGACTTTCCATGCCAAGTACCCATGACTTGGACTTTACCTTGCCAAGACCCATGCTTGGACTTTTCATTTGCCAAGACCCATGCTTGGACTTTCCAAAATCACATGGTCAACCCTAGTCAACCATTAAGGTCTTCCTCGAGTCAAACTTGAGTCCGGTCAAACATGACCCGGGTCGATTGCTCCAACAATCTCTCCAACATATTAACCGACATTACTGTTAAACATCAATACCAAACCACTTTGTCAAATCCCTTTGTCAAACATCAAAACATCACTCGAGTCAAACTCGAGTCTGGTCAATCGTGACCTGGGCCAATTGCACCAACAATCTCCCCCTTTTTGATGTTTGACAAAAACCAAACAAATGATTGAGTTAGAACACTAACTCAAATCCTTTACCAATTATCCCAAATTGGTAAATACTCTCCAAATGTTCTCCCCCAAACATTCTCCCCCTTTTTGACTAACATCAAAAAGGTTTTCTCTCCAAGGAGGTCAATGTCTCATATCCAAATGAGATCTTACAATCTCCCCCTTGATCCAAAAATAAATACCTAGGATGTCTACCATCTTCCTAGTGATAATTCACATATCACTCAAGAGAGACAATCCTATTTACTCTCCCAATTTCCAAATTGAGTCTCTCAAAAGTCCCATCAATTTCCCAATTGATGTCATATTCTCCCAATAACTTCTCCTCTTCAAGGAGAAAAAAAAACACATCCATCATCCCAAGATGGATACCTCCCCCTAAAGGTTTGCTCCCCCTTGACCATTGCACCAACAATGTCCTTGGGAAGCCCCTAAGCCAATAGGAACTCTAAACCATCAAAATTAAGGTTCTAAGTTCAACATAGAACTTTCACTCACCCTAAATTTGATACTTTGACCTAACACAGCTCCTAATTCATATCCAATGGATTTTCACCCTTTATAATGCTTCCTAAAGCATATCCTAGGGTTAGGAGTGATTAGGAACCTTTTCCATAGCTGAATACGGGCTAAACGAACCTTGTTAACTCGAAATCAGACCTGACAGTTGACTCCTGACAGTAATCAATCGACTGCCACTCACATCAGTCGACTGATAACTGAAAATCTCGATTTTTAGCTATTAGAAATGAATTTTGGAAATTCATAAATAATTATACGTACTTCGAAAAATCATGGAAATTCATACGTATAATACTTATGACACACACAATGGGTGAAAAATATTTGAAAATTATTTTACCCATAAAATAGTGAGTTTGATACAAAACTCAAAACCATTGAAATTTTCAATGTTTTGGCCCTATTTTGTATCAACTCTATCAATGGTGATAGCTATCAAAAGATAGACTTCACCAAGGTTTTTCAAAATGATTTTAAAATGTTTTCAAAACCTTATTTTGGATCATATTCCTTGGGCTCTATGTACATGACTTGTACACATGCTCTCCCAATGATCCACTAATGAAACAAGATGAGTTTTAGTTCATCTAGATGCAAAAACTATGCACCTTGAACTCAACTCATATCCTAGCATCTCACATGTATCTAAGGTGTATAAAATACACATACATGTCAATTTAATGTGAGATGTGGGTTTTGTTCATCCTAATCTAGGGTTTCATGCATTCTCTAAGGCAACCCTACTTGATTCCCTTATAAATGGGACTCCAAGTCATGCCATTGTCCTTAAATCAATTTCAATCAAATTGTCTTAAATGCATGAATGATTATGGCATTAGAAATGTTATAAATAAGCATATGCTCATAATCATGATGTTATGGCATAAGATGAAATCTAAAAACACATGACATTTGAAACCTTAATCCTAAACATGAACATGACATATAAAATCATAGAACTAGGCATGATGTCATGTCATGGCATATGACAATCAAAGCATGGCATATAAAATGTATAGGTATAGTAATACCTAAATTTTAATATTAATTGTCATTTGATATAGTTAGATATATTTTGTCATATTATCATTAATCTCCCTAGTGTGCAAAAACCCAAAATGGCACACTAACACTCTAAACCCTAATTGTGCCAATTTGATCATTTTACCAAACTTCATAACTAATATTGGCACATCCTAAAATCTTTTAGGATTATAATTCAACCCTATTTCCAAGGTATCCATAACCTTGAAAACATCCTAAAGTGCCACCTTTACCATGATTGAGTTAACTACCCATCCAATCAAGGTTGGCACACCCTAAACCCATCTAGCGTGAATCAATCACGCTCTTAGGAACCCAAAACCGATTTGAGCTCCTAGGGTTAATTAGATATTCCTTAGGGATAACCTCCCTAGATACCTTCCTAATGACCCTCCTAGGCTTGTTAGCCTTGGTCACTTCGGTCTTACCTAGGTTGACTCTAGGGGTAACTCCCCTTGCAACCTTCTTAGTGGCCACCCTAGGTTTCCTTGAAACCCTAGCCACTAGGCACACCCTTTGGTCAATTCTAGGGATGACTTCCCTATTGACCTTGGTCTTCCTAGACCTAGTTTGTGTTCCATAGTCAAATGGAACACTATGATAAGCCACTTTAGGCTTAGGTTTGTGACCCAAACCTTGCTTGCCTTTGGTTGACTTTTGACTCTTAGGTCCTTGGTGTTGACTTTGACTTTTGGACCTTTGACTTTGACCATTAGACCCTTTATATTGATCTTGTATCTTATTTAGGGTCTTTTCAAGTTTTTCAAGCCTTGACCTCAAGACTTGATTTTCCTTTTCTAATTGCCCGATTTTAGAATTTTGATTTAAATCTTGGGCATTGGACTTCCTAGGCATATGCCTAGTCCATTTAGGGTTTAGACCTAGGTGCTCTTGCACCTTTCTAATTGTCTCCCTAGGTAAAATTGATCTTGAGTTATTTGACCTAGGTTTGTCCTTAAATAAGTTGTTTTTAGGGACATTAGTCCCAAATTTCTCCCTATTTCCTACATGGACTCTCTTAGCTCCTAAGCAAAAATATTTATTCCTATTAGCATGATTTTCATAAATTGCAAGAGAATTAACATTCCTAGCATGCTTTTTAGCATTTAAATTAGAAGATGCATTACTAAAATGTACCTTAGGGTTAGCCTTAGCTCCCCCTACTTGTGATGCTTCTTCTTGAGTCTTTTTGCTCCCCCTAGGACATTGATTCCTATAATGTCCTTTTGAATTGCACTTGAAGCATATGATGTGCTCCTTGCCTTTAGATGTTGGGGAACCGGCATCCTTGACTTTTGGTGCCGGTGGAGCTTTCCTAATCTTCTTTGGGCACTTGCTCTTATAGTGCCCGGTTTCCCTAGACTCAAAACATATTATATGCATTTTATTATTAACACATATGTTTGAGTTAC
This sequence comes from Wurfbainia villosa, assembly GCA_025175895.1. Classification (NCBI taxonomy): domain Eukaryota; kingdom Viridiplantae; phylum Streptophyta; class Magnoliopsida; order Zingiberales; family Zingiberaceae; genus Wurfbainia; species Wurfbainia villosa. The sequence goes on from CM045995.1 coordinate 28,050,151, forward strand.
CTAGATTAATGAAGACCGGAATTGGACTTTGGGCTTCTTCATCTTGACCGGATGTCGAAGCTTCTTCTTGATGTTCCGGTGTGGAAGTTCTCTTCTCCCCCTCAATCCTTGAGGTGGATGCTTCTTCCACTTCCTCCACCGATCGGGAAGTTGACTCCCTATCAACCTCCGAATCCTCAAGCTCTTTAGATGATGATGTAGTTGCTTGAGCTTAAGAGGGTGAGCACTCCTCTTCTTCTTCTTCTTCTTCTTGGATTGATGATGGATTTTCATGAAGATTTGCCACTTGGCTCCACAACTCCTTAGCATCCATATAGTCCCCTACCATACACACAATCTCATTAGGGACCAAATCAAGAATAAATTTTATTACCTTCATATTTTTCTCGAAGGCTTGGAGTTGATCTTCACTCCACTTCTTCTTCTTGAGGAATCGTCCCTTTGGTCCTATTGGATAGCTAAAACCCTCCATCAAGATAGACCATTCTTCGAAGTCTCTCATCATTAGGAAGTCTTCAATTCTTGACTTCCATTGCTTAAACCCTTCTTGTCCATAGAAGGAGTAAGGGATTGGTGTGTTAATGTTCCATCCCAATTGTTCTTCCATCTTCACCCTCTAGCTTCTTTGTCCTAGCTCCCGGCGGTTAGTCCGTAGAAGAGCCCCGGGCTCTGATACCACTTGTAGAAGATTTGAGGCCGCTAGAGGGGGGGGGAATAGCAATGTGCCCATAGGAAGATGGAATTCGTTCGTGATCGTCTCTACAAAACTCGTTATGTGCAGCGGAATAGAAATAGTAAAAGCAATAACGAAATGATACAATCACGAACACAAGGATATAACTGGTTCGGAACCGAACGGTTACTACTCCACGGATCGAGCTCTAAAGAGCCCTAGTGATGCACACGCACTCACTAATCACAAATACTCCTTCTCGACACAAGTCAGAGGTGGAGAAACCTCTTACAATAGATTACAACAATAATCTAAAAGCAACAAGCAAATACAATGAAGAATAAAGCAATACAAGTAAAGAAAACACTTTACAAATGCTTTGGATTGCTTGCTTTTGGTTGCTTGAAGAGTGACCTTGGAGACTCTGATTTGCAGCAACAAATCGCCCCAAAGATGCTCAAGAAAACCATGTCCAAAAATCCTCCCGTCGAGCTCCTTTTATCCTTCCGCGCGACCTGGATTTCCGCCTATCAGTCGACTGCCATAAGTCACAAGTCGACTGATGCCACTGTTGTCGTGAGACAACGACTCGATCCACGCTGGAAAAAAACTCCAACGGAACTCTTTGCGCCGATCGCCAACATTGGCGCGGATCGCCAACGCTCGTAGTAGATCGCTAGCTGGCTATGGCGCTCGCGTGCTCGACACAAAACTTAGCAATGATCGCCGACCTTGGCGCCGATCGCTATAGACATTGCTCGACCGCTTCCAATGTGCGCCGATCGACAAAGCGCCTCTCTTAAACGCATGAACTCGCCGATTACGGCAATGAACCGCCATAATGCCGGGCCGATCGCCAACCTCAAAGATGAGGTTTTAACCCAAGTATGGTGCCCCCATACTTGCTAGACCACCCTTAGCCTAGACCTAAGCCTTCTAGCCACCTCCATCAGCCTCACGCCTCTCGGATCCCTCCAAGTCATCCATGACTTGTTCATCCATCACGCTAGCCTCCAGGTGCTTCCCTCAGCTATGTCATGCTAACGGTGTCTACACTGTCAAGGCACATTGGACTTAGCATGGGTCTTGCCAAATGGAAAGTCCAAGCATGGGTCTTGGCATGGAAAGTCCAACATGGGTTGGCAAGGGAAAGTCCAACCTTGAGTCTTGGCATTTGGGAAGTCCAAGGGGATTGATTTTGGCAGTGTAAAGTCCAAGCGGAGTCTTGGCGGCGTAAGTCCAATGTGCCTTGGCGGTGTAGACACTGTTAGCATGACATAGCTGAGGGAAGCACCTGGAGGCTAGCGCGATGGATGAACGAGTCATGGATGACTTGGAGGGATCTGAGAGGCGTGAGGCTAATGGAGGTGGCTAGAAGGCTTAGGTCTAGGTTAAGGGTGGTCTAACAAGTATGGGGGAACCGTACTTGGGTTAAAACCTCATTTTTGAGGTTGGCAGTCGACTGGCATTATGGCCGGTTCGACTGCCGTGAGTCGACTTGAGTTTGACTGCCAATTTAGAGCTGGAATTAGCTCGCGATCGCTCATCAAGCCGATCGATAGTCTACGCGGCCGACTACCAAGGGTAGCCGATCGCGCTAGTTCTCGGTCAAGCATTGACGCTTCAGAGCCGATCGCCGGGCCGACTACGGGCATTGACAGTCGACTGCCAATGTTGGCAGTCGACTGCCAAGAGTCCCGTTGGAACTTGTCCAACGTGGATTGAGTCGTTGTCTCACAGCTACAGTGCTGGCAGTCGACTGGGGACTTATGGCAGTCGACTGCTAGGCGGAAATCCAGCCCGATGGAGGATAAAAGCAGCTGTTCGTGGAAGGCTCAAGCATCAGTTCTTTGGGGGCTTTGGTGAGGCGATTTGAAGGCGATTTGCAGGTGCATTTCAGGGTCCTTCAAGCTCATCCAAGCAACCAACAAGCAAGCGCTCAAAACCCTAGTTTGTAAAGTATTCTTTACATTTTCACTTGTATTTGCTTGTTTACTTTGTATTACTTGTTGTAATTCATTGTACGAGGTTTCTCCACCTCCGACTTGTTGTCGAGAAGGAGCTTTATTGCTTAGTGGTGTTTGTGGCATCGCTAGGGTTCGTACGAACCCAATCCGTGGAGTAGGAACCGTTATGGTTCCGAACCACGTTATATCCTTGTGTTGTGCTTGCGTTCGTCATTGTATCTTTTCATTATTGCTTTTATTATTTCTATTCCGCTGCGCATAATGAGATTTGTAGAGACGATCGTGAATGATTTTCATCTACGTACGGGCAACGTGCTATTCATCCCCCCTCTAGCGGCGTCAAATCTCCAACAATATTAAATCTATTTAGATTATCTATAGTTGAGGGATTAATAGGTTTAATTATCTCTATGTTTAAATATCTAAACCAAGGTTAATTTCTCCTTATTTCTCCCTATCCGTATGTTCACGTCGTAACTCCTCTTCGCCACCACCAGTGCTGATTCAACATCGCCGCCTCTTCTCATCCTTCGGTTGCCACCGCTTCGTCACCACCACCCAATTCCCAATTCCTCATTCTACAATTTCTTTCTCCTCTTCTCCCAATCGAGCACCTCACTGCATCGCCGTCGCAATGCTAGTCGCTGCCGCACCGTCGCCACCGCCTCCTTGCCGTGCTCCACCAGTCCAGATGACCGCGAGCATTGCCGATCTCTTCCCAGCTCAGTAGAGGCCGGATTACACAATCATCACCTCTCTTCCGCTGTTGACCCACCGGTTGCCAGTTTTTCCAACCATGAGCTAGGACAACCACCAAGAGAAGACTCCCCATCTTTGCCATGTCCGATGGATGATCTCACTGGCCTCTCCCTCTGTCGTCACTGATTTCAGTGTCCAACTCAGCCATCACCGCTTCTCGTGACAAGTTGAAGGATGGGATCAGTTTGGGGATGACTTGGTGCTGAGTTCACTACTGTCGAGTTTGCACTTGATATTAATTGGTGGTGATCGGTGCAGGCTACATTGGTTTGAAGGATGGGATCAACAAATTTATAAGTTGAGTTCCTATAGTTTATACAGCTAATTACAGTAATTCTGTAGTCTATTGTCTTATTTCTCCTCGGATTAAAGTTCTAGGAAAGGGATAGATCAACAAAGGTTTATGCTATTGCAGCTGTAGGTATTATATTACATTAGAGTTGAGATGGAATTTGGCCACAGTTCTATTGATGTGTGTAGATTGGATTGTCTTTTGTATCAAGAAGAAGTTGTGGTCAGTTGATTTGGACTGGGGTAAGTGGATCTCAATGTATTAAGGCTATGCAATTCGAAATTTGTGCTATTATTATTATGGCGATGGTTTCTGTATGATAGATTATGAGGGTTGTGGAAACAGAGTTTCCTTGTGAATCCAGTTCAGCAGTGGACTCAGATTTGATACATTAAATATGAGTAAGAACTGAATAATGACATCTAAGTTAGGTGAGTTTGTATATGGTTCTATTGTTGGAGTTATATGCAGTATAGGAAAATTGCAATTTAAGTGTTGTGATTATGGATTGGAATTACAACTAATCTTATTGGTGGTTGTATTCATAGGGATTGATTTCAGTGTGTGTGTGTGTGTGTCTATATATATATATATATATCGGTGATAGATTATGGGTATATGTTGTATTCTTTCTTTGGTTGCAAGATGTTGATTCGGGATAGAGATCCGGACGTGAAGACAATTGATGTTCTACATATCAGGTGGGTAATTTCCTACCCTGGTCAGATTGTTGTTAAATCTTGGTGCATATGATTTTACATTGATTACACCTATATCTTGACTCCATTCCAGTTTTTCTGTTGCTTGATACTTAGTCTTTGCACTCTAAGATTCTTTGTTGTTGTTTTACATTTCGTTCATCACTATTATGAATTATAGACGTTGTGGTATGTGGACATATAGTTGTTTAACTTTGTGTACATAGCTGAGTACGATTGTAGACTTGATTTGTGCAATCAGGATAAAACATCCGGGGGTGGGTGTTGCCCTAGATGTAAAGTTGACTATCGTGTCATATTCCTTACATTGTATATCTATTACGGATCATGTATAGGTGTAAGGTTGTGTGGGTTGATGATAGTGTGTCACTATGGACTGGAGGAGCTAGCTTGGTTGAATGTAAGTTGTGTATGACTCTCTGTGAGATAGAGAGTGTGTTGAGGAGGTATGTGTAGGGTCGATATGTTGGCCAGCTAGATGGGGGTGAATAGCCTTTGTCGTAGATGGTGGAATTCGTTCGTTCATTTCTCATCTACAAAACTATTAGCGCATGCGGAATATGCAAATACAAACAATTAAAGACAAAGAAAATGAAGAATAAACACAAACGCTAACACCGCAATGTAACGTGGTTCACGGCTGCGCCGCTAGTCCACGGTCCGATTCGTCCACGGTGAATCACTCCGCAAGCTTCCACTATTCTCTCCTTTGCACCAAGCTAGGTGGAGGTAACCTCTTTAAAATCCCTCTTCTTACAATAGAATGGAATAATAGCAAGTAAGAAGAGTAGGAATTCTTTAGGGCACTTTGGGAGAAGGTTAGAGCATAAGCATTAGGCCCCCAAAGCCCCACACCCTTCTTCTTTATAGAGGAAGAGAGTTTCTTCCCGTTGACACAGGATCAGTCGACTGATGTCCCTATCAGTCGACTGGTCCTTTAGCCGTTGCCCAATAACGACTGCTTTCTACATTGGATCCCATCCAACGACACCATCATCAGTCGACTGATCTTACCATAAGTCGACTGATGGACCTATCAGTCGAGTGCTCGCGAGCTCGACTCCATTCTGTGCTCGAAACCCTTGCGACCAATCGGTTGCATTCATCGATCGATCATTCAGTCAATCTAGTTATAGTTGCCGCCAATCCATGGCAATGGTCATCGTTAACGAATCGGACTCGAACACTAGTCGAGTCACAGTTGACTTAGAGTAGTCGACTACCATAACATGGCAGTCGACTGATGTCGGGAAATTCCATCCGACACTTAGCCAATTGGCCAAGTTTAACCTAAGAGCACTACCCCTTCCCGGGTTACATTCGCTCACTCTCATCCCTCGGAGTCCCTCGCCTTTGAAGTTATCTTCATCCAACCATGTCCCTCGGATACACTAAGCGCACAACCCTGTAGCGCCATCCTTCGCGTCTCGCCCTGAAGTTTACTTCCTCCGGCTTCACTCCAAGCTCCTCGTCTGGCGGTCCCTCGGATGCTCCAAGCGCACGACTTCCGCAAAGCCATCCTTCACCGACTCAAAGACCGAGTCATGAGATGTGAAACTCGCCAAGGCTCCATTTTCGAATTACTAAGTCCTGTAAGACTCCAACGCACATATCAAATCCAAACATCCTAACTTAAACCCTTTGCCACACACATCAAAACCATATCAAGGGTTGATTGCACTAACAATCTCCCCCTTTTTGATGTGTGGCAATCCGTTTAAGTTAGGTAAAACATTTGATAAAAATTCTAAGGTAAGAAAGCATGTAAATAACATGATTAGTAACTCTCCTCCTTAATACATGAAACTCCCCCTAAATATAATTCCCCTTACTTAAAAAAATATATTTCTCCCCCTTTGACACCATCAAGAATATTAAACGAAGTTTATCTAAGCATGGAATCAAGTTTAGAGGGAAACAAAAGCCAAAACATGCCTTAAAATCGGATAAAGGAGGTTACTGGGCATGTTATCAGAGGATCAGTTGACTGGTTCAGACTACCAGTCGACTGGCACTCTGATTTTGAATTTTTCTGATTTTCAGAGTGAATTTCAAACATGCATTAGAAAATCTATAAAATTAGAAAAATCATGAAATTTGGGAAACACATTTATTTTAAGGTCCTTTATCAGTGAAAAATAGTTCTCAATGAAAAATCATTATATTTTCAAATATTTGCCAAAAATCCAAAAGTTTCAAAATCAACTAGGTTTTTGATCAAGGTTGTATCACTTTTACCACCTAGTTTTTCTTTAAATTGTTTCAAAACATGAACACTCAGATTTTAAAGTAAGAAATTGTTTTGAAAACATATAAAATATCCAACCATGATCTTTGGGCAATATGTCTATGAATTAAACATAAGTCTTCCCCATGATTGGTCTATTATTGCTATTTTGATACCTTAAATGACCATCTAAATGCCATAGGCATTAGTGGACATTTGTATCAACCTAACATCTCACTCATGCTAAGTTTTCAATCAAGGTAGCCTATGGTGAGTGTGAGATGTATCCTAAAGGTATTTGTATATACTTAACCATTATTTTCATGCAATTCTATACAAGGTTAAGTATCATCCTAATATCCCACATGATCATAAAGACATATATGAATTTATTTCACATTATGATCATGAAACACATGTATTCATCAATTAATAATCATGTATTAGGTAAGAATTATGATAATGAGTCAAATATCACCTAAAGCATGATCTAAACCTTATTGCCTATGATTATGTGCCAAATATCAAGATCATAAATCATGATTGCAAACATGTGTAACAAAAACATTAACCATCATTATTTAAGCATTATTATCAATTTATGGCCACATTATCATCACCCAACACTTTGCTAAAAATGTATAGGTCATGAGTATCAACTAACACTAAGTGTTGAGCATGATTTAAACTATTTAAGGGTGCATTATCATCACCCAACACTATTTCAAAAATTTTGTCCCGCCATCCTAAGTCAACCAAAATATGATATAGATAAATTCCATATGGTTGACTATCCTAGGGTTTTCCTAACCCTTTAGGATGAATTTAGGAACCCAAAATAAGTTCTTTCCTATGGGGTTCACTAAATACTCCTTAGGGATCCATTTTCTAGCTATTATTTTCTTTTTATCTTGACCCCTAGCAATTAAGCATTTATAGTCCTTTTCATTTTTGTTTTCCTTATATCCTAGGCCTTTCTTATTGAAGCTTGCCCTTTGGCTCCCTATGATCATGTTAAGAGTGTTGGAGCCAATTGTAAATTTTTCTAGGGCCTTGGTCAAGTGGTCTACCTTTTCCCTTAGGACCCTATTTTCTTCAATTCATGCATCATTAACATCAAAAGGCATATAGTTATCATGTGAGCATGCATCATTTAGACTAGAGGAAATATTATCATTAATAGTTAAGCATGTTTTTTCTAATTTTTCTTCTAAGTCCTTAATTTGATCTAGCATGCATTTATTTTTCTTCATTGCCCTAAACAAGTCCTTAGTGAGGCTAGAAATAATTGACATAATTTTCTTGGGGGAAAGATTCATTACCTCACTTACCAAATCCCCTTCCGATGATGAGGATGTAGAAGAAGCTCCCCCTTCACTTGAGCTCTCCTCACTTGAGCTTGCTTCTTCTTTTTCGGAGGAGGAGGTGGAGTCAAGGTCATCAAAGGCCATTAGGGCAAGATTTGAGTAGACATGTTCTTCTTCTTCGGATGAGGATGAGGAAGAAGGATCATCCCATGTCTTTGCCTTTAGTGCCTTGACCTTCCCTTTTTCTTTGGCCTTCTTCTCCTCTTCCTTTTTCTTCTTGCTCCCCTTCTTCTTCTTTTCTTCTTTCTTTCTCCTCTCCTCTTTACTCTTGTTTAGGAGGGGACAATTATCCCTTATATGTTCCTCTCCTTGGCAATTGTAGCAAATCACCTTCCCCCTTGGTCTTCTCCTCCTATCATTAGATTTATTAAATTTAAAATTTCTCAAAGCATGCCATACCTTCCTTAACATGTATGCTTCTTCCGTGCTATCCATGGAGGAGGAGGAGGATGCTTCATCGGAGGAGGAGGAAGTCTCTATCTTCTTCTTCTTCCCCTTGTTGGCTACCAAGGCTACTCCTCTTGATGGCTTGATACTTGATTCTTCATTTATCCCTTCAAGCCTTTTTTCATGGAGCTCCATGGTTGAGAAGAACTCCTCCAAGGTGCTCACTTCTAAATTCTTTGACATGTAGAAGGAGTCCACCATTGAGCTCCATTTCGATGACCGGGGAAAAGCATCGATTGCTTTCATGAGCATATCCTGGTTCGAAAGTCTTTCTCCTACACTTGTTAGTCCAATTAAAATTTCTTTAAACCTAGAATGTAATGATGTTACCTTTTCTCCCTTTTCTAATTTGATGTTTGATAGTTGGGAGCGGAGGAGGTCTCTCCTTGCAAGCTTGGCCTCCAAGGTGCCTTCATGAAGTTCTACTAGCTTCTCCCACATCTCCTTGGCACTTGCACACTCCCCTATCCGATTCACTTCTTGTTGGGGGAGTACGTTGTAAAGGTGATGTTTAGCTTTTGAGTTCGCCAAGTACTCTTCCCTTTGCCTCTTACTCCACCTTGATTTCTCCAATGGCTCCCCTTCTTCATTCCTAGGCATTTCGAAACCGTTTTCCATAATTAATAGAATTTCGAAATCAGTTTCGAAAAATACCTCCATTCTCTTTTTCCACCAAGAGAATTCTCCTTCAAACTTCAGTGGATGAATGTTCAAGCTGGCCATCTCTTGATATAGTGCTTGTGTTGGCGGTTAGTCTTCAATAAGCGCCTTGGCTCTGATACCACTTGTAGGGTCGATATGTTGGCCGGCTAGAGGGGGGTGAATAGCCTTTGTCATAAATGGTGGAATTCGTTCGTTCGTTGCTCATCTACAAAACTATTAGCACAAGCGGAATATGCATATACAAACAAATAAAGACAAAGCAAAGGAAGAATAAACACAAACGCTAACACCGCAATGTAACGTGGTTCACGGCTGCGCCGCTAGTCCATGGTCGGATTCGTCCATGGTGAATCACTCCGCAAGCTTCTACTATTCTCTCCTTAGCACCAAGCTAGGTGTAGGTAACCTCTTTACAATCCCTCTTCTTACAATAGAATGGAATAATAGCAAGCAAGAAGAGTGTGAATTCTTTAGGGCAATTTGGGAGAAGGTTAGAGCATAAGCATTAGGCCCCCAAAGCCCCACACCCTTCCTCTTTATAGAGGAAGAGGGTTTCTTCCCGTTGACATAGGATCAGTCGACTGATGTCCCTAACAGTCGACTGGTCCTATAGCCATTGCCCAATAACGGCTGCTTTCCACGTTGGATTCCATCCAATGACACCATCATCAGTCGACTGATCTTACCATCAGTCGACTGATGGACCTATCAGTCGAGTGCTCGCGAGCTCAACTCCATTCTATTCCCGAAACCCTTGCGACTAGTCGAATGATGCCTTCATCAGTCAACTGGTGGTCTCGCAGTCAACTGCCAATCCATGGCAGTCGACTGTTGGAAATTGAACCAGATTCGAACACTAGTCGAGTCACAGTCGACTTAGAGTAGTCGACTACCATAACATGGCAGTGTACTGATGTCGGGAAATCCCATCTGACACTTAACCAATTGGCCAAGTTTCACCTAAGAGCACTACCCCTTCCCGGGTTACATTCGCTCACTCTCATCCCTCGGAGTCCCTCGCCTTTGAAGTTATCTTCGTCCGGCCATGTCCCTTGGATGCGCCAAGCGCACGACTCTGTAGTGCCATCCTTCGCATCTCGCCCTGAAGTCTACTTCCTCCGGCTTCACTCCAAGCTCCTCGTCTGGCCGTCCCTCGGATGCTCCAAGTGCATGGCTTCCGCAAAGCCATCCTTCACCGACTCAAAGACCGAGTCATGAGATGTAAAACTCGCCAAGGCTCCATGTGCGAATTACTAAGTCCTGCAAGACTCCAATGCACATATCAAATCCAAACATCCTAACTTAAACCCTTTTCCACACACATCAAAACCATATCAAGGGTTGATTGCACTAACAGTATGTATGTGTGTTCATGCATTCATTCCATTTACATGCATGCTGGCGACCTGATCTCCCTTGTGGTTGAGAGGGTTATCAATCTTCCTGCCTCTACGGTTACTTGTTGTAGTAGTAGCTGGTGTGAGGGTAGTGCATCTATTGTGCCGCACTCGACCACTATTTATGGTAGTAGTTGGAGTTGCATGGAGTTTTTCCTGGGTGTGTGGCACTCGACCACTCATGGGTAGTGATAGTCGAAGTGGCCAGCAGCAGGGACCCCCATTGTGTAGCTTATAGATCTTTAGCTTATCGCTACTTATTCATACTGCCCACTCGAGAGTAGTGGTTGTTGTTGAGTTAGGACAGTTGTCATGTTGTGCCACCTAGGCCACACTGGGGTCGTGGTAGCGAGTGGGGTGTGTAGGCATGACCATTCATTTGCATTGTCATGTATGATGGCATCTATATATGTGTGTGTGTGTGTGTGTGGGTGTGTGGGTGTGTGTAATCAGTATATATAGATATAGTCTATATATGCTTGTTGTGATGTTGCATTTATTTGAGCTATGCTCATTGCTTATGTTTGTTCATCATCTCGCATGCTATTTGCATATTTTATATGGTTGTGTGTGGAGTACAGTGTACGAGTTAGATCAGACTGTTGTACGCATTTGATCATTGTTATGTTGTGGTATAGGATGGACCAGTTTAGTAATGTATTTGTTTATATGTTGATCATATACTGTGCGTTGATTACAGGTGTAGTACTATTCATACATATTGTAGTTTATTACTAATATGGTAAAAGTCAGAGGTCAATCGTTAGTTTGGATTGTTGGACTCTCTCCAAGCCTGACTAATTTGTTGAATGTGCTCTAACCATATTAAAACTATTTCACGATTAATGGGTCGGCTTTAACTTGGAGCATCGGTTTGTTGGACTCTCTCCAAGGTCAATGTGAAGGGAGATGAAGTTGGGTGCTATGCATATGATGGATACTTATTAATGCGTTAACAACCCAATGTATGTGTGAACATTCAATAAGTTCATAGCACATTGTGATAGTTGTATATATGTGATATGCAATTGGTATACTTGATACCTACCATCGTAGCTAAGAATGACTTGTTGGACTCTCTCCAAGGTTGTTCTTATCAATGTTGGATATCTGCCCATTTGGAGATGGACCTACGATCTCCCAAATTGATTTTAATGGTTTTATGAATTCGAAAAATGAATGGGATTTAATAAATATATGTTGTTGCATTTTAAAATCATCTTTCTCATATATGCTCGATTTGTAAATCTAGATTAATCACTTGATCATAATGTCTATAAACTTGCGCTCTATTTTTGATTCGAATAAATTAACTAGGCACACTTTTTGGATTGGCTTAGAAACCTGAGAATTGTTCTCAAGGTGGAAAAGCTTGCGTTGTCCTCGAAGAGCATCTTCCCACCTGTCCTATGGATGATGCAATTCCAGACCAATTGTTGGCCTATCAAAAACATATGAATGATTCTGAGTTGGTGAGTTGCATCATTCTAGTGGCGATGGTATGCGAGCTTCAAAAGCAACATGAGCATATGGATGCTAATACCATAGTCTTTCATCTTCATGAGTTGTTTGAAGAGCAAGCGAGATCTGAAAGGTTCAAAGTCTCCAAGATCCTCTTCACCTCTAAGATGCAAGAAGGTTCATCTGTGGTGTAATTTGTGCTAAAGACGAATGGGTACATCGAGCGACTAGCGACACTTGGGTTTGTGATGGATCATGAATTAAGTATTGACTTAATTCTACATTGTTTGCCGAAGAGTTACTCACAGTTTGTGATGAACTACTAGATGAACAAACTTGAAACCACCATACCTGAGCTCCTCAACATGCTGAAGACTATGGAGCCTTCTATGAAGCATGAGGAGAAGACGGTGCTATTAGTTGATTCCTCAAATAAATATTTTAAGAGGAAATCAAAGGAACACCATAAGGGGAAGAAGAAGGCTAAGAAGGCAGAACCAACTCAAAAGGGCACTTGCCATCATTGTGGCAAGGAGGGCCATTGGCGAAGAAACTGCAAGATTTATCTTGAGTCCATGAAGAAGAAGAAGGCATCCGATGCCCCATCCTCTTCAAGTATCTTCGTTATTGATTGTCATTTTATTTCCCCAGACACTTGGGTATTGGATACTGGGTGTGGCTCACATATATGTAATGACATACATGGGCTAAGGAATAGAAGAAGACTTGTCAAGGGAGAATCAAATTTGTGAGTTGGCAATGGAGCAAAGGTTGTTGCGGTCGCCATTGGAACATATTTGTTGAAGCTCCCTATAGAAGTTGTCTTAGAACTGGAAAATTGCTATTATGTTCCTTCGTTAATAAAGAACATTGTTTCTATTTCGTGCTTAAATAGAAATGGATATTATTTGACTTTTAGTAACAATTGTTGTTATATAACTTTGAATGACGTTTTTTATGGGACTGGAACTTTATGTAATGGTATATATATGTTGGAGATATCCAGTGACATTCTCAATATTGAAGCGAGCAACAAGCGTGCTCGGAAAGATAATCAATTAGCCTCCTACATGTGGCATTGTCGTCTTGGCCATGTAAGCAAGAAATGCATATCCGAATTACACCGATGTGAAATTCTTGAATCATTTGAATTTGATTCATTCGGTACATGCGAATCATGCTTAAAAGGAATGATGACTAAGCTATCTTTTACTCGAAAAGATGAACCGGTGGGAGAGTTGCTTGGTCTAATACATACTGATGTATGCGAACCTATGTCAACTCATGCTCTAGGAGGCTATAGCTACTTCATTACCTTTATCGTAGATCATTCATGATTTGGGTATGTGTTCTTGATGAAACAAAAGTATGAAGCCTTTGAAAGGTTCAAAGAATTCAGAATTGAAGTAGAGAAACAACTTGGCAAAAGTATTAAAATGCTTCGATCTGATCGAGGTGGTGAATACTTAAGTCAACAGTTTATGGATTATCCAAGGGACAATGGTATATTATCTCAATGGACTCCGCCTTATACACCACAGCATAATGGTGTGTCAAAGAGGAGAAATCGAATCGTGTTGGACATGGTTAGGTCGATGATGAATCTGTTAGGATGTATACTAAAAGCCTAGCTTTTGTATGAACATCTTCATTTTGAAATAAGTATCACATGATCATTGTTTGCATTTTATATTTATGCATATTGTCTGATACTTTACATTGTAGATAATATGGTGTGTGGTATCGCACAGAAGATCATGTTATCAGTTCCTTGTAGAGTATAAGAAGAGGCTCACAACCAAGATGGTTTTGGAAAAACCATTGACATGGTTGTAGTGTGATTTAGTATTGGTTTATCTTAACCATAGATTTACACTAGTACATTTTGTGTGTATTGAGCAGGACCGATTTAGAGGTGATTCAATTTATACTGACTATAAAATTGAATCAAACCTCAGATATTATGGTGTACATGCTCTTAATCCCGATATAATAACAGACACTTATACTTAGTATTTATTTAGTTGATTTACTAATGGACGAGATTTATGTGTTAAGTCAATAGGCATGGTAAGTTGGGAAATAATATTATTTACATGGTATGTCGTTGATTATAGGAGGAAACCGTGTCCTATACACTAGGATGATGATGACCCCTTGAGGATCTCATAAAGTTCATCATGTAAATTCTGCAGGTGGACTTGGTCCAACATGATGATAACGATGAGTGGTACTACTCATGGATTTAGATATTGATTAATTAAATTGTTAGTAATTTAATTAATTAATGGACATTCGATATCTTAAACACGGAGAGATATTTTGTACAAATAATATGTGGAGCCCATATTTAATTATGGGGGTTGGTGAGGTAGATCAATGATGATCCTTTAGTGGAATGGATCATCATTAATAGATCGGGTTATAAGTGGTTCGGATCCATTGGGTGGCCAAGATCCAACTCCTCCTCATGGTCCCTATTGTAGCCTATTATAAATACATAATGAAGCCTAGATCTATAAAGAAGGAGGTGGAGAGGCAAGGGAGGGGGTTAGGGTTTTGCTTCTTTTAGGGCCGGCGACAAGAGAGGATTAGGGTTTCCTTTTCTTTCTTTCTTTTGGCCGGGACTCCTTCTCCCTCTCCTATGTCCTGCGCCTCCTTTCCTCAAGTTAGGGCCGGCGCCTCCTCTGCCTCTCCTAGGGCCGGCGACAACTCTTGGGTTGTATATTAAAAGCCTAGCCTTTCTATGAACATCTTCATTTTGAAATAAGAATCACATGATCATTGTTTGCATTTTATATTTATGCATATTGTCTGATACTTTACATTGTAGATAACATGGTGTGTGGTGTCGCATAGAAGATCATGTTATCAGTTCCTTGTAGAGTATAAGTAGAGGCTCACAACCAATATGGTTTTGGACAAACCATTGGCATGGTTGTAGTGTTATTTGGTATTGGTTTTTCTTGACAATAGAATTGCACTAGTACACTTTGTGAGTATTGAGCAAGACTGATTTAGAGGTGATTCAATTTATATTGACTATATAATTGAGTCAGACCTCAGATATTATGATGTACATGCTCTTAATCCCGATATAATAACGGACACATGTACTTAGTATTTATTTCTTTGATTTACTAATGGGCGAGATTTATGTGTTAAATCGATAGGCTTGGTAAGTTGGGAAATAATATTATTTACATGGTGTGCCGTTGATTATAGGAGGAAACCGTATCCTATATACTTGGATGATGATGTCCCCTTGAGGTGCTCATAAGGTTCATCATGTAAATCTTGCAGGTGGACTTGGTCCAACATGATGATAAGGATGAGTGGTATTACTCATGGAGTTAGACATTAATTAATTAAATCATTAGTAATTTAATTAATTAATGGACATTCATATCTTAAACATGGAGAGATATTTTGTACAAATAATATATGGAGCTCATATTTAATTATGGGGGTTGGTGAGGTAGATTAATGATGAACCTATAGTGGAATGGATAATTATTAATGGATCGGGTTTTATGTGATTCGGATCCATTGGGTGGCCAAGATCCAACTCCTCCTCATGGTCCCTATTGTAGCCTATTATAAATACCTCATGAAGCCTAGATCTATATAAGGTGGTGGAGAGCATTTAAAAAACCGTTACAGGCGTGTCCGTGTCGCGGTGTGTTGCTCTGTGTCGCGACAGGGCGTGTGTTATCGCATAGGCCGAGCAGTGCGTGTCGACCGGACTTGACCGGACCGGACGGACCGAACCGGTTCCATGACCCGGACCGTAACCGGCCACGAGCGGGCCGGTTAAGGGTCGATATTTTGTCAACCCGGACCCGGCGGTTTCGACCCGGACCCGGACCGAACCCGGACCGTGGCCAGGTCTACTTGGGCAAGATATACTGTTGGTTGTGCTAGGGTTTGGGTTGGCGTTGAGAGGCTTGGGCAGCAAGCATTGGAAGCTAGGGTTTTCTTCTTTAGTGCCGGTGGCAAGGTTAGGGTTTTGATTCCCTTCTCTCAACCTTTGGCCGGCACCACCCTTCTCTCAACCTTTGGCCGGCGCCCCATCTCCTCCTCTCCTAGGGCCGGTGGTAACAAAGGTGAGGGTTCCTCCTTCCTTTGTCTTGGCCGGCCCACCCTCTCCCTCTCCTTAGGGGCGGCAGACACTAAGCTTGGTGGTTGGTGGTCGGCGCAAGCAAGGAGAAGAAGGGAGCTTTTGTTCTTCCCTTGTTCGGAGCGAGCAAGGAAGGGAAGACGCGATCTAGGAGGCTTCTACTCTTTGAAGATCATCGCCCACACGACGTCCAAGAGGAGGATAGGAATACAATAGAAGATCAAGAGGTAAAACAAGAGGTATAATCTTGTTTAGTTTTGATTCTAGTTCTTTTGTATTTTGTATATTATTGATTAACATGGACCCCGATGATAAAAAAAAAAACCGGCGATCCTTTCATCATCTATTCCGCGGCTAATCGAGGAAAAGAGTTAGGTTGCTTGAACAACTAGTTTATTCAAGAAACTACTTAAATCGAATAGCACGATGATGAATCGGTTGCTTGGGTAATCCATCTCCATCCGGATTAGTTTTAGTTGATAAAATTTTAATCCGGGGACTTGTGATAGGATCGCCATGCACAAGCGACCGAAGCGAGAAGCAATTCCCTTCAAATGATATTAGAGCCACGGTTTCCGATTTTATGTGTTTTGGATTCGATTAGTTTCATGCATTTATCATATATTATTTATGTCGGATAATAGTTGGATGTGCGTAGGCTAACTTTTTACTTGTAGGCATAAGATCCAACTATTATGGCTATGTGATTGTTTGTGATTGTGTGTGTGTGATTGTAATTATATTTGAATCCTCGGGGGTTGACGAGGCTAATTAGTATTTAATTTTTGTAATTAAATACGACATTGTTTAGCCCCTCATTTTAATTTACTTTTGATCTAAATATGTTGTACACTCCTTTGTGGAGTATAGGATCGATGGATGTAAATTAAAATAGTTTATCTCGGTTCGAATCCTTTTTGTGGCTTGCACATTGTAAAGGGACGAGCAGACGAGGTGGTGACACGACGGGAAGCATATTGGAAAACAAAAGCCATACTAGTTGGAAAGTTTTTTTTTCATATTTATTGCTTATTGTTTGATATGCATGTTGTGTGAAAATTCCTAAATTTTAAATTACTAAGTGGGAGAGGGATATTTTTAAATTCTCGCGGCCTCCATTGTAATATGACATGTGATGCAAACAAACTTGCGTGTTGGCTCTGAATGCCTTCCTCCATATCAGATGAGTTTGTTTTGTGGATCACTAGGTAAAATATGGTTATAGGAAATTATTTAAGAGCATGTGTACTTCCCCATCGGAAGGCACATAATCCGAGATAATTGCCTTAGTATCGAATAATGGTAAACACTTAGATGCAAATAAAAGTATCCTCTCCATCGGAGTCACTGCTTTTATTTGTAGGGCCGAAGAGGAACCAACTATTAATTTTATTTGTCAAAAAGTAAGGTTGACAAGATAATAAAATTAATGGGTAAAACCTCCTCTTACAAATGTAGAATTCGTATACGTCCACACTATCGTGGCATACAATATTCTCGGTGTTTTAAGGTGTTGGTTGATTTTAAAATTTTATTGTTTGAGGAATCAATAAATTTTGAAATCTAATGTTTTTTATTTATGTGATTCTTAGGTTTTTCAAAATGACTTTCAACCCACTTTCTGTGATTCTGAAAGAAAATAAACTTACTGGACCTAACTATGTTGATTGGAAAAGGAATTTGAACATTGTCTTGACTGCTGAGGAGTACAAATATGTACTCTTCGAAGAGTGTCCTCCTAAGCCTACGAAGGATTCTGGTGAAAAAGAGAAAGAGAGTTATAGGAAGTGGATCGAGGCAGATGAGATAGCGCGGTGTCACATTTTGGCTTCTATGTCAATTGTATTGCAACATCAGCATCAGGCCATGACTACTGCTTATGACATGATGCTCAATCTCAAAGAACTTTTCGGACACCAGAATCGGGCTGCTATGCAGGAAGCTATGAGGAACTTGATGATGACCACCATGATTGAGGGAACACCCATGAGTGATCATGTTCTCAAGATGATGGCTTATTTGAATGAGCTAGAAGTCCTTGGAGCGGAGATCGATGGGGAAACCCAGGTCGATATCATTCTCCAATCTCTACCTAGGAGTTTTGAGCAGTTTCGCCTAAACTACAACATGAATAAGAGGTTGTATTCATTGGCTGAGCTTCTGACAGAACTCCAGGTGGCAGAGGAGCTTTTTAGTCAGAGTACTCAGGCCATGGTTGCTCTAAAGGTTTCTACTTCTAAGCTAAAAGACAAGAAGAAGAAGAAAAAAGGTGTAGCAAAGGTGGCGGGAGGATCTCAGGGAAGAGTGAAGAAGCCGAAAGGCAAGTGCTTCACTTGCAAGCAGACTGGACATTGGAAGGTGGACTACCCTAACCGGAAGAAAAACAAAGGTATATCTTTTGGTTTAGTCGTTGAAACATGTTTAGCGGTGTTATCTATCGATACATGGTGTGTAGATACGGAAGTCACTGACCATGTCTGCAACTCTTTGCTGGGGTTCCAGGAAACCAGACGACTAGTTGAGGGAGAGATTACCGTCTACATAGGCAATGCTACGAAGGTGGTGGCTATTGCAGTGGGAGATATTTATTTATCTTTTAATAGGAATAAAACTTTGGTTATGAGAAACTGCCTTTATGTATCTTCATTTAGAAAGAATTTGATTTCAGTTTCTAAATTGTTTTTGGATAGATATTCTATTTCTTTTAATGACAGAGTTGTTATAAAAAGGAATAGGGAGATTATCTATTCTAGTGCGTTGGTAGGAAATTTGTACACTCTTGAACCAAAAGCTCCTATGATGCAAATAGAAATAAATAACTCATCTTCTAAATCTAATAAGATAAAAGAACCTTCAAAAATGAACCAAATGTATCTTTGGCATCAAAGGTTAGGTCAGATTAACCTGAGTAGAATTCAAAGGTTGATAGGTGATGGAACTTTGGGTTCATTAGTGGTGGAAGATTTCCCAACCTGCGAATCTTGCTTGGAAGGTAAAATGACCAAGAGGCCTTTTAAGGCCAAGGGGTATAGAGCAAAAGGTGTGTTGGAATTGGTTCATTCTGATTTGTGTTGTCCTATGTCTATCTAGGCTAGAGGTGGTTTTAAATATTTCGTCTCTTTTATAGATGATTTTTCAAGATATGGATACATTTACTTGATGCGCCGCAAGTCTGAATGCTTTGACAAGTTCAAAGAATTCAAGGCCGATGTGGAGAAACATCAAGGTAAAAGTATCAAGACACTACGATCTGATCATGGTGGTGAGTACCTCTTGGGAGAGTTTAGGAGTTACTTATCAGAGGCTGGGATTCAATACCAACTGTTTGCACTTGGTACACCCCAGCAGAATGGTATAGCGGAGCGAAGGAATAGGACTCTTATGGAGATGGTTAGATCGATGATGAGTTATTCTGAGTTACCAGATTTGTTTTGGGGGTATTCTCTAGATATGGCAGTGTATATTCTGAACTTGGTACCATCTAAATCAGTACCTTCTACTCCAACAGAATTGTGAACTGGGCAAAAGCTTAGTCTGAGATATATTCGGATTTGGGGGAGTCCAGCACACGTGTTGAAGGGAGATTTTGGTAAGTTGGAACCTCATACAGAAGTGCACTTGTTCGTAGGCTATCCTAGAGGAATGAAAGGTGGTTTGTTCTATAGTCCTAGAGATCATAGGGTGATCGTTACTATGAATGCTTGATTTTTAGAGGAAGACTATGTGATGAACCATAAGACCATGAGCAAGATTGTTCTGGAGGAGTTAAGAGGGGAAGTCACTACTTTAGTACCAACGATACAAGAGGACATACCACAGGTGACTGCACCGCATGTCATTGAGGATACACAGGTGATACCTCGTCGTAGTGGGAGGGTTATTAGTCAACCTGATAGATTTATGTTCTTGAGAGAATCTTCTGATTTGATCCCTGACGAACATGAACCTAATCCCTGGACATATGACGAGGCAATCTAAGATAAGGATGTGTCATCTTGATAAAAGGGCAATGAATTCTGAGATAGAATCTATGGATTCAAATCAGGTCTGAAAGCTAGTAGAACCACCCAATGGTGTAAAAGCCATTGGATGCAAGTGCATCTACAAAAAAAAGAGAGGATCAGACGGGAAGGTAGAGACCTTCAAAGCACGGCTTGTTGCGAAAGGGTATACTCAGAATGAGGGTATCGATTAACAGGAAACCTTTTCGCCGGTAGCCATGCTTAAGTTTATCCAGATTCTCTTATTTATTGCTGCTCAAATTGAATATGAGGTTTGGCATATGGATGTCAAGGCAGCTTTCCTTAATGGATGTCTTGAAGAAAACATCTAAATAGGGCAACCAGAGGGATTCATTGCAAAGGGCAAAGAGAATATCGTGTGAAAGCCTAATCGGTCCATTTATGGATTGAAGCAAGCTTCGAGATCTTGGAACATCTTCTTTGATAAGGTAATCCATTCATATGGATTTATTCAAAGTCCAGATGAGTCGTGTGTATCCAAGATATGTGACGGAAACGTAGTGGTATTTCTTGTACTATACGTAGATGACATTTTACTCATTGGCAACAATGTCAAAGTGTTATCAGATGTAAGGGTATGGTTATCCAAACAATTTGATATGAAGGACTTGGGAGAAGTGGGACACATCCCTGAGATCAAAGTTATAAGGGATCACAAGAAAAGGATGTTGTGCTTATCTCAAGCTTCATACATAGACACTATTTTGGCTCGTTTTAGCATGCAGAACTCCAAGAAAGGTTTTCTACCTTTTAGGCATGGAGTATCTTTATCTAAAAAGATGTGTCCTAGAACATCAAAAGAGATAAAGGAAATGAAGGTGGTTCCTTATGCTTCGGCAGTAGGAAGCCTAATGTATGTTATGTTATGTACGAGGCCGGATATCTACTTTACCGTGGGCATGGTTAGCAGATATCAGGGTAATCTAAGATAAGGATATTGTACTGCGGTAAAACATATATCGAAGTACCTGAGAAGGACTAGGGATTATATGCTGGTATATCAGACAAATCAATTACTCCCTGTGGGTTACATAGATTCTGACTTCCAATCAGATTGGGATAACAGTAAGTCTACCTTGGGTTTTGCGTTTACTTTGGGACGTGGATTCATTATATGGAGGAGTGTCAAGCAGAAATACATGGCGGACTCCACCATGGAAGCTGAGTATGTGGCAGCCTCTTAGGCAGCCAAAGAAGTTGTATGGCACAGGAACTTCTTGATGGAATTGGATGTGATTCCTGGTTTGCCTAGAATTATCACAATTTATTGTGATAATAGTGGTGCAGTTGCAAACTCGAAAGAACCATGAGCCCATAAGGCAAGTAAACACATAGAGCACAAGTACCACCTGATACGAGAGATCGTAAAGCGAGGAGAAGTTGCTGTCGCCAAGATTGCATCTGAGGATAACCTGGCAGATCCTTTCACTAAGGCTCTTCAAGCGAGAGCTTTTGATAGGCATGTGGAGGGAATGGGAATCAGATGTATGGCAGTTTGATGGCAACATAGTCTTTTAGTATAAGTGGGAGATTATTGGGATGTATATTGAAAGCCTAGCATTTGTATGAACATCTTCATTTTGAAATAAGAATC
This sequence comes from Wurfbainia villosa, assembly GCA_025175895.1. NCBI lineage: Eukaryota > Viridiplantae > Streptophyta > Magnoliopsida > Zingiberales > Zingiberaceae > Wurfbainia > Wurfbainia villosa. The sequence goes on from CM045995.1 coordinate 28,071,859, forward strand.
ACATGATCATTGTTTGCATTTTATATTTATGCATATTGTCTGATACTTTACATTGTAGATAACATGGTATGTAGTGTCTCACAAAAGATCATGTTATCAGTTCCTTGTAGAGTATAAGTAGAGGCTCACAACCAAGATGGTTTTGGACAAACCATTGGCATAGTTGTAGTGTGATTTGATATTGGTTTATCTTGACCATAGAATTACACTAGTACACTTTATGTGTATTGATCAGGACCAATTTAGAGGTGATTCAATTTATACTGACTATATAATTGAATTGGACCTCAGATATTATGATGTATATGCTCTTAATCCCGATATAATAACGGACACATGTACTTAGTATTTATTTCTTTGATTTACCAATGGGCAAGATTTATGTGTTAAATCAATAGGCCTGGTAAGTTGGGAAATAATATTATTTGCATGGTGTGTCGTTGATTATAGGAGGAAATCGTGTCCTATATACTAGGATGATGATGTCCCCTTGAGGAGCTCATAAGGTTCATCATGTAAATCCTGCAGGTGGACTTGGTCCAACATGATGATAAGGATGAGTGGTACTACTCATGGAGTTAGATATTAATTAATTAAATTATTAGTAATTTAATTAATTAATGAACATTTGATATCTTAAACACGGAGAGATATTTTGTACAAATAATATAAGGAGCCAATATTTAATTATAGGGGTTGGTGAGGTAGATCAATGATGATCCTCTAGTGGAATGAATCATCATTAATGGATCGTGTTTTATGTGGTTCGGATCCATTAGGCGGCCAAGATCTAACTCCTCCTCATGGTCCCTATTGTAGCCTATTATAAATACCTCATGAATCCTAGATCTATATAAGGTGGTGGAGAGGCTTGGGCGAGATATATAGTTGGTTGTGCTAGGGTTTGGGTTGGCGTTGAGAGGCTTTGGCGGCAAGCATTGGAAGCTAGGGTTTGCTTCCTTAGGGCCGGCGACAAGGTTAGGGTTTTGATTCCCTTCTCTCAACCTTTGGCCGGTGCCACCCTTCTCTCAACCTTTTGCCGGCGCCCCATCTCCTCCTCTCCTAGGGCCGGTGGCAACAAAGGTGAGGGTTCCTCCTTCCTTTGTCTTGGCCAACACACCCTCTCCCTCTCGTTAGGGCCGGAGGACACTAAGCTTTGTGGTTAGTGGTCGACACAAGAAAGGAGAAGAAGGGAGCTTTTGTTCTTCCCTTGTTTGAAGCAAGCTAGGAAGGGAAGACACGATCTAGGAGGCTTCGACTTTTGAAAGATCGTCGGCCACACGACGTCCAAGAGGAGGATAGGAATACAATAGAAGATCAAGAGGTAGAACAAGAGGTATAATCTTGTTTTGTTTTGATTCTAGTTCTTTTGTATTTTGTATGTTATTGATTAACATGGACCCTGATGATAAACTCAAAAATTAGCGATCCGTTCATCATCTATTCCGCAGCTAAACGAGGAAAAGAGTTAGGTTGCTTGAACAACTAGTATGTTCAAGCGACTACTCAAATCGAATAGCACGATGATGGATCGGTTGCTTGGGTAATCCATCTCCATCCTGATTAGTTTTAGTTGATAAAATTTTAATCTGAGGATGTGTGATATGATCACCATGCACAAGCGACCGAAGCGAGAAGCAATTCCCTTCAGCAACAAGGAAGGAGGAAGGGGGGTTTTCTCTTCCTCAATCTCCTCTCCTCTCTTTAGGGCCGGCGGACACCATTTCTTGGAGTTTGTGTGGTCGGTACAAGCAAGGAGAATAGGAGAAGGCTTTGTGTTCGACACAAGAAAGGAAAAGAAGGGAGTGTTTTCTTCCCTTGTTCGGAGTGAGCAAGGAAGGGAAGATATGTGGTCTAGGAGGCTTTAATTCTTGGAAGATCGTCGCCCACACGACGTCCAACAAGAGGATAGGAATACAATAGAAGATCAAGAGGTATAATCTTGTTTAATTTTAATTATTGTTTTTTTGTATTTTGCATGTTGTTGATTGACATGGACCCCAATCATAAATACAAAAATTGGGATCCGTTCATCATCTATTCCGTGGTTAATCGAGGAAAAGGGTTAGGTCACTTGAACAACAAGTTTGTTCAAGCGACCACTCAAATCGAATAGCACAATGATGAATCAGTTGCTTGGGTAGTCCATCTCCGTCCGGATTAGTTTTAATTAATAAAATTTTAATCCGGGGACATGAGATAGGATCGCCATGCACAAGCGACCGAAGCGAAGCGAAACTCCTATCAAGCGGTATCAGAGCCACAATTTCCGATTTTGTGTGTTTAGGATATGCTTACTTTCGTGCATTTATCATATATTGTTTATGCTAGATGATAGTAGGATGTGCACAGGCTAACTTTTTGCTTGTAGGCATAAGATCCAACTATTATGGCTATATGAATGAATGTGATTGTGTGTGTGTGATTGTAATTAATTATTTGAATCCTCAGGGTTGATGAGGCTAATTAGTATTTAATTTTTTTAATTAAATACGACATTGTTTAGCCGCTTATTTTAATTTACTTTCGATCTAGATATGTTGTACACTCTTTCATGGAGTATAGGATCGATGGATGTAAATTAAAATATTTTATCTCGACTCGGATCCCCTTGTGGCTTGCGCATGGTAAAAGGGAGGATCGGACGAGGTGGCGACACGACGGAAAGCATATTGGAAAACAAATGCAATAATAGTTGGAAAATTTAATTTTTCATATTTATTGCTTATTGTTTGATATGCATGTTGTGTGTGTTTGAAAATTCCTCAATTTTAAATTACTAAGTGGGAGAGGGATATTTTTTAATTCCTGGGGCCTCCATTACAATTTGACATGTGATACGAACAAATTTGCACATTGGCTCTGAGTGCCTTTCTCCATATTGGATGAGTTTGTTTTGCGGATCACTAGGTCAAATATGGTTATAAAAAATTATTAAGGAGCGTGTCTACTTCCCCATCGGAAGGCATATAATCCGAGGTAATTATCTTAGTATCGGGTAATGGTAAACACTTAGTTGCAAATAAAAGTATCCTCCCCGTCGGAGTCACTGCTTTTATTTGTAGGGCCAAAGAGGAACCAACTATTAATTTTATTTGTCAAAAAGTAAGGTTGACAGGATAATAAAATTAATGGGTAAAACCTCTTCTTACAAATATAGAATTCATATACATCCACACTATCGTGGCACACAATATTCTCGGTGTTTTAAGGTGTTGGTTAATTTTAAAATTTTATTGTTTGAGGAATCAATAAATTTTTGAAATCTAATGTTTTGATCACTGTGATTCTTAGGTTTTTCAAAATGGCTTTCAACCCACTTGTTGTGATTCTAAAAGAAAACAAACTTACTGGCCCTAATTATGTTGATTGGAAATGAAATCTGGACATTGTCTTGACTGCTGAGGAGTATAAATATGTACTTTTCGAAGAATGTCCTCCTAAGCCTACTGATGATTCTAGTGAAAAGGAGAAAGAGAGTTATAGGAAGTGGATCAAGGCAGATGAGATGGCGCGATATTACATTTTGACTTCTATGTCAAATGTATTGCAACATCAACATCAGGCCATGACTACTGCCTGTGACATGATGAGAGAACACCTGTGACAAATCAATCTCAAGGATCTTTTCAGATACCAGAATCAGGCTGCTAGGCAGGAATCTATGAGGAACTTGATGACGACTACCATGATTGAGAGAACACCCATGAGGGATCATGTTCTCAAGATAATGGCTCATTTGAATGAGATGGAAGTCCTTGGAGCGGAGATCGATGGGGAAACCCAGGTCGATATCATTTTCCAATCTCTACCTAGAAGGTTTGAGCAGTTTCGTCTGAACTACAACATGAATAAAAGGTTGTATTCATTGGCGGAGCTTCTGACAGAACTCTAGGCGGCAGAGGGGATTTTTCGTCAAAGTGCTCATGCTATGGTTGCTCAAAAGGTTTCTACTTCTAAGCTGGAAGGCAAGAAGAAGAAGAAACAAGGCGTAGCAAAGATGGCGGCAGGATCTCAGGCAATAGTGAAGAAGCCAAAAGGATAGTGCTTCACTTGCAAGCAGACTGGACATTAGAAGGCGAACTGTCCTAACCGGAAATAGAATATAGGTATATCTTTTAGTTTAGTCGTTGAAACATGTTTAGCGGTGTTATCTATCGGTACATGGTGTGTAGATACCAGAGCCACTGATCATGTTTGTAATTCTTTGCATGGGTTCCAGGAAACTAGACGACTAGCTAAGGGAGAGATTACCGTCTACATGGGCAATGCTACGAAGGTGGCGGCTATTGAAGTGGGAGACATTTATTTATCTTTTGATAGAAATAAAATGTTGGTTCTGAGAAATTGCCTTTATGTACCTACATTTAGAAAGAATTTGATTTCAGTTTCTAAATTGTTTATGGATGGGTATTCTATTTCTTTTAATGACAGAGTTGTTATAAAAAACAATAGGGAGATTATCTGTTCTGGTGCATTGGTAGGCAATTTATACACTCTTGAACCAAAAACTCTCACGATGCAAATAGAACTAAATAGCTCATCTTCTAAATCAAATAAGAGAAAAGAACCTTCAAAAATGAACCAAACATATCTTTGGCATCTAAGGTTAGGTCATATTAACCTGAGTATAATTCAATGATTAATAACTGATGGACCTTTGGGTTCATTGGTGGTGGAAGATTTCCCAACCTGCGAATCTTGCTTGGAAGGTAAAATGACCAAGAGGCCTTTTAAGGCCAAGGGGTATAGAGCCAACGATATGTTTGAATTGGTTCATTCTGATTTGTGCAGTCTTATGTCTCTCCAGGCTAGAGGTGGTTTTGAATATTTTGTCTCTTTTATAGATGATTATTCAAGGTATGGATACATTTACTTGATGTGCTGGAAGTCTGAATGCTTTGACAGGTTCAAAGAATTCAAGGTTGATGTAGAGAAACATTAAGGTAAAAGTATTAAGACACTACGATCTGATCGTGGTGGTGAGTACTACTTGGGAGAGTTTAGAAGTTACTTATCAGAGGTTGGGATTCAATCCCAACTGTTTGCACCTAGTACACCCCAACAGAATGGTGTGGCAGAGCGAAGGAATAGGACTCTTATGGAGATGGTTAGATCGATGATGAGTTATTCTGAGTTACCAGATTCGTTCTGGGGGTATACTCTGGAAATGACAGTGTATATTCTGAACTTGGTACCATCTAAATTAGTACCTTCTACTTCCATAAAATTATGGTCTGGGCAAAAGCCTAGTCTGAGACATATTCGGAATTGGGGTAGTCTAGCACATGTGTTGAAGGGAGATGCTGATAAGTTGGAATCTCATACAGAAGTACGCCTGTTCATAGGGTATCCTAGAGGAACGAAAGGTGGTTTGTTCTATAGTCCTAGAGATAAGAGGGTGATCGTTAGCACGAATGCTCGATTTCTAGAGGAAGATTATGTGATGAACCACAAGCCCATGAGTAAGATTGTTCTAGAGGAATTAAGAGGGGAAGTCCCTTCTTCAGTACCAATGGTACAAGAGGACATACCACAAGTGACTGCACCTCGTGTCACAGAGGATACACAGGTGATACCTTATCGTAGTGAGAGGGTTGTTAGATAACCTAATAGATTTATGTTCTCGGGAGAATCTTCTGATTTGGTCCCTGGCGAATATAAACCTGATCCCTGGACATATGATGAGGCACTCCAAGATAAAGATGCGGTATCTTGGCAAAGGGTAATGAATTCTGAGATAGAATCTATGGATTCAAATCAAGTCTGGGAGCTAGTAGAATCACCCAATGGTGTAAAAGCCATTGGATGCAAGTGGATCTACAAAAGAAAGAGAGGAATAGATGGGAAGGTAGAGACCTTCAAAGCAAGGCTTGTTGCGAAAGGGTTTACTCAGAAAGAGGGGATCGATTATGAGGAGACTTTTTCGCTGGTAGCCATGCTCAAGTCTATCCAAAATCTCTTGTCTATTGCTGCTCATATGGATTATGAGGTTTGACAGATGGATGTCAAGACAACTTTCCTTATTGGAAGTCTTGAAGAAAACATCTATATGGAGCAACCAGAGGGATTCATTGCAAAGGGCAAAGAGCATCTTGTGTGCAAGCTTAATCGGTCCATTTATGGATTAAAGCAAGCTTCGAGATCTTGGAACATCCGCTTTGATGTGGTAATCCAGTCATATGGATTTATTCAAAGTCCGGATGAGTCTTGTGTATACAAGAGATGTGATGGAAACATAGTGGTATTTCTTGTACTATACGTAGATGACATTTTGCTCATTGTCAACAATGTCAAAGTGTTGTTAGACATAAGGGTATAGTTGCCCAAACAATTTGATATGAAGGACTTAGGAGAAGTGGGACACATCCTTGGGATCAAGGTTATGAGGGATCGCAAGAAAAGGATGTTGTGCTTATCTCAAGCTTCATATATAGACACTATTCTAGCTCGTTTTAGCATGCATAACTCCAAGAAAGGTTTTCTACCTTTTTGGCATGGAGTACCTTTATCTAAAGAGATATATCCTAGAACGTCAAAGGAGATAGAGGAGATGAAGGCGGATCCTTATGCTTCGGCGGTAGGAAGCCTCATGTATGCTATGTTATATACGAGGTCGGATATCTGCTTTGTCGTGGGCATGGTTAGCAGATATCAGAGTAATCCAGGACAAGAACATTGGACTGCGGTAAAGCATATATTGAAGTACCTGAGAAAGACTAAGGATTATATTCTGATATAACAGGCAGATCAATTACTCCTTGTGGGTTACACAGATTCTGACTTCCAATAAGATAGGGATAACAGTAAGTCTACCTCGGGATATGTGTTTACTTTGGGAGGTGGAGCCATTGTATGGAGGAATGTGAAGTAGAAATGCGTGGTGGACTCCACCATGGAAGCTGAGTATGTGACAGCCTCTGAGGCAGCCAAAGAAGTTGTATGGCTCATGAACTTCTTGATGGACTTTGATGTGATTTTTTGTATGCCCAGAACTATCATAATTTATTGTGATAATAGTGGTGCAGTTGCAAACTCGAAGGAACCACGAGCCCATAAGGCAAGTAAACACATAGAGCGCAAGTACCACCTGATACGAGATATTGTAAAGCAAGGATAAGTTGTTGTCACCAAGATTGCATCAAAGGATAACCTGGCAGATCCTTTCACTAAGGCCCTTCCAGCGAGATCTTTTGATAGACATGTGGAGGGAATGAGAATCAGATGTATGGCAGTTTGATGGTAGCATAGTCTTTTAGTATAAGTGGGAGATTGTTAGGATGTATACTCAAAGCCTAGCTTTTGTATGAACATCTTTATTTGGAAATAAGTATCACATGATCATTGTTTGCATTTTATATTTATGCATATTGTCTGATACTTTACATTGTAGATAACATGGTGTGTGGTGTCGCACAGAAGATCATGTTATCAGTTCCTTGTAGAGTATAAGTAGAGGGTCACAACCTTGATGGTTTTGGACAAACCATTGCCATGGTTGTAGTGTAATTTGGTATTGGTTTATCTTGACCATAGAACTACACTAGTACACTGTGTGTATTGAGAAGGACCGATTTAGAGGTGATTCAATTTATACTGACTATATAATTGAATCAAACCTCAGATATTAAACTTAGATCTATAAAGAAGGAGGTGGAGGGGCAAGGGAGGGGGTTAGGGTTTTGCTTCTTTTAGGGTCAGTGGTAAGAGAGGATTAGGGTTTCTTTCTCTTCCTTTCTTTTGGCCGGAACTCCTTCTCCCTCTCCTAGGGCTGGCACCTCCTTTCCTCAAGTTAGGGTCGGTGCCTCCTCTCCCTTTCCTTGGGTCGGTGGCAACAAGCAAGGAGGAAGGGGGTTCTCTCTTCCTCAATCTCCTCTCCTCTCTTTAGGGCTGGCGGACACCACTTCTTGGAGTTTTGGTGCTCGGTACAAGCAAGGAGAAGGGGAGAAGGCTTTATGTTCGGCACAAGAAAGGAGAAGATGGGAGGGTTTTCTTCCCTTGTTCGGAGTGAGCATGGAAGGGAAGATATGTGGTCTAGGAGGCTTCAATTCTTGGAAGATCATCGCCCACACGACATCCAAGAAGAGGATAGGAATACAATAGAAGATAAAGAGGTAAAACAAGAGGTATAATCTTGTTTAATTTTAATTCTTGTTTTTTTTTGTATTTTCCATGTTATTGATTGACATGGACCCCAATCATAAACACAAAAACCAGCGATCCATTCATCATCTATTCCACGACTAATCGAGGAAAAGGGTTAGGTTGCTTGAACAACAAGTTTATTCATGTGACCACTCAAATCGAATAGCAAGATGATGAATCGATTGCTTGGGTAATCCATCTCCGTTCGGATTAGTTTTAATTAATAAAATTTTAATCCAGGGATGTGAGATAGGATCGCCATGCACAAGGGACCGAAGCAAAGCGAAACTCCTATCAGAATCATGCAAATCTTCCCAAGTCCTTTTGGGACTATGCACTTCAGACAGCTATTTACTTGCTAAATAGAGTTCCGACCAAGGTAGTCTCTAATACTCCATATGAGATATGGAATATTAAGAAACCTTATTTATCTTACTTGAAGATATTGGGTTGTCCTGCTTATGTGAAGCGGACTGTATCAGATAAATTGGATGCTAAGTCTGATAAATATCTATTTATTGGATACCCTAAGGAAACGAGGGGTTACCAATTCTATCTTTCTGTGGAACAAAAGGTGTTTGTTTCAAGACATGCTATGTTTCTAGAGAAAGAGTTTTTCTTTGAAGAAAATAGTGGGAGTGACATTGAACTTGAGGAGGTTAAAGAGACTCCAATAGACATTAAAAAGAGACCTAGTCAAGCACCACAACCAATAATTTATAGTGATGAGCCATCGGCTGAACCTATTGTGATACTACATCTTCATAGATCTGGTATAACATGCAACATTCCTGAGAGATATGAATTTCTCGTAAGTGAATCGAATGATGTGTTACTCATTGACGATGAGGAGCCTACCAGTTATGAAGAAGTTCTGAAGAGTTCAGAAAAGGACAAATGGCTTGAAGCTATGAAGTCAGAAATGGATTCCATGTAGGAAAATAAAGTTTGGAACTTGTTTGACCCACCTGAAGGCATTAAGCTTATAGGGTGCAAGTGAGTTTTCAAGAAGAATACCGACATGGATGGTAATGTTACTACCTATAAGGCTAGATTAGTGGCGAAAGGCTATCGTTAAAAGCAAGTTGTTGATTATGACGAGACCAATACACCTGTAGCTATGCTTAAATCTATTCAGATGCTCCTGACCATAGCAGCTCTTTATGATTATGAGATATGGCAGATGGATGTGAAAAAGGCTTTCCTTAATGGAAACCTACTTGAGGACGTGTATATGATACAACCTGAGGGTTTCACATCGGTTGATAAAACCAATGTATGCAAGCTTCAACGGTCCATATATGGACTGAAGCAAGCATCTAGGAGATGAAATATCCATTTTGATAAGTGAATCAAAAGGTTTTATTTCTCGTAAAATCTAGATGAACCTTGTGTGTACAAGAAGGTTAGTGGGAGTGCATTCATGTTCCTAGTGTTGTATGTCAATGATATATTACTTATAGGAAATGATATATCTATCTTACGGTCGGTCAAAATATGGTTATTTAAAAAATTCTCCATGAAAGACCTAGGAGAAGCGACCTACATCCTCGGGATTCAGATCTATGGAAATAGATCGAAACAGTTGCTTGGTCTTTCGCAATCTATATATATAGATCGAGTGCTAAAGAGGTTTAGCATGTCGAAATCCAAGAAAGGTTTCCTTCCCATCAGGCATGGGATACACCTTTCGAAGTCTATGTATCAACGCACAGAGGATGAGAGGATTTGCATGAGTAAGATCTGCTATGCATCCGCAATAGGAAAAATCATTATGCTATGTTATGTACAAGGCTCGATGTATCGTATGCTCTGAGTGTCATGAGCAGATACCAGTCTGATCTAGGAATGGATCATTGGGCAGCTGTTAAGATAATCCTTAAGTACTTAAGAAGAACTAAGAATGTATTCCTAATATAAAGAGAAGGTGATATGGTAATATGCGGGTATACGAATGCCAGGTTCCAGACAGATAAGGATGATTCCAGGTCTCAGTCTGGGTACATATTCACCTTGAATAGAGGTGCAATAAGATGGAAAAGATCTAAGCAAGACACTGTAACAGATTCTACCACTAAGGAAAAATACATTGCAGCTTCGGAAGCAGCAAAGGAAGCGGTTTGGATCAAGAAGTTCGTCTCTGAACTTTGTGTGGTTCCAACCATTGTTGAAGCAATACCAGTCTACTGCAACAATAATGGAGCGATTGCATAGGTAAAAGACCCAAGGTCTCATCAACGATCCAAACATGTGCTTCGCTGCTATAATCTGATCAGGGAGATCATCAGTAGGATGTGTTGGTGCAATCGGCCTAGGTTGACTCGAGTTTGACTCGAGCAGTATTTTGATGATAGACAAAACTCATGACATGGGATTATCATGGGAAAGTCCAATATGGAGTTGCCATGGAAAATCCAAGCATGGGGCTTGGTGTGGGAAAGTCCAAAGCATTGCAAAGCCGTGCGCTTGGTGCTTGGTGAGAAATGCATTGCGAAGCCGTGCGCTTGGTGCATTTAGGAAGTCTTGAGGACTTGGCAAGTTCACTAGGCTCGGGGTCCTTGAGTCGGTGAAGGATGGCATTGCGAAGTTGTGCGCTTGATGCATCCGAGGGACCACTGGACGGGGAGCGAATAGAGTGAGGCCAAAGGGAAGCATACTTCAAGGGCATGAGACGCGAAGGATGGCATTTTGAAGTTGTGTGCTTGATGCATCCGAGGGACGTAGGCTTAGAGAAGAGAGCTTCGGTGGGGAACTCCATGAGGGATGAGGTGGAATTGGCTAAGTGGCTAAGACTGAGTGGAGGATGCTCAAACAACATGGTGTTTGAGGTTTTACCCGACATCAGTCGACTGACATAGGTGCCAGTCGACTGCTCTAAGTTGACTAGGGTTCGACTGGTGTTCGACTGAACAGAGTCTGGCTGATCAGTGGACTGCAAAGGGATGGCAGTCGATTGTTGACACAATCAATCACTGATGAGGGATATTAGTCGACTGATCGAAGTGTTTTTAGCCACAGAATGGTTTCCAGTCGAGTGCTCACACCAACACTCGACTGATGGGATAATCAGTCGACTGATGGGAATCATCAGTCGACTGATGGGTGATCCGTTGGAACTTAACCAACGTGGATCTTGCCGTTGTGAGACAACGGCTACAAGACCAGTCGACTGATGGTCACAATCAGTCTACTGATGGGCGCGAAATCAGCTTGATGCAGGTTATAAATGGAGCTCAAGAGAGGATTTTGCCAAGACTTTAAGGGTGACATTGGAGGGGAATTGCTGTTGCATTCCAGGCCTTTAATGTTGGGTTTCCGGCACCGCGGCGTGTGTGTGTTCGATCATGTTTCATAAATATGAACACAGCGGAAGCAATAAAAATAATAAATCTACATTTATTACAACACACACAATACACGCATGCATATTACAACAAGTGTAGACATAACCGTAAATTTAAATTTGCAATAAAAGGAAATTTATCTACGTTATACCTTTCGTATGACGTGTAGCGGGAACGGCATCAACCGGAACGATCCTCGCTAGAATCTTCTCTATCCGTATCCACGCCGAGTTCCTCGGGATGACTTCGCTAAGCCACGAGCTTCGTCTTCGTACGGGTTACTAGCCTCGTGTTGAAGATGACGTGATCGAGAGATGATCACGATCCGAATCCAATTCGGATCCTAATACGAGTTCTCAAAACTTGCTTTTCCGGAGAGGTATTCGTCAACCAATTGATGAATCCTTCGTCCTCCACCTCAGAGGATTACCGGAGATCGAATCCCCGGTAAGTTAGCCGCTGTCGGAGCCCTAACCGTTGTCCAAACGACGCTCCGACGAGAGGAGAACAAGCTGTCCAGAAAACTGGACAGCTTTGGTGGAGGTGATAGGCGGCAGCCAACCAAGGAAGATAGAGCTCACCTTGATGCCAAACCTGAAGGAGATCTCCGGAGCACTAACCGGCAGCTCCTCGACGTTGGCGAGGGGGAAGGAAGCTGCCTTCTGGACGCCGGTTGGAGGAGCTATGGGCGGCGGCAAGAGGTTGGCGCCGAAAACTCCAATAAGGAGGTGGGCGGCAACTTTAACCTAGGGGTTTTGGATTAGGGCTTAATTATCCCTTAAGCCCTCTTTTATAGAGAACTAATTCTCTTAATGGTTATTGGATCATAACAATTAGGCCCGTTAACCCGCTCCATTAAGATAAGTTAAAATAAACCAAACCATGATGATTTATTTTAAGTTAAAACGAACCGAACCAACTTTTGGTTCATTCATTTAAAATAAACCAAACCCTTTGGTTTATTCTCCTCCATTGGATTAGAACCAAACCATTTTGGTTCATCCATTACGTCTTCATAAGACTCGGCCCATCCACGCTTCCATTGCGACTGAAATGATTTCATGCTCGCTTTATGTTTGGTCCAACCAAACCTAGTTTCTCTCGGTCTGAGAATCCCATTCTCAAGCTCATTTTAAATCCTTTGGATTACACTCGTTGTGCGTGTGACCAAATAGGTTCTCGGTTTATGTTGGCCATCTATAATTAACCATTAATTATAGAACGATCATGAGTGACACCTAGTAGTACATCATGATCCCCAATTAACCGAAAAGATCAACGGTTGATCCAGAACTATTTACGAAACTTCAAGAGCTCCGAATGAATCGCGCTCCCATTCCCTTCACTCATCTTATACCCACTTGGTTCGTGACATGGTCTATTGTGTCACCCCACTAGGTCGACTACGCCACACCTAGCCCAAGTATCATTTCCTCGTCCCTACTGGATTCTAGTTACTCCACATGTATCGAAGAGTACCTTACTCTAAACATGTAATGCTTTGGCCAAAGACTTTAGTAACAATCCGACGAGAGGCCATGGGTATACATCTCCTCGCAAGGAGTGGTGAATCCTTTATAGGCTATTCAAACACCTTCGATCACTTCGACTTATACCCAATCATCCCGTGTCCACATCTCCTTAGAGATGTTTGCTTAAGATGTCAAAGCATAAGTCTCCATGATCAAGATGACTTGAATACCGCAAGTCAAAGGAACATCGCACTTAAGCCACAGTAAGAACTTCATCGACATATCTATATATGCAGAGAACCATATGAAGTCTTACTACTGGTCACTCCAATGAACTAGTTACCATAACTAGCATCCACGATTAACTCCGACATCACTATGTCTCCAAATGTGAGAATCACCGCTTGGATACACCAAGGAGTATACTATGCTAGTCTCGAATCACTGATGGTGTCCAAATCCATCAATTCATCGACTAGGATAATTCCGATACATCACAATTACACATGTAGAGATACTCACTAGTTGTGATCCAATCACAAATTCTCTCATGCCGTGAATCGATCGTGACATTCAAGAAATGAGTTTAAGATCCAATCAAATACATAAAACATGTATACTCAAATAGTGAATCTTCATTTATCATATAAATGGTTCATACATAAGGCGATTGCCTTAGGACATCTCTCATATATTACTAACAGACTCCCACTTGGCCTAATGTCAATCGCTACGGTATCCAATACCATAAGCTCGAACATGACCCTCAAACTTATTTTGAGGTAATGCTTTAGTCAAAGGATCCGCTAAGTTCCTTTCAGTGGGAATTTTCTCGATTTGTATTTCGTTCCTACTGATGATCTCTCTGGTAAGATGATAGCGGCGAAGCACATGTTTGGATCGTTGATGAGACCTTGGCTCTTTCGCCTGTGCAATAGCTCCATTGTTGTCGCAGTAGACCGGTATTGCTTCAACAATGGCCGAATCACACCAAGTTCATGAACGAACTTTTGATCCAAACCGCCTTTTCACGCCTGAGCCGCAATGTATTCTCGCCTCGCTGGTAGAATCCGCCATGCTCTTGTTTGGAACTTTTCCAACTCATCGCGCTCATTCAAGGTGAACACGATCCGCATCGAGACCTGAATCATCCTTGTCCGTCTCGGAAGCCGCATCCGTGATACCCGCCAGATCACCATGTCCCCTTCTCCATATATTAGGAACATAGCCTTAGTTCTTCTCAAGTACTTAAGGATCATCTTAACAGCCGCCCAATGATCCATTCCTGGATCGGACTGGTATCTGCTCGTGACACTCAGAGCATACGATACATCGGGCCTCGTACATAACATAGCATACATGATAGATCCTATTGCGGATGCATAGGGAATCTTACTCTTGCAAATCCTCTCGTCTTCTGTGCATGGACACATAGACTTCGAAAGGTGTACCCCATGCCTGATGGGTAGGAAACCTTTCTTGGATTCTGACATGCTAAACCTCTTTAGCACTCGGTCTATATATGTAGACTGCGAAAGCCCAAGCAACCGTTTCGATCTATCTCTATAGATCTTAATCCCGAGGATGTAGGTTGCTTCTCCCAAGTCTTTCATGGAGAATGTCTTGGATAACCAAACCTTCACTGACTGTAAGATTGAAACATCGTTTCCTATAAGTAGTATGTCATCGACATACAATACTAGGAATACGACTGCACTCCCACTAACCTTCTTGTACACACAAGGTTCGTCTGGATTTTGTGAGAAATCAAACTTTTGATTGTCTCATCAAAACGGATATTCCAGCTCCTGGATGCTTGCTTCAATCCATAAATGGACCGTCGCAATTTGCATACCTTGGTTTTATCAACCGATGTGAAACCCTCAGGCTGTATCATATACACGTCCTCGAGCAGGTTTCCATTAAGGAAAGCTGTTTTCACATCCATCTGCCATATCTCATAATCATAATGAGCCGCTATGGCCAAGAGCATCCGAATAGATTTAAGCATAGCTACAGGAGAATAGGTTTCGTCATAATCAACACCTTGCTTTTGACGATATCCTTTCGCCACCAATCTAGCCTTATAGGTAATCACATTACCATCCATGTCAGTTTTCTTCTTGAAAACCCACTTGCACCCTATAGGCTTTATGCCTTCAGGTGGGTCAACCCAGTTCCAAACTTGGTTTTCATACATGGAATCCATTTCTGACTTCATGGCACCAAGCCACTTATCCCTTTCTGAACTTGTCAGCACTTCTTCATAACTGGTAGGCTCCTCATCATCAATGAGTAACACGTCGTTCGATTCACTTACGAGAAATCCATATCTCTCAGGAATATTATGTGTTCTACCAGATCTACGAAGATGTGGTGTTACAATAGGTCCAGCCGATTGCTCATCACTATGAGTTGTCGGCTGTTGTGCTTCACCAGGTATCTCATCAATGTCTATTTGAGTCTCTCGAGCCTCCTCAAGCTCGACGACACTCCCACTGTTTTCTTGCAAAAGAAACTCTTTCTCTAGAAACACAGCATGCCTTGAAACAAACACCTTTTGTTCCACAAGATGATAGAATTGGTAACCCCTTGTTTCCTTAGGGTATCCAACAAATAGACATTTATCAGACTTAGCATCCAATTTGTCTGATACAGTCCGCTTCACATAAGTAGGACAACCCCATATCTTCAAGTAAGATACATGAGGTTTCTTACCATTCCATATCTCATATGGAGTAGTTGAGACTACCTTGGTAGGCATTCTGTTTAACAAGTAAATAATTGTCTGAAGTGCATAGCCCCAAAAGGACTTGGGAAGAGTCACATGATTCATCATTGACCTGACCATGTCCAACAAGGTCCGGTTACGCCTCTCAGATACACCATTATGCTGTGGTGTATATGGCGGAGTCCATTGAGACAATATACCATTGTCTCTTAGATAATGACGAAACTCTTGACTTAAGTATTAACCACCTCGATCCGATCGAAGTATTTTAATACTCTTATCATGTTGTTTCTCTACTTCATTTCTAAATTCTTTGAACCTTTCAAAGGCTTCAGACTTGTGTTTCATCAAGAACACATACCCAAACCGTGAGTGATTATCGGTGAAGGTAATGAAGTTGCTATAGCCTCCTAATGCTTGAGTTGACATAGGTCCACATACATCAGTATGTATTAGTCCTAGTAACTCTCCCACTCGTTCACCTTTTCCAGTAAAAGGTAACTTAGTCATCTTGCCTTTTAAGCATGATTCACATGTATCGTATGAATCCAATTCAAACGATTCCAGAATTCCACATCGGTGTAATTCGGACATGCGTTTCTTGCTTATATGGCCAAGACGACAATGCCACATATAGGAGTCTATTTGATTATCCTTTCAAGCACGCGTGTTGCTCGCTTCGATATTGAAAATGTCACTGGATACGTCCAACGTATAAATGCCATTACTCAAGGTTCCAGTTCCATAAAGTACGCCATTCAAAGTTATATAACAACAATTGTTACTAAACGTCAAATGGAAACCATTTCTATTTAAACAGGAAATAGAAACAATGTTCTTTATTAGAGAAGGAACATAATAGAAATTGTCCAGTTCTAAGACTAGTCCACTAGGGAGCTTCAGCAAATAAGTTCTGATGGCGACCGCAGCAACCTTTGCTCCATTGCCAACTCGCAAATTTGACTCCCCTCTGACAAGTCTTCTTCTATTCCTTAACTCCTGTATGTCATTACATATATGTGAGCCACACCCAGTATCCAATACCCAAGTGTCTAAGGAAATAGAATGACAATCAATAACGAAGATACCTGAAGAGGATGGGGCATCGGATGCCTTCTTCTTCTCCATGGACTCAAGATAAATCTTGCAGTTTCTTTGCCAGTGGCCTTCCTTGCCACAGTGATGGCAAGTGCCCTTTTGCGTTGGTTCTGCCTTCTTTGCCTTTTTCTTCTTTCCTTTCTTCTGTTCTTTTGCCTTCCTCTTAGAACCTTTCTTTGAGGAATCAACTAACAGAATCGCCTTCTCCTCATGGTTCACAGAAGGCTCCACAGTCTTCAGCATATTAAGGAGCTCGGGAATGGTGAATTCTAATTTGTTCATCCGATAGTTCATCACAAATTGTGAGAAACTCTTGGGCAAACAATGCAGAATTAAGTCAATACTTAACTCATGATCCATCACAAAACCGAGGGTTGCTAGCCGCTCGATGTACCCGTTCATCTTTAGAACAAACTGCACTATAGATGAACCTTCTTGCATCTTCATGGTGAAGAGGAGCCTAGAGACCTCGAACCTTTCAGATCTCGCTTGCTCATCGAACAACTCAGGAAGATGGAAGACTATAGTATTAGGATTCATATGCTCATGCTGCTTTTGCAGCTCAGGTACCATCGCCGATAGCATGATGCAACTCGCCAGCTCAGAATCTGCCACATGCTTCTGATAGACCAACATTTGGTCTAGAGTTGCATCGTCCTTAGGACGGTCAGGAAGAGGCTCTTCAAGGACATATGCAAGCTTTTCCGCCTTGAGAACAATTCTCAGGTTTCTAAGCCAGTCCAGGAAGTTAGGCCCAGACAGTTTGTTCGAATCCAAAATAGTGCACAAATTCAAAGACGTCATGATCAATTTATTGACCTAGAAATACAAAACGAGCATATATGAGAAAATGATTTTAAAATGCATCAATATACATTTATAAATCCCATTCATTTTTCGAATTTCAAAAAACCCCAAAATCACTTCGGGAGATTGTAGGTCCATCTCCGAATGGGCTGATATCCATCATAGTTATGAATAACCTTGGAGAGATTCCAACAAGCCATTCATAACTACGACGGTAGGTATCATCTATACCGATTGCATATCACGTATATGCAACTATCACAATCTGCTATCAACTAATTGAATGTTCACACATACGTTGTGTTGTTAACACATTAACAAGTATGCATCATATGCATAGAACCCAACTTTACCTCCCTTTACATCGACCTTGGAGAGAGTCCAACAAGCCGATGCTGCAGGTTAAAGCCAACCCATTAATCGAGAAATAGTTTTAATATGGTTAGAGCGCATTCAACCAATTAGCCTAGCTTGGAGAGAGTCCAACAACCAAAGCTAATGATTGACATCTGACTCTTACCATATTAGTATTAAACTATTCCATGGTTTGAACATGTTCGGGTTCGACCCGGGCTTGGATAGAGTCCAACAACCCAAACAAGAAACGGAACGCTGGTTCTAACCATATTAATGGAAGGTGTAGGCTTTAATATTGTTTAAGGGTTTTATGTCTCATCCTCTTTGCATGCAAATAACTATTATCTAAATGACATGGCATACATGGCATACATCTACATGTCACGACACGCATGACATAATGTTATGCATCTAATTCAATTACATGGCATACAATTATGTCATGTATATAATTTTCTTATATGTCATAACTATTTATGGAAATAAAATATGTTTAAGATTTGATTCTCCAAATCAAATCATAATTAAATTAGGAAACAAATTTCCAAATATAATCACATATTTTATTCATGGAATTATTTGATTAAGGAAAATCTATTTAGGAAATCAATTTCCTAAATCATTAAAATTACTTATGGAAATAAAATATTTTAAGATTTGATTTCCCAAATCAAATCAAGATTAAATTAGGAAACAAATTTCCAAAATCTAATCAAATATTTTATTTATGGAAAATATCAATTTCCACAAATACTTCCAACTTTCCAAAAGTGGAAGATTTCCATAAATACTTCTAGACTTTCCAAAATTGAAAAATTTCCATAAATACTTCTAAATTTCCAAAATTAGAAAATTTCCAGAAATAACATTATGACTATCGCAAAACCATTTTACGATTATGTCGAAACACAACCTGGCTCTGATACCACTGTTGGGTTTCCGGAACCGCGGCGTGTGTGTGTTCGATCATGTTTCGTAAACATGAACACAGCGGAAGCAATAAAAATAATAAATCTACATTTATTACAACACACACAACACACGCATACATATTACAACAAGTGTAGACATAACCGTAAATTTAAATTTGTAATAAAAGGAAATTTATCTATGTTATACCTTTCGTTTGACGTGTAGCGGGAACGACATCAACCGGAACGATCCTCGCTAGAATCATCTCTATCCGTATCCACACCGAGTTCCTCGGGATGACTTCGCTAAGCCACGAGCTTCGTCTTCGTACGGGTTACTAGCCTCATGTTGAAGACGACGTGATCGAGAGATGATCACGATCCGAATCCAAATTCGGATCCTAATACGAGTTCTCAAAACTCGCTTTTCCGGAGAGGTATTCGTCAACCAATTGACGAATCCTTCGTCCTCCACCTCAGAGGATTACCGGAGATCGAATCCCCAGTAAGTTATCCGCTGTCGGAGCTCTAACCGTCGTCCAAACGATGCTCTGACGAGAGGAGAAGAAGCTGTCCAGAAAACTGGACAGCTTTGGTGGAGGAGATAGGCGCCAGCCAACAAAGGAAGATAGAGCTCACCTTGATGCCAAACCTGAAGGAGATCTCCGGAGCACTAACCGGCAGCAGCTCGACGCCGGCGAGGGGGAAGGAATCTGCCTTCTGGACGCCGGTTGGAGGAGCTATGGGCGGCGGCAAGAGGATGGCGCAGAAAACTCCAATAAGGAGGTGGGCGGTGTTGGGTTTCCGGCACCGCGGCGTGTGTGTGTTCGATCATGTTTCGTAAATATGAATACAGCGGAAGCAACAAAAATAATAAATCTACATTTATTACAACACACACAACACACGCATGCATATTACAACAAGTGTAGACATAACAATAAATTTAAATTTGCAATAAAAGGAAATTTATCTATGTTATACCTTTCGTATGACGTGTAGCGAGAACGGCATCAACCGGAACGATCTTCGCTAGAATCGTCTCTATCCGTATCCACGCCGAGTTCCTCGGGATGACTTCGCTAAGCCACGAACTTCATCTTCGTACGGGTTACTAGCCTCGTGTTGAAGACGACGTGATCGAGAGATGATCACGATCCGAATCCAAATTCGGATCCTAATACAAGTTCTCAAAACTCGCTCCTCCGGAGAGGTATTCGTCAACCAATTGACGAATCCTTCGTCCTCCACCTCAAAGGATTACCGGAGATCGAATCCCTGGTAAGTTAACCGCTGCCGGAGCTCTAACCGTCGTCCAAACGACGCTCCGACGAGAGGAGAAGAAGCTGTCCAGAAAACTGGACAGCTTGGTGGAGGAGTAGGCGCCGGCCAAAACAAGGAAGCCAAGTGCTCACCTTTTCACCGAAGCCTAGGAAGATCACCGGAGGGTTGCCGGAGGATCACCGGCTGAAGCTTGGACGCCAGCAAGGAGCTAGACGGCAGCACAACAAGCTGGGCGGCAATGGAGGTTGGGCGGCACAACTTGGTTTGGCGGCACAACTAGGTTGGGCGGCAACTCCAAGCTAGGGTTTTTGAATTAGGGCTTAATTATCCATTAAGCCCTCTTTTATAGAGAACTAATTCTCTTAATGGTTATTGGATCATAACCATTAGGCCCGTTAACCCATTCCATTAAGATAAGTTAAAATAAACCAAACCATGATGGTTTATTTTAAGTTAAAACGAACCGAACCAACTTTTGGTTCATTCGTTTAAAATAAACCAAACCCTTTGGTTTATTCTCCTCCATTGGATTAGAACAAAACCATTTTGGTTCATCCATTATGTCTTCATAAGACATGACCCATCCACGCTTCCATTGCGACTGAAACGATTTCATGCTCACTTTATGTTTGGTCCAACCAAACCTAGTTTCTCTCGGTCTGAGAATCCCATTCTCAAGCTCGTTCTAAATCCTTTGAATTACGCTCGTTGTGCGTGTGACCAAAAAGGTTCTCGGTTTATATTGGCCGTCTATAATTAACCATTAATTATAGAACGATCATGAGTGGCACCTAGTAGTATATCATGATCCCCAATTAACCGAAAAGATCAACGGTTGATCCAGAACTATTTCTGAAACCCATCAGTAGCTCGAATGAATCGTGCCCCATGTCCCTTCACTCATCTTATACCCACTTGGTTCAGGACATGGTCTATTGTGTCAGTCCCCACTAGGCTGACTACGTCACACCTAGCCCAAGTATCATTTCCTCGTCCTACGGATTCTAGTTACTCCACATGTATCAAAGAGTACCTTACTCTAAACATGTAATGCTTTGGCCAAAGACTTTAGTAACAATCCGACGAGAGGCCATGGGTATACATCTCCTCGCAAGGAGTGGTGAATCCTTTATATGCTATTCAAACACCTTCGATCACTTCGACTTATACCCAATCATCCCGGGTCCACATCTCCATAGAGATGTTTGCTTAAGGTGTCAAAGCATAAGTCTCCATGATCAAGATGACTTGAATACCGCAAGTCAAAGGAACATCGCACTTAAGCCACAATTAAGAACCTCATTGACATATCTATATATGCAGAGAACCATATGAAGTCTTACGGCTGGTCACTCCAATGAATTAGTTACCATAACTAGCATCCACGATTAGCTCCGGACATCACAATGTCTACAGCCAGTGAGAATCAGCAGCTTGGATACACCAAGGAGTATACCTCGTGCTAGTCTCAACAGAATTGATGGTGTCCAAATCCATCAATTCATCGACTAGGGATAATTCCGATACATCACAATTACACATGTAGAGATACTCACTAGTTGTGATACAATCACGAATTCTCTCATGCTGTGAATCACATCGTGGACATTCAGTAAATGAGTTTAAGATCCAATCAAATACATGAAACATGTATACTCAAATAGTGAATCTTCATTTATCATATAAATGGTTCATATATAAGGCGATTGCCTTAGGACATCTCTCATATATTACTAACAGACTCCCACTTGGCCTAATGCCAATCGCTACGGTATCCAATACCATAAGCTCGAACATGACCCTCAAACTTATTTTGAGGTAATGCCTTAGTCAAGGGATCCGCTAAGTTCCTTTTAGTGGGAATTTTCTCGATTTGTATTTCGTTCCTTCTGATGATCTCTCTAATAAGATGATAGCGGCGAAGCACATGTTTGGATCATTGATGAGACCACATCAAGTTCAGAGATGAACTTCTTGATCCAAACCGCTTCCTTTGCTGCTTCCAAAGCTGCAATGTATTCTGCCTTAGTGGCAGAATCCACTATAGCGTCAAGCTTGGAACCTTTTCAACTTATTGCGCCTCCATTCTAAATGAATACATACCTAGACTGAGACCTGGAATCATCCTTGTCTGTCTGGAAGCTGGCATCCGTATACCCGCGTATCACCATGTCCCCTTCTCCATATATTAGGAACACATCCTTAGTTCTTCTCAAGTACTTAAGGATTGTCTTAACAGCCGCCCAATGATCCATTCCTGGATCGGACTGGTATCTGCTCATGACACTCAGAGCATACGATACATCGGGCCTCGTACATAACATAGCATACATGATAGATCCTATTGCGGATGCATAGGGAATCTTTCTCATGCAAATCCTCTCGTCTTCTGTGCGCGGACACATAGACTTCGAAAGGTGTACCCCATGCTTGATGGGTAGGAAATCTTTCTTGGATTCCGACATGCTAAACCTCTTTAGCACTCGGTCTATATATGTAGACTGCGAAAGACCAAGCAACCGTTTCGATCTATCTCTATAGATCTTAATCCCGAGGAAGTAGGTTGCTTCTCCCAGGTCTTTCATGGAGAATGTCTTGGATAACCAAACCTTCAATGACTGTAAGATTGAAACATCGTTTCCTATAAGTAGTATGTCATCGACATACAATACTAGGAATACGACTGCACTCCCACTAACCTTCTTGTACACACAAGGTTCGTCTAGCTTTTGTGAGAAATCAAACTTTTTGATTGTCTCATCAAAATGTATATTCCAGCTCCTGGATGCTTGCTTCAATCCATAAATGGACCGTCGCAATTTGCATACCTTGGTTTTATCAACCGATGTGAAACCCTCAGGCTGTATCATATACACGTCCTCGAGCAGGTTTCCATTAAGGAAAGCTATTTTCACATCCATCTGCCATATCTCATAATCATAATGAGCCGCTATGGCCAGGAGCATCCGAATGGATTTAAGCATAGCTACAGGCGAATAGGTTTCATCATAATCAACACCTTGTTTTTGACGATATCCTTTCGCCACCAATCTAGCCTTATAGGTAATCACATTACCATCCATGTCGGTTTTCTTCTTGAAAACCCACTTGCACCCTATAGGCTTTATCCCTTCAGGTGGGTCAACCAAGTTCCAAACTTGGTTTTCATACATGGAATCCATTTCCGACTTCATGGCATCAAGCCACTTATCCCTTTCTGAACTTGTCAGCACTTCTTCATAACTGGTCGGCTCCTCATCATCAATGAGTAACACGTCGTTCGATTCACTTATGAGAAATCCATATCTCTCAGGAATATTGTGTGTTCTACCAGATCTACGAAGATGTGGTGTTACAATAGGTCCAGCCGATTGGTCATCACTATGAGTTGTCGGCTGTTGTGATTCACCAGGTATCTCATTAATGTCTATTTGAGTCTCTCGAGCCTCCTCTAGCTCGACGACACTCCCACTGTTTTCTTGCAAGAGAAACTCTTTCTCTAGAAACACAGCATGCCTTGAAACAAACACCTTTTGTTCCACAGAATAATAGAATTGGTAACCCCTTGTTTACTTAGGGTATCCAATAAATAGACATTTATCAGACTTAGCATCCAATTTGTCTGATACTGTCCGCTTCACATAAGCAGGAGAACCCCATATCTTCAAGTAAGATACATGAGGTTTCTTACTATTCCATATCTCATATGGAGTAGTTGAGACTATCTTGGTAGGCATTCTGTTTAACAAGTAAACAGCTGTCTGAAGTGCATAGCCCCAAAAGGACTTGGGAAGAGTCGCATGATTCATCATTGACCTGACCATGTCCAACAAGGTACGGTTACGCCTCTCAGATACACCATTATGCTGTGGTGTATATGGCAGAGTCTATTGAGACAATATACCATTGTCTCTTAGATAATCAAGAAACTTTTGACTTAAGTATTCACCACCTCGATCCGATCGAAGTATTTTAATACACTTATCATATTGTTTCTCTACTTCATTTCTGAACTCTTTGAACCTTTCAAAGCCTTCAGACTTGTGTTTCATCAAGAACACATACCCAAACCGTGAGTGATCATCGGTGAAGGTAATGAAGTAGCTATAGCCTCCTAATGCTTGAGTTGACATAGGTCCACATACATCAGTATGTATTAGACCTAGTAACTCTCCCACTCGTTCTCCTTTTCTAGTAAAAGGTAACTTAGTCATCTTGCCTTTTAAGCATGATTCGCATGTATCGTATGAATCCAATTCAAACGATTCCAGAATTCCACATCGGTGTAATTCGGACATGCGTTTCTTGCTTACATGGCCAAGACGACAATGCCACATGTAGGAGTCTATTTGATTATCCTTTCGAGCACGCTTGTTGCTCACTTTGATATTGCAAATGTCACTGGATACGTCCAACGTATAAACACCATTGCTTAAAGTTCCAGTCCCATAAAGAACCTCATTCAAAGTTATGTAACAACAATTGTTACTAAATGTCAAATGGAAACCATTTCTATTTAAACAAGAAATAGAAATGATGTTCTTTATCAACGAAGGAATATAAAAGCAATTGTCCAGTTCTAAGACAAGTCCTGCAGGGAGTTTCAACAAATACGTTCCGATGGTGAGTGCAGCAACCTTTGCTCCATTCCCAACACGTAAATTTTACTCTCCCTTGACGAGTCTTCTTCTATTCCATAGCCCATGTATGTCATTACATATATGTGAGCCACACCCAGTATCCAATACCCAAGTGTTTGAGGAAATAGAATGACAATCAATAACGAAGATATCTGAAGAAGATGGGGCATTCGATGCCTTATTCTTCTTCACGGACTCAAGATAAATCTTGCACTTTCTTCGCAAATGGCTCTCCTTGCCATAATGATGGCAAGTTTCCTTTTGTGCTAGTTCTACCGTCTTAGCCCTTCTCTTCTTTCCCTTCTGCTGTTCCTTTGACTTCCTCTTAGAACCTTTCTTCGAGGAATCAACTAACAGCACCGTCCCCTGCTCATGCTTCTCAGAAGACTCCACAGTCTTCAGCATATTGAGCAGTACCACAGATGAACCTTCTAGCATCTCAGAGGTGAAGAGGAGCTTTTGAGACTTCGAACCTTTCGAATCTCACTTGCTCATCAACCAACTCACAAAGATGAAGGACTACGATATGAGCATCCATATGCTCATGCTGCTTTCGTAGCTTGGGTTCCATCGCGGCTAGCATGATGCAACTCATTTGTTCAGAATCACTCACATGTTTCTGATAGGCCAACAATTGGTCCAGAGTTGCATCGTCACTAGGACGGGAGGGAAAAGGCGCTTCGAGGACATTTGCAAGCTTTTCAACCATTAGAACAATTCTCAAGCTTCTAAGCCAGTCCATGAAGCTCGGCCCAGTCAATTTATTCGAATCCAAAATGGAACGCAATTCAAAGACATCATGATCAATCTTAGAAATACAAAATGAGCATATATGAGAAAGATGATTTTAAAATGCATCAATATACATTTATAAATCCCATTCATTTTTCGAATTTCAAAAACCCCAAAATCACTTCGGGAGATCGTAGGTCCATCTCCGAATGGGCTGATATCCATCATAGTTATGAACAACCTTGGAGAGAGTCCAACAAGCCATTCATAACTACGACGGTAGGTATCAACTATACCGATTGCATATCACGTATATGCAACTATCACAATGTGCTATCAACTAATTGAATGTTCACACATACATCGGGTTGTTAACACATTAACAAGTATGCATCATATGCATAGCACCCAACTTCACCTCCCTTTACATCGACCTTGGAGAGAGTCCAACAAGCCGATGCTCTAGGTTAAAGCCAACCCATTAATCGGGAAATAGTTTTAATATGGTTAGAGCGCATTCAACCAATTAGCCCAGCTTGGAGAGAGTCCAACAACCAAAGCTAACGATTGACCTCTGACTCTTACCATATTAGTATTAAACTATTCCATGGTTTGAACATGTTCGGGTTCGAGCCGGGCTTGGAGAGAGTCCAACAACCCAAACAAGAAACGGAACTCTGGTTCTAACCATATTAATGGAAGGTGTAGGCTTTAATATTGTTTAAGGGTTTTATGTCTCATCCTCTTTGCATGCAAATAACTATTATCTACATGGCATGGCATACATGGCATACATCTACATGTCACGACACGCATGGCATAATGTTATGCATCTAATGCAATTACATGGCATACAATTATGTCATATATATATTTCCTTATATGTCATAACTATTTATGGAAATAAAATATGTTTAAGATTTGATTCTCCAAATCAAATCATGGTTAAATTAGGAAACAAATTTCCAAATCTAATCACATATTTTATTCATGGAATTATTTGATTAAGGAAAATCTATTTAGGAAACCAATTTCCTAAATCTTAAAACTACTTATGGAAATAAAATATTTTAAGATTTGATTTCCCAAATCAAATCATGATTAAATTAGGAAACAAATTTCGAGAATCTAATCAAATATTTTATTTATGGAAAATATCAATTTCCACAAATTCTTCCAACTTTCCAAAAGTGGAAGATTTCCATAAATACTTCTAGACTTTCCAAAATTGAAAAATTTCCATAAATACTTCTAAATTTCTAAAATTAGAAAATTTCCAGAAATACATTATGACTATCGCAAAACCATTTTTACCATTATGTCGAAACACAACCTGGGCTCTGATACCACTGTTGGGTTTCCGGAACCGCGGCGTGTGTGTGTTCGATCATGTTTCGTAAACATGAACACAGCGGAAGCAATAAAAATAATAAATCTACATTTATTACAACACACACAATACACGCATGCATATTACAACAAGTGTAGACATAACCATAAATTTAAATTTGCAATAAAAGGAAATTTATCTACGTTATACCTTTCGTATGACGTGTAGCGGGAACGTCATCAACCGGAACGATCCTCGCTAGAATCGTCTCTATCCGTATCCACGCCGAGTTCCTCGGGATGACTTCGCTAAGCCATGAACTTCGTCTTCGTACGGGTTACTAGCCTCGTGTTGAAGACGACGTGATCGAGAGATGATCACGATCCGAATCCAAATTCGGATCCTAATACGAGTTCTCAAAACTCGCTCCTCCGGAGAGGTATTCGTCAACCAATTGACGAATCCTTCGTCCTCCACCTCAGAGGATTATCGGAGATCGAATCCCCGGTAAGTTAACCGCTGCCGGAGCTCTAACCGTCGTCCAAACGACGCTCCGACGAGAGGAGAAGAAGCTGTCCAGAAAACTGGACAGTTTGGTGGAGGAGTAGGCGCCGTCCAAAACAAGGAAGCCAAGTGCTCACCTTTTCACCGAAGCCTTGGAAGATCACCGGAGGGTCGCCGGTGGATCACCGGCTGAAGCTTGGACGCCGGCAAGGAGCTAGACGGTAGCACAACAAGCTGGGCGGCAATGGAGGTTGGGCGGCACAACTTGGTTGGGCGGCACAACTAGGTTGGGCGGCAACTCCAAGCTAGGGTTTTTGGATTAGGGCTTAATTATCCATTAAGCCCTCTTTTATAGAGAACTAATTCTCTTAATAGTTATTGGATGATAACCATTAGGCCCGTTAACCCATTCCATTAAGATAAGTTAAAATAAACCAAACCATGATGGTTTATTTTAAGTTAAAACGAACGGAACCAACTTTTGGTTCATTCGTTTAAAATAAACCAAACCCTTTGGTTTATTCTCCTCCATTGGATTAGAACCAAACCATTTTGGTTCATCCATTAGGTCTTCATAAGACACGGCCCATCCACGCTTCCATTGCGACTGAAACGATTTCATGCTCGCTTTATGTTTGGTCCAACAAAACCTAGTTTCTCTCGGTCTGAGAATCCCATTCTCAAGTTCGTTTTAAATCCTTTGGATTACGCTCGTTGTGCGTGTGACCAAATAGGTTCTCGGTTATTGTTGGTCATCTATAATTAACCATTAATTATAGAACGATCATGAGTGGCACCTAGTAGTACATCATGATCCCCAATTAACCGAAAAGATCAACGGTTGATCCAGAACTATTTCTGAAACCCTTCAGTAGCTCGAATGAATTGTGCCCCAATCCCTTCACTCATCTTATACCCACTTGGTTCAGGACATGGTCTATTGTGTCAGTCCCCACTAGGCTGACTACGTCACACCTAGCCCAAGTATCATTTCCTCGTCCTACGGATTCTAGTTACTCCACATGTATCAAAGAGTACCTTACTCTAAACATGTAATGCTTTGGCCAAAGACTTTAGTAACAATACGACGAGAGGCCATGGGTATACATCTCCTCGCAAGGAGTGGTGAATCCTTTATAGGCTATTCAAACACCTTCGATCACTTCGACTTATACCCAATCATCCCGGGTCCACATCTCCTTAGAGATGTTTGCTTAAGATGTCAAAGCATAAGTCTCCATGATCAAGATGACTTGAATACCGCAAGTCAAAGGAACATCGCACTTAAGCCACAGTAAGAACTTCATTGACATATCTATATATGCCGAGAACCATATGAAGTCTTACGGCTGGTCACTCCAATGAACTAGTTACCATAACTAGCATCCACGATTAACTCCGGACATCACTATGTCTCGGCCTATGAGAATTAGGCTTGGATACACCAAGGAGTATACCTCGTGCTAGTCTCGAATTGATTGTCCAAATCCATCAATTCATCGACTAGGATAATTCCGATACATCACAATTACACATGTAGAGATACTCACTAGTTGTGATCCAATCACAAATTCTCTCATCTGTGAATCGATCGTGGACATTCAGTAAATGAGTTTAAGATCCAATCAAATACATGAAACATGTATACTCAAATAGTGAATCTTCATTTATCATATAAATGGTTCATACATAAGGCGATTGCCTTAGGACATCTCTCATATATTACTAACAGGCGGCAACTTTAACCTAGGGGTTTTGGATTAGGGCTTAATTATCCCTTAAGCCCTCTTTTATAGAGAACTAATTCTCTTAATGGTTATTGGATCATAACCATTAGGCCCGTTAACCCACTCCATTAAGATAAGTTAAAATAAACCAAACCATGATGGTTTATTTTAAGTTAAAATGAACCGAACCAACTTTTGGTTCATTGGTTTAAAATAAACCAAACCCTTTGGTTTATTCTCCTCCATTGGATTATAACCAAACCATTTTGGTTCATCCATTACGTCTTCATAAGACTCGGCCCATCCACGCTTCCATTGCGACTGAAACGATTTCATGCTCACTTTATGTTTGGTCCAACCAAACCTAGTTTCTCTCAGTCTGAGAATCCCATTCTCAAGCTCGTTTTAAATCCTTTGGATTACACTCGTTGTGCATGTGACCAAATAGGTTCTCGGTTTATGTTGGCCGTCTATAATTAACCATTAATTATAGAATGATCATGAGTGGCACCTAGTAGTACATCATGATCCCCAATTAACCGAAAAGATCAACGGTTAATCCAGAACTATTTCTGAAACCCTTCATTAGCTCGAATGAATCATGCCCCATTCCCTTCACTCATCTTATACCCACTTGGTTAAGGACATGGTCTGTAGTGTCAGTCCCCACTAGGCTGACTACGTCACACCTAGCCCAAGTATCATTTCCTCGTCCTACGGATTCTAGTTACTCCACACGTATCGAAGAGTACCTTACTCTAAACATGTAATGCTTTGGCCAAAGACTTTAGTAATAATCTGACGAGAGGCCATGGGTATACATCTCCTCGCAAAGAGTGGTGAATCCTTTATAGGCTATTCAAACACCTTCGATCACTTCGACTTATACCCAATCATCCCGGGTCCACATCTCCTTAGAGATGCTTGCTTAAGATGTCAAAGCATAAGTCTCTATGATCAAGATGACTTGAATACCGCAAGTCAAAGGAACATCGCACTTAAGCCACAGTAAGAACTTCATTGACATATCTATATATGCAGAGAACCATATGAAGTCTTACGGCTGGTCACTCCAATGAACTAGTTACCATAACTAGCATCCACGATTAACTCCGGATATCACTATGTCTCTAGCCAGTGAGAATCAGCTGCTTGGATACACCAAGGAGTATACCTCGTGCTAGTCTCGACAGAATTGATGGTGTCCAAATTCATCAATTCATCGACTAGGGATAATTCTAATACATCACAATTACACATGTAGAGATACTCACTAGTTGTGATCCAATCACAAATTCTCTCATGCTGTGAATCGTATCGTGGACATTCAGTAAATGAGTTTAAGATCAAATCAAATACATAAAACATGTATACTCAAATAGTGAATCTTCATTTATCATATAAATGGTTCATATATAAGGCGATTGCCTTAGGACATCTCTCATATATTACTAACATTTAAGAGCCATCTAAAGCAAGCAACAAGCAAAGGGTTCAAAACAAGCATTGTAAAGTGTTCTTTATGTGTATTTTGTATTTGTCTTTGTATTGTTTGTAATTCATATTACTTAGTGTAATTGCTTGTGAGAGGTTTCTCCACCTCCGACGTGTTGTCGAGAAGGAGTGTTAGTTAGTGTCGTGCACATAACTAGAGTTCGATGAGCTTGCCCGTGGAGTAGAAACCATTCGGTTCCGAACCACGTATATCTTTGTGTATTGCTTGTGATTGTATTGTTGTTATTATTTCTACTATTTCTACTACGCAAATTAACGACAATTGTAGACAAGCATGCAAGAATGATCATATTCCACCGTACGACGATTGAGGGCTATTCACCCCCTCTAGCCGTCCACCATCGACACTACGTGTGGTATCAGAGCTAGGAGCTTGTCGAGGACTAACCGCCAACACAAGCACTACAAGATGGCCGGCTACAACCTCCAACCACCAAAATTCGAAGGAGATTTTCAATGGTGGAGAAGAAAAATGGAGGTATATCTAGAAACCAATTTTGATTTCATGCTAATCTTATAAAATGGTTTCGAATTGCCTAGGGATAAAAGCAATAGGAAAATTGAGAAGTCAAGGTGGACCCAAGACCAAATCAAGGACTTCGAGACAAATCTCAAGGTAATCGAATTACTTAGTGATTTGATTCCTAACAACTTTTGGTCTAGTCTAGGTAATTTTAGGGATGCAAGGGAGTTATGGAATAAGGTAATCAAATTCCAAGAAATTCCTGAACCGGCACAAGTAGAGGAAGATGCCATAGAAGAGAGCCCATCTACCTTCAATGATGTTGATGATTTGGTGAAGACCTCCACCTCTAGCATTGAGGGGGAGGAGAGGCCTTCTATCCCGGAACAAGTTCAAGAAGAAGAAGCTTCAACATCCGGGAGAAGCAAAAATTCCATAGGTAACTCAAGTGTTGTTATTTTAAATAAAAATCATATAACATGCTTTGAGTGTAGGGAACAAGGGCACTATAAAAGTAAGTGTCCTAAGAAGGTGAAGAAGGTTCAACCGACACCAAAAGTCAATAATGTCGGAGTCCCCACAATTAGAAGCAAGAAGCACATTGTGTGCTTCAAATGCAACCAAAGGGGGCATTATAGAAGCCAATTCCCTAGGGGGAGGAAGAAAGGGCAAGAAGGTGTATCTCATATAGGGGGAGCTTCCAAAGCTAACCCTAAGGTAAATTTAGTTAATGCACCTTCAAATTCTATGGTTAACAAGCATGCTAGGAATTATTTTACTTCTCTTGAAATTATTAATGAAAATCATGGTAGTAGAAATAATAAGGTTTATTGTTTAGGTGCTAAGCATGTAAATTTATCTAAGGATAAACCTAGGACCAATAACACTAGAACTATTTTACCTAGGGAATCAATTAGGAGAATAGAATAAAATTTGGGTATTAATCCCAAAAAGTCTAGGCACATGCCTAAGAAGAAGTGGCCTTCCCAAACACCTAATGATAAATCAAAATAGGAAAAATTAGAGTTAGAAAACCAAGTCTTGAGGTCAAGACTTGAGAGAATGGAAAAGACCCTTAGGATTATAGAAAATTCTTTTCAAGGGTCAAATGTCCAAAAGTTAAGACCTAGGAAACAAGAAGTGTCCAAGGGCAAGAAAGGTTTGGGTCACAAACCTATGTCTTACCATAATGTCCCATTTAATTATGGAACAATTTCTAGGTCTAGAAAAACCAAGGCTAATAGGGAAGCTATCCCTAAGACTAGCCATGGTGTTTGCTTAGTAGCTAAGGACTTAAGAAAAACCAAGAAAGCCACTAAGAAGGTCAAAGGGGGAGTTACCCCTAGGTTTGACTTAGGAAAGACCCAAAAGACTATGACTTCAAAGCCAAAAAGGGTCATTAGGAAGGTATCTAGGGAAGTTATCCCTAGTGAATACCTTGTTAACCCAAGGAGCTCCAATAGGTATTGGGTTCCTAGGAGCGTGATCGATTCATGCTAGATGGGTTAGGGTGTGTCAATCCTAAGTGGATGGGTAGTTAACCTAGCCATGGTGAGTTGACACATTAGGATGTGCCAATATGTTTTGAGAAGTTGAAAAATGATTAAATTGGCACGATTAGGTCTTAGAGGTATTGGTGTGCCATTTTGGGTTTGTGGCACACTTGGGAGATAATGGTATTAAGGAAAAAATAGGTTTAATCTTAGAAATGACAATTTGGATTTAACACTTAGGTATTTTATACCTTAGTATATTTTACTTGCCATGATTTATTTGCCTTGCCATGACATGACATCATTTTCATTTTTATCTCTAAAAATGTCATGATCATGTTTTAGACTTATCTTTATATGTCATGTATGCTAAAATTTCATTCACATGCCATGACATCATGATTTTGGCACATGCTTAAGTTATATCATATATATGTCATAATCATATCATGCATAAACTAAAATGAAATTAAGGACTATGGCATAATTTGATGGGAATCAAATAATATTGCCTAGAAATATGCATGAGAACATTAAAGAACAAAAACCCACATCTCACTAGATTAATTGCCTTGAATGTGTTTTAAACATCTAGATACAAGTGAGATGTTTAGGAAAAATGAATTAAAGGTTTCAAAAACATTTTAAAAAACCATGGTGAAGTCTATCTTTTGATAGCTATCACAATTGAATGGGATGATACAAAGAGGGCTCAATATTGAAGCTTTTCTTAACTTTTGGACTTTGTATCAATCTCATTAATTTATGGGTAAAATAATTTTCAAATAATTTTCACCCATTATGACTATAATAAGTAATATACACACCAAATCTCAAGATTTTTAAACTTATGTATATTTACTTACGAATTTTAGAAATTCATTTCTGAAAATAAGAAAACTGCAAATGCAGTTATCAGTCGACTGCTAGGGAGGCCAATCGACTGATGAGAGTGTCAGTCGACTGGTTTCTAATTTAGTCGACAGACCAAGCTAATTTCGGGTAAACCTTGGTGGTTAGGCCCATGTTCAGCTGTGTTTTGGTCCCCTATGTTGGGATGTATACTGAAAAGTCTATCTTTTGTATGAACATCTTTATTTTGAAATAAGAATCACATGATCATTGTTTGCATAATTATGGTGATGCATATTGTCTAATACATTACATTGTAGATAACATGGTGTGTGGTGTCACACGAGAGATCATGTTATCGGTTCCTTGTAAAGTATAAATATAGGCTCACAACCGAGATGGTTTTGGACAAACCATTGGTATGGTTGTAGTGTGATTTGGTATTGGTTTGTCTTGACCATAGAATCATACTAGTACACTTTATGTGTATTGAGCAGGACCGACTTAGAGGTGATTCGATTTATTGCTGACTACATAATC
Organism: Wurfbainia villosa; assembly: GCA_025175895.1. Taxonomy (NCBI): domain Eukaryota; kingdom Viridiplantae; phylum Streptophyta; class Magnoliopsida; order Zingiberales; family Zingiberaceae; genus Wurfbainia; species Wurfbainia villosa. Next base: position 28,105,804 of record CM045995.1, read on the forward strand.
GAATCGGACCTCAGATATTATATTATACATAATCTTAATCCCGATATAATAATGGACACATATACTTAGTATTCATTTCTTTGATTTACCAATGGACGAGATTTATAGATTAAATCGATAGGCTTGGTAAGTTGGGAAATGATATTATTTATATGGTGTGTCGTTGATTATAGGAGGAAACCATGTCCTATATTTTAGGATGATTATGTCCCCTTGAGGAGCTCATAAGGTTCATCATGTAAACCCTGCAGGTGGACTTGGTCCGGCATGATGAAAAGGTTGAGTGGTACTACTCATGGAGTTAGATGTTGATTAATTAATGGTCAGTAAATTAATTAATCGATGGACATTCGAGATCTTAAAAACGGGGAGAAAAATGTACAAATAATATATGGAGCCCATATTAACTTATGGGGGTTGGTGAGGTAGATCAATGATAATCCTTTAGTCACTACAACAAAAATGCTAAAAGACAACACCTCAAAGACAACGGTTTTAGGAGAAACCGTTGTCTTTTTGTTAAAAGACAACGGTTTTTGACAAAACCGTTGTCTTTGAGCGGCCATATAACACAAAAGACAACGGTTTGACAGTATCCGTTGTCGTTGAGCATATTTTTTTTTAAATCAACAACACATTTTACAACGGTTTTCCAGAACTGTTGTCTTTAAGGTTTTTTTTTATCTCAACAATAGCTTGGGACAATCTGCAATCAACCGTTGTCAATGAGAATTTTTTTGTTGTCGTTGTGATAATATTACAACGGTTTTAAACCGTTGTCAATGAAATTTTAAAAGTTTATAATACTATTTTTTTTAATTATTTTTACTATTTTTTTAAAATTATTGGAAATAATACAACGGTGATTTTTTTTAATACTATTAATACTATTTTTTAAAATTTATTGGAAATAAGTTTTTTTAAAAAAATATATATAAATATATACGTTTACAACAATATATTTAAAAATTTATATATATTTTTTAAACAATAATTTTTTTAAAAGTTTATATATATTTAAAAAATTGTTAGGTTAAATAATGCTTCCCTAAACTTCTCTTCCTACTTCCCAAAAACCTCCACCGTTCCTACTTCCCAAAAAACCTCCGCCGTTCGTTCTAGGTTGCACGCTCGTCCATCCCTTCTTCTTCTGCGCCGCCTTCTCACGGTTGCTCGCCCTCTGTTCGTTCTCTTCCTTTTCCGTCGGTCATTGCCGCCACCGCTTGCCTCATCGGCGAGCTGTTGCCCTTTCTTTCTCATCGTCATAGCCCTCACTCCGTACGCGACACTGCCGCCCCATCGCCGTATCTTCTCTTCCGCCAGTGGTCGTTGCTCCATTGTCATCCTCTTCGCATGAGCAAAGGATTCGATGCTGGTGGTGTCGCCGATTCGATTTCCATTGTTGGTAATCCCTTCCTAGCTTTTTGTCGTGAGGGTAGATTCACCACTGTCGATTTTTCCTCCATCCGTCGCATCATCGGACCAGCCTTCGCAGTGAGCTTGGTTTCATCATCAGCCGCATTGTGGCGGTCGGACAGAGTCTTCAATACAGCGCCACCGTCACTAATTGTTGATGGTGTCTTGATTCGATTGCGTTGGAGAAGTGGGTAAGCCATATGCAACAGCGAAAGCAAGTGAGTGCCTCGAGAAGCCTGCTTTGCATGAGACAATGGTCATGGTGTTTCTCTTATGCAGATCTTTGATTTCTATTCAAATTGAGAAGAAAATTCTTTTAGCAAAACTGGTTTGCTAAAACTCTTTGCATTTACTCGTTGAATTTCAATTTTATTATATTAACTTTTGTCTCCTTGTAGAATTTGATGCAGTAGGATGTCTTCATGCCACCATAGTAATTCCTTAATGTGTGCAATATGTCTAGACTGGAAAGTTTTGTTTGAATTTCACCTACATGTTGAATTTTCCGAAGTTCCCTTTAGTAATAGACTTACATGATCTATCATTTTAGCAATTTGTTTCATTTGAAACTCTAGTGCGGGTAAAAGTTGCTAACAAGTTATTAGCACTTCATAACACTTTTTTATGTTCTTATAATTTTACCATTGAGGATTTAAAACTTAAATCTAAGGCTACTTATCTTGAGAAATACTTTAAAAGGACTTTTGTCAATTATTTGGAAGGTTTCTGCAGGAGGCTTTTCTTACATTTGGGATTACAGAAGTATATTTGTTGAAATATTCAGCACACTCATAGTCATAACCATTAATCAAAATTTGGCTTGTATTTGATCAAATTCTTACCATGATTTTAACTGCAGTGTTAATTTAGTGACACCTTTTTGTCATCTAAAGTTGGACATTTTTAAAATCGACCAATATGTTCTATATCTAGAGGAGCTTAATTGATTAGAGTATAAGCTTTAATATGTACAAGGTAATCAAAGAAATTTAGGGAATGTAATTAATATAATTTAATTGATTTGAATATTAGTAGTGATATAGTCTTATATAGAGCTCATTGGAGGAATAAAATATCTGTAGCTGACTTCAAATACTTGGGACAAATATGACTTGATGTGTTTGCTGACTTTAGCTGAAGCCAAATTGAGTATGCTTCTCAAAACACTGCTTGATATAAGAAGCCAATGCTAAGCAAACATTTGGAAAGAGTTGACATGCTACACCTTATCCGATCAGTATACTTGTATAAAAACTTAAAAAACCTAAATTAACTTTGCAAATTTTCTTTTGTCTATTAAATGGATTTTCTTTGTAATACTCTAAGTTATTCCGCCTTTATAATGCAGTTCATCAAGCTCTTTCAAATCTTTGGTCTTGAATCTTGAATCGATAGTTGGTATTGATTTTACAAAGAGCAATGAGTGGGCAGTTTGTTTGTATTATTAAATAACTTGACCATTCTTGTTGGTTTGATACATAGTTTAGAAATGCCACTAATTTTGTGAAGAAGTAAGTTTCCAAATAATTATCTCTCCTAAAAAAATTGGTTGCAAACAAGGAATTATATAGCCTGAATCAATTACTTGGAATTTAGTAGCTTGAAGAAAATTCACACTCTGCATCTTATATTAAATATTGCACTTTTTATTCTTGTAATGTTGTGTGAACAATTAATCTGTTTTTATGATGCTATTGCTAATCCAGTCTTTGGGTGGCTATCTGAGTTGCAAGGTCTGTATTTCCTGGTTGTGCAAGCATACTAAGAAGTATATAAGATATGGTCATATTTAAATCCTCATGAACTTTAGCATGAATTAGCAAGCAAACTTAATGAAGCACAACCATCTTTCGAATCCTGAATTACAAGAACAAATCTGGTCTATATTCGAAAAGTGAGTATTATACTTGTTTTTACCTATTTTGCTTAGTTACGTATAATAATTTATTATGTCTATATTTTTGTATGTTCGTTTCATAGTCATAGTGGGAAATGTTTTTATGCATTCTGGCAGATATGAAAGTTATATTGATGTTGAAATCTAGCAAAGCTCCGTTAAATATTTTGTACTTTGTAGGAAATGAGAAGCTTTGTGAAAATCTCTGCATAACTGCTATAATTTTTTTCATCACAGGTTCCTTTTCAACAGGATAGAGTTAAATGTGGTTATTTTGTTTTATGATATATGAGAGAGATAATTGAAGGCGCTGCATCCTTTGACAAGTCGTCCCTACGATCAATAGTAATATTAGATATATTTTCAAATTTTCTTATTGATACCATAGTGTTTAATTACATTTTCATTCATTTATTCACATGCAGTTCACAAAATCTGTGATAGCGGCAAAGGAAATTGATGAAGTACGTTCGGAGTAAATTTGAATGCATACAAGATCACATATCAGATGATTAGGAGAGATTTAAGTGTACTTATCTCTTTTGGTTACATGTGGTAATCTATATGTGTTTTGCATATTATGCATAATACATTTGGTGCATATGATGTGTAGTTGTTTTGCCACAGTACTTTTTAATATATATCGGTAAGAGTGATCATTTAAAATGTGATGTGACCTTGTACTTTACATTGCTACAAGTGTGCGTGTATATATGTGTTTTCTATAATTCTTTTTGATGTTGTATGATTTATATTAAAAACACAACACTATAAATCTACAACGGTTTATTGTGTTCTAGAGTAACCGTTGAAAAATGACAACGGTGAAAAACCGTTGTCTATGAGCAAAAAAAATCTGTGGTAAATCGGTGGTCGGTCAAAGACAACGGTGAAAGACCGTTGTAGATTTAAGGAAAAGACAACGGTGAAAAACCGTTGTCTATTGGCAATGCGTAGTAAATCGACAGAAAAGTGGTTCGGTCAAAGACAACGGTTAAAAACAGTTGTCTTATCCTTGAAATGACAACGGTTTTTCACTGTTGTCTTTGCCCGAATTACTTTTCACAACGGGTCGATTTACCACAGATTTTTTTGCCAATAGACAACGGTTTTTCATCGTTGTCTATTCGATTTTTTGTTGTAGTGAGTGGATTGGATTATCATTAATGGATCGGACTTTATGTGGGCTTGATCCATTGGGTGGCCAAGATCCAACTCCTCCTCATGGTCCCTATTGTAGCCTATTAATACCTCATGAAGGCTAGATCCAATGGATGAAAACAAAACTCTAGATCCAAAGGTAGATATTAAATCTCTAGAACCGACGGTTGAGATTAAATCTCTAGATCCGACGGTTGAGATTAAATCTCTAGAACCAATGGTGGAGATTAAAACAAGGCTTATCCCTAACTCTATAAAAGGAGGCTTTAGGGTGGGTGACAACAAGGAATTCCAATTGAGATAGGATTAGGGTTTGGGAGGCTTAGGGTTTGAAGGCTTGGGCTGCACCAAATAAGGAAATTATTTACTTTCTTCTTCTTCTTCCTTGGTGGTCGGCACCCATCTCTTTCTTCACTCCCTTGGCCGTCATCCAAATCAAGTCCTTCTCCTCTCCTTGGCTGGTGGAAAGAAGTCTAGGGTCTCTTACCTTAGAGTCTTGGCCGACGTTCACTCTCCTTGATCTCCTTCTTGGCCGGCGGCAAGCACCAAGCTTGAAGCTTGGTGGTTGGTTGAAAGAAGGAGAAGTGTTTTGTTTCTTATTCTTCCTCTTGTTCGGAGCGAGCAAGGAAGGAAGATTGGTGATCTAGAAGCTTCTACTTTTTGTAGATCGTCGCCCACACGACGTCCAAAAGGAGGAAGGACAGACAATAGAAGATCGAGAGGTATATCGATTGTCTATTCTCTTTTGGAACATGTCTATAATTGTTTTTCAATTATATATGCATGTAGTATTTTGTTTTTATGGCTAAAATAACTTGCACGCCGAATATAAACACAAAAGTCGGCGATCCGTACATCGTCTATTCCGTGGCTATTTGTAGAATAGAGGTTGGTGGCTTGAACAACAAGTTTGTTCAAGTGACCACTCTAATCGAATAGCACGATGATGAAATGGTTGCTTGGGTACTCCCTCTTGTCAAGGATAAATATTTTTATCCGAGGACGTAGAAGGGATCGCCATGAACAAGCGGCCGAGTTGAAGTGGGAAGCGAAGTTTCTTACCTTCAAGTGGTATCAGAGCCACGATTTCCGATTTTGTGTGTTTAGGATTTGGTTACTTTTATGCACTTTTCATATATTATATGTGCCGGATAATAGTAGGAAATGCGTAGATTAACTCTTTGGTTGCAGGCATAGGATCCAAATATTATGGCCATATGTGTGTACGTGATTGTATGTGTGTAATTGTATATTTTGTTGAATCCTCGGGGTTGACGAGGCTGGTATTTAATTTTTTGTAAATTAGATACGACATTGTTTAGCCACTCTTTTTATTTTAGTTTACTTTTGATCTAGATTTCATGTATACTTCCTCGTGGAGTATAGGATCGATGGATGTAAATTAAAATAATTTTTCTCAGCTCGGATCTCCTGATGGCTTTTACATGGCGTAGGGAGGAGTGAACGAGATGGCGATACGACAGGAGGCATATTGGAGACAAAAGCCATAGTAGTTGGAAAATATTTATTTTTCATATTTATTGCTTATTGTTTGATATGCATGTCGTAAGCTAAAAAATTCCTCAATTTCAAATTACTAAGTGGGAGAGGGATATTTTTATAAATTCCCACAACCTCCATTACGATTTGACATGTGATGCAAACAAACTTGCACATCGGCTCTGAGTGCCTTCCTCCCTATCGGATGAGTTTGTTTGCGGATCACAAGGTCGAATATGGTTATAGGAAGTTATTAAGGAGCGTGTGTACTTCCCCATCGGAAGGCACATAACCCGAGATAATTACCTTGGTACCGAGTAATGGTGAACACTTAGATACAAATATAAGTATCCTCCCCATCGGAGTCACTGCTTTTATTTGTAGGGCCGAAGAAGAACCAACTATTAATTTTACTTGTCAAAAAGTTAGGTTGACAAGATAGTAAAATTAATGGGTAAAACCTACTCTTACAAATGTAGAATTCGTATACGTCCACACTATCATGGCATACGATATTCTCGGTATTTTGAGATGTTGGTTGATTTTAAAATTTTATTGTTTGAGGAATCAATAATTTTTTGAAATCTAATGTTTTGATCTATGTGATTCTTAGGTTTTCTTTCAAAATGACTTTCAACCCGCTTGCTGTAATACTGAAAGAAAATAAACTTATTGGACCCTACTATGTTGATTGGAAGAGGAATCTTGACATTGTCTTGACTGCTGAGGAATACAAATATGTACTCCTCGAAGAGTGCCCTTTTAAGGCTACGGATGATTCTGGAGAAAAGGAGAAAGAAAGTTATAAGAAGTGGATCAAGGCCGATGAGATGGTGCGGTGTTACATTTTGGCATCTATGTCAAATGTACTGCAACATCAGCATCAAGCCATGCCCACTGCTTATGACATGATGCTCAATCTCAAAGAGCTTTTCGGAGACCAGAATCGGGCTGTAAGGTAGAAAGCCATGAGGAACTTGATGACGACTACCATGATCGAGGGAACACCCGTGAGAGATCATATTCTTAAGATGATGGCTCATTTGAATGAGTTGGAAATCCTTGGAGCTGAGATCGATGGGGAAGCCCAGGTCAATATCATTCTCCAGTCTTTACCTAGGAGTTTTGAGCAGTTTTGCCTGAACTACAACATGAAAAAGAGGTTGTATTCGTTGGCGGAGCTTCTGACAGAACTCCAGGTGGCAGAGGGGCTATTTCGTCAGAGTGCTCAGGCACATGCCATGGTTGCCCAAAAGGTTTCTACTTGTAAGCCGAAAGGCAAGAAGAAGAAGAAACAAGCTGGGGCAAAGGCAGTGGGAGAAACTCAGGGAGGAGTGAAGAAGCCGAAGGGCAAGTGCTTCACTTGTAAGCAGACTGGACACTGGAAGAAGGACTTCCCCAACCACAACCAGAACAAAGGTATATCTTTTGGTCTAGTCATTGAAACATGTTTAGAGGTGTTATCTACCAGCACCTGGTGTGTAGATATGGGAGCCACTGATCATGTCTGCAATACTTTGTAGGGGTTCTAGGAAACCAGATGATTGACTGAAGGAGAGATTATCGTATACTTGGGAGATGCCACGAAGGTGGCGGCTGTTGCAGTGGGAGATGTTTATTTATCTTTTGAGAAAAATAAAGTTTTGGTTCTTAAGAATTGCCTTTATGTACCTTTATTTAGAAAGAATTTAATTTCAGTTTCTAAATTGTTTATAGATGGATATTCTATTTCTTTTAATGACAGAGTTGTTATAAAAAGGAATAGGGAGATTATCCGTTCGGGTGCATTGATAGGAAATTTATACACACTTGAACCAAAAGCTCCCACGATGCAAATTGAAGTTAATAACTCATCTTCTAATTCCAATAAGAGAAAAGAACCTTCGAAGATGAACTAAACATATCTTTGGCATCTAAGACTTGGTCATATTAACCTAATCAGAATTCAAAGGTTGATAGCTGATGGATCTTTGAGTTCATTAGTGGTGGAAAACTTCCCAACCTGCGAGTCTTGCTTGGAAGGTAAAATGACCAAGAGGCCTTTCAAGGCCAAGGGGTATAGAGCCAAAGATGTGTTGGAATTGGCTCATTCTGATTTGTGTGGTCCTATGTCTATCCAGGAAAGAGGTGGTTTTGAATATTTTTTCTCCTTTATAGACGATTATTCAACATATGGATATATTTACTTGATGTGCCGCAAGTCTGAATGCTTTGACAAGTTCAAAGAATTCAAGGCTGATGTGGAGAGACATCAAGGTAAAAGTATCATGACACTACTATTTGATCATGGTGGTGAGTACCTCTTGGGAGAGTTTAGGAATTACTTATTAGAGGCTGGGATTCAATCCCAATTGTCTGCACCTGGCACACCCCAGTTGAATGGTGTAGCAGAGCGAAGGAATAGGACTCTTATGAAGATGGTTAGATCGATGATGAGTTATTCTGAGTTGCCAGATTCGTTCTGGGGGTATGCTCTATATACGGCGGTGTATATTCTGAACTTGGTTCCATCTAAATCAGTGCCTTCTACTCCCACAGAAATGTGGACTGGGCAAAAGCCTAGTCTGAGACATTTGGATTTGGGGGAGTCTAGCACATGTGATGAAGGCAGATGTTGGTAAGTTGGAACCTCGTACAAAAGTGCGCATATTCATTGGCTATCATAGAGGAACAAAAGGTGGTTTGTTTTATAGTCCTAGTGATCAGAGGGTGATCGTTAGCACAAATGCTAGATTTCTAGAGGAAGACTATGTGATGAACCACAAGCCCATGAGTAAGATTATTCTGGAGGAATTGAGAGGGGAAGTCACTACTTCAGTACCACTGGTACAAGAGGATATACCACAAGTCACTGCACTACATGTCACAGAGGATACACAAGTAATACCTCGTCATAGTGGGAGGGTAGTTAGACAACCTGATAGATTCATGTTCTTGGGAGAATCTTCTGATTTGGTCCCTGCCGAACATGAACCTGATCCCTGGACATATGACGAGGCAATCCAAGATAAATATGTGATATCTTGGCAAAGTGCGATGAATTTTGAGATAGAATCTGTGGATTCAAATCAGGTCTGGGAGCTAGTAGAACCACCCAATGGTGTAAAAACCATTGGATGCAAGTGGATCTACAAAAGAAAGAGAGGAATAGACGGGAAGGTAGAGACCTTCAAAGCTAGGCTTGTTGTGAAGAGAGTATCGACTAAGAGGAGACCTTTTCGCCGGTAGCCATGCTTAAGTCTATCCGGATTCTCTTATGTATTGCTGCTCATATGGATTATGAGGTATGGCAGATGGATGTCAAGACAACTTTCCTTAATGGAAGTCTTGAGGAAAACATCTATATGAAGCAACCAGAGGGATTCATTGCAAAGGGCAAAGAGCATCTTGTGTGCAAGCTTAATCGATCCATTTATGGATTGAAGCAAGCTTCGAGATCTTGGAACATCCGCTTTGATTAGGTAATCCAGTCTTATAAATTTATTCAAAGTCCGGATGAGTCTTGTGTATACAAGAGATGTGACGAAAACGTAGTGGTATTTCTTGTACTATATGTAGATGACATTTTGTTAATTTGCAACAATGTCAAGGTGTTATCGAACGTAAGGGTATGGTTGTCCAAACAGTTTGATATGAAGGATTTGAGAGAAGTGGGACACATCCTTGGGATCAAGGTTATAAGGGATCGCAGGAAAAGGATGTTGTGCTTATCTCAAGCTTCATACATAGACACAAATATGGATGGTTTTAGCATGCAAAACTCCAAGAAAGGTTTTCTACCTTTCAGGCATGGAGTTCCTTTATCTAAGGAGATGTGACCTAGAACATCAGAGAAGATAGAGGAGATGAAGGCGGTTCCTTATGCTTCGACGGTAGGAACCCACAAGTATGCGATGCTATGTACGAGACCAGATATCTGCTTTATCGTGGGCATGATCAACAGATATCAGAGTAATCCAGGATAGGGACATTGGACTGCGGTAAAACATATATTGAAGTACCTGAGAAGGACTAGGGATTATATGCTAGTTTACCAGGCAGACCAATTACTCCCTGTGGGTTACACGGATTTCGACTTCCAATCAGACAGGGATAATAGTAAGTCTACCTCAGGTTTTTTGTTTACTTTGGGAGGTGAAGACATTGTATGGAGGAGTGTCAAGCAAAAATGCATGGCGGACTCCACCATGGAAGCTGAGTATGTGGCAACCTCTGAGGTGGCCAAAGAAGTTGTGTGGCTCAGGAACTTCTTGATGGACTTGGATGTGATTCCTGATTTTCCCAGAACTATCACAATTTATTGTGATAATAGTGGTGCAGTTGCAAACTCGAAGGAACCACGAGCCCATAAGGCAAGTAAACACATAGAGCGCAAGTACCACCTGATACAAGAAATCGTAAAGAGAGAAGTTGCTGTGGCAAAGATTGCATCGGAGGATAACCTGGCAGATCCTTTCACTAAGGCCCTTCTGGCAAGAGCTTTTGATAGGCATGTGGAGGGAATGGGAATCAGATGTATGGCAGTTTGAGGATAACATAGTCTTATAGTATAAGTGGGAGATTGTTGGGATGTATAATGAAAAGTCTATCTTTTGTATGAACATCTTTATTTTGAAATAAGAATCACATGATCATTGTTTGCATATTTATGGTGATACATATTGTCTAATATATTATATTATAGATAACATGGTATGTGGTGTTGTTGGGGTTTTTCCGAGCCGCAAAAACCACTTTTTGCGTTGCGGAAACCTCGGAAGCCCCCGGCCACGGATCCGTGCGAAGTATAAAAATTATAATTACATGTATGTGCTTACAAAAATCCTAGATCTACCTTAGATCTAAGAGGTTAGAACGTTACCCTCGTAGCGACGCCCTTCGCTTATCCCGCTCGTCCAAAAGTCCGCCGGAACTCGAGAGTGTCAAGTGCACACTCCTCTATGGTATCCACACAAGCAATAGGTGGAGAAAAAGACACTTGAGTGTGCTAGCACTCCTCTATGGTGTCTCGGCAAGATGAGGTTGGAGAGGGAGAGCTTGAGAGAAAAATTCCCAAGGAAGAAGATGAAGTTATGGAGAGTTACACACAAAATGAATTTCACCCATGAAACCCCTAAAGTGTTGGCCGGCCACATTATGGAGAGGGAGTTACATGCATGCATGTAACTCCCATGTCCCTTGGTCTCCCTCATGAGGTGGCACCAATTGACAAAGTCAATGATGATGTGGAGCATCATCATTGGCCGGCCATGCCTAGTCATCATCATGACATGGCATTTGGTCAAGTCAAACTTGACCTTTCATCTTCCCTCTCAAGTCAAGTCAAACTTGACCTCTAATCTCCCATGGTTGATCAAATCTAACCACTTGACTCAAGTCAATTTAATATAATGAATCTCTATTCATTAATTTAAATTGATTTGATGAATCAAATCTCAATTAGACTCATTCAACACTTGAATCAACTTGAGTCTAACTCAATTAGTCTAATTTGGATTACTCTTAATCCAATTTGGTTCATCCCATGAACCTAATCCTCATGGTTCATCATATGAACCTAATCTCCATCTAATTGCTCTTATGTGTGTGACTTATAGGTTCTTGTAACGTTGGCAATGTCCCTAAACCGATTTAGGAACATAAGCAATGAGCGGTATCTAGCAACACATCATTGCTACCCAAGTTACAAGAATGTTGAGCTCCAACATCACCTTTGTGACTACTAATTGTGATTCTCACAATATGTGACAATGTCCCTCTATCCTTGACATCTAGATTGACCAATCGAGGCATAGACCGTGTCATCCTCGGTACAATCTAAATCTTGAACTCCAAGTAGACTCACTCTAATCAAATGAGCTCAATATCTCATATTGACTCATTTGGGCATGGCCATGCACTTCGTGGTCTCACTATATCAAGAATATCGATGTCACCCCCGTCATATAGGAGGGATAGATCCCATCTACATCACTCACATCCCTCCGCATAATTCGTTACATACCCAGTAATCGCCTTTATAGTCCACCCATTTACGGGTGACGTTTGACGAAGCCAAAGTATGCAACTCGTTATGTAGGGAACCATGGTGACTTCAGGTCTAAGGACTAATAGTCATACTAATAGCCACATGAGAAAGTATATGACACTCATATAACGATCCATGATACTTTCTCATGGCGGGTCATTCAGTATACATTCTCCAATGCATACCCATGTGTCAACTTGATATCTCATATCCATGACTTGTGAGATCAAGTCATCTTGTTGACCTACATGCTAGTCTCTACGCATTAACATTGTCCCTGAATGTTAATACTCGACTAGGAATGATTAAGAGTAGTGTTCTCTATATCATCTCATTATCGATTCAACCAATCGATTGATATAGATAAGAACCTACTACTCAAGGACATTATTATATTTAGTTATTTGGCACCAATACAAGTAAATATAATAACCATGCCTTTATAAATAGGAATATGATACAATAAAGTCCATACAACAATCATCACATGATTGGCTCTAGGGCTTTCACTAACAGGTGTCACACGGGAGATCATGTTATCGGTTCCTTGTAAAGTATAAGTATAGGCTCACAATCGAGATGGTTTTGGACAAACCATTGGTATGGTTGTAGTGTGATTTGGTATTGGTTTGTCTTGACCATAGAATCACACTAGTACACTTTGTGTGTATTGAGCAGGACCGACTTAGAGGTGATTCGATTTATTGCTGACTACATAATCGAATCAGACCTCAGATATTATTTTGTACATACTCTTAATCCCGATATAATAATGGGCACATAAACTTAGTATTAATTTCTTTGATTTACCAATGGGCGAGATTTATAGATTAAATTGATAGGCTCGGTAAGTTGGGAAATGATATTATTTATATGGTGTGCCGTTGATTATTGGAGGAAATCGTGTCGTATATATTAGGATGATGATGTTCCCTTGAGGAGCTCATAAGGTTCATCATGTAAACCCTGCAGGTGGACTTGGTCCGACATGATGAAAAGGTTTAGTGGTATTACTCATGGAGTTAGATGTTGATTAATTAATGGTCAGTAAATTAATTAATCGACGAACATTCGAGATCTTAAACACGGAAAGAAAAATGTACAAATAATATATGGAGCCCATATTAACTTATGGGGGTTGGTGAGGTAGATCAATGATAATCCTTTAGTGGATTGGATTATCATTAATGGATCGGACTTTATGTGGGCTTGATCCATTGGGTGGCCAAGATTCAACTCCTCCTCATGGTCTCTATTGTATCCTATTAATACCTCATGAAGCCTAGATCCAATGGATGAAAACAAAACTCTAGATCCAAAGGTAGAGATTAAATCTCTAGAACCGATGGTTGAGATTAAATCTCTAGATCTGACGGTTGAGATTAAATCCCTAGAACCAATGATGGAGATTAAAACAAGGCTTATCCCTAACTCTATAAAAGGAGGCTTTAGGGTGGGCGACAACAAGGAATTCCAATTGAGATAGGATTAGGGTTTGGGAGGCTTAGGGTTTGAAGGCTTGGGTGGCACCAAATAAGGAAATTATTTCCTTTCTTCTTCTTCTTCCTTGGTGGCTGGCACCCATCTCCTTCTTCGCTCCCTTGGCTAGCATCCAAATCAAGTCCTTCACCTCTCCTTGGCCGGTGGAAAGAAGTCTAGGGTCTCTTCCCTTAGAGTCTTGGCCGGCGTTCACTCTCCTTGATCTCCTTCTTGGCCGGCGGCAAGCACCAAGCTTGAAGCTTGGTGGTTGGTTGAAAGAAGGAGAAGTGTTTTGTTTCTTATTCTTCCTCTTGTTCGGAGAGAGCAAGGAAGGAAGATTGGTCATCTAGGAGCTTCGACTTTTGGTAGATCGTCGCCCACACGACGTCCAAAAGGAGGAAGGACAAACAATAGAAGATCGAGAGGTATATCGATTGTCTATTCTCTTTTGTAACATGTCTATAATTGTTTTTCAATTATATATGCATGTAGTATTCTATTTTTATGGCTAAAATAACTTGGACCCCGAATATAAACACAAAAGATGACGATTCGTACATCGTCTATTCCGTGACTATTCGTAGAATAGAGGTTGGTGGCTTGAACAACAAGTTTGTTCAAGTGACCACTCTAATCGAATAGCACAACGATGAAACGGTTGCTTGGGTAATCCCTCTTGTCAAGGATAAATTTTTTTATCCGGGGATGTAGAAGGGATCACCATGAACAAGCGACCGAGTTGAAGTGGGAAGCAAAGTTTCCTACCTTCACCCTAACCACTCCTAGCCCTAGGACATGCTTGGGAGAGCATTAGAAAGGGTGGAAATCTATTGGATATGGATTAGGAGAAGTGTTTAGGGAGAGTATCAATTTTAAGGTGGATGAGAGTTCATTGTTGAACTTTGCCTTTATTTTGATTTGGTTAATGTTCCTATTCGCTTAGGGACTCTCCAAGGACATTGTTGGTGCAATGGTCAAGGCGGAGCAAGCCTCTAGGGGGAGGTATCCATCATGGTAAGATGGATGTGTATTTTCTCATGGGAGGAAAATTGGGTTGCCTCTCTTTAAGTGATATGGGACTTATCACTAGAAAGATTATTGGCATGTGTTTCCTTCAAGGGAGAGATTGCAAGATCTCATTGGGATATGAGATATTCATACCCTTGGGGAGGACCTTTTTGATGTAATGTCAAAAAGGGGGAGAAGTTACCAAGTTACCAATTGGGTTTGGAATTCTCATTGGGATGTGAGAATTGCCAATATGGGAGAATTGGTAGACTTGAGATGGTAGTTTTGTCAATCAACAAAAAGGGAGAGACTGTTGGTGCAATTGGTCTAGGTTGACTCGAGTTTGACTCGAGCAGTATTTTGACGATAGACAAAACTCATAACATGGGATTATCATGGGAAAGTCCAACATGGAGTTGGCATGGAAAATCCAAGCATGGGGCTTGGTGTGGGAAAGTCCAAAGCATTGCGAAGCCATGCGCTTGGTGCTTGGTGAGAAATGCATTGCGAAACCGTGCTCTTGGTGCATTTGGGAAGTCTTGAGGACTTGGCAAGTTCACTAGGCTCGGGGTCCTTGAGTCAGTGAAGGATGACATTGCGAAGCCATGCGCTTGGTGCATCCGAGGGACCGTCGGACAGGGTGTGAATGGAGTGAGGCCCAAGGGAAGCATACTTCGAGGGCAAGAGACACGAAGGATGGCGTTGCAAAGCCGTGCGCTTGGTGCATCCGAGGGACGTAGGCTGAGGGAAGAGAGCTTCGGTGGGGTACTCCATGAGGGATGAGGTGGACTTGGCCAAGTGGCTAAGACTGAGTGTCGGATGCTCAAACAACTTGGTGTTTGAGGTTTTACTCGACATCAGTCGACTGACATAGGTGCCAGTAGACTGCTCTAAGTCGACTAGGGTTCGACTGGTGTTCGACTGAACAGAGTCTGGTGTCGATGGGCCAAGGGATGACGATCATTGACACCATCGATCAGCGATGAGGATATCGATCGGTGATCGGGGTGTTTTCGATCCGCAGAATGGTTTCGATCGAGTGCTCGCGTCGGCCTCGGTGATGGGATAATCGATCGATGGGTATCATCAGTCAACTGATGGGTGATCCGTTGGATCTTGACCAATGTGGATCTGGCCGTTGTGAGACAACGGCTACAGGACCAGTCGACTGATGGGTACGAAATCAGCTTGATGCAGGTTATAAATGGAGCTCAAGAGGGAGGATTTCGCCAAGACTTTAAGGGTGACATTGGAGGGAAATTGCTGCTGCATTCCAGACCTTCAAGAGCCATCTAAAGCAAGCAACAAGAAAAGAGTTCAAAGCAAGCGTTGTAAAGTATTCTTTACGTGTATTTCATATTTGTCTTTGTATTGCTTGTATTTCATATTACTTAGTGTAATTGCTTGTGAGAGGTTTCTCCACCTCCGACGTGTTGTCGAGAAGGAGTGTTAGTTAGTGTCGTGCGCATAACTAGAGCTCGGTGAGCTCATCCATGGAGTAGGAACCGTTCGGTTTCGAACCACATATATCTTTGTGTATTGCGTGTGATTGTATTGTTGTTATTATTTCTACTATTTCCGCTGCGCATATTAATGACAATTGTAGACAAGCACGCAAGAACGATCGTATTCCACCATACGATGATTGAGGGCTATTCACCCCCTCAAGTCAGCCATCATCGACCCTACAGGATGGAAATACAAATCGAGAAGATTCCCACTGAAAGGAACTTTGCGGACCCTTTAACTAAGGCCTTACCTCAAAGTAAGTTTGAGGGCCATGTTAGAGCTTATGGTATTGGGTACCGTGGCGATTGACATTGAGCTAAGTGGGAATTTGTTAGTTATATATGAGAGGTGTCCTAAGGCAATCACCTTATGACTATTCCATTTATTTGATAAATGAAGATACACTATTTTAATATGCGTGTTTTCATGTATTTGATTGGATCTTAAATTCATTTTCTAGATGTTCGCAATACGATTCACAACATGAGAAAATTTGTGGTTGGATCACAACTAGCGAGTTTCTCTACATGTGTAATTGTGATGTATTGGAATTATCCCTAGTCAAAGAATTGATGCATATGGACGCCATGATTCTGTTGAGACTAGCACGAGGTATACTCTTTGGTTTATCCAAGCAGCTATTTCTCACTGGCTGAAGACATTGGGATGTCTAGAGTTGATCGTGGATGCTAGTTATGGTAACTAATTCATTGGAGTGACCAATTGTAAGACTTCATATGGTTCTCTGCATATACAGATATGTCAATGAAGTCCTTACTGCAGCTTAAGTGCGATATTCCTTCGACTTGAGGTATTCAAGTCATCTTGGTTATAGAGACTTATGCTTTGACATCTTAAGTAAGCATCTTCGAGGAGATGTGGACCCGGGATGATTGGGCATAAGTCGAAGTGTCCGAAGGTGTATGAGTAGCCAATAGAGGATTCACCACTCCTTGCGAGGAGATGTATACCCTATGGCCTCTCGTCGGATTGTTACTAAAGTCTTTGGACAAAGTATTACATGTTTAGAGTATGGTACTCTTGGATACATGTGCAGTAACTAGAATCCACAGGACGAGAAAGTAAATACCTGAGCTAGGTGTGACATAGTCAGCCTAGTGGGAACTGACACTATAGACCATGTCTTGAACCAAGTGGGTATAAGATGAGTGAAGGGAACGAGACACAATTCACTCTAGTTGCTGAAAGGTTTCAGAAGATGTTCTGGGATCAACTGTTGATTTTTTTGTTAATTTAGGATCATGATGTACTACTTGGTGCCACTCATGATCGTTCTATAATTAATGGTTAATTATAGACGACTAACATAAACTGGGAACCTATTTGGTCACACGCACTATGAGTGTTATTCGAAGGATTTAAAACGAGTTTGAGAATGAGATTCTCATATCGAGAGAGACTTGGTTTGGTTGGACCGAACATGGAGCGAGCATGAAATTGTTTCAGTCTCATCGGAAGTATATGAGTCTTATGAAAACATGATGGATGAACCAAATTGATTTATTTATAATCCAATGGTGGAAAATAAACCAAAGGGGTTTAGTTTGTTTTAAACGAATGAACCAAAGTTGGTTCGGTTCGTTTTAACTTAAAATAGACCAACGCAATTTGGTTTATTTTAACTTAAGTTATTGGAGTGGGTTAACGGGTTTTGGTCATGAACCAATTATCGTTAAGGTTTCTTGATGGTCAAGGAACACATGTTCTATAAATAAGAGGGTGGAGAAATATTTCGTGGACGAGTTAAGGTTTTGCGAAACCCTAGCCACCTCCTCTCCTCTTCCTCTCTGCCGCCGCCCACCTTTGGGTTGTCGCCGCCCAACCCTTGGCACCGCCCACCCCTAGGACATCACCTCCTCCAGCTATCGGCCATCCATCAGCCGCCAGCCACCCTCCGGTCAGCAACTCAGCCACCGTCCATCCTTGCAGCCACCGACCACCAAGGTGCAGCCGACCAATTTGATTGGCCGGCTCTTCCGAGGAGACAAGTTCATGGAACTTGCTTTGTGATCGTCTCTCGGATCACATTGTCTTCGATGCGAGACTAGTATCTCTCGTCAAGACGAGGCTCGTAGCTTGGGAAGCTAGCTCAATGATACTCGGCGTGGATACAGATAGAGGCGATACTAGCGAGGGTCGCTACGATTGATGTAATTTCCGCTACACGTGATTCGTTAGGTATACCTAGATATAAAGTTTCCTTTATTGCAAAAATTTTAAATATGCGATTATGTCTACACTTGTTGTATCCTGCATGCGTGTGGTGTGTGTGTGATGTAATAAAATTAGTTTATTATCGTATTGTTTTGCTTCCGCTATGTATATGTTTATGAAACATGTTCAAACACACACCCACGTCGATGCCGGGGAAACCCAACATGTTGTACGTGTTATATTGTCGTATGCTTGTTCAAGTTGTATAGGTTATGACATTGTAGACCTTTCAGGTATGTTGGTATATTACGTTATGTATAGTTGATCAGTTTGGTATATACACTGATTAGTATTATACTGATAATTATTCATTGTTTCCTTTAAGACTGTATGTCGTTGATCTCCCTATGTATACCTGTTGATCTTCATTTGTATATTTGTCGATCTTCATATGTTATACATTGTTCATGTACTATATTTCATATTACCGCTGAGTTTTATACTCACCACCACAAACCCTGGGTTTCTTGTTGAAGGGTTTTGCTTATCGAGTCCGTGAGGGGAAACTTCGCTTCCCACTTCACCTCGGTAGCTTGTCCATGGAGATCCCTTCGATGTCCCCGGATTAAAAAAAAATTAATCCTAGACAAAAGGGATTGCCCAAACCACCAAGTCATCGTCGTGCTATTCGTTTAGAGAGGTCACTTGAACAAACTAGTTGTTCAAGCGACCATCCTCTATTCTACGAGTAGCCGTGGAATAGACGATGTCCGGATCGCCGGTTTTCATGTTTTATGCTTGGGATCCAAGTATTATTTAGCCATTTACAGATTTATAACATGCTTATAATTGAAAAACAAAAACAAGCAACAAACAAAAGAAGAAAGTAGAATAGGTATACCTCTCGATCTTGTAATGTATGACCTTCCCCCTTTTGGACATCGTGTGGGCGACGATCCACCAAAAGTCGAAGCTCCTAGATTACAAATCTTCCTTCCTTGCTCTTCCAAAGCAAGAGGAAGAATAGAAACAAGGTTTTTCTCCTCACTAGAAACAACCAACAAGGAACTAAAACTATCCTTGCCGCCGGCTTAATAGGTGAAGGAGAAGATGGTGGAAAACAACTAAGACACCAAGGGAAGCCCTATATCTTGTTTCCACCACCTAAGGAGAAGGAGAAGGGGGTTTTTGGGTGCCGGCCAAGGCTAGAAAAGAGGCTGGAGAGGTGCTGGACGTTGGCCAAAAGAGGAAGAAGAAGAGAAGAATACCTTCCTTATTTGGTGCCACCCTTGCCTCCAAACCCTAATCCTAATCCTATCTCAACTAGGATTCCTTCTTGCCGCCCAAACCCTAGCTCTCCTTCAATGTCATTCACGCCAACTCCCATGCCATCCTTTTATAGAGTTAGGGATAAGTCATGAATTAATCTCATCCATTGGTTCTAGGGATTTAATCTCAACCGTCGAATCTAGAAATTTAATCTCAATCGTCAGATCTTAGAGATTTAACCTCTACCAATGGATCTTAGAGTTTTGTTTCTATCCATTGGATCTAAGCATCATGAGGTGTTAATAGGCTACATTAGGGACCATGAGGAGGAGTTGGGTCTTGGCCACCCATGGATCAAGCCCACATAATGTCTGATCCACTAATGATGATCGAATCCACTAAAGGTTCATCATTGATCTACCTCACCAACTCCCATATGATAATATGGGCTCCATATATTATTTGTACATTTTCTCCCCGTGTTTAAGATCTCGAATGTTCATCGATTAATTAATTTACTGACCATTAATTAATCAACATCTAACTCCTTGAGTAGTACCACTCAACCTTTTTATCATGCCGGACCAAGTCCACCTGGAGGGTTTACATGATGAATCTTATGAGCTCCTCAAGGGGACATCATCATCCTAATATATAGGACACGATTCCCTCTTATAATCAACGATACACCATATAAATAATATCATCTCCCAACTTACTGAGCCTATCGATTTAATATATAAATCTTGCCCATTGGTAAATCAAAGAGATGAGTACTAAGCATATGTGCCCGTTATTATATCGGGATTAAGAGCATGTACTAAATAATATCTGAGGTCTGATTCGATTATGTAGTGAGCAATAAATCGAATCACCTCTAAGTCAGTCCTGCTCAATACACACAAAGTGCACTAGTGTGATTCTATGGTCAAGATAAACCAATACCAAATCACACTACAACCATTCCGATGGTTTGTCCATAGCCATCTCGGTTGTGAGCCATTACTTATACTTTTCAAGGGGCCGATAACATGATCTCCCATGTGACACCACACACCATGTTATCTACAATGTAAAGTATTAGACAATATTGCATAACCATAAAAATATGCAAACAATGATCACGTGATTCTTATTTCAAAATAAAGATGTTCATTCTAAAGATAGACTTTTCAGTATACACCCCAACAATCTCCCACTTATACTAAAAGGTTATGCTGTCCTCAAACTGCCATACATCTGATCCCCATTCCCTCCACATGCCTATCAAAAGTTCTCACCGAAAGGGCCTTAGTGAAAGGATCTTCCAGGTTATCCTCCGATGCAATCTTGGCCACAACAACTTCTCCTCTCTTTACGATTTCTCGTATCAGGTGGTACTTACGCTCTATGTGATTACTAGCCTTATGAGCTCGTGGTTCCTTCGAGTTTGCAACTGCACCACTATTATCACAATAAATTGTGATAGTTCTGGGCAAACCAGGAATCACATCCAAGTCCATCAGGAAGTTCCTCAGCCATACAACTTCTTTGGCCGCCTCAAAGACCACCACATACTCAGCTTCCATGGTGGAGTCCACCACGCATTTCTGCTTGACACTCCTCCATACAATGGCTCCACCTCCCAAAGTAAACACAAAACCAGAGGTAGACTTACTGTTATCCCTATCAGTTCCTTATAGAATATAAGTATAGGCCCACAACCAAGATGGTCTTGGACAAACCATTGGCATGGTTGTAGTGTGATTTGGTATTGGTTTATCTTGACCATAGAATTACACTAGTACATTTTGTGCGTATTGAGCAGGACCGACATAGAGGTGATTCAATCTATTGCTGACTATATGATTGAATCAGACCTCGGGTATTATGTTGCACATGCTCTGAATCCCGATATAATAACGGGTATTATGTTGCACATGCTCTCAATCTATTGCTGACTATATGGTTGAATCAGACCTCGGGTATTTATTTCTTTGATTTACCAATGGGTGAGATTTATAGATTAAATCAATAGGCCCGGTAAGTTGGAAAATGATATTATTTACATGATGTGCCGTTGATTATAGAAGAAAACCGTGTCCTATATATTAGATTGATGATGTCCCCTTGAGGAGCACATAAGGTTTATCATGTAAACCCCGCGGCCTGACTTAGTCAACATGATAATAAGGTTGAGTGGTACTACTCGAGGAGTTAGATGTTAATTAATTGATGGTCAGTAAATCAATTAATTGACGGACATTCGATATCTTAAACACGGGGAGATAGTTGTGCAAATAATATATGGATCCCATATAAATGGGGGTTGGTGAGGTAGATCAATGATGATCATCTAGTGGAATGGAACATCATTGATGGATCAAGTTTGTGTGGTTCCGATCCATCGGCTGGTCAAGATCCAACTCCTCCTCATGGTCCCTATCGTAGCCTTATTAAAACCTCAAGGAGCCTAGATCCGACGGTTGGGATGAAACCCTAGATCCGACGGTTGGGATGAAACCCTAGATCCGACGGTTGGGATGAAACCCTAGATCCGACGGTTGGGATGAAACCCTAGATCCGACGGTTGGGATGAAACCCTAGATCCGACGGTTGGGATGAAACCCTAGATCCGACGGTTGGGATGAAACCCTAGATGCGACGGTTGGGATGAAACCCTAGATCCGACGGTTGGGATGAAACCCTAGATCCGACGGTTGGGATGAAACCCTAGATCCGACGGTTGGGATGAAACCCTAGATCCGACGGTTGGGATGAAACCCTAGATTCGACGGTTGGGATGAAACCCTAGATCCGACGGTGGAGACTAAGTCTCTAAATCCGACGGTGGAGATTGAAAGGAGGCCTAAGCCTAACTCTATAAAAGGAGGGCTAAGGGCTTGGGCGTGGAAGATATAGATAAATATGAAGAAGGAGATTAGGGTTTTTGGCTTGGGCGGCTTGGGTTTGGGAAAAGGTTTGGGCGGCAATCCTTGGAAGGATTAAGGTTTGTTTCCTTCTCTTCCTAATTGGTAGCCGGCGCCCATCTTCTTCCTCCTTGCTTTGGCCGGCGCCCATACCCATTATTCCATCTCCCTCTCTCCTTGGTGGTCGGCGGCAACCTTTCCTCAAGGTTGGCCGGCGCTCAATTATCTACTCCTTGGCCGGCGGCTATATCAAGCTCCTTGGCTTGGTGGTCGGTTCTAGATAGGAGAAAGAGTTTTTGTTTGGTTCTTCTCTTTGTTTGGAGCAAGCAAGGAAGGGAAGAACGTGATCTAGGAGGCTTCAACTCGTGGAGGATCTTCGCCCACATGATGTCCACGAGGAGGATGGGACATACGGTAGAAGACCAAGAGGTATAAAAGTTTTACAAACTTTATTCTTGATCCTCTTATGATAAGATATGCTAGCTTATGTTCTTTATGATAGTATGTGTTGATTATACTAGTTTGCATTTGTTTGTATTTGTATAATCATTGACCCCAATAAGAAACACAAAAACTGGCGATCCGTTCGTCGTCTCTTCCGCGGGTAACCGACTAGAAGAGTTGATTGCTTGAACAACAAGTTTGTTCAAGCGATCGCTTGAGTCGTTGGCACGATGACGAAACAGTTGTGCTTCGGAAACTCATCCCGTCCGGATTAGTTTTAGTTGATAAAATTTTAATCCGGGGACAAGGGAGGCAATGAGACTCCGATGCAACCCAAAGGGCACTCCCTTCAAATTGGTATCAGAGCCAAGGTTTCTGGTTTTGTGTGTTTTGGATTCGGTTACTTTCATGCACATATCATATATTGAGTATGCCGGATAATAGTAGGATGTGCATAGGCTAACTTTTTGGTTGCAGGCATAAGATCCGACTATTATGGCTATATGTGTGTATGTGATTGTTTGTGTGTGATTGTATGTATATCATTTGAATCCTCGGGGTTGACGAGGCTAGATATGTATTTAATTTTTGTAATTAAATACGACATTGTTTAGCCAATCATTCTAGTTTACTTTCGATCTAGATAGTTTGTACACTCCTTCGTGGAGTATAGGATCGATGGATGTAAATTAAAATGATATATCCTCGCTCGGATCTCTTTGGGGCTCGACGGATCTAAAAGGTGGAGCGGACGAGGTGGAGACACGACGGGATGAATATTGGAGAACAAAGCCATAATAGTTGAAAAAATTCTGTTATTTCTATATTTATTGCTGATTTATTTTATATGCATGTTGTGTGTGCTTGAAAATTCCTCATTTTCAATTTACTAAGTGGGAGAGGGATATTTTAATTAATTCCCGCGGCCTCCATTACAATTTGATGTGTGATGCAACAAACTTGCGTGTTGGCTCTGAGTGCCTTCCTCCCCATCGGATGGGTTTGTTTGTGGATCACTAGGTCAAATATGGTTATAGGAAATTATTTAGGAACGTGTGTACTTCCCCATCGGTAAGGCACATAATCCGAGATAATTGCCTTAGTACCGAGTAATGGTAAACACTTAGATGCAAATAAAGGTATCCTCCCCATCGGAGTCACTTCTTTTATTTGTAGGGCCTAAGAGGAACCAACTATTAATTTTATTTGTCAAAAAGTAAGGTTGACAAGATAATAAAATTGATGGGTAAAACCTCCTCTTACAAATGTAGAATTCGTATACGTCCACACTATCGTGGCATGCGATATTCTCGGTGTTTTAAGGTGTTGGTTGATTTCAGAATTTTATTGTTTTGAGGAATCAATAATATTTGAAATCTAATATTTTGATCATTGTGATTCATAGGATTTTCAAATGGTTTTCAACCCACTTGCTGTGATACTGAAAGAAAATAAACTTACTGGAATAAAATACATTGATTGGAAAAGAAATTTTGATATTGTCTTAACTGTTGAGGAGTACAAGTATGTGCTCTTCGATGAGTGTCCTCCTAAGCCTGCGGATGATTCTGGGGAAAAAGAACTTTTCGAATACCAGAATCGGGCTGCTAGGCAGGAATCCATGGTTGCACAAAAGGTTTCTACTTCTAAGCCGAAAGGCAAGAAGAAGAAAAAACAAGGTGGAGCAAAGGTGGCGGGTGGACCTCAGGGAGGAGTGAAGAAGCCGAAAGGAAAGTTCTTCACTTGTAAGAAGACTGGACATGGGAAGAAAGACTGCCCCAACCTAAAGCAGAACAAAGGTATATCTTCTGGCTTAGTCGTTGAAACATGTTTAGTGGTGTTATCTATCGGTACCTGGTGTGTAGATACGGGAGCCACTGATCATGTCTGCAATTCTTTGCAGGGGTTCCAGGAAACCCGACAACTAGCTGAAAGAGAAATTACCGTCTACATGGGCAATGCTACAAAGGTGGCGGCTATTTTAGTGGGAGACGTTCATTTATCATTTGATAGAAATAAAGTTTTGGTTTTGAGAAATTGTCTTTATGTACCTACATTTAGAAAGAATTTGATTTCGGTTTCTAAATTGTTTATGGATGGATATTCTGTTTCTTTTAATGACAGAGTTGTTATAAAAAGAAATAGAGAGATTATCTGTACAAGTACATTGCTTGGCAATTTGTATACTCTTGAACCAAAAGCTCCCACGATGCATATAGAAGTTAATAACTCATCTACTAATTCCAATAAGAGAAAAGAACCTTCGAAGATGAACCAAACATATCTTTGGAATCTAAGGCTTGGTCATATTAACCTGAGTAGAATTCCAAGGTTGTTAGCTGATGGACCTTTGGGTTCATTAGTGGTGGAGGATCTCCCAACCTGCGAATCTTGCTTGGAAGGTAAAATGACCAAGAGGCCTTTCAAGGCCAAGGGGCATAGAGCCAAAGATGTGTTAGAATTGGTTCATTCTGATTTTTGCGATCCTATGTCTATCCATGCTAGAGGTGGTTTTGAATACTTCGTCTCTTTTATAGACGATTATTCAAGATATCAATACATTTACTTGATGCGCCACAAGTCTGAATGCTTTGACAGGTTCAAAGAATTCAAGGCTGATGTGGAGAACCGTCAAGGTAAAAGTATCAAGACCCTACGATCTGATCGTGGTGGTGAGTACCTCTTGGTAGAGTTTAGGAATTACTTATCTGAGGCTGGGATTCAATCCCAATTGTCTGCACCTGGCACACCCCAGTAGAATGGTGTAGCGGAGTGAAGGAATAGGACTCTTATGGAGATGGTTAGATCGATGATGAGTTATTCTGAGTTGCCAGATTCGTTCTGGGGGTATGCGCTGGATACGACAGTGTATATTATGAACTTGGTTCCATCTAAATCAGTGCCTTCTACTCCCATAGAATTGTGGACTGGGCGAAAGCCTAGTCTAGACGTATTCGGATATGGGGGAGTCCAGCACATGTGCTGAAGGCTGATGCTGGTAGGTTGGAACCTCGTACAGAAGTGTGCATGTTCGTGGGATACCCTAGAGGAACGAAAGGTGGTTTGTTTTATATTCCTAGAGATCAGAGGGTGATCGTTAGCACGAACGCCCGATTTCTAGAGGAACACTATGTGATGAACCACAAGCCCAAGAGTAGGATTGTTCTGGAGGAATCAAGAAGGGAAGTCGCTACTTCAGTACCACCGGTACAAGACGATATACCACAAGTCACTACACCGCGTGTCACAGAGGATACACAGGTGATACCTCGTCGTAGTGGGAGGATTGTGAGACAGCCTGATAAATTCATGTTCTTGGGAGAGTCTTTGGACTTGGTCCCTGGCGAACATGAACCTGATCCCTGGACATATGACGAGGCACTCCAAGATGAATATGCGGTATCTTGGCAAAGAGCGATGAATTCTGAGATAGAATCTATGGATTCTAATCAGGTCTGGGAGCTAGTAGAGCCACCCGATGGTGTAAAAGCCATTGGATGCAAGTGGATATACAAAAGAAAGAGAGGAGTAGATGGGAAGGTTGAGACCTTCAAAGCTAGGCTTGTTGCGAAAGGGTATACTCAGAAAGAGGGTATCGATTATGAGGAGACTTTTTCGCCGATAGCTATGCTTAAGTCTATCCGGATTCTCTTATCTATAGCTGCTCATATGGATTATGAGATTTGGCAGATGGATGTCAAGACAGCTTTCCTTAACGGAAGTCTTGAGGAGAACATCTATATGCAGCAGCCAGAGGGATTCATTGCTAAAGGCAAAGAGCATCTAGTGTGTAAGCTTAATCGATCCATTTATGGATTGAAGTTTGCTTCGAGATCTTGGAACATCCATTTTGATGCGGTAATCCAATCATAAGAATTTATTCAAAGTCCGGATGAGCCATGTGTATACAGAAGATGTGACGGAAACGTAGTGGTATTTCTTGTACTATACATAGATGACATTTTGTTAGTTGGCAACAATATCAAAGTGTTATCAGACATAAGGGTATGGTTGTCCAAACAGTTTGACATGAAGGACTTGGGAGAAGTGGGACACATCCTTGGGATCAAGGTGATAAGGGATCGCAAGAAAAGGATGTTGTGTTTATCTCAAGATTCATACATTAACACTATCCTTGCTCATTTTAGCATGCAGAACTCCAAGAAAGGTTTTCTACCTTTTAGGCATGGAGTACCTTTATCTAAAGAGATGTGTCCCAAAACATCAAAGGAGATAGAGGAGATGAAGGCGGTTCCTTATGCTTCGATAGTAGGAAGCCTCATGTATGCTATGCTATGTACGAGACCACATATCTGCTTTGCCGTGGGCATGGTTAGCAGATATCAGAGTAATCCTGGACAGGGACATTGGACTGCGGTAAAGCATATATTGAAGTACCTGAGAAGGATAAGGGATTATATGCTGGTTTACCGCGCATATCAAGTAGTCCCTGTGGGTTACACGGATTCTGATTTCCAATCAGATAGGGACAACAGTAAGTCTAGCTCGGGGTTTGTGTTTACTTTTGGAGGTGGAGCCATAGTATGGAGGAGTGTCAAGCAGAAATGCGTGGCGGACTCTACCATGAAAGCTGAGTATGTGGCAGCCTCTGAGGCAGCCAAGGAAGCTGTATGGCTCAGGAACTTCTTGATGGACTTGGATGTGATTCCTGGTTTGCTCAGAACTATCACAATTTATTGTGATAACAGTGGTGCAGTTGCAAACTCGAAGCAACCACGAGCCCATAAGGCGAGTAAACACATAGAGCGCAAGTACCACCTGATACGAGAGATCGTAAAGCGAGGAGAATTAGTTGTCGCCAAGATTGCATCAGAGGATAACCTGGCGGATCCATTCACTAAGGCCCTTCCAGTGAAAGCGTTTGATAGGCATGTGGAGGACATGGGGATAAGATGTATGGCAGTGTGATGACAGCATAGTCTTTTAGTATAAGTGGGAGATTGTTGGGATGTATACTGAAAGCCTAGCCTTTTGTATGGACATCTTTATTTTGAAATAAGAATCACATGATCATTGTTTTCACTTTATATTTAATATATGTGCATATTGTCTAATACTCTACATTGTAGATAACGTGGTACTTGGTGAGGCATAGAAGATCATGTTATCAGTTCCTTGTAGAATATAAGTATAGGCTCATAACCAAGATGGTCTTGGACAAACCATTGGCATGGTTGTAGTGTGATTTGGTATTGGTTTATCTTGACCATAGAATTACACTAGATCATTTTGTGTGTATTGAGTAGGACCGACATAGAGGTGATTCAATCTATTGCTAACTATATGATTGAATCAGACCTCGGGTATTATGTTGCACATGCTTTGAATCCCTATATAATAACGGGCATATGTACTTAGTATTTATTTCTTTGATTTACCAATGGGTGAGATTAATAGATTAAATCAATAGGCTCGGTAAGTTGGGAAATGGTATTATTTACATGGTGGGCCGTTGATTATAGAAAGAAACCGTGTCCTATATATTAGGTTGATGATGTCCCCTTGAGGAGCTCATAAGGTTTATCATGTAAACCCCGTGGGTTGACTTAGTCAACATGATAATAAGGTTGAGTGGTACTACTCGAGGAGTTAGATGTTAATTAATTGATGGTCAGTAAATCAATTAATTGACGGACATTCGATATCTTAAACACGGGGAGATAGTTGTGCAAATAATATATGGAGCCCATATAAATGGGGGTTGGTGAGGTAGATCAATGATGATCCTCTAGTGGAATGGAACATCATTGATGGATCAAGTTTGTGTGGTTTCGATCCATCGGGTGGCCAAGATCCAACTCCTCCTCATGGTCCCTATCGTAGCCTTATTAAAACCTCAAGGAGCCTAGATCCGACGGTTGGGATGAAACCCTAGATCCGACGGTTGGGATGAAACCCTAGATTCGACAGTTGGGATGAAACCCTAGATCCGACGGTTGAGATGAAACCCTAGATCCGACGGTTGGGATGAAACCCTAGATTCGACGGTTGGGATGAAACCCTAGATCCGACGGTTGGGATAAAACCCTAGATCCGATGGTTGGGATGAAACCCTAGATCCGAGGGTTGGGATGAAACCCTATATCCGACGGTTGGGATGAAACCCTAGATCCGACGGTTGGGATGAAACCCTAGATCCAACGGTTGGGATGAAACTCTAGATCCGACGGTGGAGACTAAGTCTCTAGATCCGACGGTGGAGATTGAAAGGAGGCCTTAGCCTAACTCTATGAAAGGAGGGCTAAGGGCTTGGACGTGGAAGATATAGATAAATATGAAGAAGAAGATTAGGGTTTTTGGCTTGGGCGGCTAGGGTTTGGGAAAAGGTTTGGGCGGCAATCCTTGGAAGGATTAAGGTTTGTTTCCTTCTCTTCCTAATTGGTAGCCGACGCCCATCTTCTTCCTCCTTGCTTTGGCCGGCGCCCATACCCATTATTCCTTCTCCCTCTCTCCTTGGTGGCCGGTGGCAACCTTTCTTCAAGGTTGGCCGACGCTCAATTATCTACTCCTTGGCCGGCGGCTATATCAAGCTCTTTGGCTTGGTGGTCGGTTCTAGATAGGAGAAGGAGTTTTTGTTTGGTTCTTCTCTTTGTTCGAAGCGAGCAAGGAAGGGAAGAACGTGATCTAGGAGGCTTCAACTCGTGGAGGATCTTCGCCCACACGATGTCCACGAGGAGGATGGGACATACGGTAGAAGACCAAGAGGTATAAAAGTTTTACAAACTTTATTCTTGATCCTCTTATGATAAGATATGCTAGCTTATGTTCTTTATGTTAGTATGTGTTGATTATACTAGTTTGCATTTCTTTGTATTTGTTTAATCATGGACCCCGATAAGAAACACAAAAACCGGCGATCCGTTCGTCGTCTCTTCCGCGGCTAACCGACTAGAAGAGTTGATTGCTTGAACAACAAGTTTGTTCAAGCGATCGCTAGAGTCGTTGGCACGATGACGAAACGGTTGTGCTTCGAAAACTCATCCCGTCCGTATTAGTTTTAGTTGATAAAATTTTAATTTGGGGACAAGGGAGGCAATGAGACTCCGACGCAACCCAGAGGGCACTCCCTTCAATTTTTACTAATTATGCTAGTCAGATCATTACCTGTAGGGTAATGGACATGCAAGTATACTATTGTTGATGCAGATAGTGGAGGATTAGTATATGGTGTTTCATAGGGATTCGGATCCTTGAGTTGATTGTGTTGGGTTTTATAACTTGGATGGTATTTTTGAGTACAAACCTGTGTGACGCAGGAAAAAAATAAAGTTACTTGCATATCATCTTCGAGGTTAGACCGTTACTTGGTGGAAGATGTAGGAAATAATCTTTGGGAAATAACAAATCACTTGGTCATGGTGTAGTGATGTTGTGAGTGAATATTTTCCTGCGTCACTTTCTTTGACTCATTGTCAGGGAATTCTTGAGTATCAAGTAGAGTGATCATTTGGTAATGGGAGTACCATTCAGAGTCATTATACTTGCAAAGGTTATGACCACCTAATAGCTTAAGAAGGTGAATGGATGTCTTCGGCCATTCACGATCTATTGACTTACATTCAAATTAGGATGTTTGGATCTTCTATCAGATCCTATCGGAAAGCATTTGATCGAGTCATGAGTATAGAAATGACTCTGTACAAGTATGTTAAGAGTTGGAGATCGATAAGCAGACATTGCAAGTCAGATATTGAATCAGAAGTCTCTGAATGTTGGACAAAAGGAGCAAGATCTGAGTCATGGGTCATGAGCTACTTTTCGATCATAGAAGAACAATCGTAGATCATCAGAACTTTCTTATACTTGTCAGCAAAACCGGAGGAAAGACTCCGAAGGATTATGTGCATGTAGTGCGGGTCACGACGACACGCAAAGTCAGATTATCCGTTGGATTAGTTTACCTATTGCTATTCTAAACAATTGGTACATACGAGGATAATGTACTTTGAAGACTCAGTTGAAGACTATTGATGTTGCTTTTGGAGGATGATTCACAATCTCGATAGTAGAGATCATCACAGAAGATTGGGTTATCACACCAGCAACGATATACAGTAGTATCTTCACAGAAGGCATAGTTGGAGTTCCTTGATACTTCCATTCGGAAGAAGCAATTTACTCAGCAGTATCAGCAGGAGACATCTTAGAAGACTCAGCAACATCAACAATTGTTATCTCCTTAGGCGCATCTATATCATTTGCCGAGTTGAAGCGTGCTATGATATTAGTAGTTATTCAATATTTTACAGTCGATGGTGTACTCTTTACCAACACAACAATGCTTATTTTCTCGATTGCAGTCGTTTCGATTTGCATCTCCGCTTCAGCAGTTGATTTCAATTCCTCCATGGTAGTCTTTTGCATCTACAGGAACTCAGCCATCAAGAACATAAGTTGGAAGAGTTTACATCTTTACTCGAGAGAAGATGTAGAGGGTCGAAGGATTAGTCATTCGGAATATTATGTTGGTTTATACACCCATTGATTCGGATAGTTCATATTCATTAAGTTTAGAGTGATTTTGGATGTGATTAGGAAGAGTTGTCGTAGTTGCTATATTGTTGACTTGGTTGATATGGTGTGGATATGGATATCCCAATATTAACTTGGTTAGTTAAATTGTTGAGATGACGGTATAATATGTCTCTGGGAGGTGCATATAATCCGAGAGTATTTGGATGTAGTTCTGGATGAACTCCTAGGCTTGCCACTGGATACGCTCGGAGTTATTTTGGGAATAGTTTCGATATTGAAGACCTCATACTAGGAGATAAATTTTATTGGTATCAGTGTTGATAAACACTATGGGAATTGAAAGAATGTAAGTTGCGATTATAGGAGGTGTTGGATAGGAGATTTATCTATCCCAGTGTTTCTTCTCAAGAAGATCTGGAATTCTTTGTTAAGAGAAAGACGAACCTTTGAGGTTATGCATCAATTATCGATGATGGAATGCAGTAGCTGTTGAGAATGAATATCTTTTGTTGTAGATAGATGATCTGTTTAGATCAACTAAAGGACACTGCCATATACTCTAGGGTTGATTTATGAATGGATTGTTGATATTGTAGTGACTTGGTGTCATACAATTATTATTGTCAGTGCGATGATTGAGATATCATCAGCTTAGAGTAAAAAGATGCAGGTGTGTAGAAGACGACATTTCATACTTGGTATGAATTTTATGAGCTTTTGATAATATTGTTATACTTATTTAACGACTTAATCGTTCATGGACTTGAGGAATCGAGTATTCTGAAAGCGATTGGATCAGTTGGTGGTTGTCGTCTTAGATGATATTTTTGGATATATTCACGATTGTAAGGGAAGTTGGTGATTTCCCTAGATTGATTTGGTTATTACCACATATGTGGATAGGATGTTCTAGCATTACTATACCACTGATTTGTTTGACCAAGAAGGTGATGGAATTCACTTGGTTAGAAGCTTGTGAAACTGGTTTTCAGGGCCTAGACGGTGGCGAACTTTTGTATTAGTGTTAGTTAATCCTTCTGGTGTGGATGGAAGGGTAATATACACAGATGCATCTTTTCAGGGATTGGAGCGGTTCTGATGTAGTTGAATGAGACGTAACTCATGCTTACTCCAGTTGAGGAACTACGAGATAGGCTGTCATATACATGACGTGGATTTAGCAGTTATTATCTTGCTTTGTAGATGTATGGAGTAGGATTGCTCAGGGAGTTTTGGTTTGCTACTAAGTAGCTACTATAGATTTGCTAGAACACGGACAGTTGCAATAAGAGAGATTAGTCACTATAGTCTTCCCGTTACTTATAGTCAGTGTGGTAGAGTGGATTTTAGATAGTAGATTGATTTCTCTTGTGAGAAAATAATACTCCATCTCTGAGGAGCATAGTGGTTTCCCGGAGTCGCATTAGATTTAGGAAGAGTTGTTCCAGGAGACTCGTTATTCGAAATTGGTGATTTATTTGGATTGTATCCGGAAAATAGCGAGTTTTGAAACATTCTTGGTGGTGGAACGCTATATGGGACATGGTTGATTCCATAGCTTGTTGTTTGGTGTGTCAACAAGTAAAGGCAAAATATTAGTGACCAGTAGAGTTACGTACCGAGATGAAAGAAGTAGCCTAGTATAATGGATTGTATTGGGAGATTATCTAGAATTCGGAAAGGACTTGATGCGATTTAGGGTAATCGGTGATCGATTAGCTAAGTCTACTCATTTGCTACTGAGACATAAGATGGATTTTGTTGGATTTCTTGATGGAATTATATTTTGAGGAGATTTCAAGTTTTATGGAATATCCTTGAATATCATTTCTAGAAGTGATTCATGAATCACCTTACGATTTTGGCAAAGTCTCCAATAGGTCACAGATATAGAGCTTCACTCTGGTACGATTGATTATTTACCTTTTGATAGATGGTCAATATGGAGGTATTATTTATACTTTAGAAGTCCTGTTGAGAGTATACGTGATAGATATCAGAGGTTATATGAGAGCTAGAAAATAATATTCGAGCTTAGTATCCACAATTAATTACTTGAAGTGTGTGATTTTCTTCAAGTGCTTGAGATAGGCAATGCATTACTTACTCATCATACTTGGGTTGGAAATTTGGGGATCAAATTTTTATTAATGAGGGAGAATGTAAGATATCGAAAAATGAAACAATAATAAAATAATATTTGTTAATTAGAAAAATACCCACTGGAATTTTTCAGAATTGTTTAGAAATTTATTTAGATTTAAATGGAACTTCTATGAATTTATGGGGAATATTTAATAGGTTATATTAAATCTATTTAGATTATCTATAGTTGAGGGATTAATAGGTTTAAATAGCTAAACCTACGTTAATTTCTCCTTATTTTTCCCTACCCATATGTTCACGCCGTAACTCCTCTTCTCCCCATTGAGCACCTCACTGCATCACCTTCACAACCAATCACCGTCGCACCGTCGCCATCGCCTCCTTGCCGCGCTCCACTGATCCAGACAACTGTGAGCATTGACAATCTCTGTTAGTGCCTATAAGAATCATATATCTCCACAATGACATGATATTATCCACTTTGGGCCTAAGCCCTCATGGTTTTATTTTTGGGCTTTACCCAAATGGTCTCATGCCAATGGAGATATCGTTGTCTTATAAGCACATGATCTTTTCCATGTCTTACCAATGTGGGACTTTGATTATATTCTCAATACTTGAACAATCCCCCCTCAAACGAAGAACCACATTGACCCCCCCCCTCAAGCATATTTGTCCTCGAAGGACATCCTCTACTTGATGTTCGATCCTCAACCCACTAGGACTTCTTGCCAACTGTCTGATCCTCCTGACCCAGTTGGACTTCCTGCCAGTTATCCAACCCTTCTGGCCCAACTGGACTTCATGCCAGTTGTTCGGTCCTCTCAACCCAACTGGACTTCTTGCCTGGTGTCTAGTTCTCTTGATCCGGACATGGGAGCTCCACTTCCTTTGTTCGAGGTTCATGGCTTGACATGGACCATGGCTCTGATACTAATTGTTAGTGCCTATAAGAATTATATATCTCTACAATGACATGATATTGCCCACTTTGGGCCTAAGCCCTCATGGTTTTATTTTTGGGCTTTACTCAAAAGGCCTCATGCCAATAGAGATATCTTTTTATCTTATAAGCACATGATCTTTTCCATGTCTTACCAATGTGGGACTTTGATTGTATTCTCAATACTCCAACAATCTCTTCCCCACTCAGTAGAAGCCGGATTACGTGATCATCGCCTCTCCACCTAGAGAAGACTGCCCATCTTCGCTGTGACCGATGGATGCTATCACTGGCATCTCCCTCTGTCATCGTTGATTTCGGAGCCCAGCCCAGCCATCACCGAATCTCGCGACGGGTTGATGGATGGGATCAGTTTGCGGATGACTTGGTGCTAAGGTCACTGCTGTCGAGTTTGCACCTAATATTAATTGGTGGTGATCGGTGCAGGCTACATTGGTTTGAAGGATGGGATCAAAAAATTTATAGGTTTAGTTCCTATATTTTATACAACTAATTATGGTAATTCTATAGTCTATTGTCTTGTTTCTCCTCAGATTAAAGTTCTAGAAAAGGGATAGATCAACAAGGTTTATGCTATTGCAGCTGTAGGTATTATATTACATTGGAGTTGAGATGGAATTTGGCCACAGTTCTATTGATGTGTGTAGATCGGATTGTCTTTTGTATCAAGAAGAAGCTGTGGTCAGTTGATTTGGACTGGGGTAAGTGGTGTTGGTGCAGTGGGCACCTAAGTCAAACCTAAGTTTTGATTATAGCAAACGATATAAAGTTAAGCTTATATTGTTATCTCACGAGCTAAATCAAGTGTGCAGAAAAGTCTCAATGCTGGAGCTGAAGGCTAGCGACACCCGGAGGAAGCCGCGGTGGTCGGGCGACACTCGAGTTACTTTGGAGGGAGCTGAAGGAATCGAGTGGAAGGCCGAAAGCAAAAGCGACACGTAAGTATCGAGGTAAGCTCGTGTGTGCGAGCGTAAGTGAGGTCGTATCCTCTTTACGGGGATGATCTTAGGCGACGATCCGACCCAAGACTTCCCATGGAAGCTCTATGTTGAGATCGGACGGCAAGTGGCCGTCGAATCCACTTATATTTTGAGCTAACTCTTTATTGTAGTCAAAAATCCTGGCCATCAGTTCAACCGGCCAGTTCAACCGGTGGTCAAAAATTAGCCTCGAGGAGTCAAGCTTTATCACCATTTTTCAAGGAGTTTTGTGCCCATTTGTGATTGGTTGAAGACCCATTCGTTGAGGGGCTTAAAGGCTATAAAAGGAGGGCCAAACCTAGGGTTTCATCCTAAATTCTAAGTGCTCAAAAGCCTCCGTTACGCTGCAACTCTCCGACGACTCTACAACAACGAAGTGCTGCCAATAACCCTAGCTTAAAGTTTCTTTTGTTTAGTTGTTGGTATAATCTTAATTTGTTATTGCTTTCAATATTGCAATTCTTTTTAATCGAGGCTTTTCGTTGCATTTTACTTTAATATAAGAGAGGGTTTGTCTCTCTATCTTTTTGCTTCGAAGGCTTTTGTAATCGTAAAACTCCTACCTCCAACGAGGAGGAGTGTTTTAGTGAATTGCCCTCCGTACACAGTCTAGGACCGTTAGGGCCTTGGAGTAGTAGCCGAAGGCTATGAACCAAGTAAAAAAACTATTTGTCTCATTTAGATTTTATTTATATTTCCGCTGCGTTTAATTGTCTATCGAACGATTTAAAAGAAAAGTTTTTATCGCTATTCACCCCCCCTCTAGCGATTCGCTTCGATCCAACAATTGCTATCAGAGACGGGGGCGCTTAGATTTGGTGAAACCACCAATCTAACATTTTTTACAGATTTATTTTTCGTTCGTTTAAATTTTCCTCCCGCACTACTAATCCTAGACGAAGTCTTGGTACTCTTCGTTTGGTTTTGTTTTGCAAGTATTCACTTTTGGAGTAGCCGACGGTCAAACGGGCATAACTTTTTGTACAAGTTGACCCACGACACGGTCTACCTACCAAATCGAAGCCCTCGCAGAGATCTACACTTCTTTTGGGGGTTTACCCCTATAACAAGTTGTTATCATCCTAAAATATTGACGTTTAGTAGCCTTTCAGGGACATCGAAGGTTGTGAGTACTTACTTTTTATTTAGTTTCTTATTTCTTTGCTTAACTTTCTATTTTTCGTTTGTTTCTTTTTATTTCCCACACTACTAATCCAAGACGCAAGTCTTGGTACTTTCGTGTGTTTTTGTCGTTGCTAGGTCTTTTTTTTAGTCTCCTTGTTTTTTTGTTCTAATGGCCCATCTCGAGGGTTTTAGCACCGTCCGACCTCCGTTTTACAACGGAGATGATTTCCGTTACTGGAAAGGTCGGATGGAATGCTTTCTCAAAACCCAAATCGAGATGTGGATCATAATCCAAACGGGTTTCACACTTCCGACTAATGAAGTGGGTGACTCCTTGGATTATGATCAATGGACCGTTGCAACAAAATGACAAGTCGAAGCCGATGCCAAGGCAACACAAATCCTCCAATGCGGCTTGTCCAAGGAGGAGTTAAATCGCGTCGGCCCCTTCATAAGTGCAAAAGATCTTTGGACAAAACTAGTGGAGCTACACGAAGGGACCGATGAAGCAAAGGTATGTAAGCGCGACCTCTTATTCAATAAATTATATAATCTAAAAATGTAGGAACACGAGTCCGCGACGCAACTTCACGCCCGAGTCCAAGACATCGTCAACAACCTACACGCAATCGGGCAAAAGGTCGAAAACCGCGACCTTATAAGGTATGTTCTAAACTCTTTTCCGAGAACTACCTTGTGAGCATCCATGGTCGATGCCTACAAGGTTTCCAAGGACCTTTCTAAACTTAGATTAGATGAACTTTTTTCCGATTTTGAACTTCATGAGCAGTCTAACTCAGAACCCGAGAAAGGTATAGCCTTGTTTGCAGGTTCAAAGAAGAAGAAAATTGCAAGCAAGCCACCACCAACCGAGGAGGAAGACGAGTCCGAAGAAGAAATTGACCTGGAGTTGACTGCCGAACTAATGAACCTAGCTCGAAGGATAGCCAAGGGACGAAAGCGAACCATGACTCGACCCAACCAAGGTAAGCCTAAAAGTTCTAATATTAGGTGTTATAAGTGTAACAGGTTTGGACATATCAAGTCCGAGTGCCCCAAGCTCAACCACCAAGCACCTAAGCACAAGAAGGCCCTCAACGCGACATGGGAAGAAGCGTCATCCGAAGAAGATGAAGACCACGTCTTCATGGCGAAATCAATTGAGTCAGACACGGAGACCGAACCTGAACTTGAGTCAGAACCTGAGGATGACTCGGACTACGAAGCTACCTTCAAGTCAAGCCACGGATACGCATCCGGTTCAAAAGATACCCTTAAAGTGAGTCGAACTTTATTTAATACTTTGCATAATACAGTTAGGTTTTTGTCTAGGAAATTAGTTAAATCCGAGTCCAAGGTCGAGACCCTGGTTGAGGAAGTTAAACTCCTCAAACACGAGGTCTCCCTAGCCTCTTCGACTAGTCGAGTTCAAGAGAAGGACTCAACTCGGGTTGAAAAACTCGAAGTTGAGAACTCACTCTTGAAAAGTCAAGTCGAAGATCTTAGGAATACGTTGGAAAGGTTTACTTTGGGATCCAAAGGACTTGACCTCCTACTTGGATCACAAAGGGCCGTGTACAACAAGGCCGGACTAGGGTTTAGCTCAAACACGACCAATAAGTCGTATATGTCAATCGTAAGTAGACATAAAAAATGTGTCCAAGCATGGGTCCCTAAAACCATTTTGATTTCAACTCTAGGATCCAACTCGTACTGGGTTCCCAAGGACCAAATCCACTATGTGGATAGACCGAACCGATTCAACGGTCTAGGGGGAGCCAGTACAAAACATGTTTGTGTTTTAACTTAGAAATTGCATGCTTAGATTTTTTTTTGTTTTTTTTTTCTTTCGTGAACTCTCTTAGAACACGTAAATAACCAACTAAAATCCTTCGAAAAGATTGAGCCTCGGGGAGCCTCCTTTCAAATAACCAACTAAAATCCTTCGAAAAGATTGAGCCTCGGGGAGCCTCTTTTCAAATAACCAACTAAAATCCTTCGAAAAGATTGAGCCTCGGGGAGCCTCTTTTCAAAAATAACTAGTTAGACGAGGAAATAATTTTAGGTGAGTCAAGTCATCATTTTCTTGAAAATTGCTTTGTCTAAGGAAGTGGTCGATGATCCGATAAAAGAGGCCCCTGTGCCTCGCCACGACCTGGAAGCCATGGTCTTGAAAAGGTAAACTTGACAAGCCTAGGGTCAAATCCAAATCTAACATTACTTAAACATAAATGCACTTAATCAACTTAATTGGAAGTCATCTCACAAAGAACACATAAGTATAACATGCTTGATCATATAGACTCCGGTGAGATGACCTAGGTTTAACAACTTACAACCAATTTTTTTTTTTTAAAAAAAAAATATATATATATATAATAATCTAACATCCAATCCAACCACCTTGTGTGTAGGATCAATGGATGTTAGACAGCGATTGCTCCTGACACATGACCGGGGATCAACTCAAATTCGCGAAGCTTCGATTCAAACGAAAAGGATCGGTAGCCTTTGGGAATAACGGCAAGCTCAAAATCATCGGATCAGGTGATATCGAGCTTAACTCGAATTTTGTTATTAAAAATGTATTACTTGTAGAGAATTTTGAATATAACCTGCTTAGCGTAAGCCAATTATGTGACAATAATTATAAGGTCGTATTTTTAGAAAATGAATGTGTAATTAAAACAAATGAAACAACTAAAACAATACTCAAAGGAACTAGGACAAATAACATTTATACAATTAACTTAATCAAATCCTCAGCCAAATGTCTTATGACACAGGAAGAGGAATCATGGTTGTGGCACCGACGACTCGGTCACTCGCACCCAAGACTCGTCCACAAGATGAGTCAGAGTGGCCTAGTCAGAGGCTTACCCAACCTTAACAATTTGGTTAATAAAATCTTTAATGCTTGTCAACAAGGAAAACAACCTAGGACACAACACAAGTTAACTAACCAAGAACGAACCTCAAGTGTACTTGAGCTCCTGCATATGGATCTATTCGATTCACATGGAGCCAAGTCACTCAATAAAAGTCAATATTGCTTAGTCATAATTGACGACTACTCCAGGTTTACCTGGGTTAGGTTCATCAAACATAAAAATGATACCCTAGATCAATTAATCAATTTATTCAAATTAATCGAGAATAAACCTTAAGGTTAAAAGAATTAGAAGTGATCATGGTGGTGCATTCGAAAATCAAAGGTTCACCGACTTCTGTAACCTAAACGGATACAACCATGAATTCTCTTGCCCTAGGACCCCTCAACAAAATGGCCTAGTGGAGCAGAAAAACCGAACTCTACAAGAAGCCGCTAGGACCATGTTGAACGAATATGACCTACCCGATAGGTTTTGGGCGTATGAGTACGGCATGCTATGTCCAAAATAGAATCCTTATGGTAAAGAGGCACCTTAAGACCTCATACGAGATTTATCACGATAAAATACCTAACATCAAGTACTTTAGGGTATTTGGGTGTAAGGTACATATCCTAAACACTAAGGATTACCTAGGGAAATTTACATCCAAGACCACGACCGGAATCTTTCTAGGATACTCGACTACAAGTCGAGCTTATAGAGTATATAACCACGACACCCTTAGAGTCGAGGAGACTATCAATGTAGTATTTGATGAAGGACATGAATCTACAAAACCCCCGGCAACCCAAATTAGCGAGCCGATTCATACTAGACCTAACTATGATCCAGAGATCAGGTCTAGTGTTAATCCTAACCTAAGTCAACCAAGTCACTCTATTGATCAAGTGATAGATGACTCCAACCAAACTAATGTTCAACCAAGTCACCCCATTGATCAAGCATTAGGTGACACAAACCCAACCCAATCTAGGATTCAGACTAACCACCCTATCGATCAAGTGATAGGAGATCCTAATCTAGGAGTTCGAACTAGAGCATCCTATAGGAACCTTAGTCAAATTTCCTTAATTTCAAAGATAGAACCCAAATCAATTGAACAAGCTCTTCTTTATCCCGATTGGATTATTGCAATGCAAGAAGAGCTAGCTCAATTTACTAGGAATGAAGTGTGGGAATTAGTACCACCACCTAAAGACAAAACAATAATTGGAACAAGGTGGGTGTTTCGAAATAAGCTTGATGATAAAGGTGAAGTAGTTAGAAACAAGGCTAGGTTAGTCGCCAAAGGGTTTAGTCAAGTTGAAGGCTTAGATTACGACGAAACCTATGCCCCAGTAGCTAGACTCGAATCCATTCGAATGTTGCTAGCTTATGCCGCACATCGAGGATTTAAGCTATTTCAAATGGATGTTAAGTCGGCATTCTTAAATGGATACATTAAAGAAGAAGTTTATGTTAGCCAACCCCCCGGATTCGAAAATCTAGATAAACCCGACCATGTTCTAAAACTTAAGAAAGCTCTCTATGGACTTAAACAAGCTCCTCAAGCTTGGTACGAGAGACTTTCAATCCATCTTAAGTCAAAAGGGTTTAACCAAGGCTTAGTTGACCCAACTCTCTTCGTAAAAACCTTAGGTAAAGAAATATTCATAGCTCAAATTTATGTAGACGATATAATTTTTGGAACCTCTAACTCAGCCTTACTAAACGAGTTCGTTTCACTCATGGAAAGTGAGTTTGAAATAAACTTGGTAGGCGAGTTAAGTTTCTTTTTAGGTCTACAAATTAAACAAACTAAGGATGGTATATACCTATATCAACAAAAATACACTAAGGAGTTAATTAAAAGATTTGGAATGCAAGACGCTAAGATAATAAACACCCCAATGGCGATTAATGTTAACATAGGAGAAGACCTAGAAAGTAAGTCCATTGACTTAAAATACTATAGAGCTTATAGAAGTCTCCTAATCTGACATCCTATTCATAGAGAAGTATGTGCGCCAGGTTTCAAACCTGTGCTAAGGAGTGTCACCTAACCCTAGTTAAGCGTATCCTTAGATATCTTAAGGGTACACTTAACGTTGGTATTTGGTACCCTAGATCTACGGAGTTTGAACTAATCGGCTACTCCGATTCGGATTATACCAGTAGTAAACTCGATAGAAAGAGCACGAGTGGTTGTTGTCAACTACTCGGCTCAAGTCTAGTGAGTTGGTGCAGTAGGAAGCAACATTGTGTTGCCTTATCTACCACCGAAGCAGAATACGTTGCGATGGGTGAGTGTGTAACTCAGCTTCTTTGGATGATGCACACTCTCCGAGACTTTAGGTTGGACTTCACTAAAACTAAAATTTTTGTAGATAACATAAGTTTGATAAATCTAACTAAGAACCCTATATGCCATTCAAGGACAAAGCATATAGAGGTAAAACACCATTTCATTCAAGAACATGTAGCCAACGGCTCCATACAACTCGAATATGTTGACTCGAAATCTAACCTAGCAGATATATTTACTAAACCACTACTCGAAGTCGAATTAAGTCTCTTGAGACGAAGATTAGGCATGTGCGTAATAGAATAGGAACTTGCAAATTATATTTTCTTACTACTATTTCTTACTTTTTTTTCATGGAACTAGCATAGGACATACCTTAGATATCATGCACCTATAGATTTAAGGAGCCAATACATCTCACAACACATAGGACTAATGTGTTTGTGTACATAGCCATGTAGATGGGCGTGAGATGTTAAGACCTTACTCCTGGTTCCAGATGTAGAGCTAGTGCATCGCTATGAACCACGGAGTATAATCATACATACTAACCGACTCTGACCAGGACTGGTTGATCCTTCATATCAATCAAGCCAAATATGAGTCGAACATTTTATAGATGAACTTATTTTCAGTATATTATTTTTAAAAATAAAAATGTGGAACATGCTTGGACTTTAAATTTAACATTTATTTTGTTTTCCACACACCCCTTACTCTTTTTGATATACGGCAAAAGGGAGAGAAAAAGGAGAAAAAGGACAAAAGTTAAGGGGTCAAAATTTTTTTTTGATAACTTAACTCTTACTTCATAATTAAACCAAAAGTTAACTTTAAGTTTTGAAAACTTATTTAAACTTTTAACAAAAGGCCAAGGTTAAGAAATCATTTGGTTTCTTAACTTAAAACTTATTTTAAACACTATGGCCAATATTAAGTAATTTCGATTACTTAATTCTTTATCTTAGTAGCACATATCAAGGGGGAGAGTTAAAACCCTTTCTCAAGTACTCACCCTCGGTCAAGGGGGAGGATTCCTCAAGGGGGAGCACTTGAAAAAGAATTTTTATATACTCCTACTCATTCATGCATAATCTCATACTTATTTTTGTCTTAACTTTGTATGTGGGTTTGCCAT
This sequence comes from Wurfbainia villosa, assembly GCA_025175895.1. Taxonomy (NCBI): domain Eukaryota; kingdom Viridiplantae; phylum Streptophyta; class Magnoliopsida; order Zingiberales; family Zingiberaceae; genus Wurfbainia; species Wurfbainia villosa. The sequence continues at coordinate 28,148,586 of CM045995.1, forward strand.
AAATCAAAAAGGGGGAGATTGTTGGTGCAGTGGGCACCTAAGTCGAACCTAAGTTTTGATTATAGCAAACTATATAAAGTTAAGCTTATATTATTATCTCACGAGCTAAATCAAGTGTGCAGAAAAGTCTCAATGCTGGAGTTGAAGGCTAACGAGACCCGGAGGAAGCCGCGGTGGTCGGGCGACACTCGAGTTACTTCGGAGGGAGCTGAAGGAATCGAGTGGAAGGCCGGAAGCAAAAGCGACATGTAAGTATTGAGGTAAGCTCGTGTGTACGAGCGTAAGTGAGGTCGTATCCTCTTTACTGGGATGATCTTAGGCGACGATCCGACCCAAGACTTCCCATGGAAGGTCTATGTTGAGATCGGACGGCAAGTGGCCGTCGAATCCACTTATATTTTGAGCTAACTCTTTATTGTAGTCAAAAATCCTGGCCATCAGTTCAACTGGCCAGTTCAACCGGCCAGTTCAACCGGTGGTCAAAAATCAGCCTCGTAGAGTCAAGCTTTATCACCATTTTTCAAAGAGTTTTGTGCCCATTTATGATTGGTTGAAGACCCATTCGTTGGGGGGCTTAAAGGATATAAAAGGAGGGCCAAACCTAGGGTTTCATCCTAAATTCTAAGTGCTCAAAAGCCTCCGTTACGCTGCAACTCTTCGACGACTCTACAACAACGAAGTGCTGCCAACAACCCTAGCTTAATGTTTCTTTTGTTTAGTTGTTGGTATAATCTTAATTTGTTATTGCTTTCAATATTGCAATTCTTTTTAATCGAGGCTTTTCGTTGCATTTTACTTTAATAGAAGAGAGGGTTTGTCTCTCTATCTTTTTGCTTCGAAGGCTTTTGTAATCGTCAAACTCCTACCTCAAACGAGGAGGAGTGTTTTAGTGAATTTCCCTCCGTACACGGTCTAGGACCGTTAGGGGCTTGGAGTAGTAGCCGAAGGCTACGAACCAAGTAAAAAAACTATTTGTCTCATTTAGTTTTTATTTACATTTCCGCTGCGTTTAATTGTCTATCGAACGATTTAAAAGAAAAGTTTTTATCGCTATTCACCCCCCCCCTCTAGCGATCCGCTTCGATCCAACAAGTGGATCTCGATGTATTAAGTCTATGCAATCAGAATTCTGTGCTATTATTATTGTGGCGATGATTTCTGTATGATAGATTATGAGGGTTGTAGAAACAGAGTTTCCTTGTGAATCCAGTTCAATAGTGGACTCAGATTTGATACATTAAATCTGAGCAAGAAGCTGAATAATGACATATAAGTTAGGTGAGTTTGTATATGGTTCTATTGTTGGAGTTATATGCAGTATAGGAAAGTTGCAATTTAAGTGCTATGATTATGGATTGGAATTACAACTAATCTTATTGGTGGTGGTATTCATTGGGATGGATTTCAAAGTGTGTGTGTGTGTGTGTGTGTGTGTATTGTATTCTTTTGTTGTAAGATGTTGATTCGGGATAGAGATCCGAACGTGAAGACAATTGGTGTTCTACATATCAGGTGGATAATTTCCTACCCTAGTCAGGTAGTTGTTAAATCTTGGTACATGTGATTTTACATTGATTACACCTATATCTTGACTCCATTCTAGTTTTTCTATTGCTCGATACTTAGTCTTTGTACTTTGAGATGCTCTGTTGTTGTTATTACATTTTGTTCATCATTGTTATGAATTACAGACATTGTGGTATGTGGACCTATAGTTGTTTAACTATGTGTACATAGCTGAGTACGGTTGTAGACTTGATTCGTGCAATCATGATAAAACATCCGTGGGTGGGTGTTTCCTAGTTATAAAGTTGACTATTGTGTCATATTCCTTACATTGTATATCTATTACGGATCATGTATTTGTGTATGGTTGTGTGGGTTGCTGATAGTGTGTCGCTACGAACTGGAGGTCCTAGCTTGGTTGATTGTCAGTTGTGTATGACTCTCGGGATAGAGAGTGTGTTGAGGAGGTGTGTATTTGTGGTTGTGCATTCATTTAATTTGCATGCATGCTGGCGACCTGGTCTCCCTTATGGTTGAGAGGGTTGCCAGTCTTCCTGCCTCTACGGTTACTCATTGTAGTCATAGCTGGTGTGAGGGCAGTGCATCTGTTGTGGCGCACTCGACCACTATTGATGGTGGTAGTTGGAGTTACGTGCAGTTTGTCTTGGGTGTGTGGCACTCGACCACTCATGGGTAGTAATAGTCGGAGTGTCCAGTAGCAGGGACCCCCATTGTATAGCTTATAATCTTTAGCTTATCATTACTTATTCATACTGTCCACTCGACCACTCAAGAGTAGTAGTTATTGTTAAGTTGGGACAGTTGTCATGTCATGCCACCTAGGCCACACTGGGGTTGTGGTAGCGAGTGGGGTGTGCAGGCATGACCATGCATTTGCATTGTCAGCACACACACACGCGCACACACACACACATACACAGAGTCTATATATGCTTGTTGTGATGTTGTATTTGTTTGAGCTATGCTTGCTGCATATGTTTGTTCATCATCTCACATGCTATTTGTATATTCTATACGGTTGTGTGTGGAGTACAATGTATGAGTTAGATCAGACTGTTGTACGCATTTGATCAGCGTTATGTTGTGCTATAGAATGGACCAGGTCAGTAATGTATTTGTTTATATGTTGATCATATATTGTGTGTTGATTACAAGTGTAATACTATTCATACATGTTGTACGTGTTATATTGTCGTATACTTGTTTAGGTTGTATAGGTTGTATCATTGCAAACCTTTCAATTATGTCAGTACATTACGTTATGTATAGTTGATCAGTTTGGTATATGCACTGATTAGTATTATACTGATAATTATTCGTTGTTTCCTTTAAGACTATATGTCGTTGATCTCCCTATGTATACTTGTTGATCTTCATTTGTATACTTGTTGATCTCCATATGTTATATGTTGTTCATGCACTATCTTTCATATTACCACTGAGTTTTATACTCACCACCACAAACCTTGAGTTTCTTGTCACCCAGGTGATAGGTAGAAGATTCCTTGGGTGCTCGGAGCTCCGCCAGCTGATCCCATCTCACACCGAGTGTATGGATTGTATTCCATACTGTTGTATATTTGGATTATTTGTTTTGGGATTTTATCCTATGTTGTTTTCGCATTTGGAGTGTATGGTTGTGTTGTATGTATTTGACCTTTACTATGGATTTGATTGGATGTTGGTTTCGACCATGTTTTCTTATTGGGTCAAAGTCGTACCGGTATGCATGTATTTGAGTCTTTGTATTTTTTTATTATTGTTGGTGTATTCTGCTGTGTTTTATGACTTATCTGTGATAGCATCTATGTGGGTCATGTATCAGTAGTTTATCTTATATTGTCACAAGAGGGTACCGTCCGGTTAAGGGACAAATATACTCTCGGGGCGTGACAGTGTTGCTCTCTTGGAGAAGACCAGAGGTTCACATGACTGGTCGTGTGAATTTTACATGGCCGTGTCAATCCCCAAACCTTTTTCCAAGCGGTGACACAACACCCCACACAACCGACCATGTGAATTTCACATGGTAGTGTCACATCCCCTTAAAAGGACAAGAGTCGTGTGATTTTGCCCTAAACCCACCTTTCAAATCAAATTTCTTACCCTAGCCCATGTGAGAACATCTTCTCTAACCTCCAAGGACCCTCTCCAACCTCTAAAAAGCTCTCAATAAGCCACAATGAGGAGGAAAAAGCATGTGGCAACAAGGTTTTCTCCTTCGAGGTCAAGGGCAAGGGGAAGAAGCACTCGTCAAGCTCTGAAGGAAGGTAACACTCCCTTAGGCATTATTTTTCTAGATGATACTCATAGGGAAAAATTTAATATGCTTTCTACTGGAAAAATAACTGCTACTCATTATATAGATACTACTTTTTTAGAAACCCTAGGCCTAAGGGGAGATGTTAAATGGTTATTTGCCAAGGTAGGTTGGGGGGAGATAATGAGAATTAGATGTCCAACCTACCCTAGGTGATGGCATTGCTCGGAGGCTCGTTGGCTCCCATGTCCCTGGATTAAAATTTTCACTAATGAAAACTAATCCAGATGGGATGAGTTTCCTAAGCACAACCAATTCGTCGTCGTGCTAACGACTTGAGCGATCGCTTGAACAAACTAGTTGTTCAAGCAACCAAACTCTTCTAGTCGGTTAGCCGTGGAAGAGACGACAGACGGATCACCGGTTTTTGTGTTTATCTTCGGGGTCCATGATTATACAAATACATATGGATGTAGACATGTATAATCAACACATACAAATAAATTAATAAGAAAATGCAAAGATCAATAATAAAACTTGTAAAACTTTTATACCTCTCGATCTTCTATCGTATGTCCTAACCTCCTTGTAGACTTCGTGTGACCGAAGATCCTCCACAAGTTGAAGCTTCCTAGATCTTCTTCAATCAAAAGAAAGAAGAACTCTCCTTCCCTTCTTGCTTGAGCCAACCACCAAGCCACAAAGGCTTGATGCCGCCGGCCCCAAGAAAAGATAGAACAAGATGGCCAACCAAGGAACCGAACAAGGGAACAATCCCTAGCTCCTTTGTGCCGCCGACAAAGAGGAAAAGAAGAGGAGAAGAGGAATAGGTTGAGCGCCGACCAAGGTAGAGGGAAGAGAGGTAGGTGCCGGCAACACCCTAGGAAGAAGAAGAGCACCTCTCCTATAGTTGCCGCCCACCTTACCTTCCAAACCCTAGCCGCCCAACCAAACCCTAATCTCCTTAGGGTTTCTTGCCGCCCAAGCTTATGATGGGCAAAACCCTAATCTCCAAAACCAACCATCTTCTTAGCTTGCCACCCACCTTAAGCCTCCTTTTATAGAGTTAGGCTTAAGCCTTGTTTTAATCTCCACCGTTGGTTCTAGGGATTTAATCTCAACCGTCGGATCTAGAGATTTAATCTCAACCGTCAGATCTAGGGATTTAATCTCAACCGTCGGATCTAGAGATTTAATCTAAACCGTCAGATCTAGAGATTTAATCTCCACCGTCGGATCTAGGGATTTAATCTCAACCGTCGGATCTAGAGATTTAATCTCAACCGTCGAATCTAGAGATTTAATCTCCATCGTCGGATCTAGGCATTTGTTTTCCATCATTGGATCTAGGCTTTATGAGGATTATATTAGGCTACGATAGGGACGATGAGGAGGAGTTGGATATTGGCCACCCGATGGATCAGAACCACACAAACTTGATCCATCAATGATGTTCCATTCCACTAGAGGATCATCATTGAATTACCTCACCAACCCCCATAAATTAATATGGGCTCCATACATTATTTGTACATCCATCTCCCCGTATTTAAGATATCGAATGTCCGTCAATTAATTGATTTACTGACCATCAATCAATTAACATCTAACTCCTCGAGTAGTACCACTCAACCTTATCATCATGTTGACTAAGTCAACCTGCAGGGTTTACATGATGAACCTTATGAGCTCCTCAAGGGGACATCATCAACCTAATATATAGGACACGGTTTCCTCCTATAATTAACGACACACCATGTAAATAATATCATTTCCCAACTTACCGGGCATATTGATTTAATCCATATAAATCTCACCCTTTGGTAAATCAAAGAAATAAATACTAAGTACATGTCCCCGTTATTATATCGGGATTAAGAGCATTTACAATATAATATCCGAGGTCCGATTCAATTATGTAGTCAACAATAAATTGAATCACCTCTATGTCGGTCCTGCTCAATACACCTAAGTGTACTAGTGTAACTCTATGTTCAAGACAAAACAATACCAAGCTACACTACAACCATGCCAATGGTTTGTCCAAAACCATCTTGGTTGTGAGCCTCTACTTATATTCCACAAGGGACTGATAACATGATCTTCTGTGTCACACCAAGCACCATGTTATCTACAATGTAAAGTATTAGACAATATGCACACATATAATAAATATAAAGTGCAAAAAATGATCATGTGATTCTTATTTTAAAATAAAAATGTTCATACAAAAGAACTAGGCTTTCAGTATACATTCCAACACTAGGATAGTCTTGAAGTTTTTAAGCTCGGTGGATACAGAGATCTTGACGGGTAGAGATAGTCAAGAGGGTATGATTACTTTTTGGCTATTTAACATTGAACATGAGTGGACCTTGCACTAATGGAACTCATGTTTTGGACTACTTAGTGGGGGGAGAGAGGCGGACCCCAAATGAGTTTAATTCTAGACTACTTTAGTCAGAGTTAACAGGAGAAACATCTTATGATCCGTCTAGAGCCAAGGCATCCCGATTGCAAAATCTGGTTTTTTGATACATTCACCAGGTTATGGCAAGTACTATTTTTGTGAGAGGGGAGAGCGATGGAGTAGTAAGGGTGAGTGAAATTTTGTGTTTATGGAGTATGCTAGAGGGGAAAAATGTTACTGATGTGGGATCTCACTTCATTAGGCACTTGGTGAATATGGGGAAAGTGCCCAAGGGTAACATCATCTTTAGGGGGTTGTTGACCCACATCTATGACTCGATGGAGTACGAATGTGAGGGATTGGATTGGATCGAAAGGATCCCTAGTGTAGATTTAGGGGTGTGCATGGCTATGAAAATGATAGTGAGAGAGGGGCACTATTATTATTTTGTAAGGATGAACTTGACACCCCTTAGGCTCCCTGACACCGATCGTACCAGCATCACCGACCGTGCCAATTGGTGATTGGATCTTATAGTGGAGTCCCCACCACACGCAGGGCCTTTCACTCATGCACCCTTCTCACCTCCGACCCATCACTCACCTATAGATTCACCTAGGTATAGGAGTCCCCCTATCCATGCCGTGAGCCTACACCTGCACCTCCTTCTTTTTCCACTTTTGAGTAGGATGCAAGTACATCGGTCGAGTTCTGATCGTGCCTCGATGATATTTACGCCGAGCAATAGACTCAGGGGCATAGATGGGAGGAGCACACAACGCCTACACACAGGCTGAGTTCCAGGGCCTCCGAGATCATTTCCAGTGGGTCGAGGAGTTCTACGGCCATGCCCAACACTACTTTTAGGAGGAGGTTACTTACCGTCAGGAGGTCTAACAGTTCATGAGAGATGCCCGATCACAGTGGGCTAGGGAGGAGGAGCACAGAGCCACCACTGCATCCACCAGTTTCCAAGTTGACCACATGTACATGTGGCGTCAGCGGCTGAGCACCAGATTCTCCCAAGAGTCCGATATGCCTAGAATGCTAGACTTCCCACCTCGACAACCATACTAGAGGTATGGTTACATTTAAGTTTGGGGGAGACCTAAGTTTTGACATGCACTTCTAACATTGTCAGTTTTACTTTGACATTTAGGTCTAGTTTTAGAGTGTTTACATTTATCTGTCCATGCATACAGTATTTAGTTTCCTTTCAGCCCTTAGTTGTTTGTCACATTAAACTGCCTTAGTAATATTTTCAAAATTCTTCACGACTTGCTTCCTTACCATAGATAGCTTAACTTCATTTATCTTATGGTATTTTATTTTTGGTTGCTTTGATGGATGTTCTAGATTTGTACTTGTTAACTTTTATCTCTCACGTACACTTGACGAATATCCTAAAGGGGAAAATCTATTACATACTTAGTTATGATTCATCCCAATAGTCTAGTACTCTGGAACCCATAGGCGACTTTATATTTAGCATTTTAGTTACTGGAGATGCTCAGATTGTGTAAGCTCATTCGGAGAAATCAAAATCTTTGAGAACATGAGGGGAACAATAGTTCTTTGAAAAGAAAAAAAAGAAGAGAAATAAAAAGAGAAATAAAAGAGAAAAGAAAAAAAGAGAAATTTGTGGGATAAAAAATAGTTGTCGTGGGTGGAAATGGTAAGGGGCCCCTTTGATACCGAGTTAGGTTACTGGGGAAACACCTACCAGTTTCTCTCAATAGAGAGCACACCTTTGAAACTTTATGCTAAATCTAGGGAACGATCCTCACTTAGGTCAGGTAAGTGCCTAAAAGTTGGAGACCTTAGGAAAGCTATAGGATGACGACTTAACTCACTGTGGAACGAGTATCCCTTAGGGAAATTCTATCAGCACATGCGTGAGAAGCTAACGTAGTGAACTTTTAGAACATATTTATTCACTTTGATTGTAAATACCACTTGATAAGTCTAGTTAGTAAGCTAAGTATGGGAACAATTTCCTTTTTTTTTTAAAAAAAAAAGGGGTTCATGGCACTGAGGTTTGCTTGAGGACAAGTAAAGATCTAAGTCTGAGGGGATTGATGTGTGTAAAATATATAGTGTTTTAGGAGTTGTTTTAGCACACATCTCATTCTTTTTTGTAGTTGTTTCATCCATATTCTTCCTTGTTTTGCACACATTTCATATTTTCTAGTTCGGAGATTTGCTCTTATTGTTTTTATGTGTAGGATGATATTTTGGAGCTAAAACGACCCACTTTTGGAGCTAAAGGAAGGCAGGCATTCTCTAGCTGTGTTTTTCCCAAAACACGGGCATGCTCCGGAGCAAAAGAAAGAATTCACCGGATAGTTCAGAGGTGGACATGATCTGGCCATGTGAATCTCACACAGTCGTGTCCAACCCTCGAAGCTGAAATCAACTAGAAATTCCAACGCCCCACACGACTGGCCGTGTGGATTCCACACGACCATGTGGCACTAGGAAAACTTGATGTGACTAGGGTTGTCATTAGGATTTATGGAAAACCGACTTTCACATCTATAAATAGGAAGCCATGTCCAAACCCTAGAACGGGGGCCCGACTGTAGGGAATTGCTTCCCACTTTGGTCGCTCGTGCATGGCGATCCTATCTACGTCCCCGGATTAAAAAATTAATCCTTGACGAAGATGGATTACCCAAGCAACCGATCCATCATCGTGCTATTCGATTCGAGTAGTCTCTTGAACAAACTTGTTGTTCAAGCAACCTAACTCTTTTCCTCAATTAGCCGCGGAATAGATGATGTACGGATCACCGGTTTTTGTGTTTATCTTCGGGGTCCAAGTAAATTAGTCACATGCATTATAGAAAAGAATTAAATAAAAAAAACAAGATTATACCTCTTGTATACCTCTTGATCTTCTATTGTATGTCCTATCCTCCTCTTGAACGTTGTGTGGGCAACGATCCTCCAAGAGTTGAAGATCGTGTTCTTCCCTTCCTTGCTCGCTCCGAACAAAGGGAAGAAAACCAAACAATTCTTCTCCTATTTAGAGTCGACCACCAAGCCACCAACTTGGTTGTTGCCGCCGGCCAAGGAGAGGAAGAAGGAGATGGTGTGGGCATCGGCCAAGAGCTCCAAGGGAAGAAACCCTAACACTTGTTGTCGTCGACCAAGGAGAAGAAGGAGAGATATGGGCGCCGACCAAGAATATAAAGGAGAAGAGGGGCGCCGTCTAAACCTTAGGAAGATAGGAAAACCTTCCACTTGTTGCCGCCCAAGACCTCTCCAAACCCTAGCTGCCTAACTCTTGAAGCAAACCCTAATCTCTAAAAGGATTAGTTGCTGCCCAAGCCAAGGAGCAAATACTAGAATTCCAATTCTTGTGTTCCACACCCAAGCCTCTCCAACCTTATTTATAGATTTCGCCCAAGCCTCCTTTTAATCGTGTCCGTCGGATCTAGGTTTCATGAGGGTTTAAATAGGATACAATAGGGATCATGAGGAGGAGTTGGATCTTGGCCACCCAATGGATCCGGTCCACATAAAATCCGATCCATTAATGATAATCCATTCCACTAGAGGATTATCATTGATCTACCTCACCAACCTCCATAAATAAATATGGGCTCCATATATTAATTGTACAAATATCTCCCCGTGTTTAATATATCGAATGTCTGTCAATTAATTAATTTACTGACAATTAATTAATCAACATCTAACTCCATGAGTAATACCACTCAACCTCATCATCATGCCAGACCAAGTCCACCTGCAGGGTTTACATGATGATCCTTATGAGCTCCTCAAGGGGACATCATCATCCTAATATATATAACACAGTTTCCTCCTATAATCAATGGCACACCATGTAAATAATATCATTTCCCAACTTACCGAGCCTATCGATTTAATCTATAAATCTCGCCCATTGGTAAAACAAAGAAATAAATACTAAGTACATGTGCCCATTATTATATCAGGATTAAGAGTATGTACACAATAATATCCGAGGTCCGATTCAATTATATAGTCAGCAATAAATTAAATCACCTCAAAGTCGGTCCTGCTCAATACACACAAAGTGTACTAGTTTAATTCTATGGTCAAGACAAATCAATACCAAATTACAATACAATCATACCAATGGTTTGTCCAAAATCATCTCGGTTGTGAGCCTCTACTTATACTCTTCAAGAAATTGATAACATGATCTTCCATGTGACACCACACACCATGTTATCTATAATGTAATGTATCAGACAATATGCATAACCATAAATATGAAAATAATGATCATGCCATTCTTATTTCAAAAATAAAGATGTTCATATAAAGAATAGACTTTTTAGTATAAATCTCAATAATCTCCCATTTATACTAAAAGACTATGTTATTCTCATATTGCCATACATCTGATTCTCATTCCCTCCACATGCCTATCAAAAGCTCTCACTAGAAAGGCCTTAGTGAAAGGATCTTCCAGGTTATCCTCTGATGCAATCTTGGCGACAACAACTTCTACCCTATTTATGATCTCTCATATCAGGTGGTACTTGCGCTCTATGTGTTTACTTGCCTTATGGGCTCGTGGTTCCTTCGAGTTTGCAACGGAACCACTGTTATCACAATAAATCATGATAGTTCTAGGCAAACCAGGAATCACATCCAAGTCAATCAAGAAGTTCCTGAGCCATACAACTTCTTTGGCTGCCTCAGAGGCTGCCACATACTCAGCTTCCATGGTCGAGTCCACCACGCATTTCTGCTTTACACTCCTCCATACAATGGCTCCACCTCCCAAAGTAAACACAAAACCCGAGTTAGACTTACTGTTATCCCTATCTGATTGGAAGTCAAAATCTGTGTAACCCACAGGGAGTAATTGATCTGCCTGGTATACTAGCATAAAATCCCTAGTCCTTCTCAGGTACTTCAATATATGCTTTACCGCAGTCCAATATCCCTGTCCTGGATTACTCTGATATCTACTAACCATGCCCATGGCAAAGCAGATATCCGACCTCTTACATGAGGCTTCCTACTGCTGAAACATAAGGAACCGCCTTCATCTCTTCTATCTCCTTTGATGTTCTAGGACACATCTCTTTAGATAAAGATACTCCATGCCTAAAAGGTAGAAAACCTTTCTTGGAGTTCTGCATGCTAAAACGAGCCAAATTAGTGTCTATGTATGAAGCTTGAGATAAGTACAACATCTTTTTCCTGGGATCCCTTATAACCTTGATCCCAAGGATGTGACCCACTTCTCCTAAGTCCTTCATATCAAACTGTTTGGATAACCATACCCTTACGTCTGATAACATCTTGACATTGTTGCCAATTAACAAAATATTATCTACGTATAGTACAAGAAATATCACTACGTTTCCATCACATCTCTTGTATACACAAGACTCATCCAGACTATGAATAAATCCATAAGACTTGATTACCTCATCAAAGTGGATGTTCCCACATCTCGAAGCTTGCTTTAATACATAAATAGACCGATTAAGCTTGCACATAAGATGCTCTTTGCTCTTTGCAATGAATCCCTCTGTTTGGTCCATATAGAAGTTTTCCTGAAGACTTCCATTAAGGAAAGCTGTCTTGACATCCATCTGCCACACTTCATAATCTATATGAGCACCAATACATAAGAGAATCTGGATAGACTTAAGCATGGCTACCGGCGAAATGGTCTCCTCATAATCGATACCCTCTTTCTGAGTATACCTTTTCACAATAAGCCTTGCTTTAAAGGTCTCAACCTTCTCGTCTATTCCTCTCTTTGTTTTGTAGATCCACTTGCATCCAATGGTTTTTACACCATTGGGTGGTTCTACTAGCTCCCAGACCTGATTTGAATCCATAGATTCTATCTCAGAATTCATCACACTTTGCCAAGATACTGCATTCTTATCTTGGATTGCCTCGTCAAATGTCCTAGGATCAGGTTCATATTCATCATGGACCAAATCAAAAGATTCTCCCAAGAATATAAATCTATCAGGTTGTCTAACAACCCTCCCACTATGACGAGGTATCACCTGTGTATCCTCTATGACACGTGGTGTAGTAAGTTGTGGTATATCCTCTTGTACCGATGATATTGAAGTAGTGGCTTCCCCTCTCAATTCCTCCAGAAAAAACCTTACTCAATGGCTTGTGGTTCATTACATAGTCTTCCTCTAAAAATCTGGTATTCGTGCTAACGATCACCCTCTGATCTCTAGGACTATAGAACAAACCACCTTTCATTCCTCTAGGATAGCCTACGAACATGCGCACTTCTGTACGAGGTTCCAACTTATCAGCATCTACCTTAAGCACATGTGCTGGACTCCCCCAAATCCGAATATGTCTCAGACTAGACTTTCGCCCAGTCCACAATTCTATGGGAGTAGAAGGCACTGATTTAGATGGTACCAAGTTCAGAATATACACTGTCGTATCTACAGCATACCCCCAGAATGGATCTGGTAACTCAGAATAACTCATCATCAATCTAACCATCTCCATAAGAGTCCTATTCCTTCGCTCCGCTACACCATTCTACTGGGGTGTGCCAGGTACAGACAATTGGGATTGAATCCCAGTCTCTGATAAGTAATTCCTAAACTCTTTCAAGAGGTAATCACCACCACACTCAGATCGTAGTGTCTTGATACTTTTACCTTGACGTTTCTCCACATCAGCCTTGAATTTTTTAAACTTGTCAAAGCATTCAGACTTGCGACACATCAAGTAAATGTAACCATATCATGAATAATCATCTATAAAAGAGACGAAATATTCAAAAACACCTCTAGCCTGGATAGACATAGGACCACACAAATCAGAATGAACCAATTCCAACACATCTTTGGCTTTATACCCCTTGGCCTTAAAAGGCCTCTTGGTCATTTTACCTTCCAAACAAGATTTGCAGGTTGGGAAATCTTCCACAAATAATGAATCCAGAGGCACATCAGCTATCAACCTTTGAATTCTACTCAGGTTAATATGACCTAACCTTAGATGCCAAAGATATGTTTGGTTCATTTTCAAAGGTTCTTTTCTCTTATTAGATTTAGAAGATGAGTTATTCACTTCTATTTGCATCGTGGGAGCTTTTGGTTCAAGGGTATATAAATTTCCTATCAATGCACCAGAACAGATAATCTCCCTATTCCTTTTTATAATAACTCTATCATTAAAAGAAATAGAATATCCATCCAAAAACAATTTAGAAACCGAAATCAAATTCTTTCTAAATAAAGGTACATAAAGGCAATTTTTCAGAACCAAAGTTTTATTCCTATCAAAAGATAAATAAACATCTCCCACTGCAATAGCCGCCACCTTCGTAGCATCGCCCTTGTAAACGGTAATCTCCCCTTCAGCTAGTCATCTAGTTTCCTGGAACTCTTGCAAAGTATTGCAGACATGATCAATGACTCCCGTATCTACACACCAGGTGTCGATAGATAACACTACTAAACATGTTTCAATGACTAAACCAAAGGATATACCTTTTTTCTGCTTCTGGTTGGGGCAGTCCTTCTTCCAATGTCCAATCTGCTTGCAAGTGAAGAACTTGCCTTTCGGCTTCTTCACTCCTCCCTGAGATCCTCCCACCACCTTTGCTCCACCTTGTTTCTTCTTCTTCTTACCTTTCGGCTTAGAAGTCGAAACCTATTGAGCAACCATGGCCTGAGCCTAAGCATTCTAACGAAAAAGCCCCTCTGCCGCTGATAGTCGCATTTTTATTGCGCGACATTTATTCACATTTGCGGATTTTAGGCTATTTGATTTGGGTAATTATGGTTATTCATGACGTCTTTAGAATATTGTATTTAATTGAAATTAATTGTTTATTCCCTACAATTTCAGTATTATATTTCATGAGTGAATGTGATTTTGTAGGGAACATGAAAGAGCCAAATCGGAGCAATGATAGCCGTTGATCAAGATCAAATTCATCTCAGCCGTTGGATGAAATGGATCAGCTTTTTAATTGAAGTCAATTAACCTAGATACATTTGGGCGGCTGAGATCAAAACTGACACAATCGGACGACTGAGAAAATTGGAGATAAAATCCAACTTCTTCCCAGCTGCGCTAGAATCGCGCGATAGAACAGCGAACATGGCGTCGTCTTCCTCTCGCGAGCACGGCGACAGCTCCACTACAGCACTTCGGCGACAATTACGACAATCCCAGGTTCTACCCCAGTCCATTCCACCCGGCAGACTTTTCCCTCTTCGATCAGGCGGAGCTCGCAACAACATTTGGGTGGCGACACTCCATCGATCGAGCAGTGGAGTTCGCCCGTCTTCACCGGCGATCTTCAGATCCATTACCACCGGAGCTGAGCTACTCCAGCTGGACGTGGTCGCAGAAGGCTAGAAGTGATTTGCTACTGTCGTGGTAGCGGCAGAATATATTCCCAGTTCCGGCGGCATCGCTTCTTCCGATCTAATGGCGGTCTTCAATGGTTCCAGCCGATGGCGATGATACTCTTCATTCCCAGTTTCGATCCCATCCACAATAGCGGCCATGATTCACGCCGTGCCATCTCCGCAGAACCATTCCATCGGCTGCCGTGGTAGCGGTAGTATCACATCCATCATCGGAGCTGTGGACTACCGAATCGATCCACCTCTCGTCGGGTTCTGACGAGAGATCCATACCCTGAGACCCTTGGAGCTGTTCGGTATTGTCGTAGGTCACCAGAGAGGGTGGTACCTTTCCGGTGTTTGTGGATGACTGTTGATTTACTTTATTGATTTACTGTTAATTCAATATTGTATTTGTTATTGTTTTACTGTGTTACCTTGTTACTTTGTGTGATTTCAGTTTGTGTTTTCATTTGTATTTGCACTTGTGTTTTCCTTCGTATTTGAACTTGTGTTTTCATTTGTGTTATCACTGGTGTTATTACATTGTGTTTGCATTAGTGTTTTCAATTGTGTTTTCGCTAGTGTTTTTAATATGTGGTTTTACCAGTGACCTTAAACAGTGTTTTCACTAGTATTTTACTTTGTGTTTTAATCTGCGGTTTACCTTGTATTTTATTCTATATTCTAACTTGTGTTTAATTCGAGTCGTAGTTAGAGTTTTATTTGTGTTATGCTTTAGTTGTTAGGATAGTTTCATTTACATTCGACCAATGTGCCGTATAGTGACAGTGCAGTGCTTGGTTGAATTGCTTTCATTTATTGCATTTCGTCTACTACAGTTTTTAGTGACTTTTTGACTACTGTGATGTATAGTGACAGTGCGATGCATGGTTGAATTGTTCACATTTATTTGATCAGTGTACTGTATAGTGACAATGCGGTGCTTGGTCGCTTTCTTTTCTGTCTGTTAGTTTAGTTTTTCAGTGACTGTTTGATCACTGTGTCGTATAGTGATAGTGTGGTGCTTGGTTGAATTGTTCACATTTGTTTGATCATTGTACCGTATAGTGATAGTGCGGTGCATGATCACTTACTTTTGCGCATTAGGATAGTTGTTTGTTACTTGTTATTTGGTAGTTAGATTTACTTTTTGCATGTTTAATTACTATGTTTGCTTTTGATTTTGCATTTTAATTGTTTTGATAATTATAAAAAAAACCCTAGTGTTTACTTCTGTTTAAAAATAAACGTCCAGCCATTAGGTCGTTGGGAGACGATTCGAGTCAATCCTATACTGCATTAGTGTAGTTAGGGGATTCGGTAAATAATTTGGGAACGGTATTGTGACAAATAAAAATCGTTCGATCAGCCGCCTGGAGTTCTGTCAGAAGCTCCGCCAACGAATACAACCTCTTATTCATGTTATAGTTCAGGTGAAACTGCTCAAAACTCTTAGGTAGAGATTGGAGAATGATATCGACTTGGGTTTTCCCATCGATCTCAGCTCTTAGGACTTCCAGCTCATTCAAATGAGCCATCATCTTGAGAACATGATCCCTCATGGGTGTTCCACCGATCATGGTGGTCATCATCAAGTTCCTTGTGTATCTACACAACGGCGCCAAAAACTTGATGCGCACGGTCGCGACCTTAAATCCCGTGACGGAGACCGTCGAAGACTCAAAGTATACGCTCGCGCTCAACCCTCGTAAGTGCACGAATGTTGTCAAGTAATAATAGATTATCGATCCCACAGGGACTGGGATTCGAGTACCAATACGCTAAGTGGTTGCGATTGTTCAGACGAAATCTCAGAGAGAGTTGGTTGGTGAGGACTATTCGGAGGACCCTACTTAGTGTGGTGTCACAGGGAGGAGGAAAAGAGTGCGCCACGGTCTTGAAAAGTCGATTCTAGGACTTCGGTTTCACTTGTGTACCATATAATAATGTTGTCAATTGGCATCGTCTAAATGTCTATCTACAATTTTGGGGAAGGGACATCATACACTCTCACATAGAGCCGCCGCATTCACCGGGAGCTATCCTCGCCCAAAAGGATAGGATAGAAGGTATGAGGATGCCAAATCAATCCTTGCAGTGGACCGTTTCCGATTCCATCGCTCCCTTCTCACCGCAGTTATGGGAGGTCAGGTTTACCCCTAGGTTCTTTGATCAAACCTTCTAAATATAGATTGCGAGGGTTGTCACCACCTTGTATTGCCTAATCACAGCGGAAAGAAAGCCAAATTAATGAAAGTATAATAGAGAACAACTACCAACTGTCAATATCAAACTTTTGGCCAGAATTTAATATGAACCAACATTGTATATGAACTCAAGCTACTCCCTAATCCTAGAATCAAAAGTACTACTCCATAAATACAAAGGAAGAATCACAAAACATGTTGGAGTTCGAATTCAATAAAGATAAAGCACAGAAATAGAGATATACAATGCGTTGTGATCTTCTCTCTGGCGTTGTATTGCAAGTTGTGGACCTCCGGCGATGTTCCTCCTCCTCGCTGCAAGTTACCGAAGCTTTTTAGGGCTTCGACATGCTGAGCTAGCCGTCGTGCCTCCTTCCTAGGGTTTGGGCGGAGCCATCCTTATATAGACGTCACCTCGGACTGCTGCGAAATCGGGAAAAAACCCTAGTCGCGCAACTTCATCGGGCCGCCACAAGGCCGTGTTTCCACACGGCCAGGCCGTGTGCGGCCCTGGTGTGCTGATTTTCGCCCATCAAACACAGCCGTGTGAATCCACACACCCTGGCCATGTCCCACTATGCGTCTACCATTAAATGCCCTTCTTTCACTCCAAAAATGCGGTTTTTCTGCCCGAAAAGCCAACTTGCATTCAAAAGAACAACGAGCAGACCTCCGAACTAGAAAATAGGAAATGCATGCAAAAATAGAGTAACATATGCATGAAACTAACACAAAATGTAACAAGATGTGAGCAAAAAACTACTCCTAAAACCCTATATGTTTTGCTCACATCACTTCCCCCAGACTTAAGTCTTTGCTTGTCCTCAAGGAAACCTCAATGCCATAAAATTTTAAAATGATATTGTTCCATAATGAGCATGTTAACTAAATTTATCTGGTGGTATTTGCAATCAAAGAAAAATAGATATGTTCTAAAAATTCACTAAGTTAGCTCCTCGTGCTTGTGCTTGGCGAATCATTCTTAAGGGATGCCCGTTCCATGGTGAGTTAAGTCATCACCCCATAGCTTTCCTAAGGTTTCCAGCTCTTAGGCACTTACCTGCCCAAAGAGAGGGTCGTTCCCTAGATCTAGCATAAAGTCTCAAAGGCATGCTCGGTATTGAGAGAAATTGGGAGGTGTTTCCCTAGTAACCTAACTCGGTCTCAAAGGGGCACCTAGCCATTTCCACCCACGACAACTATTTTTTTGTCCCTCATAATTTTTTTTAGCTCACAGTGATTTTGATTTTTTCGAATGGGCTTACACAATCCGAGCATCTCCAGAAACTAAAATGCTAAACCTAGAGTCACCTATGGATTCCAATGTACTAGTCTATTGAAGTGAATCATAACTAGGTATGTACTAGATCCTCCCTGTCAGACTGTTCGACATGTGTAAGTTCAAAAACACAGCTAACCAGTGTAAGTCTAGAACATTCAATAGAGCACATAGAATAAAATACCACAAGATAAATAGAGTTAAGCTACCTATGGGAACAACTCATGCAAGCAATTTTCAAAAATACTACTGAGGTAGCTTTTAAGACACCAAAAATTAAGTACTGAAAGTAACTAAATAACTCATGCATGCATGAATAAATGAAAATACCAGAAAAGAAACTACTATTAGGAAAACAAAACAAAATAGATTTTGGGGTCCCCCCCAGACTTAAATAAAAAATATACCTCTAATATGGTGGACGAGGTGGAAAGTCTGGGAGCCTGGCCATCTCTAGATCCTAGGAGAACCTGCTGCTGAGCCACTGATGCCACATATACATGTGGTCGATCTGAGAGTTGGTGGATGCAACGGCTGCTCGGTGCTCCTCCTCCCTAGCCCACTGTGCCTGATGGGCATGCATATGCTCTCGCATCTCCCTACGGTAAGCTGCCTCATCCAGGCGACGAGCAGCCTCCTCCTGGAAGTATATGCGAGACTCATCGTAGAACTCCTCTGCCCGCTGGAAATGCTCCCAGAATCCCTAGAACTCTGCCTGCTGGTAGGCACTCTGCTCCTCCCATCGCTGCCTCTGCATCTGCTTCTCAGTGTATATGTCATCGAGGCACTTTCGGAACTCCGAGAAATCATAGGCAGAAATACTTGCATCCTGCTCAAAAGTAGAAAAAGAAAACGGTGCAGGTGTAGGCTTTTCATGTGGACTAGGGGGCACAACACGACCGTGTGAAATCACATGGCTTGACCATATGTGCCTCTAGAAGTCAGGGCACGATCATGTGAAAACACACGTCTTGACGGTGTGTAACTCTAGAAATCAGGGCACGACCATGTGAAAACACACGACCTGCCCATGCCCCCTTTGTTTCTTTTCTTATGGTGCACAATGGTCTGATTTCTCTCACTCACTTCACCGCATAAACTTAAAATGACTTTTGTTTTTACCTAGCAAGTTCTTTCCTTACCTACAAATGCTAAATACTATAAATCAAAGTTTGAATTAACTAAATGCATGCAATACAATCAAAGGGAAATCTAAAGACTAAACTTAGGTTACCTCCCAAGAAGCGCTTTGTTTAAGGTCTTTTAGCTCGACCTTATTCCTACGTTTCATTTGAGGAATTTGAATCTTGCTCATGGGGGCACAAGATACTTGCTCACTTTATACCTCTTGCCTGGTGGTCCTCCATCGCTATATCCCTTAAATCTTGCTCGAGGAGGGGCCAGATATTTTCTCACCTTTCATTTCTTTCCTTTTGGTCCTCCATTACTATATCTTTTAAATCTTCCTCGTGGAGGGGCAAGATACTTGGGTGCTGCTTTTTTTGACTCGAGGTTTAACATGCTTAGTCTCAACGAATCATCAATAGTTTGATCATTATATTCTAAATGTTGTAAATAATTTAACTCGCCACAAATATTCTCACCAAAAGATTTATTACTAGATTCTATCATGTCGAATGAAATTTTTGTTGGGTAGTTGCTTCGGAGGCTCATTGGATCCCATTTCCCCGGATTAAAATTTTCACTAATGAAAGAATTAATTCGGATGGGATGACTTTCCTTAGGACAACCAATTCGTCGTCGTGCTATCAACTTGAGTGGTCACTTGAACAAACTAGTTGTTCAAGCAACACAACTCTTCTAGTTGGTTAGCCGTGGAAGAGACGACGGACGGATCGCCGGTTTTTGTGTTTGTCTTCGGGGTCCATGATTATACAAAATATATACATACACACACATGTATAATCAACACATAAAAGAACATGCTCAGATCTGAAAATAAAGTTGTAAAACTTTATACCTTATGATCTTCTACCGTATGTCCTATCCTCCTCGTGGACGACGTGTGGACGAAGATCTTCCACGAGTAGAAGCCTTCTAGATCACGTTCTTCTCTTCCTTGTCCACTGCGAACAAAGAGAAGATCCAACAAAACCTTTCCTTTCTAGAACCGGCCACCAAACTAGGGAGTTTGATGCAACCGCCGGCCAAGGAACAATTGGATGAAGCGGCGGCCACCAATGCAATGTTGCCGCCGGCCACCTAGAGGTAGGAGAAGCGGCGGCCACCAAGTGTTGGAGAGCCGCCGGCCACCAAGGAGCAAGGGAGGAGGAAGAAGAGAACCGGCCAAGGTTGAGAAGAGGGAGAGGGACGCCGGCCAAAAACCTAGGGAGAACAAGAACCTTGCCGCCCACTTCTAGCCGCCCAAAACCCTAGCAGCCTCTAGGGTTTGTGTTTGCCGCCAACTTTGAGAAGAGCCAAACCCTAATTTCCAAAATCTTATTTCCGCCCAAGCCTAAGCCTCTATTTATAGAATAGGGCTTAAGCCTCCTTTATTCTCCACCGTCGGATCTAGGGATTTAATCTCCACCGCCAGATCTAGGGTTTTATCCCAACCGTCGGATCTAGGGTTTCATCCCAACCGTCGAATCTAGGATTTTATCCCAACCATTGGATCTAGGGTTTCATCCCAACCGTCGATTCTAGGATTTCATCATAACCATCAGATCTAGGGATTTAATCCCAACCGTTGGTTCTAGGGTTTCATCCCAACCATCGGATCTAGGGATTCATCCCAAACGTCGATTCTAGGTTTTGTTTTACATCCTTGGATCTAGACTTCACGAGGATTATATTAGGCTACGATAGGGACCATAAGGAGGAGTTGGATCTTGGCCACCCGATGGATCGGAACCACACAAACTTGATCCATCAATGATGTTCCATTCCACTAGAGGATCATCATTGAACTACCTCACCAATCCCCATAAATCAATATGGGCTCCATATATTATTTGTACATTCATCTTCCCGTGTTTAAGATATCGAATGTCCGTCAATTAATCGATTTACTGACCATCAATTAATTAACATCTAACTCCTCGAGTAGTACCACTCAACCTTATCATCATGTTGACTAAGTCAACCACCTGGGTTTACATGATGAACCTTATGAGCTCCTCAAGGGGACATCATCAACCTAATATATAGGACACGGTTTCCTCATATAATCAACGGC
Source organism: Wurfbainia villosa (assembly GCA_025175895.1). Classification (NCBI taxonomy): domain Eukaryota; kingdom Viridiplantae; phylum Streptophyta; class Magnoliopsida; order Zingiberales; family Zingiberaceae; genus Wurfbainia; species Wurfbainia villosa. The sequence goes on from CM045995.1 coordinate 28,169,837, forward strand.
ACACCATGTAAATAATATTATTTCCCAACTCACCGGGCATATTGATTTAATCCATCTAAAACTCACCCTCTGGTAAATCAAAGAAATAAATACTAAGTACATGTGCCCATTATTATATCGGGATTAAGAGCATGTACAACATAATATCCGAGGTCCGATTCAATTATGAAGTCAGCAATTAATTGAATCACCTCTATGTCGGTCCTGTTCAAAACACCTAAGTGTACTAGTGTAACTCTATGTTCAAGACAAACAATACCAAGCTACACTACAACCATGCCAATGGTTTGTCCAAAACCATCTTGGTTGTGAGCCTCTACTTATATTCTACAAGATACTGATAACATGATCTTCTGTGCCACACCAAGCACCATGTTATCTACAATGTAAAATATTAGACAATATGCAAACATATAATAAATATATAAAGTGCAAATAATGATCATGTGATTCTTATTTCAAAATAAAATGTTCATACAAAAAGACCTAGGCTTTCAGTATACATTCCAACAATCTCCCACTTATACTAAAAGACTATGTCGTCATCACTTTGCCATACATCTGATCCCCATGTCCTCCACATGCCTATCAAACGCTTTCGCTGGAAGGGCCTTAGTGAATGGATCCGCCAGGTTATCCTCTGATGCAATCTTGGCGACAACAACTTCTCCTCGCTTTACGATCTCTCGTATAAGGTGGTACTTGCGCTCTATGTGTTTACTCGTCTTATGGGCTAGTGGTTCCTTCGAGTTTGCAACTGCACCACTGTTGTCACAATAAATTGTGATAGTTCTGGGCAAACCAGGAATCACATCCATGTCCATCAAGAAGTTCCTAAGCCATACGGTTTCTTTGGCTGCCTCAGAGGCTGCCACATACTCAGCTCCCATGGTAGAGTCCGCCACGCATTTCTGCTTGACACTCCTCCATACTATGGCTCCACCTCTAAAAGTAAACACAAACCCCGAGGTAGACTTACTCTTGTCCCTATCTGATTGGAAATCCGAATCCGTGTAACCCACAGGGACTAATTGATCTGCCCGGTAAACCAGCATATACTCCCTAGTCCTTCTCAGGTACTTCAATATATGCTTTATCGCATTCCAATGTCCCTGTCCAGGATTACTCTGATATCTGCTAACCATGCCCACGGCAAAGCAGATATCCGGTCTCGTACAGAGCATAGCATACATGAGGCTTCCTACTGCTGAAACATAAGGAACCGCCTTCATGTCCTCTATCTCCTTTAATGTTTTGGGACACATCTCTTTAGATAAAGAAACTCCATGCCTAAAAGGTAGAAAACCTTTCTTGGAGTTCTGCATGCTAAAATGAGCAAGGATAGTGTCAATGTATGAAGCTTGAGATAAGAACAACATCCTTTTCTTGCGATCCTATATTACCTTGATCCCAAGGATGTGTCCCACTTCTCCCAAGTCCTTCATGTCAAACTGTTTGGACAACCATACCCTTACGTATGATAACACTTTGATATTGTTCCCAACTAACAAAATGTCATCTACATATAGTACAAGAAACACCACTACGTTTCCGTCACACCTCTTGTATACACAAGGCTCATCCGGACTTTGAACAAATTCATATGACTGGATTACCTCATCAAAGCGGATGTTCCAAGATCTAGAAGCTTGCTTCAATCCATAAATGGACCGATTAAGCTTACAAACAAGATGCTCTTTACATTTAGCAATGAATCCCTCTGGTTGCCGCATATAGATGTTCTCCTCAAGACTTCCGTTAAGGAAAGCTGTCTTGACATCCATCTGCCAAATCTCATAATCCATATGAGCAGCTATAGATAAGAGAATCCGGATAGACTTAAGCATGGCTACCGACGAAAAGGTCTCCCCATAATCGATACCCTCTTTCTGAGTATACCCTTTCGCAACAAGCCTATCTTTGAAGGTCTCAACCTTCCTATCTACTCCTCTCTTTCTCTTGTAGATACACTTGCATCCAATGGTTTTTACACCATCTGGTGGTTCTACTAGCTCCCAAACCTGATTAGAATCCATAGATTCTATCTCTGAATTCATCGCTCTTTGCCAAGATACCGCATCTCTATCTTGGATTGCCTCGTCATATGTCCAGGGATCAGGTTCATGTTCACCAGGGACTAAGTCCGAAGACTCTCCCAAAAACATGAATCTCTCGGGTTGTCTAACAACCCTTCCAATACGACGAGGTGTGTCCTGTGTATGCTTTGTGACACGCGGTGCAGTGACTTGTGGTGTCTCCTCTTGTACCGGTGGTACTGAAGTCGGGACTTCCCCTGTCAACTCCTCAAGAACAATCCTACTCTTGGGCTTGTGGTTCATTACATAATCCTCCTCTAGAAATCTGGCGTTCATGTTAACGATCACCCTCTGATCTCTAGGATTATAAAACAAACCACCTTTCATTCCCTTAGGGTAGCCAACAAACTTGCACACTTCTGTACGAGGTTCCAACTTACCAGCATCAGCCTTCAGCACATGTGCTGGACTCCCCCATATCCGAATATGTCTCAGACTAGGCTTTCGCCCATTCCACAATTCTATAGGGGTAGAAGGTACTGATTTAGATGGAACAAAGTTCAGAGTGTACATTGTCGTATCCAGCGCATACCCCCAGAACGAAACAGGTAACTCAGAATAACTCATCATCGATCTGACCATCTCCATAAGAGTCCTATTCCTTCGCTCCGCCACACCATTCTGCTGGGGTGTGCTAGGTGCGGATAATTGGGATTGAATCCCAGCCTCTGATAAGTAACTCCTAAACTCTCCCAAGAGGTACTCGCCACCACGATCAGATCGTAATGTCTTGATACTTTTACCTTGACGGTTCTCCAGATCAGCCTTGAATTCTTTGAACCTGTCAAAGCATTCAGACTTGCGGCGCATCAAGTAAATGTATCCATATCTTGAATAATCGTCTATAAAAGAGACGAAATATTCAAAACCACCTCTTGCCTGGATAGACATAAGACCGCACAAATCAGAATGAACCAATTCTAACACATCTTTGGCTCTATACCCCTTGGCTTTGAAAGGCCTCTTGGTCATTTTACCTTCCAAGCAAGATTCGCAGGTTAGGAGATCCTCCACCACTAATGAACCCAAAGGTCCATCAGTTATCAACCTTTGAATTCTGCTTAGGTTAATATGACCAAGCCTTAGATGCCAAAGATATGTCTGGTTCATTTGCGAAGGTTCTTTTCTCTTATTAGACTTAGAAGATGAGTTATTGACTTCTATATGCATCGTGGGAGTTTTCGGTTCAAGAGTATATAAATTGCCAACCAATGTACCAGAACAGATAATCTCCCTATTCCTTTTTATAACCACTTTGTCATTAAAAGAAATAGAATATCCATCCAAAAACAATTTAGAAACTGAAATTAAATTCTTTCTAAAAGTAGGTACATAAAGACAATTTCTCAAAACCAAAACTTTATTCCTATCAAAAGATAAATAAACGTCTCCCACTGCAATAGCCGCCACCTTTGAAGCATTGCCCATGAAGACGGTAATCTCTCCCTCAGCTAGTCGTCGGGTTTCCTGGAACCCCTGCAAAGTATTGCAGACATGATCAGTGGCTCCTGTATCTACACACCAGGCACTGGTAGATAACACCGCTAAACATGTTTCAACAACTAAACAAGAAGATATACCTTTGTTCTTTCGGCGAGGACAGTCTGCCTTCCAATGTCCAGTCTGCTTGCAAGTGAAGCACTTGCCTTTCGACTTCTTCACTCCTGCCTGAGGTCCCATTGCCACTTTCTTCGCTCCACCTTGTTTCTTTTTCTTCTTACCTTTTGGTTTAGAAGAAGAAACCTTCTGAGCGACCATGGCTTGAGCACTTTGACGAAAAAGTCCCTCTGCCACCTGGAGTTCTGTCAGAAGGTCTGCCAATGAATACAACCTCTTGTTCATGTTGTAGTTAAGGCGGAACTACTCAAAACTCCTAGGCAGAGACTGGAGAATGATATCGACCTGGGTTTCCCCATCGATCTCAGCTCCTAGGACTTCCATCTCATTAAGATGAGCCATCATCTTGAGAACATGATCTCTAACGGGTGTTCCCTCGATCATGGTGGTCGTCATCAAGTTTCTCATCGCCTCCTGCCTAGCCGCCCTACTCTGATTACCGAAAAGTTCCTTGAGATTTACCATCATGTCATAAGCTGTGGCCATGGCCTGATGCTGATGTTGCAGCACATTTGACACAGATGTCAAAATGTAACACCGCGCCATCTCATCTGCCTTGATCCATTTCTTATAACCATCTCTCTCCTTTTCATCAGAGTCATCGGTGGGCTTAGGAGGACAGACCTCGAAGAGTACAAATTTGTACTCCTCCACAGTTAAGACAATATCCAGATTTCTTTTCCAATCAATGTAGTTTGGTCCAGTAAGTTTGTTTTGTTTTAAAATCACAGCAAGTGGGTTGAAAGACATTTGAAAATCCTAAAAATCACAATGATCAAAATATTAGATTTCAAATATTATTGATTCCTCAAAACAATAAAATTCTGAAATCAACCAACACCTCAAATCATTGAGAATTTCGTATGTCACGCTGTGTTGACGTATACGAATTCTACATTTGTAAGAGGAGGTTTTACCCATTAATTTTATTATCTTGTCAACCTTACTTTTTGACAAATAAAATTAATAGTTGGTTCCTCTTTGGCCCTACAAATAAAATCAGTGACTCCGATGGGGAGGATACTTCTATTTGCATCTAAGTGTGCACCATTACACGATACTAAGGGAATTATTTCGGATTATGTGCCTTACCGCTGTGGAAGTACACATGCTCCTAGATAATTTCCTATAACCATTATTTGACCAAGTGATTCGCAAACAAACCCGTCCGCAGGGAGGAAGACACTCATAGTCGACACACAGGTTTGTTGCATCACACATCAAATTGTAATGGAGGCCGCGGGAATTAATTAAAATGTCCCTCTCCCACTTAGTAAATTGAAAATGAGGAATTTTAAAACATACACAACATGCATATAAAACAAATAAGCAATAAATATAAAAGAAAATAGAATTTTTCCAACTATTATGGCATTGTCCTCCAATATGCATCCCGTCGTGTCGCCACCTCGTCCGCTCCATCTTTTCCCGTGCGCAAGTCACCAAAGAGATCCGAGCCGAGATTAAGCTATTTTAATTTACATCCATCGATTCTTTACTCCACGAAGGAGTGTACAAATTATCTAGATCAAAAGTAAACTAAAAATGAGCGGCTAAACAATGTCGTATTTAATTACAAAAATTAAATACTAATCTAGCCTCGTCAACTCCGAGGATTCAAATAATAAATATTTACACACATTCAATCACATACACACATATGGCCATAATAGTCGGATCTTATGCCTGCAACCAAAGAGTTAAACTACGCATATCCTACTATTATCTGGCACATATAATATATGAAAAAGTGCATAAAAATTAACCGAATCTTAAACACACAAAACCGGAAACCGTGGCTCTGATACCATTTGTTGGGTAGTTGCTTCGGAGGCTCATTGGCTCCCATGTCCCCGGATTAAAATTTTCACTAATAAAAGAATTAATCCGGATGGGATGAGTTTCCTTAGCACAACCAATTCGTCGTCGTGCTAACAACTTGAGTGGTCGCTTGAACAAACTAGTTGTTCAAGCAACATAACTCTTCTAGTTGGTTAGCCGCGGAAGAGACGACGGACGGATCGCCGGTTTTTGTATTTGTCTTCGGGGTCCATGATTATACAAAATATATACATACGCACACATGTATAATAAACACATAAAAGAACTTGCTCAGATCTGAAAATAAAGTTGTAAAACTTTATACCTTACAATCTTCTACCGTATGTCCTATTCTCCTCGTGGACGACGTGTGGACGAAGATCCTCCACGAGTAGAAGCCTTCTAGATCGCGTTCTTCCCTTCCTTGTCCGCTGCGAACAAAGAGAAGATCCAACAATACCTTTCCTTTCTAGAACTGGCCACCAAACTAGGGAGTTTGATGCAACCGCTGGCCAAGGAACAATTGGATGAAGCGCCGGCCACCAATGCAATGTTGCCGCCGGCCACCTAGAGGTAGGAGAAGCGCCGGCCACCAAGTGTTGGAGAGCTGCCGGCCACCAAGGAGCAAGGGAGAAGGAAGAAGAGAACCGGCCAAGGTTGAGAAGAGGGAGAGGGACGCTGGACAAAAACCTAGGGAGAACAAGAACCTTGCCACCCACTTCTAGCCGCCCAAAACCCTAGCCGCCTCTAGGGTTTGTGTTTGCCTCCCACTTTGAGAAGAGCCAAACCCTAATTTCCAAAATCTTATTTCCGCCCAAGCCTAAGCCTCTATTTATAGAATAGGGCTTAAGCCTTCTTTATTCTCCACCGTCGAATCTAGGGATTTAATCTCCACCGTCGGATCTAGGGTTTTATCCCAACCGTCGGATCTAGGGTTTCATCCCAACCGTCGAATCTAGGATTTCATCCCAACCGTCGGATCTAGGGTTTCATCCCAACCGTCGATTCTAGGATTTCATCCTAACCATCGGATCTAGGGATTTAATCCCAACTGTTGGTTCTAGGGTTTCATCCCAACCATCGGATCTAGGGATTCATCCCAACCGTCGGTTCTAGGTTTTGTTGTACATCCTTGGATCTAGACTTCACGAGGATTATATTATGCTACGATAGGGACCATAAGGAGGAGTTGGATCTTGGCCACCCGATGGATCAGAACCACACAAACTTGATCCATCAATGATGTTCCATTCCACTAGAGGATCATCATTGAACTACCTCATCAACCCCCATAAATCAATATGAGCTCCATATATTATTTGGACATTCATCTCCCCGTGTTTAAGATATCGAATGTACGTCAATTAATCGATTTACTGACCATCAATTAATTAACATCTAACTCCTCGAGTAGTACCACTCAACCTTATCATCATGTTGACTAAGTCAACCAGCTGGGTTTACATGATGAACCTTATGAGCTCCTCAAGGGGACATCATCAACCTAATATATAGGACACGGTTTCCTCCTATAATCAATGACACACCATGTAAATAATATTATTTCCCAACTTACCGGGCATATTGATTTAATCCATCTAAATCTCACCCTCTGGTAAATCAAAGAAATAAATACTAAGTACATGTGCCCGTTATTATATCGGGATTAAGAGCATGTACAATATAATATCCGAGGTCCGATTCAATTATGAAGTCAAGAATTAATTGAATCACCTCTATGTCGGTCCTGCTCAATACACCTAAGTGTACTAGTGTAACTCTATGTTCAAGACAAAACAATACCAAGCTACACTACAACCATGCCAATGGTTTGTCCAAAACCATCTTGGTTGTGAGCCTCTACTTATATTCTACAAGATACTGATAACATGATCTTCTGTGTCACACCAAGCACCATGTTATCTACAATGTAAAATATTAGACAATATGCACACATATAATAAATATATAAAGTGCAAACAATGATCATGTGATTCTTATTTCAAAATAAAATGTTTATACAAAATGAGCTAGGCTTTCAGTATACATTCCAACAATTTTATCATTACAAATCACTAGGTTGGCTTTGTTATTGGTAACTAAAGTCTTGGTGAGGGTTAAGGCAAGCTCTTCTAGATCCTTGAGGTTAGGAGGTGTTTTGATTGAAGCAATGCATTCCTCGATTAAAGTATCAATTACATAATCCTCAAGTTCTCCTTCTAGTGGTGATTGAATGGATTGTCCTTCTTTACTTCCAATGTCATCTACGTCCTCCTCATCCATTAGCTCAAAGTGAGTGCCTGTCATATTAGGTTTAATCCAGTCATCAAAGCCACCTTCTAGTCGTTTGGTTTCTATCCTAGCTAGATCCCGTTCCATTATCTCTGCAAATTGTTGGCTATGCTCTTTGCATTCCCTATTAAAATTATCTAGCGGGGCTTCTAAGTGGGGGCTTGGTTCTAGATAAAATTTGCATGGTGACTCATAGTTCTCGTTCTCATATTGAAAACGATATTGGGTCTCTATCTGTGAATGCCGCCATCGGAATTCATCGTCCGCCTCTTGTTCTGTTCGAATGAAATCTTCTATCATCTGCTCAAGTCGGGATTTAGGCGGACAATATTGAGGGTTTAAGTACCCAGGGTCATAACTATATGAATAGAAATCATCTTGTGGCCACTGGTTGTAATTGTAGGTGACATCTTCTTGTTCAAATTGTGAAGGTTCGAATATATCCGGACAATCATTAATGGTATGCCAAGTTTCACCACAATGTTGACAATAAATATTACCAAAACTTACGGCATTCAATTGATCATAATTATGAGTAAAAGCATGAATCGTTATACACAGGAAATTATAGATAAGGAAAGAGCAACTAAATAAATAAAACTGAACTAAAATAAAATAAAATGAAATAAAATAAAACAAAACAAGAAAAGTAAATCTATCCTAGGTCCGATCCAATCTACCATCGTTCGATTTGATATCGAATCGATAGTCCCCGGCAATGGTGCAAAAAACATGATGCGCACGACTGCGACATTAAATCCCGCGATAGAGACCGTCGAAGACTCAAAGTACGCACTCGCGCTCAACGCTCGCAAGTGCATCGATGTCGTCAAGTAATAATAGATTATCGATCCCACAGGGACTGGGATTCGAGTACTAATACACTAAGTGGTTACGATTGTTCAGACGAAATCTCAGAGAGAGTTGGTTGGTGAGGACTATTCGGAGGACCCTACTCAGTACAGTGTCACACGGAGGAGGAAAAGAGTGTGTCGGGGTCTTGAAAAGGCAATTCTAGGACTTCGGTTTCGCTTGTGTACCATATAACAATGTCATCAATTGGCATCGTCTAAACATCTACCTACGATTTTGGGGAAGGGACATCATACACTCCCCCCCAGAGCCGCCGCATTCACCGGGAGCTATCCTCGCCCAAAAGGATGAGATAGAGGGTACGAGGATGCCAAATCAATCCTTGCGGTGGACCGTTTCCAATTCCACCGATCCCTTCTCCTCGCAGTTACGGGAGGTCAGGTTTACCCCTAGGTTCCTTGATCAAACCTCCTAAATATAGATTTTGAGGGTTGTCACCACCTCATATCGCCTAAGCACAGCGGAAAGAAAGCCAAATTCACGAAAGTATAATAGAGAACAACTACCAACTATCAATATCAAACTTTTGGCCAGAATTTAATATGAACCAACATTGTATATGAACTCAAGCTACTCCCTAATCCTAGAATCAAAAGTACTACTCCATAAATACGAAGGAAGAATTACAAAACATGTTGGAGTTTGAATATAATAGAGATAAAGCATAGAAATAGAGATATATATTGCGTTGTGATCTTCCCTCCGGCATTGTATTGCAAGTTGTGGACCTCCAGCGCCATTCCTCCTCCCCGCTGCGAGTTATTGAAGCTTTTTAGGGCTTCGAAGTGTCATCCTACCCGTCGTGGGTCCTCCCTAGGGTTTGGGCGGAGCCATCCTTATATAGACGTCACCTCGGACCGCTACGAAATTGGGAAAAAACCCTAGTCGTGCAACTCCATCGGGCCGCCACACGACCTTGTATTTCCACACGGCCAGGTCGTGTACGGCCCTGGTGTGTTGATCTTCGCCCATCGGACATGGTTGTGTGAATCCACACGCCCTGGCCGTGTCCCACTCTGCGTCTAGCGTGAAATGCCCTTCTTTCACTCCGAAAACACATCTTTTCTGCCCCGAAAAGCCAACCTGCATTCAAAAGAACAACGAGCAGACCTCCGAACTAGAAAATAGGAAATGCATGCAAAAACAGAGTAACATATGCATGAAACTAACGCAAAATGTAACAAGATGTGAGCAAAAAACTACTCCTAAAACCCTATATGTTTCGCTCACATCAGTACATAAAGGCAATTTTTCACAACCAAAGTTCTATTCCTATCAAAAGTTAAATAAACATCTCCCACTGCAATAGCTGCCACCTTCGTAGCATCACCCAAGTAAACGGTAATCTCTCCTTCAGCTAGTCATCTGGTTTTCTGGAACCCCTGCAAAGTATTACAGACATGATCAATGACTCCCGTATCTACACACCAGGTGCCGGTAGATAACACCGCTAAACATGTTTCAATGACTAAACCAAAGGATATACCTTTGTTCTGCTTCTGGTTGGAGCAGTCCTTCTTCCAATGTCCAGCCTGCTTGCAAGTGAAGCACTTGCCTTTCGACTTCTTCACTCCTCCCTGAGATCCTCCCACCACCTTTGTTCCACCCTATTTCTTCTTCTTCTTGCCTTTCGGCATAGAAGTCAAAACCTATTGAGCAACCATGGCCTGAGCCTGAGCACTCTAACAAAAAAGCCCCTCTGTCGCCTAGAGTTCTCTCAGAAGCTTCGCCAACGAATACAACCTCTTATTCATGTTGTAGTTCAGACGAAACTACTCAAAACTCCTAGGTAGAGATTGGACAATGATATCGACCTGGGTTTACCCATCGATCTCAGCTCCTAGGACTTCCAGCTCATTTAAATCAGCCATCATCTTGATAACATGATCCCTCACGGGTGTTCCCTCGATCATGGTGGTCGTCATCAAGTTCCTCATAGCTTCCTGCCTAGCAACCCGATTATGGTGCTCGAAAAGTTCCTTGAGATTGAGCATCATGTCATAAGCAGTAGGCATGGCTTGATGCTGATGTTGCAAAACATTTGACATAGAAGCCAAAATGTAACACCGCACCATCTCATCAGCCTTTATCCACTTCTTATAACTCTTTTTCTCCTTTTCCCCAGAATCATCCACAGGCTTAGGAGGACACTCTTCGAAGAGTACATATTTTTACTCCTCAGCAATTAAGACAATATCTAGATTCCTTTTCCAATCAACATAATTGGGTCCAGTAAGTTTATTTTCCTTTAGTATCACAGAAGTCATTTTTGAAAAACCTAAGAATCACATAGATCAAAATATTGGATTTCAAAAATTTATTGATTCCACAAACAATAAAATTTTAAAATCCACTAACACCTCAAAACACCGAGTGCATACTCCTATTTGTATCTAAGTGTTCACCATTACCCGATACTAAGGCAATTATCTCGGATTATGTGTCTTTCGATGGGGAAGTACATGATGGCATTGTGCTTGGAGGCTCATTGGCTCCCATGTCCCCGGATTAAAATTTTCACTAATGAAAACTAATCCGGATGGGATGAGTTTCCTAAACTCAACCAATTCGTCGTCGTGCTAACGACTTGAGCGATCGCTTGAAGAAACTAGTTTTTCAAGCAACCAAGCTCTTCTAGTCGGTTAGTCGCGGAAGAGACGACGGACGGATCGCCGATTTTTGTGTTTATCTTCGGGCTCCATGATTATACAAATACATATGGATGTAGACATGTATAATCAACACATAAAATCATATGAATAAGAACATGCAAAGATTAATAATAAAACTTGTAAAACTTTTATACCTCTCGATCTTCTATCGTATGTCCTAACCTCCTTGTAGACTTCGTGTGGGTGAAGATCCTCCACAAGTTGAAGCTTCCTAGATCTTCTTCAATCGAAAGAAAGAAGAACTCTCCTTCCCTTCTTGCTTGAGCCAACCACCAATCGAAAAAGGATTGATGCCGCCGGCCCCAAGAAAAGGAGAACAAGATGGCTAACAAAGGAACCGAACAAGGGAACAATCACTAGCTCCTTTGTGCCGCCGGCCAAGAGGAAAAGAAGAGGAGAAGAGGAATAGGTTGAGCGTCGACCAAGGTAGAGGGAAAGGTGATGAAGGAGCCGACCACCCCCTATGAAGAAGAAGAGCTCCTCTCCTATAGTTGCCACCCACTCTCCTTCCAAACCCTAGCCGCCCAACCAAAGAGCCAAACCCTAATCTCCCTAGGGCTTCTTGCTGCCCAAGCCAATGAATGGTAAAACCCTAATCTCCAAAAACCAAATACTCCCTTGCCGCCCAACCATAAGTCCCCTTTTTATATAGTTGGGCTTAAGCCATATTTTAATCTCCACCGTCGGTTCTAGGGTTTTAATATCAACCGTCGGATCTAGAGATTTAATCTCAACTGTCGGAACTAGAGATTTAATCTCCACCATCGGATATATGGATTTAATCTCAACCGTCGGATCTAGAGATTTAATCACAACCGTCGGATCTAGAGATTTAATCTCCACCGTCAGATCTAGGGATTTAATCTCCACCGTCAGATCTAGAGATTTAATCTCAACCGTCGGATCTAGAGATTTAATCTCCACCGTCGGATCTAGGGATTTAATCTCAACCGTCGGATCTAGAGTTTTGTTTTCCATCATTGGATCTAGGCTTCATGAGGATTATATTAGGCTAAGATAGGGACCATGAGGAGGAGTTTGATCTTGGCCACCCGATGGATCGGAATCACACAAACTTGATCCATCAATGATGTTCCATTCCACTAGAGGATCATCATTGAATTACCTCACCAACCCCCATAAATTAATATGGGCTCCATACATTATTTGTACATCAATCTCCCCGTGATTAAGATATCGAATGTACGTCAATTAATTGATTTACTGACCATCAATCAATTAAGATCTAACTCCTCGAGTAGTACCACTCAACCTTATCATCATGTTGACTAAGTCAACCTGCAGGGTTTACATGATGATGTAGGGATCCCGAGCGATAAACAAAATTCGCAGCGGAAACCTTAGGATCCCTCCAGAGATCCAAGCAAAAAAAATATACTCGTTTCAATTATCGATTCTATCCTATAGGAATCGAGATTACCTTCGAAGCGTGCCCTTCGAATTCCAGTCAGCAACACTTGCGAATCTCATCGTGGTTAGAATGTCCACGCATCTACGGTGCACACACACACGAACTTGGGGGGAAGAGGTAAGCCCTTTCGGTTGTGCTAGCAACCACTCCAAGGTCTCACTTTTCCACTCTATACTTGGCCCTCTTGTGTTGTGAACGGAAAAATAAAATCAGATTTTCTTTTTTATTGTCCACGTTGAAGAAGAAGAAGCAACCATAATACACCTTAATGAGACATTAAATGCACTTCCTTATTCTCCATGGTAAAAGAAAGGAAGTCAATTAATGCTCATTAAATGCACATTAATGAGTTATAAATCCCATTTAAAACCCCATTTATTAATTCGTGTATTATATTATTATTCGTGTATTATTCATTTTAGCCTTCTTCTCTTGGTTTGACTTGAGTCTAACTCAACATAAACCAATTTGAGTCCAACTCAAATTTAGCCAAGTAATGAGTCTTACTCATTCTAGTTAATCCAATTAACTAATAATTCATTTTAGTCAAACCAAAATGATTTCCTCTCCAAAATAATATGTTCTTTTTGTGTGACCCTATAGGCTCTCATAACGTTAGCAATGTATCCAAAACCATTTTAGATACATAAGCAATGAGCGGCATCTAGCAATACATCATTGCTACCCAAGTGATGAGAATGTCGAGATCCGACAACCTCTTCCGTGACTATTATCATATGATAGTGTCCTTCTATCCTTGATATCTCAGATCGATCAATGAAGCATAGACCGTATCACCCTCTTATCAATCTTTATGTTTCTTGATCCCCAAGTAGACTCACTCAAACAAATGAGCTCAATATCTCATATTGACTCATTTGAGCATGGCCATGCATTTCGTGGTCCTACTCTATCAAGAGGCCAAAGATATCACTCCCGTCATATGGGAGGGATAGATCTCATCTACATTACTCACATCCCTCCGCATAATTCGTTACATGCTCAGTGATCGCCGTTATAGTCACCCAATTACGGTGTGACGTTAGACGATACTAAAGTACATAACTCCTTATGTAGGGAACCGTAGTGACTTCAGGTCTAAGGACTATTCATACCAATAGTCACATGAGAAAATATATGACACTCATATAACGATCCATGATACTTTCTCATGGTGGGTCAATTCAGTATATATAGTCTCCAATATATATACCCATGTATCAATGTGATATCACATATCCATGACTTGTGAGATCAAGTCATCCATTGACCTACATGCTAGTCTCAATGTATCAATATAGCCCTTGTCTATTAATACAATACTCGACTAAGAATATTTAAGAATAGTGTTCTCTACAGCTTCTCATAATCAATTCTACCAATTGATATACTGTAGATAACAACCTACTATTCATGGGCATTATTATATTTATTTAGCTGGCACACGCATAAAGAAATATAATAATCAATCTTTGCCTTTATTAATGCAAGAATATAATACAAAAGTCTCCCTCACCAATCATCTCATAATTGGCACTAAGTGTTCATACTAACAATCTCCCACTAGCACTAGTACCAATCACTTTAATCTCTAAGACCCAGTGACCTAGTATGACCATCATGCTTCCTCTGTGCCAAAGCCTTGGTCTAGGGATCCGCAATGTTAGCATCAGTGTCTACTCTGCATATCTGAACATCTCCTCTATTGATGATCTCTCGAATGAGGTGATACCGCCTCAGTATGTGTTTGGTCCTCTGATGAGAGCGAGGTTCCTTAGCCTGAGCAATAGCCCCATTGTTGTCACAATAGAGGTCTATTGGGTCTGCTATGCTAGGAACCACCTCAAGTTCAGTGATGAACTTTCGGATCCAAATAGCCTCCTTTGCTGCAGAAGACACAGCAATATACTCGGCTTCTGTTGTAGAATCTACAACTATGTCGTGCTTCGAACTCTTCCAACTCACAGCGCCACCATTCAAGCAAAATACATACCCTGACTGCGATATGGAGTCATCCTTGTCAATTTGGAAGCTCGCATCACTGTAACCCTTTACATCTAGCTCCTCATTGCCTCCAAATATCAAGAAATATTCTTTTGTCCTTCGTAAGTACTTAAGAATATTTTTGACAGTTGTCCAGTGATATTCACCGGGATCTGACTGATACCTGCTCATCATGCTTAAAGCATACGAGACATCGGGGCAAGTACAAATCATGGCGTACATGATAGATCCTATAGCTGATGCATAAGGGATCTGATCCATGCGATCTCTCTCCTCCTTAGAAGAGGGAGATTGAGTCTTCGAAAGACTCATACTATGTGACATTGGCAAAAATCCCTTCTTGGAATTCTGCATGGCAAAACGCTTAAGCACCTTGTCCACATATGTACTCTGACTCAAGCCAAGCAATCTCTTAGATCTATCTCTATAGATCTTGATGCCTAGAATATAGGTTGCTTCACCTAAGTCTTTCATTGAAAAACAATTCCCAAGCAAAGTCTTCACAGACTACAGCATAGGGATATCATTTCCAATGAGCAGTATGTCATCTACATACAATATGAGGAAAACAATTGAGCTCCCACTAACCTTCTTGTAGACACAAGGTTCATCTTCGTTCTTAATGAAACCAAACGTTTTGATCGCATTATCGAAACGAAGATTCCAGCTTCTAGAAGCTTGCTTTAAACCATAAATGGACCTATGCAACTTACAAACCTTTCCAGCATCCTTTGGATCGATAAAACCCTCAGGTTGTGTCATATACACATCCTTGAGTAGATTTCCGTTAAGAAATGCTGTTTTGAAATCCATCTGCCAAATCTCATAGTCATAGTAAGCTGCAATAGCAAGCATGATCCGAATGGATTTGAGCATCGCAACTGGAGAAAAGGTTTCATCATAGTATACCATGAATCTGCTTGAATCCTTTTGCTACCAATCGCCCTTTATAGGTATGCACATTACCTTCCATGTCAGTCTTTCTCCTAAAGACCCACTTACACCCAATGGGTTTGCCACCTTCAGGTGGATCAACCAAAGTCCAGACTTGGTTAGTGTACATGGATTCTATTTCGGATCTCATGGCCTCGAGCCATTTCTCAGAATCTGGGCTCATTACAGCTTCCTGATAGGATGTCGGCTCATCAAGCATGATACCATCGTTATCATCCAAGAGAAAAGAATATCTCTCAGGTTGATGACGTATCCTATCAGACCTCCGCAGAGCTTGGTCTACCTGAACAGGTTGTATCACAACTCCTTGTGATGACTGTTCTTGTTCCATTAAGGTATCAGTGCTATTTTGTGTATCTTGAACTTCTTCAAGATCAATTTTACTCCCACTTATTTTTCTAGAAATAAATTTCCTTTCTAGAAAAACACCATTTCTGGCAACAAACACTTTGCCTTGTGTGGGGTTGTAAAAGTAATATCCCTTAGTTTCCTTGGGATATCCAACGAAATAGCATCTATCTGATTTGGGGCCTAGTTTATCTGATACTTGACGTCGTACGTAAGCCTCACAACCCCAAATCTTCATAAAAGACATCTTGGGACTCTTCCCAGTCCATATCTCATATGGTGTCTTTATGACTGTTTTAGAAGGAACACGGTTAAGTGTGAAAGCGGCGGTCTCTAGAGCATATCCCCAGAAGGATGGACGAAGTTCTGTATGACTTATCATTGATCGTACCATATATAATAGAGTACGATTTCTCCTCTCAGATACACCATTCAACTGTGGTGTTCCAGGTGGAGTGAGTTGAGATCTTATCCGACACTCAACTAGATAGTCACTAAACTCTTGGCTTAGGTATTCCCCACCTCGATCTGATCGAAGCATCTTAATACTCTTACCAAGTTGTTTCTGTACTTCATTCTTGAATTCTTTGAACTTTTCAAAGGATTCTGATTTGTGTCTCATAAGATACACATATCCATATCAACTGAAATCATCAGTAAATGTGATGAAGTACTGATAACCTCCTCTGGCTGCGACTTTAAAAGGACCGCATACATCACTATGTATGAGGCCTAACAAATCTGTCGCTCATTCGCCTTGTCCACTAAATGGAGTCTTGGTCATCTTGCCTAAAAGACATGATTCACATACCTCATATGATTTAAAGTCAAATGAGTTCATTAATCCATCCTTATGGAGCTGGGCTATGCGACTCTCATTTATGTGACCCAAGCGACAATGCCAAAGATATGTTTGATTCAAATGATTAGATTTGAATCATTTGGTATTTATGTTATAGACTGGGTTTTCAAGGTCTAGAACATAGAGTCCATTCATCAAGTGTGCACTGCAATAGAACATTTCATTTAAATATACAAAACAACATTTGTCCTTAATTATAAATGAAAAACCATTCTTGTCCAAACAAGATATAGACATAATGTTCTTAGTTATTGCAGGTACGAAATAACACTCTTCAAGTTTTAGAATTAAACCACTGGGTAATGATAAGGAATATGTTCCTACAGCTATAGCAGCAACTCTTGCGCCATTGCCAACACGTAGGTCCACTTCTCCTTTTGTCAAAGATCTACTTCTTCTCAAGCCCTGCACATTGGTACAAATGTGAGAAGCACAACATGTATCCAATACCCATGAGGAAGAAATAGATAGATTGACTTCTATAACATGTATACCTGAAGTGGAAGTCTCGCTCCTTTCTTCTTCTGAACTTCCTCGAGGTACTTTTTACAGTTCCTCTTCCAATGTCCAGCTTCCTTGTAGTGGAAGCAAGTCCCTTCCTTGGCCACCCCACCTTTAGGCTTCAATGCTTTGTCCTTATCTTTATTCTGGGTCTTACCCTTTCCTTTAGACTTTTTCTTACCCTTGCCCTTTTTAACCATAAGTACATCATTAGTACCAGTTTGCATCTTCTTAAGATTGCTCTCAGCAGTTCTCAACATGCTTAAGAGCTCAGGCAATGGTTCGTCAATTTCGATCATGTAATAATTCATGACAAATTGACTAAAGCCTCTAGGCAGCAAATATATAATAAGGTCAGTGGCCAACTCTTGGCCAAAAGGAAACCCCAATCTTTCAAGGTTCTCAACATACCCAATCATCATGAGTACATGAGTTCCTACGGGTGTTCCTTCTTGCATTTTGCATGAAAATAATGCCTTAGATACCTCAGATCTCTCGTGCCTCGCTTGCCCTTGATATAGTTGCTTCAAGTGTGCCACCATATCGAAGGCATCCATGTTCTCATGTTCTTTCTGAAGCTCAGAGTTCATGGTTGTAAGCATAAGGCATGATGCATCTAATGCATCATCTTGATGCTTCTTGTATGCATCATTATCTGCACGAGTAGCATTATTGGCGGGTTGTTCAGAAATAGGTTGCTCTAGGACATAGAGTTTTCGCTCCTGTTTGAGAACTATTCTCAAATTTCTGAACCAGTCAATGAAGTTTGCTCCATTGAGTTTGTCCTTCTCAAGGACCGATCGCAGAGAGAGGGTATTTGACGTATTTGAAGACATAGTAATCTACAATAGAAATGATATGCAGAAATGAGTATTATATCTGAGATCATTTAATTAGGCCTTTAATTAAATGAGACTCCCACTGATTCCCTTAGCTTCAATAGGAGCTAGTCATACCAGTTCTATTGAGCTTCAAGTTCATGTGGAACAAGATCCACATCATACCTCACCTTGAGTTAGCTTTGGCTAATCGCCCAAGATTTAGTATCACTAGGTAGGTAATATTTTACCAATTGCATCGTATGCAACTCTTGGAATAAAGGATAAAGATTCACATTATACATCATCTTGAGTTAGCTTTGGCTAATCGCCCAAGACTTAGTATAAATGTTCTCTTATCCATGTCTCCTAACTATTAGGAAATGCCTCTAAGTATTTCTCAATCTAATTGAGACACTTAGTGAAGTCTCATCCAAAGTTTGATAGCGGGACATCACAATTGTCCTCTCGCACTCTACCAAGATAAAATGCGATGCTTTGCTTTGGCAAACCCAACACAAATGATCGAGGTAGTTTATGAGTACCAAACTTTGGTAGGCATATTCATTTGACTTAATTTTAAGATAACAGATTATCTAGCATGCATCACATACACACAAAATATATCACATATACGCTAAACGTGACATGGTTATGGCCCTTATTCTATGATTTCTCAAGCCAATGAGAAAATCGATTGGTTACCCTAGGGATAGCATCTTCTCCTTTGGTCAGCATGTGTTGTCAGCATCGTCCTTGTAACATCCACCTTCAATGGACTTTCATTGCTTATTTATTTTGTACATTACAAAATGAGAATACTCGAGTTACATTCGAGTCTAAATCTATTTTACAACTAGAAAATAGAAGTGAAGGCACGACACGCAGGCCGTGTAAACAAAATACAACACCCACATACATATGACGGCACGTAGGTCATATTATGAATTACAACACATAACCACAATCATTTTAGGTCCTAGGCCATAACCATGCACCATATACAAATCATTTACAATGATTTAATAAATTATTTTATTTATCAGTTTTATTATGTGCAATTTTTAAGCCACTATGCCGATTAGATGCAACACCACGGCAATCCCGCTGAACCAGCCCACTTGGCAGACCATCTGTTTGGCTGAATCAACTCGGACACGCGAGTCAAGACTATCCGACTTGATTCACACTCCGATGCACTATCTGCTTGGCTAAATCAACTCGGACATATTCCGAGACGGTAAAAAAAAACATAATAAAACTAATCTCATGTTTATATCACATAAAACATCTAAAAAAAACGTGTACATTTTTTTTTACAAGTGGCTCTGATACCACTGTAGGGATCCCGAGCGATAAACAAAATTCGCAGCGGAAAACTTAGGATCCCTCCAGAGATCCAAGCAAAAAAAATATACTCGTTTCAATTATCAATTCTATCCTATAGGAATCGAGATTACCTTCGAAGCGTGCCCTTCGAATTCCAGTCAGCAACACTTGCGGATCTCAGCGTGGTTACAATGTCCACGCCTCTACGGTGCACACACACACGATCTTGGAGGGAAGAGTTAAGCCCTTTCGGTTGTGCTAGCAACCACTCCAAGGTCTCACTTTTCCACTCTATACTTGGCCCTCTTGTGTTGTGATCGAAAAAATAAAATCAGATTTTCTTTTTTATTGTCCACGTTGAAGAAGAAGAAGCAACCATAATACACCTTAATGAGACATTAAATGCACTTTCTTATTCTCCATGGTAAAAGAAAGGAAGTCAATTAATGCTCATTAAATGCACATTAATGAGTTTTAAATCCCATTTAAAACCCCATTTATTAATTCATGTATTATATTATTAATTCGTGTATTATATTATTAATTCATGTATTATTCATTTTAGCCTTCTTCTCTTGGTTTGACTTGAGTCTAACTCAACATAAACCAATTTGAGTCCAACTCAAATTTAGCCAAGTAATGAGTCTTACTCATTCTAGTTAATCCAATTAACTAATAATTCATTTTAGTCAAACCAAAATGATTTCCTCTCAAAAATAATATGTTCTTTTTGTGTGACCCTATAGGCTCTCATAACGTTAGCAATGTATCCAAAACCATTTTAGATACATAAGCAATGAGCAACATCTAGCAATACATCATTGCTACCCAAGTGATGAGAATGTCGAGATCCGACAACCTCTTCTGTGACTATTATCATATGACAGTGTCCTTCTATCGTTGATATCTCAGATCGATCAATGAAGCATAGACCGTGTCACCCTCTTATCAATCTTTATGTTTCTTGATCCCCAAGTAGACTCACTCAAACAAATGAGTTCAATATCTCATATTGACTCATTTGATCATGGTCATGCATTTCGTGGTCCTACTCTATCAAGAGGCCAAAGATATCACTCCCGTCATATGGGAGGGATAGATCCCATCTACATCACTCACATCCCTCCCCATAATTCATTACATAGTCAGTGATCGCCGTTATAGTCACCCAATTACGGTGTGACGTTAGACGATACTAAAGTACATAACTCCTTATGTAGGGAACCGTAGTGACTTCAGGTCTAAGGACTATTCATACCAATAGTCACATGAGAAAGTATATGACACTCATATAACGATCCATGATACTTTCTCATGGTGGGTCAATTCAGTATATATAGTCTCCAATATATATACCCATGTATCAATGTGATATCACATATCCATGACTTGTGAGATCAAGTCATCCATTGACCTACATGCTAGTCTCAATGTATCAATATAACCCTTGTCTATTAATACAATACTCGACTAAGAATATTTAAGAATAGTGTTCTCTGCAGCTTCTCATAATCAATTCTACCAATTGATATACTGTAGATAACAACCTACTATTCATGGGCATTATTATATTTATTTAGCTGGCACACGCATAATGAAATATAATAATCAATCTTTGCCTTTATTAATGCAAGAATATAATACAAAAGTCTCCCTCACCAATCATCACATAATTGGCACTAAGGGCTCATACTAACAGATGAACCTTATGACCTCCTCAAGGGGACATCATCAACCTAATATAGAGGACACGATTTCCTTCTATAATCAACGGCACACCATGTAAATAATATCATTTCCCAACTTACCGACATATTGATTTAATCCATATAAATCTCACCCTTTGGTAAATCAAAGAAATAAATACTAAGTACATGTGCCCGTTGTTATATCATGATTAAGAGCATATACAATATAATATCCGAGGTCCGATTCAATTATGTAGTCAGCAATAAATTGAATCACCTCTATGTCGGTCCTGCTCAATACACTTAAGTGTACTAGTTTAACTCTATGTTCAAGACAAAACAATACCAAGCTACACTACAACCATGCCAATGGTTTGTCCAAAACCATCTTGGTTGTGAGCCTCTACTTATATTCTACAAGGGACAGATAACATGATCTTCTGTGCCACACCAAGCACCATGTTATCTACAATGTAAAGTATTAGACAATATGCACACATATAATAAATATAAAGTGCAAACAATGATCATGTGATTCTTATTTCAAAATAAAAATGTTCATACAAAAGAGCTAGCCTTTCAGTATACATTCCAACATTACACACGCACTTAAATAATTTCCTATAACCATATTTGACCTAGTGATCTGCAAAACAAACTCATCCGATGGGGGGGGGGGGGAGGCACTCAGAGCCGACGCTCAAGTTTGTTTGCATAACATGTAAAATCGTAATGGAGGCAATGGCAATTTAAAAAAAATATCCCTCTCCCACTTAGTAATTTAAAATTGAGAAATTTTCTAAGCACACAACATGCATATCAAACAAGAAGCAATAAATATGAAAAAAAATATTTTCCAACTATTATGGCTTTTGTTTTCCAATATGCCTCATCGTGTTGCCATCTCGTTCGCTCCTCCCTACGCCATGTACAAGCCATCAGAAGATTCGAGCCAAGAAGAATTATTTTAATTTACATCCATCGATCTTATACTCCACAAAGGAGTGTACATGAAATCTAGATCAAAATTAAACTGAAATAAAAGAGTGGATAAACAATGCCGTACTTAATTACAAAAATTAAATACTAGACTCATCAACCCCGAGAATTCAAATAATATTAGAATTACACACACATATGGTCATAATAGTTGGATCTTATGTCTACAACCAAAAAGTTAGCCTACGCACATCCTACTATTATCTGGCACATATAATATATGATAAGTGCATAAAAGTAATCGAATCCAAACACAAAATCGGAAACCATGGCTCTGATACCACTTGTGGGAATTGCTTCCCACTTCGGTCGCTCATGCATGGCAAACCTATCTACCTCCCTAGATTAAAAAAATTAATTCTTGACGAAGACGGATTACCCAAGCAACCGATCCTTCATCGTGCTATTGGATTTGAGTGGTCTCTTGAACAAACTTGTTGTTCAAGCAACCTAACTCTTTTCCTCTTTTTTTTTTTTTTATGATGAAGGTAAATATATATATCATCAAAATAGCATAGGCATACATGATCCATGGAGTCTACACATGTCATATCCGACGAAATGTCCGATATGAGTAGACATCCAGGGTAGAAAGTACATGTGCTCTCAAGAGTACCATCACGCTCACTGTACGAAAACCCTCCTGTACACAGCAGTCAGTCCTCCCTCTCCCATCATGCTGTGGTAGATGGAAGTATGACTGCATCCTGTGGCAATCTCTCATCCTATATCTAAATGCACCCCATCCTGATGCAGTCCCCGCCTGACCTGGTCCTGTGAGCTGGACCATACATCTTATCTGAGTCTCCTATCCTCCATCCTCTATCTGCATCCTCTCAAGTGTCGTGGACCCACTTTTAGCAATGGTCAGCTGTCAACGGATTTGCGGTGTCTTTACCGCGAGCCATTTGTTGCGGACTAGATAGACCATTACGGTGGATCTATTCACCCAAAAGGCTTATTTGCCAAGCCCCAGCCAAAACGGATTTGGTATGTCTTTACCGCGAGTCATTTGCTGCGAACTAATAGGCCATTCCGGTGGGCCTATTCACCAATACGACTTTTAGGCAAAGCCACAGCC
This sequence comes from Wurfbainia villosa, assembly GCA_025175895.1. NCBI lineage: Eukaryota > Viridiplantae > Streptophyta > Magnoliopsida > Zingiberales > Zingiberaceae > Wurfbainia > Wurfbainia villosa. The sequence continues at coordinate 28,193,224 of CM045995.1, forward strand.
ATAAATGGATTTGACTAGTCTTTACCGCAAGCTGTTTGCTACAGACTAGATAGATCTTTATGGTGGATCTATTCACCATCAAAATACAACCTATACACAAAGTCCTGCCAATTTTTTTTTTGTTTTTTTTAGGTTTAAGGTTAATACAGGACACAACCACACCAAAGGAACCAAACTAATCTGCCACTTCCGTTCTGCTTCTGCTCCATTTTTTTTTAAACTACCCTGGGTGAATAGTTCCTAGGGCACTATTTCACCCTGTATTCCAAAAATTTGCACAATTTTTTTTTATGTTACATGCAATCCATCAAGAACTCTATATACATGTATCTGTATCCTCCTAAAGATCCTCTCCACATCAAACCGGGTACCTTCAAATCTGATCTCATTCCTAGCCCTCCATACATAATGCACTATCGCTCCTAGGGCTATATGTTGTGCTCTCATCCAGACTGAGTCCCCCTGATACTATAGTTTGAAGACACGTATCAAGCATTTGTACGTGCTCATCTCTGATCGCATCTGTAGCCACCTCCTCACTCGGCCCCACAACTATTTGGTGACCTGACATCTGAAAAATATATTGTCCTGTGTCTCCTCCTCCAACTGGCAAAAGGCGCATCTCCTATCCTCTATGTAGGCCTGCCTGTCCCTAGTAGGTAATCTCCCGCTCACTAGCAGCCACAATGTGAATCTGTGGCTTGGCTGGATGTCTACCTGCCATACAGTCCTGACCTATGGTTTCCTCAGCCAGTGCTCTCTGAAATGGTCATAAGCACACCCTACTCCACCTAATCCCCTACTGAACCATGCCTCTAAAGTGTGCGACTTAGCAGTGGGGTTACCTGCAGTGGCGATGATGGTATCTCTGATATGTAGAATCCTCTTCATGAGTGGGGAATCTGTGTGCCTTAATTCCTGCCACCAAATACTAGACTGCCAGAGGTAGTGATGATGTACCCATCGTATCCATAGTAAATCTGGCTTGTCCTGTATACGCCATAGGACCTTTGCTAGCAGTGCAAGGTTCGAAGACTTCAAGTCCCTCAAGACAAGACCACTTTCCTCCTTCGGCCTACACAGAATTTGTAGGGAATTCTTTATGCCAAATGGCATATGCGCAACGAAAAATTAGGATCCCTTCCAAGTGATCCATGCGAAAGCAAACTCGTATAAAATAAATTTCTCTAAACCAAGCCTATCTTATAGGAGAGGATTACCTTTGTTGCGTGCCCTTGTTAATCCCGCTTCTTCCTTTTGTTTGTTGGATCTTTAGCACGTTCAAGTGTCCGTGCCTCTATATGTATCCACACGAGCAAGCTCTTGTCTCACAAAAGAAAACTAGAGGAGCTCTCCTTTACTTCTTGCTAGAGAAGTCCCTAAAGGAGAGGAAGAGAGGGAAAAGGAGAAAGGAAGAAGAAGACTCCTCTTCTTGCTAGCCTACACTCACAAACCCACACAACCAAAGCTTCCACCAAGCTCTCTCACAACCACAACAACACTTACTTTGGCCGGCCACTTCATGGGGTCTTTTATAGGGTTGGAAAATCCCTTTCACCTCCACACATTCAATGCAATCCATTGCATTGGGACACAAGTTTGGCCGGCCACTTAAGGAGACAAAATCATTTTGTTTCCTTCCACCTTATCTAGCTTAGGTGGATGCTTAGGTGGCATGCTTATGTGGCATGCTTATGTGGCATTCTTATGTGGCATTCATGCATGTTGAATTAATCTTATTAATTCAATTAAGCTTATGTTATCATGTTGAATTAATCTTATTAATTCAATCATATTGAATTAATCTTATTAATTCAATTAAGCTTATGTTATCATATTGAATTAATCTTATTAAATCAATAAGGTAACATATTGAATTAATCTCATTAAATCAATTAGCTAAAATTCTCATTAAGCTTAAAGTCCAAAAACCATTTTGTACTTAAGCTTATTCCCAAATTATTCTAGTCAAACTAGAATACTCTAATTCCTCTAATCATCATGCTCTTTGTGTGTGACCCTATAGGCTCTCATAACGTTGGCAGTGGACCTAAACTCTTTTAGATACACAAGCAATGAGCGGCATCTAGCAATACATCATTGCTACCCAAGTTATGAGATAAGTCAAGATCCGACTAACCTTTCCGTGACTACTATAATATATGACCGTGTCCTTCTATCCTTGATATCAGATTGATCAATGAGGCATAGACCGTGTCATCCTCGATCAATCTATGTGTTTCTTGATCCCTGAGTAAACTAACTCAAACAAATGAGCTCAATATCTCATATTGACTCATTCGAGCATGGCCATGCATTTTAGTAGTTCTACTCAATCAAGGGGCCCACCGATATCACTCTCGTCATATGAGAGGGATAGATCCCATCTACATCACTCACATTCCTCCGCATAATTTGTTATATACCCAGTAATTGCCTTTATGGTCCACCCTGTTACGGGTGACGTTTGACGATACCAAAGTACATAACTCCTTATGTAGGGAACCATAGTGACTTCAGGTATGAGGACTATTCATACCAATAGTCACATGAGAAAGTTTATGACACTCATATAACGATCCATGAAACTTTCTCATGGCGGGTCAGTTCAGTATATATTCTCTAATATATACCCATGTGTCAACTTGATATCATATATCCATGACTTGTGAGATCAAGTCATCAATTGACCTACATGCTAGTCTTTATGTATTAATATTGCCCTTGCATATTAATACTTGACTAGGAACATTTAGAAAGTGTTCTCTATAGCCTCTCATAATCAATTCTGCCAATTGATGTGCTGTAGATAAGAACCTACTTTTCTAGGGCATTACTATATTTAATTTAGCTGGCACAAGCAAGACTTAAATATAATAACCAATCCTTTGCCTTTATAGAATATGATACAAAATGTTCCCTATTCAACCATCACATGATTGGTTCTTAGGGCTATAACTAACAATCTCCCACTAGCACTAGTACCAATCACTATGATATCTAATACCTAGTGACCTAGTGTGACCATCATGCTTCCTCTGTGCCAAAGCCTTGGTCAATGGATCTGCAATGTTAGCTTCTGTCGGTACTCTGCATATCCTCACATCTCCTCTATCGATGATCTCTCGAATGAGATGGAAGCGCCGCAGTATGTGTTTGGTCCGCTGATGTGATCGAGGTTCCTTAGCCTGTGCAATAGCCCCATTGTTGTCACAATAGAGGTCTATTGGATCTGCAATGCTAGGAACTACCCCAAGTTCAGCGATGAACTTACGAGCCAAATGACCTCCTTTGCATCAGATGCAGCAATATACTCGGCTTCTGTTGTAGAATCAGCAACTGTGTCCTGCTTTGAACTCTTCTAGCTCACAGCTCCACCATTCAGGCAAAACACGTACCCCGATTGCGATCTATAGTCATCCTTGTCTGTTTGAAAGCTTGCATCACTGTAACCCTTTACAGCTAGCTCCTCATTGCCTCCAAATATCAGGAAATATTCTTTCGTTCTTCGTAAGTATTTAAGAATATTTTTGACTGCTATCCAGTGACTTTCACCTGGATCCGACTGGTATCTACTCATCATGCTCAAAGCATACGAGACGTCAGGATGAGTACAAAGCATGGCGTACATGATAGACCCTATGGCAGACGCATAAGGGATCTTATCCATGCGATCTCTCTCCTCCTTAGAAGAGGGACATTGAGTCTTCGAAAGACTCACACCATGTGATAAAGGCAGAAATCCTTTCTTGGAATTTTGCATAGCAAAACGATCTAGCACTTTATCAATGTATGTACTCTGACTTAGGCCAAGTAATCTTTTAGATCTATCTCTATAGATCTTGATGCCTAGAATATAGGCTTCACCTAAGTCTTTCATCGAGAAACAATTCCCTAACCACATCTTCACAGACTGGAGTGAGGGAATATCATTTCCGATGAGAAGTATGTCATCTACATACAAGACAAGAAATACAACTGGGCTCCCACTATTTCTCTTGTAGACACAAGGTTCATCTTCATTCTTGATGAAACCAAACTCTTTGATTGCATCATCGAATCGAAGATTCCAGCTTCGAGAGGCTTGCTTTAGTCCATAAATGGACCTGCGGTTGCATACCTTTCCAGATGCTTTGGATCTTCAAAACCCTCAGCCGTGTCATGTACACATCCTCGAGTAGCTTTCCATTCGAGCGGTTTTGACATCCATCCGCCAGATCTCATAATCGTGGTAGGTCGTAATAGCAAGTATGATCCGAATGGATTTAAGCATCATACGTGAAAAGGTTTCATCATAGTCAATACCATGAATTTGTTTGAATCCTTTCGCCACCAATCTACCTTTATAGGTATGCTTATTACCATCCATGTCAGTCTTTACTTTAAAGACCCACTTACACCCAATGGGTTTTACCCCTTCAGTGTACATGGATTCCATTTCGGATCTCATGGCCTCTAGCCATTTCTCGGAATCTGGGCTCATCATAGCTTCTTGATAGGATGTAGGCTCGTCAAGATCGACAAGCAATACATCACCATTGTCAGTCGAGAGAAAAGAATATCTCTCGGGTTGACGACGGATCCTGTCAGATCTACGAAGAGGTTGGTCTACTTGAACAGGTGTTTGTTCAACAACTCTTTGGGCAACAATTTCCTCATCCACAACACTTTGTGGTTCCTGTTCATTTTCCATCGAAGCCTTAGTGTTATCGTCATCTTGAACTTCTTCAAGATGAATTTTACTCCCACTAGTTTTTCTAGAAATAAATTCTCTTTCTAGAAAGACAGCATTTCTGGCAACAAACACCTTGCCAAGTGTGGGATTGTAAAAGTAATATCCCTTAGTTTCCTTGGGATATCCGACAAAATAACACTTATCTGATTTGGGTCCTAGTTTATCTGAGACTTGACGTCTTACATAAGCTTCACAACCCCAAATCTTATTTTGGGACTCTTCCCAGTCCATATCGTATATGGTGTCTTTTCTACGGCTTTTGATGGGACGCGATTAAGTGTGAAAGCGGCTGTCTCTAGAGCTAGTCCCCAAAAGGAAGTAGGTAGATCAGTCTGGCTCATCATTGATCGTACCATATCTAATAGAGTACGATTTCTCCTCTCAGATACACCATTCCATTGTGGTGTTCCAGGGGGAGTGAGTTGGGATATTATCCCACACTCAGCCAGGTGATCACGAAACTCTTGACTAAGGTATTCACCACCTCGATCTGATCGAAGTAGCTTGATACGCGTTGGTTTTGTACTTCATTCTTGAATGCTTTGAACTTTTCAAAGGATTCTGACTTATGTCTCATCAAATATAAGTAGCCAAATCTACTCATATCATCAGTGAAAGTAATAAAGTACTTATAGCCTCCTCTGGTTTCGACATTGAAAGGCCCACATACATCAGTATGTATGAGTCCTAACAAGTCTGTCGCTCTCTCTCCATGTCCACTAAATGGAGTTTTAGTCATCTTTCCTAAAAGGCAAGATTCGCATACCTCATATGATTCAAAATCAAATGAGTCCAATAATCCATCTTTATGGAGTTGGGATATGCATTTTTCATTTATGTGACCTAGGCGACAGTGCCAGAGATATGTTTGGTTCGAATCATTCGATTTGAACCGCTTGGTATTTACGTTATAAATTGGGTTTTCTAAATCTAGAACATAGAGACCATTCATAAGTGGTGCATTACAATAGAACATTTCATTCAAATAAATGGAACAACATTTGTCCTTTATTATAAAAGAAAAGTTTTTCTTGTCTAAACAAGATACAAAGATTATGTTCTTTGTCAATGCAGGTACATATAAGCACTCCTCTAGTTCTAAGATAAGCCCAGTGGGCAAAGACAAAGAATATGTTCCTACAGCTACAGCAGCAACTTTTGCGCCATTGCCTACTCGTAGGTCTACTTCGCCTTTTGCCATTTGTCTATTATTTCTCAGTCCCTGCACATTATTACAAATGTGAGATGCACATCCGGTATCTAATACCCATGTAGAAGAAATAGATAGATTAACTTCTATAACGTGTATACCTGAGGCAGAAGTCCCACTTCTTTTATTCTTTACTTCCTCAAGGTAGACTTTGCGTTCAGCTTCGATGTCGATCTCACCACCGCAATGGAAGCAGTCCCCTTCCTTAGGTACTTTACCTTTACCCTTTGAAGTGGATGAATTGGCCTTGCCTTTGGCTTGGGTCTTACCCTTGCCTTTGCGCTTACCTTTGCCCTTCTTGACCATTAGTACGTTGCTAACTTTCTTTTTGAGATTCGGTTCAGCAGTTCTTAACATGCTGAGAATCTCAGGCAAAGGTTTATCAATTTCATTCATGTTATAATTCATGACGAATTGATTATATGCTTCCGGCAACGATTGCAGGATAACATCGGTTGCCAATTCTTGGCTCAGTGGAAAACCTAGTCTTTCAAGGTTCTCAACGTACCCAATCATTTTGAGTACGTGAGTTCCTACAGGTGTTCCTTCTTGCATCTTGCATGCAAAAAGAGCCTTAGACACTTCAAAACGCTCGTGCCTAGCTTGTCCTTGATATAGTTGTTTCAAATGCTCAACCATATCATAGGCATCCATGTTCTCATGTTGCTTCTGAAGCTCAGAGTTCATGGTGGCAAGCATAAGACATGACACATCTAATGCGTCATCTTGATGCTTCTTATAAGCATCCTTTTCAGCACGAGTGGCCGCATGGGCGGGTGTTTCAGGGGTAGACTGCTCTAGGACATACAGTTTGCGTTCTTGTTTGAGGATAATCCTCAAGTTCCTATACCAGTCAAGAAAGTTCGCTCCATTAAGCTTGTCCTTCTCAAGGACAGATCGCAAGTTGAGGGGGTGTGTCGTGTTAGATGTCATGGTGATCTACAACATTAAAATGCAAAGTTAAGTATCATACCTAGATCATTTAATTAGGCCTTTAATTAAATGAGGCTCCCACTAAATTCTCATAGCTACTATTTAGCTATAAATTTATATGGGATAAAGATCCACATTATAATTCGTCTTGAGTTAGCTTTGGCTAATCGCCCAAGACGTAGTATAATTAGGTAGGCAATCTTTTGCCAATTACATCTGATGTAACTCTTTAATAGCTTTGGTTAAGTTTTAGATTAGTTTAGTGTTTATTCCTAAACCAGCTTCGGTACAGTGGCGAGGCACAGGGCCTTCTTGGATATCGAGCAACGACCACTTCTAAGACAAAGCTGATGTTCGAAAATCACATAAAACTAATTTTAAAACTTATGTTCAAAGCTAATATATGCCTCTACTTTCTTAACTAATTAAGAAAACTTAATTAAGTCTTAACCAAGTTTGATAGCGGGACATCACGATTGTCCACTCGCACTCTTCCAAGATAAAATGCATTGCTTTGCTTTGGCAAACCCAATAACAAATGATCGAGGAAGTAGTGAGTACCAAGCTTTGGTAGGCATATCGTTTTTGACTTATTAAGAAATAAACATGTATCATATACATATTAGCATACATCACATATAAGCTAAACTAATCATGCATCACATACAAGCTAAACTAACATGCATCACATACATATTAAACTAAGCGTGTCATGGTTATGGCCCTTATTCTATAATCTTCTCAAGCCAATGAAAAGATTGATTGGTCAACCTAGGGATAGCATCTTCTCCTAAGTGCTTCCTTTTGGTTGTCTTGTGTGTTGACTTCCTCCTTGTAACCTCATCTTCCAATGGACCCTCCATCTTTGTTTTGTACATTACAAAAGGAGAAATACTCGAGTTACATTCGAGTCTAAAACTAATTTTACAACAAGACTTTTAGGAGGAAGGCACGACACGCAGGCCGTATTTAAGAATTACAACACACACACATTCACAAACCTTTTGGGACTAGGCCATAACCATGCACCATGTCATTTTAACTTTTAAAAGACATTGGATATTTTATTATGTTTGACAATTGCTAATGCAATTATCAACTCATAATAAAATTTATCCTACTTCTATATCACATATAAAATAGAGAAAACCTATTTTATACGATCTTTCGCAAGTGGCTCTGATACCACTGTAGGGAATTCTTTATGCCAAATGGCATATGCGCAACGGAAAAATTAGGATCCCTTCCAAGTGATCCATGCGAAAGCAAACTCGTATAAAATAAATTTCTCTAAACCAAGCCTATCTTATAGGAGAGGATTACCTTTGTTGCGTGCCCTTGTTAATCCCGCTTCTTCCTTTTGTTTGTTGGATCTTTAGCACGTTCAAGTGTCCGTGCCTCTATATGTATCCACACGAGCAAGCTCTTGTCTCACAAAAGAAAACTAGAGGAGCTCTCCTTTACTTCTTGATAGAGAAGTCCCTAAAGGAGAGGAAGAGAGGGAAAAGGAGAAAGGAAGAAGAAGACTCCTCTTCTTGCTAGCCTACACTCACAAACCCACACAACCAAAGCTTCCACCAAGCTCTCTCACAACCACAACAACACTTACTTTGGCCGGCCACTTCATGGGGTCTTTTATAGGGTTGGAAAAACCCTTTCACCTCCACACATTCAATGCAATCCATTGCATTGGGACACAAGTTTGGCCGGCCACTTAAGGAGACAAAACCATTTTGTTTCCTTCCACCTTATCTAGCTTAGGTGGATGCTTAGGTGGCATGCTTATGTGGCATGCTTATGTGGCATTCATGCATGTTGAATTAATCTTATTAATTCAATTAAGCTTATGTTATCATGTTGAATTAATCTTATTAATTCAATCATATTGAATTAATCTTATTAATTCAATTAAGATTATGTTATCATATTGAATTAATCTTATTAAATCAATAAGGTAACATATTGAATTAATCTCATTAAATCAATTAGCTAAAATTCTCATTAAGCTTAAAGTCCAAAAACCATTTTGTACTTAAGCTTATTCCCAAATTATTCTAGTCAAACTAGAATACTCTAATTCCTCTAATCATCATGCTCTTTGTGTGTGACCCTATAGGCTCTCATAACGTTGGCAGTGGACCTAAACTCTTTTAGATACACAAGCAATGAGCGGCATCTAGCAATACATCATTGCTACCCAAGTTATGAGATAAGTCAAGATCCGACTAACCTTTCCGTGACTACTATAATATATGACCGTGTCCTTCTATCCTTGATATCAGATTGATCAATGAGGCATAGACCGTGTCATCCTCGATCAATCTATGTGTTTCTTGATCCCTGAGTAAACTAACTCAAACAAATGAGCTCAATATCTCATATTGACTCATTCGAGCATGGCCATGCGTTTTAGTAGTTCTACTCAATCAAGGGGCCCACCGATATCACTCTCGTCATATGAGAGGGATAGATCCCATCTACATCACTCACATCCCTCCGCATAATTTGTTATATACCCAGTAATCGCCTTTATGGTCCACCCTGTTACGGGTGACGTTTGACGATACCAAAGTACATAACTCCTTATGTAGGGAACCGTAGTGACTTCAGGTCTGAGGACTATTCATACCAATAGTCACATGAGAAAGTTTATGACACTCATATAACGATCCATGAAACTTTCTCATGGTGGGTCAGTTCAATATATATTCTCTAATATATACCCATGTGTCAACTTGATATCATATATCCATGACTTGTGAGATCAAGTCATCAATTGACCTACATGCTAGTCTTCATGTATTAATATTGCCCTTGCATATTAATACTTGACTAGGAACATTTAGAAAGTGTTCTCTACAGCCTCTCATAATCAATTCTACCAATTGATGTGCTGTAGATAAGAACCTACTTTTCTAGGGCATTACTATATTTAATTTAGCTGGCACAAGCAAGACTTAAATATAATAACCAATCCTCTGCCTTTATAGAATATGATACAAAATGTTCCCTATTCAACCATCACATGATTGGTTCTTAGGGCTATAACTAACAGAATTGACCATGCTATGGGGGGTGGGGGGTGGGTGGGTTCTTGCTCGTCCACATGAAAGCCTGACACATACTGTGAATACGCTCAATAACTCCGATTAGCAAGGGTAATATAGACATCCAGTAGCACTCAACCCCTTGCAGGACCGATGCTATGAGCTGAGCTTTCCCTGCATAGGAGAGGCTTTGTTTCATCCATGCATTGATCCTCCTGGAGAGACCATCTAGGAGCATCCCATAATCTGAAATTTTCAGCTTCTTGGAGGCTAAGGGGATTCCCAAGTATCTAAATGACATCTCTCCCTCCTGAAAGTTGGTGATGGTGCATATTTGGCCTATGATTTGATCATCTACACTCGCCATATAGTAGCTAGACTTGGTTGCATTGGCTAAGAGTCCTGCCATCTGTGAAAACTGCGCCAAACAATCAACCAGCCGTTTAACCGAAGGTACATCTCTGCGGGATAAGAGCAATAGGACATCTGCATATATCAGGTGGGATATCCCTAATTGCTCACATGTGGGGTGAAATCTAAAATCTGATTTGGTTGTGGCTCTTGCCAAGGATCTGGAAAGATACTCCACACAAATGCCAAACAGGTAAGGTGATAGCGGGTCACCTTGTCTAAGCCCTCTGCCCCCCCCCCGGAAGTATCCATGCATGTACTCATTGATCACTACAGAGAATGACGTGGTGGCGAAACACTCTCTGATCCATGCAATGTAGATGGGTGGGAACTTTAGGGAGTTGAAGACATCAAATAAGAAATCCCAATGTACGGAGTCAAAGGCTTTCTTCAGGTCCACTTTCAAGGTACATCTTGGGGAGATCCTCTTCCTGGCATAATGTCTTAGCATTTCCTGTGCTAACTGGATGTTATCTATGATAGTCCATCCCTTAACAAATGTTGTTTGTGCTAGGTTTAGCAAATGGTCTATGACTCCTGATAATCGGTTAGCAAGGAGCTTGGAGATGACTTTATAAAATACTGTGCAACATGATATGGGCCTATAGTCTTGCACCTTGCTCGCATGTTCTCCCTTTGGGGCTAAGCTGATGAGCGTGTGATTCCATGATTTGAGGAGCTTCCCATTTTGAAAGAATTCCATAATAGCTTCGGTGAAGTCCTTTCCAATTGTTGTCCATGCCTCTTTATATAATTTCGAGCTATATCCATCAGGCCCTGGTGCTTTGAGTTCCTCTATGTCAAAGAGTGCCATTTTTATCTCCTCGGGGGTCGCCATCTGGATGAGTTGAAGTTTTTGGTCCACCGTAAGCACTTTTCCATGTTGCATACAATCATCCCGGAATGTGACCCGATCCCTTGTAATGCCCAGATGCTCTTGGAAATACTCAACAAACACTTGTGCTACTTCCCCGGTGTCCATGGTGATTTCTCCATTCATTTTTTCCACCGCTACTATCTCCCTTCGTTTGTTGTTCCTTTTGACCAAAGAATGAAAGAAGGGTGTGTTACGGTCCACTTCCTTGAAGTATTTATGCTTGGCCATTTGAAGGTAGAAGAGATATTCTGCTTTGGCCAATTTATCTGCTTGTTGTTTAGCCTCCTTATAGTGGTCATCCATGATCCCTTGACTTAGACCTCTACTTTGCAGAATTTCAAGGTGCTCTTGGGCTCTTTTGGATCGGCTTTGAATATGATGGAAGTGATGTTGATTCAAGAGCCTTAATCCCCTTTTAAGTATGGTGAGTTTCCTTTTAAATGTGTATTGGGCCGCCCCTTGTGAGCACCATGTTGTGGCTTGGTTCCATTCTTCTTGTACAATCTGCTGGAATTGAGGGTGTTGTGTCCACATATTAAAGAACTTGAAAGGCTTGCCCCTATGCATTTGATTTTCAAAAACTGAAACCACACATGAGGCATGATCTGAGTGTACTCCCGGGGCTCTGAACTCTGCAAAACTACTCTGGTCCATCTCTAGCCATAATCTGTTAACAATAGCCCGATCAAGTTTGCTCACTACTCGCCCATTTGTCCAAGTGTATTGGCATCCTAGGGAATGTAGGTCCTCCACCCCTGCTATCATTGCAAATTCTTGGAAGTCTACATTTGCATAAGTTGTGACATCAATACCCCCTTTTTTGTCTGACGGTGTCAATGGTGAGTTAAGATCCCCGAATATAAGCCACGATAGGACCATCCCCTCTGCCAATTGTTGGAGCCCTGACCACATATCTCTTCGGGAGGTAATGGAGAGTTGCCCATAGACAAACGTGAGGGCATATGTTTTCCTACTGCCCTTGTCCATAACTATTGCATGAATGAATTGTTCTTCCCATCTTTGTATAGTGAGGGCAATGCGACTTACATCCCATATGAGTAGCATCCTGCTCCTTCCCGAATCTCCAAGCTGGTGGCATGTTTCCCATTGTTGTAGACTGTTGGTTTTGAAGTGTTGATAAGCTTGGTTGGTTAGTTTTGTTTCCATCAGACACATGGCACTTAAGTTCTGCAGTTTGAGGAGTCTCGCAACCTCCTTCTGTTTGAGGCCTGTGTTGAGGCCTCTAATATTCCATGCTCATATCCTCATAATGTCCTTGCCGACGTCTGCCGACAACTGTGTTTGCCATTTCTTTCCTGCTTCTTGGTTCCCTCTTGATGCTCTCCTTTTGCAATTCTATTTGAATTTTCCCCAGAACAGTTCTGCTGCTGCATATGATTCTGATCTAGCCTTCCATGCTGCTACACCTGTTCCATCCAAGGTTCTTCCCCTTTGTATTTATCCCTTAACCAATCTGAAGTTGGGAGGCCAAGTATGATTATGGGTTCCTTGTGGGTAGTACTCATTTTTCCCTTATCTCCCTCCTGTATTTCCACACTGAGTCGATTGCTGTGGATCTTTATTTGGTGTCGGTTCTTCTTGCAGTGTAAGTGTAATCTGCCTTTGCTTGGCTATCTTCAGGGTTTGCTGCTGATGAAGATCATTGGCTTCCACTTCATTTCCTTTCATTGCAATTTCCAATCTTGCCTTCTTCTTGTTTGTTCTAGATCGAGTTTGAATTTTCTTGGGACTCCCTTCATTATCTCTACACTCTTGGCCTTGGTTATTAGGGTCTTTTGCATCACCATTCCTGCACTGCATCCCAATATCAATCTGAATTTCAGTTTCAGTATCATCATGGTCTGTGCTTTTATAATTCACTCCTTCTCCTTGCACTGTTGTTGCATTGAATTGACCCTTACTTCCTTTGGTTCCTCGATTTGCACTTTGAGTCCCATGTAACAATTGTTCCTGTTGCTGTACAAGATTTGTTATCTACCCATTTTCTATTGATTTTGATACCACTATTTTCCCCATTGCTGTCGATCCAGTTATCATTGGTATTTTCCCTCCATCCAAGCCATAACTAATGTGAATTCCTGTCACAACTTCTGATACACCTGCAATTGTAGCTAGCTCCTTGAGACCTTGTTCTGCGAGTGTTCTGAACTGAGGTTGTGCCACCTGCCCAGATTCAGTATGAACATCAATGCTATTTATTGTAGTTTTGTCAATGCATTTATCCCACGTGACTTGCTTCTTCTTCCCTGATACAATGATTCCTCTATGATCTATCTTAGCCTGCTGTAACTTTTGATGTCCAAGGATTTTAAGTTGAACAGTTGTATCTGCATTTGTTGCCACATGTTCAAGTAACGAAGGCTCCTTCCCTTTACTTTGCCTGCAACCCATTGTCCCCTGTTGATTGATGTTTTTATGCTTCCCACATAGTTCTTTCATTCTCATAGTGACAACCTGGGGATTGCCATCTGGATTGATTTGATTGGCTTTCCCTGATACTGAATCTTCAATAACTGTAACTGTGTCTGATACTGAATTTTCCAGCCCCCTGCCATCAGATACCTTCTCCTATGTGGATTCTGATTGTCCAAGTTGTCCCTTGACTTGAATGCCTACTATTTCCTTATGGTTGACCATTTGCTTGGACTGATGACCTGCCAACCTCATTGTTGCTGATGGCTGTATCGAAGGAATTTTTGATACTGATACTGATACTGCAGAATTTCCAGTTTTAGTTCCAGCTGCAATAACTGCCAATTTTGGTGCCATGCCCATCTGTTGACAACCCTGTGTTTCCCTTTTAGCTCTATATTCTTTTGCTTTCTGACCTGACCCCGAAGAGCTAGGGTTTCCAATCTGACCTAGGGTTTTTTGTTTTCTCCATTTCTGTTGCTTATCAGTCTGATACTGGTATTGCCACTGTAGCGTGCCAACATCCTTATCCTTTCTAGCGGTGGAAGTAGAGGCCACTTCAGCAGGTCTTAAGTCTTCTTGGTGATGTACAATACTGATCATTGACTTCCCCGACAGATCTCCGACCACCGGCCGACCAGCTACAGTGCAGTTATTCTGATAATACCCAATTTATCTGTAGTGAATGCATAATTTCAGTTTTGCCTCATATTTCAACTCCAATTCCACTTCTTGGCCATCTGGCAGCGCAATTTCCAGGCCTGTTTGAGATGGTTTTGTTATGTCTACTTCCATCAATACTCGCGCATAATTTACCCTCTCTCGATTCTTGGTGAACTTGTTAGTAAACAGCGGTGTTCCAATTTGGGAGGCAATTTTGCTAAGAGCTGAAATGGACTAACAATCAATTGGTAATCCATGTATCTGTGTCCATATAGGCAGTTGATTCTGGATATCAGTTTGAAATGTAAAGCATTGAGGCATAATTTTTAGGTATAGGGGACATCCATAAGCAATATACGGTCCACCCTTGAGCATGCCATCGTAGAATTCTTGAGATGCAAATTTAAATACTAGCCAAAGGGAATTATGAGTGAGCAACTTGTGTGTTGTTTTCCATCTCGCAGTAAGCTCCTTACCCGTATTCCACCCAGGAAAACACCCCTAGAACTTCCCAATTAAGTAGAACCCAATTGTTGTTTCGATGGGCTCTTGGTCCTCTACTGTAAGTCTAATTTTATCTGCCTGTTTACCTACCAGTTGAAGGGTTGTGTCTTTTGAGCATAGCCTATTCATTTTAAAGAGGTCCACCCATCTTCGTGCTCCTTGTGGGTGCTCCAGTTGCTGATCCCCCATATGACATTCTATTTTTGAAAGTTTCGGCTGTGCTGTATCTGATTGTCCCCGCTGCAAGGATGGATTACTAAGGACCTCCTTTGGATCGTGATCTCTAGTAATCCTACTTGCTTTGACTTGAATGTCCATCCGTTTCCATCCCCTTCTCGTCGGCCGGTCAGTTGCCATGCCAGTCCGGCCTGACATTGCAGCTTGCAGATTGCGAGTAGCTGCCCGTTAACCCGTTACATTTGAATTCAAGCCTTACGATTCACAGTCGTTGAACATGAGTGGAAATTTGCCCCTCCTATTATTGGTCCAACTTAGTTAAGTGCCGCCAGCTCAGACAGTATTGCCAGGTCAGCCTCCTTCTTCCCCGGCAAAGGTGAAGCTCTTGCACAACAGCTAGACTTTGCCAGCAATTTTTCGGCAAGGTAGCTGCTATGGGAATCCACTATTGCACTCGCAACGTGGCTAGTTCCATCCTTTTGCTCTTGTTCTGAGAACTGTAGGACAAGCTTCGCTGCTTGTACATTGGTCTGCCGGTGACGAAGAGGTTGATTGTGACTCCTGTGTGTGTGCCACACTATTTCGTTTTCCAGGTGACTGCTCACTTAGTCTACCTTTACTTCCAGTTATCCTTGGAACCGCCTACTCCATTGTCGGATGCCTCTCCTCAGTTCCGCCCAAATCCTCTGAGGCGATCAGAGCATTCACATAAACCTCAACCGTTATTCCCTTGTTGCACTTCCTGTCTTCCACCTTTGCCAGTCTCTTCATTATCTTAGTGGCTTCCTTCGGTCCACACCTGGCTCCATACCATGTCTTCCTGGGACAGGAATTTCCAGGTTTCCCTCTAGTAAAACTCCCATTCTATTTCGTCTCAGGACCTCCTCCCCACTGTCACTGGCCAGCAATCACTTTTTGCATACAACTGAGTTCCAATCCCTGAGTGTATCACCAGCTCCACTCTCCGCTGCTGAGAAATTGTGCTGATTTCACCGGCGGAGCAGGCACACCACTGTAGCTCCACAGAATCTGTTCTCACTACAAGATCCCCTCCGCCGGAGGATCACAATCATCGACCACTTTCCTCCTCCAGCTGCCATAGCTATCCCTGATGCCTTCTCTAGGGAGAAGGGAGAGAACCGCTCTCTAGAACCAGGATCGCCTCTCACTGACTGACAGAGAGCTCATTCACTCACCGTCTCCAACTTAACTCTTTTCCTCGATTAGCTGTGGAATAGATGATGTACAGATTGTCGATTTTTGTGTTTATCTTTGGGGTCCAAGAAAATTAGCCACATGCATTGTACAAAAGAACTAAATCAAAATAAACAAGATTATACCTCTTGTATACCTCTTGATCTTCTATTGTATGTCCTATCCTCTTCATGAACGTTGTATGGACAATGATCCTCCAAGAGTTGAAACTTCCAAGATTGCATTTTTCCCTTCATTGCTCGTTCCAAACAAAGGGAAGAAAACCAAACAATTCTTCTCCTATCTAGAGCTGACCACCAAGCCACCAACTTGGTTGTTACAGCCGACCAAGGAGAGGAAGAAGGAGATGGTGTGGGCACCGGACAAGAGCTCTACTGAAAAGTCTACCTTTTGTATGAACATCTTTATTTTGAAATAAGAATCACATGATCATTGTTTGCATATTTTTATGGTTATGCATATTGTCTAATACATTACATTGTAGATAACATGGTGTATGGTGTCACACGGGAGATCATGTTATCGGCTCCTTGTAAAGTATAAGTAAAGGCTCACAACCGAGATGACTTTGGACAAACCATCGGAATGGTTGTAGAGTGATTTGGTATTGGTTTGTCTTGACCATAGATTCACACTAGTGCACTTTGAGTGTATTGAGCAGGACCGACTTAGAGGTGATTCGATTTATTGCTGACTACATAATCGAATCAAACCTAAGATATTATTATGTACATGCTCTTAATCCCGATATAATAATGAGCACATATACTTAGTATTCATCTCTTTGATTTACCAATGGGCGAGATTTATAGATTAAATCGATAGGCTTGGTAAGTTGGGAGATGATATTATTTATATGGTGTGCCGTTGATTATAGGAGGAAACCATGTCCTATATATTAGGATGATGATGTCCCCTTGATGAACTCATAAGGTTCATCATTTTTTTGATGAAATGTAAATATATATCATCAGAAAAAGCACAATCATACAAATCTTGGAGTGCACACTCATGTCATGTTTGACGATGTGTCAGATCTGAGGTGCATCCAGCGGGGTGTACATGTGCTCTCATGTGTACCAGAACTCTCATGCATACATACTTTCTCATGTTACATAACAATTTCATATCCTACACTTGTGCAGTTCCCCTATATTTGCTCATGCCACATACATGCAGTCCCTCTGTGTCCTCCGGTCCGAGTATACTTCCTCGCATTGGCCCTTTATGCCCATCTTCTTGCCAATCTCATGCGGCGTTCCTCTATCTTCCCACTTTTCACTTTTGGTAAGTGACCAACCATCAACGGATTTGCCTTGTCTTTACCGTAGCCGTTTGCTACGGACTAGATAGACCATTCGGGTGGGCCTATTCACCTCACTAGGCTTATTGGTCAAGCCTCAACCATAAACGGATTTGACGTGTCTTTACCGTAGCCGTTTGCTACGGACTAGATAGGCGGGTGGGCCTATTCACCTGAGTTAGATTCAATGGTCAAGCCTCATATCCATCTGGCTGATGATCCTTCTTGGTGAAAGCTACACCGTAGACTAGAATGCTTCTGTACAGTTGTTTGTGCCCTTATTTGAGGTACTCCTTTATCCATGCCTATGTGTTCTGAGTCTTGCTAACTGCCCCTGTCTTGCTTTGGCCTTGGGCACAAGGTTGCTCTAACTACCCTGTCCTGCTTTGGCCTTGGGCACAAGGTTGCTCCATCTCTTACATGAAACCGTCCTGGCTTTTTGAAAACATAACTGCCTTTTTTTTTTTTTTCGCCCTGATCAGGCGCTCTGTCGAAACCACCCTGGAGAGAAATCACCCTGACCAAACCGCCCTGGTTCTGTGAAAACCACCCTGATAAAACCACCCTACTCAAAACCATCCTGGCCGTGCTTGCCCTGCCAAAACCGCCCTGGAGGAGAAGAACCTCTCTTCTAAAACTACTCTGCAAAAAAAAAAACCGCCCTGGAGCTGCGAAGACCACCCTTCTCAAAAACTAACCTGTATGATACCGTCCTGGTAGTGTTTGCAGGCTTGACTTCTGCCCTGTAAAACCACGCTACCAAAAAAAACTCCCTTGGAGAATACAAAAGCCATCCTGCTCAAAAACCGCCCTGCTCGAAACCACCCTGCCATAACTTGCCTGGTGCTGTGAAAACCACCCTGCTCAAAACCATCCTGGCCATGCTTGCCCTGCAAAAACCCCCCTGGAGGAGTAAAACCTCTCTTTCAAGACTACTCTGCAAAACTCTGCCCTCTCAACCCACTCTGCCCAAAACCACCCTGCTCGAAACCACCCTGCCATTACTTGCAAGCCTAAACTCTGCCCTCTCAAACCACTCTGCCCAAAACTGCCCTGATGCATCTGCCCTCTCAAACCACTCTATCCAAAACCGCCCTGCTCGAAACCACTCTGTCAAAAACCTCCCTGGGGCAATACCTCCCTGGATCCCTCTCAAACCACTCTATCCAAAACCACCCTGCTCGAAACCACTCTGTCCAAATAATTTTTTTTTTTTAAACTAATTCTATTGACCAGGGGAACAGGGGGGAGGGGGCGAATTGTTTACAGGGGGGAGGGGTGAATTTTTTGCCACGAAAAGAAGGCGGGAGACGTAGAAGTATGAGGTTGGCAAGTCATTAGAAACTGTCATGCTTAAAAGAAAAGAAAAGAAAAAGAAGTGGAGGGGAACTGGCCTGCCTTTATCACCCTCATCCATTGTCTGTGGAGAGTTGGAGATTGCAATTGTCCAATGCTCTGTACACATGTATTTAGATCTTTCGGAGGATCTCCTCACGTTCAAAACTTTTCCTTTCAAATCTCATAGTGTTTCGTGTTCGCCAAATATGATGAATCATTGCTGCCATGGCTAGATGTCGGGCTCTGTTAATACTGTTATACCCTTTGTAGTGTCTTCTGAAAACCCGTAACATTTGCCGGTATGTTAGCATTCTTGGCCTCATCAATAGCCATCCCCTTATTACATTCCCAGAGTCACTGGACTGCGCATTTGAAAAAGATGTGCTCCATTGTCTCTTCTTCTTGATTGCAAAAGACACAGCTTTTATCTTCTATGTAGTCCTTCCCAGCGCGCACAGGTAGTTTCCCTTGTGCTAGCATCCATAGGGTGATTCTGTGGCTTGGTTGGATATCTGGTTGCCATACCATCGCCGCCCAGACCTTCCTGGAGCTTACAGTTCTGAAATGATCATACTCAAATGATCATACGCTTCTTTGGCTAAATAATGCTTGACAGCTTCTTCCGCTTTTCTCGTGAGCCCGCCACCGCATAATGTTGTTTTTGATGTTTATGAGGTTTTTCACTAGTGTAGAGTCATTGTGTTTGCCTTGCCAATCCCACACTCCTTGTTGTTGTATGTAGGTATGATGTACCCAGCGAATCCACAGGGTGTCTTGTTTATGCTGTATTCTCCATAATACTTTTACCAATAGTGCCTTGTTCCACGCTTTTAATTCTCTTAATCCCAGGCCGCCTTCATCTTTAGGCTTACATATGTCAGTCCACGCAATTGGTGGGTTCTTCGTATTCCACATGAAAGTTCAGCAGTAGCTGTATATTCTGTCTATGACTCCCGCTGGAAGAGGTAAGGCTGACATCCAAAAGCATTCCACGCCCTGCAGGACCGAGGAAATGAGTTGACTTTTGCCCGCATACGATAGTGTAGCTTTAGGCCAGGAGCTGATCTGTTTCCTGAGCGCCTCTAACAATGGGCTGTAGTCCCCTATCTTCAGTTTTTGCGACGCTATTGGAACTCCTAAGTAACGAAATGGCATCTCCCCTTCACTGAAACCTGTAATGGACAGTAGTATCTCTTTTTCCCTTTGTTCCACCCCTGCCATGTATATGTTAGATTTGCCCATGTTTGCCATAAGTCCTGCCATTTTTGCAAATTGTGACAAGCAATCCATTAGCACTTGTACCGATTTTTCATCCCCTCGCCTGAAGAGAAGCAGGTCATCTGCGTATACCAAGTGAGCTATTCTGTGTTGTTCACACTTTGGATGAAACCGAAAGTCTGACCGGCCTGTGCGCTTCGCAAGTAGTCGAGAGAGATATTCCATGCATATTCCAAATAGATATGGGGATAGGGGATCTCCTTGTCTAAGTCCTCTCCCCCCTTTGAAGAAACCATGGATGTTTCCATTGATGGCTATTGAGTATGATGTGGTAGTGACACATTCCTTTATCCATTTGATATAAATTTCCCGGGAATAAGGCTCGAGGACCTCTGAGAAGCTCCATTGGACTGAGTCAAAAGCTTTCTCCAGATCAACTTTAAGCACACTTCGTGGTGACACCCGCTTCCTTGTGTAATTGCGCATGAGTTCTTGTGCCAGGTGTATGTTGTCAATGATGCTACGCCCTTGCACAAAAGCAGTTTGTGACGGGTGAAGCAGATAGTCTGCTATTTCGGCCAGCCTGCCTGCTAGGATTTTGGAAATTATCTTGTAGAACACTGTGCAGCAGGAGATCGATCGGAAGTCTTGTACCTTACTAGCATGTTCTGTTTTCGGGATTAGGGAGATTAGAGTGTGGTTCCAGGATTTTAGGAGCTGGCCGTTTTCAAAGAATTCCACGACTGCCCTTATGATGTCCTGCTTGACTGTATCCCATGCCTGTTTGAAGAACTTTGAATTATATCCATCCGACCCTAGGGCTTTGAGATCTCCAATGTCAAATAATGCTTCCTTTATTTCTGTCCATTTTGCCAGTTAATTTTTGCCAAATTCCATGCATTCCCTTGGAAATCGGTCGTGCCCTTGTTCCCAGATTGGCCTTGAAATAGTTTATGAATTCCTGCACTACCTCCTCTTGTGAGTTAGTGATTTCCCCATTACTCTTTTCAATTACCACTATTTCCCTTCTTTTGTTATTCCGCTTGACCATGGCATGAAAAAAAGTTGTGTTCTTATCTACTCCTCTAAAGTACTCATGCTTGGCTTTCTGTAGATAGAACAGATATTCCGCTCTTTCAAGCAGTTCAGTCTTTTTCCTTATAGCTTGATAGTTAACCTCTATTTGACCCTGTGCTAATCCTTTCTGCTGTAGTTCCTCCAATTGCTGTCGAGACTCCTTTGCTTTCTCTTGAATGTGCTGATAATGGAGTTGATTGAGCTGCTTGAGGTCTGTTTTGAGTAATTTGAGTTTTTGTTTAAGCATGTATTGTGTCGTGCCCTCCACATTTCTGAAATCTCTACTACACCACTTGTCTTCCACTAGCTGCCGGAAGTTAGGATGTAGTGCCCACATATTATAAAATTTGAAAGGCTTGGGTTTCTCCCTTGTGTTTTCTAACACTGTTACCAGACAGAGGGCATGATCTGATATTGTCCCAGGTGGCCTGAATTCAGCGTAACTCCTCTGGTTTTGCTCCATCCATTGTCTATTCACAATCGCTCTATCCAGTTTACTTACTATATGACCGTTAGTCCATGTGTATTGGCACCCAATGGATCTTAAGTCTTCAACTCCCGCCACTAGGGTGAAATCTTGAAAATCAGCTGTTGCATATGATGTAACTTCCATTCCCCCTTTCTTATCAGTGGGTGATAGTGGGGAGTTAAAATCTCCTAGGATTAACCATGGCATTTCTATGTGTCTCGCTATTTGTGTAAGCGTCCCCCACATTGCTTTCCTGCTCGTGATGGATAGTTGTCCATAAACAAAGGTGACTGCGTATGTTATCCCTGTGGTTTTGCAGCTCACAGTTGTGTGAATCAGTTGCTCTTCCCATTGCTGGATTTGAAGGCTAACCATTTGCGTGTCCCATATAATCAGCATCCTGCTTCTGGACGAGTTAAAAAGCTGTTGTTCCATCTCCCATCTCTGAAATCTCTTTTCTTTCATTGTCTGATAGTACTGCTAGGTTAATTTCGTTTCTAATATGCCTAGCACTCCCATCTTTTGCTTCAAAAGGAGGTCCACCACCACCTTCTGTTTGAGGCACTTATTTAGGCCTCTTACATTCCATGCTCCAATCTTCATGTTTGTGTAGCCGGCTTTCGCCGTCTAGCTATGTTGGTAACTTCTTTCCTTTCTTGCTTCCTTCTTTTGTCTGTATTCTTCCCTCCCTCCGGTTGGCCTTCATTGGTTCTCTGTGATCCATCCTCCTCCTCATGATACCTTATTACCTTCCCTGGCCATTCTGTCATCTCTGTTCTTGCCCCATCTGCTTTTGTTTCTGTGAGCATTCCTTCTTTGCTCCATTTTACAGCAGGCAAGGCTAGTATAATTGGTGGGAAGCTCTCTGTGTTCATCCCCAGATCTGTTGTGTCCTCACTAGTTTCCCCTTTGCCTTTTCATTTTCCCTTTACTTCTCCATCCTGTGCACTTTGAACTGATGTTATTTGGATTTGCCCTTTTTCCAGCTCTTGGTCTTCCATATCCTGCTGTGCACGTTCTGTAGTTGGCTGGTGTATCTTAGTTTCCATGGCTTTAGTCTTGTTCTGCTGCTCCTGTATACTCTTTTTTGTATCGGATTGAGTTGGCAGTTGACTTCCGGTGCTATTTGTTATCTTTGCAATTTCTGAGACTAGAGTGTCCGGTTTGGTACTTCTGTCTTTATTCATTTGCTCTTGTTCCTGCTGTTGCTGTGCTCCATTATATCTATTCTCAATTTGTTTTCTTTTCTGCCTGGTCAGTACCGTTGTGCAGCCTGAAGTGGAGACTGGTACCCCCTCTCCTTGGCTCTTCCCATGTATTGTTGCAGTCTGTGCCTTGGCCTGAACATCTTCCATCATTTTACACAGCAGTACAGTGTTCCTTGAGTTGTCTTCCTGCGTGCCAGTGTGTGTGCCTTTTCCCATTACTTCATTGCCTTTTTCCATTGGTGATGGTGAGCCCTGGATTGTCCTTCGATCTGTTCGTTTCTTGATTGCTTCTGCTGCAACCTGCTGACACATCATTTTGCCATTTGTTGGCCTTGCCCTCTCCATCTCTTGCCTTTTTTGTTGTTGATTCTGTTGAAACCCTCCTCCCTCACTACTATGTCTGATACCCCTTTCTCCCCTTGTTTCCTTTATTTCTTGCTGTACTTTGCTAGACCCAAAGTTGTGTCCTCGCTTGTTCTGTATTATGTCTTTATCCTTAGTTGCTTCCCCCTCCTTGTTTGGCATGGTTGTCTCCTGATTCCACTGCAGATATGATTGCTCCTTGATTATTACTGGTTGTCCTTGTCTTTCCTCCTCTTCCTGTAATGATTGTGTGTTGGTACTTCTTTGCTCATGTTCATGTTCATGTTCTTGTTCAAACATGCTGGAACCCACGCCAGTTGAAGTTGCAGTTCTGAGAATACTACCTATCCCCAATCTATCCTCTTCCTTCTTTTGACTCAATTGCTTCCTCGATCCTGTCTCATGGTGTTGTTCTCTTTCCCACCTGTAGGTGTTCCCCCCGGGGCTGGCCTGGTTGTCCTGTACTTGTTGCCTCACTACCTTACACACTGTGTTTCTGACTGTTTGCTCACATTGATGTTGATACTGATACTTATTCAGATTTTGATTCTGTTTCTGCTGATTTTGCTGCCTTTGTTTACTTTCTTGATTTCCTTGCATTCGCTGGTTTCCCTGTTGCCTTTGTCCTCCTTGAGCATTTGTGCACCTTGTTGGATCTTGCCCTGTCTGTTTTACAATCATTCCTTCATTTCTGTATTTCTCCCTTATGTCATTATACTGTCTTCCTTTTGCACTGATGTGGTCCCATTCTTGTTCCCCCCCCCCAATGTGCTTTCTTCTATGCTTGTTCCTGCACCAACTTCCTCCTCTTCATCCATATCCATAATGGAATTGTCCATGTCTGCCTTGTACTGTGTCATTTGGTATCTCATTGCCTCAGCTTTTCCTGCTGGTGTTTGCCTTCGCTCATTTCTTGGGCAGTTTCTTTGGTAGTGTCCCATTTGTTTGCATTATTCTGAGTTTTCAAGCTTGATTCAAGATCTCAAATTATTACTGTGCCATCTGGCAGTGTGATGGCGATTGTTGCAGGCAGTTCTTGGGAGATACCCACTTCTACTAATACCCTGGCGTAGTTGACTCGTTCCCTCACTTTGGTGTATCGGTCTGTGTATAGCGGCACC
The DNA here is from genome assembly GCA_025175895.1 of Wurfbainia villosa. NCBI lineage: Eukaryota > Viridiplantae > Streptophyta > Magnoliopsida > Zingiberales > Zingiberaceae > Wurfbainia > Wurfbainia villosa. The sequence continues at coordinate 28,217,526 of CM045995.1, forward strand.
CCGACTTGTGAAGCAATTTTACTTAATCCTGAGGTTGACCAGCAGTCTAGTGGCAGCCCATGGATTTGCATCCACATAGGGATATGAGCATGGGTTTCTGGCCTTAACGAGAAGCATGACGGTAGGATTTTGAGATATAGCGGGCTCCCGTATGCTATGTATGGTCCTCCGGTTAATACAACATCTCGCATTTCCTTGTTTGCAAATTTGAACACCAGCCACAATGAATTATGCGTAAGGAGTTTATGTGACACCTTCCATTTTGTTGTGATCTCCTTCAGTGCTCGCCACCCCGGGAACAGTCCCAAGAATCTGCCAATTAGACAGAACCCCACTGAGTCCTCCACCGTTTCCAGGTCCTCAGTGTCCAATTTGGCACGCCCTTCTTGCTTCTGATATTGTTTGGGCGTGTCAGTACATATTCTTCGTTCAGTTTACGTATTGCTATAGTCCACATTTTTTGAGTGTGCGGTAGGCACCAGAGATGATCTAGCCACTCCTTCCCTAAATCCATTCTGTGGGTATGATTTCTCTTTGCTGAGGATTTCCTGATGTCTCCTCTAAATGAATTTCGATGCTTTCTTCTTCACTTTGTCGCTGCAGGTTAGGCTGTATTCCTTCTGAGGTGTCTGTTGAATCCAGTCATAGTACCTTCCATGTAAACCCTGCAGGTGGACTTGGTCCGGCATGATGAAAAGGTTGAGTGGTACTACTCAAGGAGTTAGATGTTGATTAATTAATGGTCAGTAAATTAATTAATCGACAGACATTCGAGATCTTAAACACGGGGAGTAAATGTATATATAATATATGGAGCCCATCTTATCATATGGGGGTTGGTGAGGTAGATCAATGATAATCCTGTAGTGGATTGGATTATCATTAATGGATCGGACTTTATGTGGGCTTGATCCATGGGTGGCCAAGATCCAACTCCTCCTCATGGTCCCTAATGTATCCTATTAACACCTCATGAATCTTAGATCCAATGGATATTAACAAAACTCTAGATCCAAAGGTAGAGATTAAATCTCTAAGATCCGACGGTTGAGATTAAATCTCTAGATCCGACGGTTGAGATTAAATCCCTAGAACCAATGGTGGAGATTAAAAGGAGGCTTATCCCTAACTCTATAAAAGGAGGGCAAGGGGTTGGCGTGGAGATTCATTCAAGAGAAGCTAGGGTTTTGGAAGTTGGCGGCAAGGCATAGGAACAAGGGTTTGGGCTTAGGCGGCACCTAATAAGGAAATTTATCCTTGTGTTGTTCTTCTTCCCCAAGATGCCGACACCCTTGGAGTTCCTTCCAGCTCTTGGACGGCATCCAAAACAAGTCCTCTCCTTCTCCTTGGCCGGTGGAACAAAGGTTTAGGGTCCTCCCTTGAAGATTTTGGCCGGCCACTCTCAATCTCCTCTTCCTTCTTGGCCGACGGCAAGCTTCCTCCTTGGAAGTTGTTGGTTGGTTGAAAGAAGGAATAGAGCTTTGTTTCTATTCTTCCTCTTTCTTTGGAAAAGCAAGGAAGGAAGATTTGCCATCTAGGAGCTTCAACTTTTGGTAGATCGTCGCCCACACGACCTCCGAAAGGAGGAAGGTCATACATTAGAAAATCGAGAGGTATACCTATTCTTCATTCTCTTTTGTAATATGTTTATTTTTGTTTTTCAATTATGAGCATGTAATATTCTGTTTGTGGCTAAATAATACTTGGATCCCGATCATAAATACAAAAGCCGGCGATCCGTACATTGTCTATTCCGTGGCTACTCGTAGAATAGAGGATGATCGCTTGAACAACGAGTTTGTTCAAGTGACCTCTCTAAATGAATAGCATGATGATGACTTGGTTGTTTGGGCAATCCCTTGTGTCTAGGATTAAATTTTTTAATCCGGGGACATCGATGGGATCACCATGAACAAACGACCGAGGTGAAGTGGGAAGCGAAGTTTCCCCTTACGGACTCGATAAGCAAAACCCTTCAATTGTTATCAGAGTCAAGGTTTCCGATTTTGTGTGTTTAGGATTCAGTTAATTTTTATGCACTTTTCATATATTATATGTGTCAGATAATAGTAGGATATTCGTAGTTTAACTCTTTGGTTGCAGGCATAAGATCTGACTATTATGGCCATATGTGTGTATGTGATTGTATGTGTGTAAATGTTTATTTTGTTGAATCCTCGGGGTTGACGAGGCTAGTATTTGATTTTTTTTTTGTAAATTAGATACGGCATTGTTTATCCACTCTTTATTTTATTTTACTTTCGATATAGATTTCATGTACACTCACTCGTGGAGTATAGGATCGATGGATGTAAATTAAAATAGGTTTTAGTCTCGGCTCGGATCTCCGGATGGCTCGTACATGGCGTAGGAGGAGCGGACGAGATGGTGATGCGACCGGAGACATATTGAAGACAAAAGCCATAATAGTTGAAAAATAATTTATTTTTCATATTTATTGATTTTTGTTTGATATGAATGTCGTAGGCTAGGAAAATTCCTCAATTTCAAATTACTAAGTGGGAGAGGGAATTTTTTTTAAAATTCCCACGGCCTCCATTACGATTTGACAAGTGATGTAAACAAACTTGCACGTCGGCTCTGAGTGCCTTCCTCCCCATCGGATGAGTTTGTTTGCGGATCTCAAGGTCAAATATGGTTATAGGGAATTATCAAGGAGCGTGTGCACTTCCCCATCGGAAGGCACATAACCCAAGATAATTACCTTGGTACCTAGTAATGGTGAACACTTCGATACAAATATAAGTATCCTCCCCATCAGAGTCACTGCTTTTATTTGTAGGGCCAAAGAGGAACCAACTATTAATTTTACTTGTCAAAAAGTTAGGTTGACAATATAGTAAAATTAATGGGTAAAACCTCCTCTTACAAATGTAGAATTCGTATACGTCTACACTATCGTGGCATATGATATTCTCGGTGTTTTGAGGTGTTGGTTGATTTTAAAATTTTATTGTTTGAGGAATCAATAATTTTTTGAAATCTAATGTTTTGATTGATGTGATTCTTAGGTTTTCTTTCAAAATGACTTTCAACCCACTTGCTATGATACTGAAAGAGAACAAACTTACTGGACCCAACTATGTTGATTGGAAGAGGAATGTAGACATTGTCTTGACTGCTGAGGAATACAAATATGTACTTCTCGAAGAGTGCCCTCCTAAGCCTGCAGAAGATTCTGGGGAAAAGGAGAGAGAGAGTTATAAGAACTGGGTAAAGGCCGATGAGATGGCGCGGTGTTACATTTTGGCATCTATGTCAAATGTACTGTAACATCAGCATCAAGCCATGCCCACAGCTTATGACATGATGCTCAATCTCAAAGAGCTTTTTGGACACCAGAATCGGACTGTGAGGCAAGAAGCCATGAGAAACTTGATGACGACCACTATGATCGAGGGAACACCCGTAAGGGATCATGTTCTCAAGATGATGGCTCATTTTAATGAGCTGGAGGTCCTTGGAGCTGAGATTGATGGAGAAACCCAAGTCGATATCATACTCCAGTCTCTACCTAGGAGTTTTGAGCAGTTTCACCTGAACTACAACATGAACAAGAGGTTGTATTCGTTGGCGGAGCTTCTGACAGAACTCCAGGCGACAGAGGGGCTATTTCGTCAGAGTGCTCAGGAACATGTGATGTGTGTAAATCGTGATACGTTTTCACTACTCCATATGCATGCATTTTATCTCATTTAATGTCCTAGGCATGTATTTTGTCATGATTCAGTTAAGTTTATCATATTTTGGACGAAGAGACTGCTTTTGGGTGTTTTTCGTGTTAACAGGGCGAAGAAGCAAGCATATCAAAACAACACAGGCGTGTTATCAGTGACACGTCCGTGTCAGGAGTTCCAGCGCTCAACACACCCTGGTTCAGTAACTGACACACCCCGTTCAAGCGCTGACACGGCCGGTAAGAAATGTGTGATATGCCTGTGCCCTCATTTGGCATGGGCTTGTTGGCCTGATTCCAGACTTCCTTTTCTGTGAGCAACTCGACGAAGCCGCGATCTTCGTCTCAATTAAAGGAAAATCTTTTGCCTTAATTGAAGAGGAGGCCAAGGCTATAAAAGAGGAGATATTCTAACCCTAAAGGAGGCGGCGGGGGGGGGGGGGGGGTAAATAGGACGACATAAGAACGAGGAGAACGAAGGAGTCGACGACAGAGGAACACAGATGACACTAAGTATTGTAATTTCTTTCCCTAGCAATTCTTGTTTGACTATGGAGTAGTGTCCTGTAATCTTAGGATGGGGGAGTAGCCCTTGACGATTTATGATGGATGATGTAATCTATACTACTTGAATTATTGTTTGTTTTGATATGGTTTTTGGATTCTTATTGATAAACCTAAGGAGCTAAGGGGAAGTACCTAACAGTGAACCCAAGTTCCCGAAACCTAGAACCAACTAGGGATTAACTCCTGTCAAGTAGCGGTAGTGTATCTATGAGGGCTTGTGGGGGTCTCGTGATAGGTCCCCTTATCTAATTATGGTCCCATGTGAAAACCTATCGTGAAAAGGAAATTTAGACTCTAAAGGAACTCTTATGGACTTAATGGATCTATCAAATCCAGTTTTTACCATGTAACGGTGGTAAGACTAGGGAGGTTTGCGCGGGTCTCGTGACAAGTTCCCTTAGCTGATTATGATCCCCTACGCTCGAATGCCGTGATAGTTAAATTAAGTTTGATAGGTACAGTTGGCGTAGACCTCGAAAGGGGCCGTTGATTTACCTTAGGATAGGTTCCATCAAAACAACTCTAACAGGGGTAGGAAATAATTAAATCACCTTATAAATCGTCGACATGGTGAAACCCATATCCTGAGATTCTTCTAAATGATTGACTTTTAGCTCGTTCTTCTCATTCGTTGTTCTTGACTGCTCAGTTTCTTTGCTTAATCCACAAATTGATTGACTAGATAACTTGGTATCACGATCATTCGGTAATTGTCCCAATCCCTGTGGGATCGATATTTTTATTACTTGACGACAACCGTGCACTTGTGGAAAATAACACATCAACATGCCATGGTGACCCAAAAGGTTTCTACTTCTAAGCCGAAAGGCAAGAAGAAGAAGAAACAAACTGGGGCGAAGGAGGCGGGAGGTACTCAGGGAGGAGTGAAGAAGCCGAAAGGCAAGTGCTTCACTTGTAAGCAGACTGGACACTGGAAGAAGGACTGCCCCAACCGCAAGCAGAACAAAGGTATATCTTTTGGTCTAGTTGTTGAAACATGTTTAGCGGTGTTGTCTACTGGCACCTAGTGTGTAGATACGGGAGCCACTGATCATGTCTACAATACTTTGCAGGGGTTCTAGGAAACCAGACAACTGGCTGAGGGGGAGATTACCGTGTACTTGGGCGATGCCACGAAGGTGGCGGCAGTTGCAGTTGGAGACGTTCATTTATCTTTTGAGAAAAATAAAGTTTTGGTTCTTAAGAATTACCTTTATGTACCCTTATTTAGAAAGAATTTAATTTCATTTTCTAAATTGTTTATGGATGAATATTCTATATCTTTTAATGATAGAGTTGTTATAAAAAGGAATAGGGACATTATTTGTTCGGGTGCATTGATAGGAAATTTGTACACACTTGAACCAAAAGCTCCCACGATGCATATTGAAATTAATAACTCATCATCTAATTCCAATAAGAGAAAAGAACCTTCGAAAATGAACCAAGCATATCTTTGGCATCTTAGACTTGGTCACATTAACCTAAGCAGAATTCAAAGGTTGATAGCTGATCGACCTTTGGGTTCATTAGTGGTGGAGGATCTCTCAACCTGCGAATCTTGCTTGGAGGGTAAGATGACCAAGAGGCCTTCTAAGGACAAGGGGTATAGAGGTAAAGATGTGTTAGAATTGGTTCATTCTGATTTGTGTGGTCCTATGTCTATCCAGGCTAGAGGTGGTTTTGAGTATTTCTCCTCTTTTATAGACGATTACTCAAGATATGGATACATTTACCTGATGCGCCGCAAGTCTGAATGTTTTGACAAGTTCAAAGAATTCAAGGTTGATGTGGAGAAACATCAAGGTAAAAGTATCAAGACACTACGATCTAATCATGGTGGTGAGTACCTCTTGGGAGAGTTTAGGAACTACTTATCAGAGGCTAGGATTCAATCCCAATTGACTGTACCTGGCACACCCCAGCAGAACGGTGTAGCAGAGCGAAGGAATAGGACTCTTATGAAGATGGTTAGATCGATGATGAGTTATTCTGAGTTGCCAGATTCGTTCTGGGGATATGCTCTAGATATGGCGGTGTACATTCTGAACTTGGTTCCATCTAAATCAATATCTTCTACTCCCACAGAGTTGTGGACTGGGCGAAAGCCTAGTCTAAGACATATTCGGATATGGGGGAGTCCAGCACATGTGCTGAAGACAGATGCTGGTAAGTTGGAACCTCGTAGAGAAGTACGCATGTTCGTTGGCTATCCTAGAGGAACGAAGGGTGGTTTATTTTATAGTCCTAGAGATTAGAGGGTGATCGTTAGCACGAATGCCAGATTTCTAGAAGAAGACTATATGATGAGTCACAAGCCCAAGAGTAAAATTGTTCTGGAGGAATTAAAAGGGGAAGTCACTTCTTTAGTACCACCGGTACAAGAGGATATACCACATGTCACTGCACCGCGTGTCACAGAGGATACACAAGTGATACCTCATCATAGTGGGAGGGTTGTGAGATAGCCTAATAGATTCATGTTCATGGGAGAATGTTATGATTTGGTCCTTGGTGAACATGAACCTGATCCCTAGACATATGACGAGGCAATCCAAGATAAAGATGCAATATCTTGGCAAAGTGCAATGAATCCTGAGATTGAATCTATGGATTCAAATCAGGTCTGGGAGCTAGTAGAACCACCCAATGGTGTAAAAACCATTGGATGTAAGTGGATCTACAAGAGAAAGAGAGGAATAGATGGGAAGGTTGAGACCTTCAAAGCGAGGATTGTTGCGAAGGGGTATACTCAAAAAGAGGGTATCGACTATGAGGAGACCTTTTCGCCAGTAGCCATGCTTAAGTCTATATGGATTCTCTTATGCATAGCAGCTCATATGGATTATGAGGTGTGGCAGATGGATGTCAAGACAACTTTCCTTAATGGAAGTCTTGAGGAAAACATCTATATGAAGCAACCAGAGGGATTCATTGCAAAGGGCAAAGAGCATCTTGTATGTAAGCTTAATCGGTCCATTTATGGATTGAAGCAAGCTTCGAGGTCTTGGAACATCCACTTTAATGAGGTAATCCAGTCTTATGGATTTATTCAAAGTCTGAATGAGTCTTGTGTATACAAGAGATGTGACGGAAACATAGTTGTATTTCTTGGAATATACGTAGATGACATTTTGTTGATTGGCAACAATATCAAGGTGTTATTGGACGTAGGGGTATGGTTGTCCAAACAATTTGATATGAAGGACTTGGGAGAGGTAGGACACATCCTTGGGATCATGGTTATAAGGGATCGCATAAAAAGAATGTTGTGCTTTTCCCAAGCTTCATACATAGAAAACGATTATGGATCGTTTTAGCATGTAGAACTCCAAGAAGGGTTTTCTACCTTTCAGGCATGGAGTTCCTTTATCTAAGGAGATGTGTCCCAGATCATCTAAGGAGATAGAGGAGATGAAGGTGGTTCCTTATGCTTCGGCAGTAGGAAGCCTCATGTATGCAATGCTATGTACGAGATCAGAAATCTTCTATGTCATGGGCATGGTCAGCAGATATCAGAGTAATCCAGGACAGAGAAATTGGACTGTGGTAAAGCATATATTGAAGTACTTGAGAAGGACTAGGGATTATATGCTAGTTTACCAGGCAGACCAATTACTCCCTGTGGGTTACACGAATTTCGACTTCCAATATGATAGGGATAACAGTAAGTCTACCTCAGGTTTTTTGTTTACTTTGGGAGGTGGAGCCATTGTATGGAGGAGTGTCAAGCAGAAATGCGTGGTGGACTCCACCATGGAAGCCGAGTATGTGGCAGCCTCTGAGGTGGCCAAAGAAGTTGTGTGGCTCAGGAACTTCCTGATGGACTTGGATGTGATTCCTGGTTTGCCCAGAACTATCACAATTTATTGTGATAATAGTGGTGTGTTGGGATGTATACTGAAAGCCTAGCTCTTTGGTATGAACATTTTATTTTAAAATAAGAATCACATGATCATTGATTGCACTTTATATTTATATATGTGCATATTGTCTAATACTTTACATTGTAGATAACATGGTGCTTGGGTGTGGCACAGAAGATCATGTTATCAGTCCCTTGTAGAGTATAAGTAGGGGCTCATAACCAAGATGGTTTTGGACAAACCATTGGCATGGTTGTAGTGTAGCTTGGTATTGTTTTGTCTTGAACATAGAGTTACACTAGTACACCTCGGTGTATTGAGCAGGACCGACATAGAGGTGATTCAATTTATTGCTGACTGCATAATTGAATCGGACCTCGGATATTATGTTGTACATGCTCTAAATCCCGATATAATAACGGGCACATGTACTTAATATTTATTTCTTTGATTTACCAGAGGGTGAGATTTCTATGGATTAAATCAATATGCCCAGTAAGTTGGGAAATGATATTATTTACATGGTGTGCCGTTGATTATAGGAGGAAACCGTGTCCTATATATTAGGTTGATGATGTCCCCTTGAGGAGCTCATAAGGTTCATCATGTAAATCCTGCAGGTTGACTTAGTCAACATGATGATAAGGTTGAGTGGTACTACTCGAGGAGTTAGATATTAATTGATTGATGGTCAGTAAATAAATCAATTGACGGACATTCGATATCTTAAACACGGGGAGATGGATGTACAAATAATATATGGAGCCCATATTAATTTATGAGGGTTGGTGAGGTAGTTCGATGATGATCCTCTAGTGGAATGGAACATCATTGATGGATCAAGTTTGTGTGGTTCCATTCCATCGGGTGGCCAAGACCCAACTCCTCCTCATGGTCCCTATCGTAGCCTAATATAAACCTCTTGAAGTCTAGATCAAATGATGGAAAACAAATCTCTAGATCCGACGGTTAGGATTAAATCCCTAGAACTGACGGTTGAGATTAAATCTCTAGATCCGACGGTTGGGATTAAATCCCTAGAACCGACGATAGAGATTAAATCTCTAGATCCGATGGTTGGGATTAAATTCCTAGAACCGACGGTAGAGATTAAATCTCTAGATCCGACGATTGAGATTAAAACCCTAGAACCGACGGTGGAAATTAAACTAAGGCCTAAACCCTAACTCTATAAAAGGGTGGCTTAGGGTGGGCGGCAAAGGAGGATGATGGAATATGAAAAACCTAATTGAGGGGCTTTGGCTTGGGCGGCAAGAAAGTGGAGGAGCTAGGGTTTTTGGGTGGCCACAAAAGGAGAGGGAGCTTCTTCTTCTTCTTCCTAATGGTGGCCGGCATCCTTCTTCCTCCTTCCTCCATGGTTTGGCCGGCGCCCATGCTTCTCCTTTTGATCTAGGTTGATGATTTGGTTTTGGAGATTTGGGTTTTTCCAAACCTAAAGTGGGCGGCAAGAAACCCTAAGGGAGTTAGGGTTTTGCCTATCTTTGGTTGGGCAGCAAGAAACCCTAGGAGGTTATGAGGTTGGGCAGCTAGGTTATGGAAGCTAAGGTGGGCGGCAAATATAGGAGGAGGGTTCTTCTTCCTCCTAAGGTTTGGCTGGCTCCTACCTTCTCTTCCTTCTACCTTGGTCGGGGCTCAACCGATTTCCTATTCTCCTCTTCATTCCATCTTGGCCGGCGGCACCAAAACTAGGGTTTGTCCCTAATTCGATTTCTTGGTTGTTTCCATATTATTCTCTCTATTCATGGGGCCAGCGGCATCAATCCTTTGTGGATTGGTGGTTGGCTCAAGCAAGAAGGGAAAGAGAGTTCTTCATTCTTTGGATTGAAGAAGATCTAGGAAGCTTCAACTTGTGGAGGATCTTCGCCCACACGAAGTCTACAAGGAGGTTAGGACATACGATAGAAGATCAAGAGGTATAAAAGTTTCACAACTTTTATTATTGTTCTTTTCATGTTCTTATTTGATATGCTAGCTTATGTTCATTATGTTAGTATATGTTGATTATACTAGTTTGCATTTGCATGTATTTGTATAATCATGGACCCCGATAAGAAACACAAAAACCGGCGATCCGTCCGTCGTCTCTTCCGCGGCTAACCGACTAGAAGAGTTGGGTTGCTTGAACAACTAGTTTGTTCAAGCGATCGCTCAAGTCGTTAGCACGACGACGAATTGGTTGTGCTTAGGAAACTCATCCCATCCGGATTAGTTTTCATTAGTGAAAATTTTAATCCGGGGATATGGGAGCCTATGAGCATTCCGAGAATTAGCACATTGCCAACAAAATGGTATCAGAGCCACGGTTTCCGATTTTGTGTGTTTTGGATTCGGTTACTTTCATTCATTTATCATATATTGTGTATGTCGGATAATAGTAGGATGTGCGTAGGCTATCTTTTTGGTTGCAGGCATAAGATCCAACTATTATGGCTATATATGTGTGTATGTGATTGCATGTGTGTGTGATTGTATATTATTTGAATCCTCGGGGTTGACGAGGCTAGATTAGTATTTAATTTTTGTAATTAAATACGGAATTGTTTAGCCGCTCATTTTAGTTTACTTTTGATCTAGATTATTTGTACACTCCTTCGTGGAGTATAGGATCGATGGATGTAAATTAAAATGCTTTATCTCGGCTCGGAACTCTTTGGTGACTTGCGCACGGGAAAAGATGGAGCGGACGAGGTGGCGACACGACGGGACGCATATTGGAGAACAATGCCATAATAGTTGGAAAAATTCTGATTTTTCCATATTTATTGCTGATTTGTTTTATATGCATGTTGTGTGTGCTTGAAAATTCCTCATTGTCAATTTACTAAGTGGGAGAGGGATATTTTAATTAATTCCCGCGACCTCCATTACAATTTGACATGTGATGCAACAAACTTGCGCGTCGGCTTTGAGTGCCTTCCTCCCCATCGGATGAGTTTGTTTTAGAATCACTAGGTCAAATAATGGTTATAGGAAATTATCTAGGAGCGTGTGTACTTCCACAGTGGTAAGGCACATAATCCGAAATAATTCCCTTAGTACCGTGTAATGGTGCACACTTAGATGCAAATAAAATGTAGTTTTATTTGTAGGGCCAAAGAGAAACCAACTATTAATTTTATTTGTCAAAAAGTAAGGTTGACAAGATAATAAAATTAATGGGTAAAACCTCCTCTTACAAATGTAGAATTCGTATATGTCCACACTATCGTGGCATGCGATTTTCTCGGTGTTTGAGGTGTTGGTTGATTTCAAATTTTATTGTTTGAGGAATCAATAATTTTTTATTGAAATCTACAGTAATAATAAGCATGTTGTGTGTGCTTGAAAATTCCTCATTTTCAATTTACTAAGTGGGTGAGGGATATTTTAATTAATTCCCGCGGCCGGCATTCCAATTTGACGTGTGATGCAACAAACTTGCGTGTCGGCTCTGAGTGCGTTCCTCCCCATCGGATGAGTTTGTTTGCGGATCACTAGGTCAAATAATGGTTATAAAAAATTAATTAGGAGCGTGTGTACTTCCCCATCGGTAAGGCACATAATCCGAAATAATTCCCTTAGTACCATGTAATGGTGCACACTTAGATACAAATAAAAAGTATCCTCCCCATCGGAGTCACTGCTTTTATTTGTAGGGCCAAAGAGGAACCAACTATTAATTTTATTTGTCAAAAAGTAAGGTTGACAAGATAATAAAATTAATGGGTAAAACCTCCTCTTACAAATGTAGAATTCGTATACGTCCACACTATCGTGGCATGCGATATTCTCGGTGTTTTGAGGTGTTGGTTGATTTCGAAATTTTATTGTTTGAGGAATCAATAATTTTTTGAAATCTAAAGTAATGATCTATGTGATTCTTAGGATTTTCAAAATGACTTTCAGTCCACTTATTTTGATACTAAAGGAAATAAACTAACTGTACCCAAATTATATTGATTGGAAATGAATCTAAATATTGTCTTATCTGCTAGCCGCTCTTACAAATGCAGAATTCGTATTCGTCCACACTATCATGGCATGCGATATTCTGGGTGTTTTGTGGTGTTGGTTGATTTCGGAATTTTATTATTTTTTCAGGAATCAATAATATTTGAAATCTAATATTTTGATCATTGTGATTTTTAGGATTTTCAAATGGCTTTCAACCCACTTGCTGTGATTTTAAAAGGAAAAAAACTTACTGGTCCAAACTACATTGATTGGAAAAGAAACCTGGATATTGTCTTAACTGCGGAGGAGTACAAATTTGTACTCTTCGAGGTCTGTCCTCCTAAGCCCTCCGATGACTCTGATGAAAAGGAGATAGAACGTTATAAGAAATGGGTTAAGGCAGATGAGATGGCGCGGTGTTACATTTTGGATTATCAACTATTCTAAAACTCAACTTTTCAAAATTAATCTTGCAATATAGTATTAGTTCAGATTTAATTAGTTTAAATAATTATAATAACAATATCATGGAAGAAAATGATCAAATTAATCTTACATTTGATAAAATTTATGAAGAGATTAATCAAATTTTTAGTTTAATTAACATAGATCTAGATCAAGTTAAGGATAAAACAAACCTAGGATTTAATCAGAATAATCAAAACCTTGATCAGAATAATCAAACAATAAGACAAAATCATCAAATCCTAGATCTGATTAATCTAGATAATTCCGAATTAAAAAATTCTATTTTGAAAAATTCAACCATAAAAAATTCGAAATTAACTTTAAAAAATTCCAAAGATAATATAAATAATTATAATAATAATTCTACCTTTAAAAACTCTAATAATATTATCTTAAATAATTCTAATAATAATTCTCCCTTTAAAAACTCTAACAATCTTATCTTAAATAATTCTAATAATTCTACCTTTAAAAACTCTAGCAATCTTATCTTAAATAATTCTAATAATAATTCTACCTTTAAAAACTCTAACAATCTTATCTTAAATAATTCTAACAATAATTCTACTTTTAAAAAGTCTAATAATCTTATCTTGAAAAAGTCTAATAATATTATTTTGAAAAATTCTAATAATCCTATTTTAAATAATTCACAATCTAACTTAATTAAAAATTCAAAATTAGTTAATCAAACCAATAAAATTAATTATAATAGAGTACCATTTGATTATACACAAATTAATAATCTAGCAATTAAACCTTCAACTTTTAAAAATTCAACTAATAAATATGTAGACTTGGGTTACAAGTCTAAGCTAACCAAAAATCAAGACACTAAAATTTGTAAACCTAATTATAATAAAGTATCTTATAACTATGGAACAAATAAAAGTCCACCCAAGAAAATAACCATTTCTTTAAATTGATTGAATGTAGCTTGCTCATGCATACATATCATTATCATGCTTATTTTGTCATGTCATACATACTAGTTAACTCTCATAGAATGGTTAGATAGGAAATAATTAATTAATCTTGACAACATAGTATTAGGATGCGGTGAGATGATAGTACGTTAAGGAAACGAAGTCAAGTGTATCCGAGTTGGATAAGGAGTATCTAGCTTGGTACATTTAACTAAGTGGAACTAACTGAAGCTACCTCACCACATCCTAAACTAGTTAGACCAGGACGTAACCCTAAGTGAATTAAGTGTGTAATTTCCTAAGTTGGCTTTGTCTAAGGAAGTGGTCGTTGTTCCGATCAAAGAAGGCCCCTGTGCCTCGCCACGACCTGGAAGCCCTCTTTTGAAATGTTCACTTAACTAACTAAAGGTTAAATCTGAATCTAAGCCAAGATTAATTAATTTCTAAGGCATTAAATTAAATTCATCTCACAATACCTATAAGGATAACTTGGTTGATCATATAGAATGGGTGAGATGGTAAGGACAAAAAATTAAAAATGATTTTGAAAATGATTTCAAATTGTATATACACATAAATAGATTCTTAAAACTATTCTTATTGGTTGCCATGATTATTATGTGTAGTTATATGTAGTTTTCAAAACAACTATGCTTCTTAAAATGATGGTTAGTTGACCAATACTAAAAATCTAAATCTTTAGGTCAACTTTAGATACCTAGACCCTTTGGACACTTAAGTGAGCCTTCCTTATGGCCAACAAGGATGCCCTAAGAGTTTGTCAGACAAAAGGGGAGACCCTCTAGATAAGCCTTCCTTGTGGCTAACAAGGATGTTAGGTTAAGGGGGAGGTTCTAATTGGATAATCATCATAGAAGTTGTTAAAAAATATTTTTTTTAAAAAAAATCACCAATATTTTCTAAATTTGAATCCTTCTTTTGATAATATGCCAAGGGGTAGAGAAGACTTAAGTTGGACAAACTTAGTATCTAGCTACCTCTAGTTTGGCATAAAAACCAATAGACATGAGCCTTTAAAATGTTTTTTTTCTTTCTCAAAATTTTATAACAATGTTAAAGGTTAGGGGGTCACATTCTAACCTAGGATATACATTGTTGGTGCAGGATCTAGAAACCTAAACTCCTAAGTATTAAAGGAAGTTGAACATATTAAATCAACTTGATTAGCATGTTTAAAAATTCTATTTCTTGGCAATGTACCCAATATAAAGTTATTTTTGATATATGTCAAAGGGGGAGAGAGAATAAAGTTAAGAGGTTACTTACTTTTTCTTTCCCAAAAAGTAATTATTTTTCAAAAATCACCCAGGGTTAAGGGGGAGGTACCCTTAAGGGAGATGTTTTGAAAAATAATTGTTCAATGTTTACTGCTTATTTTCTCTTAACTTTGAATTGGTTTGCCATAGATCAAAAAGGGGGAGATTGTTGGTGCAGGGGCACTAGAAAATCGAACCTTGATTTTGATGATGGCAAAGATTCAAAGTTAACCTATTTTGTTATCTCATGTGATATGCTAAGTGTGCAGGAAGTGTTTAAGCTAAGCCAAAGGTCGGCGACATCAGGAGAATCTCAAGTTGAGAAACCGTGGTGGTCGAGGCGACACGAGAGAACCTCGAGAGTCGAGGAACCTCGGTGGTGACCAAAGCTAGCGGACAGTCAAGAGAACCAAAGGTAAGCTCGTGTGTGGAGGCGTGGGAGCAGCGTCCTCGCTTAGAGGCCAATCCTAGCGTCGATCCAACTAAGGCTTCGGAGGAATTCGAAGTCGAGATCGAGATCGGACGATGGCATTATGCATCTATTGTGCTAATCTTGTATTGCAGAATTCTCAAGTCGATGAGTCAACTAGAGATGTCGATCGTGATCAAGGCAATCGCTAAGAGGATCGATCGTGATATAGGCAGATCATCCCAGTGCACACGGTCAAAGAGATAGAGATTGATGTCGCCACCTCATGATAAGATAAGCCACCACCTCAAGATAAGATAAGCCGCCACCTCAAGATAAGATAAGCTGCCACCTCAAGATAAGATCCACGAGTTTTGGATATGGATCAGGACAAATTCCAAGGTGCAAATCTATAAAAGGAGGGGAGGACTCAAACCCAAATTGAATAATCTCTCAAGTGCTCGTGCTCTCTACAACGCTACTCCGACCGTGCATCATCTTCTAATTAATTGTCGGTATTATTATATTTCTGTACTTAATTTGTATAAGGACCGGTAAGGTTGTTACCGGCCTTATAATCATTGTAATCGTCTTGTCTCTTACCTCCAACAAGGAAGAGACTTTTAGTGATTGCCCTTCGGAAGCGATCAAGGATCGCAGGGCCTTGGATTAGCAGTCGGTGGGCTGTGAACCAAGTAAAAAGCTTTGTGTCTTTCTTGTATTTATCTTTTGTTTTCCGCTGCGTACTTGGTTTTAATTGTCGAAAAAGAAAAGTTTTAACTAATGCTATTCACCCCCCTCTAGCGTTTCAAATCGATCCAACACTGATAAGTAATTCCTAAACTCTCCCAAGAGGTACTCACCACCACAATCAGATCGTAGTGTCTTGATACTTTTACCTTGACGTTTCTCTACATCAGCCTTGAATTCTTTGAACTTGTCAAAGCATTAAGACTTGCGGCGCATCATGTAAATGTATCCATATCTCGAATAATCATCTATAAAAGAGACAAAATACTCAAAACCACCTCTAGCCTGGATAGACATAGGACCACACAAATCAGAATGAACCAATTCTAACACATCTTTGGCTCTATACCCCTTGGCCTTAAAAGGCCTCTTGGTCATTTTACCCTCCAAGCAAGATTCACATGTTGGAAAATCTTCCACCACTAAAGAACCCAGAGGTCTAGCAGCTATCAACCTTTGAATTCTGCTTAGGTTAATATGACCAAGCCTAAGATGCCAAAGATATGTTTGGTTCATCTTCGAAGGTTCTTTTCTCTTATTGGAATTAGAAGATGAGTTATTAGCTTCTATTTGCATCGTGGGAGCTTTTGGTTCAAGTGTGTATAAATTTCCTCTAAATGCACCCGAATAGATAATGTCCCTATTCCTTTTTATAACAATTTTTGTTGGATCGAAAGTGTCGCTAGAGGGGGGGGGTGAATAGCGATACGGTGTCGTTAAAAAAAACTTTTGCAATAAGTAAAAAGCAAGTAGAGAGTGCACAGCGGAAATATAAAGTAGACAAGATATTTTTACGTGGTTCACAATCTTTCGATTGCTAATCCACGGCCCTAGTGATCCTTGATCACGTACGGAGGGCAATTCACTAAAACCACTCCTCCTCGTTGGAAGTAGGAGCAACGATCACAAAAAGAAATCAAGGCAAAGGGACACTCCCCCTTTCCTTGTTACGATTAAAGCACAAAGACAATTTAAAGAAGTAGAACTTAAATAAATATACCGACAACTCTTATAAGTAGAAGATGTAGCTTTCGTTGTCAGCGGCACTTCGTCGTAGCAAATGTGAGTAGTAGTAGCGGCGTTACGACGGCGTGTTGAGAGCTCTTGATTTCTTATCTTTTTTGCTTGGCGTGAACATGTCTATTTATGGATATTGATCTATGAATTTAGACATAGGTAGTGTCCAAGGTGAGGTTCTTATCCCCCAAGTCTTGCTCATCCACATCCTTTGCGCCAACTCAAGGATGAGGTGCTTCATCCAACCACCTTGTGCCACAACTCAAGGATGAGGTGCTCATCCAACCACCTTGTGCCACCTCAAGGAGGCCTTCACGCCAACTTGTTGGAGCCATCCAACTTGTGCCACATCATGGGAGTCCAAGCTTGATGGTGGTTTGCCAACCATCTTGTGCCAACTCACCTCATTTTGGGCGTCCAACTTGATGATGGTTTTGGATGTCCACCTTGATGCCACATCACCCTTTGTACCAAAACACGAGTCAAGTCCAAATTCACCCCCTTGAAATTCGAGCTCTTCTCGAAATTTGGAACTAGACCGGTGATTATAGTAGTGGCAGTAGTCAAAAGGGTTTTGGATTTGCGATACAAGTTAACCAAAATATAAAGTCGATGGTTCTAACCAGCGATCTCGACCTAGACCTTCCATTGGAGGTATTGGGTCGGATCTCGCTGCGTCCTTGCTTCGCTTTCACACGAGCTTACCTTGTAGCCTCGCTTCCGGTCTTCACCCGAGTACCTCGGCTTCCTCCGAAATCCCTCTGGCGTTGCCCGACCACCTCGGTTCCCACCGGGTGTCGCAGACCTTCCGCTATATACCCTTAACTATTGAGCCTTTTGCCATAATCAAAATACCGGTTCGACTTTGGTGCCCACTGCACCAACAATCTCCCCCTTTTTGATTCATGGCAAACCGACACAAAAGTTAAGGAAAAATTAAGCTAGCATAATGATTAAGCATGAATGAGCTAGCATAAAGATTAAATATGAATGAGCTAGCATAATGATTAAATATGAATGAGAAATATTATTGTTTCAAGTTCTCCCCTTTGAGGTAACCTCCCCCTTGACCGAAGGTGAGTTCTTGAAAAATAATTTTTACTCCCCCTTAATAGTTGCTTAAGTAACCGGAATTACTTAATATAAAAGGTAATAATTTTGTTTACTTTCTTCCCCTTTAATTTTGGTTAATTTTGGTTACTTTTGTGACTTTCTCCCCCTTTTGCCTTAACTCAAAAAGTTTGTAAGTCCAAGCAAGTTCCCAATATATATATATATATATATATATATATTTTAAAAAAAATAATAATAATAAGCTTGAAAATATGTTCATCTAAAATGTACAACTCCGGTTGGACTTGATTGATATAGAATGATCAATAAGTCTTGAAGGAGTTGATTAATTTTAAATAATTATACTCCATGGTTCATATCGATGCACTGAATCTACATCTGGAACCAGGAGTAAGGTCCTAACATCTCACGCCCGTCTACGTGGCTAAGTACACAAACACATTAGTCCTATGTGTTGTGAGATGTGTTGGCTCCTTAAATCTATAGGTATATGATTTCTAAGGTAAGACTTAGGCTAATTTCATAAAAAGAAGCAAAAATAGAGTACATATATAGAGAAATTTAAATCCTACTCTATTACGCACATACCTAACTTTCGTCTTAATAAACTAAATTAGGGTAGTGGTTTGGTGAAGATGTCCGCTAGGTTTGATTTGGACTCAACATACTCTAGTTGTATAGTTCCATTAGTTACATGTTCCCTAATGAAGTGGTGTTTAACTTCTATATGTTTTGTCCTAGAATGACATATTGGATTTTTAGTTAAGTTAATTGAAGTGATGTTATCTATGTAGGTTTTAATGTTGTTAAAGATTAAGCTAAAGTCTTGGAGAGTGTGCTTCATCCAGATTTGAGAGACACACTCACCCATCGCATAGCGTATTCGGTGGTAGATAAGGCAACGCAATCGCTTCCTCGCACTCAACTCACTAGACTCGGTAGGATTTGACAACAACCACTCGTGCTCTTTCTATCGAGTTTACTAGGCATAGTCGGTCGGAGTAGCCGATTAGATTAAACTCGGTAGATCTAGGGTACCAAATACCTCGTTTAGCGTGCCCTTTAGATATCTAAGGATACGCTTGACTAGGGTTAGGTGAGACTCCTTGCGCAGGTTTGTAACCTTGCGCACATACTTACCTGCGAATAAAATGTCGAATTCGGCTCATGCGTTAAGTATAGGAGACTTCTATTAGCGCTCCTATAGTATTTTTAGGTCAGCGGGTTTTCCTTCTACATCTTCGTTTATATTAACATTAGTTGCTATAGGAGTATTAATTATTTTAGCCTCTTGCATTCCAAATCGATTTATTAAGTCCTTGGTATATTTTTGTTGATGTGAATATATTCCATGTGTAGTTTGTTTAATTTGTAAACCTAAGAAGAAACTTAACTCTCCTACTAAATTCATTTCAAATTCACTTTCCATAAGTGAGATGAATTCGTTTAGCGAGGATCGAGTTGGTAGTTCCAAAAATTATATCATCTACATAGATTTGGGCTATAAAGATTTCTTTTCCTACGGTTTTAACGAATAATGTTGGGTCGACTAAACCTTGGTTGAATACTTTGGACTTAAGATAGATCGAAAGCCTTTCGTACCAAGCTCTTGGGGCTTGTTTGAGTCCATATAGGGCTTTCTTAATACTAAGGACATGGTCGGGTTTATCTAGATTTTCGAATCAGGAGGTTGGTAGCGTAAACTTCTTCCTTAATGTATCTATTCAAAAATCTTGACTTGACATCCATTTGAAACAATTTAAAACCTCGATGTGCAGATATGCTAACAACATTCGGATGGACTCTAGTCTTGCTACAGGCGTAGGTCTCATCGTAATCTAAACCTTCGACTTGACTAAACCCTTTTGCGACTAACCTAGCTTTATTTCTAACTACTTCACCTTTATCATCAAGTTTATTTCGAAATACCCACCTTGTTCCAAAAATTGATTTTTCTTTAGGTGGTGGTACTAATTCCCAGACTTCATTTCTAGTGAATTGAGCTAGCTCTTCTTGCATAGCAATAATCCAGTCGGGATCAAGAAGTGCTTGTTCAATAGTTTTGGGTTCGATTTTGGAAATTAACGAGATTTGACTAAGGTTTCGATATGAAGCTCTAGTTCGAACCCCTAAATTTGGATCACCTATAACTTTATTGATAGGATGATTTGTTTGAGTCTTAGTGTGACTCGGGTTAGGGTCATCTATCACTTGGTCGATAGGATGACTTGGGTTAGGACGAGATTCAAGTTCAAGATCAGAGTCGGGTTCGCTATAAGTTTATTTGCTAGTTGGTTTTGTTAAGGATTGAACGGGTTCGTGTCCTTCGTCGAAAACTATATTAATGGTTTCTTCGACTCTAAGAGTGTCGTGATTGTATACCCTATAAGCTCTACTGGTGGTTGAGTATCCTAGAAAGGTTCCAGTAGAGGTTTTGGATTTGAATTTCCCTAGGTAATCCTTAGTGTTTAAGATATGTACCTTGCATCCAAATACCCTAAAGTATTTGATGTTCGGTATTTTATCGTGATAAATCTAGGACTTTGGTGCCTCTTTACCCATAAGGATCCTATTTTGGACATAGCAAGCCCGTACTATGGCCTCTGCCCAAAATCTATCGGGTAGGTTATACTCGTTTAACATTGTCCTAGCGGCTTCTTGTAGGGTTCTATTTTTAGTTCGACTAACCCATTTTGTTGTGGGGTTCTAGGACATGAAAACTCATGGTGGTATCCGTTTAGGTTACAATCTGTAAACACTGTGGTTTTCGAATTCACCACCATGATAAACTTCTAAGTCTTTTAATCTTAAGGTTCTTTTGATTTTCGATTAACCTACAAAGATTGATTAGTTGGTCTAGGTATCATTTTTATGTTTGATAAACCTAACCCAAGTAAATCTAGAATAGTCGTCAATTATGACTAAGCAAAATTGACTACCATTGAGTGACTTAGCTCCATGTGAATCAAATAGATCCATGTGTAGGAGCTCAAGAACACTTTTGGTTCGTTCTTGATTAGTTAATTGATGTTGTGTCCTAGATTGTTTACCTTGTTGACAAGCATTACATATTTTATTATCCAAGTTGTTTAGTTTAGGCAAACCTATAACCAAGCCACTCGACTCATCTTGTGGGCCGAGTCTTGGGTCGCAGTGTCCAAGTCTTGATTGCCATAACCAAGATTCCTCTTCTTTGTGTCATAAGACACTTGGTTGAGGAGTTGGGTAAATTTATTGTGTAGATGTTGCTATTCCTAGTTCCTTTAAGTATTATTTTAGATGTTGCATTTATCTTGATTACGCATTCATTTTCTAGAAATATGACCTTATAATTGTTATCACACAATTGGCTTACACTAAGTAAATTATATTGAAAGTTTTCTACTAATAAGACATTTTGAATTGTAAAGTTAGAGTTGAGCTCAATATCACGATCCGATGATTTTGAGCTTGCCGTTATTCAGAAGGCTCTGATCTTTGTCGTTTGAATCGTAACTTCGAAAATCTGAGTTGATCCCCGGTCATGTGTCGGGAGCAACCACTGTCCAACATCCATTGATCCTACATATAAGGTAGTTGGATCGGATATTGGAATTACTAAAGGGTTGTTTGTAAGTTTTTAAACCTAAATCATCTCACCAATATCTACATGATCAAAACATGTTATTCCTATGTGTTATTGTGAGATGACTTTCAATTTACTTGATTAATTTTAATGAATTTAAATTAACCAACATTAGGTTAGATTCGGATTTAGTCTAAGCTCATCAAGTAATCTTTTCAAGAGATTAGCTTCCAGGTCGTGGCGAGGCACAGAGGCCTTCTTTGATCGGAACAACGACCACTTCCTTAGACAAAGCTAATTTCAAGAAATTGATAACTCGACTTACTTGAGACTACATCTTGGTCTAACTAGTTATTTTTGAAAAGAGGCTCCCCGAGGCTCAATCTTTTCGTAGGATTTTAGTTGATTATGAGTCCTATCTAACCATTCTAAAAATAAAGGAAAAACTAAGCATGCAATTTCTAAGACTTAACAAAAATACATTTTGTATTGGCTCCCCTTGGACCATTGAATCGAGTGGGTCTATTCACATAGTGAATTTGGTCCTTGGGAACCCAATACATGTTAGATCCTAAAGTTGAAATCAAAGTGATCTTAGGGACCCATGCTTGGACATTTTTCTTATGTTGGTTTACTATAGACATATATGACTTATTGGTTGTATTTGAGTTAAACCCGAGTCCGGCCTTGTTGTACACGGCCCTTTGTGATCCAAGTAAGAGGTCAAGTCCCTTGGATCCCAAAGTGAACCTTTCCAACCTAAGGTCTTGACTTGTGTTTTCCAGTTCTCAACTTCAAGCTTTTCAGCAGGTTGAGTCCTCCTCTTGAATACAAGTAGTCGAAGAGGTTAGGGAGACCTCATGTTTGAGGAGGTTAACCTCCTCAATTAGGGTCTCGACCTTGGACTCGGACTTAGCTAGTTTCTTATTTAAAAATTTAATTGCACCATACAAAGTATTAAGTAACGACCGACTTACCCTTAATGATTCTTTTGAACCGGATACGGAATCAGTGGCTTGTCTTGAATGGAAGCTCATCATCGGATTCGGACTCGGACTCTTCTTGGTTTGAGTCGTGCTCATTCGGCTTGGCCATTAGAGCTTGGATATCGTCTTCTTCCTCGACAACTCCTCCCAAGTAGCGTTTAGCGCTTTCTTGGTCTTTGATGCGTTATTCTTTAGCTTTGGGCACTCGGACTTGATGTGGCCAACTCATGTGCACTCATAGCATCTAAAATTAGAAGTATTTGAATTAGGTTTAGGCTTACCTTGAGTTGTTGGTCGTTTTTCGTCTCTTGATCATCTTCCGAACTAGATTGACTAGTTCGGATTCTATTCGAGTCTACTTCCGATTCGGACTAAATCTTCTTCCTTGGGGTGGCTTGCTTGCGGGCTTCTTCTTCTTGGAACCTGCAACTAATGCAATACTCTTCTCGGCCTGGACCACGTTAGTTTGCTCATGTAATTCAAGTTCCGAAAACAATTCGTCTAACCTAATTTTAGAAAGGTCCTTGGAGACCTTGTAGGCATCGACCATGGATGCCACAAGGTGGTCCTAGGAAGCGAGTTAAGAGAATACACGATAAGGTCGCGATTCTCGACCTTTTGTCAGATGGCATGGAGTTGGTTGGCGATGTCTTGGATCTGAGCATGTAGTTGAGTTGCGGTCTCGTTTTCCTGCATTTTCAAGTTATACAATTTATTTAAAAGTAAATCTCTTTTACATACCTTCATGTCGGTGCCTTCGTGTAGTTCCACTAGCTTGGTCCATAAGTCCTTTGCACTAATGAAGGGGCCGGCGGTTGAGCTCTTCCTTGGACAACCCACATTGCAAGATTTGAGTTGCCTTGGCATCGGCTTCTACTTGTTTTTCATGGAATTTGACCATTGATCGTAACCCAAAGATTCACCATCTTCATTAATAGGAAGTGTGAAACGGTTTGAATTACGATCCACATCTCGATTGGGTTTTAAGAAAGCATTCCATCCGACCCTTCCAATAACGAAAGTCATTACCGTTGTAAAGCGGGGGTGGGTGCTAAACCCTTCGAGATGGGCCATTTAAAAACAAGAAGAAGAACGAAAAGAATCTTGCAAAACACACGAAAAGAATATTCCAAGACTTTTCGTCTTGGATTAGTAGTCTTGAAGTAAAAAAAATATATATAAAATGTAACTTGCAAAAGAAATAAACAATCAAATCACGAATGTCGTTGAAGTTCGGAGGACAACCTTACTCGGGATCTAACCCGAAGGACAACCTTATCCAGGATCCTAAAGCCTCTAATGCAATTCTATATGTAGGAGAAGATAAGCAAGTGAAATAATTATCACGAAAACAGAAATAAATAAATAAAAATCTGTGAAAAAAGAAAAACAAAGCTAGATTGGTGGTTTCACGAATCTTAGCGCCCGACTCTGATACCAATTGTTGGATCGAAAGTGTAAGCTAGAGGGGGTGAATAAGCGATACGGTGTCGTTAAAAAAACTTTTGCAATAAGTAAAAAGCAAGTAGAGTGCACAGGAAATATAAAGTAGACAAGATATTTTTCGTGGTTCACAATCTTTCGATTGCTAATCCACGGCCCTAGTGATCCTTGATCACGTCACGGAGGGCAATTCACTAAAACCACTCCTCCTCGTTGGAAGTAGAACAGCGATCACAAAAGAAATCAAGGCAAAGGACACTCCCCTTTCCTTATTACGATTAAAGCACAAAGACAATTTAAAGTAGAACTTAAATAAATATACCGACAACTCTTATAAGTAGAAGATGTAGCTTTCGTTGTCGGCGGCACTTCGTCGTAGCAAATGTGAGTAGTAGTAGCGGCGTTACGACGGCGTGTTGAGAGCTCTTGATTTCTTATCTTTTTGCTTGGCGTGAACATGTCTATTTATGGATATTGATCTATGAATTTAGACATAGGTAGTGTCCAAGGTGAGGTTCTTATCCCCAAAGTCTTGCTCATCCACATCCTTTGCGCCAACTCAAGGATGAGGTGCTTCATCCAACCACCTTGTGCCACAACTCAAGGATGAGGTGCTCATCCAACCACCTTGTGCCACCTCAAGGAGGCCTTCACGCCAACTTGTTGGAGCCATCCAACTTGTGCCACATCATGGGAGCCAACCATCTTGTGCCAACTCTCCTCATTTTGGGCGTCCAAGCTTGATGGTGGTTTGCCAACCATCTTGTGCCAACTCACCTCATTTTGGGCGTCCAACTTGATGATGGTTTTGGATGTCCACCTTGATGCCACATCACCCTTTGTACCAAAACACGAGTCAAGTCCAAATTCACCCCCTTGAAATTCGAGCTCTTCTCGAACTAGACCTAGAGATTGGTTAGTAGCAGTGGTCAAAAGGGTTTTGTTGATACAAGTTAGCTTAAAATATAAAGTACGATGGTTCTAACCAACTGATCTCGACCTAGACCTTCCATTGGAGGTATTGGGTCGGATCTACGCTTAACGTCCTTGCTTCGCTTTCACACGAGCTTACCTTGTAGCCTCGCTTCCGGTCTTCACCCGAGTACCTCGGCTTCCTCCGAAATCCCTCTGGCGTTGCCCGACCACCTCGGTTCCCACCGGGTGTCGCAGACCTTCCGCTCAACTTTAGCATTTCTGCACACTTAATTGAGCTCGTAAGATAACAAATATACCCTTAACTATTGAGCCTTTTGCCATAATCAAAATACCGGTTCGACTTTGGTGCCCACTGCACCAACAATTTTGTCATTAAAAGAAATAGAATATCCATCCATAAACAATTTAGAAACCGAAAATAAATTATTTCTAAATAATGGTACATAAATGAAATTCTTAAGAACCAAAACTTTATTTTTCTCAAAAGATAAATAAACATCTCCCACTGCTATAGCCGCCACCTTCGTGGCATTGCCCAAGTAAATGGTAATCCCCTTTTTAGCTAGTCGTCGGGTTTCCTGGAACCCCTGCAAGGTATTGCAGACATGATCAGTGGCTCCCGTATCTACACACCAGGTGCCGATTGATAACACTGCTAACCATGTTTCAACGACTAAACCAAAGGATATACCTTTGTTGCGCTTCAGATTGGAACAATCCTTCTTCCAATGTCCATCCTGCTTGCAAGTGAAGCACTTGCCTTTCGGCTTCTTCACTCATCCCTGAGATCCTCCCATCACCTATGCCCCAGCTTGTTTCTTCTTCTTCTTGCCTTTCGGCTTAGAAGTAGAAACCTTTTGAGCAACCATGGCCTGAGCCTAAGCAAGCCATTTTGTCGACTGGAGAATGATATCGACCTGGGTTTCCCCATCGATCTCAACTCCAGGGACTTCCAGCTCATTCATAGGCTTAGGAGGACACTCTTCGAAGAGTACATACTTGTACTACTCAGCAGTTAAGACAACATCCAGATTCCTTTTTCCAATCAACATAATTATGTACAACAAGTTTATTTTCCTTTAGTATCACAACAAGTGGACTGAAATTCATTTTTGAAAAAACCCAAGAATCACATAGATCAAAACTTTAGATTTCAAATATTTATTGATTCCTCAAACAATAAAGTTTTAAAATCAACCAACACCTCAAAACACCGAGAATATCGTATGCCACGATAGTGTGGACGTATACGAATTCTACATTTGTAAGAGGAGGTTTTACCCATTAATTTTACTATCTTGTCAACCTAACTTTTTGACAAGTAAAATTAATAGTTGGTTCCTCTTCGGCCCTACAGATAAAAGCAGTGATTCCGATGGGGACGATAATTGTATTTGTATCTAAGTGTTCACCATTACTCGGTACCAAGGTAATTATCTCGGGTTATGTGCCTTTCGATGGGAAGTACACACGGTCCTTAATAATTGCCTATAACCATATTTGACCTTGTGATCCGCAAACAAACTCATCAGATGGGGAGGAAGGCACTCAGAGTCAACGTGCAAGTTTGTTTCCATCACTTGTCAAATCGTAATGGAGGTCGTGAGAATTTATAAAAAAATATCCCTCTCCCACTTAGTAATTTAAAATTGAGGAATTTTTTAGCCTACGACATGCATATCAAACAATATGCAATAAATATGAAAAATAAATATTTTCCAACTATTATGGCTTTTGTCTTCAATATGTCTCCCGTCGTATCGCCATCTCGTCCACTCCTCCCTACACCATGTACAAGCCATCTGGAGATCCGAGCCGAGAAAAATATTTTTATTTACATTCATTGATCCTATACTCCACGAGGGAGTGTACATGAAATCTAGATCGAAAATAAAGTAAAATAAAAAGAGTGGCTAAACAATGTCGTATCTAATTTATAAAAAATTAAATACTAGCCTCGTCAACCCCGAGGATTCAACAAAATATACAATTACACACATACAATCACATACACACATATGGCCATAATAGTCGGATCCTATGCCTGCAACCAAAGAGTTAACCTAAGCATATCCTACTATTATCCGGCACATATAATATATGAAAAGTGCATAAAAGTAACCGAATCCTAAACACACAAAACCGGAAACCGTGGCTCTGATACCACTTGAAGGGTTTTGCCAGGAACTGAAGCTCTTATTCCACATGAAGGTAGGTGAAACTTCGCTTCCCAATTCAACTCGGTCGCTTGTTCATGGCGATCCCATCAACATCCCCAGATTAAAAAAAAATAATCCTAGACAAAAGGGAACACCCAAGCAACCATTTCATCATCGTGCTATTCGATTAGAGTGGTCACTTGAACAAACTTGTTGTTCAAGCCACCAACCTCTATTCTACGAATAGCCACGGAATAGACGATGTACGGATCACCGGCTTTTGTGTTTATGTTCGGGGTCCAAGTTATGTTAGCCACAAAACAGAATATAACATGCATATATAATTGAAAAACAATTATAAAGATGATACATAAGAAAATAGACAATCGATATACCTCTCGATCTTCTATTGTATGTCCTTCCTCCTTTTGGACGTCGTGTGGACGACGATCTACCAAAAGTTGAAGCTCTTAGATCACCAATCTTCCTTCCTTGCTCGCTCCGAACAAGAGGAAGAATAAGAAACGAAACTCTTCTCTTATCTAGGACCAACCATCAAGCCCCAAGCTTGATGCTTGCTGCCGGCCCAAAGAGATGAAAATGGAAGTGTAGGTGCCGGCCAAAAGCTCCAAGGAAAGAGTCCCTAGCTCTTGTTTGCACTGGCCAAGGAGAAGATGAGGAGTAGGTTTGGACGCCAGCCAAGGGAGGGGAGAAGGAGATGGGCGTCGGCCACCAAGGAAGAAGAAGAAGACCTTCTCCAATTGTTGCCGCCCACTCCAACACCCAAACCCTAGCTGCCCAAACACAATCCTAACCTAACTAGGATTCCTTGCCACCCAAGGGAAGCAAACCCTAATCTCCTAAGCCATCAAGTTGCTGCCCACCCCCTTAAGGCTTATTTATAGGGTTAGGGATAAGCCTTGTTTTAATCTCCATCATTGGTTCTAGGGATTTAATCTCAACCATTGGATCTAGAGATTTAATCTCAATCGTCGGATCTTGAGATTTAATCTCTACCTTTGGATCTAGAGTTTTATTTTCATCCATTGGATCTAGGCTTCATGAGGTTTTAATAGGCTACAATAGGGACCATGAGGAGGAGTTGGATCTTGGCCACCCAATGGATCAAGCCCACATAAAGTCCGATCCATTAATGATAATCCAATTCACTAAAGAATTATCATTGATCTACCTCACCAACCCCCATAAGTTAATATGGGCTCCATATATTATATGTACATTTTCTCCCCGTGTTAAAGATCTCGAATGTTCGTCGATTAATTAATTTACTGACCATTAATTAATCAACATCTAACTCCATGAGTAGTACCACTCAACCTTTTCATCATGCCAGACCATGTCCACCTGCAGGGTTTACATGATTAACCTTATGAGATCCTCAAGGGGACATCATCATCCTAATATATTGGACACGATTTCCTCCTATAATCAACGACACACCATATAAATAATATCATTTCCCAATTTACTAAGCCTATCGATTTAATCTATAAATCTGGCCCATTGGTAAATCAAAGAAATTAATACTAAGTATATGTGCCCGTTATTATATTGGGATTAAGAGCATGTACAATATAATATCTGAGGTCCGATTTGATTATGTAGTCAGCAATAAATCAAATCACCTCTAAGTTGGTCCTGCTCAATATGCACAAAGTGTACTAGTGTGATTCTATGGTCAAGACAAACCAATGCCAAATCACACTACAACCATGCCAATGGTTTGTCCAAAGTCATCTCAGTTGTGAGCCTATACTTATACTTTACAAGGATCCGATAACATGATCTTCCGTGTGACACCACACTCCATGTTATCTACAATATAATGTATTAGACCATATGCATCACCATAAATATGAAAACAATGATCATGTGATTCTTATTTCAAAATAAAGATGTCCATACAAAAGATAGACTTTTCAGTATACATCCCAACACAAAGAACATGTTATTTTAGAGATACGTTCATATTAGTGTGACTAAATGAACCATTATACTATTGAATTAAAATCATTGAGTTAGACTCATTGAATGGGGCTGAAATTGAGTTAGACTAAAAGTGGTTTAATTTGAGTTGGACTCAAATTAATTTGAAGAAGATGAATGGATTCATCATAAACAAATTAATTTCAAGAAAATGAATGGATTCATCATGATCAAATTAATTAAAGAAGATGAATTGGTTCATCATGATTAATTGGATTAACTATGAATTAAAGGTGGAATACAAAATGATGTAAAAAAAACCTTTGGTATTCATGGGATGAATATAAAATAATTTTGCATGATGATTTCCATTAGATCTCTTTTGGTTCTTCTTCTTCTTCATTGTGGTCGAAACTTTTTATTTAGTCAAGACCCTTGTGTGGTGTTGCTAGCACAACTTTAATTCTCTAAAGTGTGTGATCGTGTGGATACCATAGAGGCGCGAACATCCTGATCACACTGAAACCCATTTGAAAAGTTGTTGTCGGGATTGCGAAGGGCTACACATCAAGGGTAAACTCTCAACTAGATGTAGTTGTAAGAATGATTTTTGATTATGTATACACATGGATCTCTTGAGGGATCCAATTTTCCACTGTGTTTTGCAATGTATTTTTTGCATAAGTATACTATTGTGGTATTAGAGCAACTTATGTATACATAAACATCGTTGTATTTTTATTCTATATGTGATATAAATCCGAATGAACTGTTTATTATGAGTGCAAAATTGTTTAGAAGATTTTGTTCGACAAAACGTGCTTAGCAACAATACTATCCGAACAACAAGTGTGTTGTCCGATCAGCAAGTGTGTTGATTGTTGATGGATGGTTATGTTTGTTGCTGGACATTTATTTTTCAATCACCAACGGTTACTAATTTGTCATCAACGGATGCTAATGGTGGCTGATTTTTAGCAATGGCTAGTAATTGTTGATGGACAACAACCTTTACTAATTGATTTGTCACCAAAATTGCTTGTTGCTATGAACAGTGGCTAAAAGGTTCTTAGGTTCATTCTGATGGACTAAGTGCAACAACTCAGTTAATGAGTTAGTGAAAAACAATTTGCTTCAGGTGTGTTGCCCCCTACAACCCCGCAAGGGGCCTCTTGACCCTGTTTGCTGATCGGCTAGCGGGACCGCCATAGCGTAGCAGCTCCTAAATCATATTTTACATCATAATAAATTTTACATATCATAGATCTTTGTGAATGATGTATGCCATGGTGATGGTTATGTCTCCTTACCACAATGTGATTGGATATGTGTGTGTGTGTGTGTGTGCATGTTGTAATTCATAATACAACCTACATGTCGTGCCTTCCACTTATATATTTTTGGTTTGTACAATTAGTTTATCCTCGAATGTAACTCGAGGTTTCTCCATTGTAATGTACATGTAAACTAGTACTAGACTACTGGATGAAATGAGAAAGGAAGATGTAGTCAACAACACACGACAACCAAACGACACACTTGGAAAAGATATTATTCCTAGGTTGAGCCATCGCTCTTCTCATTGGCTTGAGAAGATCGTAGATTACGGGGCATAACCATGTCACATTTCTTTTCTGCATATATGTGATATGTGACATTGTTGAAATGTATACTGAAAAGTCTATATTTTTTATGAACATCTTTATTTTGAAATAAGAATCACATGATCATTGTTTGCATATTTATGGTTATGCATATTGTCTCATACATTACATTGTAGATAACATGGTATATAGTGTCACATGGTAGATCATGTTATCAACTCCTTGAAGAGTATAAGTAAAGGCTCACAACAAAGATGGCTTTGGACAAACCAATGGTATGGTTGTAGTGTGATTTGGTATTGGTTTGTCTTGACCATAGAATCACACTAGTATTGAGCAGGACCGACTTAGAGATGATTCGATTTATTGCTGACTACATAATCGAATCGGACCTCAGATATTATATTGTACATGCTCTTAAACCCGATATAATAACGGGCACATATACTTAGTATTCATTTCTTTGATTTACCAATGGGCGAGATTTATAGAGTAAATCGATAGGCTCGGTAAGTTGGGAAATTATATTATTTATAAGGTGTGTCGTTGATTATAGGAGGAAACCATGTCCTATATATTAGGATGATGATGTCCCGTTGAGGAGCTCAAAAGTTTCATCATGTAAATCCTGCAGGTGAACTTGGTCCGGCATGATGATAAGATTGAGCGGTACTACTCATGGAGTTAGATGTTGATTAATTAATTCTCAGTAAATTAATTAATCGATGGACATTCGAGATCTTAAACATGGTGAGATAGATGTACAAAAAATATATGGAGAGCATATTAACTTATGGGGGTTGGTGAGGTAGATCAATGATAATCCTCTAGTGGAATGGATTATCATTAATGGATCGGACTTTATGTGGGCTTGATCCATTGGGTGGCCTAGATCCAACTCCTCTTCATGGTCCCTATCGTAGCCTATTAAAACCCTCATGAAGCCTAGATCCGATGGTGGATAATGGAACTCTAGATCCGATGGTGGAGAATGGAACTCTAGATCCGACAGTGGAGATTAAATCTCTAGATTCGATGGTTGAGATTAAATCTATAGATCCGACGGTTGAGATTAAATCCCTAGAACCGACGGTGGAGATTAAAAGAAGGCTTAAGCCTAGCTCTATAAAAGGAGGCATTAGGGTGGGCGGCAAGGCAATTGCTTGGAGATCAAGGCTTGGGCAGCTAGGGTTAAGGTTTGGGGCGGCAAGCTAACCCTTGCTCCTCCTAGGGCCAGCAACAATAAGAAGAGAGGTTTAGGTTTTCTTCTTCTCCCCTTTTCTTTGGTCGGTGACTCCCTCCCTCAAGCTTTGGCCAGCGCTCAACCTCCTTTTCCTCTTCTCCTTGGCCGGTGGAAACAACGGTTAGGGTGTTCCTTAGAGCTCTTGGTCGACGCCCACTTCCTCCTCTATTCCTTAGTCGGCGGCATCACAAGTCTCTTGACTTGGTGGACAGTCTTAGATAGGGAAGAGTTTCATTTCTATACTTCTTCTTGTTTGGAGCGAGCAAGGATAGAAGATCGTGATCTAGGAGGCTTCATCTCTTGGAGGATCGTTGCCCACACAATGTCCAAGAGGAGGATAGGACATACGATAGAAGACCTTGAGGTAAACAAGAGGTATAAATCTTGTTTTGCTTTCCTTTTGTTTCTTTGTATGTTGTATGTTTTTGTTATGTGGCTAATTTACTTGGACCCTGAATATAAATGCAAAAACCGGCGATCCGTACATCATCTATTCCGCGGCTAATCGAAGAATAGAGGTTGTTGTTTGAACAACAAGTTTGTTCAAGTGACCACTCTAATCGAATAGCACGACGATGGAACGGTTGCTTGGGTAATCCCTTTTGTCTAGGATTAATTTTTTTTTTAATCTGGGGACGTAGATGGGATCGCCATGAACAAGCGACCAAGTTGAAGTGGGAAACAAAGTTTCCTACCTTCAAGTGGTATCAGAGCCAGTTTTTCGGTTTTGTGTGTTTAGGATTCGGTTACTTTTATGCACTTTTCATATATTATATGTGTCGGATAATAGTAGGATGTACATAGGTTAACTTTTTGGTTGCAAGCATAGGATCCAACTTTTATGGCCATATGTGTGTATGTGATTATATGTGTGTAATTGTATATTATTTGAATCCCCGGGGTTGACGAGGCTAGCATTTAATTTTTATAATTAAGTACATCATTATTTAGCCACTCATTTATTTTATTTTACTTTCGATCTAGATTTCATGTACACTCCTTCGAGGAGTTTAGGATTGATGGATGTAATTAAAATAGTTACTCTCGGCTCGGATCTCCGGATGGCTTGTATATGGCGTAGGGAGGAGCGGACGAGATGGCGATACGACAAGAGGCATATTGGAGACAAAAGCCAAAATAGTTGGAAAATATTTCTTTTTCATATTTATTGATTATTGTTTGATATGCATGTCGTAGGCTAGAAAATTCCTCAATTTTAAATTACTAAGTGGGAGAGGGATATTTTTATAAATTCCCACTACCTTCATTACGATTTGACATGTGATGCAAACAAACTTGGCATCGGCTCTGAGTGCCTTCCTCCACATCAGATAAGTTTGTTTGAGGATCACAAGGTCGAATATGGTTATAGGAAAATATTAAGGAGCGTGTGTACTTCCCCATCGGAAGTCACATAACCCGTGATAATTACCATGGTACCGAGTAATGGTGAACACTTAGATGCAAATAGGAGTATCCTCCCCATCGGAGTCACTGCTTTTATTTGTAAGGCCAAAGAGGAAACCAACTATTAATTTTATTTGTCAAAAAGTTAGGTTGACAAGATAGTAAAATTAATGGGTAAAACCTCCTCTTACAAATGTAGAATTCGTATAAGTCCACACTATCGTGGCATACGATATTCTCGGTGTTTTGAAGTGTTTGTTGATTTTAAAATTTTATTGTTTATTTTTTGAAATCTAATGTTTTGATCTATGTGATTCTTAGGTTTTTTCAAAATGACTTTCAACCCGCTTTCTGTGATACTAAAAGAAAATAAACTTACTGGACTCAATTATGTTGATTGGAAGAGGAATCTTGACATTGTATTGATTGCTGAGGAATACAAATATGTACTCCTTGAAGAGTGCCCTCCTAAGCCTGCAGATGATTCTGGGGAAAAAGAGAAGGAGAGTTATAAGAAGTGGATTAAGGCTGATGAGATGGCGCGATGTTACATTTTGGCTAAAGGGTTGGTTTCATTGATCCGTGAGGAGAAACTTCGCTTCCCACTTCACCTCGGTCGTTTGTTCATGGAGATCCCATCGATGTCCCCGGATTAAAAAAATTTAATCCTAGACAAAAGGGATTACCCAAACAACCAAGTCATCATCGTGCTATTCGTTTAGAGAGGTCACTTGAACAAACTTGTTGTTCAAGCGGCCAACCTCTATTCTACGCGTAGCCACGGAATAGACGTTGTCCGGATCGCCGACTTTTGTGTTTATGTTCAGGATCCAAGTATTATTTAGCCACAAACAGAATATATCATGCTCATAATTGAAAAAAAAAACAAACATGTTACAAAAGAGAATAGAGAATCGATATACCTCTCGATCTTCTAATGTATGACCTTCCTCCTTTCGGACGTCGTGTGGGCGATGATCTACCAAAAGTTGAAGCTCCTAGATCGCCAATCTTCCTTCCTTGCTCTTTCAAAGCAAGAGGAAGAATAGAAACAAGGCTCTTCTCCTTCCTATAGCCAACGAACAAGCAACAAGGAGAATCCTTGCCGCCGGCCAACAAGGAGGAGGAGATTATGATGGAAACCGGCCAAGACACCAAGGGAAAGCGCTAAGTCTTGTTTCCACCAGCCAAGGAAAAGGAGAGGAGCTACTTTAGATGCTAGCCAAGAGCTGGAAAGACTTCAATGGGCGTCGGCCACCAATGGAGAAGGAGAAGATAAGGAAAAACTTTCCTTATTAGGTGCCGCCAAGCCCAAACCCTAGCTCCAAGCTCTTGCCACCAAACTCCAAAACCCTAGCTTCTCTCAATTTTTTCTCCACGCCAACCCCTTGTTCTCCTTTCATAGAGTTAGGGATAAGCCATGATTTTATCTCCTCCATTCGTTCTAGGGATTTAATCTCAACCGTCGGATCTAGAGATTTAATCTCAACCGTAATATCTAGAGATTTAATCTCTACCTTTGGATCTAGAGTTTTATTTTCATCCATTGGATCTAAGCTTTATGAGGTTTTAATAGGCTACAATAGGGACCATGAGAAGGAGTTGGATCTTAGCCACCCAATGGATCAAGCTCACATAAAGTCCGATCCATTAATGATTATCCATTCCACTAGAGGATTATCATTGATCTACCTCACCAACCCCCATAAGTTAATATGGGCTCCATATATTATTTGTATATTTTCTCCCCGTGTTTAAGATCTCGAATGTCTGTCGATTAATTAATTTACTGACCATTAATTAATCAACATCTAACTCCATGAGTAGTACCACTCAACCTCTTCATCATGCCGGACCAAGTCCACCTACAGGGTTTACATGATGAACCTTATGAGCTCCTCAAGGGGACATCATCATCCTAATATATAGGATACAGTTTCCTCCTATAATCAACGACACACCATATAAATAATACCATTTCCCAACTTACCGAGCCTATCGATTTAATCTATAAATCTCGCCCATTGGTAAATCATAGAAATGAATACTAAGTATATGTGTCTGTTATTATATCGGGATTAAGAGCATGTACAATATAATATCTGAGGTCCGATTCGATTATGTAGTCAGCAATAAATCGAATCACCTCTAAGTCGGTCCTGCTCAATACACACAAAGTGTACTAGTGTGATTTTATGGTCAAGATAAACCAATACCAAATCACACTACAACCATACCAATGGTTTGTCCAAAGCCATCTCGGTTGTGAGACTTTACTTATACTTTACAAGGAGCCGATAACATGATCTCCCGTGTGACACCACAAACCATGTTATCTACAATATAATGTATTAGACAATATGCATAACCATAAAAATATGCAAACAATTATCATGTGATTCTTATTTCAAAAATAAAGATGTTCATACAAAAGATAGACTTTTAAGTATACATCCCAACAATCTCTCACTTATACTAAAAGACTATGTTGTCCTCATACTGGCATACATCTGATTCCCCTTCCCTCCACATGTCTATCAAAGCTCTCGCTAGAAGGGACTTAGTGAAAGGGTTTACCAGGTCATCCTTTGATGCAATCTAGGCGACAACAACTTCTACCTCCTTTACGATTTCTTGTATCAGGTGGTACTTGCGCTCTATGTATTTGGTTACCTTATGGGCTCGTGGTTCCTTCGAGTTTACATCTGCACCATTATTATCACAATAAATTGTGATAGTTCTGGGCAAACCAGGAATCACATCCAAGTCTATCAGGAAGTTCCTTAGTCACACAGCTTCCTTGGCTGCCTCAGAGGCTGCCACATACTCAGCTTCCATGGTGGAGTCTACCACGCATTTCTGCTTGACACTCCTCCATACAATGGCTCCACCTCCCAAAGTAAACACAAAACCTGAGATAGACTTACTGTTATCCCTATCAGATTGAAAGTCGAAATCCGTGTAACCCACAGGGAGTAATTGGTCTGTCTGGTAAACTAGCATATAATTCCTAGTCCTTCTCAGGTACTTCAATATATGCTTTACTGCAGTCCAATGTCCCTGTCCTGGAATACTCTGATATCTGCTGACCATGCCCACAACAAAGCAAATATCTTATCTCGTATATAGAATCACATACATGAGGCTTTCTACTGCCGAAGCATAAGGAACCGCCTTCATCTCCTCTATCTCCTCAAATGTTCTAGGACACATCTCCTTAGATAAAGGAACTCCATGCCTGAAAGGTAGAAATCCTTTCTTTGAGTTCTGCATGCTAAAATGATCCATAATCATGTCTATGTATGAAGCTTGGGATAAGCACAACATCCTTTTCCTGCGATCCCTTATAACCTTGATCCCAAGGATGTGTCCCACCTCTCCCAAGTCCTTCATATTAAACTTTTTGGACAACCATACCCTTACGTCCGATAACACCTTGATATTGTTGCCAATCAATAAAATGTTATCTACGTATAGTACAAGAAATACCACTACGTTTCCGTCATATTTCTTGTATACACAAGACTCATCCGGACTTTGAATAAATCCATAAGACTGGATTACTTCATCAAAGCGGATGTTCCAAGACCTCGAAGCTTGCTTCAATCCATAAATGGACCGATTAAGCTTACATACAAGATGCTCTTTGCCCTTCACAATGAATCCCTCTGGCTGCTTCATATAGATGTCTTCCTCAAGACTTCCATTAAGGAAAGCTATCTTGACATCCATCTGCCACACCTCATAATCCATATGAGCTGCTATGCATAAGAGAATCTGGATAGACTTAAGCATAGCTATCGGCGAAAAGGTCTTCTCATAATCGATACCCTCTTTCTGAGTATACCCCTTCGCAACAAGCCTCGCTTTGAAGGTCTCAACCTTCCCATCTATTCCTCTCTTTCTTTTGTAGATCCACTTGCATCCAATGGTTTTTACACCATCGGGTGGTTCTACTAGCTCCCAGACCTGATTTGAATCCATAGATTCAATCTCAGTATTCATCGCATTTTGCCAAGATGCTGCATCTTTATCTTGGATTGCCTCGTCATATGTCCAGGGATCAGGTTAATGTTTGCCAGGGACTAAATCAGAAGATTCTCCCAAGAACATGAATCTATCAGGATGTCTCACAACCCTCCCACTACGACGAGGTATCTGCTGTGTATCCTCTATGACATGCAGTATAGTGACTTGTAGTATATCCTCTTGTACTGGTGGTACTGAAGAAGTGACTTCCCCTTTTAATTGCTCTAGAACAATTTTACTCATGGGCTTGTGGTTCATCACATAGTCTTTCTCTAGAAATTTGTCGTTCGTGCTAACGATCACCCTCTGATCTCTAGGACTATAAAACAAGCCACCCTTCGTTCCTCTAGGATAGCCAACGAACATGCATACTTCTGTACGAGGTTCCAACTTATCAGTATCTGCCTTCAGCACATGTGCTGGACTCCCCCAAATTCGAATATGTCTTAGACTAGGCTTTCGCCCAGTCCACAATTCTGTGGGAGTAGAAGGCACTGATTTAGATGGAACCAAGTTCAGAATGTACACTGCCATATCTAGAGCATATCGCCAGAACAAATCTGGCAACTAAGAATAACTCATCATCGATCTAACCATCTCCATAAGAGTCATATTCCTTCGCTCTGCTACACCGTTATGCTGGGGTGTGCCCAGTGCAGATAATTGGGATTGAATCCCAGCCTCTAATAAGTAATTCCTAAACTCTCCCAAGAGATATTCGCCACCACTAGCAGATCGTAGTGTCATCTATATCTTGAATAATCATCATATGAAAAAGGCGAAATATTCAAAACCACCTCTAGCTTGGATAGACATAGGACCACACAAATCAGAATGAACCAATTCTAACACATCTTTGGCTCTATATCCCTTGGCCCTAAAAGGCCTCTTTGTCATTTTACCTTCCAAGCAAGATTCACAGGTTGGGAAATCCTCCACCACTAATGAACCCATAGGTCCATCAGCTATCAACCTTTGAATTCATCTTAGGTTAATATGACCAAGCCTAAGATGCCAAAGATATGTTTGGTTCATCTTCAAAGGTTCTTTTCTCTTATTGGAATTAGAAGATGAGTTATTAACTTCAATTTGCATCGTGGGAGGTTTTGGTTCAAGTGTGTATAGATTTCCTATCAATGCACCCGAACAGATATTCTCCCTATTCCTTTTTATAACAACTCTGTCATTAAAAGGAATAGAATATCCCTCCATAAATAATTTAGAAACCGAAATTAAATTCTTTCCAAATAAAGGTACATAAAGGGAATCTTTCAGAACCAAAGTTTTATTTTTCTCAAAAGATAAATAAAACATCTCCCACTGCAATAGCCGCCACCACCTTCATGGCATTGCCCAAGTAAACAGTAATCTCTCCCTCAGCTCATCGTCGGGTTTCCTGGAACACCTGCAAAGTATTACAGACATGATCAGAAGCTTCCGTATCTACACACCAGATGCCTGTAGATAATACCGCTAACCATGTTTCAACGACTAGACCAAAGGATATTCCTTTGTTCTGCTTCGGATTGGGACAGTCCTTCTTCCAATGTCCAATCTGCTTGCAAGTGAAGTACTTGCATTTCGGCTTCTTCACTCCTCCCTGAGATGCTCCCACCACCTTTGCTCCTCCTTGTTTCTTCTTCTTCTTGCCTTTCGGCTTAGAAGTAGAAACCTTCTGAGCAACCATGGCCTGAGCCTGAGCAAGCCTTTCTGTCGACTGGAGAATGATATCGACCTGGGTTTCCCCATCGATCTCATCTCCAAGGACTTCCAGCTCATTCGCAGGCTTAGGACAACACTCTTCGAAGAGTACATACTTGTACTCCTCAGCAGTTAAGACAATATCTAGATTCCTTTTACCAATCAACATAATTATGTACAGTAAGTTTATTTTCCTTTAGTATCATAGCAAGTGGACTGAAAGTCATTTTTGAAAATCCTAAGAATCACATAGATCATTACTTTATATTTTAAAAAATTATTGATTCCTCAAACAATAAAATTTTAAAATCAACCAACACCTCAAAACACCGAGAATATCATATGCCATAATAGTGTGGACGTATACGAATTCTACATTTGTAAGAGGAGGTTTTACCCATTAATTTTACTATCTTGTCAACCTAACTTTTTGACAAGTAAAATTAATAGTTGGTTCCTCTTTGGCCCTACAAATAAAAGTAGTGACTCCGATGGAGAGGATACTTATATTTGTATCTAAGTATTCACCATTACTTGGTACCAAGGTAATTATCTCGGGTTATGTGCCTTACGATGGGGAAGTACACACGCTCTTTAATAATTTCCTATAAACATATTCGACCTTGTGATCCGCAAACAAACTCATCCAATGTGGAGGAAGGCACTCAGAGCCGACACGCAAGTTTGTTTTCATCACTTGTCAAATCGTAATGGAGGTCGTGGGAATTTATAAAAATTGCCCTCTCCCACTTAGTAATTTGAAATTGAGGAATTTTCCTAGCCTACGACATGCATATCAAACAAAAAGAAATAAATATGAAAAAAAATTATTTTCCAACTATTATGGCTTTTATCTTCAATATGTCTCCTGTCGCATTGCCTTCTCGTCCGTTCCTCCTACGCCATGTACGAGCCATCCGGAGATCTGAGCCGAGACTAAAATCTATTTTAATTTACATCCATTGATTCTATACTCCACGAGGGAGTGTACATGAAATCTAGATCGAAAGTAAACTAAAATAAAAAGAGTGGCTAAATATTGTCGTATCTAATTTACAAAAAATTAAATACTAGCCTCGTCAACCCCGAGGATTCAACAAAATAAACATTTACACACATACAATCACATACACACATATGTCCATAATAGTCGGATCTTATGCCTGCAACCAAAGAGTTAACCTAGGCATATCCTACTATTATCCGGCACATATAATATATGAAAAGTGGATAAAAATTAACCGAATCCTAAACAGACAAAACCAGAAACCTTGGCTCTGATACCAATTGAAGGGTTGGTTTCATTGATCCGTGAGGGGAAACTTCGCTTCCCTCTTCACCTCGGTCGTTTGTTCATGGCGATCCCATCGATGTTCCCCGATTAAAAAAATTTAATCCTAGACAAAAGGGATTACCTAAACAACCAAGTCATCGTCGTGCTATTTATTTAGAGAGGTCACTTGAACAAACTTGTTGTTCAAGCGACCAACCTCTATTCTACGAGTAGTCGTGGAATAGACGATGTCCGGATCGCCGACTTTTGTTTTTATGTTCGGGATCCAAGTATTATTTAGCCACAAACAGAATATATCATGCTTATAATTGAAAAACAAAAACAAACATGTTACAAAAGAGAATAGAGAATCGATATACCTCTCGATCTTCTAATGTATGACCTTCCTCCTTTCGGACGTCGTGTGGGCGACGATCTACAAAAAGTTGAAGCTCCTAGATTGTGAATCTTCCTTCCTTGATCTTTCAAAGCAAGAGAAAGAATAGAAACAAGGCTCTTCTCCTTCCTATAGCCAACCAACAAGCAACAAGGAGAATCCTTGCCGCCGGCCAACAAGGAGGAGGAGATTATGATGGAAACCGGCCAAGACACCAAGGGAAACCCTTAAGTCTTGTTTCCACCAGCCACGAAGAAGGAGAGGAGCTACTTTGGATGCCAACCAAGAGATAGAAAGACTTCAATGGGTGCCGGCAACCAATGGAGAAGGATAAGACAAGGAAAAACTTTCCTTATTAGGTGCCGCCAAGCCCAAACCCTAGCTCCAAGCTCTTGCCGCCAACCTCCAAAACCCTAGCTTCTCTCAATTTTTTCTCCACGCCAACCCCTTGTTCTCCTTTTATAGAGTTAGGGATAAGCCATGATTTTATCTCCTCCATTGGTTCTAGGGATTTAATCTCAACCGTCGGATCTAGAGATTTAATCTCAACCGTCGGATCTAGAGATTTAATCTCTACCTTTGGATCTAGAGTTTGGTTTTCATCCATTGGATGTAAGCTTTATGAGGTTTTAATAGAATACAATAGGGACCATGAGTAGTAGTTGGATCTTGGCCACCCAATGGATCAAGCCCACTTAAAGTTTGATCCATTAATGATTATCCATTCCACTAGAGGATTATCATTGAACTACCTCACCAACCCCCATAAGTTAATATGGGCTCCATATATTATTTGTACATTTTCTCCCCGTGTTTAAGATCTCGAATGTCCGTCGATTAATTAATTTACTGACCATTAGTTAATCAACATCTAACTCCATGAATAGTACCACTCAACTTTTTCATCATGTCAGACCAAGTCCACCTGCAGGGTTTACATGATGAACCTTATGAGATTCTCAAGGGGACATCATCATCCTAATATATAGGACATGGTTTCCTCCTATAATCAATGGCACACCATATAAATAATACCATTTCCCAACTTACCGAGCCTATCGATTTAATCTATAAATCTCTCCCATTGGTAAATCAAAAAAATGAATACTAAGTATATGTGTCCGTTATTATTTAGGGATTAAGAGCATGTACAATATAATATCTGAGGTCTGATTCGATTATGTAGTCAGCAATAAATCAAATCACCTCTAAGTCGGTCCTGCTCAATACACACAAAGTGTACTAGTGTGATTTTATGGTCAAGACAAACCAATACCAAATCACACTACAACCATACCAATGGTTTGTCCAAAGCCATCTCGATTGTGAGACTTTACTTATACTTTACAAGGAACCGATAACATAATCTCCCGTGTGACACCACACACCATATTATCTACAATGTAATGTATTAGACAATATGCATAACCATGAAAATATGCAAACAATGATCATGTGATTCTTATTTCAAAAATAAAGATGTTCATACAAAAGATAGACTTTTCAGTATATATCCCAACATTGGCATCTATGTCAAATGTACTGCAACATCAGCATCAAGCCATGCCCACTGCTTATGACATGATGCTCAATCTCGAAGAGCTTTTCGAACACCAGAATTGGGCTGCTAGGCAGGAAGCCATGAGGAACTTGATGACGACCATCATGATCAAGGGAACACCCATGAGGGATCTTGTTCTCATGATGATGGCTCATTTGAATGAGCTGGAAGTCCTTGGAGCTGAGATCGATGGGGAAATCCAGGTCGATATCATTCTCTAGTCTCTACCTAGGAGTTTTGAGCAGTTTCGTTTGAACTACAACATGAACAAGAGGTTGTATTTGTTGGCGAAACTTCTGACAGAACTTTAGGCGGCAGAGGGGCTTTTTCATCAGAATGCTCAGGCATAGGCCATGGTTGCCCAAAAGGTTTCTACTTCTAAGCCGAAAGACAAGAAGAAGAAGAAACAAGTTGTGGCAAAGGCGGCAGGAGGAACTCAGGGAGGAGTGAAGAAGCCGAAAGGCAAGTGCTTCACTTGCAAGCAGACTGGACATTGGAAGAAGGACTGCCCCAACCGGAAGCAGAACAAAGGTATATCTTTTGGTATAGTCATTGAAACATGTTTAGCGGTGTTATCTACTGGCACCTAGTGTGTAGATACGTAAGCCACTGATCATGTCTGCAATACTTTACAGGGGTTCCAAGAAACCAAACGACTGACTGAGGGGGAGATTACCAT
The DNA here is from genome assembly GCA_025175895.1 of Wurfbainia villosa. Classification (NCBI taxonomy): domain Eukaryota; kingdom Viridiplantae; phylum Streptophyta; class Magnoliopsida; order Zingiberales; family Zingiberaceae; genus Wurfbainia; species Wurfbainia villosa. Next base: position 28,260,461 of record CM045995.1, read on the forward strand.
ATACTTGGGCGATGCCACAAAGGTGGCGGTTGTTATAGTGGGAGATGTTTATTTGTCTTTTGAGAGGAATAAAGTTTTGGTTCTTAAAAATTGCCTTTATATACCTTTATTTAGAAAGAATTTGATTTCAGTTTCTAAATTGTTTATGGATGGATATTCTATTTCTTTTAATGACAGAGTTGTTATAAAAAGGAATAGGGAGATTATCTATTCTGGTGCATTGATAGGAAGATTTCCCAACCTACGAATCTTGCTTGGAGGGTAAAATGACTAAGAGGCCTTTTAAGGCTAAGGGGTATAGAGCCAAAGATGTGTTGGAGTTGGTTCATTCTGATTTGTGTGGTCCTATGTATATCTAGGAAAGAGGTGGTTTTGAGTATTTCGTCTCTTTCATAAATGATTATTCGAGATATGGATACATTTACTTGATGCGCCGCAAGTCTGAATGCTTTGACAAGTTCAAAGAATTCAAAGCTGATGTGGAGAAACGTCAAGGTAAAAGTATCAAGACACTACGATCTCATCGTGGTGTTGAGTACCTCTTGGGAGAGTTTAGGAACTACTTATCAGAGGCTGGGATTCAATCCCAATTGTCTGCACCTGGCACACCCTAGCAGAATGGTGTTGCAGAGCGAAGGAATAGGACTCTTATAGAGATGGTTAGATCGATGATGAGTTATTCTGAGATACCAGATTCGTTCTAAGGATATGCTCTAGATACGGCAGTGTATATTCTGAAATTGGTACCATCTAAATCAGTGCCTTCTACTCCCACAGAATTGTGGATTGGGCGAAAGCCTAGTCTAAGACATATTCGAATTTGGGGGAGTCCAGCACATGTGCTGAAGGCAGATGCTGGTAAGTTGGAACCTCGTACAGAAGTACGCATGTTCATTGGCTATCCTAGAGGAACGAAACGAGGTTTGTTTTATAGTCCTAGAGATCAGAGGGTGATCATTAGCACAAATGCTAGATTTCTAGAAGAAGACTATGTGATGAACCACAAGCCCATGAGTAAGATTGTTCTGGAGGAAATAAAAGGGGAAGTCACTTCTTTAGTACCACCGGTACAAGAGGATATACCACAAGTCACTACACCACGTGTCACAGAGGATACACAGGTGATAACTCGTCGTAGTGGGAGGGTTGTGAGACAGCCTGATAGATTCATGTTCCTGAAGGAATCTTCTGATTTGGTCTCTAGCGAACATGAACCTGATCCCTGGACATATGACGAGACAATCCAAGATAAAGATGCAGTATCTTGGCAAAGTGTAATGAATGCTGAGATTGAATCTATGGATTCAAATCAGGTCTGGAAGATAGTAGAACCACCCGATGGTGTAAAAACCATTGGATGCAAGTGGATCTACAAAAGAAAGAGAGGAATAGACGGGAAGGTTGAGACCTTCAAAGGGAGGCTTATTGCGAAGGGGTATACTCATAAAGAGGGCATCGATTATGAGGAGACCTTTTTGCCGGTAGCCATGCTTAAGTCTATCCGGATTCTCTTATGTATTGCTGCTCATATGGATTATGAGGTATGACAGATGGATGTCAAGACAGCTTTTCTTAATGGAAGTCTTGAGGAAAACATCTATATGAAGCAACCAGAGGGATTCATTGCAAAGGGCAAAGAGCATCTTGTCTGTAAGCTTAATCAATCCATTTATGGATTGAAACAAGCTTCGAGGTCTTGGAACATCCGCTTTGATGAGGTAATCCAGTCTTATGGATTTATTCAAAGTCCGGATGAGTCTTGTGTATACAAGAGATGTGACGGAAACGTAGTGATATTTCTTGTACTATACGTATATGACATTTTGTTAATTGGCAACAATGTCAAGGTGTTATCGGACATAAGGGTATGGTTGTCCAAACAGTTTGATATGAAGGACTTGGGAGAAGTGGGACACATCCTTGGGATCAAGGTTATAAGGGATCGCAGGAAAAGGATGTTGTGCTTCTCTCAAGCTTCATACATAGATACCATTATGGATCGTTTTATCATGCAAAACTCCAAGAAAGGTTTTCAACCTTTCAGGCATGGAGTTTCTTTATCTAAGGAGATGTGTCCTAGAACATCTGAAGAGATAGAGGAGATGAAGGTGGTTCCATATGCTTCGACAATAGGAAGCCTCATGTGTTAAATACTGAAATTTAAAATATAAAATTTTATGGACAAAATTTAGGAAAATAATCTTGGGAATTTTTTTTGGGATATTTAGGGAATTTTAGGAATTTTTCTGGATTTAAATGGAGTCCGTACGAGATTATTACGGAGATAAAATAAATAGGTTTTAGGTGGGGTCTATTTAAGGGGATTAATAGGCAATATTAACCTAAGTTAGGATTCCTTAATATCTTATTTTCTCCCAATCCTTGTTTTCTCGGTTTTCTTCCCCGTTCGTCGCTTACGCCGACTTCTCCACATCGCAGCCCCATCCTTTCCCCCTTGGCCCTCATCGTTGCGCCACCTAGTTGAGATGTCGACGCCGCCGGAAAACCATCAGAAGATGGATCCGATGGACCCTAAGTTGTGATTATTTCCTCTAGTATCGCACGAGATTCTTGGTTTTACCCAAAAGAAGGGCTTCTACTCCGCTCTCCATCGGAGCATCCTGAAGGTCGACCATGTTGAGCGCAATCGCGTCATCTGTTCCCTTACCGTCGATTTGGCTGTAGCAGATAAATATAAGACATTGCACGGAGGGGCGGTCACTTCAGTGGCAGAGATGGTGTCGCTCGCCTGTGCGAAGACGGTGGCTGGGCATAAGGACTTCTTCCTAGGCGAGTCGAGCACTGCTTACCTATCTTCGGCTTGAGGGCAGAACGTTGTTTGTGCAGTCGGGTGAAGGCCCTTCTTTGGAAACAAGTGTGCTGCCCTGTCCGGTGGTCGCCGGAGCAAAGGTGAGGCTGCTCTTTCCCTCAATTTTGGATGGAATTGAAATCCCTACTGCGATTTTCCTTTGGTTGAACAGGGATTGTGTTTGAGCAGTGGTTTTCCAGCGAACAGGGTGGATTTTGGGAGGGGGGTTACTGTCGGCGAGGTTTCAACCGCTGGTAAGCATGATCTGTTTCTTTTCTTTGTGCATATTGTAATTAATTTTGGTTATATGCAGTTGGATTTTTGATCTGTGGAGTTGGCTACGAGTTTGAGTTGGTTTGGTCGTTTAAGTTGCTTTGAGTGAGAGGAGAGGACTCGTTTGGGCTATTTTGGTGAATAAAATAGGTTGTACGATTTTTTTTTTTGATATGATATACATGTTTATAGGGGTTGTAAAATCATATTTGCTTAATTGGATGAAACGATAGTTATATTAGGTGGGATGTGACCGGGATTTTATTAAGCATTTGGGTTAATTGGTTTATGTCCGAAATCGGCTTAGGATACGATTTGGCGATGGATCGTATCTTAGTGCTTAACAATAGTTATGCTATATGCAGGTTTTGGTCACGAGGCAGGTCCCCGGTCGTGACGATCTGGTTCTTTTTGCGGATATTTTATCAGGCGGGTATTTTGACTTGAGACTCCCTCGGGGCGTGACAATTTATTTGATATCAGAGCCAGGTTTCGAGTTCCTTAGGGTCTTTGGGTTTTTTTTTGGGAGTTTGCCACGTTTGGCAGGTTAACTGGGGTATTTTCGGATTGGTACGGATTTCCGACGATTGTTATGTTTCGGAAATTTGAGGTATTATTGACGAGGTAAATATGGGGGATTTGGCGGCAACAGGACATCTCCAGACGGCTAACAGGTAAATAAATTCTAGAAAAATTTCTAGATTTAGTGCATATTTATATTGGTTATATTTGGTTATGCGGTGATATCATGTTTTATCTAGTATTGTTTTAACCTGATATCTGTTGGACAATTAGATTTTTAGGTTGCTGGTTTATAGATAGCATTTGGTTATAAATTGCTATTACTGCTATAGGTAGCTAGTTATCATTGTGATATAAATGATTAGATATTATTGGTAGATGTTTACCTATTACTATTTGGACTAGTGTTAGGATTGGACTTGTATTAGGATTGGACTAGTTGAATAATATGAATAAGATGGATAAATTCGTAGAAGGTATATGTTGAGGTTCTTTGACCCTTTAGTTATACCCTAATTAATTTCAGCTATTGATTCCTGTTAGTATGACTATGCTGTCGTTTATTAGACAGTGTGTTACATGTTTATATGATTATGTGTTTTTGCGGTGGATACCATGATTAAGACTAGTAGAGATAGAATAACTTAGATGAGGTTATTCTGTAGGAGCGGATCTCAGGAATGAAACAACATTAGTGGAACCCTAGGTGTTGGAACCCTAGGCGTAATGACCCGGATGTGCATATTGGTATATGTTTGTCCATTTACTATTTCAGTGATATGGTGATCGGACTAGTAGAGTTTGTATGGTAAGGATGCGATTAATCCTTACGATATCTCCCATTCTTGGTTGAGAGAGAGTCTACAGTATAGTCTCTCTATAGGTAGGTGCTTTGCATATTGTGGTCAATCATGTCCCCCATACATGGTTGAGATAGTCTACTGTAAGGTTATACTCTTGCGTTATTCGTTCAGAGTTGGTGATAATCGGATTCGTATGACGCCTGTAGCTAGATAGCTACTTTACATCTTAAGTACCCACGAGATTTGTTCGTTGTAGCATGCATGATTGCACTGGTAGAATGGTATAATTTAGGCTTAACCCTCTTGACGGGCTTGATAGTAGATTTGTGGTCTTTATTGGCCTGGATAGACGTTTCCTGTTAGTTGGGCCGAAACCCTATGATTAATCGTCTCGACGTAATTATTAAGGGACTTGTGATTTTTATCGACCTTGATAACCGATCATGTTAGAAGAGTTGGAATCCTGGACTTAACCAACTCGACTTATTTATTTATAAGTCGATTTTTACCCATTTTGGTAAACATTTCGTAGTAGAGGTGTTGAAACCCTTGCTTGATCGCCTCAATGGGCTTAATGGTAGATCGATGATTTTCCTTATCGATTTTGATAGACATTCTATTCTGGATGTATTGGATAACCCTAGGCTTAACAACCTAGGATAATCGACTGCCACGCGACCTATTAGTGGTAGTATGCTAGTGCGTGCAGTCAATAACTAGATGTTTATATATTGTCTGTATATCCATGAGTCTCATTCGTGGTAGCATATAGTTGCGCGTAGACCGTGCTATTGATTGTCGACCCATGGGTTTCGTTCGTGGTAGCCCATAGACAGTTCTCTTTTAGTGTGAGAGCCACGAGGCTTTGTCGTGGTATCCGGATGTGCACTGCTTGTTGCAGTGGTTGGGTTTTATGGGTATATTTGTTATACTGTTGATGAGGATGGTTGCAGACTGATATTGGTACTCTGAGGGTTGGGTTACTCTAGTTTGTTCCTTGTGACTTCCATTATGTGCATTATGATTATGCACTATTGTCTATACATCCAGAGAGTGGTAGTACTCACCCCCTCCTCACTTATCCTCTAGGTTAACTGATGGAGGACGTGTCCTGTTGACTTACCTTCGTGTCGCTCAGAGAGTTCCTTGCCGTGCTTGTTCTCCTGCATCGTCGAGATGCCGCTTTGTTTACTTTATCGGTATTGCATTTTGGTTATGCACTTTGGATTTTGTCGCAATTTGATTTGGTATCACAAAACTATTTTACTTTAAGTGATATATGTTTAGTCATGCATGCATGCAGTTATTAAAATACATGTATTTCTATTATTATTTGGAGGTATTTACCAGATTTTCGGAATATTGTCACTAAGGGGCTCCTCTGTCATTTGGATGACGGATATGCCCCCAGGACGTGACAATTTTATTGGTTTGCGGTTTGGTTGGTGGGTTTTGGTGTTTCGAGGATTTTCTTTTCCTTGGATTTTTGGGAGTTCTCATGTTTTGGGATCAGGCAAGCTGAAGGATATCTCTGAGCTATAGAAAAATTTTGTCTATAGTGGTTACTGTACTTAGTGGTTTGGAAAACTATTGACTTAGTGAAATTGTCCCTACTCATGGTCGGGGACGAGGTCGATGACGTATTGACCTTGCGGAACCTAACGATGATTTCAGAAGTATGGACTCTTTAGAGGTGGCGACTGATGTCGAATTAGGAAGCTAGGGATTTGGCCTGCTAGCCACCAATCGGAAGGACAAGGAGTAAACCCTCAAAGAATATCAGTCTCTACTAATAGTGATTTGGTTGTGGATAAGGCGCGTATACTTACATTGGTCAAAACGATGAAAGATCATTTTACCTAATTATAGGAGGTGTTGGATGGGATATTTATTTGTCCCAGTATTTTTCTAGAGAAGATCCAGAACTCTTTGATAAAAGAGAGATGGATATTTGAGATTATGCATCAATTATCGATGATAGAATGCGGTAGTTGTGGAAGGAAATGAATATCCTTTTTTATGGATAGAGGATCTATTTAGATCAGCTATGGGACACCTGTGTATACTCTAGGATTGATTTGTGACTGGTGTGATGATATTGTAGTGACATGGTGTCATACAATTATCATTGTCGTTGTGATGGTTGTTATATCATCAGCCTAGAGTAAAGAGAATGCAGTTGTATAGCGACGATAATTTCATACTTGGTATGAATTTTATGAGCTTATGGTTATCTTATTAGACTTATTGACGACTTAGTCGTCCAGGGATTTGGGAAGTCGTGTATTCTGGACACGATTGGCTCAGTTGTGGTCGTTGGATTGCGTAACTTGGCCACTATTGAGGGTGGTAGTTGGAGTTGCACACTCGGTCACCGTTAATGGTAGTTTTCTTGATATTGATTTGATTATTACTATAGATATGGATAGGATGCTCAAGCGGTACTACATCGCTGACCGGATGGATCAGGAAGGTGATGGAATTTACTTGGTCTGAAGCTTGTGAAACTAGTTTCAGGGCTCAGACGATGGTTGACTTTTATGCCAGTGTTGATTAATCATTCTGGTATGGATGGAAGGGTGGTGTACATGGATGTATCATTTCGGAGATCAGAGCGATTCCGATGCTATTGAATAGGACATATCCTAAGCTTACGGCGGTCTAAAGAACTGCGAGGTAAGCCGTAATATATATGGCGTGGACTTAGTAGTTATTAAGTTGTTTAGAAGAGGTGATGAGCAGAAATGCTCATGGAGTTTTGGCTAGCTACTAGATAGCTACTATAGAGTAGTTGAAACACGAACGGTTATAACAAGGAAGTTTGGTCACGATAGCCTCCCATGCACTTATAGAGTTTGTGGTGGAGTGGATTTAGGACGGTAGATGGACTACTGTCTCTGACTCCGAGGAGGATAATGGTTTCCGGAGTTGCATTAGTTTAAGGAACATATGCTTCAGGAAATTCCGATTCCGGAATGGAAGTGGAAGCATATTATTATGGATTTTTTGGTGGGTTTGCCTAGGACACGTCAAGGCCATGACGCGATTTGGGTAGTTGTAGACCGACTAACCAAATCTGCGCACTTCTTAGCGATTCAGAAGACCAACTCTTTTGATCATTTGACAGAGTTATATTGTCGGGATATCATCAGATTGCATGGTGTCCTTTGAGCATTATATCAGATAAAGATCCCCGGTTCACGTCTCGGTTCTGGCAGAGTCTGCAGCAGGCCTTAGGCATGCAGCTTCGTTTTAGTACTGCATTCCATATATAGATAGATGGACAGTCTGAGCGGGCCATGTAGATACTAGAGGACTTGCTGAGGTCCTGTGTTATAGATTTTGGGGGCAACTGGGAGGATCACTTGCCGTTAGTGGAATTCGCCTACAATAATAGCTATCATTCGGCTATCCAAATGGCCCTGTTTGAAGCATTGTATGGTATACAGTATCGTACACCCACCCGCTGGGAGGAGATTGGGGAGGCCCAGTTGCTAGGACCCCAGAGAGCTCAGCATGAGGTAGGGTTGGTCCATACTATCAGACAAAGGATGGTCGAGACGCAGGATCGTCAGAAGAGTTATGCAGATCGGAGACGGAGACCTGGGGAGTTCTCTATTGGTGACCAGGTATTCCTGCGAGTCTCACCCACGAAAGGGGTGAAGAGAATTGACCTCCGTGGTAGGTTAGCTCCAAGGTACATTGGGTCTTTCGAGATTTTGGAGAGGATCGGAGCAGTCGCTTACCGCCTAGCGATACCACCATCGTTGACGGGTATTCATGAGGTGTTTTATGTGTCCATGCTGAGGAAGTATATGTCAGACTCTACACATTATGTTAGATGTGTCAGGTTCCATTCAACCTGATGCTATTAGCCAAGAGGTTCCGGTACGGATTTTGGATTACAAGGAACGACAGTTGCAAAATAAGGTAGTACGACTAGTCAAGGTCGGGTGGAGTCACCTCACATATAAGGAGGCTACTTGGAAGCTTGAGGAAAAGATCAGAGCTCAATACCCCACTTAGTCACTTGAGGTGTGTGACTTTTCTCTAGATATCTGAGATGGTTGTTGTGACATCTCGTACTCATACAGGAGCAGAAAATTTGGAGACCAAATTTTTATTAGTGGGGGAGAATGTTAAAAATTGAAATTTAAAATATAAAATTTTATTGCCAAAATTTAGGAAAATAATCCTGGGAATTTTTTTTGGGATATTTAGGGAATTTTAGGAATTTTTCTGGAATTTTTTTGGATTTAAATGGAGTCCGTACGAGATTATTACGGGGATAAAATAAATAGGTTTTAGGTGGGGTCTATTTAAGGGGATTAATAGCCGATATTAACCTAAGTTAGGGTTCCTTAATATCTTATTTTCTCCCGATCCTTATTTTCTTGGTTTTCTTCCCCGTGCGTCGCTTACGCCGACTTCTCCACATCACTGCTCCATCCTTTCCCCCTTGTCCCTCATCGCTGCACCACCTAGTTGAGATGTCGACGCCGCCGGAAAACCGTCAGAAGCTGGATCCGATGGACCCCAAGTTGCGATTATTCCCGCTAGTATCGCACGAGATTCCCGGTTTTACCCAAAAGAAGGGCTTCTACTCCGATCTCCATCGGAGCATCCTGAAGGTCGACCATGTTGAGCGTGGTCGCGTCATCTATTCCCTTACCGTCGATTTGGATGTAGCAGATAAATACAACACATTGCACAGAGGGGCAATCGCTTCAGTGGCAGAGATGGTGTCGCTCGCCTGTGCAAAGACGGTGGCTGGGGATAAGGACTTCTTCCTTGGAGAGTCGAGCACTGCTTACCTATCTTCGGCTTGAGGGCAGAACGCTGTTTGTGTAGTCGAGTGAAGGCCCTTCTTTGGAAACAAGTATGCTGCCCTGTCTGGTGGTCGCCGGAGCAAAGGTGAGGCTGCTCTTTCCCTCAATTTTGGATGGAATTGAAATCCCTACTGTGATTTTCCTTTGGTTGAATAGAAATGGTGTTTGAGCAGTGGTTTTTCGGCGAACAGGGTGGATTTTGGGAGGGGGGTTACTGTCGGCGAGGTTTCAACCGCTGGTAAGCATGATCTGTTTCTTTTCTTTGTGCATATGGTAATTAATTTTGGTTATATGCAGTTGGATTTTTTATCTGTGGAGTTGGCTACGAGTTTGAGTTGGTTTGGTCGTTTAAGTTGCTGTGAGTGAGAGGAGAGGACTCGTTTGGGTTGTTTTGGTGAATAGAACAGGCTGTGCGATTTTTTTTTTTTGGATATGATATACATGATTATAGGGGTTGTAAAATCATATTTGCTTAATTGGATGAAATGATAGCTATATTAGGTGGGATGTGACCGGGATTTTATTAAGCATTTGGGTTAATTGGTTTATGTCCGAAATCGCCTTAGGATTCGATTTGACGATGGATCGTATCTTAGTGCTTAACAATAGTTATGCTATATGCAGGTTTCGGTCACGAGGCAGGTCCCCGGTCGTGACGATCTGGTTCTTTTTGTGGATATTTTATCAGGCGGGTATTTTGACTTATCTTTTAGATATAGTCAAGTTGATATGCTAGTTAGGATAGCTTTCAATAATTTTCATGTTTATATGCCTAGTATGTTTTCTGTAGCTACTAGATACATGCATGTGATAGGTTATGATTATATTTTCCCTATTTTATTTGGATCATAGTTACTTGGATTTTGGATATGTACATATTGATTGTACATATTATTCGGATAGGTATTTTGAGTAGGATTTACATGCTTTAGTATCATGAACCATTTTTGCATGATTGCATGCTGGCTGGACGGGGTTCCATTATTGTTGAGCCCACAGCCAGTTACATGGCCTGCACACACTGCCACTAATGGGTTAGTGGTACATCAGGAGGGTGTGTGCAGTTGCTCTGTCAGGCTCCGCTGGTCCGCTCATGGGTAGCGATGAGGCAGCGTGGTAGCGGGCAGAGATCCCTCCTCTGGTCTATGACACCGGGAGATGAGAGCTTAGCTCCCCCACTATGTTTGGGGCAGGAGGATAGGTGTACTCCGACAGCATCCTGTCCACTCGGTCACTCGGGAAGCGATGATGGCGAGTGCCATTGTCATAGCCCTACGCTTTTCGGCTTCACCATCGCAGCGTGTGAGCGGTGTAGCGTCGAGGGTGACCATGTCATTTGCACGACATACATATTTTTGCATGGATCGCATTTGTATTGTGTTTGCTGCATTTTTATTGATGCCTTGGATGTTGCATATGATTGTCATGCATACAGGATTCATATTTATATATATGGTGATGACTTTATTACTTCTAGTCAGGCACATGCTTCTATATCAGGGTAGGAGATTCAGGTGAGTACAGTCCCTTTTGCATTTCTTTCTTGCTTACCCTATATTAGAGACTATACTGGTATGATTTTTATTGTTATCTATACCTTACTTTGCATATCAACTATTATCCGCTAAGTTCTTTGAACTTACCCTGTGGTTTTATATTTATTTCAGGATGAAGCTGTCAGGAGAGTCCAGTTGTCAATCCCCCTCGTCGAAGTGGATAGGTTTTATCGATCTTATGGTTTTGGTTATTAGTTTTATGGAATGGGATTTTATTAGAGGATATGTTTAGGATTTATGTTTGGATCGTATACCGGTGGATGTTTTGGTTATATTTGTTATGTCCTTGTGGACTTATATCCGGTTCGTTTTGGTTGTATGTTCCTGCTCAGATGGCAGAAGGGGTAGGTCTTGATGTTTTAGATCTTTTACTTATTTTGGTTGATGGCCTGAGGCCGCATATTGTGTTGTGGTATGTTCCGGTCGTGTTGACCGATGTATAGTGGACGTGTAGGACTTGTATTAAAATTGGTATTGTCACTCGTACAGGGGAGATGCTGTCGGATTTTCGTCTGGCGGAGACTCCCTCGGGGCATGACATCATGTATGCTATGCTATGTATGAGACCGGATATCTTCTTTGTCGTCGATATGGTTAGCAAATATCAGAGTAATCCAGGACAAGGACATTGGACTACAGTAAAGCATATATTGAAGTACCTGTGAAGGACTAGGGATTATATGCTAGTTTACCATGCAGACCAATTACTCCCTTTGGGTTAAATAGATTTCGACTTCCAATCAGATGGGGATAACAGTAAGTCTACCTCAGGTTTTGTGTTTACTTTGGGAGGTGGATGTTAGTAATATATGAGAGATGTCCTAAGGCAATCGCCTTATGTATGAACCATTTATATGATAAATGAAGATTCACTATTTGAGTATACATGTTTTATGTATTTGATTGGATCTTAAACTCATTTACTGAATGTCCTCGATACGATTCACAGCATGAGAGAATTTGTGATTGGATCACAACTAGTGAGTATCTCTACATGTGTAATTGTGATGTATCGGAATTATCCCTAGTCGATGAATTGATGGATTTGGACACCATCAATTCTGTCGAGACTAGCACGAGGTATACTCCTTGGTGTATCCAAGCAGCTGATTCTCACTGGCTGGAGACATTGTGATGTCCGGAGTTGATCGTGGATGCTAGTTATGGTAACTAATTCATCGGAATGACCAGCCGTAAGACTTCATATGGTTCCCTGCATATATAGATATGTCAATGAAGTTCTTACTGTAGCTTAAGTGCGATGTTCCTTTGACTTGGAGTATTCAAGTCATCTTGATCATGGAGACTTATGCTTTGACATCTTAAGCAAACATCTCCAAGGAGATGTGGACCCGGGATGATTGGGTATAAATCGAAGTGATCGAAGGTGTTTGAATAGCCTATAAAGGATTCACCACTCCTTGCGAGGAGATGTATACCCATGGCCTCTCGTCGGATTGTTACTAAAGTCTTTGGCCAAAGCATTGCATGTTTAGAGTAAGGTACTCTTCGATACATGTGCAGTAACTAGAATCCGTAGGACGAGGAAATGATACTTGGGCTAGGTGTGACGTAGTCAGCCTAGTGGGGACTGACACTATAGACCATGTCCTGAACCAAGTGGGTATAAGATGAGTGAAGGGAATGGGGCACGAATCATTCGAGCTGCTGAAGGGTTTCAGAAATAGTTCTGGATCAACCGTTGATCTTTTCGGTTAATTGGGGATCATGATGTACTACTAGGTGCCAGTCATGATCGTTCTATAATTAATGGTTAATTATGGATGACCAACATAAACCGAGAACCTATTTGGTCACACGCACAACGAGCGTAATCCGAAGGATTTAAAATGAGCTTGAGAATGAGATTCTCAGACCGAGAGAAACTAGGTTTGGTTGGACCAAACAAGAAGCGAGCATGAAATCGTTTCAGTCGCAATGGAAGCGTGGATGGGCCGTGTCTTATGAAGACATAATGGATGAACCAAAATGGTTTGGTTCTGATCCAATGGAGGAGAATAAACCAAAGGGTTTGATTTATTTTAAACGAATGAACCAAAAGTTGGTTCGGTTCATTTTAACTTAAAATAAACCATCATGGTTTGGTTTATTTTAACTTATCTTAATGGAGCGGGTTAACGGGCCTAATGGTTATGATCCAATAACCATTAAGAGAATTAGTTCTCTATAAAAGAGGGCTTAAGGGATAATTAAGCCCTAATCCAAAACCCTAGCAATAGTTGCCGCCCACTTCATCCCCTCTAAGAGTTGGCGCCAACCTCCATTGCCGCCCAGCCCCTTGTGCCGCCGTCCAGCTCCTTGACGGCGTCCAAGCTTCAGCCGGTGATCCTCCGGCGACCCTCCGGTGATCTCCTTTAGGTTTGGCATCAAGGTGACCTTTATCTTCCCTTGGTTGGCCGGCGCCTATCTCCTCCACCAAAGCTGTCCAGTTTTCTGGACAGCTTGTTCTCCTCTCGTCGGAGCGTCGTTTGGACGACGGTTAGAGCTCCGACAGCAGCTAACTTACCGGGGATTCAATCTCCGGTAATCCTCTGAGGTGGAGGACGAAGGATTCGTCAATCGGTTGACTAATACCTCTCCGGAGAAGCGAGTTTTGAGGACTCGTTTTTGGATCCGAATTTGGATTCGGATCGTGATCATCTCTCGATCACGTCGTCTTCAACACGAGGCTAGTAACCCGTACAAAGACGAAGCTCGTGGCTTAGCGAAGTCATCCTAACGATACTCGGCGTGGATATGGATAGAGACGATTCTAGCGAGAATCGTTCCGGTTGATGTCGTTCCCGCTACACGTAATACGAAAGGTATAACGTAGTTAAATTTCCTTTTATTGCAAATTTAAATTTACGATTATGTCTACACTTGTTGTACTATGCATGTGTGTGATGTGTGTGTTGTAATAAATATAGATTTATTATTTTTATTGCTTCCGCTGTGCTCATGTTTACGAAACGTGATCGAAAACACACACGCCGCGGTGCCGGAAACCCAACAGTGGTATCGGAGCCCAGGATGTGTTTCGACATAATCGTAAAAATGGTTTTGCGATAGTCATAATGTTATTTCTGGAAATTTTCTAATTTTGGAAATTAGAAGTATTTATGGAAATTTTTTAATTTTGGAAAGTCTAGAAGTATTTATGGAAATCTTCCACTTTTGGAAAGTTGGAAGTATTTATGGAAATTGATATTTTCCATAAATAAAATATTTGATTAGATTTTGCAAATTTGTTTCCTAATTTAATCTTGATTTGATTTGGGAAATTAAATCCTAAAATATTTTATTTCCATAAGTAGTTTTGAAGATTTAGGAAATTGGTTTCCTAAATTGACTTTCCTTAATCAACTATTTCCACAAATAAAATATGTGATTAGATTTGGAAATTTGTTTCCTAATTTAATTATGATTTGATTTGGAGAATCAAATCTTAAACATATTTTATTTCCATAAATAGTTATGACAAATAAGGAAATTATGTACATGCCATAATTGTATGCCATGTAATTGCATTAGATGCATAACATTATGCCATGCGTGTCGTGACATGTAGATGTATGCCATGTAGATAATAGTTATTTGCATGAAAAGAGGATGAGACATAAAACCCTTAAACAATATTAAAGCCTACACCTTCCATTAATATGGTTAGAACCAGAGTTCCGTTTCTTGTTTGGGTTGTTGGACTCTCTCCAAGCCCGGCTCGAACCCGAACATGTTCAAATCATGGAATAGTTTAATACTAATATGGTAAGAGTCAGAGGTCAATCGTTAGCTTTGGTTGTTGGACTCTCTCCAAGCTGGGCTAATTGGTTGAATGCGCTCTAACCATATTAAAACTATTTCTCGATTAATGGGTTGGCTTTAACCTGGAGCATCGGCTTGTTGGACTCTCTCCAAGGTCGATGTAAAGGGAAGTGAAGTTGGGTGCTATGCATATGATGCATACTTGTTAATGTGTTAACAATCCGATGTATGTGTGAACATTCAATTAGTTGATAGCACATTGTGATAGTTGCATATACGTGATATGCAATCGGTATAGTTGATACCTACCGTCGTAGCTATGAATGGCTTGTTGGACTCTCTCCAAGGTTGTTCATATCTATGATGGATATCAGCCCATTTAGAGATGGACCTACGATCTCCCGAAGTGATTTTGGGGTTTTTGAAATTCGAAAAATGAATGGGATTTATAAATGTATATTGATGCATTTTAAAATCATCTTTCTCATATATGCTCGTTTTGTATTTCTAAAATTGATCATGTTGTCTTTTAATTTGCGTTCCATTTTGGATTCGAATAAATTAACTGGGCCGAACTTCTTGGACTGGCTTAGAAACTTGAGAATTGTTCTAAAGGTGAAAAGCTTGCGTATGTCCTCGAAGCGCCTCTTCCCGCCCATCCTAGTGACGATGCAACTCCGGACCAATTGTTGGTCTATCAGAAACATGTGACTGATTCTGAACTGACAAGTTGCATCATGCTAGTCCCGATGGAACCCAAGCTACGAAAGCAGCATGAGCATATGGATGCTCATATCGTAGTCCTTCATCTTTATGAGTTGTTTGATAAGCAAGTGAGATTCGAAAGGTTCGAAGTCTCCAAGCTCCTCTTCACCTCTGAGATGCAAGAAGGTTCATCTGTGATGCTTGCTCAACATCTTTGAAGGCATGGAGCCTTCTGAGAAGCATGAGCAGGGGACGGTGTTGTTAGTTGATTCCTCGAAGAAAGGTTCTAAGAGGGAGTCAAAGGAACAACAGAAGGGGAAGAAGAAAAAGGCTAAAAAGGCAGAACCAACTCAAAAGGGCACTTGCCATCATTATGGCAAGTAGGGCCATTTGCGAAGAAAGTGCAAGATTTATCTTGAGTCCGTGAAGAAGGATAAGGCATCGGATGCCCCATCTGCTTCATAAATCTTCGTTATTGATTGTCATTCTATTTCCTTAGACACTTGGGTATTGGATACTGGGTGTGACTCACATATATGTAATGACATACAGGGGCTAAGGAATAGAAGAAGACTTGTCAGAGGGGAGTCAAATTTGCGAGTTGGCAATGGAGCAAAGGTTCTTTGATGCATCATCGGAACTTATTTCTTTGAAGCTCCTAGTGGACTAGTCTTGGAACTGGACAATTGCTATTATGTTCCTTCTCTAATAAAGAACATTGTTTCTATTTCCTGTTTAAATAGAAATGGTTTCCATTTGACGTTTAGTAACAATTGTTGTTATATAACTTTGAATGGCGTACTTTATTGAACTGGAACTTTGAGTAATGGCATTTATACGTTGGACGTATCCAGTGATATTTTCAATATCGAAGCGAGCAACATGGGTGCTCAAAAGGATAATCAAATAGACTCCTATATGTGGCATTGTCATCTTGGCCATATAAGCAAGAAACGCATGTCCGAATTACACCGATGTGGAATTCTGGAATCGTTTGAATTGGATTCATACGATACATGCAAATCATGCTTAAAAGGCAAGATGACTAAGTTACCTTTTACTGGAAAAGGTGAACGAGTGGGAGAGTTACTAGGTCTAATACATACTGATGTATGTGGACCTATGTCAACTCAAGCTTTAGGAGGCTATAGCTACTTCATTACCTTCATCGATGATCACTCACGGTTTGGGTATGTGTTCTTGATGAAACACGAGTCTGAAGCCTTTGAAAGGTTCAAAGAATTCAGAAATGAAGTAGAGAAACAACATGACAAGAGTATTAAAATACTTCGATCGGATCGAGGTGGTGAATACTTAAGTCAAGAGTTTCTTGATTATCTAAGAGACAATGGTATATTGTCTCAATGGACTCCGCCATATACACCACAGCATAATGGTGTATCTGAGAGGCGTAACCGGACCTTGTTGGACATGGTCAGGTCAATGATGAATCATGCGAACCTTCCCAAGTCCTTTTGGGGCTATGCACTTCAGATAGCTGTTTACTTGTTAAACAGAATGTCAACCAAGGTAGTCTCTACTACTCCATATGAGATATGAAATAGTAAGAAACCTCATGTATCTTACTTGAAGATATGGGGTTGTCCTGCTTATGTAAAGCGGACTGTATCAGAGAAACTGGATGCTAAGTCTGATAAATGTCTATTTATTGGATACCCTAAGGAAACAAGGGGTTACTAGTTCTATCATCCTGTGGAACAAAAGGTGTTTGTTTCAAGGCATGCTATGTTTCTATAGAAAGAGTTTCTCTTGCAAGAAAACAGTGGGAGTGTCGTCGAGCTTGAGGAGGCTCGAGAGACTCAAAAAGACATTGATGAGATACCTGGTGAAGCACAATAGCCGACAACTCATAGTAATGAGCAATCGGCTGGACCTACTATAACACCACATCTTCGTAGATCTGGTAGAACACGCAACATTCCTGAGAGATATGGATTTCTTGTAAGTGAATCGAACGACGTGTTACTCATTGATGATGAGGAGCCTACCAGTTATGAAGAAGTGCTGACAAGTTCAGAAAGGGATAAGTGGCTTGAAGCCATGAAGTCGAAAATGGATTCCATGTATGAAAACCAAGTTTGAAACTTGGTTGACCCACCTGAAGGCATCAAGCCTATAGGGTGCAAGTGGATTTTCAAGAAGAAAACCGACATGGATGGTAATGTGATTACCTATAAAGCTAGATTAGTGGCGAAAGGATATCGTCAAAAACAAGGTGTTGATTATGACGAAACCTATTCGCCTGTAGCTATGCTTAAATCCATTCGGATGCTCCTGGCCATAGCGGCTCATTATGATTATGAGATATGGCAGATGGATGTGAAAATAGCTTTCCTTAATGGAAACCTGCTCGAGGATGTGTATATGATACAACCTGAGGGTTTCACATCGGTTGATAAAACCAAGGTATGCAAATTGCGACGGTCCATTTATGGATTGAAGCAAGCATCCAGAGTCGAATATCCATGAGACAATCAAAAGATTTGATTTCACAAAATCCGCTTTAACCTTGTGTGTACAAGAAGGTTAGTGGGAGTGCAGTCGTGTTCCTAGTATTGTATGTCGATGACATATTACTTATAGGAAACGATGTTTCAATCTTACAGTCAGTTAAAGTTTGGTTATCCAAGACATTCTCCATGAAAGACCTGGGAGAAGCAACCTACATCCTTGGGATTAAGATCTATAGAGATAGATCGAAACGATTGCTTGGTCTTTCGCAGTCTACATATATAGACCGAGTGCTAAAGAGGTTTAGCATGTCGGAATCCAAGAAAGGTTTCATACCCATCAGGCATGGGGTACACCTTTCGAAGTCTATGTGTCCGCGCACAGAAGACGAGAGGATTTGCATGAGTAATATTCCCTATGCATCCACAATAGGATCTATCATGTATGTTATGTTATGTACGAGGCCCGATGTATCGTATGCTCTGAGTGTCTCGAGCAGATACCAGTCTGATCCAGGAATGGATCATTGGGTGGCTGTTAAGATGATCCTTAAGTACTTAAGAAGAACTAAGGATGCGTTCCTAATATATGGAGAAGGGTACATGGTGATACGTGGGTACACGGATGCCAGCTCCAGACAGACAAGGATGATTCCATGTCTCAGTCTGGGTATGTATTCACCTAGAATGGAGGCACAATAAGTTGGAAAGGTTCCAAGCTTGACACTATAGCGGATTCTGCCACTAGAATGTTTGAAGCAAAGAAGGAAGCGGTTTGGATCAAGAAGTTCATCTATGAACTTGATGTGGTCTCATCAATGATCCAAACATGTGCTTCGCCGCTATCATTTGATCAAAGAGATCATTAGTAGGAAGGAAATACAAATCGAGAAAAACCCCACTGAAAGGAACTTAGCGGATCCTTTGACTAAGGCATTACCTCAAAGTAAGTTTGAGGGTCATGTTAGAGCTTATGGTATTGGATACCGTAGTGATTGGCATTAGGCCAAGTGGGAGTCTGTTAGTAATATATGAGAGATGTCCTAAGGCAATCGCCTTATGTATGAACCATTTATATGATAAATGAAGATTCACTATTTGAGTATACATGTTTTATGTATTTGATTGGATTTTAAACTCATTTACTGAATGTCCTCGATACGATTCACAGCATAAGAGAATTTGTGATTGGATCACAACTAGTGAGTATCTCTACATGTGTAATTGTGATGTATGGGAATTATCCCTAGTCGATGAATTGATGGATTTGGACACCATCAATTCTGTCGAGACTAGCACGAGGTATACTCCTTGGTGTATCCAAGCAGCCGATTCTCACTGGCTGGAGACATTGTGATGTCCGGAGTTGATCGTGGATGCTAGTTATGGTAACTAGTTCATCGGAATGACCAGCCGTAAGACTTCATATGGTTCCCTGCATATATAGATATGTCAATGAAGTTCTTACTGTAGCTTAAGTGCGATGTTCCTTTGACTTGCGATATTCAAGTCATCTTGATCATGGAGACTTATGCTTTGACATCTTAAGCAAACATCTCCAAGGAGATGTGGACCCGAGATGATTGGGTATAAGTCGAAGTGATTGAAGGTGTTTGAATAGCCTATAAAGGATTCACCACTCCTTGCGAGGAGATGTATACCCATGGCCTCTCGTCGGATTGTTACTAAAGTCTTTGGCCAAAGCATTGCATGTTTAGAGTAAGGTACTCTTCGATACATGTGCAGTAACTAGAATCCGTAGGACGAGGAAATGATACTTGGGCTAGGTGTGACATAGTCAGCCTAGTGGGTACTGACACTATAGACCATGTCCTGAAACCAAGTGGGTATAAGATGAGTGAAGGGAATGGGGCACGAATCATTCGAGCTATTGAAGGGTTTCAGAAATAGTTCTGGATCAACCGTTGATCTTTTTGGTTAATTGGGGATCATGATGTACTACTAGGTACCACTCGTGATCGTTCTATAATTAATGGTTAATTATAGACGGCCAACATAAACCGAGAACCTATTTGGTCACATGCACAATGAGCGTAATCCGAAGGATTTAAAATGAGCTTGAGAATGAGATTCTCAGACCGAGAGAAACTAGGTTTGGTTGGACCAAACAAGAAGCGAGCATGAAATCGTTTCAGTCGCAATGGAAGCATGGATGGGCCGTGTCTTATGAAGACATAATGGATGAACCTAAATGGTTTGGTTCTAATCCAATGGAGGAGAATAAACCAAAGGGTTTGGTTTATTTTAAACGAATGAACCAAAAGTTGGTTCGGTTCATTTTAACTTAAAATAAACCATCATGGTTTGGTTTATTTTAACTTATCTTAATGGAGCGGGTTAACGGGCCTAATGGTTATGATCCAATAACCATTAAAAGAATTAGTTCTCTATAAAAGAGGGCTTAAGGGATAATTAAGCCCTAATCCAAAACCCTAGCAATAGTTGCCGCCCACTTCATCCCCTCTAAGAGTTGGCGCCAACCTACATTGCCGCCCAGCCCCTTGTACCGCCATCCAGCTCCTTGCCGGCGTCCAAGCTTCAGCCGGTGACCCTCCGGTGATCTCCTTTAGGTTTGTCATCAAGGTGAGCTTTATCTTCCCTTGGTTGGCCGCCGCCTATCTCCTCCACCAAAGCTGTCCAGTTTTCTGGACAGCTTGTTCTCCTCTCGTTGGAGCGTCGTTTGGATGACGGTTAGAGCTCCGACAGCGGCTAACTTACCGGGGATTCGATCTCCGGTAATCCTCTGAGGTGGAGGACGAAGGATTCGTCAATCGGTTGACGAATATCTCTCCAGAGAAGCGAGTTTTAAGGACTCGTTTTTGGATCCGAATTTGGATTCGGATCGTGATCATCTCTCGATCACGTCGTCTTCAACACGAGGCTAGTAACGCATACGAAGACGAAGCTCGTGGCTTAGTGAAGTCATCCTAAGGATACTCGACGTGGATACGGATAGAGACGATTCTAGCGAGGATCGTTCCAGTTGATACCGTTCCCGCTACACGTAATACGAAAGGTATAACGTAGTTAAATTTCCTTTTATTGCAAATTTAAATTTATGGTTATGTCTACACTTATTGTACTATGCATGCGTGTGATGTGTGTGTTGTAATAAATATAGATTTATTATTTTTATTGTTTCCGCTGTGCTCATGTTTACGAAACGTGATCGAAAACACACACGCCGCGGTGCCGGAAACCCAACAATGTAGCCATTGTATTGAGGAGTGTCAAGCAGAAATGCGTGGCGGACTCCACCATGGAAGCTGAGTATGTGGCAGCCTCTGAGCCAGCCAAAGAAGTTGTATGGCTCAGGAACTTCTTGATGGACTTGGATGTGATTCCTGGTTTGCCCAGAAATATCACAATTTATTGTGATAATAGTGGTGCAGTTGCAAACTCTAAGGAACCACGAGCCCATAAGGCAAGTAAACACACAGAGAGCAAGTACCACCTGATACGAGAAATCATTAATAGAGGAGAAGTTGCTATGGCTAAGATTGCATCGAAGGATAACCTTGAAGATCCTTTCACTAAGGCCCTTCCATCGAGAGCTTTTGATAGGCATGTGGAGGGAATGGGAATCAAATATATGGCAGTTTGAGGACAACATAGTCTTTTAGTATAAGTGGGAGATTGTTTGGATGTATACTGAAAAGTCTATCTTTTGTATGAACATCTTTATTTTGAAATAAGAATCACATGATCATTGTTTGCATATTTATGGTTATGCATATTGTCTCATACATTACATTGTAGATAACATAGTGTGTAGTGTCACACAGTAGATCATGTTATCAGCTCCTTGTAGAGTATAAATAAAGGCTCACAACCGAGATGTCTTTGGACAAATCATTGGTATGGTTGTAGTGTGATTTGGTATTGGTTTGTCTTGACCATAGAATCACACTAGTACACTTTGTGTGTATTGAGCAGAACCGACTTAGAGGTGATTCGATTTATTGCTGACTACATAATCGAATCGGACCTCAGATATTATATTGTACATGCTCTTAATCCCGATATAATAACGAACACATATACTTAGTATTCATTTCTTTGATTTACCAATGGGCGAGATTTATAGAGTAAATCGATAGGCTCGGTAAGTTGGGAAGTGATATTATTTATATGGTGTGTCGTTGATTATAGGAGGAAACCGTGTCTTATATATTAGGATGATGATGTCCCCTTGAGGAGCTCATAAGGTTCATCATGTAAACCCTACAGGTGGACTTGGTCCGGCATGATGATAAGGTTGAGTGGTACTACTCATGGAGTTAGATGTTGATTAATTAATTGTAAGTAAATTAATTAATCGACGAACATTTGAGATCTTAAACACGGGGAGATAAATGTACAAATAATATATGGAGCCCATATTAATTTATGGGGGTTGGTGAGGTAGATCAATGATAATCCTCTAGTGGAATGGATTATCATTAATGGATCAACTTTATGTGGGCTTGATCCATTGGGTGGCCAAGATTCAACTCCTCCTCATGGTCCCTATCGTAGCCTATTAAAACCCTCATGAAGCCTAGATCCGATGGTGGATAATGGAACTCTAGATCCGATGGTGGATAATGGAACTCTAGATCCGACGGTGGAGATTAAATCTCTAGATCCGACGGTTGAGATTAAATCTATAGACCCGATGGTTGAGATTAAATCCCTAGAACCGACGGTGGAGATTAAAAGAAGGCTTAAGCCTAGCTCTATAAAAGGAGGCATTAGGGTGGGCGGCAAGGCAATTGCTTGGATATCAAGGCTTGGGCGGCTAGGGTTAGGGTTTGGGGCGGCAAGCTAACCCTTGCTCCTCCTAGGGCCGGCGACAACAAGAAGAGAGGTTTAGGTTTTCTTCTTCTCCTCTTTTCTTTGGCTGGTGACTCCCTCCCTCAAGCTTTGGCCGGCGCTCAACCTCCTCTTCCTCTTCTCCTTGGGTGGTGGAAACAAGGGTTAGGGTTTTCCTTGGAGCTCTTGGTCGGTGCCCACTTCCTCCTCTATTCCTTGGTCGGCGGCATCACAAGTCTCTTGACTTGGTGGCCGGTCTTAGATAGGGAAGAGTTTCATTTCTATACTTCTTCTTGTTCGGAGCGAGCAAGGATAGAAGATCGTGATCTAGGAGGCTTCATCTCTTGGAGGATCGTTGCCCACACAATGTCCAAGAGGAGGATAGGACATACGATAGAAGACCTTGAGGTAAACAAGAGGTATAAATCTTGTTTTGCTTTCCTTTTGTTTCTTTGTATATTGTATGTTTTTGTTATGTGGATAATTTACTTGGATCCCGAATACAATAGCAAAAATCGGATATCTGTACATCGTCTATTCCACAGCTAATCGAAGAATAGAGGTTGATTGCTTGAACAACAAGTTTGTTTAAGTGACTACTCTAATCGAATAGCACGACGATGAAACGGTTG
Source organism: Wurfbainia villosa (assembly GCA_025175895.1). Taxonomy (NCBI): domain Eukaryota; kingdom Viridiplantae; phylum Streptophyta; class Magnoliopsida; order Zingiberales; family Zingiberaceae; genus Wurfbainia; species Wurfbainia villosa. The sequence continues at coordinate 28,283,641 of CM045995.1, forward strand.
CTTGGGTAATCCCTTTTGTCTAGGATTATTTTTTTTTAATCTGGGGACATAGATGGGATCGCCATGAACAAGCGACCAAGTTGAAGTGGGAAGCGAAGTTTCCTACCTTCAGTCATGATAATGCTTGTATGTGATGCATGCATAATTAAATTAGTTATCATAATTAGGTCAACAAATATATGCCTACCAAAGTTTAGTACTCACGACTACCTCGATTAATTGTAGTCATGTTTGCCAAAGCACAGTGACCCGATTTATCTTGGTAGAGTGCGACTGGACAATTGTGATGTCCGACTATTGAACTTTAGGTGTGACTTAATTGAGTTATCTCAATTAGATTGAAAAACTTAGAGGCATATCTCATATGATGGGTAAACGAACAAATAGTTTTGTTCTATGCAAGAGTTACATGGTGTAATTGGTACATAGTGCCTACCTAAATTATACAAGTCTTGGGTGATTAGCCAAAGCTAACTTAAGATGAAGTATAATATGGATCTTGCTCCACTTGTTCAGTGGAAAACTCATTTAATTAATGACCTAATTAAATGATAGAAATATGGTATTTATTTCTGCATTTCATGTTGTAGATCACCATGCTATCAAATACGTTGAATACTCTCTCTTTGCGATCTGCCCTTGATATGGACAAGCTCAATGTAGCTAATTTCATGGACTGGCACAGAAACATGAGAATTGTTCTAAAGTAAGAACGAAAACTGTATGTCCTAGAGCAACCCATTCCTGAACCACCCGCCACTACTGTCACTCGTGCTGATAAGGATGCTTATAAAAATCATCAAGATGATGCATTAGATGTATCATGTCTTATGCTTGCTACTATAAACTCTGAGCTTCAAAAGCAACATGAGAACATGGATGCTTTTGATATGGTTGCACATCTTAAAAAGTTATATCAAGATCATGCAAGGCACGAGAGATCTGAGGTGTCAAAGGCATTATTTGAATGTAAAATGCAAGAAGGAACTCTTGTTGGAACTCATGTACTCAAAATGATTAGGTATGTTGAGAACCTTGAAAGATTGGGATTTCCATTGGGTCAAGAATTGGCCACTGATTTTATTCTGTAATCATTGTCTGAAGGCTATAGTCAATTTGTCATTAACTATAACATGAATGAGATTAACAAACCTTTTATTGAGTTGTTAAGTATGTTAAGAACTATAGAAAGCAATCTTAAGAAGATTCAACCTAGTATTGTACTCATGGTTAAAAAGGGCAAAGGCAAAAAGAAATCCAAAGGAAAGGGTAAGACCCAAGATAAAGGCAAGGCCAAAGCATTGAAACCTAAAGGTAGGGTGCCTAAGGAAGGAACCTGCTTCCATTGTAAAGAGACCGAACATTAGAAAAGGAACTACAAACCTAGAGGAAGTTAAGAAGAAGAGAAGTGAGACTTCTGTCTCAGGTATATATGTTATAGAAGTTAATCTATCAATTTCTTTTTCATGGGTATTAGATATCGGTTGTGCATCTCACATTTGTATTAATGTGCAGGGCCTAAGAAATAGTAGATTGTTGACAAAAGGGGAAGTGGACCTATGCATAGGCAATGGTGCAAGGGTTGCTATAGTTGTAGAAACATATTCCTTATCTTTGCATAGTGGTTTTATCTTGGAACTAGAAGAGTGCTATTATGTACCTGCTATAACTAAGAATATTATCTCTACCTCTTGTTTGGATAAGAGTGGTTTCTCATTTATAATAAAGGACAAATGTTTTCTGTTTATTTAAATGAAATGTTCTATTGTAGAGCATATCTTATGAAGGGACTCTATGTTCTAGATTTTCATAATCTATAACATATATACCAAACGGTTCAAATCTAATAATATGAATTAAACATAGCTTTGGCATTATTGTTTGGGTCACATAAATTAGAGTCGCATATCAAAACTCCATAAGGATGGACTTTTGGACTCATTTGATTTTGAATCATATGAGGTATGTGAATCTTGTCTACTAGGCAAGATGACAGACTCCTTTTAGTGGATACAACAAGAGAGCTATTGGATGCTATAACATTTATACAGAAGGCATGTTAGAGAGAGAAGCTCCTCCTTCTCTCTAGATTTCCTAGAGAGAGGATAGTGGGGGCTGGTTAGGAGGGCCGACAGACACCTTCCTCTGGCCAAGAGGCTGAACGACAATGCTCGTAGAAGGCATGTCTGGAGGGTGAGAGGAGTAGAGAGGGTTTTGCTGGAGTGGTCGACACCGCAAGGCGTTACAAGTTGGACTTGAGGACAACATACAAGGTACATGATCGTTTAGGTTTTGTGTGTGCAGGGGAAGGAGGTTAACCATCAGGAGTCGCAGAGTGAGTGTGTAATAAGCAAGGTGTGTGCTGCGAGAAGATAACCACAAGGAGGCTAGCGCAGATGGAGCGTTTGAGTAGCAAGAGAGGACCTGGTGGAGTTTTTTGGTGACCAACAGACCACTAGGGTTTAGCCGGCTGTGGGAGGAAGACAAAGGGCAAGGACAAGATGGTAGGTGGGGAGCAAATGTTGGTACAATCCTTTCTGCGCAGAGTCTGAGGTGCCTGCTGCTGGAAAGGGAGAAGGTTGAGATCTGAAATTCAAACTGTCGGAGCTAAAGTCAGCCAAAGCCAACTGTCCACTTGTGATGACCTCACTTATCCTCCATCAACCCACCAACCTATTTAACTAAAGCTCTCCCAACAAACCTGCTAACCCGTTTAACTAAAACCTTTGAATGAGAAAAGGGAAGGAGGTAGCCCGACGAGGATGGAAGGTTCTTTAACTTGACAAGCCGGAGCTTTCCAAAGGTAATTATGGGACCACAATACAGCCAATCAGTAACCCACCGACGGAAGCTGTTCATGCGCAAGATAGGGGAAACGCTCAGCAGGGAAGCCAGAGGGACACGATAGCAGCGGAAGGAGAACGAATAATGGCACCGAGACCCCCTCCTATGCAAAAACCTAGAATGTGATTCGATCTCTTCAAGAAGAATAGAATATGCGCTGCGGACACTGCGTTGAAGCAATTTCAGAAGCAGGAAGGGAGGGCAAGGCTTGTTATGGATGATGTAGAATCCCTAGAGGAGACGGTGGGATACTGCCTGATTGGCAGGTTCCTAGGAAGGTTCCCAGGGTGGAAGGCCCTAAAGGAGATTACAGCAAGGTGGAAGATGCCACATAAGCTTCTCACGCACAGCTCTTTATGGCTGGTATTTAAGTTCGCCATAGAAGAGTTGCGGGATGCTGTATTAACAGGAGGACCCTACATTGTGTATGGAAACCCACTCTACCTCAAGGCATTGCCGCAATGTTTCTCCTTCAAGATAGAAACTCAAACTCATATCCCAATATGGATGCAAATCCATGGCTTACCCCTTGACTGCTGGTCCACCTCGGGCTTAAGTAAAGTAGCATCTCAGGTTGGCCTGCCACTATACATAGATAGATACACCAAGGTAAGGGAACGGGTGAACTATGCACGAGTGCTCATGGAAGTGGACATCTTTGAACATTTACCTACGTCCATTGTTGTTACACTTCTGGATGGTACAGATACTAATTTGGAAATAAGATTTGAATCCAATCTGAAATTATGCAATGCCTACAAGCAGCTGGGACATTATCGGGAGGGTTGTACATTGACTAGTGGGGTTGATCAAGCACAAGAACAACCGACAATGACTGAAGGGCAGGCAGACCAGCAACTGGTATCCTATATACCTAATGCAGATAATGGGGGAAAGGACACTGTGCAAACTGGCACGGGAGAAAATGTTCATGCTGGAAATCAGACAATACGGGCACAGAGAAACCCACAACAAAGACTAGTGACGGGCGCTACGCCAATCCCAACAAGGCAAAAAGGAAAAGGAAAAGGGAAGCAAATTGGTTAGAAAAGCAAGCAGTGGAAGCAGGAGCAACTGTATCAAGGAAAAGGGGATCAAGAGCAGGACATTACGATATATCATATGGGCAGGGGATAGGCATCTGGGGGCAACCAGACCAACAGAGAGATCACTGGATAAACTGCACATTGAATGTCGGGGATGATCGGACGTAAAAACAACCAATAGTAATCAAGGATCAAGCAGATCAGCAAATGATACCAAGTACAGCTAATCCAGACAATGTTGAAAATGCCACTGTGGGGACTGGCACAAAAACTGGCACGCAAGGACACAACTCTGGAAACTCTGAAAACACTGAATTACTGCAAGACAGGAAGGGAAATATCCAGACTGAAATTCAGACAATCATGATACGTGGGAGTCATCAGCAAAATGGGATGTCGGGCACCACATCAGTTCTAACAATGTAAAAGCAAAAACAGAAAGGGAAGCAAAGTGAAGATAAGGGTAAACAACAACCACATGTGCAAAAGCATGTAAATGTTGGGATGTATACTGAAAGCCTAGCTATTTGGTATGAACATTTTATTTTGAAATAAGAATCACATAATCATTGTTTGCACTTTATATTTATATATGTGCATATTGTCTAATACTTTACATTGTAGATAACATGGTGCTTGGGTGTGGCACAGAAGATCATGTTATCAGTCCCTTGTAGAGTATAAGTAGAGGCTCACAACCAAGATGGTTTTGGATAAACCATTGGCATGGTTGTAGTGTAGCTTGGTATTGTTTTATCTTGAACATAGAGTTACACTAGTACACTTAGGTGTATTGAGCAGGACCGACATAGAGGTGATTCAATTTATTGCTGACTACATAATTGAATCGGACCTCGGATATTATGTTGTACATGCTCTTAATCCCGATATAATAACGGGCACATGTACTTAATATTTATTTCTTTGATTTATCAGAGGGTGAGATTTCTATGGATTAAATCAATATGCCCGGTAAGTTGGGAAATGATATTATTTACATGGTGTGCCGTTGATTATAGGAGGAATTCGTGTCCTATGTATTAGGTTGATGATGTCCCCTTGAGGAGCTCATAAGGTTCATCATGTAAACCCTGCAGGTTGACTTAGTCAACATGATGATAAGGTTGAGTGGTACTACTCGAGGAGTTAGATGTTAATTAATTGATGGTCAGGAAATCAATTAATTGATGGACATTCGATATCTTAAACACGGGGAGATGGATGTACAAATAATATATGGATCCCATATTAATTTATGGGGTTGGTGAGGTAATTCAATGATGATCCTCTAGTGGACTGGAACATCATTGATGGATCAAGATTGTGTGGTTCCGATCCATCGGGTGGCCAAGATCCAACTCCTCCTCATGGTCCCTATCGTAGCCTAATATAAACCTCATGAAGTCTAGATCAAATAATGGGAAACAAATCTCTAGATCCGACGGTTGGGATTAAATCATTAGAACCGACGGTGGAGATTAAATCTCTAGATCCGACGGTTGGGATTAAAACCCTAGAACCGATGGTTGAGATTAAATCTCTAGATCCGACGGTTGGAATTAAATCCCTAGAACCGACGGTTGAGATTAAATCTCTAGATCCGACGATTGAGATTAAAACCCTATAACCGACGGTGGAGATTAAACCAAGGCCTAAACCTAACTCTATATATATGGGAGATTGGGTTGGGCGGTAACTAAGTTTTTTGGTTGGATGATGGATGCTAAGGAGATTAGGGTTTTGCCAAGCCTTGCTTGGGCGGCAAGAAACCCTAAGGAGGAAACCCTAATTAGGGTTTGGCTCCTTTAGATGGGCGGCCAAGGTTAGGAGATTAGGGTGGGCGGCAACTTGTGGAAGACTTCTTCTTCTTCCTTGAAGGTGGCAAGCTCCTAGATCTCTTCTCTCCACCATGGTTGGGCGGCAAGAAATCCAAAGGAAGAAAGGTTGGGCAGCTAGGGTTTGAAAGCTTGGTTGGGCGGCAACTATAGGGGAAGTGTTCTTCTTCTTCCTAGGGTGTTGTCGGCTACTTCTCTTTTCCCTATACCTTGGCCGGCGCCCAACATGTTCCTTTTCTCCTCTTCACTCCATCTTGGCCGACGGCACTAGAAGCTAGGGTTTGTCCCTAGTTCGGTTCCTTGGTTGTTTCCATATTATTCTCTCTATTCTTGGGGTCGGCGGCATCAATCCTTTGTGGATTGGTGGTTGGCTCAAGCAAGAAGGGAAAGAGAGTTCTTCTTTCTTTGGATTGAAGAAGACCTAGGAAGCTTCAACTTGTGGAGGATCTTCGCCCACACGAAGTCTACAAGGAGGTTAGGACATACGATAGAAGATCAAGAGGTATAAAAGTTTTACAACTTTTATTATTGTTCTTTGCATGTTCTTATTGATATGCTAGCTTATGTTCTTTATGTTAGTATATGTTGATTATACTAGTTTACATTTGCATGTATTTGTATAATCATGGACCCCGAATAAGAAACACAAAAACTGGCGATCTGTCCGTCGTCTCTTCCGTGGCTAACCGACTAGAAGAGCTTGGTTGCTTAAACAACTAGTTTGTTCAAGCGATCGCTCAAGTCGTTAGCACGACGATGAATTGGTTGTGCTTAGGAAACTCATCCCATCCGGATTAGTTTTCATTAGTGAAAATTTTAATCCGGTGACATGGGAGCCGATGAGCATTCCGAGGAATAGCACGATGCCAACAGTGAAGATAGTAGTCCCGTCAACAGGCACAAGTGGCACAAACACAAAGGAAACTGGGGATGAAACATATGGAGCTGGCACGAGAAATGGCACACAAGGACACATAACTAGAATACCTGAAATGACTGAAACAGCTGAAATAACTGTGGCACAATATGAGCAGCTGGGACCTGAGCAAAATTCAACAATACAAGGAAGGGAAGGTAATCACAGTAATGAGGGAAGCAAACAACAACAACATGAACGAATACATCAAGAAACAGGAAATATAGATGCATCAGTTAACTAGGAAGGTCACAATCTAAACCAGTCTGATACACTGTATATAAGTGATAACCAGGGATGTCTCAGACGAAGCACTAGAAGGATGGAGAAAAAGGAAAATGGTCAAGGAGAGATTCACTAGGGCAAACATACATCTACAAAAAGAAATGCAGTGTGGCAATCTGAGAATGGAAGGAATTCAGACAAGGGGCAGACACATGAAAGGAAAGGAACAACCAATACAGCTAGACGGTGAAAGCCGACTGCGCAACCATGAGGATTGGATCATGGAACATTAGAGGCCTAAATAAGGGCCTCAAACAGAAGGTGGTGGCAGACCTCCTTCTGAAGCAAAAGATGAGTGATCTAAGTGTACTAGAGGCAAAATTAACCCAGCAGTACTACCAAACAGTGAAAATCAAGAGATTTTAGAGATGGGAGACAGAGCAATAGCCGATCAACTCCTCCAGAAGCAGAATGTTACTTATATGGAACCCACAACTCGTTAATCTTGACATTCAACTATGGGAAGAGCAGCTGATACATACCAGTATCAAATGCAAAGCCACAGGGTTAACCTATGCAGTCACTTTTGTCTATGGCCAGCTATCTATTGTGAGCAGGAGAACAATGTGGACAACACTATCACAGATTGCTAGAGACATGGAGATGCCATGGTTAATCCTAGGAGATTTTAACTCCCCTCTCTCACCAACTAATAAGCAAGGAGGAAGGGCAGTTACAACGTATGCCATAGTTGACTTCCAGGACTTCATACTTGAGGCAGGGATCGAAGATTTGCACTCCATTGGGTGTCGATACACATGGAAAAACGGGCACATAGTGAGCAAGCTTGATCGTGCAATGGTAAACAAAGCATGGATGGAGTAGCACCAGTGCAGTTATGCTGAATTCAGGGTTCCAGGGATAGTATCAGACCATGCCTCATGCATTGTATCTATGGTTGGAAACACAAGGAAACAAGTCAATCCTTTTAAGTTCTACAACATGTGGGCCTCACACCCTGATTTTGGCCAGCTGGTAGAGGACAGATGGAATAGTTTTAACTCCAGAAATGTGGAAGGCACGACACAATATAGGCTTAGGCAATAGCTCACACTCCTCAAAGCGGACCTCAGACAGCTCAATCGACTTCATTACCAGCACATTCAAGATAAGGTAAAGCAGCAATTGGAAGAAATACAATAGCGAGGGCTAGCACAAGGGCATATGGATGACAACTATCAAGCAACAAGGAAAAAAGTCGAATTACTTGAGAGGGTAGAATACTTATTCTACTTACAGTGGGCTAAACATGAATACTTCCGAGGAGTAGATAAGAATATCTCCTTTTTTCATGCTATGGTAAAACGGAACAACAAAAGGAGAGTGGTAGTAGTGATTGAGAAGAGTAATGGGGAATCCACTAGCTCATCGGAGGAGGTAGTGCAGGAATTTCTAGCATATTTTCAGGGGAAATTAGAAGAACAAGGGAATAGAGCTCAATTTCAAGGGGAATGCATGCAATCTGGCAAATTACTAACTGATGTACAGCAGATTCGACTAATCAGGCTGCCAATTGAGGAAGAAATAAAAGAAGCTTTATTTGACATTGGAGACCTCAAAGCTCCAGGGTCGGACGGATACAACTCGAAGTTCTTTAAACACTCATGGAGCACAGTCAAACAGGATATTATAACAGCCATCATGGAGTTCTTTGTGAGCGGGTAGCTCTTGAAATCATGGAACCATACGCTGATTTCCCTAGTCCCAAAATCCTCCCATGCTAGCAAGGTGCAAGATTATAGGCCCATCTTCTGCTGCACAGTTTTCTACAAGATAATTGCAAAAATCCTAGCAAGCAGATTGGTAGAGGTTGCGGATCATTTGCTCCAGCCAGCACAGACTGCTTTTGTAAAAGGGCGTAGTATCATAGACAATATTCATCTAGCACAAGAACTTATGTGCAGATACACAAGGAAATGAATATCCCCAAGGAGTATCCTTAAAGTTGACCTGCAGAAAACATTTGACTCAGTTCACTGGGGTTTTCTTCAGGATGTCCTTAAAGCACTGAAATTCCCTGATAGATTCATCACATGGATAAGAGAAAGTGTCACCAGCCCGACATACTCAGTGGCCATCAATGGTAATATGCATGGGTTTTTCAAGGGTGGTTGAGGGCTTCGACAGGGAGATCCCCTATCTCCATATCTGTTTGGAATGTGTATGGAGTACCTCTCCCGATTGCTTGCAAGACACACTAGCCGGTCTGATTTTCACTTCCACCCAAAATGTAAGCACCTGAGAATAGCCCACCTAGTATATGCTGATGATCTGCTGCTCCTAAGCCGTGGGGATGTAACATCGGTTGGAGTTTTGATGGATTGCTTATCACAATTTGCTAGTATGGCAGGATTGACTGCTAATATGGCCAAATCTAACATCTACATGGCAGGAATAGATGCAAGTGCCCAGGAAAGACTATTATCCATCACAGGATTCAATGAAGGGGAGATGCTATTTAGATATTTAGGTGTCCCAATAGCATCGCAGAAACTTAAAATTGCTGATTACAGCTCGCTAATGGAGGCTCTCATGAGCGGATCAACTCCTGGCCTAAGAATACATTATCATATGTAGGTAAAAGTCAGCTCATATCCTCAGTTCTGCAGGAAGTTGAATGCTACTGGATGTCAGTCTTGCCTCTCCCGACTAGAGTTATAGATAGAATATATAGCATCTGCTACTCGCTTATGTGGACTGCAAAGCACCCACCGGTTGCTTGGACTAATATATGCAGACCCAAAGAAGAAGATGAACTGGGAATGAGGGATTTAAGGGCATGGAACTTGGCACTACTGGCCAAAGTTCTATGGAGAATACAACATAAGCAGAACACCCTATGGATCCGCTGGGTACACCACACGTATATATAACAAAGAAGTATTTGGGATTGGCAGAGCAAATGCACGGACTCCCCACTAATAAAGAAGCTGATATACATTAAGAACAGTATCATATCCCCTGCGGGCACCTCAGAGAGAGCAAGACAACTCCTAGATGTATGGTTTGGTCAAGGCAAACACAGAGTCAAGAGGGCATTTGATCACTTCAGAACTGTTGGATCTAGGAAGCCATAGGCAGTGACAGTGTGGCAAAAGGATATACAGCCAAGTCATGGGTTCACGTTGTGGATGTTAGCTCAAGGGAAACTGCCAATACGAGCCAGGAAGGAATATCTAGAGGATAGAAGATGTGTGTTTTGCAGTCAGGAAGAGGAGATGTTGGATCATATCTTTTTCAGATGCGAGCAAATTCGACAACTCTAGGATAGAGTAAGAGGATGGTTGAGGATGAGGGCAGAAATGGGTACTTACCATCACATGTTGCGCATTTTCAGAACGCACTACAAGAAAGCCAATGGTTTGAATAGTGCCCATCACCTAGCCATGTCAGCAATAATCCACTTCGTCTGGAGAGCGAGGAACTCCAGCATATTTGAAGGGACAATGTTAGAAGGTGACATGATCTTCTGTAAAATTCAAATTCATGTATATAGGGCAATGGAGAGCCATAACCTCCAGTTCCCCATAGGAATCACATGAAGGTAGGGCAGTCTTCTTTCCAACCCTCCCCCCCCACCACCACCACCTCTCCTTGGATTCGTTTATATATCCCTACCTCTTTTCTGGCCAGTTACTGTCTTGGTAGTTTCTGGCCCCCCCCCCCCACAGACTATGTGTTCTAACCCCTCCCTCCACTTCTTTTCCACTCAAGTTTTCACCACTCTTTGTTCCCGAGCAGTCTACGGCTTCTCAGGGTGGTTTACACCTTCCCAGAGCACTTTCATTCTCATAGAGCAGAAGGGAAACACCCCCAGGGTAGTCCCCCTACTTCACGGACCACCCCCCCCTCTCTCTCTACCTCAGGGTAGTCTTTCCATAAGTCTCTCTACATCCCTTATCTAAGGGCCTCTCTATCCCCTTATCCACCCACCCCCGGCCAGTCCTTAGCCTTCCAGGGCAGTTCATCACCTTCCCAAGCAGTACTCCCTATCCAGGGCAGTTCTCCCTGTCCCAGGGCAGTTCTCCCATATTCTAGACTAGATGTATATATTTTCCTCTATCCTCGCGTCTTACCAGAGCAACACTCACCTCCCAGGGCAGTTTCCTTCAGGCCCATGACGATCCCCCACTATCCAGGCCAATTGTCCTCTTCAGGACGGTTCTCCTTCTCCCGACCGATTCAAAAAAAAAGGCATTACCAGAGTGCTTTTGTGCATCCAGAGTGGATCAGGGAAGTTTTCCCTCCAGACTGGTTTTTGCCCTGGGGAGTTAACCTCAACAGAGTAGCTTGCTTTGGTACTAGAGCGTCCTCCTCGACCAGAGTGGTTTTGCGCCTCCAAGATGGATCAGGGGAGTTTTCCTCTAGGCTAGTTTCCACCTTGGGGAGCTATTTTGCACCTCCAGGATGGATCAGGGCAGCTTACCCCTGTGATAGGGCAATTATCTTTTGATCAGCGAGCAACCAGGTAGAGCAATTTCTTCGGACCCACGGTGGACCCCTAAGCCCCCCCCAGGCCACTCTCCGGCTCAATCCTCCCAGCCTAGGCTTGATCCGTGGATAACTCAAAAAAAAAAATTAGCATTGCTGGTGTTGATGAGGAAAGGTGAATAGGCCCACCGGAATGGCCTATTTAGTCCATAGCAAACAACTACCGTAAAGACATTGCAAATCCGTTTATGACTGGGGCTTGGCCAAAAAGCCTAATAGAGGTGAATAGGCCCACTAGAATGGCTTATCTAGTCCGTAGAAAATGGCTACGGTAAAGACATGGAAAATCTGTTATCGGCTGATCACTTGCTAAAAGTGACAAATGTTGGAGGACCATGACAGCAGAAGGACATAGGAGGCAGGAAAGCGTAGAAGGTACACATGAGGAGCTGAGTGCAGTGGGACGGTACACAAGAGCAAGAAGGACACAGAAGGACACAGACATGGATGGTATGCATGCGCTGTACACATGGACGCATAAAGGAGGACAGGGAGGGATGAGTTAAAGTATCAAGCGAGAGTTTTGGTACCTATGAGAGGTTTGGTAACCATGAGAGCACATGTACGCCGCACCTTGGATACATCTCAGATCTAACACTTCATTAGACATGACATGAGAATGAATCCTAGGCTATTGTATGATTGTGCTTTTCTTTGATGATATATATTTACCTTTCATCAAAAAAAAACAAGAGAGATATTGATTTGTTAGGACTCATACATACTTATGTTTGTGGCCCTTTCAAAGTAGAAGCTAGAGGAGGCTATCAGTACTTCATTATATTTACTGATGATTTCAGTAGATATGACTATGTGTATTTGATGAAACGCAAATCTGAATCCTTTGAAAAGTTCAAAGAATTCAAGAATGAGGTACACAACTTGGTAAGAGTATTAAGATACTTCGATCAGATCGAGATGGGGAATACCTTAGCCAAGACTTTCATCACCATCTAGTTGAGTTTGGGATAATATCTCAACTCACTTCACCTAGAACACCACAGTGGAATGGTATATCAGAAAGGAGAAATCATACCTTATTAGATATACTACGATCAATGATGAGTCAGACAGATCTTCCTTCTTCCTTTTGGAGATATGCTCTAGAGACCGTTGCTTTCACTTAATCATGTTCCATCTAAGGCAATCATAAAGACATCATATACGATATGGACTGAGAAGAGTCCCAAGATGTCTTTTATGAAGATTTGGGTATGTGTGGCTTACATTAGATGGCAAGTCTCAGATAAATTAGAACCCAAGGAAACTAAGGGATATTACTTTTATAATCCCACACAAGGAAAAGTGTTTGTTGCCAAAAATAGTATTTTTCTAGAAAGCGAATTTATTTCTAAACGAACTAGTGGGAGTAAAGTTGATCTTCAAGAAATTCAAGATACACAAGACAACCATGAAGCCTTGACGGAAATCGAACAGGCACCACAAGGTGGCGAAGATTATGAATCTATAATACCGCATGAAGTTGTGGCACAACCTATTCGAGTAGACCATGTTCTGTGCAGATCTGATAGGATACGTCATCAACCTGAGAGACATTCTTTTCTCTTGTGTGACCACGGTGATATAATGCTTGTTGATTTCAATGAGCCTACAACCTATCAAGAAGTTGTAATGAGCCCAGATTCTAAGAAATGGCTAGAGGCTATGAGGTTCGAAATGGAATCCATGTACACTAACCAAGTTTGAACTTTGGTTGATTTACCTAAAGGCATCAAACCCATTGGGTGTAAGTGGGTCTTTAAAAGAAAGACTGACATGGATGGTCATATGCATACTTATAAAGGGCGATTGGTAGCTAAAGATTCAAGTAGATTCATGGTATTGACTATGATGAAACCTTTTCACCAGTTGTGATGCTCAAATCTATTTTGATCATGCTTGCTATTGCAACTTACCATGATTATGAAATCTGACAGATGGATGTCAAAACTACATTTCTTAATGGAAATCTACTTGAGGATGTGTACATGACACAACCTGAGGGTTTTGTCAATTCAAAGGATGCTGGAAAGGTATTTAAATTGCAAAGGTCCATCTATAGTTTAAAGCAAGCTTCTAGAAGCTGGAATCTTTTATTTGATGATGCGATCAAAACATTTGGTTTCATAAAGAATGAAGATGAACCTTGTGTCTACAAGAGGGTTAGTGGGAGTAGAGTCATTTTGCTCATCTTGTATGTAGATGACATACTTCTCATTGGAAATGATATCCCTATGTTATAGTCGGTGTAGATTTGGCTTGGGAATTGTTTCTCAAAGAAATACTTAGGAGAAGCATCCTATATATTGGACATCAAGATCTATAGAGATAGATCTAAGAGGCTGCTTCGTCTCAGTCAGAGTACATATATTGACAAGGTGCTTAATCGTTTTGCTATGCAGAATTCCAAGAAGGGATTTCTACTTATGTCACATGGTGTGAGCCTTTCGAAGGCTCAAATCCCTTCTTCTATGGAAGATAGGAATCACATGGATTAGATTCCTTATACATCTGCTATAGGGTCTATCATGTATTCCATGTTATGTACTTGCCCCAATGTTTCGTATGCTTTATGCATGACGAGCATATACTAATTAGATCTGGGTGAAAGTCACTAAATAGTAGTCAAGAATATTATTAAGTGCTTGAGAAGAACAAAAGATTATTTCTTGATATTTGGAGGCGATGAGAAGCTCATTGTTAAGGGTTACAACGATGCAAGCTTCCAAACTGACAAGTATTATTCTAGATCATAGCCAGGTTATGTATTTTACTTAAATGGTGGTGATGTGAGCTAGAAGAGTTCAAAGCAAGACACATTAACTGATTCTACTATAGAGGTCGAGTATTTTGTTGCTTCAGCTGTAGTAAAAGATGTTATTTAGATCAAAAATTTTATTTCTGATCTTGGTGTTATTCCTAGCATACTGAGCCCCATAGACCTCTATTGTGATCGCAATGGGGCTATAGCATAGGCTAAGGAACCTCGCTCTCATCAGTGATCCAAACATATACTACGGCGATTCTATCTCATTCAAGGGATCATCGATCGAGGCAATGTGAGGAAATGTAGAATACCAACCAATGCTAACATTGCAAATCCTTTGACCAAGGCTTTGGCACAGAGGAATCATGATGGTCACACTAGGTCATTGGTTATTAGATATTTCAGTGATTGGCATTAGTGCTAGTGGGAGATTTTTAGTATTAGCCCTAAGTGTCGATTATGAGATGATATAATGGACCAGATGTCGCACTAGAGGGGGTGAATAGCATTTCTCGTTCGTTTTATGGAAATTGATCGTGCTTGTCTACAATTAGGTTATTATGCAACGGAAATAGAAAGTACAATGTGAATACAAGCACAAATACACAAGAATACAATCAACACAAGAGGCACACGATGTAACGTGGTTTGGAACCCTAGTTCCTACTCCACGGGGCAAGCTCAATATCAAGCTCTTGTGATGCACACCACCACTAATCAAAAATAGTCCTTCTCAGTGACACACCGAAGGTGGAGAAACCTCGTACAAGTGTATTACAATAGTAATGAAAAGATGCAAGCAAATACAAAGTAAAAACAAAAAATTATGTAAATAACACTTTACAAATGTGAGCTTTGATTACTTTTCTTGTTGGTTGCTTGGACTGCACTTGAAGACCCTGACTTGTACCAGCAAATGCCTTAAATCGCCCTAAGAATCGCTACTAAAAATCTCCCCTTCGAGCTCCTATTAAAGCAGCAACTCAAGCTAATTTTTGCCTAGCAGTTGACTGCCCATACCTATCAGTCGACTGCCCATACCTATCAGTCGACTGCTCCTGTAGCCATTGTCTCACAATGACTCGATCCACACTAGAAGAACTTTAATGGATAGCCCATTAGTCGACTGCCAAACCCTAATAGTCGATTGATGCATAGGCATTCGATTGCTCAGTCGGCTACAAAACCTTCTGTGCTTGTGTCCACTTAAAGAAGTCGACTGCTATACCCTAGCAGTCGACTGATGGATCACAGAACAATAGTCGAGCATTAGTTGACTACTGCCAGTCAACTGATCGTAACCCCAGTCGACTGCTAAATGTCGACTAGGTTGTCGAGTGTCAAAACACTCGACTAGTCGACTGCTCCATAACCCCAGTCGACTGATACACCTTAAACATGAGGTTTTAACCCAAGTATGATGTCCTCATACTTGCTAGACCACCCTTAGCCTAGACCTAAGCCTTCTAGCCACCTCCATCAGCCTCACGCTTATCAAATCTCTCCAAGTCATCCATGACTTGTTCATTCATATGTTAGCATTCAGGTGCTTCTATCAGCTATTGTCATGCTAACAGTGTCTACACTGCCAAGGTACATTTGGACTTACGTTGCCAAGACACACGCTTGGACTTTACACCTCCAAGCATTGGACTTATGCTGCCAAGACATAAGCTCGGACTATACGCCGCCAATATCGCACCCTTGTGTAGGATCGAAGTAGTGTGGATGTGGCCGGCTAGAGGAGGGTGAATAGCCCTCTTTCGTTCGATGACGTGATTCGCTTGTCTACAAATATAATTAGCGCAACGGAAAAAAAAAACTAAACAAGCAAATCAAAGCAACAAGAGTAAAACCAATGCTAACAAGTGAATATAATGTGGTTCACGGCTACGCCACTAATCCACGATCCCGATTTGTCCAAGGTGAATCACTCCTTTGCCAAATCCACTAGATCACTCCTTTGCACCAAGCTAGGTGGAGGTAACCTCTTTACAATCTCTCTTCTTACAATAGAATGGAATAATAGCAAATAAGAAGAGTGGGAATACTTTAGAGCACTTTGGGAGAAGATTGGAGCATGAACATTAGGCCCCCAAAGCCCCACACCCTTCCTCCCATTGACACAGGAGCAGTTGACTGATGTCCCTATCAGTCGACTGGTCCTGTAGTTGTTGCCCAATAATGGCTGCTTTCCACGTTGGATTTTCTCCAACGGCACCGACATCAGTCGACTGATATTGCCATCAGTCGACTGATGCTCGATCAGTCGAGTGCTCCGCGAGCTCGACTCCATTATGTGCCCGAAACACTTGCGACCAGTCGACTGATGCCTTCATCAGTCGACTGGTGGTCTCGCAGTCGACTGCCAATCCATGGCAGTCGACTGTTGGCACTTGAACCGGACTCAAACACTAGTCGAGTCACCGTCGACTTAGAGTAGTTGACTACCATAACATGGTAGTGAACTAATGTCGGGAAATCCCATCCGACACTTAGCCAAATGGCAAAGTTTTACCTAAGAGCGCTACCCTTTTCCCGGGTTACATTCGCTCACTCTCATCCCTCGGAGTCCCTCGCCTTTGAAGTTATCTTCGCCCGGCCACGTCCCTCGGATGCACCAAGCGCACGGCTCTGCAGCACCATCCTTCGCGTCTCGCCCTGAAGTCTACTTCCTCCGGCTTCACTCCAAGCTCCTCGTCCGACGGTCCCTCAGATGCTCTAAGTGCACGACTTCCGCAAAGCCATCCTTCACCAACTCAAGGACCGAGTCATGAGAAGTGAAACTCGCCAAGGCTCCATGTGCGAATTACTAAGCCCTGCAAGACTCCAACGCACATATCAAATCATAATAACAATCTAACTTAAACCCTTTGCCACACACATCAAAACCTTATCATGGCAAGAGATTGCCCTAACAATCTTCCCCTTTTTGATGTGCGGCAATCCGTTAAAGTTAGGTAAAACATTTGATAAACTATTAAGGAAAGAAAACATGTAAATAACATGATTAGCAACTCGCCCCCTTAATACATGAAACTCCCCCTAAATATATTCCCCCTTACTTAAACATATATATTTCTCCCCCTTTGACACCATCAAAAATAATTAACAAAGTTTATACTGCATGGCATCAAGTCTAGAGAGAAAAAAAACTAAAATATGCCTTAAAAATTGGATAAAAGAAACTACTGGGCATGTTATCAGGCTACCAGTCGACTGGTTCATGTTGGATCGATGCGGTTCACTAGAGGGGGGGGTGAATAGCGAAAGAAAATTTTTCTCGTACGAACTCGTTTTAAAAGAAAACTTATATGCAGCGGAAAGATAAGCAAAACAAAAAGTAAAGGAGACAATAGACACAAGAGATTTACTTGGTTCGTAGCCGAAGGCTACTACTCCAAGGCCCTAGTGGTCCTTGACCATGTACGGAGGGCAAAAGCACTAAAGGAACTCCTCCTCGTTAGAGGTAGGAGTTAATCGATACAAGAAGAAACCCCAAAAACTTGAGGTAGAGGGACACTCCCCCTCTCCTCGTATACGATAAAAGCTCCGGAAATATAAATGACAAACTGATAACAAAAACTAAGACCGACGTACAATAATAAATAAAGTTAAACCTAGACGTCGGAATGGAAGGACTTTGTTGTCGTAGAGTTGCAGCGTAACGGAGTCTTTTGAGCACTTAGAATTGTTGATGAAACCCTAGGTTTGGCTCTCCTTTTATAGCCTTTGAGCCCCTTTTCGAGTGGGTCTTCAACCAATCACAAATGGACACCAAACCGCTTTGAGGTGGAGTTATAAGCCTTGACTCCTCGAATCTGATCATTGACCATCCGATCGGTGATGGCATCATCGCCGATCGTGATGGCGACATCGGCCGATCGATGACTTCTGCCAGCCGATCGATATACGAAGTCCTCGATGCTTGCCTCAATAAAACATAATTTCGATGGTCGTCGACCATCTGATCTCGACCTAGACCATCTATAAGATGTCTTTGGTCGGATCTACGCTTAAGATCATCCCCGTAAAGAGGATACGACCTTACTTACTCTCGCACACACGAGCTTACCTCGATACTTACGTGTCGCTTTTGCTTCCGGCCTTCCACTCGATTCCTTCGGCTCCCTCCAAAGTAACTCGAGTATCGCCCGACCACCGCGGCTTCCTCCGGGTGTCGCTAGCCTTCAGCTCCAGCTATATCAATCTTCTGCACACTCGATTCAGCTCGTGAGAAAACAAAATAGACTTAACTTTTGTGTCTTTGCTATAATCAAAACACAGGTTCGATTTCGGTGCCTCACTGCACCAACAGTTCAGACTACCAGTCGACTGGCACATGCATTTCGGGTTTTTCAGGTTTTCAGGGTGGATTTCAGAAATGCATTAGAAAATCTATAAAATTCGAAAAATCATGAAATTTGGGGAACATATTTTTTGTAAGTATATTTATCAATGAAAAATAGTTGTCCAAGAAAAATCATTATATTTTCAAGTATTTGCCAAAAATCCAAAAGCTTTAAAAACAACTAGGTTTTTGATCAAGTTAATATCAAGTTTAACACCTAGTTTTGCTTTAAATTGTTTCAAAACATGAACACACAGATTTTAAAATAAGAAATTGTTTTGAAAACACATGAAATATCCAACCATGATCTTTGGGCAATATGTCTATGAATTAAACATAAGCCTTCCCCATGATTGATCTATTATTGTTATTTTGATACTTTAAATAACCATCTAAATGCCATATGCATTAGTGGACATTTGTATCATCGTAACATCTCACTCATGCTAAGTTTTCAATCATGGTAGCCTATGGTGAGTGTGAGATGCATCCTAAAAGTATTTGTATATACTTAACCATTAGTTTCATGCAATTCTATACAAGGTTAAGTATCATCCTATCATTCCACATGATCATAAAGACATATATGAATTAATTTTACATTATGACCATGAAACAAATGTATTCATCAAATTGTGATCATGCATTAGGTATTACATCATGATAATAAGGCAAATATCACCTAAAGCATGATTTATCTATTTATAGGTGCATTATCATCACCTAACACTATTTCAAAAATGTTGTCCTGACATCCTAAGTCAACCAACATATGATTTAGATAAATTCCATATGGTTGACTATCCTAGGGTTTTCTTAACCCTTAAGGATGGATTTTAGAACCCAATATAAATTCTTGCCTATGGGGTTCAATAAAAATTCTTTAGGGATCCATTTTCTAGCTATTACCTTCTTTTTATTTTGACCCCTAGCAATTAGACATTTATAGGCCTTTTCATTTTTCTTTTCCTTATATCTTAGGCCTTTCTTGTTGAAGCTTGCCCTTTGGCTCCCAATTATCATGTTAAGGGTATTGGAGCCTATTGTAAATTTTTCTAGGGCCTTGGTCAAATAATCTACCTTTTCCCTTAGAGCCCTATTTTCATCCATACATGAATCACTAACATTAAATGGCATATATTCATGTGAGCATGCATCATTTAAGCAAGAAGAAATATTATCATTATCATTTAAGCATGCTTTTTCTAGGTTATTTTCTAAATCCTTAATTTGATCTATCATGCTCTTATTTTTCTTCTTTGCTCTAAATAAATCCCTAGTTAAGCTAGAAACCATGGAAACTATTTTCTTGGGAGTTAGATTTGTTACCATAGCTTCCATGTCTTCTTCTTCTTCGGATGAGGATGGTGAAGAAGCTCCCCCTTCACTAGAGCTCTCCTCACTCGTGCTTGATCCTTCATTTTCGAAGGAGGAGCAATCTAGAACGTCAAAGGCCATTAGGGCTAAGTTGGTGACAAAGGCATTCTCCTCTTCCGATGATGATGAAGATGATGAGGAGGGGTCATCCCAAGTCCTTGCCTTTAGTGCCTTTGTCTTTCCCTTTTCTTTGGCTTTTTTCTCTTCTTCTTTCCTCTTGCTCCCTTTTTTCTTCTTCTTTTCTTCCTTCTTTTTCTTCTCCTCTTTGCTCTTGTTCAAGACTGGACAATTATCCCTTATATGTCCTTCCCCTTGGCAATTGTAGCAAATAATCTTCCCCCTTGGTCTTCTACTCCTATCATTAGATTTATTAAATCTAAAACCTTTTAATGCATGTCTTACCCTCCTTACCATATAGGCTTCTTCCGTGCTATCCATGGAGGACGAGGAGGATGCTTCATCGGAGGAAGAGGGGATCTCCATCTTCTTCTTCCCCTTGTTGGCGAAAAGTGTTACTCCTCTTGAAGGTTGAAATTTTGGCTCTTCTATTATTCCTTCAAGTCTTGTTTCATGGAGCTCCATTGTTGAAAAGAACTCCTCCAAGGTGCTCACTTCTAAGTTCTTTGACATGTAGAAGGAGTCCACCATTGAGCTCCATTTTGATGACCGGGGAAAGGCATCAACTGCTTTCATGAGCATGTCACGGTTGGAGAGCTTTTCACCTACACTTGTCAAATCGGTTAGAATATCCTTAAATATAGAGTGTAGGGATTTTACCTTCTCTCCCTTTTCGAGTTTGATATTGGACAATTGGGAGAGAAGGACATCTCTCTTTTCTAGCTTCGCCTCGGATGTGCCTTCATGAATCTCTATTAGTTTCTCCCACATTTCCTTGGCACTAGCACACTCTCCTATCCAGTTGACTTCTTGATGGGGGAGGACATTGTAGAGATAATGTTTGGCTTTTGAATTTTCCAAATACTCTTCCCTTTGCCTCTTGCTCCATCTTGATTTTTCCAAAGGCTCCCCTTCTTCATCCCTAGGCATTTCGAAACCGTTTTCCATAATTAAAAGAATTTCAAAGTCGGTTTCAAAAAATACCTCCATTCTCTTTTTCCACCAAGAGAATTCCCCCTCGAACTTTGGCGGATGAATATTAGAGCCGGCCATTCTTGAATGTGCTTGTTGTGGCGGTTAGTCCTCGACAAGCTTTCCTTGGCTCTGATACCACTTGTAGGATCGAAGTAGTGTGGATGTGGCCGGCTAGAGGGGGTGAATAGCCCTCTTTCGTTCGATGACGTGATTCGCTTGTCTACAAATATAATTAGCGCAACGGAAAAAAAAACTAAACAAGCAAATCAAAGCAACAAGAGTAAAACCAATGCTAACAAGTGAATATAACGTGGTTCACGGCTACGCCACTAATCAACGATCCCGATTCGTCCAAGGTGAATCACTCCTTGGCCAAATCCACTAGATCTCTCCTTTGCACCAAGCTAGGTGGAGGTAACCTCTTTACAATCCCTCTTCTTACAATAGAATGGAATAATATCAAGTAAGAAGAGTGGGAATACTTTAGAGCACTTTGGGAGAAGATTGAAGCATGAACATTAGGCCCCCAAAGCCCCACACCCTTCCTCTTTATAGAGGAAGAGGGTTTCTTCCCGTTGACACAGGAGCAGTCAACTGATGTCCCTATCAGTCGACTGGTCCTGTAGTCATTGCTCAATAACGGCTGCTTTCCACATTGGATTTTATCCAACGGCACCGGCATCAGTCGACTGATATTGCCATCAGTCGACTGATGCTCGATCAGTCGAGTGCTCCACTAGGTCGACTCCATTCTGTGCCCGAAACACTTGCGACCAGTCGACTGATGCCTTCATCAGTCGACTGGTGGTCTCGCAGTCGACTACCAATCCATGGCAGTCGACTGTTGGCACTTGAACTGGACTCGAACACTAGTCGAGTCACCATCGACTCAGAGCAGTCAACTACCATGATATGGCAGTCGACTGGTGTCAGGAAAACTCATCCGACACTTGGCCAAATGGCCAAGTTTCACCTAAGAGCACTACCCCTTTCCCGGGTTACATTCGCTCATTCTCATCCCTCGGATTCCCTCGCCTTTGAAGTTATCTTCGCCCAACCACGTCCCTCGGATGCGCCAAGCGCACGACTCTACAGTGCCATCCTTCGCGTCTTGCCTTGAAGTCTACTTCCTCTAGTTTCACTCCAAGCTCCTCGTCCGGCGGTCCCTTGGATGCTCCAAGCGCACGGCTTCCACAAAGCCATCCTTCACCGACTCAAGGACCGAGTCATGAGAGGTGAAATTCACCAAGGCTCCATGTGTGAATTACTAAGCCCTGCAAGACTCCAATGCATATATCAAATCATAATAACAATCTAACTTAAACCCTTTGCCACACACATCAAAACCTTATCATGGCAAGAGATTGCCCTAACACCTTGGACTTTCCCAAATGCCAAGACCCATGCTTGGACTTTCCAAATGCCAAGACCCATGCTTGGACTTTCCATGCCAAGTACCCATGACTTGGACTTTCCTTGTCAAGTACCCATGACTTGGACTTTCCACCATATGGTCAACCCCATGTCAATCATATAGTTAACCCATTATCAAACAATGGCCAACCCATTGTCAAACATCAAAATACTACTCGAGTCAAACTCAAATCTAGTCAATCGTGACCTCGGTCGATTGCACCAACAATCTCCCCCTTTTTGATATTTGACAATACCTTTAAGTTAGGCTAACAATAACCTAAACTTAAATTCTTCCAATGCCAAAGCATAGTGAAGGTTTACCTAACTTAAACCTTACTTCTCCCCCTTTGGCATACATTAAAATGACTCCCCATGGGTTATCAATGTCTCATATCCCAATGAGATCTTACATTCTCCCCCTTAGTCCAAAAATATCTAGGTTGCCTTAACTCTTCTTAGTGATAAGTCCCATATTACTAAATGAGAGGCAATCATCACTTCTCCAAATTCTCCCCCTTATGAGGAAAAATACATCCATTATCCCATGATGGATAACCTCCCCCTAAAGGCTTGCTCCCCCTTGACCATTGCACCAACAATATCCTTGGAGAGTCCCTAAGCAAATAGGAACACTAAGTTATCATAATTAAAGGCAAAAGTTCAAACTTGAACTTTCACACATCTTAAAATTTGATTTTCACCCTAAACAACTCTCCTAACCCATTTTCAATGAATTTTCACCCTTTCAATACTTTCCAAAACATGTCTTAGGGTTAGGAGCAGTTAGGGTACATAAGGAGAACTGAAAATAGGCTAAACAAACCTTGTTTACACGAAATCATCTCAGCGGTCGACTTGATCAGCAAGTAGTCGGCTGCCAGCATCATTAGTCGATTGCTCTCTGATTTTCATAAATCAATTTTTTAGAAAATGAGTTTTTGAAATGCATAAGTAAAAATATGTATATCAAAAAATTGTGAAAGTCCATATGTACATTACTTACATGAAATACAATGGGTGAAAAATAATTTTTAAAATAAAATATCCATTAAAATGAGAGATTAATACAAAGTTCAAAACCATTGAAACTTTCAATATTTTTTGTTGGTGCAATCGGCCCAGGTCACGATTGACCAGACTCGAGTGTTTTAATGTTTGACATTGATGTCTGACAATGTATTGGGGAGATTGTTGGTGCAATCGACCTAAGTTATGATTTTGATATTTGACGATGGTTTTACCATTGTCATGGGAGAAGTCCAAGTCTTGTATACTTGGCATGGAAAGTCTAAGCTTGAGTCTTGGCATGGAAAGTTTAACATGGGTTGGCAAGGAAAGTCCAAGCATGGGTCTTGGCAAGGAAAAGAGCAAGCATGGGTCTTGGCATGGAAAGTCCAACATGAGTTGGCAAGGGAAAGTCCAAGCTTGAGTCTTGGCAATTGAGAAGTCCAAGGGGAATATTGGCGGCGTAAAGTCTAAGGGTGGAGTCTTGGCAGCATAAGTCCAATGGTTGGCGGCGTAAAGTCCAAGCGGAGTCTTGGCAGTATGAGCCCAATGTGTCTTGGCAGTGTAGACCACATTAGCAAGACAATAGTTGATGGAAGTATCTGAAGGCTAGCATATAGATGAACAAGTCATGGATGACTTGGAGGGATCCGATAGGCGTGAGGCTGATGGAGGTGGCTAGAAGGCTTAGGTCTAGGCTAGGTGGTCTAGCAAGTATGGGGGCACCATACTGAAGGTAGGAAACTTCGCTTCCCATTTCAACTTGGTCGCTAGTTCATGGCGATCCCTTCTACATCCCCGGATAAAAAAAATTTATCCTTGATAAGAGAAATTACCCAAGCAATCATTTCATCGTCGTGCTATTCGATTAGAGTAGTCATTTGAATAAACTTGTTGTTCAAGCAACCAACCTCTATTCTATGAATAGCAGCGAAATAGATGATGTACGAATCGTCGACTTTTTTTGTTTATGTTCGGGGTCAAAGTTATATTAGCCATAAAACAGAATATATCATGTATATATAATTGAAAGCAATCATAAACATGTTACACAAGAAAATAGACAAGTATTATACCTCTCGATCTTCTATCGTATGTCCTTCCTCCTTTTGGACATCGTGTGGGTGATGATCTACCAAAAGTCGAAGCTCCTAGATCACCAATCTTCCTTCCTTGCTCGCTCCGAACAAGAGGAAGACTAAAAAACAAAGCACTTCTCCTTCTTTAAACCAACCACCAAGCTCCAAGCTTGGTGCTTGCCGTCGGCCAAGAAGGAGAAGAAGATAAGATGGAAACCGCCCAAGACTCCAAAAGAAGACCCTAAGTCTTGTTTCCACTGGCCAAGGAGAAGGAGAAGGGCTGGTTTGGATGCCGACCAAAGAAGGGAAGGGCTGTAAGGGCGCCGACTACCAAGGAAGAAGAAGAAGATAAGGAAAACTTTTCTTTATTTGGTGCCGCCAACACCTAAACTCTAATCCCCAATGCTTGCCGCCCCTTGCCCTAATCCTATCTCTAATGGGATTCTACTTGCCGCCCACCCCATGCTCTCCTTTTATAGAGTTAGGGATATGCCTTGTTTTAATCTCCACCATTGGTTCAAGGGATTTAATCTCAACCGTTGGATCTAGAGATTTGATCTCAACCGTCGGATCTAGAGATTTAATCTCTACCTTTGGATCTAGAGTTTTGTTTTCAACCATTGGATCTAGGCTTCATGAGGTATTAATAGGCTACAATAGGGACCATAAGGAGGAGTTGGATCTTGGCCACCCAATGGATCAAGCCCACATAAAGTCCGATCCATTAATGATAATCCAATCCACTAAAGGATTGTCATTGATCTACCTCACCAACCCCCATAAGTTAATATGGGCTCCATATATTACATGTACATTTTCTTTCCGTGTTTAAGATCTCGAATGTCCGTCGATTAATTATGTTACTGACCATTAATTAATCAACATCTAATTCCATGAGTAGTATCACTCAACCTTTTCTTCATGCCGGACCAAGTCCACCTGCAGGGTTTACATGATGAACCTTATGAGCTCCTCAATGGGACATCATCATCCTAATATATAGGACACGGTTTCCTCCTATAATCAACGACACACCATATAAATAATATCATTTCCCAACTTAGCAATCCTATCGATTTAATCTATAAATCTCGCCTATTGGTAAATCAAAGAAATGAATACTAAGTATATGTGTCCGTTATTATATCGGGATTAAGAGCATGTACAATATAATATCTGAGGTCCGATTTGATTATGTAGTCAGTAATAAATCGAATCACCTCAAAGTCGGTCCTGCTCAATACACACAAAGTGTACTAGTGTGATTCTATGGTCAAGACAAACCAATACCAAATCACACTACAACCATGCCAATGGTTTGTCCAAAGCCATCTCGGTTGTTAGCCTATACTTATACTTTACAAGGATCCGTTAACATGATCTCCCGTGTGACACCACACACCATGTTATCTACAATGTAATGTATTAGACAATATGTATCACCATAAATATGCAAACAATGATCATGTGATTCTTATTTCAAAATAAAGATGTTCATACAAAAGATATACTTTTCAGTATACATCCCAACAATCTCCCACTTATACTAAAAGACTATGTTGTCCTCAAACTGTCATACATCTGATTCTTATTCCTTCCACATGCCTATCAAAAGCTTTCGCCGAAAGGGCCTTAATGAAAGGATCTGTCAGGTTATCCTCCGATGCAATCTTGGTCACAGCAACTTCTCCTCTCTTTACGATTTCTCGTATCAGGTGGTACTTGCGCTCTATGTGTTTACTTGCCTTATGGGCTCGTGGTTCCTTCGAGTTTGCAACTGCACCACTATTATCACAATAAATTGTGATAGTTCTGGGCAAACCAGGAATCACATCCAAGTCCATCAGGAAGTTCCTAAGCCACACAACTTCTTTGGCTGCCTCAGAGGATGCCACATACTCAGCTTCCATGGTGGAGTCCGCCACGCATTTTTTCTTGACACTCCTCCATACAATGGCTCCACCTCCCAAAGTAAACACAACCTGAGGTAGATTTACTGTTATCACTATCTGATTGGAATTCAGAATCCGTGTAACCCACAGGGAGTAATTGGTCTGCCTGGTAACTAGCTTATAATCCCTAGTCCTTCTCAGGTACTTCAATATATGCTTTATCGCAGTCCAATGTCCATGTCCTGGATTACTCTGATATCTGCTGACCATGCCCACGGTAAAGTAGATATCTGGTCTCGTACATAGCATTGCATACATGAGGCTTTCTACTACCGAAGCATAAGGAACCGCCTTCATCTCCTCTATCTCCACAGATGTTCTAGGACAAATCTTCTTAGATAAAGGAACTCCATGCCTAAAAGGTAGAAAACCCTTCTTGGAGTTCTGCATGCTAAAATGATCCATAATCGTGTCTATGTATGAAGCTTGAGATAAGCACAACATCCTTTTCCTGCGATCCCTTATAACTTTGATCCCAAGGATGTGTCCTACTTCTCCCAAGTCCTTCATATCAAATTTTTTGGACAATCATACCCTTACGTACGATAACACCTTGACATTGTTTCCAATTAACAAAATGTCATCTACGTATAGTACAAGAAATACCACTACATTTCCATCACATCTCTTGTATACACAAGACTCATCCAGACTTTGAATAAATCCATAAGACTGGATTACCTCATCAAAGCGGATGTTCCAAGACCTCGAAGCTTGCTTCAATCCATAAATGGACCGATTAAGCTTACATACAAGATGTTCTTTTCCCTTTGCAATGAATCCCTCTGGTTGCTTCATATAGATGTTTTCCTCAAGACTTCCATTAAGGAAAGATGTCTTGACATCCATCTGTCACACCTTATAATCCATATGAGCTGTAATACATAAGAGAATCTGGATAAACTTAAGCATGGCAATCGGCGAAAAGGTCTCCTCATAATCGATACCCTCTTTCTGAGTATACCCCTTCACAACAAGCCTCGCTTTGAAGGTCTCAGCCTTCCCATCTATTCCTCTCTTTCTTTTGTAGATCCACTTGCATCCAATGGTTTTTACACCATCAGGTGGTTCTACTAGCTCCCAGACCTGATTTGAATCCATAGATTCAATCTCAGCATTCATTACACTTTGCCAAGATACTTCATCTTTATCTTGCATTGCCTCGTCATATGTCTAGGGATCAGGTTCATGTTCGCCAGGGACCAAATCAGAAGATTCTCCCAAGAACATGAATCTATTAGGCTGTCTAATAACCCTCCCACTACGATGAGGTATCACCTGTGTATCCTCTATGACACGTGGTGCAGTGACTTGTGGTATATCCTCTTATACCAGTGATACTGAAGAAGTGACTTCCCCTTTCAATTCCTCCAGAACAATCTTAGTCATGGGATTGTGGTTCATCACATAGTCTTCCTCTAGAAATCTGGCATTCGTGCTAACGATCACCCTCTGATCTCTAGGACTATAAAACAAACCACCTTTCATTCCTCTAGGATAGCCAACGAACATGCGCACTTCTGTACGAGGTTCCAACTTACCAGCATCCGCCTTCAGCACATGTGTTGGACTCCCCCAAATCCGAATATGTCTTAGACTAGGCTTTCGCCCAGTCCACAATTCTGTGGGAGTAGAAGGAACTGATTTAGATGGGACCAAGTTCAGAATATACACTACCATATCTAGAGCATATCCCCAGAACGAATCTGGCAACTCAGAATAACTCATCATCGATCTAACCATCTCCATAAGAGTCATATTCCTTCACTCTACACACCATTCTATTGGGGTGTGCTTGGTGCAGTCAATTGGGATTGAATCCCAACCTCTGATAAGTAATTCCAAAACTCTCCCAAGAGGTACTCTCCACCACGATCAGATCGTAGTGTCTTGATACTTTTACCTTGACATTTCTCCAAATCAGCCTTGAATTCTTTGAACTTGTCAAAGCATTCAGACTTGCGGCGCATCAAGTAAATGTATCCATATCTTGAATAATCATCTATAAAAGAGACGAAATACTCAAAATCACCTCTAGCCTGGATAGACATAGGACCACACAAATCAGAATGAACCAATTCTAACACATCTTTGGCTCTATACCCCTTGGCCTTAAAAGGCCTCTTGGTCATTTTACCCTCCAAGCAAGATTCGCAGGTTGGGAAATCTTCCACCACTAATGAACCCAGAGGTCCATCAGCTATCAATCTTTGAATTCTGCTTAGGTTAATATGACCAAGCCTAAGATGCCAAATATATGTTTGGTTCATCTTCGAAGATTCTTTTCTCTTATTAGAATTAGAAGATGAGTTATTAGCTTCTATTTGCATCGTGGGAGCTTTTGGTTCAAGTGTGTATAAATTTCCTATCAATGCACCCGAACAGATAATTTCGCTATTCTTTTTTATAACAACTCTATCATTAAATGAAATAGAATATCCATTCATAAACAATTTAGAAACCAAAATTA
Source organism: Wurfbainia villosa (assembly GCA_025175895.1). Lineage (NCBI taxonomy): Eukaryota > Viridiplantae > Streptophyta > Magnoliopsida > Zingiberales > Zingiberaceae > Wurfbainia > Wurfbainia villosa. The sequence goes on from CM045995.1 coordinate 28,312,567, forward strand.
AATTCTTTCTAAATAAAGGTATATAAAGGCAATTCTTAAGAACCAAAACTTTATTTTTCTCAAAAGATAAATAAATATCTCCCACTGTAACATCTGCCACCTTCGTGGCATCTCCATAGTATACGGTAATATGCCCTTCAACCAGTCGTCTGGTTTCCTGGAACCCCTGCAAAATATTGCAGACATGATCAGTGGCTCCCGTATCTACACACCAGGTGTCGGTAGATAACACCGCTAAACATGTTTCAACGACTAGACCAAAATATATACCTTTGTTCTTCTTGTCGTTGGGCCAGTTCTTCTTCCAGTGTCCAGTCTACTTACAAGTGAAGAACTTGCCTTTCGGCTTCTTCACTCCTCCCTGAGTTCCTCCCACCGCCTTTTCCCCAACTTGTTTCTTCTTCTTCTTGCCTTTCAGCTTAGAAGTAGAAACCTTTTGGGTAACCATAGCATGCGCCTGAGCACTCTGATGAAATATCCCCTCTGCTGCCTGGAGTTCTATCAGAAGGTCCGCCAACGAATACAACCTCTTGTTCATGTTGTAGTTCAGGCGAAACTGCTCAAAACTCCTAGGTAGAGACTGGAGAATGATATCGACCTGGGTTTCCCCATCGATCTCAGCTCCAAGGACCTCCAGCTCATTCAAATGAGCCATCATCTTGAGAACATGATCCCTCACGGGTGTTCCCTCGATCATAGTGGTCGTCATCAAGTTCCTCATGGCTTCCTACCTTGCAGCCTGATTCTGGTGTCCAAAAAGCTCTTTAAGATTGAGCATCATGTCATAAGCAGTGGCCATGGCTTGATGCTGATGTTACAGTACATTTGACATAGATATCAAAATGTAACACCGCGCCATCTCATCGGCCATGATCCACTTCTTATAACTCTCCTTCTCCTTTTCCCCAGAATCATCCGCAGGATTAGGAGGGCACTCTTCGAGGAGTACATATTTGTATTCCTCAGCAGTCAAGGCAATGTCAAGATTCCTCTTCCAATCAACATAGTTGGGTCCATTAAGTTTATTCTCTTTCAGTATCACAGTAAGTGGGTTGAAAGTCATTTTGAAAGAAAACCTAAGAATTACATAGATCAAAACATTAGATTTCAAAAAATTATTGATTCCTCAAACAATAAAATTTTAAAATCAACCAACACCTCAAACACCGAGAATATCGTATGACACGATAGTGTGGATGTATGACACCGAGAATATCGTCCGCTCCTCCCTACGCCATGTACAAGCCATCCGGAGATCTGAGCCGAGAAAAAAATATTTTAATTTACATCCATCGATCTTATACTCCACGAGGGAGTGTACATGAAATCTAGATCGAAAGTAAACTAAAATAAAAAGAGTGGCTAAACAATGTCGTATCTAATTTATAAAAATTAAATACTAGCCTCGTCAACCCCGAGGATTCAACAAAATATACAATTACACACATAAAATCACATACACACATATGGCCATAATAGTTGGATCCTATGCCTGCAACCAAAGAGTTAACCTACGCATATCCTACTATTATCTGGCACATATAATATATGAAAAGTGCATAAAAGTAACAGAATCCTTAACACATAAAACTGGAAACCGTGGCTCTGATACCACTTGAAGGTAGGAAACTTTGGTTCTTACTTCAACTCGGTCGCTTGTTCATGGTGATCCCTTCTACGTCCCCGGATAAAAAAAAATTATCCTTGACAAGAGGGATTACCCAAGCAACCATTTCATCGTCGTGCTATTCGATTAGAGTAGTCACTTGAATAAACTTGTTGTTCAAGAAACCAACCTCTATTCTACGAATAGCCACGGAATAGACGATGTACGGATCGCCGGCTTTTGTGTTTATGTTCGGGGTCCAAGTTATATTAGCCACAAAATAGAATATATCATGTATATTTAATTGAAAACAATCATAAACATGTTACATAAGAAAATAGACAAGTATTATACCTCTCGATCTTCTATCGTATGTCCTTCCTCCTTTTGGACGTCGTGTGGGCGATGATCTACCAAAAGTCGAAGCTCCTAGATCACCAATCTTCCTTCCTTGCTCGCTCTAAACAAGAGGAAGACTAAGAAACAAAGCACTTCTCCTTCTTTTAACCAACCACCAAGCTCCAAGCTTGGTGCTTGCCGCCGGCAAAGAAGGAGAAGAAGATAAGATGGAAACCGGCCAAGACTCCAAGGGAAGACCCTAAGTCTTGTTTCCACCGGCCAAGGAAAAAGAGAAGGGCTGGTTTGGACACTGGCTAAAGGAGGGAAGGGTTGTAAAGGCGCCGGCCACCAAGGAAGAAGAAGAAGATAAGGAAAACTTTTCCTTATTTGGTGCCGCCAACACCTAAACCGTAATCCCCAATGCTTGCCGCCCCATGCCCTAATCCTATCTCTAATGGGATTCTACTTGTCGCCCACCCCATGCTCTCCTTTTATAGAGTTAGGGATATGCCTTGTTTTAATCTCCACCATTGGTTCTAGGGATTTAATCTCAACCGTCCGATCTAGAGATTTGATCCCAACCGTCAGATCTAGAGATTTAATCTCTACCTTTGGATCTAGAGTTTTGATTTCAACCATTGGATCTAGGCTTCATGAGGTATTAATAGGCTACAATAGGAACCATGAGGAGGAGTTGGATCTTGGCCACCCAATTGATCAAGCCCACATAAAGTCTGATCCATTAATGATAATCCAGTCCACTAAAGGATTATCATTGATCTACCTCACCAACCCCCATAAGTTAATATGGACTGCATATATTACATGTACATTTTCTCCCCGTGTTTAAGATCTCGAATGTCCGTTGATTAATTAATTTACTGACCATTAATTAATCAACATCTAATTCCATGAGTAGTACCACTCAACCTTTTCATCATGCCGAACCAAGTCCACCTGCAGGGTTTACATGATGAACCTTATGAGCTCCTCAAGGGGACATCATCATCCTAATATATAGGACACGGTTTCCTCCTATAATCAATGGCACACCATATAAATAATATCATTTCCCAACTTACCGAGCCTATCGATTTAATCTATAAATCTCACCCATTGGTAAATCAAAGAAATGAATATTAAGTATATGTGCCCGTTATTATATCGGGATTAAGAGTGTGTACACTATAATATCTGAGGTTCGATTCGATTATGTAGTCAGCAATAAATCGAATCACCTCTAAGTCGGTCCTGCTCAATACACACAAAGTGTACTAGTGTAATTTTATCGTCAAGACAAACCAATACCAAATCACACTACAACCATGCCAATGGTTTGTCCAAAGCCATCTCGGTTGTGAGCTTATACTTATACTTTACAAGGATACGATAACATGATCTCCCGTGTGACACCACACACCATGTTATCTACAATGTAATGTATTAGACAATATGCATCACCATAAATATGCAAACAATGATCATGTGATTCTTATTTCAAAATAAAGATGTTCATACAAAAGATAGACTTTTCAGTATACATCCCAACACATACTTGGGTTAAAACCTCATGTTTGAGGTGTATCAGTCGACTGATGTGAGTCGTGTTGGGTTTTTCCGAGCCAAAAAAACCGTTTTTTGCGTTGCGGAAACCTCAGAAGCCCCGGCCACGGATCCGTGCGAAGTATAAAAATTATAAAACATGTATGTGCTTACTAAAACCCTAGATCTACTTTATATCTAAGAGGTGAGATCATTACCCTCGATGCGATGCCCTTCGCAAATCCCGCTCGTCCAAAAGGTTGCCGGAACTCGAGAGTGTCAAGTGCACACTCCTCTTTTGGTATCCACACAAGCAATAGGTGGAGAAAAATGCCTTAGAGTGTGCTAGCACTCCTTTAGGAATTTCGGCCAAGGAGGTTGGGAGAGGGAGAGAGCTTGAGAGGAAGATGATCCAAGGTTGAAGATGATGGAATGAGTAACTCACAAAATGAATTCCCACTTTGAAACCCCTAAAGTGGCCGGCCACTTCAAGGAAGGGGGTTATATGCATGCATGTAACTCCCATGACCCTTGGTCTCCCTCATGATGTGGCACCAATTGACAAAGTCAATGATGATGTGGAGCATCATCATTGGCCGACCATGCCAAGTCATCATCATGACATGGCATTTGGTCAAGTCAAACTTGACCTTTCATCTTCCCTCTCAAGTCAAGTCAAACTTGACCTCTAATCTCCCATGGTTGATCAAATATAACCACTTGACTCAAGTCAATTTAATTTAATGAATCTCTATTCATTTAATTTAAATTGATTTGATGAATCAAATCTAAATTAGACTCATTCAACACTTGAATCAACTTGAGTTTAACTCAATTAGTCTAATTTGGATTACTCTTAATCCAATTTGGTTCATCCCATGAACCTAATCCTCATGGTTCATTATATGAACCTAATCTCCATCTAATTGCTCTTATGTGTGTGACCCTATAGGTTCTTGTAACATTGGCAATGTCCCTAAACCGATTTAGGAACATTAGCAATGAGCGGTATCTAGCAACACATCATTGCTACCCAAGTTACAAGAATGTTGAGCTCCAACATCACCTTTGTGACTACTAATTGTGACTCTCACAATTTGTGACAATGTCCCTCTATCCTTGACATCTAGATTGACCAATCGAGGCATAGACCATGTCATCCTCGGTACAATCTAAATCTTGAACCCCAAGTAGACTCACTCTAATCAAATGAGCTCAATATCTCATATTGACTCATTTGGGCATGTCCATGCACTTCGTAGTCTCACTCTATCAAGAATATCGATGTCACCCCCGTCATATAGGAGGGATAGATCACATCTACATCACTCACATCCCTCCGCATAATTTGTTACATACCCAGTAATTGCCTTTATAGTCCACCCATTTACGGGTGACGTTTGACGAAGCCAAAGTATGCAACTCCTTATGTAGGGAACCATGGTGACTTCAGGTCTAAGGACTAATAGTCATACTAATAGGCACATGAGAAAGTATATGACACTCATATAACGATCCATGATACTTTCTCATGGCGGGTCATTCAGTATACATTCTCCAATGCATACCCATGTGTCAACTTGATATCTTATATCCATGACTTGTGAGATCAAGTCATCTTGTTGACCTACATGCTAGTCTCTACGCATTAACATTGTCCCTGAATGTTAATACTCGACTAGGAATGATTAAGAGTAGTGTTCTCTATATCATCTCATTATCGATTCAACCAATCGATTGATATAGATAAGAACCTACAACTCAAGGACATTATTATATTTAGTTATTTGTCACCAATACAAGTAAATATAATAACCATGCCTTAATAAATAGGAATATGATACAATAAAGTCCATACAACAATCATCACATGATTGGCTCTAGGGCTTTCACTAACAATCTCCCACTAGCACTAGTGCCAATCACCGTAGTATCTAATACCCAATGACCTTGTGTGACCATCATGCTTTTTCTGTGCCAAAGCCTTGGTCAAGGGATCTGCGATGTTAGCATCTGTGGGTACTCTGCAAATCTTCACATCTCCTCTATCGATAATCTCTCGAATGAGATGGAAGCGGCGTAGTATGTGTTTGGTCCGCTGGTGTGAGCGAGGTTCCTTAGCCTGTGCAATCACTCCATTGTTGTCACAATAGAGCTCTATGGGATCTGCAATGCTAGGAACCACCCCAAGCTCAGTAATGAACTTGCGGATCCAAACTTCCTCCTTTGCTGCCTCAAATGCAGCGATATACTCGGCTTCTGTTGTAGAATCAGCAACTGTGTCCTGCTTCGAACTCTTCCAGCTCATAGAGCCACCATTCAAGCAAAATACGAACCCTAACTGCGATCTATAATCATCCCGGCCGTTTGGAAGTCGCATCAGTTAACCCTTCTGACTAGCTCCTCATCGCCTCGAATATCAAAAATATTCTTTAGTCCTTCTCAAGTACTTAGAATATTCTTGGCTACTATCGATGGCGCTCACTGGATCATGGTATCTACTCGTCATGCTCAAAGCATCACGAGACATCGGGAGAGTACACGCATAGGCGTACATGATAGATCCTATAGCGGATCGTAAGGGATCTTATCCATGATCTCTCTCCTCTCTAGAAGAGGGACTTTGAGTCTTGAAAGACTCACACCATGTGACATCGGCGAAGTCCTTTCTTGGAATTACGCGCAAGCCGTAAGTAATACCATGTCGATGTATGTACTCGGACTTAGGCCAAACAATCTCTTAGATCTATCTCTATAGATCTTGATGCCTAGAATACTGGCTTCACTAAGTCTTTCATTGAGAAGCACGTCCCGAGCCAAGTCTTCACTGTGGCGAAGGATGTCATTCCCAATGAGTAGTATGTCATCCACATACAATACAAGGAAGACAACTGTGTTCCCATCAACCCTCTTGTAGACACAGGGTTCATCTTCATTCTTGATGAAACCAAACTGTTTGATCGCATCATCGAATCGAAGATTCTAGCTCCGAGAAGCTTGCTTTAGCCCATAAATGGACCTTTGCAGCTTGCATACCTTCCCAGTGTGCTGTGGATCTACAAAACCCTCAGGTTGTGTCATGTACACATCCTCGAGCAAGTTTCCATTCAGAAATGCGGTTTTAACATCCATCTGCGAGATCTCATAATCGTGGTATGCTGCAATAGCAAGCAAGATCTGAATGGACTTAAACATCGCCACTGGAGAAAATGTTTCATCATAGTCAATACCATGAATTTGCTTGAAACCTTTAGCCACCAATCGGCCCTTATAGGTATGCGTAAGTCCATCCATGTCAGTCTTTCTCCTAAAGACCCACTTACACCCAATAGGTTTGACCCCTTCAGGTGGATCAACTAAAGTCCATACTTGGTTGGTGTACATGGATTCCATCTCGGATCTCATGGCCTCTAGCCATTTCTCAGAATCTGGGCTCATCACAACTTCCTTATAGAAGGTAGGCTCATTCTCAATGAGCATTACGTCATTATGGTCAGACAAGAGAAATGAATATCTCTCAGGCTGACGACGTACCCTATCAGATCTGCGAAGAGGTAGGTCTACATGAACAGGTGGTTGTTCCACAACTCTTTGTGCAATAACCTCATCACCCACAACACTTTGTGGTTCCTGTTCAACCTCCATCAAGGCCTTAGTGCTATGGTCCTTATCTTGAATTTCTTCAAGATCGAAGGTACTCCCACTTAGTTTTTCTAGAAACAAAATCCCTTTCTAGAAAAACTCCAGTCTTTGCCACAAACACTTTGTGCTGACTGGGAATGTAGAAGTAATATCCCTTTGTATCCTTGGGATATCCAACAAAATAGCACCTATCGGATTTGGGTCCCAGTTTGTCTGAGACTTGACGTCGAACGTAAGCCTCACAACCCAAAATCCTCATAAAAGACATCATGGGATTTCTCCCTGTCCATATCGTATATGGTGTCTTTATCACAGCCTTGGATGGTACACGGTTAAGGGTAAAGGCTGCTGTGTCTAGAGCATATCCCCAAAAGGATATAGGAAGATCTGTGTGACTCATCATAGATCGTACCATATCCAATAGGGTATGATTCCTCCTTTCGGATGCACCATTCCACTGTGGTGTTTCAGGAGGAGTGAGTTGGGATAGAATCCCACACTCAGCTAGATAGTCACGAAACTCATGGCTAAGGTATTCACCACCTCGATCTGATCGAAGTATCTTAATACTCTTGCCAAGTTGGTTTTGTACTTCATTCTTGAATTCTTTGAACTTTTCAAAGGATTCTGATTTGTGTGTCATGAGATACACATAACCATATCTACTGAAGTCATCAGTAAATGTAATGAAGTACCTGTAACCACCTCTAGCAGCAACATTGAAAGGACCACATACATCACTATGTATAAGTCCTAACAAATCTGTTGCTCTTTCGCTGTGTCCACTAAAGGGAGTCTTGGTCATCTTGACTAAAAGGCAAGACTCGCATGTCTCATATAATTCAAAATCAAATGAGTCTAGCAGCCCATCCTTATGGAGCTGAGATAAGCGACTCTCATTTATGTGACCTAAGCGACAGTGCCAGAGATAAGTTTGGTTCAACTCATTTGACTTGAACCTCTTGGTACTTATGTTATAGATAGGGCTCTCTAAGTCTAGAAAGTAGAGTCCGTTCATTAGAGGTGCACTACAATAGAACATATCATTTAAATAAACTGAACAACATTTGTTCTTTATTATAAATGAAAATCCTTTCTTGTCCAAACAAGAAACTGAAATAATGTTCTTGGTTAAGGCAGGCACATAACAACATTCATCTAATTCTAATACAAGCCCAGAGGGCAAAGATAGATCATAAGTTCCTACGAATAGCAAAGAACTCTTGCTCCATTGCCTACTCGTAGGTCCACCTCGCCCTTTGTCAATGCCCTGCTATTTCTCAGCGCCTGCACATTGGTACAAATGTGAGATGCACATCCGGTATCTAATACCCATGATGAAGAAATAAATAGATTGACTTCTATAACATTTATACCTGAAGTAGAAGTCTCACTTCTTTTCTTCTTAAGATCTTCCAGGTAAGCTTTGCAGTTACGCTTCCAGTGTCCAGCTTCCTTGCAGTGGAAGCAAGCCCCTTCCTTGGCTACCTTTCCTTTGGGTTTAAGTTCTTTGCCTTTGCCCTTGTCTTGGGACTTTCCCTTACCTTTAGGCTTGCCCTTGCCTTTCTTCTTTTGTACCATCAAAATGGTGTCAGATTTTCCCTTCTTAAGGTTAAGCTCAGCAGTTCTCAACATGCTGAGCATTTCAGGCAGTGGTTTATCAATTTCATTCATGTTATAATTCATGACAAATTGATTGAAGGCTTGTGGCAAAGATTGCAAGATCAGGTCAGTGGCCAGCTCTTGGCCAAGTGGGAATCCCAGCCTTTGTAGGTTTTCTACGTACCCAATCATCTTGAGTACATATGTACCTACGGGAGTCCCTTCTTGCATTTTGGACCCAAATAATGCCTTAGAGACTTCATATCTCTTATGCCTAGCTTGTCCTTGATATAGTTGACGAAGATGTCCAACAATATCATAAGCATTCATGAACTCATGTTGCTTCTGAAGCTCAGAGTTCATGGTCGTGAGCATTAGACATGACACATCTAATGCATCATCTTGATGCTTCTTGTAAGCATCTTTGTCAGCTCGCGAGGCACTGGCAGGAGGTGCCTCCGGAATGGGCTGCTCCAGGACATACAGCTTCCTTTCTTGGGTGAGAACAATTCTCAGGTTCCTTTACCAGTCCAGGAAATTCGCTCCATTGAGCTTGTCCTTCTCAAGGACAGAACGCAGAGAGAGAGTGTTCGTGTTTGTCGACATAGTTATCTACAACATACAATGCAGAGAATTAATATCATATTCCTTTTATCATTTAATTAGGCCTTTAATCAAATGATGCTCCCACTGAATTGTAGGAATATTTGTAGAATCGAGTTATGGATGTGGTCAAACCACATTACTAGATTCATACAAACTAGCTATAATTCTTGCGGGACAAGATCCACATCATACTAAGCCTTGAGTTAGCTTTGGCTAAATCGCCCAAGACTTAGTATGATCGGTGGGTAACACATTACCGATTACATCTCTATGCAACTCTTGTTTATAGGATCAAGACCCACATTTACAAAAGACCTTGAGTTAGCTTTGGCTAAATCGCCCAAGATTTAGTGTGAATGCGATCTTGACCTATCGTTCCAACGATTGGAATATGCCTATAGTTCTACTCGATCCAATTGAGTTTAACTAGTTTTGCTACATCTAATTGAGCTTACTCTAACCCAAGCATGATAGGCGGGACCAAGATTGTCCCTCCGCACCCTACCAAGATAATATGTGTTGCTCTGCTTTGGCAGATTCAACAACAACAAATGATCGAGGTAGTGATGGGTATCAAGGCTCGGTAGGCATTTTCGAGTTGATTCGATTATGATCTAATCTAATCGTAATGTGTATCTTATATGCATTATGGCCTTTATTATCCTATATTAGCATGCATCATATACATACATTCATTATTCTAGCATGCATCATATACATACAAGAAAATTATCCTAGCATGCATCATATACATACATGCATTATTCTACTAGCATGCATCACATACATACAAGCAAAATCAATTAAATATATATATATATATATATATATATAATTAAATGTGATATAGTCATGGCCATACTACGATCTTCTCAAGGCAATGAGAAGATCAGACGGTCAACCTAAGGCTAGCGGCTTCTCCAAGCGCTTCCTTTGACCACCATGTGTCGTCGTCACCCTTCTCGTAATCTCGTCTTCGAGTGGACTTTCCACCGCTCCATTTTGTACATTACAAATATGAAACTCGAGTTACATTCGAGTCTAAAAACTAATTACAACTAGAATATCAAAAGAAGAGGTACGACGCGCAGGTCGCATACACTATACAACACGCACAACCACAAAACGGCACGCAGGCCGTATTATGAATTACAACACACATAATCCAATTAAATTGGGGTCATTGGGCCATGACAATCACAGAATTATACATAATACTAAATTATGTATTTTTACAGAAATTTCTATAATTTTTCCTAATTTTGTTTTTCAAATTAATGAGTAACCTCTCCGTAACGCTCCCGCTAAGCGGTTTCCGGGCGCGATCGTGGGACAAAGCCCCTTTCGGGGATAGGGCAGTGTCCATACTCGCAAAATTAACTTTTCGAGTGTCCCTACTACGATCCTACAGCAACTTAAGTCACTGTCCCAAAAACCTAAAGCGAGAACTCGCCGTTTCGGAGAGTTTTTCTCGACGGTTGAAGCCTACAAGTGTCCCAACACTTGTTGCTTCGACTCTTTGAGAAAAATACCCAAAAATTCTATAAAATTAGGAAATTTACAGAAACATATAAATATGTAATTTTTATATCTAATACAAAAATTACAAAGATGAAACACATACATGCTTCGCACGTGGCTCTGATACCACTGTTGGGTTTTTCCGAGCCACAAAAACCGCTTTTTGCGTTGCGGAAACCTCGGAAGCCCCGGCCACGGATCCGTGCGAAGTATAAAAATTATAAAACATGTATGTGCTTACTAAAACCCTAGATCTACTTTAGATCTAAGAGGTGAGATCATTACCCTCGATGCGATGCCCTTCGCAAATCCCGCTCGTCCAAAAGGTTGCCGGAACTCGAGAGTGTCAAGTGCACACTCCTCTATTGGTATCCACACAAGCAATAGGTGGAGAAAAATGCCTTAGAGTGTGCTAGCACTCCTTTAGGAATTTCGGCCAAGGAGGTTGGGAGAGGGAGAGAGCTTGAGAGGAAGATGATCCAAGGTTGAAGATGATGGAATGAGTAACTCACAAAATGAATTCCCACTTTGAAACCCCTAAAGTGGCCGGCCACTTCAAGGAAGGGGGTTACATGCATGCATGTAACTCCCATGACCCTTGGTCTCCCTCATGATGTGGCACCAATTGACAAAGTCAATGATGATGTGGAGCATCATCATTGGCCGGCCATGCCAAGTCATCATCATGACATGGCATTTGGTCAAGTCAAACTTGACCTTTCATCTTCCCTCTCAAGTCAAGTCAAACTTGACCTCTAATCTCCCATGGTTGATCAAATCTAACCACTTGACTCAAGTCAATTTAATTTAATGAATCTCTATTCATTTAATTTAAATTGATTTGATGAATCAAATCTAAATTAGACTCATTCAACACTTGAATCAACTTGAGTGTAACTCAATTAGTCTAATTTGGATTACTCTTAATCCAATTTGGTTCATCCCATGAACCTAATCCTCATGGTTCATTATATGAACCTAATCTCCATCTAATTGCTCTTATGTGTGTGACCCTATAGGTTCTTGTAACGTTGGCAATGTCCCTAAACCGATTTAGGAACATAAGCAATGAGCGGTATCTAGCAACACATCATTGCTACCCAAGTTACAAGAATGTTGAGCTCCAACATCACCTTTGTGACTACTAATTGTGACTCTCACAATTTGTGACAATGTCCCTCTATCCTTGACATATAGATTGACTAATCGAGGCATAGACCGTGTCATCCTCGGTACAATCTAAATCTTGAACCCCAAGTAGACTCACTCTAATCAAATGAGCTCAATATCTCATATTGACTCATTTGGGCATGGCCATGCACTTCGTGGTCTCACTCTATCAAGAATATCGATGTCACCCCCATCATATAGGAGGGATAGATCCCATCTACATCACTCACATCCCTCCGCATAATTTGTTACATACCCAGTAATCATCTTTATAGTATTTACGGGTGACGTTTGACGAAGCCAAAGTATGCAACTCCTTATGTAGGGAACCATGGTGACTTCAGGTCTAAGGACTAATAGGCATACTAATAGCCACATGAGAAAGTATATGACACTCATATAACGATCCATGATACTTTCTCATGGCGGGTCATTCAGTATACATTCTCCAATGCATACCCATGTGTCAACTTGATATCTTATATCCATGACTTGTGAGATCAAGTCATCTTGTTGACCTTCATGCTAGTCTCTACGCATTAACATTGTCCCTGAATGTTAATACTCGACTAGGAATGATTAAGAGTAGTGTTCTCTATATCATCTCATTATCGATTCAACCAATCGATTGATATAGATAAGAACCTACTACTCAAGGACATTATTATATTTAGTTATTTGGCACCAATACAAGTAAATATAATAACCATGCCTTAATAAATAGGAATATGATACAATAAAGTCCATACAACAATCATCACATGATTGACTCTAGGGCTTTCACTAACAAGTCGACTAGAATTTGACTATAGGAATTGGCCTAGCAGTCGACTGATGGCCATAGCAATCGACTGATCTTGAGATCAGTCGACTGCTGGTTGGGAATTCAAGCACAGAAGCTTCCCTAGTCGACTATTAGGGTTTGACAGTCGAGTGATTACTCGATCAGTTGATTGATGGGTATGATCAGTCGATTTATGGTCTATACATTGGAACTTATCCAACGTGGCTCATGCCGTTGTGAGACAACGGCTACAGGAGCAGTCGACTGATGATCCCGATCAGTCAACTGCTAGGTGAAAATCAGCTTGAGTTGCAGGTTTAAAAGGAGCACGAAGGGAGGATTTTTGGCAATGGTTACTAGGGCTATTTGAGGCGATTTTCTAGTGCATTTCAGGCTCTCCAAGTGCAGCTCAAGCAACCAAATAAGCAAGCAATCAAAAGCACTTTGTAAAGAGTTTTTACTTTACTTGTAGTGTATTTCATACTTGTATTAGCTTGCATTTATTGTATTACTTTTGTAATCACTGTAAGAGGTTTCTCCACCTCCGACTTATTGTCGAGAAGGAGTATTTGTGATTAGTGGTGTGTGTTTGCATTGCTAGGGCTTTTAGAGCCCAATTCATGTAGTAGGAACCATACGGTTCCGAACCACTTTATATCTTGGTGTTGATCTTGTGATTGTTGTTATTTGTATTTATGTTATTATTATTTCCGCTACACTAACACGATTTGTAGAAACAAACGATCAATTTTTCATCCAAGATGAAAATGCGCTATTCACCCCCCTCTAGCAATCACCAATGTTCCTACAATTGGTATTAGAGCCCGGGGCTCTTCTACGGATTAACAACCGAGAGCAAAGACGCTAGAGGGAACAAGATGGAATTTGAAGGAAAATTAGGATGGGACATCAACACACCGCCACCATACGACCAAGAGGATTTTTTGGCATGGAGGGCGAGAATGGCGACATTCTTGATGATGGACATAGAAGATGTGTTCATCATCATGGAAGGCTTTGAACCCCCTAGGGATAAGAAGGGAAATGTTCTAAAGTTGAAGAAGTGGACCCAAGAGCAACGGCTAAAGTTCAAAACCGAAGTCAAGGTAACAAAACTTTTAGAAGATTTGATACCTAATGATGTTTTGTCTAGACTAGGTGAATATCAAGATGCCAAAGAGCTTTGGAGAAAATTGGCAAAGCTTCATGAAGGATCATCACCTGCCTCAAGCAAAGAACAATCACAAGAAGTCGAAGAATGTTCATCGGCTCAAGAAGAGGAGGAGGTCGACGAAGCAAGTTCATCTTCCTCACAAGAAAGTGAGGATTTGGAGTTTGAGAGGGAGTCGACATCCGAAGAGGAAGAAGAAGCATAAGAAGCCTCCACCTCTAGGATTGAGGGGGAGGAGACTAGGTCATCTTCAATACCGCCGCCAACTCAAGAGGAACCATCTACCTCCGGTCGAGAAGATGAAGAACCAATTTCGACCACCATTGACCTAGGTAACTCAAGCACATCAATTCAAAATAAAAATCATATTATGTATTTTGAGTGTAGGGAATATGGGCACTATAAGAGCAAGTGCATTAAGAAAGTCAAGAAAAGTCAACTAACACTGAAACCTCAAGAAAAGAACAAGGATGTCGTAGTCGCCACCATTAAGAGCAAGGAGCATGTGGTATGCTTCAAGTGTCACCAAAGAGGGCACTATAGAAGCCAATGCCCTAGGAGAAAGGAAGGAGCATCAAATGTAGGGGGAGCCTCTAAGGCAAACCCTAAGGTAAATTTAAATAATGCTCATTCTTTAAGTAATAAGAAAAGGCATGCTAAAAGTAATCTTTCTATGTTTCATAAAGAACATGCTAAAAATAATAAATTTTATTGTTTAGGGGCTAAGAGTTACAATGTTAAAAATAAGGAGAAATTTGGGTCTAATGTCCCTAGAAAAATCCTATCTAGTGAAACCATTAAGAAGGTAGAGGACCATTTAAGCATTAACCCTAAGAAGGGTAGGCATATGCCTAAGAAATGGAATAATGCCTAAAGATTAGATCAAAATACAAAAATTGGGCAATTAGAGCTAGAAAATAGATCAAAACTTGAGAAAATGGAGAAGACTCTTAGAAAGATGCAAAATCAAATTAAAGGGACGAATTGTCAAAATCTAGGGTCTAGTATGTTGGTGCAATCGGCCTAGGTCACGATTGACCGGACTCGAGTTTGACTAGAGTGATGTTTTGATGTTTGACATAGTGAGTTGACATTGATGTTTGACATTGATGTCTAATAATGTCTTGGGGAGATTGTTGGAACAATCGACCCGGGTTATGATTAACCGGACTCGAGTTTGACTCAAGGGAATTTTGATGGTTGACTGAAGTTGACCATGTTATGGAAAGTCCAAGTTTTGAGTACTTGGCATGTAAAGTCTAAACATGGGTCTTGGCAAGGTAAAGTCCAAGTCTTGAGTACTTGGCATGGAAAGTCCAACATGGGTTGGCATGAGAAAGTCCAAGCTTGAGTCTTGGCATTTAAGAAGTCCAAGGGGTTTGATATTGGTGGCGTAAAGTCCAAGCGGGAGTCTTATCAACATAAGTCCAATGGTTAGCGGCGTAAAGTC
This sequence comes from Wurfbainia villosa, assembly GCA_025175895.1. Taxonomy (NCBI): domain Eukaryota; kingdom Viridiplantae; phylum Streptophyta; class Magnoliopsida; order Zingiberales; family Zingiberaceae; genus Wurfbainia; species Wurfbainia villosa. Next base: position 28,328,000 of record CM045995.1, read on the forward strand.
CAAGCGGAGTCTTGGAAGTGTAAGTCCAATGTGCCTTGGCGGTGTAGACATCGTTAGCATGACATAGCCGATGAAAGCACCTGAAGGCTAGCGCAATGGATGAACAATTCATGGATGACTTGGAGGGATCCGAGAGGCGTGATGCAGATGGAGGTGGTTAGAAGGCTTAGGTCTAGGCTAAGGGTGGTCTAGTAAGTATGGGGGAACCATACTTGGGTTAAAACCACATGTTTGAGGTGTGCCAGTCGACTGGCACCATGTGGCAGTCGACTGGCGTGAGTCAACTAGGGTTTGACTATGGGAATTAGCCTAGCAGTCGACTGCCAGAGGTAGGCATTCGACTGATTGGTCAAGCAGTCGACTGATCATATGGTTAGTCGATTGGTGCTCGATTTTTCGGGCACAGAATAGAGTCTGACTCGACTGTTGGGGTTAGCAGTCAAGTGAAGGCTCAATCAGTCGACTGATGGTCATAATCAGTCGACTGATGATGGATCCGTTGGATTTTTCCAGCGTGGATCTAGCCGTTGTCTCACGACAACAGTGGCATCAGTCGAGTGATGGTCCCGAGCAGTCGATTGATCGGCGATTTCCAGCCCAGGTTGAAGCTTTAAATGGAGCTCATGGAGGAGGATTTCAACAGCGTTTCTTGAGGGCTTTTGGGGTGATTTTCTGCTTCAAATCAGGGTCTCCAAGTGTAATTCAAGCAACCAAAGATCAAGCATTCAAAAGAGCAATTGTAAAGTAGTTTTCTTTACTTGCATTGTATTTCGTTATTGTAATTTCTTGTATCTATTTCTTATTGTTGTAAGAATATTTGTACGAGATTTCTCCGCCTCCGACTTGTGTCAAGAAGGAGTATTTGTGATTAGTGGTTGTGTGTGCATCACTAGAGCTCTTTAGAGCTCGATCCGTGGAGTAGGGACCGTTTGGTTCCGAAACACGTTAAATATTTGTGTTTGCGTGTTTGTCCTATTTCGTTATTGCATTATTTCTATTATTCCGCTGCACGCTAACGAAAATTATAGATGAACGTGAACAATTTCCATCGATGAAACAAAAACGAGCTATTCACCCCCCCCCCCCTTTAGCTTCCAAGGATCCCCTACAAGTGGTGTCAGAGCGAGGTCGCTCTTCAAGTTTAACAACTAAGGGAGCATGCTAGAGGGTGAAGATGGAAGTTCAAGAGCAACTAGATTGGGACATCAACACACCGGTCCCTTTCACCTTATATGGATGAGAAGGCTTCAATTCTTGGAAGAGAAGAATTGAAGATTTTATCATGATGAGGGACTTCAAAGAATGGTCCATTTTGATGGAGGGATATAGATATCCAATAGGACCCAAGGGAGGGTTCCTCAAGAAAAAGAGATGGACCGAAGAGCAAGTCCAAGCCTTCGAGAAAAATGATAAGGTAATGAAGTTCTTAATTGATTTAATACCTAACAATATCTTGTGTATGTTAGGTAATTATGTAGATGCCAAGGAGCTATGGATCCAAGTGGCCAAGCTCCATGAAAATCCATCACCGATCCAAGAGGAAGGGACTGAAGAGGAAAACACATCATCCTCACAAGGAAGTGAGGACTTGGAGGTTGAGAGACCATCAAAATCCAAGGATGAAGAGAAAGTAGAATCGGAGGAGACCTCCACCTCTAGAATTGAGGGGGAGGAGATTAGATCACCGGAGCAACATCAAGAAGAAGCTTCAACATCCGGTCAAGATAAAGAAGCTTAAAATCCGATTCCAGCCTCCATTGACTTAGGTAACTCAAACACCTCAATTCAAAATAAAAATAATATCATGTGTTTTGAGTGTAGGGAATTTGGGCACTATAAGAGTAAGTGTCTAAAGAAAGTCAAGAAGACTCCTCCGGCACCAAAACCTCAAGAAAAATCAAAGGATGTCGGTGCCCCGATAAGTAAAAGCAAAGAGCACGTGGTGTGCTTCAAATATCAACAAAAAGGGCCCTATAGGAGTTCATGTCCTAAAGGGAAAAAGAAAGGGCAAGAAGGAGCATCACATGTAAGGGGAGCCTCTAAGGCAAACCCTAAGGTAAAATTTATCAATGCACCTTCAATTTCTAGGGATAAAAGGCATGCTAGGAATAATGTCAACAATCTTTCTATTGTACATGAAAAGCATGCTAGAAATAATAGATATATTTGTTTAGGTGCCAAAAATGTTAATATTTCAAATAAGGAGAAATTTGGGACTAATTGTAGGGAAATTCTTTTATGCCAAATGGCATATGCGCAACGAAAAAATTAGGATCCCTTCCAAGTGATCCATGCGAAAGCAAACTCGTATAAAATAAATTTCTCTAAACCAAGCCTATCTTATAGGAGAGTTCTACCTTTGTTGTGTGCCCTTTGCAATCCCGCTTTTCCTTGGATGTGTTGGATCTTTTAGCACGTTCAAATGTCCGTGCCTCTATATGTATCCACACGAGCAAGCTCTTGTCTCACAAAAGAAAAACTAGAGGAGCTCTCCTTTACTTCTTGCTAGAGAAGTCCCTAAAGGAGAGGAAGAGAGGGAAAAGGAGAAAGGAAGAAGAAGACTCCTCTTCTTGCTAGCCTACACTCACAAACCCACACAACCAAAGCTTCCACCAAGCTCTCTCACAACCACAACAACACAACCAAAGCTTCCACCAACAACAAAGCCAATGCTCTCTTTTGGCCGGCCACTTGAGGTGTCTTTTATAGGGTTGGAAAAACCCTTTCACCTCCACACATTCAATGCAATCCATTGCATTGAGACATATCCTTGTTTGGCCGGCCACTTAAGGAGACAAAACCATTTTGTTTCCTTCCACCTTAACTAGCTTAGGTGGATGCTTAGGTGGCATGCTTATGTGGCATGCTTATGTGGCATTCTTATGTGGCATTCATGCATGTTGAATTAATCTTATTAATTCAATTAAGCTTATGTTATCATATTGAATTAATCTTATTAATTCAATCATATTGAATTAATCTTATTAATTCAATAAGCTTATGTTATCATATTGAATTAATCTTATTAAATCAATAAGGTAACATATTGAATTAATCTCATTAAATCAATTAGCTAAAATTCTCATTAAGCTTAAAGTCCAAAAACCATTTTGTACTTAAGCTTATTCCCAAATTATTCTAGTCAAACTAGAATACTCTAATTCCTCTAATTATCATGCTCTTGGTGTGTGACCCTATAGGCTCTCATAACGTTGGCAGTGGATCTAAACTCTTTTAGATACACAAGCAATGAGCGGCATCTAGCAATACATCATTGCTACCCAAGTTACGAGATAAGTCAAGATCCGACTAACCATTCCGTGACTACTATAATATATGACCGTGTCCTTCTATCCTTGATATCAGATTGATCAATGAGGCATAGACCGTGTCATCCTCGATCAATCTATGTGTTTCTTGATCCCTGAGTAAACTAACTCAAACAAATGAGCTCAATATCTCATATTGACTCATTCGAGCATGGCCATGCGTTTTAGTAGTTCTACTCAATCAAGGGGCCCACCGATATCACTCTCATCATATGAGAGGGATATATCCCATATACATAACTCACATCCCTCCTCATAATTTGTTATATACCCGATGATCGCCTTTATGGTCCACCCTGTTACGGGTGACGTTTGACGATACCAAAGTACATAACTCCTTATGTAGGGAACCGTAGTGACTTCAGGTCTAAGGACTATTCATACCAATAGTCACATGAGAAAGTTTATGACACTCATATAACGATCCATGAAACTTTCTCATGGCGGGTCAGTTCAGTATATATTCTCTAATATATACCCATGTGTCAACTCGATATCATATATCCATGACTTGTGAGATCAAGTCATCAATTGACCTACATGCTAGTCTTTATGTATTAATATTGCCCTTGCATATTAATACTTGACTAGGAACATTTAGAAAGTGTTCTCTACAGCCTCTCATAATCAATTCTGCCAATTGATGTGTTGTAGATAAGAACCTACTTTTCTAGGGCATTACTATATTTAATTTAGCTGGCACAAGCAAGACTTAAATATAATAACCAATCCTTTGCCTTTATAGAATATGATACAAAATGTTCCCTATTCAACCATCACATGATTGGTTCTTAGGGCTATAACTAACAATCTCCCACTAGCACTAGTACCAATCACTATGATATCTAATACCTAGTGACCTAGTGTGACCATCATGCTTCCTCTGTGCCAAAGCCTTGTTCAATGGATCTGCGATGTTAGCTTCTGTCGGTACTCTGCATATCCTCACATCTCCTCTATCGATGATCTCTCGAATGAGATGGAAGCGCCGCAGTATGTGTTTGGTCCGCTGATGTGATCGAGGTTCCTTAGCCTGTGCAATAGCCCCATTGTTGTCACAGTAGAGGTCTATTGGATCTGCAATGCTAGGAACTACCCCAAGTTCACTGATGAACTTGCGGAGCCAAACAGCCTCCTTTCTTTGCATCGGATCTTTAATATACTCGGCTTCTGTAGAATCGACAAGAATCGTGTCTGCTTTGAACTCTTCCAAACTCACGGCTCACCATTCGTGCAAAACACGGTACCGATTGCGATCTATAGTCATCCTTGTCTGTTTGGAAGCTTGCATCACTGTAACCCTTTACAGTTAGCTCCTCATTGCCTCCAAATATCAGGAAATATTCTTTCGTCCTTCGTAAGTATTTAAGAATATTTTTGACTGCTATCCAGTGACTTTCACCTGGATCTGACTGGTATCTACTCGTCATACTCAAAGCATACGAGATGTCAGGACGAGTACAAAGCATGGCGTACATGATAGACCCTATAGCAGATGCATAAGGGATCTTATCCATACGGTCTCTCTCCTCCTTAGAAGAGGGACATTGAGTCTTCGAAAGACTTACACCATGTGATAAAGGCAGAAACCCTTTCTTGGAATTTTGCATAGCAAAACGATCTAGCACTTTATCAATGTATGTACTCTGACTTAGGCCAAGTAATCTTTTAGATCTATCTCTATAGATCTTGATGCCTAGAATATAGGCAGCTTCACCTAAGTCTTTCATCGAGAAACAATTCCCTAACCATATCTTCACAGACTGGAGTGAGGGAATATCATTTCCGATGAGAAGTATGTCATCTACATACAAGACAAGAAATACAACTGCGCTCCCACTATTTCTCTTGTAGACACAAGGCTCATCTTCATTCTTGATGAAACCAAACTCTTTGATTGCATCATCGAATCGAAGATTCCAGCTTCGAGAGGCTTGCTTTAGTCCATAAATGGACCTTTGCAGTTTGCATACCTTTCCAGGATGCTTTGGATCTCCAAAACCCTCAGGTTGTGTCATGTACACATCCTCGAGTAGCTTTCCATTCAGACAAGCGGTTTTGACATCCATCTGCCAGATCTCATAATCGTGGTAGGCTGCAATAGCAAGTATGATCCGAATGGATTTAAGCATCGCAACTGGTGAAAAGGTTTCTTCATAGTCAATACCATGAATTTGTTTGAATCCTTTAGCCACCAATCTACCTTTATAGGTATGCTTATTACCATCCATGTCAGTCTTTACTTTAAAGACCCACTTACACCCAATGGGTTTTACCCCTTCAGGTGGATCAACCAAAGTCCATACTTGGTTAGTGTACATGGATTCCATTTTGGATCTCATGGCCTCTAGCCATTTCTCGGAATCTGGGCTCATCATAGCTTCTTGATAGGATGTAGGTTCGTCAAGATCGACAAGCAATACTTCACCGTTGTCAGTCAAGAGAAAAGAATATCTCTCGGGTTGGCAGCGGATCCTATTAGATCTCAGAGGTTGGTCTACTTGAGCAGTGTTTGCTCCACAACTCTTTGGGCAACAAATTTCTCATCCACAACACTTTGTGGTGCACTGTTCATTTTCCATGAAGCCTTAGTGTTATCATCATCTTGAACTTCTTCAAGATGAATTTTACTCCCACTAGTTTTCTAGAAATAAATTCTCTTTCTAGAAAGTGACATTTCAACAACAAAGACCTTGCCAAGTGTGGGATTGTAAAGTAATATCCCTTAGTTTCCTTGGGATATCCAAAATAACACTTATCGATTTGGGTCCTAGTTTATAGACTTGGCGTCTAACATAAGCTTCACAACCCCAAATCTTTATAAAGACATTTTGGGACTCTTCGGTCCATATCGTATATGGTGTCTTTTCTCTGACTTTTGATGGAGCGATTAAGTGTGAAAGCGGCTGTCTCTAGAGCTACACCCCCAAAGGAAGTAGGTAGATCAGTCTGGCTCATCATTGATCGTACCATATCTAATAGAGTACGATTTCTCCTCTCAGATACACCATTCCATTGTGGTGTTCCAGGTGGAGTGAGTTGGGATATTATCCACACTCGGCCCAGTGATCACGAAACTCTTGACTAAGGTATTCACCACCTCGATCGATCGAAGTAGCTTATCACGCTTACCAAGTTGGTTTTGTACTTCATTCTTGAATTCTTTGAACTTTTCAAAGGATTACGACTTATGTCTCATCAAATATAAGTAGCCAAATCTACTCATATCATCGGTGAAAGTAATAAAGTACTTATAGCCTCCTCGGCCCGACATTGAAAGGGCCACATACATCGTATGTATGAGTCCTAACAAGTCCGTCGCTCTCTCGCCATGTCCACTAAATGGAGTTTTAGTCATCTTTCCTAAAGACAAGACTCGCATACCTCATATGATTCAAAATCAAATGAGTCCAATAATCCATCTTTATGGAGTTGGGATATGCGTTTTTCATTTATGTGACCTAAGCGTGATGCGAGAGATATGCAGTTCAAATCATTCGATTTGAACCGTTTAGTATTTACGTTATAAATTGGGTTTTCTAAATCTAGAACATAGAGACCATTCATAAGTGGTGCATTACAATAGAACATTTCATTTAAATAAATGGAACAACATTTGTCCTTTATTATAAAAGAAAAGTTTTTCTTGTCTAAACAAGACACAGAGATTATGTTCTTTGTCAATGTAGGTACATAAAAGCACTCCTCTAGTTCTAAGATAAGCCCAGTGGGCAAAGACAAAGAATATGTTCCTACAGCTACAGCAGCAACTTTTGCGCCATTGCCTACTCGTAGGTCCACTTCGCCCTTTGCCATTATTCTACTATTTCTCGATCCTGCACATTAGTACAAATGTGAGATGCACATCCGTATCTAATACCCATGTAGAAGAAATAGATAGATTAACCTCTATAACATGTATACAGGCGAAGTCCCACTTCTCTTGTTCTTTACTTCCTCAAGGTAGACTTTGCGATTCGCTTCGATGTCGATCTCACGCAATGGAGGCGTCCCTTCCTTAGGTACTTTACCTTTACCCTTTGAAGTGGATGAATTGGCCTTGCTTTTGGCTTGGGTCTTACCCTTGCCTTTGCGCTTACCTTTGTCCTTCTTGACCATTAGTACATTACTAACTTTCTTCTTGAGATTTGGTTCAGTGATTCTTAACATCTTTGAGAATCTCGAGCAAAGGTTTATCAATTTCATTCATGTTATAATTCATGACGAATTGATTGTATGCTTAACGATTGCGAGGATAACATCGGTTGCCAATTCTTGGCTCGATGGAAAACCTAGTCTTTCGAGGTTCTCAGCGTACCCAATCATTTTGAGTACGTGAGTTCCTCAGTGTTCCTTCTTGCATCTTGCATGCAAAAGAGCCTTAGACACTTCAAAAGCGCTCGTGCCTAGCTTGTCCTTGATATAGTTGTTTCAAGTGCTCAACCATATCATAGGCATCCATGTTCTCATGTTGCTTACAGCTCGAGTTCATGGTGGCAAGCATAAGACATGACACATCTAATGATCGTCATCTTGATGCTTCTTATAAGCATCCTTTTCAAGACGAGTGGCGTAGGCAAGTATTTCGGGTATTTGGTAGACTGCTCTAGGACATATAGTTTGCGTTCTTGCTTGAGGATAATCCTCAAGTTCCTATACGATCAAGAAAATTTGCTCCATTGAGCTTGTCCTTCTCAAGGCGGATCGCAAGTTGAGGGTGTGTCGTGTTAGATGACATGGTGATCTACAACATTAAAATGCAAAGTTTAAGTATCATACCTAAATCATTTAATTAGGCCTTTAATTAAATGAAGCTCCCACTAAATTCTCATAGCTACTATTTAGCTATAAATTTATATGGGATAAAGATCCACATCATAATTCGTCTTGAGTTAGCTTTGGCTAATCGCCCAAGACGTAGTATAATTAGGTAGGCAATCTTTTGCCAATTACATCTGATGTAACTCTTTAATAGCTTTGTTCAAGTTTTAGATTAGTTTAGTGTTTATTCCTAAACCAGCTTCCAGGCTGTGGCGAGGCACAGAGGCCTTCTTGGATATCGGAGCAACGACCACTTCTAAGACAAAGCTGATGTTCGGAATTCACACAAAACCAATTTTAACACTTATGTTCAAAGCTAATATATGCCTCTACTTTCTTAACCAATTAAGAAAAACTTAACTAAGTCTTAACCAAGATCGATAGCGGGACATCACGATTGTCCACTCGCACCCCTCCAAGATAAAATGCATTGCTTTGCTTTGGCAAACCCAATAACAAATGATCGAGGAAGTAGTGAGTACCAACTTTGGTAGGCATATCGTTTAGACTTATTAAGAAATAAACATGTATCATATACATATTAGCATACATCATATATAAGCTAAACTAATCATGCATCACATACAAGCTAAACTAACATGCATCACATACATATTAAACTAAGCGTGTCATGGTTATGGCCCTTATTCTACAATCTTCTCAAGCCAATGAAAAGATTGATTGGTCAACCTAGGGACAGCATCTTCTCCTAAGTGCTTCCTTTTGGTTGTCTTGTGTGTTGACTTCCTCCTTGTAACCTCATCTTCCAATGGACCCTCCATCTTTGTTTTGTACATTACAAAAGGAGAAATACTCGAGTTACATTCGAGTCTAAAACTAATTTTACAACAAGAATTTTAGGAGGAAGGCACGACACGCAGGCCGTATTTAAAAATTACAACACACACACATTCACAAACCTTTTGGGACTAGGCCATAACCATGCACCATGTCATTTTAACTTTTAAAAGACATTGGATATTTTATTATGTTTGACAATTGCTAATGCAATTATCAACTCATAATAAAATTTATCCTACTTCTATATCACATATAAAATAGAGAAAACCTATTTTATCGATCTTTCATAAGTGGCTCGATACCCTTTGTAGGGAAATTCTTTTATGCCAAATGGCATATGCGCAACGAAAAAATTAGGATCCCTTCCAAGTGATCCATGCGAAAGCAAACTCGTATAAAATAAATTTCTCTAAACCAAGCCTATCTTATAGGAGAGTTCTACCTTTGTTGCGTGCCCTTTGCAATCCCGCTTTTCCTTGGATGTGTTGGATCTTTTAGCACGTTCAAATGTCCGTGCCTCTATATGTATCCACACGAGCAAGCTCTTGTCTCACAAAAGAAAAACTAGAGGAGCTCTCCTTTACTTCTTGCTAGAGAAGTCCCTAAAGGAGAGGAAGAGAGGGAAAAGGAGAAAGGAAGAAGAAGACTCCTCTTCTTGCTAGCCTACACTCACAAACCCACACAACCAAAGCTTCCACCAAGCTCTCTCACAACCACAACAACACAACCAAAGCTTCCACCAACAACAAAGCCAATGCTCTCTTTTGGCCGGCCACTTGAGGTGTCTTTTATAGGGTTGGAAAAACCCTTTCACCTCCACACATTCAATGCAATCCATTGCATTGAGACATATCCTTGTTTGGCCGGCCACTTAAGGAGACAAAACCATTTTGTTTCCTTCCACCTTAACTAGCTTAGGTGGATGCTTAGGTGGCATGCTTATGTGGCATGCTTATGTGGCATTCTTATGTGGCATTCATGCATGTTGAATTAATCTTATTAATTCAATTAAGCTTGAATTAATCTTATTAATTCAATCATATTGAATTAATCTTATTAATTCAATTAAGCTTATGTTATCATATTGAATTAATCTTATTAAATCAATAAGGTAACATATTGAATTAATCTCATTAAATCAATTAGCTAAAATTCTCATTAAGCTTAAAGTCCAAAAACCATTTTGTACTTAAGCTTATTCCCAAATTATTCTAGTCAAACTAGAATACTCTAATTCCTCTAATTATCATGCTCTTTGTGTGTGACCCTATAGGCTCTCATAACGTTGGCAGTGGATCTAAACTCTTTTAGATACACAAGCAATGAGCGGCATCTAGCAATACATCATTGCTACCCAGTTCTGAGATAAGTCAAGATCCGACTAACCTTTCCGTGACTACTATAATATATGACCGTGTCCTTCTATCCTTGATATCAGATTGATCAATGAGGCATAGACCGTGTCATCCTCGATCAATCTATGTGTTTCTTGATCCCTGAGTAAACTAACTCAAACAAATGAGCTCAATATCTCATATTGACTCATTCGAGCATGACCATGCATTTTAGTAGTTCTACTCAATCAAGGGGCCCACCGATATCACTCTCGTCATATGAGAGGGATAGATCCCATCTACATCACTCACATCCCTCCGCATAATTTGTTATATACCCGATGTCGCCTTTATGGTCCACCCACTATTGACGTTTGTGATACCAAAGTACATAACTCCTTATGTAGGGAACCGTAGTGACTTCAGGTCTGAGGACTATTCATACCAATAGTCACATGAGAAAGTTTATGACACTCATATAACGATCCATGAAACTTTCTCATGGCGGGTCAGTTCAGTATATATTCTCTAATATATACCCATGTGTCAACTCGATATCATATATCCATGACTTGTGAGATCAAGTCATCAATTGACCTACATGCTAGTCTTTATGTATTCATATTGCCCTTGCATATTAATACTTGACTAGGAACATTTAGAAAGTGTTCTCTACAGCCTCTCATAATCAATTCTGCCAATTGATGTGCTGTAGATAAGAACCTACTTTTCTAGGGTATTACTATATTTAATTTAGCTGGCACAAGCAAGACTTAAATATAATAACCAATCCTTTGCCTTTATAGAATATGATACAAAATGTTCCCTATTCAACCATCACATGATTGGTTCTTAGGGCTATAACTAACACTAATGTCCCTAGAAAAGTTTTACCTAGGGAGTCTATTAGGAAAATAGGAGAACACCTAGATCTCAACCCTAAATGGACTAGACATATGCCTAGGAAGTCCCATGCCCAAAGACCAAATCAAAATTCAAAAATTTGACAATTAGAATTAGAAAATAAAGCCTTGAGATCAAGGCTTGAGAAATTGGAAAAGACCCTTGTAAACATGCAAAATCAATTTAAAGGGTCAAATGGTCAAAGCCTAGGGTCTAAAAGTCAAAGACCTAGGAAACAAGAACCATCCAAGGGCAAGCCTAAGCCCAAAAATACCTACCACAATGTTCCATTAGATTATGGAACTCAAATTAGGTCTAGGAAAGCCAAGGTCAATAGGGAAGTCATCCATAAGGTTGACCAAGGTATGTGCCTAGTGGCTAGGGTTTCTAAGAAACCTAGGGTGGCCACTAAGAAGGATGCAAGGGGTGTTACCCCTAGAGTAAACCTAGGTAAGACCACAATGACCAGGGCTAACAAGCCTAGAAGGGTCATTAGGAAGGTATCTAGGGAGGTTATCCCTAAGGAATACCTAGTAAACCCTAGGAGCTCAAATAGGTTTTGGGTTCCTAAGAACGTGATCGATTCACACTAGATGGGTTTAGGGTGTGCCAACTTTAAATGGAAGGGTAGTTAACCTAACCATGGTAAAGGCGACACTTTAGGTAATTTTCAAGGTTATGGGTACCTTGGAAATAGATTTGATTTTATGATCCTAAAAGGTTTTAGGATGTGCCAATACATTCTTGGAATTATGAAAAAACGATTAAATTGGCACAAGTTAGGATTAGAGGTCATAGTGTGTCATTTTGGATTTTTGGCACACTTGGGAGAAAAGTGATAATATGGCAAAATATATTTAATTATATCAAATGACAATTAATATTAAAATTTAGGTATTATTATACCTATACGTTTTATTTGCCATGCTTTGTTTGTCATATAACATGTCATGACATCATATCCATTTTTAATCATTTAAAATGTCATGATCATGCTTAGGGTTAGGTTAAATGTCATGTATGCTTAGATTGTATCATATGCCATGACATCATGATCATTGGCCATGCTTTACTTGTGTTATCATTTATGCATCTAAATTGATTCAAATTGAATTAAGGACTTTGGCATGACTTGGAGTCCCATTTATAAGGGAATCAAGTAGGGTTGCCTTAGAAAAATGCATGAAACCCTAGATTAGGAGAACAAAACCCACATCTCAGATTACATTGACATGTATGTGTATTTATACACCCTAGATACATGTGAGATTCTAGGATATGAGTTAAGTTCAAGGTGCATAGTTTTTGCATCTAGATGAACTAAAACTCATCTTATCTTAATGGTGGATCATTGGGAAAGCTTGTGTACAAGTCATGTACATTAATCCCAAGGAATATGATCCAATATAGGTTTTCAAAAACATTTTAAAATCCATTTAGAAAACCTTGGTGAAGTCTATCTTTTGATAGCAATCACCATTGATGAATTTGATACAAAGTATGGCCAAAATATTGAAAATTTCAATGGTTTTGAACATTGTGTCAATTTCACTATTTTATAGGTAAAATATTTTTCTATCATTTTTCACCCATTGTATTGGTCATAAGTATTATACGTATGAATTTTCATGATTTTTCGATATATGTATAATTATTTATGAATTTTCAAAATCCATTTCTGATAATTGAAATTCGGAAATTTGATTATCGATCGATCACCGACGCTCTTGGTGTCACGATCGATAGAGTGGATCGTGATCTCTGATAAAGTCGACTGCCAAGCTGATTTCGGGAAAACAAGATTTTTTTACCCCCACTTTCAGCTATGTTATAGTTCCCTAACCACTTGTAACCCTAGGATATGCTTTGGGAAGCATTATAAAGGGTGAAAATCTATTGGATATGGATTAGGAGAGTTGTTTAGAGTTTGTATCAAATTTAAGGATGGGAGAGTTCATGTTTGAACTTTAAACCTTATTTTTGATGATTTAGAGTTCCAATTGGCTTAGGGACTTCCCAAGGACATTGTTGGTGCAATGGTCAAGAGGGAGCAAGCCTTTAGGGGGAGGTATCCATCATGGGATGATGGATGGTATCATAAGAAGGAAAATGGGATTTGAAATTGGGAGAGTGTATAGGATTGCCTCTCTTGAGTGATATGGAACTTATCACTAGGAATATGGTAGGCATCCTAGGTATCTTTGGACTAAGGGGGAGATTGTAAGATCTCATTGGGACATGAGACATTGACCTCCTTGGGGAGAGCCTTTTTGATGTATGTCAAAAAAGGGGAGAATATAATATTATCAATTTGGGATAATTGGTAAGGCAATTTGAGTTAGTTTTCTAACTCAAAGGTATGTGTTTTTTGTCAAACATCAAAAAGGGAGAGATTGTTGGTACAATCGACCCAAGTCACGATTGACCGGACTCGAGTTTGACTCGAGTGATATTTTGATGTTTGACATATTGAATTGACATTGATGTCTAATAATGTATTGAGTAGATTGTTCGAACAATCGACTAGGATTATGATTAACCGGACTCGAGTTTGACTCGAGGGGATTTTGATGGTTGACTGAAGTTGACCATGTTATGGAAAGTCCAAGTCTTGAGTACTTGGCATGTAAAGTCCAAGCATGGGTCTTGGCAAGGTAAAGTCCAAGTCTTGAGTACTTGACATGGAAAGTCCAACATGGGTTGGGAAGGGAAAGTCCAAGCTTGAGTCTTGGCATTTAAGAAGTCCAAGGGGTTTGATATTGGCAGCATAAAGTCCAAGCGGGAGTCTTGGAAGCATAAGTCCAATAGTTGACGGCGTAAAGTCCAAGCGGAGTCTTGGTAGCGTAAGTCCAATGTGCCTTGGCGGTGTAGACACCGTTAGCATGACATAGCCGATGGAAGCACCTGAAGGCTAGCGCAATGGATGAACAAGTCATGGATGACTTGGAGGGATCCAAGAGGCGTGAGGCTGACGGAGGTGGCTAGAAGGCTTAGGTCTAGGCTAAGAGTGGTCTAGCAAGTATAGGGGAACCATACTTACGTTAAAACCTCATGTTTGAGGTGTGTCAGTCAACTGGTGTCATGTGGCAATCGACTGGCGTGAGTCAACTAGGGTTTGATTGTGGGAATTGGCCCAACAGTCGACTACCAGAGATAGGCAATCGACTGATTGATCGAGTAGTCGATTGATCGTGTGATCAGTTGACTGGTACTCGGTTTTTCGGGCACAAAATGGAGCCTGACTCGACTGCTAGAGTTAGCAATCGAGTGAAGGCTCAATCAGTCGACTGATGATAGATCCGTTGAATTTTTCCAGTGTGGATCTAGTCGTTGTCTCACGACAACAGTGCATCAGTCGACTGATGGTCCCGAGCAGTCGACTGATCGGCAATTTCCAGCCCAGGTTGAAGCTTTAAATGGAGCTTGTGGAGGAGGATTTCACCAGCGTTTCTTGATGGATTTTGGGGTGATTTGTTGCTGCAAATCAGGGTCTCCAAGTGCAATTCAAGCAACCAAAGATCAAGCATTCAAAAGAGCAATTGTAAAGTAGTTTTCTTTACTTGCATTATATTTCGTTATTGTAATTACTTGTATCTATTTCTTATTGTTGTAAGAATATTTGTAACGCCCGCCCTTATCTGCTCTCAGGGCGGCGCTACTTTTTTTTCTTTTTCCTTATAACATAACATATATGGATCATTTCTCCTTCTACATACTTAAACATGTTATCATGGCTTAAACCTTCTTTTATACATGCATCACATATCATATTCATAATTAGCATGTTATCTCATCTTATCTCATTTTATAACATGCATAACATCAAGATTCATCCATGAGTTCTAACATACCAAACTTTCATAAGTAATTGAACAGTAACATAACTAAGCAACATTCAATCATGGTACTAATAAATCATAGGTCTTATAAGCGGAAGCACATGTCTTAAGGTGTTCACTGAGCATATAAATATAAGCAGATAGTAATAGGGTCTCTTTCCACCATGCCACTATCACACACACTTGGCCCCTCCTGCTACTTCCTCTTAGTTCAGGTTTCCTTTATCTGCAGTATATGGACAACATAAACTATAAGCATATAGCTTAGTAAGATTCTTGCCTACTCACAAAAGCCACAAACTTCATCAAACAATTAGAAAACAGGAGCATACTAGCAAAAATAGCATAAGTATTTCATAGCAATACTATTCATCAACATACCAACGTAATGAAAACATAAGCATGGCATACAATTTACATAAGCATGCTAAACATAATTAACTCTAAGCAAGGAATAAATTAAACATAAGCATTCATAATTGCATAAATCCCAAACATGCATCAAAGACATAATCATAAGCATTCTTAAACTTGAACATAAGCATTCATAATTACATAAATCCTAAACATGCATCAAAGACATAATCATAAGCATTCATAATTACATAAATCCTAAACATGCATCAAAGACATATTCATAAGCATTCTTAAACTTGAATATAAGCATTCATAATTCCTTAAATCCTAAACATGCATCAAAGACATAATCATAAGCATTCTTAAACTTGAATATAAGCATTCATAATTTCTTAAATCCTAAACATGCATCAAAGACATAATCATAAGCATTCTTAAACTTGAATATAAGCATTCATAATTCCTTAAATCCTAAACATGCATCAAAGACATAATCATAAGCATTCTTAAACTTGAATATAAGCATTCATAATTACATAAATCCTAAACATGCATCAAAGACATAATCATAAGCATTCTTAAACATGAATATAAGCATTCATAATTCCTTAAATCCTAAACATGCATCAAAGACATAATCATAAGCATTCTTAAACTTGAATATAAGCATTCATAATTTCTTAAATCCTAAACATGCATCAAAGACATAATCATAAGCATTCTTAAACTTGAATATAAGCATTCATAATTCCTTAAATCCTAAACATGCATCAAAGACATAATCATAAGCATTCTTAAACTTGAATATAGGCATTCATAATTTCTTAAAGGTCTTTTCTTTTCAAAACATATACATATAGATACTTCAACATAATCATAACTTGCATGGGGGGCCCCAGGTTAAGTACCACATAATGCGCGTTTCCTAATAGGCTGGGGTAGCGAGCCACCAGACCTACTAGAGCAAGACCTATTACGTCTTACCAGGGCAAGACCTCTTACGTCTTCTTATGTCCCTATGGATTTGATTAACGACCACCTGACGGGTCGGGTACTTAACATCTTACAAAGTAAAATACTTAATTCCTTTCTTTCTTGTCTTATCATAAGGAGAGCTCTTAATCCCTACTTGAAAGGGAAGCATCTCCATCTTAGACATTTCATAGCATACATGCATTCATAACATAAGAGTACCCTAAAGGGGTCCTAAAGCATAAACATGTTTGTCACATAAGCATAATTCATAGACATATTCATGGCATATTAAATCATAAAACATGTTCATCATATAGGCATATTTCATGGCATATTACATCATAAACATGTTCATCACATAGGCATATTTCATAAACATATTTCTTGGCATATTAAATCATAAAACATGTTCATCACATAGGCATATTTCATGGCATATTACATCATAAACATGTTCATCACATAGGCATATTTCATAAACATATTTCTTGGCATATTAAATAATAAAACATGTTCATCACATAGGCATATTTCATGGCATATTACATCATAAACATGTTCATCACATAGGCATATTTCATAAACATATTTCTTGGCATATTAAATCATAAAACATGTTCATCACATAGGCATATTAAGTCACTTCGTTCCAGTTGCGTATTGCTACATCACCTTATCTGACTGACCATGTGACTCTCCATGATATGTTGTACAATGTCCAATAATTATAAACTTTTGTCACCTAAATTCATTCATGTAGGCATATATCATAACATAACTTCATAAGGGGTATTTTCATGAAACCCTAACCCTAAAACCATTGGTTGCCAAAACATATAGGGCCATTATCTTGGATTGTTGACACCTAAGAATCCTACTTGAAGCATACCATCTATGAACATAACCTTAGAATCAAGTTCATGCAACCCTAACCCCGAAAGCTTGGGTAGCCGAAACATGTAGGGCTATAATCTTTGGACTTTTGACTCCTAAAGATTCCTACTTGAAGCATACAACCTATAAAAATTTCCCTAGTAGCATTTTCATGAATCCTAGCCCATAAACTTAGTTGGCCGAAGCATATAGGGCTACAAACTTCATATTTCTTTCATGTAACCTATCCTACAAAACTAATATACTGCAGGTGAGAGAATCTTACATCCTTCGCTTGCTTTTAGTGGGTAGTTGACCTTATGGAAGCCAAGAACTAGCTTCTCCTTGCTTGGATGGGGTTCGGCCAAAGGTGAAAATGGAGAGGGGGAGAGATGGATTTCGGTGAGGAAGAAGAAGGGAAGAAGTGGCCAAGTGGAAACTTCCTTCTTCTTTATAAAGGGAGAAAGAGAAGTTTCTCTTCTCTTTTCCATGCCCCTTCATTTACCCTCATCACACTTATCTACAATTTTCCCCTCTTCTTCTAATGATATAATCCTATTGGGCTTCTGGTTAGTGGGTGCATCTATAGGACTTGGCTATCTCTAGAGGTTTGGGGTTCAATTCCTAGGCCTTGCATCTCTTTTTGGCTATTTTCTTTTATTTTTCAAAAAAAAGCCCACATCAAGCCCATTATTGTAAAGCCAAAAACTCTCGTAAAATTGCTAGAAATTTTATGGGCGTTACAATATTTGTACAAGATTTCTCCGCCTCCGACTTGTGTCGAGGAGTATTTGTGATTAGTGGTTGCGTGTGTATCACTAGAGCTCTTTAGAGCTCGATCCGAGTAGGAACCGTTCGGTTCCGAACCACGTTAAATATTTGTGTTTGCGTGTTTGTCCGATTTCGTTATTGCATTATTTCTATTATTCCGCTGCTCGCTAACGAAAATTGTAGACGAACACGAATAATTTCCATCGACGAAACGAAAACGAGCTATTCACCCCCCCCCCCCCTCCCTCTAGCTTCCAAGGATCCCCTATATAGGAGTCAAAACCTAGGATCTAGGAAGCAAAATCCACCTAAGGGCAAGAAAGGTTTGGGTCACAAACCTAAGCCCAAGGAGACCTACCAAAGGGTTCCATTTGATTATGGAACTCAACCTAAGTCTAGGAAAACCAAGGTCACAAGGGAAGTCATCCCTAGGATTGACCATGGTGAGTGTCTAGTGGCTAAGGTTTCCATGAAACCTAGAAAGACCACTAAGAAGGTTACTAGGGAGGTAATCCCTAAGGTTAACAATGATAAGACCCAAATGACCAAGGCTTCTAAGCCTAGGAGGGTCATTAAGAGGGTATTTAGGGAAGTTATCCCTAGTGAATACCTAATTTGTTGGGTTTTTCCGAGCCACAAAAACCGCTTTTTGCGTTGCGGAAACCTCAGAATCCCCAGCCACGGATCCGTGTGAAGATATATTAAAATAAAAACATGTATGTGCTTACTAAAAAACCCTAGATCTACCTTAGATCTAAGAGGTGAGATCATTACCCTCGATGCGACGCCCTTCGCAAATCCCGCTCGTCCAAAAGGGTTGCCGGAACTTGAGAGTGTCAAGTGCACACTCCTCTATTGGTATCCACACAAGCAAAATGTGGAGAAAAGACCATCTTGAGTGTGCTAGCACTCCTAGAATGTCTCGGCAAGATGAGGAAGAAGAAGGAGAGCTTGAGGGAAATTGATCCAAGGTTGAAGATGATGTTGTGTGTAACTCACCAAATGAATTTCACCATCATAACCCCTAAAGTGGCCGGCCACATTATGGAGAGGGGGTTACATGCATGCATGTAACTCCCATGACCCTTGGTCTCCTTCATGATGTGGCACCAATTGAAAAAGTCAATGATGATGTGGAGCATCATCATTGGCCGGCCATGCCAAGTCATCATCATGACATGGCATTTGGTCAAGTCAAACTTGACCTTTCATCTTCCCTCTCAAGTCAAGTCAAACTTGACCTCTTATCTCTCATGGTAGATCAAATCTAACCACTTGACTCAAGTCAATTTAATTTAATGAATCTCTATTCATTAATTTAAATTGATTTGATGAATCAAATATAAATTAGACTCATTCAACACTTGAATCAACTTGAGTCTAACTCAATTAGTCTAATTTGGATTACTCTTAATCCAATTTGATTCATCCCATGAACCTAATCCTCATGGTTCATCATATGAACCTAATCTCTATCTAATTGCTCTTATGTGTGTGACCCTATAGGTTCTTGTAATGTTGGCAATGTCCCTAAACCGATTTAGGAACATAAGCAATGAGCGGTATCTAGCAACACATCATTGCTACCCAAGTTACAAGAATGTTGAGCTCCAACATCACCTTTTTGACTACTAATTGTGACTCTCACAATATGTGACAATGTCCCTCTATCCTTGACATCTAGATTGACCAATCGAGGCATAGACCGTGTCATCCTAGGTACAATCTAAATCTTGAACTCCAAGTAGACTCACTCTAATCAAATGAGCTCAATATCTCATATTGACTCATTTGGGCATAGCCATGCACTTCGTGGTCTCACTCTATCAAGAATATCGTTGTCACTCCCGTCATATAGGAGGGATAGATCCCATCTACATCACTCACATCCCTCCGCATAATTTGTTACATACCCAGTAATCGCCTTTATAGTCCACCCATTTACGGGTGACGTTTGACGAAGCCAAAGTATGCAACTCCATATATAGGGAACCATGGTGACTTCAGGTCTAAGGACTAATAGTCATACTAATAGGCACATGAGAAAGTATATGACACTCATATAACGATCCATGATACTTTCTCATGGCGGGTCATTCAGTATACATTCTCCAATACATACCCATGTGTCAACTTGATATCTCATATCCATGACTTGTGATATCAAGTCATCATGTTGACCTACATGCTAGTCTCTACGCATTAACATTGTCCATGAATGTTAATACTTGACTACGAATGATTAAGAGTAGTGTTCTCTATATCATTTCATTATCGATTCAACCAATCGATTGATATAGATAAGAACCTACTACTCAAGGACATTATTATATTTAGTTATTTGGCACCAATATAAGTAAATATAATGACCATGCCTTTATAAATAGGAATATGACACAATAAAGTCCATACAACAATCATCACATGATTGACTCTAGGGCTTTCACTAATAATCTCCCACTAGCACTAGTGTCAATCACCGTAGTATCTAATACCCAATGACCTAGTGTGACCATCATGCTTTTTCTGTGCCAAATCCTTGGTCAAGGGATCTGCGATGTTAGCCTCTGTGGGTACTCTACAAATCTTCACATCTTATCTATCGATAATCTCTCAAATGAGATGGACGCATCGATATATTCGGCCTCTGTTGTAGAATCAGCAACTATATCTTGCTTGGAACTCTTCCATCTCACAGCACCACTATTCAAGCAAAACACGAACTCTGACTACGATCTATAATCATCCTTGTCAGTTTGGAAGTTGGCATCGTTGTAACCCTTTACAGCTAGCTCCTCATCGCCTCCAAATATCAAGAAATATTCTTTAGTCCTTCTCAAGTACTTAAGAATATTCTTGACTGCTATCCAGTGATGCTCACCTGGATCTGACTGGTATCTACTCGTCAAGCTCAAAGCATACGAGACATCAGGACGAGTACACAGCATGACGTACATGATAGATCCTATAGCAGATGCGTAAGGGATCTTATCCATGCGGTCTCTCTCCTCTCTAGAAGAGGAACTTTGAGTTTTCGAAAGACTCACACCATGTGACATTGGCAGAAGACCCTTCTTGGAATTCTGCATGGCAAACCGTAGTAATACCGTGTCAATGTATGTACTCTGACTTAGGCTAAGCAATCTCTTAGATCTATCTCTATAGATCTTGATACCTAAAATACAGGTTGCTTCACCTAAGTCCTTCATTGAGAAGCACGTCCCGAGCCAAGTCTTCACAGACTCTAGCGAAGGGATGTCATTCCCAATGAGCAGTATGTCATCCACATACAATACAAGGAAGACAACTGTGTTCCCATTAACCCTCTTGTAGACACTGGGTTCATCTTCATTCTTGATGAAACCAAACTATTTGATCGCATTATCGAATCGAAGATCCCTGCTCCGAGAAGCTTGCTTTAGCCCATAAATGGACCTTTGCAGCTTGCATACCTTTCCAGTATGCTATGGATCTTCAAAACCCTCAGGTTGTGTCATGTACACATCCTTGAGTAAGTTTTCATTCAGAAACACGGTTTTGACATCCATCTGCCAGATCTCATAATTGTGGTATGCTGCAATAGCAAGCAAGATCCGAATGGACTTAAGCATCGCCACTGGAGAAAAGGTTTCATCATAGTCAATACCATGGATTTGCTTGAAACCTTTAGCCACCAATCGACCCTTATAGGTATGCGTAAGTCCATCCATGTCAGTCTTTCTCCTAAATACCCACTTACACCCAATGGGTTTGACCCCTTCAGGTGGATTAACCAAAGTCCATACTTGGTTGGTGTACATGGATTCCATCTCGGATCTCATGGCCTCTAGCCATTTCTCAGAATCTGGGCTCATCACAGCTTCCTGATAGGAGGTAGGCTCATTCTCAATGAGCATAACGTCATCATGGTCAGACAAGAGAAATGAGTATCTCTCAGGCTGACGACGTACCCTATCAGACCTGCGAAGAGGTAAGTCAACATGAACAGGTGGTTGTTCCACAACTCTTTGTGCAACAACCTCATCACCCACAACACTTTGTGGTTCCTGTTCAACCTCCATCAAGGCCTCAGTGTTATGGTCCTTATCTTGAATTTCTTCAAGATCGAAGGTACTCCCACTAGTTTTTCTAGAAACAAAATCCCTTTCTAGAAAAACTCCAGTCTTTGCCACAAACACTTTGTGCTGACTGGGAATGTAGAAGTAATATCCCTTTGTATCCTTGGGATATCCAACAAAATAGCACCTATCGGATTTGGGCCCCAGTTTGTTTGAGACTTGACGTCGAACGTAAGTCTCACAACCCCAAATCCTCATAAGAGACATCTTGGGATTTCTCCCTGTCCATATCGTATATGGTGTCTTTATGATAGCCTTGGATGGTACACGGTTAAGGGTAAAGGCTGCTGTGTCTAGAGCATATCCCCAAAAGGATATAGGAAGATCTTTGTGACTCATCATAGATCGTACCATATCTAATATGGTACGATTCCTCCTTTTGGATACACCATTCCACTGTGGTGTTCAAGGAGGAGTGAGTTGGGATAGAATCCCACACTCAGCTAGATAGTCACGAAACTCATGGCTAAGGTATTCACCACCTCGATCTGATCAAAGTATCTTAATACTCTTGCCAAGCTGGTTTTGTACTTCATTCTTCAATTCTTTGAACTTTTCAAAGGATTCTGATTTTTGTGTCATAAGATACACATAACCATATCTACTGAAGTCATCAGTAAATGTAATGAAGTACCTGTAACCACCTCTAGCAGCAACATTGAAAGGACCACATACATCACTATGTATAAGTCCTAACAAATCTGTTGCTCTTTTGCTGTGTCCACTAAAGGGAGTCTTGGTCATCTTGCCTAAAAGGCAAGACTCGCATGTCTCATATGATTCAAAATCAAATGAGTCTAGCAACCCATCCTTATGGAGCTGAGACAAGCGACTCTCATTTATGTGACCTAAGCGACAGTGCCAGAGATAGGTTTGGTTCAATTCATTTAACTTGAACCTTTTGGTACTTATGTTATAGATAGGGCTCTCTAAGTCTAGAAAATAGAGTCCGTTCATTAGAGGTGCACTACAATAGAATATATCATTTAAAAAAACTGAATAACATTTGTTCTTTATTATAAATGAAAATCCTTTCTTGTCCAAACAAGAAACTGAAATGATGTTCTTAGTTAAGAAAGGCACATAACAACATTCATCTAATTCTAGTACAAGCCCAGAGGCCAGAGATAGATCATAAGTTCCTACAGCAACAGCAGCAACCCTTGCTCCATTGCCTACTAGTAGGTCCACCTTGCCCTTTGTCAATGCCCTGCTATTTCTCAGCGACTGCACATTGGTACAAATGTGAGATGAACATCCGGTATCTAATACCCATGATGAAGAAATAGATAGATTGACTTCTATAACATTTATACCTGAAGTAGAAGTCTCACTTCTTTTCTTCTTAAGATCTTCCAGGTATGCCTTACAGTTACGCTTCCAGTGTCCTGCTTCCTTGCAGTAGAAGCAAGCCCCTTCCTTGGCTACCCCTCCTTTGGGTTTAAGTTCTTTGCCTTTGCCCTTGGCTTGGGACTTTCCCTTACCTTTAGGCTTGCCCTTGCCATTCTTCTTTTGCACCATCAAAATGGTGTCAGATTTTCCTTTCTTAAGGTTAAGCTCAGCAGTTCTCAACATGCTGAGCATTTCAGGCAATGTCTTATAAATTTCATTCATGTTATAATTCATGACAAATTGATTGAAGGCTTGTGGCAAAGATTGCAAGATCAGGTCAGTGGCCAGCTCTTGGCTAAGTGGGAATCCCAGCCTTTGTAGGTTTTCTACGTACCCAATCATCTTGAGTACATATTGACCTACGGGAGTCCCTTCTTGCATTTTAGACCCAAACAATGCCTTAGAGACTTCATATCTCTCATGCCTTGCTTGTCCTTGATATAGTTGACGAAGATGTCCAACCATATCATAAGCATTCATGAACACATGTTGCTTCTGAAGCTCAGAGTTCATGGTCGCGAGCATTAGACATGACACATCTAATGCATCATCTTGATGCTTCTTGTAAGCATCTTTGTCAACTCGCGAGGCAGTGGCAAGAGGTGCCTCCGGAATGGGCTGCTCCAAGACATACAACTTCCTTTCTTGGGTGAGAATAATTCTCAGGTTCCTGTACCAGTCCAGGAAATTCGCTCCATTGAGCTTGTCCTTCTCAAGGATAGAACGCAGAGAGAGAGTGTTCATGTTTGTCGACATAGTTATCTACAACATACAATATAGAGAATTAATATCATATTCCTTTTATCATTTAATTTGGCCTTTAATCAAATGATGCTCCCACTAAATTATAGGAATTTTGTAGAATCGAGTTATGGATGTGGTCAAACCACATTACTAGATTCATACAAACTAGCTATAATTCTTGTGGGACAAGATCCACATCATACTAAGCCTTGAGTTAGCTTTGGCTAAATCGCCCAAGACTTAGTACGATCGGTGGGTAACACATTACCGATTACATCTCTATGCAACTCTTGTTTATAGGATCAAGACCCACATTTACAAAAGACCTTGAGTTAGCTTTGGCTAAATCGCCCAAGATTTAGTGTAAATGCGATCTTAACCTATCTTTCCAACGATTGGAATATGCCTATAGTTCTACTCGATCCAATTGAGTTAACTATTTTTGCTCAATCTAATTGAGCTTACTCTAACCCAAGCGTGATAGGCGGGACCAAGATTGTCCCTCCGTACCCTACCAAGATAATATGTGTTGCTCTGCTTTGGCAGATTCAACAACAACAAATGATCGAGGTAGTGATGGGTATCAAGGCTCGGTAGGCATTTTCGAGTTGATTCGATTATCACTACAAAAAAAATAGTCATTAGCGACGAATTTTAAAAAAAAATCGTTGCAAAATAAATTAGCGACGAATTTAGCGACAAAAATATTTTTGTTGCGGATAAAGCGTCGCAAATATTAGGGACAAAAATAGCGACGAATTTTTGCAACGAATTTTAGCGACGAAAATTAGGGACGAATTTAAAATTTCGTCGCTAATTTTGTTGCAGAAGTTATGAAAAATTCAAAAATTCGTCGCAATTTTCATCGCTAAAATTTGCGACGAATTAAAAATTTGTCGCATATTTGCGACGAAATATGAAATTCGTTGCAAAACTTTATGATAAAAAATAAATTCATCGCAGAAAATTCGCAACAAAATAATAATTTCGTTGGTAAATTTGCGACTGATACAAATTCGTCGCAAATTTCGTCGCAGAATTCGTCGCAAATTTCGTCTCAAAAAACCTTATTTTGCGATGAATTCTTTTTTCGTTGCAAAAATTTGCGACGAATTAAATTTTCGTCGCAAATTTGTCACAAATTTCGTTGCAGAATTTATCGCAGGTTAGTTTTATTGCTAAATTCGTTGCTAATTTGCGACGAAAATTAAATTCGTCGCAGAAGTCGTCGAAGAATTCTCAGAATTTAGCAACGAATTTGTAAATTTGTCGCTAAATAAAATTTTTTTTAACATATTTCATCCGTTTCGATATTCTATCGTATATACAAATTTTCACACACACAGAACAAAATACAATAAGTTCTAATATCCAAATAAATACATTCAATACAAACAAAACACATACACATTCAATACAACAAAATAATATTCAATAATATCCAAAAATATTTCATATCCAAATAAATACAAAGTAACTCAATAAGTTAAGAACAATACAACATTCCAAATAAAAAGTTATATCCTACAACATTTCAAACATCAACATAGTTCTGATATCCAAATAACAATGTCCACACAAAAGATCTCAACACATGCGAAAGAAAAAAGAAAAGAGAATCTGGTAAGCAATCGCCGACATTCTTTTACCTGCATTAGAAAAGAAACAAACAAAAAGTATCATACATTAAAAAAAACTATATACTAACACGAAAATAAATATGTAAAGACTTACAATGATGTGCATTTTCAACCGCCATAAGGATTGACTTCATCGATCATTCCTGTTTAAAGAAAAATAAAAAGTACTAATCAAAAATTAAAAAAATGAAGGATTAACAAACTCAATAAACTAAAAAATTTTAAAAGTACTAATTACAAACATGCATACAATATCATCATCGTCGCCACCATCATCGTCATTACTCAGAGGAATATGACTTGGATCAGAACTAAATTGCTGAAACTGTCGCATTAGAAAGGCTTGTTGTCGTCGCATTTCTATCATTTCTTGATCCCTTTGTGAGTTTTGTTGTTGTATTTCTAGAATTTGCTGATCTCTTTCATGTATTATGCCCTTCAAATTGCTAACCTCCTCAGTTAAGTTATGTATCTGTGCCGCTACTACTGGTGGAGTAGAAGAAATAGATCTACGAGGAGCATTATGCATTCTGCTCAGAGAACACATACCTAATATCCTTCCCCCTTTTGATCCTCCACTCGCCTCAAGCCATAAATCCAAATTATTACTAACAGATGGCTCAGATCCCTCAGTATCACCATCATCTCCTGAAATTCTCTGAGATGAGGATAACTGATCATATCTCTCCTACACAAAATTAAAATTTTAATCAGAGCATTTACATAACTAACAGAATTAAAGTTATAAAGTAAGTTTAAAGAATAATTCAAACCTTAATTGCTCTAGCTCTATCTCCACTCCAAGTCTTATCTTTTTTTGGAAAGTGCGAACGAAAGTATCTATAAATTCCGGCTCCTTTCCCAATTCCTTAGACTAAATATAAGAATGTTAGAAATAAAATAATAATCTGAAATAAATTTAAAAACTAATTGTAGAATTAAAAAATTACCAATCTACGTGAATGCTACTCGATATTTATAGATCCTCCCGCATATGTTGCAGATAAGTCTCCAGAATTACATGCTTGATTTAATTTATTCTGTTGACTCCTTTTTTTGCTCTCATCAGATTGCCAATAATTGGAGATTTTACTCCAATTTTCCGACGTGACACAGGCTGGTTTTTTTCCAGTACTTTTGGCATGACTCAATACATGTCGGATATGATCGCCACATTTTTTTTAAAAATTCTTTTAACTTCCAAGTCTTGAGTAGGGTCCCAAATAAATGTCCGCTGAGATGGAAAAAAAACATTTGATTATATAATCACTTATTTAATATATAAAATAATTCAATTATACCTTAAACTCGCACCACCATAGTTCTTTTGTAGGTCCTGGCGTACTTGAGTATGACAAAGAGTCTCCTCTCCAATAGTTATTCACGATTTTATTGATCTCGTGAATAACAGGTACAGAATTTTCAAACCTACGATAAAGTGAAAAAAATTTGAATAAATAATTAAGATAGTTTAAAACTTATAATATTTATATTACTTACGAATCTCCAATCGGAAATATATACGGTCGACTTTCGATGTTCTCAATAGAGGAGTGTCTGGCGGGTACAGGTGAATAAGAATGGGAAGGTCGTGCTGGCGAATGAGATGAATGTGCGGCGTGATCATGTGAAGGTCGAGGCGATCGGGGGCATGTAAGTATAGTCTTTGTGAGCGGTGAATCGGTCGCGATACTAGTACTCTGTCGTCTCTGGCCACCACGTCGAAACTATCAACCAAAATCAAAATTAGAATAAAGCAAATAAAACTTTTATGCTTAATGAAGAACATGAAAAACTTACAATATTCATAATGAAGATATGAGAGACTGCGAGAAGCTATGATGATGTCACCTCTGATAACCTATAAGAACAAAATATACACAACATACAGAGACAAAAGATATAAATTTAACAATGAGACATTATATAAACAAATAATTGAGCTAAGAAATTTGGTAAAATTATAGTTTAAAACTAAAATTATATATAAAAAAACTTACCCTAGATGTCAAAATTCAAAGTCCTCATTATCATCTTCCTCATCCTCATCAGTCTCCTCATCCTCGGTCTCCTCCTCCTCTTCCTCCTCGTCCCCCTCCTCCTCCTCCTCCTCCTCCTCATCATCATCAATTTCAGTTGCATCCACGTTTATCACTACTCTTTGGGATCTAAATAGCGTTGGAATAATATATTCCTCGATATGAAACATATTTGTAACTTTATCTTGTTGATATGCAATGTCTTGCCAGCGCTCTTCAATTTTTTTCCGTGCTTTTGTTTTACAAACAACCCACCATTCATTTTTGTCACGCCTCAAACTAGGATATGGAGCATAGAAAACTTGAATCGCTTGTTGTGCCAAAATAAATGGTTCATATCTCTTATACAATCTTTTATGATTTATTTCAACCAAATTATACTGTGGATGCACCTTCATCCCTCTGACGGGGTCAAACCAGCGAGACGTAAATAAGATAACTCGCATTTCTGGACAAGGATATTCAATCTCTATAATTTCATCCAGCAAACCATAAAATTCATTGCTTGCACCTCCATCATTGGAAGATTGAACACATACTCCACTATTCATTGTACTCTTTCCATTTCCATATTCTTGAGTATGGAAATTATAGCCGTTTATGAAATATGCTGGCCAAGTGCATACCATTGCTTTTGGACCCCATGATAGATGGATTAGCAATTCTTGCTGAACGTGAGTTTGATTAGCATAAACCTATACTCAAATGAAAATGATATTTATTTAAAAGCTAAGATATGTGTAAACAAAAATGAGGTAATTAAAACTGCTTACATATGATTTGAACCATGGTGCAAATTCTTGATCGTAGAAGTGATCAAACTCACGTGTCGTGATTTCAGAATATAAGTTTTGGAAAATCCTATAATAAAAAATTGAATTATAACATAAAAAAATTAACACTTAACGAAGAAATAGAAAATATATACTAACTCGAAATATGACGATACTTCTGGACAATTAAGTAAAACATATGTCTGGGCTGCCCGCCATTCTTGATCAGTTAAGTATCGTTGCTTACACGGTCCACTTGGTCGACCAAGATAATTAAAAATTGAGAATGAATTCAAATTGGGATCGACAGGACCTTCATCATTCCTTTCGGATTTCCGTCTTTTGGTCTTAACGTGAGGCTCAAAATAATATGATGCAAAAGTTGTTACTTCCTCCACAATATATGCATTCACAATAGAGGCATCAACATGTGCCTTATTTTTCACTTTTTTCTTCAAATGATATAAGAATCTGATTGTAATATAACAAATTGTATTAGAAATGAATATATAAAAAAATTATACATTTTTATGCAATAATAACGAAGTATAGAATATGCGAATTATACCTTTCAAAAGGATACATCCATCGATAATGAACTGGTCCTCCAACTTTGGCCTCATATGGCAAGTGAACCAAAAGATGTTCCATTGAATCAAAAAATGCTGGCGGAAAAATCCTTTCTAAATTGCACAAAATTATTGGAATGTCTCTATCTAACTTCTCCATGTGTGAATATCCCAAAACTGTTGAGCATATATCATGAAGAAAAATACTTAACTCTGTAATGGCACCCCATACAAAATTCGGTAAGAGTTCTTTAAAGGCAATAGGAATTAGTCTTTCCATGAATATATGACAATCATGGCTTTCAAACCCATCAATTTGCATTCCTTCATATCGACACATCTCCCAAGATTAGAAACATACCCATCAGGAAATCTCAATGACTTCAACCATTCACAAACAACACGACTCTGTTCCTTATTCAATGTATAAATTGCCTTTGGTTTTGGTCTCCTACTATTTTCATCAACATCAAGGGTCGGTCGTTTACAAATGAGTCGCATATCTTTTCTTGCATTCAGATTATCTTTTGTTTTTCCGGTGATATCCATCACTGTATTTATCAGATTATCAAAAATATTCTTCTCAATATGGATAACATCGAGATTATGATGAATCAAATTACTAAACCAATACGGTAACTCCCAAAATATACTTCGTTTGGTCCATTTATGGTTGCTTCCATATTCATAAGTTGTACCATGTGGCTCTTCAATAACAGATGGAAAGTGAAGAACTCTGTACCAAATATCTTGACTTGTCAATCTCAATGGCGGAGGTGTTCTTTCAATTCGATTCCTCGTGAATTCATCTTTATTCCTTCTGAAATTATGATTTAGTGGTAAAAGTTGTCTATGACAATCAAAATAACTCGGCTTCTTACCATGCTTCAATCTAATCGACTTTGATCTCTCCATACATATTGGGCATCCTAAGATCCCTGTAGTACTCCAACCTGATAGCATACCATAAGCCAAAAAGTCATTTATGATCCAAAGAAGAGCAGCCTTCATTACAAACATCTGATTAGTATGAATGTCGTATGTAGGAAAACCTTCATCCCATAGTTGTTTTAGCTCTGCAATCAATGGTTGCATATAAACATCTATTAACTTCTTTGGATTTTTTGGGCCAGGCACAACCAATGTTAAAAATATATACGGTGTTTTCATGCACATCCCAGGCGGAAGATTATACGGAGTTAATATAACTGGCCAACAAGAATAGTGTCTTCCTGATTTACCACATGGAGCAAATCCGTCAGCACAGAGACCTAACCTAATATTTCGAGTCTCCTTCGCAAAATCAGGATATGTTCTATCAAAATTTTTCCACACCTCTGCATCTGATGGATGACACATTAGTCCCTCTTCTGTTCGATGATTTGCATGCCAAGTCATGTGTTCAGCAGTTGTCTTTGATGCATAAAGCCTTTGTAACCTAGGAGTTAAAGGCAAATAAAATACCTGACTATATGATTTACGTCGTTGCTGCCTCCTACTAGTGCTCTTGTACCTATCTTGATTACAGAATTTACAAACATCTACATCTGCATCATCTCCCCAATATAACATACAACCATCTCTGCACACATCAATTCTTTCCACTGGGAGACCTAATTCTTTCATCAGTTTTTTCATACTGTACAAATCATTGGGCAGTATATGATCACGCGGCAATGCCTCTTCAAAAGCTTGAACAAAATTATTAAAACAATCTTCAGACACATTATGCTCTGCCTTGACATTCAACATTCTTGCGGTGAACGATAGTTTAGTGTGAGTCTCACAACCAGCCCATAAAGGTTCATCTGCAGCACTCAACACCTCCTGAAATTTGAGATATGCTTCATTATTCATATTCTGACCGATATCTGTTACTTGTACCTCTTCCAAGGGTGATGCATTAGTAAACATTTGCTCAACTATTGGAGGACAACTTGAAGTTGCACCTTGTGATTGGGGAATCAAATTCGGGCCCACTACATCATATATCATCCTCTGATATGGATTTAATTGATTATAATCACTTTGATCCCTAGAGACTTGTGTGTTGTGTCTATGATAATCTTCATCAGATATAAATGGTTCACCATGACATGTCCAGTTATAGTAATTTGCAACGAATCCAAATCTACAAAGATGCTCTAAAACTTTGCTAGACGGTAAAAATCTACCATTGTGACACTTTCTGCACGGACACCTTATCTGATTACCATCCATAAACTCAACATTACTAGCTGCGAAATTTAAAAACTCTTTCAACCCACTCATAAATTCATCAGTTAAACCCCGACGTTCAGGTAAATTCCTATTATACATCCAACTCCTTTCACGCTGCATTATGTCTGTTTTCAATCAATTATATTAATATAAACTCCTAGAAAATACAATAATACGAATATACAGTTAGTTCACATATGAATTCACTATGTTTAACTATCTTTAAACAGAAACGAAGAAAGACAACAGTTCAGAACATAGTGTGGCCTCCTTGGCAAACTAACAACATTTAGGATAACTAACACGTAATTGATATGGAAAGAGAATTTTTTGTTCATGGGGATGAGAGGACACACACAAAACCATGTTGTTGAATGTCATTGTCAACAGATTTTGCAGATGCATAGGACCATAGACGTCAACAAATCAATAGCACAGTTTGAATGTAATTAAGGTATTTTGCATTTCGAGAATGCATAACGTTTGGCAAAAATATAAAATAGTTGTAATGGATTGCAGATTCTGATGGTGTATGTTAATGTTTATGAAATGGTTATGTGTCATATCCTTGAATTTTATCATGCTTGAAAACTTATATTATATATGTTACATGAGTTGCATGTTTGCAAAATGTTTCAAAAAACATATAATATATTTCCATGTATTACTGCATTTAGTATACATTATCCTTTGTTATAAAAAGGCATCTCATAATCTTATGCTAACCACCATGGCATTAAGGTGTCAATGAATTGGGCCCAGGTATAAAAATCTGCAAGATTATGGTAATATCATGGAGTCCCAGTATGATTTTGAATAGAATGCATCGGGCGCAACCTATACCATACCACTCTAATACCACTCTAGATCAACACAGAAAATTAATAATCATATAAATTTCAATATAAAAAATAACACTGATTTAAAAAAAAATATTATACCACTGGTGGCTACGAGCGTCTCCGAGCTGACGATTGGTGGCTGTCGTCGGCTCCCTGGCGGCGACTGTCGGACCTCTCGGACAGAGACCTAACCGGTGGCTACCGGCGCACATGGTCGCGGTCGCGGCCGCGCCTCGACAATGGCCGGTGGCGCCGGGCGTGGTCGCGGCGGCCGCCAGAATCGCGGACACCGTGGCGAGGCTCGCCGTGGCAGGAGGCGGGCGCCGACGGCTACCGTGAGCGAGGCGGCACCGGAAGTGTCGGACAGCGGCGACGAGACTCGCGGGTGCTGGCAGGAAGGCGGGCGCCGGCGGCTGGCAGGGAGGCGGGCGGCGGCGGCGGCGGCGGCGCTCGTGGTCGCGGGGGCACGGACCGACGAGGGGCGGTGGTGAGCTCGCGGCGCCGGGCTCGCGGCGCGCGGGCTGCGGCGGCCGGCTCGCGGCGCAGCGGCGCGGGCGCCGCGGCCGCCGGGGCACGCCACGGATGAGGTGGGCGGCGGCGCCGCGCGCGCCGGGGCGGCGCGCGCCGACTGGTGCGGCGGCTCGATCGATCGACGCCGGCGCGCGCGAAGAGCGGCGGCGGATCGTGTCGGGCACGACGCGAGGGAATGAAACGAAGGGACTTAGGGCATCGGGAAGTAGGGTTTAAATTTACAACGAATCTTTGGATTCGTTGCAAATTTGCAACGAATCCAAAGATTCGTTGCAAATTTTTAAAAAAAAAATAGAAAAATTTTAAAAGTTTGCAACGAATCTGTGATTCGTTGCAAATTTGCAACGAATCACAGATTCGTTGCAAATTTAAAAAAAAAAATTTAAACATTTGAAAACGTTAACTGATTTTTTTAATATTTTTTTTTAAATTTAAAAAATTGCAACGAATCCGAGATTCGTTGCAAAATTGCAACGAATCCGGGATTCGTTGCAAAATTTTCCAACGAATCCAGGATTCGTTGGAAATTTTTTAAAAAAAAATAGAAAAATTTTAAAAGTTTGCAACGAATCTGTGATTCGTTGTAAATTTGCAACGAATCACAGATTCGTTGCAAACTTTAAAAAAAAATTAAACATTTGAAAACGCTAAATGAATTTTTTAATATTTTTTTTTAATTTAAAAAATTGCAACGAATCCACGATTTTGCAACGAATCCTTGATTCGTTGCAATAATTTTGCAATGAATCCCTGGATTCGTTGCAAAATTGCAACGAATCCTGGATTCGTTGCAATTTTTTAAATTAAAAAAAATATTAAAAAAATTAAAATTTTAAATCATTTTTGAACGTTGCAAATCATATTTGAAAAAAAATTTAAAAACTTTAAAATCGTTAAATGAATTTTTTAAATTTTTTTTTATAAAATTAATAGTTTTCAACGAATCTATGGATTCGTTGCATATTTAGCACAGATTCGCTGTAAATAATTTTTTATTTTAAATTAAATAAATTATTCGAAACTCATTTACTAACTTACAGATCTCCGAATGAGATAAAATCAGTGCTAATTTGTTCGTCTAGTTCTCCTCATTATATAAACATCGTCAAAAATGTTTTAATCCGTGAATTTTCGAATATCGGTCTATCTAAGAAATCTAATTCACATTAAAAAAATCACATATCGCAATATTTTCGGTAAAATTTATTTTTAAAAATATATATATATTTAAGGGAACTAGACGAACACATAAAACTTGTTTCATCAAATTCCAAACTCTCTAAGTCACTTAATCGGGTTCGACGAATTTTTAATTTTTTTTTTCTAAAAATAAGTGTTTGCAACGAATCCTCGGATTCATTGCAAAATCAGCAACGAATTCTCGGATTCGTTGCAAAATAGAAACGAATCCACGAATTCGTTGCAAAATATTTAAAATTAAACTCGTTCACGAGAACTTGTTTTCTATTTTTTTTTAATAAAATAAATATCTGCGACGAATTCTGAATTCGTCGCTAAATTATGCAACGAAAATTATTTCCATCGCAAATTGGCGACGAAAAAAAATTCCGTCACAAATATTTGCGACGGAAAATAATTTTCATCGCCTATTTGCGACGAAAATAAATTCGTCGCAAATTTCTACAACGAATTTTGAATTCGTTGCAGACACTTGCGACGAATTTATTTTTTCGTTGCAAATTGGCGACGAAAGTTATTTTCCGTCGTCAATTTGCGACGAATTTCGCAACAAAATTTGAATGTTGGAAATTTTTTAATTTTTTCAACAAATTTTTGTCCGTCGGAAAATTCATAACAAATTTGCGACGAAACATAAAATTTGTCGCTATTTTTGTTGCAGATTTGCAACGAAAATAATTCGTTGCCAAAGTTCATCGCCAAAAAGCAGTTTTTTTGTAGTGTATGATCTAATCTAATTGTAATGTGTATCTCATACGCATTTAGGCCTTTATTATCCTATATTAGCATGCATCACATACATACAATCATTATTCTAGCATGCATCATATACATACAAGAAAATTATCCTAGCATGCATCATATACATACAAGCATTATTCTACTAGCATGCATCACATACATACAAGCAAAATCAAATAAATAAATATATATATATATATATATATATATATATATATATATATATATATATATAAATATATATATAAAATGTGATATAGTCATGGCCCTACTACGATCTTCTCAAGGCAATGAGAAGATCGGACGATCAACCTAAGGCTAGCGGCTTCTCCAAGCGCTTCCTTTGACCGTCATGTGTCGTCGTCACACTTCTCGTAACCTCGTCTTCAAGTGGACTTTCCACCGCTCCATTTTGTACATTACAAATATGAAACTCGAGTTACATTCGAGTCTAAAACTATTTACAACTAGAATATCAAAAAGGAGGTACGACGCGCAGGTCGCATACACTATACAACACGCACAACCACAAAACGGCACACAGGCCGTATTATGAATTACAACACATCACATCCAATCATATTGGGGTTATTGGGTCATGACAATCACAGAATTGTACATAATTCTAAATTATGTATTTTTACAGAAAATTTCTATAATTTATTTTTTCAATTTTATGAGTCACCTCTCCGTAACGGTCCCGCTAAGCGGTTTCCGGGCCCGATCGCGGGACAAGGCCCCTTTCGGGGATAGGGGCAGCGCCCCTACTCGCAAAAATAAACCTTGCGAGTATCCCTACTACGATCTTACAACGACTTAAGTCGCTGTCCCAAAAACCTAAAGCGAGATTTCACCGTTTCGGAGAGTTTTTCTCGACGGTTGAAGCCTACAAGTGTCCCAACACTCGTTGCTTCGACTATTCGAGAAAAATACCCAAAAAATTCTATAAAATAGGAAATTTATAGAAACATATAAATCTGTAATTTTTATATCTAATACAAAAATTACAAAAATGAAGCACATACATGCTTCGCACGTGGCTCTGATACCACGTGTGTGACCTTTCTGAGCCGCAAAAACCGCTTTTTGCGTTGCGGAAACCTCGGAATCCCCGGCCACGGATCCGTGCGAAGATATATTAAAATAAAACATGTATATGCTTACTAAAAAACCTAGATCTATCTTAGATCTAAGAGGTGAGATCATTACCCTCGATGCGACGCCCTTCGCAAATCCTGCTCGTCCAAAAGGGTTGCCGAAACTTGAGAGTGTCAAGTACACACTCCTCTATTGGTATCCACACAAGCAAAATGTGGAGAAAAGACAATCTTGAGTGTGCTAGCACTCCTAGAATGTCTCGGCAAGATGAGGAAGAAGAAGGAGAGCTTGAGGGAAATTGATCTAAGGTTGAAGATGATGTTGTGTGTAACTCACCAAATGAATTTCACCATCATAACCCCTAAAGTGGCCGGCCACATTATGGAGAGGGGGTTACATGCATGCATGTAACTCCCATGACCCTTGGTCTCCTTCATGATGTGGCACCAATTGACAAAGTCAATGATGATGTGGAGCATCATCATTGGCCGGCCATGCCAAGTCATCATCATGACATGACATTTGGTCAAGTCAAACTTGACCATTCATCTTCCCTCTCAAGTCAAGTCAAACTTGACCTCTTATCTCTCATGGTTGATCAAATCTAACCACTTGACTCAAGTCAATTTAATTTAATGAATCTCTATTCATTAATTTAAATTGATTTGATGAATCAAATATAAATTAGACTCATTCAACACTTGAATTAACTTGAGTCTAACTCAATTAGTCTAATTTGGATTACTCTTAATACAATTTGGTTCATCCCATGAACCTAATCCTCATGGTTCATCATATGAACCTAATCTCCATCTAATTGCTCTTATGTGTGTGACCCTATAGGTTCTTGTAACGTTGGTAATGTCCCTAAACCGATTTAGAAACATAAGCAATGAGCGGTATATAGCAACACATCATTGCTACCCAAGTTACAAGAATGTTGAGCTCCAACATCACCTTTGTGACTACTAATTGTGACTCTCACAATATGTGACAATGTCCCTCTATCCTTGACATCTAGATTGACCAATCGAGGCATAGACCGTGTCATCCTCGGTACAATCTAAATCTTGAACTCCACGTAGACTCACTCTAATCAAATGAGCTCAATATCTCATATTGACTCATTTGGGCATGGCCATGCACTTCGTGGTCTCACTCTATCAAGAATATCGATGTCACCCCCGTCATATAGGAGGGATAGATCCCATCTACATCACTCACATCCCTCCGCATAATTTGTTACATACCCGTCGCCTTTATAGTCCACCCATTTACGGGTGACGTTTGACGAAACCAAAGTATGCAACTCCTTATGTAGGGAACCATGGTGACTTCAGGTCTAAGGACTAATAGTCATACTAATAGCCACATGAGAAAGTATATGACACTCATATAACGATCCATGATACTTTCTCATGGCGGGTCATTCAGTATACATTCTCTAATGCATACCCATGTGTCAACTTGATATCTCATATCCATGACTTGTGAGATCAAGTCATCATGTTGACCTACATGCTAGTCTCTATGCATTAACATTATCCCTGAATGTTAATACTTGACTACGAATGATTAAGAGTAGTGTTCTCTATATCATCTCATTATCGATTCAACCAATCGATTGATATAGATAAGAACCTACTACTCAAGGACATTATTATATTTAGTTATTTGGCACCAATACAAGTAAATATAATAACCATGCCTTTATAAATAGGAATATGATACAATAAAGTCCATACAACAATCATCACATGATTGGCTCTTGGGCTTTCACTAACATAATTAACCCAAGGAGCTTCAATAAGTATTGGGTTCCTAAGAGCGTGATTCCATCACGCTAAGTGGGTTGGGGTGTTAACTTGAATTGGTGGGTAGTTAACCTAACTATAATAAGGTTAACACTTTATAGCATTTTCAAGGTTATATGATACCTTGGAAATAAGATTGAATGTTAATCCTAAAAGATTTTAGGATGTGCCAATAAGCCTTGAGAATTGTGAAAAATTGATTAAACTTGACACATTTAGACATAGAGATATTGGTGTGCAATTTGGGGCTTTGGCACACTTTGGGAATTCATGTATCAGGAAAATTGTCTTAAGGTTTAGAAATTACATTTAAGATTAACACTCAAGCACTATATATCTTGATGTCACATATTTGCCATGCTTCATGTGTCTTACCATATGTTTGCATGGAAGGTAAGTTTATGGTGTATTGCATCTCACAAAATATATCATTCACCTTGATTGTGTATTTCAACACTTAGAAAGGGTTAGATGCTAGGATTTAAAACTTTTGGATGTTAATGTTGTTGGGTTTCTGGCACCGCGGCGAGTGTGTGTTCGAACATGTTTCGTAAACATGTGCACAGCGGAAGAAATAAAAAAATAAATCTAATTTATTACAACACACACACCACACGCATACTTAGTACAACATGTGTAGACATAACCGCAATTTCAAATTTTGTAATAAAAGGAAATTTATACTACATATACCTGACGTATCATGTGTAGCGGGAAAGGCATCAACCGGAGCGATCCTCGCTAGAATCGCCTCTATCCGTATCCACGCTGAGTATCTTCAGGATGACTTCACAAAGTCACGAGCCTCGTCTTCGTACGAGTTACTAGCCTCATGTTGAAGACGATGTGATCGAGAGAAGATCACGATCAGAATCAAAATTCGGATCCAAAATGAGTCCTCAAAAACTCGCTTCTCCGGAGAGGTATTCGTCAACCATTTGATGAATCCTTCGTCCTCCACCTATGAGGATTACCGGAGATCGAATCCCCGGCAAGGAAGCCGCTATCGGAGCTCCAAACGTCGTCCAAATGATGCTCTGACATGAAGTAAACAAGCTGTCCAAAAAACTGGACAGCTTTGGTGAAGGATTAGCGCCGGTAAAATAAGGAAGCTAGACGCTCACCTTGTCGTCGGAGCCAAGGAAGATCACCGGAGCTCCTCCGACAGCATCTCGACACCGGCAAGAGGAAAGGACGGCAGCTTCTGGACGCTGGCAAGAGGGGCTTGGGCGGTGGTGGGCAGCGGCAAGGAGTTGGTGCCGACTACACCAAGGAGAGGAGGGCGGCAACTTTAGGGTTGATTGGATTAGGGCTTAACAAAACCCTTAACCCCTATTTTATAGAGAACAAATTCTCTTAATGGTTATCGGATCATAACCAAAAGCCCGTTAACCCGCTCCATTAAATTAAGTTAAAATAAACCAAACCATGAAGGTCTATTTTCAGTTAAAACGAACCGAACCGACTTTGGTTCATTCATTTAAAACAAACCAAACCCCTTTGATTTATTCTCCTCCATTGGATTAGAATCAAACCAATTTGGTTCATCCATCATGTCTTCATAAGACACGGCCCATCCACGCTTCCATTGCGACTGAAACGATTTCATGCTCGCTCCATGTTTGGTCCAACCAAACCTAGTTTCTCTCGGTCTGAGAATCTCATTCTCAAGCTCGTTTTAAATCCTTCGGATTATGCTCGTTGTGCATGTGACCAAATAGGTTCTCGGTTTATGTTGGCCTTCTATAATTAACCATTAATTATAGAACGATCATGAGTGGCACCTAGTAGTACATCATGATCCCCAATTAACCGAAAAGATCAACGGTTGATCAAGAACTATTTCTGAAACCCTTCAGCAGCTCGAATGAATCGTGCCGATTCCCTTCACTGATCTTATACCCACTTGGTTCAGGACATGGTCTATAGTATCAGTCTCCACTAGGTTGACTACATCACACCTGGCCCAAGTATCATTTCCTCATCCTACGGATTCTAGTTACTGCACATATATCGAAGAGTACCTTACTGTAAACATGTAATGCTTTGGCCAAAGACTTTAGTAACAATTCGACGAGAGGCAATGGGTATACATCTCCTCCCAAGGAGTGGTGAATCCTTTATAGGCTATTCAAACACCTTCGATCACTTCGACTTATACCCAATCATCCCGGGTCTACATCTCCTCAGAGATGCTTGCTTAAGATGTCAAAGCATAAGTATTTATAATCAAGATGACTTGAATACCGCAAGTCAAAGGAACATCGCACTTAAGCTGCAGTAAGAACTTCATTGACATATCTATATATGCAGAGAACCATATGAAGTCTTAAGGCTGGTCACTCCAATGAACTAGTTACCATAACTAGCATCCACGATTAACTCCGGACATCACAATGTCTCCAGCCAGTGAGAATCAACTGCTTGGATACACCAAGGAGTATACCTCGTGCTAGTCTCAACAGAATCAATGGTGTCCAAATTGTTGATGCAATCGGCCCAGGTCACGATTGACCAAGACTCGAGTTTGACTTGAGTGATGTTTTGATGTTTCGACAAAAACATATGACAATGTAATTGTCATTTGGTAAAGTCCAAGTCTTGAGTACTTGGCATGGAAAGTCCAAGCATGGTCTTGGCATGGAAAGTCCAACATGGGTTGGCAAGGGAAAGTCCAAGCTTGAGCCTTGGCATTTGAGAAGTCCAAGGGTTTGATATTGGCAGCGTAAAGTCCAAGCAGGAGTCTTGGCAGCATAAGTCCAATGGTTGGCGGCGTAAAGTCCAGGCGGAGTCTTGGCGGCGTAAGTCCAATGTGCCTTGGCGGTGTAGACACCGTTAGCATGACATAGCCGATGGAAGCACCTGAAGGCTAGCGCGATGGATGAACAAGTCATGGATGACTTGGAGGGATCCGAGAGGCGTGTGGCTGATGGAGGTGGCTAGAAGGCTTAGGTCTAGGCTAAGGGTGGTCTAGCAAGTATGGGGGAACCATACTTGGGTTAAAACCTCATGGTTGAGGTGTGTCAGTCGACTGATGTCATGTGGCAGTCGACTGGACCAAGTCAACTAGGGTTTGATCATGAAGTGGCCTAGCGATCATTGCCATTGTTAGGCGGTCGGTGATCATGATCGATCGGTGATGCTCGGATTTTGGCCACGAATGGAGTCTCACTTTCATTCGAGACGAGCAGTCGAGTGATGGCACATCAGTCGACTGTTGGTCATGATCAGTCGACTGATGTCCTAGCCGTTGGATTTTTTCCAACGTGGATTACACTGTTGTCTCACAGCAACAGTGTGATCAGTCGACTGATGGTCCCGATCAGTCGACTGATCGACCTTTTCCAACACAGGTTGAAGCTATATAAGAAGCTCGTGATGGAGGAAAAGATAGCGATTTTCTTGAGCGAAATTGAAGAGGGAAGTTGGTGCTTTCCAGTCCTTCAAAGCTAGTTCAAGGCAATCAAAGATCAAGCAATCCAAAGCTCTTGTAAAGTGTTTTTCCTTTACTTGCATTTGTATTTCATATTGCTTTTGCTTGTATCTACTTGATTATTGTTGTAATCATATTGTACGAGGTTTCTCCGCCTTCGGATTGTTCCGAGAAGGAGTTATTGTTATAGTGGTGTGTGATTGGCATCGCTAGGGTTCGTACGAACCCGATATGTGGAGTAGGAACCGTACGGTTCCGAACCACGTTATATCGTTGTGTTAGCGTGTTGTGAATTTCGTTATCATTATTACTTTTCTATTTCCTCTGCGCTAACGAAATTGTAGAAACAAACGCGAAAGAATTACATTGACGCTATTCACCCCCCTCTAGCCGTTACAATATTCCTAACAAGTGGTATCAGAGCCCAGGGCTCTTCTACGAACTAACTGCCCGGAGCTAAGACAAAAGGCTAGAGGGTGAAGATGGAATTCCAAGACAAGCTTGGATGGGATATCAATACTCCACCTCCATATGATCCAGAAGATTTTCCGGCGTGGAGAGCAAGAATGGAAACATTCTTGATGATGAACATAGAGGATTGGTTCATCCTCGTTGAAAGCCTTGAACCCCCTAGGGATAAGAAGGGGAATGTCCTAAAATTGAAAAAGTGGACCCAAGAGCAACGTCAAAAGCTCAAGACCGAAGTTAAGGTAACGAAACTTTTGGAAGATTTAATCCCTAATGATGTTTTGTGCAAGCTAGGGGATTACATGAATGCCAAGGAGCTATGGAGAAAATTGGCAAGATTCCATGAGGAGAGTTCATCCTTAAGTGAAAGTGAGGAATCGGAAGTTGAGATGGAGTCAACTTCCGGATCGGAGAAAGAAGAAGTAGAAGAGATGGAAGAAGCATCTACTTCTAGGATTGAGGAGGAGAGACCATCCTCTACACCGGAGCAACCTTAAGAAGAGCCTTCAACATCCGATCAAGATGAGGAAGCTCAAAATTCAACTCCGGCACCTACCACCACCCTAGGTAACTCAAACACTTTATCTTCCAATAAAAATCATATAATGTGCTTTGAGTGTAGGGAGTATGGGCATTACAAGAGCAAATGCCCAAAGAAGGTTAGGAAAGCTTCTCCGGTGCCCAAAAGTCAACAAAAGTCAAAGGATGCCGGTTCCCCAAGTCAAAAGAGCAAGGAGCATATTATATGCTTCAAGTGCCATCAAAAGGGGCATTATAGAAGTCAATGCTCTAGGGGGAGGAAAAAGACCCAAGAAGAAGCATCACAAGTAGGGGGAGCTAAGGTTAACCCTAAGGTACATTTTAGTAGTGCATCTTCTAATTTAAATGTTAAAAAGCATGCTAGGAATTTAAATTATCCTGTAATTTATGAAAAGCATGCTAATAGGAATAAATGTTTTTTATTAGGAGCTAAAAGTGTCCATTTTAGTAATAAGGAGAAATTTGGGACTAATGTCCCTAGAAAAACCATACCTAGGGAATCTATTAAGAAAATACAAGAACATCTAGGTGTTAATCCAAAATGGACTAGGCGTATGCCAAGGAAGTCCAATGCCCAAGATTTAAATCAAAATTCTAAAATTGGGCAATTAGAATTAAAAAACCAAGCCTTGAGGTCAAGGCTTGAAAAACTTGAGAAGACCCTCAACACTATGCAAAATCATTTTAAAGGGTCTAATGGTCAAACTCCTAGGTCAAGAAGTCAAAGTCAACATCTAGGACCTAAGAGTCAAAAGTCAACCAAGGGCAAGAATGGTTTGGGTCACAAACCTAAGTCCAAGGTGACTTATATAGTGTTCCATTTGACTATGGAACACTAACAAGGTCTAGGAAGACCAAGGTCAATGGGGAAATCATCCCTAGAGTTGACCAAGGTTTGTGCCTCGTGGCCAAGGTTTCGAAGAAACTTAGGGTGGCCGCTAAGAAGGTTGTTAGGGAGGCAATCCCTAAGGTTAACCTAGGCAAGACCAAAATGACCAAGGCTAATAAGCCTAGAAAGGTCATTAGGAAGGTATCTAGGGAGGTTATCCCTAAG
Organism: Wurfbainia villosa; assembly: GCA_025175895.1. NCBI lineage: Eukaryota > Viridiplantae > Streptophyta > Magnoliopsida > Zingiberales > Zingiberaceae > Wurfbainia > Wurfbainia villosa. The sequence goes on from CM045995.1 coordinate 28,371,219, forward strand.
GAATACCTAGTTAATTCAATGAGCTCTAATAGATTTTGGGTTCCAAAGAGCGTGATTGATTCACGTTAAATGGATTAGAATGTGTCAACCATGATTGGATGAGTAGTTAACTCAACCATGGTAAATATGGCACTTTAGGTTATTTTCAAGGTTATGGGTGCCTTGGAAAAACATTTGAGCTTTAATCGTAAAGGATTTTAGGATGTGCCAATATAGTTTTTGAAAAACATGAAAATCAATAAAAGTTGCACAATCTAGATTTAGAGGTCATAGTGTGTAACTTTGATTGTTGGCACACTTTAAAAGTTTATGTAAAAGTAACATCAAGAGTGATACTCAAGTGTCACACAACTTGATGTCTTGTACTCACCATGCTTCATATGTTTTACCATATGTTTGCATGGAAGGAATGTCTAGGATGGATTGCATCTCACAAAACAAGTCTTTTACCTTGATTGTGTATTTCAACACTTAGAAAGGGTGAGATGTTAGGATTTGGAAATCATTGAATGTTAATGTTTGTAAAAATGAAATAAAACATTAAAACACATTAACAAATACATGAATGTAAGTGTAACATCAATATATTCGATATACAAGAATAAACATGATAAAATGGATTAATTAGATGAAGAAATCGAGATTTTCAGAATTTCAGAATTGGAAATCAGATATCAATCGATACATCTGATTATCGATCGATGAACATCTTATAACCGATACGATGCGGTCATCGAGTCGCTTCATGACTCTGATCTTGAACATCGATCGTGATGGGATACATCGATCAACCGATAGTAATCTTCACCGGTGAGGGCATCGATCAAGTGCTCGACGATCATTCGAGTGATGCGCACATCAGTCGACTGATGAGCAACATCGGATCGGCGATGTATCGCACGCCACGTAAGGTTCGGATCGATTCGGGCCGATCGATCATTGCCGGCTCGAAAAACCCGGTAATAAACCGCGATCAGTCGACTGATGCTCACATCAGTCGACTGCATCGCGATTTTATAACGCCGAACCGCTAGGGTTCGGCGTCTTCACTCGACGCGCCTTCGTTCTTTTCTCCTTCTCCGATCGCCATCTTTTTCTCCGACCGATCCTTCCGGCCGTGCCAGCCGCCCAAGGTGTTAGGTTTGTTAGATGAGCCCTAATTTGCCTTAGTTCACTTATTTCAAGCCGTGTTTCACTCGTTCTAGGGTTTATCTCCTTTTTTTTCCGATTAGGTTCCGGCGTCTGAGTTCTCCGGCGAACCTTCCGGCGACCCCTCAGCAATATCTAAGCATTTCCTCCGGCCACACCTCCAAATGGCACCTAAGTAACGCTCTTCTTACCCAAGCCCTAATTTGTCTTTCCATTAGAATTTAGTTTTTATCTAATCATGTATTATGTCCTTGCATGTCATATCATTACATTGCATTCATAATAGGAGAGCCCGTAGGAATGATCCACCCGAGGGTGAATCTCGATTGTACCAACCTATGTTGGTTAGGTACATCAATAGGGACTTTTTCAACCGCCATTGTAGTGATGTCATGGAATTAATTGCATACTACAATCTCATGAAAATCGTCTTATGCACGCATCCAATTAATGATGACCTTCTTAAGGAATTTTATCAAAACCTAAAAAAGGTGGATGACGGCCCTACCTACATTACTTGCATTGCAAAACATGAGTTAGAGTTCACTCCTGTGATACTGCAGGAGTTTCTTGAGTGTAGGCCCTCAGATGATACCTTTATCTTTTTCCCTACCATGGATTTTCCTTTACCCGAGCCCTTTGACCATATCTCTATGGAGTCCATGCATGAGCATATCTTTGGTTATCCTCGTCCACCGGCCCAAAATTTATTCCCTATCACTGAGTTATCTGCACCTGACAATGTACTTTACAAGGTCATTGTTGGGTGTTTTCTTCCTATCGTCACTCGGGGTCTGGCCAAGATTCGGCCTCCCCATCTCTTTCTTTTATACGCCATGCGTCATAGGTTAGACATTAACTTTGCACTAAACATGTTTCATTGCATTGTGCATTTCACTTCCCCTGTACAAGGGAAAGTGCATATGTCATATGGTCATATCATCACAGCATGGCTAGAGTCCGTAGGCGTTAACATCCACAGGGGTTCTCTGAGAGCGCTATCGGAGGTGTACGACTGTATATCAGTTCGTAACTTCTCGTTAGCAAAGCTACGGATGGGGGCTGGACAGATGGAGTTGGCGCCTCGACCACCACCCAGGGCACGCAGAGAGCCTCCTCCAGTACCCAGTGTTGGTGCAATGAGGCACCGAAATCGAACCTGTGTTTTGATTATAGCAAAGACACAAAAGTTAAGTCTATTTTGTTTTCTCACGAGCTGAATCGAGTGTGCAGAAGATTGATATAGCTGGAGCTGAAGGCTAGCGACACCCGGAGGAAGCCGCGGTGGTCGGGCGATACTCGAGTTACTTCGGAGGGAGCCGAAGGAATCGAGTGGAAGGCCGGAAGCAAAAGCGACACGTAAGTATCGAGGTAAGCTCGTGTGTGCGAGAGTAAGTAAGGTCGTATCCTCTTTACGGGGATGATCTTAATCGTAGATCCGACCAAAGACATCTTATAGATGGTCTAGGTCGAGATCAGATGGTCGACGACCATCGAAATTATGTTTTTATTGAGCTAACTTTGACTTGTTGGAGGACTCAACGCTGTATCGGCCGATCGCTGAGTCATCAATCGATCGATGTCGCCATCATCGATCGATGATGGCCATCGATCGATGGTCAATGATCAGATTCGAGGAGTCAAGGCTTATCACTCCACCTCAAAGCGGTTTGGTGTCCATTTGTGATTGGTTGAAGACCCACTCGAAAAGGGGCTCAAAGGCTATAAAAGGAGGGCCAAACCTAGGGTTTAAACAACAATTCTAAGTGCTCAAAAGCCTCAAGATTACGCAACTCTACGACAACGAAGTCCTTCCATTCCGACGTCTAGGTTTAACTTTCTTTATTATTGTACGTCGGTCTTAGTTTTTGTTATCAGTTTGTCATTTATATTTTCGGAGCTTTTATCGTATACGAGGAGAGGGGGAGTGTCCCTCTACCTCAAGTTTTTTTTGTATCGATTAACTCCTACCTCCAACGAGGAGGAGTTTGTTTAGTGATTTGCCCTCCGTGCGTGGTCAAGGACCACTAGGGCCTTGGAGTAGTAGCCTTCGGCTACGAACCAAGTAAATATCTTGTTTCTATTGTCTCCTTTACTTTTTGTTTTGCTTATCTTTCCGCTGCGTATATTTCTTTTGAAACGAATTCGAAAAAGTTTTTTCTTTCGCTATTCACCCCCCCCTCTAGCGAACCGCATTGATCCAACAATTGGTATCAGAGCCGGGGGCGCTTAGATTTGGTGAAACCACCAATCTAACTTTTTTTCACAGATTTATTTTTCGTTCGTTCAAATTTTTCTCCCGCACTACTAATCCAAGACGAAGTCTTGGTACTCTTCGTTTGATTTTGTTTTGCAAGTATTCGCTTTTGGAGTAGCCGACGGTCAAACGGGCATAACTTTTCGTACAAGTTGACCCACGACACGGTCTACCTACCAAATCGAAGCTCTCGCAGAGATCTACACTTCTTACGGGGGTTTACCCCCGTAACAAGCTGTTTTCATCCTCAAAAAACGACGTTTAGTATCCTTTCGGGGACATCGAAGGTTGTGAGTACTTACTTTTTATTTAGTTTCTTATTTCTTTGCTTAACTTTCTATTTTTCGTTTATTTCTTTCTATTTCCCGCACTACTAATCCAAGACGCAAGTCTTGGTACTTTCGTGTGTTTTTGTTGTTGCTAGATTTTCATTTTAGTCTCCTTGTTTTTTTGTTCTAATGGCCCATCTCGAGGGTTTTAGCACCGTCCGACCTCCGTTTTACAACGGAGATGATTTCCGTTACTGGAAAGGTCGGATGGAATGCTTTCAAAACCCAAATTGAGATGTGGATCATAATTCCAACGGGTTTCACACTTCCGACCAATGAAGTGGGTGACTTGATTATGATCAATGGACCGTTGCAACAAAACGACAAGTCGAAGCCGACGCCAAGGCGACACAAATCCTCCAATGTGGCCTATCCAAGGAGGAGCTAAATCGCGTCGGCCCCTTCATAAGCGCAAAAGATCTTTGGACAAAACTAATCGAGTTACGAAGGATCAGATCAAGCTAAGGTTTGCAAACGTGATTTGTTATTCAATAAATTGTACACACTAAAAATGCAGGAACACGAGTCCGCGACGCAACTCCACGCCCGTGTCCAAGACATAGTCAACAACCTACACGCAATCGGGCAAAAGGTCGAAAACCGCGACCTTATTAGGTATGTCCTAAACTCTTTTCCGAGGACTACCTTATGGGCATCCATGGTTGATGCCTATAAGGTCTCCAAGGACCTTTCTAAAATTAGGTTAGACGAACTCTTTTCGGATTTCGAATTACATGAACAATCCAACTCGGAACCCGAGAGGGGTATAGCCTTGTGTGCAAGTTCAAAGACGAAGAAAATCGCAAGCAAGCCACCACCCGAGGAGGAAGACGAGTCGAAGAAGTTGACCCGAGTTGATCTAACTAATGAACCTAGCTCAAGGATAGCCAAGGACGAAAGCGAACCACGACTCGACCCAACCAAGGTAAGTCTAAAAGTTCTAACATTAGGTGTTATGAGTGTAACAGGTTTGGACACATCAAGTCCGAGTGCCCCAAGCTCAACCACCAAGCACCTAAGCACAAGAAGGCACTCAACGCGACATGGGAAGAAGCGTCATCCGAAGAAGACGAAGACCACGTCTTCATGGCGAAGTCGATTGAGTCAGACACGGAGACCGAACTTGAGTCAGAACCTGAGGATGACTCGGACTACGAAGCTACCTTCAAGTCAAGCCACGGATACGCATCCGGTTCAAAAGATACCCTTAAGGTGAGTCGAGCTTTATTTAATACTTTACATAATACGGTTAGGTTTTTGTCTAGGAAGTTAGCTAAGTCCGAGTCCAAGGTCGAGACCCTTGTTGAGGAGGTTAAACTCCTCAAACACGAGGTCTCCCTAACCTCTTCGACTAGTCGAGTTCAAGAGAAGGACTCAACTCGAGTTGAAAAGCTCGGTTGAGAACTCTCTCTGAAAAGTCAAGTCAAGATCTTAGGAACACGTTGGAAAGGTTCACTTCAGGATCCAAAGGACTTGACCTCCTACTTGGATCTCAAAGGGCCGTGTACAACAAGGTCGACTCGGGTTTAACTCAAACACGACTAATAGGTCGTATATGTCGATTGTAAGTCGACATAAGAAACATGTCCAAGCATGGGTCCCTAAGAACTTTTTGATTTCAACTCTAGGATCCAACTCGTACTGGGTTCCCAAGGACCAAATCCACTATGTGGATAGACCGAACCGATTCAACGGTCTAGGGGGAGCCAGTACAAAACATGTTTGTGCTTTAACTTAGAAATTGCATGTTTTAACTTAGAATGTTTATGCTTTAACTTAGAAATTGCATGCTTTAACTTAGAAAGTTTGTACTTTAAAACTTGTGAACTCACTTAGAACAAAAACATAACCAACTAAAATTTCTCGAAAAGATTGAGCCTCGGGGAGCCTCTTTTCAAAAACATAACCAACTAAAATTTTTCGAAAAGATTGAGCCTCGGGGAGCCTCTTTTCAAAAATAACTAGTTAGACGAGGAAATAATTTTAGGTAAGTCAAGTCATCATTTTCTTGAGAATGGCTTTGTCTAAGGAAGTGGTCGATGATCCGATAAAAGAAGGCCCCTGTGCCTCGCCACGACCTGGAAGCCATGATCTTGAAAAGGTAAACTTGACAAGCCTAGGGTTAAATCCAAATCTAACATAAAATTACTTGAACCTAAATCCACTCAATCAACTTAATTGAAAGTCATCTCAAAAAAACACATAAGTATAACATGCTTGATCATATAGACTCCGGTGAGATGACCTAGGGTTAACAACTTACAACCAATTTTCTTAACAAAAAATCTAACATCCAATCCAACCACCTTGTGTGTAGGATCAATGGATGTTGGACAGCGGTTGCTCCCGACACATGACCGGGGATCAACTCAAATTCGCAAAGCTTCGATTCAAACGACAAGGATCGGTAGCCTTTGGGAATAACGGCAAGCTCAAAATCATCGGATCAGGTGATATCGAGCTTAACACGAATTTTGTTATTAAAAATGTATTACTTGTAGAGAATTTTGAATATAACTTACTTAGTGTAAGCCAATTGTGTGATAATAACTATAAGGTTATATTTCTAGAAAATGAATGCATAATTAATACCAACGAAACCTCTAAAACAATTCTTAAAGGAACTAGAAATAACAACATTTATACGATCAATTTAACCAACTCCTCAACTAAGTGTCTTATGACACGGCAAGAGGAATCATGGTTGTGGCACCGACGACTCGGTCACTCACACCCAAGACTCGTCCACAAGATGAGTCAGAGTGGCTTAGTCAGAGGCTTACCCAACCTCAACAACTTGGTTAATAAAATCTGTAATGCTTGTCAACAAGGAAAACAACCTAGGCCACAACACAAGTTAACTAACCAAGAACGAACCTCAAGTGTACTTGAGCTCCTGCATATGGATCTATTCGAGTCACATGGAGCCAAGTCACTCAATAGAAGTCAATAGTGCTTAGTCATAATTGACGACTACTCCAGGTTTACCTGGGTTAGGTTCATCAAACATAAAAATGATACCCTAGATCAATTAATTAATCTATTCAAATTAATTGAGAATCAAAATGACCTTAAGGTTAAAAGACTTAGAAGCGATCATGGTGGTGAATTCGAAAATCAAAGGTTCACCGACAGTAACCTAAGCGGATACCACCATGAATTCTCACGCCCTAGGACCCTCAAAAAATGGCCTAGTGGAGCGGAAAAACCGAACTCTACAAGAAGCCGCTAGGACCATGTTGAACGAATACGACCTACCTGATAGGTTTTGGGCAGAAGCCGTTAGCACGGCTTGCTATGTCAAAAATAGGATCCTTATGGTAAAGAGGCACCTTAAGACCTTGTACGAGATTTATCACGATAAAATACCTAACATCAAGTACTTTAGGGTATTTGGGTGTAAGGTACATATCCTAAACACTAAGGATTACCCAGGGAAATTTACATCCAAAACCACGACCGGAATCTTTCTAGGATACTCGACTACAAGTAGAGCTTATAGAGTATATAACCACGACACCCTTAGAGTCGAGGAGACTATCAATGTAGTATTTGATGAAGGACATGAACCTACAAAACCCCTAACCCCAATTAGCAAGGCCGATTCATACTAGACCTTACTCTGATCCGGAGATCAGGTCTAGTGTTAATCCTAACCTAAGTCAACCTAGTCACTCTATTGATCAAGTGATAGATGACTCCAACCAAACTAGTGTTCAACCAAGTCACCACATTGATCAAGCATTAGGTGACACAAACCCAACCCAATCTAGGATTCAGACTAACCACCCTATCGATCAAGTGATAGGAGATCCTAATCTAGGAGTTCGAACTAGAGCATCCTATAGGAACCTTAGTCAAATTTCCTTAATTTCAAAGATAGAACCCAAATCAATTGAACAAGCTCTTCTTGATCCCGATTGGATTATTGCAATGCAAGAAGAGCTAGCACAATTTACTAGGAACGAGGTGTGGGAATTAGTACCACCACCTAAAGACAAAACGATAATTGGAACAAGGTGGGTGTTTCGAAATAAGCTTGATGATAAAGGTGAAGTAGTTAGAAACAAGGCTAGGTTAGTCGCCAAAGGTTTTAGCCAAGTCGAAGGCTTAGATTACACGAAACCTATGCCCCAAGAGGCTAGACTCGAATCCATTCGAATGTTGCTAGCTTATGCCGCATCGAGGATTTAAGCTATTTCAAATGGATGTGTTGTCGGCATTCCTAAATGGATACATTAAAGAAGAAGTTTATGTTAGCCAACCCCGGATTCAAAATCTAGATAAACCCGACCATGTTCTAAAACTTAAGAAAGCTCTCTATGGACTTAAACAAGCTCGAGCTTGGTACGAGAGACTTTCAATCCATCTTAAGTCAAAAGGGTTTAACCAAGGCTTAGTTGACCCAACTCTCTTGTAAAAACCTTAGGTAAAGAAATATTCATAGCTCAAATTTACGAGATGATATAATTTTTGAACCTCTAACTCAAATTTTTACTAAACGAGTTCGTTTCACTCATGGAAAGTGAGTTCAAATGAACTTGGTAGGCAGTTAAGTTTCTTTTTAGGTCTACAAATTAAACAAACTAAGGATGGTATATACCTATATCAACAAAAATACACTAAGGAGTTAATTAAAAGATTTGGAATGCAAGACGCTAAGGTAATAAACACCCCAATGGCGATAAATGTTAACATAGGAGAAGACCTAGAAAGTAAGTCCATTGACTTAAAGTACTATAGGAGCTAATAGGAAGTCTTCTATACTTAATCTGAGTCGACCCGACATCCTATTCATAAGAAGTATGTGCGCCAGGTTTCAAACCTGTGCTAAGGAGTCTCACCTAACCCTAGTTAAGCGTATCCTTAGATATCTAAAGGGTACACTTAATGTCGGTATTTGGTATCCTAGATCTACCGAGTTCGAACTAATCGGCTACTCCGATTCGGATTATGCCAGTAAACTCGATAGAAAGATCAAGAGTGGTTGTTGTCAACTACTCAGCCCAGTGAGTTGGTGCAGTAGGAAGCAACATTGTGTTGCCTTATCTACCACCGAAGCCGAATACGTTGCGATGGGTGAGTGTGTAACTCAGCTTCTTTGGATGAAGCACACTCTCCGAGACTTTAGGTTGGACTTCACCAAAACTAAAATTTTTGTAGACAACATAAGTTCGATAAATCTAACTAAGAACCCTATATGTCACTCTAGGACAAAGCATATAGAGGTAAAACACCATTTCATTCGAGAACATGTAGCCAACGGCTCCATACAACTCGAATATGTTGACTCGAAGTCTAACCTAGCAGACATATTTACTAAACCACTACCCGAAGCCTAATTTAGTCTCTTGAGACGAAAATTAGGCATGTGCGTAATAGAATAGGAACTTACAAATTATATTTTCTTACTACTTTTTCTTACATTTTGATGGAACTAGAATAGGACATACCTTAGATATCATGCACCTATAGATTTAAGGAGCCAGTACATCTCACAACACATAGGACTAATGTGTTTGTGTACTTAGCCACGTAGATGGGCGTGAGATGTTAGGACCCTACTGTGTTCCAAGATGTAGATCAAGTGCGTCAATATGAACCTCGGAGTATAAATATGCAACTAATATTAACCAACTCTAATCAGGACTTATTGATAATATCATTTCAATCAAGTCAAACTAGAGTTGAACATTTAGATGAATTATTTTCACATACTATTTTTAAAATCATCATGCTTGGACTTAGGGTTTTCTTAAAACCCCCCCACTTTTTCCTTGATTTATGTCAAAAGGGGGAGAAAAGGCCAAAGTTAAGGTTCAAGAAAAGGCCAAAGTTAAATTTCAAATTTTTGAAATTGATAACTTAACTTAAAACTTTGATTCTGGCCTATGTTAAGGGGGAGTAAGGTTTAGGTTTCAACTCTTCGGAATTGAAAACTTTAAAGGCCCAAGTTAAGAAATCAAAAGTTAAACCTTTTGAATAATTAACCTTTTGACTTAACTTTTGATTACTTAACTTGCACTTATTTTTGACTCTAAGAAGCCTAAGTTAAGTAATGTCATTTACTTAACTCATTATCTTTTGTGTTTGGAGAGCTAAAAGTCTTTTTCAAGTACTCACCCTCGGTCAAGGGGGAGGGTTCCTCTAAGGGGAGAACTTGAGAAATATTTTTACTACTCCTACTTTTGCTTCTTGTCTTTACTGTTTCATGCACTTAATTTCCTTAACTTTGTGTGTTTTTGCCATATATCAAAAAGGGGGAGATTGTTGTGTTGAGGCAATCAAATCGAACCTGTGTTTTGATTATAGCAAAGACACAAAAGTTAAGTCTATTTTGTTTTCACACGAGCTGAATCGAGTGTGCAGAAGATTGATATAGCTGGAGCTGAAGGCTAGCGACACCCGGAGGAAGCCGTGGTGGTGGCGATACTCGAGTTACGGAGGAGGAGCCGAAGGAATCGAGTGGAAGGCGGAAGCAAAGCGACACGTAAGTATCGAGGTAAGCTGTGTGCGAGAGTAAGTAAGGTCGTATCCTCTTTACGGGGATGATCTGAAGCGTAGATCCGACCAAAGACATCTTATAGATGGTCTAGGTCGAGATCGGATGGTCGATGACCATCGAAATTATGTTTTTATTGAGCTAACTTTGACTTGCAGCAAGCATCACCGATCACTTGGAGGACTCATCGCCGTGTATCGTCGATCTGAGAAGGTTATCAATCGATCGACCCGCCATGCCATCGATCGATGATGGCCATCAGTCGACTGATGGTCAATGATCAGATTCGAGGAGTCAAGGCTTATCACTCCACCTCAAAGCGGTTTGGTGTCCATTTGTGATTGGTTGAAGACCCACTCGAAAAGGGGCTCAAAGGCTATAAAAGGAGGGCCAAACCTAGGGTTTAAACAACAATTCTAAGTGCTCAAAAGCCTCCGTTACGCTGCAACTCTACGACAACGAAGTCCTTCCATTCCGACGTCTAGGTTTAACTTTCTTTATTATTGTACGTCGGTCTTAGTTTTTGTTATCAGTTTGTCATTTATATTTTCGGAGCTTTTATCGTATACGAGGAGAGGGGGAGTGTCCCTCTACCTCAAGTTTTTTTGTATCGATTAACTCCTACCTCCAACGAGGAGGAGTTTGTTTAGTGATTTGCCCTCCGTGCGTGGTCAAGGACCACTAGGGCCTTGGAGTAGTAGCCTTCGGCTACGAACCAAGTAAATATCTTGTTTCTATTGTCTCCTTTACTTTTTGTTTTGCTTATCTTTCCGCTGCGTATATTTCTTTTGAAACGAATTCGAAAAAGTTTTTTTCTTTCACTATTCACCCCCCCCCTCTAGCGAACCGCATTGATCCAACACCCAGAGAGGCGACAGAGGACTACGAGGATGCAGACGCCACTGATGAGGATGATCAGATGCCGGCAGACACATCAGCAGCGGGTCCATCAGATCGTCGTGGCCGGCTGGAGTCCAGATTTCAGGACTATCAGCAGTCAGTTGACTCTAGGCTGTCAGAGTTATTGGCAGGCTAGGCATCTTTCGGCGCACGTCTTGATCAGATGGAGGAGTCCCAGAGCCGCATCGAGCAGCATCAGCTCGATATGTTAGAGATGATGCGGGCCTGGACCTTGAGTCAGTAGCCTCCTCCACCGCCACCTCCTGAAGACGATTAGATATTTAGGAAATTAGATTTTCTATGGTTGTCAGTTTTTGTAGTGAGATTGAGCATAGCCAATCTCCATTTTGAATGTAAAAGACTAAATTTTTAAGTTAAATGAAATTTGTGTTTCTGAAAATCTTGTGTGTCTGGATGAGTACTTGTATTATTGTATTGCTTATAAAAGTTGATATATCATGACATGAAATCGCATCCTATCATATACCATGTCATGTCATTGTTTAGGGTTATTTTAGATGTCATGTGTTCTTAAAGTTCATCATATGTCATGATATCATGATCATTGGTCATGTTTTTATTTTGACATCACTATGCCATGATCATTTCATGCATTAATTTTATTGAACATTGATTTAAGGAAAATGGCATGACTTGAAGTCTCACTTATAAGGGAATCAAGTAGAGTTGCCTAGAAAATGCATGAAACCCTAGATAAAGTAAATCAAAACCCACATCTCACATCACATTGACATGTATGTGTATTTATACACCCTAGATACATGTGAGATGCTAGGATAATAAGTTAGGTTCAAGGTGCATAGGTAGTGCATCTAGATGAACTAAAACTTATTTCAACTATCACCAAGAATCATAAGGAAAGCTAATATACAAGTTATGTATATTTAGCCAATAAATTATGGTTCAAAATAGGTTTTCAAAAACATTTTAAAATCAATTTAGAAAACCTTGGTGAAGTCTATCTTTTGATAGCCATCATCATTGTAGAAGTTGATACAAAGTGGATCAAAAACTTTAAAGTTTTTAATAGTTTTGAACTTTGTATCAATCTCCTATTTCAATGGTAAAAATATTTTTCCAAAAATTTTCACTGATTGTATGTGTGATAAGTAATATACGTATCGAGTTTCGTGATTTTTTGATTTACGTATAATTACTTATGAATTTCCAAAAGTTGAGTCTGATTTCTGAAAATCAGGTTTTGATTATCGATCATCGCCGCTCTGATCGGTGATGGGCAACATTGGACTCGATCATAGCTGTATTACTCGACTATTGCCTCGTGCCGATCGGTGATGGACATATCGATCAGGTACAGACAGTCGATCGATATCGATTGGGTAACCAAAGTTGTTTAACCCGATTTCAGCTGCAGTTAAGGTCCCTAACCACTCCTAACCCTAGGATATGCCTTGGGAAGCATGATGAAGGGTGAAAATCCATTGGATATGGATTAGGAGAAGTGTTTAGGGTTTGTATCAATTTCAAGGTGTTGGAAAGTTCAATGTTGAATTTCTACCCTTAATTTTTGATGGCTTAGAGTTCCTATTGGCTTAGGGGCTTCCCAAGGACATTGTTGGTGCAATGGTCAAGGGGGAGCAAGCCTTTAGGGGGAAGTATCCATCTTGGATGATGGATGTGTTTTTCTCCTTGAAAAGGAAAAGTTATTGGAAAAGTATCATCAATTGAGAAAATTGATGGGTTTTTTATACCCAATTTGGAAATTGGGAGAGTAAATAGGATTGCCTCTCTTGAGTGATACATGACTTATCACTAGGAAGATGGTAGACATCCTAGGTATTTTTGGACCAAGGGGGAGATTGTAAGATCTCATTGGGACATGAGACATTGACCTCCTTAGAGAGAAAACCTTTTTGATGTTAGTCAAAAAGGGGAGAATGTTTGGGGGAGAACATTTGGAGAGTATTTACCAATTTTGGATAATTGGTAAAGGATTTGAGTTAGTGTTCCAAATCAATCATTTATTTGGTTTTTGTCAAACATCAAAAAGGAGGAGATTGTTGGTGCAATCGGCCCAGGTCACGATTGACCAGGACTCGAGTTTGACTTGAGTGATGTTTTGATGTTTCGACAAAAACATATGACAATGTAATTGTCATTTGGTAAAGTCCAAGTCTTGAGTACTTGGCATGGAAAGTCCAAGCATGGTCTTGGCATGGAAAGTCCAACATGGGTTGGCAAGGGAAAGTCCAAGCTTGAGCCTTGGCATTTGAGAAGTCCAAGGGTTTGATATTGGCAGCGTAAAGTCCAAGCGGGAGTCTTGGCAGCATAAGTCCAATGGTTGGCGGCGTAAAGTCCAAGCGGAGTCTTGGCGGCGTAAGTCCAATGTGCCTTGGCGGTGTAGACACCGTTATCATGACATAGCCGATGGAAGCACCTGAAGGCTAGCGCGATGGATGAACAAGTCATGGATGACTTGAAGGGATCCGAGAGGCATGAGGCTGATGGAGGTGGCTAGAAGGCTTAGGTCTAGGCTAAGGGTGGTCTAGCAAGTATGGGGGAACCATACTTGGGTTAAAACCTCATGGTGACCGATGCCATGTGGCTCGACCAAGTCAACTAGGGTTTGACTGTGGGAAGTAGCCGATCGCCATTGTTAGGCCGATCGATGGATGAGCATAATCGATCGCGTGATCACCGATCGATGCTCGGATTTTCGGCCACAGAATGGAGTCTCACTCGACTGCTGAGATGAGCAGTCGAGTGATGGCTCATCAGTTGACTGATGGTCATGATCAGTCGACTGATGTCCTAGCCATTGGATTTTTTCCAGCATGGATTACACCATTGTCTCACAGCAACAGTGTGATTAGTCGACTGATGGTCTCGATCAGTCAATTGATCGACCTTTTCCAGCACAAGTTGAAGCTATATAAGGAGCTTGTGATGGAGGAAAAGATAGCGATTTTCTTGAGCGAAATTGAAGAGGGAAGTTGGTGCTTTCCAGTCCTTCAAAGCTAGTTCAAGGCAATCAAAGATCATGCAATCCAAAGCTCTTGTAAAGTGTTTTTCCTTTACTTTCATTTTTATTTCATATTGTTTTTGCTTGTATCTACTTGATTATTGTTGTAATCATATTGTACGAGGTTTCTCCGCCTCCGGATTGTTCCGAGAAGGAGTTATTGTTATAGTGGTGTGTGATTGGCATCGCTAGGGTTCGTACGAACCCGATCCGTGGAGTAGGAACCGTGCGGTTCTGAACCATGTTATATCGTTGTGTTAGCGTGTTATGAATTTCGTTATCGTTATTACTTTTCTATTTCCGCTGCGCTAACGAAATTGTAGTAACAAACGTGAAAGAATTACATTGACGCTATTCACCCCCCTCTAGCCGTTACAATATTCCTAACACAAATCCATCAATTCATCGACTAGGAATAATTTCGATACATCACAATTACACATGTAGAGATACTCACTAGTTGTGATCCAATCACAAATTCTCTCATCCTGTGAATCGTATCGTGGACATTCAGTAAATGAGTTTAAGATCCAATCAAATACATGAAAACATGTATACTCAAATAGTGAATCTTCATTTATTATATAAATGGTTCAAACATAAGGCGATTGCCTTAGGACATCTCTCATATATTACTAACAAACTCCCACTTGGCCTAATGCTAATCGCTACGGTATCCAATACCATAAGCTCTAACATGACCCTCAAACTTACTTTGAGGTAATGCCTTAGTCAAAGGATCCGCTAAGTTCCTTTCAGTGGGGATTTTCTCGATTTGTATTTCCTTCCTACAAATGATCTCTCTGATCAGATGATAGCGGCGAAGCACATGTTTGGATCATTGATGAGACCTTGGCTCTTTCGCCTGTGCAATTGCTCCATTATTGTCGCAGTAGACCGGTATTGCTTCAACAATGGCTGGAACCACACCAAGTTCATAAATGAACTTCTTGATCCAAACCGCTTCCTTTGTTGCTTCCGAAGCTGCAATGTATTCTGCCTCAGTGGTAGAATCCGCTACAGTGTCTTGTTTGGAACTTTTCCAACTCACTGCACCCCCATTCAAGGTGAACACGTATCCAGACTGAGACCTGGAATCATCCTTGTCTGTCTGGAAGCTGGCATCCGTATACCCGCGTATCACCACGTCCCCATCTCCATATATTAGGAACACATCCTTAGTTCTTCTCAAGTACTTAAGGATTATCTTAACATCCGCCCAATGATCCATTCCTGGATCAGACTGGTATCTACTCGTGACACTCAGAGCATATGATACATCGGGCCTCATACATAACATAGCATACATGATAGATCCTATTGCTGATGCATAAGGAATTTTACTCATGCAAATCCTCTCATCTTCTGTGCGTAGACACATAGACTTTGAAAGGTGTATCTCATGTTGGGGATCGAAACGGACGGCTAGAGGGGGGTGAATAGCCCTCAATCGATGGATGTCGGATTTTTCTCATCTACAAAATGTTAGCACAAGCGGAATATGCAAATATAAATAAAGACAAAGCAAAAGATAAACAAACAATACAAACACCGAGATGTAACGTGGTTCACGGCTATGCCGCTAATCCACGGTCTGATTCGTCCACCGTGAATCACTCCGCAATCTATCCACTAGATCTTTCCCTTGCACAAAGCTAGGTGGAGGTAACCTCTTTACAATCTCTCTTCTTACAATAGAATGGAAATAAAGCAAGTAAGAAGAGTGGAAAAACCCTTAGAGCACTTTGGGAGCAAATTGGAGCATGAACATTAGCCTCCAAAAGCCCCATCCCATTTCTCTTTATAGAGGAAGAGGATTTCTTCCCGTTGACACAGGAGCAGTCGACTGATGTCCCAATCAGTCGACTGGTCCTGTAACCATTGCCCAATAACGGCCGCTTTCCACGTTGAATTTCATCCAACGGTACTGGCATCAGTCGACTGATATTACCATCAGTCGACTGGTGCTTGATCAGTCGAGTCCTCAATGAGGTCGACTCCATTCTGTGCCCGTGCACAGTGCCATCACCGACCATTCCCATGAGCAATCGATCGATTATCGCCATCGATCGGCCGACCGACCGTTGCCGTGATCGGTGATCAACTTGATCCACCATTATTAGACGATCGATCGAACCATCGACTCAGCGATCGCCATGACATGGCAATGATCGTGTCGGGAAAACTTATCCGACACTTGGCCAAATGGCCAAGTTTCACCTAAGAGCTACCCCTTCCCGGGTTACATTCGCTCACTCTCATCCCTCAGAGTCCCTCGCCTTCGAAGTTCTCTTCGTTCGCGGCCACGTCCCTCGGTAGCATCAGGCGCACGACTCTACAATGCTCCTTCGCGTCTCTTGCCTTGAAGTCTACTTCCTCCGGCTTCACTCCAAGCTTCTCGTCCGGCGGTCCCTCGGATGCTCCAAGCGCACGGCTTCCGCAAAGCAATCCTTCACCAACTCAAGGACCGAGTCATGAGATGTGAAACTCGCCACGGCTCCATGTGCGAATTACTAAGTCCTGCACGACTTCAACGCACATATCAAATCAACATAACAAATTAACTTAAACCCTTTGCCACACACATCAAAACCTAATCATGGCAAGAGATTTCCCTAACAATCTCCCCCTTTTTGATGTGTGGCAATCCGTTTAAGTTAGGTAAAAACATTTGATAAAAATTTCTAAGGTAAGAAAGCATGTAAACATAAACATGATATAGCAACATGCAACTCCCCCTTAATCCATGAAACCCTCTCTACAAATTCTCCCCTATCATAATTAACTTAAACATAATCATTTCTCTCCCTTTGACACCATCAAAAAGATTAACACTAAGTTATAAACTCATGGCATCAAGTATAATAGAAGGAAAATACTAAAAATTAGGTTAAAACCTGAATTTGGCCTTAACTTGTCTGATTTGTCAAAGCGTTCGGACTACATCGTAGGCATGCGAATTTCAGAACTTTCTGATTTTCGGACCGAATTTCAGAAATGCATTAAAAATTCCAAAAAATTCGAAAAATCATGAAATTTGGGGAACATATTTCTTGTAAGGTTCTTTATCAGTGAAAAATAGATTTTGATGAAAAATCATTATATTTTCATGTATTTGCCAAAAATCCAAAAGCTTTAAAAACCACTAGGTTTTTGATCATGTGAGTGTCAAGTTAAACACCTAGTTTTGGTTCCAATTGTTTCAAAACATGAATACATAGATTTTAGATTAAGAAATTGTTTTGAAAACATATGAAATATCCAACCATGATCTTTGGGCAATATGTCTATGAATTAAACATAAGTCTTCCCCATGATTGGTCTATTATTGCTATTTTGATACTTTAAATGACCATCTAAATGCCATAGGCATTAGTGGACATTTGTATCATCCTAACATCTCAACCATGCTATGTTTTCAATCAAAGTAGCCTATGATGAGTGTGAGATGCATCCTAGAGGGTATTTGTATATACTTAACCATTATACTCATACAATTCTATCAAGGTTAAGTATCATCCTAACACTCAACATGATCATAAAGATATATATGACTTAAATTCATATTATGATCATGAAACACATGTATTCATTGAATTGTTATCATGCATTAGGTATTATATCATGATAATAAGAAAAATATCACCTAAGGCATGATCTACACCTATTTCTCATGATTATGTGCCAATTATCAAAATCATAAATCATGATTGCAAACATACATAGCAATTACATTAATCATCATGATTTAAGCATTATTAACTATTTAAAGGCACGTTATCATCACCTAACACTATTTCAAAATGTTGTCCCGCCATCCTAAGTCAACCAAAATATGATATAGGTCAATTGCATATGGTTGACTACCCTAGGGGTTTTCTAACCCTTAAGGATGGATTTTGGAACCCAAAATAAGTTCTTGCCTATGGGGTTCACTAGATACTCCTTAGGAATCCATTTCCTAGCTATTACTTTCTTCTTATCTTGTCCCCTAGCAATTAGGCATTTGTAGGCCTTTTCATTTTTTTTTTCTTTATAACCTAGCCCCTTTTTGTTGAAGCTAGCTCTTTGGCTCCCTATGATCATGTTCAAGGTGTTGGAGCCTATAGTGAATTTTTCTAGGGCTTTTGTCAAATAATCTTCCTTTTCCCTTAAAGCCCTATTTTCTTCTATACATGCATCACTAACATCAAAAGGCATATAGTTATCATGTGAGCATGCATCATTTAAGCTAGAAGAAATATTTTCATTTTCATTTAAGCATGCTTTTTCTAGTTTATTTTCTAAGTCCTTAATTTGATCTAGCATGCTCTTATTTTTCTTCTTTGCTCTAAATAAATCCCTAGTTAAGCTAGAAACTATGGAAACTATTTTCTTAGGAGAGGCATTCGTTACCATAGTTTTCATGTCTTCTTCTTCTGATAAGGAAGATGAGGAAGCTCCCCCTTCACTTGAGCTCTCTCCACTTGAGCTTGATCCTTCATTTTCGGAGGAGGAGCAATCCAAGTCGTCGAAGGCCATCAATGCAAGGTTGGAATAGACTTGTTCCTCTTCTTCGGATGAGGATGAGGAAGAAAGATCATCCCATTTCTTGGCTTTGAATGCTTTGGCCTTCCCCTTTTCCTTTGTCTTCTTCTCCTCTTTCTTCTTGCTCCCCTTTTTCTTCTTCTTTTCTTCTTTCTTCTTCCTCTCTTCTTTGCTCTTGTTTAGGAGAGGACAATTGTCCCTTATGTGCCCCTCTCCTTGGCAATTGTAGCATATGACCTTCCCCCTTGGTCTTCTATTCCTATCATTAGACTTATTAAATCTAAAACCTTTTAATGCACGCCTTACCCTCCTTACCATATACGCTTCTTCCGTGCTATCCATGGAGGAGGAGGAAGAGGCTTCATCATCGGAGGAGGAGGGGATCTCTATCTTCTTCTTCCCCTTGTTTGCTATCAAAGCTACTCCTCTTGAAGGTTGGATTCTTGGCTCTTCTTGTATTCCTTCAAGCCTCGTTTCATGGAGCTCCATTGTTGAGAAAAACTCCTCCAAGGTACTTACTTCCAAGTTCTTGGAGATGTAAAACGAATCCACCATGGAGCTCCATCTTGAGGACCGGGGAAAGGCATCTATGGCCTTCATTACCATATCCCGGTTGGAGAGCTTTTCACCTACACTTGTCAAACTGGTTAGAATTTCCTTAAATCTAGAGTGTAGGGATTTTACCTTCTCTCCCTTTTCGAGTTTGATATTGGACAATTGGGAGCGAAGGACATCTCTCCTTGCTAGCTTCGCCTCAGATGTGCCTTCATGAATCTCTATTAATTTGTCCCACATTTCCTTGGCGCTAGCACACTCTCCTATCCGGTTGACTTCTTGTTGGGGGAGGACATTGTATAGGTGATGCTTGGCCTTTGAATTTGCCAAGTATTCTTCTCTTTGCCTCTTCCTCCACCTTGATTTCTCCAATGGCTCCCCATTTTCGTTCCTAGGCAACTTGAAACCGTTTTCCATAATTAAGAGAATTTCAAAGTCGGTTTCGAAGAATACCTCTATTCGCTTCTTCCACCAAGCGAATTCCCCTTCGAACTTCGGCAGATGAATGTTCGAGTCGGCCATCTTTTGATGAAGAGCTTGTTGCGGCAGTTAGTCCGGTGACAAGCAACCTTGCTCTGATACCACTTGTTGGGGATCGAAACGGGCGTCTAGAAGGGGGTGAATAGCCCTCAATCGATGGATGTCGGATTTTGCTCGTCTACAAAACGTTCGCGCAAGCGGAATATGCAAATATAAATAAAGACAAAGCAAAAGATAAACAAACAATACAAACACCGAGATATAACGTGGTTCACGGCTAAGCCGCTAATCCACGGTCCGATTCGTCCACGGTGAATCACTCCACAATCTAACCACTAGATCTCTCCTTTGCACAAAGCTAGGTGGAGGTAACCTCTTT
The DNA here is from genome assembly GCA_025175895.1 of Wurfbainia villosa. Classification (NCBI taxonomy): domain Eukaryota; kingdom Viridiplantae; phylum Streptophyta; class Magnoliopsida; order Zingiberales; family Zingiberaceae; genus Wurfbainia; species Wurfbainia villosa. Next base: position 28,391,301 of record CM045995.1, read on the forward strand.
ACAATCTCTCTTCTTACAATAGAATGGAAATAAAGCAAGTAAGAAGGGAGCAAATTGGAGCATGAACATTAGCCTCCCAAAGCCCCATCCCATTCCTCTTTATAGAGGAGGAGGAATGATCGATGTCCCAATCACCGACCGATCGTCTCGTAGTCGCTGCTCAATAACGGCCGCTTCCACGCTGGATTTCATCCAATCCAGATCGCATCACCGATCGATATTATCATCACGACCGGGTGCTCGATCACGAGTCCTCAACGCAGGTCGACTCCATTCTCGCTCGCGCATGCATCACGATCGCCCCATGATAGCTTGATCGATCATCACATCATCGATCCGCTGCAAGAATGATCGATCAACTTGATCCAAACCACATTAGACCACCAATCGAACTAACGATCAGAGCTGATCGCCATGACATGGCATCGGTGTGTCGGGAAAACTCATCTGACACTTAGCCAAATGGCCAAGTTTCACCTAAGAGCTACCCCTTCCCGGGTTACATTCGATCACTCTCATCCCTCGGAGTCCCTTGTGTTGGTGCAGTAGACACCTAAGTCGAACCTGAGTTTTGATTATAACAAACGATACAAAGTTAAGCTCATGTCGTTATCTCACGAGCTGAAACGAGTGTGCAGAAGATTGCTATAGCTGGAGCTGAAGGCTAGCGACACCCGGAAGAAGCCGCGGTGGTCGGGCGACACTCGAGTGACTTCGGAGGGAGCCTAAGGAATCGAGTGGAAGGCCGGAAGCAAAAGCAACACGTAAGTATCGAGGTAAGCTCGTGTGTGCGAGCGTAAGTGAGGTCGTATCCTCGTTACGAGGATGATCTTAAGCGTAGATCCGACCAAAGACATCCTATAGATGGTCTAGGTCGAGATCGGACGGTCGACGACCGTCGAAATTATGTTTTTGTTAAGCTAACTTTGACTTGCAGCAAGCATCAGTCGACTACCAGCTTGGAGGACTCGACTGCGGTCAATCAGTCGACTGCCGAAAGTCAGCACTCGACTGATGCTGCCATCAGTCAACTGATGATGGCCATCAGTCGACTGATGGTCAATGATCAGATTCGAGGAGTCAAGGCTTATCACCCCATTTCCAGGAGATTGGTGCTCAATTGTGATTGGCTAGGGTTCCTCTCGAAAAGGGGCTCAAAGGCTATAAAAGGAGGTCCTAACCTAGGGTTTTCTTATCAATTCTAAGCTTCCAAGAGCCTCCGCAAAGCTACAACTCTCAGACAACGAAGTTCTTCTTCTCCGACGCTAGGTTTAATTTTCTTTTAGTTTTTGTACATCGGTTTTAGATTTATTCGTTGTTCATTTAATTTTTCGAAGCTCTTTTTCTATCATAACGAGGAGAGGGGGAGTGTCCCTCTACCTCAAGTTTTTGTTCTTGTATCGATTAACTCCTACCTCCAACGAGGAGGAGTTCATTTAGTGTTTTGCCCTCCGTGCGTGGTCAAGGACCACTAGGGCCTTGGAGTAATAGCCGAAGGCTACGAACCAAGTAAAAAGAATTCTCTTATATTTATTGTTTATATTTCCACTGCAATTTATCTACTCGACTTTCAAAGAACGATTTCGCAAAAATCTTTTGTTTCGCTATTCACACCCCCTCTAGCGAACCGCCTCGATCCAACACCTCGCCTTCGAAGTTCTCTTTGTTCGTGGCCACGTCCCTCGGCAGCATCAGACGCACGGCTCTGCAATGCTCCTTCGCATCTCTTGCCTTGAAGTCTACTTCCTCCGGCTTCACTCCAAGCTTCTCGTCTGGTGGTCCCTCGGATGTTCCATGCGCACGGCTTCCGCAAAGCAATCCTTCACCGACTCAAGGACCGAGTCATGAGATGTGAAACTCTCCACGGCTCCATGTGCGAATTACTAAGTCCTGCACGAATTCAATGCACATATCAAATCAACATAACAAACTAACTTAAATCCTTTGCCACACACATCAAAATCTAATCATGGCAAGAGATTGCCCTAACATCTAATGCCTGATGGGTAGGAAACCTTTCTTGGATTCGGACATGCTAAACCTCTTTAGCACTCGGTCTATATATGTAGACTGTGAAAGACCAAGCAACTGTTTCGATCTATCTCTATAGATCTTAATCCCGAGGATGTAGGTTGCTTCTCCCAGGTCTTTCATGGAGAATGTCTTGGACAACCAAATCTTAACTGACTGTAAGACTGAAACATCATTTCCTATAAGTAATATGTCATCGACATACAATACTAGGAACACGACTATACTAGGAACACGACTGCACTCCCACTAACCTTCTTGTACACACAAGGTTCGTCTGGATTTTGTGAGAAATCAAAATTTTTGATTGTCTCATCAAAATGGATATTCCAGCTCCTGGATGCTTGCTTCAATCCATATATGGACCGTCGCAATTTGCATACCTTGGTTTTATCAACCAATGTGAAACCCTCAGGTTGTATCATATACACGTCCTCGAGCAAGTTTCCATTAAGGAAAGTTGTTTTCACATCCATTTGCCATATCTCATAATCATAATGAGTCGCTATGGCAAGGAGCATCCGAATGGATTTAAGCATAGCAATAGGCGAATAGGTTTCGTCATAATCAACACCTTGCTTTTGACGATATCCTTTCGCCACCAGTCTAGCCTTATAGGTAATCACATTACCATCCATGTCAGTTTTCTTCTTGAAAACCCACTTGTACCCTATAGGCTTTATGCCTTTAGGTGGGTCAACTAAGTTCCAAACTTGGTTTTCATACATGGAATCTATTTTCGACTTCATGGCTTCAAGCCACTTATCCCTTTCTGAACTTGTCAAAACTTCTTCATAACTGGTAGGCTCCTCATCATCAATGAGTAACACATCGTTCGATTCACTTACGAAAAATTCATATCTCTCAGGAATATTGCGTGTTCTACCAGATCTACGAGGATGTGGTGTTTCAATACGTCCAGCTGATTTCTCATCACTATGAGTTATCGACTATTGTGCTTCACCAGGTATCTCATCAATGTCTATTTGAGTCTCTCAAGCCTCCTCAAGCTCGACAACACTCCCACTGTTTTCTTGCAAGAGAAACTCTTTCTCTAGAAACACAACATGCCTTGAAACAAACACCTTTTGTTCCACAGGATGATAGAATTGATAACCCCTTATTTCCTTGGGGTATCCAATAAATAGACATTTGTCAGACTTAGCATCCAATTTGTCTGATACAGTCCACTTCACATAAGCAGGACAACCCCATATCTTCAAGTAAGATACATGAGGTTTCTTACTATTCCATATCTCATATGGAGTAGTAGAGACTACCTTGGTTGATATTCTGTTTAACAAGTAAACAACTATCTGAAGTGCATAGCCCCAAAAGGACTTGGGAAGATTCGCATGATTCATCATTGACCTGACCATGTCCAACAAGGTTCGGTTACGCCTCTCAAATACACCATTATGCTGTGGTGTATATGGAGGAGTCCATTGAGACAATCTACCATTGTCTCTTAGATAATCAAGAAACTCTTGACTTAAGTATTCACCACCTCGATCCGATCGAAGTATTTTAATACTCTTGTCATGTTGTTTCTCTACTTCATTTCTGAATTCTTTGAACCTTTCAAAGGCTTTAGACTTGTGTTTCATCAAGAACACATACCCAAACTGTGAGTGATCATCGGTGAAGGTAAAAAAGTAGTTATAGCCTCCTAAAGCTTGAGTTGACATAGGTCCACATACATCAGTATGTATTAGACCTAGCAACTCTCCCACTCGTTCACCTTTTCCTGTAAAAGGTAACTTAGTCATCTTGCCTTTTAAGCATGATTCGCATGTATCATATGAATCCAATTCAAACAATTTCATAATTCCACATCGGTGTAATTCAGACATGCATTTCTTGCTTGCATGGCCAAGACGACAATGCCACATGTAGGAGTCTAATTGATTATCCTTTCGAGCACGCTTGTTGCTCGCTTCGATATTGAAAATGTCACTGGATACGTCCAATGTATAAATACCATTGCTCAAAGTTCCAGTTCCATAAAGTACGCCATTCAAAGTTATATAACAACAATTGTTACTAAACGTCAAATGGTAACCATTTCTATTTAAGCAGGAAATAGAAACAATATTCTTTATTAGAGAAGGAACACAATAGCAATTGTCCAGTTCCAAGACTAGTCCACTAGGTAGCTTCAGCAAATAAGTTCCGATGGCAACCGCAGCAACCTTTGCTCCATTGCCAACTCACAAATTTAACTCCCCTCTGACGAGTCTTCTTCTATTCCTTAGCACCTGTATGTCATTACATATATGTGAGCCACACCCAGTATCCAATACCCAAGTGTCTATGGAAATAGAATGACAATCAATAACGAAGATACCTGAAGAGGATGGGGCATCGGATGCCTTCTTCTTCACGGACTCAAGATAAATCTTGCAGTTTCTTCGCCAGTGGCCTTCCTTGCCACAATGATGGCAAGTGCCCTTTTGTGCTAGTTCTGCCTTCTTAGCCTTCTTGTTCTTCCCTTTCTTCTGTTCCTTTGCCTTCCTCTTAGAACCTTTCTTTGAAGAATCAACTAACAGAACCGCCTTCTCCTCATGCTTCACAGAAGGCTCCATAGTCTTCAGCATATTGAGGAGCTCAAGAATAGTGGATTCTAATTTGTTCATCCGATAGTTCATCATAAATTATGAGAAACTCTTGGGCAAACAATGCAGAATTAAGTCAATTCTTAATTCATGATCCATCACAAACCCGAGGGTGGCCAACCGCTCGATGTACCCATTCATCTTTAGCACAAACTGCACCACAGATGAACCTTCTTGCATCTTAGAGGTGAAGAGGAGCCTGGAGACTTCGAACCTTTCAGATCTCGCTTGCTCATCAAACAACTCATGAAGATGGAAGACTATGGTATTAGCATCCATATGCTCATGTTGCTTTTGCAGCTCAGGTACCATTGCAGCTAGCATGATGCAACTCGCCAGTTCAGAATCTACCACATGTTTCTGATAGGCCAACATTTGGTCTGGAGTTGCATCGTCCCTAGGACGGTTGGGAAGAGGCTCTTCAAGGACATATGCTAGCTTTTCTGCCTTGAGAATAATTCTCAAGTTTCTAAGTCAATCCAAGAAGTTAGGCCCAGTCAATTTGTTTGAATCCAAAATAGTGCGCAAATTCAAAGATGTCATGATCAATCGATTAACCTAGAAATACAAAATGATCATATATGAGAAAATGATTTTAAAATGCATCAATATACATTCATAAATCCCATTCATTTTTTGAATTTCAAAAACCCTAAAATCACTTCGAGAGATCGTAGGTCCATCTCTGAATGGTCTGATATCCAATCATAGATATGAACAACCTTGGAGAGAGTCCAACAAGTAATTCATAACTACGATGGTAGGTATCAAATATACCGATTGCATATCACATATATGCAACTATCACAATGTGCTATCAACTAATTGAATGTTCACACATACATCGAGTTGTTAACACATTAACAAGTATGCATCATATGCATAGGATCCAACTTCACCTCCCTTCACATCGACCTTGGAGAGAGAACAACAAGCTGATGCTCCAGGTTAAAGCCAACCCATTAATCGAGAAATAGTTTTAATATAGTTAGAGAGCATTCAACCAATTAACCAGGCTTGGAGAGAGTCCAACAACCAAAGCTAACGATTGACCTCTGACTCTTACCATATTAGTATTAAACTATTCCATGGTTTGAACATGTTCGGGTTCGAGCCAGGCTTGGAGAGAGTCCAACAACCCAAACAAGAAACGGAACTCTAGTTCTAACCATATTAATGGAAGGTGTAGGCTTTAATATTGAGTAAGGGTTTTTATGTCTCATCCTCTTTGCATGCAAATAACTATTATCTACATGGCATGACATACATGGCATACATCTACATGTCACGACACGCATGGCATAATGATATGCATCTAATGCAATTACATGGCATACAATTATGACATGTACAAAATTTCCTTATATGTCAAAACTATTTATGGAAATAAAATATGTTTGAGATTTGATTCTCCAAATTAAATCATGATTAAACTAAGAAATAAATTTCCAAATCTAATCACATATTTTATTTGTGGAAAGTGTTGATTAAGGAAAGTCAATTTAGGAAACAAATTTCCAAAATCATCAAAACTACTTATGGAAATAAAATATTTTAAGATTTGATTTCCCAAATCAAATCATGATTAAACTAGAAAACAAATTTCCAAATCTAATCAAATATTTTATTTATGGAAAATATCAATTTCCATAAATACTTCTAGACTTTCCAAAATTAAAAATTTCCATAAATACTTCTAACTTTCCAAAAGTAGAAAATGGTCATAAATACCATTACGACTATCGCAAAACAATTTTACGATTATGTCGAAACACAACCTGGGCTCTGATACCACTGTTGGGTTTCCGGCACTGCGGCGAGTGTGTGTTCGAACATGTTTCGTAAATATATGCACAGCGGAAGAAATAAAATAATAAATATAATTTATTACAACACACACACCACACGCATGCATAGTACAACATGTGTAGACACAACCACAATTTCAAATTTTGCAATAAAAGAAAATTTATACTACGTATACCTGACGTATCACGTGTAGTGGGAAAGGCATCAACCGGAGCGATCCTCGCTAGAATCGCCTCTATTCGTATCCACGCCGAGTATCTTCGGGATGACTTCGCAAAGTCACGAGCCTCATCTTCGTACGAGTTACTAGCCTCGCGTTGAAGATGATGTGATCGAGAGAAGATCACGATCCGAATCAAAATTCGGATCCAAAACGAGTCCTCAAAAACTCGTGTCTTCGGAGAGGTATTCGTCAACCGTTTGACGAATCCTTCGTCCTCCACCTATGAGGATTACCGGAGATCGAATCCCCGGCAAGGAAGCCACTGTCGGAGCTCCAAATGTCGTCCAAACGACGCTCTGACATGAAGTAAACAAGCTGTCCATAAAACTGGACAGCTTTGGTGGAGGATTAGCACCGGCCAAATAAGGAAGCTAGATGCTCACCTTGTCACCGGAGCCAAGGAAGATCATGTTGGGTTTCCGGCACCGCGGCGTGTGTGTGTTCGATCATGTTTCGTAAACATGAGCACAGCGGAAGCAATTAAAAATAATAAATCTATATTTATTACAACACACACAACACACGCATGCTATTACAACAAGTGTAGACATAACCGTAAATTAAAATTTGCAATAAAAGAAATTTATCTACGTTATACCTTTCGTATGACGTGTAGCGGGAACGGCATCAACCGGAATGATCCTCGTAAGAATCGTCTCTATCCGTATCCACGCCGAGCTCCTCGGGATGACTTCACTAAGTCACGAGCTTCGTCTTCGTACGGGTTACTAGCCTCGTGTTGAAGACAACGTGATCGAGAGATGATCACGATCCGAATCCAAATTCGGATCCAAAACCGAGTCCTCAAAACTCGCTTCTCCGGAGAGGTATTCGTCAACCAATTGACGAATCCTTCGTCCTCCACCTCAGAGGATTACCGGAGATCAAATCCCCGGTAAGTTAGCCGCTGTCGGAGCACTAACCGTCGTCCAAACGACGCTCCGACGAGAGGAGGAGAAGCTGTCCAGAAAACTGGACAGCTTGGTGGAGGATATAGGCGCCGGCCAACCAAGGAAAGAAAAGCCTCACCTTGATGCCAAACCTATAGGGGATCATCGGAGGGTCGCCGGAGTGTTCACCGGCTGAAGCTTGGTCGCCGGCAAGGACTTGGACGGCGGCACAAAAGCTGGGCGGCGGCAATGAAGGTGTTGGCGCCGAATACTCCTTCAAGGGGTGGGCGGCAACTAGGTTGGGCGGCCAAAACTAGATTAGGGTTTTGGATTAGGGTTTAAGCCCTATTTTATAGAGAACTAATTCTCTTAATGGTTAATGGATCATATCCATAAAGCCCATTAACCCGCTCCATTAAGATAAGTTAAAATAAACCAAACCATGATGGTTTATTTTAAGTTAAAACGAACCGAACCAACTTTTGGTTCATTCGTTTAATATAAACCAAACCCTTTGGTTTATTCTCATCCATTGGATTAGAACCAAACCATTTTGGTCCATCCATTATGTCTTCATAAGATACGGCCCATCCGCGCTTCCATTGCGACTGAAACAATTTCATGCTCGCTTTATGTTTGGTCCAACCAAACATAGTTTCTCTCGGTATGAGAATCCCATTCTCAAGCTCGTTTTAAATCCTTTGGATTACACTCGTTATGCGTGTGACCAAATAGGTTCTCAGTTTATGTTGGCCATCTATAATTAACCATTAATTATAGAACGATCATGAGTGGCACCTAGTAGTACATCATGATCCCCAATTAACCGAAAAGATCAACGGTTGATCCAGAACTATTTCTGAAACCCTTCAGTAGCTCGAATGAATCGTGCCCCATTCCCTTCACTCATCTTATACCCACTTGGTTCAGGACATGGTCTATTGTGTCAGTCCCCACTAGGCTGACTAGTCACACCTAGCCCAAGTATCATTTCCTCGTCCTACGGATTCTAGTTACTCCACATGTATCGAAGAGTACTTTACTCTAAACATGTAATGCTTTGGCCAAAGACTTTAGTAACAATCCGACGAGAGGCCATGGGTATACATCTCCTCGTAAGGAGTGGTGAATCCTTTATAGGCTATTCAAACACCTTCGATCACTTCGACTTATACCCAATCATCCCGGGTCCACATCTCCTTAGAGATGTTTGCTTAAGATGTCAAAGCATAAGTCTCCATGATCAAGATGACTTGAATACCGCAAGTCAAAGGAACATCGCACTTAAGCTACAGTAAGAACTTCATTGACATATCTATATATGCAGAGAACCATATGAAGTCTTACTGGTCACTCCAATGAACTAGTTACCATAACTAGCATCCACGATTAACTCCGGACATCACAATGTCTCGGCCCGGTGAGAATCACCGCTTGGATACACCAAGGAGTATACCTCGTGCTAGTCTCGGCGAATTGATGGTGTCCAAATCCATCAATTCATCGACTAGGATAATTCGATACATCACAATTACACATGTAGAGATACTCACTAGTTGTGATCCAATCACAAATTCTCTCATGCTGTGAATCGTATCGTGGACATTCAGTAAATGAGTTTAAGATCCAATCAAATACATTAAACATGTATACTCAAATAGTGAATCTTCATTTATCATATAAATGGTTCATACATAAGGCGATTGCCTTAGGACATCTCTCATATATTACTAACAGACTCCCACTTGGCCTAATGCCAATCGCTACGGTATCCAATACCATAAGCTCTAACATGACCCTCAAACTTACTTTGAGGTAATGCTTTAGTCAAAGGATCCGCTAAGTTCCTTTCAGTGGGAATTTTCTCGATTTGTATTTCGTTCCTACTTATGATCTCTCTGATAAGGTGATAGCGGCGAAGCACATGTTTGGATCGTTGATGAGACCTTGGCTCTTTCGCCTGTGCAATTGCTCCATTGTTGTCGCAGTAGACCGGTATTGCTTCAACAATGGCCGGAATCACACCAAGTTCATGAACGAACTTCTTGATCCAAACCGCTTCCTTTGCTGCTTCCGAAGCTGCAATATATTCTGCCTCAGTGGTAGAATCCGCTCTGATCTCTTGTTTGGAACTTTTCCAACTCATCGCGCCCCATTCAAGGTGAATACGATCCGTATCGAGACATGGAATCATCCTTGTCTGTCTGGAGCTGGCATCCGTATACCCGCGTATCACCATGTCCCCTTCTCCATATATTAGGAACACATCCTTAGTTCTTCTCAAGTACTTAAGGATCGTCTTAACAGCCGCCCAATGATCCATTCCTGGATCGGATTGGTATCTTCTCGTGACACTCAGAGCGTACGATACATCGGGCCTCGTACATAACATAGCATACATGATAGATCCTATTGCGGATGCATAGGGAATCTTACTCATGCAAATCCTCTCGTCTTCTGTGCGCGGACACATAGACTTCGAAAGGTGTACCCCATGCCTGATGGGCAGATAACCTTTCTTGGATTCTGACATGCTAAACCTCTTTAGCACTCGGTCTATATATGTAGACTACGAAAGACCAAGCAACCGTTTCGATCTATCTCTATAGATCTTAATCCCAAGGATGTAGGTTGCTTCTCCCAGGTCTTTCATGGAGAATGTCTTGGATAACCAAACCTTAATTGACTGTAAGATTGACACATCGTTTCCTATAAGTAATATGTCATCGACATACAATACTAGGAACACGACTGCACTCCCACTAACCTTCTTGTACACACAAGGTTCGTCTGGATTTTGTGAGAAATCAAACTTTTTGATTGTCTCATCAAAACGGATATTCTAGATCCTGGATGCTTGCTTCAATCCATAAATGGATCGTCGCACTTTGCATACCTTGGTTTTATCAACCGATGTGAAACCCTCAGGCTGTATCATATACACGTCCTCGAGCAGGTTTCCATTAAGGAAAGTTGTTTTCACATCCATCTGCCATATCTCATAATCATAATGAGCCGCTATGGCCAGGAGCATCCGAATGGATTTAAGCATAGCTACAGGCGAATAGGTTTCGTCATAATCAACACCTTGCTTTTGACGATATCCTTTCGCCACCAATCTAGCCTTATAGGTAATCACATTACCATCCATGTCGGTTTTCTTCTTGAAAACCCACTTGCACCCTATAGGCTTTATGCCTTGGTGGGTCAACCAAGTTCCAAACTTGGTTTTCATACATGGAATCCATTTCGACTTCATGGCACCAAGCCACTTATCCCTTCGAACTTGTCGGCACTTCTTCATAAGCTGTAGGCTCCTCATCATCAATGAGTAACACGTCGTTCGATTCACTTACGAGAAATCCATATCTCTCGGGAATGTTGCGTGTTCTACGGATCTACGAAGATGTGGTGTTACAATAGGTCGGTATTGCTCATCACTATGAGTTGTCATTGTGCTTCACCTTATCTCATCAATGTCTATTTGAGTCTCTCGAGCCTCCTCAAGCTCGACGACACTCCCACTGCTTTCTTGCAAGAGAAACTCTTTCTCTAGAAACACGATGCCTTGAAACAAACACCTTTTGTTCCACAGATGATAGAATTGGTAACCCCTTGTTTCCTTAGGGTATCCAATAAATAGACATTTATCGGACTTAGCATCCAATATCACATACTGATCCGCTTCACATAAGCAGGACAACCCCATATCTTCAAGTAAGATACATGAGGTTTCTTACTAGCCCATATCTCATATGGAGTAGTAGAGACTACCTTGGTAGGCATTCTGTTTAACAAGTAAACAGCTGTCTGAAGTGCATAACCCCAAAAGGACTTGGGAAGAGTCGCATGATTTATCATTGACCTGACCATGTCCAACAAGGTCCGGTTACGCCTCTCAGATACACCATTATGCTGTGGTGTATAGGGCGGAGTCCATTGAGACAATATGCCATTGTCTCTTATATAATCAAGAAACTCTTGACTTAAGTATTCACCACCTCGATCCGATCGAAGTATTTTAATACTTTTGTCATGTTGTTTCTCTACTTCATTTCTGAATTCTTTGAACCTTTCAAAGGCTTCAGACTTGTGTTTCATCAAGAACACATACCCAAACCGTGAGTGATCATCGGTGAAGGTAATGAAGTAGCTATAGCCTTCTAAAGCTTGAGTTGACATAGGTCCACATACATCAGTATGTACTAGACCTAGTAACTCTCCCACTCGTTCACCTTTTCCAGTAAAAGGTAACTTAGTCATCTTGCCTTTTAAGCATGATTCGCATGTATCGTATGAATCCAATTCAAATGATTCCAGAATTGCACATCGGTGTAATTCGGACATGCGTTTCTTGCTTATATGGCCAAGACGACAATGCCACATATAGGAGTCTATGTGATTATCCTTTCGAGCACGCGTGTTGCTCGCTTCGATATTGAAAATGTCACCGATACGCCCAAGCGTATAAATGTCATCACCAAAGTTCCAGTTCCATAAAGTACGCCATTCAAAGTTATAGAACAACAATTGTTACTAAACGTCAAATGGAAACCATTTCTATTTAAACAGGAAATAGAAACAATGTTCTTTATTAGAGAAGGAACATAATAGCAATTGTCCAGTTCCAAGACTAGTCCACTAGGAGCTTCAGAAATAAGTTCCGATGGCGACAGCAACCTTTGCTCCATTGCCAACTCGCAAATTTGACTCCCCTCGACAAGTCTTCTTCTATTCCTTAGCCCGTATGTCATTACATATATGTGAGCTACACCCATATCCAATACCCAAGTGTCTAAGGAAATAGAATGACAATCAATAACGAAGATACGAAGAGGATGGGGCATCGGATGCCTTCTTCTTCTTCATGGACTCAAGATAAGTCTTGCGCTTTCTTCGCGGTGGCCTTCCTTGCCACAATGATGGCAAGTGCCCTTTTTCTTCGCCTTTCTTTGCCTTTTTATTTCCTTTCTTCTTCTTTTGCCTTCCTCTTAGAACCTTTCTTTGAGGAATCAACTAACAGAACCGCCTTCTCCTCATGCTTTACAGAAGGCTCCACAGTCTTCAGCATATTAAGGAGCTCGGGAATGGTGGATTCCAATTTGTTCATCTGATAGTTCATCACAAATTGCGAGAAGCTCTTGGGCAAACAATGCAGAATTAAGTCAATACTTAACTCATGATCCATCACAAAACCGAGGGTAGCTAGCCGCTCGATGTACCCGTTCATCTTTAGCATAAACTACACTACAGACGAACCTTCTTGCATCTTCGTAGTGAAGAGGAGCCTAGAGACCTCGAACCTTTCGGATCTCGCTTGCTCATCGAACAGCTCATGAAGATGGAAGACCATAGTATTAGCATCCATATGCTCATGCTGCTTTTGCAGCTCAGGTACCATCGCCGCTAGCATGATGCAACTCGCCAGCTCAGAATCTGCCACATGTTTCTGATAGACCAACATTTGGTCTGGAGTTGCATCGTCCTTAGGACGGTCAGGAAGAGGCTCTTCAAAGACATATGCAAGCTTTTCCGCCTTGAGAATAATTCTCAGGTTTCTAAGCCAGTCCAGGAAGTTAGGCCCAGTCAGTTTGTTCGAATCCAAAATAGTGCACAAATTCAAAGACGTCATGATCAATTTATTGACCTAGAAATACAAAACGAGCATATATGAGAAAATGATTTTAAAATGCATCAATATACATTTATAAATCCCATTCATTTTTCGAATTTCAAAAACCCTTAAAATCACTTCGGGAGATCGTAGGTCCATCTCCGAATGGGCTGATATCCATCATAGATAAGAACAACCTTGGAGTGAGTCCAACAAGCCATTCTTAGCTATGATGGCAGGTATCAAGTATACCGATTACATATCATGTATATGTAACTATCACAATGTGCTATCAACTAATTGAATGTTTACACATACATTGGGTTGTTAACACATTAACAAGTATGCATCATATGCATAGCACCCAACTTCACCTCTCTTCACATCGACCTTGGAGTGAGTCCAACAAATCGATGCTCCAAGTTAAAGCCGACCCATTAATCGCGAAATAGTTTTAATATGGTTAGAGCGCATTCAACCAATTAGCAAGGCTTGGAGTGAGTCCAACAACCCAAACTAATGATTGACCTCTGACTCTTACCATATTAGAGTTAAACTATTCCAATGATTTGAACATGTTCAGGTTCGAGCCGGGCTTGGAGTGAGTCCAACAACCCAAACAAGAAACAGAACTCTGGTTCTAACCATATTAATGGAAGGTGTAGGCTTTAATATTGAGTTAGGGTTTTTATGTCTCATCCTCTTTGCATGCAAATAACTATTATCTACATGGCATGGCATACATGGCATACATCTACATGTCACGACACGCATGGCATAATGTTATGCATCTAATGCAATTACATGGCATACAATTATGTCATGTATATAATTTCCTTATATGTCATAACTATTTATGGAAATAAAATATGTTTAAGATTTGATTCTCCAAATCAAATCATAATTAAATTAGGAAACAAATTTCCAAATCTAATCACATATTTTATTCATGGAATTATTTGATTAAGAAAAATCTATTTAGGAAACCAATTTCCTAAATCATTAAAACTACTTATGGAAATAAAATATTTTAAGATTTGATTTCCCAAATCAAATCATGATTAAATTAGGAAACAAATTTCCAGAATCTAATCAAATATTTTATTTATGGAAAATATCAATTTCCATAAATACTTCCAACTTTCCAAAAGTGGAAGATTTCCATAAATACTTCTAGACTTTCCAAAATTGAAAAATTTCCATAAATACTTCTAAATTTCCAAAATTAGAAAATTTCCATAAATACATTATGACTATCGCAAAACCATTTTACGATTATGTCGAAACACAACCTGGGCTCGACGATACCCTTTGTTGGGTTTACGGCACATGGCGTGTGTGTTCGATCATGTTTCGTAAACATGAGCACAGCGGAAGCAATTAAAAATAATAAATCTATATTTATTACAACACACACAACACACGCATGCTATTACAACAAGTGTAGACATAACCGTAAATTAAAATTTGCAATAAAAGAAATTTATCTACGTTATACCTTTCGTATGACGTGTAGCGGGAACGGCATCAACCGGAACGATCCTCGTAAGAATCGTCTCTATCCGTATCCACGCCGAGCTCCTCGGGATGACTTCACTAAGTCACGAGCTTCGTCTTCGTACGGGTTACTAGCCTCGTGTTGAAGACAACGTGATCGAGAGATGATCACGATCCGAATCCAAATTCGGATCCAAAACCGAGTCCTCAAAACTCGCTTCTCCGGAGAGGTATTCGTCAAGCAATTGACGAATCCTTCGTCCTCCACCTCAGAGGATTACCGGAGATCAAATCCCCGATAAGTTAGCCGCTGTCGGAGCACTAACCGTCGTCCAAACGACGCTCCGACGAGAGGAGGAGAAGCTGTCCAGAAAACTGGACAGCTTGGTGGAGTATATAGGCGCCGGCCAACCAAGGAAAGAAAAGCCTCACCTTGATGCCAAACCTATAGGGGATCACTGGAGGGTCGCCGGAGTGTTCACCGGCTGAAGCTTGGTCGTCGGCAAGGACTTGGACGGCGGCACAAAAGCTGGGCGGCGGCAATGAAGGTGTTGGCGCCGAATACTCCTTCAAGGGGTGGGCGGCAACTAGGTTGGGCGGCCAAAACTAGATTAGGGTTTTGGATTAGGGTTTAAGCCCTATTTTATAGAGAACTAATTCTCTTAAAGGTTAATGGATCATATCCATAAAGCCTGTTAACTCGCTCCATTAAGATAAGTTAAAATAAACCAAACCATGATGGTTTATTTTAAGTTAAAACGAACCGAACCAACCTTTGGTTCATTCGTTTGATATAAACCAAACCCTTTGGTTTATTCTCATCCATTGGATTAGAACCAAACCATTTTGGTCCATCCATTATGTCTTCATAAGACACGGCCCATCCACGCTTCCATTGCGACTGAAACAATTTCATGCTCGCTTTATGTTTGGTCCAACCAAACATAGTTTCTCTGAGAATCCCATTCTCAAGCTCGTTTTAAATCCTTTGGATTACACTCGTTGTGCGTGTGACCAAATAGGTTCTCGGTTTATGTTGGCCGTCTATAATTAACCATTAATTATAGAATGATCATGAGTGGCACCTAGTAGTACATCATGATCCCCAATTAACTGAAAAGATCAACGGTTGATCCAGAACTATTTCTGAAACCCTTCAGTAGCTCGAATGAATCGTGCCTCATTCCCTTCACTCATCTTATACCCACTTGGTTCAGGACATGGTCTATTGTGTCAGTCCCCACTAGGCTGACTACGTCACACCTAGCCCAAGTATCATTTCCTCGTCCTACGGATTCTAGTTACTCCACATGTATCGAAGAGTACTTTACTCTAAACATGTAATGCTTTGGCCAAAGACTTTAGTAACAATCTGACGAGAGGCCATGGGTATACATCTCCTCGCAAGGAGTGGTGAATCCTTTATAGGCTATTCAAACACCTTCGATCACTTCGACTTATACCCAATCATCCCGGGTCCACATCTCCTTTGAGATGTTTGCTTAAGATGTCAAAGCATAAGTCTCCATGATCAAGATGACTTGAATACTGGAAGTCAAAGGAACATCGCACTTAAGCTACAGTAAGAACTTCATTGACATATCTATATATGCAGAGAACCATATGAAGTATTACAGCTGGTCACTCCAATGAACTAGTTATCATAACTAGCATCCACGATTAACTCCGGACATCATAATGTCTCCAGCCAGTGAGAATCAGCTGCTTGGATACACCAAGGAGTATACCTCGTGCTAGTCTCGACAGAATTGATGGTGTCCAAATCCATCAATTCATCGACTAGGGATAATTTCGATACATCACAATTATACATGTAGAGATACTCACTAGTTGTGATCCAATCACAAATTCTCTCATGCTGTGAATCGTATCGTTGACATTCAGTAAATGAGTTTAAGATCCAATCAAATACATTAAACATGTATACTCAAATAGTGAATCTTCATTTATCATATAAATGGTTCATACATAAGGCGATTGCCTTAGGACATCTCTCATATATTACTAACAGATCATGAGCTCCTCTCCTCATGAGGAAGAGGGGAGGATGGCACCGGACTGCAAGAGGGGCTTGGGCAGTGGTGGGCGGCGGCAAGGAGTTAGCGCCGACTACACCAAGGAGAGGAGGGCGGCAACTTTAGGGTTGCTTAGATTAGGGATTAACAAAACCCTTAAGCCCTATTTTATAGAGAACAAATTCTCTTAATGGTTATCGGATCATAACCAAAAGTCCGTTAACCCGCTCCATTAATTTAAGTTAAAATAAACCAAACCATGATGGTATATTTTAAGTTAAAATGAACCGAACCGACTTTGGTTCATTCGTTTAAAACAAACCAAACCCCTTTGGTTTATTCTCCTCCATTGGATTAAAACCAAACCAATTTGGTTCGTCCATCATGTCTTCATAAGACACTGCCCATCCACGCTTCCATTGCGACTGAAACAATTTCATGCTCGCTCCATGTTTGGTCAAACCAAACCTAGTTCCTCTCGGTCTGAGAATCTCATTCTCAAGCTCGTTTTAAATCCTTCGGATTATGCTCGTTGTGCGTCTGACCAAATAGGTTCTCGGTTTATGTTGGTCATCTATAATTAACCATTAATTATAGAACGATCATGAGTGGCACCTAGTAGTACATCATGATCCCCAATTAACCGAAAAGATCAACGGTTGATCCAGAACTATTTCTGAAACCCTTCAGCGGCTCGAATGAATCGTTCCCCATTCCTTTCACTCATCTTATACCCACTTGGTTCAGGACATGGTCTATAGTGTCAGTCCCCACTACGTTGACTATGTCACACCTAGCCCAAGTATCATTTCCTCGTCCTACAGACTCTAGTTACTGCACATGTATCGAAGAGTACTTTACTCTAAACATGTAATGTTTTGGCCAAAAACTTTAGTAACAATCCGACGAGAGGCCATGGGTATACATCCCCTCACAAGGAGTGGTGAATCCTTTATAGGCTATTCAAACACCTTCGATCACTTCGACTTATGCCCAATCATCCTGGGTCCACATCTCCTCAGAGATGCTTGCTTAAGATGTCAAAGCATAAGTCTTTATGATCAAGATGACTTGAATACTGCAAGTCAAAGGAACATCGCACTTAAGCTGCAGTAAGAACTTCATTGACATATCTATATATGCAGAGAACCATATGAAGTCTTACGGCTGGTCACTCCAATGAACTAGTTATCATAACTAGCATCCACGATTAACTCCGACATCACAATGTCTCCAGCCAATGAGAATCAGCTGCTTGGATACACCAAGGAGTATACATCGTGCTAGTCTCGACAGAATCAATGGTGTCCAAATTTATCAATTCATCGACTAGGGATAATTCCAATACATCACAATTACACATGTAGAGATACTCACTAGTTGTGATCCAATCACAAATTCTCTCATGATGTGAATCGTATCGTGGACATTGAGTAAATGAGTTTAAGATCCAATCAAATACATGAAAACATGTATACTCAAATAGTGAATCTTCATTTATCATATAAATGGTTCAAACATAAGGCGATTGCCTTAGGACATCTCTCATATATTACTAACAAATGCTTGTGAAAATGAAATAAAATACCAAAATACATTAACAAATATGTAAACATAGGCATAACACTAATATATTCGATATACATACATAAACACGTTAAAATGAAACAAATTGAGTAAAGAAATCGAAATTCACTTAATTTTAGAACTGAAAATTAGATATCAGTTGACCGATAACACTGTAGCATGACACCGCGAGTCTATCAATCGAGTGCTACTTCCAGCACTCGACTGATTGTCCATCAGTCGACTGAAGATCCACAACAATCGACTGATGCTACTGTTGTTTGGGACAGAAGAGCCAATAATCGAGTGGCCAATCCAGCAATCGAGTGTTTGTCACATCAGTCGACTGACAACCCATAATAGTCAACTGATGCTACTGTAGCTCGACAAAGAAGCTTTAGTAGTCGAGTGTTGAGCCGGTTCAGTCGACTTTTGGTTTTTGAACCGTTCACTGAACCGTAATCAGTCGACTGATCTGGCACATCAATCGACTGGCATCGCAATTTTATAATGCTGAACCGCTAGGGTTCGGCTTCTTTACGCTCCTTCTCGCGTGATTTCTTCTCCGATCACTCTCAAAACTTTCCAACCGACCATCTCGTGTCCACGCTGGCGACTCAAAAGCCTTAGGTTTGGAACCTAACCCTATTTTTTGTGTTTTGGGTCCTTCTATCATGCTAATGGTGCCTCTCACGGCTTCCATTTTCCTTCTCCATGAGTTAGGGTTCCGGCGAGAGCTTCTTTCGGCGATCCTCCGGTGTCCTCTCCAGCAATCAGACGATTCAATTCGTCACTCACAAGCAACTCAAAAATGGCACCAAAGTATACGTCTAAACTTTAAACCTCATCTTTTTGCATATACCACATTTTGATCTAACCATGTTATTTGCGTCATCACACTGCATTGCATTACATTCATTTCATTCATGTAGAAAACAACGTAGGGGTGATTCTAGTGAGGCTGGGTCGCTCGCGTACCAACCGATGCCGGTTAGGTACTTGGACGCACGATTCTTTAGAACCTACTGTGGCGATGTCATTCAGATTTTATGGCATTATCAGTTAATGAAGGTCATCTTTTGTATGCATTCCATAAACGATGATCTTATCAAGGAGTTTTACCTCAATTTGAGGGAAGTCGATGATGGCCCAACGTACACCACTCGCATTGCAAAACGTGACTTGGAGTTCACTCCTGCGATTTTGCAGGAGTTCCTGGAGTATCGGCCATCCGACGACTCTTTTGTGTTTTACCCTTCCTTTGATGCACCTCTTCCTGCTCCATTTGACCATATATCATTAGAGTCCATGCATCAACATTACTTTCTTCGTCCTCGTCCACCAGCTCAAAATCTATTTCCTATCAATGAATTATCTGCACCTGACAATGTTCTTTACAAATTCATTGTTGGGTGCATCCTTCCGATTGTGACTCGGGGTCAAGCCAAGATCCGGCCTCCCCATCCTTTTCTTATGTATGTCATGCATCATCATTTGGATATAAACATTGCATTGAACATATTTCATTGCATTGTCCATTTTGTGACCCCTGTACAGGGGAAAGTTCATATGCCATTTGGACATGTCATTACAGCATGGTTAGAGTCCATCGGCATTAACATATCCAGGGGATCACTGAAGCCGCTATCAGATGTATACGACCAGATAACGGTGTGAAACTTTACACTGGCTGGGATGTGGACTGGACCTGGACCTGGACAGATGGAGTGGTGGCTCGGCCTCAGCCCATGGAGCATGAGGAGCTAGCTATAGAGGCTGGAGAACCCGCAGCCGAGCATGAGGAGCCCGCTATTGAGGAGGATGACCAGATGCTATCTGATGCTTCTTCAGAGAGTCTCTCGACACGGGTCACATGCTTGAAGACTCACTTCGAAGAGTTTTATGAGGAAGCTAGCACCAGTTGGGCAGAGCTCAATCTAGAGCAGTCTGCCATGGCCTATCGCATGTCCTCCATGGGTCAAGAGATGGGTCAGCAGCTCAGCCGGATGGAGCAGCGCCAGAGCCGGATGGAGCAGCGCCAGATTGATATATATGAGATGATGCAAACCTGGACCCTGGGTCAGCAGCCTCCACCACCTCCAGGAGATGGCTCTAGGGATGATAGCTAGGGGCAGATTAGGGATCTTGTTTTTTTTCCTTTTCATAGTGAGGTCGAGAATTTTTCTTGAACATCTATTTTGATTGTAGACCTGTATTTATGATGAATGAAATATTTTGTTTATGAAAAATCATGTGTCTTTGTCTGATTGTGTGAGTGTTAATGTGTTTATATACTCTATTTTTCCATGTCATGACATCATATCTACTTTGAATTATATAAAATGTCATGATATTGCTTAGGGTTACTTTCTATGTCATGTTCATGTTTAGAGCCTATTTATATGCCATGACAACATGATCATTGGCTATGATTATTTATGTTATCATTTATGCCATGATCATTCATGCATTAATAAAATTGATTTAAGGACAATGGCATAATTTGAAGTCCCATGTAGAAGGGAATCAAATAGAGTTGCCTAGAAAATGCATGAAGCCATAGTAACCCTAATTCCACATCTCACAATCACATTAACTTGTGTGTGTTTTATACACCCTAGATACATGTGAGATGTTAGGAAAATAAGTTAAGTTCAAGGTGCATAGATGTTACATGTAGATGAACTTAAACTTATTTCAATCATAAATATGGATCATGAGGAAAGCTAATGTACAAGTCATGTACATCTATCCAATAGTCCATGGTAAAATAGGTTTTCAAAATCATTTTAAAAACCTTTTTAGAAAACCTTGGTGAAGTCTATCTTTTGATAGCAATCACTATTGAAGAAGTTGATATAAAGTAGATCAAAAACATTAAAGTTTTAATGGTTTTTGAACTTTGTATCAATCTCCTATTTTAATGGATATTTTATTTTTAAACTATTTTTCACCCATTATATTCCATGTAAGTAATGTGCGTATGAAATTTCAAAAATTTTCAAAATACATATATTTACTTATGCATTTTCAAACTTCATTTCTGAAAACCTGATTTTTGAAAATCAGGGATCAGTTGACTATTATAGTTTATCAATTGACTGATGATGATTTCAGTCGACTATTCTATGGAAGAGTCGACTAATAGGCTCATTTTGGGTAAACAAGGATGTTTAGCCCATGTTTTAGCTATGTTAGGGTTCCCTAATCACTCCTAACACTATGATATACTTTGAAAATCATTAGAAAGGGTGAAAATCCATTGGATATGAATTAGGAGAGTTGTTAGTGTGATGTATTAATTTAAGGTGTGGGAAAGTTCAATATTGAACTTTTAACCTTATTTTTGATGGTTTAGAGTGCCTATAGGCTTAGGGACTTCCCAAGGACATTGTCGGTGCAATGGTCAAGGGGGAGCAAGCCTTTTGGGGGAGGTATCCATCATGGGATGATGGATGTTATTTTTCCTCATGAGGGGGAGAAATGGGAATTTAAGATGCCCAATTTGGAAATTGGGAGACATCATAGGAGTGCCTCTCTTGAGTGATATGGGACTTATCACTAGGATGATTGTAGGCATCATAGGTGTTTTTGGACCAAGGGAGAGATTGTAAGATCTCATTGGGATATGAGACATTGACCTCCTTGGGAGAACCTTTTTGATGTATGTCAAAAAAGGGGAGAATGTTAGAATTACCAATTTGGGAAAATTGGTAAGGGAATTTGAGTTAGGGGCCTAACTCAAGGGTGTTTTGTCAAACATCAAAAAGGGAGAGATTGTTGGTGCAATCGGCCCAGGTCACGATTGACTGACTCAAGTGTTTTGATGTTTGACATTGAGGTCTGACATTGATATCTGATAATGTATTGGGGAGATTGTTGGTGCAATCAACCCAGGTTATGATTTTGATGTTTGAAGATGGTTTGACAATTGTCATGGGAGAAGTCCAAGTCTTGTGTACTTGGCATGGAAAGTCCAAGCTTGAGTCTTGGCATGAAAAGTCCAACATGGGTTGGTAAGAAAAGTCCAAGCATGGGTCTTGGCAAGGAAAAGTCCGAGCATGGGTCTTGGCATGGAAAGTCCAACATGGGTTGGCAAGGGAAAGTCCAAGCTTGAGTCTTGGTAATTGAGAAGTCCAACGGAAATATTGGCGGCGTAAAGTCCAAGGGTGGAGTCTTGGCAGCATAAGTCCAATGGTTGGCGACATAAAATTCAAGCAGAGTTTTGGCAATGTAAGTCCAATGTGACTTGGCGGTGTAGACCACATTAGCATGACAATAGCTGATGGAAGCACCTGAAGGCTAGCGTATGGATGAACAAGTCATTGATGACTTGGAGGGATCCGATAGGCGTGAGGCTGATAGAGGTGGCTAGAAGGCTTAGGTCTAGACTAAGGGTGGTCTAGAAAGTATAGGGGCACCATACTTGGGTTAAAACTGATGTAATTGAGAGGTGTCCTAAGGCAATCGCCTTAGAAGTTATTAATAAAATTCACTATTTGAGTATACATTATCTATGTATTTGATTGGATCTTAACTCATATACTGAAGTCCATAATACGGTGCATAGCATGAGAGAAATTGTGATTAGATCACAATTAGTGGGTATCTCATCGTGTGTAAATATGCAAGTATTAAAATTATCCCTAGTCAATGAATTGATGAGATTGGACATCATCAATTCTGTGAGACTAGCACATGTTATGCTCCTTGGTTTATCCAAGCATTCGGTACTCATTGAATGGAAGCATAGGGATGTTGAGAGTGAACATGTGGATGCTAGTTATGGTAACTAGTTCATTGGAGTTACCTGCTAGGAGACTTCATATGGTTCTATATGTCGTTGAAGATCTCATTGCGGCTTGAGTGCGAGCTTCCTTAGACTTGAGGTATTCAAGTCACCTTGATCATGGCACCTTGTACTTTGACTTCTTCACAGCCATCTACATAGTAGGTGTAACTTCGGGATGATTGTGTATAAGCCAAAGTGATTGAAGGTGCTTGAATAGCCAACAGAGGATTCACCACTCCTGATAAAGGAGATGTATACCCTAGGCCTCTTGTCAGGATTGTTACTCAGAAGTCTCTGGCCAGAGCAAGCATGTTAAGAAGATGTTCTTCTTGGGAACATGTAGGAGTAACTTGAATCCACAGGACAAGAAAATTAACTTGGGCTAGGTGTGACGTAGTCAGCCTAGTGGGGATGAACACAAAAACCATGTCCTGAACCAAGTGGGTATAGGATGAGTGAAAGGAACAAGAAATGAACAACTGTAGTTGTTGAAGGTTCAGAAAATATTCTGAAGTCGATTTAGACTTTTCAGTTAATTGGGGGTCATGATGTACTACTAGGTGCCACTCATGATCTATTCATTATTAAAGGATTAATCATGAATGGCCAACATAACCGAGAACCTATTGGGTCACACGCACTACGGGTGATCTCGAGATGTAAAACAAGTCTGAAAATGAGATTCTCATTGAGAGAGGATATGTTTGGTTGGACCAGACCAAGGGGGTGTGGAACGGAGGCTATGGAACCTCCTATGACTTTGTTGGACTTAGCACGGTCATATCGCACTTAATCAAAGTCAAACGGACCATACAAAGCCTCACACGGTCGTTCCTAACATGGCACGGGCCGTGCCTAGCTCTGGCCGCAAATTGGCAAATTTTGGGCTGCCCCAGAGAGACACATGGCCAGGCCATGTGTTTTCACACGGCCATGTGAATCCACACGGCCAAGCCATGTGAAAACACATGGTCATGTGAATCCACACGCCCAGGCTATGTGAATCCACACGGTCGTGTTGCGTCTCCGTCGATTTTGGAGATTTCTCTTTATAGAAATTCCTGGGTTGTTCTTACCTTAATTATGGGATAATTATGGTAAGATATGTTCCATTTAAGCCTCCTAAGATTACCTAATCAAGAGATATATAAATATATCCCTTGATAATCTTTGGCTAAGGTTTTGGTTTTTAGGTTTTCCCTTGGTAGCCGTCGTCGCTCTCTTCTCTCTCCTCTTCCCTTGTCTCCACCGGTTGGCTAGCACCAATCGGAGACAAAGACTTGCTGCTCTAGGAGTTGTCTCAGGTGATCCCGGCGTGGATACTGATAGAGGCAAGACCCATTGGTCTTGCTTGTTGTTTCGACAGATCCAAAAGAATCCCGAAGGTATAACTTCTCTTTCTCCTTGCGTGTTTTCATGTGATTATGCCAAAACAAGTTTTCTTGGCCCCCAGGGGATGTCTGGGATGTAATAAAAATTGTTTTTATTCACTTATTCTGCTGCGCAAGATCCCGGTATCTCCAACAAGTTGTATCAGAGCCACCTTGTTCTTTTGGCAAAGATTGCATGTTGTAGGAGAAATTTTAAAGCATGTTTGATGTTTTAATATACTTGTGCCATGTTTATCTATATGATAGATTAGAATATGCTTGTTTTACATATAAGATATGTTTGTAACCTAAAAAGAAATACCGAGGATGCGCTTGGAAACACCGAAGGTGTTGGCCGCATCGTTAGAGCCTAATCATAGACTCACGTTCACATCGGGAAATTTATTTCCTAATGTGACCTTGGTTTTTCCATATTTAGGTTTATTTCCTTTTTAGATGAGACCCATAATAATATGAAATACCTCATGCAAATATTAGGGCTAACACCTTCCATTAATATGGTTGAACTAGAGTTCTTTTTCATGTTTGGGTTGTTGGACTCCCTCCAAGCCTGGCATGACATCGAGCATGTTCAATTCATATGAGATTCGATGTTTATTTTAAATGGTAAGGACAAGAGGTCAATTTCAAGTTTGGGTTGTTGGACTCTCTCCAAGCCTGGTTTGTAAATTGGATGTGTACAAATCATTTAAATTCGATCTCTTGATTAATGGGCTGGCCCTAACTGAAAGCATTGATTTGTTGGACTCCCTCCAAAGTCAATGTGGACAGAGGTGCAATTAGGTGATATGCATTGGATGTATATATGTTAATGAGTTAACAACCTAATGTATATGTGAACATTCAATTAGTTGATAGCATAAAGTGATATTTATATATTTGATATATAATGGATACTGTTGATACCTAACATTATGACTATGAATAATTTGTTGGACTCTCTCCAAGGTTGTTCTTAGTCATAATGGATATCAACCCACTAAGAGATCACCTACCATCTCTCGAATTCAAAGTGAGGACTATTGAATTTGATAAAAATAGTGGGAATTTCTTGTTGATGTAAATTGTTTACATTACTATAAATTCCTCTCTCTTATACACCTCTTTTTGTATGTCTAGGTATTAATTAGAACAGCATATCAACCTCCATTAATTTACATTCGATTTTGGACAACAACAAATTGATTGGGCCAAACTTCATGGACTGGCTTCGCAACCTGAGAATTGTTCTCAAGGCTAAAAAGCTAGCTTATGTCCTTGAAGAGGCTCTTCCCCAACCTCCTACAGACAATGCATCTGGTGACCAAAAGTTGGCTTACCAGAAACATGTTGCTCACTCTGAGATGGTGAGCTGCATTATGCTAGCATCAATGTCTCCTGAGTTGTCGAAGCAACATGAGCATATGGATGCTAATACAATTGTCTTCCATCTTCGAGAGTTGTTCGATGAGCAGGCATGATCTGAAAGGTTCGAGGTCACCCAGCTCCTCTTTCACTCGAAGATGCAAGAGGGTTCATTTGTAGTGCAGTTTACGCTAAAGATGAATAGCTATATTGAGCGATTGGGATTATTAGGATTTTTCATGGACCAAGAATTAAGTATTGACTTAATTCTTCACAATCTGACTGGTAGCTATTCACAATTTATGATGAACTATCAGATGAATAAGATTGAGTCCATGATTCCTGAATTGATCAATATGCTCAAAATAGTGGAGTCATCTATTGTGAATGAATAGAAGTCGGTGATGTTGGTTGACTCCTCAAAGAAAGGTTCTAAAAGGAATTCAAAAACAAAAGCTAAAGGGAAGAAGAAGGTAAAGAAGGAAGAAATAACTCCCAAGGGCACCTGCCATCATTGTAGCAAGGATGGACATTGGAAGAGAAACTGCAAGTAGTATCTGGAGTCACTGAAGCAGAAGAAGGCATCTGATACCCAATCTACTTCAGGTATATTTGTTATTGAATGTCATACTGTTTCTTCTAGCACTTGGGTATTGAATACCGGGTATGACTTACATATATGTAATGACATAGAGGGGCTGAGGAACAGAAGAAAACTGGTTAAGGGAGAAGCAGATCTAAGGGTTGGCAATGGAGCAAAGGTTGCTGTAGTAGCCAAGGGCACTTATATGTTGCGACTTCCTACAGGACTAGTCTTAGAGTTGGATGATTGTTTTTATATTCCTGCATTAATAAAGAACATTGTTTCTATTTCATGTTTGAATAAGAAAGGTTATCATTTGACGTTTAGTAATAATTGTTGTTACATTACGTTAAATGGTGTTCTTTATGCTACTGGGATATTAAATAATGGGATCTAAATGTTAGATACATCCAATGAGATATTCAATATCGAATCTAATAGCAAATGCGCTAAGTTAGATAATCAATTAACCTCGCAATTATGGCATTGTCGTCTTGGCCATATAAGCAATGAATGCATGTCCAAACTGCAGAGGCTTGGCATTTTGGAGTCTTATGAATCTGGTTCATTAGACACATGTGTTTCATGCTTAAAAGGAAAGATGAATAAACTACCTTTCAGAGGAAAGGGTGAACGAGTAGTTGAGGTATTGGGCCTTATACATACCGATGTATGAGGACCAATGTCAACTCATGTCATAGGAGGTTATAGCTACTTCATTACATTTATCGATGATTATTCACGATATGGGTATTTGTATCTATTAAGATACAAGTCTGAAGTCTTTGAAATGTTTAAAGATTTTAGAAAGGAAGTAGAGAAACAACTTGGTAAAAGTATTAAAATACTTCGATCGGATCAAGGAGGTGAATATTTAAGCCAAGAGTTTCAAGACTATCTAAGGGACAATGGCATCTTGTCCCAAAGGACTCCACCTTACACGCCACAACATAATGGTGTGGCTGAAAGGCAAAACTGAACCTTGTTGGACATGGTTAGGTCAATGATGCAGCATGCAAGTCTTCTAAAAACCTTTTGGAGTTACGCACTCGAGACCACTGTTTACTTGTTAAATAGAGTCCCGACTAAGGCAATCTCTACTACTCCATATGAGATGTGGAAAAGTAGAAAACCTCATTTATCTTATTTGAAGATATGGGGTTGTCCTGCTTATGTGAAGAGGACAATATCAGACAAGCTGGAGGCTAAGTATGATAACTGTATTTATTGGTTACCCTAAGGAAATGAGGGGTTACCAATTATATCATCCCTTGGAACAAGAGGTGTTTGTTTCAAGGCATGCTGTATTCCTAGAGAAAGAGTTTCTCTTACAGGAAAATAGTGGGAGTGAGGTTGAACTAAGTGTAGTTCAAGAGGCTCCGGTAGACACAGAAGAGATGCCTAGTCAAGAATACAGCTGATTACTCATTCGGATGAGGTAATAGTTGAACCTGATAATACACAACCTCCTCGTAGATCTAGTAGGACACGTAGGATTCCTAAGAGATATAGATTTCTCATAAATGAATCTAATGACGTGTTGCTCATAGATGATGAGGAACCTACTAATTACGAAGAGGCACTAAATAGTTCAGACAGGGATAGATGGCTAAGAGCCATGAAATCGAAAATGGATTCCATGTATGAAAACCAGGTTTGGAACTTGGTAGACCCACCCGAAGGCATAACGCCTATAGGGTGAAAGTGGGTTTTCATGAAGAAAACCGACATGGATGGTAATATTATTACCTATAAAGCTAGATTAGTGGCAAAAGGCTATCGTCAAAGGCAAGGTGTTGACTATGATGAAACCTTTTCACCAGTAGCTATGCTTAAATCCATTCGGATACTCCTAGCCATAGTGACTCATTTTGATTATGAGATATGGTAGATGGATGTGAAAACAGCTTTCCTTAATGGAAACCTGTCTGAGGATGTATATATGATACAACCTGAGGGTTTCACATCCATTGACAAAAACAAAGTATGCAAGCTTCAACGTTCCATTTATGGATTGAAGCAGGCATCCAGGAGTTAGAATATCCATTTTGATGAGGCAATCAAACAGTTTGATTTCTCACAAAATCCTGAGGAGCTTTGTGTGTATAAGAAGGTTAGTGGGAGTGCGATTGTGTTCCTAGTATTGTATGTCGATGACATATTAATTATAGGAAATGATATTCCTATTTTGCAAATAGTCAAGGTCTAGTTGTCCAAAATATTCTCCATGAAAGACATGGGAGAAGCAACCTATATTTTGGGGATTAAGATCTATAGAGATAGATCGAATCGGTTTCTTAGTCTTTCACAGTCTACATACATAGACAAAGTGCTAAAACGGTTTAACATGGAAGAATCCAAGAAAGATTTTATTCTCATGAGGCATGGGATTCACCTTTCGAAGTCTATGTGCTCGCGCACTGAAGACAAGAGGATTCGCATGAGTCAGATCCCATATGCGTCAGCTATAGGATCGATCATGTATGCTATATTATGTATGAGGCTCGATGTATCATATGCTTTGAGCATTGCAAGTAGATACCAGTCAAATCCTGGTATGGACCATTGGGTGGCTATCATGATAATCCTTAAGTACTTGAGAAGGACTAAGGATTTGTTCTTAGTATATGGAGGAGGTGATATGGTAGTAAGCGGGTATACTGATGCCAGCTTCCAGACAGATAAGGATGATTCCAAATCTCAGTCTGGATACATATTCATCTTGAATAGAGGTGCGATGAGTTGGAAGAGTTCCAAACAAGATACCGTTGCTGATTCTACTATGGAGGCAGAGTACATTGTAGCTTCTGAAGCAGAAAATGAGGCAGTCTAGATTAAGAAGTTCATTACTAAACTTGGAGTAGTTCTGAGCATTGTTGAAGAAGTATCAGTTTACTGTAACAACAATGGCGCCATTGCACAGGAAAAGGAACCACGGTCTCATCAGCAATCCAAACACGTACTACGCCGTTACCATCTGATCAGAGAGATCATTGGTAGAAGAGACGTACAAATAGAAAAAGTTCCCACTGATAGGAATCTAGTAGATCCCTTAAGAAAGCCTCTTCCCCAAGAAAAATTCGAGAGGCATATAGAGGCTTATGGTATTAGATACCAAGGCGATTGGTTGTATGGTTGTAGGCCAAGTGGGAGTTTGATGTAATTGAGAGGTGTCCTAAGGTAATCGCCTTAGAAGTTATTAATAAAATTCACTATTTGAGTATACATTATCTATGTATTTGATTGAATCTTAAACTCATATGCTGAAGTCCACAATATGGTGCATAGCATGAGAGAAATTGTGATTGGATCACAATTAGTGGGCATCTCATCATGTGTAAATATGCAAGTATTAAAACTATCCCTAGTCGATGAATTGATGAGATTGGACATCATCAATTCTGTGAGACTAGCACATGTTATGCTCCTTGGTTTATCCAAGCATTCGGTACTCATTGAATGGAAGCATAGGGATGCTGAGAGTGAACATGTGGATGCTAGTTATGGTAACTAGTTCATTGGAGTGACCTGTTATGAGACTTCATATGGTTCTATATGTCGTTGAAGATCTCATTGCGGCTTGAGTGCGAGCTTCCTTAGACTTGAGGTATTCAAGTCACCTTGATCATGGTGCCTTGTACTTTGACTTCTTCGCAGCGATCTACATAGTAGGTGTAACTCCGGGATGATTAGGTATAAGCCAAAGTGATCGAAGGTGTTTGAATAGCCAATAGAGGATTCACCACTCCTGATAAAGGAGATGTATACCCTAGGCCTCTTGTCAGGATTGTTACTCAGAAGTCTCTGGCCAGAGCAAGCATATTAAGAAGATGGTCTTCTAGGGAACATGTAGGAGTAACTAGAATCCAAAGGATAAGAAAATTAACTTGGGCTAGGTGTGACGTAGTCAGCCTAGTGGGGACGAACACAGAGACCATGTTCTGAACCAAGTGGGTATAGGATGAGTGAAAGGAACAAGGCATGAACAACTGTAGCTGCTGAAGGGTTCAAAAAATATTCTGAAGTCAATTTAGACTTTCCGGTTAATTGGGGGTCATGATGTACTGCTAGGTGCCACTTGTAGGGATCCCGAGTGATAAACAAAATTCGCAGCGGAAAACTTAGGATACCTCCAGAGATTCAAGAAAAAAAATATATACTCGTTTCAATTATCAATTCTATCCTATAGGAATCGAGATTACCTTCGAAGCATGCCCTTCGAATTCCAGTCAGCAACACTTGCGGATCTCAGCGTGGTCAGAATGTCCACGCCTCTACGGTGCACACACACACGATCTTGGAGAGAAGAGGTAAGCCCTTTCAGTTGTGCTAGCAGCCACTCCAAGGTCTCACTTTTCCACTCTATACTTGGCCCTCTTGTGTTGTGAACGAAAAAGAAAAATCTGATTTCTTTTTCATTGTCCACGTTGAAGAAGAAGAAGCCACAATAATACACCTTAATGAGACATTAAATGCACTCCCTTATTCTCCATGGTAAAAGAAAGGAAGTCAATTAATTCACATTAATGAGTTTTAAATCCCATTTAAAACCCCATTTATTAATTCGTGTATTATATTATTAATTCGTGTATTATTCATTTTAGCCTTCTTCTCTTGGTTTGACTTGAGTCTAACTCAACATAAACCAATTTGAGTCCAACTCAAATTTAGCCAAGTAATGAGTCTTACTCATTCTAGTTAATCCAATTAACTAATAATTCATTTTAGTCAAATCAAAATGATTTCCTCTCCAAAATAATATATTCTTTGTGTGTGATCCTATAGGCTCTCATAACGTTGGCAATGTATCCAAAACCATTTTAGATACATAAGCAATGAGCGGCATCTAGCAATACATCATTGCTACTCAAGTGATGAGAATGTCGAGATCCGACAACCTCTTCCGTGACTATTATCATATGACAGTGTCCTTCTATCCTTGATATCTCAGATCGATTAATGAGGCATAGACCGTGTCACCCTCTTATCAATCTTTATGTTTCTTGATCCCCAAGTAGACTCACTCAAACAAATGAGCTCAATATCTCAAATTGACTCATTTGAGCATGGCCATGCATTTCGTGGTCCTACTCTATCAAGAGGCCAAAGATATCACTCCCGTCATATGGGAGGGATAGATCCCATCTACATCACTCACATCCCTCCGCATAATTCGTTACAACTCAGTGATCGCCGTTATAGTCACCCAATTACGGTGTGACGTTAGACGATACCAAAGTACATAACTCCTTATGTAGGGAACCGTAGTGACTTCAGGTCTAAGGACTATTCATACCAATAGTCACATGAGAAAGTATATGACACTCATATAACGATCCATGATACTTTCTCATGGTGGGTCAATTCAGTATATATAGTCTGTAATATATATACCCATGTATCAATGTGATATCACATATCCATGACTTGTGAGATCAAGTCATCCATTAACCTACATGCTAGTCTCAATGTATCAATATAGCCCTTGTCTATTAATACAATACTCGACTAGGAATATTTAAGAATAGTGTTCTCTACAGCTTCTCATAATCAATTCTACCAATTGATATACTGTAGATAACAACCTACTATTCATGGGCATTATTATATTTATTTAGCTGGCACACGCATAAAGAAATATAATAATCAATCTTTGCCTTTATTAATGCAAGAATATAATACAAAAGTCTCCCTCACCAATCATCTCATAATTGGCACTAAGGGCTCATACTAACACCACTCATGATCTATTCATAATTAAAGGGTTAATTATGAATGGCCAACATAATCATGAACCTATTAGGTCACACGCACTACGGGTGATCTCGAGATGTAAAACAAATTTGAGAATGAGATTCTCATTGAGAAAGGATATGTCTTGTTGGACCAGACCAAGGGGGTGTGAAACGAAGGCTATGGAACCTCCTATGACTTTGTTGGACTTATCACGGCCATATTGCACTTAAATGAAGGCAAATGGACCATACAAAGCCTCACACAGTCGTGCCTGGCTCTGGCCGCAAATTGGCAAGTCTGGGTTGCCCCAAAGAGACACACGGCTAGGCCATGTGTTTTCACATGACCATGTGAATCCACACGACCAGACCATGTGAAAACACACGGTCATGTGAATCCACACGGCCAGGGGCATGTGAATCCACACGGTCGTGTCACGTCTCCGTCGATTTTGGAGATTTCTCTTTATAGAAATTCCTGGGTTGTTCTTGTTAGGGATCGTTTGGAAGCTAGAGGGGGGTGAATAGCATTTTTCGGTTTCTACAAAAATGATTAGCAGAAGCAAACACAAATAATATATGTAAAAACAATAACAATGCAAACAAAGCCTTTTACGTGGTTCGGAGATAGCGCTCCTACTCCACGGCGATCCTTAAGGTGGATCAATCCAAGCATATCCACTAAGAAGCTTTCTTTACAACACAACTCCTCTTCTTTACAAAGAATGAAGATCTAAGCTTAGAGAGAAGAGGAGGAGATTTAAATCACTTAGAAAGCTAGAGAATTCGTGGAGGCTTTTGAGAAGGATTAAAGAATAAGCATTAACCCCAAAAACCTCCACCAGCCCTCTTTTTATAGAGAAGAGGCTGATTTTCCCGTTGGAGCATGATCAGTCGACTGCTGGCGTGGTTAATGACTTCTGAATAGTCGGATTCGTGGGATTCAGAGTCGTTTCATCCAACGACACTTTCATCACAGAGGATGATTTTCCTTTTTATCCTTTTTCTTCTTCCCCTTCTGTTGTTCCTTTGACTCCCTCTTAGAACCTTTCTTCGAGGAATCAACTAACAACATCGTCCCCTGCTCATGCTTCTCAGAAGGCTCCACAGTCTTCAGCATGTTGAGCAGTACCACAGATGAACCTTCTTGCATCACAGAGGTGAAGAGGAGCTTGGAGACTTCAAACCTTTCGAATCTCACTTGCTTATCAAACAACTCATAAAGATGAAGGACTACGATATGAGCATCCATATGCTCATGGTGCTTTCGTAGCTTGGGTTCCATCACGGCTAGCATGATGCAACTTGTCAGTTCAGAATCAGTCACATGTTTCTGATAGACCAACAATTGGTCCGGAGTTGCATCATCACTAGGATAGGCGGGAAGAGGCGCTTCGAGGACATACACAAGCTTTTCACCTTGAGAACAATTCTCAAGTTTCTAAGCCAGTCCAAGAAGTTCAACCCAGTCAATTTATTCGAATCCAAAATGGAACGCAAATTCAAAGACATCATGATCAATTTTAGAAATACAAAATGAGCATATATGAGAAAATGATTTTAAAATGCATCAATATACATTTATAAATCCCATTCATTTTTCGAATTTCAAAAACCCCAAAATCACTTCGGGAGATCGTAGGTCCATCTTCGGATGGGTTGATATCCATCATAGATATGAACAACCTTGGAGAGAGTCCAACAAGTCATTCATAACTACGATGGTAGGTATCAACTATACCGATTGCATATCACGTATATGCAACTATCACAATATGCTATCAACTAATTGAATGTTCACACATACATCGGGTTGTTAACACATTAACAAGTATGCATCATATGCATAACACCCAACTTCACCTCCCTTTACATCGACCTTGGAGAGAGTCCAACAAGCCGATGCTCCGGGTTAAAGCCAACCCATTAATCGAGAAATAGTTTTAATATGGTTAGGCGCATTCAACCAATTAGCCCAGCTTGGAGAGAGTCCAACAACCAAAGCTAACGATTGACCTCTGACTCTTACCATATTAGTATTAAACTATTCCATGGTTTGAACATGTTCGGGTTCGAGCCGGGCTTGGAGAGAGTCCAACAACCCAAATAAGAAACGGAACTCTGGTTCCAACCATATTAATGGAAGGTGTAGGCTTTAATATTGAGTAAGGGTTTTATGTCTCATCCTCTTTGCATGCAAATAACTATTATCTACATGGCATGGCATACATGGCATACATCTACATGTCACGACACGCATGGCATAATGATATGCATCTAATGCAATTACATGGCATACAATTATGTCATGTACAATATTTTCTTATATGTCATAACTATTTATGGAAATAAAATATGTTTAAAATTTGATTCTCCAAATCAAATCATGATTAAATTAGGAAACAAATTTCCAAATCTAATCACATATTTTATTTATGGAAATGGTTGATTAAGGAAAGTCAATTTAAGAAACCAATTTCCTAAATCATCAAAACTACTTATGGAAATAAAATATTTTAAGATTTGATTTCCCAAATCAAATCATGATTAAATTAGGAAACAAATTTCCAAAATCTAATCAAATATTTTATTTATGGAAAATATCAATTTCCATAAATACTTCCAACTTTCCAAAAGTGGAAGATTTCCATAAATACTTCTAGACTTTCCAAAATTGAAAAATTTCCATAAATACTTCTAACTTTCCAAAAGTAGAAAATTTCCAAAAATATCATTATAACTATCGCAAAACCATTTTACGATTATGTCGAAACACAACCTGGGCTCTGATACCGCTGTTGGGTTTCCGGCACCGCGGCGAGTGTGTGTTCGAACATGTTTCGTAAACATGTGCACAGCGGAAGAAATAAAATAATAAATCTACATTTATTACAATACACACATCACATGCATGCATAGTACAACATGTGTAGACATAACTGTAAATTTAAATTTGCAATAAAAGGAAATTTAACTACGTATACCTTTCGTATCACGTGTAGCGGGAACGGCATCAACCGGAACAATCCTCGCTAGAATCGTCTCTATCCGTATCCACGCCGAGTATCTTCGGGATTACTTCACTAAGTCATGAGCCTCGTCTTCGTACGGGTTACTAGCCTCGTGTTGAAGACGACGTGATCGAGAGAGGATCACGATCCGAATCCAAATTCGGATCCAAAGACGAGTCCTCAAAACTCGCTTCTCCAGAGAGGTATTCGTCAACCGTTTGACGAATCCTTCGTCCTCCACCTCAGAGGATTACCGGAGATCAAATCCCCGGCAAGTTAGGTGCTGTCGGAGATCCAACCGTCGTACAAACGACGCTCCGACGAGAGGGAAACAAGCTGTCCAGAAAACTGGACAGCTTTGGTGGAGGAATTAGAGCCGGCCAAAAAGGTAGGATGAAGCTCACCTTGATGCCAAACCCAAAGGAGATCACCGGAGAGTTGCAGGAGGATCACCGGCCGAAGCTTGGACGCCGGCAACAATTTGGACAGCGGCACAAGGAGCTGGGCAGCGGCAATGGGTGTTGGCGCCGAATAGATTTAGGGTTTAAGCCTTCTTTTATAGAGAACTAATTCTCTTAATGGTTATTGGATCATAACCATAAGGCCCGTTAACCCGCTCCATTAATAAAAGTTAAAATAAACCAAACCATGATAGTTTATTTTAAGTTAAAATGAACCGAACCAACTTTTGGTTCATTCGTTTAAAATAAACCAAACCCTTTAGTTTATTCTCCTCCATTGGATTAGAACCAAACCATTTTGGTTCATCCATTATGTCTTCATAAGACACGGCCCATCCACGCTTCCATTGCGACTGAAACAATTTCATGCTCGCTTCTTGTTTGGTCCAACCAAACCTAGTTTCTCTCGGTCTGAGAATCCCATTCTCAAGCTCGTTTTAAATCCTTCGGATTACGCTCGTTGTGCGTGTGACCAAATAGGTTCTCGGTTTATGTTGGCCGTCTATAATTAACCATTAATTATAGAACGATCATGAGTGGCACCTAGTAGTACATCATGATCCCCAATTAATCGAAAAGATCAACGGTTGATCCAGAACTATTTCTGAAACCCTTCAGAAGCTCGAATGAATCGTGCCCCATTCCCTTCACTCATCTTATACCCACTTGGTTCAGGACATGGTCTATTGTGTCAGTCCCCACTAGGCTGACTACGTCACACCTAGCCCAAGTATCATTTCCTCGTCCTACGGATTCTAGTTACTCCACATGTATCGAAGAGTACCTTACTCTAAACATGTAATGCTTTGGCCAAAGACTTTAGTAACAATCCTACGAGAGGCCATGGGTATACATCTACTTGCAAGGAGTGGTGAATCCTTTATAGGCTTTTCAAACACCTTCGATCACTTCGACTTATACCCAATCATCCCGGGTCCACATCTCCTTAGAGATGCTTGCTTAAGATGTCAAAGCATAAGTCTCCATGATCAAGATGACTTGAATACCCCAAGTCAAAGGAACATCGCACTTAAGCTACAGTAAGAACTTCATTGACATATCTATATATGTCGAGAACCATATGAAGTCTTACGGCTGGTCACTCTAATGAACTAGTTACCATAACTAGCATCCACGATTAACTCCGGACATCACAATGTCTCCAGCCAGTGAGAATCAGTTGCTTGGATACACCAAGGAGTATACCTCGTGCTAGTCTCGACAGAATTGATTGTGTCTAAATCCATCAATTCATCGACTAGGGATAATTCCGATACATCACAATTACACATGTAGAGATACTCACTAGTTGTGATCCAATCACAAATTCTCTCATGTTGTGAATCGTATCGTGGATATTCAATAAATGAGTTTAAGATCCAATAAAATACATAAAACCATGTATACTCAAATAGTGAATCTTCATTTATCATATAAATGGTTCATACATAAGGTGATTGCCTTAGGACATCTCTCATATATTACTAACAGCTCATGCCATTGTGAGACAACGACTATAGGAGCAGTCGACTGATGGTCCCGATCAATCGACTACTAGGCGAAAATCAGCCCGAGTTGCAAGTTTAAAAGCAGCACGAAGGGAGGATTTTTGGCAGCGGTTACTAGGGCCATTTGGGGCGATTTGCTGGTGCATTTTAGGCTCTCCAAGTACAGCTCAAGCAACCAAACAAGCAAGCAATCAAAAGTTCTTTGTAAAGTGTTTTTCCTTTACTTGTAGTGTATTTCATACTTGTATTAGCTTACATTTGTTGTATTACTTTTGTAATCACTATAAGAGATTTCTCCACCTTCGACTTATTGTCGAGAAGGAGTATTTTTGATTAGTGGTGTGTGTTTGCATCGTTAGGGCTTTTAGAGCTCAATCCATGGAGTAGGAACCATATGGTTCCGAACCACGTTATATCTTGGTGTTGATCTTGTGATTGTTGTTATTTGTATTCATGTTATTATTATTTCCACTGCACTAACATGATTTATAGAAACAAACGATCAATTTCCATCCACGACGAAAATGCCCTATTCACCCCCCTCTAGCGGTCACGAACGTTCCTACATTTTTGACCTACTTTGTATTAACTTCCTCAATGGTGATTGCTATCAAAAGATAGATTTCACGAAGGTTTTCTAAAATGATTTTAAAATATTTTTGAAAACCTATTTTGAATCATGGACTACGGGCTAGATGTACATGACTTGTACATTAGCTTTCCTCATGATCCATCGTTATCGTTTAATGAGTTCTAAACTCAATATGATGTACTAAATAAGTGCAAGAGTTTAACTCATTTCCTAACATCTCACATGTGTCTAGGGTATATCAATACACACACATGTCAATTTAAGGTTACATGTATTTTCTAGATAACTCTATTTGATTCTCTTATACTTAGGACTTCAAATCATGTCATTTGCCTTAAATCAATTTTAATTAATCCTAAATGCATGAGTGATGATTATAGTATATAATGATAGCATAAATAAACATGTGCCAATAATGATGATGTCATGATATAACCAAAATATCAGCATGATATTAAAATTAAACCTACACATTATCATGACACTTAAAATAATTAAATGAGATATGATGTCATGACATGACATAATAAACATACACATCAACCAAGCAAAGACACATAATTTTGCAAAAACAAAATATTTCATTTAACATAAAGTCATTCCTACAATCAAAAGATAGATGTCCAAATGCTTAGCCTCACTACAAAAATAAAGAAAGTACATAAACATGGTCCTAAACTACCATCCACTAGAGTCATCTGCCGGAGGTGGTGGAGGAGGTGGAGGCTGCTGACTCAGGGTCCAGCTCCGCATCATCTTGAACATCTCGAGCTGACGCTGCTCCATCCGACTCAGCTAATAGGAAATGGAGGACTGCTCTAAGATGAGCTCCTCCAATCATGCGTCAACCTCCTCATGAAACTCCTCGATTATGGCCTCCAAGCATGCAAAGCGCGCTGAGAGACCCTCTGACGGTGCATCCAGTAGCATGGGATCATCCTCCTCTGCAGCTCCCTCGCCATACTCCACAGTTGGCTCTCCATACTCCCTAGCTGGTTGAGGCTAAGCTAGCCACTCCATCCTCTCGAGGCTTGTTCGCATGCCTGCCAGTGCAAAATGTCTCATAGTGATGCGGTCGTATGAGTCAAATAGTGACCTCAATGTCACCCTAGAAATGTTTATGCCTATGGATGCTAACCATGAAGTGATGATATGTCCCAAAGGCATATGGACCTTCCCTTGCATAGGGGACACAAAATGGACTATGCAATGGAAAATGTTCAATGCAAGATCGATATCTAATAAATTCTGCATTGCATACATTAGAAATAGATGGGGAGGCCGAATCTTGGCCTGACCCCAAGTCAAAATGGGCAAAATGCATCCAACAATAACTTTATAAAGTACATTGTCAAGGGCAGATAAGGCATTGATTGAAAAAAGATTCTGACCCAAAGGACGAGGTCGATGGAAGAAGAACTCATGCATGGACTCTAGAGAGATATGATCAAATGGAGCTGGAAAAGGTTCATCAAGAGTAGGATAAAATACGAAGGAGTCATCAGATGGTTGACACTCCAAAAACTCCTATAGGATCATAGGAGTGAACTCTAAATCGTGTTTTGCAACATGAGTGGAGTATACCAGACCATCCCTAATTCTCCTCAGATTGGAAAACTCCGTGAGTAAGTCAATGTTAATGGGATGAATGCAAAACACTATTTTCGCTAAATGATAATGCATTATAATCTGGATATCATCCTAATAGTATGATCAGAAAAATGACTCACCTAAGTATCTCCGACATGTGTTGGTATGATCGTGATAAAGCCTCACCCGACTCTACCCTACATTTTTGTCTAATGAATGAAATGCATGAACATAAATGAAAGTATAAAGAAATGATTAGATCATGAAAATTTATAAGAAAACATGATTAGGGTTTAAGATTAGAAACTTTACTTAGGCACCATTAGATTGGAAGTTGTGTGAGCTGACTGGAATAAGCAAATGCTGGAGAAACACTGGTGAGAAGATGGTCGGAACCCTAGCTCGTGCAGAAGAGGAAGATAGGACACCCATTAGCATGAGAGATAGGTAGAAATAGGGTGAAAAGGGCTAGGTTTCAAGAACTGTGGCTTACCTAGGGCTGGAATCATTGACGAGAACTCGAATGCGAAGGAGCGAAATTGTCTAAAGCACTAGGAGGAAGAGAAATCACATGAAGAAGCCAAACCGCTAGGGTTCGGCCTTATAAAATTTCGATGATCAGTCGACTACTAGGTCAGAGCAGTCGATTGATCGAGATTCTATGACCAGGTCACGATGCTAGCATTAGACTGCTAGGGTCCAGTAGTCGACTGCTCAACTCTCTATGTCGAGCTACAGTAACAGCAGTCGACTGATAGGGACAATCAGTTGACTAATGAACGTTCTATGTCGTGCTATAGTGACGTCAGTCGACTGATTAACTAAAGCAGTCAACTGATCTCTGATTATATGGTTGGATTTGATTTGTTCATTTAATTTTGTTTCATTTTAGTGTGTTTATCCATGTGTAATGATCATCTCAGTATTATGTGTTGGTGCAGGGGTACCAGATAATCTAACCTAGGTTTTGATTATGGAAAAGATCCAAAGTTAAGGTCATATTTTTATCTCATGAGCTGAATTAAGTGTGCAGGAAATGGTTAAGCTTAGCCAAAGGTCAACGACACCCGGAGAATTCCGAGTCGGAAAATCATGGTGGTCGGGCGACACCGGGAGAACTTCGTGGGAGTCAAAGAACCCAGGTGAAGATGATAAGGTCGTGTCCTCTATACGGGGATGACCCAAGGAGGCGATCCGATTAAGACTTCCAGTGGAAGGTCTAGGTCGAGATCGGACGGTAAGAAACCGTTGCATTTACCATTTTCCGTGCTAACTCTTTGCTGCAGGGAAGTGGCTAGGCTGCCAATCGACTGCTCGCTATTGGCAGTCGATTGTTGCACATCAATCGACTGATGAAGGGCATCAGTCGACTGATGGCGACGAATCAGCCTTTTGTGCTAGGTAAAAAAGGATAACGTTTGACCCCACCACTTCGTGATAAGATAAGGTGTCATCTCGTGATAAGTTCCACAAATTGAGGATCTGGAACCAGACTAATTCCAAGGCACGAGTCTATAAAAGGAGGGGAGGACTCGAACCCAAAGATCATCAATTTGCTCCTAAGTTCTCTCACAACTCCAAGGTTCCGCATCAACGCTACAACGTCGTAACGCCAACGCCGCACCAAGTTTTAACTCCTTAAGCGTTGGTAGCTCAGTTAGTTATTTCATTACTTTATACTCAGATCTTTTTTCATAAACGAGGTGAGGTAGGCTTGTTGCCTCATCCTCGAGTTTTGATTTTGTTGTGATCGTTGTCTTCTACCTCCAACGAGGATGAGACTCTATAGTGAATTGCCCCTTCATATGCAGTCAAGGATCGTGGGGCCTTAGAGTATCAACCATTGGGTTGTGAACCAAGTAAAAATAAATTTGTCTTATTTATTTTTCCGTTGTACATCTCTTTATTTTTAATCGAACGAATGAAAAGATTTATGTGTGCTATTCACCCCCCCCCCTCTAGTGCTCTTTTTCGATCCAACATTTGGTATCAGAGCGGGGGCGCTAAGATTTGGTACAACCACCAATCTAGCATTTTTTTTTGTTTTCTTTTCATTTTAAGTTGTTCTCCCGCACTACTAATCCAAGACAAAGTCTTGGTACCCTTTTTTTGTTGTGTGTTTGCAAGGATCAATCGAACTATTCGCTTTTGGAGTAGTTGACGGTAAAATAGGCATAACGTTTCATACAAGTAGACCCACAAAAAGTGCTACCCACCAAATCGAAGCTCTCTCAAAGATCTACATTCTTACTAGGGTTTACCCTCATAACATGTTGTTTTCATCCCCAAAAAATGACATTTAGTACTCTTTCGGGGACATTGAAGGTCGTATGTTTCTAGTTTTTGTTTAGTTTTTTATTTTTTCATGTATTTATTTTTATTATTTCCTGCATTAATAATCTAATACCAAGTCTTGGAATTCCTTTTGGTTTTTATTCGCGTTTTGCAAGATAATTAATTGCTCACATTGAGGGGTATAGCACCACCCGACCTCCGTTCTTTAATGGAAATGATTTCTATTATTGGAAAGGTCGGATGGAGTGTTTCTTGAAAACACAAGTCGAGACTTGGATAATAATCCAAACCGGTTTTGCTCTACCCACCAATGACCAATGATCAAGGGGAGCCTTTGGACTTTGACAAATGGACCAACTCAACCAAGAGGCAAATCGAAGTCGATGCAAAAGCAACCCAAATGTTGCAATGCAGCTTGTTCAAGGAGGATCTCGACCGAATTGGACTGTTCATTAGCGCCAAAGACCTCTGGACCAAGTTAATCGAGCTACACGAAAGGGAATCCGATGGTAAGGTATGCAAAAGAGACATACTATTGAATAAATTGTATAATCTAAAAATGTAGGATCACGAGGCCGCTTCACAACTCTATGTGCAGATCCAAGACATCTTGAACGGTCTACATGCCATCGGGCAAAAGGACGACAATCGAGACATAATAAGGTACTCACTCAATGCATTTCCTAGGACCACCTTGTGGGCATCCATGGTTGATGCCTACAAGGTATCTAAAGATTTATCTAAGATTAGGTTAGACGAATTCTTTTTGGAATTTGAGTTACATGAACAAACTAACGTGGTCTCAGTCGAGAAAGATGTAGCGTTTTTTGCAGGACAAAGACAAAAAGCAAAGAGCAAGATACCTTCCGATGAAGAAGAATCCGAATTGGAAGGTGAATTCGAATCGGAATCAAAATCCGAAGGGGAGATGGAGGCCGAACTAGTCAATCTAGTTCGGAGAATCATCAAAAAGAAAAGGGAGCATTTGAAGAGCAAGAAACCCCCATAAACATACACATGCTATGGGTGCAACAAGAAGGGGCATTACAAATCAGACTGCCCAAAAATGAAGCCAAAACACAAGCAACAAAAGCAAGCATTAGAAGCAATGTGGGAGGAACAAAAAGATCAAGATGATGACTTAGCATTCATGGCAAAGCCGGTAGAGTTCGAGTCCGAGTCCGAAGCTGACTATGAATCCAACTCCAACTCCGACTCTGACTCCGACTCCAAGGATGAATTCGAGTCAAGACTTAAAGCCGGATCAAAAGAAAATATTAAGGTAAGTCATTCATTAATTGAAAACTTATATCATTCAATTAAGTTGCTAAATAGGAAATTGACTAAGTCTGAGTCTAGAGTTGAGTCGTTACTTGAGGAGGTTGAAACCCTCAAGCAAGAGGCTACTCTAACCTCTTCAACTAGTCAAGTTCAAGAGGGAAACTCAACTCAAGTTGAAAAACTTGAGGAGGAGAATTCT
The DNA here is from genome assembly GCA_025175895.1 of Wurfbainia villosa. NCBI lineage: Eukaryota > Viridiplantae > Streptophyta > Magnoliopsida > Zingiberales > Zingiberaceae > Wurfbainia > Wurfbainia villosa. Next base: position 28,434,364 of record CM045995.1, read on the forward strand.
CTCTTGAAAGGGCGAGTTCAAGAGGTCAAGGCTAGGTTGGAAAGGTTCACGTTGGGTTCCAAGAATCTTAACCAACTACTTGGACCTCAAAGAGTCATGTACAACAAAGCCGGACTAGGATTTAGGTCAACGACTACGAACAAATCATACATGTCTATTGTGAATCGTAGTCATCAAAGAGTCCAAGCATGAGTCCCAAAAATTTTATTAAATTCACATATAAGGACCAATAAGTATTGGATTCCCCATGATCAAGTCTACTATGTGGATAGACCATGTTGGTTCAATGGTCTAGGTAGAGCTAGTACTAAAATAGTGTACCCACTTTCTTAGTTAAAGCTTTGCATGCTTAGGTAATCCTTGTTTTAATTGTTAGAACGTTTAGATAGGACAAATAGTTAATCAATCTTGATAACATAGTATCAGGACGCGGCGAGATGATAGTACGTTAGGGAAATGAAGCCTTGTGTGTCCGAACTAGATAAGGCGTATCTAGCTTGGTGCACTCGACTAAGTTGAATTAGTTGAAGCTACCTCGCTATATCCTAAACTAGTTAGACTAGGAAGTAATCTTAAGTGACTCAAGTTATCAATTTCTTGAATTTGGCTTTTTCTAAGGAAGTGGTCATTGTTTCGATCAAAGAAGGCCCCTGTGCCTCGCCACAACCTAGAAGCCAATTTCTTGAAAAGCTTACATGACAAACTAAGGGTTAAATCCGAATCTAACCCAAGGTTGACTAACTTTAATCAAGTTAAAATTGTTAGTGAAAGCCCTAGAGCAAATCATGTGATCATTGTTGTATGGACTTGTTGTATCATATTCCTATTTATAAAGGCATGGTTATTATATTTACTTGTATTGGTGCCAAATAACTAAATATAATAATGTCCTTGAGTAGAAGGTTCTTATCTATATCAATCGATTGGTTGAATCGATAATGAGATGATATAGAGAACACTACTCTTAATCATTCCTAGTCAAGTATTAATATTCAAGGACAATGTTAATGCAAAGAGACTAGTATGTAGGTCAACTCAATGACTTGATCTCACAAGTCATGGATATGTGATATCAAGTTGACACATGGGTATGCATTAGAGAATATAAACTGAATGACCCGCCATGAGAAAGTATCATGGATCATTATATGAGTGTCATATACTTTCTCATGTGACTATTAGTATGACTATTAGTCTTTGGACTTGAAGTCAGTATGATTCCCTACATAAGGAGTTACATACTTTGGCTTCGTCAAACGTCACCTGTAAATGGGTGGACTATAAAGGCGATTACTGGGTATGTAACAAATTATGCAGAGGGATGTGAGTGATGTAGATGGGATCTATCCCTTCTATATGACGGGAGTGACATCGTTATTCTTGATAGAGTGAGACCACTAAGTGCATGGCCATGCCTAAATGAGTCAATATAAGATATTAAGCTCATTTGATTAGAGTGAGTCTACTTGGAGTTCAAGATATAGATTGTACCGAGGATGACACAGTCTATGCCTCAATTGGTCAATCTAGATGTCAAGGATAGAGGGACATTGTCACATATTGTGAGAGTCACAATTAGTAGTCACAAAGGTGATGTTGGATCTCAACATTCTTGTAACTTGGGTAGCAATGATGTGTTGCTAGATACCGCTCATTGCTTATGTTCCTAAATCGATTTCGGAGCATTGCCAACGTTACAAGAACCTATAGGGTCACACACAAAGGGCAATTAGATGGAGATTAGGTTCATATGATGAACCATGAGGATTAGGTTCATGGGATGAACCAAATTGGATTAAGGGTGATCCAAATTAGACTAATTGAGTTAGACTTAATTTGATTCAAGTGTTGAATGAGTCTAATTTAGATTTTATTCATTAAGTCAATTTAAAATAATGAATAGAGATTCATTAAATCAAATTGACTTGAATCAAATGGTTGGATTTGATCAACCATGGGAGATAAGAGGTCAAGTTTGACTTAACTTGAGAGGGAAGATGAATAGCCAATTTTGACTTGACCAATTGTCATGTCATAGTGACTTGGCATGGGGGCCGCCCAATGATGATGTTCCACATCATCATAGACTCATCATGGGGTGCCACCTCATGAGGGAGACCAAGAGTTATTGGCTCTTGGAGTTACATGCATGCATGTAACCCCCCAAATAGTGGTCGGCCATTTTAGTTAGCATTAGGTTGAATTCAATTGGTGTAACTTCATCATCTTCTTCCTTGGATCTTCCCTCAAGCTCTCTCCCTCTCCTCTTGCCGTGAGTTTCTTAGTGTGCTAGCACACTCTAAGTGATCTTCTCCACCTATTGTTCGTGTTGGATCGAGAAGCGTCGCTAGAGGGGGAGGTGAATAGCAATGGTAAATCTTTTCGACGTTTCGTTCGAGTAGATAATTAAATGAGTAAGAGCAGCGGAAAATAAAGAGACACGTTTATTTTTACTTGGTTCACAACCCAACGGTTGCTACTCCAAGGTCCTATCGGTCCTAGACCGCGTACGGAGGGCAAAGCACTATAACGTCTCCTCCTCGTTGGATGTAGGAGACAACGATCACAAAACCAAAAGTACGAGGATGAGGCAACAAGCCTACCTCACCTCGTTACGATTAATACAAAGAATACAATAAAAACAATTACTTGCTACTGTTGCCGAAGAAGGAGATTTGAACTTGTTGTCGCGTCGGCGTTATGACGGCGTTGGAGCATTGGCATTGTAGGAGCACTTGAGAATAAACTTGATGTAATTTGGAGTTGGAATCCTCCCCTCCTTTTATAGATTTTGGCCTCTGAATATGTCTCCTTTTTTTTGGAATAGATCACGAAGTTGTATAATTTTTATCGCGAAGTGGCCGCGTCAAACCTTATCCGTTTTGACCTAGCGCAAAGGTTGATTCGTCGCCATCAGTCGACTGATGACTCCCATCAGTCGACTGATGAGCATCAGTCGACTGCCCAATGTCCAGCAGTCGACTGCCAGCCTGGCCACTTCCCTGCAGTAAGAGGTTAGCTCGAAAAATGATAAATGCGACGGTTTCTAACCGTCCGATCTCGACCTAGACCTTCCACAGGAAGTCTTAGTCGGATCGCCGCCTACGGTCATCCCCGTTAAGAGGACACGACCTTACAATCTCTCACTCACACGAGCTTTCCTTGATACTTATCTTGTAGCTCTCGCTTCTGACCTTCCACTCAATTCCTTCGGCTCCCTCCGAAGTCACTCGAGTGTCGCCCGACCACCACGGCTTCCTCCGGGTGTCGCTAGCCTACAGCTCCAGCTTTAGTACTTTTCTGCACACTCGATTTAGCTCGTGAGATAACGATGTAAACTTAACTTTGTGTCTTTGCCATAATCAAAACACAAGTTTGATTATCTAGTGCCCCTGCACCAACAATCTCTCCCTTTTTGATCTATGGCAAACCAACACAAAGTTAAGGGAAATTAAAGCATAAAACAAGTATAGTAAATGATGAATTTCATTTTCAAAAACTCCCCCTTAACCAAAACTCCCCCTTAACCCTAGGTGAGTTTTGAAAGAGATACTTTAGTTTTCAAAATTAAATAAATATTGTGTTACTCCCCCTTAACTCCCCCTTAACTTTCGCTCTCTCCCCCTTTTGCCATAAATCAACAAATGTTGGGGTTTGTTATATAAAATTGAAGTTTGTTATATAAAATAGGGTTTAAAAACAATATGGTTTATGCATGCATCAAGATAAATCAACTATGAGTCCAAGCATGCGTCTAGCAGTAATTAGATAGATTGGTTCGAGGTGTGTCCCTCTGCACCAATAATCTAAAGGTTTGTAATATAACCCTTAGGGTTAGTTTGCTTTCCCCCTTAGTCAAATATATGAAGTATAAGAGATGTAGGGGGCACTAAACTTTGGCCTAAGAGTTGTTAAGTACAATAGTTGGGAAAATAAGTTGTCTTTTGAAGAGGTTATATTTCAATTGTCCTTAACATCTCACCCATTCTATGTGTCTCAGAATTTGTTCACCTTATATGTTTTGTGAGATGATTTTAAATTGATTAAAGATAGTCAACCTTGGGTTAGATTCGGATTTAACCTTTAGATCGTTAAGTAACTTTTCGAGAAATTGGCTTCCAGGTCGTGGCGAGGCACAGGGGCCTTCTTTGATCGGAACAACGACCACTTCCTTAGACAAAGCCAAATTCAAGAAAATATCACTTAAGTCACTTAGGGTTACTTCCTGGTCTAACTAGTTTAGGATACGGCGAGGTAGCTTCAGCTAGTTCCACTCGGTCAAGTGTACCAAGCTAGATACGCCTTATCTAACTCGAATACACGAGACTTTGTTTCCCTATCATACTATCATCTCGCCGCGTCCTGATACTATGTTGTCAAGAGTTGACTAACTATTTTCCCTATCTAGCCGTTCTACAAATTAAAGTAAAATATTCAATGGTTTTGCTAAGTAAGCGGGTATACTATTTTAGTGTTAGCTCCCCCTGGACCATTGAACCAATATGGTCTATTCAAATAATGAATTTGATCTTGGGGAATCCAAAACTTATTAGTCCTTATATGATAAAACCTTTGGGACCCATGCTTGGACTCTTTGATGACTACGATTTACGATAGACATATATGACCTATTCGTAGTCGTTGACCTAAATCCGAGTCCGGCTTTGTTGTATACGGCTCTTTGGGTTCCAAGTAGTCGGTTAAGATTCTTAGATCCCAACGTGAACCTTTCCAACGTAGCCTCAAACTCTTAAACTCGGTCTTTCAAGAGAGAATTCTCCTCCTCAAGTTTTTCAATTTGGGTTGAGTTTCCCTCTTGAACTTGACTAGTTGAAGAGGTTAGAGTAGCCTCTTGCTTGAGGGTTTCAACCTCCTCAAGTAATGACTCAACCCTAGACTCGGACTTAGTTAATTTCCTATTAAGCATTTTAATTGTATTGTAAAGCGTATGAATTAGTGAGCGGCTAACCTTAATTTTCTCTTTTGGTCCGGCTTTGAGTTGCTTCTCGAAGTAGTCCTCGAGTTCGGAGTCGGTGTTATAATTGGATTTGGATTTAGACTCGGACTCGGACTCTTCGGGTCTTGCCATGCATGCTATGCCGCCGCCTTCTTCGTTGTCCCATGTTGCATGAAAAGTCTTCTTTTGATTTGATTTGAATTGTGCCATCTTTTGATTCTTTAGTAGCCTCCTTTCCCTCCGAACGATCTTCCGCACTACGTTCACTATTGCTTCCACCTTTTCGGATTCGAACTCTAATTCGTCATCGGGTTCGAGTCCATCTTCTTGCCTGGTAGGTGGCTTGCTTCTTTGTCCTGTAAGTAGAGCAATACCTCTCTCGGCCCGGACCATGTTAGTTTGCTCGTGAAGTTCAAACTCGGAAAATAATTCATCTAACCTAAGCTTCAAAAGGTCCTTAGAGACCTTGTAAGCATAGACCATGGATGCCCACAAGGTAGTCCTAGGAAATGAATTAAGAATGTACCTTAGTAGGTCACGGTTTTTGACCTTGTGTCCGATGGTGTGCAGACCGTTGACAATGTCCTGGACGCGGGCGTGTAGTTGCGTCACTGTCTCATGTTCCTGCATCTTAAGGTTATACAACTTATTGAAAAGAAGGTCACGTTTACATACCTTAGCATCGGATGTTCCTTCGTGTATCTCGATTAATTTGTTCCATAGGTCCTTAGCGCTAATGAATGGTCCGATGCGGTTGAGTTCCTCCTTGGACAAGCCGCATTGCAATATTTGGGTTGCTCTTGCATTGGCTTCGATTTGCCTCTTGGTTGCATTTGTCCACTTGTTGAAATCCAAGGGCTCTCCTTGATCATTGGTGGGTAGAGCAAAGCCGGTTTGGATTATTATCCAAGTCTCGACTTGTGTTTTCAAGAAACACTCCATCCGACCTTTCCAATAACGGAAATCATCTCCGTTAAAGAACGAAGGTCGGGTGGTACTATACCCCTCAATATGAGCCATTAAGTATCTTGCAAAACACGAATAAAAACCAAAGGGAATTCTAAGACTTGGTCTTGGATTAGTAATGCGGGAAATAAATAGGAAATAAACAGAATTAAATGAGAAAAATAAGAAACTAACAAAAACTAACAACTTACGACCTCCGATGTCTCCGAAAGGGTACTAGACGTTGGATTTTGGGGCTAGAAATAGCTTGTTACTGTTGGATCGAAGCGGATCGCTAGAGGGGGGGTGAATAGCGATAAACATTTTTTTTTAATTCGTTCGTTAAAACTCGAGTAGAAAGTTAATTGCAGCGGAAAGATAAACTATAAATAAATGAGACAAATGTTTTTTTTACTTGGTTCATAGCCTTCGGCTACTACTCCAAGACCCTAGTGATCCTTGATCACGCACGGAGGGCAATTCACTAAAAACACTCCTCGTTGGAGGTAGGAGTTTGACGATTACAAAAAAAATTCGAAAGAAAAGATAGAGAGACAAACCCTCTCTTCTATTAATGTAAAGTGCAACGATAGAAAACCTCGATTAATAAAAGGAATTGCAATATTTAAAGAGACGACAAAATAAGAATATCAACAACTAAAGGAGTAGAAAGTAAACTAGGGTTGTTGACAGCACTTCGTCGTAGAGTCGTCGAAAAATCGCAGAGTTGTGGAGGTTTGTGAGCACTTAGAGATGATGAAAACCCCTAGGAGAAGCCCTCCTTTTATAGCCTTTAAGCCCCTCATCGAATGGGTCTTCAACCAATAGGAATTGGGCACAAAACTCCTTGAAAAATGGTGATAAAGCTTGACTCCTCGAGGCTGATTTCTGACCATCGGTTGAACTAGCCGGTTGAACTGGCCGGTTGAACTAGCCCGGTTGAACTGGCCGGTTGAACTGATGGCCAGGATTTTTGACTACAATAAAGAGTTAGCTCAAAATATAAGTGAATTCGACGGACACTTGCCGTCCGATCTCAACATAGACCTTCCATGGGAAGTCTTGGGTCGGATCGTCGCCTAAGGACGTTCCCGTACAAAGGACACGACCTCACTTCACTTTACTTACTCGAGCTTACCTCGATACTTACTATGTCGCTTTTGGTTCCGGCCTTCCACTTGATTCCTTTGGCTCCCTCCGAAGTCACTCGAGTGTCGCCCGACCACCGCGGCTTCCTCCGGGTGTCGCTAGCCTTCAGCTCCAGCTATAGCAATTTTCTGCACACTTGATTCAGCTCGTGATATAACGACATGAGCTTAACTTTGTATCGTTTTCTATAATCAAAACTTAGGTTCAACTTAGGTGCCTACTGCACCAACAATCTCCCCCTTTTTGATTTATGGTAAACCCACATACAAAGTTAAGAAAAATAAATTAAGTGCATTAAGAAAAATGAGCAAGAGATATGCATGAATGAGCAGGAGTATAAAAAAGCATGAATGAGCAGGAGTGTATAAAAACTTTTTTTTCAAGTGCTCCCCCTTGAGGAATCCTCCCCCTTGACCGAGGGTGAGTACTTGAGAAAGAGTTTTAACTCTCCCCCTTGATGTTTGCTACTAAACAAAAGAATTAAGTAACCGTAATTACTTAATATTGGCCATAGTGTTTAAAATAAGTTTTAAGTTAAGAAATCAAAAAACTGATTTCTTAACCTTGGCCTTTACTTCCGTTTTGTTAACAAGTTAACTTAAAGTTAAGTAAACCTTTCCGTTTTGTTAACATGAATAAGTTAATTAAGCCTTGGCCATAAAAAAAAATTATCCCTTAACTTTGGCCTTTTTCTCCCCCTTTTGCCATATATCGAAAAGAGTGAGGGTGTGTGTGGAATAAAAAATAAGTATTAATTTGAAAATGTTCCACATTATTTTGAAAATAATATACTGAAAATAAGTTCATCTATAAAATGTTCGACTCATATTTGGCTTGATTGATATGAAAGATCAACCAGTCCTGGTCAGAGTCAGTTAGTATGTATGATTATACTCCGTGGTTCATAGCGATGCACTAGCTCTACATCTGGAACTAGGAGTAAGGTCCTAACATCTCATGCCCATCTACGTGGCTAAGTACACAAACACATTAGTCCTATGTGTTGTGAGATGTACTGGCTCCTTAAATCTATAGGTGCATGATATCTAAGGTATGTCCTATGCTAGTTCCATAAAAATGAAAATTAAGAAATAGTAGTAAGAAAATATAATTTGCAAGTTCCTATTCTACTACGCACATGCCCAATTTTCGTCTTAATAGACTAAATTCGACTTCGGGTAGGGGTTTAGTAAATAGGTCTGCTAAGTTAGACTTCGATTCGACGTATTCGAGTTGTATGGCTCCGTTGGCCACATGTTCTCGAATGAAATGGTGTTTGACCTCTATATGTTTGGTCCTAGAGTGACATATCAGATTCTTAGTAGGATTAATTGAACTAATGTTATCTACGTGGAGTTTCGTGTTCGTAAAGTCTAACTTAAAGTCGCGGAGAGTGTGCTTCATCCAAAGAAGCTGAGTGACACACTCACCCATCGCGATGTATTCGGCTTCGGTGGTAGATAAAGCAACACAATGTTGCTTCCTACTACACCAACTCACTAGACTCGATCTGAGAAGTTGACAACAACCACTCGTACTCTTTCTATCGAGCTTACTACCGGCATAGTCCAAATCGGAGTAGCCGGTTAGTTTGAACTCGGTAGATCTAGGGTACCAAATATAGACATTAAGTGTACCCTTTAGATATCTAAGGATACGCTTGACTAGAGTTAGGTGAGACTCCTTGGCACAGGTTTGGAACCTTGCGCACATACTTACTGCAAATAGGATATCAGGTCGGCTTGCAGTTAAGTAAAAGAGACTCCCTATTATGCTCCTATAGTATTTTAAATCAATTGAGTTTCCGATTAAATCTTCTTCTATATTAACATTAGTTGCCATTGGGGTATTAATAATTTTAGCGTCTTGCATTCCAAAGCGTTTAATTAATTCCCTAATATATTTGCGTTGATGTAGGTATATTTCATCCTTAGTTTGTTTAATTTGTAGACCTAAGAAGAAGTTTAACTCGCCTACTAAATTCATTTCAAATTCACTTTCCATAAGTGAAATGAACTCATTTAGTAGGATTGAGTTGGTGGTTCCGAAAATAATATCATCTACGTAGATTTGGGCTATGAATATGTCTTTACCTAAGGTTTTTACGAAAAGGGTTGGGTCAACTACACCTTGGTTAAAATATTTGGACTTAAGATAAATCGAAAGTCTCTCGTACCAAGCTCAAGGAGCTTGTTTAAGTCCATAGAGAGCTTTCTTTAACCTAAGGACATGGTCGGGTTTGTCTAGGCTTTCGAAACCGAGAGGTTGACTAACATAAACTTCTTCTTTAATGTATCCATTCAAGAACGCAGATTTCACATCCATTTGAAACAACTTAAATCCGCGATGTGCAGCATATGCTAATAGCATTCGAATAGACTCTAATCTAGCTACTGAGGCATACGTCTCATCATAATCTAAACCTTTGACTTGACTAAACCCTTTAGCAACTAGTCTAGCTTTATTTCTAACTACTTCACCTTTGTCATCAAGTTTATTCCTAAACACCCGCCTTGTTCCAATGATTGTTCTATCTTTAGGTGGTGGTATTAATTCTCATACTTCGTTCCTAGTGAATTGAGCCAACTCTTCTTGCATTGCAATAATCCAATCGGGATCAAGAAGAGCTTGGTCAATAGTTTTGGGTTCAATTTTAGAAATCAAAGATATTTGACTAAGGTTTCTGTATGAGGCTCTAGTTCGAACTCCTAGACTTGGATCACCTATTACTTGGTCGATAGGATGATTTGTTTGAGTCCTAGTTGGATTTGGGTTTGAGTCTACAACTTGATCCATAGGATGACTCGTTTGAGTTCTAGTTTGGTTGGAGTCATCTATCACTTGGTCGATAGAGTGACTTGGTTGACTTAGGTTAGGATTAACACTAGACCTGATCTCCGAATCAGAGTTAGGTCTAGTATGAGTCGGCTCGCTAATTGGGGTTGCCGGGGGTTTTGTAGGTTCGTGTCCTTCATCAAATACTACATTGATAGTCTCCTCGACTCTAAGGGTGTCGTGGTTATATACTCTATAAGCTCTGCTTGTAGTCGAGTATCCTAGAAAGATTCCGGTCATAGTTTTGGATGTAAATTTCCCTAGGTAATCCTTAGTGTTTAGGATATGTACCTTACACCCAAATACCCTAAAGTACTTGATGTTAGGTATTTTATCGTGATAAATCTCGTATGAGGTCTTAAGGTGCCTCTTTACCATAAGGATCCTATTTTGGACATAGCATGTCGTACTCATGGCTTCCGCCCAAAACCTATCGGGTAGGTTATACTCATTTAACATTATCCTAGCGGCTTCTTGTAGTTTTGCGTTCTACTAGGCCATTTTGTTGTGGAGTTCTAGGGCAAGAGAACTCATGGTGGTATCCATTTAGGTTACAGAATTCTGTAAACCTATGGTTTTCGAATTCACCACCATGATCAGTCCTAAGTCTTTTGATTTTAATGTTTTGTTGATTTTCTATTAACTTAAATAGGTTGATTAATTGATCTAGGGTATCACTTTTGTGTTTGATGAACCTAACCCAAGTAAATCTAGAGTAGTCATCAATAATGACTAAACAGAATTTACTTCCATTAAGTGACTTAGCTCCGTGTGAATCAAATAGATCCATGTGTAGGAGCTCAAGCACACTTTTGGTTCGTTCTTGATTAGTTAGTTGATGTTGTGTCCTAGATTGTTTACCTTGTTGACAAGCATTACATATTTTATTATCCAAGTTATTGAGGTTAGGCAAACCTCTGACTAAGTCACTCTGACTCATCTTGTGGATGAGTCTTGGGTGTGAGTGACCAAGTCGTCGGTGCCACAACCATGATTCCTCTTGCCGTGTCATAAGACACTTAGTTGAGGAGTTAGTTAAGTTAATAGTATAAATATTGTTATTTCTAGTTCCCTTAAGAATTGTTTTAGAGGTTTCGTTTGTATTAATTACGCATTCATTTTCTAGAAATATGACCTTATAGTTATTATCACACAATTAGCTTACACTAAGTAGATTATATTTAAAATTTTCTACTAATAAAATGTTTTGAATAACAAAATTTGAGTTAAGCTCAATATCACCTGATCCGATGATTTTGAGCTTGTCGTTATTTCCGAAGGCTACCGATCCTTGTCGTTTGAATCGAAGCTTCGAAAACTTGAGTTGATCCCCTATGTGTCGAGCAACCCATCAACATCCATTGATCCTACACGCAAGGTAGTTGGATCGGATATTGGATTTATTAAAGATTGGTTGAAAATTATTAACCTAAATCATCTAACCCATGTCTACATGATCAAACACGTTAACCCTATATGTTCTTGTGAGATGACTTCCAATTTTACTTGATTTAAATTTAATGACTTAAACACTTGTCAACCTTGCGTTAGATTCGGATTTTACCTTAGGCTTATCAAGTCACCTTTTCAAGATCATGGCTTCCAGGTCGTGGCGAGGCACAGAGGCCTTCTTTGATTGGAACAACGACCACTTCCTTAGACAAAGCCATTTTCAAGAAAATAGTAACTTGACTCACCTAAGACCACTTCCTGGTCTAACTAGTCTAGGATACGGCGAGGTAGCTTCAGCTAGTTCCACTCGGTCAAGTGAACCGAACTAGATACGCCTTATCTAGCTCGAATACATGAGACTCCATTTTCCTAGCGTACTATCATCTCGTCGCGTCCTGGTACTATGTTATCAAGTGTTGACGAGTTATAGTCCTATCTAGCCATTCAAAAAAGAAAAATCCAACTAAATAAAAACCTAAGCATGCAATTTCTAAGTTAAAACATAAACAAGTTTCGTACTTGCTCCCCCTGGACCATTGAATCGATTCGGTCTCTCCACATAGTGGAATTGGTCCTTGGGAACCCAATACTGGTTTGATCCTAAGTTTGAAATCGAGGTGGTCTTAGGGACCCATGCTTGGACACGTTTTTTATGTCGACTTACAATCGACATATACGACTTATTGGTCGTGTTTGAGCTAAACCCTAGCCCGGCCTTATTGTACACGGCCCTTTGCGATCCAAGTAGGAGGTCAAGTCCTTTGGATCCCAAAGTAAACCTTTCCAACGTATTCCTAAGATCTTCGACTTGACTCTTCAAGAGTGAGTTCTCAACTTCGAGTTTTTCATCCCGAGTTGAGTCCTTCTCTTGAACTCAACTAGTCGAAGAGGTTAGGGAGACCTCGTGTTTGAGGAGTTTAACTTCCTCAACCAGGGTCTCGACCTTGGACTCGGACTTAGCTAACTTTCTATTTAAAAACTTAATTGCACTATAAAGTGTAGTAATGAGAGACCGACTTACCTTGAGTGTATCTTTTGAACCGGATGCATATCCGTGGCTTGTCTTGAATAGTGCTTCGCAGTCTGACTCGTCTTCGGTTTCTGATTCAAGTTTCAGTTCTGACTCCATCTCTGATTCCACCGGTTTAGCCATGAGGACTCGATCATTGTCTTCTTCCTCGGAAGCTTCTTCCCATGTAGCGTTGAGTGCCTTTTTGTATTTTGGTGCTTTGCTTTTGAGCTTTGGGCATTCGGACTTGATGTGTCCAAACCTGTTGCATTCATAACACCTAATATTAGAACTTTTAGTCTTACCTTCGTTGGGTCGAGTGACGGTTCACTTTCGGCCCTTGACTATCCTCCGAACTAGGTTGACTAGATCGGCCTCCATTTCCGGGTCGACCTCCGAATCGGACTCATCCTCTTCTTCCTTCGGGGGTGGCTTGCTAGCAGTTTTCTTCTTTGAACCTACAAATAGTGCTATGCCTTTCTCGGGTTCTGACTTAGACTGCTCATGAAGTTCGAAATCAGAAAAAAGTTCATCTAACCTAAGTTTAGAAAGATCCTTGGAGACCTTGTAGGCATCGACCATGGATGCCCACAAGGTAGTCCTCGGAAAGGAGTTTAGGACATACCTTATAAGGTCACGGTTTTCGACCTTTTGCCCGATTGTGTGTAGATTGTTGACTATGTCCTGGACGCATGCGTGGAGTTGCGTCGTCGTTTCATGTTCCTGCATTTTTAGATTATATAATTTATTAAATAAAAGGTCGCACTTACATACCTTGGCTTCATCGGTCCCTTCGTGTAGCTCCACTAGCTTTGTCCAAAGGTCCTTTGCACTTATAAAGGGGCCGACGCGATTTAACTCCTCCTTGGACAAGCCGCATTGGAGGATTTGTGTTGCCTTGGCGTCGGCTTCGACTTGTCATTTTGTCGCAATGGTCCATTGGTCATAACCCAAGGATTCACCCACTTCATTAGTCGGAAGTGTGAAACCCGTTTGGATTATGATCCACATCTCGATTGTAACGCCCGCCCTTATCTGCTCTCAGGGCGGCGCTACTTTAGTCTATATTTTTTTTTTTATTAGCATACTACATATGGATCCGTTCAAAGTCTACATGCTTAAACAGGTTATCATAACTGAAACCTTCTTTGGCACATGCATCACCTATCTTATTCATCATTAGCATGACCACATATCTTATCTCATTTCATAACATGCATAACGGAAGGATTCGTTCATGAGTTCTAACATATCGAACCTCTTAAGTAAAGGGATACTTATTAAACACAAGTCTTATAAGCGGAAGCAATGTCTTAAATTGTTCTTAGAGCATATAAATATAAGCAGATAGTGAAGGGTCTTCTTCCACCATGCCACTATCACACACGCACATGGCCCCTCCTGCCACTTCCTCTCGTGTAGACTTCCTTTATTTGCAGTGTATGGACAACATAAACTATAAGCATATAGCTTAGTAAGATCCTTGCCTACTCACAAAAGCCACGATTTCATCAAACTATTAGAACATGAGCATGCTGGCATAGAAAATGACCTAAGCATTTCATAGCAACACTAATCAACAACATATCCAGGTAATAGTACAAAAGAACTAAGCATGGCATAGAATTGTTCATAAGCAGGTTAAGCATAATTAATATAAGCAGGGCATACTTTGAACATGAGCGTTATAACTGCATAAACTAAGCGTGCATGAGAGAACGTAATCATAAGCATTTGGTTAACTTGAACATAAACATTTGTAATAACATAAACCCTAATCATGCAGAAAGAACATAGTCGCAAGTATTCTTAACCTTACCCTTAACCTTCACCACATCATAAATTCTAAACTAGCATAAAGTACATAGTCACCACATACTTAGACTTAACTCTAAACATCATAACTTCATAACATCTAGCATGCATAAAGAACCTAGTTCGTAAGCATTCAGAGCATTTAACATAAGCATACACAATATCATAAAAGTCTTTTCTTTTCAAACATATACTTACAAATACTTCAATATCATTATAACTTCATAACATCTAGCATGCATAAAGAACCTAGTTCGTAAGCATTCAGAGCATTTAACATAAGCATACACAATATCATAAAAGTCTTTTCTTTTCAAACATATACTTACAAATACTTCAATATCATTATAACTTCATAACATCTAGCATGCATAAAGAACCTAGTTCGTAAGCATTCAGAGCATTTAACATAAGCATACACAATATCATAAAAGTCTTTTCTTTTCAAATCATATACTTATGAATACTTCAATATCATCATAACTTCATAACATCTATCATGCATAAGGAACCTAGTTCGTAAGCATTCAGAGCATTTAACATAAGCATACACAATATCATAAAAGTCTTTTCTTTTCAAAACATATACTTATGAATACTTCAATATCATCATAACTTCATAACATCTATCATGCATAAGGAACCTAGTTCGTAAGCATTCAGAGCATTTAACATAAATAAAAGTCTTTCCTTTTCAAAAGCATATACTTATAGATACTTCAAAATCATCATAACTTCATAACATCTATCATGCATAAGGAACCTAGTTCGTAAGCATTCAGAGCATTTAACATAAATAAAAGTCTTTCCTTTTCAAAAGCATATACTTATAGATACTTCAAAATCATCATAACTTGTTTGGGGGGCCCCAGGTTAAGTACCACATAATGCGCGTTCCCTAATAGGTCAGTAGCGAGCCACCAGTCCTACTAGAGCAAGACCTCTTACGTCTTACCAGGGCAAGACCTCTTACGTCTTCTTGTGTCCCTATGGATTTGATTAACGACCACCTGACGGGTCGGGTACTTAACCTCTTGCAAAGTAAAATACTTAATTCTTTTATCGTCATAATATAAAGAATGCTCTTGATCCCCAACACAAAAAGGGAAGCATCTTGATTTTATCTTGTCATAAAGAGAGCTCTTGATCCCTACTTGAAAGGGAAGCATCTCCATCTTATCATGTCATAAGGAGAGCTCTTGATCCCTACTTGAAAGGGAAGCATCTCCATCTTATCTTGTCATAAGGAGAGCTCTTGATCCCTACTTGAAAGGGAAGCATCTCCATCTTATCTTATCATAAGGACACATGCATTCATAACGTAAAAGTACCCTAAAGGGGTCCTAAAGCATAAACGTGTTCATCACATAAGCATGTTTCATTGCATCGTAAACATGAAGCATATTTCCTAAGCATATTCATGACATATTAAATCACAAAACATGTTCTTCACCTAGGCAAATCACAATCTTCATGGCACATTACATCATAAACATGTAGCACATTTCCTAGGCATATTCATGGCATATTGAATCATAAAACATGTTCATCACATGACCTAATTTCATGGCATACTAATTCATAAACTTGAGGCATATTCCCTAAACATATACATGGCATATTGATTCACACAACATGTTCATCACCTAAGCATATTTCATGGCACATTACATCATAACATGAAGCTTATTTCCTAGGCCTATTCAAGGCATATTAAATCATCAAACCTGTTCATCACATTGCCTAATTTCATGTTGCATTGAATCATAACATATTCACCACACAAGCATAGTTCATGTCATATAAAAAAAACATACCCATAGCACAACTACATATAGGGGTGTTTTCATGAAACCCTAACCCTAAAATCATTGGTTGGTCTGAATCTTGTAAGGGGCTCAAGCTTAGGTTTTGTCCCCAAAATTGCTCATAAAGTATTATAACCTAGCATAGCCTCATTAGGATATTTTCATGCAACCCTAACCCTAGTTACCTAGGGTGGCCGAAACCTATAAGGGCTCAACTAGGGTTCTTGTCACCTAATATCCATTCATGAGCACTACACCCTAGCATAGCATCTTTAGGGATATTTTCATGCAACCCTAACCCTAGTTACCTAGGGTGGCAAACCTATAAGGGCTCAACTAGGGTTCTTGTCACCTAATATCCATTCATGAGCACTACACCCTAGCATAGCATCTTTAGGATATTTTCATGCAACCCTAACCCTAGTTACCTAGGGTGGCTCAAACCTATAAGGGCTCAACTAGGTTCTTGTCACCTAATATCCATTCATGAGCACTACACCCTAGCATAGCACCATTAGGAATATTTTTATAACCCTAACCCTAGTTACCTAGGGTGGCCAAACCTATAAGGGCATCATCTTGGATGGTGGTTACTTAAAGGTCTTACTTGAAACATACCATCTAAGAACATAACTTTAGAATCAAGTTCATGCAACCCTAACCCTAAAATCTTGGGGTTGGCGAACCATATAGGGTCATCCCTTTGGACTTTGAACTCCTAAAGGTATCTACTTGAAACATACCACCCATACAACCCTATCTTAGTAGCATTTTCATGAATCCTAGCCCACCAACTTAGTTGGCGAAACTTATAAGGCTAAAATTTCATATTTCTTTCAAGCAACCTAACTTATCAAACTAATACACCGCAGTGAGGGAAAACTTACTTCCTTCGCTTGGGGAGATGACCTAATGGAGGTCACCTAGCTCTCTCCTAGCTTGCAAGGAGCTCTCGGCCAAAGGAGGAAGAAGGGCTTGGGGTTTCGGTGAGAATGAAGAGAAGAGGAAGAAGGAAGGAAGAAGTGGCCAATTGGAACTTCTCTCTTCTTTATAAAGGGGAGGAAGAGAAGTTCCTCTTCTCCTTGTCAAGCCTCTTCATTTACCCTTCTCCCATTTATCTATAGGTTCCCCTTTTCCTCTAATGATATGATTCTATTGGGCTTATGGTTAGTGGGTGCATCTATAAGGCTTGGTTATCTCTAGAGGTGGGGGGTTCAATTCCTAGGCTTTGCATCTCTTTTTGGCTTATTTTCTTTTATTTCTCCAAAAAGGCCCACATAAAGCCCATCATCATAAAGCCAAAATTCTCGTAAAATTGCTAGAATTTCACGGGCGTTACATCGATTTGGGTTTTGAGAAAGCATTCCATCCGACCTTTCCAGTAACGGAAATCATCTCCGTTGTAAAACGGAGGTCGGACGGTGCTAAAACCCTTGAGATGGGTCATTTGGAAGGGAAACCTTGCACAAAAAATACCAAAAAAAAACATGAAAAAAAGGTTCCAAGACTTCGTCTTGGATTAGTAATGTAGGAAATGAAAAGAAACAAAAGGAATAAACGAGAAATAACCAACTAAAATAAAAGATGAGCACTTACAACCTTCGATGTCCCGGAAATGGTAATAAATGATGGTTTTTCGAGATGAATACAGCTTGTTACGAGGGTTTACCCTCATAAGAAGTGTAGATCTTTCTGAGAGCTTCGTTTTTGTAGGTAGACCGTTTCGTGGGTCAACTTGTACGAAAAGTTATGCCCGTTTTACCGTCGGCTACTCCAAAAGCGAATACTTGCAAAACAAAACCAAACGAAGAGTACCAAGACTTCGTCTTGGATTAGTAGTGCGGGAGAAAAATTTAAATGAACGAAAAATAAATCTGTAAAAAATGCTAGATTGGTGGTTTCACCAAATCTAAGCGCCCCCGGCTCTGATACAAATTGTTGGATCGAAGCGGATCGCTAGAGGGGGGGTGAATAGCGATAAACCTTTTTTTTAATTCGTTCGTTAAAACTCGAGTAGAAAGTTAATTGCAGCGGAAAGATAAACTATAAATAAATGAGACAAATGTTTTTTTTACTTGGTTCGTAGCCTTCGGCTACTACTCCAAGACCCTAGTGATCCTTGATCACGCACGGAGGGCAATTCACTAAAAACACTCCTCCTCGTTGGAGGTAGGAGTTTGACGATTACAAAAAAAACTTCGAAAGAAAAGATAGAGAGACAAACCCTCTCTTCTATTAATGTAAAGTGCAATGATAGAAAACCTCGATTAATAAAAGGAATTGCAATATTTAAAGAGACAACAAAATAAGAATATCAACAACTAAAGGAGTAGAAAGTAAACTAGGGTTGTTGACAGCACTTCGTCGTAGAGTCGTCGGAAAATCGCAGAGTTGTGGAGGTTTGTGAGCACTTAGAGATGATGAAAAACCCTAGGAGAAGCCCTCCCTTTATAGCCTTTAAGCCCCTCATCGAATGGGTCTTCAACCAATAGGAATTGGGCACAAAACTCCTTGAAAAATGGTGATAAAGCTTGACTCCTCGAGGCTGATTTTTGACCATCGGTTGAACTAGCTTGCTGAATCGCCCGCCTGAATCGCCGCTGAATCGCCCGATTGAATCAATGAACTCGCCCTGAACTGATATTTTTGACTACAATAAAGAGTTAGCTCAAAATATAAGTGAATTCGACGGCCACTTGCCGTCCGATCTCAACATAGACCTTCCATGGGAAGTCTTGGGTCGGATCATCGCCTAAGGACGTCCCCGTACAAAGGACACGACCTCACTTCGCTTTACTCACTCGAGCTTACCTCGATACTTACTATGTCGCTTTTGCTTCCGGCCTTCCACTTGATTCCTTCGGCTCCCTCCGAAGTCACTCGAGTGTCGCCCAACCACCGCGGCTTCCTCCGGGTGTCGCTAGCCTTCAGATCCAGCTATAGAAATTTTTTGCACACTTGATTCAGCTCGTGAGATAACGACATGAGCTTAACTTTGTATCATTTGCTAAAATCACAACTCAGATTTGACTTAGGTGCCTACTGCACCAACAGTTACGAGGCTAAACCCTTATAAGAAATGTAGATCTCTCAAAGAGCTTCGATTTAGTAGGTAGATCGTTATGTGAGTCCACTTGTGCGAAAAGTTATGGCTGTTTTACCGTCGTCTACTCCAAGAGAGAATATTTGCAAGCACACAACCAAAAGAAACGTACCAAGACTTCGTCTTGGATTAGTAGTGCGGGAGAAAAAAGACCTAAAAAAAATACGAATCGAAAAATACGAACAGAAAACCAAAACGTACTAGATCGGTGGTTTCACCAAATCTTAGCGCCCCCGCTCTGATACCAATTGTTGGATCGAGAAGCGTCGCTAGAGGGGGGGTGAATAGTGATCGTAAATCTTTTCGACGTTTCATTCGAGTAGATAATTAAATGAGTAAGAGCAGCGGAAAATAAAGAGACACGTTTATTTTTACTTGGTTCACAACCCAGCGGTTTCTACTCCAAGGCCCTATCGGTCCTAGACTGCGTACGGAGGGCAAAGCACTATAACGTCTCCTCCTCGTTGGAGGTAGGAGACAACGATCACAAAACCGAAAGTACGAGGATGAGGCAACAAGCCTACCTCACCTCATTACAATTAAAACAAAGAATACAATAAAAATAATTACTTGCTACTGATGCCGACGAAGGAGATTTGAACTTGTTGTCATGTTGGTGTTATGACGGCGTTGGAGCGTTGGCATTGTAGGAGCACTTGAGAATAAACTTGATGTAATTTGGAGTTGGAATCCTCCCCTCCTTTTATAGATTTTGGCCTCTGAATATGTCTCCTTTTTTTTTGGAACAGATCACGAAGTTGTATAATTTTTATCGCGAAGTGGTCGCGTCAAACCTTATCCATTTTGACCTAGCGCAAAGGTTGATTAAATGCGCCATCACGATCGATGACTCCCATCACCGACTAATGAGAATCACCGACACCAATGTCCGGAATGATCATTGCCGGCGCTACTTCCTGCGATAAGAGGTTAGATCGGAAAATGATAAATGCGACGGTTTCTAACCGTCCGATCTCGACCTAGACCTTCCACAGGAAGTCTTAGTCGGATCACCGCCTACGGTCATCCCCATAAAGAGGACAAGACCTTACAATCTCTCACTCACACGAGCTTTCCTCGATACTTATCTTGTAGCTCTCGCTTCCGTCCTGTTGGAATGTATACTGAAAGCCTAGCTCTTTTTGTATGAACATTTTTATTTTGAAATAAGAATTACATGATCATTGTTTTCACTTTATATTTATTATATGTGTGCATATTGTCTAATATTTTACATTGTAGATAACATGGTGCTTGGTGTGGCACAGAAGATCATGTTATCAGTCCCTTGTAGAATATAAGTAGAGGCTCACAACCAAGATGGTTTTGGACAAACCATTGGCATGGTTGTAGTGTAGCTTGGTATTGTTTTGTCTTGAACATAGAGTTACACTAGTACACTTAGGTGTATTGAGTAGGACCGACATAGAGGTGATTCAATTTATTACTGACTACATAATTGAATCGGACCTCGGATATTATGTTGTCCATGCTCTTAATCCCGATATAATAACGGGCACATGTACTTAGTATTTATTTCTTTGATTTACCAAAGGGTGAGATTTAGATGGATTAAATCAATATGCCCGGTAAGTTGGGAAATTATATTATTTACATGGTGTGTCATTGATTATAGGAGGAATCCATGTCCTATATATTAGGTTGATGATGTCCCCTTGAGGAGCTCATAAGGTTCATCATATAAACCCTACAGGTTGACTTAGTCAACATGATGATAAGGTTGAGTTGTACTACTCGAGCAGTTAGATGTTAATTAATTGATGGTCAGTAAATCAATTAATTGACGGACATTCGATATCTTAAACACGGGGAGATGGATGTACAAATAAAATATGGAGCCCATATTAATTTATGGGGGTTGGTGAGGTAATTCAATGATGATCCTCTAGTGGAATGGAACATCATTGATGGATCAAGTTTGTGTGGTTCCGATCCATCGGGTGGCCAAGATCCAACTCCTCCTCATGGTCCCTATCGTAGCCTAATATAATCCTCATGAAGTCTAGACCCAATGATGGAAAACAAATCTCTAGAACCGACGGTTGAGATTAAATCTCTAGAACCGACGGTGGAGATTAAATCTCTAGAACCGACGGTTGAGATTAAATCTCTAGAACCGATGGTGGAGATTAAATCTCTAGAACCGATTGTTGAGATTAAATCTCTAGAATCGACGGTGAAGATTAAATCTCTAGAATCGATGGTTAAGATTAAATCTCTAGAACCAGTGGTTGAGATTAAATCTCTAGAACCGACGGTGGAGATTAAATCTCTAGATCCGACGGTTGAGATTAAATCTCTAGATCTGGCGGTTGAGATTAAATCCCTAGAACCGACGGTTGAGATTAAATCTCTAGATCCGACGGTTGAGATTAAATCCCTAGAACCGACGGTGGAGATTGAACCAAGGCTTATCCCTAACTCTATAAAAGGGTGGCTTAGGGTGGGCGGCAAAGAGAGGGAAGTTTTTTGGAGATTAGGTTTTTGCCCATCTTAGCTTGGGCGGCAAGAAACTTTGGAGAGTTTTTTGGTTTTGGTTGGGCGGCTAGGGCTTGCAAGGAAGAGTGGGTGGCAACTATAGGAGAGGACTTCTTCTTCTTCTTCCTAGGGTGTGGCCGGCTCCTAGATCTCTTCCCTCTTCCTTGGTCGGCGCTCGATCTATTTTTCTCTTCTCCTCTCTATTTTCTCTTGGCCGGCAGCACTAGGAGCAAGGGTTTGCCCCTTGTTCGGTTCCTTGGTTGTTTCCATCTTGTTCTCTCTATTCTTGGGGTCGGCGGCATCAATCCTTTGTGGATTGGTGGTTGGCTCAAGCAAGAAGGGAAGGAGAGTTCTTCTTTCTTTTGATTGAAGAAGACCTAGGAGGCTTCAACTCGTGGAGGATCTTCGCCCTCATGACGTCCATGAGGAGGATAGGACATACGATAGAAGATCGAGAGGTATAAAAGTTTTACAACTTTTATTATTGATCTTTGAATGTTCTTATCTTTATGTTAGTATGTGTTGATTATACTAGTTTGCATTTGTATGTATTTGTATAATCATGGACCCCGAAGATAAACACAAAAACCGGCGATCTGTCCGTCGTCTCTTCCGCGGCTAACCAACTAGAAGAGTTGTGTTGCTTGAACAACTAGTTTGTTCAAGCGATCGCTTAAGTCGTTAGCACGACGACGAATTGGTTGTGCTTAGGAAACTCATCCCATCCGGATTAGTTTTCATTAGTGAAAATTTTAATCCGGGGACATGGGAGCCAATGAGCCTCTGAGAAGCATGATCCCATCACGTCCTTCCACTCGATTCCTTCGGCTCCCTCCGAAGTCACTCGAGTGTCGCCCGACCACCGCGGCTTCCTCCTGGTGTCGCTAGCCTACAACTCCAGCTTTAGTACTTTTCTGCACACTCGATTTAGCTCGTGAGATAACGAAGTAAACTTAACTTTGTGTCTTTGCCATAATCAAAACACAGGTTCGATTATCTAGTGCCCCTGCACCAACAGTTCGGGTGGATACCGATAGAGGAGTGTACACTTGACACTCTCGAGTTCCGCCAAGCCGTTTGGACGAGCGGGAAAAGCGATGGGCATCGCATCGAGGGTAAACTCTTAACATGTAGATCTAGAGTAGATATAAAGTTTTTAAACACGTACATGTAGTTTTATTTACCTTCGCACGGATCCGTGGCTGACTTCCGGGGTTTCCACAACGTAAAAAACGGTTTTTGCGGCTCGGATAGTCCTACAGTGGTATCAGTGCCACTTGAGAAGTATGTATGTGTTTTAGTTTTGTCATTTTGTATTAGATATAAAAATTACAGATCTGTAAGTTTCTATAAATTTCCTATTTTATAGTTTTTTTGGGTATTTTTCTCGAAGAGTCGAAGCAACAAGTGTTGGGACACTTGTAGGCTTCAACCACCGAGAAAAACTCTCCGGAACGGCGAATTCTCGCTTTAGGTTTTTGGGACAGCGATTTAAGTCACTGTAAGATCAAGATGGGACACTCGTAAAGTTCATTTTGCGAGTAGGGGCGCTGCCCCTAACCCCAAAAGGGGCATTGTCCCGCGATCGCGCCCGGAAATCGCTTAGCGGGACCGTTACGGAGATGTGACTCATAAAAATTTAAAAAAAAATAGGAAAAATTATAAATATTTCTGTAAAATATATAATTTAGAATTATGTATAATACTGTGATGGTCATGGCCCAAGAAACCCAATGTGATTGGATAAATGTGTTGTAATTCATAATACGGCTTGCGCGCCATTTTTGTGTTGTGCATGTTGTATAATGTATGCGACCTGCGCGTCGTGCTTCTCTTTTTATTTCAGTTGTAAATAGTTTTAGACTCGAATGTAACTCGAGTTTCATGTTTGTAATGTACAAAAATGAAGTGGTGGAAGGTCCACTAGTAGACGGAGTTACGAGGAGGGTGCCGACGACACATGGCGGTCAAAGGAGGCGCTTAGAGAAGCCGCTAACCCTAGGTTGACCGTTCAATCTTCTCATTGTCTTGAGAAGATCGTAGTAGGGCCATGATCTCATCACAATATATATATATATATATATATATATATATATATATATATATATATTTATATATATATATATATATATATATATATATATATATATATATATATATATATATATATATATATATATATATTTATATATATATATATTTTTGTTTTTGCTTGTATGTATGTGATGCATGCAAGTAAATTTTGCTTGTATGTATATGATGCATACTAGGATATTTTGCTTGTATGTATATGATGCATGCTAGTATATTTTACTTGTATGTATATGATGCATGCTAGTGTAAGGTAATAAAGGTCTTAATGCGTATATGATACACATTCACGATTAGATTAGATCTTAATCGAATCAACTCGAAAATGTCTACCAAGTTTTGATACCCATCACTACCTCGATCATTTGTTGTTGTTGAATCTGCCAAAGCAGAGCAACGCATATTATCTTGGTAGGGTGCAGAGGGACAATCTTAGTCCAGCCTATCACAGCTTGGGTGAGAATAAGGTCAATTAGATTGAGTAAAACTAGTTAACTCAATTGGATCGAGTAAAACTATAGGCATATTCCAACCGTTGGAAAGGTAGGACAAGGTTACATTTGCACTAAATCTTGGGTGATTTAGCCAAAGCTAACTCAAGGTCTTTTGTAAATGTGGATCTTGATCCTATAAACAAGAGTTGCATAGAGATGTAATCGGTAATGTGTTACCTACCGATCATACTAAGTCTTGGGTGATTTAGCCAAAGCTAACTCAAGGTGTAGTATGATGTGGATCTTGTCCCGCAAGAATTATAGCTAGTTTGTATGAATCTAGTAATGTGGTTTGACCACATCCATGACTCGATTCTACAAAAGTCCTATAATTCAGTGGGAGCATCATTTGATTAAAGGCCTAATTAAATGTTAAATGGAATATGATATTAATTTTCTACATTGTGTATGTTGTAGATTACCATGTCGACAAACACGAACACTCTCTCCCTGAGTTCTGTCCTTGAGAAGGAGAAGCTCAATGGAGCTAATTTCCTGGACTGATATAGGAATCTAAGAATCGTTCTCACCCAAGAAAGAAAATTGTACGTCCTAGAGCAGCCCATTCCGGAGGCACCTCTTGCCACTGCCTCGCGAACTGACCGAGATGCTTACAAGAAGCATCAAGATGATGCATTAGATGTGTCATGTCTCATGCTCGCGACCATGAACTCTGAGCTTCAGAAGCAACACGAGTTCATGAATGCTTTTGATATGGTTGAACATCTTCGTCAACTGTAACAAGGACAAGCAAGGCACGAGAGATATGAGATCTCTAAGGCACTATTTCAGTCCAAGATGCAAGATGGGACTCTCGTAGGTCCATATGTACTCAAGATGATTGGGTACATAGAAAACCTACAGAGGTTGGGATTCCCACATGGCCAAGAGCTGGCCACTGACTTGATCTTGCAATCTTTGCCACAAAACTACAATCAATTTGTCATGAGTTACAACATGAATGAAATTGATAAGCCACTGCCTGAGATGCTTATCATGTTGAGAACTGCTGAACTCAACCTTAAGAAGGAAAAACCTGACTCCATTTTGATGGTGCAAAAGAAGAAAGGCAAGGGAAAGCCTAAAGGTAAGGGAAAGTCCCAAGCCAAGGGCAAAGGCAAGGCACTGAAACCGAAAGGAGGGGTGGCCAAGGAAGGGACTTGCTTCCATTGTAAGGAAGCTAGACACTGGAAGCGTAAATGCAAAGCATATCTGGAAGATCTTAAGAAGAAGAGAAGTGAGACTTCTACTTCAGGTATAAATGTTATAGAAGTCAATCTATCTATTTCTTCATCATGGGTATTAGATACCGGATGTGCATCTCACATTTGTACCAATGTGCAGGCGCTGAGAAATAGCAGGGCATTGATGAAGGGCGAGGTGGACCTACAAGTAGGCAATGGAGCAAGGGTTGTTGTTGTTGTTGTAGGAACTTATTTTCTATCTCTGCCCTCTGGGCTTGTACTATAACTAGATGAATGTTGTTATGTGCCTGCTTTAACTAAGAACATAATTTCAGTTTCTTGTTTGGACAAGAAAGGCTTTTCATTTATAATAAAGAACAAATATTATTCAATTTATTTAAATGATATGTTCTATTGTAGTGCACCTCTGATGAACGGACTCTACATTCTAGACTTAGAGAGCCCCATCTATAACATAAGTACCAAAAGGTTCAAGTCAAATGAGTTGAATCAAACTTATCTCTGGCATTGTCGCTTAGGTAACATAAATGAGAGTCGATTATCCCAGCTCCATAAGGATGGGCTGCTGGACTCATTTGATTTTGAATCATATGAGACATGCGAGTCTTGCCTTCTAGGCAAGATGACCAAGACTCTCTTTAGTGGACACAACGAAAGAGCAACAGACTTGTTAGGACTTATACATAGTGATGTATGTGGCCCTTTCAATGTTGCTGCTAGAGGTGGTTATAGGTACTTCATTATATTTACTGATGACTTTAGTAGATATGGTTATGTGTATCTAATGACACGTAAGTCGGAATCCTTTGAAAAGTTCAAAGAATTCAAGAATAAAGTACAAAACCAGCTTGGCAAGAGTATTAAGATACTTCAATCAGATCGAGGTGGTGAATACCTTAGCCATGAGTTTCGTGACTATCTAGCTGAGTGTGGGATTCAATCCCAACTCATTCCTTCTGGAACACCATAGTGCAATGGTGTATCCGAAAGGAGGAATCGTACCCTATTAGATATGGTACGATCTATGATGAGTCATACATATCTTCCTATATCCTTTTGGGGATATACTCTAGACACAGCAGCCTTCACACTTAACCATGTACCATCCGAGGTCGTGATAAAGACACCATATACGATATGGACAGGGAGAAATCCCAAGATGTCTTTCATGAGGATTTGGGGTTGTGAGGCTTACATTCGACGTCAAGTCTCAGACAAACTAGGACCCAAATCCGATAAGTGCTATTTTGTTGGATATCCCAATGAAACGAAAGGATATTACTTCTACATTCCCAATCAGCACAAAGTGTTTGTGGCAAAGACTGGGTATTTCTAGAAAGGGATTTTCTTTCTAGAAAAACTAGTGGGAGTACATTCGATATTGAAGAAATTCAAGATAAGGGACATAGCACTGAGGCCTTGATGGAGGTTGAACAGGAACCACAAAGTGTTGTGGGTGATGAGATTGTTGCACAAAGAGTTGTGAATAACCACCTGTTCAGGTAGACCTACTGTTGGGTTTCCGGCACCGCGGCGTGTGTGTGTTCGATCATGTTTCGTAAACATGAGCACAGCGGAAGCAATAAAAATAATAAATACTCCTATTTATTACAACACACACAACACACGCATGCTATTACAACAAGTGTAGACATAACCGTAAATTAAAATTGCAATAAAAGGAAATTAAACTACGTTATACCTTTCGTATGACGTGTAGCGGGAACGGCATCAACCGGAACGATCCTCGTAAGAATCGTCTCTATCCGTATCCACGCCGAGCTCCTCGGGATGACTTCGCTAAGTCACGAGCTTCGTCTTCGTACGGGTTACTAGCCTCGTGTTGAAGACGACGTGATCGAGAGATGATAACGATCCGAATCCAAATTCGGATCCAAAACGAGTTCTCAAAACTCGCTTCTCCGGAGAGGTATTCGTCAACCGTTTGACGAATCCTTCGTCCTCCACCTCAGAGGATTACCGGAGATCAAATCCCGATAAGTTAGCCGCTGTCGGAGCACTAATCGTCATCCAAACGACGCCCTCGTGAGGAGAAGCTGTCCAGAAAACTGGACAGCTTGGTGGAGGAGTAGGCGCCGGCCAAAACAAGGAGAGAAAAGCCTCACCTTGATGCCAAACCTATAGGAGATCACGGAGGGTCGCGGAGGTTCACCGCTGAAGCTTGGTCGCCGGCAAGGAGCTAGACGGCAGCACAATCAAGCTGGGCGGCAAGGAGGTTGGGCGGCACAACCAGGTTGGGCGGCAACTCCTTGGAGGCTAGGGTTTTGATTTTGGATTAGTTAGGGTTTAACAATCCCTTAAGCCCACTTTTATAGAGAACTAATTCTCTTAATGGTTAATGGATCATATCCATAAAGCCCGTTAACCCGCTCCATTAAGATAAGTTAAAATAAACCAAACCATGATGGTTTATGTTAAGTTAAAACGAACCGAACCAACCTTTGGTTCATTCGTTTAATATAAACCAAACCCTTTGGTTTATTCTCATCCATTGGATTAGAACCAAACCATTTTGGTCCATCCATTATGTCTTCATAAGACCGCCCATCCACGCTTCCATTGCGATGAAACAATTTCATGCTCGCTTTATGTTTGGTCCAACCAAACATAGTTTCTCTCGGTCTGAGAATCCCATTCTCAAGCTCGTTTTAAATCCTTTGGATTACACTCGTTGTGCGTGTGACCAAATAGGTTCTCGGTTTATGTTGGCCATCTATAATTAACCATTAATTATAGAACGATCATGAGTGGCACCTAGTAGTACATCATGATCCCCAATTAACCGAAAAGATCAACGGTTGATCCAGAACTATTTCTCAAACCCTTCAACAGCTCGAATGAATCGTGCCCCATTCCCTTCACTCATCTTATACCCACTTGGTTCAGGACATGGTCTATTGTGTCAGTCCCCACTAGGCTGACTACGTCACACCTAGCCCAAGTATCAATTCCTCGTCCTACGGATTCTAGTTACTCCACATGTATCGAAGAGTACTTTACTCTAAACATGTAATGCTTTGGCCAAAGACTTTAGTAACAATCCGACGAGAGGCCATGGGTATACATCTCCTCACAAGGAGTGGTGAATCCTTTATAGGCTATTCAAACACCTTCGATCACTTCGACTTATACCCAATCATTCCGGGTCCACATCTCCTTAGAGATGTTTGCTTAAGATGTCAAAGCATAAGTCTCCATAATCAAGATGACTTGAATACCGCAAGTCAAAGGAACATCGCACTTAAGCCACAGTAAGAACTTCATTGACATATCTATATATGCAGAGAACCATATGAAGTCTTACGGCTGGTCACTCCAATGAACTAGTTACCATAACTAGCATCCACGATTAACTCCGGACATCACTTTATGTCTCGGCCCGTTGAGAATCGGTTTGCTTGGATACACCAGAGTATACCTCGTGCTAGTCTCAGCGAGAATTGATGGTGTCGATCCATCAATTCATCGACTAGGGATAATTCGATACATCACAATTACACATGTAGAGATACTCACTAGTTGTGATCAATCACAAATTCTCTCATCTTTGTGAATCGTATCGTGGACATTGATAAATGAGTTTAAGATCAATCAAATACATAAAACATGTATACTCAAATAGTGAATCTTCATTTATCATATAAATGGTTCATACATAAAGCGATTGCCTTAGGACATCTCTCATATATTACTAACAGACTCCCACCGGCCTAATGCCAATCGCTCACGGTATCGATACCATAAGCTCTAACATGACCCTCGAACTTACTTTGAGGTAATGCTTTAGTCAAAGGATCCGCTAAGTTCCTTTCGGTGGGAATTTTCTCGATTTGTATTTCGTTCCTCTTGATGATCTCTCGATAAGATGATAGCGGCGAAGCACATGTTTGGATCGTTGATGAGACCTTGGCTCTTTCGCTGTCTGCAATTGCTCCATTGTTGTCGCGATGACGGTATTGCTTCAACAATGGCGGAATCACACCAAGTTCATGAGCGAACTTCTTGATCAAACCGCTTCCTTTCTTGCTTAGGCGCAATATATTCTGCCTCGATGGTAGAATCCGCTCTGATCTCTTGTTTGGAACTTTTCCAACTCAACTGCGCTCCCATTCAAGGTGAACCGTATCGGTGAGACACGGAATCATCCTTGTCTGCATGCAGGTGGCATCTGTATACCGCGTATCACCATGTCCCTTCTCCGTATATTAGGAACACATCCTTAGTTCTTCTCAAGTACTTAAGGATCGTCTTAATGACCAATGATCCATTCTGGATCGGTGAGTATCTGCTCGTGACACTCGGGCATACGATACATCGGGCCTCGTACATAACATAGCATACATGATAGATCCTATTGCGGATGCATAGGGAATCTTACTCTCATGCAAATCCTCTCGTCTTACGTGCGCGGACACATAGACTTGAAAGGTGTACCCCATGCGATGGGTATAACCTTTCTTGGATTCGACATGCTAAACCTCTTTGCTTTTCGGTCTATATATGTAGGCTGCGAAAGACCAAGCAACCCGTTTGATCTATCTCTATAGATCTTAATCCCAGGATGTAGGTTGCTTCTCCCAGTCTTTCATGGAGAATGTCTTGGATAACCAAACCTTAGCTTGTAAGATTGACACATTTTCTTATAAGTAATATGTCATCGATATACAATACTAGGAACACGATCGCACTCCCACTAACCTTCTTGTACACACAAGGTTCGCTCGATTTTGTGAGAAATCAAACTTTTGATCGCCTCATCAAAACGGATATTCCAGCCTCGGATGCTTGCTTCAATCCATAAATGGATCGTCGCAATTTGCATACCTTGGTTTTATCAACCGATGTGAAACCTCAGTCGTATCATATACACGCCCCTCGAAGGTGTTTCCATTAAGGAAAGCCGTTTTTCACATCCATCCGCCATATCTCATAATCATAATGAGCCGCTATGGCCAGTGAGCATCCGAATGGATTTAAGCATAGCTACAAAGTAATAGGTTTCGTCATAATCAACACCTTGCTTTTGACGATATCCTTTCGCCACCAATCTAGCCTTATAGGTAATCACATTACCATCCATGTCGGTTTTCTTCTTGAAAACCCACTTGCACCCTATAGGCTTTATGCCTTCCGGTGGGTCAACCAAGTTCCAAACTTGGTTTTCATACATGGAATCCATTTCCGACTTCATGGCACCAAGCCACTTATCCCTTTCCGAACTTGTCAGCACTTCTTCATAACTGGTAGGCTCCTCATCATCAATGAGTAACACGTCGTTCGATTCACTTACGAGAAATCCATATCTCTCAGGAATATTGCGTGTTCTACCAGATCTACGAAGATGTGGTGTTACAATAGGTCCAAATTGATTGTTCATCACTATGAGTTGTGCTTCACTGTATCTCATCAATGTCTATTTGAGTCTCTCGAGCCTCCTCAAGCTCGACGACACTCCCACTGCTTTCTTGCAAGAGAAACTCTTTCTCTAGAAACACAGCATGCCTTGAAACAAACACCTTTTGTTCCACAGGATGATAGAATTGGTAACCCCTTGTTTCCTTAGGGTATCCAATAAATAGACATTTATCAGACTTAGCATCCAGTTTGTCTGATACAGTCCACTTCACATAAGCAGGACAACCCCATATCTTCAAGTAAGATACATGAGGTTTCTTACTAGCCCATATCTCATATGGAGTAGTAGAGACTACCTGTAGGCATTCTGCTTAACAAGTAAACAAATGTCTCAAGTGCATAACCCCAAAAGGACTTGGGAAGAGTCGCATGATTCATCATTGACTGACCATGTCCAACAAGGTCCTAATTACGCCTCTCGATACACCATTATGTGGTGTATAGGCGGAGTCCATTGAGACAATATGCCATTGTCTCTTAGATAATCAAGAAACTCTTGACTTAAGTATTCACCACCTCGATCCGATCAAGTATTTTAATACTCTTGTCATGTTGTTTCTCTACTTCATTTCTGAATTCTTTGAACCTTTCAAAGGCTTGGACTTGTGTTTCATCAAGAACACATACCCAAACCGTGAGTGATCATCGGTGAAGGTAATGAAGTAGCTATAGCCTCCTAATGCTTGAGTTGACATAGGTCCACATACATCAAGATGTACTAGACCTAGTAACTCTCCCACTCGCTCACCTTTCCAGAAAGGTAACTTAGTCATCTTGCCTTTTAAGCATGATTCGCATGTATCGTATGAATCCATAATTCAAACGATTCCAATTCCACATCGTGTAATTCGGACATGCGCTTTTGCTTATATGGCCAAGACGACAATGCCACATATAGGAGTCTATGTGATTATCCTTTCGAGCACGCGTGTTGCTCGCTTCGATATTGAAAATGTCACTGGATACGTCCAACGTATAAATGCCATTACTCAAAGTTCCGGTTCCATAAAGGACGCCATTCAAAGTTATATAACAACAATTGTTACTAAACGTTAAATGGAAAACATTTCTATTTAAGCAAAAATAGAAACAATGTTCTTTATTAGAGAAGGAACATAATAGCAATTGTCCAGCTTCCAAGACTAGTCCACTAGGAGCTTCAAAAATAAGTTCCGATGGCGATCGCAGAACCTTTGCTCCATTGCCAACTCGCAAATTTGACTCCCTCCGACAAGTCTTCTTCTATTCCTTAGCCCCTGTATGTCATTACATATATGTGAGCTACACCCAAGATCCAATACCCAAGTGTCTAAGGAAATAGAATGACAATCAATAATGAAGATACCAAGAGGATGGGGCATGGATGCCTTCTTCTTCTTCATGGACTCAAGATAAGTCTTGCATTTCTTCGCAAGGGCCTTCCTTGCCAAGTGATGGCAAGTGCCCTTTCCGGTTCCGCCTTCTTTGCCTTCTTCTTTCCTTTCTTCATTCTTTTGCCTTCCTCTTAGAACCTTTCTTTGAGGAATCAACTAATGTAACCGCCTTCTCCTCATGCTTTGTAAGGCTCCACGGTCTTCAAAGATATTAAGGAGCTCGAATGGTGGATTCCAATTTGTTCATCCGATAGTTCATCACAAATTGCGAGAAGCTCTTGGGCAAACAATGCAGAATTAAGTCAATACTTAACTCATGATCCATCACAAAACCGAGGGTAGCTAGCCGCTCGATGTACCCGTTCATCTTTAGCACAAACTGCACTACAGACGAACCTTCTTGCATCTTCGTAGTGAAGAGGAGCCTAGAGACCTCGAACCTTTCGGATCTCGCTTGCTCATCGTACAACTCATGAAGATGGAAGACCATAGTATTAGCATCCAGCTTGGGGTACCATCGCCGCTAGCATGATGCAACTCGCCAGCTCAGAATCTGTCACATGTTTCTGATAGACCAACATTTGGTCTGGAGTTGCATCGTCCTTAGGACGGTCAGGAAGAGGCTCTTCAAGGACATATGCAAGCTTTTCCGCCTTGAGAACAATTCTCAGGTTTCTAAGCCACCAAGTTAGGCGGTCGGTTTTGTTCGAATCCAAAATAGTGCGCAAATTCAAAGACGTCATGATCAATTTATTGACCTAGAAATACAAAACGAGCATATATGAGAAAATGATTTTAAAATGCATCAATATACATTTATAAATCCCATTCATTTTTCGAATTTCAAAACCCCTTAAAATCACTTCGGGAGATCGTAGGTCCATCTCCGAATGGGCTGATATCCATCATAGATAAGAACAACCTTGGAGTGAGTCCAACAAGCCATTCTTAGCTATGATGGTGGGTATCAAGTATACCGATTACATATCATGTATATGTAACTATCACAATGTGCTATCAACTAATTGAATGTTTACACATACATTGGGTTGTTAACACATTAACAAGTATGCATCATATGCATAGCACCCAACTTCACCTCTCTTCACATCGACCTTGGAGTGAGTCCAACAAATCGATGTTCCAAGTTAAATCCGACCCATTAATCGCGAAAT
Source organism: Wurfbainia villosa (assembly GCA_025175895.1). NCBI lineage: Eukaryota > Viridiplantae > Streptophyta > Magnoliopsida > Zingiberales > Zingiberaceae > Wurfbainia > Wurfbainia villosa. The sequence continues at coordinate 28,467,710 of CM045995.1, forward strand.
AGTTTTAATATGGTTAGAGAGCATTCAACCAATTAGCCAGGCTTGGAGTGAGTCCAACAACCCAAACTAACGATTGACCTCTGACTCTTACCATATTAGAGTTAAACTATTCCAATGATTTGAACATGTTCAGGTTCGAGCCGAGCTTGGAGTGAGTCCAACAACCCAAACAAGAAACAGAACTCTGGTTCTAACCATATTAATGGAAGGTGTAGGCTTTAATATTGAGTTAGGGTTTTTATGTCTCATCCTCTTTGCATGCAAATAACTATTATCTACATGGCATGACATACATGGCATACATCTACATGTCACGACACGCATGGCATAATGTTATGCATCTAATGCAATTACATGGCATACAATTATGTCATGTATATAATTTCCTTATATGTCATAACTATTTATGGAAATAAAATATGTTTAAGATTTGATTCTCCAAATCAAATCATAATTAAATTAGGAAACAAATTTCCAAATCTAATCACATATTTTATTCATGGAATTATTTGATTAAGGAAAATCCATTTAGGAAACCAATTTCCTAAATCATTAAAACTACTTATGGAAATAAAATATTTTAAGATTTGATTTCCCAAATCAAATCATGATTAAATTAGGAAACAAATTTCCAGAATCTAATCAAATATTTTATTTATGGAAAATATCAATTTCCATAAATACTTCCAACTTTCCAAAAGTGGAAGATTTCCATAAATACTTCTAGACTTTCCAAAATTGAAAAATTTCCATAAATACTTCTAAATTTACAAAATTAGAAAATTTCCAGAAATACATTATGACTATCGCAAAACCATTTTACGATTATGTCGAAACACAACCTGGGCTCTGATACCACTGTTGGGTTTCCGGCACCGCGGCGTGTGTGTGTTCGATCATGTTTCGTAAACATGAGCACAGCAGAAGCAATAAAAATAATAAATACTCCTATTTATTACAACACACACAACACACGCATGCTATTACAACAAGTGCAGACATAACCGTAAATTAAAATTGCAATAAAAGGAAATTAAACTACGTTATACCTTTCGTATGACGTGTAGCGGGAACGGCATCAACCGGAACGATCCTCGTAAGAATCGTCTCTATCCGTATCCACGCCGAGCTCCTCGGGATGACTTCGCTAAGTCACGAGCTTCGTCTTCGTACGGGTTACTAGCCTCGTGTTGAAGACGACGTGATCGAGAGATGATCACGATCCGAATTCAAATTCGGATCCTAAAACGAGTTCTCAAAACTCGCTTCTCCGGAGAGGTATTCGTCAACCGTTTGATGAATCCTTCGTCCTCCACCTCAGAGGATTACCGGAGATCAAATCCCCGGTAAGTTAGCCGCTGTCGGAGCACTAACCGTCGTCCAAACGACGCTCCGACGAGAGGAGAACAAGCTGTCCAGAAAACTGGACAGCTTGGTGGAGGAGTAGGCGCCGCCAAAACAAGGAGAGAAAGCCTCACCTTGATGCCAAACCTATAGGAGATCACTCGGGTTCACGGATGAAGCTTGGATGAAGCTAGATGGCGCACAATCACCAAGGCAAGGAGGTTGGGCGGCAAACAGGGTTGGAGGCTAGGGTTTTGATTTTGGATTAGTTAGGGTTTAACAATCCCTTAAGCCCACTTTTATAGAGAACTAATTCTCTTAATGGTTAATGGATAATATCCATAAAGCCCGTTAACCCGCTCCATTAAGATAAGTTAAAATAAACCAAACCATGATGGTTTATTTTAAGTTAAAACGAACCGAACCAACCTTTGGTTCATTCGTTTAATATAAACCAAACCCTTTGGTTTATTCTCATCCATTGGATTAGAACCAAACCATTTTGGTCCATCCATTATGTCTTCATAAGACACTGCCCATCCACGCTTCCATTGCGACTGAAACAATTTCATGCTCGCTTTATGTTTGGTCCAACCAAACATAGTTTCTCTCGGTCTGAGAATCCCATTCTCAAGATCGTTTTAAATCCTTTGGATTACACTCGTTGTGCGTGTGACCAAATAGGTTCTCGGTTTATGTTGGCCGTCTATAATTAACCATTAATTATAGAACGATCATGAGTGGCACCTAGTAGTACATCATGATCCCCAATTAACCGAAAAGATCAACGGTTGATCCAGAACTATTTCTGAAACCCTTCAGTAGCTCGAATGAATCGTGCCCCATTCCCTTCACTCATCTTATACCCACTTGGTTCAGGACATGGTCTATTGTGTCAGTCCCCACTAGGCTGACTACGTCACACCTAGCCCAAGTATCAATTCCTCGTCCTACGGATTCTAGTTACTCCACATGTATCGAAGAGTACTTTACTCTAAACATGTAATGCTTTGGCCAAAGACTTTAGTAACAATCCGACGAGAGGCCATGGGTATACATCTCCTCACAAGGAGTGGTGAATCCTTTATAGGCTATTCAAACACCTTCGATCACTTCGACTTATACCCAATCATCCCGGGTCCACATCTCCTTAGAGATGTTTGCTTAAGATGTCAAAGCATAAGTCTCCATGATCAAGATGACTTGAATACCGCAAAGTCAAAGGAACATCGCACTTAAGCTACAGTAAGAACTTCATTGACATATCTATATATGCAGAGAACCATATGAAGTCTTACGGCTGGTCACTCCAATGAACTAGTTACCATAACTAGCATCCACGATTAACTCCGGACATCACTATGTCTCCAGCCAGTGAGAATCAGCTGCTTGGATACACCAAGGAGTATACTGTTGGGGATTTGAGGCCCGCTAGAGGGGGGGTGAATAGCGTGATACCGTACGTAGATGGGATTCTTTTGCGTTTGATCGTCTACAATCTTGTTAGCACAGCGGAATAGTAATAACAAATAAATATGACAAGACACACAATCACAACACGATCATATAACGTGGTTCGGAACCACACGGTTCCTACTCCACGGATTGAGCTCTAACGAGCTCTAGCGATGCCAATGCAATCACTAATCAATAAACTCCTTCTCGACAACAAGTCGGAGGTGGAGAAACCTCGTACACAAGATTACAACAATAATCTAAAGAAATACAAGCAAATACAAAGGAAATGTAAAGAACACTTTACAAAACTAGGGTTTGAGCGCTTTGCTTGTTGGTTGCTTGGATGAGGTTGAAGGGCCCTGAAATGCACCTGCAAATCGCCTTCAAATCGCCTCAAGTAAGCTCCCAAAAATCTGATGCCGCAATCTCCACGAACAGCTTCCTTTTATCTCGCGTCGGGCTGGATTTCCGCCTGGCAGTCGACTGCCATAAATCACCAGTCGACTGCCAACACTGTAGATGTGAGACAACGGCTCAATCCACGTTGGACAAGTTCCAACGGGACTCTCACCAGTCGACTGCCAACATTGGCAGTCGACTGCCAATGCCCGTGATCGGTGCCGATCGGCTCACGGGCGATTCATGACTCGGCGCATGCCATCCCGCCGCGATCATTGCCGTCGACATCGATCGGCTTCCCATGAGCGGTCATTGCAGCCTAAAAGCTCTCAAGCGGCGGTCGAACTGAGTCGACTCGGCGGTCGAGCCGACCGCCATAATGCCGCGCCAACCTCAAGAATGAGGTTTTAACCCAAGTATGGTGCCCCCATACTTGCTAGACCACCCTTAGCCTAGACCTAAGCCTTCTAGCCACCTCCATCAGCCTCACGCCTCTCGGATCCCTCCAAGTCATCCATGACTTGTTCATCCATCGCGCTAGCTTTCAGGTGCTTCCATCGGCTATGTCATGCTAACGGTGTCTACACCGCCAAGGCACATTGGACTTACGCCGCCAAGACTCCGCTTGGACTTTACGCCGCCAATATCAATCCCCTTGGACTTCTCAAATGCCAAGACTCAAGCTTGGACTTTTCCTTGCCAACCCATGTTGGATTTTCCATGCCAAGACCCATGCTTGGACTTTCCATTTGCCAAGACCCATGCTTGGACTTCTCATTTGCCAAGACCCATGCTTGGACTTCTCATGCCAAGTGCTCAAGACTTGGACTTTCCCAATTGCCAAGTGTCCCACTTGGACTTTCCATGCCAAGTACCCATGACTTGGACTTTCCCTTACCAAGACCCATGCTTGGACTTTCCCATAATCACATGGTCAACCCTGGTCAACCATCAAGTCAATTATAACCTGGGTCGATTGTATAAACAATCTCCCCAACATATTAACCGACATTAATGTCAAACATCAATGTCAATCCTATGTCTAACATACTTTGTCAAACATACTTTGTCAAACATCAAAACATCACTCGAGTCAAACTCGAGTCCTGGTCAATCGTGACCTGGGCCGATTGCACCAACAATCTCCCCCTTTTTGATGTTTGACAAAAACCAAATCAAACCATGAGTTAGAACACTAACTCAAATCCCTTACCAATTATCCCAAATTGGTAAACACTCACCAAATGTTCTCCCCCAAACATTTAAGTGAAAATGTAAATCAAATGTTCTCCCCCAAACATTCTCCCCCTTTTTGACTAACATCAAAAAGGTTTTCTCTCCAAGGAGGTCAATGTCTCATGTCCCAATGAGATCTTACAATCTCCCCCTTGATCAAAAATACCTAGGATGCCTACCATCTTCCTAGTGATAAGTCCCATATCACTCAAGAGAGGCACTCCTATCTCACTCTCCCAATTTCCAAATTGGGTATCAAACACCCATCAATTTTCAATTGATAACATTCTCCCAAAAAAAAAACATCCATCATCCCAAGATGGATACCTCCCCCTAAAGGCTTGCTCCCCCTTGACCATTGCACCAACAATGTCCTTGGAAAGCCCCTAAGCCAATAGGAACTCTAAACCATCAAAATTAAGGTTCTAAGTTCAACATAGAACTTTTACTCACCCTAAATTTGATACTTTGACCTAACACAACTCCTAATCTATATCCAATGGATTTTCACCCTTCATAATGCTTCCCAAAGCATATCCTAGGGTTAGGAGTGGTTAGGAACCTTTACCATAGCTGAACACGGGATAAACAAACCTTGTTAACCCGAAATCAGAGACTGGCGATCGACTTGCGATGAATCGATCATGCCATTATCACTGATCGCCACCAAGTGGCGATCGGTAATAGTAAATTTAATTTCAACTATCAGAACGAAATTCAAAAATTCATAAATAATTATACGTACATCGAAAAATCACGAAATTTGATACATATAATACTTATGACCAAAACAATAGGTGAAAAATGTTTGAAAAATATTTTACCCATAAAATAGTGAGTTTGATACAAAACTCAAAACCATTGAAATTTTCAATGTCTTGGCCCTATTTTGTATCAACTTCATCAATGGTGATTGCTATCAAAAGATAGACTTCACCAAGGTTTTTCAAAATGATTTTAAAGTGTTTTCAAAACCTTATTTTGGATCATATTCCTTGGGCTCTATGTACATGACTTGTACACAAGCTTTCCCAATGATCCACCAATAAAATTAGATGAGTTTTGGTTCAACTAGATGCAAAAACTATGCACCTTGAACTCAACTCATATCCTAGCATCTCACATGTATCTAGGGTGTATAAATACACATACATGTCAATTGGATGTGAGATGTGGATTTTGTTCTCTTAACCTAGGGTTTCATGCATTTTTCTAAGGCAACTCTACTTGATTCCCTTATAAATGGGACTCCAAGTCATGCCATAGTCCTTAAATCAATTTTAATCAATTTAGATGTATGAAAATGATCATGGCATAATAATAGAAAAATAAATCATGGCCAATGATCATGATGTCATGGCATATGATGAAATCTAAAAACACATGACATTTAATACCTTAATCCTAAGCATGATCATGACATTTAGATGATAAAAGTAAACATGATGTCATGTCATGGCATATGGCAAACAAATCATGGCATATAAAATATATAGGTATAATAACACCTAAATTTTAATATTAATTGCCTATTTGTTGGGATTAAACATATTTTGCCATATTAACCTAATCTCCCTAGTGTGCCAAAACCCAAAATGGCACACCAACCTCTAAACCTAAATTGTGCCAAAATGATCATTTTATCAAACTCCATAATTAATATTGGCATATCCTAAAATCCTTTTAGGATTAATTCAAATCTATTTCCAAGGTAACCATAACCTTGAAAATATCCTAAAGTGCCACCTTACCATGGTTGAGTTAACTACTCATCCAATCAAGGTTGACACACCCTAAACCCACTTAGCGTGAATCAATCACGCTCTTAGGAATCCAAAATCTATTTGAGCTCCTAGGGTTGATTAGGTATTCCCTAGGGATAACCTCCCTAGATACCTTTCTAATGACCCTCCTAGGCTTGTTAGCCTTGGTCATTTGGGTCTTACCTAGGTTGACTCTAGGGGTGACTCCCCTTGCAACCTTCTTAGTGGCCACCCTAGGTTTCCTAGAAACCCTAGCCACTAGGCACACCCTTTGGTCAACTCTAGGGATGACTTCCCTATTGACCTGGGTCTTCCTAGACCTAGTTTGTGTTTCATAATCAAATGGAACACTATGGTAAGCCACCTTAGGCTTAGGTTTGTGACCCAGAACTTTCTTGCCCTTGGTTGACTTTTGACTATTAGGTCCTAAGTGTTGACTGTGACTTTTGGACCCTTGATTTTGACCACTAGACCCTTTAAATTGATTTTGTATATTCCTAAGGGTCTTTTCAAGTTTTTCAAGCCTTGACCTTAAGGCTTGGTTCTCTAATTCTAATTTCCCAATTTTAGAATCTTGATTTAAATCTTGGGCATTTGACTTTCTTGGCATATGCCTAGTCCATTTTGGATTAAAACCTAGATGTTCTTGTATTTTCTTAATAGATTCACTAGGTATGGTTTTTCTAGGGACATTAGTCCCAAATTTCTCCTTATTACTAAAATGGACACTTTTAGCTCCTAAGCAAAAATATTTATTCCTATTAGCATGCTTTTCATAAATTGCAAGAGAATTTAAATTCCTAGCATGCCTTTGCCTATTAACTAAAGAAGGTGCATTATTGAAATATACCTTAGGGTTTGCCTAGAGGCTCCCCCTACATGTGAAGCTCACTCTTTGGTCTTTTTGCTTCCCCTACTAAATTGATTCCTATAATGTCCCCTTGAGTTGCACTTGAAGCATATGATATGCTCCTTGCTCTTGATATTTGGGGAACCAGCATCCTTGACTGTTGGAGCTGGTGGAGCTTTCCTAATCTTCTTTGGGCACTTGCTCTTGTAGTGCCCAAATTCCCTACACTCAAAGCACATGATATTATTTTTATTTGAGATTGATGTGTTTGAGTTACCTAGTTCGGTGGTAGGTGCCGGAGTTGTATTTTGAGCTTCCTCATCTTGATTGGATGTTGAAGCTTCTTCTTGTTGCTCCGGTATGGAAGTTCTCTCCTCCCCCTCAATCCTTGAGGTGGATGCTTCTTCCACTTCCTCCACCAACCCGGAAATTGACTCCCTATCAACTTCCGATTCTACTTCCTCTTCCTCTTTGGATGTTGATGATCTCTCAACCTCCAAGTCCTCACTTCCTTGTGAAGATGATGCATTAGCCTCTTCGGTCTCTTCCTCTTGGACCATTGATGGGCTTTCATGGAGCTTTGCCAAATCGCTCCATAGCTCCTTAGCATCCATGCATTCACCTAGGCTACACAAGAATTCATTTGGAATTAAATCAAAAATGAATTTGATTACCTTCTTGTTTTTCTCGAATCTTTGGAGTTGATCTTCACTCCATCTCTTTTTCTTGAGGAAGCCACCTTTTGATCCTCTGGGATACTCAAATCCTTCCATTAATAGAGACCATTCCTCGAAGTCCCTCATCATCAAAAAATCTTCAATTCTTCTCTTCCAAGAATCGAAGCCTTCTTGTCCATATAATGAGTACGGGACCGGTGTGTTGATGTCCCAACCTAGCTTGTCTTGAAATTCCATCTTTACCCTCTAGCGTCTTTCTCCCGGTTGTTAATTCGTTGAAGAGCCACCAGGCTCTGATACCACTTGTTGGGGATTTGAGGCCCGCTAAAGGGGGGTGAATAGCGTGATACCGTACGTAGATGGGATTCTTTCGCGTTTGATCGTCTACAATCTTGTTAGCACAGCGGAATAGTAATAACAAATAAATATGACAAGACACACAATCACAACACGATCATATAACGTGGTTCGGAATCACACGGTTCCTACTCCACGGATTGAGCTCTAACGAGCTCTAGCGATGCCAATGCAATCACTAATCAATAAACTCCTTCTCGACAACAAGTCGGAGGTGGAGAAACCTCGTACACAAGATTACAACAATAATCTAAAGAAATACAAGCAAATACAAAGGAAATGTAAAGAACACTTTACAAAACTAGGGTTTGAGCGCTTTGCTTGTTGGTTGCTTGGATGAGGTTGAAGGGCCCTGAAATGCACCTGCAAATCGCCTTCAAATCGCCTTAAGAAAGTTCCCCAAGAACTGATGCCGCAATCTCCACGAACAGCTTCCTTTTATCTCGCGTCGGGCTGGATTTCCGCCTAGCAGTCGACTGCCATAAATCACCAGTCGACTGCCAACACTGTAGATGTGAGACAACGGCTCAATCCACGTTGGACAAGTTCCAACGGGACTCTCACCGATCGCCAACATTGGCGATCGGCCATCGCTAACGCCGTAGTCGTCGCCCGATCGGCTCACGGAGCGTCGTGCTGCAACTCATTGGCGAATGATTGCCATCCTTAGCGATCAGCCGTCGACATCGATCGCTCCCATGAGCGATCGCTGGCCCTAAAAGCTCTCAAGCGGCAATAAACTCGAGTCGACTCTGGCGATGAACCGCCATAATGCACGACTGCCAACCTCAAGAATGAGGTTTTAACCCAAGTATGGTGCCCCCATACTTGCTAGACCACCCTTAGCCTAGACCTAAGCCTTCTAGCCACCTCCATCAGCCTCACGCCTCTCGGATCCCTCCAAGTCATCCATGACTTGTTTATCCATCGCGCTAGCTTTCAGGTGCTTCCATCGGCTATGTCATGCTAACGGTGTCTACACCGCCAAGGCACATTGGACTTACGCCGCCAAGACTCCGCTTGGACTTAACACCGCCAATATCAATCCCCTTGGACTTCTCAAATGCCAAGACTCAAGCTTGGACTTTTCCTTGCCAACCCATGTTGGACTTTCCATGCCAAGACCCATGCTTGGACTTTCCATTTGCCAAGACCCATGCTTGGACTTCTCATTTGCCAAGACCCATGCTTGGACTTCTCATGCCAAGTGCTCAAGACTTGGACTTTCCCAATTGCCAAGTGTCCCACTTGGACTTTCCATGCCAAGTACCCATGACTTGGACTTTCCCTTACCAAGACCCATGCTTGGACTTTCCCATAATCACATGGTCAACCCTGGTCAACCATCAAGTCAATTATAACCTGGGTCGATTGTATAAACATTCTCCCCAACATATTAACCGACATTAATGTCAAACATCAATGTCAATCCTATGTCTAACATACTTTGTCAAACATACTTTGTCAAACATCAAAACATCACTCGAGTCAAACTCGAGTCCTGGTCAATCGTGACCTAGGCCGATTGCACCAACATATACCTCGTGCTAGTCTCAACAGAATTGATGGTGTCCAGATCCATCAATTCATCGACTAGGGATAATTCCGATACATCACAATTACACATGTAGAGATACTCACTAGTTGTGATCCAATCACAAATTCTCTCATGCTGTGAATCGTATCGTGGACATTCAGTAAATGAGTTTAAGATCCAATCAAATACATTAAACATGTATACTCAAATAGTGAATCTTCATTTATCATATAAATGGTTCATACATAAGGCGATTTCCTTAGGACATCTCTCATATATTACTAACACCTACCTCTTCGCATGTCTGATAGGGTACGTCGTCAGCCTAAGAGATACTCATTTCACTTGTCTGACCATGATGATGTTATGCTCATTGAGAATGAGCCTACCTCTTATCAGGAAGTTGTGATGAGCCCAGATTCTGATAAATGGCTAGAGGCCATGAGATTCGAGATGGAATCCATGTACACCAACCAAGTATGGACTTTGGTTGATCCACCTGAAGACGTCAAACTCATTGGGTGTAAGTGGGTCTTTAAGAGAAAGACTGACATGGATGGACTTATGCATACCTATAAGGGCTGATTGGTGGCTAAAGGTTTCGAGCAAATTCATGGTATTGACTATGATGAAACCTTTTCTCTAGTGGCGATGTTTAAGTCCATTCGGATCATGCTTGCTATTGCAGCATACCATGATTATGAGATCTGGCAAATGGAGGTTAAAACTACGTTTCTGAATGGAAACTTGCTCGAGGATGTATACATGATATAGCTTGAGGGTTTTGTAGATCCACGACAAACTGGGAAAGTATGCAAGCTGTAAAGGTCCATTTATGGGCTAAAGCAAGCTTCTCAGATCTGGAATCTTCGATTCGATGATGCAATCAAATAGTTTGGTTTCATCAAGAATGAAGATGAACCCTGTGTCTACAAAAGAGTTAATGGAAACACAGTTGTCTTCCTTGTATTGTATGTGGATGACATACTACTCATTGGGAATGACATCCCTTCGCTATAATCTGTGAAGACTTGGCTGGGGACGTGCTTCTCAATGAAGGACTTAGGTGAAGCAGCCTATATTCTAGGCATCAAGATCTATAGAGATAGTTCTAAGAGATTGCTTGGCCTAAGTCAGAGTACATATATTGACACGGTATTACTACGGTTTGCCATGCAGAATTCCAAGAAGGGACTTCTGCCGATGTCACATGGTGTGAGTCTTTCAAAGACTCAAAGTCCCTCTTCTAGAGAGGAGAGAGATAGCATGGATAAGATCCCTTATGCATCGGCCATAGGATCTATCATGTACGCCATGCTATGTACTCGTTCTGATGTCTCGTATGCTTTGAGCATGACGAGTAGATACCAGTCAGATCCAAGTAAGCGTCACTGGATAGCAGTCAAAAATATTCTTAAGTACTTGAGAAGGACTAAAGAATATTTCTTGATATTTGGAGGCGATGAGGAGCTAGCTGTAAAGGGTTACAGTGATGCCAGCTTCCAAACTGACCAGGATGATTATAGATCGCAGTCAGGGTTCATGTTTTGCTTGAATGATGGCGCTGTGAGCTGGAAGAGTTCGAAGCAGGACACAGTTGCTGATTCTACAATAGAGGCCGAGTATATTATTGCATCAGAGGAAGTAAAGGAGGTAGTTTGGATCTGCAAGTTCATTACTGAGCTTAGGCTAGTTCCTAGCATAGTAGATCCTATAGAGCTCTATTGTGACAACAATGGAGTGATTGCATAGGCTAAGGAACCTCGCTCACACCAGCGGACCAAACACATACTACAGCGCTTCCATCTCATTCGAGAGATTATCGATAGAGGATATGTGAAGATTTGCAGAGTACCACAAACGCTAACATCGCAGATCCCTTGACCAAGGCTTTGTCACAGAGAAAGCATGATGGTCACACTAGGTCATTGGGTATTAGATACAACAGTGATTGGCACTAGTGCTAGTGGGAGATTGTTAGTGAAAGCCCTAGAGTCAATCATGTGATGATTGTTGTATGGACTTGTTGTATCATATTCCTATTTATAAAGGCATGGTTATTATATTTACTTGTATTGGTGTCAAATAACTAAGTATAATAATTTCCTTGAGTAGAAGGTTCTTATCTATATCAACCAATTGGTTGAATCGATAATGAGATGATATAGAGAACACTACTCTTAATCATTCCTAGTCAAGTAATAACATTCAGGGACAATGTTAATGCAAAGAGACTAGCATGTAGCTCAACTTGATGACTTGATCTCACAAGTCATGGATATGTGATATCAAGTTGACACATGGGTATGCATTGGAGAATGTATACTGAATGACCCACCATGAGAAAGTATCATGGATCGTTATATGAGTGTCATATACTTTCTCATGTGACTATTAGTATAACTATTAGTCCTTGGACCTGAAGTCACCATGGTTCCCTACATAAGGAGTTGCATACTTTGGCTTTGTCAAACGTCACTCGTAAATAGGTGGACTATAAAGGCGATTATTGGGTATGTAACAAATTATGCAGAGGGATGTGAGTGATGTAGATGGGATCTATCCCTCCTATATGATGGGAGTGACATCGTTATTCTTGATAGAGTGAGACAACTAAATGCATGGTCATGCCCAAATGAGTCAATATGAGATATTGAGCTCATTTGATTAGAGTGAGTCTACTTGGAGTTCAAGATATAGATTGTACCGAGGATGACATGGTCTATGCCTCAATTGGTCAATCTAGATGTCAAGAATAGAAAGACATTGTCACATATTGTGAGAGTCACAATTAGTAGTCACAAAGGTGATGTTGGATCTCAACATTCTTGTAACTTGGGTAACAATGATGTGTTGCTAGATATCGCTCATTGCTTATGTTCCTAAATCAATTTAGGAGCATTGCCAACATTACAAGAACCTATAGGGTCACACACAAAGGGTAATTAGATGGAGATTAGGTTCATATGATGAACCATGAGGATTAGGTTCATGGGATGAACCAAATTGGATTAATGGTAATCCAAATTAGACTAATTGAGTTAGACTCAATTTGATTCAAGTGTTGAATGAGTCTAATTTAGATTTGATTCATTGAGTCAATTTAAAATAATGAATAGAGATTCATTAAATCAAATTGACTTGAATCAAATGGTTGGATTTGATCAACCATGAGAGATAAGAGGTCAAATTTGACTTGACTTGAGAGGGAAGATAAATGGTCAATTTTGACTTGACCAATTGCCATGTCATCATGACTTTGCATGGGGGTCAGCCAATGATAATGTTCCACATCATCATGGACTCATCATGGGGTGCCACCTCATGAGGGAGACCAAGAGCCATTGTCTCTTGGAGTTACATGCATGCATGTAATCCCCCAAATAGTGGCTGGCCATTTTAGTTAGCATTAGGTTGAAGTTAATTGGTGTAACTTCATCATCTTCTTCCTTGGATCTTCCCTCAAGCTCTCTCCCTCTCCTCTTGTCGTGGGTTTCTTAGTGTGCTAGCACACTCTAAGTGATCTTCTCCACCTATTTTTCGTGTGGATACCGATAGAGGAGTGTACACTTGACACTCTTGAGTTTCAGCAAGCCGTTTGGACGAGCAGGATAAGGGAAGGGCGTCGCATCGAGGGTAAACTCTTAACATGTAGATATAGAGTAGATCTAAAGTTTTTAAACATGTACATGTAGTTTCATTTACCTTCGCACGGATCCGTGGGCGACTTTCGGGGTTTCCGCAATGCAAAAAGTGGTTTTTGCGGCTCGGATAGTCCTATAAAATGTTGGTGCAATTGGCCCAGGTCACGATTGACCAGACTCGAGTTTGACTCGAGTGATGTTTTGATGTTTGACATAGTATGTTTGACATTGATGTCGGTTAATGTTTTGGGGAGATTGTTTATACAATCGACCCAGGTTATAATTGACCAGACTCGAGTTTGACTCGAGGGAGACTTTGATGGTTGACTAGGGTTGACCATGTGATTATGGGAAAGTCCAAGCATGGGTCTTGGCAAGGTAAAGTCCAAGTCATGGGTACTTGGCATGGAACGTCCAAGTGGGACACTTGGCATTTGGGAAAGTCCAAGTCTTGAGTACTTGGCACAAGGGAAGTCCAAGCATGGGTCTTGGCATGGAAAGTCCAACATGGGTTGGCAAGGGAAAGTCCAAGCTTGAGTCTTGGCATTTGAGAAGTCCAAGAGGTTTGATATTGGCGGGGTAAAGTCCAAGGGTGGAGTCTTGGCAGCATAAGTCCAATTGTTGGTGGCGTAAAGTCCAAGCGGATTCTTGGCGGCGTAAGTCCAATGTGCCTTGGCGGTGTAGACACTGTTAGCATGACATAGCCGATGGAAGCACCTAAAGGCTAGCGCAATAGATGAACAAGTCATGGATGACTTGGAGGGATCTGAGAGGCGTGAAGCTGATGGAGGTGGCTAGAAGGCTTAGGTCTAGGCTAAGGGTGGTCTAGCAAGTATGGGGGCACCATACTTGGGTTAAAATCTCATGTTTGAGGTTGGCAGTCGACTGCCATTATGGTCGGTTCGACTGCCGTGAGTCGACTTGAGTTCGACTTTCAATTAGGGGATGAAAAGGCTCTGCCATTCGACTGCTCATTGGAGCGATTAGCGATGGCGATCATTGTCGATTGAGTCGCGAGCAATGCTCCGTAGCCAGTAGGCGATCGACCGAAACTATCGATCGCGCCAATGTTGGCAGTCGACTGGTGAGAGTCCCGTTGAAACTTTTCCAGCATGGATTGAGCCGTTGTCTCATACCAACAGTGGCATTAGTCGACTGATCGACGGAAATCTAGCCCGATGCAGGTTAAAAGGGAGCTATTCATGGAGATTCCGGCATTGGTTCTTTGGGAGCTTTCTTGGGGAGATTGTTGGGATGTATACTGAAAGCCTAGCTCTTTTGTATGAACATTTTTATTTTGAAATAAGAATCACATGATCATTGTTTGCACTTTATATTTATTATATGTGTGCATATTGTCTAATACTTTACATTGTAGATAACATGGTGCTTGGTGTGGCACAGAAGATCATGTTATCAGTCCCTTGTAGAATATAAGAAGAGGCTCACAACCAAGATGGTTTTGGTGTAGCTTGGTATTGGTTTGTCTTGAACATAGAGTTACACTAGTACACTTAGGTGTATTGAGCAGGACTGACATAGAGGTGATTCAATTTATTATTGACTACATAATTGAATCGGACCTCGGACATTATGTTGTACATGCTCTTAATCTCGATATAATAACGGGCACATGTACTTAGTATTTATTTCTTTGATTTACCAAAGGGTGAGATTTAAATGGATTAAATCAATATGCCCGGTAAGTTGGGAAATGATATTATTTACATGGTGTGCCGTTAATTATAGGAGGAAACCGTGTCCTATATATTAGGTTGATGATGTCCCCTTGAGGAGCTCATAAGGTTCATCATGTAAACCTTGCAGGTTGACTTAGTCAGCATGATGATAAGGTTGAGTGGTACTACTCGAGATGTTAGATGTTAATTGATTGATGGTCAGTAAATCAATTAATTGACGGACATTCGTTATCTTAAACACGGGGAGATGGATATAAAAATAATGTATGGAACCCATATTAATTTGTGAGGTAATTCAATGATGATCCTCTAGTGGAATGGAACATCATTGATGGATCAAGTTTGTGTGGTTCTGATCCATCGAGTGGCAAAGATCCAACTCCTCCTCATGGTCCCTATTGTAGCCTAATATAATCCTCATGAAGCCTAGATATAAGAATAGAAGGAAAAGAAATGGGAGGGAAAGGAAAGGGGAGGGAAAGGAAAGGAAAGGGAGAGGAGAGGTTGGATGAGGTGGGCAGAAAGTTTAAAGATTGATAAAAAAAAATTATTTCCTAATTCTATGCCACCTTAGGCGGCAAGATTTGAATTAGTTAAAAAAAAATTCAAGATTAGAACTGGTAAAAAAAAAAATCTATTTTCTATGCCACCTTGGGCGGCAAGATTAGAGGAGGTAGAAAAATTTTTTTACTAATTCCTTGCTACCTTGGGTGGCAAGAATAATTAGGAATTAGTTCCTAATTTTTTTGGCCACCTCATCAATAACCAACTTTTTCCTAAGTTCTAAAAAAGGGAGGCTAAGGGGGCGGCACGATGAGGATCAAGAATTAGGGTTTAGGTTTCTTTGCTTGGCCGGCTCTATCCCCTTGTGGTCGGCGGCACAAAGATATAAGAAACCCTAAGCTTTCTTCCTAAGCATTTTTTTCTCCTCTTCACTCCCTCTAGGGCCAGCGGCACAAAGGGGTTGTAGGGTCTTCTATTGCTCCCCTTTGGCCGGTTTTTCTCTCAACCTTTTCCTCTTGGCCAGAGGCACTAGGAGCTAGGGATTGTTCCCTTGTTTGGTTCCTTGGTTGGCCATCTTGTTCTCTCTTTTCTTGGGGTCGGAGGTAACAAGCTTTTGTGGCTTGGTGGTTGGCTCAAGCAAGAAGGGAAGGAGAGTTCTTCTTTCTTTTGATTGAAAAAGATCTAGGAAGCTTCAACTTGTGGAGGATCTTCGCCCACACGAAGTCTACAAGGAGGTTAGGACATACGATAGAAGATCGAGAGGTATAAAAGTTTTACAAGTTTCATTATTGATCTTTGCATGTTCTTATTAATATGTTTGTATGTGTTGGTTATACATGTCTACATCCATATGTATTTGTATAATCATGGACCCCGAAGATAAACACAAAAACCGGCAATCCATCCGTCGTCTCTTCCGCGGCTAACCGACTAGAAGAGTTTTGTTGCTTGAACAACTAGTTTGTTCAAGCGATCGCTCAAGTCGTTAGCACGACGATGAATTGGTTGAGCTTAGGAAACTCATCCCATCCGTATTAGTTTTCATTAGTGAAAATTTTAATTCGGGGACATGGGAGTCGACGAGCCTCCGAGCATGCCATCAAATTTGTATCAGAGCCACGGTTTCCGATTTTGTGTGTTTTGGATTCGGTTACTTTCATGCACTTATCATATATTGTGTATGTCGGATGATAGTAGGATGTGCGTAGGATAACTTTTTGGTTGCAGGCATAAGTTCCAACTAATATGGCTATATATGTGTGTATGTGATTGCATGTGTGTGTGATTGTATATTATTTGAATCCTCGGGGTTGACGAGGCTAAATTAGTATTTAATTTTTGTAATTAAATACGGCATTGTTTAGCCACTCATTTTAGTTTACTTTCGATCTAGATTATTTGTACACTCCTTCGTGGAGTATAGGATCGATGGATGTAAATTAAAATAGTTTATCTTGGCTCGGATCTCTTTGGTGACTTGCGCACGGGAAAAGGTGGAGCGGACGAGGTGGTGACACGACGGGACGCATATTGGAGAACAATGCCATAATAGTTGGGAAAATTCTGATTTTTTCCATATTTATTGCTGATTTGTTTTATATGCATGTTGTGTGTGCTTGAAAATTCCTCACTGTCAATTTACTAAGTGGGAGAGGGACATTTTAATTAATTCCCGCGGCCTCCATTACAATTTGACGTGTGATGCAACAAACTTGCGCGTCGGCTCTGAGTGCCTTACTCCCCATCGGATGAGTTTGTTTGCGAATCACTAGGTCAAATAATGGTTATAGGAAATTATTTAGGAGTGTGTGTACTTCCCCATCGGTAAGGCACATAATGCGAGATAATTCCCTTAGTATCGTGTAATGGTGGACACTTAGATGCAAATAAAAAGTATCCTCCCCATCGGAGTCACTGCTTTTATTTGTAGGGCCAAAGAGGAACCAACTATTAATTTTATTTGTCAAAAAGTAAGGTTGACAAGATAATAAAATTAATGGGTTAAACCTCCTCTTACAAATGTAGAATTCGTAGTCCACACTATTGTGGCATGCGATATTCTCGGTGTTTTGAGGTGTTGGTTGATTTTGAAATTTTATTGTTTGAGGAATCAATGATATTTGAAATCTAATATTTTGATCATTGTGATTCTTAGGGTTTTTTTTCAAATGGCTTTCAACCCACTTGCTGTGATATTGAAAGAAAATAAACTTACTGGAATAAATTATATTGATTGGAAAAGAAATTTGGATATTGTCTTAACTGCAGAGGAGTACAAATTTGTACTCTTCGAGGTTTGTCCTCCTAAGCCCACCGATGACTCTGATGAAAAGGAGAAAGAGAGTTATAAGAAATGGATCAAGGCAGATGAGATGGCGCGGTGTTACATTTTGGCATCTATGTCAAATGTCTTTGCATCGACATCGACATCGAGCCATAGCCATGACATGATGCTCAATCTCAAGGAACTTTTCGGACATCAGAGTAGGGCGGCTAGACAGGAGGCTATGAGGAACTTGATTACGACCACAATGATCAAGGGAACACCCGTCAGGGACCATGTTCTCAAGATGATGGCTCATCTGAATGAGATGGAAGTACTCGGAGCTGAGATCGATGGGGAAACTCAGGTCTATATCATTCTCCAGTCTCTGCCTAGGAGTTTTGTGCAGTTCCGCCTCAACTACAACATGAACAAGAGGTTGTATTCGTTGGCGGAGCTTCTGACAGAACTCCAGGTGGCAGAGGGACTTTTTCATCAAAGCGCTCAAGCCATGGTTGCTCAGAAGGTTTCTACTTCTAAACCGAAAGGGAAGAAGAAGAAGAAGCAAGGTGGAGCAAAGAAAGTGGTAGCAGGACCTCAGGAAGGAGTGAAGATGTCAAAAGGCAAGTGCTTCACTTGCAAGCAGACTGGACATTGGAAGGCGGACTATCCTCGCCGAAAGAACAAAGGTATATCCTCTTGTTTAGTTGTTGAAACATGTTTAGCGATGTTATCTACCAGTACCTGGTGTGTAGATACCGGAGCCACTGATCATGTCTGCAATACTTTGCAATGGTTCCAGGAAACCCGACGACTAGCTGAGGGAGAGATTACCGTCTTCATGGGCAATGCTTCAAAGGTGGCGGCTATTGCAGGGGGAGACGTTTATTTATCTTTTGATAGAAATAATGTTTTGGTTTTGAGAAATTGTCTTTATGTACCTACTTTTAGAAAGAATCTAATTTCAGTTTCTAAATTGTTTCTGGATGGATATTCTATTTATTTTAATGACAAAGTTGTTATAAAAAGGAATAGGGAGATTATCTGTTCTGGTACATTGGTTGGCAATTTGTACACTCTTGAACCGAAAACTCCCACGATGCATATAGAAGTGAATAACTCATCTTCTAAGTCTAATAAGAGAAAAGAACCTTCAAAATGAACGGACATATCTTTGGCACCTAAGACTTGGTCATATTAACTAGAATTCAAGGTTGATAGGTGATGGACCCTTGGGTTTGTTAGTGGTGGAAGATCTCCCAACTGAGTCTTGCTTGGAAGGTAAGATAACCAAGAGGCCTTACAAGGCTAAGGGCATAGAGCCAAAGATGTATTGGAATTGGTTCATTCTCGATTTGTGCGTCCTATGTCTATCCGGGCTAGAGGTGGCTTTGAATACTTTATCTTTTTATAGGCGATTATTCAAGGTATGGATACATTTACTTGATCTTGTATAGTCTGAATGCTTTGTGAGTTCAAAGAATTCAAGGTGATGTGGAGAACCGTCAAGGTAAAAGTATCAAGACACTACGATCGATCGTGGTGGCGAGTACCTCTTGGGAGAGTTTAGGAGTTACTTATCGGAGGTCGATTCAATCCCAATTGTCACTTTGGCACACCCAGTGAGAATGGTGTGGCGGAGGCGAAGGAATAGGACTCTTATGGAGATGGTCGATCGGATGATGAGTTATTCTCGAGTTACCCGATTCGCTCGGGGTTTGCTCGAAACAAGAAAGACACATTCTCAACTTGGTTCCATCTAAGCCGCACTTCTACCCCACAGAATTGTGGACTGGGCGAAAGCCTAGTCTAAGACATATTCGGATTTGGGGTAGTCCAGCACATGTGCTGAAGGGAGATACTGGTAAGTTGGAATCTCGTACAGAAGTACACTTGTTTGTTGGCTACCCTAAGGGAACGAAGGGTGGTTTGTTCTATAGTCCTAGAGATCAGAAGGTGATCGTGAGTACGAATGCCAGATTTCTAGAGAAGGGCTATGTGATAAACCACAAGCCCACAAGTAGGATTGTTCTTGAGGAATTGACAGGGGAAGTCCCGACAAGCATCACCAGACAAGAGGAAATACCACAAGTCATCGCACCGCATGTCACAGAGCATACAGGAGGCACCTCGTCAGAGTGGGAGGGTTGTTAGACAACCCGTGAGATTCATGTTCTTGGGAGATTCTTCGACTTAGTCCCCGTAAACATGAACCCGATCCTGGACATATGACGAGGCACTCCAAGATAGAGATGCATCTTGGCAAAGAGCGATGAATTCAGATAGAATCTATGGATTCTAATCATGTCTAGGAGCTAGTAGAACCACCCGATGGTGTGAAAGCCATTGGATCTGAGTGGATCTACAAGAGAAAGAGGAGTAGATAGGAAGGTTGAGACCTTGAAGCTAGGCTTGTTGCGAAAGGGTATACTCGGAAAGAGGTATCGATTATGAGAGACCTTTTCACTAGCTATGCTTAAGTCTATCCAGATTCTCTTATCTATTTGCTCATGAGGATTATGAGATTTGGCGGATGGATGTCAAGGCGGCTTTCATGCTTGAAGTCTTGAGGAAAACATCTATATGAAGCAACGGAGGATTCATTGCAAAGGGCAAAGAGCATCTTGTGTGTAAGCTTAATCGGTCCATTTATGGATTGAAGCAAGCTTCTAGATCTTGGAACATCCGCTTTGATGAGGTAATCCAGTCATATGGATTTATTCAAAGTCCGGATGAGCCTTGTGTATACAAGAGATGTGATAGAAACATAGTGGTATTTCATGTACTATACGTAAATGACATTTTATTAGTTGGCAACAATATCAGAGTGTTATCAGACGTAAGGGTATGGTTGTCCAAACAGTTTGATATGAAGGACTTGGGAGAAGTGGGACGCATCCTTGGGATCAAGGTGATATGGGATCGCAAGAAAAGGATGTTGTGCTTATCTCATGCTTCATATATTGACACTATCCTTGCTCGTTTTAGCATGCAGAACTCCAAGAAAGGTTTTCTACCTTTTAGGCATGGAGTACCTTTATCTAAAGAGATGTGTCCCAAAATATCAAAGGAGATAGAGGAGATGAAGGTGGTTCCTTATGCTTCGGCAGTAGGAAGCCTCATGTATGCTATGCTATGTACGAGACCAGATATCTGCTTTACCGTGGGCATGGTTAGCAGATATCATAGTAATCCTGGACAGGGACATTGGACTACGGTAAAGCATATATTGAAGTACCTGAGAAGGACTAGGGATTATATACTGGTTTATCGGGCAGATCAATTAGTCCCTGTGGGTTACACGGATTCTGATTTCCAATCAGATAGGGACAACAACAAGTCTACCTCAGGGTTTGTGTTTACTTTTGAAGGTGGAGTCATAGTATGGAGGAGTGTCAAGCAGAAATGCGTGGCGGACTCTACCATGGAAGCTGAGTATGTGGCAGCCTCTGAGGCAGCCAAGGAAGTTGTATGGCTCAGGAACTTCTTGATGGACTTGGATGTGATTTCTGGTTTGCCCAGAACTATCACAATTTAGTGTGATAACAGTGGTGCAGTTGCAAACTCGAAGGAACCACGAGCCCATAAGGCGAGTAAATACATAGAGCGCAAGTACCACCTGATACGAGAGATCGTAAAGCGAGGAGAAGTAGCTGTCACCAAGATTGCATCAGAGGATAACCTGGCGGATCCATTCACTAAGGCCCTTCCAGCGAAAGCATTTGATAGGCATGTGGAGGACATGGGGATCAGATGTATGACAGTGTGATGACAGCATAGTCTTTTAGTATAAGTGGGAGATTGTTGGGATGTATACTGAAAGTCTAGCTCTTTTGTATGAACATTTTTATTTTGAAATAAGAATCACATGATCATTGTTTGCACTTTATATTTATTATATGTGTGCATATTGTCTAATACTTTACATTGTAGATAACATGGTGCTTGGTGTGGCACAGAAGATCATGTTATCAGTCCCTTGTAGAATATAAGTAGAGGCTCACAACCAAGATGGTTTTGGATAAACCATTGGCATGGTTGTAGTGTAGCTTGGTATTTGTTTGTCTTGAACATAGAGTTATACTAGTACACTTAGGTGTATTGAGCAGGACCGACATAGAGGTGATTCAATTTATTGCTGATTACATAATTGAATCGGACCTCGGACATTATGGTGTACATGCTCTTAATCCCGATATAATAACGGGCACATGTACTTAGTATTTATTTCTTTGATTTACCAAAGGGTGAGATTTAAATGGATTAAATCAATATGCCCGGTAAGTTGTGAAATGATATTATTTACATGGTGTGCCGTTAATTATAGAAGGAAACCTTGTCCTATATATTAGGTTGATGATGTCCCCTTGAGGAGCTCATAAGGTTCATCATGTAAACCCTGCAGGTTGACTTAGTCAACATGATGATAAGGTTGAGTGGTACTACTTGAGGAGTTAGATGTTAATTGATTGATGGTCAGTAAATTAATTAATTGACGGACATTCGATATCATAAACACGGGGAGATGGATGTACGAAAAATGTATGGAGCCCATATTAATTTATGGGGGTTGGTGAGGTAATTCAATGATGATCCTCTAGTGGAATGGAACATCATTGATGGATCAAGTTTGTGTGGTTCCGATCCATCGGGTGGCCAAGATCCAACTCCTCCTCATGGTCCCTATCATAGCCTAATATAATCCTCATGAAGCCTAGATATGAGAATAGAAGGAAAAGAAAGGGGAGGGAAAGGGAAGGGGAGGGAAAGGAAAGGAAAGGGAGAGGAGAGGTTGGATGAGGTGGGCAGCAAGTTTAAAGATTGATAAAAAAAATTATTTCCTAATTCTATGCCACCTTAGGCGGCAAGATTTGAATTAGTTAAAAAAAAAATTCAAGATTAGAATTGGTAAAAAAAAAAATCTATTTTCTATTACACCTTGGGCGGCAAGATTAGAGGAGGTAGAAAATATTTTTTACTAATTCCTTGCTACCTTGGGTGACAAGAATAATTAGGAATTAGTTCCTAAGTTTTTTGGCCACCTCATCAATAACCAACTTTCTCCTAAGTTCTAAAAAAGGGAGGCTAAGGGGGCGGCATGATGAGGATCAAGAATTAGGGTTTAGGTTTCTTTGCTTGGCCGGCTCTATCCGCTTGTGGTCGGTGGCACAAAGATATAAGAAACCCTAAGCTTTCTTCCTAATATTTTTTTTTCTCCTCTTCACTCCCTCTAGGGCCGGCGGCACAAAGGGGTTGTAGGGTCTTCTATTGCTCCCCTTTGGCCGGTCTTTCTCTCATCCTTTTCCTCTTGGCCAGTGGCACTAGGAGCTAGGGATTGTTCCCTTGTTTGGTTCCTTGGTTGGCCATCTTGTTCTCTCGTTTCTTGGGGCCGGCGGCAACAAGCTTTTGTGGCTTGGTGGTTGGCTCAAGCAAGAAGGGAAGGAGAGTTCTTCTTTCTTTTGATTGAAGAAGATCTAGGAAGCTTCAACTTGTGGAGGATCTTCGCCCACACGAAGTCTACAAGGAGGTTAGGACATACGATAGAAGATCGAGAGGTATAAAAGTTTTACAAGTTTCATTATTGATCTTTGCATATTCTTATTAATATGTTTGTATGTGTAGGTTATACATGTCTACATCCATATGTATTTGTATAATCATGGACCCCGAAGATAAACACAAAAACCGGCAATCCATCCGTCGTCTCTTCGCCGGCTAACCGACTAGAAGAGTTTTGTTGCTTGAACAACTAGTTTGTTCAAGCGATCGCTCAAGTCGTTAGCACAACGACGAATTGGTTGAGCTTAGGAAACTCATCTCATCCGTATTAGTTTTCATTAGTGAAAATTTTAATCCGGGGACATGGGAGCCGACGAGCCTCCGAGCATGCCATCAAATTTGTATCAGAGCCACGGTTTCCGATTTTGTGTGTTTTGGATTCGGTTACTTTCATGCACTTATCATATATTGTGTATGCCGGATGATAGTAGGATGTGCGTAGGATAACTTTTTGGTTGCAGGCATAAGTTCCAACTATTATGGCTATATATGTGTGTATGTGATTGCATGTGTGTGTGATTGTATATTATTTGAATCCTCGGGGTTGACGAGGCTAAATTAGTATTTAATTTTTGTAATTAAATATGGCATTGTTTAGCCACTCATTTTAGTTTACTTTCGATCTAGATTATTTGTACACTCCTTCGTGGAGTATAGGATCGATGGATGTAAATTAAAATAGTTTATCTTGGCTCAGATCTCTTTGGTGACTTGCGCACGGGAAAAGGTGGAGCGGACGAGGTGGCGACACGACGGGACGAATATTGGAGAACAATGCCATAATAGTTGGGAAAATTCTGATTTTTTCCATATTTATTGCTGATTTGTTTTATATGCATGTTGTGTGTGCTTGAAAATTCCTCACTGTCAATTTACTAAGTGGGAGAGGGACATTTTAATTAATTCCCGCGGCCTCCATTACAATTTGACGTGTGATGCAACAAACTTGCGCGTCGGCTCTGAGTGCCTTACTCCCCATCGGATTAGTTTGTTTGCGAATCACTAGGTCAAATAATGGTTATAGGAAATTATTTAGGAGTGTGTGTACTTCCCCATCGGTAAGGCACATAATCCGAGATAATTCCCTTAGTATCGTGTAATGGTTAACACTTAGATGCAAATAAAAAGTATCCTCCCCATCGGAGTCACTATTTTTATTTGTAGGGCCAAAGAGGAATCAACTATTAATTTTATTTGTCAAAAAGTAAGGTTGACAAGATAATAAAATTAATGGGTTAAACCTCCTCTTACAAATGTAGAATTCGTAGTCCACACTATTGTGGCATGCGATATTCTCGGTGTTTTGAGGTGTTGGTTGATTTTGAAATTTTATTGTTTGAGGAATCAATGATATTTGAAATCTAATATTTTGATCATTGTGATTCTTAGGTTTTTTTTCAAATGGCTTTCAACCCACTTGCTGTGATATTGAAAGAAAATAAACTTACTGGAATAAATTATATTGATTGGAAAAGAAATTTGGATATTGTCTTAACTGCAGAGGAATACAAATTTGTACTCTTCGAGGTTTGTCCTCCTAAGCCCACCGATGACTCTGATGAAAAGGAGAAAGAGAGTTATAAGAAATGGATCGAGGCAGATGAGATGGCGCGGTGTTACATTTTGGCATCTATGTCAAATGTCTTTGCAACATCGGCCTTCAGGCCATGGCCACGACTTATGACATGATGCTCAATCTCAAGGAACTTTTCGGACATCGAGTAGGCGTCAGACGAGTCTATGAGGAACTTGATTCGACCACCATGATCGAGGAACACCCGTCGGGGACCATGTTCTCAACACGATGGCTCATCCGAATGAGATGGAAGTCCTGAGCCGAGATCGATGGGGAAACTCAGTCGATATCATTCTCCGCTCGCTTAGGAGTTTTGTGCGCCCGCCTCAACTACAACATGAACAAGAGGTTGTATTCGCTGCGTGAGCTTCGACAGAACTCCAAAGCAGAGGGCTTTTCATCAAAGCGCCAAGCCATGGTTGCTCAGAAGGTTTCTACTTCTAAACCGAAAGGGAAGAAGAAAAAGAAGCAAGGTGGAGCAAAGAAAGTGGTAGTAGGAACTCAGGTAGGAGTGAAGAAGCCGAAAGGCAAGTGCTTCACTTGCAAGATCGATTGGAAGGCGGACTATCCTCGCCGAAAAGAACAAAGTTATATCTTCTTGTTTAATTGTTGAAACATGTTTAGCGGTGTTATCTACCAAAGACTGTGTAGATACAGAGCCATCGATCATGTCTGCAATACTTTGCAGGGGTTCTAGGAAACCCGACGACTAGCTGAGGGAGAGATTACCGTCTTTATGGGCAATGCTTCAAAGGTGGCGGCTATTGCAGTGGGAGACGTTTATTTATCTTTTGATAGAAATAAAGTTTTGGTTTTGAGAAATTGTCTTTATGTACCTACTTTTAGAAAGAATCTAATTTCAGTTTCTAAATTGTTTCTGGATGGATATTCTATTTCTTTTAATGACAAAGTTGTTATAAAAAGGAATAGGGAGATTATCTATTCTGGTACATTGGTTGGCAATTTGTACACTCTTGAACCGAAAACTCCCACGATGCATATAGAAGTGAATAACTCATCTTCTAAGTCTAATAAGAGAAAAGAACCTTCAAAAATGAACCAGACATATCTTTGGCACCTAAGACTTGGTCATATTAACCTAAGTAGAATTCAAAGGTTGATAGCTGATGGACCCTTGGGTCTATTAGTGGTGGAAGATCTCCCAACCTGCGAGTCTTGCTTGGAAGTCGTTAGCACGACGATGAATTTGTTGAGCTTAGGAAACTCATCCCATCCGGATTAGTTTTCATTAGTGAAAATTTTAATCCGGGGACATGGGAGTCGACGAGCCTCCGAGCATGCCATCAGCGATTTGAAGGCGATTTACAGGTGCATTTTAGGGCCCTTCAACCTCATCTAAGCAACCAACAAGCAAAGCGCTCAAACCCTAGTTTTGTAAAGTGTTCTTTACATTTCTTTGTATTTTTTTGTATTTTCGTATATTGCTTTTGTAATCATTGTACGAGGTTTCTCCACCTTCGGATTGTTCCGAGAAGTAGTTATTTTTTATTAGTGAGTGTGTGTGCATCACTAGAGCTCTTTAGAGCTCGATCCGTGGAGTAGGAACCGTTCGGTTCCAAACCACGTTATATCCTTGCATCTGTAGTGTTTGTGTTCTTGTTGTATTTTCATTATTGTTTATTCCGCTGCGTACTAACAAGAATTGTAGCAAGCAAACACGAACGATTTCCATCAACGAATGGTAACGCGCTATTCACCCCCCCCCCCCTCTAGCGTCCAATCGATCCCCTACAAGTGGTATCAGAGCGAGAATGCTCTTGAAGTTTAACAACAAAGGGAGAGGGTGAAGATGGAGTTCCAAGATAAGCTTGGATGGGATATCAACACTCTACCACCATATGATCGAGAAGACTTTTTGGCGTGGAGAGCAAGAATGGAAACATTCTTGATGATGAACATAGAGGATTGGTTCATCCTCGTAGAAGGCTTTGAACCTCCTAGGGATAAGAAGGGACAAGTCCTCAAGTTTAAGAAATGGACCCAAGAGCAATGGCAAAAATTCAAAACCGAAGCCAAGGTAACAAAACTTTTAGAAGATTTGATACCTAATGATGTTTTGTCTAGGCTAGGTGAATATCTTGATGCCAAGGAGCTATGGGACAAATCGGCCAAGTTCCATGAGAAGCCTAACTTGGCACAAGTAGAAGAAGAAGAATCTTCATCGGCTCAAGAAGAGGAAAAAGTCGAGGAAGAATTATCATCATCTTCACAAGCGAGTGAGGACTCGGAAGTTGAGAAGGAATCAACTTCCAGATTGGTGGAAGAAGAGGAGACCTCCACCTCTAGGATTGAGGGGGAGGAGATTAGAGCATCCTCAACACCGAAGCAACAAGAAAAACCATCTACATCCGGTAGAGAGGAAGATCAAGCTCAAGAGAACCTCATCACCACCCTAGGTAACTCAAGCATGTCAATTAATAATAAAATGAATATTATATGCTTTGAGTGTAGGGAAGTCGGGCACTGTAAGAGCAAGTGCCTAAAGAAAGTAAGAAAAGCTCCACCGGTACCAAAGGTTAAAGATGTCAGTCCCTCAACACAAAAGAGCAAGGAGAAAGTGATTTGCTTCAAATGTCGGCTACCGGGACATTACCAGAGTCAATGCCCAAGAGGGAAGAAGAAGGGTCAAGAAGGAGCTACACAAGTAGGGGGAGCTTCCAAAGCTAACCCTAAGGTATTTTTAAATAAAGCTCCTTATTCAAATAATGTTAAAAAGCATGCTAGAAATAATTTTAGCAATCTTGCTATCTATCATAAAGACCGTGCTAGAAATAAGGAATTGTGTCTAGGAGCTAAGAATGTCTACTTTTCAAAGAAGGAAAAATTTGGGATTAATGTCCCTAAAAATGTCATACCTAGGGAATCTATTTGGAAAATACAAGAGCACCTAGGTTTTAACCCTAAATGGACTAGGCATATGCCTAAGAAGTCCCATGCCCAAAAACCAAATCAAAATTCTAAAATTGGGCAATTAGAATTGGAAAACCAAGCCTTGAGGTCAAGGCTTGAGAAATTAGAAAAGACCCTCAATAAGATGCAAAATCAATTTCAAGGGTCTAATGGTCAAAGTCAAGGGTCAATATTTCAAAATCAACATCTAGGACCCAAGAAACAAAAGTCAACCAAGGGCAAGAATGGTTTGGGTCACAAACCTAAGCCTAAGATGACTTATCATAATGTTCCATTAGATTATGGAACACAATCTAGGTCTAGGAAGACCAAGGTTACTAGGGAAGTTATCCCTAAGAGTAACCAAGGTTTGTTCCTAGTGGCTAGGGTTTCTAGGAAACCTAGGGTGGCCACTAAGAAGGTTGCAAGGGGAGTTACCCCTAGAGTCAACCTAGGTAAGACCACAATGACCAAGGCTACCAAGCCTAGGAGGGTCATTAGGAAGGTATCTAGGGAGGTTACCCCTAAGGAATACCTAATTAACCCTAGGAGCTCAAATAGGTTTTGGGTTCCTAAGAGCGTGATTGATTCACGCTAGATGGGTTTAGGGTGTGCCAACCTTGATTGGATGGGTAGTTAACTCAACCATGGTAAAGGTGGCATTTTAGGTTATTTTCAAGGTTATGGATACCTTGGAAATAGATTTGATCTTATATCCTAAAAGATTTTAGGATGTGCCAATATATTTTGAAGTTTATGAAAAATCAATCAAATTGGCACAATTTAGGATTAGAGGTCATAATGTGCCATTTTGGATTTTTGGCGCGCTTGGGGGATAATTTAGGAATATGGCAAAATGAATTTAATCCCAACAAATGGCAACTAATATTAAAATTTAGGTATTCTTATACCTATGTATTTTATTTGTCATGCCTTGTTTGCCATATAACATGCCATGACATCATACTTATCTTTAATCTTTTATATGTCATGATCATGCTTAGGGTTAGGATAAATGTCATGTATGCTTAAATTATATCATATGGCATGTCATCATGATCATTGGTCATACTTAATTATTGCTATCATTATGCCATGATCATTTCATGCATTTAATTTGACTAAAATTGAATTAAGGACAATGGCATGACTTGGAGTCCCATTTATAAGGGAATCAAGTAGGGTTGCCTAGGAAATGCATGAAACCCTAGATTAAGGAGAACAAAACCCACATCTCACATCACATTGACATGTATGTGTATTTATACACCCTAGATACATGTGAGATGCTAGGATATGAGTTGAGTTCAAGGTGCATAGTTTTTGCATCTAGATGAACTAAAACTCATTTAATTTCAATGATAGATCATTGGAAAAGCTTGTGTACAAGTCATGTACATAGAGCCCAAGGAATATGATCCAAAATAAGGTTTTAAAATCAATTTAGAAAACCTTGGTGAAGTTTATCTTTTGATAGCAATCACTATTGATGAAGTTGATACAAAGTGAGCTAAAACATTGAAGTTTTTATTCATTTTTGAACTTTGTGTCAATTTCGATATTTTATGGGTAAAATATTTTTCTATCATTTTTCACCCATTGTATTGTCTATAAGTAATATACGTATGAATTTTCACGATTTTTTAAAATACGTAGAATTACTTATGATTTGTCAAAATTTGATTCTAATAGTTGAAATTGATGGCAATGATCGATGAAGGGCGCTCGACCGACATTCTTGTTAGGAGTCATTTAGGTCTGATTTCGAATTAACAAGGTTTGTTTAGCCTGATTTCAGCTATGGTAAGGTTTCCTAACCACTCCTAACCCTAGGATATGCTTTGGGAAGCATTATAAAGGGTGAAAATCCATTGGATATGGATTATGAGAGTTTTTAGGGTTTGTATCAATCTTAAGGTGATTGAAAGTTCCATGTTTGAACTTTTAACCTTAATTTTGATGATTTAGAGTTCCTATTGGCTTAGGGACTTCCCAAGGACATTGTTGGTGCAATGGTCAAGGGGGAGCAAGCCTTTAGGGGGAGGTATCCATCTTGGGATGATGGATGTGTTTTTCTTCTTGAAGAGGAGAAGTTATGGTGAGAAGGACATCAATTGGGAAATTGATGGGATTTTGAGAGACCCAATTTGGAAATTGGGAGAGTGAATAGGATTGCCTCTCTTGAGTGATATTAGACTTATCACTAGGAAGATGGTAGGCATCCTAGGTATTTTTGGATCAAGGGGGAGATTGTAAGATCTCATTGGGACATGAGACATTGACCTCCTTGGAGAGATAACCTTTTTGATGTATGTCAAAAAGCGGGAGAAAGATAAGATTACCAATTTGGGAAATTGGTAAGGGAGTTTGAGTTAGGGGCCTAACTCAAGGTTTGTTTTGTCAAACATCAAAAAGGGGGAGATTGTTGGTGCAATCGGCCCAGATCACGATTGATCATACTCGAGTTTGACTCGAGTGATGTTTTGATGTTTGACATTGATGTCGGTTAATGTTTTGGGGAGATTTTTTATACAATCGACCCAGGTTATAATTGACCAGACTCGAGTTTGACTCGAGGGAGACTTTGATGGTTGACTAGGGTTGACCATGTGATTATGGGAAAATCCAAACATGGGTCTTGGCAAGGTAAAGTCCAAGTCATGGGTACTTGGCATGGAAAGTCCAAGTGGGACACTTGGCATTTGGGAAAGTCCAAGTTTGAGTACTTAGCACAAGGGAAGTCCAAGCATGGGTCTTGGCATGGAAAGTCCAACATGGGTTGGCAAGAGAAAGTCCAAGCTTGCGTCTTGGCATTTGAGAAGTCCAAGGGGTTTGATATTGGCGGCGTAAAGTCCAAGGGTGGAGTCTTGGCAGCATAAGTCCAATGGTTGGATCGATCCCCTACACAAAAATCATCTCACAAAACATTTAAGGCAAATGCATTTTTGAGACACATAGAATGGGTGAGATGTTAAGGAATAATTATAATATACACAAAACATAACCTTTTCAAAATGCTACCTATTTTCTCAACTATTGCACTTAACGAATAATTATAACTTCGATTGGCCAACACTAAGTATACGACTCTCTAGGCCAAAGTTTAGCGCCCCCTAAATCTCTTATACTTCATATATTTGACTAAGGGGGAGGGCAAACTAACCCTAAGGGTTATATTACAAACCTTTGAAGTTCTTTTTGAAAATAAACTTATAAGTATTTTGAAAAGTATGTTTCAAAAACTTATTAAATTGTTGTTGCAGAGGGACACACCTTGAACCAATCTATCTAACTAATGCTAG
The DNA here is from genome assembly GCA_025175895.1 of Wurfbainia villosa. NCBI lineage: Eukaryota > Viridiplantae > Streptophyta > Magnoliopsida > Zingiberales > Zingiberaceae > Wurfbainia > Wurfbainia villosa. The sequence goes on from CM045995.1 coordinate 28,498,789, forward strand.
ACGCATGCTTGGACTCATAGTTAATTTACCCTTAATAATTTTAGATGTATGTATTTTTTAAACCTCTATTTTATATAAACACCCCCACATTTTTTTGATTTATGGCAAAAGAGGGAGAAAAGTGAAAGTTAAGGGGGAGTATATTTTAAAAATTAAAGTATCTCTTTCAAAACTCACCTAGGGTTAAGGGGGAGTTTTTGAAATAGCATTTATCATTTACTCTACTTGTTTTATGCTTTAAATTCTCCTTAACTTTGTGTCGGTTTGCCATAGATCAAAAGGGAATAGATTGTTGGTGCAGGGGCACCAGATAATCGAACCTAGGTTTTGATTATGGCAAAGATTTAAAGTTAAGGTCATACTGTTATCTCATGAGCTGAATTACGTGTGCAGGAAATGGTTAAGCTAAGCCGAAGGTCAGCGACACCCGAAGAATCCCGAGTCGGGAAATCGTAGTGGTCGAGCGACACCGAGAGAACTTCGTGGGAGTCGAAGAATCCAAGTGAAGACCGAAAGCAAAGCGACAGGTCATAAAGGACCACAGGTAAGCATGAGTGCGAAGAGAGATGGTAAGGTTGTGTCCTCTGTACGGGAATGACCCTAGGCGGCGATCCGACTAAGACTTCCAATGGAAGGTCTAGGTCGAGATTGAATGGTAAGAAACCATCGCATTTATCATTTTCCGTGCTAACTCTTTTCTGCAGGGAAGTGGCCAGGCTGGCAGTCGACTGCTGGCTATTTGTAGTCGACTGATGAAGGGAATCATTCAACTGATGGCGACGAATCAGCCTTTTGTGCTAAGTCAAAAAGGATAACATTTAACGCCTCCACTTCATGATAAGATAAGGTGTCACCTCGTGATAAGTTCCACAAATTGAGGATCTGGAACCAGACTAATTCCAAGGCACGAGTCTATAATAGTAGGGGAGGACTCGAACCCAAAGATCATCAATTTTCTCCTAAGTGCTCTCACAATGCCAAGGTTCCGGATCAACGCTACAACGCCTTAACGCCGACGCCGCACCAAGTTTCAACTCCTTAAGCGTCGGTAGCTCAGTTAGTTATTTCATTACTTTGTACTCGGAGCTTTTTTCGTAAACGAGGTGAGGTAGGCTTGTTGCCTCATCCTTGAGTTTTGGTTTTGTTGTGATCGTTGTCTCCTACCTCCAACGAGAAGGAGACTCTATAGTGAATTGCCCCTTCGTACGCGGTCAAGGATCACAGGGCCTTGGAGTAGCAACCATTGGGTCGTGAACCAAGTAAAAATAAATTTGTCTTATTTATTTTCTGATGTGCATCTCTTTATTTTTAATGGAATGAACCAAAAGATTTACGTGCGCTATTCACCCCCCTGTAAAATACCGGAGAAAAAAAAATAATAAAAATAAAAATAAAAATATTCCTCGGTAATTGATAAAACATCTTGTGGAATTTTTTAGAAATTTTTAGAAATTTTTCTAGATTTAAACGGAGGTATTATGGACATTTTATGGGGATAAAGCGGATAGGCTTTTGTAAAGCCTGTTTAAACTATCTATTAAGAATTAATAGGTTTAATTAAAAACCTATTATATTTTTCCATTTTCCCGATCGGTCATTTCTTCCCAAATCGCGACCTTTCTCTTCTCGCCGAATGCCACTGTGCTCAGCCCGATCGCTCGCGACCTCTCCTCTTCGTCTCCGAGGTGATCAGAGCCCCGCGTCTCCTTCCCTCGTGCCTGTGCTCATCGTCGCCGCCCCTTTCGTTAATACCACCAGCGGCATCGTCGGCTGCCAGCAATGCCGACCATAGCGAGCTCCTCTTCGATTGCTGGTGCCCAAGCCAGTCACCATGCCAATTGATGTTGTCACGCTGCTATTGCTGCCACCTCGAGTTGGATTAGCCGTTGTCGTTTTCCTCTGCGTCGAACCGCCGGAGCGCGTCTGTCGCCGCCACGAGCCGCTCGTCCGGAGCACGGAGAAGCGGCGACGCGGCCGAATGGCGACGGGAGCGAGGATCGCATCCTCCCATCGCACCCGCACCGCTCGATTCCAGCCGGAGTTATTTCCCTCTCGATGGAGTTTTGTCAATCGTCGCCCCTTTTTCCACCCGAACGGTGTCGACTGGTTTTCTTCCCTTCTGTATGCATCACCGCCCATCCGATCCCTCTTCTCCCTTCCACTGTCGGTGCCATCGCATGCGACGATGAGCGCCCACAGCCGTGCCGATGCGTCCTTCCTGGCAAACAAGCCCGAATTGGGGATTTGATGCCGGGGAGTTTTCTAGGGATGGTGAGCGTGATCTACCTTTTCCTTCAATTGTTGTTGTTTGATGTTGTTTATCTATCGGGGAGTCTCGGCTGTGATTGGAGTTCGGGTTTTCTTTATCCGATCATGAAAAATAGTGGTTACCTTCTTCTTACTTGCATTGGCAGGAATTCCCATTTGGTTCCAGTGATTTGAAGCGTCCAGATGTGGAGAAATCCATATCTGGGTAGGCTGTGAGAGGTAAATGCCGATTGGGATGTTTGTGAAGGGGAGGAATAATTTGAATGAGTCTGTGGAAGCTTGAGAAATAGGTAAGTGTTTAATCCATTTCTAGATCTGAGAAGTTGATTGGGAGTTTTGTTGTTAGCTGTGTAACTTAGATAAATTAGTTGACAGGTTGTTGCTATAGGGGAGGAGGCTCTATAGAAGCTGGAAATTTGTTTGGCTTCAATGAAATTGAAGATCATATCTCTTCATCGCCGTGAGAAACAAAATGTTGGCAGTTTGCATTTAATAAGTCTCCTAGCTCAGGTAATCTCTTAAGTCTTGTTGTGTTTCATGAAATGTGGATGCAAGGGGAGATTTCAGTGTGGGTTTGTGATGGATTTTGTTGATGAAGATAAAATGAGTAAGGATTCAACTTATCTATCTAATTGTTATAGATTGCTACTTCAAAGGTGGATCAAGACACTGTGGTTGATTGCAATGATTGAAAGGACCTGAATTCAGGACGGTCTTTTGGATGTGGAGATTCCTCAATAAGTCTTCAAAACAGGTGGGTAATTTCCTACCTGGTCCGGGTAGATGTATTGCATTCAGATTTACTCATAGATATGAGCATGTTAGGGGTTCATATTACCTTGACCCTGCTCTTATTATCGTATGCTTGAACTTATTGTTGGATATATTTATGCTAAATTATTGATATCACATATACCCTATCATGATTTAGGAGTTATAGATGTTATGTAAATTGGCCTAGATGTTTAGGAGGGTGTAAATGTTAGTACGGGGGATGACCCAATTTATAAATTGGAAAAAGGTCATCTATGGGTAGGTAATGCCCTAAATGTAGGATTTATTTCCAATACCCGTATGTTGCATACTGTTACCAACCATGAGTTGTGTAATGGTTAAGTGAAGGGTGATTAGAGTGTCGCTGCGGACCGGTGGTCCCAGCTTGATATGATTAGTCGAGTATGACTCTCTATTGGATAGAGAGTTATGATCAGTCGAGTATGACTCTCTATTGGAGAGAGAGTTATGATCAGTCGAGTACGACTCTCTACAGGATAGAGAGTGCGTCGATCAGTTGAGTACGACTCTCTATTGGATAGAGAGTTATGATCAGTTGAGTACGGCTCTCTACAGGATAGAGAGTCCGTCGATCTGTTGAGTACAACTCTCTACAGGATAGAGAGTATTGATTAGATGGGTATGACTCTTTGCTGAACAGAGAGTCTGTGGTAGATGGTTGTACGTGTGACAGCATACACATGTCATTTGCATGCATTCTGACGACATAGTCTCCCTTGGGGTTGAGAGAGTCGTCAGTCATCTTGCCTCCCAGAGCACTCCCCGAGGAGTAACTGGTGTGAGGGAAGAGCATCTGTTGTGCCGCACTCTACCACTATAGACGGTGGTAGTTGGAGTTGCGTGCAGTTGTCCTGGGTGCATGGTACTCGACCACTCATGGGTAGTGTTAGTCGGAGTGGCCAGCAGTAGGGACCCCCGTTGTGTAGCGAGCTCTTTACGCTCATATGCTACTTGATCATACTGCCCACTCGGCCACTCTATAGCAGTGATTGGTGTGAGTTGGGACAGTTGTCATGTCGTGCCACCTAGGCCACACTGGGGTCGTGGTAGCGAGTAGGGGTGAGCAGGCATAACCATGCATGCTGCATTGTCGTATCTAATGGCACTTTGCATATTACCATATATATATATATACATATATGCATGTATATATATATATGGATGGTTGAGATTAATATATATATGGATACAGTCTATATATATATGATTATTGTGATGTTGCATTTGATTGTACTATGCTTGCTGCATTTGGGTGTACATCATGTTCATGCATGTCTCTTGCATTTGTTATACGATTGTTTCGGATATTGGTATGTGTTGGACAGACCATTAGATACCTTGACCTATAGCTAGAGTATATTTTGAGTTGATATACTCTTCCTGTTATATATATATGTTGGATATATGTTCAGGTTGGATCAGAGTAGCGTAGCAGACTTCAGGTATGTCTGTATTTTTATGTTGTTTATTTGGTTAGATGGTATATGCTTGTATTTATATACTATGCTGATATACCTGTTGTACCTCTAGAGTATGTTGTTGAAAATACATGTGATATGGCATATATACATGTTTTTCTATTACCTGCTTAGTTTTACTCACCACCCCCCCCCCGCCCCACGGACCTTGGGTTTTCTGTCGCCCAGGTAACAGGTAGAAGACTTCGTGACAGCTTGGAGCACCGCTGGCTGACATCTCATCTCACCTTCGAGGCTCCTATATTGGTTTTGGGTTTTGCGTCCGCCGTGTATTGTATTTGGAGTTTTCGTAGTGTACTGTGTTGTGGACTTGTAGATTCAGATTTTGTCGATGTACTGTATGTGGTTGTGGTGTGTTAGTCATATCGGTATGCATGATGTGGATGTATTGTATATGTGGGGTTATGGGTATGTCGTTGTATTAGTTTCCGCTATGTTTCGTTATGTTATTGTGATTTTATTTGTTATGTTATTGTTATTGTGGGCCTATGGGCCTTGTATTAACCCGAAATGTTGCCACGTACAGGGGAGGTGTCATCCGTTTGATTTTCGGCTCGATATGCTCTCGGGGCATGACAACTTTAGTAGTATCAGAGCCCAAGGTTCTACGATTCCATACAATGATGTTTTGTGTCGAGTCTTGGATTCTCGGGAGTCGATTTATTCGGTTTTCATTTTCTGAGATGAGATGGACAGCGGCCTGAGCTCCAAACATCATGAGGTAAGAATTCCTGATAACTTATGGTTTAATAGATATTTATCTAAACTTGATTAGTAGGTGTATATAATAGAGTTATGACACCTGTGCAGACTTGTAGTAGGGGTCATCCACCGAGGCGACCAACCGGAGTGACCTTTAGAGTTTATACTCCCGGTTATGTTGGCTATGCATTTAGATGCTTATACCAGGGAATAACTTGTAGTGTGTTGGTTATTATTCGTAACCGTGGTATGAGTTGACCACGGGAACGACCTGTTGAGTCTATGAGTCTTGAACATGTGTCGAGGAGGTGATTTACCTCTGAGAGTTGACTGATACCGAGTCAGAAAATAGGTGCCAAGTCGTCACATTTATTATGGAAATCAGAGACTACAGTCTTAGAGATTTCCACTAACTGTGCTAGTCAGATCATTACCTGTGGGTAATGAACAGACTTGTAGACTATTGTGATGCAAATAGCAGAAGGCTAGGTTATGGTGTTTCATAGGGATTTTATCAATGAGTTGTTCGTAATGGGTTGTATAACTTTGAGAGTACTTTTGAGTACTTGACTTATATTATACAGAGGAAGTAGAGTTGTTGGCATACCATTATCGGGATCAAGCCGGTATTTGGTGGAAAATGCAGAAAATGACATTCGGGAAATAAAATATCACTTGATCATGGATTAGTGATGTTGGAAGAGTGTATTTCCCCGTGTCACTTTTAGTGACACATTGTAAGGAATTCTTGAGCTTCAAGAAAGGGTGCTCGATTAGTAATAGTGTACTATGCAGAGTCGTGAGACTTGCAGAGGTTACGATCACCTAATAGCTCAAGAAGATGAATGGATGATTAAAGCCACCCAGAGTTATTGGTTTATAGTTGGATTAGGATGCCGGGATCTTCTATCAGATCCTGCCGGAAGATGTTGGATTGAGACAGGAGTTTAGAAATGACTCCGTACAAGGGTTTAAGAGTTGGAGACCGATAAGAAAATAATGCAGGTCAACTTAATAGAGTCAGAAGTCTCCGACTGTTGGAAAAAGGAGTAAGATCAGGGTCACAAGCCTTGAGCTATGTTTCGATTATAGAAGACCAATCGCAGATCATCATGATGTTCTTGTGGATATCAGCAAAATCAGAACAAAGACTTCGAAGGGATTATGTGCATGCAGTGCAGATCGCGAAGACACGTGAAGCCAGATTATCCGTTGGAGCAGTTCAGCTGTTGCTATTGTTGAGCAACCAGTACAGTGGAGGAGGTGTACCTTGAAGATTCAGTTGAAGACTATCGATGGTGTTCTGGGAGAAAGATGCATCGTCTCGACAGCAGAGATCAGCACAGAAGATGTGGGTTACCTTATCAACATCAACCTACTACCTCAGGCGTGATTGGAGTTCCTTGATACTCCCCTTCAGTAGAGATCAGCACAGAAGCAGCATCAGCAGAATACATTATAGAAGACTCAGCAGACAACAACAAACAGTTACCTCCAAATATGATTTGCTTAGTACAGAGGAGAGAGTATATAACGATGGTCATATCTATTCGGTATTCTACAGTTGCAGCTCGTAGGATTAAGTGATGGGATCGGATGATCTAGGAAAACTCCTAAGATCATTTATCGCAGAAATGCGACCGCTTTATCGTGAACTATTGGATCTGATCTGGTTCTTTTCGGAGAAAGGTCGAGACCTGTGTGGAGCCTTTTGGATCGGATCAACAGATATTTGATCGTTCAGGGTATTACTTTAGTTTTACCCTCTGGATTAATATATTGAGAGATACTTGTAGTTTACAGGTATCTTTGTCTAGAACATTCTCAGCTGAAGTAGAAGGGACCTTTACATCGACTTGTGGGTCGGTGGTATCTCTACCGTCAGGTGAGATGAGGATCAATGATTAAGAAGTCAAGGGATGCCCTTAGACTCTGATAGACATACTTTTACTGTGGACATATCCTTACGGGTGGTCAAACTGTTGCAAGTATGGTATGATATGTTTCTCGGATGTGCGAATAATCCGAGAGCATTCGGATGTAGTTTCGGATGAACTCCTAGCCTTGTCGTTGCTTAGGCAAGTGGAGTAGGTGATCGAAATGATTGCGGAAATAGTCCGGTATCGAAGATCCTATACCGGGTGATAATTTGACTGGTATAAGTGTTACTAAACACTATGGAAATTGGAAGAACGTAAGTTGTGATTATAGGAGATGTTGGAAGGAGATATTTATCTATCCCAGTATTTCTCCTTGAGAAGGATCCAGAACTCTTTAATAAAAGAGGGATGAACCTTTGAAATTATGCATCGATTATCGAAGATGGAATGTGATAATTGTTGAAAGTAAATATCCTACGTTGAGGATAAATGATCTGTTTAGATCAGCTAAAGACACTTGTGTATACTCTAGGGTTGGTTTATGACTGGAGAGTTGATATTGTAGTGACATGATGTCATACGGTTATCATTGTCGTTGTGATGATTAATATATATCATCAGCTTAGAGTAAAGGGGATGCAGGTGTATGGAGGATGACAATTTCATACTTAGTATGAATTCTATGAGTTTTGATTGTGTTGTTAGACTATTAAACGATTTAGTCGTCCAGGGATTTGAGAATCGTGTATCCTGAACACGATTGGATCCGTTCGTGATTGTTGTAGTTGCGTAACCTGGCCACTGTTGATTGTGGTAGTTAGATGTTGCGCACTCGACCACCCTAAATGGTGGTTTTCCTTGCATGGTTTGGTTAGTACCGTAGATGTGGATAGAATGCTTGGCATTACTATACCCCGGACTTATTTGACAAAGGTGATGATGGAAATCATTTAGTCAGAAGCTGGTGAAACCAGTTACAAGACCTAGACGATGGGATAACTTTTACATGAGTATTAGTTAATCCTTTCGGAGTGGATAAAAGGATGATGTACGCAGATGCGTCGTTTCAGGGATCGGAACGATTCCGATGTAGTTGAATGAGGCGTACCTTCTGCTTACGTCAGTTAAGAAACTACGAGATAAGCTGTTATACATGTGATGTGGTTTTAACAGATATGATCTCGTGTAGTAGCGATATGGAGCAGGAAGTGCTCATGGAGTTTTAACTAGCTACTGGGTAGCTACTATAGAGTTGTTGGAATGCAAAGAGTTGCAACTTGCGAGATTGGGCGTTATAGTCTCCCATGCACTTACAGAGTGTGTGGTGAAGTGTATCTTGGATGGTTGATGGATTTCTCTTTTGAGAAAATAACCGTTATAGTCTCCCATGCACTTACAGAGTGTGTGGTGAAGTGTATCTTGGATGGTTGATGGATTTCTCTTTTGAGAAAATAACTCCCCGTCTCTGATAAAGATAGTGGGTTCCGGAGTTGTAGTGTTTAAGAAAGAGTTGCTACAGAAAGTACATCATCCGAGATGGGCTATATACCTTGGTGGTACTCAGATGTACCGAGAGTTGAAACATTTATACTGGTGGAATGGTATAAAGAGAGTTATAGCAGATTTTGCTGCTCGATGTTTAGTATGCCAGTAGGTGAAGGTTGAACATCAAGAACTCGCTGGATTGCTCTAGACAATTCCGATTCCAGAATGGAAGTAGGAGCATATCACGATTGATTGCATTACGGGATTGACAAGGACCCGTAAAGGACATGATGCGATTTGGGTGAGTGTGGATCGACTTACCAAATCAGCTCATTTCCTTTTTATTCATGGGTCGTACTTGTTGGATCATTCGGTAGAGTTGTATTACCGAAAGATTATCAGATTGTGTGGGGTACTTTTAAGTACCATATCGGATAGAGATTCGCGATTTACCTCGCGATTTTGACAGAGTCTGCACCAGACTATGGGCACAGAGCTTCGACTTAGTGCAACATTTTGTAACGCCCGTAAAATTTCTAGTAATTTTACAAGAATTTTTGGCTTGATTATGATGGGCTTTATGTGGGCTTTTCAAAAATAAAAGAAAATGAGCCAAAAAGGATGCAAGGCCTAGGAATTGAACCCCAAACCTCTAGAGATGGCCAAGCCCTAAGGGGATGACCCGATTTATAAATTGGAAAAAGGTCATCTATGGGTAGGTAATGCCCTAAATGTAGGATTTATTTCCAATACCCGTATGTTGCATACTGTTACCAATCATGAGTTGTGTAATGGTTAAGTGAAGGGTGATTAGAGTGTCGCTGCGGACCGGTGGTCCCAGCTTGATATGATTAGTCGAGTACGACTCTCTATTGGAGAGAGAGTTATGATCAGTCGAGTACGACTCTCTATTAGAGAGAGAGTTATGATCAGTCGAGTACGACTCTCTACAGGATAGAGAGTGTGTCGATCAGTTGAGTACGACTCTCTATTGGATAGAGAGTTATGATCAGTTGAGTACGGCTCTCTACAGGATAGAGAGTCCGTCGATCTATTGAGTAAAACTCTCTACAAGATAGAGAGTATTGATTAGATGGGTATGACTCTTTGCTGAACAGAGAGTCTGTGGTAGATGGTTGTACGTGTGACATACACATGTCATTTGCATGCATTCTGACGACATTGTCTCCCTTGGGGTTGAGAGAGTCGTCAGTCATCTTGCCTCCCAGAGCACTCCCCGAGGAGTAACTGGTGTGAGTTCGTTCGGTTACGTATTGCTTAGATTAGCGTGCGATTGTCTGGAGTGCGTGATTACTCTTGACACAACTTTTTCCCCTTCTTCCTTTCAATTTTGTATTAGTAAAGGTGGCGGCCGGGGACCCCATTGTGTAGCGAGCTCTTTACGCTCATATGCTACTTGATCATCGCCCACTCGGCCACTCTATAGCGGTGGTTGGTGTGAGTTGGGGCGATTGTCATGTCGTGCCACCTAGGCCCTGGGGGTCGTGGTAGCGAGTAGGGGTGGCGAGCATGACCATGCATCTTTGCATTATATTATCTACACTTTGCATATTACCATATATATTTACATATATGCATGTATATATATATATGGATGGTTGAGATTAATATATATATGGATACAGTTTATATATATATGATTATTGTGATGTTGCATTTGATTGTACTATGCTTGCTGCATTTGGGTGTACATCATATTCATGCATGTCTCTTGCATTTGTTATACGATTGTGTCAGATATTGGTATGTGTTGGACAGACCATTAGATACCTTGACCTGTAGCTAGAGTATATTTTGAGTTGATCTACTCTTCCTGTTATATATATATATGTGTTGGATATATGTTCATGTTGGATCAGAGTAGCGTAGCAGACTTCAGGTATGTCTGCATTTTTATGTTGTTTATTTGTTTAGACGGTATATGCTTGTATTTATATACTATGCTGATATACCTATTGTACCTCTAGAGTATGTTGTTGAAAATACATGTGATATGGCATATATACATGTTTTTCTATTACCTGCTGAGTTTTACTCACCACCCCCCCCCCCACGGACCACAGGTTTTACATGCCCAGTAGCAGGTAGAAGACTTCGTGACAGCTTGGAGCACCGCTGGCTGACATCTCATCTCACCTCCAAGGCTCCTATATTGGTTTTGGGATTTGCGTCCGCCGTGTATTGTATTTGGAGTTTTCGCATTGTACTGTGTTGTGGACTTGTAGATTCGGATTTTGTCGATGTACTGTATGTGGTTGTGGTGTGTTAGTCATACCGGTATGCATGATGTGGATGTATTGTATATGTGGGGTTATGGGTATGTTGTTGTATTAGTTTCCGCTCTGTTTCGTTATGTTGTTGTGTTTTTATTTGTTATGTTATTGTTATTATGGGCCTACGGGCCTTGTATTAACCCGAAATGTTGCCACGTACAAGGGAGGTGTCGTCCGTTTGATTTTCGGCTCGATATGCTCTCGGGCCGTCACACCCCCCTTCCCTCCTCTAGCGCTCTTTTTTGATCCAACATTATGTTTGTATTTGTGCATTTGTTAATGTGTTTTGATTTTTTTATTCTATTTTCACAAGCTTTAACATCCAAAGATTTTATCCCTTGCATCTCACACATTATGAATGTTTGAAATACACAATCTAGGTGAACCCTATGTTCTTGTTAGATGCAATACTTCATAAGCACACTTTTCATGCAGACATACGATAAAGCATATGAAGCTTGGCAAGTGTATGGCATACAAAGGTATATAATACCTAAGTGTTAGGCCTAATTGGCATTTTCTAAAAAAATAAGACAATTTTGCCTTGATAGATCAATCTCCTAAGTGTGTCAAAAACCCAAAATGGCACACCATGACTCTAAAACCTAACTCATATCAATTTGATCAATTTTTTAAAACTTCTCAAATATAATTGGCACATCCTAAAATCTTTTAGGATATAAATCCAAATTTATTTCCAAGGTGTCACATGACCTTGAAAATGCCCTAAAGTGCCAACTTTGCTATGGTTAGATTAACTACCCCATCAATTCAAGTTGACACAACCTAACCCATTTAGCATGATGGAATCACGCTCCTAGGAATCCAATACCTATTAGAGCTCCTTGGGTTTACTAGGTACTCACTAGGGATATCCTCCCTTAGTACCTTTATAATGACCCTTTTTGGCTTGGAAGCCTTAGTCAATTTGGTCTTGCCTAGGTCAACTCTAGGGATAACTTCCCTTGTGACCTTCTTAGTGGCTTTTTTAGGTTTCATAGAAACTTTGGCCACTAGGCACCTACCGTGGTTAGCCTTAGGGATAACTTCCCAAGTAACCTTGGTTTTTCTAGACCTATAGGTGGTTTCATAATCAAATTGAACACTATGATAGGTCTCCTTGGGCTTAGGTTTGTGACCCAAACCTTTCTTGCCCCTAGGTGGCTCTTGCCTCCTAGACCCTAGATTTTTTCCATTAGACCCCATAATGGATTTTTCCATCATTCAAAGGGTCTTTTCTAATTTTTCAAGTTTTGACCTCAAAACTTGATTTTCTAACTCTAATTTTCCCAATTTTTATTTTTTATTAATCTTTTGAGAATGGTTCTTTCTCTTAGGTATATGTCTACCCTTCTTATGGTTAATGCCTGAATGATCCTCTAGTTTCCCTAGGTAAAATTATTTTAGGGTTATTTGTTCTAAATTTGTCCTTAACCTTAATATTACAAGAATTAGCACCTAAGTAGTAAAATACATTTTTAGCATGCTTTTCATTTTTTTGGGGGAATGGTAAATATATATGAAAGAGGTTAGGAATGTGTACAAGACCTATGTTTCCACAAAACGATAGACATGAATCTGTATCTTGAGGAACATCCTCTCAATACTAGGCTCGATGCCTTCAAAACGGCTCTGATTACGATCCCGAATGAAGGCCTCCTGTGACGGGTCCAATAGATCATCAATAACCTCCGCTAACTGCCCGCCAAGTATCTTCGCAATCACTTTGTAGAACACCGTGAAACATTAAATGGGGCGATAATCATTCACAGTGGTGGCATGGGTGGACTTAGGAACCAAGACAATCAAAGTATGGTTCCATTGCTTGAGCAGTCGCCCGGTGCAGAAGAACTCCTGGATTGCCACTACAAAATCTGCACCAACAGTATCCCAAGTGGCAGTGAAAAATTTAGAGTTATACCCATCCGAACCCGGTGCCTTGCCTCCTCCAATGCCACGCAATGCCTTTTGAATGTCCTTCGCAGGGACTATGCTACATAGGCTATCTGCCTGGGCTACTGTGAGCCGCCACCCAAGCAGTGCAATGTCGTCCAGCGGTCGACAGTAGGTCGCATCACCCAGCAACCCACTGAAATGCTCCACAAACTGTGCAGCGACCTCCTCCAAGCTAGTGGTCTGCTCCCCGTACTCCTTCATGAGAGATGCGATGGCATTCTGCTTGTTCCGCTTGACCACGTCATGGAAGAAGCGAGTTCACCAATCACTGCCTTTTAAATAGGCCACCTTCGCTAGTTGTTGATAGAAAAGGTGCTCTGCATCTGCAAGCAAGGTGGTGTAGGATCGTGACACTCTGAGAGAGGGGGTGAATCTCGGAGGTTACAATTTTCTTTAAATTTTGAAAACTTATTTTTATATTTTGAAATTAATTAAGAGTATGCAGCAGTAATAAAATTAAATAAAATGGAGACGATTTCTGTTACTTGGTTCACAACCCTAACTGGGTTGCTACTCCAAGGCCCGTAGCTCTTCCGAGATCTACTTCGATGGGAAATCACTATATATCCTCCGACTCGAGAACTCTCGACTTCAGAGGGTTTCACTTTTTACAAAAGTAATAGATGGGTAACACACTACCCTCTCTTGACGTTAAGTACACAAGCAAAAATAAGTACAGGAATTAAGAGCTAATTATACCGACACTATTAGAATCTTTTAAGAAGGCACGGAGTGTCGGAAAAGCATCTTTATGTGGAACGAAAGCTCTTGTGGATGAGAATGAATAGAGGCAGCACTTCAACGTAATAGTTGTGTTCTCGTCGGAGATGGTCGAGCATTTGTTTTATAAACCTTTTCCAATCAACTGGAATTCACTCCAGTAGACTCCACATCAGCTCGTCGATATGGAACTTCTGGTCTTCCAGTCGACTCTAGGTCACCCAACTCCGCATTGGGAAGTTTGCCACTTCAGTCGATTGAAACTCCCTAGTCAACTAAAACTCTTTCCAACTACGGTGCAAGATCTTCGATTGATCATCAGCTAATCTTGCCAAGTCTGTATCCAGTCGACTGAACCAAACTGAGTCGACTGAACCTCAATCAACTGGAGTACATTCAGTCGACTGATCCCTGCAAAACGAGATTAGCACAAATAGATAAAATCAAATATGATAGCAATAGTAATACTGCTCGATCTTGACTTCTAAGTCGCATGCAGACTTTTCGTCGGATCGACACCTAGCTTTGTCCCCCTACAGAGGACTCGGCCTCACCTCCCCACTCGAGGCTTACCTGCCGGCTGCCTGCCAGACTTACCACTCTTGACATCCGATCTGACCCACCAGAGCTTCCACCAACTGTCTGATCCACCTGACTCAGCTAGACTTTTTGCCAATTATCCGGTCTCCTGACCCAACCAGTCTTCATGCCAAATTTCCGATCCACTCGATCCATCTGGACTTCATGTCTAGTGTCCGATCCTCCTGATTTGTCAAGATATTTGCCTAGTATCCGATCAACATGACCTACTAAGACTTCCTGTTAAGCCTGCACACTTAACACTAATATTAGAACACAAGTAAGTCCTAACTTTAACTATGGTTTATACATCAAAACCAAGGAGTGATGATCACTGCATCAACAATCTCTCCCTTTTTGATGTATGACAACACATCAGTTAAAGTTAGGAGACTCAAATAGCAATATTCAAATTTTGACATATATAATAAATTCATTAAGTTAAACATGTATGAGATGCATATATAAATTTTTACATCTCCCTTTCAATAAGTCTCTTTTTTCTAACTTTATATCTCCTCTCTCCCCCTTTGGCATACATCAAAATCAAAATTAAGTTTAAAATGCCACAACTTTAAAACTGAGAGAGTGTTTCAACCATTAAATATTAAGCTCAAAAATGCTTAAGTTTTGAAATCAATCCTCCCCCTATTTTAAATAAGGTTTTCTTCATTTAAAAATAGGATCTCTCCCTTTATAAAATTTTCTAAAAAATTCAAATAAAAACATTTTTTCAAAATTTTAAAATTCTAACTCCCCCTAAACATATTTCTAAATTCCAAGATTATGACTCCCCCTAAAAACATATTTTTAAGTTCCAAAGCTTTTCAAAATTTTCTAACTCCCCCTTAATATTTGAAACTTTTCAATATTTTTCAAAATTTTCAATTTTCAAAATTTTCTAACTCCCTCTTAAAAATATCTAAAAAATGCAAATGAATCTTAAAATTTTCAAAATTATCAAGATGATACAAATGTGATAGAAAATATGTCCAAGCATGAATTCCTAGATATTATTTTTATATTTAAAAATACACATCTAAAAACCGTCCTTAAAGCAAATGTTCAACTCTTTACTAGCTCAAGTGATATAGAACTTATCATCAAGCTTTGAATTAGAGTTGGTCATCGAAGTGATTAATTTGCTCTTGTACACCCTGTGTTGGTTCATGTCGATGCACTGGATCTACATCTGGAACCAAGGGTGCAATCCTAACATCTCACACTATCTTCGTGGCTCAATACACAAACAGGTAATCCTAGGTGTTTGTGAGATGCGAAGACTTACTTAGATCTATAGGATCATGAAATCTAAATTGACCTAGGCTTGATTTTTAAATTTCCTTTAAAAATAATATAATATTACTTTTCAAAATAAATTTTGAGTAATGATCATGAAAACATCCTACTCTACCAAGCATAATCCTAATTATCTTCTAAGCATACTAAATTTAGCTTCCGGAAGTGGTTTAGTGAAGATATCAACAAGGTTAGACTTGGACTCAACATAGTTGAGTTCAATACTACCCTTTGCCACATGATCTCTTACAAAATGATGTTTAACATTAATGTGTTTAGTGTGTGAGTGATGAATTGGATTTTTAGTTAAATTTATTGAGTTTATGTTATCAACTAATGTTTTGACCTTTTTGTAATCTAATTCAAAATACACCAATGTTTTGCATTTTCCATACCAAATTTTTTAATCAATTCTCTTGCATACTTGTTTTGGTATATATAATTACCGTCTGTTGTTTGTTTTATTTGTAAACCTAAGAAGAAGTTTAACTCACCTACTAAACTCATTTCGAATTCTTGTTTCATTAGGTTTATAAATTCTTTTAAAAAGTTTGAATTTGTTGATCCAAAGAATATATCATCTATGTATATTTGAGCAATAAAAATGTCTTGGTTCAAGATTTTTACGAAAAGTGTCGAGTAAATTTGACCTTGTCTGAAGCCTTTAGAGATTAAGTATGAAGGTAGTCTCTCATACCAGGCTCTAGGAGCTTGTTTTAATCCATATAAGGCCTTTTTTAATTTGTATATGTGATTAGGATATTCTAAGCTCTCAAAACCTGGGGGTTGACTTACATATACCTCTTCTTTTATTACTCCATTTAAAAAGGCAGATTTGACATCCATTTGGTATAACTTGAATCCTTTATGTGTCGCATAAGCTAGCAACATCCCAATTGACTCAAGCCTAGCTACTGGGGCATAAGTTTCATCATAGTCTAACCCATCTACTTGACTAAACCCCTTAGCTACTAATCGAGCTTTATTCCTTATGATTTCTCCTTGATCATTTAATTTATTTCTGAATACCCATTTAGTGTCTATTATTGATTTATTGGATGGTGATGGTACTAAGTCCCACACTTCATTTCTATCAAATTGTGCTAGTTCTTCTTGCATGACTATTATCCAATCAGGGACCAGTAAAGCCTCATCTATTGATTTTGGTTCTATTTTTTATATTAATGTGATTTGACTCAAGTTTCTTAAGGTTGATCTAGTTTGAACTCCTAGAGTTGGATTTCCTAGAACTTGTTCAAGTGGGTGATTAAGATTAATTCTAGATGTCTTTAAGGTTTCTTCACATTGGGTTTGTTCCTCTTCATCATGTGTAATTTCATTTAGCTTATTTTGATTATTTCTTAATGTATTTATTTGATTAATGGTTATTTCTTCTTCATCAAACTTTACATTAGTTGTTTCTTCAATTTTTTGGGTTTTCTTATTATAAATTCTATAGGCCCTACTAGTGGTCGAATATCCAAGAAATATTCCTTCATCGGTTTTTGAAGAGAATTTTCCGAGATGGTCTTTTATATTTAAAATAAATACTTTACATCCAAATACTTTTAGATATTTTATTGATGGTATTTTATTATTAAAAATTTCATAAGATATTTTATTCTATAATTTAATAATTATTATTCTATTTTACACATAACATGCAGTGTTTATAGCTTCAGCCCATAAGTAACTAGGTAAGTTGTATTCATTTAACATTGACCTAGCAGCTTCTTGTAGGGTTCTATTTCTTCTTTCTACTATTCCATTTTGTTAGGGGATTCTAGGGCATGAATATTCATGCTAATATTTATTTTCTAGACACATGTTTGTAAATTTTTCATTTTTAAATTTTCCTCCATTGTCACTTCGTATTCTTTTTATCTTAAGATCTTTTTTGTTTTCTATTTGTTTACTAAAGTTTTTAAATATTTCAAATGTTTCATCTTTTTGTTTAGGAACTTCACCCATGTAAACCTAGAGTAATCATCAATTATCACTAAACAATATAAATTTCCACTTAGTGATTTTACCTCATGTGAATCGAACAAGTCTAAGTGAATTAACTCAAGTATTGAACTTGTTCGACCTTGATTAGTTAATTTATGTTGGGACTTAGTTTGTTTTCCTTGTTGGCAAGCATTACAAACTTTGTTTTCAATATTTTTAAGTTTGGGCAAACCTCTAACTAGGTTAGTTTCACTTAACCTTATTATATTCCTAAAGTTGATGTGAGCAAGTCACCTATGTCACAACCGACTTTCTTCTTGTTGTGTCATGTGACACTTAATTGAGGATCTTTTTAAATTTATTGAATATATATTTTTATTCCTAAATCCCTTAAGTAATATTTTTGTGTTTTCAATATTGTTAATAATCATTCACTCGATAAAAATTTCACTTCATAACCAAGATCGCATAACTGACTTATACTAAGCAAGTTAAATTTGAAATTTTCTACAAACAAGACTTTTTGTATAATAAAATTTGACTCTAATTCAATGTTACCTGATCCAATTACCTTAAGTTTGTCGTTGTTTTCAAAGGTGACTGAACCTAGATTCTTGTAGCTTAATTTTGAAAACTTTTGACTATCTTCAGTCATATGTCTAGAGCAGCCGCTATCCAGAATCCATTGGTACATTCTGGAGTCCTACATGAATTAAAAATTTTAAGATAATTCACACCTTGAATAAGATGAATTATCTTGATTTGATTTGTGTTGTAAATTTGTTCTGTTAAGTTTAGTTTAAGTTAAGTAAATTTGTTAAGTTTAGTTTTAAGTAAAGTTGTTAAGTTAAGTTAGTATTAAACTAATTAAGCTTGATTAAATTCTAACTCTTCTCACCCAAGCTAGGTTTTCAATACACATTACTCCTATGGGTTTTGTGAGATGAGGATTTCTTTTTGTCTTAATTAATTTAATGAACTATTTCAAAGTTTTTAAACTTGTGTTAGATTCAAGCTTGGCTTGAGCTAGTCAAGCAAGTTTTTCTAGCATTGACTTCCAGGTCGTGGCAAGACACACGGCCTTCTTGGATATCGGAGCAACGACCACTTCCTAGACAAAGTCAATGAAGGAATCAAGTACTTGATTCACTTTGGACTAAGTCTTGATCTAACTAGTTAAAGACTTAGTGAGTTAGCTTCGGTCAGTTCCACTCGACTTAGTGCACCATGTCATGGCGAGGCACATGACCTTCTTAGATATCGGAGCAATGACCACTTCCTAGACATGCACTTTGAAAAGCTTCCCTAACTTACTATCAGTTCACATCGTCTTAGTACTAGGTTGTTCAAGTTTAAACTACTTTGTTTCCTATCTAGTCCATTCTAAATTAAGCAAGTAAAGTAAACTAAAATATGTAAGAGTTTAACTAAACAAGGAAACAAGCAAAGTTTTAGCTCCCCCTAAGTCATAGCTATGTTGAGTTTTGTTAACTAAGTGAACTTGACTCTTGGTAACCCAAAATTGATTTGGTCCAACTTGGTTGACTAAGCTAGACTTAGGAACTCATGCTTGGACTCGATTCTTAGCGTTTCAGCTAAGTAATGACATGTATGATTTATAGGAGGATCTAGATTTGTGTCCGAGTCCGAACTTGTTGTAAATGGCTCGCTGAGATCCAAGCATCATGTTGAGATACTTGGAACCCGAAGTGAACCTTTCCAACGATCTGATTAGATCTTCTACTTGCCTTTTTAGGACCGAATTCTCTTTCTCAAGCTTTTCAACTCGAGTTGAGTCTCTATCCTTAGTTTGGCAAGTTGAAGTCATTGAGTTAACTTGCTCCTTAAGTAGTTGAACTTCCTTAAGAAGCGAGTATACTTGATTCTCGGACTTAGCTAACTTCCTACCTAGGCATGCAATTATATTGTACAACTTATCTTCTAAGGGAGAAGTTACCTCATCTAGTCCTTCGGAAATGGATGTAGATCTGTGGCTTCTCTCGGACTTGAAATTGGATTCGTACTCAGAACTTGACTCGACTTCGGAGCTTGAATCAGCCATGAACGCCACGAAGCTTCTCTTCGTCTCTTCTGCGTCCGACTCATTTGAGGATGATTCGTCCCAAGTTGTTTTAAGTGATTTCTTCTTCTTTTCTTTATTTGGTTTTTCTTCCTTTTTTAGATTCGCGCACTCAGATTTGTAGTGTCCTTTTCCGTTGCACTCATAGCAAGTCACTTCCAATCGAGGTCTCGATTTGTTGTCGGTAACTCTCTTAGCATCCTTCTTTGTAAACTTCTTTCTCCGATTGAACATCTTTCGGACCATGTTTACGATTTCTTCTTCTCTATTTGGGTCCGACTCCGACTCGTCTTCGGACTCACTTCTCACTTTTCTTTCCTTTTTGGTCGAACCTGCCACTAAAGCAATACCATTCTCGGTTTGATCCGAGTTAGCTTGTTCGTGTAGTTCAAGTTCACAAAATAATTCGTCTAGTCTAATTGTAGAAATATCCCTGAAAACCTTATAGGCATCGACAATGGATGTCCATAAGGCGTTCCTTGGAAATGCCTTAAGTGTATACCTAATTATATCCCTATTTTCTATTTGTTGTCCTATTAAATCTAATCCATTTAAATGTCTTTTATTCTCATATGAAGCTGACTAGCATTTTCATTTTCATTCATTTTATAATTAAATAATTTATTCAGTAACATGTCCCATTTAGCTATCCTAGTGTCATTTGTACCTTCATGCAATTCAATTAATTTGTCACATAATTCCTTAGAGTTTTTGAATGGACCCACCCTATTGAGCTCTTCTTTGGTAAGTCTGCATTGCAAGGTGTTAAGCGCCTTGTAATCGACTTGAGCCCATTTTCTAAGGTCCACGTCCATTTTTTCGGTTCTAACAACTCACGCGAGTCGCCTACCAGAGCTACGAACCCTTTCCTAATCAAAAATCAAACTTCTAGGTCGGTTTTCAAGTAACACTCCATTCGCCTTTTCCAATAGGAAAAATCCTCTCCGTCGAAGAGAGGAGGGTGAACAGTGTTATACCCTTCTAAATATGACATTCCTAAATAAATATTTTAATAATAGGTTTTTAATTAAAGTTGAGAATTATTCCTAGAGTTATTTAAATTAAATAATATTGTGCAAGAATTAAATTTACACAAGTCCACAAATTAATGCAAAATTTATTCTAAGTTAAAAGAAAAAATTATTCTAGAATAAAAATTAAGCTAAGTGAAGAAATTAATTAAAAATTAATCTAATGTAGAAAATTAATTAAATTTAATATAAATGAAAAAAAATAATTTAATTGTTCTAAAATGTAGAAAATTAATTTAATTATTCTAAAATACAGAAAATTAATTTAATTATTCTAAAATACAAAAAATTAATTTAATTATTTTAAAATATAGAAAATTAATTTAATTATTCTAAATGCTGAAAATTAATTTAATTATTCTAAAATACAGAAAATTAAATTAATTATTCTAAAGTGTAGAAAATTAAATTAATTATTCTAAAATGTAGAAAATTAATTTAATTATTCTAAAGTGCAGAAAATTAATTTAATTATTCTAAAATGTAGAAAATTAATTTAATTATTCTAAAATGTAAAAAATTAATTTAAAAATTATTCTAGTGCTGGAAAAATAAAGAAAATTATTCTAATGCTCTCAATGATGGTTGCACCAAATTTGGAGTGTCCTCGCTCTGATAACAATTATAGGATCGAGACACTCTGAGAGAGCGGGTGAATCTCGGAGGTTACAATTTTCTTTAAATTTTGAAAACTTATTTTTATATTTTGAAATTAATTAAGAGTATGCAGCAGTAATAAAATAAAATAAAATGAAGACAATTTCTTTTACTTGGTTCACAACTCTAACTGGATTGCTACTCCAAGGCTCGTAGCTCTTCCAAGAGTTACTTCGATGGGAAATCACTATATACCCTCCGACTCGAGAACTCTCGACTTCTGAGGGTTTCGCTTTTTACACACTACCCTCTCTTGACGTTAAGTACACAAGTGAAAATAAGTACATGAATTAAGAGCTAATTATACCGACACTAGTAGGATCTTTGAAGAAGCCACGGAGTGTCGGAAAAGCGTCTTTATGTGGAACAAAAGCTCTTGTGGACGAGAATGAATAGAGGTAGTACTTCGACATAATAGTTGTGTTCTCGTTGGAGCTGGTCGAGCATTTGTTTTATAAACTTTTTCCAGTCGATTGGAATGCCCTTCAGTCGACTCCACATCAGCCCGTTGATATGGAACTTCTGGTCTTCCAGTCGACTCCAGGTCACCCAGCTCCGCATTGAGAAGTTTGCCACTTCAGTCAACTGAAACTTCCCAGTCGACTGAAACTCCCTAGTCGACTAAAACTCTTTCCAACTATGGTGCAAGATCTTCGATTGATCATCAGCTAATCCGGCCAAGTGTGTATCCAGTCGACTAAACCAAATCGAGTCAACTGAACCTCAGTCGACTAGAGTACATGCAGTCGACTAATCCCTGTAAAACGAGATTAGCACAAATAGATAAAATCAAATATGATAGTAGTAGTAATACTGCTCAATCTCAACTTCTAAGTCCCACGCGTACTTTCCGTGGATCGACGCCTAGCTTTGTTCCCGTACAGAGGACTCGGCCTCACCTCTCCACTAGAGGCTTACCTGTCGGTTGCCTGTCAGACTTACCACTCTTGACATCCGATCTGACCCACCAGGACTTCCACTAGCTGTCCGGTCTACCTGATCCAGTTGGACTTTTTGTCGATTGTCCAGTCTTCTGATCCAACCGGTCTTCATGCCAAATGTCCGGTCCACTCGACCCATCTGGACTTCATGCCTAGTGTTCGGTCCTCCTGATCTGTCAAGATATTTGCGTAGTATCCAGTCAACACGACTTACTAGGACTTCCTACTAAGCTTGCACACTTAACATTGATATTAGAACACAAGTAAGTCCTAACTTTAACTATGGTTCATACATCAAAACCAAAGAATGATGCTCACTGCATCAACAGGTGGCCTTCCGCCTCAGCTCTACGTACTCTGGTCGTGAGGCTCCATCTGCCCCCCGTGGGGGGCTATCCGCTCATTACATAGGGCTTTCTAGGTAGTCTGGCTGCCTTCCTATTGCTGCTTGGGGCTTGGGTCTGCCGCTGCACACTGCTCATTCTGTCTGCCTTGCAAGCCTACCTAGCTAGGTCACGGGGCTCTGCCAACACCCCCCCCCCCCCCGCAGGGGGTTGTCTGCACTCTGCTCAAGCCAGTGGGTGCTACCTACCACTGGTTGGTTGTTTCCTACTTCTAGGAAGTGCCAAGGCCACTGTTTTGGCCTGCAGCACCACCAAGCAGCATGTTCTACTCATCCTCAATCTTCGCCTTCACTCTTTTAGCCATCTCGGAGATGTGGCTAAAGTGCAACTGATCGAGTTCCCGCAACCGACCCTTGTGCCATGTAAGTTTGGCTTTGAGTCCAAATTGAGTGTGGCCTAGTACCATCCCTCCCCAAGACTCCTCCACCAAGCATTAGAAGTCGCCATTCAATGTCCACATGTTTTAAAATTTGAAGGGTCACTTGGTGGTGCACTCCCGCTTGAAGGTGGATACAATACAACATGAATGATCCGAAAGGCACCCCGGCGGCATGAACTCCGCAAGGCTATCATACTCCATTGTCATCCAATGAGATTTAACCATGGCATGGTCAAGTTTAGAGGAAACCATACCATTGGTCCATGTGAGATGACATCCGATAGAGTTGAGGTCCGTTAAGCCACAAGTGTGAACCAACGAGCTAAGGTCCCGCAACTCATAATTGGAAGTCGCTCGACCTCCTTCCATGTCATCTATGCTCAACAATGAGTTGAAGTCTCCCATTAGTATCCAAGGCTCCGAGATGCTATCCCCAAGGCATGCGAGCACGCTCCAAAGTGGTCGCCGAGTAACAATTGAATGGAGGCCATAAACGAAGGTGGCCAAGAAGACCCTTTTGGTGACTAGGCAATGTAGCCAACAATGTAAGAATTGCTCCACCACCTCAAGGACCTTTGTTGAGACCCGGAGCTTGTCCCATAGAAGCAAGATGCGACCATGGTTAGAAAACCCAAAATTATGAACAAAATCCATACCAACGAAATGATCACGAATGATGGGGGTGAGGCGATCTTCCATGAGCTTCATCTCAAGTAATGCGATCACTTGAATCCTTTTACTCACAAGGAGGTGTTGCACCCCCCCCCCTGCTTAAGGGGCTTGTTAAATCCCCTTATGTTCCATGATGTCAGCTTCATGAGTGGTGCATGCAGGTTGCTTGTGGTCGTCGCTGCCCCGTTGCCTGCCATGCAACCTCACCCACGATGCCTGAGGTTTGTGGGGTAGTGCTACTGCTGCTAGCACCATCAGCAGATGCACTAGTGTCCACTGAGCCCAGCGTTATACTTTGTTGATGTTTGAGCCGGTAGTCACCTCCGGGGTTCATCATGTGCTCTTGGGTCTTTGTCGACATCCCGCGCCGCCTCGCACTATGCCAAGACCTGCCTAGCAGGGAAATCTGCTACCTCCTAGTGCGTGGCACCTCCATCAGCCCCCGACAGGGACCTGTCTGCCTGAGCTAGGTGCTGCCTAGCAGGAGGACCGTCTTCCTGAGCCAATGTGCCGCCTTCAGGCCTCAGTGCGGGCCTATCTTCCTGTGCCTCATGCTGCCTGGTGGGAGCCCCGTCTACCTACATCTTCACACCCCGCGGGGCACCGTTAGCCCCCCATGGAGCACTGTCAACCTGTGGGGATCTATCTGCCTTCCCTTGTGTGACTCCATCAGCCGCTCGTAGGGCACCGTCAGCCTATGGGGTTCTGTCTTCCTACACATGTGTGCCTCTGTTATCCCCCTACAGGGCACCGTCAGTCTGCAAGAGCCTGCCTGCACCAAGCTTCGTCGTTGAATGTTGTTCCCCACCTGTTGATCCATCGGGGCACTGAGCGGCCATCACTGCTGCCACATTTGGTGTTGTCGTCTTCTCTGAGAGCGCCCTGTCTGTAGTCCATGCCCTGGAAGGCTGGCCTGTCGACGGTGCATGCCTTCGCCAACCCCCCCCCCCCACCCCACGAGGGACCGACAACCCCTTGCAAGGCCCTATTAGACTGTTCTACATCACTGCCACCCTTGTGCATCCCCCTGTGGGGGCTTGTCGGCCTTCTCCACGGCGTTGTCCAGATGATCATTCTGTACCACACCTTCTTGAGTCTACACCACTACGCTGTCAGCCTTCTTACACAGCTCCTGCTTGTGGCCCAAGCGCAAGCATAGGCTACAAAAGTCTAGTATTACCTCATAAGCTATGCCGAGTGTTGGTGCAGGGGCACCAAATAATCGAACCTGTGTTTTGATTATAGCAAAGACACAAAGTTAAGTTTACATCGTTGTCTCACGAGCTAAATCAAGTGTGCAAAAAGGCTAAGCTAAGCTAAAGGTCAGCGACACCCAGAGGGAGCTGTGGTGGTCGGGCAACACCGAGGGAACTTCGTGGGAGTCGAAGAACCTAGGTGGAAGACCGAAAGCAAAGCGACAGATCTTAAAGGACCAGAGGTAAGCTCGTGTGAGTGAGTGATGGTAAGGTCATGTCCTTTGTACGGGGACGACCGTAGGCGGCGATCCGACTAAGACTTCTTGTGGAAGGTCTAGGTCGAGATCAGATGGTAAGAAACCATCGCATTTACCATTTTCTGTACTAACCTCTTATTACAGGGAAGTGGCCAAGCTGGCAGTCGACTTCTGGTCATTGGGCAGTCGACTGATGCTCATCAGTCGACTGATGGAAGGCATCGGTCGACTGATGGCGACGAATCAGCCTTTTGCACTAGGTCAAAATGGATAATGTTTGACACGGCCACTTCGCGATAAAATTTGTTACCACCTCGTGATCTATTCCAAAAGATGAGGAGACTTATTCCAAGGCCAAATTCTATAAAAGGAGGGAAGGATTCCAACCCAAACATCAATCAAGATTATTCTCAAGTGCTCCTACAATGCCAAAGCTCCAACACCGTCATAACACCAATGTGACGACAAGTTCTAATCTTCTTCGTCGGCAACAGCAGCAAGTAATTGTTTTTATTATTGTATTCTTTGTTTTAATTGTAACGAGGTGAGGTAGGCTTGTTGCCTCATCCTCATACTTTCGGTTTTGTGATTGTTGTCTCCTACCTCGAACGAGGAGGAGATCTTATAGTGCTTTGCCCTCTGTATGCAGTCTAGGACCGTTAGGGCCTTGGAGTAGCAACCGCTGGGTTATGAACCAAATAAAAATAAACTTGTCATTTTTACTTATCCATTGTGCTTGCTCGTATATCGAACGAACGAAAAGATTTACGCTCGCTATTCACCCCTCCCCCCCTCTAGTGACGCTTCTCGATCCAACACCGAGGTCAATGTTAGCCCCCGTCGGCAAGTCCACTGGTACCCTTTGAACCCTTAGCTTCGTGACATCCACCTCCACTAGCAAGCGAGCATAGGTGAGACATTCTTAAGTCTGAGTTAGCTTATTCATATAAAGCGGTCTTCCAAGCTCCGAGCCCACCAAGCTAACTACCTTCGGAGTCCAACAGTCCGGTGGAAGACCATGTATTTGGACCTAAGCTGGAACAAATCTGCCATCTTTCGTAAATAGAAATCAAGGCAACATTCATTTTAGGAAGAGGGTGATACGAACCCCACCAACAATTGTGATGGAACCTGAGACAAAGATGGATAGAACCCTAGGAATAAGTCGACAAGAGTTTGAGCCTTTACCAACAACCAAGACTGGCACGTGAAGGGACGAAGCTTCGCTTCCTGCTTCAACTTGGTCGCTTGTGCATGGCGATCCCATCTACGTCCCCAGATTAAAAAATTAATCCAAGATGATGATGGATTGCCCAAGCAACCGATCCATCATCGTGCTATTCGATTAGAGTGGTCTATTGAACAAACTTATTGTTCAAGCAACCTAACTCTTTTCCTTGACTAGCTGAGGAATAGATGATGTATGGATCGCCAGTTTTTGTGTTTATCTTTGGGGTCCAAGTAAATTAGCCACATGCAATTACATACGTAATACAAAGAAACAAAAGGAAACCAAAACAAGAATTATACCTCTTGTTTACCCCTTGGTCTTCTATTGTATATCCTATCCTTCTCTTGGACGTTGTGTGGGCAACGATCCTCCAAGAGTTGAAACTTCTTAGATCATGTTCTTCCCTTCCTTGCTCGCTTCGAACAAAGGGAAGAATACTCAGCTCCCTTCTTCTCCTTACTTGAGCCAACCACCAAGCACCAACTTGGTGTCCGCCGGCCCTAAGGAGAGGGAGAGAATTTGTCGGCCAAGATTGATATCTTGTCGCCGGCCAAAGGAGAGGAAGAGGCGCCAGCCAAGTCTTGATGATGGGTCTTGTTGCCACTGGCCAAAAGGAGAAGCCAACCCTAGGTTGCCGCCGCCCAAGATGAGAAGCAAACCCTAGCCACCTCCTAGTTGCCGCCCAAGGCTTTTGAAGCAAACCCTAGAATCTCAATTCTCTTTTTTTGCTGCCCAAAGCCAATGCCTCCTATTTATAGATTTTGCCCAAACCTCCTTTTAATCTTGTCCGTTGGATCTAGGTTTCATGAGGGTTTAAATAGGCTACAATAGGAACCATGAGGAGGAGTTGGATCTTGGCCACCCAATGGATCTAGTCCACATAAAGTTCGATCCATTAATGATAATCCATTCCACTAGAGGATTATCATTGATCTACCTCACCAACCCCCATAAATAAATATGGGCTCCATATATTAATTGTACAAATACCTTCCCGTGTTTAAGATCTCGAATGTCCGTCAATTAATTAATTTAATGACAATTAATTAATCAACATCTAACTCTATGAGTAGTACCACTCAACATTATCATCATGCTGGACCAAGTCCACCTACAGGGTTTACATAATGATTCTTATGAGCTCCTCAAGGGGACATCATCATCCTAATATATAGGACACAGTTTCCTTCTATAATCAACGGCACACCATATAAATAATATCATTTCCCAACTTACCGAGCCTATCGATTTAATCTATAAATCTTGCCCATTGGTAAATCAAAGAAATAAATACTAAGTACATGTGCCCGTTATTATATCGGGATTAAGAGCATGTACACCATAATATCCGAGGTCTGATTCAATTATGTAGTCAACAATAAATTGAATCACCTCTAAGTCGATCCTGCTCAATACACACAAAGTGTACTAGTGTAATTCTATGGTCAAGACAAACCAATACCAAATTACACTACAACCATTCCAATGGTTTGTCCAAAACCATCTCGGTTGTGAGCCCTTACTTATACTCTACAAGGAACTGATAACATGATCTCCCGTGTGACACTACACACCATGTTATCTACAATGTAATGTATCAGAAAATATGCATAACCATAAATATGCATACAATGATCATGTGATTCTTATTTCAAAAATAAAGATGTTCATACAAAAGATAGACTTTTCAGTATACATCCCAATAATCTCCCACTTAAACTAAAAGACAATGTTGTCCTCATACTGCCATACATCTGATTCTTATTCCCTCCACATGCTTATCAAAAGCTCTCACTTGAAGGGCCTTAGTGAAAGGATCTACCAAGTCATCTTCTGATGCAATCTAGGCGACAGCAACTTCTACCTCCTTTACGATCTCTCGTATCTGGTGGTACTTGCGCTCTATGTGTTTACTTACCTTATGGGCTCATAGTTCCTTCAAGTTTGCAACTGCACCATTATTATCACAATAAATTGTGATAGTTCTGGGCAAAATAGGAATCACATCCAAGTCCATCAAGAAGTTCCTGAGCCATACAACTTCTTTGGTCACCTCAGAGGCTGCCACATACTCAGCTTCCATGGTAGAGTCTGCCACGCATTTCTGCTTGACACTCCTCCATACAATGGCTCCACCTCCCAAAGTAAACACAAAACCTGAGGTAGACTTACTGTTAGCCCTATCTGATTGGAAGTCGGAATTTGTGTAACCCACAGGGAGTAATTGATCTACCTGGTTTACCAACATATAATCCCTAGTCCTTCTTAGGTACTTCAATATATGTTTTACCATAGTCCAATGTACCTATCCTGGATTACTTTGATATCTGCTAACCATGCCAACGGTAAAGCAGATATCCGGTCTTGTACATAGCATAGCATACATGAGGCTTCCTACTGCCGAAGCATAAGGAACCACCTTCATCTCCTCTATCTCCTTTGATGTTCTAGGGCACATCTCTTTAGATAAAGGTACTCCATGCCTAAAAGGTAGAAAACCTTTCTTAGAGTTCTGCATGCTAAAATGAGCCAAAATGGTGTATATGTATGAAGCTTGAGATAAGCACAATATCCTTTTCCTGCGATCCCTTATAACCTTGATCCCAAGGATGTGTCCCACTTCTCCCAAGTCCTTCATATAAAACTGTTTGAACAATCATACCCTTACGTCCGATAACACCTTGACATTGTTGCCAATTAACAAAATGTCATCTACGTATAGTACAAGAAATACCACTACATTTCCGTCACATCTCTTATATACACAAGACTCATCCGGACTTTGAATAAATCCATAAGACTGGATTACCTCATCAAAGTGGATGTTCCAAGATCTCGAAGCTTGCTTCAATCCATAAATGGACTGATTAAGCTTGCACACAAGATGCTCTTTGCCCTTTGCAATGAATTTGGCAACTCAGAATAACTCATCATCGATCAAACCATCTCCATAAGAGTCCTATTCCTTCGCTCTGGTACACCATTCTGCTGGGGTGTGCCAGGTGTAGACAATTGGGATTAAATCCCAGCCTCTGATAAGTAATTCCTAAACTCTCCCAAGAGGTACTCACCACCACGATCAGATCGTAGTGTCTTGATACTTTTACCTTGACGTTTCTCCACATCAGCCTTGAATTCTTTGAACCTGTTAAAGCATTCAAACTTGCGGCGCATCAAGTAAATGTATCCATATCTTGAATAATTGTCTATAAAAGAGATGAAATATTCAAAACCACCTCTAGCCTGGATAGACATAGGACCACACAAATAAGAATGAACCAATTTCAACACATCTTTGGCTCTATACCCCTTGGCCTTAAAAGGTCTCTTGGTCATTTTACCTTCCAAGCAAAATTTGCAGGTTGGGAAATCTTCCACCACTAATGAACCCAAAGGTCCATCAGCTATCAACCTTTGAATTCTACTCAGGTTAATATGATCTAACCTTAGATGTAAAGATATGTTTGGTTCATTTTCGAATGTTCTTTTCTCTTATTAGATTTAGAAGATGAGTTATTTACTTCTATTTGCATCGTGGGAGCTTTTGGTTCAAGTGTATAAAATTGCCTACCAACGCACCAGAACAGATAATCTCCCTATTCCTTTTTATAACAACTCTTTCATTAAAAGAAATAGAATATCCATCCAAAAATAATTTAGAAATCAAAATTAAATTCTTTCTAAATAAAGGTACATAAAGGCAATTTTTCAAAACCAAAATTTTATTCCTATCAAAAGATAAATAAACATCTCCCACTGCAACAGTCGGCACCTTCGTAGCATCGCCCAAGTAAACGGTAATCTCTTCCTCAGCCAGTCGTCTGGTTTCCTGGAACCCTTACAAAGTATCGCAGACATGATCAGTGGCTCCCATATCTACACACCAGGTACCGGTAGATAACACCGCTAAACATGTTTCAACGACTAGACCAAAAGATATACCTTTGTTCTGCTTCCGGTTGGGGCAGTCCTTCTTCCAATGTCCAGTCTGCTTGCAAGTGAAGCACTTGCCTTTCGGCTTCTTCACTCCTCCCTGAGATCCTCCCGCCACCTTTTCCCCACCTTGTTTCTTCTTCTTCTTGCCTTTCGTCTTAGAAGTAGAAACCTTTTGGGCAACCATGGCTTGAGCCTGAGCACTCTGATGAAAAAACCCCTCTGCCGCCTGGAGTTATGTCAGAAGCTCCGCCAACGAATACAACCTTTTATTCATGTTGTAGTTCAGGCGAAACTGCTTAAAAATCCAAGGTAGAGACTGGAGAATGATATCGACCTAGGTTTCCCCATCGATCTCAGCTCCAAGGACTTCCAGCTCATTCAAATGAGTCATCATCTTGAGAACTTGATCCCTCACGGGTGTTCCCTCGATCATGGTGGTCGTCATCAAGTTCCTCATGGCTTCCTACCTAGCAGCTCGATTCTGGTGTCCGAAAAGCTCCTTGAGATTGAGCATCATGTCATAAGCAGTGGGCATGGCTTGATGCTGATGTTGCAATACATTTGACATAGAAGCCAAAATGTAACACCGTGCCATCTCATCAGCCTTTATCCACTTCTTATAACTCTCCTTATCCTTTTCCCCAGAATCATTCGCAGGCTTAGGAGGACACTCTTCAAAGAGTACATACTTGTACTCCTCAGTAGTCAAGACAATATCAAGATTCCTTTTCCAATCAACATAATTAGGTTCAGTAAGTTTATTCTCTTTTAGTATCACAGTAAGCGGGTTGAAAGTCATTTTTGAAAAAAAAACCTAAGAATCACATAGATCAAAACATTAGATTTCAAAAAAGTATTGATTACTCAAACAATAAAATTTTAAAATCAACCAACACCTCAAAACACCGAGAATATCGTATGCCACGATCGTGTGGACGTATACGAATTCTACATTTGTAAGAGGAGGTTTTACCCATTAATTTTACTATCTTGTCAACCTAACTTTTTGACAAATAAAATTAATAGTTGGTTCCTCTTCGGCCCTACAAATAAAAGCAGTGACTCCGATTGGGAGGATATTCCTATTTGTATCTAAGTGTGCACTATTACTTGGTACCAAGGCAATTATCTCGGGTTATGTGCCTTCCGATGGGGAAGTACACACGCTCCTAAATAATTTCTTATATCCATATTCGACCTTGTGATCCGCAAAACAAACTCATCCGATGGGGAGGAAGGCACTCAGAGCCGACGTGCAAGTTTGTTTGCATCACATGTTAAATCATAATGGAGGTCGTGGGAATTTAAAAAAATATCCCTCTCCCACTTAGTAATTTAAAATTGAGGAATTTTCCTAGCACACGACATGCATATCAAACAAGAAGCAATAAATATGAAAAAAAATATTTTCCAACTATTATGGCTTTTGTTCTCCAATATGCCTCTCGTAGTATCGCCATCTCGTCCGCTCCTCCCTACGCCATGTACAAGCCATTCGGAGATCCGAGCCGAGAAAAATTATTTTAATTTACATCCATCGATCCTATACTCCACGAAGGAGTGTACACGAAATCTAGATCGAAAGTAAACTAAAATAAAAGAGTGGCTAAACAATGTCGTACTTAATTACAAAAATTAAATACTAGCCTGGTCAACCCCGAGGATTCAAATAATAATACAATTACACACATCCAATCACATACACACACATATGGCCATAATAGTTAGATCTTATGTCTGCAACCAAAAAGTTAGCCTACGCACATCCTACTATCATCTGGCACATACAATATATGATAAGTGCATAAAAGTAACCGAATCCTAAACACACAAAATCGGAAACTGTGGCTCTGATACCACTTGAAGGGGCGAAGCTTCGCTTCCCGCTTCAACTTGGTCGCTTGTGCATGGCGATCCCATCTACGTCCCCGGATTAAAAAATTTATCCAAGACGATGATGGATTACCCAAGCAACCGATCCATCATCGTGCTATTCGATTAGAGTGGCCTCTTGAACAAACATGTTGTTCAAGTAACCTAACTCTTTTCCTCGACTAGCCGCAGAATAGATGATGTACGGATCGCCGATTTTTGTGTTTATCTTCGGGGTCCAAGTAAATTATCCACATGCAATTACATACATAATACAAAGAAACAAAAGGAAATCAAAACAAGAATTATACCTCTTGGTCTTCTATTGTATGTCCTATCCTTCTCATAGACGTTGTGTGGGCAACGATCCTCCAAGAGTTGATACTTCCTAGATCGCATTCTTCCCTTCCTTGCTCGCTCCGAACAAAGGGAAGAATACTTGGCTCCCTTCTTCTCCTTACTTGCGCCAACCACCAAGCACCAACTTGGTGTCCGCCGGCCCTAAGGAGAGGGAGAGGATTTGCCGACCAAGATTGATATCTTGTCTCCGGCCAAAGGAGAGGGAGAGGCGTCGGCCAAGTCTTGATGATGGGTCTTGTTGTCGCCGGCCAAAAGGAGAAGCCAACCCTAGGTTGCCACCGCCCAAGATGAGAAGCAAACCCTAGCCACCTCCTAGTTACCGACCAATAAACCCTAGCAAAAACCTAGTTGCCACCCAAGGCTTTTGAAGCAAACCCTAGAATCTCAATTCTCTTTTTTTACCGCCCAAAGCCAATGCCTCCTATTTATAGATTTTGCCCAAACCTCTTTTTAATCTTGTCCGTTGGATCTATGTTTCATGAGGGTTTAAATATGCTACAATAGGGACCATGAGGAGGAGTTGGATCTTGGCCACCCAATGGATCTAGCCCACATAAAGTCCAATCCATTAATGATAATCCATTCCACTAGAGGATTATCATTGATCTACCTCACCAACCCCCATAAATAAATATGGGCTCCATATATTAATTGTACAAATATCTCCCCATGTTTAAGATATCGAATGTCCGTCAATTAATTAATTTACTGACAATTAATTAATCAACATCTAACTCCATGAGTAGTACCACTCAACATTATCATCATGTCGGACCAAGTCCACCTGCAGGGTTTACATGATCATCCTTATGAGCTCCTCATGGGGACATCATCATCCTAATATATAGGACACGGTTTCCTCCTATAATCAACGGCACACCATGTAAATAATATCATTTCTCAACTTACCGAGCCTATCGATTTAATCTATAAATCTCGCCCATTGGTAAATCAAAGAAATAAATACTAAGTACATGTGCCCGTTATTATATCGGGATTAAGAGCATGTACACCATAATATCCGAGGTTCGATTCAATTATGTAGTCGGCAATAAATTGAATCACCTCTAAGTCGGTCATGCTCAATACACACAAAGTGTACTAGTGTAATTCTATGGTCAAGACAAACCAATACCAAATTACACTACAACCATACCAATGGTTTGTCCAAAACCATCTCGGTTGTGAGCCCTTACTTATACTCTATAAGGAACTGATAACATGATCTCCCGTGTGACACTACACACCATGTTATCTACAATGTAATATATCAGACAATATCATAACGATAAATATACAAATAATGATTATGTGATTCTTATTTCAAAAATAAAGATGTTCATACAAAAGATAGACTTTTCAGTATACATCCCAACAGCACGAACAAAGAC
Organism: Wurfbainia villosa; assembly: GCA_025175895.1. Lineage (NCBI taxonomy): Eukaryota > Viridiplantae > Streptophyta > Magnoliopsida > Zingiberales > Zingiberaceae > Wurfbainia > Wurfbainia villosa. The sequence goes on from CM045995.1 coordinate 28,532,602, forward strand.
TACGAAAGAAGGAAACGCCACAATAAGAAGGTGATAAGTTTCAGTTGTTGAACGCCACGAGATAGACTCGATAAGTTCAGAAGTTCCTTTAAGAACCAAGAGAACAAAATCCTCACAAGGATGTTTACTCCAAACCAAGTTATCACAAATTCGAATTTCTCTCCCTTATATAATGGGAGTAAGCAAGTAAAAGACCTACATGCATGCATACAAACAAGTAAGAGTACCAATGTTGCATGCAAGCAATTAGACACTAAGAAACCCAAAAAAACTCCAAGTCTCCACACTTTGTGTGCATGTAATTAAATAACTTTGAAAACTAAAATCCCAAGTTTTCATACTTCTTTACTCCCTTTTCAACCATCATGCAAAGTTGTGTCATGGTTGGATAAGACAAATCACATGGGTTAAGCCTTGATCTGTACTCAGGTTTAACTTGGTTTCTCCTTTCTCATAGCCAGCTCATTGTTCTTGGATTAGCCCGTTTAGTGCTTCCTTGAAATGCTTTGTTTGAAGTATTATAATTGACCCATCGGGAAGTGATAAATATTCTTTCACAGTTTTAACTCTATCTTGATGAACTGCTCCTTGGTATACATTAGAGGGGAATACCGTACACAAAGTAAGGTCCCCCAAGGAGGACAACATCACGGTCCTCTGCTTTGTCAAATTTGAATATCACCCACTCGCTCTTATGGAGGTGGAAAGAACATGCCACTGCCCACTTTTTCCGAATAAAGTCTGCCCCTTGCCAGCCCAGATGTCGTCCCATGAAACACCCAACCAAGAAATGCCCCATGGCTTGCTCCACTAAGTCGATATCCTCATATCCAATCTTCACCACCTTTCTTGTGGTTGGGTACTAATTGAGGGGGGTAGCCTGCATCGTGCTTCGATTATCCCAGAAAAGTTTCACCCATTCCTTCCCTCGAACAATCCCCCCTTGAGCCATGCCTCCATTGTGCGAAGCCACCGACTAAGAGACATCATGCTACAGATTGCCATCAACCACCACCCCTACAATAGGCAGAGGCTCCCCAGTTCCTTCCATGCGTGGAACCTCAGCAGGTGACACAACAGCTGGTGCCACCTTAGTGGGAGCCACATCACCTGATGTCATGTCCATAAGTGCTATGCAAACCTGAGATAACACTGCTACCATACCACCACCTTGTGCCACATCAGCAGGGATAGCCACATCAGCATTCGTTGCCACATCACCATCCTTTACCAAATCAGCAGCCTTCACCACAAGATATAGCTCTGGTTCAACCCTATTAGCACTCTGAGTCGACAGATGGCCCTCCCTACGTGCCATGTCAGCATTTGCCAGCTCAGTCGCCACATGTTGCGTAGATTTCCCTCCCTCCTCAATCTCAGTCGTACGTTTCTTGCGCTTAGCCATTTAGTAAGCACACCAAGCATGGAAACTTATCCCCAAACTAGGAAGCACAACCACCAAGTGAGGAAGGTAATAAAACACCAATTGATGCAATTAAAACCTACATCCAACTTTCCTTTCCTAGCAAGATTCAAAAAATTCTGCCCACCCAACCACCTTTGCGCCAAGTTTGGTCGAAGAAGATGACCAGGATCGCCGGAGCACTCCAATGGATCGCTGAAGAATGAGAAAACATGCCTGCCAGGACACCCCCCATGCTGAGTAGAAAACCATGCCTGCCTGCCGAACATAGCGCACGCCAAGAAGAACTAGCCACGCCTAGCGACAACCCCACACGCACGCCGCCTTGCACATCCAACAACGCCACACCCCACACACACCAGCACCAGCACAAGTAGCTAAATGCCCACACCAGGCCTACCCGATGCATATGCCTAGCCCTTGCACAGTCTTTGCATGAGTCCAACCAAGAGCCATGCCAAACTTACCGCCCACCTCGCCGGAGCCAAGATTTAGCGCACCTTATCACTAAGGAAAAGCATGCTAACTCTAGGAGAGATCACCGAAATAGCCCAAGCCCTCTAAATCGCCTCCTAACCAACCACCAACCACCCTCCCTCTAGGGCAATCCTAGAGAGAAGGGAGAGCTTCTCTCTCTAAGTTGAAGGGGAGGAGAACTGACTAACTGAGAGCTCTTTCACTTTAGCATGCTTTTCATGATCATGAACATAGCAAGAGTATTAAAATTACTCCAAGCATGATTTTTGGCCTTATATAAAGAATGAGCATAATTTAAATTTACATTAGGATTTGCTTTAGAAGCTCCCCCTACATTTGATGCTCATTCTTCACCCTTGCTAGGCTTCCTCCCCGATGCACACGAATGCGACTTCAAATCTCACGACGGGACCGTCGAGGACTCGAAGTGAACACTCGCACTCAACGTCCGCAAGTGCACAGATGTCGTCAAGTAATAAAACGATTATCGATCCCATAGGGACTGAGATCGAGTACCAATTTGTTCGGTGGGTGTAATTGTTCGCGACTAGACTCTAAGGGGTTGTGAATGTGAGGGTTATCGGTGGTCCTACTCAATACGGTGTCACACGGAGGAATAAATGAGGTTGCCGCAAGATCTTTTAAAGGGATTCTAGGACTTCGGTTTCACTTGTGTGTCGTAAGACATGCTATCAACTGGACGTTGTCTAAACGTCTAACTACGGTCTTGTGGAAGGGACATCATACACTCTCCCGATGAGTCGCCGCATCTATCGGGAGCTATCTCTATCTTACAAGGATTGGATAGGCGGTACGAGGATGTCAAATCAATCCCTGTGATGAACCATTTCTAGTTCTATCGCATCCTTCTACCCACGGTTACTAGAGATGAGGCTAACCCCTAGGTTCCTCGTATACATCCCCTAAATCTTAGATACGAGGGTTGTCACCCCTCGTATCGACTAAGCACATTAGATAGAAAACCAAATACACATAGATATCGGTCTAAACAAATTCCAATTGCAAATTCAAACTCAATAACAGAATTCAATTTGAAGCAGCATGTCATACACACACAAGCTACTCCCTAATCCTAGAATCGAAGAAACTACTCCATAGATAGGAGAGGAGAAACACAAGGCATGTTCTTGTTCGAATAAATAAAAGATAAAATGCAAGAACAGAAATTTACAATGCCAATGTGGCCTTCTCTCTGGCATTAAAATGCAGAATCTTAACCTCCGACGGCGTTCTTCCTCCCCATTGTGAGTTCCCGAAGCTTTTAGGATTTCGGGGTGCTGTCCCATCCGTCTTGCCCCCCTTCTAGGGTTTGGGTGGAGCTCTCCTTATATAGACATCACACCAGATCGCTGCGAAATTTGGAAAAAAAACCCTAGTCGCGTCAATCTATTGGACCGCCACATGGCCATGTGTTTCCACACGGCTAGGCCATGTGTGGCCCTGGGGTGGCCAATTTCTCCCCTTTGACATGGCCGTGTGTAGCCACACGCCCTGGCCATGTCCCCTTCTGCATCTAGCTACAAAATGCCCTTCTTTTTCTCCGAAAGTGCACCTTTTCCCATGAAATGTTGTCCTGCACACAAAAGTACAAAGAGCATACCTCCAAACCAGAAAATAGGAAATGCATGCAAAACAAAGTGGCATATGCATGAAACTAACATAAAATGTAATGAGATGTGAGCGAAAACTACTCCTAAAACCCTATATGTTTTGCTCACATCAATTCCCCCAGACTTAAGTCTTTACTTGTCCTCAAGCAAACCTCAGTACCATGAAATTTTAAGAAGATAGTGTTCCATACTTAGCATGTTAACTAAATTTATCAAGTGGTATTTGGAATCAAAGCAAAATAGATATGTTCTAGAAATTCACTAAGTCAGCTCCTTGTGCTCGTGCTAAGTGAATCTTCTTAGGGGATACTCGTTCCTTGGTAAGTTAAGTCATCATCCTATAGCTTTCCTAAAGACTCCGGCTCTTAGGCACTTACCTACCCAAAGCGAGGGTCGTTCCCTAGATCTAGCACAAAGTCTCAAAGGCGTGCTCGGTATTGAGATAAATTGGTAGGTGTTTCCCTAGTAACCTAACTCGGTCTCAAAGGGGCACCTAATCATTTTCACCCACGACAACTATTGTTTATCCCTCAATTTATTTATTTTATTTTATTTTCAAAAAAAAAATTTCTTACTCTCTTTTTTTTTCTTTTCTTATTCATTTTTTTCTTCTCTCTCTCTTGGGATTTTGATTTTTCTGAATGGGCTTCCACGATCTGAGCATCTCCAGTAACTAAATGCTAAATCTAGAGTCACCTATGGATTCCAAAGTACTAGACTACTGAGATAAATCATAACTAGGTATGTACTAGACTCTCCCTTTCAGAAAGTTTGTCATGTGTATGTGTAAAATAATAAACTAACCAGTGTAAGTCTAGAACATTCATTCAGAGCAAATAAAATAAAATACCACAAAGTAAATGAAGTTAAGCTACCCATGGAAACAACTCATGAAGAAAACTTTTACAAATACTACTGAGGCAACATATAGGTAGCAAAAACTAAGTGTTGAAAGAAACTAAACATCTAATGCATGAATAAATGAATGCTAACTAAAATGCAAACATCAGGAAAGCAACTACTGCTAGAAACAAACTAAAACTTGGGGTCCCCCCCAGACTTAAATGAAAGTATACCTCTAGTATGGTGGACGAGGTGGAAAGTCTGAAAGTCTCGGCATCTCGGGATCCTGGGAGAACCTGATGCTAAGCCGCTGATGCCACATGTACATGTGGTCGATCTGAGAGCTGGTGGATGCAACGGCTTCTCGGTGCTCCTCCTCCCGGGCCCACTGTGCTTGTTGGGTTAGCATATGTTGCCGCATCTCCTTGCAGTAGGCGACCTCTTCCTGGCGATGGGTAGCCTCCTCTTAGAAATAAATACGGGCCTCATCGTAAAACTCCTCAGCCTGCTGGAAGTGCTCCCAGAAGCCCTGAAATTCTATCTGTGTGTAGACGCTCTGCTCCTCCCATCGCTATCTCTGTGTCTGCTGCTCGGCATATATGTTGTCGAGGCACGATCAGAACTCCAAAAAATCGTAGGTAGATGTACCTGCATCTTGCTCAAAAGTAGAAAAAGGTGGTGGTGCAGGTGCAGGCTCATGTCGATGTGGACTAGATGGGCTCCTATGCATGTGGGTATTGGAGAGTGATGTATAGGGGTGAAACGCACGGTGAAGTGCCCTTTATCCCTTGCGCAACATGGCCATGTGAAAACACACGACCAGGCCATGTGCGCTGCTAGAATGTGGGGCACAGCCATGTGAAAACACACGGTCAGGCCGTGTGCCCCCCACCCCCCGTTTCTCTCTCATGGTGTACAATGGTCCGAATTCTCCTTACACGCTCAGTCGTGTAGGTTTAAAATGATTTTTGTTTCTACCTAGCAAGTTCTTTCTAGTCCTAATTCAAATGCAACACACTAAACGAATATAAATCAAAGTTCAAAACAAATGAATGCAACAAACTAATAAGAAATAAACACAAAATCTAAACTTGGGTTGCCTCCCAAGAAGCGCTTGTTTAAGGTCTTTAGCTCGACCGTACTGTTATGCTTCAACTTGGCTTTGATGGCCAAAGGAGGTCTTTCTCCCTCCCTTGATGTGTTTGAATCTTGCTCGTGGGGGAGCAAGATACTTGCTCACTTTATGCCTCTTGCCTAGTGGTCCTCCATCGCTATATCCCTTAAATCTTGTTTATGGAGGGGCCAGATACTTTCTCACCTTTTGCTTCCTGCCTTTTAGTCCTCCATTACTATATCTTTTAAATCTTCCTCGTGGAGGGGCAAGATACTTGGGCGCTACTTTCCTTGACTCGAGGTTGAACATGCTTAGTCTCAACGAATCATCAATAGTTTGATCATTATATTCTAAATGTTGTAAATAATTTAACTTACCATAGACATCCTCACCAAAAGATTGATTAGTAGATTCTATTATGTCGAATGAAATTTTACCATTATCAATCACCAAAAGGGTTTTGTTACTAGTAACTAAAGTTTCAGTGAGGGTTAAGGTAGGCTCTTCTAGATCCTTGAGGTTAGGAGGTGTTTTGATTGAAGCAATGCACTCCTCGATTAAAGTATCAATTAAATAATTTTCAAGTTCTTCTTCAAGTGGTGATTGAATGGATTGCCCTTCTTTACTTCCTATGTCATCTACGTCTTCCTCATCCATTCGCTCAAAGTGAGTCTCCGCCACATTAGGTGTAATCCAGTCATCGAAGGCACCTTCTAGTCGTTTGGTCTCTTCTTTCCGTTGTATAATCTCCGTGAATTGTAGACTATGCTCCTTGCATTCTCTAGTAGAATTGTCTAGCAAGGCTTCTAAGTGGGGAATTGATTCTAGATAAAATTTGCATGGTGATTCATAGCTCTTGTTCTCACTTGGGAAATAATATTGAGTCTTTGTCTGCGAATGTTGCCATTGGAATTCAGTGTTCGCCGCTTGTTCTGTTCGAATGAAATCTTCCATCATCTGCTCAAGTCGGGATTTAGGCGGATAATATTGAGGGTTTAAGTACCCAGGGTCATAACTATATGAATAGGAATCATCTTGTGGCCACTGGTTGTAATTGTAGGTGACATCTTCTTGTTCTAATTGTGAAGGTTCGAATATATCCGGACAATCGTTAATGGTATGCCATGTTTCACCACAATGCTCACAATAAATGTTACCAAAAGTTACAGCATTAAATTGACCATAATAATGAGTAAAAGTGTGCATCGTTATACACAAGAACTTGTAGGTAAGGAAAGGAATAGCAGTGGGTTGGCAAGAGTCTCCTTTTTTTTTAAACTAGAACACTAGTAAAAACTGAAAGAAAGAAAGATGTAATTAATCTAAACTGCAAGTCTTGAATAGCAAAAATATAAAATGAAATAAACTGAAATAATATAAAATAAAGCAAGTAAATAAATCTAATCCTAAGTTCGATCCAATTATCCACTTCTTGATTCGATATTGAATCGATCAGTCCCCAGCAACAGCGACAAAAACTTGATGCACACGAACGCGAGTTCAAATCTTGCGATAGGACCGTTGAGGACTCAAAACGTGCACTTGCGCTCAATGCCCGCAAGTGCATGGATGTCATCAAGTAATAAAAAGATTATCAATCCTACAGGGACTGAGATTCGAGTACCGATTTGTTCGGTGGGTGTAATTGTTCGTGACTAGACTCTAAGGGGTTGTGAATGTGAGGGTTATCGGTGGTCCTACTCAATACATTGTCACACGGAGGAAGAAAGGAGGTTGTTGCGAGATCTTTTAAAGGGATTCTAGGACTTCAGTTTCGCTTGTGTGTCGCAAGACATGCTATCAACTAGGCATTGTCTAAACGTCTAACTATGGTCTTGTGGAAGGGACATCATACACTCTCCCGATGAGCCACCGCATCTATCGGGAGCTATCTCTACCTTACAAGGACTGGATAGGCAGTACGAGGATGCAAAATCAATCCCTGTGACGAACCGTTTCCAGTTCTATCGCATCCTTCTATCCACAATTACAGAAGATGAGACTAACCCCTAGGTTCCTCGTATAAATCCCCTAAATCTTAGATACGAGGGTTGTCACCCCTCGTATCGGCTAAGTACAGTAGATAGAAAACCAAATACACATAGATATCGGTCTAAACAAATTCCAATTGCAAATTCAAATCCAATAACAGAATTCAATTTGAAGCAGCATGTCATGCGCACATAAGCTACTCCCTAATCCTAGAATCGAAGAAACTACTCCATTGATAGGAGAGGAGAAACACAAGGCATGTTCATGTTCGAATAAATAAAAGATAAAGTGCAAGAACAGAAATTTACAATGCCAATGTGGCCTTCTCTCTGGCATTGAAGTGCCGAATCTTGACCTCCGACGGCGTTCTTCCTCCCCATTGCGAGTTCCCAAAGCTTTTTAGGGCTTCGGGGTGTCGTCCCAGCTTTCTTGCCCCCCCTAGGGTTTGGGCGGAGCTCTCCTTATATAGACATCACACCGGATTATTGCAAAATCCGAAAAAAAACCCTAGTCGCATCAATCTGCAGGGCCGCCACACGGCCAGGCCATGTGTGGCCTTGGGGTGGCCGATTTCGCCCCTTGGACATGGTCATGTGTAGCCACACGCCCTAGCCATGTCCCCTTCTACATCTAACTACAAAATGTCCTTCTTTTGCTCCGAAAGTGTGCCTTTTCCCATGAAATGATATCCTGCACGCAAAAGTACAAAGAGCAGACCTCCGAACCAGAAAATAGAAAATGCATGCAAAGCAAAGTGACATATTCATGAAACTAACATAAAATGTAATGAGATGTGAGCGAAAACTACTCCTAAAACCCTATATGTTTTTCTCACATCACTCCCCCTAAGGCATTGGCTTCTATAATGTCCCTTTTGATGACATTTGAATCATACTACGTGCTCCTTGCTCATCCAAATGGGAACATCGACATCCTTGACCTTTGGCACATGTTGAGCCTTCTTGACCTTCTCAGGATACTTGCTCTTATAGTGCCCATATTCCCTACACTCAAAATATATAATATGATTTTTATTTTTAATTAAATTTCTTGAGTTCCCTAGGTCGGTGGTAGAAGTCATAATTGATTCTTCATCTCTTTCGGAGGTAGACGATTCTTCTTCTTGCTCCGGAGTGGAAGATCTAATCTCCTACCCCTCAATACTAGAGATGGAGGCTTCCTCCAATTCTTCCACCTCTTCCTCGGATGTTGATGGTCGTTCAATCTCATATTCTTCAAGCTCTCGGGTTGAAGATTATGTGCATTCTTCTTGAGCTTGGGAGGATGAGCACTCCTCTTCTTCCTTATCTTGGACAAGTGTAGGCTCTTCATGGAATTTTATCAATTCGCTCCAAAGCTCCTTGGCATCCTTATATTCACCTAATCTACATAAAATTTTATTAGGGATTACATTAACTAAAATATTTGTTACCCTTTCATTTATTTCGAAGACTTGGATTTGCTCATCGGTCCATCTCTTCTTTTTGAGATATCCACCTTTTGGCCCCCTTGGAAACTCAAACCCCTTCATTAGGATGATCCACTGCTCGAAATCCATCATCAAGAAGTGCTCCATCCACATACTCCATTAATCAAATCCCTTTGCTCCAAAAATTTCATATGGAGGAGGCATGTTGATGTCACGACCTAGTCTAAAGCTTGGCTCCTCCATCTTCCTTCTTCCCTCTAGCGGTGCTCCCTTGGCAATTAGTCCATAAAAGAGATCCAAGCTCTGATACCACTTGTAGAGGACCGGATGTCACACTAGAGAGGGCGTGAATAGCGTTTCTCATTTTTAACATGTGATACCTTGCTTGCATGCTTCTTGACATTACATGAAGTAGGAGCATTATTAATGATACCTTGGGGTTTGCCTTAGCTCCCCCTACATGTGAAGCTCCTCCTTTGTCTTGCTAGAGTTCCTCCTTCTAGGACATTGACTTCAGTAATGCCCCCTTTGTTGGCACTTACACAATATCCTCCTTGCCTTTGTGTGTTGGGGCTCCGATTTCCTTGGACCTATCCTTGACTTTAGGTGCCATGGGAACCTTCTTCTTAGCCAATTTTGAACATTTACTCTTGTAATGCCCTACTTCCCTACATTCAAAGCATGTTATATGATTTTTATTTTTAATACATGCATTTGAGTTACCTAGCTCGATAAGGGAAGCTGGGTCGAATTCTTCACTTCTTCCGGAGGTTGATGGTTCCTCTTGCTCTTACTCCGAAGTTGAAGACCTATGCTCCTCCCTCTTAATCCTAGAGGTGGAAACTTCCTCAATTTCTTCAACCGACCCAGATGTTGAGCATCTCTCAACTTCTGAATCCTCAAGCCCTTGGGATTTGCTTTCTTCTTAAGCTTAAGAGGATGGGCACTCCTCTTCTACTCGTGCCGGTAAGTATTCTTCATGGAGCTTGATCAATTTTCTTCATAGATCCTTTGCTCCTTATAGTCTCCTATCTTGCACAAAAAGTGTTTAGGTATTAATGTTCCATCTTCACCTTCCATTTGTCGAAACCTCCAAATATGTAGAGTCCGTAGGGAGGAGGAACGGTGATGTCGTGACCTAGTTTATCTTGAAGCTCCATTTTCTACTCCTCTAGCACTTTGCTCCCTCGGTTGTTAATACGATGAAGAGTACCTCTGACACCACTTGTTGAGTTGGTAATCAGGCTTATTTGTTCTTCTGAGTGCACCAGACTCTGATACCACTTGTTGGGGATCAGTGTTACACAAGTGAGGGGGTGTGAATAGCGATTATTGATTTGTTCGCTTTGATTCGTGATTACTTATCTATAATTTGTTAGCACAGTATGTATGTATGTGTGTGTGTGTGTGTGTTTATATATATATATATATATATATATATATATATATATATATATATATATATATATATATATATATATATATATATATATATATATATATATTTATATATAATGCCACAAACAAAACACTAAGGTTTTACGTGGTTTGGAACCTACGGTTCCTACTCCACAGCCGAGTCTAGTATCTACACCACTAATAACTCTTCTTCTTCTCGAAAACAATCCAAAGGTGGAGAAACCTCTTACAAGTGTATACAATACAAATACAACAACCAAAACATGCAACTACAATAAGAATAAATACAAGTAAAGAAAACTTTACAAAGAAATACTTTTGCTTGAATGCTCTTTAGTTGCTTTGGATTACACTTGAAGGTCTGGAATGCAACAACACTTCCCCTTCAAAATCGCCCCAAAAATCACTTCCAAAATCGTCCCTTTGCTTCTCCTTTTATAACCTACATCGGGTTGATTTTGTACCTTCCAGTCGACTGCTCTTACCCAGCAGTCAACTAATCTCAATGTCATTGTCTCACAATGGCTCAATCCACACTAGAATCTGCCCAACGTATACCTCAACAGTCGACTGCCCTTAGCAGAAGTCGACTGTCGGCCTGTAGTCGATTGGCCAGTCGACTATGCAACAATATGTGGATGGCTACAGTGCCATCAGTCAACTGGCGAAGGCCAATCGGCTGGTCCATAACTCCAGTTGACTAGTAAGCCTTAAACATGAGGTTTAAATCAAATATGATCCCCTCATACTTGATACTCACCCATAACCTATACCTAAGCCTTCTAGTCACCTCCATCAGCCTCATGCCTCTCAGATCCCCCAAGTTCGCGACTCTTCATCCTTTGTGTTAGCTTCCATCGGTTATGTCATGCTAACCGGGTCCTTTGCCAAGGTTCATTTGGACTTATGTTGCCAAGACTACATGCTTGGACTTTATGTTACCAAAACTTCACCCTTGGACTTCCTTTCTAAGATCCTTTGAACTTACGCCATCAAGACTATAGGCTTGGAATTTACGCTGCCAAAACTACATCTTTGGACTTTCCCATTGCCAAGCCTCAATGCTTGGACTTTCACCGCCAAGACTACACTTGGACTAATGTGGCCAAGACTATTCTTGGACTTTTCAATTGCCAAGCATCCATACTTGAACTTTCCATTACCAAGACCATTCCTGGACTTTCCATGTCAAGTATCCAAACTTAGATTTCCCATGCCAAGTATCCAAACTTGGACTTCCGAGGTTGATTGCTCTAGCAATCTCCCCCAAATATTCTCCCTCATATGACTTTGGATATTCTAATAATCCACTTGCCATATGGTCAACATATGGTCAAATCATATTATCAAAAAATGGTCAACTCATTATCAAATATCAAACCCTACTCGAGTCCCACTCGAGTTTGGTCAACATTGACCCGGGGCCTATTGCACCAACAATGTTGACAATTTAGGACATTTTCAAGGTGATGTTATACCTTGGAAATGAGATAAGATTATTAATCCTAAAAGATATTAGGATGTGCCAATAAAAATAATGAAGCTTAAAAAATTGATCAAATTGGCACAATCAGGTTTTAGAGTCATAGTGTACTATTTTGGGTTTTTGGCACACTTGAGGGAAATTGGACATTCTGAAAAAATTGGTAAAAATTTAGAAAATGAAAATTTAGTTTAAGACTTAGGTACTCTATACCTTTGTATTTTATATACTTGTCAAGTTTAATTTGGCATATGTCATGTCATGACGTCATGATCATATTATTGTTTAAAATATCATGATAGTTTTTAGATTGATAAATGACATTACTAATACTTAGGTTAATTCTATATCATGTCATGACATCATGAATCATGAGCAAATGCTTTTAATTATGTAAAATTAAAAGACAATCAAGAAGAGTAGAGGGGGTGAATAGCCTTTCTCGTGTACGGTGGAATTTGCTCGTTCTTGATCGTCTACAATATGATTAGCGCAACGGAAATATAAACAATAAAGACAATCAAGAAGACAAGCGCTAACAAACCAATATAACGTGGTTCACGGCCTTGCCGCTAATCCACGGACCAATTCGTTCCAGGTGAATCACGCCTAAACCGGCACTATTCTCTCCTTGGCACCAAGCAAGGTAGAGGTAACCTTTTCTTACAAGATCACTCTTCTTACAATAGGATTGAGATAAATGCAAGTAAGAAGAGTAGGAAAACATTTTGGGACCTTGGGTGTTGTTTGGAGTTAAAGCATTAGGCTCCCCAAGTGTCCAAAGGCCTCTTCTTATAGGGAAGGGGTCATTCTTTCCGTTGAGCCAGCGGTAGTCGACTGATGCCTCGATCAGTCGACTGTTGCTGTGGTCGTTGCCTTGCAACGGCTCCTTCCACATTGGATTCCAACCAACGACTCCCACATCAGTCAACTGATGGAGCCAACAATCGAGTGCTCAAAGCAAGCATTCGACTCTCCAACATTCTGTGCTCGAAACCCTCGACATTAGTCGACTGCTCCCCTTGGCAGTCGACTGATGGAGCTAGCAGTAGACTACCACGAGCTAGCAGTCGACTGTTCAGCCAGAACTTAGACTCAAACACTAGACAAGTCTCCAATCGACTTGGAGCAGTCGACTGCTATATTATGGCAGTCGACTGATGTCGGGAATCCGGCCATGTCCCTCAGATGCTCCAAGCGCACGGTTTCGCAGTGTCATCCTTCGCATCTCACCTGAAGTCTACTTCCTTCGGCTTCACTCCAATGCTCCTCGTCCGGAGGTCCCTCAGATGCACCAAGCGCACGGCTTCCGCAATGCATCTTTCAACGACTCAAGGACCGAGTCATGAGATGGCGAATCTTACCAATGCTATCGTCATCCATGTGTGAATTACTAAGTCCTGCATGACTTCAATGCACATATCAAATCCATAACAAACCTAACTTAAACCCTTTGCCACACACATCAAAATCACATCACATGGGTTGATTGCCCTAATAATCTCCCCCTTTTTGATGTGTGGCAATCCGTTTAAGTTAGGTAAAACAATTACATAAAACATAAGGCAAGAAAGCATGTAAATAACATGAGTATAAAAACTCCCCCTTAAACATGCAACTCCCCCTTAAGACATGCTAACTCTCCCCTTAGCATGATTAATTTAAACTCACCATTTCTCCCCCTTTGACACAATCAAAAATATTATTCAAATGTTATACATGCATGGCATCAAGTCTAATGGGAGAAAATACCAAAAACCAAAATCAAAACTTGATAAAATAGGTTGTTGTACTTGTGCACAGTACATCAGTCGACTAAATCAGAGCATCAGTCGACTGGCACCCAGTTTTCAAAAATTCTGATTTTCGAAATCCAATTTCAGAAATGCATTAAAAATTCTAGGAAATTCAAAAAATCATGAAATTTAGAGTACATATTTCTTATTAGTTCCTCTATCAGTGAAAAATTGTTTCTCATGAAAATTCATTTTATTTTTGAAAATTAGGCAAAAACTCAAAATTTACAAAATGTCTAAAGTTTGTATCATCTTTAAAGCCTAGTTTTGCCTTGAAACTTTTCAAAACATGAACTCACGGTTTATAAAACATGAAATGTTTTTAAATCATTTAAAATATCCAACTATGATCTATGGGCAATATGTCCATTGATTAAACATTTGCTTTCCCCATAGTTGGTCTATTATTGCTATTATGATACATCAAATGACCATCTAAATGACATAAGCATTTGTGGACCATTTGTATCATCCTATCATCTCACCCATTGCTATGTTCTCAATCAAGTTAGCCTTATAGTGGGATGTGAGATGAACCTAAAGATATTTATACTTAACCAAAATTTCATGCAATTCTATAAAGGTTAAGTATCATGCATCCTAAAACCATCAATATGATCATAAAAACACACATTATCAATCATGATCAAATATTTTCAATTATTTCGTATCATAATAAAAAATCAAATATTATTATGATTCCATATTATGATCATATTATCATCACCCAACACTTAATTCAAAAATTTATAGCCCACATCATCCTAAGTCAACCATATAATATGATATGAATAAAGTCTAAGTATGGTTGACTATCCTAGGTGTTAGTAATATATGAGAGATGTCCTAAGGCAATAGCCTTATGTATGAACCATTTATATGATAAATGAAGATTCACTATTTGAGTATACATGTTTTATATATTTGATTGGATCTTAAACTCATTTATTGAATGTCCACGATACGATTAACAGCATGAGAGAATTTGTGATTAGATCACAACTAGTGAGTATCTCTACATGTGTAATTGTGATGTATCGAAATTATCCCTAGTCGATGAATTGATGGATTTGGACACCATCAATTCTGTCGAGACTAGCACGAGGTATATGTTGGTGCAGTGGGCACCAAAGTCGTACCGGTATTTTGATTATGGCAAAAGGCTCAATAGTTAAGGGTATATTTGTTATCTTACGAGCTCAATTAAGTGTGCAGAAATGCTAAAGTTGAGCGGAAGGTCTGCGACACCCGGTGGGAACCGAGGTGGTCGGGCAACGCCAGAGGGACTTCGGAGGAAGCCGAGGTACTCGGGTGAAGACCAGAAGCGAGGCTACAAGGTAAGCTCGTGTGAAAGCGAAGCAAGGTCGTTAAGCGTAGATCCGACCCAATACCTCCAATGGAAGGTCTAGGTCGAGATCAAATGGTTAGAACCATCGTACTTTATATTTTAAGCTAACTTGTACTGCAGTCCAAAACCCTTTGACTACAGTCAACTGCTAGTCAAGTTCCAGCCTCGAGAAGAGCTCGAATTTCAAGGGGGTGAATTTGGACTTGACTCGTGTTTTGGTACAAAGGGTGATGTGGCATCAAGGTGGACATCCAAACCATCACCAAGCTTCCTTGTGGTGGACGCCCAAGATAAGGTGAGTTGGCACAAGATGGTTGGCTCCCATGATGTGGCACAAGTTGAATGGCTCCAACAAGTTGGCGCCCAAGGAGGTTGGAGGTGGCACAAGGTGGTTGGATGAAACACCTCATCCTCAAGTTGGCGCCCAAGGAGGTTGGAGGTGGCACAAGGTGGTTGGATGAAACACCTCATCCTTGAGTTGGCGCACAAGGAGGTTGGAGGTGGCACAAGGTGGTTGGATGAAACACCTCATCCTTGAGTTGGCGCAAAGGATGTGGATGAACAAGTCTTGGTGGATAAGAACCTCACCTTGGACACTACCTATGTCTAAATTCATAGATCAATATCCATAAATAGACATGTTCAAGCCAAGCAAATAACAAGAATTCAAGAGCTCTCAACACGCCGTCGTAACACCACTACTACTACTCACATTTGCTACGACGAAGTGCCGCCGACAACGAAAGCTACATCTTCTACTTATAAGAGTTGTCGGTATATTTATTTAAGTTCTACTTCTTTAAATTGTCTTTGTGCTTTAATCGTAACAAGGAAAGGGGAGTGTCCTTTGCCTTGATTTCTTTTGTAATCGTTGCTCCTACCTCCAACGAGGAGGAGTGGTTTTAGTGAATTGCCCTCCGTGACGTGATCAAGGATCACTAGGGCCGTGGATTAGCAATCGAAAGATTGTGAACCACGAAAAATATCTTGTCTACTTTATATTTCTGTGCACTCTCTACTTGCTTTTTACTTATTGCAAAAGTTTTTAACGACATCGTATCGCTATTCACCCCTCTAGCGACACTTTCGATCCAACAATTGGTATCGAGTCGCTAAGATTCGTGAAACCACCAATCTAGCTTTGTTTTTCTTTTTTACAGATTTTTATTTATTTATTTCTGTTTTCGTATAATTATTTCACTTGCTTATCTTCTCCTACATATAGAATTGCATTAGAGGCTTTAGGATCCGGATAAGGTTGTCCTTCGGGTTAGATCCGAGTAAGGTTGTCCTCGGAACTTCAACGACATTCGCATTTGATTGTTTATTTCTTTTGCAAGTTACATTTTATATATCTTTTTACTTCTCAAGACTACTAATCCAAGACGAAAGTCTTGGAATATTCTTTCCGTGTGTTTTGCAAGATTCTTTTCGTTCTTCTTCTTGTTTTTAAATGGCCCATCTCGAAGGGTTTAGCATCCGACCCCCGCTTTACAACGGTAATGACTTTCGTTATTGGAAGGGTCGGATGGAATGCTTTCTTAAAACCCAAATCGAGATGTGGATCGTAATCAAACCGGTTTCACACTTCCTATTAATGAAGATGGTGAATCTTTGGGTTACGATCAATGGTCAAATTCCATGAAAAACAAGTAGAAGCCGATGCCAAGGCAACTCAAATCTTGCAATGTGGGTTGTCCAAGGAAGAGCTCAACCGCGTCGGCCGCCCTTCATTAGTGCAAAGGACTTATGGACCAAGCTAGTGGAACTACACGAAGGCACCGACGACACGAAGGTATGTAAAAGAGATTTACTTTTAAATAAATTGTATAACTTGAAAATGCAGGAAAACGAGACCGCAACTCAACTACATGCTCGTATCCAAGACCTCGTCAACCAACTCCATGCCATCGGACAAAAGGTCGAGAATCGCGACCTTATCGTGTATTCTCTTAACTCGCTTCCTAGGACCACCTTGTGGGCATCCATGGTCGATGCCTACAAGGTCTCCAAGGACCTTTCTAAAATTAGGTTAGGCGAATTGTTTGAACTTGAATTACATGAGCAAACTAACGTGGTCCGCCGAGAAGAGTATTGCGTTAGTTGTTCCAAGAAGAAAGAAGCAAGCCACCCCAAGGAAGAAGACGAGTCCGAATCGGAAGTAGACTCGAATAGAATCCGAACTAGTCAATCTAGTTCTAAGATGATCAAGAGACGAAACGACCAACAACTCAAGGTAAGCCTAAACCTAATTCAAATACTTCTAATTTTAGATGCTATGTGTGACCTTGAGTTCGGTCACATCAAGTCCGAGTGCCCAAAGCTAAAGAATAACGCATCAAAGACCAAGAAAGTGCTAAACGCTACTTGGGAGGAGTTGTCGGAGGAAGAAGACGATATCCAAGCTCTAATGGCCAAGCCGACCGAGCACGACTCCGAAACCGAAGAAGAGTCCGAGTCCGAATCCGATGATGAGCTTCCATTCAAGACAAGCCACGGATCCGTATCCGGTTCAAAAGAATCATTAAGGGTAAGTCGGTCGTTACTTAATACTTTGTATGGTGCAATTAAATTTTTAAATAAGAAACTAGCTAAGTCCGAGTCCAAGGTCGAGACCCTAATTGAGGAGGTTAACCTTCTCAAACATGAGGTCTCCCTAACCTCTTCGACTACTCGTATTCAAGAGGAGGACTCAACTCAAGTTGAAAAGCTTGAAGTTGAGAACTCGCTTATGAAAACACAAGTCGAAGACCTTAGGAACACGTTGGAAAGGTTCACTTTGGGATCCAAGGGACTTGACCTCTTACTTGGATCACAAAGGGCCGTGTACAACAAGGCCGGACTCGGGTTTAACTCAAATACAACCAATAAGTCATATATGTCTATAGTAAACCAACATAAGAAAAATGTCCAAGCATGGGTCCCTAAGACCACTTTGATTTCAACTTTAGGATCTAACATGTATTGGGTTCCCAAGGACCAAATTCACTATGTGAATAGACCCACTCGATTCAATGGTCCAGGGGGAGCCAATACAAAATGTATTTTTGTTAAGTCTTAGAAATTGCATGCTTAGTTTTTCCTTTATTTTTAGAATGGTTAGATAGGACTCATTAAACCAACTAAAATCCTCCGAAAAGATTGAGCCTCGGGGAGCCTCTTTCAAAAATAACTAGTTAGACCAAGACGTAGTCTCAAGTAAGTCGAGTTATCAATTTCTTGAAATTAGCTTTGTCTAAGGAAGTGGTCGTTGTTCCGATCAAAGAAGGCCTCAGGCTCGCCACGACCGAAGCTAATCTCTTGAAAAGATTACTTGATGAGCTTAGACTAAATGAATCTAACCTAATGTTGGTTAATTTAAATTCATTAAAATTAATCAAGTAATTGAAAGTCATCTCACAATAACACATAGGAATAACATGTTTTGATCATGTAGATATTGGTGAGATGATTTAGGTTTAAAACTTACAAACAACCCTTTAGTAATTCCAATATCCGATCCAACTACCTTATGTGTAGGATCAATGGATGTTGATGCTGGTTGCTCCCGACACATGACCGGGATCAACTCAAATTTTCGGTTACGATTCAAACGACAAGGATCTGTAGCCTTCGAATAACGGCAAGCTCAAAATCATCGGATCGTGATATTGAGCTCAACTCTAACTTTACAATTCAAAATGTCTTATTAGTAGAAAACTTTCAATATAATTTACTTAGTGTAAGCCAATTGTGTGATAACAATTATAAGGTCATATTTCTAGAAAATGAATGCGTAATCAAAATAAATGCAACATCTAAAATAATACTTAAAGGAACTAGGAGTAGCAACATCTACACAATAAATTTACCTAACTCCTCAACCAAGTGTCTTATGACACAAAGAAGAGGAATCTTGGTTATGGCAATCAAGACTCTGACACTGCACCCAAGACTCGCCCACAAGATGAGTCGAGTGGCTTGGTTATAGGTTTGCCTAAACTAAACAACTTGGATAATAAAATATGTAATGCTTGTCAACAAGGTAAACAATCTAGGACACAACATCAATTAACTAATCAAGAACGAACCAAAAGTGTTCTTGAGCTCCTACACATGGATCTATTTGATTCACATGGAGCTAAGTCACTCAATGGTAGTCAATTTTGCTTAGTCATAATTGACGACTATTCTAGATTTACTTGGGTTAGGTTTATCAAACCTACCAATGATACCTAGACCAACTAATCAATCTTTGTAGGTTAATCAAAATCAAAAGAACCTTAAGATTAAAAGACTTAGAAGCGATCATGGTGGTGAATTAAAACCACAGGTGTTTACAGATTGTGAACCTAAACGGATACCACCATGAGTTTTCATGTCCTAGAACCCCACAACAAAATGGGTTAGTCGAAAAAATAGAACCCTACAAGAAGCCGCTAGGACAATGTTAAACGAGTATAACCTACCCGATAGATTTTAAAGAGGCCGTAGTACGGCTTGCTATGTCCAAAATAGGATCCTTATGGTAAAGAGGCACCAAAAGACCTCAGACGAGATTTATCACGATAAAATACCGAACATCAAGTACTTTAGGTATTTGGATGCAAGGTACATATCTTAAACACTAAGGATTACCTAGGAAATTCAAATCCAAAACCTCATCGAACCTTTCTAGGATACTCAACCACCAAGAGAGCTTATAGGGTATACAATCACGACACTCTTAGAGTCGAAGAAACCATTAATATAGTTTTCGAGAAGGACACGAACCCGCTCAATCCTTAACAAAACCAACTAGCAAATCAACTTATAGCGAACCCGACTGATCTTGAACTTGAATCTCGTCTAACCCAAGTCATCCTATCGACCAAGTGATAGATGACTCTAACCCAAGTCAAACTAGAACTCACCCAAGTCATCCTATCGACCAAGTGATAGATGACCCTAACCCGAGTCACACTAAGACTCAAACAAATCATCCTATCAATCAAGTTATAGGTGATCCAAATTTAGGGGTTCGAACTAGAGCTTCATATCGAAACCTTAGTCAAATCTCGTTAATTTCCAAAATCGAACCCAAAACTATTGAACAAGCACTTCTTGATCCCGACTGGATTATTGCTATGCAAGAAGAGCTAGCTCAATTCACTAGAAATGAAGTCTGGGAATTAGTACCACCACCTAAAGAAAAATCAATTATTGGAACAAGGTGGGTATTTCGAAATAAACTTGATGATAAAGGTGAAGTAGTTAGAAATAAAGCTAGGTTAGTCGCAAAAAGGGTTTAGTCAAGTCGAAGGTTTAGATTACGATGAGACCTACGCCCGTGAGCAGACTAGAGTCCATCCGAATGTTGTTAGCATATCCGCACATCGAGGTTTTAAATTGTTTCAAATGGATGTCAAGTCAGCATTTTTGAATGGATACATTAAGGAAGAAGTTTACGCTACCAACCTCCCGGATTCGAAAATCTAGATAAACCTGACCATGTCCTTAGACTTAAGAAAGCCCTATATGGACTCAAACAAGCCCCAAGAGCTTGGTACGAAAGGCTTTCGATCTATCTTAAGTCCAAAGGATTCAACCAAGGTTTAGTCGACCCAACCTTATTCGTTAAAACCGTAGGAAAAGAAATCTTTATAGCCCAAATCTATGTAGATGATATAATTTTGGAACTACTAACTCGATCCGCTAAACTAATTCATCTCACTTATGGAAAGTGAATTTGAAATGAATTTAGTGGGAGAGTTAAGTTTTTCTTAGGTTTACAAATTAAACAAACTAAAGATGGAATATATTTACATCAACAAAAATATACTAAGGACTTAATAAATCGATTTGGAATGCAAGATGCTAAAATAATCAATACACCTATGGCAACTAATGTTAATATAAACGAAGATGTAGAAGGAAAACCCGTTGACCTAAAATACTATAGAGCGCTAATAGAAGTCTCCTATACTTAACCGCGAGCCGACCGACATTTTATTCAAGCGTAAGTATGTGCGCAAGGTTACAAACCTGCGTACAAGGAGTCTCACCTAACCCTAGTCAAGCGTATCCTTAGATATCTAAAGGGCACGCTAAACGAGGTATTTGGTACCCTAGATCTACCGAGTTTAATCTAATCGGCCCATCTCGACTCGACTATGCGGTAGTAAACTCGATAGAAAGAGCACGAGTGGTTGTTGTCAAATCCTCTACCGAGTCTAGTAAGTTGGTGCAGAGGAAGCGATTATGCGTTGCCTTATCTACCACCGGAAGCCGAATACGCTGCGATGGGTGAGTGTGTCTCTCACTCCTGTGGATGAAGCACACTCTCCAAGACTTTAGCTTAATCTTTAACAACATTAAAACCTACATAGATAACATTAGTTCAATTAACTTAACTAAAAATCCAATATGTCATTCTAGGACAAAACATATAGAAGTTAAACACCACTTCATTAGGGAACATGTAACTAATGGAACTATACAACTAGAGTATGTTGAGTCCAAATCAAACCTAGAGGACATCTTCACAAAACCACTACCAGAAGCCAAATTTAGTTTATTAAGACGAAAGTTAGGTATGTGCGTAATAGAGTAGGATTTAAATTTTTCTATATATGTACTCTACTTTTGCTTCTTTTTATGAAATTAGCATAAGTCTTACCTTAGAAATCATATACCTATAGATTTAAGGATCCAACACATCTCACAACACATAGGACTAATGTGTTTGTGTACTTAGCCAATGAGAGGCGTGAGATGTTAGGACCTTACTCCCGGTTCCAGTATGTAGATTCAAAGCATCGACATGAACCATGGAGTATAATTATTTAAAATTAATCATCTCGTTCAAGACTTATTGATCCTTCTATATCAATCTAGTCCTACAGGTGTTGTACATTTTTGTTGAACATATTTTCATGCTTTTTTTTATTTTAAAAAAATAATATATTTTTATTGGGTACTTGCTTGGACTTACAAACCTTAAAATATATTTACAAACTTTTGAGTTAAGGCAAAAAGTCACAAAAGTAAGGAAGAAAGTAAACAAAATTATTACCTTTTATATTAAGTAATTCCGCTTACTTAAGCAACTATTAAGGGGAGTAAAAATTATTTTTCAAGAACTCACCTTCGGTCAAGGGAGGTTACCTCAAAGGGGAGAACTTGAAAAAATAATATTTCTCACTCATGCTTAATCTTTATGATAGCTCACTCATGCTTAATCTTTATGCTAGCTCATTCATACTTAATCATTATGCTAGCTCATTCATATTTAATCATTATGCTAGCTCATTCATATTTAATCTTTATGCTAGCTCATTCATATTTAATCTTTATGCTAGCTCATTCATGCTTAATCATTATGCTAGCTCATTCATATTTAATCTTTATGCTAGCTCATTCATGCTTAATCATTATGCTAGCTTCCATCGTTATGTTAATTTTTCCTTAACTTTTGTGTCGGTTTGCCATGAATCAAAAGGGGGAGATTGTTGGTGCAAATGGGCACCAAAGTCGCATATTTTGATTATGGCAAAAGGCTCAATAGTTAAGGGTATATTTGTTATCTTACGAGCTCAATTAAGTGTGCGTAAATGCTAAAGTTGAGCGGAAGGTTCATGACACCGGTGGGAACCGAGGTGGTCGGGCAACGCCGAGGGACTTCGGAGGAAGCCGAGGTACTCGGGTGAAGACCGGCGAGGCTACAAGGTAAGCTCGTGTGAAAGCCGGCAAGGTCGCAGCGTAGATCCGACCCAATACCTCCAATGGAAGGTCTAGGTCGAGATCAAATGGTTAGAACCATCGTACTTTATATTTTAAGCTAACTTGTACTGCAGTCCAAAACCCTTTGACTACAGTCAACTGCTAGTCAAGTTCCAGCCTCGAGAAGAGCTCGAATTTCAAGGGGGTGAATTTGGACTTGACTCGTGTTTTGGTACAAAGGGTGATGTGGCATCAAGGTGGACATCCAAACCATCACCAAGCTTCCTTGTTGTGGACGCCCAAAATAAGGTGAGTTGGCACAAGATGGTTGGCTCCCATGATGTGGCACAAGTTGAATGTCTCCATCAAGTTGGCGCCCAAGGAGGTTGGAGGTGGCACAAGGTGGTTGGATGATACACCTCATCCTTGAGTTGGCGCCCAAGGAGGTTGGAGGTGGCACAAGGTGGTTGGATGAAACAACTCATCCTTGAGTTGGCGCACAAGGAGGTTGGAGGTGGCACAAGGTGGTTGGATGAAACACCTCATCCTTGAGTTGGCGCAAAGGATGTGGATGAACAAGTCTTGGGGGATAAGAACCTCACCTTGGACACTACCTATGTCTAAATTCATAGATCAATATCCATAAATAGACATGTTCAAGCCAAGCAAATAACAAGAATTCAAGAGCTGCCGTAACGCCGCTTACTACTACTCACATTTGCTACGAAGTGTCACGACAACTAAAGCTACATCTTCTACTTATAAGAGTTGTCGGTATATTTATTTAAGTTCTACTTCTTTAAATTGTCTTTGTGCTTTAATCGTAATAAGGAAAGGGGAGTGTCCTTTGCCTTGATTTCTTTTGTAATCGCTTCTACCTCCAACGAGGAGGAGTGGTTTTAGTGAATTGCCCTCCGTACGTGATCAAGGATCACTAGGGCCGTGGATTAGCAATCGAAAGATTGTGAACCACGTAAAAATATCTTGTCTACTTTATATTTCCGCTGTGCACTCTCTACTTGCTTTTTACTTATTGCAAAAGTTTTTTAACGACATCGTATCGCTATTCACCCCCCCCCCTCTAGCGACACTTTCGATCCAACAGTATACTCCTTGGTGTATCCAAGCAGCTGATTCTCACTGGCTGGAGACATAGTGATGTCCGGAGTTAATCGTGGATGCTAGTTATGGTAACTAGTTCATTGGAGTGACCAGCCGTAAGACTTCATATGGTTCTCTGCATATATAGATATGTCAATGAAGTTCTTACTGTGGCTTAAGTGCGATGTTCCTTTGACTTGCAGTATTCAAGTCATCTTGATCATGGAGACTTATGCTTTGACATCTTAAGCAAACATCTCTAAGGATATGTGGACCCGGGATGATTGGGTATAAGTCGAAGTGATCGAAGGTGTTTGAATAGCCTATAAAGGATTCACCACTCCTTGCGAGGAGATGTATACCCATGGCCTCTCGTCGGATTGTTACTTAAGTCTTTGGCCAAAGCATTACATGTTTAGAGTAAGGTACTCTTCGATACATGTGGAGTAAGTAGAATCCGTAGGACGAGGAAATGATACTTGGGCTAGGCGTGACATAGTCAGCCTAGTGGGGACTGACACTATAGACCATGTCCTGAACCAAGTGGGTATAAGATGAGTGAAGGGAATGGGGCACGAATCATTCGAATTTCTTTGAAGGGTTTGAAATAGTTTACGGATCAACCGTTGATCTTTTGGTTAATTGGGGATCATGATGTACTACTAGGTGTCACTCATGATCGTTCTATAATTAATGGTTAATTATAGGCGGCCAACATAAGCGAGAACCTATTTGGTCACATGCGCTGTGGCGTAATCCAAAGGATTTAAAACGAGCTTGAGAATGGGATTCTCAGACCGAGAGAAACAAGGTTTGGTTGGACCAAACATGAAGCAAGCATGAAATCGTTTCAGTCGCAATGGAAGCGTGGATGGGCCATGTCTTATGAAGACATAATGGATGAACCAAAATGGTTTGGTTCTAATCCAATGGAGGAGAATAAACCAAAGGGTTTGGTTTATTTTAAACGAATGAAACAAAAGTTGGTTCTGTTCGTTTTAACTTAAAATAAACCATCATGGTTTGGTTTATTTTAACTTATCTTAATGGAGCGGGTTAACGGGCCTAATGATTATGATCCAATACCATTAAGAGAATTAGTTCTCTATAAAAGAGGGCTTAAGGGATAATTAAGCCCTAATCCAAAAACCCTAGCTTGGAGTTGCCGCCCAACCTCCATTGCCGCCCAGATTGTTGTGTCGCCGTCCAGCTCCTTGCCGGCAACCAAGCTTCAACCGGTAATCCTTCGGCGACCCTCCGGTGATCTCCTATAGGTTTGGCATCAATGTGAGCCTTTTCTTCCCTTGGTTGGCCGGCGCTTATCTCCTCCACCAAAGCTGTCCAATTTTTCTGGACAGCTTGTTCTCCTCTCGTCGGAGCGTTGTTTGGACGACGGTTAGAGCTCCGACAGCGGCTAACTTACCGGGGATCTGATCTCCGGTAATCCTCTAAGGTGGAGGTGTTGGGTTTCCGGCACCGCGGCGTGTGTGTGTTCGATCATGTTTCGTAAACATGAGCACAGCGGAAGCAATTAAAAATAATAAATCTATATTTATTACAACACACACAACACACGCATGCATATTACAACAAGTGTAGACATAACCGTAAATTAAATTTGCAATAAAAGAAATTTATCTACGTTATACCTTTCGTATGACGTGTAGCGGGAACGGCATCAACCGGAACGATCCTCATAAGAATCGTCTCTATCCGTATCCACGCCGAGCTCCTCGGGATGACTTCGCTAAGTCACGAGCTTCGTCTTCATACGGGTTACTAGCCTCGTGTTGAAGACAACGTGATCGAGAGATGATCACGATCCGAATCCAAATTCGGATCCTAAAACGAGTTCTCAAAACTCGCTTCTCCGGAGAGGTATTCGTCAACCAATTGACGAATCCTTCGTCCCCCACCTCAGAGGATTACCGGAGATCAAATCCCCAGTAAGTTACCCACTGTCGGAGCACTAACCGTCGTCCAAACGACGCTCCGACGAGAGGAGGAGAAGCTGTCCAGAAAACTGGACAGCTTGGTGGAGGATATAGGCGCCGGCCAACCAAGGAAAGAAAAACCTCACCTTGATGCCAAACCTATAGGGGATCACCGGAGGGTCGCCGGAGTGTTCACCGGCTGAAGCTTGGTCGCTGGCAATGACTTGGACGGCGGCACAAAACCTGGGCGGCGACAATCCTAGGGTTGGCGCCGACTAGGGGAGGAGAGGGAGGGGCGGCAACACAAGGTTGGGCGGCAACTCTTGATTAGGGTTTTGGATTAGGGTTTAAGCCCTATTTTATAGAGAACTAATTCTCTTAATGGTTAATGGATCATATCCATAAAGCCCGTTAACCCGCTCCATTAAGATAAGTTAAAATAAACCAAACCATGATGGTTTATTTTAAGTTAAAACGAACCGAACCAACCTTTGGTTCATTCGTTTAATATAAACCAAACCCTTTGGTTTATTCTCATCTATTGGATTAGAACCAAACCATTTTGTTTCATCCATTATGTCTTCATAAGACACGGCCCATCCACGCTTCCATTGCGACTGAAATAATTTCATGCTCGCTTTATGTTTGGTCCAACCAAACATAGTTTCTCTTGGTCTGAGAATCTCATTCTCAAGCTCGTTTTAAATCCTTTGGATTACACTCGTTATGCGTGTGACCAAATAGGTTCTCGGTTTATGTTGGCCGTCTATAATTAACCATTAATTATAGAACGATCATGAGTGGCACCTAGTAGTACATCATGATCCCCAATTAACCGAAAAGATCAACGGTTGATCCGAACTATTTCAAACCCTTGATGCTCGAATGAATCGTACCCCATTCCTTCACTCATCTTATACCCACTTGGTTCAGGACATGGTCTATTGTGTCGGTCCCACTAGTCGACTCGTCACACCTAGCCCAAGTATCATTTCCTCGTCCTACGGATTCTAGTTACTCCACATGTATCGAAGAGTACCTTACTCTAAACATGTAATGCTTTGGCCAAAGACTTTAGTAACAATCTGACGAGAGGCCATGGGTATACATCTCCTCGCAAGGAGTGGTGAATCCTTTATAGGCTATTCAAACACCTTCGATCACTTCGACTTATACCCAATCATCCCGGGTCCACATCTCCTTAGAGATGTTTGCTTAAGATGTCAAAGCATAAGTCTCCATGATCAAGATGACTTGAATACCGCAAGTCATAGGAACATCGCACTTATGCCACAGTAAGAACTTCATTGACATATCTATATATGCAGAGAACCATATGAAGTCTTACGGCTGGTCACTCCAATGAACTAGTTACCATAACTAGCATCCACGATTAACTCCGGACATCACTATGTCTCCAAAATGAGAATCACCGCTTGGATACACCAAGGAGTATACCTCGTGCTAGTCTCGACAGAATTGATGGGGTCCAAATCCATCAATTCATCGACTAGGGATAATTCCGATACATCACAATTACACATGTAGAGATACTCACTAGTTGTGATCCAATCACAAATTCTCTCATGCTGTGAATCGTATCGTGGGCATTCAGTAAATGAGTTTAAGATCTAATCAAATACATAAAACATGTATACTCAAATAGTGAATCTTCATTTATCATATAAATGGTTCATACATAAGGCGATTGCCTTAGGACATCTCTCATATATTACTAACAGGAGGATGAAGGATTCGTCAATTGGTTGACGAATACCTCTCCGGAGAAGCGAGTTTTGAGAACTCGTATTAGGATCCGAATTTGGATTCGGATCGTGATCATCTCTCGATCACGTCGTCTTCAACACGAGGCTAGTAACCCGTACGAAGATGAAGCTCGTGGCTTAGCGAAGTCATCCCGAGGAACTCGGCGTGGATACGGATAGAGACGATTCTAGCGAGGATCGTTCCGGTTGATGCTGTTCCCGCTACACGTCATACGAAAGGTATAACGTAGATAAATTTCCTTTTTATTGCAAATTTAAATTTACGATTATGTCTACACTTGTTGTAATATGCATGCGTGTGTTGTGTGTGTTGTAATAAATGTAGATTTATTATTTTTATTGCTTCCACTGTGTTCATGTTTACGAAACGTGATCGAACACACACACGCCGCGGTGCAGGAAACCCAACAGTGGTATCAGAGCCCAGGTTGTGTTTCGACATAATCGTAAAAATGGTTTTGCGATAGTCATAATGTATTTCTGGAAATTTTCTAATTTTGGAAATTTAGAAGTATTTATGAAAATTTTTCAATTTTGGAAAGTCTAGAAGTATTTATGGAAATCTTCCACTTTTGGAAAGTTGGAAGTATTTATGGAAATTGATATTTTCCATAAATAAAATATTTGATTAGATTCTGGAAATTTGTTTCCTAATTTAATCATGATTTGATTTGGGAAATCAAATCTTAAAATATTTTATTTCCATAAGTAGTTTTAATGATTTAGGAAATTGTTTTCCTAAATAGATTTTCCTTAATCAAATAATTCCATGAATAAAATATGTGATTAGATTTAGAAATTTGTTTCCTAATTTAATTATGATTTGATTTGGAGAATCAAATCTTAAACATATTTTATTTCCATAAATAGTTATGACATATAAGGAAATTATATACATGACATAATTGTATGCCATGTAATTGCATTAGATGCATAACATTATGCCATGCGTGTCGTGACATGTAGATGTATGTCATGTATGTCATGCCATGTAGATAATAGTTATTTTCATGCAAAGAGGATGAGACATAAAAACCCTAAAACAATATTAAAGCCTACACCTTCCATTAATATGGTTAGAACCAGAGTTCCGTTTCTTGTTTGGGTTGTTGGACTCTCTCCAAGCCCGGCTCGAACCCGAACATGTTCAAACCATGGAATAGTTTAATACTAATATGGTAAGAGTCAGAGGTCAATCGTTAGCTTTGGTTGTTGGACTCTCTCCAAGCTGGGCTAATTGGTTGAATGTGCTCTAACCATATTAAAACTATTTCTCGATTAATGGGTTGGCTTTAACCTGGAGCATCGGCTTGTTGGACTCTCTCCAAGGTCGATGTAAAGGGAGGTGAAGTTGGGTGCTATGCATATGATGCATACTTGTTAATGTGTTAACAACCCAACGTATGTGTGAACATTCAATTAGTTGATAGCACATTGTGATAGTTGCATATACGTGATATGCAATCGGTATAGATGATACCTACCGTCGTAGTTATGAATGGCTTGTTGGACTCTCTCCAAGGTTGTTCATAACTATGATGGATATCAGCCCATTCGGAGATGGACCTACGATCTCCCGAAGTGATTTTGGGGTTTTTGAAATTCGAAAAATGAATGGGATTTATAAATGTATATTGATGCATTTTAAAATCATTTTCTCATATATGCTCGTTTTGTATTTCTAAAATTGATCATGTTGTCTTTTAATTTGCGTTCCATTTTGGATTCGAATAAATTGACTGGGCCAAACTTCTTGGACAGGCTTAGAAACTTGAGAATTGTTCTCAAGGTGAAAAGCTTGCGTATGTCCTCGAAGCGCCTCTTCCCGCCCATCCTAGTGACGATGCAACTCCGGACCAATTGTTGGTCTATCAGAAATATGTGACTGATTCTGAACTGACAAGTTGCATCATGCTAGCCGTGATGGAACCCAAGCTACGAAAGCAGCATGAGCATATGGATGCTCATATCGTAGTCCTTCATCTTTATGAGTTGTTTGATAAGCAAGTGAGATTCGAGAGGTTCGAAGTCTCCAAGCTCCTCTTCACCTCTGAGATGCAAGAAGGTTCATCTGTGGTACTGCTCAACATGCTGAAGACTGTGGAGCCTTCTGAGAAGCATGAGCAGGGGACGGTGTTGTTAGTTGATTCCTCGAAGAAAGGTTCTAAGAGGGAGTCAAAGAAACAACAGAAGGGGAAGAAGAAAAAGGCAGAACCAGCTCAAAAGGGCACTTGCCATCATTATGGTAAGTAGGGCCATTTGCGAAGAAAGTGCAAGATTTATCTTGAGTCCGTGAAGAAGGATAAGGCATCGGATGCCCCATCTTCTTCAGAAATCTTCTTTATTGATTGTCATTCTATTTCCTCAGACACTTGGGTATTTGATACTAGGTGTGGCTCACATATATGTAATGACATACATGGGATAAGGAATAGAAGAAGACTCGTCAAAGGAGAGTCAAATTTACGTGTTGGGAATGGAGCAACGGTTGCTGCACTCGCCATCGGAATATATTTGTTGGAACTCCCTGTAGGACTTGTCTTAGAACTGGACAATTGCTTTTATGTTCCTTCGTTGATAAAGAACATCATTTCTATTTCTTGTTTAAATAGAAATGGGTATCATTTGACTTTTAGTAACAATTGTTGTTATATAACTTTGAATGGAGTTCTTTAAGGGACTGGAACTTTAAGCAATGGTGTTTATACGTTGGACGTATCCAGTGATATTTTCAATATCGAAGTGAGCAACAAGCGTGATCGAAAAGATAATCAATTAGACTCCTACATGTGGTATTGTCGTCTTGGCCATGTAAGCAAGAAACGCATGTCCGAATTACACCGATGTGGAATTCTGGAATGTTTTGAATTGGATTCATACGATACATGCGAATCAAGCTTAAAAGGCAAGATGACTAAGTTACCTTTTACTGGAAAAGGTGAACGAGTGGGAGAGTTACTAGGACTAATACATACTGATGTATGTGGACCTATGTTAACTCAAGCATTAGGAGGCTATAGCTACTTCATTACCTTCACCGATGATCACTCACGGTTTGGGTATGTGTTCTTGATGAAACACAAGTCTGAAGCCTTTGAAAGGTTCAAAGAATTCAGAAATGAAGTAGAGAAACAACATGATAAGAGTATTAAAATACTTCGATCGGATCGAGGTGGTGAATACTTAAGTCAAGAGTTTCTTGATTATCTAAGAGACAATGGTATATTGTCTCAATGGACTCCGCCGTATACACCACAGCATAATGGTGTATCTGAGAGGCGTAACCGGACCTTGTTGGACATGGTCAGGTCAATGATGAATCATGCGACTCTTTCCAAGTCCTTTTGAGGCTATGCACTTCAGACAGCTGTTTACTTGTTAAACAGAATGCCTACCAAGGTAGTCTCAACTACTCCATATGAGATATGGAATGGTAAGAAACCTCATGTATCTTACTTGAAGATATGGGGTTGTCCTACTTATGTGAAGCGGACTGTATCAGACAAACTGGATGCTAAGTCTGATAAATGTCTATTTATTGGATACCCTAAGGAAACAAGGGGTTACCAATTCTATCATCCTGTGGAACAAAAGGTGTTTGTTTCAAGGCATGCTGTGTTTCTAGAGAAAGAGTTTCTCTTGCAAGAAAAACAATGGGAGTGTCGTCGAGCTTGAGGAGGCTCGAGAGACTCAAATAGACATTAATGAGATACCTGGTGAAGCACAACAGCCGACAACTCATAGTGATGAGCAATCGACTGGACCTATTGTAACACCACATCTTTGTAATTCTGGTAGAACACGCAATATTCCTGAGAGATATGGATTTCTCGTAAGCGAATCGAACGACGTGTTACTCATTGATGATGAGGAGCCTACCAGTTATGAAGAAGTGCTGACAAGTTCAGAAAGGGATAAGTGGCTTGGTGCCATGAAGTCGGAAATGGATTCCATGTATGAAAACCAAGTTTGGAACTTGGTTGACCCACCTGAAGGCATAAAGCCTATAGGGTGCAAGTGGGTTTTCAAGAAGAAAACTGACATGGATGGTAATGTGATCACCTATAAGGCTAGATTGGTGGCGAAAGGATATCGTCAAAAGCAAGGTGTTGATTATGACGAAACCTATTCACCTATAGCTATGTTTAAATCCATTCGGATGCTCCTGGCCATAGCGGCTCATTATGATTATGAGATATTGCAGATGGATGTGAAAACAGCTTTCCTTAATGGAAACCTGCTCGAGGACGTGTATATGATACAGCCTGAGGGTTTCACATCGGTTGATTAAACCAAGGTATGCAAATTGCGACGGTCCATTTATGGATTGAAGCAAGCATCCAGGAGCTGGAATATCCGTTTTGATGAGACAATCAAAAAGTTTGATTTCTCACAAAATCCAGACGAACCTTGTGTGTACAAGAAGGTTAGTGGGAGTGCAGTCGTGTTCCTAGTATTGTATGTCGATGACATATTACTTATAGGAAATGATGTTTGATCTTACGATTAAGGTTTGGTTATCCAAGACATTCTCCATGAAAGACCTGGGAGAAGCAACCTACATCCTCGGGATTAAGATCTATAGAGATAGATCGAAACGGTTGCTTGGTCTTTCGCAGTCTACATATATAGACCGAGTGCTAAAGAGGTTTAGCATGCCGGAATCCAAGAAAGGTTTCCTACCCATCAGGCATGGGATACACCTTTCGAAGTCTATGTGTCCGCGCACAGAAGACGAGAGGATTTGCATGAGTAAGATTTCCTATGCACCCGCAATAGGATCTATCATGTATGCTATGTTATGTATGAGGCCCGATGTATCGTATGCTCTGAGTGTCACGAGCAGATACCAATCTGATCTAGGAATAGATTATTGGGTGGCTGTTAAGACGATCCTTAAGTACTTAAGAAGAACCAAGGATGTGTTCCAAATATATGGAGAAGGGGACATGGTGATACGCGGGTATACGGATGCCAGCTTCCAAACAGACAAGGATGATTCCAGGTCTCAGTCTGGATATGTATTCACCTGGAATGGAGGCGCAATAAGTTGGAGACGAATACCTCTCCGGAGAAGCGAGTTTTGAGAACTCGTATTAGGATCCGAATTTGGATTCGGATCGTGATCATCTCTCGATCACGTCGTCTTCAACACGAGGCTAGTAACCCATACGAAGATGAAGCTCGTGGCTTAGCGAAGTCATCCCGAGGAACTCGGCGTGGATATGGATAGAGACGATTCTAGCGAGGATCGTTCCGGTTGATGTCGTTCCTGCTACACGTCATACGAAAGGTATAACGTAGATAAATTTTCTTTTTATTGCAAATTTAAATTTACGGTTATGTCTGCACTTGTTGTAATATGCATGCGTGTGTTGTGTGTGTTGTAATAAATGTAGATTTATTATTTTTATTGCTTCCGCTGTGTTCATGTTTACGAAACGTGATCGAACACACACACGCCGCGGTGCCGGAAACCCAACACTAGGGTCTTCCTAACCCTTAAGGATGGATTTGGGAACCCAATATAAATTCTTTCCTATATGGTTCACTAAAAATTCTTTAGGAATCCATTTTCTAGCTACCATTTTATTCTTAGCTTGACCCCTAGCAATTAGGCAATGGTAGGCCTTTTCATTTTTATTTTCCTTATAACCTAAGCCTTTCCTATTGAAGCTAGCCCTTTGGCTCCCAATTATCATGCTCAAAGTATTGGAGCCTATGGCAAATTTTTCTAGAGCCTTAGTTAAATGATCTACCTTTTCTCTTAAAGCCCTATTTTTCTCAATACTTGCATCATTAACATTAAAAGGCATGTAATCATCATGTGAGCATGTATTATCAAAACTAGAAGAGACATTATCATAAATATTTAAACATGCTTTTTCTAGCTTTTCTTCTAGGGCCTTAATTTCATTTAACATGCTCTTATTTTTCTTTTTAGCCCTAAATAGTTCCTTAGTTAGGCTAGAGATCATAGACATACTTTTCTTGGGAGGGAGATTTGTTACCTCACTTACCAAATCTCCTTCTTGTGATGTCGATGAGGATGAGGATGAAGCTCTCCCTTCACTTGAGCTCTCCTCACTTGTGCTTGTTTCTTCTTCGGAGGAGGAGGTGGAGTCCAAGTCTTCTATTGCCATTAGGGTAAGGCTTGTGAAGGCTTCTTCTTCTTCCGATGAGGATGATGGTGAAGGTAGGAAACTTCGCTTCCCACTTCAACTCGATAGCTTGTTCGTGGCGATCCCATCGATGTCCCCAGATAAAAAAAAAAGTAATCCTAGACAAAAGGGATCACCCAAGCAACCGTTTCATCATCGTGCTATTCAAATAGAGTAGTCACTTGAACAAACTTATTGTTCAAGCAACCAACCTCTATTCTATGATTAGCCGCGGAATAGATGATGTACGGATCACTGGCTTTTGTGTTTGTATTCGGGGTCCAAGTTATTTTAGCCATAAAAATAGAATACTACATGCATATGTTAGTGAAAGCCCTAGAGTCAATCATGTGATGATTGTTGTATGGACTTTATTGTATCATATTCCTATTTATAAAGGCATGGTTATTATATTTACTTGTATTGGTGCCAAATAACTAAATATAATAATGTCCTTGAGTAGTAGGTTCTTATCTATATCAATCGATTGGTTGAATCGATAATGAGATGATATAGAGAACACTACTCTTAATCATTCCTAGTCGAGTATTAACATTCAGGGATAATGTTAATGCGTAGAGACTAGCATGTAGGTCAACATGATGACTTGATCTCACAAGTCATGGATATGAGATATCAAGTTGACACATGGGTATGCATTGGAGAATGTATACTGAATGACCCGCCATGAGAAAGTATCATGGATCGTTATATGAGTGTCATATACTTTCTTATGTGGCTATTAGTATGACTATTAGTCCTTAGACCTGAAGTCACCATGGTTCCCTACATAAGGAGTTGCATACTTTGACTTCGTCAAACGTCACCCGTAAATGTGTGGACTATAAAGGCGATTACTGGGTATGTAACAAATTATGCGGAGGGATGTGAGTGATGTAGATGAGATCTATCCCTCCTATATGACGGGAGTGACATCGATATTCTTGATAGAGTGAGACCACAAAGTGCATGGCCATGCCCAAATGAGTCAATATGAGATATTGAGCTCATTTGATTAGAGTGAGTCTACTTGGAGTTCAAGATTTAGATTGTACCGAGGATGACACGGTCTATGCCTCGATTGGTCAATCTAGATGTCAAGGATAGAGGGACATTGTCACATATTGTGAGAGTCACAATTAGTAGTCACAAAGGTGATGTTGGAGCTCAACATTCTTGTAACTTGGGTAGCAATGATGTGTTGCTAGATACCGCTCATTGCTTATGTTCCTAAATCGGTTTAGAGACATTGCCAACGTTACAAGAACCTATAGGGTCACACACATAAGGCCAATTAGATGGAGATTAGGTTCATATGATGAACCATGAGGATTAGATTCATGGGATGAACCAAATTGGATTAAGAGTAATCCAAATTAGACTAATTGAGTTAGACTCAAGTTGATTCAAGTGTTGAATGAGTCTAATTTAGATTTGATTCATCAAATCAATTTAAATTAATGAATAGAGATTCATTAAATTAAATTGACTTGAATCAAATGGTTGGATTTGATCAACCATGGGAGATAAGAGGTCAAGTTTGACTTGACTTGAGAGGGAAGATGAAAGGTCAAGTTTGACTTGACCAAATGCCATGTCATGATGATGACTTGGCATGGACGGCCAATGATGATGCTCCACATCATCATTGACTTTGTCATGTGGTACCACCTCATGAGGGAGACCAAGGGTCATGGGAGTTACATGCATGCATGTAACCCCCTCTCCATAATGTGGCCAGCCACTTCTTGATGGGGGTGAATTGATTTTGGGTAACTCCATCTTCTTCTTCACAACTTCATCTTCTTCCTTGGATTATTCCCTCAAGCTCTCTCCCTCTCCCAACCTACTTTGCCAAACCATCCATAGAGTGCTAGCACACTCAAGGGTGTGTTTTCTCCACCTATTGCTTGTGTGGATACCAATAGAGGAGTGTGCACTTGACACTCTCGAGTTCCGGCGAACCTTTTGGACGAGCGGGATTTGCGAAGGGCGTCGCATCGAGGGTAACATCCTTATCATGTAGATCTAAGGTAGATCTAGGGTTTTATACAAACACATACATGTTTTAGTTTTAATACATCTTCGCACGGATCCGTGGCCGGACTTCGAGTTTCATGCAAAAACTTTTCGGGGTTTATTAATAACGGTTTCTTGTCGGAAGTCAACAATGTCATCGAGCATATGTGTTTCATTTTTGTAATTTTTGTATTAGATATAAAAATTACAGATTTATATATTTCTATAAATTTCCTATTTTTATAGAATTTTTGGGTATTTTTCTCGAATAATCGAAGCAACGAGTGTTGGGACACTTGTAGGCTTCAACCGTCGAGAAAAACTCTCTGAAACGGCAAGTTCTCGCTTTAGGTTTTTGGGACAGCGACTTAAGTTGTTGTAAGATCATTGTAGGTACACTCGCAAAGTTTATTTTGCGAGTAGGGGCACTGCCCCTATCCTCGAAAGGGGCCTTGTCCCGCGATCGCGCCCGGAAACCGCTTAGCGGGACCGTTACGGGGAGGTGACTAATAAAATTGAAAAAAAAAATAGGAAAAATTATAGAAATTTTCTGTAAAAAATACATAATTTAGAATTATGTATAATTCTGTGATTGTCATGGCCCAATAACCCCAATTTGATTGGATGATGTGTTGTAATTCATAATACGGCCTGCGTGTCATTTTTGTGGTTGTGCGTGTTGTACCTCTTCTTATGATATTCTAGTTGTAAATAGTTTTAGACTCGAATGTAACTCGAGTTTCATATTTGTAATGTACAAAATGGAGCGGTGGAAAGTCCACTTGAAGACGAGGTTACGAGAAGGGTGCCGACGACACATGGCGGTCAAAGGAAGCGCTTGGAGAAGCCGCTAGCCTTAGGTTGACCGTCCGATCTTCTCATTGGCTTGAGAAGATCGTAGTAGGGCCATGACTACATCACAGTTAAATATATATATATATATATATATATATATTTGATTTTGCTTGTATGTATGTGATGCATGCTAGTAGAATAATGCTTGTATGTATATGATGCATGCTAGGATAATTTTCTTGTATGTATATGATGCATGCTAGAATAATGATTGTATGTATGTGATGCATGATAATATAGGATAATAAAGTCCTAAATGCGTATAAGATACACATTACGATTACATTAGATCATAATCGAATCAACTCGAAAATGCCTACCGAGCCTTGATACCCATCACTACCTCGATCATTTGTTGTTGTTGAATCTGCCAAAGCAGAGCAACGCATATTATCTTGGTAGGGTGCTGAGGGACAATCTTGGTCCCGCCTATCACACTTGGGTTAGAGTAAGCTCAATTAGATTGAGCAAAACTAGTTAACTCAATTGGATCGAGTAGAACTATAGGCATATTCCAATCATTGGAAAGATAGATTAAGATCGCATTTACACTAAATCTTGGGCGATTTAGCCAAAGCTAACTCAAGGTCTTTTGTAAATATGGGTCTTGATCCTATAAACAAGAGTTGCATAGAGATGTAATCGGTAATATGTTACCCACTGATCGTACTAAGTCTTGGGCGATTTAGCCAAAGCTAACTCAAGGCTTAGAATGATGTGGATCTTGTCCCACAAGAATTATAGCTAGTTTGTATGAATCTAGTAATGTGGTTTGACCACATCCATAACTCGATTCTACAAAATTCCTATAATTCAGTGGGAGCATCATTTGATTAAAAGCCTAATTAAATGATAAAAGGAATATGATATTAATTCTCTGCATTGTATGTTATAGATAACTATGTCGACAAACATGAACACTCTCTCTCTGCGTTCTGTCCTTGAGAAGGACAAGCTCAATGGAGCAAATTTCCTTGACTGGTACAGGAACCTGAGAATTATTCTCACCAAAGAAAGGAAGTTGTACATCCTGGAGCAGCCCATTCCGGAGGCACCTCCTGCCACTGCCTCGCGAGCTGACAAAGATGCTTACAAGAAGCATCAAGATGATGCATTAGATGTGTCATGTCTAATGCTCGCGACCATGAACTCTGAGCTTCAGAAGCAACATGAGTTCATGAATGCTTATGATATGGTTGGACATCTTCGTCAACTATATCAAGGACAAGCAAGGAATGAGAGATATGAAGTCTCTAAGGCATTATTTGGGTCCAAAATGCAAGATGGGACTCCCGTAGGTCCATATGTACTCAAGATGATTGGGTACGTAGAAAACCTACAAAAGCTGGGATTCCCACTTGATCAAGAGCTGGCCACTGACCTACTCTTGCAATCTTTGCCACAAGCCTACAATCAATTTGTCATGAATTATAACATGAATGAAATTGATAAGTCCTTTACTGAGATGCTTTCGTTAAGAAGGGAAAATCTGACACCATTTTGATGGTGCACAAGAAGAAAGGCAAGGGCAAGCCTAAAGGTAAGGGAAAGTCCCAAGCCAAGGGCAAAGGCAAAGAACTTAAACCCAAAGGAGGGGTAGCTAAGGAAGGGGCTTGCTTCCACTGCATGGAAGCTGGACACTGGAAGCGTAACTGCAAAGCTTACCTGGAAGATCTTAAGAAGAAAAGAAGTGAGACTTCTACTTCAGGTATAAATGTTATAGAAGTCAATCTATCTATTTCTTCATCATGGGTATTAGATACTGGATGTGCATCTCACATTTGTACCAATGTGCAGGCGCTGAGAAATAGCAGGGCATTGACAAAGGGCGAGGTGGACCTACGAGTAGGCAATGGAGCAAGGGTTGCTGCTGTTGCTTTAGGAACTTATGATCTATCTCTGCCCTCTGGCTTGAACTAGAATTAGATGAATGTTGTTGTTGTAGATCGAATGGCCGGCTAGAGGGGGGTGAATAGCCCTCGTTCGTTGGTTATCGGAATTTGCTCGTCTACAATTAGATTAGCGCAAGCGGAAACAACAATACAAGCAAATTAAACAAATAAAAACAAAGCAAAGGAAATAGACAATGCTAACACAAGATGTAACGTGGTTCACGGCTACGCCGCTAATCCACGGTCCCCGATTCGTCCTCGGTGAATCACTCCGCTCAACCAATCCACTAAATGGTCTCTCCTTTGCACCAAGCTAGGTGGAGGTAACCTTTACAATCAAGATCACTCTTCTTACAAATAGAATGGATTAAAAGCGAGTAAGAAGAGTTTAGAGCTTGTGGGGCACTAGGAAGATTGTTTGGAACTTAAGCATTAGCCTCTCAAAGGCTCACACCCTCTCTTTTTATAGAGAGGGCTAACTTCTTCCGTTGGCGCCATCGATCATTGCCGCCCATGGCGATCATTGCGTTACTACAACGGCCTCGAACACGCGTCGGATGCCGACCGCTGTTGTCCAACGGAACTCTTGTCGATCATTCTTGGACCTCACCCGATCATCGCGACCCGTAGTCGACCGCCGATCGGCTACGAGCGGTCTTGCGAAACCCTATTGACGGATCATCGCGCCGCAGCGATCGTTATCTTGGCGATCGTAACGATATAGCGATCGGCACGCCACAAACCGCGTCGATATACGGTCGAGCTACACTCGATTGAGCGATCGCGCCATTCCATGGCAATGATCGGCGGTGTCGAAAAACCCATCCGACACTTGGCCAAATGGCCAAGTTTCACCTAAGAGCTACCCCTCCCGGGTTACAATCGCCACTCTCATTTCTGAGTCCTTCGCCTTGAAGTTCTCTTCGTTCTCGCCACGTCCTCGGCGGCATCAGCGGCGGCTCTGCAATGCTCCTTCGCCTCTTGCCTC
The DNA here is from genome assembly GCA_025175895.1 of Wurfbainia villosa. NCBI lineage: Eukaryota > Viridiplantae > Streptophyta > Magnoliopsida > Zingiberales > Zingiberaceae > Wurfbainia > Wurfbainia villosa. Next base: position 28,571,974 of record CM045995.1, read on the forward strand.
AAGTCTACTTCCTCCGCTTTACTCCAAGCTTCGTCGCGGTCCCTCGGATGCTCCAAGCGCACGGCCTTGCAGCTATCCTTCACCGACTCAAGGCACGAGTCATGAGATGTGAAACTCGCCATGGCTCCATGTGCGAATTACTAAGTCCTGCACGACTTCAACGCACATATCAAATAAACATAACACACTAACTTAAACTCTTTGCCACACCATCAAAACCATATCACGGCAAGAGATTGCCCTAACAATCTCCCCCTTTTTGATGTGTGGCAATCCGTTTAAGTTAGGTAAAAACATTTGATATAAATTCTAAGGGTAAGAAAGCATGTAAAGATAAACATGATATAACAACATGCAACTCCCCCTTAATCCATGAAACTTTTTATAAAAATTTTCCTCCCCCTATCATATATTTCTCCCCCTTTTATAATTAACTTAACATAATATTTTCTCCCCCTTTGACACCATCAAAAAGATTATCACTAAGTTAAGAACCCATGGCATCAAGTCTAATGGAGGGAAAATATGACAAGTTATAAAATTGGGTACCACTTGTAAGTTCACAAACTGAAATCGGCCTTCAATGTTCTGATTTACAGGCCACCAGTCGACTGCTATCAGTATGGCAGTCGACTGGCACAAAGGAAGCCGAATTTCTGATTTTCTGGATGAAATTCAGAAATGCATTAAAAATTTCAGAAAATTCGAAAAATCATGAAATTCGAGGAACATATTTCTCTTAAGTATATCTATCAAGGAAAAATAGTTTTTCATGAAACATCATTATATCTTACAAGATTTGCCAAAAATCCAAACACTTGAAAAAACCACTAGTTTTTGAGCATGTTAGTATCAAGTTAGCTACCTAGTTTTGCATCCAATTGTTTCAAAACATGAATACATGTATTTTAAGGTAAGAAATTGTTTTGAAAACATTAGAAATATCCAACCATGATCTTTGGGCAATATGTCTATTAATTAAACATAAGCCTTCCCCATGATTGGTCTATTATTGATATTTTGATACTTTAAATGACCATCTAAATGCCATAGGCATTAGTGGACATTTGTATCATCCTAACATCTCACCCATGCTAAGTTTGCAATCAAGTTAGCCTATAATGAGTGTGAGATGCATCCTAGGGGGTATTTGTATATACTTAACCAATATGTTCATGCAATTCTATCAAGGTTAAGTGTCAATCTAACAACCTACATGATCATAATGATATATATGATTTAATTTCACATTATGACCATGAAATACATGTTTTCATCAAATTATAACCATGCATTAGGCATTATATGATGATAATAAATAAGTTATCACCTAAAGCATGATTTAAACCTATTTTTCATGATAATGTGCCCAATATCAAAATCATAAATCATGATTACACATATGCATAGAAATTACATTAATCATCATGATTTAAGCATTATTACCTTTTTATGGGCACGTTATCATCACCCAACACTATCTAAAAATGTTGTCCCGTCATCCTAAGTCAACCAAAATATGATATAGGTCAAGTTCATATGGTTGACTACCCTAGGGGTTTTCTAACCCTTAAGGATGGATTTTGGAACCCAAAATAGATTTTTACCTATGGGGTTCACTAGAAATTCCTTGGGGATCCATTTCTTAGCTATTACTTTGTTTTTGTCTTGTCCCCTAGCTATTAGGCATCTATAGGCCTTCTCATTTTTCTTCTCTTTATATCCTAGGCCTTTCTTGTTAAAACTTGCCCTTTGGCTCCCTATGATCATATTCAAGGTGTTGGAGCCAATTGTGAATTTTCCTAGGGCTTTGGTTAAATAATCTACCTTTTCCCTTAATGCCCTATTTTCTTCTATGCATGCATCACTAACATCTAAAGGCACATAATTATCATGTGAGCATGCATCATCATGGCAAGAAGAAGTATCATTATTATTTAAGCATGCATTTTCTAGCTTATTTTCTAATGCCTTAATTTGATCTAGCATGCATTTATTTTTCTTCTTTGCTCTAAACAAATCCTAGTTAAACTAGAAATCATAGAAACTATTTTACTAGGAGAGGCTTTCGTTACCATAGTTTCCATGTCCTCTTCTTCTTCTTGGATGATGAGGAGGATGATGATGTGGAGGAGGCTCCCCTTCACTTGAGCTCTCTCCTCTTGTGCTTGATCCTTCATTTTCGGAGGAGGAGCAATCCAAATCGTCAAAAGCCATCAAGGCCAAATTGGCGACAAAGGCATTCTCCTCATCCGATGATGAGGAGGAGGATGAGGAAGGATCATCCCATGTCTTGGCCTTGAATGCTTTGGCCTTCCCTTTTCTTTTGCCTTCTTCTCCTCTTCCTTCTTTTTCTTGCTCCCTTTTTCTTCTTCTTTTCTTCTTTCTTTTCCTCTCTTCCTTGCTTTTGTTTAGGAGAGGACAATTGTCCCTTATGTGTCCCTCTCCTTGGCAATTGTAGCATATCACCTTCCCCTTGGTCTTCTATTCCTATCATTTGATTTATCAAATCTAAAATTCTTAAATACGCCTCACCTTCCTTACCATGTAGGCTTCCTCGGTGCTATCCATGGAGGAGGAGGAGGCTTCATCATCGGAGGAGGAGGGACTTCCATCTTCTTCTTCCCTTGTTTGCCAACAATGCTACTCCTCTTGAGGGTTGAATTCTTGGCTCTTCTTGAATTCCTTCAAGCCTCGTTTCGTGGAGCTCCATTGTCGAGAAGAACTCCTCCAAGGTACTTACTTCCAAGTTCTTGGACATATAGAAGGAGTCCACCATGGAACTCCACTTTGAGGACCGGGGAAAGGCATCTATAGCCTTCATGAGCATGTCCCGGTTCGATAGCTTCTCACCTACACTTGTTAGCCCAATTAAAATTTCTTTAAACCTAGAGTGTAGTGAGGTTACCTTTTCTCCCTTTTCTAGTTTTATATTGGATAGTTGGGAGCGGAGGAGGTCTCTTCTTGCAAGCTTGGCCTCCGAGGTGCCTTCATGAAGCTCTCAAGCTTCTCCCACATCTTTGGCGCTAGTGCATTCTCCGATCCGGTTGATCTCCTGTTGAGGGAGCACATTGAGAAGATGATGTTTTGCCTTTGAGTTTGCAAGGTGCTCCTCTCGTTGCTTCTTATTCCACCTTGACTTCTCTATTGGCTCACCCCTTTCATCCCTAGGCAACTCGAAACCATTTTCCATTATAAGCATAATATCGAAATCGGTTTCGAAGAATACCTCCATTCTCCTTTTCCACCAAGAGAATTCGTCGTCGAACTTCGGTGGGTGGATGTTGGAGCCGGCCATTTTTGATGTAGGGCTTGTTGCGGCGGTTAGTCCGGTGACAAGCAACCTCGGCTCTGATACCACTTGTTGTAGATCGGATGGCCGGCTAGAGGGGGGTGAATAGCCCTCGTTCGTTGGTTATCGGAATTTGCTCGTCTCTGATTAGATTAAGCGGAAACAACAATACAAGCAAATTAAACAAATAAAAACAAAGCAAAGGAAATAGACAATGCTAACACAAGATGTAACGTGGTTCACGGCTACGCCGCTAATCCACGGTCCCCGATTCGTCCTCGGTGAATCACTCCGCTCAACCAATCCACTAAATGGTCTCTCCTTTGCACCAAGCTAGGTGGAGGTAACCTTTACAATCAAGATCACTCTTCTTACAAATAGAATGGATTAAAAGCGAGTAAGAAGAGTTTAGAGCTTGTGGGGCACTAGGAAGATTGTTTGGAACTTAAGCATTAGCCTCTCAAAGGCTCACACCCTCTCTTTTTATAGAGAGGGCTAACTTCTTCCGTTGCGCCATCACGATCATTTGCGCCCATGGCGATCATCGCTGCTACAACGGCCTCCGAACACGTGATGTCGATCTGTCGGTCCCGGCCTGTTGTCCGGAACTCTTGTCGATCCGACCTCTCACGCCGGCTCGACCGCCTATCGGCTTGATCTCGATCTGGCAAAACCCTATTGACCCGATCACGCCTTGATGATCATAATCTTCTTGATCGGCCCGGCGTATAGCGATCACGCCACAAACCGATCGATCGTATACGGTCGAGCTACACTCGACTCGGAAGCGATCATCGCCATTCCATGGCGATCGGTGTCGAAAACCCATCGACACTTGGCCAATGGCCAAGTTTCACCTAAGAGCTACCCTCCCGGGTTACAATCGCTCCTCTCATTTCTCGAGTCCTTCGCCGAAGTTCTCTTCGTTCCTCGCCACGCCTCGGCATCAGGCGCACGGCTCTGCAATGCTCCTTCGCGTCTCTTGCCTCGAAGTCTACTTCCTCCGGCTTTACTCCAAGCTTCTCGTCCGGCGGTCCCTCGGATGCTCCAAGCGCACGGCTTCCGCAAAGCTATCCTTCACCGACTCAAGGCACGAGTCATGAGATGTGAAACTCGCCATGGCTCCATGTGCGAATTACTAAGTCCTGCACGACTTCAACGCACATATCAAATAAACATAACACACTAACTTAAACTCTTTGCCACACCATCAAAACCATATCACGGCAAGAGATTGCCCTAACAGTTGTTATGTGTCTGCCTTAACTAAGAACATCATTTCAGTTTCTTGTTTGGACAAGAAAGGATTTACATTTATAATAAAGAACAAATGTTGTTCAGTTTATTTAAATGATATGTTTTATTGTAGTGCACCTCTAATGAATGGACTCTACTTTCTAGACTTAGAGAGTCCTATCTATAACATAAGTACCAAGAGGTTCGAGTCAAATGAGTTGAACCAAACCTATCTCTGGCATTGTCGCTTAGGTCACATAAATGAGAGTCGCTTATCTCAGCTCCATAAGGATGGGCTGCTAGACTCATTTGATTTTGAATCATATGACACATGCGAGTCTTGCTTTTTAGGCAAGATGACCAAGACTCCCTTTAGTGGACACAGCGAAAGAGCAACAGATTTGTTAGAACTTATACATAGTGATGTATGTGGTCCATTCAATGTTGCTGCTAGAGGTGGTTACAAGTACTTCATTACATTTACTGATGACTTCAGTAGATATGGTTATGTGTATCTTATGACACATAAATCAGAATCCTTTGAAAAGTTCAAAGAATTCAAGAATGAAGTACAAAACCAGCTTAGCAAGAGTATTAAGATACTTCGATCAGATCGAGGTGGTGAATACCTTAGCCATGAGTTTCGTGACTATCTAGCTGAGTGTGAGATTCTATCCCAACTCACTCCTCCTGGAACACCATAGTGGAATGGTGTATCCGAAAGGAGGAATCGTACCCTATTAAATATGGTACGATCTATGATGAGTCACATAGATCTTCCTATATCCTTTTGGGGATATACTCTAGACACAGCAGCCTTTACCCTTAACCATGTACCATCCAAGGTTGTCATAAAGACACCATATATGATATGGACAGGGAGAAATCCCAAGATGTCTTTCATGAGGATTTGGGGTTGTGAGGCTTACGTTCGACGTCAAGTCTCAAACAAATTGGGACCCAAATTCGATATGTGCTATTTTGTTGGATATCCCAAGGATACAAAGGGATATTACTTCTACATTCCCAGTCAGCACAAAGTGTTTGTAGCAAAGACTGAGTTTTTCTAGAAAGGGATTTTGTTTCTAGAAAAACTAGTGGGAGTACCTTCGATCTTGAAAAATTCAAGATAAGGACTATAGCACTGAGGCCTTAATGGAGGTTGAACATGAACCACAAAGTGTTGTGGGTGATGAGGTTGTTGCACAAAGAGTTGTGGAACAACCACCTGTTCAGGTAGACCTACCTCTTCGCAAGTCGTATAGGTCACGTCGTCAGCCCGAGAGATACTCATTTCTCTTGTCTGACCATGATGACGTTATGCTCATTGAGAATGAGCCTACCTCCTATCAGGAAGTTGTGATGAGCCCAGATTCTGAGAAATGGCTAGAGGCCATGAGATCCGAGATGGAATCCATGTACACCAACCAAGTATGGACTTTGGTTGATCCACCTGAAGGGGTCAAACCCATTGGGTGTAAGTGGGTCTTTAGGAGAAAGACTGACATGGATGGACTTATGCATACCTATAAGGGTCGATTGGTGGCTAAAGGTTTCAAGCAAATTCATGGTATTGACTATGATGAAACCTTTTCTCCAGTGGCGATGTTTAAGTTCATTCGGATCTTGCTTGCTATTGCAGCATACCACGATTATGAGATCTGGCAGATGGATGTCAAAACTGCATTTTTGAATGAAAACTTACTCGAGGATGTGTACATGATGTTGGATCGATGTGGTTCGCTAGAGGGGGGTGAATAGCGAAAAGCCTTTTTCTTTCGAATTTGTTTCAAGACAAATATACGCAGCGGAAATGTAAATGAAACAAAAAGAGACAAGTTTATTTTTTACTTGGTTCGTAGCCTTCGGCTACTACTCCAAGGCCCTAACGGTCCTAGACTGTGTACGGAGGGAAATTCACTAAAACACTCCTCCTCGTTGGAGGCAGGAGTTTGACGATTACAAAAAACTTTCGAAGCAAAATGATAGAGAGACAAACCCTCTCTTCTATTAAAGTAAAATGCAACGATAGAAAAACCTCGAGTAAAAGAGTTGCAATATTAAAAACAATAACAAGGATTATACCAACAACTAAAAAGAAAGACCTTAAGCTAGGGTTGTTGGCAGCACTTCGTTGTCGTAGAGTCGTCGGAGAGTCACAGCATTGCGGAAGCTTTTTAGCACTTAGAATTGTTGTAAAACCCCTAGGTTAGGACCTCCTTTTATAGCCTTTGAGCCCCTTTTCGAGAGGAACCCTAGCCAATCATATTTGAGCACCACTCCCCTTGAAATTTGGTGATAAACCTTGACTCCTCGAGGCTGATCCTTTGTCCGGAATGACGATGGCCATCACCCGATCATTCAAGATGGCGAGTCGATCAGTCTTGACCAGCGATCGGCGATTGTGGCAATGAGTCCTCCAAGTGGCGATTGGTGATGCTTGCTCGCAGTCAAAATTAGCTCAACAAAAACATAATTTCGATGGTCGTCGACCATCCGATCTCGACCTAGACCATCTATAAGATGTCTTTGGTCGGATCTACGCTTAAGTCTTTCCCCGTAACGAGGATACGACCTTACTTACACTCGCACACACGAGCTTACCTCGATACTTACGTGTTGCTTTTGCTTCCGGCCTTCCACTCAATTCCTTCGGCTCCCTCCGAAGTCACTTGAGTGTCACCCGACCACCGCGGCTTCCTCCGGGTGTCGCTAGCCTTCAGCTCCAGCTATAGCAATTTTCAGCACACTCGATTCAGCTCGTGAGATAACAACATGAGCTTAACTTTGTATCGTTTGCTATAATCAAAACTCAGGTTCGACTTAGGTGCCTACTACACCAACACATGACACAACTTGAGGGTTTTGAAGATCCACAGCATACTGGGAAGGTATGCAAGCTGCAAAGGTCCATTTATGGGCTAAAGCAAGCATCTCAGAGCTGGAATCTTCGATTCGATGATGCGATCAAACAGTTTGGTTTCATCAAGAATGAAGATGAACCATGTGTCTACAAGAGGGTTAATGGGAACACAGTTGTCTTCCTTGTATTGTATGTGGATGACATACTGCTCATTGGGAATGACATCCCTTAGCTACAGTCTGTGAAGACTTGGCTAGGGACGTGCTTCTCAATGAAGGACTTAGGTGAAGCAGCCTGTATTCTAGGCATCAAGATCTATAGAGATAGATCTAAGAGATTGCTTGGCCTAAGTCAGAGTACATACATTGACACGGTATTACTACGGTTTGCCATGCAGAATTCCAAGAATGGACTTCTGCCGATGTCACATGGTGTGAGTCTTTCGAAGACTCAAAGTCCCACTTCTAGAGAGGAGAGAGACTGCATGGATAAGATCCCTTACGCATCTGCTATAGGATCTATCATGTACGCCATGCTGTGTACTCGTCCTGATGTCTCGTATGCTTTGAGCATGACGAGTAGATACCAATCAAATCCAGGTGAGCGTCACTGGATAGCAGTCAAGAATATTCTTAAGTACTTAAGAAGGACTAAAGAATTTTTCTTGATATTTGGAGGCGATGAGGAGCTAGCTATAAAGGGTTACAGCGATGCCAGCTTCCAAACTGACCAGGATGATTATAGATCGCAGTCAGGGTTCGTGTTTTTCTTGAATGGTGGCACTGTGAGCTGGAAGAGTTCGAAGCAGGACACAGTTGCTGATTCTACAACAGAAGCCGAGTATATCGCTGCATCTGAGGCAGCAAAGGAGGCAGTTTGGATCCGCAAGTTCATTATTGAACTTGGGGTGGTTCCTAGCATTGCAGATCTTATAGAGCTCTATTGTGACAATAATGGAGCGATTGCACAGGCTAAGGAACCTCGCTCACACCAGCGGACCAAACACATACTACGGCGCTTCCATCTCATTCGAGAGATTATCGATAGAGGAGATGTGAAGATTTGCAGAGTACCCACAGAGGCTAACATCGCAGATCCCTTGACCAAGGCTTTGGCACAGAAAAAGCATGATGGTCACACTAGGTCATTAGATATTAGATACTACGGTGATTGGCACTAGTGCTAGTGGGAGATTGTTAGTGAAAGCCCTAGAGCCAATCATGTGATGATTGTTGTATGGACTTTATTGTATCATATTCCTATTTATAAAGGCATGGTTATTATATTTACTTGTATTTATGCCAAATAACTAAATATAACAATGTCCTTGAGTAGTAGGTTCTTATCTATATCAATCGATTGGTTGAATCGATAATGAGATGATATAGAGAACACTACTCTTAATCATTCCTAGTCGAGTATTAACATTCAGGGATAATGTTAATGCGTAGAGACTAGCATGTAGGTCAACATGATGACTTGATCTCACAAGTCATGGATATGACATATCAAGTTGACACATGGGTATGCATTGGAGAATGTATACTGAATGACCCGCCATGAGAAACTATCATGGATCGTTATATGAGTGTCATATACTTTCTCATGTGGCTATTAGTATGACTATTAGTCCTTAGACCTGAAGTCACCATGGTTCCCTACATAAGGAGTTGCATACTTTGGCTTCGTCAAACGTCACCCGTAAATGGGTGGACTATAAAGGCGATTACTGGGTATGTAACAAATTATGTGGAGGGATGTGAGTGATGTAGATGGAATCTATCCCTCCTATATGACGGGAGTGACATCGATATTCTTGATAGAGTGAGACCACAAAGTGCATGGTCATGCCCAAATGAGTCAATATGAGATATTGAGCTCATTTGATTAGAGTGAGTCTACTTGGAGTTCAAGATTTAGATTGTACCGAGGATGACACGGTCTATGCCTCGATTGGTCAATCTAGTTGTCAAGGATAGAGGGACATTGTCACATATTGTGAGAGTCACAATTTGTAGTCACAAAGGTGATGTTGGAGCTCAACATTCTTGTAACTTGGGTAGCAATGATGTGTTGCTAGATACCGCTCATTGCTTATGTTCCTAAATCGGTTTAGAGACATTGCCAACATTACAAGAACCTATAGGGTCACACACATAAGGGCAATTAGATGGAGATTAGGTTCATATGATGAACCATGAGGATTAGATTCATGGGATGAACCAAATTGGATTAAGAGTAATCTAAATTAGACTAATTGAGTTAGACTCAAGTTGATTCAAGTGTTGAATGAGTCTAATTTAGATTTGATTCATCAAATCAATTTAAATTAATGAATAGAGATTCATTAAATTAAATTGACTTGAATCAAATGGTTGGATTTGATCAACCATGGGAGATAAGAGGTCAAGTTTGACTTGACTTGAGAGGGAAGATGAAAGGTAAAGTTTGACTTGACCAAATGTCATGTCATGATGATGACTTGGCATGGCTGACCATCGACTTTGTCATGTGGTGCCACCTCATGAGGGAGACCAAGGGTCATGGGAGTTACATGCATGCATGTAACCCCCTCTCCATAATGTGGCCGGCCACCTCTTGATGGGGGTGAATTGATTTTGGGTAACTCCATCTTCTTCTTCACAACTTCATCTTCTTCCTTGGATTATTCCCTCAAGCTCTCTCCCTCTCCCAACCTCCTTGGCCGAACCATCCATAGAGTGATAGCACACTCAAGGGTGTGTTTTCTCCACCTATTGCTTATGTGGATACCAATAGAGGAGTGTGCACTTGACATTCTCGAGTTCCGGCGAACCTTTTGGACGAGCGGGATTTGCGAAGGGCGTCGCATCGAGGGTAACGTCCTTATCATGTAGATCTAAGGTAGATCTAGGGTTTTATACAAACACATACATGTTTTAGTTTTAATACATCTTCGCACGGATCCGTGGCCGGACTTTCGGGGTTTCCGCAACGCAAAAAGTAGTTTTTTGCGGCTCGGAAAGTCCAACCGTATATATAATTGAAAAACAATTATAGACATGTTACAAAAGAAAATAGACAATCAATATACCTCTTGATCTTCTATTGTATGTCCTTCCTCCTTTTGGACGTCGTGTGAGCGATGATCTGCCAAAAGTTGAAGCTCCTAGATCACCAATCTTCCTTCCTTGCTCGCTCCGAACAAGAGGAAGTATAGAAAAAAGATCCTTCTCCTTCCTTTAGCCAACCAACAAGCACCAACCTAGATACTTGCCGTCGGCCAACAAGGAAAAGGGATGAGAAAGATGGATGCTGGCCAAAAGCTCCAAGGGAAGACCTTAAGCTATGTTTCCACCGGCCAAGGAGAAGAGGATGAAGGGGTTTGGACGCCGATAAAAAAGGGGAAAGGCTAGTTTGGGCGCCTGCCAACAACAAGAAGAAAAGAAAAAGGAAAACCTTTCCTTATTTATGGCTGCCTACACCCCAAACCCTAATCGTCCAAGCTTGTCGCCCCTTAACCCTAATCCTTCTTCTATATTCTTTTGTCATCCTCCCTTAAGCACCCTTATATAGAGTTAGGCCTAAGCCTCCTTTAATCTCTACCATCAGTTCTAGGGATTTAATCTCAACCGTCAGATCTAGAGATTTAATCTCAACCGTCGGATCTAGAGATTTAATCTCAACCGTTGGATCTAGAGTTTTGTTTTCAACCATTGGATATAGGCTTCATGAGGTTTTAATAGGCTACAATAGGGAACATGAGGAGGAGTTGGATCTTGGCCACCCAATGGATCAAGCCCACATAAAGTCTGATCCATTAATGATAATCCAATCCACTAAAGGATTATCATTGATCTACCTCACCAACCCCCATAAGTTAATATGGGCTCCATATATTATTTGTACATTTTTCTCCCCGTGTTTAAGATCTCGAATGTCCGTCGATTAATTAATTTATTGACCATTAATTAATCAACATCTAACTCCATGAGTAGTACCACTCAACCTTTTCATCATGCCGGACCAAGTCCACCTGTAGGGTTTACATGATGAACCTTATGAGCTCCTTAAGGGGACATCATCATCCTAATATATAGGACACAGTTTTCTCCTATAATCAACGACACGCCATATAAATAATATCATTTCCTGACTTACCGAGTCTATCGATTTAATCTATAAATCTCGTCCATTGGTAAATCAAAGAAATGAATACTAAGTATATGTGTCCGTTATTATATCAGGATTAAGAGCATGTACAATATAATATCTGAGGTTCGATTCGATTATGTAGTCAGCAATAAATCGAATCACCTCTAAGTCGGTCCTTCTTAATACACACAAAGTGTATTAGTGTGATTCTATGGTCAAGACAAACCAATACCAAATCACACTACAACCATACCAATGGTTTGTCCAAAGTCATCTCGATTGTGAGCCTATACTTATACTTTACAAGGAGTCTATAACATGATCTCCCGTGTGACACCACACACCATGTTATCTACAATGTAATGTATTAGACAATATGCATAACCATAAATATGCAAACAATGATCATGTGATTTTTATTTCAAAATAAAGATGTTCATACAAAAGATAGACTTTTCAGTATACATCCCAACAGATGGATCATCTCATGTTGCCTTGTGTGCCTTGGCCTTCCCTTTTTCCTTGGCTTTCTTTTCATCCTCCTTCTTCTTGCTCCCTTTCTTCTTCTCTTCTTTCTTTCTTTTCTCCTCCTTGCTTTTGTTCAAGAGGGGACAATCATCCCTTATGTGTCCCTCTCCTTGGAAATTATAGCATACTATCTTTCTCCTTGGCCTTCTTCACCTATCATTAGATTTGTTAAACTTAAAATTCTTTAAGGCATGTCTTACCTTCCTTACCATATATGCCTCTTCATTGCTATCCATAGAGGAGGAGGAAGAATCTTTATCGGATGAAGAAGATGGAGTCTCCTTCTTCTTCCCCTTGCTTGCTACTAGTGTCTCTCCCTTTGATTGACTCCTTGGCTCTTCTACTATGCCTTCAAGTCGTGTTTCATGCAATTCTATAGTAGAAAAGAATTCCTCTAGAGTACTTACCTCTAGATTCTTAGAGATATAGAAGGAGTCCACCATGGAGCTCCATTTGGATTACCGAGGGAAGGCATCTATGGCCTTCATGATCATGTCTCTATTTGAGAGCTTCTCCCCTACACTTGTTAAGTCATTAATAACTTCTTTAAAGCGTGAATGAAGAGATATTACCTTCTCTCCCTTATCGAGTTTGATGTTGTTGAGTTGGGAGCAAAGAAGGTCCCTTCTTGCTAGTTTGGCTTCCGAGGTGCCTTCATGGAGTTCTACAAGTCTCTCCCACATTTCCTTGGCGCTTGTGCATTCACCAATTCTATTAATCTCTTGTTGAGGGAGCACGTTGAATAGATGATGCTTGACTTTCGAATTTGCCAAGTACTCCTCTCTTTGTTTCTTTGTCCATCTCGATTTCTCTAGTGGCTCCCCTTCCTCATCCCTAGGTATCTCGAAACCATTTTTCATTATTAACATAATTTCAAAGTCGGTTTCGAAAAATACCTCCATTCGCATTTTCCACCAAGCGAATTCCCCCTCGAACTTTGGCGGATGGATGTTTGAGCCGGCCATTGTCGATGATTGTGCAGCGGTGAGTCCGGCGACAATCTCCTCGCTCTGATACCACTTGTTGGATCGTCGGTGGCCGGCTAGAGGGGGGTGAATAGCCTTTCTCGTGTATGGTGGAATTTGCTCATTCTTGATCATCTATGAATATGATTAGCGCAACGGAAATATAAACAATAAAAACAATCAAGAAGACAAGCACTAACAAACCGATATAACATGGTTCACGGCTTTGCCGCTAATCCACGGACCGATTCGTTCTAGGTGAATCATGCCTAAACCTTCACTATTCTCTCCTTGGCACCAAGCAAGGTGGAGGTAACCTTTTCTTACAAGATCACTCTTCTTACAATAGGATTGAGATAAATGCAAGTAAGAAGAGTAGGAAAACGTTTTGGGCACTTGGGTGTTGTTTGGAGTTAAAGCATTAGGTTCCCCAAGTGTCCAAAGGCCTCTTCTTATAGGAAAGGGGTCATTCTTCCCGTTGATCCAGCGGTAGTCGACTGATGCCTCGATCAATCGACTGCTGCTGTGGTCGTTGCCTCACAATGGCTCCTTCCACATTGGATTCCAACCAACGGCTCCCACATCAGTCGACTGATCATCCCATCAGTCGACTGATAGAGCCAACAGTCGAGTGCTCAAAGCGAGCAGTCAACTCTCCAACATTATGTGCCTGAAACCCTCAACATCAGTCGACTTCTCCCCTTGGCAGTCAACTGATGGAGCTAGCAATCGACTTCCACGAGCTAGCAGTCGACTGTTCAGCCAGAACTTGGACTCGAACACCAGTCAAGTCTCCAGTCGATTGCCATATCATGGCAGTCAACTGATGTCGGGAAAACCCATCCGACACTTATCCAATTGGACAAGATCACCTAAGAGCTACCCCGTCCTGGGTTACAATCGCTCACTCTCATCTTTCCTTGGAATCCCTCGTCTTTGAAGTTCTCTTCGTCCGGCCACGTCCCTCGGATGCGCCAAGCACATGGCTTCACAGCGCCATCCTTCGCGTCTCGCCCTGAAGTCTACTTCCTTCGGCTTCACTCCAATGCTCTTCGTCCGGCGGTCCCTCGGATGCACCAAGAGCACAGCTTTCGCAATGCATCTTTCACCTACTCAAGGACCGAGTCATGAAATGGTGAATCTTGCCAATTCTATCGTCATCCATGTGCGAATTACTAAGTCTTGCCTGACTTCAATGCACATATCAAATCCATAACAAACCTAACTTAAACTCTTTGCCACACACATTAAAACCACAGCACATGGGTTGATTTCCCTAACAAATGGCATTGATTTAAAGTCCCAAGATAAAGGAATCAAATCGGATATGCCTAAATATATGCATGAACCCTTAGATTTAGAGAAGAACAAAACCCACATCTCATAAAAACTATAAGGATGACATGTGTGTATTGATACACTATAGACACAGGTCAGATGTTAGGAAATGAGTTAAATTCATGTATTTATATAGTACATCTATATGAACTCTAACTCTTTCAATCATTAGTATGAATCATGAGGAAAGTTAATGTATAATTCATGTCCATTAAGCCCATAGACCATGATTCAATATAAGGCTTAGGCACGGTGGTGCTTGCAGAAGTGGCATGTGTCAATTCCGGAGGAGGTCTAAAGCCCTTTCCTAGATTCAGATGACCTCTACATGTCTTGGACACCACGTCGAGGCCCATAGGGCCCTCCGTGATTTACCTCACTCACAATGGTCATGGGACAGGTCGGTGGGGGCTGCTAGGTTGGCGGTTCCAACCTTTGGAGGAATAAAGGTTTTAAAAATATTTTAAAACCATCTTAGAAAATCTTGGTGAAATCTATCTTTTGTGAGCAATCACCATTGATCATATTAACACAAAGTTAGACAAAACTTTGAAAGTTTTCAATTCTTTTAAACTTTGTATCAATCCCTTAAAATAATGGTTATTTTATTATAAAACTACTTTTCATCCATTGTATTTCATGTAAGTAATATACGTATGGAGTTTCATGATTTTTCAAATTACATATAATTATTTATGATTTTTTAAAACTCGATTCTGAAATCTGATTTCTACAGTTTATAAAAACTAGTCAACTGCTGCTTAGAGTAGTTGACTGGTGTTGGTGATAGTCGACTGATTGCTGATTTCAGTCGACTGTTGATGTTGATTTTGGCTTAACAAAGTGTGTTTAGCTAATTATCAGTACCCCTAAGTACCCTAATATCTCCTAACCCAAGGATATGTTTTGGAAAGCATTAGAAAGGTGAAATAATCATTGAAAATGATTAGAGTAGTTATTTAGGGTAAAGTATCAAATTTTAAGGGAGGTTAAAGTTCAAGGTTGAATTTTTACCCTTAATTTTGATTGTTTAGAGTTCCTATATGCTTATGATCTCTCCAAGGACATTGTAGGTGCAATGGTCAAGGAGGAGTAAGCCCTTTAGGAGGAGGTCATCCATCTTGGTATGATGGATAAATTTTGATTACAAAGGAGGAGAAGTGAGGATTAGGTAAACCTTCATTATGGATTGCCTCTCATTTAGTGATAAGGGTTGTATCACTAAGAAGAGTGAAGGCACCCAACATGATTTTTGACTAAGGGGGAGAATGAATGATCTCATTGGTATATGAGACATTAAAAACCTTGGTGGGCTTTTTAATGTATGTCAAAGGGAGAGAAGTGAGGCGCTAAGTTAGGTAAACCTTCATTATGCGGCATAAGAAGAGTTAAGTTAGGTTATGGGACAATCTAACTTAAAAGTATTGTCAAACATCAAAAAGGGAGAGATTGTTGGTACAATCGACCCATGTCACTATTGAACAAACTCAAGTGGGACTTGAGTAGGGTTTTGATGTTTAACAATGGGTTGACAATGGATTTGACCATTGTTTGATAATATGGATTTTACCATATATTAACTATATGACAAGTGGATGATTAAGATATCCAAAGTCATATAGGGGGGAATATTTGGGGGAGAATATTTAGGGGAGCAATCAAACCTTAGGTCAAGGTTGACCTCCATCCTTGACCTAACTCGAGTGAGACTCGAGTGGAAGTCCAAGTATGGATACTCAGCAATGGAAAGTCCAAGATTGGATTCTTAGCAATGGAGAAGTTCAAGTTTGGAGACTTGGAAAAGGAAAATCCAAGAATGGTCTTTTCATGGAGAAGTCCAAGTATGGATGTCCATGTTAGTGAAAGCCCTAGAGTCAATCATATGATGATTGTTGTATGGACTTTATTGTATCATATTCCTATTTATAAAGGCATGGTTATTATATTTACTTGTATTGGTGCCAAATAACTAAATATAATAATGTCCTTGGGTAGTAGGTTCTTATCTATGTCAATCGATTGGATGAATCGATAATGAGATGATATAGAGAACACTACTCTTAATCATTCCTAGTCGAGTATTAACATTCAGGGACAATGTTAATGCGTAGAGACTAGCATGTAGGTCAACAAGATGACTTGATCTCACAAGTCATGGATATGAGATATCAAGTTGACACATGGGTATGCATTGGAGAATGTATAATGAATGACCCGCCATGAGAAAGTATCATGGATCGTTATATGAGTGTCATATACTTTCTCATGTGGCTATTAGTATGACTATTAGTCCTTAGACCTGAAGTCACCATGGTTCCCTACATAAGGAGTTGCATACTTTGCTTTCAAAAGCGTCACCCGTAAATGGGTGGACTATAAAGGCGATTAATGGGTATGTAATATATTATGCGGAGGGATGTGAGTGATGTAGATGGGATCTATCCCTCCTATATGACGGGGGTGACATCGATATTCTTGATAGAGTGAGACCACGAAGTGCATGGCCATGCCCAAATGAGTCAATATGAGATATTGAGCTCATTTGATTAGAGTGAGTCTACTTGAGTTCAAGATTTAGATTGTACGAGGATGACACGGTCTATGCCTCGATTGGTCAATCTAGATGTCAAGGATAGAGGACATTGTCACATATTGTGAGAGTCACAATTAGTAGTCACAAAGGTGATGTTGGAGCTCAACATTCTTGTAACTTGGGTAGCAATGATGTGTTGCTAGATACCGCTCATTGCTTATGTTCCTAAATCGGTTTAGGGACATTGCCAACGTTACAAGAACCTATAGGGTCACACACATGAGAGCAATTAGATGGAGATTAGGTTCATATGATGAACCATGAGGATTAGGTTCATGGGATGAACCAAATTGGATTAAGAGTAATCCAAATTAGACTAATTGAGTTAGACTCAAGTTGATTCAAGTGTTGAATGAGTCTAATTGAGATTTGATTCATCAAATCAATTTAAATTAATGAATAGAGATTCATTATATTAAATTGACTTGAGTCAAGTGGTTAGATTTGATCAACCATGGGAGATTAGAGGTCAAGTTTGACTTGACTTGAGAGGGAAGTTGAAAGGTCAAGTTTGACTTGACCAAATGCCATGTCATGATGATGACTAGGCATGGCCGGCCAATGATGATGCTCCACATCATCATTGACTTGGTCAATTAGTGCCACATCATGAGGGAGACCAAGGGTCATGGGAGTTACATGCATGCATGTAACTCCCCCTCCATGAAGTGGCCGGCCACCCGTTGGGGGTTATGTGAGTGAAAATTCCTTTGGTGAGTAATCACTCATTACTTCATCTTCTTCCTTGGGAATTTTCCTCTCAAGCTCTCCCTCTCCTGCCTCTCTTTGGCCGAACCAACCAAGGAGTGCTAGCACACTCAAGGTTGAGTTTTCTTCCACCTATTGCTTGTGTGGATACCATAGAGGAGTGTGCACTTGACACTCTCGAGTTCGGACTTTTTAGGCGGGATTTGCGAAGGGCATCGCATCAAGGGTAACATCCTTATCTCTTAGTTCTAAGGTAGATCTAGAGGATTTTGTAAGCACATACATGTAATTAGTTTTAATACTTCTTCGCACGGATCCGTGGCCGGGACTTCCGGGGTTTCAATAGCGGTTTTGCGGCGAAAAAGCCCAGCGATGGGTATCGAGCCACGCGAAGCATGTATGTTTCGTTTTTGTAGTTTTTATATTAGATATAAAAATTACAGATTTATATGTTTCTGTAAATTTCCTAATTTTATAGAATTTTTGGGTATTTTTCTCGTAGAGTCGAAGCAACGAGTGTTGGGTCACTCGTAGGCTTCAACTGTCGAGAAAAACTCTCCGAATCGGCGAGTTCTCGCTTTAGGTTTTTGGGACAGCGACTTAAGTCGCTGTAGGATCGTTGTAGGGACACTCGCGAAGTTTATTTTGCGAGTAGGGGCGCTGCCCCTATCCCCGAAAGGGGCCATGTCCCGCGATCGCGCCCAGAAACCGCTTAGCGGGACCGTTTCGGAGAGATGACTCATAAATTCGAAATAAATTAGGAAAAATTATAGAAATTTTCTGTAAAAATACATAATTTTGAATTATGTATGATTCTGTGATTGTCATGGCCCAATAACCCAATAGGATTGGATTATGTGTGTTGTAATTCATAATACGGCTGCGTCTTAGTTGTGTGGTTGTGCGTGTTGTAAAATGTTTGCGACCTGCGCGTCGCACCTCTTCTTTTAATATTCTAGTTGTAAATAGTTTAAGACTCGAATGTAACTCGAGTTTCGTATTTGTAATGTACAAAAATGGAGCGGTGGAAAGTCCACTTGAAGACGAGCTTACGAGAAGGGTGACGACGACACATGGCGGTCAAAGGAAGCGCTTGGAGAAGCCGCTAGCCTTAGGTTGACCGTCCGATCTTCTCATTGGCTTGAGAAGATCGTAGTAGGGCCATGACTATATCACATTTAATTATATATATATATATATGTTGATATATATATATTTAATTGATTTATGCTTGTATGTATGTGATGCATGCTAGTGAAAAAAAAATGCTTGTATGTATATGATGCATGCTAGGTTAATTTTCTTGTATGTATATGATGCATGCTAGAATAATTAATGTATGTATATGATGCATGCTAATATAGGATAATAAAGGCCTAAATGCGTATAAGATACACATTACGATTAGATTAGATCATAATCGAATCAACTCGAAAATGCCTACTGAGCCTTGATACCCATCACTACCTCGATCATTTGTTGTTGTTGAATCTGCCAAAGCAGAGCAACGCATATTATCTTGGTAGGGTGCGGAGGGACAATCTTGGTCCCGCCTATCACGACTCGGGTTAGAGTAAGCTCAATTAGATTGAGCAAAACTAGTTAACTCAATTGGATCGAGTAGAACTATAGGCATATTCCAATCGTTGGAAAGATAGGTTAAGATCGCATTTACACTAAATCTTGGGCGATTTAGCCAAAGCTAACTCAAGGTCTTTTGTAAATGTGGGTCTTAATCCTATAAACAAGAGTTGCATAGAGATGTAATCGGTAATGTGTTACCCACCGATCGCATTAAGTCTTGGCGATTTAGCCAAAGCTAACTCAAGGCTTAGTATGATGTGGATCTTGTCCGCAAGAATTATAGCTAGTTTGTATGAATCTAGTAAAAGTGGTTTGACCACATCCATAACTCGATTCTATAAAATTCTTATAATTGAAGGGAGCATCATTTGATTAAAGGCCTAATTAAATGATAAAAGGAATATGATATTAATTCTGCATTGTATGTTGTAGATTACTATGTCAAACAACACGAACACTCTCTCTCGCGATCTGTCCTTGAGAAGGACAAGCTCAATGGAGCAAATTTCCGGATCGGCATAGAACTCGAGAATTGTTCTCACCCAAGAAAGGAAGTCAGACGTCTGGAGCAGCCCATTCCGAGGCACCTCCGCCACGCCTCGCGATGACAAAGATGCTTA
This sequence comes from Wurfbainia villosa, assembly GCA_025175895.1. NCBI lineage: Eukaryota > Viridiplantae > Streptophyta > Magnoliopsida > Zingiberales > Zingiberaceae > Wurfbainia > Wurfbainia villosa. The sequence goes on from CM045995.1 coordinate 28,591,835, forward strand.
CAAGAAGCATCAAGATGATGCATTAGATGTGTCATGTCTAATGCTCGCGACCATGAACTCGAGCCGGAAGCAACATGAGTTCATGAATGCTTATGATATGGTTGGACATCTTCGCCAACTATATCAAGGACAAGCTAGGCATGAGAGATATGAAGTCTCTAAGGCATTATTTGGGTCCAAAATGCAAGACGGGACTCCGTAGGTACATATGTACTCAAAATGATTGGGTACGAGAAAACCTACAAAGGTCGGGATTCCCACTTGGCCAAGAGTTGGCCACGACCTAATCTTGCAATCTTTGCCAAGAGCCTTCGATCAATTTGTCATGAATTATAACATGAATGAAATTGATAAGCCATTACTGAAATGCTCAAAGATGTTGAGAATCGCAGAGCTTAACCTTAAGAAGGGTAACTGACACCATTTTGATGGTGCGAAGAAGGCAAGGGCAAGCCTAAAGGTAAGGGAAAGTCCCAAGCCAAGGGCAAAGGCAAAGAACTTAAACCCAAAGGAGGGGTAGCCAAGGAAGGGGCTTGCTTTCCGCAAGGAAGCAGGACATTGGAAAGCGTGAATCGCAAGGCATACCTGGAAGATCTTAAGAAGAAGAGAAGTGAGACTTCTACTTCAGGTATAAATGTTATAGAAGTCAATCTATCTATTTCTTCATCATGGGTATTAGATACCGGATGTGCATCTCACATTTGTACCAATGTGCAGGGGCTGAGAAATAGCAAGGCATTGACAAAGGGCGAGGTGGACCTACGAGTAGGCAATGGAGCAAGGGTTGCTGCTGTTGCTGTAGGAACTTATGATCTATCTCTGCCCTCTGGGCTTGTACTAGAATTAGAAGAATGTTGTTATGTGCCTGCTTTAACTAAGAACATCATTTCAGTTTCTTGTTTGGACAAGAAAGGGTTTTCATTTATAATAAAGAACAAATGTTGTTCAGTTTATTTAAATGATATGTTCTATTGTAGTGCACCTCTAATAAACGGACTCTACTTTCTAGACTTAGAGAGCCCTATCTATAACATAAGTACCAAGAGGTTCAAGTCAAATGAGTTGAACCAAACCTATCTCTGGCATTGTCGCTTAGGTCACATAAATGAGAGTCGCTTATCTCAGCTCCATAAGGATGGGCTGCTAGACTCATTTGATTTTGAATCATATGAGATATGCGAGTCTTGCCTTTTAGGCAAGATGACCAAGACTCACTTTAGTGGACATATAAAGAGCAACAGATTTGTTAGGACTTATACATAGTGATGTATGTGGCCCTTTCAATATTGTCGCTAGAGGTGGTTCTGGTGTTCTTCATTACATTTACTGATGACTTCAGTAGATATGGTTATGTGTATCTTATGACACATAAATCTGAATCCTTTGAAAAGTTCAAAGAATTCAAGAATGAAGTACAAAACCAGCTTGGCAAGAGTATTAAGATACTTCGATCAGATCGAGGTGGTGAATACCTTAGCCATGAGTTTCGTGACTATCTAACTGAGTGTGGGATTCTATCCCAACTCACTCCTCCTGGAACACCACAGTGGAATGGTGTATCCGAAAGGAGGAATCGTACCCTATTGGATATGGTACGATCTATGATGAGTCACACAGATCTTCCTATATCCTTTTGGGGATATGCTCGACACGTGACCTTTACCCTTAACCGTGTACCATCCAAGGCTGTGGTAAAGACACCATATACGATATGGATAGGAAAAAAATCCCAAGATGTCTTTTATGAGGATTTGGGGTTGTGAGGCTTACGTTCGACGTCAAGTCTCAGACAAACTGGGACCCAAATCCGATAGGTGCTATTTTGTTGGATATCCCAAGGATACAAAGGGATATTACTTCTACATTCCCAACAAGACAAAGTGTTTGTGGCGAAGAGGGGTTTTTCTAGAAAGGGATTTTGTTTCTAGAAAAACTAGTGGGAGTACCTTCGATCTTGAAGAAATTCAAGATAAGGACCATAGCACTGAGGCCTTGATGGAGGTTGAACAGGAACCACAAAGTGTTGTGGGTGATGAGGTTGTTGCACAAAGAGTTGTGGAACAACCACCTGTTCAAGTAGACCTACCTCTTCGCAGGTCTGATAGTACGCGTCGACACTGAGAGATACTCATTTCTCTTGTCTGACCATGATGACGTTATGCTCATTGAGAATGAGCCTACCTCCTATCAGGAAGCTGTGTTGAGCCCAGATTCTGAGAAATGGCTAGACGCCATGAGATCCGAGATGGAATCCATGTACACTAACCAAGTATGGACTTTGGTTGATCCACCTGAAGGGGTCAAACCCATTGGGTGTAAGTGGGTCTTTAGGAGAAAGACTGACATGGATGGACTTACGCATACCTATAAGGGCCGATTGGTGGCTAAAGGTTTCAAGCAAATTCATGGTATTGACTATGATGAAACCTTTTCTCCTATGGCGATGTTTAAGTCCATTCGGATCTTGCTTGCTATTGCAAAGATACCACGATTGTGAGATCTGGCGGATGGATGTCAAAACCGCGTTTACGAATGAAACTTACTCGAGGATGTGTACATGACACAACCGAGGGTTTTGTAGATCCACAAGATATTGGGAAGGTATGCAAGCCGCAAAGGTCCATTTATGGGCTAAAGCAAGCTTCTGAGTGGAATCTTCGATTCGATGATGCGATCAAACAGCTTTGGTTTCATCAAGAATGAAGATGAACCGTGGTGTCTACAAGAGGGTTAATGGGAATACTGATTGTCTTCCTTGTCTTGTATGTGGATGACATACTACTCATTGGGAATGACATCCCTTCGCTACAGTCTGTGAAGACTTGGCTGGGGACGTGCTTCTCAATGAAGGACTTAGGTGAAGCAGCCTGTATTCTAGGCATCAAGATCTATAGAGATAGATCTAAGAGATTGCTTGGCCTAAGTCAGAGTACATACATTGACACGGTATTACTTCGGTTTGCCATGCAGAATTCCAAGAAAGGACTTAGCGATGTCACATGGTGTGAGTCTTTCGAAGACTCAAAGTCCTTCTTCTAGAGAGGAGAGAGACCGCATGGATAAGATCCCTTACGCATCTGCTATAGGATCTATCATGTACGCCATGCTGTGTACTCGTCCTGATGTCTCGTATGCTTTGAGCATGACGAGTAGATACGATCGAGATCGGTGAGCGCCATCGATAGCAAAGAATATTCTTAAGTACTTGAGAAGGACTAAAGAATATTTCTTGATATTCGAGGCAATGAGGAGCTAGTAAGAAGGGTTACGATGCCGGCTTCCAAACCCAGTGATGATTACAGATCGCAATGTGGTTCGTGTTTTGCTTGAATGGTGGCGCCGTGAGTCGGAAGAGTTCAAGCAGACACGCGATTCTTGATTCTGTAAGCCGAGTATATCGCTGCATTCGAGGCAAAGAAGGAGGCGATTTGGATCCGCAAGTTCATTATCGAGCTTGGGGTGGTTCCTAGCATTGCAGATCCTATAGAGCTCTATTGTGACAACAATGGAGCGATTATGCAAAGCTAAGGAACCTCGCTCACACCAGCGGACCAAACACATACTACGGCGCTTCCATCTCATTCGAGAGATCATCGATAGAGGAGATGTGAAGATTTGCAGAGTACCCACAGAGACTAACATCGCAGATCCCTTGACCAAGGCTTTGGCACAGAAAAAGCATGATGGTCACACTAGGTCATTGGGTATTAGATACTACGGTGATTGGCACTAGTGCTAGTGGGAGATTGTTAGTGAAAGCCCTAGAGCCAATCATATGATGATTGTTGTATGGACTTTATTGTATCATATTCCTATTTATAAAGGCATGGTTATTATATTTACTTGTATTGGTGCCAAATAACTAAATATAATAATGTCCTTGGGTAGTAGGTTCTTATCTATGTCAATCGATTGGATGAATCGATAATGAGATGATATAGAGAACACTACTCTTAATCATTCCTAGTCGAGTATTAACATTCAGGGACAATGTTAATGCGTAGAGACTAGCATGTAGGTCAACAAGATGACTTGATCTCACAAGTCATGGATATGAGATATCAAGTTGACACATGGGTATGCATTGGAGAATGTATCTTGAATGACCCGCCATGAGAAAGTATCATGGATCGTTATATGAGTGTCATATACTTTCTCATGTGGCTATTAGTATGACTATTAGTCCTTAGACCTGAAGTCACCATGGTTCCCTACATAAGAGTCGCATACTTTGGCCGTCAAAGCGTCACCCGTAAATGGGTGGACTATAAAGGCGACATCGGGTATGTAATCTAATTATGCGAGGGATGTGAGTGATGTAGATGGGATCTATCCCTCCTATATGACGGGGTGACATCGATATTCTTGATAGAGTGAGACCACGAAGTGCATGGTTATGCCCAAATGAGTCAATATGAGATATTGAGCTCATTTGATTAGAGTGAGTCTACTTGGAGTTCAAGATTTAGATTGTACTGAGGATGACACGGTCTATGCCTCGATTGGTCAATCTAGATGTCAAGGATAGAGGACATTGTCACATATTGAGAGTCACAATTAGTAGTCACAAAGGTGATGTTGGAGCTCAACATTCTTGTAACTTGGGTAGCAATGATGTGTTGCTAGATACCGCTCATTGCTTATGTTCCTAAATCGGTTTAGGGACATTGCCAGCTATTACAAGAACCTATAGGGTCACACACATAAGAGCAATTAGATGGAGATTAGGTTCATATGATGAACCATGAGGATTAGGTTCATGGGATGAACCAAATTGGATTAAGAGTAATCCAAATTAGACTAATTGAGTTAGACTCAAGTTGATTCAAGTGTTGAATGAGTCTAATTGAGATTTGATTCATCAAATCAATTTAAATTAATGAATAGAGATTCATTATATTAAATTGACTTGAGTCAAGTGGTTAGATTTGATCAACCATGGGAGATTAGAGGTCAAGTTTGACTTGACTTGAGAGGGAAGATGAAAGGTCAAGTTTGACTTGACCAAATGCCATGTCATGATGATGACTAGGCATGGCCGGCCAATGATGATGCTCCACATCATCATTGACTTGGTCAATTAGTGCCACATCATGAGGGAGACCAAGGGTCATGGGAGTTACATGCATGCAGGTAACTCCCCCTCCCTGAAGTGGCCGGCCACCATTTGGGGGTTATGTGAGTGAAAATTCATTTTGTGAGTAATCACTCATTACTTCATCTTCTTCCTTGGGAATTTTCCTCTCAAGCTCTCCCTCTCCTTCCTCTCTTTGGCCGAACCAACCAAGGAGTGCTAGCACACTCAAGGTTGAGTTTTCTTCCACCTATTGCTTGTGTGGATACCATAGAGGAGTGTGCACTTGACACTCTCGAGTTCCGGCGGACTTTGGACGAGCGGGATTTGCGAAGGGCATCGCATCAAGGGTAACATCCTTATCTCTTAGTTCTAAGGTAGATCTAGAGGATTTTGTAAGCACATACATGTAATTAGTTTTAATACTTCTTCGCACGGATCCGTGGCCGGGACTTCCGGGGTTTCCGCAACGCAAAAAGCGGTTTTTGCGGCCCGGAAAAGCCCAACAGTCCAAGGGTGTAGTCTTGGCCATGTAAGTCCAAGAGTGTAGTCTTGGCAGTGAAACTCCAAATATAGATATTTGGCAAAGGAAAAGACCAAGGGTGTAGTCTTGGTCGTGTAAGTCCAAGTGTGTAGTATTGACGGTGTACATGTAAGTCCAAGTGTATAGTCTTGGCGGCATACGACCCGATAGTATAACATAGCCGATGGAAGCACCTGAAGACTAACACATAAGGTGAAGGAGTTGTGGAGGACTCGGATGGACCCTGAGGGCATGAGGCTGATGGAGGTGGCTAGAAGGCTTAGGTCTAGGCTAAGGGTGGTCGATCAAGTATGAGGAGATCATACTTGGGCTAAACCTCATGGTTGAGGTTTATTAGTTGACTGGGGCTTTGGACCAATTGACTGGTCGAGTGTTCAGCATTCGGGAGCCTAGTCAACTCGGAGCAGTCGACTGGGATTATGACCAGTCGATTGGTCATGTAATCGATTACGGCTTGATTATCGACTAAGTGCTCTAGCAGTTGACTAGTGGCTTGTACTAGTCGACTGGTCCATGGAAGTCGACTGGTGGTAGTAGATACGAGCACATAAGCTCTTGTAGTCGACTGGGCAGTTGACTAAGGTTTTGGTCGTCGACTGCTAGTAAGGGCAGTTGTCTTCTTAGGTATACATTGGGAAGAATCCAACGTGGATTAGTCCATTGTGATGGAGTCAAAGATGTTCTTGATGATGCATTACACATAATTGAAGGTCCATTTACAAGATCTAGAGCTAGGAAGATGACGGAAGTGCTAAATGTGTTGATTGAAGATTCTAAGGTCAAATATACAATTGAATCCTAAAAGGTTAAATCATCGCCATCAGTCGACTGATGTCCTTCATTAGTCGACTGATGTGCATCAGTCGACTTCCAATAGCCAGTAGTCGACTACCAACTTGGTCACTTCTCTACAGTAAGAGATTAGCACGGAAAATGGTAAATATGACGGTTCCTTACTATCCGATCTCGACCTAGACCTTCCACTGGAAATCTTAGTCGGAGCACCACCTACGGTCGTCCCCGTACAGAGGACACAACCTTACCATCTCTATTCACACTCCTGCTTACCTCTGGTCCTTTATGACCTGTTACTTTGCTTCTGGTCTTCCACCTAGGTTCTTCGACTCCCACGAAGTTCTCCTGGTGTCGCCCGACCACCACGATTTCCCGACTCGGAATTCTCTAGGTGTCACTGACCTTCGGCTTAGCTTAACCATTTCTTGCACACTTAATTCAGTTCATGAGATAACAATATAACCTTAACTTTGGATCTTTGTCATAATCAAAACCTAGGTTCGATTATCTGATGCCCTTGCACCAACAATCTCCCCCTTTTTGATCTATGGCAAATTGACACAAAGTTAAGAGAAAAATTAAAGCATAAATCAAGTAGAGTAAATGATAAACGCCCTTTCAAAAACTCCCCCTTAATCCTAAGTGAGTTTTGAAAGAGATACTTTGAATTTTTTAAAAATTAAATTTTTATTACTCCCCCTTAACTTTCGCTCTTCTCCCCCTTTTGTCATAAATCAAAAAAGGTGTCGGAGTTTTTATATAAAATAGGGGTTTAAAAATAACATGTGTCTAGAATTATTAAAGATAAATCAACTATGAGCCCAAGCATGCGTCTAGCAATAGTTAGATAGATTGGTTCAAGGTGTATCCCTTTGCACCAATAATTTAAAGGTTTGTAATATAACCCTTAGGGTTAGTTTGCTCTCCCCCTTAGTCAAATATATAAACTATAAGAGATGTAGGGGGCGCTAAACTTTAGCCTAGAGAGTTGTAAATATTCATTAAGTACAATAGTTGAGAAAATATGTAGCATTTTGAAAAGGTTATATTAAGTGTATTTCAATTATCCTTAACATCTCACCCATTCTATGTGTCTCAGAATATGTTCACCTTATATATTTTGTGAGATGATTTGAACTTGATTAAAGATAGTCAACCTTGGGTTAGATTCGAATTTAACCTTTAGATCATTAAGTAACTTTTTGAGAAACTGACTTCCAGGTCGTGGCGAGGCACAGGGACCTTCTTTTATCGGAACAACAACCACTTCCTTAGACAAAGTCAAATTCAAGAAAAATCAATTAAGTCATTTAGGGTTACTTCCTAGTCTAATTAGTTTAGGATACGGCGAGGTAGCTTCAGCTAGTTCAACTTAGCCAAGTACACTAAGCTAGATATGCCTTATCTAGCTCGAATACATGAGACATTGTTTCCCTAATGTACTATCATCTCACCGTGTCCTGATACTATATTGTCAAAGTTGACTAACTATTTGTCCTATCTAGCCGTTCTAATAACTAACCATGCAATGATTTTGCTAAGAAAGTGGGTATACTATTTTAGTGTTAGCTGTAGGGAATTCTTTATGCCAAATGGCATATGCGCAACGGAAAATAGGATCCCTTCCAAGTGATCCATGCGAAAGCAAACTCGTATAAAATAAATTTCTCTAAACCAAACCTATCTTATAGGAGAGGATTACCTTTGTTGCGTGCCCTTGTTAATCCCGCTTTTCCTTTCGGTTTGTTGGATCTTTAGCACGTTCAAGTGTCCGTGCCTCTATACGTATCCACACGAGCACGCTCTTGTCTCACAAAAGGAAAACTAGAAGAGCTCTCCTTTACTTCTTGCTAGAGAAGTCCCTAAAGGAGAGGTAGAGAGGGAAAAGGAGAAAGGAAGAAGAAGACTCCTCTTCTTGCTAGCCTACACTCACAAACCCACACAACCAAAGCTTCCACCAAGCTTTCTCACCACTAACACAACCAAAGCTTCCACCAACAACAAAAGCCAAAATCTCACTCTTTGGCCGGCCACTTAGGGTGTCTTTTATAGGGTTGGAAAAACCCTTTCACCTCCACACATTCAATGCAATCCATTGCATTGAGACATATCCTTGTTTGGCCGGCCACTTAAGGAGACAAAAACCAATTTGTCTTCTTCCACCTCATCTAGCTTAGGTGGATGCTTAGGTGGCATGCTTATGTGGCATTCTTATGTGGCTTTCATGCATGTTGAATTAATCTTATTAATTCAATTAAGCTTATGTTATCATATTGAATTAATCTTATTAAATCAATAAGGTAACATATTGAATTAATCTCATTAAATCAATTAGCTAAAATTCTCATTAAGCTTAAAGTCCAAAAACCATTTTGTACTTAAGCTTATTCCCAAATTATTCTAGTCAAACTAGAATACTCTAAGTCCTCTAATTATCATGCTCTTTGTGTGTGACCCTATAGGCTCTCATAACGTTGGCAGTGGATCTAAACTCTTTTAGATACACAAGCAATGAGCGGCATCTAGCAATACATCATTGCTACCCAAGTTACGAGATAAGTCAAGATCCGACTAACCTTTCCGTGACTACTATAATATATGACCGTGTCCTTCTATCCTTGATATCGATTGATCAATGAGGCATAGACCGTGTCATCCTCGATCAATCTATGTGTTTCTTGATCCCTGAGTAAACTAACTCAAACAAATGAGCTCAATATCTCATATTGACTCATTCGAGCATGGCCATGCGTTTTAGTAGTTCTACTCAATCAAGGGGCCCACCGATATCACTCCCGTCATATGGAAGGGATAGATCCCATCTACATCACTCACATCCCTCCGCATAATTTGTTACATACCCAGTAATCGCCTTTATGGTCCACCCTGTTACGGGTGACGTTTGACGATACCAAAGTACATAACTCCTTATGTAGGGAACCATAGTGACTTCAGGTCTAAGGACTATTCATACCAATAGTCACATGAGAAAGTTTATGACACTCATATAACGATCCATGAAACTTTCTCATGGCGTGTCAAGATATATTCTCCAATATATACCCATGTGTCAACTTGATATCATATATCCATGACTTGTGAGATCAAGTCATCAATTGACCTACATGCTAGTCTTTATGTATTAATATTGCCCTTGCATATTAATACTCGACTAGAACATTTAGGAAAGTGTTCTCTCTGACCTCTCATAATCAATTACGCCAATTGATGTGTCTAGATAAGAACCTACTTTTCTAGGGCATTATTATATTTAAATTAGCGCACAAGCAAGATGTAAATATAATAACCAATCCTTTGCCTTTATAGAATATGATACAAAATGTTCCCTATTCAACCATCACATGATTGGTTCTAGGGCTTTAACTAACAATCTCCCACTAGCACTAGTACCAATCACTATGATATCTAATACCTAGTGACCTAGTGTGACCATCATGCTTCCTCTGTGCCAAAGCCTTGGTCAATGGATCTGCGATGTTAGCTTCGCTTGCATACTGCATATCCTCACATCTCCTCTATCGATGATCTCGAATGAGATGGAAGCGCCGCAGTATGTGTTTGGTCCGCTGATGTGATCGAGGTTCCTTAGCCTGTGCAATAGCCCCATTGTTGTCACAATAGAGGTCTATTGGATCTGCAATGCTAGGAACTACCCCAAGTTCACTGATGAACTTGAGAGCCAAACAACCTCCTTTGCTGCATCAGATGCTGCAATATACTCGGCTTGTAGAATCGAATCGTGTCCTCGCCAACTCTTCCACAGCCCACCATTCGTGCAAAGCACGCACTCGATTGCGATCTATAGTCATCCTTGTCTGCTTGGAAGCTTGCATCACCGTAACCCTTTACGCTTAGCTCCTCATTGCCTCCAATATCGTGAAATATTCTTTCGTTCTTCGTAAGTACTTAAGAATATTTTAGATCGCTATCCAAAGACTTTCACCGATCCGATAGTATCTACTCGTCATGCTCAAAGCATACGAGACGTCGAGGCAGTACAAAGCATGGCGCGCATACATGATAGACCCTATAGCGATGCATAAGGGATCTTATCCATGCGATCTCTCTCCTCCTTAGAAGAGGGACATTGAGTCTCTTGAAAGACTCACACCATGTGATAAAGCGTAAACCCTTTCTTAGAATTTTGCATAGCAAAACGATCTAGCACTTTATCAATGTATGTACTGACTTAGGCCAAGTAATCTTCTAGATCTATCTCTATAGATCTTGATGCCTAGAATATAGGCACTTCACTCTAAGTCCTTCATCGAGAAACAATTCCCTAACCACATCTTCACAGATGGAGTGAGGGAATATCATTTCCGATGAGAAGTATGTCATCTACATACAAGACAAGAAATACAACTGTGCTTCTACTATTTCTCTTGTAGACACAAGGCTCATCTTCATTCTTGATGAAACCAAACTCTTTGATTGCATCATCGAATCGAAGATTCCAGCTTCGAGAGGCTTGCTTTAGTCCATAAATGGACTTTTGCAGTTTGCATACCTTTCCAGGATGCTTTGGATCTTCAAAACCCTCAGGCTGTGTCATGTACACATCCTCGAGTAGCTTTCCATTCAGAAAAGCGGTTTTGACATCCATCTGCCAGATCTCATAATCATGGTAGGCTGCAATAGCAAGTATGATCCGAATGGATTTAAGCATCGCAACTGGTGAAAAGGTTTCTTCATAGTCAATACCATGAATTTGTTTGAATCCTTTAGCCACCAATCTACCTTTATAGGTATGCTTATTACCATCCATGTCAGTCTTTACTTTAAAGACCCACTTACACCCAATGGGTTTTACCCCTTCAGGTGGATCAACCAAAGTCCATACTTGGTTAGTGTACATGGATTCCATTTCGGATCTCATGGCCTCTAGCCATTTCTCGGATTCTGGGCTCATCATAGCTTCTTGATAGGATGTAGGCTCGTCAAGATCGACAAGCAATACTTCACCGTTGTCAGTCAAGAGAAGAGAATATCTCTCGGGTTGACGACGGATCCTATTAGATCTACGAAGAGGTTGGTCTACTTGAACAGGTGTTTGCTCCACAACTCTTTGGGCAACAAATTCCTCATCCACAACACTTTGTGGTGCCTGTTCATTTTCCATCGAAGCCTTAGTGTTATCATCATCTTGAACTTCTTCAAGATGAATTTTACTCCCACTAGTATTTCTAGAAATAAATTCTCTTTCTAGAAAGACAGCATTTCTGGCAACAAACACCTTGCCAAGTGTGGGATTGTAAAAGTAATATCCCTTAGTTTCCTTGGGATATCCTACAAAATAACACTTATCTGATTTGGGTCCTAGTTTATCTGAGACTTGACGTCTAACGTAAGCTTCACAACCCCAAATCTTTATAAAAGACATTTTGGGACTCTTCCCGGTCCATATCGTATATGGTGTCTTTTCTACGGCTTTTGATGGAACGCGATTAAGTGTGAAAGCTACTCTCTAGAGCTAAACCCCAAAGGAAGTAGGTAGATCATCTGCTCATCATTGATCGTACCATATCTAATAGAGTACGATTTCTCCTTCGGATACACCATTCCATTGTGGTGTTCCAGGGAGTGAGTTGGGATATTATCCCACACTCACCAGTGATCACTAAACTCTTGACTAAGGTATTCACCACCTCGATCCGATCAAGTAGCTTAACACGCTACCAAGTTGGTTTTGTACTTCATTCTTGAATTCTTTGAACTTTTCAAAGGATTCTCGACTTATGTCTCATCAAATATAAGTAGCCAAATCTACTCATATCATCTGAAAGTAATAAAGTACTTATAGCCTCCTCCGCTTCGACATTGAAAGGGCCACATACATCGATGTATGAGTCCTAACAAGTCCGTCGCTCTCTCGCCATGTCCACTAAATGGAGTTTTAGTCATCTTTCCTAAAGACAAGACTCGATACCTCATATGATTCAAAATCAAATGAGTCCAATAATCCATCTTTATGGAGTTGGGATATGCGTTTTCATTTATGTGACCTAGGCGACGTGCGAAGATATGCAGTTCAAATCATTCGATTTGAACCGTTGGTATTTACGTTATAAATTGGGTTATCTAAATCTAGAACATAGAGACCATTCATAAGTGGTGCATTACAATAGAACATTTCATTTAAATAAATGGAACAACATTTGTCCTTTATTATAAAAGAAAAGTTTTTCTTGTCTAAACAAGATAGAAATTATGTTCTTTGTTAATGCGGTACATAGAAGCACTCCTCTAGTTCTAAGATAAGCCCGTGGGCAAAGACAAAGAATATGTTCCTACAAAGAAAGAACTTTGCGCCATTGCCTACTCGTAGGTCCACTTCACCCTTTGCCATTATTCTACTATTTCTCGGTCCTCGCACATTAGTACAAATGTGAGATGCACATCCGGATCTAATACCCATGTAGAAGAAATAGATAGATTAACTTCTATAACGTGTATACAGGCGTAAGTCCCACTTCTCTTGTTCTTTACTTCCTCAAGGTAGACTTCATAGCCCGCCTGGTCCCCTCACCGCAATGGAAGCGATTCCCTTCCTTAGGTACTTTACCTTTACCCTTTGAAGTGGATGAATTGCCTTGGCTTGGGTCTTACCCTTGCCTTTGCGCTTACCTTTGTCCTTCTTGACCATTAGTACATTACTAACTTTCTTCTTGAGATTTGGTTCATAGCTTCTCAACATGCCGAGAATCTCGAGCAAAGGTTTATCAATTTCATTCATGTTATAATTCATGACGAATTGATTGTATGCTTCCTAACGATTGCGAGGATAACATCGATTGCCAATTCTTGGCTCTGGAAAACCTAGTCTTTCAAGGTTCTCAACGCGTGCCCAATCATTTTGAGTACGTGAGTTCCTACAGTGTTCCTTCTTGCATCTTGCATGCAAAAGAGCCTTAGACACTTCAAAACGCCGTGCCTAGCTTGTCCTTGATATAGTTGTTTCAAATGCTCAACCATATCATAGGCATCCATGTTCTCATGTTGCTTCAAGCTCGAGTTCATGGTGGCAAGCATAAGGCATGACACATCTAATGCGCCATCTTGATGCTTCTTATAAGCATCCTTTTCAAAGACGAGTGGCGTAGAGGCGGGTATTTCAGGTAGCCTGCTCTAGGACATATAGTTTATGCGTTCTTGCTTGAGGATAATCCTCAAGTTCCTATACGATCAAGAAAGTTTGCTCCATTGAGCTTGTCCTTCTCAAGGACAGATCGCAAGTTGAGGGGGTGTGTCGTGTTAGATGACATGGTGATCTACAACATTAAAATGCAAAGTTAAGTATCATACCTAAATCATTTAATTAGGCCTTTAATTAAATGAGGCTCCCACTAAATTATCATAGCTACTATTTAGCTATAAATTTATATGGGATAAAGATCCACATCATAATTCGTCTTGAGTTAGCTTTGGCTAATCGGCCAAGACGTAGTATAATTAGGTAGGCAATCTTTTGCCAATTACATCTGATGTAACTCTTTAATAGCTTTGGTTAAGTTTTAGATTAGTTTAGTGTTTATTCCTAAACCAGCTTCCAGGCTGTGGCGAGGCACAGTGGCCTTCTTGGATATCGGAGCAACGACCACTTCTAAGACAAAGCTGATGTTCGGAAATCACACAAAACTAATGTTAACACTTATGTTCAAAGCTAATATATGCCTCTACTTTCTTAACCAATTAAGAAAACACTTAATTAAGTCTTAACCAAGACTGATAGCGGGACATCACGATTGTCCACTCGCACCCCTCCAAGATAAAATGCATTGCTTTGCTTTGGCAAACCCAATAACAAATGATCGAGGAAGTAGTGAGTACCAACTTTGGTAGGCATATCGTTTAGACTTATTAAGAAATAAACATGTATCATATACATATTAGCATACATCACATATAAGCTAAACTAATCATGCATCACATACAAGCTAAACTAACATGCATCACATATATATTAAACTAACGTGTCATGGTTATGGCCCTTATTCTACAATCTTCTCAAGCCAATGAAAAGATTGATTGGTCAACCTAGGGATAGCATCTTCTCCTAAGTGCTTCCTTTTGGTTGTCTTGTGTGTTGACTTCCTCCTTGTAACCTCATCTTCCAATGGACCCTCCATCCTTGTTTTGTACATTACAAAAGGAGAAATACTCGAGTTACATTCGAGTCTAAAACTAATTTTACAACAAGAATATTAGGAGAAAGGCACGACACGCAGGCCGTATTAAGAATTACAACACACAATCACAAACTTTTGGGACTAGGCCATAACCATGCACCATGTCATTTTAACTTTTAAAAGACATTGGATATTTTATTATGTTTGAAAATTTGCTAATGCAATTATCAACTCATAATAAAATTTATCCTACTTCTATATCACATATAAAATAGAGAAACCTATTTTATACGATCTTTCGCATAAGTGGCTCACGATACCATCGTAGGAATTCTTTATGCCAAATGCATATGCATGACGGAAAATAGGATCCCTTCCAGTGATCCATGCAGTAAACTCGTATAAAATAAATTTCTCTAAACCAAACCTATCTTATAGGAAGGATTACCTTTGTTGCGTGCCCTTGTTAATCCGCTTTTCCTTTGGTTTGTTGGATCTTTAGCTTGCGTTCAAGTGTCCGTGCCTCTATACGTATCCACACGAGCACGCTCTTGTCTCACAAAGGAAAACTAGAAGAGCTCTCCTTTACTTCTTGCTAGAGAAGTCCTAAAGGAGAGGTAGAGAGGAAAAGGAGAAAGGAAGAAGAAGACTCCTCTTCTTGCTAGCCTACACTCACAAACCCACACAACCAAAGCTTCCACCAAGCTTTCTCACCACTAACACAACCAAAGCTTCCACCAACAACAAAAGCCAAAATCTCACTCTTTGGCCGGCCACTTAGGGTGTCTTTTATAGGGTTGGAAAAACCCTTTCACCTCCACACATTCAATGCAATCCATTGCATTGAGACATATCCTTGTTTGGCCGGCCACTTAAGGAGACAAAAACCAATTTGTCTTCTTCCACCTCATCTAGCTTAGGTGGATGCTTAGGTGGCATGCTTATGTGGCATTCTTATGTGGCATTCATGCATGTTGAATTAATCTTATTAATTCAATTAAGCTTATGTTATCATATTGAATTAATCTTATTAAATCAATAAGGTAACATATTGAATTAATCTCATTAAATCAATTAGCTAAAATTCTCATTAAGCTTAAAGTCCAAAAACCATTTTGTACTTAAGCTTATTCCCATATTATTCTAGTCAAACTAGAATACTTTAATTCCTCTAATTATCATGCTCTTTGTGTGTGACCCTATAGGCTCTCATAACGTTGGCAGTGGATCTAAACTCTTTTAGATACACAAGCAATGAGCGGCATCTAGCAATACATCATTGCTACCCAAGTTATGAGATAAGTCAAGATCCGACTAACCTTTCCGTGACTACTATAATATATGACTGTGTCCTTCTATCCTTGATATCAGATTGATCAATGAGGCATAGACCATGTCATCCTCGATCAATCTATGTGTTTCTTGATCCCTGAGTAAACTAACTCAAACAAATGAGCTCAATATCTCATATTGACTCATTCGAGCATGGCCATGCGTTTTAGTAGTTCTACTCAATCAAGGGGCCCACCGATATCACTCCCGTCATATGGAAGGGATAGATCCCATCTACATCACTCACATCCCTCCGCATAATTTGTTACATACCCAGTAATCGCCTTTATGGTCCACCCTGTTACGGGTGACGTTTGACGATACCAAAGTACATAACTCCTTATGTAGGGAACCATAGTGACTTCAGGTCTAAGGACTATTCATACCAATAGTCACATGAGAAAGTTTATGACACTCATATAACGATCCATGAAACTTTCTCATGGCGGGTCAGTTCAGTATATATTCTCCAATATATACCCATGTGTCAACTTGATATCATATATCCATGACTTGTGAGATCAAGTCATCAATTGACCTATATGCTAGTCTTTATGTATTAATATTGCCCTTGCATATTAATACTCGACTAGGAACATTTAGGAAAGTGTTCTCTACAGCCTCTCATAATCAATTCTGCCAATTGATGTGCTGTAGATAAGAACCTACTTTTCTAGGAAATTATTATATTTAAATTAGCTGGCACAAGCAAGATGTAAATATAATAACCAATCCTTTGCCTTTATAGAATATGATACAAAATGTTCCCTATTCAACCATCACATGATTGGTTCTAGGGCTTTAACTAACATTAGCTCCCCTGGACCATTG
Source organism: Wurfbainia villosa (assembly GCA_025175895.1). Taxonomy (NCBI): domain Eukaryota; kingdom Viridiplantae; phylum Streptophyta; class Magnoliopsida; order Zingiberales; family Zingiberaceae; genus Wurfbainia; species Wurfbainia villosa. The sequence continues at coordinate 28,608,561 of CM045995.1, forward strand.
AACCAATATGGTCTATCCACAAAGTGGACTTGATCCTGGGGAATCCAAAACTTATTGGTCCTTATATGTGAGTTCAATAAAACCTTTGGGACTCATGCTTGGACTCGTTGATGACTACGATTTTCGATAGACATATAAGATCTATTCGTAGTCCTTGACCTAAATCCGAGTCCGACTTTGTTGTGCATGGCTCTTTGAGTTCCAAGTAGTCGGTTAAGATTCTTGGATCCCAATGTGAACCTTTCCAACCTAGCCTCGACCTCTTGAACTCGTCTTTTCAATAGAGAATTCTTCTCCTCAAGTTTTTCAACTTGAGTTGAGTTTCCCTCTTGAACTTGACCAGTTGAAGAGGTTAGAGTAGCCTCTTGCTTTTCAACCTCCTCAAGTAATGACTCAACTCTAGACTCAGACTTAGTCAATTTCCTATTTAGCAACTTAATTGCATGATATAAGTTTGCAATTAATGAACGACTTACCTTAATGTTTTCTTTTGATCCGGCTTTGAGTCTTGACTCGAATTCATCCTCGGAGTCGGAGTTGGATTCATAGTCGCCTTTGGACTCGGACTCTACCAGTTTTCCCATGAACGCCAAGTTGTTATTTTGATCTTCTCCCTCCTCCCACATTGCATGAAAAGCTTGCTTGTGTTTTGGCTTCATTTTTGGGCAGTCTGACTTGTAATGCCCCTTCTTGTTGCACCCATAGCATGTGTATGTTTGTGGGGGTTTCTTGCTCTTCAATTGCTTCCTTTTCTTTTTGATGATTCTCCGAACTAGATTGACTAGTTCAGCCTCCATCTCTTCTTCGGATTCACCTTCCGATTCGGATTCTTCTTCTTTGGGAGGTATCTTGCTCTTTTCTTTTTGTCTTCGTCTTGTAAACAACGCTACATCTTTCTCAACCGAGACCACGTTAGTTTGTTCATGTAACTCAAATTCTGAAAAAAGTTCGTCTAACCTAACCTTAGATAGATCTCTAGATACCTTGTAGACATCGACCATGGATGCCCACAAGGTGGTCCTAAGAAAAGCATTAAGAGCGTACCTTATTATATCCCGATTGTCTACCTTTTATCCGATGGCATGTAGACCATTCAAGATGTCTTGGATCCATACATGGAGTTGCGAAGCGGTCTCGTGGTCTTTCATCTTTAAATTATATAATTTATTGAATAGTAAATCTCTTTTGCATACCTTGGTATCAGATGTCCCTTCGTGTAGCTCGATTAACTTGGTCCAAAGGTCTTTGGCACTAATGAATGGTCCAATTCAGTTGAGCTCCTCCTTGGACAAGCTGCATTACAACACTTGGATTGCTTTTGCATCGGCTTCGATCTGCCTCTGGTTGCGTTGGTCCATTTGTCGAAATCCAAAGGCTCCCCTTGATCATTGGTGGGTAGAGCAAAGCCTGTTTGGATTATTATCCAAGTCTCGACTTGTGTTTTCAAGAAACACTCCATCCGACCTTTCCAATAATGGAAATCATTTCTGTTAAAGAACGGAGGTCGAGTGGTGTTATACCCCTCAATGTGAGCCATTAATTATCTTGCAAAACACAAATAAAAACCAAAAGGAATTCCAAGACTTGGTCTTGGATTAGTAATGCAAGAAATAATAAGAAATAAACAGAATTAAATGAAAAAATAACAAACTAAACAAAACTAAAAACTTACAACCTTCGATGTCCCTGAAAGGGTACTAAACATTGGTTTTTGGGGACGAAGATAGTTTGTTACGAGGGTAAACCCTTGTTAGAATGTAGATCTCTGAGAGAGCTTCGATTTCATAGTTAACACATTTTGTGGGTCCACTTGTATAAAAAGTTATGCCTGTTTTACCGCCAGCTACTCCAAAAGCAAATAGTTCGATCAATACTTAAAAATACACAACCAAAAAAGGGTACCAAGACTGTAGGGGATCGTTTGGAAAGCTAGAGGGGGGTGAATATCTTGTTTTCGTTTCTACAAAAAGATTAGCGGAAGCATAAACAAAAACAACAATAATATAGGAAATGAATACACAATGCTAACACGAATCCTTTACGTGGTTCGGAGATAACGCTCCTACTCCACGGCGATCCTTGAGGTGGATCAACCCTAAGCAATCTTACTATGAAGCTTTCTTTTACAAACAACCCTCCTCTTCTTACAATGGATGAATATGAAGTTTAGGAAGGAGGAGGGAATTTAAAACACTAGAAAGCTTGGAAAAATCGTGGAGGCTTGAGAAGATGATCAGAAAGTAATCATTAGCCCTCAAAGCCACCACCAGCCCTCTTTTTATAGAGAGAGGGATGTTTTTCCCGTTAGAGCACGATCGATCGATGTACAAAGATCGGTAGATCGCCATCATGTTAACCGGCCGACGGCAAATCCGCGGAGATACGCGATTGCAATTTCCGGTTGCGATCGATCGGGATCACTTTATCGATCGATGAAGCGATCAATGAGTGATCGCTGCGAGTCGAGTGAGACCTCATTCTGCGTCCCGTCGTCGACTGATCACGATCGATGGCGACATCACCGACCGCAATACCAAGCGATCCACTATTTGTCCCACGACTCGAGCACCCTAATAACGATCGGATACATCGTATCAGTCGACTGATACTCATCAAGTATGAATATTTCATACTTGAATTTACTCCCTAGACCTAGACTCAACCTTCTAGCTCTTCCTTAAGCCTTGCACCTCCAGGATCCCTCCGAGTCCGTGACTTGTTCATCCTTTGTGCTTTGCTTCCAAGAGCTTCCTTCGGGTTTGTTATGTCTTGGGTTTCTCTTTGCCAAAGCGTGCTTGCACTTTATGCTGCCAAGACTACATGCTTGGACTTACACTGCCAAGACTTGCCTTTGGACTTTCTTTGCCAAGATCACACTTGGACTTTGCCTTTACCAAGTCTTCATACTTGGATTTTCCTGTCACTTAAACACGTTCATAATTAGATCAAAAAACATTGCCTAACTTAGATGATTATCCAAACATCAAAACATATAAATGCTTGGGGCATTGTTGCACCAACAATCTCCCCCTTTTTGATGTTTGACAATCATTTGAGTTAGGTCTTTAAAACATGTATAGGTATTTAAAACATGCACATAATTATATTTCCAATATGAATTCTATCTTTAGACATTCATGCATATAATCATATTTCCATCATATTTTCAATATGAATTCTAACTTAAATATTCCTTCTCTTTCTTTGACATACATCAAAAAGAGAAGAATACATAAATTTGCAAGGAGTGAAATTTGTTGTATCTTGAACTAAGGTATAAAGTTGAAGTTAAGCTCCCCCTTAATCCAAGATATGATTTATGATGAATGAAAGACATGTGTAGCAAAGCCTATCAAAAGATTAGATTAAATCCTAACTTGCACCAACAATATAAGTTAAGAGGATGAAAAGATTTATATGACGAAACTCGCCCTAAAACTTTGCATCAAACAGTCCTAAAAACTTCTTTATAATGAAGATTATCATGCCATAGTTTTAGGACATCAAAAATACACTAAACACCAGAAAATAAAGCTATTTTTCAGAAAACACAGTGTATCAGTCGACTAGGTTTCTGACGCAGTCGATTGATATGCCTGAAATTCGAATTTCAGCCTTTTCAGCCTACCTTCAAAAATGCGTTAGAAATTCTAAAAATCTCGAAAAATTATGAAATTTTGTGTACACATTTATAAAATAATTCTTTATCAAGGAAAAATAATTTGAAAAATATATGTTTTCCAGATTTCAATATTGATACAAACTTAGAAACTAACAAAAGTTTTAATGTTTTTGCAAACTTTGTATCACTTTTGTGTTCCACTTGAAAACTGTTTTTCAAAATATGATAAACCTAGTTTAAATTATATTTTATTTGACATTTCCAATCATGTTCTTGGAGCTATATGCACATTAGTTGTGTATAAGTCTTCCCAATGATTGGTCCAATGAAGGATTAATGTCTCTAAATGACACTTTGATTCATAGTAATGTTAGTGAAAGCCCTAGAGCCAATCATGTGATGATTGTTGTATGGACTTTATTGTATCATATTCCTATTTATAAAGGCATGGTTATTATATTTACTTGTATTGGTGCCAAATAACTAAATATAATAATGTCCTTGAGTAGTAGGTTCTTATCTATATCAATCGATTGGTTGAATCGATAATGAGATGATATAGAGAACATTACTCTTAATCATTCCTAGTCGAGTATTAACATTCAGGGACAATGTTAATGCGTAGAGACTAGCATGTAGGTCAACACGATGACTTGATCTCACAAGTCATGGATATGAGATATCAAGTTGACACATGGGTATACATTGGAGAATGTATACTGAACGACTCGCCATGAGAAAGTATCATGGATCGTTATATGAGTGTCATATACTTTCTCATGTGGCTATTAGTATGACTCTTAGTCCTTAGACCTGAAGTAACCATGGTTCCCTACATAAGGAGTTGCATACTTTAGCTTCGTCAAACGTCACCCGTAAATGGGTGGACTATAAAGGCGATTACTGGGTATGTAACAAATTATGCGTAGGGATGTGAGTGATGTAGATGGGATCTATCCCTCCTATATGACGGGAGTGACATTGATATTCTTGATAGAGTGAGACCACGAAGTGCATGGCCATGCTCAAATGAGTCAATATGAGATATTGAGCTCATTTGATTAGAGTGTGTCTACTTGGAGTTCAAGATATAGATTGTACCGAGGATGACACGGTCTATGCCTCGATTGGTCAATCTAGATGTCAAGGATAGAGGGACATTGTCACATATTGTGAGAGTCACAATTAGTAGTCACAAAGGTGATGTTGGAGCTCAACATTCTTGTAACTTGGGTAGCAATGATGTGTTGCTAGATACCGCTCATTGCTTATGTTCCTAAATCGGTTTAGGGACATTGTCAACGTTACAAGAACCTATAGGGTCACACACATAAGGGAAATTAGATGGAGATTAGGTTCATATGATGAACCATGAGGATTAGGTTCATGGGATGAACCAAATTGGATTAAGAGTAATCCAAATTAGACTAATTGAGTTAGACTCAAGTTGATTCAAGTGTTGAATGAGTCTAATTTAGATTTGATTCATCAAATCAATTTAAATTAATGAATATAGATTCATTAAATTAAATTGACTTGAGTCAAGTGGTTAGATTTGATCAACCATGGGAGATTAGAGGTCAAGTTTGACTTGACTTGAGAGGGAAGATGAAAGATCAAGTTTGACTTGACCAAATGTCATGTCATGATGATGACTTGGCATGGTCGGCCAATGATGATGCTCCACATCATCATTGACTTATCATGTGGTGCCACCTCATGAGGGAGACCAAGAGCCATGGGAGTTACATGCATACATGTAACCTCCCAAGCCTTGAAGTGGTTGGCCACTTTAGGAGTTTTGATGGTTGAATTCATTTGGGTGAGTTACACACAACTTCATCTTCTTCCTTGGATCAACTTCCCTCAAGCTCTCCCTCTCTCCTTCCTCATCTTGCCGAGCATCTAAGGAGTGCTAGCACACTCAAGATTGCTTTTCTCCACCTTTTTCTTGTGTGGATACCAATAGAGGAGTGTGCACTTGACGCTCTTAAGTTCCGGCGAACCTTTTGGACGAGCGGGATTTGCGAAGGGCGTCGCATCGAGGGTAACGTCCTTATCATATAGATCTAAGGTAGATCTAGGGTTTTTATATAAGCACATACATGTTTTAGTTTTAATACATCTTTGCACGGATCCGTGGCCGGGGCTTCCGAGGTTTCCGCAACGCAAAAAGCGGTTTTTGCGGCTCAGAAAATCCCAACAGTGGTATCAGAGTCACGTGCAAAGCATGTATGTGTTTCGTTTTTATAGTTTTTATATTAGATATAAAAATTACATATTTTTATGTTTCTATAAATTTCCTAATTTTATAGAATTTTTGGGTATTTTTCTCGAAGAGTCGAAGCAACGAGTGTTGGGACACTTGTAGGCTTCAACCGTCGAGAAAAACTCTCCGAAACGGCGAGTTCTCGCTTTAGGCTTTTGGGACAGTGACTTAAGTCGCTGTAGGATCATAATAGGGACACTCGCGAAGTTAATTTTGTGAGTATGGGCGATGCCCCTATCCCCGAAAGGGGCCTTGTCCCGCGATCGCGCCCGGAAACCGCTTAGCGGGACCGTTACGGAGAGGTGACTCATAAATTTGAAAAAAAAAATTAGGAAAAATTATAGAAATTTTCTGTAAAAATACATAATTTAGAATTATGTATAATTCTGTGATTGTCATGGCCCAATGACCCCAATTTGATTGGAATATGTGTGTTGTAATTCATAATACGGCCTGCGTGTCATTTTTGTGGTTGTGCGTATTGTATAGTGTATGCGACCTGCGCGTCATACCTCTTCTTTTGAAATTCTAGTTGTAAATAGTTTTAGACTCGAATGTAACTCGAGTTTCATATTTGTAATGTACAAAATGGAGCGGTGGAAAGTCCACTTGTAGACGAAGTTACGAGAATGGTGCCGACGACACATGGCGGTCAAAGGAAGCGCTTGGAGAAGCCACTAGCCTTAGGTTGATCGTCCGATCTTCTCATTGGCTTGAGAAGATCGTAGTAGGGCCATGACTACATCACAGTTAAATGTATATATATATATATATATTTGATTTTGCTTGTATGTATGTGATGCATGCTAGTATAATAATGCTTGTATGTATATGATGCATGCTAGGATAATTTTCTTGTATGTATATGATGCATGCTAGAATAATGTATGTATGTATGTGATGCATGCTAATATAGGATAATAAAGGCCTCAATGCATATATGATACACATTACGATTAGATTAGATCATAATCGAATCAACTCGAAAATGCCTACCGAGCCTTGATACCCATCACTACCTCGATCATTTGTTGTTGTTGAATCTGCCAAAGCAGAGCAACGCATATTATCTTGGTAGGGTGCTGAGGGACAATCTTGGTCTCGCCTATCACGCTTGGGTTAGAGTAAGCTCAATTAGATTGAGCAAAACTAATTAACTCAATTGGATCGAGTAGAACTATAGGCATATTCCAACCGTTGGAAAGATAGGATAAGATCGCATTTACACTAAATCTTGGGTGATTTAGCCAAAGCTAACTCAAGATCTTTTGTAAATGTAGGTCTTGATCCTATAAACAAGAGTTGCATAGAGATGTAATCGGTAATGTGTTACCCACCGATCGTATTAAGTCTTGGGCAATTTAGCCAAAGCTAACTCAAGGCTTAGTATGATGTGGATCTTGTCCCGCAAGAATTATAGCTAGTTTGTATGAATCTAGTAATGTGGTTTGACCACATCCATAACTCGATTCTACAAAATTCCTATAATTCAGTGGGAGCATCATTTGATTAAAGGCCTAATTAAATGATAAAAGGAATATGATATTAATTCTCTGCATTGTATGTTGTAGATAACTATGTCGACAAACATGAACACTCTCTCTCTGCATTCTGTCCTTGAGAAGGGCAAGCTCAATGGAGCAAATTTCCTGGACTGGTACAGGAACCTGAGAATTGTTCTCACTCAAGAAAGGAAGTTGTACGTCCTAGAGCAGCCCATTCCGAAGGCACCTCCTGCCACTACCTCGCGAGCTGACAAAGATGCTTACAAGAAGCATCAAGATGATGCATTAGATGTGTCATGTCTAATGCTCGCGACCATGAACTCTGAGCTTCAGAAGCAACACGAGTTCATGAATGCTTATGATATGGTTGAACATCTTCGTCAACTATATCAAGGACAAGCAAGGTACGAGAGATATGAAGTCTCTAAGGCATTGTTTGGGTCCAAAATGCAAGAAGGGACTCCCGTAGGTCCATATGTACTCAAGATGATTGGGTACGTAGAAAACCTACAAAGGCTGGGATTCCCACTTGGCCAAGAGCTGGCCACTGACCTGATCTTGCAATCTTTGCCACAAGCCTACAATCAATTTGTCATGAATTATAACATGAATGAAATTGATAAGCCACTGCCTGAGATGCTCAGCATGTTGAGAACTGTTGAGCTTAACCTTAAGAAGGAAAAATCTGACACCATTTTGATGGTGCACAAAAAGAAAGGCAAGGGCAAGTCTAAAGGTAAGGGAAAGTCTCAAGCCAAGGGCAAAGGCAAAGAACTTAAACCCAAAGGAGGGGTAGCCAAGGAAGGGGCTTGCTTCCACTGCAATGAAGCCGACATCGAAGCGTGAATCGCAAAGCTTACCTGGAAGATCTTAAGAAGAAAAGAAGTGAGACTTCTACTTCAGGTATAAATGTTATAGAAGTCAATCTATCTATTTCTTCATCATGGGTATTAGATACCGAATGTGCATCTCACATTTGTACTAATGTGCAGGCGCTGAGAAATAGCAGGGCAATGACAAAGCGCGAGGTGGACCTACGAGTAGACAATGGAGCAAGGGTTGCTGCTGTTGCTGTAGGAACTTATGATCTATCTCTGCCCTCTGGGCTTGTACTAGAATTAGATGAATGTTGTTATGTGTCTTCTTTGGCTAAGAACATAATATCAGTTTCTTGTTTGGACAAGAAAGGATTTACATTTATAATAAAGAACAAATGTTGTTCAGTTTATTTAAATGATATGTTCTATTGTAGTGCACCTCTAATGAACGGACTCTACTTTCTAGACTTAGAGAGCCCTATCTATAACATAAGTGCCAAAAGGTTCAAGTCAAATGAGTTGAACCAAACCTATCTCTGGCATTATCGCTTAGGTCACATAAATGAGAGTCACTTATCTCAGCTCCATAAGGATGGGCTGCTAGACTCATTTGATTTTGAATCATATGAGACATGCGAGTCTTGCCTTTTAGGCAAGATGACCAAGACTCTCTTTAGTGGACACAGCGAAAGAGCAACAGATTTGTTAGGACTTATACATAGTGATGTATGTGGTCCTTTCAATGTTAATGCTAGAGGTGGTTACATGTACTTCATTACATTTACTGATGACTTCAGTAGATATGGTTATGTGTATCTTATGACACATAAATCAGAATCCTTTGAAAAGTTCAAAGAATTCAAGAATGAAGTACAAAACTAGCTTGGCAAGAGTATTAAGATACTTCGATCAGATCGAGGTGGTGAATACCTTAGCCATGAGTTTCGTGACTATCTAGCTGAGTATGGGATTCTATCCCAACTCACTCCTCCTGGAACACCACAGTGGAATGGTGTATCCGAAAGGAGGAATCGTACCCTATTAGATATGATACGTTCTATGATGAGTCACACACATCTTCCTATATCCTTTTGGGGATATGCTCTAGACACAGCAGCTTTTACCCTTAACCGTGTACCATCCAAGGCTGTCATAAAGACACCATATACGATATGGATAGGGAGAAATCCCAAGATGTCTTTCATGAGGATTTGGGGTTGTGAGGCTTACGTTCGACGTCAAGTCTCAGACAAACTGGGACCCAAATCTGATAGGTGTTATTTTGTTGGATATCCCAAGGATACAAAGGGATATTACTTCTACATTCCCAGTCAGGACAAAGTGTTTGTGGCAAAGACTGGAGTTTTTCTACAAAGGGATTTTGTTTCTAGAAAAACTAGTGGGAGTACCTTCGATCTTGAAGAAATTCAAGATAAGGACCATAGCACTGAGGCTTTGATGGAGGTTGAACAGGAACCACAAAGTGTTTTGGGTGATGAGGTTGTTGCACAAAGAGTTGTGGAACAACCACCTGTTCAGGTAGACCTACCTCTTCGCAGATCTGATAGGGTACGTCGTCAGCCTGAGAGATACTCATTTCTCTTGTCTGACCATGATGACGTTATACTCATTGAGAATGAGCCTACCTCCTATTAGGAAGCTGTGATGAGCCCAGATTCTGAGAAATGGCTAGAGGCCATGAGATCCGAGATGGAATCCATGTACACCAACCAAGTATGGACTTTGGTTGATCCACCTGAAGGGGTCAAACCCATTGGGTGTAAGTGGGTCTTTAGGAGAAAGACTGACATGGATGGACTTACGCATACCTATAAGGGCTGATTGGTGGCTAAAGGTTTCAAGCAAATTCATGGTATTGACTATGATGAAACCTTTTCTCCAGTGGCGATATTTAAGTCCATTCGGATCTTGCTTGCTATTGCAGCATACCACGATTATGAGATCTGGCAGATGGATGTCAAAACCGCATTTCTGAATGGAAACTTACTTGAGGATGTGTACATGACACAACCTGAGGGTTTTGAAGATCCACAGTATACTGTGAAAGTATGCAAGCTGCAAAGGTCCATTTATGGGCTAAAGCAAGCCTCTCGGAGCTGGAATCTTCGATTCGATGATGCAATCAAACAGTTTGGTTTTATCAAGAATGAAGATGAATCCTGTGTCTACAAGAGGGTTAATGGGAACACAGTTGTCTTCCTTGTATCGTATGTAGATGACATACTGCTCATTGGGAATGACATCCCTTCGCTACAGTCTGTGAAGACTTGGCTGGGGACGTGCTTCTCAATGAAGGACCTAGGTGAAGCAGCCTGTATTCTAGGCATCAAGATCTATAGAGATAGATCTAAGAGATTGCTTGGCCTAAGTCAGAGTACATACATTGACACGGTATTACTACGATTTGCCATGCAGAATTCCAAGAAGGGACTTCTGCCGATGTCACATGGTGTGAGTCTTTCGAAGACTCAAAGTCCCTCTTCTAGAGACGAGAGAGATCGCATAGATAAGATCCCTTATGCATCTGCTATAGGATCTATCATGTACGCCATGCTGTGTACTCGTCCTGATGTCTCGTATGCTTTGAGCATGACAAATAGATACCAGTCAGATCCAGGTGAGCGTCACTGGATAGCAGTCAAGAATATTCTTAAGTACTTGAGAAGGACTAAAGAATATTTCTTGATATTTGGAGGCGATGATGAGCTAGCTGTAAAGGGTTACAGCGATGTCAGCTTCCAAACTGACCAGGATGATTATAGATCACAGTCAGGGTTCGTATTTTGCTTGAATGGTGGCGCTGTGAGCTGGAAGAGTTCAAAGCAGGACACAGTTGCTAATTCTACAACAGAAGCCGAGTATATCGCTGCATCTGAGGCAGCAAAGGAGGCAGTTTGGATCCGTAAGTTCATTACTGAGCTTGGGGTGGTTCCTAGCATTGCAGATCCTATAGAGCTCTATTGTGACAACAATGGAGCGATTGCACAGGCTAAGGAACCTCGCTCACACCAGCGGACCAAACACATACTATGGCGCTTCCATCTCATTCGAGAGATTATCGATAGAGGAGATGTGAAGATTTGCAGAGTACCCACAGAGGTTAACATTGCAGATCCCTTGACCAAGGCTTTGGCACAGAAAAAGCAAGATGGTCAAACTAGGTCATTGGGTATTAGATACTACGATGATTGGCACTAGTGCTAGTGGGAGATTATTAGTGAAAGCCCTAGAGTCAATCATGTGATGATTGTTATATGGACTTTATTGTATCATATTCCTATTTATAAAGGCATGGTTATTATATTTACTTGTATTGGTGCCAAATAACTAAATATAATAATGTCATTGAGTAGTAGGTTCTTATCTATATCAATCGATTGGTTGAATCGATAATGAGATGATATAGAGAACACTACTCTTAATCATTCCTAGTTGAGTATTAACATTCAGGGACAATGTTAATACGTAGAGACTAGCATGTAGGTCAATTCGATGACTTGATCTCACAAGTCATGGATATGAGATATCAAGTTGACACATGGGTATACATTAAAGAATGTATACTGAATGACCCGCTATGAGAAAATATCGTGGATCGTTATATGAGTGTCATATACTTTCTCATGTGGCTATTAGTATGACTATTAGTCCTTAGATATGAAGTCACCATGGTTCCTTACATAAGGAGTTGCATACTTTGGCTTCGTCAAACGTCACCCGTAAATGGGTGGACTATAAAGGCAATTACTGGGTATGTAACAAATTATACGGAGGGATGTGAGTGATGTAGATGAGGTTTATCCCTCCTAAATCACAGGAGTGACATCGTTATTCTTGATAGAGTGAGACCACGAAGTGCATGACCATGCCCAAATGAGTCAATATAAGATATTGAGCTCATTTGTTAGAGTGAGTCTACTTGGAGTTCAAGATATAGATTGTACCGAGGATGACATGGTCTATGCCTCAATTGGTCAATCTAGATGTCAAGGATAGAGGGAGTCACATATTGTGAGAGTCATAATTAGTAGTCACAAAGGTGATGTTGGAGCTCAACATTCTTGTAACTTGGGTAGCAATGATGTGTTGCTAGATATCGCTCATTGCTTATGTTCCTAAATCGGTTTAGGGACATTGCCAACGTTATAATAACCTATAGGGTCACACACAAAGGGAAATTAGATGGAGATTAGGTTCATATGATGAACAATGAGGATTAGGTTCATGGGATGAACCAAATTGGATTAAGAGTAATCCAAATTAGACTAATTGAGTTAGACTCAAGTTGATTCAAGTGTTGAATGAGTCTAATTTAGATTTGATTCATTTAGTCAATTTAAATTAATGAATAGAGATTCATTAAATCAAATTGACTTAAATCAAGTGGTTAGATTTGATCAACCATGGGAGATAAGAGGTCAAGTTTGACTTGACTTGAGAGGGAAGATGAATGGTGAATTTTGACTTAACTAATTGCCATGTCATGGTGACATGGCATGGGGGCCGGCCAATGATGATGCTCCACATCATCATGGACCTATCATGTGGTGCCACCTCATGTGGGAGACCAAGAGCCATTGGCTCTTGGAGTTACATGCATGCATGTAACCCCCCAAGAATGTAGTGGTCGGCCACTTCATTTTGCATTAGATGTGAATTGATTTGTGTGGTAACTCCATCTTCTTCCTCCTTGGATTACTCTCTCAAGCTCTCCCAATCCTCATCTTGTCTGAACCATCCAAAAGGTTCTAGCACACTCAAGGTTGTGTTTTCTCCACCTATTGCTTGTGTGGATACCAATAGAGGAGTGTGCACTTGACACTCTCGAGTTCCGGTGAAGCTTTTGGACGAGCGGGATAAGTGAAGGGCATCGCTTCAAGGGTAGTGCTCTCACCTTCTAGATCTAAGGTAGATCTAGGTTTACTTAAGCACATACATATTTTATTTTAATATATTTTTGCACGGATCCGTGGCCGGACTTTTGGGGTTTCCACAACGCAAAAAGCGGTTTTTGCGGCTCGGAAACTCCAACAGAGGAACCATCTATCTCCGGTCGAGAAGGTGAAGAAGTCCAAAATTCCACCACCATTGACCTAGGTAACACAAGCAATTTAGTTAAAAATAAAAATCATATAATTTGCTTTGAGTGTAGGAAATATGAGCACTATAAGAGCAAGTGTTCTAAGAAGGTCAAGAAAGCTCAACCGGCACTAAAGGTCAAGGATGTCGGTGCCCCAACACATAAGAGCAAGGATCATGTAATTTGCTTCAAGTGCCAACAACCGGAGCATTATAGGAATCAATGCCCTAGGGGGAGGAAGAAATGGCAAGAAGGAGCATCACATGTAGGGGGAGTCTCTAAAGCAAACCCTAAGGTATATTTTAGTAATGCACCTTCTAAATTTAATGTTAAAAAGCATGCTTTCAATTCCTTTGCTATTGTTCATGAAAGACATGCTAGGAATAACAAATATTTATGCTTAGGTGCTAAGAGTTGTGATTTTAGAACTAAGGAGAAATTTAGGACTAATAACCCCAGAACAATCCTACCTAGGGAAACTATTAGGAAGGTAGAGGACCATTTAAGTATTAACCCTAAGAAGGATAGACATATGCCTAGAAGAAATGGTACTTCCCAAAGAATAAATGAAAAATCAAAATTGAGAAGATTAGAGTTAGAGAACCAAGCCTTGAGGTCAAGGCTTGAGAAACTTGAAAAGACCCTTAGAAATATGCAAAATAAAATTCAAGGGTCTAGGAGTCAAAGTCAAGGGTGTAAGAGGCAAGAACCATCTAGGAGGTAAGGTTTGGGTCACAAGCCTATGTCCAAGAAGGTAATGCCTACTTATCACAATGTTTCATACGATTATCGAACTCAATCTAGGTCTAGGAAGACCAAGGTTATTGGGGAGGTCATCCCTAAGGGTAATGAAGGTAGGTGTCTAGTGGATAAGATTTCGAAGAAACCTAAGGAAGCCACTAAGAAGGTTACAAGGGGAGTCACCCCTAGAGTTAACCTAGGTAAGACCCAAATGACCAAGGCTACCAAGCCTAGGAGGGTCATTAGGAGGGTATGTAGGGAGGTCATTCCTAAGGAATACCTAGTAAACCCAAAGAGCTCTAATAGGTATTGGGTTCCTAAGAGCGTGATCGATTCACGCTAAATGGGTTAGGTTGTGTCAACCTTGATTGGATGGGTAGTTAACTCAACCATAGCAAAGTTGACACTTTAGGTCATTTCCAAGGTAATGGGATACTTGGAAATAAGTATGAATTTAAATCCTAAAAGATTTTAGGATGTGCCAATGTATTTTGAGAGCTATGAAAAATTGATCAAATTGACACAAACTAAGTTTAGAGGTCATAGTGTGTCATTTTGGTTTTTGGCACACTTGGGGATAAGTGGTAATATGACAAAAATGAATTTAATCCTAACAAATGGCAACTAATATTAAAATTTAGGTATTCTTATGCCTCACTCTTTATTTGTCATGCTTTGATTGCTATTTACCATATCATGACATCATGTTTAATTTTATCATATAAAATGTCATGATATCTTAGATTTATCTTTTAATGTCATATATGTTTAGGGTTAATTTTTATATCATGACATCATGATTATTGGCACATGCTTATTTATATTATCATTTATGTCATAATCATCATTCATGCATTTAGGATTAAAGAAAATTGATTTAAGGACAAATGACATGATTTGAAGTCCCATGTATAAGAGAATCAAATAGAGTTGTCTTAGGAAATACATGAGGTCTTATATTAGGATGAACAAAATTCACATCTCACATCACATTGACATGTGTGTGTATTGATACACCCTAGACATATGTGAGATGCTAGAAAATGAGTTAAGTTCAAGGTGCATATTTCTTGCATCTAGATGAATTCAAACTCATCTTATACCATAGAGGAATCATGAGAAAAACTTATGTACAAGTCATGTGCAATAAGCCCATAGACCATGATTTAATATAAGGTTTTAAAAATATTTTAAAATCATTTTAAAAAACCTTGGTGAAGTCTTCTATCTTTTGATAGCAATCACCATTGTAGAAGTTGATACAAAATAGATCAAAAATATTGAAGTTATCAATGGTTTTAAATTTTGTATCAATCTCAATATTTTATGGGTATTTTATTTTTTAAATATTTTTCACCCATAATGTTTGAATAAGTATTATACATATGAATTTTCGTGATTTTTTGTATTATATATAATTACTTATGAATTTCTGAAAACTATTTTTTTGATTTCTGAATTCTACATTTGCAAAAATCGATCATTGTAAACTTATGGTAGTCATGGCATCAAGGGTCATTCTTGATCGAGTAGTCGATCATCAATCTTGATTTGTAAACAAGGATGTTTAGCCCATGTTTCAGTTATGTTAGGCTACCCTAACTGCTCCTAACCCTAGGATATGCTTTGGAAAACATTGGAAAGGGTGAAAATCTATAGGATATGGATTAGGAGAGTTATTTGGGTGTGTGAAAGTTCAAGGTTGAACTTTTAACCTTAATTTTGATGGTTTAATGTTCCTATAGGCTTAGGGACTCTCCAAAGACATTGTTGGTACAATGGTCAAGGGGGAGCAAGCCTTTAGGGGAAGGTTATCCATCATGAAATGATGGATGTATTCTTCCTCATGAGGGGGAGAATTTTGAGTGTTTAGATAAGTGAGAATTGCCTCTCTTTGGTGATATAGGACTTATCACTAAGAAGAGTGAAGGCATCATAGATGTTTTTGGACCAAGAGGGAGATTGTAAAATCTCATTGGGATATGAGACATTAACACCCTTGGGGAGAGTCTTTTTGATGTATGTCAAAAATGGGGAGAATTTGAGAATTCCCAATTTAGAAAATTGAGAGGATTGGATTGAGTTAGTGTTCTAACTCAAAGATGGTTTTTGTCAAACACCAAAAAGGAAGACATTGTTGGTGCAATTGGCCCAGGTCACGATTGACCAGACTCGAGTTTGACTCGAGTAGTGATTTGATGTTAGTGTTTTGATGTTTGACATTGATGTTTAACCATGAGTTGACCATTGTTTGACAATGGGTTGACTAGATGGTTGACTTTGGGTTGAGCATGGAAAGTCCAAGCATGGGTCTTGACAAGGGAAAGTCCAAGCTTGAGTCTTGGCAAATGGAAAATCCAACATGGGTTGGTATGGAAATTCTATGCATGGATCTTGGCAAGGGAAAGTCCAAGCTTGAGTCTTGGCAAATGAAAAGTCCAACATGGATTGACAAGGGAAGTCCAAGGGTTGATATTGGCGGCGTAAAGTTCAAGAGGGAGTCTTGGCAGCATAAGTTCAATGGTTTGGCGACGTAAAATCCAAGCGGTAGTTTTAGCAGCGTAAGTCCAAATGTACCTTGGTAGTGTACAACAGCTTAACATGACAATAGCTGATGGAAACATCTGAAGGCTAGCGTATGGATGAACAAATCATGGATGACTTGGAGGGTCTGATAGGTGTGAGACTGATGGAGGTGGCTAGAAGGCTTAAGTCTAGACTAAGGGTGGCCTAGCAAGTATGAGGGCATCATACTTGGGGTTAAACTTCATGTTTGAGGTTTGTCAGTCGACTGGGGTTATGAATCAGGCGACTGACCAAGTGTTTTGACACTTGGCAGCCAAGTCAACTTGTAGCAGTCAATTGGGGTTATGACTAGTCGACTACTAGGAGTCGACTGGCGTTCGACTCTTGAGTCGTGGCGTTTATTCGAGTCGATCGACGCTCGTTCATGCGGCAAATAGCCTTGGCGATCATTTATCAATATTGGCGATCGATTGATGGCAAGCGATGGACAATCATGGATGACATCATTGTTGTCGAGGTCGAGAACGAGACCGCTCGTGTCGACCGGTTAGCTCTGGCGCCTTAGCGATCGATTGATGGGTAATGACAGTTGACTGCCAGTGTAACCATTGGCTTTAATATCGACGTGGATTAAGTCCGTTGTGAGACAACGATATTGTTGGCAGTCGACTGCCAAGTGCAGAATCAGGTTATAAAAGCAGCTTGTGGAGGAGATTTTTGGCATGGTTCTTTGAGGTGATTTGGAGGGGATTTGCTTCTACAATCCAGACCTTTAAGGCTCTTCTCAAGCAACCAAAAGCAAGCACTCAAGTTCATATTTTGTAATGTTTTATTTACTTGTATTTGTGTAGTTTACTTGTATTTGCTTGTATTTCTTTCTTATTGTTGTAAGAATCCTTGTACGAGGTTTCTCCGCCTCCGACTTGCTGTCGAGAAGGAGTATTATTGATTAGTGATGGTGTTTGCATCGCTAGGGCTCATTCGAGCCCAATCTGTGAAGTAGGAATCCTAAAGTTCCGAACCACATTATATCTCGTGTATTTATACTTGTGTATTTGTATTGTATTTTCTATTTCCGCTGCGTACTAATATAATTGTAGCAAGCACGCAATCGATTTCCATCATTGACGAACGAACACCCCCTCTAGCGCTCACCGAAAATCCTACACACGGCTTCTCCCATGTCATCCTTTGCGTCTTGCCTTGAAGTCTGCTTCCTTTGGCTTCACTCCATTTTCTCCTTGTCCGACAGTCCCTTGGATGCACCAAGCTCGCGGCTTCTCCCCGTGTCATCCTTCACCGACTCAAGGACTCGAGCCATGAGATGATGAACTCGTCAATGCTTTATCAAGCTAACCATGTGTGATTTATTAAGTCTTGTACAACTTAAACACACACATCAAAATACATAACATCCTAATTTAAATCCTTTGTCACACACATTAAAACCAATAACATATTTGGGTTGATTACCCTAACACAAAAATCTTATTTTCAAGTTTTTTTTTTCCATTTGGCATGCATCTGATCAACCTTGATCAATCAAATTTTTCACTTTACTATATTCATTATCTACTAGGATTTTGGATATTGCAATTGTAACACGTGTTAAGTAATTTATACCTTCCCACTTGCCACACTTTTAATAAATATCACCATTTAATTTTTTCCAAATATCAAAATTCAACTTAGCACATTGGCTAATTATTTTCTTAGTATCTGCTCTGTTAAAATTGTTAATTTCTTAGTATTTTCTACCGGCTTACTATGTACAGGTTATCCCGTTGACCTGACACCTAGGCAGCCAAGCGGTTGCATGGCCCTGTTATGTGATCTCTGGATGGCTTGTTGTATGGGTTGCGTGATGCTTGATGTGTAGGAGCAGGGCTCTTTTGCCTGCTATGCAGGCTACCAAGCGGTTGCATGGCCCCGCTATGTGATCTCTGCAGGGCTTGACATTATCTACTAGGATTTTGGATATTGCAATTGTAACACGTGTTAAGTAATTTATACCTTCCCGCTTGCCACACTTTTAACAAGTATCGCCATTTAATTGTTTCCAAATATCAAAATTCAACTTAGCACATTGGCTAATTATTTTCTTAGTATCTAATTATTTTCTTAGTATCTGCTCTGTCAAAATTGTTAATTTCTTAGTATTTTCTACCGGCTTACTATGTACAGGTTATCCTGTTAACCTGACACCTAGGCAGCCAAACGGTTGCATGGCCCTGTTATGTGATCTCTGGATGACTTGTTGTATGGGTTGTGTGATGCTTGATGTGTAGGAGCAGAGCTCTTTTGCCTGCTATGCAGGCTGCCAAGCGGTTGCATGGCCCCATTATGTGATCTCTGCAGGGCTTGTATGGGTTGTGTAATAATTGATGTGTAGGTGCAGGGCTCTGTTGTAATGATGCGCTTCCGCTGCATACCTTTAGGTTTTTGTCTTATGCCTATAAATCTATTCTCCCTGGGTTGCATTTCAAGGAGCCATTATTCAGCTAAGAATGAAAAAACAGATTAATCTTTTTTGTCTGGTGGAATATGGTGCAGTCTCATCTGATACCTCCATCAAGTTGATCTCAATAGATACAAATGAGCTTCAGCAATCTACTGCTGAGCACTTCCTGCACATAAGAGAGCATTAGTGTTGATCTATCAGCAATCAAAGCTAAAAGTAGGAGACAAGCATATTGTAGGAACTCTCAAATTTTAAGAAATTGATATCACAATGGACCAAAAAAAAACCCTATAACTGTCGATCAAATTTTTAATATAATGTAATAGCATAGGAAGTTTCCATCAACCAAAGTAGCAATATAACGTTATAAATAGTTCCAACAGTTGCTTGCAATCAATGCTGAAGCTGTTTCAAAAATCCTCTGTTCAGAATTGATGGTCTCTTATTTCACATTTCTTCAGAGTGATGACTTTGTCAATCATTCTACTAAAAGCAAACGATCTGCAAAATAAAAAGATACGACGAGTCCAAATAATCATTTAACCTTTTGCACATTTCCAGCGTTGGGTACAAGTTGTATGTAGTTGCCACATGGTTTTGAAGAAATGTTACATCGCTGGAGCCAATATTTACCACGAGGTGAAGGTTGAGCTTCTCCCATTACGATAATTTTGAAGGTAAGTACAATGTGTCTCCCAATTTAGAGCATAATTGGTTGGTGCAGGGACAGCACAAAACTTGATCATTGAATTTGATTTAGGAATGCACATAAGAGATGTACAGCTCTATATTCTTCTTAAATTCTTGCTACCTGCAGCCGATGGTCACACAAGGGAGTGTAATAGTAGAATAAAATTATGAGAAAATTGTGATAAGAGATAAATTCACCTCGGGCTGCATCAGTATTTTAAAGCATAGAATGAATTTCTGCATCTGATGGCTCGCTATCAACTTGTGTTGAAGCTTCTGCAGCAACACAAGTTTCCGCCCCTGAAGGAAAAATGGATTTACTTGAGCAAGCATTTGGTATATCTGCTATATCCAATATCAGTTCCTATGCATTTTTTGTAAGATGCTATATTTCAAAGGCACATATACAGCTTTTGGGAAAGGTAAATGCACACTAATATTCCTACAAACTAGCAAAATGCTTATTCTTTTACTAAATTGATTATCATAAAATCACATTGTGAAATAAAAAGAAGAAAATGATGAGGTCCAGGTGGTATTGTAAGAGGAAGGTTCAAGTGCTGGAGTTGGGCCAATTGCAGGAGTTTGAGGTCTGGGGTTCTTCAGAAAAGAAGCGGTAGCTATGTCCTTATGGAGAGCTTGTTTCAATAATGTCAATAGCAGTGCGCATTTTGGAAGAATGTTCAAGGGATTGCTCAGGGGAATCTTCCTAAAGTGACCAATGAAGTTTATGTCCATATCTACAGAATCAAGGAAAAAGGAAATTGCATTAGTAAACTAACGAAGTGGAGAAGCCAATTGAGAATGAGACTCAAAACTACAGAACCTCCAAATCCCACACGTGGTGGATGAACTGATAATATCAGTCAACTTATTGGCGTCTTGTAGCTGTTACTCAGAATGTTCAGGACGATGTGTTGAAAATACCATTAGTGTGAATCAGTCATGAGAAATTCAATATAAGAAATATCTATTTTTTTATCAAGGTTGGTGATGCCCTTAGCTTTCCACCCAACATGAAGTGATATATAGAAGCATCCTCAAACAAGGCAGACTTGATAACTTCTGCTTCAAAGCATTGTCAATGACCTTTTATAGAGTAGCCCTTCAACTAGGTGGACTACCAAGTGACGCTGAAAGATTGGGGAAAATTGACTAAAGGTCAGTTCAAGTGTCCAATAGTTGAATGATCAGTGTGAAGAGGAACTCAGATACTAGTATTGAGGAATTCTTGTAAGAAGATGACACAATTGGCTGGAAGGATAAGAGCTCTATGTGCTGGGGCAGCATGCAAAAGAAAAGTTCTATACTTCAACCTAATCTTCCCAGGTTTGGACTTGGTGATAGGGGAGAATTTAACCTTCTCCCAATCAAGCCACTTCGATTCATCTTGGACTAGGTGATAGTGGAGGATTTAACCTTCTCCCAATCAAGCCTTTTCGATTCATCTTGGACTAAGTGTGGCATAGGGGCCTGAAGAGATTCTGAATTGAGTTCAGTTAAGGCCAAGCTCTGGGTACAAAAGTATAGTTTGGCCAAAGTAAATGCTGCTTGAACGAAGGATGGTGGGCACAACTAGGTAGACCAGGAGTGTGGGGTGGATGTGCTGAAGGCTAATAGAAGAAAGATGGATCAAACTAGAAACAAAGTGAAATAACAAATGCTGATACTTACCAATGTGGAGACAAGAATTCTGAGAGCTGAGTACTTGGAGAAAGACCACAAAAACAGTAGAATGTAAACAATGAAACTTCTCTGCTAATGACCCTACTTATAAAGCTAGGTATCATGCAAAGGAAGGCAAAGATCAGCAGGGGTGGCATAGCTCAAGGAGGTGATAGTTATGGGAGAGTAAGAGTTACCTCAGGAAAGGACAAGGAAATCAATAAAGATTTCATGTCAGATTCTACTTTTGTGGAATCTAAATAGTGAAATGTGTGCTGAGTTGCTTGAAAAATGTCACAATCAATTGAAGTTATTAATAAGGCAGGTTAGATTCAACAGTAAAGCTGTGTTACATGGTAGTTTCTCATTAGTTTGGGAACTCATTTGAAGGCCTATAATGGAGGGGTCAGAGCCACCAGTGTGTCATCTTATTATTGACTGGGAATATCAGCTCAAATTTTCAGTTAACAGTCGATAAATTTTCCCCACCTCAGACATCTCAAATTTCACTTTGGTCAATGCACAAACACTCATGTCACGTCAAACCTACCAATTTCCCTGAAGTCAACTTTGCCCTCGAGCACCACTCTGACTCACACCATCTCATAAGACATTGATCATGAAGACTGAAAATCTGGCCTAGTCCACCTCAAACAAGTTTCCTTGAGCTTGGCAAAATTGAATGACTTGCAAAATTGAATGACTTGCCAAGCTCCATCCAAATTGATCAAACTTAATCCAATTCAAGCAAACTCAACCTATCTCTGACAACAGCACCACTGGCTCTTATCACCTTAATCCCCTCTAGTCCACCACCCAAAGTCCAGGTTTGAGCTAGGATCAAAGTTCTAGCAGGTCTCACTATCTAACAAAGCCTTTGTAACATCTAGAGAGAAACATACACTGTATTGGTTTAAAGTTTCATATTGATTAGTAAATATAACTAAAACTAGTAATACCACGTGTCCTATGTAGATTCCTTAACAGTGAGATGTCAATGCAAAAACACATTCTATTGCAAAACACACTGACAAGGTAAGCACAATTCTCTAGTCTCCCATTACTTCTGTTCCAGAAGAGGATATATGCTTATATGTGAGAGCACACTATCCAAACGAGCTGTCGCGTTGTGGTGAATGGTATCTTGCATCATAAAACTTTAATAAAAACACTAAGAAAGCGTATATAATTCATGCACGCCACTTATACTCATTTTGTAAAATGGAACTTTTGCAACCAGGTGAAAGGAGTACACGACCTGCAACTTGTGAAAATATGCAGAATATATGTTTTAAACAATTTTTTCTTTTTTCGGTTTCTAACCTAACCAGCTCTAACAATTAAGATTATGAAACTCAGAAGTTTGGTTGCTGATAACAAAATCAGAAGTTGTGGCACACCTGCTCTCTTATCATCCTTTCCCTTTGTTCTTCTTTTGGATTTCCGAAAGCTTCGGGAAGCTTGATCAGACTCCTCACTGAAAATTTTATTATATTTTTCCAGTAGCTTATTCTTCTCCTCCAATAAACCAAGGACTACATATGTATCTGCTACCTTCCTGACAATTGATTTAGTTGGATATTTCCTACCAAACGACTCAAGTGACTGGAAGAGCTGCACAGTTGGGATAGCATAAAGAGAAAATGTGATTTTCTGGAATTATTTGACTACATAATCAACTCAAAACATCAAAAGAAAATTATGTTCGGACTACACAACTCCAGAATAAAGTCTTGAAAACAATTTAAATATTGTGTAAATACCTATTTGTCAGTGGGAATATGTCAAGAAAGTGTACCTTTACAAGCCTTTCTAGCATGTTATTCCGATAATAAATTGAAATCATAAGATCACAAAACTGCCAAGGAACTGAATGCAAATCATGGCTGATTTTCTTCATCCAAATTCTGTGAGCTTCCTCAGCCCTGTTGTCTTTTTCTAATGCACGAATTAGTTGCTCATATGTACCCATTGTTGTTCCTTGACCTTTGCTCAACACCCACTTTATCACCTAAAGATCATAGTTGATCTAATTCAATACTGCAAGCTGAAAATGGATGCACAATAATAAAAAAATAAATGCTAAAATAGTACAATAATATTAAGGCCCCACTTAAAAACACTAAAGTACTTGAATAAAAATACCTGCACAACTCTATGCCACTGTTCCTCCTTTTCAAGAACAAGAATAGCTTTTTTGAGTGAAGCCAAAGGAAAGTTATTCTCCCATGCCACCCAAGCATCAAGGGTACCATATACAGCTTCTTTGGATTCTTTAAGGGTCAGAAGCTAGGAAAGAATAATCAGGAAAGTAGATGTGACACATGTGATATGCTGGAGAAATTTAACATTTTTGCCAATATATAAGAATAGAAAGATAACTATAGCTCCTCATGAAACAAAAAACTCCAATTTTAATTTGTCATACTTTACTGGGAGATGTTATACTGTAAGAATTACTTTGTTAAACAGTACTTAAAGAATGGAAATTTCATTGTTCATATCATTACTGGTAAGGACAATTCCTTCTTTCAAGCTTTTGATTACTTGTGTGCCAATTTGTACAAAGCTTTTAGTTGGAACTTGATTCCTTCATAACTATTATCAAAATAAAATTAAGAAATCATGTACCGTATTAACAAGGAATTTTCGTTTCTCGGCAAAAGGGATGTTCTTCCCTACATTTGACTCCATTGCATTCTTGAAATTTGAATTTTGCAAATCCTGCACTTTATAAGTCTTGCTGTCAGCAGATGAATTTCAAATAATTATTCGTTCAATTGACTATAAAAAAAATATGTACCATTATCTGAGATGTTGTCTCATGGAATATTGTCGAGAGACAAATAATCAGTTAGTGGTATATAATTTGTGTTTGATTGAAAAGTGACACAAGGATCTAGGAAATAACATTAATAGTACTTTCACTCACTGTTTTAAGAAAAGTTTAATAATTTGTTCCATGAAATATTAGAATAAAAAAATACAAAATTTTAGAATCTTATATGAACAGTACTGCCCTTCATTCAATAACCAAAATCAAAACATATCTACCTAAATCCCTGCTCAAATATCAATAAATATTATGTTCCAAGGAACAATATAAAAAAAAAAGTACTATTAGCTTTAGAAACTAAGGTCCCACTTGGAGGGAAAATGTTTTGAAATTGTATATTTGCATAAAAAGAAATGAAATTTTATATTTGTTTAAAAATTTTATATTTTAAACAAAAATGTATTTCAATTTTCAAACCCTAAAAATTTATAAGCATGTTTGCTAGATCAACTCTGTTTTTTTTAATATATAGTTGAAAATTATGACAAGTTATTTGGTAGAAGAGAAAAGTGAAACATTTCAGTGGCATATTCTTGAGAATATGTATATAAATATGTGATATAAATTTAATTTTTATTTTCATTGACTAAGATCCGTTGACGATCAAATTTTTTATTCTTGATAATGCCACTAATAAATAATTTAAAATATAAATATGAAAGAATTATAAGCTAAAAGAATAACAATTTAACTATCATTTTATCTTATTTGATATGACAATTTATATATCTACTTTTGTATACTAAAGTATAAATAATTTGTAATACATGTAAATGGATAGCAAAGGAAAAAATGATTATCAAAATTTTATTATTGTCAATGTCATTGCTAAAAAAGGACAGTCTGGTGCACGAAACTTCTGTCACGTGGGATTCCAGAGAAGGGTCTATTATACGCAATCTTATCCTGCTTTGCAGGAGACTATTTCCAAGACTCAAACTCATAACTTCTAGATCATAAGACAACAACTTTACCATTTACCGTTGCGCCAAAGCTCCCCTTCTGTCAATGTCATTGCTAGTTTTAGAAAAATAGGAAATAATCTATAAAAATGGTTATAAGTAGTTATTAAATTGGACAAATTGAAGAAAAAGTTCTTAAAACTTTTGACAAGTATTTTTCATTTTTGATGATTACTTCTATGCCAAATACATTTCTTTTTTAAAAAAAAAAATTCCATCAAAACAGAAACTGTAAATTGAAAATTCTTTAGTTCCTAAACCTAGCCTAAATGTTTTAAATTAAACATAACTAAATTGAGCATATGAAATGAAGTTGAACAATAAGAAAATTAGAAAAGGCAAAAATATTTAAAAAGGATGGATATTAGGTTCATGATTCAACAACTAGAAATTGATAAAGCTATCACCAATAACATAACAAATAGTGGTGGTGAAAAAAAAAGGTAGTTCAGAGTATTGTGTGATTAGCCATCTATACTTTGTGAATCATGGTTTTGGATAATTAAAGAGGTAGTCCATACAAAAAGTTAATGTAGCTAAGGGAAGAATCTTAAGATAAATATACAAGGTTGCGAGAAAAAATAAAAATATTAATACTCGAAAGTTATGTGTCTAGATCTAAAGGTGATTTATAAGACACATTATGATGGTAGATTCGCTCAAAGATAACCAATAAACTATACATTTAGATAAGTTGAGTTGACTAGAGTGTTGATGTGAGGATCGGAAGACCAAAGAGCTAGAGCGACAAGGGGGCGAATAGCATTTGACCTAAAAAATGGAAAATATTTTTCTCTCTCGTGTTTTTTGCAAAGACAAATAAAACAAATTAAGTACAAAGGAAATAGTAAAGATATGAGACAAATTTTCAAGTTTTAACACAATAGAATTTACGTGGTTCAAAACTCTAATTCTTACTTCACGGCCTATATACTCTTAAGAAGAGTCACCGCTCAAATCCTCACTACCATTCTCTCATAGAGGTGGAAAAACCTAGCATAGAATAGTTCTTAGCAATAAGATAAAATATGAGAAACCGACAATTGAATAAAGAGATTAAGAGCATAAACATACTACAAAAGGTAGTAATAAAATATAAAGTGGAGTTGTGGAAATGCTTCAAAATGACAGCCTTGTTGAAGTTGTTCAAGCTTCCCTTGCCCCTCTATTTATAGTCTTCAACTCTTACTACAATAAACTTACTTCCAACTTCCAACTTCCAACTTCCAACATTTTTATTTTATTCTAGTCAACTTAAACCTCACTAGTCAACTGAAAAGTTGATCATGGGATTCTTGTCTTCAATCGACTAAACACAATTCTAGTTAACTAAAATACATCCCAATTACTCAACTAAATAAAATCCACTTGAAAGATTCTTATTTTCAAACTTCAAACTCACACACTACAACCTCATCGAATTACAAGCTCCATGAGCTTCATTTGCATCTTACTAAGTTCCTGCAAAACTTCCTACACACGACAACAATAAAGGCAAATCTAAATTAAACTTTTTGCCAAACACATCAAAACATTATGATCACGACCACTCAAGGCATGATTGTACTTACAAAAAGCTCAAGGTAAAAATAGACTAAAGGCACGACCACTCTATTCAATCGAATTAAATGTGATAAAAAAATTAATGGTGATATATATAGCATAATCGCCCAATGAAGGACATGATATGTGTAGAGCTAA
The DNA here is from genome assembly GCA_025175895.1 of Wurfbainia villosa. Lineage (NCBI taxonomy): Eukaryota > Viridiplantae > Streptophyta > Magnoliopsida > Zingiberales > Zingiberaceae > Wurfbainia > Wurfbainia villosa. The sequence goes on from CM045995.1 coordinate 28,635,458, forward strand.
CAAAACTTCATGATGACAACATGCATATGTTAGTTTATATTGGGAATCAACTCTTTGATTATAAAGTGATGCATAAAGAAACAACCTAGAGTTCCTTTTCTAAAAGCACATTAAGAGACCATTTCAAAAGTGTTGGGCTCCAACAATGATGTAAGCCCAGCACAGCCGCACATGCTAATACACCCAAGTGGGCATAATTGTGGCCTATATAGCATAAGTAACCCATTTTTTGGATTACTCTTTAGCAACTTTCAGAAAATTTCAGATGGAAGATAAGGGAATTATGATTCTCATTGTGGGAGAATTTTAAAGCCTAAGGATGTCTTTATTTTGGATGTAGAGATTGTGGAATACTAAAGTGCTTGTAGAGATGAGGTTTATCCTTTCGGAGAGAACTTTTAGTATTTGGGTGCACTACAGGTGCTTATTTTCTCCATCAGTGTCGAGAGAAAAGTTTAAGGAGGATGAAGGGCTATTGTGCATGATGTAGGCAGTGACTCATCCAAGTTTCAAAGTACTTTTTGTTCGTCGTATCACATAGATTTAGTTTTCTATTCTTGGATAGGCTTACGTAAACCACATTATATTGCTCTCATTATTTCTTGTGTTTATGCTTTTCTATGACAAGAAGAATTTAAGGAGGATTGAAGGGCTATTGTGCATGATGCAGTCAGTGACTTATCCAAGCTTTAAAGTACTTTTTGCCCCTCGTCTCACATAGATTTGGTTTTCTATTTTTGGATGGGCTTAGATAAACCACATTATATTGCTCTCATTATTTCTTGTGTGTTTGTGATTTTCTATGACAAGAAACGAGGATTCCACCAAATAGGTTCAAAGTGAAGGTGATTTCATATTTTAAAGGCATCAAATTTTGGTAAGGAACATTTTAGAATATAAATTCTAGAATCTATTTTATTGGGATTGACATTACTGGTGATCCTTGATGTAGTGTTGATTCCAGTAAGTGGCTCTAGAGTGATCTCAAACCACAAGAAGTGATATTAGAGGCATTCGTGAATCCTATAAGAAGGTTTGCATACATTCCATTCATTGATGAAGGATGATAATGACAGGAAAAAAATTCTCACATAACACAATTGTTTGATAAGTATAAATAAATATTTGATTAGAATTTTGGATGTACTTTGAATTTTGTGTAGATTAATGAACTAAGAAAAAGAAATACATTGGTGGCAGTTAGAGGCCTAAAGGCAACATTGTAGAAATACATTGATGGCAATTAGAGGCCTACATTCAAAATAAAGCAAAAAGGAGGGTTGGACGGCGATGGTGATGATGGCAGTAGGTTTTGGGGGGAAGTGGCGAGTATCAACAGTAGTGAGAAGCAATCAAAATACAACACTAGTATTGTTCAAGGTAAAATTAAACCAGCCTTGATTGGATTAGAAGAGAGAAAGGATGAAGGATGCTAAGAGGCAGAGAGATGAAAAAAGAGTTTGGAAATAGAGAGAAGAAAGAGAGGAAAAAGAAATCAGTAACTTGTTACTGCTTGCTTAATTTGAGGTTGAACCACAAGTGTATTTTATATAAAAAAAATTACAACTTATTCTTGATTGTTTGGTCTTCAAACGTCACTTATTTGCTGAGTCTGCATCTTCCTATTGAAGCTAGATTTTAAGCCATAGATGAGCCTTTGCATCTTTCATCTAAACCTTTTTCTCTAAATTCTTTCCTCTTTTTATCCAAGTTTAATTTGTCAATTCGATTTAATGGATTCACTTTTTCCATAGAAGTTTATCGCTTACTAGTTCGCTCAATTGGGGAAAGTCCTCCCCACCTTTAACTTTCATGAAATCAACTAAGTTCGGATCATTTCTTGCTCCATCGAATTTGTGTCTGTCCCTATGCATGAGGTAGGGAGGCTCTATTATCAATGGCTCCTTTGGTTTAATGGGTAGGTGATTCGACTTTAGCAAAGATAATCTTCATTTTGGCATACATATTTTTGCTTATCATCTAGAGATGTTGATGGCCCTTAAGTTCATACTACAACATCAAATTTTGTTAGTGGAAGAATTGGAAATTCAACTATTTGAGGCAGGGAATGAGCATAAATTTAATTGGGTAGGAAATAATATAGATCTAGTCCATCTCCTTAGAGCTAGAGGTAAGGAGGACTAACATTATCGAAGGAAGGGAAACAACCTTGGAATGATGAATTAATAACCTTCTGTCAGAAAAAAAAAACCATAGATCCGGATTAATCGAAAAATTACATTATTCCCCGTAAATCAATCAACTAAAAAAATAAGAAACGGAGAGCTGACCTTGCCGGAACGGAGCCCAGAGGAGACGCACTCAGGGAGGCCAAGGCGCAGTGAGGAGTCAGAGATAGCAGAACTCGGAATGCCACGATGATCGAGCAAGTGAGAAAGATGGGAGGTGGTCGTATGAAGGGATCCGATGCAGCGGAAGACGGCAGCGGCGGACGGAGTTTCACCGAAGTGAGAGTGAGGGGAACGCCGGAGCGGATTAGTCATGCTCTTGGCAACTTTGACGACTAGCAATCCTACAGCCATGGCTCTCCCCAGCGATCTACAACGCTATGGCCTTCAACCTGGCCGCTATTGAACTCCCCTAGGGAAAACCCTACCGGCCTCATCCATACTTCAAACCGCTCGCAGATAGGAATACGGTTGGATCGGTGATTTTGTGGATTGATTGTCAGATAATTGGGCTTGATCATATTCGAGCCTAAGGCCTCTTTTGGAGGAGGGGAGGAGAGTGTAAGCACGGGGAATGATGGAGGGAAGGGAAAAAAAAAAAAAAAAGATTTACACTTTAAATTAGGGTGTAAAAAAAATTCAATTTTTGGGAGGAGAGGGATATAAGTTCACCCTCATTCCTCTTCCTTTTTCCTCTATTTTTTTTTCCCTCACTTCTTTTCAAACAGGGGTAGTTTTTTTTTCTTCCTTATTTATCCTTATCCTTCTATTAAGAAAGCGTAAGTAATGAAAAGGTAAAAATAAATAAATAAGAAAAAAAAACTATTTTTATTTGAAAAAAAGTGAAGGAAGAGGTAAGGGAGAGAAATATGGGTGAATTTATATCCCTCTTTATCACAAAAACTTAATTTTTTTTACATCCCAATTTGGAGTGTAAACCTCTTTCCCCCTCTCCTCCATTCCCCCCTTCTATTACTTGCACTCCCCTCCCCTCCCCTCCCCTCCTCTCAAACAAGGCCTAAACGAATAATTAGGGAAAATTTACCATAACACCTTGATTTTTCTTTTGCATAATTTCCAAGAAATTGTTAAAATAAAATACAACAATAACAATCAAATATTATCTCACTGAATGGAATTGAGTATATAAATCCTTCTATATCATTAGGTATATTATCATCTATATTTTATTTTATTTTTTTATTTTATTGTTGATTACTAAATTTTATTTGATCTTCCTTCTCCTCATTTAATGTGCATATTTATCTAGTTCCACATTAGCAAATTAAAATATTTATTGATTGTTTAAGTATATATATTCATATTTTCTTAAACGTATTTTCAAAGTTTTTTCTCGATAGTATAGTTTCAATTTTCCCACTAATATATTTTTTATCTTGTCCATCCTCTATATCTGTATATCTATTTTAATTTTCTCATCTTTTGTTCGTGAACTCAAGTCATAGCCTGATATTCATCTTTATATAATATAATAAGTCTAACCACTATTTTATAAAACTTTTCTTTAAATTTTAAAGGTATTATGATCACAAAGAACATCTGATATTCTCCTCTATATCAATCATCTTACTTGCATTTTATATAAGACAGTTCTCTTGACTCTATATTCTTTTGCAAAAATGATATTAAATACTTAAAACTTTCAATTACCAATAACTTGTCATTTTCTATCTTAGCAATTAACTTATTACATAAAATTTTAAGAAATTTAAATTCTATATATTCTATCGTTATTTTATTAATTCTAAAATCTTTTACTTTTGTGTCTCCCACTAAAATTCAAATTTAACATTCACTCTTTTACATGTCTCATCTATTAAAATAGTATTATTTACAAACAATATGCATTATGATAGTGTATCTTGGATCTATCTAATAAGTTCATCCATGATTAGTATAATAAGATAGGAACTTAAAGTTAATTTTTGATATAATCCTATCTTCATAGGAAATACTTCGATTAATCCATTTAGAGTCTTTAGTCTTAGCATTATATCCTCACGTATATCATTAATTATTTCAATATATGTCACACTAACATCTTATTTTTCTAGAATTCTCCAAATAATTTTCCTCAATACTTTGTTATAAGTTTTTTTTAGTCGACAAATATCATGTGTAAGTCATGCTTCTATTTTCGATACTCTTCAATTAGTTACCTGAGACAATGTATAGCTTTTATTGTTAACCTTTCAAATATAAATTAAAATTGATTTTCGATTATTATGATCACCTTTCTTAATCTTTTTTCTATTACTCTTTCTTAAAATTTCATTGGATTAATGCTCCTACAATTTGTAGGGGTCGATTTATGTCCTAGAGAGGGTCAATAGCGATTTCTGGTTTTGTTGTTCGATTGTGTTCGTCTCTACAACAATATTAATGTGCACAGCGAAATACAAATACAAATAAATACAAACACGAGATAAACACACACGCAAGTACAAGACAAAGAATTTACGTGGTTCGAAACTCAAGTCCCTACTCCACGGCCGGGCCTTAGTGTCAATTCCACTAAACCTCGTCTCCTCAACAATATGTCGGAGGTGGAGAAATCTCGTACAAAATCTTTACAATACAAGACAAGTAAATACAAGTGTAAAGAAAGAATGAAATACAAAGAACACTTTACAAGATTACTTGATCACTTGAATGCTTTTGGTTGCTTTGAGATCCCCTTGAAGGTCTAAAATGCAACAACACTTTCCCTTCAAAATCTCCAAGAAAATCGCTACGAAGAACTCCTCCTCATCCTCTTTTATAAGCTATGCATGAACTGTTTCACCGCCTTCAGTCGATTGCTCATCACCCTCAATCGACTGTTGCTCGAATCCAATGGCTACTGACACCACCGTTTCTCTGAATCATCGCTCAACGGATATATAATAGTCAACTAATCACAACCCTAGTCGACTGCAGTTCGTAGTCGAGGCGTTGGTCGAGCATGCCTCGCTTCTGATTGCCTATTATAGCGTCCGCAATCGACTAATCTACCACAGCAGTCGACTGCTTATCAGAATATTGTTTCTCCCATCACCCAACCACCTAGGTTGATTCTCTACTTCCTTCGGCCAGTCAACTACTCTTCCTTAGCAGTCGACTATCGAGCATCATGCCTCATTCTTGAGTCGTACAGTACCAAGCACCTAGTCTGAAATTCGAGACCCACAACGAGAGTCGACTTCCTACTGGACCAGTTGACTATCGAGCACCTAGGCTGAAAACTAAGCCCCACAGTGGGAGTCAGCCATACTGGATCAGTCGACTGTTAAACCTCAAACATGTGATTTGACCCAAGTATGATCCCTTCATACTTGATCACCCCCCTCTTGGCTTAGACCTAAGCCTTCTAGCCACCTCCATCAGCCTCCCGTCAGGGTCCATCCGAGTCCTCCATGATTCGTTCACCCTTCGCGTTAGCCTTCATGTGCTTCCATTAGCTGTCATGCCATCGGGTACCTTCGCCAAGAGGCCACCACGCCTCCAGGACTTATCCATTGCCAAGAGGTTGTGCCTTCGGGACTTCTCTATTGCCAAGAGGTCACACCTGTTGGGGGATCGAAACGGCCGGCTAGAGGGGGGGTGAATAGCTCTCAATCGTTGGATGTCAGAATTCGCTCGTTCTCGCTGCGTTGCTTGTCTACGATTGTTGTTAGCGCAGCGGAAACAATAAAACAAGAATAATACTAACAACAATACAAGCACACCAAATACGCAAGCATATACGTGGTTCGGAACCTTAGGGTTCCTACTCCATGGGGCGAGCTCAACGAGCTCTAGAGATGCACACGACAATACTCAAACTCCTTCTCGACTACACGTCGGAGGTGGAGAAACCTCTCACAAGCAATTACAACAATAATATATAAATACAAACAAGAATACAAATATAATACAAAAGAAACACTTTTCACCGATTGCTTTTGATCACTTGTTTGTTGCTTGCTTTGATTGGCTCTTGAAGGACTGGAATGCAGCAGCAATTCCCCTCCAATAGCTCCACAAAAACCATGGCGAAGTCCTCCCTCTTGAGCTCCTTTTATAACCTGCACCAAGCTGATTTCGTGCCCATCAGTCGACTGATCGTGACCATCAGTCGACTGGTCCTGTAGCCATTGTCTCACAACGGCCAGATCCACGTTGGTTAAGTTCCAACGGATCATACATCAGTCGACTGATGGCACCCATCAGTCGACTGATCATCCATCAGTTGAGTGTTGGCGAGCTCGACTCCATTCTGTGCCCGTGCACAGTGTGATCAGTCGACTGCTTCCCTTAAGCAGTCGACTGATGCTCCCAACAGTCGACTGCCCTCCCTCGGCAGTCGACTGATCAGCCAGACTTGGTTCAGTCGAACACTGGTCGAACCCATACGACCTAGAAGCGATCGGCTGCACCTATGTCGATCGGGATGTCAGCTAAAACCTCAAACACAAAGTTGTTTGAGCGTCCGACACTCAGTCTTAGCCACTTGGCCAAGTCCACCTTATCCCTCATGGAGTTCCCCACCGAAGCTCTCTTCCCTCGGCCTACGTCCCTCGGATGCGCCAAGCGGCTTCGCAATGCCATCCTTCGCGTCTCATGCCCTAGAAGTATGCTTTCCTTTGGGCTCACTCCATTCGCTCCCCGTCCGGCGGTCCCTCGGATGCACCAAGCGCACGGCTTCGCAATGTCATCCTTCACCGACTCAAGGACCCGAGCCTAGTGAACTTGCCAAGTTCTCAAGACTTCCCAAATGCACCAAGCGCCGCGACTTAATGCATTTCTCACCAAGCACTTTCCCATGCCAAGCACCAAGCGCACGGCTTCACAATGCTTTGGACTTTCCCATGCCAAGCACTAAGCGCACGGCTTCGCAATGCTTTGGACTTTCCCATGCCAAGGCTTCCCCCTTGGACTTCCACACCAAGCTCCATGCTTGGATTTTCCATGCCAACCCCATGTTGGACTTTCCCATGTCATGAGTTTTGTCTATCATCAAAATACTATCAAGGTACTGCTCGAGTCAAACTCGAGTCAACCTGGGCCGATTGCACCAACAATCTCCCCCTTTTTGATGATTGACAAAACTACCATCTCAAGTCTACCAATTCTCCCATATTGGCAATTCTCATATCCCAATGAGAATTCCAACGAACCCTAATTGGTAACTTGGTAACTTCTCCCCCTTTTTGACATTACATCAAAAAGGTCCTCCCCAAGGGTATGAATGTCTCATATCCCAATGAGATTTTACAATCTCTCCCTTGGAGGAACACATGCCTACAATCTTTTTAGTGATCCCATATCACTTAAAGAGAGGCAACCCAATTTTCCTCCCATGAGGAAATACACATCCATCTTCCCGTGATGGATACCTCCCCCTAGAGGCTTGCTCCCCCTTGACCATTGCACCAACAATGTCCTTGGAGAGTCCCTAAGCCAATAGGAACATTAAACCAAACAAAATTAAGGCAAAGTTCAACAATGAACTCTCATCCACCTTAAAATTGATACTCACCCTCAACCCAACTCCTAATCCATATCCAATGGATTTCCACCCTCTCGAATGCTCTCCCAAGCATATCTTAGGGTTAGGAGTGGTTAGGGGACCAAAACATGGCTAAACATGGGCCTAACTATCAAGTTTACCCGAAATCAGCCTGTGCCAGTCGACTCTATCAAATACGATCATTGGACTTACCATCGATCATTGCCATTACAGTGATCTCTTGTCTACTATGTTTTTCAATTTCAAAAATGGATTTTCGAAATCCATAAGTAAATATACGTAATTTTAAAAATCTTGAAAATGCATACGTATAATACTTATCCTAAATACTATGGGTGAAAAATATTGGAAATTTATTTTACCCATTAAATTAGGAGATTGATACAAAGTTCAAATTTTAAGAAAAACTTCAATAAAGAGCCCTCTTTGTATCATCTCATTCAATGGTGATAACTATCAAAAGATAGGCTTCACCAAGGTTTTTCAAAATATTTTTAAAATGTTTTTCAAACCTTTATTTTCTTTTTCCTAAACATCTCACCAATATCTAGATGTGTAAAACACATACAAGTCAAATTTTTTTTTGTGAGATGTGGGTTTTGTTTTGTTTATGTTCTCATGCATATTTCTAGGCAACATTAATTTGATTCCCTTCAAGTTGTGACATAGTCCTTAACTCCATTTTAAACTATGCATGATATGATTATGGCATAAATATGATTTAGATAAAAACATATGTCAATATCATGATGTCATGGCATGTGAATGAGAACTAAGCATACATGACATCTAAAAATAATTCTAAACATGATCATGACATTTTATAGATAAAAATGAAAATGATGTCATGACATGGTAAGGCAAACAAATCATGGCAAGTAAAATATACTAAGGTATAGAATACCTAAGTGTGAAAATTAATTTGCCATTTTTAGGGATTAAATATATTTTGCCTTAATGCCATTATTTCCTTAGTGTGCCAAAAACCCAAAATGACACATCAATACCTCTAAGACCTAATTGTGCCAATTTAAATCATTTTAAAACTTCTCAAACCATATTGGTACATCCTAATGTGTCAACTCATCATGGCTAGGTTAACTACCCATCCACTTAGGGTTGACACACCCTAACCCATCTAGCGTGAATCGATCACGCTTCTAGGAACCCAATACCTATTGGAGCTCCTTGGGTTAACAAGGTATTCCCTAGGGATAACTTCCCTAGATACCTTCCTAATGACCCTTTTTGGTTTTGAAACCATAGTCTTTTGGGTCTTACTTGGGTCAACTCTAGAGGTGACTCCTCCATTGACCTTCTTAGTGGCTTTCTTGGTTTTCCTTAAGTCCTTAGCCACTAAGCACACACTATGACTAGTCTTAGGGATGACTTCCCTATTAGCCTTGGTTTTCCTAGACCTAGAAATAGTTCCATAATTAAATGAAACATTATGATAAGTTTTCTTGGGCTTAGGTTTGTGACCCAAACCTTCCTTGCCCTTAGACCATTTTTGAACCTTAGGTCTTGACTTTTGGACATTTGACCCTAGAATTGAATTTTCTATAATTCTAAGGGCTTTCTCCATTCTCTCAAGTCTTGACCTCAAGACTTTGTTCTCTAGCTCTATTTTTCCCATTTTTGAATTTTCATTAGGTTTTTGGGAAGGCCTCTTCTTCTTAGGCATATGCCTAGACTTTTTGGGATTAATACCCAAATTTTCTTTTACTCTCCTAATTGACTCCCTAGGCAAGATATTTCTAGAATTATGAGTCCTAGGTTTGTCCTTAGAGATATGAACATGCTTGACACCTAAGCAATAAACCTTATTATTTCTCCTAGCATGCTTTTCATTGATAATAGCAAGAGAGCTAAAATAATTCTTAGCATGCTTTTTAACTCTAGGAATTAAAGGTGCATTAAGTAAATTTACCTTAGGGTTAGCTTTAGGAGCTCCCCCTACATGAGTTGCACCTTCTTGCCCTTTCTTCCTCTCCCTAGGGCATTGGCTTCGGTAATGTCCCCGTTGGTTGCATTTAAAGCACACAATGTGCTCTTTGCTCTTGATTTTGGGAACACCGGCATCCTTTGACTTTGGGTTGACTTTTGGTGTTGATGCCTTTTCCTTAGCCAATTTAGGGCATTTACTCTTGTAGTGTCCTTTCTCCCTACACTCAAAGCATATTATGTGATTTTTATTTAAAATAACAACACTTGAGTTACCTAGGGAGTTGGTGGAGGCCTCTTCACTTCTTCCGGAGGTAGAAGCTTCATTTTGATCTTGCTCCGGAATTGAAATCTTTTCCTCCCCCTCAACGCTAGAGGTGGAAGTCTCCACCAAATCATCAACATCTTCAAATGTGGATGGGCTTCCTCCCACGGCATCTTCCTCTACTTGTGCCGATTGGGAACTTTCTTGAAATTTTATTATCTTCTCCCATAATTCCTTTGCATCCCTATAGTCACCCAAACTAGACCAAATATGATTAGGTAACAAATCACCAAGCAATTTAATTACTTCAAGATTTGTCTTGAAGTCCTTTATTTGGTCTTAGGTCCATCTTGACTTCTCAATTTGCCTATTTCTTTCATCCCTAGGCAATTTGAAACCATTTTCTAAGATTAGCATAAAATCAAAATCGGTTTCTAGATATACCTCCATTTTTCTTTTCCACCATAGAAAATCTCCTTCGAATTTTGGTGGTTGGAGATTGTAGCCGACCATCTTATAGTGCTCTCGCGGCGGTTAGTCCTTGAAGAGCGACCTCGGCTCTGATACCACTTGTTGGGGGATCGAAACGGCCGACTAGAGGGGGGTGAATAGCCCTCAATCGTTGGATGTCGGAATTCGCTCGTTCTCATTGCGTTGCTTGTCTACGATTATTGTTAGCGCAGCGGAAATAATAAAACAAGAATGATACTAACAACAATACAAGCACACCAAATACGCAAGCATATATGTGGTTCGGAACCTTAGGGTTCCTACTCCACGGGGCGAGCTCAACGAGCTCTAGAGATGCACACGACAATACTCAAACTCCTTCTCGACTACACGTCGGAGGTGGAGAAACCTCTCACAAGCAATTACAACAGTAATATACAAATACAAACAAGAATACAAATATAATACAAAAGAAACACTTTTCACCGATTGCTTTTGATCACTTGTTTGTTGCTTGCTTTGATTGACTCTTGAAGGACTGGAATGCAGCAGCAATTCCCCTCCAATAGCTCCACAAAAACCATGGCGAAATCCTCCCTCTTGAGCTCCTTTTATAACTCGTGATCGTCGATTTCGCGCCATCACGATCGATCGTGACCATCAGTCGACTGGTCCCGTAGCCGTTGTCTCACAACGGCCAGATCCACGTTGGTTAAGTTCCAACGGATCACACATCAGTCAACTGATGGCACCCATCAGTTGACTGATCATCCATCAATCGAGTGTTGCCGAGCTCGACTCCATTCTCGTGCTCGCGCAGTGATCACGATCGCTTCCCTTCAATGATCGATGCCCAACAATCGATCGCCTCCTCAATGACCGACACCAAACTTGGTTCAGTCGAACACTGGTCGAACCCATACGACCTAGAGCAGTCGACTGACACCTATGCCAGTCGACTGATGTCGACTAAAACCTTAAACACAAAGTTGTTTGAGCGTCCGACACTCAGTCTTAGCCACTTGGCCAGGTCCACCTTATCCCTCATGGAGTTCCCCATCGAAGCTCTCTTCCCTCGGCCTACGTCCCTCGGATGCGCCAAGCGCATGGCTTAGCAACGCCATCCTTCGAGTCTCATGCCCTAGAAGTATGTTTCCCTTTGGGCTCACTCCATTCGCTCCCCGTCCGACGGTCCCTCGGATGCACCAAGCGCACGACTTCGCAATGCCATCCTTCACCGACTCAAGGACCCGAGCCTAGTGAACTTGCCAAGTTCTCAAGACTTCCCAAAAGCACCAAACGCACGGCTTCACAATGCATTTCTCACCAAGCACCAAGCGCACGGCTTCGCAATGCTTTGGATTTCCCATGCCAAGCACCAAGCGCACGACTTCGCAATGCTTTGGACTTTCCCATGCCAAGCACCAAGCGCATGACTTCGCAATGCTTTGGACTTTCCCATGCCAAGGCTTCCCCCTTGGACTTCCACACCAAGCTCCATGCTTGGATTTTCTATGCCAACCCCATGTTGGTGTTGGGTTTCCGGCACCGCAGCGTGTGTGTGTTCGATCACGTTTCGTAAACATGAGCACAGCGGAAGCAATAAAAATAATAAATCTACATTTATTACAACACACACAACACACGCATGCATAGTACAACAAGTGTAGACATAACCGTAAATTTAAATTTGCAATAAAAGGAAATTTAACTACGTTATACCTTTCGTATCACGTGTAGCGGGAACGACATCAACCGGAACGATCCTCGCTAGAATCGTCTCTATCCGTATCCCCGCCGAGTTCCTCGGGATGACTTCGCTAAGACACGAGCTTCGCCTTCGTATGGGTTACTAGCCTCGTGTTGAAGACGACGTGATCGAGAGATGATCACGATCCGAATCCAAATTCGGATCCTAAGACAAGTCCTCAAAACTCGCTTCTCCGGAGAGGTATTCGTCAACCGATTGATGAATCCTTCGTCCTCCACCTCAGAGGATTACTGGAGATCGAATCCCCGGTAAGTTAGCTGCTGTCGGAGCTCTAACCGTCGTCCAAACGACGCTCCAACGAGAGGAGAACAAGCTGTCCAGAAAACTGGACAGCTTTGGTGGAGGTGATAGGCGCCGGCCAACCAAGGAAGATAGAGCTCACCTTGATGCCAAACCTGAAGGAGATCTCCGGAGTACTAACCGGCAGCAGCTCGACGTCGGCGAGGGGGAAGGAAGTTACCTTCTGGACGCCGATTGGAGGAGCTATGGGCGGCGGCAAGAGGTTGGCGCCAAAAACTCCAATAACGAGGTGGGCGGCAACTTTAACCTAGGGGTTTTGGATTAGGGCTTAAACCATCCCTTAAGCCCTCTTTTATAGAGAACTAATTCTCTTAATGGTTATTGGATCATAACCATTAGGCCCGTTAACCCGCTCCATTAAGATAAGTTAAAATAAACTAAACCATGATGGTTTATTTTAAGTTAAAATGAACCGAACTAACTTTTGGTTCATTCGTTTAAAATAAACCAAACCCTTTGGTTTATTCTCCTCCATTGGATCAGAACCAAACCATTTTGGTTCATCCATTACATCTTCATAAGACTCGGCCCATCCACGCTTCCATTACGACTGAAACAATTTCATGCTTGCTTTATGTTTGGTTCAACCAAACCTTGTTTCTCTCGGTCTGAGAATCCCATTCTCAAGCTCGTTTTAAATCCTTTGGATTACGCTCATTGTGCGTGTGACCAAATAGGTTCTCGGTTTATGTTGGCCGTCTATAATTAACCATTAATTATAGAACGATCATGAGTGGAACCTAGTAGTACATCATGATCCCCAATTAACCGAAAAGATCAACAGTTGATCCAGAACTATTTCTGAAACCCTTCAGTAGCTCAAATGATTCGTGCCCCATTCCCTTCACTCATCTTATACCCACTTGGTTCAGGACATGGTCTATAGTGTCAGTCCCCACTAGGCTGACTACGTCACACCTAGCCCAAGTATCATTTCCTCGTCCTACGGATTCTAGTTACTCCACATGTATCGAAGAGTACCTTACTCTAAACATGTAATGCTTTAGCTAAAGACTTTAGTAACAATCCGACGAGAGGCCATGGGTATACATCTCCTCGCAAGGAGTGGTGAATCCTTTATAGGCTATTCAAACACCTTCGATCATTTTGACTTATACCCAATCATCCCGGGTCCACATCTCCTTAGAGATGTTTGCTTAAGATGTCAAAGCATAAGTCTCCATTATCAAGATGACTTGAATACCGCAAGTCAAAGGAACATCGCACTTAAGCTACAGTAAGAACTTCATTGACATATCTATATATGCAGAGAACCATATGATTTCTTACGGCTGGTCACTCCAATGAATTAGTTACCGTAACTAGCATCCACGATTAACTCCGGACATCACTATGTCTCCAGCTAGTGAGAATCAACTACTTGAATACACCAAGAAGTATACCTCATGCTAGTCTTGACAGAATTGATGGTATCCAAATCCATCAATTCATCGACTAGGGATAATTCCGATACATCACAATTACACATGTAGAGATACTCACTAGTTGTGATCCAATCACAAATTCTCTCATGCTGTGAATCGTATCGTGGACATTCAGTAAATGAGTTTAAGATCCAATCAAATACATAAAACATGTATACTCAAATAGTGAATCTTTATTTATCATATAAATGGTTCATACATAAGGTGATTGCCTTAGGACATCTCTCATATATTACTAACAGTTGGACTTTCCCATGTCATGAGTTTTGTCTATCATCAAAATACTATCAAGATACTGCTCGAGTCAAACTCGAGTCAACCTGGGCCGATTGCACCAACAACACCTCCGAGACTTTCCCATTGCCAAGAGACCTCACCGTCGAGACCTCCACTACCAAGGTTCCATCCTTGAACTTTCCCTTTACCAAGCATCTATGCTTGCACTTTCCTCGCTTGCCTAGCCTCCAGTTAATCATGACCTATCAAGACTTTTCTTGCCAAGCTCGATCCCCTGATCAGCTGGGTCTACCCTTGTCAGACATGGTCTTTCAGACTTGTCGGGACTTCCTTTGCCAAGCACAGTCACCTCGTGCTCAATCCCATTGTCAAATATCAAAACACTACTCGAGTTCCACTTGAGTATGGTCAATCGTGACCTGAGTCGATTGCACCAACAATCTCTCCCTTTTTAATATTTAACAACACCTTTAAGTTAGGCTAACCCTTAAGCCCAACTTATTTCTTCTTATGCCCAAGCATAATGAAGAGTTCCTAAACTTCAGAATTTTAAATTTTAAAATTTTGGGATTTTATGTATATTTGGGTTTATAGGACATCTTTATGCACTAAGCATCTTGAGTCTAACTTAAACTCTTCCAATTCTCCCCATTTGACACACATCAAAAAGTTTTTCATCTTCCAATGAGATCCTTCATTCTCTCCCTTATATAAAAAATCATCTTAAATGCCTTCATTCTCCCTAGTGATATGTTGGAGGATCGTGGCCCGACTAGAAGGGGGGGGGGGTGAATAGCCTTTCTTGTATGATGGACTTCGTTCGTCTTAATCGTCTATACAAATCGTTAGCACAGTGGAATAATAAAACAAAAGACAATTAAGAGCTAAAATAAAGTAAAGATGAAAGCAATGATAACACAATTATGTAACGTGGTTCATGACCCTTGTCACTAATCCACGGACGATTCATTTGGTGAATCACTCCCTCAAATCCAATCACTAGTCTCTCCTTTAGCCCAATCAAGGTGGAGGTAAACCTTCTTACAAAATCCTCCCTCTTACAATATGATTTAGATGAGAACAAGGAAGAGGAGGTTTGGGACATTTAGGGTACTTGGGGAGCACTTAGGAATGAAGCATTAGCATGCCCAAGGCCCTCACCCCTTCTCTTTATAGAGAGAAGAGATTTCTTCCCGTTGGACATGCAACAGTCGACTGCTACCGTTCCAACGACTTCTGACCACGTCATTGTTGGTGCAGGGGCACCAAATAATCGACCCTATGTTTTGATTATGGCAAAGACACAAAGTTAAGTTTATATCGTTATCTCACAAGATGAATCAAGTGTGTAGGAATGCTAAGCTAAGCTGAAGGTCAGCGACACTCGGAGGTTCTCATGTTGAGAAACTGTGGTGGTCGGACGACACCGGGAGGACTTCGGAGGGAGCCAAAGAAATCAGGTGGAGACTGGAAGCAAAAACTACAAAGGTAAAGCTTGAAGTAAGCTCGTGTGAGTAAGTGTAAGTAAGGTCGAGTCATCGGTATGGGGATGTCCTTAGGCAACGATCCGACTAAGACATCCCATGGAAGGTCTATGTCGAGATCGGACGGTTGGTGGCCGTCGAAAACACTTAGTTTTATATGATTTCGAGCTAACTTTTTATTGCAGTCGATAATCCTAGCTAGCAGTCGATTGATGGCTTGTATCAGTCGACTGCTGGGCATCAGTTCGACTGATAAGGGTGGCAATCGACTGATGTTCAAATTCCAACTTCGAGGATAGTCAAAACCTCATCCCCTTATCTTAGGGTGAGGTGGCTTTTGAAGATAAGACTTGAGCTCAACGTCTAAGGTTCTCAAAGGCTATAAAAGAAGAAGTGTTCTTCACCATTTTCATCAATTCTAAGTGCTCTCGCAACGCCGCGACTCTCCGACAACTCTATGACTATGAAACGATGTCGAAACACCGATGACATGAGCTCAACCTTCAACTCTTTAGTCATCGGTAATATCTAAAGTTGTCAATTTAGTGTACTTGTATTTAATTTTATATTTCCGAGCTTTTGTCTTAATGAGGAGAGAGGGGTTTTGTCTCTCTACCTCAAGTTTTCTCGTATCCTTGTAATTGTGAACTCCTACCTCCAACGAGGAGTGTTTTAGTGAATTTCTCTCCGTACGTGGTCTCGGACCACTAGGGCCTTGGATTAGCAGATGGTAGGCTGTGAACCAAGTAAAAAAAATAAAGTTGTGTTCTTTATTCTTCCGCTGTGCATTTACTTTTACGTGTGTTTTAATCGAACAAAAAGAAAGATTCTCATGCGCTATTCACCCCCTCTAGTGCTTATTCCAATCCAACAATTGGTATCAGAGTGGGGACGCTACGATTTGGTGCAACCACCAATCTAGCAATCATTTTTAAGTTTTCTTTTCGTTTTTGGTTTTTCGATTCGAAGCTTTAAGACCTTTAGTTTCATTAATTTCCTTACTTCCGCACTACTAATCCAAGATGAAAGTCTTGGTACCTTCTTTTTATTTTTGTTGTTGTGAGATGTTTCTTTTTTTCTTAAATGGCCCATCTCGAATGGTTGAGCACCGTTCGACCTCCATTTTACAACGGAGATGACTTCTGTTACTAGGAGGGTCGGATAGAATGCTTTCTAAAAACCCAAATCGAGATGTGGATCGTAATCCAAACCGGATTTACACTTCCTACTAATGAAGTTGGCGAATCATTGGATTTCGATCAATGGAAGAACGCCATGAAAAGACAAGTGGAAGCCGACGCCAAGGCTACCCAAATTCTACAATGTGGTTTATCTAAAGAAGAGCTTAACTGCGTTGACCCCTTCATCAGTGCGAAGGATTTGTGGAACAGACTCGTAGAGCTACACGAAGGAACTGACGATGCGATGGTATATAAAAGGGACCTTTTATTTAATAAATTATATAATCTTAAAATGCAGGAACATGAAATGGCTACTCAATTACACGCTCGCATACAAGATATCGTCAATAGTCTACACTCGATCGGACAGAAGGTTGAAAATCGAGATCTAATAAGGTATGCTCTAAATGCGTTCCCTAGGACTACCTTGTGGGCATCCATGGTCGATGTCTACAAGGTTTCTAAGGACCTTTGTAAAATTAGATTAGATGAACTATTCTCAGAATTTGAACTTCATGAACAAACTAATGCGGTCCGGGCCGAGAAAGGAGTTGCCTTGCTTGCAGGTCAAAGAAGAAAAGGAAAGAGCAAGTCACCTCCCGAGCAAGAAGATGAATCCGAACCCGAAGGTGAATCCGAGTCCGAATCCGAAGAGGAGGTCTTGATAGTAAACATGACGCAGAGAATAATTCGAAAAGAAAGGGGGCAATCGAAGAACAAAGAGAAAGGCCAATTCAAACCAAAGCAAAAGGGAGTAAAGAAAGTTTTTCGTGCAACTTGGGACAACGAAGAAGAATGCATCGACATAGCATACATGGCAAGACCAGAAGAGTCCGAGTCAGAGTCCGAAGCCGAATACGAGTCTAACTCTGACTCCGACCCCGAAACTATTTTCGAGAAGAGACTCAAAAGCCGGATCGAAAGAAAAAGTTAAGGTTAACCGTTCATTAATTAATACACTTTATCATACAATTAAAATGCTAAGTAGAAAATTAGCTAAGTTTGAGTCTAGGGTAGAGTCCTTGCTTGAGGAGGTTGAAACCCTCAAGCAAGAGGCCATCCTAACCTCTTCGACTAGTCAAGTTCAAGAAGAGGACTCAACTCGAGTTGAAAAACTCGAAGGTGAGAACTCACTCTTGAAAGGACAAGTCCAAGAGCTTGAGGCTCGGTTGGACAAGTTCTCGACGGGATTGAAGAATCTTAACCAACTTCTTGGAACTCAGAGAGTTGTGTACAACAGAGCCGGACTCGGGTTTAGTTCAAAGACTACGAATAGATCATACATGTCTATCGTAAATCGTAGTCATCAACGAGTCCAAGCATGGGTCCCAAAGGTTTTATTAAACTCACATATAAGAACTAATCAGTATTGGATTCCCTAGGATCAAGTCCATTTTCTGGATAGATCATATTGGTTCAATGGTCCAGGGGGAGCTAATACCAAAATAGTATACTCGATACCTTAACATCATCAATCTTGTTATTTTACCTTTTAGAACGGCTAGATAGGGCAAATAGTTAGTCAACTCTTGACAATATAGTATCAGGACGCGGCGATATGATAGTAGGTTAGGAAAATAAAGTCTCGTATATTCGAGCTAGATAAGACGTATCTAGCTTGGTGCACTTGACCGAATAAAACTAGCTGAAGCTACCTCACCGTATCCTAAACTAGTTAGACCAGGACGTAATCTTAAGTGACTCGAGTAATCATTTTCCTGAACTTGGCTTTGTCTAAGGAAGTGGTCGTTGTTCCGATCAAAGAAGGCCCCTGTGCCTCGCCACGACCTGGAAGTCAATTTCTTGAAAAGTTTACTTGACGAACTAAGGGTTAAATCCAAATCTAACCCAAGGTTGACTAACTTTAATTAAGTACAAATCATCTCACAAAACATATAAGACAAACACATTCTGAGACACATAGAATAGGTGAGATGTTTAGGATAATTCAAATATACTTAACATAACTTTTTAAAAAAAATGTCTATTCTTTCAACTATTGCGCTTAAACAAATAATTATAATTGGCCAATATTAAATATACAACTCTTTAGGCCAAAAGTATATTGCCCCCTAACTCTCTTATACCTCATACATTTAGCTAAGGGAGAGAGAAAACTAACCCTAAGGATTATACTACAGAAAGTCCTTTTTGAAAATAAACTTATAAGTATTTTTGAAATTAAAACATTCTTCAAAAACTTATTGTTGGTGCAGAAGGATATACCTCTAACCAATTTATTTAACCAATTAGAGACGCATGCTTGGACTCATACTCAATTTCGTTTTTTTGCATGCTATAATATTATGTTTTTAAAACCTCTATTTTTTTTATATAAACCTCCCACCTTATTTTTGATTCATGGCAAAAGGGGGAGAAGAGCGTAAGTTAAGGGGAAGTAATACAAAATTTAAAAAAATTAAAGTATTTCCTTCAAAACTCACCTAGGGTTAAGGGGGAGTTTTTAAAAGCGTTTACTTTACTTTTTTTTATGTTTTAAATTTCCCTTAACTTTGCGTCGGTTTGCCATAGATCAAAAAGGGGGAGATTGTTGGTGCAAGGGCACCAGATAATCGAACCTATGTTTTGATTATGGCAAAGACACAAAGTTAAGTTTATATCGTTATCTCACAAGTTGAATCAAGTGTGCAAGAATGCTAAGCTAAGCTGAAGGTCGGCGACACCCGGAGGTTCTCATGTTGAGAAACCGTGGTGGTCGGGTGACACTGGGAGGACTTCGGAGGGAGCCGAAGAAATTAGGTGGAGACCAAAAGCAAAAGCTACAAAGGTAAAGCTTGAGGTAAGCTCGTGTGAGTAAGTGTAAGTAAGGTCGAGTCCTCGGTACGGGATGTCCTTAGGCGACGATCCGACTAAGACATCCCATGGAAGGTCTATGTCGAGATCAGATGGTTGGTGACCGTCGAAAATACTTAGTTTTATATGATTTCGAGCTAACTTTTTATTGCAGTCGATAACCCTAGCCAGCAGTCGACTGATGGCTTGTATCAGTCGACTGTTGGGCATCAGTTCGACTGATAAGGGTGGCAGTCGACTGATGTTCAAATTCTAGCTTCGAGGATAGTCAAAACCTCATCCCCTTATCTTAGGGTGAGGTGGCTTTTGAAGATAAGACTTGAGCTCAACATCTAGGGTTCTCAAAGGCTATAAAAGGAGTGTTCTTCACCATTTTCATCAATTCTAAGTGCTATGACAACGCCTGACTCTCCGACAACTCTACGATGACGAAGCGCTGTCGAAACACCGACAACACGAGCTCAACCTTCAACTCCTTAGTCGTCGGTAATATCTAAAGTTGTCAATTTAGTGTACTTGTATTTAATTTTATATTTTCGAGCTTTTATCATAATGAGGATAGAGGGGTTTTGTCTCTCTACCTCGAGTTTTCTTGTATCCTTGTAATCGTCAACTCCTACCTCCAACGAGGAAGAGTGTTTTAGTGAATTGCCCTCCGTACATGGTCTCGGACCACTAGGGCCTTGGATTAGTAGTCGGTAGACTGTGAACCAAGTAAAAAAAACAAAGTTGTGTTCTTTATTCTTCCGCTGTGCACTTACTTTTACGTGTGTTTTAATCGAACAAAAAGAAAGATTCTCGTGCGTTATTCACCCCCTCTAGCGCTTATTCCGATCCAACAATTGTTGGTGTAGGGGCACCAGATAATCGAACCTAGGTTTCGATTATGGCAAAGATCCAAAGTTAAGATTATATTATTATCTCATGAGCTGAATTAAGTGTGCAGGAAATAGTTAAGCTAAGCTGAAGGTCAGCGACACCCGGAGAATCCCGAGTCGAGAAACCGTGGTGGTTGGGCGACACCAGGAGAACTTCGTGGGAGTCGAAGAACCTAGGTGGAAGACCGGAAGAAAAGCAACATATCATAAAGGACCAAAGGTAAGCACGAGTGCGAAGAGAGATGGTAAGGTCATGTCCTCTGTACGGGGACGACCGTAGGCGACGATCCGACTAAAACTTCCAGTGGAAGGTCTAGGTCGAGATCGGACAGTAAGGAACCGTAATATTTACCATTTTCCATGCTAACCTCTTACTGCAGGGAAGTGGCAAGGCTGGCAATCGACTGCTAGCTATTGGCAGTCAACTGATACACAACAATCGACTGATGAAGGGCATCTGTCGACTGATGGCGATGAATCAACCTTTTGCGCTAAGTCAAATAGGATAACGTTTGACGCCGTCACTTCGCGATATGATAAGGCGCCACCTCGTGATAAGTTCCAAAAGTTGAGGATCTACATATAGACTTATTCCAAGGCACAAATCTATAAAAGGAGAGGAGGACTCCAACCCAAAGATCATCCATCTTACTCTCAAAGTGCTCCCGCAACGCCAAAGCTCTAACACCGTCATAACGCCGACGCAATGCCAAGTTCAGAATCTCTTCGTCGGATGCAGCAAGTATTGTTTTTATTTATTGTATTCGTGGTTTTAATCGTAACGAGATGAGGTAGATTTGCTGCCTCATCCTCAAGCTTTCAATTTTTGTGATTGTTGTCTCCTACCTCCAACGAGGAGAAGACTCTATAGTGGATTGCCCCTTCGTATGTGGTCAAGGATTGCGGGGCCTTGGAGTAGCAACCATTGGGTTGTGAACCAAGTAAAAAACAAATTGTCTACTTATTTTATTGTCTTTATTTCTGCTGTGCTTGCTCTTATTTTAACATCGAGAAGAAAGTTTCACGCTTGCTAGTCACCCCCTCTAGCGTGCTTTCGATCCAACAATTGGTATCAGAGCGGGGGCGCTAAGATTTGGTGAAACCACCAATCTAGCATTTTTTTGTCTTTGTTTTCGTATTTTTGGATTCGTGAATTACTCCTATTATTTCTCCCGCACTACTAATCCAAGACAAAATCTTTGTTGGTGCAACAATGCCCCAAGCATTTATATGTTTTGATGTTTGGATAATCATCTAAGTTAGGCAATGCTTTGTGATCTAATTATGAACGTGTTTAAGTGACAAGAAAATCCAAGTATGAAGGCTTGGTAAAGGCAAAGTCCAAGTGTGATCTTGGTAAAGAAAGTCCAAAGGCAAGTCTTGGCAGCGTAAGTCCAAGCATGTAGTCTTGGCGGTGTAAAGTCCAAGCACGCTTTGGCAAAGGGAAACCCAAGACATGTCAAAACCGAAGGAAGCTCTTGGAAGCAAAGCACAAAGGATAAACCAGTCGCGGACTCGGAGGGATCCTGGAGGCGCAAGGCTTAAGGAAGAGCTAGAAGGTTGAATTTAGGTCTAGGGGGTAAATTCAAGTATGAAATATTCATACTTGATGAGTATCAGTCGACTGATACGATGTATCAGTCGACTGTTAGGGTGCTCGACTGAGTCAAGCTGAAAAGCTGACAAATAGTGGACTGCTTGGTATTGCCAGTCGACTGATGTCGCCATCAGTCGACTGATCAGGTCGACGACGGGCACAGAATGGAGTCTCACTCGACTCCGCACGGCGATCACTCGACTGATCGCTTCATCAGTCGACTGATGAAGTGATCAGTCGACTGATCAGGCAGCCGTTGGAAATTGCGGCTGCATATCTCCACGGATTTGCTTCATCAGAAATCGTTAACCGTGGTGGCAGTCGACTGATGTTGTACATCAGTCGACTGATTGTGCTCCAACGGGAAAACTAACTCTCTATAAAAAGATGGTTGGTGGTGGCTTTGAGGGCTAATGCTTACTTTCTGATCATCTTCTCAAGCCTCCACAATTTTTCCAAGCTTTCTAGTGTTTTAAATTCCCTCCTCCTTCCTAAACTTCATATTCATCCATTGTAAGAAGAGGAGGGTTGTTTGTAAAAGAAAGCTTCATAGTGAGATTGTTTAGGGTTGATCCACCTCAAGGATCGCCGTGGAGTAGAAGCTATATCTCCGAACCATGTAAAGGATTCGTGTTAGCATTGTGCATTCATTTCCTTTATTATTGTTGTTTTTGTTTGTGCTTCCGCTTATCTTTTTGTAGAAACGAAAACAAGATATTCACCCCCCTCTAGTTTTCCAAACGATCCCCTACATATGGTATCAGAGCCAGGTTCGCATTAGAAGATCTAACAATCAACTGGAGCAAGATGACTTTCCAAGAGGGGTATAGCACGGCGAGGCCTCCTTTCTTCGACGGCAATGATTTCGGCTATTGGAAAGGTAGGATGGAATATTATCTTATGAATGATATTGAAAATTAGTTTAGCATTGTAGATGGATTTGAGAAGCCGGTCGATGAACACGGAGCGCCCATACCGATCAAGGATTGGACAAGGGACATGGCCAAGAAGGCTCAAGCCAACGCCAAAGCAACAACCACACTTCAATGTGGGTTGTCAAAGGAGAAACTAAACAAGGTGGGGCCTTTCGAATCGGCGAAGGAGCTTTGGGAGAAGTTAATTGAGCTCAACGAGGGATCCAAGGAAACAAGAAGAGCCAAGAGAGATCTCCTAATAGGCCAACTCCAAAGTTTCGCCATGAAGACTAATGAGACCGTGAGCCAAATGCATGGTCACTTCAAGGAAATAGTCAATGGACTACATGTGATAGGTGAGAAGGTCGACAACCGAGACCTTGTGAGGTATGTACTCCAAGCCTTCCCTAGAACAACCTTATGGGCTTCAATGGTAGATGCCTATAAGGTCTCTAGGGATCTTTATTTGGTTAAATTAGATGAGTTATTTTGTGAATTTGAGTTGCACGAGCAAGCTAACACTTTATCCAAAGAAAAAGGTGTAGCTCTTTTTGTAGGGAAGAAGGACAAGAAGAAGAAGGAGAAGAAAGAAGTGTCTTCCTCATCCGAATCTGAGGAAGATTCATCTAGTAGTGAAGATGAGCTATCAGCAAGCGAGGTGGCTCATTATGTCAAGAAGTTTGGTGGGAGGTCAAGGAAACTCACTTAGAAGGATGTGAGGAGGATATTCCAATCCTCAAGAGGTAAGTCTTCTACTAGTTTAATTTCTTCATCTAACGTAACTTGCTATGGTTGCAACAAGAAAGGGCATATCAAGCCAAATTGCCCGGAACTAAAGAAGAAGAAGGAGAAGGAGAAGAAGGAAAAGAAGGAGAAGAAGAAAGAGGCAATGGTGACACAAACATGGGACACGCTAAGCTTGGAGGACTCTTCCGATGATGAAGAAGTGTGTCATGCCACCCGGAATCTAGCCCTCATGGCATTGGAGGAGGAAGCCGGAAGCTCAAGTGATGAGTCTTCATCCTCTTCTTCAAGCGACGAGTCATCATCTAGTGATGATGAGGTAAGAAACTCCCCTATGGTAGATTTACTTTACAAAACCATTGCATGCCTTCAAAATGCCTTAAATAGATCAAAAACTAGGATTAAGGACTTAAAAGTAGAAATTAAGTCACTTAAAAATGTAGAACTACTTTGTAATGATACATGTACACTTAGAGATGAAAATGATGAATTAAGAAAAGAAATAGGTGAACTAAGAGCATGCTTAGAAAAATTTACAAATGACTCTAAATTCCTAGATATGATAATTACAGATCAAAGGGATATTTACAACAAGGCCGGAATAAGATATAGGCCTAAGGAAAAGGAGGTAGCATTTACATCTCTTGTTAGTAGAAAATCCACCTTTAGGAGCAAGGTTAGAAAGACTTGGGTTCTTAAGAAGTTTTTGATTGATGCTAGTGGTCCTAAAATTTGGGTACCTAAGGCTTGCATTTTTTATGTTGTATAGGTAGAAGAACCATGCTTATGGATTGTTGATAGTGGATGCTCAAAACACATGACCGATGATGAGAGTAAATTTTCCACTATCAACCACACTAGCAAGGGAAATGTGTCTTTTGGAAATAGTGAAAAACTTAAGATTCTAGGAAAAGGCACAATTGAGGTATCCCCCAACCTTGCCATTCATAAAGTGTTATTAGTTAAAAAATAATGAAATTTAATTTACTTAGTGTAAGCCAACTATGTGATGCAAATTTTGATGTTCAATTTGACTCTTCAAAATGTTTTATAAGACACAAAACTCTAAATGATTGCATGCTAGTAGGTTTTAGGAAATCAAATATATATTATGTTGATTTATCCTATGCTACTAATGCTTCTACTAAGTGTCTTATTGTAAAAGAGGAAGAAAGTTGGCTTTGGCATAGGAGGCTAGGGCACATAAACATGAAGAACATAGCCAAAATAGCCAAAATGAAATTAGTCAAAGGTTTGCCAAAAGTCAAGTTTCTCAAAGACAAAATGTGTGATGCATGCCAAGAATGGAAACAATCAAAAACATCACACAAAGGTAAAACTTTACTTAGTACCGCTTTACCTTTAGAACTATTGCATATGGACTTATTTGATTGTCATAGTACCCCTTCTATGATTGGTAGTAAATATTTCTTAGTAATAGTAGATGATTTCTCTAGATTTACTTAAGTATTTTTCATGAAAAATAAGGATGAAACCCTAGAAATAATCATAGGATTTAGCAAGAGAGTAGAGAATGAAAGAAAACTCAAAATCAACCGGATCCGTAGTGATCATGGTGGAGAATTTAAGAATTATAACTTCTCAAACTTTTGCTTAGAACAAGGGCACAAACACGAGTTTTCTTGTCCTAGAACACCCTAACAAAATGGGGTTGTGGAAAGGAAAAATCGTGCCCTACAAGAAGCGGCTAGGACTATGCTAAATGTATATTCTTTACCTAGCTACTTGTGGACGGAAGCGGTTAACACCGCTTGCTATATCTAAAATACGGTTTTAATTAGGTTTTTAGGAAAAAACCCATTTGAATTATGGAATGATACAATTCCAACAATTCACTATTTTAAGGTCTTTGGATTCAAAGTTTATATTTTAAACACCAAAGATAACCTAGGAAAATTTGAGTCCAAAGCGGATGAGGGAATCCTAGTTGGATACTTATCCACTAGTTTAGGGTATAGAGTTTATAATAAAAGAACTCAAAAGATTAAGGAGTCTTCAAATGTTCAATTTGATGAAACCTCTAATACACACCCTAGGAAATCCCCTATTGATGATGATATCAATGACAAAAATCAAGAAATTATCCAACAATTTCAAGATTTAACTTTAGGGGGTAATGATCAAGGGGGAGAATTGAATCAAGGGGGAGTAAGAAGTGATTCCGATGATGAAAGAAGAATTGAGGATAAACATGATCAAACTCAATTTAATACACCTCCTAGAACAATAAGAGTTCATCAAAATCATCCTCTAGATCAAATTGTAGGTGAATTATCTCAAGGAGTTAGGACTAGGTCATTTCATAGGGATCCCTCTAGTCATATAGCCCTAATCTCCCAAATTAAGCCTAAAACAATCAAAGATGCATTACTTGATCCGGATTGGATCTTAGCAATGCAAGATGAATTGGCTCAATTTAAAAGGAGTCAAGTATGGGAGTTAGTTCCTAGACCCAATGATAACACCATCATTACTACAAGATAGGTCTTTAGGAACAAACTGGATGACCAAGGAAATATTACTAGGAATAAGACAAGGTTAGTTGCAAGGGGTTTTAATCAAGTTGAAGGACTTGACTATGATGAAACATATGCCCCAGTTGCTAGATTAGAGTCTATTAGGATCCTATTAGGGTATGTCTCTTATATGGGTTTCAAACTCCATCAAATGGATGTTAAATCAGCATTCCTAAATGGGTTCATTAAGGAAGAGGTATATTTAGAACAACCTCCCGGGTTTGAGAGTATAGATTATCCAAACCATGTATACAAGCTTAGGAAAACTTTATATGGTTTGAAACAAGCTCCCCGAGCTTGGTATAAAAGATTATCATCTTTCTTAATCTCTAAGGACTTTAAGAGGGGTAGTGTAGATCAAACTCTATTTATAAAGTCAACATCAAAGGACATCTTTGTAGCCCAAGTATATGTTGATGACATTATCTTTGGGTAAACAAATGATGATCTTCTTCAAGACTTTATCAAGAATATGGAAAATGAGTTTGAGATGAGTCTAGTTGGAGAACTAAATTTCTTCCTAGGACTACAAGTCAAATAAACAAGTGAAGAAATTTATATTTACCAAACCAAATATGCTAAGGAAATGATTAAGAAATTTGGTTTGGAAAATGTTAAAGTAGTGTCAACCCCTATACAAAATTGACCTTACACTCTATAGGAGTATGATTGATAGTCTCTTGTACCTAACCGCTAGTAAATCCGATATATTATTTGCGGTTGGTATGTGTGCTAGGTACCAATCATGTGCCAAAGAATCCCATTTAGTTGCCGTTAAGAAAATCTTAAGATATATTAAAAGCACACTAAATGTAGGACTATGGTACCCTAGGACTAGGTCTTTTGATTTGGTTGGGTACACCGATTCCGATTATGCCGGTTGCAAATTGGATCGGAAGAGTACTAGTGATGGATGTCAATTTCTTGGGTCCTCCCTAGTTAGTTGGAGTAGTAGGAAGCAACCTTGTGTTGCTCTATCCACCACCGAGGCCGAGTATGTGACTATGGGTGATTGTGTAGCTCAATTACTATGGATGAAACATACCTTAAAAGACTATGAGCTATCTTACTTCAACATGAAAGTATTTTGTGATAATGTGAGCACTATAAATTTGACCAAAAATCCGATGCATCATTCTAAGACCAAACACATTGAAGTAAAACATCACTTCATTAGAGATCATGTGGCTAAGGGGGACATTGAGCTTAATTACATTGAATCTTTATTGATTTCCTTGTCCTTTCCCGAGGTAACTCTTACTCTCCCATAACTATCACCTCCTTGAGCTATGCCACCCCTGCTGATCTTTGCCTTCCTTTGCATGATACCTAGCTTTATAAGTAGGGTCATTAGCAGAGAAGTTTCATTGTTTACATTCTACTGTTTTTGTGGTCTTTCTCCAAGTACTCAGCTCTCAGAATTCTTGTCTCCACATTGGTAAGTATCAGCATTTGTTATTTCACTTTGTTTCTAGTTTGATCCATCTTTCTTCTATTAGCCTTCAGCACATCCACCCCACACTCCTGGTCTACCTAGTTGTGCCCACCATCCTTCGTTCAAGCAGCATTTACTTTGGCCAAACTATACTTTTGTACCCAGAGCTTGGCCTTAACTGAACTCAATTCAGAATCTCTTCAGGCCCCTATGCCACACTTAGTCCAAGATGAATCGAAAAGGCTTGATTGGGAGAAGGTTAAATCCTCCACTATCACCTAGTCCAAGATGAATCGAAGTGGCTTGATTGGGAGAAGGTTAAATTCTCCCCTATCACCAAGTCCAAACCTGGGAAGATTAGGTTGAAGTATAGAACTTTTCTTTTGCATGCTGCCCCAGCACATAGAGCTCTTATCCTTCCAGCCAATTGTGTCATCTTCTTACAAGAATTCCTCAATACTAGTATCTGAGTTCCTCTTCACACTGATCATTCAACTATTGGACACTTGAACTGACCTTTAGTCAATTTTCCCCAATCTTTCAGCGTCACTTGGTAGTCCACCTAGTTGAAGGGCTACTCTATAAAAGGTCATTGACAATGCTTTGAAGCAGAAGTTATCAAGTCTGCCTTGTTTGAGGATGCTTCTATATATCACTTCATGTTGGGTGGAAAGCTAAGGGCATCACCAACCTTGATAAAAAAATAGATATTTCTTATATTGAATTTCTCATGACTGATTCACACTAATGGTATTTTCAACACATCGTCCTGAACATTCTGAGTAACAGCTACAAGACGCCAATAAGTTGACTGATATTATCAGTTCATCCACCACGTGTGGGATTTGGAGGTTCTGTAGTTTTGAGTCTCATTCTCAATTGGCTTCTCCACTTCGTTAGTTTACTAATGCAATTTCCTTTTTCCTTGATTCTGTAGATATGGACATAAACTTCATTGGTCACTTTAGGAAGATTCCCCTGAGCAATCCCTTGAACATTCTTCCAAAATGCGCACTGCTATTGACATTATTGAAACAAGCTCTCCATAAGGACATAGCTACCGCTTCTTTTCTGAAGAACCCCAGACCTCAAACTCCTGCAATTGGCCCAACTCCAGCACTTGAACCTTCCTCTTACAATACCACCTGGACCTCATCATTTTCTTCTTTTTATTTCACAATGTGATTTTATGATAATCAATTTAGTAAAAGAATAAGCATTTTGCTAGTTTGTAGGAATATTAGTGTGCATTTACCTTTCCCAAAAGCTGTATATGTGCCTTTGAAATATAGCATCTTACAAAATGCATAGGAACTGATATTGGATATAGCAGATATACCAAATGCTTGCTCAAGTAAATCCATTTTTCCTTCAGGGGCGGAAACTTGTGTTGCTGCAGAAGCTTCAACACAAGTTGATAGCGAGCCATCAGATGCAGAAATTCATTCTATGCTTTAAAATACTGATGCAGCCCGAGGTGAATTTATCTCTTATCACAATTTTCTCATAATTTTATTCTACTATTACACTCCCTTGTGTGACCATCGGCTGCAGGTAGCAAGAATTTAAGAAGAATATAGAGCTGTACATCTCTTATGTGCATTCCTAAATCAAATTCAATGATCAAGTTTTGTGCTGTCCCTGCACCAACCAATTATGCTCTAAATTGGGAGACACATTGTACTTACCTTCAAAATTATCGTAATGGGAGAAGCTCAACCTTCACCTCGTGGTAAATATTGGCTCCAGCGATGTAACATTTCTTCAAAACCATGTGGCAACTACATACAACTTGTACCCAACGCTGGAAATGTGCAAAAGGTTAAATGATTATTTGGACTCGTCGTATCTTTTTATTTTGCAGATCGTTTGCTTTTAGTAGAATGATTGACAAAGTCATCAATCTGAAGAAATGTGAAATAAGAGACCATCAATTCTGAACAGAGGATTTTTGAAACAGCTTCAGCATTGATTGCAAGCAACTGTTGGAACTATTTATAACGTTATATTGCTACTTTGGTTGATGGAAACTTCCTATGCTATTACATTATATTAAAAATTTGATCGACAGTTATAGGGTTTTTTTTTGGTCCATTGTGATATCAATTTCTTCAAATTTGAGAGTTCCTACAATATGCTTGTCTCCTACTTTTAGCTTTGATTGCTGATAGATCAACACTAATGCTCTCTTATGTGCAGGAAGTGCTCAGCAGTAGATTGCTGAAGCTCATTTGTATCTATTGAGATCAACTTGATGGAGGTATCAGATGAGACTGCACCATATTCCACCAGACAAAAAAGATTAATCTGTTTTTTCATTCTTAGCTGAATAATGGCTCCTTGAAATGCAACCCAGGGAGAATAGATTTATAGGCATAAGACAAAAACCTAAAGGTATGCAGCGGAAGCGCATCATTACAACAGAGCCCTGCACCTACACATCAATTATTACACAACCCATACAAGCCCTGCAGAGATCACATAATGGGGCCATGCAACCGCTTGGCAGCCTGCATAGCAGGCAAAAGAGCTCTGCTCCTACACATCAAGCATCACACAACCCATACAACAAGTCATCCAGAGATCACATAACAGGGCCATGCAACCGTTTGGCTGCCTAGGTGTCAGGTTAACAGGATAACCTGTACATAGTAAGCCGGTAGAAAATACTAAGAAATTAACAATTTTGACAGAGCAGATACTAAGAAAATAATTAGCCAATGTGCTAAGTTGAATTTTGATATTTGGAAACAATTAAATGGCGATACTTGTTAAAAGTGTGGCAAGCGGGAAGGTATAAATTACTTAACACGTGTTACAATGGCAATATCCAAAATCCTAGTAGATAATGTCAAGCCCTGCAGAGATCACATAGCGGGGCCATGCAACCGCTTGGTAGCCTGCATAGCAGGCAAAAGAGCCCTGCTCCTACACATCAAGCATCACGCAACCCATACAACAAGCCATCCAGAGATCACATAACAGGGCCATGCAACCGCTTGGCTGCCTAGGTGTCAGGTCAACGGGATAACCTGTACATAGTAAGCCGGTAGAAAATACTAAGAAATTAACAATTTTAACAGAGCAGATACTAAGAAAATAATTAGCCAATGTGCTAAGTTGAATTTTGATATTTGGAAAAAATTAAATGGTGATATTTATTAAAAGTGTGGCAAGTGGGAAGGTATAAATTACTTAACACGTGTTACAATTGTAATATCCAAAATCCTAGTAGATAATGAATATAGTAAAGTGAAAAATTTGATTGATCAAGGTTGATCAGATGCATGCCAAATGGAAAAAAAAAAACTTGAAAATAAGATTTTTGTGTTAGGGTAATCAACCCAAATATGTTATTGGTTTTAATGTGTGTGACAAAGGATTTAAATTAGGATGTTATGTATTTTGATATGTGTGTTTAAGTTGTACAGGACTTAATAAATCACACATGGTTAGCTTGATGAAGCATTGACGAGTTCATCATCTCATGGCTCGAGTCCTTGAGTCGGTGAAGGATGACACGGGGAGAAGCCGCGAGCTTGGTGCATCCAAGGGACTGTCGGACAAGGAGCAAATGGAGTGAAGCCAAAGGAAGCAGACTTCAAGGCAAGACGCAAAGGATGACATGGGAGAAGCCGTGTGTAGGATCTTCGGTGAGCGCTAGAGGGGGTGTTCGTTCGTCAATGATGGAAATCGATTGCGTGCTTGCTACAATTATATTAGTACGCAGCGGAAATAGAAAATACAATACAAATACACAAGTATAAATACACGAGATATAATGTGGTTCGGAACCTTAGGATTCCTACTTCACAGATTGGGCTCGAATGAGCCCTAGCGATGCAAACACCATCACTAATCAATAATACTCCTTCTCGACAGCAAGTCGGAGGCGGAGAAACCTCGTACAAGGATTTTTACAACAATAAGAAAGAAATACAAGCAAATACAAGTAAACTACACAAATACAAGTAAATAAAATATTACAAAATATGAACTTGAGTGCTTGCTTTTGGTTGCTTGAGAAGAGCCTTAAAGGTCTGGATTGTAAAAGCAAATCCCCTCCAAATCACCTCAAAGAACCATGCCAAAAATCTCCTCCACAAGCTGCTTTTATAACCTGATTCTCAGACTTGAATGATCACAACAATATCGTTGTCTCACAACGGACTTAATCCACGTCGATATTAAAGCCAATGGTTACACTGGCAGTCAACTGTCATTACCCATCAATCGACGCTAAGGTCAGAGCTAACCGACTACCGACACGAGCGGTTCGCTTCCGTGAATCCTCGACAACAACGATCATTATTCATGATTGTCCATCGCTCGCCATCAATCGATCGCCTAATATTGACCGATCGCCAAGGCTATTTGTCAATAAACGCTCCGACTCAATAAACGCCACGACTCATGGTCGAATGCCAGTCGACTCCTAGTAGTCGACTAGTCATAACCCCAATTGACTGCTACAAGTTGACTTGGCTGCCAAGTGTCAAAACACTTGGTCAGTCGCCTGATTCATAACCCCAGTCGACTGACAAACCTCAAACATGAAGTTTAACCCCAAGTATGATGCCCTCATACTTGCTAGGCCACCCTTAGTCTAGACTTAAGCCTTCTAGCCACCTCCATCAGTCTCACACCTATCGGACCCTCCAAGTCATCCATGATTTGTTCATCCATACGCTAGCCTTCAGATGTTTCCATCAGCTATTGTCATGTTAAGCTGCTGTACACTACCAAGGTACATTTGGACTAAAACATCTAGGATGCCTTCACTCTTCTTAGTGATAGGTCCTATATCACCAAAGAGAGGCAATTCTCACTTCTCTAAACACTCAAAATTCTCCCCCTCATGAGGAAGAATACATCCATCATCCCAAGATGGATAACCTTCCCCTAAAGGCTTGCTCCCCCTTGACCATTGTACCAACAATGTCTTTGGAGAGTCCCTAAGTCTATAGGAACACTAAACCATCAAAATTAAGGTTAAAAGTTCAACCTTGAACTTTCACACACCCAAATAACTCTCCTAATCCATATCCTATAGATTTTCACCCTTTCCAATGCTTTCCAAAGCATATCCTAGGGTTATGAGCAGTTAGGG
The DNA here is from genome assembly GCA_025175895.1 of Wurfbainia villosa. Lineage (NCBI taxonomy): Eukaryota > Viridiplantae > Streptophyta > Magnoliopsida > Zingiberales > Zingiberaceae > Wurfbainia > Wurfbainia villosa. The sequence continues at coordinate 28,668,265 of CM045995.1, forward strand.
TAGCCTAACATAACTGAAACATGGGCTAAACATCTTTGTTTACAATCGATCGGCGACCAAGAATGATCGCTTGATGCCAGTCGACTACCATAAGTGACAGTCGACTGATTTCTGCAAATGTAGAATTCAAAAATAAAAAAAAATAGTTTTCATAAATTCATAAATAAATATACATAATACGAAAAATCACGAAAATTAATATGTATAATACTTATTCAAACATTATGGGTGAAAAATATTTAAAAAATAAAATACCCATAGAATATTGAGATTGATACAAAATTCAAAATTATTGATAACTTCAATATTTTTGATCTATTTTGTATCAACTTCTACAATGGTGATTACTATCAAAAGATAGAAGACTTCACCAAGGTTTTTCAAAATGATTTTAAAATATTTTTAAAACCTTATATTAAATCATGGTCTATGGGCTTATTGCATATGACTTGTACATAAGTTTTTCTCATGATTCCTCTATGGTATAAGATGAGTTTGAATTCATCTAGATGCAAGAACTATGCATCTTGAACTTAACTCATTTTCTAGCATCTCACATGTGTCTAGGGTGTATCAATACACACACATGTCAATGTGATGTGAGATGTGAGTTTTGTTCATCCTAATATAAGGCCTCATGCATTTCCTAAGACAACTCTATTTGATTCTCTTATACATGGGACTTCAAATCATGTCATTTGTCCTTAAATCAATTTTCATTAATCCTAAATGCATGAATGATGATTATGACATAAATGATGATATAAATAAGCATGTGTCAATAATCATGATGTCATGATATAAAAATTAACCCTAAACATATATGACATTAAAAGATAAATCTAAGATATCATGACATTTTATATGATAAAATTAAACATGATGTCATGATATGGTAAATGACAATCAAAGCGTGACAAATAAAGAGTGAGACATAAGAATACCTAAATTTTAATATTAGTTGTCATTTGTTAGGATTAAATTCATTTTTGTCATATTACCACTTATCCCCAAGTGTGCCAAAAACCAAAATGGCACACTATGACCTCTAAACTTAGTTTGTGTCAATTTGATCAATTTTTCATAGCTCTCAAAATACATTGGCACATCCTAAAATCTTTTAGAATTTAAAATAGTACTTATTTCCAAGTATCCCATTACCTTGGAAATGACCTAAAGTGTCAACTTTGCTATGGTTGAGTTAACTACCCATCCAATCAAGGTTGACACAACCTAACCCATTTAGCGTGAATCGATCACGCTCTTAGGAACCCAATACCTATTGGAGCTCCTTGGGTTTACTAGGTATTCCTTAGGAATGACCTCTCTACATACCCTCCTAATGACCCTCCTAGGCTTGGTAGCCTTAGTCATTTGGGTCTTACCTAGGTTAACTCTAGGGGTGACTCCCTTTGTAACCTTCTTAGTGGCTTCCTTAGGTTTCTTCGAAATCTTATCCACTAGACACCTACCTTGATTACCCTTAGGGATGACCTCCCCAATAACCTTGGTCTTCCTAGACCTAGATTGAGTTCGATAATCGTATGAAACATTGTGATAAGTAGGCATTACCTTCTTGGACATAGGCTTGTGACCCAAACCTTACCTCCTAGATGGTTCTTGCCTCTTACACCCTTGACTTTGACTCCTAGACCCTTGAATTTTATTTTGCATATTTCTAAGGGTCTTTTCAAGTTTCTCAAGCCTTGACCTCAAGGCTTGGTTCTCTAACTCTAATCTTCTCAATTTTGATTTTTCATTTATTCTTTGGGAAGTACCATTTCTTCTAGGCATATGTCTATCCTTCTTAGGGTTAATGCTTAAATGATCCTCTACCTTCCTAATAGTTTCCCTAGGTAGGATTGTTCTGGGGTTATTAGTTCTAAATTTCTCCTTAGTTCTAAAATCACAACTCTTAGCACCTAAGCAGAAATATTTGTTATTCCTAGCATGTCTTTCATGAACAATAGCAAGGGAATTGAAAGCATGCTTTTTAACATTAAACTTAGAAGGTGCATTACTAAAATATAACTTAGGGTTTGCTTTAGAGACTCCCCTACATGTGATGCTCCTTCTTGCCATTTCTTCCTCCCCCTAGGGCATTGATTCCTATAATGCCCCGGTTGTTGACACTTGAAGCAAATTACATGCTCCTTGCTCTTATGTGTTGGGGCACCGACATCCTTGACCTTTGGTGCCGGTTGAGCTTTCTTGACCTTCTTAGAACACTTGCTCTTATAGTGCTCATATTCCCTACACTCAAAGCAAATTATATGATTTTTATTTTTAACTAAATTGCTTGTGTTACCTAGGTCAATGGTGGTGGAATTTTGGACTTCTTCACCTTCTCGATCGGAGATAGATGGTTCCTCTGTTGGACTTTCCGAGCCGCAAAAACCGCTTTTTACGTTGCGGAAACCCCGGAAGTCCGGCCACGGATCCGTGCGAAAATATATTAAAATAAAACATGTATGTGCTTAAGTAAACCTAGATCTACCTTAGATCTAGAAGGTGAGAGCATTACCCTTGAAGCGATGCCCTTCACTTATCCCGCTCGTCCAAAAGCTTCGCCGAAACTCGAGAGTGTCAAGTGCACACTCCTCTATTGGTATCCACACAAGCAATAGGTGGAGAAAACACAACCTTGAGTGCGCTAGAACCCTTTGGATGGTTTGGCCAAGATGAGGATTAGGAGAGCTTGAGAGAGTAATCCAAGGAGGAAGAAGATGGAGTTACCACACAAATCAATTCACATCTAATGCAAAATGAAGTGGCCGGCCACTACATTCTTGGGGGGTTACATGCATGCATGTAACTCCAAGAGCCAATGACTCTTGGTCTCCCTCTTGAGGTGGCACCACATGATAGGTCCATGATGATGTGGAGCATCATCATTGGCCGGCCCCCATGCCATGTCACCATGACATGACAATTGGTTAAGTCAAAATTGACCATTCATCTTCCCTCTCAAGTCAAGTCAAACTTGACCTCTTATCTCCCATGGTTGATCAAATCTAACCACTTGATTCAAGTCAATTTGATTTAATAAATCTCTATTCATTAATTTAAATTGATTAAATGAATCAAATCTAAATTAGACTCATTCAACACTTGAATCAACTTGAGTCTAACTCAATTAATCTAATTTGGATTACTCTTAATCCAATATGGTTCATCCCATGAACCTAATCCTCATTGTTCATCATATGAACCTAATCTTCATCTAATTGCCCTTTGTGTGTGACCCTATAGGTTCTTATAACATTGGCAATGTCCCTAAACCGATTTAGGAACATAAGCAATGAGCGGTATCTAGCAACACATCATTGCTACCCAAGTTACAAGAATGTTAAGCTCCAACATCACCTTTGTGACTACTAATTGCGACTCTCACAATATGTGACAATGTCCCTCTATCCTTGACATCTAGATTGACCAATCGAGGCATAGACCGTGTCATCCTCGGTACAATTTATATCTTGAACTCCAAGTAGACTCACTCTAACAAATGAGCTCAATATCTTATATTGATTCATTTGGGCATGGTCATGCACTTCGTGGTCTCACTCTATCAAGAATAAAGATGTCACTCCCGTCATATAGGAGGGATAGATCTCATCTACATCACTCATATCCCTCCGTATAATTTGTTACATACCCAGTAATCGCCTTTATAGTCCACCCATTTACGGGTGACATTTGACGAAGCCAAAGTATGCAACTCCTTATGTAGGGAACCATGGTGACTTCATGTCTAAGGACTAATAGTCATACTAATAGCCACATGAGAAAGTATATGACACTCATATAACGATCCACGATACTTTCTCATAGCGGGTCATTCAGTATACATTCTCTAATGTATACCCATGTGTCAACTTGATATCTCATATCCATGACTTGTGAGATCAAGTCATCGAGTTGACCTACATGCTAGTCTTTACGCATTAACATTGTCCCTGAATGTTAATACTTGACTAGGAATGATTAAGAGTAGTGTTCTCTATATCATCTCATTATTGATTCAACCAATCGATTGATATAGATAAGAACCTACTACTCAAGGACATTATTATATTTAGTTATTTGGCACCAATACAAGTAAATATAATAACCATGCCTTTATAAATAGGAATATGATACAATAAAGTCCATACAACAATCATCACATGATTGGCTCTAGGGCTTTCACTAATAATCTCCCACTAGCACTAGTGCCAATCACTGTAGTATCTAATAACCAATGACCTAGTTTGACTATCATGCTTTTTCTGTGCCAAAGCCTTGGTCAAGGGATCTGCGATGTTAGCCTCTGTGGGTACTCTGCAAATCTTCACATCTCCTCTATCGATAATCTCTTGAATGAGATGGAAGCGTCGTAGTATGTGTTTGGTCCGCTGGTGTGAGCGAGATTCCTTAGCCTGCGCAATCGCTCCATTGTTGTCACAATAGAGTTCTATGGGATCTACTATGCTAGGAACCACCCCAAGCTCAGTAATGAACTTGCGGATCTAAACTTCCTCCTTTGCTACCTCAGATGCAGCAATATACTCGGCTTCTGTTGTAGAATCAGCAACTGTATCCTGCTTCGAACTCTTCCAGCTCATGGCGCCACCATTCAAGCAAAACACGAACCCTGACTGCGATCTATAATCATCCTGGTCAGTTTGGAAGCTGGCATCGCTATAACCCTTTACAGCTAGCTCCTCATCGCCTCCAAATATCAAGAAATATTCTTTAGTCCTTCTCAAGTACTAAGAATATTCTTGACTGCTATCCAGTGACGCTCACCTGGATCTGACTAGTATCTACTCATCATGCTTAAAGCATACGAGACATCAGGACGAGTATACAGCATGACGTACATGATAGATCCTATAGCAGATGCGTAAGGGATCTTATCCATGCGGTCTCTCTCCTCTCTAGAAGAGGGACTTTGAGTCTTCGAAAGACTCACACCATGTGACATCGGCAAAAGTCCCTTCTTGGAATTCTGCATGGAAAATCGTAGTAATATCGTATCAATGTATGTACTCTGACTTAGGCCAAGAAATCTCTTAGATCTATCTCTATAGATCTTGATGCCTAGAATACAGGCTGCTTCACCTAAGTCCTTCATTGAGAAGCACGTACCTAGCCAAGTCTTCATAGACTGTAGCGAAGGGATGTCATTCCCAATGAGTAGTATGTCATCCACATACAATACAAGGAAGACAACTGTGTTCCCATTAACTCTCTTGTAGACACAGTGTTCATCTTCATTTTTGATGAAACCAAACTGTTTGATCGCATCATTGAATCGAAGATTCCAGCTCTGAGAAGCTTGCTTTAGCCCATAAATGGACCTTTGCAGCTTACATACTTTCCCAGTATGCTATGGATCTACAAAACTCTCAGGTTGTGTCATGTACACATCCTCGAGTAAGTTTCCATTCAGAAATACGGTTTTGACATCCATCTGCCAGATCTCATAATCGTGGTATACTGTAATAGCAAGCATGATCCAAATGGACTTAAACATCGCCATTGGAGAAAAAGTTTCATCATAGTTAATACCATGAATTTGCTTGAAACCTTTAGCCACCAATCGACCCTTATAGGTATGCGTATGTTGTTGGATCGATGCGGTTCGCTAGAGGGGGGGGGGTGAATAGCGAAAGAAAAAACTTTTTTGAATTCGTTTCAAGACAAGTATACGCAGCGGAAAGATAAGCAAAACAAAAAATAAAGGAGACAATAGAAACAAGATATTTACTTGGTTCGTAGCCGAAGGCTACTACTCCAAGGCCCTAGTGGTCCTTGACCACGTACGGAGGGCAAAAGCACTAAAGGAACTCCTCCTCGTTAGAGGTAGGAGTTAATCGATACAAGAAGAAACCACAAAAACTTGAGGTAGAGGGACACTCCCCCTCTCCTCGTATACGATAAAAGCTCCGGAAATATAAATGACAAACTGATAACAAAAACTAAGACCGACGTACAATAATAAAGAAAGTTAAACCTAGACGTCGGAATGGAAGGACTTCGTTGTCGTAGAGTTGCAGCAGAATCGAGGCTTTTGAGCACTTAGAATTGTTGATGAAACCCTAGGTTTGGCCCTCCTTTTATAGCCTTTGAGCCCCTTTTCGAGTGGGTCTTCAACCAATCACAAATGGACACCAAACCGCTTTGAGGTGGAGTGATAAGCCTTGACTCCTCGAATCGATCATTGACCATCACGATCGGTGATGGCCATCATCGATCGTGATGGCGGCGTGATCGATCGATTGATAACCTCAGCGATCGGCGATCGATACCGCGGCGGTCGAGTCCTCCAAGCCGGCGGTGGGTGATGCTTGCTGCAAGTCCAAGTTAGCTCAATAAAAACATAATTTCGATGGTCGTCGACCATCCGATCTCGACCTAGACCATCTATAAGATGTCTTTGGTCGGATCTACGCTTAAGATCATCCCCGTAAAGAGGATACGACCTTACTTACTCGCACACGAGCTTACCTCGATACTACGTGTCGCTTTGCTTCCGGCCTTCCACTCGATTCCTTGGCTCCCTCGTAACTCGAGTATCGTCCGACCACCGCGCGCTTCCTCCGGTGTCGCTAGCCTTCACCCAGCTATATCAATCTTCCGCACACTCGATTCAGCTCGTGAGAAAACAAAATAGACTTAACTTTTGTGTCTTTGCTATAATCAAAACACAGTTCGATTTGATGCCTCACCGCACCAACAATCTCCCCTTTTGATATATGGCAAAAACACACAAAGTTAAGGAAATTAAGTGCATGAAACAGAAAGACAAGAAGCAAAAGTAGGAGTAGTAAAAATATTTCTCAAGTTCTCCCTTAGAGGAACCCTCCCCTTGACCGAGGGTGAGTACTTGAAAAGACTTTTAGCTCTCCAAACACAAAAGATAATGAGTTAAGTAAATGACATTACTTAACTTAGGCTTCTTAGAGTCAAAAATAAGTGCAAGTTAAGTAATCAAAAGTTAAGTCAAAAGGTTAATTATTCAAAAAGTTTTAACTCTTGATTTCTTAACTTGGGCCTTTAAAGTTTTCAATTCCGAAGAGTTGAAACCTAAACCTTACTCCCCCTTAACTTAGGCCAGAATCAAAGTTTTAAGTTAAGTTATCAATTTCAAAAATTTGAAATTGAACTTTGGCCTTTTCTTGAATCTTAACTTTGGCCTTTTCTCCCCCTTTTGACATAAATCAAGGAAAAAGTGGGGGGTTTTTAAGAAAACCCTAAGTCCAAGCATGATGATTTTAAAAATAGTATGTGAAAATAATTCATCTAAATGTTCAACTCTAGTTTGACTTGATTGAAATGATATTATCAACAAGTCCTGATTAGAGTTGGTTAATATTAGTTGCATATTTATACTCCGAGGTTCATATTGACGCACTTGATCTCCATCTTGGAACCTGGAGTAGGGTCCTAACATCTCACGCCCATCTACGTGGCTAAGTACACAAACACATTAGTCCTATGTGTTGTGAGATGTACTGGCTCCTTAAATCTATAGGTGCATGATATCTAAGGTATGTCCTATGCTAGTTCCATCAAAATGAAAAATAAGAAATAGTAGTAAGAAAATATAGTTTGCAAGTTCTTATTCTATTATTACATGCCCAATTTTCGTCCTTAATAGACTAAATTCGGGTAGGGGTTTAGTAAATAGGTCTGCTAGGTTAGATTTTGATTCGACGTACTCGAGTTGTATGGCTCCGTTGGCCACATGTTCTCGAATGAAATGGTGTTTGACTTCTATATGTTTGGTCCTAGAGTGACATATTGGATTCTTGGTAAGATTAATTGAACTAATGTTATCTACGTGAAGTTTAGTATTCGTAAAGTCTAACTTAAAGTCGCGGAGAGTGTGCTTCATCCAAAGAAGTTGAGTGACACACTCACCCATCGCGATGTATTCGGCTTCGGTGGTAGACAAGGCAACACAATGTTGCTTCCTACTGCACCAACTCACTAGACTCGAGCCGAGTAGTTGACAACAACCGCTCGTGCTCTTTCTGTCGAGTTTACTACCGGCATAATCCGAATCGGAGTAGCCGATTAGTTCGAACTCAGTAGATCTAGGATACCAAATACCGACATTAAGTGTACCCTTTAGATATCTAAGGATACGCTTAACTAGGGTTAGGTGAGACTCTCGCACAGTTTGAAATCGCGCACATACTTATGCAAATAGGATATCGTGTCGGCTCATAGCTTAAGTACAGGAGACTCCCTATTACACTCCTATAGTATTTTAAGTCAATGGACTTACTTTCTAGGTCTTCTCCTATGTTAACATTAATCGCCATTGGGGTGTTTATTATCTTAGCGTCTTGCATTCCAAATCTTTTAATTAACTCCTTAGTGTATTTTTGTTGATATAGATATATACCATCCTTAGTTTGTTTAATTTGTAGACCTAAAAAGAAACTTAACTCGCCTACCAAGTTCATTTCGAACTCACTTTCCATGAGCGAAACGAACTCATTTAGTAAGGCTGAGTTAGAGGTTCCAAAAATTATATCGTCTACGTAAATTTGAGCTATGAATATTTCATTACCTAAGGTTTTTACGAAGAGAGTTGGATCAACTAAGCCTTGGTTAAACCCTTTTGACTTAAGATGGATTGAAAGTCTCTCGTACCAAGCTCGAGGAGCTTGTTTAAGTCCATAGAGAGCTTTCTTAAGTTTTAGAACATGGTCGGGTTTATCTAGATTTTCGAATCCGGGGAGTTGGCTAACATAAACTTCTTCTTTAATGTATCCATTTAGGAATGCCGACTTAACATCCATTTGAAACAGCTTAAATCCTCGATGTGCGGCATAAGCTAGCAACATTCGAATGGATTCGAGTCTAGCTACTGGGGCATAGGTTTCGTCGTAATCTAAGCCTTCGACTTGGCTAAAACCTTTGGCGACTAACCTAGCCTTGTTTCTAACTACTTCACCTTTATCATCAAGCTTATTTCGAAACACCCACCTTGTTCCAATTATCGTTTTGTCTTTAGGTGGTGGTACTAATTCCCACACCTCGTTCCTAGTAAATTGAGCTAGCTCTTCTTGCATTGCAATAATCCAATCGGGATCAAGAAGAGCTTGTTCAATTGATTTGGGTTCTATCTTTGAAATTAAGGAAATTTGACTAAGGTTCCTATAGGATGCTCTAGTTCGAACTCCTAGATTAGGATCTCCTATCACTTGATCGATAGGGTGGTTAGTCTGAATCTTAGATTGGGTTGGGTTTGTGTCACCTAATGCTTGATCAATGGGGTGACTTGGTTGAACACTAGTTTGGTTGGAGTCATCTATCACTTGATCAATAGAGTGACTAGGTTGACCTAGGTTAGGATTAACACTAGACCTGATCTCCGGATCAGAGTTAGGTCTAGTATGAATCGGCTCGCTAATTGGGGTTGCCGGGGGTTTTGTTGGTTCATGTCCTTCATCAAATACTACATTGATAGTCTCCTCAACTCTAAGGGTGTCGTGGTTATATACTCTATAAGCTCTACTTGTAGTCGAGTATCCTAGAAAGATTCCGGTCGTGGTTTTGGAAGTAAATTTCCCTAGGTAATCCTTAGTGTTTAGAATATGTACCTTACACCCAAATACCCTAAAGTACTTGATGTTAGGTATTTTATCGTGATAAATCTCATACGAGGTCTTAAGGTGCCTCTTTACCATAAGGATCCTATTTTGGACATAGCAAGCCGTGCTAACGGCTTCTGCCCAAAACCTATCGGGTAGGTCGTATTCGTTCAACATGGTCCTAGCGGCTTCTTGTAGAGTTCGGTTTTTCCGCTCCACTAGGCCATTTTGTTGAGGGGTCCTAGGGCAAGAGAATTCATGGTGGTATCCATTTAGGTTACAGAAGTCGGTGAACCTTTGATTTTCGAATTCACCACCATGATCGCTTCTAAGTCTTTTAACCTTAAGGTCTTTTTGATTCTCGATTAATTTGAATAGATTAATTAATTGATCTAGGGTATCATTTTTATGTTTGATGAACCTAACCTGTAAACTGGAGTAGTCGCCAATTATGACTAAGCAATATTGACTTCTATTGAGAGACTTGGCTCCATGTGAATCGAGATCCATATGCAGAGCTCAAGTACACTTGAGGTTCGCTCTGGTTAGTTAACTTGTGTTGTGTCCTAGGTTGTTTTCCTTGTTGACAAGCATTACAGATTTTATTAACCAAGTTGTTGAGGTTGGGTAAGCCTCTGACTAAGCCACTCTGACTCATCTTGTGGACGAGTCTTGGGTTTGAGTGACCGAGTCGTCGGTGCCACAACCATGATTCCTCTTGCCGTGTCATAAGACACTTAGTTGAGGAGTTGGTTAAATTGATCGTATAAATGTTGTTATTTCTAGTTCCTTTAAGAATTGTTTTAGAGGTTTCGTTGGTATTAATTATGCATTCATTTTCTAGAAATATAACCTTATAGTTATTATCACACAATTGGCTTACACTAAGTAAGTTATATTCAAAATTCTCTACAAGTAATACATTTTTAATAACAAAATTCGTGTTAAGCTCGATATCACCTGATCCGATGATTTTGAGCTTGCCGTTATTCCCAAAGGCTACCGATCCTTGTCGTTTGAATCAAAGCTTTGCGAATTTGAGTTGATCCCCGGTCATGTGTCGGGAGCAACTGCTGTCCAACATCCATTGATCCTACACACAAGGTGGTTGGATTGGATGTTAGATTTTTGTTAAGAAAATTGGTTGTAAGTTGTTAACCCTAGGTCATCTCATCGGAGTCTATATGATCAAGCATGTTATACTTATGTGTTTATTTTGAGATGACTTCTAATTAAGTTGATTAAGTGGATTTAGGTTCAAGTAATTTTATGTTAGATTTGGATTTAACCCTAGGCTTGTCAAGTTTACCTTTTCAAGATCATGGCTTCCAGGTCGTGGCGAGGCACAGGGGCCTTCTTTTATCGGATCATCGACCACTTCCTTAGACAAAGCCGATTGCCAAGGGTTGGCAGTCGATTTCTCCACCATCAGTCGACTGATATAGATATCAGTCGACTCATCCGAGTCGACTATTAGTTAACCAGTGTCAACTAGGGTTTTATGGCCAAGAGTCAATTGCCAAGGGTTGGCAGTCGATTTCTCCACCATCAGTCGACTGCCAAGTGATGGCAGTCAATTGCTATAGGTGGAAACGATCATAGAAGGCAGGCAACTCGACCAGCGGCTCGACTGCACAGGCATCAGTCTACTGCTAGGTTTTGGTAGTTGACTGATTGGCTATCCATTGGTTGGGATGCCAACATGAATGGCTACTGACGATCGCTTGCATGCGTGATCACACTGCTGCCTAACGGAAGAATGATTTCCTCTCTATAAGAGGAGGCCTTGGGAACCTTGGAGAGGCTAATGTTTTAACTTCTAATTATCCTCCAAGGGCTCCCACATTTTTTAAGTCTTTCTACTCCTTTCTTCTCTAGTTTTACTCATATTATTTGTGAGAAGAGGAGTTGGTGTAAAGAGGTTACCTCCACTTTGTCTTGAGCTAAAGGAGAGATTAGTGGATTGGATTGAGGGAGTGATTCACCTTATGAATCGTCCGTGGATTAGCGATAAGGGTCATGAACCACGTTACATTATTTGTCTTAGCGTTTTCTCTTTCTCTTTACTTTTGTTTAGTTTAATTATCTTAATTAGCATATTCCGCTGCACTAATGATATTGTAGATGACTAAGCATGACCGAATTCCATCGAGCGCGATAAAGGCTATTCAACTCCCCCTTCTAGCCATGCCACGATCCACCAACAAGTGGTATCAGAGCGAGGAGCTTGTCGACAGACTCATCACTACAAAAAGCAAATCGAAAGATGGTCAGCATGAACATCCACCCGCCTAAATTCGAAGGGGACTTCTCATGGTGGGAAAAGAGGATGGAGGTATTCTTCGAAACCGATTTCGATATTATGCTTATTATGGAAAATGGGTTCGAAATACCTAGGGATGAAGAAAATAATCCGATAGAGAAATCGAGATGGACTAAGAAGCAAAAGGAGGAATATCTAGCAAACTCAAAAGCAAAGTATCATCTCTTCAATGTGCTACATTAACAAGAGATCAATAGAATTGGAGAATGCTCGAGCGCCAAAGAGATGTGGGAGAAGCTAGTGGAGCTTCATGAGGGCACATCCGAGGCAAAATTAGCAAGAAGAGACCTCCTCCGATCACAACTAAATAATATCAAATTAGACAAAGGAGAAAAGGTACTCTCACTACATTCTAGGTTTAATGAGATTATTAATGTTTTATCAAGTGTAGGTGAGAAGCTCTCCAATAGGATATAATCATGAAGGCAATTGATGCATTCCCCTGATCATCAATGAACGCCCCGAGACTATGCCGTGTCGAAAAGCAAATGGACGACATCTCCCCTGTACGTGGCAACATCTCGGGTTAATACAAGGCCCGTAGGCCCACATCCACAACATACTAAGCAACATATATATATATATATATATATATATATAACAGCGGAAAACATAAAAACCACAAACCCACAACACACATACTGATAAACAAACCGAAACCACATAGGTGTACACCACATGACAAGTCCATAGTAGTAAATGTTGGGAATTCGACGCCCGCTAGAGGGGGGGGGTGAATAGCGTGTGACCCGTACGTAGATGGAATTCTTTCGCGTTCGATCGTCTACAATCTTGTTAGCACAGCGGAATAGTAATAACAAATAAATATAACAAGACACACAATCATAACACGATCATATAACGTGGTTCGGAACCACACGGTTCCTACTCCACGGATTGAGCTCTAACGAGCTCTAGCGATGCCAATGCAATCACTAATCAATAAACTCCTTCTCGACAACAAGTCGGAGGTGGAGAAACCTCGTACACAAGATTACAACAATAATCTAAAGAAATACAAGCAAATACAAAGGAAATGTAAAGAACACTTTACAAAACTAGGGTTTGAGCGCTTTGCTTGTTGGTTGCTTGGATGAGGTTGAAAGGCCCTGAAATGCACCTGCAAATCGCCTTCAAATCGCCTTAAGAAAGCTCCCCAAGAACTGATGCCGCAATCTCCATGATCAGCTTCCTTTTATCTCGCGTCGGGCTGGATTTCCGCCTGGCAGTCGATTGCCATAAATCACCAGTCGACTGCCAATACTGTAGATGTGAGACAACGACTCAATCCACGTTGGACAAGTTCCAACGGGACTCACCGATCCGATCGCCAATATTGGCGATCGCTAACGCCCGTAGTCGATCGCCCGATCGGCTACGGAGCGTTTCAGGTTTGCCGACTCGATCATTGCCATCTTGCGATCGATCATTGTCGACATCGATCGCTCCCATGAGCAATGGTCGCCAGAGCTAAAGCTCTCAAGCGGCGGTCGAACTCAAGTCGACTCCGTCAATCGAACCGCCATAATGCGGCGCCAACCTCAAGAATGAGGTTTTAACCCAAGTATGGTGCCCCCATACTTGCTAGACCACCCTTAGCCTAGACCTAAGCCTTCTAGCTGTTGGTGCAGTGGGCACCAAAGTCGAACCGGTATTTTGATTATGGCAAAAGGCTCAATAGTTAAGGGTATATTTGTTATCTTACGAGCTCAATTAAGTGTGCAGAAATGCTAAAGTTGAGCGGAATGTCTGAGAAAACAGGTCGGAACCCAGTTGGTAGGGCAACGCCAGAGTGACTTCTGAGGAAGCCGAGGTACTCGGGTGAAGACCGGAAGCTAGGCTACAAGGTAAGCTCGTGTGAAAGCGAAGCAAGGTCGTTAAGCGTAGATCCGACCCAATACCTCCAATGGAAGGTCTAGGTCGAGATCAGATGGTTAGAACCATCGTACTTTATATTTTAAGCTAACTTGTACTGCAGTCCAAAACCCTTTGACTACAGTCCAACTGCTAGTCAAGTTCCAGCCTCGAGAAGAGCTCGAATTTCAAGGGGGTGAATTTGGACTTGACTCGTGTTTTGGTACAAAGGGTGATGTGGCATCAAGGTGGACATCCAAACCATCACCAAGTTTCCTTGTGGTGGACGCCCAAAATAAGGTGAGTTGGCACAAGATGGTTGGCTCCCATGATGTGGCACAAGTTGAATGGCTCCAACAAGTTGGCGCCCAAGGAGGTTGGAGGTGGCACAAGGTGGTTGGATGAAACACCTCATCCTCAAGTTGGCGCCCAAGGAGGTTGGAGGTGGCACAAGGTGGTTGGATGAAACACCTCATCCTTGAGTTGGCGCCCAAGGAGGTTGGAGGTGGCACAAGGTGGTTGGATGAAACACCTCATCCTCAAGTTGGCGCCCAAGGAGGTTGGAGGTGGCACAAGGTGGTTGGATGAAACACCTCATCCTTGAGTTGGCGCACAAGAAGGTTGGAGGTGGCACAAGGTGGTTGGATGAAACACCTCATCCTTGAGTTGGGATAAGAACCTCACCTTGGACACTACCTATGTCTAAATTCATAGATCAATATCCATAAATAGACATGTTCAAGCCAAGCAAATCACAAGAATTCAAGAGCTCTCAACACGCCGTCGTAACGCCGCTACTACTACTAACATTTGCTACGACGAAGTGCCGCCGACAACGAAAGCTACATCTTCTACTTATAAGAGTTGTCGGTATATTTATTTAAGTTCTACTTCTTTAAATTGTCTTTGTGCTTTAATCGTAACAAGGAAAGGGGGAGTGTCCCTTTGCCTTGATTTCTTTTTGTAATCGTTGCTCCTACCTCCAACGAGGAGGAGTGGTTTTAGTGAATTGCCCTCCGTACGTGATCAAGGATCACTAGGGCCGTGGATTAGCAATCGAAAGATTGTGAACCACGTAAAAATATCTTGTCTACTTTATATTTCCGCTGTGCACTCTCTACTTGCTTTTTACTTATTGCAAAAGTTTTTTAATGACATCGTATCGCTATTCACCCCCCCCTCTAGCGACACTTTCGATCCAACAATTGGTATCAGAGCCGGGGGCGCTAAGATTCGGTGAAACCACCAATCTAGCTTTTTTTTTCTTTTTTTTACAGATTTTTTATTTATTTATTTCTGTTTTCGTATAATTATTTCACTTGCTTATCTTCTCCTACATATAGAATTGCATTAGAGGCTTTAGGATCCGGATAAGGTTGTCCTTCGGGTTAGATCCCGAGTAAGGTTGTCCTCGGAACTTCAGCGACATTCGCATTTGATTGTTTATTTCTTTTGCAAGTTACATTTTATATATCTTTTTACTTCAAGACTACTAATCCAAGACGAAAGTCTTGGAATATTCTTTCCGTGTGTTTTGCAAGATTCTTTTCGTCGTTCTTCTTCTTGTTTTTAAATGGCCCATCTCGAAGGGTTTAGCACCGCCCGACCCCCGTTTTACAACGGTAATGACTTTCGTTATTGGAAGGGTCGGATGGAATGCTTTCTTAAAACCCAAATCGAGATGTGGATCGTAATCCAAACCGGTTTCACACTTCCTATTAATGAAGATGGTGAATCTTTGGGTTACGATCAATGGTCAAATTCCATGAAAAACAAGTAGAAGCCGATGCCAAGGCAACTCAAATCTTGCAATGTGGGTTGTCCAAGGAAGAGCTCAACCGCGTCGGCCCCTTCATTAGTGCAAAGGACTTATGGACCAAGCTAGTGGAACTACACGAAGGCACCGACGACATGAAGGTATGTAAAAGAGATTTACTTTTAAATAAATTGTATAACTTGAAAATGCAGGAAAACGAGACCGCAACTCAACTACATGCTCGTATCCAAGACATCGTCAACCAACTCCATGCCATCGGACAAAAGGTCGAGAATCGCGACCTTATCAGGTATTCTCTTAACTCGCTTTCCTAGGACCACCTTGTGGGCATCCATGGTCGATGCCTACAAGGTCTCCAAGGACCTTTCTAAAATTAGGTTAGACGAATTGTTTTGAACTTGAATTACATGAGCAAACTAACGTGGTCCAGCCGAGAAGAGTATTGCGTTAGTTGCGAGTTCCAAGAAGAAGAAGCCCGCAAAGCAAGCCACCCCGAATGAAGAAGACGAGTCCGAATCGGAAGTAGACTCCGAAATAGAATCCGAACTAGTCAATCTAGTTCGGAAGATGATCAAGAGATGAAAACGACCAACAACTCAAGGTAAGCCTAAACCTAATTCAAATACTTCTAATTTTAGATGCTATGAGTGCAACAGGTTCGGTCACATCAAGTCCGAGTGCCCAAAGCTAAAGAATAACGCATCAAAGACCAAGAAAGCGCTAAACGCTACTTGGGAGGAGTTGTCGGAGGAAGAAGACGATATCCAAGCTCTAATGGCCAAGCGGACGAGCAAGACTCAGAAACCGAAGAAGAGTCCGAGTCCGAATCAGATGATGAGCTTCCATTCAAGACAAGCCACGGATCCGTATCCGGTTCAAAAGAATCATTAAGGGTAAGTCGGTCGTTACTTAATACTTTGTATGGTGCAATTAAATTTTTAAATAAGAAACTAGCTAAGTCCGAGTCCAAGGTCGAGACCCTAATTGAGGAGGTTAACCTTCTCAAACATGAGGTCTCCCTAACCTCTTCGACTACTCGTATTCAAGAGGAGGACTCAACTCAAGTTGAAAAGCTTGAAGTTGAGAACTCGCTTTTGAAAACACAAGTCGAAGACCTTAGGAACACGTTGGAAAGGTTCACTTTGGGATCCGAGGACTTGACCTCTTACTTGGATCACAAAGGGCCGTGTACAACAAAGGCGGACTCGGGTTTAACTCAAATACAACCAATAAGTCATATATGTCTATAGTAAACCAACATAAGAAAAATGTCAAGCATGGGTCCCTAAGACCACTTTGATTTCAACTTTAGGATCTAACATGTATTGGGTTCCCAGGACCAAATTCACTATGTGAATAGACCCACTCGATTCAATGGTCGAGCCAATACAAAATGTATTTTGTTAAGTCTTAGAAATTGCATGCTTAGTTTTCCTTTATTTTTAGAATGGTTAGATAGGACTCATAACCAACTAAAATCCTGCGAAAGATTGAGCCTCGGGAGCCTCTTTTCAAAAATAAACCAACTAAAATCCTACGAAAAGATTGAGCCTCGGGGAGCCTCTTTTCAAAAATAACTAGTTAGACCAAGATGTAGTCTCAAGTAAGTCGAGTTATCAATTTCTTGAAATTAGATTTGTCTAAGGAAGTGGTCGTTGTTCCGATCAAAGAAGGCCTCTGTGCCTGCCTACGACACAGAAGCTAATCTCTTGAAAAGATTACTTGATGAGCTTAGACTAAATCGAATCTAACCTAATGTTGGTTAATTTAAATTCATTAAAATTAATCAAGTAAAATTGATAGTCATCTCACAATAACACATAGGAATAACATGTTTTGATCATGTAGATATTGGTGAGATGATTTAGGTTAAAACTTACAAACCAACCCTTTAGTAATTCCAATATCGATCCAACTACCTTATGTGTAGGATCAATGGATGTTGGGCGATGGTTACTCGACACACATGGCCAGGATCAACTCAAATTTTTTGAAGTTACGATTCAAGCGACAAGGATCGGTAGCCTTGAAATAGCGGCAAGCTCAAAATCATCGGATCGGGTGATATTGAGCTCAACTCTAACTTTACAATTCAAAATGTCTTATTAGTAGAAAACTTTCAATATAATTTACTTAGTGTAAGCCAATTGTGTGATAACAATTATAAGGTCATATTTCTAGAAAATGAATCGTAATCAAAATAAATGCAACATCTAAAATAATACTTAAAGGAACTAGGAGTAGCAACATCTACACAATAAATTTACCCAACTCCTCAACCAAGTGTCTTATGACACTGAAGAGGAATCTTGGTTATGGCACGAAGACTCGGACACTTTCACTTTTAAGACTCGTCCACAAGATGAGTCAGTGAAACTAGTTATAGGTTTGCCTAAACTAAACAACTTGGATAATAAAATATGTAATGCTTGTCAACAAGGTAAACAATCTAGGACACAACATCAATTAACTAATCAAGAGCAGACCAAAAGTGTTCTTGAGCTCCTACACATGGATCTATTTGATTCACATGGAGCTAAGTCACTCAATGGTAGTCAATTTTGCTTAGTCATAATTGGCTATTCTAGATTTACTTGGGTTAGGTTTATCAAACATAAAAATGATACCTAGACCAACTAATCAATCTTTGTAGGTTAATCGAAAATCAAAAGAACCTTAAGATTAAAAAGACTTAGAAGCGATCATGGTGGTGAATTAGAAAACCACGGGTTCTGATTTCGTAACCTAAGCGGATACCACCATGAGTTTTCATGTCCTAGAACCCACAACAAAATGGGTTAGTCGAGCGGAAAAATAGAACCCTACAAGAAGCCGCTAGGACAATGTTAAGCAGTATAACCTACAGATAGATTTTGGGCGAGTAGTTAGTGCTTGCTATGTCCAAAATAGGATCCATATGGTAAAGAGGCACCAAAGACCTCGTGCGAGATTTATCACGATAAAATACCGAACATCAAGTACTTTAGGGTATTTGGATGCAAGGTACATATCTTAAACACTAAGGATTACCTAGGAAATTCAAATCCAAAACCTCTACTGGAACCTTTCTAGGATACTCAACCACCAGTAGAGCTTATAGGGTATACAATCACGACACTCTTAGAGTCGAAGAAACCATTAATATAGTTTTCGACGAAGGACACGAACCCGTTCAATCCTTAACAAAACCAACTAGCAAATCAACTTATAGCGAACCCGACTCGATCTTGAACTTGAATCTCGTCCTAACCCAAGTCATCCTATCGACCAAGTGATAGATGACTCTAACCCAAGTCAAACTAGAACTCACCCAAGTCATCCTATCGACCAAGTGATAGATGACTCTAACCCAAGTCAAACTAGAACTCACCCAAGTCATCCTATCGACCAAGTGATAGATGACCCTAACGAGTCACACTAAGACTCAAACAAATCATCCTATCAATCAAGTTATAGGTGATCCAAATTTAGGGGTTGAACTAGAGCTTCATATCGAAACCTTAGTCAAATCGTTAATTTCCAAAATCAGACCCAAAACTATTGAACAAGCACTTCTTGATCCGTGGATTATTGCTATGCAAGAAGAGCTAGCTCAATTCACTAGAAATGAAGTCAGGAATTAGTACCACCACCTAAAGAAAAATCAATTATTGGAACAAGGTGGGTATTTGAAATAAACTTGATGATAAAGGTGAAGTAGTTAGAAATAAAGCTAGGTTAGTCGCAAAGGGTTTAGTCAAGTCGAAGGTTTAGATTACGATGAGACCTACGCCCGTGCTTGGACTAGAGTCCATCAGAATGTTGTTAGCATATCTGCTGCACATCGAGGTTTTAAATTGTTTCAAATGGATGTCAAGTCAGCATTTTTGAATGGATACATTAAGGAAGAAGTTTACGTCAGTCAACCTCCTCGGATTGAAAATCTAGATAAACTGACCATGTCCTTAGACTTAAGAAAGCCCTATATGGACTCAAACAAGCCCCAAGAGCTTGGCGAAAGGCTTTCGATCTATCTTAAGTCCAAAGGATTCAACCAAGGTTTAGTCGACCCAACCTTATTAAAACCGTAGGAAAAGAAATCTTTATAGCCCAAATCTATGTAGATGATATAATTTTTGGAACTACCAACTCGATCCTGCTAAGCGAATTCATCTCACTTATGGAAAGTGAATTTGAAATGAATTTAGTAGGAGAGTTAAGTTTCTTCTTAGGTTTACAAATTAAACAAACTAAAGATGGAATATATTTACATCAACAAAAATATACTAAGGACTTAATAAATCGATTTGGAATGCAAGATGCTAAAATAATTAATACACCTATAGCAACTAATGTTAATATAAGCGAAGATGTAGAAGGAAAACCCGTTGACCTAAAATACTATAGGAGCGCAATAGGAAGTCTCCTATACTTAACGCGAGCCGACGGCATTTTATTCGCGGTAAGTATGTGCGCAAGGTTACAAACCTGTGCCAAGGAGTCTCACCTAACCTAGTCAGCGTATCCTTAGATATCTAAAGGGCACGCTAAGCGTAGGTATTTGGTACCCTAGATCTACGAGTTTAATCTAATCGGCTACTCGACTCGACTATGCGGTAGTAAACTCGATAGAAAGAGCACGAGTGGTTGTTGTCAAATCCTCGGCTCAGTCTAGTAAGTTAGTGCGATGGGAAGCGACATTGCGTTGCCTTATCTACCACCGAAGCCGAATCGTTGCGATGGGTGAGTGTGTCTCTCGCTCACGTGTGGATGAAGCACACTCTCCAAGACTTTAGCAAAATCTTTAACAACATTAAAACCTACATAGATAACATTAGTTCAATTAACTTAACTAAAAATCCAATATGTCATTCTAGGACAAAACATATAGAAGTTAAACACCACTTCATTAGGGAACATGTAACTAATGGAACTATACAACTAGAGTATGTTGAGTCCAAATCAAACCTAGCGGACATCTTCACCAAACCACTACCCGGCAATTTAGTTTATTAAGACGAAAGTTAGGTATGTGCGTAATAGAGTAGGATTTAAATTTTTCTATATATGTACTCTACTTTTGCTTCTTTTTATGAAATTAGCCTAAGTATTACCTTAGAAATCATATACCTATAGATTTAAGGAGCCAACACATCTCACAACACATAGGACTAATGTGTTTGTGTACTTAGCCAATGAGCAGGCGTGAGATGTTAGGACCTTACTCACAGTTCGGATGTAGATTCAGTGCATCGACATGGACCATGGAGTATAATTATTTAAAATTAATCAACTCCTTCAAGAATTATTGATCATTCTATATCAATCAAGTCCAACCGGAGTTGTACATTTTAGATGAACATATTTTCAAGCTTATTATTATTTTAAAAAAAATATATATATATATTTATATTGGGAACTTGCTTGGACTTACAAACCTTAAAATATATTTACAAACTTTTTGAGTTAAGGCAAAAGGGGGAGAAAGTCACAAAAGTAAGGAAGAAAGTAAACAAAATTATTACCTTTTATATTAAGTAATTCCGTTTACTTAAGCAACTATTAAGGGGAGTAAAATTATTTTCAAGAACTCACCTTCGGTCAACTCAAAGGGGAGAACTTGAAACAATAATATTTCTCACTCATGCTTAATCTTTATGCTAGCTCATTCATACTTAATCATTATGCTAGCTCATTCATATTTAATCATTATGCTAGCTCATTCATATTTAATCTTTATGCTAGCTCATTCATATTTAATCTTTATGCTAGCTCATTCATGCTTAATCATTATGCTAGCTCATTCATATTTAATCTTTATGCTAGCTCATTCATGCTTAATCATTATGCTAGCTTCTTTATATGCTTAATTTTTCCTTAACTTTTGTGTCGGTTTGCCATGAATCAAAAGGGGAGATTGTTGGTGCAAGGAGCACCAAAGTCGAACCGTATTTTGATTATGGCAAAAGGCTCAATAGTTAAGGGTATATTTGTTATCTTACGAGCTCGATTAAGTGTGCGAAATGCTAAAGTTGAGCGGAAGGTCTGCGACACCCGGTGGGAACCGAGGTGGTCGCAACGCCGAGAGGACTTGGAGGAAGCCGAGGTACTCGGGTGAAGACCGGAAGCGAGGCTACAAGGTAAGCTCGTGTGAAAGCGAAGCAAGGTCGTTAAGCGTAGATCCGACCCAATACCTCCAATGGAAGGTCTAGGTCGAGATCAGATGGTTAGAACCATCGTACTTTATATTTTAAGCTAACTTGTACTGCAGTCCAAAACCCTTTGACTACAGTCAACTGCTAGTCAAGTTCCAGCCTCGAGAAGAGCTCGAATTTCAAGGGGGTGAATTTGGACTTGACTCGTGTTTTGGTACAAAGGGTGATGTGGCATCAAGGTGGACATCCAAACCATCACCAAGTTTCCTTGTGGTGGACGCCCAAAATAAGGTGAGTTGGCACAAGATGGTTGGCTCCCATGATGTGGCACAAGTTGAATGGCTCCAACAAGTTGGCGCCCAAGGAGGTTGGAGGTGGCACAAGGTGGTTGGATGAAACACCTCATCCTCAAGTTGGCGCCCAAGGAGGTTGGAGGTGGCACAAGGTGGTTGGATGAAACACCTCATCCTTGAGTTGGCGCCCAAGGAGGTTGGAGGTGGCACAAGGTGGTTGGATGAAACACCTCATCCTCAAGTTGGCGCCCAAGGAGGTTGGAGGTGGCACAAGGTGGTTGGATGAAACACCTCATCCTTGAGTTGGCGCACAAGAAGGTTGGAGGTGGCACAAGGTGGTTGGATGAAACACCTCATCCTTGAGTTGGGATAAGAACCTCACCTTGGACACTACCTATGTCTAAATTCATAGATCAATATCCATAAATAGACATGTTCAAGCCAAGCAAATCACAAGAATTCAAGAGCTCTCAACACGCCGTCGTAACGCCGCTACTACTACTAACATTTGCTACGACGAAGTGCCGCCGACAACGAAAGCTACATCTTCTACTTATAAGAGTTGTCGGTATATTTATTTAAGTTCTACTTCTTTAAATTGTCTTTGTGCTTTAATCGTAACAAGGAAAGGGGGAGTGTCCCTTTGCCTTGATTTCTTTTTGTAATCGTTGCTCCTACCTCCAACGAGGAGGAGTGGTTTTAGTGAATTGCCCTCCGTACGTGATCAAGGATCACTAGGGCCGTGGATTAGCAATCGAAAGATTGTGAACCACGTAAAAATATCTTGTCTACTTTATATTTCCGCTGTGCACTCTCTACTTGCTTTTTACTTATTGCAAAAGTTTTTTAACGACATCGTATCGCTATTCACCCCCCCCCTCTAGCGACACTTTCGATCCAACACTAGCCACCTCCATCAGCCTCACGCCTCTCGGATCCCTCCAAGTCAACCATGACTTGTTCATCCATCGCGCTAGCCTCCAGGTGCTTCCCTCGGCTATGTCATGCTAACGGTGTCTACACCGCCAAGGCACATTGGACTTACGCCGCCAAGACTCCGCTTGGACTTTACGCCGCCAACCATTGGACTTATGCTGCCAAGACTCCCGCTTGGACTTTACGCTGCCAATATTAAACCCTTGGACTTCTCAAATGCCAAGACTCAAGCTTGGACTTCCCATTTGCCAAGACCCATGCTTGGACTTCTCATTTGCCAAGACCCATGCTTGGACTTCTCATGCCAAGTGCTCAAGACTTGGACTTTCCCAATTGCCAAGTGTCCCACTTGGACTTACCTTGCCAAGACCCATGCTTGGACTTTCCCATAATCACATGGTCAACCCTGGTCGACCATTAAGTCAATTATAACCTGGGTCGATTGTATAAACAATCTCCCCAACATATTAATCGACATCAATGTCCAACATCAATGTCAATCCTATGTCAAACATACTTTATCAAACATCAAAACATCACTCGAGTCAAACTCGAGTCCTGGTCAATCGTGACCTGGGCCGATTGCACCAACAATCTCCCCCTTTTTGATGTTTGACAAAAACCAAATAAATCACGAGTTAGAACACTAACTCAAATCCCTTACCAATTATCCCAAATTGGTAAACACTCACCAAATGTTCTCCCCCAAACATTCAAGTGAAAATGTAAATCAAATGTTCTCCCCCAAACATTCTCCCCCTTTTTGACTAACATCAAAAAGGTTTTCTCTCCAAGGAGGTCAATGTCTCATGTCCTAATGAGATCTTACAATCTCCCCCTTGATCCAAAAATACCTAGGATGCCTACCATCTTCCTAGTGATAAGTCCCATATCACTCAAGAGAGGCAATCCTATCTCACTCTCCCAATTTCCAAATTGGGTATCAAACACCCATCAAATTTTCCCAATTGATGATACTTTCCCAATAACTTCTCCTTTTCAAGGAGAAAAACACATCCATCATCCCAAGATGGATAACTCCCCCTAAAGGCTTGCTCCCCCTTGATCATTGCACCAACAATGTCCTTAGGAAGCCCCTAAGCCAATAGGAACTCTAAACCACCAAAATTAAGGTTCTAAGCTCAACATAGAACTTTTACTCACCCTAAATTTGATACTTTGACCTAACACAACTCCTAATCCATATCCAATGGATTTTCACCCTTTATAATGCTTCCTAAAGCATATCCTAGGGTTAGGAGTGATTAGGGACCTTTACCATGGCTGAAAATGGGCTAAACAAACCTTGTTAACGAAATCAGACTGGCGATCGACTTCGGCAATCACGTCACATTGCCATCCATCGATCGCCACTAAGTGGCGATCAGTAATAAACTAATTCCAATTTCAACTATCGGATCAATTTGAAATTCATAAATAATTATACATTATATCGAAAAATCACTAAATTTGATACGTATAATACTTATGACTAAAACAATGGGTGAAAAATGTTTGAAAAATATTTTACCCATAAAATAGTGAGTTTGAAACAAAACTCAAAACCATTGAAATTTTCAATGTTTTGGCCCTATTTTGTATCAACTTCATCAATGGTGATTGCTATCAAAAGATAGACTTCACCAAGGTTTTTCAAAATGATTTTAAAATGTTTTCAAAACCTTATTTTGGATCATATTCCTTGGGCTCTATGTACATGACTTGTACACAAGCTTTCCCAATGATCCACAAGTCATATAAGATGAGTTTTAGTTCATCTAGATGCAAACACTATGCACCTTGAACTTAACTCATATCCTAGCATCTCACATGTATCTAGGGTGTATAAATACACATACATGTCAATTGGATGTGAGATGTGGGTTTTGGTTCATTTAATCTAGGGGTTCATGCATTTTTCTAAGGCAACCCTACTTGATTCCCTTATAAATGGGACTTCAAGTCATGCCATTATCCTTAAATCAATTTCAATCAAAATATCTTAAATGCATGAATGATTATGGCATTAGAGATGATATAGATAAACACATGCTCATAATCATGATGTCATGGCATAATATGAAATCTAAAAACACATGACATTTAATCCTTAATCCTAACCATGTATATGACATATAAATGATGAGAATGAACATGATGTCATGTCATGGCATATGGCAAATCAAAGCATGGCAAATAAGATATAAAGGTATGTAATACCTAAATTTTAATATTAATTGCCATTTTATATAATTAGATATATTTTGCCATATTTCTATTTTCTCCCAAGTGTGCCAAAAACCCAAAATGGCACACTAACCTCTAAACCTAAATTGTGCCAATTTTGATCATTTTATCAAACTTCTCAAGTAATATTGACACATCCTAAAAACTTTTAGGATTATAGCTCAAATGTATTTCCAAGGTGACCATAACCTTGAAAATATCCTAAAGTGCCACCTTTACCATGGTTGAGTTAACTACCCATCCAATCAAGGTTGGCACACTCTAAACCCATCTAGCGTGAATCAATCACGCTCTTAGGAACCCAAAACCTATTTGAGCTCCTAGGGTTAATTAGGTATTCCCTAGGGATAACCTCCCTAGATACCTTCCTAATGACCCTCCTAGGCTTATTAGCCTTGGTCATTTGGGTCTCACCTAGGTTGACTCTAGGGGTAACTCCCCTTGCAACCTTCTTAGTGGCCACCCTAGGTTTCCTAGAGACCCTAGCCACTAGGCACACCCTTTGGTCAACTCTAGGGATGACTTCCCTATTGACCTTGGTCTTTCTAGACCTAGTTAGTGTTCCATAATCTAATGGAACACTATGGTAAGCCACCTTAGGCTTAGGTTTGTGACCCAAACCTTGTTTGCCCTTGGTTGACTTTTGACTCTTAGGTCCTTGGTGTTGACTTTGACTTTTGAACCTTGACTTTTGATCTTTTGACCCTTTAAATTGATTTTGTATAATTTTAAGGGTCTTCTCAAGTTTTTCAAGCCTTGACCTCAAGACTTGATTCTCTAACTCTAATTGCCCAATTTTTGAATTTTGATTTAAATCATGGGCATGGGACTTTCTAGGCATATGCCGAGTCCACTTGGGATTGAAACCTAGGTGCTCTTGCACCTTTCTAATGGTCTCCCTAGGTAAAATTTGTCTAGTATTATTTGACCTAGGTTTATCCTTAGATGAATTATTTTTAGGGACATTAGTCCCAAATTTCTCCTTATTACTAAAATGGACACTTTTAGCTCCTAAGCAAAAATATTTATTCCTATTAGCATTCTTTTCATAAATTGCAAGAGAATTTAAATTCCTAGCATGCCTTTGCCTATTAACTAAAAAAGGTGCATTATTGAAATATACCTTAGGGTTTGCCCTAGAGGCTCCCCCTACATGTGTAGCTCCCTCTTTGGTCTTTTTGCTTCCCCTAGGACATTGATTCCTATAATGTCCCCTTGAGTTGCACTTGAAGCATATGATATGCTCCTTGCTCTTGATATTTGGGGAACCGACATCCTTGACTTTTGGAGCCGGTGGAGCTTTCCTAATCTTCTTTGGGCACTTGCTCTTGTAGTGCCCAAATTCCCTACACTCAAAGCACATGATATTATTTTTATTTGAGATTGATGTGTTTGAGTTACCTAGTTCGGTGGTAGGTGCCGGAGTTGTATTTTGAGCTTCCTCATCTTGATTGGATGTTGAAGCTTCTTCTTGTTGCTCCGGTATGGAAGTTCTCTCCTCCCCTCAATCCTTGAGGTGGATGCTTCTTCCGCTTCCTCCACCAACCCGAAATTGACTCCTATAAATTCGATTCTACTTCCTCTTCCTCTTTGGATGTTGATGATCTCTCAACCTCCAAGTCCTCACTTCCTTGTGAAGATGATGCATTAGCCTCTTCGGTCTCTTCCTCTTGGACCATTGATGGGCTTTCATGGAGCTTTGCCAAATCGCTCCATAGCTCCTTAGCATCCATGCATTCACCTAGGCTACACAAGAATTCATTTGGAATTAAATCAAAAATGAATTTGATTACCTTCTTGTTTTTCTCGAATCTTTGGAGTTGATCTTCACTCCATCTCTTCTTCTTGAGGAAACCACCTTTTGGTCCTCTAGGATACTCAAATCCTTCCATTAATAGAGACCATTCCTCGAAGTCCCTCATCATCAAAAAATCTTCAATTCTTCTCTTCCAAGAATCGAAGCCTTCTTGTCCATATAATGAGTACGGGACCGGTGTGTTGATGTCCCAACCTAGCTTGTCTTGGAATTCCATCTTTACCCTCTAGCGTATTGCTCCCGGTTGTTAATCCGTTGAAGAGCCACCAGGCTCTGATACCACTTGTTGGAGAATTAGACGCCCGCTAGAAGGGGGGTGAATAGCGTGTGACCGTACGATGATGGAATTCTTTTGCGTTCGATCGTCTACAATCTTGTTAGCACAGCGGAATAGTAATAACAAATAAATATAACAAGACACACAATCACAACACGATCATATAACGTGGTTCGGAACCGTAACGGTTCCTACTCCACGGATTGAGCTCTAACGAGCTCTAGCGATGCCAATGCAATCACTAATCAATAAACTCCTTCTCGACAACAAGTCGGAGGTGGAGAAACCTCGTACACAAGATTACAACAATAATCTAAAGAAATACAAGCAAATACAAAGGAAATGTAAAGAACACTTTACAAAACTAGGGTTTGAGCGCTTTGCTTGTTGGTTGCTTGGATGAGGTTGAAAGGCCCTGAAATGCACCTGCAAATCGCCTTCAAATCGCCTCAAGAAAGCTCCCCAAGAACTGATGCCTCAATCTCCATGATCAGCTTCCTTTTATCTCGCGTCGGGCTGGATTTCCGCTTGGCAGTCGACTGCCATAAATCACCAGTCGACTGCCAATACTGTAGATGTGAGACAACGTCTCAATCCACGTTGGACAAGTTCCAACGGGACTCTCACCAGTTGACTGCCAACATTGGCAATCGGCGCCACGCCGTGGTCGGCCCGGTCGGCTACGGAGCGGCTTCCTTGGCGATGCCATCCATCCGGCAATGGCCGTCGGCTATCGATCGGCCTCCCATGGCGATCGCTGACTCTACAAGCTCTCAAACGGCAGTCGAACTCAAGTCGACTCCCGTCAGTCGAACCGGCCATAATGCCAGTCGACTGCCAACCTCAAGAATGAGGTTTTAACCCAAGTATGGTGCCCCCATACTTGCTAGACCACCTTTAGCCTAGACCTAAGCCTTCTAGCCACCTCCATCAGCCTCACGCCTCTCGGATCCCTCCAAGTCATCCATGACTTGTTCATCCATCGCGCTAGCCTCCAGGTGCTTCCCTCGGCTATGTCATGCTAACGGTGTCTACACCGCCAAGGCACATTGGACTTACGCCGCTAAGACTCCGCTTGGACTTTACGCCGCCAACCATTGGACTTATGCTGCCAAGACTCCCGCTTGGACTTTACGCTGCCAATATTAAACCCTTGGACTTCTCAAATGCCAAGACTCAAGCTTGGACTTCCCATTTGCCAAGACCCATGCTTGGACTTCTCATTTGCCAAGACCCATGCTTGGACTTCTCATGCCAAGTGCTCAAGACTTGGACTTTCCCAATTGCCAAGTGTCCCACTTGGACTTACCTTGCCAAGACCCATGCTTGGACTTTCCCATAATCACATGGTCAACCTTGGTCGACCATTAAGTCAATTATAACCTGGGTCGATTGTATAAACAATCTCCCCAACATATTAATCGACATCAATGTCCAACATCAATGTCAATCCTATGTCAAACATACTTTGTCAAACATCAAAACATCACTCGAGTCAAACTCGAGTCCTGGTCAATCGTGACTTGGGCCGATTGCACCAACAATCTCCCCCTTTTTGATGTTTGACAAAAACCAAATAAATCACGAGTTAGAACACTAACTCAAATCCCTTACCAATTATCCCAAATTGGTAAACACTCACCAAATATTCTCCCCCAAACATTCAAGTGAAAATGTAAATCAAATGTTCTCCCCCAAACATTCTCCCCCTTTTTGACTAACATCAAAAAGGTTTTCTCTCCAAGGAGGTCAATGTCTCATGTCCTAATGAGATCTTACAATCTCCCCCTTGATCCAAAAATACCTAGGATGCCTACCATCTTCCTAGTGATAAGTCCCATATCACTCAAGAGAGGCAATCCTATCTCACTCTCCCAATTTCCAAATTGGGTATCAAACACCCATCAAATTTTCCCAATTGATGATACTTTCCCAATAACTTCTCCTTTTCAAGGAGAAAAACACATCCATCATCCCAAGATGGATAACTCCCCCTAAAGGCTTGCTCCCCCTTGATCATTGCACCAACAATGTCCTTAGGAAGCCCCTAAGCCAATAGGAACTCTAAACCACCAAAATTAAGGTTCTAAGCTCAACATAGAACTTTTACTCACCCTAAATTTGATACTTTGACCTAACACAACTCCTAATCCATATCCAATGGATTTTCACCCTTTATAATGCTTCCTAAAGCATATCCTAGGGTTAGGAGTGATTAGGGACCTTTACCATGGCTGAAAATGGGCTAAACAAACCTTGTTAACCCGAATCAGACTGCAATCGACTGGCGAATCGTCGATCGCCATCCATCGATCGATCGGGCCACCAAGTGGCGATCAGTAAATTCTTCAACTATCGATCAATTTTAAAAATTCATAAATAATTATACGTATATCGAAAAATCACTAAATTTGATACGTATAATACTTATGACTAAAACAATGGGTGAAAAATGTTTGAAAAATATTTTACCCATAAAATAGTGAGTTTGATACAAAACTCAAAACCATTGAAATTTTCAATGTTTTGGCCCTATTTTATATCAACTTCATCAATGGTGATTGCTATCAAAAGATAGACTTCACCAAGGTTTTTCAAAATGATTTTAAAATGTTTTCAAAACCTTATTTTGGATCATATTCCTTGGGCTCTATGTACATGACTTGTACACAAGCTTTCCCAATGATCCACAAGTCATATAAGATGAGTTTTAGTTCATCTAGATGCAAACACTATGCACCTTGAACTTAACTCATATCCTAGCATCTCACATGTATCTAGGGTGTATAAATACACATACATGTCAATTGGATGTGAGATGTGGGTTTTGGTTCATTTAATCTAGGGGTTCATGCATTTTTCTAAGGCAACCCTACTTGATTCCCTTATAAATGGGACTTCAAGTCATGCCATTATCCTTAAATCAATTTCAATCAAAATATCTTAAATGCATGAATGATTATGGCATTAGAGATGATATAGATAAACACATGCTCATAATCATGATGTCATGGCATAATATGAAATCTAAAAACACATGACATTTAATCCTTAATCCTAACCATGTATATGACATATAAATGATGAGAATGAACATGATGTCATGTCATGGCATATGGCAAATCAAAGCATGGCAAATAAGATATAAAGGTATGTAATACCTAAATTTTAATATTAATTGCCATTTTATATAATTAGATATATTTTGCCATATTTCTATTTTTCTCCCAAGTGTGCCAAAAACCCAAAATGGCACACTAACCTCTAAACCTAAATTGTGCCAATTTTGATCATTTTATCAAACTTCTCAAGTAATATTGACACATCCTAAAAACTTTTAGGATTATAGCTCAAATGTATTTCCAAGGTGACCATAACCTTGAAAATATCCTAAAGTGCCACCTTTACCATGGTTGAGTTAACTACCCATCCAATCAAGGTTGGCACACTCTAAACCCATCTAGCGTGAATCAATCACGCTCTTAGGAACCCAAAACCTATTTGAGCTCCTAGGGTTAATTAGGTATTCCCTAGGATAACCTCCTAGATACCTTCCTAATGACCCTCCTAGGCTTATTAGCCTTGGTCATTTGGGTCTCACCTAGGTTGACTCTAGGTAACTCCCTTGCAACCTTCTTAGTGGCCACCCTAGGTTTCCTAGAGACCCTAGCCACTAGGCACACCCTTTGGTCAACTCTAGGATGACTTCCTATTGACCTTGGTCTTTCTAGACCTAGTTAGTGTTCCATAATCTAATGGAACACT
This sequence comes from Wurfbainia villosa, assembly GCA_025175895.1. NCBI lineage: Eukaryota > Viridiplantae > Streptophyta > Magnoliopsida > Zingiberales > Zingiberaceae > Wurfbainia > Wurfbainia villosa. The sequence goes on from CM045995.1 coordinate 28,699,283, forward strand.
ATGGTAAGCCACCTTAGGCTTAGGTTTGTGACCCAAACCTTGTTTGCCCTTGGTTGACTTTTGACTCTTAGGTCCTTGGTGTTGACTTTGACTTTTGAACCTTGACTTTTGATCTTTTGACCCTTTAAATTGATTTTGTATAATTTTAAGGGTCTTCTCAAGTTTTTCAAGCCTTGACCTCAAGACTTGATTCTCTAACTCTAATTGCCCAATTTTTGAATTTTGATTTAAATCATGGGCATGAGACTTTCTAGGCATATGCCGAGTCCACTTGGGATTGAAACCTAGGTGCTCTTGCACCTTTCTAATGGTCTCCCTAGGTAAAATTTGTCTAGTATTATTTGACCTAGGTTTATCCTTAGATGAATTATTTTTAGGACATTAGTCCCAAATTTCTCCTTATTACTAAAATGGACACTTTTAGCTCCTAAGCAAAAATATTTATTCCTATTAGCATTCTTTTCATAAATTGCAAGAGAATTTAAATTCCTAGCATGCCTTTGCCTATTAACTAAAAAAGGTGCATTATTGAAATATACCTTAGGGTTTGCCCTAGAGGCTCCCCCTACATGTGTAGCTCCCTCTTTGGTCTTTTTGCTTCCCCTAGGACATTGATTCCTATAATGTCCCCTTGAGTTGCACTTGAAGCATATGATATGCTCCTTGCTCTTGATATTTGGGGAACCGACATCCTTGACTTTTGGAGCCGGTGGAGCTTTCCTAATCTTCTTTGGGCACTTGCTCTTGTAGTGCCCAAATTCCCTACACTCAAAGCACATGATATTATTTTTATTTGAGATTGATGTGTTTGAGTTACCTAGTTCGGTGGTAGGTGCCGGAGTTGTATTTTGAGCTTCCTTATCTTGATTGGATGTTGAAGCTTCTTCTTGTTGCTCCGGTATGGAAGTTCTCTCCTCCCCCTCAATCCTTGAGGTGAATGCTTCTTCCACTTCCTCCACCAACCCGAAAATTGACTCCCTATCAACTTCCAATTCTACTTCCTCTTCCTCTTTGGATGTTGATGATCTCTCAACCTCCAAGTCCTCACTTCCTTGTGAAGATGATGCATTAGCCTCTTCGGTCTCTTCCTCTTGGACCATTGATGGGCTTTCATGGAGCTTTACCAAATCGCTCCATAGCTCCTTAGCATCCATGCATTCACCTAGGCTACACAAGAATTCATTTGGAATTAAATCAAAAATGAATTTGATTACCTTCTTGTTTTTCTCGAATCTTTGGAGTTGATCTTCACTCCATCTCTTCTTCTTGAGGAAACCACCTTTTGGTCCTCTAGGATACTCAAATCCTTCCATTAATAGAGACCATTCCTCGAAGTCCCTCATCATCAAAAAATCTTCAATTCTTCTCTTCCAAGAATCGAAGCCTTCTTGTCCATATAATGAGTACGGGACCGGTGTGTTGATGTCCCAACCTAGCTTGTCTTGGAATTCCATCTTTACCCTCTAGCGTATTGCTCTCGGTTGTTAATCCGTTGAAGAGCCACCAGGCTCTGATACCACTTGTTGGGAATTCGACGCCCGCTAGAGGGGGGGGGGTGAATAGCGTGTGACCCGTACGTAGATGGAATTCTTTCGCGTTCGATCGTCTACAATCTTGTTAGCACAGCGGAATAGTAATAACAAATAAATATAACAAGACACACAATCACAACACGATCATATAACGTGGTTCGGAACCACACGGTTCCTACTCCACGGATTGAGCTCTAACGAGCCTCTAGCGATGCCAATGCAATCACTAATCAATAAACTCCTTCTCGACAACAAGTCGGAGGTGGAGAAACCTCGTACACAAGATTATAACAATAATCTAAAGAAATACAAGCAAATACAAAGGAAATGTAAAGAACACTTTACAAAACTAGGGTTTGAGCGCTTTGCTTGTTGGTTGCTTGGATGAGGTTGAAAGGCCCTGAAATGCACCTGCAAATCGCCTTCAAATCGCCTCAAGAAAGCTCCCCAAGAACTGATGCCGCAATCTCCATGATCAGCTTCCTTTTATCTCGCGTCGGGCTGGATTTCCGCCTGGCAGTCGACTGCCATAAATCACCAGTCGACTGCCAATACTGTAGATGTGAGACAACGTCTCAATCCACGTTGGACAAGTTCCAACGGGACTCTCACCAGTCGACTGCCAACATTGGCGCGATCGCTAACGCCGTAGTCGATCGCCTACGGCTACGGAGCGTTGCTTCTGACTCATTCGACCGGCAACATCGCCATCTCGGGCAATGATCGGGTTGCCGACATCGATAGAATGAGGTTTTAACCCAAGTATGGTGCCCCCATACTTGCTAGACCACCCTTAGCCTAGACTTAAGCCTTCTAGCCACCTCCATCAGCCTCACGCCTCTCGGATCCCTCCAAGTCATCCATGACTTGTTCATCCATCGCGCTAGCCTCCAGGTGCTTCCCTCGGCTATGTCATGCTAACGGTGTCTACACCGCCAAGGCACATTGGACTTACACCGCCAAGACTCCGCTTGGACTTTACGCCGCCAACCATTGGACTTATGCTGCCAAGACTCCCGCTTGGACTTTACGCTGCCAATATCAAACCCTTGGACTTCTCAAATGCCAAGACTCAAGCTTGGACTTCCCATTTGCCAAGACCCATGCTTGGACTTCTCATTTGCCAAGACCCATGCTTGGACTTCTCATGCCAAGTGCTCAAGACTTGGACTTTCCCAATTGCCAAGTGTCCCACTTGGACTTACCTTGCCAAGACCCATGCTTGGACTTTCCCATAATCACATGGTCAACCCTGGTCAACCATTAAGTCAATTATAACCTGGGTCGATTGTATAAACAATCTCCCCAACATATTAACCGACATCAATGTCCAACATCAATGTCAATCCTATGTCAAACATACTTTGTCAAACATCAAAACATCACTCGAGTCAAACTCGAGTCCTGGTCAATCGTGACCTGGGCCGATTGCACCAACAGTAAACCGTACATAAAATATCGAAGACAAAGTCTACAACATAAAGACAAAATCCATGACATAAAATAAAGTGCATAACATGAAACAAAGTCCACGGGAGGCTCGGAAAAACGGAGATGAGATGGATCTCCGGTGCAGCTCTAAGCCATCACGAAGACTTCTACTTGTTATCTGGGCGACAGAAAAACCCAGGGTATGTGGTGGTGAGTAAAACTCAGCAGATAATAAGATAGAACATGTAAATATATCAATATCACATGTAATTCAACAATATAATCTACAGGTATGACATGTATACATCAGCATAATAAATATACATACATGCATACCACTAAACCAACTGAACAACAAAAGATGCTGACATACCTGACAGTCAGCTACTCTACACTCATCCAACCTGGGCATATATCCAAAACATAAGATATAAAAAGTAATACTAACTCACACTACATCATGATACGGGTCGAGGGTATCACAGTGACCGACCAACAAGTATACAAGTACCCGGCCTACTACCATACAAAAAATACAATAGCATGTATGAATATGTACAAACAAATGCAACAAGCATAGTACATACAAATGCATCATCAGAGTGATTATACATATAGACTGCATATGTATGTATACTAATCACCATCATCCATGTATATATATATATATATATATATATATATATATATATATATATATATATATATATATATATATATATATATATATATATATATATATATATATATATATATATATATATATATATATATATACATGCATATATGTATATATATATATATATATATAACAATATGTAAAACGCCATATGATACGGCAATGCAACATGCATGGTCATGCCTGCGTACTCCTACTCGCTACCACGACCCCAGTGTGGCCTAGGTGACACGACATGATAAATGTCCCAACTCAACATCAACCATTGCTCTAGAGTGGCCGAGTGGGCAGTATGATCAAATAGCATATGAGCATAAAGAGCTCGCTACACAATGAGGGTCCCTGCTGCTGGCCACTCTGACTGCACTACCTATGAGTGGTCGAGTGTCACACACCCAGGACAACTGCACACAACTCCAACTATCACCATCTATAGTGGTAGAGTGTGACACAACAAATGCTCTACCCTCACACCAGTTACTCCTCTGGGAGTAACCTGGGAGGTAGGATGACTGACGACTCTCTCAACCCCAAGGGAGACTATGTCGTCAGCATGCATGCAATAACATGAATGTACTATCTCACATACAGACATCTACCACAGACTCTCTGTTCAACAGAGAGTCATACCCATTTGATCAATACACTCTCTATCCTGTAGAGAGTCGTACTCAACTGATCATGTCAAGCTAGGACCACCGGTTCGTAGTGACACACTATTCACAACTCACCTGACCATTTACACAACACAGAGTTGGTAATAAGTATGCAATACACGAGTATTGAAATAAATCCTATATTTAGGGCATTACCTACCCACGGATGACTTTTTACCCAATTTACAAATCAGGTCATCATCCATACTCTAACATCTACACCCTACTAAACATTTATAGATTTACTTACATCACATCTGTAACTACTAAATCATGACAACGGAAAAATATGATATCAACATTTGAGCATATATAGCCAACGACAAGTATCAAGCATAGGATAAATAAGAGTAGGGTCAAGATAATATGAACATATAACATGCTCATATCTATGTCTAAATCTAAATGCAATTATATCTACCTGACCAGTGAAGGAAATTACCCACCTGCTATGAAGACTATGCTGATGGACTTCACATACATAAATCCATCTTGAATCAAATCCTAGCTTAGCTTCCATTGCAAAGAATCTATACAACCAGATGGGTTCAACCAAAAGATTAACCCCTTGCTCATGGACACTTAATAATCAAATCCACAACAAAGCTAACGGTAAGCATATTACATAACTCTATGATATCAAATATGTACTTATCGAGCTTGTATTATCCACACCACTCCCTACATCAAATATAGGGTATTAGGTCTGCATTTACTCAACCCATACATGGAAATCACCCTGTCGAAACCTGTAATCATTGTTCACCAACTATTGGTTATTAATCCACAACAAATCTGCTCATACTATAACTATAATCTCATATTCATAAAATTCAAACCAAAACTTACCTTGCACTACCAAATTCAGATCCAATTTCCCAGCTTAATTCCGATTACCACAATAGCTCAACAGCCACCCCTATTGCCTCCCTCAAGTCTCTTCCTCAATCCATCAATTGCAAAAACAAAGGATTTGAGCCCTAAAGCTCACAATCCTATAACACAACATAAGCATTATGAATCACAGCTGGGTCATGCCTCCCTCTCACAATGGCAGTGCAGCTACACCCTTATAAATCGCAATCAATTCGGGGAAACAACAATAAATCTGAATATGGAAGCTCTTCCTCTTAGCCTCAAGGTTAGCTCGTGAGGTAGTGCTACTTCAAATCAATACTCACCATCAAGCAGAAAACGACAAAGAGGAATAGAGGTTGCTCAAGACGGTGGCGCACCGTATCGTGTCATCGCTGAGAATACTAGGTCACTAGCTCCTCTCGGATGCTAGGTTTTCCCGAGCCAGTGTTGAGGAGCGGTGCTCACTCGAAGTGGTCACGCAGCGACTGAAGACAAACCTACACAGATTGACGATAGAGAAGAGAGAACACAGAAATGAGGAAGAGTTCGAGATCGAGATCTGGTGAGGAAAACTCATGATTGAAAATGGTAGTCAATCTGGAGGCGCGCGATCTGTTGAAACAAACGGTGATCGGCTCGCCGACGAGATAGGCGGCGACCGAACGTGGTGGCAATGACAACCAGGGCTCGTAGAAAAACCAGCTCTACCGACTGCAGCAGGTGCTTGCGGCATCCAATGATGAGAATAAATGGCCGATCAGGAGGGATGATCGGTCAAGGAAGAATCAACAGCGGCAACAGTGGCTCCAACTCGCGGTGGCAGCGGCGTGGCGACGGCGACCGATGACAGTGTGAGCTCGCTCAGTAGCCACAGTGGAGAGGAGAAATCATGTAGTGGAGAAGGGGGAGCACCATCGAGCGAAGGAGGGGAAACGGCGGGGAGAGCACTCGACAATGTCGTACAGGGGAGAAGAAGGATCGCGAGTTCGAGAATGAGAAGAGAAAGAAACGACCGATCGGGAAAAGAAAAGGAAGGAAATGGGTTTTGGGTTCGAGTGTTTCTTCAATTTTTTATTTTTTTTTTAAATTGGCCAAATGGTTAAGCTAGCTCAAGTCTAACCCACTCACCTATTTAAGCCTTAATCTTCCTCCTAATCGATCATACGAACTTCATTCAATTCCAGAAAAAATTTCTAAAAACTCTTGAAAATTCTATAAGATAATTTCTTAATTAACAAGGGTATTTATTAATATTGTATTTTCCGATATCTTACATTCTCCCCCACTAATAAAAATTTGGTCTCCAAATTTCGTACTTAAATGTAAGAACCAATACAAGAAATATCCGAGACGACCACATACCACAAGTGACTAGATGAGGGTACCGAGCTCAGATAGTATCTTCCAGCTCCCACGTAGCCTCCTCATTGGTATGATGCTGTCATCCAACCTTTACAAGTCGGATGGTTTGTTCCGTACTGTCGCTCCTTGCGACCAAGAATTTGCACCAGAATCTCCTCATAGGTCGCATTAGACTGAGGTAGAATCGAAACCTCTTTCAGAACATGATCTGAACGCGGAACGTATTACCTCAGCATATAAACATGAAATACGTTATGAACACCGGCAAGTGTCGAAGGTAAAGCCAACCGGTAATCTACACCCTCAATCTGCTCCAATATCTCAACTGGACCAATGTAATGTGGAGATAACTTTCCTTTAAGCCCAAATCATTTCACCCCTCTCGTAGGTGAAACACGCAGAAATACCTAATCCCCAATTGAGAATTTCAAAGGTCTTCGCCTCCGGTCTGCGTAACTCTTCTGTCGATCCTGTACCTCTAATAACCATCATCTGATACCATCGTCTGATGACACGCACCAACTCTGTATCATGTTGGATACTCTATGGCCCCCAATAGCTGTCATTCCTTGACTTCCTCCCACAACACGAAAGATCTGCAGAGTCTACCGTATAGGGCCTCAGAAGGAGTCATCTAAATGGAGGAGTGATAACTGTTCTTATAGTTAAATTTCACTAAAGGAATGTGATTCTCCCAACTACCTCCATCCATGACACAAGATCTTAATAGATCCTCCAGAGTCTAAATATTATGCTCAGATAGTCCATCAGTCCGTGGATGAAATGTTACACTAAGTTGAAGCTTTGTGCCCATAGTCTGATACAGACTCTGCCAAAATTGTGAGGTAAATCACGGATCTCTATCAGATATGGTACTTAAAAGTACCCCATGCAGTCTGATAATCTTCGGCGGTATAACTCTACCAGATGATCCAACGAGTCCGTTCCACGAATAGGCAGAAAGTGAGCTGATTTGGTTAGTTAATCCATGATCACCCAAATCGCATCATGTCCTTTACGGGTTCTAGGGAATCCTGTAATGAAATCCATCGTGATTTGCTCCCACTTCCATTCTGGAATCGGAATTTTCTGGAGCAATCCAGTGGGTTTCTGATGTTTAACCTTCACCTGCTGGTATACTAAATATCGAGCAACAAAGTCTACGATATCTCTCTTCATACCGTTCCCACTAGTATAAATATCTCAAATCTCAGTACATCCAAGTACCACCAGGATGCATAGCAAATCTCAGATGATGTGCCTCCTGTAGTAACTCTTTCTTAAGTGAATGCGTGTTTAGAACACATATCCATATTAGAGACGGAAAATTATCTTCTCACAAGAGAAGTCCATCTACTGTCCAAAATCCACTCCACCACACACTCTGTAAGTGCATGGGAGACTATAGCGACCAATCTCACTTGTTGCAATTGTTCGCGTTCCAGCAACTCTATAGTAGCTACATAGTAGCTAGCTAAAACTTAATGAGCATTTCTGCTTCATACAACTACTCCACAAGATAATACCTCTAAGTTCATGTTATATGTATAATAGCTTATCTTGCAGTTCCTCAACTGCCATAAGCTTAAGATACGCCTCATTCAACTGCATCGGAATCACTCCGATCCCTGAAACGATGTATTTGTGTACAACATCCTTTTATCCACCCCAGAAGGATTAACTAATACTTGTGTAAAAGTTAACCACCGTCTAGGTCCTGTAAACTGATTTCACCAGCTTCCGACTAAATGATTTCCATCATCACCTTTGTCAAACAAGTCCGTGGTATAGTAATGCTAAAACATTCTATCCACATCTACAATAATAACCAAATCATACAAGGCAAACCACCATCTACGGTGGTCGAATGCGCAACTCCGACTACCACAATCAACAGTGGCCAGGTTACGCAACTCCAACAACCATAATCTGATCCAATCGTGTCCAGGATACACAATTCTCAAATCCAGTGGCGACTAAATCGTTAAATAGTCTAACAACTTAATCAAAACTTATAAAATTCATACTAAATATGAAATTGTTGTCATTACACACTTGCATCCTTTTTACTCAACACGATGATATATCAATCATCACAATGACACCGATAATTGTATGACATCATGTCACTACAATATCAATACTCTAGTTGTAAATCAACCCTAGAGTATACACAGGTGTCCTTAGCTGATCTAAATAGATCATCTATCCTCAACGAAGGATATTAATTTTTGTTTTAACAAATACCATATTTCATCATCGATAATCGATTCATAATCTCAAAGGTCTATCTCCCTTTTAACAAAGAGTTCTGGATCATCTCTAGAAGAAATACTAAAACAGATAAATATCTCATCCAGCATCTCCTATAATCGCAACTTACATTCTTCTAATCTCCCTAGTGTTTAGTAACACTAATATCAACAAAATTATCCCTCGCATGAGGTATTCAATATCGATACTATCTTCAAAATCACTCAGATCGCCTACTCCACTTGCCTTATGCAGCGGCAAGCCTAGGGGTTCATCCGAAATTACATTCGAATGCTCTCGGATTATACACACATCTGGGAGACATAATCATATCATAATCTCAATAATTTGACCATCCGTAAGGATATGTCTACAGCAAAGGTATATCTATCAAAGTCTAAGGGCATCCCTTGACTTCTTAATTGCTGGTCCACATCTCACCTGACGGTAGAGATACCACCGACCCACAAATCGATGTATAGTAACCCTACTAATCCGAACTAAGAATGTTCTAGACAAAGATACCTGTAAACTACAAGTATCTCTCAATATATTAACCCAGAGGGTATACTAAAGTAATACCCTTAACGATCATTTATCTACCAATCCGATCCAAAGGCTCCCCGTAGGTCTCGACCTTTCTCCGAAGAGAACAAGATCAGATCCAATAGTCTGCGATGCAGCGGTCGCATTTCTGCGATGAATGACCTAGAAATTTTCTCGGATCGTCTAATCCCATCACTTAATCCTACGAGTTGTAATTGTAGAATACCGAATAGATACGACCATCGTCGTATACTCTCTCCTCTGTACAAAGTCAATCCACATCTAGGGGTAACTGTTTTTGTTATCTGCATGAGTCTTCTATGATGTCTTCTGCTGATACTACTGAATAAATCACTTCCCTTGAAGGGAAGTATCACGGAACTCAAACCATGCCTGAGGTAGTAGGTCGCTGCTGATGAGATAACCTAATCTTCTGTGCTGATCTCTGCTGTCGAGATGGTGCATCATCCTCCCGGAACACCATTGATAGTCTTCAACTGAGTCTTCAAAATACACTTCCTCAATTATACTAGTTGCTTACAATAGCAATAGATGAACTGATCCAACGGATAATTTGACTTCGCGTGTCTTTGTGATCTTCACTGCACGCACATAATCCCTTTGGAGTCTTTGTTTTGATTTCTCTGATGAGCATGAGAACATCCTGATGATCTGCGGTTGGTCTTCTATACTCGAAAAGTAGCTCAAGGCCTATGACTTCGATCCTGATCCTTTTATCCAACAGTCGGAGACTTCTGACTCTAATAAGTTGACCTGCAATATCTGCTTATCGGTCTCCAACTCTTAAATACTTGTACGGAGTCATTTCTAAGCTCCTGACTCAATCCAACGCCTTCCGGCAGGATCTGATAGAAGATCCAGTCATCTTAATCCAAAAGTAAGCCAATAACCGTGGGTGGCTTAAAATATTCATTTAAATTCTTGAGCTATTAGATGAGCGTAAACTCTGCAAGTCTAATGACTCTGCATGGTATTCCCGTTATCGACGATCACCCTACTTGAAACCCAAGAATTCCCTTCAATGTGTCACAGAAAGTGACGCAGGGAAATACTCTCTTTCAACATCACTAACTATGATAAGTGATATATTATTCCCCGAAGATTATTTTCTGCATCTTCCACCAAGTATCGGCTTTATCCCGATAATGGTATGCAAATAACTCTACCTCATTTGTATAACACGAGTTAAGTACTCAAAAGTACCTTCAAAGTTATACAACCTAGTAAGAACAACTCAGGGATAAAAATCCCTATGAAACACCGTAAACTAGCCTTCCGCTATATGCATCAACAATAGCCTACTTATCTTGTCCATTACCCAATAGGTAATGATCTGACTAGAATAATTAGTGAAAATCTCTAAGACTGTAGTCTCTGATTTCTACAAGAAATGTGACGACTTGACCCCTATTTTCCGACTCGGTATCAATTGGCTCTCAAAGGTAAATCACCTTTTCGACACAAGTTCAAGACTCACAGACTCAACAGGTCATTCCCATGGTCAACTCATACCATGGTTTCGAACAATAACCAACACACTACAGGTTATTCCCTGTTATATACACTAAATGCATAGTCAACCAAAACTGGAAGTATAAACACTAAAGGTAACTCCGGTTGGTCGCCTCGGTGGACAACCCCTACTACAAGTCTGTACAGGTATCATAACTCTAACTGTATACACCTGTTAATCAAGTTTAGATCAACATCTAACTAAATATAAGTTATTAGAAATACTCACTTCGTGTTGCCCGGAGCTTGTGCCAGTGTCAATCCCATCTCACAAAAACCAAAACTGAAAAATAATCGACTACCGAGAATCCAAGAACCAAAAATAAAATCATTGTATGACATCGCAGAACCTTCGGCTCTGATACCAATAAAGTTGTCACGCCCCGAGAGTATGCCGTGCCGAAAAGCAAACGAACGACATCTCCCCTATATGTGGCAACATCTCGGGTTAATACAAGGTCCGTAGGCCCACATCCACAACATACTAAGCAACATATATATATAACACAACGGAAAACATAAAAACCACATACCCACAACACACATACTGACAAACAAACTGAAACCACACAGGTGTACACCACCTGATAAGTCCACAGTAGTAAACCGTAAATAAACATCGAAGACAAAGTCTACAACATAAAGACAAAATCCATGACATAAAAAAAGTCCATAACATGAAACAAAGTCCTCGGGAGGCTCGAAAAAACGGAAATGGGATGGATCGCCGGTGTAGCTCCAAGCCATCACGAAGACTTCTACCTGTTATCTGGGCGACAGAAAAACCCAGGGTCTGTGGTGGTGAGTAAAACTCAGCAGGTAAAAGATAGAACATGTAAATATATCAATATCACATGTAATTCAACAATATAATCTACAAGTATGACATGTATACATCAGCATAATAAATATACATACATGCATACCACTAAACCAACTGAACAACAAAAGATGCTGACATACCTGACAGTCAGCTACTCTACACTCATCCAACCTGGGCATATATCCACAACATAAGGTATAAAGAGTAATACTAACTCACACTACATCATGATACGGGTCGAGGGTATCACAATGAACGACCAACAAGTATACAAGTACCCAGCCTACTACCATACAGAAAATGCAATAACATGTATGAATATGTACAAATAAATGCAACAAGCATAGTACATACAAATGCATCATCAGAGTGAGTATACATATAGACTGCATCTGTATGTATACTAATCACCATCATCCATGTGTATATATATACATGCATATATGTATATATATATAGCAATATGCAAAACGTTATATGATATGACAATGCAGCATGCATGGTCATGCCTGCGTACCCCTACTCGCTACCACGACCCAGTGTGGCCTAGGTGGCACGACATGACAACTGTCCCAACTCAACACCAACCACTGCTCTAGAGTGACCGAGTGGGCAGTATGATCAAGTAGCATATAAGCGTAAAGAGCTCGCTACATAACGAGGGTCCCTGCTGCTGACCACTTCGACTGACACTACCTATGAGTGATCGAGTGCCACGCACCCAGGACAACTGCACGCAACTCCAACTACCACCGTCTATAGTGGTAGAGTGCGACACAACAAATGCTCTGCTCTCACACCAGTTATTCCTCTGGGAGTAACCTGGGAGGTAGGATGATTGACGACTCTCTCAACCCCAAGGGAGACTATGTCGTCAGTATGCATGTAATGACATAAATATACTGTCTCACATACAAACATCTACCACAGACTCTTTGTTCAATAGAGAGTCATACCCATTTGATCAATACACTCTCTATCTTGTAGAGAGTCGTACTCAACTGATCATGTCAAGCTAGGACCACCAGTCCGTAGCGACACACTATTCACAACTCACCTGACTATTTACACAACACAGAGTTGGTAATAAGTATGCAACATACTAGTACTGAAATAAATCCTACAATTAGAGCATTACCTATCCACGGATGACCTTTTACCCAATTTACCAATCAGATCATCATCCGTACTCTAACATCTACACCCTACTAAACATTTATAGATCTACTTACATCACATTTGTAACTACTAAATCATGACAATGAAAAAATGTGATATCAACATTTGAGCATATATAGCCAACAACAAATATCAAGCATAGGATAAATAAGAGCAGGGTCAAGATAATATGAACATATAACATGCTCATATCTATGTCTAAATCTGAATGCAATTACATCTACCTGACCAGGGAAGGAAATTACCCACCTGCTATGAAGTCTATGTTGATGGTCTTCACATCCATAAATCCATCTTGAATCAAATCCTAGCTTAGCTTCCATTGCAAAGAATCTATACAATCAGATGGGTTCAACCAAAAGATTAACCCCTTGCTCATGGACACTTAATAATCAAATCCACAACAAAGTTAACGGTAAGCATATTACACAACCCTATGATATCAAATATGTACTTACCGAGCTTGTATTATCCACACCACTCCCTACATCAAATATAGGGTATTAGGTCTGCATTTACTCAACCCGTATATGGAAATCACCCTGTCGAAACCTGTAATCAATGTTCACCAACTATTGGTTATTAATCCACAACAAATCTGCTCATACTATAACTATAATCTCATATTCATAAAATTCAAACCAAAACTTACCTTGCACTATCAAATTCAGATCCAATTTCCCAGCTTAATTCCGATTACCACAACAACTCAACAGCCACCCCTATTGCCTCCCTCAAGTCTCTGCCCCAATCCATCAATTGCCAAAATAAAGGATCTGAGCCCTAAAGCTCACAATCCTATAACACAGCATAAGCATTATGAATCACAGCTGGGTCATGCCTCCCTCTCACAATGGCAGTGCAGCTACACCCTTACAAATCACAATCAATTCAGGGAAACAACGGCAAATCTGAATATGGATGCTCTTCCTCTTAGCCTCAAGGTCAGCTCGTGAGGCAGTGCTGCTTCAGATCAATACTCACTGTTAAGCAAAAAATGGCGAAGAGGAACAGAGGTTGCTCAAGACGGTGGCACACTGTATCGTGTCGTCACTGATAAATACTAGGTCGCTAGCTCCTCTCGGATGTTAGGTTGTCCCAAGCCAGTGTTGAGGAGCGGTGCTCACTCGAAGTGGTCACGCATGGACTGAAGACAAACCTACATAGATCAATGATAGAGAAGAGAGAACACAGAAATGAGGAAGAGTTCGAGATCGAGATATGGTGAGGAAAACTCACAATAAAAAATGGCAGTCAATCTGGAGGCGTGCGATTCGTTGAAGTAAATGGTGATCGGCTCGTCGATGAGATAGGCGGTGACCGAACGTGGCAGCAATGACAACCAAGGCTCACAAAAAACTAGCTCTGCCGACTGCGACAGGTGCTCGCGACATCCAATGACGAGAATAAATGGCCGATCAGGAGGGATGATCGGTTAAGGAAGGAGCGGCGGCAGCAACAGTGGCTCCAACTCACGGTGGCAGCAGTGTGGCAACGACGACCGGTGATCGGCGACAGTGCGAGCTCGCTCAGCAGCTATAGTGGAGAGGGGAAATCGCGTAGTGGAGAAGGGGGAGCACCATCAAGCAAAGGAGGAGAAGCGGTGGGGAGAGCACTCGACGATGTCGTACAGGGGAGAAGAAGGATTGCGAGTTCGGGAATGAGAAGAGAAAGAAACGACTGATTAGGAAAAGAAATGGAAGGAAATGGGTTTTGGGTTCGAGCATTTCTTCTGTTTTTTGTTTTTTTTAAAAAAATTGGCCAAATGGTTGAGCTAGCTCAAGTCTAACCCAATCACCTATTTAAGCCTTAATCTTCCTTCTAATCGATCATATGAACTCCATTCAATTCCAAAAATTTTTTCTAAAAACTCCTTAAAATTCTATAAGATAATTTCTTAATTAACAAGGGTATTTATTAATATTGTATTTTTCGGTATCTTATAATCAAAATGAAGCTCTATGGTGGATTCATTCTACATTTCAAGGAATCTAGAGGTAAGTACTCTAGAAGAATTCTTTTCTACCATGGAACTTCATGAAACTCACCATGAAGGTATAATAGAAGAACCAAGTTCACAATCAAGGGGAGTAGCACTAGTTGCAAACAAGGGGAAGAAGAAGAAGTCCACACCCTCCTCATCAGATGACGAATCATAATCTTCAATTGATAGCAATGAGGAGGCGTATATGGTATGGAAGGTAAGACGTGCTCTTAAAAGTTTTAAATTTAACAAGTCTCATGATATGAGAAGGAGGAGGAAGGTTATATGCTACAATTGCCAAGGAGAGGGACACATGAGGGATGAGTGTCTCCTATTAAACAAGAGCAAGGAAGAAAGGAAGAAGAATGACAAGAAGAAAGAAGGGAAGAAGAAAGAAGAAATGAAGTCAAAGGAGAAGGAAAAGAAGTCAAAAACCCACAATTTGAAGGTCACATGGGATGATCCATCTTCATCGGAGGAAGAAGAAATCATCTCACATTTTGCACTTATGGGAATTGATGACATAGCCTCCACCTCATCCGAACGAGAACAAGGAAGCTCAAGTGAGGAGGAGAGCTCAAGTGTAAGGGGAGCATCATCATCATCGGAATCGGAAGGAGATTGGGTAAGTGAGGTAAGAAATCTCCCTACCCAAGATATTGTTTCTACGATTTCAAGATTAACTAAGGATTTATTTAGGTCTAATAAGAAAAATAAATGCATTCTAAATGAAATTAAAACCCTAGAAGAAAAACTTGAAAATGCATGGTCACATGATAATATTTCTTCTTCTAGTTTAAATGATGCATGTATTGAAGAAATTAAGGATTTAAGGGAAAAGATAGATTATCTCACTAAGGCCCTTGAGAAATTGACTATAGGCTCAAATACCTTAAATATGATCATTGGGAGCCAAAGGGAAAGTTTCAATAAAAAGGGCTTAGGATATAAGGGATCAAAGAATGGAAAGCCCTATCATTGTCTAATTGCTAAGGGGCAATCAAAGACTACAATGGTAGCTAGGAAATGGATCCCTAAGGAATACTTGGTGAATCCTATTGGAAAGAACCTATATTGGGTTCCCAAGTCAATCCTTAAAGGTTAGAAAGCCTAGGATAGTCAACCATAAGTGGACTTATTTCATATCATGTTATTTGGTTGACTTATGATGATGTTGGGTGATAATATGTGACTTGTGATCATGATGGATGATACTTAACCTTGGGTAGTATTGCATGAAAATTTTTGGTCAAGTATAAATACCTTAGTTACATCTCACAATTCACCATAAGGAGAACTTGATTGAAAACATAGAAATGGGTGAGATGTTAGGTTGATACAAGTGATTCACTAATGCTTATGACATTTAGATGAGTCATTAAGAGTATCATGATATAACAATCATAGCCCAACTATGGTAAAAGAAAATGTTTAATTCATGGACATCTTGCCCAAAGATCATAGTTGGATATTTTTAATGATTTAAAAACATTTTATGTTTTGAAAATCTAGGGTTTATGTTTTGAAATGTTTTAAGGCAAAAACTAGCTTTCAAAGGTGATACAAATTTGAATTTTTTTTAAACTTTTGAGTTTTTACCTAACTTTCAAAAATTGAATGAATTTTCATGAAAAATTATTTTTCCTTTATAGAGGAACTCATTATAAATGTGTTCCCAAAATTTCATGATTTTTCAAATTTTTTTGATTTTTTAATACATTTCTGAAGTTGGCTTTAGGAATCAGAAATCGGAGTTATCAGGTGCCAGTCGACTGGTGTTCTGAACCAGTCGACTGATGGAACTGTGCATAAGCACAACAACCTATTTTGAATGTTTTTCAGTCAGATTTTGGTATTTTTATTCCCTTAGATATTGATGTCATGCTGAATAAACATATGTATGATGTTTTTGATGGTGTCAAAGGAAGAGAAGTGTTAGAGTTTAAGTTAAACATGATTAGAGCATGAGTTAAGGGGGAGTTTGTATGTATTAAGGGGGAGTTTTGATATCCATGTTTGATTTACATGCTTACTTTCCTTTAAGTGTTTTTGAATGTTTTACCTAACTTAAATATATTGTCACACATCAAAAAGGGGAAGATTATTAGGGCAATCAACCAAAGTATGTTATTGATTTTGATGTGTGTGGCAAAGAGTTTAAGTTAGGATGTTATGTGTTTTGATGTGTGTGTTCAAGTTACGCAGGACTTACTAAATCACACATGGTTAGCTTGATGAAGCATTGGCGAGTTCATCATCTCATGGCTCGGGTCCTTGAGTCGATGAAGGATGGCACGGGGAGAAGCTGTGAGCTTGGTGCGTCCGAGGGACTGCCGGATGAGAAGCAAATGGAGTGAAACCAAAGGAAGCAGACTTCAGGGCAATACACAAAGGATGACACGGGAGAAGCCACGGGCTTAGTGCATCTGAGGGATGTAGGCCGAACGAAGAGAGATTCGGTGAGGGACTCTATGAGAGATGAGAGATTAAGCGATTGTAATCCAGGACGGGGTAGCTCAAGTAGGTGAACTTGGCCAAGTGGCTAAGATCAAATGTCGAATGCTCAAACATATTGTTTGAGGTTTTACCCAACGGTCGGATGCTCAAACAACTTGTTGTTTGAGATTTTACCCAATAACAGTCGACTGATATAGATATCAGTCGACTGGTCTGAGTCGACTGCTAGTTGACTAGTGTCAACTAGGGTTTTGTGGCCAAAAGTCGATTCGGTTACGTATTACTGCTTCTCCACTGTCGGTCATTGCCAGGGATGGCATCATTGGATAAATACGACCTAAACAAAGCGAATAGCACCAAGCGCGACCTTGATCATTCTTAGGAATTGGTGATTGGCTATACATTGGTTGGGATGCCAACGTGGATGAAGCCATTGTGAGACATGTAGGAGTCGACTACTACTTGTCCAACGAGAAGAATGACATCCTCTCTATAAGAGGAGGCCTTGGGAGCCTTGAAGAGGCTAATGCTTTAACTCCTAATCATCCTCCTAGGGCTCCCACATTTTCTAAGTCTTTCTACTCCTTTCTTCTCTAGTTTTACTCATATTATTTGTGAGAAGAGGAGTTAGTGTAAAGAGGTTACCTCCACCTTGTCTTGAGCTAAAGGAGAGATTAGTGGATTGGATTGAGAGAGTGATTCGTCTTACAAATCGTCCGTGGATTAGCGGCAAGGGCTGTGAACCAAGTTACATCATTTGTCTTAGCGTTTGCTCTTTCTCTTTACTTTTGTTTAGCTTAATTGTCTTAATTATCATATTCCGTCGTGCTAATGATATTGTAGACGACTAAGCACGATCGAATTCCATCAAGCACGATCAAGGCTATTCAATCCCCCTTCTAGCCAGGCTACGATCCACCAACATTCTGTTGGAACTTCGGTGAGCACTAGAGGGGGGGGGGGTGAATGGCGCATTTGTTCATGTAGATGAAAATCGTTCGCGTTTGTCTACAAAGCTTGTTATTCGCAGCGGAAATAATAATAATGCAATACAAAATGCGACAAACACAAACACACAATCAACACAAGATATAACATGGTTCAGAACCTTAGTTCCTGTTGGATCGAAAGTGTCGCTAGAGGGGGGGGGGTGAATAGCGATACGATGTCGTTAAAAAACTTTTGCAATAAGTAAAAAGCAAGTAGAGAGTGCACAGCGGAAATATAAAGTAGACAAGATATTTTTACGTGGTTCACAATCTTTCGATTGCTAATCCACGGCCCTAGTGATCCTTGATCACGTACGGAGGGCAATTCACTAAAACCACTCCTCCTCGTTGGAGGTAGGAGCAACGATTACAAAAAGAAATCAAGGCAAAGGGACACTCCCCCTTTCCTTGTTACGATTAAAGCACAAAGACAATTTAAAGAAGTAGAACTTAAATAAATATACCGACAACTCTTATAAGTAGAAGATGTAGCTTTCGTTGTCGGCGGCACTTCGTCGTAGCAAATGTGAGTAGTAGTAGCGGCGTTACGACGGCGTGTTGAGAGCTCTTGAATTCTTGTAATTTGCTTGGCTTGAACATGTCTATTTATGGATATTGATCTATGAATTTAGACATAGGTAGTGTCCAAGGTGAGGTTCTTATCCCAACTCAAGGATGAGGTGTTTCATCCAACCACCTTGTGCCACCTCCAACCTTCTTGTGCGCCAACTCAAGGATGAGGTGTTTCATCCAACCACCTTGTGCCACCTCCAACCTCCTTGGGCGCCAACTTGAGGATGAGGTGTTTCATCCAACCACCTTGTGCCACCTCCAACCTTCTTGGGCGCCAACTTGAGGATGAGGTGTTTCATCCAACCACCTTGTGCCACCTCCAACCTCCTTGGGCGCCAACTTGTTGGAGCCATTCAACTTGTGCCACATCATGGGAGCCAACCATCTTGTGCCAACTCACCTTATTTTGGGCATCCACCACAAGGAAGCTTGGTGATGGTTTGGATGTCCACCTTGATGCCACATCACCCTTTGTACCAAAACACGAGTCAAGTCCAAATTCACCCCCTTGAAATTCGAGCTCTTCTCGAGGCTGGAACTTGACTAGCAGTTGGTGTAGTCAAAGGGTTTTGGGGCTAGTTAGCTTAAAATATAAAGTCGATGGTTCTAACCATCGATCTCGACCTAGACCTTCCATTGGAGGTATTGGGTCGGATCTACGCTTAACGACCTTGCCCGGCTTTCACACGAGCTTACCTTGTAGCCTCGCTTCGTCTTCACCCGAGTACCTCGGCTTCCTCAGAAGTCCCTCTGGCGTTGCGACCACCTCGGTTCCCACCGGGTGTCATGAACCTTCCGCTCAACTTTAGCATTTACACACTTAATTGAGCTCGTAAGATAACAAATATACCCTTAACTATTGAGCCTTTGCCATAATCAAAATACTGTTCGACTTTGGTGCCCATCGCACCAACAATCTCCCCTTTGATTCATGGCAAACCGACACAAAAGTTAAGGAAAAATTAAGCATAACAAAGAAGCTAGCATAATGATTAAGCATGAATGAGCTAGCATAAAGATTAAATATGAATGAGCTAGCATAATGATTAAGCATGAATGAGCTAGCATAAAGATTAAATATGAATGAGCTAGCATAAAGATTAAATATGAATGAGCTAGCATAATGATTAAGTATGAATGAGCAATATTATTGTTTCAAGTTCTCCCCTTTGAGGTAACCTCCCCCTTGACCGAAGGTGAGTTCTTGAAAAATAATTTTTACTCCCCCTTAATAGTTGCTTAAGTAAACGGAATTACTTAATATAAAAGGTAATAATTTTGTTTACTTTCTTCCTTACTTTTGTGACTTTCTCCCCCTTTTGCCTTAACTCAAAAAGTTTGTAAATATATTTTAGGGTTTGTAAGTCCAAGCAAGTTCCCAATGTAAATATATATATTTTTTTTTAAAATAATAATAAGCTTGAAAATATGTTCATCTAAAATGTACAACTCCGGTTGGACTTGATTGATATAGAATGATTAATAAGTCTTGAAGGAGTTGATTAATTTTAAATAATTATACTCCATGGTTCATGTCGATGCACTGAATCTACGTCTGGAACCAGGAGTAAGGTCCTAACATCTCACGCCTGCTCACGTTGGCTAAGTACACAAACACATTAGTCCTATGTGTTGTGAGATGTGTTGGCTCCTTAAATCTATAGGTATATGATTTCTAAGGTAAGACTTAGGCTAATTTCAAAAAGAAGCAAAAGTAGAGTACATATATAGAAAATTTAAATCCTACTCTATTACGCACATACCTAACTTTCGTCTTAATAAACTAAATTGACCGGGTAGTGGTTTGGTGAAGATGTCCGCTAGGTTTGATTTGGACTCAACATACTCTAGTTGTATAGTTCCATTAGTTACATGTTCCCTAATGAAGTGGTGTTTAACTTCTATATGTTTTGTCCTAGAATGACATATTGGATTTTTAGTTAAGTTAATTGAACTAATGTTATCTATGTAGGTTTTAATGTTGTTAAAGATTAAGCTAAAGTCTTGGAGAGTGTGCTTCATCCACAGTGAGCCGAGAGACACACTCACCCATCGCAACGATTTGGCCGGTGGTAGATAAGGCAACGCAATGTCGCTTCCTACGCACTAACTTACTAGACTCGTCGAGGATTTGATAACAACCACTCGTGCTCTTTCTATCGTGAGTTTACGAGTAGCCGATTAGATTAAACTCGGTAGATCTAGGGTACCAAATACCTACGTTTAGCGTGCCCTTTAGATATCTAAGGATACGCTTGACTAGGGTTAGGTGAGACTCCTTGGCACAGGTTTGTAACCTTGCGCACATACTTACCACGAATAAAATGTCGGGTCGGCTCGCGGTTAAGTATAGGAGACTTCCTATTGCGCTCCTATAGTATTTTAGGTCAACGGGTTTTCCTTCTACATCTTCGCTTTATATTAACATTAGTTGCCATAGGTGTATTGATTATTTTAGCATCTTGCATTCCAAATCGATTTATTAAGTCCTTAGTATATTTTTGTTGATGTAAATATATTCCATCTTTAGTTTGTTTAATTTGTAAACCTAAGAAAAAACTTAACTCTCCCACTAAATTCATTTCAAATTCACTTTCCATAAGTGAGATGAATTCGTTTAGCAGGATCGAGTTGGTAGTTCCAAAAATTATATCATCTACATAGATTTGGGCTATAAAGATGTCTTTTCCTACGGTTTTAACGAATAAGGTTGGGTCGACTAAACCTTGGTTGAATCCTTTGGACTTAAGATAGATCGAAAGCCTTTCGTACCAAGCTCTTGGGGCTTGTTTGAGTCCATATAGGGCTTTCTTAAGTATAAGGACATGGTCAGGTTTATCTAGATTTTCGAATCCGGGAGGTTGACTGACGTAAACTTCTTCCTTAATGTATCCATTCAAAAATGCTGACTTGACATCCATTTGAAACAATTTAAAACCTCGATGTGCAGCATATGCTAACAACATTCGGATGGACTCTAGTGCGCTACGGGCGTAGGTCTCATCGTAATCTAACCCTTCGACTTGACTAAACCCTTTTGCGACTAACCTAGCTTTATTTCTAACTACTTCACCTTTATCATCAAGTTTATTTCGAAATACCCACCTTGTTCCAATAATTGATTTTTCTTTAGGTGGTGGTACTAATTCCCAGACTTCATTTCTAGTGAATTGAGCTAGCTCTTCTTGCATAGCAATAATCCAGTCGGGATCAAGAAGTGCTTGTTCAATAGTTTTGGGTTCGATTTTGGAAATTAACGAGATTTGACTAAGGTTTCGATATGAAGCTCTAGTTCGAACCCCTAAATTTGGATCACCTATAACTTGATTGATAGGATGATTTGTTTGAGTCTTAGTGTGACTCGGGTTAGGGTCATCTATCACTTGGTCGATAGGATGACTTGGGTTAGGACGAGATTCAAGTTCAAGATCAGAGCCGGGGGCGCTAAGATTCGGTGAAACCACCAATCTAGCTTTGTTTTTCTTTTTTTTTACAGATTTTTTATTTATTTATTTCTGTTTTCGTATAATTATTTCACTTGCTTATCTTCTCCTACATATAGAATTGCATTAGAGGCTTTAGGATCCGGATAAGGTTGTCCTTCGGGTTAGATCCCGAGTAAGGTTGTCCTCCGGAACTTCAACGACATTCGCATTTGATTGTTTATTTCTTTTTGCAAGTTACATTTTATATATCTTTTTTTACTTCCCGCACTACTAATCCAAGACGAAAGTCTTGGAATATTCTTTCCGTGTGTGTTTTGCAAGATTCTTTTCGTCGTTCTTCTTCTTGTTTTTAAATGGCCCATCTCGAAGGGTTTAGCACCGCCCGACCCCCGTTTTACAACGGTAATGACTTTCGTTATTGGAAGGGTCGGATGGAATGATTTCTTAAAACCCAAATCGAGATGTGGATCGTAATCCAAACGTAACGACCGGGCCCCTGTTGGCGGAATTCAACGACCCCTATTGGTCGACGACCGTCGCCCCTGTTGGCGGAATTCGACGACCCCTATTGGTCGACGACCGTCGCCCCTGTTGGCCCGTCGTTACTCACCTGGACTTCCCACCCCTGGAAGTGGGTTTTTGCCTTCCCCAGGATTCGAACTCTAGACCTCCAGGCTAAGTACTAAAGTTTATGAATCCTGGTAACCAAGTGATCCCTTGATCACTTGGTTACCAGGATTCATAAACTTTAGTACTGAGATCTGAGTTCGATCTGAAACCACTTTCGGTGCTCGGTGACGACCCAGCGAGGCGACGTCGTCGACTGTCAGTCGCCGGTCAGCAGGCGACGTCGTCGACTCGTTAATCGCCAACGGCCGATCATATAAAAGCGCCTTTTATTGTAACGCCCGGGCCCTGTTGGCGGAATTCAACGACCCTATTGGTCGACGGCCGTCGCCCCTGTTGGCAAAATTCGGCGACCCCTATTGGTCGACGACCGTCGCCCCTGTTGGCCCGTCGTTACTCACCTGGACTTCCCACCCCTGGAAGTGGGTTTTTGCCTTCCCCAGGATTCGAACTCTAGACCTCCAGGCTAAGTACTAAAGTTTATGAATCCTGGTAACCAAGTGATACCAAATAAATTGTCACGCCGAGGAGTCCCACTTGAGGCGAAAATCCGGCATCTTCCTGCGGGTGACAATACCAATTTTATACAAGGCCTACGGCCACTATACATCAGTCCAACACGGCCAGGAATCATACCACATCACACGCAGATAATAATAAGGCCTCAGGCCAACAAATCTAGGTAAACAAAGTCTACTCTAACTAGACTTACCCTTACGCCATCCGGCGGGGAATACTCAACCGAAATCCAATCGAAATAAAAATCCGATCCAAGGTCCCTAAGGACATACCAAAACATCCACAGGTACAAATATCCAACTCCAGTCCTAAACATATATTCTAATCCAAATACCCAAAAACCGTAAACACAAATAACAAAATACACTTCCACGACGAGGGGGTTTGGCAGCTGGACTCTCCTGACAGCTCCATCCTGAAATAGATATAAATCAACGGGGTGAGTTCAAAGAACTCTGCGGGTATAGTAGATATGAATAGCAAGAAATAGCTAACAATACTAATCATGCCTGTACAGTCTCATATATATGGTAAGCAAGAAATAAATGCAAAAGGACTGTACTCACCTGAGTCTCCTACCCTGATATAGGAGCATGTGCCCTACTATAAGAGATAAAGTCATCACCATATAAGAATATGAATCTTGTATGCATGTCAATCATATGCAACATCCAAGGCATCAATACAATAATGCAGCAAACACAATACAAATGCAATCCGTGCAAAATGCATGCCGTGCCAATGACATGGTCACCCCTGACGCCAGTCAGCCGCCTCACACGCAATGGTGAAGCCGAGTGGGTAGGGCTATGACAACTGTGCACTCTGCCATCACTGCTCCTGAGTGGCCAGTGGACGAGGATCTTGCCGAGTACACCTATCCTCCTGCCCCAAACATAGTGGGGGAGCTAAGCTCTCATCTCCCGGTGTCATAGACCAGAGGAGGGATCCCTGCCCGCTACCACGCTGCCTCGTCGCTACCCATGAGCGGTCCAGCGGAGCCTGACAGAGCAACTGCACACACCCTCCTGATGTACCACTAACCCATGAGTGGCAGTGTGCAGGCCATGTAACTGGCTGTGGGCTCAACAATAATGGAACCCCGTCCAGCCAGCATGCAATCATGCAAGATGGTGCATGATACTAAAGCATGTAAATCCAACCACAAATATCTATCCGAATAATATGCAAAATCAATAAGTGCATATAACTGATCCAAGTAACCATGATCCAAATATAACAGGGAAGATATAAGCATATCCTATCACATGCATGTATCTAGTAGGCACCAAAAGCATACCAGGCATATAAACATGAAAAGTTATTGTAAGCTATCCTAACTAGCATATCAACTTGACTTAATCTAAAAGTTAAGTCAAAATACCCGCCTGAATATATATCCGTAAAAAGAACCAAATCGTCACGGCGGGGACTCGCCGGATAAACTGCATCTGACATAACTATTGTTGTTAAGCTCAAAAATGCATTCCACAAACAAATCGAATACTTAATCGATTTCTTACATAACCAATTAACCCAAAGACTTTAATAAAAATCCCGGTCAACTAGATTGATCTAGTTATCCCATTAACCTAATCAATCCTCCATATTAATCCCTATCAACCATTCACCACTCATGCACAACCTTCACCGCTCATGCACAGCCGTTCACCCTAATGGACTCTTATAGCAGCCCTCTTAACCAACCACAAACTCCAATCACAGCCGCACAACAACACACTCCTCAGCCGGCTCAACCAATGTTCACAGCCGACCACATCCCCAACAACCACCATCCAGCATAATCTCCAAACATAAACATCGCTGCCAACTCCACATATCAAACATCTAACCACAAAGATGGAAAAGAAGCGGTCGAGATTACTATGGGTGGAACCTCACGGCGACAACCTTCCTTATCTTATTCACCGAGCAATCCGGCGCTCACGATCACTTTCTCTCGGTAGAAACTTCGCCGGCGATACTCGACGGAAGAGGCGGAGGAGGTGTCGGTGTGGGCCAGCGAGGACGCGGCCAGCGTGGTCCGAGGTGAGAAGGGCGAACGCAAGCGTTTTCCCGGCGCCGCCAACCCTAGCTCGTTGCGGTGGCTCGTCCGTGGGCATCGACGAGCGACGGTCGGTCGTTGCTTGCAGAGGAGGGAAGCGCCGACCGTGGCGAGGCTGCTTGTGGCGGCGGCCCGATCGTCGACGGAGAAGAGATCGCCTGGTCGTCGGCGGAGAAGAGGGGAGCGCGAGAGAACTGTTGGAGGAAGAAAGGGTTCGCGAGAGAACAGGCGCGGCGGGGGAAGGAGTTATCGCGGAAATTAGGAAGTTAAAACCTAGATTTATAACCTAGGTTAATTAACCCCATTAACTAGACTAAACAAGCCCCTTTAAAAGCCTATTTTTCTCATCCCCGTAATTATCTCGTACGGGCTCCGTTTATTTCCAGAAAAATTCTGGAAAAATTCCTAAAAATCCCGAAAAATTTCCAGGATTATTTCCTTAATTATTTGGCCATTTAATTTACTATTTTAAATTTTCAGTATCTTACATTCTCCCCCACTAATAAAAATTTGGTCCCCAAATTTCCTACTCGTATATAAGTACAAGATGTCCCTATAACCATCTCAAGCATCTGGAGACAAGTCACACCTCAAGTGACTAAGTGGGGTTACTGATATCCCTTAAAACCAAATCACACTTGCTTCTAGTAGCTCTTCCAGAGTATGAATAGTATCTTCATATCGACCATCTATCATAAGTATCTAACTGTACCCGAGTGGAGCTCTATATTCGTGACCTGTTAAAGACTTTACCATAATCCTAAGGTAAATCTTGAATCGCTATCGCATACGATACTCAAAGATCCTCCATGAACTGGAAATCACCACAATATAACCTATCCAGCGATCCAACAAACTCATCGTATGGATCGAATGAAAATGAGCGGACTTAGCCAATCATACTAAGTCCTTTCCGAATTCCAAATAATCTCCCAACAACCATCCCATTATACTATGCTTTCACGTCCATCTCGATGCAGTAACCTTGCGATTATTTATATACCACCTTTACGACGATACACAATCAACTATGTCCTGCATGTCGTTCCACCATGGAGAACGTTTCAACACTTACTATTTTCCGAATACAATCCGATACATCTGCAACATATAGAACCTATTGCAATCTTCAGCAATACTTATCAAAATATCATGACCAAGCCTCTTGGCTCTCGTAGTAATGTCAAAGGCACTACTTACAGGCAATGACATGCTACCACAACTGGGACTCGTAGCCAGTCAAGATGTCAGGTAGCTATCTAGCCACCTACGACATACAAATTCCACTATCACTAATTCCGAACCGGTAGAGCAAGAGTACAACTCTATGGTAAATGCTCTCTATCATCACAACAGGAATCTATCTGTTGTTCCCAAATCAATAATAACTCTTCCGAAATTCAAATACAACTACACAGTAGCTAGCTAAAACCTCATAAGCATATCTGCTCATCTCTACAAAACAACATAACAACTCCTACTAGGTCCACGTCATATATATATATGACAACCCATCTCGTAGTTCCTCATTTGACGTAACCATGGGATCGTCTCAATCAACTAAAGCGAAACGCTCCATTCTCGAAACGCATCCGCATACATACAATACCCTTCCTTCCACCCGAGAATGATCAAACAACTCTGGTGTAAAAGTCAATCATCGTCTGAGCCCTGAAACTAGTTTCACAAGCTTCAGACTAAATAAATTCCATTACCCGTCAGCGGTGTAGTACCACTAGAGCATCCTATCCATATCTATGGTAATAATAAATCAAATCAATACCAGAAAATCATCATCTACGGTGGCCGAGTGCTCAACTCCAACTGCCACCATCATAAATGATCCAATCGTGTCCAGAATACACGATTTCCTAAATCCCTGGACGACTAAGTCGTCATAAGTCAAACAAGATAATCAAACCTCGTACAATTCATACCAAGTATGAAATTGTCATCACTATACACCTGCATCCTCTTTACTCTAGGCTGATGATATATCAATCATCCCTATAACTTTGATAATTGTATGACACCCTGTCACTACAATATCAACACACCAATCATAAATCAATCCTAGAGTATACACAGGTGTCCTATAGCTGATCTAAATAGATCCTCAATCCACCATGAAGGATAATCATTTCCTTCTACCACTACCACATTCCATCATCGAAAATCGTTGTATAACCTCAAAGGTCCATCTCTCTTTGAACAATGAGTTCCAGAGCTTCTCAAGAATTAAAATACTGGGACAAATAAATATCCCATCCCACACGTCCTATAATAAGGTAAAACGACCTTTCATCGTCTTGACCAGTGTAAGTATACACGCCTTATCCATAACCAAATCACTATAGTAGGGACTGATATTTTCTGAGGGTTTACTCCTTGACCTTCAAATGGATGACTAGCAGGCCATATTCATAGCTTCCTAATTCGACATCAGTCGACACCTCTAAAGAATCCGTACCTCTGAAATCATCATTAGATCCCTCAAGGTCAATATGTTATCGATCTCGTCCCCGACCATGAGTAGGGACAATTTCACTAAGTCAATAGTTTTCCTAACCACTTGTTTTCCGCAAATCATCATTGTTGGGAGTATGAGGAATACAATCAAAGTCCCACATTGGTAAGACATGGAAAAGATCATGTGCTTATAAGAAAAAAAGATATCTCCATTGGAATGAGGCCTTTTGGGTAAAGCCCAAAAACAAAACCATGAGGGCTTGGGCTCAAAGTGGACAATATCATACCATTGTGGAGATATGTGGATCTTATATGCACTAACAATTGGTATCAGAGCCATGGTCCATGTCAAGCCATGAACCTCGAACGAAGGAAGTTGAGCTCCCACGTCCGGATCAAGAGAACCAGACATCAGGAAGGAAGTCTAGTTGGGTCGGGGGGACCGAACAACTGGCAGGAAGTCCTGGTGGGTTGAAGATCGGACATCAAGTAGAGAAAATCCTTCGAGGAGGGATAGGCTTGAGGGGGGGCCCAATGTGGTCCTTCGTTTGAGGGGGGGATTGTTGGGAGTATGAGGAATACAATCAAAGTCCCACATTGGTAAGACATGGAAAAGATCATGTGCTTATAAGAAAAAAAGATATCTCCATTGGAATGAGGCCTTTTGGGTAAAGCCCAAAAACAAAACCATGAGGGCTTGGGCTCAAAGTGGACAATATCATACCATTGTGGAGATATGTGGATCTTATATGCACTAACAGTTCCTACTCCACGGATCGAGCTCAAGTGAGCTCTAGTGATGCACACACCACCACTAATCAATAAACTTCTTCTCGACAACACATCGGAGGTGGAGAAACCTCATACAAATGATTACAACAGTAATACAATGAACTACAAGCAATTAGAAAAAAACAAGTAAAGAAAAATTTACAGAAGATCATTTGAATGCTTGCTTGTTTCGTTGCTTGGGCTCCACTTGAAGACCCTGAATTACACCAGCAAATCACTCCAAATCGCCCTAAGAACCATAGCCAAAAACCTCCCCTCCGAGCTCCTTATAAAGCTACAACTCAGGCTGATTTTCGCCTAGAAGTCGACTATCATAAGGTCCCAATCGACTGCCAACAGTGTCATTGTCTCACAACGACTTAATCCACATCGACATTCCAGCCAATGGATACACCGCAATCATTGTCATTCACACGATACGCTCAAGCTCGTAGCCAATTGCTCGATTACTAAGCGTTCGCCTCACAACCAAACCAACAGCAGTCGACTGCTCTCCATGGCAGTCGACTACTCAAGGACAATCGACTGCCATAACATGGTAGTCGATTGCTCAAGGCCAGTCGACTGTCATAACATGACAGTCGACTGCCAAGGTCATTTGCCTAGAGTCGAACGCCAGTCAACTGATCATAATCTTAGTCGACTGATCATAATCTTAGTCGACTGCCCAATGTCGACTCAACTGCCAAGTGTCAAACACTTGACCAGTCGATTGGTCCATAACCCCAGTCGACTGCTACACCTCAACCATGAGATTTACCCCAAGTATGATGCCCTCATACTTGCTAGACCACCCTTAGCCTAGACCTAGGCCTTCTAGTCACCTCCATCATCCTCACGCCTATCGGATCCCTCCAAGTCATCCATGACTTGTTCATCCATATGCTGACCTTCAGGTGCTTTCATCGGTTATTGTCATGTTAAGCTGGTCTACACCGCCAAGGCACATTGGGCTTACGCTGCTAAGACCCACGCTTGGACTTTACGCCGCCAACCATTGGACTTATGCTGCTAAGACTCCACTCTTGGACTTTACACTGCCAATATCAATCCTTGGACTTCCCAATTGCCAAGTACTCATGACTTGGACTTTCACCGCTAAGACTCAAGCTTGGACTTTCCCTTGCCAAGACCCATGTTTGGACTTTCCATGCCAAGTATCCCACTTAGACTTCTCTATCATATGGTCAACCTCATGTCAATCATAAAGTTAACCCATTGTCAAACAATGGTCAACTCATCGTCAAACATCAAAATACTACTTGAGTCAAACTCGAGTTTGGTCAATCGTGACCTGGGCCGATTGCACCAACAATCTCCCCCTTTTTGATGTTTGATAAAAACCAACACCTGTGAGTTAGAACACTAACTCAAACTGATGGTGCTTGCTCCTTTAGATCCCCAAAAATACCCCCTCCCTTTCCTTGTGAGCCACTGGATCTAACACCAAGAAAGAGAGCTGGGGAAAGAGACTATCTGGAAGCGGTACTCGTGATCTTCGGGATTAAGTCGAATCTGCCACCTCAAGGAAGAATGTTAAGGGTTGGCCAACTGTCCGGCACGGCCACTCCGACGATCAAGTCAGTGTGAGTATGAGAAGAAAAGTAATGAACTGGAAAAGAAGAGAGATCTCAGAGATACCAAATGGAGAACAAATAACCATCATCCCCGATCCCGTCGTCTTCTGCCTTTTTTATAGACGAAGCCCCCCGCCTTCTCCTAGTGGTGAATGTACATAAATGCCCCTTTGCCAAGCTGTCCTCCTAATCGCTTTTCCCGCTTCTGATTCAAAAATATCTCCTGCCACGTGTTAAATAGAAAGATATGTATAATTATTTTAAACTAACCTCCCTCAACCTTTTATCAATACCTTTCACCCTTCAGCATGTCCCTTTTTCCCTTTGGCTGAGGCATTGACCACCCTGGACTCATTCAGGCCTCTTAGACCTACTCCAATTGTTCTGGGATTAACAACTGCCCAGGAACCACAATACTGCCTTGGCTTCATTTATACGATCCTCGAAAATACTCAGACTGCTCTGGATCTGTACTTACTATCCTGAAAATATATATATACTGTCCTAGAATTATACCTACTACTCTGGGCCTTGCACATACTGCCCGAGAACCATACTGGACCTGTTTATACTACCCTGGCCTCACTTATACTGTACTAAAATTGCTTATACTGAACCCTAAACATTATTTTGATGGCCTCCGACCGTCCGATCTCGACCTAGACCACCGATGAGATGTCTTGGGTCGGATCTATGCTTAAGTCTATCCCCGTAAAGAGGATACGACCTCACTTACACTCGCACACACACGAGCTTACCTCGATACTTACTGTGTCACTTTTTCTTCTGGCCTTCCACTCGATTCCTTTGGCTCCCTCCGAAGTCACTCGAGTGTCGCCTGACTACCGCGGCTTCCTCCGGGTGTCGCTAGCCTTCAGCTCCAGCATTGGTACTTTTCTACACACTCGATTTAGCTCGTGAGATAACAATATAAGCTTAACTTTGTATCGTTTGCTATAATCAAAACTCAGGTTCGACTTAGGTGTCTACTGCACCAACAATCTCCCCCTTTTTGATTTATGGCAAACCAACACAAACTTAAGTAAAATAAACTAAGTGCATTAAGCAAAATGAGTATGAGATATGCACGAATGAGCAGGAGTATATAAAAACTCTTTTTCAAGTGCTCCCCCTTGAGGAATCCTCCCCCTTGACTGAGGGTGAGTACTTGAGATAGAGTTTTAACTCTCCCCCTTGATGTTTGCTACTTAAAAAGAATTAAGTAACCGAAATTACTTAATATTAACCATAGTGTTTAAAATAAGTTTTAAGTTAAGAAATAAAAAAATTGATTTCTTAACCTTGGCCTTTCTCCCCTTATTTAAGTAAAACATTAATGTTTGGCCATAGTGTTAAAAATAAGTTTAAGTTAAGAATTCTCTTAACTTGGCCTTTACTTCCTTTTTGTTAACAAAAATAAGTTAACTTAAAGTTAAGTAAACATTTACTTAACCTTTGGCCATGTGAATAAATATGAAGTTAAGTCATCAAAAAAAATTTGGATCCCTTAACTTTGGCCTTTTTCTCCCCCTTTTGCGAGGGTGTGTGTAAAACAACAAAAAAATAAGTATTAAATTTAAAGTCCAAGCATGCTCCATATTATTTTGAAAATAATATACTGAAAATAAGCTCATCTATAAAATGTTCGACTCATATTGACTTGATTGATATGAAAGATCAACCACCCGATCTGAGGTTAGTCGTATGATTATACTCCGTGGTTCATGGCGATGCACTAGCTCTACATCTGGAACCAGGAGTAAGGTCCTAACATCTCACGCCCATCTACGTGGCTAAGTACACAAACACATTAGTCCTATGTGTTGTGAGATGTATTGACTCCTTAAATCTATAGGTGCATGATATCTAAGGTATGTCCTATGCTAGTTCCATGAAAATGAAAAGTAAGAAATAGTAGTAAGAAAATATAATTTGTAAGTTCCTATTCTATTACGCACATGCCCAATTTTTGTCTTAATAGACTAAATTCGGCTTCGGGTAGGGGTTTAGTAAATAGGTCTGTCAAGTTGGACTTCGATTCGACGTATTCGAGTTGTATGGCTCCGTTGGCCACATGTTCTCGAATGAAATGATGTTTGAACTCTATATGTTTGGTCCTAGAGTGACATATCAAATTCTTAGTAAGGTTAATTGAACTAATATTATCTACGTGAAGTTTAGTATTTGTAAAGTCAAACTTAAAGTCGTGGAGAGTGTGCTTCATCCAAAAAAGCTGAGTAACACACTCACCCATCGCAATGTATTCGGCTTCGGTGGTAGATAAGGCAACACAGTATTACTTCCTACTGCACCAACTTACTAGACTCGAGCCGAAAAGTTGACAACAACCACTCGTACTCTTTCTATCGAGCTTACTACCAGCATAGTCCGAATCGGAGTAGCCGGTTAGTTCAAACTCGGTAGATATAGGGTACCAAATACCGACATTAAGTGTACCCTTTAGATATCTAAGGATACGCTTGACTAGAGTTAGGTAAGACTCCTTGGCACAGATTTGGAACCTTGCGCACATACTTACTACAAATAAGATATCAGGTCGGCTTGCAGTTAAGTAAAGGAGACTCCCTATTACGCTCCTATAGTATTTTAAATCAATTGAGTTTCCGATTAAATCTTCTTCTATATTCACATTAGTTGTCATTGGGGTATTAATAATTTTAGCGTATTGCATTCCAAAGCATTTAATTAATTCCCTAGTATATTTGCGTTAATGTAGGTATATTCCATCTTTAGTTTGTTTAATTTGTAGACCTAAGAAGAAACTTAACTCGTCTACTAAATTCATTTCAAATTCACTTTCCATAAGTGAAATGAACTCATTCAGTAGGATCGAGTTGGTGGTTCCGAAAATAATATCATCTACGTAGATTTGGGCTATGAATATGTCTTTACCTAAGGTTTTTACGAAAAGAGTTGGGTCAACTACACCTTGGTTAAATCCTTTGGACTTAAGATACACCGAAAGTCTCTCGTACCAAGCTCGATGAGCTTGTTTAAGTCCATAGAGAACTTTCTTTAACCTAAGGACATGATCGGGTTTATCTAGGCTTTCGAAACCGGGGGGTTGACTAACATAAACCTCTTCTTTAATGTATCTATTCAAGAATGTTGATTTCACATCCATTAGAAACAACTTAAATCCTCAATGTGCAGCATACGCTAATAGCATTCGAATGGACTCTAATCTAGCTACTGGGGAATAGGTCTCGTCGTAATCTAAACCTTCGACTTGACTAAACCCTTTAGCGACTAGTCTATCTTTATTTCTAACTACTTCACCTTTATCATCAAGTTTATTTCTAAACACTCATCTTATTCCAATGATTATTTTATCTTTAGGTGGTGGTACTAATTACCATACTTCGTTCCTAGTGAATTGAGCCAGCTCTTCTTGCATTGCAATAATCCAATCGAGATCAAGAAGAGCTTGGTCAATAGTTTTGAGTTCAATTTTGGAAATCAGGGAGATTTGACTAAGGTTTCTGTATGAGGCTCTAGTTCAAACTCCTAGACTTGGATCACCTATCACTTGGTCAATAGGATGATTCGTTTGAGTCCTAGTTGGATTTGGGTTTGAATCAACCACTTGGTCAATAGGATGACTCGTTTGAGTTCTAGTTTGGTTAGAGTCATCTATCACTTGGTCGATAGGCTGACTTGGTTGACTTAGGTTAGGATTACCACTAGACTTGATCTCCGGATCGGAGTTGAGTCTGGTATGAATCAGCTCGCTAATTGGGGTTGCAGGGGGATTTGTAGGTTCATGTCCTTCATCAAATACTACATTGATAGTCTCCTCGACTCTAAGGGTGTCATGGTTATATACTCTATAAGCTCTACTTGTAGTTGAGTATCCTAAAAAGATTTCGGTCGTGGTTTTGGATGTAAATTTCCCTAGGTAATCCTTAGTGTTTAGGATATGTACCTTACACCCAAATACCCTAAAGTACTTGATGTTAGGTATTTTATCATGATAAATCTCGTATGAGGTCTTAAGGTGCCTCTTTACCATAAGGATCTTATTTTGGACATAGCACGTCGTACTCACGGCTTCCGCCCAAAACCTATCGGGTAGATTATACTCGTTTAACATTGTCCTAGCGGCTTCTTGTAGGGTTCTATTCTTATGTTCTACTAGGCCATTCTGTTGTGGGGTTCTAGGACAAGAGAACTCATGATGGTATCCATTTAGATTACAGAATTTTGTAAACCTATGGTTCTCGAATTCACCACCATGATCAGTCCTAAGTCTCTTGATTTTAATGCTTTATTGATTTTCTATTAACTTAAATAGGTTGATTAATTGATCTAGGGTATCACTTTTGTGTTTGATGAACCTAACCCAAGTAAATCTAGAATAATCATCAATTATGACTAAGCAAAATTTACTCCCATTAAGTGACTTAGCTCCGTGTGATTAAAATAGATCCATGTGTAGGAGCTCAAGAACACTTTTGGTTCATTCTTGATTAGTTAGTTGATGTTGTGTCCTAGATTGTTTACCTTGTTGACAAGCATTACATATTTTATTGTTCAAGTTATTGAGGTTAGGCAAACCTCTGACTAAGTCACTCTGACTCATCTTGTGGATGAGTCTTGGGTGTGAGTGACCGAGTCGTCGGTGCCACAACCATGATTCCTCTTGCCGTGTCATAAGACACTTGGTTGAGGAGTTAGTTAAATTAATAGTGTAAATATTGTTATTTCTAGTTCCCTTAAGGATTGTTTTAGAAGTTTCATTTGTATTAATTACGCATTCATTTTCTAGAAATATGACATTATAGTTATTATCACACAATTGGCTTACACTAAGTAAATTATATTGAAAATTTTCTACCAATAAGACATTTTGAATAATAAAGTTAGAGTTGAGCTCAATATCACCTGATCCGATGATTTTGAACTTGCCGTTGTTTCCGAAGGCTACCGATCCTTGTCGTTTGAATCGAAGCTTCGAAAACTTGAGTTGATCACCAGTCATGTGTCAGGAGCAACCACTGTCCAACATCCATTGATCCTTGAGTGTATCTTTTGAACCGGATGCGTATCCGTGGCTTATCTTGAATAGTGCTTCGCAGTCCGACTCGTCTTCGATTTCCGATTCATGTTCTGGTTCCGACTCTGTCTCTGATTCCACCATTTTAGCCATGAGAACACGATCATTATCTTCTTCCTCGGATGCTTCTTCCCAAGTAGCGTTGAGTGCCTTTTTGTATTTTGGTGCTTTGCTCTTGAGTTTTGGGCATTCGGACTTGATATGTCCAAACCTGTTGCATTCGTAGCATCTAATATTTGAACTTTTAGGCTTACCTTCGTTGGGTCGAGTGACGGTTCATTTTCTACCCTTGACTATGCTCCGAACTAGGTTGACTAGTTCAGCCTCCATTTCCGAGTCGACCTCCGAATCGGACTCATCCTCTTCTTCCTTCGGAGGTGGCTTGCTTGCGGTTTTCTTCCTCGAACCTGCAAAAAGTGCTATACCCTTCTCGGGTTCCGAGTTAGACTACTCATGAAGTTCAAAATAGGAAAATAATTCATCTAACCTAAGCTTCGAAAGATCCTTGGAGACCTTGTAGGCATCGACCATGGATGCCCACAAGGTAGTCCTCAGAAAGGAGTTAAGAACATACCTTATAAGGTCACGGTTTTCGACCTTTTTCCCGATCGCATGTAGATTATTGACTATGTCTTGAACGCGGGCGTGAAGTTGTGTCACCGATTCGTGTTCCTGCATTTTTAGATTATATAATTTATTAAACAAAAGATCGCACTTACATACCTTGGCTTCATCGGTCCCTTCGTGTAGCTCTACTAGCTTTGTCCAAAGGTCCTTTGCGCTGATGAAGGGGCCGACGCGATTAAGCTCCTCCTTGGACAAGCTGCATTGGAGGATTTGAGTTGCCTTGGCATCAGCTTCGACTTGTCTTTTTGTCGCAATGGTCCATTGGTCATAATCCAAGGATTCACCCACTTCGTTATTCGGAAGTGTGAATCCCGTTTGGATTATGATCCACATCTCGATTTGAGTTTTAAGAAAGCATTCCATCCGACCCTTCCAATAACGGAAGTCATCTCCGTTGTAAAACGGAGGTCGAACGGTGCTAAAACCCTCGAGATGGGCCATTAAAACAAAAGAAACAAAGAGATGAAGACGAAAAACCTAGCAACGACAAAAACACACGAAATGTACCAAGACTCGCGTCTTGGATTAGTAGTGCGGGAGGAAAACTAACCAAATGAAATAAATAGAATTAAAAAGAAAAAAAATCTGTAAAAAGCTAGATCGATGGTTTTACCAAATCTTAGCAACCCCTGGCTCTGATACCAATTGTTGGATCAAGCGGATCGCTAGAGGGGGGGTGAATAGCGATAAAACCTTTTTTTTTCTTTTCGTTCGTTCGTTAAAACTCGAGTAGAAAATTAATTGCAGCGGAAAGATAAGCAATAAATAAAAGGAGACAAATGTTTTTTACTTGGTTTGAAGCCTTCGGCTACTACTCCAAGGCCCTAGTGGTCCTTGACCACGTACGGAGGGCAAAACACTGAAGAACTCCTCCTCGTTAGAGGTAGGAGTTAATCGATACAAGAATACACCAAAAGCTTGAGGTAGAGGGACACTCCCCCTCTCCTCGTTACGATAAAAGCTCCGAAAAATTAAAGAAACAAACTGATATAAAGCTTATAGCGATGTAACAAAATAAAAACAAATTAAACCTAGACGTCAGAGAGGAAGCACTTCGTTGTCGGAGATTTGTAGCTTTGCGGAGGCTTTTGGAAGCTTAAAATTGATGATGAAACCCTAGGAGAGGCCCTCCTTTTATAGCCTTTGAGCCCCTTTTCGAGAGGACCTTCAACCAATGAAAATTAGGCACATGGCTCCTTGAAAAATGGTGATAAGGCTTGACTCCTCGAGGCTGATCCTTGACCATCAGTCGACTGATGGCCATCATCAGTCGACTGATGGCAGCATCAATTGAATCCGATCGCAGACACCGCCGATCGATTGACGATGAGTCCTCCAAGTGGATCGATGCTAGCTGAAATGACAAGTTAGCTGAACAATAACATTATTTCGATGGCCTCCGACCGTCCGATCTCGACCTAGACCACCGATGAGATGTCTTGGGTCGGATCTACGCTTAAGTCTATCCCCTTAAAGAGGATACAACCTCACTTACACTCGCACACACACGAGCTTACCTCAATACTTATTGTGTCGCTTTTGCTTCCGGCCTTTCACTCGATTCCTTCGGCTCCCTCCGAAGTCACTCGAGTGTCGTCCGACCACCGCGGCTTCCTTCGGGTGTCGCTAGCCTTCAGCTTCAGCGTTGGCACTTTTTTGCACACTCGATTTAGCTCGTGAGATAACAATATAAGCTTAACTTTGTATCGTTTTCTATAATCAAAACTCAGGTTCAACTTAGGTGCCTACTGCACCAACACCGTTGACACAGGATCAGTCGACTGATGCCCCGATCAGTCGACTGGTCTTGTAGTCGTTGCCCACTAATGACTTCTTCCACGTTGGATTTCACCCAACGACTCCTACATCAGTCGACTGATCTTACCATCAGTCGACTGATGGAGCTATCAGTCGAGTGCCGGAAGCGAACACTCCATTCTGTGCCTGAAACCCTTGTGACCAATTGACTGATGCCTTCATCAGTCGACTGGTGGTCTCACAATCGACTGCCAATCTATGGCAGTCGACTGTTGGCACATGAACCGGACTCGAATACTAGTCGAGTCACAGTAGACTTAGAGTAGTCGACTGATGTCGGAAAATCTCATCTGACACTTAGCCAATTGGCCAAGTTCACCTAAGCGCACTACCCCTTCCCGGGTTACATTCGCTCCTCTCATTCCTTGGAGTCCCTCGCCTTTGAAGTTGTCTTAATCCGGCCACGTCCTTCGGATGCGCCAAGCGCACGACTCTGCAGCACCATCCTTCGCGTCTCACCCTGAAGTCTACTTCCTCTGGCTTCACTATAATCTCCTCGTCCGGCGGTTCCCCGGATGCTCCAAGTGCATGACTTTCTCAATGCCATCCTTCATCGACTCAGAGACCGAGTCATGAGATGTGAAACTCGCCAAGGCTCCATGTGCGAATTACTAAGTCCTGAAAGACTCCAACGCACATATCAAATCCAAAATCCTAACTTAAATCCTTTGCCACACACATCAAAACCATATCACGGGTCGATTGCCCTAACAATCTCCCCCGTTTTGATGTGTGGCAATCCATTTAAGTTAGGTAAACATTTGATAAAAATATCAAGGTAAGAAAGCATGTAAATAAACATGATTATCAACTCTCCCCTTTAATACATGAAACTCCCCCTAAATGCAATTCCAATTCTCCCCTTACTTAAACATGCATATTTCTCCCCTTTGACACCATCAAAAATATTAAACAAAGTTTATATAAGCATGACATCAAGTTTAGAGGGAAACAAAAGCCAAAATATGCCATAAATTCGGATAAAAGAGGTTACTGGGCATGTTATTAGTCGATCAGTCGACTGATTCAGAATACCAGTCGATTGACACTCTGATTTCGGATTTTTCTGATTTTCAGGGTGAATTTCAGAAATGCATTAAAAATTCTATAAAATTCTAAAAATCATGAAATTTAGGGAACACATTTATTTTAAGGTCCTTTATCAGTGAAAAATAGTTTTTCATGAAAAATCATTATAATTTCAAAGATTTTCCAAAAATCTAAAAGTTTCAAAAATAACTAGGTTTTTGATCAAGTTTGTATCAATTTTAACACCTAGTTTTGCTTTAAATTGTTTCAAAACATGAACACACAGATTTTAAAGTAAGAAATTGTTTTGAAAACATGTGAAATATCCAACCATGATATTTGGGAAATATGTTTATGAATTAAATATAAGCTTTCCCCATAATTAGTCTATTATTGCTATTTGATACCTTAAATGACCATCTAAATGCCATAGGCATTAGTGGACCATTAGTATCATCCTATCATCTCACCCATGCTAAGTTTTCAATCAAGGTAGCCTATGGTGAGTGTGAGATGTATCATAAAGGTATTTATGTATATATTTAACCATTAATTTCATGCATTTCTACCCATGGTTAAGTATCATCCTAACATACCATATGGTCATAAAGATATATATGCATTGATTTTACATTATGACCATGAAACAAATGTATTCATCAATTAATAATCATGCATTAGGTATGAATTATGATAATAAGTAAAGTATCACCCAAAGCATGATTTAAAACCTTATTGCCCATGACTATGTGTCAAATATCAAGATCATAAATCATGATTGTAAACATGTATAACAATTACATTAACCATCATGATTTAAGCATTATTATCCATTTATGGGCACATTATCATCACCCAACACTATGCTAAAGATTTATAGGTCATGAGTATCAACATATATAACACTAAGTGTTGAGCATGATCTAAACTATTTAAGGGTGCATTATCATCACCCAACACTATTTCTAAAATTAAGTCCCACCATCCTAAGTCAACCAAAACATAAGATATAGGTGAAATCCTTATGGTTGACTATCCTAGGGTTTTCCTAACCCTTAAGGATGGATTTAGGAACCCAAAATAA
This sequence comes from Wurfbainia villosa, assembly GCA_025175895.1. Lineage (NCBI taxonomy): Eukaryota > Viridiplantae > Streptophyta > Magnoliopsida > Zingiberales > Zingiberaceae > Wurfbainia > Wurfbainia villosa. The sequence goes on from CM045995.1 coordinate 28,739,268, forward strand.
GTTCTTTCCTATGGAGTTCACTAAAAATTCCTTAGGGATCCATTTTCTAGCTATTGTTTTCTTTTTATCTTGACCCCTAGCAATCAAACATTTATAGGCCTTTTCATTTCTATTTTCCTTATATCCTAGGTCTTTCTTATTGAAACTTGCCCTTTGGCTCCCTATAACCATATTAAGGGTGTTGGAGCCAATTGTGAATTTTTCTAGGGCCTTGGTCAAATGGTCTACCTTTTCCCTTAAAGCCCTATTTTCCTCCATACATGCATCACTTACTGTTGGTGCAGGGGCACTAGATAATCGAACCTGTGTTTTGATTATGGCAAAGACACAAAGTTAAGTTTATATTGTTATCTCACGAGCTAAATCAAGTGTGCAGAAAAGTACTAAAGCTGGAGCTGAAGGCTAGCGACACCCGGAGGAAGCCGTGGTGGTCGGGCGACACTTGAGTGAATTCGGAGGGAGCCGAAGGAATCGAGTGGAAGGCCGGAAGCGAGAGCTACTATCGAGGTAAGCTCGTGTGAGTGAGAGATTGTAAGGTCGTGTCCTCTTTACGGGGATGACCGTGGCGGACGATTCGACTAAGACTTCTGTGGAAGGTCTAGGTCGAGATCGGAATTAACCGTCGTATTTATCATTTTACGAGCTAATCTCTTCTGCAGAAGTGGCGGTGGCCGATCATTCGGACATTGGGCGATCGTATTATCGATTGGTGATGAGATACATCGATCATTGTCATCATCGGTGATTAGAGGCATCGATCGTGATGGCGACGATTCAAACTTTGCGCTAGGTCAAAGCGGATAACGCGTTTGGCGCGCCGCCAGCGATAAAAATTTGGAAAAATTCATGATCCGTTCCAAAGAAATAGGAGACAAATTCAGAGGCTAAAGTCTATAAAAGGAGGAGGATTCATCTCCAAATCACATCAATTATTCATCAAGTGCTCCTACAATGCCAACGCTCAACACCGCATAACGCGACGACGCCAAGTTTTGATCTTCTTCGTCAGCAGATTCAAGTAATATTTTTGATATTATATTCTGTATTTTTATCTTCATAACGAGGTGAGGTAGGCTTGTTGCCTCATCCTCGTATATTCGGTTTTTGTAATCGTTGTCTCCTACCTCCAACGAGGAGGAGACATTTTAGTGCTTTGCCCTCCGTACGCGGTCTAGGACCGATAGGGCCTTGGAGTAGCAACCGCTGGGTTGTGAACCAAGTAAAATAAACGTGTTCATTTATTTTCCGCTGTGCTTACTTTGCGTATCGAACGAACGAAAAAGAAAAGATTTACGATCACTATTCACCCCCCCTCTAGCGACGCTTCTCGATCCAACAATTGGTATCAGAGCGGGGGCGCTAAGATTTGGTGAAACCACCAATCTAGCACGTTTTGGTTTTATTTTCGTATTTTTCGATTCGTATATTTCTTAGGTTTTTGTTTCCCGCACTACTAATCCAAGACCAAGTCTTGGTACATAGTTTTTTGTTGTGTTTTTGCAAGTACTAATCTCCTTCGGAGTACCTCACGATCAAACGAGCATAACTTTTGCTACAAGTGGACTCACAAAACGATCTACCCATCAAATCGAAGCTCTTTGAAGAACTAACGAGCATAACTTTTGATCCTTAAGTACTTAAGAAGAACTAAGGATGCATTCCTAATATATGGAGAAGGGTACATGGTGATACGTGGGTATACGGATGCCAGCTCCAGACAGACAAGGATGATTCCATGTCTCAGTCTGGGTATGTATTCACCTAGAATGGAGGCACAATAAGTTGGAAAGGTTCCAAGCTTGACACTATAGCGGATTCTGCCACTAAGGCAGAATACGTTGCAGCTTTGGAAGCAGCAAAAGAAGCGGTTTGGATCAAGAAGTTCATCTATGAACTTGATGTGGTCTCATCAATGATCCAAACATGTGCTTCGCCGCTATCATCTTATCAGAGAAATCATCAGTAGGAACGAAATACAAATCGAGAAAATTCCCACTGAAAGGAACTTAGCGGATCCCTTCACTAAAGCATTACCTCAAAGTAAGTTTGAGGGTCATGTTAGAGCTTATGGTATTGGATACCGTAGCGATTGGCATTAGGCCAAGTGGGAGTCTGTTAGTAATATATGAGAGATGTCCTAAGGCAATCGCCTTATGTATGAACCATCTGATCGTGGTGGTGAGTACCTCTTGGGAGAGTTTAGGAACTACTTATCAGAGGCTGGGATTCAATCCTAATTGTCTGCACCTGGCACACCCCAGTAGAATGGTGTAGCAGAGCGAAGGAATAGGACTCTTATGGAGATGGTTAGATTGATGATGAGTTATTCTGAGTTGCCAGATTCGTTCTAGGGATATGCTCTAGATACGACGGTGTACATTCTGAACTTGATTCCATCTAAATCAGTGCCTTCTACTCCCACAAAATTGTGGACTGGGCGAAAGCCCAGTCTAAGACATATTCGGATTTGGGGGAGTCCAACACATGTGCTGAAGGCAGATGATGGTAAGTTGGAACCTCATACAGAAATACGCATGTTCGTTGGCTATCCTAGAGGAACGAAATGTGGTTTGTTTTATAGTCCTAGAGATTAGAGGGTGATCGTTAGCACGAACGCCAGATTTCTAGAGGAAGACTATGTGATGAACCACAAGCCCATGAGTAAGATTGTTTTGGAGGAAATAAAAGGGGAAGTCACTTCTTCAGTACCACCGGTACAAGAATATATACCATAAGTCACTGCACCGCGTGTCACAGATGATACACAGGTGATACCTCATCGTAGTGGGAGGGTTGTGAGACAGCCTGATAGATTCATGTTCTTGGGAGAATATTCTGATTTGGTCCCTGGCGAATATGAACCTGATCCCTGGACATATGACGAGGCAATCCAAGATAAAGATGCAACATCTTGGCAAAGTGCAATGAATACAGAGATTGAATCTATGGATTCATATCAGGTCTGGGAGCTAGTAGAACCACCCGATGGTGTAAAAACCATTAGATGCAAGTGGATCTACATAAGAAAGAGAGGAATAGATGGGAAGGTTGAGACCTTCAAAGCGAGGCTTGTTGCGAAGGGGTATACTCAGAAAGAGGGTATCGATTATGAGGAAACCTTTTCGCCGGTAGCCATGCTTAAGTCTATCCCGATTCTCTTATGCATTGCAGCTCATATGGATTATGAGGTGTGGCAGATGGATGTTAAGACAACTTTCCTTAATGGAAGTCTTGAGGAAAACATCTATATGAAGCAACCAGAGGGATTCATTGCGAAAGGCAAAGAGCATCTTGTATGTAAGCTTAATCGGTCCATTTATGGATTGAAGCAAGCTTCGAGGTCTTGGAACATCCGATTTGATGAGGTAATCCAGTCTTATGGATTTATTCAAAGTCCGGATGAGTCTTGTGTATACAAGAGATGTGACCGAAACATAGTGGTATTTCTTGTACTATACGTAGATGACATTTTATTGATTGGAAATAATATCAAGGTGTTATCGGACGTAAGGGTATGGTTGTCCAAACAGTTTGATATGAAGGACTTGGGAGAAGTGGGACACATCCTTGGGATCAAGGTTATAAGGGATCGCAGGAAAAGGATATTGTGCTTATCCAAAGCTTCATACATAGACACGATTATGGATCGTTTTAGCATGCAAAACTCCAAGAAAGGTTTTCTACCTTTCAGGCATGGAGTTCCTTTATCTAAGGAGATGTGTCCTAGAACATCTGAGGAGATAGAGGAGATGAAGGCGGTTCCTTATGGTTCGGCGGTAGGAAGCCTCATGTATGCGATGCTATGTACGAGACCAGATATCTGCTTTGCCGTGGGCATGGTCGTGAATATCGAGTAATCGAGGGCGAGGACATTGGGTGCGATAAAGCATATATTGAAGTACCTGAGAAGGACTAGGGATTATATGCTGGTTTACCAGACAGACCAATTACTCCCTGTGGGTTACATGGATTTCGACTTCAAATCTGATAGGGATAACAGTAAGTCTACCTCAGGTTTTGTGTTTACTTTGGGAGGTGGAGCCATTGTATGGAGGAGTGTCAAGCAGAAATGCGTGGCGGACTCCACCATGGAAGCTGAGTATGTGGCAGCCTCTGAGGCGGCCAAAGAAGCTGTGTGGCTCAGGAACTTTCTGATGGACTTGGATGTGATTCCTGGTTTGCCCAGAACTATCACAATTTTTTGTGATAAAAGTGGTGCAGTTGCAAACTCGAAGGAACCACGAGTCCATAAGGCTAGTAAACACATAGAGCGCAAGTACCACCTGATACGAGAAATCATAAAGAGAGGAGAAGTTGTCGTGGCTAAGATTGCATCGGAGGATAACCTGGCAGATCCTTTCACTAAGGCCCTTCCGGTGAGAGCTTTTGATAGGCATGTGGAGGGAATAAGGATCAGATGTATGGCAGTTTGAGGACAACATAGTCTTTTAGTATAAGTGGGAGATTGTTGGGATGTATACTGAAAAGTCTATCTTTTGTATGAACATCTTTATTTTGAAATAAGAATCATATGATCATTGTTTGCTTATTTTTATGGTTATGCATATTGTCTAATACATTACATTGTAGATAACATAGTGTGTGGTGTCACACGGGAGATCATGTTATCGGCTCCTTGTAAAGTATAAGTATAGGCTCACAACCGAGATGACTTTGGACAAACCATTGGTATGATTGTAGTGTGATTTGGTATTGGTTTGTCTTGACCATAAAATCACACTAGTACACTTTGTGTGTATTGAGCAGGACCGACTTAGAGGTGATTTGATTTATTTCTAACTACATAATCGAATCAGACCTCAGATATTATATTGTACATACTCTTAATCCCAACGGGCACATATACTTAGTAGTCATTTCTTTGATTTACCAATGGGCGAGATTTATAGATTAAATTGATAGGCTCGGTAAGTTGGGAAATGATATTATTTATATGGAATGCCGTTGATTATAGGAGGAAACTGTGTCCTATATATTAGGATGATGATGTCCCCTTGAGGAGCTCATAAAGTTCATCATGTAAACCTTGCAGGTGGACTTGGTCCGACATAATGAAAAGGTTGAGTGGTACTACTCATGGAGTTAGATGTTGATTAATTAATGGTCAGTAAATTAATTAATCGACGGACATTCGAGATCTTAAACACGGGGAGAAAATGTACATATAATATATGGAGCCCATATTTACTTATGGGGGTTGGTGAGGTAGATCAATGATAATCCTTTAGTGGATTGGATTATCATTAATGGATCGGACTTTATGTGGGCTTGATCCATTGGGTGGCCAAGATCCAACTCCTCCTCATGGTTCCTATTGTATCCTATTAATACCTCATGAAGCTTAGATCCAATGGATAGAAACAAAACTCTAGATCCAAAGGTAGAGATTAAATCTCTAGATCCGACGGTTGAGATTAAATCTCTAGATCCGACGGTTGAGATTAAATCCCTAGAACCAATGGTGGAGATTAAAACAAGGCTTATCCCTAACTCTAAAAAAGGAGGGCAAGGGGTGGGCAGCAACTAAGAATCCAATTAGAGATAGGATTAGGGTTTTGGGCGGCAAGGCTTGGAGGCTAGGGTTTGGAGTTGGCGGCACCTATTAAGGAAATTTTTTCCTTATCTCCTTCTTCTTCTTTGGTGGTCGGCGTCCATACATCACCTTCCTCACCTTGGCCGTCATCCATAGCAGCTCTTCTCCTTCTCCTTGGCTGGTGGAACCAAGGCTTAGGGTCCTCCCTTGAAGCTCTTGGCCGACAATCATCTCTTCTCCCTTCTCCTTGTTGGCCGGCGTCAAGCAACTTGCTTGTTGCTTGTTGGTTGGCTAAAGCAAGGAGAAAAGTCTTGTTTCTATTCTTCCTCTTGCTCAGAACGAGCAAGGAAGGAAGATTGGTGATCTAGGAGCTTTAACTTTTGGTAGATCGTCGCCCACACGACGTCGGAAAGGAGGAAGGTCATACAATAGAAGATCGAGAGGTATATCGATTCTCTATTTTCATTTGTTACATGTTTATATTTGTTTTTCAATTATATGCATGATATATATTCTATTTTGTGGCTAAATATACTTGGACCCCAAACATAAACACAAAAGCCGGCGATCCGTACATCGTCTATTCCGCGGCTACTCGTAGAATAGAGGTTGGTCGCTTGAACAACAAGTTTGTTCAAGTGACTACTCTAATCGAATAGCACGACGATGACAAGGTTACTTGGGCAATCCCTCTTGTCAAGGATAAATGTTTTTTATTCGGGGACGTAGAAGGGATCGCCATGAACAAGAGACCGAGTTGAAGTGGGAAGCAAAGTTTCCCCTCCCATCAGAAGATACCCTCTGAGTGATTCTGAGGGCCCTTGCGTAATATGCAGTAGGATAGAGGCGTCGTGCTTGTACGCCTTGCAGTTGGCGAACTCTTGGCAGAATATCCCTTGAAAATCAGCAAAACAAGTGATAGATCCCGGGGGCAGGGTGTTGAACCATTTTTGTGCCGAACCGGTTAAGGTGGTCCGGAAGACTCGGCACTTGAGGGCGTCAGTATAGCAGCGAGGCTGCTCCAGCGAATTGTGATAGATGTTCTTCCAGATCTATTGAGCCGTCGTACTTGTCTACTTGGGGATTCCGGAAGTATGATGGCTGGATTTCTGAAAGGATGTCCATGGTAAAAGGGCTGGACTCATAAACCTCCAGAGCCCTAGTTGACCGACTTTCACCCTGTTCTTCTCGTCGATTCTGGGTTAATGGCAGAGTGTTCTGATGTACTCGCCCTCTCAACCCCTCTCTAGGCAATGCTTCAATGTTAGTGGTGGTACGAGGTGGAGGAGCCACCTCTGGTGGTGGTCCACGAGAAGAAGGTTTACCAGAATGAGGATGAAGATATCCTGTCCTTCTCCTTTCTCTGGCGAGGGCCTCGGCTACGACGTTGTCCACCATGACTCTCAGTTGTGATGGTAGTAGCGTAATGGGGTTTTCCTCCGCTGTGGAGGTGACCGGATGTTGTATCTCTTCTGGCTGCATCTCTATGTCTTGCTCAAGTGTTCCCACAGACGACGCCAACTGATACGGTGACGGGGAAGAAGATCTGTTGACTTCCTTTCGATGCGATGAAGCTCTGTTGGCCGCAACAGTAAAAATGAAAACGTAAGGTGAATACACACGAGCCAACACAGACAACAAACCAAGACACCAGATGTAACGTGGTTCGGAATAAGGATTCCTACTCCACGGAGGTGAGCTCTCTCATCGGATGTAGTGCCAAAGCACTTTCACTATGAACGTCCTCCTTTACGGAAAGGAACTTCCGGAGGTGGAGGAGAAAACCTCTTACAATCAAGTCAAGATACAAGAAAAAGTACACGAAAAGTGAACATCACCACTCTCCTTCTCCGACGAAGTGGTAGCTCTCCTTCTCCCAATGTGTCTTCGTCTTTTGCTGGTTGGAATAATGCGGATCCCCTTCCTTCTGTCCTCTTCCTCCTTTTTATTCCCCTCCTCTGATCAATTGTTGCCTAGCAAGCTTTCCCCATCGTACACGTGGCCACCACGTCCACCTGGAGAATCATTCTGTTACAGATACGAGGAGCGAAGGCTCCTCAGAATATTGCGTGGGGACCCCCCTTCTGTTGTGCAACACCTTCTCATCTACAATTTGGGAAATATACTAGCCTGTCCCTCTCAACCATTTGCCTTCAGTGAAACTAATCTAGACCTATAGCTCACGTGTGGCATATCCCTTGGGCTTTTCAGCAGCCCGAACCGACTCCCCTTCTTTCTGCACCAAACTACTTCTGGACTGACTATACCGAGTCGATTCTCCTCCGTCCCATCTGCTTCTAGGCCTACTGAGCCGAACCGATTTTCGTTCATCTCCTAGCGAAGCGATCTCCACCTTTGCTTCGCAGTGCCAATTACCTCAACTGGTCCTCCCGTTCCAATTATTCCAGACAATCGCGCTCGAACCATTCTCCCTTATCTTCTTCGCCGAACCAATTATTTGGTTCGGATAGTGTCTTACACGTGAACCCTTTTACCCGGTTCACAGAGAAAAAGGTAACACCAGTATCAGATTAATTATTCTAAAAATACTGTGAAGAGTAAACATAAATAATTAACACTAATTACTAAAAACATCTAAATTCTTTTTTTTACGATTTCTCTTCCCCTACTAATCCTTAGGGCCAGCCGCTCCAACCCTACGAAAGTTTCCCAACGACTGACGAGGGTAAATCAGGATGACGAGTGGTTAGAGCACGTTTGAATCCATGCTACACCAGAAAGGACGACCATGTTGGGACGAGGGGCATCGTGCACCACCACCTGTGTAATGCTCGCAGTCAAGGAAAAATCGACCCCTGGAAGCATAGAGGGGAGCCTCGTGAGTTACCACCACGCCGTTTCTCTGGGAGCAAAAACATCTAATTTCGATTATTAGAGGGGAGAGGAAATCATGGTTTCATAAATTCAAACTTCAATAAATTATATAAATAACCAACACTTGATTAATTACCAATTTATTAATCTCATAGTTATTCTATTATAAATTCGAGAGTGAACTCTTAAATTTATAGAATAATTTTACTCAAAGAGACTTAATCCATTGATATAATCATTACATGAAAATTTGATCCACCATGTATGGTTCACAATCAGGGCTAAGTGTTGTCCCCCGAGAGGGTCTTGTGGCTAGTACGACAATAGAGCACTACAAAAAAAATATCAAAATAGCAATGAATTTTTGTAATGAAAAAAGTTCATTGTAAATGTTCAACGAAATTTATGACAAATTATTAAATCGTTGCAAATTAATAATGATTTTTGCAACAAAAAAATTTTTGTAGCAAAAATTTTAACATTTGCAATAAATTAAATTTCATCGTTATTTTGTGACATATATGATTTTTCGTTGGAAATTGGCGACGAAAAATCAAATTCGTAGCAAATTTGCCACGAAATATAGATTCGTTGCTAAAATTGCAACGAATTCTAAATTCGTTGTAATTTTTACTACGAATTCTATTTTCCTCATAGATTTCCAACGAATTCAGAATTCGTTGTAAATTTTGCGATAAATTTCGCAACGAAACAAGTTTGTCGGAGTTTTAAAATTATTTCCATAAAAAATGCAGCAATTACTAGCAAAGCTTGAAATGCAAAGTTTGCGACGAATTTCTTCTTTTGTCGCTAATTCTGCGACAAATTTTATCTTTCGTTGCAAAATTGTGACGAAATTTACAACGAATATATTTCATCGCCAAATTCTAGTATAACCATTTTCCCACATCAATTCTCCCAATCATCAGTGCTCCAAAGAAACGCTCTCCCTCCTCCCTCACTAGATCCACCACCGGCTCTGCCGGATTGACGTCGGCATCGCCCTTGGCAGGCCTACGCGAGGTTGACGGTCAGTGACGCCCCATGCTGGGATGAAAAAATTTCGTGATAAAATTCACAACGACAAAAATTCATCTGATTTTTAAAATTAATTTGACAAAAAAAATGCACCCCGATCATCCCGCGTCCACGGTCCAACGGAACACCCTTCCTCCTCTCTCACTTGATCCACCATTGGCTCCGACAGATCGATGTCGGCATCGCCCGTGGCAGGTCGACATGGGGTCGATGGCCGGCAACGCCCCCTGCTAGGAAGAAAAAATTTCACGATGATAAAATTTCATCGGTTTTTTAAAATTATTTATGTAAAAATATGTTGCAATTGTCGGTGAAAATTTAAGGCTTCGTCGCCAATTTTGCGACAAATATTAAATTTGTCACAAACTTTACAATGAATATTAAATTCGACACAAACTTTGCAACGAATTTGAAATTCGTCTCCAATTTTGCGATGAATTTTATCTTTCATCACAAATTTATGACGAAATTTGTAACAAATATATTTCATCCCCAATTTACCATATAATCTTCCCCCCTTCTTTTTCAGGATCATTCCATGGTCGTGCTCCAAAGGTACGCCTCTCACTTGATCCACCGTCGGCTTCGACGGATCAACATCGACATCGTCCTCGACGAGCCGACGCTGACCGTCATAGGGCTAACGACTGACGATGGCCCAATAGGTAGCGTCGCCGCGTGTAGGGGTGACACACCTTCCTAGGGCATCATCCCCGCAAGGGGCAACCCCCCTACTGTGATGTCATCCCCACGAGGAGGTGATGCCCTTGCTAGGGCATCGACCCCTACTGTCGAGGGTGTCATCTCCCTAGCAAGGGGGTGATGCCTCTACTGGGTCATCATCAGTGAGTGAGGTGTGTGAAGGGGGGGGGGGGACGCCACCCTCGGGAACGATGCCCCCCAGCGGCATCCCAATGAGGGGGGCGACACCGCCCAATAGTGTCTCCGTGTGAGGAGTGACGCCCCCAGCAACTGTTGGAGCAATCAGCCCAGGTCATGATTGACCAGACTCGAGTTTGACTCGAGTAGAGTTTTGGTGTTTGACATTGATGTCTGACAATATGTTGGGAAGATTGTTGGTACAATCGACCCAGGTCATGTTTGATGTTTGACGATGGTTTGACCATTGTCATGGGAGAAGTCCAAGTCTTGTGTACTTGGGATGGAAAGTCCAACATGGGTTGGCAAGGAAAGTCCAAGAATGGGTCTTGGCAATTGGAAAGTCCAAAAGGTGATATTGGCGGCGTAAAGTCCAAGAGTGGAGTCTTTACAACATAAGTCCAATGGTTGACGACATAAAGTCTAAGCGGAATCTTGGCAGTGTAAGTCCAATGTGCCTTAGCAATGTAGACCACATTAGCATGACAATAGCTGATGGAAGCACCTGAAGAATAGCATATGGATGAACAAGTCATGGATGACTTGGAGGGATCCGATAGGCATGAGGATGACGGAGGTGGCTAGAAAGCTTAGGTCTAGGTTAAGGGTGGTCTGGCAAGTATGGGGGCACCATACTTGGGGTAAAACCTCATATTTGATGTGTATCAGTTGACTGATGTGAGTCGACTAGAGTTCGACTGCAGGAAATGGTCTAGCAGTCGACTGATGGCCTTAGCATTCGATTGATCTGGAGATCAGTCTCTGGCTGTGATTCGGGATAGAATATTTCCGAGTGATCGTTAGGATTTGTGATCAGTGATGACTCGATCGATCGGTGATGGGTATGATCGGTCTCCATTGGAACTTATCCAACATGGCTCATGTCGTTGTGAGACAACGACTACAGGAGCAGTCGACTGATGATCTCGATCAGTCGACTGCTAGGTGAAAATCAGCACGAGTTACAGGTTTAAAAGGAGCACGAAGGGAAGATTTTGGGCAAGGTTTCTTGAGGAGTTTTGGGGCAATTTGCTGCTGCAATTCGGGGTCTCCAAGTGCAACTCAAGCAACCAAACAAGCAAGCATCAAAAAGCTCATTTGTAATGTTCTCTTTACATAGATTGTTGTATTCATACTTGTATTTGCTTGTTTTTGTTGTACTATTTTGTGTAATCATTTGTACGAGATTTTTCCACCTCCGACGTGTTGTCGAGAAGGAGTTTATTTTAGTAGTGGTGTGTGTTGGCATTGCTAGAGCTCATTTGAGCTCAATCTGTGGAGTAGGAACCATACGGTTCTGAACCACGTTATATCGTTTGTCTTGTGCATTGTATTTGTGTTTGTTTTGTATTTCTACTATTTCCACTATGCTAACAAACATCGTAGATAATCAAGCATGGCAGAACGATCAAAATCTGTGAAGTGATGAAGTGCTATTCACCCCCCTCTACCGGGTGCACAAGTCCTAACAAGTGGTATCAGAGCTTGGAGCTCTTCTACGGACTAACACCTGGGAGCAAGATCACTAGAGGGAAGATGGAATTTGAAGAACAATTAGGATGAAACATCAACACACTGGTCCCGTATACACTTTATGGACGAGAAGGCTTCAACCAATGGAAGGCAAGAATTGAAGATTTCTTGATGATGAGGGACCTTGAGGAGTGGTCCGCTTTGATGGAAGGATTTGAATATCCTAGAGGACCAAAGGGAGGTTTCCTCAAGATGAAGAGATGGACCGAGGAACAACTCCAAGGGTTTGAGAAAAATAAGATGATAGTAAAATTTATTATTGATTTGATTCCTAATGACATCTTGTGTAGCTTAGGTGAATACATAGATGCCAAAGAGCTATGGAGCAAAGTGGCAAGATTCCATGAGAATCCACATTCGGCTCAAGAAGAGGAGAAGGCCGAAGAAACAAATTTTTCCTCATAAGAAGTGAGGATTCGAAAGTTGATAGAGAATCAACATCTAGATCGGAATCAATGGAAGAAGTAGAAGTAGAAGAAGTTTTCACCTCTAGGATTGAGGGGGAGGAAGTTAGATCACCTTCCATGACGGATCAAGAGGTAGCCTCAACATCCGGGAGAGATGAAGAAGAACCAACTCCGACACCGACCACCACTCTAGGTAACTCAAGCATTCAAATTAAAAATAAAATCTATATTATATGCTTTGAGTGTAGGGAAGCTGAGCACTATAAGAGTAAGTAATTTAAGAAGGTCAAGAAAAGTCAATCGACACCAAAACCTCAAGAAAAGACCAAGGATGTTGGTCCCCCAACACATAAAATCAAGGAGTACATCACTTTCTTCAAGTGCCAACAACCAGGGCATTTTAGGAGTCGATGCCCTAGGGGGAAGAAGAAGGTCCAAGAAGGAGCATCACAAGTAGGGGAGCTTTAAAAGCTAACCCTAAGGTAAAATTTAATAATGCTCATTTTTTAAGTTATAGGCAAAAGCATGCTAAAAATAATTTTAGTAATCTTGCTATTACTAATGAACAAAAGAATGCTAGAAATAATATGTTTTATTGTTTAGGAGCGAAATATGTCAACCTTAGAAATAAGGAGAAATTTGGGACTAATGTCCCTAAAAATATTTTACCTAAGGACAAACCTAGATCAAACAATTCTAGATCTATCCTTCCTAGGGAGACCATTAGGAAGATAGAGGATCACCTAGGTTTTAACCCTAAATGAACTAGGCATATGCCTAGGAAAAACAATTCTCAAAGGACATATGAAAATTTAAAATTGGGAAGATTAGAATTAGAAAATCAAGGTTTGAGGTCAAGGCTTGAGAAACTAGAAAAGACCTTAGCAAAAATGCAAAATCAAATACAAGGGTCAAAGGATCAAAAATCTAGGTCTAAGAGTCAAAACCTAGGTTTTAGAAAGTAAGATCCAACCAAGGGCAAGAAAGGTTTGGGTCACAAACCTAAGCCCAAGGAGACCTACCATAATGTTCCATTCGATTATGAAACTCAAGTTAGGTCTAGGAAAACCAAGGTCAATAGGGAAGTCATCCCTAAGGTTGACCAAGGTAGGTGCTTAGTGGCTAAGGTTTTAAGGAAACCTAGGGAAGCCATTAAGAAGGTTACAAGGGGAGTTACCCCTAGAGCTAACCTAGGTAAGACCCAAATGACCAAGACTTCAAAGTCTAGGAGGGTCATTAGGAGGGTATCTAGGGAAGTTATCCCTAGTGAATACCTAGTTAACCCAAGGAGCTCCAATAGGTATTGGGTTCCTAGGAGCGTGATCGATTCACGCAAAATGGGTTAGGTTGTGCCAACTTTAAATGGATGGGTAGTTAACCTAATCATGGTAAAGGTGACACTTTTTTCAAGGTTATGGATACCTTGGAAATAGGATTTAATTTTAATCCTAAAGGTTTTTAGGATGTGTCAATATATTTTGAAGATTATGAAAAATCAATCAAATTGGCACAATTAGGGTTAGAGGTTATAGTGTGCCATTTTGAGTTTTTGGCACACTTGGGAGATAAACTAATAATATGGCAAAATGGACTAAATAATAACAAATGACAATTAATATTAAAACTTAGGTATTATTATACCTTTACATTTTATTTGCCATGCTTTATTTTTCATATAACATGTCATGACATCATATCTACTTTTAATTATATAATGTCATGATCATGCTTAGGATTAAGGTTATAATGTCATGTATATTTAGATTATATCATATGTCATGACATCATGATCATTGGCCATGTTTATTTATATCATTATTTATGCCATGATCATTCATGCATTAATAAAATTGATTCAAGGACAATTGACATGATTTGAAGTCCCATGTATAAGGGAATCAAGTAATGTTGCCTTAGAAAAATACATGAAACTCTAGATTAGGATGAACAAAACCCACATATCACATTACATTGACATGTATGTGTATTGATACACTTTAGATACATGTGAGATGCTAGGATATGAGTTGAGTTCAAGGTGCATAGTTTTTGCATCTAGATGAACTAAAACTCATCTATATCATGTATGGATCATTGGAAAAGCTTATGTTCAAGCCATGTACATCATGCTTAGGATTAAGGTTATAATGTCATGTATATTTAGATTATATCATATGTCATGACATCATGATCATTGACCATGTTTATTTATATCATTATTTATGCCATGATCATTCATGCATTAATAAAATTGATTCAAGGACAATTGACATGATTTGAAGTCCCATGTACAAGGGAATCAAGTAATGTTGCCTTAGAAAAATACATGAAACTCTAGATTAGGATGAACAAAACCCACATATCACATTACATTGACATGTATGTGTATCGATACACTTTAGATACATGTGAGATGCTAGGATATGAGTTGAGTTCAAGGTGCATAGTTTTTGCATCTAGATGAACTAAAACTCATCTATATCATGTATGGATCATTAGAAAAGCTTATGTTCAAGCCATGTACATTGAGCCCAAAGAACATGATCCAATATAAGGTTTTAAAACAATTTTAAAATCATTTTGAAAAACCTTGGTGAAGTCTATCTTTTGATAGCAATCACCATTAATGATATTGATACAAAGTGAGCTAAACATTGAAGTTTTTCTTCACTTTTGAACTTTGTATCAATTTCACTATTTTAAGGGTAAATTATTTTTCATATATTTTTCACTCATTGTATTGCTTATAAGTAATGTATGTATGAATTTTCACGATTTTTTGAAAATACGTAGAATTACTTATGAATTTCTAAAGTTCATTTCTGATAACTGAAATTCAAAAATATCAATTATCAGTCGACAGCCGCTTGATGGCAGTCGACTGATGAGCACGACAGTCGACTATTGGCTGATAGAGTCGACTACCAAAGCTGATTTTGGGTAAACAAGGATGTTTAGCCCATGTTTCAGCTATGTTAGGGTTCCCTAACTACTCTTAACCCTAGGATATGCTTTGGAAAGCATTAAAAAGGGTGAAAATCCATTAGATATGGATTAGGAGAGTTGTTAGGGTGATGTATCAATTTTAAGGTGTGGAAAAGTTCAATGTTAAACTTTTAACCTTAATTTTGATGGTTTAGTGTTCCTATTGGCCTAAGGGACTCTCTAAGGACATTGTTGATGCAATGGTCAAAGGGGAGCAAGCCTTTAGGGGGAGGTATCCATCATGGGATGATGGATGTATTTTTTATCATGAGACGGAGAATTGGGAAAATTTGGAGAAGTAAAGATTGCCTCTTTTAAGTGATATGAGACTTATCACTAGGAAGAGTGAAGACATCCTAGGTGTTTTTGGACCAAGGGGGAGATTGTAAGATCTTATTGGTATATGAAACATTGACCTCCTTGGGGAGAACCTTTTTGATGTATGTCAAAAAGGGGGAGAAAGTAAAATTACCAATTTGGGACATTTGGTAAGGAAATTTGAGTTAGGGTTTAGGACTAACTCAAAGGTGTTTGGTTTTTGTCAAACATCAAAAAGGGAGAGATTATTGGTGCAATCGGCCTAGGTGACGATTGACCAGACTCGAGTTTGACTCGAGTAGTGTTTTGATGTTTGACATTGATGTCTGACAATGTGTTGGGAAGATTATTGGTGTAATCGACCCAGGTAATATTTGATGTTTGACGATGGTTTGACCATTGTCATGGGAGAAGTCCAAGTCTTGTGTACTTGGTATGGAAAGTCCAACATGGGTTGGCAAGGAAAGTTCAAGCATGAGTCTTGGCAATTGTAAAGTCCAAGGAGTGATATTGACGGCGTAAAGTCTAAGGGTGGAGTCTTGGTAGCATAAGTCCAAAGGTTGGCGGCGTAAAGTCCAAGCGGAGTCTTGTCAGCGTAAATCCAATGTGCCTTGGCGGTGTAGACCACATTAGAATGACAATAGCCGATGGAAGCACCTGAAGACTAGCGTATGGATGAACAAGTCATGGATGACTTGGTGGGATCCGATAGGCGTGAGACTGACAGAGGTGGCTAGAAGGCTTAGGTCTAGGCTAAGAGTGGTCTGGCAAGTATGAGAGCACCATACTTGGGGTAAAACCTCATGTTTGTGGTATATCAGTCGACTGGGACTATGGTCAGTCGACTGATGTGAGTCGACTGTAAAAAATGACCTAGCATGATCGCTAGCATTGACGATCGTGATGGTTTAGCAATCGGCGATTTGGAGATCGATCATTTGTTGGTCGGATTTTCGAGAGACGAAAGTTTCAGTCGGTTTGGGTTTGTGATCGAGTGATGACTCGATCGATGATCGATGGGCACGATCAGTCAACTGATGGACATGATCAGTCGATTGATGGTCTATCAGTTGAAACTTATCCAATGTGGCTCATGTCGTTGCGAGACAACGACTACAGGAGCAGTCGACTGATGTGTTAGTAATATATGAGAGATGTCCTAAGGCAATCGCCTTTTATTTTAACCATTTATATGATAAATGAAGATTCACTATTTGAGTATACATGTTCTCATGTATTTGATTAGATTTTAAACTCATTTACTGAATGTCTACGATACGATTCACAGCATGAGAGAATTTGTGATTGGATCACAACTAGTGAGTATCTCTACATGTGTAATTGTGATGTATCAGAATTATCCCTAGTCGATGAATTGATGGATTCGAACACCATCAATTCTGTCGAGACTAGCATGAGGTATACTCCTTGGTGTATCCAAGTAGCTGATTCTCACTGGCTAGAGACATTGTGATATTTGGAGTTAATCGTGGATGCTAGTTATGGTAACTAATTCATTGGAGTGACCAGCTGTAAGACTTCATATGATTCTCTGCATATATGGATATGTCAATGAAGTTCTTACTACAGCTTAAGTGCGATGTTCCTTTGACTTGCGGTATTCAAGTCATCTTGGTCATAAAGACTTATGCTTTGACATCTTAAGCAAGCATCTCTGAGGAGATGTGGACCCGGGATGATTGGGCATAATTCGAAGTGATCGAAGGTGTTTGAATAGCCTATAAAGGATTCACCACTCCTTACGAGGAGATGTATACCCATGGCCTCTCGTCGGATTGTTACTAAAGTCTTTGGCCAAAGCATTATATGTTTAGAGTAAGGTACTCTTGGATACATGTGCAGTAACTAGAATCCGTAGGACGAGGAAATGATACTTGGGCTAGGTGTAACGTAGTCAACCTAGTGGGGACTGACACTATAGACCATGTCCTAAACTAAGTGGATATAAGATGAGTGAAAGGAATGAGACACGATTCATTGTAGCTGCTGAAGGGTTTCAGAAATAGTTCTGGATCAACCGTTGAACTTTTCGGTTAATTGGGGATCATGATGTACTACTAGGTGCCACTCATGATCATTCTATAATTAATGGTTAATTATAGATGACCAACATAAATCGAGAACCTATTTGGTCACATGCATAATGAGCTTAATCCGAAGGATTTAAAACGATATTGAGAATGAGATTCTCAGACCGAGAGAAACTAGGTTTGGTTGGACCAAACAAGGAGCGAGTATGAAATCGTTTCAGTCGCAATGGAAGCATGGATGGGATGTGTCTTATGAAGACATGATGGATGAACCAAATTGGTTTGGTTCTAATCCAATGGTGGAGAATAAACCAAAGGAGTTTGGTTTGTTTTAAATGAATGAACCAAAGTTGGTTCGGTTCGTTTTAACTTAAAATAGACCAAATTGGTTTGGTTTAATTTAACTTAAATTAATGGAGCGGATTAACAGATTTTGGTTATGAACCAATAACCATTAGGAGAATTTGTTCTCTATAAAATAGGGCTCAAGGGTTTAATGAGAGCCCTAATCCAAAGTTGCCGCCCCTCTCCCTCTACTCCTCTTGTGGTCGGCGCCCAAACCCTAGCCGCCGCCCACCTCTTGTGCCACCGTCCAAGTTGTTGTCGGCATCCAAACTTAAGCCAGCGATGCTCCGGCGGCCCTCCAGTGATCTTCCTTGGCTCCGGCGACAAGGTGAGCATCTAGCTTCCTTATTTGGCCGGCGCTAATCCTCCACCAAAGCTGTCCAGTTTTCTGGACAGATTGTTTACTTCGTGTCGGAGCATCATTTTGACGACGTTTGGAGCTCCGACAGCGGCTTCCTTGCCGGGAATTTGATATCCGGTAATCCTCATAGGTGGAGGACGAAGGATTCGTCAAACGGTGGGCTAATACCTCTCCGGAGAAGCGAGTTTTTGAGGACTCATTTTGAATCCGAATTTTGATTCGGATTGTGATCTTCTCTCGATCACATCGTCTTCGACATGAGGCTAGTGACTCGTATGAAGATGAGGCTCATGACTTTGTGAAGTCATCTCAAAGATACTCGGCATGGATACGGATAGAGGCGATTCTAGTGATGGTCGCTCCGGTTGATGTCTTTCCCGCTACACGTGATACGTTAGGTATACATAGAATAAATTTTCTTTTATTGCAAAATTTGAAACTATGGTTATGTCTACACATGTTGTACTATGCATGTGTGTGGTGTGTGTGTTATAATAAATTAGATTTATTATTTTTTATTTCTTCCGTTGTGCATATATTTACGAAACATGTTCGAACACACACTCGCCGTGGTGCCGGAAATCTAACAGTGGTATCAGAGCCCAGGTTGTGTTTCGACATAATCATAAAATTATTTTGCGATAGTCGTAATTTTATTTATAGAAATTTTTTACTTTTGGAAAGTTAGAAGTATTTATGGAAATTTTTAATTTTGGAAAGTCTAGAAGTATTTATGAAAATCTGCTACTTTTGGAAAGTTAGAAGTATTTATGGAAATTAATATTTTTCATAAATAAAATATTTGATTAGATTTAGAAATTTTTTTTCTAATTTTATCATGATTTGATTTGGGAATCAAATCTTAAATATATTTTATTTCCATAAATAGTTTTGACAATTTAGGAAATTTGTTTCCTAAATTAAAATTGACTTTCCTTAATCAACATTTTCCACAAATAAAATATGTGATTATATTTGGAAATTTGTTTCCTAATTTAATCATGATTTGATTTGGAGAATCAAGTCTCAAACATATTTTATTTCCATAAATAGTTATGACATATAAGAAAAATTTGTACATGCCATAATTGTATGCCATGTAATTGCATTAGATGCATATCATTATGCCATGCGTGTTGTGACTTGTAGATGTATACCATGTATGCCATGCCATGTAGATAATAGTTATTTGCATGTAAAGAGGATGAGACATAAAAACCCTTACTCAATATTAAAGCCTACACCTTCCATTAATATGGTTAGAACTAGAGTTCCATTTCTTGTTTGGGTTGTTGGACTCTCTCCAAGCCCGGCTCGAACCCGAACATGTTCAAACCATAGAATAGTTTAATACTAATATGGTAAGAGTCAGAGGTCAATCGTTAGCTTTGGTTGTTAGACTCTCTCCAAGCCAGGCTAATTGGTTGAATGTACTCAAACCATATTAAAACTATGTCTTGATTAATGGGTTGGTTTTAACCTGGAGCATCGGCTTGTTGGACTCTCTCCAAGGTCGATGTGAAGGGAGGTGAAGTTGGGTGCTATGCATACGATGCATACTTGTTAATGAGTTAACAAGTCGATGTATGTGTGAACATTCAATTAGTTGATAGCACATTGTGATAGTTGCATATATGTGATATGCAATCGGTATATTTGATACCTACCATCGTAGCTATGAATGACTTGTTGGACTCTCTCCAAGGTTGTTCATATCTACGATGGATATCAGCCCATTCGGAGATGAACCTACGATCTCTCGAAGTGATTTTGGGGTTTTTGAAATTCGGAAAAATGAATGGAATTTATAAATGTATGTTGATGCATTTTAAAATCATTTTCTCATATATTCTCGTTTTGTATTTCTAGGTTAATCGATTGATCATGACGTCTTTGAATTTGTGCACTATTTTGGATTCAAACAAATTGACTGGGCCTAACTTCCTGGACTGGCTTAGAAACTTGAGAATTGTTCTCGAGGTGGAAAAGCTAGCGTATGTCCTTGAAGAGCCTCTTCCCAACCGTCCTAGGGACGATGTAACTCCAGACCAATTGTTGGCCTATCAGAAACATGTGGCAGATTGTGAATTGGCAAGTTGCATCATGCTAGCTGCGATGGTACCTGAGCTGCAAAAGCAGCATGAGCATATGGATGCTAATACTATAATCTTCCATCTTCATGAGTTGTTTGATGAGCAAGCGAGATCCGAAAGGTTCGAAGTCTCCAAGCTCCTCTTCACCTCTAAGATGCAAGAAGGTTCGTCTGTAGTGCAGTTTGTGCTAAAGATGAACGGGTACATTGAGCGGCTGGCCACCCTCGGATTTGTGATGGATCATGAATTAAGTATTGACTTAATTCTGCATTGTTTGCCCAAGAGTTTCTCACAATTTGTGATGAACTATCAGATGAACAAACTAGAATCCATTATTCCTAAGCTCCTCAATATGCTGAAGACTGTGGAGCCTTCTGTGAAGCATGAGGAGAAGGCAGTTCTGTTAGTTGATTCCTCGAAGAAAGGTTCTAAGAGGAAGGCAAAGGAACAGAAGAAAGGGAAGAATAAGAAGGCTAAGAAGGCAGAACCAGCACAAAAGGGCACTTGCCATCATTGTGGCAAGGAAGGCCACTGGCGAAGAAACTGGAAGATTTATCTTGTGTCCGTGAAGAAGAAGAAGGCATCCGATGCCCCATCCTCTTCAGGTATCTTTGTTATTGATTGTCATTCTATTTCCTTAGATACTTGGGTATTGGATACTGGGTGTGGCTCACATATATGTAATGACATACATGGGCTAAGGAATAGAAGAAGACTCGTCAGAGGGGAGTCAAATTTGCAAGTTGGCAATGGAGAAAAGGTTGCTGCGGTCGCCATCGGAACTTATTTACTGAAGCTCCCTAGTGGACTAGTCTTAGAACTGGACAATTACTATTGTGTTCCTTCTCTAATAAAGAACATTGTTTCTATTTCCTGCTTAAATAGAAATGGTTACCATTTGACGTTTAGTAATAATTGTTGTTATATAACTTTGAATGGCGTACTTTATGGGACTGGAACCTTGAGCAATGGTATTTATATGTTGGACTTATCCAGGGACATTTTCAATATCGAAGCGAGCAACAAGCGTGCTCGAAAGGACAATCAATTAGACTCCTACATGTGGTATTGTCGTCTTGGCCATGCAAGCAAGAAACGCATGTCCGAATTACACCGATGTGGAATTCTGGAATCGTTTGAATTAGATTCATACGATACATGCGAATCATGCTTAAAAGGCAAGATGACTAAGTTACCTTTTACAGGAAAAAGGTGAACGAGTGGGAGAGTTGCTAGGTCTAATACATACTGATGTATGTGGACCTATGCCAACTCAAGCTTTAGGAGGCTATAGCTACTTCATTACCTTCACCAATGATCACTCACGGTTTGGGTATGTGTTCTTGATGAAACACAAGTTTGAAGCCTTTGAAAGGTTCAAAGAATTCATAAATGAAGTAGAGAAATAACATGACAAGAGTATTAAAATACTTCGATCGGATCGTGGTGGTGAATACTTAAGTCAAGAGTTTCTAGATTATCTAAGAGACAATGATATATTGTCTCAATGGACTCCGCCATATACACCACAGCATAATAGTGTATTTGAGAGGCGTAACCGGACCTTGTTGGACATGGTCAGGTCAATGATGAAACATGCAAATCTTTCCAAGTCCTTTTGGGGCTATGTGCTTCAGACAGCTGTTTACTTGTTAAATAGAATGCCAACCAAGGTAATCTCTACTACTCCATATGAGATATGGAATAGTAAGAAACCTCATGTATCTTACTTAAAGATATGGGGTTGTCCTGCTTATGTGAAGCGGACTGTATCAGACAAATTGGATGCTAAGTCTGATAAATGTCTATTTATTGGATACCCTAAGGAAACAAGGGGTTACCAATTCTATCATCCTCTGGAACAAAAGGTGTTTGTTTCAAGGCATATTGTGTTTCTAGAGAAAGAGTTTCTCTTGCAAGAAAATAGTGGGAGTGTTGTCGAGCTTGAGGAGGCTCGAGAAACTCAAATAGACATTGATGAGATACCTGGTGAAGCACAATAGCCAATAACTCATAGTGATGAGCCATCAGCTGGACCTATTGTGACACCACATCTTCGTAGATCTGGTAGAACACGCAATATTCCTGAGAGATATGGATTTTTCATAAGTGAATCGAACGACGTGTTACTCATTGATGATGAGGAGCCTACCAGTTATGAAGAAGTTCTGAAAAGTTCAGAAAGGGATAAGTGGCTTGATGCCATGAGGTCGGAAATGGATTCTATGTATGAAAACCAAGTTTGGAACTTGGTTGACCCACCTGAAGGCATAAAACCTATAGGGTGCAAGTGGGTTTTCAAGAAGAAAACTGACATGGATGGTAATGTGATTACTTATAAGGCTAGATTGGTGGCAAAAGGATATCGTCAAAAGCAAGGTGTTGATTGTGACGAAACCTATTCGCTGGTTGCTATGATTAAATCCATTTGGATGCTCCTAGCCATAGCGGCTCATTATGATTATAAGATTTGGAAGATGGATGTGAAAACAACTTTCCTTAATGGAAATCTTCTCGAGGACGTGTATATGATACAACCTGAGGGTTTCACATCGGTTGACAAAACCAAGGTATGCAAATTGCGACGGTCCATATATGGACTGAAGTAAGCATCTAGGAGCTGGAATATCCGTTTTGATGAGACAATAAAAAAGTTTGATTTCTCACAAAATCCAGACAAACCTTGTGTGTACAAGAAGGTTAGTGGGAGTGCAGTCGTGTTCCTAGTATTGTATGTCGATGACATATTACTTATAGGAAACGATGTTTCTGTCTTACAGTCAATTAAGATTTGGTTGTTCAAGACATTCTCCATGAAAGACCTGGGAGAAGCAACCTACATCCTCGGGATTAAGATCTATAGAGATAGATCGAAATGGTTGCTTAGTCTTTTGCAGTCTATATATATAGACCGAGTGCTAAAGAGGTTTAGCATGCCGAAGTCCAAGAAAGGTTTCCTACCCATCAGGCATGGGATACACCTTTCGAAATCTATGTGTCCACGCATAGAAGACGAGAGGATTTGCATGAGTAAGATTCCCTATGCATCCGCAATAGGATCTATCATGTATGCTATGTTATGTACGAGGCTCGATGTATTGTATGCTTTGAGTGTCACGAGTAGATACCAGTTTGATCGAGGAATGGATCACTGGACGGCTGTTAAGACCATCCTTAAGTACTTGAGAAGAACTAAGGATGTGTTCCTAATATATGGAGAATGAGACATGGTGATATGCGGGTATACAAATGCCAGCTTCTAGACAGACAAGGATGATTCTAGGTCTCAGTCTGGATACGTGTTCACCTTGAATGGGGGTGCAGTGAGTTGGAAAAGTTCCAAACAAGACACTGTAGCGCTAAGGCAGAATACATTACAGATTCGAAAGCATCAAAGGAAGTGGTTTGGATCAAGAAGTTCATTTATGAACTTGGTGTGGTTCTAGCCATTGTTGAAGCAATACCGGTCTACTGCGACAACAATGGAGCAATTGCACAGGCGAAAGAGCCAAGGTCTCATTAATAATCCAAACATGTGCTTCGCCGCTATTATCTGATCAGAGA
Organism: Wurfbainia villosa; assembly: GCA_025175895.1. NCBI lineage: Eukaryota > Viridiplantae > Streptophyta > Magnoliopsida > Zingiberales > Zingiberaceae > Wurfbainia > Wurfbainia villosa. The sequence goes on from CM045995.1 coordinate 28,763,231, forward strand.
GATCATTAGTAGGAAGGAAATACAAATCAAGAAAATTCCCACTGAAAGGAACTTATCGGATCCTTTGACTAAGGCATTACCTCAAAGTAAGTTTGAGGGTCATGTTAGAGTCTATGGTATTGGATACCGTAGCGATTGATATTAGGCCAAGTGGGAGTTTGTTAGTAATATATGAGAGATGTCCCAAGGCAATCTCATTTTGTTTGAACCATTTATATGATAAATGAAGATTCACTATTTGAGTATACATGTTTTTATGTATTTGATTAGATCTTAAACTTATTTACTGAATGTCCATGATACGATTCACAGCATGAGAAAATTTATGATTGGATCACAACTAGTGAGTATCTCTACATGTGTAATTGTGATGTATTGGAATTATCCCTAGTCGATGAATTGATGGATTCGGATACCATCAATTCTGTCAAGACTAGCACGAGGTATACTCCTTGGTGTATCCAAGCAGCTGATTCTCACTGGTTGGAGACATTGTGATGTTCGGAGTTAATCATGGATGCTAGTTATGGTAACTAGTTCATTGGAGTGACCAGCTGTAAGACTTCATATGGTTCTCTGCATATATGGATATGTCAATGAAGTTCTTACTACATCTTAAGTACAATGTTCCTTTGACTTGTGGTATTCAAGTCATCTTGGTCATAAAAAATTATGCTTTGAAATCTTAAGCAAGCATCTCTGAGGAGATGTGGATCCGGGATGATTGGGCATAAGTCAAAGTGATCGAAGGTGTTTGAATAGCCTATAAAGGATTCACCACTCCTTGCGAGGAGATATATACCCATGGCCTCTCGTCGGATTGTTACTAAAGTCTTGGCCAAAGCATTACATTTTTAGAGTAAGGTACTCTTGGATACATGTGCAGTAACTAGAATCCGTAGGACGAGGAAATGATACTTGGGCTAGGTGTGACGTAGTCAACCTAGTGGGGACTGACACTATAGACCATGTCCTGAACCAAGTGGATATAAGATGAGTGAAAGGAATGGGGCACGATTCATTGTAGCTGCTGAAGGGTTTTAGAAATAGTTCTGGATCAACCGTTGATCTTTTCGATTAATTGGGGATCATGATGTACTACTAGGTGACACTCGTGATCATTCTATAATTAATGGTTAATTATAGATGGCCAATATAAACTGAGAACCTATTTGGTCACACGCACAACGAGCGTAATCTGAAGGATTTAAAACGATCTTGAGAATGAGATTCTCAGGCCGAGAGAAACTAGGTTTGGTTGGACCAAACAAGGAGCGAGCATGTAATCGTTTCAGTCGCAATGAAAGCGTGGATGGGTCGTGTCTTATGAAGACATGATGGATGAACTAAATTGGTTTGGTACTAATTCAATGGTGGAGAATAAACCAAAGGGTTTTTTTAAACGAATGAACCAAAGTTGGTTCGGTTTGTTTTTACTTAAAATAGACCAAATCATTTTGGTTTATTTTAAATTAAATTAATGGAGCGGGTTAACGGGTTTTGGTTATGAACCAATAACCATTAGGAGAATTTGTTCTCTATAAAATAGGGCTCAAGGGTTTAATGAGAGCCCTAATCCAAAGTTGCCGCCCCTCTCCCTCTTCTCCTCTTGTGGTCGACGCCCAAACCTTAGCCGCCGCCAACCTCTTGAGCCGCCGTCCAAGTTGTTGCCGGCGTCCAAGCTTCATCCGGCGATCCTCCGGCGACCCTCTGGTGATCTTTCTGGGCTCCGACGACAAGGTGAGCATCTAGCTTCCTTATTTGGCCGGTGCTAATCCTCCACCAAAGCTGTCCAATTTTCTGGACAGCTTGTTTACTTCGTGTCGGAGCGTCGTTTGGGCGACATTTGAAGCTCCGACAGTGGATTCCTTGCTGGGGATTCGATCTCTGGTAATCCTCATAGGTGGAGGATGAAGGATTCGTCAAACGGTGGGCGAATACCTCTCCAGAAAAGCGAGTTTTTGAGGACTCGTTTTGAATCCGAATTTTGATTCGGATTGTGATATTCTTTTGATCACATCGTCTTCGAGACGAGGTTAGTGACTCATACGAAGACGAGGCCCGTGACTTTGTGAAGTCATCCTGAAGATATTCGGTGTGGATATGGATAGAGGCGATTCTAGCGAGGGTCGCTACGGTTGATGCCTTTCCCGCTACACGTGATACGTTAGGTATACGTAGAATAAATTTCCTTTTATTGCAAAATTTGAAACTATGGTTATGTCTACACACGTTGTATTATGCATGCGTGTGGTGTGTGTTGTAATAAATTAGATTTATTATTTTTTATTTCTTTCGCTGTGCACATGTTTACGAAACATGTTCGAACACACACTCACCGCAGTGCTGGAAACCCAACATGTTGGTCTTGATCAGTCGACTGCTAGGCCAAAATCAGTCCGAGTTGCAGGTTTAAAAGGAGCACGAAGAGAAGATTTTGGCCAAGTTTTCTTGAAAAGTTTTGGGGCGATTTGCTGCTGCAATTTGGGGTCTCCATGTGCAACTCAAGCAACCAAACAAGCAAGCATCAAAAAGCTCATTTGTAATGTTCCCTTTACATAGATTATTGTATTCATACTTGTATTTGCTTGTTTTTGTTATATTACTTTGTGTAATCATTTGTACGAGGTTTCTCCACCTCCGACGTGTTGTCAAGAAGGAGTTTATTTGAGTAGTGGTGTGTGTTGGCATCACTAGAGTTCATTTAAGCTCAATCCGTGGAGTAGGAACTATACGGTTCCGAACCACATTATATTGTGTCTTGTACATTGTATTTGTGTTTGTTTTGTATTTCTACTATTTTTCTGCGCTAACAAACATCGTAGACAATCAAGAATGCGAGAATGATCAAATTTCGTGAAGCGACGAAGTACTATTCACCCCCTTTAGCGGGTGCACAGGTCCTAACAGCGACGTCCCCGCCTGGGGAGCGATGCCCCCTAGCGGCGTCCCCGCATGAGGGTCATCTGCTGGGGCCCCTTGTTGGCCCAGCTGTTAGTAATATATGAGAGATGTCCTAAGGCAATCGCCTTATGTTTTAACCATTTATATGATAAATGAAGATTCACTATTTGAGTATATATGTTTTCATGTATTTGATTAGATCTTAAACTTATTTACTGAATGTCCCCGATACGATTCACAGCATGAGAGAATTTGTGATTGGATCACAACTAGTGAGTATGTCTACATGTGTAATTGTGATGTATTGGAATTATCCCTAGTCGATGAATTGATGGATTGAGACACCATCAATTCTGTCGAGACTAGCACGAGGTATACTCCCTGGTGTATCCAAGTAGCTGATTCTCACTGGCTGGAGACATTGTGATGTCCGGAGTTAATTGTGGATGCTAATTATGGTAATTAGTTCATTGGAGTGACCAACTGTAAGACTTCATATGGTTCTCTGCATATATGGATATGTCAATGAAGTTCTTAGTGCAGCTTAAGTGTGATGTTCCTTAGACTTGCGGTATTCAAGTCATCTTGGTCATGAATATTGGATCGAGAAGCGTCGCTAGAGGGGGGGTGAATAGCGATCATAAAACTTTCGTTTTCGTTCGTTCGATACGCAAAGTAAACGAGTAAACACAGCGGAAAATAAAATGACACGTTTATTTTACTTGGTTCACAACTCAGTGGTTGCTACTCCAAGGCCCTATCGGTCCTTGACCGCGTACGGAGGGCAAAGCACTATAACGTCTCCTCCTCGTTGAAGGTAGGAGACAACGATCACAAAATCCGGAAGTACGAGGATGAGGCAACAAGCCTACCTCACCTCGTTACAAAAAAAACAACGAATACAATAATAAAAAGTATTACTAGATGCTGCTGCCGACGAAGAAGATTTGAGGTTGTCGTCGCGTCGGCGTTATGACGGTGTTGAAGCATTGGCGTTGTAGGAGCACTTGATGAATAATTGATGTGATTTGGAGTGGAATCCTCCCCTCCTTTTATAGACTTTGGCCTCTGAAATTGTCTCCTATTTCTTTGGAACGGATCATGGATTTTTCCAAATTTTATCGCGAAGTGGCCGCGTCAAACGTTATCCGTTTTGACCTAGCACAAAGTCGAGTGCCGCCATCATCGGTGATGACTCCCATCACCGATGATGGGCATCGCTGATGCTATGTGTCCAAAGCATTGACCGCTTGGCCACTTCCCTGCAATAAGAGGTTAGCTCGGAAAATGATAAATACGACGGTTTCTGACCGTCCGATCTCGACCTAGACCTTCCACGGGAAGTCTTAATCGGATCGCCGCCTATGGTCGTCCCCGTAAAAAGGACACAACCTTACAATCTCTCACTCACACGAGCTTACCTCGATAGTAGCTCTCGCTTTCGGCCTTCCACTTGATTCCTTCGGCTCCCTCCGAAGTCACTCGAGTGTCGCCCGACCACCGCGGCTTCCTCCGGGTGTCGCTAGCCTTTAGCTCCAGCATTAATACTTTTCTGCACACTCGATAGCTCGTGAGATAACGATGTAAACTTAACTTTGTGTCTTTACCATAATCAAAACACAGGTTCGATTATCTAGTGCACCAACAATCTTTTTGATCTATGGCAAACCAACACAAAGTTAAGGGAAATTAAAGCATAAACCAAGTATAGTAAATGATGAATGTCATTTTCAAAACTCCCTTAACCAAAACTCCCTCTTAACCCTTGGTGAGTTTTGAAAGAGATACTTTAGTTCAAAATTAAATAAATTTTGTGTTACTCCCCCTTAACTTTTGCTCTTCTCCCCCTTTTGCCATAAATCAAAATAAACGTTGGGGTTTGTTATATAAAAATAGGGGTTGAAAGACAATATGGTATATGCATGCATCAAAATAAATCAACTATGAGTCCAAGCATGCGTCTAGCAGTAATTAGATAGATTGGTTCGAGGTGTGTCCCTCTGCACCAATAATCTAAAGGTTTGTAATATAACCCTTTAGGGTTAGTTTGCTCTCCCCCTTAGTCAAATATATGAAGTATAAGAGATGTAGGGGGCGCTAAACTTTGGCCTAAGGTTTGTTAAGTACAATAGTTGAAAAAATAAGTAGTATTTTGAAGAGGTTGTTTTAACTATATTTCAATTATCCTTAACATCTCACCTGTGTCTATATGATCAAGCATGTCATACTTATGTGTTTTTGTGAGATGACTTTCAATTAAGTTGATTAAGTGCATTTAGGTTCAAGTAATTTTATGTTAGATTTGGATTTGACCCTAGGCTTGTCAAGTTTACCTTTTCAAGATCATGGCTTCCAGGTCGTGGCGAGGCACAGGGGCCTTCTTTTATCGGATCATCGACCACTTCCTTAGACAAAGCCATTTTCAAGAAAATGATGACTTGACTCACCTAAGATTATTTCCTAGTCTAACTGGTTATTTTTGAAAAGAGGCTCCCCGAGGCTCAATCTTTTAAATAGGATTTTAGTTGGTTATGTCGTGTTCTAAGTGAGTTCAAAAGTTTTAAAGCACAATCTTTTAAGTTAAAGCATGCAATTTCTAAGTCAAAGCACAAACATGTTTTGTATTGGCTCCCCCTAGACCGTTGAATCGGTTCGGTCTATCCACATAGTGGATTTGGTCCTTGGGAACCCAGTACGTGTTGGATCCTAGAGTTGAGATCAAAAGGTTCTTAGGGACCCATGCTTGGACTCTTTGATGACTACGATTTACGATAGACATATATGACCTATTCGTAGTCGTTGACCTAAATCAAGTCCCGGCTTTGTTGTACCTTTGCTCTTTGGGTTCCAAGTAGTCGATTAAGGTTCTTAGATCCCAACGTGAACCTTTCCAACCTAGCCTCAACCTCTTGAACTTGGTCTTTCAAGAGAGAATTCTCCTCCTCAAGTTTTTCAATTTGAGTTGAGTTTCCCTCTTGAACTTGACTAGTTGAAGGGGTTAGAGTAGCCTCTTGCTTGAGGGTTTCAACCTCCTCAAGTAACGACTCAACCCTAGACTCGGACTTAGTTAATTTCCTATTAAGCATTTTAATTGTATTGTAAAGCGTACTAATTAAAGAGCGATTAACCTTGACTTTCCCTTTTGGTCCGGCTTTGAGTTTTCTCTCGATTCTCTCGAAATAATCTTGGCCTGAGTCGGAGTTGTAGTTGGACTCGGCTTCGGATTCTGACTCGGACTCCTCCGTTCTTGCCATGTAAGCTATGTCTTCTCTGTTGTCCCAAGTTGCATGGAAGGCTTTTCTTGCTACCTTTTTCTTTTGGTTCTCATTCTTCAATTTCCTTCTTTGTCCTGCAAGTAGAGCAATACCTCTCTCGGCCCGGACCACGTTAGTTTGCTCATGAAGTTCAAACTCAGAAAATAATTCGTCTAACCTAAGCTTCGAAAGGTCCTTAGAGACCTTGTAGACATCGACCATGGATGCCCACAAGGTAGTCCTAGGGAAAGCATTTAAAGCGTACCTTATAAGGTCCCGGTTCTCTATGGCTTGCCCGATCGAATGAAGACCGTTGACGATATCTTGGATCCGCACATGTAGTTGGGTGGCGGTCTCATGATCCTGCATCTTTAGATTATACAGTTTATTTAAAAGTAAATCTCTTTTACATACCTTAGCATCGGCCGTCCCTTCATGTAAGTCAATCAATTTATTCCAGAGGTCTTTGGCGCTAATGAATGGTCCGATGCGGTTGAGTTCCTCCTTGGACAAGCCGCATTGCAATATTTGGGTTGCTCTTGCATCGGCTTCGATTTGCCTCTTGGTTGCATTTGTCCACTTGTTGAAATCCAAGGCCTCTCCTTGATCATTGGTGGGTAGAGCAAAGCCGGTTTGGATTATTATCCAAGTCTCGACTTGTGTTTTCAAGAAACACTCCATCCGACCTTTCCAATAACGGAAATCATTTCCGTTAAAGAACGGAGGTCGGGTGGTGCTATACCCCTCAATGTGAGCCATTAAGTCTCTTGCAAAAATACAAATAAAACCAAAGAGAATTCCAAGACTTGGTCTTGGATTAGTAGTGCGGGAAATAATAGGAAATAAACAGAAATAAATAAGAAGAATAAGAAAATAAAACAAATTAGAAACTTACGACCTTCGGTGTCCCCGAAAGGCTACTGAACGTTGGATTTTGGGGCTGGAAACAGCTTGTTACGAGGGTAAACCCTCGTAAGAAATGTAGATCTTTCTGAGAGCTTCGATTTGGTACGTAGATCGTTATGTGAGTCCACTTGTGCGAAAAGTTATGGCCGTTTTACCGTCGGCTACTCCAAGAGAGAAAACTTGCAAGCACACAACCAAAAGAAACGTACCAAGACTTCGTCTTGGATTAGTAGTGCGGGAGGAATAAAAACCAGAGAAAGATACGAATCGAAAAATATGAATAAAAAACCAAAATGTGCTAGATCGGTGGTTTCACCAAATCTTAGCACCCCCGCTCTGATACCAATTGTTGGATCGAGAAGCGTCGCTAGAGGGGGGGTGAATAGCGATCATAAAACTTTCGTTTTTGCTTAGATTCGATACGCCAAAGTAAGCGAGTAAACACAGCGGAAAATAAAATGACACGTTTATTTTACTTGGTTCACAACCCTGTGGTTGCTACTCCAAGGCCCTATCGGTCCTTGACCCGCGTCTGGAGGGCAAAGCACTATAACGCCTCCTCCTCGTTGAAGGTAGGAGACAACGATCACTAAAATCCGAAGTACGAGGATGAGGCAACAAGCCTACCTCACCTCGTTACACAAAAAACAACGAATACAATAATAAACAGTATTTCTAGATGCTTCTGCCGACGAAGGAGATCTGTGGTTGTCGTCGCGTCGGCGTGATGACGGTGTTGAAGCGTTGGCGTTGTAGGAGCACTTGATGAATAATTGATGTGATTTGGAGTGGAATCCTCCCCTCCTTTTATAGACTTTGGCCTCTAAAATTGTCTCCTATTTCTTTGGAACGGATCATAGATTTTTCCAAATTTTATCGCGAAGTGGCCGCGTCAAACGTTATCCGTTTTGACCTAGCACAAAAGCTGAGTCGTCGCCATCAGTCGACTGATGACTCCCATCAGTCGACTGATGGGCATCGGCTGATCGCTATGTGTCCGTGATCATTGCCGCCACTTGCCACTTCGCAATAAGAGGTTAGCTCGGAAAATGATAAATACGACGGTTTCTGACCGTCCGATCTCGACCTAGACCTTCCATGGGAAGTCTTAATCGGATCGCCGCCTATGGTCGTCCCCGTAAAGAGGACACAACCTTACAATCTCTCACTCACAAGAGCTTACCTCGATAGTAGCTCTCGCTTCCGGCCTTCCACTTGATTCCTTCGGCTCCCTCCGAAGTCACTCGAGTGTCGCCCGACCACCGCGGCTTCCTCCGGGTGTCGCTAGCCTTTAGCTCCAGCTTTAATACTTTTCTGCACACTTGATAGCTCGTGAGATAACGATGTAAACTTAACTTTGTGTCTTTGCCATAATCAAAACACAGGTTCGATTATCTAGTGCCCCTGCACCAACAATGAAGACCTATGCTTTGACATCTTAAGCAAGCATCTTTGAGGAGATGTGGACCCGGGATGATTGGGTATAAGTCGAAGTGGCCGAAGGTGTTTGAATAGCCTATAAAGAATTCACCACTCCTTGCGAGGAGATGTATACCCATGGCCTCTCGTCGGATTGTTACTAAAGTTTTTGGCCAAAGCATTACATGTTTAGAGTAAGGTACTCTTGGATACATGTGTAGTAACTAGAATCCGTAGGACGAGGAAATGATACTTGGGCTAGGTGTGACATAGTCAACCTAGTGGGGACTGACATTATAGACCATGTTCTGAACTAAGTGGGTATAAGATGAGTGAAAGAAATGGGGCACGATTCATTGTAGCTACTGAAGAGTTTCAGAAATAGTTCTGGATTAATCGTTGACCTTTTCGATTAATTGGGGATCATGATGTACTACTAGGTGCCACTCATGATCGTTATATAATTAATGGTTAATTATAGATGACCAACATAAACCGAGAATCTATTTGGTCATACGTACAATGAGCGTAATCTGAAGAATTTAAAACGAGCTTGAGAATGAGATTCTCAGACCAAGAGAAACTAGGTTTGGTTCGACCAAACTAGGAGCGAGCATGAAATCGTTTCAGTCTCAATGGAAGCGTGGATGGGCCGTGTCTTATGAAGACATGATGGATGAACCAAATTGGTTTGGTTCTAATCTAATGGTGAAGAATAAACCAAAGGGGTTTGGTTTGTTTTAAACGAACGAACCAAAATTGCACTACAAAAAAAAACAGAAATTTGGGACGAATTTAGCGACAAATTTTAAAAAAAAATTCGGTGCAAAATATTTTTGTGACGAATTTTGCGACAAAAATTTTTTTGTTGGGAAATAAGCGTCGCAAATTTTAGCGACAAAAATAGCGATGAAGTTTTTGCGACGAATTTTAGCGACGAAAATTAGGGACGAATTTTAAATTTCGTCGAAAATTTTGTTGCAAAAAGTTACCCAGATTTCCCAAATTGTGAATTATAGCAAAATTTTACGAATTAAAAATTAAATGCAAATTCTGACGAAAAGAATTAAATCATAAAATTTTGTGACGAATTCTTTTTAGTTAAATTTTGCAACGAAATAAGGAAATCGTTAGTAATTTTTCGACCGATAAAAATTAAATCAAATTTATCGCTAAATTAAATCGAAAAATTAAATGCAAATAATAATTTTTTGCGACAAATTAATTTTTTCGTTGGTAATTTTCGCGACGAAAAAAGGAATTCGTTGGTAAATTTGCGATGTTTCCAAATTCGTTGCAAATTTAAATCATTGAAATTTGCGACGAATCGTTTTAAATCGCAAAATTTGCGATGAAATATTTTCGTCGCATAAATTTCGTTGCAAAATTAAATCGCATGATTGGTTTCGTTGCTAAATTAAATGCAAATTTTGCGGAATTATTTTTCGAAATCATAAATTTAAATTCGGAAAATTCATTGCAAAATTGTCGCATGATTGGATTCGTTGCTAAATTGTCATAAATTTAAAGAAATTTAAATTTAAATCATAAAAGTCGTCGCAAATTTCTCAAGATTTAGCAACGAATTTGTATATTTGTCGCTAAATTTGTCGCAAAATTAAAAAATTTTTGACAGATTTATTCCGTTTAGATATTCTATCGTATATACAAATTTTCACACACACACAACAAAACACAATAATTTATAATATCCAAATAAATACATTCAATACAAACAAAACACACACACATTCAATACAACAAAATAATATTCAATAATATCAAAACATATTTCATATCAAAATAAATACAAAGCAACATCATTAGTTTAGAGCAATACAACATTCCAAATAAAAAGTTATATCCTACAACATTTCAAACATTAACATAGTTATGATATCCAAATAACAATGTCCACAAAAGATCTCAAGACATGGGGAAAAAAAAAGAATCTGGTAAGCAATCGCCGACATTCTTCTACCTGCATTAGAAAAGAAACAAACAACAAAAAGTATCATACATTAAAAAAACATATAAACTAACACGAAAAAAAATAAAGACTTACAATGATGTGCATTTTTACATAAGGATTGACTTCATCGATCATTCCTGTTTAAAGCAAAATAAAAAGTACTAAGAAAAAATGTAAAAAATGAAGGATTAACAAACTAGATAAACTAAACAATTATAAAGGTACTAATTAAAAACATGCATACAATATCATCATCGTCGCCACCATCATCGTCTTGACTCGGAGGAATATGACTGGGACCAGAACTAAATTGCTGAAACTGGCGCATAAGAAAGGCTTGTTGTCGTCGCATCTCTATCATTTCCTGATCCCTTTGTGAGTTTTGATGTTGTATTGCTAAAATTTGCTGATCTCTTTCATGTATTATGCCCTTTAAATTGCTAACCTCCTCAGTCAAGTTTTGTATCTGTGCCGCTACTGCTGGTGGAGTAGAAGAAATAGATCTACGAGGAGCATTATGCATTCTGCTCAGAGAACCCATACCTAGTATCCTTCCCCCTTTGGATCCTCCACTCGCCATAAATCCATATTATTACTAACAGATGGCTCAGACCCCTCAGTATCACCGTCATCTCCTGAAATTCTCTGAGATGAGGATAACTGATCATATCTCTCCTACACAAAATTAAAAATTTAATCAGAGCATTTACATAACTAACAAAATTAAAGTTATAAAGTAAGTTTAAAGATTATTTCCAACCTTAACAGCTCGAGCTCTATCTCCACTCCAAGTCTTATCTTTTTTTTGGAAAGTGCGAACGAAAGTATCTATAAATTCCGGCTCCTTTCCCAATTCCTTAGACTAAATATAAGAATGTTATAAATAAAATAATAATCTGAAATAAATTTAAAAACTAATTGTAGAATTTAAAAATTACCAATCTACGTGAATGCTCCTCGATATTTATAGATCCGCCCGCATATGTTGCAGATAAGTCTCTGCATCATGCTGATTTAATTTATTCTGCTGACTTTTCGCTTCTCATCCGATTGCCAATAATCGAGATTTTACTCCAATTTTCCGACGTGACACAAAGTGGTTTTTTTCCAGATTTGCATGACTCAATACATGCCGGATATGACGCCACATTTTTTAAAAATTCTTTTAACTTCCAAGTCTTGAGTAGGGTCCCAAATAAATTTCCGCTGGGATGGAAAAAAAACTATTGATTATATAATCACTTATTTAATATATAAAATGAATCAATTATACCTGAAACTCGCACCACCATAGTTCTTTTGTAGGTCCTGGCGTGCTTGAGTATGACAAAGAGTCTCCTCTCCAATAGTTATTCACGATTTTATTGATCTCGCAATAATGCATGTGCAATTTTCAAACCTACAATAAAGTGGAAATAAATTTAATAAATATTTAAGATAGTTTATAAATTATAATATTTATAATACTTACGAATCTCCAATAGGGAATATATACGGTCGACTTTCTATGTTCTCAGTAGAGGAGTGTCTGGCGGGTACAGGTGAATCAGAATGGGAAGGTCGTGCCGGCGAATGAGATGGTACTACCGACTGATCATGTGAAGGTCCAGGCAGATCAGGAGGGCATGTAGGTATAGTGCTGGCAGGCGGTGGATCAGTCTGGCCACTACTAGTACTCTATCGTCTCTGTCCACCACGTCGAAACTATCAACCAAAAACAAAATTAGCATAAAGAAAATAAAACTTTTATGCTTAATGAAGAACATGGAAAACTTACAATATTCATAATGAAGATATGAGAGACTGCGACTGCGATAAACTACGATGATTTCACCACTGATAACCTATAAGAACAAAATATACACAACATACAGAGACAAATGATATAAATTTAACAATGAGACATTATATAAACAAATAATTGAGCTAAGAAAATTTGTAAAATTTTAGTTTAAAACTAAAATTATATATAAAAAAACTTACCCTAGACGTCAAATTTCAAAGTCCTCATTATCATCTTCCTCATCCTCATCAGTATCCTCATCCTCGGTCTCCTCCTCCTCTTCCTCCTCGTCCCCCTCCTCCTCCTCCCCCTCCTCCTCCTCATCATTATCATCAATTTCAGTTGCATCCACGTTTATCACTACTCCGCTGGGATCTCGTAACGTTGGAATAATATATTCCTCGGTATGAAACATATTTGTAACTTTATCTTGTTGATATGCAATGTCTTGCCAGCGCTCTTCAATTTTTTTCCGTGCTTTTGTTTTACAAACAGCCCACCATTCATTCTTGTCACGCCTCAAACTAGGATATGGAGCATAGAAAACTTGAATGGCTTGTTGTGCCAAAATAAATGGTTCATATCTCTTATAAAATCTTTTATGATTAATTTCAACCAAATTATACTGTGGATGCACCTTCATCCCTCTGACGGGGTCAAACCAGCGACACATAAATAAGATAACTCGCATTTCTGGACCAGGATAATCAATCTCTATAATTTCATCCAACAAACCATAAAATTCATTGCTTGCACCTCCATCATTTGAAGACTGAACACATACTCCACTATTCATTGTACTCTTTCCATTTCCATGTTCTTGAGTGTGGAAATTATAGCCGTTTATGAAATATGCTGGCCAAGTGCGTACCATTGCTTTTGGACCCCATGATAGATGGATTAGCAAATCTTGCTGAACGTGAGTTTGATTAGCATAAACCTATACTCAAATGAAAATGATATTTATTTAAAAGTTAAGATATGTGTCCAAAAAATGAGCTAATTATAACTGCTTACATATGATTTGAACCATGGTGCAAATTCTGCTCATGAAGTTATCAAAGTCACGGTCGGGATTTGAATATAAGTTTTGGAAAATCCTATAATAAAAATTGTATTAAAACATAAACAAATAAACACTTGGCGAAGATAATAGGAAATATATACTAACTCGAAATATGGCGATATACGGACAATTAAGTAAAACATATGTCCTGGAACGCCATTCTTGATCGATTAAGTATCGTTGCTTACACGGTCCACTTGGTCGACCAAGATAATTAAAAATTGAGAATGAATTCAAATTTGGATCGACAGGACCTTCATCATTCCTTCCGGATTTCCGTCTTTTGGTCTGAACGTGAGGCTCAAAATAATATTATGCAAAAGTTGTTACTTCCTCCACAATATATGCATTCACAATAGAGGCTTCAACATGTGCTTTATTTTTCACTTTTTTCTTCAAATGATATAAGAATCTGATTGTAATATAACAAATTGTATTAGAAATGAATATATAAAAAAATTATACTTTTTTATGCAATATTAACGAAGTATAGAATATGCGAATTATACCTTTCAAAAGGATACATCCATCGATAATGAACTGGTCCTCCAACTTTGGCCTCATATGGCAAGTGAACCAAAAGATGTTCCATTGAATCAAAAATCTGTGGAAAAATCCTTTCTAAATTGCACAAAATGATTGGAATGTCTCTCTCTAACTTCTCCATGTGTGAATTTCCCAAAACTGTTGAGCATATATCATGAAGAAAAATACTTAACTCTGTAATGGCACCCCAGACATAATTCGGTAAGAGTTCTTTAAAGCCAATAGGAATTAGTCTTTCCATGAATATATGACAATCATGGCTTTTCAAACCAATCAATTTGCATTCCTTCATATCGACACATCTCCCAAGATTAGAAACATACCCATCAGGAAATCTCAATGACTTCAACCATTCACAAAGAACACGTCTACATTCCTTATTCAATGTATAAACTGCCTTTGGTTTTGGTCCCCTACTATTTTCATCAACATCAAGGGTGGGTCGTTTACAAATGAGTCGCATATCTTTTCTTGCATTCAGATTATCTTTTGTTTTTCGGTGATATCCATCCGTATTTATCGATTATCAAAAATATTCTTCTCAATATGCATAACATCGAGATTATGATGAATCAAATTACTAAACCAATACGGTAACTCCCAAAATATACTTCGCGTTTGGTCCATTTATGGTTGCTTCCATATTCATAAGTTGTACCATGTGGCTCTTCAATAACGGATGGAAGGTGAAGAACTCGTACCAAATATCTTCACTGTCAATCTCAATGGCGGAGGTGTTCTTTCAATTCGATTCCTAGTGAATTCATCTTTATTCCTTCGAAATTATGATTTAGTGGTAAAAATTGTCGATGACAATCAAAATAACTTCGGCTTCTTACCATGCTTCAATCTAATCGACTTTGATCTCTCCATACATATTGCATCCTAAGATGCTGCGATTCCACTCGATAGCATACCATGTTTAAGTCATTTATGGTCCAAAGAAGAGCGCCTTCATTACAAACATCGATTAGTATGAGCGTCGTATGTAGGAAAACCTTCATCCCATAGTTGTTTTAGCTTTGCAATCAATGGTTGCATATAAACATCTATTAACTTCTTGGATTTTTGGGCGAGCACAACCAATGTTAAAAACATATACGGTGTTTTCATGCACATCCCAGGCGGAAGATTATACAGAGTTAATATAACTGGCCAACAAGAATAGTGTCTTCCTGATTTACCAAATGGAGCAAATCCGTCAGCATAGAGACCTAACCTAATATTTCGAGTCTCCTTCGCAAAATCAGGGTATGTTCTATCAAAATTTTTCCACGCCTCTGCATCTGATGGATGACACATTAGTCCCTCTTCTGTTCGATGATTTACATGCCAAGTCATGTGTTCAGCAGTTGTCTTTGATGCATAAAGCCTTTGTAACCTAGGAGTTAAAGGCAAATAAAACAACGACTATATGATTTACGTCGTTCTTTGCTCCTACTAGTGCTCTTGTACCTATCTTGATTACGAATTTACAAACATCCACATCCATCATCTCCCCAATATAACATACAACCATCTCTGCACACATCAATTCTTTCCTTTGGAGACCTAATTCTTTCATCGGTTTTTCATCTTGTACAAATCATTGGGCAAGATATATGATCAATGTGCAATGCCTCTTCAAAAGCTTGAACAAAATTATTAAAACACTCTTCAGACACATTATGCTTTGCCTTTACATTCAACATTCTTGCAGTGAACGATAGTTTAGTGTGAGTCTCACAACCAGCCCATAAAGGTGCATCTGCAGCACTCAACACCTCTAAATTTGAGCTTTGCTTCATTATTCCTAGTCTGACCGAGATCTGTTACTTGCACCTCTTCCAAGGGTGATGCATTAGTAAACATTTGCTCAGCTGTAGGAGGACAACTTGAAGTTGCACCTTGTGATTGGGGAATCAAATTCGGGCCTGCTACATCATATATCATCCTCTGATATGGATTTAATTGATTATAATCACTTTGATCCCTAGAGACTTGTGTGTTCTATCATAGACTTCATCGATATAAATGGTTCACCATGACATGTCCAGCTATAGTAATCGCATCTAATCCAAACCTACAAAGATGCTCAAACTTTGCTAGACGGTAAAATCTACCATTGTGACACTTTCTCGCACGGACACCTTATCCGATTACCATCCATAAACTCAACATTACTAGTCATAAATTTAAAACTCTTGCAACCCACTCATAAATTCATTAGTTAAACCCCGACGTTCAGGTAAATTCCTATTATACATCCAACTCCTTTCACGCTGCATTTTGTCTGTTTTCAATCAATTATATTAATATAAACCATACCACTCTAATACCATTCTAGATCAACACAGTAAAATTAACAATAATATAAATTTCAATTTAAAAATAATACTGATTTAACAAAATTTAAATATTATACCACTAGTGGTCACGGCGCCTCGAGGCGGCGATTGGTGGTATCGCTACGGCCTCGACGTGGTCGCGCAGCGCGATCTCTGACATTAGGTCACGGCGTGGTCGTGGTCGATGAATCGCTGACACCGGTTTAGGTTTCGCGGCACAGCGGGCGAAGTCTCGCGGGCGCCGGTGGAGGCAGCGGCACCGGCAGGAGGCGTGCCGGCAGGGAGGCGCGGGCGCTGGCCGGGCGATCGGCAGGAGGCGCGGCCGGCAGGAGGCGGTGCCAGGAGGCGGCCAGGCGGCGCCGGCGGCCGGGCAGGAGGTGGCTGGAGGCGCCGCCGGCGGGCAGGAGGCGCGCCGGGCAGGAGGCGCGGCCAGCGGTGGAGGCGGCGCCGGCCAGCCGGCAGGAGGCGCGGCGACGGCGAGGCGACCGCGGCCTGGCACCTGGGGCACGCGACCGACGAGGGCGCGGCGGTGAGCTTGCGGCCACGCCGCTCGCGGCTGGTCGGGGCGCGGGTCACTCATGGGCCTGGGGTCACGCGGCCGGACGAAGGGCGGCGGGACTCATGGCCACGCCGGCCGGCGCGGCGGCGACTTCGGGCGGCGGCGGTCGGGCGGTGAGCTCGATCTTGCGCCGGCTCGGGGCACGGACGGTGGTCATGGCGGAAGCGGCAGCGCGAAAGGCCTGGCGCGCGCAGATAGGGTCGGCGCGACGCGAGGAAGAAAAAAATTAGGGCAAAGTGTAACTTAAAGATTTTGCAACGAATCACGGATTCGTTGCAAAATTGCAACGAATCCATGATTCGTTGCTAAATTGCAACGAATCCGGGATTCGTTGCAATTTGTTTGCAACGAATCCGGGATTCGTTGCAATTTGTTTGCAACGAATCCACGGATTCTTTGGAATTTTTTTGCAACGAATACAAGATTCGTTGCAATATTTTTGCAACGAATCCAAGATTCGTTGGAAATTAAAATTTTTTTTTTTAAATTTTTAAAATTTTTCCAACGAATCCTGAATTCGTTGGAAAAGTTTCCAACGAATTCAGGATTCGTTGGAAAAATTTCCAACGAATTCAGGATTCGTTGGAAAGTTTCCAACGAATCAAGGATTCGTTGGAAAAATTTTCCAACGAATTCAGGATTCGTTGGAAAGTTTCCAACGAATCCTGAATTCGTTGGAAATTTTTCCAACGAATCCTGAATTCGTTGGAAACTTTCCAACGAATCCTGGATTCGTTGCAAATTATTTTTCCAACAAATCACAAGATTCGTTGCAAAATTAATATTACAATTTTAAAAAGTTTATTTTTTTTTTAATTTGCAACGAATCCAGGATTCGTTGCAAATTTAAAAAAAATAAAAAAATATTTTTTAAAACGTTAAACTTGCAACGAATGCTGGATTCGTTGCAAAATTTGCAACGAATCCTTTTTTCGTCGCTAATTTGCGACGAAGCAGAAAATTCGTCGCTAAATTGGTTGCAGATTTCCAACGAAAATAATTCGTTGCCAAAATTCGTCGCTAAAAAATAGTTTTTTTGTAGTGTTGGTTCGGTTCGTTTTAACTTAAAATAGACCAACTCGGTTTGGTTTATTTTAACTTAAATTAATGGAGCGAGTTAACGAATTTTTGGTTATGAACTAATAACCATTAGGAGAATATGTTCTCTATAAAAACAGGGTTTAAGGGTTTTGTGAAAACCTAATCCTATTTTTTGGTGCCGCCCCCTCCCTCTCCTCTTCTTGTGTCACCGCCCAACTAGGTTGCCGCCCAACCTTGTTGCTGCCCAGCCCTTGTGCCACCGTCCAAGCTGTTGCCGGTGTCCAAGCTCCTGCCGTCGATCCTCCGGCGACCCTCCGGTGATCTTCCTTGGCTACGGCGACAAGGTGAGCATCTAGCTTTCCTTATTTGGCCGGCGCAAGTTCTCCACCAAAGCTGTCCAGTTTTCTGGACAGCTTGTTTCCTTCTTGTCGGAGCATCGTTTGGACGACATTTGGAGCTCCGACAGCGGCTACCTTGCTGGGGATTCGATCTCCGGTAATCCTCATAGGTGGAGGATGAAGTATTCATCAAACGGTTGACGAATACCTCTCCGGAGAAGCGAGTTTTGGGGACTCGGTTTTGAATCCGAATTTTGATTCGGATTGTGATCTTCTCTCGATCACATCATCTTCGACACGAGGCTAGTGACTCGTATGAAGACAAGGCTCGTGGCTTTGTGAAGTCATCTTGATGATACTCGGCGTGGATACGGATAGAGGTGATTCTAGAGAGAGTCGCTCCAGTTGATGCCTTTCCCGCTACACGTGATACGTCAGGTATACGTAGAATAATTTTCTTTTATTGCAAAATTTGATACTACGATTATGTCTACACATGTTCTACTATGCATGCATGTGGTGTGTGATGTAATAAATTAGATTTATTACTTTTTTATTTCTTCCGCTGCGTACATCTTTACGAAACATGTTCGAACACACACTCGCCGTGGTGCCGAAAACCCAACAGTAGTATCAGTGCCCAGGTTGTGTTTCGACATAATCGTAAAATTATTTTGCGATAGTCGTAATTGTATTTATGGAAATTTTCTACTTTTGGAAGTTTAGAAGTATTTATGGAAATGTTCTAATTTTGGAAAGTCTAGAAGTATTTATGGAAATCTTCTACTTTTGGAAAGTTAGAAGTATTTATAGAAATTAACACTTTCCATAAATAAAATATTTGATTAGATTTGGAAATTTATTTCCTAATTTAATTATGATTTGATTTGGAAAATCAAATCTAAAATATATTTGATTTCCATAAATAGTTTTGACAATTTAGGAAATTTGTTTCCTAAATTAAATTTGACTTTCTTTAATTGAGACCTTCCATAAATAAAATATGTGATTAGATTTGATAATTTGTTTCCTAATTTAATCATGATTTGATTTTGGGAATCAAATCTTAAATATATTTTATTTCTATAAATAGTTATGACATATAAGGAAATTAAGTACATGCCATAATTGTATGCTATGTAATTGCATTAGATGCATATCATTATGACATGTGTGTCGTGACATGTAGATGTATGCCATGTATGTTATGTCATGTAGATAATAGTTATTTGCATGCAAAGAGGATAAGACTTTAAAACCCTTATACAATATTAAAGCCTACTCCTTCCATTAATATGATTAGAACCAGAGTTCTGTTTCTTGTATGGGTTGTTGGACACACTCCAAGCCCGGCTCGAACCTGAACATGTTCAAATCATTGGAATAGTTTAACTCTAATATGGTAAGAGTCAGAGGTCAATCGTTAGTTTGGGTTGTTGGACTCACTCCAAGTCTGGCTAATTGGTTGAATGCACTCTAACCATATTAAAACTATTTTGCAATTAATGGGCCGACTCTAACTTGGAGCATCGATTTGTTGGACTCACTCCAAGGTCGATGTGAAGAGAGGTGGAGTTGGGCTCTATGCATATGATGCATACTTGTTAATGTATTAACAACCCAATGTATGTGTAAACATTCAATTAGTTGATAACACATTGTGATAGTTACATATACGTGATATGTAATCGGTATACTTGATACCCACCATCATAGCTAAGAATGGCTTGTTGGACTCACTCCAAGGTTGTTCTTATCTATATTGGATATCAGCCCATTCGGAGATTGACCTACGATCTCCCGAATTGATTTTGAGGGTTTTTGAATTCAAAAAATGAATGGGATTTTGTAAATGTATGTGGATGCATTTTAAATCATCTTTCTCATATATGCTAGTTTTGTATTTCTAGGTTAATCGCTTGATCATGATATCTTTGAATTTGCACTCTATTTTGAATTCGAATAAATTGACTGGGCCGAACTTCTTGGACTGGCTTAGAAACTTGAGAATTGTTCTCAAGGCGAAAAAGCTTGAGTATGTCCTCGAAGCGTCTCTTCTCGCCTGTCCTAGTGATGATGCAACATCGGACTAATTGTTGGCCCATTAGAAACATGTGAGTGATTCTGAGCAAGTGAGTTGCATCATGCTAGCCGCGATGGTACTCGAGCTGCGGAAGCAGCATAAGCATATGGATGCTCATACCATAGTCCTTCATCTTTATGAGTTGTTTGATGAGCAAGTGAGATTCGAAAGGTTCGAAGTCTCCAAGCTCCTCTTCACCTCTGAGATGCAAGAAAGTTCATCTGTGGTACTGCTCAACATGCTGAAGACTGTGGAGCCTTCTGAGAAACATGAGTAGGGGACAGTGCTGTTAGTTGATTCCTTGAAAAAAGGTTTTAAGAGGGAGTCAAAGGAACAACAGAAGGGGAAGAAGAAAAAGGATAAAAAGGCAGAACCAGCTCAAAAGGGCACTTGCCATCATTATGGCAAGGAGGGTCATTGGCGAAGAAACTGCAAGATTTATCTTGAGTCTGTAAAGAAGAATAAGGCATCAGATGCCTCATCTTCTTCAGATATCTTCGTTATTGATTGCCATTCTATTTCCTCAGACACTTGGGTATTGGATACTGGGTGTGGCTCACATATATGTAATGACATACATGGGCTAAGGAATAGAAAAAGACTCGTCAAGGGAGAGTCAAATTTATGTGTTGGGAATGGAGCAAAGGTTGCTGCACTCGCCATCGGAACGTATTTATTGAAACTCCCTACAGGACTTGTCTTAGAACTGGACAATTGCTTTTATGTTCCTTCGTTGATAAAGAACATCATTTCTATTTCTTGTTTAAATAGAAATGGGTACCATTTAACTTTTAGTAACAATTGTTGTTACATAACTTTGATTGGCGTTCTTTATGGGACTGGAACTTTAAGCAATGGTATTTATACGTTGGACGTATTCAGTGACATTTTCAATATCGAAGCGAGCAATAAGCGTGCTCGAAAAGATAATCAATTAGACTCCTACATGTGGCATTGTCATCTTGGCCATGCGAGCAAGAAATGCATGTCCGAATCATACCGATGTGGAATTCTGGAATCATTTGAATTAGATTCATACGATACATGCAAATCATGTTTAAAAGGCAAGATGACCAAGTTACCTTTTAATGGAAAAGGTGAACCGGTGGGTGGTTGCTTGGTCTAATATATACTGATGTATGTGGACCTATGCCAACTCAACCCTTAGGAGGTTATAGCTACTTCATTACCTTCACCGATGATCACTCACAGTTTGGGTATATGTTCTTGATGAAACACAAGTCTGAAGCCTTTGAAAGGTTCAAAGAATTCAGAAATGAAGTAGAGAAACAACTTTTCAAGAGTATTAAAATACTTCGATCGGATCGAGGTGGTGAATACTTGAGTCAAGAGTTTCTAGATTATCTGAGGGACAAGGATATATTGTCTCAATGGACTCCGCCGTATACACCACAACTTAATGGTGTATCTAAGAGGCGAAATTGAACCTTGTTGGACATGGTCAGGTCAATGATGAATCACACGAATCTTCCCAAGTCCTTTTGGGGCTATGCACTTCAGACAGCTGTTCACTTGTTAAACAGAGTCCCGACCAAGGTAGTCTCTACTACTCCATATGAGATATGGGCTAGTAAGAAACCTCATTTATCTTACTTGAAGATATGGGGTTGTCCTGCTTATGTGAAGCGGACCGGTCGCATAAATTGGATGCTAAGTCTGATAAATGTCTATTTATTGGATACCCTAAGGAAACAAGGGGTTACCAATTCTATCATCCTGTGGAACAAAAGGTGTTTGTTTCAAGGCATGCTGTGTTTCTAGAGAAAGAGTTTCGCTTGCAAGAAAATAGTGGGAGTGTCTATGAGCTTGAGGAGGCTCGAGAGACTCAAATAGACATGGATGAGATACCTGGTGAAGTACCACATCCAATAACTCATAGTGATGAGCCATCGGCTGGACCTATTGAGACACCATATCTTCGTAGATTTGGTAGAACACGCAATATTCCTGAGAGATATGAATTTCTCGTAAGTGAATCGAACGACGTGTTACTCATTGATGATGAGGAGCCTACCTATTATGAAGAAGTTCTGAAAAGTTCAAAAAGGGATAAGTTGTTTGAAGCCATGAAGTCGAAAATGGATTCCACTGTATGAAAACCAAGTTTTGAATTTGGTTGACCCACCTAAAGGCATAAAGCCTATAGGGTGAAAGTGGGTTTTCAAGAAGAAAACCGACATGGATGGTAATGTGATTACCTATAAGGCTAGATTGGTTGCGAAAGGATATCGTCAAAAGCAAGGTGTTGATTATGACGAAACCTATTCGCCTGTAGCTATGCTAAAATCCATTCGGATGCTCCTGGCTATAGCGACTCATTATGATTATGAGATATGACAGATGTGTTGGTGCAGTAGGCACCTAAGTCGAACCTGAGTTTTGATTATAACAAACGATACAAAGTTAAGTTCATGTCGTTATCTCATGAGCTGAACCGAGTGTGCAAAAAATTGCTATAGCTGGAGCTGAAGGCTAGCGACACCTGGAGGAAGCCGTGGTGGTCGAACGACACTCGAGTGACTTCGGAGGGAGCCGAAGAAATCGAGTGGAAGGCCGGAAGCAAAAGCAACACAGTAAGTATCAAGGTAAGCTTATGTGTGCGAGCGTAAGTAAGGTCATATTCTCTTTACGGGGATGATCTTAAGCATAGATCCGACCAAAGACATCCTATAGGTGGTCTAGGTCGAGATCGGACGGTCAGAGGCCATCAAAATAATGTTTTTGTTAAGCTAACTTTGCCTTGCAGCTAGCATCAGTCGACTACCAGCTTGGAGGACTCGACTGCCGTCCAACAGTCGACTGCCAGAGGTTAGCATTCGACTAATGCTACCATCAGTCGACTGATGATGGCCATCAGTCGACTGATGGTCAAGGATCAACCTCGAGGAGTCAAGCCTTATCACCATTTTTCAAGGAGCCATGTGCCAAAACTCTATTGGGTGAAGTTCCTCTCGAAAAGGGGCTCAAAGGCTATAAAAGGAGGGCCAATCCTAGGGTTTCTTCATCAATTCTAAGCTTCCAAAAGCCTCCGCCAAGCTACAACCTTCAGACAACGAAGTGCTTATTCTCCGACGTCTAGGTTTATTTGTTTTCATTTTATTACGTCGGTTAAAGTTTTTATTTCAGTTTTACCTAACGAATTGCGAATTACTAAGTCCTGCAAGACTCCAACGCACATATCAAATCCAAACATCCTAACTTAAACCCTTTGCCACACACATCAAAACCATATCACGGGTTGATTGCACTAACAGTCTCTCCCTTTTTGATGCGTGACAATCCATTTAAGTTAGGTAAAATATTTGATAAAAATATCAAGGTAAGAAAGCATGTAAATAAACATAATTATCAACTCTCCCTCTTAATACATGAAACTCCCCCTAAATACAATTCTCCCCACTTAAACATGCATATTTCTCCACCTTTGATACCATCAAAAATAATAAACAAGGTTTATACAAGCATGACATCAACTCTAGGGAAAAAAAATTACCAAAACATGCCTTAAATCTGAGAAAAGAAGGTTACTGGGCATGTTATCAGTTGATCAGTCGACTGGTTCAAACTACAAATCGACTGACACTCTAATTTCGGATTTTTCTGATTTTTAGGATGAATTTCAGAAATGCATTAAAAATTCTACAAAATTCAAAAAATCATGAAATTTGGGGAACATATTTATTTTAAGGTCCTTTATCAATGAAATTTTTTTTCCATGAAAAAGCATTATATTTTCAAAGATTTTTTAAAAATCTAAAAGTTTCAAAAACAACTAGGTTTTTGATCAAATTTGTATCAATTTTAACACCTAGTTTTGCTTTGGATTGTTTCAAAACATGAACACACAGATTTTAAAGTAAGAAAATGTTTTGAAAACATATGAAATATCCAACCATGATCTTTGGGCAATATATATATCAATTAAACATAAGCCTTCCCCATGATTGGTCTGTTATTGCTATTTTGACACTTTAAATGACCATCTAAATGTCATAGATATTAGTGGACATTTGTATCATCCTAACATCTCACCCATGCTAAGTTTTCAATCAAGGTAGCCTATGGTGAGTGTGAGATACATCCTAAAGGTATTTATATATATACTTAACCATTAATTTCATGCAATTCTATACAAGGTTAAGTATCATCCTAACATCCCACACGATCATAAAGACATATATGTATGAATTTCACATTATGATCATGAAACAAATGTATTCATCAATTTATAATCATGCATTAGGTATGAATTATGATAATAAGTAAAGTATCACCCAAAGCATGATTTAAAATCTTATTGCCCATGATTATATATCAAATGTCAAGATCATAAATCATGATTGCAAATATATATAGCAATTGCATTAACTATCATGATTTAAGCATTATTATTAATTTATGGGCACATTATGATCACCCAACACTATGTTAAAAATGTATAGGTCATGAGTATCAAATAACACTAAGTGTTGACCATGATTTAAACTATTTATGGGTGCATTATCATCACCCAACACTATTTCAAAAATTAAGTCCCACCATCCTAAGTCAACCAAAATATGATATAGATAAATTCCATATGGTTGACTATCCTAGGGTTTTCCTAACCCTTTAGGATGAATTTAGGAACCCAAAACAAATTCTTTCCTATGGGGTTCACTAAAAATTCTTTAGGGATCCATTTTCTAGCTATTGTTTTCTTTTTATCTTGACCCCTAGCAATTAAACATTTATAGACCTTTTCATTTTTATTTTCCTTATATCTTAGGCCTTTCTTATTGAAGCTTGCTCTTTGTCTCCCTATGATCATGTTAAGGGTGTTGGAGCCTATGGTGAATTTTTCTAGGGCCTTGGTTAAATGATCTACTTTCTCCCTTAAAGCCCTATTTTCATCCATACATGCATCATTAACATCAAGTGGCATATAGTGATCATGTGAGCATGAATCATCATTATTAACATTTAAACATGCTTATTCTAACTTATTTTCTAAAACCTTAATTTGATCTAGCATGCTTTTATTCTTTTTTCTTAGCCCTAAATAAATCCTTAGTAAGGCTAGAAATCATGAAAACTATTTTATTTGGTGAGAGATTTGTTACCATAGTCTCCATGTCTTCTTCTTCGAATGAGGATGATGATGATGAGCCTCCCCCTTCACTAGAGCTCTCCTCACTTGTGCTTGATCTTTCTTGTTCGGAGGAGGAGGTGTCTAGGTCATCAAATGCCATCAAAGCAAGGTTGGTGACAAAAGCATTCTCCTCTTCCGATGATGATGATGATGAAGAGGGGTCATCCTAAGTTCTTGCTTTTAGTGCCTTGGCCTTCCCCTTTTCTTTGGCCTTCTTCTCTTCTTCCTTCTTCTTGCTCCCCTTTTTCTTCTTTTCTTCTTTCTTCTTCCTCTCTTCTTTGCTTTTGTTCAAGAGAGGACAATTATCCCTTATGTGTCCCTCTCCTTGGCAATTATAGCAAATTACCTTCCCCCTTGATCTTCTCCTCGTATCATTAGATTTATTAGCTTTAAAATTTTTCAAAGCACATCTTACCTTCCTTACCATGTAAGCTTCTTCCGTGCTATCCATGGAGAAGGATGAGGATGCTTCATCGGAGGAGGAGGGAGTCTCTATCTTCTTCTTCTTTCCCTTGTTGGCTACTAGGGCTACTCCTCTTGATGGCTTGATACTTGATTCTTCAATTACTCCCTCAAGCCTAGTTTCATGGAGCTCCATGGTCGAGAAGAACTCCTCCAAGGTGCTCACTTTTAAATTCTTGGAGATGTAGAAGGAATACACCATTGAGCTCCATCTTGAGGACCGGGGAAAGACACCTATAGCCTTAATTACCATATCTCGGTTGGAGAGTTTTTCTCCTATACTTGTCAAACCGGTTAGAATTTCTTTAAACCCAGAGTGTAGAGATTTAACTTCTCTCCCTTTTCGAGTTTGATATTGGTTAGTTGGGAGCGAAGGACATCTCTCCTTGCTAGCTTAGCCTCGGATGTGCCTTCATGAATCTCTATGAGTTTATCCCACATTTCCTTGGCGCTAGCACATTCTCCTATTCGGTTGACTTCTTGTTGGGGGAGTACATTATAGAGGTAGTGCTTTGCCTTTGAGTTCGCCAAGTACTCCTCCCTTTGCCTCTTACTCCACCTTGATTTTTCCAATGGCTCTCCTTCTTCATCCCTAGGCATCTCAAAACCGTTTTCCATAATTAATAAAATTTCGAAGTCGGTTTTGAAAAATACCTCCATTCGCTTCTTCCACTAAGCGAATTTCCCCTTGAACTTTAGCGGATGAATATTAGAGTCGACCATCTCTTGATGAAGTGCTTATTGCGGCGGTTAGTCCTCGACAAGAGACTTGACTCTGATACCACTTGTAGGGTCGATGATGGCCGACTAGAGGGGGATAAATAACCTTTATCGTAGATGATGGAAGTCATTCATTCGTTGCTCATCTACAAACACTATTAGCGCAAGCGGAATATACTAATATAAACAATTAAAGACAAAGCAAAGTAGAGAATAAAAATACAAACGCTAACACCACAATGTAACGTGGTTCACGGCCTCGTCGCTAATCCACGGTCCAATTTGTCCAAGGTGAATCACGCCTCAAGCTTTCACTATTCTATCTTTACAATCCCTCTTCTTACAATAGAATGGAATAATAGCAAGTAAGAAGAGTGGGAATCCTTTAGGGCACTTTGAGAGTTGTTAGGAGTTAAAGCATTAGACTCCCAAATGCCCTCACCCCTTCTTTTTATAGAAGAAGAGGGTTTCTTCCCGTTAACACAGGACTAGTCGACTGATGCCCTCGATCAGTCGACTGATTCTGTAGCCGTTGCCCAATAATGACTTCTTCCACATTGGATTTCACCCAACGGCTCCTACATCAGTCGACTGATCTTACCATTAGTCGACTGATGGAGCTATCAGTCGAGTGCCAGAAGCGGACACTCCATTTTCTTCCCGAAACCCTTGCGACCAGTCGCTGATGCCTTCATCAGTCGACTGGTGGTCTCGCAGTCGATTGCCAATCCATGGCAGTCGACTGTTGGCACATGAACCGGACTCTAACACTATTCGAGTCACAGTGGACTTAGAGTAGTCGACTACCATGACATGGCAGTCGACTGATGTCGGGAAATCCCATTTGACACTTAGCCAATTGGCCAAGTTCCTCCTAAGCACACTACCCCTTTCCGGATTACATTCGCTCACCCTTATCCCTTGGAGTCCCTCGCCTTTGAAGTTGTCTTCGTCCGGCCACGTCCCTCGGATGCGCCAAGCGCACGACTCTGCAGTGCCATCCTTCGTGTCTCGCCCTGAAGTCTACTTCCTCTGGCTTCACTCCAATCTCCTCGTCCGGTGGTCCCTCAGATGCTCCAAGCGCACAACTTCCGCAAAGCTATCCTTCACCGACTCAAGGATCGAGTCATGAGAGGTGAAACTCGCCAATGCTCCATGTGCAAATTACTAAGTCCTGCAAGACTCCAACACACATATCAAATCCAAACACCCTAACTTAAACCTTTTGCCACACACATCAAAACTATATCACGGGTTGATTGCACTAACAGATTCAACCTCCTCCTCCGAAAATGAAGAAGCAAGCTCAAGTGAAGGGGGAGCTTCATCCTCATCATCATCGGAATCGGAGGAAGAGGACATAGAGACTATGGTAACGAATCTCTCACCAAATAAAATAGTTTCCATGATTTCTAACTTTACTAAGGATTTATTTAGGGCAAAAAAAAAAATAAGAGTATGCTAGATCAAATTAAGGCCCTAGAAGAAAAATTAGAACAAGCTTGCTTAAATATTAATGATAATATTTCTTCTAGTCTAAATGATGCATGCTCACATGATCATTATATGCCCTTTGATGTAAATGATGCAATCATTGAAGAAAATAGGGCTTTAAGGGAAAAGGTAGATTATTTAACCAAAGCCCTAGAAAAATTCACCATAGGCTCCAACACCCTTAACTGAAGGTAGGAAACTTTGCTTCCCACTTCAACTCGGTTGCTTGTTAATGGCGATCCCATCTTCGTCCCCGTATTAAAAAATTAATCCATGACATTAGGGATTACCCAAGCTACTGTTCCATCATCGTGATATTCGATTAGAGTGGTCACTTGAACAAACTTATTGTTCAAGCAACCTACCTCTATTCTTCGAATAGCCGCGGAATAGATGATGTACGGATCGCTGATTTTTGCATTTGTATTCGAGATCCAAGTAAATTAGCCACATAACAAAACATACTACATGCATATAATAAGAAAAGATCATAAACAAGCATTATACCTCTCGATCTTCTATTGTATGTCCTTCCTCAATTTGGACATCGTGTGGGCGACGATCTTCCAAAAGTCGAAGCCTCCTAGATCACCAATCTTCCTTTCTTTGTTCACCCCGAACAAAGGAAGATTGTAAAACAAAACTCTACTCTATCTAGGACCAACCAACAAGGTCCAAACTTGAAGCTTGTCGCCGGGCCAAAGAGAGGTGGAGGAGTGCCAGCCAACCTTGAAGGAAGGTCACCGTCGGCCAACCTAGAGAGAGAAAGAGAGAGAGAGAGGAGATACCATCGGTCTAGAGAGAGAGAGAGGGTGGTGTTGATGCTGCTGACCAAGGAAATCACCAAACCCTAGTCTTGTGTTTGCCGCCCCCCACAAGGATGGACAAAACCTAGGGTTGCCGCCACCCACCTCTCCTCTCAAGCCAAGCTCCAAAACCCTAATCTCCCAAAGTGTCATCCACGCCCAAGCCTTGGCCTCCTTTTATAGAGTTAGGCTTAAGCCTCCTTTTAATCTCCACCGTCAGATCTAGAGATTTAATCTCAACTGTCGAATCTAGAGATATAATCTCAACCGTCGGATCCAGTGATTTAATCACCACCGTCGGATCTAGAGTTTTATTTTCAATCATCGGATCTAGGCTCCATGAGGGTTTTAATAGGCTACAATAGGGACTATGAGGAGGAGTTGGATCTTGGCCACCCAATGGATCAAGCCCACATAAAGTCTGATCCATTAATGATAATCCATTCCACTAGAGAATTATCATTGATCTACCTCACCAACCGCCATAAGTTAATATGGGCTCTATATATTATTTGTACATATATCTCCCCGTGTTTAAGATCTCGAATGTCCGTCGATTAATTAATTTACTAATAATTAATTAATCAACATCTAACTCCATGAGTAGTACGACTCAAACTTATCATCATGCCGGACCAAGTCCACCTGCAGGGTTTACATGATGAACCTTATGAGCTCCTCAATGGGACATCATCATCCTAATATATACGACATGGTTTCCTCCTATAATTAACGACACACCATATAAATAATATCATTTCCTAACTTATTGAGCCTATCGATTTACTCTATAAATCTCGCCCATTGGAAAATCAAAGAAATGAATACTAAGTATATGTGCCCGTTATTACATCGGGATTAAGAGCATGTACAACATAATATCTGAGGTATGATTCGATTATGTAGTCAGCAATAAATCGAATCACTTCTAAGTCGATCCTGCTCAATACACACAAAGTGTACTAGTGTAATTCTATGGTCAAGACAAACCAATACCAAATTACACTACAATCATACCAATGGTTTGTCCATAACCATCTCAGTTATGAGC
This sequence comes from Wurfbainia villosa, assembly GCA_025175895.1. Classification (NCBI taxonomy): domain Eukaryota; kingdom Viridiplantae; phylum Streptophyta; class Magnoliopsida; order Zingiberales; family Zingiberaceae; genus Wurfbainia; species Wurfbainia villosa. The sequence continues at coordinate 28,793,114 of CM045995.1, forward strand.
CTTTACTTATACTTTACAAGGAACTGATAACATGATCTTTTGTGTGACACTACACACCATGTTATCTACAATGTAATGTATTAGACAATATGCATAACCATAAAAATGCAAACAATGATCATGTAATTCTTATTTCAAAAATAAAGATGTTCATACAAAAGATAGACTTTTCAGTATACATCCCAACAATCTCCCACTTATACTAAAAGACTATGTTGTCCTAAAACTACCATACATCTGATTCCCATTCCCTCCACATGCCTATCAAAAGCTCTCACTGGAAGGGCCTTAGTGAAGGGATCTGCCAGGTTATCCTCCGATGCAATCTTGGCCACAAAAACTTCTCCTCTCTTTACGATTTCTTGTATCAGGTGGTACTTGCGCTCTATGTGTTTTACTTACCTTATGGGCCCGTGGTTCCTTCGAGTTTGCAACTGCACCACTATTATCACAATAAATTGTGATAGTTCTGTGTAAACCAGGAATCACATCCAAGTCCATCAAGAAGTTTCTAAGCCATACAGCTTCCTTGGCCGCCTCAGAGGCTGCCATATACTCAGCTTCCATGGTAGAGTCCGCCACACATTTCTTCTTGAAACTCCTCCATACAATGGCTCCACCTTCCAAAGTAAACACAAAACCTGAGGTAGACTTACTGTTATCCCTATTTGATTGGAAGTCAGAATCTGTGTATCCCATAGGGAGTAATTGGTCTGCCTGGTATACTAGCATATAATCCCTAGTCCTTCTTAGGTACTTCAATATATACTTTACCGTAGTCCAATGTCCCTGTCCTGGATTACTCTGATATCTGCTGACCATGTCGATGGTAAAGTAGATATCCGATCTCGTACATAGCATAGCATACATGAGGGTTCATACAGCTGAAGCATAAGGAACCACTTTCATCTCCTCTATCTCCTCAGATGTTCTAGGACACATCTCCTTAGAAAAAGGAACTCCATGCCTGAAAGGTAGAAAACCTTTCTTGGAGTTCTGTATGCTAAAACGATCCATAATGGTGTCTATGTATGAAGTTTGAGATAAGCACAACATCCTTTTCCTGCGATCCCTTATAACCTTGATCCCAAGGATGTGTCTCACTTCTCCCAAGTCCTTCATATCAAACTATTTAGACAACCATACCCTTACGTCCGATAACACCTTGACATTGTTGCCAATTAACAAAATGTCATCTACGTATAGTACAAGAAATACCACTACGTTTCCATCACATCTCTTGTATACACAAGACTCATCCGGACTTTGAATAAATCCATAAGACTGGATTACCTCATCAAAGCTGATGTTCCAAGATCTTGAAGCTTGCTTCAATCCATAAATGGATAAATTAAGCTTGCATACAAGATGCTCTTTGCCCTTTGTACTGAATCCTTCTGGTTGCTTCATATAGATGTTTTCCTCAAGACTTCGATTAAGGAAAGCTGTCTTGACATCCATCTGCCATACCTCATAATCCATATGAGTAGCAATACATAAGAGAATCCAGATAGACTTAAGCATAACTACCGGCGAAAAGGTCTCCTCATAATCGATGCCCTCTTTCTGAGTATACCCCTTCGCCACAAGCCTCGCTTTGAAGGTCTCAACCTTCCCGTCTATTCCTCTCTTTCTTTTGTAGATCCACTTGCATTCAATAGATTTTACACCATTGGGTGGTTCTACTAGCTCCCAGACCCGATTTGAATCCATAGATTCAATCTCAGCATTCATTGTACTTTGCCAAGATACCGCATCTTTATCTTGAATTGCCTTGTCATATGTCTAAGGATCATGTTCATGTTCGCCAGGGACCAAATCAGAAGATTCTCCCAAGAACATGAATCTATCAGGTTGTCTCACAACCCTCCCACTACGACGAGGTATTACCTGTGTATCCTCTGTGACACGCAGTGCAGTGACTTGTGGTATATCCTATTGTATAGGTGGTACTGAAGTAGTGACTTCCCCTTTCAATTCTTCCAGAACAATCTTACTCATGGGCTTGTGGTTAATCACATAGTCTTCTTCTAGAAATCTGGCGTTCGTGCTAACGATCACCCTATGGTCTCTAGGGCTATAAAACAAACCTCCTTTCGTTCCTCTAGGATAGCCAACGAACATGCATACTTCTGTATGAGGTTCTAACTTACCAGTATCAGCCTTCAGCACATGTGCTGGACTCCCCCAAATCCGAATATGTCTTAGACTAGGCTTTCACCCAGCCCACAATTCTGTGGGAGTAGAAGCCACTGATTTAGATGGTACTAAGTTCAGAATATACACTGCTGTATCTAGAGCATATCCCCAGAACGAATCTGGCAACTCAGAATAACTCATCATCGATCTAACCATCTCTATAAGAGTTCTATTCCTTCGCTCTACTACACCATTCTACTGGGGTGTGCCAGGTGTAGACAATTGGGATTGAATCCCAGCCTCTGATAAGTAATTCCTAAACTCTCCCAAGAGGTACTCACCACCACGATCAGATCATAGTGTCTTGATACTTTTACCCTGACATTTCTCCACATCAGCCTTGAATTCTTTGAATTTGTCAAAGCATTCAGACTTACGGCACATCAAGTAAATGTATCCATACATTGAATAATCGTCTATAAAAGAGAAAAAATATTCAAAACCACCTCTTGCCTGGATAGACATAAGACCACACAAATCAGAATGAACCAACTCCAACACATCTTTGGCTCAATACCCCTTGGCCTTGAAAGACCTCTTAGTCATTTTACCCTCCAAGCAAGATTCGCAGGTTGGGAAATCTTCCACCACTAATGAACCCAGAGGTCCATCAGCTATCAACCTTTGAATTCTGCTTAGGTTAATATGACCTAGCCTTAGATGCCAAAGATATGTTTAGTTCATCTTCGAAGGTTCTTTTCTCTTATTGGAATTAGAGGATGAGTTATTCACTTCTATTCACATCGTGGGAGCTTTTGGTTCAAGCGTATATAAATTTCCTATCAATGTACCAGAACAGATAATCTTTCTATTCCTTTTTTATAACAACTCTATCATTAAAAGAAATAGAATATCCATCCATAAACAATTTAGAAACCGAAATCAAATTCTTTCTAAATAAAGGCACATAAAGGCAATTCTTAAGAACAAAAACTTTATTCCTCTCAAAAGACAAATAAACATCTCCCACTGTAACAACCGCTACCTTCGTGGCATCGCCCAAGTATACGGTAATCTCCCCCTCAGCCAGTCGTCTGGTTTCCTGGACCCCTACAAAGTATTGCAGATATGATCAGTGGCTTCCGTATCTACATACCAGGTGGCGGTAGATAACACCGCTAAATATGTTTCAACGACTAGACCAAAAGATATACCTTTGTTCTGCTTCCGGTTGGGGCAGTCCTTCTTCCAGTGTCTAGTCTTCTTGCAAGTGAAGCACTTGCCTTTTGGCTTCTTCACTCCTCCGTGAGTTTCTCCCGCCACCTTTGCCTCAGCTTGTTTCTTCTTTTTCTTGCCTTTCGGCTTAGAAGCAGAAACCTTTTGGACAACCATGGCCTGTGCCTGAGCACTCTGATGAAAAAGCCCCTCTACCGCCTGGAGTTCTGTCAGAAGCTCCGCCAACGAATACAACCTCTTGTTCATGTTGTAGTTTAGGCAAAACTGCTCAAAACTCCTAGGTAGAGACTGGAGAATGATATCGACCTGGGTTTCCCCATCGATCTCTGCTCCGAGGACTTCCATCTCATTCAAATGAGCCATCATCTTGAGAACATGATCCCTCATGGGTGTTCCCTCGATCATGGTGGTCGTCATCAAGTTCCTCATGGCTTCTTGCTTAGCAACCCGATTCTAGTGTCTGAAAAGCTCTTTGAGATTGAGCATCATATCATAAGCAGTGGGCATGGCTTGATGCTAATGTTGCAGTACATTTGACATAGATGCCAAAATGTAACATCGCGCCATCTCATTAGCCTTAATCCACTTCTTATAACTCTCCTTCTTCTTTTCCCCAGAATCATCCATAGGCTTAGGAGGACACTCTTCAAAGAGTACATATTTGTACTCCTCAACAGTCAAGACAATGTCAAGATTCCTCTTCCAATCAACATAATTGGGTCCAGTAAGTTTATTTTCTTTCAGTATCACAGCAAGCGAGTTGAAAATCATTTTGAAAAAACCTAAGAATCACATAGATCAAAACATTAGATTTCAAAAAATTATTGATTCCTCAAACTATAAAATTTTAAAATCAACCAACACCTCAAAACACCGAGAATATCGTATGCCACGATAGTGTGGACGTATATGAATTCTACATTTGTAAGAGGAGGTTTTACCCATTAATTTTACTATCTTGTCAACCTAATTTTTTGACAAATAAAATTAATAGTTGGTTCCTCTTTGGCCCTATAAATAAAAACAATGACTCCGATGGAGAGGATACTTCTATTTGTATCTAAGTGTTCACCATTAGTTGATACCAAGGTAATTATCTCAGGTTATGTGCCTTCCGATGGGGAAGTACACACGCTCCTTAATAATTTCCTATAACCATATTCGACCTTGTGATCCGCAAACAAACTCATCCGATGTGGAGGAAGGCACTCAGAGCCGACGTGCAAGTTTGTTTGCATCACATGTCAAATCGTAATGGAGGCCGTGGGAATTTATAAAAATATCCCTCTCCCACTTAGTAATTTAAAATTGAGGAATTTTATAGCCTACGACATGCATATCAAACAATAAGCAATAAATATAAAAAAGAAATATTTTCCAACTATTATGGCTTTTGTCTCCAATATGCCTCCTGTCGTATCGCCATCTCGTCCGCTCCTCCCTATGCCATGTATAAGCCATCCAGAGATCAGAGCCGAGAATAATTATTTTAATTTACATCCATCAATCCTATACTCCTCGAAGGAGTGTACATGAAATCTAGATCGAAAGTAAACTAAAATCAATGAGTGGCTAAACAATGCCGTACTTAATTAAAAAATTAAATAGTAGCCTCGTCAACCCCGAGGATTCAAAAAATATACAATTACACATATACAATGACATACACACATATGGCCATAATAGTTGGGTCCTATGCCTGCAACCAAAAAGTTAACCAATGCACATCCTACTATTATCCGACACATATAATATATGAAAAGTGCATAAAAGTAACCGAATCCTAAACACACAAAACCGGAAACCATGGCTCTGACACCACTTGAAGGTAGGCAATTTCGCTTCCCACTTCAACTCGGTTGCTTGTTCATGGAGATCCCGTCTTCGTCCCCGGATTAGAAAAATTAATCCATGACAATTAGGGATTACCCAAGCTACCATTCCATCGTCGTGCTATTCGATTAGAGTGGTCACTTGAACAAACTTATTGTTCAAGCAACCTACCTCTATTCTTCGAATAGCCGCGGAATAGACGATGTACGGATCACCGGTTTTTGCATTTGTATTCGGGGTCCAAGTAAATTAGCCACATAACAAAACATACAACATGCATATAATAAGAAAAAAATCATAAACAAGCATTATACCTCTTGACCTTCTATTGTATGTCCTTCCTCCTTTTGGACATTGTGTGGGCGACGATCTTCCAAAAGTCGAAGCCTCCTAGATCACCAATCTTCCTTTCTTTGTTCACCCTGAACAAAGGAAGATTATAAAACAAAACTCTACTCTATCTAGGACCAACCAACAAGCTCTAAACTTGAAGCTTGCTGTCGGCCCAAAGAGAGGTGGAGGAGTGCCGGCCAACCAAGAGAGAGAAAGAGAGAGAGAGGAGCTGTCGCCAGTCTAGAGAGAGAGAGTGTGGTGTTGATGCCGTCAGCCAAGGAAAACACCAAACCCTAGTCTTGTGTTTGTCGCCGCCCACAAGGATGGACAAAACCTAGGGTTGCCACCACCCACCTCTCCTCTCAAGCCAAGCTCCAAAACCCTAATCTCCCAAAGTGTCATCCATGCCCAAGCCTTGGCCTCCTTTTATAGAGTTAGGCTTAAGCCTCCTTTTAATCTCCACCATCGAATCTAGGGATTTAATCTCAACCGTCGGATCTAGAGATTTAATCTCAACAGTCGGATCTAGAAATTTAATCTCCACCGTTGGATCTAGAGTTTTATTTTCCATCATCGGATCTAGGCTCCATGAGGGTTTTAATAGGCTACAATAGGGACCATGAGGAGGAGTTGGATCTTGGCCACCCAATGGATCAAGCCCACATAATGTCTAATCCATTAATAATAATCCATTCCACTAGAGGATTATCATTGATCTACCTCACCAACTGCCATAAGTTAATATGGGCTCCATATATTATTTGTACATATATCTCTCCGTGTTTAAGATCTCGAATGTCCGTCGATTAATTAATTTACTGACAATTAATTAATCAACATCTAACTCCATGAGTAGTACCACTCAACCTTATCATCATGCCGGACCAAGTCCACCTGCAGGGTTTACATAATGAACCTTATGAGCTCCTCAAGGGGACATCATCATCCTAATATATACGACATGGTTTCCTCCTATAATCAATGACACACCATTTAAATAATATCATTTCCTAACTTGCCGAGCCTATCGATTTACTCTATAAATCTCGCCCATTGGTAAATCAAAGAAATGAATACTAAGTATATGTGCTCATTATTATATCGGGATTAAGAGCATGTACAACATAATATTTGAGGTATGATTCGATTATGTAGTCAGCAATAAATCGAATCACCTCTAAGTCAGTCCTGCTCAATACACACAAAGTGTACTAGTGTAATTCTATGGACAAACCAATACCAAATTACACTACAACCATACCAATGGTTTGTCCATAACCATCTCGGTTGTGAGCGTTTACTTATACTTTACAAGGAACTGATAACATGATCTCCCGTGTGACACTACACACCATGTTATCTACAATGTAATGTATTAGAAAATATGCATAACAATAAAAATGCAAACAATGATCATGTGATTCTTATTTCAAAAATAAAGATGTTCATACAAAAAATAGACTTTTCAGTATACATCCCAACATTAACATGATCATAGGGAGCCAAAGGGCAAGCTTCTATAAGAAAGGCCTAGGATATAAGGAAAATAAAAATGAAAAGGCCTATAAATATTTAATTGCTAGGGGTCAAGATAAAAAGAAAACAATAGCTAGAAAATGGATCCCCAAGGAATTTTTAGTGAACCCCATAGGAAAGAATTTGTTTTGGGTTCCTAAATCCATTCTTAAGAGTTAGGAAAACCCTAGGATAGTCAACGATAAGGATTTCACCTATATCATATTTTTTGGTTGACTTAGGATGGCGGGACTAAGTTTTTGAAATAGTGTTGGGTGATGATAATGCACCCTTAAATAGTTTAAATCATGCTCAACACTTAGTGTTATATATATTGATACTCATGACCTATAAATTTTTAGCATAGTGTTGGGAGATGATAATGTGCCCATAAATTGATAATAATGCTTAAATCATGATAGTTAATGTAATTGTTATATATGTTTGCAATCATGATTTATGATCTTGACATTTGATATATAATCATGGGCAATAAGGTTTAAATCATGCTTTAGGTGATATTTGACTCATTATCATGATTTTATACCTAATGCATGAATACAAATTGATAGATACATGTGTTTCATGATCATAATGTGGAATCAATACATATATGTCTTTATGATCATGTGGGATGTTAGGATGATACTTAACCTTGTATAGAATTGCATGAAATTAATGGTTAAGTATATATATAAATACCTTTAGGATACATCTCACACTTACCATAGGCTACCTTGATTGAAAACTTAGCATGGGTGAGATGATAGGATGGTACTAATGGTCCACTAATGCCTATGACATTTAGATGGTCATTTGAGGTATCAAATAGCAATAATAGACCAATCATGGGGAAGAATTATGTTTAATTCATAGATATATTGCCCAAAGATCATGGTTGGATATTTCACATGTTTTCAAAACATTTTATTACTTTAAAATCTGTGTGTTCATGTTTTGAAACAATCCAAAGCAAAACTAGGTGTTAAAATTGATACAAACTTGATCAAAAACCTAGTTGATTTTGAAGCTTTTGGATTTTTGGCAAATCTTTGAAAATATAATTCTTTTTCATGGAAAACTATTTTTCATTGATAAAGGACCTTAAAAGAAATATGTTCCCCAAATTTCTTGATTTTTTAAATTTTGTAGAATTTTTAATGCATTTCTGAAATTCACCCTGAAAATCAAAAAAATCCAAAACCAGAGTGCCAGTCGACTGATCGACTGATAACATGCCCAGTAACCTTCTTTTATCAGATTTAAGGCATGTTTTGGTAATTTTTGTTCCCTAGAGTTGATGCCATGCTTGTATAAATCTTGTTTAATATTTTTTTGATAGTGTCAAAGTGGGAGAAATATATATGTTAAGTAAGGGGAGAATTACATTTAGCGGGAGTTTTATGTATTAAGGGGGAGAGTTGATAATCATATTTATTTACATGCTTTCTTACCTTGATATTTTTATCAAATGTTTTACCTAACTTAAACGGATTGCTACACATCAAAAAGGGGGAGATTGTTAGTGCAATCAACCCGTGATATGGTTTTGATGTGTGTGGCAAAGGGTTTAAGTTAGGATGTTTGGATTTAATATGTGCATTGGAGTCTTATAGGACTTAGTAATTCGCACATGGAGCATTGGCGAGTTTCACCTCTCACGACTCGGTCCTTGAGTTGGTGAAGGATAGCTTTACGGAAGCCGTGCGCTTAGAGCATCCGAGGGACCGTTGGACGAGGAGATTGGAGTGAAGCCGGAGGAAGTAGACTTCAGGGAGAGACGCGAAGGATGGCACTGTAGAACCGTGCACTTGGCGCATCCGAGGGACGTGGCTGGATGAAGACAACTTCAAAGGCGAGGGACTCCAAGGAATGAGAGTGAGGGAATGTAACCCGGGAAGGGGTAGTGCGCTTAGGTGGAACTTGGCCAATTGGCTAAGTATTGGATGGGATTTCCTGATATTAGTTGACTACCATGTTATGGTAGTCAACTACTCTAAGTCGACTATGACTCGACTAGTGTTCGAGTCCGGTTTATGTGCCAACAGTCGATTGCCATGGATTGGTAGTCGACTGCGAGACCACCAGTCGACTGATGAAGGCATCAGTCGACTGGTCGCAAGGGTTTCGGGCACAGAATGGAGTGTTCGCTTCTGACACTCGACTGATAGATCTATCAGTCGACTGATGTAGGAGCCATTGGGTGAAATCCAATGTGGAAGAAGCCGTTAGTGGGCAACGGCTACAGGATCAGTCAACTGATCGGGGCATCAGTCGACTGGTCCTGTGTTAATGGGAAGAAACACTCTTCTTCTATAAAAAGAAGGGGTGAGGGCATTTGGGAGCCTAATGCTTTAACTCCTAACAACTCTCAAAGTGCCATAAAGGATTCCCACTCTTCTTACTTGCTATTATTCCATTCTATTGTAAGAAGAGGGATTGTAAAGAGGTTACCTCCACCTAGCTTAGTGCAAAGGAGAGAATAGTGAAAGCTTGAGGTGTGATTCACCTTGGATGAATCGGACCATGGATTAGCGGCAAGGCCGTGAACCACATTACATTGTGGTGTTAGCATTTGTGTTTCTATTCCTCCTTTGTCTTGTCTTTAAATTGTTTGTATTAGTATATTCCGCTTGCGCTAATAGTATTTATAGACGAGCAATGAACGAACGACTTCCTCCATCTACGATAATGGCTATTCACCCTCCTCTAGCCAGCCAACATCGACCCTACACTCTGCATATATGGATATGTCAATGAAGTTCTTACTATAGCTTAAGTGCGATGTTCCTTCGACTTGCGGTGTTCCTTCGACTTATGCTTTGACATCTTAAGCAAGCATCTTTGAGGAGATGTGGACCCGAGATGATTGGGTATAAGTCGAAGTGGCCGAAGGTGTTTGAATAGCCTATAAAGGATTCACCACTCCTTGCGAGGAGATGTATACCCATGGCCTCTCGTCGGATTGTTACTAAAGTCTTTGGACAAAGCATTACATGTTTAGAGTAAGGTACTCTTGGATACATGTGCAGTAACTAGAATCCGTAGGACGAGGAAATGATACTTGGGCTAGGTGTGACATAGTCAACCTAGTGGGGACTGACACTATAGACCATGTCTTGAACCAAGTGGGTATAAGATGAGTGAAAGGAATGTGGCACGATTCATTGTAGTTGCTGAAGGGTTTCAGAAATAGTTTTGGATCAACTGTTGATCTTTTCGGTTAATTGAGGATCATGACGTAGTACTAGGTGCCACTCATGATCGGTCTATAATTAATGGTTAATTATAGATGGCCAACATAAATCGAGAACCTATTTGGTCACACGCACAACGAGCATAATCCGAAGGATTTAAAACGAGATTGAGAATGAGATTCTCAGACCGAGAGAAACTAGGTTTGGTTGGACCAAACTAGGAGCGAGCGTGAAATAGTTTCAGTCGCAATGGAAGTGTGGATGGACCGTGTCTTATGAAGACATGATTGATGAACCAAATTGGTTTGGTTCTAATCCAATGGTGGAGAATAAACCAAAGGGGTTTGGTTTGTTTTAAATGAACGAACCAAAATTGGTTCAGTTCGTTTTAACTTAAAATAGACCAACTCTGTTTGGTTTATTTTAACTTAAGTTAATGGAGCAGGTTAACGGATTTTTGGTTATGAACCAATAACCATTAGGAGAATATGTTCTCTATAAAAATAGGGCTTAAGGGTTTTGTGAAAACCTAATCCTATTTTTTGGTGCCGCCCCCTCCCTCTCCTCTTTTTGTGCCTCCACCCAACTAGGTTGCCGCCAATAACCTTGTTGACGCCCAACCCTTGTGCCACCGTCCAAGCTGTTGCCAATGTACAAGCTCCTGTCGGCGATCCTCCGGTGACCCTTCGGTGATCTTCCTTGGCTCCGGTGACAAGGTGAGCATCTAGCTTTCCTTATTTGGCCGGCACAAGTTCTCCACTAAAGTGTCCAATTTTATGGACAGCTTGTTTCCTTTTTGTCGGAGCGTCGTTTGGATGACGTTTGGAGCTCCGACGGAGGATTCGATCTCCGGTAATCCTCATAGGTGGAGGACGAAGGATTCGTCAAACGGTTGACGAATACCTCTCCGGAGAAGCGAGTTTTGGGGACTCAGTTTTGAATCCGAATTTTGATTCGGATTGTGATCTTCTCTCGATCACATCGTCTTCGACACGAGGCTAGTGACTCGTCTGAAGACGAGACTCGTGGCTTTGTGAATTCATCCCAATGATACTCAGCGTGGATATGGATAGAGGCGATTCTAGCGAGAGTCGCTCCAGTTGATGTCTTTCCCGCTACACGTGATACATCAGGTATACATAGAATAATTTTCTTTTATTGCAAAATTTGAAACTACGGTTATGTCTACACATGTTCTACTATGCATGCGTGTGGTGTGTGTGATGTAATAAATTAGATTTATTGCCTTTTTATTTATTCCGCTGCGCACATGTTTATGAAATATATTTGAACACACACTCGCCGCGGTACCGGAAACCCAACACCAGTGACACCCCCTGCCGATTAACGACGACCTCTGCTGGTTCAGCGATGTCTTTTTGCGGGGCCAACCCCCTACATGGTTGACGACCCATGCTGGTCAGTGGGGCCCCCTATTGGCTTAGCAACGCTCAATGCATGCTCAGTCCGCACGGGGCCAACGTTTAGCGTGTGCTCACGACCCACACGGCCTGATCATGCATTGATTATTGCTGGGTCAGCAGGGGCCCTCGACGACCAGCATGGGGAATCGACCCTGCAAGGTGCTTCCCTAGGCCAGCAAGAGGCGTTGCCTCACAAAAGGATGTCATTGGGCCAGTAGAGGTTGTCGCTGATCAGCAGGGGCATCGTTGGGCCGGCAAGGGGCCTCAACATATGCCCCTCGTGTGGGGATGCCACTGGGGGTCGTTGCCCTTGCATGAGCTGAGTGGGGGCAATGCCCAGTGCGTGCCTAGCGATGACCAACATGGGGGTAGCCCAAGCCTACAACCATTATCATTCTATCGGGTTTCACAGTTGTTTTGTCCCCCTTTAGTGGTTTATATAAAGTGTATTGAATCTTGTGTGTATTCTATCTTCTATATGTTTAATTTCTCACATGGTTGCTCATCTTTGATCAAGTGATTGAGGTGTACACAAAGGATTGTACTGATCAGCTCATCATATATTGCTTGCCACCAGTGATGGTATTCTTTATTCAAAATTTTTACACTTATCATCTTATAATATATATAATGTCTATTTTTATATATTTCTTTTACTATAAAATTTATTATTAGTTTGATATGTTATAATTCATTATCATACCAAAAATAGATATGGAATAATTTAAAAAATTTGTTTTGATATAAATTTGGAAACAGGAACAATTGAGAAAGAAAAGATTTGGATGTATAAAAAGAACTTACCTGAATATCGGAGTTTAACCGACGAATTTATTATTGTGTTGTAGAATTTTTTAAATTTTGCTCATAGTAATATTGAGTTTATGGATGAGAATAAATTAAGGTGTTTGTTCAAGAAGTGGCATAATTGTTCTCATTTCTTATTGTAACCAACATCAAAATAACATAATGTAATATTAAAATGGACAGACAAAATCAATCATCTTTCGAACTCAAAACAGCATATATTTTGAAATTTCTTTTCAAGTAGCAACATTATACAGGGGATTTATTGTTGTTTTTTCCCTTTATAATCCTTTCTTTTTAGGCAATCAATTTTATGATACAATATGCTCTTATGTTTATCCACAAATTTATAGGATGTCACCAGTCTTTGAGAAAATGAGCAACAACTTCCTTATAACTTACCTTCTTTTTCTTCGCTCGATTGCATCTCTATCTATCTGTAGTATCTTAACTTCTTCGATCAAACTGTCACCTTCAACTTTCCTCTGGCAAAGACTCGGAATCATGTCTAGTAACATGACATTAAGAGGATCTGACATTTTTTCTAACTTCTTGTGTTGTCCTGAATTAGCATCTGTGGTTCGCGTGTTTATTAACCTTTCTTCGGGTTTGTATATTGTCTATCTTGCTCATTGATCGCTTTGAGTCGATATTTGTCGGGCAAGCCAACCTGATCTTTAGCAACATTATTCTACCTAAAGAGTCGCATGCTTTAGTCATCAACTTGGTGGCTTCTTCCGAGTCATTGCTAAGTGATTCATCCTTATCTATTTTAGCAGTGACAATGCATGAATTTTTAGTGACTCACTTAGTAGTGACTATTTTCCAAGTTTGTTTTAAGTCATGCTTTGTTGCTGCTAAAATAGCCAAGGATGAATCACTTAGCAGTGACTTAGAAGAAGCCACAGAGTTTATGACTAAAGTATGTGACTCTTTAGGCAGTATACTTATTGATAAAGATCAGGTTGGATTACTCGACAGATCGACTCGAAGCCATCAATAAGCAAGATAGACAATATACAAACCCAAAGAAAGGTTAATGAATACCCAAACCACGGATGCCAATTCAGGGTGACACAGGAAGTTAGAACAAATGGAAGATCCTCTTAATGTCATGTTACTAGACATGATTCCGAGTCTTAGCCAAAGGAAAGTCGAAGGCGATAGTTTGGTTGGAGAAGTTAAGATTCCACGGATAGATAGCGATGTAAATCGAGCGAAGAAAAAGAAGGTAAGTTATAAGGAAGTTGTTGGCCATCTTCTTCTTGAGGATAGCCATTTGAAGCAGTTGCTAATGCAAAAGGATACTGAACTTGAAGATGTATGCACTTTACAAAGACAAAGGGATTAGAGAGTCAAGGATTTAAATGAATAAATGAATGAATGTTTCATACAACAGATGCTAATCATGCAACATCTTCAATTACCCTCTGCTTCAAATCAACTACCTCCTCCTCAATCTCCTCCTACTGATGCAAATGATGATGAAGATGATTTTTTTGATGATGGTGATGGTTATGTTTGAATTGTTATTTCTAAATATTATTTGACTTGTCACATTCGATATGCTTGTATTATGTTTAATTTGTAGGATGAATGATTTATTAGCTATAATGTTGATTTAGTATTATTTCATTTTGAATGATTAGATGTTTATGGAGTTTGATATGTGATATATTTGATATTGTTAGATGTTAAAATTTTATTGAATCATTTTATATATGTCTTTTGGTTGTAAAATTTATAAAAATAGGAAGAAAGAGATGGTTATATCGTAGTGATTTTTTTTTCTTTTTTTTTAGTTTTGCGACAAAAATGAATTTTTTCATAGCTTTGGCAATAAAAAAATATTTTCGTCGCTAATTCTGGACCATCAATCAACTGCCAAAGACCATTAGTTGACTGACGCTAGGCCAATCAACTAGACAGTTGACTAAAAAATATTCTCTCCCCTGCTACAGTATCACCAATTGACTGTCTCTTCCGCCAGTTAACTGATAATAAGGATGTTGGGAGTACGCGAGCCAACAGTTGACTGGTGCATGATGCCAGTCGATTGGTGATATTATAGTAGGACGCAAAGTATTTTTTACTTGACTGGCCTAGAATTAGTCGACTGATGATCTTTGACAGTCGACTGAAGGACCAGAATTTTGGGACGAAAATATTTTTTTATTGCCAAATTCATGATCTTCAATCGACTGATTGAAGATGACAGTAGATTGGTAACATTGTCGGCGACTGATTATTTACAAATTTGGTGATGAATCAGATTTTGTCACAAATTTTGCGACGAAGAATATTTTCGTCGCAAATATTTGCCACGAATGTCTTTCCTTTGCAAATTTTGTCGCTATTTTGCAATAAATTTTGCGATGAAATATATATTCGTTGCAAAAATTGCGACGAATTTATTTTTTTCATCGCAAAATTTTATGGTGACTTATTCACAATTAAAATATTTTTGTTGCAAAATATTTTTGCAACGAATTTTTATTCAAAATTCTTTGCAAAATTCATTGCAAAAAATATACTTTTTATAGTGGAGTTGCAGTAATGAGGAAAGGTCAATCCTTGAGGGTTGCAATGAAGGTTGTTGAAGTCGAAAAGCTTTGCTTCTTGCTTCACTTTGCTTCGGCCACTTGTACATGACAATCTGATCACACGTCCCCGGATAAAAAAAATTTATCCCAAACAAAGATGGATCATCCAAGCAACCGATCCATCATCGTGCTATTCAATTAGAGTGGTCACTTGAACAAACTTGTTGTTCAAGCAACCTACCTCTTTTCCTCGACTAGCCGCGGAATAGATGATGTACGGATTGCAGGTTTTTGTGTTTATCTTCGGGGTCCATGATCATACAATTGTAAACAATTACAAACATAATACAAAAGAACAAAAGGAAACCAAAATAAGAATTATACCTCTTGTTTTCCTCAAGACTTCCATTAAGGAAATCTGTCTTGACATCCATCTACCACACCTCATAATTCATATGAGCAGCAATAGACAAAAGAATTCGGATAGACTTAAGCATGACTACCGGCGAAAAGGTCTCCTCATAATCGATGTCTTCTTTCTGAGTATACCCTTTCGCAACAAGCCTTGCTTTGAAGGTCTAAACCTTCCCGTCTGTTCCTCTCTTTCTTTTGTAGATCTACTTGCATCCAATGGTTTTTACACCATTAGGTGGTTCTACTAGCTCCCAGACCTGATTTGAATCCATAGATTCTATCATAGAATTCATTTCACTTTGCCAAGATACCGCATCTTTATCTTGGATTGCCTCGTCATATTGTTGGAAATTTGACGCCCGCTAGAGGGGGTGAATAATGTTTGATCGTTCGTAGATGGAATTTGCTTGCGTGTTCGTGTCTACAATTTTCGTTAGTGCAGCGGAAACAAAGATAATAAAGCAATAACGAAAACACAAACACACAAACGCAAGGATATAACGTGGTTCGGAACCGAACCGGTTCCTACTCCACGGATCGAGCTCTAAAGAGCTCTAGCGATGCCAATGCAATCACTAACCACAAATATTCCTTCTCGACACAAGTCGGAGGTGGAGAAACCTCTTACAAACTATTCTTACAACAATAAGAAATAGATACAAGCAATTACAACAATGAAATATAATGCAAGTAAAGAAAATTACTTTACAAGAGCACTTTGGTTGCTTGATCTTTGGTTGCCTTGGACTAGCCTTGAAGGACTGGAAGAGCACCAACAATTCCCCTTCAAATCGCCCAAGAAAACCCTTAAGAACTGATAATGAAATCCTCCACGAGCTCCCCTTTTTATCTTGCGTCGGGCTGGATTTCTGTCTATCAGTCGACTGCCATAAGTCCCCAGTCGACTGATGCCACTGTTGTCGTGAGACAATGACTCAATCCACGTCGGACAAGTTCCAACGGGACTCTTGGCGATCGATCGCTTGGCCGACTGCGATCGGCTACTGGAGCATTTCTGCTCGACATTGGGTAGCGATCATCGCTATCGACACGATCATCGCTCCAATGAGCGATCACGAGCATTTCGGCTCTAAAACCGATCAAACTCAAACGACTCAAAATGAGGTTTTAACCCAAGTATGGTGCCCCCATACTTGCTAGACCACCCTTAGCCTAGACCTAAGCCTTCTAGCCACCTACATCAGCCTCACGCCTCTCGGATCCCTCCAAGTCATCCATGACTTGTTCATCCATCGTGCTAGCCTCTAGGTTCTTCCGTCGGCTATGTCATGCTAACGGTGTCTACACCGCCAAGGCACATTGGACTTACGCCGCCAAGACTCCGCTTGGACTTTACGCCGCCAACCATTTGACTTATGCTGCCAAGACTCCCGCTTGGACTTTACGCAGCCAATATCAAACCCCTTGGACTTCTAATGCCAAGACTCAAACTTGGACTTTCCCTTGCCAACCCATGTTGAACTTTTACATTGCCAAGACCCATGCTTGGACTTTTCCCTTGCCAACCCATGTTGGACTTCTCAAATTCCAAGACCATGCTTGGACTTTCCCTTGCCAACCCATGTTGGACTTTTACATTGCCAAGACCCATGCTTGGACTTTTCATGTGCCAAGTGTCCCACTTGGACTTTTCATGCTAAGTACTCAAGACTTGGACTTTACCAAATACCAAGTGTTCCACTTGGACTTTCCATGCCAAGTACACAAGACTTGGACTTTCCCATGACAATTACATTGTCATATGTTTTTGTCAAAACATCAAAACATCACTCGAGTCAAACTCGAGTCCTGGTCAATCGTGACCTGGGCCGATTGCACCAACAATCTCCCCCTTTTTGATGTTTGACAAAAACCAATCAAATCATTTAGTTAGAACACTAACTCAAATCCCTTACCAATTATCCCAAATTGGTAAACACTCTCCAAATGTTCTCCCCCAAACATTCTCCCTCTTTTTGACTAACATCAAAAAGGTTTTATCTCCAAGGAGGTCAATGTCTCATGTCCCAATGAGATCTTACAATCTCCCCCTTGGTCCAAAAATACCTAGGATGCCTACCATCTTCTTAGTGATAAGTCTCATATCACTCAAGAGAGGCAATCCTATACACTCTCTCCCAATTTCCAAATTGGGTATCAAAAACCCATCAATTTTCCCAATTGATGATACTCTCCCAATAACTTCTCCTCTTCAAGGAGAAAAACACATCCATTATCCCAAGATGGATAACTCCCCCTAAAGGCTTGCTCTCCCTTAACCATTGCACCAACAATGTCCTTGGGAAGCCCCTAAGCCAATAGGAACTCTAAACCATCAAAATTAAGGTTCTAAGTTCAACATAGAACTTTCACTCACCCTAAATTTGATACTTTGACCTAACACATCTCCTAATCCATATCCAATGGATTTTCACCCTTTATAATGCTTCCCAAAGCATATCCTAGGGTTAGGAGAGATTAGGGACCTTTACAATGGTTGAACACGGGATAAACAACCTTGTTTTCCGAAATCGATATGGCAATCGACTCTAACAAGAATCGATCATTGCCACCCATATCGATCGGCCACTACAAGGCGATCGATAGCCAAATTTCAATTTCAACTATCGATCGAGATTTGGAAAAGCATAAGTATATTACTTATAGTCAATACAATGGGCGAAAAATATTTGAAAATTATTTTACCTATAAAATAGTGAGTTTGATACAAAACTCAAAACCATTGAAATTTTCAATGTTTTGGCCCTATTTTGTATCAACTTCATCAATGGTGATGGCTATCAAAAGATAGACTTCACCAAGGTTTTCTAAATTGATTTTAAAATGATTTCAAAACCATGTTTTGGATCATATTCCTTGGGCTCTATGCACATGACTTGTACACAAGCTTTCCTAATGATCCACATTTGAAATTAGATGAGTTTTAGTTCATCTAGATGCAAAAACTATGCACCTTGAACTTAACTCATATCCTAGCATCTCACATGTATCTAAAGTGTATAAATACACATACATGTCAATTGGATGTGAGATATGGGTTTTGGTTCATTTAAAACTAGGGTTTCATGCATCTTCTAAGGCAACCCTACTTGATTCCCTTATGAATGAGACTCCAAGTCATGCCATAGTGCTTAAATCAATTTCAATCAAAAATTTTCTTAAATACATGAATGATTATGGCATTAATGATGATATAAATAAGCATATGCTCATAATCATGATGTCATGGCATAAAATGAAATCTAAAAACACATGACATTTAAAACCTTAATCCTAAAAAATGAACATGACATATAAAATGATTAAAATAAACATGATGTCATGGCATGTTATATGGCAAACAAAGCATGACATATAAAATATATAGGTATAGTAATACCTAAATTTTAATATTAATTGCCATTTGATATAATTAGATATATTTTGCCATATTATCATTAATCTCCCTAGTGTGCCAAAAGCCCAAAAATGGCACACTAACCTCTAAACCTAAATTGTGCCAATTTAATTTAATTTTCTTAATTTTAAAAGTGCATTGGCACATCCTAAAATCTTTTAGGATATTGATTCAAATCTATTTCCAAGGTAACCATAACCTTGAAAATATCCTAAAGTGCCACCTTTACCATGGTTGAGTTAACTACCCATCCAATCAAGGTTGACACACCCTAAACCCATCTAGCGTGAATCAATCACGCTCTTAGGAACCCAAAACCGATTTGAGCTCCTAGGGTTAATTAGGTATTCCTTAGGGATAACCTCCCTAGATACCTTCCTAATGACCCTCCTAGGCTTGTTAGCCTTGGTCATTTGGGTCTTACCTAGGTTGACTCTAGGGGTAACTCCCCTTGCAACCTTCTTAGTGGCCATCCTAGGTTTCCTAGAAACCCTAGCCACTAGGCACACCCTTTGGTCAACTCTAGGGATGACTTCCCTATTGACCTTGGTCTTCCTAGACCTAGTTTGTGTTCCATAGTCAAATGGAACACTATGAAAAGCCACTTTAGGCTTAGGTTTGTGACCCAAACCTTGCTTGCCCTTGGTTGACTTTTGACTCTTAGGTCCTTGGTGTTGACTTTGACTTTTGGACCCTTGATTTTTGACCACTAGACCCTTTAAATTGATTTTGTATCTTATTTAGGGTCTTTTCAAGTTTTTCAAGCCTTGACCTCAAGACTTGGTTTTCTAATTCCAATTGCCCAATTGATTTTTGATTAAATACTTGGGCATGGGACTTTCTAGGCATATGCCTAGTCCATTTAGGGTTTAGACCTAGATGTTCTTGTACCTTCCTAATTGTCTTCCTAGGTAAAATTGATCTTGAGTTATTTGACTTAGGTTTGTCCTTAGGTAAATTGTTTTTAGGGACATTAGTCCCAAATTTCTCCCTATTATCTAAGTAGACATTCTTAGCTCCTAAGCAAAAATACTTGTTCCTATTAGCATGCTTTTCATAAATTGCAAGTGAATTGAAATCCCTAGCATGCTTTTGCTTGTAAATTGAAGAAGGAGCAAAATTAGAAGTTACCCTAGGGTTTGCCTTAGCTCCCCCTACATATGATGCTCCATTTTGAGTCTTCTTGTCCCCCTTCTTGTATTGACTCTGGAAATGTCCCGGTTGTCGGCACTTGAAACAAATTACTTGTTCTTTGCTCTTTTGCGTTGAGGGACAGGCATCCTTGACCTTTGGAGCCGGTGGAGCTTTTCTTACTCTCTTTGGGCATTTGCTCTTGTAATGCCCACTTTCTCTACACTCAAAGTAAGTTATGTGATTTTTATTTAAACCTAAATTGCTTGAGTTACCTAGGGTATTTATGGTGGGTGCCGGAGTGGATTCTTCATTCCTCCCGGAGATTGAGGCTTCTTCTTGAATTTGTTCCGGCTCCGGTATGGAAGTTCTCTCCTCCCCCTCAATCCTTGAGGTGGATGCTTCTTCCACCTCTTCCACCTCTTCTTTCTCGGATCCGGAAGTCGACTCCCTATCAACTTCCGACTCCTCAAGCTCTTTAGATGGGGATGTGCTTGCTTGAGCTTGAGAGGGTGAGCACTTCTCTTCTTCTTCTTCTTGGATTGATGATGGATTTTCATGAAGTTTGGCCAAATCGCTCCATAGCTCCTTGGCATCCACATAGTCACCTAGACTACACAAGAGGTCATTAGGAATTAAATCAAAAATGAATTTGATTACCTTCTTGTTTTTATCGAATTGTTGGAGTTGCTCCTCACTCCACTTCTTCTTCTTGAGAAACCCTCCCTTTGGTCCCTTAGGATATTCAAATCCTTCCATCAACGCGGACCACTCCTCAAGGTCTCTCATCATCAAAAAATCTTCAATTCTCGCCTTCGAAGAATTGAAACCTTCTCGTCCATAGAAGGAATAGGGAATTGGGGTGTTGATGTCCCATCCCAATGGTTCTTCCATCTTCACCCTCTAGCCTCTTTGTCTTAGCTCGTCCGTAGAAGAGCCCTGCTCGATACCACTTGTTGGAAATTTGACCGCTAGAGGGGGTGAATAGCATTTGATCGTCAGAGATGGAATTTTTCTGTTCGTGTCTACAATTTTCAAGAAGGAGCGAAACAAAGATAATAAAGAAATAACAAAACACAAACACACAAATGCAAGGATATAACGTGGTTCGAACCGAACAGCCTTACTCCACGGATCGAGCTCTAAAGAGCTCTAGCGATGCCAATGCAATCACTAACCACAAATACTCCTTCTCGACACAAGTCGGAGGTGGAGAAACCTCTTACAAACTATTCTTACAACAATAAGAAATAGATACAAGCAATTACAACAATGAAATATAATGCAAGTAAAGAAAACTACTTTACAAGAGCACTTTGGTTGCTTGATCTTTGGTTGACTTGGACTAGCCTTGAAGGACTGGAAGAGCACTAACAATTCCCCTTCAAATCTCCCAAGAAAACCCTTAAGAACTGATGATGAAATCCTCATCTTCCGATTATCTCGCCATAAGTCCCGATCGATGCCATCGTTGTCGTGAAGACAACGACTAATCCACGCTGGACAAGTTCCAACGGGATCTTGGCGGATCGAACATTAGGGCCGATCGTAGCGACCGTAATGGCCGCGGAGCGATCGGCGGGCTCATTGCTCGACATTGATCGATCGGCAATGGCCGCTAATCGACGACTACCGATCGACCGATCATTCCAATGAGCAATGATCGCCGAGCATTTCCAGCTCTAAATTGGCAGTCGAACTCAAGTCGACTCATGGCTGTCGAATCGACCATAATGGCAGTCGACTGCCAACCTCAAAAATGAGGTTTTAACCCAAGTATGGTGCCCCCATACTTGCTAGACCACCCTTAGCCTAGACCTAAGCCTTCTAGCCACCTACATCAGCCTCACGCCTCTCGGATCCCTCCAAGTCATCCATGACTTGTTCATCCATCGCGCTAGCCTCTAGGTGCTTCCGTCGGCTATGTCATGCTAACGGTGTCTACACCGCTAAGGCACATTGGACTTACGCTGCCAAGACTCCGCTTGGACTTTGTGCCGCCAACCATTTGACTTATGCTGCCAAGACTCCCGCTTGGACTTTACGCAGCCAATATCAAACCCCTTGGACTTCTCATGCCAAGACTCAAGCTTGGACTTTCCATTGCCAACCCATGTTGGACTTTTACATTGCCAAGACCCATGCTTGGACTTTTCCCTTGGCAACCCATGTTGGACTTCTCAAATGCCAAGACCATACTTGGACTTTCCCTTGCCAACCCATGTTGTACTTTTACATTGCCAAGACCCATGCTTGGACTTTTCATGTGCCAAGTGTCCCACTTGGACTTTTCATGTCAAGTACTCAAGACTTGGACTTTACCAAATGCCAAGTGTTCCACTTGGACTTTCCATGCCAAGTACACAAGACTTGGACTTTCCCATGACAATTACATTGTCATATGTTTTTGTCGAAACATCAAAACATCACTCGAGTCAAACTCGAGTCCTGGTCAATCGTGACCTGGGCCGATTGCACCAACACATATGTCCAGAGATCAGGTTCATGTTCACCAGGGGCCAAATCAGAAGATTCTCCCAAGAATATAAATCTATCAGGTTGTCTAACAACCCTCCCACTGCGACAAGGTATCACCTGTGTATCCTCTGTGACACGCGGTGCAGTCACTTGTGGTATGTCCTCTTGTACCGGTGGTACTAAAGTAGTGACTTCCCCTCTCAATTCTTCCAGAATAATCTTGCTCATGGGCTTGTGGTTCATCACATAATCTTCCTCTTGTTGGGATGTATACTGAAAAGTCTATCTTTTGTATGAACATCTTTATTTTTGAAATAAGAATCACATGATCATGTTTGAATATTTATGGTTATGCATATTGTCTAATACATTACATTGTAGATAACATGGTGTGTGGTGTCACACGAGAGATCATGTTATCGGCTCCTTGTAAAGTATAAGTAAAGGATCACAACCGAGATGACTTTGGACAAACTATTGGTATGGTTGTAGTGTAATTTGGTATTGGTTTGTCTTGACCATAGAATCATACTAGTGCACTTTGTGTGTATTGAGCAGGACCGACTTAGAGGTGATTCGATTTATTACTGACTACATAATCGAATCGGACCTCAGATATTATATTGTACATGCTCTTAATCCCGATATAATAACGGGCACATATACTTAGTATTCATTTCTTTGTTTTACCAATGGGCGAGATTTATAGATTAAATCAATAGGCTCAGTAAGTTGGGAAATGATATTATTTATTTGATGTGTCATTGATTATAGGAGGAAACCGTGTCCTATATATTAGGATGATGATGTCCCCTTGAGGAGCGCATAAGGTTCATCATGTAAACCCTGCAGGTGGACTTGGTCCGGCATGATGAAAAGGTTGAGTGGTACTACTCATGGAGTTAGATGTTGATTAATTAATGGTCAGTAAATTAATTAATCGACGGACATTCGAGATCTTAAACATGGGGAGAAAAATGTACAAATAATATATGGAGCCCATATTAACTTATGGGGGTTGGTGAGGTAGATCAATGATAATCCTCTAGTGGAATGGATAATCATTAATGGATTGGACTGTTGGGATGTATACTGAAAGCCTAGCTCTTTTGTATGAACATTTTTATTTTGAAATAAGAATCACATGATCATTGTTTGCACTTTATATTTATTATATGTGTGCATATTGTCTAATACTTTACATTGTAGATAACATGGTGCTTGGTGTGGCACAGAAGATCATGTTATCAGTCCCTTGTAGAATATAAGTAGAGGCTCACAACCAAGATGGTTTTGGACAAACCATTGGCATGGTTGTAGTGTAGCTTGGTATTGGTTTGTCTTGAACATAGAGTTACACTAGTACACTTAGGTGTATTGAGCAGGACCGATATAGAGGTGATTCAATTTATTGCTGACTACATAATTGAATTGGACCTCAGATATTATGTTGTACATGCAGTTAATCCCGATATAATAACGGGCACATGTACTTAGTATTTATTTCTTTGATTTACCAAAGGGTGAGATTTAAATGGATTAAATAAATATGCCCGGTAAGTTGGGAAATGATATTATTTACATGGTGTGCCGTTAATTATAGGAGGAAACCGTGTCCTATATATTAGGTTGATGATGTCCCCTTGAGGAGCTCATAAGGTTCATCATGTAAACCCTGCAGGTTGACTTAGTCAACATGATGATAAGGTTGAGTGGTACTACTCGAGGAGTTAGATGTTAATTGATTGATGGTCAGTAAATCAATTAATTGACGGACATTCGATATCTTAAACACGGAGAGATGGATGTACAAATAATGTATGGAGCCCATATTAATTTATGGGGGTTGGTGAGGTAATTCAATGATGATCCTCTAGTGGAATGGAACATCATTGATGGATCAAGTTTGTGTGGTTCCGATCCATCGGGTGGCCAAGATCCAACTCCTCATCATGGTCCCTATCGTAGCCTAATATAATCCTCATGAAGCCTAGATATAAGAATTGAAGGAAAAGAAAGGGGAGGGAAAGGAAAGGGGAGGGAAAGGAAAGGAAAGGGAGAGGAGAGGTTGGATGAGGTGGGCGGCAAGTTTAAAGATTGATAAAAAAGTTTTATTTCCTAATTCTATGCCACCTTAGGCGGCAAGATTTGAATTAGTTAAAAATTTTTTTTTCAAGATTAGAATTGGTAAAATTTTTTTTTTCTATTTTCTATGTCACCTTGGGCGGCAAGATTAGAGGAGGTAGAAATTTTTTTTTACTAATTCCTTGCTATCTTGGGCGGCAAGAATAATGAGGAATTAGTTCCTAATTTTTTGGCCACCTCATCAATAACCAACTTTCTCCTAAGTTCTAAAAAAGGGAGGCTAAGGGGGCGGCACGAGGAGGATCAAGAATTAGGGTTTAGGTTTCTTTGCTTGGCCGGCTCTATCCCCTTGTGGTTGGCGGCACAAAGATATAAGAAACCCTAATCTTTCTTCCTAAGGATCGTCTCCTCTTCACTCCCTCTAGGGCCGGCGGCACAAAGGGGTTGTAGGGTCTTCTATTGCTCCCCTTTGGCCGGTCTTTCTCTCATCCTTTTCCTCTTGGCCAGCGGCACTAGGAGCTAGGGATTGTTCCCTTGTTTGGTTCCTTGGTTGGCCATCTTGTTCTCTCTTTTCTTGGGGCCGGCGGCAACAAGCTTTTGTGGCTTGGTGGTTGGCTCAAGAAAGAAGGGAAGGAGAGTTCTTCTTTCTTTTGATTGAAGAAGATCTAGGAAGCTTCAACTTGTGGAGGATCTTCGCCCACACGAAGTCTACAAGGAGGTCAGGACATACGATAGAAGATCGAGAGGTATAAAAGTTTTACAAGTTTTATTATTGATCTTTGCATGTTTTTATTAATATGTTTGTATGTGTTGATTATACATGTCTACATCCATATGTATTTGTATAATCATGGACCCCAAAGATAAACACAAAAACCGGCGATCCGTCCGTCGTCTCTTCCGCGGCTAACCGACTAGAAGAGTTTTGTTGCTTGAACAACTAGTTTGTTCAAGCGATCGCTCAAGTCGTTAGCACGACGACGAATTGGTTGAGCTTAGGAAACTCATCCCATCCGGATTAGTTTTCATTAGTGAAAATTTTAATCTGGGGACATGGGAGCCGACGAGCCTCCGAGCATGCCATCATGGACTTTATGTGGGCTTGATCCATTGGGTGGCCAAGATTCAACTCCTCCTCATGGTCCCTATTGTAGCCTATTAATACCTCATGGAGCCTAGATCCAATGGATGAAAACAAAACTCTAGATCCAAAGGTAGAGATTAAATCTCTAGATGCGACAATTGAGATTAAATCTCTAGATCCGACGGTTGAGATTAAATCCCTAGAACCAATGGTGGAGATTAAAACAAGGCTTATCCCTAACCCTATAAATAAGCCTTAAGGGGGTGGGCCGCAAGATGATGGAAGGGGATTAGGGTTTACTTCCCTTGGGAGGAAAGGAATCCTAGTTGGGTTAGGATTGAGTTGGGCGGCTAGGGTTTGGGAGGTGGTGTGGGCGGCAACAAGAGGAGAAGTTCCTTTCTTCTTCTTCCTAAGGTGTTGCCGGCACCTATCCTTCTTCCCTCTACTTTAGCCTGTGCTCAACCTATTCCTCTTCTCCTCTTCTTTGGCCGGCGACAACTAGGAGAGCTTTGGGTGGCTATAAGGTGAAGGGTTGGTTTCCTTTCTCTTCTCCAAGTGTTGGCCAGCGCCCATCACCTTCATTAATTCTCCTTTGGTCGGTTCCCATACTCCAAATTCTCTTCCTTGGCTGGCGGAAACATCGAGTCTATTGACTTGGTGGCCGGTTCTAGATAGGAAGAAGAGTTTTGTTTTATGATCTTCCTTTGTTCGGAGTGAACAAGGAAAGGAAGATTGGTGATCTAGGAGGCTTCGACTTTTGGAAGATCATCGCCCGCACGATGTCCAAAAGGAGGAAGGACATACAATAGAAGATCAAGAGGTATAACAAGAGTTATAACAAGTGGTATAATCTTATTTATTTTGATTAGTGTTCTTTTGTGTAATGTCTATAATTGTTTTTCAATTATATGCATGTTGTATGTGTTTGTTTACTTTATGTATGTGGCTAAATATACTTGGACCCCGAACATAAACACAAAAGACGATAATCCGTACATCGTCTATTCCACGGCTATTCGTAGAATAGAGGTTGGTGGCTTGAACAACAAGTTTGTTCAAGTGACCACTCTAATCGAATAGCACGACGATGAAATGGTTGCTTGGGTGATCCTTTTTGTCTAGGATTATTTTTTTTTTAATCTGGGGACATCGATGGGATCGCCATGAACAAGCGACCGAGTTGAAGTGAGAAGCGAAGTTTCCTGCCTTCAAGTGGTATCAGAGCTTCAGTTCAGGGACAAAAACCCTTCAAGTGGTATCAGAGCCACGGTTTTTGGTTTTGTGTGTTTAAGATTCAGTTACTTTTATGCACTTTTCATATATTATATGTGCCAGATAATAGTAGGATATATGCATGTTAACTTTTTGGTTGCAGGCATAGGATCCAACTATTATAGCCATATGTGTGTATGTGATTGTATGTGTGTAATTGCATATTTTGTTGAATCCTCAGGGTTGACGAGGCTAGTATTTAATTTTTGTAAATTAGATACGACATTGTTTAGCCACTCTTTTTATTTTAGTTTACTTTCGATCTAGATTTCATGTACACTCCCTAGTAGATTATAGGACCGATGGATGTAAATTAAAATATTTTTTCTCGGCTTGGATCTCCGGATGGCTTGTACATGGCATAGGGAGGAGCGGACGAAATGGCGATACGACGGGAGACATATTGAAGACAAAAGCCATAATAGTTGGAAAATATTTATTTTATATATTTATTGCTTATTGTTTGATATGCATATCGTAGGCTAGAAAATTCCTCAATTTCAAATTACTAAGTGGGAGAGGGATATTTTTATAAATTCCCACGACCTCCATTACGATTTGACATGTGATGCAAACAAACTTGCACGTCGGCTCTGAGTGCCTTCCTCCCCATCGGATGAGTTTGTTTGCGGATCACAAGGTCGAATATGGTTATAGGAAATTATTAAGGAGCGTGTGTACTCCCCCATCAGAAGGCACATAACCCGAGATAATTGCCATAGTATCGAGTAATGATGAACACTTAGATGCAAATAGGAGTATCCTCCCCATCAGAGTCACTGCTTTTATTTGTAGGGCCGAAGAGAAACCAACTATTAATTTTATTTGTCGAAAAGTTAGGTTGACAAGATAGTAAAATTAATGGGTAAAACCTCCTCTTACAAATGTAGAATTCTTATACGTCCACACAATCGTGGCATACGATATTCTTGGTATTTTGAGGTGTTGGTTGATTTTAAAATTTTATTGTTTGAGGAATCAATATTTTTTTGAAAACTAAAGTTTTGATCTATGTGATTCTTAGGTTTTTCAAAAATGACTTTCAGTCCACTTGCTGTAATACTAAAGGAAAATAAACTTACTGTACATAATTATGTTGATTGGAAAAAGGAATCTAGATATTGTCTTAACTGCTGAGGAGTACAAGTATGTACTCTTCGAAGAGTGTCCTCCTAAGCATGAGAATGAGCTGGAAGTCCCAGGAGCTGAGATCGATGGGGAAACCCATGTCGATATCATTCTCTAATCTCTACTTAGGAGTTTTGAGCAGTTTCGCCTAAATTACAACATGAATAAGAGGTTGTATTCGATGGAGAAGCTTCTGACAGAACTCCAGACGGTAGAAGGGCTTGCTCAGGCTCAGGCCATAGTTGCTCAGAAGGTTTCTACTTCTAAACCAAAAGGCAAGAAGAAGAAGAAATATGGTGGAGCATAGGTGGGGGGAAAACCTCAGGGATGAGTGAAGAAGTCGAAAGGCAAGTGCTTCACTTGGAAGAAGGACTGTCCCAATCCGAAGCGGAACAAAGGTATATCCTTTGGTCTAGTCGTTGAAACATGGTTAGCAGTGTTATCTACCGGCACTTGGGGTGTAGATACGGGAGCCACTGATCATGTCTGCAATACTTTGCAGAGGTTCCAGGAAACCCGACGATTAGCTAAGGGAGAGATTACCATTTACTTGGGCAATGCAACGAAGGTGGTGGCTGTTGCAGTGGGAGATGTTTATTTGTCTTTTGAGAAAATAAAGTTTTGGTTCTTAAGAATTGCCTATATGTACCTTTATTTAGAAAGAATTTAATTTCGGTTTCTAAATTGTTTATGGATGGATATTCTATTTCTTTTAATGACAGAGTTGTTATAAAAAGAAATAGGGAGATTATCTATTCTAGTGCATTGATAGGAAATTTGTATACACTCGAACCAAAAGCTCCCATGATGCAAATTGAAGTTAATAACTCATCTTCTAATTCCAATAAGAGAAAAGAACCTTCGAAGATGAACCAAACATATCTTTGGCATCTTAGGCTTGGTCATATTAACCTAAGTAGAATTCAAAGGTTGATAGCTGATGGACCTCTGGGTTCATTAGTGATGGAAGATTTCCCAACCTGTGAATCTTGCTTGGAGGGTAAAATGACCAAGAGGCCTTTTAAGGGCAAGGGGTATAGAGCCAAAGATGTGTTAGAATTGGTTCATTCTAATTTGTGTGGTCCTATGTCTATCCAGGCTAAAGGTGGTTTTGAGTATTTCGTCTCTTTTATAGACGATTATTCGAGATATGGATACATTTACTTGATGCGCCGCAAGTCTGAATGCTTTGACAAGTTCAAAGAATTCAAGGCTGATGTGGAGAAACGTCAAGGTAAAAGTATCAAGACAGTACGATTTGATCGTGGTGGTGAGTACCTCTTGGGAGAGTTTAGGAATTACTTATCAGAGGCTAGGATTCAATTCCAATTGTCTGCACCTGGCACACCCCAGCAGAATGGTGTAGCAGAGAGAAGGAATAGGACTCTTATGGAGATGGTTAGATCGATGATGAGTTATTCTGAGTTGCCAGATTCGTTCTGGGGATATGCTCTAGATACGACAGTGTATATTCTGAACTTGGTATAATCTAAATCAGTGCCTTCTACTCCCACAGAATTGTGGACTGGGTGAAAGCCTAGTCTAAGACATATTCGGATATGGGGGAGTCCAGCACATGTGTTGAAGGCAGATGATGGTATATTGGAACCTCGTACAGAAGTGCGCATGTTCGTTGGCTATCCTAGAGGAATGAAAGGTGGTTTGTTTTATAGTCCTAGAGATCAGAGGGTGATCGTCAGCACGAACGCTAGATTTCTAGAGGAAGACTATGTCATGAACCATAAGCCCATGAGTAAGATTGTTCTGGAGGAATTGAAAGGGGAAGTCGCTTCTTCAGTACCACTGGTACAAGAGGATATACCACAAGTCACTGCACCGTGTGTCACAAAGGATACACAGGTGATACCTCGGCGTAGTGGGAGGGTTGTGAGACAACCTAATAGATTCATGTTCTTGGGAGAATCTTCTGATTTGATCCCTGGCGAACATGAACCTGATCCCTGGACATATGATGAGGAAATCAAAGATAAAGATACAATATCTTGGCAAAGTGCAATGAATGCTGAGATTGAATCTATGGATTCAAATCAGGTCTGGGAGCTAGTAGAACCACCCGATGGTGTAAAAACCATTGGATGCAAGTGGATCTACAAAAGAAAGAGAGGAATAGACGGGAAGGTTGAGGCCTTCAAAGCAAGGCTTGTTGCAAAGGAGTATACTCAGAAAGAGGGTATCGATTATGAGGAGACCTATTTGCCGGTGGACATGCTTAAGTCTATCCGGATTCTCTTATGCATTGCAGCTCATATGGATTATGAGGTGTGGCAGATGGATGTCAAGACAGCTTTCCTTCATGGAAGTCTTGAGAAAAACATCTATATGAAGCAACTAGAGGGATTCATTGCAAATGGCAAAGAGCATCTTGTGTGTAAGCTTAATCGGTCCATTTATGGATTGAAGCAAGCTTCGAGGTCTTGGAGCATCCGCTTTGATGAGGTAATCCAGTCTTATGGATTTATTCAAAGTCCGGATGAGTCTTGTGTATATAAAAGATGTGATGGAAAAGTAGTGGTATTTTTTATACTATACGTAAATGACATTTTGTTAATTGGAAACAATGTCAAGGTGTTATCGGACGTAAGGGTATGGTTGTCCAAACAGTTTGATATGAAGGACTTGGGAGAAGTGGGACACATCCTTTGTTAGTAATATATGAGAGATGTCCTAAGGCAATCGCCTTATGTATGAACCATTTATATGATAAATGAAGATTCACTATTTGAGTATACATGTTTCATGTATTTGATTGGATCTTAAACTCATTTACTGAATGTCCACGATACGATTCACAGCATGAGAGAATTTGTGATTGGATCACAACTAGTGAGTATCTCTACATGTGTAATTGTGATGTATCGGAATTATCCCTAGTCGATGAATTGATGGATTTGGACACCATCGCGATACTAGCACGAGGTATACTCCTTGGTGTATCCAAGCAAATGATTCTCACCGGCCGAGACATTGTGATGTCCGGAGTTAATCGTGGATGCTAGTTATGGTAACTAGTTCATTGAGTGACCAACCGTAAGACTTCATATGGTTTTCTCGCATATATAGATATGTCAATGAAGTTCTTACTGTGGCTTAAGTGCGATGTTCCTTTGACTTGCGGTATTCAAGTCATCTTGATCATAGAGACTTATGCTTTGACATCTTAAGCAAACATCTCTAAGGAGATGTGGACCCGGATGATTGGGTATAAGTCAAGTGATCAAAGGTGTTTGAATAGCTTATAAAGGATTTACCACTCCTTGCGAGGAGATGTATACCCATGGCCTCTCGTCGGATTGTTACTAAAGTCTTTGGCCAAAGCATTACATGTTTAGAGTAAAGTACTCTTCGATACATGTGGAGTAACTAGAACTGTGAGGACGAGGAAATGATACTTGGGCTAGGTGTGACGAGTCACTTAGTGGGACTGACACAATAGACCATGTCCTGAACCAAGTGGGTATAAGATGAGTGAAGGGAATGGGGCACGATTCCTTCGAGCTACTGAAGGGTTTCAGAAATAGTTCTGGATCAACCGTTGATCTTTTCGGTTAATTGGGGATCATGATGTACTACTAGGTGCCACTCATGATCGTTCTATAATTAATGGTTAATTATAGACGGCCAACATAAACCGAGAACCTATTTGGTCACACGACAACGAGTGTAATCCAAAGGATTTAAAACGAGCTTGAGAATGGGATTCTCGCATCGAGAGAAACTATGTTTGGTTGGACCAAACATAAAGCGAGCATGAAATTGTTTCAGTCGCAATGGAAGCGTGGATGGGCCGTGTCTTATGAAGACATAATGGATGGACCAAAATGGTTTGGTCCTAATCCAATGGATGAGAATAAACCAAAGGGTTTGGTTTATATTAAACGAATGAACCAAAGGTTGGTTCGTTCGCTTTTAACTTAAAATAAACCATCATGGTTTGGTTTATTTTAACTTATCTTAATGGAGCGGGTTAACGGGCTTTATGGATATGATCCATTAACCATTAAGAGAATTAGTTCTCTATAAAATAGGGATTAAACCCTAACCCTAAACCTAATCAAACTGCCCAACCCCTCCCTCTCCTATTCGGGCGCCCAACTCCAAGCTGCCGCCGCCCAGCCCAAAGGTCCTCCAACCGCATCCAGAAGGTTGCTTCCTTCCTCCTCGCCGTCCGAGCTGCTGCCGGAAGAGTTCCGGTCCATCCTCCTTAGGTTTGGCATCAAGGTGAGCACTTTGCTTCCTTGGTTTTGGCCGGGCGCCTACTCCTTCCACCAAGCTGTCCAGTTTTCTGACAGCTTCTTCCTTCCGCCGGCCGCCGCTTAGACGACGGTTAGTGCTCCGACAGCGGCTAACATACCGGGATTTGATCTCCGTAATCCTCTGAGGTGGAGGACGGCGATTCGCCAATCGCTGACGAATACCTCTCCGGAGAAGCAAGTCTTGAGGACTTGTCTTTAGGTCCGAATTTGGATTCGACCGTGATCATCTCTCGATCACATCGCCTTCAACACGAGGCTAGTAACCCGCACGAAGACGGCTCGTGGCTTTGGCGGTCATCCCGAGGAGCTCGGCGTGGATACGGATAGAGACGATTCTTACGAGAATCGTTCCGGTTGATGCCGTTCCCGCTACACGTCATACGGAAGGTATAACGTAGTTTAATTTCCTTTTATTGCAATTTTAATTTACGGTTATGTCTAAACTTGTTGTAATAGCATGCGTGTGTTGTGTGTGTTGTAATAAATAGGAGTATTTATTATTTTTATTGCTTCCGCTGTGCTCATGTTTACGAAACATGATCGAACACACACACGCCGCGGTGCCGGAAACCCAACAGTGGTATCAGAGCCCAGGTTGTGTTTCGACATAATCGTAAAATTGGTTTTGCGATAGTCATAATGTATTTCTGGAAATTTTCTAAATTTTGGAAATTTAGAAGTATTTATGGAAATTTTTCAATTTTGGAAAGTCTAGAAGTATTTATGGAAATCTTCCACTTTTGGAAAGTTGGAAGTATTTATGGAAATTGATATTTTCCATAAATAAAATATTTGATTAGATTCTGGAAATTTGTTTCCTAATTTAATCTTGATTTGATTTGGGAAATCAAATCTTTAAAATATTTTATTTCCATAAGTAGTTTTGAAGATTTAGGAAATTGGTTTCCTAAATAGATTTTCCTTAATCAAATAATTCCATGAATAAAATATGTGATTAGATTTGGAAATTTGTTTCCTAATTTAATTATGATTTGATTTGGAGAATCAAATCTTAAACATATTTTATTTCCATAAATAGTTATGACATATAAGGAAATATTGTACATGACATAATTGTATGACATGTAGTTGCATTAGATGCATAACATAATGCCATGCGTGTCGTGACATGTAGATGTATGCCATGTATGCCATGCCATGTAGATAATAGTTATTTGCATGCAAAGAGGATGAGACATAAAACCCTAACTCAATATTAAAGCCTACACCTTCCATTAATATGGTTAGAACCAGAGTTCTGTTTCTTGTTAGGGTTGTTGGACTCACTCCAAGCCCGGCTCGAACCTGAACATGTTCAAATCATTGGAATAGTTTAACTCTAATATGGTAAGAGTCAGAGGTCAATCGTTAGTTTGGGTTGTTGGACTCACTCCAAGCTGCTAATTGGTTGAATGCGCCTAACCATATTAAAACTATTTCGCGATTAATGGGTCGGCTTTAACTTGGAGCATCGATTTGTTGGACTCAGAGGTCGATGTGAAGAGAGGTGAAGGGGTGCTATGCATATGATGCATACTTGTTAATGTGTTAACAACCCAATGTATGTGTAAACATTCAATTAGTTGATAGCACATTGTGATAGTTACATATACATGATATGTAATCGGTATACTTGATACCCACCATCATAGCTAAGAATGGCTTATTGGACTCACTCCAAGGTTGTTCTTATCTATGATGGATATCAGCCCATTCGGAGATGGACCTACGATCTCCCGAAGTGATTTTGGGGTTTTTGAATTCGAAAAATGAATGGGATTTATAAATGTATATTGATGCATTTTAAAATCATTTTCTCATATATGCTCGTTTTGTATTTCTAGGTTAATATATTGATCATGATGTGTTTGAATTTGCGTTCCATTTTGGATTCAAATAAATTGACTGGGCCGAGTTTCATGGACTGGCTTAGAAGCTTGAGAATTGTTCTCAAGGTTGAAAAGCTTGCAAATGTCCTCGAAGCGTCTCTTCACTTGATCCTAGTGATGATGCAACTCTGGACCAATTGTTGGCCTACTCGAAACATGTGAGTGATTACGAACAAATGAGTTGCATCATGCTAGCCACGATGGAACCCAAGCTCTGGCGGCATGAGCATATGGATGCTCATATCGTAGTCCTTCATCTTTGTGAGTTGGTTGATGAGCAAGTGAGATTGAAAGGTTGAAGTCTCAGCTCCTCTTCACCTCTGAGATGCTAGGAGGTTCATGCAGTGAGTCTTGCTCGATATCTTTGAAGGCTGTGGAGTCTTACGAGAAGCATGGCGAGGGGCAGTCTTTGTTAGTTGATTCCTCGAAGAAAGGTTCTAAGAGAAGTCAAAGGAACAGGAAGAAGGAAAGAAGAGAAGGGCTAAGAAGGTAGAACTAGCACAAAGGAAACTTGCCATCATTATGGCAAGGAGAGCCATTCTTGAAGAAAGTGCAAGATTTATCTTGAGTCAGTGAAGAAGGATAAGGCATCGGATGCCCCATCTTCGTAAATCTTCTTTATTGATTGTCATTCTATTTCCTCGGACACTTGGGTATTGATCTTGGGTGTGGCTCACATATATGTAATGACATACATGGGCTAAGGAATAGAAGAAGACTCGTCAAGGGGAGAGTCAAATTTACGTGTTAGGAATGGAGCAACGGTTGCTGCACTCGCCATCGGAACGTATTTGTTGGAACTCCCTGTAGGACTTGTCTTAGAACTGGACGATTGCTTTTATGTTCCTTCGTTGATAAAGAACATCATATCTATTTCTTGTCTAAATAGAAATGGGTTCCATTTGACTTTTAGTAACAATTGTTGTTACATAACTTTGAATGGAGTTCTTTATGGGATTGGAACTTTAAGCAATGGTGTTTATACGTTGGACGTATCCAGTGACATTTACAATATCGAAGCGAGCAACAAGCGTGCTCGAAAGGATAATCAAATAGACTCCTATATGTGGCATTGTCGTCTTGGCCATATAAGCAAGAAATGCATGTCCGAATTACACCAATGTGTAATTCTGGAATCGTTTGAATTGGATTCATACGATACATGTGAATCATGCTTAAAAGGCAAGATGACTAAGTTACCTTTTACTGGAAAAGGTGAACGAGTGGGAGAGTTGCTAGGCCTAATACATAGTGATGTATATGGACCTATGTCAACTCAATCTTAAGGAGGCTATAGCTACTTCATTACCTTCACCGATGATCACTCACGGTTTGGGTATGTGTTCTTGATGAAACACAAGTCTGAAGCCTTTGAAAGGTTCAAAGAATTCAGAAATGAAGTAGAGAAACAACATGACAAGAGTATTAAAATACTTCGATCGGATCGAGGTGGTGAATACTTAAGTCAAGAGTTTCTTGATTATCTAAGAGACAATGACATATTGTCTCAATGGACTCCGCCCTATACACCACAGCATAATGGTGTATCTGAGAGGCGTAACCGGACCTTGTTGGACATGGTCAGGTCAATGATGAATCATGCAACTCTTCCCAAGTCCTTTTGGGGTTATGCACTTCAGACAGCTGTTTACTTGTTAAACAGAATGCCTACCAAGGTAGTCTCAACTACTCCATATGAGATATGGAATGGTAAGAAACCTCATGTATCTTACTTGAAGATATGGGGTTGTCCTTCTTATGTGAAGCGGACTGTATCAGACAAACTGGATGCTAAGTCTGATAAATGTCTATTTATTGGATACCCTAAGGAAACAAGGGGTTACCAATTCTATCATCCTGTGGAACAAAAGGTGTTTGTTTCAAGGCATGTTGTGTTTCTAGAGAAAGAGTTTCTCTTGCAAGAAAAAATGGGAGGTCGTTGAGCTTGAGGAGGCTCGAAGACTCAAATAGACATTGATGAGATACGGTGAAGCACAACCACAACTCATAGTGATGAGCAATCAATTTGGACCTATGTAACACCACATCTTCGTAGATCACTGGTAGAACACGCAATATTCCTGAGAGATATGGATTTCTCGTAAGTGAATCGAACGACGTGTTACTCATTGATGATGAGGAGCCTACCAGTTATGAAGAAGTGCTGACAAGTTCAGAAAGGGATAAATGACTTGATGCCATGAAGTCGGAAATGGATTCCATGTATGAAAACCAAGTTTGGAACTTGGTTGACCCACCTGAAGGCATAAAGCCTATAGGGTGCAAGTGGGTTTTCAAGAAGAAAACCGACATGGATGGTAATGTGATTACCTATAAGGCTAGATTGGTGGCGAAAGGATATCGTCAAAAGCAAGGTGTTGATTATGACGAAACCTATTACGTAGCTATGCTTAAATCCATTCGGATGCTCTGGCCATAGCGGCTCATTATGATTATGAGATATGGCAGATGGATGTGAAAACAGCTTTCCTTAATGGAAACCTGCTCGAGGACGTGTATATGATACAGCCTGAGGGTTTCACATCGGTTGATAAAACCAAGGTATGCAAATTGCGACGATCCATTTATCGATTGAAGCAAGCATCCAGGAGCTGGAATATCCGTTTTGATGAGACGATCAAAAAGTTTGATTTCTCACAAAATCCAGACGAACCTTGTGTGTACAAGAAGGTTAGTGGGAGTGCAGTCGTGTTCCTAGTATTGTATGTCGATGACATATTACTTATAGGAAACGATGTGTCAATCTTACATCGAAAGGTTTGGTTATCCAAGACATTCTCCATGAAAGACCTGGGAGAAGCAACCTACATCCTTGGGATTAAGATATATAGAGATAGATCGAAACGGTTGCTTGGTCTTTCGCAGTCTACATATATAGACCGAGTGCTAAAGAGGTTTAGCATGTCGGAATCCAAGAAAGGTTATCTGCCCATCAGGCATGGGGTACACCTTTCGAAGTCTATGTGTCCGCGCACAGAAGACGAGAGGATTTGCATGAGTAAGATTCCCTATGCATCCGCAATAGGATCTATCATGTATGCTATGTTATGTACGAGGCCCGATGTATCGTATGCTCTGAGTGTCACGAGCAGATACCAGTCTGATCCAGGAATGGATCATTGGGTGACTGTTAAGACGATCCTTAAGTACTTAAGAAGAACTAAGGATACGTTCCTAATATATGGAGAAGGGTACATGGTGATACGTGGGTATACGGATGCCAGCTCCAGACAGACAAGGATGATTCCATGTCTCAGTCTGGGTATGTATTCACCTGGAATGGAGGCGCAATAAGTTGGAAAGGTTCCAAGCTTGACACTATAGCGGATTCTGCCACTAAGGCAGAATACATTGCAGCTTTAGGCGGGAAAGGCGGTTTGGATCAAGAAGTTCATCTCTGAACTTGATGTGGTCTCATCAATGATCCAAACATGTGCTTCGCCGCTATCATCTTATCAGAGAGATCATCAGTAGGAACGAAATACAAATCGAGAAAAGTCCCACTGAAAGGAACTTAGCGGATCCTTTGACTAAAGCATTACCTCAAAGTAAGTTTGAGGGTCATGTTAGAGCTTATGGTATTGGATACCGTAGCGATTGGCATTAGGCCAAGTGGGAGTCTGTTAGTAATATATGAGAGATGTCCTAAGGCAATCGCCTTATGTATGAACCATTTATATGATAAATGAAGATTCACTATTTGAGTATACATGTTTTATGTATTTGATTGGATCTTAAACTCATTTACTGAATGTCCATGATACGATTCACAGCATGAGAGAATTTGTGATTGGATCACAACTAGTGAGTATCTCTACATGTGTAATTGTGATGTATCGGAATTATCCCTAGTCGATGAATTGATGGATTTGGACACCATCAATTCTGTCGAGACTAGCACGAGGTATACTCCTTGGTGTATCCAAGCAGCTGATTCTCACTGGCTGGAGACATTGTGATGTCCGGAGTTAATCGTGGATGCTAGTTATGGTAACTAGTTCATTGGAGTGACCAACCGTAAGACTTCATATGGTTTTCTGCATATATAGATATGTCAATGAAGTTCTTACTGTGGCTTAAGTGCGATGTTCCTTTGACTTGCGGTATTCAAGTCATCTTGATCATAGAGACTTATGCTTTGACATCTTAAGCAAACATCTCTAAGGAGATGTGGACCCGGGATGATTGGGTATAAGTCGAAGTGATCGAAGGTGTTTGAATAGCTTATAAAGGATTCACCACTCCTTGCGAGGAGATGTATACCCATGGCCTCTCGTCGGATTGTTACTAAAGTCTTTGGCCAAAGCATTACATGTTTAGAGTAAGGTACTCTTCGATACATGTGGAGTAACTAGAATCAGTAGGACGAGGAAATGATACTTGGGCTAGGTGTGACGTAGTCAGCCTAGTGGGGACTGACACAATAGACCATGTCCTGAACCAAGTGGGTATAAGATGAGTGAAGGGAATGGGGCACGATTCATTCAAGCTACTGAAGGGTTTCAGAAATAGTTCTGGATCAACCGTTGATCTTTCCGGTTAATTGGGGATCATGATGTACTACTAGGTGCCACTCATGATCGTTCTATAATTAATGGTTAATTATAGACGGCCAACATAAACCGAGAACCTATTTGGTCACACGCACAACGAGTGTAATCCAAAGGATTTAAAACGAGCTTGAGAATGGGATTCTCAGACCGAGAGAAACTATGTTTGGTTGGACCAAACATAAAGCGAGCATGAAATTGTTTCAGTCGCAATGGAAGCGTGGATGGGCCGTGTCTTATGAAGACATAATGGATGGACCAAAATGGTTTGGTCCTAATCCAATGGATGAGAATAAACCAAAGGGTTTGGTTTATATTAAACGAATGAACCAAAGGTTGGTTCGGTTCGTTTTAACTTAAAATAAACCATCATGGTTTGGTTTATTTTAACTTATCTTAATGGAGCGGGTTAACGGGCTTTATGGATATGATCCATTAACCACTAAGAGAATTAGTTCTCTATAAAATAGGGATTAAACCTAACCCTAAACCTAATCAAACTTGGCCGCCCAACCTCCCTCTCCTATTGGCGCCCAACTCCGCTTGCCACCGCCCAGCCCAGGTCCTCCAACCGCGTCCGGAAGGTTGCTTCTTCCTCCTCCGGTCATCCTCCTTAGGTTTGGCATCAAGGTGAGCACTTTGCTTCCTTGGTTTTGGCGGCGCCTACTCCTCCACCAAGCTGTCCAGTTTTCTGGACAGCTTCTTCTCTCGCCGGCGTCGTTTGGGCGGCGGTTAGTGCTCGACAGCGGCTAACATACCGGGGATTTGATCTCCGGTAATCCTCTGAGGTGGAGGACGAAGGATTCGTCAATCGGTTGACGAATACCTCTCCGGAGAAGCAAGTCTTGAGGACTTGTCTTTAGGTCCGAATTTGGATTCGGACCGTGATCATCTCTCGATCACATCGTCTTCAACACAAGGCTAGTAACCCGTACGAAGACGAAGCTCGTGGCTTGGCGAAGTCATCCCGAGGAGCTCGGCGTGGATACGGATAGAGACGATTCTTACGAGAATCGTTCCGGTTGATGCCGTTCCCGCTACACGTCATACGGAAGGTATAACGTAGTTTAATTTCCTTTTATTGCAATTTTAATTTACGGTTATGTCTACACTTGTTGTAATAGCATGCGTGTGTTGTGTGTGTTGTAATAAATAGGAGTATTTATTATTTTTATTGCTTCCGCTGTGCTCATGTTTACGAAACATGATCGAACACACACACGCCGCGGTGCCGGAAACCCAACATCCTTGGGATCAAGGTTATAAGGGATCGCAGGAAAAGGATGTTGTGCTTATCTCAAGCTTCATACATAGACACCATTATGGATCGTTTTAGCATGCAGAACTCCAAGAAGGGTTTTCTACCTTTCAGGCATGGAGTTCCTTTATCTAAGGAGATGTGTCCTAGAACGTCTAAGGAGATAGAGGAGATGAAGGCGGTTCCTTATGCTTTGGCAGTAGGAAGCCTCATGTATGCGATGCTATGTACGAGACCAAATATCTGCTTTGCCGTGGGCATGGTAAGCAGATATCAGAGTAATCCAGAATAGGGACATTGGACTGTGGTAAAGTATATATTGAAGTACCTGAAGGACTAGGGATTATATGCTAGTTTACGAGGTAGACCAATTACTCCCTGTGGGTTACACGGATTCTGACTTCCAATCAGATAGGGATAACAGTAAGTCTACCTCAGGTTTTGTATTTACTTTGGGAGGTGAAGCCATTATATGGAGGAGTGTCAAGCAGAAATGTGTGGTGGACTCTACCATGGAAGCTGAGTATGTGGCAGCCTCTGATGCAGCCAAAGAAGCTGTGTGGATCAGAAAATTCTTGATGGACTTGGATGTGATTCCTAGTTTGCCAAGAACTATCACAATTTGTTGTGATAATAGTGGTGCAGTTGTAAACTCGAAGGAACCACGAGCCCATAAGGCAAGTAAACACATAGAGTGCAAGTACCACCTGATACGAGAAATCGTAAAGGAGGTAGAAGTTGCTATCGCCTAGATTGCATCAGAGGATGACCTGGTAGACCCTTTCACTAAGGCCCTTCTAGCGAGAGCTTTGATAGGCATGTGGAGGGAATGAGAATCAGATGTATGGCAGTATGAGGACAACATAGTCTTTTAGTATAAGTGGGAGATTGTTAGGATGTATACTGAAAAGTCTATATTGTGTATGAACATCTTTATTTTGGAAATAAGAATCACATGATCATTGTTTGCATATTTATGGTTATGCATATTGTCTAATACATTACATTGTAGATAACATGGTGTGTGGTGTCATACGGGAGATCATGTTATCGGCTCCTTGTAAAGTATAAGTAAAGGCTCACAACCGAGATGATTTTGGACAAACCATTGGTATGGTTGTAGTGTGATTTGATATTGGTTTGTCTTGACCATAGAATCACACTAGTACACTTTGTGTGTATTAAGCAGGACCGACTTAGAGGTGATTCGATTTATTGCTAACAACATAATCGAATCGGACCTCAGATATTATATTGTACATGCTTTTAATCCCGATATAATAACGGACACATATACTTAGTATTCATTTCTTTGATTTACCAATGGGCAAGATTTATAGATTAAATCGATAGGCTCGGTAAGTTAGGAAATGATATTATTTATATGGTGTGCTGTTGATTATAGGAGGAAACCGTGTCCTATATATTAGGATGATGATGTCCCCTTGAGGAGCTCATAAGGTTCATCATATAAACCCTGCAGGTGGACTTGGTCCGGCATTATGAAAAGGTTGAGTGGTACTACTCATGGAGTTAGATATTGATTAATTAATGGTCAGTAAATTAATTAATTGACGGACATTCAAGATCTTAAACATAGGGAGAAAAATGTATAAATAATATATGGAGCCCATATTAACTTATGGGGGTTGGTGAGGTAGATCAATGATAATCCTCTAGTGGAATGGATAATCATTAATAGATCAAACTTTATGTGGGCTTGATCCATTGGGTGGCCAAGATCCAACTCCTCCTCATGGTCCCTATTGTAGCCTATTAATACCTCATGAAGCCTATATCCAATGGATGAAAACAAAACTCTAGATCCAAAGGTAGAGATTAAATATGTAGATCCGACGGTTGAGATTAAATCTCTAGATCCGACGGTTGAGATTAAATCCATAGAACCAATGGTGGAGATTAAAACAAGGCTTATTCCTAACCCTATAAATAAGACTTAAGGGGGTGGGCGGCAAGATGATGGATGGGGATTAGGGTTTGCTTCCCTTGGGCGGCAAGGAATCCTAGTTGGGTTAGGATTGAGTTGGGCGGCTAGGGTTTGGGAGGTGGTGTGGGCAGCAACAAGAGGAGAAGTTCCTTTCTTCTTCTTCCTAAGGTGTTGCCGGCACCTATCCTTCTTCCCTCTACTTTGGCTGGTGCTCAACCTATTCCTCTTCTCCTCTTCTTTGGCCGGCGACAACTAGGAAAGCTAGGGTTAGGGTTTTGGGCGGCTACAAGGTGAAGGGTTGGTTTCCTTTCTCTCCTCCAAGTGTTGGCCGACGCCCATCACTCTCATTGATTCTCCTTTGGGCGGTTCCCATACTCCAAATTCTCTTCCTTGGCCGGCGGCAACATCGAGTCTATTGACTTTGTGGCTGGTTCTCGATAGGAAGAAGAGTTTTATTTTATGATCTTCCTTTGTTCGGAGTGAACAAGGAAAGGAAGATTGGTGATCTAGGAGGCTTCGACTTTTGGAAGATCGTTACCCACACGACGTCCAAAAGGAGGAAGGACATACAATAGAAGATCAAGAGGTATAAAAAGAGGTATAATCTTGTTTATTTTGATTAGTGTTCTTTTGTATAATGTCTATAATTGTTTTTCGATTATATGCATGTTGTATGTGGTTGTTTACTTTATGCATGTGGCTAAATATACTTGGACCCTGAACATAAACACAAAAG
Organism: Wurfbainia villosa; assembly: GCA_025175895.1. Classification (NCBI taxonomy): domain Eukaryota; kingdom Viridiplantae; phylum Streptophyta; class Magnoliopsida; order Zingiberales; family Zingiberaceae; genus Wurfbainia; species Wurfbainia villosa. Next base: position 28,835,827 of record CM045995.1, read on the forward strand.
TCGGCGATTCGTACATCGTCTATTCCGCGGCTATTCATAGAATAAAGGTTGGTGGCTTGAACAAGTTTGTTCAAGGGACCACTCTAATCGAATAGCACGACTATGAAATGATTGCTTGGGTGATCCCTTTTGTCTAGGATTATTTTTTTTTAATCCGGGGACTTCGATGGGATCGCCATGAACAAGCGATCGAGTTAAAGTGGGAAGCGAAGTTTCTTACCTTCAAGTGGTATCAGAGCTTCAGTTCTGGGACAAAAACCCTTCACCTCTAAAATTTTGGCCATCGTGCTAACGATCACCCTCTGATCTCTAGGACTATAGAATCAACCACCTTTTGTTCCTCTAATATATCCTATGAACAAGCGCACTTCTGTTCGAGGTTCCAACTTACCAGCATCTGCCTTCAGCACATGTGCTGGACTCCTCCAAATCCGAATATGTCTCAGACTAGGCTTTCGCCCAGTCCACAATTCTGTGGGAGTAAAAGGCACTGATTTAGATGGTACCAAGTTTAGAATATACATTGCCATATCCAGAGCATACCCCCAGAACGAATCTGGTAACTCAGAATAACTCATCATCGATCTAACCATCTCCATAAGAGTCCTATTTATTCGCTCCGCTACACCATTCTGCTGTGGTGTGCCAGGTGCAGATAATTGGGATTGAATCCCAGCCTCTGATAAGTAATTCCTAAACTCTCCCAAGATGTACTCACCACCATGATCAGATCGTAGTGTCTTGATACATTTACCTTGACGTTTCTCCACATCAGCCTTGAATTCTTTGAACCAGTCAAAGCATTCAAACTTGCGGTGCATCAAGTAAATGTATCCATATCTTGAATAATGATCTATAAAAGAGACGAAATATTCAAAACCACCTCTAGCTTGGATAGACATCGGATCGTACAAATCAGAATGAACCAATTCCAACACATCTTTGACTTTATACCCCTTGGCCTTAAAAGGCCTCTTGGTCATTTTACCTTCCAAGCAAGATTCGCAGGTTGGGAAATCTTCCACCACTAATGAACCCAAAGGTCCATCAGCTATCAACCTTTGAATTCTACTTAGGTTAATATGACCTAACCTTAGATGCCAAAGATACGTTTGGTTCATTTTAGAAGGTTCTTTTCTCTTATTAGATTTAGAAGATGAGTTATTTATTTCTATTTGCATCGTGGGAGCTTTTGGTTCGAGTGTATATAAATTACCTACCAATGCACCATAACAGATAATCTCCCTATTCCTTTTTATAGCAACTCTGTCATTAAAAGAAATAGAATATCCATACAAAAACAATTTAGAAACTGAAATTAAATTCTTTCTAAATGAAGGTACATAAAGGCAATTTCTTAGAACCAAAGTTTCTTTTCTATCAAAAGATAAATAAACATCTCCCACTGCAATAGCCGCCACCTTCATAGCATTGCCCATGTAGATGGTAATCTCCCCCTCAGCCAGTCGTTTGGTTTCCTGGAACCCCTGCAAAGAATTGCAGACATGATCAGTGGCTCCCGTATCTACACACCAGGTGCCGGTAGATAACACCGCTAAACATGTTTCAACGACTAGACCAAAAGATATACCTTTGTTCTTCTTCCGGTTCGGGTAGTCAACCTTCCAATGTCTAGTCTACTTGCAAGTGAAGCACTTGCCTTTCCACTTCTTCACTCCTCCCTGAGATCCTCCCACCACCTTTGCTGCACCTTGTTTCTTCTTTTTCTTGCATTTCAGCTTAGAAGTAGAAACATTCTAGGCAACCAAAGCCTGAGAACTTTGACTAAAAAGCCCCTCTACTGCCTGGAGTTCTGTCAGAAGCTCTGCTAATGTATACAACCTTTTATTCATGTTGTAGTTCAGGAGAAACTGCTCAAAACTCCTAGGTAGAGATTGGAGAATGATATCAACCTGGGTTTTCCCATCGATCTCAGCTCCAAGGACTTCCATCTCATTCAAATGAGCCATCATCTTGAGAACATGATCCCTCACGGGTGTTCCCTCAACCATGGTGGTCATCATCAAGTTTCTCATGACTTCTTGCCTAGTAGCCCGATTTTGGTGTCCGAAAAGTTCCTTGAGATTGAGCATCATGTCATAAGCAGTATTCATGGCATGATGTTGATGCTGCAATACATTTGACATAGAAGCCAAAATGTAACACCGCGTCATCTCATCAGCCTTGATCCTCTTCTTATTACTCTCTTTCTCCTTTTCCCCAGAATCATCTATAGGCTTAGGAGGACACTCCTCGAGAAGTACATACTTGTACTCCTTAGCAGTCAAGACTATGTCCAGATTCTTTTTCCAATCCACATAGTTAAGTCCAGTAAGTTTATTCTATTTCAGAATCACAGCAAGTGGGTTGAAAGTCATTTTGAAAAAACCTAAGAATCACAAAGATCAAAATATTAGATTTAAAAAATTTATTGATTCCACAAACAATAAAATTTTAAAATCAACCAATACCTCAAAACACCGAGAATATCGCATGCCACGATAGTGTGGATGTATACGAATTCTTCATTTGTAAGAGGAGGTTTTACCCATTAATTTAATTATCCTGTCAACATTACTTTTTGACAAATAAAATTAATAGTTGATTCCTCTTCGACCCTACAAATAAAAGCAGTGACTCCGATGGGGAGGATACTCTTATTTGCATCTAAGTGTTCACCATTACCCGATACTAAGGTAATTATCTCGGATTATGTGCCTTTCGATGGGGAAGTACACACACTCCTAAATAATTTCCTATAACCATATTTGACCTAGTGATATGCAAAATAAACTCATCCGATGGGGAGGAAGGCACTCAGAGCCGACGCGTAAGTTTGTTTGTATCATATGTCAAATTGTAATGGAGGCGACGGGAATTTTAAAAAATATCCCTCTCCCACTTAATAATTTAAAATGAGGAATTTTCAAAGCACACAACATGCATATCAAACAAGAAGCAATAAATATGAAAAAACTATTTTCCAACTATTATGGATTTTGTTTTCCAATATGCCTCCAATCATGTCGCCACCTCGTCCGCTCCTCACTATGCCATGTATAAGCTATCTGGAGATCCGAGCCGAGAATAATTATTTTAATATACATCCATCGATCCTATACTCCACAAAGGAGTGTAAATGAAATCTAGATTGAAAGTAAACTAAAATAAAAGAGTGGCTAAACAATGTCATACTTAATTACAAAAAATTAAATACTAGCCTCGTCAACCTCGAGGATTCAAATAATATTACAATTACACACATCAATCACATACACACACATATAGCCATAATAGTTGGATCTTATGCCTGCAACAAAAAAGTTAGCCTACGCACATCCTACTATTATCCGGCACACATAATATATGATAAATGCATAAAAGTAACCAAATCCTAAACACACAAAATCGGAAACTGTGGCTTTGATACCACTTGAAAGTTGTTGAAGTCGAAAAGCTTCGCTTCTCGCATCACTTCACTTCGGTTGCTTGTACACGACAATCCGATCACACGTCCCCGAATAAAAAAAATTTATCTCGGACAAAGACGGATCACCCAAGCAACAGATCCATCATCGTGCTATTCGATTAGAGTGGTCGCTTGAACAAACTTGTTGTTCTAGCTGTTGGGATGTATATTGAAAAGTCTATCTTTTGTATGTACATCTTTATTTTTGAAATAAGAATCACATGATCATTATTTGCATATTTATGGTTATGCATATTGTCTGATACATTACATTGTAGATAACATGGTGTGTAGTGTCACACGGGAGATCATGTTATCAGTTCCTTGTAAAGTATAAGTAAAGGCTCACAACCGAGATGGTTTTGGAAAACCATTGGTATGGTTATAGTGTGATTTGGTATTAGTTTGTCTTGACTATAGAATTACACTAGTACACTTTGTGTGTATTGAGCAGGACCGACTTAGAAGTGATTCAATTTATTGCTGATTACATAATTAAATCGGACCTCGAATATTATGGTGTACATGCTCTTAATTCCGATATAATAACGGGCAGATGTACTTAGTATTTATTTCTTTGATTTACCAATGGGCGAGATTTATAGATTAAATCGATAGGCTCAGTAAGTTGGAAAATGATATTATTTACATGGCGTGCCGTTGATTATAGGAGGAAACCGTGTCCTATATATTAGGATGATGATGTCCCCTTGAGGAGCTCATAAGGATCATCATGTAAACCCTGCAGGTGGACTTGGTCTGGCATGATGATGAGGTTGAGTTGTTAGGGCAATCTCTTGCCATGATAAGATTTTGATGTGTGTGGCAAAGGGTTTAAGTTTGGATGATATTGTTATTTGATATGTGCGTTGGAGTCTTGCAGGACTTAGTAATTCACACATGGAGCCTTAGCAGGTTCACCCTCACAACCTCATGCCTGAGTCGGAGAAGGAGCATTGCAGAGCCGTGCGCTTGATGCTGCTGAGGGACCGCCGGACGAGATGACTTGAAGTGAAGCCAAGGAAGCAGACTTCGGAGGCAAGAGACGCGAAGGAGCATTGCAGAGCCGTGCGCCTGATGCTGCCAAGGGACGTGGCTGCGAACGAAGAGAGCTTCGGCGAGGGACTTCGAGTGAGATGAGAGAATGAGTGAAATGTAAGTAGCTCATTAGGTGAACTTGGCCGAATGGCTGAGTGTCGGAGACTTGATCGTAAGGATTAAGGTTTACCCGACCGCCGGAAGCTCAAACTTATGTTAAGTTTGAGTTTCACACGACACCGATCATTGCGCATGAAATGGCACGATCGAAGTCAGTGTGTTCGACGTATCCGATCGATGGGTTTATGCTCGTGATGCGTCGTCATGAAATGGCGGTCATCGCGAGAGGATATCGCGAACCGAAAGCTCGTAGGTGACTAGGCGGTCGACTACGGAGCAGCCGATCGGTAGTGAGGTCCATCGGATCGCAAGAGTTCCGCTGGACTACAACGGCGGTCGGGATCCGACGTGTTCGAGACCGTTGTAGTAACGACGATCGCCAAGGGCGAGCGATGTCGTGGCGGCCAACGGGAAGAAATCAACCCTCTCTATAAAAAGAGAGGGTGTCTGCCTTTGAGAGGCTAATGCTTATGCTCTAATACTCTCCCAAAGTTCCTTAAAGCTTTCCATCCTCTTACTCAAGCTTATTTCCATTATATTTGTAAGAGGAGTGTTTTTGTGTAAAGAGGTTACCTCCACCTAGCTTTGTGCAAAGGAGAGATCTAGTGGATAGATTTGGAGGAGTGATTCACCTTGGACGAATCGGACCGTGGATTAGAGGCGTAGCCGTGAACAATGTTACATCTCGTGTTTGTATTGCTTGTCTATCTTTTGTGTTGTCTTTATTTGTATTTGTATATTCCGCTTACGCTAACGCTTTGTAGACGAGAGAATTTCGACATCCATCGTAAGAGGACTATTCACCCCCCTCTAGCCGGCCGTTCGATCCCCTACAAGTGGTATTAGAGCCAGGTTGCTTGTCACCGGACTAACCGCCGCAACAAGCTCTACATCAAAAATGGCCGGCTCAAACATCCACCCACCGAAGTTCGACGGCGAATTCTCTTGGTGGAAAAAGAGAATGGAGGTATTCTTCGAAACCGACTTTGAAATATTGTTAATTATGGAAAACGGTTTCGAGTTGCCTAGGAACGAAGATGGGGAGCCATTGGAGAAATCGAGATGGAGCAAAAGACAAAGAGAGGAGTATTTGGCAAATTCAAAGGCCAAGCACCATCTCTATAATGTACTCCCCCAACAAGAAGTCAATAGGATAGGGGAATGTTCTAGTGCTAAGGAGATGTGGGAGAAGCTAGTTGAACTTCATGAAGGCACTTCGGAAGCCAAGCTAGCAAGAAGAGATCTCCTCCGCTCCCAACTATCAAATATTAAGCTTGAAAAGGGAGAAAAGGTAACTTCCCTACATTCTAGATTTAAAGAAATATTAATTGGGCTAACAAGTGTAGGAGAAAAGCTCTCCAACCGGGATATGGTAATGAAGGCCATAGATGCCTTTCCCCGGTCCTCAAGATGGAGCTCCATGGTGGACTCATTTTATATCTCCAAGAACTTAGAAGTAAGCACCTTGGAGGAATTCTTCTCAACCATGGAGCTCCACGAAACGAGGCTTGAAGGAATACTAGAAGAACCAAGAATTCAACCTTCAAGAGGAGTAGCCTTGATGGCAAACAAGGGGAAGAAGAAGATGGAAATCCCATCCTCATCCGATGAAGCCTCTACCTCCTCCATGGATAGCACGGAAGAAGCCTACATGGTAAGGAAGGTAAGACGTGCTTTAAAGGGTTTTCATTTTAATAAATCTAATGATAGGAATAGAAGACCAAGGGGGAAGGTCATATGCTACAATTGCCAAGGAGAGGGGCACATAAGGGACAATTGTCCTCTCCTAAACAAGAGCAAGGAAGAGAAGAAAAAGAAAGAAGAAAAGAAGAAGAAGAAGGGGAGCAAGAGAAAGGAAGAAGAAAAGAAGGCAAAAGAAAAAGGGAAGGCCATGGCATTCAAAGCAAAGACATGGGATGACCTTGCTTCCTCTTCCTCATCCGATGAAGAAGAGCATGTCTACTCCAACCTTGCATTGATGGCTTTTGATGACTTGGATTGCTCCTCCACCGAAAATGAAGGATCAAGCTCAAGAGGAGAGAGCTCAAGTGAAGGAGGAGCTTCTACATCCTCCTCATCCGAAGAAGAAGAAGAGGATATGGAAACTATGGTAACGAATGCCTCTCCTAAGAAAATAGTTTCCATAATTTCTAGTTTAACTAAGGACTTATTTGGAATGAAAAAGAAAAATAAAAGCATGCTTGATCAAATTAAGGCATTGGAAAATAAGCTAGAAAATGCATGCTTAAATGATAATATTTCTTCTAGCTTAAATGATGCATGCTCACATGATCTTTATGTGCCATTAGATGTTAGTGATGCATGTATAAATGAAAATAGGGCCTTAAGGGAAAAGGTAGACTATTTAACAAAAGCCCTAGAAAAATTCACAATTGGCTCCAACACCTTGAACATGATAATTGGGAGTCAAAGGGCAAGTTTCAACAAGAAGGGCCTAGGTTATAAAGAAAAGAAAAATGAAAAGGCCTACAAATGCCTAATTGCTAGGGGACAAGATAAGAAGAAAGTAATTGCTAGGAAATGGATTCCTAAGGAATTTCTAGTGAACCCCATAGGCAAGAATCTATTTTGGGTTCCAAAATCCATCCTTAAGGGTTAGGAAAACCCTAGGGTAGTCAACCATATGGAATTGACCTATATCATATTTTGGTTGACTTAGGATGGCGGGACAACATTTTTAGAATAGTGTTGGGTGATGATAACGTGCCCATAAATAGATATTAATGCTTAAATCATGATGATTAATGTAATTGCTATGTATGTTTGCAATCATGATTTATGATTTTAAAATTTGGCACGTCATCATGAGAAATAGGTTTAAATCATGTTTTAGGTGATACTTTGTTTATTATCATGATATAATACCTAATGCATGAGAACAATTCAATGAATACATGTGTTTCATGATCATAATGTAGAATTAATTGATATATGCCTTTATGATCATGAGGATTGTTAGGTTGATACTTAACCTTGATAGAATTGTATGAATATAATGGTTAAGTATATACAAATACCCCCTAGGATGCATCTCACACTCACCATAGACTACTTTGATTGAAAACTTAGCATGGGTGAGATGTTAGGATGATACAAATGTTCACTAATGCCTATGGCATTTAGATGGTCATTTAAAGTATCAAAATAGCAATAATAGACCAATCATGGGGAAGGCTTATGATTAATTCATAGACATATTGCCCAAAGATCATGGTTGGATATTTCATATGTTTTCAAAACAATTTCTTACTTTAAAATCCATGTATTCATGTTTTGAAACAATCCTAAGCAATACTAGGTGTTAAAATGGATACTAACATGCTCAAAAACTAGTGGTTTTTAAAGCCTTTGGATTTTTGGCAAATCTCGGAAAATATAATGATTTTTCTTGAAAAACTATTTTTCATTGATATATATACTTAAAATAAATATGTTCATCAAATTTCATGATTTTTCGAATTTTCTGGAATTTATAATGCATTTCTGAATTTCACCTTAAAATCGTAATTTGAAATCTTGTGCTACGATCGCCATACCGATAGCAATGATCCCACCTGAACTCTGATCCAATATTTTCTGATTTCAATTTTAATCATGTTTTTGGTATTTTCCTTCTATTAAACTTGATGTCATGGGTTTATAACTTAGTGTAAATCTTTTTGATGGTGTCAAAGGGGGAGAAGTAATTATGTTTAAGTAAATTATGATAGGGGGAGAAAATTTGAAAATTTGTATGGGGAGTTTCATGGATTAAGGGGGAGTTGCATGTTGCTTTATCATGTCTATGTTTACATGCTTTCTTACCTTAGAATTTTCATCAAATGTTTTTACCTAACTTAAACGGATTGCCACACATCAAAAAGGGGGAGATTGTTAGGGCAATCTCTTGCCATGATAAGGTTTTGATGTGTGTGGCAAAGGGTTTAAGTTAGGATGATATTGTTATTTGATATGTGCGTTGGAGTCTTGCAGGACTTAGTAATTTGCACATGGAGCCTTGGCAGGTTCACCCTCACAACCTCGTGCCTGAGTCGGAGAAGGAGAATTGCAGAGCCGTGCGCTTGATGCTGCCGAGGGACCGCCGGACGAGATGACTTGAAGTGAAGCCAAGGAAGCAGACTTCGGAGGCAAGAGACGCGAAGGAGCATTGCAGAGCCGTGCGCCTGATGCTGCCGAGGGACGTGGCCGCGAATGAAGAGAGCTTCGGCGAGGGACTTCGAGTGAGATGAGAGAATGAGTGAAATGTAAGTAGCTAATTAGGTGAACTTGGCCGAATGGCTGAGTGTCGGAGAATTGACCGCAAGGGTTAAGGTTTACCCGACCGCCGGAAGCTCAAACTTATGTTAAGTACCGATCGCATGAAATGGCGATCGCTCGAGTCGAGTGTGTTCGACCGTATCCGGTGATGAGGTTTATGCCAGCAATGATCGCCATGAAATGACATGACCGCCGGAGGATATCGCGGCATTGACCCGTGAGCCGATCGGCGCGACGATGAGGAGGTAGCAATGATCGGGTGAGGTCCATCAGTCGACTGCCAAGAGTTCCGTTGGACTACAACGGTCGGGATCCGACGTGTTCGGAGGTCGTTGTAGTGACGGCAGTCGACTGCCAAGGGCAGCAGTCGACTGGTGGCGGCCAATGGGAAGAAATCAGCCCTCTCTATAAAAAGAGAGGGTGTGAGCCTTTGAGAGGCTAATGCTTATGCTCTAATACTCTCCCAAAGTTCCTTAAAGCTTTCCATCCTCTTACTCAAGCTTATTCCATTATATTTGTAAGAAGAGTGTTTTTGTGTAAAGATGTTACCTCCACCTAGCTTTGTGCAAAGGAGAGATCTAGTGGATAGATTTGGAGGAGTGATTCACCTTGGACGAATCGGACCGTGGATTAGCGGCGTAGCCGTGAACCACGTTACATCTCGTGTTTGTATTGCTTGTCTATCTTTTGTGTTGTCTTTATTTGTATTTGTATATTCCGCTTGCGCTAACGCTTTGTAGACGAGAGAATTCCGACATGCATCGTAAGAGGACTATTCACCCCCCTCTAGCCGGCCGTTCGATCCCCTACATGAGTGATACTACTCATGGAGTTAGATGTTGATTAATTAATTGTCAGTTAATTAATTAATTGATGGATATTCGAGATCTTAAACACGGAGAGACATTTGTACAATTAATATATGGAGCCCATATTTATTTATGGGGGTTGATGAGGTAAATCAATGATAATCCTCTAGTAGAATGGATTATCATTAATGGATCGGATTTTATGTGGGTCGGATCAATTGGGTGGCCAAGATCCAACTCCTCCTCATTGTCCCTATTGTAGCCTATTAAAACCCTCATGAAGCCTAGATCCAACGGTGAAAATTGAATTCCTAGATCCGACGGTGGAAATTGAATTCCTAGATCCGACGGTAGAGATTGAAAGAAGGCTTAAGCCTAAATCTATAAATAGGAGTCCAAGGCATTGGCGGCAAGGAATCTTGAATCTTATGCAGATTAGGGTTTTGCTTCCAAGGTTTTGGTTGTCTAGGGTTTAGAGTTGGCTAAGGAGAGGCATTAGGAAACAACCTAGGTTGGATCTCTCTCCATTGGGCAGTGCCTCCCTCTCTCTCTCTCTAGGTTGGTCGACGGCTCCTCCCTATCTCTCTCTTTCCTTGGCCGGCGGCAACAAGAGCCTTAGCTCTCTTAGCCAACGCCCATTCATCTACTTCCTCTCCTTGGCCAGCGGCAACATCAAGCTTGGTGGCTTGGTGGTCGGCGCTAGATAGAAGAAGAAGTATCGAGTATTCTTCCCTTTGTTCGGAGCGGACAAGGAAGGGAAGAATGAGATCTAGGAGGCTTCATCTCTTGGAGGATCGTTGCCCACACAACGTCCAAGAGGAGGATAGGACATACAATAGAAGACCTTGAGGTAAACAAGAGGTATAATTCTTGTTTTGGTTTTCTTTTGTTTCTTTGTATTATGTATGTAATTGCATGTGGCTAATTTACTTGGACCCCGAAGATAAATACAAAAACCGGCGATCTGTACATCATCTATGTAGGGAAATCTCGTATGCCAAATGGCATATGCGCAACGGAAAATAGGATCCCTTCCAAGTGATCCATGCGAAAGCAAACTCGTATAAAATAAATTTCTCTAAACCAAACCTATCTTATAGGAGAGGATTACCTTTGTTGCGTGCCCTTGTTAATCCCGCTTTTCCTTTCGGTTTGTTGGATCTTTAGCACGTTCAAGTGTCCGTGCCTCTATACGTATCCACACGAGCACGCTCTTGTCTCACAAAAGGAAAACTAGAAGAGCTCTCCTTTACTTCTTGCTAGAGAAGTCCCTAAAGGAGAGGAAGAGAGGGAAAAGGAGAAAGGAAGAAGAAGACTCCTCTTCTTGCTAGCCGACACTCACAAACCCACACAACCAAAGCTTCCACCAAGCTCTCTCACAACCACAACACCACCAACTCCCTTTGGCCGGCCACTCCATGGAGCCTTTTATAGGGTTGGAAAAACCCTTCCACCTCCTTCACATTCAATGCAATCCATTGCATTGAGACACACTCAAAAAGGATTTGGCTTCCTTGTTTGGCCGGCCACTTAAGGAGACAAAACCATTTTGTTTCCTTCCACCTTAACTAGCTTAGGTGGATGCTTAGGTGGCATGCTTATGTGGCATGCTTATGTGGCATTCTTATGTGGCATTCATGCATGTTGAATTAATCTTATTAATTCAATTAAGCTTATGTTATCATATTGAATTAATCTTATTAATTCAATTAAGCTTATGTTATCATATTGAATTAATCTTATTAAATCAATAAGGTAACATATTGAATTAATCTCATTAAATCAATTAGCTAAAATTCTCATTAAGCTTAAAGTCCAAAAACCATTTTGTACTTAAGCTTATTCCCATATTATTCTAGTCAAACTAGAATACTCTAATTCCTCTAATTATCATGCTCTTGTGTGTGACTTATATAGGCTCTCATAACGCTGGCAAGGGATCTAAACTCTTTTAGATACACAAGCAATGAGCGGCATCTAGCAATACATCATTGCTACCCAAGTTACGAGATAAGTCAAGATCCGACTAACCTTTCCGTGACTACTATAATATATGACCGTGTCCTTCTATCCTTGATATTAGATTGATCAATGAGGCATAGACCGTGTGTCATCCTCGATCAATCTATGTGTTTCTGATCCTCGAGTAAACTAACTCAAACAAATGAGCTCAATATCTCATATTGACTCATTCGAGCATGGCCATGCTTTAGTAGTTCTACTCAATCAAGGGGCCCACCGATATCACTCCCGGCCATATGGAAGGGATAGATCCCATCTACATCACTCACATCCTCCGCATAATTTGTTACATACCCGATGAATCGCCTTTATGGTCCACCTGTTATGGGTGACGTTGACGATACCAAAGTACATAACTCCTATGTAGGAACCGTAGTGACTTGTGTCTAAGGACTATTCATACTAATAGCCACATGAGAAAGTATATGACACTCATATAACGATCCATGAAACTTTCTCATGGCGAAAGATATATTCTCCAATATATACCCATGTGTCAACTTGATATCATATATCCATGACTTGTGAGATCAAGTCATCAATTGACCTACATGCTAGTCTTTATGTATTAATATTGCCCTTGCATATTAATATTCGACTAGGAACATTTAGGAAAGTGTTCTCTACAGCCTCTCATAATCAATTCTGCCAATTGATGTGCTGTAGATAAGAACCTACTTTTCTAGGGCATTATTATATTTAAATTAGCTGGCACAAGCAAGATGTAAATATAATAACCAATCCTTTGCCTTTATAGAATATGATACAAAATGTTCCCTATTCAATCATCACATGATTGGTTCTAGGGCTTTAACTAACAATCTCCCACTAGCACTAGTACCAATCACTATGATATCTAATACCTAGTGACCTAGTGTGACCATCATGCTTCCTCTGTGCCAAAGCCTTGGTCAATGGATTTGCGATGTTAGCTTCTGTCGGTACTCTGCATATCCTCACATCTCCTCTATCGATGATCTCTCGAATGAGATGGAAGCGCCGCAGTATGTGTTTGGTCCGCTGATGTGATCGAGGTTCCTTAGCCTGTGCAATAGCCCCATTGTTGTCACAATAGAGGTCTATTGGATCTGCAATGCTAGGAACTACCCCAAGTTCACTGATGAACTTGCGGAGCCAAACAGCCTCCTTTGCTGCATCAGATGCTGCAATATACCCGGCTTCTGTTGTAGAATCAGCAACTGTGTCCTGCTTCGAACTCTTCCAGCTCACAGCTCCACCATTCAGGCAAAACACGTACCCCGATTGCGATCTATAGTCATCCTTGTCTGTTTGGAAGCTTGCATCACTGTAACCCTTTACAGTTAGCTCCTCATTGCCTCCAAATATCAGGAAATATTCTTTCGTTCTTCGTAAGTACTTAAGAATATTTTGACTGCTATCCAGTGACTTTCACCGATCCGATCGTATCTACTCGTCATGCTCAAAGCATACGAGACGTCAGGACGAGTACAAAGCATGGCGTACATGATAGACCCTATAGCAGATGCATAAGGGATCTTATCCATGCGATCTCTCTCCTCCTTAGAAGAGGGACATTGAGTCTTCGAAAGACTCACACCATGTGATAAAGGCAGAAACCCTTTCTTAGAATTTTGCATAGCAAAACGATCTAGCACTTTATCAATGTATGTACTCTGACTTAGGCCAAGTAATCTTCTAGATCTATCTCTATAGATCTTGATGCCTAGAATATAGGCAGCTTCACCTAAGTCCTTCATCGAGAAACAATTCCCTAACCACATCTTCACAGACTGGAGTGAGGGAATATCATTTCCGATGAGAAGTATGTCATCTACATACAAGACAAGAAATACAACTGTGCTCCCACTATTTCTCTTGTAGACACAAGGCTCATCTTCATTCTTGATGAAACCAAACTCTTTGATTGCATCATCGAATCGAAGATTCCAGCTTCGAGAGGCTTGCTTTAGTCCATAAATGGACCTTTGCAGTTTGCATACCTTTCCAGGATGCTTTGGATCTTCAAAACCCTCAGGCTGTGTCATGTACACATCCTCGAGTAGCTTTCCATTCAGAAAAGCGGTTTTGACATCCATCTGCCAGATCTCATAATCGTGGTAGGCTGCAATAGCAAGTATGATCCGAATGGATTTAAGCATCGCAACTTGTGAAAAGGTTTCATCATAGTCAATACCATGAATTTGTTTGAATCCTTTAGCCACCAATCTACCTTTATAGGTATGCTTATTACCATCCATGTCAGTCTTTACTTTAAAGACCCACTTACACCCAATGGGTTTTACCCCTTCAGGTGGATCAACCAAAGTCCATACTTGGTTAGTGTACATGGATTCCATTTCGGATCTCATGGCCTCTAGCCATTTCTCTAACTGGGCTCATCATAGCTTCTTTATAGGATGTAGGCTCGCCAAGATTGATAAGCAATACATCACCGCTGTCACCAAGAGAAAAGAATATCTCTCGGGTTGACGACGGATCCTATTAGATCTACGAAGAGGTTGGTCTACTTGAACAGGTGTTTGTTCCACAACTCTTTGGGCAACAATTTCCTCATCCACAACACTTTGTGGTGCCTGTTCATTTTCCATCGAAGCCTTAGTGTTATCATCATCTTGAACTTCTTCAAGATGAATTTTACTCCCACTAGTATTTCTAGAAATAAATTCTCTTTCTAGAAAGACAAGATTTCGCAACAAACACCTTGCCAAGTGTGGATTGTAAAAGTAATATCCCTTAGTCTTGGGATATCCTACAAAATAACACTTATCCGATTTGGGTCCTAGTTTATCCGAGACTTGACGCCTAACGTAAGCTTCACAACCCCAAATCTTTATAAAAGACATTTTGGGACTCTTCCGGTCCATATCGTATATGGTGTCTTTTCTACTTTGATGGAACGCGATTAAGTGTGAAAGCGGCTGTCTCTAGAGCTAAACCCCAAAAGGAAGTAGGTAGCTCAGTCTGGCTCATCATTGATCGTACCATATCTAATAGAGTACGATTTCTCCTCTCAGATACACCATTCCATTGTGGTGTTCCAGGTGGAGTGAGTTGGGATATTATCCCACACTCAGCCAGGTGATCACGATACTCTTGACTAAGGTATTCACCACCTCGATCTGATCGAAGTAGCTTAATACGCTTACCAAGTTGGTTTTGTACTTCATTCTTGAATTCTTTGAACTTTTCAAAGGATTCTGACTTATGTCTCATCAAATATAAGTAGCCAAATCTACTCATATCATCAGTGAAAGTAATAAAGTACTTATAGCCTCCTCTGGCTTCGACATTGAAAGGGCCACATACATCAGTATGTATGAGTCCTAACAAATCCGTCGCTCTCTCGCCATGTCCACTAAATGGAGTTTTAGTCATCTTTCCTAAAAGACAAGACTCGCATACCTCATATGATTCAAAATCAAATGAGTCCAATAATCCATCTTTATGGAGTTGGGATATGCGTTTTTCATTTATGTGACCTAGGCGGCGATGCAGAGATATGCAGTTCAAATCATTCGATTTGAACCGTTTGGTATTTACGTTATAAATTGGGTTATCTAACTCTAGAACATAGAGACCATTCATAAGTGGTGCATTACAATAGAACATTTCATTTAAATAAATGGAACAACATTTGTCCTTTATTATAAAAGAAAAGTTTTTCTTGTCTAAACAAGATACAGAAATTATGTTCTTTGTTAATGCGGGTACATAGAAGCACTCCTCTAGTTCTAAGATAAGCCCAGTGGGCAAAGACAAAGAATATGTTCCTACAGCTACAGCAGCAACTTTTGCGCCATTGCCTACTCGTAGGTCCACTTCACCCTTTGCCATTATTCTACTATTTCTCAGTCCCTGCACATTAGTACAAATGTGAGATGCACATCCGGTATCTAATACCCATGTAGAAGAAATAGATAGATTAACTTCTATAACGTGTATACCTGAGGCAGAAGTCCCACTTCTCTTGTTCTTTACTTCCTCAAGGTAGACTTTCATAGCCCGCCTGTCCGGGCCTCACCGCAATGGAAGCACCCTTCCTTAGGTACTTTACCTTTACCCTTTGAAGTGGATGAATTGGCCTTGCCTTTGGCTTGGTCTTACCTTGCCTTTGCGCTACCTTTGTCCTTCTTGACCATTAGTACATTACTAACTTTCTTCTTGAGATTTGGTTCAGCAGTTCTCAACATGCTGAGAATCTCAGGCAAAGGTTTATCAATTTCATTCATGTTATAATTCATGACGAATTGATTGTATGCTTCCTAAGAACGATTGCAGATAACATCGGTTGCCAATTCTTGGCTCGAAAAACCTAGTCTTTCAAGGTTCTCAACGCGTACTCCAATCATTTTGAGTACGTGAGTTCCTACAGTGTTCCTTCTTGCATCTTGCATGCAAAAAGAGCCTTAGACACTTCAAAACGCTCATGCCTAGCTTGTCTTTGATATAGTTGTTTCAAATGCTCAACCATATCATAGGCATCCATGTTCTCATGTTGCTTCTGAAGCTCAGAGTTCATGGTGGCAAGCATAAGGCATGACACATCTAATGCGTCATCTTGATGCTTCTTATAAGCATCCTTTTCAGCACGAGTTGTCGTAGGGGCGGGTATTTCAGGGGTAGCCTGCTCTAGGACATATAGTTTGCTTGCTTGAGGATAATCCTCAAGTTCCTATACCAGTCAAGAAAGTTTGCTCCATTGAGCTTGTCCTTCTCAAGGACAGATCGCAAGTTGAGGGGGTGTGTCGTGTTAGATGACATGGTGATCTACAACATTAAAATGCAAAGTTAAGTATCATACCTAAATCATTTAATTAGGCCTTTAATTAAATGAGGCTCCCACTAAATTCTCATAGCTACTATTTAGCTATAAATTTATATGGGATAAATATCCACATCATAATTCGTCTTGAGTTAGCTTTGGCTAATCGCCCAAGACGTAGTATAATTAGGTAGGCAATCTTTTGCCAATTACATCTGATGTAACTCTTTAATAGCTTTGGTTAAGTTTTAGATTAGTTTAGTGTTTATTCCTAAACCATCTTCCAGGCTGTGGCGAGGCACAGGGGCCTTCTTGGATATCGGAGCAACGACCACTTCTAAGACAAAGCTGATGTTCGGAAATCACACAAAACTAATGTTAACACTTATGTTCAAAGCTAATATATGCCTCTACTTTCTTAACCAATTAAGAAAACACTTAATTAAGTCTTAACCAAGACTGATAGCGGGACATCACGATTGTCCACTCGCACCCCTCCAAGATAAAATGCATTGCTTTGCTTTGGCAAACCCAATAACAAATGATCGAGGAAGTAGTGAGTACCAACTTTGGTAGGCATATCGTTTAGACTTATTAAGAAATAAACATGTATCATATACATATTAGCATACATCACATATAAGCTAAACTAATCATGCATCACATACAAGCTAAACTAACATGCATCACATACATATTAAACTAACGTGTCATGGTTATGGCCCTTATTCTACAATCTTCTCAAGCCAATGAAAAGATTGATTGGTCAACCTAGGGATAGCATCTTCTCCTAAGTGCTTCCTTTTGGTTGTCTTGTGTGTTGACTTCCTCCTTGTAACCTCATCTTCCAATGGACCCTCCATCCTTGTTTTGTACATTACAAAAGGAGAAATACTCGAGTTACATTCGAGTCTAAAACTAATTTTACAACAAGAATAGGAGGAGAAAGGCACGACACGCAGGCCGTATTAAGAATTACAACACACAATCACAAACTTTTTGGGACTAGGCCATAACCATGCACCATGTCATTTTAACTTTTAAAAGACATTGGATATTTTATTATGTTTGAAAATTTGCTAATGCAATTATCAACTCATAATAAAATTTATCCTACTTCTATATCGCATATAAAATAGAGAAAACCTATTTTTATACGATCTTTCGCAAGTGACTCTGATACCACTGTAGGGAAATCTCGTATGCCAAATGGCATATGCGCAACGGAAAATAGGATCCCTTCCAAGTGATCCATGCGAAAGCAAACTCATATAAAATAAATTTCTCTAAACCAAACCTATCTTATAGGAGAGGATTACCTTTGTTGCGTGCCCTTGTTAATCCCGCTTTTCCTTTCGGTTTGTTGGATCTTTAGCACGTTCAAGTGTCCGTGCCTCTATACGTATCCACACGAGCACGCTCTTGTCTCACAAAAGGAAAACTAGAAGAGCTCTCCTTTACTTCTTGCTAGAGAAGTCCCTAAAGGAGAGGAAGAGAGGGAAAAGGAGAAAGGAAGAAGAAGACTCCTCTTCTTGCTAGCCTACACTCACAAACCCACACAACCAAAGCTTCCACCAAGCTCTCTCACAACCACAACACCACCAACTCCCTTTGGCCGGCCACTCCATGGAGCCTTTTATAGGGTTGGAAAAACCCTTCCACCTCCTTCACATTCAATGCAATCCATTGCATTGAGACACACTCAAAAAGGATTTGGCTTCCTTGTTTGGCCAGCCACTTAAGGAGACAAAACCATTTTGTTTCCTTCCACCTTAACTAGCTTAGGTGGATGCTTAGGTGGCATGCTTATGTGGCATGCTTATGTGGCATTCTTATGTGGCATTCATGCATGTTGAATTAATCTTATTAATTCAATTAAGCTTATGTTATCATATTGAATTAATCTTATTAATTCAATTAAGCTTATGTTATCATATTGAATTAATCTTATTAAATCAATAAGGTAACATATTGAATTAATCTCATTAAATCAATTAGCTAAAATTCTCATTAAGCTTAAAGTCCAAAAACCATTTTGTACTTAAGCTTATTCCCATATTATTCTAGTCAAACTAGAATACTCTAATTCCTCTACTTATCATGCTCTTTGTGTGTGACCCTATAGGCTCTCATAACGTTGGCAGTGGACCTAAACTCTTTTAGATACACAAGCAATGAGCGACATCTAGCAATACATCATTGCTACCCAAGTTACGAGATAAGTCAAGATCCGACTAACCTTTCCGTGACTACTATAATATATGACCGTGTCCTTCTATCCTTGATATCAGATTGATCAATGAGGCATAGACCGTGTCATCCTCGATCAATCTATGTGTTTCTTGATCCCTGAGTAAACTAACTCAAACAAATGAGCTCAATATCTCATATTGACTCATTCGAGCATGGCCATGCGTTTTAGTAGTTCTACTCAATCAAGGGGCCCACCGATATCACTCCCGTCATATGGAAGGGATAGATCCCATCTACATCACTCACATCCCTCCGCATAATTTGTTACATACCCAGTAATCGCCTTTATTGTCCACCCAGTTACGGGTGACGTTTGACGATACCAAAGTACATAACTCCTTATGTAGGGAACCGTAGTGACTTCATGTCTAAGGACTATTCATACCAATAGTCACATGAGAAAGTTTATGACACTCATATAACGATCCATGAAACTTTCTCATGGCGGGTCAGTTCAGTATATATTCTCCAATATATACCCATGTGTCAACTTGATATCATATATCCATGACTTGTGAGATCAAGTCATCAATTGACCTACATGCTAGTCTTTATGTATTAATATTGCCCTTGCATATTAATACTCGACTAGGAACATTTAGGAAAGTGTTCTCTACAGCCTCTCATAATCAATTCTGCCAATTGATGTGCTGTAGATAAGAACCTACTTTTCTAGGGCATTATTATATTTAAATTAGCTGGCACAAGCAAGATGTAAATATAATAACCAATCCTTTGCCTTTATAGAATATGATACAAAATGTTCCCTATTCAATCATCACATGATTGGTTCTAGGGCTTTAACTAACAATCTATTCCGTGGCTAATCGAGGAAAAGAGTTAGGTTTCTTAAACAACAAGTTTATTCAAGAAACCACTCTAATCGAATAACACGATGATGGATCGGTTGCTTGGGTAATCTGTCTTCGTCTTGGATTAATTTTTTTTAATCCGGGGACGTAGATGGGATTGCCATGCACAAGCGACCGAGGTGCGAAGCGAAGCTTAAGTTCCACACCCTACAACTGGTATCAGAGCCACGGTTTCCGATTTTGTGTGTTTAGGATTCGGTTACTTTTATGCACTTATCATATATTTTATGTGCTAGATGATAGTAGGATGTGCGTAGGCTAACTTTTTAGTTGCAGGCATAAGATCCAACTATTATGGCCATATGTGTATGTATGTGATTGGATGTGTGTAATTGTATTATTATTTGAATCCTCGGGGTTGACGAGGCTAGTATTTAATTTTTGTAATTAAGTACGACATTGTTTACCCACTCTTTTATTTTAGTTTACTTTCGATCTAGATTTCATGTACACTCCTTCGTGGAGTATAGGATCGATTGATGTAAATTAAAATAATTTTTCTTGGCTCGGATCTCCGGATGTCTTGTACATGGCGTAGGGAGGAGCGGACGAGATGGCGATATGACGGGAGGCATATTGGAGAACAAAAGGCATAATAGTTGGAAAATATTTTTTTTCATATTTATTGCTTCTTGTTTGATATGCATGTCGTATGTTAGGAAAATTTCTCAATTTTAAATTACTAAGTGGGAGAGGGATATTTTTTATAAATTCCCACGGCCTCCATTACGATTTGACATGTGATGCAAACAAACTTGCGCGTCGGCTTTGAGTGCCTTCCTCCCCATTGGATGAGTTTGTTTTGCGAATAACAGGGTCAAATATGGTTATAGGAAATTATTTATGAGTGTGTGTACTTCCCCATCGGAAGGCACATAATATGAGATAATTGCCTTGGTATCAAGTAAAGGTGAACACTTAGATGCAAATAGGAGTATCCTCCCCATCGGAGTCACTGCTTTTATTTGTAGGGCCGAAGAGGAACCAACTATTAATTTTATTTGTCAAAAAGTTAGGTTGACAGGATAATAAAATTAATAGGTAAAATCTCCTCTTACAAATGTAGAATTCGTATACGTCCACACTATCATGTCATATGATATTCTCGGTGTTTTGAGGTGTTGGTTGATTTTAAAATTTTATTGTTTGAGGAATCAATAATTTTTTGAAATCTAATGTTTTGATCTATGTGATTCTTAGGTTTTTCAAAAATGACTTTCAACCCGCTTGCTGTGATACTAAAAGAGAATAAACTTACTGGACCCAATTATGTTGATTAGAAAAGGAATCTTGATATTGTCTTGGCTGCTGAGGAGTACAAGTATGTACTTTTCAAAGAGTGTCCTCCTAAGCCTGCAGATGATTCTAGGGAAAAGTAGAAAGAGAGTTATAAAAAGTGGATTAAGGCTGATGAGATGGCGCGGTGTTACATTTTGGCTTTTATGTCAAATGTATTGCAACATCAGCATCATGCCATGCCCACTGTTTATTACATAATGCTCAATCTCAAGAAGCTTTTCGGACACCAGAATCGGGTTGCTAGGCAAGAAGCCATGAGGGACTTGATGACGACCACCATGATTGAGGGAACACCCGTGAGGGATCATGTTCTCAAGATGATTGCTCATTTGAATGAGCTGGAAGTCCTTGGAGCTGAGATTGATGGGGAAACCCAGGTCGATATCATTCTCCTGTCTCTACCTAGGAGTTTTGAGCAGTTTTGCCTGAACTACAACATGAATAAGAGGTTGTATTCATTGGCAGAGCTTCTGACAGAACTTCAGGCGGCAGAGGGGCTTTTTTGTCAGAGTGCTCAGGCTAAGGCCATGGTTGCCCAGAAGGTTTCGACTTCTAAGCTGAAAGGCAAGAAGAAGAAGAAACAAGGTGGAGCAAAGGCGGCGGGAGGATCTCAGGGAGGAGTGAAGAAACCAAAAGGCAAGTGCTTCACTTGTAAGCAGACTGGAAATTGGAAGAAGGACTGCCCCAACCGGAAGCAAAACAAAGGTATATCTTTTGGTCTAGTCGTTGAAACATGTTTAGCGGTGTTATCTACCGGCACTTGGTGTGTAGATACGGGAGCCACTAATCATGTCTGCAATACTTTGCAGGGGTTCTAGAAAACCAGACGACTAGCTGAGTGGGAGATTACCGTTTACTTGAGCGATGCCACGAAGGTGGCGACTGTTGTAGTGGTAGATGTTTATTTATCTTTTGATAGGAATAAAACTTTGTTTCTTAAACATTTCCTTTATGTACATTTATTTAGAAAGAATTTGATTTTGGTTTCTAAATTATTTTTGGATGGATATTCTATTTCTTTTAATGACAGAGTTGTTATAAAAAAGAATAGGGAGATTATCTATTCTGGTGCATTGATAGGAAATTTATATACCCTTGAACCAAAAGCTCTCACGATGCAAATAAAAGTAAAGAACTCATCTTCTAAATCTAATAAGAAAAAAGAACCTTTGAAAATGAACCAAACATATCTTTGGTATCTAAGGTTAGGTCATATTAACCTAAGTAGAATTCCAAGGTTGATAGATGATGGTCCTCTCTGGGTTCATTAGTAGTGGAAGATTTCCCAACTTGCGAATCTTGCTTGGAAGGTAAAATGACCAAGAGGCCTTTTAATGCCAAGGAGTATAGATCCAAAGATGTGTTGAAATTGGTTCATTCTGATTTATTTGGTCCTATGTCTATCCAGGCTAGAGGTAGTTTTGAATATTTCGTCTCTTTTATAGACCATTATTCAAGATATGGATACATTTACTTGATGCGCCGCAAGTCTGAATGCTTTGATAGGTTCAAAGAATTCAAGGCTGATGTGGAGAAACGTCAAGGTAAAAGTATCAAGATACTATGATCTGATCGTGGTGGTGAGTACCTTTTGGGAGAGTTTAGGAATTACTTATCAGAGGCTGGGATTCAATCCCAATTGTCTGCACCTGGCACACCCCAGCAGAATGGTATAGCGGAGCGAAGAAATTGGATTCTTATTGAGATGGTTAGATCGATGATGAGTTATTCTGAGTTTCCAGATTCATTCTAGGGGTATGCTCTGGATACGATAATGTATATTCTGAACTTGGTACCATCTAAATCAGTGCCTTCTACTCTCACAAAATTGTGGACTGAGCGAAAGCCCAGTCTGAGACATATTCAGATTTGGGGGAGTCAAACACATGTGCTAAAGGCAGATGCTGGTAAGTTGGAACCTCGTACAGAAGTGCACATGTTCGTAGGCTATCATAGAGGAACGAAAGGTGGTTTGTTCTATAGTCCTAGAGATCAGAGGCTGATCGTTAGCACGAATGCCATATTTTTAGAGGAAGACTATGTGATAAACCATAAACCCATGAGTAAGATTGTTCTAGAGGAATTGAGAGGGGAAGTCACTACTTCAGTACCACCAGTACAAGAGGATATACCACATGTGACTGCACCGCGTGTCATAGAGGATACACAGGTGATATCTCGTCGTAGTGGGAGGGTTGTTAGACAACCTGATAGATTTATGTTCTTGGGAGAATCTTCTGATTTGGTGTCTGGCGAACATGAACATGATCCCTGGACATATGATGAGGCAATCCAAGATAAAGATGCGGTATCTTGGCAAAGTGCGATGAATTTTGAGATAGAATCTATGGATTCAAATCAGGTATGGGAGCTAGTAGAACCACTCAATGGTGTAAAAACCATTGGATTCAAGTGGATCTACAAAAGAAAGAGAGGAATAGACGGGAAGATTGAGACCTTCAAAGCAAGGCTTGTTGCGAAAGGGTATACTCAAAAAGAGGGTATCGATTATGAGGAGACCTTTTCGCCGGTGGCCATGCTTAAGTCTATCCGGATTCTCTTATACATTGCTGCTCATATGGATTATGAGGTGTGACAGATGGATGTCAAGACAACTTTCCTTAATGGAATTCTTGAGAAAAACATCTATATGAAGCAACTAGAGGAATTCATTGCAAAGGGCAAAGAGCATCTTGTGTGCAAGCTTAATCGGTCCATTTATGGGTTGAAGCAAGCTTCGAGATCTTGGAACATCTGCTTTGATGAGGTAATCCAGTCTTATGGATTTATTCAAAGTACGAATGAGTCTTGTGCATACAAGAGAAGTGACGGAAACGTAGTGATATTTAATGTATTATACGTAGATGTTATTTTGTTAATTGGCAACAATATCAAGGTGTTATCGAACGGAAGGGTATGGTTGTCCAAACAGTTTGATATGAAGGACTTGGGAGAAGTGAGACACATCCATGGGATCAAAATTATAAGGGATCACAGGAAAAGGATGTTGTGCTTGTCTCAAGCTTCATACATAGACACCATTTTGGCTCGTTTTAGCATGCAAAACTCCAAGAAAGGTTTTCTACCTTTTAGGCATGGAGTATCTTTATCTAAAGAGATGTGTCCTGGAACATCAAAGGAGATAGAGGAGAAGAAGGCGGTTCCTTAGCTTCGGCAGTAGGAAGCCTCATGTATGCTATGTTATTACGAGGCTGGATATCTGCATTGCCATGGCCATGGTTAGTAGATATCATAGTAATCCAGGACAGGGACATTGGACTGCAGTAAAACATATATTGAAGTACCTGAGAAGGACTAGAGATTATATGCTGGTATACCAGGCAGATCAATTACTCTTTGTGGGTTACACAGATTCTGACTTCCAATCAGATAGGGATAACAGTAAGTCTACCTCAGGTTTTGTGTTTACTTTGGGAGGTGGAGCCATTGTATGGAGGAGTGTCAAGCAGAAATGCGTGGCGGACTCTTCCATGAAAGTAGAGTATGTGGTAGCCTCTGAGGCAACCAAAGAAGATGTATAGCTCAGAAACTTCTTGATGGACTTGGATGTGTTTCCTGGTTTTCCTAAAACTATCACAATTTTTTGTGATAACAGTGGTGCAGTTGCAAACTCGAAGGAACCACGAGCCCATAAGGCAAGTAAACACATAGAGCGCAAGTACCACCTGATACGAGAAATCGTAAAGTGAGGAGAAGTTTCTGTAGCAAAGATTGCATCAGAGGATAACCTAGAAGATCCTTTCACTAAGGCCCTTCCAGTGAGAGCTTCTGATAGGCATGTGGAGGGAATGAGAATCGGATGTACGATAGTATGAGGACATCATAGTCTTTTAGTATAAGTAGGAGATTGTTGGGATGTATACTGAAAAGTCTATCTTTTGTATGAACATCTATATTTTTGAAATAAGAATCACATGATCATTGTTTTCATATTTATGGTTATGCATATTGTTTGATACTTTACATTGTAGATAATATGGTGTGTAGTGTCACACGAAAGATCATGTTATCAGTTCCTTGTAAAGTATAAGTAAAGGCTCACAATCGAGATGGTTTTGGACAAACCATTGGTATGGTTGTAGTGTGATTTGGTATTGGTTTGTCTTGACCATAGAATTACACTAGTACACTTTGTTTGTATTGAGCAGGACCGACTTAGAGGTGATTCAATTTAGTGTTGACTATATAATTGAATCAAACCTTGGATATTATAGTGTACATGCTCTTAATCCCGATATAATAACGGGCACATGTACTTAGTATTTATTTCTTTGATTTACCAATGAGCGAGATTTATAGATTAAATTGATAGGCTCGGTAAGTTGGGAAATGATATTATTTATATGGTGTGACGTTGATTATAGGAGGAAACTGTGTCCTATATATTTGGATGATGATGTTGTTGGGTTTCCGGCACCGCGGCGTGTGTGTGTTCGATCATGTTTCGTAAACATGAGCACAGCGGAAGCAATAAAAATAATAAATACTCCTATTTATTACAACACACACAACACACGCATGCTATTACAACAAGTGTAGACATAACCGTAAATTAAAATTTGCAATATAAGGAAATTAAACTACGTTATACCTTCCGTATGACGTGTAGCGGGAACGGCATCAACCGGAACGATCCTCGTAAGAATCGTCTCTATCCGTATCCACGCCGAGCTCCTCGGGATGACTTCGCTAAGTCACGAGCTTCGTCTTCGTACGGGTTACTAGCCTCGTGTTGAAGACGACGTGATCGAGAGATGATCACAATCCGAATCCAAATTCGGACCTAAAAACAAGTCCTCAAGACTTGCTTCTCCGGAGAGGTATTCGTCAACCGATTGACGAATCCTTCGTCCTCCACCTCAGAGGATTACCGGAGATCAAATCCCCGGTATGTTAGCCGCTGTCGGAGCACTAACCGTCGTCCAAACGACGCTCCGACGAGAGGAGAAGAAGCTGTCCAGAAAACTGGACAGCTTGGTGGAGGATATAGGCGCCGGCTAAAGAGGAGATGGAGGCTCACCTTTACACCGAACCCAAGGGAGATCACCGGAGGGTCGCCGGAGGTCCACCGGCCAAGCTTGACGCGGCAAAGAGATGGCAAAGCTCAATGAGGTTGGGCGGCTGCTATTGTTGTTGACGCCAACAACAAGAGGGAGAGAGGGGTGGGCGGCCAATTAGGGTTGCCTCAAAAATTAGGTTTTTACAAAAACCCTTAAGCCCTATTTTATAGAGAACCAATTCTCTTAATGGTTATTAAATCATAACCATTAGGCCCGTTAACCCGCTCCATTAAGATAAGTTAAAATAAACCAAACCAAGATGGTTTATTTTAAGTTAAAACAAACCGAACCAACTTTTGGTTCATTCGTTTAAAATA
Organism: Wurfbainia villosa; assembly: GCA_025175895.1. Lineage (NCBI taxonomy): Eukaryota > Viridiplantae > Streptophyta > Magnoliopsida > Zingiberales > Zingiberaceae > Wurfbainia > Wurfbainia villosa. The sequence goes on from CM045995.1 coordinate 28,862,150, forward strand.
AACCAAACCCTTTGGTTTATTCTTATCCATTGGATTAGAACCAAACCATTTTGGTCCATCCTTTACGTCTTCATAAGACGCAGCCCATCCACGCTTCCATTGCGACTGAAACAATTTCATGCTCGCTTTATGTTTGGTCCAACCAAACATAGTTTCTCTCGGTCTGAGAATCTCATTCTCAAGCTCGTTTTAAATCCTTTGGATTACACTCCAGCGTGTGACCAAATAGGTTCTCGGTTTATGTTGGCCGCCTATAATTAACCATTAATTATAGAACGATCATGAGTGGCACCTAGTAGTACATCATGATCCCCAATTAACCAAAAGATCACTGATCGAACTATTTAAACCCTTCGGCTTTCGAATGAATCGTGCCCCATTCCCTTCACTCATCTTATACCCACTTGGTTCAGGACATGGTCTATAGTGTCAGTCCCCACTAGGCTGACTATGTCACACCTAGCCCAAGTATCATTTCCTCGTCCTGCGGATTCTAGTTACTCCACATGTATCGAAGAGTACTTTACTCTAAACATGTAATGCTTTGGCCAAAGACTTTAGTAACAATCCGACGAGAGGCCATGGGTATACATCTCCTCGCAAGGAGTGGTGAATCCTTTATAGGCTATTCAAACACCTTCGATCACTTCGACTTATACCCAATCATCCCGGGTCCACATCTCCTTTGAGATGTTTGCTTAAGATGTCAAAGCATAAGTCTCCATGATCAAGATGACTTGAATACCGCAAGTCAAAGGAACATCGCACTTAAGCCACAGTAAGAACTTCATTGACATATCTATATATGCAGAGAACCATATGAAGTCTTACGGCTGGTCACTCCAATGAACTAGTTACAATAACTAGCATCCACGATTAACTCCGGACATCACAATGTCTCCAGCCAGTGAGAATCAGCTGCTTGGATACACCAAGGAGTATACCTCGTGCTAGTCTCGACAGAATTGATGGTGTCCAAATCCATCAATTCATCGACTAGCGATAATTTCGATACATCACAATTACACATGTAGAGATACTCACTAGTTGTGATCCAATCACAAATTCTCTCATGCTGTGAATCGTATCGTGGACATTCAGTAAATGAGTTTAAGATCCAATCAAATACATTAAACATGTATACTCAAATAGTGAATCTTCATTTATCATATAAATGGTTCATACATAAGGCGATTGCCTTAGGACATCTCTCATATATTACTAACAGACTCTCACTTGGCCTAATGCCAATCGCTACGGTATCCAATACCATAAGCTCTAACATGACCCTCAAACTTACTTTGAGGTAATGCTTTAGTCAAAGGATCCGCTAAGTTCCTTTCAGTGGGAATTTTCTCGATTTGTATTTCGTTCCTACTTATGATCTCTCTGATAAGATGATAGCTAAGCACATGTTTGGATCATTGATGAGACCACATCAAGTTCATAGATGAACTACTTGATCCAAACCGCCTCTCCGCCTAGCGCAACGTATTCTCGCCTTAGTGGCGTAATCCGCTATAGTGTCAAGCTTGGAACCTTTCCAACTTATTGCGCCATTCTAGGTGAATACATACCTGCACTAAGACATTGAATCATCCTTGTCTGCATGCGATCCGCATCCGTATACCCACGTATCACCATGTACCCTTCTCCATATATTAGGAACACATCCTTAGTTCTTCTCAAGTACTTAAGGATCGCCTTAATACCCAATGATCCATTCCTGGATCAGACTGGTATCTGCTCGTGACACTCAGAGCATACGATACATCGGGCCTCGTACATAACATAGCATACATGATAGATCCTATTGCGGATGCAGAGGGAATCTTACTCATGCAAATCCTCTCGTCTTCTGTGCGCGGACACATAGACTTCGAAAGGTGTTCCCCATGCCTGATGGGCAGATAACCTTTCTTGGATTCCGACATGCTAAACCTCTTTAGCACTCGGTCTATATATGTAGACTGCGAAAGACCAAGCAACCGTTTCGATCTATCTCTATAGATCTTAATCCCAAGGATGTAGGTTGCTTCTCCCAGGTCTTTCATGGAGAATGTCTTGGATAACCAAACCTTAATTGACTGTAAGATTGACACATCGTTTCCTATAAGTAATATGTCATCGACATACAATACTAGGAATACGACTGCACTCCCACTAACCTTCTTGTACACACAAGGTTCGTCTGGATTTTGTGAGAAATCAAACTTTTTGATCGTCTCATCAAAACGGATATTCCAGCTCCTGGATGCTTGCTTCAATCCATAAATGGATCGTCGCAACTTGCATACCTTGGTTTTATCAACCGATGTGAAACCCTCAGGCTGTATCATATACACGTCCTCGAGCAAGTTTCCATTAAGGAAAGTTGTTTTCACATCCATCTGCCATATCTCATAATCATAATGAGTCGCTATGGCCAGGAGCATCCGAATGGATTTAAGCATAGCTACAGGCGAATAGGTTTCGTCATAATCAACACCTTGTTTTTGACGATATCCTTTCGCCACCAATCTAGCCTTATAGGTAATCACATTACCATCCATGTCGGTTTTCTTCTTGAAAACCCACTTGCACCCTTTAGGCTTTATGCCTTCAGGTGGGTCAACCAAGTTCCAAACTTGGTTTTCGTACATGGAATCCATTTCCGACTTCATGGCACCAAGCCACTTATCCCTTTCTGAACTTGTCAACACTTCTTCATAACTGGTAGGCTCCTCATCATCAATGAGTAACACGTCGTTCGATTCACTTACGAGAAATCCATATCTCTCAGGAATATTGCGTGTTCTACCAGATCTACGAAGATGTGGTGTTACATTAGGTCCAGCCGATTGCTCATCACTATGAGTTGTCGGCTGTTGTGCTTCACCAGGTATCTCATCAATGTCTATTTGAGTCTCTCGAGCCTCCTCAAGCTCAACGACACTCCCACTGTTTTCTTGCAAGAGAAACTCTTTCTCTAGAAACACAGCATGCCTTGAAACAAACACCTTTTGTTCCACAGGATGATAGAATTGGTAACCCCTTGTTTCCTTAGGGTATCCAATAAATAGACATTTATCAGACTTAGCATCCAGTTTGTCGATACAGTCCGCTTCACATAAGCAGGACAACCCCATATCTTCAAGTAAGATACATGAGGTTTCTTACTAGCCCATATCTCATATGGAGTAGTAGAGACTACCTTGGTAGGCATTCTGTTTAACAAGTAAACAGCTGTCTGAAGTGCATAACCCCAAAAGGACTTGGGAAGAGTTGCATGATTCATCATTGACCTAACCATGTCCAACAAGGTCCGGTTACGCCTCTCAGATACACCATTATGCTGTGGTGTATAGGGCGGAGTCCATTGAGACAATATGTCATTGTCTCTTAGATAATCAAGAAACTCTTGACTTAAGTATTCACCACCTCGATCCGATCGAAGTATTTTAATACTCTTGTCATGTTGTTTCTCTACTTCATTTCTGAATTCTTTGAACCTTTCAAAGGCTTCAGACTTGTGTTTCATCAAGAACACATACCCAAACCGTGAGTGATCATCGGTGAAGGTAATGAAGTAGCTATAGCCTCCTAATGCTTGAGTTGACATAGGTCCACATACATCAGTATGTATTAGACCTAGTAACTCTCCCACTCGTTCACCTTTTCCAGTAAAAGGTAACTTAGTCATCTTGCCTTTTAAGCATGATACGCATGTATCGTATGAATCCAATTCAAACGATTCCAGAATTCCACATCTGTATAATTCGGACATGCGTTTCTTGCTTACATGGCCAAGACGACAATGCCACATATAGGAGTCTATTTGATTATCCTTTCGAGCACGTTTGTTGCTCGCTTCGATATTGCAAATGTCACTGGATACGTCCAACGTATAAACACCATTGCTTAAAGTTCCAGTCCCATAAAGAACCCCATTCAAAGTTATGTAACAACAATTGTTACTAAACGTCAAATGGAAACCATTTCTATTTAAACAAGAAATAGAAATGATGTTCTTTATCAACGAAGGAATATAAAAGCAATTGTCCAGTTCTAAGACAAGTCCTGCAGGGAGTTTCAACAAATACGTTCCGATGGCGAGTGCAGCAACCTTTGCTCCATTCCCAACACGCAAATTTGACTCTCCCTTGACGAGTCTTCTTCAATTCCTTAGCCCATGTATGTCATTACATATATGTGAGCCACACCCAGTATCCAATACCCAAGTGTTTGAGGAAATAGAATGACAATCAATAACGAAGATATCTGAAGAAGATGGGGCATCCGATGCCTTATTCTTCTTCACGGACTCAAGATAAATCTTGCACTTTCTTCACAAATGGCTCTCCTTGCCATAATGATGGCAAGTTTCCTTTTGTGCTAGTTCTACCTTCTTAGCCCTTCTCTTCTTTCCCTTCTGCTGTTCCTTTGACTTCCTCTTAGAACCTTTCTTTGAGGAATCAACTAACAGCACCGTCCCCTGCTCATGCTTCTCAGAAGACTCCACAGTCTTCAGCATATTGAGCAGTACCATAGATGAACCTCCTAGCATCTCAGAGGTGAAGAGAAGCTTTGAGACTTCGAACCTTTCGAATCTCACTTGCTCATCAACCAACTCACAAAGATGAAGGACTACGATATGAGCATCCATATGCTCATGTTGCTTTCGTAGCTTGGGTTCCATCGTGGCTAGCATGATGCAACTCACCATTTCAGAATCATTCACATGTTTCTGATAGGCCAACAATTGGTCCAGAGTTGCATCGTCACTAGGACGGGCGGGAAGAGGCGCTTCGAGGACATTTACAAGCTTTTCACCTTGAGAACAATTCTCAAGTTTCTAAGCCAGTCCAAGAAGTTCGGCCCAGTCAATTTATTTGAATCCAAAATGGAACGCAAATTCAAACACATCATGATCAATATATTAACTTAGAAATACAAAACGAGCATATATGAGAAAGATGATTTTTAAAATGCATCAATATACATTTATAAATCCCATTCATTTTTTGAATTTCAAAAACCCTTAAAATCACTTCGGGAGATCGTAGGTCCATCTCCGAATGGGCTGATATCCATCATAGATAAGAACAACCTTGGAGTGAGTCCAACAAGCCATTCTTAGCTATGATGGTAGGTATCAAGTATACCGATTACATATCATGTATATGTAACTATCACAATGTGCTATCAACTAATTGAATGTTTACACATACATTGGGTTGTTAACACATTAACAAGTATGCATCATATGCATAGCACCCAACTTCACCTCTCTTCACATCGACCTTGGAGTGAGTCCAACAAATCGATGCTCCAAGTTAAAGCCGACCCATTAATCGCGAAATAGTTTTAATATGGTTAGAGCGCATTCAACCAATTAGCCAGGCTTGGAGTGAGTCCAACAACCCAAACTAACGATTGACCTCTGACTCTTACCATATTAGAGTTAAACTATTCCAATGATTTGAACATGTTCAGGTTCGAGCCGGGCTTGGAGTGAGTCCAACAACCCAAACAAGAAACAGAACTCTGGTTCTAACCATATTAATGGAAGGTGTAGGCTTTAATATTGAGTTAGGGTTTTTATGTCTCATCCTCTTTGCATGCAAATAACTATTATCTACATGGCATGGCATACATGGCATACATCTACATGTCACGACACACATGGCATAATGTTATGCATCTAATGCAATTACATGACATACAATTATGTCATGTCTATATTTCCTTATATGTCATAACTATTTATGGAAATAAAATATGTTTAAGATTTGATTCTCCAAATCAAATCATAATTAAATTAGGAAACAAATTTCCAAATCTAATCACATATTTTATTCATGGAATTATTTGATTAAGGAAAATCTATTTAGGAAACCAATTTCCTAAATCATTAAAACTACTTATGGAAATTAAATATTTTAAGATTTGATTTCCCAAATTAAATCATGATTAAATTAGGAAACAAATTTCCAGAATCTAATCAAATATTTTATTTATGGAAAATATAAATTTCCATAAATACTTCCAACTTTCCAAAAGTGGAAGATTTCCATAAATACTTCTAGACTTTCCAAAATTTAAAAATTTCCATAAATACTTCTAAATTTCCAAAATTTAGAAAACTTCCAGAAATACATTATGACTATCGCAAAACCATTTTTACGATTATGTCGAAACACAACCTGGGCTCTGATACCACTGTTGGGTTTCCGGCACCGCGGCGTGTGTGTGTTCGATCATGTTTCGTAAACATGAGCACAGCGGAAGCAATAAAAATAATAAATACTCCTATTTATTACAACACACACAACACACGCATGCTATTACAACAAGTGTAGACATAACCGTAAATTAAAATTTGCAATATAAGGAAATTAAACTACGTTATACCTTCCGTATGACGTGTAGCGGGAACGGCATCAACCGGAACGATCCTCGTAAGAATCGTCTCTATCCGTATCCTCGCCGAGCTCCTCGGGATGACTTCGCTAAGTCACGAGCTTCGTCTTCGTACGGGTTACTAGCCTCGTGTTGAAGACGACGTGATCGAGAGATGATCACAATCCGAATCCAAATTCGGACCTAAAAACAAGTCCTCAAGACTTGCTTCTCCGGAGAGGTATTCGTCAACCGATTGACGAATCCTTCGTCCTCCACCTCAGAGGATTACCGGAGATCAAATCTCCGGTATGTTAGCCGCTGTCGGAGCACTAACCGTCGTCCAAACGACGCTCCGACGAGAGGAGAAGAAGCTGTCCAGAAAACTGGACAGCTTGGTGGAGGATATAGGCGCCGGCTAAAGAGGAGATGGAGGCTCACCTTTACACCGAACCCAAGGGAGATCACCGGAGGGTCGCCGGAGGTCCACCGGCCGAAGCTTGGACGCCGGCAAAGAGATGGCAGCAGCTCAATGAGGTTGGGCGGCTGCTCTTGTTGTTGACGCCAACAACAAGAGGGAGAGAGGGGTGGGCGGCCAATTAGGGTTGCCTCAAAAATTAGGTTTTTACAAAAACCCTTAAGCCCTATTTTATAGAGAACCAATTCTCTTAATGGTTATTAAATCATAACCATTAGGCCCGTTAACCCGCTCCATTAAGATAAGTTAAAATAAACCAAACCAAGATGGTTTATTTTAAGTTAAAACAAACCGAACCAACTTTTGGTTCATTCGTTTAAAATAAACCAAACCCTTTGGTTTATTCTTATCCATTGGATTAGAACCAAACCATTTTGGTCCATCCTTTACGTCTTCATAAGACGCAGCCCATCCACGCTTCCATTGCGACTGAAACAATTTCATGCTCGCTTTATGTTTGGTCCAACCAAACATAGTTTCTCTCGGTCTGAGAATCTCATTCTCAAGCTCGTTTTAAATCCTTTGGATTACACTCGTTGTGCGTGTGACCAAATAGGTTCTCGGTTTATGTTGGCCGCCTATAATTAACCATTAATTATAGAACGATCATGAGTGGCACCTAGTAGTACATCATGATCCCCAATTAACCAAAAGATCAACGGTTGATCCGTAACTATTTCTCAAACCCTTGATTCGAATGAATCGTGCCCCATTCCCTTCACTCATCTTATACCCACTTGGTTCAGACATGGTCTATAGTGTCACCCCACTAGGTCGACTATGTCACACCTAGCCCAAGTATCATTTCCTCGCCCCGCTGGATTCTAGTTACTCCACATGTATCAAGAGTACTTTACTCTAAACATGTAATGCTTTGGCCAAAGACTTTAGTAACAATCCGACGAGAGGCCATGGGTATACATCTCCTCGCAAGGAGTGGTGAATCCTTTATAGGCTATTCAAACACCTTCGATCACCGACTTATACCCAATCATCCCGGGTCCACATCTCCTGAGATGTTTGCTTAAGATGTCAAAGCATAAGTCTCCATGATCAAGATGACTTGAATACCGCAAGTCAAAGGAACATCGCACTTAAGCCACAAGAAGAACTTCATTGACATATCTATATATGCAGAGAACCATATGAAGTCTTACTACCGGGTCACTCCAATGAACTAGTTACCATAACTAGCATCCACGATTAACTCCGGACATCACAATGTCTCCAGCCAGTGAGAATCAGCTGCTTGGATACACCAAGGAGTATACCTCGTGCTAGTCTCGACAGAATTGATGGTGTCCAAATCCATCAATTCATCGACTAGGGATAATTCCGATACATCACAATTACACATGTAGAGATACTCACTAGTTGTGATCCAATCACAAATTCTCTCATGCTATGAATCGTATCGTGGACATTCAGTAAATGAGTTTAAGATGCAATCAAATACATTAAACATGTATACTCAAATAGTGAATCTTCATTTATCATATAAATGGTTCATACATAAGGCGATTGCCTTAGGACATCTCTCATATATTACTAACAGATGTCCCCTTGAGGAGCTCATAAGGATCATCATGTAAACCCTACAGGTGGACTTGGTCTGGCATGATGATGAGGTTGAGTGGTACTACTCATGGAGTTATATATTGATTAATTAATTGTCAGTAAATTAATTAATTGACGGACATTCGAGATCTTAAATACGGGGAGACATTTGTACAATTAATATATGAAGCCCATATTTATTTATGGGGGTTGGTGAGGTAGATCAATGATAATCCTCTAGTGGAATGAATTATCATTAATGGATCGGATTTTATGTGGGTCAGATCCATTGGGTGGCCAAGATCCAACTCCTCCTCATGGTCCCTATTGTAGCCTATTAAAACCCTCATGAAGCCTAGATCCAATGGTGAAAATTGAATTCTTAGATCCGACTGTGGAAATTGAATTCCTAGATCTGACGGTGGAGATTGAAAGGAGGCTTAAGCCTAAATCTATAAATAGGAGTCCAAGGCATGGGCGGCAAGGAATCTTGAATCTTAAGCAGATTAGGGTTTTGCTTCCAAGGTTTTGGTCGGCTTGGGTTTGGAGTTGGCTAAGGAGAGGCATTGGGTGGCAACCTAGGTTGGATCTCTCTCCATTGGGCGACGCCTCCCTCTCTCTCTCAAGGTTGGCCAACGGCTCCTCCCTATCTCTCTCTTTCCTTGGTCGGCGGCAACAAGAGCCTTAGCCCTCTTGGTCAGCGCCCATTCATCTACTTCCTCTCCTTGGCCGGCGACAACATCAAGCTTGGTGGCTTGGTGGTCGACACTAGATAGAAGAAGTATCGAGTATTCTTTTCTTTGTTCGAAGCGGACAAGGAGGGGAAGAACGAGATCTAGGAGGCTTCATGTCTTGGAGGATCGTTGCCCACACAACGTCCAAGAGGAGGATAGGACATACAATAGAAGATCTTGAGGTAAACAAGAGGTATAATTCTTGTTTTGGTTTTCTTTTGTTTCTTTGTATTATGTATGTAATTGCATGTGGCTAATTTACTTGGACCCCGAAGATAAACACAAAAACCGGCGATCTGTACATCATCTATTCTGCGGCTAATCGAGGAAAAGAGTTAGGTTGCTTGAACAATAAGTTTGTTCAAGAAACCACTCTAATCGAATAGCACGATGATGAATCGGTTGCTTGGGTAATCCGTCTTCGTCTTGGATTAATTTTTTTTAATCCGGGGACATAGATGGGATCGCCATGCACAAGCGACCGAGGTGTGAAGCGAAGCTTCAGTTCCACACCCTTCACAAGAAACCTACCTCTTTTCCTCGACTAGCCGCAGAATAGATGATGTATGGATTGCCGATTTTTGTGTTTATATTCGGGGTCCATGATCATACAATTGTAAACAATTATAAACATAATATAAAAGAACAAAAGGAAACAAAAACAAGAATTATACCTCTTGTTTACCTCTTGGTCTTCTATTGTATGACCTATCCTCTTCTTGGACGTTGTGTGGGCAACGATCCTCCAAGAATTGAAGCCACCTAGAACTCGTTCTTCCCTACCTTGCTCGCTCCGAACAAAGGGAAGATGACCGAACTCTTCTTCTCCTAACTAGTGCCGACCACCAAGCTCCTAGCTTGGTTGTTGTCGCTGGCCAAGGAGAGGAAGAAGGGATATGGCACCGGCTAAGAGAAGAATTCTTGTTGCTGTCAGCCAAAGAGAAATAAAGGAAGAAGAACCGCCGGCCAAGCTTCAAAGATAAGCACCGACCCTAAAGGGATGAAGAAGAGGTGTCGGCAAACCTTAGGAAGAGAAGGAAAACTCAAACCCTAAACCTCCTCCACTTATTGCCGCCGCCCAACCCAACTCCAAACCCTAAAGCTTCTCCTTTGCTTGCTGCCCAAAGCTTTGGAAGCAAACCCTAGCATCCAAAAAAACATCTTGCCGCCCCAAGCCTTGGACCTTTATTTATAGATCTCGCCCAAGCCTCCTTTTAATCGTGTCCGTTGAATCTAGGCTTCATGAGGATTTTAATAGGCTACAATAGAGGAGGAGTTGGATCTTGGCCACCCAATGGATCCGACCCACATAAAATCCGATATATTAATGATAATCTATTCCACTAGAGGATTATCATTAATCTACCTCACCAACCCCCATAATTAAATATGGACTCTTTATATTAATTGTACAAATGTATCCCCGTGTTTAAGATATCGAATGTCCGTTAATTAATTAATTTACTGATAATTAATTAATTAACATCTAATTCCATGAGTAGTACCACTCAACCTCATCATCATGTTGGACCAAGTCCACCTGTAGGATTTACATGATGAACCTTATGAGCTCCTCAAGGGGACATCATCATCCTAATATATAGGACATGGTTTCCTCCTATAATCAACGACACACCATATAAATAATATTATTTCTCAACTTACCGAGCCTATCGATTTAATCCATAAATCTCGCCCATTGGTAAATCAAATAAATAAATATTAAGTACATGTGTTCGTTATTATATCGGGATTAAGAGCATGTACACTATAATATCCGAGGAATAATTTAATTATGTAGTCAGCAATAAATTGAATCACCTCTAAATCGGTCCTGCTCAATACACACAAAGTGTACTAGTGTAATTCTATGGTCAAGACAAACCAATACCAAATTACACTACAACCATTCCAATGATTTGTCCAAAATCATCTTGGTTGTGTGCCTCTACTTATACTCTATAAAGAACTGATAACATGATCTTCTGTATGACACCACACACCATGTTATCTACAATGTAAAGTATCAGACAATATGCATAAATATAAAATACAAACAATGATTATGTGATTTTTATTTCAAAATAAAGATGTTCATACAAAGGCTAGGCTTTCAGTATACATCCCAATATGCAAGCCTTTCGGGGTACTTGCCCTCCTGTCACGTTAGCTCTGGGTTGGACAATATGCTCTCCGTAATTTACCTCCTTCGTGTTGGCTGTGGGACCGACTGATGGGGGTGCTGAGGGCGAGCAAATCATCTTTTGCACCAACAATCAGGGCTAGGTGTTACTACCATTAAAATCTTTCGATCATATCTTTGATTCCATAATTACCATTGATTCATTAGCAAATAGTTAATTCATAATTTGATCAAGAATTAGAACACTCAAATTGTTCATGTCAGAACCAACACTTTAAGGAAACAATTACCATTCCTTTTGGAAGTTATGAATTTCATATCTGTAAAATATGTTGCAAAATATACCTGTTCCTTGTTGATTACCCGGTGGAATTTCGACTTGCGTCGAAGGAGTGATCACAGCCGGAAGACTCCTCTGTTTCCACAAACCAAATCTGCCGGATGCTTCTCTACGCTTCTCACCCTCTTCGCCGAGCCACTGCCGAACAACACAGCCAACCCAACAAGCCTCCTCTTTTGCCTTTCAGCCGAACCCCAACCTTGGACGCACTCCTTCCCTTTTAAGGGAAGGAGACGTACACACGACTTCAAGCCGTGCGTGCTCGAGGCAGTTCCACGAACTGTCTCTGTGCAGTTCGTGGAACTGCCATGAACTTACATCTCCCACTCGTCCAAGGTATGTCACACAGACAAAAATGATCACACAGACCATTTTAGAAAGGGTGTTTAGTCACATAGACTAAATGATCACACAGACCATGTTAGAAGAGGTGTTTAGTCACATAGACTAAATGATCATACAGACCATATTAGAAGAGGTGTTTAGTCACATAGACTAAATCGAAGCAACATCTATAGTCCCAAAAGACTAATAGAACAGAGATTAATAGTCACAAAGACTAAATGAAACATCATATTAGAAAATGGTTCGTGCGACAGCAAGCACATTGAGCGTTCAAATGCTAAGAAAGTTGTTACACCTTACATAGCTGCTCATAGAGTGATGCATGCTAAGAGAAGTTGTTACGCCTAACTTAGCCACTCTACATATGATACATAATCATTCTCCCGATGACACAGAGTCATCTCCAGGTGGTACAAAACCATTTATCTTATGACACAGCCATTTCCCAGGTGACACACAGTCATTTTCTAGATGATACAAAATCATATTTCTGGTGGTACATAACTGTTTACCTGAAACATTCATGTCTTGCTTTTTACCCAGATTAAATAATCTCATTTACATCAATATGAACATCTCTAATCCCTTAAATTGACCATCATGTCAAGAGCATGTCTCATATTCCAAATATTCACAATCATTTCCATACACAACAGAAATGGGTCGACCAGTGAATAATTCTCATTAGATGTAAATCTATTTAATCTTCCTTTTTAGTGCGAATCTATTCATTTTAATCAATCACTTTCTTAGTCATGTTCCATAGACCGAATCATACATAGTCATAGGTAGACATGCTAAAGTAGCAAACCTTGATTAAAACTTCAAGTAGACACCTAAATAGTCACAAAGGGCAAATACTGAGATTAACATATAATCTCAAAGGGCTCACATAGTAGAGAAACAAGGATCCATTCTCCTACTACCCTTATTGTCGTCTTAGCACATGTGGTATGATTCACATGCTACGATGTCTTCCTCTTTACCAATAAAAGAGCGCATGTTTCCCTCAAATTAACATCGTACAGATTTCGATCTAGACATTCCCAATGTCTAATCTAAAATTCAACACATGAATCCTTATCTGGCTCACAAACAGGCATAGTAAATGGTGGGTTCATTTACTTCGATCATTTACCATAAAATGATCTTATCTTGATACAAATATCAAGACGACCCTAACCTATAGGAATGTAACAAATTTTACAGCTTCCAAAGCTAACAACCACATAGGTTGACCTATAAGCATCGGTCTTACCTCTATTCATATGCAACAAATAGAGATGATTGTCCATGTGAGAGGACCAATCATTACCTGCCAACATACTTATCGAGATCTTATCACTAGAATGTAACATAACATACACTGAATTTATTATGGCTGACATTTTAAACAATCAAATCATTATATTCAATTGTCATTACAAGACTGTTACATTCTACGAAGTCCCATAGACTTTACATGCTCATTAAATGACTCTCTAGTCATTGGCTTAGTAAAAGGATCTGCAAGCATAGCTCGTGTAGGGATATACTCAAGAATCACCTTCCTTTTAGCAACAATATCCCTGATAAAGTTGTATTTTATAGCAATATGCTTGCCCTTGCTGTGATATTTGGGATCCTCGGAAAAAGCTATCGCAGCTTGACTGTCACAATAGACAGTCACTAGACTCCCACTGTTCTCAGCAATCTTCAAATGCTTTAGGAACCTTCTCAACCAGACTGCTTCTTGTACAACTGCTGAACATGCCACATATTCAGCTTCCATTGTAGATAAGGCCACACAGGCCTATTTCTTGCTGTTCCAGGAGATGGCGCCACCATTCAACAAGAACGCATAACCTGATGTTGATTTTCTATCATCCAGGTCCCCAGCCCAATCTGCATCTGAATAGCCCATAAGGCTCATATCTGATCCTTGATAACAGAGACAATAATCTGTCGTCGCCTTCAGATATCTGAAAATCCTTTTCACTGCCTTCCAGTGTCTCGATCCTGGGTTTGACTGGAACCGGCTGACTAAGCCCACTGCATAGCTGATATCGGGACGAGTACACAACATAGTATACATTAAACTACCTATGGCACTGGCATATGATTTTTTATTCATGTCGGCTATTTCAAATTTGAGTCTTGGGACTCATACTTTGCTCAAAACAAGATTTTCGCAATAGGTGTCTGCTCACAGCAAGAGACATGTTGAAATGTTGTAACATCTTAGTAATATAAGACTCTTGTGACAAACCCAAAAGTCTCTTTGATCGATCCCGGATGATCTTAACCCCTAAGATGTATTCAGCTTCTCCCATATCTATTGTGTCAAATTGTGAAGACAACCACTTTTTGACTTCTTCAATAAAACCTATGTCATTTCCTGCTATCAGCATATCATCAACATATAATGATAAAATGACATACTTTCCTTTTTCCTTCTTTAGGAAAACGCAATGATCCTCATTGATCATTTCGAAACCATAAGATAAAACCACTTTGTTAAATCTTATGTTCCATTGTCTTGACGCTTGCTTCAGCCCATATATAGATTTCTTCAATCTACATACTTTATCCTCTTGGCCTAAAGCAACGAAACCTTCTAGCTGAACCATATAGATTTCCTCGTCAAGCTCACCGTTTTAACATCCATCTGATGTAATTCCAAGTCATAATGCGCCACAAAGGCCAAGATAACTCGGATTGACACAAACTTCACTACGGGAGAAAATGTCTCTTCAAAGTCAATACCCTCTCTTTGGGTAAATCCTTTTGCAACCAAACGAGCCTTGTATCGGTTAATCGATCCATCAGACTTCCTCTTTATTTTGAGAATCCACTTATTCCCAATGGCCCTTCGGCCAGGAGGAAGATCGACTAACTCCCAAACTTGATTCCGAATCATTGACTCCATCTCTTCTTCCATTGCATTTTTCCACTTATCTCTAACCCTACATCCCAATGCATCCTCAACTGATTGAGGTTCATCTTCGTCAACTGGGAGTGTCATCATTGCCTCATTCTCAATATCAAACCTCCTTTTAGGTATGATCTTACGAACACTTTTCCGTAAGTTGGGCTGTTGAGAAGTCACCCCGTGATCAGGCACATTACTCCCACTCGGTTGACTAGGTTCAGGTATCCCACTGGACATCTGACTTGTTGATAACGACTCATCCTCCTCAAAAAGAGGAACTGTCTTATCAACTTCACCCTTTGTTGGGAACTCAGTTTCGAGAAAAGTGGCATCTCTCGACTCAATCTCAGAGATTGTCCCATCTTGTTGCTCACCTATAAAAACATAACCTTTTGAGGTATCAGAATATCTTACAAAGATACACTTCTTACCTCTAGGTCCTAGTTTTCCATATTTGTGAGAACTATTATGAACGTAGGCGGTGACCCGGTCTCGGTGCTCAAATCGGTTTTACGCCGTCAGCGTTCATATGGGGTTGATGGCAATCTCTTGTCGTAATATGATTTTGATGGTGTGGCAAAGGGTTTAAGTTAGTTTGATATGTTGATGTGATATGTGCGTTGAAGTCGTGCAGGACTTAGTAATTCGCACATGGAGCCGTGGCGAGTTTCACATCTCATGACTCGTGCCTTGAGTCGGTGAAGGATAGCTTTGTAGAAGCCGTGCGCTTGGAGCATCCGAGGGACCGCCGGACGAGAAGCTTGGAGTGAAGCCGGAGGAAGTAGACTTC
Organism: Wurfbainia villosa; assembly: GCA_025175895.1. Lineage (NCBI taxonomy): Eukaryota > Viridiplantae > Streptophyta > Magnoliopsida > Zingiberales > Zingiberaceae > Wurfbainia > Wurfbainia villosa. Next base: position 28,877,829 of record CM045995.1, read on the forward strand.
GAGGCAAGAGACGCGAAGGAGCATTGCAGCCGTCGCTGATCTGCCGCCGAGGGACGTGGCGAGAACGAAGAGAACTTCGGCGAGGACTCAGAAATGAGAGTGGCGATTGTAACCCGGGAAGGGTAGCTCTTAGGTGAAACTTGGCCATTTGGCCAGTGTCTGATGGGTTTTCCGACACCACCGATCGCCATGTCATGGCAATGATCGCCCGAGTCGAGTGAGTTCGACCGTATACGATCAGCCGATCGCCATACGCGGGCGCCGATCAAGAAAGATTGATCGCCAAGGCGCAGAATGATCGTCAATAAGGGTTCGCCATAATCGAGCCGATCGGCCGATTACTACGGAGAGCAGCCGATCGATGAGGTCCATCCGATCGCTAAGAGTTCCGCTGACTACAACGGCCGGATCCGACGCGGTTCGAGGCCGCTAGGACGGCAATGATCGCCAAGGGCGGGCAATGATCGATGGCGCTAACGGAAGAAGTTAGCCCTCTCTATAAAAAGAGAGGGTGTGAGCCTTTGAGAGGCTAATGCTTAAGTTCCAAACAATCTTCCTAGTGCCCCACAAGCTCTAAACTCTTCTTACTTGTCTTTACTTCAATCCTATTGTAAGAAGAGTGATCTTGGTTGTAAAGGTTACCTCCACCTAGCTTTGTGCAAAGGAGAGACCGATAGTGATTGGTTTTGTGAGTGATTCACCGTGCGGATTTAATCGGATGCGTGGATTAGCGGCGTAGCCGTGAACCACGTTATATATCGGTGTTTGTATTGCTTGCTTATATTTTGCTTGTCTTTACTTATATTTGTATATTCCGCTTGCGCTAACGTTTTGTAGACGAGCAAAATACCGCCATCCAAACGAAAAGGGCTATTCACCCCCCTCTAGCCGGCCATCCGATCCCCTACAAGTGGTATCAGAGCCGAGGTTGCTTGTCACCGGACTAACCGCCGCAACAAGCCCTACATCAAAAATGGCCGGCTCCAACATCCATCCTCCGAAGTTTGAAGGAGAATTCGCTTGGTGGAAGAAGCGAATGGAGGTATTTTTCGAAACGGATTTTGATATAATGATTACAATGGAATCCGGTTTCGTTTTGCCTAGGGATGAAGAGGGGAAGCCAATAGAGAAATCTAGGTGGACCAAGAGGCAAAGAGAGGAGCACCTTGCAAACTCCAAAGCCAAGCACCATCTCTACAATGTGCTCCCTCAACAAGAGATCAACCGGATCGGAGAATGTGCTAGCGCCAAAGAGATGTGGGAGAAGCTTATAGAACTCCATGAAGGCACATCCGAGGCCAAGCTAGCAAGGAGAGACCTCCTCCGCTCCCAACTATCCAATATAAAACTAGAAAAGGGAGAAAAGGTAACCTCACTACACTCTAGGTTTAAAGAAATTTTAATTGGGCTAACAAGTGTAGGTGAGAAGCTATCAAACCGGGATATGGTAAGGCCATAGATGCCTTTCCCGTCCTCAAAGTGGAGCTCCATGGTGGACTCATTCTATATCTCAAAGAATTTAGAAGTGAGCACCTTGGAGGAGTTCTTCTCAACAATGGAACTCCACGAAACTAGGCTTGAGGGAATACAAGAGGAGCCTAAAATTCAACTCTCAAGAGGAGTAGCATTATTGGCAAATAAGGGGAAGAAGAAGATGGAAATCTCCTCCTCATCCGATGACGAAGCGTCTTCCTCCTCCTCCATGGATAGCACCGAAGAAGCCTATATGGTAAGGAGGGTAAGACGTGCATTTAAGAATTTTAGATTTGATAAATCTAATGATAGGATGAGAAGACCAAGGGGGAAGGTCATATGCTACAATTGCCAAGGAGAGGGACATATAAGGGACAATTGTCCTCTTCTAAACAAGAGCAAGGAAGAGAAGAAAAAGAAAGAAGAAAAGAAGAAGAAAAAGGGGAGCAAGAAAAAGAAGGAAGAGGAGAAGAAGGCAAAAGAAAAAGGGAAGGCCAAAGCATTCAAGGCCAAGACATGGGATGATCCTTCCTCATCCTCCTCCTCATCATCGGATGAGGAGAATGCCTTTGTCGCCAATTTGGCCTTGATGGCCTTTGATGATTTGGATTGCTCTTCCTCCGAAAATGAAGGATCAAGCTCAAGAGGAGAGAGCTCAAGTGAAGGGGGAGCCTCCTCCACATCATCATCCTCCTCATCATCCGAAGAAGAAGAGGACATGGAGACTATGGTAACAAATCTAACCCCCAAGAAAATAGTTTCCATGGTTTCTAGTTTAACTAAGGACCTATTTAGAGCAAAGAAGAAGAACAAGAGCATGCTAGAGCAAATTAAGGACCTAGAAAACAAATTAGAAAAAGCATGCTTAAATCAAAATGAAAATAATTTTTCTTGCCATGATGATGCATGCTCACATGAATACATGCCATTGGATGTTAATGATGCATGCATAGAGGAAAATAGGACATTAAGGGAAAAGGTAGATTACTTAACCAAAGCCCTAGAAAAATTCACTATAGGCTCCAATACCCTTAACATGATAATTGGGAGCCAAAGGGCAAGTTTTAACAAGAAGGGCCTAGGATATAAAGAGAAGAAAAATGAGAAGGCCTATAAATGCCTAATTGCTAGGGGACAAGACAAAAACAAAGTAATAGCTAAGAAATGGGTCCCCAAAGAATTTCTAGTAAACCCCATAGGCAAAAATCTATTTTGGGTTCCAAAATCCATCCTTAAGGGTTAGAAAACCCCTAGGGTAGTCAACCATATGAACTTGACCTATATCATATTTTGGTTGACTTAGGATGACGGGACAACATTTTTTAGATAGTGTTGGGTGATGATAACGTGCCCATAAATAGGTAATAATGCTTAAATCATGATGATTGATGTAATTCCTATGTACATTTACAATCATGATTTATGTTTTTTGATATTTGGCATGTTATCATGAGAAATAGGTTTAAATCATGCTTTAGGTGATAATTTGTTTATCATCATCATATAATACCTAATGCATGACTATTATTTGATGGATACATGAGTTTCATGATCATAATGTAGAATTGATTGATATATGTCATTATGATCATGTAGAATGTTAGGTTGATACTTAACCATGATAGAATTGCATGAATATATGGGTTAAGTATATACAAATACCCCCTAGGATACATCTCACACTCACTATAGGCTAACTTGATTGCAAACTTAGCATGGATGAGATATTAGGATGATACAAATGTCCACTAATGCCTATGGCATTTAGATGGTCATTTAAAGTATCAAAATAGCAATAATAGACCAATCATGGGGAAGACTTATGTTTAATTCATAGACATATTGCCCAAAGATCATGGTTGGATATTTCATATGTTTTCAAAACAATTTATTACCTTAAAATACATGTATTCATGTTTTTGAAACAATTGGATGCAAAACTAGGTAGCTAACTTGATACTAGAATGATCAAAAACCTAGTGGTTTTTAGAGCTTTTGGATTTTTGGTAAAAACAAGAAAATATAATGAGTTTTCATGAAAAACTATTTTTCATTGATAGATATACTTAATAGAAATATGTTCCCCAAATTTCATGATTTTTCAATTTTTCTGGAATTTATAATGCATTTCTGAAATTCGTCCAGAAAATCAGAAATTTGGATTCCTTTGTGCTACGATCGCCATACGATAGCAATGATCGGGTGGCCTGTAAATTAGAACATTGAAGGCCGAATTCAGTTTGTAAACCTACAACTAGTGATAGAAATATACTTGATGCCATCAACAAGTGGTACCCAATTTTTAAATCAACTTGTCATATTTTCCCTCCATTATACTTGATGCCATGAGCTTATAACTTAGTGTTAATCTTTTTGATGGTGTCAAAGGGGGAGAAATGAGTATGTTTAAGTTAATTATTTTAGGGGGGAGAAATATGTGATAGGGGGAGAAAATTTGCATAAAGAGTTTCATGGATTAAGGGGGAGTTGCATGTTGTTATATCATGTTTATCTTTACATGCTTTCTTACCTTAGAATTTATATCAAATGTTTTTACCTAACTTAAACGGATTGCCACACATCAAAAAGGGGGAGATTGTTAGGGCAATCTCTTGCCGTAATATGGTTTTGATGGTGTGGCAAAGGGTTTAAGTTAGTTTGATATGTTGATGTGATATGTGCGTTGAAGTCGTGCAGGACTTAGTAATTCGCACATGGAGCCGTGGCGAGTTTCACATCTCATGACTCGTGCCTTGAGTCGGTGAAGGATAGCTTTGCAGAAGCCGTGCGCTTGGAGCATCCGAGGGACCGCCGGACGAGAAGCTTGGAGTGAAGCCGGAGGAAGTAGACTTCGAGGCAAGAGACGCGAAGGAGCATTGCAGAGCCGCGCGCCTGATGCTGCCGAGGGACGTGGCCGAGAACGAAGAGAACTTCAAGGCGAGGGACTCGAAGGGTAGCTCTTGGGTGAAACTTGGCCATTTGGCCGAGTGTGGGATAGGTTTCGACACGGTCATTGCCATGTCATGGCGGTCGGCTCTGCTCAGTGAGTTCGGTGGTATCGGTGGCGGATTGTGGCCAGCGTGATCAGCGCATCGTTGGCGGTCATTGCCAAGACCATCGATCGGCTGCGGCGGATCGGTGATCAATAAGGGTTGCCCGCAGAACCGTTCGTAGCCGGTAGGCGGTCGACTACGAGAGTGCAGCGATCGGCCCGAGTCCATCAGTCATTGCCAAGAGTTCCGTTGGACTACAGCGGTCGGGATCCGGCGTGTTCGGAGGCCGTTGTAACAGTGGCGATCAGCCAAAGCGTGATCGGTGATGGCGGCAAACGGGAAGAAGTTAGCCCTCTCTATAAAAAGAGAGGGTGTGAGCCTTTGAGAGGCTAATGCTTAAGTTCCAAACAATCTTCCTAGTGCCCCACAAGCTCTAAACTCTTCTTACTTGTCTTTACTTCAATCCTATTGCAAGAAGAGTGATCTTGGTTGTAAAGGTTACCTCCACCTAGCTTTGTGCAAAGGAGAGACCGATAGTGATTGGTTTTGGCGGAGTGATTCACCGTGGACGAATCGGACCGTGGATTAGCGGCGTAGCCGTGAACCACGTTATATATCGGTGTTTGTATTGCTTGCTTATATTTTGCTTGTCTTTACTTATATTTGTATATTCCGCTTGCGCTAACGTTTTGTAGACGAGAAAAATACCGCCATCCAAACGAAAAGGGCTATTCACCCCCTCTAGCCGGCCATCCGATCCCCTACACTGACTTTGAAGGCACTTTGTTAAGTATATAGGCCACAGCTAGTAATGCATCTCCCCAATAGGAGACCGGCAAATTAGCTTGTGCCATCATAGACCTAACCATCTCAAGAAGAGTCCTATTTCTTCTTTCAGCAACCCCATTTTGCTGTGGAGTTCCTGGGATCATTAGTTGTCTAATAATCCCCTTATCATTACATGTCGTCTTGAACAAATCAGACAGATATTCACCCCTACGGTCAGTGCGCAAGGCCTTAACCTTACGTTCTATTTGATTCTCAACTTCGTTCAAATAACGAATGAAATAATCCAACGCTTCAGATTTTTGAGAAATCAAATACACATGACCATACCTAGTGAAATCATCAATAAATGTAATGAAGTAGGAAGCTCCATGCCTAGCCTTCACACTCATCGGACCACAAATATCCGAATGAATCAATCGCAATGGCAAGTCTGCTCTAATAGCCTTTTCAAATGGTTTCCTAGTTGCTTTTCCAGCAAGACAATGCTCACATATAGACAAGCTAATCTTAGCACGAGAGCCCAATAAACCCTCTCTAGCTAATCGATTCATGCGATCTTGTCCTATATGTCCCAATCTAGCATGCCAAACCTCATCAGTTATATCCGCATTACTAGTAAGAGCAATGTTTGAAAAACAACTATGAATCGCACAATTCACATCAGGCACCACATCTAGTACCATAAAACCATTAGATAAATAACCATATCCGATTGACACAGAGTCAATCTTAAGTTCTACAGAAAAAATTTACAGAGTACCCCAAATCAAGAAGACAAGTAACAGATACAAGATTCCTTCGAATCTCTGGAGCATACAAGACATCATGCAGAAACAAAGTACTTCCACCACGAAGGTTAAGTTTACAAGTGCCGACTCCCTTGACTTCGACTCTTGCATTGTTTCCTACATAGATCCATTTGTTGCCAGCAGGTACCCGGCGGTACTCCACATATGTAACCCGCTCTCGAGCTACATGGTTGGTTGCTCCCGAATCTATAATCCACAAAGGATAAGAATCAGCCATCAACACAGTACTAGCAACAAAATGCTCAGAAGACAGATTAGAAGTTACCTTCTTTGGCTCAGTACACTCCCGAGCAAAGTGGCCCTTCTTGCCACAATTAAAGCAAGATAACTTGCTTTTAGGTTTCTTCCCTGTCTTCTTCTTCTTGATTTGTTCCTTCCCAGCAGCAGTAGCAACGTTTTTATTCTTTCCCTTTCCCTTCTTGTACCATTTCTTCTTGGATCCAGATGATCCAGCAGAACCGGCAGCCAAATAGGCTTGGCCAGAAATCCTCGCGGATTCTACTCTCTCAGCCTCCAGCTCAACATGCCGTGAGACATCAACAAAAGTCTTAATACTCTCACTGTGAGTTAAAGTCCGCCTTCATGGTCTCCCAAGAATCGGAAGAGAACGAATAACCGCTTTGAACTCGTTGTTCATCGGTCAACTCATGGACTGCGTTTGGCTCTCGAATCATATTAGACATCTCCACGAGATGTTGAACCATCGTTGCATTCGGCGCTTCTTGTAGTCGTATCGAACTCGATCGTCGGAAGCTTGAGACTTATTCCACTGTATCTCTCTCTAAGGGCTACCCAGACTGCATGAGCTGAAGGATATGGCTCATACTCTAACACTAGGTCATCCACCATTGAACTTATCAATATGCCCTTAGCAGTGGAATCTTTCCTTTTCCATACCTTATAGGTATCAAGGTCACGTCTGTACTGTGCTGTATTACTCTCAACAGGTTCTATCATAACCTGATTAACAGCCTCGAGAACTTCTTGTTCCTCAAGAACATACTGAATCTTGAGGTGCCATATTTTATAGTTATCCCCATTCAGTTTTTCACCTTTGTTCAGTTCAGCTATGATATTTTTAGTCGCCATAACCTAACATAAATAAACACATTATTTAGTTACTCAGTGTATGCTTTTATGTATGTAATCTCCAAAAATAAACTCAAGATAAATCTGATCTGGTTTACAAAATCAAGTGACAACTGTGTTATCACTCATCATTTGTATGTGCCAATCAGACTTAGATTGATATATTTTATTACATACATCCCACTTAATGATATTAATCATTATTACAGCATGATTTTACACATTAAATGAACATATCATTATATACTCATTTGAACTAATCAAAGGCATATTCATTAATCATGCATCATGTAGAGTCAACAGCATTATATGAACTAATCATTTTAAATGAACACATCATTAAAATAAACATGTTGTACAATGTCAACGAATAACAAAGTCTACTAAGAATGTAACAGATTACATTCTTCCTACTCATAAACTAAAACAACTCCTAATAGACTAGATAAGCGATTACTGCTCCCACTAGGACAAGCCCTAGTGCAGCAGTAATCATGACATGTCCCCTCCGTCTGGACTCAACTACAGTACTCTCTGCTGGGACACTCACAGGCATCACATGCTGCCCTGATACAGAGTCCTTTAAAGACCTCACTAATTGAGAACCAAAGTCCTCCACAGGGTCTTCTTCAGGATCCTCTTCACAGTCAGCATAGTTAATCAGCTCTGTGCACAGCTGGACATAGGAGACACGTCCTTCATGTAACCCCCAGCATTGTCGTGCCACATCAGCAAGAATGTCGGGCAATGAACGAATCAACGCCCAAATCCTGTAGTTGTCTAATACTGGAAACTCCTGCATTTCGAGCTTCCAGACCAATCTGTCCAACGACTCCATGGTAAGGGTCATAGTCCAATCCTTCGATAGCCTCCCTATACCGATTGCGCAACACATCGCGCCGGGTCATAGTGGTATACATCCGCACCATCTGTAAAATTGAAATAAATCATGTCAGTACATAACCGACAAAACCAGTACAAATACCGGTATATTTCAATTAATCAAGGCACAGAACAAATACCCATTGATCAAGAAGAACTAAACTTCTTGAATTTTAGGCTACAATTAATTGACCCATTGATCAATCAATTTTGACCCATAGACAGTCATAATCTAGTCCTATCATTGAGTTATTCAAAAATAAATTTTATAATCTATACAAAACAAAAAAAATTTATTTATTTATGAGTTTTTCGTGTTAACAGGGCGGCGTATCAAAACAACACAGTCATTGACACGTCCGTGTTTAGAGTTCCAGCGCTCAACACGCCCTGTTCAGCAACCAACACGCCCCGTGTTGGCCGCGACACGCATGTGCCGGCATGGGCGTGTCGGCCGCGACACGCCTGTGCCGGCATGGGCGTGTCGGCCGTGACACGCCCTTTGCGGCATGGGCGTGTCGCCCGCGACACGCCCTGGTGCGGCATGGGCGTGTCGGGGGCGTGTCGCCCGCGACACGCCTGTGCCTTCAATCGGCATGGGCGTGTCGGCCGCGACACGCCTGTGCCTTCAATCGGCGGCGACCCCGCCGATTAATGCGGCGACGCCCAGCGCCGTCGCTTCTGTAAATTTCGAGGCGGTGGACGAGCGTCCACCGCCTACGCACCGCCTCCGAGCGTCGCCGAGGCATTGGCGACCATGCCGTCGCCTCCGACGCCTCGGTAGTCGACTGTGCGTCGACGTCCACGTCGCCTCCGAAATCTGGCCTTACCGTCGGCGACAGCGCCGCCTCCAAAGCGAGCGCCTCCATCGCATGCGACAGTGTCGCTTCCGAGCGACCGGATGCCAGTGACGGCGACCGCGCCGCGCGAGGAGGTAACCAGAATAGAGAATTCTGTTCCGGTTGTCTTCTCCGGCGAGGGTATCAAACAGGTATGAAATTTCAGAAATGAAATATGCTCTGATACCATTGTTGCAAAATATACCTGTTCCTTGTTGATTACCCGGTGGAATTTCGACTTGCGTCGAAGGAGTGATCACAGCCGGAAGACTCCTCTGTTTCCACAAACCAAATCTGCCGGATGCTTCTCTACGCTTCTCACCCTCTTCGCCGAGCCACTGCCGAACAACACAGCCAACCCAACAAGCCTCCTCTTTTGCCTTTCAGCCGAACCCCAACCTTCAAGCCGTGCGTGCTCGAGGCAGTTCCACGAACTGCCTTTGTGCAGTTCGTGGAATTGCCATGAACTTACAAAATATATTCTCAGCACAAATGTCTTGTCAAATCCCTAAAATGCTAGCCATGAGCCTAGATAAATGCGAGCAAGGTTTAATAAGTCAAAAGACGCGGTAATCCATAAGTGGAGTTTATTATTACTCAGGATTAAGATCAATTCTCATATGATCATCTTGTGACGTTGATTCAAGTCTTTGTAGTGGTACTTAAACAAAATCTCTAGAATAACATTAGTCTTATCTTATATAATCTTATTATACGCAACACCCTCAACTTAAAATCTAACACATGATCACTCAAATAAGGTGATTGTATTCTTAAAATTTATAAGCCATGTTTGTGATTGCGCAATCAAATATCCTTACTATGATCTAATCACTGTTTAATATTTTTGAAATACATAATTTTAATCCTTTGTACATAACCATTTATGTATTGGAATTATGATATCATCAAGGTACTCGAGTTTTCAATAAATGTTCACTTTTGTACATCATAAATATAAAATAATTTTATATCAATATAAAATCATTATAAAATGTATAAAACATTCATAATACAAATATTTATTTCTTTATTAATTCAATAAATTATTACAATAATATACTTTCTAGGGTACTATATCTGAAGTAAGAACTAAGGGATTTGAATCATGTAAATGTTTAGTGTTAGCATTGCTTGTGTTTCATGTTTATATTTTGATATAATCAATTGTGTACTAATTTGATTGTCCACATGAGTGAGTTAACTTGATTGTAGACATGAGTAAGTGATTTGAACAATCAACTATTCTCTTCGCTCCTTTTCTGCCCTAACCTTTCAATCTAACACACTACAATGACAATGACTATCATATCAACCACTTAATGACATTATGGTAAGGGAGATATTGCATTTAAACCGCAAGTGTATAATCATTATCAAGTAAATAAAAATATCATCTTTTAGGACTGCATTGTTGACTACCAGTTGTTGGGGAGATTCTATGAGACATTTGTTGGTGCAATAAGGCCCCAAGTACTTATGTATTTTGATGTTTAGATAATCATTTATAGTTAGACAATATTTATGATCTAACTGTGAATGTGTTAAGTGATAGAAAAATCCAAGTATGAAGACTTGGTAAAGAGAAGTCCAAGTATGATATTGGTAAGGAAAGTCCAAAGGAAGGTCTTGACAGCATAAGTCCAAACATGTAGTCTTGGCGGCGTAAAGTCCAAGCAAACCTTGGGAAAGGAAGTCCAAAGGCAAGGTCTTGGTAGCGTAAGTCCAAATATGTAGTTTTAGCGGCGTAAAGTCCAAGCAGACTTTGGCAAGGAAGAAGCCCAAAGCAAGACGAAATCGAAGGAAACTTTTGAAGGCAAGCGCAAGAATGGAGTCGTGGACTTGGAGGAATCCTGAAGGCACAAGGTTGATGAAGAAGCTAGAAGGTTGAGTCTAGTCTTAGGGTATGGTTTCAAGTATGAATTAGTCATACTTAAGATATGCCAGTCGATTGACATATTGTGCCAGTCGAACTGGTCTCGAGTGATTCAACACTCGAAGTTCAGAAGACGTTGAGAGTCGACTGGGGTTATTGTTGGGATGTATACTGAAAAATCTATCTTTTCTATGAACATCTTTATTTTGAAATAAGAATCACATGATCATTGTTTGTATATTTTTAAGGCTATGCATATTGTCGGATACATTACATTGTAGATAACATGGTGTGTGGTGTCACACGGGAGATCATATTATCGGTTTCTTGTAAAGTATAAGTAAAGGCTCACAACCGAGATGACTTTGGACAAACCATTGGAATGGTTGTAGTGTGATTTGAGATTGGTTTATCTTGATCATAGAATCACACTAGTGTACTTTGTGTGTTGAGCAGGATCGACTTAGAGGTGATTCGATTTATTGCTGGCTACATAATCGAATCAGACCTCAGATATTATATTGTACATACTCTTAATCCCGATATAATAACGGACACATATACTTAGTATTCATCTCTTTGATTTACCAATGGGCGAGATTTATAGATTAAATCGATAGGCTCGGTAAGTTGGGAGATGATATTATTTATATGGTGTGCCGTTGATTATAGGAGGAAATCGTGTCCTATATATTACGATGATGATGTCCGCTTGAGGAACTCATAAGGTTCATCATGTAAACCCTGTAGGTGGACTTGGTCCGGCATGATGAAAAGGTTGAGTGGTACTACTCATGGAGTTAGATGTTGATTAATTAATGGTCAGTAAATTAATTAATCGACGGACATTCGAGATCTTAAACACGGGGAGAAAATATACAAATAATATATGAAACCCATATTATCTTATGGGGGTTGGTGAGGTAGATCAATGATAATCCTTTAGTGGATTGGATTATCATTAATGGATCGGACTTTATGTGGGCTTGATCGATGGGTGGCCAAGATCCAACTCCTCCTCATGGTCCCTATTGTAGCCTATTAAAACCTCATGATGCTTAGATCCAATGGATAGAAACAAAACTCTAGAACCAAAGGTAGAGATTAAATCTCTAGATCCGACGGTTGAGATTAAATCTCTAGATCCGACGGTTGAGATTAAATCCCTAGAACCAATGGTGGAGATTAAAACAAGGCTTATCCCTAACTCTATAAAAGAAGGCCAAGGGGTGGGCGGCAACTTGAATCCAACTAGAAATAAGATTAGGGTTTTGGGCGGCAAGGCTTGGAGGCTAGGGTTTAGGGCTTGGCGGCACCAAATAAGGAAGGTCTTTCCTTTCTTCTTCTTCCCTCAAGGTGGCCGGTGTCCAACAGCTTTTTCCAGCCTTTGTCCGGCATCCAATCATTCCCTTCTCCTTCTCCTTGGCCGGTGGAAACAAGATTTAGGGCTTTCCCTTAGTGTCTTGGCCGGTTTCCATCCTAATCTCCTCTTCCTTCTTGGCTGGCGACAAGCTCCAACCTTGGAGGTTGGTGGTTGGTTGAAAGAAGGAAAAGAGCCTTGTTTCTATTCTTCCTCTTGCTCAAAACGAGCAAGGAAGGAAGATTGGTGATCTAGGAGCCTCAACTTTTGGTAGATCATCGCCCACACGACGTCCGAAAGGAGGAAGGTCATACAATAGAAGATCGAGATGTATATCGATTCTCTATTTTCTCTTGTATCAAGTTTATATTTGTTTTTCAATTATGTGCATGATATATTATGTTTTGTGGCTAAATAATACTTGGATCCCGAACATAAACACAAAAACCGGCGATCTGTACATCGTCTATTCCGCGTCTACTCGTAGAATAGAGGTAGGTCGCTTGAACAACAAGTTTGTTCAAGTGACCACTCTAAACGAATAGCACGACGATGACAAGGTTGCTTAGGTGTTCCCTTTTGTCTAGGATTAAATTTTTAATCCGGGGACATCGATGGGATCGCCATGAATAAGCGACCGAGTTGAAGTGGGAAGCGAAGTTTCCCCTCACGGATCAAACCAACAATTGGTATCAGAGCCACGGTTTCCAGTTTTGTGTGTTTAGGATTCGATTAATTTTTATGCACTTTTCATATATTATATGTGCCGGATAATAGTAGGATATGCGTAGGTTAACTCTTTGGTTGCAGGCATAAGATCCGACTATTATGGCCATATGTGTGTATGTGATTGTATGTGTATATTTTGTTGAATCCTCGGGGTTGACGAGGCTAGTATTTATTTTTTTGTAAATTAGATACGACATTGTTTAGCCACTCTTTTTTTTTAGTTTACTTTCGATCTAGATTTCATGTACACTCCCTCGTGGAGTATAGGATCGATGGATGTAAATTAAAATAGATTTAAGTCTCGTCTCGGATCTCCGGATGGCTCGTACATGGCGTAGGAGGAGCGGACGAGAAGGCGATGCGACAGGAGACATATTGAAGACAAAAGCCATAATAGTTGGAAAATAATTTATTTTTCATATTTATTGCTTATTGTTTGATATGCATGTCGTAGGCTAGAAAATTCCTCATTTTCAAATTACTAAGTGGGAGAGGGATATTTTTATAAATTCCAATGGCCTCCATTACGATTTGACAAGTGATGCAAACAAACTTGTGCGTCGGCTCTAAGTGCCTTCCTCCCCATTGGATGGGTTTGTTTGCAGATCACAAGGTCAAATATGATTATAGGAAATTATTAAGGAGCGTGTGTACTTCCCCATCGGAAGGCACATAACCCGAGATAATTACCTTGGTACCGAGTAATGGTGAACACTTAGATGCAAATATAAGTATCCTCCCCATCGGAGTCACTGCTTTTATTTGTAGGGCCAAAGAGAAACCAACTATTAATTTTACTTGTCAAAAATTAGGTTGACAAGATAGTAAAATTAATGGGTAAAACCTCCTCTTACAAATGTAGAATTTGTATACGTCCACACTATCGTGGCATACGATATTCTCGGTGTTTTGAAGTGTTGGTTGATTTTAAAATTTTATTGTTTGAGGAATCAATAATTTTTTGAAATCTAATATTTTGATCTATGTGATTCTTAGGTTTTCTTTCAAAATGACTTTCAACCCGCTTGCTGTGATACTGAAAGAGAATAAACTTACTGGACCCAACTATGTTGATTGGAAGAGAAATCTTGACATTGTCTTGACTGCTGAGGAATACAAATATGTACTCCTCGAAGAGTGCCCTCCTAAGCCTGCAGATGATTCTAGGGAAAAGGAGAAAGAGAGTTATAAGAAGTGGTTCAAGGCCGATGAGATGGCGCAGTGTTACATTTTGACATCTATGTCAAATGTACTGCAACATCAGCATCAAGCCATGCCCACTGCTTATGACATGATGCTCAATCTCAAAGAGCTTTTCGGACACTAGAATCCGGCTGCTAAGCAAGAAGCCATGAGAAACTTGATGACGACCACCATGATCGAGGGAACACCCGTAAGGGATCATGTTCTCAAGATGATGGCTCATTTGAATGAGCTGGATGTCCTTGGAGCTGAGATCGATGGGGAAACCCAGGTCGATATCATACTCCAGTCTCTACCTAGGAGTTTTGAACAGTTTTGCCTGAACTACAACATGAACAAGAGGGTGTATTCGTTGGCGGAGCTTCTGACAGAACTCCAGGCGGCAGAGGGGCTATTTCGTCAGAGTGCTCAGGCACATGCCATGGTGACCCAAAAGGTTTCTACTTCTAAGCCGAAAGGCAAGAAAAAGAAGAAACAAACTGGGGCAAAGGCGGTGGGAGGTACTCAGGGAGGAGTGAAGAAGCTGAAAGGCAAGTGCTTCACTTGTAAGCAGACTAGACACTGGAAGAAGGACTGCTCCAACTGCAAGCAAAATAAAGGTATATCTTTTGGTCTAGTCGTTGAAACATGTTTAGCGATGTTATCTACCGGCACCTCGTGTGTAGATACGGGAGCCACTGATAATGTCTGTAATACTTTGCAGGGGTTCCAGGAAACTAGACGACTGGATGAGGGGGAGATTACCGTGTACTTGGGCGATGCCACGAAGGTGGCGGCGATTGCAGTGGGAGACGTTCTTTTATCTTTTGAGAAAAATAAAGTTTTGGTTCTTAAGAATTGCCTTTATGTACCTTTATTTAGAAAGAATTTAATTTCAATTTCTAAATTGTTTATGGATGGATATTCTATTTCTTTTAATGACAGAGTTGTTATAAAAAGGAATAGGGACATTATCTGTTCAGGTGCATTGATAGAAAATCTATACACACTTGAACCAAAACCTCCCAGGATGCAAATTGAAGTTAATAACTCATCTTCTAATTCCAATAAGAGAAAAGAACTTTCGAAGATGAACCAAACATATCTTTGGCATCTTAGGCTTGGTCATATTAACCTAAGAAGAATTCAAAGGTTGATAGTTGATGGACCTTTGGGCTCATTAGTGGTGGAAGATTTCCCAACCTGCGAATCTTGCTTAGAGGGTAAAATGACCAAGAGGCCTTTTAAGGCCAAGGGGTATAGAGCCAAAGATGTGTTAGAATTGGTTCATTCTGATTTGTGTGGTCCTATGTCTATCCAGGCTAGAGGTGGTTTTGAGTATTTCGTCTCTTTTATAGACGATTATTCTAGATATGGATACATTTACTTGATGCGCCGCAAGTATGAATGCTTTGACAAGTTCAATGATTTCAAGGCTGATATGGAGAAACGTCAAGGTAAAAGTATCAAGACACTACGATCTGATCGTGGTGGCGAGTACCTCTTGGGAGAGTTTAGGAACTACTTATCAGAGGCTGAGATTCAATCCCAATTGTCTGCACCTGGCACACCCCAGCAGAGCGGTGTAGTAGAGCGAAGGAATAGAACTCTTATGGAGATGGTTAGATCGATGATGAGTTATTCTGAGTTTCCAGATTCGTTCTGGGGATATGCTCTAGATACGGTGGTGTATATTCTGAACTTGGTTCCATCTAAATCAGTGCCTTCTACTCCCACAGAGTTGTGGACTGGGCCAAAGCCTAGTCTAAGACATATTCGGATATGGGGGAGTCCAACACATGTGCTGAAGGCAGATACTGGTTAGTTGGAACCTCATACAAAAGTACGCATGTTTGTTGGCTATCCTAGAGGAATGAAGGGTGGTTTGTTTTATAGTCCTAGAGATCAGAGGGTGATCGTTAGCACGAATGCCAGATTTCTAGAGGAAGACTATGTGATGAGCCACAAGCCCAAGAGTAAAATTGTTCTGGAGGAATTAAAAGGGGAAGTCACTTCTTCAGTACCACCGGTACAAGAGGATATACCACAAGTCACTTCACCGCGTGTCACAGAGGATACATAGGAGATACCTCGTCGTAGTGGGAGGGTTGTTAGACAGCCTGATAGATTCATGTTCTTGGGAGAATCTTCTGATTTGGTCCCTGGCAAACATGAACCTGATCCCTGGACATATGACGAGGCAATCCAAGATATAGATGTAGCATCTTGGCAAAGTGAAATGAATACTGAGATTGGATCTATGGATTCAAATCAGGTCTGGGAGCTAGAGGGACCACCCGATGGTGTAAAAACCATTGGATGCAAGTGGATCTACAAAAGAAACAAAGGAATAGATGGGAAGGTTGAGACCTTCAAAGCGAGGCTTGTTGCCAAGGGATATACTCAGAAAGAGGGTATTGATTATGAGGAGACCTTTTCGCCGATAGCCATGCTTAAGTCTATCCAGATTCTCTTATGCATAGCAGCTCATATGGATTATGAGGTGTGGCAGATGAATGTCAAGACAGCTTTCCTGAATGGAAGTCTTGAGGAAGACATCTATATGAAGCAACCAGAGGGATTCATTGTGAAGGGCAAAGAGCATCTTGTATGTAAGCTTATTCGGTCCATTTATGGATTGAAGTAAGCTTCGAGGTCTTGGAACATCCGCTTTGATGAGGTAATCCAGTCTTATGGATTTATTCAAAGTGCGAATGAGTCTTATGTATACAAGAGATGTGATGGAAACGTAGTGGTATTTCTTGTACTATACGTAGATGACATTTTGTTGATTGGCAATAATATCAAGGTCTTATCAGACGTAAGGGTATGGTTGTCCAAACAGTTTGATATGGAGGACTTGGGAGAGGTAGGACACATCCTTGGGATCAAGGTTATAAGGGATCGCAGGAAAAGGATGTTGTTCTTATCCCAAGCTTCATACATAGACACAATTATGGATCGTTTTAGCATGCAGAACTTCAAGAAGGGTTTTCTACCTTTCAGGCATGGAGTTCCTTTATCTAAGGAGATGTGTCCTACAACATCTGAGGAGATAGAGGAGATGAAGGCGGTTCCTTATGCTTCGGCAGTAGGAAGCCTCATGTATGCGATGCTATGTACGAGACCAGATATCTGCTTTGTCGTGGGCATGGTCAGCAGATATCAGAGTAATCCAGGACAGGGACATTGGAATGCGGTAAAGCATATATTGAAGTACCTGAGAAGGACTAGAGATTATATGCTGGTTTATCAGGCAGACCAATTACTCCTTGTGGGTTACACGGATTCCGACTTTCAATATGATAGGTATAATAATAAGTCTACCTCATGTTTTGTGTTTACTTTGGGAGGTGGAGCCAATGTATGGAGGAGTGTCAAGCAGAAATGCGTGGCGGACTCCACCATGGAAGCTGAGTATGTGAAAGCCTTTGAGGCGGCCAAAGAAGCTGTGTGGCTTAGGAACTTCTTGATGGACTTGGATGTGATTCCTGGTGTGCACAGAACTATCACAATTTATTGTCATAATAGTGGTGCAGTTGCAAACTCGAAGGAACCACGAGCCCATAAGGCTAGTAAACACATAGAGCGCAAGTACCACCTGATACGAGAAATCGTAAAAAGAGGAGAAGTAGCTGTGGCCAAGATTGCATCAGAGGATAACCTGACAGATCCTTTCACTAAGGCCCTTCTAGCGAGAGCTTTTGATAGGCATGTGGAGGGAATGGGGATCAGATGTATGACAGTTTAAGGACAACATAGTCTTTTAGTATAAGTGGGAGATTGTTGGGATGTATACTGAAAAGTCTACCTTTTGTATGAACATCTTTATTTTGAAATAAGAATCACATGATCATTGTTTGCATATTTTTAAGGCTATGCATATTGTCTGATACATTACATTGTAGATAACATGGTGTGTGGTGTCACACGGGAGATCATGTTATCGGTTCCTTGTAAAGTATAAGTAAAGGCTCACAACCGAGATGACTTTGGATAAACCATTGGAATGGTTGTAGTGTGATTTGGGGTTGATTTGTCTTGATCATAGAATCACACTAGTGCACTTTGTGTGTATTGAGCAGGATCGACTTAGAGGTGATTTGATTTATTGCTGGCTACATAATCGAATCAGACCTCAGATATTATATTGTACATACTGTTAATCCCGATATAATAATGGGCACATATACTTAGTATTCATCTCTTTGATTTACCAATGGGCGAGATTTATAGATTAAATCGATAGACTTGGTAAGTTGGGAGATGATATTATTTATGTGGTGTGTCATTGATTATAGGAGGAAACCGTATCCTATATATTAGGATGATGATATCCGCTTGAGGAGCTCATAAGGTTCATCATGTAAACCCTGCAGGTGGACTTGGTCCGACATGATGAAAAGGTTGAGTGGTACTACTCATGGAGTTAGATGTTGATTAATTAATGGTCAGTAAATTAATTAATCGATGGACATTCGAGATCTTAAACACGGGGAGAAAATGTACAAATAATATATGGAGGTCATATTATCTTATGGGGGTTGGTGAGGTAGATCAATGATAATCCTTTAGTGGATTGGATTATCATTAATGGATCGGACTTTATGTGGGCTTGATCCATGGGTGGCCAAGATCCAACTCCTCCTCGTGGTCCCTATTGTATCCTATTAAAACCTCATGAAGCTTAGATCCAATTGATAGAAACAAAACTCTAGAACCAAAGGTAGAGATTAAATCTCTAGATCCGACGGTTGAGATTAAATCTCTAGATCCAACGGTTGAGATTAAATCCCTAGAACCAATGGTGGAGATTAAAACAAGGCTTATCCGTAACTCTATAAAAGGAGGGCAAGGGGTGGGCAGCAACTTGAATCCAACTAGAAATAGGATTAGGGTTTTGGGCGGCAAGGCTTGGAGGCTAGGGTTTAGGGCTTGGCGGCACCAAATAAGGAAGGTCTTTCCTTTCTTCTTCTTCCCTCAAGGTGGCCGGCGTTCAGAGACTTTTTCTAGCCTTTGTCGGGCGTCCAATCCTTCCCTTCTCCTTTTCCTTCTCCTTGGCCGGTGGAAACAAAATTTAGGGCTTTCCCTTGGTGTCTTGGCCGGTTTCCATCCTAATCTCCTCTTCCTTCTTGGCCGGCGGCAAGCTCCAACCTTGGAGGTTGGTTGAAAGAAGGAAAAGAGCCTTGTTTCTATTCTTCCTCTTTCTCAGAACGAGCAAGGAAGGAAGATTGGTGATCTAGCAGCTTCAACTTTTGGTAGATCGTCGCCCACACGACATCCGAAAGGAGGAAGGTCATACAATAGAAGATCAAGAGGTATATCGATTCTCTATTTTCTCTTGTATCATGTTTATATTTGTTTTTCAATTATGTGCATGATATATTCTGTTTTGTGGCTAAATAATACTTGGATCCCAAACATAAACACTAAAGCCGACGATCGGTACATCGTCTATTCCGCGGCTACTCGTAGAATAGAGGTAGGTCGCTTGAACAACAAGTTTGTTCAAGTGACCACTCTAAATGAATAGTACGACGATGACAAGGTTGCTTGGGTGTTCCCTTTTATCTAGGATTAAATTTTTAATTCGGGGAAATTGATGGGATCGCCATGAACAAGCGACCGAGTTGAAGTGGGAAGCGAAGTTCCCCTCACAGATCAATCCAACAGTTATTCCCCAGTTGAACTGATAGTAGTCGACTAAGACCAAATTGTCGAACATAAGCTGGAAGTCGACTGCCATTATGGGCAGTCCACTATTGATAGTCGACTACAGGCTAAAGTGTCAAACGTAAGCTAGAAATCGATTATGTATAGGCGATTGGCTGCTGTGAAACCTGAAAGGCTAAGTAGCCGTGTCGATTAGCTACGGAGACTCGATCGGCCCGATGATTATGGTAGTCGTGGTCAACTAGGCGTTGAGCCATGGCGTTTGCAATCGGACCGTCAGTCGTTGGATTTAGAAACGATGGCATGATCGTGATGGTGTTCACCGATCATTCTTATAAGCTCAACGGGAAAATCAACTCTTGCTATATAAAAAGGGACCTTGGGGTGCTTGAGGAGGCTAGTGCTTATATTCCAAATTCTATCTTCAAGCTCCCCAAGTCTTCTCTAAGTTTTCTTGTGCTCTTAAACCTCCTTTTCTCTAATCTTCATCTCTATCATTTGTAAGAAGAGGAGTGTCTTGTAAAAGAAGATTTTCTTAGTGGAAGATTTGCTTGGATTGATCCACCTTAAGGATCACCATGGAGTATGAGCATAATCTCCGAACCACATTAAATTTCTGTGTTAGCGTTTGTACTCTTTTGTTTCTTGATTTCATTGTCCATTGTTCTTTTGCTTCCGCTAATCAAATTGTAGAAACGAAAAGAGGCTATTCACCCCCCTCTAGCCTTCCAAGGATCCCCAACAAGTGGTATCAAAGCCCGGATCACGTCGGAAAATCTAACCAGTAACCGGAGCACAATGACATTTCAAGAGGGATATAGCACGGCGTGACCTCCATCTTCGATGGCAACGACTTCAGCTATTGGAAAGGTAGGATGGAGTACTACATTATGAATGATATTGAGAATTAGTTTAGTATTGTAGATGGATTCGAGAAGCTGGTCGATGAATTCGGAGCGCCAATACCAACGAAATATTGGACTAAGGAGATGGCGAAGAAGGCCTAAGCCAACACAAAAGCAACAACCACACTCCAATATGGTCTATCCAAGGAGCAACTATCCAAGGTCGTCCCCTTCAATTCCTCAAAAGAGCTTTGGGAGAAGCTCGTCAAACTAAATGAAGGGTCAAAGGAGATGAGGAGAGCTAAGAGGAACCTATTGATAGGTCAACTCCAAAGTTTCAACATGAGGACCAATGAGACTGTGAGCCAAATGCATGGTCGATTCAAGGAGGTAGTCAATAGACTAGATGTAATAGGTGAGAAGGTTGAAAACCGAGACCTTGTAAGGTATGTGCTTCAAGCCTTCCCTAGAACAACTTTATGGGCATCAATGGTAGAAGCTTATAAGGTTTCTAGGGACCTTTCCTTAGTTAAGTTAGATGAACTATTTTGTGAATTTGAGTTTCATGAGAAAGCTAACACTTCGCTGAAGGAGAAAGGTGTAGCTTTTTTTGTGGGTAAAAAGGAGAAGAAGAAGAAAGAAAAGAAGGAGGTTTCTTCATTATCCGAATCGGAGGAGGAGTCCTCTAGTAGCGGTGATGAGTTGTCGGCAAGTGAGGTGGCTCTTTATGTGAAGAAGTTTGGTGGGAGATCAAGGAAGCTCAACAAGAAGGATGTGAGGAGGATGTTCCAATCCTCAAAAGGTAAATCCTCTAGTAGTTCCATTTCTAACACTAATGTGATTTGTTATGGATGTAATAAGAAAGGGCACATCAAGCCGAATTGCCTGGACCTAAAGAAGAAGGAGGAGAAGGAAAAGAAGAAGAAGGATAAGAAAGAAAAGAAGAAGGAGGCCATGGTAGCATAAACATGGGATACACAAATCCTAGAAGAGTCATCTAATGACAAGGAACTTTGCCACATCACAAGACACATACACTCATGGCCTTGGAAGATAGCTCAAGTGAGGAGTCATCATCATCATCAAGCGATGAATCGTCCTCTAGTGACGATGAGGTAAGGGACTCCCCTAGGATAGGATTACTTTACAAAATTATTGCATATCTCAAGAATGCCTTAGATAAATCTAAATGTAGGATTAAAAATTTGAAAGTACAAATTAAGGCAATTAGGAATGTAGAATTTTCTAGTAATGATGCATGCTCACTTAAGGATGAAAATGATGAACTTAAAAAGGAAATAGGTGAATTAAAAGCATGTTTAGGAAAATTCACAAATGGATCTAAATATTTAAACATGATACTAAGGGACCAAAGGGTTATTTACAACAAGGCCAGGATAGGATATAGGCCTAAGGAGAAGGAAGTAGCTTTTACCTCCCTCATTAGTAGAAAATCAACACTTAAGAGCAAGGGTAAAAAGGCATGGGTTCCCAAGAGTTTTGTAGTTGATGCTATCGGTCCAAAGTTCAACATTGAACTTTCACATACCTTAACATTGATACACACCCTAACAATTTTCCTAATCCATATCCAATAGATTTTCACCATTTCTAATACTTTCCAAAGCATATCCTAGGGTTAAGAGCAGTTAGGGAACCCTAACATAGCTGAAACATGGCTAAACATCCTTGTTTACCCGAAATCAACTCTGGTAGTTGACTCTATCAGTCAACAGTTGACTGTCCTATATATCAGTCGACTTCCATCAAGCGACAGTCGACTGATAACTGAAATTTTCGAATTTCAGTTATTAGAAATGAATTTTAGAAATTCATAAGTAATTCTACATATTTTGAAAAATCATGAAAATTCATACGTAGATTACTTATAATCAATACAATGGGTGAAAAATATGTGAAAAAATAATTTACCCATAAAATAGTGAAATTGATACAAAGTTCAAAAGTGAAGGAAAATTTCAATGTTTGAGCCCTCTTTGTATCAACATCATCAATAGTGACTTCTATCAAAAGATAGATTGCACCAAGGTTTTTCAAAGTGATTTTAAAATCTTATATTGGATCATGTTCTTTGGGCTCAATGTACATGACTTGAACATAAGCTTTCCTAATGATCCATCAATAATATAAGATGAGTTTGAGTTCTTCTAGATGCAAAAACTATGCACCTTGAACTTAACTCATTTCCTAGCATCTCACATATGTCTAAAGTGTATGAAAACACATATAAGTCAATTTGATGTGAGATGTGAGTTTTGTTCATCCTAAACTAGGGTCACATGCATTTTTCTAAGGCAACACTACTTGATTCCCTTATACATGAGACTTTAAGTCATGCCAATTGTCCTTAAATCAATTTTCATAAATGCATGAATGATCATGGCATAATAGATAACATAAATAAACATGGCCAATGATCATGATGTCATGACATATGATATAATCTAAATATACATGACATTAAAAGACAAACCCTAAGCATAATCATGACAGTTATATGATTTAAATGAGTATGATGTCATGACATGGTATATGACAATCAAGACATGACAAATAAAATATAAAGCTATATAATACCTAAATCTTAATATTAGTTGCCATTTGTTATTATTAAACCCATTTTGCCATATTACCATTTATCTTCCAAGTGTGCCAAAAACCCAAAATGACACATCTCAACCTCTAAACCTAAATTGTGCCAATTTGATTGATTTTTCAACTTCTATAAATTGCATTGGCACATCCTAAAAACCTTTAGGATTAAAAATCATTCTTTTTTCCAAAGTACCCCATTACCTTGGAAATGACCTAAAATGCCACCTTTACCATGGTTAGGTTAACTACCTATCCATTCAAGGTAGGCACATATAAACCCATCTAGCGTGAATCGATCATGCTCCTAGGAACCCAATATCTATTGGAGCTCCTTGAGTTTACTAAGTATTCGCTAGGGATAACTTCCCTAGATACCCTCCTAATGACCCTTCTAGGTTTTGAAGCCTTGGTTATTTAGGTCTTATCTAGGTTAACTCTAGGGGTAACTCCCCTTGTAACCTTCTTAATGACTTCCCTAGGTTTCCTTGAAACCTTAGCCACTAAGCACCTACATTGGGAAACCTTAGGGATGACTTTCTTGGGATGTGTCGCTTCGGAGGCTCATTGGCTCCCATATCCCCGGATTAAAATTTTCACTAATGAAAGACTTAATCCGGATGGGATGAGCTTCCTTGGCACAACCTATTCGTCATCGTGCTAACAACTTAAGTGGTTGCTTGAACAAACTAGTTGTTCAAGCAACACAACTCTTCTAGTTGGTTAGCCGCGGAAAAGACGACGGATGGATCGCCGGTTTTTGTGTTTGTCTTCGGGGTCCATGATTATACAATATATATCCATTCATACACATGCATAATCAAAATATTAAAGAACATATTCAGATCTGTAAATAAAGTTAAAAACAACTTTATACCTTACGATCTTCTATCGTATGTCCTATCCTTCTCGTGGACGACGTGTGGAAGAAGATCCTTCACGAGTTGAAGCCTTCTTGATCATTTTCTTCTCTACCTTGTCCGCTGCGAACAAAGAGAAGCAATCACAAATACCTTTCCTATCTAGAACCGACCACCAAATTAGGGAATTTGGTGCAACCGCCGGCCAATGAGCAAGTGGATGATGCGCCGACCACCAAATGAATGGAAACCGCCGGCCACCTTGGAGAGATTGGAGGAAGATGATTGCCGGCCACCAATGGATGGAGAACCGCCGGCCAAGGAGCAAGGAAAGAGGAAGAGTGCTGCCCAAAACCAAGGAGGAGAAGAGAGGGATGACCGGCCAAACCCTAGCTTGCCGCCCAAGCTTGTAGCCGCCCAAACCCTAGCCGCCCAATGGAAGATGAGCCAAACCCTAACCTTAATTCGAAAACCAATCTCCTTATCTTATCCTTGCCACCCAACCCTAAGCACCTATTTATAGAATAGGGCTTAAGCCTCCTTTAATCTCATCCGTCGGATCTAGGGATTTAACCTCCACCGTCGGATCTAGGGTTTTATCCCAACCGTTGGATCTAGGGTTTCATCTCAACCGTCGGATCTAGGATTTCATCCTAATCGTCGGATCTAGGATTTCATCCCAACCGTCGGATCTAGGGTTTTATCCCAACCGTCGGATCTAGGGATTTAATCTCAACCGTCGATTCTAGGGTTTCATCCTAATCATCGGATCTTAGGGATTTAATCCCAACCGTTGGTTCTAGGTTTTGTTTTACATTCTTGGATCTAGACTTCACAAGGATTATATTAGGGTACGATAGGGACCATAAGGAGGAGTTGGGTCTTGGCCACCCGATGGATCGGAACCACACATACTTGATCCATCAATGATGTTCCATTCCACTAGAGGATCATCATTGAACTACCTCACCAACCCCCATAAATTAATATGGGCTCCATATATTATTTGTACATTAATCTCCCCGTGTTTAAGAGATCGAATGTCCGTCAATTAATTGATTTACTGACCATCAATTAATTAACATCTAATTCCTCGAGTAGTACCACTCAACCTTATCATCATGTTGACTAAGTCAACCAGCTGGGTTTACATGATGAACCTTATGAGCTCCTCAAGGGGACATCATCAACCTAATATATAGGACACGGTTTCCTCCTATAATCAATGACACACCATGTAAATAATATTATTTCCCAACTTACCGGGCATATTGATTTAATCCATCTAAATCTCATCCACTGGTAAATTAAAGAAATAAATACTAAGTACATGTGCCCGTTATTATATCGGGATTAAGAGCATGTACAACATAATATCCGAGGTCCGATTCAATTGTGTAGTCAGTACTAAATTGAATCACCTCTATGTCGGTCCTACTCAATACACCTAAGTGTACTAGTGTAACTCTATGTTCAAGATAAAACAATACCAAGCTACACTACAACCATGCCAATGGTTTGTCCAAACCCATCTTGGTTGTGAGCCTCTACTTATATTTTACAAGGGACTGATAACATGATCTTCTGTGCCACACCAAGCACCATGTTATCTACAATGTAGAATATTAGACAATATGCACACATATATAATGAATATATAAAATGCAAACAATGATCATGTGATTCTTATTTCAAAATAAAATGTTCATACAGAAAAGAGCTAGGCTTTCAGTATACATTCTAACAATCTCCCACTTATACTAAAAGACTATGCTGTCATCACTCTGCCATACATCTGATCCCCATGTCCTCCACATGCCTATCAAACGCTTTCGCTGGAAGGGCCTTAGTGAATGGATCTGCCAGGTTATCCTCTGATGCAATCTTGGCGACAGCAACTTCTCCTCGCTTTACGATCTCTCGTATAAGGTGGTACTTGCGCTCTATGTGTTTACTCGCCTTATGGGCTCGTGGTTCCTTCGAGTTTGCAACTGCACCACTGTTATCACAATAAATTGTGATAGTTCTGGGCAAACCAGGAATCACATCCAAGTCCATCAAGAAGTTCCTGAGCCATACAGCTTCCTTGGCTGCCTTAGAGGCTGCCACATACTCAGCTTCCATGGTAGAGTCCGCCACGCATTTCTGCTTGACACTCCTCCATACTATGGCTCCACCTCCAAAAGTAAACACAAACCCCGAGGTAGACTTACTCTTGTCCCTATCTGATTGGAAATCCGAATCCGTGTAACCCACAGGGACTAATTGATCTGCCCGGTAAACCAGCATATAATCCCTAGTCCTTCTCAGGTACTTCAATATATGCTTTACCGCAGTCCAATGTCCCTGTCCAGGATTACTCTGATATCTGCTAACCATGCCCACGGCAAAGCAGATATCCGGTCTCGTACATAGCATAGCATACATAAGGCTTCCTACTGCCGAAGCATAAGGAACCGCCTTCATGTCCTCTATCTCCTTTGATGTTTTGGGACACATCTCTTTAGATAAAGGAACTCCATGCCTAAAAGGTAGAAAACCTTTCTTGGAGTTCTGCATGCTAAAACGAGCAAGGATAGTGTCAATATATGAAGCTTGAGATAAGCACAACATCCTTTTCTTGCGATCCCTTATAACTTTGATCCCAAGGATGTGTCCCACTTCTCCCAAGTCCTTCATGTCAAACTGTTTGGACAACCATACCCTTACGTCTGATAACACTTTGATATTGTTTCCAACTAACAAAATGTCATCTACGTATAGTACAAGAAACACCACTACGTTTCTGTCACATCTCTTGTATACACAAGGTTCATCCGGACTTTGAATAAATCCATATGACTGGATTACCTCATCAAAGCGGATGTTCCAAGATCTAGAAGCTTGCTTCAATCCATAAATGGACCGATTAAGCTTACATACAAGATGCTCTTTGCCTTTAGCAATGAATCCCTCCGTTGCCGTGATATAGATGTTCTCCTCAAGACTTCCGTTAAGGAAAGCTGTCTTGACATCCATCTGCCATATCTCATAATCCATATGAGCAGCTATAGATAAGAGAATCCAGATAGACTTAAGCATAGCTACCGGCGAAAAGGTCTCCTCATAGTCGATACCCTCTTTCTGAGTATACCCTTTCACAACAAGCCTAGCTTTGAAGGTCTCAACCTTCCCGTCTACCCCTCTCTTTCTCTTGTAGATCCACTTGCATCCAATAGTTTTTACACCATTGGGTGGCTCTACTAGCTCCCAGACCTGATTAGAATCCATAGATTCTATCTCTGAATTCATCGCTCTTTGCCAAGATACCGCATCTCTATCTTTGATTGCCTCGTCATATGTCCAGGGATCAGGTTCATGTTCACTAGGGACTAAGTCCGAAGACTCTCCCAAAAACATGAATCTATCGGGTTGTCTAACAACCCTCCCACTACGACGAGGTACCTCCCGTGTATGCTCTGTGACATGCGGTGCAGTGACTTGTGGGGTATCCTCTTGTACCGGTGGTACTGAAGTCGGAACTTCCCCTGCCAACTCCTCAAGAACAATCCTACTCTTGGGCTTGTGGTTAATTACATAATCCTCCTCTAGAAATCTGGCGTTCGTGCTAACGATCACCCTCTGATCTCTAGGATTATAAAATAAACCACCTTTCGTTCCCTTAGGGTAGCCAACAAACATGCATACATGCGAGGTTCCAACTTACAAAGACGCCTTTAGCACATGTGCTGGACTCCCCCATATCCGAATATATCTCAGACTAGGCTTTTGCCCAGTCCACAATTCTACAGGGGTAGAAGGTACTGATTTAGATGGAACCAAGTTCAGAGTATACATTGTCGTATCCAGTGCATACCCCCAGAACGAAACTGGCAACTCTGAATAACTCATCATCGATCTAACCATCTCCATAAGAGTCCTATTCCTTCGCTCCGCTACACCATTCTGCTGGGGTGTGCCAGGTGCAGACAATTGGGATTGAATCCCAGCCTCTGATAAGTAACTCCTAAACTCTCCCAAGAGGTACTCGCTGTTAGTAATATATGAGAGATGTCCTAAGGCAATCGCCTTATGTATGAACCATTTATATGATAAATGAAGATTCACTATTTGAGTGTACATATTTTATGTATTTGATTGGATCTTAAACTCATTTACTGAATGTCCACGATACGATTCACAGCATGAGAGAATTTGTGATTGGATCACAACTAGTGAGTATCTCTACATGTGTAATTGTGATGTATCGGAATTATCCCTAGTCGATGAATTGATGGATCCGACACCATCAATTCTGCTTGAGACTAGCACGAGGTATACTCCTTGGTGTATCCAAGCGGTGATTCTCACCGCTGGAGACATTGTGATGTCCGGAGTTAATCGTGGATGCTAGTTATGGTAACTAGTTCATTGGAGTGACCAGCCGTAAGACTTCATATGGTTCTCTGCATATATAGATATGTCAATGAAGTTCTTACTGTGGCTTAAGTGCGATGTTCCTTTGACTTGCGGTATTCAAGTCATCTTGATCATGGAGACTTATGCTTTGACATCTTAAGCAAACATCTCCGAGGAGATGTGGACCCGGGATGATTGGGTATAAGTCAAAGTGATCGAAGGTGTTTGAATAGCCTATAAAGGATTCACCACTCCTTGCGAGGAGATGTATACCCATGGCCTCTCGTCGGATTGTTACTAAAGTCTTTGGCCAAAGCATTACATGTTTAGAGTAAAGTACTCTTCGATACATGTGGAGTAACTAGAATCCGTAGGACGAGGAAATGATACTTGGGCTAGGTGTGACGTAGTCAGCCTAGTGGGGACTGACACAATAGACCATGTCCTGAACCAAGTGGGTATAAGATGAGTGAAGGGAATGGGGCATGATTCATTCGAGCTACTGAAGGGTTTCAGAAATAGTTCTGGATCAACCGTTGATCTTTTCGGTTAATTGGGGATCATGATGTACTACTAGGTGCCACTCATGATCGTTCTATAATTAATGGTTAATTATAGACGGCCAACATAAACCGAGAACCTATTTGGTCACACGCAGAACGAGTGTAATCCAAAGGATTTAAAACGAGCTTGAGAATGGGATTCTCAGACCGAGAGAAACTATGTTTGGTTGGACCAAACATAAAGCGAGCATGAAATTGTTTCAGTCGCAATGGAAGCGTGGATGGACAGTGTCTTATGAAGACATAATGGATGGACCAAAATGGTTTGGTTCTAATCCAATGGATGAGAATAAACCAAAGGGTTTGGTTTATATTAAACGAATGAACCAAAGGTTGGTTTGGTTCGTTTTAACTTAAAATAAACCATCATGGTTTTGTTTATTTTAACTTATCCTAATGGAGCGGGTTAACGGGCTTTATGGATATGATCCATTAACCATTAAGAGAATTAGTTCTCTATAAAAGAGGGCTTAATGGATAATTAAGCCCTAATCCACAACCCTAAGTTGCCTCCCACCTCTCCTTGGAGAAATTCGAGCTAACTCTCCTCCTCCTTGCCGCCGCCCACCTTGAGGCTCCAACCGGCGTCTAGAAGGCTGATTCCTTCCCCCTCGCAGGCATCGAGCTGCTGCCGGTTAATGCTCCGGTGATCTCCTTCAAGTTTGGCATCAAGGTGAGCTCTATCTCCCTTGGTTGGCCGGCGCCTATCACCTCCACCAAAGCTGTCCAGTTTTCTGGACAGCTTGTTCTCTCTGTCGCCGAGCGTCGTTTGGGCGGCGGTTAGTGCTCCGACAGCGGCTAACTACCGGGATTTGATCTCGGTAATCCTCTAAGGTGGAGGACGAAGCGATTCGGCCAAACGGTTGACGAATACCTCTCCGGAGAAGCGAGTTTTGAGAACTCGTTTTGGATCCGAATTTGGATTCGGATCGTGATCATCTCTCGATCACGTCGTCTTCAACACGAGGCTAGTAACCCGTACGAAGACGAAGCTCGTGACTTAGCGAAGTCATCCCGAGGAGCTCGGCGTGGATACGGATAGAGACGATTCTTACGAGGATCGTTCCGGTTGATGCCGTTCTCGCTACACGTCATACGGAAGGTATAACGTAGTTTAATTTCCTTTTATTGCAAATTTTAATTTACGGTTATGTCTACACTTGTTGTAATAGCATGCGTGTGTTGTGTGTGTTGTAATAAATAGGAGTATTTATTATTTTTAATTGCTTCCGCTATGCTCATGTTTGCGAAACATGATCGAACACACACACGCCATGCTTAAAACCCAACAAAGGGTATCGAGCCCAGGTTGTGTTTCACATAATCGTAAAAATGGTTTTATGCGATAGTCATAATGTATTTCTGAAGTTTTCTAAATTTTGGAAATTTAGAAGTATTTATGGAAATTTTTCAATTTTGGAAAGTCTAGAAGTATTTATGGAAATCTTCCACTTTTGGAAAGTTGGAAGTATTTATGGAAATTGATATTTTCCATAAATAAAATATTTGATTAGATTCTGGAAATTTGTTTCCTAATTTAATCATGATTTGATTTGGGAAATCAAATCTTAAAATATTTAATTTCCATAAGTAGTTTTAAAGATTTAGGAAATTGGTTTCCTAAATAGATTTTCCTTAATCAAATAATTCCATGAATAAAATATGTGATTAGATTTGGAAATTTGTTTCCTAATTTAATTATGATTTGATTTGGAGAATCAAATCTTAAACATATTTTATTTCCATAAATAGTTATGACATATAAGGAAATTACATACATGACATAATTGTATGCCATGTAATTGCATTAGATGCATAACATTATGCCATGCGTGTCGTGACATGTAGATGTATGCCATGTATGCCATGCCATGTAGATAATAGTTATTTGCATGCAAAGAGGATGAGACATAAAAACCCTTAAACAATATTAAAGCCTACACCTTCCATTAATATGGTTAGAACCAGAGTTCCGTTTCTTGTTTGGGTTGTTGGACTCTCTCCAAGCCCGGCTCGAACCTGAATATGTTCAAACCATGGAATAGTTTAATACTAATATGGTAAGAGTCAGAGGTCAATCGTTAGCTTTGGTTGTTGGACGCTCTCCAAGCTGGGCTAATTGGTTGAATGCGCTCTAACCATATTAAAACTATGTCCTGATTAATGGGTTGGCTTTAACCTGGAGCATCGGCTTGTTGGACTCTCTCCAAGGTCAATGTAAAGGGAGGTGAAGTTGGGTGCTATGCATATGATGCATACTTGTTAATGTGTTAACAACCCGATGTATGTGTGAACATTCAATTAGTTGATAGCACATTGTGATAGTTGCATATACGTGATATGCAATCGATATAGTTGATACCTACCGTCGTAGTTATGAATGGCTTGTTGGACTCTCTCCAAGGTTGTTCATAACTATGATGGATATCAGCCCATTCGGAGATGGACCTACGATCTCCCGAAGTGATTTTTGGGTTTTTGAAATTCGAAAAATGAATGGGATTTATAAATGTATATTGATGCATTTTAAAAATCATCTTTCTCATATATGCTCGTTTGTATTTCTAAGTTAATATATTGATCATGATGTGTTTGAATTTGCGTTCCATTTTGGATTCAAATAAATTGACTGGGCCGAGCTTCATGGACTAGCTTAGAAGCTTGAGAATTATTCTCAAGGTTGAAAAGCTTGCAAATGTCCTCGAAGCACCTCTTCCCGCCCGTCCTAGTGACGATGCAACTCTGGACCAATTGTTGGCCTATCAGAAACATGTGAGTGATTCTGAACAAATGAGTTGCATCATGCTAGCCACGATGGAACTCAAGCTATGAAAGCAGCATGAGCATATGGATGCTCATATCGTAGTCCTTCATCTTTGTGAGTTGGTTGATGAGCAAGTGAGATTCGAAAGGTTTGAAGTCTCCAAGCTCCTCTTCACCTCTGAGATGCAAGAAGGTTCATCTGTGGTACTGCTCAACATGCTGAAGATTGTGGAGTCTTCTGAGAAGCATGAGCAGGGGACAGTGCTGTTAGTTGATTCCTCGAAGAAAGGTTCTAAGAGGAGGTCAAAAGAACAGCAGAAGGGAAAGAAGAGAAAGGCTAAGAAGGTAGAACTAGCACAAAAGGAAACTTGCCATCATTATGGCAAGGAGAGCCATTTGTGAAGAAAGTGCAAGATTTATCTTGAGTCCGTGAAGAAGGATAAGGCATCGGATGCCCCATCTTCTTCAGAAATCTTCTTTATTGATTGTCGTTCTATTTCCTTAGACACTTGGGTATTGGATACTGGGTGTGGCTCACATATATGTAATGACATACATGGGCTAAGGAATAGAAGAAGACTCGTCAAGGGAGAGTCAAATTTACGTATTGGGAATGAAGCAAAGGTTGCTGCACTCGCCATCGGAACGTATTTGTTGAAACTCCCTGCAGGACTTGTCTTAGAACTGGACAATTGCTTTTATATTCCTTTGTTGATAAAGAACATCATTTCTATTTCTTGTTTAAATAGAAATGGTTTCAATTTGACGTTTAGTAACAATTGTTGTTACATAACTTTGAATGGGGTTCTTTATGGGACTGGAACTTTAAGCAATGGTGTATATACGTTGGACGTATCCAGTGACATTTGCAATATCGAAGCGAGCAACAAGCGTGCTCGAAAGGATAATCAAATAGACTCCTACATGTGGCATTGTCATCTTGGCCATGTAAGTAAGAAACGCATGTCCGAATTACACCGATGTGGAATTCTGGAATCGTTTGAATTGGATTCATACGATACATGCGAATCATGCTTAAAAGGCAAGATGACTAAGTTACCTTTTACGGGAAAAGGTGAACGAGTGGGAGAGTTGCTAGGCCTAATACATAATGATGTATATGGACCTATGTCAACTCAATCTTTAGGAGGCTATAGCTACTTCATTACCTTCACCGATGATCACTCACGGTTTGCATATGTGTTCTTGATGAAACACAAGTATGAAACCTTTGAAAGGTTCAAAGAATTCAGAAATGAAGTAGAGAAACAACATGACAAAAGTATTAAAATACTTCGATCGGATCGAGGTGGCGAATACTTAAGTCAAGAGTTTCTTGATTATCTAAGAGACAATGGCATATTGTCTCAATGGACTCCGCCATATACACCACAGCATAATGGTGTATCTGAGAGGCGTAACCGGACCTTGTTGGACATGGTCAGGTCAATGATGAATCATGCAACTCTTCCCAAGTCCTTTTGGGGTTATGCACTTCAGACAGCTGTTTACTTGTTAAATGTAATGCCTACTAAGGTAGTCTCAACTACTCCATATGAGATATGGAATGGTAAGAAACCTCATGTATCTTACTTGAAGATATGGGGTTGTCTCGCTTATGTGAAGCTGATCGGACATAAATGGATGCTAAGTCCGATAAATGTCTATTTATTGGATACCCTAAGGAAACAAGGGGTTACCAATTCTATCATCCCGTGGAACAAAAGGTGTTTGTTTCAAGGCATGTGTTTCTAGAGAAAGAGTTTCTCTGCAAGAAAACAAAGGGGAGTGTCGTCGAGCTTGAGGAGGCTCGAGAGACTCAAATAGACATTGATGAGATACCTGGTGAAGCACAACAGCCGACAACTCATAGTGATGAGCAATCGGCTGGACCTATTGTAACACCACATCTTCGTAGATCTGGTAGAACACGCAATATTCCTGAGAGATATGAATTTCTCATAAGTGAATCGAACGACGTGTTACTCATTGATGATGAGGAGCCTACCAGTTATGAAGAAGTGCTGACAAGTTCAGAAAGGGATAAG
Source organism: Wurfbainia villosa (assembly GCA_025175895.1). NCBI lineage: Eukaryota > Viridiplantae > Streptophyta > Magnoliopsida > Zingiberales > Zingiberaceae > Wurfbainia > Wurfbainia villosa. Next base: position 28,911,613 of record CM045995.1, read on the forward strand.
TGGCTTAGTGCCATGAAGTCGGAAATAGATTCCATGTACGAAAACCAAGTTTGGAACTTGGTTGACCCACCTGAAGGCATAAAGCCTATAGGGTGCAAGTGGGTTTTCAAGAAGAAAACCGACATGGATGGTAATGTGATTACCTATAAGGCTAGATTGGTGGTGAAAGGATATCGTCAAAAGCAAGGTGTTGATTATGACGAAACCTATTCGCCTGTAGCTATGCTTAAATCCATTCGGATGCTCCTGGCCATAGCGGCTCATTATGATTATGAGATATGGCAGATGGATGTGAAAATGTTTCCTTAATGGAAACTCGCCGAGGACGTGTATATGATACGTACCGAGGGTTTCACATCGCTGATAAAACCAAGGTATGCAAATGCGACGATCCATTTATGGATTGAAGCAAGCATCCAGAGCGAATATCCGCTTTGATGAGACAATCAAAAAGTTTGATTTCTCACAAAATCCGCATTTAACCTTGTGTGTACAAGAAGGTTAGTGGGAGTGCAAATCGTGTTCCTAGTATTGTATGTCGATGACATATTACTTATAGGAAACGATGTGTCAATCTTATCGATTAAGGTTTGGTTATCCAAGACATTCTCCATGAAAGACCTGGGAGAAGCAACCTACATCCTTGGGATTAAGATCTATAGAGATAGATCGAAACGGTTGCTTGGTCTTTCGCAGTCTACATATATAGACCGAGTGCTAAAGAGGTTTAGCATGTCGGAATCCAAGAAAGGTTATCTACCCATCAGGCATGGGGAACACCTTTCGAAGTCTATGTGTCCGCGCACAGAAGACGAGAGGATTTGCATGAGTAAGATTCCCTATGCATCCGCAATAGGATCTATCATGTATGCTATGTTATGTACGAGGCCCGATGTATCGTACGCTCTGAGTGTCACGAGCAGATACCAATCCGATCCAGGAATGGATCATTGGGCGGCTGTTAAGATGATCCTTAAGTACTTGAGAAGAACTAAGGATGTGTTCCTAATATATGGAGAAAGGGTACATGGTGATACGTGGATATACGGATGCCAGATCCAGACAGACAAGGATGATTCCATGTCTTAGTCTGGGTATGTATTCACCTAGAATGGAGGCGCAATAAGTTGGAAAGGTTCCAAGCTTGACACTATGGCGGATTCTGCCACTAAGGCAGAATACATTGCAGCTTTGGAAGCAGCAAAGGAAGCGGTTTGGATCAAGAAGTTCATCTCTGAACTTGATGTGGTCTCATCAATGATCCAAACATGTGCTTCGCCGCTATCATCTTATCAGAGAGATCATAAGTAGGAACGAAATACAAATCGAGAAAATTCCCACTGAAAGGAACTTAGCGGATCCTTTGACTAAAGCATTATCTCAAAGTAAGTTTGAGGGTCATGTTAGAGCTTATGGTATTGGATACCGTAGCGATTGGCATTAGGCCAAGTGGGAGTCTGTTAGTAATATATGAGAGATGTCCTAAGGCAATCGCCTTATGTATGAACCATTTATATGATAAATGAAGATTCACTATTTGAGTGTACATATTTTATGTATTTGATTGAATCTTAAACTCATTTACTGAATGTCCACGATACGATTCACAGCATGAGAGAATTTGTGATTGGATCACAACTAGTGAGTATCTCTACATGTGTAATTGTGATGTATCGGAATTATCCCTAGTCGATGAATTGATGGATCCGGACACCATCAATTCTGAGACTAGCACGAGGTATACTCCTTGGTGTATCCAAGCAAATGATTCTCACCGGCTAGAGACATTGTGATGTCCTGAGTTAATCGTGGATGCTAGTTATGGTAACTAGTTCATTGGAGTGACCAGCCGTAAGACTTCATATGGTTCTCTGCATATATAGATATGTCAATGAAGTTCTTACTGTGGCTTAAGTGCGATGTTCCTTTGACTTGCGGTATTCAAGTCATCTTGATCATGGAGACTTATGCTTTGACATCTTAAGCAAACATCTCCGAGGAGATGTGGACCCGGGATGATTGGGTATAAGTCAAAGTGATCGAAGGTGTTTGAATAGCCTATAAAGGATTCACCACTCCTTGCGAGGAGATGTATACCCATGGCCTCTCGTCGGATTGTTACTAAAGTCTTTGGCCAAAGCATTACATGTTTAGAGTAAAGTACTCTTCGATACATGTGGAGTAACTAGAATCTGTAGGACGAGGAAATGATACTTGGGCTAGGTGTGACGTAGTCAGCCTAGTGGGGATTGACACAATAGACCATGTCCTGAACCAAGTGGGTATAAGATGAGTGAAGGGAATGGGGCACGATTCATTCGAGCTACTGAAGGGTTTCAGAAATAGTTCTGGATCAACCGTTGATCTTTTCGGTTAATTGGGGATCATGATGTACTACTAGGTGCCACTCATGATCGTTCTATAAGTAATGGTTAATTATAGACGGCCAACATAAACCGAGAACCTATTTGGTCACACGCACAACGAGTGTAATCCAAAGGATTTAAAACGAGCTTGAGAATGGGATTCTCAGACCGAGAGAAACTAGGTTTGGTTGGACCAAACATAAAGCGAGCATGAAATTGTTTCAGTCGCAATGGAAGCGTGGATGGGCTGTGTCTTATGAAGACATAATGGATGGACCAAAATGGTTTGGTTCTAATCCAATGGATGAGAATAAACCAAAGGGTTTGGTTTATTTTAAACGAATGAACCAAAAGTTGGTTCGGTTCGTTTTAACTTAAAATAAACCATCATGGTTTGGTTTATTTTAACTTATCTTAATGGAGCGGGTTAACGGGCTTTATGGATATGATCCATTAACCATTAAGAGAATTAGTTCTCTATAAAAGAGGGCTTAATGGATAATTAAGCCCTAATCCACAACCCTAAGTTGCCTCCCACCTCTCCTTGGAGAAATTCGGAGCTAACTCTCCTCCTCCTTGCCGCCGCCCACCTTGAGGCTCCAACCGGCGTCTAGAAGGCTGATTCCTTCCCCCTCGCAGGCATCGAGCTGCTGCCGGTTAATGCTCCGGTGATCTCCTTCAAGTTTGGCATCAAGGTGAGCTCTATCTCCCTTGGTTGGCCGGCGCCTATCACCTCCACCAAAGCTGTCCAGTTTTCTGGACAGCTTGTTCTCCTCTCGTCGGAGCGTCGTTTGGACGACGGTTAGTGCTCCGACAGCGGCTAACTTATCGGGGATTTGATCTCCGGTAATCCTCTAAGGTGGAGGACGAAGGATTCGTCAAACGGTTGACGAATACCTCTCCGGAGAAGCGAGTTTTGAGAACTCGTTTTGGATCCGAATTTGGATTCGGATCGTGATCATCTCTCGATCACATCGTCTTCAACACGAGGCTAGTAACCCGTACGAAGACGAAGCTCGTGACTTAGCGAAGTCATCCCGAGGAGCTCGGCGTGGATACGGATAGAGACGATTCTTACGAGGATCGTTCCGGTTGATGCCGTTCCCGCTACACGTCATACGGAAGGTATAACGTAGTTTAATTTCCTTTTATTGCAAATTTTAATTTACGGTTATGTCTACACTTGTTGTAATAGCATGCGTGTGTTGTGTGTGTTGTAATAAATAGGAGTATTTATTATTTTTAATTGCTTCCGCTATGCTCATGTTTGCGAAACATGATCGAACACACACACGCCGCGGTGCCGGAAACCCAACACTCGCCACCATGATCAGATCATAATGTCTTGATACTTTTACCTTGACGGTTCTCCACATCAGCCTTGAATTCTTTGAACTTGTCAAAGCATTCAGACTTGCGGCGCATCAAGTAAATGTATCCATACTTTGAATAATCATCTATAAAAGAGACGAAGTATTCAAAGCCACCTCTTGCCTGGATAGACATAGGACCGCACAAATCAGAATGAACCATTTCCGACACATCTTTGGCTCTATACCCCTTGGCCTTGAAAGGCCTCTTGGTCATTTTACCTTCCAAGCAAGATTCGCAGGTTGGGAGATCCTCCACCACTAATGAACCCAAAGCTCCATCAGCTATCAACCTTTGAATTCTGCTTAGGTTAATATGACCAAGCCTTAAATGCCAAAGATATGTTTGGTTCATTTGCGAAGGTTCTTTTCTCTTATTAGATTTAGAAGATGAGTTATTTACTTCTATATGCATCGTGGGAGTTTTTGGTTCAAGAGTATATAAATTGCCAACCAATGTACCAGAACAGATAATCTCCCTATTCCTTTTTATAACCACCTTGTCATTAAAAGAAACAGAATATCCATCCAAAAACAATTTAGAAACTGAAATTAAATTCTTTCTAAAAGTAGGTACATAAAGACAATTTCTCAACACCAATAATTTATTCCTATCAAAAGATAAATAAACGTCTCCCACTGCAATAGCTGCCATCTTTGAAGCATTGCCCATGAAGACGGTGATTTCTCCCTCAGCTAGTCGTCGGGTTTCCTGGAACCCCTGCAAAGTATTGCAGACATGATCAGTGGCTCCTGTATCTACACACCGTGCAATCGTAGATAACACCGCTAAACATGTTTCAACAACTAAACAAGAAGATATACCTTTATTCTTTCGGCGAGGACAGTCCACCTTCCAATGTCCAGTCTGCTTGCAAGTGAAGCACTTGCCTTTCGACTTCTTCACTCCTGCCTGAGGTCCTCCTGTCACTTTCTTCGCTCCACCTTGCTTCTTCTTCTTCTTACCTTTCGGTTTAGAGGAAGAAACCTTCTGAGCGACCATGGCTTGAGAACTCTGACGAAAAAGCCCCTCTGCCGCCTGGAGTTCTGTCAGAAGCTCCGCCAACGAATACAACCTCTTGTTCATGTTGTAGTTGAGGCGTAACTGCTCAAAACTCCTAGGCAGAGACTGGAGAATGATATCGACCTGGGTTTCCCCATCGATCTCAGCTCCGAGGACTTCCATCTCATTAAGATGAGCCATCATCTTGAGAACATGATCCCTAACGGGTGTTCCCTCGACCATGGTGGTCGTCATCAAGTTTCTCATTGCCTCCTGCCTAGCCGCCCTACTCTGATGTCCGAAAAGTTCCTTGAGATTGAACATCATGTCATAAGCAGTGGCTATGGCCTGATGCTGATGTTGCAGCACATTTGACATAGATGCCAAAATGTAACACCGCACCATCTCATCTGCCTTAACCCATTTCTTATAATGTTCTTTCTCCTTTTCATCAGAGTCATCGGTGGGCTTAGGAGGACAGACCTCGAAGAGTACAAATTTGTACTCCTCCGCAGTTAAGACAATATCCAGGTTTCTTTTCCAATCAATGTAGTTTGGACCAGTAAGTTTGTTTTCTTTTAAAATCACAGCAAGTGGGTTGAAAGCCATTTGAAATTCCTAAAAATCACAATGATAAAAAATATTAGATTTCAAATATTATTGATTCCTCAAAATAATAAAATCCTGAAATCAACCAACACCTCAAAACACCGAGAAATTCGTATGCCACGCTGTGTGGACGTATACGAAACCTACATTTGTAAGAGGAGGTTTTACCCATTAATTTTATTATCTTGTCAACCTTACTTTTTGACAAATAAAATTAATAGTTGGTTCCTCTTTGTCCCTACAAATAAAAGCAGTGACTCCGATGGGGAGGATACTTTCATTTGCATCTAAGTGTGCACCATTACACGATACTAAGGGAATTATTTCGGATTATGTGCCTTACCGCTGTGGAAGTACACATGTTCCTAGATAATTTCCTATAACCATTATTTGACCTAGTGATCCGCAAATAAACCCGTCCGCAGGGAGGAAGGCACTCAGAGCCAACACACAAGTTTGTTCGCATCACACGTCAAATTGTAATGGAGGCCGCGGGAATTAATTAAAATATCCCTCTCCCACTTAGTAAATTGCAAATGAGGAATTTTAAATCACACACAACATGCATATAAAACAAATAAGCAATAAATATGTAAAAAACAGAATTTTTCCAACTATTATGGCATTGTCCTCCAATATGCATCCCGTCGTGTGGCCACCTCGTCCGCTCCATCTTTTCCCGTGCGCAAGTCACCAAAGAGTTCCGAGCCGAGATAAAACATTTTAATTTACATCCATCGATCCTATACTCCACGAAGGAGTGTACAAATAATCTAGATCGAAAGTAAACTAAAATGAGCGGCTAAACAATGCCGTATTTAATTACAAAAATTAAATACTAATCTAGCCTCGTCAACCCCGAGGATTCAAATAAAATTTTTTTTTTTTACACACATCCATTCACATACACACACATGGCCATAATAGTCGGATCTTATGCCTGCAACCAAAAAGTTAAACTACGCATATCCTACTATTATCCGGCACATATAATATATGAAAAATGCATAAAAAATTAACCAATCCAAAACACACAAAACCTAAATCGTGGCTCTGATACCAATTCTTGGGATGTGTCGCTTCAGAGGCTCATTGGCTCCCATGTCCCCGGATTAAAATTTTCACTAATGAAAGACTTAATCCGGATGGGATGAGCTTCCTTGGCACAACCTATTCATCGTCGTGCTAACAACTTGAGTGGTCGCTTGAACAAACTAGTTGTTCAAGCAACACAACTCTTCTAGTTGGTTAGCTGCGGAAAAGACGACGGATGGATCGCCGGTTTTTGTGTTTGTCTTCGGGGTCCATGATTATACAATATATATCCATTCATACACATGCATAATCAAAATATTAAAGAACATATTCAGATCTGTAAATAAAGTTAAAAACAACTTTATACCTTACGATCTTCTATCGTATGTCCTATCCTTCTCGTGGACGACGTGTGGACGAAGATCCTCCACGAGTTGAAGCCTTCTTGATCACTTTCTTCTCTACCTTGTCCGCTGTGAACAAAGAGAAGCAATCACAAATACCTTTCCTATCTAGAACTGACCACCAAATTAGGGAATTTGGTGCAACCGCCGGCCAAGGAGCAAGTGGATGATGTGCTGGCCACCAAATGAATGGAAACCGCCGGCCACCTTGGAGAGATTGGAGGAAGATGATTACCGGCCACCAATGGATGGAGAACCGCCGGCCAAGGAGCAAGGAAAGAGGAAGAGTGCCGCCCAAAACCAAGGAGGAGAAGAGAGGGATGACCGGCCAAACCCTAGCTTGCCGCCCAAGCTTGTAGCCGCCCAAACCCTAGCCGCCCAATGGAAGATGAGCCAAACCCTAACCCTAATTCGAAAACCAATCTCCTTATCTTATCCTTGCCGCCCAACCCTAAGCACCTATTTATAGAATAGGGCTTAAGCCTCCTTTAATCTCATCCGTCGGATCTAGGGATTTAACCTCCACCGTCGGATCTAGGGTTTTATCCCAACCGTCGGATCTAGGGTTTCATCTCAACCGTCGGATCTAGGATTTCATCCTAATCGTCGGATCTAGGATTTCATCCCAACCGTCGGATCTAGGGTTTTATCCCAACCGTCGGATCTAGGGATTTAATCTCAACCGTCGATTCTAGGGTTTCATCCTAACCATCGGATCTTAGGGATTTAATCCCAACCGTTGGTTCTAGGTTTTGTTTTACATTCTTGGATCTAGACTTCACAAGGATTATATTAGGCTACGATAGGGACCATAAGGAGGAGTTGGGTCTTGGCCACCCGATGGATCGGAACCACACATACTTGATCCATCAATGATGTTCCATTCCACTAGAGGATCATCATTGAACTACCTCACAAACCCCCATAAATTAATATGGGCTCCATATATTATTTGTACATTAATCTCCCCGTGTTTAAGATATCGAATATCCGTCAATTAATTGATTTACTGACCATCAATTAATTAACATCTAACTCCTCGAGTAGTACCACTCAACCTTATCATCATGTTGACTAAGTCAACCAGCTGGGTTTACATGATGAACCTTATGAGCTCCTCAAGGGGACATCATCAACCTAATATATAGGACACGGTTTCCTCCTATAATCAACGGCACACCATGTAAATAATATTATTTCCCAACTTACCGGGCATATTGATTTAATCCATCTAAATCTCACCCACTGGTAAATTAAAGAAATAAATACTAAGTACATGTGCCCGTTATTATATCGGGATTAAGAGCATGTACAACATAATATCCGAGGTCCGATTCAATTGTGTAGTCAGTACTTAATTGAATCACCTCTATGTCGGTCCTACTCAATACACCTAAGTGTACTAGTGTAACTCTATGTTCAAGATAAAACAATACCAAGCTACACTACAACCATGCCAATGGTTTGTCCAAAACCATCTTGGTTGTGAGTCTCTACTTATATTTTACAAGGGACTGATAACATGATCTTCTGTGCCACACCAAGCACCATGTTATCTACAATGTAGAATATTAGACAATATGCACACATATATAATGAATATATAAAATGCAAACAATGATCATGTGATTCTTATTTCAAAATAAAATGTTCATTCAGAAAAGAGCAAGGCTTTCAGTATACATTCTAACAGACTTCCCTATTGACCTTGGTTTTCCTAGACCTAGATTGAGTTCCATAATCGAATGGAACATTATGGTAGGTCTCCTTAGACTTAGGTTTGTGACCCAAACCTTTCTTGCCCTTGGTTGGACCTTGCTTCCTAAAACCTAGGTTTTGACTCTTAGACCTAGATTTTTGATCCTTTGACCCTTGTATTTGATTTGCATTTTTTGCAAGGGTCTTTTCTAGTTTCTCAAGCCTTGACCTCAAGGCTTGATTTTCTAGCTCTAATTGCCCAATTTTTGAATTTTTGTTTAATCTTTGGACATTACCATTCCTTCTAGGCATATGTCTAGTCCATTTAGGGTTGACACCTAGGTGATCCTCTATTTTTATAATAGTCTCCCTAGGTATAATTATTTTAGGGACATTTGTCCCAAATTTCTCCTTATTACTAAAATGGACATGCTTAGCTCCTAAACAATAAAACCTATTATTTCTAGCATGCTTTTTTTCATGAGTAATAGCAAAATTACTAAAATTATTTCTAGTATGCTTTTGCCTATAACTTAAAGAATGAGCATTATTAAATTTTACCTTAGGGTTTACTTTAAAAGCTCCCCCTACTTGTGATGCTCCTTCTTGGACCTTCTTCTTCCTAGGGCATTTACTCCTATAATAACCCTTTTGGTTGCATTTGAAGCACACCACATGCTCCTTGCTTTTAATTGTTGAGGCTCCGGCTTCCTTTGACTTTTCTTGAAGTTTTGGTGTCGGTTGACTTTTCTTGACCTTCTTAGGGTACTTACTCTTGTAATGCCTAGCTTCCCTACACTCAAAGCAAATTATGTGATTTTTAATTTTATCAAAATTACTTGAGTTACCTAGGTTAATGGTGGGAACCGGAGTTGATTCTTCATCTCCTCAACTGGAGGTAGATGACTCTTCTTCTTGCTCCGACATGGAAGGTGATCTCTCCTCTCCCTCAATCCTAGAGGTGGAAGCTTCTTCTGATTCTTCTACTTCTTCTTGCACCAATCCGGAAGTTGATTCCTTCTCAACTTCCGACTCCTCACTTTCTTGTGAGGATGAGCTTTCTTCCTCTTGTGCCGAGTGAGACTCCTCATAGAATCTTGCCAACTTGCTCCATAGCTCCTTGGCATCCATGTAATCCCCTAGCTTGCACAAAATGTCATTAGGGATCAAATCAATAATAAATTTTACTACCTTCTTGTTTTTCTCGAATCATTGTAGTTGTTCCTCATTCCATCTCTTCAAACTTGAGGAATCCTCCCTTTGACCCTCTTGGATATTTTAATCCTTCCATTAGGGCGGACCAATCTTCGATGTCCTTCTTCATCATGAAGTCTTCAATCCTTGCCTTCCATTGATTGAAGCCTTCTCGTCCACAAAGTGCATATGGGACCGGTATGTTGATGTCCCATCCTAATTTTTCCTCAAATTCCATCTTGTTCCCTCTAGCGCTTTTCCTCCCGGGTGTTAGTCCATAGAAGAGCTCCAAGCTCTGATACCACTTGTCCTTTGCACCCGCTAGAAGGGGGGGGGGTGAATAACGCGTCGTTGTTCGCTTTATGGAATTTGATCGCGTGCTTGTCTACAACACTTGTTATACATAGTGGAAATAATAACAATAAAATAAATACAACAAGAACACAAAAACAACACCAAATATAAAGTGGTTCGGAACCGTATGGTTCCTACTCCACGGATTGAGCTCAAATGAGCTCTAATGATCTACACACAACCACTAATCAATAACTCCTTATCGAAATAATCTGGAGGTGGAGAAAACCTCTTACAATAATTATTACAATAATAAGAATGAAATACAAGCAATTACAAGTAAATACAACAAAAGAATACAAAGAAAACTTTACAATCAATCTTTTGGAAGCTTGCTTATTTGGTTGTTTGAGTTGCACTTGGAGACCCTGAATTGCAGCAGCAAATCGCCTCAAAAATCCTCAAAAAACCTTAGCCAAAACCTTCCCTTCGTGCTCCTTTTAAACCTGTAACTTAGGCTGATTTTCGCCTAGCAGTCGACTGATCGAGACCATCAGTCGACTACTCCTGTAGCCGTTGTCTCACAACGGCAGGAGCCACATTGGATAAGTTCTAACGGATAGACCATTAGTCGACTGATCATGCCCATCAGTCGACTGATGGAGTTATCACTCGACTGTCAAAGCCTAACAATCGACTCAGAAACATTCTATCCCCGAAAACACGACCAGCAATCGACTGATCTCCAAATCAGTCGACTGCTCAGGCCATCAGTCGACTGCCTAATGCTGGAAATCGACTGCTAGGCTATTTCTTGTAGTCGAACTCTAGTCGACTCACATCAGTCGACTAATTTGTTGGATCGATTTGAGCGCTAGAGGGGGGGGTGAATAGCGTGCGAGAAAACTTTTCGAGAACATTCAATTAAGAAAAGCGATAAGAGTAAAGTGCAGAGGAAAATAAATAAGACACTCTTTGTTTTTACTTGGTTCATAGCCTTCGGCCACTAATCCAAGGCTCTAATGGTCCGAGACCACGTACGGAGGGCAATGCACTAAAACAATCTCCTCCTCGTTGGAGGTAGGAGACAACGGAATATAAAAAGCTCGAAAGAGATTAAGGTAGAGGGGCACTCCCCCTCTCCTTATTACGATAGAAAGCTCCGAGAAAATGAAAGAAATACAATAGACGACTTTAAGTAAAACTTATACCGATGAGGAAGGGATGAGAGCTTGAGCTTAATAGTCGGAGTAGTAGAGCTTCATCGTCGTAGAGTTGTCGGAGAGTCGAGGCATTGCGGAGGCTTTTTGGAGAGGTTTTTATGATGGAAATAGGGTGGAGAACACCTTATTTTATAGCCTTGAGAAACCCTAATCGTTGAGATGAGGTTTCATGAGGTAATGCCACCTAGCTCTTGAGAAATGGTGATAAGCTTTGACTCTCCTTGAGGTTGATCCTTGACCAGCAGTCGACTGATCAACTCTAGCAGTCGACTAATGGAGGCATCAGTCGACTGCCAACAGCCGATAGTCAACTGTTGTTAGAGTTTCCATCTGCAATAGAAGGTTAGCTCGAAAATAAGTGATTTCGACGGCCACCAACCATCTGATCTCAACATAGACCTTCCTTTGGAAGTCTTTAGTCGGATCATCGTGTAAGAGATCTCGGTGACCGCTAGAGGGGGGGTGAATAGAAATTCGTCGTTGGATGGAGGAAATCGATCATGCTTGCTACAAATGATTAGTGTGCAGCGGAAATAAAGTAATAATGAAATATAAACACGCAAACACAATCATATAATGTGGTCTAGAACCGAATGGTTCCTACTCCACGGATCGAGCTCAAACGAGCTCTAGCGATGCGACCACACACCACTAATCCAATAAACTCCTTCTCGGAACAATCCAGAGGTGGAGAAACCTCTTACAAGATATTACAACAGTAATACAAGCAAACAACAAGCAAATACAAATGAATACAATAAAAGAAAGCCAAGAACACTTTACAATAATCTTTTGGAAGTCTGCTTGTTGATTGTTGTAGACTAGCCTTGAAGACCCTAATTTGCAACAACAAATCACTCCAAATCATCCAAGAAAACCGGTTGCCAAATCCCTCCTTCCGAGCTACTTTTATAACCTATATTCAGGCTAGATTTCACCTAGCAGTCGACTGATCGGGACCATTAGTCGACTGCTCCTGTAGCCGTTGTCTCACAACGGCACGATCCACGTTGGATAAGTCCAATGGATACACCATTAGTCGATTGATCATGCCCATCAGTCGACTAATGAATAGGCAGTCGAGTTGCTGGTCGAGCCTGCCTCACGTCTGTGGCTTTTCCATAGCATCAGTCGACTGATCCCAATTTTCAGTCGACTGATGGTCCAATTGAGGCACTGCCTCGACTGGAGCCTTGCATTTGTGACCGCCTAGCCGAGGCCAGTCGAGGCGCCGCCTCGACTGGGCATCTAGTCAAGGCACCAGTCAAGGCACCCTTGCGTCTGTGGCCGCCACTCAGCCGTAGTCGATTGCTACTCGACTCACATCAGTCGACTGTTAATAATATCAGTCGACTGATAACCTCATCCATGAGGTTTTAACCCTAAGTACGGTGCCCCCCACTTGCTAGACCACCCTTAGCCTAGACCTAAGCCTTCAAGCCACCTCCGTCAGCCTTGCGCCTATCGGATCCCTCCAAGTCATCCATGACTTGTTCATCCATACGCTAGCCTTTAGGTGCTTCCATCAGCTATTGTCATGCTAATGTGGTCTACACCGCCAAGGCACATTGAGCTTACACCTCCAACCATTGGACTTATGCTGCCAAGACTCCACCCTTGGACTTTACGCCGCCAATATCCCCTTGGACTTCTCAATTGCCAAGACTCAAGCTTGTACTTTCCCTTGCCAACCCATGTTGGACTTTCCATGGCATGTACACAATACTTGGACTTTCCCAAATGCCAAGTGTCCCACTTGGACTTTCCATGTCAAGTACTCAAGACTTGGACTTTCCATTGCCAAGACCCATGCTTGGACTTCTCATGCCAAGTACTTATGTTTTTGTCGAACATCAAAACATCACTAGAGTCAAACTCGAGTCCGGTCAATCGTGACCTTGGCCGATTTCACCAACAATCTCCCCCTTTTTGATGTTTGACAAAAACCAAACAAACCATTGAGTTAGACCATCTAACTCAAATCTCTTTACCAATTATCCCAAAATGGTAATCCCATAAATTCTCCTCATAACTTCTCCTTATAACTTCTCCCCCTTTTTGACTAACATCAAAAAGTCCACCAAGGTTTATCATGTCTCATTTTACAATGAGATTCTTGGCAAGGGAAAGCCCAAGCTTGAGTCTTAGCAATTGAGAAGTCCAAGGGGATATTGACGGCATAAAGTCCAAGGGTGGAGTCTTGGTAGCATAAGTCCAATGGTTGGAAGCATAAAGTCCAAGCGTGGTCTTGGCAGTGTAAGTCCAATGTGCCTTGGCGGTGTAGATCACATTAGCATGACAATAGCTGATGGAAGCACCTGAAGGCTAGAGTATGGATGAACAAGTCATGGATGACTTGGAGGGATCCGATAGGCGCAAGGCTGATGAAGGTGGCTAGAAGGCTTAGGTCTAGGCTAAGAGTGGTCTAGCAAGTATGGGGGCACCGTACTTAGGGTTAAAACCTCATGGATGAGGTTATCAGTAGACTGATATTATTATCAGTCGACTGATGTGAGTCGAGTAGCAATCGACTACGGCTGAGCGGTGGCCACAGACGCAAGGGTGCCTCGACTGGCCTCGGCTAGGCGGTCACAAATGCAAGGCTCCAGTCGAGGTGGCGCCTCGACTAGACCATCAGTTGACTGAAAATTGGGATCAGTTGATTGATGTTATGGAAAAGAAATAGACGTGAGGTAGGCTCGACCGACGACTCGATTGCCTGTTCATCAGTTGACTGATAGGCATGATCAGTCGACTGATGGTGTATCTGTTAGACTTATTCAACATGGATCATGTCATTGTGAGACAACGGCTACTGGAACAGTCGACTGATAGTTCCGATCAGTCGATTGCTAGGTGAAATTTAGCCCGAATACATGTTATAAATGTTGTTGCAACAATGCCCCAAGCATTTATATGTTTTGATGTTTGGATAATCATCTAAGTTAGGTAGCAATTTGTGATCTAATTGTTACAATGTTCAAGTGACAGGGAAATCCAAGTATGAAGACTTGGTAAAGGCAAAGTCCAAGTATGATCTTGGCAAGAGAAGTCCAAGGTAAAGGCTTGGCGGCATAAGACCAAGCATGTTGTCTTGGCAGCATTAAGTTCAAACGGACCTTGGCAAAGGAAGTCCAAAGGCAAGTCTTGGCAGCGTAAGTCCAAGCATGTAGACTTGGCGGTGTAAAAGTCCAAGCATGATTTTGCAAAGGAAAACCCAAGACATGACAAAACCAAAGGAAGCTCTTGGAAGCAAAGCACAAAGGATGAACAAGTCATGGACTCGGAGGGATCCTGGAGGCGCAAGGCTTAAGGAAGAGTTAGAAGGTTGAGTCTAGGTCTAGGGGGTGAAATTAAGTATGAATTACTCATACTTGATGAGTATCAGTCGACTGATACGATGTATCAGTCGACTGGTCTGGTGCTCGACTAGTCAGGATGAAACCTTGACCATCAGTCGACTACTTTGGTCGTGGCAGTCGATTGATGTTGCGATCAGTCGATTGCCAAAAGTGGCAGTCGACTGATCAAGTTAAACACAGGCACAGAATGGAGTCTTACTCGACTACGGCCTGTGATCACTCGACTGATCACTCCATCAGTCGATTGATGGAGGGATCAGTCGACTGATGAGAGTGCCATTGGAGGAAACAACTCTGAATCCCGCGAATCCGACTATTCAGAAGTCGTTAACCATGCCAGCAGTCGACTGATGCTGTGCATCAGTCGACTGATGGTGCTCCAACAGGAAAATCAGCCTTCTCTCTATAAAAAGAGGGATGGTGGAGGTTTTTGGGGTTAATGCTTATTCTCTGATAATACTCTCAAGCCTTCATGAGTTTTTAAGCTTTCTAGTGATTTTAAATCCCCTCCTCCTCTCTCTAAGCTCAAGTTTCATTCTTTGTAAGAAGAGGAGGATTGTTGTAAAGGAAAGCTTCATAGTGATTTTGATTAGGGTTGATCCACCTCAAGGATCACCGTGGAGTAGGAGCACTATCTCCGAACCACGTAAAAGAATCGTGTTAGCATTGTTTTTCATTTGTGTTTTTATTATTTTTGTTGTGCTTTTGCTAATCTTTTTGTAGAGACGAAAAACAAGCTATTCACCCCCTCTAGCTTCAAATCGATGACTAACAAGTGGTATCAGAGCTCGGATCGCATCGGAAGATCTAACAATCAACCGGAGCAAAAATGGCTTTCCAAGAGGGGTGTAGCACGGCGAGGCCTCCGTTCTTCGACGGCAACGACTTCGGCTATTGGAAAGCTAGGATGGAGTATTACTTAATGAATGATATTGAGAATTGGTTTAGTGTTGTAGATGGTTTCAAGAAGCCGGTCGATGAACACAGAGCACCCATACCGACGAAGGATTGGGCGAGAGACATGACCATGAAGGCTCAATCCAACGCCAAGGCAACAACCACACTTCAATGTGGTTTGTCAAAAGAGCAATTAAGTAAAGTGGGGCCATTTGAATCGGCAAAGGAGCTTTGGGAGAATTTGATAGAGCTCAACGAAGGATCCAAGGAAACAAGAAGGGACAAGAGAGATCTCCTAATTGGCCAACTTCAAAGCTTCTCCATGAAGACCAATGAGACCGTGAGCCAAATGCACGGTCGCTTCAAAGAAGTAGTCAACGAACTACATGTTATAGGTGAGAAGGTCGACAACCGAGACCTTGTAAGGTATGTGCTCCAAGCCTTCCCTAGAACAACCTTATGGGCTTCAATGGTAGATGCCTATAAGGTCTCTAGGGATCTCTTTTTGGTTAAGTTAGATGAGCTATTTTGTGAATTTCAATTACATGAACAAGCTAACCCTTCATCCAAAGAGAAGGGTATAACTCTTTTTGTAGGAAAGAAGGACAAAAAGAAGAAGGAGAAGAAAGAAGTGTCCTCCTCATCCGAATCCGAGGAAGACTCATCAAGTAGTGAAGATGAGCTATCGGGAAGCGAGGTGGCTCATTATGTCAAGAAATTTGGTGGGAAGTCAAGGAAACTCACCAAGAAAGATGTGAGGAGGATGTTCCAATCCTTAAGAGGTAAGTCTTCAAATAGTTCAAATTCTATACCTAACGTAACTTGCTTTGGTTGCAACAAGAAAGGGCATATAAAGCCAAATTGCCCGGAACTAAAGAAGAAGGAGGAGAAGGAAAAGAAAAAGAAGGAAAAGAAGGAGAAGAAGAAGAAGGAGGCAATGGTGGCACAAACATGGGACACCCTAAGCATGGAGGATTCTTCCGACGATGAAGAAGTATGTCATGCCACCCGGAATCTAGCCCTCATGGCATTGGAGGAAGAAGCCGGGAGCTCAAGTGAGGAGTCCTCATCTTCCTCTTCAAGCGACGAATCATCATCAAGTGATGATGATGAGGTAAACAACTCCCCTAGGGTAGATTTACTTTACAAGACAATTGCATATCTTCAAAATGCATTGAATAGATCGAAAACTAGGATTAAGGATTTAAAAGTAGAGATGAAATCACTTAAGAGTGTATAACCTTCTTGTAGTAAATTATCTTGTGATGATGATGCATGTACTCTTAGGGATGAAAATGATGAATTGAGAAAGGAAATAGGTAACTTAAGAGCATGCTTAGAAAAATTTACTAATGGTTCTAAATACCTAGACAAGATAATTAAGGATCAAAGGGCTATTTACAACAAGGCCGGAATAGGATATAGACCTAAGGAAAAGGAGGTAGCATTTACATCCCTTGTTAGTAGAAAAACCATTATTAAAAGCAAGGGTAGAAAGGCTTGGGTTCCTAAGAAATTTCTAATTGATGCTAGTGGTCCTAAGATTTGGGTACCTAAGGATTGTATTTTTCATGTGATATAGGTAGAAGAACCAAGCTTGTGGATCGTTGATAGTGGGTGCTCAAAACACATGACCGGTGATGAGAGAAAATTCTCCACTATCAACCACACTATCAAGGGAAAGGTATCATTTGGTAATAGCGGCAAACTTAAGATTTTAGGAAAGGGCACAATTAAGGTATCCCCCAACCTTGCCATTCATAAAGTATTATTGGTTAAAAATATGAAATTTAATTTACTTAGTGTAAGCCAACTATGTGATGCAAATTTTGATGTTAAATTTGATTCCTCAAAATTTTTTATAAGACACAAAACTCTAAATGATTGCATGTTAGTAGGTTTTAGGAAATCAAATATATATTATGTTGATTTATCCTATGCTACTAATGCTTCTACTAAGTGTCTTATTGTAAAAGAGGAAGAAAGTTGGCTTTGGCATAGGAGACTAGGACACATAAACATGAAGAACATAGCCAAAATAGCAAAAATGAAGTTAGTCAAAGGGTTGCCTAAAGTCAAATTTCTCAAGAAAAAAATGTGTGATGCATTCCACGAAGGGAAACAATCAAAAACATCACACAAAGGTAAAAATTTACTTAGTACTGCTTTACCTTTAGAACTTTTACATATGAACTTATTTGATTGTCATAGTACCCCTTCTATGATTGGTAGTAGATATTGCCTAGTAATAGTAGATGATTTCTCTAGGTTTACTTGGGTATTTTTCTTGAAAAATAAAGATGAAACCCTAGGAATAATCATAGGATTTAGTAAGAGAGTAGAGAATGAAAGAAAACTCAAAATCAACCGGATCTGTAGTGATCATGGTGGAAAATTTGAAAATTCTAATTTCTCAACTTTTTGTCTAGAACAAGGGTACAAGCATGAATTTTCTTGTCCTAGAACACCCCAACAAAATGGGGTTGTGGAAAGGAAGAATCGTGCCCTACAAGAAGCGGCTAATACAATGCTTAGTCCTTACCTAGCTACTTGTGGGTGGAAGCGGTTAATACCGCTTGCTATATCCAAAATAGGGTATTAATTCATAGGTTTTTAGGAAAAACTCCATTTGAATTGTGGAATGGTACAATTCCAACAATTCATTATTTTAAGGTCTTTGGATACAAAGTCTACATTTTAAATACCAAAGACAACCTAAGTAAGTTTGAGTCCAAAGCGGATGAGGGAATCCTAGTTGGATACTCATCCACTGGTGTAGGGTATAGAGTTTACAATAAAAGGACTCAAAAGATTGAGGAATCTTCAAATGTCCAATTTGATGAAACTTCCAATACATACCCTAGAAAATCCCCTATTGATGATGATATTAATAATGAAAATCAAGAAATTACCCAACAATTTCAAGATTAACCTTAGGGGGTAATGATCAAGGGGGAGGATTAAATCAAGGGGGAGTAAGAGGTGATTCCGATGATGAGCAAAGAATTGAGATTAATTATGATCAACCTCAAATTAATACACCTCCTAGAACCATAAGAGTTCATCAAAATCACCCCTTAGATCAAATTGTGAGTGAATTATCTCAAGGTGTTAGGACTAGGTCATTTCATAGGGATCCCACTAGTCATATAGCTCTAATTTCTCAAATTAAGCCCAAAACAATCAAAGATGCATTACTTGATCTGGATTGGATCTTAGCAATGCAAGATGAATTGACTCAATTTGAAAGGAGTCAAGTATGGGAGTTAGTTCCAAGACCTAATGAAAACACCATCATTACTACAAGATGGGTCTTTAAGAACAAACTAGATGACCAAGGGAATATTACTAGGAATAAGGCAAGATTAGTTGCAAGGGGCTTTAATCAAGTTGAAGGACTTGACTATGATGAAACATATGCCCCGGTTGCTAGGTTAGAGTCTATTAGAATACTATTAGGGTATGCCTCCTATATGGGTTTCAAACTCCATCAAATGGATGTTAAATCGGCATTCCTAAATGGGTTTATTAAGGAAGAGGTATATGTAGAACAACCTCCCGGGTTTGAGAATATGGACTATCCAAACCATGTATACAAGCTTAGGAAAGCTTTGTATGGTTTGAAACAATCTCCCTGGGCTTGGTATGAAAGATTATCATCTTTCTTAATCTCTAAGGACTTTAAGAGGGGTAGTGTAGATCAAACTCTATTTATAAAGTCAACATCAACGGACATCTTTGTAGCCCAAGTATATGTTGATGACATTATCTTTGGGTCAACAAATGATGAACTTCTCCAAGACTTTATTAAGAATATGGAAAAAGAGTTTGAAATGAGTCTAGTTGGGGAATTGAATTTCTTCCTAGGATTGCAAGTCAGACAAACAAGTGAAGGAATTTATATTTACCAAACCAAATATGCTAAGGAAATGATTAAGAAATTTGGTTTGGAAAATGCTAAAGTAGTTTCAACTCCAATGGCAACCAATACTAAAATAGATAGTGATAATGAAGGAAAACAAATTGATCTTACACTCTATAGGAGCATGATTGGTAGCCTTTTGTACTTAACCGCTAGTAGACCCGACATATTATTTGCGGTTGGTATGTGTGCAAGGTATCAATCTTGTGCAAAAGAATCTCATTTAGTTGTCGTTAAGAGAATATTAAGATATATTAAAGGTACACTAAATGTAGGACTATGGTACCCTAGGACTAGGTCTTTTGATTTGGTTGGGTACACCGATTCCGATTATGTCGGTTGCAAATTGGATCGGAGGAGTACTAGTGGTGGATGCCAATTCCTTGGGTCCTCCCTAGTTAGTTGGAGTAGTAGGAAGCAACCTTGTGTTGCCCTATCCACCACCGAGGCCAAGTATGTGGCTATGGGTGGTTGTGTAGCTCAACTACTATGGATGAAACATACCTTAGAAGATTATGAGCTATCTTACTCCAACATGAAAGTATTTTGTGACAATGTGAGCACCATAAACTTAACCAAAAATCCGGTGCATCACTCTAGGACTAAGCACATTGAAGTGAAACATCACTTCATTAGAGATCATGTGGCTAAGGGGGACATTGAGCTTAATTACATTGAATCCAAGTCCAACCTAGCCGACATATTTATCAAGCCTCTCCCCGAGGTAGAATTTTCATCACTTAGGAGAGAACTTGGAATGTGCTTGGTTGAGTAAAGGTGTAGGTTTGTATGATCCTATAGAAATACTAGGATTTATACCTTTAAGCATCTCACAAAATACCTAAGAAACCATGATTTTTGTATTAAGCCACTTAGACAACATGCGAGATGTTAAAAAGATGCACTTGGTTCATCATGCTGGTTATGATGCATTACTATGGACCAAAGTGTCATCTAGAGACATTAATCCTTCATTGGACCAATCATTGGGAAGGCTTATACACAATTGATGTGTATATAGCTCCAAGAACATGATTGGAAATGTCAAATAAAACATATTTTAAACTATGTTTATCACATTTTGAAAAAAAGTTTTCAAGTGAAACACAAAAGTGATACAAAGTTTGCTAAAACATTAGAACTTTTGTTGGTTTCCAAGTTTGTATCAATCTTGAAATGTAGAAAACATATATTTTTCAAAATATTTTTCCTTGATAAATTATGATTTCAAAAATGTGTATACAAAATTTCGTGATTTTTTGAGGTTTCTGTAATTTCTAACGCATTCTGAATTTAGATCGAAAAGGCTGAAATTCGGGTTTCAAGCGTAGCAGTCGACTGGTTTAGAAACCAGTCTACTGATACACTGTGTTTTTTGATAAATAGCTCCATTTTCTGATATTTAGTGTATCTTTGATGTCCTAAAACTATAGCATGATAATATTGAGTATGAACAAATTGTTAAGACTGTTTAATGCGTGCTTTAGGGGGAGTTTCATAAGATATATTTTTTTCATCCCAAGATTTACATTGTTGGTGCAAAGTTAGAATTTAATCTTTAAATTGTTTGTTAGGCTTTTGCTCCACATGTCTTTTGGTCATCATGAACTATATCTCGAATTAATGGGGAGCTAAATGTCAATTCTATACCTTAATTCAAGATTATAACACATTCGATTCCTTTATGAAATATATGATTTTTTCTTTCTTCTCTTTTTGATGTATGTCAAAGGGGGAAAAGAAATGTTTAAGTTAGAATTGGATCTATGATTTGGAAATATGATTATGTGCGTATCCTTGAAAGACCTAACTTAAATGGTTGCCAAACATCAAAAAGGGGGAGATTGTTGGTGCAACAATGCCCCAAGCGTTTATATGTTTTGATGTTTGGATAATCATCTAAGTTAGGCAACAATTTGTGATCTAATTGTTACAATGTTCAAGTGACAGGGAAATCCAAGTATGAAAACTTGGTAAAGGCAAAGTCCAAGTATGATCTTGGCAAGAGAAGTCCAAGGTAAAGGTTTGGCGATATAAGACCAAGCATGTTGTCTTGGCAGCATTAAGTCCAAACGGTCCTTGGCAAAGGAAGTCCAAAGGAAAGTCTTGGCAGTGTAAGTCCAAGCATGTAGACTTGGTGGTGTAAAAGTCCAAGAATGATTTGGCAAAGGAAAACCCAAGACATGACAAAACCGAAGGAAGCTCTTGGAAGCAAAGCGCAAAGGATGAACAAGTCGCGGACTTGGAGGGATCCTGGAGGTGCAAGGCTTAAGGAAGAGCTAGAAGGTTGAGTCTAGGTCTAGGGGGTGAAATCAAGTATGAATTACTCATACTTGATGAGTATCAGTCGACTGGTCAGGTCCTCGACTGAGTCAGGATGAAACCCTGACCATCAGTCGATTGCTTTGGTCGTGGCAGTCGACTGATGTTGCGATCAATCGACTGCCAACAGTGGAAGTCGACTGATTAACTTAAACACGGGCACAAAATGAAGTTTTACTCGACTGCGACCTGTGATCACTCGACTGATCACTCTATCAGTCGATTGATGGAGGGATCAGTCGACTGATGAGAGTGCCGTTGGAGGAAACGACTCTGAATCCTGCAAATCCGGCTATTCAGAAGCCTTTAACCGCACCGGCAGTCAACTGATGCTGCTCCAATGGGAAAATCAGCTTTCTCTCTATAAAAAGAGGGCTGGTGGAGGTTTTTGGGGTTAACGCTTATTCTCTGATAATACTCTCAAGCCTTCACGAGTTTTCAAGCTTTCTAGTGATTTTAAATCCCCTCCTCCTCTTTCTAAGCTCAAGTTTCATTCTTTGTAAGAAGAGGAGGATTGTTGTAAAGGAAAGCTTCATAGTGATTTTGATTAGGGTTGATCCACCTCAAGGATCACCGTGGAGTAGGAGCGCTATCTTCGAACCACGTAAAAGAATCGTGTTAGCATTGTTTTTCATTTTTGTTATTATTATTTTTGTTGTGCTTCCGCTAATCTTTTTGTAGAGACGAAAAACAAGCTATTCACCCCCCTCTAGCTTCAAATCGATCACCAACAATAAAAGCAGCTCGGAAGGAGGGATTTGGAAACCAGTTTTCTTGGATGATTTGGAGCGATTTGCTATTGCAAATCAGGGTCTTCAAGGCTAGTCTAAAGCAATCAACAAGTAAACTTCCAAAAGATTGTTGTAAAGTGTTCTTGGCTTTCTTTTGTTGTATTCATTTGTATTTACTTGTTGTTTACTTGTATTACTATTGTAATATCTTTTAAGAGGTTTCTCCACCTCCGGATTGTTCCGAGAAGGAGTTTATTGGATTAGTGGTGTGTGGTCGCATCGCTTGAGCTCGTTTGAGCTCGATCCGTGGAGTAGGAACCATTCAGTTCTGAATCACATTATATGATTGTGTTTGTGTGTTTGTATTTCATTATTGCTTTATTTTCAATGCGCACTAATCATTTGTAGCAAGCACGATCGATTTCCTCCATCCAACGACGAATCGCTATTCACCCCCGCTCTAGCGGTCACCGAGATCTCCTACACATCGCCTAAGGATGTTCCCGTATAGAGGACACGACCTTTCTTACACTCACTCACACGAGCTTACCTCAACCTTTACATCTGAAGCTTCGCTTCTGGTCTTCACTTGAGTTCTTTCGCTCCCTCTGAAGTCCTCCCGGTGTTGCCCGACCACCATGGTTACCTCCGGGTGTCGCCGACCTTCTTCTTAAGCTTAGCATTCCCGGATGGTAGCGCCTCCATCTTGCACACTAGATTAGAGTTGACCTTTTACTTGGATCGCAAAGGACCGTGTACAATAAGGTCGAGCTTGGGTTTAGCTCAAATACGACTAACAAGTCGTATATGTCAATTATAAGTCAAAATAGAAAACATGTCCAACCATGGGTCCCTAAGACCACTTTGATTTCTCAATTAGGATCTAACATGTACTGGGTGTTGGAATGTATACTGAAAGCCTAGCTCTTTTTGTATGAACATTTTATTTTGAAATAAGAATCACATGATCATTGTTTCCACTTTATATATTTATTATATATGTGTGCATATTGTCTAATATTTTACATTGTAGATAACATGGTGCTTGGTGTGGCATAGAAGATCATGTTATCAGTCCCTTGTAAAATATAAGTAGAGGCTCACGACCAAGATGGTTTTGGACAAACCATTGACATGGTTGTAATTAAATATGACATTGTTTAGCCGCTCATTTTAGTTTACTTTCGATCTAGATTATTTGTACACTCCTTCGTGGAGTATAGGATCGATGGATGTAAATTAAAATAGTTTATCTCGGCTCGGATCTCTTTGGTGACTTGCGCACAGGAAAAGATGGAGCGGACGAGGTGGCGACACGACGGGATGCGTATTGGAGGACAATGCCATAATAGTTGGAAAAATTCTATTTTTTCCATATTTATTGCTGATTTGTTTTATATGCATGTTGTGTATGCTTTAAAATTCCTCAATTGCAATTTACTAAGTGGGAGAGAGATATTTTAATTAATTCCCACGGCCTCCATTACAATTTGACGTGTGATGCAACAAACTTGCGCGTTGGCTCTGAGTGCCTTCCTCCCCATCGGATGGGTTTGTTTGCGGATCACTAGGTCAAATAATGGTTATAGGAAATTATTTAGGAGCGTGTGTACTTCCCCATCGGTAAGGCACATAATCCGAAATAATTCCCTTAGTATCGTGTAATGGTGCACACTTAGATGCAAATAAAAAGTATCCTCCCCATCAGAGTCACTGCTTTTATTTGTAGGGCCAAAGAGGAACCAACTATTAATTTTATTTGTCAAAAAGTAAGGTTGACAAGATAATAAAATTAATGGGTAAAACCTCCTCTTACAAATGTAGAATTCGTATATGTCCACACTATCGTGGCATGCGATATTCTCGGTGTTTTGAGGTGTTGGTTGATTTCGGAATTTTATTGTTTTTTTTGAGGAATCAATAATATTTGAAATCTAATATTTTGATCATTGTGATTTTTAGGATTTTCAAATGGCTTTCAACCCACTTGCTGTGATTTTAAAAGAAAATAAGCTTACTAGACCAAACTACATTGATTGGAAAAGAAATCTGGATATTGTCTTAACTGCGGAGGAGTACAAATTTGTACTCTTCGAGGTCTGTCCTCCTAAGCCCTCCGATGACTCTGATGAAAAGGAGAAAGAACGTTATAAGAAATGGGTCAAGGCAGATGAGATGGCGCGGTGTTACATTTTGACATCTAGAACATCAAGATCGTGCCATAGCCATGACTTATGACATGATGTTCAATCTCAAGGAACTTTTGGACATCGAGTAGAGGCGGCTAGACAGAGGCGATGAGAAACTTGATGGCGACCACCATGATCGAGGGAACACCCGTTAGGGATCATGTTCTCAAGATGATGGCTCATCTTAATGAGATGGAAGTCCTCGGAGCTGAGATCGATGGGGAAACCCAGGTCGATATCATTCTCCAGTCTCTGCCTAGGAGTTTTGAGCAGTTCCGCCTCAACTACAACATGAACAAAAGGTTGTATTCGTCGGCGGAGCTTCACGTAACTCCAGCCAGAGGGCTTTTCACAAAGTGCTCAAGCCATGGTCGCTGAAGGTTTCTTCCTCTAAACTGAAAGGTAAGAAGAAGAAGAAGCAAGGTGGAGCGAAGAAGGTGTGGGACCTCGTGCAGGAGTGAAGAAGAAAGGCAAGTGCTTCACTTGCAAGCGACTAGACATTGGAAGGCGGACTGTCTCAAAGAACAAAGGTATATCTTCTTGTTTAGTTGTTGAAACATGTTTAGCGGTGTTATCAGATACTGAAATCGATCATGTCCGCAATACTTTGTGGGGTTCCGAAACCCACGACTAGCTGAGGGAGAGATTACCGTCTTCATGGGCAATGCTTCAAAGGTGGCGGCTATTGCAGTGGGAGACGTTTATTTATCTTTTGATAGGAATAAAGTTTTGGTTTTAAGAAATTGTCTTCATGTACCTACTTTTAGAAAGAATTTAATTTCAGTTTCTAAATTTTTTATGGATGGATATTCTGTTTCTTTTAATGACAAAGTGGTTATAAAAAGGAATAGGGAGATTATCTGTTCTGGTACATTGGTTGGCAATTTATATACTCTTGAATCGAAAACTCCCACGATGCATATAGAAATCAATAACTCATATTCTAAGTCTAATAAGAGAAAAGAACCTTCACAAATGAACCAGACATATCTTTGGCATCTAAGGCTTGGTCATATTAACCTAAGCAGAATTCAAAGGTTGATAGCTGATGGACCTTTGGGTTCATTAGTGGTGGAGGATCTCCCAACCTGCGAATCTTGCTTGGAAGGTAAAATGACCAAGAGGCCTTTCAAGGCCAAGGGGTATAGAGCCAAAGATGTGTTAGAATTGGTTCATTTTGATTTGTGCGGTCCTATGTCTATCCAGGCAAGAGGTGGTTTTGAATATTTCGTCTCTTTTATAGACGATTATTCAAGATATGGATACATTTACTTGATGCGCCGCAAGTCTGAATGCTTTGATAGGTTCAAAGAATTCAAGACTGATGTGGAGAACCGTCAAGGTAAAAGTATCAAGACATTACGATCTGATCGTGGTGGCGAGTACCTCTTGGGAGAGTTTAGGAGTTACTTATCAGAGGCTGGGATTCAATCCCAATTGTCCACACCTGGCACACCCCAGCAGAATGGTGTGGCGGAGCGAAGGAATAGGACTCTTATGGAGATGGTTAGATCGATGATGAGTTATTCTAAGTTACCTGATTCGTTCTGGGGGTTTGCTCTGGAAACAGCAGCACACATTCTGAATTTGGTTCCATCTAAGTCAGTACCCTCTACTCCCACAGAGTTGTGGACTGGGCGAAATCCTAGTCTAAGACATATTCGGATTTGGGGTAGTCCAGCACATGTGCTGAAAGGAGATGCTGGTAAGTTGGAATCTCGTACAGAAGTACGCTTATTTATTGGCTACCCTAGGGGAACGAAGGGTGGTTTATTCTATAGTCTTAGAGATCAGAAGGTGATCGTGAGTACGAATGCCAGATTTCTAGAGGAGGACTATGTGATGAACCACAAGCCCACGAGCAGGATTGTTCTTGAGGAGTTGACAGGGGAAGTCCCGACTTCAGTACCACCGGTACAAGAGGAGACACCACAAGTTACTGCACTGCGTGTCACAGAGCATACATAGGAGGCACCTCGTCGTAGTGGGAGGGTTGTTAGACAACCCGAGAGATTCATGTTTTTGGGAGAGTCTTCGGACTTAGTCCCTGGTGAACATGAACCGGATCCCTGGACATATGACGAGGCACTCCAAGATAGAGATGCGGTATCTTGGCAAAGTGCGATGAATTCAGAGATAGAATCTATGGATTCTAATCAGGTCTGGGTGCTAGTAGAACCACCCAATGGTGTAAAAGCCATTGGATGCAAGTGGATCTACAAGAGAAAGAGAGGAGTAGACGGAAAGGATGAGACCTTCAAAGCTAGGCTTGTTGCGAAAGGGTATACTCAGAAAGAGGGTATCGATTATGAGGAGACCTTTTCACCGGTAGCTATGCTTAAGTCTATCCGGATTCTCTTATCTATAGCTACTCATATAGATTATGAGATTTGGCTGATGGATGTCAAGACAACTTTTCTTAACGGAAGTCTTGAGGAGAACATCTATATGCGGCAACCAGAGGGATTCATTGCTAAAGGCAAAGAGCATCTTGTATGTAAACTTAATCGGTCCATTTATGGATTGAAGCAAGCTTCTAGATCTTGGAACATTCGCTTTGATGAGGTAATCCAGTCATATGGATTTATTCAAAGTCCGAATGAGCCTTGTGTATACAAGAGATGTGACGGAAACGTAGTGGTGTTTCTTGTACTATACGTAGATGACATTTTGTTAGTTGGCAACAATATCAAAGTGTTATCAGATGTAAGGGTATGGTTGTCCAAACGGTTTGATATGAAGGACTTGGGAGAAGTGGGACACATCCTTGGGATAAAAGTTATAAGGGATCGCAAGAAAAGGATGTTGTGCTTGTCTCAAGCTTCATACATTGACACTATCCTTGCTCGTTTTAGCATGCAGAACTCTAAGAAAGGTTTTCTACCTTTTAGGCATGGAGTTCCTTTATCTAAAGAGATGTGTCCCAAAACATCAAAGGAGATAGAGGACATGAAGGCGGCTCTTTATGCTTCGGCAGTAGGAAGCCTCATGTATGCTATGCTATGTACGAGACCAGATATCTGCTTTGCCATGGGCATGGTTAGCAGATATCAGAGTAATCTTGGATAGGGACATTGGACTGCGGTAAAGCATATATTGAAGTACCTGAGAAGGACTAGAGATTATATGCTGGTTTACCGGGCAGATAAATTAGTCCCTGTAGGTTACATGGATTTGGATTTCCAATCAGATAGGGACAAGAGTAAGTCTACCTCGGGGTTTGTGTTTACTTTGGGAGGTGGAGCCATAGTATGGAGGAGTGTCAAGCAGAAATGCGTGGCGGACTCCACCATGGAAGCTGAGTTTGTGGCAGCCTCTGAGGCAGCCAAGGAAGCTGTATGGCTCAGGAACTTCTTGATGGGCTTGGATGTGATTCCTGGTTTGCACAGAACTATCACAATTTATTGTGATAACAGTGGTGCAGTTGCAAACTCGAAGGAACCACGAGCCCACAAGGCGAGTAAACACATAGAGCGCAAGTACCACCTTATACGAGAGATCGTAAAGCGAGGAGATGTTGCTGTTGCCAAGATTGCATCAGAGGATAACCTGGCGGATCCATTCACTAAGGCCCTTCCAACGAAAGCGTTTGATAGGCATGTAGAGGACATGGGGATCAGATGTATGGCAGTGTGATGACGGCATAGTCTTTTAGTATAAGTGAGAGATTGTTGGAATGTATACTGAAAGCCTAGCTCTTTTTGTATGAACATTTTATTTTGAAATAAGAATCACATGATCATTGTTTGCACTTTATATATTTATTATATATGTGTGCATATTGTCTAATATTTTACATTGTAGATAACATGGTGCTTAGTGTGGCACAGAAGATCATGTTATCAGTCCCTTGTAAAATATAAGTAGAGGCTCACGACCAAGATGGTTTTGGACAAACCATTGGCATGGTTGTAGTGTAGCTTGGTATTGTTTTGTCTTGAACATAGAGTTACACTAGTACACTTAGGTGTATTGAGTAGGACCGACATAGAGGTGATTCAATTAATTGCTGACTACATAATTGAATCGGACCTCGGATATTATATTGTACATGCTCTTAATCCCGATATAATAACGGGCACATGTACTTAGTATTTATTTCTTTGATTTACCAGGGGGTGAGATTTAGATGGATTAAATCAATATGCCCGGTAAGTTGGGAAATAATATTATTTACATGGTGTGCCGTTGATTATAGGAGGAAACCGTGTCCTATATATTAGGTTGATGATGTCCCCTTGAGGAGCTCATAAGGTTCATCATGTAAACCCAACTGGTTGACTTAGTCAACATGATGATAAGGTTGAGTAGTACTACTCGAGGAATTAGATGTTAATTAATTGATGGTCAGTAAATCAATTAATTGACGGACATTCGATATCTTAAACACGGGGAGATGAATGTACAAATAATATATGGAGCCCATATTAATTTATGGGGGTTGGTGAGATAGTTCAATGATGATCCTCTAGTGGAATGGAACATCATTAATGGATCAAGTGAGTGTGGTTCCGATCCATCGGGTGGCCAAGATCCAACTCCTCCTTATGGTCCCTATCGTAGCCTAATATAATCCTTGTGAAGTCTAGATCCAAGAATGTAAAACAAAACCCTAGAACTAACGGTTGGGAATAAATCCCTAGATCCGATGGTTAGGATGAAACCCTAGAACCAACGGTTGGGATTAAATCCCTAGATCCGATGGTTAGGATGAAACCCTAGAATCGATGGTTGGGATGAAACCCTAGATCTGACGGTTGGGATGAAATCCTAGATCCAACGGTTGGGATGAAACCCTAGATCCGACGGTTGGGATAAAACCCTAGATCCGATGGTGGAGATTAAATTTCTAGATCCGACGGTGGAGATTAAAGGAGGCTTAAGCCCAATTCTATAAATAGAGGGCTTAGGCTTGGGCGGCAAGATAATTCAATTGGAGTTAGGGTTTGGCTCTTCTAAAGGTGGGCGGCTAGGGTTTGGGAGCTAGGGCTTGGGCGGCAATCTTCTTCCATCAAATTGTTGCCGGCGCCCATCTTCCTCCATCAAGACTTGGTCGGCGCCCATCCTCTAGGCCACTCTCTTATTCCTTGGCCGGTGGTTCTCCTTCCATTGGTAGCCGGTGTTCACTCCTCCAATCTCTCCAAGTTGGCCAGCGGTTCTCCTTCCATTGGTGGCCGGTGCTTCATCCACTCGTTCCTTGGCCGGCGGTTGCATCAAACTCCTTTGCTTGGTGGCCGGTTCTAGAAAGGAAAGGTTTTGTTGGTTCTTCTCTTTGTTCGCAGCGGACAAGGAAGAGAAGAACACGATCTAGAAGGCTTCTACTCGTGGAGGATCTTTGCCCACATGTCGTCCACGAGGAGGATAGGACATACGGTAGAAGATCGTAAGGTATAAAGTGGTACAACTTTATTTTCAGATCTGAGCATGTTGTTTTAATTGTTGATTATACAATTATGCATATGTATATATTTTGTATAATCATGGACCCCAAAGACAAACACAAAAACCGGTGATCCGTCCGTCGTCTCTTCCGCGGCTAACCAACTAGAAGAGTTGAGTTGCTTGAACAATTAGTTTGTTCAAGCGACCACTCAAGTTGTTAGCACGACGACGAATTGGTTGTGCTAAGGAAACTCATCCCATCCGGATTAATTCTTTCATTAGTGAAAATTTTAATCCGGGGACATGGGAGCCAATGAGCCTCCGAAGCAACCCCCTACACTGGGTTCCCAAGGACCAAATCTACTATGTGGAAAGACCGAACTGATTCAATGGTCCAGGGGAAGCTAGTACAAAATTTGTTTATGCTATTACTTAGAATTTGCATGCTTAGGTCTTTTTCTTTTTATTTTTAGAACGGTTAGATAGGAACTATAACTTGTCAATACTTGACAACATAGTATTAGGACGCGGCGAGATGATAATACGCTAGGAAAGCGAAGTCTTGTGTGTCCGAGTTAGATAAGGCATATCTAGCTCGGTGCACTCGACTAAGTGGAACTAACATAAGCTACCTCGCCGTATCCTTAACTAGTTAGACCAGGAAGTGATCTTAGGTGAATCAAGTTATTATTTTCTTGAACTTGGCTTTGTATAATGAAGTGGTCATTGTTCCGATCAAAGAAGGCCTCTGTGCCTCGCCACGACCTAGAAGCCAATTTCTTGAAAAGGTGACTTGGTGAGCTTAGGTTTAAATCCGAATCTAACCCAAGGTTGACTAGTTTCAATTCATTAAAATTAATCGAGTAAAATTGAAGTCATCTCACAATAATACATAAGGATAACGTGTTTGATCATGTAGCAATGGGTGAGATGATCTAGGACTAATAATCTTCAACCAACCCTTAAAATTCCAAAATTCGATCCAACTACCTTGTGTGTAGGATCAATGGATGTTGGACAGTGGGTGCTCCCAACATATGACTGGAGACCAACTTAAATTTTCGATGTTTAGATTTAAACGACAAGGATCGGTAGCTTTCGAAAACAACGGCAAGCTCAAAATCATCAGTTTAGGTGATATTGAGCTAAATTCAAATTTCACAATTCATAATGTTTTATTAGTCAAAGATTTTTAATATAATTTACTTAGTGTAATTCAATTGTGTGATAACAACTATAAGGTTATATTCTTAGAAAATGAATGCTTAATTAAAACAAATGAAACTTCTAAAACAATACTTAAAGGAACTAGGAGTAGCAACATCTACACAATTAAATTACCCAATTCCTCAACCAAGTGTCTTATGACACAACAAGAGGAATCCTGGTTGTGGCACCGACGACTTGGTCACTCACACCCAAGACTCGTTCACAAGATGGCTTAGAGTGGCTTAGTCAGAGGTTTGCCTAACTTTAACAACTTAGACAATAAAATTTGTAATGCTTGTCAACAAGGTAAACAACCTAGGACACAACATCAACTAACTAACCAAGAATGAACCAAAAGTGTGCTTGAGCTCATTCATTTGGATCTATTCGACTCTCATGGATCCAAGTCACTTAATGGGAGTCAATTTTGCTTAGTCATAATTGATGACTATTCTAGGTTTACCTGGGTTAGGTTCCTTAAACACAAAAGTGATACCTTAGATTAACTCAACTTGTTTAAATTAATCAAAAACCAAAAGAACCTTAAAATTAAAAGACTTAGAAGCGATCATGGTGGTGAATTCGAAAACCACATGTTCACAGATTTCTATAACCTAAATGGATACCACCATGAATTTTCATATCCTAGAACCCCACAACAAAATGACCTAGTCGAGCGGAAAAATAGAACTCTACAAGAAGCCGCTAGGACATGTTGAACAAATACAACCTACCCGATAGGTTTTGGGCAGAAGCCGTTAGTACTGCTTGTTATATCCAAAATAGAATCCTAATGGTAAAAAGGGACCTTAAGACCTCATACGAAATCTACCATGACAAATTACCTAACATTAAATACTTTAGGATATTTGGATGTAAGGCACATATCCTAAACACTAAGGACTACCTAGAAAAGTTCACATCCAAAACCTCCACCGGTATCTTTCTAGGATACTCAACTATAAGTAGAGCCTATAGGGTATATAACAATGACACCCTTAAAATTGAGGAAACCATTAATGTAGTATTCGGCAAAGGACATGAACCTACAAAACCCATAGTAAAACTAACTAGCGAACCGATTCATACCAGACTCGACTCTGACCTTGAAATCGAGTCTAGTATCAATCCTAATCCGAGCCAGTCTAGGGTTCAATTGAGTCATCCTATCGACCAAGTGATAGGTGACCCTAACCCAAGTCATCCTAGGATTCAATCGAATCATCCTATTGACCAAGTGATAGGTGATCCTAGCCTAGGTGTTCGAACTAGATCATCATATAGAAATCTTAGTCAAATCTCTTTGATTTCGAAAATCGAACCCAAAACCATTGAACAAGCTCTTCTTGATCCCGATTGGATTATTGCAATGCAAGAAGAGCTAGCTCAATTTACTAGGAACGAAGTGTTGGTGCAATCGGCTCCGATCACGATTGACCAGACTCGAGTTTGACTTGAGTAGTGTTTTGATATTTGACATTGATGTCTGACATGTGTTGGGGAGATTGGCGCAATCGACCCAGGTTAGTATTTGATGTTAGACGATGGTTTGACCATTGTCATGGAAAGTCCAAGTCTTGAATACTTGGCATGTAAAGTCCAAGCATGGGTCTTGGCAAGGGAAAGTCCAATATGGGTTGGCAAAAGAAAGTCCAAGCATGGGTCTTGGCATGGAAAGTCCAACATGGGTTGGCAAGGGAAAGTCCAAGCTTGAGTCTTGGCATTTGGAAAGTCCAAGGGGAATTTTGACGGCGTAAAGTCCAAGGGTGGAGTCTTGGAAGCATAAGTCCAATGGTTGGCGGCGTAAAGTCCAAGAGGAGTCTTGGCAGCATAAGTCCAATGTGCCTTGGCGGTGTAGACACCGTTAGCATGACAGTAGCCGATGGAAGCACCTGAAGGCTAGCGTATGGATGAACAAGTCATGGATGACTTGGAGGGATCCGTGAAGGTTTTGCGGAACCGAAGCTCTGATACAACTTGAAGGTAGGAAAATTCGCTTCCCACTTCAACTCGGTCGCTTGTTCATGGTGATCCCTTCTACGTCCCTGGATAAAAAAAATTTATCCTTGACAAGAGAGATTACCCAAGCTCCCGTTTCATTGTCGTGCTATTCGATTAGAGTGGTCAATTGAACAAACTTGTTGTTCAAGCAACCAACCTCTATTCTACGATTAGCCACGGAATAGAGGATGTACGGATCGCTGACTTTTGTGTTTATATTCGGGGTCCAAGTTATTTTAGCCATAAAATAGAATATACAACATGTATACGATTGAAAAACAATTATAAACATAACACGAAAGAATATAAAACAACATTTATACCTCTCGATCTTCTATTGTATGTCCTTCCTCCTTTTGGACATCGTGTGCGCGATGATCTTCCAAAAGTTGAAGCTCCTAGATCACCAATCTTTCTTCCTTGCTCGCTCTGAACAAGAGCAAGTATAGAAACAAAACTCTCCTCCTTCCTTTAGCCAACCACCAAGCACCAACTTGATGTTTGCTGCCGGTCAACAAGAAGAAGAGGTGAGGAAGTGGGCACCAACCAAGAGCTTTAAGGGAAGACCCTAAGCTTTGTTTCCACCGGCCAAGGAGAAGAGAAGGAGAGCTTGAACGCCGACCAAGGAGAGGAGAAGCAAGCCTTGGGCGTCGGCCAACAACAAGAAGAAGAAGAGAAAGGAAACTCTTTCCTTAATTGTGGCCGCCCAAAACCCTAAGCCTCCTTGCCGCCCAAAACCCTAGCCTCTCTTCTTCCCTTGATTTTTTCTTGCTGCCCACCCTTAATCCCATATTTATAGAGTTAGGCTTAAGCCACTTTTAATCTCCACCATCGATTCTTGGGATTCAATCTCAACCGTCGGATCAAGAGATTTAATCTCAACTGTCAGATCTAGAGATTTAATCTCCTCCGTGGATCTAGAGTTTTATTTTCAACCATTGGATCTAGGCTTCATAAGGTTTTAATAGGCTACAATAGGGACCATGAGGAGGAGTTGGATCTTGGCCACCCAATAGATCAAGCCCACATAAAGTCCGATCCATTAATGATAATCCATTCCACTAGAGGATTATCATTGATCTACCTCACCAACCCCCATAAGTTAATATGAGCTCCATATATTATTTGTACATTTTCTCCCCGTGTTTAAGATCTCGAATGTCCGTCGATTAATTAATTTACTGATAATTAATTAATCCACATCTAACTCCATGAGTAGTACCACTCAACCTTATCATCATGCCGGACCAAGTCCACCTGCAGGATTTATATGATGAATCTTATGAGCTCCTCAAGAGGACATCATCATCCTAATATATAGGACACAGTTTCCTCCTATAATCAACGACACACCATATAAATAATATCATTTTCCAACTTACCGAGCCTATCGATTTAATCTATAAATCTCGCCCATTAGTAAATCAAAGAAATGAATACTAAGTATTTGTGCCTGTTATTATATCGGGATTAAGAGCATGTACAATATAATATCTGAGGTCCGATTCGATTATGTAGTCAGCAATAAATCGAATCACCTCTAAGTCGGTCCTGCTCAATACACATAAAGTGTACTAGTGTGATTCTATGGTCAAGACAAACCAATATCAAATTACACTACAACCATACCAATGGTTTGTCCAAAGCCATCTCGGTTGTGAGCCTTTACTTATACTCTACAAGGAGCTGATAACATGATCTACTGTGTTACACTAAACACCATATTATCTACAATGTAATGTATTAGACAATATGCATAAACACAAATATGCAAACAATGATCATGTGATTTTTATTTCAAAATAAAGATGTTCATACAAAAGATAAACTTTTCAGTATACATCCCAACAATCTCCCACTTATACTAAAAGACTATGCTGTCCTCAAACTGCCATACATCTGATCCTCATTCCCTCCACATGCCTATCAAAAGCTCTCGCCAGAAGGGCCTTAGTGAAAGGATCTGCCAAGTTATCCTCCGATGCAATCTTGGCCACAACAACTTCTCTCTTTACGATTTCTCGTATTAGGTGGTACTTGCACTTTATGTGTTTACTTGCCTTATGGGCTCATGATTCCTTCGAGTTTACAACTGCACCACTATTATCACAATAAATTGTGATAGTTCTAGGCAAACTAGGAATCACATCCAAGTCCATTAAGAAGTTCCTGATCCATACAACTTCTTTGGCTGCCTCAGAGGCCGTCACATACTCAGCTTCCATGGTAGAGTCGACCACGCATTTTTGCTTGACATTCCTCCATACAATGGCTCCACCTCCCAAAGTAAACACAAAAGCTGAGGTAGACTTACTGTTATCCCTATCTGATTGGAAGTCGGAATCCATGTAACCCACAGGGGGTAATTGGTCTGCCTCGTAAACTAGTATATAATCCCTAGTCCTTCTCAGGTACTTCAATATATCCTTCACCGTAGTCCAATGTCTCTATCTTGGATTACTCTGATATCTGCTAACCATGCCCACGGCAAAGCAGATATATGGTCTCATACATAGCATCGCATACATATAGCTTCCTACTGCCGACGCATAAGGAACCACCTTCATCTCCTCTATCTCCTCAGATGTTCTAGGACACATCTCCTTAGATAAAGGAACTCCATACCTGAAAGGTAGAAAACCTTTCTTGGAGTTCTGCATGCTAAAATGATCCATTATGGTGTCTATGTATGAAGCTTGAGATAAGCACAACATCCTTTTTCTTCAATCCCTTATAACCTTGATCCCAAGGATGTGTCTCACTTCTCCCAAGTCCTTCATATCAAATTGTTTGGACAACCATACCCTTACGTCCGATAACACCTTGATATTGTTGTCAATTAGCAAAATATCATCTACGTATAGTACAAGAAATACCACTACGTTTCTGTCGCATCTCTTGTATACACAAGACTCATCCGGACTTTGAATAAATCCATAAGACTGGATTACCTCATCAAAGAAGATGTTCCAAGACCTCGAAGCTTGCTTCAATCTATAAATGGACCGATTAAGCTTACACACAAGATGCTCTTTGCCCTTTGCAATGAATCCTTTTGGTTGCTTCATATAGATGTTTTCCTCAAGACTTCCATTAAAGAAAGCTGTCTTGACATCCATCTGCCATACCTCATAATCCATATGAGCAGCAATACATAAGAGAATCCGGATAGACTTAAGCATGGCTACCGACGAAAAAGTCTCCTCATAATCGATACCCTCTTTCTGAGTAGACCCTTTCGCAACAAGCCTTGCTTTGAAGGTCTCAACCTTCCCATCTATTCCTATCTTTCTTTTGTAGATCCACTTGCAACCAATGGTTTTTACACCATCGGGTGATTCTACTAGCTCCCAGACCTGATTTGAATCCATAGATTCAATCTCAGCATTCATTGCACTTTGCCAAGATACCACATCTTTATCTTGGATTGCCTCGTCATATGTCCAGGGATCAGGTTCATGTTCGCAAGGGACCAAATCTGAAGATTCTCCCAAGAACATGAATCTATCAGGCTATCTCATTACCCTCCCACTACGACGAGGTATCACTTGTGTATCCTCTGTGACATGCGGTGCAGTGACTTGTGGTATATCCTCTTGTACCGGTGGTACTGAAGAAGTGACTTCCCCTTTTAATTCCTCCAGAATAATCTTACTCATGGGCTTGTGGTTCATTACATAGTCTTCCTCTAGAAATCTGGCGTTCGTGCTAACGATCACCCTCTGATCTCTAACACTATAGACCAATCCACCTTTCGTTCCTCTAGGATAGCCAATGAACATGCACACTTCTGTACGAGGTTCCAACTTACCAGCATCTACCTTCAGTACATGTGCTGGACTCCCCCAAATCCGAATATGTCTTAGACTAGGCTTTCGTTGAGTCCATAATTCTGTGGAAGTAGAAGACACTGATTTAGATGGTACCAAGTTCAGAATATACACTGCCGTATCTAGAGCATATCCCCAGAACAAATCTGGCAACTTAGAATAACTCATTATCAATCTAACCATCTCCATAAGAGTCCTATTCCTTCGCTCTGCTACACCATTATGCTGGGGTGTGCCAGGTGCAGACAATTGGGATTGAATCCCAGCCTCTGATAAGTAATTCCTAAACTCTCCCAAGAGGTACTCACCACCACAATTAGATCGTAGTGTCTTGATACTTTTACCTTGACATTTCTCCACATCAGCCTTGAATTCTTTGAACTTGTCAAAGCATTCAGACTTGCGGCACATCAACTAAATGTATCCATATCTCAAATAATCATCTATAAAAGAGACGAAATACTCAAAACCACCTCTAGCCTGGATAGACATAGGACCACACAAATCAGAATGAACCAATTCCAACACATCTTTGGCTCTATACCCCTTGGCCTTAAAAGGCCTCTTGGTCATTTTACCCTCCAAGCAAGATTCCAGGTTGGGAAATCTTCTACCACTAATGAACCTAGAGGTCCATCAACAATCAACCTTTGAATTCTGCTTAGGTTAATATGACCAAGTCTTAGATGCCAAAAATATGTTTGGTTCATCTTCGAAGGTTCTTTTCTCTTATTGGAATTAGAAGATGATTTATTAACTTCTATTTGCATCGTGGGAGCTTTTGGTTCTAGTGTATATAAATTTCTTATCAATGCACCCAAACAGATAATGTCCCTATTCCTTTTTATAACAACTCTATCATTAAAAGAAATAGAATATCCATCCATAAAAAATTTAGAAACCGAAATTAAATTCTTTCTAAATAAAGGTACATAAAGGCAATTCTTAAGAACATAACTTTATTTTTCTCAAAAGATAAATAAACCTCTCCCACTGCAACAGCCGCAACCTTCATGACATCGCCCAAGTATACGGTAATCTCCCCCTCAATCAATCATCTAGTTTCCTGGAATCCCTGTAAAGTATTGCAAACATGATCAGTGGCTCCCGTATCAACACACCAGGTGCCGGTAGATAACACCGCTAAACATGTTTCAAAGACTAGACCAAAAGATATACCTTTGTTCTGCTTGCGGTTGGGGCAACCCTTCTTCTAGTGTCCAGTCTGCTTGCAAGTGAAGCACTTGCCTTTCAGCTTCTTCACTCCTCCCTGAGTTCCTCCCACCGCCTTTGCCCCAGCTTGTTTCTTCTTCTTCTTGCCTTTCGGCTTAGAAGTAGAAACCTTTTGGGTAACCATGGCCCGCGCCTGAGCACTTTGATGAAAAAGTCCCTTTGTCGCCTGGAGTTCTGTCAGAAGCTCCGTCAACGAATACAATCTCTTGTTCATGTTGTAGTTCAGGCGAAACTGCTCAAAACTCCTAGGTAGAGACTGGAGAATGATATCTACCTGGGTTTCCCCATCGATCTCAGCTCTGAGGGCTTCCAGCTCATTCAAATGAGCCATCATCTTGAGAACATGATACTTCACGGGTGTTCCCTCGATCATGGTAGTCGTCATCAAGTTCCTCATGGCTTCCTGCCTAGCAGCCCGATTATGGTGTCCGAAAAGCTCTTTGAGATTGAGCATCATGTCATAAGCAGTGGGCATGGCTTGATGCTGATGTTGCAGTACATTTGACATAGATGCCAAAATGTAACACCGCGTCATCTCATCGGCCTTAATCCACTTCTTATAACTCTCCTTCTCCTTTTCCCCAGAATCATCCACAGGCTTAGGAGGACACTCTTCGAGGAGTACATATTTTTATTCCTGAGCAGTCAAGACAATGTCAAGATTCCTCTTCCAATCAACATAGTTGGGTTCAGTAAGTTTATTTTCTTTCAGTATCACAGCAAGTGGGTTGAAAGTTATTTTGAAAGAAAACCTAAGAATCACATAGATCAAAACATTAGATTTCAAAAAATTATTGATTCCTCAAACAATACAATTTTAAAATCAACCAACACCTCAAAATACCGAGAATGTCGTATGCCACGATAGTGTGGACGTATACGAATTCTACATTTGTAAGAGGAAGTTTTACCCATTAATTTTACTATCTTGTCAACCTAACTTTTTGACAAGTAAAATTAATAGTTGGTTCCTCTTCGGCCCTACAAATATAAGCAGTGACTCCGATGGGGAGGATACTTATATTTGTATCTAAGTGTTCACCATTACTCGGTACCAAGGTAATTATCTCGGGTTATGTGCCTTCCGATGGGGAAGTACACACGCTCCTTAATAATTTCCTATAACCATATTCGACCTTGTGATCCGCAAACAAACTCATCCGATGGGGAGGAAGGCACTCATAGCCGACTCGCAAGTTTGTTTGCATCACATGTCAAATCGTAATGGAGGCCGTGGGAATTTATAAAAATATCACTTTCCCACTTAGTAATTTAAAATTGAGGAATTTTCTAGCCTACGACATGCATATCAAACAATAAGCAATAAACATGAAAAATAAATATTTTCCAACTATTATGACTTTTGTCTTCAATATGTCTCCCGTCATATCGCCATCTCGTCCGCTCCTCCCTACGCCATGTACAAGCCATCCGGAGATCCAAGCTGAGAAAAATCTATTTTAATTTACATCCATAGATACTATACTCCACGAGGGAGTGTACATGAAATCTAGATCGAAAGTAAACTAAAATAAAAAGAGTGGCTAAAAAATGCCATATCTAAATACAAAAATTAAATACTAGCCCGAGGATTCAACAAAATATACAATTACACACATACAATCACATACACACATATGACCATAATAGTTGGATCCTATGCCTGCAACCAAAGAGTTAACCTAGACACATCCTACTATTATCCGGCACATATAATATATGAAAAGTACATAAAAGTAACCGAATCCTAAACACACAAAATCAGAAACCGTGGCTCTGATACCACTTGAAGGTTTTGCGGAACCGAAGCTCTGATACCACTTGAAGGTAGGCAACTTCGCTTCCCACTTCAACTCGGTCGCTTGTTCATGGGGATCCCTTCTACGTCCCCGGATAACAAAATTTTATCCTTGACAAGATGGATTACCCAAGCTCCCATTTCATCGTCGTGATATTCGATTAGAGTGGTCAATTGAGCAAACTTGTTGTTAAAGCAACCAACCTCTATTCTACGATTAGCCGCGGAATAGACGATGTACGGATCGCCGACTTTTGTGTTTATATTCGGGGTCCAAGTTATTTTAGCTATAAAATGGAATATACAACATGTATATGATTGAAAAACAATTATAAACATAACACGAAAGAATATAAAACAACATTTATACCTCTCGATCTTCTATTGTATGTTCTTCCTCCTTTTGGACATCGTGTGGGCGACAATCTTCCAAAAGTCGAAGCTTCTAGATCACCAATCTTCCTTCCTTGCTCGCTCCGAACAAGAGGAAGTATAGAAACAAAACTCTCCTCCTTCCTTTAGCCAACCACCAAACACCAACTTGATGTTTGCCGCCGGTCAACAAGAAGAAGAGGTGAGGAAGTGGGCGCCGGCCAAGAGCTTCAAGGGAAGACCCTAAGCTTTGTTTCTATCGGCCAAGGAGAAGAGAAGTAGAGCTTCAACACCAACCAAGGAGAGGAGAAGCAAGCCTTGGGCGCCGGCCAACAAC
Source organism: Wurfbainia villosa (assembly GCA_025175895.1). Classification (NCBI taxonomy): domain Eukaryota; kingdom Viridiplantae; phylum Streptophyta; class Magnoliopsida; order Zingiberales; family Zingiberaceae; genus Wurfbainia; species Wurfbainia villosa. Next base: position 28,952,394 of record CM045995.1, read on the forward strand.
AAGAAGAAGAAGAGAAAGGAAACTCTTTCCTTAATTGTGGCTGCCCAAAACCCTAAGCCTCCTTGCCGCCCAAAACCCTAGCCTCTCTTCTTCCCTTGATTTTTTCTTGCAGCCCACCCTTAATCACATATTTATAGAGTTAGGCATAAGCCTCCTTTAATCTCCACCATCGATTCTAGGGATTCAATCTCAACCGTCGGATCTAGAGATTTAATCTCAACCGTCGGATCTAGAGATTTAATCTCCACTGTGGATCTAGAGTTTTATTTTCAACCATTGGATCTAGGCTTCATAAGCTTTTAATAGGCTACAATAGGAACCATGAGGAGGAGTTGGATCTTGGCCACCCAATGGATCAAGCCCACATAAAGTCCGATCTATTAATGATAATCCATTCCACTAGAGGATTATCATTGATCTACCTCACCAACCCCCATAAGTTAATATGAGCTCCATATATTATTTGTACATTTTTCTCCCCGTGTTTAAGATCTCGAATGCCCGTCGATTAATTAATTTACTGACAATTAATTAATCAACCTCTAACTCCATGAGTAGTACCACTCAACCTTATCATCATGCCGGACCAAGTCCACCTGCATGTTTTACATGATGAACCTTATGAGCTCCTCAAGGGGACATCATCATCCTAATATATAGGACACAGTTTCCTCCTATAATCAACGGCACACCATATAAATAATATCATTTTCCAACTTACCGAGCCTATCGATTTAATCTATAAATCTCGCCCATTGGTAAATCAAAGAAATAAATACTAAGTATTTGTGCCCGTTATTATATCGGGATTAAGAGCATGTACAATATAATATCTGAGGTCCGATTCGATTATGTAGTCAGCAATAAATCGAAACACCTCTAAGTCGGTCCTGCTCAATACACACAAAGTGTACTAGTGTGATTCTATGGTCAAGACAAACCAATACAAAATCACACTACAACCATACCAATGGTTTGTCCAAAGTCATCTCGGTTGTGAGCCTTTACTTATACTCTACAAGGAGCTGATAACATGATCTACTGTGTGACACTAAACACCATGTTATCTACAATGTAATCTATTAGACAATATGAATAAACACAAATATGCAAACAATGATCATGTGATTCTTATTTCAAAATAAAGATGTTCATACAAAAGATAAACTTTTCAGTATATATCCCAACAATCTCCCACTTATACTAAAAGACTATGCTATCCTCAAACTGCCATACATCTGATCCCCATTCCCTCCACATGCCTATCAAAAGCTCTTGCCAAAAGGGCCTTAGTGAAAGGATTTGCCAGGTTATCCTCCGATGCAATCTTGGCCACAACAACTTCTCTTCTCTTTACGATTTCTCGTATTAGGTGGTACTTGCGCTCTATGTGTTTACTTGCCTTATGGGCTCGTGGTTCCTTCGAGTTTACAACTGCACCACTATTATCACAATAAATTGTGATAGTTCTGGGCAAACCAGGAATCACATCCAAGTCCATCAAGAAGTTTCTGAGCCATACAACTTCTTTGGCTGCCTCAGAGGCCGCCACATACTCAGCTTCCATGGTAGAGTCCACCACGCATTTCTTCTTGACACTCCTCCATACAATGGCTCCACCTCCCAAAGTAAACACAAAACCTGAGTTAGACTTACTGTTATCCCTATCTGATTGGAAGTCAAAATCCATGTAACCCACAGGGAGTAATTGGTCTTCCTCGTAAACTAGCATATAATCCCTAGTCCTTCTCAGGTACTTCAATATATGCTTCACCGCAGTCCAATGTCTTTGTCCTGGATTACTTTGATATCTACTAACCATGCCCACGACAAAGCAAATATCTTGTCTCGTACATAGCATCGCATACATAATACTCTCTATTGCCGACGCATAAAGAACCACCTTCATCTCCTCTATCTCCTCAGATGTTCTAGGACACATCTCCTTAGATAAAGGAACTCCAAGCCTAAAAGGTAGAAAACTTTTCTTAGAGTTCTGCATGCTAAAATGATCCATTATGGTGTCTATGTATGAAGCTTGAGATAAGCATAACATCGTTTTTCTGCAATCCCTTATAACCTCGATCCCAAGGATGTGTCCCACTTCTCCCAAGTCCTTCATATCAAATTGTTTGGACAACCATACCCTTACGTCCGATAACACCTTGATATTGTTTCCAATTAGCAAAATGTCATCTACGTATAGTACAAGAAATACCACTACGTTTCCGTCACATCTCTTGTATACACAAGACTCATCCGGACTTTGAATAAATCCATAAGAATGGATTACCTCATCAAAGTAGATGTTCAAAGACCTCGAAGCTTGCTTCAATCCATAAATGGACCGATTAAGCTTACACACAAGATGCTCTTTGCCCTTTGCAATGAATCCTTCTGGTTGCTTCATATAGATGTTTTCGTCAAGACTTCCATTAAGGAAAGCTGTCTTGACATCCATCTGCCATACCTCATAATCCATATGAGCAGCAATGCATAAGAGAATCCGGATAGACTTAAGCATGGCTACCGGCGAAAAAGTCTCCTCATAATCGATACCCTCTTTCTGAGTATACCCTTTCGCAACAAGCCTTGCTTTGAAGGTCTCAACCTTCCCATCTATTCCTCTCTTTCTTTTGTAGATCCACTTGCAACCAATGGTTTTTACACCATCGGGTGGTTCTACTAGCTCCCAGACCTAATTTGAATCCATAGATTCAATCTCAACATTCATTGCACTTTGCCAAGATACCACATCTTTATCTTGGATTGCCTCGTCATATGTCCTGGGATCAGGTTCATGTTCGTCAGGGACCAAATCAGAAGATTCTCCCAAGAACATGAATCTATCAGGCTGTCTCACAACCCTCCCACTACGATGAGGTATCACCTGTGTATCCTCTGTGACATGCGGTGTAGTGACTTGTTGAATTACATCTGATATTGATATATTTACATGTTCTATCTTATTACATGCTGAGTTATACTCACCACCATGGACCCTGGGTTTTTATGTCGCCCAGGAAACAGGTAGAAGTCTTCCTGACGGCTTGGAGCACCGCTGGCTGGCATCGTCTCATCTCAACTCCAAGTGTTCGAGCTTTTGAAATTTATCATTGATGTTTCGATGTCTATGGTTTTTATGTGATGATTTGTAGTCTATGACACTATTGTTGTTGTACCTTTCTTTTCTGGTTTTGTTATGGTGTTTCTTACTTTTGGTGTTAGTCATACCTGAAGGTAGGACACTTCGCTTCCCACTTCATCTCGGTCGCTTGTTCATGGCGATCACGTCTATGTCCCCGGATTAAAAAAAATTAATCCTAGACAAAAAGGGATTACCCAAGCAACTGTTTCATCATCGTGCTATTCGATTAGAGTGGTCACTTGAATAAACTTGTTGTTCAAGCAACCAACTTCTATTCTATGATTAGCCGCGGAATAGACGATATACGGATCGCCGGTTTTTGTGTTTGTATTCGAGGTCCAAGTAAATTTAGCCATATATAATTGAAAATAATTATAGACATAATTAAAAAGAACATAAACAAGCATTATACCTCTCAATCTTCTATTGTATGTCCTTCCTCCTTTTAGACATCGTGTGGGCGATGATCTTCCAAAAGTCGAAGCCTCCTAGATCACCAATCTTCCTTTCCTTGTTCACTCTGAACAAAAGAAGATCATAAAACAAAACTCTTCTCCTTCCTTTAACCGACCACCAAGCTCCAAGCTTGATGCTTGCCGCCAGCCAAAGAGAGAATAAGGGAGGAAGTGGACGCCAACCAAGAGCTCCAAGGAACCACCCTAACCCTTGTTTCCACTGGCCAAGAAGAGGAAGAGAAATAGGTTGAGCGCCAGACAAGGTAGAGGGGAGAAAGATGGGCACCGACAACACCTAAAGAAGAAGAAAGGAAGCCCTCCAATTGTTGCCTCCCAAGACACCTCCAAAACCCTAGCCGCCAACTTGTTTCTTGCCGCCCAAGCTAAGGAAGCAAAAACCCTAATCTCCCTTCAATTATTTGCCTCCCAAGCAATAAGCCCTTATTTATAGAGTTAGGCTTAAGCCTCCTTTTAATCTCCACCGTCGGTTCTAGGGATTTAATCTCAACCGTCGGATCTAGAGATTTAATCTCAACTGTCGGATCTAGAGATTTAATCTCCACCGCCGGATCTAAAGTTTTATTTTCCATCATCGGATCTAGGCTCCATGAGGTTTTAATAGACTTCAATAGGGACCATGAGGAGGAGTTGGATCTTGGCCACCCAATGGATTAAGGCCACAAAAAGTCTGATCCATTAATGATAATCCATTCTACTAGAGGATTATTATTGATCTACCTCACCAAGCCCCAAAAGTTAATATGGGCTCCTTATATTATTTATACATTTATCTCCCCGTGGTTAAGATCTCGAATGTCTATCAATTAATTAATTTACTGACAATTAATTAATCAACATCTAACTCCATGAGTAGTACCACTCAACCTTATCATCATGTCGGACCAAGTCCGCCTGCAGGGTTTACATGATGAACCTTATGAGCTCCTCAAGGGGACATCATCATCCTAATATAGAGGACACGGTTTCCTCCTATAATCAACGACACACCATATAAATAATATCATTTTCCAACTTACCGAGCCTATCGATTTACTCTATAAATCTCGCCCATTGATAAATCAAAGAAATGAATACTAAGTATATGTGCCCGTTATTATATCGGGATTAAGAGCATGTACAATATAATATCTGAGGTCCGATTCATTTATGTAGTCAGCAATAAATCGAATCACCTCTAAGTCGTTCCTTCTCAATACACACAAAGTGTACTAGTGTAATTCTATGGTCAAGACAAACCAATACCAAATCACACTATAACCATGCCATTGGTTTGTCTAAAACCATCTCGATTATGAGCCTTTACTCATACTTTACAAGGAACTTATAACATGATCTCCCGTGTGACACTACACACCATGTTATCTACAATGTAATGTATTATACAAAATGCATAACCATACATATGCAAACAATGATCATGTGATTCTTATTTCAAAATAAAGATGTTCATACAAAAGATAGACTTTTCAGTATACATCACAACAATCTCCCACTTATACTAAAAGACTATGTTGTCCTCATACTGCCATACATCTGATTCCCATTCCCTCCACATGCCTATCAAAGCTCTCGTTAGAAAGGCTTTAGTGAAAGGGTCTACCAGGTCTTCCTCTGATGCAATCTAGGCGACAGCAGCTTCTACCTCCTTTACGATTTCTCTTATCAGGTGGTACTTACGCTCTATGTGTTTACTTGCCTTATAGGCTTGTGGTTCCTTCGAGTTTGCAACTGCACCACTATTATCATAATAAATTGTGATAGTTCTGGGCAAACCAGGAATCACATCCAAGTCCATCAAGAAGTTCCTGAGCCACACAGCTTCTTTGACTGCCTCAGAGGCTGCCACATACTTAGCTTCCATGGTAGAGTCCGCCATGCATTTCTGCTTGACACTCCTCCATATAATGGCTCCACCTCCCAAAGTAAACACAAAACTTGAGGTAGACTTACTGTTATCCCTATCTGATTGGAAGTCGGAATTTGTATAACCCACAGGGAGTAATTGGTCTGTCTGGTAAACTAGCATATAATCTCTAGTCCTTCTCAGGTACTTCAATATATGCTTTATTGCAGTCCAATGTCCCTGTCCTGGATTACTCTGATATCTGCTAACCATGCCCACGACAAAGTAGATATCCGGTCTCGTACATAGCATAGCATACATGAGGCTTCCTACTGCCGAAGCATAAGGAACCGCCTTTATCTCCTCTATCTCCTCAGATGTTCTAGGACACATCTCCTTAGATAAAGGAACTCCATAACTGAAAGGTAGAAAACCCTTCTTGGAGTTCTACATGCTAAAACGAGCCAAAATGGTGTCTATGTATGAAGCTTGAGATAAGCACAACATCCTTTTCCTGCGATCCCTTATAACCTTGATCCCAAGGATGTGTCCCACTTCTCCCAAGTCTTTTCATATCAAACTGTTTGGACAACCATACCCTTAAGTCCGATAACACCTTGACATTGTTGCCAATTAACAAAATGTCAACTACGTATAATACAAGAAATACTACTACATTTCCGTCACATATCTTGTATACACAAGACTCATTCGGGCTTTGAATAAATCCATAAGACTGGATTACCTCATCAAAGTAGATGTTCTAAGACCTCGAAGCTTGCTTCAATCCAGAAATGGACCGATTAAGCTTGCACACAAGATGCTCTTTGCCCTTTGCAATGAATCCCTCTGGTTGCTTCATATAGATGTTTTCCTCAAGACTTCCATTAAGGAAAGTTGTCTTGACATCCATCTTCCATACCTCATAATCTATATGAGCAGCAATACATAAGAGAATCCGGATAGACTTAAGCATGGCTACCGGCGAAAAGGTCTCCTCATAATCGATACCCTCTTTCTGAGTATACCCCTTCGCATCAAGCCTTGCTTAGAAGGTCTCAACCTTCCCATCTATTCCTCTCTTTCTTTTGTAGATCCACTTGCATCCAATGGCTTTTACACCATTGGGTGGTTCTACTAGCTCCTAGACCTGATTTGAATCCATAGATTCTATCTCAGAATTCATCGCACTTTGCCAAGATACAACATCTTTATCTTGGATCGCCACACCATATGTCCAAGGATCAGGTTCATGTTCGCCAGGGACAAAATCAGAAGATTCTCCCAAGAACATGTATCTATCAGGCTATCTAATAACCCTCCCACTATGACGAGGTATCACCCGTGTATCCTTTGTGACACACGGTGCAGTGACTTATGGTATATCCTCTTGTACCGATGGTACTGAAGCAGTGACTTCCCCTCTCAATTCCTCCAGAACAATCTTACTCTTGGGCTTGTGGTTCATCACATAGTCTTCCTCTAGAAATCTGGCGTTCGTGCTAACGCTTACCCTCTGATCTCTAGGACTATAAAACAAACCACCTTTCGTTCCTCTAGGATAGACAACGAACATGCGTACTTCTGTACGAGGTTCTAACTTACCAGCATCTGCCTTCAGCACATGTGCTGGGCTCCCCCAATTCCGAATATGTCTCTGACTAGGCTTTCGCCCAGTCCACAATTCTGTGGGAGTAGAAGGCACTGATTTAGATAGTACCAAGTTCGGAATATACACTGTCGTATCTAGGACATATCCCCAGAATGAATTTGGCAACTCAGAATAACTCATCATCGATCAAACCATCTCCATAAGAGTCCTATTCCTTCGCTCTGGTACACCATTCTGCTGGGGTGTGCCAGGTGTAGACAATTGGGATTAAATCCCAGCCTCTGATAAGTAATTCCTAAACTCTCCCAAGAGGTACTCACCACCACGATCAGATCGTAGTGTCTTGATACTTTTACCTTGACATTTCTCCACATCAGCCTTGATTTCTTTGAACATGTCAAAGCATTCAGACTTACGGCGCATCAAGTAAATGTATCCATATCTTGAATAATCATCTATAAAAGAGACGAAATATTCAAAACCACCTCTTGCTTGGATAGACATAGGACCACACAAATCAGACTGAATCAATTCCAACACATCTTTGGCTCTATACCTCTTGGCCTTAAAAGGCCTCTTGGTCATTTTACCTTCCAAGCAAGATTCGCAGGTTGGTAAATCTTCCACTACTAATGAACCCAGAGGTCCATCAGCCATCAACCTTTGGATTCTGCTTAGGTTAATATGACCTAGCCTTAGATGCTAAAGATATATTTGGTTCATTTTCGAAGGTTATTTTCTCTTATTAGAATTAGAAGATGAGTTGTTTACTTATATTTGCATCGTGGGAGCTTTTGGTTCAAGGGTATATAAATTTCCTATCAATGCACCAGAACAGATAATCTCCCTATTCCTTTTTATAACAACTCTGTTATTAAAAGAAATAGAATATCCATCCATAAATAATTTAGAAACCGAAATCAAATTCTTTCTAAATAAAGGTACATAAAGGAAATTTTTAAGAACCAAAACTTTATTCCTCTCAAAAGACAAATAAACATCTCCCACTGCAACTGCCGCTACCTTTGTGGCATCGCCCAAGTATACGATAATCTCCCCCTCAGCCAGTCGTCTAGTTTCTTGGAACCCCTACAAAGTATTGCAGACATGATCAGTGGCTCCCGTATCTACACACCAGGTGCTAGTAGATAACACTGCTAAACATGTTTCAACGACGAGACCAAAAGATATACCTTTGTTCTGCTTGCGATTGGGGCAGCCCTTCTTCTAGTGTCCAGTTTACTTGCAAGTGAAGCACTTGCCTTTCGGCTTCTTCACTCCTCCCTGAGTTCCTCCCGCCACCTTTTCCCCAGCTTGTTTCTTCTTCTTCGTGCCTTTCGGCTTAGAAGTAGAAACCTTTTGGGCAACCATGGCCTGCGCCTGAGCACTTTGATGAAAAAGTCCCTCTGTCGCCTGGAGTTCTGTCAGAAGCTCCGTCAACGAATACAATCTCTTGTTCATGTTGTAGTTCAGGCGAAACTGCTCAAAACTCCTAGGTAGAGACTAGAGAATGATATCGACCTGGGTTTCCCCATCGATCTCAGCTCCGAGGACTTCCAGCTCATTCAAATGAGCCATCATCTTGAGAACATGATCCCTCACGGGTGTTCCCTCGATCATGGTAGTCGTCATCAAGTTCCTCATGGCTTTCTGCCTAGCATCCCGATTCTAGTGTCCAAAAAGCTCTTTGAGATTGAGCATCATGTCATAAGCAGTGAGCATGGCTTGATGTTGATGTTGCAGTACATTTGACATAGATGTCAAAATGTAACACCGCACCATCTCATCGGCCTTAATCCACTTCTTATAACTTTCCTTCTCCTTTTCTCTAGAATCATCCGCAGGCTTAGGAGGGCACTCTTCGAGGAGTACATATTTGTATTCCTCAGCAGTCAAAACAATGCCAAGATTCCTCTTCCAATCAATATAATTGGGTCCAGTAAGTTTATTTTCTTCAGTATCACAGCAAGCAGGTTGAGAGTCATTTTGAAAAAACCTAAGAATCACATAGATCAAAACATTAGATTTCAAAAAATTATTGATTCCTCAAACAATAAAATTTTAAAATCAACCAACACCTCAAAAATACCGAGAATATCATATGTCATGATAGTATGGACGTATATAAATTCTACATTTGTAAGAGGAGGTTTTACCCATTAATTTTACTATCTTGTCAACCTAACTTTTTGACAAGTAAAATTAATAGTTGGTTCCTCTTCGACCCTACAAATAAAAGTAGTGACTCCGATAGGAAGGATACTTCTATTTACATCTAAGTGTTCACCATTACTCGGTACCAAGGTAATTATCTCGGATTATGTGCCTTCCGTTGAGGTTGTACACACGCTCCTTAATAATTTTCTATAACCATATTCGACCTTGTGATCCGCAAACAAACTCATCCGATGTGGAGAAAGGCACTCAGAGCCGACACGCAAGTTTGTTTGCATCATATGTCAAATCGTAATGGAGGCCGTGGGAATTTATAAAAATATCCCTCTCCCACTTAGTAATTTAAAATTGAGGAATTTTCTAGCCTATGACATGCATATCAAACAATATGCAATAAATATGAAAAAGAAATATTTTCCAACTATTATGGCTTTTGTCTCCAATATGCTTCCCATCGTATATCCATCTCGTTCGCTCCTCCCTACGCCATGTACAAGCCATCCGGAGATTCGAGCCGAGGAAAACTATTTTAATTTACATCCATCGATTATATACTCCACGAAGGAGTGTACATGAAATCTAGATTGAAAGTAAAATAAAATAAAAAGAGTGGCTAAACAATGCCATATCTAATTACAAAAATTAAATACTAGCCTCGTCAACCCCGAGGATTCAAATAATATACAATTACACACATACAATCACATACACACATATGACCATAATAGTTGGATCCTATGCCTGCAACCAAAAAGTTAACCTACGTATATCCTACTATTATTCGGCACATATAATATATGAAAAGTGCATAAAAGTAACCGAATACTAAAAACACAAAATCGGAAACCGTGGCTCTGATACCACTTGAAAGTAGGAAACTTCGCTTCCCACTTCAACTTGGTCGATTGTTCATGGCGATCCCGTCTACGTCCCCGGATTAAAAAAATTAATCCTAGGCAAAAAGGGATTACCCAAGTAACCATTTCATTGTCGTGCTATTCGATTAGAGTGGTCACTTGAACAAACTTGTTGTTCAAGCAACCAACTTCTATTCTACAATTAGCCATGGAATAGACGATGTACGCATCGCCGGGTTTTATGTTTGTATTCGGGGTCCAAGTAAATTTAGCCATATATAATTGAAAATAATTATAGACATAATACAAAATAACATAAACAAGCATTATACCTCTCGATCTTCTATTGTATATCCTTCCTTCTTTTGGATGTCGTGTGGGTGATGATCTTCCAAAAGTCGAAGCCTCCTAGATCACCAATCTTCCTTTCCTTGTTCACTCCGAACAAAGGAAGATCATAAAACAAATCTCTTCTCCTTCCTTTAACCGGCCACCAAGCTCCAAGCTTGATGCTTGCTGCCGACCAAAGAGAGAATAAGGGAGGAAGTGGGCACCGACCAAGAGCTCCAAGGAACCACCATAACCCTTGTTTCCACCGGCCAAGGAGAGGAAGAGAAATAGGTTGAGTGCCGGCCAAGGTAGAGGGGAGAAAGATGGGCACTGACAACACCTAAAGAAGAAGAAAGGAAGCCCTCCAATTGTTGCCGCCCAAGACACCTCCAAAACCCTAGCCGCCCACTTGTTTCTTACCGCCCAAGCTAAGGAAGCAAAAACCCTAATCTCCCTTCAATTAGTTGCCGCCCAAGCCATAAGCCCTTATTTATAGAGTTAGGCTTAAGCCTCCTTTTAATCTCCACCGTCAGTTCTAGGGATTTAATCTCAACCGTCGGATCTAGAGATTTAATCTCAACTGTCGGATCTAGAGATTTAATCTCCACCGTCAGATCTAGAGTTTTATTTTCCATCATCGGATCTAGGCTCCATGAGGTTTTATAGGCTACAATAGGGACCATGAGGAGGAGTTGGATCTCGACCACCCAATGGATCAAGCCCACATAAAGTCTGATCCATTAATGATAATCCATTCCACTAGAAGATTATCATTGATCTACCTCACCAACCCCCATCAGTTAATATGGGCTCCTTATATTATTTGTACATTTATCTTCCCGTGTTTAAGATCTCGAATGTCCGTCAATTAATTAATTTACTGACAATTAATTAATCAACATCTAACTCCATGAGTAGTACCACTCAACCTTATCATCATGTCAGACCAAGTCCACCTGCAGGGTTTACATGATGAACCTTATGAGCTCCTCAAGGGGACATCATCATCCTAATATATAGGACACGATTTCCTCTTATAATCAACAACACACCATATAAAAAATATCATTTCCCAACTTACTGAGCCTATCGATTTACTCTATAAATCTCGCCCATTGGTAAATCAAAGAAATGAATACTAAGTGTATGTGCCCGTTATTATATCGGGATTTAGAGCATGTAAAATATAATATCTCAGGTCCGATTCGATTATGTAGTCAGCAATAAATCAAATCACCTCTAAGTCGGTCCTGCTCAATACACACAAAGTGTACTAGTGTACTTCTATGGTGAAGACAAACCAATACCAAATCACACTACAACCATACCAATGGTTTGTCCAAAACCATCTCGGTTGTGAGCCTTTACTCATAATTTACATGGAACTGATAACATGATCTTCCATGTGACACTACACACCATGTTATCTACAATGTAATGTATTAGACAAAATGCATAACCATACATATGACCACAATGATCATGTGATTCTTATTTCAAAATAAAGATGTTCATACAAAAGATAAACTTTTCAGTATTCATCCCAACAATACCGGTATACATGTTGTTAGTGCAATCTTTTGCCATGATTAGGTTTTGATGTGTGTGGCAAAGGGTTTAAGTTAGTTTGTTATGATTTGATATGTGCGTTGAAGTCGTGCAGGACTTAGTAATTCACACATGGAGTCATGGCGAGTTTCACATCTCATGACTCGGTCCTTGAGTCGGTGAAGGATTGCTTTGCGGAAGCCGTGCGCTTGGAGCATCCGAGGGACCACCGAGCGAGAAGCTTGGAGTGAAGTCGGAGGAAGTAGACTTCGAGGCAAGAGACGCGAAGGAGCATTGCAGAGCCGTGCGCCTGATGCTGCCGAGGGACGTGGCCGAGAACAAAGAGAACTTCGAAGGCGAGGGACTCCGAGGGATGAGAGTGAGTGAATGTAACCTGGGAAGGGGTAGCTCTTAGGTGAAACTTGGCCATTTGGCCAAGTGTTGGATGAGTTTTCCTGACACCAGTCGACTGCCATGTCATGGCAGTCGACTGCTCTAAGTCGATGGTTCGATCGACTGGTTTAATGTGGCTGGATCAAGTTGATCAGTCGACTACCGGCAACGGTCAGTCGACTGATGGCTTTATCAGTCGACTGCCAAGGGACGGCAATCGACTGATGGCACTATGCATGTGCACAGAATGGAGTCGACCTCGTTGAGGACTCGACTGATCGAGCACCAGTCGACTGATGGTAATATCAGTCGACTGATGACAGTACCGTTGGATGAAATCCAATGTGGAAAGTGGTCGTTATTGGGCAACGACTACAGGACCAGTCGACTGATTGGGACATCAGTTGACTGCTCCTGTGTCAACGGGAAGAAACCCTCTTCCTCTATAAAGAGGAATGGGTTGGGGCTTTAGGAGGCTAATGTTGATGCTCCAATTTGCTCCCAAAGTGCTCTAAGGGGTTTTCCACTCTTCTTACTTACTTTATTTCCATTCTATTGTAAGAAGAGAGATTGTAAAGAGGTTACCTCCACCTAGCTTTGTGCAAAGGAGAGATCTAGTGGATAGATTGCGGAGTGATTCACCGTGGACGAATCGGACCGTGGATTAGCGGCGTAGCCGTGAACCACGTTACATCTTGGTGTTTCTATTGTTTTTTTTATCTTTTGCTTTGTCTTTATTTATATTTGCATATTCCACTTGCGCTAACGTTTTGTAGACGAGCAAAATATGACATCCAACGAACGAGGGCTATTCACCCCCCCTCTAGCCGGCCGTTTCGATCCCCAATAAGTGGTATCAGAGCAAGGTTGCTTGTCACCGGACTAACCGCTACAACAAGCTCTTCATCAAAAGATGGCCGGCTCGAACATTCATCTGCCGAAGTTTGAAGGGGAATTCGCTTGGTGGAAGAAGCGAATGGAGGTATTCTTCGAAACCGACTTTGAAATATTATTAATTATGGAAAACGGTTTCGAGTTGTCTAGGAACGAAGATGGGGAGCCATTGGAGAAATCGAGATGGAGCAAAAGACAAAGAGAGGAGTATTTGGCAAATTCAAAGGCCAAGCACCACCTATACAATGTACTCCCTCAACAAGAAGTCAACCGGATAGGAGAGTGTGCTAGCGCCAAGGAAATGTGGGAGAAATTAATAGAGATCCATGAAGGCACATCCGAGGCAAAGCTAGCAAGGAGAGATGTCCTTCTCTCCCAATTGTCCAATATCAAACTCGAAAAGGGAGAGAAGGTAAAATCCCTACACTCTAGATTTAAGGAAATTCTAATCGGTTTGACAAGTGTAGGTGAAAAGCTCTCCAACCGGGATATGGTAATGAAGGCCATAGATGCCTTTCCCCGGTCCTCAAGATGGAACTCCATGGTGGATTCGTTTTACATCTCCAAGAACTTGGAAGTAAGTACCTTGGAGGAGTTTTTCTCAACAATGGAGCTCCACGAAACGAGGCTTGAAGGAATACAAGAAGAGCCAAGAATCCAACCTTCAAGAGGAGTAGCTTTGATAGCAAATAAGGGGAAGAAGAAGATAGAGATCCCCTCCTCCTCCGATGATGAAGCCTCTTCCTCCTCCTCCATGGATAGCACGGAAGAAGCGTATATGGTAAGGAGGGTAAGACGTGCTTTAAAAGGTTTTCATTTTAATAAATCTAATGATAGGAGGAGAAGACCAAGAGGAAAGGTGATTTGTTACAATTGCCAAGGGGAAGGACATATAAGGGATAATTGTCCTCTCCTAAACAAGAGCAAAGAAGAGAGGAAGAAGAAAGAAAAGAAAAAGAAAAAGGGGAGTAAAAAGAAGGAAGAAGAAAAGAAGGCCAAGGAAAAAGGAAAGGCCATGGCTCTCAAAGCAAAGACATGGGATGACCTTGCTTCCTCATCCTCATCAGAAGAAGAAGAACATGTCTACTCAAATTTAGCACTAATGGCTTTTGATGATTTGGATTGCCCCTCCTTTTCAAATGAAGAATCAAGCACAAGTGGGAAGAGCTCAAATGAAGGGGGAGCCTCCTCTACATCCTCATCCGAAGAAGAGGATTTGGTAAGTGAGGTAACAAATCTACCCCCTAAGCAAATTATGTCTATGATTTTTAGCCTCACTAAGGACTTATTTAGAGCCAAGAAAAAGAATAAATGCATGCTTGAACAAATTAAGGACTTAGAAGAGAAGTTAGAAAAAGCATGCTTAAATGAAAATGAAAATATTTCTTCTTGCCATGATGATGCATGCTCACATGAATATATGTCATTTAATGTTAGTGATGCATGTATGGATGAAAATAGGGCTCTAAGGGAAAAGGTAGATTACTTGACAAAAGCCCTAGAAAAATTCACTATAGTCTCCAACACATTGAACATGATCATAGGGAGCCAAAGAGCTAGCTTTAACAAGAAAGGCCTAGGATACAAAGAAAAGAAAAATGAAAAGGCCTACAAATGCCTAATTGCTAGGGGACAAGATAAGAAGAAAGTAATAGCTAGGAAATGGATTCCTAAGGAGTATCTAGTGAACCCCATAGGCAAGAACTTATTTTGGGTTCCAAAATCCATTCTTAAGGGTTAGGAAAACCCTAAGGTAGTCAACCATATGCAATTGACCTATATCATATTTTGGTTGACTTAGGATGGTGGGACAACATTTTGAAATAGTGTTAGGTGATGATAACGTGCCTATAAATAGTTAATAATGCTTAAATCATGAAAATCAATGTAATTGCTATGTATATGTGCAATCATGATTTATGATTTTAAAATTTGGCACATCATCATGAGAAATAGGGTTAAATCATGTTTTAGATGATACTTTGTTTATTATCATGACATAATACCTAATGCATGATAACAATTCAATGAATACATGTGTTTCATGATCATAATATGAATTTAAGTCATATATATCTTTATGATCATGTGGATTGTTAGGGTGATACTTAACCTTGATAGAATTGCATGAATATAATGGTTAAGTATATACAAATACCTCTAGGATACATCTCACACTCACTATAGGCTACCATGATTGAAAACTTAGCATGAGTGAGATGTTAGGATGATACAAATGTCCACTAATGGCTATGGCATTTAGATGGTCATTTAAAGTATCAAAATAGCAATAATAGACCAATCATGGGGAAGGCTTATGTTTAATTCATAGATTGTTGGGTTTCCGGCACCGCGACGTGTGTGTGTTCGATCACGTTTCGTAAACATGAGCACAACGGAAGCAATAAAAATAATAAATCTATATTTATTACAACACACACATCACACGCATGCATAATACAACATGTGTAGACATAACCGTAAATTTAAATTTGCAATAAAAGGAAATTTAACTACGTTATACCTTTCGTATCACGTGTAGAGGGAACGGCATCAACCGGAACGATCCTCGCTAGAATCGTCTCTATCTGTATCCACGCCGAGTATCCTTAGGATGACTTCGCTAAGCCACGAGCTTCATCTTCGTACGGGTTACTAGCCTCGTGTTGAAGACGACGTGATCGAGAGATGATCACGATCCGAATCCAAATTCGGATCCAAAACGAGTCCTCAAAACTCGCTTCTCTGGAGAGGTATTCGTCAACCGATTGACGAATCCTTCGTCCTCCACCTCAGAGGATTACCGGAGATCGAATCCCCGGTAAGTTAGCCGCTGTCGGAGCTCTAACCGTCGTCCAAACGACGCTCCGACGAGAGGAGAACAAGCTGTCCAGAAAACTGGACAGCTTTGGTGGAGGAGATAGGCGCCGCCCAACCAAGGGAAGATAAAGCTCACCTTGATGCCAAACCTGAAAGAGATCACCGGAGGGTCGCCGGAGGATCGCCGGCTGAAGCTTGGACGCCGGCAACAAGTTGGACGGCGGCACAAGGGGCTGGGCGGCAATGGAGTTGGCGCCGAATTCTCCAAGGAGAGGAGGTGGGCGGCAACTAGGTTTAGGGCTTTTGGATTAGGGCTTAATTATCCCTTAAGCCCGCTTTTATAGAGAACTAATTCTCTTAATGGTTATTGGATCATAACCATTAGGCCCGTTAACCCGCTCCATTAAGATAAGTTAAAATAAACCAAACCATGATGGTTTATTTTAAGTTAAAACGAACCGAACCAACTTTTGGTTCATTCGTTTAAAATAAACCAAACCCTTTGGTTTATTCTCCTCCATTGGATTAGAACCAAACCATTTTGGTTCATCCATTATGTCTTCATAAGACATGGCTCATCCACGCTTCCATTACGACTGAAACGATTTCATGCTCGCTCCATGTTTGGTCCAACCAAACATAGTTTCTCTCGGTCTGAGAATCCCATTCTCAAGCTCGTTTTAAATCCTTCGGATTACGCTCGTTGTGCGTGTGAACAAATAGGTTCTCGGTTTATGTTGGCCATCTATAATTAACCATTAATTATTGAACGATCATGAGTGGTACCTAGTAGTACATCATGATCCCCAATTAACTGAAAAGATCAACGGTTGATCCAGAACTATTTCTGAAACCCTTCAGCAGCTCGAATGATTCGTGCCCCATTCCCTTCACTCATCTTATACCCACTTGGTTCAGGACATGGTCTATAGTGTCAGTCCCCACTAGGCTGACTACATCACACCTAGCCCAAGTATCATTTCCTCATCCTACGAATTCTAGTAACTCCACATGTATCGAAGAGTACCTTACTCTAAACATGTAATGCTTTGGCCAAAGACTTTAGTAACAATCCGACGAGAGGCCATGGGTATACATCTCCTCGCAAGGAGTGGTGAATCCTTTATAGGCTATTCAAACACCTTCGATCATTTCGACTTATACCCAATCATCCCGGGTCCACATCTCCTTAGAGATGTTTGCTTAAGATGTCAAAGCATAAGTCTCCATGATCAAGATGACTTGAATACCGCAAGTTAAAGGAACATCGCACTTAAGCTATAGTAAGAACTTCATTGACATATCTATATATGCAGAGAACCATATGAAGTCTTACGGCTGGTCACTCCAATGAACTAGTTACCATAACTAGCATCCACGATCAACTCCGGACATCACAATGTCTCCAGCCAGTGAGAATCAGCTGCTTGGATACACCAAGGAGTATACCTCGTGCTAGTCTCGACAGAATTGATGGTGTCCAAATTCATCATTTCATCGACTAGGGATAATTTCGATACATCACAATTACACATGTAGAGATACTCACTAGTTGTGATCAAATCACAAATTCTCTCATGCTGTGAATCGCATCGTGGACATTCAGTAAATGAGTTTAAGATTCAATCAAATACATGAAACATGTATACTCAAATAGTGAATATTCATTTATCATATAAATGGTTCATACATAAGGCGATTGCCTTAGGACATCTCTCATATATTACTAATAGACTTCCACTTGGCCTAATGCCAATCGCTACGGTATCCAATACCATAAGCACTAACATGACCCTCAAACTTACTTTGAGGTAATGCTTTAGTCAAAGGATCCGCTAAGTTCCTTTCAGTGGGAATTTTCTCGATTTGTATTTCGTTCCTACTGATGATCTCTCTGATAAGATGATAGCGGCGAAGCATATGTTTGGATCGTTGATGAGACCTTGGCTCTTTCGCCTGTGCAATTGCTCCATTGTTGTCGCAGTAGATCGGTATTTCTTCAACAATGGCCGGAATCACACCAAGTTCATAAACGAACTTCTTGATCCAAACCGCTTCCTTTGCTGCTTCCGAAGCTGCAATGTATTCTGCCTCAGTGGTAGAATCTGCTACAGTGTCTTGTTTGGAACTTTTCCAACTCACTGCGCCCCCATTCAAGGTGAACACGTATCCAGACTGAGACCTGGAATCATCCTTGTCTGTCTGGAAGCTGGCATCCGTATACCCGCGTGTCACCATGTCCCCTTCTCCATATATTAGGAACACATCCTTAGTTCTTCTTAAGTACTTCAGGATTGTCTTAACAGCCACCCAATGATCCATTCCTGGATCAGACTGGTATCTGCTCGTGACACTCAGAGCATACGATACATCGGGCCTCGTACATAACATAACATACATGATAGATCCTATTGCGGATGCATAGGGAATCTTACTCATGCAAATCCTCTCGTCTTCTGTGCGCGGACACATAGACTTCGAAAGGTGTACCCCATGCCTAATGGGTAGGAAACCTTTCTTGGATTCCAACATGCTAAACCTCTTTAGCACTCGGTCTATATATGTAGACTGCGAAAGACCAAGCAACCATTTCGATCTATCTCTATAGATCTTAATCCTGAGGATGTAGGTTGCTTCTCCTAGGTCTTTCATGGAGAATGTCTTGGATAACCAATCATTAATTGACTGTAAGATTGACACATCGTTTCCTATAAGTAAGATGTCATCGACATACAATACTAGGAACACGACTGCACTCCCACTAACCTTCTTGTACACACAAGGTTCGTCTGGATTTTGTGAGAAATCAAACTTTTTGATGGTCTCATCAAAACGGATATTCCAGCTCCTGGATGCTTGCTTCAATCCATAAATGGACCGTCGCAATTTGCATACCTTGGTTTTATCAACCGATGTGAAACCCTCAGGCTGTATCATATACACGTCCTCGAGCAGGTTTCCATTAAGGAAAGCTGTTTTCACATCCATCTGCCATATCTCATAATCATAATGAGCCGCTATGGCCAGGAGCATCCGAATGGATTTAAGCATAACTACAGGCGAATAGGTTTCGTCATAATCAACGCCTTGTTTTTGACGATATCCTTTCGCCACCAATCTAGCCTTATAGGTAATCACATTACCATCCATGTCAGTTTTCTTCTTAAAAACCCACTTGCACCCTATAGGCTTTAAGCCTTCAGGTGGGTCAACCAAGTTCCAAACTTGGTTTTCATACATGGAATCCATTTCCGACTTCATGGCACCAAGCCACTTATCCCTTTCTGAACTTGTCAGCACTTCTTCATAACTGGTAGGCTCCTCATCATCAATGAGTAACACGTTGTTCGATTCACTTACGAGAAATCCATATCTCTCGGGAATATTGCGTGTTCTACCAGATCTACGAAGATGTAGTGTTACAATAGGTCCAGCCGATTGCTCATCACTATGAGTTGTCGGCTATTGTGCTTCACCAGGTATCTCATCAATGTCTATTTGAGTCTCTCGAGCCTCCTCAAGCTCGATGACACTCCCACTGTTTTCTTGCAAGAGAAACTCTTTCTCTAGAAACACAACATGCCTTGAAACAAACACCTTTTGTTCCACAGGATGATAGAATTGGTAACCCCTTGTTTCCTTAGGGTATCCAATAAATAGACATTTATCAGACTTAGCATCAAATTTGTCTGATACAGTCCGCTTCACATAAGCAGGACAACCCCATATCTTCAAGTAAGATACATGAGGTTTTTTACTATTCCATATCTCATATGGAGTAGTAGAGACTATCTTGGTTGGCATTCTGTTTAACAAGTAAACAGCTGTCTGAAGTGCATAGCCTCAAAAGGACTTGGGAAGATTCGCATGATTCATCATTGACCTGACCATGTCCAACAAGGTCCGGTTACGCCTCTCAGATACACCATTATGTTGTGGTGTATATGGCGGAGTCCATTGAGACAATATACCATTGTCTCTTAGATAATCAAGAAACTTTTGACTCAATTATTCACCACCTCGATCCGATCGAAGTATTTTAATACTTTTGTCATGTTGTTTCTTTACTTCATTTCTGAATTCTTTGAACCTTTCAAAGGCTTCAGACTTGTGTTTCATCAAGAACACATACCCAAACCGTGAGTGATCATCGGTGAAGGTAATGAAGTAGCTATAGCCTCCTAAAGCTTGAGTTGACATAGGTCCACATACATCAGTATGTATTAGACCTAGTAACTCTCCCACTCGTTCACCTTTTCCAGTAAAAGGTAACTTAGTCATCTTGCCTTTTAAGCATGATTCACATTTATCGTATGAATCCAATTCAAACGATTCCAGAATTCCACATCGGTGTAATTCGGACATGCGTTTCTTGCTTACATGGCCAAGACGACAATGCCACATATAGGAGTCTATTTGATTATCCTTTCGAGCACGCTTGTTGCTTGCTTTGATATTGCAAATGTCATTGGATACGTCCAACGTATAAACACCATTGCTTAAAGTTCCAGTCCCATAAAGAACTCCATTCAAAGTTATGTAACAACAATTGTTACTAAAAGTCAAATGGTACCCATTTCTATTTAAACAAGAAATAGAAATGATGTTCTTTATCAACGAAGAAACATAAAAGTAATTGTCCAGTTCTAAGACATGTCCTGCAGGGTGTTTCAACAAATACGTTCCGATGGCGAGTGCAGCAACCTTTGCTCCATTCCCAACACGTAAATTTGACTCTCCCTTGATGAGTCTTCTTCTATTCCTTAGCCCATGTATGTCATTACATATATGTGAGCCACACCCAGTATCCAATACCCAAGTGTCTGAGGAAATAAAATGACAATCAATAACGAAGATATATGAAAAAGATGGAGCATCTTATGCCTTATTCTTCTTCACAGACTCAAGATAAATCTTACAATTTCTTCGCCAATGGCCCTACTTGCCATAATGATGGCAAGTGCCCTTTTGAGCTGGTTTTCCCTTTTTAGCCTTTTTCTTCTTCCCCTTATGTTGTTCCTTTTGACTCCCTCTTAGAACCTTTCTTCGAGGAATCAACTAACAACACCGTCCCCTGCTCATGCTTCTCAGAAGGCTCCACAGTCTTCAGCATGTTGAGCAGTACCACAGATGAGCCTTCTTGCATCTCATAGGTGAAGAGGAGCTTGGAGACTTCGAACCTTTCGAATCTCACTTGCTTATCAAACAACTCATAAAGATGAAGGACTACGATATGAGCATCCATATGCTCATGCTGCTTTCGTAGCTTGGGTTCCATCGTGGCTATCATGATGCAACTTGTTAGTTCAGAATCAGTCACATGTTTTTGATAGACCAACAATTGGTCCGGAGTTGCATCGTCACTAGGATGGGCGAGAAGAGGCGCTTCGAGGACATACGCAAGCTTTTCACCTTGAGAACAATTCTCAGGTTTCTAAGCCAATCCAGGAAGTTAGGCCCAGTCAGTTTGTTTGAATCAAAAATAGTGCACAAATTCAAAGACATCATGATCAATCTTAGAAATACAAAACGAGCATATATGAGAAAATGATTTTAAAATGCATCAATATACATTTATAAATCCCATTCATTTTTCGAATTTCAAAAACCCCAAAATCACTTCGGGAGATCGTAGGTCCATCTCCAAATGAGCTGATATCCATCATAGATATGAACAACCTTGGAGAGAGTCCAACAAGACATTCATAACTATGACGGTAGGCATCAACTATACCGATTGCATATCACGTATATGCAACTATCACAATGTGCTATCAACTAATTGAATGTTCACACATACATCGGGTTGTTAACACATTAACAAGTATGCATCATATGCATAGCACCCAACTTCACCTCCCTTTACATCGACCTTGGAGAGAGTCCAACAAGCCGATGCTCCAGGTTAAAGCCAACCCATTAATTGAGAAATAGTTTTAATATGGTTAGAGCGCATTCAACCAATTAGCCCAGCTTGGAGAGAGTCCAACAACCAAAGCTAACGATTGACCTCTAACTCTTACCATATTAGTATTAAACTATTCCATGGTTTGAACATGTTCGGGTTCGAGCCGGGCTTGGAGTGAGTCCAACAACCCAAACAAGAAACGGAACTCTGGTTCTAACCATATTAATGGAAGGTGTAAGCTTTAATATTGAGTTAGGATTTTTATGTCTCATCATTTTTGCATGCAAATAACTATTATCTACATGGCATGACATACATGGCATACATCTACATGTCACGACACGCATGGCATAATGATATGCATCTAATGCAATTACATGACAGACAATTATGTCATGTACATAATTTCCTTATTTGTCATAACTATTTATGGAAATAAAATATGTTTAAGATTTGATTCTCCAAATCAAATCATGATTAAATTAGGAAAAAAATTTCCAAATCTAATCACATATTTTATTTATGGAAATAGTTGATTAAGGAAAATCAATTTAGGAAACCAATTTCCAAAATCATCAAAACTACTTATGGAAATAAAATATTTTAAGATTTGATTTCCCAAATCAAATCATGATTAAATTAGGAAACAAATTTCCAGAATCTAATCAAATATTTTATTTATGGAAAATATCAATTTCCATAAATACTTCCAACTTTCCAAAAGTGGAAGATTTTCATAAATACTTCTAGACTTTCCAAAATTGAAAAATTTCCATAAATACTTCTAAATTTCCAAAATTAGAAAATTTCTAGAAATAACATTATGACTATTGCAAAACCATTTTACGATTATGTCGAAACACAACCTGGGCTCTGATACCACTGTTGGGTTTCCGGCACCGCGGCGTGTGTGTGTTCGATCACGTTTCGTAGACATGAGCACAGCGGAAGCAATAAAAATAATAAATCTACATTTATTACAACACACACATCACACGCATGCATAGTACAACATGTGTAGACATAACTGTAAATTTAAATTTGCAATAAAAGGAAATTTAACTACGTTATACCTTTCGTATCACGTGTAGCGGGAACGACATCAACCGGAACGATCCTCGCTAGAATCGTCTCTATCCGTATCCACACCGAGTATCCTTAGGATGACTTCGCTAAGCCACGAGCTTCGTCTTCGTACGGGTTACTAGCCTCGTGTTAAAGACGACGTGATCGAGAGATGATCACGATCCGAATCCAAATTCGGATCCAAAACGAGTCCTCAAAACTCGCTTCTCCGGAGAGGTATTCGTCAATCGATTGACGAATCCTTCGTCCTCCACCTCAGAGGATTACTGGAGATCGAATCCCCGGTAAGTTAGCCGCTGTCGGAGCTCTAATCGTCGTCCAAACGACGCTCTGACGAGAGGAGAACAAGCTGTCCAGAAAACTGGACAGCTTTGGTGGAGGAGATAGGCGCCGGCCAACAAAGGGAAGATAAAGCTCACCTTGATGCCAAACCTGAAGGAGATCACCGGAGGGTCGCCGGAGGGTCGTCGGCTGAATCTTGGATGCCGGCAACAAGTTGGACGGTGGCACAAGGGGCTGGGCGGCAATGGAGTTGGCGCCGAATTCTCCAAGGAGAGGAGGTGGGCGGCAACTAGGTTTAGGGCTTTTGGATTAGGGCTTAATTATCCCTTAAGCCCTCTTTTATAGAGAACTAATTCTCTTAATGGTTATTGGATCATAACCATTAGACCCGTTAACCCGCTCCATTAAGATAAGTTAAAATAAACCAAACTATGATGGTTTATTTTAAGTTAAAACGAATCGAACCAACTTTTGGTTAATTTGTTTAAAATAAACCAAACCCTTTGGTTTATTCTCCTCCATTGGATTATAACCAAACCATTTTGGTTCATCCATTATGTCTTCATAAGACATGGCTCATCCATGCTTCCATTGCGACTAAAACGATTTCATGCTCGCTCCATGTTTGGTCCAACCAAACATAGTTTCTCTCGGTCTGAGAATCCCATTCTCAAGCTCGTTTTAAATCCTTCGGATTACGCTCGTTGTGCGTGTTGGGTTTCCGGCACCGCGGCGTGTGTGTGTTCGATCATGTTTCGTAAACATGAGCACAGTGGAAGCAATTAAAAATAATAAATCTATATTTATTACAACACACGCATGCTATTACAACAAGTGTAGACATAACCGTAAATTAAAATTTGCAATAAAAGGAAATTAAACTATGTTATACCTTCCGTATGACGTGTAGCGGGAACGGCATCAACCGGAACGATCCTCGTAAGAATCGTCTCTATCCGTATCCATGCCGAGCTCCTCAGGATGACTTCGCTAAGTCACGAGCTTCGTCTTCGTACGGGTTACTAGCCTCGTGTTGAAGACGACGTGATCGAGAGATGATCACGATCCGAATCCAAATTCGGATCCAAAACGAGTTCTCAAAACTCGCTTCTCCGGAGAGGTATTCGTCAACCGTTTGACGAATCCTTCGTCCTCCACCTCAGAGGATTACCGGAGATCAAATCCCCGGTAAGTTAGCCGCTGTCGGAGCACTAACCGCCGCCCAAACGACGCCCGATTTAGGAGGAGAAGCTGTCCAGAAAACTGGACAGCTTGGTGGAGGAGTAGGCGCCGGCCAAAACAAGGAGAGAAAAGGCTCACCTTGATGCCGAACCTATAGGAGATCACCGGAGGGTCGCCGGAGGTTCACCGGCTGGAGCTTGGACGCCGGCAAGGAGCTGGACGGCGCCACCACAAGCTGGGCGGCAACACTGTGTTGGGCGGCAACAACATGTTGGGCGGCTAGGGTTTTTGGATGATTAGGGTTTAACAATCCCTTAAGCCCTCTTTTATAGAGAACTAATTCTCTTAATGGTTAATGGATCATATCCATAAAGCCCGTTAACCCGCTCCATTAGGATAAGTTAAAATAAACCAAACCATGATGGTTTATTTTAAGTTAAAACGAACCAAACCAACCTTTGGTTCATTCGTTTAATATAAACAAAACCCTTTGGTTTATTCTCATCCATTGGATTAGAACCAAACCATTTTGGTCCATCCATTATGTCTTCATAAGACACTGCCCATCCACGCTTCCATTGCGACTGAAACAATTTCATGCTCGCTTTATGTTTGGTCCAACCAAACATAGTTTCTCTCGGTCTGAGAATCCCATTCTCAAGCTCGTTTTAAATCCTTTGGATTACACTCGTTGTGCGTGTGACCAAATAGGTTATCGGTTTATGTTGGCCGTCTATAATTAACCATTAATTATAGAACGATCATGAGTGGCACCTAGTAGTACATCATGATCCCCAATTAACCTAAAAGATCAACGGTTGATCCAGAACTATTTCTGAAACCCTTCAGTAGCTCGAATGATTCGTGCCCCATTCCCTTCACTCATCTTATACCCACTTGGTTCAGACATGGTCTATTGTGTCATCACTAGGCTGACTACGTCACACCTAGCCCAAGTATCATTTCCTCGTCCTACGGATTCTAGTTACTCCACATGTATCGAAGAGTACCTTACTCTAAACATGTAATGCTTTGGCCAAAGACTTTAGCAACAATCCGACGAGAGGCCATGGGTATACATCTCCTCGCAAGGAGTGGTGAATCTTTATAGGCTATTCAACACCTTCGATCACTGACTTATACCCAATCATCTCGGTCCACATCTCCTTAGAGATGTTTGCTTAAGATGTCAAAGCATAAGTCTCCATGATCAAGATGACTTGAATACCGCAAGTCAAAGGAACATCGCACTTAAGCCACAAAGAAGAACTTCATCGATATCTATATATGCAGAGAACCATATGAAGTCTTACTACCGGTCACTCCAATGAACTAGTTACCATAACTAGCATCCACGATTAACTCCGACATCACAATGTCTCCAAAGGAGAATCACCGCTTGATACACCAAGGAGTATACTGCGTTAGTCTCTGACAGTAATCGATGGTGTCCAACCATCAATTCATCGACTAGGATAATTCCGATACATCACAATTACACATGTAGAGATACTCACTAGTTGTGATCCAATCACAAATTCTCTCATGCCGTGAATCGATCGTGACATTCAAGAAAT
Organism: Wurfbainia villosa; assembly: GCA_025175895.1. Lineage (NCBI taxonomy): Eukaryota > Viridiplantae > Streptophyta > Magnoliopsida > Zingiberales > Zingiberaceae > Wurfbainia > Wurfbainia villosa. The sequence goes on from CM045995.1 coordinate 28,978,525, forward strand.
GAGTTTAAGATCCAATCAAATACATAAACATGTATACTCAAATAGTGAATCTTCATTTATCATATAAATGGTTCATACATAAGGCATTGCCTTAGGACATCTCTCATATATTACTAACAGACTCCCACTTGGCCTAATGCCAATCGCCACGATCCAATACCATAAGCTCTAACATGACCTCAAACTTACTGAGGTAATGCTTTAGTCAAAGGATCCGCTAAGTTCCTTTCAAAGGGAATTTTCTCGATTTGTATTTCGCTCCTACTTATGATCTCTCTCGATAAGATGATAGCGGCTAAGCACATGTTTGGATCATTGATGAGACCACATCAAGTTCATAGATGAACTACATGATCCAAACCGCCTTCGTCGCCTAAAGCCGCAACGATTCTCGCTTAGTGTGGCGTAATCCGCTATAGTGTCAAGCTTGGAACCTTTCCAACTTATCGCGCTCCCATTCTAGGTGATTACATATCCGCATCGAGACTCGAATCATCCTTGTCTCGTCTGAAGTCGCATCCGATACCCGCGATCACCATGTCCCTTCTCCATATATTAGGAACACATCCTTAGTTCTTCTCAAGTACTTAAGGATCGCCTTAATAACTGCCTAATGATCCATTCCTCGATCGGATCGTATCCGCCGTGACACTCGTGAGCATACGATACATCGGGCCTCGTGACATAACATAGCATACATGATAGATCCTATCATGATGCATAGGAATCTTACTCATGCAAATCCTCTCGCCTTCTCGCAGGCGCGACATACAGACTTTCGAAAGGTGTACCCCATGCCCGATGGGCGTATAACCTTTTCTTGGATTCCGACATGCTAAACCTCTTAACACTCGGCCTATATATGTAGACCGCTAAAGACCAAGCAACCGCTTCGATCTATCTCTATAGATCTTAATCCCAAGGATGTAGGTTGCTTCTCCTGTGTCTTTCATGAAGAATGTCTTGGATAACCAAACCTTAATCGATCAGAAGATTGACACATCGCTTCCTATAAGTAATATGTCATCGACATACAATACTAGGAACACGATCGCACTCCCACTAACCTTCTTGTACACACAAGGTTCGCTCGATTTTGTGAGAAATCAAACTTTTGATTGTCTCATCAAACGGATATTCCACTCGGATGCTTGCTTCAATCCATAAATGGACCGCCGCAATTTGCATACCTTGGTTTTATCAACCGATGTGAAACCTCAGTCGTATCATATACACGCCTCGAGCAAGGTGTTTCCATTAAGGAAAGTGTTTTCACATCCATCCGCCATATCTCATAATCATAATGAGCCGCTATGGCCAGAGCATCCGAATGGATTTAAGATAGCTACAAAGTAATAGGTTTCGCCATAATCAACACCTTGCTTTGACGATATCCTTCGCCACCAATCTAGCCTTATAGGTAATCACATTACCATCCATGTCGTTTCTTCTTGAAAACCCACTTGCACCCTATAGGCTTTATGCCTTCAGTGGGTCAACCAAGTTCCAAACTTGGTTTTCATACATGGAATCCATTTCACTTCATGGCACCAAGCCACTTATCCCTTTCTCAACTTGTCAAGACTTCTTCATAACTGTAGGCTTCATCATCAATGAGTAACACATCGCTCGATTCACTTACGAAATCCATATCTCTCAGAATATTGCGTGTTCTACTGTGATCTACGAAGATGTGGTGTTACAATAGGTCCAAATTGATTGCTCATCACTATGAGTTGTCCTGTTGTGCTTCACTGTATCTCATTAATGTCTATTTGAGTCTCTCGAGCCTCCTCAAGCTCGAGACACTCCCACTGCTTTCTTGCAAGAGAAACTCTTTCTAGAAACACAAAGATGCCTCAAACAAACACTTTTGTTCCACAGATGATAGAATTGGTAACCCTTGTTTCCTTAGGGTATCCAATAAATAGACATTTATCGACTTAGCATCCAATTTGTCGATACAATCCGCTTCACATAAGCAGACAACCCCATATCTTCAAGTAAGATACATGAGGTTTCTTACCATTCCATATCTCATATGGAGTAGGAGACTACCTTGGTAGGCATTCTGCTTAACAAGTAAACAAATGTATCTCAAGTGCATAACCCCAAAAGGACTTGGGAAGAGTCGCATGATTCATCATCGACTGACCATATCTAACAAGGTCCTAAGTACGCCTCTCGATACACCATTATGCCGTGTGGTGTATATGGGCGGAGTCCATTGAGACAATATGCCATTGTCTCTTAGATAATCAAGAAACTCTTGACTTAAGTATTCACCACCTCGATCCGATCAAGTATTTTAATACTTTGTCATGTTGTTTCTCTACTTCATTTCTGAATTCTTTGAACCTTTCAAAGGCTTCGACTTGTGTTTCATCAAGAACACATACCCAAACCGTGAGTGATCATCTGAAGGTAATGAAGTAGCTATAGCCTCCTAAAGCTTGAGACATAGGTCCACATACATCGCATGTATTAGACCTAGTAACTCTCCCACTGCTCACCTTTCCCGAAAGGTAACTTAGTCATCTTGCCTTTTAAGCATGATTCGCATGTATCGTATGAATCCAATTCAACGATTCCGCAATTCCACATCGTGTAATTCGACATGCTTTCTTGCTTACATGGCCAAGACGACAATGCCACATGTAGGAGTCTATTTGATTATCCTTTCGAGCACTCTTGTTGCTTCGATATTGCAAATGTCACCGGATACGCCCAACGATAAACACCATTGCTTAAAGTTCCACCCATAAAGAACCCCATTCAAAGTTATGTAACAACAATTGTTACTAAACGTCAAATGGAAACCATTTCTATTTAACAAGAAATAGAAATGATGTTCTTTATCAACGAAAGGAATATAAAAGCAATTGTCCAAGATTACTAAGACAAGTCCTCAGGAGTTCCAACAAATACGTTCCGATGGCGAGTAAGAACCTTTGCTCCATTCCCAACACGTAAATTTGACTCTCCTCGACGAGTCTTCTTCTATTCCTTAGCCCATGTATGTCATTACATATATGTGAGCCACACCGATCAAATACCCAAGTGTCCGAGGAAATAGAATGACAATCAATAAAGAAGATTTCTGAAGAAGATGGGGCATCCGATGCCTTATCCTTCTTCACGGACTCAAGATAAATCTTGTACTTTCTTCGCAAATGACTCTCCTTGCCATAATGATGGCAAGTTTCCTTTGTGCTATTTCTACCTTCTTAGCCCTTCTCTTCTTTCACTTCTCCTTCCTTTGACTTCCTCTTAGAACCTTTCTTCGAGGAATCAACTAACAAAGACCGGCCCCCGCCATGCTTCTTAAGACTCCACAGCCTTCAAAGATATCGAGCAAGACTACGATGAACCTTCTAGCATCTCAGAGGTGAAGAGGAGCTGAGACTTCGAACCTTCAATCTCACTTGCTCATCAACCAACTCACAAAGATGAAGGACACGATATGAGCATCCATATGCTCATGCCGCTGTAGCTTGGGTTCCATCGTGGCTAGCATGATGCAACTCATTTGTTCGTAATCACTCACATGTTTCGATAGGCCAACAATTGGTCCAGAGTTGCATTGTCACTAGGATGGGCGGAAGAAGCGCCCGAGGACATACATAAGCTTTTCACCTTGAGAACAATTCTCAAGTTTCTAAGCGATCCAAGAAGTTGGCCCGATCGATTTATTTGAATCCAAAATGGAACGCAAATTCAAACACATCATGATCAATATATTAACTTAGAAATACAAAACAAGCATATATGAGAAAGATGATTTTAAAATGCATCAATATACATTTATAAATCCCATTCATTTTTCGAATTTCAAAAACCCCAAAATCACTTCGGGAGATCGTAGGTCCATCTCCGAATGGGCTGATATCCATCATAGATAAGAACAACCTTGGAGTGAGTCCAACAAGCCATTCTTAGCTATGATGGTGGGTATCAAGTATACCGATTACATATCATGTATATGTAACTATCACAATGTGCTATCAACTAATTGAATGTTTACATATACATTGGGTTGTTAACACATTAACAAGTATGCATCATATGCATAGCACCCAACTTCACCTCTCTTCACATCGACCTTGGAGTGAGTCCAACAAATCGATGCTCCAAGTTAAAGCCGACCCATTAATCGCGAAATAGTTTTAATATGGTTAGAGCGCATTCAACCAATTAGTCAGGCTTGGAGTGAGTCCAACAACCCAAACTAACGATTGACCTCTGACTCTTACCATATTAGAGTTAAACTATTCCAATGATTTGAACATGTTCAGGTTCGAGCCGGGCTTGGAGTGAGTCCAACAACCCAAACAAGAAACAGAACTCTGGTTCTAACCATATTAATGGAAGGTGTAGGCTTTAATATTGAGTTAGGGTTTTATGTCTCATCCTCTTTGCATGCAAATAACTATTATCTACATGGCATGGCATACATGACATACATCTACATGTCACGACACGCATGGCATAATGTTATGCATCTAATGCAATTACATGTCATACAATTATGTCATGTATATATTTCTTTATATGTCATAACTATTTATGGAAATAAAATATGTTTAAGATTTGATTCTTCAAATCAAATCATAATTAAATTAGGAAACAAATTTCCAAATCTAATCACATATTTTATTCATGGAATTATTTGATTAAGGAAAATCTATTTAGGAAACCAATTTCCTAAATCATTAAAACTACTTATGGAAATAAAATATTTTAAGATTTGATTTCCCAAATCAAATCATGATTAAATTAGGAAACAAATTTCCAGAATCTAATCAAATATTTTATTTATGGAAAATATCAATTTCCATAAATACTTCCAACTTTCCAAAAGTGGAAGATTTCCATAAATACTTCTAGACTTTCCAAAATTGAAAAATTTCCATAAATACTTCTAAATTTCCAAAATTAGAAAATTTCTAGAAATACATTATGACTATCGCAAAACCATTTTACGATTATGTCGAAACACAACCTGGGCTCTGATACCACTGTTGGGTTTCCTGCACCGCGGCGTGTGTGTGTTCGATCATGTTTCGTAAACATGAGCACAGCGGAAGCAATTAAAAATAATAAATCTATATTTATTACAACACACACAACACACGCATGCTATTACAACAAGTGTAGACATAACCGTAAATTAAAATTTGCAATAAAAGGAAATTAAACTACGTTATACCTTCCGTATGACGTGTAGCGGGAACGGCATCAACCGGAACGATCCTCGTAAGAATCGTCTCTATCCGTATCCATGCCGAGCTCCTCGGGATGACTTCGCTAAGTCACGAGCTTCGTCTTCGTACGGGTTACTAGCCTCGTGTTGAAGACGACGTGATCGAGAGATGATCACGATCCGAATCCAAATTCGGATCCAAAACGAGTTCTCAAAACTCGCTTCTCCGGAGAGGTATTCGTCAACCGTTTGACGAATCCTTCGTCCTCCACCTCAGAGGTTTACCGGAGATCAAATCCCCGGTAAGTTAGCCGCTGTCGGAGCACTAACCGTCGTCCAAACGACGCTCCGACGAGAGGAGAAGCTGTCCAGAAAACTGGACAGCTTGGTGGAGGAGTAGGCGCCGGCCAAAACAAGGAGAGAAAAGGCTCACCTTGATGCCGAACCTATAGGAGATCACCGGAGGGTCGCCGGAGGTTCACCGGCTGGAGCTTGGACGCCGGCAAGGAGCTGGACGGCGCCACCACAAGCTGGGCGGCAACAACATGTTGGGCGGCTAGGGTTTGGATGATTAGGGTTTAACAATCCCTTAAGCCCTCTTTTATAGAGAACTAATTCTCTTAATGGTTAATGGATCATATCCATAAAGCCCGTTAACCCGCTCCATTAGGATAAGTTAAAATAAACCAAACCATGATGGTTTATTTTAAGTTAAAACGAACCGAACCAACCTTTGGTTCATTCGTGTAATATAAACCAAACCCTTTGGTTTATTCTCATCCATTGGATTAGAACCAAACCATTTTGGTCCATCCATTATGTCTTCATAAGACACGGCCCATCCACGCTTCCATTGCGACTGAAACAATTTCATGCTCGCTTTATGTTTGGTCCCACCAAACATAGTTTCTCTCGGTCTGAGAATCCCATTCTCAAGCTCGTTTTAAATCCTTTGGATTACACTCGGTGTGCGTGTGACCAAATAGGTTCTCGGTTTATGTTGGCCGTCTATAATTAACCATTAATTATAGAACGATCATGAGTGGCACCTAGTAGTACATCATGATCCCCAATTAACCGAAAAGATCAACTTGATCCGTAACTATTTTCAAACCCTTCAAGAGCTCGAATGAATCGCCCCCATTCCCTTCACTCATCTTATACCCACTTGGTTCAGGACATGGTCTATTGTGTCAGTCCCCACTAGGCTGACTACGTCACACCTAGCCCAAGTATCATTTCCTCGTCCTACGGATTCTAGTTACTCCACATGTATCGAAGAGTACTTTACTCTAAACATGTAATACTTTGGCCAAAGACTTTAGTAACAATCCGACGAGAGGCCATGGGTATACATCTCCTCGCAAGGAGTGGTGAATCCTTTATAGGCTATTCAAACACCTTCGATCACTTCGACTTATACCTAATCATCCCGGGTCCACATCTCCTCGGAGATGTTTGCTTAAGATGTCAAAGCATAAGTCTCCATGATCAAGATGACTTGAATACCGCAAGTCAAAGGAACATCGCACTTAAGCTATAGTAAGAACTTCATTGACATATCTATATATGCAGAGAACCATATGAAGTCTTACGGCTGATCACTCCAATGAACTAGTTACCATAACTAGCATCCACGATTAACTCCGGACATCACAATGTCTCCAGCCAGTGAGAATCAGCTGCTTGGATACACCAAGGAGCATACCTCGTGTTAGTCTCGACAGAATTGATGGTGTCCAAATCCATCAATTCATCGACTAGGGATAATTCCGATACATCACAATTACACATGTAGAGATACTCACTAGTTGTGATCCAATCACAAATTCTCTCATGCTGTGAATCGTATCGTGGACATTCAGTAAATGAGTTTAAGATCCAATCAAATACATTAAACATGTATACTCAAATCGTGAATCTTCATTTATCATATAAATGGTTCAAACATAAGGCGATTGCCTTAGGACATCTCTCATATATTACTAACAGTGCGTGTGACCAAATAGGTTCATGGTTTATGTTTGTCATCTATAATTAACCATTAATTATAGAACGATCATGAGTGGCACCTAGTAGTACATCATGATCCCCAATTAACCGAAAAGATCAACGGTTGATCCAGAACTATTTCTGAAACCCTTCAGCAGCTCGAATGATTCGTGCCCCATTCCCTTCACTCATCTTATACCCACTTGGTTCAGGGCATGGTCTATAGTGTCAGTCTCCACTAGGCTGACTACGTCACACCTAGCCCAAGTATCATTTCCTCGTCCTACGGATTCTAGTTACTCCACATGTATCGAAGAGTACCTTACTCTAAACATGTAATGATTTGGCCAAAGAATTTAGTAACCATCCGACGAGAGGCCATGGGTATACATCTCCTCGCAAGGAGTGGTGAATCCTTTATAGGCTATTCAAACACCTTCGATCATTTTGACTTATACCCAATCATCCCGGGTTCACATCTTCTTAGAGATGTTTGCTTAAGATGTCAAAGCATAAGTCTCCATGATCAAGATGACTTTAATACCGTAAGTCAAAGGAACATCGCACTTAAGCTACAGTAAGAACTTCATTGACATATCTATATATGCAGAGAACCATATGAATTCTTACGGCTGGTCACTCCAATGAACTAGTTACCATAACTAGCATCCACGATCAACTCCGGACATCACAATGTCTCCGGCCAGTGAGAATCAGCTGCTTGGATACACCAAGGAGTATACCTCATGCTAGTCTCGACAGAATTGATGGTGTCCAAATTCATCAATTCATCGACTAGGGATAATTCCGATACACCACAATTATACATGTAGAGATACTCACTAGTTGTGATCCAATCACAAATTCTCTCATACTTTGAATCGCATCGTGGACATTCAGTAAATGAGTTTAAGATCCAATCAAATACATGAAACATGTATACTCAAATAGTGAATATTCATTTGTCATATAAATGGTTCATACATAAGGCGATTGCCTTAGGACATCTCTCATATATTACTAACATAGACATATTGCCCAAAGATCATGGTTGTATATTTCATATGTTTTCAAAACATTTTCTTAATCTAAAATCTATGCATTCATGTTTTGAAACAATTGGAACCAAAACTAGGTATTAAACTTGATACTCACATGATAAAAAACCTAGTGGTTTTTAAACCTTTTGGATTTTTGGCAAATATGTGAAAATATAATGATTTTTCATGAAGTCCTATTTTTCACTGATAAATAATCTTACAAGAAATATGTTCCCCAAATTTCATGATTTTTTGAATTTTTTGGAATTTTTAATGCATTTCTGAAAAATTCAGTTTGAAAATCAGAAAGTTTTGAAATTCGCGTGCCAGTCGACTGGTAGTCTGAACCAGTCGACTGGTGGCCTGAAAATTAGACTAGTTAAGGTCGAATTCAGGTTTTAGACTAATTTTTGGTATTTTCCTTCTATTATACTTGATGCCATGAGTTTATAACTTAGTGTTAATCTTTTTGATGGTGTCAAAGGGGGAGAATTGATTATGTTTAAAGAAATTTAAGGGGGAGAGAGAGTTTCATGGATTAAGGGGGAGTTGCATGTTGCTATATCATGTTTATGTTTACATGCTTTATTTCCTTAGAAATTTAATTTTTATCAAATGTTTACCTAACTTAAACGGATTGCCACACATCAAAAAGGAGGAGATTGTTAGTGCAATCTTTTGCCATGATTAGGTTTTGATGTGTGTGACAAAGGATTTAAGTTAGTTTGTTATGATTTGATATGTGCATTGAAGTCGTGCAGAACTTAGTAATTCGCACATAGAGTCGTGGCGAGTTTCACATCTCATGACTCGGTTCTTGAGTCGGTGAAGGATTGCTTTGCGGAAGCCGTGCGCTTGGAGCATCCGAGGGACCGTCGGACGAGAAGCTTGGAGTGAAGCCAGAGGAAGTAGACTTCGAGTCAAGAGATGCGAAGGAGCATTGCAGAGTCGTGCGCCTGATGCTGCCGAGGGACGTGGCCGAGAACGAAGAGAACTTCGAAGGCGAGGGACTCCGAGGGATGAGAGTGAGCGAATGTAACCCGGGAAGGGGTAGCTCTTAGGTGAAACATGGCCATTTGGCCAAGTTTCGGATGAGTTTTCCCGATACCAGTTGACTTCCATGTCATGGAAATCGACTGCTCTGAGTTGATGGTTCGATCGACTGGTCTAATGGGGCTGGATCAAATTGATCACCGATCATTGCAACGGATCGATGATCGGTGATGGCGATCGATCGCCAAGAGACGATAGTCGTGATGGCACCGCGGGCACGAGAATGGAGTCGACCTCGTTGAGGACTCGACTGATCGAGCACCAGTCGACTGATGGTAATATCAGTCGACTGATGCCAGTACCGTTGGATGAAATCCAACGTGGAAATCGGCCGTTATTAGGCAACGACTACAAGACCAGTCGACTGATTGGGACATCAGTCGACTGCTCCTGTGTCAACGGGAAGAAACCCTCTTCCTCTATAAAGAGGAATGGGTTGGGGCTTTGGGAGGCTAATGTTGATGCTCCAATTTGCTCCCAAAGTTCTCTAAGAGGTTTTCCACTCTTCTTACTTGCTTTATTTCCATTCTATTGTAAGAAGAGAGATTGTAAAGAGGTTACCTCCACCTAGCTTTATGCAAAGGAGAGATCTATTGGATAGATTGTGGAGTGATTCACTGTGGACGAATCGGACCGTGGATTAGCGACGTAGCCGTGAACCACGTTACATCTCGGTGTTTGTATTGTTTGTTTATCTTTTGCTTTGTCTTTATTTATATTTGCATATTCTTCTTGCGCTAATGTTTTGTAGACGAGCAAAATATGACATCCAACGAACGAGGGCTATTAACCCCCCTCTAGCCGGCCGTTTCGATCCCCAACACATGTTGTGTAGGATTGTATTATTGTTGTGTTGTTTCTGCTGTATTTTGTTGTGTTATTAATTATTATGGTTACATTTATATATGTTATTGTTGTTGTGGGCCTACGGGCCTTGTATTAACACGATATGTTGCCACGTACAGGGGAGATGCCGTCTGTTTACTTTTTGGCACGCCATACTCTCGGGGCGTGACAACTTTATTGGTATCAGAGCCCTAGGTTCTGCGATGCCATACAATGTTGTTTTGTGTCGAGTCTTGGATTCTAGGGAGTCGATTTGTTTCGGTTTTGGTTTTCTGAGATGAGACTGACAGCGGCCTGAGCTCCAAGCAGCACGAGGTAAGAATTCCTGATAGCTTATGGTTTAGTAGATATTTATCTAAACATGATCAATAGGTGTATATAGTCAGAGTTATGACACCTCTACAGACTCGTAGTAAGTGTCATCCACCGAGGCAACCAACCGGAGTTACCTTTAGTGTTTATACTCTCGGTTTTGTCGATTATGCATTTAGTGTATATAACAGGGAATAACCTATAGTGTGTTGATTATTGTTCGTAACCGTGGTATGAGTTGACCACGGGAATGACCTGTTTAGTTTGTGAGTCTTGAACCTGTGTCGAAAAGGTGATTTACCATTGAGAGCCGACTGATACCGAGTCGGAAAACAGGGGTCAAGTCGTCACATTTCTTGTAGAAATCAGAGACTACAGTCTTAGGGATTTTCAGTAATTATGCTAGTCAGATCATTACCTGTTGGGTAATGGACAAGACAAGTAGGCTATTGTTGATGCAGATAGCGGAAGGCTAGTTTACGGTGTTTTATAGGGATTTTTATCCCTGAGTTATTCGTACTGGGTTGTATAACTTTGAAGGTACTTTTGAGTACTTAACTCGTGTTATACAAAGAAAGTAGAGTTATTTTCATACCATTATCGGGATTAAGCCGGTATTTGGTGGTAAATGCAGAAAATAATCTTCGGGGAATAATATATCAAAAGAGAGTATTTCTCCGTGTCACTTTCTGTGACACATTGTAGGGAATTCTTGAGCTTCAAGTAGGGTGATCGTCGGTAAGGGGAATACCATGCAAAGTCATTAGACTTGCAGAGTTTACGCTCACCTAACAGCTCAAGAACGTGAATGGATGTTTTAAGCCACCCACGGTTATTAGCTTACGTTTGGAGTAAGATCACTGGATCTTCTATCAGATCCTGTCGGAAGGCATTGGATTGAGTCAGGAGTTTAGAAATGACTCCGTACAAGTGTTTAAGAGTTGGAGATCGATAAGCAGATATTGCAGGTCAACTTATAAGAGTCAGAAGTCTCTGACTGTTGGATAAAAGGAGCATGATCGGAGTCACAGGCCTTGAGCTATTTTCTGATTATAGATGACCCATCGCAGATAGTCAGGACTGTCTAATGCTATCAGTGAAATCAGAATAAAGACTCCGAAGGGATTATGTGCATGCAGTGCGAAGCACGAAGACACGCGAAGTCAGATTATCCATTGGATCAGTTCATCTGTTGCTATTGTAAGCAACCAGTACATTTGAGGAGGTATACTTTGAAGACTCAGTTGAAGACTATCAATGGTGTTCCGGGAGAATGATGCACTGTCTTGACAGCAGAGATCAGCACAGAAGATTGAGTTATCTCATCAGCATCGACCTACTACCTCAGGCGTGGTTGGAGTTCCATGATACTTCCCTTCAAGGGAAGTGATTTACGCAGTAGTATCAGCAGAAGACATCATAGAAGACTCATGCAGACAATAACAACAGTTACCCCCAGATGTGGATTGGCTTTGTACAGAGGAAAGAGTATACGACAATGGTCGTATCTATTCGGTGTTCTACAGTTGCAACTTGTAGGATTAAGTGATAGGATCAGATGATCTAGGAAGATCCCAGATTATTCGTCGCAGAAATGTGACCGAATTATTGCAGACTATTGGATATGATTTTGTTCTCTTCAGAGAAAGGCCGAGACCTGCGAGGAGCCTTTGGATCGGATTGACATATAATTGATCGTTCAGGGTATTATTCTAGTTTACCCTCTGGGTTAATATATTGAGAGATACTTGTAGTTTACAAGTATCCTTGTCTAGAACATTTTTAGTTCGGATTAGAAGGGTTCCTTTACATCGACTTGTGGGTAGGTGGTATCTCTACCGTTTGGTGAGATGTGAATCAACAATTAAGAAGTCAAGGGATGCCCTTAGACTTGGATAGACATATCTTTACTGTAGACATATCCTTACAGATGGTTAAATTATTGGAAGTATGGTACGATATGTCTCTCGGATGTGCGTATAATCTAAGAGTATTTGGATGTAGTTTTGGATGAACTCCAAGGCTTGCCGTTGCATAGGCAAATGGAGTAGGCGATCGAAATGATTGCGGAAATAGTTCTGGTATCGAATATCACATACCGGGTGATAGTTATGTTGGTATCAATGTTGCTAAATACTATAGAAATTGGAAGAACGTGAGTTGTGATTATAGGAGATGTTGGAAGGGATATTTATCTATCCCAGTATTCCTCCTGGAGAAGATCCGGAACTCTTTGTTGAAAGAGAGATGGACCTTTGAGATTATGTATCGATTATCGATGATGGAATACAGTGGTTGTTGAGAATGAATATCCTTCATTGTGGATAGATGATCTGTTTAGATCAGGTAAGGACACTTGTGTATACTCTAGGGTTGGTTTACGACTGGAGCATTGATATTGTAGTGACATGGTGTCATACAATTATCATTGTCATTGTGATGATTAATATATCATCAGCTTAGAGTAAAGATGATACAGGTGTGTAGAGACGACAATTTCATACTTGGTATGAATTGTACGAGTTTTGATTATGTTGTTAGACTATTTAACGATTTAGTCGTCTATGGACTTGAGAAATCGTGTATTCTGGACATGATTGGATCAGGTTATGGTTGTTGGAGTTGTGCAACTTGTCCACTGTGGATGGTGGTAGTTGGGGTTGCGCACTCGACCACCATAGATGATGGTTTCCTTGTATGATTTGCTTAATACTACGAATGTTGATAGGATACTTTTAGCGTTACTATACCACAGATTTGTTTGCCCAAAAGGGTAATGGAATTCACTCGGTCGTAAACTAGTGAAACCAGTTTATAGGACCTAGACGGCAGTTAACTTTTACACGAGTATTAGTTAATCCTTCCGGGGTGGATAAAAGGATATTGTACGCAAATGTATCATTTCAGGGATCGGAGTGAATCTGATACAGTTGCATGAGACGTATCTTATGCTTATGACAGATAAGAAACTAGGAGATAGGCTATCATATACATGACGTGACTTTAGTAGTTATTATCTGGATTTATAGATGTATGGAACGTAAGTGCTCATGGAGTTTTGACTAGCTACTGGGTAGCTACTATAGAGTTGCTGGAACACGAACAGTTACAACAAGGGAGATTGGTCGCTATAGTCTCCCAGACACTTATAGAATGTGTTGTGGAGTGAGTTTTGGATGGTAGATGGACTTCTCTTGTGAGAAGATAATTTCCCGTCTCTAATATGGATATGAGTTCTGGACACACATCCAGTTAAGGAAGTGTTGCTACATGAAGCACATCATTAGAGATTTGCTATTCACCCTGGTGGTACTCGGATGTACCGAGATTTGAAACGTTGATACTGGTAGAGCGGTATGAAGATAGATATAGCAGATTTTGTTGCTTGATGTTTAGTATGCCAGTAGGTGAAGGCTGAACATCAGAAACTCACTAGATTGCTCCAGGAAATTTTGATTCCGGAATGGAAGTGGGAGCATATCACTATTGGTGTCGTTACGAGATTGCCTAGAATCCATGAAGGACATGATGCGATTTGGGGGATCGTGGATCGACTAACCAAATCAGCTCACTTTCTGCCTATTCATGGAACAAACTCGTTGGAACATTTGACATAGTTGTACTACCGAAGATTATCAGATTTGGTGCCCTCATGTAGGTCACCTTTGAGTACCTTTGAGTATTATATCTGATAGAGATTCCGCAATTTTCCTCGCGATTCTGGTAGAGTTTGGATTAGACCATGGGTATAGAGCTTCGACTCAGTATAATGTTTTATCCGTAGATAGATGGACAGTCTGAGCATAACACTCAGACTCTAGAGGATCTATTAAGATCTTGTGTCATGGATTATGGAGGTAGTTGGGAGAATCACATTACTTTAGTGGAATTTGACTATAAGAATAGTTATCACTCCTCCATTCAGATGAATCCTTCCGAGGCCATATACGTTAAACTCTGTAAAACTCCTGTGTTATGGGAGGAAGTCGGGGAAATGACAGCTATTGGGGGCCACAGAGTATCCAACATGATGCAGAGTTGGTGCGCGTCATCTGATGATGGTTATTAGAGGCACAGGGTCGATAGAAGAGTTACGTAGACCGGAGGTGAAGGCCTTTGGAGTTCTCAGTTGGGGAATAGGTATTTCTGTGAGTTTCACCTACGAAAAGGGTGAAACGATTTGGGTTGAACGAAAAATTTGCTCCACACTATATTGATCCATTTGAGATATTGGAGCAGATTGGGGGTGTAGTTTACCGGTTGGCTTTACCTCTGACACTTGCGGGTGTTCATAACGTATTTCATGGTTATATGCTGAGGAAATGCGTTCTGTTGGCATCGTTGCTATTCCTCGGAGGCTCATCGGCTCCCATGTCCCCGGATTAAAATTTTCACTAATGAAAACTAATCCGGATGGGATGAGTTTCCTAAGCACACCCAATTCGTCGTCGTGCTAACGACTCGAGCGATCGCTTGAACAAACTAGTTGTTCAAGCAACCAAGCTCTTCTAGTCGGTTAGCCGCGGAAGAGACGACGGACGGATCGCCGGTTTTTGTGTTTCTTATCGGGGTCCATGATTATACAAATACATGCAAATGTAAACCAGTATAATCAACATATACTAACATAAAGAACATAAGCTAGCATATCAAATAAGAACATGCAAAGAACAATAATAAAAGTTGTGAAACTTTTATACCTCTTGATCTTCTATCGTATGTCCTAACCTCCTTGTAGACTTCGTGTGGGCGAAGATCCTCCACAAGTTGAAGCTTCCTAGATCTTCTTCAATCCAAAGAAATAAGAACTCTCTTTCCCTTCTTGCTTGAGCCAACCACCAATCCACAAAGGATTGATGCCGCCGGCCCCAAGAATAGAGAGTACAAAATGGAAACCACCAAGGAACCGAAACTAGGGACAAACCCTAGCTTCTAGTGCCGCCGGCCAAGATGGAGTGAAGATGAGAAATGGAATATGTTAGGCGGCGGCCACGGTGGAGGAAACAGAGGAAGGAGCCGGCCACACCCTAGGAAGAGGAAGAGCTCCTCTCCTATAGTTGCCGCCCACCTTCCTTGCATACCCTAGCCGCCCAACCATAGGAGCCAAACCCTAATTAGGGTTTCCTCCTTAGTTCTTCTTGTCGCCCAACCAAGAAGGAAGGAAGAGATCTAACCGGCCACCTTTCCTAGGAAGAAGAAGAACTCTTCCTAAAAGTTGCCGCCCACCTTCCTTCCATGCCTTGGCCGCCCAACCCAAAAGAGCCAAACCCTAATCCAATTAGGGTATCCTCCTTAGGGTTTCTTGCCGCCCAACCATGGTGGAGAGAAGAGATCTAGGAGCTAGCCACCTTCAAGGAAGAAGAAGAGATCTTCCTCAAGTTGCCGCCCACCTTCCTTCCAAGCCTTGGTCGCCCAACCCAAAAGAGCCAAACCCTAATTAGGGTTTCCTCCTAGGGTTGCTTGTCGCCCAAGCAATTGGAGGCTAAACCCTAATCTCCTTAGCATCCATCATCCAACATCTTAGTTGCCGCCCAACCCATGCTCCCTTATTTATAGAGTTAGGTTTAGGCCTTGGTTTAATCTCCACCGTCGGTTTTAGGGTTTTAATCCCAACCGTCGGATCTAGAGATTTAATCTCCACTGTCGGTTCTAGGGTTTTAATCCCAACCGTCAGATCTAGAGATTTAATCTCAACCGTCGGTTCTAGGGATTTAATCCCAACCGTCGGATCTAGAGATTTAATCTCCACCGTCGGTTCTAGGGATTTAATCCCAACCGTCGAATCTAGAGATTTAATCTCCACCGTCGGTTCTAAGGATTTAATCCCAACCGTCGGATCTAGAGATTTGTTTTCCATCATCTGATCTAGACTTCATGAGGTTTATATTAGGCTACGATAGGGACCATGAGGAGGAGTTGGGTCTTGGCCACCCGATGGATCGGAACCACACAAACTTGATCTATCAATGATGTTCCATTCCACTAGAGGATCATCATCGAACTACCTCACCAACCCCCATAAATTAATATAGACTCCATATATTATTTGTACATTCATCTCCCCGTGTTTAAGATATCGAATGTCCGTCAATTAATTGATTTACTGACCATCAATTAATTAACATCTAACTCCTCGAGTAGTACAACTCAACCTTATCATCATATTGACTAAGTCAACCTGCAGGGTTTACATGATGAACCTTATGAGCTCCTCAAGGGGACATCATCAACCTAATACATAGGACACGGTTTCCTCCTATAATCAACGGCACACCATGTAAATAATATCATTTCCCAACTTACCGGGCATGTTGATTTAATCCATAGAAATCTCACCCTATGGTAAATCAAAGAAATAAATATTAAGTACATGTGCCCATTATTATATCGTGATTAAGAGCATGTACAACATAATATCTGAGGTCCGATTCAATTATGTAGTCAGCAATAAATTGAATCACCTCTATGTCGGTCCTGCTCAATACACCGAGGTGTACTAGTGTAACTCTATGTTTAAGACAAAACAATACCAAGCTACACTACAACCATGCCAATGGTTTGTCCAAAACCATCTTTGTTGTGAGCCTCTACTTACACTCTACAAGGGACTGATAACTTGATCTTCTGTGCCACACCCAAGCACCATGTTATCTACAATGTAAAGTATTAGACAATATGCACACATATAAATATAACGTGCAAACAATGATCATGTGATTCTTATTTCAAAATAAAGATGTTCATACAAAAGAGCTAGGCTTTCAGTATACATCCCAACAATCTCCCACTTATACTAAAAGACTATGCTGTTATCATACTGCCATACATCTGATTCCCCTTCCCTCCACTTGCCTATCAAAGCTCTCGCCAGAAGGGCCTTAGTGAAAGGGTCTACCAGGTCATCCTCTGATGCAATCTAGGCGACAGCTTACTTCTACCTCCTTTACGATTTCTCGTATCAGGTGGTACTTGCACTCTATGTGTTTACTAGCCTTATGGGCTCGTGGTTCCTTCGAGTTTGCAACTGCACCATTATTATCACAATAAATTGTTATAATTCTTGGCAAACCAGGAATCACATCCAAGTCCATCAGAAAGTTTCTGAGCCATACAACTTCTTTGGCCGCCTCATAGGCTGCCACATACACAGCTTCCATGGTGGAGTCCGCCACGCATTTCTGCTGGGCACTCCTCCATACAATGGCTCCACCTCTTGTAGTAAACACAAAACCTGAGGTAGACTTACTGTTATTCCTATTTGATTAAAAATCGCAATCCATGCAACCCACAGGGAGTAATTGGTCTGCCCGGTAAACTAGCATATAATCCCTAGTCCTTCTCAGGCACTACAATATATGCTTTACCATAGTCCAATGTCCCTATCACTGGATTACTCTGATATCTGCTAACCATGCCCACGGCAAAGCAGATATCGTGTCTCGTACATAGCATACATGAGGCTTCCTACTGCCAAAGCATAAGGAACCGCCTTCAGCTCCTTTATCACCTCAGATGATCTAGGACACATCTCCTTAGATAAAGGAACTCCATACCTGAAAGATAGAAAACCCTTCTTGGAGTTTTGTATGCTAAAACAATCCAAAATCATGTCTATGTATGAAGCTTGGGATAAGCACAACAACCTTGATCCCAAGGTTATGACCCACTTCTCCCAAGTCCTTCAAAACTGTTTGGACAACCATACCCTTACGTCTGATAACACTCTGATATTGTTGCCAACTACCAAAATATTATCTACGTATAGTACAAGAAATACCACTACGTTTCCGTCACATCTCTTGTATACACAAGACTCATCCGGACTTTGAATAAATCCATAAGACTGGATTTACCTCCGCAAAGCAGATGTCCCAAGACTTCAAAGCTTGCTTCAGTCCATTAATGGACCGATTAAGCTTATATACAATACGCTCTTTGCCCTTAGCAATGAATCCCTCTGGTCGCTTCATGTAGATGGATTCCTCAAGACTTCCATTAAGGAATGCTGTCTTGACATCTATCTGTCACACCTCATAATCCATATGAGCCGCTATGCATAAGAGCTCCCAGACTGACTTGAATCCATAGATTCAATCTCAAGATTCATTGCACTTTGCCAAGATGTTGTATTTATATCTTGGATTGCCTCGTCGTATGTCTAGGATCAGTTCATGTTTGCTAGTGACCAAATCAAGATTCGCCCAAAACATGAATCTAAGAGGTCGTCTAACAACCTCCCACTACGACGAGGTATCATCTGCGGTATCCTTTGTGACACACGC
Organism: Wurfbainia villosa; assembly: GCA_025175895.1. Taxonomy (NCBI): domain Eukaryota; kingdom Viridiplantae; phylum Streptophyta; class Magnoliopsida; order Zingiberales; family Zingiberaceae; genus Wurfbainia; species Wurfbainia villosa. The sequence continues at coordinate 28,997,253 of CM045995.1, forward strand.
GCTGACATGTGGTATATCCTCTTGTACCGTGGTACTAAAGAAGTGACTTCCTTTAACTCCTCCAACAATTTTACCTGGGCTTGTGGCTCATCACATAGTCTTCCTCTAGAAATCAAGCGCTCGTGTTAACGATCACCCTCCGATCTCTAGGACTATAAACAATCCACCCTTCGCCTCTCGATAGTCAACTAACATTCAGACTTATGTATGAGTTTCCATCTTACCAAGATTCGCCTTCACCAATGTGTCAGACTCCCATATCTAAATATGTCTTAGACTAGGCTTTCGCCACCACAATTCAGGAGTAGAAGACACTGATTTAGATGGAACCATGTTCGTAATGTATACCGTCAGATCTAGAGCATATCCCTAGAACGAACCGATAAGTCGTAATAACTCATCATCGATCTAATCATCTCCATAAGAGTCCTTTCCTTCGCCTCGCTACACCGCTCACTGGGTGTGCCAAGCGCGAAATTGGGATTGAATCCAACCTCGATAAGTAGTTCCTAAACTCTCCCAAGAGGTACTCATCACCACGATCAGATCAGTAGTGTCATGCGTATCTTGAACAATCATCTATGAAAAAGATGAAATGTTCAAAACTACCTCTTGTCTGGATAGACATAGGACCATACGAATCAGAATGAACCAATTCCAACACATCTTTGGATCTATACCCCTTGGCCTTGAAAAAGGCCTCTTGGTCATCTTACCCTCCAAGCAAGATTCGTAGGTTGGGAGATCCTCCACCACTAATGAACCCAAAAGTCCATCAGCTATCAACCTTTGAATTCTGCTTAGGTTAATGTGACCAAGCCTAAGAAGCCAAAGATATGTTTGGTTCATCTTCGAAGGTTCTTTTCTCTAATTGGAATTAGAAGATGAGTTATTAACTTCAATTTGCATCGTGGGAGGTTTTGGTTCAAATTTCCTTTCAATGTACCTGAATAGATATTCTCCCTATTCCTTTTTATAACAACTCTGTCATTAAAAGAAATAGAATATCCATCCATAATAATTTAGAAACAGAAACTAAATTCTTTCTAAATAAAGGTACATAAAGGGAATTTTCCAGAACCAAAGTTTTATTATTCTCAAGAGATAAATAAAACTTCTCCCACTGCAATAGCCGCCACCATCATGGCATTACCAAGTAAATGGTAATATCCCCTTTAGCTAGTCGTCGGGTTTCCTGGAACCCCTGCAAACTATTGCAGACATGATTAGTGGCTCTCGTATCTACACACCAGGTGCCGGTAGATAACACCGCTAACCATGTTTCAACGACTAGACCAAAGGATATACTTTTGTTCTGTTTTGGATTGGGACAGTCCTTCTTCCAATTTCCATCCTGCTTGCAAGTGAAGTACTTTCCTTTCGGCTTCTTCACTCTTCCCTGAGATCCTCCCACCATCTTTGCTTCACCTTGTTTCTTCTTCTTCTTGCCTTTCGGCTTAGAAGTAGAAACCCTTTTGAGCAATGATGGCTTGAGGACACTCTTTGAAGAGTGTATACTTGTACTCCTTGCAGATAAGACAATATCTAGAATCTTTTCCAATCAACATTATTTGGGTATAGTAAGTTTATTTCCTTTAGTATCATAGTAAGTGGACTGAAAGTCAATTTTGAAAATCCTAAGAATCACATAGATCATTACTTTACATTTCAAAAAATTATTGATTCCTCAAACAATAAAATTTCGAAATCAACCAACACCTCAAAACACCGAGAATATCGCATGCCACGATAGTGTGGACGTATACGAATTCTACATTTGTAAGAGGAGGTTTTACCCATTAATTTTATTATCTTGTCAACCTTACTTTTTGACAAATAAAATTAATAGTTGGTTCCTCTTTGGCCCTACAAATAAAAGCAGTGACTCCGATGGGGAGGATACTTTTTATTTGTATCTAAGTGTGCACCATTACACGATACTAAGGGAATTATCTCGGATTATGTGCCTTACTGATGGGGAAGTACACACGCTCCTAAATAATTTCCTATAACCATTATTTGACCTAGTGATCCGCAAACAAACTCAACCGATGGGGAGGAAGGCACTCAGAGCCGACGCGCAAGTTTGTTGCATCACACGTCAAATTGTAATGGAGGCCACGGGAATTAATTAAAATATCCCTCTCCCACTTAGTAAATTGAAAATGAGGAATTTTCAAGCACACACAACATGAATATAAAACAAATCAGCAATAAATATGGAAAAATCAGAATTTTTCTAACTATTATGGCATTGTTCTCCAATATGCGTCCCGTCATGTCGCCACCTCGTCCGCTCCTCCTGCGCCATGTACGAGCCAACCGGAGATCCGAGACGAGTATAAAACCTATTTTATTTTACATCCATCGATCCTATACTCCACGAGGGAGTGTACATGAAATCTAGATCGAAAGTAAAATAAAATAAAGAGTGGCTAAACAATGTCGTATTTAATTACAAAAATTAAATACTAATCTAGCCTCGTCAACCCCGAGGATTCAAATAATATACATACAATCACACACAAACAACCACATACACACATATAGCCATAATAGTCGGATCTTATTCCTGCAACCAAAAAGTTAGCCTACGCACATCCTACTATTATCCGGCATACTCAATATATGATATGTGCATGAAAGTAACCGAATCCAAAACACACAAAATCGGAAACCGTGGCTCTGATAGCAATTGTTGGCATCGTTGCTATTCCTCGGAGGCTCATCGGCTCCCATGTCCCCGGATTAAAATTTTCACTAATGAAAACTAATCCGGATGGGATGAGTTTCCTAAGCACACCCAATTCGTCGTCGTGCTAACGACTCGAGCGATCGCTTGAACAAACTAGTTGTTCAAGCAACCAAGCTCTTCTAGTCGGTTAGCCGCGGAAGAGACGACGGACGGATCGCCGGTTTTTGTGTTTCTTATCGGGGTCCATGATTATACAAATACATGCAAATGTAAACCAGTATAATCAACATATACTAACATAAAGAACATAAGCTAGCATATCAAATAAGAACATGCAAAGAACAATAATAAAAGTTGTGAAACTTTTATACCTCTTGATCTTCTATCGTATGTCCTAACCTCCTTGTAGACTTCGTGTGGGCGAAGATCCTCCACAAGTTGAAGCTTCCTAGATCTTCTTCAATCCAAAGAAAGAAGAACTCTCTTTCCCTTCTTGCTTGAGCCAACCACCAATCCACAAAGGATTGATGCCGCTGGCCCCAAGAATAGAGAGTACAAAATGGAAACCACCAAGGAACCGAAACTAGGGACAAACCCTAGCTTCTAGTGCCGCCGGCCAAGATGGAGTGAAGATGAGAAAGGGAATATGTTAGGCGCCGGCCACAGTGGAGGAAACAGAGGAAGGAGCCGGCCACACACTAGGAAGAGGAAGAGCTCCTCTCCTATAGTTGCCTCCCACCTTCCTTGCATACCCTAGCCGCCCAACCATAGGAGCCAAACCCTAATTAGGGTTTCCTCCTTAGGTCTTCTTGTCGCCCAACCAAGAAAGAAGGAAGAGATCTAACCGGCCACCTTTCCTAGGAAGAAGAAGAACTCTTCCTAAAAGTTGCCGCCGACCTTCCTTCCATGCCTTGGCCGCCCAACCCAAAAGAGCCAAACCCTAATCCAATTAGGGTATCCTCCTTAGGGTTTCTTGCCGCCCAACCATGGTGGAGAGAAGAGATCTAGGAGCTAGCCACCTTCAAGGAAGAAAAAGAGATCTTCCTCAAGTTGCCGCCCACCTTCCTTCCAAGCCTTGGCCGCCCAACCCAAAAGAGCCAAACCCTAATTAGGGTTTCCTCCTAGGGTTGCTTGCCGCCCAAGCAATTGGAGGCTAAACCCTAATCTCCTTAGCATCCATCATCCAACATCTTAGTTGCCGCCCAACCCATGCTCCCTTATTTATAGAGTTAGGTTTAGGCCTTGGTTTAATCTCCACCGTCGGTTCTAGGGTTTTAATCCCAACCGTCGGATCTAGAGATTTAATCTCCACCGTCGGATCTAGGGTTTTAATCCCAACCGTCGGATCTAGAGATTTAATCTCAACCGTTGGTTCTAGGGATTTAATCCCAACCGTCGGATCTAGAGATTTAATCTCCACCGTCGGTTCTAGGGATTTAATCCCAACCGTCGGATCTAGAGATTTAATCTCCACCGTCGGTTCTAGGGATTTAATCCCAACCGTCGAATCTAGAGATTTGTTTTCCATCATCTGATCTAGACTTCATGAGGTTTATATTAGGCTACGATAGGGACCATGAGGAAGAGTTGGGTCTTGGCCACCCGATGGATCGGAACCACACAAACTTGATCCATCAATGATGTTCCATTCCACTAGAGGATCATCATCGAACTACCTCACCAACCCCCATAAATTAATATGGGCTCCATATATTATTTGTACATTCATCTCCCCGTGTTTAAGATATCGAATGTCCGTCAATTAATTGATTTACTGACCATCAATTAATTAACATCTAACTCCTCGAGTAGTACTACTCAACCTTATCATCATGTTGACTAAGTCAACCTACAGGGTTTACATGATGAACCTTATGAGCTCCTCAAGGGGACATCATCAACCTAATACATAGGACACGGTTTCCTCCTATAATCAACGACAAACCATGTAAATAATATCATTTCCCAACTTACCGGGCATGTTGATTTAATCCATAGAAATCTCACCCTCTGGTAAATCAAAGAAATAAATATTAAGTACATGTGCCCGTTATTATATCGGGATTAAGAGCATGTACAACATAATATCCGAAGTCCGATTCAATTATGCAGTCAGCAATAAATTGAATCACCTCTATGTCGGTCCTGCTCAATACACCGAGGTGTACAGTGTAACTCTATGTTTAAGACAAAACAATACCAAGCTACACTACAACCATGCCAATGGTTTGTCCAAAACCATCTTGGTTGTGAGCCTCTACTTACACTCTACAAGGGACTGATAACATGATCTTCTGTGCCACACCCAAGCACCATGTTATCTACAATGTAAAGTATTAGACAATATGCACACATATAAATATAACGTGCAAACAATGATCATGTGATTCTTATTTCAAAATAAAGATGTTCATACAAAAGAGCTAGGCTTTCAGTATACATCCCAACACGTTCCATGTTCATATCATGTTCTGAAAGAGGTTCCGATTCTACCTCAGTTTAATGCGACTTACGAAAAGAATTCAGGGTGGATCCTGGGTCACAAGGAGCGACAGTTGTGGCACAAAACCATCCGACTCGTAAAGGTTGGATGACAGTATCATACCGGTGAGGAGGCTATGTGGGAGCTGGAAGATACTATCCAAGCTTAATACCCTCATCTGTTCACTTAAAGAATGTATGTGATCCTTTCAGAAACTTGCTTGAAGTAATTTTTGCATGTTAGTACAAAATTTGGGGACCAAATTTTTATTAGTGGGAGAGAATGTAAGGTACTGGGAAATACGATAATAATAAAAATCCTTGTTAATTAAAAAATTATCTTATGGAATTTTTAGGATTTTTTAGAAATTTTTCTGGATTTAAACGAAGGTTCTATGGACATTTCATGGGGATAAAGCGGATAGGCTTTTGTAAAGCCTGTTTAGACTATCTGAGAAATAAATAGGTAATTAACTGCAACTTCTCATTCTCGCGACCATTCTTTTCTTTCCACAATTCCCCTTCTCCTCCTTTCGATTTCTCACACCGCCGCCGACTTCTTTCTTCCTCCCGACTTCTCACGCGCAACCGCAGTTCTTCTCCTCTTCACTGTCACCAGCGTCGATCTTCGCCTGATCTCTGCCCCGCTCTTATTTCCGCCACCGATGGTCGCTTCCTCGAGCCGCTCGTCGTGCACCCTACCATGCCATCATCATGTCGATCGTCGTCACCACGCTGCAAGCTGGATCCACTGCCACCACAGCAAAGCACCCTTGCCGCAGGTCAGTCTGATTTCTTCCTCCTTGGCACTGTTGAACCTTCATGTGATCTGATTAGAGGCCTTGTCGCCATGGCAGAGAGCGGCTGCCACCGATCTCGTGGGGTCTTGAAGCTGGTGGTTTGGAGGGGAAGAGCAGCAATAGTTCCGATGGTGGAGCTGTCCACGGTGAACCACTTAGATCGAGAAAGAGGGGTGACGTCGTGAGGTAGGTTTTAGATGTAATTTCATAATTTTTGTGTGCTGCTCAGAGTGAAATGACTATGTTTTGTAGCCAGGCTAGGAGCTGGGATCATTGACCTGGTGCGCTGTTGTGTGGTGTCCAATTGGTGGGAGAAGAGGAGGTAAGCTGTATTTACACTTTTGAATCTAGGAGCTTTCCAATTTTTTGTTATTAGTTTCAGTTGATATTTGACTTATTGGGGATTCGGGAGGCTGTGAACGATGGATTAAATGGTTAGATAGCTATTTGGGTTTCATTTTGTTTTGTGATGTGAATTGGGTGTATGGAGTGGAATGAGTTATGGAAATTCCAGAAGTTAGTTATACATAAGGGGAATGTGAGTTGGTATGAAAATCCTAAAGGGGATGTTCTGTTCATGCCCTATTATTGAAGGGCTATGAATGTGTCAAATGTGAATTTGTGGTAAAGGGATGAATGTAGAAGCTGAGGGCTCAATGGGGAGGTTGATTACGATGAATTGATCATAATGATTGGGGGGTTTCTAATTCATGTTTGATAGAAGGACGTGAATATAGGAACAAGGTAATAATGGATTTGTATATTGTCGGGTGTTGGAACTTAGTGCTTGTTATGTGCCATGCAGGACGTGGTTATGAGATAGGTCTGTGGGAATGAAGATATTTATCACGGGCTTCTCGAAAGGTGGGTAATTTTCTACCCTGGTTAGGTAGTTGTAGTTGCATTCAGATTTAGATATAGATATGATCATCTTATATGTTCATATTATCTTGACCCTGCTCTTATTTATCCTTATGCATGATACTTGTAGTTGGCTATATATACTCAAATGTTGATATCACATTTTCCTTTATCATGATTTAGGAGTTACAAATGTGATGTAAGTAGATCATAAATGTTTAATAGGGTGTAGATGTTAGAGTACGGATGATGACCTGATTTGTAAATTGGGTAAAAGGTCATCCATGGGTAGGTAATGCCCTAAATGTAGAATTTGTTGGTGCAATTGGCCCAGGTCACGATTGACCAGGACTTGAGTTTGACTCGAGTGATGTTTTGATGTTCGACAAAAACATATGACAATGTAATTGTCATAGGGAAGTCCAAGTCTTGAGTACTTGGCATGGGAAGTCCAAGGGGTTTGATATTGGCGGCGTAAAGTCCAAGCGGGAGTCTTGGCAGCATAAGTCCAATGGTTGGCGGCGTAAAGTCCAAGCGGAGTCTTGGCTGCGTAAGTCCAATGTGCCTTGGCGGTGTAGACACCGTTAGCATGACATAGCCGATGGAAGCACCTGAAGGCTAACGCGATGGATGAACAAGTCATGGATGACTTGGAGGGATCCGAGAGGCGTGAGGCTGATGGAGGTGGCTAGAAGGCTTAGATCTAGGCTAAGGGTGGTCTAGCAAGTATGGGGGAACCATACTTGGGTTAAAACCTCATGTTTGAGGTATGCCAGTCGACTAGTGTCATGTGGAAGTCGACTGGACCGAGTCAACTAGGGTTTGACTATGGGTTATGGCCTAGCAGTCGACTGCCAGAGGTGGGCAGTCGACTGATGGCTCGAGCAGTCGACTGATCGTGTGATCAGTCGACTGGTGCTCGAGAAATCGGCCACAGAATGGAGTCGAGACTCGACTAGTCGAGTGAGGACTCCATCAGTCGACTGATGGGTATGATCAGTCGACTGATGGTAGATCCGTTGGACTTATCTAACATGGATCTAGCCGTTGTCTCACGACAACAATGGCATCAGTCGACTGATCGACCTTTTCCAGGACAGGTTGAAGCTATATAAGGAGCTCGTGATGGAAGAAAAGATAGCGATTTTCTTGAGCGAAATTAAAGGGGGAAGTTGGTGCTTTCCAGTCCTTCAAAGCTAGTTCAAGGCAATCAAAGATCAAGCAATCCAAAGCTCTTGTAAAGTGTTTTTTTTATTTGCATTTGTATTTCATATTGTATTTGCTTGTATCTACTTGATTATTGTTGTAATCATATTGTACGAGGTTTCTCCGCCTCCGGATTGTTCCGAGAAGGAGTTATTATTATAGTGGTGTGTGATTGGCATCGCTAGGGTTCGTACGAACCCGATCCGTGGAGTAGGAACCATGCGGTTCCGAACCATGTTAAATCTTCGTGTCTTTGTGTTTGTGATTGTGTTTCGTTATTGTCATTATATATATATATTCCACTGTGCTAACAAAACTTGTAGACACGATCACGAACAAATTCCATCTACCAATGGTCAAACGCTATTCACCCCCTCTAGCGGCGTCAAATCTTCTACAATTGGTATCAGAGCCTGGTGGCTCTTCAACGGATTAACAACCGGGAGCAAGACGCTAGAGAGTGAAGATGGAATTCCAAGACAAGCTTGGATGGGATATCAACACACCTATCCCTTATACCTTCTATGGACAAGAAGGATTCAATCAATGGAAGGTGAGGATTGAAGAATTCTTGATGATGAAGGACTTTGAAGAGTGGGGCATTTTGATGGAGGGATTTCAATATCCAAAAGGGCCCAAGGGAGGAATTCTCAAGATGAAGAAGTGGACCGAGGAACAAATCCAAGAGTTCGAAAAGAATACAAAGGTAATTAAATTCTTGGTTGATTTGATTCCTAATAAAATTATGTGTGAGTTAGGTGAATACAAGGATGCCAAAGAGCTTTGGAGTCAAGTGACAAAATATCATGAAGGCTCACAACCGATCCAAGAGGAAGAGACCGAAGAGGCTAATTCATCATCCTCACAAGAAAGTGAGGAGTCAACCTTCGGATCGGAGAAAGAAGAGGTGGAAGAAGTGGAAAAAGTATCCACTTCTAGGATTGAGGAGATTAGAGCATCCTCAACACCGGAGCAACAAGAAGTAACATCTACATCCGGTGAAGAGGAAGAACAAGCTCAAAAGATCCTCACCACTGAACTAGGTAACTCAAACACTCAAATTTCAAATAAAATCCATATATTGTGTTTTGAGTGTAGGGAGTATGGGCACTACAAGAGCAAGTGCCCAAAGAAGATTAAGAAGACTCCTCCGACGCCTAAAAGTCAACAAAAGTCAAAGGATGGCGGTTCCCCATCATCTAAAAACAAAGAGCATATCATTTGCTTCAAATGTCGACAATCGGGACATTACCGAAATCAATGTCCTAGGGGGAGCAAGAAGATCCAAGAAGGAGTATCACAAGTAGGGGGAGCTACTAAGGCAAACCCTAAGGTATATTTTCATAATGCTCATGTCTTAAATTCTAAGCAAAAGCATGCTAGAGTTAATTCAAATAATGTTGCTATTACTCATGAATCGAAGCATGCTAGGAATGATAAATCTAGGCCTATTTCAAAGAAGGAGAAATTTGGGACTAATGTCCCTAGAAATATCATTCCTAAGAAAGTAATTAAGAAAATCGAAAATCATTTAGGTATCAATTCCAATAAGAGTAAATATATGTCTAAGGCAAATGATAATTCCCAAAAACCTAATCAAAAATCATTTGGGCAATTAGAATTAGAGAACCAAGCTTTAAGGTCAAGGCTTGAAAAACTAGAAAAGACCCGAAATAAGCTACAAAATCAATTTCAAGGGTCTAATGGTCAATGTCAAGGGTCAAGATCTCAAAGTCAACATTTAGGACCCAAAAGACAAAAGTCAACCGAGGGAAAGAAAGGTTTGGATCACAAACCTATGCCTAAGGAGACGTATCATTGTGTTCCATTTGACTATGGAACACAAACTAGGTCTAGGAAGACCAAGGTTGCAAGGGGAGTTACCTCTAGAGTCAACCTAGGTAAGACCGCAATGACCAAGGCTAACAAGCCTAAGAGGGTCATTAGGAAGGTATCTAGGGAGGTTATCCCTAAGGAATACCTAATTAATTCAATGAGCTCAAATAGATTTTGGGTTCCAAAGAGCGTGATTGATTCACGTTAAATGGATTAGAATGTGCCAACCATGATTGGATGAGTAGGTAACTCAACCATGGTAAAGGTGACACTTTAGGCTATTTTCAAGGTTATGGGTGCCTTGGAAAAACATTTGAGCTTTAATCCTAAAGGGTTTTAGGATGTGCCAATATAGTTTTTGAAAAACATGATAATCAATAAAATTGGCACAATCTAGATTTAGAGATCATAGTGTGTAACTTTGATTGTTGGCACACTTTAAAAGTTCATGAAAAAGTAACATCAAGAGTGATACTCAAGTGTCACACAACTTGATGTCTTGTACTCACCATGCTTCATATGTTTTGCCATATGTTTGCATGGAAGGAATGTCTAGGATGGATTGCATCTCACAAAATAAGTCTTTTACCTTGATTGTGTATTTTAACACTTAGAAAGGGTGAGATGTTAGGATTTCGAAATCATTGAATGTTAATGTTTGCAAAAATGAAATAAAACATTAAAATACATTAACGAATACATGAATATAATTATAACATCAATATGTTCGATATACAAGAATAAACATGATAAAATGGAATAAATTAATGAAGAAATCGAGATTTTCGAATCGAAATCGGATATCGTCGATCGATAATGTATCACCGATCGATAACTTATGATCTGATATGATGCGGTCATCAATCGAGTGCTAGCTTCATGACTCGACTGCTTGAACATCAGTCGACTGATGGTACTGTTCACCGAGGCTGAAGGTCATCAGTCGAGTGCTTGACGAGCAGTCGAGTGATGCGCATATCGATCAATCGATGAGCAACATCGATCGGCGATGTTACCTGTAGCACGCCGCGTAAGGTTCAACGATCGATTGTCGACCGGATCGATCGGCTCACGCTCGGTAAACCCGGATAATAAACGCGATCGATCGACTAATGCCGCACATCGATCGCGCATCGCGATTTTATAACGCCAACCGCTTAGGCGTCTTCACGCGACGCACCTTCGGCTTTTCCTCTCCTCTCCGATCGCCATCTCCTTCTCCGACTAACCCTTCCGGACGTGCCAGCCGCCCAAGCTTTTAGGTTTGATAGATAAGCCCATTTTCTTGCGTTTTTCACTTATTTCAAGCTTTAGTTCACTCGTTCTAGGGTTTGGTTCCTTGTTTCCGATTAGGGTTCCGACGTTTGAGTCCTCCAGCGAACTTTCTGGCGACCCCTTCAGCGATATCTGACCATCCCATCGCCACATCTCCAAATGGCGCCTAAGTAACACTCTTCTTACCCAAGCCCTAATTTACCTTTCCATTATAATTTAGTTTTATCTAATCATGTATTATTTTCCTTGCATGTCATATCATTACATTGCATTCATAATAGGAGAGCCCGTAGGAATGATCCACCCAAGGGTGAATCTCGATTGTACCAACCTATGTTGGTTAGGTACATCGATAGGGACTTTTTCAATCGCCATTGTAGTGATGTCATGGAATTATTTGCATACTATAATCTCATGAAAATTGTCTTATGCACGCATCCCATTAATGATGACCTCCTTAAGGAGTTTTATCAGAACCTGAAAAAGGTAGACGACGACCCTACCTACACTACTCATATTGCAAAATGCGAGTTAGAGTTCACTCCTGCGATACTACAGGAGTTTCTCGAGTGTAAGCCCTCGGATGACACCTTTATTTTTTACCCTACCATGGATTACCCTTTACCCGAGCCCTTTGACCATATCTCTATGGAGTCCATGCATGAGCATATCTTTGGTTATCCTCGTCCACCGGCCCAGAATTTATTCCCTATCACTGAGTTATCTGCACCTGACAATGTACTTTACAAGGTCATTGTTGGGTGTTTTCTTCCCATCGTCACTTGGGGTCTAGCCAAGATTCGACCTCCCCATCTTTTTCTTCTATACGCCATGCATCATAAGTTAGACATAAACTTTGCATTAAACATGTTTCACTGCATTGTGCATTTTATTTCCCCTGTACAAGGGAAAGTGCATATGCCATATGGTCATATCATCACAGCATGACTAGAGTCCGTAGGCGTTAACATCTACAGGGGTTCTCTGAGAGCGCTATCTGAGGTGTACGATTGTATATCAGTTCGTAACTTCTCATTAGCAAAGCTATGGATGGGGCCTGGACAGATGGAGTTGGCACCTCGACCACCACCCAGGGAACGCAGAGAGCCTCCTCCGATACCCAGAGAGGCGACAGAGGACTACGAGGATGCAGACGCCGCTGATGAGGATGATCAGATGCTGACAGATGCATCAGTGGCGGGTCCATCAGATCATCGCGGGATTGGAGTCCGGGATTTCAGACTATCGCGATCGATTGACTCTAGGTCATCGCATATTGGCAGGCCAAGCATCCTTCGACGCACGTCTTGATCGGATGGAGGAGTCCCAGAGCCGCATCGAGCAGCGTCAGCTCGATATGTTAGAGATGATGCGGGCCTGGACCTTGAGTCAGCAGCCTCCTCCACCGCCACCTCCTGCAGACGATTAGATATTGAGGATGTTAGATTTTCTGTGGTTGTCAGTTTTTATAGTGAGATTGAGCATAGCCAATCTCCATTTTGAATGTAAAAGACTAAAATTTTTTTAAGTTAATAGAAATTTTTGTTTATGAAAATCTTGTGTGTTTGGATGAGTATTTGTATTATTGTATTGCTTATGAAAGTTGATATATCATGACATGAAATTGCATCCTATCATATACCATTTCATGTCATTGTTTAGGATTATTTTAGATGTCATGTGTTCTTAAAGTTCATCATATGTCATGACATCATGATCATTGGTCATGTTTTTATTTTTCCATCACTATGCCATGATCATTTCATGCATTAATTTGATTGAACATTGATTTAAGGAAAATGGCATGACTTGAAGTCTCACTTATAAGGGAATCAAGTAGGGTTGCCTAGGAAATACATGAAACCCTAGATAAAGTGAATCAAAACCCACATCTCACATCACATTGACATGTATGTGTATTTATACACCCTAGATACATGTGAGATGCTAGGATAATAAGTTAGGTTCAAGATGCATGGGTAGTGCATCTAGATGAACTCAAACCTATTTTAATTATCACCAAGAATCATAAGAAAAGCTAATATACAAGCTATGTATATTTAGCCAATAAATTATGGTTCAAAATAGGCTTTCAAAAACATTTTAAAATCAATTTGGAAAACCTTGGTGAAATCTATCTTTTGATAGCCATCATCATTGTAGAAGTTGATACAAAGTGGATCAAAAACTTTAAAGTTTTTATTAGTTTTGAACTTTGTACCAATCTCCAATTTCAATGGTAAAAATATTTTTCTAAAATTTTTCACCTATTGTATTGGTCATAAGTATTATACGTACCAAATTTCGTGATTTTTCGATATACGTATAATTATTTATGATTTTCTAAAATTCAACTCTGATAAGCAAATTGAAATTTCTGATTATCGATCGCTCATTGGTGGCGATCGACGGAGGTGCCGATCAACCGATTTCAATCACTTTCATTGGTAGCTTGATTTCGGGGTAAACAAGGTTGTTTAACCCGATTTCAGCTACGGTTATAGTCCCTAATCACTCCTAACCCTAGGATATGCTTTGGGTAGCATTATAAAGGGTGAAAATCCATTGGATATGGATTAGGAGAAGTGTTTAGGGTTTGTATCAATTTTAAGGTGTTGGAAAGTTCAATATTGAATTTCTAACCTTAATTTTGATGGTTTAGAGTTCCTATTGGCTTAGGGACTTCCCAAGGATATTGTTGGTGCAATGGTCAAGGGGGAGCAAGCCTTTAGGGGGAGGTATCCATCTTGGGATGATGGATGTGTTTTTCTCCTTGAAGAGGAGAAGCTATTGGGAGAATATGACATCAATTGGGAAATTGATGGGACTTTTGAGAGACCCAATTTGGAAATTGGGAGAGTAAATGGGATTGCCTCTCTTGAGTGATATTGGACTTATCACTAGGAAGATGGTAGGCATCCTAAGTATTTTTGGACCAAGGGGGAGATTGTAAGATCTCATTGGGACATGAGACATTGACCTCCTTGGAGAGGAAATCTTTTTGATGTTAGTCAAAAAGGGGGAGAATGTTTGGGGGAGAACATTTGGAGAGTATTTACCAATTTGGGATAATTGGTAAGGGATTTGAGTTAGTGTTCTAACTCAATAATTTGGTTGGTTTTTGTCAAACATCAAAAAGGGGAGATTGTTGGTGCTATCGGCCCAGGTCACGATTGACCAGGACTTGAGTTTGACTCGAGTGATGTTTTGATGTTCGACAAAAACATATGACAATGTAATTGTCATAGGGAAGTCCAAGTCTTGAGTACTTGGCATGGGAAGTCCAAGGGGTTTGATATTGGCAGCGTAAAGTCCAAGCGGGAGTCTTGGCAGCATAAGTCCAATGGTTGGCGGCGTAAAGTCCAAGCAAAGTCTTGGCGGCGTAAGTCCAATGTGCCTTGGCGGTGTAGACACCGTTAGCATGACATAGACGATGGAAGCACCTGAAGGCTAGCGCGATGGATGAACAAGTCATGGATGACTTGGAGGGATCCAAGAGGCGTGAGGCTGATGGAGGTGGCTAGAAGGCTTAGATCTAGGCTAAGGGTGGTCTAGCAAGTATGGGGGAACCATACTTGGGTTAAAACCTCATGTTTGAGGTGTGCTAGTCGACTGGTGCCATGTGGCAGTCGACTGGACCGAGTCAACTAGGGTTTGACTGCGGGTTATGGCCTAGCAGTCGACTGCCAGAGGTGGGCAGTCGACTGATCGTGTGATCAGTCGACTGGTGCTCGAGAAATCAGCCACAGAATGGAGTCGAGACTCGACTGGTCGAGTGAGGACTCCATCAGTCAACTGATGGGTATGATCAGTCGACTGATGGTAGATCTGTTGGACTTATCCAACGTGGATCTAGCTGTTGTCTCACGACAACAGTGGCATCAGTCGACTGATGATCCCGATTAGTTGAATGATCGACCTTTTCCAGCACAGGTTTAAGCTATATAAGGAGCTCGTGATGGAAGAAAATATAGCGATTTTCTTGAGCGAAATTGAAGGGGGAAGTTGGTGCTTTCCAGTCCTTCAAAGCAAGTTCAAGGCAATCAAAGATCAAGCAATCCAAAGCTCTTGTAAAGTATTATTTTTATTTGCATTTGTATTTCATAGTGTATTTGCTTGTATCTACTTGATTATTGTTGTAATCATATTGTACGAGGTTTCTCCGCCTCTGGATTGTTCCGAGAAGGAGTTATTATTATAGTGGTGTGTGATTGGCATCGCTAGGGTTCGTACGAACCCGATCCGTGGAGTAGGAACCGTGCGGTTCCGAACCACGTTAAATCTTCGTGTCTTTGTGTTTGTGATTGTGATTCGTTATTGTCATTATATATATATATTCCGCTGTGCTAACGAAACTTGTAGACACGATCACGAACAAATTTCATCTACCAACGGTCAAACGCTATTCACCCCCCTCTAGCGGTGTCAAATCTTCTACAGAATTTATTCCAATACTTGTATGTTGCATACTTATTACCAACCATGTGTTGTGTAATGGTCAAGTGAATCGTGATTAGTGTGTCGCTACGGACCGATGGTCCTAGGTTGTTATGATCAGTTGAGTATGACTCTCTACAGGATAGAGAGTGCATCGATGTAACGCCCGCCCTTATCTGCTCTCAGCGCGGCACTACTGTTACTCCTTTTTTTTTTTTTTTAAAACATACTACATATGGATCCTCTCACAACCTACGTACTTTAATAGGTCATCATAACTTAAACCTTCTTTTGCACATGCATCACATATCATATTTATCATTAGCATGTTAACATATCTTTCATGACATGCATACATAAAGATTCGTTCATGAGTTCTAACATTTCCAACCTTCTTAAGTAGATGATACTCATTAAACACAAGTCTTATAAGCGGAAGCAATGTCTTAAGTTGTTCTTAGAGCATATAAATACAAGCAGATAGTATAGGGTCTTCTTCCACCATGCCACTATCACACACACTTGGCCCCTCCTGCTACTTCCTCTATCGCAGACTTCCTTTATCTGCAGTATATGGACAACATGAACTATAAGCATATAGCTTAGTAAGATCCTTGCCTACTCACAAAAGCCACAAACTTCATCAAGCAATTAGAACTGTATTTCATAGCAACACTAATCAACAACATATCCATGTAATAAAAAACTAAGCATGGCATAGAATTGTACATAAGCCAGTTAAGCATAATTAATCTAAGCAGGGAATAATTCGAACATAAGCATTATAACTACATAAAACTAAGCATGCATGAAAGACATATTCATAAGCGTTGTAAAACTTAACAATAAGCATTCCTAACCTAAGCATCCGTAACATCCTACATCTTAAACCTACGTAAAGTACATAGGCACAAACATTCTTCAACTTAACCATAACCATTCATCAGGGAATCCAAACATGCATAAAGGACATAATCATAAGCATTTGTTTAACTTGAACATAACATTTGTAATAACATAAATCCTAAACCTGCAGAAGGAACATAATCGCAAGTATTCATAAACTTAACCATAACATTCACCACGTCATAAATTCTAAACTAGCATAAAGTACATAGTCGCAACATTCTTAAACTTAACTCTAAAATCATAACTTCATAACATCTAGCATGCATAAAGAACATAGTTCGCAAGCATTCAGGGTATTTAACATAAGCATACACAATATCATTAAAGTCTTTTCTTTTCAAAACATATACTTATAGATACTTCAATATCATCATAACTTCATAACATCTAGCATGCATAAAGAACATAGTTCGCAAGCATTTAGGGTATTTAACATGAGCATACACAATAATCATAAAAGTCTTTTCTTTTCAAAACATATACTTATAGATACTTCAATATCATCATAACTTCATAACATCTAGCATGCATAAAGAACATAGTTCGCAAGCATTCAGAGTATTTAACATGAGCATACACAATAATCATAAAAGTCTTTTCTTTTCAAAACATATACTTATAGATACTTCAATATCATCATAACTTCATAACATCTAGCATGCATAAAGAACATAGTTCGCAAGCATTCAGAGTATTTAACATGAGCATACACAATAATCATAAAAGTCTTTTCTTTTCAAAACATATACTTATAGATTCTTAAATATCATCATAACTTCATAACATCTAGCATGCATAAAGAACATAGTTCAAGCATTGAGTATTTAACATGAGCATACACAATAATCATAAAAGTCTTTTCTTTTCAAAACATATACTTATAGATATTTCAATATCATCATAACTTCATAACATCTAGCATGCATAAAGAACATAGTTCGTAGATTAACGCATTGAGTATTTAACATGAGCATACACAATAATCATAAAAGTCTTTTCTTTTCAAAACATATACTTATAGATACTTCAATATCATCATAACTTGTTTGGGGGGCCCCAGGTTAAGTACCACATAATGCGTGTTCCCTAATAGGCTGGGGTAGCGAGCCACGACCTACTAGAGCAAGACCACTTACGCCTTACAGGCAAGACCTCTTACGTCTTCTTATGTCCCTATGGATTTGATTAACGACCACCTGACGGGTCGGGTACTTAACCTCTTGCAAAGTAAAATACTTAATTCTTTTCTTTTCTTGTCATAATATAAAGAATGCTCTTGATCCCCAACATAAAAGGGAAGCATCTTAATCTCATCTTGTCATGAAGAGAGCTCTTGATCCCTACTTGAAAGGGAAGCATCTCCATCTTATCTTGTCATAAGGAGAGCTCTTGATCCCTACTTGAAAGGGAAGCATCTCCATCTCAGTCATTTCATAAGGACACATGCATTCATAACATAAGAGTACCCTAAAGGGGTCCTAAGCATAAACATGTTCATCACCCAAGCATATTTCATGGCACATTATATCATAAACATGAAGCATATTTCCTATGCATATTCATGGCATATTAAATCACAAAACATGTTCCACCTCTAGGTATATTTCATGGTACCTTACATCATAGACATGAAGCATATTTCCTAGGTATATTCATGGCATATTAAATCACAAAACATGTTCCACATCTAGGTATGTTTCATGGCATACTATATCATAAACATGTTAATCACATAAGCTTATTTCATATTGCATTGAATCATAAACATATTCATCACACAAGCATAGTTCATGACATATAAACAAAAAAACCATACCCTTAGCACAACTACATGTGGGGGGTGTTTTCATGAAACCCTAACCCTAAAACCATGGGTTGGCCGAATCTTGTAAGGGGCTCAAGCTTGGGTTTTGTCCCCTAAAGTTCATTCATGAAGCCTTATAACTGATCATAGTATCATTAGAGATATTTTCATGCAACCCTAACCCTACTTTCATTGGTTGGCCAAATCTTGTAAGGTTAGATCTTTGGACTTTTGTCCCCTAAATCTATTCATGTAGGCCTATATCATAACCTAACTTTATAAGAGGGTATTTTCATGAAACCCTCACTCTAAGAGTCTTGATTGGCCGAAACATGTGGGGGTTCAAGCTTAGGTTTTGTCCCCTAAAGTTCATTCATAAAGCATTATTACTTAACCTAGTGTCATTAGGAACATTTTCATGCAACCCTAACCCTAATTATATGGGTTGGCCGAAACATGGAATGGGTTCAAACTTAGGTTTTGTCCCCTAGAATTCATTCATAAAGCATTATCATGGCCTAACCTCATAAGAGGTTGTCATAAAACCCTAACCCTAAAAGCCTTGGTGGTAAACCTATAAGGGCACCAAGTTAGAATCTTTGTCCCCTAAAAGTTCCTATAGTGAGCATACAACCTATAGAAGTTCCCTAGAATCATTTTCATGAATCTTAGCCCAAGAAAACTTGATTGGCCGAAACCTACAAGGGCTACAACTTCATCTTTCTTTCATGAAATTTAACCTACGAAACTAATACACTGCAGGTGAGGGAAATCTTACTTCCTTCGCTTTGCTTGAGAGACCTAATGGAAGTCACCTAGCTTTCTCCTAGCTTGAAAGGGGTCTCGGCCAAAGGATGAAGAGGAGATTGGTTTCGTGAGGATGAAGAGGAGAGGAAGAAAATGGCCAAATGGAAACTTCCTTCTTCTTTATAAAGGGAGGAAGAGAAGTTTCTCTTTTCTTTGTCATGCCTCTTCACTTACCCTCCTTCCACTTATCTATAAATTTCCCTCTTCCTCTAAGGATATAATTCTATTGGGCTTATGGTTAGTGGGTGCATCTATAGGGCTTGGCTATCTCTAGAGGTTTGGGGTTCAATTCCTAGGCTTTGCATCTCCTTTTTTTTTTTTCTTTTTTGGCTTATTTTCTTTTATTTTTCCAAAAAGGCCCACATAAAGCCTATCATCATAAAGCCAAAATTCTCGTAAAATTGCTAGAAATTTTATTTAATCCTCATACCTTGTAAAAGTTTCGTCCTCGAAACTTAAAACAATTCTGGTACTTCGCCTCATGTCCTCCTCTCGTTCCTGTAGCTTCCTCATATTGCAGTTACCTTTACTAAGGGCACCTCTTTGTTCCTTAGCCTTTTGACATCTCGGTCTAATATTTGGATAGGCCGACTTTCAACACTCAGGTCCACTTGAACGTGTACTGTTTGTGGCTCGATCACTTGGTCCGCACTGGATAAGCATTTCTTGAGCATAGAGACATGGAACACGTTGTGTATAGCCGACATCTCTTGAGGCACCCAACAGACACTACCTTGCCCACCCTCTGCGATATCGGATACGGTCCCCGTAGCGTGGATTCGATTTACCCTTCCTTCCGAATCTCATCACTCCCTTCATAGGGGTCACTTTGAGAATACTGTGTCCCCGACTTCAATTCTAACGGTCTACGCCGCATATTCGCATAGCTCTTTGTCGGCTCGAGCAGTTTGATTCTCGACGGATAGTCTGTATAGCGCAGTGGTATTGTCAATAATATCGGCTAAGACCCATTTCCTCCCTTTCACCACCCTCGTACAACAGATAGGAGACTGCATCTTCTCCCCGTATAGAGCTTCATAGGGTGCCATTCCAATGGTAGCCTGTAAGCTTGTGTTGTAAGCAAATTCGCGAGCACAAATATCGACACCACTCCTTAAAGTCTAGAGCATAAGCCCGCAAGATATCTTCCAACACTGGTTCACTCTTTCCGTCCCGTCGCTTGCGAGGATGAAACACCGTGCTGAATCTCAACTTAGTGCCAAGAGCCTTCTGAACACATTCCCAAAAATGGGAGGTAAAACGGCCATCACGGTCAGAAATAATAGCCTTAGGCACTCCATGTAATTTGATAATTTCCTTGACATATAATTGAGCTAGCTCGACCGAATAGGTCATCTTAATTGCCGAAATGGCGGACTTAAATCAGGTCTATGATTACCCATATAGCATCGTAACCATTTGTTGTTCCGTAATCCCGAGATGAAATCCATAGATAGTTCTTCCCATTTCCACTCTGGAATCGGTATCACGGTAATCCCCGGGTTTACGTGTTCTCGCCTTCACCTTACACGCAGTCGAGTGTTGACGTACTGAGCCACATCCCTTTTCATGCCGGACCACCAAAATTAATCCCTTGAGTCCTGATACATTTTATTAGATCCAGGGTGCATGGTATAAGGTGTTCCATGGGATTCCTCGAGTATCTTCTTCCGAAATTCCAGATTGTCCGGAATACATAGTCGGTCCCGGAGGTATAATAGTCCGCCGTTGGAAATGCGGAATCCATTACCCCTTCCTTCCAGTACTTCTTGTTTGATCTTCTGGATGTCTAAATCACCATCTTGCTTTCCCTTTATATCGTCGAACAACGTCGGCGTTATAGTCATGGTGGAAAGTTGCCCAGAAATAATCCCTATTCCGTAATTCATTATTTCCCTTCTCAGAGGTGGAGATAGCATTGATAAGGACATCAAAGCGGCACAGGACTTTCTGCTAAGCGCATCTGCCACCTTGTTGGCCTTTCCTGGGTGATAGAATATCTCAAAATCATAATCTTTGACTAGCTCAAGCCATCTGCGTTGTCTCATGTTTAGGTCTTTCTGGGTAAAGAAATATCTCAGACTCTGATGGTCGGTATAAATCCTGCACCGTGCTCTGTATAAGTAGTGTCTCCATATTTTTAGAGCGAATACCACGGCAGCCAGTTCTAAGTCATGGGTAGGATAATTTATTTCATGCTCTTTGAGCTGTCTAGAGGCATAAGCGATGACCTTGCCATTTTGCATGAGTATAGCTCCGAGCCCCAGTTTGGAGGCGTCACTATACATATCGAAGCTTTCATTATCTTCAGGGAGAGTCAGAATGGGAGCGCTGGTCAGTCTCCTCTTCAGTTCCGTAAAACTCCTCTCACAGTCCTTAGTCCATTTGTATTGCTTGTCCTTTCTGGTGAGGGCTGCTATAGGGGCTGCAATTCTAGAGAAGTCCTCTACAAACTTCCTGTAATAGCCTGCTAGCCCGAGGAAACTTCTGATTTCACTCGCATTCCTAGGCCTATTCCAGTTCCTTACAGCCTCAATCTTTATTGGGTCTACCATGATTCCTTCTTTAGAGATGACATGACCCAAGAATGACACTTGATCGAGCCAGAACTCGCATTTGGAGAACTTGGCATATAGTTGCTCTTTTTGAAGAATCTGTAGTACTGTCTTCAGATGTTCGGCATGCTCTTCTCGGGCTCTCGAGTAGATAAGAATATCGTCGATGAAGACGATTACAAATTTGTCGAGGAAGGCCGAGAATACTCGATTCATCAGGTCCATGAACATTGCAGGAGCATTGGTTACGCCAAAGGGCATAACTACAAACTCATAATGTCCGTATCTTGTCCGGAAGGCCGTCTTCGGAATATCGCCTGGCTTTACTTTTACTTGATGATAGCCAGACCTGATATCGATCTTTGAAAAGACAGTAGCGTATTGACTGGAAATAATTAGCTGACCTGTGACCACCGTCGAGGCACTCGCCACATCTTCTCTGGTGAGGGAGAACACCCTGGCATTTGTCCCAACTAGCGGGGCTTCCAGTCTCCCTTGACTTATTTGAGGACCCTCTATCGTAGCCTGCATCTGGTGAAGCTATGGAGGAGCTGCCGGGTACTGGACATACTGCTGTGGTGGTGCCTGAACTCGGGTAGGGCAATTCCAGGCTATGTACCCCTCCCTTCCACAGTTGTAACACTTCCTCGTGCCCTGACGACATTCCCCCGGATGCTTCTTCCCACACGTAGGACAGTCAGGATACCCAGTTTGGCTATTTCCTGGGGCCCCTCTTGGGCCATTCCACTGTTTCTTCTTGCCACTACGGTCTCTCTTCCAGCTAGTATTCTGAGATTTCGGCTCTCCGGTCCGTGCCTTACTCTGCTGACTTAACCTCTTGCAAAGTAAAATACTTAATTCTTTTCTTTTCTTGTCATAATATAAAGAATGCTCTTGATCCCCAACATAAAATGGAAGCATCTTAATCTCATCTTGTCATGAAGAGAGCTCTTGATCCCTACTTGAAAGGGAAGCATCTCCATCTTATCTTATCATAGGGAGAGCTCTTGATCCCTACTTGAAAGGGAAGCATCTCCATCTTATCTTATCATAGGGAGAGCTCTTGATCCCTACTTGAAAGGGAAGCATCTCCATCTCAGTCATTTCATAAGGACACATGCATTCATAACATAAGAGTACCCTATAGGGGTCCTAAGCATAAACATGTTCATCACCCAAGCATATTTCATGGCACATTATATCATAAACATGAAGCATATTTCCTATGCATATTCATGGCATATTAAATCACAAAACATGTTCCACCTCTAGGTATATTTCATGGTACCTTACATCATAGACATGAAGCATATTTCCTAGGCATATTCATGGCATATTAAATCACAAAACATGTTCCACATCTAGATATGTTTCATGGCATACTATATCATAAACATGTTCATCACATAAGCTTATTTCATATTGCATTGAATCATAAACATATTCATCACACAAGCATAGTTCATGACATATAAACAAAAAAAAACCATACCCTTAGCACAACTACATGTGGGGGTGTTTTCATGAAACCCTAACCCTAAAACCATGGGTTGGCCGAATCTTGTAAGGGGCTCAAGCTTGGGTTTTGTCCCCTAAAGTTCATTCATGAAGCCTTATAACTGATCATAGTATCATTAGAGATATTTTCATGCAACCCTAACCCTACTTTCATTGGTTGGCCGAATCTTGTAAGGTTAGATCTTTGGACTTGTGTCCCCTAAATCTATTCATGTAGGCCTATATCATAACCTAACTTTATAAGAGGGTATTTTCATGAAACCCTCACTCTAAGAGTCTTGATTGGCCGAAACATGTGGGGGGTTCAAGCTTAGGTTTTGTCCCCTAAAGTTCATTCATAAAGCATTATTACTTAACCTAGTGTCATTAGGAACATTTTCATGCAACCCTAACCCTAATTATATGGGTTGGCCGAAACATGGAATGGGTTCAAACTTAGGTTTTGTCCCCTAGAATTCATTCATAAAGCATTATCATGGCCTAACCTCATAAGAGGGAGTTGTCATAAAAACCCTAACCCTAAAAAGCCTTGGTGGCCGAAACCTATAAGGGCACCAAGTTAGAATCTTTGTCCCCTAAAAGTTCCTATAGTGAGCATACAACCTATAGAAGTTCCCTAGAATCATTTTCATGAATATTAGCCCAAGAAAACTTGATTGGCCGAAACCTACAAGGGCTACAACTTCATCTTTCTTTCATGAAATTTAACCTACGAAACTAATACACTGTAGGTGAGGGAAATCTTACTTCCTTCGCTTTGCTTGAGAGATGACCTAATGGAAGTCACCTAGCTTTCTCCTAGCTTGAAAGGGGGTCTCGGCCAAAGGATGAAGAGGGAGATTGGTTTCGGTGAGGATGAAGAGGAGAGGAAGAAAATGGCCAAATGGAAACTTCCTTCTTCTTTATAAAGGGAGGAAGAGAAGTTTCTCTTTTCTTTGTCATGCCTCTTCACTTACCCTCCTTCCACTTATCTATAAATTTCCCTCTTCCTCTAAGGATATAATTCTATTGGGCTTATGGTTAGTGGGTGCATCTATAGGGCTTGGCTATCTCTAGAGGTTTGGGGTTCAATTCCTAGGCTTTGCATCTCCTTTTTTTTTCTTTTTTGGCTTAGTTTCTTTTATTTTTCCAAAAAGGCCCACATAAAGCCTATCATCATAAAGCCAAAATTCTCGTAAAATTGCTAGAAATTTTACGGGCGTTACAATCGATCAGTTGAGTATGACCTCTACAGGATAGAGAGTTCGTCGATCAGTTGAGTACGACTCTATACAGGATAGAGAGTGTATCGATTAGATCGGTATGACTCTCTGTTGAACAGAGAGTCTGTGGTAGATGTCTGTATGTGTGACAGTACATTCTTGTCATTTGCATGCATTTTGATGACATAATCTCCCTTGGGGTTGAGAGAGTCGTCAGTCATCCTTCCTCCCAGGTTACTCCCCGAGGAGTAACTGGTGTGAGGGCAGAGCATTTGTTGTGTCTCACTCTATCCCTATAGACGGTGGTAGATGGAGTTGCATGCAGTTGTCCTGGGTGCGTGGCACTCGACCACTCATAAGTAGTGTCAGTCGGAGTGGGCAGCAGCAGGGACCCCCATTGTGTAGTGAGCCCTTTACGCTTATATGCTACATGATCATACTGCCCACTCGGCCACTCTAGAGCAGTGGTTGGTGTTGAGTTAGGACAGTTGTCATGTTGTGCCACCTAGGCCACACTGGGGTCGTGGTAGCGAGTAGGGGTGCGCAGGCATGACCATGCATACTGCATTGCTGTATCATATGGTGTTTTGTATATTGCTATATATATACATATATGCATGTATATATATATATCTATATATATATATATATATACATGGATGATGGTGATTAGTATACATACTGATGTAGTCTATATGTATACTCACTCTGATGATGAATTTGTATGTACTATGCTTGTTGCATTTGTTTGTACATACTCATACATGCTATTGCATTTTCTGTATGGTAGTAGGCTGGGTACCTGTATATTTGTGGGTTAGTCATTGTGATACCCTCGACCCGTATCATGATGTAGTGTGAGTTAGTATTACTCTTCATACCTTGTTTTGTGGATATATGCCTAGGTCAGATGAGTGTAGAGTAGCTGACTGTCATGTATGTCAGCATCTTTTGTTGTTCAGTTTGTTTAGTGATATGTATGTATGTATATTTATTATGCTGATGTATACTTGTCGTACCTGTAGATTATATTGTTGAATTACATGTGATATAGAATATTTACATGTTTTATCTCATTACCTGCCGAGTTATACTCACCACCAAGGACCCTGGGTTTTTCTGTCGCCCAGGTAACAGGTAGAAGTCTTCGTGATGGCTTGGAGTACCGCTGGCTGGCATCCTCTCATCTCAACTCCGAGGGTCAGAGCTTTTGGGATTTATCGTTGATGTTTCGATGTCTTTGGTTTTTATGTGATGATTTGTAGTCTGTGACACTATTGTTGTTGTAGCTTTATTTTCTAGTTTTGTTATGGTGTTTCTTAGTTTTGGTGTTAGTCATACCGATATGCATGTTGTGTGGGATTGTATTGTTGTTGTGTTGTTTCCACTGTGTTTTGTTGTGTTATTATGGTTACATTTATATATGTTATTGTTGTTGTGGGCCTACGGGCCTTATATTAACATGATATATTGCCATGTATAGAGGAGACGCCATCCATTTGCTTTTCGGCATGACATACTCTCGGGGCGTGACATAAAGTCGACTGCCAGAGATCATTTCGGGTAAACAAGGTATGTTTAGCCCATTTTCAGCAATGGTAAGATTCCCTAACCACTCCTAACCCTAGGATGCATTAGAAAGGATTAGAAAGGGTGAAAATCCATTGGATATGGATTAGGAGAGTTGTTAGTGTGATGTATCCAATTTAAGGTGTGAGAAAGTTCAATGAACCTTATTTTCGATTGTTTAGAGTTCCTATTGGCTTAGAGACTTCCCAAGGACATTGTTGGTGCAATGGTCAAGGGGGAGTAAGCCTTTAGGGGGTGGTATCCATCATGGGATGATGGATATTATTTTTTCCTCATGAGAGGGAAAAATGGTCATCTCAAATACCCAATTTGAAAATTGAGAGAGTTTGTGTTGGTGCAGTAGGCACCTAAGTCGAACCTGAGTTTTGACTATAGCAAACGATACAAAGTTAAGCTCATGTCGTTATCTCACGAGCTGAATCGAGTGTGCAGAAGATTGCTATAGCTGGAGCTGAAGGCTAGCGACACCCGGAGGAAGCCACGGTGGTCGAGCGACACTCGAGTGACTTCGGAGGGAGCCGAAGGAATCGAGTGGAAGGCCGGAAGCAAAAGCAACACGTAAGTATCGAGGTAAGCTCGTGTGTGCGAGCGTAAGTGAGGTCATATCCTCGTTATGGGGATGATCTTAAGCGTAGATCCGACCAAAGACATCCTATAGATGGTCTAGATCGAGATCGGACGGTCGATGACCGTCGAAATTATGTTTTTGTTGAGCTAACTTTGACTTGTAGCAAGCATCGCGATCATTTGAGGACTTGGAGGACTCATTGCGTCAATCGGCCGACAATGGAGGTCAAGACTCGGCCGATGTCGCCATCGGACGATCGATGATGGCCATCAGTCGACTGATGGTCAATGATCAGATTCGAGGAGTCAAGGCTTATCACCCCATTTCAAGGAGATTGGTGCTCAATTGTGATTGGCTAGGGTTCCTCTCGAAAAGGGGCTCAAAGGCTATAAAAGGAGGGCCAATCCTAGGGTTTCTTCATCAATTCTAAGCTTCCAAGAGCCTCCGCAAAGCTACAACTCTCTGACAACGAAGTTCTTCTTCTCCGACGCTAGGTTTAATTTTCTTTTAGTTTTTGTACGTCGGTTTTAGATTTATTCGTTGTTCATTTACTTTTTCAAAGCTCTTTTTCTATCATAACGAGGAGAGGGGGAGTGTCCCTCTACCTCAAGTTTTTGTTCTTGTATCGATTAACTCCTGCCTTCAACGAGGAGGAGTTCGTTTAGTATTTTGCCCTCCGTGCGTGGTCAAGGACCACTAGGGCCTTGGAGTAGTAGCCGAAGGCTACGAACCAAGTAAAAAGAATTGTCTCTTTTATTTATTGTTTTTATTTCCGCTGTAAATTATCTATTTGACTTTCAAAGAACGATTTCGTAAAAGTTTTGTTTCGCTATTCACCCCCCCTCTAGCGAACCGCATCGATCCAACAATTGGTATCAGAGCTGGGGGTTGCTAAGATTTGGTGAAACCACCAATCTAGCCATTTTACAGATTTTTTTCTTTTTAATTCTATTTATTTCAGATTTATTTCACTTTGTTACTTTTACTCCCACACTACTAATCCAAGACGCGAGTCTTGGTACTTTTTTGTTTTTTTGTCATTGCTAGTTTCTTCGTCTTCGTCTCCTTGTGTTTTTTGTTCTAATGGCCCATCTCGAGGGTTTTAGCACCGTCCGACCTCCGTTTTACAACGGAGATGACTTCCGTTATTGGAAGGGTCGGATGGAATGCTTTCTCAAAACCCAAATCGAGATGTGGATCATAATCCAAACGGGATTCACACTTCCGACTAACGAAGTGGGTGAATCCTTGGATTATGACCAATGGACCATTGCGACAAAAAGACAAGTCGAAGCCGACGCCAAGGCAACACAAATCCTCCAATGCGGCTTGTCCAAGGAAGAGCTAAATCGCGTCGGCCCCTTCATAAGCACAAAGGACCTTTGGACAAAACTAGTGGAGCTACACGAAGGGACCGATGAAGCCAAGGTATGTAAGCGTGATCTTCTATTCAATAAACTATATAACCTAAAAATGCAGGAACACGAGTCCGTGATGCAACTTCACGCCCGTGTCCAAGACATAGTCAACAACCTACACGCAATCGGGCAAAAGGTCGAAAATCGCGACCTTATAAGGTATGTTCTAAACTCTTTTCCGAGGACTACCTTGTGGGCATCCATGGTCGATGCCTACAAGGTCTCCAAGGATCTTTCTAAACTTAGGTTAGATGAACTCTTTTCTGATTTCGAACTTCATGAGCAGTCTAACTCAGAACCCGAGAAAGGTATAGCATTATTTGCAGGTTTAAAGAAGAAAACCGCTAGCAAGCCACCTCCGAAGGAAGAAGAGGATGAGTCCGATTCGGAGGTCGACTCGGAAATGGAGGCCGAACTAGTCAACCAAGTTCAGAGGATAGTCAAGGGCTGAAAATGAGCCGTCACTCGACCCAACGAAGGTAAGCCTAAAAGTTTAAACATAAGATGTTATGAATGCAACAGGTTTGGACACATTAAGTCCAAATGCCCAAAACTCAAGAGCAAGGCACCAAAACACAAAAAGGCACTTAACGTCACTTGGGAAGAAGCTTTTGAGGAAGAAGATAACGATCGAGTCCTCATGGATAAACTGGTGGAATCGGAGACGGAGTCAGAACCGGAACTTGAATCGGAAACCGAAGACGAGTCGGACTGCGAAGAACTATTCAAGACGAGCCACGGATACGCATCCGGTTCAAAAGATACACTCAAGGTAAGTCAGTCTCTTATTACTACACTTTATAGTGCAATTAAGTTTTTAAATAGAAAGTTAGCTAAGTCCGAGTCTAAGGTCGAGACCCTGTTTGAGGAAGTTAAACTCCTCAAACACAAGGTCTCCCTAACCTCTTCGACTAGTCGAGTTAAAGAGAAGGACTCAACTCGGGTTGAAAAACTCGAAGTTGAGAACTCACTCTTGAAGAGTCAAGTCGAAGATCTCAGGAATACGTTGGAAAGGTTTACTTTGGGATCCAAAGGACTTGACCTCCTACTTGGATTGCAAAGGGCCTTGTACAACAAGGCCGGGCTAGGGTTTAGCTCAAACACGACCAATAAGTCGTATATGTCAATCGTAAGTCGACATAAAAAATGTGTCCAAGCATGGGTCCCTAAGACCACCTTGATTTCAAACTTAGGATCAAACCAGTACTGGGTTCCCAAGGACCAAATCCACTATGTGGAGAGACCGAATCGATTCAACGGTCCAGGGGAGCTAGTACGAAATTTGTTTGTGTTTTAACTTAGAAATTGCATGATTAGTTTTTTTTTTAGTTTGATTTTACTTCTTAGAATGGTTAGATAGGACTATAACTCATCAATACTTGATAACATAGTACCAGTATGCGGCGAGATGATAGTACGCTAGGAAAGTGGAGTCTTGTGTATTCGGGCTAGATAAGGCGTATCTAGTTCGGTGCACTTGACCGAGCGGAACTAGCTAAAGCTACCTCGCCGTATCCTAGACTAGTTAGACCAGGAAGTGGTCTTAGGTGAGTCAAGTCTCTATTTTCTTGAAAATGGCTTTGTCTAAGGAAGTGGTCGTTGTTCCGATCAAAGAAGGCCTCTGTGCCTCGCCACGACCTGGAAGCCATGATCTTGAAAAGGTGACTTGATGAGCCTAAGGTCAAATCCGAATCTAACGCAAGGTTGACAAGTGTTTAAGTCATTAAATTTAATTCAACTAAAATTGGAAGTCATCTCACAAGAACATATAGGATTAACATGTTTGATCATGTAGACATGGGTGAGATGATTTAGGTTAATAATTTTCAACCAATTTTTAATAAATCCAATATCCGATCTAACTACCTTGCATGTAGGATCAATGGATGTTGGACATTGGTTGCTCCCGACACATGACCGGGGATCAACTCAAGTTTTCGAAGCTTCGATTCAAACGACAAGGATCGGTAGCCTTCGGAAATAACGGCAAGCTCAAAATCATCGGATCAGGTGATATTGAGCTTAACTCAAATTTTGTCATTCAAAACGTTTTATTAGTAGAAAATTTTCAATATAATCTTCTCAGTGTAAGCCAATTGTGTGATAATACCTATAAGGTCATCTTTCTAGAAAATGAATGCGTAATTAATACAAATGAAACCTCTAAAACAATTCTTAAAGTGACTAGGAATAACAACATTTACACTATCAACTTAACTAACTCCTCAACTAAGTGTCTTATGACACGGCAAGAGGAATCATGGTTGTGGCACCGACGACTCGGTCACTCACACCCAAGACTCATCCACAAGATGAGTCAGAGTGACTTAGTTAGAGGTTTTCCTAACCTCAATAACCTGGATAATAAAATATGTAATGCTTGTCAACAAGGTAAACAATCTAGGACACAACATCAACTAACTAGTCAAGAACGAACCAAAAGTGTGCTTGAGCTCCTACACATGGATCTATTTGATTCACACGGAGCTAAGTCACTTAACGAAAGTAAATTCTGCTTAGTCATAATTGATGACTATTCTAGATTTACTTGGGTTAGGTTCATCAAACACAAAAGTGATACCCTAGATAAATTAATCAATCTATTTAAGTTAATAGAAAATCAACAAAGCATTAAAATCAAAAGACTTAGGACTGATCATGGTGGTGAATTCGAAAACCATAGGTTTACAGAATTCTGTAAACTAAATGGATACCACCACGAGTTCTCTTGCCCTAGAACTCCACAACAAAATGGCCTAGTAGAACGCAAAAATAGAACCCTACAAGAAGCCGCTAGGACAATGTTAAATGAGTATAACCTACCCGATAGGTTTTGAAGTGAAGGTGAGTACGACATGCTATGTCCAAAATAGAATCCTTATGGTAAAGAGGCACCTTAAGACCTCATACGAGATTTATCACGATAAAATACCTAACATCAAGTACTTTAGGGTATTTGGGTGTAAGGTACATATCCTAAACACTAAGGATTACCTAGGGAAATTTACATCCAAAACTACGACCGGAATCTTTCTAGGATACTCGACTACAAGCAGAGCTTATAGAGTATATAACCACGACACCCTTAGAGTTGAGGAGACTATCAATGTAGTATTTGATGAAGGACACGAACCTACAAAACCCCCGGCAACCCCAATTAGCGAGCCGACTCATACTAGACCTAACTCTGATCCGGAAATCAGGTCTAGTGTTAATCCTAACCTAAGTCAACCAAGTCACTCTATCGACCAAGTGATAGATGACTCCAACCAAACTAGAACTCAAACGAGTCATCCTATGGATCAAGTTGTAGACTCAAAACCAAATCCAACTAGGACTCAAACGAATCATCCTATCGACCAAGTGATAGGTGATCCAAGTCTAGGAGTTTGAACTAGAGTCTCATACAGAAACCTTAGTCAAATATCTTTGATTTCTAAAATTGAACCCAAAACTATTGACCAAGCTCTTCTTGATCCCGATTGGATTATTGCAATGCAAGAAGAGTTGGCTCAATTTACTAGGAACGAAGTATGGGAATTAGTACCACCACCTAAAGATAAAACAATCATTGGAACAAGGTGGGTGTTTAGAAATAAAATTGATGATAGAGGTGAAGTAGTTAGAAATAAAGCTAGACTAGTTGCTAAAGGGTTTAGTCAAGTCGAAGGTTTAGATTACGACGAGACCTATGCCCCAGTAGCTAGATTAGAGTCCATTCGAATGCTATTAGCATATGCAGCACATCGAAGATTTAAGTTGTTTCAAATGGATGTGAAATTTGCATTCTTAAATGGATACATTAAAGAAGAAGTTTATGTTAGTCAACCCCCCGGTTTCGAAAGTTTAGACAAACCCGATCATGTCCTTAGGTTAAAGAAAGCTCTTAATGGAATTAAACAAGCTCCTTGAGCTTGGTACGAGAGACTTTCTATTTATCTTAAGTCCAAAGGCTTTAACCAAGGTGTAGTTGACCCAACACTTTTCGTAAAAACCATAGGTAAAGACATATTCATAGCCCAAATCTACGTAGATGATATTATTTTCGGAACCACCAACTCAATCCTACTAAATGAGTTCATTTCACTTATGGAAAGTGAATTTGAAATGAATTTAGTAGGCGAGTTAAGTTTCTTTTTAGGTCTACAAATCAAACAAACTAAAGATGGAATATACCTACATCAATGCAAATATACTAGGGAATTAATTAAATGCTTTGGAATGCAAGACGCTAAAAATATTAATACCCCAATGACAACTAATGTGAATATAGAAGAAGATGTAATTGGAAATTCAATTGATTTAAAATACTATAGGAGCATAATAGGGAGTCTCCTTTACTTAACTGCAAGCCGACCTGATATCTTATTTGTAGTAAGTATGTGCGCAAGGTTTCAATCCTGTACCAAGGAGTCTCACCTAACTCTAGTCAAGCGTATCCTTAGATATCTAAAGGGTACAATTGTTGGGTTTCCGGCACCGCGGCGTGTGTGTGTTCGATCATGTTTCGTAAACATGAGCACAGCGGAAGCAATTAAAAATAATAAATCTATATTTATTACAACACACACAACACACGCATGCTATTAAAACAAGTGTAGACATAACCGTAAATTAAAATTTGCAATAAAAGAAATTTATCTACGTTATACCTTTCGTATGACGTGTAGCGGGAACGACATCAACCGGAACGATCCTCGTAAGAATCGTCTCTATCCGTATCCACGCCGAGCTCCTCGGGATGACTTCACTAAGTCACGAGCTTCGTCTTCGTACGGGTTAGTAGCCTCGTGTTGAAGACAACGTGATCGAGAGATGATCACGATCCGAATCCAAATTCGGATCCAAAACCGAGTCCTCAAAACTAGCTTCTCCGGAGAGGTATTCGTCAACCAATTGACGAATCCTTCGTCCTCCACCTCAGAGGATTACCGGAGATCAAATCCCCGGTAAGTTAGCCGCTGTCGGAGCACTAACCGTCGTCCAAATGACGCTCCGACGAGAGGAGGAGAAGCTATCCAGAAAACTGGACAACTTGGTGGAGGATATAGGGGCCGGCCAACCAAGGAAAGAAAAGCCTCACCTTGATGCCAAACCTATAGGGGATTACCGGAGGGTCGCCGGAGTGTTCACCGGCTGAAGCTTGGTCACTGGCAAGGACTTGGACGGCGGCACAAAAGCTGGGCGGCGGCAATGAAGGTGTTGGCGCCGAATACTCCTTCAAGGGGTGGGCGGCAACTAGGTTGGGCGGCCAAAACTAGATTAGGGTTTTGGATTAGGGTTTAAGCCCTATTTTATAGAGAACTAATCTCTTAATGGTTAATGGATCATATCCATAAAGCCCGTTAACCCGCTCCATTAAGATAAGTTAAAATAAACCAAACCATGATGGTTTATTTTAAGTTAAAACGAACCGAACCAACCTTTGGTTCATTCGTTTAATATAAACCAAACCCTTTGGTTTATTCTCATCCATTGGATTAGAACCAAACCATTTTGGTCCATCCATTATGTCTTCATAAGACCACGGCCCATCACGCTTCCATTGCATTGAAACAATTTCATGCTCGCTTTATGTTTGGTCAACCAAACATAGTTTCTCGATGCGAGAATCCCATTCTCAAGCTCGTTTAAATCCTTTGGATTACACTCGTTGTGCGTGTGACCAAATAGGTTCTCGGTTTATGTTGGCCGTCTATAATTAACCATTAATTATAGAGCGATCATGAGTGGCACCTAGTAGTACATCATGATCCCCAATTAACCAGAAAAGATCAGCGGTTGATCGAACTATTTACGAAACCCTTGATGGCTCGAATGAATCGTGCCCCATTCCCTTCACTCATCTTATACCCACTTGGTTAGGACATGGTCTATTGTGCCGGTCCCCACTAGGTGACTCGTCACACCTAGCCCAGTATCATTTCCTCGTCCTCACAGTTCTAGTTACTCCACATGTATCGAAGAGTACCTTACTCTAAACATGTAATGCTTTGGCAAAGACTTTAGTAACAATCCGAGAGGCCATGGGTATACATCTCCTCGCAGGAGTGGTGAATCCTTTATAGGCTATTCAAACACCTTCGATCACTTCGACTTATACCCAATCATCCCGGGTCCACATCTCCTTAGAGATGTTTGCTTAAGATGTCAAAGCATAAGTCTCCATGATCAAGATGACGTGAATACCGCAAGTCAAAGGAACATCGCACTTAAGCCACAGTAAGAACTTCATTGACATATCTATATATGCAGAGAACCATATGAAGTCTTACGGCTGGTCACTCCAATGAACTAGTTACCATAACTAGCATCCACGATTAACTCGGACATCACAATGTCTCGGCCCGGTGAGAATCATTTGCTTGGATACACGAGAGTATACCTCGTGCTAGTCTCGGCGAATTGATGGTGTCCAAATCCATCAATTCATCGACTAGGGATAATTCTGATACATCACAATTACACATGTAGAGATACTCACTAGTTGTGATCCAATCACAAATTCTCTCATGCTGTGAATCGTATCGTGGACATTCAGTAAATGAGTTTAAGATCCAATCAAATACATTAAACATGTATACTCAAATCGTGAATCTTCATTTATCATATACATGGTTCATACATAAGGCGATTGCCTTAGGACATCTCTCATATATTACTAACAGACTCCCACTTGGCCTAATGCCAATCGCTACGGTATCCAATACCATAAGCTCTAACATGACCCTCAAACTTACTTTGAGGTAATGCTTTAGTCAAAGGATCCGCTAAGTTCCTTTCGTTAGAATTTTCTCGATTTGTATTTCGTTCCTACTTATGATCTCTCGATAAGATGATAGCGGCGAAGCACATGTTTGGATCGTTGATGAGACCTTGGCTCTTTCGCTGTGCAATTGCTCCATTGTTATCGCATGATAGGCCGGTATTGCTTGACAATGGCGGAATCACACCAAGTTCATGAGCGAACTTCTTGATCCAAACCGCTTCCTTTGCTTCGAAGGCTGCAATATATTACGCCTCGTGGTAGAATCCGCTCTGATCTCTTATTTGGAACTTTTCCAACTCACTGCGCCCCATTCAAGGTGAACACATTATCGGTGAGACATGGAATCATCCTTGTCATGCGGAAGGCGCATCCGTATACCCACGTATCACCATGTCCCTTCTCCATATATTAGGAACACATCCTTAGTTCTTCTCAAGTACTTAAGGATCGTCTTATGACCGCCCAATGATCCATTCCTGGATCGGATTGGTATCTGCTCGTGACACTCAGAGCATACGATACATCGGGCCTCGTACATAACATAGCATACATGATAGATCCTATTGCGGATGCATAGGGAATCTTACTCATGTAAATCCTCTCGTCTTCTGTGCGCGGACACATAGACTTCGAAAGGTGTACCCCATGCCTGATGGGCAGATAACCTTTCTTGGATTCCGACATGCTAAACCTCTTTAGCACTCGGTCTATATATGTAGACTGCGAAAGACCAAGCAACCGTTTCGATCTATCTCTATAGATCTTAATCCCAAGGATGTAGGTTGCTTCTCCCAGGTCTTTCATGGAGAATGTCTTGGATAACCAAACCTTAACTGACTGTAAGATTGACACATCGTTTCCTATAAGTAATATGTCATCGACATACAATACTAGGAACACGACTGCACTCCCACTAACCTTCTTGTACACACAAGGTTCGTCTGGATTTTGTGAGAAATCAAACTTTTTGATTGTCTCATCAAAACGGATATTCCAGCTCCTGGATGCTTGCTTCAATCCATAAATGGATCGCCGCAATTTGCATACCTTGGTTTTATCAAGCGATGTGAAACCCTCGGGTGTATCATATACCGTCCTCGGCGGAGTTTCCATTAAGGAAAGTTGTTTTCACATCCATCTGCCATATCATAATCATAATGAGCCGCTATGGCGAGCATCGAATGGATTTAAGCATAGCTACAGCGAATAGGTTTCGTCATAATCAACACCTTGTTTTTGGCGATATCCTTTTCGCCACCAATCTAGCCTTATAGGTAATCACATTACCATCCATGTCGGTTTTCTTCTTGAAAACCCACTTGCACCCTATAGGCTTTATGCCTTGGTGGGTCAACCAAGTTCGAACTTGGTTTTTCATATACATGGAATCCATTTCCGACTTCATGGCACCAAGCCACTTATCCCTTTACGAACTTCGGCCTTCTTCATAGCTGGTAGGCTCCTCATCATCAATGAGTAACACGTCGTTCGATTCACTTACGAAATCCATATCTCTCGGGAATATTGCGTGTTCTACGGATCTACGAAGATGTGGTGTTACAATAGGTCGGTAGGATTGCTCATCACTATGAGTTGTCATTTGTTGTGCTTCACCAGGTATCTCATCAATGTCTATTTGAGTCTCTCGAGCCTCCTCAAGCTCGACGACACTCCCACTGTTTTCTTGCAAGAGAAACTCTTTCTCTAGAAACAAAGCATGCCTTGAAACAAACACCTTTTGTTCCACAGGATGATAGAATTGGTAACCCCTTGTTTCCTTAGGGTATCAATAAATAGACATTTATCGGACTTAGCATCCAATTTATACGATCGATCACATAAGCGAGACAACCCCATATCTTCAAGTAAGATACATGAGGTTTCTTACTAGCCCATATCTCATATGGAGTAGTAGAGACTACCTTGGTAGGCATTACATTTTAACAAGTAAGCGGTATGCGAAGTGCATAACCCCAAAGGACTTGGGAAGAGTCGCATGATTCATCATTGACTGACCATGTCCAACAAGGTCGATTCGCCTCTCGGATACACCATTATCTTTGTGGTGTATAGGCGAGTCCATTGAGACAATATACCATTGTCTCTTAGATAATCAAGAAACTCTTGACTTAAGTATTCACCACCTCGATCCGATCAGTATTTTAATACTTTTGTCATGTTGTTTCTCTACTTCATTCTGAATTCTTTGAACCTTTCAAAGGCTTTAGACTTGTGTTTCATCAAGAACACATACCCAAACCGTAGTGATCATCGGTGAAGGTAATGAAGTAGCTATAGCCTCCTAAAGCTTGAGTTGACATAGGTCCACATACATCGGTATGTACTAGACCTAGTAACTCTCCCACTCGTTCACCTTTTCGGTAAAGGTAACTTAGTCATCTTGCCTTTTAAGCATGATTGCATGTATCGTATGAATCCAATTCAAGCGATTCGAATTCCACATCGGTGTAATTCGGACATGCGTTTCTTGCTTATATGGCCAAGACGACAATGCCACATATAGGAGTCTATGTGATTATCCTTTCGAGCACGCGTGTTGCTCGCCGATATTGAAAATGTCCTTTGGAATCGTCCAGCGTATAAATGCCATTACTCAAAGTTCGGTTCCATAAAGTACGCCATTCAAAGTTATATAACAACAATTGTTACTAAGCGTTAAATGGAAACCATTTCTATTTAAGCGGAAATAGAAACAATGTTCTTTATTAGAGAAGGAACATAATAGCAATTGTCCGATTCAAGACTAGTCCACTAGGAGCTTGACAAATAAGTTCGATGGCGAGGCAACCTTTGCTCCATTGCCAACTCATGAATTTGACTCCTCCGACAAGTCTTCTTCTATTCCTTATGTATGTCATTACATATATGTGAGCTACAGTATCCAATACCCAAGTGTCTAAGGAAATAGAATGACAATCAATAACGAAGATACGAAGAGGATGGGGCATCGGATGCCTTCTTCTTCTTCATGGACTCAAGATAAGTCTTGCGCAGTTTCTTCTTGATGGCCTTCCTTGCCGCATGATGGCAAGTGCCCTTTCATTTAGTTCCGCCTTCTTTCCTTTTCTTTCCTTTCTTCTGTTCTTTTGCCTTCCTCTTAGAACCTTTCTTTGAGGAATCAACTAACAGAACCGCCTTCTCCTCATGCTTTACAGAAGGCTCCACAGTCTTCAGCATATTAAGGAGCTCGGGAATGGTGGATTCCAATTTGTTCATCCGATAGTTCATCACAAATTGCGAGAAGCACTTGGGCAAACAATGCAGAATTAAGTCAATACTTAACTCATGATCCATCACAAAACCGAGGGTAGCTAGCCGCTCGATGTACCCGTTCATCTTTAGCATAAACTGCACTACAGACGAACCTTCTTGCATCTTCGTAGTGAAGAGGAGCCTAGAGACCTCGAACCTTTCGGATCTCGCTTGCTCATCGAACAGCTCATGAAGATGGAAGACCATAGTATTAGCATCCATATGCTCATGCTGCTTTTGCAGCTCAGGTACCATCGCCGCTAGCATGATGCAACTCACCAGCTCAGAATTTGCCACATGTTTCTGATAGACCAACATTTGGTCTGGAGTTGCATCGTCCTTAGGACGGTCAGGAAGAGGCTCTTCAAGGACATATGCAAGCTTTTCCGCCTTGAGAACAATTCTCAGGTTTCTAAGCCAGTCCAGGAAGTTAGGCCCAGTCAGTTTGTTCGAATCCAAAATAGTGCGCAAATTCAAAGACGTCATGATCAATTTATTGACCTAGAAATACAAAACGAGCATATATGAGAAAATGATTTTAAAATGCATCAATATACATTTATAAATCCCATTCAATTTTCGAATTTCAAAAAACCCTTAAAATCACTTCGGGAGATCGTAGATCCATCTCCGAATGGGCTGATATCCATCATAGATAAGAACAACCTTGGAGTGAGTCCAACAAGCCATTCTTAGCTATGATGGTGGGTATCAAGTATACCGATTACATATCATGTATATGTAACTATCACAATGTGCTATCAACTAATTGAATGTTTACACATACATTGGGTTGTTAACACATTAACAAGTATGCATCATATGCATAGCACCCAACTTCACCTCTCTTCACATCGACCTTGGAGTGAGTCCAACAAATCGATGCTCCAAGTTAAAGCCGACCCATTAATCGCGAAATAGTTTTAATATGGTTAGAGCGCATTCAACCAATTAGCCAGGCTTGGAGTGAGTCCAACAACCCAAACTAACGATTGACCTCTGACTCTTACCATATTAGAGTTAAACTATTCCAATGATTTGAACATGTTCAGGTTCGAGCCGGGCTTGGAGTTAGTCCAACAACCCAAATAGGAAACAGAACTCTGGTTCTAACCATATTAATGGAAGGTGTAGGCTTTAATATTGAGTTAGGGTTTTTATGTCTCATCCTCTTTGCATGCAAATAACTATTATCTACATGGCATGGCATACATGGCATACATCTACATGTCACGACACGCATGGCATAATGTTATGCATCTAATGCAATTACATGGCATACAATTATGTCATGTATATAATTTCCTTATATGTCATAACTATTTATGGAAATAAAATATGTTTAAGATTTGATTCTCCAAATCAAATCATAATTAAATTAGGAAACAAATTTCCAAATCTAATCACATATTTTATTCATGGAATTATTTGATTAAGGAAAATCTATTTAGGAAACCAATTTCCTAAATCATTAAAACTACTTATGGAAATAAAATAGTTTAAGATTTGATTTCCCAAATCAAATCATGATTAAATTAGGAAACAAATTTCCAGAATCTAATCAAATATTTTATTTATGGAAAATATCAATTTCCATAAATACTTCCAACTTTCCAAAAGAGGAAGATTTCCATAAATACTTCTAGACTTTCCAAAATTGAAAATTTTCCATAAATACTTCTAAATTTCCAAAATTAGAAAATTTCCAGAAATACATTATGACTATCGCAAAACCATTTTACGATTATGTCGAAACACAACTCGGCTCGATACCCTTTGTTGGGTTTCCGGTGTGTGTGTTCGATCATGTTTCGTAAACATGAGCACAGCGGAAGCAATTAAAAATAATAAATCTATATTTATTACAACACACACAACACACGCATGCTATTACAACAAGTGTAGACATAACCGTAAATTAAAATTTGCAATAAAAGAAATTTATCTACGTTATACCTTTCGTATGACGTGTAGCGGGAACGGCATCAACCGGAACGATCCTCGTAAGAATCGTCTCTATCCGTATCCACGCCGAGCTCCTCGGGATGACTTCACTAAGTCATGAGCTTCGTCTTAAATGCGGGTTACTAGCCTCGTGTTGAAGACGACGTGATCGAGAGATGATCACGATCCGAATCCAAATTCGGATCCTAAAACGAGTTCTCAAAACTCGCTTCTCCGGAGAGGTATTAGTCAACCGTTTGACGAATCCTTCGTCCTCCACCTCAGAGGATTACCGGAGATCAAATACCCGGGATGTTAGCCGCAGTCGGAGCACTAACCGTCGTCCAAAGCAGCGCTCCGACGAGAGGAGAAGCTGTCAGAAAACTGGACAGCTTGGTGGAGGATAGGCGCCCGGCCAACCAAGGAAAGAAAAGCCTCACCTTGATGCCAAACCTGTAGGGGATCACGGAGGGTTGCGGAGTGTTCACCGGCTGAAGCTTGGTCGCCGGCAAGGACTTGGGCGGCACAAAATCTGGGCGCGGCAATGAAGGTGTTGGCGTGACACTCCTTCAAGGGTGGGCGGCAACTCTATGTTGGGCGGCAACAACTTGATTAGGGTTTTGGATTAGGGTTTAAGCCCTATTTTATAGAGAACTAATTCTCTTAATGGTTAATGGATCATATCAATAAAGCCTGTTAACCCGCTCCATTAAGATAAGTTAAAATAAACCAAACCATGATGGTTTATTTTAAGTTAAAACGAACCGAACCAACCTTTGGTTCATTCGTTTAATAAAAACCAAACCCTTTGGTTTATTCTCATCCATTGGATTAGAACCAAACCATTTTGGTCCATCCATTATGTCTTCATAAGACACGGCCCATCCACGCTTCCATTGCGACTGAAACAATTTCATGCTCGCTTTATGTTTGGTCCAACCAAACATAGTTTCTCTCGATGCGAGAATCCCATTCTCAAGCTCGTTTTAAATCCTTTGGATTACACTCGTTGTCGTGTGACCAAATAGGTTCTCGGTTTATGTTGGCCGTCTATAATTAACCATTAATTATAGAACGATCATGAGTGGCACCTAGTAGTACATCATGATCCCCAATTAACCGAAAAGATCAACGGTTGATCCAGAACTATTTCTGAAACCCTTCAGTAGCTCGAATGAATCGTGCCCCATTCCCTTCACTCATCTTATACCCACTTGGTTCAAGACATGGTCTATTGTGTCAGTCCCCACTAGGCTGACTACGTCACACCTAGCCCAAGTATCATTTCCTCGTCCTACGGATTCTAGTTACTCCACATGTATCGAATAGTACTTTACTCTAAACATGTAATGCTTTGGCCAAAGACTTTAGTAACAATCCGACGAGAGGCCATGGGTATACATCTCCTCGCAAAGAGTGGTGAATCCTTTAAAGGCTATTCAAACACCTTCGATCACTTCGACTTATACCCAATCATCCCGGGTCCACATCTCCTTAGAGATGTTTGCTTAAGATGTCAAAGCATAAGTCTCCATGATCAAGATGACTTGAATACCGCAAGTCAAAGGAACATCGCACTTAAGCTACAGTAAGAACTTCATTGACATATCTATAAATGCAGAGAACCATATGAAGTCTTACGGCTGGTCACTCCAATGAACTAGTTACCATAACTAGCATCCACGATTAACTCCGGACATCACAATGTCTCCAGCCAGTGAGAATCAGCTGCTTGGATACACCAAGGAGTATACCTCGTGCTAGTCTCGACAGAATTGATGGTGTCCAAATCCATCAATTCATCGACTCGGGATAATTCCGATACATCACAATTACACATGTAGAGATACTCACTAGTTGTGATCCAATCACAAATTCTCTCATGCTGTGAATCGTATCGTGGACATTCAGTAAATGAGTTTAAGATCCAATCAAATACATTAAACATGTATACTCAAATAGTGAATCTTCATTTATCATATAAATTGTTCATACATAAGGCGATTGCCTTAGGACATCTCTCATATATTACTAACAACAATTAATGTCGGTATTTGGTATCCTAGATCTACCGAGTTCGAACTAACCAGCTACTCCGATTTGGACTATGCCGGTAGTAAGCTCGATAGAAAGAGTACGAGTGGTTATTGTCAACTTCTCGGCTCGAGTCTAGTGAGTTGGTGCAGTAGGAAGCAACACTGTGTTGCTTTATCTACCACCGAAGCCGAATACATCGCGATGGGTGAGTGTGTCACGCAGCTTCTTTGGATGAAGCACACTTTTCGCGACTTTAAGTTAGACTTTACAAATACTAAACTTCACGTAGATAACATTAGTTCAATTAATCTTACAAAGAATCCGATATGTCACTCTAGGACCAAACATATAGAGGTCAAACACCATTTCATTCGAGAACATGTGGCCAACGGAGCCATACAACTCGAATACGTCGAATCAAAGTCTAACTTAGCAGACCTATTTACTAAACCCCTACCCGAAGCCAAATTTAGTCTATTAAGACGAAAATTGGGCATGTGCGTAGTAGAATAGGAACTTGCAAGTTATATTTTCTTACTACTATTTCTTAATTTTCATTTTTTATGGAACTAGTATAGGACATACCTTAGATATCATGCACCTATAGATTTAAGGAGCCAATACATCTCACAACACATAGGACTAATGTGTTTGTGTACTTAGCCACGTAGATGGGCGTGAGATGTTAGGACCTTACTCCTGGTTCAGATGTAGAGCTAGTGCATCGCTATGAACCACGGAGTATAATCATACACACTAACCGACTCTGACCAGGACTGGTTGATCTTTCATATCAATCAAGCCAAATATGAGTCAAACATTTTATAGATGAACTTATTTTCAGTATATTATTTTCAAAATAATGTGGAACATGCTTGGACTTTAAATTCAACACTTATTTTTGTTTTCCACACACACCCTCACTCTTTTCGATATATGGCAAAAGGGTGAGAAAAAGGCCAAAGTTAAGGGGGTCAAATTTTTTTTTGATAACTTAACTCTTACATTATATTTAAACCAAAAGTTAACTTTAAGTTTTGAAAACTTATTAAAGGCCAAGTTAAGAGAATTCTTAACTTAAACTTATTTGTGCCGTCAATGTTTTACTTAAGGGGGAGAAATGGCCAAGTTAAGAAGTGTTGGGTTTCCGGCACCGCGGCGTGTGTGTGTTCGATCATGTTTCGTAAACATGAACACAGCGGAAGCAAAAAAAATAATAAATACTCCTATTTATTACAACACACACAACACACGCATGCTTATTACAACAAGTGTAGACATAACCGTAAATTAAAATTTGCAATAAAAGGAAATTTATCTACGTTATACCTTTCGTATGACGTATAGCGGGAACGACATCAACCGGAACAATCCTCGCAAGAATCGTCTCTATCCGTATCCACGCCGAGCTCCTCGGGATGACTTCGCTAAGCCACGAGCTTCGTCTTCGTACGGGTTACTAGCCTCGTGTTGAAGACGACGTGATCGAGAGATGATCACAATCCGAATCCAAATTCGGATCCAAAACCGAGTCATCAAAACTCGATTCTCCGGAGAGGTATTCGTCAACCGTTTGACGAATCCTTCATCCTCCACCTCAGAGGATTACCGGAGATCAAATCTCCGGTAAGTTAGTCGCTGTCGGAGCACTAACCGTCGTCCAAACGATGCTCCAACAACAAAGAAACAAGCTGTCCAGAAAAAGTGGACAGCTTTTGGTGGAGGAATAGAGGCCGGCCAAAGGAGATGTGGAGCTCACCTTATCACCGAACCCACAAGAGATCACCGGAGGGTCGCAGCACATCGCCGGCTGAAGCTTGATGCGGCGGCAAGGAGGTGGCGCTCCATGAAGTTGGCGGCAACACCATGTTGGGCGGCAACAACAAAAGGAGGCTAGGGTTGGGCGGCCAAAACTTGATTAGTATTTGGGTTAGGGTTTAACCCCTATTTTATAGAGAACTAATTCTCTTAATGGTTAATGGATCATATCCATAAAGCCCGTTAACCCGCTCCATTAAGATAAGTTAAAATAAACCAAACCATGATGATTTATTTTAA
The DNA here is from genome assembly GCA_025175895.1 of Wurfbainia villosa. Taxonomy (NCBI): domain Eukaryota; kingdom Viridiplantae; phylum Streptophyta; class Magnoliopsida; order Zingiberales; family Zingiberaceae; genus Wurfbainia; species Wurfbainia villosa. Next base: position 29,041,296 of record CM045995.1, read on the forward strand.
GTTAAAACGAACCGAACCAACTTTTGGTTCATTCGTTTAAAATAAACCAAACCCTTTGGTTTATTCTCATCCATTGGATTAGAACCAAACCATTTTGGTTCATCCATTATGTCTTCATAAGACGCGGCCCATCCACGCTTCCATTGCGACTGAAACAATTTCATGCTCGCTTTATGTTTGGTCCAACCAAACCTAGTTTCTCTCGGTCTGAGAATCCCATTCTCAAGCTCGTTTTAAATCCTTTGGATTACACTCATTGTGCGTGTGACCAAATAGGTTCTCGGTTTATGTTGGCCGTCTATAATTAACTATTAATTATAGAACGATCATGAGTGGCACCTAGTAGTACATCATGATCCCCAATTAACCGAAAAGATCAACGGTTGATCCAGAACTATTTCTGAAACCCTTCAGTAGCTCGAATGAATCGTGCCCCATTCCCTTCACTCATCTTATACCCACTTGGTTCAGGACATGGTCTATAGTGTCAGTCCCCACTAGGCTGACTACGTCACACCTAGCCCAAGTATCATTTCCTCGTCCTACGGATTCTAGTTACTCCACATGTATCGAAGAGTATCTTACTCTAAATATGTAATGCTTTGGCCAAAGACTTTAGTAACAATCCGACGAGAGGCCATGGGTATACATCTCCTCGCAAAGAGTGGTGAATCCTTTATAGGCTATTCAAACACCTTCGATCACTTCGACTTATACCCAATCCTCCCGGGTCCACATCTCCTTAGAGATGTTTGCTTAAGATGTCAAAGCATAAGTCTCCATGATCAAGATGACTTGAATACCGCAAGTCAAAGGAACATCGCACTTAAGCTACAGTAAGAACTTCATTGACATATCTATATATGCAGAGAACCATATGAAATCTTACGGCTGGTCACTCCAATGAACTAGTTACCATAACTAGCATCCACGATTAACTCCGGACATCACAATGTCTCCAGCCAGTGAGAATCAGCTGCTTGGATACACCAAGGAGTATACCTCGTGCTAGTCTCGGCGAAATTGATGGTGTCCAAATCCATCAATTCATCGACTAGGATAATTCGATACATCACAATTACACATGTAGAGATACTCACTAGTTGTGATCCAATCACAAATTCTCTCATGCTGTGAATCGTATCGTGGACATTCAGTAAATGAGTTTAAGATCCAATCAAATACATTAAACATGTATACTCAAATAGTGAATCTTCATTTATCATATAAATTGTTCATACATAAGGCGATTGCCTTAGGACATCTCTCATATATTACTAACAACAATTAATGTCGGTATTTGGTATCCTAGATCTACCGAGTTCGAACTAACCAGCTACTCCGATTTGGACTATGCCGGTAGTAAGCTCGATAGAAAGAGTACGAGTGGTTGTTGTCAACTTCTCGGCTCGAGTCTAGTGAGTTGGTGCAGTAGGAAGCAACACTGTGTTGCTTTATCTACCACCGAAGCCGAATACATCGCGATGGGTGAGTGTGTCACACAGCTTCTTTGGATGAAGCACACTTTTCGTGACTTTAAGTTAGACTTTACAAATACTAAACTTCACGTAGATAACATTAGTTCAATTAATCTTACAAAGAATCCGATATGTCACTCTAGGACCAAACATATAGAGGTCAAACACCATTTCATTCGAGAACATGTGGCCAACGGAGCCATACAACTCGAATACGTCGAATCAAAGTCTAACTTAGCAGACCTATTTACTAAACCCCTACCCGAAGCCAAATTTAGTCTATTAAGACGAAAATTGGGCATGTGCGTAGTAGAATAGGAACTTGCAAGTTATATTTTCTTACTACTATTTCTTAATTTTCATTTTTTATGGAACTAGTATAGGACAAACCTTACATATCATGCACTTATAGATTTAAGGAGCCAATACATCTCACAACACATAGGACTAATGTGTTTGTGTACTTAGCCACGTAGATGGGCGTGAGATGTTAGGACCTTACTCCTGGTTCCAGATGTAGAGCTAGTGCATCGCTATGAACCACGGAGTATAATCATACACACTAACCGACTCTGACCAGGACTGGTTGATCTTTCATATCAATCAAGCCAAATATGAGTCAAACATTTTATAGATGAACTTATTTTCAGTATATTATTTTCAAAATAATGTGGAACATGCTTGGACTTTAAATTCAACACTTATTTTTGTTTTCCACACACACCCTCACTCTTTTCGATATATGGCAAAAGGGTGAGAAAAAGGCCAAAGTTAAGGGGGTCAAATTTTTTTTTGATAACTTAACTCTTACATTATATTTAAACCAAAAGTTAACTTTAAGTTTTGAAAACTTATTAAAGGCCAAGTTAAGAGAATTCTTAACTTAAACTTATTTGTGTCGTCAATGTTTTACTTAAGGGGGAGAAATGGCCAAGTTAAGAAGTGTTGGGTTTCCGGCACCGCGGCGTGTGTGTGTTCGATCATGTTTCGTAAACATGAACACAGCGGAAGCAAAAAAAATAATAAATACTCCTATTTATTACAACACACACAACACACGCATGCTTATTACAAGTGTAGACATAACCGTAAATTAAAATTTGCAATAAAAGGAAATTTATCTACGTTATACCTTTCGTATGACGTATAGTGGGAACGACATCAACCGGAACAATCCTCGCAAGAATCGTCTCTATCCGTATCCACGCCGAGCTCCTCGGGATGACTTCGCTAAGCCACGAGCTTCGTCTTCGTACGGGTTACTAGCCTCGTGTTGAAGACGACGTGATCGAGAGATGATCACAATCCGAATCCAAATTCGGATCCAAAACCGAGTCATCAAAACTCGATTCTCCGGAGAGGTATTCGTCAACCGTTTGACGAATCCTTCGTCCTCCACCTCAGAGGATTACCGGAGATCAAATCTCCGGTAAGTTAGTCGCTGTCGGAGCACTAACCGTTGTCCAAACGATGCTCCAACAACAAAGAAACAAGCTGTCCAGAAAAAGTGGACAGCTTTTGGTGGAGGAATAGAGGCCGGCCAAAGGAGATGTGGAGCTCACCTTATCACCGAACCCACAAGAGATCACCGGAGGGTCGCCGGAGCATCGCCGGCTGAAGCTTGGATGCCGGCGGCAAGGAGGTGGCAGCAGCTCCATGAAGTTGGCGGCAACACCATGTTGGGCGGCAACAACAAAAGGAGGCTAGGGTTGGGCGGCCAAAACTTCATTAGGGTATTTGGGTTAGGGTTTAACCCCTATTTTATAGAGAACTAATTCTCTTAATGGTTAATGGATCATATCCATAAAGCCCGTTAACCCGCTCCATTAAGATAAGTTAAAATAAACCAAACCATGATGATTTATTTTAAGTTAAAACGAACCGAACCAACTTTTGGTTCATTCGTTTAAAATAAACCAAACCCTTTGGTTTATTCTCATCCATTGGATTAGAACCAAACCATTTTGGTTCATCCATTATGTCTTCATAAGACGCGGCCCATCCACGCTTCCATTGCGACTGAAACAATTTCATGTTCGCTTTATGTTTGGTCCAACCAAACCTAGTTTCTCTCGGTCTGAGAATCCCATTCTCAAGCTCGTTTTAAATCCTTTGGATTACACTCGTTGTGCGTGTGACCAAATAGGTTCTCGGTTTATGTTGGCCGTCTATAATTAACTATTAATTATAGAACGATCATGAGTGGCACCTAGTAGTACATCATGATCCCCAATTAACCGAAAAGATCAACGGTTGATCCAGAACTATTTCTGAAACCCTTCAGTAGCTCGAATGAATCGTGCCCCATTCCCTTCACTCATCTTATACCCACTTGGTTCAGGACATGGTCTATAGTGTCAGTCCCCACTAGGCTGACTACGTCACACCTAGCCCAAGTATCATTTCCTCATCCTACGGATTCTAGTTACTCCACATGTATCGAAGAGTACCTTACTCTAAACATGTAATGCTTTGGCCAAAGACTTTAGTAACAATCCGATGAGAGGCCATGGGTATACATCTCCTCGCAAGGAGTGGTGAATCCTTTATAGGCTATTTAAACACCTTCGATCACTTCGACTTATACCCAATCATCCCGGGTCCACATCTCCTCAGAGATGTTTGCTTAAGATGTCAAAGCATAAGTCTCCATGATCAAGATGACTTGAATACCGCAAGTCAAAGGAACATCGCACTTAAGCCACAGTAAGAACTTCATTGACATATCTATATATGCAGAGAACCATATGAAGTCTTACGGCTGGTCACTCCAATGAACTAGTTACCATAACTAGCATCCACGATTAACTCCGGACATCACTATGTCTCCAGCCAGTGAGAATCAGCTGCTTGGATACACCAAGGAGTATACCTCGTGCTAGTCTCAACAGAATTGATGGTGTCCAAATCCATCTATTCATCGACTAGGGATAATTCCGATACATCACAATTACACATGTAGAGATACTCACTAGTTGTGATCCAATCACAAATTCTCTCATGCTGTGAATCGCAACGTGGACATTCAGTAAATGAGTTTAAGATCCAATCAAATACATTAAACATGTATACTCAAATAGTGAATCTTCATTTATCATATAAATGGTTCATACATAAGGCGATTGCCTTAGGACATCTCTCATATATTACTAACAAGAAGAACTCTTAACTTAAACGTTTTACTAAGGCCAACTTTAAGTAATGTTAATTACTTAAAGAAACCCTCAAAGGGGAGGATTAAGGTCTTTCTTCAAGACTCACCCTCGGTCAAGGGGGAGGTTTCTTCAAGGGGGAGTACTTGAAGAAAATCCTTACTACTCCAACTTAATCTTCTTTATTTCTTGTTTGTTTCTAATGCACATTATTCTTCATGCTTGCTATTTACTTAACTTTGTATGTGAGTTTGCCATAAATCAAAAAGGGGGAGATTGTTGGTGCAGTAGGCACCTAAGTCGAACCTGAGTTTTAATTATAGAAAATGATACAAAGTTAAGCTCATGTCGTTATCTCACGAGCTAAATCGAGTGTGCAGAAGATTGCTATAGCTGGAGCTGAAGGCTAGCGACACCCGGAAGAAGCCGCGGTGGTCGGGCGACACTCGAGTGACTTCGAAGGGAGACGAAGGAATCGAGTGGAAGGTCGGAAGCAAAAGCAACACATAGGTATCGAGGTAAGCTCGTGTGTGCGAGCGTAAGTGAGGTCGTATCCTCGTTATGGGGATGATCTTAAGCGTAGATCCGACCAAAGATATCCTATAGATGGTCTAGGTCGAGATCGGATGGTCGACGACCGTCGAAATTATGTTTTTGTTGAGCTAACTTTGACTTGCAGCAAGTATCAGTCGACTGCCAGCTTGGAGGACTCGACTTCCGTCAATCAGTCGACTGCCGGAGGTCAGCACTCGACTGATGCTACCATCAGTCGACTGATAGTCAATGATCATATTCGAGGAGTCAAGGCTTATCACCCCATTTCAAGGAGATTGGTGCTCAATTGTGATTGGCTAGGGTTCCTCTCGAAAAGGGGCTCAAAGGCTATAAAAGGAGGGCCAATCCTAGGGGTTCTTCATCAATTCGAAGCTTCCAAGAGCCTCCGCAAAGCTACAACTCTCTAACAACCAAGTTCTTCTTCTCCGACGCTAGGTTTAATTTTCTTTTAGTTTTTGTACGTCGGTTTTAGATTTATTCGTTGTTCATTTACTTTTTCAAAGCTCTTTTTCTATCATAACGAGGAGAGGGGGAGTGTCCCTCTACCTCAAGTTTTTGTTCTTGTATCGTTTAACTCCTACCTCCAACGAGGAGGAGTTCGTTTAGTATTTTGCTTTCCGTGCGTGGTCAAGGACCACTAGGGCCTTGGAGTAGTAGCCGAAGGCTACGAACCAAGTAAAAAGAATTGTCTCTTTTATTTATTATTTTTATTTCCGTTGCAAATTATCTATTCAACTTTCAAAGAACGATTTCGTAAAAGTTTTGTTTCGCTATTCACCCCCCCCTCTAGCGAACCGCATCGATCCAACAGTTTGTAGGATTGCCTCTCTTGAGTGATATGGGACTTATCACTAGGAAGATGGTAGGCATCCTAGGTATTTTTGGACCAAGGGGGAGATTGTAAGATCTCATTGGATATGAGACATTGACCTCCTTGGGGTGAACCTTTTTGATGTATGTCAAAAAGGGGGAGAATTTTAAAATTACCAATTTGGGATAATTGGTAAGGGAATTTGAGTTAGGGGCCTAACTCAAGGTTGTTTTTGTCAAACATCAAAAAGGGGGAGATTGTTGGTGCAATCGGTCCCGGTCACGATTGACCAGACTTGAGTTTGACTCGAGTAGTGTTTTGATATTTGACATTGATGTCTGACATATGTTGGGGAGATTGGCGCAATCGACCCAGGTTAGTATTTGATGTTTGACGATGGTTTGTCATGGAAAGTCCAAGTCTTGAGTACTTGGCATGTAAAGTCCAAGCATGGGTCTTGGCAAGGGAAAGTCCAACATAGGCTGGCAAAGGAAAGTCCAAGCATGGGTCTTAACATGGAAAGTCCAACATGGGTTGCCAAGGGAAAGTCCAAGGGGAATATTGGCGGCGTAAAGTCCAAGGGTGGAGTCTTGGTAGCATAAGTCCAATGGTTGGCAGCGTAAAGTCCAAACGGAGTCTTGGCAGTGTAAGTCCAATGTGCCTTGGCGGTGTAGACACCATTATCATGATAATAGCCGATGGAAGCACCTGATGGCTAGCGTATGGATGAACAAGTCATGGATGACTTGGAGGGATCTGATAGGCGCGAGGCTGATAGAGGTGGCTAGAAGGCTTAGATCTATGCTACGGGTGGTCTAGCAAGTATGGGAGCACCATACTTGGGTTAAAATCTCATGTTTGAGATGTATCAGTCGACTGGGACTAGGGTCAGTCGACTGGTGGGAGTTGACTAGGGTTCGACTACTAGAAGTTGGCCGAGCAGTCGACTGCCAGCATTGGGCAGTCGACTGATGGCCTCAGCAGTCGACTACCAAGGGTGGCAGTAGACTGATGGCCGGGATTTTGGCCACAGAAGGTTCTCTAGTCGAGTGATTGCGTCAACCACTCGACTAATTGAGCCATCAGTCGACTGATGGTCTATCCCTTGGATTTTTTCAGCGTGGATCGAGCCATTGTCTCACGACAACAGTGGCATCAACCGACTGATGGTCCCGAGCAGTCGATTGATAGGCAAAAATCAGCCCGAGTTGTAGGTTTAAAAGGATCACGAAGGGAAGGTTTTGGCACTGGTTTTCTTGGATGATTTGGAGCGATTTCTTGTTGCAAATCAGGGTCATCAAGGCTAGTCCAAAGCAATCCAGAAGAAAGCATCCAAAAGAGTTTTTGTAAAGCGTTCTTTACTTCTCTTGTTGTATTTCAATTATAATTGCTTATATTTCATTCTTATTGTTGTAAGAATACTTGTACGAGTTTTCTCCACCTCCGGATTGTTCCGAGAAGGAGCTATTTGAGTTTATGGTATTGGATATCATGGGGATTGACATTAGACCAAGTGGGAGTTTGTTAGTAATATATGAGAGATGTCCTAAGGCAATCGCCTTATGTTTGAACCATTTATATGATAAATGAAGATTCACTATTTGAGTATACATGTTTTCATGTATTTGATTGGATCTTAAACTCATTTACTGAATGTCCACGATACGATTCACAGCATGAGAGAATTTGTGATTGGATCACAAATAGTGAGTATATCTACATGTGTAGTTGTGATGTATCGGAATTATCCCTAGTCGATGAATTGATGGATTTGGACACCATTAATTCTGTCGAGACTAGCACGAGGTATACTCCTCTGTGTATCTAAGCAGCTGATTCTCACTGGCTGGAGACATTGTGATATCCGGAGTTAATCATGGATTCTAGTTATGGTAACTAGTTCATTAGAGTGACCAGTTGTAAGACTTCATATGGTTCTCTGCATATATGGATATGTCAATGAAGTTCTTACTGTAGTTTAAGTGTGATGTTCTTTTGACTTGCGCTATTCAAGTCATCTTGGTCATGAAGACTTATGCTTTGACATCTTAAGCAAGCATCTCTGAGGAGATATGGACCCGGGATGATTGAGTATAAGTCGAAGTGACCGAAGGTGTTTGAATAGCCTATAAAGGATTCACCACTCCTTGCGAGGAGATGTATACCCATGGCCTCTCGTCGGATTGTTACTAAAGTCTTTGGCCAAAGCATTACATGTTTAGAGTAATGTACTCTTGGATACATGTGCAGTAACTAGAATTCGTAGGAAGAGGAAATGATACTTGGGATAGGTGTGACGTAGTCAACCTAGTGGGGATTGACACTATAGACCATGTCCTGAACCAAGTGGGTATAAGATGCGTGAAGGGAACGGAGCACGATTCATTGTAGCTGCTGAAGGGTTTCAGAAATAGTTCTGGATCAACCATTGATCTTTCGGTTAATTGGGGATCATGATATATTACTAGCTGTCACACATGATCATTCTATAATTAATGGTTAATTATAGACGACCAACATAAACCGAGAACCAATTTGGTCACACCCACAACGAGCGTAATCCGAAGGATTTAAAACGAGCTTGAGAATGAGATTCTCAGACCGAGAGAAACTAGGTTTGGTTGGACCAAACAAGGATCGAGCATGAAATCGTTTCAGTCACAATGGAAGCGTGGATGGGCCGTGTCTTATGAAGACATGATGGATGAACCAAATTGGTTTGGTTCTAATCTAATGGTGGAGAATAAACCAAAGGGGTTTGGTTTGTTTTAAATGAATGAACCAAAAGTTGGTTCGGTTCGTTTTAACTTAAAATAGACCAACGCGATTTGGTTTATTTTAAATTAAGTTATTGGAGCGGGTTAATGGATTTTGGTTATGAACCAATAACCGTTAGGAGAATGTGTTCTCTATAAAAATATAACTTAAGGGTTTTTTGTGGATAACTTTTGGATTTGGAAAACCTAGCCACCCTCTCCCTCTCTGCTCCTTGCCGCCACCCAAGGGTTCCACGCCGCCCAACTTTTTGCCGCCGTCCACCCTTGCTCCCGGCGTCCAGCTGCTGCCGGCCACTCCTCCGGCGACTCACCTTGGTTCCGGCGACCAAGGGTTGGCCGGCCATCCTCTTTGGCCGGCGCAACATCCTCCACCAAGCTGTCCTGTTTTCTGGACAGCTTGTTTCCTTCATGTCGGAGCGTCATTTGGACGACGTTTGGAGCTCCAAAACTAGCTACCTTGCCGGGGATTTGATCTCCGGTAATCCTCATAGGTGGAGGACGAAGGATTCGTCAAACGGTTGACGAATACCTCTCCGGAGAAGCGAGTTTTGAGGACTCATTTTTGAATCCGAATTTTGATTCGGATTGTGATCTTCTCTTGATCACATCGTCTTTGACACGAGGCTAGTGACTCGTATGAAGACGATGCTCGTGTCTTTGTGAAGTCAGCTCGACGATACTCAACGTGAATACGGATAGAGGCGATTCTAGCGAGAGTAGATTCGGTTGATGTCTTTCCCGCTACACGTGATACGTTATGTATACGTAGAGTAATTCCTTTATTGAAAAATTTGAATTTATGATTATGTCTACAAATATTGTACTATGCATGCGTGTGGTGTGTGTGTTGTAATAAATTTGATTTATTACTTTTTATTTCTTCCGCTGCGCACATGTTTGCGAAATATGTTCGAACACACACTTGTTGCGGTGTCGGAAACCCAACACTGGTATCAGAGCCCAGGTTGTGTTTCGACATAATCATAAAATTATTTTTGCGATAGTCGTAATTGTATTTATGTAAATTTTCTAATTTTGGAAAGTTTAGAAGTATTTATGGAAATTTTCTAATTTTGGAAAGTTTAGAAGTATTTATGGAAATCTTCTACTTTTGGAAAGTTTGAAGTATTTATGAAAATTAACACTTTCCATAAATAAAATATTTGATTATATTTGGAAATTTATTTTCTAATTTAATCATGATTTGATTTGGGAAATCAAATCTAAAATATATTTTATTTCCATAAATAGTTTTCACAATTTAGGAAATTTGTTTCCTAAATTAAATTTGACTTTATTTAATTGAGACCTTCCATAAATAAAATATGTGATTAGATTTGGAAATTTATTTTCTAATTTAATCATGATTTGATTTTGGGAATCAAATCTTAAACATATTTTATTTTCATAAATAGTTATGACATATAAGGAAATTTTGTACATGCAATAATTGTATATCATATAATTGCATTAAATGCATATCATTATGTCATGTTTGTCGTGACATGTAAATGTATGCCATGTATGCCATGCCATGTAGATAATAGTTATTTGCTTGCAAAGAGGATGAGACATAAAAACCCTTACTCAATATTAAAACTTACACCTTCCATTAATATGGTTAAAAACAGAGTTCTATTTCTTGTTTGGGTTGTTGGACTCTCTTCAAGCTCGGCTAGAACCTGAACATGTTCAAACCATGAAATAGTTTAATACTAATATGGTAAGAGTCAAAGGTCAATCATTAGCTTTGGTTGTTGGAATCTCTCCAAGCCGGGCTAATTGGTTGTATGCACTCTAACCATATTAAAACTATTTCTCGATTAATGGGTTGATTTTAACTCGGAGCATCGGCTTGTTGGACTCTCTCCAAGGTTGATGTAAAGGGAGGTGAAATTGGGTGCTATGCATATGATGCATACTTGTTAATGTGTTAACAACCCGATGTATGTGTGAATATTCAATTATTTGATAGCATATTGTGATAGTTGCATATATGTGATATTCAATCGGTATATTTGATACCTACCATCGTAGTTGTGAATGGCTTGTTGGACTCTCTCCAAGGTTGTTCATATCTATGTTGGATATTAGCCCATTCCGAGATGGACCTACGATCTCCCGAAGTGATTTTGGGGTTTTTAAAATTCGAAAAATGAATGGGATTTATAAATGTATTGTTGGTGCAGTGGGCACCAAAGTCGAACCGGTATTTTGATTATGGCAAAAGGCTCAATAGTTAAGGGTATATTTGTTATCTTACGAGCTCAATTAAGTGTGCAGAAATGCTAAAGTTGAGCGGAAGGTCTGCGACACCCGGTGGGAACCGAGGTGGTCGGGCAACGCCAGAGGGACTTCGGAGGAAGCCGAGGTACTCGGGTGAAGACCGGAAGCGAGGCTACAAGGTAAGCTCGTGTGAAAGTGAAGCAAGGTCGTTAAGCGTAGATCCGACCCAATACCTCCAATGGAAGGTCTAGGTCGAGATCAGATGGTTAGAACCATCGTACTTTATATTTTAAGCTAACTTGTACTGCAGTCCAAAACCCTTTGACTACAGTCAACTGCTAGTCAAGTTCCAGCCTCGAGAAGAGCTTGAATTTCAAGGGGGTGAATTTGGACTTGACTCGTGTTTTGGTACAAAGGGTGATGTGGCATCAAGGTGGAAATCCAAACCATCACCAAGCTTGGACCTCATCCTTGAGTTGGCGTGAAGGCCTCCTTGAGGTGGCACAAGATGGTTGGCTCCCATGATGTGGCACAAGTTGGATGGCTTCTTCTTCTTGGCGTGAAGGCCTCCTTGAGGTGGCACAAGATGGTTGGCTCCCTTGATGTGGCACAAGTTGGATGGCTTCTTCTTCTTGGCGTGAAGGCCTCCTTGAGGTGGCACAAGATGGTTGGCTCCCATGATGTGGCACAAGTTGGATGGCTTCTTCTTCTTGGCGTGAAGGCTTCCTTGAGGTGGCACAAGGTGGTTGGATGAAACACCTCATCCTTGAGTTGGGATAAGAACCTCACCTTGGACACTACCTATGTCTAAATTCATAGATCAATATCCATAAATAGACATGTTCACTCCAAGCAAAAAACAAGAATTCAAGAGCTCTCAACACGCCGTCGTAACTCGCTACTACTACTCACATTTGCTACGACGAGTGCCGACAACGAAGCTACATCTTCTACTTATAAGAGTTGTCGGTATATTTATTTAAGTTCTACTTCTTTAAATTGTCTTTGTGCTTTAATCGTAACAAGGAAAGGGGGAGTGTCCCTTTGCCTTGATTTCTTTTTGTAATCGTTGCTCCTACCTCCAACGAGGAGGAGTGGTTTTAGTGAATTGCCCTCCGTACGTGATCAAGGATCACTAGGGCCGTGGATTAGCAATCGAAAGATTGTGAACCACGTAAAAATATCTTGTCTACTTTATATTTCCGCTGTGCATTCTCTACTTGCTTTTTACTTATTGCAAAAGTTTTTAACGACACCGTATCGCTATTCACCCCCTCTAGCGACACTTCGATCCAACAATTGGTATCGAGTAAGGCGCTAAGATTCGGTGAAACCACCAATCTAGCTTTGTTTTCTTTTTTACAGATTTTTATTTATTTATTTCTGTTTTCGTATAATTATTTCACTTGCTTATCTTCTCCTACATATAGAATTGCATTAGAGGCTTTAGGATCCGGATAAGGTTGTCCTTCGGGTTAGATCCCGAGTAAGGTTGTCCTCCGGAACTTCAACGACATTCGCATTTGATTGTTTATTTCTTTTTGCAAGTTACATTTTATATATCTTTTTTTACTTCCCGCACTACTAATCCAAGACGAAAGTCTTGGAATATTCTTTCCGTGTGTGTTTTGCAAGATTCTTTTCGTCGTTCTTCTTCTTGTTTTTAAATGGCCCATCTCGAAGGGTTTAGCACCGCCCGACCCCCGTTTTACAACGGTAATGACTTTCGTTATTGGAAGGGTCGGATGGAATGCTTTCTTAAAACCCAAATCGAGATGTGGATCGTAATCCAAACCGGTTTCACACTTCCTATTAATGAAGATGGTGAATCTTTGGGTTACGATCAATGGTCAAATTCCATGAAAAAACAAGTAGAAGCCGATGCCAAGGCAACTCAAATCTTGCAATGTGGGTTGTCCAAGGAAGAGCTCAACCGCGTCGGCCCCTTCATTAGTGCAAAGGACTTATGGACCAAGCTAGTGGAACTACACGAAGGCACCGACGACACGAAGGTATGTAAAAGAGATTTACTTTTAAATAAATTGTATAACTTGAAAATGCAGGAAAACGAGACCACAACTCAACTACATGCTCGTATCCAAGACATCGTCAACCAACTCCATGCCATCGGACAAAAGGTCGAGAATCGCGACCTTATCAGGTATTCTCTTAACTCGTTTCCTAGGACCACCTTGTGGGCATCCATGGTCGATGCCTACAAGGTCTCCAAGGACCTTTCTAAAATTAGGTTAGACGAATTGTTTTCGGAACTTGAATTACATGAGCAAACTATCGCGGTCCAGGCCGAGAAGAGTATTGCGTTAGGTTGCGAGTTCCAAGAAGAAGAAGCCCGCAAGCCACCCCCAACGAAGAAGACGAGTCCGAATCGGAAGTAGACTCCGAAATAGAATCCGAACTAGTCAATCTAGTTCGGAAGATGACCAAGAAAGCGCTAAACGCTACTTGGGAGGAGTTGTCGGAGGAAGAAGACGATATCCAAGCTCTAATGGCCAAGCCGACCGAGCACGACTCAAATCAAGAAGAGTCCAAGTCCAACTGGCGATGAGCTTCCATTCAAGACAAGCCACGGATCCGTATCCGGTTCAAAAGAATCATTAAGGGTAAGTCGGTCGTTACTTAATACTTTGTATGGTGCAATTAAATTTTTAAATAAGAAACTAGCTAAGTCCGAGTCCAAGGTCGAGACCCTAATTGAGGAGGTTAACCTTCTCAAACATGAGGTCTCCTAACCTCTTCGACTACTCAGATTCAAGAGGAGGACTCAACTGCTGAAAAGCTTGAAGTTGAGAACTCGCTTTTGAAAACACAAGTCAAGACCGTAGGACCACGCTGGAAAGGTTCACTTTGGGATCCAAGCGACCTGACCTCTTCCTTGGATCACAAAGGGCCGTGGTACAACAAGGCGGACTCGGGTTTAACTCAAATACAACCAATAAGTCATATATGTCTATAGTAAACCAACATAAGAAAAATGTCCAAGCATGGGTCCCTAAGACCACTTTGATTTCAACTTTAGGATCTAACATGTATTGGGTTCCCAAGGACCAAATTCACTATGTGAATAGACCCACTCGATTCAATGGTCCAGGGGAGCCAATACAAAATGTATTTTGTTAAGTCTTAGAAATTGCATGCTTAGTTTTTCCTTTATTTTTAGAATGGTTAGATAGGACTCATAACCAACTAAAATCCTATTAAAAGATTGAGCCTCGGGAGCCTCTTTTCAAAAAATAAACCAACTAAAATCCTACTTAAAAGATTGAGCCTCGGGAGCCTCTTTTCAAAAATAACTAGTTAGACCAAGACGTAGTCTCAAGTAAGTCGAGTTATCAATTTCTTGAAATTAGCTTTGTCTAAGGAAGTGGTCGTTGTTCCGATCAAAGAAGGCCTCTGGCCTCGCCATGACCCGAAGCTAATCTCTTGAAAAGATTACTTGATGAGCTTAGACTAAATCCGAATCTAACCTAATGTTGGTTAATTTAAATTCATTAAAATTAATCAAGTAAAATTGAAAGTCATCTCACAAGAACACATAGGAATAACATGTTTTGATCATGTAGATATTAGTGAGATGATTTAGGTTTAAAAACTTACAAACAACCCTTTAGTAATTCCATTGATCCTACACATAAGAGTCGAAGAAACCATTAATATAGTTTTCGACGAAGGACACGAACCCGTTCAATCTTTAACAAAACCAACTAGCAAATCAACTTATAGCGAACCCGACTCTGATCTTGAACTTGAATCTCGTCCTAACCCAAGTCATCCTATCGACCAAGTGATAGATGACTCTAACCCAAGTCAAACTAGAACTCACCCAAGTCATCCTATCAATCAAGTTATAGGTGATCCAAATTTAGGGGTTCGAACTAGAGCTTCATACAAAACCTTAGTCAAATCTCGTTAATTTCCAAAATCGAACCCAAAACTATTGAACAAGCACTTCTTGATCCCGACTGGATTATTGCTATGCAAGAAGAGCTAGCTCAATTCACTAGAAATGAAGTCTGGGAATTAGTACCACCACCTAAAGAAAAATCAATTATTGGTGGGTATTTCAAATAAACTTGATGATAAAGGTGAAGTAGTTAGAAATAAAGCTTAGTTAAAAGGGTTTAGTCAAGTCGAAGGTTTAGATTACGATGAGACCTACGCCCCGTAGCAAGACTAGAGTCCATCCGAATGTTGTTAGCATACGCACATCGAGGTTTTAAATTGTTTCAAATGGATGTCAAGTCAGCATTTTGAATGGATACATTAAGGAAGAAGTTTACGCTACCAACCTCCGGATTAAAAATCTAGATAAACTCACCATGTCCTTAGACTTAAGATTTGTGTAGAAACAAAGGTAAAAGAGAGATATAGTAGATTTTGTCGATGTTTAGTATGCAGTTGGTGCAAAGAGGAAGATTGCGTTGCCTTATCTACCACCGGGTTTAATACGCTATGCGATGGGTGAGTGTGTCTCTCACCTCCGTGGATGAAGCACACTCTCCAAGACTTTAGCTTAATCTTTAACAACATTAAAAGTTAGGTATGTGCGTAATAGAGCAGGATTTAAATTTTTCTATATATGTACTCTATTTTTGCTTCTTTTTATGAAATTAGCCTAAGTCTTACCTTAGAAATCATATTGGGAACTTGCTTGGACTTACAAACCCTAAAATATATTTACAAACTTTTTGAGTTAAGGAAAAAGGGGGAGAAAGTCACAAAAGTAACCAAAATTAACCAAAATTAAAGGAAGAAAGTAAACAAAATTATTACCTTTATATTAAGTAATTCCGTTTACTTAAGCAACTATTAAGGGGAGTAAAAATTATTTTTCAAGAACTCACCTTCGGTCAAGGGGAGGTTACCTCAAAGGAGAACTTGAAACAATAATATTTCTCACTCATGCTTAATCTTTATGCTAGCTCATTCATGCTTAATCATTATGCTAGCTCATTCATATTTAATCATTATGCTAGCTCATTCATATTTAATCATTATGCTAGCTCATTCATATTTAATCTTTATGCTAGCTCATTCATGCTTAATCATTATGCTAGCTTACTGTTATATTTTTCCTTAACTTTTGTGTCGGTTTGCCATGAATCAAAAAGGGGGAGATTGTTGGTGCAGTGGGCACCAAAGTCGAACCGGTATTTTGATTATGGCAAAAGGCTCAATAGTTAAGGGTATATTTGTTATCTTACGAGCTCAATTAAGTGTGCAGAAATGCTAAAGTTGAGCGGAAGGTCTGCGACACCCGGTGGGAACCGAGGTGGTCGGGCAACGCCAGAGGGACTTCCGAGGAAGCCGAGGTACTCGGGTGAAGACCGGAAGCGAGGCTACAAGGTAAGCTCGTGTGAAAGCGAAGCAAGGTCGTTAAGCGTAGATCCGACCCAATACCTCCAATGGAAGGTCTAGGTCGAGATCGATGGTTAGAACCATCGATTTATATTTTAAGCTAACTTGTATCATCCCAAAACCCTTTGACTACCAATCGCTAGTCAAGTTCCAAACTCGAGAAGAGCTCGAATTTCAAGGGGGTGAATTTGGACTTGACTCGTGTTTTGGTACAAAGGGTGATGTGGCATCAAGGTGGACATCCAAACCATCACCAAGCTTGGACCTCATCCTTGAGTTGGCGTGAAGGCCTCCTTGAGGTGGCACAAGATGGTTGGCTCCCATGATGTGGCACAAGTTGGATGGCTTCTTCTTCTTGGCGTGAAGGCCTCCTTGAGGTGGCACAAGATGGTTGGCTCCCTTGATGTGGCACAAGTTGGATGGCTTCTTCTTCTTGGCGTGAAGGCCTCCTTGAGGTGGCACAAGATGGTTGGCTCCCATGATGTGGCACAAGTTGGATGGCTTCTTCTTCTTGGCGTGAAGGCTTCCTTGAGGTGGCACAAGGTGGTTGGATGAAACACCTCATCCTTGAGTTGGGATAAGAACCTCACCTTGGACACTACCTATGTCTAAATTCATAGATCAATATCCATAAATAGACATGTTCACTCCAAGCAAATAATAAACAAGAATTCAAGAGCTCTCAACACGCCGTCGTAACTCCGCTACTACTACTCACATTTGCTACGACGAAGTGCCGCCGACAACGAAAGCTACATCTTCTACTTATAAGAGTTGTCGGTATATTTATTTAAGTTCTACTTCTTTAAATTGTCTTTGTGCTTTAATCGTAACAAGGAAAGGGGGAGTGTCCCTTTGCCTTGATTTCTTTTTGTAATCGTTGCTCCTACCTCCAACGAGGAGGAGTGGTTTTAGTGAATTGCCCTCCGTACGTGATCAAGGATCACTAGGGCCGTGGATTAGCAATCGAAAGATTGTGAACCACGTAAAAATATCTTGTCTACTTTATATTTCCGCTGTGCACTCTCTACTTGCTTTTTACTTATTGCAAAAGTTTTTTAACGACATCGTATCGCTATTCACCCCCCCCCTCTAGCGACACTTTCGATCCAACATGTATGTTGATGCATTTTAAAATCATTTCCTTATATATGCTTCATTTGTATTTCTAGGTTAATTGATTGATCATGATGTCTTTGAATTTGCACTCTATTTGGATTCAAATAAATTGACTGGGTCGAACTTCTTGGACTGACTTTTGGATTCAACCTGAGAATTGTTCTCAAGTTTGAAAAGCTTGCGAATGTCCTCGAAGCGCCTCTTCCCGCCCGTCCTTGTGACAATGCAACTACGGACCAATTGTTGGCCTATCAGAAACATGTGACTGATTCTGAAATGGCGAGTTGCATCATGCTAGCTGTGATGGTACCCGAGCTGCATAAGCAGCATGAGCATATGGATGCTCATACCATAGTCCTTCAACTTTATGAGTTGTTTGATGAGCAAGTGAGATTCGAAAGGTTCGAAGTCTCCAAGCTCCTCTTCACCTCTGAGATGCAAGAAGGATCATCTGTGGTACTGCACAACATGCTGAAGACTAAGGAGCCTTCTGAGAAGCATGAGCAGGAGACGGTGTTGTTAGTTGATTCCTCGAAGAAAGGTTCTAAGAGGGAGTCAAAGGAACAACAAAATGGAAAGAAGAAAAAGGCTAAAAAGGCAGAACCAGCTCAAAAGGGCACTCGCCATTGTTATGGCAAGAATGACCATTGGTGAAGAAACTGCAAGATTTATCTTGAGTCCGTAAAGAAGAATAAGGCATCAGATGCCCTGTCTTCTTTGGATAACTTCGTTATTGATTGTCATTCTATTTCCTCAGACACTTGGGTATTGGATACTGGGTGTAGCTCACATATATGTAATGACATACATGGGCTAAGGAATAGAAGAAGACTCGTCAAGAGAGAGTCAAACTTATGTATTGGGAATGGAGCAAAGTTGCTGCACTCGACATCAGAACGTATTTATTGAAACTCCCTACAGGACTTGTCTTAGAACTGAACAATTACTTTTATGTTTCTTCGTTGATAAAGAACATCATTTCTATTTCTTGTTTAAATAGAAATGGGTACCATTTAACTTTTAGTAACAATTGTTGTTACATAACTTTGAATGGCGTTCTTTATGGGACCGAAACTTTAAGCAATGGTATTTATACATTGAACGTATCCAGTGACATTTTCAATATCGAAGCGAGCAACAAACGTGCTCGAAAAGATAATCAATTAGACTCCTACATGTGGCATTGTCGTCTTGGCCATGTGAGCAAGAAATGCATGTCCGAATTACACCGATGTGAAATTTTTGAATTGTTTGAATTAGATTCATACGATACATGTGAATCATGCTTAAAAGGCAAGATGACCAAATTACCTTTTACTGGAAAAGGTGAACCAGTGGGTGAGTTGCTTGGTCTAATACATACTAATGTATGTGGACCTATGTCAACTCAAGCCTTAGGAGGTTATAGCTACTTCATTACCTTCATCGATGATCACTCACGGTTTGGGTATGTGTTCTTGATGAAACACAAGTCTGAAGCCTTTGAAAGGTTCAAAGAATTCATAAATGAAGTAGAGAAACAACTTGGCAAGAGTATTAAAATACTTCGATCGGATTGAGGTGGTGAATACCTGAGTCGAGAGTTTCTAGATAATCTGAGAGACAATGGTATATTGTCTCAATGGACTCCACCGTATACACCACAACTTAATGGTGTATCTGAGAGGCGAAATTGGACTTTGTTGGACATGGTCAGGTCAATGATGAATCACGCGAATCTTTACGAGTCCTTTTGGGGCTATGCACTTCAGAAAGCTGTTTACTTGTTAAACAGAGTCCCGACCAAGGTAGTCTCTACTACTCCATATGAGATATGGGCTAGTAAGAAACCTCATTTATCTTACTTGAAGATATGGGGTGTTCTTGCTTATGTGAAGTGGACTGTGTCAGACAAATTGGATGCTAAGTTTGATAAATGTCTATTTATTGGATACACTAATGAAACGAGGGGTTACCAATTCTATCATCCCTTAGAACAAAAGGTATTTGTTTCAAGGAATGTTGTGTTTCTAGAGAAAGAGTTTTTCTTGCAAGAAAACAGTGGGAGTGTCATTGAACTTGCGGAGGTTCAAAAGACTCCAGTAGACATTGAAGAGATACCTGATCAATCACCTCAACCGATGACTCATAGTGATGAGACATCGACTGAACCTATTGTGACACCACATCCTCGTAGATCTGGTAGGACACAAAACATTTCTGAGAGATATGGATTTCTCATAAGTGAATCGAACGACGTGTTACTCATTAACGATGAGGAGCCCACCAATTATGAAGAAGTTCTGAAAAGTTCAAAAAGGGACAATTGGCTTGAAGCCATGAAGTGGGAAATGGATTCCATGTATGAAAACAAGTTTGGAACTTGGTCGATCCACCTGAAGGCATAAAGCCTATAGGGTGCAAGTGGGTTTTCAAGAAGAAAACCGACATGGATGATAATGTGATTACCTATAAGGCTAGATTGGTGGCGAAAGGATATCATCAAAAGCAAGGTGTTGATTATGACGAAACCTATTCGCCTGTTGCTATGCTTAAATCCATTCGTATGCTCCTAGCCATAGCGGCTCATTATGATTATGAGATATGACAGATGGATATGAAAACAACTTTCCTTAATGGAAACCTGCTTGAGGACGTGTATATGATACAACCTGAGGGTTTCACATCGGTTGATAAAACTAAGGTATGCAAATTGCGATGGTCCATATATGGATTGAAGCAAGAATCCAAGAGCTGGAATATCCGTTTTGATGAGACAATCAAAAAGTTTGATTTCTCACAAAATCCAGACGAACCTTGTGTGTCAAGAAGGTTAGTGGGAGTGCAGTCGTGTTCCTAATATTGTATGTCGACGACATATTACTTATAGGAAATGATGTTTTAGTCTTACAGTCAGTTAAGATTTGGTTGTCCAAGACATTCTCCATGAAAGACCAGGGAGAAGCAACCTACATCGTCGAGATTAAGATCTATAGGGATAGATCGAAACGGTTGCTTGGTCTTTCGTAGTCTACATATATAGACCGAGTGCTAAAGAGGTTTAGTATGTCGGAATCCAAAAAAGGTTACTTTCCCATCATGCATGGGATACACCTTTCGAAATCTATGTGTTCACGCACAGAAGATGAGAGGATTTGCATGAGTAAGATTCCCTATGCATCCGCAATAGGATCTATCATGTATGTTATGTTATGTACGAGGCCCGATGTATCGTATGCTCTGAGTGTCACGAGTAGATACTAGTCTGATCTAGGAATGGATCATTGAGTGACTGTTAAGACGATCCTTAAATACTTAAGAAGAACTAAGGATGTGTTCCTAATATATGGAGAAGGAGACATGGAGATGTGCGGATATACGAATGCTAGCTTCAAGACAGACAAGGATGATTCCAGGTCTCAGTCTGGGTACGTGTTCACCTTGAATGGAGGCGCAATAAGTTGGAAAGGTTCCAAGCTTGACACTATAGCAGATTCTGCCACTGAGGTGGAATACATTGCAGCTTCAGAAGCAGCAAAGGAAGCGGTTTGGCTTAAGAAGTTCTTTTCTGAACTTGATGTGGTCTCATCAATGATCCAAACATGTACTTTGCCACTATCATCTAATCAGAGAGATCATAAGTAGGAAGGAAATATAAATCTAGAAGATTCCCACTGAAAGGAACTTAGCGGATCCTTTAATCCTTTAACTAAGGCCTTACCTCAAAGTAAGTTTGAGGATCATGTTAGAGCTTATGGTATTGGATACCGTGGTGATTGACATTAGGCCAAGTGGGAGTTTGTTAGTAATATATGAGAGATGTCCTAAGACAATTGCCTTATGTTTAAACCATTTATATGATAAATGAAGATTCACTATTTGAGTATACATATTTTCATGTATTTGATTGGATCTTAAACTCATTTACTGAATGCCCATGATACGATTCACAACATGAGAGAATTTATGATTGGATCACAACTAGTGAGTATCTCTACATGTGTAATTGTGATGTATCGAAATTATCCCTAGTCGATGAATTGATGGATTTGGACACCATCAATTCTGTCGAGACTAGCATGAGGTATACTCCTTGGTGTATCCAAGTAGTTGATTCTCACTGGCTGGAGACATTGTGATGTCCGGAGTTAATTGTGGATGTTAGTTATGGTAACTAGTTCATTGGAGTGACCAGCTGTAAGACTTCATATGGTTCTCTGCATATATGGATATGTCAATGAAGTTCTTACTGTAGCTTAAGTGTGATGTTCCTTTGACTTGCGATATTCAAGTCATCTTGGTCATGAAGAATTATGCTTTGACATCTTAAGCAAGCATCTCTAAGGAGATGTGGACCCAGGATGATTGAGTATAAGTCAAAGTGACCGAAGTTGTTTGAATAGCCTATAAAGGATTCACCACTCCTTGTGAGGAGATGAATACCCATGGCCTCTCGTCGGATTGTTACTAAAGTCTTTGGCCAAAGCATTACATGTTTAGAGTAAGGTACTCTTGGATACATGTGTAGTAACAAGAATCTGTAGGACGAGGAATTGATACTTGGGATAGGTGTGACGTAGTTAACCTAGTGGGGACTAACACTATATACCATGTTTTGAACCAAGTGGGTATAAGATGCATGAAGGGAACGGGGCACGATTCATTGTAGCTGCTGAAAGGTTTCAGAAATAGTTCTTGATCAACCGTTGATCTTTCGGTTATTTGTAGCTACGATTCATTGTAGCTGCTAAAGGGATCATGATGTACTACTAGGTGTCACTCATGATCGTTCTATAATTAATAGTTAATTATAGAGACCAACATAAACCGAGAACCTATTTGGTCACACGCACAACGAGCATAATCCGAAGGATTTAAAACGAGCTTGAGAATGAGATTCTCAGACCGAGAGAAACTAAGTTTGGTTGGACCAAACAAGGATCGAGCATGAAATTGTTTTAGTCGCAATGGAAGCGTGGATAGGCCGTGTCTTATGAAAACATGATGGATGAACCAAATATGTTTGGTTCTTATCCAATGGTGGAGAATAAACCAAAGGGGTTTGGTTTGTTTTAAACGAATGAACCAAAAGTTGGTTCGGTTCGTTTTAACTTAAAATAGACCAACGCGGTTTGGTTTATTTTAACTTAAGTTATTGGAGCGGGTTAACGGATTTTGGTTATGAACCAATAACCGTTAGGAGAATGTGTTCTCTATAAAAACATGGCTTAAGGGTTTTTCGTGGATAACTTTTGGAGTTGGAAAACCTAGCCACCCTCTCCCTCTCTTCTCCTTGCCACTGCCCAACGGTTCCACGCCACCCAACTTTTTGCCGCCATCCACCCTTGCTGCCGGCGTCCAGCTGCTGTCGACCACTCCTCCGGCGACCCTCCGGTGACTCACCTTGGTTCCGGCGACCAAGGGTTGGCTAGCCATCCTCTTTGGTCGGCGCAACATCCTCTACCAAGCTGTACAGTTTTCTGGACAGCATGTTTCCTTCGTGTTGGAGCATCGTTTGGACGACGTTTGGAGCTCTGACAGCAGCTACCTTGCCGGGGATTCGATCTCCGGTAATCCTCATAGGTGGAGAATGAAGGATTCGTCAAACGGTTGACGAATACCTCTCCGGAGAAGCGAGTTTTGGGGACTCATTTTTGAATCCGAATTTTGATTCGGATTGTGATCTTCTCTTGATCACATCTCTTCGACACGAGGCTAGTGACTCATATGAAGACGAGGCTCGTGGCTTTGTGAAGTCATCCCGACGATACTCAGCGTGGATACGGATAGAGGCGATTCTAGCGAGAGTAGCTCCGGTTGATGTCTTTCCCGCTACACGTGATACGTCAAGTTTATGTAAAGTAATTTCCTTTATTACAAAATTTAAATTTACCATTATATCTACAAATATTGTACTATGCATGTGTGTGGTGTGTGTGTTGTAATAAATTATATTTATTACTTTTTATTTCTTTCGTTGTGCACATGTTTGCGAAACATGTTCGAACACACACTCGCCGCGGTGCCGAAAACCCAATAGTGGTATCAGAGCTCAGGTTATGTTTCGACATAATCGTAAAATTGTTTTGCCATAGTTATAATTTTATTTATGAAAATTTTCTACTTTTGGAAAGTTTAGAAGTATTTATGGAAATTTTTTAATTTTAGAAAGTTTAGAAGTATTTATGGAAATCTTCTACTTTTGGAAAGTTAGAAGTATTTATGAAAATTAACACTTTCCATAAATAAAATATTTGATTAGATTTGAAAATTTAATTCTTAATTTAATCATGATTTGATTTGGGAAATCAAATCTAAATTATATTTTATTTCCATAAATAATTTTGACAATTTAGGAAATTTGTTTCCTAAATTAAATTTGACTTTCCTTAATTGAGACCTTCCATAAATAAAATATGTGATTAGATTTGGAAATTTGTTTCCTAATTTAATCATGATTTGATTTTGGGAATCAAATCTAAAACATATTTTATTTCCATAAATAGTTATGACATATAAGGAAATTTTGTACATGCAATAATTATATGTCATGTAATTGCATTAAATGCATTTCATTATGTCATGCGTGTCGTGACATGTAAATGTACGTCATGTATGTCATGCCATGTAGATAATAGTTATTTGCATGCAAAGAGGTTGAGACATAAAAACCCTTACTCAATATTAAAACTTACACCTTACATTAATATGGTTAGAACCAGAGTTCTATTTCTTGTTTGGGTTGTTGGACTCTCTCCAAGCCCGGCTCGAACCTGAAAATGTTCAAACCACGAAATAGTTTAATACTAATATGGTAAGAGTCAAAGGTTAATCGTTAGCATTGGTTGTTGGACTCTCTCCAAGCCGGGCTAATTGGTTGAATGTGAAGGGAGTTGCTTCGGAGGCTCATTGGCTCCCATGTCCCCGGATTAAAATTTTCACTAATGAAAGAATTAATCCGGATGGGATAAGTTTCCTTAACACAACTAATTCGTCGTCGTGCTAACAACTTGAGTGATCGCTTGAACAAACTAGTTGTTCAAGCAACACAACTCTTCTAGTTGGTTAGCCGCGAAAGAGACGACGGACGGATCGCCGGTTTTTTTGTTTGTCTTCGGGGTCCATGATTATACAAAATATATACATACACACACTTGTATAATCAACACATAAAAGAACATGCTAAGATCAGAAAATAAAGTTGTAAAACTTTATACCTTACGATCTTCTACCGTATGTCCTATCCTCCTCGTGGACGACGTGTGGGCAAAGATCCTCCACGAGTAGAAGCCTTCTAGATCACGTTCTTCCCTTCCTTGTCCGTTGCAAACAAAGAGAAGAACCAACAAAACCTTTCCTTTCTAGAACCGGCCACCAAGCAAGGGAGTTTGATGCAACCGCCAGCCAAGGAACGAATGGATTAAGCTCCGGCCACCAATGCAAGGAGAACCGCCGGCCACCTTGGAGAGTATGAAGGAGTAAACGCCGACCAACCTTGAAGAGAGGTTGCCGCCGGCCAAGGAATAAGAGAGGGACCAAGAGGATGGGCGCCGGCCAAGTCTTGATGGAAGAAGATGGGCGCCGGTTTCTTCTCCAAGAGTTGCCGCCCAAACCAAATCTTCCAAACCCTAGCCGCCCAACCTTAAACCCTAACTCCAATTGAACCAATTCCCCCTTGCCGCCCACCTAAGCCCTCTATTTATAGAATTGGGCTTAAGCCTCCTTTAATCTCCACCGTCGGATCTAGGGATTTAATCTCCACCGTCGGATCTAGGGTTTTATCCCAACCGTCGGATCTAGGGTTTCATCCCAACCGTCAGATATAGGATTTCATCCCAACCATCGGATCTAGGATTTCATCCCAACCGTTGGATATAGGGTTTTATCCCAACCGTCAGATCTAGGGATTTAATCCGAACCGTCGATTCTAGGGTTTCAACCTAACCATCGGATCTAGGGATTTAATCCCAACCGTTGGTTCTAGGGTTTCATCCCAACCATCGGATCTAGGGATTTAATCCCAACCGTTGGTTCTAGGGTTTTGTTTTACATCCTTGGATCTAGACTTCATGAGGATTATATAAGGCTACGATAGGGACCATAAGGATGAGTTGGATCCTGGCCACCCGATGGATCGGAACCACACAAACTTGATCCATCAATGATGTTCCATTCCACTAGAGGATCATCATTGAACTATCTCACCAACCCCCATACATCAATATGGGCTCCATATATTATTTGTACATCCATCTCCCCGTGTTTAAGATATCGAATGTCCGTCAATTAATTGATTTACTGACCATCAATTAATTAACATCTAACTCCTCGAGTAGTACCACTCAACCTTATCATCATGTTGACTAAGTCAACCAGCTGGGTTTACATGATGAACCTTATGAGCTCCTCAAGGGGACATCATCAACCTAGTATATAGGACACGGTTTCCTCCTATAATCAAAGGCACACCATGTAAATAATATCATTTCCCAACTTACCGGGCATATTGATTTAATCCATCTAAATCTCACCCTCTGGTAAATCAAAGAAATAAATACTAAGTACATGTGCTCGTTATTATATAGGGATTAAGAGCATGTACAATATAATATCCGAGGTCCGATTCAATTATGTAGTTAGCAATTAATTGAATCACCTCTATGTCGGTCCTACTCAATACACCTAAGTGTGCTAGTGTAACTCTATGTTCAAGAAAAAACAATACCAAGCTACACTAAAACCATGCCAATGGTTTGTCCAAAACCATCTTGGTTGTGAGCCTCTACTTATATTTTACAAGTGACTGATAACATGATCTTCTATGCCACACCAAGCACCATGTTATCTACAATGTAAAATATTAGACAATATGCACACATATATAATAAATATATAAAGTGCAAACAATGATCATGTGATTCTTATTCCAAAATAAAACGTTCATACAAAAAGAACTAGGCTTTCAGTATACATTCCAACAATCTCCCACTTATACTAAAAGACTATGCCGTCATCACACTGCCATACATCTGATCCCCATGTCCTCCACATGCCTATCAAACGCTTTCACTGGAAGGGCCTTAGTGAATGGATCCGCTAGGTTACCCTATGATGAAAACTTGGCGACAGCAACTTCTCCTTGCTTTATGATCTCTCGTATAAGGTGGTACTTGCGCTCTATGTGTTTACTCGCCTTATGGGCTCGTGGTTCCTTTGAGTTTGCAACTGCACCACTGTTATCACAATAAATTGAGATAGTTCTGGGCAAACCAGAAATCACATCCAAGTCCATCAAGAAGTTCCTGAGCCATACAACTTCCTTGGCTGCCTCAGAGGCTGCCACATACTCAGCTTCCATGGTAGAGTCCGCCATGCATTTCTGCTTGACACTCCTCCATACTATTGCTCCACCTCCAAAAGTAAACACAAACCCCGAGGTAGACTTACTCTTGTCCCTATCTGATTGGAAATCCGAATCCGTGTAATCCACAGGGACTAATTGATCTACCCGGTAAACCAGCATATAATCCCTAGTCCTTCTCAGGTACTTCAATATATGCTTTACCGCAGTCCAATGTCCCTGTCTAGGATTACTCTGATATCTGCTAACCATGCCCACGGCAAAGCAGATATCCGGTCTCGTACATAGCATAGCATACATAAGGCTTCAAACTTCCGAAGCATAAGGAACCGCCTTCATGTCCTCTATCTCCTTTGATGTTTTGGGACACAGCTCTTTAGATAAAGGAACTCCATGCCTAAAAGCTAGAAAACCTTTTTTGGAGTTCTGCATGCTAAAACGAGCAAGGATAGTGTCAATGTATGAAGCTTGAGATAAGCACAACATCCTTTTCTTGCGTTCCCTTATAACTTTGATCCCAAGGATGTGTCCCACTTCTCCCAAGTCCTTCATGTCAAACTGTTTGGACAACCATACCCTTACGTCTGATAACACTTTGATATTATTGCCAACTAACAAAATGTCATCTACGTATAGTACAAGAAACACCACTACGTTTCCGTCACATCTTTTGTATACACAAGGCTCATCCGGACTTTGAATAAATCCATATGACTGGATTACCTCATCAAAGCGAATGTTCCAAGATCTAGAAGCTTGCTTCAATCCATAAATGGACCGATTAAGCTTACATACAAGATGCTCTTTGCCTTTAGCAATGAATCACTCTGGTTGTCGCATATAGATGTTCTCCTCTAGACTTCTGTTAAGGAAAGCTATCTTGACATCCATCTGCCAAATCTCATAATCCATATGAGCAGCTATAGATAAGAGAATCCGGATAGACTTAAGCATAGCTACCGGCGAAAAGGTCTCCTCATAATCGATACCCTCTTTCTGAGTATACCCTTTCGCAACAAGCCTAGCTTTGAAGGTCTCAACCTTTCCGTCTACTCCTCTCTTTCTCTTGTAGATCCACTTGCATCCAATGGCTTTTACACCATTGGGTGGCTCTACTAGCTCCCAGACCTGATTAGAATTCATAGATTCTATCTCTGAATTCATCGCTCTTTGCCAAGATACCGCATCTCTATCTTGGAGTGTCTCGTCATATGTTCAGGGATCAGGTTCATGTTCACCAGGGACTAAGTCCGATGACTCTCCCAAAAACTTGAATCTCTCGGGTTGTCTAATAACCCTCCCACTACGACGAGGTGCCTCCTGTGTGTACTCTGTGACATGCGGTGCAGTGACTTGTGGCATCCCCTCTTGTACCGGTGGTACTGAAGTCGGGACTTCCCCTGTCAACTCCTCAAGAACAATCCTACTATTGGGCTTGTGATTCATTACATAATCCTCCTCTAGAAATCTGGCATTCGTGCTAATGATCACCCTCTGATCTCTAGGATTATAAAACAAACCACCTTTCGTTCCCTTAGGGTAGCCAACAAACATGCACACTTCTGTACGAGGTTCCAACTTACCAGCATCAGCCTTCAGCACATGTGCTGGACTCCCCCATATCCGAATATGTCTCAGACTAGGCTTTCGCCCAGTCCACAATTCTACAGGGGTAAAAGGTACTGATTTAGATGGAACCAAGTTCAAAATATACATTGTCGTATCCAGCGCATACCCCCAGAACGAAACAGGTAACTCAGAATAACTCATCATCGATCTGACCATCTCCATAAGAGTCTTATTCCTTCACTCCGCTACACCATTCTGCTGGGGTGTGACAGGTGCAGAAAATTGGGATTGAATCCCAGCCTCTGATAAGTAATTTCTAAACTCTCCCAAGAGGTACTCGCTACCACGATCAGATCGTAATGTCTTGATACTTTTACCTTGACGGTTCTCCACATCAGCCTTGAATTCTTTGAACCTGTCAAAGCATTCAGACTTGCAGCACATCAAGTAAATGTATCCATATCTTGAATAATCGTCTATAAAAGAGATGAAATATTCAAAACCACCTCTTGCCTGGATAGACATAGGACCGCACAAATCAGAATGAACCAATTCTAACACATCTTTGGCCCTATATCCCTTGGCCTTGAATGGCCTCTTGGTCATTTTTCCTTCCAAGCAAGATTCGCAGGTTGGGAGATCCTCCACCACTAATGAACCCAAAGGTCCATCAGCTATCAACCTTTGAATTCTGCTTAGGTTAATATGACCAAGCCTTAGATGCCAAAGATATGTCTGGTTCATTTGCGAAGGTTCTTTTCTCTTATTAGACTTAGAAGATGAGTTATTTACTTCTATATGCATCGTGGGAGTTTTCGGTTCAAGAGTATATAAATTGCCAACCAATGTACCAGAACAGATAATCTCCCTATTCCTTTTTATAACCACTTTGTCATTAAAAGAAATAGAATATGCATCCATAAACAATTTAGAAACTGAAATTAAATTCTTTCTAAAAGTAGGTACATAAAGACAATTTCTCAAAACCAAAACTTTATTCCTATCAAAAGATAAATAAATGTCTCCCACTGCAATAGCCGCCACCTTTGAAGCATTGCCCATGAAGACAGTAATTTCTCCCTCAGCTAGTCATCGGGTTTCCTGGAACCCCTGCAAAGTATTGCAGACATGATCAGTGGCTCCTGTATCTACACACCAGGCACTGGTAGATAACACCGCTAAACATGTTTCAACAACTAAACAAGAAGATATACCTTTGTTCTTTCGGCGAGGACAGTCCGCCTTCCAATGTCCAGTCTGCTTGCAAGTGAAGCACTTGCCTTTTGGCTTCTTCACTCCTTCCTGAGGTCCCACTGCCACTTTCTTCGCTCCACCTTGCTTCTTCTTCTTCTTACATTTCGGTTTAGAAGAAGAAACCTTCTGAGTGACCATGGCTTGAGCACTTTGACGAAAAAGCCCCTCTGCCGCCTGGAGTTCTGTCAGAAGCTTCACCAACGAATACAACCTGTTGTTCATGTTGTAATTAAGGCGGAACTGCTCAAAACTCTTAGGCAGAGACTGGAGAATGATATCGACCTGGGTTTCCCCATCGATCTCAGCTCCGAGGACTTCCATCTCATTAAGATGAGCCATCATCTTGAGAACATGATCCCTAACGGGTGTTCCCTCGATCATGGTGGTCGTCATCAAGTTTCTCATCGCCTCCTGCCTAGCCGCCCTACTCTGATGTTCGAAAAGTTCCTTGAGATTTACCATCATGTCATAAGCTGTGGCCATGGCCTGATGCTGATGTTGCAGCACATTTGACATGGATGCCAAAATGTAACACCGTGCCATCTCATCTGCCTTGATCCATTTCTTATAACGTTCTTTCTCCTTTTCATCAGTCATCGGTGGGCTTAGGAGGACAGACCTCGAAGAGTATAAATTTGTACTCCTCCGCAGTTAAGACAATATCCAGATTTCTTTTCCAATCAATATAGTTTGGTCCAGTAAGCTTATTTTCTTTTAAAATCACAACAAGTAGGTTGAAAGCCATTTGAAAATCCTAAAAATCACAATGATCAAAATATTAGATTTCAAATATTATTGATTCCTCAAAATAATAAAATCCCAAAATCAACCAACACCTCAAAACACCGAGAATATCGCATGCCACGCTGTGTGGACGTATACGAATTCTACATTTGTAAGAGGAGGTTTTACCCATTAATTTTATTATCTTCTCAACCTTACTTTTTGACAAATGAAATTAATAGTTGGTTCCTCTTTGGCACTACAAATAAAAGCAGTGACTCCGATGGGGAGGATACTTTTATTTGCATCTAAGTGTGCACCATTACATGATACTAAGGGAATTATTTCGGATTATGTGCCTTACCGCTGTGGAAGTACACATGCTCCTAGATAATTTTATATAACTATTATTTGACCTAGTGATCCGCAAACAAACCCGTCCTCAGGGAGGAAGGCACTCAGAGCCAATACACAAGTTTGTTGCATCACACGTCAAATTGTAATGGAGGCCACGGGAATTAATTAAAATATCCCTCTCCCACTTAGTAAATTGAAATGGAGGAATATTAAAGCATACACAACATGCATATAAAACAAATAAGCAATAAATATGGAAAAAAACAGAATTTTTCCAACTATTATGGCACTGTTCTCCAATATGCATCCCGTCGTGTCGCCACCTCGTCCGCTCCATCTTTTCCCGTGCTAAAGTCACCAAAGAGATCCGAGCCGAGATAAATCATTTTAATTTACATCCATCGATCCTATACTCCATGAAGGAGTGTACAAATAATCTAGATCGAAAGTAAACTAAAATGAGCGGCTAAACAATGCCGTATTTAATTACAAAAATTAAATACTAATCTAGCCTCATCAACCCCGAGGATTCAAATAATATACATACAATCACACACAAAACAATCACATACAAACAAATAGCCATAATAGTCGGATCTTATGCCTGCAACCAAAAAATTAGCCTACGCACATCCTACTATTATCCTGCATACTCAATATATGATATGTGCATGAAAGTAACCGAATCCAAAACACACAAAACCGTAAACCGTGGCTCTGATACCACTTGAAGGGAGTTGCTTCGGAGGCTCATTGGCTCCCTCATGTCCCCGGATTAAAATTTTCACTAATGAAAGAATTAATCCGGATGGGATGAGTTTCTTTAGCACAACCAATTCGTCGTCGTGCTAACAACTTGAGTGATCGCTTGAACAAACTAGTTGTTCAAGCAACACAACTCTTCTAGTTGGTTAGCCGCGGAAGAGACGACGGACGGATCGCCGGTTTTTGTGTTTGTCTTCGGGGTCCATGATTATAAAAAATATATACTTATGCACACTTGTATAATCAACACATAAAAGAACATGCTAAGATCAGAAAATAAAGTTGTAAAACTTTATACCTTACGATCTTCTACTGTATGTCCTATCCTCCTCGTGGACGACGTGTGGGCGAAGATCCTCCACGAGTAGAAGCCTTCTACATCCCATTCTTCCCTTCCTTGTCCACTGCAAACAAAGAGAAGAACCAACAAAACCTTTCCTTTCTAGAACCGGCCACCAAGCAAGGGAGTTTGATGCAACCGCCGGCCAAGGAACGAATGGAAGAAGTGTCGGCCACCAATGCAAGGAGAACCGCCGGCCACCTTGGAGAGTATGAAGGAGTAAATGCCGGCCAACCTTGAAGAGAGGTTTCCGCCGGCCAAGGAATAAGAGAGGGACCAAGAGGATGGGCGCCGGCCAAGTCTTGATGGAAGAAGATGGGCGCCGGTTTCTTCTCCAAGAGTTGCCGCCCAAGCCAAATCTTCCAAACCCTAGCCGCCCAACCTTAAAACCTAACTCCAATTGAACCAATTCCCCCTTGCCGCCCAACCTAAGCCCTCTATTTATAGAATTGGGCTTAAGCCTCCTTTAATCTCCACCGTCGGATCTAGGGATTTAATCTCCACCATCGGATCTAGGGTTTTATCCCAACCGTCGGATCTAGGGTTTCATCCCAACCGTCGGATCTAGGATTTCATCCCAACCGTCGAATCTAGGTTTTCATCCCAACCGTCGGATCTAGGGTTTTATCCCAACCGTCGGATCTAGGGATTTAATCCGAACCGTCGATTCTAGGGTTTCATCCTAACCATCGGATCTAGGGATTTAATCCCAAGCGTTGGTTCTGGGGTTTCATCCCAACCATCGGATCTAGGGATTTAATTCCAACCGTTGGTTCTAGGGTTTTGTATTACATCCTTGGATCTAGACTTCATGAGGATTATATAAGGCTACGATAGGGACCATAAGGAGGAGTTGGATCTTGGCCACCCGATGGATCGGAACCACACAAATTTGATCCATCAATGATATTCCATTCCACTAGAGGATCATCATTGAACTACCTCACCAACCCCCATAAATCAATATAGGTTCCATATATTATTTGTACATCCATCTCTCCGTGTTTAAGATATCGAATGTCCGTCAATTAATTGATTTACTGACCATCAATTAATTAACATCTAACTCCTCGAGTAGTACCACTCAACCTTATCATCATGTTGACTAAGTCAACCAGCTGGGTTTACATGATGAACCTTATGAGCTCCTCAAGGGGACATCATCAACCTAGTATATAGGACACGGTTTCCTCCTATAATCAATGGCACACCATGTAAATAATATCATTTCCCAACTTACCGGGCATATTGATTTAATCCATCTAAATCTCACCCTCTGGTAAATCAAAAAAATAAATACTAAGTACATGTGCCCGTTATTATATCGGGATTAAGAGCATGTACAACATAATATCCGGGGTCCGATTCAATTATGTAGTCAGCAATTAATTGAATCACCTCTATGTCGGTCCTGCTCAATACACCTAAGTGTACTAGTCTAACTCTATGTTCAAGACAAAACAATACCAAGCTACACAAAAACCATGCCAATGGTTTGTCCAAAACCATCTTGGTTGTGAGCCTCTACTTATATTTTACAAGGGACTGATAACATGATCTTCTGTGCCACACCAAGCACCATGTTATCTACAATGTAAAATATTAGACAATATGCACACACATATAATAAATATATAAAGTGCAAACAATGATCATGTGATTCTTATTCCAAAATAAAACGTTTATACAAAAAGAGCTAGGCTTTCAGTATACATTCCAACAGAATGCGCTCTAACCATATTAAAACTATTTCTCGATTAATGGGTTGACTTTAACCTTGAGCATCGGCTTGTTGGACTCTCTCCAAGGTTGATGTGAAGGGAGGTGAAATTGGGTGCTATGCATATGATGCATACTTGTTTATGTGTTAACAACTTGATGTATGTGTGAACATTCAATTAGTTGATAGCACATTGTGATAGTTGCATATATATGATATGCAATCGGTATATTTGATACCTACCATCGTAGTTGTGGATGGCTTGTTTGACTCCCTCCAAGATTGTTCATATCTATGTTGGATATCAGCTCATTCCGAGATGGACCTATGATCTCCCGAAGTGATTTTGGGGTTTTTAAAATTCGAAAAATGAATGGGATTTATAAATGCATGTTGATGCATTTTAAAATCATTTTCTCATATATGCTTGATTTGTATTTCTAGGTTAATTGATTGATCATGATGTCTTTGAATTTGAACTATATTTGGATTCAAATAAATTGACTGGGTCGAACTTCTTGGACTGGCTTTTGGATTCAACCTGAGAATTGTTCTCAAGTTTGAAAAGCTTGCGAATGTCCTCGAAGCGCCTCTTCCCGCTCGTCCTAGTGACAATGCAACTCCGGACCAATTGTTGCCCTATCAGAAACATGTGAATGATTCTGAAATGGCGAGTTGCATCATGCTAGCCGCGATGGTACTCGAGTTGCAGAAGCAGCATGAGCATATGGATGCTCATACCATAGTCCTTCATCTTTATGAGTTGTTTGATGAGCAAGTGAGATTCGAAAGGTTCGAAGTCTCCAAGCTCCTCTTCACCTCTGAGATGCAAGTGTTAGTGAAAGCCCTAGAGCCAATCATGTGATGATTGTTGTATGGACTTTATTGTATCATATTCCTATTTATTAAGGCATGGTTATTATATTTACTTGTATTGGTGCCAAATAACTAAATATAATAATGTCCTTGAGTAGTAGGTTCTTATCTATATCAATCGATTGGTTGAATCGATAATGAGATGATATAGAGAACACTACTCTTAATCATTCCTAGTCGAGTATTAACATTCAGGGACAACGTTAATGCATAGAGACTAGCATGTAGGTCAACAAGATGACTTGATCTCACAAGTCATGGATATGAGATATCAAGTTGACACATGGGTATGCATTGGAGAATGTATACTGAATGACCCGCCATGAGAAAGTATCATGGATCGTTATACGAGTGTCATATACTTTCTCATGTGGCTATTAGTATGACTATTAGTCCTTAGACCTGAAGTCACCATGGTTCCCTACATAAGGAGTTGCATACTTTGGCTTCGTCAAACGTCACCCGTAAATGGGTGGACTATAAAGGCGACATCGGGTATGTAAACTAATTATGCGCGAGGGATGTGAGTGATGTAGATGGGATCTATCCCTCCTATATGACGGGGTGACATCGATATTCTTGATAGAGTGAGACCACGAAGTGCATGATTATGCCCAAATGAGTCAATATGAGATATTGAGCTCATTTGATTAGAGTGAGTCTACTTGAGTTCAAGATTTAGATTGTACCGAGGATGACACGGTCTATGCCTCGATTGGTCAATCTAGATGTCAAGGATAGAGGGACATTGTCACATATTGTGAGAGTCACAATTAGTAGTCACAAAGGTGATGTTGGGGCTCAACATTCTTGTAACTTGGGTAGCAATGATGTGTTGCTAGATACCGCTCATTGCTTATGTTCCTAAATCGGTTTAGGGACATTGCCAACGTTACAAGAACCTATAGGGTCACACACATAAGAGCAATTAGATGGAGATTAGGTTCATATGATGAACCATGAGGATTAGGTTCATGGGATGAACCAAATTAGATTAAGAGTAATCCAAATTAGACTAATTGAGTTAGACTCAAGTTGATTCAAGTGTTGAATGAGTCTAATTGAGATTTGATTCATCAAATCAATTTAAATTAATGAATAGAGATT
The DNA here is from genome assembly GCA_025175895.1 of Wurfbainia villosa. Taxonomy (NCBI): domain Eukaryota; kingdom Viridiplantae; phylum Streptophyta; class Magnoliopsida; order Zingiberales; family Zingiberaceae; genus Wurfbainia; species Wurfbainia villosa. Next base: position 29,076,841 of record CM045995.1, read on the forward strand.
CATTATATTAAATTGACTTGAGTCAAGTGGTTAGATTTGATCAACCATGGGAGATTAGAGGTCAAGTTTGACTTGACTTGAGAGGGAAGATGAAAGGTCAAGTTTGACTTGACCAAATGCCATGTCATGATGATGACTAGGCATGGCCAGCCAATGATGATGCTCCACATCATCATTGACTTTGTCAATTGGTGCCACCTCATGAGGGAGACCAAGGGACATGGGAGTTACATGCATGCATGTAACTCCCTCTCCTTGAAGTGGTCGGCCACTTTAGGGGTTTCATTAGGTGAATTCATTTGATGAGTTACTCTCATTACTTCATCTTCAACCTTGGAACCTTTCCTCTCAAGCTCTCCCTCTCCCATCCCTCCCTTTGGCCGAAATTCCTAAGGGAGTGCTAGCACACTCTAAGGCATTTCTCTCCACCTATTGCTTGTGTGGATACCATAGAGGAGTGTGCACTTGACACTCTCGAGTTCCGGCGAACTTTTGGACGAGCGGGATAAGCGAAGGGCGTCGCTACGAGGGTAACGTTCTAACCTCTTTGATCTAAGGTAGATCTAGGATTTCTGTAAGCACATACATGTAATTATAATTTTTATACTTCGCACGGATCCGTGGCCGGGGGCTTCCGAGGTTTCCGCAACGCAAAAAGCGGTTTTTGCGGCTCGGAAAAACCCAACAGTGGTATCAGAGCCACGTGCGAAGCATGTATGTGTTTCGTTTTTATAGTTTTTATATTAGATATAAAAATTACAGATTTATATGTTTCTGTAAATTTTCTTATTTTATAGAATTTTTGGGTATTTTTCTCGTAGAGTCGAAGCAACGTGTGTTGGGACACTCGTAGGCTTCAACTGTCGAGAAAAACTCTCCGAATCGGTGAGTTCTCGCTTTAGGTTTTTGGGACAGTGACTTATGTCGCTGTAAGATCATTGTAGGGACACTCGCGAAGTTTATTTTGCGAGTAGGGGCGCTGCCCCTATCCCCGAAAGGGGCCATGTCCCGCGATCGCGCCCGGAAACCGCTTAGCGGACCTGCTGAGAGTGACTCATAAATTCAAAATAAATTAGGAAAATTATAGAAATTTTCTGTAAATATACATAATTTAGAATTATGTATAATTCTGTGATTGTCATGGCCCAATAACCCAATTGGATTGGATTATGTGCGTTGTAATTCATAATAGCTTTGTGGTCAGGCGTGTTGTAAAGTGTTTATGACGCACAAGGCCTATTCTTTAATATTCTAGTTGTAAATAGTTTTAGACTCGAATGTAACTCGAGTTTCGTATTTGTAATGTACAAAAATGGAGCGGTGGAAAGTCCACTTGAAGACGAGCTTACGAGAAGGGTGACGACGACACATGGCGGTCAAAGGAAGCGCTTGGAGAAGCCGCTAGCCTTAGGTTGACCGTCCGATCTTCTCATTGGCTTGAGAAGATCATAGTAGGGCCATGACTATATCACATTTAATGATATATATATATGTTGATATATATATATGTATATTTAATTGATTTTGCTTGTATGTATGTGATGCATGCTAGTAGAAAAATGTTTGTATGTATATGATGCATGCTAGGTTAATTTTCTTGTATGTATATGATGCATGCTAGAATAATTAATGTATGTATATGATGCATGCTAATATAGGATAATAAAGGCCTAAATGCGTATAAGATACACATTACGATTAGATTAGATCATAATCGAATCAACTCGAAAATGCCTAATGAGCCTTGATACCCATCACTACCTCGATCATTTGTTGTTGCTGAATCGCCAAAGCAGAAACAACGATATTATCTTGGTAGGGTGCGGAGGGACAATCTTGGTCCCGCCTATCACGACTCGGGTTAGAGTAAGCTCAATTAGATTGAGCAAAACTAGTTAACTCAATTGGATCGAGTAGAACTATAGGCATATTCCAATCGTTGGAAAGATAGGTTAAGATCGCATTTACACTAAATCTTGGGCGATTTAGCCAAAGCTAACTCAAGGTCTTTTGTAAATGTGGGTCTTAATCCTATAAACAAGAGTTGCATAGAGATGTAATCGGTAATGTGTTACACCGATCGCATAAGTCTTGGGCGATTTAGCCAAAGCTAACTCAAGGCTTAGTATGATGTGGATCTTGTCTCAAGAATTATAGCTAGTTTGTATGAATCTAGTAAAAGTGGTTTGACCACATCCATAACTCGATTCTACAAAATTCCTATAATTTAGTGGGAGCATCATTTGATTAAAGGCCTAATTAAATGATAAAAGGAATATGATATTAATTCTCTGCATTGTATGTTGTAGATAACTATGTCGACAAACACGAACACTCTCTCTCTGCGATCTGTCCTTGAGAAGGATAAGCTCAATGGAGCAAATTTCCTAGACTGGTATAGGAACCTGAGAATTGTTCTCACCCAAGAAAGGAAGTCAGACGCCCTGAGCAGCCCATTCCGGAGGCACCTCCTGCCACTACCTCGCGAGATGACAAAGATGCTTACAAGAAGCATCAAGATGATGCATTAGATGTGTCATGTCTATTGCTCGCGACCATGAACTCTAAGCTTCAGAAGCAACACGAGTTCATGAATGCTTATGATATGGTTGGACATCTTCGTCAACTGTATCAAGGACAAGCTAGGCATGAGAGATATGAAGTCTCTAAGGCATACCTGGAAGATCTTAAGAAGAAGAGAAGTGAGACTTCTACTTCAGGTATAAATGTTATAGAAGTCAATCTATCTATTTCTTCATCATGGGTATTAGATACCGGATGTGCATCTCACATTTGTACCAATGTGCAGGGGCTGAGAAATAGCAGGGCATTGACAAAGGGCGAGGTGGACCTACGAGTAGGCAATGGAGCAAGGGTTGCTGCTGTTGCTGTAGGAACTTATGATCTATCTCTGCCCTCTGGGCTTGTATTAGAATTAGATGAATGTTGTTATGTGCCTGCCTTAACTAAGAACATCATTTCAGTTTCTTGTTTGGACAAGAAAGGATTTTCATTTATAATAAAGAACAAATGCTATTCAGTTTATTTAAATGATATGTTCTATTGTAGTGCACCTCTAATGAACGGACTCTACTTTCTAGACTTAGAGAGCCCTATCTATAACATAAGTACCAAGAGGTTCAAATCAAATGAGTTGAACCAAACTTATCTTTGGCATTGTCGCTTAGGTCACATAAATGAGAGTCGCTTATCTCAGCTCCATAAGGATGGGCTGCTAGACTCATTTGATTTTGAATCATATGAGACATGCGAGTCTTGCCTTTTAGGTAAGATGACCAAGACTCCCTTTAGTGGACATAGCGAAAGAGCAACAGATTTGTTAGGACTTATACATAGTGATGTATGTGGTCCTTTCAATGTTGCTGCTAGAGGTGGTTACAGGTACTTCATTACATTTACTGATGACTTCAGTAGATATGGTTATGTGTATCTTATGACACATAAATCTGAATCCTTTGAAAAGTTCAAAGAATTCAAGAATGAAGTACAAAACCAGCTTGGCAAGAGTATTAAGATACTTCGATCAGATCGAGGTGGTGAATACCTTAGCCATGAGTTTCATGACTATCTAGCTGAGTGTGGGATTCTATCCCAACTCACTCCTCCTGGAACACCACAGTGGAATGGTGTATCCGAAAGGAGGAATCGTACCCTATTGGATATGGTACGATCTATGATGAGTCACACAGATCTTCCTATATCCTTTGGGGATATGCTCGACACAGCCTTTACCCTTAACCGTACCATCCAAGGTCGTGGTAAAGACACCATATATCGATATGGACAGGGAAAAATCCCAAGATGTCTTTTATGAGGATTTGGGGTTGTGAGGCTTACGCTCGACGCCAAGTCTCGCATAAACCGGGACCCAAATCGATAGGTGCTATTTTGTTGGATATCCCAAGGATACAAAGGGATATTACTTCTACATTCCCAGTCAGTACAAAGTGTTTGTGGCAAAGACTGGGGTTTTTCTAGAAAGGGATTTTGTTTCTAGAAAAACTAGTGGGAGTACCTTCGATCTTAAAGAAATTCAAGATAAGGACCATAACACTGAGGCCTTGATGGAGGTTGAACAGGAACCACAAAGTGTTGTGGGTGATGAGGTTGTTGCACAAAGAGTTGTGGAACAACCACCTGTTCAAGTAGACCTACCTCTTCGCAGTCCGATAGTGCGTCGTCACCGAGAGATACTCATTTCTCTTGTCTGACCATGATGACGTTATGCTCATTGAGAATGAGCCTACCTCCTATCAGGAAGCTGTGATGATCCCAGATTCTGAGAAATGGCTAGACGCCATGAGATCCGAGATGGAATCCATGTACACTAACCAAGTATGGACTTTGGTTGATCCACCTGAAGGGGTCAAACCCATTGGGTGTAAGTGGGTCTTTAGGAGAAAGACTGATGGATGGACTTACGATACCTATAAGGGCCGATTGGTGGCTAAAGGTTTCAAGCAAATTCATGGTATTGACTATGATGAAACCTTTTCTCCAAAGGCGATGTTTAAGTCCATTCGGATCTTGCTTGCTATTGCAAAGATACCACGATTATGAGATCCGCAGATGGATGTCAAAACCGTGATTTCGAATGGAAACTTACTCGAGGATGTGTACATGACACAACCTCGAGGGTTTTGTAGATCCACAAAGATAATGGGAAGGTATGCAAGCCGCAAAGGTCCATTTATGGGCTAAAGCAAGCTTCGAGTTGGAATCTTCGATTCGATGATGCGATCAAAGCTTTGGTTTCATCAAGAATGAAGATGAACCCCGTGTCTACAAGAGGGTTAATGGGAACACGCTTGTGTTCCTTGTATTGTATGTGGATGACATACTACTCATTGGGAATGACATCCCTTCGCTACAGCCGTGAAGACTTGGTGGGACGTGCTTCTCAATGAAGGACTTAGGTGAAGCGGCTGTATTCTAGGCATCAAGATCTATAGAGATAGATCTAAGAGATTTCTGGCCTAAGTCGAGTACATACATTGACACGGTATTACTTGGTTTTCCATGCGCAATTCCAAGAAAGGACTTACGCCGATGTCACATGGTGTGAGTCTTTCAAGACTCAAAGTCCCTCTTCTAGAGAGGAGAGAGACCGCATGGATAAGATCCCTTACGCATCTGCTATAGGATCTATCATGTACGCCATGCTGTGTACTCGTCCTGATGTCTCGTATGCTTTGAGCATGACGAGTAGATACCAGTCAGATCCAAGTGAGCGTCACTGGATAGCAGTCAAGAATATTCTTAAGTACTTAAGAAGGACTAAAGAATATTTCTTGATATTTGGAGGCGATGAGGAGCTAGTCAGAAGGGTTACAATGATGTTACTTCCAAACCGACTAGGATGATTATAGATCATCGCTGTGGTTCGTGTTTTGCTTGAATGGTGGTGCTGTGAGCTGGAATAGTTCCAAGCAGAACACAGTTGCTGATTCTACAACAGAGGCCGAATATATCGGTGCTTCCATCTTATTCGAGAGATTATCGATAGAGGAGATGTGAAGATTTGCAGAGTACCCACAGACGCTAACATCGCAGATCCCTTGACCAAGGCTTTGGCATAGAAAAAGCATGATGGTCACACTAGATCATTGGGTATTTGATACTACGATGATTGACACTAGTGCTAGTGGGAGATTGTTAGTGAAAGCCCTAGAGCCAATCATGTGATGATTGTTGTATGGACTTTATTGTATCATATTCCTATTTATTAAGGCATGGTTATTATATTTACTTGTATTGGTGCCAAATAACTAAATATAATAATGTCCTTGAGTAGTAGGTTCTTATCTATATCAATCGATTGGTTGAATCGATAATGAGATGATATAGAGAACACTACTTTTAATCATTCCTAGTCGAGTATTAACATTCAGGTACAATGTTAATGCATAGAGACTAGCATGTAGGTCAACAAGATGACTTGATCTCACAAGTCATGCATATGAGATATCAAGTTGATACATGGGTATGCATTGGAGAATGTATACTGAATGACCCGCCATGAGAAAGTATCATGGATCGTTATATGAGTGTCATATACTTTCTCATGTGGCTATTAGTATGACTATTAGTCCTTAGACCTGAAGTCACCATGGTTCCCTACATAAGGAGTTGCATACTTTGGCTTCGTCAAACGTCACCCGTAAATGGGTGGACTATAAAGGCGATTACTGGGTATGTAACGAATTATGCGGAGGGATGTGAGTGATGTAGATGGGATCTATCCCTCCTATATGACGGGGGTGACATCGATATTCTTGATAGAGTGAGACCACGAAGTTCATGGCCATGCCCAAATGAGTCAATATGAGATATTGAGCTCATTTGATTAGAGTGAGTCTACTTGGAGTTCAAGATTTAGATTGTACCGAGGATGACACGGTCTATGCCTCGATTAGTCAATCTAGATGTCAAGGATAGAGGGACATTGTCACATATTGTGAGAGTCACAATTAGTAGTCACAAAAGTGATGTTGGAGCTCAACATTCTTGTAACTTTGGGTAGCAATGATGTGTTGCTAGATACCGCTCATTGCTTATGTTCCTAAATCGGTTTAGGGACATTGCCAACGTTACAAGAACCTATAGGGTCACACACATAAGAGCAATTAGATGGAGATTAGGTTCATATGATGAACCATGAGGATTAGGTTCATGGGATGAACCAAATTGGATTAAGAGTAATCCAAATTAGACTAATTGAGTTAGACTCAAGTTGATTCAAGTGTTGAATGAGTCTAATTGAGATTTGATTCATCAAATCAATTTAAATTAATGAATAGAGATTCATTATATTAAATTGACTTGAGTCAAGTGGTTAGATTTGATCAACCATGGGAGATTAGAGGTCAAGTTTGACTTGACTTGAGAGGGAAGATGAAAGGTCAAGTTTGACTTGACCAAATGCCATGTCATGATGATGACTAGGCATGGCCGGCCAATGATGATGCTCCACATCATCATTGACTTTGTCAATTGGTGCCACCTCATGAGGGAGACCAAGGGACATGGGAGTTACATGCATGCATGTAACTCCCTCTCCTTGAAGTGGCCGGCCATTTTAGGGGTTTCATTAGGTGAATTCATTTGATGAGTTACTCTCATTACTTCATCTTCAACCTTGGAACCTTTCCTCTCAAGCTCTCCCTCTCCCATCCCTCCCTTTGGCCGAAATTCCTAAGGGAGTGCTAGCTGTTAGTTAAAGCCCTAGAACCAATCATGTGATGGTTGAATAGGGAACATTTTGCATCATATTCTATAAAGGCAAAGGATTGGTTATTATATTTACATCTTGCTTGTGCCAGCTAATTTAAATATAATAATGCCCTAGAAAAGTAGGTTCTTATCTACAGCACATCAATTGGCAGAATTGATTATGAGAGGCTGTAGAGAACACTTTCCTAAATGTTCCTAGTCGAGTATTAATATGCAAGGGCAATATTAATACATAAAGACTAGCATGTAGGTCAATTGATGACTTGATCTCACAAGTCATGGATATATGATATCAAGTTGACACATGGGTATATATTGGAGAATATATACTGAACTGACCCGCCATGAGAAAGTTTCATGGATCGTTATATGAGTGTCATAAACTTTCTCATGTGACTATTGGTATGAATAGTCCTTAGACCTGAAGTCACTACGGTTCCCTACATAAGGAGTTATGTACTTTGGTATCGTCAAACGTCACCCGTAACAGGGTGGACCATAAAGGCGATCACTGGGTATGTAACAAATTATGCGGAGGGATGTGAGTGATGTAGATGGGATCTATCCCTTCCATATGACGGGAGTGATATCGGTGGGCCCCTTGATTGAGTAGAACTACTAAAACGCATGGCCATGCTCGAATGAGTCAATATGAGATATTGAGCTCATTTGTTTGAGTTAGTTTACTCAGGGATCAAGAAACACATAGATTGATCGAGGATGACACGGTCTATGCCTCATTGATCAATCTGATATCAAGGATAGAAGGACACGGTCATATATTATAGTAGTCACGGAAAGGTTAGTCGGATCTTGACTTATCTCGTAACTTGGGTAGCAATGATGTATTGCTAGATGCTGCTCATTGCTTGTGTATCTAAAAGAGTTTAGGTCCACTGCCAACGTTATGAGAGCCTATAGGGTCACACACAAAGAGCATGATAATTAGAGGAATTAGAGTATTCTAGTTTGACTAGAATAATTTGGGAATAAGCTTAAGTACAAAATGGTTTTTGGACTTTAAGCTTAATGAGAATTTTAGCTAATTGATTTAATGAGATTAATTCAATATGTTACCTTATTGATTTAATAAGATTAATTCAATATGATAACATAAGCTTAATTGAATTAATAAGATTAATTCAACATGCATGAAAGCCACATAAGAATGCCACATAAGCATGCCACCTAAGCATCCACCTCAGCTAGATGAGGTGGAAGAAGACAAATTGGTTTTTGTCTCCTTAAGTGGCCGGCCAAACAAGGATATGTCTCAATGCAATGGATTGCATTGAATGTGTGGAGGTGAAAGGGTTTTTCCAACCCTATAAAAGACACCCTAAGTGGCCGGCCAAAGATTAGATTGGCTTTTATTGTTGGTGGAAGCTTTGGTTGTGTTAGTGGTGAGAGAGCTTGGTAGAAGCTTTGGTTGTGTGGGTTTGTGAGTGTAGGCTAGCAAGAAGAGGAGTCTTCTTCTTCCTTTCTCCTTTTCCCTCTCTTCCTCTCCTTTAGAGACTTCTCTAGCAAGAAGTAAAGGAGAGCTCTTCTAGTTTTCCTTTTGTGAGACAAGAGCGTGCTCGTGTGGATACGTATAGAGGCACGGACACTTGAACGTGCTAAAGATCCAACAAACCGAAAGGAAAAGCGGGATTAACAAGGGCACGCAACAAAGGTAATCCTCTCCTATAAGATAGGTTTGGTTTAGAGAAATTTATTTTATACGAGTTTGCTTTCGCATGGATCACTTGGAAGGGATCCTATTTTCCGTCACAAGATATGCCATTTGGCATACGAGATTTCCTACAAAGGGTATCGTGAGCCACTTATAAAGATCGTATAAAAATAGGTTTTCTCTATTTTATATGTGATATAGAAGTAGGATAAATTTTATTATGAGTTGATAATTGCATTAGCAAATTTTCAAACATAATAAAATATCCAATGTCTTTTAAAAGTTAAAATGACATGGTGCATGGTTATGGCCTAGTCCCAAAAGTTTGTGATTGTGTGTTGTAATTCTTAATACGGCCTGCGTGTCGTGCCTTTCTCCTAATATTCTTGTTGTAAAATTAGTTTTAGACTCGAATGTAACTCGAGTATTTCTCCTTTTGTAATGTACAAAACAAGGATGGAGGGTCCATTGGAAGATGAGGTTACAAGGAGGAAGTCAACACACAAGACAACCAAAAGGAAGCACTTAGGAGAAGATGTTATCCCTAGGTTGACCAATCAATCTTTTCATTGGCTTGAGAAGATTGTAGAATAAGGGCCATAACCATGACACGTTAGTTTAATATGTATGTGATGCATGTTAGTTTAGCTTGTATGTGATGCATGATTAGTTTAGCTTATATGTGATGTATGCTAATATGCATGTGATGCATGTTTATTTCTTAATAAGTCTAAACGATATGCCTACCAAAGTTGGTACTCACTACTTCCTCGATCATTTGTTATTGGGTTTGCCAAAGCAAAGCAATGCATTTTATCTTGGAGGGGTGCGAGTGGACAATCGTGATGTCCCGCTATCAAACTTGGTTAAGACTTAATTAAGTGTTTTCTTAATTGGTTAAGAAAGTAGAGGCATATATTAGCTTTGAACATAAGTGTTAACATTAGTTTTGTGTGATTTCGAACATCGCCTTTGTCTTAGAAGTGGTCGCTGTTCGATATCCAAGAAGGTCCTGCCTCGCCACACCGGAAGTCGGTTTAGGAATAAACACTAAACTAATCTAAAACTTAACCAAAGCTATTAAAGAGTTACATCAGATGTAATTGGCAAAAGATTGCCTACCTAATTATACTACGACTTGGGCGATTAGCCAAAGCTAACTCAAGATGAATTATGATGTGGATCTTTATCCCATATAAATTTATAGCTAAATAGTAGCTATGAGAATTTAGTGGGAGCCTCATTTAATTAAAGGCCTAATTAAATGATTTAGGTATGATACTTAACTTTGCATTTTAATGTTGTAGATCACCATGTCATCTAACACGATACACCCTCAACTTGCGATCTGTCCTTGAGAAGGACAAGCTCAATGGAGCAAACTTTCGATGGTATAGGAACTTGAGGATTATCCTCAAGCAAGAACGCAAACTATATGCTACCTCAAATACCCGCCTACTACGGCCACTCGTCTAAAAAGGATGCTTATAAGAAGCATCAAGATGACGATTAGATGTGTCATGCCTTATGCTTGCCACCATGAACTCGAGCTCGTAAGCAACATGAGAACATGGATGCCTATGATATGGTTGAGCATTTGAAACAACTATATCAAGGACAAGCTAGGCACGAGCGTTTTGAAGTGTCTAAGGCTCTTTTTGCATGCAAGATGCAAGAAGGAACACCTGTAGGAACTTACGTACTCAAAATGATTGGGTACGTTGAGAACCTTGAAAGACTAGGTTTTCCACTGAGCCAAGAATTGGCAACCGATGTTATCCTGCAATCGTTGAAGGAAGCATACAATCAATTCGTCATGAATTATAACATGAATGAAATTGATAAACCTTTGCTCGAGATTCTCAAAGATGTTAAGAACTGCTGAACCAAATCTCAAGAAGAAAGTTAGTAATGTACTAATGGTCAAGAAGGACAAAGGTAAGCGCAAAGGCAAGGGTAAGACCCAAGCCAAAGGCAAGGCCAACTCATCCACTTCAAAGGGTAAAGGTAAAGTACCTAAGGAAGGGATCGCTCATTGCGTGAGATCGACAATCGGAAGCGGAACCGCAAAGTCTACCTTGAGGAAGTAAAGAACAAGAGAAGTGGGACTTCGCCTGTATACACGTTATAGAAGTTAATCTATCTATTTCTTCTACATGGGTATTAGATACCGGATGTGCATCTCACATTTGTACTAATGTGCGTGGATCGAGAAATAGTAGAATAATGGCAAAGGGCAAGTAGACCTACGAGTAGGCAATGGCGCAAAAGTTCCCAGAATGTAGGAACATATTCTTTGTCTTTGCCCATCGGGCTTATCTTAGAACTAGAGGAGTGCTTCTATGTACCGCATTAACAAAGAACATAATTTCAGATCTTGTTTAGACAAGAAAAACTTTTCTTTTATAATAAAGGACAAATGTTGTTCCATTTATTTAAATGAAATGTTCTATTGTAATGCACCACTTATGAATGGTCTCTATGTTCTAGATTTAGATAACCCAATTTATAACGTAATATTAAACGGTTCAAATCGAATGATTTGAACTGACATATCTTCGCATCACGCCTAGGTCACATAAATGAAAACGCATATCCCAACTCCATAAAGATGGATTATTGACTCATTTGATTTTGAATCATATGAGGTACGCGTCTTGTCTTTTAGGAAAGATGACTAAAACTCCATTTAGTGGACATGGCGAGAGAGCGACGGACTTGTTAGGACTCATACATAGTGATGTATGTGGCCCTTTCAATGTCGGGCTGCAGAGGAGGCTATAAGTACTTTATTACTTTCACCGATGATATGAGTAGATTTGGCTACTTATATTTGATGAGACATAAGTCGTAATCCTTTGAAAAGTTCAAAGAATTCAAGAATGAAGTACAAAACCAACTTGGTAAGCGTATTAAGCTACGTGATCAGATCGAGGTGGTGAATACCTTAGTCAAGAGTTTCGTGATCACCGGCCGAGTGTGGGATAATATCCCAACTCACTCCACCGAACACCACAATGGAATGGTGTATCCGAGGAGAAATCGACTCTATTAGATATGGTACGATCAATGATGAGCCGGTGATCTACCTACTTCCTTTTGGGGTTTAGCTCTAGAGACACCGCTTTCACACTTAATCGCTGTTCCATCAAAAAGCCGTAGAAAAGACACCATATACGATATGGATGGGAAGAGTCCCAAAATGTCTTTATAAAGATTTGGGGTTGTGAAGCTTACGTTAGACGTCAAGTCTCGGATAAACTAGGACCCAAATCGATAAGTGTTATTTTGTAGGATATCCCAAGGAAACTAAGGGATATTACTTTTACAATCCCACACTTGGCAAGGTGTTTGTTGCGAAATGTCATCTTTCTAGAAAGAGAATTTATTTCTAGAAATACTAGTGGGAGTAAAATTCATCTTGAAGAAGTTCAAGATGATGATAACACTAAGGCTTCGATGGAAAATGAACAGGCACCACAAAGTGTTGTGGATGAGGAATTTGTTGCCCAAAGAGTTGTGGAGCAAACACCTGTTCAAGTAGACCAACCTCTTCGTAGATCTAATAGGATCCGTCGCAACCCGAGAGATATTCTTTTCTCTTGGTCGACAACGGTGAAGTATTGCTTGTCGATCTTGACGAGCCTACATCCTATCAAGAAGCTATGATGAGCCCAGATTCCGAGAAATGGCTAGAGGCCATGAGATCCGAAATGGAATCCATGTACACTAACCAAGTATGGACTTTGGTTGATCCACCTGAAGGGGTAAAACCCATTGGGTGTAAGTGGGTCTTTAAAGTAAAGACTGACATGGATGGTAATAAGCATACCTATAAAGGTAGATTGGTGGCTAAAGGATTCAAACAAATTCATGGTATTGACTATGAAGAAACCTTTTCACCAGTTGCGATGCTTAAATCCATTCGGATCATACTTGCTATTGCAGCCTACCATGATTATGAGATCTGGCAGATGGATGTCAAAACCGCTTTTCTGAATGGAAAGCTACTCGAGGATGTGTACATGACACAACCTGAGGGTTTTGAAGATCCAAAGCATCCTGGAAAGGTATGCAAACTGCAAAGGTCCATTTATGGACTAAAGCAAGCCTCTCGAAGCTGGAATCTTCGATTCGATGATGCAATCAAAGAGTTTGGTTTCATCAAGAATGAAGATGAGCCTTGTGTCTACAAGAGAAATAGTGGGAGCGCAGTTGTATTTCTTGTCTTGTATGTAGATGACATACTTCTCATCGGAAATGATATTCCCTCACCCACCTGTGAAGATGTGGTTAGGGAATTGTTTCTCGATGAAGGACTTAGGTGAAGCTGCCTATATTCTAGGCATCAAGATCTATAGAGATAGATCTAGAAGATTACATGGCCTAAGTCAGAGTACATACATTGATAAAGTGCTAGATCGTTTTGTTATGCAAAATTCTAAGAAAGGGTTTCTGCCTTTATCACATGGTGTGAGTCTTTCGAAGACTCAATGTCCCTCTTCTAAGGAGGAGAGAGATCGCATGGATAAGATCCCTTATGCATCGGCCTATAGGGTCTATCATATGTACGCCATGCTTTGTACTGCCGATGTCTCAGTATGCTTTGAGCATGACGAGTAGATACTCGGATCCAGTGAAAGTCATCGATAGCGCAAAAATATTCTTAAGTACTTACGAAGAACGAAGAATATTTCACGATATTTGAGGCAATGAGGAGCTAATCAGAAAGGGTTACAGATGATGCAAGCTTCCAAGCAGACAAGGATGACTATAGATCGCAATCGGTAATGTGTTTTGCACGAATGGTGGAGCCGTGAGTCGAAGAGTTCGGCAGACACGATTCTTCGATTCTACAATGGCGAGTATATTGCAGCATCTGATGCAGCAAAGGAGGATGTTTGGCTCCGCAAGTTCATTAGTGAACTTGGGGTAGTTCCTAGCATTGCAGATCCAATAGACCTCTATTGTGACAACAATGGGGCTATTGCACAGGCTAAGGAACCTCGATCACATCAGCGGACCAAACACATACTGCAGCGCTTCCATCTCATTCGAGAGATCATCGATAGAGGAGATGTGAGGATATGCAGAGTACCGACAGAAGCTAACATCGCAGATCCATTGACCAAGGCTTTGGCACAGAGGAAGCATGATGGTCACACTCGGTCACTAGGTATTAGATATCATAGTGATTGGTACTAGTGCTAGTGGGAGATTGTTAGTTAAAGCCCTAGAACCAATCATGTGATGGTTGAATAGGGAAGATTTTGTATCATATTCTATAAAGGCAAAGGATTGGTTATTATATTTACATCTTGCTTGTGCCAGCTAATTTAAATATAATAATGCCTTAGAAAAGTAGGTTCTTATCTACAACACTTCAATTGACAGAATTGATTATGAGAGGCTGTAGAGAACACTTTCCTAAATGTTCCTAGTCGAGTATTAATATGCAAGGGCAATATTAATACATAAAGACTAGCATGTAGGTCAATTGATGACTTGATCTCACAAGTCATGGATATATGATATCAAGTTGACACATGGGTATATATTAGAGAATATATACTGAACTGACCCGCCATGAGAAAGTTTCATGGATCGTTCTATGAGTGTCATAAACTTTCTCATGTGACTATTGGTATGAATAGTCCTTAGACCTGAAGTCACTACGGTTCCCTACATAAGGAGTTATGTACTTTGGTATCGTCAAACGTCACCCGTAACAGGGTGGACCATAAAGGCGATCACTGGGTATGTAACAAATTATGCGGAGGGATGTGAGTGATGTAGATGGGATCTATCCCTTCCATATGACGGGAGTGATATCGGTGGGCCCCTTGATTGAGTAGAACTACTAAAACGCATGGCCATGCTCGAATGAGTCAATATGAGATATTGAGCTCATTTGTTTGAGTTAGTTTACTCAGGGATCAAGAAACACATAGATTGATCGAGGATGACACGGTCTATGCCTCATTGATCAATCTGATATCAAGGATAGAAGGACACGGTCATATATTATAGTAGTCACGGAAAGGTTAGTCGGATCTTGACTTATCTCGTAACTTGGGTAGCAATGATGTATTGCTAGATGCCGCTCATTGCTTGTGTATCTAAAAGAGTTTAGGTCCACTGCCAACGTTATGAGAGCCTATAGGGTCACACACAAAGAGCATGATAATTAGAGGAATTAGAGTATTCTAGTTTGACTAGAATAATTTGGGAATAAGCTTAAGTACAAAATGGTTTTTGGACTTTAAGCTTAATGAGAATTTTAGCTAATTGATTTAATGAGATTAATTCAATATGTTACCTTATTGATTTAATAAGATTAATTCAATATGATAACATAAGCTTAATTGAATTAATAAGATTAATTCAACATGCATGAAAGCCACATAAGAATGCCACATAAGCATGCCACCTAAGCATCCACCTAAGCATCCACCTAAGCTAGATGAGGTGGAAGAAGACAAATTGGTTTTTGTCTCCTTAAGTGGCCGGCCAAACAAGGATATGTCTCAATGCAATGGATTGCATTGAATGTGTGGAGGTGAAAGGGTTTTTCCAACCCTATAAAAGACACCCTAAGTGGCCGGCCAAAGATGAGATTGGCTTTTGTTGTTGGTGGAAGCTTTGGTTGTGTTAGTGGTGAGAGAGCTTGGTAGAAGCTTTGGTTGTGTGGGTTTGTGAGTGTAGGCTAGCAAGAAGAGGAGTCTTCTTCTTCCTTTCTCCTTTTCCCTCTCTTCCTCTCCTTTAGGGACTTCTCTAGCAAGAAGTAAAGGAGAGCTCTTCTAGTTTTCCTTTTGTGAGACAAGAGCGTGCTCATGTGGATACGTATAGAGGCACGGACACTTGAACGTGCTAAAGATCCAACAAACCGAAAGGAAAAGCGGGATTAACAAGGGCACGCAACAAAGGTAATCCTCTCCTATAAGATAGGTTTGGTTTAGAGAAATTTATTTTATACGAGTTTGCTTTCGCATGGATCACTTGGAAGGGATCCTATTTTCCGTTGCGCATATGCCATTTGGCATACGAGATTTCCCTACACTAGCACACTCTAAGGTATTTCTCTCCACCTATTGCTTGTGTGGATACCATAGAGGAGTGTGCACTTGACACTCTCGAGTTCCGGCGAACTTTTGGACGAGCGGGATAAGCGAAGGGCGTCGCTACGAGGGTAACATTCTAACCTCTTAGATCTAAGGTAGGTCTAGGATTTCTGTAAGCACATACATGTAATTATAATTTTTATACTTCACACGGATCCGTGGCCGGGGGCTTCCGAGGTTTCCGCAACGCAAAAAGCGGTTTTTGCGGCTCGGAAAAACCCAACAGCAAGAAGGTTCATCTGTGGTACTGCTCAACATGCTGAAGATTGTGGAGCCTTCTTAGAAGCATGAGCAGGGGACGATGTTGTTAGTTGATTCCTCGAAGAAAGGTTCTAAGAGGGAGTCAAAGGAAACAGAAGGGGAAGATGAAAAATGCTAAAAAAGCTGAACCAGCTCAAAAGGGCACTTGCCATCGTTATGGCAAGGAGGGCCATTGGTGAAGAAACTGCAAGATTTATCTTGAGTCTGTAAAGAAGAATAAGGCATTAGATGCCCCGTCTTCTTCAGATATCTTCGTTATTGATTGTCATTCTATTTCCTCAGACACTTGGGTATTGGATACTGGGTGTAGCTCACATATATGTAATGACATACATGGGCTAAGGAATAGAAGAAGACTCGTCAAGGTTGAGTCGAATTTACGTGTTGGGAATAGAGCAAAGTTGCTGCACTCACCATCGAAACATATTTATTGAAACTCCCTACAGGACTTGTCTTAGAACTGTGTTGGTGCAGTAGGCACCTAAGTCGAACATGAGCTTTGATTATAGCAAATGATACAAAGTTAAGCTTATATTGTTATCTCACAAGGTAAATTGAGTGTGCAGAAAAGTGCCAACGCTAGAGCTGAAGGCTAGTGACACCCGGAGGAAGCCGCGGTGGTCGGGCGACACTCGAGTGACTTCGGATGGAGCCGAAGGAATCGAGTAGAAGGCCGGAAGCAAAAGTGACACAGAAAGTATCGAGGTAAGCTCGTGTGTGTGCGAGTGCAAGTGAGGTAGAATCCTCTTTACGAGGAGAGACTTAAGCATAGATCCCACCCAAGATATCCCATCGGTGGTCTAGGTCGATATCGGATGGGCGGAGGCCATCTAAATAATGTTATTGTTCAGCTAACTTGTCATTTTAGCTAGCATCAGTTGACTGTCAGCTTGGAGGACTCGACTGCTACCAATCAGTCGACTGTCTGCGGTCAACATTCGACTGATGCTACCATCAGTTGACTGATCATGGTCATCAGTCGACTGATGGTCAAGGATCAGCCTCGAGGAGTCAAGCCTTATCACCATTTTTCAAGGAGCCATGTGCCTAATTTCCATTGGTTGAAGGTCCTCTCGAAAAGGGGCTCAAGGGCTATAAAAGGAGGGCCTCTCCTAGGGTTTCATCATCAATTTTAAGCTTCCAAAAGCCTCTGCAAAGCTACAACCCTCCGACAACGAAGTGCTTCGTCTTCGACATCTAGGTTTAATTTGTTTTTATTTTGTTACGTAGGTATAAGCTTTATATCAATTTGTTTCTTTAATTTTTCGGAGCTTTTATCGTAACGAGGAGAGGGGAAGTGTCCCTCTACCTCAAGATTTTGGTGTATTCTTGAATTGATTAACTCCTACCTCTAACGAGGAGGAGTTCTTTAGTGTTTTGCCCTCCGTACGTGGTCAAGGACCACTAGGGCCTTGGAGTAGTAGCCGAAGGCTACGAACAAAGTAAAAAATATTTGTGTCCTTTTATTTATTGCTTATCTTTCCGCTGCAATTAATTGTCTACTTGGGTTTTAACGAACGAACATAAAGAAAAAAAAAGGTTTTATCGCTATTCACCCCCCCCACCTCTAGCGATCCGCTTGATCCAAAAATTGGTATCAGAGCCGAGGGTTGCTAAGATTTGGTGAAACCACCGATCTAGCTTTTTACAGATTTTTTTTCTTTTTAATTCTATTTATTTCGAATTTATTTCATTTGGTTAGTTTTCCTCCCGCACTACTAATCCAAGACGCGAGTCTTGGTACATTTCGTGTGTTTTTGTCGTTGCTAGGTTTTTTGTCTTCATCTCCTTGTTTCTTTTATTTTAATGGCCCATCTCGAGGGTTTTAGCACCGTCCGACCTCCGTTTTACAACGGAGATGACTTCCGTTATTGGAAGGGTCGGATGGAATGCTTTCTTAAAACTCAAATCGAGATGTGGATTATAATCCAAACGGGATTCACACTTCCGACTAACGAAGTGGGTGAATCCTTGGATTATGACCAATGGACCATTGCGACAAAAAGACAAGTCGAAGCCAACACTAGGGCAACTCAAATCCCCCAATGCGGCTTGTCCAAGAAGGAGCTTAATCGTGTCGGCCCCTTCATCAGCGCAAAGGACCTTTGGACAAAGCTAGTAGAGCTACACGAAGGGACCGATGAAGCCAAGGTATGTAAGTGTGATCTTTTGTTTAATAAATTATATAATCTAAAAATGCATGAACACGAATCAGCGACACAACTTCACGCCCGTGTTCAAGACATAGTCAATAATCTACATGCGATCGGGCAAAAGGTCGAAAACCGCGTCCTTATAAGGTATGTTCTTAACTCCTTTCCGAGGACTACCTTGTGGGCATCCATGGTCGATGCCTACAAGGTCTCCAAGGATCTTTTGAAGCATAGGTTAGATGAATTATTTTCCGATTTTGAACTTCATGAGCAATCTAACTCGGAACCCGAGAAGGGTATAACACTTTTTGCAGGTTCGAGGAAGGAAACCGCAAGCAAGCCACCTCCGAAGGAAGAAGAGGATGAGTCCGATTCGGAGGTCGACTCGGAAATGGAGGACAAAATAGTCAACCTAGTTCGGAGGATAGTCAAGGGCAGAAAATGAACTATCACTCGACCCAACAAAGGTAAGCCTAAAAGTTCAATTATTATATGCTACGAATGCAACAGGTTTGGATATATCAAGTCCGAATGCCCAAAACTCAAGAGCAAAGCACCAAAACACAAAAAGGCACTAATGCTACTTGGGAAGAAGCATCCGAGGAAGAAGATAATGATCGTGTTCTCATGGCAAAATCGGTGGAATCAGAGATGGAGTCGGAACCGGAACATGAATCAGAAACCAAAGATGAGTCGGACTGCGAAGCACTATTCAAGACCAGCCACGAATACGCATCCGGTTCAAAAGATACACTCAAGGTAAGTTGATCCATCATTAGTACACTTTATAATGCAATTTAGTTTTTAACTAGAAAATTAGCTAAGTCCGAGTCCAAAGTCGAGACCCTGGTTGAGGAAGTTAAACTCCTCAAACACGAGGTCTCCCTAACCTCTTCAACTAGTCGAGTTCAAGAGGAGGTCTCAACTCGGGTTGAAAAACTTGAAGTTGAGAACTCACTCTTGAAGAGTCAAGTTGAAGATCTTAGGAACACATTGGAAAGGTTTACTTTGGGATCGAAAGGACTTGACCTTCTACTTGGATCGCAAAGGGTCGTGTACAACAAGGCCGAACTAGGGTTTAAATCAAACACGACCAACAAGTCATATATGTCGATTGTAAGTCAACATAAAAAATGTTTCCAAGCATGGGTCCCTAAGACCACCTTGATTTCAAACTTAGGATCGAACCAGTACTGGGTTCCCATGGACAAAATCCACTATGTGAAGAGACCGAACCAATTCAACGGTCCAGGGGAAGCTAGTACGAAACTTGTTTGTATTTTAACTTAGAAAATTTCATGCTTAGGTTCTTTATTTAGTTTGAATTTTCTTTTTAGAATGGCTAGATAGGACTATAACTCGTCAATACTTGATAACATAGAACCAGTACGCGGCGAGATGATAGTACGCTAGGAAAGCGGAGTCTCGTGTATTCGGGTTAGATAAGGCATATCTAGTTCGGCGCACTTGATCGAGCGGAACTAGCTGAAGCTACCTCACTGTATCCTAGACTAGTTAGACCAGGAAGTGGTCTTAGGTGAGTCAAGTCTCTATTTTCTTGAAAATGACTTTTTCTAAGGAAGTGGTCGTTGTTCCGATCAAAGAAGGCCTCTGTGCCTCGCCACAACCTGGAAGCCATGATCTTGAAAAGGTGACTTGATGAGCCTAAGGTCAAATCCGAATCTAATGCAAGGTTGACAAGTGTTAAAGTCATTAAATTTAATTCATGTAAAATTGGAAGTCATCTCACAAGAACATATAGGGTTAACATGTTTGATCATGTAGACATGGGTGAGATGATTTAGGTTAATAATTTTCAACCAATTTCTAATAAATCCAATATCTGATCCAACTACCTTGCGTGTAGGATCAATGGATGTTGGACAGTGGTTGCTCCCGACACATGACCGGGGATCAACTCAAGTTTTCGAAGCTTCGATTCAAACGACAAGGATCGGTAGCCTTCGGAAACAACAACAAGCTCAAAATCATCGGATCAAGTGATATTGAGCTTAACTCTAACTTTATTATTCAAAATGTCTTATTGGTAGAAAATTTTCAATATAATTTACTTAGTGTAGGCCAATTGTGTGATAATAACTATAAGGTCATATTTCTAGAAAATGAATGCGTAATTAATACAAATGAAACTTCTAAAACAATCCTTAAGGAAACTAGAAATAACAATATTTACACTATTAATTTAACTAACTCCTCAACCAAGTGTCTTATGACACGGCAAGAGGAATCATGGTTGTGGCACCGATGACTCGGTCACTCACACCCAAGACTCATCCACAAGATGAGTCAGAGTGACTTATTCAGAGGTTTGCCTAACCTCAATAACTTGAACAATAAAATATGTAATGCTTGTCAACAAGGTAAACAATATAGGACACAACATTAACTAACTAATCAAGAATGAACCAAAAGTGTTCTTGAGCTCCTACACATGGATCTATTTGATTCACATGGAGCTAAGTCACTTAATGGGAGTAAATTCTGCTTAGTCATAATTGATGACTATTCTAGATTTACTTGGGTTAGGTTCATCAAACACAAAAGTGATACCCTAGATCAATTAATCAACCTATTTAAGTTAATAAAAAATCAACAAAGCATTAAAATCAAGAGACTTAGGACTGATTATGGTGGTGAATTCGAGAACCATAGGTTTACAGAATTCTGTAATCTAAATGGATACCATGATAAGTTCTCTTGTCCTAGAACCCCACAACAGAATGACCTAGTAGAACGTAAGAATAGAACCCTACAAGAAGCCGCTAGGACAATGTTAAACGAGTATAACATACCCGATAGGTTTTGGGCGAAAGCCGTGAGTATGGCGTGCTATGTCCAAAATAGGATCCTTATGGTAAAGAGGCTGTAGGAGGTTGCTTCGGAGGATCATTGGCTCCCATGTCCCCGGATTAAAATTTTCACTAATGAAAGAATTAATCTGGATGGGATGAGTTTCCTTAGCACAACCAATTTGTCGTCGTGCTAACAACTTGAGTGGTCGCTTGAACAAA
This sequence comes from Wurfbainia villosa, assembly GCA_025175895.1. Taxonomy (NCBI): domain Eukaryota; kingdom Viridiplantae; phylum Streptophyta; class Magnoliopsida; order Zingiberales; family Zingiberaceae; genus Wurfbainia; species Wurfbainia villosa. The sequence goes on from CM045995.1 coordinate 29,098,334, forward strand.
CTAGTTGTTCAAGCAACTCAACTCTTCTAGTTGGTTAGCCGCGGAAGAGACGACGGACGGATCATCGGTTTTTGTGTTTGTCTTCGGGGTCCAAGATTATACAAAATATATACATATGAATAATTGTATAATCAACAATTAAAACAACATGCTCAGATCTGAAAATAAAGTTGTACCACTTTATACCTTACGATCTTCTACCGTATGTCCTATCCTCCTCGTGGACGACGTGTGAGCGAAGATCCTCCACGAGTAGAAGCCTTCTAGATCGTGTTCTTCTCTTCCTTGTCCTCTGCGAACAAAGAGAAGAACCAACAAAACCGTTCCTTTCTAGAACCGACCACCAAGCAAAGGAGTTTGATGCAACCACCGGCCAAGAAACGAGTGGATGAAGCACCGGCCACCAATGGAAGGAGAACCGCCGGCCACCTTGGAGAGATTGGAGGAGTGAACGCCGGCCACCAATCAAAGGAGAACCACCGGCCAAGGAATAAGAGAGTGGCCTAGAGGATGGGCGCTGGCCAAGTCTTGATGGAGGAAGATGGGCGCTGACAACAATTTGATGGAAGAAGATTGCCGCCCAAGCCCTAGCTCCCAAACCCTAGCCGCCCACCTTTAGAAGAGCCAAACCCTAACTCCAATTGAATTATCTTGCCGCCCAAGCCTAAGCCCTCTATTTATAGAATTGGGCTTAAGCCTCCTTTAATCTCCACCGTCGGATCTAGGGATTTAATCTCCACCGTCGGATCTAGGGTTTTATCCCAACCGTCGGATCTAGGGTTTCATCCCAACCGTCGGATCTAGGATTTCATCCCAATCGTCGGATCTAGGGTTTCATCCCAACCGTCGATTCTAGGGTTTCATCCTAACCATCGGATCTAGGGATTTAATCCCAACTGTTGGTTCTAGGGTTTCATCCTAACCATCCGATCTAGGGATTTAATCCCAACCGTTGGTTCTAGGGTTTTGTTTTACATTCTTGGATCTAGACTTCACAAGGATTATATTAGGCTACGATAGGGACCATAAGGAGGAGTTGGATCTTGGCCACCCGATGGATCGGAACCACACTCACTTGATCCATCAATGATGTTCCATTCCACTAGAGGATCATCATTGAACTACCTCACCAACCCCCATAAATTAATATGGGCTCCATATATTATTTGTACATTCATCTCCCCGTGTTTAAGATATCGAATGTCCGTCAATTAATTGATTTACTGACCATCAATTAATTAACATCTAATTCCTCGAGTAGTACTACTCAACCTTATCATCATGTTGACTAAGTCAACCAGCTGGGTTTACATGATGAACCTTATGAGCTCCTCAAGGGAACATCATCAACCTAATATATAGGACACGGTTTCCTCCTATAATCAACGACACACCATGTAAATAATATTATTTCCCAACTTACCGGGCATAATGATTTAATCCATCTAAATCTCACCCTCTGGTAAATCAAAGAAAAAAATACTAAGTACATGTGCCCGTTATTATATCGGGATTAAGAGCATTTACAACATAATATCCGAGGTCCGATTCAATTATGTAGTCAGCAATTAATTGAATCACCTCTATGTCGGTCCTACTCAATACACCTAAGTGTACTAGTGTAACTCTATGTTCAAGACAAAACAATACCAAGCTACACTACAACCATGCCAATGGTTTGTCCAAAACCATCTTGGTCGTGAGCCTCAACTTATATTTTACAAGGGACTGATAACATGATCTTCTGTGCCACACCAAGCACCATGTTATCTACAATGTAAAATATTAGACAATATGCACACATATATAATAAATATATAAAGTGCAAACAATGATCATGTGATTCTTATTTCAAAATAAAATGTTCATACAAAAAGAGCTAGACTTTCAGTATACATTCCAACAATCTCCCACTTATACTAAAAGACTATGCCGTCATCACACTGCCATACATCTGATCCCCATGTCCTCCACATGCCTATCAAACGCTTTCGCTGGAAGGGCCTTAGTGAATGGATCCGCCAGGTTATCCTCTGATGCAATCTTGGCGACAGCAACTTCTCCTCGCTTTACGATCTCTCGTATAAGGTGGTACTTGCGCTCTATGTGTTTACTCGCCTTGTGGGCTCGTGGTTCCTTCGAGTTTGCAACTGCACCACTGTTATCACAATAAATTGTAATAGTTCTGTGAAAACCAGGAATCACATCCAAGTCCATCAAGAAGTTCCTGAGCCATACAGCTTCCTTGCCTGCCTCAGAGGCTGCCATATACTCAGCTTCCATGGGGGAGTCCGCCACGCATTTTTGCTTGACACTCCTCCATACTATGGCTCCACCTCCCAAAGTAAACACAAACCCTGAGGTAGACTTACTCTTGTCTCTATCTGATTGGAAATCCGAATCCGTGTAACCTACAGGGACTAATTGATATGCCCGGTAAACCAGCATATAATCCCTAGTCCTTCTCAGGTACTTCAATATATGCTTTACCGCAGTCCAATGTCCCTGTCTAGGATTACTCTGATATCTGTTAACCATGCCCACGGCAAAGCAGATATCTGGTCTCGTATATAGCATAGCATACATGAGGCTTCCTACTGCCGAAGCATAAGGAACCGCCTTCATGTCCTCTATCTCCTTTGATGTTTTGGGACACATCTCTTTAGATAAAGGAACTCCATGCCTAAAAGGTAGAAAACCTTTCTTAGAGTTCTGCATGCTAAAACGAGCAAGGATAGTGTCAATGTATGAAGCTTGAGACAAGCACAACATCCTTTTCTTGCGATCCCTTATAACTTTGATCCCATGGATGTGTCCCACTTCTCCCAAGTCCTTCATATCAAACTGTTTGGACAACCATACCCTTACGTCTGATAACACTTTGATATCGTTGCCAACTAACAAAATGTCATCTACCTATAGTACAAGAAACACCACTACGTTTCCGTCACATCTCTTGTATACACAAGGCTCATCTGGACTTTAAATAAATCCATATGACTGGATTACCTCATCAAAGCGGATGTTCCAAGATCTAGAAGCTTGCTTCAATCCATAAATGGACCGATTAAGCTTACATACAAGATGCTCTTTGCCTTTAACAATGAATCCCTCTGGTTGCCGCATATAGATGTTCTCCTCAAGACTTCCGTTAAGGAAAGATGTCTTGACATTCATCTGCCAAATCTCATAATCCATATGAGCAGCAATAGATAAGAGAATCTGGATAGACTTAAGCATAGCTACCGGCAAAAAGCTCTCCTCATAATCGATACCATCTTTCTGAGTATACCCTTTCACAACAAGCCTAGCTTTGAAGGTCTCAACCTTCTCGTCTACTCCTCTCTTTCTCTTGTAGATCCACTTGCATCCAATGGCTTTTACACCATCGGGTGGTTCTACTAGCTTCCAGACCTGATTAGAATCCATAGTTTCTATCTCTGAATTCATCGCACTTTGCCAAGATACCGCATCTCTATCTTGGAGTACCTCGTCATATGTCCAGGGATCCGGTTCATGTTCACCAGGGACTAAGTCCGAAGACTCTCCCAAAAACATGAATCTCTCGGGTTGTCTAACAACCCTCCCACTACGACGAGGTGCCTCCTGTGTATGCTCTGTGACACGCGGTGCAGTAACTTGTGGTGTCTCCTCTTGTACCGGTGGTACTGAAGTCGGGACTTCCCCTGTCAACTCCTCAAGAACAATCCTGCTCATGGGCTTGTGGTTCATCACATAGTCCTCCTCTAGAAATCTGACATTCGTACTCACGATCACCTTCTGATCTCTAGAACTATAGAATAAACCACCCTTCGTTCCCCTAGGGTAGCCTACAAACAAGCGTACTTCTGTACGAGATTCCAACTTACCAGCATCTCCCTTTAGCACATGTGCTGGACTACCCCAAATCCGAATATGTCTAAGACTAGGCTTTCACCCAGTCCACAACTCTGTGGGAGTAGAGGGTACTGACTTAGATGGAACCAAGTTCAGAATGTGTGCTGCTGTTTTCAGAGCAAACCCCCAGAACGAATCAGGTAACTCAGAATAACTCATCATCGATCTGACCATCTCCATAAGAGTCCTATTCCTTCACTCCGCCACACCATTCTGCTGGGGTGTGCCAGGTGCGGACAATTGGGATTGAATCCCAGCCTCTGATAAGTAACTCCTAAACTCTCCCAAGAGGTACTTGCCACCATGATCAGATCGTAATGTCTTGATACTTTTACCTTGACGGTTCTCCACATCAGCCTTGAATTCTTTGAACCTGTCAAAGCATTCAGACTTGCGGCGCATCAAGTAAATGTATCCATATCTTGAATAATTGTCTATAAAAGAGACGAAATATTTAAAACCACCTCTTGCCTGGATAGACATAGGACCGCACAAATCAGAATGAATCAATTCTAACACATCTTTGGCTCTATACCCCTTGGCCTTGAAAGGCCTCTTGGTCATTTTACCTTCCAAGCAAGATTCGCAGGTTGGGAGATCCTCCACCACAAATGAACCCAAAGGTCCATCAACTATCAACCTTTGAATGCTGCTTAGGTTAATATGACCAAGCCTTAGATGCCAAAGATATGTCTGGTTCATTTGTGAAGGTTCTTTTCTCTTATTAGACTTAGAAGATGAGTTATTGATTTCTATATGCATCGTGGGAGTTTTCGGTTCAAGAGTATATAAATTGCCAACCAATGTACTAGAACAGATAATCTCCCTATTCCTTTTTATAACCACTTTGTCATTAAAAGAAACAGAATATCCATCCATAAACAATTTAGAAACTAAAATTAAATTCTTTCTAAAAGTAGGAACATAAAGACAATTTCTCAAAACCAAAACTTTATTCCTATAAAAAGATAAATAAACGTCTCCCACTGCAATAGCCGCCCCCTTTGAAGCATTGCCCATGAAGACGGTAATCTCTTCCTCAGCTAGTCGTCGGGTTTCCTGGAACCCCTGCAAAGTATTGCAGACATGATCAGTGGCTCCTGTATCTACACACCAGGCACTGGTAGATAACACCGCTAAACATGTTTCAACAACTAAACAAGAAGATATACCTTTGTTCTTTCGGCGAGGACAGTCCGCCTTCAAATGTCCAGTCTGCTTGCAAGTGAAGCACTTGACTTTCGGCTTCTTCACTCCTGCCTGAGGTCCCACTGCCACCTTCTTCGCTCCACCTTGCTTCTTCTTCTTCTTACCTTTCGGTTTAGAGGAAGAAACCTTCTGAGCGACCATGGCTTGAGCACTTTAACGAAAAAGCCCCTCTGCCGCCTGGAGTTCTATCAGAAGCTCTGCCAACGAATACAACCTCTTGTTCATGTTGTAGTTGAGGCGGAACTGCTCAAAACTCCTAGGCAGAGACTGGAGAATGATATCGACCTGCGTTTCCCCATCGATCTCAGCTCCGAGGACTTCCATCTCATTAAGATGAGCCATCATCTTGAGAACATGATCCCTAACGGGTGTTCCCTCGATCATGGAGGTCATCATCAAGTTTCTCATCGCCTCCTGTCTAGCCGACCTACTCTGATGTCCGAAAAGTTCCTTGAGATTGAACATCATGTCATAAGCTGTGGCTATGGCCTGATGCTAATGTTGCAGTACATTTGACATAGATGCCAAAATGTAACACCGCGCCATCTCATCTGCCTTGACCCATTTCTTATAACGTTCTTTCTCCTTTTCATCAGAGTCATCGGAGGGCTTAGGAGGATAGACCTCGAAGAGTACAAATTTGTATTCCTCCGCAGTTAAGACAATATCCAGATTTTTTTTCCAATCAATGTAGTTTGGTCAGTAAGCTTATTTTCTTTTAAAATCACAGAAAGTGGGTTGAAAGCCATTTGAAAATCCTAAAAATCACAATGATCAAAATATTAGATTTCAAATATTATTGATTCCTCAAAAAAATAATAAAATTCCGAAATCAACAAACACCTCAAAACACCGAGAATATCGCATGCCACGATAGTGTGGACGTATACGAATTCTACATTTGTAAGAGGAGGTTTTACCCATTAATTTTATTATCTTGTCAACCTTACTTTTTGACAAATAAAATTAATAGTTGGTTCCTCTTTGGCCCTACAAATAAAAGCAGTGACTCCGATGGGGAGGATACTTTTTATTTGCATCTAAGTGTGCACCATTACACGATACTAAGGGAATTATTTCGGATTATGTGCCTTACCGATGGGGAAGTACACACGCTCCTAAATAATTTCCTATAACCATTATTTAACCTAGTGATCCGCAAACAAACCCATCCGATGGGGAGGAAGGCACTCAGAGCCAACGCGCAAGTTTGTTGCATCACACGTCAAATTGTAATGGAGGCCGCGGGAATTAATTAAAATATCCCTCTCCCACTTAGTAAATTGGAATTGAGGAATTTTAAAGCATACACAACATGCATATAAAACAAATCAGCAATAAATATGGAAAAAACAGAATTTTTCCAACTATTATGGCATTGTCCTCCAATATGCATCCCGTCGTGTCGCCACCTCGTCCGCTCCATCTTTTCCCGTGCGCAAGTCACCAAAGAGATCCGAGCCGAGATAAACTATTTTAATTTACATCCATCGATCCTATACTCCACGAAGGAGTGTACAAATAATCTAGATCGAAAGTAAACTAAAATGAGCGGCTAAACAATGCCATATTTAATTACAAAAATTAAATACTAATCTAGCCTCGTCAACCCCGAGGATTCAAATAATATACATACAATCACACACAAAACAATCACATACAACCAAATAGCCATAATAGTCGGATCTTATGCCTGCAACCAAAAAGTTAGCCTACGCACATCCTACTATTATCCGACATACTCAATATATGATATATGCATGAAAGTAACCGAATCGAAAACACACAAAACCGGAAACCTATGGCTCTGATACCATTTGTAGGGGGTTGCTTCGGAGGCTCATTGGCTCCCATGTCCCCAGATTAAAATTTTCACTAATGAAAGAATTAATCCGGATGGGATGAGTTTCTTTAGCACAACCAATTCGTCGTCGTGCTAACAACTTGAGTGGTCGCTTGAACAAACTAGTTGTTCAAGCAACTCAACTCTTCTAGTTGGTTAGTCGCGGTAGAGACGATGGACGGATCGCCGGTTTTTGTGTTTGTCTTCGGGGTCCAAGATTATACAAAATATATACATATGCATAATTGTATAATCAACAATTAAAACAACATGCTCAGATCTGAAAATAAAGTTGTACCACTTTATACCTTACGATCTTCTACCGTATGCCCTATCCTCCTCGTAGACGACGTATGGGCGAAGACCCTCCATGAGTAGAAGCCTTCTAGATCGTGTTCTTCTCTTCCTTGTCCGCTGCGAACAAAGAGAAGAACCAACAAAACCTTTCTTTTCTAGAACCGGCCACCAAGCAAAGGAGTTTGATGCAATCGCCGACCAAGGAACGAGTGGATGAAGCACCGGCCACCAATGGAAGGAGAATCGCCGGCCACCTTGGAGAGATTGGAGGAGTGAACGCCGGCTACCAATGGAAGGAGAACCACCGGCCAAGGAATAAGAGAGTGGCCTAGAGGATGGGCGCCGGCCAAGTCTTGATGGAGGAAGATGGGCGCTGTAACAATTTGATGGAAGAAGATTGTCGCCCAAGCCCTAGCTCCCAAACCCTAGCCGCCCACCTTTAGAAGAGCCAAACCCTAACTCCAATTGAATTATCTTGCCACCCAAGACTAAGCCCTCTATTTATAGAATTGGGCTTAAGCCTCCTTTAATCTCCACCGCCGGATCTAGGGATTTAATCTCCACCGTCGGATCTAGTGTTTTATCCCAACCGTCGGATCTAGGGTTTCATCCCAACCGTCGGGTCTAGGATTTCATCCCAACCGTCGGATCTAGGGTTTCATCCCAACCGTCGATTCTAGGGTTTCATCCTAACCATCGGATCTAGGGATTTAATCCCAACCGTTGGTTCTAGGGTTTCATCCTAACCATCGGATCTAGGGATTTAATCCCAACCGTTGGTTCTAGGGTTTTGTTTTACATTCTTGGATCTAGACTTCACAAGGATTATATTAGGCTACGATAGGGACCATAAGGAGGAGTTGGATCTTGGCCACCCGATGGATCGGAACCACACTCACTTGATCCTTCAATGATGTTCCATTCCACTAGAAGATCATCATTGAACTACCTCACCAACCCCCATAAATTAATATGGGCTCCATATATTATTTGTACATTCATCTCCCCGTGTTTAAGATATCGAATGTCTGTCAATTAATTAATTTACTGACCATTAATTAATTAACATCTAATTCCTCGAGTAGTACTACTCAACCTTATCATCATGTTGACTAAGTCAACCAGCTGGGTTTACATGATGAACCTTATGAGCTCCTCAAGGGAACATCATCAACCTAATTATAGGACACGGTTTCCTCCTATAATCAACGACACACCATGTAAATAATATTATTTCCCAACTTACCGGGCATATTGATTTAATCCATCTAAATCTCACCCTCTGGTAAATCAAAGAAATAAATACTAAGTACATGTGCCCGTTATTATATCGGGATTAAGATCATGTACAACATAATATCCGAGGTCCGATTCAATTATGTAGTCAGCAATTAATTGAATCACCTCTATGTCGGTCCTACTCAATACACCTAAGTGTACTAGTGTAACTCTATGTTCAAGACAAAACAATACCAAGCTACACTACAACCATGCCAATGGTTTGTCCAAAACCATCTTGGTGGTGAGCCTCTACTTATATTTTACAAGGGACTGATAACGTGATCTTCTGTGCCACACCAAGCACCATGTTATCTACAATGTAAAATATTAGACAATATGCACACATATATAATAAATATATAAAGTGCAAAAAATGATCATGTGATTCTTATTTCAAAATAAAATGTTCATACAAAAAGATCTAGGCTTTCAGTATAGATTCCAACAGAGGCACCTTAAGACCTCATACGAGATTTATCATGATAAAATACCTAACATCAAGTACATTAGGGTATTTGGGTGTAAGGTACATATCCTAAACACTAAGGATTACCTAGGGAAATTTACATCCAAAACAACGACCGGAATCTTTCTAGGATACTCAACTACAAGTAGAGCTTATAGAGTATATAACCATGACACCCTTAGAGTCGAGGAGACTATCAATGTAATATTTGATGAAGGACTTGAACCTACAAATCCCCCGGCAACCCCAATTAGTGAACCGATTCATACCAGACTCAACTTCGATCTGGAGATCAAGTCTAGTGGTAATCCTAACCTAAGTCAACCAAGTCAGCCTATCGACCAAGTGATAGATGACTCTAACCAAACTAGAACTCAAACGAGTCATCCTATTGACCAAGTGGTTGATTCAAACCCAAATCAAACTAGGACTCAAATGAATCATCCTATCGACCAAGTGATAGGTGATCCAAGTCTAGGAGTTCAAACTAGAGCCTCATACAGAAACCTTAGTCAAATCTCCTTGATTTCTAAAATTGAACCCAATACTATTTACCAAGCTCTTCTTGATCTCGATTGGATTATTGCAATGCAAGAAGAGCTGGCTCAATTCACTAGGAACGAAGTATGGGAATTAGTACCACCACTTAAAGATAAAACAATCATTCGAACAAGGTGGGTGTTTAGAAATAAACTTGAAGATAAAGGTGAAGTAGTTAGAAATAAAGCTAGACTAGTCGCTAAAGGGTTTAGTCAAGTAGAAGGTTTAGATTACGATGAGACCTATGCCCCAGTAGCTAGATTAGAGTCCATTCAAATGCTTTTAGCGTATGCTGCACATCGAGGATTTAAGTTGTTTCAAATGGATGTGAAATCTGCGTTCTTGAATGGATACATTAAAGAAGAGGTTTATGTTAGTCAACCCCCCAGTTACGAAAGTTTTGATAAACCCGACCATGTCCTTAGGTTAAAGAAAGCCCTCTATGGACTTAAACAAGCTCCTTGAGCTTGGTACGAGAGACTTTCGGTGTATCTTAAGTCCAAAGGATTTAACCAGGGTGTAGTTGACCCAACCCTTTTCGTAAAAACCTTAAGTAAAGACATATTCATAGCCCAAATCTACGTAGATGATATTGTTTTCGGAACCACCAACTCGATCCTACTGAATGAATTCATTTCACTAATGGAAAGTGAATTTGAAATGAATTTAGTAGGCGAGTTGAGTTTCTTCTTAAGTCTACAAATTAAACAAACTAAAGATGGAATATACCTACATCAACGCAAATATACTAGGGAATTAATTAAACGCTTTAGAATGGAAGACGCTAAAATTATTAATACCCCAATGGCAACTAATGTGAATATAGAAGAAGATTTAATCGGAAACTCAATTGATTTAAAATACTATATGAGCGTAATAGGGAGTCTCCTTTACTTAACTGCAAGCCAACCTGATATCTTATTTGCAATAAGTATGTGCGCAAGGTTCCAAACCTGTGCCAAGGAGTCTCATCTAACTCTAGTCAAGCGTATCCTTAGATATCTAAAGGGTACACTTAATGTCGGTATTTGGTACCCTAGATCTACCGAGTTTGAACTAATCGACTACTCCGATTCAGACTATGCTGGTAGTAAGCTCGATAGATAGAGTACGAGTGCTTGTTGTCAACTTCTCGGCTCGAGTCTAGTAAGTTGGTGTAGTAGGAAGCAACACTGTGTTGCCTTATCTACCACCGAAGCTGAATACATCGCGATGGGTGAGTGTGTTACTCGACTTCTTTGGATGAAGCACACTCTCCACGACTTTAAGTTAGACTTTACAAATACTAAACTTCACGAAGATAACATTAGTTAAATTAACCTTACTAAGAATCTGATATGTCACTCTAGGTACAAACATATAGAAGTCAAACACCATTTCATTCAAGAACATGTGGCCAACGGAGCCATACAACTCGAATACGTCGAATCGAAGTCCAATTTGGCAGACCAATTTACTAAACCCCTACCCGAAGCTGAATTTAGTCAATTAAGACAAAAATTTGGCATGTGCGTACTAGAATAGGAACTTACAAATTGTATTTTCTTACTACTATTTTTTACTTTTCATTTTCATAGAACTAGCATAGGACATACCTTAGATATCATGCACCTATAGATTTAAGGAGCCAATACATCTCACAACACATAGGAATGATGTGTTTGTGTACTTAGCCACGTAGAAGGGCGTGAGATGTTAGGACCTTACTCCTGGTTTCAGATGTAGAGCTAGTGCATCGTCATGAACCACGGAGTATAATCATACATACTAACCGACTCTGACCAGGACTGGTTGATCTTTCATATCAATCAAGTCAATATGAGTCGAACATTTTATATATGAGCTTATTTTCAGTATATTATTTTCAAAATAATATGGAGCATGCTTGGACTTTAAATCTAATACTTATTTTTTTGTTGTTTTACACACATCCTCACTTTTTTCGATATATGGCAAAAGCGGGAGAAAAAGGCCAAAGTTAAGGGATCCAAATTTTTTTTGGGTGACTTAACTTCATATTTATTCACATGTCCAAAGGTTAAGTAAATGTTTACTTAACTTTAAGTTAACTTGTTTTTGTTAACAAAAAGGAAGTAAAGGCCAAGTTAAGAGAATTCTTAACTTAAACTTATTTTTGTCACTATGACCAAACATTAATGTTTTACTTAAATAAGGGGAGAAAGGCCAAGGTTAAGAAATCAATTTTTTGATTTCTCAACTTAAAACTTATTTTAAACACTATGGCCAATATTAAGTAATTTCGGTTACTTAATTATTTTTAAGTAGCAAACATCAAGGGGGATAGTTAAAACTCTTTCTCAAGTACTCACACTCGGTCAAGGGGGAGGATTCCTCAAGGGGGAGCACTTGAAAAAGAGTTTTTATATACTCCTGCACATTCATGCATATCTCATACTCATTTTGCTTAATGCACTTAGTTTATTTTACTTAACTTTGTGTTGGTTTTCCATAAATCAAAAAGGGGGAGATTGTTGGTGCAGTAGGCACCTAAGTCGAACATGAGTTTTGATTATAGCAAACGATACAAAATTAAACTTATATTGTTATCTCACGAGCTAAATCGAGTATGCAGAAAAGTGTCAATGCTGGAGCTGAAGGCTAGTGACACCCGGAGGAAGCCGCGGTGGTTGGGCGACACTCGAGTGACTTCGGAGGGAGCCGAAGGAATCGAGTGGAAGGTCAGAAGCAAAAGCGACATAGTAAGTATCGAGGTAAGCTCGTGTGTATGCGAGTGTAAGTGAGGTCGTATCCTCTTTACGGGGATAAAATTAAGCGTAGATCCGACCCAAGACATCCCATCGGTGGTCTAGGTCGAGATCGGATGGTCGGAGGTCGTCGAAATAATGTTATTGTTCAGCTAACTTGTCATTTCAGCTAGCATCGGTCGATTGCCAGCTTGGAGAACTCGACTGCTACCAATCAGTCGACTGTCTGAGATCAACATTCGACTGATGTTGCCATTAGTCAATTGATGATGGCCATCAGTTGACTGATGGTCAAGGATCAGCCTCAAGGAGTCAAGCCTTATCAACATTTTTCAAGGAGCCATGTGCCTAATTTCCCTTGGTTGAAGTTCCTCTCGAAAAGGGGCTCAAGGGCTATAAAAGGAGGGCCTCTCCTAGGGTTTCATCATCAATATTAAGCTTCCAAAAGCCACCACAAAGCTACAACTCTCCGACAACAAAGTGCTTCCTCTTCGACATCTAGGTTTAATTTGTTTTTATTTTGTTACGTCGATATAAGCTTTATATCAGTTTGTTTCTTTAATTTTTCGGAGCTTTTATCGTAACGAGGAGAGGGGGAGTGTTCCTCTACCTCAAGCTTTTGGTGTATTCTTGTATCAATTAACTCCTACCTCTAACGAGGGGGAGTTCTTTAGTGTTTTGCCCTCTTTACATGGTCAAGGACCACTAGGGCCTTGGAGTAGTAGCCGAAGGCTACGAACCAAGTAAAAAACATTTGTCTCCTTTTATTTATTGCTTATCTTTCCGCTGCAATTAATTGTCTACTTGGGTTTTAACGAATGAACATAAAGAAAAAAAAGGTTTTATTGCTATTCACCCCCCCTCTAGCGATCCGCTTGATCTAACAAACTGAACAATTGCTTTTATGTTCCTTCGTTGATAAAGAACATCATTTCTATTTCTTGTTTAAATAGAAATGGGTACCATTTAACTTTTAGTAACAATTGTTGTTACATAACTTTGAATGACGTTCTTTATGGGACTGGAACTTTAAGCAATGGTATTTATACATTGGACATATCCAGTGATATTTTCAATATCGAAGTGAGCAACAAGCATGCTCGAAAAGATAATCAATTAGACTCCTACATGTGGCATTGTCATCTTGGCCATGTGAGCAAGAAACACATGTCCGAATTACACCGATGTTAAATTCTTGAATCATTTGAATTAGATTTATACGATACATGCAAATCATGCTTAAAAGACATGATGACCAAGTTACCTTTTACTGGAAAAGGTGAACCGGTGGGTTAGTTGCTTGGTTTAATACATACTGATGTATGTGGACTTATGTCAACTCAAGCCTTAGGAGGTTATAGCTACTTCATTACCTTCACCGATGATCACTCACGGTTTGGGTATGTGTTCTTGATGAAATACAAGTCTGAAACCTTTAAAAGGTTCAAGAATTCAGATATGAAGTAGAGAAACAACTTGGCAAGAGTATTAAAATACTTCGATCGGATCGAGGTGGTGAATACTTGAGTCAAGAGTTTCTAGATTATCTGAGGGACATTGGTATATTATCTCTATGGACTCCGCCGTATACACCACAACTTAATGGTGTATCTGAGAGGCGAAATCGGACCTTGTTGGACGTGGTCAGATCAATGATGAATCACGCGAATCTTTCCAAGTCCTTTTGGGACTATGCACTTCAGACAACTGTTTACTTGTTAAACAGAGTCCCGACGAAGGTAGTCTCTACTACTCCATTGTAGGTTTTGCCCGGAAGCTCTGATACCAATTGTAGGGTTTTGCTTATCGAGTCTGTGAGGGGAAACTTCGCATCCCACTTCACCTCGGTAGCTTGTCCATGGTGATCCCTTCGTTGTCCCCAGATTAAAAAAATTTAATCCTAGACAAAAGGGATTGCCAAAGCAACCAAGTCATCATTGTGCTATTCGTTTAGAGAGGTCACTTGAACAAACTAGTTGTTCAAGCGACCATCCTCTATTCTACGAGTAGCCGCGGAATAGACGATGTCTGGATCGTCGGTTTTTGTGTTTATGCTCGGGATCCAAGTATTATTTACCCATTTACAGATTTATAACATGCTTATAATTGAAAAACAAAAACAAGCAACAAACAAAAGAAGAAAGTAGAATAGGTATACCTCTCGATCTTCTAATGTATGACCTTCCTCCTTTTCGACGTCGTGTGGGCGATGATCCACCAAAAGTCGAAGCTTCTAGATGCCAAATCTTCCTTCCTTGCTCTTCCAAAGCAAGAGGAAGAATAGAAACAAGGTTTTTCTCCTCACTAGAAACAACCAACAATGAACCAAACTTATCCTTGCCGCCGGCCAACTAGATAAAGGAGAAGATGGTGGAAAACAACCAAGACACCAAGGGAAGCCCTATATCTTGTTTCCACCACCTAAGGAGAGAGAAAAGGAAGATTTTGGGCGCTGGCCAAGGCTGGAAAAGAGCTGGGAAGGGTGCTTGACGTTGGCCAAAAGAGGAAGAAGAAGAGAGAAAGAACCTTCCTTATTTGGTGCCACCCATGCCTCCAAACCCTAATCCTAATCCTATCTCAAATAGGATTCCTTCTTGCCGCCCAAACCCTAGCTCTCCTATCATGTTGTTAACGGAAAATCCCTTTGCCATCCTTTTATAGAGTTAGGGATAAATCATGAATTAATCTCCTCCATTGGTTCTAGGGATTTAATCTCAACCGTCGGATCTAGAGATTTAATCTCAACCGTCGGTTCTTAGAGATTTAATCTCTACCAATGGATCTTTGAGTTTTGTTTCTATCTTTTGGATCTAAGAATCATGAGGTGTTAATAGGCTACATTAGGGACTATGAGGAGGAGTTGGGTCTTGGCCACCCATGGATCAAGCCAACATAAAGTCCGATCCACTAATGATGATCCAATCCACTAAAGGTTCATCATTGATCTACCTCACCAACCCCCATATGATAATATGGGCTCCATATATTATTTGTACATTTTCTCCCCGTGTTTAAGATCTTGAATGTCCGTCGATTAATTAATTTACCGACCATTAATTAATCAACATCTAACTTCTTGAGTAGTACAACTCGACCTTTTCATCATGCCGGACCAAGTCTACCTGCAGGGTTTACATGATGAACCTTATGAGCTCCTCAAGGGGACATCATCATCCTAATATATAGGACACGGTTTCCTCCTATAAACAACGACACACCATATAAATAATATCATCTCCCAACTTACCGAGCCTATCGATTTAATCTATAAATCTCGCCCATTGATAAATCAAAGAGATGAGTACTAAGTATATGTGTCCGTTATTATATCGGGATTAAGAGCATGTACTAAATAATATCTGAGCTCCGATTCGATTATGTAGTCAGCAATAAATCGAATCACCTCTAAGTCGATCCTGCCCAATACACACAAAGTGCACTACTGTGATTCTATGGTCAAGACAAACCAATACCAAACCACACTACAACCATTCCGATGGTTTGTCCAAAGCCATCTCGGTTGTGAGCCTTTGCTTATACTTTTCAAGGGGCCGATAACATGGTCTCCTGTGTGACACCACACACCTTGTTATCTACAATGTAAAGTATTAGACAATATTGCATAATCATAAAAATATGCAAACAATGATCATGTGATTCTTATTCCAAAATAAAGATGTTCATACAAAAGATAGACTTTTCAGTATACATCCCTACAATCTCCCACTTATACTAAAAGACTATGCTGTCCTCAAAGTGCCATACATCTGATCCCCATTCCCTCCACATGCCTATCAAAAGCTCTGGCCAGAAGAGCCTTAGTGAAAGGATCTGCCAGGTTATCCTCCGATGCAATCTTGGCCACAACAACTTCTTCTCTTTTTACGATTTCTCGTATCAGGTGGTACTTGCGCTATATGTGTTTACTAGCCATATGGGCTCGTGGTTCCTTCGAGTTTGCAACTACACCACTATTATAACATTAAATTGTGATAGTTTTGGGCAAACCAGGAATCACATCCAAGTTCATCAGGAAGTTCCTAAGCCAGACAACTTCTTTGGCCGCCTCAGAGGCCGCCACATACTCATCTTCCATGGTGGAGTCCGCCACACACTTCTGTTTGACACTCCTCCATACAATGGCTCCACCTCCCAAAGTAAACACAAAACCTGAGGTAGACTTACTACTATCCCTATCAGATTGGAAGTCGAAATCCGTGTAACCCACAGGGAGTAATTGGTCTGCCCGGTAAACCAGCATATAATCCCTAGTTCTTCTTAAGTACTTCAATATATTCTTTACCGCAGTCCAATGTCCCTGTCCTGGATTACTCTGATATCTGCTGACCATGCCCACGACATAGCAGATATCTGATCTCGTACAGAGCATCGCATACATGAGGCTTCTTACTGCCGAAGCATAAGGAACCACCTTCATCTCCTCTATCTCCTCAGATGATCTAGGACACATCTCCTTAGATATAGGAACTCCATGCCTGAAAGGCAGAAAACCCTTCTTGGAGTTCTGCATGCTAAAACGCTCCATAATCGTGTCTATGTATGAAGCTTGGGATAAGCACAACATCCTTTTTCTGCGATCCCTTATAACCTTGATCCCAAGGATGTGTCCCACCTCCCCCAAGTCCTTCATATCAAACTGTTTGGACAACCATACCCTTACGTCCGATAACACCTTGATATTGTTGCCAATCAACAAAATGTCATCTACGTATAGTACAAGAAATACCACTACATTTCCGTCACATCTCTTGTATACACAAGACTCATCTGGACTTTGAATAAATCCATAAGACTGGATCACCTCATCAAACCAGATGTTCCAAGACCTCGAACTTGTTTCAATCCATAAATGGACTGATTAAGCTTACATATAAGATGCTCTTTGCCCTTAGCAATGAATCCCTCTGGTTGCTTCATGTAGATGTTTTCCTCAAGACTTCCATTAAGGAAAGTTGTCTTGACATCCATCTGCCACACCTCATAATCCATATGAGCTGCTATGCATAAGAGAATCCGGATAGACTTAAGCATGGCTACCGGCGAAAAGGTCTCCTCATAATCGATACCCTCTTTCTGAGTATACCCCTTCACAACAAGCCTCGCTTTGAAGCTCTCAACCTTCCCATCTATTCCTCTCTTTCTCTTGTAGATCCACTTGCATCCAATGGCTTTTACACCATCGGGTGGTTCTACTAGCTCCCAGACCTGATTAGAATCCATAGTTTCTATCTCTGAATTCATCGCACTTTGCCAAGATACCGCATCTCTATCTTGGAGTACCTCGTCATATGTCCAGGGATCCGGTTCATGTTCACCAGGGACTAAGTCCGAAGACTCTCCCAAAAACATGAATCTCTCGGGTTGTCTAACAACCCTCCCACTACGACGAGGTGCCTCCTGTGTATGCTCTGTGACACGCGGTGCAGTAACTTGTGGTGTCTCCTCTTGTACCGGTGGTACTGAAGAAGTGACTTCCCCTTTTAACTCCACCAGAATAATTTTACTCTTGGGCTTGTGGCTCATCACATAGTCTTCCTCTAGAAATCTAGCATTCGTGCTAACGATCACCCTCTGATCTCTAGGACTATAAAACAATCCACCCTTCGTTCCCCTGGGATAGCCAACGAACAAGAATACTTCTGTACGAGGTTCCAACTTACCAGCATCTACCTTCAGCACATGTGTTGGACTCTCCCATATCCGAATATGTCTTAGACTAGGCTTTCGCCCAGTCCACAACTCTGTGGGAGTAGAAGGCACTGATTTAGATGGTACCAAGTTCAGAATGTACACCGCCGTATCTAGAGCATATCCCCAGAACGAATCTGGCAAGTCAGAATAACTCATCATCGATCTAACCATCTCCATAAGAGTCCTATTCCTTCGCTCTACTACACCGTTCTGCTGGGGTGTGCCAGGTGCAGTCAATTGGGATTGAATCCCAGCCTCTGATAAGTAGTTCCTAAACTCTCCCAAGAGGTACTCACCGCCACGATCAGATCGTAGTGTCTTGATACTTTTAGCTTGACATTTCTCCACATCAGCCTTGAATTCTTTGAACTTGTCAAAGCATTCAGACTTGTGGCGCATCAGGTAAATGTATCCATATCTTGAGTAATCGTCTATAAAAGAGACGAAATACTCAAAACCACCTCTAGCCTGGATAGACATAGGACCACACAAATCAGAATGAACCAATTCTAACATATCTTTGGCTCTATACCCCTTGGCCTTAAAAGGCCTCTTGGTCATCTTACCCTCTAAGCAAGATTCACAGGTTGAAAGATCCTCCACCACTAATGAACCCAAAGGTCCATTAGCTATCAACCTTTGAATTCTGCTTAGGTTAATGTGACCAAGCCTAAGATGCCAAAGATATGTTTGGTTCATCTTCAAAGGTTCTTTTCTCTTATTGGAATTAGAAGATGAGTTATTAACTTCAATTTACGTCGTGGGAGGTTTTGGTTCAAGTGTATACAAATTTCCTATCAATGCACCCGAACAAATAATGTCCCTATTCCTTCTTATAACAACTCTGTCGTCAAAAGAAATAGAATATCCATCCATAAATAATTTAGAACCCAAAATTAAATTCTTTCTAAATAAGGGTACATATAGGTAATTCTTAAGAACCAAAAGTTTATTTTTCTCAAAAGATAAATGAACATCTCCCACTGCAACAGCCGTTACCTTCGTGGCATCGCCCAAGTATACGGTAATCTCCCCCTCAGCCAGTCGTCTGATTTCCTGGAACCCCTGTAAAGTATTGCAGACATGATCAGTGGCTCTCGTATCTACACACCAGGTGCCGGTAGATAACACCGCTAAACATGTTTCAACGACTAGACCAAAAGATATACCTTTGTTCTTGTGGTTGGGGCAGTCCTTCTTCTAGTGTCCAGTCTGCTTACAAGTGAAGCACTTGACTTTCGGCTTCTTCACTCCTCCTTGAGTACCTCCCACCGCCTTCGCCCCAGTTTGTTTCTTCTTCTTCTTGCCTTTCGGCTTAGAAGTAGAAACCTTCTGGGTCACCATGGCATGCGCCTGAGCACTCTGACGAAATAGTCCCTCTGTCGCCTGGAGTTCTGTCAGGAGTTCCGCCAACGAATACAACCTCTTGTTCATGTTGTAGTTGGGGCGAAACTGCTCAAAACTCCTAGGCAGAGAATGGAGTATGATATCGACCTGGGTTTCCCCATTGATCTCAGCTCCTAGGACCTCCAGCTCATTCAAATGAGCCATCATCTTGAGAACATGATCCCTCACGGGTGTTCCCTCGACCATGGTGGTCGTCATCAAGTTTCTCATGGACTCTTGCCTCGCAGCCCAATTCTGGTGTCCAAAAAGCTCCTTGAGATTGAGCATCATATCATAAGCAATGGATATGGCTTGATGCTGATGTTGCAGTACATTTGACATAGATGCCAAAATGTAACACCGTACCATCTCATCGGCCTTGATCCACTTCTTATATCTCTCTCTCTCTCTTTCTCCAGAATTATCTGTAGGCTTGGGAGGGCACTCTTCGAGGAGTACATATTTGTATTCCTCAGCAGTCAAGACAATGTCTAGATTCCTCTTCCAATCTACATAGTTGGGTCCAGTAAGTTTGTTCTCTTTCAGTATCATAGCAAGTGGGTTGAAAGTCATTTTGAAAGAAAACCTAAGAATCACATAAATCAAAACATTAGATTTCAAAAAATTATTGATTCCTCAAACAATAAAATTTTAAAATCAACCAACACCTCAAAACACCGAGAATATCGTATGCCACGATAGTGTGGACGTATACGAATTCTACATTTGTAAGAGGAGGTTTTACCCATTAATTTTACTATCTTGTCAACCTAACTTTTTGACAAGTAAAATTAATAGTTGGTTCCTCTTTGGCCCTACAAATAAAAGCAATGACTCTGATGGGGAGGATACTTATATTTGTATCTAAGTGTTCACCATTACTCGGTACTAAGGTAATTATCTCGGGTTATGTGCCTTACGATGGGCAAGTACACACGCTCCTTAATAATTTCCTATAACCATATTCGACCTTGTGATCTACAAACAAACCCATCCGATGGGGAGGAAGGCACTCAGAGCCGATGCGCAAGTTTGTTTGCATCACTTGTCAAATCGTAATGGAGGCCGCGGGAATTTATAAAAATATCCCTCTCCCACTTAGTAATTTGAAATTGAGGAATTTTCCTAGCCTACGACATGCATATCAAACAAAAAGCAATAAATATGAAAAATAAATTATTTTCCAACTATTATGGCTTTTGTCTTCAATATGACTCCCGTCGCATCGCCATCTCATCCGCTCCTCCTACGCCATGTACGAGCCATTCGGAGATCCGAGCCGAGACTAAAACTTATTTTAATTTACATCCATCAATCCTATACTCCACGAGGGAGTGTACATGAAATCTAGATCGAAAGTAAAATAAAATAAAGAGCAGCTAAACAATGCCGTATTTAATTTACCAAAACTAAATACTAGTCTCGTCAACCCCGAGGATTCAACAAAATAAATATTTACACACATACAATCACATACACACATATGGCAATAATAGTCGGATCTTATGCCTGAAACCAAAGAGTTAAACTACACATATCCTACTATTATCTGGCACATATAATATATGAAAAAGTGCATAAAAATTAACAGAATCCTAAACACACAAAACTGGAAACCTTGGCTCTGATACCAATTGTAGGGTTTTGCTTATCGAGTCCGTGAGGGGAAACTTCGCTTCCCACTTCACCTCGGTAGCTTGTCCATGGCGATCCCTTCGATGTTCCCGGATTAAAAAAATTTAATCCTAGACAAAAGAGATTGCCAAAGCAACCAAGTCATCGTCATGCTATTCATTTAGAGAGGTCACTTGAACAAACTAGTTGTTCAAGCGACCATCCTCTATTCTACGAGTAGCCGCAGAATAGACGATGTCCGGATCTCCAGTTTTTGTGTTTATGCTCGAGATCCAAGTATTATTTATCCATTTACAGATTTATAACATGCTTATAATTGAAAAACAAAAACAAGCAACAAACAAAAGAAGAAAGTAGAATAGGTATACCTCTCGATCTTCTAATGTATGACCTTCCTCCTTTTGGACGTCGTGCGGGCGACGATCCACCAAAAGTCGAAGCTCTTAGATGACAAATCTTCCTTCCTTGCTCTTCCAAAGCAAGAGGAAGAATAGAAACAAGGTTTTTCTCCTCACTAGAAACAACCAACAAGGAACCAAACTTATCCTTGCCGCTGGCCAACTAGATAAAGGAGAAGATGGTGGAAAACAACCAAGACACCAAGGGAAGCCCTATATCTTGTTTCCATCACCTAAGGAGAGGGAAAAGGAAGCTTTTGGGTGCCGTCCAAGGCTGGAAAAGGGCTGGGAAGGGTGCTGGATGTTGGCCAAAAGAAGAAGAAGAAGAGAGAAAGAACCTTCCTTATTTGGTGCCACCCTTGCCTCCAAACCCTAATCCTAATCCTATCTCAAATAGGATTCCTTCTTGCCGCCCAAACCCTAGCTCTCCTATCATGTAGTTCACGCCAAATCCCTTTGAAATCCTTTTATAGAGTTAGGGATAAGTCATGAATTAATCTCCTCCATTGGTTCTAGGGATTTAATCTCAACTGTCGGATCTAGAGATTTACTCTCAACCGTCGGTTCATAGAGATTTAATCTCTACCAATGGATCTTTGAGTTTTGTTTCTATCCTTTGGATATAAGAATCATGAGGTATTAATAGGCTACATTAGGGACCGTGAGGAGGAGTTGGGTCTTGGCCACCCATAGATCAAGCCCACATAAAGTCCGATCCACTAATGATGATCCAATCTACTAAAGGTTCATCATTGATCTACCTCACCAACCCCCATATAATAATATGGGCTTCATATATTATTTGTACATTTTCTCCCTGTGTTTAAGATCTCGAATGTCCATCGATTAATTAATTTACTGACCATTAATTAATCAACATCTAACTCCTTGAGTAGTACCACTCAACCTTTTCATCATGCCGGACCAAGTCCACCTGCAGGGTTTACATGATGAACCTTATGAGCTCCTCAAGGGGACATCATCATCTTAATATATAGGGCATGGTTTCCTCCTATAATCAACGACCCACCATATAAATAATATCATCTCCCAACTTACCGAGCTTATTGATTTAATCTATAAATCTCGCCCATTGGTAAATCAAAGAGATGAGTACTAAGTATATGTGCCCGTTATTATATCGAGATTAAGAGCATGTACTAAATAATATCTGAGGTCTGATTCGATTATGTAGTCAGCAATAAATCGAATCACCTCTAAGTCGGCCCTGCTCAATACACACAAAGTGCACTAGTGTGATTCTATGGTCAAGACAAACCAATACCAAACCACACTACAACCATTCCGATGGTTTGTCCAAAGCCATCTCGGTTGTGAGCCTTTGCTTATTCTTTTCAAGGGGCCGATAACATGGTCTCCTGTGTGACACCACACACCATATTATCTACAATGTAAAGTATTAGACAATATTGCATAACCATAAAAATATGCAAACAATGATCATGTGATTCTTATTCCAAAATAAAGATGTTCATACAAAAGATAGATTTTCAGTATACATCCCTACACTAACATCAAGTACTTTAGAGTATTTGGGTGTAAGGTACATATCCTAAATACTAAGGATTACCTAGGGAAATTTACATCCAAAACCTCGACCGGAATCTTTCTAGGATACTCGACTACGAGTAGAGCGTATAGAGTATATAATTATGACACCCTTAGAGTCGAGGAGACTATCAATGTAGTATTTGATGAAGGACACGAACCTACAAATCCCCCGACAACCCCAATTAGCGAGCCGATTCATACCAGACTCAACTCTGATCCGGAGATCAAGTATAGTGGTAATCCTAATCTAAGGCAACCAAGTCAGTCTTTCGACCAAGTGATAGATGACTCTAACCAAACTAGAACTCAAATGAGTCAACCTATTGATCAAGTGGTAGACTCAAATGAATCATCCTATCGACCAAGTGATAGGCGATCCAAGTCTAGGAGTTCGAACTAGAGCTTCATACAGAAACCTTAGTCAAATCTCCTTGATTTCTAAAATTGAACCCAAAACTATTGACCAAGCTCTTCTTGATCCCGATTGGATTATTGCAATGCAAGAAGAGCTGGCTCAATTCACTAGGAACGAAGTATTGGAATTAGTACCACCACCTAAAGATAAAACAATCGTTGGAACAAGGTGGGTGTTTAGAAATAAACTTGAAGATAAAGGTGAAGTAGTTAGAAATAAAGCTAGACTAATCACTAAAGGGTTTAGTCAAGTCGAAGGTTTAGATTACGACGAGACCTATTCCCCAGTAGCTAGATCAGAGTCCATTCGAATGCTATTAGCATATGCTGCACATCGAGGATTTAAGTTGTTTCAAATGGATGTGAAATTTGCGTTCTTGAATGGATACATTAAAGAAGAGGTTTATGTTAGTCAACCCCCCGGTTTCGAAAGTTTAAATAAACCCGACCATGTCCTTAGGTTAAAGAAAGCCCTCTATGGACTTAAACAAGCTCCTCGAGCTTGGTACGAGAGACTTTCGGTGTATCTTAAGTCCAAAGGATTTAACCACGGTGTAGTCGACCCATCCCTTTTCGTAAAAACCTTAGGTAAAGACATATTCATAGCCCAAATCTACGTAGATGATATTGTTTTCGGAACCACCAACACGATCCTACTGAATGAATTCATTTCACTTATGGAAAGTAAATTTGAAATGAATTTAGTAGGCGAGTTGAGTTTCTTCTTAGGTCTACAAATTAAACAAACTAAAGATGGAATATACCTACATCAACGCAAATATACTAGGGAATTAATTAAACGCTTTGGAATGCAAGACGCTAAAATTATTAATACCCCAATGGCAACTAATGTGAATATAGAAGAAGATTTAATTGGAAACTCAATTGATTTAAAATACTATAGAAGCGTAATAGGGAGTCTTCTTTACTTAACTGCAAGCCGACCTGATATCTTATTTGCAGTAAGTATGTTCGCAAGCTTCCAAACCTGTGCTAAGGAGTCTCACCTAACTCTAGTCAAGCGTATCCTTAGATATCTAAAGGGTACACTTAATGTCGGTATTTGGTACCCTAGATCTACCGAGTTCGAACTAACCGACTACTCCAATTCGGACTATGCCGGTAGTAAGCTCGATAGAAAGAGTACGAGTGGTTGTTGTCAACTTCTCGGCTCGAGTCTAGTGAGTTGGTGCAGTAGGAAGCAACACTGTGTTGCCTTATCTACCACCGAAGCCGAATACATCGCGATGGGTGAGTGTGTCACTCAACTTCTTTGGAAGAAGTACACTCTCCGCGACTTTAAGTTAGACTTTACAAATACTAAACTTCACGTAGATAACATTAGTTCAATTAACCATACTAAAAATCTGATATGTCACTCTAGGACCAAACATATAGAGGTCAAACACCATTTCATTCGAGAACATGTGGCCAACGGAGCCATACAACTCGAATACATTGAATCGAAGTCTAACTTGGCAGACCTATTTACTAAACCCCTACCCGAAGTCGAATTTAGTCTATTAAGACAAAAATTGGGCATGTGCGTAATAGAATAGGAACTTACAAATTATATTTTCTTACTACTATTTCTTACTTTTCATTTTCATGGAACTAGCATAGGACATACCTTAGATATCATGCACCTATAGATTTAAGGAGCCAATACATCTCACAACACATAGGACTAATGTGTTTGTGTACTTAGCCACGTAGATGGGACTGAGATGTTAGGACCTTACTCCTGGTTCCAGATGTAGAGCTAGTGCATCGTCATGAACCACGGAGTATAATAATACATACTAACCGACTCTGACCAGGACTGGTTGATCTTTCATATCAATCAAGTCAATATGAGTCGAACATTTTATAGATGAGCTTATTTTCAGTATATTATTTTCAAAATAATATGAAACATGCTTGGACTTTAAATTTAATACCTATATTTGTTTTTCACACACCCCTACCCTTTTCGATATATGACAAAAGGGGGAGAAAAAGGCCAAAGTTAAGGGATCAAAATTTTGATAACTTAACTCACTTCATATTTATTCACATGGCCAAAGGTTAAGTAAATGTTTACTTGACTTTAAGTTAACTTGTTTTTGTTAACAAAAAGAAAGTAAAGGCCAAGTTAAGAGAATTCTTAATTAAACTTATTTTTAACACTATGGACAAACATTAATGTTTTACTTAAATAAGGGGAGAAAGGCCAAGGTTAAGAAATCAATTTTTTTGATTTCTTAACTTAAAACTTATTTTAAACACTAAGGCCAATATTAAGTAATTTCAGTTACTTAATTCTTTTTAAGTAGCAAACATGAAGGGGGGAGAGTTAAAACTCTTTCTCAAGTACTCACCCTCGGTCAAGGGGGGGGATTCCTCAAGGGGGAGCACTTGAAAAAGAGTTTTTATATACTCCTGCTCATTCATGCATATCTCATACTTATTTTGCTTAATGCACTTAATTTATTTTACTTAACTTTGTGTTGGTTTGCCATAAATCAAAAAGGGGGAGATTGTTAGTGCAGTAGGCACCTGAGTCAAACCTGAGTTTTGATTATAGAAAATGATACAAAGTTAAGCTTATATTGTTATCTCATGAGCTAAATCGAGTGTGAAGAAAAGTGCCAACGCTGGAGCTAAAGGCTAGCGACACCCGGATGAAGCCGCGGTTGTCAGCCGACACTCGAGTGACTTCGGAGGGTGCCGAAGGAATCGAGTGAAAGGTCGGAAGATAAAGCAACACAGTAAGTATCGAGGTAAGCTCGTGTGTGTGCAAGAGTAAGAGAGGTCATATCCTCCTTACGGGGATGATCTTAAGCATAGATCCGACCAAAGACATCCTATAGATAATCTAGGTCGATATCGGATGGTCAGCGACCGTCAAAATAATGCTTTTGTTAAGCTAACTTTGCCCTGCAGCTAGTATCAGTCGATTGCCAGCTTGGAGAACTTGACTGTCGTCCATCAGTCAACTGTCTGTGGTCCTCTCGAAAAGGAGCTCAAGGGCTATAAAAGGAGGGCCTCTCCTAGGGTTTTATCATCAATTCTAAGCTTTCAAAATCCTCCGCCAAGCTACAACTCTCCGACAACAAAGTGCTTCTTCTCCGACGTCTAGGTTTAAATTGCTTTCATTTTTGTTAAGTCGGTATAAGTTTTATTTCAGTTCATTACTTTACTTTCTCGTAGCTTTTATCGTAACGAGGAGAGGGGAAGTGTCCCTCTACCTCAAGCTTTTTGTTTCTTTTGTATCGATTAACTCCTACCTCTAATGAGGAGGAGTTCTTTATTCTTTTGCCCTCCGTACGTGGTCAAGGACCACTAGGGCCTTGGAGTAGTAGCCGAAGGCTACGAACCAAGTAAAATTCTCTTATCTCATTTACTTTACATTTATCTTTCCACTGCATATAAGTGTTTTAAAATGAATTCGAAAAAGAAAAGGTTTATCGCTATTCACCCCCCTCTAGCGATCCGCTTCGATCCAACACCATCCACCCTTGATGTCGGCGTCCAGCTGTTGCCGGCCACTCCTCCGGTGACTCACCTTGGTTCCGACAACCAAGGGTTGGCCGGCCATCCTCTTTTGCTGGCGCAACATCCTCCACCAAGTTGTCCAGTTTTCTGGACAACTTGTTTACTTCATGTCGGAGCATCATTTGGACAACGTTTGGAGCTCCGACAGTGGCTACCTTACCAGGGATTCGATCTCCGGTAATCGTCATAGGTGGAGGATGAAGGATTCGTCAAACGGTTGACGAATACCTCTACGGAAAAGCAAGTTCTAGGGTGAAATGACCTAACCCAGTATGCATATACAAAATCCCTAGTCACACGTAGATATTATCCATTATACACAAGATCGTAACGCCCGGCAACAATTTATTTTATTCCATCCAGTTTAGCAGTCTCAACTACACACTTAACCCTCAAAACCTGAAGAAAAATAGAACATCAAATCATCTCCCCTCAATCTGGAAACCCTGTTCCATAGATGCCCCGGACAATGTGTGTCATGCTCATCATCATCTCCTCAGTTACACCACCTCCGCTTCGTGCGTCTCAATCGGGGTATCCTGTTCCCTACCTGAAGTTGTTATGTGACATCATGAGTTCACAGCCCAGTAAGTAAATCAATGACAGGGATATAACACAGGGATGAGAAATTCACAAGGAAACATATAACTCTACAACTGTAAATGTAAACTACTATAGCTCAACCTACATTTTGCGTTACAATTTCTATAAGTCAATATGAAACATAACCAATACTTTTAATCAACATATCATTAAAACCCGATCAATAACCCAATCATGCCTTCTATACGCTTAATCGCACCTCTAAACATAAACACTCGTGGTACCTCACATTGTGCATTTAAAATGATGAGCCAGTCAAATACCTTATTTTCTTGTGCAATCCTGAGGTACCTCTAGGAAGAAACTAAGGGAATCAGTCATCAGTCAATCTGTCAATTTGGGTGGGCCCTCCCTGGAGCTCAACCCGGGGAGCCCAACCCGTCCAGGCACCACTAATGCTCATGTACATACAGTTAGCTAACTAAGAATTTCTGTCATTTTCTATCATACTCAGTCACCGGAGGATAACATAGAACATCATGAATGGACGTATATATATATATATATATATATATATATATATATATATATATATATATATATATATATAGCATCTAACCTCATACACAGGTAGATGTTAACATAACCTATTCACATAACAACGAAGCATAAGAAGGATCTGATGAACAATTTAGCTAAAGAAAATAAGAACATTAGACATCATAGGTGAACAAATATATATATCTATATATAGCATCTAACCTCATACATAGGTAGATGGTAATTACACACACATACATATAGCATCTAACCTCATACACAGGTAGATGGTAGTTACTCATATTTATATATATATAGCATCTAACCTCATACATGTGTAGATTTATATTTAACGCATATTATATATCATTTACATCATTAAGAACAATTTATAAAGGATTAACTAAACATGCTGACTGAGAACAAATATAGCAGAAATCATCTACAGACATAAAGCTCCTGCATATCCGAATTTTTACATCCACCCTAGCCGGCTAATTCTTGTCAAACAGATTACCCCTTACATTTATTAGACCTTTGTCTGGCTATTAACTAAAACTTTAAACCTCGTATACATCGTGCATCATACGCAATTCGTACGAACCCCAATATATGGATGCCCCGTTATTATCGTCCTACCGAATGAATCCCACCATGCCTATTCCCGCATAAATTCATCAAAACGATCCTAAAATCCTAATCCGATCCCCTTCTCTTCCTCCAACACCAATCGGTTTACCCGCTCCATCACCTTTGCCCTTCCCCTGCCAATGCCTCAATTCCAACGATTCCAATCCTCTCCCCCCCCCCCATCGAAAACCCCCTTGGCAGCTCCAAGATCGACAACCCTAAACCCCATTCCAATCCTCTTCTCCCCCTCCCCATCGGAAAACCCCCTTTACAGCTCTAAGATCGACAGCCCTAACCCCTTCCCGTGAACTCTCCGCCTGTCGCCTCCTTCTAACCGTTGGGTAGCCAACTCCACCGATGTCCGTAGCTCAACCCATCCCCAACTGTACCGACGATCCACCACGGACGCCTGCTAGAACCTAATCGAGAATCCCTAACATCTCGACGCTAATCCCTAACATCTCAACTCGCGCGAGTCCCCAACGAAAACTCTTTGGATTCCCCACCCTCGACAACCCTAGCCAAGGACTACTCACTGTGAAGAGGAAGGAGGAAGGTCGGTGTAGCTCCGGCAGGTTGGCGTCGACTCCGGCGGCAGGGATTTGGCGTTCGCTTCTTTATTCGTCTGCGGTGGCTCGCGGGCTGAAGGAGGGTCGCGCGAACGGAGCGAAGGGAAAAAGCAAGAAAAAAAAAATAGAAAAGGAAAATATATATAGGGTTCGGCCGGTTAAGTGGTTTTTAGGGTTTTTCCCCTTCTTGCCCTTAAACTGTGATTATTTGGGGTGTAATTAGACCCCGAAATTTATCCCCCTTTTCCGATGATATTCGCCCGTGTATTTTTATCATTGTAGTATTGTTATTATTATTATTATTATTTATTTATTTACTTCTTTTTTTTTTTCGAGACTTGACAACTCTTTCCCCCTTAAAAAAAGATTTCGTCCTCGAAATTTGACTTACCAAATAGTTCAGGATAACGGTCACGCATATCCCGCTCGGTCTCCCAGGTAGCTTCCTCTATCTGTTGATTTCCTCATGAAACTTTCACCATTCTGATTTCTTTATTTCTCAGCTTCCGCACTTGACGATCCAATATTTGGTCTGGTATTACCTCGTAGGATAGATCTGGTGTCCACTGTATGGCTTCATACCCAATCACATGTGCAGGATTAGAAAGGTACCTCCTGAGCATGGATACATGAAACACATTACGAACTCCCGCCAGGTTTGGTGGTAGAGCAACTCGGTATGCTCGTTTTCCAATCCGGTTGAGGATCTCAAAAGGCCCAATATACCTCGGACTGAGTTTGCCCTTCTTTTCGAACCTCATCACTCCCTTCATGGGTGACACTTTGAGAAATACATGATCTCCCACTGTGAACTCCAGGTCCCTCCTCCGACAATCAGCATAACTCTTCTGGCGACTCTGTGCCGACTGCATTCTATCCCGGATCTTTGCTACTAGTTCCACAGTTTGGGTCACCATCTCTGGTTCAAAAACTGCCCTTTCTCCTACCTCTTCCCAGTGTAGTGGGGTTCTACACCTTCTTCCGTATAGCGCTTCATAGGGAGCCATACCGATGGTGGATTGATAACTATTATTATAGGTGAACTCTACCAAGGGCAGTTTGGACTCCCAACTCCCTTTGAAATCTATAATGCAAGCTCGTAGCATATCTTCCAAAATCTGAATTACTCGCTCAGATAGTCGATCACAGGGATGGAACGATCTTGAAAGCAAGTTTTGTACCCAATCCCCGATGCAAACTCTTCCAGAACTCGGATGTAAATTTTGGGTCTCTATCTGACACAATCTGATCCGGAATTCCATGTAACCTTACTATTTCCTGTATATACAACTATGCATATTGTATCATAGTGAAGGTGGTTTTCACTGGCAAAAAGTGGGCTGACTTCGTCAATCGATCCACAATAACCCACACTGCATTTGATCCCTTAGTCGAGATCGGTAATCCTACCACAAAATCCATGGCAATATTTTACCACTTCCGCATGTATCGGCGGTTCGGCGATCCGCATGGGCCTTTGGTGCTCAGCTTTCACCTGTTGACAGGTAAGACACTCATGGACCATCTTGCTTATGTCTCTCTTCATGCCCGACCACCAATATAATAGCCGCATATCCTTATACATCTTTGTGTTGCCAGGGTGGATAGAGTACGGGGTAGTGTGAGCTTCCCTCATGAGATTCTCCCTCAGGGATCCACCCTTAGGCACCCATATGCAGCCCTTGTATCGCACTATCCCATCAATCACTGAGTAGATGGTGCTACCCTTTGCTTCATCTTTGCGTTTCCATTCCATTAACTGTTGATCCGAGGCTTGTTCTGCCCGGATCTGATCCCGTAAGTTCGATGTAACCGCCGCTGCCGCCAACCTAACTCGCCACCGTGCTATCACCTCCACTCCTATCCGCTGAAACTCGATATCAATCTACTGGGTGGTCAATCAGAATAGCGCCGCCATCTTGCGACTCAGCATCCGCCACCACATTAGCCTTACCCGGTGATAGTTAATATTGCGCCATAATCTTTACCAACTCCAACCATCGCCTCTCGCCGCATATTCAGTTCCTTTTGAGTAAAGAAATATTTCAAACTTTTATGATCCGTAGATCTCGTGATCGCTCCTCAGAAAGATAGTGTCGCCAGATCTCCAAAGCGAAGACGATCGCGGCTAGTTCCGTGTCATGTGTAGGATAATTCGCTCATGCACCTTCAATCGACGTGATGCATAGGCAATGACCTCCGCTCGTGATCAAGATAACCCCTAGACCAGCTGGAGGCATCGCTGTACACCACAAATTGCCTAGAAGTGTCTCGAACTCGCAAGCACAAAGCACAGCCTTTCCTTTAGCTCCATAAAACTCTGCTCGCACTGAGCAGTCCATTCATACCTCACCCCCTTCTTGGTCAACGAAGTCAGGGGTAGCGCAATTCATGAAAAATTCTGAATAAATCTACGATAATACCCCGCCAGTCCCAGGAAACTTCGAATTTCTGTAACATTCCTCGGAGTAGCCCAACTCTGGATTGCCTCCACTTTGACTGGATCCACCTCTATTCCCCTCTCCGAGACTATATGTCCTAAAAATGCTATTTGTCTCAGCCAAAAGTCGCATTTGCTGAACTTAGCGTATAACCGCTTATCCCTTAGAGTCTGCAGTACCAGTGTCAAATGTTGTCGGTGCTCTTCGCGACTCTGAGAGTAAATTAGTATATCATCGATGAAGATAATCACAAACTGATCCAGCTATGGCTGGAAAATCCGGTTCATCAAATCCATAAAGGCTGCGGGGGCGTTAGTGAGTCCAAACGGAGAGGGGAATAGAGGTGGATCCAGTCAAACATTTTGTCATACATTTTGTCAAACATCAAAATATCGCTCGAGTCAAACTCGAGTTAGGTCAATCGTGACCTAGGTCGATTGTACCAACAATCCCATAAGAAGGGGGTCGAGCCGATAAGTTACGTCACGTAGGAAAAGAGAATAAAGAAGAAGAGTAAGATGTTTCCTGAAGCATTCACAGGAGTTTGTTGTAACAAACTAGGACCCCATGAAATATGCAGGAAGGTTTTCATTTCTTACCTTATTGACAGAATGATGCTCCAGGGATAGGAGGCCCTCCACGTGGAAGCTGATGGGGATGGTTTGTTACGCTATCACAACTGGCATAGAAAGGGAGTATAAAAACAAAAGAAAGCAAAGGAAGGAGGGGCTGATTTTTTCCAATCTCGATTCTGACCACACCGGAACTAGAGAGGAAGGAGACATCACCAGAAATGAAAAAGTAGAGAAGTGGAGGAGCACAAGAAGTGAGTTTAAGGAGAGTGAACTTCGCTTTCCTTTCTGTATACAATCTAAGTTGTAAGAGGTTTTCTCTCCACCTCTGAAAACTTTTTCTATGGAGGAATTGTATAGTGAAAGTACTTTGGCACGGAACTCATGAAAGAGTTCACCCCGTGGAGTAGGAATTCTCATTCCGAACCATGTAAAATCTTGTTTCCTCACTTTCTGTGTTGGTTTTTTACTGCTCTCTATTCCTTTTGTCATTACTGTTGTGACCGAAGAGAACACTAAGCCTCCTAGATGCCTTTTAACGTTAAATGGAGGTGAGAAAATCCATGTACTATTCTTCATCAGTTGGCGTCGCCTGTGGGAACATCACTGAGGAAGACGTTAAGATGCAGCCAGAGGAAATACAACATCCAATAGCCTATTCTACTGAAGAGAACCCCATTACATTATTACCATCGTAGCTGAGGGCTATGGTGGACACCGCTATAGCTGAAGCCTTGGCTAAGGAAAGAAGGAGGACGGGATATCTTCATCCCTATTCTGACGAACCTTCTCCCAGAGAACAGCCGCCTGAGAGGCCTCCTCCCATTCAACCGATGGCAATGCCACACGCTGAAGTATTAACTGGTGAGGGGCTGGTGGGGAGGATTTACCAAAATACCATACCAGTAACACGAACCAGGCGAGAAGAGCAGGGAGAGAGTCAGTCCATGGGGGCTCTAGAAATTTATGAACCTAGTCCCTTTACCATCAACATTCTTTCTGAGCTGCCACCTTCATATTTCAAAAATTCCAAGTGAGTAAGTATGATGGTACAACCGATCTAAAAGAACATTTGTCGCAGTTTGTAGGGGCCGCTTCCCTTCATTGTTACACTGATGCCCTTAAGTGTCGTGTTTTTTGCACCACCTTAACCGGCTCTACATATAAGTGGTTTAGCGCCCTGCCTCTCGGATCTATCACTTGCTTCTCCAATTTTCAGGGAGTCTTCCGACAAGAGTTTTCTAGCTGTAAAACTTATAAACATGATGCTTCTATCCTACTACACATTAAGCAAGAACCCTCTGAATCTCTCAGGAGTTACCTTCATCGAGTTACTTCCACTACTAGGGACATCCCTTTAACAAAGTCAGATACTCTGAGGGTGGTCATTTCTCATGGGTTAAGAGAGGGACCTTTCCTCAGCTCCTTGTTGAGAAAGTCGATGACCAGCTATGAAGAATTGCTAAGTCACGCTGAGAAGAATATAAATGAAGAAGAGGGGATGAGGGTTAGGCGGGCTGAGCAGGCACTTACAATAGCCCCAGCCGAAAGAAATCATCTCATAGTCCCCCGAGCACCTCCCCGAAGAGAGTACATTAGACCTTTCATTTCTGAAGCACCTAGGCCTAGATTTCTACGACCTAGGGCTCATCCTACCCCACTCTTATAGATCATGGCTACCGAGGCCATTCCTTCTCCACGAACATGGAAGGAGAGGGAAATGGAGGCATATGATCAGCAGGGTGTACTTTAGTGTCCAATGGGATACCGAGGAGTCCCCCGGAATCCCCCCACCCCTTTTTTCTGTCAATATCATATGGAATAGGGACATACAAGTGCATGTTGTTACAAGTTGCAAGAGGAGTTGGAGCACATATGAGCCGCTTATCCACAGTTGTGGCCTCAGACTGGAGAATCGGTAAGAAGAGGCCATCAACTTGATGTAGCTCACTTAGGACCCTATCATGGAAGACCTCATACTCATTTCTTGCCGAGCTAGCAAATACTTGCTCCGGAAGGCACTTTACAGGGCAGATCTGCAAGTGAAAACCACCTTTATGGATTATTAGACCTTTTGGCTGAGACAAATAGCATTTTTAGGACATATAGTCTCGGAGAGGGGAATAGAGGTGGATCCAGTCAAAGTGGAGGCAATCCAGAGTTGGGCTACTCCGAGGAATGTTACAGAAATTTGAAGTTTCCTGGGACTGGCGGGGTATTATCGTAGATTTATTCAGAATTTTTCACAAATTGCGCTACCCCTGACTTCGTTGACCAAGAAGGGGGTGAGGTATGAATGGACTGCTCAGTGCGAGCAGAGTTTTATGGAGCTAAAGGAAAGGCTGATGATAGCACCTGTGCTTGCAGTTCCAGACACTTCTGGGCAATTTGTGGTGTACACTGATGCTTCCAAAACTGGTCTAGGGGTTGTACTGATGCAGAAGGGGAGGGTCATTGCCTATGCATCACGTCAGTTGAAGGTGCATGAGCAGAATTATCCTACACATGACCTAGAACTAGCCGCGGTCGTCTTCGCTTTGAAGATCTGGCGACACTATCTTTACGGGGAACGATGCGAGATCTACACAGATCATAAAAGTTTGAAATATTTCTTTACTCAAAAGGAACTGAATATGCGGCAGAGACGATGGTTGGAGTTGGTAAAAGATTATGACTACAATATTAACTATCACCCGGGTAAGGCTAATGTGGTGGCGGATGCCCTGAGTCGCAAGACGGCGACACTATTACAGTTGACCACCCAGCAAAGATTGATATCAGAGTTTCAACATATAGGAATGGAGGTGATAGCACCAGGTGAGCAGGTTAGGTTGGCGGCACTGACGGTTACATCGAACTTACGGGATCAGATCCGGGCAGAACAAGCCTCGGATCAACAGTTAATGGAGTGGAAACGCAAAGATGAAGCAAAGGGTAGAACCATCTACTCAGTGATTGATGGGATAGTGCGATACAAGGGCTGCTTATGGGTGCCTAAGGGTGGATCCCTGAGGGAGAATCTCATGAGGGAAGCTCACACTACCCCGTACTCTATCCACCCTGGCAGCACAAAGATGTATAAGGATATGCGGCTATTATATTGGTGGCCGGGCATGAAGAGAGACATAAGCAAGATGGTCCATGAGTGTCTTACCTGTCAACAGGTTAAAGCTGAGCACCAAAGGCCCGCAGGACTGCTCGAACCTCTTCCGATACCTGTCTGGAAGTGGGAAAATATTGCCATGGATTTTGTGGTAGGATTACTGATCTCGACTAAGGGATCAAATGCAGTGTGGGTTATTGTGGATCGATTGACGAAGTCAGCCCACTTTTTGCCAGTGAAAACCACCTTCACTATGATACAATATGCAGAGTTGTATATACGGGAAATAGTAAGGTTACATGGAATTCCAGATCATCGACAGGTCGATAGAGACCCAAAATTTACATCCGGGTTCTGGAAGAGTTTGCATCGGGGATTGGGTACAAAACTTGCTTTCAGCACTGCGTTCCTTCCCCAGACTGATGGTCAATCTGAGCGAGTAATTCAGATTTTGGAAGATATGCTACGAGCTTGCATTATAGATTTCAAAGGGAGTTGGGAGTCCAAACTGCCCTTGGTAGAGTTCACCTATAATAATAGTTATCAATCCACCATCGGTATGGCTCCCTATGAAGCGCTATATGGAAGAAGGTGTAGAACCCCACTACACTGGGAAGAGGTAGGAGAAAGGGCAGTTTTGGGTCCAGAGATGGTGACCCAAACTGTGGAACTAGTAGCAAAGATCTGGGATAGAATGCAGTTGGCACCGAGTCGCCAGAAGAGTTATCTTGATTATTGAGGAGGGACACGAGTTCACAGTGGGAGATCATGTATTTCTCAAAGTGTCACCCATGAAGGGAGTGCTGAGGTTCGGAAAGAAGAGCAAACTCAGTCCGAGGTATATTGGGCCTTTTGAGATCTTCGACCGGATTGGAACACGAGCATACCGAGTTGCTCTACCACCAAACCTGGCGGGAGTTCATAATGTGTTTCATGTATCCATGCTCTGGAGGTACCTTTCCAATCCTGCACATGTGATTGGGTATGAAACCATACAGTGGACACCAGATCTATCCTACGAGGTAATACCAGAACAAATATTGGATCGTCAAGTGCGGAAGCTGAGAAATAAAGAAATCAGAATGGTGAAAGTTTCATGGGGAAATCAACAGATAGAGGAAGCTACCTGGGAGACCGAGCGGGATATGCGTGACCGTTACCCTGAAGTATTTGGTAAGTCAAATTTCGAGGACGAAATCTTTTTTTAAGGGGGAAAGAGTTGTCAAGTCTCGAAAAAAAAAGTAAATAAATAAATAAATAAATAATAATAATAATAACAATACTACAATGATAAAAATACACGGGCGAATATCATCGGAAAAGGGGGATAAATTTCGGGGTCTAATTACACCCCAAATAATCACAGTTGAAGGGCATGAAGGGGAAAAACCCTAAAAACCACTTAACCGGCCAAACCCTATATATATTTTCCTTTTCTGTTTTTTTTTCTTGCTTTTTCCCTTCGCTCCATTCGCGCGACCCTCCTTTTGCCCGCGAGCCGCCGCAGACGATGAAAGAAGCGAACGCCGAATCCCTGCCACCGGAGTCGACGCCAACCTGTCGGAGCTACACCGACCTTCCTCCTTCCTCTTCACAGTGAGTAGTCCTTGGCTAGGGTTGTCGAGGGTGGGGAATCCAGTAGGTTTTCATTGGGACGGTTGCGGCGAGTTAGAGTCGAGATGTTAGGGATTGAAGCGTGCCGGTGAGTGGGATTCTCGATTAGGTTCTAGTAGGCGTCCGCGGTGGATCGTCGGTACAGTTGGGGATGGGTTGAGCTACGGACATCGGTGGAGTTGGCTACCCGACGGTTAGAAGGAGGCGACAGGCGGAGAGTTCACAGGAAGGGGTTAGGGCTGTCGATCTTAGAGCTGTAAAGGGGGTTTCCCGATGGGGAGGGGGAGAAGAGGATTGGAATGGGGTTTAGGGTTGTCGATCTTGGAGCTGCCAAGGGGGTTTTCGATGGAGGGGGGGAGAGGATTGGAATCGGTGGAATTGAGGCATTGGCAGGGGAAGGGCAAAGGTGATGGAGCGGGTAAACCGATTGGTGTTGAAGGAAGAGAAGGGGATCGGATTAGGATTTTAGGATCGTTTTGATGAATTTATGTGGGAATAGGCATGGTGGGATTCATTCGGTAGGACGATAATAACGGGGCATCCATATATTGGGGTTCGTACGAATTGCGTATGATGCACGATGTATACGAGGTTTAAAGTTTTAGTTAATAGCCAGACAAAGGTCTAATAAATGTAAGTGGTAATCTGTTTGACAAGAATTAGCCGGCTAGGGTGGATGTAAAAATTCGGATATGCAGAAGCTTTATGTCTGTAGATGATTTCTGCTATATTTGTTCTCAGTCAGCATGTTTAGTTAATCCTTTATAAATTGTTCTTAATGCTGTAAATGATATATAATATGCGTTAAATATCGTCTACCTGTGTATGAGGTTAGATGCTATATATATATAAATATGAGTAACTACCATCTACCTGTGTATGAGGTTAGATGCTATATGTATGTGTGTGTAATTACCATCTACCTATGTATGAGGTTAGATGCTATATATAGATATATATATTTGTTCACCTATGATGTCTAATGTTCTTATTTTCTTTAGCTAAATTTCTCATCAGATCCTTCTTATGCTTCGTTGTTATGTGAATAGGTTATGTTAACATCTACCTGTGTATGAGGTTAGATGCTATATATATATATATATATATATATATATATATATATATATATATATATATATATATATATATATATATA
The DNA here is from genome assembly GCA_025175895.1 of Wurfbainia villosa. NCBI lineage: Eukaryota > Viridiplantae > Streptophyta > Magnoliopsida > Zingiberales > Zingiberaceae > Wurfbainia > Wurfbainia villosa. The sequence goes on from CM045995.1 coordinate 29,136,415, forward strand.
TATATATATATATATATATATATATATATACATATATATATATATATATATACATGAGCATTAGTGGTGCCTGGATGGGTTGGGCTCCTCGGGTTGAGCTCCGGGGAGGGCCCACCCAAATTGACAGATTGACTGATGACTGATGACTGATTCCCTTAGTTTCTTCCTAGAGGTACCTCAGGATTGCACAAGAAAATAAGGTATTTGGTAGCTCGACATTTTAAATGCACAATGTGAGGTACCACGAGTGTTTATGTTTAGGTGCAGTTAGCGTAACAGGAAGGCATGATTGGGTTCGCTGTACTGGTTTTAATGATATGTTGATTAAAAGTATTGGTTATGTTTCATATTGACTTATAGAAATTGTAACGCAAAATGTAGGTTGAGCTCTGATGGTTTACATTTCTGATTGTAGAGTTATATGTTTCCTTGTGAATTTCTCATCCCTGTGTTATATTCCTGTCATTGATTTATTTACTGGGCTGTGAACTCATGATGTCACATAACAATTTCAGGTAGGGAACAGGATACCCCGATTGAGACGCACGAAGCGGAGGTGGTGTAACTGAGGAGATGATGATGAACATGACACACATTGTCCGGGGCATCTATGGAACAGGGTTTCCAGATTGAGGGGAGATGATTTGATGTTCTATTTTTCTTCAGGTTTTGAGGGTTAAGGGTGTAGTTGAGACTGCTAAACTGGATGGAATAAAATAAATTGTTGCCGGGCGTTACGATCTTGTGTATAATGGATAATATCTACGTGTGACTAGGGATTTTGTATATGCATACTGGGTTAGGTCATTTCAGTTGGTATCAGAGCCCACGATCCTAAAGGACAGTGTGTGCATGCAATCTCATCAAGGACTCAGATACATCCATCTCCGCGTTTGTAAGCTTTGAATTTACTTTTCAAGTAGTAGTCTTAATGTAATCATGTTTAGGTTTATGTACAAATTGGAGATAACGATGCGGTTATCGGGTTTTATAGGAGAATGGCGGGCCGAAGAAACAATGGTGAAGGGGGGCAGAGTAGTCAGTTTCTCGCTGAGCTTGCCGCAATTATGCAGGAACAGAGTCGGATTCAGGGAGAACAGATCCAACAGCTATTGAGAGCCAGGGAGCATGGAGACACCCACAGTGGTCCCACAGCCCGTGTGAACCCAGTTTACAAGCAGTTCAGGGATCTTGGACCGACAGAGTTTAAGGGAAGCACAGACCCGATTGTGGCAGAAGGATGGATTCGGTCATTGGAGACGATATATGACTTCATGCAGCTTACTGATGCTGACAAGGTGAGGTGCGCCATATTCATGTTGCGGGGCGATGCTCGGATATGGTGGGAGGGTGCACGTTCAGCGGTGGATTTAGCTACAGCTACTTGGGTTGAATTCAAGGAGGTATTTTATGGTAAATACTTTACTGCTGACACCCGAACCCGAATGGCCAGGGAATTCCTAGAGCTTCGCCAAGGGGACTGGACAGTAGCTGATTATGTCAAGGAATTCGAGAAGGGGCGGTATTTTATACCTATGATTGTCAGTCAACCAGTAGAGGAGCTGAAACATTTCCGAGGATTGAGGGCACCATTCGCCATGATGTCGGGGTGAGTCGAGTTACCACCTTCGAGAGGTCAGGATCGAGCTCGATGGCGAGCGGGAATGACATGATAAAGGAAGTACATACTAAGAGGTCTAGTTACGAGAAGGAACCTCTGCGTCGAGTCAAGAGGTTTGCACCGAGCGGTTCGAGGCAAACAACCCCGGATTTGAGCCGACCACAGCGACCCGAGCCAGGCGGTCGACCATACTGTTCTCCAGGGTGAAAGCAAAACTCAGTGCCCCAAGTGCGGTAAGACACATGCAGGTCAGTGTTTGGTGGGTACAGATGTGTGCTACAAGTGCAAGAAGTCTGGGCACTTTGCTATGAACTGCCCTCAGCTCAAAGAGCCAACTAGAGGAAGGGTGTATGCTATGACACAGGAGCAGGTGGATCCGGATTCGGCCATTATCACAGGTAGAATTTCTATTGTCAACCTACCTGCTCATGCCTTAATAGATTCTGGAGCTACACACTCCTTCATATCGGTGGCCTACGTTGCAAAACTAGGTATTTCATGTGATTGGATGGCTACTGGCTATAACGTGTCCTTGCCTTCGGGGGAAGAACTGACCAGCAATAGAATAGTGAGGAACTGTCCGATAAGGATGCAGAACTATACAGTGTACGCCGAACTTATTGTATTAGAGATGGTGGACTTTGATGTAATTCTGGGTATGGATTGGTTGACCCGGTACGAGGCCGTAATTGACTGTAAACAAAGGACGGTTAAACTGAAACTACAAAATGATGGAATTGTCATCTTCAATGCAACCTCCACGCTGAGTCATCTACCTATTATATCAGCATGTAAAGCTCAGAAAATGTTAAGTAAGGGGTGTAACGGATTTCTAGTCAACATAATGGGAAGTTCTGAGACTTTTAAACCGAGTCTGGAGGAAGTAGAGGTGGTCCGGGATTTCCCCGATGTGTTCCCAGAGGATATTGCGGGATTACCCCCTGTCAGAGAGGTTGAGTTTGGAATAGAATTAATATCGGGAACCACCCCCGTGTCTAAAGCACCGTACCGCCTTGCACCCACCGAAATGAAGGAACTGAAGGAGCAACTACAAGAACTGCTGGATAAGGGTTTCATCCGACCCAGTGTGTCACCCTGGGGAGCGCCAGTGTTGTTCGTCCGTAAGAAGGACGGTTCAATGCGGTTGTGCATCGACTACCGGGAGTTGAACCGGGTTACAGTCAAGAATAAGTACCCGTTGCCTAGAATCGATGATCTGTTCGATCAACTACAGGGAGCAACGGTATTCTCAAAAATTGACTTGAGGTCGGGGTACCACCAATTGAGGGTGAAAGGAGAAGATGTTCATAAAACTGCCTTCAGAACTCGATATGGTCATTATGAGTTTCTAGTTATGCCGTTTGGAGTTACGTATTGCTAAGACCTTTATAGATTTGATGAACCGAATTTTCCAGCCATACCTGGATCAGTTTGTGATTATCTTCATCAATGATATACTAATTTACTCTCAGAGTCGCGAAGAGCACCGACAACATTTGACGCTGGTACTGCAGACTCTGAGGGATAAGCGGTTATACGCTAAGTTCAGCAAATGCGACTTTTGGCTGAGACAAATAGCATTTTTAGGACATATAGTCTTGGAGAGGGGAATAGAAGTGGATCCAGTCAAAGTGGAGGCAATCTAGAGTTGGGCTACTCCGAGGAATGTTATAGAAATTCGAAGTTTCCTGAGACTGGCGGGGTATTATCATAGATTTATTCAGAATTGTTCACGAATTGCGCTACCCCTGACTTCGTTGACCAAGAAGGGGGTGAGGTATGAATGGACTGCTCAGTGCGAGCAGAGTTTTATGGAGCTAAAGGAAAGGATGATGATAGCACTTTGTGCTTGCGATTCAGCTACAGGCAATTTGTGGTGTACACCGATGCCTCCAAAACTGGTCTAGGGGCCTATCGATGCGAGAAGGAGGTCATTGCCTATGCATCATGTCAGTTGAAGGTGCATGAGCAGAATTATCCTACACATGACCTGGAACTAGCCGCGGTCGTCTTCGCTTTGAAGATCTAGCGACACTATCATTACGGGGAATGATGCGAGATCTACACAGATCATAAAAGTTTGAAATATTTCTTTACTCAAAAGGAACTGAATATGCAGCAGAGACGATGGTTGGAGTTGGTAAAAGATTATGACTGCAATATTAACTATCACCCGGGTAAGGCTAATGTGGTGGCGGATGCGCTGAGTCGCAAGACGGCGATGCTATTACAGTTGACCACCCAGCAAAGATTGATATCAGAGTTTCAACAGATAGGAGTGGAGGTGATAGCACCAGGTGAGCAGGTTAGGTTGGCGGCACTGACGGTTACATCGAACTTACGGGATCAGATCCGGGCAGAACAAGCCTCGGATCAACAGTTAATGGAATGGAAACGCAAAGATGAAGCAAAGGGTAGCACCATCTACTCAGTGATTGATGGGATATGTTAGTTATAGCCCTAAGAACCAATCATGTGATGGTTGAATAGGGAACATTTTGTATCATATTCTATAAAGGCAAAGGATTGGTTATTATATTTAAGTCTTGCTTGTGCCAGCTAAATTAAATATAGTAATGCCCTAGAAAAGTAGGTTCTTATCTACAGCACATCAATTGGCAGAATTGATTATGAGAGGCTGTAGAGAATACTTTCTAAATGTTCCTAGTCAAGTATTAATATGCAAGGGCAATATTAATACATAAAGACTAGCATGTAGGTCAATTGATGACTTGATCTCACAAGTCATGGATATATGATATCGAGTTGACACATGGGTATATATTAGAGAATATATACTGAACTGACCCGCCATGAGAAAGTTTCATGGATCGTTATATGAGTGTCATAAACTTTCTCATGTGACTATTTGTATGAATAGTCCTCAGACCTGAAGTCACTACGGTTCCCTACATAAGGAGTTATGTACTTTGGTATCGTCAAACGTCACCCGTAACAGGGTGGACCATAAAGGCGATTACTGGGTATATAACAAATTATGCGGAGGGATGTGAGTGATGTAGATGGGATCTATCCCTCTCATATGACGAGAGTGATATCGGTGGGCCCCTTGATTGAGTAGAACTACTAAAACGCATGGCCATGCTCGAATGAGTCAATATGAGATATTGAGCTCATTTGTTTGAGTTAGTTTACTCAGGGATCAAGAAACACATAGATTGATCGAGGATGACACGGTCTATACCTCATTGATCAATCTGATATCAAGGATAGAAGGACACGGTCATATATTATAGTAGTCACGGAAAGGTTAGTCGGATCTTGACTTATCTCGTAACTTGGGTAGCAATGATGTATTGCTAGATGCCGCTCATTGCTTGTGTATCTAAAAGAGTTTAGATCCACTGCCAACGTTATGAGAGCCTATAGGGTCACACACAAAGAGCATGATAATTAGAGGAATTAGAGTATTCTAGTTTGACTAGAATAATTTGGGAATAAGCTTAAGTACAAAATGGTTTTTGGACTTTAAGCTTAATGAGAATTTTAGCTAATTGATTTAATGAGATTAATTCAATATGTTACCTTATTGATTTAATAAGATTAATTCAATATGATAACATAAGCTTAATTGAATTAATAAGATTAATTCATATGATTGAATTAATAAGATTAATTCAATATGATAACATAAGCTTAATTGAATTAATAAGATTAATTCAACATGCATGAATGCCACATAAGAATGCCACATAAGCATGCCACATAAGCATGCCACCTAAGCATCCACCTAAGCTAGTTAAGGTGGAAGGAAACAAAATGGTTTTGTCTCCTTAAGTGGCCGGCCCAACAAGGATATGTCTCAATGCAATGGATTGCATTGAATGTGTGGAGGTGAAAGGGTTTTTCCAACCCTATAAAAGACACCTCAAGTGGCCGGCCAAAAGAGAGGATTGGCTTTGTTGTTGGTGGAAGCTTTGGTTGTGTTGTTGTGGTTGTGAGAGAGCTTGGTGGAAGCTTTGGTTGTGTGGGTTTGTGAGTGTAGGCTAGCAAGAAGAGGAGTCTTCTTCTTCCTTTCTCCTTTTCCCTCTCTTCCTCTCCTTTAGGGACTTCTCTAGCAAGAAGTAAAGGAGAGCTCCTCTAGTTTTTCTTTTGTGAGACAAGAGCTTGCTCGTGTGGATACATATAGAGGCACGGACATTTGAACGTGCTAAAAGATCCAACACATCCAAGGAAAAGCGGGATTGCAAAGGGCACGCAACAAAGGTAGAACTCTCCTATAAGATAGGCTTGGTTTAGAGAAATTTATTTTATACGAGTTTGCTTTCGCATGGATCACTTGGAAGGGATCCTAATTTTTCCGTTGCGCATATGCCATTTGGCATAAAGAATTCCCAACAGTGGTATCAGAGCCACTTGCGAAAGATCGTATAAAATAGGTTTTCTCTATTTTATATGTGATATAGAAGTAGGATAAATTTTATTATGAGTTGATAATTGCATTAGCAATTGTCAAACATAATAAAATATCCAATGTCTTTTAAAAGTTAAAATGACATGGTGCATGGTTATGGCCTAGTCCCAAAAGGTTTGTGAATGTGTGTGTGTTGTAATTCTTAAATACGGCCTGCGTGTCGTGCCTTCCTCCTAAAATTCTTGTTGTAAAATTAGTTTTAGACTCGAATGTAACTCGAGTATTTCTCCTTTTGTAATGTACAAAACAAAGATGGAGGGTCCATTGGAAGATGAGGTTACAAGGAGGAAGTCAACACACAAGACAACCAAAAGGAAGCACTTAGGAGAAGATGCTATCCCTAGGTTGACCAATCAATCTTTTCATTGGCTTGAGAAGATTGTAGAATAAGGGCCATAACCATGACACGCTTAGTTTAATATGTATGTGATGCATGTTAGTTTAGCTTGTATGTGATGCATGATTAGTTTAGCTTATATGTGATGTATGCTAATATGTATATGATACATGTTTATTTCTTAATAAGTCTAAACGATATGCCTACCAAAGTTGGTACTCACTACTTCCTCGATCATTTGTTATTGGGTTTGCCAAAGCAAAGCAATGCATTTTATCTTGGACGGGTGCGAGTGGACAATCGTGATGTCCCGCTATCGATCTTGGTTAAGACTTAGTTAAGTTTTTCTTAATTGGTTAAGAAAGTAGAGGCATATATTAGCTTTGAACATAAGTGTTAAAATTAGTTTTGTGTGAATTCCGAACATCAGCTTTGTCTTAGAAGTGGTCGTTGCTCCGATATCCAAGAAGGCCTCTGTGCCTCGCCACAGCCTGGAAGCTGGTTTAGGAATAAACACTAAACTAATCTAAAACTTAAACAAAGCTATTAAAGAGTTACATCAGATGTAATTGGCAAAAGATTGCCTACCTAATTATACTACGTCTTGGGCGATTAGCCAAAGCTAACTCAAGACGAATTATGATGTGGATCTTTATCCCATATAAATTTATAGCTAAATAGTAGCTATGAGAATTTAGTGGGAGCTTCATTTAATTAAAGGCCTAATTAAATGATTTAGGTATGATACTTAAACTTTGCATTTTAATGTTGTAGATCACCATGTCATCTAACACAACACACCCCCTCAACATGCGATCTGTCCTTGAGAAGGACAAGCTCAATGGAGCAAATTTTCTTGACTGGTATAGGAACTTGAGGATTATCCTCAAGCAAGAACGCAAACTATATGTCCTAGAGCAGTCTACCCCTGAAATACCTGCCCCTGTGGCCACTCGTGCTGAAAAGGATGCTTATAAGAAGCATCAAGATGGACGATTAGATGTGTCATGTCTTATGCTTGCCACCATGAACTCTCGAGCTCCGAAGCAACATGAGAACATGGATGCCTATGATATGGTTGAGCACTTGAAACAACTATATCAAGGACAAGCTAACGCGTTTTGAAGTGTCTAAGGCTCTTTTTGCATGCAAGATGCAAGAAGGAACACTGTAGGAACTCACGACTCAAAATGATTGGGTACGCGTTGAGAACCTTGAAGACTAGGTTTTCCACCGAGCCAAGAATTGGCAACCGATGTTATCCTCGCAATCGTTGCAAGCATACAATCAATTCTCATGAATTATAACATGAATGAAATTGATAAACCTTTGCTGAGATTCTCGGCATGTTAAGAAGCGAACCAAATCTCAAGAAGAAAGTTAGTAATGTACTAATGGTCAAGAAGGACAAAGGTAGCCTTAAAGGCAAGGGTAAGACCCAAGCCAAAAGCAAGGCCAATTCATCCACTTCAAAGGGTAAAGGTAAAGTACCTAAGGAAGGGGACTGCTTCCTTCGGTGAGGATGGACCTTTAGGCGGGCTATGAAGTCTACCTTGAGGAAGTAAAGAATAAAAGAAGTGGGACTTGCCTCGGTATACACGTTATAGAAGTTAATCTATCTATTTCTTCTACATGGGTATTAGATCGGATGTGCATCTCACATTTGTACTAATGTGCAGGGACTGAGAAATAGTAGAATAATGGCAAAGGGTGAAGTGGACCTACGAGTAGGCAATGGCGCAAAAGTTGCTGCTGTAGCTGTAGGAACATATTCTTTGTCTTTGCCCACTGGGCTTATCTTAGAACTAGAGGAGTGCTTTTATGTACCTGCATTGACAAAGAACATAATCTCTGTATCTTGTTTAGACAAGAAAAACTTTTCTTTTATAATAAAGGACAAATGTTGTTCCATTTATTTAAATGAAATGTTCTATTGTAATGCACCACTTATGAATGGTCTCTATGTTCTAGATTTAGAAAACCCAATTTATAACGTAAATACCAAATGGTTCAAATCGAATGATTTGAACCAGACATATCTCGCACGCTAGGTCACATAAATGAAAACGCATATCCCAACTCCATAAAGATGGATTATTGGACTCATTTGATTTTGAATCATATGAGGTATCAGTCTTGTCTTTTAGGAAAGATGACTAAAACTCCATTTAGTGGACATGGCGAGAGCGACGGACTTGTTAGGACTCATACATGCGATGTATGTGGCCCTTTCAATGTCGAAGCGAGGAGGCTATAAGTACTTTATTACTTTCAGCGATGATATGAGTAGATTTGGCTACTTATATTTGATGAGACATAAGTCGAGAATCCTTTGAAAAGTTCAAAGAATTCAAGAATGAAGTACAAAACCAACTTGGTAAGCGTGTTAAGCTACTTGATCGGATCGAGGTGGTGAATACCTTAGTCAAGAGTTTCGTGATCACTGGCTAAGTGTGGGATAATATCCCAACTCACTCCACCGGAACACCACAATGGAATGGTGTGTATCGAGGAGAAATCGTACTCTATTAGATATGGTACGATCAATGATGAGCCGAGGTGATCTACCTACTTCCTTTTGGGGTTTAGCTCTAGAGATGTAGCTTTCACACTTAATCGCGTTCCATCAAAGTCGTAGAAAAGACACCATATACGATATGGACCGGAAGAGTCCCAAAATGTCTTTTATAAGGATTTGGGGTTGTGAAGCTTACGTTAGGCGTCAAGTCTCGGATAAACTAGGACCCAAATCGGATAAGTGTTATTTTGTAGGATATCCCAAGGAGACTAAGGGATATTACTTTTACAATCCCACACTTGGCAAGGTGTTTGTTGCCAGAAATGCTGTCTTTCTAGAAAGAAAATTTATTTCTAGAAATACTAGTGGGAGTAAAATTCATCTTGAAGAAGTTCAAGATGATGATAACACTAAGGCTTGATGGAAAATGAAGCAGGCACCACAAAGTGTTGTGGATGAGGAATTTGTTGCCCAAAGAGTTGTGGAGCAAACACACATTCAAGTAGACCAACCTCTTCAGTAGATCTAATAGGATCCGCGTCGTCAACCCGAGAGATATTCTTTTCTCTTGGTGACAACGGTGAAGTATTGCTTGTCGATCTTGGACGAGCCTACATCCTATCAGAAGCTATGATGAGCCCAGATTTAGAAATGGCTAGAGGCCATGAGATCCAAATGGAATCCATGTACACTAACCAAGTATGGACTTTGGTTGATCCACCGAAGGTAAAACCCATTGGGTGTAAGTGGGTCTTTAAAGTAAAGACTGACATGGATGGTAATAAGCATACCTATAAAGGTAGATTGGTGGCTAAAGGATTCAAACAAATTCATGGTATTGACTATGAAGAAACCTTTTCACCGATTCACGATGCTTAAATCCATTCGGATCATACTTGCTATTGCGACCTACCATGATTATGAGATCTGGCGGATGGATGTCAAACCGCTTTTACAATGGAAAGCTACTCGAGGATGTGTACATGACACAACCTGAGGGTTTTGGAGATCCAAAGCATCCTGGAAAGGTATGCAAACTGCAAAGGTCCATTTATGGACTAAAGCAAGCCTCTCGAAGCTGGAATCTTCGATTCGATGATGCAATCAAAGAGTTTGGTTTCATCAAGAATGAAGATGAGCCTTGTGTCTACAAGAGAAATAGTGGGAGCGCAGTTGTATTTCTTGTCTTGTATGTAGATGACATACTTCTCATCGGAAATGACATTCCCTCACTCCAGTCTGTGAAGATGTGGTTAGGGAATTGTTTCTCGATGAAGGACTTAGGTGAAGCTGCCTATATTCTAGGCATCAAGATCTATAGAGATAGATCTAGAAGATTACTTGGCCTCTCGAAGATTACTTGGCATCACACTTAGCCAGGTGATCACGAAACTCTTGACTAAGGTATTCACCACCTCGATCTGATCGAAGTAGCTTAATACGCTTACCAAGTTGGTTTTGTACTTCATTCTTGAATTCTTTGAACTTTTCAAAGGATTCTGACTTATGTCTCATTAAATATAAGTAGCCAAATCTACTCATATCATCAGTGAAAGTAATAAAGTACTTATAGCCTCCTCTGGCTTCGACATTGAAAGGGCCACATACATCAGTATGTATGAGTCCTAACAAGTCCGTCGCTCTCTCGCCATGTCCACTAAATGGAGTTTTAGTCATCTTTCCTAAAAGACAAGACTCGCATACCTCATATGATTCAAAATCAAGATCTAGAAGATAGATCTAGATCGTTTTGCTATGCAAAATTCCAAGAAAGGGTTTCTGCCTTTATCACATGGTGTGAGTCTTTCGAAGACTCAATGTCCCTCTTCTAAGGAGGAGAGAGATCGCATGGATAAGATCCCTTATGCATCAGCTATAGGGTCTATCATGTACGCCATGCTTTGTACTCGTCCTGATGTCTCGTATGCTTTGAGCATGACGAGTAGATACCAGTCAGATCCAGGTGAAAGTCACTGGATAGCAGTCAAAAATATTCTTAAGTACTTACGAAGAACGAAAGAATATTTCCTGATATTTGGAGGCAATGAGGAGCTAACTGTAAAGGGTTACAGTGATGCAAGCTTCCAAACAGACAAGGATGACTATAGATCGCAATCGGGGTACGTGTTTTGCCTGAATGGTGGAGCTGTGAGCTGGAAGAGTTCGAGCGGACACGCGATTCTTGATTCTACATGAAGTATATTGCGCATAGATCCGATGCGGAAAGGAGGTGTTTGGCTCCGAGTTCATCAGTGAACTTGGGGTAGTTCCTAGCATTGCGGATCCAATAGACCTCTGTGACAACAATGGGGCTATTGCACGAGCTAAGGAACCTCGATCACATCAACGGACCAAACACATCTTGCGCTTCCATCTCATTCGAGATCATCGATAGAGGAGATGTGAGGATATGCAGAATCTTCGGAAGCTAACATCGCAGATCCATTGACCAAGGCTTTGTACGAGAGGAAGCATGATGGTCACACTAGGTCACTAGGTATTAGATATCATAGTGATTGGTACTAGTGCTAGTGGGAGATTGTTAGTTATAGCCCTAAGAACCAATCATGTGATGGTTGAATAGGGAACATTTTGTATCATATTCTATAAAGGCAAAGGATTGGTTATTATATTTAAGTCTTGCTTGTGCCAGCTAAATTAAATATAGTAATGCCCTAGAAAAGTAGGTTCTTATCTACAGCACATCAATTGGCAGAATTGATTATGAGAGGTCAGAGAGAACACTTTCTAAATGTTCCTAGTCAAGTATTAATATGCAAGGGCAATATTAATACATAAAGACTAGCATGTAGGTCAATTGATGACTTGATCTCACAAGTCATGGATATATGATATCAAGTTGACACATGGGTATATATTAGAGAATATATACTGAACTGACCCGCCATGAGAAAGTTTCATGGATCGTTATATGAGTGTCATAAACTTTCTCATGTGACTATTGGTATGAATAGTCCTCAGACCTGAAGTCACTACGGTTCCCTACATAAGGAGTTATGTACTTTGGTATCGTCAAACGTCACCCGTAACAGGGTGGACCATAAAGGCGATTACTGGGTATATAACAAATTATGCGGAGGGATGTGAGTGATGTAGATGGGATCTATCCCTCTCATATGACGAGAGTGATATCGGTGGGCCCCTTGATTGAGTAGAACTACTAAAATGCATGGCCATGCTCGAATGAGTCAATATGAGATATTGAGCTCATTTGTTTGAGTTAGTTTACTCAGGGATCTAAGGCGGTGGGAGGTACTCAGGGAGGAGTGAAGAAGCCGAAAGTCAAGTGCTTCACTTGTAAGCAGACTGGACACTGGAAGAAGGACTGCCCCAACCACAAGAACAAAGGTATATCTTTTGGTCTAGTCGTTGAAACATGTTTAGCGGTGTTATCTAACGGCACCTGGTGTGTAGATACGGGAGCCACTGATCATGTCTGCAATACTTTGCAGGGGTTCCAGGAAATTAGACGACTGGCTGAGGGGGAGATTACCGTATACTTGGGCGATGCCACGAAGGTAACGGTTGTTGCAGTGGAAGATGTTCGTTTATCTTTTGAGAAAAATAAACTTTTGGTTCTTAAGAATTGCCTATATGTACCCTTATTTAGAAAGAATTTAATTTCGGTTTCTAAATTGTTTATGGATGGATATTCTATTTATTTTGACGACAGAGTTGTTATAAGAAGGAATAGGGACATTATCTGTTCGGGTGCATTGATAGGAAATTTGTATACACTTGAACCAAAACCTCCCACGATGCAAATTGAAGTTAATAGCTCATCTTCTAATTCCAATAAGAGAAAAGAACCTTTGAAGATGAACCAAACATATCTTTGGCATCTTAGGCTTGGTCACATTAACCTAAGCAGAATTCAAAGGTTGATAGCTAATGGACCTTTGGGTTCATTAGTGGTGGAGGATCTTTCAACCTATGAATCTTGCTTAGAGGGTAAGATGACCAAGAGGCCTTTTAAGGCCAAGGGGTATAGAGCCAAAGATATGTTAGAATTGGTTCATTCTGATTTGTGTGGTCCTATGTCTATCCAGGCTAGAGGTGGTTTTGAGTATTTCGTCTCTTTTATAGACGATTACTCAAGATATGGATACATTTACCTGATGCTCCACAAGTCTGAATGCTTTGACAAGTTCAAAGAATTCAAGGCTGATGTGGAGAAACGTCAAGCTAAAAGTATCAAGACACTACGATCTGATCGTGGCAGTGAGTACCTTATGGGAGAGTTTAGAAACTACTTATCAGAGGCTGGGATTCAATCCCAATTGACTGCACCTGGCACACCCCAACAGAATGGTGTAGTAGAGCGAAGGAATAGGACTCTTATGGAGATGGTTAGATCGATGATGAGTTATTCTGACTTACCAGATTCGTTCTGGGGATATGCTCTAGATACGGCGGTGTACATTCTGAACTTGGTACCATCTAAATCAGTACCTTCTACTCCCACAGAGTTGTGGACTGGGCGAAAGCCTAGTCTATGACATATTCAGATATGGGGGAGTCTAACACATGTGCTGAAGGCAGATGTTTGTAAGTTGGAACCTCGTACAGAAGTACGTATGTTCGTTGGCTATCCCAGGGGAACGAAGGGTGGATTGTTTTATAGTCCTAGAGATCAGAGGGTGATCGTTAGCATGAACGCTAAATTTCTAGAGGAAGACTATGTGATGAGCCACAAGCCCAAGAGTAAAATTGTTCTAGAGGAGTTAAAAGGGGAAGTCACTTCTTTAGTACCACCGGTGCAAGAGGATATACCACATGTCACTGCACCACGTGTCACAGAGGATACACAGGTGATACCTCATCGTAGTGGGAGCGTTGTGAGATAGCCTGATAGATTCATGTTCTTGGAAGAATCTTCTTCTTTGGTCCCTGGCGAACATGAACCTGATCCCTGGACATATGACGAGGCAATCCAAGATAAAGATGCAGTATCTTGGCAAAGTGCAATGAATGCTGAGATTGAATCTATGGATTCAAATCAGGTCTGGGAGCTAGTAGAACCACCCGATGGTGTAAAAACCATTGGATGCAAGTGGATCTACAAGAGAAAGAGAGGAATAGATGGGAAGGTTGAGACCTTCAAAGCGAGGCTTGTTGCGAAGGGGTATACTCAGAAAGAGGGTATCGATTATGAGGAGACCTTTTCGCCGGTAGCCATGCTTAAGTCTATCCGAATTCTCTTATGCATAGCAACTCATATGGATTATGAGGTGTGGTAGATGGATGTCAAGACAGCTTTCCTTAATGGAAGTCTTGAGGAAAACATCTACATGAAGCAACCAGAGGGATTCATGGCTAAAGGCAAAGAGCATCTTGTGTGTAAGATTAATCGCTCCATTTATGGATTAAAGCAAGATTTGAGGTCTTGGAACATCCGCTTTGATGAGGTAATCCAGTCTTCTAGATTTATTCAAAGTCCGGATGAGTCTTGTGTATACAAGAGATGTGACGGAAACGTAGTGGTATTTCTTGTACTATACGTAGATGACATTTTTTTGATTGGTAACAATATCAAGGTGTTATCGGACGTAAGGATATAGTTGTCCAAACAGTTTGATATGAAGGACTTGGGGGAGGTGGGACACATCCTTGGGATCAAGGTTATAAGGGATCGCAGGAAAAGGATGTTGTGCTTATCCCAAGCTTCATACATAGACACAATTATGGAGCGTTTTAGCATGCAGAACTCCAAGAAGGGTTTTCTACCTTTCAGGCATGGAGTTCCTTTATTTAAGGAGATGTGTCCAAGATCATCTGAGGAGATAGAGGAGATGAAGGCGGTTCCTTATGCTTCGGCAGTAGGAAGCCTCATGTATGCGATGCTATGTACGAGACCAGATATTTGCTTTGTCGCAAGATATCGTGAGTAATCCAGATAGGGACATTGGATCGCAAGTAAAGCATATATTGAAGTACCTGAGAAGGACTAGAGATTATATGCTAGTTTAACTAATTACTCATGGGTTACACGGATTCGACTTCAACTGATAGATAACAAGAAGTCTACCTCAGGTTTTGTGTTTACTTTGGGAGGTGGAGCCATTGTATGGAGGAGTGTCAAGAATGCAGCGGACTCCACCATGGAAGTCGAGTAGTATGTGGCGCTCCGAGGAGGCCAAAGAAGGGTGTGGCTCAGAACTTCCTCGATGGACTTGGATGTGATTTTCGGTTTGCCTGTAACTATCACAATTTATTGTGATAATAGTGGTGCAGTTGCAAACTTGAAGGAACCACGAGCCCATAAGGCTAGTAAACACATAGAGTGCAAGTACCACCTGATACGAGAAATAGTAAAGAGAGGAGAAGTTGTTGTGGCCAAGATTGCATCAGAGGATAACCTGGCAGATCCTTTCACTAAGGCCCTTCTGGCGAGAGCTTTCGATAGGCATGTGGAGGGAATGGGGATCAGATGGATGGTAGTTTGAGGACAGCATAGTCTTTTAGCATAAGTGGGAGATTGTAGGGATGTATACTGAAAAGTCTTTTGTATGAACATCTTTATTTTGAAATAAAAATCACATGATCATTGTTTGCATATTTTTATGGTTATGCAATATTGTCTAATACATTACATTGTAGATAACATGGTGTGTGGTGTCACACGGGAGATCATGTTAAAGGCTCACAACCGAGATGGCTTTAGACAAACCATCGGAATGGTTGTAGTGTGATTTGGTATTGGTTTGTCTTGACCATAGAATCACATCAGTGACTTTGTGTGAGTGAGCATCATAGATTGATCTTATATTATTTTGTACATGCTCTTAATCCCGATATAATACTAAGTATATATAAGTATAGGTGCCCATTGGTAAATCAAAGATATGAATACTAAGTATATGTGCCCGTTATTATATCGGGATTAAGTGTATGTACAATATAATATCTGAGGTCCGATTCGATTATGTAGTCAGCAATAAATCGAATCACCTCTAAGTCGGTCCTGCTCAATACACACAAAGTGGACTAGTGTGATTTTATGGTCAAGACAAACCAATACCAAATCACACTACAACCATTACGATGGTTTGTCCAAAGTCATCTCGGTTGTGAGCCTTTACTTGTACTTTTTAAGGAGCCGATAACATGATCTCCTGTGTGACACCACACACCATGTTATCTACAATGTAAAGTATTAGACAATATGCATAACCATAAAAATATGCAAACAATGATGATGTGATTCTTATTTCAAAATAAAGATGTTCATACAAAAGATAGACTTTTCAGTATACATCCCAACAATCTTCCACTTATACTAAAAGACTATGCCGTCTTCATACTGCCATACATCTGATTCCCTTTCCCTCCACATGCCTATCAAAGCTCTCGCTAGAAGGGCCTTAGTGAAAAGGGTCTACCAGGTCATCCTCTGATGCAATGTAGGCGACAACAACTTCTACCTCCTTTACGATTTCTCGTATCAGGTGGTACTTGGCTCTATGTATTACTTACCTTATGAGCTCATGGTTCTTTCGAGTTTGCAACTGCACCACTACTATCACAATAAATTGTGATAGTTCTGGGCAAACCAAAAATCACATCCAAATCCATCAGAAAGTTCCTGAGCCACACTACTTCTTTGGCCGCCTCAGAGGCTGCCACATACTTAGCTTCGATGGTGGAGTCCGCCACGCATTTATGCTTGACACTCCTCCATACAATGGCTCCAACTCCCAAAGTAAACACAAAACCTGAGGTAGACTTACTGTTATCCCTATGAGATTGGAAGTCGGAATCCGTGTAACCCACAGGGAGTAATTGGTCTGCTTGGTAAACTAGCATATAATCCCCAGTCCTTCTCAGGTACTTCAATATATGTTTTACTGCAGTCCAATGTCCCTGTCTTGAATTACTCTGATATCTTCTGACCATGCCCACGACAAAGCTGATATCTGATCTCGTACATAGCATAGCATACATGAGGCTTTCTACTGCCGAAGCATAAGGAACCACCTTCATCTCCTCTATCTCCTCAAATGTTCTAGGACACATCTCCTTAGATAAAGGAACTCCATGCTTGAAAGGTAGAAAATCCTTCTTGGAGTTCTGCATGCTAAAACGATCCATAATCGTGTCTATGTATGAAGCTTGGGATAAGCACAATATCCTTTTCCTGCGATCTCTTATAACCTTGATCCCAAGGATGTGTCCCACCTCTCCCAAGTCCTTCATATCAAACTTTTTGGACAACCATACCCTTACGTCCGATAACACCTTGATATTGTTACAAATCAACAAAATGTCATATACGTATAGTACAAGAAATACCACTACGTTTCTGTCACATCTCTTGTATACACAAGACTCATTCGGACTTTGAATAAATCCATAAGACTGGATTACCTCATCAAAGCGGATGTTCCAAGACCTCAAAGCTTGCTTCAATCCATAAATGGACTGATTAAGCTTACATACAAGATGCTCTTTGTCTTTCGCAATGAATCCCTCTCTTTTCTTCATATAGATGTTTTCCTCAAGACTTCCATTAAGGAAAGCTGTCTTGACATCCATCTGCCACACCTCATAATCCATATGAGCTACAATGCATAAGAGAATCCGGATAGACTTAAGCATGGCTACCGGCGAAAAGGTCTCCTCATAATCGATACCCTCTTTCTGAGTATACCCCTTCGCAACAAGCCTTGCTTTGAAGGTCTCAACCATCCCATCTATTCCTCTCTTTCTCTTGTAGATCCACTTGCATCCAATGGTTTTTACACCATCGGGTGATTCTACTAGCTCCCAGACCTGATTTGAATCCATAGATTCAATCTCAGCATTCATTGCACTTTGCCAAGACACTGCATCTTTATCTTGGATTGTCTCATCATATATCTAGGGATCAGGTTCATGTTCACCAGGGACTAAATCAGAAGACTCTCCCAAGAACATGAATCTATCCGGCTGTCTCACAACCCTCCCACTACGATGAGGTATCACCTGTGTATCCTCTGTGACACGTGGTGCAGTGACATATGGTATATCCTCTTGTACCGGTGGTACTAATGAAGTGACTTCCCCTTTTAATTCCTCCAGAACAATTTTACTCTTAGTCTTGTGGCTCATCACATAGTCTTCCTCTAGAAATCTAGCATTTGTGCTAACATCACCCTCTGATCTCTAGGACTATAAAACAAACCACCATTCATTCCTCTAGGATACCCAACGAACATGCATACTTTTGTATGAGGTTCCAACTTACCAGCATTTGCCTTCAGCACATGTGCTGGACTCCCCCATATTCGAATATGTCTTACACTAGGCTTTCGCCCAGTCCAAAACTCTGTGGGAGTAGAAGGCACTGATTTAGATGGAACCAAGTTCAAAATGTACAACATCGTATCTAGAGCATATCCCCAGAACGAATCTAGCAGCTCAGAATAACTCATCATCGATATAACCATCTCCATAAGAGTCCTATTCCTTCGCTCTGCTACACCGTTCTGCTGGGGTGTGCCAGGTGCAGTCAATTGGTATTAAATCCCAGCCTCTGATAAGTAGTTCCTAAACTCTCCCAAGAGGTACTCACCACCATGATCAGATCGTAGTGTCTTGATACTTTTACCTTGACGTTTCTCCACATCAGCCTTGAATTCTTTGAACTTGTCAAAGCATTCAGACTTATGTGCATCGTAAAATGTATCCATATCTTGAGTAATCGTCTATAAAAGAGATGAAATACTCAAAACCACCTCTAGCCTGGATAGACATAGGACCACACAAATCAGAATGAACCAATTCTTAGACATCTTTGGCTCTATACCCCTTGGCCTTAAAAGGCCTCTTGGTCATCTTACCCTCCAAGCAAGATTCGTAGGTTGGGAGATCCTCCACCACTAATGAACCCAAAGATCCATCAGCTATCAACCTTTGAATTCTGCTTAGGTTAATGTGACCAAGCTAAGATGCCAAAGATATGTTTGGTTCATCTTCGAAGGTTCTTTTCGCTTATTGGAATTAGAAGATGAGTTATTAATTTCAATATGCATCGAGGGAGCTTTTGGTTCAAGTGTGTACAAATTTCCTATCAATGCACCTGAATAGATAATGTCCCTATTCCTTTTTATAACAACTTTGTTATTAAAAGAAATAGAATATCCATCCATAAATAATTTATAAACTGAAATTAAATTCTTTCTAAATAAGGGTACATAAAGGCAATTCTTAAGAACCAAAACTTTATTTTTCTCAAAAGATAAATGAATGTCTCCCACTGCAACTGCCGTCACCTTCATGGCATCGCCCAAGTACACGGTAATCACCCCCTCAGCCAGTCGTCTGGTTTCCTGGAACCCCTATAAAGTATTGCAGAGATTATCAGTGGCTCCCGTATCTACACACTAGGTGTCGGTAGATAACACCGCTAAATATATTTCAATGACTAGACCAAAAGATATACCTTTGTTCTGCTTGCGGTTGGGGCAGTTCTTTTTCCAATGTCCAGTCTGCTTACAAGTGAAGCACTTGCCTTTCGGCTTCTTCACTCCTCCCTGAGTACCTCCGGTGGCCTTCGTCCCAGTTTGTTTCTTCTTCTTCTTTCCTTTCGGCTTAGAAGTAGAAACTTTTGGGTCACCATGGCATGTGCCTGAGCACTCTGACGAAATAGCCACTCTGCCACTTGGAGTTCTGTCAGAAGCTCCGCCAATGAATACAACCTCTTGTTCATGTTGTAGTTTAGGCGAAACTACTCAAAACTCCTAGGTAGAGACTGTAGTATGATATCGACTTGGGTTTCCCCATCGATCTCAGCTCTAAGGACCTCCAGCTCATTCAAATGAGCCATCATCTTGAGAACATGATCCCTTACTGGTGTTCCCTTGATCATAGTGGTCGTCATCAAGTTTCTCATGGCTTCTTGCATCACAACCCGATTCTGGTGTCCAAAAACCTCTTTGAGATTGAGCATCATGTCATAAGTTGTGGGCATGGCTTGATGTTGATGTTGCAGTACATTTGACATAGATGCCAAAATGTAACATCGTGCTATCTCATCGACCTTTACACACTTCTTATAACTCTCTCTCTTCTTTTCCCCGGAATCTTTTGCAGGCTTAGGAGGGCACTCTTCGAGGAGCATATATTTGTATTCCTCAGCAGTCAAGACAATGTCTAGATTCCTCTTTCAATCAACATAGTTGGGTCCAGTAAGTTTGTTCTCTTTCAGTATCACAACAAGTGGGTCGAAAGTCATTTTGAAAGAAAATCTAAGAATCACATAAATCAAAACATTAGATTTCAAAAAAAAATTATTCATTCCTCAAACAATAAAATTTTAAAATCAACCAACACCTCAAAACACCGAGAATATCATATGCCATGATATTGTTGACGTATACGAATTCTACATTTGTAAGAGGAGGTTTTACCCATTAATTTTACTATCTTGTCAAGCTAACTTTTTGACAAGTAAAATTAATAGTTGGTTCCTCTTTGGCCCTACAAATAAAAGCAGTGACTCTGATGGAGAGGATACTTATATTTGTATCTAAGTGTTCACCATTACTCGGTACCAAGGTAATTTTCTCGGGTTATGTGCCTTCCGATGAAAAAGTGCACACGCTCCTTGATAATTTCCTATAACCATATTTGACCTTGTGATCCGCAAATATACTCATCCGATGGGGAGGAAGGCACTCAGAGCCGACGCGCATGTTTGTTTGCATCACTTGTCAAATCGTAATGGAGGTCGTGGGAATTTTAAAAAAAATTCCCTCTCCCACTTAGTAATTTGAAATTGAGGAATTTCCCTAGCCTACGACATGCATATAAAAAAAAGCAATAAATATGAAAAATAAATTATTTTCCAACTATTATGGCTTTTGTCTTCAATATGTCTCCCGTCGCATCGCTATCTCGTCCGCTCCTCCTACGCCATGTACGAGCCATCCGGAGATCCGAGTCGCGACTAAAATCTATTTTAATTTACATCCATCGATCCTATACTCCACGAGGAAGTGTACATAAAATCTAGATCGAAAGTAAAATAAAATAAAGAGTGGCTAAACAATGTCGTATCTAATTTATAAAAAATCAAATACTAGTCTCGTCCACCCTGAGGATTCAACAAAATAAACATTTACACACATACAATCACATACACACATATGGCCATAATAGTCGGATCTTATGCCTGCAACAAAAGAGTTAACCTATACGTATCCTACAATTATCCGGCACAGATAATATATGAAAAGTGCATAAAAATTAACCGAATCCTAAACACACAAAACCAGAAACCTTGGCTCTGATACCAATTGTAGGGTTTTGTGATCAATCCGTGAGGGGAAACTTCGCTTCCCACTTCACCTTGGTTTCTTGTTCATGGCGATCCCATCGATGTCCTCGGATTAAAAAAATTTAATCCTAGACAAAATGGATTGCTGAAACAATCAAGTCATCGTCGTGCTATTCGTTTAGAGAGGTCACTTGAACAAACTCGTTGTTCAAGAGACCATCCTCTATTCTATGAGTAGCCGCGGAATAGACGATGTCTGGATCACCGGTTTTTGTGTTTATGTTCGGGATCCAAGTATTATTTAGCCACAAATAGATTTATGTCATGCTCATAATTGGAAAAACAAATACAAGCAAGTAACAAAAGAGAATAGAGAATAGATATACCTCTCGATCTTCTAATGTATGACCTTCCTCCTTTCGGACGTCGTGTGGGCGATGATCTACCAAAAGTTGAAGCTCCAAGATCGCAAATCTTCCTTCCTTGCTCTTCCAAAGCAAGAGGAAGAATAGAAACAAGGCTCTTCTCCTTCCTATAGCCAACCAACAAGCAACAAGGAGAATGCTTGCCGTCGGCCAACAAGGAGAAGGAGATTAGGGTGGAAACCGACCAAGACACCAAGGGAAAGCCCTATATCTTGTTTCCACCACCTACGGAGAAGGAGAATAGGGTCTTTGTCCGCCGGCCAATGGCTGGAAAGGGCTGGAAAAACCTCCTGGATGCCGCCCACCTTGAAGGAAGAAGAAGAAAGGAAATTACTTCCTTATTTGGTGCCGCCCAAGCCTCCAAAACCCTAAGCCTCCAAACCCTAATCCTATCTCAATTAGGATTCATTGAGTTGCCGCCCACCCCTTTCCCTCCTTTTATAGAGTTAGGGATAAGCCATGTTTTAATCTCCACCATTGATTCTAGGGATTTAATCTCAACCGTCGGATCTAGAGATTTAATCTCAACCGTCAGATTTTAGAGATTTAATCTCTACCTTTGGATCTAGAGTTTTGTTTCTATCCATTGGATCTAAGCTTCATGAGGTGTTAATAGGCTACATTAGGGACCATGAGAAGGAGTTGGATCTTGGCCACCCATGGATCAAGCCAACATAAAGTCCAATCCATTAATGATAATCTAATCTACTAAAGGATTATCATTGATCTACCTCACCAACCCCCATAAGTTAATATGGGCTACATATATTATTTGTACATTTTCTCCCCGTGTTTAAGATCTCGAATGTCCGTCGATTAATTAATTTACTGACCATTAATTAATCAACATCAGACTCCATGAGTAGTACCACTCAACCTTTTCATCATGCCGGACCAAGTCCACCTGCAGGGTTTACATAATGAACCTTATGAGCTCCTCAAAGGGACATCATCATCCTAATATATAGGACACGGTTTCCTCCTATAATCAATGACACACCATATAAATAATATCATCTTCCAACTTACCGAGTCTATCGATTTAATCTATAAATCTTGCCCATTGGTAAATTAAAGAGATGAATACTAAGTATATGTGCCCATTATTATATAGGGATTAAGAGTATGTACAATATAATATCTGAGGTCCGATTCGATTATGTAGTCAGCAATAAATTGAATCACCTCTAAGTCGGTCATGCTCAATACACACAAAGTGCACTAGTGTGATTTTATGGTCAAGACAAACCAATACCAAATCACACTATAACCATTCCGATGGTTTGTCCAAAGCCATCTCGGTTGTGAGCCTTTACTTATACTTTTCAAGGAGCCAATAACATGATCTCCCATGTGACACCACGCACCATGTTATCTACAATGTAAAGTATTAGACAATATGCATAACCATAAAAATATGCAAACAATGATGATGTGATTCTTATTTCAAAATAAAGATGTTCATACAAAAGATAGACTTTTCAGTATACATCCCAACACGAGCATGAAATCTTTTCACTCACAATGGAAACGTGGATGGGTCGTGTCTTATGAAGACATAATGGATGAACCAAATTGGTTTGGTTCTAATCCAATGGTGGAGAATAAACCAAAGGGGTGTTGTTTGTTTTAAACAAATGAACCAAAAGTTGGTTCGGTTCGTTTTAACTTAAAATAGACCAATGCGGTTTGGTTTATTTTAACTTAAGATATTGGAGCGGGTTAACGGGTATTAGTTATGAACCAATAACCATTAGGAGAATGTGTTCTCTATAAAAACATGGCTTAAGGGTTTTTCATGGATAACTTTTGGAGTTGGAAAACCTAGCCACCCTCTCCCTCTCTTCTCCTTGCCACCGTCCAACTTTTTGCCATCGTCCACCCTTGCTGCCGGTGTCCAGCTGCTACTGGCCACTCCTCCGGCAACCCTCTAATGACTCACCTTGGTTCTGGTGACCAAGGGTTGGCTGGCCATCCTCTTTGGCCAGCACAACATCCTCTACCAAGCTGTCCAGTTTTCTGGACAGCTTGTTTCCTTCGTGTCGGAGTGTCATTTGGATGTCGTTTGGAGCTCCGACAGTGGCTACCTTGCCGGAGATTCGATCTCCGGTAATTCTCATAGGTGGAGGATGAAGGATTCATCAAACGGTTGACGAATATCTCTCCAGAGAAGCGAGTTTGGGGGACTCATTTTTGAATCCGAATTTTGATTCGGATTGTGATCTTCTCTTGATCACATCGTCTTCGACACAAGGCTAGTGACTCGTATGAAGACGAGGCTCATGGATTTGTGAAGTCATCCCGACAATACTTAGCGTGGATATGAATAGAGGCGATTCTAGCGAGAATTGCTCTGGGCTACACGTGATACGTCAGGTATACGTAGAGTAATTTCCTTTATTGTAAAATTTGAATTTACGATTATGTCTACACATGTTGTACTATGCATGCATGTGGTGTGTGTGTTGTAATAAAATAGATTTATTCCTTTTTATTTCTTCCGTTGCGCACATGTTTGCGAAACATGTTCGAACACACACTCGTCGTGGTGCCGGAAATCCAACAGTTTTACCCCAAGTATGGTGCCCCCATATTTACCAGACCACCCTTAGCCTAGACCTAAGCCTTCTAGCCACCTCCGTCAGCCTCACGCCTATCGGATCCCTCCAAGTCATCCATGACTTGTTCATCCATACGCTAGCCTTCAGGTGCTTCTATTAGCTATTGTCATGCTAATGTGGTCTATACTGCCAAGACACATTAGGCTTATGTTGCCAAGATTCCACCCTTGGACTTTACGCCGCCAATATCACCCCTTGGACTTTCCAAATGCCAAGACTCAAGCTTGGACTTTCCCTTGCCAAGCTCCATGCTTGGACTTTCCTTGCCAACCCAAGTTGGACTTTCCATGCCAAGTACACAAGACTTGGACTTCTCCTATGACAATGGTCAAACCATCGTCAAACATCAAAATCATGACCTTGGTCAATTGCACCAACAATGTCCCCAATACATTGTCAGACATCAATGTCAAATATCAAAACACTACTCGAGTCCAACTCGAGTCTGGTCAATCGTGACCTGGGCCGATTGCACCAATAATCTCCCCCTTTTTGATATTTGACAAAAACCACACACCTTTGAGTTAGGCCTAAACCCTAACTCAAATCTCCTTACCGATTCTCACAAATTTGTAATCTCACTTTCTCCCCGTTTTTGACATACATCAAAAAGGTTCTCCCCAAGGAAGTCAATGTCTCATATCCTAATGAGATCTTACAATTTCCCCCTTGGTCCAAAAACACGTAGGATGCCTTCACTCTTCCTAGTGTTAAGTCCCATATCACTTAAGAGAATCAATCCTACAAACTCTCCCAATTTCAAAATTGGGCATCTCAAATTCCCATTTCTCCTCCTCATGAGGAAGAACACATCCATCATCCCATGATGGATACCTCCCCCTAAAGGCTTGCTCCCCCTTGACCATTGCACCAACAATGTCTTTGGAGAGTCTCTAAGCCAATAGGAGCAGTAAACCATCAAAAATTAAGGTCCAAAGTTCAACATTGAACTTTCACATACCTTAATATTGATACACACCCTAACAATTTTCCTAATCCATATCCAATGGATTTTACCCTTTCTAATACTTTCCAAAGCATATCCTAGGATTAAGAGCAGTTAGGGAACCTTAACATAGTTGAGACATGGGCTAAACATCCTTGTTTACCCGAAATCAGCTCTTGTAGTTGACTCTATCAGTCAACAGTTGACTTCCCTATACATCAGTCGACTTCCATCAAGCAGCAGTTGACTTATAACTGAAATTTTTGAATTTCAGTTATTAGAAATGAATTTTTAAAATTCATAAGTAATTCTATGTATTTTGAAAAATCGTGAAAATTCATAAGTACATTACTTATAAGGAAAACAATGGGTGAAAAATATGTGAAAAATATTTTACCCGTAAAATAGTGAAATTGATACAAAGTTCAAAAGTGAAGAAAAACTTCAATGTTTGAGCCCTCTTTGTATCAACATCATCAATAGTGACTTCTATCAAAAGATAGATTGCACCAAGGTTTTTCAAAGTGATTTTTAAAATGATTTTAAAACCTTATATTAGATCATGTTCTTTGGGCTCAATGTACATGGGTTGAACATAAGCGTTCCCAATGATCCATCAATAATATAAGATGAGTTTATTTTCTTCTAGATGCAAAAACTATGCACCTTTAATTTAACTCATTTCCTAGCATCTCACATATGTCTAAACTGTATGAAAACACAAACAAGTCAATTTGATGTGAGATGTGGGTTTTGTTCATCCTAAACTAGGGTCACATGTATTTTTCTAAGGCAATACTACTTGATTCCCTTATACATGGGACTTCAAGTCATGCCAATTGTCCTTAAATCAATTTTCATAAACGCATGAATGATCATGGCATAATAGATAACATAAAAAAACAAGGCCAATGATCATGATGTCATGACATATGATATAATCTAAATATACATGACATTAAAAAACAAACCCTAAACATAATCATGACATTTATATGATTTAAATGAGTATGATGTCATGACATGGTATATGGCAATCAAGACATGGAAAATAAAATATAAAGGTATATAATACTTAAATCTCAATATTAGTTGCCATTTGTTATTATTAAACCCATTTTTCCATATTACCATTTATCTTCCAAGTGTGCCAAAAACCCAAAATGACACATCTCAACCTCTAAACCTAAATTGTGCCAATTTGATTGATTTTTCAACTTCTATAAATTTCATTGGAACATCCTAAAAACCTTTAGGAATAAAAATCATTCTTATTTCCAAAGTACCCCATTACCTTGGAAATGACCTAAAATGCCACCTTTACCATGGTTAGGTTAACTACCTTTCTATTCAAGGTTGGCACATCTAAACCCATCTAGCGTGAATCAATCACGCTCCTAAGAACCCAATACCTATTGGAGCTCCTTGGATTTACTAGGGATAACTTCCCTAGATACCCTTCTAATGACCCTTCTCGGCTTTGAAGCCTTTGTCATTTGTGTCTTACCTAGGTTAACTCTAGGAGTAACTCCCCTTGTAACCTTCTTAATGGCTTCCCTAGGTTTCCTTGAAACCTTAGCCACTAAGCACCTACCTTAGTAAACCTTAGGGGTGACTTCCCTATTGACCTTGGTTTTCATAGACCTAGATTGAGTTCCATAATCGAATGGAACATTATGGTAGGTCTCCATGGATTTAGGTTTGTGACCCAAACTTTTCTTGCCCTTGGTTAGACCTTGCTTCCTAAAACCTAGGTTTTTACTCTTAGACCTAGATTTTTGATCCTTTTACCCTTGTATTTGATTTTGCATTTTTGCAAGAGTCTTTTCTAGTTTCTCAAGCCTTGACCTCAAGGCTTTATTTTCTAGCTCTAATTGCCCAATTTTTGAATTTTTGTTTAATCTTTGGGCATTACCATTCCTTCTAGGCATATGTCTAGTCCATTTAGGGTTGATACCTAGGCGATCCTCTATTTTTCTAATGGTCTCCCTAGGTAGAATTGTTTTAGGGACATTTGTCTCAAATTTCTCTTTATTACTAAAATGGGTATGCTTAGCTCCTAAATAATAAAACCTATTATTCCTAGCATGCTTTTGTTCATGAGTAATAGCAAGATTACTAAAATTATTTCTAGCATGCTTTTGCTTATAACTTAAAGAATGAGCATTATTAAATTTTATCTTAGGGTTTGCTTTAAAAGCTCCCCCTACTTGTGATGCTCCTTCTTGGACCTTCTTCTTCCTAGGGCATTGACTTCAATAATGACCCTTTTGGTTGTATTTGAAGCACACCACGTGCTCCTTGCTTTTAATTGTCGAGGCTCTGGCTTCCTTTGACTTTTCTTGAAGTTTTGGTGTCGATTGATTTTTCTTGACCTTCTTAGGGCACTTAATCTTGTAATGCCAAGCTTCCCTACACTCAAAGCAAATTATGTGATTTTTAATTTTATCAAAATTGCTTGAGTTACCTAGGTCAATGGTGGGAACCAGAGTTGATTCTTTATCTCCTCGACCGGAGGTAGATGGCTCTTCTTCTTGCTCCGGAATGGAAGGTGATCTCTCCTCCCCCTCAAACCTAGAGGTGGAGGCTTCTTCTGATTCTTCTACTTCTTCTTCCACCAATCCAAAAGTTGACTCCTTCTCAACTTCCGACTCCTCACTTTCTTGTGAGGATGAGCTCTCTTCCTCTTGTGCCGAGTGAGACTCCTCATTGTTAGTGCTTATAAGCTCCACATATCTCCACAATGGCATGATATTGTCCACTTTGGGTCTAAGCCCTCATGGTTTTATTTTTGGGCTTTACCCAAAAGGCCTCAAACCAATGGAGATATCTTTTTTCTTATAAGCACATGATCTTTTCCATGTCTTACCAATGTGGGACTTTGATTGTATTCCCCATACTCCCAACAATCCCCCCCTCAAACGAAGGACCACATTGGGCCCCCCTCAAGCCTATCCCTCCTCGAAGGATTTTCTCTGCTTGATGTCCGATCTTCAACCCACCAGGACTTCCTGCCAGTTGTTCGGTCCCCCCGACCCAACTAGACTTCCTTCCTGATGTCTGGTTCTCTTGATCCGGACGTGGGAGCTCAACTTCCTTCGTTCGAGGTTCATGGCTTGACATGGACCATGGCTCTGATACCAATTGTTAGTGCTTATAAGCTCCACATATCTCCACAATGGTATGATATTGTCCACTTTGGGCCCAAGCCCTCATGGTTTTGTTTTTGGGCTTTACCCAAAAGGCCTCATGCCAATGGAGATATCTTTTTTCTTATAAGCACATGATCTTTTCCATGTCTTACCAATGTGGGACTTTGATTGTATTCCCCATACTCCCAACACTCATGAAATCTTGCCAACTTACTCCATAGCTCCTTGGCATTCATGTAATCCCCTAGCTTGCACAAAATGTCATTAGGGATCAAATCAATATTAAATTTTACTACCTTCTTATTTTTCTCGAATCCTTGGATTTGTTCCTCATGTTAGGACCTGTGCGCCCGCTAGAGGGGGTGTGTGAATAACATTTCGTCGCTTCACGAAATTTGATCGTTCTCGCGTGCTTGATTGTTTATGATGTTTGTTAGTGCATCAGAAATAATAGAAATACAAAACAAACACGAATACAATGCACAAGACAAACGATAAAATGTGGTTTGGAACCAAATGGTTCCTACTCCACGGATTGAGCTCAAATGAGCTCTAGCGATGCGAACAACACCACTAATCACAAATACTCCTTCTGGACAACAAGTCAGAGGCCGAGAAACCTCTTACAAGTAATTATAACAGTAATTAAGGGAATACAAGAAAAATAAAAATGAAATGTAAAGAACACTTTACAAACTAGGTTTTGAGTGCTTTGCTTGTTGGTTGCTTGGATGACGTTGAAGAACCCTGAAATGCACTTGCACTTCACCTTCAAATCGCCTGAAGAAAGCTCCCAAAGAACCATTTGCCAAATCTACCACGAATAGCTTCTTTTAACCTGCATTGGGCTTGATTTCAGTCTGGCAGTCGACTGCCAACACTATTGTTGTGAGATAATGACTCGATCCACACTGGAAAAACTCCAACGAGACTCTTATCAGTCGGCTGCCAACATTAGCAGTCGACTGCCAGCGCCCGTAGCTAATTGCCCAGTCGGCTATGGAGCATTCTGTGCTCACAACTAAACTATCAGTCGACTGATCCAATGATCAGTCGACTGCCATGCCTTTTTAGCCCTTAAACGATAGTTGAACACTAGTCGACTCATAGCAATTGAATCGACCATAATCCTAGTCGATTGTTGAGTGTCAACTCGCCTGCCAAGTGTCAAACACTTGACCATCCGACCGGTATAAAGCCCCGGTCAACCGATAACCTCAAACATGTGGTTTAACCCCAAGTATGGTGCCCCCATACTTGCTAGACCACCCTTAGCCTAGACCTAAGCCTTCTAGCCACCTTCGTTAGCCTCGCGCCTATCGGATCCCTCCAAGTCATCCATGACTTGTTTATCCATATGCTAGTCTTCAGATGCTTCCATCATCTATTATCATGTTAATGTGGTCTACACCGCTAAGGCACATTGGACTTACGCTGCCAGGACTCCCGCTTGGACTTTATGCCGCCAACCATTGGACTTATGCTGCCAAGACTCCACCCTTGGACTTTACGCTGCCAATATTTCCCTTGGACTTTCCAATTGCCAAGACTCAAGCTTGGACTTTCCCTTGCCAACCCATGTTGGACTTTCCATGCCAAGACTCATGCTTGGACTTTCCTTTGCCAAGACCCATGCTTGGACTTTGCTTGCCAACCCATGTTGGACTTTCCGTGTCTAGTACACAAGACTTGGACTTCTCCCATGACAATGGTCAAACCATCGTCAAACATCAAAGCATGACCTAGGTCGATTGCACTAACAATCTCCCCAACACATTGTTAAAATATCAATGTCAAACATCAAAACTCTACTTGAGTCCAACTCGAGTCTGGTCAATCATGACCTTGGCTGATTGCACCAATAATCACCCCCTTTTTGATGTTTGACAAAATCAAACACCTTTGAGTTAGGCCCCTAACTCAAATTCCCAAACCAATTTTCCCAAATTGGTAATTCTAACATTCTCCCCCTTTTTGACATACATCAAAGAGGTTCTCCCAAGAAGGTCAATGTCTCATATCCCAATGAGATCTTACAATCTCCCCCTTGATCTAAAAACATCTAGGATCCCTACAATCTTCCTAGTCATACGTCCCATATCACTCAAGAGAGGAAATCCTAACTTCTCCAAAATTCTTCACATTCTCCCCCTTACAAGGAAGAATATACATCCATCATCCCATGATGGATAATCTCCCCCTAAAGGCGTGCTCCCCCTTGACCATTGCACCAACAATGTCCTTGGGAAGTCCCTAAGCCTATAGGCACTATAAACCATCAAAAAAATAAGGTTAAAAGTTCAACATTGAACTTTCTCAAACATTAAAATTAATATATCACCCTAACAACTCTCCTAATCCATATCCAATGGATTTTTGACCCTTTCTAATGCTTTCTAGAGCATATCCTAGGGTTAGGAGCAGTGTGAGAACCTTACCATAGCTGAAATTAGGCTAAACAAACCTTGTTTACTCGAAATCAGACCTGATAGTCAACTTCTTACAGTAATCAGTTGATTGCCCCATACATCAGTCGACTGCCATCAAGCGACAGTTGACTGATAACTGAAATTTCTGAATTTCAATTATCAGAACTGAACTTTGGAAAAATATAAGTAATTTTATGTATTTTGAAAAATCGTGAAAATTAATACGTACATTACTTATAAGCAATACAATGAGTGAAAAATATATGACTCATAAAATAGTGAAATTGATACAAAGTTCAAAAGTGAAAAAAAACTTCAATGTTTGAGCTCACTTTGTATCAACATCATCAATGGTGATTGCTATCAAAATGCTGGGATGTATACTGAAAAGTCTATCTTTTGTATGAACATCTTTATTTTTGAAATAAGAATCACATAACCATTGTTTGCATATTTATGATTATGCATATTGTCTGATACATTACATTATAGATAACATGGTGTGTAGTGTCACACGGGAGATCATGTAATCAGTTCCTTGTAGAGTATAAGTAAAGGCTCACAACTGAGATTGTTTTGGACAAACCATTGGTATGGTTGTAGTGTAATTTGGTATTGGTTTTTCTTGACAATAGAATTACATTAGTACACTTTGTGTGTATTGAGCAAGACCGACTTAGAGGTGATTCAATTTATTGTTGACTACGTAATTGGATCTGACCTCGGATATTATGGTGTACATGCTCTTAATCTCGATATAATAACATGCACATGTACTAAGTATTTATTTCTTTGATTTATCAATGGGTAAGATTTATAGATTAAATCGATAAGCTCGGTAAGTTGGAAAATGATATTATTTACATGGTGTGTCATTGATTATAGGAGGAAACCGTGTCCTATAAATTAGGATGATGATGTCCCCTTGAGGAGCTCATAAGGATCATCATGTAAACCCTGCAGGTGGAATTGGTTCGGCATGATGATAAGGTTGAGTGGTACTACTCATGGAGTTAGATGTTGATTAATTAATTGTCAGTAAATTAATTAATTTAAGGACATTCGAGATCTTAAACACGGGGAGATATTTGTACAATTAATATATGGAGCCCATATTTATTTATGGGGGTTGGTGAGGTAGATTAATGATAATCCTCTAGTGGAATGAATTATCAGTAATGGATTGGATTTTATGTGGGTTGGATCCATTGGGTGGCCAAGATCCAACTCCTCCTCATGGTTCCTATTGTAGCCTATTAAAAACCTCATGAAAGCCTAGATCCGATGGTGGAAAATGAAACCTTAAATTCGACGATGGGAATTGAATCCCTAGATTCGACGGTGGAGATTGAAAGGAGGCTTAAGCCTTGCTCTATTAAAGGAGGGCTAGGTCTTCGGCGTGAATCATCTTTTGGGAGATTAGGGTTTTTGCTTCCTTGGCTTGGGCAGCAAGAAACACTAGGATAATTAGGGTTTGAGATAGGTTTGGGCGGCGGTAAGAAGTGGAGGAGGTCTTAGGGTTCTTCTACCTCTCTTCCTAAGGTTTGGCCGACGCAACTTCTCTTTCCCCTTGGTGGCCGACGCTCCTTCCTTCAAGGAAAGACCGGTGGTTCTTCTTTCTCCCCAAGTTGTCGGCGGTTCCTTGTCCATTGGATAGGGCCGACACTATCTCCTTCTTCCTCTCCTTGGCCAGCAGCAATAACCTAGCTTGGAGCTTGGTGGTCGACACTAGATTGGAGAAGAAGATGTGTTTCTTTGATGGACATTTGAGATCTTAAACATGGGGAGATATTTGTACAATTAATATATAAAGACCATATTTATTTATGGGGTTGGTAAGGTAGATCAATGATAATCCTCTAATGGAATGGATTATCTGTTAGGGCAATCTCTTGCCGTAATATGGTTTTGATGGTGTGGCAAAGGGTTTAAGTTAGTTTGATATGTTGATGTGATATGTGCGTTGAAGTCGTGCAGGACTTAGTAATTCGCACATGGAGCCGTGGCGAGTTTCACATCTCATGACTCGTGCCTTGAGTCGGTGAAAGATAGCTTTGCGGAAGCCGTGCGCTTGGAGAATCCGAGGGACCGCCGGACGAGAAGCTTGGAGTGAAGCCGGAGGAAGTAGACTTCGAGGCAAGAGACGCGAAGGAGCATTGCAGAGCCGTGCGCCTGATGCTGCCGAGGGACGTGGCCGAGAACGAAGAGAACTTCGAAGGCGAGGGACTTCGAGAGATGAGAGTGAGCGATTGTAACCCGGGGAAGGGTAGCTCTTAGGTGAAACTTGGCCATTTGGCCAAGTGTCGGATGGGTTTTTCGACACGCCGATCGCCATAGTCATGGCAATGATCGCTTCCGAGTCGAGTGAGTTCGACCGGTATACGATCGGCCG
Source organism: Wurfbainia villosa (assembly GCA_025175895.1). Classification (NCBI taxonomy): domain Eukaryota; kingdom Viridiplantae; phylum Streptophyta; class Magnoliopsida; order Zingiberales; family Zingiberaceae; genus Wurfbainia; species Wurfbainia villosa. Next base: position 29,169,571 of record CM045995.1, read on the forward strand.
GATTATGGGCCACGATCGCCATACGTGGCGCGATCGCCATGTATGAACGATCAAGGCGCGCCGATCGGTCGTCAATAAGGGTTCTACCAGACCGCTTCGTAGCCGATCAAGGCCGATTACGGAGGCAATGATCGATGAGGTCCATCGATCGCCAAGAGTTCCGTTGGACTACAATGGTCGGGATCCGACGTGTTCGAGGTCGTAGATGGCGGCATCGCCAAGGGCGGCTGATCGATGGCGCAAACGAGAAGAAGTTAGCCCTCTCTATAAAAAGAGAGGGTGTGAGCCTTTGAGAGGCTAATGCTTATACTCCAAACAATCTTCCTAGTGCCCCACAAGCTCTAAACTCTTCTTACCTGTTCTTACTCCATTCTATTTGTAAGAAGAGTGTGCTTGATTTGTAAAGGTTACCTCCACCTAGCTTGGTGCAAAGGAGAGACCATTTAGTGGATTGGTTTAACGAGTGATTCATCGAGGACGAATCGGGACCGTGGATTAGCGGCGAGCCGTGAACCACGTTACATTCTTTGTTAGCGTTTGTATTTTCATTTATTGCTTGTCTTAGTTTATTGCTTCGCTATGCTTAACGCGTTTTGTAGGCGAGCAATTTACAACGTCCCAACGTCGAGGGCTATTCACCCCCCTCTAGCCGGCCATACCGAGCCCCTACAAGTGGTATCAGAGCCAAGGAAAGCTTGTCGAGGACTAACCGCCACAACAAGCAACTTTCAAAATGGCCGGCTCCAACATCCATCCTCCGAAGTTTGAAGGAGAATTCGCTTGGTGGAAGAAGCGAATGGAGGTATTTTTCGAAACGGATTTTGATATAATGATTACAATGGAATCCGGTTTCGTTTTGCCTAGGGATGAAGAGGGGAAGCCAATAGAGAAATCTAGGTGGACCAAGAGGCAAAGAGAGGAGCACCTTGCAAACTCCAAAGCCAAGCACCATCTCTACAATGTGCTCCCTCAACAAGAGATCAACCGGATCGAAGAATGTGCTAGCGCCAAAGAGATGTGGGAGAAGCTTATAGAACTCCATGAAGGCACATCCGAGGCCAAGCTAGCAAGGAGAGACCTCCTCCGCTCCCAACTATCCAATATAAAACTAGAAAAGGGAGAAAAGGTAACCTCACTACACTCTAGGTTTAAAGAAATTTTAATTGGGCTAACAAGTGTAGGTGAGAAGCTATCAAACCGGGACATGCTCATGAAGGCTATAGATGCCTTTCCCCGGTCCTCAAAGTGGAGCTCCATGGTGGACTCATTCTATATCTCAAAGAATTTAGAAGTGAGCACCTTGGAGGAGTTCTTCTCAACAATGGAACTCCACGAAACTAGGCTTGAAGGAATACAAGAGGAGCCTAGAATTCAACCTTCAAGAGGAGTAGCATTGTTGGCAAATAAGGGGAAGAAGAAGATGGAAATCCCCTCCTCCTCCGATGACGAAGCGTCTTCCTCCTCCTCCATGGATAGCACCGAAGAAGCCTACATGGTAAGGAAGGTGAGGCGTGTATTTAAGAATTTTAGATTTGATAAATCTAATGATAGGAGTAGAAGACCAAGGGGGAAGGTCATATGCTACAATTGCCAAGGAGAGGGACACATAAGGGACAATTGTCCCCTCCTAAACAAAAGCAAAGAAGAGAAGAAAAAGAAAGAAGAGAAGAGGAAGAAGAAGAAGGGGAGCAAGAGAAAGGAAGAAGAAAAGAAGGCAAAAGAAAAGGGGAAGGCCAAAGCATTCAAAGCCAAGACATGGGATGATCCTTCCTCATCCTCTTCATCATCATCGGAAGAGGAGAATGCTTTTGTCACCAATTTGGCCTTGATGGCCTTTGATGACTTGGATTGCTCTTCCTCCGAAAATGAAGGTTCAAGCTCAAGAGGAGAGAGCTCAAGTGAAGGGGGAGTTTCATCATCCTCATCATCCGAAGAAGAAGAGGACATGGAAACTATGGTAACCAATCTCTCACCTAGTAAAATAGTTTCTATGATTTCTAGTTTAACTAAGGATTTATTTAGGCAAAAGAAGAAAATAAATGCATGCTTGAACAAATTAAGGAATTAGAACAAAAATTAGAAAAGGCATGCTTAAATGATAATATTTCTTCTAGCTTAAATGATGATGCATGCTCACATGATTATATGCCTTTGGATGTTAATGATGCATGTATAAATGAAAATAGGGCCTTAAGGGAAAAGGTAGATTATTTAACCAAAGCCCTAGAGAAATTCACAATTGGCTCCAACACATTAAATATGATCTTAGGGAGCCAAAGAGCTAGTTTCAACAAGAAAGGCCTAGGATACAAAGAAAAGAAAAATGAAAAAGCCTACAAATGCCTAATAGCTAGGGGACAAGATAAGAAGAAGGTAATAGCTAGAAAATGGATCCCCAAGGAGTATTTAGTGAACCCAATAGGAAAGAATTTATTTTGGGTTCCAAAATCCATCCTTAAGGGTTAGAATAACCCTAGGGTAGTCAACCATATGAACTTGACCTATATCATATTTTGGTTGACTTAGGATGACGGGACAACATTTTTTAGATAGTGTTGGGTGATGATAACGTGCCCATAAATAGGTAATAATGCTTAAATCATGATGATTGATGTAATTCCTATGTATATTTACAATCATGATTTATGTTTTTGATATTTGGCATGTTATCATGAGAAATAGGTTTAAATCATGCTTTAGGTGATAATTTGTTTATTATCATCGTATAATACCTAATGCATGACTATAATTTGATGAAAACACGTATTTCATGATCATAATGTAGAATTAATTGATATATGTCATTATGATCATGTAGGATGTTAGGTTGATACTTAACCATGATAGAATTGCATGAATATATGGGTTAAGTATATACAAATACCCCCTAGGATACATCTCACACTCACTATAGGCTAACTTGATTGCAAACTTAGCATGGGTGAGATATTAGGATGATACAAATGTCCACTAATGCCTATGGCATTTAGATGGTCATTTAAAGTATCAAAATAGCAATAATAGACCAATCATGGGGAAGGCTTATGTTTAATTCATAGACATATTGCCCAAAGATCATGGTTGGATATTTCATATGTTTTCAAAACAATTTCTTACCTTAAAATACATGTATTCATGTTTTGAAACAATTGGATGCAAAACTAGGTAGCTAACTTGATACTAGAATGATCAAAAACCTAGTGGTTTTTAGAGCTTTTGGATTTTTGGAAAAAACAAGAAAATATAATGAGTTTTCATGAAAAATTATTTTTCATTGATAGATATACTTAAAAGAAATATGTTCCCCAAATTTCATGATTTTTAGAATTTTCTGGAATTTATAATGCATTTAAATTGGCCCGTAAAATCAAAATTGATTCTTTGTGCTACGATCGCTATATCGATGCAATGATCGTGGCTAAATCAGGACATTGAAGGCCGAATTCAGTTTGTAAACCTACAACAAGTGGTAGAAATATACTTGATGCCATCAACAAGTGGTACCCAATTTTAAATCAACTTATCATATTTTCCCTCCATTATACTTGATGCCATGAGCTTATAACTTAGTGTTAATCTTTTTGATGGTGTCAAAGGGGGAGAAATGAGTATGTTTAAGTTAATTACTTTAGGGGGAGAAATATATGATAATATGATAGGGGGAGAAATATATGATAATATGATAGGGGGAGAAAATTTGCATAGAGAGTTTCATGGATTAAGGGGGAGTTGCATGTTGCTATATCATGTTTATCTTTACATGCTTTCTTACCTTAGAATTTATATCAAATGTTTTTACCTAACTTAAACGGATTGCCACACATCAAAAAGGGGGAGATTATTAGGGCAATCTCTTGCCGTAATATGGTTTTGATGGTGTGGCAAAGGGTTTAAGTTAGTTTGATATGTTGATGTGATATGTGCGTTGAAGTCGTGCAGGACTTAGTAATTCGCACATGGAGCCGTGGCGAGTTTCACATCTCATGACTCGTGCCTTGAGTCGGTGAAGGATAGCTTTGCGGAAGCCGTGCGCTTGGAGCATCTGAGGGACCGCCGGACGAGAAGCTTGGAGTGAAGCCGGAGGAAGTAGACTTCGAGGCAAGAGACGCGAAGGAGCATTGCAGAGCCGTGCGCCTGATGCTGCCGAGGGACGTGGCCGAGTACGAAGAGAACTTCGAAGGCGAGGGACTCCGAGAAATGAGAGTGAGCGATTGTAACCCGGGGAAGGGTAGCTCTTAGGTGAAACTTGGCCATTTGGCCAAGTGTCGGATGGGTTTTCGACACACCGATCGCCATGTCATGCGCATCGATCGCTCGAGTCGAGTGAGTTTGACCGGTATACGATCGATCGGATTGTGGCGATCGCCATACGTGGCTGATCGGGCCGATCACGATCGATCGGAAAGCGTGATCGGGTCAATAAGGGTTCTACGCAGAACCATTCGTAGCCGACCCAGGCGATCGATCGGAGCAATGATCGATGAGGTCCATCCCGATCGCTAAGAGTTCCGTGACTACAACGGTCGGGATCCGACGTGTTCGGAGGTCGCAGTGACGGGCCGATCGCCAAGGGCGCCTGATCGATGGCGCTAAACGGAAGAAGTTAGCCCTCTCTATAAAAAGAGAGGGTGTGAGCCTTTGAGAGGCTAATGCTCATACTCCAAACAATCTTCCTAGTGCCCCACAAGCTCTAAACTCTTCTTACCTGTTCTTACTCCATTCTATTTGTAAGAAGAGTGTGCTTGATTTGTAAAGGTTACCTCCACCTAGCTTGGTGCAAAGGAGAGACCATTTAGTGGATTGGTTTAATGGAGTGATTCACCGAGGACGAATCAGGGACCGTGGATTAGCGGCGTAGCCGTGAACCACGTTACATTCTTTGTTAGCGTTTGTATTTTCATTTATTGCTTGTCTTAGTTTATTGCTTCCGCTTGCGCTAACGTTTTTGTAGACGAGCAATTTACAACGTCCAACGTACGAGGGCTATTCACCCCCCTCTAGCCGGCCATACCGATCCCCTACATTATCATTAATGGATCAGATTTTATATGGGTCGGATCCATTGGGTGGCCAAGATCCAAATCCTCCTCATGGTCCCTATTGTAGCCTATTAAAAACCTCATTAAAGCCTAGATCCGACGGTGGAAAATGAAACCCTAAATATGATGGTGGGAATTGAATCCCTATATCCGACGGTGGAGATTGAAAGGAGGCTTAAGCCTAGCTCTATAAAAGGAGGGCTAGGGCTTGGGCGTGAACAATCTTTTGGGAGATTAGTGTTTTTGCTTCCATGCCTTGGGCGGCAAGAAACACTAGGAGAATTAGGGTTTGGAGATAGGTTTGGGTGGCGGCAAGAAGTGGAGGAGGTCTTAGGGTTCTTCTACCTCTCTTCCTAAGGTTTCTCCGGCGCAACTTCTCTTTCCCCTTGGTGGCCGGCACTCCTTCCTTGAAGGAAAGACCGGTGGTTCTTCTTTCTCCCCAAGTGGCTAGCCGTTCCTTGTCCATTGGATAGGGCCAGCACTATCTCCTTCTTCCTCTCCTTGGCCGGTGGCAATAACCTAGCTTGGAGCTTGGTGGTCGGCACTAGATAGGAGAAGAAGGGTTCGAGTATTCTTCCCTTTGTTCGGTGCGAGCAAGGAAAGGAAGATCGTGATATTGGAGGATTCATCTCTTTGAGGATCGTTACCCACACAACGTCCAAGAGGAGGATAGGACAAACAATAGAAGACCAAGAGGTAAACAAGAGGTATAATTCTTGTTTTGGTTTCCTTTTGTTTCTTTGTATTATGTATGTAATTTCATGTGGCTAATTTACTTGGACCCCGAAGATAAACACAAAAACCGGCGATCCATACATCATCTATTCCGGCGACAAATCGAGGATAAGAGTTAGGTTGCTTGAACAACAAGTTTGTTCAAGAGACCACTCTAATCGAATAGCACGATGATGGATCGGTTGCTTGGGTAATTCATCATCGTCTTGGATTAATTTTTTTTTAATCCTGGGACGAAGATAGGATCGCCATGCACAAGCGACCAAGTTGAAGTGGGAAGCGAAGCTTCGTCCTTCAAGTGGTATCAGAGCCACGGTTTCCGATTTTGTGTGTTTAGGATTCGGTTACTTTTATGCACCTATCATATATTGTATGTGCCGTATAATAGTAGGATGTACGTAGGCTAACTTTTTTATTGCAGGCATAAGATCCAACTATTATGGAAATATGTGTGTGTATGTGATTGGATATGTGTAATTGTAATATTATTTGAATCCTCGGGGTTGACGAGGTTAGTATTTAATTTTTGTAATTAAGTACGACATTGTTTAGCCATTCTTTTATTTTAGTTTACTTTCGATCTAGATTTCATGTACATTCTTTCGTAGAGTATAGGTGTTGGGATCTCTTTATGCAAAATAGCATATGCGCAACGAAAAAATTAGGATCCCTTCAAAGTGATCCTTGCGAAAGAAAAACTCGTACAAAAATAAATTTCTCAAAAGAAAACCTATCTTATAGGAGAATTCTACCTTTGTTGCGTGCCCTTTGCAATCCCGCTTTTCCTTGGATGTGTTGGATCTTTTAGCACGTTCAAATGTCCGTGCCTCTATATGTATCCACACGAGCAAGCTCTTGTCTCACAAAAGAAAACTAGAAGATCTCTCCTTTACTTCTTGCTAGAGAAGTCCCTAAAGGAGAGGAAAGTAGGGAAGAAGAGAAAGGAAGAAGAAGACTACTCTTCTTGCTAGCTTACACTCACAAAACCACACAACAAAAGCCTCTCCCACCAAGCCTTAAGCTCCTACTCAACTCCTTTGGCCAGCCACCCCATGGGGTGTTTTATAGGATTTGAAAAACTTTTCATCTCCTATCACATTCAATGCAATCAATGGCATTGAAAGATAATTAAACAAGGAGTTATCCTCCTTGTTTTGGCCGGCCACATGTGGAGGAAATCCAAGGGTCAAAACCCTTTGTCTCCTTCCAACTCATCAAGCTTAGGTGGCATGCTTATGTGACATGAATGGATGTTGAATTAATCTTATTAATTCAATAAGCTTATGTTATCATATTGAATTAATCTCATTAAATCAATAAGGTAACATATTGAATTAATCTTATTAAATCAATTAAGCTTAGCATATTGAATTAATCTCATTAAATCAATAAGCTAAAATTCTCATTAAGCTTAAAGTCCAAAAACCATTTTGTACTTAAGCTTATTCCCAAATTATTCTAGTCAAACTAGAATGCACTAATTCTTCTAATAATCATGCTCTTTGTGTGTGACCCTATAGGCTCTCATAACGTGCAATGAGCGGCATCTAGCAATACATCATTGCAACCCAAGTTACGAGATAAGTCAAGATCCGACTAACCTTTCCGTGACTACTATAATGTATGACCGTGTCCTTCTATCCTTGATATCGGATTGACCAATGAGACATAGACCGTGTCATCCTCGATCAATCTATGTGTTTCTTGATCCCTGAGTAAACTAACTCAAACAAATGAGCTCAATATCTCATATTGACTCATTCGAGCTTGGTCATGCGTTTTAGTAGTTCTACTCAATCAAGGGGCCCACAGATATCACTCCCGTCATATGGGAGGGATAGATCCCATCTACATCACTCACATCCCTCTGCATAATTTGTTATATACCCAGTAATCGCCTTTATGGTCCACCCTGTTACGGGTGACGTTTGACGATACCAAAGTACATAACTCCTTATGTAGGGAACCATAGTGACTTCAGGTTTGAGGACTATTCATACCAATAGTCACATGAGAAAGTTTATGACATTCATATGACGATCCATGAAACTTTCTCATGGCGGGTCAGTTCAGTATATATTCTCTAATATATACCCATGTGTCAACTTGATATCATATATCCATGACTTGTGAGATCAAGTCATCAATTGACCTACATGCTAGTCTTTATGTATTAATATTGCCCTTGCATATTAATACTTGACTAGGAACATTTAGGAAAGTGTTCTCTACAGCCTCTCATAATCAATTCTGTCAATTGATGTGCTGTAGATAAGAACCTACTTTTCTAGGGCATTATTATATATTTAATTTAGCTGGCACAAGCAAGACACAAATATATAATAACCAATCCTTTGCCTTTATAGAATATGATACAAAATGTTCCCTATTCAACCATCACATGATTGGTTCTAGGGCTATAGCTAACAATCTCCCACTAGCACTAGTACCAATCACTATGATATCTAATACCTAGTGACCTAGTGTGACCATCATGCTTCCTCTGTGCCAAAGCCTTGGTCAATGGATCTGCGATGTTAGCTTCTGTCGGTACTCTGCATATCCTCACATCTCCTCTATCGATGATCTCTCGAATGAGATGGAAGCGCCGTAGTATGTGTTTGGTCCGCTGATGTGATCGAGGTTCCTTAGCCTATGCAATAGCCCCATTGTTGTCACAATAGAGGTCTATTGGATCTGCAATGCTAGGAACTACTTCAAGTTCACTGATGAACTTGCGGAGCCAAACATCCTCCTTTGCTGCATCAGACGCAGCAATATACTCGGCTTCTATTGTAGAATCAGCAACTGTGTCCTGCTTCGAACTTTTCCAGCTCACAGCTCCACCATTCAGGCAAAACACGTACCCCGATTGCGATCTATAGTCATCCTTGTCTGTTTGGAAGCTTGCATCATTGTAACCCTTTACAGTTAGCTCCTCATTGCCTCCAAATATCAGGAAATATTCTTTCGTTCTTTGTAAGTATTTAAGAATATTTTTGACTGCTATCCAGTGACTTTCACCTGGATCCGACTGGTATCTACTCATCATGCTCAAAGCATACGAGACGTCAGGACGAGTACAAAGCATGGCGTACATGATAGACCCTATAGCAGATGCATAAGGGATCTTATCCATGCGATCTCTCTCCTCCTTAGAAGAGGGACATTGAGTCTTCGAAAGACTCACACCATGTGATAAAGGCAGAAATCCTTTCTTGGAATTTTGCATAGCAAAACGATCTAGCACTTTATCAATGTATGTACTTTGACTTAGGCCAAGTAATCTTTTAGATCTATCTCTATAGACCTTGATGCCTAAAATATAGGCAGCTTCACCTAAGTCTTTCATCGAGAAACAATTCCCTAACCACATCTTCATAGACTGGAGTGAGGGAATATCATTTCCGATGAGAAGTATGTCATCTACATACAAGACAAGAAATACAACTGTGCTCCCACTATTTCTCTTGTAGACACAAGGTTCATCTTCATTCTTGATGAAACCAAACTCCTTGATTGCATCATCGAATCGAAGATTCCAGCTTCGAGAGGCTTGCTTTAGTCCATAAATGGACCTTTGCAGTTTGCATACCTTTCCAGGATGCTTTGGATCTTCAAAACCCTCAGGTTGTGTCATGTACACATCCTCGAGTAGCTTTCCATTCAGAAAAGCCATTTTGACATCCATCTGCCAGATTTCATAATCGTGGTAGGCTGCAATAGCAAGTATGATCCGAATGGATTTAAGCATCGCAACTGGTGAAAAGGTTTCATCATAGTCAATACCACGAATTTGTTTGAATCCTTTAGCCACCAATCTACCTTTATAGGTATGCTTATTACCATCCATGTCAGTCTTTACTTTAAAGACCCACTTACACCCAATAGGTTTTACCCCTTCAGGTGGATCAACCAAAGTCCATACTTGGTTAGTGTACATGGATTCCATTTCGGATCTCATGGCCTCTAGCCATTTCTCGGAATCTGGTCTCATCATAGCTTCTTGATAGGATGTAGGCTCGTCAAGATCGACAAGCAATACTTCACCATTTTTAGTCAAGAGAAAAGAATATCTCTCGGGTTGACGACGGATCCTATCAGATCTACGAAGAGGTTGGTCTACTTGAACAGGTGTTTGCTCCACAACTCTTTGGGCAACAATTTCCTCATCCACAACACTTTGTGGTGCCTGTTCATTTTCCATCGAAGCCTTAGTGTTATCTTCATCCTGAATTTCTTCAAGATAAATTTTACTCTCACTAGTTTTTCTAGAAATAAATTCTCTTTCTAGAAAGACAACATTTCTGGCAACAAACACCTTGCCATGTGTGGGATTGTAAAAGTAATATCCCTTAGTTTCCTTGGGATATCCTACAAAATAACACTTATCTGATTTGGGTCCTAGTTTATCTGAGACTTGACGTCTAACATAAGCTTCACAACCCCAAATCTTTATAAAAGACATTTTGGGACTCTTCCCACTCCATAACGTGTATGGTGTCTTTTCTACGGCTTTTGATGGGACGCGATTAAGTGTGAAAGCGGCTGTCTCGAGAGCTAAACCCCAAAAGGAAGTAGGTAGATCAGTCTGGCTCATCATTGATCGTACCATATCTAATAGAGTACGATTTCTCCTTTCAGATACACCATTCCATTGTGGTGTTCCAGGTGGAGTGAGTTGGGATATTATCCCACACTCAGCCAGGTGATCACGAAATTCTTGACTAAGGTATTCACCACCTCGATCTGATCAAAGTAGCTTAATACGCTTACCAAGTTGGTTTTGTACTTCATTCTTGAATTCTTTGAACTTTTCAAAGGATTCTGACTTATGTCTCATCAAATATAAGTAGCCAAATCTACTCATATCATCAGTGAAAGTAATAAAGTACTTATAGCCTCCTTTGGCTTCGACATTGAAAGGGCCACATACATCAGTATGTATGAGTCCTAACAAGTCCGTCGCTCTCTCTCCATGTCTACTAAATGGAGTTTTAGTCATCTTTCCTAAAAGACAAGATTCGCATATCTCATATGATTCAAAATCAAATGAGTCCAATAATCCATCTTTATGGAGTTGGGATATGTGTTTTTCATTTATGTGACCTAGGCGACAGTGCCAGAGATATGTTTGGTTCAAATTATTCGATTTGAACCGTTTGGTATTTACGTTATAAATTGGGTTTTCTAAATCTAGAACATAGAGACCATTCATAAGTGGTGCATTACAATAGAACATTTCATTCAAATAAATGGAACAACATTTGTCCTTTATTATAAAAGAGAAGTTTTTCTTGTCTAAACAAGATACAGAGATTATGTTCTTTGTTAATGCAGGTACATAAAAGCACTCCTCTAGTTCTAAGATAAGCCCAGTGGGCAAAGACAAAGAATATGTTCCTACAGCTACAGCAGCAACTTTTGCGCCATTGCCTACTCGTAGGTCCACTTCGCCTTTTGCCATTAGTCTACTATTTCTCAGTCCCTGCACATTAGTACAAATGTGAGATGCACATCCGGTATCTAATACCCATGTAGAAGAAATAGATAGATTAACTTCTATAACGTGTATACCTGAGGCAGAAGTCCCACTTCTTTTATTCTTTACTTCCTCAAGGTAGACTTTGCAGTTCCGCTTCCAGTGTCCAGTCTCACCGCAATGGAAACAGTCCCCTTCCTTAGGTACTTTACCTTTACCCTTTGAAGTGGATGAATTGGCCTTGCCTTTGGATTGGGTCTTACCCTTGCCTTTGTGCTTACCTTTTCCCTTTTTGACCATTACTACATTACTAACTTTCCTTTTGAGATTTGGTTCAACAGTTCTTAACATGCTGAGAATCTCAGGCAAAGGTTTATCAATTTCATTCATGTTATAATTCATGACGAATTGATTATATGCTTCCGGCAACGATTGCAGGATAACATCGGTTGCCAATTCTTGGCTCAATGGAAAACCTAGTCTTTCAAGGTTCTCAACGTACCCAATCATTTTAAGTACGTGAGTTCCTATAGGTGTTCCTTCTTGCATCTTGCATGCAAAAAGAGCCTTAGACACTTCAAAACGCTTGTGCCTAGCTTGTCCTTGATATAGTTGTTTTAAATGCTCAACCATATCATAGGCATCCATGTTCTCACGTTGCTTCTGAAGCTCAGAGTTCATGGTGGCAAGCATAAGACATGACACATCTAATGCGTCATCTTGATGCTTCTTATAAGCATCCTTTTCAGCACGAGTGGCCGCAGGGGCGGGTGTTTCAGGGATAGACTGCTCTAGGACATATAGTTTACGTTCTTGCTTGAGGATAATCCTCAAGTTTCTATACCAGTCTAGAAAGTTAGCTCCATTGAGCTTGTCTTTCTCAAGGACAGATCGCAAGTTGAGGGGGTGTGTCGTGTTAGATGACATGGTGATCTACAACATTAAAATGCAAAATTAAGTATCATACCTAAGTCATTTAATTAGGCCTTTAATTAAATGAGGCTCCCACTAAATTCTCATAGCTTTGATATGAGCTAATTATTGATGTAGGCAAACACATTTTGCTTACATCATTAGCTTCTATTTAGCTATAAATTTATATGGGATAAAGATCCACATCATAATTCGTCTTGAGTTAGCTTTGGCTAATCGCCCAAGACGTAGAATGATTAGGTAGGCAATCTTTTGCCAATTACATCAGATGTAACACTTTAATAGCTTTGGTTAAGTTTAGATTAGTTCAGTGCTTATTCCTAAACCAGCTTCCAGGCTGTGGCGAGGCACAGAGGCCTTCTTTGATATCGGAGCAACGACCACTTCTAAGACAAAGCTGATGTTCGGAAATCACACAAAACTAATTTTTAAAACTTATGCTCAAAGCTAATATATGCCTCTACTTTCTTAATTAAGTCTTAACCAAGTTTGATAGCGGGACATCACGATTGTCCACTCGCACTCTTCCAAGATAAAATGCATTGCTTTGCTTTGGCAAACCCAATAACAAATGATCGAGGAAGTAGTGAGTACCAAACTTTGGTAGGCATATCGTTTAGTCTTATTAAGAAATAAACTTAAACATGCATCACATACATAATAGCAGTTGGGTTTCCGGCACCGCGGCGTGTGTGTGTTCGATCATGTTTCGTAAACATGAGCACAGCGGAAGCAATTAAAAATAATAAATTTATATTTATTACAACACACACAACACACGCATGCTATTACAACAAGTGTAGACATAACTGTAAATTAAAATTTGCAATAAAAGAAATTTTATCTACGTTATACCTTTCGTATGACGTGTAGTGGGAACGGCATCAACCGGAACGATCCTCGTAAGAATCGTCTCTATCCGTATCCACGCCGAGATCCTCGGGATGACTTCGCTAAGTCACGAGCTTCGTCTTCGTACGGGTTACTAGCCTCGTGTTGAAGACGACGTGATCGAGAGATGATCACGATCCGAATCCAAATTCGGATCCTAAAACGAGTTCTCAAAACTCACTTCTCCGGAGAGGTATTCGTCAACCGTTTGACGAATCCTTCGTCCCCCACCTCAGAGGATTACCGGAGATCAAATCCCCGGTAAGTTAGCCGCTGTCGGAGCACTAACCGTCGTCCAAACGACGCTCCGACAACAAAGAAACAAGCTGTCCAGAAAAACTGGACAGCTTTTGGTGGAGGAATAGAGGCGGCCAGGAGATGGAGCTCACCTTATCACGAACCCAAAGGAGATCACGGAGGGTCGCGGAGGTTCACCGGCTGAAGCTTGGGCGGCGGCAAGACTTGGGCGGCTGCACAAAGCTGGCGGCGGCACTAGGGTTAGGCGGCAATTAACTCAAAAGTGGGTGGCGGCAACTCTATTTTATAGAGAACTAATTCTCTTAATGGTTAATGGATCATATCCATAAAGCCCGTTAACCCGCTCCATTAAGATAAGTTAAAATAAACCAAACCATGATGGTTTATTTTAAGTTAAAACGAACCGAACCAACCTTTGGTTCATTCGTTTAATATAAACCAAACCCTTTGGTTTATTCTCATCCATTGGATTAGAACCAAACCATTTTGGTCCATCCATTATGTCTTCATAAGACACGGCCCATCCACGCTTCCATTGCGGTGAAACAATTTCATGCTCGCTTTATGTTTGGTCCAACCAAACATAGTTTCTCTCGATGCGAGAATCCCATTCTCAAGCTCGTTTTAAATCCTTTGGATTACACTCGTTGTCGTGTGACCAAATAGGTTCTCGGTTTATGTTGGCCGTCTATAATTAACCATTAATTATAGAGCGATCATGAGTGGCACCTAGTAGTACATCATGATCCCCAATTAACCGAAAAGATCAGCGGTTGATCGAACTATTTACGAAACCCTTGATGGCTCGAATGAATCGTGCCCCATTCCCTTCACTCATCTTATACCCACTTGGTTGGGACATGGTCTATTGTGCCGATCCCCACTAGGTGACTACGTCACACCTAGCCCAAGTATCATTTCCTCGTCCTCAGTTCTAGTTACTCCACATGTATCGAAGAGTACCTTACTCTAAACATGTAATGCTTTGGCCAAAGACTTTAGTAACAATCCGACGAGAGGCCATGGGTATACATCTCCTATAAGGAGTGGTGAATCCTTTATAGGCTATTCAAACACCTTGATCACTTGACTTATACCCAATCATCCGGGTCCACATCTCCTTAGAGATGTTTGCTTAAGATGTCAAAGCATAAGTCTCCATGATCAAGATGACTTGAATCAGTAAGTCGAAGGAACATCGCACTTAAGCCACGCATAAGAACTTCATTGACATATCTATATATGCGAAGAACCATATGAAGTCTTACGGTGGTCACTCCAATGAACTAGTTACCATAACTAGCATCCACGATTAACTCGGACATCACTATGTCTCCGGCCCGGTGAGAATCGGTGCTTGGATACACGAGGTATACCTCGTGCTAGTCTCGGCGAATTGATGGTGTCCAAATCCATCAATTCATCGACTAGGGATAATTAGATACATCACAATTACACATGTAGAGATACTCACTAGTTGTGATCCAATCACAAATTCTCTCATCTTTGTGAATCGTATCGTGGACATTGATAAATGAGTTTAAGATCCAATCAAATACATTAAACATGTATACTCAAATAGTGAATCTTCATTTATCATATAAATGGTTCATACATAAGGCGATTGCCTTAGGACATCTCTCATATATTACTAACAGACTCCCACTTAGCCTAATGCCAATCGCTACGGTATCCAATACCATAAGCTCTAACATGACCCTCAAACTTACTTTGAGGTAATGCTTTAGTCAAAGGATCCGCTAAGTTCCTTTCAGTGGGAATTTTCTCGATTTGTATTTCGTTCCTACTGATGATCTCTCTGATAAGATGATAGCAGCGAAGCACATGTTTGGATCATTGATGAGACCACATCAAGTTCATAGATGAACTACTTGATCCAAACCGCTTCCTTTGCTGCTTCCAAAGCTGCAACGTATTCTGCCTTAGTGGCAGAATCCGCTATAGTGTCAAGCTTGGAACCTTTCCAACTTATTGCGCCTCCATTCTAGGTGAATACATACCCAGACTAAGACATGGAATCATCCTTGTCTGTCTGGATCTGGCATCCGTATACCCACGTATCACCATGTACCCTTCTCCATATATTAGGAACACATCCTTAGTTCTTCTCAAGTACTTAAGGATCGTCTTAACAATGATCCCAATGATCCATTCTGGATCGGATTGAGTATCTGCTCGTGACACTCAGAGCATACGATACATCGGGCCTCGTACATAACATAGCATACATGATAGATCCTATTGCGGATGCATAGGGAATCTTACTCATGCAAATCCTCTCGTCTTCTGTGCGCGGACACATAGACTTCGAAAGGTGTACCCCATGCCTGATGGGTAGGAAACCTTTCTTGGATTCCGACATGCTAAACCTCTTTGCTTTTCGGTCTATATATGTAGGCGAAAGACCAAGCAACTGTTTCGATCTATCTCTATAGATCTTAATCCCGAGGATGTAGGTTGCTTCTCCCAGGTCTTTCATGGAGAATGTCTTGGATAACCAAACCTTAACTGACTGTAAGATTGAAACATCGTTTCCTATAAGTAATATGTCATCGACATACAATACTAGGAACACGACTGCACTCCCACTAACCTTCTTGTACACACAAGGTTCGTCTGGATTTTGTGAGAAATCAAACCTTTTGATTGTCTCATCAAAACGGATATTCCAGCTCCTGGATGCTTGCTTCAATCCATAAATGGATCGTCATAATTTGCATACCTTGGTTTTATCAACCGATGTGAAACCCTCAGGCTGTATCATATACACGTCCTCGAGCAGGTTTCCATTAAGGAAAGTTGTTTTCACATCCATCTGCCATATCTCATAATCATAATGAGCCGCTATGGCCAGGAGCATCCGAATGGATTTAAGCATAGCTACAGGCGAATAGGTTTCGTCATAATCAACACCTTGCTTTTGACGATATCCTTTCGCCACCAATCTAACCTTATAGGTAATC
This sequence comes from Wurfbainia villosa, assembly GCA_025175895.1. NCBI lineage: Eukaryota > Viridiplantae > Streptophyta > Magnoliopsida > Zingiberales > Zingiberaceae > Wurfbainia > Wurfbainia villosa. The sequence goes on from CM045995.1 coordinate 29,185,893, forward strand.
ACATTACCATCCATGTCGGTTTTCTTCTTGAAAACCCACTTGCACCCTATAGGCTTTATGCCTTCAAGTGGGTCAACCAAGTTCCAAACTTGGTTTTCGTACATGGAATCCATTTCCGACTTCATGGCACCAAGCCACTTATCCCTTTCTGAACTTGTCAGCACTTCTTCATAACTGGTAGGCTCCTCATCATCAATGAGTAACACGTCGTTCGATTCACTTACGAGAAATCCATATCTCTCAGGAATATTGCGTGTTCTACCAGATCTACGAAGATGTGGTGTTACAATAAGTCCAGCCGATTGCTCATCACTATGAGTTGTCGGCTGTTGTGCTTCACCAGGTATCTCATCAATGTCTATTTGAGTCTCCCGAACCTCCTCAAGCTCGACGACACTCCCACTGTTTTCTTGCAAGAGAAACTCTTTCTCTAGAAACACAGCATGCCTTGAAACAAACACCTTTTGTTCCACAGGATGATAGAATTGGTAACCCCTTGTTTCCTTAGGGTATCAATAAATAGACATTTATCGGACTTAGCATCCAATTTATGCGTCTGATCCGCTTCACATAAGCGAGACAACCCCATATCTTCAAGTAAGATACATGAGGTTTCTTACTCCATATCTCATATGGAGTAGTTGAGACTACCTTAGTAGGCATTACATTTAACAAGTAAACATGTCTGAAGTGCATAACCCCAAAGGACTTGGGAAGAGTCGCATGATTCATCATTGACTGACCATGTCCAACAAGGTCGATTCGCCTCTCGGATACACCATTATCTTTGTGGTGTATAGGCGAGTCCATTGAGACAATATGCCATTGTCTCTTAGATAATCAAGAAACTCTTGACTTAAGTATTCACCACCTCGATCCGATCGAAGTATTTTAATACTCTTGTCATGTTGTTTCTCTACTTCATTTCTAAATTCTTTGAACCTTTCAAAGGCTTCAGACTTGTGTTTCATCAAGAACACATACCCAAACCGTGAGTGATCATCGGTGAAGGTAATGAAGTAGCTATAGCCTCCTAAAGCTTGAGTTGACATAGGTCCACATACATCTGTATGTATTAGACCTAGTAACTCTCCCACTCGTTCACCTTTTCCAGTAAAAGATAACTTAGTCATCTTGCCTTTTAAGCATGATTCGCATGTATCGTATGAATCCAATTCAAACGATTCCAGAATTCCACATCTGTGTAATTTGGACATGCGTTTCTTGCTTACATGGCCAAGACGACAATGCCACATGTAGGAGTCTAATTGATTATCTTTTCGAGCACGCTTGTTGCTCGCCGATATTGAAAATGTCCTTTGGATATCGTCCAAGCGTATAAACACCATTGCTTAAAGTTCCGGTTCCATAAAGAACTCCATTCAAAGTTATATAACAACAATTGTTACTAAGCGTCAAATGGAAACCATTTCTATTTAAACAAGAAATAGAAATGATGTTCTTTATCAACAAGGAACATAAAAGCAATTGTCGATTCTAAGACAAGTCCACTGGAGTTTCAACAAATGCGTTCGATGGCGAGGCGGACCTTTGCTCCATTCCCAACACGTAAATTTGACTCTCCCCTTGACGAGTCTTCTTCTATTCCTTAGCCCATGTATGTCATTACATATATGTGAGCCACACCCAGTATCCAATACCCAAGTGTCTAAGGAAATAGAATGACAATCAATAAAGAAGATTTCTGAAGAAGATGGGGCATCCGATGCCTTATCCTTCTTCACGGACTCAAGATAAATCTTGCACTTTCTTCGCAAATGGCTCTCCTTGCCATAATGATGGCAAGTGCCCTTTTGCGCTGGTTCCGCCTTCTTTGCCTTTTTCTTTCCTTTCTTCTGTTCTTTTGCCTTCCTCTTAGAACCTTTCTTTGAGGAATCAACCAACAGAACCGCCTTCTCCTCATGCTTTACAGAAGGCTCCACAGTCTTCAGCATATTAAGGAGCTCGGGAATGGTGGATTCCAATTTGTTCATCCGATAGTTCATCACAAATTGCGAGAAGCTCTTGGGCAAACAATGCAGAATTAAGTCAATACTTAACTCATGATCCATCACAAAACCGAGGGTAGCTAGCCGCTCGATGTACCCGTTCATCTTTAGCACAAACTGCACTACAGACGAACCTTCTTGCATCTTCGTAGTGAAGAGGAGCCTAGAGACCTCGAACCTTTCGGATCTCGCTTGCTCATCGAACAACTCATGAAGATGGAAGACCATAGTATTAGCATCCATATGCTCATGCTGCTTTTGTAGCTCAGGTACCATCGCCGCTAGCATGATGCAACCCGCCAGCTCAGAATCTGCCGTATGTTTCTGATAGACCAACATTTGGTCTGGAGTTGCATCGTCCTTAGGACGGTCAGGAACAGGCTCTTCAAGGACATATGCAAGCTTTTCCGCCTTGAGAACAATTCTCAGGTTTCTAAGCCAGTCCAGGAAGTTAGGCCCAGTCAGTTTGTTCCAATCCAAAATAGTGCACAAATTCAAAGACGTCATGATCAATTTATTGACCTAGAAATACAAAACGAGCATATATGAGAAAATGATTTTAAAATGCATCAATATACATTTATAAATCCCATTCATTTTTCGAATTTCAAAAACCCTTAAAATCACTTCGGGAGATCGTAGGTCCATCTCCGAATGGGCTGATATCCATCATAGATAAGAACAACCTTGGAGTGAGTCCAACAAGCCATTCTTAGCTATGATGGTGGGCATCAAGTATACCGATTACATATCATGTATATGTAACTATCACAATGTGCTATCAACTAATTGAATGTTTACACATACATTGGGTTGTTAACACATTAACAAGTATGCATCATATGCATAGCACCCAACTTCACCTCTCTTCACATCGACCTTGGAGTGAGTCCAACAAATCGATGCTCCAAGTTAAAGCCGACCCATTAATCGTGAAATAGTTTTAATATGGTTAGAGCGCATTCAACCAATTAGCGGGCTTGGAGTGAGTCAACAACCCAAACTAACGATTGACCTCGGCTCTTACCATATTAGAGTTAAACTATTCCAATGATTTGAACATGTTGAGGTTGGTAGGGCTTGGTGAGTCCAACAACCCAAACAAGAAACAGAACTCTGGTTCTAACCATATTAATGGAAGGTGTAGGCTTTAATATTGAGTTAGGGTTTTATGTCTCATCCTCTTTGCATGCAAATAACTATTATCTACATGGCATGGCATACATGGCATACATCTACATGTCACGACACGCATGGCATAATGTTATGCATCTAATGCAATTACATGGCATACAATTATGTCATGTACATAATTTCCTTATTTGTCATAACTATTTATGGAAATAAAATATGTTTAAGATTTGATTCTCCAAATCAAATCATAATTAAATTAGGAAACAAATTTCCAAATCTAATCACATATTTTATTCATAGAATTATTTGATTAAGGAAAATCTATTTAGGAAACCAATTTCCTAAATCTTTAAAACTACTTATGGAAATAAAATATTTAAAGATTTGATTTCCCAAATCAAATCATGATTAAATTAGGAAAAAAATTTCCAGAATCTAATCAAATATTTTATTTAAGGAAAATATCAATTTCCATAAATACTTCCAACTTTCCAAAAGTGGAAGATTTCCATAAATACTTCTAGACTTTCCAAAATTGAAAAATTTTCATAAATACTTCTAAATTTCCAAAATTTAGAAAATTTCTAGAAATACATTATGACTATCGCAAAACAATTTTTACGATTATGTCGAAACACAACCTGGGTTCTGATACCACTGTTGGGTTTCCAGCACCGCGACATGTGTGTGTTCGATCATGTTTCGTAAACATGAGCACAGCGGAAGCAATTAAAAATAATAAATCTATATTTATTACAACACACACAACACACGCATGCTATTACAACAAGTGTAGACATAACCGTAAATTAAAATTTGCAATAAAAGAAATTTTATCTATGTTATACCTTTCGTATGACGTGTAGCGGGAACGGCATCAACCGGAACGATCCTCGTAAGAATCGTCTCTATCCGTATCCACGCCGAGCTCCTCGGGATGACTTCGCTAAGTCACGAGCTTCGTCTTCGTACGGGTTACTAGCCTCGTGTTGAAGACGACGTGATCGAGAGATGATCACGATCCGAATCCAAATTCGGATCCTAAAACGAGTTCTCAAAACTCACTTCTCCGGAGAGGTATTCGTTAACCGTTTGACGAATCCTTCGTCCCCCACCTCAGAGGATTACCGGAGATCAAATCCCCGGTAAGTTAGCCGCTGTCAGAGCACTAACCGTCGTCCAAACGACGCTCCGACAACAAAGAAACAAGCTGTCCAGAAAAACTGGACAGCTTTTGGTGGAGGAATAGAGGCCGGCTAAGGAAAGATGGAAGCTCACCTTATCACCGAACCCAAAGGAGATCACCGGAGGGTCGCCGGAGGTTCACCGGCTGAAGCTTGGTCGCCGGCAACAAGTTGGAAGGCTGCAGAAAAGCTGGGCGGCGGCAACTTAGGGTTGGGCGCCGAATACTCCAACAAGGGGTGGGCGGCAACACCAAGGGCTTAGGGTTTTTTATTAGGGCTTAATTATCCATTAAGCCCTCTTTTATAGAGAACTAATTCTCTTAATGGTTAATGGATCATATCCATAAAGCCCGTTAACCCGCTCCATTAAGATAAGTTAAAATAAACCAAACCATGATGGTTTATTTTAAGTTAAAACGAACCGAACCAACCTTTGGTTCATTCGTTTAATATAAACCAAACCCTTTGGTTTATCCTCCTCCATTGGATTAGAACCAAACCATTTTGGTTCATCCATTACGTCTTCATAAGACATGGCCCATCCACACTTCCATTGCGACTGAAACAATTTCATGCTCGCTTTATGTTTGGTCCAACCAAACATAGTTTCTCTCGGTCTGAGAATCCTATTCTCAAGCTCGTTTTAAATCCTTTGGATTACACTCGTTGTGCGTGTGACCAAATAGGTTCTCGGTTTATGTTGGCCGTCTATAATTAACCAATAATTATAGAACGATCATGAGTGGCACCTAGTAGTACATCATGATCCCCAATTAACCGAAAAGATCAACGGTTGATCCAGAACTATTTCTGAAACCCTTCAGTAGCTCTAATGAATCGTGCCCCATTCCCTTCACTCATCTTATACCCACTTGGTTCAGGACATGGTCTATTGTGTTAGTCCCCACTAGGCTGACTACGTCACACCTAGCCCAAGTATCATTTCCTCATCCTACGGATTCTAGTTACTCCACATGTATCGAAGAGTACCTTACTCTAAACATGTAATGCTTTGGCCAAAGACTTTAGTAACAATCCGACGAGAGGCCATGGGTATACATCTCCTCGCAAGGAGTGGTGAATCCTTTATAGGCTATTCAAACACCTTCGATCACTTCGACTTATACCCAATCATCCCGGGTCCACATCTCCTTAGAGATGTTTGCTTAAGATGTCAAAGCATAAGTCTCCATTATCAAGATGACTTGAATACCGCAAGTCAAAGGAACATCGTACTTAAGCCACAGTAAGAACTTCATTGACATATCTATATATGTAGAGAACCATATGAAGTCTTACGGCTGGTCACTCCAATGAACTAGTTACCATAACTAGCATCCACGATTAACTCCGGACATCACAATGTCTCCAGCCAGTGAGAATCAGCTGCTTGGATACACCAAGGAGTATACCTCGTGCTAGTCTCGACAGAATTGATGGTGTCCAAATCCATCAATTCATCGACTAGGATAATTCGATACATCACAATTACACATGTAGAGATACTCACTAGTTGTGATCCAATCACAAATTCTCTCATGTCCGTTAATCGACGTGACATCCAAAGAAATGAGTTTAAGATCCAATCAAATACATGAAACATGTATACTCAAATAGTGAATCTTCATTTATCATATAAATGGTTCATACATAAGGCGATTGCCTTAGGACATCTCTCATATATTACTAACATTAGCATACATCACATATAAGCTAAATTAACATGCATCACATACATATTAGCATACTAAGCGTGTCATGGTTATGGCCCTTATTCTACAATCTTCTCAAGCCAATGAGAAGATTGATTGGTCAACCTAGGGATAGCATCTTCTCCCAAGTGCTTCCTTTTGGTTGTCATGTGTTGTTGACTTCCTCCTTGTAACATCATCTTCCAATGGACCCTCCATCTTTATTTTGTATATTACAAAAGGAGAAATACTCGAGTTACATTCGAGTCTAAAACTAATTTTACAACAAGATTTTTAGGAGAAAGGCACGACTCGCAGGCCGTATTAAGAATTACAACACACATTCACAAACTTTTTGGGACTAGGCCATAACCATGCACCATGTCATTTTTAACTTTTAAAAGACATCGGATATTTTATTATGTTTGAAAAATTGCTAATGCAATTATCAACTCATAATAAAATTTATCCTACTTCTATATCATATATAAAATAGAGAAAAACTATTTTTTATACGATCTTTCGCAAGTGGCTCTGATACCACTGTTGGGATCTCTTTATGCAAAATAGCATATGCGCAACGGAGAAATTAGGATCCCTTCCAAGTGATCCTTGCGAAAGAAAAACTCGTACAAAAATAAATTTCTCAAAAGAAAACCTATCTTATAGGAGAATTCTACCTTTGTTGCGTGCCCTTTGCAATCCCGCTTTTCCTTGGATGTGTTGGATCTTTTAGCACGTTCAAATGTTCGTGCCTCTATATGTATCCACACGAGCAAGCTCTTGTCTCACAAAAAAAACTAGAAGGTCTCTCCTTTACTTCTTGCTAGAGAAGTCCCTAAAGGAGAGGAAGGTAGGGAAGAAGAGAAAGGAAGAAGAAGACTACTCTTCTTGCTAGCTTACACTCACAAAACCACACAACAAAAGCCTCTCCCACCAAGCCTTAAGCTCCTACTCAACTCCTTTGGCTAGCCACCCCATGGGGTGTTTTATAGGATTTGAAAAACCTTTCATCTCCTATCACATTCAATGCAATCAATGGCATTGAAAGATAATTAAACAAGGAGTTATCCTCCTTGTTTTGGCCGGCCACATGTGGAGGAAATCCAAGGGTCAAAACCCTTTGTCTCCTTCCAACTCATCAAGCTTAGGTGGCATGCTTATGTGGCATTCATGGATGTTGAATTAATCTTATTAATTCAATAAGCTTATGTTATCATATTGAATTAATCTCATTAAATCAATAAGGTAACATCTTGAATTAATCTTATTAAATCAATTAAGCTTAGCATATTGAATTAATCTCATTAAATCAATAGGCTAAAATTCTCATTAAGCTTAAAGTCCAAAAACCATTTTGTACTTAAGCTTATTCCCAAATTATTCTAGTCAAACTAGAATGCACTAATTCTTCTAATCATCATGCTCTTTGTGTGTGACCCTATTGGCTCTCATAACGTTGGCAGTGGATCTAAACTCTTTTAGATACACAAGCAATGAGCAGCATCTAGCAATACATCATTGCTACCCAAGTTACGAGATAAGTCAAGATCCGACTAAACTTTCCGTGACTACTATAATGTATGACCGTGTCCTTCTATCCTTGATATCAGATTGACCAATGAGGCATAGACCGTGTCATCCTCGATCAATCTATGTGTGGTTCCGAGCTCAATATCGCATATTGACTCATTCGAGCATGACCATGCGTTTTAGTAGTTCTACTCAATCAAGGGGCCCACAGATATCACTCCCGTCATATGGGAGGGATAGATCCCATCTACATCACTCACATCCCTCCGCATAATTTGTTATATACCCAGTAATCGCCTTTATGGTCCACCCTGTTACGGGTGACGTTTGATGATACCAAAGTACATAACTCCTTATGTAGGGAACCGTAGTGACTTCAGGTTTGAGGACTATTCATACCAATAGTCACATGAGAAAGTTTATGACACTCATATGACGATCCATGAAACTTTCTCATGCCGGGTCAGTTCAGTATATATTCTCTAATATATACCCATGTGTCAACTTGATATCATATATCCATGACTTGTGAGATCAAGTCATCAATTGACCTACATGCTAGTCTTTATGTATTAATATTGCCCTTGCATATTAATACTTGACTAGGAACATTTAGGAAAGTGTTCTCTACAGCCTCTCATAATCAATTCTGCCAATTGATGTGCTGTAGATAAGAACCTACTTTTCTAGGGCATTATTATATATTTAATTTAGCTGGCACAAGCAAGACGCAAATATATAATAACCAATCCTTTGCCTTTATAGAATATGATACAAAATGATCCCTATTCAACCATCACATGATTGGTTCTAGGGCTATAACTAACAATAGGATCGATGAATGTAAATTAAAATAATTATTCTCGGCTCAGATCTCTGGATGAATTATACATGGCGTAGGGAGGAGCGGACGAGATGATGACATGACGGGAGGCATATTGGAGAACAAAAGCCATAATAGTTGGAAAATATTTTTTTTATATTTATTGCTTCTTGTTTGATATGCATGTCGTGTGCTAGGAAAATTCCTTAATTTTAAATTACTAAGTGGGAGAGGGATAATTTTTTATAAATTTCCACGTCCTCCATTACGATTTGACATGTGATACAAACAAACTTGCGCGTCGGCTCTGAGTGCCTTCCTCCCCATTGGATGAGTTTGTTTTGCGGATCACACGGTCAAATATGGTTATAGGAAATTATTTAGGAGTGTGTGTACTTCCCCATCGGAAGGCACATAATCCGAGATAATTGCCTTAGTTGTTGGAATGTATACTGAAAGCCTAGCTCTTTTTGTATGAACATTTTATTTTGGAATAAGAATCACATGATCATTGTTTGCACTTTATATATTTATATGTGTGCATATTGTCTAATATTTTACATTGTAGATAACATGGTGCTTGGTGTGGCACAGAAGATCATGTTATCAGTCCCTTGTAAAATATAAGTAGAGGCTCACGACCAAGATGGTTTTGGACAAACCATTGGCATGGTTGTAGTGTAGTTTGGTATTGTTTTGTCTTGAACATAAAGTTACAGTAGTACACTTAGGTGTATTGAGCAAGACCGACATAGAGGTGATTCAATTTAGTACTGACTACATAATTGAATCGGACCTCGGATATTATGTTGTGCATGCTCTTAATCCCGATATAATAACGGGCACATGTACTTAGTATTTATTTCTTTGATTTACCAGAGGGTGAGATTTAGATGGATTAAATCAATATGCCCGGTAAGTTGGGAAATGATATTATTTACATGGTGTGTCGTTGATTATAGGAGGAACCCGTGTCCTATATATTAGGTTGATGATGTCCCCTTGAGGAGCTCAAAAGGTTCATCATGTAAACCCAGCTGGTTGACTTAGTCAACATGATGATAAGGTTGTAACGCCCGTAAAAAGTCTCCAGCAATTTTACAAGGATTTTTGGCTTTACGATAATGGGCTTTATGGGGGTTTTCCGAAAATAAAAGGAAATAGCCAAAAAGAGATGCAAGGCCTAGGAATTGAACCCCAAACCTCTAGAGATAGCCAAGCCCTATAGATGCACCCCCTAACCATAAGCCCAATAGGATTAAATCATTAAGAGAAGAGGGGAATTATAGATAAGGGTGATGAGGGTAAATGAAGGGGCATGGAAAAGAAAAGAGCAACTTCCCTTTCTCCCTTTATAAAGAAGAAGGAAGTTACCATTTGGCCACTTCTTCCTCTCCTCTTCATCCTCACCGAAACCACCTTGCTCCCCCTCTCCATTTGCACCTTTGGCCGAAATCCCTCCAAGCAAGAAGAAGCTAGGGTTGGCTTCCATTAGGTCATCTTCCAACAAAAAAAAAAAAAAAAGCAAAGCGAAGGATGTAAGATTTCCTCACCTGCAGTATATTAGTTTTGTAGGATGAAATACATGAAAGAAATAGGGGTTTGGGAGCTTCATATGTTTCGGCCAACTAATGTCTTGGGCTAGGATTCATGAAATATGCTATTAGGGAAACCTTTTATATGTTGTATGCTCCAAGTAGGGATCCTTAGGTAACAAAAGTCCAAGGGTTTTAACCCTATATGTTTCGGCCACCAAGGGTTTAGGGTTAGGGTTTCATGAAGAGCTCCCCCTTATGAAGTTAGGTTATGATATAGGCTTACATGAATAGATGTAGGTGATAAAAATTCCAAAGATATTAACCCTACAAGTTTCGGCCAACCCATGAAATTAGGGTTAGGGTTGCATGAAAATATTTCTAAGGATACTATGATAGGTTATAAGGCTTCATGAATGAATTTTAGGGGGCAAACCCAAGCTTGAGCCCCTCACAAGTTTCGGCCAACCCATGAAATTAAGGTTAGGGTTGCATGAAAATATTTCTAATAATGCTATGATAGGTTATAAGGCTTCATGAATGAGTTTTAGGGGACAAACCCAAGCTTGAGCCCCTCACAAGTTTCGGCCAACCCATGAAATTAGGGTTAGGGTTGCATGAAAATATTTCTAATAATGCTATGATAGGTTATAAGGCTTCATGAATGAGTTTTAGGGGACAAACCCAAGCTTGAGCCCTTCACAAGTTTCGGCCAACCAAGGAAACTAGGGTTAGGGTTGCAAGAAAAAGGCTTCTAAGGGAACTAGGGGATGTTGTATGCCTCATGTAGGAGTTTTAGGTGATGAACATGCTTTGTGATTAATATGCCATGAATATGCCAAAGAAATAGGCTTCATGTTATGATGTAATGTGCCATGAAATATGCTTAGGTGATGAACATGTTTTTATGATTTAATATGCCATGGATATGCCAAAGAAATAGGCTTCATGTTATGATGTAATGTGCCATGAAATATGCTTAGGTGATGAACATGTTTTTATGATTTAATATGCCTTGAATATGCTTAGGAAACATGCTACATGTCGATGATGTAATGTGCCATGAAATATGCTTAGGTGATGAACATGTTTTTATGATTTAATATGCCTTGAATATGCTTAGGAAACATGCTACATGTCGATGATGTAATGTGCCATGAAATATGCTTAGGTGATGAACATGTTTTTGTGATTTAATATGGCATGAATATGCCAAGGAAATATGCTTCATGTTTATGATGTAATGTGCCACGAAATATGCTTGTATGATGAACATGTTTATACTTTAGGACCCCTTTAGGGTACTCTTATGTTATGAATGCATGTGTCCTTATGATAAGATGGAGATGCTTCCCTTTCAAGCAGGGATCAAGAGCTCTCCTTATGATAAGATGGAGATGCTTCCCTTTCAAGTAGGGATCAAGAGCTCTCCTTAAGATAAGATAAAGTGGAGATGCTTCCCTTTCAATTAGGGATCAAGAGCTCTCCTTATGACAAGATAAGATTAAGATGCTTCCCTTTTTATGTTGGGGATCAAGAGCATTCTTTATACTATGACAAGAAAAGAAAGGAATAAAGTATTTTACTTTGTAAGAGGTTAAGTACCCGACCCGTCAGGTGGTCGTTAATCAAATCCATAGGGACATAAGAAGACGTAAGAGGTCTTGCCCTGGTAAGTGTAAGAGGTCTTGCTCTGGTAGGTCCGGTGGCTCGCTACCCCAGCCTATTAGGGAACGCGCATTATGTGGTACTTAACCTAGGGCCCCCCAAACAAGTTATGATGATATTGAAGTATCTATATGTATATGTTTTGAAAAGAAAAGACTTTTATGAAATTGTGTATGCTTATGTTAAAGATTATGAATGCTTACGAACTCGTCCTTTATGCATTTTAGATGCTATGAAGTTATGATGCTTGCAGTAGTTTAAGAATGCTTGTGATTATGTGCCTTATGCATGTTTAGGATTTATATCATTATAAATGTTTATGCTCAAGTTAAAAATGCTTATGATTAAGTCCTTTATGCATGTTAGACTCTATGAAGTTATGATGCTTACAGTAGTTTAAGAATGCTTGTGATTATGTACCTTATGCTTGTTTAGGATTTATATCATTATAAATGTTTATGCTCAAGTTAAAAATGCTTATGATTATGTCCTTTATGCATGTTAGACTCTATGAAGTTATGATGCTTGCAGTAGTTTAAGAATACTTGTGATTTTGTGCCTTATGCATGTTTAGGATTTATATCATTATAAATGTTTATGCTCAAGTTAAAAATGCCTATGATTATGTCCTTTATGCATGTTAGACTCTATGAAGTTATGATGCTTGCAGTAGTTTAAGAATACTTGTGATTTTGTGCCTTATGCATGTCTAGGATTTATGTCATTATAAATGTTTATGCTCAAGTTAAAAACGCTTATGATTATGTTCTTGAAGCATGTTAGATTTTACTAAGTTATAATGCTTATAGTAAGAACATTGGGGTTTATGTACTTCCTGCATGTCTAAGATTTATATCATGAATGCTTATGTTTAGATTATGCCCTGCTTGGTGTTAATTATGCTTAGCATGCTGATGTAAACTCTATGCCATGCTTAGGTTTCATTACATGGTATGTTGTTGATTAGTGCTACTATGGAATACTAAGGCCATTTATGCTAGCATGCTTATGTTTCTAATTGCTTGATGAAGTTCGTGTTTTTTGTGAGTAGGAAAGAATCTTACTAAGCTTTATGCTTATAGTTTATGTTGTCCATATACTGCAGGTCAAGGGAACCTGAACTAGAGGAGGTAGCAGGAAGGACCCAGTGTGTGTGATAGTGGCATGGTGGAGAAAGACCCTACTACTCTCTGCTTATATTTATATGCTCAATTAACAACTTAAGACCTTGCTTCCGCTTATAAGACTTGTGAATTATTAGTACCATGTTGGATATTGCTTAGTTATGTTATTGTTCAATTACTTAAGAAAGTTGATGTGATAGAACTCACGAATGGATCCTTATGATGGGCATGTTATGAAATGAGATAAGATATGGTAACATGCTAACTATGAATAAGATAGGTAATGCATGTAGAAAGGAAGGTTTATGCCATGATAACATGCTTAAGTAAATGGTGAAATGATCCATGTGTATTATGTTTTAAAAGAAAAAAAAAGAAAGGGGTAAAAGTAGCGCCGCCCTGATAGCAGATAAGGGCGGGCATTACAAAGGTTGAGTGGTACTACTCGAGGAATTAGATGTTAATTAATTGATGGTCAGTAAATCAATTAATTGACGGACATTCGATATCTTAAACACGGGGAGATTAATGTACGAATAATATATGGAGCCCATATTAATTTATGGAGGTTGGTGAGGTAGTTCAATGATGATCCTCTAGTGGAATGGAACATCATTGATGGATCAAGTTTGTGTGGTTCCGATCCATCGGGTGGCCAAGATCCAACTCCTCTTTATGGTCCCTATCGTAGCCTAATATAATCCTTGTGAAGTCTAGATCCAAGAATGTAAAACAAAACCTAGAACCAACGGTTGGGATTAAATCCCTAGATCCGATGGTTAGGATGAAACCCTAGAACCAACGATTGGGATTAAATCCCTAGATTCGATGGTTAGGATGAAACCCTAGAATCGACGATTGGGATTAAATCCCTAGATCCGACGGTTGGGATAAAACCCTAGATCTGACGGATGGGATGAAACCCTAGATCCGACGGTTGGGATGAAATCCTAGATTCGACGGTTGGGATGAAACCCTAGATCCGACGGTTGGGATAAAACCCTAGATCCGACGGTGGAGATTAAATCCCTAGATCCGACAGTGGAGATTAAAGGAGGCTTAAGCCCAATTCTATAAATAGAAGGCTTAAGCTTGGGCGGCAAGAATTAATTGAATTGGAGTAAGGGTTTGGCTCTTCTCAAAGTGGGCGGCTAGGGTTTTGGAGCAAAGGCTTGGGCGACAACCATCTTCCTTCTCCTTGTTGTCGGCGCCCATCTTCCTCCATCAAGACTTGGCCAGCGCCCATCCTCTAGGCCTCTCTCTTATTCCTTGGCCGGCGGTTCTCCTTCCATTGGTGGCCGGCGTTCACTCCTTCAATCTCTCCAAGGTGACCGGCGGTTCTCCTTCCATTGGTGGCCGGTGCTTCATCCACTTGTTCCTTGGCCGGCGGTTGCATCAAATTCCCTAATTTGGTGGTCGGTTCTAGAAAGGATAGGTATTCGTTGGTTCTTCTCTTTGTTCGCAGCGGACAAGGAAGGGAAGAACGCGATCTAGAAGCCTTCTACTCGTGGAGGATCTTCGTCCACACGTCGTCCATGAGAAGGATAGGACATACGGTAGAAGATCGTAAGGTATAAAGTTTTATAACTTTATTTTCAGATCTGAGCATGTTCCTTTTAGTGTTGATTATACATGTGTGCGTATGTATATATATTGTATAATCATGGACCCCGAAGACAAACACAAAAACCGCCGATCCGTCCGTCGTCTCTTCCGCAGCTAATCAACTAGAAGAGTTGTGTTTCTTGAACAACTAGTTTGTTCAAGCGACCACTCAAGTTGTTAGCACGACGATGAATAGGTTATGCTAAGGAAACTCATCCCATCCGGATTAATTCTTTCATTAGTGAAAATTTTAATCCGGGGACATGGGAGCCAATGAGCCTCCGAAGCAACTCCCTACATTAGTATCGAGTAATAGTGAACACTTAGATGCAAATAGGAGTATCCTTCCCATCAGAGTCACAGCTTTTATTTGTAGGGCCGAAGAGCAACCAACTATTAATTTTATTTGTCAAAAAGTTAGGTTAACAGGATAATAAAATTAACGGCTAAAACCCCCTCTTACAAATGTAGAATTCGTATACTTCCACACTATCGTGGCATACAATATTCTCGGTGTTTTGAGGTGTTGGTTGATTTTAAAATTTTATTGTTTGAGGAATCAATAATTTTTTAAAATCTAATATTTTGATCTATGTGATTCTTAGGTTTTTCAAAAATGACTTTCAACCCGCTTGCTGTGATACTAAAAGAGAAAAAACTTAGTGGACCCAATTATGTTGATTGGAAAAGGAATCTTGATATTGTCTTGACTACTGAGGAGTACAAGTATGTACTCTTCGAAGAGTGTCCTCCTAAGCCTGCGGATGATTCTGGGGAAAAGGAGAAATAGAGTTATAAAAAGTGGATTAAGGCTGATGAGATGGCGCGGTGTTACATTTTGGCTTCTATGTCAAATGTATTGCAACATCAGCATCAAGTCATGCCCACTACTTATGACATGATGCTCAATCTCAAGGAGCTTTTCGAACAACAGAATCGGGCTGCTAGGCAAGAAGGCATGAGGAACTTGATGATGACCACCATGATCGAGGGAACACCTGTGAGGGATCATGTTCTCAAGATGATGGCTCATTTGAATGAGCTAGAAGTCCTTGGAGCTGAGATCGATGGGGAAACCCAGGTCGATATCATACTCCAGTCTCTACCTAGGAGTTTTGAGCAGTTTCGCCTGAACTACAACATGAATAAAAGGTTGTATTCATTGGCAGAGCTTCTGACAGAACTCCAGGCGACAGAGGGGCTTTTCATCAGAGTGCTCAGGCTCAGGCCTTGGTTTCTCATAAGGTTTCGACTTCTAAGCCGAAAGGCAAGAAAAAGAAACAAGGTGGAGCAAAGGTGACGAGAGGATCTCAGGGAGGAGTGAAGAAGCCGAAAGGCAAGTGCTTCACTTGCAAGCAGACTAGACATTGGAAGAAGGACTGCCCCAACCGGAAGCAGAACAAAGGTATATCTTTTGGTTTAGTAGTTGAAACATATTTAGTGGTGTTATCTACTGGCACCTAGTGTGTAGATATGGGAGCCACTGATCATGTCTATAATACTTTGCAGGGGTTCCAAAAAACCAGACGACTAGCTGAGGGCGAGATTACTGTTTACTTGGGCAATGCTATGAAGGTGGCGACTGTTGCAGTGGAAGATGTTTATTTATCTTTTGATAGGAATAAAACTTTGGTTCTGAAAAATTGTCTTTATGTACCTTTATTTAGAAAGAATTTGATTTCAATTTATAAATTGTTTTTGGATGGATTTTCTATTTCTTTTAATTACATTGTTATTATAAAAAGGAATAGGGAGATTATCTGTTCTGTTGCATTCATAGAAAATTTATATACCCTTGAATCAAAAGCTCCCACGATGCAAATAGAAGTAAATAACTCATCTTCTAAATCTAATAAGAGAAAAGAACCTTTGAAAATGAACCAAACATATCTTTGGCATCTAAGGTTAGGTCATATTAACCTGAGTAGAATTCAAAGGTTGATAGCTGATGGACCTTTGGGTTCATTAGTGGTGAAAGATTTCCCAACCTGCGAATCTTGCTTGGAAGGTAAAATGACCAAGAGGCCTTTTAAGGCCAAGGGATATAGAGCCAAAGATGTGTTGGAATTGATTCATTCTGATTTGTGTGGTCCTATGTCTATCCAGGATAGAGGTGGTTTTGAATATTTTGTCTCTTTTATAGATGATTATTCAAGATATGGATACATTACTTGATGCGCTACAAGTCTGAATGCTTTGACAGGTTCAAAGAATTCAAGGCTGATGTGGAGAAACGTCAAGGTAAAAGTATCAAGATACTACGATCTGATCGTGGTGGTGAGTACCTCTTGGGAGAGTTTAGGAATTACTTATCAGAGGCTGGAATTCAATCCCAATTGTCTGCCCCTAGCACACCCTAGCAGAATGGTGTAGCGGAGCGAAGGAATAGGACTCTTATGGAGATGGTTAGATCGATGATTAGTTATTCTGAGTTGCCAGATTCATTCTGGGGGTATGCTCTGGATACAACAGTGTATATTCTGAACTTGGTACCATCTAAATCAGTGCCTTCTACTCCCACAGAATTGTGGACTGGGCGAAAGCCTAGTTTGAGACATATTCGGATTTGGGGGAGTCCAACACATGTGCTGAAGACAGATGCTGGTAAATGGAACCTTATACAGAAGTGCGCATGTTCGAAGGCTATCCTAGAGGAACGAAAGGTGGTTTGTTATATAGTTCTAGAGATCAGAGGGTGATAGTTAGCACGAATGCCAGATTTCTAGAGGAAGACTACATGATGAACCACAAGCCCATGAGTAAGATTATTCTGGAGAAATTGAGAGGGGAAGTCACTACTTCAGTACCACCGGTACAAGAGGATATACCACAAGTGATTGCACTGCGTGTCACAGAGGATACATAGGTGATACCTTATCGTAGTGGGAGGGTTGTTAGATAGCCTGATAGATTTATGTTCTTGGGAGAACCTTCTGATTCTGTCCTTGGTGAACATGAACCTGATCCCTGGACATATGATGAGGTAATCCAAGATAAAGATGAGGTATCTTGGCAAAGTGCAATGAATTCTAAGATAGAATCTATGGATTCTAATCAGGTCTAGGAGCTAGTAGAACCACCCAATGGTGTAAAAACCATTGGATGCAAGTGGATCTACAAAAGAAAGAGAGGAATAGAAGGGAAGATTGAGACCTTCAAAACAAGGCTTGTTGCGAAAGGGTATACTAAGAAAGAGGGCATCGATTATGACGAGACCTTTTCGCCAGTGGCCATGCTTAAGTCTATCCGGATTCTCTTATGTATTGCTGCTCATATAGATTATGAGGTGTGGCAGAAGGATGTCAAGACAACTTTCCTTAATGGAAGTCTTGAGGAAAACATCTATATGGAGCAAATAGAGGGATTCATTGCAAAGGGCAAAGAGCATCTTGTGTGCAAGCTTAATCGGTCCATTTATGGATTGAAGCAAGCTTCGAGATCTTGGAACATCTGATTTGATGAGGTAATCCAGTCTTATGGATTTATTCAAAGTCCATATGAGTCTTGTGTATACAAGAGATATGACAGAAACGTAGATGATATTTTGTTAATTGGCGACAATGTCAAGGTGTTATCAGACGTAAGGGTATGATTGTCCAAATAGTTTGATATGAAGGACTTGGGAGAAGTGGGACACATCCTTGGGATCAAGGATATAAGGGATCGCAGGAAAAGGATGTTGTTCTTGTCTCAAGCTTCATAGATAGACACCATTTTGGCTCGTTTTAGCATGCAGAACTCCAAGAAAGGTTTTCTACCTTTTAGGCATGGAGTACCTTTATCTAAAGAGATGTGTCCTAGAACGTCAAAGGAGATGGAGGAGATGAAGGCGGTTCTTTATGCTTCGGTAGTAGGAAGCCTCATGTATGTTATGCTATGTACGAGACCAGATATCTGCTTTGCAGTTGGCATGGTTAGCAGATATCAGATTAATCTAGGACAGGGACATTGGACTGCGATAAAGCATATATTGAAGTACCTGAGAAGGACTAGGGATTATATGCTGGTATAAAATGAGGGCTAGGGCTTGGGCGCGAACCATCTTTTGGGAGATTAGGGTTTTTTGCTTCCTTGGCTTGGGCGACAAGAAACACTAGGAGAATTAGGGTTTGGAGATAGGTTTGGGTGGTGGCAAGAAGTGGAGGAGGTCTTAGGGTTCTTCTACCTCTCTTCCTAAGGTTTGGCCGCGCAACTTCTCTTTCCCCTTGGTGGCCAGCGCTCCTTCCTTGAAGGAAAGACCGATGGTTCTTCTTTCTCCCCAAGTGGATGGTCGTTCCTTGTCCATTGGATAGGGCCAGCACTATCTCCTTCTTCCTCTCCTTGGCTGTTGGCAATAACCTAGCTTGGAGCTTGGTAGTTGGCACTTGATAGGAGAAGAAGGGTTCGAGTATTCTTCCCTTTGTTTAGAGCGAGCAAGGAAAGGAAGATCGTGATCTAGGAGGATTCATCTCTTTGAGGATCGTTGCCCACACAACGTCCAAGAGGAGGATAGGACATACAATAGAAGACCAAGAGGTAAACAAGAGGTATAATTCTTGTTTTGGTTTCCTTTTGTTTCTTTGTATTATGTATGTAATTTCATGTGGCTAATTTACTTGGACCCCGAAGATAAACACAAAACCGGCGATCCGTACATCATCTATTCCGCGACTAATCAAGGATAAGAGTTAGGTTGCTTGAACAACAAGTTTGTTCAAGAGACCACTCTAATCGAATAGCACGATGATGGATCGGTTGCTTGGGTAATCCGTTATCGTCTTGGATTAATTTTTTTAATCCGGGGATGAAGATAGGATCATCATGCACAAGCGACCAAGTTGAAGTGGGAAGAGAAGCTTCAACCTTCACAAAAGATAGACTTCACTAAGGTTTTTCAAAATGATTTTAAAATGTTTTTAAAACCTTATATTGGATCATGTTCTTTGAGCTCAATGTACATGGTTTGAACATAAGCTTTCCCAATGATCCATCCATGATATAAATGAGTTTTAGTTCATCTAGATGCAAAAACTCTGCATCTTGAACTCAATTTATATCCTAGCATCTCACATGTATCTAAGGTGTATCAATACACATATATGTCAATGTAATGTGAGATGTGGATTTTGTTCATCCTAATCTAGGGTTTCATACATTTTTCTAAAGCAACACTACTTGATTCCCTTATACGTGGGACTTCAAGTCATGCCAATTGTCCTTGAATCAATTTTATTAATGCATGAATGATCATGACATAAATGATGATATAAATAAACATGACCAATGATCATGATGTCATGGCATAAAATGGAATCTAAGCATACATGACATTTAACCTTAATCCTAAGCATGATCATGACATATTATATAATTAATAGTAGATATGATGTCATGACATGGTGTATGACAATCAAGACATGACAAATAAAATATAATGGTATAAAATACCTACATTTTAATATTAGTTGCCATATTACTGTTGGGAGTATGGGGAATACAATCAAAGTCCCACATTGGTAAGACATGGAAAAGATCATGTGCTTATAAGAAAAAAGATATCTCCATTGGTATGAGGCCTTTTGGGTAAAGCCCAAAAATAAAACCATGAGGGCTTAGACCCAAAGTGGACAATATCATGCCATTGTGGAGATATGTGGAGCTTATAAGCACTAACAATTGGTATCAGAGCCATGGTCCATGTCAAGCCATGAACCTCGAACGAAGGAAGTTGAGCTCCCACGTCCGGATCAAGAGAACCAGACATCAGGAAGGAAGTCTAGTTGGGTCGGGGGGACCGAACAACTGACAGGAAGTCCTGGTGGGTTGAAGATCGGACATCAAGCAGAGAAAATCCTTCGAGGAGGGATAGGCTTGAGGGGGGGCCCAATGTGGTCCTTCGTTTGAGGGGGGGATTGTTGGGAGTATGGGGAATACAATCAAAGTCCCACATTGGTAAGACATGGAAAAGATCATGTGCTTATAAGAAAAAAGATATCTCCATTGGTATGAGGCCTTTTGGGTAAAGCCCAAAAATAAAACCATGAGGGCTTAGACCCAAAGTGGACAATATCATGCCATTGTGGAGATATGTGGAGCTTATAAGCACTAACAATTACCACTAATTCCCCAAGTGTGCCAAAAACTCAAAATGGCACACTATGACTTTAAGACCTAAATTGTGCCAATTTGATTAATTTTTCATAATCTTCAAAATATATTGGCACATCCTAAAAACCTTTAGGATTAAAATTCAAACCTCATTTCCAAGGTACCCATAACCTTGAAAATGACCTAAAGGTCCACCTTTACCATGATTAGGTTAACTACCCATTCATTTAAAGTTGGCACAACCTAAACCCATTTAGCGTGAATCGATCACACTCCTAGGAACCCAATACCTATTGGAGCTCCTTGGGTTTACTAGGTATTCGCTAGGTATGACCTCCCTAGACACCCTCCTAATGACCCTCCTAGGCTTTGAAACCTTGGCTATTTGGGTCTTGCCTAGGTCAACTCTAGAGGTAACTCCCCCTTTGACCTTCTTAATGACTTCCCAAGGTTTCCTTGAAACCCTAGCCACTAGGCATCTACCTTGGTCAATCTTAGGGATGACTTCCCTATTGACCTTGGTTTTCCTAGACCTAACTTGAGTTTCATAATCGAATGGAACACTTGGTAGGTCTCCTTGGGCATAGGTTTGTGACCCAAACCTTTCTTGCCCTTAGTTGACTCTTGTCTCCTAGTCCCTTGACTTTGACCATTTGACCCCTTAATTTGATTTTGTATATTCCTAAGGGTTTTTTTCCATTTTCTCAAGCCTTGACCTCAAGATTTGATTTTCCTTTTCTAATATCTCAATTTTTGATTTTTTATTAACTCTTGAGATATTCTCTTTTATAGGCATATGTCTAGTCCATTTAGAATTGATGCCTAGGTGGTTCTCTTTCTTCCTAATGGTCTCCCTAGGAAGGATTTTTCTAGGGACATTAGTCCCAAATTTCTCCTTATTTCTAAGGTTGACATATTTAGCTCCTAGGCAATAAAATCTATTTCTAGCATGCTTTTGTTCATGTACAATAGCAAGATTGCTAAAATTATTTCTAGCATGCTTTTGCCTATAACTTAAAGAGTGAGCATTATTTAAATATACCTTAGGGTTTGCCTTAGAGGCTCCCTCTACATGTAATGCTCCCTCTTGAGTCTCCTTCCTCCCCCTAGGGCATTGACTCCTATAATGCCCTTTTTATTGACATTTGAAGCAAATGATGTGCTCCTTGCTTTTAATTATTAGGGAACCGACATCCTTGACTTTTGGAGCCGGTTGAGGCTTCTTGACCTTCTTTTGGCACTTGCTCTTATAGTGCCCGGCTTCCCTACACTAAAAGTAAATTATATGATTTTTAATTTTAATCGAAATGCTTGAGTTACCTAGAGTGGTGATTGGTGTCAGAGTTGATTCTTTACTTCTTCCGGAGATTGAAGCGACTTCTTGATTTTGTTCCGGCTCCGACGTAGACGGTCTCTCCTCCCCCTCAATCTTAGAGGTTGAGGTTTCTTCTACTTCTACCTCTTCCACCAATTTTGATCCAGATGTTGATTCCCTATCAACCTCTGAATCCTCAATTTCTTGTGAGGATGATGAGCTTACTTCTTTAGGCTCCTCCTCCTCTTGAGCCGGTGATGGGTCTTTATGGAATCTTGCCACTTGGCTCCATAGCTCCTTGGCATCCATGTAGTCCCCTAAACTAGACACAATATTGTTAGGTATTAAATCAATCAAGAATTTCATTACCTTCTTATTTTTCTCAAACCCTTGGAGTTGTTCCTCGGTCCATCTCTTCATCTTGATGAAACCTCCCTTTGGTCCTCTAGGATAGTTAAATCCATCCATCAAAATGGACCATTCTTCAAAGTCCCTCATCATGATGAAGTCTTCAATTCTTCCTTTCCATGAATTGAAGCCTTCTCGTCCATAAAGTGCATACGGAATTGGGGTGTTGATGTCCCATCCCAATTTGTCTTCGAATTCCACCTTTCTCTCTAGCGTCTTTTGCTCTCGGGTGTTAGTCCGTAAAAGATCTCCAAGCTCTGATACCACTTGTTAGGACCTGGGCACCCGCTAGAGGGGGGGGGGTTAATAGCGTTTCGTGGCTTCACGGAATATAATCATTCTTGCGTGGTTGATTGTCTACGATGTTTGTTAGCATAGTGAAAATAATAGAAATACAAAACAAACATGAATACAATGCACAAGACAAACGATATAACATGGTTTGGAACCGAATAGTTCCTACTCCACGGATTGAGTTCAAACGAACTCTAGCAATGCGAACAACACCACTAATCACAAATACTCCTCAACAACAAGTCGGAGGCGGAGAAACCTCTTACAAGTAATTACAATAGTAATAAAAGAAATACAAGCAAAATACAAATGAAATGTAAAGAACACTTTACAAACTAGGTTTTGAGCACTTTGCTTGTTTGTTGTTTGGATGAGGTTGAAGAACCTTGAAATGCATATGCAATTCGCCTTCAAATCACCTCAAGAAAGCTCCCAAAGAACCATTGGCCGAATCTTTCATGAACAACTCCTTTTAACCTGCATCGAGCTTGATTTCAGTCTGGCAGTCAATTGCCATAAGATCCCAGTCGACTGCCAACACTATTGTTGTGAGACAACGGCTCGATTCACATTGGAAAAACTCCAACGGGACTCTCATTAGTCGACTGCAAACATTAGGAGTCGATCGCCATGAGATAAGCGCCAATACCACGGGCATTCTGCTCGCGACTAAACCATCGATCCTGATCCAATGATCGATCGGCCGCCATGCCTTTTCGACCCTTAAACGGCGGTCGAGCACTAGTCGACTCACAAAGAATTGGCCATAATCCCGGATCATTGAGTGTCGACACTTGACCATCGGACCGGTATAAAGCCCTGGTCAATAGATAACCTCAAACATGAGGTTTAACCCCAAGTATGATGCCCCCATACTTGCTAGACCACCCTTAGCCTAGACCTAAGCCTTCTAACCACCTCCGTCAATCTCGCGCCTATCGGATCCCTCCAAGTCATCCATGACTTGTTCATCTATACGCTAGCCTTCAGGTGCATCCATCAGCTATTGTCATGCTAATGTGGTCTACACCGCCAAGGCACACTGGGTATACGCTGCCAAGACACCCGCTTGGACTTTATGCCGCTAACCATTGGACTTATGTTGCCAAGACTCCACCCTTGGACTTTACGCTGCCAATATTCCCCTTGGACTTTCCAAATGCCAAGACTCAAGCTTGGACTTTCCCTTGCC
Organism: Wurfbainia villosa; assembly: GCA_025175895.1. NCBI lineage: Eukaryota > Viridiplantae > Streptophyta > Magnoliopsida > Zingiberales > Zingiberaceae > Wurfbainia > Wurfbainia villosa. Next base: position 29,209,495 of record CM045995.1, read on the forward strand.
AACCCAAGTTGGACTTTTTATACCAAGACCCATGCTTGGACTTTCCCTTGCCAAGACCCATGCTTGGACTTTCCTTGCCAACCCATGCTGGACTTTCCATGCCAAGTACACAAGACTTGGACTTCTCCCATGACAATGGTCAAACCATCGTCAAACATCAAAATATGACTTGGGTCGATTGCACCAACAATCTCTCCAACACATTGTCAAAACATCAATGTCAAACATCAAAACACTACTCGAGTCCAACTCGAGTCTGGTCAATCGTGACCTGGGCCTATTGCACGAACACCTCATTCCATCTCTTCATCTTGAGGAATCCTCCCTTTGACCATCTTGGATATTTGAATCTTTCCATTAGGGCAGACCAATCTTTAATGTTCTTCATCATCATGAAGTCTTCAATCCTTGCCTTCCATTGATTGAAGCCTTCTCGTCCATAAAGTGCATACAGGACCGGTATGTTGATGTCCCATCCTAATTGTACTTCAAAATTACATCTTGTTCCCTCTAGCGCTTTTGCTCCCGGGTGTTATTCCATAGAAGAGCTCCAAGCTCTGATACCACTTGTTAGGACCTGTGTGCCCGCTAGAAGGGGGGGGTGAATAGTGCATCGTTGCTCGCTTTACGGAATTTGATCGCATGCTTGTCTACAACACTTGGTATACGCAGTGGAAATAATAATAATAAAACAAATACAAGAACACAAGCACAACACCAAATATAACATGGTTTGAAATTGTATGGTTCCTACTCCATGGATTGAGCTCAAATGATCTCTAGTGATGCACACGGAACCACTAATCAATAACTCCTTCTCGGAACAATCTGGAGGTAGAGAAAACCTCTTACAATAGTTCTTACAACAATAAGAATGAAATACAAACAATTACAAGTAAATAGAACAAAATAATATAAAGAAAACTTTACAATCGATGTTTTGGAAGCTTGCTTGTTTGGTTGTTTGAGTTGCACTTGGAGACCCCGAATTGTAGCAGCAAATCGCCCCAAAACTTTTCAAAAAACCTTAGCCAAAGCCTTCCCTTCATGCTCCTTTAAAACCTACAACTCGGGCTGATTTTCGCCAAGTAGTCGACTGATCGAGAACATCAGTCGACTGCTCCTGTAGTCGTTGTCTCATAACGACATGTGCCATGTTAGATAAGTTCCAACGGACAGACCATTAGTCGACTGATCATGCCCATCAGTCGACTAATCATGCCCATCAGTCGACTGATTGAGTCATCACTGATCACAAACCCTAATCGACTCGAAACATTCCGCGTCTCGAAAACTGGATCGGATCGATCGATCTCCTGTAGTCGAACTCTAGTCGACTCACATCAATCGACTGACTATAGTGACAGTCGACTGATACACCTCAAACATGAGATTTTACCCCAAGTATGGTGCCCCCATACTTGACAGACCACCCTTAGCCTAGACCTAAGCCTTCTATCCACCTCCGTCAGCCTCATGCCTATTAGATCCTTCCAAGTCATCCATGACTTGTTCATCCATACGTTAGCCTTCAGGTACTTCCATCAGCTATTGTAATGCTAATGTAGTCTATATCGCTAAGGCACATTGGGCTTACACTGCCAAGACTCTGCTTGGACTTTACTCCGGCAACCATTGGACTTATGCTGCCAAGACTCCACCCTTGTACTTTACGCATCCAATATCACCCCTTGACTTTCAAAATGCCAAGACTCAACCTTGGACTTTCCCTTGCCAAGCCCCATTCTTGGACTTTCCTTGCCAACCAATGTTGGGCTTTCCATGCCAAGTACACAAGACTTGGACTTCTCTCATGATAATAGTCAAACCATTATCAAACATAAAAATCATTACCTTGGTCGATTGTACCAATAATCTCCCCAACACATTGTCAGACATCAATGTCAAAAATCAAAACACTACTCGAGTCCAACTCGAGTCTGATTAATCATGACCTGGGTTGATTGCACTAACAGATGCCAATTTCTTGGATCCTCCCTAGTTAGTTGGAGTAGTAGAAAGCAACCTTGTGTTGCTCTATTCCTCACTGAGGTCGAATATGTAGCCATGGGTGGTTGTGTGGCTCAATTACTATGGATGAGACACACTCTAGAGGATTATGATCTATAATACTCCAACATTAATGTTTATTGTGACAATGTGAGTATCATAAATTTGACTAAAAATCCGGTACATCACTCTAGGACAAAGCACATTGAAGTGAAGCATCACTGTTCGTGCAGGGGCACCTGATAATCGAACCTGTGTTTTGATTATGGAAAAGACACAAAGTTAAGTTTACATCATTATCTCATGAGCTAAATTGAGTGTGAAGAAAAGTACTAAAGCTGGAGCTAAAGGCTAGCAACACCCGGAGGAAGCCGCGATGGTTGGACGACACTCGAGTGACTTCGGAGAGGAATCGAGTGGAAGGCCGGAAGCGAGAGCTACAAAGTAAGTATCAAGGTAAGCTCGTGTGAGTGAGAGATGGTAAGGTCGTGTCCTTTGTATGGGGATGACCGTAGGCGGCGATCCGACTAAGACTTCCTGTGGAAGGTCTAGGTCGAGATCGGACGGTCAAAAACCATCACATTTATCATTTTTCGTGCTAATCTCTTACTGTAGGGAAGTGGCCAGGCTGGCAGTCGACTGCTAGACATTGGGCAGTCGACTGATACTCATCACTCGACTGATGGGAGGCATCAATCGACTGATGGGAGGCATCAGTCGACTGATGGCGAGGAATCAACCTTTGCACTAGGTCAAAATGGATAACGTCTGACGCAGCCACTTTGCGATAAAATTTTGTACAATTTCTTGATCTATTCCAAAAGATGAGGAGACATATTCAGAGGCCAAACTCTATAAAAGGAGGGGAGGATTCCAACCCAAAGCATCATCAAGATTATTCTTAAGTATTCCTACAACGCTAAAGCTCCAACACCGTCATAACGTCGACGCGACGCCAAGCTTTCACCTTCTTCGTTGGCAGCAACAACAAGTAACATATTTTGTTATTGTATTCTTTGTTTTTATTTGTAACGAGGTGAGGTAGGCTTGTTGTCTCATCCTCGTACTTTCGGTTTTGTGATCATTGTCTCCTACCTTCAACGAGGAGGAGACGTTATAGTGTTTTGCCCTCCGTACACGGTCTAGGACCGTTAGGGCCTTGGAGTAGCAACCGCTGGGTTGTGAACCAAATAAAAATAAATGTGTCTTTTTATTTTTCCGCTGTGCTTACTCGTGTATCGAACGAACGAACGAAAAGATTTATGCTCGCTATTCACCCTCCCCCCCTCTAACGATGCTTCTCGATCCAACAATCACTTCATTAGGGATCATGTGGCAAAGGAGGACATTGAACTCAACTACATAGAATCTAAGTCCAACCTTGCTGACATTTTCACCAAGGCTCTCCCTAAAGCGGATTATTCATCACTTATGAGAGAACTTAGAATGTGCTTTGTGGAATAGAGGTCTAGGTTAGCATGATCCTATAGAAAATATAGGACTATACCTCTATATCATCTCACAAAATAACTAAGAAACCATGATTTTTATATTGAGCCACTTAGACATCATGTGAGATGTTAAGAAGATGCATTTGGTTCATCATGCTTGTTATGATGCATTACTTTGAACCAATATGACATCTAGAGACATAAATGTTTAATTGGACTAATCATTGGGAAGACTTGTGTACAATTGATATGCACATAGTTCTAAGAACATGATTGAAAATGTCAAATAAAATAACATTTAAAGTTTGTTTATCATACTTTGAAAAACAACTTGTACTTGATCAACAAAAGTGGTACAAATTTGTGAAAAACTTTAAAGCTTTTACTAGATTTCAAGTTTGTGTCAATCATAAAATCTGGAATAGATATATTTTTCAACCTATTTTTCCTTGAAAGTAAATGACTTCAAAAAGGTGTCCACAAAATATCGTGAATTTTTTACCTTTCTTGAATTAGTTACGCATTTACCAACATAGCTGAAAAACCAATCAGTCTGATATCAGTCGACTGGCGTTTGTCACCAGTTCGATTGATAAATGTGTCCCGAACTAAGTTCATCTCGGTCCATTGGGCAGTCCACTGCCACTTATGGCAGTCGACAGCCGCGTCCACAGAATGCTTCGTAGACGATCTGTAGGTTTTTAGCTTTGAGTCCGTGAGGGGAAACTTCGCTTCCCACTTCAACTCAGTCGCTTGTTCATGGCGATCCCATCGATGTCCCCAGATTAAAAAAAATTTAATCCTAGACAAAAGGTATTGCCCAAACAACCAAGTCATCGTCGTGCTATTCGTTTAGAGAGGTCACTTGAATAAACTCGTTGTTCAAGCGACCAACCTCTATTCTATGAGTAGCCGCGGAATAGACGATGTACGGATCGCCGGCTTTTGTATTTATATTCGGGATCCAAGTATTATTTAGCCACAAACAGAATATATCATGCTCATAATTGAAAAACAAATACAAACATGTTACAAAAGAGAATAGAGAATCAATATAGCTCTCGATATTCTTATGTATGACCTTCCTCCTTTCGGACGTCTTGTGGGCGACGATCTACAAAAGTTGAAGCTCCTAGATCGCCAATCCTCCTTCCTTGCTCGTTCCGAGCACGAGGAAGAATAGAAACAAAGCTCTTTTCCTTCTTTCAACCAACCACCAACCTCCAACGTTGGAGCTTGCCGCCGCCCAAGAGGGAAGAGTAGATTAGGGTGGAAACCGGCCAAGACACCAAGGGAAAGCCCTAAATCTTGTTTCCACAGGCCAAGGAGAAGGAGAAGGAAAGGTTTGGCCGCTGGCCAAGGTGAGGAAGCTGTTGTTTGAACGCCGGCAAGATTGAAGAAGAAGGAGATAAGGAAACTATTTCCTTATTTGGTGCCGCCAAGCTCCAAAACCCTAACCCTTGCTTCTTGCCACCAAGCTCCAAACCCTTGATTCTCTTGATTGTCCTCCATGCCAACCCTAAGCCTCCTTTTATAGAGTTTAGGGATAAGCCTTGTTTTAATCTCCACCATTGGTTCTAGGGATTTAATCTTAATCGTCGAATCTAGAGATTTAATCTCAACCGTCGGATATTAGAGATTCAATCTCTACCTTTGGATCTAGAGTTTTGTTTCTATCCATTGGATCTAAGCTTCATGAGGTTTTAATAGGCTACAATAGGGACCATGAGGAAGAGTTGGATCTTGGCCACCCATGGATCAAGTCCACATAAAGTCCAATCCATTAATGATATTCCAATCAACTAAAGGATTATCATTGATCTACCTCATCAACCCCCATAAGATAATATGGGCTCCATATATTATATGTACATTTTCTCCCCGTTTTTAAGATCTCGAATATCCGTCAATTAATTAATTTACTGACCATTAATTAATCAACATCTAACTCCATGAGTAGTTCCACTCAACCTTTTCATCATGTCGGACCAAGTCCACCTGCAGGGTTTACATGATGAACCTTATGAGCTCCTCAAGGGGACATCATCATCCTAATATATAGGACACGGTTTCCTCCTATAATCAACGACACACCATATAAATAATATCATCTCCCAACTTACCGAGCCTATCTATTTAATCTATAAATTTCATCCATTGGTAAATCAAAGAGATGAATACAAAGTATATGTGTCCGTTATTATATCGGGATTAAGAGTATGTACAATATAATATTTGAGGTCTAATTTGATTATGTAGTCAGCAATAAATCGAATCACATTTAAGTCGGTCCTACTCAATACACACAAAGTGTACTAGTGTGATTATATGGTCAAGACAAAACAATCCCAAATCACACTACAACCATTCCAATGGTTTGTCCAAAGCCATCTCGGTTGTGAGCCTTTACTTATACTTTACAAGGAACCGATAACATGATCTTCCGTGAGACACCATACACCATGTTATCTACAATGTAATGTATTAGACAATATGCATAGCCATAAAAATATCCAAACAATGATCATGTGATTCTTATTTCAAAATAAAAATGTTCATACAAAAGTTAGACTTCAGTATACATCCCAACAATCTCCCACTTATACTAAAAGACTATGCTGTCCTCAAACTACAATACATCTGAGCCCCATTCCCTCCACATGCCTATCAAAAGCTCTCGCCGAAAGGGCCTTAGTGAAAGGATCTGCCAGGTTATCCTCTGATGCAATCTTGGCCACAACAACTTCTCCTCTCTTTACGATTTTTCGTATCAGGTGGTACTTGCGCTCTATGTGTTTACTAGCCTTATGGGCTCGTGGTTCCTTCGTGTTTGCAACTACACCACTATTATCACAATAAATTGTGATAGTTCTGGGAAAACCTGGAATCACATCCAAGTCCATCAGGATGTTCCTGAGCCACATAGCTTCTTTGGACACCTCAGAGGTTGCCACATACTCAACTTCCATGGTGGAGTCCTCCACACATTTATGCTTGACACTCCTCCATACAATGGCTCCACCTCCCGAAGTAAACACAAAACTTAAGGTAGACTTACTGTTATCCCTATCAGATTGGAAGTCGGAATCCGTGTAACCCATAGGGAGTATTTGGTCTGCCTGGTAAACTAGCATATAATCCCTAGTTCTTCTTAGGTACTTCAATATATGCTTTACCTCAGTCCAATGTCCCTGTCCTGGATTACTCTGATATCTACTGACCATGCCCACGATAAAGCAGATATCTGGTCTCATGCATAGCATCGTATACATGAGACTTCCTACTACCGAAGCATAAGAAACCGCCTTCATCTCCTCTCTCTCCTCAGATGTTTTAGAACACATCTCCTTAGATAAAGGAACTCCATGCCTGAAAGGTAGAAAACCCTTCTTGGAGTTCTGCATGCTAAAACGATCCATAATCGTGTCTATGTATGAAGCTTGGGATAAGCACAACATCCTTTTCCTGCGATCCCTTATAACCTTGATCCCAAGGATGTGTCCCACCTCTCCCAAGTCCTTCATATCAAACTGTTTGGATAACCATACCCTTACGTCCAATAACACCTTGATATTGTTTCCAATCAACAAAATGTCATCTACGTATAATACAAGAAATACTACTACGTTTCCGTCACATCTCTTGTATACACATGACTCATCCAGACTTTGAATAAATCCATAAGACTGGATTACCTCATCAAAGCAGATGTTCCAAGACCTCGAAGCTTGCTTCAATCCATAAATGGACCGATTAAGCTTACATACAAGATGCTCTTTGCCCTTCGCAAAGAATCCCTCTGGTTGCTTCATATAGCTATTTTCCTCAAGACTTCCATTAAGGAAAGATGTCTTGACATCCATCTGCCACACCTCATAATCCATATGAGCTGCTATGCATAAGAGAATCCAGATAGACTTAAGCATGGCTACTGGCGAAAAGGTCTCCTCATAATCGATACCCTCTTTCTGAATATACCCCTTCACAACAAGCCTCGCTTTAAAGGTCTCAACCTTCCCATCTATTCCTCTCTTTTGTTTTGTAGATCCACATGCATCCAATGGTTTTTACACCATCGGGTGGTTCTACTAGCTCCTAGACCAGATTTGAATCCATAGATTCAATCTCAGTATTCATTGTATTTTGCCAAGATGCTATATCTTTATCTTGGATTGCCTCGTCATATGTCCAGGGATCAGGTTCATGTTCGCCAGGGACTAAATCAGAAGATTCTCTCAAGAACATGAATCTATCAGGCTGTCTCACAACCCTCCAACTACGACGAGGTATCACCTGTGTATCCTCTGTGACCCGTGGTGCAGTGACTTGTGGTATATCCTCTTGTACCGGTGGTACTGAAGAAGTGAGTTCCCCTTTTAATTCCTCCAGAACAATTTTACTCTTGGGCTTGTGGCTCATCACATAGTCTTCCTCTAGAAATATGGCATTCGTGCTAACGATCACCCTCTGATCTCTAGGACTATAAAACAAACCATCCTTCGTTCCTCTAGGATAGCCAACGAACATGCATACTTCTGTACGAGGTTCCAACTTACCAGCATCTGCCTTCAGTACATATGCTGGACTCCCCCATATCCGAATATGTCTTAGACTAGGCTTTCGCCCAGTCCACAACTCTGTGGGAGTAGAAGGCACTGATTTAGATGGAACCAAGTTCAGAATGTACACCATCGTATCTAGAGCATATCCCCAGAATGAATCTGGCAACTCAGAATAACTCATCATCGATCTAACCATCTCCATAAGAGTCCTATTCCTTCACTCCGCTACACCATTATGCTGGGGTGTGCCAGGTGCAGTCAATTGGGATTGAATCCTAGCCTCTGATAGGTAATTCCTAAACTCTCCCAAGAGGTACTCGCCACCACGATCAAATCGTAGTGTCTTGATATTTTTACCTTGACGTTTCTCCACATCAGCCTTGAATTCTTTGAACTTGTCAAAGCATTCAGACTTGCGGTGCATTAAGTAAATGTATCCATATCTCGAATAATCATCTATAAAAGAGATGAAATACTCAAAACCACCTCTAGCCTGGATAGACATAGGACCACACAAATCAGAATGAACCAATTCTAACACATCTTTGGCTCTATACCCCTTGGCCTTAAAAGGCCTCTTGGTCATTTTACCCTCTAAGTAAGATTCATAGGTTGGGAAATCCTCCACCACTAATGAACCCAGAGGTCCATCAGATATCAACCTTTGAATTCTACTTAGGTTAATATGACCAAGCCTAAGATGCCAAAGATATGTTTGGTTCATCTTCGAAGGTTCTTTTCTCTTATTGGAATTAGAAGATGAGTTATAAACTTCTATTTGCATCGTGGGAGGTTTTGGTTCAAGTGTGTATAGATTTCCTATCAATCCACCTGAATAGATAATGTCCCTATTCCTTTTTATAACAACTCTGTCATTAAAAGAAATAGAATATCCATCCATAAACAATTTAGAAACCGAAATTAAATTCTTTCTAAATAAAGGTACATAAAGACAATTCTTAAGAACCAAAAGTTTATTTTTCTCAAAAGATAAATGAACATCTCCCACTGCAACAGCCGCCACCTTTGTGGCATCGCCCAAGTACACGGTAATCTCCCTCTCAGTCAGTCATCTGGTTTCCTGGAACCCCTGCAAAGTATTGCAGACATGATCAGTGGCTCGCGTATCTACACACCAGGTTCCAGTAGATAACACCGCTAAACATGTTTCATCGACTAGACCAAAAGATATACCTTTGTTCTGCTTGCGGTTGGGGAAGTCTTTCTTCCAGTGTCCAGTCTGCTTACAAGTGAAGCACTTGCCTTTCGGCTTCATCACTCGTCCCTGAGTACCTCCCACCGCCTTCGTCCCAGTTTATTTCTTCTTCTTCTTGCCTTTCGGCTTAAAAGTAGAAACCTTTTGGGTCACCATGGCATGTGCCTGAGCACTCTGACGAAATAGCCCCTCTGCCGCTTGGAGTTCTGTCAAAAGTTCCGACAACGAATACAACCTCTTGTTCATGTTGTAGTTCAGGCGAAATTGCTCAAAACTCCTTGGTAGAGACTGGAGAATGATATCGACCTGGGTTTCCCCATCGATCTCAGATCCAAGGACCTCCAGCTCATTCAAATGAGCCATCATCTTGAGAACATGATCCCTTACGGGTGTCCCCTCGATCATGGTGGTCGTCATCAAGTTTCTCATGGCTTCTTGCCTCGCAGCCCAATTCTGGTGTTCGAAAAGTTCTTTGAGATTGAGCATCGTGTCATAAGCAGTGGGCATGGCTTGATGCTGATGTTGTAGTACATTTGACATAGATGCCAAAATGTAACACCGTGTCATCTCATCGGCCTTGATCCACTTCTTATAACTCTCTTTCTCCTTTTCCCCAGAATCATCCACAGGCTTAGGAGGGCACTCTTCGAGGAGTACATATTTGTATTCCTCAGCATTCAAGACAATGTCTAGATTCCTCTTCCAATCACCATAGTTGGGTCCAGTAAGTTTATTCTCTTTCAGTATCACAACAAGCAGGTTGAAAGTCATTTTGAAAGAAAACCTAAGAATCACATAGATTAAAACATTAGATTTCAAAAATTATTGATTCCTCAAACAATAAAATTTTAAAATCAACCAACACCTCAAAAGACCGAGAATATCGTATGCCACGATAGTGTGGATGTATATTAATTCTACATTTGTAAGAGGAGGTTTTACCCATTAATTTTACTATCTTGTCAACCTAACTTTTTGACAAGTAAAATTAATAGTTAGTTCCTCTTTGGCCCTACAAATAAAAGCAATGACTCTGATGGGGAGGATACTTATATTTGTATCTAAGTGTTTACCATTACTCGGTACCAAGGTAATTATCTCGGGTTATGTGCCTTCCGATGGGGAAGTACACACGCTCCTTAATAATTTCCTATAATCATATTTGACCTTGTGATCCGCAAACAAACCCATCTGATGGGGAGGAAGGCACTAAGAGCCGATGCACAAGTTTGTTTGCATCACTTGTCAAATCATAATGGAGGTCGTGGGAATTTATAAAAATATCCCTCTCCCACTTAGTAATTTGAAAATGAGGAATTTTCTAGCCTACGACATGCATATCAAACAATAAGAAATAAATATGAAAAATAAATTATTTTCCAACTATTATGACTTTTGTTTTCAATATGTCTCCCGTCGCATCGCCTTCTCGTCCGCTCCTCCTACGCCATGTACGAGCCATCCGGAGATCCGAGCCGAGAATAAAATCTATTTTAATTTACATCCATCGATCCTATACTCCACGAGGGAGTGTACATGAAATCTAGATCGAAAGTAAACTAAAATAAAAAGAGTGGCTAAACAATGTCGTATCTAATTTAAAAAAAATTAAATACTAGCCTCGTCAACCCCGAGGATTCAACAAAATATACACATACAATCACATACACACATATGGCCATAATAGTCAGATCTTATGCCTGCAACCAAAGAGTTAACTTACGCATATCCTACTATTATCCGACACATATAATATATGAAAAATTCGTAAGAGTAACCGAATCATAAACACACAAAATCGAAAACCTTGGCTCTGATACCAATTGTAGGTTTTTAGCTTCGAGTCCGTAAGGGGAAACTTCGCTTCCCACTTCAACTCGGTCGCTTGTTCATGGCGATCCCATCGATGTCCCCGGATTAAAAAAAAATTAATCCTAGACAAAAGGGATTGCCCAAGCAACAAATTCATCGTCGTGCTATTCGTTTAGAGAGGTCACTTGAACAAACTCGTTGTTCAAGCGACCAACCTCTATTCTACGAGTAGTCGTGGAATAGATGATGTACGGATCGCTGGCTTTTGTATTTATGTTTGGGATCCAAGTATTATTTAGCCACAAACAGAATATATCATGCTCATAATTGAAAAACAAATACAAACATGTTACAAAAGAGAATAGAGAATTAATATACCTCTCAATCTTCTAATGTATGACCTTCCTCCTTTCGGACATCGTGTGGGCGACGATCTACCAAAAGTTGAAGCTCCTAGATAGCCAATCTTCCTTCCTTGCTCGTTCTGAGCAAGAGGAAGAATAGAAACAAAGCTCTTTTTCTTCTTTCAACCAACCACCAACCTCCAAGGATGGAGCTTGCCGCCGGCCAAGAGGGAAGAGGAGATTAGGGTGGAAACTGGCCAAGACACCAAGGGAAAGCCCTAAATCTTGTTTCCACCGGCCAAGGAGAAGGAGAAGGGAAGGTTTGGCCACTGGCCAAGGTGAGGAAGCTGCTGTTTGGACGCCGGCAAGATTGAAGAAGAAGGAGATAAGGAAACTATTTCCTTATTGGTGCCACCAAGCTCCAAAACCCAAGCCCTTGCTTCTTGCCGCAAAGCTCCAAAACCCTTGCTTCTCTTGATTGTCCTCCCCGCCAACCCTAAGCCTCCTTTTATACAGTTTAGGGATAAGCCTTGTTTTAATCATCACCATTAGTTCTAGGGATTTAATCTCAACTGTCGGATCTAGAGATTTAATCTCAACCGTCGGATATTAGAGATTCAATCTCTACCTTTGGATCTAGAGTTTTGTTTCTATCCATTGGATCTAAGCTTCATGAGGTTTTAATAGGCTACAATAGGGACCATGAGGAGGAGTTGGATCTTGGCCACCCATGGATCAAGCCCGCATAAAGTCTGATCCATTAATGATAATCCAATCCACTAAAGGATTATCATTGATCTACCTCACCAACCCCCATAAGATAATATGTGCTCCATATATTATATGTACATTTTCTCCCCGTGTTTAAGATCTCGAATGTTGGTCGATTAATTAATTTACTGACCATTAATTAATCAATATCTAACTCCATGAGTAGTACCACTCAACCTTTTCATCATGCCGGACCAAGTCCACCTGCAGGGTTTACATTGTTGGGTTTCCGGCACCGCGGCGTGTGTGTGTTCGATCATGTTTCGTAAACATGAACACAACGGAAGCAATAAAAATAATAAATACTCCTATTTATTACAACACACACAACACACGCATGCATATTACAACAAATGTAGACATAACCGTAAATTTAAATTTGCAATAAAAGGAAAATTTATCTACGTTATACCTTTCGTATGACGTGTAGCGGGAACGGCATCAACCGGAACGATCCTCGCTAGAATCGTCTCTATCCGTATCCACGCCGAGTTCCTCTGGATGACTTCGCTAAGCCACGAGCTTCGTCTTCGTACGGGTTACTAGCCTCGTGTTGAAGACGATGTGATCGAGAGATGATCACGATCCGAATCCAAATTCGGATCCAAAACGAGTCCTCAAAACTTGCTTCTCCGGAGAGGTATTCGTCAACCGATTGACGAATCCTTCGTCCTCCACCTCAGAGGATTACCGGAGATCGAATCCCCAGTAATTTATCCTCTGTCGGAGCTCTAACCGTCGTCCAAACGACGCTCCGACAAGAGGAGAAGAAGCTGTCCAGAAAACTGGACAGCTTGGTGGAGGAGATAGGCGCCGGCCAACAAAGGAAGCCAAGTGCTCACCTTTTCACCGAAGCCTAGGAAGATCACCGGAGGGTCGCCGGAGGATCACCGGCTGAAGCTTGGACGCCGGCAAGGACTTGGACGGCAGCACACAAGCTGGGCGGCAGCAGCCTTTTGGTTGGCGCCGAAAAACTCCAAGGGTGGAGGTGGGCGGCAACTCAAGAGGCTAGGGTTTTGGATTAGGTTAGGGCTTAACAATCCCTTAAGCCCTCTTTTATAGAGAACTAATTCTCTTAATGGTTAATGGATCATATCCATAAAGCCCGTTAACCCGCTCCATTAAGATAAGTTAAAATAAACCAAACCATGATCTTCGTTCCGGTTACGTATTATAAACTCTGCTATAGTGCAAAAATATGCCTTCGTTTACGATACAAATCACCTTTTGTATACAGCGGGATTTAGAACCAAACCATTTTGGTTCATCCATTATGTCTTCATAAGACACGGCCCATCCACGCTTCCATTGCGACTGAAACGATTTCATGCTCGCTTTATGTTTAGTCCAACCAAACCTAGTTTCTCTCGGTCTGAGAATCCCATTCTCAAGCTCGTTTTAAATCCTTTGGATTACGCTCGTTGTGCGTGTGACCAAATAGGTTCTCAGTTTATGTTGGCCGTCTATAATTAACCATTAATTATAGAATGATCATGAGTGGCACCTAGTAGTACATCATGATCCCCAATTAACCGAAAAGATCAACGGTTGATCCAGAACTATTTCTGAAACCCTTCAGTAGCTCGAATGAATTGTGCCCCATTCCCTTCACTCATCTTATACCCACTTGGTTCAGGACATGGTCTATTGTGTCAGTCCCCACTAGGCTGACTACGTCACACCTAGCCAAGTATCATTTCCTCGTCCTACGGATTCTAGTTACTCCACATGTATCGAAGAGTACCTTACTCTAAACATGTAATGCTTTGGCCAAAGACTTTAGTAACAATCCGAAGAGAGGCCATGGGTATACATCTCCTCGCAAGGAGTGGTGAATCCTTTATAGGCTATTCAAACACCTTCGATCACTTCGACTTATACCCAATCATCCCGGGTCCACATCTCCTTAGAGATGTTTGCTTAAGATGCCAAAGCATAAGTCTCCATGATCAAGATGACTTGAATACCGCAAGTCAAAGGAACCTCGCACTTAAGCCATAGTAAGAACTTCATTGACATATCTATATATGCAGAGAACCATATGAAGTCTTACGGCTGGTCACTCCAATGAACTAGTTACCATAACTAGCATCCACGATTAACTCCGGACATCACTATGTCTCCAGCCAGTGAGAATCAGCTGCTTGGCCTAATGCCATATATTACTAACAAACTCCCACTTGGCCTAATGCCAATCGCTACGGTATCCAATACCATAAGCTCGAACATGACCCTCAAACTTATTTTGAGGTAATGCCTTAGTCAAGGGATCCGCTAAGTTCCTTTCAGTGGGAATTTTCTCGATTTGTATTTCGTTCCTACTGATGATCTCTCTGATAAGATGATAGCGGCGAAGCACATGTTTGGATCGCTGATGAGACCTTGGCTCTTTCGCCTGTGCAATTGCTCCATTATTGTCGCAGTAGACCGGTATTGCTTCAACAATGGCCGGAATCACACCAAGTGTTGGTGCAGGGGCACTAGATAATCGAACCTGTGTTTTGATTATGGCAAAGACACAAAGTTAAGTTTATATTGTTATCTCACGAGCTAAATCAAGTGTGCAGAAAAGTACTAAAGCTGGAGCTGAAGGCTAGCGACACCCGGAGGAAGCCGTGGTGGTCGGGCGACACTTGAGTGAATTCGGAGGGAGCCGAAGGAATCGAGTGGAAGGCCGGAAGCGAGAGCTACTATCGAGGTAAGCTCGTGTGAGTGAGAGATTGTAAGGTCGTGTCCTCTTTACGGGGACGACCGTAGGCGACGATTCGACTAAGACTTCCTGTGGAAGGTCTAGGTCGAGATCGGACGGTTAGAAACCGTCGTATTTATCATTTCGAGCTAATCTCTTCTGCAGGAAGTGGCGGTTTGTCATTCTTGGACATTAGGCGATCGTATTATCGATGGTGATGAGATGCATCGATCGGATCATCGATCGGTGATGAGAGGCATCATCGATCGTGATGGCGGCGATTCGGCTTTGCGCTAGGTCAAAGCGGATAACGTTTGTGTGCAGCCGCCAGCGATAAAAATTTGGAAAAATTTATGATCCGTTCCAAAGAAATAGGAGACAAATTCAGAGGCTAAAGTCTATAAAAGGAGGGGAGGATTCATCTCCAAATCACATCAATTATTCATCAAGTGCTCCTACAACGCCAACGCTTCAACACCGTCATAACGCCGACGCGACGCCAAGTTTTGATCTTCTTCGTCGGCAGCAGATTCAAGTAATATTTTTGATATTATATTCTGTATTTTTATCTTCATAACGAGGTGAGGTAGGCTTGTTGCCTCATCCTCGTATATTTGGTTTTTGTAATCGTTGTCTCCTACCTCCAACGAGGAGGAGACGTTTTAGTGCTTTGCCCTCCGTACGCGGTCTAGGACCGATAGGGCCTTGGAGTAGCAACCGCTGGGTTGTGAACCAAGTAAAATAAACGTGTTCATTTATTTTCCGCTGTGCTTACTTTGCGTATCGAACGAACGAAAAAGAAAAGATTTACGATCGCTATTCACCCCCCCTCTAGCGACGCTTCTCGATCCAACACCAAGTTCATGAACGAACTTTTTGATCCAAACCGCTTCCTTTGCTGCTTCCGAAGCTGCAATGTATTCTGCCTCAGTGGTAGAATCTGCTACAGTCTCTTGTTTGGAACTTTTCCAACTCACTGCGCCCCCATTCAAGGTGAACACGTATCCAGACTGAGACCTGGAATCATCCTTGTCTGTCTGGAAGCTGGCATCCGTATACCCGCGTATCACCATGTCCCCTTCTCCATATATTAGGAACACATCCTTAGTTCTTCTCAAGTACTTAAGGATCGTCTTAACAGCCGCCCAATGATCCATTCCTGGATCGGACTGGTATCTGCTCGTGACACTTAGAGCATACGATACATCGGGCCTCGTACACAACATAACATACATGATAGATCCTATTGCGGATGCATAGGGAATCTTACTCATGCAAATCCTCTCGTCTTCTGTGCACGGACACATAGACTTCGAAAGGTGTACCCCATGCCTGATGGGTAGGAAACCTTTCTTGGATTCCGACATGCTAAACCTCTTTAGCACTCGGTCTATATATGTAGACTGCGAAAGACCAAGCAACCGTTTCGATCTATCTCTATAGATCTTAATCCCGAGGATGTAGGTTGCTTCTCCCAGGTCTTTCATGGAGAATGTCTTGGATACCCAAACCTTCACTGACTGTAAGATTGAAACATCGTTTCCTATAAGTAGTATGTCATCGACATATAATACTAGGAATACGACTGCACTCCCACTAACCTTCTTGTACACACAAGGTTCATCTGGATTTTGTGAGAAATCAAACTTTTTGATTGTCTCATCAAAATGGATATTCCAGCTCCTGGATGATTGCTTCAATCCATAAATGGACCATCGCAATTTGCATACCTTGGTTTTATCAACCGATGTGAAACCCTCAGGCTGTATCATATACACGTCCTCGAGCAGGTTTCAATTAAGGAAAGCTGTTTTCACATCAATCTGTCATATCTCATAATCATAATGAGCCGCTATGGCCAGGAGCATTCGAATGGATTTAAGCATAGCTACAGGCGAATAGGTTTCGTCATAATCAACACCTTGTTTTTGACGATATCCTTTCGCTACCAATCTAGCCTTATAGGTAATCACATTACCATCCATGTCGATTTTCTTCTTGAAAACCCACTTGCACCCTATAGGCTTTATCCCTTCAGGTGGGTCAACCAAGTTCCAAACTTGGTTTTCATACATGGAATCCATTTCCGACTTCATGGCACCAAGCCACTTATCCCTTTCTGAACTTGTCAGCACTTCTTCATAACTGGTAGGCTCCTCATCATCAATGAGTAACACATCGTTCAATTCGCTTACGAGAAATCCATATCTCTCAGGAATATTGCGTGTTCTACCAGATCTACGAAGATGTGGTGTTACAATAGGTCTAGCCGATTGCTCATCACTATGAGTTGTCGGCTGTTGTGCTTCACTAGGTATCTCATTAATGTCTATTTGAGTCTCTCGAGCCTCCTCAAGCTTGACGACACTCCCACTGTTTTCTTGCAAGAGAAACTCTTTCTCTAGAAACACAGCATGCCTTGAAACAAACACCTTTTGTTCCACAGGATGATAGAATTGGTAACCCCTTGTTTCCTTAGGGTATCCAACAAATAGACATTTATCAGACTTAGCATCCAATTTGTCTGATACAGTCCGCTTCACATAAGCAGGACAACCCCATATCTTCAAGTAAGATACATGAGGTTTCTTACTATTCCATATCTCATATGGAGTAGTTGAGACTACTTTGGTAGGCATTCTGTTTAACAAGTAAACAGCTGTCTGAAGTGCATAGCCCCAAAAGGACTTGGGAAGAGTTGCATGATTCATCATTGACCTGACCATGTCCAACAAGGTCCGGTTACGCCTCTCAGACACACCATTATGCTGTGGTGTATAGGGCGGAGTCCATTGAGACAATATGCCATTGTCTCTTAGATAATCAAGAAACTCTTGACTTAAGTATTCACCACCTCGATCCGATCGAAGTATTTTAATACTCTTGTCATGTTGTTTCTCTACTTCATTTCTGAATTCTTTGAACCTTTCAGAGGCTTCAGACTTGTGTTTCATCAAGAACACATACCCAAACCGTGAGTGATCATCGGTGAAGGTAATGAAGTAGCTATAGCCTCCTAATGCTTGAGTTGACATAGGTCCACATACATCAGTATGTATTAGACCTAGTAACTCTCCCACTCGTTCACCTTTTCCAGTAAAAGGTAACTTAGTCATCTTGCCTTTTAAGCATGATTTGCATGTATCGTATGAATCCAATTCAAACGATTCCAGAATTCCACATCGGTGTAATTCGGACATGCGTTTCTTGCTTATATGGCCAAGACGACAATGCCACATATAGGAGTCTATTTGATTATCCTTTCGAGCACGCGTGTTGCTCGCTTCGATATTGAAAATGCCACTGGATACGTCCAACGTATAAATGCCATTACTCAAGGTTCCAGTTCCATAAAGTACGCCATTTAAAGTTATATAACAACAATTGTAACTAAACGTCAAATGGAAACCATTTCTATTTAAACAGGAAATAGAAACAATGTTCTTTATTAGAGAAGGAACATAATAGCAATTGTTCAGTTCTAAGACTATTCCACTAGGGAGCTTCAGCAAATAAGTTCCGATGGCGACCCCAGCAACCTTTGCTCCATTGCCAACTAGCAAATTTGACTCCCCTCTGACAAGTCTTCTTCTATTCCTTAGCCCCTGTATGTCATTACATATATGTGAGCTACACCCAGTATCCAATACCCAAGTGTCTAAGGAAATAGAATGACAATCAATAACGAAGATACCTGAAGAGGATGGGGCATCGGATGCCTTCTTCTTCTTCATGGACTCAAGATAAATCTTGCAGTTTCTTCGCCAGTGGCCTTCCTTGCCACAGTGATGGCAAGTGCCCTTTTGCGCTGGTTCCGCCTTCTTTGCCTTTTTGTTCTTTCCTTTCTTCTGTTCTTTTGCCTTCCTCTTAGAACCCTTCTTTGAGGAATCAACTAACAGAACCGCCTTCTCCTCATGCTTCACAAAAGGCTCCACAGTCTTCAGCATATTGAGGAGCTCGGGAATGGTGGATTCCAATTTGTTCATCCGATAGTTCATCACAAATTGCGAGAAACTCTTGGGCAAACAATGCAGAATTAAGTCAATACTTAACTCATGATCCATCACAAAATCGAGGGTAGCTAGCCGCACGATGTACCCGTTCATCTTTAGCACAAACGGCACTACAGATGAACCTTCTTGCATCTTCGTGGTGAAGAGGAGCCTAGAGACCTCGAACCTTTCGGATCTCGCTTGCTCATCGAACAAATCATGAAGATGGAAGACCATAGTATTAGCATCCATATGCTCATGCTGCTTTTGCAGTTCAGGTACCATCGCCGCTAGCATGATGCAACTCGCCAGCTCAGAATCTGCCACATGCTTCTGATAGACCAACATTTGGTCTGGAGTTGCATCGTCCTTAGGACGGTCAGGAAGAGGCTCTTCAAGGACATATGCAAGCTTTTCCGCCTTGAGAACAATTCTCAGGTTTCTAAGCCAGTCCAGGAAGTTAGTGTTAGAATGTATACTGAAAGCCTAGCTCTTCTTGTATGAACATTTTATTTTGAAATAAGAATCACATGATCATTGATTGCACTTTATATATTTATATGTGTGTGCATATTGTCTAATATTTTACCGTTTCAGTTACATGTGCTAAAATATAAGTAAAGGCTCACAACCAAGATGGTTTTGGACAAACCATTGGCATGGTTGTAGTGTAGCTTGGTATTGTTTTATCTTGAACATAGAGTTACACTAGTACACTTAGGTGTATTGAGCAGGACCGACATAGAGGTGATTCAATTTAGTGCTGACTACATAATTGAATCGGACCTCGGATATTATGTAGTACATGCTCTTAATCCCGATATAATAACGGGCACATGTACTTAGTATTTATTTCTTTGATTTACCAGTGTGTGAGATTTAGATGGATTAAATCAATATGCCCGGTAAGTTGGGAAATAATATTATTTACATGGTGTCCCGTTGATTATAGGAGGAAACCGTGTCCTATATATTAGGTTGATGATGTCCCCTTGAGGAGCTCATAAGGTTCATCATGTAAACCCAGCTGGTTGACTTAGTCAACATGATGATAAGGTTGAGTGGTACTACTCGAGGAGTTAGATGTTAATTAATTGATGGTGATAAATCAATTAATTGTGGACATTCGATATCTTAAACAGGGGAGATTAATGTACAAATAATATATGGAGCCCATATTGATTTATGGGGTTGGTGAGGTAGTTCAATGATGATCCTCTAGTGGAATGGAACATCATTGATGGATCAATTGTGTGGTTAGATCCATCAGGTGGCGAGACCCAACTCCTCCTTATGGTCCCTATCGTAGCCTAATATAATCCTTGTGAAGTCTAGATCCAAGAATGTAAATGAAACCTAGAACCAGCGGTTGGATTAAATCCATAGATCCGATGGTTGGATGAAACCCTAGAACCAGCGGTTGGATTAAATCCATAGATCCGATGGTTAGGATGAAACCTAGAACCAGCGGTTGGATTAAATCCATAGATCCGATGGTTAGGATGAAACCCTAGAACCAGCGGTTGGATTAAATCCATAGATCCGATGGTCCAATCCTAGAACCAGATGAAATTGGATAATCCGATGGTTAGGATGAAACCTAGAACCAGCGGTTGGATTAAGACCATAGATCCGATGGTTAGGATGAAACCCTAGAATCGGCGGTTGGGATTAAATCCTAGATCCGGCGGTTGAGATAAAACCCTTGATCAGCTGGATGAAATCCTAGATCCTATGGTTGGGATGAAATCCTAGATCCGTTGGGATCAAATCCCTAGAAGATTAAATCCTAGGAGATTAAATCCTAGATCCGTGGAGATTAGAGAGGCTTAAGCCTAAATTCTAGAATTAGGGTTTGGCTCATCCTTTTGGTTCTATATTTTAGGCTAACCAACTTTCTCCTAAATTCTATAAATAAAGGCTTAGGCATTGGGCGAAAATAAGGTTTTTGGATTGGAGAATTAGGGTTTGGCTCATCCAAGAGTTGGGGCAACAAACCCTAGAGGATCTAGGAGTTTTGGGCTAAGAAAGTGGGTGGCAAGGTGATTGTTCTCCCTAAGGTTTTGGCGGCGCCCACTTTCCCTTCTCATCCTTGGCAGTTCTCTTCTTCCTCCTCTCTTGCTCCTTGGTGGCCGGAGGATCTCCAACAATTGGTGGCGGTGCTTCTCCAACATCTAGGTGGCGGCGGCAACAATACAACAAGTTGGCGGCACTCATCCAATCGTTCCTTGGCGTGGTTGCATCAAACTCTCTTGTTTGGTGGCGGTTCTAGAAAGGAAAGGTTTTGGTGGTTCTTCTCTTTGTTCGCAGCGGACAAGGAAGAGAAGAAGCGTGATCTAGAAGGCTTCTACTCGTGGAGGATCTTCGTCCACACGTAAATCCACGAGAAGGATAGGACATACGGTAGAAGATCGTAAGGTATAAAGTTTTATAACTTTAATTTCAGATCTGAGCATGTTCTTATATATGATGATTATACATGTGTGTATATGAATATATATTGTATAATCATGGACCCGAAGACAAACACAAAAAGCCGTGATCCGTCAAGTCGTCTCTTCGCGGCTAACCAACTAGAAGAGTTGTGTTGCTTGAACGACTAGTTTGTTCAGCGACCACTCAAGTTGTTAGCACGACGAATAGGTGTTGCTAAGGAAGCTCATCCCATCCGGATTAATCCTTTCATTAGTGAAAATTTTAATCAGGGGACATGGGAAACCAATGAGCCTCGGCGAACATCCATCAAATGGTATCGAGCCACGGTTTCGGTTTTGTGTGTTTAGGATTGATTATTTTTATGCACTTTTCATATATAATATGTGCGGATAATAGTAGGATATCGTAGTGGAACTCTTTGGTTGCGGGCATAAGATCCACTATTATGGCCATGTGTGTGTGTATGTGAATGGATGTGTGAAAAAAATTTATTATTTGAATCCTCGGGGTTGTGAGGCTAGATTAGTATTTAATTTTTGTAATTAAATACGGCATTGTTTTGCCGCTTATTTTAGTTTACTATAGATCTAGATTATTTGTACACTCCTTCGTGGAGTATAGGATCGATGGATGTAAATTAATATGATTGATCTCGGCTCGGAACTCTTTGGTGACTTGCGCACGGGAAAAGATGGAGCGGACGAGGTGGCGACACGACGGGATGCGTATTGGAGAACAATGCCATAATAGTTGGAAAAATTCTGATTTTTCCATATTTATTGCTTATTTGTTTTATATGCATGTTGTGTTTGTTTTTAAAATTCCTCGATTTCAATTTACTAAGTGGGAGAGGGACATTTTAATTAATTCCATGACCTCCATTACAATTTGGACGTGTGATGCAAACAAACTTGTGTGTTGGCTCGAGTGCCTTCCTCCCAGGGACGGGTTTGTTTGCGGATCACTAGGTCAAATAATGGTTATAGGAAATTATCTAGGAGCGTGTGTACTTCCACAGAGGTAAGACACATAATCCAAAATAATTCCCTTAGTATCGTGTAATGGTGCACACTTAGATGCAAATAAAAATATCCTCCCCATAGGAGTCACTGCTTTTATTTGTAGGGCCAAAGAGGAACCAACTATTAATTTTATTTGTCAAAAAGTAAGGTTGACAAGATAATAAAATTAATGGGTAAAACCTCCTCTTACAAATGTAGTATTCATTATCGTCCACAGAGTGGCATACGAAATTCTCGGTGTTTTGAGGTGTTGATTTCGGGATTTTATTGTTTTGAGGAATCAATAATATTTGAAATCTAATATTTTGATCATTGTGATTCTTAGGATTTTCAAATGGCTTTCAACCCACTTGCTATGATACTAAAGGAAACAAACTTACTATACCCAAATTATACTGATTGGAAAAGAAAAATGGATAGTGTCTTAGCGTAGATGAGTGTCCTCCTAGGGTTGCGAATGATTACGGGAAAAGGAACTTTTGGATGCGAATCAATCAAGGCGCTAGGAAGGAAGCCATGGTTGCTCGGAAGGTTTCTACTTCTATGCCGAAGGCAAGAAGAAGAAGAAACAAGGTAGAGCAAAGGTGGTGGGTGGACCTCGGAGAGGAGTGAAGAAGCCGAAGGCAAGTACTTCACTTGTAGAGATGGACATGGGAAGAAAGACTTCCCCAACCTAAAGAAGAACAGGTATATCTTACGCCTTAGTCGTTGAAACATGTTTAGTGGTGTTATCTACGGTGCACTGTGTGTAGATACGGAGCCACCGATCATGTCTGCAATTATTCTGCAGGGTTCTAGGAAACCCGACGACTAGTGAGGGAGAAATTACCGCTCATACATGGGCAATGCTTCAAAGGTGGCGCTATTGAGTGGGAGATGTTTATTTATCTTTTGATAGGAATAAAGTTTTGGTTTTGAAATTGTCTTTATGTACCTACATTTAGAAAGAATTTGATTTGGTTTCTAAATTATTTGTGGATGGATATTCTGTTTCTTTTAATGTGAGTTGTTATAAAAGAAATAGAGAGATTATCTGTTCGTACATTGGTTGGCAATTTGTATACTCTTGAACCAAAAACTCCCGATGCATAGAAGTGAATAACTCATCTTCTAAGTCTAAAAGAGAAAAGAACCTTCAGATGAACCGACATATCTTTGGCATCTAAGGCTTGGTCATATTAACCTTAGCGAATTCAAGGTTGATAGCTGATGGACCTTTGGGTTCATTAGTGGTGGAGGATCTCCCAACCTGCGAATCTTGCTTGGAAGGTAAAATGACCAAGAGGCCTTTCAAGGCCAAGGGGTATAGAGCCAAAGATGTGTTAGAATTGGTTCATTCTGATTTGTGCGGTCCTATGTCTATCCAGGCAAGAGGTGGTTTTGAATATTTCGTCTCTTTTATAGATGATTATTCAAGATATGGATACATTTACTTGATCGCAAGTCAGAATGCTTTGGAGTTCAAAGAATTCAAGGCTGATGTGGAGAACCGTCAAGGTAAAAGTATCAAGACATTACGATCTGATCGTGGTGGCGAGTACCTCTTGGGAGAGTTTAGGAGTTACTTATCAGAGGCTGGGATTAAATCCCAATTGTCCGCACCTGGCACACCCCAGCAGAATGGTGTGGCGGAGCGAAGGAACATGACTCTTATGGAGATGGTCAGATCTATGATGAGTTATTCTGAGTTACCTGTTTCGTTCTGGGGGTATGCACTGGATACGGCAATGTACACTCTGAACTTGGTTCCATCTAAATCAGTACCTTTTACCCCTGTAGAATTGTGGACTGGGCGAAAGCCTAGTCTGAGACATATTCGGATATGGGAGTCGGCCACATGTCTTTGAAGGTGATCTTTGGTAAGTTGGAACCTCGTGCGAAGTGTGCATGTTTGTTGGCTACCCTAAGGAAGCGGTGGTTTGTTTTATAATCCTAGAGATCGAGGGTGATCGTTAGCGGCCGATTTCTAGAGAGGATTATGTAATGAACCACAAGCCCAAGAGTAGGATTGTTCTTGAGGAGTTGGCGGAAGTCCCGACTTGATTACCACCGGTACAAGAGGAGACACCACAAGTCAGCGCACGCGTGTCACAGCATACAGGAGGCACCTCGTCGTAGTGGGAGGTTGTTAGACAACCCGAGAGATTCATGTTTTGGGAGAGTCTTGGACTTAGTCACTACAGTGAACATGAACTGATCCTGGACATATGTGAGGCACTCCAAGATAGAATCAGTATCTTGGCAAAGCGATGAATTGGAGATAGAATCTATGGATTCTAATCAGTCTGAGGAGCTAGTAGAACCACCCGATGGTGTAAAAGCCATTGGATGCAAGTGGATCTACAAGAGAAAGAGAGGAGTAGACGGGAAGGTTGAGACCTTCAAAGCTAGGCTTGTTGCGAAAGGGTATACTCAGAAAGAGGGCATCGATTATGAGGAGACCTTTTAGCGTATATTCTTAAGTCTATCCGGATTCTCTTATCTATATTTGCTCATATGGATTATGAGATTTGGCGGATGGATGTCAAGGCGACTTTCCTTAATGGAAGTCTTGAGAGAACATCTATATCACGGCAGCGGAGGATTCATTGCTAAAGGCAAAGAGCATCTTGTATGTAAGCTTAATCGGTCCATTTATGGATTGAAGCAAGCTTCTAGATCTTGGAACATCCGCTTTGATGAGGTAATCCAGTTATATGGATTTATTCAAAGTCGGATGAGCCTTGTGTATACAAGAGATGTGTGAGCGTAGTGGTGTTTCTTGTACTATACGTAGATGACATTTTGTTAGTTGGAAACAATATCAAAGTGTTATCAGACGTAAGGGTATGGTTGTCCAAACAGTTTGACATGAAGGACTTGGGAGAAGTGGGACACATCCTTGGGATCAAAGTTATAAGGGATCGCAAGAAAAGGATGTTGTGCTTGTCTCAAGCTTCATACATTGACACTATCCTTGCTCGTTTTAGCATGCAGAACTCCAAGAAAGGTTTTCTACCTTTTAGGCATGGAGTTCCTTTATCTAAAGAGATGTGTCCCAAAACATCAAAGGAGATAGAGGACATGAAGGCGGTTCCTTATGCTTCGGCAGTAGGAAGCCTTATGTATGCTATGCTATGTACGAGACCGGATATCTGCTTTGTTAGTTATAGCCCTAAGAACCAATCATGTGATGGTTGAATAGGGAACATTTTGTATCATATTCTATAAAGGCAAAGGATTGGTTATTATATTTAAGTCTTGCTTGTGCCAGCTAAATTAAATATAGTAATGCCCTAGAAAAGTAGGTTCTTATCTACAGCACATCAATTGGCAGAATTGATTATGAGAGGCTGTAGAGAACACTTTCTAAATGTTCCTAGTCAAGTATTAATATGCAAGGGCAATATTAATACATAAAGACTAGCATGTAGGTCAATTGATGACTTGATCTCACAAGTCATGGATATATGATATCAAGTTGACACATGGGTATATATTAGAGAATATATCTGACCCGCCATGAGAAAGTTTCATGGATCGTTATATGAGTGTCATAAACTTTCTCATGTGACTATTGGTATGAATAGTCCTCGGACACAGAAGTCACTACGGTTCCCTACATAAGGAGTTATGTACTTTGGTATCGTCAGCGTCACGTGAGGTGGACCATAAAAGCGATTACTGGGTATATAACAAATTATGCGGAGGGATGTGAGTGATGTAGATGGGATCTATCCCTCCCATATGACGGGAGTGATATCTGTGGGCCCCTTGATTGAGTAGAACTACTAAAACGCATGACAATGCTCGAATGAGTCAATATGAGATATTGAGCTCATTTGTTTGAGTTAGTTTACTCAGGGATCAAGAAACACATAGATTGATCGAGGATGACACGGTCTATGCCTCATTGGTCAATCTGATATCTAGGATAGAAGGACACGGTCATACATTATAGTAGTCACGGAAAGGTTAGTCGGATCTTGACTTATTTCGTAACTTGCATAGCAATGATGTATTGCTAGATGCCGCTCATTGCTTGTGTATCTAAAAGAGTTTAGATCCACTGCCAACGTTATGAGAGCCTATAGGGTCACACACAAAGAGCATGATGATTAGAGGAATTAGAGTATTCTAGTTTGACTAGAATAATTTGGGAATAAGCTTAAGTACAAAATGGTTTTTGGACTTTAAGCTTAATGAGAATTTTAGCTAATTGATTTAATGAGATTAATTCAATATGTTACCTCATTGATTTAATAAGATTAATTCAATATGATAACATAAGCTTAATTGAATTAATAAGATTAATTCAATATGATAACATAAGCTTAATTGAATTAATAAGATTAATTCAATATGATAACATAAGCTTAATTGAATTAATAAGATTAATTCAACATGCATGAATGCCACATAAGAATGCCACATAAGCATGCCACATAAACATGCCACCTAAGCATCCACCTAAGCTAGATAAGGTGGAAGGAAACAAAATGGTTTTGTCTCCTTAAGTGGCCGGCCAAACAAATGTCCCAATGCAATGGATTGCATTGAATGTGTGGAGGTGAAAGGGTTTTTCCAACCCTATAAAAGACCCCATGGAGTGGCCGGCCAAAGCAATGGTTGGTGTGGTTGTTGGGAGCTTGAGGCTTGGAGAGAGCTTGAGAGCTTATTGTTGTGTGGCTTTTGTGAGTGTAGCAAGAAGAAGAGTAGTCTTCTTCTTCCTTCTCTTTTCCCTAGCTTCCTCTCCTTTAGGGACTTCTCTAGCAAGAAGTAAAGGAGAGCTCCTCTAGTTTTCTTTTGTGAGACAAGAGCTTGCTCGTGTGGATACATATAGAGGCACCTGACACTTGAACGCTGCTAAAGATCCAACAAACAAAAGGAAGAAGCGGATTAACAAGGGCACATAACAAAGGTAATCCTCTCCTATAAGATAGGTTTGGTTTAGAGAAATTTATTTTATACGAGTTTGCTGCATGGATCACTTGGAAGGGATCCTAATTTTTCAAGGCGCATATGCCATTTGGCATAAAGAATTCCCTACAAAGGGTATCAGAGCCACTTATAAAGATCGTATAAAAATAGGTTTTCTCTATTTTATATGTGATATAGAAGTAGGATAAATTTTATTATGAGTTGATAATTGCATTAGCAATTGTCAAACATAATAAAATATCCAATGTCTTTTAAAAGTTAAAATGACATGGTGCATGGTTATGGCCTAGTCCCAAAAGGTTTGTGAATGTGTGTGTGTTGTAATTCTTAAATACGGCCTGCGTGTCGTGCCTTCCTCCTAAAATTCTTGTTGTAAAATTAGTTTTAGACTCGAATGTAACTCGAGTATTTCTCCTTTTGTAATGTACAAAACAAAGATGGAGGGTCCATTGGAAGATGAGGTTACAAGGAGGAAGTCAACACACAAGACAACCAAAAGGAAGCACTTAGGAGAAGATGCTATCCCTAGGTTGACCAATCAATCTTTTCATTGGCTTGAGAAGATTGTAGAATAAGGGCCATAACCATGACATGCTTAGTTTAATATGTATGTGATGCATGTTAGTTTAGCTTGTATGTGATGCATGATTAGTTTAGCTTATATGTGATGTATGCTAATATGTATATGATACATGTTTATTTCTTAATAAGTCAAAACGATATGCCTACCAAAGCTTGGTACTCACTACTTCCTCGATCATTTGTTATTGGGTTTGCCAAAGCAAAGCAATGCATTTTATCTTGGAAGAGTGCGAGTGGACAATAGTGATGTCCCGCTATCAAACTTGGTTAAGACTTAATTAAGTTTTCTTAATTAGTTAAGAAAGTAGAGGCATATATTAGCTTTGAACATAAGTTTTAAAATTAGTTTTATGTGATTTCCGAACATCAGCTTTGTCTTAGAAGTGGTCGTTGCTCCGATATCCAAGAAGGCCCCTGTGCCTCGCCACAGCCTGGAAGCTGGTTTAGGAATAAACACTAAACTAATCTAAAACTTAACCAAAGCTATTAAAGAGTTACATCAGATGTAATTGGCAAAAGATTGCCTACCTAATTATACTACGTCTTGGGCGATTAGCCAAAGCTAACTCAAGACGAATTATAATGTGGATCTTTATCCCATATAAATTTATAGCTAAATAGTAGCTATGAGAATTTAGTGGGAGCCTCATTTAATTAAAGGCCTAATTAAATGATTTAGGTATGATACTTAACTTTGCATTTTAATGTTGTAGATCACCATGACATCTAACACGACACACCCCCTCAACTTGCGATCTGTCCTTGAGAAGGACAAGCTCAATGGAGCAAACTTTCTTGGTGGTATAGGAACTTGAGGATTATCCTCAAGCAAGAATAAGTATGTCCTAGAGTAGTCTACCTGAAACACCACGCCATGCGCCACTCGTCTTGAAAAGGATGCTTATAAGAAGCATCAAGATGGACGATTAGATGTGTCATGTCTTATGCTTGCCACCATGAACTCTGAGCTTCAGAAGCAACATGAGAACATGGATGCCTATGATATGGTTGAGCATTTGAAACAACTATATCAAGGACAAGCTAGGCACGAGCATTTTGAAGTGTCTAAGGCTCTTTTTGCATGCAAGATGCAAGAAGGAACACCTGTAGGAACTCACGTACTCAAAATGATTGGGTACGTTGAGAACCTTGAAGACTAGGTTTTCCAGAGCAAGAATTGGCAACCGATGTTATCCTGCAATCGTTAGGAAGCATATAATCAATTCGTCATGAATTATAACATGAATGAAATTGATAAACCTTTGCCTGAGATTCTCAGCATGTTAAGAACTGCTGAACCGAATCTCAAAAAGAAAGTTAGCAACGTACTAATGGTCAAGAAGGGCAAAGGTAAGCGCAAAGGCAAGGGTAAGACCCAAGCCAAAGGCAAGGCCAATTCATCCACTTCAAAGGGTAAAGGTAAAGTACCTAAGGAAGGGGACTGCTTCCATTGCGGTGAGGATCTGGACCAGGCGGGCTATACCTTGAGGAAGTAAAGAATAAAAGAAGTGGGACTTACGCCTCAGGTATACATTATAGAAGTTAATCTATCTATTTCTTCTACATGGGTATTAGATCTGGATGTGCATCTCACATTTGTAATAATGTGCGGTGAGAAATAGTAGACAAATGGCAAAAGGAAGTAGACCTACGAGTAGGCAATGGCGCAAAAGTTCGCTGTGTATTTGTAGGAACATATTCTTTGTCTTTGCCCACGGCTTATCTTAGAACTAGAGGAGTGCTTATATGTACTGCATTGACAAAGAACATAATTTGTATCTTGTTTAGACAAGAAAAACTTTTCTTTTATAATAAAGGACAAATGTTGTTCCATTTATTTGAATGAAATGTTCTATTGTAATGCACCACTTATGAATGGTCTCTATGTTCTAGATTTAGAAAACCCAATTTATAACGTAAATACCAAGCGATTCAAATCGAATGATTCGAACAAACATATCTCTCACTTATCGCCTAGGTCACATAAATGAAAACGCATATCCCAACTCCATAAAGATGGATTATTGGACTCATTTGATTTTGAATCATATGAGGTATGCGAATCTTGCCTTTTAGGAAAGATGACTAAAACTCCATTTAGTGGACATGGAGAGAGAGCGACAGACTTGTTAGGACTCATACATACTGATGTATGTGGGCCTTTCAATGTCGAAGCCAGAGGAGGCTATAAGTACTTTATTACTTTCACTGATGATATGGGTAGATTTGGCTACTTATATTTGATGAGACATAAGTCAGAATCCTTTGAAAAGTTCAAAGCATTCAAGAATGAAGTACAAAACCAACTTGGTAAGCGTATCAAGCTACTTCGATCAGATCGAGGTGGTGAATACCTTAGTCAAGAGTTTCGTGATCACCTGGCTGAGTGTGGGATAATATCCCAACTCACTCCCCCTGGAACACCACAATGGAATGGTGTATCGGAGAGGAGAAATCGTACTCTATTAGATATGGTACGATCAATGATGAGCCAGACTGATCTACCTACTTCCTTTTGGGGACTAGCTCTAGAGACAGCCGCTTTCACACTTAATCGCGTCCCATCAAAAGCCGTAGAAAAGACACCATATACGATATGGACTGGGAAGAGTCCCAAAATATCTTTTATAAAGATTTGGGGTTGTGAAGCTTATGTAAGACGTCAAGTCTCAGATAAACTAGGACCCAAATCAGATAAGTGTTATTTTGTAGGATATCCCAAGGAAACTAAGGGATATTACTTTTACAATCCACACTTGGCAAGGTGTTTGTTACCAGAAATGTTGTCTTTCTAGAAAGAGAATTTATTTCTAGAAAAACTAGTGGGAGTAAAATTCATCTTGAAGAAGTTCAAG
Organism: Wurfbainia villosa; assembly: GCA_025175895.1. Taxonomy (NCBI): domain Eukaryota; kingdom Viridiplantae; phylum Streptophyta; class Magnoliopsida; order Zingiberales; family Zingiberaceae; genus Wurfbainia; species Wurfbainia villosa. The sequence continues at coordinate 29,240,157 of CM045995.1, forward strand.
ATGACGATAACACTAAGGCTTCGATGGAAAATGAACAGGAACCACAAAGTGTTGTGGATGAGGAAATTGTTGCCCAAAGAGTTGTGGAACAAACACCTGTTCAAGTAGACCAACCTCTTCGTAGATCTGACAGGATCCGTCGTCAACCCGAGAGATATTCTTTTCTCTTGACTGACAATGGTGATGTATTGCTTGTCGATCTTGACGAGCCTACATCCTATCAAGAAGCTATGATGAGCCCAGATTCCGAGAAATGGCTAGAGGCCATGAGATCCGAAATGGAATCCATGTACACTAACCAAGTATGGACCTTGGTTGATCCACCTGAAGAGGTAAAATCCATTGGGTGTAAGTGGGTCTTTAAAGTAAAGACTGACATGGATGGTAATAAGCATACCTATAAAGGTAGATTGGTGGCGAAAGGATTCAAACAAATTCATGGTATTGACTATGATGAAACCTTTTCACCAGTTGCGATGCTTAAATCCATTCGGATCATACTTGCTATTGCAGCCTACCACGATTATGAGATCTGGCAGATGGATGTCAAAACCGCTTTTCTGAATGGAAAGCTACTCGAGGATGTGTACATGACACAGCCTGAGGGTTTTGAAGATCCAAAGCATCCTGGAAAGGTATGCAAACTGCAAAGGTCCATTTATGGACTAAAGCAAGCCTCTCGAAGCTGGAATCTTCGATTCGATGATGCAATCAAGGAGTTTGGTTTCATCAAGAATGAAGATGAACCTTGTGTCTACAAGAGAAATAGTGGGAGCACAGTTGTATTTCTTGTCTTGTATGTAGATGACATACTTCTCATGAAATGATATTCCCTCACTCGGTCTGTGAAGATGTGGTTAGGAATTGTTTCTCGATGAAAGACTTAGGTGAAGTGCCTATATTCTAGGCATCAAGATCTATAGAGATAGATCTAAAGATTACTTGGCCTAAGTCAGTACATACATTGATAAAGTGCTAGATCGTTTTGCTATGCAAAATTCCAAGAAAGGATTTCTGCCTTTATCACATGGTGTGAGTCTTTCGAAGACTCAATGTTCCTCTTCTAAGGAGGAGAGAGATCGCATGGATAAGATCCCTTATGCATGCCGCCATAGGGTCTATCATATGCGCCAGCTTTGTACTCGTCACGGCGTCTCGTATGCTTTGAGCATGGCGAGTAGATACGATCGGATCGGTGAAAGTCAGCTGGATAGCGATCAAAAATATTCTTAAATACTTACGAAGAACGAAAGAATATTTCTGATATTTGGAGGCAATGAGGAGCTAGCAGTAAAGGGTTACTGATGATGCAAGCTTCCAAGCAGACAAGGATGACTATAGATCGCAATCGGTACGTGTTTTGCACGAATGGTGGAGCCGTGAGCTGAAGAGTTCAAAGCGGACACGATTCTTGATTCTACAATGTAGCCGAGTATATTGTCGCATCCGATGCAGAAAGGAGGTTGTTTGGCTCGTAAGTTCATCGTGAACTTGGGGTAGTTCCTAGCATTGCAGATCCAATAGACCTCTATTGTGACAACAATGGGGCTATTGCGAGCTAAGGAACCTCGATCACATCATGGACCAAACACATCTTTCGGCGCTTCCATCTCATTCGAGAGATCATCGATAGAGGAGATGTGAGGATATGCAAATCGAAAGCTAACATTCGCATCCATCCATTGACCAAGGCTTTGTACGGAGGAAGCATGATGGTCACACTAGGTCACTAGGTATTAGATATCATAGTGATTGGTACTAGTGCTAGTGGGAGATTGTTAGTTATAGCCCTAAGAACCAATCATGTGATGGTTGAATAGGAACATTTTGTATCATATTCTATAAAGGCAAAGGATTGGTTATTATATTTAAGTCTTGCTTGTGCACTAAATTAAATATAGTAATGCCCTAGAAAAGTAGGTTCTTATCTACAGACATCAATCGCGTAATTGATTATGAGAGGTCAGAGAGAACACTTTCTAAATGTTCTAGTCAAGTATTAATATGCAAGGGCAATATTAATACATAAAGACTAGCATGTAGGTCAATTGATGACTTGATCTCACAAGTCATGGATATATGATATCAAGTTGACACATGGGTATATATTAGAGAATATATCTGAACAAATGAGAAAGTTTCATGGATCGTTATATGAGTGTCATAAACTTTCTCATGTGACTATTGGTATGAATAGTCCTCGACCAAGTCACTACGGTTCCCTACATAAGGAGTTATGTACTTTGGTATCGTCAAACGTCACCCGTAATAGGTGGACCATAAAGCGATCGGGTATATAACAAATTATGCGGAGGGATGTGAGTGATGTAGATGGGATCTATCCCTCTCATATGACGAGAGTGATATCGGTGGGCCCCTTGATTGAGTAGAACTACTAAAACGCATGGCCATGCTCGAATGAGTCAATATGAGATATTGAGCTCATTTGTTTGAGTTAGTTTACTCAGGGATCAAGAAACACATAGATTGATCGAGGATGACGCAGTCTATGCCTCATTGATCAATCGATATCAAGGATAGAAGGACACGGTCATATATTATAGTAGTCACGGAAAGGTTAGTCGGATCTTGACTTATCTCATAACTTGGGTAGCAATGATGTATTGCTAGATGTCGCTCATTGCTTGTGTATCTAAAGGAGTTTAGGTCCACTGCCAACGTTATGAGAGCCTATAGGGTCACACACAAAGAGTGATTAGAGGAATTAGAGTATTCTAGTTTGACTAGAATAATTTGGGAATAAGCTTAAGTACAAAATGGTTTTTGGACTTTAAGCTTAATGAGAATTTTAGCTAATTGATTTAATGAGATTAATTCAATATGTTACCTCATTGATTTAATAAGATTAATTCAATATGATAACATAAGCTTAATTGAATTAATAAGATTAATTCAATATGATAACATAAGCTTAATTGAATTAATAAGATTAATTCAATATGATAACATAAGCTTAATTGAATTAATAAGATTAATTCAACATGCATGAATGCCACATAAGAATGCCACATAAGCATGCCACATAAACATGCCACCTAAGCATCCACCTAAGCTAGATAAGGTGGAAGGAAACAAAATGGTTTTGTCTCCTTAAGTGGCCGGCCAAACAAATGTCCCAATGCAATGGATTGCATTGAATGTGTGGAGGTGAAAGGGTTTTTCCAACCCTATAAAAGACCCCATGGAGTGGCCGGCCAAAGCAATGGTTGGTGTGGTTGTTGGGAGCTTGAGGCTTGGAGAGAGCTTGAGAGCTTATTGTTGTGTGGCTTTTGTGAGTGTAGCAAGAAGAGTAGTCTTCTTCTTCCCTTCTCTTTTTCCCTAGCTTCCTCTCCTTTAGGGACTTCTCTATCAAGAAGTAAAGGAGAGCTCCTCTAGTTTTCTTTTGTGAGACAAGAGCTTGCTCGTGTGGATACATATAGAGGCACGGACACTTGAACGTGCTAAAGATCCAACAAACAAAAGGAAGAAGCGGGATTAACAAGGGCACGCAACAAAGGTAATCCTCTCCTATAAGATAGGCTTGGTTTAGAGAAATTTATTTTATACGAGTTTGCTTTCGCATGGATCACTTGGAAGGGATCCTAATTTTTCCGTTGCGCATATGCCATTTGGCATAAAGAATTCCCTACAGTGGTATCAGAGCCACTTGCGAAAGATCGTATAAAATAGGTTTTCTCTATTTTATATGTGATATAGAAGTAGGATAAATTTTATTATGAGTTGATAATTGCATTAGCAATTGTCAAACATAATAAAATATCCAATGTCTTTTAAAAGTTAAAATGACATGGTGCATGGTTATGGCCTAGTCCCAAAAGGTTTGTGAATGTGTGTGTTGTAATTCTTAAATACGGCCTGCGTGTCGTGCCTTCCTCCTAAAATTCTTGTTGTAAAATTAGTTTTAGACTCGAATGTAACTCGAGTATTTCTCCTTTGTAATGTACAAAACAAAGATGGAGGGTCCATTGGAAGATGAGGTTACAAGGAGGAAGTCAACACACAAGACAACCAAAAGGAAGCACTTAGGAGAAGATGCTATCCCTAGGTTGACCAATCAATCTTTTCATTGGCTTGAGAAGATTGTAGAATAAGGGCCATAACCATGACACGCTTAGTTTAATATGTATGTGATGCATGTTAGTTTAGCTTGTATGTGATGCATGATTAGTTTAGCTTATATGTGATGTATGCTAATATGTATATGATACATGTTTATTTCTTAATAAGTCAAAGACGATATGCCTACCAAAGCTTGGTACTCACTACTTCCTCGATCATTTGTTATTGGGTTTGCCAAAGCAAAGCAATGCATTTTATCTTGGAAGAGTGCGAGTGGACAATCGTGATGTCCCGCTATCAAACTTGGTTAAGACTTAATTAAGTTTTCTTAATTAGTTAAGAAAGTAGAGGCATATATTAGCTTTGAACATAAGTTTTAAAATTAGTTTTATGTGATTTCCGAACATCAGCTTTGTCATAGAAGTGGTCGTTGCTCCGATATGCAAGAAGGCCCCTGTGCCTCGCCACAGCCTGGAAGCTAGTTTAGGAATAAACACTAAACTAATCTAAAACTTAACCAAAGTTATTAAAGAGTTACATCAGATGTAATTTGTAAAAGATTGCCTACCTAATTATACTACGTCTTGGGCGATTAGCCAAAGCTAACTCAAGACGAATTATAATGTGGATCTTTATCCCATATAAATTTATAGCTAAATAGTAGCTATGAGAATTTAGTGGGAGCCTCATTTAATTAAAGGTCTAATTAAATGATTTAGGTATGATACTTAACTTTGCATTTTAATGTTGTAGATCACCATGACATCTAACACGACACACCCCCTCAACTTGCGATCTGTCCTTGAGAAGGACAAGCTTAATGGAGCGAACTTTCTTGACTGGTATAGGAACTTGAGGATTATCCTCAAGCAAGAATGCAAACTGTATGTCCTAGAGCGATCTACCTCAAACACCCATGCATCGACCACTCGTCTTTGAAAAGGATGCTTATAAGAAGCATCAAGATGACGCATTAGATGTGTCATGTCTTATGCTTGCCACCATGAACTCTGAGCTTCAGAAGCAACATGAGAACATGGATGCCTATGATATGGTTGAGCATTTGAAACAACTATATCAAGGACAAGCTAGGCACGAGCATTTTGAAGTATCTAAGGCTCTTTTTGCATGCAAGATGGAAGAAGAAACACCTGTAGGAACTCACGTACTCAAAATGATTGGGTACGTTGAGAACCTTGAAAGACTAGGTTTTCCACTGAGCTAAGAATTGGCAACCGATGTTATCCTGCAATCGTTGCCGGAAGCATATAATCAATTCGTCATGAATTATAACATGAATGAAATTGATAAACCTTTGCTGAGATTCTCGGCATGTTAAGAATCACGAATGCAGATCTCAAAAAGAAAGTTAAGCAACGTACTAATGGTCAAGAAGGGCAAAGGTAAGCGCGAAAGGCAAGGGTAAGACCCAAGCCAAAGGCAAGGCCAATTCATCCACTTCAAAGGGTAAAGGTAAAGTACCTAAGGAAGGGGACTGCTTCCATTGCGGTGAGACTGGACACTGGAAGCGGAACTGCAAAGTCTACCTTGAGGAAGTAAAGAATAAAAGAAGTGGGACTTCTGCCTCAGGTATACACGTTATAGAAGTTAATCTATCTATTTCTTCTACATGGGTATTAGATACCGGATGTGCATCTCACATTTGTAATAATGTGCAAGGACTGAGAAATAGTAGACAAATGGCAAAAGGCGAAGTAGACCTACGAGTAGGCAATGGCATAAAAGTTCTTCTGTAGTAGGAACATATTCTTTGTCTTTGCCCACTGGGCTTATCTTAGAACTAGAGGAGTGCTTATATGTACCTGCATTGACAAAAACATAATTTCTGTATCTTGTTTAGACAAGAAAAACTTTTCTTTTATAATAAAGGACAAATGTTGTTCCATTTATTTGAATGAAATGTTCTATTGTAATGCACCACTTATGAATGGTCTCTATGTTCTAGATTTAGAAAACCCAATTTATAACGTAAATACCAAGCGGTTTAAATCGAATGATTCGAACCAAACATATCTCTGGCACTGTCGCCTAGGTCACATAAATGAAAAACGCATATCCCAACTCCATAAAGATGGATTATTGGACTCATTTGATTTTGAATCATATGAGGTATGCGAATCTTGCCTTTTAGGAAAGATGACTAAAACTCCATTTAGTGGACATGGAGAGAGAGCGACAGACTTGTTAGGACTAATACATCTTGATGTATGTGGGCCTTTCAATGTCGAAGCAGAGGAGGCTATAAGTACTTTATTACTTTCGCGATGATATGAGTAGATTTGGCTACTTATATTTGATGAGACATAAGTCGTAATCCTTTGAAAAGTTCAAAGCATTCAAGAATGAAGTACAAAACCAACTTGGTAAGCGTGTCGGCTACTTGATCGGATCGAGGTGGTGAATACCTTAGTCAAGAGTTTCGTGATCACTGGTGAGTGTGGGATAATATCCCAACTCACTCCCTGGAACACCACAATGGAATGGTGTATCCGAGAGGAGAAATCGTACTCTATTAGATATGGTACGATCAATGATGAGCCGACCGATCTACCTACTTCGTTTTGGGGACTAGCTCTAGAGACAGCAGCTATCACACTTAATCGCGTACCATCAAAACCCGTAGAAAAGACACCATATACGATATGGACAGGGAAGAGTCCCAAAATATCTTTTATAAAGATTTGGGGTTGTGAATCTTATGTAAGGCGTCAAGTCTCGGATAAACTAGGACCCAAATCGATAAGTGTTATTTTGTCGGATATCCCAAGGAAACTAAGGGATATTACTTTTACAATCCCACACTTGGCAAGGTGTTTGTTGCGAAATCTTTGTCTTTCTAGAAAGAGAATTTATTTCTAGAAAAACTAGTGGGAGTAAAATTCATCTTGAAGAAGTTCAAGATGACGATAACACTAAGGCTTCGATGGAAAATGAACAGGAACCACAAAGTGTTGTGGATGAGGAAATTGTTGCCCAAAGAGTTGTGGAACAAACACCTGTTCAAGTAGACCAACCTCTTCGTAGATCTGACAGGATCCGTCGTCCGGAGAGATATTCTTTTCTCTTGACTGACAATGGTGATGTATTGCTTGTCGATCTTGACGAGCCTACATCCTATCAAGAAGCTATGATGAGCCCAGATTTCGAGAAATGGCTAGAGGCCATGAGATCCGAAATGGAATCCATGTACACTAACAAAGTATGGACCATGGTTGATCCACCTGAAGGGGTAAAACCCATTGGGTGTAAGTGGGTCTTTAAAGTAAAGACTGACATGGATGGTAATAAGCATACCTATAAAGGTAGATTGGTGGCGAAAGGATTCAAACAAATTCATGGTATTGACTATGATGAAACCTTTTCACCAGTTGCGATGCTTAAATCCATTCGAATCATACTTGCTATTGCAGCCTACCACGATTATGAGATCTGGCAGATGGATGTCAAAACCGCTTTTCTGAATGGAAAGCTACTCGAGGATGTGTACATGACACAGCCTGAGGGTTTTGAAGATCCAAAGCATCCTGGAAAGGTATGCAAACTGCAAAGGTCCATTTATGGACTAAAGCAAGCCTCTCGAAGTTGGAATCTTCGATTCGATGATGCAATCAAAGAGTTTGGTTTCATCAAGAATGAAGATGAACCTTGTGTCTACAAGAGAAATAGTGGGAGCACAGTTGTATTTCTTGTCTTGTATGTAGATGACATACTTCTCATCGGAAATGATATTCCCTCACTCCAGTCTGTGAAGATGTGGTTAGGGAATTGTTTCTCGATGAAAGACTTAGGTGAAGCTGCCTATATTCTAGGCATCAAGATCTATAGAGATAGATCTAAAAGATTACTTGGCCTGAGTCAGAGTACATACATTGATAAAGTACTAGATCGTTTTGCTATGCAAAATTCCAAGAAAGGATTTATTCCTTTATCACATGGTGTGAGTCTTTCGAAGACTCAATGTCCCTCTTCTAAGGAGGAGAGAGATCGCATGGATAAGATCCCTTATGCGTCTGCCATAGGGTCTATCATGTACGCCATGCTTTGTACTCGTCCTGACGTCTCGTATGCTTTGAGCATGACGAGTAGATACCAGTCGGATCCAGTGAAAGTCACTGGATAGCAGTCAAAAATATTCTTAAATACTTACGAAGAACGAAAGAATATTTCCTGATATTTGGAGGCAATGAGGAGCTAGCTGTAAAGGGTTACAGTGATGCAAGCTTCCAAACAGACAAGGATGACTATAGATCGCAATCGGGGTACGTGTTTTGCCTGAATGGTGGAGCTGTGAGCAGGAAGAGTTCAAAGTGGGACACGATTCTTGATTCTACAATGAGCCGAGTATATTCGCATCCGATGCAAAGAAGGAGGTTGTTTGGCTCGTAAGTTCATCAGTGAACTTGGGGTAGTTCCTAGCATTGCGGATCCAATAGACCTCTATTGTGACAACAATGGGGCTATTGCACAGGCTAAGGAACCTCGATCACATCAGCGGACCAAACACATACTGCGGCGCTTCCATCTCATTCGAGAGATCATCGATAGAGGAGATGTGAGGATATGCAGAGTACCGACAGAAGCTAACATTGCAGATCCATTGACCAAGGCTTTGGCACAGAGGAAGCATGATGGTCACACTAGGTCACTAGGTATTAGATATCATAGTGATTGGTACTAGTGCTAGTAGGAGATTGTTAGTTATAGCCCTAAGAACCAATCATGTGATGGTTGAATAGGGAACATTTTGTATCATATTCTATAAAGGCAAAGGATTGGTTATTATATTTAAGTCTTGCTTGTGCCAGCTAAATTAAATATAGTAATGCCCTAGAAAAGTAGGTTCTTATCTACAGCACATCAATCAATTAATTGATTATGAGAGAGGCAGAGAGAACACTTTCTAAATGTTCTAGTCAAGTATTAATATGCAAGGGCAATATTAATACATAAAGACTAGCATGTAGGTCAATTGATGACTTGATCTCACAAGTCATGGATATATGATATCAAGTTGACACATGGGTATATATTAGAGAATATATCTGATGACCCGCCATGAGAAAGTTTCATGGATCGTTATATGAGTGTCATAAACTTTCTCATGTGACTATTGGTATGAATAGTCCTCGGACACAAGTCACTACGGTTCCCTACATAAGGAGTTATGTACTTTGGTATCGCCAAACGTCACCCGTAACAGGTGGACCATAAAGGCGATTCGGGTATATAACAAATTATGCGGAGGATGTGAGTGATGTAGATGGGATCTATCCCTCTCATATGACGAGAGTGATATCGGTGGGCCCTTGATTGAGTAGAACTACTAAACGCATGGCCATGCTCGAATGAGTCAATATGAGATATTGAGCTCATTTGTTTGAGTTAGTTTACTCGGGATCAAGAAACACATAGATTGATCGAGGATGACATGGTCTATGCCTCATTGATCAACTGATATCAAGGATAGAAGGACACGGTCATATATTATAGTAGTCACGGAAAGGTTAGTGGATCTTGACTTATCTCATAACTTGGGTAGCAATGATGTATTGCTAGATGCCGCTCATTGCTTGTGTATCTAAAAGAGTTTAGGTCCACCGCCAACGCGTTATGAGAGCCTATAGGGTCACACACAAAGAGCATGATGATTAGAGGAATTAGAGTATTCTAGTTTGACTAGAATAATTTGGGAATAAGCTTAAGTACAAAATGGTTTTTGGACTTTAAGCTTAATGAGAATTTTAGCTAATTGATTTAATGAGATTAATTCAATATGTTACCTCATTGATTTAATAAGATTAATTCAATATGATAACATAAGCTTAATTGAATTAATAAGATTAATTCAATATGATAACATAAGCTTAATTGAATTAATAAGATTAATTCAATATGATAACATAAGCTTAATTGAATTAATAAGATTAATTCAACATGCATGAATGCCACATAAGAATGCCACATAAGCATGCCACATAAGCATGCCACCTAAGCATCCACCTAAGCTAGATAAGGAAGGAAACAAAATGGTTTTGTCTCCTTAAGTGGCGCCAAACAAATGTCCCAATGCAATGGATTGCATTGAATGTGTGGAGGTGAAAGGGTTTTCCAGCCTATAAAGGCTCCATGGAGTGGCCGGCCAAAGCAATGGATGGTGTGGTTGTTGGGAGCTTGAGGCTTGGAGAGAGCTTGAGAGCTTATTGTTGTGTGGCTTTTGTGAGTGTAGCAAGAAGAGTAGTCTTCTTCTTCCCTTCTCTTTTTCCCTAGCTTCCTCTCCTTTAGGGACTTCTCTAGCAAGAAGTAAAGGAGAGCTCCTCTAGTTTTCTTTTGTGAGACAAGAGCTTGCTCGTGTGGATACATATAGAGGCACGGACACTTGAACGTGCTAAAGATCCAACAAACAAAAGGAAGAAGCGGGATTAACAAGGGCACGCAACAAAGGTAATCCTCTCCTATAAGATAGGCTTGGTTTAGAGAAATTTATTTTATACGAGTTTGCTTTCGCATGGATCACTTGGAAGGGATTCTAATTTTTCCGTTGCGCATATGCCATTTGGCATAAAGAATTCCCTACATGCTTTGCCGTGGGCATGGTTAGCAGATATCAGAGTAATCCTGGACAGGGACATTGGACTGCGGTAAAGCATATATTGAAGTACCTGAGAAGGACTAGGGATTATATGCTGGTTTACCGGGCAGATCAATTAGTCCCTGTGGGTTACACGGATTCGGATTTCCAATCGGATAGGGACAAGAGTAAGTCTACCTCAGGGTTTGTGTTTACTTTTGGAGGTGGAGCCATAGTATGGAGGAGTGTCAAGCAGAAATGCGTGGCGGACTCTACCATGGAAGCTGAGTATGTGGCAGCCTCTGAGGCAGCCAAGGAAGCTGTATGGCTCAGGAACTTCTTGATGGACTTGGATGTGATTCCTGGTTTGCCCAGAACTATCACAATTTATTGTGATAACAGTGGTGCAGTTGCAAACTCGAAGGAACCACGAGCCCACAAGGCAAGTAAACACATAGAGCGCAAGTACCACCTTATACGAGAGATCGTAAAGCGAGGAGAAGTTGCTGTCGCCAAGATTGCATCAGAGGATAACCTGGCGGATCCATTCACTAAGGCCCTTCCAGCGAAAGCGTTTGATAGGCATGTGGAGGACATGGGGATCAGATGTATGGCATTGTGACTTAGTCTTTTAGTATAAGTGGGAGATTGTTAGAATGTATACTGAAAGCCTAGCTCTTCTTGTATGAACATTTTATTTTGAAATAAGAATCACATGATCATTGATTGCACTTTATATATTTATATGTGTGTGCATATTGTCTAATATTTTACATTGTAGATAACATGGTGCTTGGTGTGGCACAGAAGATCATGTTATCAGTCCCTTATAAAATATAAGTAGAGGCTCACAACCAAGATGGTTTTGGACAAACCATTGGCATGGTTGTAGTGTAGCTTGGTATTGTTTTATCTTGAACATAGAGTTACACTAGTACACTTAGGTGTATTGAGCAGGACCGACATAGAGGTGATTCAATTTAGTGCTGACTATATAATTGAATCGGACCTCGTATATTATGTTGTACATGCTCTTAATCCCGATATAATAACGGGCACATGTACTTAGTATTTATTTCTTTGATTTACCAGTGGGTGAGATTTAGATGGATTAAATCAATATGCCCGGTAAGTTGGGAAATAATATTATTTACATGGTGTGCCGTTGATTATAGGAGGAAACCGTGTCCTATATATTAGGTTGATGATGTCCCCTTGAGGAGCTCATAAGGTTCATCATGTAAACCCAGCTGGTTGACTTAGTCAACATGATGATAAGGTTGAGTGGTACTACTCGAGGAGTTAGATGTTGATTAATTGATGGTCAGTAAATCAATTAATTGACGGACATTCGATATCTTAAACACGGGGAGATTAATGTACAAATAATATATGGAGCCCATATTGATTTATGGGGGTTGGTGAGGTAGTTCAATGATGATCCTCTAGTGGAATGGAACATCATTGATGGATCAAGTTAGTGTGGTTCCGATCCATCGGGTGGCCGAGACCCAACTCCTCCTTATGGACCCTATCGTAGCCTAATATAATCCTTGTGAAGTCTAGATCCAAGAATGTAAAACAAAACCTAGAACCAACGGTTGGATTAAATCCATAGATCCGATGGTTAGGATGAAACCCTATAACCAACGGTTGGATTAAATCCATAGATCCGATGGTTAGGATGAAACCCTAGAACCAACGGTTGGATTAAATCCATAGATCCGATGGTTAGGATGAAACCCTAGAACCAACGGTTGGATTAAATCCATAGATCCGATGGTTAGATGAAACCCTAGAACCAGCGGTTGGATTAAATCCATAGATCCGATGGTTATGATTAAACCATAGAAACAACGTTTGGATTAATACCATCGATCCGATGTTTAGGATGAAAACCTAGAATCGACGGTTGGGATTAAATCCCTAGATCCGACGGTTGGGATAAAACCCTTGATCCGACGGTTGGGATGAAATCCTAGATCCTATGGTTGGGATGAAATCCTAGATCCAACGGTTGGGATCAAATCCCTAGAACGGACGGTGGAGATTAAATCCCTAGAACCGACGGTGGAGATTAAATCCCTAGATCCGACGGTGGAGATTAGAGGAGGCTTAAGCCTAAATTCTAGAATTAGGGTTTGGCTCATCCTTGGTTGGGCGGCAACAAATCTTAAAAGGGATAAGGTTGGTTGGGCGGCAAGAATATAGGAGTTAGTTCCTATATTTTAGGCTAACCAACTTTCTCCTAAATTCTATAAATAAAGGCTTAGGCATTGGGCGAAAATAAGGTTTTTTGGATTGGAGAATTAGGGTTTGGCTCATCCAAGAGTTGGGCAACAAACCCTAGAGGAGCTAGGGTTTTTAGCTAAGAAAGTGGGTGGCAAGGTGATTGTTCTCCCTAAGGTTTTTGGCCGGCGCCCCTCTTTCCCTTCTCATCCTTGGCCGGTTCTCTTCTTCCTCCTCTCTTGCTCCTTGGTGGCCGGAGGATCTCCAACAATTGGTGGCCGGTGCTTCTCCAACATCTAGGTGGCCGGTGGCAACAATACAACAAGTTGGCCGGCACTCATCCAATCGTTCCTTGGCCGGCGGTTGCATCAAACTCTCTTGTTTGGTGGCCGGTTCTAGAAAGGAAAGGTTTTGGTGGTTCTTCTCTTTGTTCGCAGCGGACAAGGAAGAGAAGAACGTGATCTAGAAGGCTTCTACTCGTGGAGGATCTTCGTCCACACGTCGTCCACGAGAAGGATAGGACATACGGTAAAAGATCGTAAGGTATAAAGTTTTATAACTTTAATTTCAGATCTGAGCATGTTCTTATATATGATGATTATACATGTGTGTATATGAATATATATTGTATAATCATGGACCCCGAAGACAAACACAAAAAACCGGCGATCCGTCCGTCGTCTCTTCCGCGGCTAACCAACTAGAAGAGTTGTGTTGCTTGAACGACTAGTTTGTTCAAGCGACCACTCGAGTTGTTAGCACGACGACGAATAGGTGTTGCTAAGGAAGCTCATCCCATCCGGATTAATCCTTTCATTAGTGAAAATTTTAATCCGGGGACATGGGAGCCAATGAGCCTCCGAAGCGAACTTCCATCAGTTAGGCCCAGTCAGTTTGTTCGAATCCAAAATAGTGCACAAATTCAAAGACGTCATGATCAATTTATTGACCTAGAAATACAAAACGAGCATATATGAGAAAGATGATTTTAAAATGCATCAATATACATTTATAAATCCCATTCATTTTTCGAATTTCAAAAACCCCAAAATCACTTCGGGAGATCGTAGGTCCATCTCCGAATGGGCTGATATCCATCATAGTTATGAACAACCTTGGAGAGAGTCCAACAAGCCATTCATAACTACGACGGTAGGTATCAACTATACCGATTGCATATCACGTATATGCAACTATCACAATGTGCTATCAACTAATTGAATGTTCACACATACATCGGGTTGTTAACACATTAACAAGTATGCATCATATGCATAGCACCCAACTTCACCTCCCTTTACATCGACCTTGGAGAGAGTCCAACAAGCCGATGCTCCAGGTTAAAGCCAACCCATTAATCGAGAAATAGTTTTAATATGGTTAGAGTGCATTCAACCAATTAGCCCAGCTTGGAGAGAGTCCAACAACCAAAGCTAACGATTGACCTCTGACTCTTACCATATTAGTATTAAACTATTCCATGGTTTGAACATATTCGGGTTCGAGCCGGGCTTGGAGAGAGTCCAACAACCCAAACAAGAAACAGAACTCTGGTTCTAACCATATTAATGGAAGGTGTAGGCTTTAATATTGTTTAAGGGTTTTTATGTCTCATCCTCTTTGCATGCAAATAACTATTATCTATATGGCATGGCATACATGGCATACATCTACATGTCACGACACGCATGGCATAATGTTATGCATCTAATGCAATTACATGGCATTCAATTATGTCATGTATATATTTCCTTATATGTCATAACTATTTATGGAAATAAAATATGTTTAAGATTTGATTCTCCAAATCAAATCATAATTAAATTAGGAAATAAATTTCCAAATCTAATCACATATTTTATTCATGGAATTATTTGATTAAGGAAAATCTATTTAGGAAACCAATTTCCTAAATCATTAAAACTACTTATGGAAATAAAATATTTTAAGATTTGATTTCCCAAATCAAATCATGATTAAATTAGGAAACAAATTTCCAGAATCTAATCAAATATTTTATTTTTGGAAAATATCAATTTTCATAAATACTTCCAACTTTCCAAAAGTGGAAGATTTCCATAAATACTTCTAGACTTTCCAAAATTGAAAAATTTCCATAAATACTTCTAAATTTCCAAAATTAGAAAATTTCCAGAAATACATTATGACTATCACAAAACCATTTTACGATTATGTCGAAACACAACCTGGGCTCTGATACCCTTTGGGTTTTAATGGCGCAAGTGTGTGTTCGATCATGTTTCGTAAACATGAACACAGCGGAAGCAATAAAAATAATAAATACTCCTATTTATTACAACACACACAACACACTCATGCATATTACAACAAGTGTAGACATAACCGTAAATTTAAATTTGCAATAAAAGGAAATTTATCTACGTTATACCTTTCGTATGACGTGTAGCGGGAACGGCATCAACCGGAACGATCCTCGCTAGAATCGTCTCTATCCGTATCCACGCCGAGTTCCTCGGGATGACTTCGCTAAGCCACGAGTTCGTCTTCGTACGGGTTACTAGCCTCGTGTTGAAGACGATGTGATCGAGAGATGATCACGATCCGAATCCAAATTCGGATCCAAAATGAGTCCTCAAAACTCGCTTCTCCGGAGAGGTATTCGTCAACCGATTGACGAATCGCCGTCCTCCACCTCAGAGGATTACCGGAGATCGAATCCCCGATAAGTTATCCGCTGTCGGAGCTCTAACCGTCGTCCAAACGACGCTCCGACGAGAGGAGAAGAAGCTGTCCAGAAAACTGGACAGCTTGGTGGAGGAGATAGGCGCCGGCCAACAAAGGAAGCCAAGTGCTCACCTTTTCACCGAAGCCTAGGAAGATCACCGGAGGGTCGCCGGAGGATCACCGGCTGAAGCTTGGACGCCGGCAAGGACTTGGACGGCAGCACACAAGCTGGGCGGCGGCAGCTCAAGAGGCTAGGGTTTTGGATTAGGTTAGGGCTTAACAATCCCTTAAGCCCTCTTTTATAGAGAACTAATTCTCTTAATGGTTAATGGATCATATCCATAAAGCCCGTTAACCCGCTCCATTAAGATAAGTTAAAATAAACCAAACCATGATGGTTTATTTTAAGTTAAAACGAACCGAACCAACTTTTGGTTCATTCGTTTAAAATAAACCAAACCCCTTTGGTTCATT
The DNA here is from genome assembly GCA_025175895.1 of Wurfbainia villosa. Taxonomy (NCBI): domain Eukaryota; kingdom Viridiplantae; phylum Streptophyta; class Magnoliopsida; order Zingiberales; family Zingiberaceae; genus Wurfbainia; species Wurfbainia villosa. The sequence goes on from CM045995.1 coordinate 29,256,235, forward strand.
CTCATCCATTGGATTAGAACCAAACCATTTTGGTTCATCCATTACGTCCTCATAAGACGGGGCCCATCCACGCTTCCATTGCGACTGAAACGATTTCATGCTCGCTTTATGTTTGGTCCAATCAAACCTAGTTTCTCTCGGTCTGAGAATCCCATTCTCAAGCTCGTTTTAAATCTTTTGGATTACGCTCGTTGTGCGTGTGACCAAATAGGTTCTCGGTTTATGTTGGCCGTCTATAATTAACCATTAATTATAGAACGATCATGAGTGGCACCTAGTAGTACATCATGATCCCCAATTAACCGAAAAGATCAACGGTTGATCCAGAACTATTTCTGAAACCCTTCAGTAGCTCGAATGATTCGTGCCCCATTCCCTTCACTCATCTTATACCCACTTGGTTCAGGACATGGTCTATAGTGTCAGTCCCCACTAGGCTGACTACATCACACCTAGCCCAAGTATCATTTCCTCGTCCTACGGATTCTAGTTACTCCACATGTATCGAAGAGTACCTTACTCTAAACATGTAATGCTTTGGCCAAAGACTTTAGTAACAATCCGACGAGAGGCCATGGGTATACATCTCCTCGCAAGGAGTGGTGAATCCTTTATAGGCTATTCAAACACCTTCGATCACTTCGACTTATACCCAATCATCCCGGGTCCACATCTCCTTAGAGATGTTTGCTTAAGATGTCAAAGCATAAGTCTCCATGATCAAGATGACTTGAATACCGCAAGTCAAAGGAACCTCGCACTTAAGCCACAGTAAGAACTTCATTGACATATCTATATATGCAGAGAACCATATGAAGTATTACGGCTGGTCACTCCAATGAACTAGTTACCATAACTAGCATCCACGATTAACTTCGGACATCACTATGTCTCCAGCCAGTGAGAATCAGCTGCTTGGATACACCAAGGAGTATACCTCGTGCTAGTCTCGACAGAATTGATGGTGTCCAAATCCATCAATTCATCGACTAGGGATAATTCCGATACATCACAATTACACATGTAGAGATACTCACTAGTTGTGATCCAATCACAAATTCTCTCATACTGTGAATCGTATCGTGGACATTCAGAAAATGAGTTTAAGATCCAATCAAATACATAAAACATGTATACTCAAATAGTGAATCTTCATTTATCATATAAATGGTTCATACATAAGGCGATTGCCTTAGGACATCTCTCATATATTACTAACATACATGATGAACCTTATGAGCTTCTCAAGGGGACATCATCATCCTAATATATAGGACACGGTTTCCTCCTATAATTAACGTCACACCATATAAATAATATCATCTCCCAACTTACCGAACTTATCGATTTAATCTATAAATCTCGCCCATTGGTAAATCAAAGAGATGAATACTAAGTATATGTGCCCATTATTATATCGGGATTAAGAGTATGTACAATATAATATCTGAGGTCTGATTCGATTATGTAGTCAGCAATAAATCGAAACACCTCTAAGTCGGTCCTGCTCAATACACACAAAGTACACTAGTGTGATTCTATGGTCAAGACAAACCAATCCCAAATCACACTACAACCATTCCAATGGTTTGTCCAAAGCCATCTCGGTTGTGAGCCTTTACTTATACTTTACAAGGAACCGATTAGATGTTCTCCCGTGTGACACCACACACCATGTTATCTACAATGTAATGTATTAGACAATATGCATAGCCATAAAAATATGCAAACAATGATCATGTGATTCTTATTTCAAAATAAAGATGTTCATATAAAAGGTAGACTTTTCAGTATACATCCCAACACGATCGACCAGTTCGACTGATCTACATCAGTCGATTGGCGATATTTGTCAGTCGACTGCCGTGCCCACAGAACGCTTCATAGCCAATTGACCAGTTTGACTAATCTACATTTGTCGACTGGTATATCACATTAGTTCGACTGATGTCATGGATATTAGGGCTATACGACCCGATCCGACTCCCAAAAATGCGAGTCCTTTCTCTTTTTCTTGTCCGTCGTGTCGTGCCGCCGCCTCCTCTCTCGCTTCTCCTCTTCCTTTCCGGTGCTCCCACCACCCGTTCTCACACCGGTCGAGATTTTTTGACTCATGATCCTTTTCTTCTCAAGGGTTACGAGTTCTAGTCTCCGTTGCAACCTATTTTTTTGCTAGGGTTTCAGTGGCCCTTGCAATTTGGCATGTCCTTTCTTCTCTGACTTTCAGCCATGCGACCTAGGTTTAAGCAGCTAGCATCCAAACGTACTCGTCCACCTGTCCGTGAGGATTCTTCAATCCTTCAACCCTCAACCCTCGATCAGTGCTCACTTTCCCACACCGAGCCATGAGCTCGCTTTTCACTCAAACAAATTTCAGCTCATTCCTCCCCGATCTTTGAACCCTAAATTTTTCCAGTCAAATTGCTTTGACATCATCCAAATTATCCAATTTTACAAACTCGAGTCTTTAGTCTTCTATAAACACCAAATCAATTCCACTTTGCTTTTGGAGTTCTTCAACAACTTACACTCGATTGGAGACGGGCTGAGGTACCAGACTCGCGTTGCTCAACGCGATCTGGACCTCACTCCCCAGATCTGGGCAAACTTCCATGGATGTCTCCCATTCGAGTATGAGGTTGTCTTTTATTCGTCTCTCCTTGAGCCTCTCCTGACTCCTTTTGAGGGAATTTCTTTAGACTCGTTCCATGATACCTTTTACGATGGTTCTCGTCCAGTGGGAGTCAATCTTTTTCTTTCCAATGACCTTTTTGCTTCTGATAATGTCCTTTATAAGGTCATTGTTCATTGTATCCTCCCTATTGTCACCCGTGGGTTGGCCTTAGTTCGGCCCCCACACTTCTTTCTTATGCATGCATTCCGTCAAAGATTAGATGTGAATATCAGTCTAAATACATTTCATTGCATAGTCCACTTCATTAAGCCTAATAATGGCAAGGTCCACATGCCATATGGTCATGTGAACAGTGAGTGGCTTGGTTTTGTCGGCATTGACGTCGCCAAGAGGGTTATTAAGCCCATGTCCACAAAATATGATCGCATGAATGCTAGGTCTTTTTTGTTAGTGGGCTTGAAGCCCTCCGATGGGTCCATGATCTGGGAGGATGGGCAACAGCAAGCGGGCGATGCTCCTCCTATCCCAGCACCGGAGGATGCAGCTGTAGCATATGATGTTGTGCCGGGCTCGACCTTCGCAACATGCCTTACAGCGGTTGAGGAGACGATGGACACACATTTTGAGGAGATTCGCCTGGAGCACTAGGAGTTCTGGACTTTCGTCATCTTCTAGCTGGGTGCATTGGAGCGACAACAGTAGGAGACACTGACGCTTCTCCATCCTCTTGCACCCGGATGTTCTTATGCAGTAGGAGATGCCTGTGGTTCACAGTCGACGGACATGGATGCTGATGACCCTGACTCTTAGATAGTTGTCAGATGTATTTTGTTCTTCTTTTTGTTTTCCTTGACATGTGTAAGGCAATGCCTTTACCCTCGTGATTAATGAAATGAATATTTTTGGTACATCCCTATAGTCTCTTTCATATTCTTATGGTTTGGTAATTTGAAATTCAAGAGTTGACATAATTTAATAAATATTTTTGAAACCCTTAATGGTCTAAATAACTTGATCGCAAACAACATTAATAATATTGATACAATGTTGTTCAAACAAGTTAACAATTTTTACAACTTTGAATTTTCTGTCAATCCGCTAATATGATGGGTAAATTTTTAGTTTTCTATTTTTCACCCATTGGATTAGACATTAGTAATGTGTATGTCAAGTTTCATGAATTTTGGACATTCACCAAATTACTTACATTTTTCTTAAACTTGTCTGAATATCACTAATTTCAAAAATCTATGATATCTGTCGACTGCTCATTATGGCAGTCGACTACTAAGGCTCGCAGTTGACTGATTACTGCTTCAGTCGACTGTTGGCCCTGTTTGGGGAAGAATACCTTGTATTCATGGTTTAAAAGTAAAATTCTAAGTGTTTAACTCCATACTATAATTCCTACTATGTATTATGATAACTTGTATGGAATTTAGGACTAGATTGATGCACGGGTTAAGGGGGAGTATTATCTCTATTTAAATATCCTAAATTGTTGGTGCAAAGTTGTGGCTCAATTCTCATGTATGATATTTTGCTTTGCTCAACTTATTATTTACACATGATACCTATGTTTTGGATTAAGGGGGGGAGCTTTATGTCCATTTTCTACCTTAGTTCAAGGCATATCATGTGTTAGTCATTCATTAACTTGTTCAATATGTTTCCTTTTGATGTGTGTCAAAGGGAAAGAAAGGAGAATTTAAGTTAGAATTTGTCTATTGAACATTGGATGTATGATGCATTTATGGTTTATGATGCCTTCATTATGCATATTTCAAGACCTAACTTAAATGATTGCCAAACATCAAAAGTGGGAGATTGTTGGTGCAACAAGGCCCCAAGTACTTATGTATTTTGATGTTTGGATAATCATTTATAGTTTGGCAATATTTGTGATCTAACTATGAATGTGTTAAGTGACAAGAAAATCCAAGTATGAACACTTGGTAAAGAGAAGTCCAAGTATGATATTAGCAAGGAAAGTTCAAGGGAAGGTCTTTGAAGCATAAGTCCAAGCATGTAGTATTGGCGGCATAAAGTCCAAACATACATTGGCAAAGGAAGTCCAAAGGAAAAGTCTTGGCAGCGTATGTGCAAACATGTAGTTTTGGCGGCGTAAAGTCCAAGAAGACTTTGGCAAGGAAGAAGCCCAAAGCATGACGAAACCGAAGGAAGCTTTTGAAGGCAAGCGCAAGGATGGAGTCGTGAACTTGGAGGAATCCTGAAGGTGCAAGGCTGATGGAGAAGCTAGAAGGTTGAGTCTAGGCTTAGGGTATGGTTTCAAGTATGAATTAGTCATACTTGAGGTATGCCAGTCAACTGACATATTGTGCCAGTCGAACTGGTCTCGAGTGATTCAACACTCGAAGTTCAGAAGACATTGGAAGTCGACTGGGGTTATTCCCTTGTCGAACTGATGGTAGTCGACTAAGACCAAACTGTCGAACATAAGCTGGTAGTCGACTGCCATTATGGGCAGTCGACTGCTGATAGTCGACTATGGACTAAAATGTCGAACGTAAGCTAGCAATTGACTGCCATTATAAACAGTCGACTACCGTGAGCACAGAAAGGTTGGTAATCGACTGATCAGTTGGCTACGGAGACATCAGTCGAACTGATGATTATGGAAGTAGACTGGTCAACTAGACATTGAGCCATGACGTTTGCAATCAAGCTTCATTAGAAGCCATTGGATTTGGGTAACAGTGATAGCAGTTGACTGATGGTGTTCACTAGTCGACTGCTGTAGGCTCAACGAGAAAATCAACCCTTGCTCTATAAAAATGGATCTTGGGGTTCTTGAGGAGGCTAGTGCTTATATTCCAAATTCTGTCTTCAAGCTCCCCAAGTCTTCTCTAAGTTTTCTTGTGCTCTTAAACCTCCTCTTCTCTAATCTTCATCTCTATCATTTGTAAGAAGAGGAGTGTCTTGTAAAAGAAGCTTTCTTAGTGAATGATTTGCTTGGATTGATCCACCTTAAGGATCGCCATGGAGTAGGAGCATAATCTCCAACCCATGTTAAATTTCTGTGTTAGCATTTGTACTCTTTTGTTTCTTAATTTAATTTTTCATTGTTCTTTTGCTTCCGCTAATCAAATTGTAGAAACAAAAAGAGGTTATTCACCCCCTCTAGCCTTTCAAGGATCCCCAACAACATTCATAATGCTCTAGGGTGCAAAAGTAGAGTGGAATAAAAATAAAAATAATTTTATTGCATTCTAGACATCCCCGGAAATCATGATCCATGCTATGATATAATCAATGCAAGAAAGTTTTCATAAAACAGTAAGAGTTTATACCTTCGAGATTCTTTTCAAATCTTTAGAAACAATGAGCAAGACTAACAAGCCTTGCCTCTATCAATATCCATGCTAGGATCACTTCGAGACAACTCAATGAGCAGCAAGTTTCGTCTCTAGTTTGTTGATACTACTATAATATTGATATTGCCATAATATGATTTAGGAGCTAGGAAAAAGAGTTATGGTTGGAGGGAAGGATCATGATGTAGGATATAGGCTCTAGTCCTGCAAGACCCAATTTGGGATAATGAGTCGGGTTGATGAGGTGGCAACTTGGGGAAGGTAGAGGAAGTCGGTGGTAAAAACGAAACTAAACAGTGACTTAGGGGAAAAAAGCCAGGTTGAGGGGATGGCACCTCGGGCAGCTGAGTTGGATTAATGGTCACAACAGTGACAAACAACAACTCAGGAAAATGGAGGTGAGTTATAAGTGCATGTGCTCAATAAACAAAGCAAGGTTGAATATCAACTCGGTTTAAATGATTAGAATGGTGTAGGGGAGCAAGTCGGGAAAATGTGCCAAGCCAATGACGGGGCGACTCGGGGAACATAGCCGAGTTAGGACAAGGATGAGAAGGGGTGACTAGGAGAAAGAAGGGCCCAATGGTAAAGTAAGGGTAAGTAAAGGGGAATGTACTTTCTATTATGAGAGTTTGTTACGCATCATAACAAACCAAGAAACTCGAAAGACCCCACAAAAGATTCTTAGTAACCTTCATTCACTAATATCTTAATAGCATTATTCCTCAGGAGGGAGAGACTTTTTACATGGACGATGATCCGGTGATTTGTTACATACCAACTATCCCCAGGGACAACAGATATAAAAGGAGGAAAGGGAGGAAGAAGAGGGGGATTCGACTTCATCTTCAACCTTGGACACTTGAACTGGAAGAGAGGGTCTATCACTCGAGGGAGGAGTTTTTGGAAGAAGGACTCATCACTGGAGAAAAGAAGGAGGATCCCAGATGGAGGAAAGAGCAGGAAGATCCTATAATCCTTATTTTCATTTACTCTATATAAGTTCTTATCTATGAGAGGTTTTCTCCACCACTGGAAGTACTTCCAAGAAGGAGAGATTCATAGAAAAGGTGTCTAGCGTCGGAGCTCACTCGAGAGCTCACCTGTGGAGTAGGAATTGGAATTTCGAACCACGTTAAATTTCTTGCTGTAATTCTCATCATGCTTTCATCTATCTTTACTGTTGTAGTTAGAGAGGACCCCAAAGCTTCCCTAACACCCTCATCCCAAAAGGAAGTAGAAAATTCGTGCCGCATCAATTGGCGCCATCTGTGGGAAATATTTTTGCCGAACAAGACGTAGAGATGAATTTTCAAGAGATCCCTCCTCCTGCAACATCTTCTGTAGAGGAAACCCCCATCACGCTATTTCCATCTCAGCTGAGAGCCATGGTAGATACGGCAATATCTGAAGCTCTGGTAAGGGAAAGGAAGAGGGTAGGATATCTTCATCCAAACTCTGCTGAGCCTTCCCAAAGGGAGTTGCCATTTGAAGGACCCTGCCGTATACCTCCCCCCGGTCCTCAGGAGACTAAAATATTGCCAGGAGAGATACCAACAGAGAGAGCGTATCAGTTATCCTTTCCTAGTGGCGCTGACGAGGGATGAAGACCAAGGGGAAAGTCAGTTCCCTCACTGAAGACATAATGATAGAGAAGCTATCGCCACATTTTCGGGCTCCCTAGATGGGGATATATATTGGTACTTCTGATCCAAAAGAACACCTATCTCAGTTCGAAGGTGTAGCTTCCCTCCATTTGTATACTAATGCCCTTAAATGTCGGGCTTTACGCATCACCTTGGTTGCCTCCATTCAGAGATGGTTTAAGTGTTTACCCTCTGGTTCCATTACATATTTTGCTGATTTTAGGGGAGTTTTTCTCCAGCAGTTTTCTAGTTGCAAAACGTATAAGCACGATGCCTCCATTTTGCTTCACTTAAAATGAGAATCCTCGAAGTTTTTGAGGAGTTACATCCATCTCTTCACCGCTACCGCCCAAGAGACACCCTCTACAATGGTCAATCTCTTGAGGGTTGCTATCCCCATGGGTTGAAGGAAGGACCATTCTTTAGTTTCTTATTGAGGAAGCCAACCACTAGCTATGAAGAACTACTGAGCCATGCTGAAGAATATATTAATGAGGAAGAAGGGTTGAGGGTGAGAAGGGCAGAAAAGAAGCCTGCCTCTACCCCCATAGAAAGGAATCCCCCTCCTATCCAATGGGGACCTCCCAAAAGGGAATATGCCAAACCTTTTCTTCCCGAAGCACCTTGGATGCGACCCATGATGCAAAGAGTTCACCCTCATCCTCCTCTACAAATTACGTCTACGGAGGCCCTACCCTTCTTGTGGACATGGAAGGAGTGAGAAATGGAGGCATATGATCAGTAGGGTATCGTGCAACGCCCAGCAGGATACGAAGGGATTCCTCGCAATCCCCCAACCCCATTCTTCTTCCACTACCACACGGAATATGGGCACACTAGCGACCAAAGCTTCAAGCTACAAAGTGAGTTGGAGGGCAGTCAAGGAGAGGTCATTGGCCAAATATCGCTCATCCTGGGCCATACAATAAAAGACCCCAATCTCTCCCCCATCGGGCCCGGGGCAATCCAACCCTGAAGGTGTACAGCAAGAAGGATCAGCCAATGAGGGGGCGTTAACTGCTCTAGGCAATGCCCCCACTCGGGGGGTTATCAATGTCATTGCAGAGGGACCCACTTACGGGGATTATAATAGAGCCAGGAAGTCTTACGCTCGGTTAATGGAAAGTTTGGCTATCGGTGGAGACTGGGCCATCCAGAGCACACCTCGAATATACTTTGGACTTGAAGATCTGCATGGTATCACCTTACCTCACATCGATGCCTTGGTGGTTAGGGTCTCCTTGGAAAATTATGAGGTAGCCCAAGTCCTGGTGGACTTGGGAAGCTCTGTTAAAATTCTCTTTCAGAAAGCCATCGAGCAAATGCAATTGGGGAATGTGCAATTGGAGGATGTTGTGACTCCTCTATTCGGGTTTGCTGGACACATGGTTCATCCTATAGGGCAAATCACTTTATCTCTTACCTTGGGCACAAAGCCCAACCAAAAGAATAATATGATTCCTTTTCTTGTGATGGATGCTCCTTCCACCTATAATGCTATCTTGGGTCACCCTTTTCTATCAATTTTTTAGGTGGTGACTTCTACCTACCACTAGAAGATCAAATTCCCTGTAGGCCAGCTTATTGGAGAAGTACAAGGAGAGCAGAGTGTAGCTCAGAGTTGTTACATTTAGATGGTGAGGGAAGATCAGAAGAAAGCCTGAGTGGGTGATCCCAAAGTAAAGGCTATTGCTAATTCAGGAGTATATGTGTTGGAGGAAGTCTTTCCCAAAATAGAGAAGGTGGAGGAAAGCGAGCCAGTGGAGATATCTCCTGGGAAGATAACTCGGATAGCACAACAGTTGAAGGTGAATGAAGAACTCGTCGCTTGCTTACAAAGAATGAGGATATTTTTTCCAAGGACATGCATGACTCACAGGGATTGCTCCCTAAATTGTTGAACATCACCTAAACCTTATTCGAGGAGCTTGGCCAATTCAATAGAAGAGGAGGCACTTCGAACTAGAGAAAGACAACGTTATTGCCGAGAAGGTGGATAAGATGCTACAAGCTAGCAACATTAAAGAAATCCAATTCCCTGAATGGGACTCAAATGCAGTATTGGTCCCCAAGCCATCTGGGCAGTGGAGGATGTGTATTGACTTTTGTGATTTAAATAAAGCATGCCCTAAAGACTACTATCCCTTGTCTCATATTTATTAGTTGGTAGATTCTACTTTGGGATATGAAGTGGTATCACTTATGGATGCTTATCAAGGGTATCACAAAATCCACTTGGCACCGGATTATAAGAAGCGAGTTAGCTTTGTCATGGCAAGAGGATTGTATGCCTGTGTTGTTAGTTATATATATGAGAGGTGTCCTAAGGCAATCACTTTATGTTTAAACTATTTATATGATAAATGAAGATTCACTATTTGAGTATACATGTTTTCATGTATTTGATTAGATCTTAAACTCATTTACTGAATGTCCACAGTACGATTCACAGCATGAGAGAATTTGTGATTGGATCACAACTAGTGAGTATCTCTACATGTGTAATTGTGATGTATTGGAATTATCCCGAGTCGATGAATTGATGGATTTGGACACCATCAATTCTGTCGAAACTAGCACGAGGTATACTCCTTGGTGTATCCAAGCAGCTGATTCTCACTGGCTAGAGACATTGTGATGTCCAGAGTTAATCGTGGATGCTAGTTATTGTAACTAGTTCATTGGAGTGACCAGCTGTAAGACTTCATATGGTTCTCTGCATATATGGATATGTCAATGAAGTTTTTACTGCAGCTTAAGTGTGATGTTCCTTTGAGTTACGGTATTCAAGTCATCTTGGTCATAAAGACTTATGCTTTGACATCTTAAGCAAGCAACTCTGAGGAGATGTGGACCCGGGATGATTGGGCATAAGTCGAAGTGGCCGAAGGTGTTTGAATAGCCTATAAAGGATTCACCACTCCTTACAAGTAGATGTAAACCCATGGTCACTCATCGGATTGTTAGTAAAGTCTTTGGCCAAAACATTACATGTTTAGAGTATGGTACTCTTGGATACATGTGCAGTAACAAGAATCTGTAAGACGAGGAAATGTTACTTAGGCTAGGTGTGACGTAGTCAGCTTAGTGAGGACTGACATTATAGACCATGTCCTGAACCAAGTGGTAATAAGATGAGTGAAGGGAACGGGACACAATTCATTGAAGCTGCTGAAGGGTTTCAGAAATGGTTCTGGAATCAACTGTTGATTTTCTAATTAATTGGGGATCATGATGTACTGCTAGGTGCAACTCATGATCGTTCTATAATTAATGGTTTATTATAGACGACCAACATAAATCGGAAACCTATTTGGTCACACATACAACGAGCGTAATCCGAAGCATTTAAAATGAGCTTGAGAATGAGATTCTCAGATCGAGAGAAACTAGGTTTGGTTAGACCAAACAAGGAGCGAGCATGAAATTGTTTCAGTCGCAACGGAAGCATAATGGGCCGAGTCTTATGAAGACATGATGGATGAACGAAATTGGTTTGGTTCTAATCCAATGGTGGAAAATAAACCAAAGTGGTTTTATTTGTTTTAAACGAATGAACCAAAGTTGGTTCGGTTCGTTTTAACTTAAAATAGATCAACACGGTTTGGTTTATTTTAACTTAAGTTATTGGATCGGGTTAACGGATTTTGGTTATGAACCAATAACCATTAAGAGAATGTGTTCTCTATAAAACATGGCTTAAGGATTTTTCATGGATGACTTGTGTGTTGGAAACTCTAGCCACCCAAGCCCTTCTCCTCTCCTTGCTGCCCAACAAGGTTGCTGCCCAACCTTGCTGCCTCCCTCCTTGCTGGACGCTGCCACCTGCTGCCATCGGCCTCCAGCTGCTGCCGGCCATCCTCCGATGACCCTCCTTGGCTCCGGTGACCAAGGACCAGCCGACCCTCTCCGTTTGGTCGGCGCCAAGTCCTCCACAAAGCTGTCCAGTTTTTGGACAGCTTGTTTCCTTCTTGTCGGAGCGTTGTTTGGACGATGTTTGGAGCTCCGACAGTGACTTTTATTGCTGGGGATTGGATCTCCGGCAATCCTCATAGGTGGAGGACTAATGATTCATCAATTGGTTGATGAATACATCTCCGAAGAAGCGAGTTTTGGGGACTCATTTTCAAATCCGAATTTGATTCGGATTGTTATCTTCTCTCGATCACATCATCTTTGACACGAGGCTAGTGAATCCTACAAAGACATGGCTCATAGCCTGGCGAAGCTATCCCGACGGTACTCGGCGAGGATACGGATAGAGACAATTCTAGCGAGAGTTGCTCCGGTTGATGTCATTCCCGCTGCACATGATACGTCAGTTATTCATTTCCTTTTATTACAAAATTTGAAACTGCGATTATGTCTACACATATTGTACTATGCATGTGTGTGATGTGTGTGTTGTAATAAATTAGATTTATTGCTTTTTAATTGTTTTGTTGTGCACATGTTTATGAAACATGTTCAACAATTGTACTTCGTTCAGTTACGTATTGCTAAGCCTAAATTATATCCATGACATAAGCTCGGCATTTGCATCTAGTAGGTAGTCTTGAATGGTTCGAGCTCTCCTTTCCTAAATTTTTTACTTTTGGAAAGTTTAGAAGTATTTATGAAAATTTTCTAATTTTGGAAAGTTTAGAAGTGTTTATGGAAATCTTCTACTTTTGGAAAGTTTAGAAGTATTTATGGAAATTAACACTTTCTATAAATAAATATGTGATTAGATTTGGAAATTTGTTTCCTAATTTAATCATGATTTGATTTGGGAATCAAATCTAAAACATATTTTATTTCCATAAATAGTTTTGGCAATTTAGGAAATTTGTTTTCTAAATTAAATTTGACTTTCCTTAATTAAGACTTTCTATAAATAAAATATGTGATTAGATTTGGAAATTTGTTTCCTAATTTAATCATGATTTGATTTGGGGAAATCAAATCTCAAACATATTTTATTTCCATAAATAGTTATGACATATAAGAAAATAATTACATGTCATAATTGTATGCCATGTAATTGCATTAAATGCATATCATTATGCCATGCGTGTCATGACATGTAGAAGTATGTCATGTCATGTTGATAATAGTTATTTGCATGCAAAGAGGATGAGACATTAAAACCCTTACACAATATTAAAGCCTACACCTTCCATTAACATGGTTGGAACCAGAGTTCTGTTGGGTTGGACCCTCTCCAAGCTCGGCTCGAACCCGAACATATTCAAACCATGGAATAGTTTAATACTCTTATGGTAAGAGTCAGAGGTCAATCGTTAGCTTTGTTTGTTGGACTCTCTCCAAATCGGGCTAATTGGTTGAATGCGCTCTAACCATATTAAAACAATTTCTTGATTAATGGGTTGGCTTTAACCTGGAGCATCGGCTTGTTGGACTCTCTCCAAGGTCGATGTGAAGGGAGGTAAAGTTGGGTGTTATGCATATGATGCATACTTGTTAATGAGTTAACAACCCAATGTATGTGTGAACATTCAATTAGTTGATAGCACATTGTGATAGTAGCATATATGTGATATGAAATTGGTATACTTGATACCTACCATAGTAGCTTTGAATGGCTTGTTGGACTCTCTCCAAGGTTGTTCATATCTATGTTGGATATCAGCCCATTCAGAGATGGACCTACGATCTCCCAAAGTGATTTTGGGGTTTTAAAAATTCAAATAATGAATGGGATTTGTAAATGTATGTTGATGCATTTTTCCATCTTTCTCATATATGCTCGATTTTGTATTTCTAGATTAATTGATTGATTATGACGTCTTTGAATTTGCGCTCTATTTTGAATTCGAACAAATTGACTGGGCCTAACTTCTTGGATTGGCTTAGAAATTTTGAAAATTGTTCTCAAGGCAGAAAAGCTCGTGTATGTCCTCAAAGAGCATCTTCCCAACCGTCCTAAGGATGATGCAACTCCAGACCAATTGTTTGCCTATCAGAAACATGTGGTTGATTCTAAACTGGCGAGTTGCATTATGCTAGCCACGGTGGTACCTGAGCTACAAAAGAAGCATGAGCATATGGATTCTAATACCATAGTCTTCCATCTTCATGAGTTGTTTGATGAGCAAGCGAGATCCGAAAGGTTCGAAGTCTCCAGGCACCTCTTCACCTCTAAGATGCAAGAAGGGTCATCTGTAGTGCAGTTTGTGCTAAATATGAATGGGTACATCGAGCGGCTAGCTACCCTATGGTTTGTGATGGATCATGAATTAAGTATTGACTTAATTTTGGATTGTTTGCCCAAGAGTTTATAACAATTTGTGATGAACTACCGGATGAACAAACTCGAATCCACTATTCTTGAGCTTTTCAATATGCTGAAGACTATGGAGCCTTCTGTGAAACATGAGGAGAAGGCGGTTCTATTAGTTGATTCCTCAAAGAAAGGTTCTAAAGCCAAAGGAATAGATGAAAGGGAAGAAAAAAAAGGCTAAGAAGGCAGAACAAGCACAAAAGGGCACTTGCCATCATTGTGGCAAGGAGGGCCACTGGTGAAGAAACTACAAGATTTATCTTGAGTCCGTGAAGAAGAAGAAGGAATCCGATGCCCCATCCTCTTAAGGTATCTTCGTTATTGATTGTCATTATATTTCCTTAGACACTTGGGTATTGGATACTGGGTGTGGCTCACATATATGTAATGACATACAAGGGCTAAGGAATAGAAGAATACTCGTCAAAGGGGAGTAAAATTTGTGAGTTGGCAATGGAGCAAAGGTTGCTGTGGTCGCCATCGAAACTTATTTGCTGAATCTCCCTAGTGGACTAGTGTTAGAACTGGACAATTTCTATTATGTTCCTTCTCTAATAAAGAACATTGTTTCTATTTCCTTCTTAAATAGAAATGGTTACCATTTGATGTTTAGTAACAATTGTTGTTATATAACTTTGAATGACTTACTTTATGGGACTGGAACTTTGAGCAATGGTATATATACGTTGGATGTATCCAGTGACATTTTCAATATCGAAGTGAGCAACAAGCCAACTCGAAATGATAATCAATTAGACTCCTACATATGGCATTGTCGTCTTGGCCATGCAAGCAAGAAACACATGTCTAAATTACACTGATGTGGAATTCTGGAATCGTTTGAATTGGATTCATACGATACATGTGAATCATGCTTAAAAGACAAGATGACTAAGTTACCTTTTATAGGAAAAGGTGAATGGGTGGGAGAGTTGCTAGGTCTAATACATACTGATGTATGTGGACCTATGTCAACTCAAGCTCTAGGAGGCTATAGCTACTTCATTACCTTCACCGATGATCACTCACAGTTTGGGTATGTGTTCTTGATGAAACACAAGTCTGAAGCCTTTGAAAGGTTCAAAGAATTCAAAAATGAAGTAGAGAAATAACATGACAAGAGTATTAAAATACTTCGATCGGATCGAGGTGGTGAATACTTAAGTCAAGAGTTTCTAGATTATCTAAGAGACAATGATATATTGTCTCAATGGACTCCGCCATATACACCGCAGCAAAATGGTGTATCTGAGAGGAGTAACCGGACCTTGTTGTTTTAGTAATATATGAGAGATGTCCTAAGGCAATCGCCTTATGTATGAACCATTTATATGATAAATGAAGATTCACTATTTGAGTATACATGTTTTATGTATTTGATTGGATCTTAAACTCATTTACTGAATATCCACGACACCATTCACAGCATGAGAGAATTTGTGATTGGATCACAACAAGTGAGTATCTCTACATGTGTAATTGTGATGTATCGGAATTATCCCTAGTCGATGAATTGATGGATTTGGACACCATTAATTCCGTTGAGACTAGCACGTGGTATACTCCTTGGTGTATCCAAGCAGCTGATTCTCATTGGCTGGAGACATAGTGATGTCCGGAGTTAATCGTGGATGCTAGTTATCGTAACTAGTTCATTGGAGTGACCAGCCGTAAGACTTCATATGGTTCCCTGCATATATAGATATGTCAATGAAGTTCTTACTGTGTCTTAAGTGCGATGTTCCTTTGACTTGCGGTATTCAAGTCATCTTGATCATGGAGACTTATGCTTTGACATCTTAAGCAAGCATCTCTAAGGAGATGTGGACCCGGGATGATTGGGTATAAGTCGAAGTGATCGAAGGTGTTTGAATAGCCTATAAAGGATTCGCCACTCCTTGCGAGGAGATGTATACCCATGGCCTCTCGTCGGATTGTTACTAAAGTCTTTGGCCAAAGCATTACATGTTTAGAGTAAGGTACTCTTCGATACATGTGGAGTAACTAGAATCCTTAGGATGAGGAAATGATACTTGGGCTAGGTGTGACGTAGTCAGCCTAGTGGGGACTGACACAATAGACCATGTCCTGAACCAAGTGGGTATAAGATGAGTGAAGGGAATGGGGCACGAATCATTCGAGCTGCTAAAGGGTTTCAGAAATAGTTCTAGATCAACCGTTGATCTTTTCGGTTAATTGGGGATCATGATGTACTACTAGGTGCCACTCATGATCGTTCTATAATTAATGGTTAATTATAGACGGCCAACATAAACCGAGAACCTATTTGGTCACACGCACAACGAGAGTAATCCAAAGGATTTAAAACGAGCTTGAGAATGGGATTCTCAGACCGAGAGAAACTAGGTTTGGTTGGACCAAACATAAAGCGAGCATGAAATCATTTCAGTCGCAATGGAAGCGTGGATGGGCCGAGTCTTATGAAGACATAATGGATGAACCAAAATGGTTTGGTTCTAATCCAATGGAGGAGAATAATCCAAAGAGTTTGGTTTATTTTAAACGAATGAACCAAAAGTTGGTTCGGTTCGTTTTACCTTAAAATAAACCATTATGGTTTGGTTTATTTTAACTTATATTAATGGAGCAGGTTAACGGGCCTAATGGTTATGATCCAATAACCATTGAGAGAATTAGTTCTCTATAAAAGAGGGCTTAAGGGATAATTAAGCCCTAATCCATCTAATCCAAGCCCTAGCAAAAGTTGCCGCCCACCCCATTGAAGGAGTTTTCGGCGCCAACCCTAAGCTTGCCGACCAGCTCCTTGTGCCGCCGTCCAAGATTCAGCCGGTGAACCCTCCGGTGATCTTCCTAGGCCTCGGTGAAAAGGTGAGCACTTGGCTTCCTTGTTTTGGCCGGCGCCTACTCCTCCACCAAGCTGTCCAGTTTTCTGGACAGCTTCATCTCCTCTCGTCGGAGCATCATTTGGACGACGGTTAGAGCTCCGACAGCAGCTAACTTACCGGGGATTCGATCTCCGGTAATCCTCTGAGGTGGAGGACGAAGGATTCGTCAATTGGTTGACGAATACCTCTCCGGAGAAGCGAGTTTTGAGAACTCGTATTAGGATACGAATTTGGATTCGGATCATGATCATCTCTCGATCACGTCGTCTTCAACACGAGGCTAGTAACCCGTACAAAGACGAAGCTCGTGGCTTAGCGAAGTCATCCCGAGGAACTCAGCGTGGATACGGATAATGACGATTCTAGCGAGGATCGTTCCGGTTGATGCCGTTCCCGCTACACGTCATACGAAAGGTATAACGTAGATAAATTTCCTTTTATTGCAAATTTAAATTTACGGTTATGTTTACACTTGTTGAAATATGCATGCGTGTGTTGTGTGTGTTGTAATAAATGTAGATTTATTATTTTTATTGCTTCCGCTGTGTTCATGTTTATGAAACGTGATCGAACACACACACGCCACCGTGCTGGAAACCCAACAGTGGTATCAGAGCCCAGGTTGTGTTTCGACATAATCGTAAAAATGATTTTGCGATAGTCATAATGTATTTCTGGAAATTTTCTAATTTTGGAAATTTAGAAGTATTTATGGAAATTTTCAATTTTGGAAAGTCTAGAAGTATTTATGGAAATCTTCCACTTTTGGAAAGTTGGAAGTATTTATGGAAATTGATATTTTCCATAAATAAAATATTTGATTAGATTCTAAAAATTTGTTTCCTAATTTAATCATGATTTGATTTTGGAAATCAAATCTTAAAATATTTTATTTCCATAAGTAGTTTTAATGATTTAGGAAATTGGTTTCCTAAATAGATTTTCCTTAATCAAATAATTCCATGAATAAAATATGTGATTAGATTTTGAAATTTGTTTCCTTATTTAATTATGATTTGATTTGGAGAATCAAATCTTAAACATATTTGGAAATATATACATGACATAATTGTATGCCATGTAATTGCATTAGATGCATAACATTATGTCATGCGTGTCGTGACATGTAGATGTATGCCATGTATGTCATGCCATGTAGATAATAGTTATTTGCATGCAAAGAGGATGAGACATAAAAACCCTTAAACAATATTAAAGTCTACACCTTCCATTGATATGGTTAGAACCAGAGTTCCGTTTCTTGTTTGGGTTGTTGGACTCTCTCCAAGCCCGGCTCGAACCCGAACATGTTCAAACCATGGAATAGTTTAATACTAATATGGTAAGAGTCAGAGGTCAATCGTTAGCTTTGGTTGTTGGACTCTCTCCAAGCTGGGCTAATTGGTTGAATGCGCTCTAACCATATTAAAACTATTTCCCGATTAATGGGTTGGCTTTCACCTGGAGCATCGGCTTGTTGGACTCTCTCCAAGGTCGATGTAAAGGGAGGTGAAGTTGGGTGCTATGCATATGATGCATACTTGTTAATGTGTTAACAACCCGATGTATGTGTGAACATTCAATTAGTTGATAGCACATTGTGATAGTTGCATATACGTGATATGCAATCGGTGTAGTTGATACCTACCGTCGTAGTTACGAATGGCTTGTTGGACTCTCTCCAAGGTTGTTCATAACTATGATGGATATCAGCCCATTCGGAGATGGACCTACGATCTCCCGAAGTGATTTTGGGGTTTTTGAAATTCAAAAAATGAATGGGATTTATAAATGTATATTGATGCATTTTAAAATCATTTTCTCATATATGCTCGTTTTGTATTTCTAGGTCAATAAATTGATCATGACGTCTTTGAATTTGGCGCACTATTTTGATTCAAACAAACCGACCGGGCCTAACTTCGGATCGCTTAGAAACCTGAGAATTGTTCTCAAGGCTGAAAAGCTTGCATATGTCCTTGAAGAGCCTCTTCCTGACCGTCCTAAGGACGATGCAACTCCAGACCAAATGTTGGTCTATCAGAAGCATGTGGCAGATTCTGAGCTGGCGAGTTGCATCATGCTAGCGGCGATGGTACCTGAGCTGCAAAAGCAGCATGAGCATATGGATGCTAATACTATGGTCTTCCATCTTCATGAGTTGTTCGATGAGCAAGCGAGATCCGAAAGGTTCGAGGTCTCTAGGCTCCTCTTCACCACGAAGATGCAAGAAGGTTCGTCTGTAGTGCAGTTTGTGCTAAAGATGAACGGGTAAATCGAGCGGCTAGCTACCCTCGGTTTTGTGATGGATCATGAGTTAAGTATTGACTTAATTCTGCATTGTTTGCCCAAGAGTTTCTCGCAATTTGTGATGAACTATCGAATGAACAAATTGGAATCCACCATTCCCGAGCTCCTCAATATGCTGAAGACTGTGGAGCCTTCTGTGAAGCATGAGGAGAAGGTAGTTCTGTTAGTTGATTCCTCAAAGAAAGGTTCTAAGAGGAAGGCAAAAGAACAGAAGAAAGGAAAGAACAAAAAGGCAAAGAAGGCGGAACCAGCGCAAAAGGGCACTTGCCATCACTGTGGCAAGGAAGGCCACTGGTGAAGAAACTGCAAGATTTATCTTGAGTCCATGAAGAAGAAGAAGGCATCCGATGCCCCATCCTCTTTAGGTATCTTCGTTATTGATTGTCATTCTATTTCCTTAGAAACTTGGGTATTGGATACTGGGTGTGGCTCACATATATGTAATGACATACAGGGGCTAAGGAATAGAAGAAGACTTGTCAGAGGGGAGTCAAATTTGCGAGTTGGCAATGGAGCAAAGGTTGCTGCGGTCGCCATCGGAACTTATTTGCTGAAGCTCCCTAGTGGACTAGTCTTAGAACTGGACAATTGCTATTATGTTCCTTCTCTAATAAAGAACATTGTTTCATTTCCTGTTTAAATAGAAATGGTTTCCATTTGACGTTTAGTAACAATTGTTGTTATATAACTTTGAATGGCGTACTTTATGGAACTGGAACCTTGGGTAATGGCATTTATACGTTGGACGTATCCAGTGACATTTTCAATATCGAAGCGAGCAACACGCGTGCTCGAAAGGATAATCAAATAGACTCCTATATGTGGCATTGTCGTCTTGGCCATATAAGCAAGAAACGCATGTCCGAATTACACCGATGTGGAATTCTGGAATTGTTTGAATTGGATTCATACGATACATGCAAATCATGCTTAAAAGGCAAGATGACTAAGTTACCTTTTATTGGAAAAGGTGAACGAGTGGGAGAGTTACTAGGTCTAATACATACTGATGTATGTGGACCTATGTCAACTCAAGCATTACGAGGCTATAGCTACTTCATTACCTTCATCGATGATCACTCATGGTTTGGGTATGTGTTCTTGATGAAACACAAGTCTGAAGCCTTTGAAAGGTTCAAAGAGTTCAGAAATGAAGTAGAGAAACAACATGACAAGTGTATTAAAATACTTCGATCGGATCGAGGTGGTGAATACTTGAGTCAGGAGTTTTTTGATTACCTAAGAGACAATGGTATATTGTCTCAATGGACTCCTCCCTATATACCATAGCATAATGGTGTATCTGAGAGGCGTAACCGGACCTTGTTGGACATGGTCAGGACAATGATGAATCATGCGACTCTTCCCAAGTCCTTTTGGGGCTATGCACTTCAGACAGCTGTTTACTTGTTAAACAGAATGCCTACCAAGGTAGTCTCAACTACTCCATATGAGATATGGAATAGTAAGAAACCTCATGTATCTTACTTGAAGATATGGGGTTGTCCTGCTTATGTGAAGTGGAATGTATCAGACAAATTGGATGCTAAGTCTGATAAATGTCTATTTATTGGATACCCTAAGGAAACAAGGGGTTACCAATTCTATCATCCTGTGGAACAAAAGGTGTTTGTTTCAAGGCATGCTGTGTTTCTAGAGAAAGAGTTTCTCTTGCAAGAAAATAGTGGGAGTATCGTCGAGCTTGAGGAGGCTCGAGAGACTCAAATAGACATTGATGAGATACCTGGTGAAGCACAACAGCCGACAACTCATAGTGATGAGCAATCGGCTGGACCTATTATAACACCACATCTTCGTAGATCTGGTAGAACACGCAATATTCCTGAGAGATATGGATTTCTCGTAAGTGAATCGAACGACGTGTTACTCATTGATGATGAGGAGCCTACCAGTTATGAAGAAGTGCTGACAAGTTCAGAAAGGGATAAGTGGCTTGGTGCCATGAAGTCGGAAATGGATTCCATGTATGAAAACCAAGTTTGGAACTTGGTTGACCCACCTGAAGGGATAAAGCCTAAAGGGTGCAAGTGGGTTTTCAAGAAGAAAACCGACATGGATGGTAATGTGATTACCTATAAGGCTAGATTGGTAGCGAAAGGATATCATCAAAAATAAGGTGTTGATTATGACGAAACCTATTCTCCTGTAGCTATGCTTAAATCCATTTGGATGCTCCTGGCCATAGAGGCTCATCATGATTATGAGATATGGAAGATGGATGTGAAAACAACTTTCCTGAATGGAAACCTGCTCGAGGATGTGTATATGATACAATTTGAGGGTTTCACATCGGTTGATAAAACCAAGGTATGCAAATTGCGACGGTCCATTTATGGATTGAAGCAAGCATCCAGGAGCTGGAATATCCGTTTTGATGAGACAATCAAAAAGTTTGATTTCTCACAAAATCTAGACGAACCTTGTGTGTACAAGAAGGTTAGTGGGAGTGCAGTCGTGTTCCTAGTATTGTATGTCGATGACATACTCCTTATAGGAAACGATGTTTCAATCTTACAGTCAGTGAAGGTTTGGTTATCCAAGACATTCTCCATGAAAGACCTGGGAGAAGCAACCTACATCCTCGGGATTAAGATCTATAGAGATTGATCGAAACAGTTGCTTGGTCTTTCGCAGTCTACATATATAGACCGAGTGCTAAAGAGGTTTACCATGTCAGAATCCAAGAAAGGTTTCTTACCCATCAGGCATGGGGTACACCTTTCGTAGTCTATGTGTCCACGCACAGAAGACGAGAGGATTTGCATGAGTAAGATTCCCTATCCATCCGCAATAGGATCTATCATATATGCTATGTTATGTACAAGGCCCGATGTATCGTACGCTCTGAGTGTCACGAGCAGATACCAGTCCGATCTAGGAATGGATCATTGGGCAGCTGTTAAGACGATCCTTAAGTACTTGAGAAGAACTAAGGATGTGTTCCTAATATATGGAGAAGGGGACATGGTGATACGCGGGTATACGGATGCCAGCTTCCAGACAGACAAGGATGATTCCAGGTCTCAGTGTGGATACGTGTTCACCTTGAATGGGGGCGCAGTAAGTTGGAAAAGTTCCAAACAAGAGACCGTAGCGGATTCTACCACTGAGGCAGAATACATTGCAGCTTCGGAAGCAGCAAAGGAAGCAGTTTGGATCAAGAAGTTCGTTCATGAACTTGGTGTGATTCCGGCAATTGTTGAAGCAATACTGGTCTACTGCGACAACAATGGAGCAATTGCACAGGCGAAAGAGCCAAGGTCTCATCAACGATCCAAACATGTGCTTCGCTGCTATGATCTTATCAGAGAGATCATCAGTAGGAATGAAATATAAATCGAGAAAATTCCCACTGAAAGGAACTTAGCGGATCCCTTGACTAAGGCATTACCTCAAAATAAGTTTGAGGGTCATGTTCGAACTTATGGTATTGGATACCGTAGCGATTGGCATTAGACCAAGTGGGAGTCTGTTAGTAATATATGAGAGATGTCCTAAGGCAATCGCCTTATGTATGAACCATTTATATGATAAATGAAGATTCACTATTTGAGTATACATGTTTTATGTATTTGATTGGATCTTAAACTCATTTATCGAATGTCCACGATACGATTCACAAAGATGAGAGAATTTGTGATTGGATCACAACTAGTGAGTATCTCTACATGTGTAATTGTGATGTATCGGAATTATCCTAGTCGATGAATTGATGGATTTGGACACCATCAATTCCGCGAGACTAGCACGCAGGTATACTCCTTGGTGTATCCAAGCACCGATTCTCACCGGCCGGAGACATAGTGATGTCCGAGTTAATCGTGGATGCTAGTTATGGTAACTAGTTCATTGGAGTGACCAGCCGTAAGACTTCATATGGTTCTCTGCATATATAGATATGTCAATGAAGTTCTTACTGTGGCTTAAGTGCGATGTTCCTTTGACTTGCGGTATTCAAGTCATCTTGATCAAGGAGACTTATGCTTTGACATCTTAAGCAAGCATCTCTAAGGAGATGTGGACCCGAGATGATTGGGTATAAGTCGAAGTGATCGAAGGTGTTTGAATAGCCTATAAAGGATTCACCACTCCTTGCGAGGAGATGTAAACCCATGGCCTCTCGTCGGATTGTTACTAAAGTCTTTGGCCAAAGCATTACATGTTTAGAGTAAGGTACTCTTCGATACATGTGGAGTAACTAGAATCCGTAGGACGAGGAAATGATACTTTTGCTAGGTGTGACGTAGTCAGCCTAGTGGGGACTGACACAATAGACCATGTCCTGAACCAAGTGGGTATAAGATGAGTGAAGGGAATGGGGCACGAATCATTCGAGCTGCTAAAGGGTTTCAGAAATAGTTCAAGATCAACCGTTGATCTTTTCGGTTAATTGGGGATCATGATGTACTACTAGGTGCCACTCATGATCGTTCTATAATTAATGGTTAATTATAGACGGCCAACATAAACCGAGAACCTATTTGGTCACACGCACAACGAGCGTAATCCAAAGGATTTAAAACGAGCTTGAGAATGGGATTCTCAGACCGAGAGAAACTAGGTTTGGTTGGACCAAACATAAAGCGAGCATGAAATCGTTTCAGTCGCAATGGAAGCGTGGATGGGCCGAGTCTTATGAAGACGTAATGTATGAACCAAAATGGTTTGGTTCTAATCCAATGGAGGAGAATAATCCAAAGGGTTTGGTTTATTTTAAACGAATGAACCAAAAGTTGGTTCGGTTCGTTTTAACATAAAATAAACCATCATGGTTTGGTTTATTTTAACTTATCTTAATGGAGCGGGTTAACGGGCCTAATGGTTATGATCCAATAACCATTAAGAGAATTAGTTCTGTATAAAAGAGGGCTTAAGGGATAATTAAGCCCTAATCCATCTAATCCAAGCCCTAGCAAAAGTTGCCGCCCACCCCATTGAAGGAGTTTTCGCCACCAACCCTAAGCTTGCCACCCAGCTCCTTGTGCCGCCATCCAGCTCCTTGCCGGCATCCAAGATTCAGCCGGTGAATCCTCCGGCGACCCTCCGGTGATCTTCCTAGGCCTCGGTGAAAAGGTGAGCACTTGGCTTCCATGTTTTGGCCGGCGCCTACTCCTCCACCAAGCTGTCCAGTTTTCTGGACAGCTTCATCTCCTCTCGTCGGAGCGTCGTTTGGACGACGGTTAGAGCTCCGACAGTGGCTAACATACCGAGGATTCGATCTCCGGTAATCCTCTGAGGTGGAGGATGAAGGATTCGTCAATTGGTTGACGAATACCTCTCCGGAGAAGCGAGTTTTGAGAACTCATATTAGGATCCGAATTTGGATTCGGATCGTGATCATCTCTCGATCACGTCGTCTTCAACACGAGGCTAGTAACCTGTACGAAGACGAAGCTTGTGGCTTAGCGAAGTCATCCCGAGGAACTCGGTGTGGATACGGATAGAGACGATTCTAGCGAGGATCGTTCCGGTTGATGCCGTTCCCGCTACACGTCATACGAAAGGTATAACGTAGATAAATTTCCTTTTATTGCAAATTTAAATTTACGGTTATGTCTACACTTGTTGTAATATGCATGCGTGTGTTGTGTGTGTTGTAATAAATGTAGATTTATTATTTTTATTGCTTCCGTTGTGTTCATGTTTACGAAACGTGATCGAACACACACATGCCGCGGTGCCAGAAACCCAACATATTGGACATGGTCAGGTTGATGATGAATCATGCGAATCTTCCCAAGTCCTCTTGGGGCTATGCACTTCAGACAGCTATTTACTTGCTAAACAGAATGCCAACCAAGGTAGTCTATACTACTCCATATGAGATATGGAATAGTAAGAAACCTCATGTATCTTACTTGAAGATATGGGATTGTCCTGCTTATGTGAAGCGGACTGTATCAGATAAATGTCTATTTATTTGATACCCTAAGGAAACAAGAGGTTACCAATTATATCATCCTGTGGAACAAAAGATATTTGTTTCAAGGCATGCTTTGTTTCTAGAGAAAGAGTTTCTCTTGCAAGAAAACAGTGGGAGTGTCGTTGAGCTTGAGGAGGCTCGAGAGACTCCAATAGATATTGATGAGATACCTGGTGAAGCACCACAACCGATAACTCATAGTGATGAGCCATCGACTGGACCTATTGTAACACCACATCTTCTTAGATATGGTAGAACACGCAACATTCCTAAGAGATATGGATTTCTCATAGGTGAATCGAACGACGTGTTACTCATTGATGATGAGGAGCTTACCAGTTATGAAGAAATTCTGAAAAGTTCATAAAGGTATAAATGACTTAATGCCATGAAGTCGGAAATAGATTCCATGTATGAAAATCGAGTTTGAAACTTGGTTGACCCACTTGAAGGCATAAAGCCTATAGGGTGCAAGTTGGTTTTCAAGAAGAAGACCGACATGGATGGAAATGTGATTACCTATAAGGCTAGATTGGTTGCGAAAGGATATCGTCAAAAGCAAGGTGTTGATTATGACGAGACCTATTCACCTATTGCTATGCTTAAATCCATTCGGATGCTCCTGGCCATAGTGACTAATTATGATTATGAGATATGACAGATGGATATGAAGATAACTTTCCTTAATGGAGACCTACTCGAGGATGTGTATATGATACAGCCTGAGGGTTTCACATCGGTTGATAAAACCAAGGTATGCAAATTGCGACAATCTATATATGGACTGAAGCAAGCATCCAGGAGCTAGAATATCCATTTTGATGAAACAATCAAAAATTTTGATTTCTCACAAAATTCGGACGAACCTTGTGTGTACAAGAAGGTTAGTGAGAGTGCAGTTGTGTTCCTAATATTGTATGTCGATGACATATTACATATAGGAAATGATGTTTCTGTATTACAGTTAGTTAAAATTTGGTTGTCTAAGATGTTCTCCATGAAAGACTGATGTGAGCAAAACATATAGGGTTTTAGGAGTAGTTTTTGCTCACATCTCATTACACTTTATGTTAGTTTCATACAGATGTCACTTTGTTTTGCATGCATTTCCTATTTTCTTGTTCGGAGGTCTGCTCTTTGTACTTTTGTGTGCAAGATAGCATTTCGTGGGGAAAAAGGCGCACTATCAGAACAAAATAAGGGCATTTTGCAACTAGACACAGAATGGGATATGACCAGGGTGTGTGGCTACACACGACCATGTCCAAGGGGAGAAATCGTCCACCCCAGTGCCACACACGGCTTGGTCGTGTGGAAACACATGACCATGTGGCATTGTACGATTCTGACACGAGTCGGTTATTTTCTAGGTTTCAGAGCGATCTAGCGTGATGTCTATATAAGGAAAGCTCCGCCCAAATCCTAGATGGGGCAAGACAGCTGGGACGATACCCCGAAGCCCTAAAAACCTTTGGGAACTCGGAACAGGGAGGAAGAATGCCGCCGAAGGTCAAGATTCTGCACTTCAACGCCATAGAGAAGGCCACATTGGCATTGTAAATTTCTGTTCTTGCACTTTATCTTTTATTTATTCGAACATGAACATGCCTTGTGTTTTTCCTCTCTTATCTATGGAGTAGTTACTTCGATTCTAGGATTAGGGAGTAGTTTGTGTGCGTAGGATATGTTGCTTCAAATTGAATTCTAGTATTGAGTTTGAATTTACAATTGGAATTAGTTTAGACCGATATCTATGTGCATTTGGTTTTCTATCTACTGTGCTTAGCCGATACGAGGGGTGACAGGCCTCGTATCTAAGATTTAGGGGATTTATACGAGGAACCTAGGGGTTGGCCTCATCTCCTGTAATCGTGGGTAGAAGGATGCGATAGAACTGGAAACGGTTCGTCGCAGGGATTGATTCGGCATCCTTGTACTGCCAATCCAGTCCTTGTAAAGCAGAGATAGCTCCCGATAGATGCGGTGGCTCATTGGGAGAGTGTATGATGTCCCTTCCACAAGACCATAGTTAGAAGTTTAGACAATGCCCAGTTGATAGCATGTTTTACGACACACAAGCGAAATCGAAATCCTAGAATCCCTTTAAAAGATCTCACGACAAACTCCTTTCTTCCTCCGTGTGACACCGTATTGAGTAGAACCACCGATAACCCTCACATTCACAACCCTTAGAGTCTAGTCCAGAACAATTACTTCCACCGAACAATTCGGTACTCAAATCTCAACCCCTATGGGATTGATAATCTTTTTATTACTTGATGACATCCGTGCACTTGTGGGCGTCGAGCACGAGCGCATGCTTCGAGTCATCGATGGTCTCCGTCGCGAGATTTGAGGTTGCGTTCGCATGCATCATGTTTTTGACACCGTTGTCGGGGACTGATTGATTCAATATCAAATCAAGAAGTGAATAATTGGATCATACCTAGGCTAGATTTACTTTTCTTGTTTTATTTTATTTTATTTTATTTTATTTCAGTTTTGTTTATTCAGTTGCTCTTTCCTTATTTATAATTTATTGCATATAACGATGCATGCTTTTACTCATGATTATGGTCAATTTAATGCTGTAATTTTTGGTAATATTTATTGTGAGCGTTATGGTGAAATATGATATACTATTAATAATTGCCCAAATATATTTGAACCTTCACAATTTGAACAAGTAGATGTCACCTACAATTACAACCAGTGGCCACATGATAATTCCTATTCATATAGTTATGGCCCTGGGTACTTAAACCCTCAATATTATCTGCCTAAATCCCGACTTGAGCAGATGATGGAATATTTCATTCGAACAGAACAAGCGGCGAACACTGAATTCCAACGGCGGCATTCGCAGACAAAGACTTAATATTATTTCCTGAGTGAGAACGAGAGCTACGAATCACCATGCGAATTTTATCCAGAATCAAGTCCCAACTTAGAAGCTTTGCTAGACAATTATACTAGGGAATGCAAGGAGCATAGTCTACAATTCATGGAGATTATGCTACGAAAAGAAGAAACCAAACGACTAGAAGGTGTCTTCGATGACTGGATTACACCTAATATGGCGGAGACTCACTTTGAGCGAATGGATGAGGAAGACGTAGATGACATAGGAAGTAAAGAAGGGTAATCCATTCAATCACCACTTGAAGAAGAACTTGAGGATTATTTAATTGATACTTTAATCAAGGATTGCATTACTTCAATCAAAACACCTCCTAACCTCAAGGATCTAGAAGAGTCTACCTTAACCCTCACTGAAACTTTTGTTACTAGTAACAAAACCCTTTTGGTGATAGATAATGATAAAATTTGATTCGACATAATAGAATCTACTAATCAATCTTTTGGTGAGGATGTCTATGGTGAGTTAAATTATTTACAACATTTAGAATATAATGATCAAACTATTGATGATTCGTTGAGACTAAGCATGTTCAACCTCAAGTCAAAGAAAGCAGCGCCCAAGTATCTTGCCCCTCCACGGGGAAGATTTAAAAGATATAGTAATGGAGGACCAAAAGGCAAGAAGCGAAAGGTGAGAAAGTATCTGGACCCTCCACGAGCAAGATTTAAGGGATATAGCGATGGAGGACCACTAGGCAAGAGGCATAAAGTGAGCAAGTATCTTGCTCCCCCATGAGCAAAATTCAAACATATTATGGGAGGGAGAAAGATCTCCTTTGGCCATCAAAACCAAGCTGAAGCATAACGGTACGGTCGAGCTAAAGACCTTAAACAAGCGCTTCTTGGGAGGCAACCCAAGTTTAGATTTTGTGTTTATTTCTTATTAGTTTGTTGCATTCATTTGTTTTGACCTTTGATTTATATTCATTTAGTGTGTTGCATTTGAATTAGGACTAGAAAGAACTTGCTATGTAGAAACAAAAATCATTTTAAACCTACATGACTGAGCATGTAAAGAGAATTCGGACCATTGTGCACCATGAGAGAGAAACGGGGGGCACACGGCCATGCCCCACTTTCCAGCAGCGCACACGGCCTAGCCGTGTGTTTTCACACAGCTATATTATGCAAGGGATAAAGAGCACTGCACCATGACTTTCGCCCCTATACATCACTCTCCCTCTAGTCCACCCATGTATAGGAGCCCACCTAGTCTACATCGACTTGAGCCTGCACCTGCACCACCATCTTTTTCTACTTTTGAGCAGGATGCAGGTACATCTACCTATGATTTTTCAGAGTTCCGATCATGTCTAGATTATATATATGTCGAGCAGCAGACTTAGAGGCAGCGATGGGAGGAGCAGAGCGCTTATACGTAGGTAGAGTTCCAGGGCTTTCGGGAGCACTTCCAATGAGCTGAGGAATTTTACGACGAGACCCACATCTACTTCTAGGAGGAGGATGTCCGTCACCAGGATGAGGCCACCTACCGCCAGAAGATGCGACATCACATGCATGCCCAACAGGCATAGTGGGTCCGGGAGGAGGAGCACAGAGCGATCGCTGCATCAACCAGCTCTCAGATCAACCACATGTACATGTGGCATCAGCGGCAGAGCACCAAGTTTTCTCAGGAGCCTGACATGCCGAGACTGCCGGACTTCCCACCTCGGCCACCATATTAGCGGTACGGTCTCATATAAGTCTGGGGGGACCCCAAGTTTTGATTTATTTTGTTTCTAGCAATAGTTTCTTTCCTAATATTTGCATTTTAGTTTTAGTTAGCATTCATTTATTCATGCATAGTGTGTTTAGTTTCTTTCAGCACTTAGTTTTTGCTACCTATAAGCTGCCTCAGTAGTATTTGTAAAAGTTTTCTTCATGAGTTGTTTCAATGGGTAGCTTAACTTCATTTACCTCGTGGTATTTTATTTTATTTGCTCTGAATGAATCTTCTAGACTTACACAGGTTTGTTTTTTATTTTACACATACACATGATGAACTTTTTGAAAGGGAGAGTCTAGTACATACCTAATTATGATTCATCTTAGTAGTCTAGTACTTTGGAATCCATAGGTGACTCTAGATTTAGAATTTTAGTTACTGGAGATGCTCGGATTGTGTAAGCCCATTCGGAAAAATCAAAATCCCAGTGAGCCGAAAAGATAAAAGAGAGAAAAGAAAAAAAAAATGGGAAAAAAAGAGAGAGAGAGAAAAAGAAATGAAAAAAAAAGAAAGAAGAAAAAGAGATTATGAGGGATAAAAAATAGTTATCGTGGGTGGAAATGGTTTGGTGCCCCTTTGAGACCGAGTTAGGTTACTAGGAAAACGCCTACCAATTTCTCTCAATACCGAGCATGCCTTTGAGACTTTGTGCTAGATCTAGGGAACGACCCTCGCTTTGGGCAGGTAAGTACCTAAGAGCTGGAGACCTTAGGAATGATATAGGATGACGACTTAACTTATCATGGAATGAGTATCCCCTAAGAAGATTTGCTTGGCACGAGCATGAGGAGCTAACTTAGTGAATTTTTAGAACATATTTATTTTGCTTTGATTGCAAATACCACTTGATAAATTTAGTTAACATGCTAAGTATGAAACAATATCTTCTTAAAATTTCATGGCACTGAGGTTTGCTTGAGGACAAGAAAAGACTTAAGTCTGGGGTGAAGGATTTTGCTTATCGAGTCCGTGAGGGGAAACTTCGCTTCCCACTACACCTTGGTTGTTTGTTCATGGCGATCCCATCGATGTCCCCGGATTAAAAAATTTAATCCAAGACAAAAGGGATTGCCCAAACAATGAAGTCATTGTAGTGCTATTCATTTAGAGAGGTCACTTGAACAAACTCGTTGTTCAAGCGACCATCCTCTATTCTACGAGTAGCCACAGAATAGACGATGTACGGATCGCCGATTTTTGTATTTATGATCGGGATCCAAGTATTATTTAGCCACAAACAGATTTATATCATGCTCATAATTGAAAAACAAATACAAACATATAACATATAAAAATTAGAGAATCGATATACCTCTCGATCTTCTAATGTATGACCTTCCTCCTTTCGGATGTCGTGTGGGCGACGATCTACAAAAAGTTGAAGCTCCTAGATCACAAATCATCCTTCCTTGCTCTTCCAAAGCAAGAGGAAGAATAGAAACAAGGTTCTTCTCCTTCCTATAGCCAACCAACAAGCAACCAAGGGAAACCTTGCCGCCGGCCAACAAGGAGAAGGAGATAATGATGGAAACCGGCCAAGACACCAAGGAAAACCCCTAAGTCTTGTTTCCACCACTCAAGGAGAAGAGAAGAGAGTCTTTGGCCGCTGGCCAAGGGCTGGAAAAGGGCTGGAAAGGCTGTTGGATGCCGGCCACTTTGAAGGAAGAAGAAGAAAGGAAGAACTTCCTTATTTGGTGCCGCCCAAGCCTCCAAAACCCTAAGCCTCCAAATCCTAATCCTATCTCAATTAGGACTCCTCTTCTTGCTGCCCACCCCTTTCCCTCCTTTTATAGAGTTAGGGATAAGCCATGATTCAATCTCCTCCATTGGTTCTAGGGATTTAATCTCAATCGTCGGATCTAGAGATTTAATCTCAACCGTCGGATCTCGAGATTTAATCTCTACCATTGGATCTAGATTTTTGTTTTTATCCATTGGATCTAAGCTTCATGAGGTGTTAATAAGATACATTAGGGACCATGAGGAGGTGTTGGATCTTGGCCACCCATGGATCAAGCCCACAAAAAGTCCGATCCATTAATGATAATCCAATCCACTAAAGGATTATCATTGATCTACCTCACCAACCCCCATATGTTAATATGGGCTCCATATATTATATCTACATTTTCTCTCCATGTTTAAGATCTCGAATGTCCATCGATTATTTAATTTACTGACTATTAATTAATCAACATCTAACTCCATGAGTAGTACCACTCAACCTTTTCATCAAGCCAGACCAAGTCCACCTGCAGGGTTTACATGATGAACCTTATGAGCTCCTCAAGGGGACATCATCATCCTAATATATAGGATATGGTTTCCTCCTATAATAAACGGCACACCATATAAATAATATCATCTCCCAACTTACTGAGCCTATCGATTTAATCTATAAATCTCGCCCATTGGTAAATCAAAGACGTGAATACTAATTATATGTGCCCGTTATTATATCGGGATTAAGAGCATGTACATAATAATATCTGAGGTCCGATTCGATTATGTAGTTAGCAATAAATCGAATCACCTCTAAGTCGGTCCTGCTCAATACACTCAAAGTGCACTAGTGTGATTCTATGGTCAAGACAAACCAATACCAAATCACACTACAACCATTCCGATGGTTTGTCCAAAGCCATCTCAGTTGTGAGCCTTTACTTATACTTTACAAGGAGCCGATAACATGATCTCCCGTGTGACACCACACACCATGTTATCTACAATGTAATGTATTAGACAATATGCATAACCATAAAAATATGCAAACAATGATCATGTGATTCTTATTTCAAAATAAAGATGTTCATACAAAAGGTAGACTTTTCAGTATACATCCCTACATGGGGGAATTGATGTGAGCAAAATATATAGGGTTTTAGGAGTAGTTTTCGCTCACATCTCATTGCATTTTATGTTAGTTTCATACATATGCACTTTGTTTTGCATGCATTTCCTATTTTATAGATTGGAGGTATGCTCTTTGTACTTTTGTGTATAGGATAGCATTTCGTGGGGAAAAAGCACACTTTCGGAGCAAAAGAAGGGCATTTTGCAGCTAGATGCAGAAGGGAACACGACCAGGGTGTGTGGCTACTCACGACCGTGTCCAAGGGGCGAAATCGGCCACTCCAATGCCACACATGGCCTGACCATGTGGAAACACATGGTCATGTGGCGCTGCGTGATTCCAACGCGAGTCGATTTTTTTTCGGGTTTCAGAGCGATCCGGCGTGATGTCTATATAAGGAAAGCTCTGCCCAAACCCTAGAGGGGGCAAGACGACTGGGATGGCACCCCAAAGCCCTAAAAAGCATTGGGAACTCGCAACGGGGATGAAGAATGCCACCGGAGGTCATGATTCTGCACTACAACGCCAGAGAAAAGGCCACATTGGCATTGTAAATTTCTGTTCTTGCACTTTATCTTTTATTTATTCGAACATGAACTTGTGTTTCTCCTCTCCTATCTATGGAGTAGTTACTTCGATTCTAGGATTAGAAAGTAGTTTGTGTGCGTAGGATATGTTGCTTCAAATTGAATTCTGGCGTTGAGTTTGAATTTGCAATTGGAATTAGTTTAGACAGATATCTACGTGTATTTGGTTTTCTATCTACTGTGCTTAGCTGATTCGAGGGGTGACAACCCTCGTATCTAAGATTTAGGCGATTTATACAAGGAACCTAGGGGTTGGCTCATCTCTTGTAACTGTGGGTAGAAGGATGCGATATAACTTAAAATGGTTCATCGCAGGGATTGATTCGACATCCTCGTGCTGCCTATCCAGTCCTTGTAAGGCAGAGATAGCTCTCGATAGATGTGGTGGCTTATCGGGAGAGTGTATGATGTCCCTTCCACAAGACCATAGTTAGACATATAGACAATGCCCAATTGATAGCATGTTTTACGACACACAAGCGAAACCGAAATCCTAGAATCCCTTTAAAAGATCTCATGGCAAACTCCTTTCTTCCTCTGTGTGACACCATATTGAGTAGGACCACTGATAACCCTCACATTCACAACCCTTAGAGTCTAGTCCCGAACAATTATATCCACCGAACAAATTGGTACTCAAATCTCAGTCCCTGTGGGATCGATAATCTTTTTATTGCTTGACGACATCCGTGTACTTACGGGCATTAAGCGCGAGTGCACACTTCAAGTCCTCGACGGTCTCCGTCATGAAATTTGAGGTCGCGTTCGCGTGCAATAAAGACCTAGGAGAAGCAACCTACATCCTCGGGATTAAGATCTATAGGGATATATCGAATTGATTGCTTGGTCTTTCGCTGTCTACATATATAGATCGAGTGCTAAAGAGGTTTAGCATGTTAGAATCAAAGAAAGGTTTTCTTCCAATCATGCATGGGATACACCTTTAGAAGTCTATGTGTCCGCGCACAGAAGACGAGAGGATTTCCATGAGTAAGATTCCCTATGCATCCGCAATAGGATCTATCATGTATGCTATGTTATGTACGAGGCCCGATGTATCGTATGCTCTGAGTGTCACGAGAAGATACCAGTCTGATCCAAGAATGGATCATTGGGCGACTGTTAAGATGATCCTTAAGTACTTAAGAAGAACTAAGGATGTGTTCCTAATATATAGAGAAGGAGACATGGTGATACGCAAGTATACGGATGCTAAATTCCAGACAGACAAGGAAGATTTTGTTAGTTAAAGCCCTAGAACCAATCATGTGATGGTTGAATAGGGAACATTTTGTATCATATTCTATAAAGGCAAAGGATTGGTTATTATATTTACATCTTGCTTGTGCCAGCTAATTTAAATATAATAATGCCCTAGAAAAGTAGGTTCTTATCTACAGCACATCAATTGGCAGAATTGATTATGAGAGGCTGTAGAGAACACTTTCCTAAATGTTCCTAGTCGAGTATTAATATGCAAGGGCAATATTAATACATAAAGACTAGCATGTAGGTCAATTGATGACTTGATCTCACAAGTCATGGATATATGATATCAAGTTGACACATGGGTATATATTGGAGAATATATACTGAACTGACCCGCCATGAGAAAGTTTCATGGATCGTTATATGAGTGTCATAAACTTTCTCATGTGACTATTGGTATGAATAGTCCGTAGACCTGAAGTCACTATGGTTCCCTACATAAGGAGTTATGTACTTTGGTATCGTCAAACGTCACCCGTAACAGGGTGGACCATAAAGGCGATTACTGGGTATGTAACAAATTATGCGGAGGATGTGAGTGATGTAGATGGGATCTATCCCTTCCATATGGCCGGGAGTGATATCGGTGGGCCCCTTGATTGAGTAGAACTACTAAAGCGCATGGCCATGCTCGAATGAGTCAATATGAGATATTGAGCTCATTTGTTTGAGTTAGTTTACTCGGGGATCAAGAAACACATAGATTGATCGAGGATGACACGGTCTATGCCTCATTGATCAATCGACATCAAGGATAGAAGGACACGGTCATATATTATAGTAGTCACGAAAGGTTAGCCTGATCTTGACTTATCTCAGACTTGGGTAGCAATGATGTATTGCTAGATGCCGCCATTGCTTGTGTATCTAAAAGAGTTTAGATCCACCGCCAACGCTATGAGAGCCTATAGGGTCACACACAAAGAGCATGATAATTAGAGGAATTAGAGTATTCTAGTTTGACTAGAATAATTGGGAATAAGCTTAAGTACAAAATGGTTTTTGGACTTTAAGCTTAATGAGAATTTTAGCTAATTGATTTAATGAGATTAATTCAATATGTTACCTTATTGATTTAATAAGATTAATTCAATATGATAACATAGTTTAATTGAATTAATAAGATTAATTCAACATGCATGAAAGCCACATAAGAATGCCACATAAGCATGCCACCTAAGCATCCACCCAAGCATCCACCTAAGCTAGATGAGGTGAAGAAGACAAATTGGTTTTGTCTCCTTATGTGGCCAAACAAGGATATGTCTCAATGCAATGGATTGCATTGAATGTGGAGGTGAAAGGGTTTTTCCAACCCTATAAAAGACACCCTAAGTGGCCGCCAAAGAGATCATTGGCTTTGTTGTT
The DNA here is from genome assembly GCA_025175895.1 of Wurfbainia villosa. Taxonomy (NCBI): domain Eukaryota; kingdom Viridiplantae; phylum Streptophyta; class Magnoliopsida; order Zingiberales; family Zingiberaceae; genus Wurfbainia; species Wurfbainia villosa. Next base: position 29,291,984 of record CM045995.1, read on the forward strand.
GGTGGAAGCTTTGGTTGTGTTAGTGGTGAGAAAGCTTGGTGGAAGCTTTGGTTGTGTGGGTTTGTGAGTGTAGGCTAGCAAGAAGAGGAGTCTTCTTCTTCCTTTCTCCTTTTCCCTCTCTTCCTCTCCTTTAGGGACTTCTCTAGCAAGAAGTAAAGGAGAGCTCTTCTAGTTTTCCTTTTGTGAGACAAGAGCGTGCTCGTGGATACGTATAGAGGCACGGACACTTGAACGTGCTAAAGATCCAACAAACCAAAGGAAAAGCGGATTAACAAGGGCATGCAACAAAGGTAATCCTCTCCTATAAGATAGGTTTGGTTTGAGAAATTTATTTTATACTGAGTTTGCTTTCGCATGGATCACTTGGAAGGGATCCTAATTTTTCCGCTACAAGATATGCCATTTGGCATACGAGATTTCCCTACAAAGGGTATCAGAGCCACTTATGAAAGATCGTATAAAAATAGGTTTTCTATTTTATATGTGATATAGAAGTAGGATAAATTTTATTATGAGTTGATAATTGCATTAGCAAATTTTCAAACATAATAAAATATCCAATGTCTTTTAAAAGTTAAAATGACATGGTGCATGGTTATGGCCTAGTCCCAAAAAGTTTGTGATTGTGTGTTGTAATTCTTAATACGGCTGCGTGTCGTGCCTTTCTCCTAATATTCTTGTTGTAAAATTAGTTTTAGACTCGAATGTAACTCGAGTATTTCTCCTTTGTAATGTACAAAACAAGGATGGAGGGTCCATTGGAAGATGAGGTTACAAGGAGGAAGTCAACACACAAGACAACCAAAAGGAAGCACTTAGGAGAAGATGCTATCCCTAGGTTGACCAATCAATCTTTTCATTGGCTTGAGAAGATTGTAGAATAAGGGCCATAACCATGACACGTTAGTTTAATATGTATGTGATGCATGTTAGTTTAGCTTGTATGTGATGCATGATTAGTTTAGCTTATATGTGATGTATGCTAATATGTATATGATACATGTTTATTTCTTAATAAGTCTAAACGATATGCCTACCAAAGTTGGTACTCACTACTTCCTCGATCATTTGTTATTGGGTTTGCCAAAGCAAAGCAATGCATTTTATCTTGAAGGGGTGCGAGTGGACAATCGTGATGTCCCGCTATCAGTCTTGGTTAAGACTTAATTAAGTGTTTTCTTAATTGGTTAAGAAAGTAGAGGCATATATTAGCTTTGAACAAAAGTGTTAACATTAGTTTTGTGTGATTTCCGAACATCGCCTTTGTCTTAGAAGTGGTCGTTGTCTCGATATCCAAGAAGGCCCCTGTGCTCGCCACACCGAAGTCGGTTTAGGAATAAACACTAAACTAATCTAAAACTTAACCAAAGCTATTAAAGAGTTACATCAGATGTAATTGGCAAAAGATTGCCTACCTAATTATACTACGCCTTGGGCGATTAGCCAAAGCTAACTCAAGACAATTATGATGTGGATCTTTATCCCATATAAATTTATAGCTAAATAGTAGCTATGAGAATTTAGTGGGAGCCTCATTTAATTAAAGGCCTAATTAAATGATTTAGGTATGATACTTAACTTTGCATTTTAATGTTGTAGATCACCATGTCATCTAACTCGACTCACACCCTCAGCTGGCGTTCTGTCCTTGAGAAGGATAAGCTCAATGGAGCGATCTTTCTTGACTGGTATAGGAACTTGAGGATTATCCTCAAGCAAGAACGCAAACTATATGTCCTAGAGCAGCTACCTGAAATACCCGCCCTACTTTCGTCTTTGAAAAGGATGCTTATAAGAAGCATCAAGATGACGCATTAGATGTGTCATGCCTTATGCTTGCCACCATGAACTCTGAGCTTCATAAGCAACATGAGAACATGGATGCCTATGATATGGTTGAGCATTTGAAACAACTATATCAAGGACAAGCTAGGCACGAGCGTTTTGAAGTGTCTAAGGCTCTTTTTGCATGCAAGATGCAAGAAGGAACACTGTAGGAACTCACGACTCAAAATGATTGGGTACGCGTTGAGAACCTTGAAGACTAGGTTTTCCAACGAGCCAAGAATTGGCAATCGATGTTATCCTCGCAATCGCGTTTAAGCATACAATCAATTCCATGAATTATAACATGAATGAAATTGATAAACCTTTGCCTCGAGATTCTCAAAGATGTTGAGAATCACGAACCAAATCTCAAGAAGAAAGTTAGTAATGTACTAATGGTCAAGAAGGACAAAGGTAAGCGCAAAGGCAAGGGTAAGACCCAAGCCAAAGGCAAGGCCAATTCATCCACTTCAAAGGGTAAAGGTAAAGTACCTAAGGAAGGGGACTGCTTCCCTTGCTGTGAGAACCGGAAGCGATCGCAAAGTCTACCTTGAGGAAGTAAAGAACAAGAGAAGTGGGACTTCTGCCTCAGGTATACACGTTATAGAAGTTAATCTATCTATTTCTTCTACATGGGTATTAGATACCGGATGTGCATCTCACATTTGTACTAATGTGCAGGGACTGAGAATAGTAGAATAATGGCAAAGGGTGAAGTGGACCTACGAGTAGGCAATGGCGCAAAAGTTGCCAGAGTCAGTAGGAACATATTCTTTGTCTTTGCCCACCGGGCTTATCTTAGAACTAGAGGAGTGCTTCTATGTACCGCATTAACAAAGAACATAATTTCAGATCTTGTTTAGACAAGAAAAACTTTTCTTTTATAATAAAGGACAAATGTTGTTCCATTTATTTAAATGAAATGTTCTATTGTAATGCACCACTTATGAATGGTCTCTATGTTCTAGATTTAGATAACCCAATTTATAACGTGAATAAAACGGTTCAAATCGAATGATTTGAACTGCATATCTTCGCATCGCCGCTTAGGTCACATAAATGAAAAACGCATATCCCAACTCCATAAAGATGGATTATTGGACTCATTTGATTTTGAATCATATGAGGTATGCGAGTCTTGTCTTTAGGAAAGATGACTAAAACTCCATTTAGTGGACATGGCGAGAGAGCGGATTTGTTAGGACTCATACATACCGATGTATGTGGCCCTTTCAATGTCGGGCGAGAGGAGGCTATAAGTACTTTATTACTTTCACCGATGATATGAGTAGATTTGGCTACTTATATTTGATGAGACATAAGTCAATCCTTTGAAAAGTTCAAAGAATTCAAGAATGAAGTACAAAACCAACTTGGTAAGCGATTAAGCTACTTCGATCGATCGAGGTGGTGAATACCTTAGTCAAGAGTTTCGTGATCACTGGCCGAGTGTGGGATAATATCCCAACTCACTCCACCCGAACACCACAATGGAATGGTGTATCCGAGAGGAGAAATCGTACTCTATTAGATATGGTACGATCAATGATGAGCCGATCGATCTACCTACTTCCTTTGGTGTTTAGCTCTAGAGACACCGCTTTCACACTTAATCGCGTTCCATCAAAAGCCAGAGAAAAGACACCATATACGATATGGACCGAAGAGTCCCAAAATGTCTTTTATAAAGATTTGGGGTTGTGAAGCTTACGTTAGACGTCAAGTCTCAGATAAACTAGGACCCAAATCAGATAAGTTGTATTTTGTAGGATATCCCAAGGAAACTAAGGGATATTACTTTTACAATCCCACACTTGGCAAGGTGTTTGTTGTTGAAATCTTGTCTTTCTAGAAAGAGAATTTATTTCTAGAAATACTAGTGGGAGTAAAATTCATCTTGAAGAAGTTCAAGATGATGATAACACTAAGGCTTCGATGGAAAATGAACAGGCACCACAAAGTGTTGTGGATGAGGAATTTGTTGCCCAAAGAGTTGTGGAGCAAACACTGCTCAAGTAGACCAACCTCTTCGAGATCTAATAGGATCCGTCCAACCCGAGAGATATTCTTTTCTCTTGCGACAATGGTGATGTATTGCTTATCAATCTCGACGAGCCTACATCCTATAAAGAAGCTATGATGAGCCCAGATTAGAGAAATGGCTAGAGGCCATGAGATCCGAAATGGAATCCATGTACACTAACCAAGTATGGACTTTGGTTGATCCACGAAGGGTAAAACCCATTGGGTGTAAGTGGGTCTTTAAAGTAAAGACCGACATGGATGGTAATAAGCATACCTATAAAGGTAGATTGGTGGCTAAAGGATTCAAACAAATTCATGGTATTGACTATGAAGAAACCTTTTCACCGATGCTTAAATCCATTCGGATCATACTTGCTATTGCGACCTACCATGATTATGAGATCTGGCGGATGGATGTCAAAACCGCTCGAATGGAAAGCTACCGAGGATGTGTACATGACACAACCCGAGGGTTTTGAAGATCCAAAGCATCGGAAAGGTATGCAAACCGCAAAGGTCCATTTATGGACTAAAGCAAGCCTCTCAACGGAATCTTCGATTCGATGATGCAATCAAAGAGTTTGGTTTCATCAAGAATGAAGATGAGCCTTGTGTCTACAAGAGAAATAGTGGAGCACAGATTGTATTTCTTGTCTTGTATGTAGATGACATACTTCTCATCGGAAATGATATTCCCTCACCCACTGTGAAGATGTGGTTAGGAATTGTTTCTCGATGAAGGACTTAGGTGAAGCCGCCTATATTCTAGGCATCAAGATCTATAGAGATAGATCTAGAAGATTACTTGGCCTAAGTCGAGTACATACATTGATAAAGTGCTAGATCGCTTTGCTATGCAAAATTCTAAGAAAGGGTTTCGCTTTATCACATGGTGTGAGTCTTCAAGACTCAATGTCCCTCTTCTAAGGAGGAGAGAGATCGCATGGATAAGATCCTTATGCATCGCTATAGGGTCTATCAAGTACGCCATGCTTTGTACTGCTCCGACGCCTCGTATGCTTTGAGCATGACGAGTAGATACCATTCGGATCCGGTGAAAGTCATCGGATAGCGTCAAAAAATATTCTTAAGTACTTACAAAGAACGAAAGAATATTTCCTGATATTTGGAGGCAATGAGGAGCTAACTGTAAAGGGTTACAGTGATGCAAGCTTCCAAACAGACAAGGATGACTATAGATCGCAATCGGGGTACGTGTTTTGCCTGAATGGTGGAGATTTAAGCTGGAAGAGTTCGAAGTAGGACACGATTCTTTGATTCTACAATGGAGTATATTGCAAGATCATCGATGCAAAGAAAGGAGGCTGTTTGGCTCCGCAAGTTCATCAGTGAACTTGGGGTAGTTCCTAGCATTGCAGATCCAATAGACCTCTATTGTGACAACAATGGGGCTATTGCACAGGCTAAGGAACATCGATCACATCAGCGGACCAAACACATACTACAGCGCTTCCATCTCATTCGAGAGATCATCGATAGAGGAGATGTGAGGATATGCAGAGTACCGACAGAAGCTAACATCGCAGATCCATTGACCAAGGCTTTGGCACAGAGGAAGCATGATGGTCACACTAGGTCACTAGGTATTAGATATCATAGTGATTGGTACTAGTGCTAGTGGGAGATTGTTAGTTAAAGCCCTAGAACCAATCATGTGATGGTTGAATAGGTAACATTTTGTATCATATTCTATAAAGGCAAAGGATTGGTTATTATATTTACATCTTGCTTGTGCCAGCTAATTTAAATATAATAATGCCCTAGAAAAGTAGGTTCTTATCTACAGCACATCAATTGGCAGAATTGATTATGAGAGGCTGTAGAGAACACTTTCCTAAATGTTCCTAGTCGAGTATTAATATGCAAGGGCAATATTAATACATAAAGACTAGCATGTAGGTCAATTGATGACTTGATCTCACAAGTCATGGATATATAATATCAAGTTGACACATGGGTATATATTGGAGAATATATACCGAATCAATTCGCCATGAGAAAGTTTCATGGATCGTTATATGAGTGTCATAAACTTTCTCATGTGACTATTGGTATGAAGTCCTTAGACCTGAAGTCACTATGGTTCCCTACATAGGAGTTATGTACTTTGGTATCGTCAAGCGTCACACGTAGCGGGGTGGACCATAAAAGCGATTCTTGGGTATGTAACAAATTATGCGGAGGGATGTGAGTGATGTAGATGGGATCTATCCCTTCCATATGGCAGAGTGATATCGGTGGGCCCCTTGATTGAGTAGAACTACTAAAGCGCATGGCCATGCTCGAATGAGTCAATATGAGATATTGAGCTCATTTGTTTGAGTTAGTTTACTCGGGGATCAAAAACACATAGATTGATCGAGGATGACGGTCTATGCCTCATTGATCAATCGATATCAGGATAGAAGGACACGGTCATATATTATAGTAGTCACGGAAGGTTAGTCGGATCTTGACTTATCTACGTAACTTGGGTAGCAATGATGTATTGCTAGATGCCGCTCATTGCTTGTGTATCTAAAAGAGTTTAGATCCACTGCCAACGTTATGAGAGCCTATAGGGTCACACACAAAGAGCATGATAATTAGAGGAATTAAAGTATTCTAGTTTGACTAGAATAATATGGGAATAAGCTTAAGTACAAAATGGTTTTTGGACTTTAAGCTTAATGAGAATTTTAGCTAATTGGTTTAATGAGATTAATTCAATATGTTACCTTATTGATTTAATAAGATTAATTCAATATGATAACATAAGCTTAATTGAATTAATAAGATTAATTCAACATGCATGAAAGCCACATAAGAATGCCACATAAGCATGCCACCTAAGCATCCACCTAAGCATCCACCTAAGCTAGATGAGGTGGAAGAAGACAAATTGGTTTTTGTCTCCTTAAGTGGCCGGCCAAACAAGGATATGTCTCAATGCCATGGATTGCATTGAATGTGTGGAGGTGAAAGGGTTTTTCCAACCCTATAAAAGACACCCTAAGTGGCCGGCCAAAGAGAGCATTGGCTTTTGTTGTTGGTGGAAGCTTTGGTTGTGTTAGTGGTGAGAAAGCTTGGTGGAAGCTTTGGTTGTGTGGGTTTGTGAGTGTAGGCTAGCAAGAAGAGGAGTCTTCTTCTTCCTTTCTCCTTTTCCCTCTCTTCCTCTCCTTTAGGGACTTCTCTAGCAAGAAGTAAAGGAGAGCTCTTCTAGTTTTCCTTTTGTGAGACAAGAGCGTGCTCGTGTGGATACGTATAGAGGCACGGACACTTGAACGTGCTAAAGATCCAACAAACCGAAAGGAAAAGCGGGATTAACAAGGGCACGCAACAAAGGTAATCCTCTCCTATAAGATAGGTTTGGTTTAGAGAAATTTATTTTATACGAGTTTGCTTTCGCATGGATCACTTGGAAGGGATCCTAATTTTTCCGTTGCGCATATGCCATTTGGCATACGAGATTTCCCTACAGATTTCAGGTCCCAATCTGGGTATGTGTTCACCTTGAATGGGGGCGCAGTGAGTTGGAAAACTTTCAAACAAGACACTGTAGTGGATTCTACCACAGAGGTAGAATACATTGCAGCTTCGGAAGTAGCAAAGAAAGCGGTTTGGATCAAGAAGTTCATTTATGAACTTGGTGTAGTTCCAACCATTGTTGAAGCAATACCAGTTTACTGTGATAACAATGGAGTAATTGCACAGGCGAAAGAGCCAATATCTCATCAACGATCAAAACATGTGCTTCGCCACTATCATTTGATTAGAGAGATCATAAGTAGGAAGGAAATACAAATCGAGAAGATTCCCACTGAAAAGAACTTAGCAGATCCTTTAAATAAGGTCTTACCTCAAAGTAAGTTTGAGGGTCATGTTAGAGCTTATGGTATTGGACACCGTGGCAATTGACATTAGGCCAAGTGGGAGTTTGTTAGTTATAAATATGAGAGGTGTCCTAAGTCAATCGCCTTATGATTAAACCATTTATATGATAAATGAAGATTCACTATTTGAGTATACATATTTTCATGTATTTGATAAGATCTTAAACTCATTTAATGAATGTCCACAGTATGATTCACAACATGAGAAAATTTGTGATTGGATCACAACTAGTGAGTATCTCTACATGTGTAATTGTGATGTATTGGAATTATCTCTAGTTGATGAATTGATGGATTTGGACACCACCAATTCTATCGAGACTAGCACGAGGTATACTCCTTGGTGTATCCAAGCAGCTAATTCTCATTGGGTGGAGACATTGTGATGTCCGGAGTTAATCGTTGATGCTAGATATTGTAACTAGTTCATTGGAGTGACTAGATGTAAGACTTTATATGATTCTCTGCATATATGGATATGTCAATGATGTTCTTACTGCAAATTAAGTGCGATGTTCCTTTGACTTGCGGTATTCAAGTCATCTTGGTCATGAAGACTTATGCTTTGACATCTTAAACAAGCATCTCTGAAGAGATGTGGACCCGGGATGATTGGGTATAAGTCGAAGTGGCCGAAGGTGTTTGAATAACCAATAAAGGATTCACCACTCATTGAGAGGAGATGTATACTCCTGGTCTCTCTTCGGATTGTTACTAAAGTCTTTAGCCAAGGCATTACATGTTTAGAGTATGGTACTCTTTTTTTTTTTTTGATGAAAGGTAAATATATATCATCAAGAAAAGCACAGTCATACAAAATCCTGGAATGCACGCTCATGTCATGTCTGACGATGTGTCAGATCTGAGATGCATCTAGGGGGGTGTACATGTGCACTCATGGGTACCTCACCTCTCATGCCTACTAAACCTCTCATGGGTACATGCCCTCATACATGACCCGCACTTGTACAGTGCAAGCGTTTCTCCCATGTTCCTTTGGCTCGTGCATACTATCCTTCTGCGTCCATCGCTCCATGTGTACCTCCTCACACTATCCATCGTTCAAAGCATTTGCCACTTTTGGTAAGTGACCAACCGTCAACGGATTTGCCTTGTCTTTACCGCAGCCGTTTGCTACGGACTAGATAGGCCATTCAGGTGGGCCTATTCACCTCTACCAGGCTTTGTGGTTAAGCCTCAACCATAAAAATGGATTTTGTGCGTCTTTACCGTAGCCGTTTGCTAAGGACTAGATAGGCCATTATGGACGGGACTCTTCATCCAAAAAAAAACGGTTTTTTTTTACAGTGTCCTAACCTCTCACCCTCTCTAGATCAGTGCCATGGACCCCTTGACCCTGTTGCTTGCCTTCCATCCTGCGAAACCGCCCTGCTTTACCACACCGGCCTGACTTTCTGCTTGTGTAAACTAACAAGCCTTCCAAAATGAGCCTGCCTTGGGGAATCACCCATCTTGCTAAAACTGCCCTGTCTTCAAAACCACCCTGGGGGGGAAACCTCGCTGCCTCCTTGTGCACAAACCACTCTGCCTTGAAACTGCCCTTCCTTTCGAAGCCGCTCCACCTTACTCCTTGTGCGCAAAACCACCCTGGCTTTTCAAAACCACTCTGTCACACTCTTTGTGCAGAACCACCCTGCCTTTACAAACCACCCTGCCTTACAAAACCTCCCTGCCTTTACAAAATCGCTCTGTCACACTCTTTGCACAAAAATCACCCTGCCTTACTCCTTGACAAAACCACCCTGGCTTACTCCTTGCGCAAAAAACCGCTCTGCCTCGAAACTGCCCTTCCTTGCAAAACTGCCCTGCCAACAATCTCTCTGCCTTACTCTTTATGCAAAAAATCGATCTGCCTTGAAAATTGCCCTTCCTTTCGAAACCGCCCTTCCTTATAAAAACCTCTTTGCTTTATTCTTGCGCAAACCACCCTGCCTTTTCAAAACCGCTCTGTCACCCTCTTGCACAAAACCACCCTGGCTTACTCCTTGCGCAAAAAACCGCTTTGCCTCAAACAACCCTTCCTTGCAAAATTGCCCTGGCAAAAAACCGCTCTGCCTTACTCCTTATGCAAAAAATCGGTCTTCCTCGAAAACTTCCCTTCCTTATAAAATCCTTCCTGCCTTTTTTGCAAAACCACCCTGCCTTTTCAAAACCGCTCTGTCACCCTCTTGCACAAAACCACCCTGGCTTACTCCTTGCACAAAAACCGCTCTGCCTCAAAACAGCCCTTCCTTGCAAAACTGCCCTACCAAAACCCGCTTTTTTTTTTTTAACTGCAGATACCAAAGGTGTATGTACCCTGGAATCGAAAAGCTCACTGAAAAGCACCCTGGGAATCGAAAAGCTCACTGAAAAGCACCAATGTGAGTGAAGTGCCTTGGTAGGGGTTATTAGGAGGGATAGGAGGGAAAGCAAGGTGATATGGACTGGAATTGGCTTCGTATTGATTTGGGAGGCCAGCGAGGATGAGGGTCGTGCGCCCCATGGGAGAGTGCCCTGGAAAAAAAACAGGTTGGTGGGAAGACAGAAAGAAAGAGAGAAAAGCCCCAGGGGAGGGAGTCGCAGTGGGGAGAATGCCCCGAGACTAGTGGAGTTTCTCTGGTATGAGGTAAGATATGTCAAGTTAGTCTGTGATAGGGTATCTTCCTTGAGGAGGTTGGTGGAAAAAATGGGGTAGTCGGTGAGAACACAGTGTTAGAGTAGAGTACAAGTGTTACAGGGAGTGAGAGACAAGGAGAAAACTGGCATGGTTTGTGGCTGCAATTTCCCAGAGCCCTTCTTACCTTCATGTGATGTCTATGGGAAGCTGTGGTGTATGAGTCTCCAAAGTCCTGTATAGGTGAATTTGGATCTTCCTAAAAATTATGCCACCTTCAAATCCTTTCCCTTCAAATCTCTTTGCATTTCTTGCTCGCCAGATATGGTGAATCAGTGCTGCCATGGCTATATGTCGAGCTCTATTTATGTTGCTATCATCCTTGTACTGCATTCTGAAACGTGCGCAACATTTGATGGTATGTTAGCATACTTGGCCTCATCATTAGCCATCTTCTTATTCTATCCCAGAGCTCGTGGGTCTGTCCACATTTGAAAAAAACATGTTCCAGCGTCTCCTCTTCTTGGTTGCAGAAAATACATCTTTGATCCTCTAGATATTCTTTCCCAGCGCGCACCGGCAACCTCCCTTGAGCTAACATCCATAACGTGAACCTGTGACTTGGTTGGATATCCTTCTTCCATACCTTCGACACCTAGGTTTTCCTTGTTCCAGCAGATCTGAAGTGGTCATACGCCCTCTTAACTCCGCCTTTACTTTGACTAAACCATGTATCTAGGAGTTCTTACGCATACATGGTGAGCACCGCCATCAGGATGCTATCTTTGATGTGTATCAGCCTCTTTATTAGTGGGGAGTCTTTATGCTTGATTTGTCATTCCCAAATTCCTTGTCGCTGCATATAGGCGTGATGCACCCAGCGGATCCATAAGGTGTCCTGCTTTTGTTGTATCCTCCATAGTACTTTCGCCAACAATGCCATGTTCCACGCCTTTAGTTCCCTTAATCCCTGCCCACATTCTTCTTTAGGTTTGCATATATCGGACCACGCTATTGGCGAGTGTTTTATAGTCCACATGAAAGTTTGACAGTAACTATATATCCTATCTATGACTGCGGTTGGAAGGGGCAGGATCGACATCCAGTAGCATTCAACCCCTTGCAGAATCGAGGATATGAGCTGACTTTTCCCCACATATGATAATGTATCCTTAGGCCAGGAGCTGATTTTTTTCCTGATGGTCTCCATTAGTGGGTTGTAGTCCGCAATCTTCAACTTCTGTGATGCAATTGGGATGCCTAAATATCGGAATGGCATCTCTCCTTCATTGAACCCTGTGATGGATAGTAGTCGTTCTCTAACTCTTTGTTCAACTCCTGCCATATATATGTGGGATTTATCAATGTTAGCTCTGAGCCCTGCCATGCTTGCAAACTGTGACAAACAATTCATTAGAACCTGTACTGATTGCTCTTCCCCTCTACTTAGTAGTAGCAGATCATCCGCGTATACCAGATGGGATATTCTGTGATGCTCACATTTCGGGTGAAAGTGGAAGTCTGACCGACTAGTTTGCTTTGCAAGCAACCGAGAGAGGTATTCCATACATAGCCCAAATAGATACGGAGATAAGGGAACTCCCTGTCGAAGCCCCCGAGCACCTCGGAAGAAACCATGCATGTTGCCATTGATTGCTACGGAGTATGTTGTGGTAGTCACACATTCTTTGATCCATTTGATATAAGTATCAGGAAATTTTAGTGCCCTGAGGATCTCCTGTAGGAAATTCCAGTTGACCGAATCAAAAGCTTTTTGTAAATCAATTTTAAGTATGCTTCTTGGGGATATACGCTTCCTTGTGTAGCTACGGAAAAGTTCTTGTGCCAGGTGAATGTTATCAGTAATGCTGCGCGCTTGGATAAACGCAGTCTGTGATGGATGGAGGAAGAGATGTGTGACCTCTACCATTCTGCTTGCTAGGATCTTGGAAATTATCTTGTAAAATACTGTGCAGCAGGAAATCGGACGAAAATCTTGTACCTTGCTCACATGTGTTGATTTCGGGACTAAGCATATTAGAGTGTGATTCTAGGATTTTAGGAGCTGGCAATTTCTAAAGAATTCCATTACTGCTTCTATGACATCCTACTTGATTGTATTCCATGTGCTCTTAAAAAACTTTGAGTTGTAGTCGTCCGGCCCTGGTGCTTTGAGGTCCCCAATATCAAATAAAGCTTGCTTTATTTCGTCCTCAGTTGGTAGCCTAATTAGTTGTGTCTGCTGCCCCTCAGTTAGTTGTCTTCCAAACTGCATGCATTCTGCTTGAAATTCTACCGCTTGTCCTTGTTCACCTAGTTGACCCTGAAAGAAAGATAGGAATTCCTGCACAACTTCTTCCATTGACTCAGTATTCTCCCCAGAGCTCTTTTCAATTGCAACTATTTCCCTTCTCTTGTTATTCCGTTTGACCATGGCATGAAAAAAGGTTGTGTTCTTATCTACTCCTCTAAAATACTCATGTTTATCTCGTTGTAGGTAGAACAGATATTCAGCCCTACCAAGTAATTCAGCCTTTTTCCTTATCATTTGGTAATTAACTTCCATCTGTCCTTGTATTAATCCAGTCTGCTGAATTTCCTCCAATTGCTCTCTTGCCTGCTTCGCTTTCTCTTGTATGTGTTGATAATGCAGCCTGTTGAGGAGTTTGAGGTCTTTTTTAAAGAATTTGAGTTTCTGCCTAAGCCTGAATTGTGTTGTGCCCATCACGCTTGCAAACTCGTTGCCGCTCCATTTATCCTCTACTAGTTGCCGGATGTTGGGGTGTAATGTCCACATGTTATAGAATTTGAAAGGCTTGGGTTTCTCCCGTGTGTTCCCTAACACATGTACAATGCATGTAGCATGGTCTGACATTGTTCCTGGCGCTCTGAATTCTGCGTAACTACTTTGGTTTTGTTCCATCCAGGTTTTATTCACCATTGCACGATCAAGCTTGCTTACTATGTGGCCATTAGTCCATGTGTATTGACACCCAATGGAACGCAAGTCTTCAACTTCTGCTTCAAGAGTAAATTCATGAAAATCCGCTATTGCATATGTTGTGACTGCTATTCCCCCTTTCTTATCCGTAGGTATTAGTGGGGAGTTGAAGTCTCCTAGAATTAACCACGACATCTCGGTATTTCTTGCGATCTGCAAAAGCACTACCCACATTGCTTTCCTGCTCGTGATAGATAGCTGTCCATAAACAAAAGTGACTGCATATGTTGTCCCCGTAATTTTGCAGGTGACTATCGTATGTACCAATTGCTCTTCCCATTGCTGGCTGTGAAGGTGTATAAGCTGTGGATCCCATATGAGCGATTCGCTTACAGGTGAGTTGAAAAGCTCGCATTTCCCATTTTTGGAATCTTTTTTCCTTTGACTTCTTTGTAATATTGCTGAGTTAACTTCGGCTCTAAAACACCTAAAAGTCCTATCCTCTGTTTCAGAAGGAGCTCTGCTACTGTCTTCTGCTTGAGGCCTTTATTTAGGCCTCTTATATTCCACGATCCAATCTTCATGATTGTGCAGCTGGCTTTCGCCGTCTAGCCATGGCAGTAACCTCTCCCTGTTCTTGTTTCTTCCCTATATTAGCACCCCTTCCATTCTCAAGTTGCTTCCTCCCATTATTTTGGTCTGATTGTTCCGGTAATCCTCCCTTGGCCCACCTTACAGCCGGTAAGGCTAGTATGATTGGAGGGAGAGCCTGTGCCATTACATCCCACCCTGTTGTGTCCTCATTGTTTTCCACATTACTATTCTCCATCTTGGCCTCCTGCTCCCTCCTGTCTAGCACTGAGTGTGCTTGTTTCTGTGGTATTTCTTGATGTACCCTTTCCTTCTGTATCACTCCTATAGTTGGTTGGTACTTCATCTTCCCCTTGTTTAAAATGCCTTCATGCTTCTCCTGTGCATTCTTAATATTCTGTTCTTGTTCAATCTGATTTTGTGTCAACCTTCTGGCACTTTGTCTGGTATTTCTTTGACTGTTGTTCGTGTTTTTCCCCATAGGTTGGCCCTTCCCATGACCTGCCTCATTTGCTGTTTTTGCCAGTGCTTCAGTCTGAACCCTCGTATATCTAGGGGTATCTCCCTGTATGCCAGCTTGGGTTTTAATCTCTGCTGCTTCTTTATCATCCTTATTTGGTGCAAGTGTACCCTGTGTTCTCCATTGATCTGATTGTTTGCTGATTAGTACTGGTTGTATTTGCGTTTGATCATTTCCATCCCCTCTTCTTGCACTAGCTGTTTGGCCTTGTTTTTGTGGTTCTGATAACCTCTGCTTATGTGTTATATTTCCACATGGTGCTTCCCCACCTTCTGTCTCCTCCTCCATCTGTTGCTTTTGTTGATTACACTCCTCATTACTATGCTCTACTTCTTTGGTGAAACTCAGCCCTTTAAAATTGTGTCCTTGCATGGCAGTTGGTGCATCCATTTGCTTAGCTCCTTCCGCGCCTTCATCTGCCACGACTGCTTCTCGGATTTCTTGGCGATCTAAATACTCCTTGGTTGTCGGTGCCTCTGCTCCTCTCTGATTTCCATACGTTCCTTTTGTGGTTGTTGATCTACTGGTTGTGTTGTCCTGCTCTTGTTCAAGCATGCCAGTTTTTGTGCCAGTTTCTACTGTAGTTCTGAAATTGCAGTTTATTTTTGTCCGATACTCATCTTCTCTCTGCCTGAGGTGCTCCCTTGATTCTGTGCCATTCTGCTGTTCCTTCCTATTGCTATCCCACCTATTACCATCTTGCTGTGCTCCTTGATTCCTTTGGATTCCATTTCCTTTTCCTTTTTGACTCCCTTGACCATGCATGTACCTTGATAAAACAGCTCTTGTCTGCCTTATGCTCATTCCTCCCTGTTGGTGTTTCTTCCTTTTGCCATTGTAATGTCTGTCGCTTGCATCAATGTATTTCCATCCCTGCTCTTCCTGTGCTCTATACTCTTTTTCCCCCCCACTTATTCCAATTCCCTCTTCTTCATCCATTTGTTCATCCTCCTCCATTTCTTCTGCTGGCCTATGAGTGTTCTCCCTGTATAGAACTACCTGATGCCCCGTGGCCTCTGCTACTGCCACTGATGGTTGTCCTCGTGCACTCATTGGGCATTCTCTTTGGTAGTGCCCCAGTTGTTTGCATTCATTACACAGTTTCAGGATTGATTCGAACTTGATCTCCAGGTCTGTGTCTATGCCATCTGGTAGGGTAATGCCAATCTTTGCAGGCAATTCCTTAGTGATGTCCACCTCAACCAAGACTCTAGTGTAATTCACTCGTTCCCTTACCTTTGTGTATCTGTCCGTATACAATGGCATGCCAACTTGCGAATAAATTTTGCTTAGCCCTGAGGTAGACCAGCAGTCCATTGGCAGTCCATGAATTTGCATCCACATAGGAATGTGAGCATGAGTTTCCTGTCTGAAGGAGAAGCATGCCGGCAATATCTTGAGATACAGTGGACTTCTATAAGCAATGTATGGTCCCCCAGTTAGTACTGCATCCCGCACTTCCTTGTTTGCAAATTTAAACACCATCCACAATGAGTTGTGCGTGAGGAGTTTGTGTGGCGCCTTCCACCTCATTGTGACTTCTTTCAGTGCTCTCCATCCTGAAAACCTCCCCAAGAATCTTCCAATCAAGCAGAAACCTACTGTGTCCTCTATTGTTTCTAGATCCTCAGTGTCCAATTTTGTGCGCCCTTCCTGCTTCTGAAATTTCCTCAGGGTTGTGTCCGATGCACACAATCTATTTTTTTTTAAAGAGGTCAGCCCATACTCCTGTTTTTGGAGCTTGCGGTCGTGGCGGGGGTACTGCCTCCTGCCAAGCTGGTACTCTATCTTCTTCCACTGTATCTGCCTGCTAAGAGGGTGCCGCCTTCTTCGTCCTCATGTCCTCCGGCAATGGACTAATGTTACGTCATCCAGCAGGGGAGTTTTTGTTATTTCCAATGGTTTTTATTTGATCTAGCTGCAAGGCCTTCCATACCCTTCGTGCACTTTTCCCCATTCCTTGCCGCCAAAGGTGCCCTAAGTTAACCGGGCTAACGGGTCTGAAGTGAGTGACTCAAGTTGGCGGGTTGTCGGGTTCAGGAGAAAACTATGAACAGTGGTCCCGGGCGAAGCTTCTTTTATCCCTGGATTTGGAAATTTGAACAGCAACGTTCCTTTTGTCGTCTCGTTGACTGCGCCTTCCGGACAGTACATTGGCCTGCTGCTCACCTACAACTGTCCTTGCCTTTCGTCTTCCTCCGTTCGACGGCGAGTTGTGATTTTTGAAACCCTAGTCTTGGAAACTCGGATTTCACGCGCCAGTTGTTGGATCGAAGCGGATCGCTAGAGGGGGGGGTGAATAGCGATAGAAACTTTTCTTTGAATTCGTTCGATAAATCACGAGTAGACACAGCGGAAGATAAATCTAAAATAGAAGAGACAATGGGTTTTTTACTTGGTTCGTAGCCGAAGGCTACTACTCCAAGGCCCTTGTGGTCCTTGACCACGCACGGAGGGCAAAACACTAAACGAACTCCTTCTCGTTAGAGATAGGAGTTAAACGAATACAAAAACTCAAGAAAGACTCAAGGTAGAGGGACACTCCCCCTCTCCTTGATATGATTTAAAGCTCGAAATGAGATCAACTTATATAAATTAAAGATTATACTGACGACTTTTGAAGACTTGAATCTTGGAGCTTGAGTCGTCGTCTCGGCAGCGCTTCGTCGTAGGGATGTCGGAGACTCGTAGCGTATAGGAAGCACTTGGAAGCTTTTTTAATTGATGAAAAACCCTAAGACAAGCCCTCCTTTTATAGCCTTTGAGCCCCTTTTCGAGAGGAACCCTAGCCAATCAAAATTGAGCACTAATCTCCTTGAAATGGGGTGATCCTTGACTCCTCGAATCTGATCCTTGACCATCAGTGGACTGATGGCCATCATCAGTCGACTGATGGCAGCATCAGTCGAGTGTTGACCTTTGGCAGTCGACTGTTTGACGGCAGTCGAGTCCTCCAAGCTGGCAGTCGACTGATGCTAGCTGCAGGGCAAAGTTAGCTCAAAGAAAACATTATTTCGACGGCCTTCGACCGTCCGATCTCGACCTGGACCATCGATGGGATGTCTCTGGTTGGATCTACGCTTAAGATCATCCCCGTAAGGAGGATACGACCTCACTTACGCTTGCACACACGAGCTTACCTCGATACTTATGTGTTGCTTTTGCTTCCGACCTTCCACTCGATTCCTTTGGCTCCCTCCGAAGTCACTCGAGAGTCGCCCGACCACCGCGGCTTCCTCCGGGTGTCGCTAGCCTTCAGCTCCAGCTATATCAATCTTCTGCACACTCGATTCAGCTCGTGAGATAACGATATGAGCTTAACTTTGTATCGTTTGCTATAATCAAAACCCAGGTTCGACTTAGGTGCCTACTGCACCAACAATCTCCCCCTTTTTGATTTATGGCAAACCCACATACAAAGTTAAGAAAGACAAATTAAGTGCATTAAGTAAACTGAGTAAGAGATATGCATGAATGTTCAGGAGTATATAAAAACACTTTTTCAAGTGCTCCCCCTTGAGGAATCCTCCCCCTTGACCGAGGGTGAGTACTTGAGAAAGAGTTTTAACTCTCCCCCTTGATATTTACTACTAAAAAAGAATTAAGTAACCGAAATCACTTAATATTGGCCATAGGGTTTAAAATAAATTTTAAGTTAAGAAATCAAAAAAATTGATTTCTTAACCTTGGCCTTTACTTCCATTTTGTTAACAAGTTAACTTAAAGTTAAGTAAATTACTTTTTGTTTACAAGTTAACTAAATGTGTTAAAGTTTGAGTAAGCCTTAAAAAAAATTGATCCCTTGGCCTTTTTCTCCCCCTTTTGCCATATAGCGAAAAGAGTGAGAGTGTGTCTGGAATAAAAATAAGTTTTAATTTTAAAGTCCAAGCATGTTCCACATTATTTTGAAAATAATATACTGAAAATAAGTTCATCTATAAAATGTTCGACTCATATTTGGCTTGATTGATATGGAAGATCAATCAGTCCTGGTGGGAGTCGGTTAGTATGTATGATTATACTCCGTGGTTCATAGTGATGCACTAGCTCTACATCTGGAACCAGG
This sequence comes from Wurfbainia villosa, assembly GCA_025175895.1. Lineage (NCBI taxonomy): Eukaryota > Viridiplantae > Streptophyta > Magnoliopsida > Zingiberales > Zingiberaceae > Wurfbainia > Wurfbainia villosa. The sequence goes on from CM045995.1 coordinate 29,310,464, forward strand.
AGTAAGGTCCTAACATCTCACGCCCATCTACGTGGCTAAGTACACAAACACAGTATTCCTATGTGTTGTGAGATGTACTGGCTCCTTAAATCTATATGTGCATGATATCTAAGGTATGTCCTATGCTAGTTCCATGAAATTAAAGAAATAGTAGTAAGAACATATAATTTGCAAGTACCTATTCTATTACGCACATGCCCAATTTTCGTCTTAATAGACTAAATTCGGCTTTGGGTAGGGGTTTAGTAAATAGGTCTGCCAAGTTAGACTTCGATTCGATGTATTCGAGTTGTATGGCTCTGTTGGCCACATGTTCTCGAATGAAATGGTGTTTGACCACTATATGTTTGGTCCTAGAGTGACATATCGGATTCTTTGTAAGATTAATTGAACTAATGTTATCTACGTGAGTTTAGTATTCGTAAAGTCTAACCTAAAGTCGCAGAGAGTGTGCTTCATCCAAAGAAGTTGCGTGACACACTCACCCATCACGATGTATTCGGCTTCGGTGGTAGATAGAGCAACACAGTGTTGCTTCCTACTGCACCAACTCACTACACTCGAGCCGAGAAGTTGACAACAACCACTCGTGCTCTTTCCATCGAGCTTACTACCGGCATAGTCCGAATCGGAGTAGCTGGTTAGTTCGAACTCGGTAGATCTAGGATACCAAATACCGACATTAAGTGTACCCTTTAGATATCTAAGGATACGCTTAACTAGGGTTAGGTGAGACTCCTTAGCACAGGTTTGAAACCTGGCGCACATACTTACTGCGAATAGGATGTCAGTTCGACTCGCAGTTAAGTATAGGAGAATTTCTATCGCGCTCCTATAGTACTTTAAGTCAATGGACTTACTTTTTAGGTCTTCTCCTATGTTAACATTAATCGCCATTGGGGTGTTTATTAGCTTAGCGTCTTGCATTCCAAATCTTTTAATTAACTCCTTAGTGTATTTTTGTTGATATAGGTATATACCATCCTTAGTTTGTTTAATTTGTAGACCTAAAAAGAAACTTAACTCGCCTACCAAGTTCATTTCGAACTCACTTTCCATGAGTGAAACGAACTCGTTTAGTAAGGCTGAGTTAGAGGTTCCAAAAATTATATCGTCTACGTAAATTTGAGCTATGAATATTTCTTTACCTAAGGTTTTTACGAAGAGAGTTGGGTCAACTAAGCCTTGGTTAAACCCTTTTGACATAAGATGGATTGAAAGTCTCTCGTACCAAGCTCAAGGAGCTTGTTTATGTCCATAGAGAGCTTTCTTAAGTTTTAGAACATGGTCGGGTTTATCTAGATTTTCGAATCCGGGGGGTTGGCTAACATAAACTTCTTCTTTAATGTATCCATTTAGGAATGTCGACTTAACATCCATTTCAAAACAGATTAAATCCTCGATGTGCGACATAAGCTAGCAACATTCGAATGGATTCGAGTCTAGCTACTGGGGCATAGGTTTCGTCGTAATCTAAGCCTTCGACTTGACTAAACCCTTTGGCGACTAACCTAGCCTTGTTTCTAACTACTTCACCTTTATCATCAAGCTTATTTCGAAACACCCACCTTGTTCCAATTATCGTTTTGTCTTTAGGTGGTGGTACTAATTCCCACACTTCATTCCTAGTAAATTGAGCTAGCTCTTCTTGCATTGCAATAATCCAATCGGGATCAAGAAGAGCTTGTTCAATTGATTTGGGTTCTATCTTTGAAATTAAGGAAATTTGACTAAGGTTTCTATAGGATGCTCTAGTTCGAACTCCTAGATTAGGATCTCCTATCACTTGATCGATAGGGTGGTTAGTCTGAATCCTAGATTGGGTTGGGTTTGTGTCACCTAATTCTTGATCAATGGGGTGACTTGGTTGAACACTAGTTTGACTCGGATCACTTGTCACTTGGTCGACAAGAGAAGTTGGTTGATGTGGATTAGACTCGATCTCAGGGTCGGAGACGAGTTTGGTATCAGTGGGCTCAACACTTGGGGTCATTATGGGTTTTGTAGGTTCGGGTACTTCATCGAACACTACATTAATAGTCTCTTCGACTTTAAGGGTATCGTGGTTATATACCCTATAGGCCCTACTCGTGGTTGAGTATCCTAAGAAGATTCCGGTGGAGGTTTTGGATTCGAATTTCCCTAGGTGGTTCTTAGTGTTTAAGATATGTACTTTACATCCAAATACCCTAAAGTACTTGATGTTGGGTACTTTATTGTGATAAATCTTGTACGAGGTCTTAAGGTGCCTTTTTACCATAAGGATCCTATTCTGGACATAGCAAGCCGTGCTAACGGCTTCTGCCCAATACCTATCAGGTAGGTCGTATTCGTTCAACATGGTCCTAGCAGCTTCTTGTAGAGTTCGGTTTTTCCGCTCCACTAGGCCATTTTGTTGAGGGGTCCTAGGGCAAGAGAATTCATGGTGGTATCCGTTTAGTTTACAGAAGTCGGTGAACCTTTGATTTTCGAATTCACCACCATGATCGCTTCTAAGTCTTTTAACTTTAAGGTTTTTTTGATTCTCGATTAATTTGAATAGATTGATTAATTGATCTAGGGTATCATTTTTATGTTTGATGAACCTAACCCAGGTAAACCTGGAGTAGTCGTCAATTATGACTAAGCAATATTGACTTTTATTGAGTGACTTGGCTCCATGTGAATCGAATAGATCCATATGCAGGAGCTCAAGTACACTTGAGGTTCGTTCTTGGTTAGTTAACTTGTGTTGTGTCCTAGGTTGTTTTCCTTGTTGACAAGCATTACAAATTTTATTAACCAAATTGTTGAGATTTGGTAAGCCTCTGACTAAGCCACTCTGACTCATCTTGTGGACGAGTCTTGGGTGCGAGTGACCGAGTCGTCGGTGCCACAACCATGATTCCTCTTCCTGTGTTATAAGACATTTGGCTGAGGATTTGATTAAGTTAATTGTATAAATGTTATTTGTCCTAGTTCCTTTGAGTATTGTTTTAGCTGTTTTATTTGTTTTAATTACACATTCATTTTCTAAAAATACGACCTTATAGTTATTGTCACATAATTGACTTACGCTAAGAAGGTTATATTCAAAATTCTCTACAAGTAATACATTTTTAATAACAAAATTCGAGTTAAGCTCGATATCACCTGATCCGATGATTTTGAGCTTGCCGTTATTCCCAAAGGCTACCGATCCTTGTCGTTTGAATCGAAGCTTTGTGAATTTGAGTTGATCCCCGGTCATGTGTCGGGAGCAACCGTTGTCCAACATCCATTGATCCTACACACAAGGTGGTTGGATTGGATGTTAGATTTTTTATAATTTTTTTTTTAAAATTGGTTGTATGTTTTTAAACCTAGGTCATCTCACCTGTGTCTATTTGATCAAGCATGTTATACTTATGTGTTTTTGTAAGATGACTTCCAATTAAGTTGATTGAGTGCATTTAGGTTCAAGTAATTTTATGTTAGATTTTGATTTGACTCTAGGCTTGTCAAGTTTACCTTTTCAAGATCATGGCTTCCAGGTCGTGGCGAAGCACAGGGGCCTTCTTTTATCGGATCATCGACCACTTCCTTGTTGGATCGAAGAAGATCGCTAGAGGGGGGGTGAATAGCGATAAAAACTTTTCTTTTAAATCGTTCGATAGACAATTAAACGCAGCGGAAATGTAAATAAAAAATAAATGAGACAAATAGTTTTTTTACTTGGTTCGTAGCCTTCGGCTACTACTCCAAGGCCCTAACGGTCCTAGACCGTGTACGTAAGGCAATTCACTAAAACACTCCTCCTCGTTGGAGGTAGGAGTTTTACGATTACAAAAGCCTTCGAAGCAAAAAGATAGAGAGACAAACCCTCTCTTCTATTAAAGTAAAATGCAACGAAAAGCCTCGATTAAAAAGAATTGCAATATTGAAAGCAATAACAAATTAAGATTATACCAACAACTAAACAAAAGAAACTTTGAGCTAGGGTTGTTGGCAGCACTTCGTTGTTGTAGAGTCGTCGGAGAGTTGCAGCGTAACGGAGGCTTTTGAGCACTTAGAATTGAGGATAAAACCCTAGGTTTGACCCTCCTTTTATAGCCTTTAAGCCCCTCAACGAATGGGTCTTCAACCAATCACAAATGGGCACAAAACTCCTTGAAAAATGGTGATAAAGCTTGACTCCTCGAGGCTGATTTTTGACCACCGGTTGAACTGGCCGGTTGAATCGCGCTGAATCGCTGGCTGAACTGATAGCCAGGATTTTTGACTACAATAAAGAGTTAGCTCAAAATATAAGTGGATTCGACGGCCACTTGCCGTCCGATCTCAACATAGACCTTCCATGGGAAGTCTTGGGTCGGATCGTCACCTAAGATCATCCCTGTAAAGAGGATACGACCTCACTTACGCTCGCACACACGAGCTTACCTCGATACTTACGTGTCGCTTTTGCTTCCGGCCTTCCACTCGATTCCTTGGCTCCTCGAAGTAACTCGAGTGTCGCCCGACCACCGCGGCTTCCTCCGGGTGTCACTAGCCTTCAGCTCCAGCATTGAGACTTTTCTGCACACTTGATTTAGCTCGTGAGATAACAATATAAGCTTAACTTTATATCGTTTGCTATAATCAAAACATAGGTTCGACTTAGGTGCCCACTGCACCAACAATCTCCCCCTTTTTGATTTATGGCAAACCCACATACAAAGTTAAGACAAAAATAAGTATGAGATTATGCATAAATGAGTAGGAGTATATAAAAATTCTTTTTCAAGTGCTCCCCCTTGAGGAATCCTCCCCCTTGACCGAGGGTGAGTACTTGAGAAAGGGTTTTAACTCTCCCCCTTGATATGTGCTACTAAGAAAAAGAATTAAGTAACCGAAATTACTTAATATTAGCCATAGTGTTTAAAATAAGTTTTAAGTTAAGAAACCAAATGATTTCTTAACCTTGGCCTTTTGTTAAAAGTTAAATAAGTTTTCAAAACTTAAAGTTAACTTTTGGTTTAATTATGAAGTAAGAGTTAAGTTATCAAAAAAAAAATTTTGACCCCTTAACTTTTGTCCTTTTTCTACTTTTTCTCCCCCTTTTGCCGTATATCGAAAAGAGTAAGGGGTGTGTGGAAAACAAAATAAATGTTAAATTTAAAGTCCAAGCATGTTCCACATTTTTATTTTTAAAAATAATATACTGAAAATAAGTTCATCTATAAAATGTTCGACTCATATTTGGCTTGATTGATATGAAGGATCAACCACTGGTCGAGTATGATTATACTCCGTGGTTCATAGCGATGCACTAGCTCTACATCTGGAACCAGGAGTAAGGTCTTAACATCTCACGCCCATGTACGTGGCTAAGTACACAAACACATTAGTCCTATGTGTTGTGAGATGTATTGGCTCCTTAAATCTATAGGTGCATGATATCTAAGGTATGTCCTATCATAGTTCCATAAAAAAAAAGTAAGAAATAGTAGTAAGAAAATATAATTTGCAAGTTCCTATTCTATTACGCACATGCCTAATCTTCGTCTCAAGAGACTAAATTCGGCTTCGGGTAGTGGTTTAGTAAATATGCCTTATATGAGTCAACATATTCGAGTTGTATGGAGCCGTTGGCTACATGTTCTCGAATGAAATGGTGTTTTACCTCTATATGCTTTGTCCTTGAATGGCATATAGGGTTCTTAGTTAGATTTATCAAACTTATGTTGTCTACAAAAATTTTAGTTTTGGTGAAGTCCAACCTAAAGTCTCGGAGAGTGTGCTTCATCCAAAGAAGCTGAGTTACACACTCACCCATCGTAATGTATTCAGCTTCGGTGGTAGATAAGGCAACACAATGTTGCTTCCTACTGCACCAACTCACTAGACTTGAGCCGAGTAGTTGACAACAACCACTCGTGCTCTTTCTATCGAGTTTACTACCGGCATAATCCGAATCGGAGTAGCCGATTAGTTCGAACTCCATAGATCTAGGGTACCAAATACCAATGTTAAGTGTACCCTTAAGATATCTAAGGATACGCTTAACTAGGGTTAGGTGAGACTCCTTAGCACAGGTTTGAAACCTGGCGCACATACTTACTGCGAATAGGATGTCGGGTCGACTCGCAGTTAAGTATAGGAGACTTCCTATCGCGCTCCTATAGTACTTTAAGTCAATGGACTTACTTTCTAGGTCTTCTCCTATGTTAACATTAATCGCCATTGGGGTGTTTATTATCTTAGCGTCTTGCATTCCAAATCTTTTAATTAACTCCTTAGTGTATTTTTGTTGATATAGGTATATACCATCCTTAGTTTGTTTAATTTGTAGACCTAAAAAGAAACTTAACTCGCCTACCAAGGTCATTTCAAACTCACTTTCCATGAGTGAAACGAACTCGTTTAGTAAGGCTGAGTTAGAGGTTCCAAAAATTATATCGTCTACGTAAATTTGAGCTATGAATATTTCTTTACCTAAGGTTTTTACGAAGAGAGTTGAGTCAACTAAGCCTTGGTTAAACCCTTTTGACTTAAGATGGATTGAAAGTCTCTCGTACCAAGCTCGAGGAGCTTGTTTAAGTCCATTGAGAGCTTTCTTAAGTTTTAGAACATGGTCGGGTTTATCTAGATTTTCGAATCCGGGGGGTTGGCTAACATAAACTTCTTCTTTAATGTATCCATTTAAGAATACCGACTTAACATCTATTTGAAACAGCTTAAATCCTCGATGTGCGGCATAAGCTAGCAACATTCGAATGGATTCGAGTCTAGCTACTGAGGCATAGGTTTCGTCGTAATATAAGCCTTCGACTTGACTAAACCCTTTGGCGACTAACCTAGCCTTGTTTCTAACTACTTCACCTTTATCATCAAGCTTATTTCGAAACACCCACCTTGTTCCAATTATCGTTTTGTCTTTAGGTGGTGGTACTAATTCTCACACTTCATTCCTAGTAAATTGAGCTAGCTCTTCTTGCATTGCAATAATCCAATCGGGATCAAGAAGAGCTTGTTCAATTGATTTGGGTTCTATCTTTGAAATTAAGGAAATTTGACTAAGGTTCCTATAGGATGCTCTAGTTCGAACTCCTAGATTAGGATCTCCTATCACTTGATCGATAGGGTGGTTAGTCTGAATCCTAGATTGGGTTGGGTTTGTGTCACCTAATGCTTGATCAATGGGGTGACTTGGTTGAACATTAGTTTGGTTGGAGTCATCTATCACTTGATCAATAGAGTGACTTGGTTGACTTAGGTTAGGATTAACACTAGACCTGATCTCCGGATCAGAGTTAGGTCTAGTATGAATCGGCTCGCTAATTGGGGTTGCCGGGGGTTTTGTAGGTTCATGTCCTTCATCAAATACTATATTGATAGTCTCCTCGACTCTAAGGGTGGCGTGGTTATATACTCTATAAGCTCGACTTGTAGTCGAGTATCCTAGAAAGATTCCGGTCGTGGTCTTGGATGTAAATTTCCCTACGTAATCCTTAGTGTTTAGGATATGTACCTTACACCCAAATACCCTAAAGTACTTGATGTTAGGTATTTTATCGTGATAAATCTCGTAAGAGGTCTTAAGGTGCCTCTTTACCATAAGGATTCTATTTTGGACATAGCATGTCGTACTCACGGCTTCTGCCCAAAACCTATCGGGTAGGTCATATTCGTTCAACATGGTCCTAGCGGCTTCTTGTAGAGTTCGGTTTTTCTGCTCCACTAGGCCATTTTGTTGAGGGGTCCTAGGGCAAGAGAATTCATGGTGGTATCCATTTAGGTTACAGAAGTCGGTGAACCTTTGATTTTCGAATTCACCACCATGATCGCTTCTAATTCTTTTAACCTTAAGGTTTATTTGATTCTCGATTAATTTGAATAAAATAATTAATTGATCTAGGGTATCATTTTTATGTTTGATGAACCTAACCTAGGTAAACCTAGAGTAGTCGTCAATTATGACTAAGCAATATTGACTTTTATTGAGTGACTTGGCTCCATGTGAATCGAATAGATCCATATGCAGGAGCTCAAGTACACTTGAGGTTCATTCTTGGTTAGTTAACTTGTGTTGTATCCTAGGTTGTTTTCCTTGTTGACAAGCATTACAGATTTTATTAACCAAATTGTTAAGGTTGGGTAAGCCTCTGACTAGACCACTCTGACTCATCTTGTGGACGAGTCTTGGGTGCGAGTGACCGAGTCGTCGGTGCCACAACCATAATTCCTCTTCCTGTGTCATAAGACATTTGGATAAGGATTTGATTAAGTTAATTGTATAAATGTTATTTGTCCTAGTTCCTTTGAGTATTGTTTTAGCTGTTTCATTTGTTTTAATTACACATTCATTTTCTAAAAATACGACCTTATAATTATTGTCACATAATTGGCTTACGCTAAGCAGGTTATATTCAAAATTCTCTACAAGTAATACATTTTTAATAACAAAATTCAAGTTAAGCTCGATATCACCTGATCCAATGATTTTGAGCTTGTCGTTATTCCCAAAGGCTACCGATCCTTGTCGTTTGAATCGAAGCTTCGCGAATTTGAGTTGATCCTCGATCATGTGTCGGGAGCAACCACTGTCTAACATCCATTGATCATACACACAAGGTGGTTGGATTGGATGTTAGATTATTATTTTTTTTAAAAAAAAATTGGTTGTAAGTTGTTAAACCTAGGTCATCTCACCGGAGTCTATATGATAAAGCATGTTATACTTATGTGTTCTTTGTGAGATGACTTCCAATTAAGTTGATTAAGTGCATTTATGTTTAAGTAATGTTAGATTTGGATTTGACCCTAAGCTTGTCAAGTTTACCTTTTCAAGATCATGGCTTCCAGGTCGTGGCGAGGCACAGGGGCCTTCTTTTATCGGATCATCGACCACTTCCTTAGACAAAGCCATTTTCAAGAAAATGATGACTTGACTCACCTAAAATTATTTCCTCATCTAACTAGTTATTTTTGTAAAGAGGCTCCCCAAGGCTCAATCTTTTCGAAGGATTTTAGTTGATTATTTGAAAAGAGGCTCCCCGAGGCTCAATCTTTTCGAAGGATTTTAGTTGGTTATTTGAAAAGAGGCTCCTCGAGGCTCAATCTTTTCGAAGGATTTCAGTTGGTTATTTACGTGTTCTAAGTGAGTTCATGAATGAGTTAAAAAACAAAAAAAATCTAAGCATGCAATTTCTAAGTTAAAACACAAACATGTTTTGTACTGGCTCTCCCTAGACCATTGAATCGGTTCGGTCTATCCACATAGTGGATTTGGTCCTTGGGAACCCAGTACGAGTTGGATCCTAGAGTTGAAATCAAAGTGGTCTTAGGGACCCATGCTTGGACACATTTTTTATGTCTACTTACGATTGACATATACGACTTATTGGTCGTGTTTGAGCTAAACCCTAGTCCGACCTTGTTGTACACGGCCCTTTGCGATCCAAGTAGGAGGTCAAGTCCTTTGGATCCCAAAGTAAACCTTTCCAACGTATTCCTAAGATCTTCGACTTGACTTTTCAAGAGTGAGTTCTCAACTTCGAGTTTTTCAACCCGAGTTGAGTCCTTCTCTTGAACTAGACCAGTCGAAGAGGTTAGGGAGACCTCATGTTTGAGGAGTTTAACTTCCTCAACCAAGGTCTCGACCTTGGACTCGGACTTAGCTAACTTCCTAGACAAAAACCTAACCGTATTATGTAAAGTATTAAATAAGGTTTGACTCACCTTAAGGGTATCTTTTGAACCGGATGCGTATCCGTGGCTTGACTTGAAGGTAGCTTCGTAGTCCGAGTCATCCTCAGGTTCTGACTCAAGTTCAGGTTCGGTCTCCGTGTCGGACTCAATCGATTTCGCCATGAAGACGTGGTCTTCGTCTTCTTCGGATGACGCTTCTTCCCATGTCACATTGAGGGCCTTCTTTTGCTTAGGTGCTTGGTGGTTGAGCTTGGGGCACTCAGACTTTATATGTCCAAACTTGTTACACTCATAACACCTAATATTAGAACTTTTAGGCTTACCTTGGTTGGGTCGAGTTGTGGTTCGCTTTCGTCCCTTGGCTATCCTTCGAGCTAGGTTCATTAGTTCGGCAGTCAATTTCGGGTCAACTTCTTCTTCGGACTCATCTTCCTCCTCGGTTGGTGGTGGCTTGCTTGCGAATTTCTTCTTCTTTGAACCAGGAAACAAGGCTATACCCCTCTCGGGTTCCGAGTTGGACTGCTCATGTAATTCAAAATCCGAAAAGAGTTCATCTAATCTAAGTTTAGAAAGGTCCTTGGAGACCTTGTAGGCATCGACCATGGATGCCCACAAGGTAGTCCTCGGAAAAGAGTTTAGAACACCCCTTATAAGGTCGCGGTTTTTGACCTTTTGCCCGATTGCGTGTAGGTTGTTGACTATGTCTTGGACACGGGCGTGGAGTTGCGTCGCGGACTCGTGTTCCTGCATTTTTAGTGTGTAAAATTTATTGAACAACAAATCACCTTTGCAAACCTTAGCTTGATCCGATCCTTCATGTAACTCGATCAGCTTTGTCCAAAGGTCCTTTGCGCTAATGAAGGGATCGACACGATTTAACTCCTCCTTGGACAAGCCGCATTGGAGGATTTGTGTTGCCTTGGCGTCGGCTTCGACTTGTCGTTTTGTCGCAATGGTCCATTGATCATAATCCAAGGAGTCACCCACTTCATTAGTCGGAAGTGTGAAACCCGTTTGGATTATGATCCACATCTCGATTTGGGTTTTGAGAAAGCATTCCATCCGACCCTTCCAATAACGGAAGTCATCGCCGTTGTAAAACGGAGGTCGGACGGTGCTAAAACCCTCGAGATGGGCCATTAGAACAAAAGACAAAAAGGGACGAAGACGAAGAAACTAGCAACGACAAAAACACAAAACAAAGTACCAAGACTCGCGTCTTGGATTAGTATTGCGGGAGTAAATTTAACAAAGAGAAATAAATCAGAAATAAATAGAAATAAAAGGAAAATAAATCTGTGAAAAATGGCTAGATTGGTGGTTTCACCAAATCTTAGCAACCCCCGGCTCTGATACCAATTGTTGGATCGAAGCGGATCGCTAGAGGGGGGGGGTGAATAGCGATAAAAACTTTTCTTTTAAATCGTTCGATAGACAATTAAACGCAGCGGAAATGTAAATAAAAACTAAATGAGACAAATAGTTTTTTTACTTGGTTCATAGCCTTCGGCTACTACTCGAAGTCCCTAACGGTCCTAGACCGTGTACGGAGGGCAATTCACTAAAACACTCCTCCTCGTTGGAGGTAGGAGTTTTACTATTACAAAAGCCTTCGAAGCAGAAAGATAGAGAGACAAACCCTCTCTTCTATTAAAGTAAAATGCAACAAAAAGCCTCGATTAAAAAGAATTGCAATATTGAAAGCAATAACAAATTAAGATTATACCAACAACTAAACAAAAGAAACTTTGAGCTAGGGTTGTTGGCAGCACTTCGTTGTTGTAGAGTCGTCGGAGAGTTACAGCGTAATGGAGGCTTTTGAGCACTTAGAATTGAGGATAAAACCCTAGGTTTGACCCTCCTTTTATAGCCTTTAAGCCCCTCAATGAATGGGTCTTCAACCAATCACAAATGGGCACAAAACTCCTTGAAAAATGGTGATAAAGCTTGACTCCTCGAGGCTGATTTTTGACCATCGGTTGAACTGGCCGGTAGAACTGGCGCCGGTTGAACTGGCCGGTTGAACTGATGGCCAGGATTTTTGACTACAATAAAGAGTTATCTCAAAATATAAGTGGATTCGACGGCCACTTGCCGTCCGATCTCAACATAGACCTTCCATGGGAAGTCTTGGGTCGGATCGTCGCCTAAGATCATCCCCGTAAAGAGGATACGACCTCACTTACGCTCGCACACACGAGCTTACCTCGATTCTTACGTGTCGCTTTTGCTTCCGGCCTTCCACTCGATTCCTTCGGCTCCCTCTAAAGTAACTCGAGTGTCGCCCGACCACCGCGGCTTCCTCCGGGTGTCGCTAGCCTTCAGCTCCAGCATTGAGACTTTTCTGCACACTTGATTTAGCTCGTGAGATAACAATATAAGCTTAACTTTATATCATTTGCTATAATCAAAACTTAGGTTCGACTTAGGTGCCCACTGCACCAACATTCCTTAGACAAAGCCATTTTCAAGAAAATGATGACTTGACTCACCTAAGACTATTTCCTAGTCTAACGGGTTATTTTTGAAAAGAGGCTCCCTGAGCCTCAATCTTTTCGAAGGATTTTAGTTGGTTATGTACGTGTTCTAAGTGAGTTCACAAGTTTTAAAGCACAAACTTTCTAAGTTAAAGCATGTAATTTCTAAGTTAAAGCACAAACTTTCTAAGTTAAAGCATGCAATTTCTAAGTTAAAGCACAAACATGTTTTGTACTGGCTCCCCCTAGACCGTTGAATCGGTTCGGTCTATCCACATAGTGGATTTGGTCCTTGGGAACCCAGTACAGGTTGGATCCTAGAGTTGAAATCAAAAAGTTCTTAGGGACCCATGCTTGGACATGTTTCCTATGTCGACTTACAATCGACATATACGACCTATTAGTCGTGTTTGAGTTAAACCCTAGTCCAGCCTTGTTGTACACGGCCCTTTGAGATCCAAGTAAGAGGTCAAGTCCTTTGGATCCCGAAGTGAACCTTTCCAACGTGTTCCTAAGATCTTCAACTTGACTTTTCAAGAGAGAGTTCTCAACTTCGAGCTTTTCAACTCGAGTTGAGTCCTTCTCTTGAACTCGACTAGTCGAAGAGGTTAGGGAGATCTCGTGTTTGAGAAGTTTAACCTCCTCAACAAGGGTCTCGACCTTGGACTCGGACTTAGCTAATTTCCTAGACAAAAACCTAACCGTATTATGTAAAGTATTAAATAAAGTTCGACTCACTTTAAGGGTATCTTTTGAACCGGATGTGTATCAGTGGCTTGACTTGAAGGTAGCTTCGTAGTCCGAGTCATCCTCAGGTTCTGACTCAAGTTCAGGTTCGATCTCCGTGTCTAACTCAATCGATTTCACCATGAAGACGTGGTCTTCGTCTTCTTCGGATGACGCTTCTTCCCATGTCGCATTGAGGGCCTTCTTGTGCTTAGGTGCTTGGTGGTTGAGCTTGGGGCACTCGGACTTGATATGTCCAAACCTGTTACACTCATAACACCTAATATTAGAACTTTTAGGCTTACCTTGGTTGGGTCGAGTCGTGGTTCGCTTTTGTCCCTTGGCTATCCTTCGAGCTAGGTTCATTAGTTCGGTGGTCAACTCTGGGTCAACTTCTTCTTCGGACTCGTCTTCCTCCTCGGTTGGTGGTGGCTTGCTTGCGATTTTCTTCTTCTTTGAACCTGCAAACAAGGCTATACCCCTCTCGGGTTCCGAGTTGGACTGCTCATGTAATTCAAAATCAGAAAAGAGTTCATCTAACCTAATTTTAGAAAGATCCTTGGAGACCTTGTAGGCGTCGACCATGGATGCCCATAAGGTAGTCCTCGGAAAAGAGTTTAGAACATACCTTATAAGGTCGCAGTTTTCGACCTTTTGCCCGATTGCGTGTAGGTTGTTGACTATGTCTTAGACACGGGCGTGGAGTTGCGTCGCGGACTCGTGTTCCTGCATTTTTAGGTTATATAGTTTATTGAAAAGAAGATCACGCTTACATACCTTGGCTTCATCGGTCCCTTCGTGTAGCTCCACTAGTTTCGTCCAAAGATCTTTTGCGCTTATGAAGGGGCCAATGCGATTTAGCTCCTCCTTGGATAAGCCGCATTGGACGATTTGTGTTGCCTAGGCATCGGCTTCGACTTGTCATTTTGTCGCAATGGTACATTGATCATAATCCAAGGAGTCACCCACTTCATTAGTCGGAAGTGTGAAACCCGTTTGGATTATGATCCACATCTCGATTTGGGTTTTGAGAAAGCATTCCATCCGACCCTTCCAATAACGGAAGTCATCTCCATTGTAAAACGGAGGTCGGACGGTGCTAAAACCCTCGAGATGGGCCATTAGAACAAAAGACACAAATAGACGGAGACGAAGAAACTAGCAACGACAAAAACACAAAAACAAGTACCAAGACTCGCGTCTTGGATTAGTAGTGCGGGAGAAAAACTTAACAAAGAGAAATAAATAAAAAAAAATTAAAAGAAAAATAAATCTGTAAAAATGGCTAGATTGGTGGTTTCACTAAATCTTAGCAACCCCCGGCTCTGATACCAATTGTTGGATCGAAGCGGATCGCTAGAACGGGGGGGGGGGGGGAATAGCGATAGAAACTTTTCTTTGAATTCGTTCGGTAAATCACGAGTAGACACAGCGGAAGATAAATCTAAAATAGAAGAGACAATGAGTTTTTTACTTGGTTCGTAGCCGAAGGCTACTACTCCAAGGCCCTAGTGGTCCTTGACCACGCACGGAGGGCAAAACACTAAACGAACTCCTTCTCGTTGGAGATAGGAGTTAAACGAATACAAAAACTCAACAAAGACTCAAGGTAGAGGGACACTCCCCCTCTCCTTGATATGATTTAAAGCTCGAAATGAGAACAACTTATATAAATTAAAGATTATACCGATGACTTTTGAAGACTTGAATCTTGGTGCTTGAGTCGTCGTCTCGGCAGCGCTTCGTCGTAGGGATGTCGGAGACTTGTAGCGTATCGGAAGCACTTGGAAGCTTTTTTAATTGATGAAAAACCCTAAGACAAGCCCTCCTTTTATAGCCTTTGAGCCCCTTTTCGAGAGGAACCCTAGCCAATCAAAATTGAGCACCAATCTCTTTGAAATGGGGTGATAAGCCTTGACTCCTCGAATCTGATCCTTGACCATCACCGATCGATGGCCATCATCGATCGATGGATGGCGACATCGGTCGACCGACTAGCGATCGTTTACCGATCTAGTCCTCTTGTCGGCGATCGATGCTAGCTGCAGGGCAAAGTTAGCTCAAAGAACACATTATTTTGACAGCCTTCGACCGTCCGATCTCAACCTGGACCATCGATGGGATGTCTCTGGTCGGATCTAGCCTTAAGATAATCCCCGTAAGGAGGATACTACCTCACTTACGCTCGCACACATGAGCTTACCTCGATACTTACGTGTTGCTTTTGCTTCCGGCCTTCCACTCATCGATTCCTTCGGCTCCCTCCGAAGTCACTCGAGTGTCGCCCGACCACCGCGGCTTCCTCCGGGTGTCGCTTGCCTTCAGCTCCAGCTATATCAATCTTCTGCACACTCGATTCAGCTCGTGAGATAACGATATGAGCTTAACTTTGTATCATTTGCTATAATCAAAACCCAGGTTCGACTTAGGTGCCTACTGCACCAACACCAGTGTCCTCAGAGGCTTTAGGACCTTGAGGTTCCCCAGTTGTGTGGCGCCTCTAGTCAAAACTGCGCCTCCATCTTGAAAGCTTTGGGGTCTGCCGCTCCTGAAAGTTTGGGGTTCCGACGCTCACGCCACCACCCTATTTCGCCACAAATTTGTTCTTCCCCTCGCTCCTTCGCACTTGCTAGCAGTTGTCCATCCTTGCCTATAATATTGGTTTCGTTACACTTGCATACCTTGTATTCTTCCTCTACAGTTTCCTTCAGTATCCTTGTTCAATGGTTGTTGGTTGCACGACGTAACCACGGCACCTGTCAGTCCCAGATGCTCTCCTTGGATTGTTGTTTCTCTCCCGTGCTTAGCCGCCGCCCCGCCAGCCACAGTCTTCACCAGCTCCTGTAGCACTGGAGATGCCGTCGATGTTGTCCCAGCCCTTCGAAACCAGCCTCCTCCGCCGATATCCTACGAAGTTTAGAGAGAAGCCAGAGCTTCTCTCTCTATTGCCGACTGACTGACCGTGACTTAGAGTATGGCACTCTTGGATACATGTGCAGTAACTAGAATCCGTAGGATGAGGAAATGATACTTAAGCTATGTGTGACGTAGTCAGTCTAGTGGGGACTGACACTATAGATCATGTCCTGAACCAAGTGGGTATAAGATTAGTGAAGGGAACGGAACATGATTCATTGAAGCTGATGAAGGGTTTCAGAAATGGTTATGGAATCAACCGTTGATTTTCCAGTTAATTGGGGATCATGATGTACTACTAGGTACTACTCATGATCATTCTATAATTAATGGTTAATTATAGACGTCCAACATAAATCGGGAACCTTTTTGGTCACATGTACAACGAGCGTAATCCGAAGGATTTAAAAAAAGCTTGAGAATGAGATTCTCAGATCGAGAGAAACTAGGTTTGGTTGGACCAAACAACAAGCGAGTATGAAATCGTTTCAGTCGCAACTGAAGCATAGATGGGCCGAGTCTTATGAAGACATGATGGATGAACCAAATTGGTTTGGTTCTAATCCAATGGTGGAAAATAAACCAAAGTGGTTTGGTTTGTTTTAAACGAATGAACCAAAGTTGGTTCTGTTCGTTTTAACTTAAAATAGACCATCACGGTTTGGTTTATTTTAACTTAATTTATTGGAGTGGGTTAACGGGTTTTGGTTATGAACCAATAATCGTTAGGAGAATGTGTTCTCTATAAAACGTGGCTTAAGGTTTTTTCGTCGATGACTTGTGTGTTGGAAACCGTAGCCACCCAAGCCCTTCTCCTCTCCTTGCCACCCAACCTTGCTGCCGCCCTCCTTGCTGGACGCTGCCACCTGCTGCCGTCGGCCTCCAGCTGCTGTCGGCCATCCTTCGGCGACCCTCCTTGGCTCCGATGACCAAGGACCAGCAGACTCTCTCCCTTTGGTCGGTGCCAAGTCTTCCACCAAGCTTTCCAATTTTTGGACAACTTATTTCCTTCTTGTCGGAGCATCGTTTGGACGGCGTTTGGAGCTCCGACAATGACTTTATTGTCGGGGATTGGATCTCCGGTAATCCTCATAGGTAGAGGACCAAGGATTCGTCAATCGGTTGACAAATAGCTCTCCGGAGCAGTGAGTTTTTGGTACTCATTTTCAAATCTGAAGTTGATTCGGATTGTTATTTTCTCTCGATCACATCGTCTTCGACACGAGGCTAGTTACTCCAAAGAAGATGAGGCTCGTAGCTTGGTGACGATATCCCGACAGTACTCGGCGTGGATACGGATAGAGGCAATTCTAGCGAGAATTGCTCCGATTGATGTCATTTCCGCTGCACGTGATACGTCAAGTATAACTAGCATAATTTCCTTTTATTGCAAAATTTAAAACTGTGATTATGTCTACACATGTTGTTCTATACATGTGTGTGATGTGTCTATTGTAATAAATTAGATTTATTACTTTTTAATTCTTCTATTGTGCACATATTTACGAAACATGTTCGAATACACACTCGCCGCACTAACAGAAACCCAACATTTGTGGTGATGCCTTTTGGGTTAAAGAATGCAAGAGCCACCTATCAGAGGCTTATGGAAAAGATATTCGCTGAGTAGAAAGGCAAGAATGTGGAAGTGTATGTTGATGATATTCTGGTAAAGTCAAGGCTCACTTAGGATTTAGTGCAGGATCATGAAGAAACATTTGCCACCCTTAGACGCTACAACATGAAGTTGAATCCCAAGAAGTGTTTGTTCGGGATGAAGAGTGAAAAATTCTTGGGATATATCATGACTGAAAATTATTGTAGGCTAACCCGGAAAAGATTTTGGCCTTGTGTAATATGAAATCCCCTAGCAACTTGCGGGAAACCCAGAAGTTGTTTGGGAGGATTGTTTCATTGTCTCGGTTCATTGCCAGGTCGGCAGATCGAGGTTTACCACTTTTTCAGATTCTGAGAGAAGCCACTTGGTTTCAATGGGATAAGAAGTGTGAACAAGCTTTCCAAGATCTGAAGAAATACCTAGCACGACTCCCGTTACTAACTAAACCTGTGTCAAGAGAACCATTGTGGGTGTATCTAGCCATATATTAGGGAGCTATCAGTTCAGTTCTGTTAAGTCAAGAAGGCGCACAACAATAACCAATTTATTATACCAATCACATACTGAAAGGGGCTGAATTGAGGTACACTGAGTAAGAGAAGTTAGCATATATATTAATCCTGACTGCTCGCAAATTGAGGCCTTATATCCTTGCTCACCTAGTGAATGTGCTGACAAATAGTGAATTGGGTCGGATAGTTACTAAACCAAATTCCTCAGGGAGATTGGCCAAGTGGGCGATGGAGTTGAGTAAGTATGATATGCACTATCATCCCCGAACTGCCTTCAAAGCTCAGTCACTAGTAGATTTCTTAGCCGAAAATCCCATGGACATGGAGGATAGTTCGGCAAGAGAAAAAGGGAGGAAGAATGTATAGGACATCTTTGTGGATGGGTCTTTATGATCTAGAGGAAGTAGAGTCGGAGTGGTACTCATATCTCCGTTAGACGAAGAAACTCGAATAGCCATTCGTCTTGGATATAAGGCTCAGGTAGTGGGAGCCACTTCAGTCGCAATCCATTCTAATTCTCAGCTGGCAGTGTCGCAGCTCAAAGGTGCCTTTGCCATATGGGAGGATAGGTTACAAAAATACTTCGTGGCTTTTGAAAAGGGAAAGACTCATTTTCAAGAGGTAAACCTACAACAAATCACGAGAGAGGAGAATTGAAAGGCAGATAAATTGGCTCGACTAGCTTGTGCCTTAGATGGATGGAGACTTAAAGATTCTTTATGGATAGAAGTCCCTCATTCCTTGGTGGTGCATAACGTGGAGGGTGCAGTGCAGGAAAGTAATGGTACATCCGACTGGAGAACCAATATCATGGCTTATTTGCAGCATGGAAGTATTCCAGCTGAAGGTAGGGTAGCAACAGCTTTGTTGAGAAGAGTGAAGCAATTCATAATTATTGATGGGACTCTGTACAAGACGTCTTTTGGTCGACCTCTATTGAAATGTCTCAAGAAAGAGGACGTTGACTGGATACTCAGATAAATACATGAAGGATGTTGCAACAACCATCTAGGAGGAAGGGCGCTGACTCGGAAAGTATTGTTAGCTAGATACTTTTGGCCAACTCTTCATCAAGATGCAACATGCCTAGTACAGACTTGTCTAGCATGTCAAAAGCATAACAATAGGTTAGAACGACTTGCCGAGTTGATGAAGGTTGTAGTTTCTTCATGCCCCATTGATAAGTGGGGAATGGATATAGTCGGCCCAATGCTTATAGCTCCTTTGCAAAAGAAATTCTTGCTGGTAGCAGTGGATTACTTTTCAAAATGGGTGGAAGCTGAACCTTTATCCAAGATCACAGAGAGTGCAGTGATACAATTTCTTTGGAAGAACATTGTTTGTCGCTATGGAGTTCCTCGAAAATTGGTCAGTGACAATGGACGTTAATTCCAAGACCGAAAGATTAGGGAATGGTGTCAAAGTCTTAATATTTAGCAAACCTTCACCTCGGTAGCTCATCTTCAAGCTAATGGTTAGGTGGAAGTAGTTAATAGAATCTTCATTCAAGGGTTAAAAACCAAGTTGGGAGGCCAAGCGAGGAAATTGGGTGGACGAGTTGCCCGGGATACTATGGGCTTATCAACCCACACCTAAAACAACCACGGAACAAACCCCATTCAGTCTGGTGTACGGAACTAAAGCTGTCATCCCAATGGAAGCTATCTTGAATAGTGCTCGTGATGTGAGCAAAACATATAGGATTTTAGGAGTAGTTTTCACTGACATCTCATTACATTTCATGTTAGTTTTATGAGTATGTTACTTTGTTTTGCATGCATTTCCTATTTTCTAGTTTGGAGATATGCTCTTTGTACTTTTGCATGCAAGATAGCATTTCGTGGGAAAAGGCATACTTTCAGAGCAAAAGAAGGGCATTTTGCAGCTAGACGAAGAAGGGGACATGGCTAGGGCATGTGGCTACACATGACCATGTCCAAGGGGCAAAATTTGCCACCCCAGCGCCACACACGGGCTGACCATGTGGAAACACACGACAGTGTGCGCCACACACGGCCTGGCCTTGTGGAAATACACGGCCGTGTGGCGCTGTGCGATTCCAACATGACTTGATTATTTTCCAGGTTTCACAGTGATCCGACATGATGTCTATATAAAGGAAGCTCCACCCCAAATCCTAGGGGATCACGAGAGAGCTGCCCTAGGGCTCCCAAACCCTAGGGAGGAAGCACAACGACTGGGAGGCACACCGATGAAGGTAGGAAACTTCACTTCCCACTTCAACTCGATTTCTTGTTCATGGCGATCCCATCGATATCCCTGGATTAAAAAAATTTAATCCTAGACAAAAGGGATCACCCAAGCAACCGTTTCATCATCGTGCTATTCGATTAAAGTGGTCACATGAACAAACTTGTTGTTCGAGCCACCAACCTCTATTCTACGAATAGTCGCAGAATAGACGATGTACGGATCACCGACTTTTGTGTTTATGTTCGGGGTCCAAGTTATATTAGCCACAAAACAGAATATATCATGCATATATAATTGAAAACAATTATAAACATGTTACATAAGAAAATAGACAAGTATTATACCTCTCGATCTTCTATCATATGTCCTTCCTCCTTTTGGACGTCATGTGGGCGACGATCTACCAAAAGTCAAAGCTCCTAGATCACCAATCTTCCTTCCTTGCTCGCTTTGAACAAGAGGAAGACGAAGAAACAAAACACTTCTCCTTCTTTCAACCAACCACCAAGCTCCAAGCTTGGTGCTTGCCGCCGGCCAAGAAGGAGATCAAGGAGAGTGAACGCCGGCCAAGACTCTAAGGGAAGAGACCCTAGACTTCTTTCCACCGGCCAAGGAGAGGAGAGAAACTTGTTTGGACGCCGGCCAAGGTCTAGGGAAGGAGAAGGGGCGCCGGCAACTCTTAAGGAAGAAGAATAAGAAGAGGAAAAACTTCCTTATTTGTGGCCGCCCAAGCACAAACCCTAACTCCAAGCCTCTTGCTGCCCAACCCTAATCTCCCTTGCCTCTCATTCTATCTCCACGCCAACCCTTAAGCCAATTTTTATAGAGTTAGGGATAAGCCTTGTTTTAATCTCCACCATTGGTTCTAGGGATTTAATCTCTACCTTTGGATCTAGAGTTTTGTTTTCATCCATTGGATTTAGGCTTCATGAGGTATTAATAGGCTACAATAGGGACCATGAGGAGGAGTTGGATCTTGGCCACCCAATGGATCAAGCCCACATAAAGTCCGATCCATTAATGATAATCCAATCCACTAAAGGATTATCATTGATCTACCTCACCAACCCCCATAAGTTAATATGGGCTCTATTTATTATTTGTACATTTTTCTCGCCGTGTTTAAGATCTCGAATGTCCGTCGATTAATTAATTTATTGACCATTAATTAATCAACATCTAACTCTATGAGTAGTACCACTCAACCTTTTCATCATGCCGGACCAAGTCCACCTGCAGGATTTACATGAAGAACCTTATGAGCTCCTCAAGGGGACATCATCATCCTAATATATAGGACATGGTTTCCTCCAATAATCAACGACACGCCATATAAATAATATCATTTCCCAACTTACCGAGCCTATCAATTTAATCTATAAATCTAGCCCATTGGTAAATCAAAGAAATGAATAATAAGTATATGTGCCCATTATTATATCAGGATTAAGAGTATGTACAATATAATATTTGAGGTCTGATTCGATTATGTTGTCAGCAATAAATCGAATCACCTCTAAGTCAGTCCTGCTTAATACACACAAAGTGTACTAGTGTGATTCTATGGTCAAGACAAACCAATACCAAATTACACTACAACCATACCAATGGTTTGTCCAAAGTCATCTCAGCTGTGAGCCTATACTTATACTTTACAAGGAGCCGATAACGTGATCTCCCGTGTGACACCACACTCTATGTTATCTACAATGTAATGTATTAGACAATATGCATAACCATAAAAATGCAAACAATGATCATGTGATTCTTATTTCAAAAATAAAGATGTTCATACAAAAGATAGACTTTTCAGTATACATCCCAACAATCTTCCACTTATACTAAAAGACTATGCTATCCTCAAACTGTCATACATCTGATTCCCATTCCCTCCACATGCCTATCAAAAGCTCTCGCCGAAAGGGCCTTAGTGAAAGGATCTGTCAGGTTATCCTCTGATGCAATCTTGGCCACAATAACTTCTCCTCTCTTTACGATTTCTCGTATCAGGTGGTACTTGCGCTCTATGTGTTTACTTGACTTATGGGCTCGTGGTTCCTTCGAGTTTGCAACTGCACCACTATTATCAAAATAAATTGTGATAATTCTAGTCAAACCAGGAAGCACATCCAAGTCCATCAGGAAGTTATTGAGCCACACAACTTCTTTGGCCGCCTCAGAGGCCGCCACATACTCAGCTTCCATGGTAGAGTCCGCCACGCATTTCTGCTTGACACTCCTCCATACAATGTCTCCTCCTCCCAAAGTAAATACAAAACCTGAGGTAGACTTATTGTTATCCCTATCTGATTAGAATTCGGAATCTGTATAACCCACAGGGAGTAATTGGTCTGCCTGGTAAACTAGCATATAATCCCTAGTCCTTCTCAGGTACTTCAATATATGCTTTACCGCAGTCCAATGTCTCTGTCATGGATTTCTCTGATATCTGTTGACCATGCCCACGGCAAAGCAGATATCTGTTCTCGTACATAGCATCGCATACATGAGGCTTCCTTCCGCCGAAGCATAAGGAACCACCTTCATCTCCTCTATCTCCTCAGATGTTCTAGGTCACATCTCCTTAGATAAAGAAACTTCATGCCTAAAAGGTAGAAAACCCTTCTTGGAGTTCTGCATGCTAAAATGATCCATAATGGTGTCTATGTATGAAGCTTGAGATAAGCACAACATCCTTTTCCTGTGATCCCTAATAACCTTGATCCCATGGATGTGTCCCACTTCTCCCAAGTCCTTCATATCAAACTGTTTGGACAACCATACCCTTACGCTCGATAACACCTTGACATTGTTTCCAATTAACAAAATATCATCTACATATAGTACAAAAAATACCACTACGTTTCTGTCACATATCTTGTATACACAAGACTCATCTGGACTTTGAATAAATCCATATGACTGGATTACCTCATCAAAGTGGATGTTCCAAGACCTCGAAGCTTGCTTCAATCCATAAATGGACCTATTAAGCTTACATACAAGATGCTTTTTGCCCTTCGCAATGAATCCCTCTAGTTGCTTCATATAGATGTTTTCCTCAAGACTTCCATTAAGGAAAGTTGTCTTGACATCCATCTGCCACACCTCATAATCCATATGAGCTACAATGCATAAGAGAATCCGGATAGACTTAAGCATGGTCACTGGTGAAAAGGTCTCCTCATAATCAATACCCTCTTTATGAGTATACCCTTTCGCAACAAGCCTCGCTTTGAAGGACTCAACCTTCCCGTTGTAGGGATGTATACTAAAAAGTCTTCCTTTTGTTTGAACATCTTTATTTTGAAATAAGAATCACATGATCATTGTTTGCATTTTTATGGTTATGCAATATTGTCTAATACATTACATTGTAGATAACATGGTGTGTGGTGTCACACGGGAGATCATGTTATCGGCTCCTTGTAAAGTATAAGTAAAGGCTCACAACCGAGATGACTTTGGACAAACCATCGAAATGGTTGTAGTGCGATTTTGTATTGGTTTGTCTTGACAATTGTAACACCCCAAAATTTTTCTCCAAAATTTTTGTATAGAATTTAATTTCATGTCTAGTAGATTATATATGGAATCCTGGAAAATGATGATAAAAGAATAAAAGTCGAGAGGTGAGGTTTGAACCTTAAACCTCTTGGTGAGAGTTAACTCTTACCATGCATGTGATGACTAAGTGCTCAGCTATAGCTTACTGTTGGAGAAAGAGGAGAAATTTTAGATGAGTGTGAGGAGGGTAAATAAAGAGGCATGAAAAGAGAAGAGACACTTCTCTTTCTCCCTTTATAAATAAGAGTGAAGGTTTCATTTGACAACTTCTTCTTCCTTCTTCCTCCTTCCACCGAAACCCTAGGGTTCCTTCTTTGAGTTTCGGCCAAAGCAAACTAGGGTTCCACCCTAGTGAGTTAAGCAAAGAGAAGGGTTCATCTAAGGGGCTAATCTTCATCTAAGGGTCAAGAGCACCAAGAAGGGTTCTAGGGCAAGATTATTTTTTTAGTCTCCTCTCCAATCAAGGTCTCTCTTATTAAGGGGTAACCAATTATAAGTGGTAAGATTCCCTCACCTGCAGTATATTTGCTCTTGTAGGACATGATATATGAAAGAAATGTGATGCTTTATACCATACAAGTTTCGACCAACTAGGGTTTTAGGGCTAGGGTTGCATGAAAACACTCCTTATGAAATTATGATATGTTGTATGTCTTCATGTATAAATTTTATATGACAAAAATAAATTTTCTTGTGCCCTAATGTTTCTGCCAACTAGGGTGTTAGGGCTAGGGTGGGTTCTAAGTACCCAACTTCATGTGCAAATACTCCCCCTAAGTTTATGATATGTTATGTGACACTTATGTAAGCTTCATGTGCAAAAAAAAAAAAATGTATGAACCCCTCCCTAGTGATTTCGGCCACTTAGGGTACCTAAGCTAGGGTTAAGATTATGTGCTTAAATTGGTGTACAAGAATTCCCTTAGAGTTCATGATATGTTGCATGATTGTATGTATGCCTATGTGATGAACATGGTTATGATTTAATATGCCTATGTGATGAACATGTTTATGATTTAATATGCCATGAAACATGCCTATGTGATGAACATGTTTATGATTTAATATGCCATGAAATATGCCTATGTGATGAGCATGTTTATGCTTGATATGCCATGAAATATGCTTATGTGATGAACATGTTTGTGCTTTAAGACCCCTTTAGGGTATTCTTATGTTATGAATGCATATATGCTATGAAATGTCTAAGAAGATGCTTCCCCTTTTTATGTTGGGATTAAGAGCTCTCTTTATGATAAGATAAGATGGAGATGCTTCCCTTTTTATGTTGGGGATTAAGAGCATTCTTTATGATATGATAAGAAAGAAAAGAAAGAAAATTAAGTATTTTACTTTGTAAGAGGTTAAGTACCCGACCCGTTAGGTGGTCATTAATCAAATCCAAGGGACATAAGATGACGTAAGAGGTCTTGCCCTGGTAAGATGTAAGAGGTCTTGCTCTAGTAGGTCTGGTGGCTAGCTACCCCAGCCTATTAGGGAACGCGCTTTATGTGGTACTTAGCCTGGGGCCCCCCCTTCATGTTATGATTATGTTGAAGTATCTATATGTATATGTTTTGAAAAGAAAGGACTTGTATGAAATTTTGAATGCTTATGTTTAAGTTTAAGAATGCTTATGATTATGTCCTTTATGCATGTTTAGGATTGATGATGTCATGAATGCTTATGGTTAAGTTTAAGAATGCTTATGATTATGTCCTTTATGCATGTTTAGGATTGATGATGTCTTGAATGCTTATGTTTAATTTATGCCATGCTTAGGTTTAATTATGTTTAGCATGCTTATGTAAATTTTATGTCATGCTTATGTTTCATTACGTTAGTATGCTGAGGTTTAGTGTTGTTATACAATACATATGTTATTTATGCTAGTATGCTCATGTTTTCTAATTATTTGATGTAATTTGTGGCTTTTGTGAGTAGGCAAGAATCTTACTAAGCTATATGCTTATAGTTTATGTTGTCCATATACTGCAGATAAAGGAAACATGAACTAGAGGAAGTAGCAAGAGGGGCAAAGTGTGTGTGATAGTGGCATGGTGGAAAAAGACCCTATTACTCTCTGCTTTTATTTATATGCTCAATGAACAACTTAAGACATTTTCTTCTACTTTTATGACTTGTGATTTATTAGTACCATGTTGGATGTTGCTTAGTTTATGTTACTGTTCACCTTACTTATGAAAGTTTGATATGTTAGAACTCATGAATGGATCGTGTTAATAATAGTTACATTCTCTAATCTTTATGTTATGCATGTTATAAAAGAAGTTATGATATGTTAACATGCTAATTATGATTATGATATGTTATCATGCTAATTAGGTCTATGATATGTGATGCATGTTATAAATTAAGGGTTAGAGATTCTGACATTCAGAACACAGCGTTCCGTACCAGATATGGACATTATGAGTTTTTGGTAATGTCATTCGGGCTTACCAATGCTCCAGCGGCATTCATGGATTTGATGAACCATGAATTTATGGATTTTCTAGATCGGTTCGTTATTGTTTTTATCGATGACATTTTGGTCTATTCTCGTTCCGAGGAGGAACACGCGCAGCATCTTCGTCTTGTTCTCGATAGGCTCCGACAGAAGCCGCTATATGCGAAGTTCAATAAATGCGCATTTTAGTTACACTCAATCGGTTTTCTGGGACATGTGGTTTCGAGTAGAGGTATTTCAGTTGACCCCAAGAAGATCGAGGCTGTCACCAGTTGGGAGCAGTCAAAATCAGTCCAGGAGGTTCGCAGTTTCCTAGGCTTGGCCGGTTATTATAGACGGTTCGTTGAGGGTTTCTCGAGCATTGCTATGCCATTGACACGCCTTACCAGGAAGGGCGTGAAGTTCACGTGGATAGAGGCGTGCGAGACTAGTTTTTAGGAGTTGAAGAGGAGATTGGTGTCAGCACCGATTCTGGTATTACCATTAGGGGACGATGGTTTCGTTCTTTATATAGATGCGTCTCTACAGGGTTTAGGTGCAGTATTGATGCAGCACGGCGGGGTAGTCTCTTATGCTTCTCGCCAGTTGAAGGATCATGAGAAAAACTACCCGGTTCATGATTTAGAGTTTGCCGCTATTATCTATGCCATGAAGATTTGGAGGCATCATTTATATGGTATTACGTTTGAGATTCTCACTGATCATAAGAGTCTCAAATATCTGTTTACGCAGAAGGAACTCAATCTCCGACATAGGAGATGGATGGAGTTCCTGAAAGATTATGACTGTACCATCAGCTACCACCCAGGGAAAGCCAATGTGGTTGCCGATGCACTTTGCCGGAAGTCCCGAGGGAATTTAGCTTCCTTCCGAGTTTTAGTCACGGATTTTATTCATGGTTTTTCTGAGTTGAGCCTTGAGGAGCAGGGACCGATAGAGCAGGGCATTCTGGTTACCATGGTTGCTCAGTCGTCTATCCGAACGAGAGTCTGGGAGGCTCAGGCCAGTGATCAGCATTTATAGTTCATTGGTAGTCAGATAACTTCTGGACAGCAAACTGAGTTCAACCACGATGATGAGGGTATTATATATTTTCGAGGCAGATTATGCGTACCTCAGCCTCACCCGGTTATGGAGGAGTTACTACAGGAGGCTCATCGCTCTCGATTTGCAATCCACCCAGGCGGTACCCACATGTATTGAGATTTAAAGCATTTGTATTGGTGGAACGGTATGAAGAAGGACATCATGGATTTTGTAGCTAGATGTCTGATTTGTCAGCATGTAAAGGCTGAGCACCAGAGACCAGCTGAATTACTTCAGAGGATTCCTATTTCTGAGTGGAAGTGGGATCATATTACTATGGACTTTGTGATTGGTTTGCCTAGGACATGTCAAGGCCATGACTCGATTTGGGTAGTCGTTGACCGACTAACCAAATCCGTGCACTTCTTATCGATTCGAAAGATGGACTCTCTGGATCGGTTGGCAAAGCTATATTGTCGGGAGATCATCATATTGCATGGTGTTCCTTTTAGCATTATATCAGATAGAAATCACCGTTTCATGTCTAGGTTCTGGCAGAGTTTGCAGCAGGCTTTAGGCACACAGCTTCGATTTAGTACTGCCTTCCATCCGCAGACAGATGGACAGTCTGAGCGGACCATTCAAACATTAGAGGATTTGCTGAGGTCCTGTATTATAGATTTCGGAGGCAACTGGGAGGATCATTTATCGTTAGTGGAATTCGCCTACAATAACAGTTATCATTCGGCTATCCAAATGGCCCCGTATGAGGTATTGTATGGTAGGCAGTGTCGTACACCCACCCTCTGGGAGGAGGTTGGGGAGGCCCAGTTGTTAGGACCCCAGAGAGCTCAGCATGAGGCAGAGTTAGTCCGTACTATCAGACGTAGGATGGCAGAAGCGCAGGATCGCCAGAAGAGTTATGCAGATCGTAGACGGAGACCTTTGGAGTTCTCTATTGGTGATCATGTATTACTGTGAGTCTCACCCACGAAAGGGGTGAAGAGGTTTGGACTCCGTGGTAAGCTAGCTCCTAGATATATCGATCCATTTGAGATTTTGGAGAGGATCGGAGCAGTTGCTTATCGTCTAGCGCTACCACCATCTTTGACGAGTATACATGATTTGTTCCATGTGTCTATGCTGAGGAAGTATGTGCCAGATTCTACACATATTCTGTCAGATGTATCAGATTCCATTCAACCTGATGCTACTTACGCAGAGGTTCTGGTACGGATTTTGGATTACAAGGAACGACAGTTGCGGAACAAGGTTGTGCGACTTGTCAAGGTCGGGTGGAGTCACCACACCGACGAGGAGGCTACTTGGGAGCTCGAGTAAAAGATCAGAGCTCAATACCCCCACTTGTTCATTTAAGGTACGTGAGGTATATTTTCAGTACTTATTGTATTTCTTACTCGGTATGCATCTGAGTAGGAAATTTGGGGACCAAATTTTTTATTAGTAGGGGGGATGTTAAATACTGGAAAATGTAAAATAGTAAATTAAATGGCCAAATAATTATGGAAATAATCCTGGAAATTTTTCGGGATTTTTAGGAATTTTTACAGAATTTTTTCTGGATTTAAACGGACTACGTACGAGACTTTTACGGGGATAAAATAAATAGGCTTTAGAGGGGTTTATTTAAAGGGGATAAATACACGGAAAACCTAATTTCTTTTTCTATTTTATTTCTTTTCCCCTCCGCGCCGCAACCCCTATTCCTCCTTCGGTTTCTTTCCTCGCGCTAGCCGCTTCCGCCCGACGTGATCCCTCCACCGTCGGCGCCCTATTCTTTCCGCCGCCGGTCTTCTCTCTGCCGAGGACCAGGCAGAAGCCACCGGGTCTCCTTTATCGCGCGGAAGCAAGGGATTTCGCTCTCAAGAGCACCGCCGCCAGACGCGACGCGAGTTCGCTGTCCACCGCCGCACACACGTCGGCCACGACAGGTCTTCCCTTCGCGGTCCGACACCTAGGTCTGGCCGGGGCCGCTGCTCACCGGCAGCGCTTGCCTTCCGCCACTGCTTCTCCCCGTGCGCTCGCCGTCCACAGCCACCGCCGCCTCTGCCCTTCTCGCCGGTGGTCGCCAGAGTAGGTAAGGGTTTCTTTTGTGGATTGGTAGACCGATGTTGTGAGGAGAGGAATTGAAGAGAATCGGTGAGTGAGGTTAGGGGCAATGATAGGGCATCAAGGAAGTGTCGGCTGTGAGAGGCTGTGAGGGTTTTATTTGGAGGGTGTCGTGTGGTTAGGGTTGGAGGTGTCACTGTGAATTTAAGAAATTGAGTTGGGGGTATCGGTTGTGGATGGAATTCCTAGGGCGGGTGAGCTTGATTGGTCGATTTGGGTTGATTCGGGTGTTATTCGGTTGATCGGTATGGTATTTGGAGGATTAGGAATTAATTGGGTAAATTTGTGGGTACAATAGTTAGATAAATTAAAATCCAGTAAATTTTATTTTTATTTGGCTTAGGTTGTTAAAATGCGGGTTAATCCAGGTTTAATTGATTAATTAACTTATCATTAATTAATCAAAAATTTTATCAATTGATTTAGTGAGCTAAATTAATTATATGGATATCTGTGGTAGGAAAAGGATTAATAAGAAGGTTGGAAAATTAAGGAGAATTGGAAATTGATTTGTGTTAATTGGGTTATCAAGGAAATCGATTAATTATTCGATTTGTCGTTGAATTGTATATTTTGTGCTTGACTATAATTATGCTATATGCAGGTTTCAGTCACGAGGCAGGTCCCCAGTCATGACAATTTGGTTCTTGTTCTTGCGGATATATATTTAGGCGGGTATTTTGACTTATCCTTTAGATAGTCATTGTTGATATGCTAGTTAGGATAGCTTACAATAATTTTTTTCATGTTTATATGTCTAGTATGCTTTTGGTGCCTACTAGATGCATGCATGTGATAGGATATGATTATATTTCCCTGTTTGATTTGGATCATAGTACATGGATTAGGGATATGTATATATTGATTGTACATATTATTCGGATAGGTGTTTTGAGTAGGATTTACATGCTTTAGTATCATGCATCATTTTCGCATGATTGCATGCTGGCTGGATAGGGTTCCATTATTGTTGAGCCCGCAGCCAGTTACATGGCCTGCACACACTGCCACTCATGGGTTAGTGGTACATCAGGAGGGTGTGTGTGTTGGATCGAGGCGGTTCGCTAGAGGGGGGGTGAATAGCGAAACAAAAGATTTTTGCGAAATCGTTCTTTGAAAGTCAAGTAGATAAATTGCAGCGGAAATATAAACAATAAATAAAAGAGACAATTCTTTTTACTTGGTTCGTAGCCTTCGGCTACTACTCCAAGGCCCTAGTGGTCCTTGACCACGCACGGAGGGCAAAACACTAAACGAACTCCTCCTCGTTGGAGGTAGGAGTTAATCGATACAAGAACAAAAACTTGAGGTAGAGGGACACTCCCCCTCTCCTCGTTATGATAGAAAAGAGCTTCTAAAAAGTAAATGAACAACGAATAAATCTAAAACCGATGTACAAAAACTAAAAGAAAATTAAACCTAGCGTCGGAGAAGAAGAACTTCGTTGTCGGAGAGTTGTAGCTTTGCGGAGGCTCTTGGAAGCTTAGAATTGATGATGAAACCCTAGGATTGACCCTCCTTTTATGGCCTTTGAGCCCCTTTTCGAGAGGAACACTAGCCAATCACAATTGAGCACCAATCTCCTTGAAATGGGGTGATAAGCCTTGACTACTCGAATCTGATCATTGACCATCAGTCGACTGATGGCCATCATCGATCGATGGCGATCACCGATTGCGACCTCCACGATCGATTGATGGCGTCGACTCCTCCAAGCAATGATCGATGCTTGCTGCAAGGCAAAGTTAGCTTAAAGAAAACATTATTTCAACGACCTTCGACCATCCGATCTCGACCTAGACCATTGATGGGATGTCTTTGGTCGGATCTACGCTTAAGACCATCCCCGTAAGGAGGATACAACCTCACTTACGCTCGCACACACGAGCTTACCTCGATACTTACCATGTCGCTTTTGCTTCCGTCCTTCCACTTGATTGCTTCGGCTCTCTCCGAAGTCACTCGAGTGTCGCCCGACCACCGCGGCTTCCTCCAGGTGTCGCTAGCCTTCAGCTCCAGCTTTAGCACTTTTCTGCACACTTGATTCAGCTCGTGACATAACGATATATCCTTGACTTTGCGTCTTTTGCCATAATCAAAATATAGGTTCGACTTAGGTTCCCCTGCACCATGTGTGCAGTTGCTCTGTCAGGCTCCGCTGGTCCGCTCATGGGTAGCGATGAGGCTGCGTGGTAGCGGGCAGGGATCCCTCCTCTGGTCTATGACACCCGGAGATGAGAGCTTAGCTCCCCCACTCTGTTTGGGGCAGGAGGATTGGTGTACTCCGACAACATCCTATCCACTCGGTCACTCAGGAGCAGTGATGGCAGAGTGCAGAGTGGTGATAGCCCTACCCACTCGGCTTCACCATCGTGTGTGAGGTGGCTGACTGGCGTCAGGGGTGACCATGTCATTGGCATGGCATGCACTTTGCATGGATTGCATTTGTATTGTGTTTGCTGCATTTTTATAGATGCCTTGGACGTGCATATGATTTTCATACATACAGGATACATGTTTATATATGGTGATGACTTTATTACTTCTAGTCAGGCATATGCTCCTATATCAGGGTAGGAGATTCAGGTAAGTACAGTCCTTTTGTATTTCTTGCTTGCATACCCTATTTATGTGAGATTGTACTGGCATGATATTTTTATTGTTAGCTAAACCTTACTTTGCATATTTACTATCCCGGCAGAGTTCTTTGAACTCACCCCATTGATTTATATCTATTTCAGGATGAAGCTGTCAGGAGAGTGCAGCTGTCGGACCCCACTCATCGTAAATGTCTATTTTGGATTTTGATTAGAGGACATGTATAGGATTGGAGATTGATGTTGGTATTCGTGGATTTTTGGTGTCTTTATGGACTTTATTCGGATTTTGTTTTGATTGGATTTTGTTGAGTATTCCTGCCCAGATGGCAGAAGGGGTAAGTCTATTTATTTTAAACTGTTTATCATTTATTTTGGTTGATGGCCTAAGGACAAATTATATAACTGCGTGTGAGTTTGGATTCCGATCATGTTGACCGATGTATAGTGGTCGTGTAGGCCTTGTATATAAAATGGATTGCACCCGTACAGGGGAGATGCTGCCGGATTTTCGTCTGGCGGGGTCTCCTTCGGGGCGTGATAATTTATTTGGTATCAGAGCACCTAGATTTTTGAGTTCCTAGGGGTTTTTGGATTTTTCGGAGTTCGCCATGTATTGGCAGGTTTTGCGAGGTAATCTGGAAATTTTGGATTTGGTATGGATTTCCAATGATTTTTATGTTTCAGAAATTCTAGGATTTTTGATGAGATCAATATGGGGTTTTGGCGGCTATGGGACCTCTCCTGAAGGTGAAATAGGTATGATGATTAATTTGATATATTTTTATTTGTGGTAATATCTGTATTCATTTAACATATATGAGACGAGGTGGGCGTGCTTCTGCGCCGAGACATGGTGTGGGACGGCGACGCCAGAGGACCCAGAGATCTTTGGCGACAAACTTGCCAGAGAGATCTACTGAGGATGAGCTTATTGATCAGGGTCAGATTCCACATGGTGCTGCGGGAGTTGTGGATCCTCAGTCCTCGGCGGATCCTCCTCCCGAGATACCCACTGCTGGGGTATCCGATGTACCAGTGGGAGACCCTGCTGCTACACATCAGACACCCCCGCTAGTAGGACCTGCTACTACAGACCCAACAGGCCCGTCAGTGGAGCCGGTCGACCCTCACTCAGTATCGGCCCCTACTTATCCTACTGATGTAGCTGCGGCACGAGCTCAGATTTACGGATTAGCAAAGTCAATGAAAAGTCGGTTCACTTTATTCAGCGGAGAGACTGATCCAATCGTAGCTCAGTCTTGGATCGAGACGATGGAGCGTACCTTCTACTATATGGTCTGCTCCGAGTGGGAGAAGGCAGAGTTGCAGCCTTCCATTTACGAGGTGAGGCCGAGATCTGGTGGGATATGTAGTGCTCAATTTTTGGTGAGCAGCAGGTTACCTGGCCGAGATTTAGAGAGGCTTTTGAGAGTCAGTATTTCCCACGGGCATATCAGATGATGCGACGTCAGGATTTTTTGAGTCTTCGACAGAATAATCACTCAGTGATGGAGTATAATACAGAATTTAATCGATTAGCCAGGTTTTGTCCAGAGTTAGTTGCTGAGGATAGGTCACGGATGATGCAGTTTGTTCAGGGACTAGATGGGCATCTACAGGTCAGGATGGCAGGATTTGGTAGATCTTCCTACCGAGAGGCGTTGGATAGAGCTTTGTTGATCGAGTCAGCTCAACAGAGGGTCAATATAGATAGGAAGAGGAAACAGACTGAAAGAACCATAGGTCAGACCCAGCAGCCACAGACTACTGGACATCAGCAGAGTGCCCGCAGTCAACCGAGTCAGAGTCATTATGGGGCATCTAGCCGGCCTCAGAAATTAGGACGATCTTCAGCTGGGCCCTCCTGGTCTTTTCAGCAGAGGCGGAGGCCGCCCACTAGTGACACCTACTGTACTCGTTGTGGATCGAGAGAGCATATTTTCTCAGCCTGCACCTTGGGACAGTCAGTTTGCTATTATTGTAAACTACCTGGACATCTAAGCCGAGATTGTTCGTTGAAGGCTCAGCATGTGGCTTCCGGGGTTTCTATTCAGGGAGGACCTTTGTCGCACCTGGGATCGAGAGGGGTCGGACCGCACCTAACGCTTGCAAGGGACAGCCCCCGCAGGAGTCGCGATGGCATACATGGACAGAGTATACTAGTGCCCGTGACGGTGTCACAGGTGGTTCGCCAGGACCAGACGATGCACCCAACCATCGCATAGATTTGGCAGCAGCGTATCTGATATCAAGATTACCGCGGCCTCCGCCATCGTTCAGACTATCGCGTACGCAGTACCAGCTGCAGTCTTCATACCAGTCTTCGTATCAGCCTACGTACCAGCCTTCGTATCAGTCTCAGGCTCAGGCACAGCCACCTTTGGCAGTGATACCACCTCCACCGCCACCGGAGACTGGGCGGATTCATGCGATTACCAGAGAGGATGCGCAGCGAGCCAATGAATCCATATTTCATGGTACGGTTTCACTTTATGCATTTTCAGCTATTATGCTAGTTGATACTAGTAGTTCGCATTCATTTATTTCTCATACTTTTATGAGAGAGATTGGTAGACTACCGGCTATTAGATCACAGAGATTAGTCGTCTCCCTACCATCTAGCGATACATTGGATATTACCCAGGAGGTTCGAGGTTGTCCCTTAGATTTTGGTAACATCATTCTTACTGTAGATTTATTGGTACTGGACATAGTCGAGTTCGACATTATTCTTGGCATGGATTGGCTGTCAGCATATCATGCCACAGTTGATTGCCAGACGAGGGTGGTCACATTTCGACCTCCGAACCAACCCTCGTGGGATTTCACAGGCATCCGGGACGACGACATAGCGACCATATCTGCGATTCAGGCTCAGAAGCTTTTATTGCATGGTTGCCAGGGTTTTTTATTATCTATGATAAATGTAGAAGACAGTGGAGACTCTCAGATCGCGGACATCCCTATTGTCCGAGAGTATCCAGATGTCTTTCCAGAGGAGTTACCGGGTTTGCCTCCCAGAAGACCAGTGGAGTTCATGATCGAGTTAATACCTGGGACGTCGCCAACATCGAAAGCTCCTTATCGTATGGCCCCAAGAGAGTTGAACGAGTTAAAGGTTCAGCTCCAGGAACTATTGGACAGAGGTTTTATTCGCCCTAGTGTATCACCCTGGGGTTCCCGGTTCTCTTCGTGAAGAAGAAAAATGGTTCGATGAGACTGTGCATTGACTATAGGCAGTTGAACGCTGTCACTATCAAAAATAAATATCCCCTGCAACGTATTGAGGACTTGTTTGATCAGCTCAGAGGTACATCAGTCTATTCTAAGATTGATTTGCGGTCCGGATATCATCAATTAAGGGTTAGAGATTCTGACATTCAGAAGACAGCATTCAGTACCAGATATGAACATTATGAGTTTTTGGTAATTCCATTTGGGCTTACCAATGCTCCAGCAGTATTCATGGATTTGATGAACCGTGAATTTATGGATTTTCTAGATCGGTTCGTTATTGTTTTTATCGATGACATTCTGGTCTATTCTCGTTCCGAGGAGGAACACACGCAGCATCTTCGTCTTGTTCTCGATAGGCTCCGACAGAAGAGGCTATATGCAAAGTTCAATAAATGCGCGTTTTGGTTACACAGTCGGTTTTCTGGGACATGTGGTTTCGAGTAGAGGTATTTCAGTTGACCCCAGAAGATCGAGGTCACACCGATTGGGAGCAACAAATCGACCCAGAGGTTCGTAGTTTCTAGGCTTGGCCGCAGTTACAGAGTTTCTCGAGCATTGCTATGCCATTGACACGCCTTACCAGGAAGGGCGTGAAGTTCACGTGGACAGAGGCGTGCGAGACTAGTT
The DNA here is from genome assembly GCA_025175895.1 of Wurfbainia villosa. Taxonomy (NCBI): domain Eukaryota; kingdom Viridiplantae; phylum Streptophyta; class Magnoliopsida; order Zingiberales; family Zingiberaceae; genus Wurfbainia; species Wurfbainia villosa. Next base: position 29,346,235 of record CM045995.1, read on the forward strand.
TTCAATTATTGAAGAGGAGATTGGTGTCAGCACCGATTCTGGTATTACCATCAGGGGACGATGGTTTCGTTCTTTTTACAGATGCGTCTCTACAGGGTTTAGGCACAGTATTGATGCAGCACGGCGGGGTAGTCTCTTATGCTTCTCGCAAGTTGAAGGATCATGAGAAAAACTACCCAGTTCATGATTTAGAGTTTGCCGCTATTATCTATGCCTTGAAGATTTGGAGGCATCATTTATTTGGTATTACATTTGAGATTCTCACTGATCATAAGAGTCTCAAATATTTGTTTACGCAGAAGGAACTCAATCTCTGACATAGGAGATGGATGGAGTTCCTGCAGGATTATGACTGTACCATCAGCTACCACCCAGGGAAAGCCAATGTGGTTGCCGATGCACTTAGCCGGAAGTCCCGAGGGACTTTAGCTTCCTTCTGAGTTTTAGTCACGGATTTTATTCAGGGTTTTTCTGAGTTGAGCCTTGAGGAGCGGGACCGACAAAGCAGGGTATTCTGGTTACCATGGTTTCTCAGTCGTCTATCCGGACGAGAGTCCAGGAGGCTCAGGCTAGTGATCAGCATTTACAGTTCATTGGTAGTCAGATAACTTCTGGACAGTAGACTGAGTTCACTCGCGATGATGAGGGTATTATATATTTCCGAGGTAGATTATGCGTACCTCAGCCTCACCCGGTTATGGAGGAGTTACTACATGAGGCTCATCGCTCTCGATTTGCGATCCACTCAGGCGGTACCCGCATGTATCGAGATTTAAAGTGTTTGTATTGGTGGAACGGTATGAAGAAGGACATAACGGATTTTGTAGTTAGATGTCTGATTTGTCAGCAGGTAAAGGCTGAGCACCAGTAACCAGCTGGATTACTTCAGAGGATTCCTATTCCTGAGTGGAAGTGGGATCATATTACTATGGACTTTGTGATGGGTTTGCCTAGGACACGTCAAGGCCATGACTCGATTTGGGTAGTCGTTGACCGACTAACCAAATCCACACACTTCTTATCGATTCGGAAGACGGACTCTCTGGATCAGTTGGCAGAGCTATATTGTCGGGAGATCATCAGATTGCATGGTGTTCCTTTGAGCATTATATTAGATAGAGATCCCCGTTTCATGTCTAGGTTCTGGCAGAGTCTGCAGCAGGCTTTAGGCACACAGCTTCGGTTTAGTACTGCCTTCCATCTGCAGACAGATGGACAGTCTGAGCGGACCATTCAGACATTAGAGTATTTGCTGAGGTCCTGTATTATAGATTTCGGAGGCAACTGGGAGGATCATTTGTCGTTAGTGGAATTCGCCTACAATAACAGTTATCATTCGGCTATCCAAATGGCCCCGTATGAGGCATTGTATGGTAGGCAGTGTCGTACACCCACCCTCTGGGAGGAGGTTGGGGAGGCCCAGTTGTTAGGACCCCAGAGAGCTCAGTATGAGGCAGAGTTGGTTCGTACTATCAGACGTAGGATGGCAGAAGCGCAGGATCGCCAGAAGAGTTATGCAGATCATAGACGGAGACCTTTGGAGTTCTCTATTAGTGATCATGTATTCTTGTGAGTCTCACCCACGAAAGGGGTGAAGAGGTTTGGACTCCGTGGTAAGCTAGCTCCTAGATATATCGGTCCATTTGAGATTTTGGAGAGGATCAGAGCAGTTGCTTATCGTCTAGCGCTACCACCATCTTTGACGAGTATACATGATGTGTTCCATGTGTCTATGCTGAGGAAGTATGTGCTAGATTCTACACATATTCTGTCAGATGTATCAGATTCCATTCAACCTGATGCTACTTACGCAGAGGTTCCGATACAGATTTTGGATTACAAGGAATGACAGTTGCGGAACAAGGTTGTGCGACTTGTCAAGGTCGGGTGGAGTCACCACACCGACGAGGAGGCTACTTGGGAGCTCGAGGAAAAGATCAGAGCTCAATACCCCCACTTGTTTACTTAAGATACGTGAGGTATATTTTCAGTACTTATGGTATTTCTTATTCGTTATACATTTGAGTAGGAAATTTGGCGACCAAATTTTTATTAGTAGGGGGGGATGTTAAATACTAGAAAATGTAAAATAGTAAATTAAATGGCCAAATAATTAAGGAAATAATCCTAGAATTTTTTCGGGATTTTTAGGAAATTTTAGGAATTTTTTCTGGATTTAAACGGACTCCTTACGAGACTTTTACGGGGATAAAATAAATAGGCTTTAGAGGGATTTATTTAAAGGGGATAAATACACAGAAAACCTAATTTCTTTTTCTATTTTATTTCTTTTCCCCGCCGCGCCACAACCCCTATTCCTCCTTCGGTTTCATTCCTCGTGCTAGCCACTTCCGCCCGACGCGATCCCTCCACCGTCGGTGCCCTATTCTTTCCGCCGCCGGTCTTCTCTCCGCCGAGGACCAGGCCGAAGCCACTAGGTCTCCTTCATCGCGCGGCAGGAAAGGATTTCGCTCTCGTGAGCACCGCTGCCCGATGCGACGCGAGTTCGCTGTCCACCGCCGCACCCGCGTCGGCCACGGCAGGTCTTCCCTTCACCGTCCGACACCTAGGTCCGCCGGCCATCGCCACCGCCAGCTTGCCTTCCGCCATCGCTTCTCCCGCGGCGGGCCATGGCCCATCGCCTCTTCTGGTCGCCAGAGTAGGTAAGGGTTTCTTTTGTGGATTGGTAGACCGATGTTGTGAGGAGAGGAATTGAAGAGAATCGGTGAGTGAGGTTAGGGGCAATGATAGGGCATCAAGGAAGTGTCGGCTGTGAGAGGCTGTGAGGGTTTTATTTTGAGGGTGTCGTGTGGTTAGGGTTGGAGGTGTCACTGTGAATTTCAGAAATTGAGTTGGGGGTATTGGCTGTGGATGGAATTCCTAGGTCGGCTGAGCTTGATTGGTCGATTTGGGGTGATTCGGGTGTTATTCGATTGATCGGTATGGTATTTGGAGGATTAGGAATTAATTGGGTAAATTTGTGGGTACAATAGTTGGATAAATTAAAAGCCAGTAAATTTTATTTTTATTTGGCTTAGGTTGTTAAAATGCGGGTTAATCCAGGTTTAATTTATTAATTAACTTATCATTAATTAATCAAAAATTTTATCAATTGATTTAGTGAGCTAAATTAATTATATGGATATTTGTGGTAGGAAAAGGATTAATAAGAAGGTTGGAAAATTAAGGAGAATTGGAAATTGATTTGGGTTAATTGGGTTATGAAGGAAATCGATTAATTATTCGATTTGTCATTGAATTGTATATTTTGTGCTTGACTATAATTATGCTATATATCACGTGTTTTTGATCCGCAGGCGGAGTCCCGATTGTGATGATTTGGTTCTTGTTCTTGCGGATATATATTCAGGCAGGTATTTTGACTTATCCTTTAGATAGTCATTGTTGATATGCTAGTTAGGATAGCTTACAATAATTTTTTTCATGTTTATATGCCTAATATGCTTTTGGTGGCTACTAGATGCATGCATGTGATAGGATATGATTATATTTCCCTGTTTGATTTGGATCATAGTACATGGATTAGAGATATGTATATATTGATTGTACATATTATTCGGATAGGTGTTTTGAGTAGGATTTACATGCTTTAGTATCATGCATCATTTTCGCATGATTGCATGCTGGCTGGACGGGGTTCCATTATTGTTGAGCCCGCAGCCAGTTACATGGCCTGCACACACTGCCACTCATGGGTTAGTGGTACATCAGAAGGGTGTGTGCAGTTGCTCTGTCAGGCTCCGCTGGTCCGCTCATGGGTAGCGATGAGGCAGCATGGTAGTGGGCAGGGATCCCTCCTCTGGTCTATGACACCGGGAGATGAGAGCTTATCTCCCCCACTCTATTTGGGGCAGGAGGATAGGTGTACTCCGACAGCATCCTATCCACTCGGTCACTCAGGAGCAGTGATGGCAGAGTGCACAGTTGTCATAGCCCTACCCACTCGGCTTCACAATCGCGTGTGAGGCGGCTGACTGGCATCAGGGGTGACCATGTCATTGGCACGACATGCACTTTGCACGGATTGCATTTGTATTGTGTTTGCTGCATTTTTATTGATGCCTTGGATGTGCATATGATTGTCATGCATACAGGATACATGTTTATATATGGTGATGACTTTATTACTTCTAGTCAGGCAAATGCACCTATATCAGGGCAGGAGATTCAAGTAAGTACAGTCCTTTTGTATTTCTTGCTTGCATACCCAATTTATGTGAGACTGTACTGGAATGATATTTTTATTGTTAGCTATACCTTACTTTGCATATCTACTATACCCGAAGAGTTCTTTGAACTCACCCCGTTGATTTATATCTATTTCAGGATGAAGCTGTTAGGAGAGTGCAGCTGCCGGACCCCACTCGTCGTAAATGTCTGTTTTGGATTTTTGTTTTATGGTATTTGGATTTTGATTAGAGGACATGTATAGGATTAGAGATTGATGTTGGTATTCGTGGATTTTTGGTGTCTTTATGGACCTTATTCGGATTTTGGTTTGATTGGATTTTGTTGAGTATTCCTGCCCAGATGGCAGAAGGGGTAAGTCTATTTATTTTAAACTGTTTATCATTTATTTTGGTTGATGGCCTGAGGCCAAATTATATAACTGCGTGTGAGTTTGGATTCCGATCGTGATGACCGATGTATAGTGGTCGTGTAGGCCTTGTATGTAAATTAGGATTGTCACCCATACAGGGGAGATGCTGGCCGATTTTCGTTTGGTGGGTTCTCCTTCGGGGCATGACAGGGCTAGGGTTAGGGTTTTGGGGATTAGAGTGGGCGGCAACAAGAAGATGAAGCTCTTTGCTTCTTCTTCCTAAGGTTGGCCGGCCCCTATTCTTCTTCCCTCTACCTTGGCATGAGCTCATCCTATCCTTCCTGCCCTCTTCCATGGTCGACAATAAGGAAAGCTAGGATTAGGGTTTGGAAGCTTAGGGTTTAGGAGGCTTGGGTGGCACCAAATAAGGAAGTAGTTTGCTTTCTTCTTCCTCTCCCTTGGTGGCCGGTGCCCATAACCTTCTTTCCAGCCCTTGGATGGCGTCCAAAGACCCTCCTCTCCTTCTCCTTTGGTGGTGGAAACAAGATATAGGGTTTTCCCTTGGTGTCTTGGTTGGTTTCTACCATAATCTTCTTCTCCTTGTTGGCCGGCGGCAAGCACTCTCCTTGTTGCTTGTTGGTTAGCTATAGGAAGGAGAAGAGCCTTGTTTCTATTCTTCCTCTTGCTTTGGAAAAGCAAGGAAGGAAGATTTGCGATCTAGGAGCTTCGATTTTTGGTAGAGCGTCGCTCACACGACGTCCGAAAGGAGGAAGGTCATACATTAGAAGATCGAGAGGTATATCGATTCTCTACTTTTTATATGTTACATGTTTGTATTTGTTTTTCAATTATGAGCATGATATAAATCTGTATATTGCTAAATAATACTTGGATCCCGAGTATAAACACAAAAATCGACGATCCGGACATCGTCTATTCCGCGGCTACTCATAGAATAGAGGATGGTCGCTTGAACAACTAATTTGTTCAAGTGACCTCTCTAAACGAATAGCACGACGATGACTTGGTTGTTTGGGCAATCCTTTTTGTCTAGGATTAAATTTTTTTAATCCGGGGACATCGAGGGGATCGCCATGAACAAACGACCAAGGTGGAGTGGGAAGCGAAGTTTCCCCTCACTGACTCGATAAGCAAAAACCATTAAATTGGTATGAGAGCTTCCGGGGCAAAACCCTTCAATTGGTATCAGAGCCAAGGTTTCCGATTTTTTGTGTTTAGGATTCGGTTAATATTTATGCACTTTTCATGTATTATATGTGCCAGATAATAGTAGGATATGCGTAGTTTAACTCTTTGGTTGCAGGCATAAGATCCGACTATTATGACCATATGTGTGTATATGATTGTATGTGTGTAAATATTTATTTTGTTGAATCCTCGGGGTTGACGAGGCTAGCATTTAGTTTTTGTAAATTAAATACGACATTGTTTAGCGACTCTTTATTTTATTTTACTTTCGATCTAGATTTCATGTACACTCCCTCGTGGAGTATAGGATCGATGGATGTAAATTAAAATAGGTTTTAGTCTCGGCTCAGATCTCTGGATGGCTCGTACATGGCGTAGGAGGAGTGGACGAGATGACGATGCGACGGGAGACATATTGAAGACAAAAGGCATAATAGTTGGAAAATAATTTATTTTTCATATTTATTGCTTTTTGTTTGATATGCATGTCGTAGGCTAGAAAATTTCTCATTTTCAAATTACTAAGTGGGAGAGGGATATTTTTATAAATTCCCACGACCTCCATTACGATTTGACATGTGATGCAAACAAACTTGCGCGTCGGCTCTGAGTGCCTTCCTCCCCATCGGATGAGTTTGTTTGCGGATCACAAGGTCAAATATGGTTATAGGGAATTATTAAAGAGCGTGTGTACTTCCCCATCGGAAGGCACATAACCCGAGATAATTACCTTGGTACCGAGTAATGGTGAACACTTAGATACAAATATAAGTATCCTCCCCATCGGAGTCACTGATTTTATTTGTAAGGCTGAAGAGAAACTAACTATTAATTTTACTTGTCAAAAAGTTAGGTCGAGAAGATAGTAAAATTAATGGGTAAAACCTCCTCTTGCAAATGTAGAATTCGTATACGTCCACACTATCATGGCATACGATATTCTCGGTGTTTTGAGGTATTGGTTGATTTTAAAATTTTATTGTTTAAGGAATCAATAATTTTTTTTTAAAATATACATTAATGATCTATGTGATTCTTAGAATTTTCAAAATGACTTTCAGTGTTATGATACTAAAGGAAAATAAACTTACTGTACCTAAATAATGTTGATTGGAAATGAATCTTGACATTGTCTTAACTGCTAAGGAGTACAAGTATGCACTCTTTGAAGAGTGTCCTCAAGCCATGGTTGATCAAAAAGGTTTCTACTTCTAAGCCGAAAGGCAAGAATAAGGAGAAACAAGATGGAGAAAAGGTGGTGGGAGGATCTCAGGGCAAGTACTTCACTTGCAAGCAGGATGGACGTTGGAAGAAGGACTGTCCCAATCCGAATCAAGAACAAAGGTATATCCTTTGGTCTAGTTGTTGAAACATGGTTAGCGGTGTTATCTACCGGCCCTTGGTGTGTAGATACGGGAGCCTCTGATCATGTCTGCAATTCTTTGTAGGGGTTCCAGGAAACCCAACGACGAGCTGAGGGAGAGATTACTGTTTACTTGGGCAATGCCATAATGGTGGCGGCTATTACAGTGGGAGAAGTTTTATTTATCTTTTGAGAAAAATAAAACTTTAGTTCTGGAAAATTCCCTTTATGTACCTTTATTTAGAAAGAATTTATTTTCAGTTTTTAAATTGTTTATGGATGGATATTCTATTTCTTTTAATGATAGAGTTGTTATAAAAAAGAATAAGGAGAATATCTGTTCAGGTACATTGATAGGAAATTTATAGACACTTGAACCAAAACCTCCCACGATGCAAATTGAAGTTAATAACTCATCTTCTAATTCCAATAAGAGAAAAGAACCATCGAAGATGAACCAAACATATCTTTGGCATCTTAGGCTTGGTCATATTAACCTAAGCAGAATTCAAAGGTTGATAGCTGATGGACCTTTGGGTTCATTAGTGGTGGAGGATCTCCCAACTTGTGAATCTTGCTTGGAGGGTAAGATAACCAAGAGGCCTTTTAAGGCCAAGGTGTATAGAGCCAAAGATGTGTTATAATTGGTTCATACTGATTCGTATGGTCCTATGTCTATCCAGGCAAGAGGTAGTCTTGAATATTTCATCTTTTTCATAGATGATTATTCAAGATATGGATGACACTACGATCTGATCGTGGTAGTGAGTACCTCTTGGGACAGTTTAGGAATTACTAATCAGAGGCTGAGATTCAATCCCAATTGACTGCACCTGGCACACCCCAGCAGAATGGTGTAGCAGAACGAAGGAATAGGACTCTTATGGAGATGGTTAGATCGATGATGAGTTATTCTGAGTTTCCAGATTCGTTCTGGGGATATGCTCTAGATACAGCGGTGTACATTCTGAACTTAGTTCCATCTAAATCAGTGCCTTCTACTCCCACAGAATTGTGAACTGGGCGAAAGCCCAGTCTAAGACATATTCGGATATGGGGGAGTCCAGCACATGTGCTGAAGGCAGATGCTGTTAAGTTGGAACCTCGTACAGAAGTACGCATGTTCGTTGGCTATCCTAGAGAAACAAAGGATGGTTTATTTTATAGTCCTAGAGATCAGAGGGTGATCGTTAGCATGAACGCCAGATTTCTAGAGGAAGACTATGTGATGAACCACAAGCCCAAGAGTAAAATTATTCTGGAGGAGTTATAAGGGGAAGTCACTTCTTTAGTACCACCGGTACAAGAGGATATACCACATGTCACTGCACCGCGTGTCATAGAGGATACACAGGTGATACCTCATCGTAGTGGGAGGGTTGTGAGACAGCCTGATAGATTCATGTTCTTAGGAGAATCTTCTGATTTGGTCCCTAGCGAACATGAACCTGATCCCTGGACATATGACGAGGTAATCCAAGAAAAAGATGCAGCATCTTGGCAAAGTGCAATGAATGCTGAGATTGAATCTATGAATTCAAATCAGGTCTGGGAGCTAGTAGAGCCACCCGATTGTGTAAAAACCATTGGATACAAGTGGATCTACAAGAAAAAGAGAGAAATATATGGGAAGGTTGAGACCTTCAAAGCGAGGCTTATTGTGAAGGGGTATACTCAGAAAGAGGGTATGGATTATGAGGAGACCTTTTCATTGGTAGCCATGGTTAAGTCTATCCAGATTCTCTTATGCATAGCAGCTCATATGGATTATGAGGTGTGGAAGATGGATGTCAAGACAACTTTCCTTAATGGAAGTCTTGAGAAAAAACATCTATATGAAGCAACCAGAGGGATTCATTGCTAAGGGCAAAGAGCATCTTGTATGTAAACTTAATCGGTCCATTTATGGATTGAAGCAAGCTTCGAGGTCTAGGAACATCCGCTTTGATGAGGTAATCCAGTTTTATGGATTTATTCAAAGTCCGAATGAGTCTTGTGTATACAAAAGATGTGACAAAAATGTAGTGGTAATTCTTGTACTATACGTAGATAACATTTTGGTGATTGGCAACAATATCAAATGTTATCGGGCGTAAGGGTATGGTTGTCCAAACAGTTTGATATGATGGACTTGGGAGAAGTGAGACACATCCTTGGGATCAAGGTTATAAGGGATCACAGGAAAATGATGTTGTACTTATCCCAAGCTTCATACATAGACACGATTTTGGATCGTTTTAGCATGCATAACTTCAAGAAGGGTTTTCTACCTTTCAGGGATGGAGTTCCTTTATCTAAGGAGATGTGTCCTAGATCATCTGAGGAGATAGAGGAGATGAAGGCGGTTCCATATGCTTCGACAATAGGAAGCCTCATGTATGCGATGCTATGTATGAGACCAGATATCTGCTTTGCCATTGGCATGGTCAGCAGATATCAGAGTAATCCAGGATAGGGACATTGGACTGCGGTAAAGCATATATTGAAGTGCCTGAGAAGGACTAGGGATTATATGCTAGTTTACCGGGCAGACCAATTACTCCCTGTGGGTTACATGGATTGTGACTTCCAATTAGATAGGGATAACAGTAAGTCTACATCAGGTTTTGTGTTTACTTTGGGAGGTGGAGATATTGTATGGAAGAGTGTTAGTAGAAATGCGTGGCGGACTCCACCATGGAAGCAGATTATGGTGCAGCCTCTGAGGCGGCAAAAGAAGTTGTGTGGCTCAGGAACTTACTGATGGACTTGGATGTGATTCCTGGTTTGCCCAGAACTATCGTAGTTTATTGTGATAATAATGGTGCAGTTGCAAACTCGAAGGAACCACGAGCCCATAAGGTAAGTAAATGCATAGAGCGCAAGTACCACCTGATACGAGAAATCGTAAAGGAGGTAGAGGTTGTTGTCGCCTAGATTGCATCAGAGGATGACCTGGTAGACCCTTTTCACTAAGGACCTTCTAGCGAGAGCTTTGATAGGCATGTGGAGGGAAGGGGAATCAGATGTATAGCAGTTTGAGGACAGCATAGTCTTTTAGTATAAGTGGGAGATTGTAGGGATGTATACTGAAAAGTCTACCTTTTGTATGAACATCTTTATTTTGAAATAAGAATCACATGATCATTGTTTGCATTTTTATGGTTATGCAATATTGTCTAATACATTACATTGTAGATAACATGGTGTGTGGTGTCACACGGGAGATCATGTTATCGGCTCCTTGTAATGTATAAGTAAAGGTTCACAACCGAGATGGCTTTAGACAAACCATCGGAATAGTTGTAGTGTGATTTGGTATTGGTTTGTCTTGACCATAGAATCAGACTAGTGCACTTTGAGTATATTGAGCAGGACCGACTTAGAGGTGATTCGATTTATTGGTGACTACATAATCGAATCGGACCTCAGATATTATATTGTACATACTCTTAATCCCGATATAATAACGGGCACATATACTTAGTACTCATCTCTTTGATTATTCAATGGGCGAGATTTATAGATTAAATCAAAAGGCTCGATAAGTTGGGAGATGATATTATTTATATGGTGTGCCATTGATTATAGGAGGAAACCGTGTCCTATATATTAGGATGATGATGTCCCCTTGAGGAGCTCATAAGGTTCATCATGTAAACCCTGCAGATGGACTTGGTCTGGCATGATGAAAAGGTTGAGTGGTACTACTCAAGGAGTTAGATGTTGATTAATTAATGGTCAGTAAATTAATTAATCGACGAACTTTCGAGATCTTAAACACAGGGAGAAAATGTACAAATAATATATGGAGCCCATATTATCAACTTGAGTCTAACTCAATTAGTCTAATTTGGATTACTCTTAATCCAATTTGGTTCATCCCATGAACCTAATCCTCATGGTTCATCATATGAACCTAATCTCCATCTAATTGCCCTTATGTGTGTGACCCTATAGGTTCTTGTAACGTTGGCAATGTCCCTAAACCGATTTAGGAACATAAGAAATGAGCGGTATCTAGCAACACATCATTGCTACCCAAGTTACAAGAATGTTGAGCTCCAACATCACCTTTGTGACTACTAATTGTGACTCTCACAATATGTGACAATTTCCCTCTATCCTTGACATCTAGATTGACCAATTGAGGCATAGACCGTGTCATCCTCGGTACAATCTATATCTTGAACTCTAAGTAGACTCACTCTAATCAAATGAGCTCAATATCCCATATTGACTCATTTGGGCATGGCCATGCACTTCGTGGTCTCACTCTATCAAGAATAACAATGTCTCTCCCATCATATAGGAGAGATAGATCCCATCTACATCACTCACATCCCTCCGCATAATTTGTTACATACCCAGTAATCGCCTTTATAGTCCACCCATTTACGGGTGACGTTTGACGAAGCCAAAGTATGCAACTCCTTATGTAGGGATCCATGGTGACTTCAGATCTAAGGACTAATAGTCATACTAATAGCCACATGAGAAAGTATATGACACTCATATAACGATCTATGATACTTTCTCATGGCGGGTCATTCAGTATACATTCTCCAATGCATACCTATGTGTCAACTTGATATCTCATATCCATGACTTGTGAGATCAAATCATCATGTTGACCTACATGCTAGTCTCTACGCATTAACATTGTCCCTGAATGTTAATACTTGACTAGGAATGATTAAGAGTAGTGTTCTCTATATCATCTCATTATCGATTCAACCAATCGATGGATATAGATAAGAACCTACTACTCAAGGACATTATTATATTTAGTTATTTGGCACCAATACAAGTAAATATAATAACCATGCCTTTATAAATAGGAATGTGATACAATATGATTAAACCAAAATGTTTGATCGCATCATCGAATCGAAGATTCCAGCTCCGAGAGGCTTCCTTTAGCCCATAAATGGACCTTTGCAGCTTGCATACTTTCCCAGTATGCTGTGGATCTTCAAAACCCTCTGGTTGTGTCATGTACACATCCTCGAGTAAGTTTCCATTCAGAAATGCGGTTTTGACATCCATCTGCCAGATCTCATAATCGTGGTATGCTGCAATAGCAAGCAAAATCCGAATGGACTTAAACATTGCCACTGGAGAAAAGATTTCATCATAGTCAATACCATGAATTTGCTTGAAACCTTTAGCCACCAATCGGCCCTTATAGGTATGTGTAAGTCCATCCATTTCAGTCTTTCTCCTAAAGACCAACTTACACCCAATGGGTTTGACCCCTTCAGGTGGATCAACCAAAGTCCATAATTGGTTGGTCTACAAGGATTCCATCTCGGATCTCATGGCCTCTAGCCATTTCTCAGAATCTGGGCTCATCACAGCTTCCTGATAGGAGGTAGGCTCATTCTCAATGAGCATTACGTCATCATGGTTAGACAAGAGAAATGAGTATCTCTCAGGCTGACGATGTACCCTATCAGATCTGCGAAGAGGTAGGTCTACCTGAACAGGTGGTTGTTCCACAACTCCATGTGCAACAACCTCATCACCCACAATACTTTATGGTTACTGTTTAACCTCCATCAAGGCCTCAGTGCTATGGTCCTTATCTTGAATTTCTTCAAGATCGAATGTACTCCCACTAGTTTTTCTAGAAACAAAATCCCTTTCTAGAAAAACCCAAGTCTTTGCCACAAACACTTTGTGCTGACTGGGAATGTAGAAGTAATATCCCTTTGTGTCCTTGGGATATCCAACAAAATAGCACCTATCAGATTTGGGTCCCAGTTTGTCTGGGACTTGACGTCGAATGTAAGCCTCACAACCCCAAATCCTCATGAAAGACATCTTAGGATTTCTCCCTGTCCATATCGCATATGGTGTCTTTTTCACAGCCTTAGATGGTACACGGTTAAGGGTAAAAGCTGCTGTGTCTAGAGCATATCCCCAAAAGGATATAAGAAGATTTGTGTGACTCATCATAGAACGTACCATATCTAATAGGGTACGATTCCTCCTTTCGGATACACCATTCCACATTGGTGTTCCAGGAGGAGTGAGTTGGGATAAAATCCCACACTCAGCTAGATAGTCATGAAACTCATGGCTAAGGTATTCACCACCTTGATCTGATCGAAGTATGTTAATACTCTTGCCAAGCTGGTTTTGTACTTCATTCTTGAATTATTTGAACATTTCAAAAGATTCTGATTTATGTGTCATAATATACACATAACCATATCTACTGAAGTCATCAGTAAATGTAATGAAGTACCTGTAACCACCTCTAGCAGCAACATTGAAAGGACCACATACATCACTATGTATAAGTCCTAACAAATCTGTTGCTCTTTCGCTGTGCCCACTAAAGGGAGTCTTGGTCATCTTGCCTAAAAGGCAAGACTCGCATGTATCATATGATTCAAAATCAAATGAGTCTAGCAGCCCATCCTTATGGAGCTGAAATAAGCGACTCTCATTTATGTGACCTAAGCGACAATGCCAGAGATAGGTTTGGTTTAACTCATTTGACTTGAACCTTTTGGTACTTATGTTATAGATAGGACTCTCTAAGTCTAGAAAGTAGAGTCCGTTCATAGAGGTGCACTATAATACAACATATCATTTAAATAAACTGAACAACATTTGTTCTTTATTATAAATGTAAATCCTTTCTTGTCCAAACAAGAAACCGAAATTATGTTCTTAGTCAAAGCAGGCACATAACAACATTCATCTAATTCTAGTACAAGCCAAGAGGGAAGAGATATATCATAAGTGTTGGAATGTATACTGAAAGCCTAGCTATTTTTGTATGAACATTTTTATTTGGAAATAAGCATCACATGATCATTGTTTGCACTTTATATTTATTATATGTGTGCATATTTTCTAATATTTTACATTGTAGATAACATGGTGCTTGGTGTGGCACAGAAGATCATATTATCAGTCCCTTGTAGAATATAAGTATAGGCTCACAACCAAGATGGTTTTGGACAAACCATTGGCATGGTTGTAGCGTAGCTTGGTATTGTTTTGTCTTGAACATAGAGTTACACTAGTACACTTAGGTGTATTGAGCAGGACCGACATAGAGGTGATTCAATTTATTACTAACTACATAATTGAATCGGACCTCGGATATTATGTTGTACATGCTCTTAATCCCGATATAATAACGGGCACATGTACTTAGTATTTATTCTTTTGATTTACCAAAGGGTGAGATTTCTATGGATTAAATCAATATGCCCGGTAAGTTGGGAAATGATATTATTTACAAGGTGTGCCGTTGATTATAGGAGGAAACCATGTCCTATATATTAGGTTGATGATGTCCCCTTGAGGAGCTCATAAGGTTCATCATGTAAACCCTGCAGGTTGACTTAGTCAACATGATGATAAGGTTGAGTGGTACTACTCGAGGAGTTAGATGTTAATTAATTGATGGTCAGTAAATCAATTAATTGACGGACATTCGATATCTTAAACATTGGGAGATAGATGTACAAATAATATATGGAGCCCATATTAGTTTATGGGGGTTGGTGAGGTAATTCAATGATGATTCTCTAGTGGAATGGAACATCATTGATGGATCAAGTTTGTGTTGTTCCGATCCATCGGGTGGCCAAGATCCAACTCCTCCTCATGGTCCCTATCGTAGCCTAATATAATCCTCATAAAGTCTAGATTCAAGGATGAAAAATAAAACTCTAGATCCGACGGTTGAGATTAAATCTCTAGATCCGACGGTGGAGATTAAAATTCTAGAACCGACGGTTGAGATTAAATCCCTAGATCCGACGGTTGAGTATAATCTCTAGATCTGACGGTTGGGATGAAACCCTAGATTCGATGGTTGGGATGAAACCCTAGATCCGACGGTTGGGATAAAACCCTAGATCAGACGGTTGGGATGAAACCCTAGATCCGACGGTGGAGATTAAATCCCTGGATCCGACGGTGGAGATTAAAGGAGGCTTAACCCTAACTCTAAAAATAAGGCTCTAAGGTGGGCGGCAACAACTTAATGAAAAGGTTGTTAGTTTTCCTTGAGAGATTAGGGTTTTGCCTACCTAAGCTTAGGCGGCAAGAAACCCTAAGGAAGCTTTTGGTTGGTCGGCTAGGGTTTGGATTTAGAAGTAGGCGGCAACAAGAGGAGAAGATCCCTTCTTCTTCATAAGGTGTGGCCGACGCCTATCCCTCTTCTTCGTTTCAACCTTGGCAGGCGCTCTTCCCTTCTTCCTTTCCTCCTTGGCCGGTGGAAACAAGGGCTAGGTTTTATCCTTGGAGCTCTTGGCCGGCGCCCTCTTCTTTTCTCCTTGGTGGCCGGCGGCAACTATTCTTCAAGGTTGGCCGGTGCTCAAGAAGCTACTCCTTGGCCGGTGGTTATATCAAGTTCCTTGGCTTGGTGGCCGGTTCTAAATAGGAGAAGGAGTTTTCATTTGGTTCTTCTCTTTGTTCGGAGCGAGCAAGGAAGGAAAGAACGTGATCTAGGAAGCTTCAACTCATGGAGGATCTTCGCCCACACGACGTCCACGAGGAGGATAGGACATACGATAGAAGATCGAGAGGTATAAAAGTTTTATAACTTTTATTATTGATCTTTGCATGTTCTTATTGATATGCTAGCTTATGTTCTTTATGTTAGTATGTGTTGATTATACTAGTTTACATTTGTATGTATTTGTATAATCATGGAACCCGAAGACAAACACAAAAACCGGCGATCCGTCTGTCGTCTCTTCCGCGGCTAATCGGCTAGAAGAGTTGTATTGCTTGAACAACTAGTTTGTTCAAGCGATCGCTCAAGTTGTTAGCACGACGATAATTGATTGTGCTTAGGAAACTCATCACATCCGGATTAGTTTTCTTTAGTGAAAATTTTAATCCGGGGACATGGGAGCTGATGAGCCTCCGAAGTCGATTCCCATCAATTGGTATCAGAGCCCAGGTTTCCAATTTTGTGTGTTTTGGATTCGGTTACTTTCATGCACATATCATATATTGAGTATGCCGGATAATAGTAGGATGTGCGTAGGCTAACTTTTTTGGTTGCAGGCATAAGATCCGACTATTATGGCTATATGTGTGTATGTGATTGTTTGTGTGTGATTGTATATTATTTGAATCCTCGTGGTTGCCGAGGCTAGATTAGTATTTAATTTTTGTAATTAAATACGGCATTGTTTAGCCGATCATTTTAGTTTACTTTCGATCTAGATTATTTGTATACTCCTTCTTGGAGTATAGGATCGATGGATGTAAATTAAAATAGTTTATCTCGGCTCGGATCTCTTTGGTGACTTGCACACGGGAAAAGGTGGAGCGGACGAGGTAGCGACACGACGGGACGCATATTGGAGAACAAAGCCATAATAGTTGGAAAAATTCTAATTTTTCCATATTTATTGCTGATTTTTTTTATATGCATGTTGTGTGTGCTTGAAAATTCCTCATTTTCAATTTACTAAGTGGGAGAGGGATATTTTAATTAATTCCCGCAGCCTCCATTACAATTTGACGTGTGATGCAACAAACTTGCGTGTCGGCTCTGAGTGCCTTCCTACCTGTGGATGGGTTTGTTTGCGGATCACTAGGTCAAATAATAGTTATAGGAAATTATCTAGGAGTGTGTGTACTTCCACAGCGGTAAGGCACATAATCCGAAATAATTCCCTTAGTATCGTGTAATGGTGCACACTTAGATGCAAATAAAAGTATCCTCCCCATCGGAGTCACTGCTTTTATTTGTAGGGCCAAAGAGGAACCTACTATGAATTTTATTTGTCAAAAAATAAGGTTGACAAGATAATAAAATTAATGGGTAAAACCTCCTCTTGCAAATGTAAAATTCATATACGTCCACACTAGCATGGCATGTGATATTCTCGGTGTTTTGAGGTGTTGGTTGATTTTGGAATTTTATTGTTTTGAGGAGTCAATAATATTTGAAATCTAATATTTTGATCATTGTGATTCTTAGGATTTTCAAATGGCTTTCAACCCACTTGCTATGATATTAAAAGAAATAAACTTACTGTACCCAAATAATATTGATCGGAAAAGAAATTTGGATAGTGCCTTAACTGTCGATGAGTGTCCTCCTAGGCCTGCGGATGATTCTAGGGAAAAGGAACTTTTCGGATACCAGAATCGGGCTGCAAGGCAGGAAGCCATGGTTGCTCAGAAGGTTTCTACTTCTAAGCCGAAAGGCAAGAAGAAGAAGAAACAAGGTGGAGCAAAAGTGGCGGGTGGACCTCAGAGAGGAGTGAAGAAGCCAAAAGGCAAGTGCTTCACTTATAAGCAAACTGGACATGGGAAGAAAGACTTCCCCAACCTAAAGCAGAACAGCAGTATATCTTTTGACTTGGTCGTTGAAACATGTTTAGTGGTGTTATCTATCGGTACCTGGTGTGTAGATACTGGAGCCACTGATCATGTCTGCAATTCTTTGCAGGGGTTCCATGAAACCCGACGACTAGCTGAAGGAGAAATTACCGTCTACATGGGTAATGCTACAAAGGTGGCGGCTATTGCAGTGGGAGATGTTCATTTATTGTTTGATAGAAATAAAGTTTTGGTTTTGAGAAAGTGTCTTTATGTACCTACATTTAGAAAGAATTTGATTTCGGTTTCCAAATTGATTATGGATGTATATTCTGTTTCTTTTAATGACAGAGTTGTTATAAAAAGAAATAGAGAGATTATCTGTTCAGGTACATTGGTGGGCAATTTGTATACTCTTGAACCAAAAGCTCCCACGATGCATATAGAAGTAAATAACTCATCTTCTAATTCCAATAAGAGAAAAGAACCTTCGAAGATGAACCAGACATATCTTTGTCATCTAAGGCTTGGTCATATTAACCTGAGTAGAATTCAAAGGTTGATAGCTGATGGACCTTTGGGTTCATTAGTGGTGGAGGATCTCACAACCTGCGAATCTTGCTTGGAAGGTAAAATGACCAAGAGGCCTTTCAAGGCCAAGGGGTATAGAGCCAAAGATGTGTTAGAATTGGTTCATACTGATTTGTGCGGTCCTATGTCTATCCAGGCTAGAGGTGGTTTTGAATATTTCGTCTCTTTTATAGATGATTATTCAAGATATGGATGCATTTACTTCATGCGTCACAAGTCTGAATGCTTTGACAAGTTCAAAGAATTCAAGGCTAATGTGGAGAACCGTCAAGGTAAAAGTATTAAGACCCTACGATCTGATCGTGGTGGTGAGTACCTCTTGGGAGAGTTTAGGAATTACTTATCAGAGGCTGGGATTCAATCCCAATTGTCTGCACCTGACACACCCCAGCAGAATGGTGTAGCGGAGCGAAGGAATAGGACTCTTATGGAGATGGTTAGTGTTAGTAATATATGAGAGATGTCCTAAGGCAATCGCCTTATGTATGAACCATTTATATGATAAATGAAGATTCACTATTTGACTATACATGTTTCATGTATTTGATTGGATCTTAAACTCATTTACTGAATGTCCATGATGCGATTCACAGCATGAGAGAATTTGTGATTGGATCACAACTAGTGAGTATCTCTACATGTGTAATTGTGATGTATCAGAATTATCCCTAGTCGATGAATTGATGGATTTGGACACCATCAATTCTGTCGAGACTAGCACGAGGTATACTCCTTGGTGTATCCAAGCAGCTGATTCTCACTGGCTGGAGACATTGTGATGTCCGGAGTTAATCGTTGATGCTAGTTATGGTAACTAGTTCATTGGAGTGACCAGCCGTAAGACTTCATATGGTTCTCTGCATATATAGATATGTCAATGAAGTTCTTACTGTGGCTTAAGTGCGATGTTCCTTTGACTTGCGGTATTCAAGTCATCTTGATCATGGAGACTTATGCTTTGACATCTTAAGCAAACATCTCTAAGGAGATGTGGACCCGGGATGATTGGGTATAAGTCGAAGTGATCGAAGGTGTTTGAATAGCCTATAAAGGATTCACCACTCCTTGCGAGGAGATGTATACCCATGGCCTCTCGTCGGATTGTTACTAAAGTCTTTGGCCAAAGCATTACATGTTTAGAGTAAGGTACTCTTTGATACATGTGGAGTAACTAGAATCCGTAGGACGAGGAAATGATACTTGGGCTAGGTGTGACGTAGTCAGCCTAGTGGGGACTGACACAATAGACCATGTCCTGAACCAAGTGGGTATAAGATGAGTGAAGGGAATGGGGCACGATTCATTCGAGCATCAAGGGTTTCAGAAATAGTTCTGGATCAACCGTTGATCTTTTCGGTTAATTGGGGATCATGATGTACTACTAGGTGCCACTCATGATCGTTCTATAATTAATGGTTAATTATAGACGGCCAACATAAACCGAGAACCTATTTGGTCACACGCACAACGAGCGTAATCCAAAGGATTTAAAACGAGCTAGAGAATGGGATTCTCAGACCGAGAGAAACTAGGTTTGGTTGGACCAAACATAAAGCGAGCATGAAATCGTTTCAGTCGCAATGGAAGCGTGGATGGGCCGTGTCTTATGAAGACATAATGGATGAACCAAAATGGTTTGGTTCTAATCCAATGGAGGAGAATAAACCAAAGGGTTTGGTTTATTTTAAACGAATAAACCAAAAGTTGGTTCGGTTCGTTTTAACTTAAAATAAACCATCATGGTTTGGTTTATTTTAACTTATCTTAATGGAGCGGGTTAACGGGCCTAATGGTTATGATCCAATAACCATTAAGAGAATTAGTTCTCTATAAAAGAGGGCTTAATAGATAATTAAGCCCTAATCCAAAAAAACCCTAGCCTCAAGGGTTGCCGCCCAACCCTTGAAGGACTTGGCGCCAACCCTAGGCTGCTGCCCCTCTCCTCCTCCTACCGGCCCGTATGAGCCTTCTTCCCCCTCACGGCCGAAGTCCGCCGGTTGGTGCTCCGGTGATCTTCTTTGGGTGTGGCGATAAGGTGAGCACTTGGCTTCCTTGTTTTGGCCGGCGCCTACCCCTCCACCAAGCTGTCCAGTTTTCTTGACAGCTTCTTCTCCTCTCGTCGGAGCGTCGTTTGGACGACGGTTAGAGCTCCGACAGCAGATAACTTACCGGGGATTCGATCTCCAGTAATCCTCTGAGGTGGAGGACGAAGGATTCGTCAATTGGTTGACGAATACCTCTCCGGAGAAGCGAGTTTTGAGAACTCGTATTAGGATCCGAATTTGGATTTGGATCGTGATCATCTCTCGTGTTGGTGCAATCGGCCCAGGTCAAGATTGACCAGACTCGAGTTTCACTCGAGTGATGTTTTGATGTTTGACAAAGGGATTTGACAAAGTGTTTTGGCATTGATGTTTGACATTAATGTCGGTTAATATGTTGGGGAGATTGTTTATATAATCGACCCAGGTTATAATTGACTTGATGGTTGACCAGGGTTGACCATGTGATTATGGGAAAGTCCAAGCATGGGTCTTGGCAAGGTAAAGTCCAAGTCATGGGTACTTGGCATGGAAAGTCCATGTGGGACACTTGGCAATTGGGAAAGTCCAAGTCTTGAGCACTTGGCATGAGAAGTCCAAGCATGGGTCTTGGAAAATGGAAAGTCCAAGCATGGGTCTTTGCATGGAAAGTCCAACATGGGTTGGCAAGGGAAGTCCAAGCATGGGTCTTGGCAAATGGAAAGTCCAAGCATTGGTCTTGGCATGGAAAGTCCAACATGGGTTGGCAAGGGAAGTCCAAGCATGGGTCTTGGCAAATGGAAAGTCCAAGCATGGGTCTTGGCATGGAAAGTCCAACATGGGTTGGCAAGAGAAGTCCAAGCATGGGTCTTGGCAAATGGAAAGTCCAAGAATGGGTCTTGGCATGGAGAGTCCAACATGGGTTGACAAGGGAAAGGACAAGCTTGAGTCTTGGCATTTGGGAAGTCCAAGGGGATTGATATTGGCAGCGTAAAGTCCAAGCGGGAGTCTTGGCAGTATAAGTCCAATGGTTGGCAGCGTAAAGTCCAAGCGGAGTCTTGGCGGCGTAAGTCCAATGTGCCTTGGCGGTGTAGACACCGTTAGCACGACATAGCCGATGGAAGCACCTGAAGGCTAGCGCGATGGATGAACAAGTCATGGATGACTTGGAGGGATCCGAGAGGCGTGAGGCTGATGGAGGTGGCTAGAAGGCTTAGGTCTAGGTGGTATAGCAAGTATGGGGCACCATACTTGGGTTAAAACCTCATGTTCGATCGAGGGGATGGCAAATGATCGGCCGCCGAGTCGAATACCCGAAAGCTGAGAGCGCTCCGTAGCCGACCGGGCGATCGACTACAGCGTTGGCGATCGGCCGATCGCCAATGTTGGCTGATCGGTGAGAGTCCCGTTGGAACTTGTCCAACGTGGATTGAGCCGTTGTCTCACAGCTACAGTGTTGGCAGTCGACTGGGGAATTATGGCAGTCGACTGCCAGGTGGAAATCCAGCCCGAGGGAGGATAAAAGCAGCTGTTCGTGGAAGGCTCAATTATCAGATTTTTGAGAGCTTACTTGAGGCGATTTGAAGGCGATTTGCAGGTGCATTTCAGGGCCCTTCATCCTCATCCAAGCAACCAACAAGCAAAGCGCTCAAACCCTAGTTTGTAAAGTGTTCTTTACATTTCCTTGTATTTTGCTTGTATTTTTGTGTATTACTTAGTGTAATCTTGTGTACGAGGTTTCTCCGCCTCCGACTTGTTGTCGAGAAGGAGTTTATTGATTAGTGATTGCATTGGCGTCGCTAGAGCTCGTTAGAGCTCGATCCGTGGAGTAGGAACCATTACGGTTCCGAACCACGTTACATCCTCGTGTTGTGCTTGTGTTTGTGATTGTATTTCGTGTATTGTTATTATTATTATTATTCCGCTGCGCTAACACGAATTGTAGACAAGCACGCGAACAAATTCCATCTTCGTACGGCTCTCGCGCTATTCACCCCCCCTCTAGCAGTGTCAAATCCTCTACAATTGGTATCAGAGCCTGGTGGCTCTTCAACGGATTAACAACCGGGAGCAAGACGCTAGAGGGTAAAAGATGGAAGTCCAAGATCAATTAGGATGGGACATCAACACACCGGTCCCTTATTCATTCTATGGACGAGAAGGATTAAATTCTTGGAAGGCGAGAATTGAAGAGTTTTTGATAATGAGAGACCTTGAGGAATGGTCCGCCTTGATGGAAGGATTTGAGTATCCTAAGGGACCAAAGGGAGGGTTTCTCAAGAAGAAGAAATGTAGTGAGGAGCAACTCCGGCAATTCGAGAAAAATTAGAAGGTAATCAAATTTATATTTGATTTAATTCCAAATGAATTTTTGTGTAGCCTAGGTGAATGCATGGATGCTAAGGAGCTATGGAGCGATTTGGCAAAGCTCCATGAAAGCCCATCAATGGTCCAAGAGGAAGAGACCGAAGAGGCTAATGCATCATCCTCGCAAGGAAGTGAGGATTTGGAGGTTGATAGGGAATCAACTTCCGGATCGGTAGAAGAGGTGGAAGAAGTGGAAGAATTATCCACTTCTAGAATTGAGGAGGAGAGACCATCCTCAACACCGGAGCAATACCAAGAAGCTTCGACATCCGGACAAGATGAAGAAGCCCAAAATTTAACTCCGGCACCTACCACCAAACTAGGTAACTCAAACACATCAATCTCAAATAAAAATAATATTATGTGTTTTGAGTGTAGGGAATTTGGGCATTACAAGAGCAAATGCCCAAAGAAGATTAGGAAAGCTCCACCGGCTCCAAAAGTTAAGGATACCGATTCCCCAAGTATCAAGAGCAAGGAGCACATCATATGCTTCAAATGCAATACAAAAGGACATTACTGGAGTCAATGTCCTAGGGGGAAGAAGAAGGAACAAGTTGGAGCATCACAAGTAGGGGGAGCCTCTAGGGCAAACCCTAAGGTATATTTAAACAATGCCCATTCCTTAAATTTCAGTAAAAAGCATGCTAGAAATAATTTTAGCAATCTTGCTATTTATCACAAAGAGCATGTTAGACATAAGGAATTTTGTCTAGGAGCTAAAAGTATTCACTTAGATAATAGGAAGAAATTTGGGACTAATGTCCCTAAAAACAATTTATCTAAGGACAAACCTAGGTCAAATGTCCCTAGAAAAACCATACCTAGGGAATCAATTAGGAAAATACAAGATCATCTAGGTTTTAACCCTAAATGGACTAGGCATATGCCTAGGAAGTCCAATGCCCATAATCTAAATCAAAACTCTAAAATTGGGCAATTAGAAAAGGAAAATCAAGTCTTGAGGTCAAGGCTTGAAAAATTAGAAAATACCCTCAACATTATGCAAAATCAATTTAAAGGGTCTAATGATCAAAGTCAAAGGTCCAAAAGTCAAAGTCAACACCAAGGACCTAAGAGTCAAAAGCCAACCAAAGGCAAGCAAGGTTTGGGTCACTAACCTAAGCCCAAGGTGGCTTACCATAGTGTCCCATTAGATTATGGAACACTAACTAGGTCTAGGAAGACCAAGGTCAATAGGGACGTCATCCCTAGAGTTGACCAAAGGGTGTGCCTAGTGGCTAGGGTTTCTAGGAAACCTAGGGTGGCCACTAAGGAGGTGTCAAGGGGAGTTACCCCTAGAGTCAACCTAGGTAAGATCCAAATGACCAAGGCTAACAAGCCTAGGAGGGTCATTAGGAGGGTATCTAGGGAGGTTATCCCTAAGGAATACCTAGTTAACCCAAGGAGCTCAAATAGGTTTTGGGTTCCTAGGAGCATGATAGATTCACGCTAGATGGGTTTAGGGTGTTCCAACCTTGATTGGATGGGTAGTTAACTCAACCATAATAAAGGTGGCATTTTAGGTTATGGTTGTCTTGGAAATACATTTAAGTCTTAATCCTAAAAGTTTTTAGGATGTGCCAATATTACTTGAGAAGTTTGATAAAATGATCAAAATTGGCACAATTTAGGTTTAGAGGTTAGTGTGCCATTTTGGGTTTTTGGCACACTTGGGAGAAAAACTAGAAATATGGCAAAATATAACTAATTATATGAAATGGCAATTAATATTAAAATTTAGGTATTACTATACCTATATATTTTATATGTCATGCTTTGTTTGCCATATAACATGCCATGACATCATGCTTATTTTTAATCATTCTATATGTCATGTTCATGTTTAGGATTTAGGTAAATGTCATGTGGTTTTAGATCTTATTTTATGCCATGACATCATGATTATGAGCATATGCTTATTTATATCATCGTTAATTCCATAATCATTCATGCATTTAAGAAAATTTGATTAAAATTGATTTAAGGACTATGGCATGACTTGGACTCCCATTTATAAGGGAATCAAGTAGAGTTGCCTTAGGAAAATGCATGAAACCTTAGTTTAGGGAGAACAAAACCCACATCTCACATCCAATTGACATGTATGTGTATTTATATACCCTAGATACGTGTGAGATGCTAGGATATGAGTTAAGTTCAAGGTGCATAGTTTTTGCATCTAGATGAACTAAAACTCATCTAATTTTATTTGTGGATCATTGGGAAAGCTTGTGTACAAGTCATGTACATAGAGCCCAAGGAATATGATCCAAAATAAGGTTTTGAAAACATTTTAAAATCTTTTTGAAAAACCTTGGTGAAGTCTATCTTTTGATAGCAATCACCATTGATGAAGTTGATACAAAGTAGGGCCAAAACATTAAAAATTTCAATGGTTTTGAACTTTGTACCAATTTCACTATTTTATGGCTAAAATATTTTTCAAACATTTTTCACCCATTGTTTTGGTCATAAGTATTATACGTATCAAATTTCGTGATTTTTCAATATAAGTATAATTATTTATGAATTTTTGAAATTCGATCTGATAGCTGAAATTTGGGAATTTAGCGATCGATAGCCACTTGTGTGATCGGCGATGGATGCATGATGATTCGATTTCGTGTCGATTGCCAGTCTGATTTGTTAACAAGGTTTGTTTAGCCCGACCACTCCTAACCCTAGGATATGCTTTGGGAAGCATTATGAAGGGTGAAAATCCATTGGATATGGATTAGGAGTTATGTTAGGTCAAAGTATCAAATTTAGGGTGAGTAAAAGTTCTATGTTGAACTTAGAACCTTAATTTTGATGGTTTAGAGTTCCTATTGGCTTAGGGGCTTTCCAAGGACATTGTTGGTGCAATGGTCAAGGGGGAGCAAGCCTTTAGGGGGAGGTATCCATCTTGGGATGATGGATGTTTTTTTTTATGGGGAGAATGTTATCAATTGAAAATTGATGGGTGTTTGATACCCAATTTGGAAATTGGGAGAGTGAGATAGGATTGCTTCTCTTGAGTGATATGGGACTTATCACTAGGAAGATGGTAGGCACCCTAAGTATTTTTGATCAAGGGAGAGATTGTAAGATCTCATTGGGACATGAGACATTGACCTCCTTGGAGAGATAACCTTTTTGATGTTAGTCAAAAAGGGGGAGAATGTTTGGATGAGAACATTTGGTTTAGATTTTCACTTGAATGTTTGGCGGAGAACATTTAGTGAGTGTTTACCAATTTAGGATAATTGGTAAGGGATTTGAGTTAGTATTCTAACTCATGATTTATTTGGTTTTTGTCAAACATCAAAAAGGGGGAGATTGTTGGTGCTATCGGCCCAGGTCACGATTGACCAGACTCGAGTTTGACTTGAGTGATGTTTTGATGTTTGACAAAGGGATTTGACAAAGTGTTTTGGCATTGATGTTTGACATAAATGTCGGTTAATATGTTGGGGAGATTGTTTATACAATCGACCCAGGTTATAATTGACTTGATGGTTGACCAGGGTTGACCATGTGATTATGGGAAAGTCCAAGCATGGGTCTTGGCAAGGTAAAGTCCAAGTCATGGGTACTTGGCATGGAAAGTTCAAGTGGGACACTTGGCAATTGGGAAAGTCCAAGTCTTGAGCACTTGGCATGAGAAGTCCAAGCATGGGTCTTGGCAAATGGAAAGTCCAAGCATGGGTCTTGGCATGGAAAGTCCAACATGGGTTGGCAAGGGAAGTCCAAGCATGGGTCTTGGCAAATGGAAAGTCCAAGCATGGGTCTTGGCATGGAAAGTCCAACATGGGTTGACATGAGAAGTCCAAGCATGGGTCTTGGCAAATGGAAAGTCCAAGCATGGGTCTTGGCATGGAAAGTCCAACATGGGTTGGCAAGGGAAGTCCAAGCATGGGTCTTGGCAAATGGAAAGTCCAAGCATGGGTCTTGGCATGGAGAGTCCAACATGGGTTGGCAAGGGAAAGGCCAAGCTTGAGTCTTGGCATTTGGGAAGTCCAAGGGGATTGATATTGGCAGCGTAAAGTCCAAGCGGGAGTCTTGGCAGCATAAGTCCAATGGTTGGCGGCGTAAAGTCCAAGCGGAGTCTTGGCGGCGTAAGTCCAATGTGCCTTGGCGGTGTAGACACCGTTAGCATGACATAGCCGATGGAAGCACCTAAAGGCTAGCGCGATGGATGAACAAGTCATAGATGACTTGGAGGGATCCGAGAGGCGTGAGGCTGATGGAGGTGGCTAGAAGGCTTAGGTCTAGGCTAAGGGTGGTCTAGCAAGTATGGGGGCACCATACTTGGGTTAAAACCTCATGTTTGAGGTTGGCAGTCGACTGGAATTATGGCCGGTTCGACTGCCGGGAGTCGACTTGAGTTCGACTGCTGTTCGAGAGCTTTTAGGGCTCTGGCGATCGCTCATGGGAGCGATCGATGTCGACAGCGCAATGATCGCTAAGGATGGCAATGATCGTCGGTCGAGTTGCGAAGACGCTCGCCCGTGAGCCGACCGGGCGACTACGGAGCGTTGATAATGACCGCCAATGTTGGCAACGATCGGTGAGAGTCCCGTTGGAACTTGTCCAACGTGGATTGAGCCGTTGTCTCACAGCTACAGTGTTGGCAGTCGACTGGGGAATTATGGCAGTCGACTGCCAGGTGGAAATCCAGCCCGAGGGAGGATAAAAGCAGCTGTTCGTGGAAGGCTCAATTATCAGATTTTTGAGAGCTTACTTGAGGCGATTTGAAGGCGATTTGCAGGTGCATTTCAGGGCCCTTCATCCTCATCCAAGCAACCAACAAGCAAAGCGCTCAAACCCTAGTTTGTAAAGTGTTCTTTACATTTCCTTGTATTTTGCTTATATTTTTGTGTATTACTTAGTGTAATCTTGTGTACGAGGTTTCTCCGCCTCCGACTTGTTGTCGAGAAGGAGTTTATTGATTAGTGATTGCATTGGCGTCGCTAGAGCTCGTTAGAGCTCGATCCGTGGAGTAGGAACCGTTACGGTTCCGAACCACGTTACATCCTCATGTTGTGCTTGTGTTTGTGATTGTATTTCGTGTATTGTTATTATTATTATTATTCCGCTGCGCTAACACGAATTGTAGACAAGCACACGAACAAATTCCATCTTCGTACGGCTCTCGCGCTATTCACCCCCCCTCTAGCAGCGTCAAATCCTCTACAATTGGTATCAGAGCCTGGTGGCTCTTCAACGGATTAACAACCGGGAGCAAGACGCTAGAGGGTAAAAGATGGAAGTCCAAGATCAATTAGGATGGGACATCAACACACCGGTCCCTTATTCATTCTATTGACGAGAAGGATTCAATTCTTGGAAGGCGAGAATTGAAGAGTTTTTGATGATGAGAGACCTTGAGGAATGGTCCGCCTTGATGGAAGGATTTGAGTATCCTAAGGGACCAAAGGGAGGGTTTCTCAAGAAGAAGAAATGGAGTGAGGAGCAACTCCGGCAATTCGAGAAAAATAAGAAGGTAATCAAATTTATATTTGATTTAATTCCAAATGAATTTTTGTGTAGCCTAGGTGAATGCATGGATGCTAAGGAGCTATGGAGCGATTTGGCAAAGCTCCATGAAAGCCCATCAATGGTCCAAGAGGAAGAGACCGAAGAGGCTAATGCATCATCCTCGCAAGGAAGTGAGGATTTGGAGGTTGATAGGGAATCAACTTCCGGATCGGTAGAAGAGGTGGAAGAAGTGGAAGAAGTATCCACTTCTAGAATTGAGGAGGAGAGACCATCCTCAACACCGGAGCAATACCAAGAAGCTTCGACATCCGGACAAGATGAAGAAGCCCAAAATTTAACTCCGGCACCTACCACCAAACTAGGTAACTCAAACACATCAATCTCAAATAAAAATAATATTATGTGTTTTGAGTGTAGGGAATTTGGGCATTACAAGAGTAAATGCCCAAAGAAGATTAGGAAAGCTCCACCGGCTCCAAAAGTTAAGGATACCGATTCCCCAAGTATCAAGAGCAAGGAGCACATCATATGCTTCAAATGCAATACAAAAGGACATTACTGGAGTCAATGTTCTAGGGGGAAGAAGAAGGAACAAGTTGGAGCATCACAAGTAGGGGGAGCCTCTAGGGCAAACCCTAAGGTATATTTAAACAATGCTCATTCCTTAAATTTCAGTAAAAAGCATGCTAGAAATAATTTTAGCAATCTTGCTATTTATCACAAAGAGCATGTTAGACATAAGGAATTTTGTCTAGGAGCTAAAAGTATTCACTTAGATAATAGGAAGAAATTTGGGACTAATGTCCCTAAAAACAATTTATCTAAGGACAAACCTAGGTCAAATGTCCCTAGAAAAACCCTAGGGAATCAATTAGGAAAATACAAGATCATCTAGGTTTTAACCCTAAATGGACTAGGCATATGCCTAGGAAGTCCAATGCCCATAATCTAAATCAAAACTCTAAAATTGGGCAATTAGAAAAGGAAAATCAAGTCTTGAGGTCAAGGCTTGAAAAATTAGAAAAGACCCTCAACATTATGCAAAATCAATTTAAAGGGTCTAATGATCAAAGTCAAAGGTCCAAAATTCAAAGTCAACACCAAGGACCTAAGAGTCAAAAGTCAACCAAAGGCAAGCAAGGTTTGGGTCACAAACCTAAGCCCAAGGTGGCTTACCATAGTGTCCCATTAGATTATGGAACACTAACTAGGTCTAGGAAGACCAAGGTCAATAGGGACGTCATCCCTAGAGTTGACCAAAGGGTGTGCCTAGTGGCTAGGGTTTCTAGGAAACCTAGGGTGGCCACTAAGGAGGTTGCAAGGGGAGTTACCCCTAGAGTCAACCTAGGTAAGATCCAAATGACCAAGGCTAACAAGCCTAGGAGGGTCATTAGGAGGGTATCTAGGGAGGTTATCCCTAACGAATACCTAGTTAACCCAAGGAGATCAAATAGGTTTTGGGTTCCTAGGAGCGTGATAGATTCACGCTAGATGGGTTTAGGGTGTTCCAACCTTGATTGGATGGGTAGTTAACTCAACCATAATAAAGGTGGCATTTTAGGTTATGGTTGTCTTGGAAATACATTTAAGTCTTAATCCTAAAAGTTTTTAGGATGTGCCAATATTACTTGAGAAGTTTGATAAAATGATCAAAATTGGCACAATTTAGGTTTAGAGGTTAGTGTGCCATTTTGGGTTTTTGGCACACTTGGGAGAAAAACTAGAAATATGGCAAAATATAACTAATTATATGAAATGGCAATTAATATTAAAATTTAGGTATTACTATACCTATATATTTTATATGCCATGCTTTGTTTGCCATATAACATGCCATGACATCATGCTTATTTTTAATCATTCTATATGTCATGTTCATGTTTAGGATTTAGGTAAATGTCATATGGTTTTAGATCTTATTTTATGCCATGACATCATGATTATGAGCATATGCTTATTTATATCATCGTTAATGCCATAATCATTCATGCATTTAAGAAAATTTTATTAAAATTGATTTAAGGACTATGGCATGACTTGGAGTCCCATTTATAAGGGAATCAAGTAGAGTTGCCTTAGGAAAATGCATGAAACCTTAGTTTAGGGAGAACAAAACCCACATCTCACATCCAATTGACATGTATGTGTATTTATACACCCTAGATACATGTGAGATGCTAGGATATGAGTTAAGTTCAAGGTGCATAGTTTTTGCATCTAGATGAACTAAAACTCATCTAATTTTATTGGTGGATCATTGGGAAAGCTTGTGTACAAGTCATGTACATAGAGCCCAAGGAATATGATCCAAAATAAGGTTTTGAAAACATTTTAAAATCTTTTGAAAAACCTTGGTGAAGTCTATCTTTTGATAGCAATCACCATTGATGAAGTTGATACAAAGTAGGGCCAAAACATTGAAAATTTCAATGGTTTTGAACTTTGTACCAATTTCACTATTTTATGGGTAAAATATTTTTCAAACATTTTTCACCCATTGTTTTGGTCATAAGTATTATACGTATCAAATTTCGTGATTTTTCAATATACATATAATTATTTATGAATTTTTGAAATTCGATCTGATACCGAAATTGAATTTTACCACCAATGACCACTTGGTGGAAGTCGATCGATGGATGGCGTCGACCGATTGCCGAAGTCGATTCACAAGGTTTGTTTAGCCCATTTTCAGCCATGGTAAAGGTCCCTAACCACTCTTAACCCTAGGATATGCTTTGGGAAGCATTATGAAGGGTGAAAATCCATTGGATATGGATTAGGAGTTATGTTAGGTCAAAGTATCAAATTTAGGGTGAGTAAAAGTTCTATGTTGAACATAGAACCTTAATTTTGATGGTTTAGAGTTCCTATTGGCTTAGGGGCTTTCCAAGGACATTGTTGGTGCAATGGTCAAGGGGGAGCAAGCCTTTAGGGGGAGGTATCCATCTTGGGATGATGGATGTTTTTTTTTATGGGGAGAATGTTATCAATTGAAAATTGATGGGTGTTTGATACCCAATTTGGAAATTGGGAGAGTGAGATAGGATTGCTTCTCTTGAGTGATATGGGACTTATCACTAGGAAGATGGTAGGCACCCTAAGTATTTTTGATCAAGGGGGAGATTGTAAGATCTCATTGGGACATGAGACATTGACCTCCTTGGAGAGATAACCTTTTTGATGTTAGTCAAAAAGGGGGAGAATGTTTGGGTGAGAACATTTGGTTTAGATTTTCACTTGAATGTTTGGCGGAGAACATTTAGTGAGTGTTTACCAATTTAGGATAATTGGTAAGGGATTTGAGTTAGTGTTCTAACTCATGATTTATTTGGTTTTTGTCAAACATCAAAAAGGGGGAGATTGTTGGTGCAATCGGCCCAGGTCACGATTGACCAGACTCGAGTTTGACTCGAGTGATGTTTTGATGTTTGACAAAGGGATTTGACAAAGTGTTTTGGCATTGATGTTTGACATTAATGTCGGTTAATATGTTGGGGAGATTGTTTATACAATCGACCCAGGTTATAATTGACTTGATGGTTGACCAGGGTTGACCATGTGATTATGGGAAAGTTCAAGCATGGGTCTTGGCAAGGTAAAGTCCAAGTCATGGGTACTTGGCATGGAAAGTCCAAGTGGGACACTTGGCAATTGGGAAAGTCCAAGTCTTGAGCACTTGGCATGAGAAGTCCAAGCATGGGTCTTGGCAAATGGAAAGTCCAAGCATGGGTCTTGGCATGGAAAGTCCAACATGGGTTGGCAAGGGAAGTCCAAGCATGGGTCTTGGCAAATGGAAAGTCCAAGCATGGGTCTTGGCATGGAAAGTCCAACATGGGTTGGCAAGGGAAGTCCAAGCATGGGTCTTGGCAAATGGAAAGTCCAAGCATGGGTCTTGGCATGGAAAGTCCAACATGGGTTGGCAAGGGAAGTCCAAGCATGGGTCTTGGCAAATGGAAAGTCCAAGCATGGGTCTTGGCATGGAGAGTCCAACATGGGTTGGCAAGGGAAAGGCCAAGCTTGAGTCTTGGCATTTGGGAAGTCCAAGGGGATTGATATTGGCAGCGTAAAGTCCAAGCGGGAGTCCTGGCAGCATAAGTCCAATGGTTGGCGGCGTAAAGTCCAAGCGGAGTCTTGGCGGCGTAAGTCCAATGTGCCTTGGCGGTGTAGACACCATTAGCATGATATAGCCGATGGAAGCACCTGAAGGCTAGCGCGATGGATGAACAAGTCATGGATGACTTGGAGGGATCCGAGAGGCGTGAGGCTGATGGAGGTGGCTAGAAGGCTTAGGTCTAGCTAAGGGTGGTCTAGCAAGTATGGGGGCACCATACTTGGGTTAAAACCTCATGTTTGAGGTTGGCAATGACCGAATTATGGGCCGGTTATTCGATCGCCGAGTCGACTTGAGTTCGACCGCTCGAGAGCTTTTAGGGCGCCGATCGCTTCATGGAGCAAGCGATCGATGATGTCGACGGCAATGATCGCCAAGGGATGGCGATCGCCCGATCGAAGAGTTCGACATAGAACGCCCGTAGCCGACCGGGCGCCGACTACGGGGCGTTGATACGATCGCCAATGTTGGCCGATCGGTGAGAGTCCCATTGGAACTTGTCCAACGTGGATTGAGCCGTTGTCTCACAGCTACGATGTTGGCAATGATCGGGGAATTATGGCGTGACCGCGGTGGAAATCCAAACCGAGGAGGATAAAAGCAAATTGCTCGTGGAAGGCTCAATTATCAGATTTTTGAGAGCTTACTTGAGGCGATTTGAAGGCGATTTGCAGGTGCATTTCAGGGCCCTTCATCCTCATCCAAGCAACCAACAAGCAAAGCGCTCAAACCCTAGTTTGTAAAGTGTTCTTTACATTTCCTTATATTTTGCTTGTATTTTTGTGTATTACTTAGTGTAATCTTGTGTATGAGGTTTCTCCGCCTCCGACTTGTTGTCGAGAAGGAGTTTATTGATTAGTGATTGCATTGGCGTCGCTAGAGCTCGTTAGAGCTCGATCCGTGGAGTAGGAACCGCTATCGCCCAACCTGTTGTGCTTGTGTTTGTGATTGTATTTTGTGTATTGTTATTATTATTATTATTCCGCTGCGCTAACACAAATTGTAGACAAGCACGCGAACAAATTCCATCTTCGTACGGCTCTCGCGCTATTCACCCCCCCTCTAGCAGCGTCAAATCCTCTACATCCCGATCACGTCGTCTTCAACACGAGGCTAGTAACCCGTACGAAGACGAAGCTCGTGGCTTAGCGAAGTCATCCCAAGGAACTCGGCGTGGATACGGATAGAGACAATTCTAGCGAGGATCATTTCGGTTGATGTCGTTCCCGCTACACGTCATACGAAAGGTATAACGTAGTTAAATTTCCTTTTATTGCAAATTTAAATTTACGGTTATGTCTACACTTGTTGTAATATGCATGCGTGTATTGTGTGTGTTGTAATAAATAGAAGTATTTATTATTTTTATTGCTTCCGCTGTGTTCATGTTTACGAAACATGATCGAACACACACACGCCGCGGTGCCGGAAACCCAACAGTGGTATCAGAGCCCAGGTTGTGTTTCGACATAATCGTAAAAATCATTTTGCGATAGTCATAATGTATTTCTGGAAATTTTCTAATTTTGGAAATTTAGAAGTATTTATGGAAATTTTTCAATTTTGGAAAGTCTAGAAGTATTTATGGAAATCTTCCACTTTTGGAAAGTTGGAAGTATTTATGGAAATTGATATTTTCCATAAATAAAATATTTGATTAGATTCTGGAAATTTGTTTCCTAATTTAATCATGATTTGATTTGGAAAATCAAATCTTAAAATATTTTATTTCCATAAGTAGTTTTAATGATTTAGGAAATTAGTTTCCTAAATAGATTTTCCTTAATCAAATAATTCCATGAATAAAATATGTGATTAGATTTGGAAATTTGTTTCCTAATTTAATTATGATTTGATTTGGAGAATCAAATCTTAAACATATTTTATTTCCATAAATAGTTATGACATATAAGGAAATATATACATGACATAATTGTATGCCATGTAAATGCATTAGATGCATAACATTATGCCATGCGTGTCGTGACATGTAGATGTATGCCATGTATGCCATGCCATGTAGATAATAGTTATTTGCATGCAAAGAGGATGAGACATAAAAACCCTTAAACAATATTAAAGCCTACACCTTCCATTAATATGGTTAGAACCAGAGTTCCGTTTCTTGTTTGGGTTGTTGGACTCTCTCCAAGCCCGGCTCGAACCCGAACATGTTCAAACCTTGGAATAGTTTAATACTAATATGGTAAGTGTCAGAGGTCAATTGTTAGCTTTGGTTGTTGGACTCTCTCCAAGCTGGGCTAATTGGTTGAATGCGCTCTAACCATATTAAAACTATTTCCCGATTAATGGGTTGGCTTTAACCTGGAGCATCGGCTTGTTGGACTCTCTCCAAGGTCGATGTAAAGGGAGGTGAAGTTGGGTGCTATGCATATGATGCATACTTGTTAATGTGTTAACAACCCGATGTATGTGTAAACATTCAATTAGTTGATAGCACATTGTGATAGTTGCATATACGTGATATGCAATCGGTATAGTTGATACCTACCGTCGTAGTTACGAATGGCTTGTTGGACTCTCTCCAAGGTTGTTCATAACTATGATGGATATCAGCCCATTCGGAGATGGCCCTACGATCTCCCGAAGTGATTTTGGGGTTTTTGAAATTCGAAAAATGAATGGGATTTATAAATGTATATTGATGCATTTTAAAATCATTTTCTCATATATGCTCGTTTTGTATTTCTAGGTCAATAAATTGATCATGACGTCTTTGAATTTGCACACTATTTTGGATTCGAACAAACTGACTGGGCCTAACTTCCTGGACTGACTTAGAAACCTGAGAATTGTTCTCAAGGCGGAAAAGCTTGCATATGTCCTTGAAAAGCATCTTCCTGACCGTCCTATGGACGATGCAACTCCAGACCAATGTTGGTCTATCAGAAGCATGTGGCAGATTCTGAGCTGGAGAGTTGCATCATGCTAGCGGCGATGGTACCTGAGCTGCAAAAGCAGCATGAGCATATGGATGCTAATACTATGGTCTTCCATCTTCATGAGTTGTTCGATGAGCAAGCGAGATCCGAAAGGTTCGAGGTCTCTAGGCTCCTCTTCACCACGAAGATGCAAGAAGGTTCGTCTGTAGTGCAGTTTGTGCTAAAGATGAACGGGTACATCGAGCGGCTAGCTACCCTCGGTTTTGTGATGGATCATGAGTTAAGTATTGACTTAATTCTGCATTGTTTGCCCAAGAGTTTCTCACAATTTGTGATGAACTATCGGATGAACAAATTGGAATCCACCATTCCTGAGCTCCTCAATATGCTGAAGACTATGGAGCCTTCTGTGAAGCATGAGGAGAAGGTGGTTCTGTTAGTTGATTCCTCAAAGAAAGGTTCTAAGAGGAAGGCAAAAGAACAGAAGAAAGGAAAGAACAAAAAGGCAAAGAAGGCGGAACCAGCGCAAAAGGGCACTTGCCATCACTGTGGCAAGGAAGGCCACTGGCGAAGAAACTGCAAGATTTATCTTGAGTCCATGAAGAAGAAGAAGGCATCCGATGCCCCATCCTCTTCAGGTATCTTCGTTATTGATTGTCATTCTATTTCCTTGGACACTTGGGTATTGGATACTGGGTGTTGCTCACATATATGTAATGACATACAGGGGCTAAGGAATAGAAGAAGACTTGTCAGAGGGGAGTCAAATTTGCGAGTTGGCAATGGAGCAAAGGTTGCTGCGGTCGCCATCGGAACTTATTTCAAGCTCCTAGTGGACTAGTCTTAGAATCGACAATTGCTATTATGTTCCTTCTCTAATAAAGAACATTATTTCTATTTCCTGTTTAAATAGAAATGGTTTCCATTTGACGTTTAGTAACAATTGTTGTTATATAACTTTAAATGGCGTACTTTATGGAACTGGAACCTTGAGTAATGGCATTTATACGTTGGACGATCCAAAGGATATTTTCAATATCGGCGAGCAACACGGTGCTCAAATTAAGGATAATCAAATAGACTCCTATATGTGGCATTGTCGTCTTGGCCATATAAGCAAGAAACGCATGTCCGAATTACACCGATGTGGAATTCGAATCGCTTGAATTGGATTCATACGATACATGCGAATCATGCTTAAAAGGCAAGATGACTAAGTTACCTTTTACCGAAAAGGTGAACGAGTGGGAGAGTTACTAGGTCTAATACATACCGATGTATGTGGACCTATGTCAACTCAAGCATTAGGAGGCTATAGCTACTTCATTACCTTCACCGATGATCACTCACGGTTTGGGTATGTGTTCTTGATGAAACACAAGTCTGAAGCCTTTGAAAGGTTCAAAGAATTCAGAAATGAAGTAGAGAAACAACATGACAAGAGTATTAAAATACTTCGATCGGATCGAGGTGGTGAATACTTAAGTCAAGAGTTTCTTGATTATCTAAGAGATAATGGCATATTGTCTCAATGGACTCCGCCCTATACACCACAGCATAATGGTGTATCTGAGAGGCGTAACCGGACCTTGTTGGACATGGTCAGGTCAATGATGAATCATGCAACTCTTCCCAAGTCCTTTTGGGGCTATGCACTTCAGACAGCTGTTTACTTGTTAAACAGAATGCCTGCCAAGGTAGTCTCAACTACTCCATATGAGATATGGAATAGTAAGAAACCTCATGTATCTTACTTGAAGATATGGGGTTGTCCTGCTTATGTGAAGCGGACTGTATCAGACAAATTGGATGCTAAGTCTGATAAATGTCTATTTATTAGATACCCTAAGGAAATAAGGGGTTACCAATTCTATCATCCTGTGGAACAAAAGGTGTTTGTTTCAAGGCATGCTGTGTTTCTAGAGAAAGAGTTTCTCTTGCAAGAAAACAGTGGGAGTGTCGTCGAGCTTGAGGAGGCTCGGGAGACTCAAATAGACATTGATCAGATACCTGGTGAAACACAACAGCCGACAACTCATAGTGATGAGCAATTGGCTGGACTTATTGTAACATCACATCTTAGTAGATCTGGTAGAACACGCAATATTCCTGAGAGATATGGATTTCTCGTAAGCGAATCGAACGACGTGTTACTCATTGATGATGAGGAGCCTATCAGTTATGAAGAAGTGCTGACAAGTTCTGAAAGGGATAAGTGGCTTGGTGCCATGAAGTCGGAAATGGATTCCATGTATGAAAACCAAGTTTGGAACTTGGTTGACCCACCTGAAGGGATAAAGCCTATAGGGTGCAAGTGGGTTTTCAAGAAGAAAACCGACATGGATTGTAATGTGATTACCTATAAGGCTAGATTGGTGGCGAAAGGATATCGTCAAAAACAAGGTGTTGATTATGACGAAACCTATTCGCCTGTAGCTATGCTTAAATCCATTCGGATGCTCCTGGCCATAGCGGCTCATTATGATTATGAGATATGGCAGATGGATGTGAAAACAGCTTTCCTTAATGGAAACCTGCTCGATGACGTGTATATGATACAGCTTGAGGGTTTCACATCGGTTGATAAAACCAAGGTATGCAAATTGCGACGGTCCATTTATGGATTGAAGCAAGCATCCAGGAGCTGGAATATCCATTTTGATGAGACAATCAAAAAGTTTGATTTCTCACAAAATCCAGACGAACCTTGTGTGTACAAGAAGGTTAGTGGGAGTGCAGTCATATTCCTAGTATTGTATGTCGATGACATACTACTTATAGGAAACGATGTTTCAATTTTACAGTCAGTGAAGGTTTGGTTATCCAAGACATTCTCCATGAAAGACCTGGGAGAAGCAACCTACATCCTCGGGATTAAGATCTATAGAGATAGATCAAAATGGTTGCTTGGTCTTTCGCAGTCTATATATATAGACCGAGTGCTAAAGAGGTTTAGCATGTCGAAATACAAGAAAGGTTTCCTACCCATCAGGCATGGGGTACACCTTACGAAGTCTATGTGTCCGCGCACAGAAGACGAGAGGATTTGCATGAGTAAGATTTCCTATGCATCCGCAATAGGATCTATCATGTATGCTATGTTATGTACGAGGCCCGATGTATCGTATGCTCTGAGTGTCACGAGCAGATACCAGTCCGATCCAGGAATGGATCATTGGGCGGCTGTTAAGACAATCCTTAAGTACTTGAAAAGAACTAAGGATGTGTTCCTAATATATGGAGAAGGGGACATGGTGATACGCGGGTATACGGATGCCAGCTTCCAGACAGACAAGGATGATTCCAGGTCTCATTCTGGATACGTGTTCACCTTGAATGGGGGCGCAGTGAGTTGGAAAAGTTCCAAACAAGAGACTGTAGCGGATTCTACCACTGAGGCAGAATACATTGCAGCTTCGGAAGTAGCAAAGGAAGAAGTTTGGATCAAAAAGTTCGTTCATGAACTTGGTGTGATTCCGACCATTGTTGAAGCAATACCGATCTACTGTGACAACAATGGAGCAATTGCACAGGTGAAAGAGCCAAGGTCTCATCAGCGATCCAAACATGTGCTTTGCCGCTATCATCTTATCAGAGAGATCATCAGTAGGAACGAAATACAAATCGAGAAAATTCCCACTGAAAGGAACTTAGCGGATCCCTTGACTAAGGCATTACCTCAAAATAAGTTTGAGGGTCATGTTCGAGCTTATGGTATTGGATACCGTAGCGATTGGCATTAGGCCAAGTGGGAGTCTGTTAGTAATATATGAGAGATGTCCTAAGGCAATCGCCTTATGTATGAACCATTTATATGATAAATGAAGATTCACTATTTGAGTATACATGTTTCATGTATTTGATTGGATCTTAAACTCATTTACTGAATGTCCACGATGCGATTCACAGCATGAGAGAATTTGTGATTGGATCACAACTAGTGAGTATCTCTACATGTGTAATTGTGATGTATCGAAATTATCCCTAGTCGATGAATTGATGGATTTGGACACCATCAATTCTGTCGAGACTAGCACGAGGTATACTCCTTGGTGTATCAAGCGGTGATTCTCATAGGTGGAGATATTGTGATGTCCGGGTTAATCGTGGATGCTAGTTATGGTAACTAGTTCATTGGAGTGACCGTAGTAAGACTTCATATGGTTCTCTGCATATATAGATATGTCAATGAAGTTCTTCGTGGCTTAAGTGCGATGTTCCTTTGACTTGCGGTATTCAAGTCATCTTGATCATGGAGACTTATGCTTTGACATCTTAAGCAAACATCTCTAAGGAGATGTGGACCCGGGATGATTGGGTATAAGTCGAAGTGATCGAAGGTGTTTGAATAGCCTATAAAGGATTCACCACTCCTTGCGAGGAGATGTATACCCATGGCCTCTCGTCGGATTGTTACTAAAGTCTTTGGCCAAAGCATTACATGTTTAGAGTAAGGGACTCTTTGATACATGTGGAGTAACTAGAATCCGTAGGACGAGGAAATGATACTTGGGCTAGGTGTGACGTAGTCAGCCTAGTGGGGACTGACACAATAGACCATGTCCTGAACCAAGTGGGTATAAGATGAGTGAAGGGAATGGGGCATGATTCATTCGAGCTACTGAAGGGTTTCAGAAATAGTTCTGGATCAACCGTTGATCTTTTCGGTTAATTGGGGATCATGATGTACTACTAGGTGCCACTCATGATCGTTCTATAATTAATGGTTAATTATAGACGGCCAACATAAACCGAGAACCTATTTGGTCACACGCACAACGAGCGTAATCCAAAGGATTTAAAACGAGCTAGAGAATGGGATTCTCAGATCGAGAGAAACTAGGTTTGGTTGGACCAAACATAAAGCGAGCATGAAATCGTTTCAGTCGCAATGGAAGTGTGGATGGGCCGTGTCTTATGAAGACATAATGGATGAACCAAAATGGTTTGGTTCTAATCCAATGGAGGAGAATAAACCAAAGGGTTTGGTTTATTTTAAACGAATAAACCAAAAGTTGGTTCGGTTCGTTTTAACTTAAAATAAACCATCATGGTTTGGTTTATTTTAACTTATCTTAATGGAGTGGGTTAACGGGCCTAATGGTTATGATCCAATAACCATTAAGAGAATTAGTTCTCTATAAAAGAAGGCTTAATGGATAATTAAGCCCTAATCCAAAAAAACCCTAGCCTCAAGAGTTGCCGCCCACCCCTTGAAGGACTTGGCGCCAACCCTAGGCTGCCGCCCCTCTCCTCCTCCAACCGGCGTCCAGAAGGAGCCTTCCTTCCCCCTCGCCGGCGTCGAGCTGCTGCCGGTTGGTGCTCCGGTGATCTTCCTTGGGTGTGGCGATAAGGTGAGCACTTGGCTTCCTTGTTTTGGCCGGCGCCTACTCCTCCACCAAGCTGTCCAGTTTTCTGGACAGCTTCTTCTCCTCTCGTCGGAGCGTCGTTTGGATGATGGTTAGAGCTCCGACAGCAGATAACTTACCGGGGATTCGATCTCCGGTAATCCTCTGAGGTGGAGGACGAAGGATTCGTCAATTGGTTGACGAATACCTCTCCGGAGAAGCGAGTTTTGAGAACTCGTATTAGGATCCGAATTTGGATTTGGATCGTGATCATCTCTCGATCACGTCGTCTTCAACACGAGGCTAGTAACCCGTACGAAGACGAAGCTCGTGGCTTAGCGAAGTCATCCCGAGGAACTCGGCGTGGATACGGATAGAGACAATTCTAGCGAGGATCGTTCCGGTTGATGCCGTTCCCGCTACACGTCATACGAAAGGTATAACGTAGTTAAATTTCCTTTTATTGCAAATTTAAATTTACGGTTATGTCTACACTTGTTGTAATATGCATGCGTGTGTTGTGTGTGTTGTAATAAATAGAAGTATTTATTATTTTTATTGCTTCCGCTGTGTTCATGTTTACGAAACATGATCGAACACACACACGCCGCGGTGCCGGAAACCCAACAGTTTGATCGATGATGAGTTATTTTGAGTTGCCAGATTCGTTCTGGGGGTATGCACTGGATACGACAATGTATATTCTGAACTTGGTTCCATCTAAATCAGTGTCTTCTACCCTCGTAGAATTGCGGACTGGGCGAAAGCCTAGTCTAAGACATATTCGGATATGGGGGAGTCCAGCACATGTCCTGAAGGCTGATACTGGTAAGTTGGAACCTCGTACAGAAGTATGCATGTTCGTGGGCTACCCTAAAAGAATGAAAGGTGGTTTGTTTTATAATCCTAGAGATAAGAGGGTGATCGTTAGCATGAACGTCCGATTTCTAGAGGAAGACTATATGATGAACCACAAGCCCAAGAGTATGATTGTTCTGGAGGAATTAAGAGGGGAAGTCGCTACTTCAGTACCACCGGTACAAGAGAATATACCACAAGTCACTGCACCGGGTTTCACAGAGGATACATAGGTCATACCTCGTCGTAGTGGGAGGGTTGTTAGACAGCCTGATAGATTCATGTTCTTGGGAGAATCTTCTGATTTGGTCCCTGGGGAACATGAACCTGATCCCTGGACATATGACGAGGCACTCCAAGATAGAGTTGCGGTATCTTGGCAAAGAGCGATGAATTCAGAGATAGAATCAATGGATTCTAATCATGTCTGGGAGCTAGTAGAACCACCCGATGGTGTGAAAGCCATTGGATGCAAGTGGATCTACAAGAGCAAGAGAGGAGTAGACGGGAAGGTTGAGACCTTCAAAGCTAGGCTTGTTGCGAAAGGGTATACTCAGAAAGAGGGTATCGATTATGAGGAGACCTTTTCGCCGGTAGCTATGCTTAAGTCTATCCGGATTCTGTTATCTATAGCTGCTCATATGGATTATGAGATTTGGCAGATGGATGTCAAGACAGCTTTCCTTAACAGAAGTCTTGAGGAGAACATCTATATACAGCAACCAGAGGGATTCATTGCTAAAGGCAAAAAGCATCTAGTGTGTAAGCTTAATCGGTCCATTTATGGATTGAATCAAGCTTCGAGATCTTGGAACATCCGTTTTGATGAGGTAATCCAGTCATATGGATTTATTCAAAATCCGGATGAGCCATGTGTATACAAAAGATGTGAAGGAAACGTAGTGATATTTCTTGTACTATACGTAGATGACATTTTGTTAGTTGGCAACAATATCAAAGTGTTATCAGACATAAGGGTATGGTTGTCCAAACAGTTTGACATGAAGGACATGGGAGAAGTGGGACACATCCTTGGGATCAAAGTTATAAGTGATCGCAAGAAAAGGATGTTGTTCTTATCTCAAGCTTCATACATAGACACGGTCCTAGCTCGTTTTAGCATGCAGAACTCCAAGAAAGGTTTT
Source organism: Wurfbainia villosa (assembly GCA_025175895.1). Lineage (NCBI taxonomy): Eukaryota > Viridiplantae > Streptophyta > Magnoliopsida > Zingiberales > Zingiberaceae > Wurfbainia > Wurfbainia villosa. The sequence continues at coordinate 29,388,492 of CM045995.1, forward strand.
CTACCTTTTAGGCATGGAGTTCCTTTATCTAAAGAGATGTGTCCTAAAACATCAAAGGAGATAGAGGAGATGAAGGCGGTTCCTTATGCTTCGGTAGTAGGAAGCCTCATGTATGCTATGCTAGGTACGAGACCAGATATGTGCTTTGCCGTGGGCATGGTTAGCAGATATCAGAGTAATCCTAGATAGGGACATTGGACTACGGTAAAGCATATATTGAAGTACCTGAGAAGGACTAGGGATTATATGTTGGTTTATCGGGCAGATCAATTAGTCCATGTGGGTTACACGGATTATGATTTCCAATCAGATAGGGATAACAGTAAGTCTACCTCGGGGTTTGTGTTTACTTTTGGAGGTGGAGCCATAGTATGGAGGAGTGTCAAGCAGAAATGCGTGGCGGACTCTACCATGGAAGCTGAGTATGTGGCAGCCTCTGAGGCAGCCAAGGAAGCTGTATGGCTCAAGAACTTCTTGATGGACTTGGATGTGATTCCTGGTTTGCCCAGAACTATCACAATTTATTGTGATAACAATGGTGCTGTTGCAAACTCGAAGGAACCACGAGCCCATAAGGCGAGTAAACACATAGAGTGCAAGTACCACCTGATACGAGAGATCGTAAAGCGAGGAGAAGTAGCTGTCACAAAGATTGCATCAGAGGATAACCTGGCGGATCCATTCACTAAGGCCCTTCCAGCGAAAGCGTTTGATAGGCATGTGGAGGACATGGGGATCAGATGTATGGCAGCGTGATGACAGCATAGTGTTTTATTATAAGTGGGAGACTGTTGGAATGTAAACTTAAAGCCTAGCTCTTTTTGTATGAACAATTTTATTTTGAAATAAGAATCACACGATCATTGTTTCCACTTTATATTTATTATATGTGTGCATATTGTCCAATATTTTATATTGTAGATAACATGGTGCTTGGTGTGGCACAGAAGATCACGTTATCATTCCCTTGTAAAATATAAGTAGAGGCTCACAACCAAGATGGTTTTGGATAAACCATTGCCATGGTTGTAGCGTAGCTTGGTATTGTTTGGTCTTGAACATAGAGTTACACTAGTACACTTAGGTGTATTGAGCAGGACTGACATAGAGGTGATTCAATTTATTGCTGACTACATAATTGAATCGGACCTCGGATATTATGTTGTACATGCTCTTAATCCCGATATAATAATGGGCACATGTACTTAGTATTTATTTCTTTTATTTACCAAAGGGTGAGATTTCTATGGATTAAATCAATATGCCCGGTAAGTTGGGAAATAATATTATTTACATGGTGTGTCGTTGATTATAGGAGGAAACTTTGTCCTATATGTTGGGAGATCGGTTGGCCGGCTAGAGGGGGGTGAATAGCCCTCGTTCTTTGGACGTCGTAATTCGCTCGTTCTTCTTGCGTCGCTTGTCTACGATTGTTGTTAGCGCAGCGGAATACTAATACAAATAACAATACTAACAACAAATACAATCACACGCAATACACAAGATATACGTGGTTCGGAACCGAATGGTTCCTACTCCACGGGTGAGCTCCTCGAGCTCGTGTTATGCGCACGGCACTAACAATACTCCTTATCGACTATACGTCGGAGGTGGAGAAACCTCTCACAAGCAATTACAAAGTAATATAGAAATACAAACAAGAATACAAATACAACACAAAAGAAACTCTTTTCACCGATTGCTTTTGATCACTTGTTTGTTGCTTGCTTTGATTGGCTCTTGAAGGACTGGAATGCAACGGCAAATCCCCTCCAATAGCTTCCTTAAAGGCTTGGGCGAAATCCTCCTCTTGAGCTCCTTTTATAACCTGCATCAAGCTGATCTCGCGCCCATCAGTCGACTGATCGTGACCATCAGTCGACTGATATCGTTGCCGTTGTCTCACAACGGCCGGATCCACGTCGGACAAGTTCCAACGGATCACACATCAGTCGACTGATGGCACCCATCAGTCGACTGATCATCCATCAGTCGAGGTCGAAGCTCGACTCCATTCTCGTGCGCGTGCAGTGTCATCACGATCGTCGCCTTGGTCGGCCGATCGTCATCCCATCGATCGCTCCTTCATCGGCCGATCACCACTGGTTCGATCGAACACCGTCGAACCTATTCGACTAGAGCGATCGGCACCTATGCTACCGATCGATGTAGCTAAAACCTCAAACATTACCATGTTTGAGCCTCCGACATTCAGTCTTAGCCACTTGGCCAAGTCCACACGGAGTTCCCCACCGAAGCTCTCTTCCCTCGGATGCGCCAAGCGCACGGCTTCGCAACGCCATCCTTCGCGTCTCATGCCCTAGAAGTATGCTTCCTTTTGGGCTCACTCCCTTCGCTCCCCGTCCGGCGGTCCCTCGGATGCACCAAGCGCACGGCTTCGCAATGCCATCCTTCACCGACTCAAGGACCCCGAGCCTAGTGAACTTACCAAGTCCTCAAGACTTCCCAAATGCACCAAGCGCACGGCTTCGCAATGCATTTCTCACCAAGCACCGAGCGCACGGCTCCGCAATGCTTTGGATTTCCCATGCCAAGCACCGAGCGCACGGCTCCGCAATGCTTTGGACTTCCCATGCCAACCCCATGTTGGACTTTCCCATGACAATCCCATGTCATGAGTTTTGTCTATCATCAAAATACCATCGGGAGTCTACCTGGGACGATTGCACCAACAATCTTCCAACAATCTCCCCCTTTTTGATGATTGACAAAACTACCATCTCAAGTCTACCAATTCTCCCATATTGGCAATTCTCATATCCCAATGAGAATTCCAACGAACCCTAATTGGTAGCTTGGTAACTTCTCCCCCTTTTTGACATTACATCAAAAAGGTCCTCCTCAAGGGTATGAATGTCTCATATCCCAATGAGATCTTACAATCTCTCCCTTGGAGGAACGCATGCCTACAATCTTCCAAGTGATCCCATATCACTTAAAGAGAGGCACCCCAATTTCCTCCCATGAGGAAATACAAATCCATCCTCCCATGATGGATTCCTCCCCCTAGAGGCTTGCTCCCCCTTGACCATTGCACCAACAATGTCCTTGGAGAGTCCCTAAGCCAATAGGAACATTTACCAATCAAAATTAAGGCAAAGTTCAACAATGAACTTTCTTCCACCTTAAAATTGATACTCACCCTCAACCCAACTCCTAATCCATATCCAATGGATTTCCACCCTCTCTAATGCTATTCCAAGCATATCCTAGGGTTAGGAGTGGTTAGGGGACCTTAACCTAGCTGAACATGGGCCTAATTATCAAGATTTACCCGAAATCAGCTTGTGCCAGTCGACTCTGTCAGATAACAATGATCGCTTACCATCACCGACCGCCGCCTGGCAATCTCGATAATCGACTTTCAGTTTTCAGATTTCAGAAATGAATTTCCGAAATCCATAAGTAAATATACATACATAGATAAATCTTGAAATTTGGTATGCATAATACTTATTACAATCATTATGGGTGAAAATTATTGGAAAATTATTTTACCCATTAAATTAGGAGATTGATACAAAGTTCAAAAGTTTAGAAAAGCTTCAATAAAGAGCCCTCTTTGTATCATCCCATTCAATGGTGATAGCTATCACAAGATAGTCTTCACCAAGGTTTTGCAAAATGTTTTCAAAATGTTTTCAAAACCTTTAATTTCATTTTCCTAAACATCTCACTAATATCTAGATTTGTAAAACACATTCAAGGCAATTAACATAGTGAGATGTGGGTTTTTGTTCTTTTCTTGGTCTCATGCATATATCTAGGCAATATTTATTTGATTCCCATCAAATTGTGCCATAGTCCTTGCATGTCATTCATTTTCCCATCAAATTGTGCAATATTTAGATAAAAACATATGCCAATATCATGATGTCATGGCATGTAAATGAACCTTAAGCATACATGACATCTAAAAATAACATTAAACATGATCATGACATTTTTATAAATAAAAATGAGAATGATGTCATGACATGGCAAGGCAAATAAAGCATGGCAAGAAAAATATACTAAGGTATAGAATACCTAAGTGTTAAAATCAATTTGCCATTTCTAGGAATTAAATTCATTTTGCCTTAATGCCATTCATTTTTCTAGTGTGCCAAAAACCCAAAATGGCACACCAATACCTCTAAGACCTAATTGTGCCAATTTAAATCATTTTAAACTTCTCAAGCATATTGGCACACCCTAATGTGTCAACTCTACTATGGTTAGGTTAACTACCCATCCACCTAGGGTTGACACACCCTAACCAATTTAGCGTGAATCGATCACGCTTTTAGGAACCCAATACCTATTGGAGCTCCTTGGGTTAACAAGGTATTCCCTAGAGATAACTTCCCTAGATACCTTCCTAATGACCCTTTTAGGCTTTGAAGCCTTAGTCAAATGGGTCTTACTTGGGTCAACTCTAGAGGTGACTCCTCCATTGACCTTCTTAGTGGCTTTCTTGGTTTTTCTTAAGTCCTTGGCCACTAAACACATACCATGGCTAGACTTAGGGATAACTTCCCTATTAGCCTTGGTTTGTCTAGACCTAGAAATAGTTTCATAATCAAATGGAACATTATGGTAGGACATAGGTTTGTGACCCAAACCCTTCTTGCCCTTAGACATTTCTTGTTTTCTAGGTTTTGTTTTTTGTATGTTAGGCCCTTTAACCAAATTTGATATTAATGCTAGGGTCTTCTCCAATTTTTCAAGCCTTGACCTTAAGGCTTGGTCTTCTAACTCCAACTTCCTCAATTTTGAATTTTCATTAGATTTAGGGGAAATATTTTTCCTTTTAGGCATGTGCCTAGATTTCTTGGGATTAATACCCAACTTTTCTTCAACTCTCCTAATTGACTCTTTAGGTAAAATTGATCTAGAATTGTGAGTCCTAGGTTTGTTCTTAGAGAAACTAACATGCTTAGCACTTAAACAAACATGTTTATTCCTACTAGCATGCTTTTCATTAATCATAGCAAGAGAGCTAAAATAATTCCTTTTGGCATGCTTTTTGACTTTAGGAATTAAAGGTGCATTAAATAAATGTACCTTAGGGTTAGCTTTAGGAGCTCCCCCTACATGAGTTGCACCTTCTTGCCCTTTCTTCCTCCCCCTAGGGCATTGGCTTCGGTAGTGTCCATTTTGATTGCATTTGAAGCACACAATGTGCTCTTTGCTTCTAGTTGAGGGAACACCGGCATCCTTTGACTTTGGGTTGACTTTTGGTGTCGATGCCTTCTTCTTAGCCAATTTAGGGCATTTGCTTTTGTAATGCCCTTTCTCCCTACACTCAAAGCATATTATGTGATTTTTATTCAAAATGATAACACTTGAGTTACCTAGGAGGTGGTGGAGGCCTCTTCTTGATCTTCACTTCCCGGATGGAGATGCTTCTTGTTCTTGCTCCGGGATGGAAGATTTCCTTTCCTCCCCCTCAAAGCTAGAGGTGGAGGTCTCCACCAAGTCATCAACATCTTCAAATGTTGTGGGTGCTTTTTCCTCGGCATTTTCCTCTACTTGTGCCGATTGGGAATTTTCTTGGAATTTCATTACCTTATTCCATAATTCCCTTGCATCCCTATAATCACCCAATCTAGACCAAATAGAGTTAGGTAATAAATCACTAAGTAATTTTATTACCTCAAGATTTGTCTTGAAGTCCTTAATTTGGTCTTGGGTCCACCTTGACTTCTCAATTTGCTTGTTGTTTTTATCCCTAGGCATCTCAAAACCATTTTCTACAATAATCATATAATCAAAATTGGTTTCGAGATATACCTCCATCCGCTTCTCCACCAAGAAAAATCTCCATCGAATTTTGGTGGATGGATGAAGCCGCCATTTGTAGTGCTCTCGCGTGCTTAGTCCTTGAAGAGCGACCTCGGCTCGATACCACTTGTTGGGAGATCGGTTGGCCAGAGGGGGTGAATAGCCCTCGCTCTTTGGACGTCCGTAATTGCTCGTTCTTCTTCTTATGTCTTGTCTACGATTGTTGTTAGAGCAGAGGAATACTAATACAAATAACAATACTAACAACAAATACAATCACACGCAATACACAAGATATACGTGGTTCGGAACCGAATGGTTCCTACTCCACGGGTGAGCTCCTCGAGCTCGTGTTATGCGCACGGCACTAACAATACTCCTTATCGACTATACGTCGGAGGTGGAGAAACCTCTCACAAGCAATTACAAAGTAATATAGAAATACAAACAAGAATACAAATACAACACAAAAGAAACTCTTTTCACCGATTGCTTTTGATCACTTGTTTGTTGCTTGCTTTGATTGGCTCTTGAAGGACTGGAATGCAACAGCAAATCCCCTCCAATAGATTCCTTAAAGGCTTGGGCGAAATCCTCCTCTTGAGCTCCTTTTATAACCTGCATCAAGCTGATCTCGCGCCCATCAGTCGACTGATCGTGACCATCAGTCGACTGATATCGTTGCCGTTGTCTCACAACGGCCGGATCCACGTCGGACAAGTTCCAACGGATCACACATCAGTCGACTGATGGCACCCATCGATCGATCATCCATCGATCGAGTCGCGAGCTCGACTCCATTCTCCTGCCCGCGGTCATCATCGATCATTGCCGTCCCTTGGCGGTCGGATCATCATCCATCGATCGATCGCCTCCCTGCGGTGACCGATCACCTCGTTCGTTCGAACACTGGTCGAACCTATTCGACCTAGAGCAGTCGACTGGCACCTATGCCAGTCGACTGATGTCAGCTAAAACCTCAAACATTACCATGTTTGAGCCTCCGACATTCAGTCTTAGCCACTTGGCCAAGTCCACACGGAGTTCCCCACCGAAGCTCTCTTCCCTCGGCCTACGTCCCTCGGATGCGCCAAGCGCACGGCTTCGCAACGCCATCCTTCGCGTCTCAAGTCCTAGAAGTATGCTTCCTTTTGGGCTCACTCCCTTCGCTCCCCGTCCGGCGGTCCCTCGGATGCACCAAGCGCATGGCTTCGCAATGCCATCCTTCACCGACTCAAGGACCCCGAGCCTAGTGAACTTACCAAGTCCTCAAGACATCCCAAATGCACCAAGCGCACGACTTCGCAATGCATTTCTCACCAAGCACCGAGCGCACGGCTCCGCAATGCTTTGGATTTCCCATGCCAAGCACCGAGCGCACGGCTCCGCAATGCTTTGGACTTCCCATGCCAACCCCATGTTGGACTTTCCCATGACAATCCCATGTCATGAGTTTTGTCTATCATCAAAATACCATCGGGAGTCTACCTGGGACGATTGCACCAACAATCGTATCATCGGTAAGTTGGGAAATAATATTATTTACATGGTGTGTCGTTGATTATAGGAGGAAACTTTGTCCTATATATTAGGTTGATGATGTCCCCTTGAGGAGCTCATAAGGTTCATCATGTAAACCCTACAGGTTGACTTAGTCAACATGATGATAAGGTTGAGTGGTACTACTCGAGGAGTTAGATGTTAATTAATTGATGGTCAGTAAATCAATTAATTGACGGACATTCGATATCTTAAACACGGGGAGATGGATGTACAAATAATATATGGAGCCCATATTAGTTTATGGGGGTTGGTGAGGTAATTCAATGATGATCCTCTAGTGGAATGGAACATCATTCATGGATCAAGTTTGTGTGGTTCCGATCCATCGGGCGGCCAAGATCCAACTCCTCCTCATGATCCCTATAGTAGCCTAATATAATCCTCATAAAGTCTAGATTCGACAGTAGAGATTAAATCTCTAGATCCGACGGTGGAGATTAAAATTCTAGAACCGACGGTTGAGATTAAATCTCTAGATCCGACGGTTGAGATTAAATCTCTAGATCCGACGGTTGGGATGAAACCCTAGATCTGACGATTGGGATGAAACCCTAGATCCGACGGTTGGGATGAAACCCTAGATCCGATGGTTGGGATGAAACCCTAGATCCGACGTTGGAGATTAAATCCCTAGATCCGACGGTGGAGATTAAAGGAGGCTTAAGCCTAACTCTATATATAAGGCTCTAAGGTGGGCTGCAACAACTTAATGAAAAGGTTGCTAGTTTTCCTTGAGAGATTAGAGTTTTGCCTACCTAAGCTTGGGCGGCAAGAAACCCTAAGGAAGCTTTTGGTTGGGCGGCTAGGGTTTGGATTTAGGAGTAGGCGGCAACAAGAGGAGAAGATCCCTTCTTCTTCCTAAGGTGTGGCCAGCACCTATCCCTCTTCTTCTTTTCAACCTTGGCCGGCGCTCTTCCCATCTTCCTTTTCTCCTTGGCCGGTGGAAACAAGGGCTAGGTTTTATCCTTGGAGCTCTTGGCCGGCGCCCTCTTCTTTTCTCCTTGGTGGCCGGCGGCAACTATTCTTCAAGGTTGGCCGGTGCTCAAGAAGCTACTCCTTGGCCGGCGGTTATATCAAGTTCCATGGCTTGGTGGCCGGTTCTAGATAGGAGAAGGAGTTTTCGTTTGGTTCTTCTCTTTGTTCGGAGCGAGCAAAGAAGGGAAGAACGTGATCTAGGAAGCTTCAACTCGTGGAAGATCTTCGCCCACACGACGTCCATGAGGAGGATAGGACATACGATAGATGATCGAGAGGTATAAAAGTTTTATAACTTTTATTATTGATCTTTGCATGTTCTTATTGATATGCTAGCTTATGTTCTTTATGTTAGTATGTGTTGATTATACTATTTTACATTTGTATGTATTTGTATAATCATGGAACCCGATGACAAACACAAAAATCGGTGATCCGTCCGTCGTCTCTTCCGCGGCTAATCGGCTAGAAGAGTTGTGTTGCTTAAACAACTAGTTTGTTCAAGCGATCGCTCAAGTCGTTAGCACGACGATGAATTGGTTGTGCTTAGGAAACTCATCCCATCTGGATTAGTTTTCATTAGTGAAAATTTTAATCCGGGGACATGGGAGCCGATGAGCCTCCGAAGCTGATTCCCATCAATAAGTTCCTACAGCAACAGCAGCAACCCTTGCTCCATTGCCTACTCGTAGGTCCACCTCACCCTTTGTCAATGCCCTGCTATTTCTCAGCGCCTGCACATTGGTACAAATGTGAGATGCACATTTGGTATCTAATACCCATGATGAAGAAATAGGTAGATTGACTTCTATAACATTTATACTTGAAGTAGAAGTCTCACTTCTTTTCTTCTTAAGATATTCCATGTAAGCTTTGTAGTTACACTTCCAGTGTCCAGCTTCCTTGTAGTGGAAGCAAGCCCCTTCCATGGCTACCCCTCCTTTGGCTTTAAGTTCTTTTCCTTTTCCCTTGGCTTGGGACTTTCCCTTACCTTTAGGCTTGCCCTTGCCTTTCTTTTTGTGCACCATCAAAATGGTGTCAGATTTTCCCTTCTTAAGGTTAAGCTCAGCAGTTCTCAACATGCTGAGCATCTCAGGAAGTGGCTTATCAATTTCATTCATGTTGTAATTCATGACAAATTGATTGTAGGCTTGTGGGAAAGATTGCAAGATCAGGTCAGTGGCCAGCTCTTGGCCAAGTGGGAATCCCAGCCTTTGTAGGTTTTCTACGTACCCAATCATCTTGAGTACATATGGACCTACGGGAGTCCCTTCTTGCATTTTGGACCTAAACAATGCCTTAGAGACTTTATATCTCTCGTGCCTTGCTTGTCCTTGATATAGTTGACGAAGATGTCGAACCATATCATAAGCATTCATGAACTCGTGTTGCTTCTGAAGCTCAGAGTTCATGGTCGCGAGCATTAGACATGACACATCTAATGCATCATCTTGATGCTTCTTGTAAGCATCTTTGTCAGCTCGCGAGGCAGTGGCAGGAGGTGCCTCCGGAATGGGCTGCTCTAGGACATACAACTTTTTTTTCTTGAGTGAGAACAATTCTTAGGTTCCTATACCAGTCCAAGAAATTTGCTCCATTGAGCTTGTCCTTCTCAAGGAAAGAACGCAGAGAGAGTCTTCATGTTTATCGACATAGTTATCTACAACATACAATGCAGAGAATTAATATCATATTCCTTTTATCATTTAATTAGGCCTTTAATCAAATGATGCTCCCACTGAATTAGAGGAATTTTGTAGAATCGAGTTATGGATGTGGTCAAACCACATTACTAGATTCATACAAACTAGCTATAATTCTTGCAGGACAAGATCCACATCATACTAAGCCTTGAGTTAGCTTTGGCTAAATTGCCCAAGACTTAGTACGATCGGTGGGTAACACATTACCGATTACATCTCTATGCAACTCTTGTTTATAGGATCAAGACCCACATTTACAAAAGACGTTGAGTTAGCTTTGGCTAAATCGCCCAAGATTTAGTGTAAATGCGATCTTATCCTATCTTTCCAATGGTTGGAATATGCCTATAGTTGTTCTACTCAATCCAATTGAGTTAACTAGTTTTGCTCAATCTAATTGAGCTTACTCTAACCCAAGCGTGATAGGAGGGACCAAGATTGTCCCTTCGCACCCTACCAAGATAATATGCGTTGCTCTGCTTTGGCAGATTCAACAACAGCAAATGATCGAGGTAGTGATGGGTATCAAGGCTCGGTAGGCATTTACGAGTTGATTTAATTAAGATCTAATCTAATCGTAATGTGTATCATATACGCATTAAGGCCTTTATTATCCTATATTAGCATGCATCACATACATACATACATTATTCTAGCATGCATCATATACATACAAGCATTATTCTACTAGCATGCATCACATACATACAAGCAAAATCAAATATATATATATATATATATATATATATATATATCAACATATATATATATATAATTAACTGTGATGTAGTCATGGCCCTACTACGATCTTCTCAAGCCAATGAGAAGATCGGACGGTCAACCTAAGGCTATTGGCTTCTCCAAGTGCTTCCTTTGACCGCCATGTATCGTCGACACCCTTCTCGTAACTTTGTCTACAAGTGGACTTTCCATCGCTCCATTTTGTACATTAAAAATATGAAACTCGAGTTGCATTCGAGTCTAAAACTATTTACAACTAGAATTTCAAAAGAAGAGGTACGACGCATAGGTCACATACACTATACAACACGTACAACCACAAAAAATGGCACGCAGGCCGTATTATGAATTACAACACACATAATCTAATCAAATTGGAATCATTGGGCCATGACAATCATAGAATTATACATAATTCTAAATTATGTATTTTTACAGGAAATTTATATAATTTTTTCTAATTTTTTTTTTCAAATTTAAGAGTCACCTCTACGTAACGGTCCCGCTAAGCGGTTTCCGGGCGCGATCGCGGGACAAGGCCCCTTTCGGGGATAGGGGAAGCGCCCATACTCACAAAATTAACTTCGCGAGTGTCCCTATTACGATCCTACAGCGACTTAAGTCGCTGTCCCAAAAACCTAAAGCGAGAACTCACCGTTTCGGAGAGTTTTTCTCGACGGTTGAAGCCTACAAGTGTCCCAACACTCGTTGCTTCGACTCTTCGAGAAAAATACCCAAAAATTCTATAAAATTAGGAAATTTACAGAAACATAAAAATCTATAATTTTTATATCTAATATAAAAACTACAAAAATGAAACACATATATGCTTCGCACGTGGCTCTGATACCACTGTTGGGTTTTTCCGAGCCGCAAAAACCGGTTTTTGCGTTGCAGAAACCTCGGAAGCCCCGACCACGGATCTGTGCGAAGATGTATTAAGACTAAAACATGTATATGCTTATATAAAACCCTAGATCTACCTTATATCTATATGATAAGGATGTTACCCTCGATGCGACGCCCTTCGCAAATTCCGCTCGTCCAAAAGGTTCGGCGGAACTCAAGAGCGTCAAGTGCACACTCCTCTATTGGTATCCACACAAGCAAAAGGTAGAGAAAAGCAATCTTGAGTGTGCTAGCACTCCTTAGATGCTCGGCAAGATGAGGAAGGAGAGAGGGAGAGCTTGAGAGAAGTTGATCCAAGGAAGAAGATGAAGTTGTGTGTAACTCACCAAATGAATTCAACCATCAAAACTCCTAAAGTGGTCGGCCACTTCAAGGCTTGGGAGGTTACATGCATGCATGTAACTCCCATGGCTCTTGGTCTCCCTCATGAGGTGGCACCACATGATAAGTCAATGATGATGTGGAGCATCATCATTGGTCGGCCATGCCATGTCATTATCATGACATGGCATTTGGTCAAGTCAAACTTGACCTTTCATCTTCCCTCTCAAGTTAAGTCAAACTTGACCTCTAATCTCCCATGGTTGATCAAATCTAACCACTTGACTCAAGTCAATTTAATTTAATGAATCTCTATTCATTAATTTAAATTGATATGATGAATCAAATCTAAATTAGACTCATTCAACACTTGAATCAACTTGAGTCTAACTCAATTAGTCTAATTTGGATTACTCTTAATCCAATTTGGTTCATCCCATGAACCTAATCCTCATGGTTCATCATATGAACCTAATCTCCATCTAATTGATCTTATCTGTGTGACCCTATAGGTTCTTGTAACATTGGCAATTTTCCTAAACCGATTTAGGAACATAAGCAATGAGCAGTATCGAGCAACACATCATTGCTACCCAAGTTACAAAAATGTTGAGCTCCAACATCACCTTTGTGACTACTAATTGTGACTCTCACAATATGTGACAATGACCCTCTATCCTTGACATCTAGATTGACCAATTGAGGCATAGACGTGTCATCCTCAGTACAATCTATATCTTGAACTCTAAGTAGACTCACTCTAATCAAATGAGCTCAATATCTCATATTGACTCATTTGGGCATGGCCATACACTTCGTGGTCTCACTCTATCAAGAATAACGATGTCTCTCTCGTCATATAGGAGGGATAGATCCCATCTACATCACTCACATCCCTCTGCATAATTTGTTACATACCCAGTAATCGCCATTATAGTCCACCCATTTACGGGTGACGTTTGACGAAGCCAAAGTATGCAACTCCTTATGTAGGGAACCATGGTGACTTCAGGTCTAAGGACTAATAGTCATACTAATAGCCACATGAGAAAGTATATGACACTCATATAACGATCAATGATACTTTCTTATGGCGGGTCATTCAGTATACATTCTCCAATGCATACCCATGTGTCAACTAGATATCTCATATCCATGACTTGTGAGATCAAGTCATCATGTTGACCTACATGCTAGTCTCTACGCATTAACATTGTCCCTGAATGTTAATACTTGACTAGGAATGATTAAGAGTAGTGTTCTGTAAATCATCTCATTATCGATTCAACCAATCGATTGATATAGATAAGAACCTACTACTCAAGGACATTATTATATTTAGTTATTTGACACCAATACAAGTAAATATAATAACCATGCCTTTATAAATAGGAATATGATACAATAAAGTCCATACAACAATCATCACATGATTGGCTCTAGGGCTTTCACTAACAGTGTTATATCCTCTTGTACCGGTGGTACAGAAGAAGCGACTTCCCCTTTCAATTCCTCCAGAACAATCTTACTCATGGGCTTGTGGTTCATGACATAGTCTTCCTGTAGAAATCTGGCATTCGTGCTGACGATCACCCTCTGATCTCTAGGACTATAAAATAAACCACCTTTCGTTCCTCTAGGATAACCAACAAACATGTGCACTTCTGTACGAGGTTCCAACTTACTAGCATCTGCCTTCAGCACATGTGTTGGACTCCCCCATATCAGAATATGTCTTAGACTAGGCTTTCGCCCAGTCTACAATTCTGTGGGAGTAGAAGGCATTGATTTAGACGGACCCAGTTTAGAATGTACACTGCCGTATCTAGAGCATATCCCCAGAACAAATTTGGCAACTCAGAATAACTCATCATCGATCTAACCATCTCCATAAGAGTCCTATTCCTTCGCTCCGCTACACCATTCTGCTGGGGTGTGCCAGGTGGAGACAATTGGGATTGAATCCCAGCCTCTGATAAGTAATTCCTAAACTCTCCCAAGAGGTACTCACCACCACGATCAGATCATAGTGTCTTGATACTTTTACCTTGACGTTTCTCCCCATCAGCCTTGAATTCTTTGAACTTGTCAAAGCATTCAGACTTGTGGCGCATCTAGTAAATGTATCCATATCTCAAATAATCGTCTATAAAAGAGAAGAAATACTCAAAACCACACTAGCCTTGATAGACATAGGACCACACAAATCAGAATGAACCAATTCTAACACATCTTTAGCTCTATACCCCTTGGCCTTAAAAGGCCTCTTGGTCATTTTACCCTCCAAGCAAGATTCGCAGGTTAGGAAATCTTCCACCACTAATGAACCTAGAGGTCCATCAGCTATCAACCTTTGAATTATGCTTAGGTTAATATGACCAAGCCTAAGATGCCAAAGATATGTTTGGTTCATCTTCGAAGGTTCTTTTCTCTTATTGGAATTAGAAGATGAGTTATTACCTTCTATTTGCATCGTGGGAGCTTTTAGTTCAAGTGTGTATAAATTTTCTATCAATGCACCCGAACAGATAATGTCCCTATTCCTTCTTATAACAACTCTGTCATTAAAAGAAATAGAATATCCATCCATAAACAATTTAGAAACTGAAATTAAATTCTTTCTAAATAAAGGTACATAAAGGCAATTCTTAAGAATCAAAACTTTATTTTTCTCAAAAGATAAATAAACGTCTCCCACTGCAACAGCCGCCACCTTCGTGGCATCGCTCAGCTATACGATAATCTCCCCCTCAGTTAGTCGTCTGGTTTCCTGGAACCTCTGCAAAGTATTGCAGACATGATCAGTGGCTCCCGTATCTACATACCAGGTGTCGGTAGATTACACCGCTAAACATATTTCAATGACTAGACCAAAAGATATACCTTTGTTCTTCTTGCGGTTGGGGCAGTCCTTCTTCCAGTGTCCAGTCTGCTTACAAGTGAAGCACTTGCCTTTTGGCTTCTTCCTCCTCCCTGAGTTCCTCCCACCACCTTTGCCCTAGCTTGTTTCTTCTTCTTCTTACCTTTCGCCTTAGAAGTAGAAACCTTTTGGGTAACCATGACATGCGCCTGAGCACTCTGACGAAATAGCCCCTCTGCTGCCTGGAGTTTGTCAGAAGCTCCGCCAACGAATACAACCTCTTGTTCATGTTGTAGTTCAGGAGAAACTGCTCAAAACTCCTAGGTAGAGACTGGAGAATGATATCGACCTGGGTTTCCCCATGGATCTCAGCTCCAAGGACCTCCAGCTCATTCAAATGAGCTATCATCTTGAGAACATGATCCCTCACGGGTGTTCCCTCGATCATGGTGGTCATCATTAAGTTCCTCATGGCTTCCTGCCTAGCAGCCCGATTCTGGTGTCCAAAAAGTTCTTTGAGATTGAGCATCATGTCATAAGCAGTGGGCATGGCTTGATGCTAATGTTGCAGTACATTTGATATAGATGCCAAAATATAACACCGCGCCATCTCATCAGTTTTGATCCACTTCTTATAACTCTCCTTCTCCTTTTCCCTAGAATCATCCGCAGGCTTAGGAGGGCACTCTTCGAGGAGTATATATTTGTATTCCTCACCAGTCAAGACAATGTCAAGATTCCTCTTCCAATCAACATAGTTGGGTCCAGTAAGTTTATTCTCTTTCAGTATCACAACAAGTGGGTTGAAAGTCATTTTGAAAGAAAACCTAAGAATCACATAGATAAAAAACATTAGATTTCAAAAAATTATTGATTCATCAAACAATAAAATTTTAAAATCAACCAACACCTCAAAACATCGAGAATATCGTATGCCACGATAGTGTGGACGTATACGAATTCTACATTTGTAAGAAGAGGTTTTACCCATTAATTTTACTCTCTTGTCAACCTAACTTTTTGTCAAGTAAAATTAATAGTTGGTTCCTCTTTGTCCCTACAAATAAAAGAAGTGACTCCGATGTGGATGATACTTATATTTGTATCTAAGTGTTCACCATTACTCGGTACCAAGTAATTATCTCGGGTTATGTGCCTTTCGATGGGGAAGTACACACGCTCCTTAATAATATCCTATAACCATATTTGACCTTGGCATCCACAAAAAAACTCATCCGATGGGGAGGAAGGCACTCAGAGCCGACGCACAAGTTTCTTTGCATCACATGTCAAATCGTAATGTAGGTCGTGGGAATTTATAAAAATATCCCTCTCCCACTTAGTAATTTAAAATTGAGGAATTTTCTAGCCTACGACATGCATATCAAACAATAAGCAATAAATATGAAAAATAAAAATTTTCCAACTATTATGGCTTTTGTCTTCAATATGTCTTCCGCCGTATCACCATCTCGTCCGTTCCTCCTACGCCATGTACGAGCCATCCGGAGATCCGAGCCGAGACTAAATATTTTAATTTACATCCATCGATACTATACTCCATGAGGGAGTGTACATGAAATCTAGATCGAAAGTAAACTAAAATAAAAAGAGTGGTTAAACAATTCCGTATCTAATTTACAAAAATTAAATACTAGCCTCGTCAACCCCGAGGATTCAACAAAATATACAATTACACACATACAATCACATACACACATATGACCATAATATTTGGATCCTATGCCTTCAACCAAAGAGTGAACCTACGCATATCCTACTATTATCCGAGACAAATAATATATGAAAAGTGCATAAAAGTAACTGAATCCTAAACACACAAAACTAGAAACCGTGGCTCTGATACAACTTGAGGGTAGGAAACTTCGCTTCCCACTTCAACTCGATCGCTTGTTCATGGCGATCCCATCGATGTCCCCGGATTAAAAAAATTTAATCCTAGACAAAAGGGATCGCCCAAGCAACTGTTTCATCGTCGTGCTATTCGATTAGAGTGGTCACTTTAACAAACTTAATGTTCAAGCCACCAACCTCTATTCTATGAATAGCCGCGGAATAGACGATGTATGGATCGCCGACTTTTGTGTTTATGTTCGGGGTCCAAGTTATATTAGCCACAAAATAGAATATATCATGCATATATAATTGAAAACCATTATAAACATCTTACATAAGAAAATAGACAAGTATTATACCTCTCGATCTTCTATCGTATGTCCTTCCTCCTTTTGGACGTCGTGTGGGAGACGATCTACCAAAAGTCAAAGCTCCTAGATCACCAATCTTTCTTCCTTGCTCGCTCTGAAAAAAAGGAAGAATAAGAAACAAAACACTTCTCCTTCTTTCAACTAACCACCAAGCTCCAAGCTTGGTGCTTGCCGCCGGCCAAGAAGGAGATCAAGGAGAGTGAACACCGGCCAAGACTCTAAGGGAAGAGACCCTAGACTTCTTTCCACCGGCCAAGGAGACGAGAGAAACTTGTTTGGATGCCGGCCAAGGTCTAGGGAAGGAGAAGGGGCACCGACAACTCTTAAGGAAGAAGAATAAGAAGAGGAAAAACTTCCTTATTTGTGGCCGCCCAAGCACAAACCCTAACTCCAAGCCTCTTGCTGCCCAACCCTAATCTCCCTTGCCTCTCATTCTATCTCCACGCCAACCCTTAATCCCCTTTTTATAGAGTTAGGGATAAGCCTTGTTTTAATCTCCACCATTAGTTCTAGGGATTTAATCTCTACCTTTGGATCTAGAGTTTTGTTTTCATCCATTGGATCTAGGCTTCATGAGGTATTAATAGGCTACAATAGGGACCATGAGGAGGAGTTGGATCTTGGCCACCCAATGGATCAAGCCAACATAAAGTCCGATCCATTAATGATAATCCAATCCACTAAAGGATTATCATTGATCTACCTCACCAACTTCCATAAGTTAATATGGGCTCTATATATTATTTGTACATTTTTCTCTCCGTGTTGAAGATCTCGAATGTCCATCGATTAATTAATTTACTGACCATTAATTAATCAACATCTAACTCCATGAGTAGTACCACTCAACCTTTTCATCATGTCGGACCAAGTCCTCCTGCAGGATTTACATGATGAACCTTATGAGCTCCTCAAAGGGACATCATCATCCTAATATATAGGACACGATTTCCTCCTATAATCAACGGCACACCATATAAATAATATCATTTCCCAACTTACCGAGCCTATCGATTTAATCTATAAATCTCGCCCATTGGTAAATCAATGAAATGAATACTAAGTATATGTGCCCATTATTATATCGGGATTAAGAGTATGTACAATATAATATCTGAGGTTTGATTCAATTATGTAGTCAGCAATAAATCGAATCACCTCTAAGTCGGTCCTGCTCAATACACACAAAGTGTACTAGTGTGATTCTATGGTCAAGACAAACCAATACCAAATCTCACTACAACCATACCAATGGTTTGTCCAAAGCCATCTCGGTTGTGAGCCTATACTTATATTTTACAAGGAGTCGATAACATGATCTCCCGTGTGAACCACACACCATGTTATCTACAATGTAATGTATTAGACAATATGCATAACCATAAATATGCAAACAATAATCTTGTGATTCTTATTTCAAAAATAAAGATGTTCATACAAAAGATAGACTTTTCAGTATACATCCCAACAACTGAAGCCCTAAAAAGCTTCAGGAACTCGCAACGGGGAGGAAGAATGTCATCGAAGATCTAAGTTCTGCACTTCAACGCCGGAGAGAAGGCCACATCGGCATTGTAACCTCTTGTTTTTGTATTTTATTTCTGATATATTCGAACATGAACATGTCTTGTGATTCTCCTCTTCTATATATGGAGTAGTTCCTTCAATTCTAGGATTAGGAAGTAGCTTGTATATGCATGACATATTGCTTCAAATTGAATTTTGTTTTTGAGTTTGAATTTGCAATTGGAAATTGTTTATAGCAATATCTATGCGTATTTTGTTTTCTACCTAGTGTGCTTAGGCGATACGATGGGTGACAACCCTTGTATCTAAGATTTAGGGGATTTATACAAGGAACCTAGGGGTAAACCTGATCTCTTGTAACCGTGGGTGGAAGGATGCGATGGAACTGGAAACGGTTTGTCGCAGGGACTGATTTGGCATCCTCGTACTGCCTATCCCATCCTTGTAAGGCAGAGATAGCTTTCGATAGATGTGGTGTCTCATCAGGAGAGTGTATAATGTCCCTTCCACAAAACCATAGTTAAACGTTTAGACAATGCCCAATTGATAGCATGTTTTGCGACACACAAGCGAAACCGAAGTCTTAGAACTCCTCTTAAAGATCTCGGCACGCTCCTTTCTTCCTCCATGTGACACCATACTAGAGTTTAGTCCACCAACATCCCTCGCAATCGAAACCTTTAGATTTTACTTCCGAACGATTTCACCCACTGAACAAATCGGTACTTTAATCTCAGTCCCTGTGGGATCGATAAACTTTTATTACTTGATCACATCCATGCACTTGTGGGTGTTGAGCGCGAGCACACGCTTCGAGTCCTCGACGGTCTCCATCGCGAGATTTGAGGTCACGTTTGCGTGCATCAAGTTTTTGGCGCCGTCGCCGGAGACTGATCGATTCGATATCGAATCGAGAAGTGGATAATTGGATCGGACTTAGGATAGATTTACTTTTATTGTTTTGTTTTATTTTATTTTATTTTATTTCAGTTTTGTTTATTCAATTTCTCTTTCCTTATCTATAATTTTCTGTGTATAACAATGCATGCTTTTACTCATGATTATGGTCAATTGAATGTTATAAGTTTTGGTAATATTTATTGTGAACATTGTGGTGAAACATGACATACTATTAATAATGGTCAGGATATATTCGATCCTTCACAATTTGAATAAGAAGATGTCACCTACAATTACAACCAGTGGCCACAAGATGATTCCTATTCATATAGTTATGACCCTGGGTACTTAAACCCTCAATATTGTCCGCCTAAATCCCGAATTTAGTAGATGATGGAAGATTTCATTCGAACAGAACAAGCGGCAAATACTGAATTCCAACGGCAGCATTCGCAAACAAAGACTCAATATTGTTTCCCAATTCAGAACGAGAGCTATGAATCACCACGGGAATTTTATCCAGAATCACGTCCCCACTTAGAAGCATTGCTAGACAATTCTACTAGGGAATGCAAAGAGCAAAGTCGATAATTCGCGGAGATTATGCAACAGAAAGAAGAAACCAAACGACTAGAAGGTGCCTTTGATGACTGGATTACACCTAATATGGTGGAGACTCACTTTGAGCGAATGGATGAGGAAGACGTAGATGCCATTGGAAGTAAAAAAGGACAATCTATTCAATCACCACTTGAAGAACAACTTGAGGATTATTTAATTAATACTTTAATTGAGGAGTGCATTGCTTCAATTAAAACACCTCCTAACCTCAAGGATCTAGAAGAGCCTACCTTAACCCTCACTGAAACTTTAGTTACTAGTAAAAAAATTCTTTTGGTGAATGATAATGATAAAATTTCATTCGACATAATAGAATATACTAATCAATCTTTTGGTGAGGATGTCTATGGTGAGTTAACTTATTTACATCATTTAGATTATAATGATCAAACTATTGATGATTCGTTGAGACTAATCATGTTCAACATCGAGTCAAAGAAAGCAGCGCACGAGTATCTTGCCCCTCCACGAGGAAGATTTAAAAGATATAGTAATGGAGGACCAAAAGGCAGGAAGCAAAAGGTGATAAAGTATCTGGCCCCTCCACGAGCAAGATTTAAGGGATATAGCGATGGAGGACCACCAGACAAGAGGAATAAGGTGAGCAAATATCTTGCTCCCCCACGACCAAGATTCAAATGCCTCAAATGAAACGTAGGAATAAGGTCGAGCTAAAAGACCTTAAACAAAGAGCTTCTTGGGAGGCAACCCAAGTTTAGTTTTTAGATTTCCCTTTGATTGTATTGCATGCATTTGGTTAATTTTAACTTTGATTTTCATTTCATTTAGCATTAGGATCAGAAGAGAACTTTGCTAGGTAAAAATAAAATCAATATTAGCTTTCATGACGAGGCGTATGAGGAAATTCAGACTATGGTGCAAAAAGGGGAGAAGAAAGGAGATACATGACCTAGCCGTGCATTTTCCCACGGTCGTGCCCGACTGACCCGAGGCACACATGGCCTGGCCATGTGTTTTTACACGACCATGTTGTGCCAGGTTAAGTAGGGCGAGCTGTGTGTTTTCGCCCCATTTGTGCTGTGTGCTTCGATTTATCTTGTCCTAACCATGTGGATTCTTCTTTCCCACCACCTAGAAGCTTTTCCAACCTTCAAGGAAGCCAAAAGGAGCAAGGATGAGGAGGACCAAGCAAATGGCATCTCGATCCGGTGCTTCGGAGCGACGAGCAAGGAGAACCGACACCCCTCAAGCTCCGGAGGAGGGTAACGCTCTACCAACCCTTCTTTTTTGCAACAATGAACATATAGATAGATATAATATGCTTTCTACTCGTAAACGCA
The DNA here is from genome assembly GCA_025175895.1 of Wurfbainia villosa. Classification (NCBI taxonomy): domain Eukaryota; kingdom Viridiplantae; phylum Streptophyta; class Magnoliopsida; order Zingiberales; family Zingiberaceae; genus Wurfbainia; species Wurfbainia villosa. The sequence goes on from CM045995.1 coordinate 29,409,928, forward strand.
TTGCTACTAGGTACCTTGATGAAGATTTGCTAGAGTCCATAGGGTTGTTGGGTGACATTCAAGCCCTACTAGCAAAAAACGGGGTGGGAAGAGATAATGGGAATAAGAAACCCAACCTACCCGAGGATAGTTCTAGAATTTTTGAGTTCCTTAGAGGCGGAAATTTTAACGGGTAGAGAGAGTTAAGAGGGTAGGATAACTTTTAGGATATTTAACATTGAGCATGAATGGCCCCTCCTGTTGGGTTTTCGGCACCGCGGCGTGTGTGTGTTCGATCATGTTTCGTAAACATGAACACAGCGGAAGCAATAAAAATAATAAATCTACATTTATTACAACACACACAACACACGCATGCATATTACAACAAGTGTAGACATAACCGTAAATTTAAATTTGCAATAAAAGGAAATTTATCTACGTTATACCTTTTGTATGACGTGTAGCGAGAACGACATCAATCGGAACGATCCTCGCTAGAATCGTCTCTATCCGTATCCACGCCGAGTTCCTCGGGATGACTTCGCTAAGACACGAGCTTCGTCTTCGTACGGGTTACTAGCCTCGTGTTGAAGACGACGTGATCGAGAGATGATCACGATCCGAATCCAAATTCGGATCCTAATACGAGTTCTCAAAACTCGCTTCTCCGGAGAGGTATTCGTCAACCAATTGACAAATCCTTCGTCCTCCACCTCAGAGGATTACCGGAGATCAAATCCCCGGTAAGTTAGCCGCTGTCGGAGCTCTAACCGTCGTCCAAACGACGCTCCGACAAGAGGAGAACAAGCTGTCCAGAAAAACTGGACAGCTTTGGTGGAGGTGATAGGCGCCGGCCAACCAAGGGAAGAAAAGGCTCACCTTGATGTCAAACCTATAGGAGATCACCGGAGGGTCGCCGGAGGATCACCGGCTGAAGCTTGGTCGCCGGCAAGGAGCTGGACGGCAGCACAACAAGCTGGGCGGCAATGGAGGTTGGGCGGCAACTCCAAGCTAGGGTTTTTTATTAGGGATTAATTATCCCTTAAGCCCTCTTTTATAGAGAACTAATTCTCTTAATGGTTATTGGATCATAACCATTAGGCCCATTAACCCGCTCCATTAAGATAAGTTAAAATAAACCAAACCATGATGGTTTATTTTAAGTTTAAACGAACCGAACCAACTTTTGGTTCATTCGTTTAAAATAAACCAAACCCTTTGGTTTATTCTCCTCCATTGGATTAGAACCAAACCATTTTGGTTCATCCATTACGTCTTCATAAGACTCGGCCCATCCACGCTTCCATTGCGACTGAAACGATTTCATGCTCGCTTTATGTTTGGTCCAACCAAACCTAGTTTCTCTCGGTCTGAGAATCCCATTCTCAAGCTCATTTTAAATCCTTTGGATTATGCTCATTGTGCGTGTGACCAAATAGGTTCTCGGTTTATGTTGGCCATCAATAATTAACCATTAATTATAGAACGATCATGAGTGGCACCTAGTAGTACATCATGATCCCCAATTAACCGAAAAAATCAACGGTTGATCAAGAACTATTTCTAAAACCCTTCAGTAGCTCGAATGATTCGTGCCCCATTCCCTTCACTCATCTTATACCCACTTGGTTCAGGACATGGTCTATAGTGTCAGTCCCCACTAGGCTGACTACGTCACACCTAGCCCAAGTATCAATTCCTTGTCCTACGGATTCTAGTTACTCCACATATATCGAAGAGTACCTTACTCTAAACATGTAATGCTTTGTCCAAATACTTTAGTAACAATCCGACGAGAGGCCATGGGTATACATCTCCTCGCAAGGAGTGGTGAATCCTTTATAGGCTATTCAAACACCTTCGATCACTTCGACTTATACCCAATCATCCCGGGTCCACATCTCCTTAGAGATGTTTGCTTAAGATGTCAAAGCATAAGTCTCCATGATCAAGATGACTTGAATACCGCAAGTCTAAGGAACATCGCACTTAAGCCACAGTAAGAACTTCATTGACATATCTATATATGCAGAGAACCATATGAAGTCTTACGGCTGGTCACTCCAATGAACTAGTTACCATAACTAGCATCCACGATTAACTCCGGACATCACAATGTCTCCAGCCAGTGAGAATCAGCTGCTTGGATACACCAAGGGGTATATCTCATGCTAGTCTGGACAGAATTGATGGTGTCCAAATCCATCAATTCATCGACTAGGGATAATTCCGATACATCACAATTACACATGTAGAGATACTCACTAGTTGTGATCCAATCACAAATTCTCTCATGCTATGAATCGTATCGTTGACATTCAGTAAATGAGTTTAAGATCAAATCAAATACATAAAACATGTATACTCAAATAGTGAATCTTCATTTATCATATAAATTGTTCATACATAAGGCGATTGCCTTAGGACATCTCTCATATATTACTAACAGACTCCCACTTGGCCTAATGCCAATCGCTACGGTATCCAATACCATAAGCTCGTACATGACCCTCAAACTTATTTTGAGGTAATGCCTTAGTCAAGGGATCAGCTAAGTTCCTTTCAGTGGGAATTTTCTCGATTTGTATTTCGTTCCTACTGATGATCTCTCTGATAAGATGATAGCGGCGAAGCACATGTTTGGATCATTGATGAGACCACATCAACTTCTTGATCCAAACCGCTTCCTTTGCTGCTTCCAAAGCTGCAATGTATTCTGCCTCAGTGGCAGAATCCGCTATAGTGTCAAGCTTGGAACCTTTCCAACTTATTGCGCCTCCATTCTAGGTGAATAGATAACCAGACTGAGACATGGAATCATCCTTGTCTGTCTGGAGCTGGCATCCGTATACCCACGTATCACCATGTACCCTTCTCCATATATTAGGAACGCATCATTAGTTCTTCTTAAGTACTTAAGGATCGTCTTAACAGCCACCCATTGATCCATTGTTGGATCAGACTGATATCTGCTCGTGACACTCAGAGCATATGATACATCGGGCCTCGTATATAACATAGCATACATGATAGATCCTATTGCGGATGCATAGGGAATCTTACTCATGCAAATCCTCTCGTCTTCTGTGCACGGACACATAGACTTCGAAAGGTGTATCCCATACCTGATGGGTAGAAAACCTTTCTTGGATTCCGACATGCTAAACCTCTTTACCACTCGGTCTATATATATAGACTGTGAAAGACCAAGCAACCGTTTCGATCTATCTCTATAGATCTTAATCCCGAGGATGTAGGTTGCTTCTCCCAAGTCTTTCATGGAGAATGTCTTGGATAACCAAACCTTAACTGACTGTAAGACTGAAACATCGTTTCCTATAAGTAATATGTCATCGACATATAATACTACGAACACGATTGCACTCCCACTAACCTTCTTGTAAACACAAGGTTCGTCTGGATTTTGTGAGAAATCAAACTTTTTGATTGTCCCATCAAAACGGATATTCCAGCTCCTGGATGCTTGCTTCAATCCATAAATGGACCGTCGCAATTTGCATACCTTGGTTTTATCAACCGATGTGAAACCCTCAGGCTGTATCATATACACGTCCTCGAGCAGGTTTCCATTAAGGAAAGCTGTTTTCACATCCATCTGCCATATCTCATAATCATAATGAGCCGCTATGGCTAGGAGCATCCGAATGGATTTAAGCATAGCTACAGACGAATAGGTTTCGTCATAATCAACACCTTGCTTTTGACGATATCCTTTCGCCACCAATCTAGCCTTATAGGTAATCACATTACCATCCATGTCAGTTTTCTTCTTGAAAACCCACTTGCACCCTATAGGCTTTATGCCTTCAGGTGGGTCAACCAAGTTCCAAACTTGGTTTTCATACATGGAATCCATTTCCGACTTCATGGCACCAAGCCACTTATCCCTTTTTGAACTTGTCAGCACTTCTTCATAACTGGTAGGCTCCTCATCATCAATGAGTAACACGTCGTTCGATTCACTTACGAGAAATCCATATCTCTCAAGAATATTGCGTGTTCTACTAGATCTACGAAGATGTGGTGTTACAATAGGTCCAGCCAATTGCTCATCACTATGAGTTGTTGGCTGTTGTGCTTCATCAGGTATCTCATCAATGTCTATTTGAGTCTCTCGAGCCTCCTCAAGCTCGACGACACTCCCACTGTTTTCTTGCAAGAGAAACTCTTTCTCTAGAAACACAGCATGCCTTGAAACAAACACTTTTTGTTCCACAGGATGATAGAATTGGTAACCCCTTGTTTCCTTAGGGTATCCAACAAATAGACATTTATCAGACTTAGCATCCAATTTGTCTGATACAGTCCGCTTCACATAAGCAGGACAACCCCATATCTTCAAGTAAGATACATTAGGTTTCTTACCATTCCATATCTCATATGGAGTAGTTGAGACTACCTTGGTAGGCATTCTGTTTAACAAGTAAACAGCTGTCTGAAGTGCATAGCCCCAAAAGGACTTGGGAAGAGTCGCATGATTCATCATTGACCTAACCATGTCCAACAAGGTCCGGTTACGCCTCTCAGATACACCATTATGCTGTGGTGTATATGGCGGAGTCCAGTGAGACAATATACCATTGTCTCTTAGATAATCAAGAAACTCTTGACTTAAGTATTCACCACCTCGATCAGATCGAAGTATTTTAATACTCTTATCATGTTGTTTCTCTACTTCATTTTTGAATTCTTTGAACCTTTCAAAGGCTTCAGACTTGTGTTTCATCAAGAACACATACCCAAACCGTGAGTGATCATCGGTGAAGGTAATGAAGTAGCTATAGCCTTCTAATGCTTGAGTTGACATAGGTCCACATACATCAGTATGTATTAGTCCTAGTAACTCTCCCACTCATTCACCTTTTCCAGTAAAAGGTAACTTAGTCATCTTGCCTTTTAAGCATGATTCACATGTATCGTATGAATCCAATTCAAACGATTCCAGAATTCCACATTTGTGTAATTCGGACATGCGTCTCTTGCTTACATGGCCAAGACGACAATGCCACATATAGGAGTCTATTTGATTATCCTTTTGAGCATGCGTGTTGCTCGCTTCGATATTGAAGATGTCACTGGATACGTCCAACGTATAAACACCATTGCTTAAAGTTCTAGTCCCATAAAGAACTCCATTCAAAGTTATGTAACAACAATTGTTACTAAAAGTCAAATGGTACCCATTTCTATTTAAACAAGAAATAGAAATGATGTTCTTTATCAACGAAGGAACATAAAAGCAATTGTCCAGTTCTAAGACAAGTCCTGTAGGGAGTTTCAACAAATGTGTTCCAATGGCGACTGCAGCAACCTTTGCTCCATTCCCAACATGCAAATTTGACTCTCCCTTGACGAGTCTTCTTCTATTCCTTAGCCCATGTATGTCATTACATATATGTGAGCCACACCCAGTATCCAATACCCAAGTGTTTGAGGAAATATAATGACAATCAATAACGAAGATATCTGAAGAAGATGGGGCATCTGATGCCTTATTCTTCTTCACGGACTCAAGATAAATCTTGCACTTTCTTCGCAAATGGCTCTCCTTGCCATAATGATGGCAAGTTTCCTTTTGTGCTAGTTCTACCTTCTTAGCCTTTCTCTTCTTTCCCTTCTGCTGTTCCTTTGACTTCCTCTTAGAACCTTTCTTCGAGGAATCAACTAATAGCACCATCCCTTGCTCATGCTTCTCAGAAGACTCCACAGTCTTCAGCATATTGAGCAGTACCACAGATGAACCTTCTAGCATCTCAGAGGTGAATTCGAATCTCACTTGCTTATCAAACAACTCATAAAGATGAAGGACTACGATATGAGCATCCATATGCTCATTCTGCTTTCGTAGCTTGGGTTCCATCGCGGCTAGCATGATGCAACTCATTTGTTCAGAATCACTCACATGTTTCTGATAGGCCAACAATTGGTCCAAAGTTGCATCGTCACTAGATGGCGGGAAGAGCGCTTGAGGACATTTGCAAGCTTTTCAACCTTGAGAACAATTCTCAAGCTTCTAAGCCATCCAGAAGTTGGCCCGATCAATTTATTGAATCAAAATGGAGCGCAAATTCAAAGACATCATGATCAATCTTAGAAATACAAAACGAGCATATATGAGAAAGATGATTTTAAAATGCATCATTATACATTCATAAATCCCATTCATTTTTCGAATTTCAAAAAACCCCAAAATCACTTCGGGAGATCGTAGGTCCATCTCCGAATGGGCTGATATCCAGCATAGATATGAACAACCTTGGAGAGAGTCCAACAAGCCATTCATAACTACGACGGTAGGTATCAACTATACCAATTGCATATCACGTATATGCAACTATCACAATGTGCTATCAACTAATTGAATGTTCACACATACGTTGGGTTGTTAACACATTAACAAGTATGCATCATATGCATAGCACCCAACTTCACCTCCCTTTACATCGACCTTGGAGAGAGTCCAACAAGCCGATGCTCCAGGTTAAAGCCAACCCATTAATCGAGAAATAGTTTTAATATGGTTAGAGTGCATTCAACCAATTAGCCCAGCTTGGAGAGAGTCCAACAACCAAAGCTAACGATTGACCTCTGACTCTTACCATATTAGTATTAAACTATTCCATGGTTTGAACATGTTCGGGTTCGAGCCGGGCATGGAGAGAGTCCAACAACCCAAACAAGAAACGGAACTCTGGTTCTAACCATATTAATGGAAGGTGTAGGCTTTAATATTGTTTAAGGGTTTTTATGTCTCATCCTCTTTGCATGCAAATAACTATTATCTACATGGCATGACATACATGGCATACATCTACATGTCACGACACACATGGTATAATGTTATGCATCTAATGCAATTACATGGCATACAATTATGTCATGTATATAATTTCCTTATATGTCATAACTATTTATGGAAATAAAATATGTTTAAGATTTGATTCTCCAAATCAAATCATAATTAAATTAGGAAACAAATTTCCAAATCTAATCACATATTTTATTCATGAAATTATTTGATTAAGGAAAATCTATTTAGGAAACCAATTTCCTAAATCATTAAAACTACTTATGGAAATAAAATATTTTAAGATTTGATTTCCCAAATCAAATCATGATTAAATTAGGAAACAAATTTCCAGAATCTAATCAAATATTTTATTTATGGAAAATATCAATTTTCATAAATACTTCCAACTTTCCAAAATTGGAAGATTTCCATAAATACTTCTAGATTTTCCAAAATTGAAAAAATTCCATAAATACTTCTAAATTTCCAAAATTAGAAAATTTCCAGAAATACATTATGACTATAGCAAAACCATTTTTATGATTATGTCGAAACACAACCTGGCCTCTGATACCACTATTGGGTTTCCGGCACCGCGGCGTGTGTGTGTTCGATCACGTTTCGTAAACATGAACACAGCGGAAGCAATAAAAATAATAAATCTACATTTATTACAACACACACAACACACGCATGCATATTACAACAAGTGTAGACATAACCGTAAATTTAAATTTGCAATAAAAGGAAATTTATCTACGTTATACCTTTCGTATGACGTGTAGCGGGAACGGCATCAACCGGAACGATCCTCGCTAGAATCGTCTCTATCCGTATCCACGCCGAGTTCCTCGGGATGACTTCGCTAAGCCACGAGCTTCATCTTCGTACGGGTTACTAGCCTCGTGTTGAAGACGACGTGATCGAGAGATGATCACGATCCGAATCCAAATTCGGATCATAATACGAGTTCTCAAAACTCGCTTCTCCGGAGAGGTATTCGTCAACCAATTAACAAATCCTTCATCCTCCACCTCAGAGGATTACTGGAGATCAAATCCCCGGTAAGTTAGCCGCTGTCGGAGCTCTAACCGTCGTCCAAACAACGCTCCGACGAGAGGAGAACAAGCTGTCCAGAAAAACTGGACAGCTTTGGTGGAGGAGATAGGCGCTGACCAACCAAGGGAAGAAAAGGCTCACCTTGATGTCAAACCTATAGGAGATCACCGGAGGGTCGCCGGAGGATCACCGGCTGAAGCTTGGTCGCCGGCAAGGAGCTGGAGGGCGGCACAACAAGCTGGGCGGCAATGGAGGTTGGGCGGCAATGAAGGTTGGGCGGCAACTCCAAGCTAGGGTTTTTGATTAGGGCTTAATTATCCCTTAAGCCCTCTTTTATAGAGAACTAATTCTCTTAATGGTTATTGGATCATAACCATTAGGCCCGTTAACCCGCTCCATTAAGATAAGTTAAAATAAACCAAACCATGATGGTTTTTTTTAAGTTAAAACGAACCGAACCAACTTTTGGTTCATTCGTTTAAAATAAACCAAACCCTTTGGTTTATTCTCCTCCATTGGATTAGAACCAAACCATTTTGGTTCATCCATTACGTCTTCATAAGACTTGGCCCATCCACGCTTCCATTGCGACTGAAACGATTTCATGCTCGCTTTATGTTTGGTCCAACCAAACCTAGTTTCTCTCGGTCTGAGAATCCCATTCTCAAGCTCGTTTTAAATCCTTTGGATTATGCTCGTTGTGCGTGTGATTAAATAGGTTCTCGGTTTATGTTGGCCATCTATAATTAACCATTAATTATAGAACGATCATGAGTGGCACCTAGTAGTAGATCATGATCCCCAATTAACCAAAAAAATCAACGGTTGATCCAGAACTATTTCTAAAACCCTTCAGCAGCTCGAATGATTCGTGCCCCATTCCCTTCACTCATCTTATACCCACTTGGTTCAGGACATGGTCTATAGTGTCAGTCCCCACTAGGATGACTACGTCACACCTAGCCCAAGTATCAATTCCTCGTCCTATGAATTCTAGTTACTCTACATGTATCGAAGAGTCCCTTACTCTAAACATGTAATGCTTTGGCCAAAGACTTTAGTAACAATCCGACGAGAGGCCATGGGTATACATCTCCTCACAAGGAGTGGTGAATCCTTTATAGGCTATTCAAACACCTTCAATCACTTCGACTTATACCCAATCATCCCGGGTCCACATCTCCTTAGAGATGTTTGCTTAAGATGTCAAAGCATAAGTCTCCATGATCAAGATGACTTGAATACCGCAAGTCTAAGGAACATCACACTTAAGCCACAGTAAGAACTTCATTGACATATCTATATATGCAGAGAACCATATGAAGTCTTATGGCTGGTCACTCCAATGAACTAGTTACCATAACTAGCATCCACGATTAACTCCGGACATCACAATGTCTCCAGCCAGTGAGAATCAGCTGCTTGGATACACCAAGGAGTATACCTCGTGCTAGTCTTGACAGAATTGATGGTGTCCAAATCCATCAATTCATCGACTAGAGATAATTTCGATACATCACAATTACACATGTAGAGATACTCACTAGTTGTGATCCAATCACAAATTCTCTCATGCTGTGAATCGTATCGTGGACATTCAGTAAATGAGTTTAAGATCCAATCAAATACATAAAACATATATACTCAAATAGTGAATCTTCATTTATCATATAAATGGTTCATACATAAGGCGATTGCCTTAGGACATCTCTCATATATTACTAACACCTCCACCAATGGAATTCATGCTTTGGCTTGCCGAGTGGGTGAGAGAGAAGAATCCCTATTGGGTTTAACTCTTCGATATTTTGGACCGAGTTGATGTGGGAGCACGCTTATGACCATTCTAGGGCCAAAGCATCGCGTCTCCAAAACCCCATTTTTTGATACCTCCATGAATAATGGCCAGTACTATATTGTGTCGTGGGGAGAGTGATTGTGTAGTAAGAGCTAGCGAGCTGCTTTGCCTCTGGGACATGCTACAAGAAAAGAGTAGCATCGATGTAGGGTCCCACTTCATCAGACACTTAGTGAAGATGGGCAAAGCAGCAAGAGGAGAGATTAATGTGGGAGGCCTACTTACCTATTGGGATGTATACTGAAAAGTCTATCTTTTGTATGAACATCTTTATTTTTGAAATAAGAATCACATGATCATTGTTTGCATATTTATGGTTATGCATATTGTCTAATACATTACATTGTAGATAATATGGTATGTAGTGTCACACGGGAGATCATGTTATCGATTCCTTGTAAAGTATAAGTTAAGGCTCACAACCTAGATGGCTTTGGACAAACCATTGGTATGGTTTTAGTGTGATTTGGTATTGGTTTGTCTTGACCATAGAATAACACTAGTACACTTTGTGTGTGCTGAGCAGGATCGACTTAGAGGTGATTCAATTTATTGCTAACTACATAATCGAATCGGACCTCAGATATTATATTGTACATGCTCTTAATCCCGATATAATAATGGGCACATATACTTAGTATTCATTTCTTTGATTTACCAATGGGCGAGATTTATAGATTAAATCGATTGGCTCAGTAAGTTGAGAAATCGTATTATTTATATGGTGTGCCGTTAATTATAGGAGGAAACCGTGTCCTATATATTAGGATGGTGATGTCCCCTTTACGAGCTCATAAGGTTCCTCATGTAAACCCTACAAGTGGACTTGGTCCGGCATGATGATAAGGTTGAGTGGTACTACTCATGGAGTTAGATGTCGATTAATTAATTGTCAGTAAATTAATTAATTGAAAGACATTCGAGATCTTAAAAACGGGGAGAAAAATGTTCAAATAATATATGGAGCCCATATTATCTTATGGGGGTTGGTGAGGTAAATCAATGATAATTTTTTAGTGGATTGGATTATCATTAATTGATCGAACTTTATGTGGGCTTGATCCATTGGGTGGCCAATATCCAACTACTCCTCATGGTCCCTATTGTAGCCTATTAAAACCTCATGAAGCCTAGATCCAATGGTTGAAAACAAAACTCTAGATCCAACAATGGAGATTAAATCTCTAGATCCGACGGTTGAGATTAAATCTCTAGATCCGACGATTGAGATTAAATCCCTAGAACAAATGGTGGATATTAAAACAAGGCTTATTCCTGTTGGTCCAATCGGCCCAGCAGTACCTTGATGGTATTTTGATGATAGACAAAACTCATGACATGGGATTGTCATGGGAAAGTCCAACATGGGGTTGGCATGGAAAATCCAAGCATGGAGCTTGGTGTGGAAGTCCAAGGGGGAAGCCTTGGCATGGTAAAGTCCAAAGCATTGCGAAGCCATGCACTTGGTGCTTGGCATGGGAAATCCAAAGCATTGCGAAGCCATGCGCTTGGTGCTTGGTGAGAAATGCATTGCGAAGCCGTGCGTTTGGTGCATATGGGAAGTCTTAAGGACTTGGTAAGTTCACTAGGCTCGGGGTTCTTGAGTCGGTGAAGGATGGCATTGCGAAGTCGTGCGCTTGGTGCATCCGAGGGACCGCCGGACGAGGAGCGAATGGAGTGAGCCCAAAGGGAAGCATACTTCTAGGGCATGAGATGCGAAGGATGGCATTGCGAAGCCGTGCGCTTGGCGCATCCGAGGGACATAGGCCGAGGGAAGAGAGCTTTGGTGGGGAACTCCATGAGGGATAAGGTGGACTTGGCCAAGTGGCTAAGACTGAGTGTCGGAGGCTCAAACTTGATGTTTGAGGGTTTACCCGACGGTCGGATGCTCAAACAACTTGGTGTTTGAGGTTTTGCCGACGTCGATTGGTAGCATAGGTGTCGGTTCGGTAGTCTAAGTCGACTAGAGTTCGGAGTGTAAGGCTAGGGTTTTGTGCTTGGCAGTCGACTACCATGGGTAGCGATCGGTGAAGTCGGCAATGATCATTCTTGAGGATGGCGATCGGTGATGGGAGTGTCGCGAGACCAGAACGCTCCGTGGCCGACTCTTTGGGTCACCGATCGGTGATGGGCATCATCATCGATCGGTAGTAGGTGATCCGTTGGAACTTGTCTGATGTGGATCTGGCCGTTGTGAGACAACGGCTATAGGGGCAGTCGATTGGGGCCTTTTGGCAGTCGACTGCTAGGCGCGAAAACAGCTTGATGCAGGTTATAAATGGAGCATGAGTTGGAGGATTTCGCCAAGCCTTTTGTGGAGCTATTGGAGGGGAATTGCTGCTGCATTCCAGTCCTTCAAGAGCCAATCAAAGCAAGCAACAAGCAAAGCGATCAAAGCAATCGGTGAAAGTTTTCTTTTGTATTGTATTTGTGTATTTGCTTGTATTTCTATATTACATTGTAATTGCTTGTGAGAGGTTTCTCCACCTCCGACGTGTTGTCGAGAAGGAGTATTATAGTTAGTGTCGTGCGCATAACTAGAGCTCGGTGAGCTCGCCTGTGGAGTAGGAACCATTCGGTTCCGAACCACGTAGATCTTGTGTTGTGTGATTGTGTATTGTTGTTAGTTTCATTATTATTATTATTCCCCTGTGCTAACGACAATCCTAGACAAGCAACGCAAGAAGAACGAACGAATTACGACATCCATAGGAAAAGGGCTATTCACCCCCTCTAGCCGGCCGTTCGACTCCCTACAAGTGGTATCAGAGCCGAGGTCGCTCTTCAAGGACTAACCGCCGCGAGAGCACTACAAATGGCCAGTTTCATCCATCCACCGAAATTCGATGGAGATTTTGCTTGGTGGAGAAAACAGATGGAGGTATATCTCGAAACCGATTTTGATTATATGATTATCATAGAAAATGGTTTTGAGATGCCTAGGGACAAATACAACAAGTCCATTGAGAAGTCTAGGTGGACCCAAGACCAAGTCAAGGATTTCAAGACAAATCTTGAGGTAATCAAATTGATTAGTGATTTGTTACCTAACACTATTTGGTCTAGATTGGGTGATTATAGGGATGCAAGGGAATTATGGAATAAGGTAATGAAATTCCAAGAAAATTCCCAATCGGCACAAGTAGAGGAGAATGTCGAAGAAGAATCACCATCCACTTTTGAAGATGTGGATGACTTGGTGGAGACCTCCACCTCTAGCATTGAGGGGGAGGAAAGGCAATCTTCCATCCCGGAGCAAGAACAAGAAGCATCCACATCCGGGAGAAGTGAAGATCATGAAGAGGCCTCCACCACCTCCCTAGGTAACTCAAGTGTTGTAATTTTAAATAAAAATCACATAATATGCTTTGAGTGTAGGGAGAAAGGGCACTACAAGAGTAAATGCCCTAAATTGGCTAAGAAGAAGGCATCAACACCAAAAGTCAACCCAAAGTCAAACGATGCCGGTGTTCTCAAAATCAAGAGCAAAGAGCACATTGTGTGCTTCAAATTCAATCAAAAGGGACACTACCGAAGTCAATGGCCTAGGGGGAGGAAAAAAGGGTAAGAAGGTGCAACTCATGTAGGGGGAGCTCTTAAAGCTAACCCTAAGGTACATTTAGTTAATGCACCTTTAATTCCTAAAGTCAAAAAGCATGCTAAAAATTATTTTAGTTCTCTTGCCATTATTAATGAAAAGCATGCTAGGAGAAACAATAAGGTTTATTGCTTAGGTGCCAAGCATGTTCATATGACTAAAGACAAACCTAGGACTCATAATTCTAGAAATATCTTGCCTAGGGAGTCAATTAGGAGAGTAGAAGAAAATTTGGATATTAATCCCAAAAAGTCTAGGCACATGCCTAAGAAGAAGAGGTTTTCCCAAAAACCTAATGAAAATTCAAAAATGGGAAAATTAGAGCTAGAGAACCAAGTCTTGAGGTCAAGACTTGAGAGAATGGAGAAAGCCCTTAGAATCATAGAAAATTCAATTCTAGGGTCAAATGTCCAAAAGTCAAGACCTAAGGTTCAAAAACGGTCTAAGGGCAAGGAAGGTTTGGGTAACAAACCTAAGGCCAAGAAGACTTATCATAATGTTCCATTTAATTATGGAACTATTTCTAGGTCTAGGAAAACCAAGGCTAATAGGGAAGTCATCCCTAAGTCTAGCCATGGTATGTGTTTAGTGGCTAACACCTCAAAGAAATCAAATGTAGCCACTAAGAAGGTCAATGGAGGAGTCACCTCTAGAGTTGACCTAGGAAAGACCCAAAAGACTATGGCTTCAAAGCCTAAAAGGGTCATTAGGAAGGTATCTAGGGAAGTTATCCCTAGGGAATACCTTGTTAACCCAAGGAGCTCAAATAGATATTGGGTTCCTAAAAGCGTGATTGATTCAAGCTAAATGGGTTAGGGTGTGTCAACCCCAAGTGGATGGGTGGTAACCTAACCATTGTGAGTTGACACATTAGGGTGTGCCAATATGGTTTGAGAAGTTAAAAATGATTTAAATTGGCACAATTAGGTCTTAGAGGTATTGGTGTGCCATTTTGGGTTTTTGGCACACTAGGGAAATGAATGGCATTAAGGCAAAATGAATTTAATTCCTAGAAATGGCAATTTAATTTTAACACTTAGGTATTCTATACCTTTGTAACGCCCGTAAAAAGTCTCCAGCAATTTTACGAGGATTTTTGGCTTTACGATAATGGGCTTTATGGGGGTTTTCCGAAAATAAAAGGAAATAGCCAAAAAGAGATGCAAGGCCAAGGAATTGAACCCCAAACCTCTAGAGATAGCCAAGCCCTATAGATGCACCCCCTAACCATAAGCCCAATAGGATTACATCATTAAGAGAAGAGGGGAATTATAGATAAGGGTGATGAGGGTAAATGAAGGGGCATGGAAAAGAAAAGAGGAACTTCCCTTCCTCCCTTTATAAAGAAGAAGGAAGTTCCCATTTGGCCACTTCTTCCTCTCCTCTTCATCCTCACCGAAACCACCTTGCTCCCCCTCTCCATTTGCACCTTTGGCCGAAATCCCTCCAAGCAAGAAGAAGCTAGGGTTGGCTTCCATTAGGTCATCTTCCAACAAAAAAAAAGCAAAGCGAAGGATGTAAGATTTCCTCACCTGCAGTATATTAGTTTTGTAGGATGAAATACATGAAAGAAATAGGGGTTTGGGAGCTTCATATGTTTCGGCCAACTAATGTCTTGGGCTAGGATTCATGAAATATGCTATTAGGGAAACCTTTTATATGTTATATGCTCCAAGTAGGGATCCTTAGGTAACAAAAGTCCAAGGGTTTTAACTCTATATGTTTCGGCCACCAAGGGTTTAGGGTTAGGGTTTCATGAAGAGCTCCCCCTTATGAAGTTAGGTTATGATATAGGCTTACATGAATAGATGTAGGTGATAAAAATTCCAAAGATATTAACCCTACAAGTTTCGCCCAACCCATGAAATTAGGGTTAGGGTTGCATGAAAATATTTCTAAGGATACTATGATAGGTTATAAGGCTTCATGAATGAATTTTAGGGGGCAAACCCAAGCTTGAGCCCCTCACAAGTTTCGGCCAACCCATGAAATTAGGGTTAGGGTTGCATGAAAATATTTCTAATAATGCTATGATAGGTTATAAGGCTTCATGAATGAGTTTTAGGGGACAACCCCAAGCTTGAGCCCCTCACAAGTTTCGGCCAACCCATGAAATTAGGGTTAGGGTTGCATGAAAATATTTCTAATAATGCTATGATAGGTTATAAGGCTTCATGAATGAGTTTTAGGGGACAAACCCAAGCTTGAGGCCTTCACAAGTTTCGGCCAACCAAGGAAACTAGGGTTAGGGTTGCAAGAAAAAGGCTTCTAAGCGAACTAGGGGATGTTGTATGCCTCATGTAGGAGTTTTAGGTGATGAACATGCTTTGTGATTAATATGCCACGAATATGCCAAAGAAATAGGCTTCATGTTATGATGTAATGTGCCATGAAATATGCTTAGGTGATGAACATGTTTTTATGATTTAATATGCCATGGATATGCCAAAGAAATAGGCTTCATGTTATGATGTAATGTGCCATGAAATATGCTTAGGTGATGAACATGTTTTTATGATTTAATATGCCTTGAATATGCTTAGGAAACATGCTACATGTCGATGATGTAATGTGCCATGAAATATGCTTAGGTGATGAACATGTTTTTATGATTTAATATGCCTTGAATATGCTTAGGAAACATGCTACATGTCGATGATGTAATGTGCCATGAAATATGCTTAGGTGATGAACATGTTTTTGTGATTTAATATGCCATGAATATGCCAAGGAAATATGCTTCATGTTTATGATGTAATGTGCCACGAAATATGCTTGTATGATGAACATGTTTATACTTTAGGACCCCTTTAGGGTACTCTTATGTTATGAATGCATGTGTCCTTATGATAAGATGGAGATGCTCCCCTTTCAAGCAGGGATCAAGAGCTCTCCTTATGATAAGATGGAGATGCTTCCCTTTCAAGTAAAGATCAAGAGCTCTCCTTAAGATAAGATAAAGTGGAGATGCTTCCCTTTCAAGTAGGGATCAAGAGCTCTCCTTATGACAAGATAAGAATAAGATGCTTCCCTTTTTATGCTGGGGATCAAGAGCATTCTTTATACTATGACAAAAAAAGAAAGGAATTAAGTATTTTACTTTGTAAGAGGTTAAGTACCTGACTCGTCAGGTGGTCGTTAATCAAATCCATAGGGACATAAGAAGACGTAAGAGGTCTTGCCCTGGTAAGACGTAAGAGGTCTTGCTCTGGTAGGTCTGGTGGCTCGCTACCCCAGCCTATTAGGGAACGCGCATTATGTGGTACTTAACCTGGGGCCCCCCAAACAAGTTATGATGATATTGAAGTATCTATATGTATATGTTTTGAAAAGAAAAGACTTTTATGAAATTGTGTATGCTTATGTTAAAGATTATGAATGCTTACGAACTCGTCCTTTATGCATTTTAGATGCTATGAAGTTATGATGCTTGCAGTAGTTTAAGAATGCTTGTGATTATGTGCCTTATGCATGTTTAGGATTTATATCATTATAAATGTTTATGCTCAAGTTAAAAATGCTTATGATTATGTCCTTTATGCATGTTAGACTCTATGAAGTTATGATGCTTACAGTAGTTTAAGAATGCTTGTGATTATGTACCTTATGCATGTTTAGGATTTATATCATTATAAATGTTTATGCTCAAGTTAAAAATGCTTATGATTATGTCCTTTATGCATGTTAGACTCTATGAAGTTATGATGCTTGCAGTAGTTTAAGAATACTTGTGATTTTGTGCCTTATGCATGTTTAGGATTTATATCATTATAAATGTTTATGCTCAAGTTAAAAATGCCTATGATTATGTCCTTTATGCATGTTAGACTCTATGAAGTTATGATGCTTGCAGTAGTTTAAGAATACTTGTGATTTTGTGCCTTATGCATGTCTAGGATTTATGTCATTATAAATGTTTATGCTCAAGTTAAAAATGCTTATGATTATGTTCTTGAAGCATGTTAGATTTTACTAAGTTATAATGCTTATAGTAAGAACATTGGGGTTTATGTACTTCCTGCATGTCTAAGATTTATATTATGAATGCTTATGTTTAGATTATGCCCTGCTTGGTGTTAATTATGCTTAGCATGCTGATGTAAACTCTATGCCATGCTTAGGTTTCATTACATGGTATGTTGTTGATTAGTGTTACTATGGAATACTTAGGCCATTTATGCTAGCATGCTTATGTTTCTAATTGCTTGATGAAGTTCGTGTTTTTTTGTGAGTAGGCAAGAATCTTACTAAGCTTTATGCTTATAGTTTATGTTGTCCATATACTGCAGGTCAAGGGAACCTGAACTAGAGGAGGTAGCAGGAAGGGCCCAGTGTGTGTGATAGTGGCATGGTGGAGAAAGACCCTACTACTATCTGCTTATATTTATATGCTCAATTAACAACTTAAGACCTTGCTTCCGCTTATAAGACTTGTGAATTATTAGTACCATGTTGGATATTGCTTAGTTATGTTATTGTTCAATTACTTAAGAAAGTTGATGTGATAGAACTCACGAATGGATCCTTATCATCGGCATGTTATGAAATGAGATAAGATATGGTAACATGCTAACTAAGAATAAGATAGGTGATGCATGTAGAAAGGAAGGTTTATGTCATGATAACATGCTTAAGTAAATGGTAAAATGATCCATGTGTATTATGTTTTAAAAGAAAAAAAAGAAAGGGGTAAAAGTTGCATATACGAGAGCAGATAAGAGTAGCGTTCAGTGGTATCAGAGCGGGTTCACCTTTCCACTATCACACATCAAGCCTCCATCCTGCTATTTCCAAGTAAGTAATTTTATGCATACTTAAGTTCCTTTATAATGAAGAATGTCTTTTATCGAGAATGAAATAATACCTCATCATGCTTTAGTAGAATGGACTCACACTTGAGATTTAGATAGAAATAATACCTCGTCCTGTTTAGTATAATAGAATCATAGTTGTGACTTAGATAGTGTATCTGACCAAGCTTTATACGATGGAAACATGACTCTAACTTAGAAGTATCACAAGGAAGGATACCTTACCTTGCGAGATTAAGAATTGTTCTTTTGGTTTTAGCTTAAATATGCATGAATCCATGTAGGGTAATCTTATGCTAGCCTTAGTTTAATTACACTCCAAAAAAAAAAAAAAAAAACTCCTAAAATTACGAAGATTTGATTTTCGTAATTAGTTGTGAAAGGTCTATGTTCATCTGAATTGAATTAAGCCGGTTTCGTACGGGTTAGTCGGTTTTGTACTGACTTCATTTATTTCACTTTCAGATGGCACGGACGATGACTACCATGACCCGTCATGATGTGTCACGAAACCGATTAAGGGAAGCTATTGAAGAGATAGTCTATAAACCAGATGGTGGGGTCATCGGGCACATAAGAAGACTCGATGGTCTTTTTAGGAGACTCGAGCGGCAGGAGTTTCCGTTACTGGACAATTATAGGATATGGGCCTTGGTCCGCTCCCTGCCAAATGAGTCCATGGTAGTTGCACATCACGTGTGGGGCCGTTATGAAGGGCGGATAACCTATGAGGAGTTGTCTTTGAGGCTCGCTGAGCACAAGGTTCAAGAGAAGCCGGTGGTAGAGAATCCGGTGGTAGCCGGCGCGAGAGGAAGGAGGAGGGTTACGTAAGCAGTCAACTTATTGGCGGTCAAGACCACCCTAGTGAGGCCAAGGAAGATAGGACTAAAAATAATTACAACCGCACTAGGGTTTGTCCTAGTAAGTCATAATGAACTATCTTCTCAAATAGTTTACGTGGTAAATTAGAAATAAGGAATGTTATATTTTAACATTTTTCCTTCTGGTCGGAAAATATGAATAAGAGATGATAAGTCGTTTACTTTTTGAATTGGATAATGATTTCATTGCCTGGGATGTGTATGGTATAATTGAACAATGTTGGGTAGATCGAACGTCATTTAATAAGGAGTGGAAACAAAATGGCGCTTTGATGCCCTTATCAATGCTATCGCGACCCACGAAAAGGGATATAATGAATTACGGAATAGAGATTATTTCGACACTTTTCACCATGGCTATAAGCGCCGACGCGTTGTTCGACGATATATATTGGGAAAGCAACATGGTGATACAGATATCAAGAAAATCAAACAGGAAGTCAGGGAAGCAAGGGAGAATGGATTCGCATCGCCAACGGCGAGTATTATACTTCAGACCGCCTATGCATTCGAGCGATCCTAATTACGGAAGAAGATACTCGAGAATCCATGGAACACCTTATACCATGCATCCTGGATCTAACAAAATGTATCAAGACTTAAGGGATAAATTTTGGTGGTCCGGCATGAAAAGGGATGTGGCTCGATGCGTCGGCACTTGTCGACTGCCCGTGAAGGCGAACACGAAACAGGGGATTCTGCGGCCGTCTGATTCCAGAGTGGAAATGGGAAGAAATATCTATGGATTTTATCTCGGGATTGCCCAAGACAACAAATGGTTACGATGCTATATGGGTAATCGTAGACCGGTTGACAAAGTCTGCCCATTTCCTGGCAATTAAGATGACCTATTCGGTCGAGCAGCTAGCTCAATTATATGTCAAGGAAATTATCAAATTACATGGAGTGCCCAAGGCTATTATTTCTGACCGTGATGGCCATTTTACCTCCCATTTCTGGGAATGTGTTCAGAAGGCTCTTGGCACTAAGTTGAGATTCAGCACTGCGTTTCATCCTCAGACCGACGGTCAGACAGAAAGAGTGAACCAGGTGTTGGAAGATATGTTGCGGGCTTGTGCCCTAGACTTTAAGGGGAGCTAGTGCCGATATTTGTGCTTGGCAGAATTTGCTTACAACAACAGTTACCAGGCTACTATTGGAATGGCACCATATGAAGCTCTGTACGGGAGGAGATGCAGGTCTCCTATCTGTTGGTACGAGGGTGGTGAAGGGAGGGAAATGGGTTTTCGGGCCGATATTATTGGCAATACCACCCGCGCTATACAGAATATCCATCAGAGAATCGAAATTGCTCAAAGCCGACAAAAGAGTTATGCGGATATGCGGATATGCGGCGTAGACCGTTAGAATTTGAAGTCGGGGACCTGGTATTCCTCAAAGTGACCCCTATGAAGGGAGTGATGAGATTCAGAAGGAAGGGTAAACTGAATCCACGCTACGTAGGACCGTATCCGATATTGCAAAGAGTGGGCAAGGTAGCTTACAAGCTGGAGTTACCACAAGAGATGTCGGCTATACACGACGTGTTCCATATCTCTGTGCTCAAGAAATGCTTATCCAGTGTGGACCAAGTGATCGAGCCACAAACTGTACCAGTTCAAGAGGACCTGAGTATGAAAAGTTGGCCTATCCAGATACTAGATCGAGAAGTCAAGAGGCTAAGGAACAAAGAGGTGCCCTTAGTAAAGGTCCTGTGGCAGAATCAACGATACGAGGAAGCTACCTGGGAACGAGAGAAGGACATGAAGCAGAAGTACCCAGAATTGTTTTAAGTTTCGAGGATGAAACTTTTACAAGGTATGAGGGATTGTAACGCCCGTAAAAAGTCTCCAGCAATTTTACGAGGATTTTTGGCTTTACGATAATTGGCTTTATGGGGGTTTTCCGAAAATAAAAGGAAATAGCCAAAAAGAGATGCAAGGCCTAGGAATTGAACCCCAAACCTCTAGAGATAGCCAAGCCCTATAGATGCACCCCCTAACCATAAGCCCAATAGGATTACATCATTAAGAGAAGAGGGGAATTATAGATAAGGGTGATGAGGGTAAATGAAGGGGCATGGAAAAGAAAAGAGGAACTTCCCTTCCTCCCTTTATAAAGAAGAAGGAAGTTCCCATTTGGCCACTTCCTCCTCTCCTCTTCATCCTCACCGAAACAACCTTGCTCCCCCTCTCCATTTGCACCTTTGGCCGAAATCCCTCCAAGCAAGAAGAAGCTTGGGTTGGCTTCCATTAGGTCATCTTCCAACAAAAAAAAAAGCAAAGCGAAGGATGTAAGATTTCCTCACCTGCAGTATATTAGTTTTGTAGGGTGAAATACATGAAAGAAATAGGGGTTTGGGAGCTTCATATGTTTCGGCCAACTAATGTCTTGGGCTAGGATTCATGAAATATGCTATTAGGGAAACCTTTTATATGTTGTATGCTCCAAGTAGGGATCCTTAGGTAACAAAAGTCCAAGGGTTTTAACCCTATATGTTTCGGCCACCAAGGGTTTAGGGTTAGGGTTTCATGAAGAGCTCGCCCTTATGAAGTTAGGTTATGATATAGGCTTACATGAATAGATGTAGGTGATAAAAATTCCAAAGATATTAACCCTACAAGTTTCGGCCAACCCATGAAATTAGGGTTAGGGTTGCATGAAAATATTTCTAAGGATACTATGATAGGTTATAAGGCTTCATGAATGAATTTTAGGGGGCAAACCCAAGCTTGAGCCCCTCACAAGTTTCGGCCAACCCATGAAATTAGGGTTAGGGTTGCATGAAAATATTTCTAATAATGCTATGATAGGTTATAAGGCTTCATGAATGAGTTTTAGGGGACAAACCCAAGCTTGAGCCCCTCACAAGTTTCGGCCAACCCATGAAATTAGGTTTAGGGTTGCATGAAAATATTTCTAATAATGCTATGATAGGTTATAAGGATTCATGAATGAGTTTTAGGGGACAAACCCAAGCTTGAGCCCTTCACAAGTTTCGGCCAACCAAGGAAACTAGGGTTAGGGTTGCAAGAAAAAGGCTTCTAAGGGAACTAGGGGATGTTGTATGCCTCATGTAGGAGTTTTAGGTGATGAACATGCTTTGTGATTAATATGCCATGAATATGCCAAAGAAATAGGCTTCATGTTATGATGTAATGTGCCATGAAATATGCTTAGATGATGAACATGTTTTTATGATTTAATATGCCATGGATATGCCAAAGAAATAGGCTTCATGTTATGATGTAATGTGCCATGAAATATGCTTAGGTGATGAACATGTTTTTATGATTTAATATGCCTTGAATATGCTTAGGAAACATGCTACATGTCGATGATGTAATGTGCCATGAAATATGCTTAGGTGATGAACATGTTTTTATGATTTAATATGCCTTGAATATGCTTAGGAAACATGCTACATGTTGATGATGTAATGTGCCATGAAATATGCTTAGGTGATGAACATGTTTTTGTGATTTAATATTCCATGAATATGCCAAGGAAATATGCTTCATGTTTATGATGTAATGTGCCACGAAATATGCTTGTATGATGAACATGTTTATACTTTAGGACCCCTTTAGGGTACTCTTATGTTATGAATGCATGTGTCCTTATGATAAGATGGAGATGCTTCCCTTTCAAGCAGGGATCAAGAGCTCTCCTTATGATAAGATGGAGATGCTTGCCTTTCAAGTAGGGATCAAGAGCTCTCCTTAAGATAAGATAAAGTGGAGATGCTTCCCTTTCAAGTAGGGATCAAGAGCTCTCCTTATGACAAGATAAGATTAAGATGCTTCCCTTTTTATCTTGGGGATCAAGAGCATTCTTTATACTATGACAAGAAAAGAAAGGAATTAAGTATTTTACTTTGTAAGAGGTTAAGTACCAGACCCGTCAGGTGGTCGTTAATCAAATCCATAGGGACATAAGAAGACGTAAGAGGTCTTGCCCTGGTAAGACGTAAGAGGTCTTGCTCTGGTAGGTCTGGTGGCTCGCTACCCCAACCTATTAGGGAACGCGCATTGTGTGGTACTTAACCTGGGGCCCCCCAAACAAGTTATGATGATATTGAAGTATCTATATGTATATGTTTTGAAAAGAAAAGACTTTTATGAAATTGTGTATGCTTATGTTAAAGATTATGAATGCTTACGAACTCGTCCTTTTTGCATTTTAGATGCTATGAAGTTATGATGCTTGTAGTAGTTTAAGAATGCTTGTGATTATGTGTCTTATGCATGTTTAGGATTTATATCATTATAAATGTTTATGCTCAAGTTAAAAATGCTTATGATTATGTCCTTTATGCATGTTAGACTCTATGAAGTTATGATGCTTACAGTAGTTTAAGAATGCTTGTGATTATGTACCTTATGCATGTTTAGGATTTATATCATTATAAATGTTTATGCTCAAGTTAAAAATGCTTATGATTATGTCCTTTATGCATGTTAGACTCTATGAAGTTATGATGCTTGCAGTAGTTTAAGAATACTTATGATTTTGTGCCTTATGCATGTTTAGGATTTATATCATTATAAATGTTTATGCTCAAGTTAAAAATGCCTATGATTATGTCCTTTATGCATGTTAGACTCTATGAAGTTATGATGCTTGCAGTAGTTTAAGAATACTTGTGATTTTGTGCCTTATGCATGTCTAGGATTTATGTCATTATAAATGTTTATGCTCAAGTTAAAAATGCTTATGATTATGTTCTTGAAGCATGTTAGATTTTACTAAGTTATAATGCTTATAGTAAGAACATTGGGGTTTATGTACTTCCTGCATGTCTAAGATTTATATCATGAATGCTTATGTTTAGATTATGCCTTGGTGTTAATTATGCTTAGCATGTTGATGTAAACTCTATGCCATGCTTAGGTTTCATTACATGGTATGTTGTTGATTAGTGTTACTATGGAATACTTAGGCCATTTATGCTAGCATGCTTATGTTTCTAATTGCTTGATGAAGTTTGTGTTTTTTTGTGAGTAGGCAAGAATCTTACTAAGCTTTATACTTATAGTTTATGTTGTCCATATACTGCAGGTCAAGGGAACCTGAACTAGAGGAGGTAGCAGGAAGGGCCCAGTGTGTGTGATAGTGGCATGGTGGAGAAAGACCCTACTACTATCTGCTTATATTTATATGCTCAATTAACAACTTAAGACCTTGCTTCCGCTTATAAGACTTGTGAATTATTAGTACCATGTTGGATATTGCTTAGTTATGTTATTGTTCAATTACTTAAGAAAGTTGATGTGATAGAACTCACGAATGGATCCTTATCATGGGCATGTTATGAAATGAGATAAGATATGGTAACATGCTAACTATGAATAAGATAGGTGATGCATGTAGAAAGGAAGGTTTATGCCATGATAACATGCTTAAGTATAATGGTGAAATGATCCATGTGTATTATGTTTTAAAAGAAAAAAAAAGAAAGGGGTAAAAGTAGCGCCGCCCTGAGAGCAGATAAGGGCGGGCGTTTCAACCTTAGTATATTTTACTTGCCATACTTTATTTGCCTTGCCATGTCATGACATCATTCTCATTTTCATCTATAAAAATGTCATGATCATATTTAGATTTATGTTTAGATGTCATGTATGCTAAAACATCATTCACATGTCATGACATCATGGTATTGGCATATGTTTTTACTTAAATCATATTTATGCCATAATCATCATGCATAAATTAAAAGGAAATTAAGGACTATGGCATGATTTGATGGGAATCAAATAATATTGCCTAGAAATATCCATGAGACCTTTTTAAAGAACAAAAACCCACATCTCACTAGATTAATTGCCTTGAATGTGTTTTTACACATCTAGATATAAGTGAGATGTTGAAGGAAAAGAAATTAAAGGTTTTGAAAACTTTTTGAAAACATTTTGAAAAACCTTAGTTAAGCCTATCTTTTGATAGCTATCACCATTGAATGGGATGATACAAAGAGGGCTCTTTATTGAAGCTTTTCTAAACTTTTGAACTTTGTATCAATCTCCTAATTTAGTGGGTAAAATAATTTTCCAATATTTTTCACCCATAGTGTTTAGGATAAGTATTTTACGTATGCATTTTCAAGATTTTTAAAATTACGTATATTTACTTATGGATTTCGGAAATCCATTTACAAATCTTGAAAATTGCAAATCGATTATCGATCATTGCCCAATTTGTGATCGGCAATGATCAAATAACATTTCTGATTTGTTGGTTAGGCCCATGTTCAGCTAGGTTAAGGTCCCCTAACCACTCCTAACCCTAGGATATGCTTGGGAGAGCATTAGAGAGGGTGGAAATCCATTGGATATGGATTAGGAGTTGGGTTGAGGGTGAGTATCAATTTTAAGGTGGAAGAGAGTTCATTGTTGAACTTTGCCTTAATTTTGATTTGGTTAATGTTCCTATTGGCTTAGGGACTCTCCAAGGACATTGTTGGTGCAATGGTCAAGGGGGAGCAAGCCTCTAGGGGGAGGTATCCATCATGGGAAGATGGATGTGTATTTCCTCATGGGAGGAAAATTGGGTTGCCTCTCTTTGAGTGATATGGGATCACTAGAAAGATTGTAGGCATGTGTTCCTCCAAGGGAGAGATTGTAAGATCTCATTGGGATATGAGACATTCATACCCTTAGGGAGGACCTTTTTGATGTAATGTCAAAAAGGGGGAGAAGTTACCAAGTTACCAATTAGGGTTCGTTGGAATTCTCATTGGGATATGAGAATTGCCAATATGGGAGAATTGTTAGACTTGAGATGGTAGTTTTGTCAATCATCAAAAAGGGGAAGATTGTTGGTGCAATCGGCCCAGCAGTACCTTGATGGTATTTTGATAATAGACAAAACTCATGACATGGGATTGTCATGGGAAAGTCCAACATGGGGTTGGCATGGAAAATCCAAGCATGGAGCTTGGTGTGGAAGTCCAAGGGGGAAGCCTTGGCATGGTAAAGTCCAAAGCATTGCGAAGCCGTGCGCTTGGTGCTTGGCATGGGAAATCCAAAGCATTGCGAAGCCGTGCGCTTGGTGCTTGGTGAGAAATACATTGCGAAGCCATGCGCTTGGTGCATATGGGAAGTCTTAAGGATTTGGTAAGTTCACTAGGCTCGGGGTCCTTGAGTCGGTGAAGGATGGCATTGCGAAGCCGTGCGCTTGGTGCATCCGAGGGACCGCCGGATGGGGAGTGAATGGATTGAGCCCAAAGGGAAGCATACTTCTAGGGCATGAGACGCGAAGGATGGCGTTGCAAAGCCGTGCGCTTGGCGCATCCGAGGGACGTAGGCCGAGGGAAGAGAGCTTTGGTGGGGAACTCCATGAGGGATAAGGTGGACTTGGCCAAGTGGCTAAGATTGAGTGTCGGAGGCTCAAACTTGATGTTTGAGGGTTTACCCGACGGTCGGATGCTCAAACAACTTGGTGTTTGAGGTTTTGCCCGACGTCAGTCGACTGGCATAGGTGTCGGTTCGACTGGTCTAAGTCGACTAGAGTTCGACTGGTGTAAGGCTAGGGTTTTGTGCTTGGTAGTCGACTGCCATGGACTGGCAGTCGACTGAAGTCGACAGCAGTCGACTGCCGAGGGATGGCAATCGACTGATGGGAGTGTTGCGAGCACAGAACGCTCTGTAGCCGACTACTGGGTCACCAGTCGACTGATGGGCATCATCAGTCAACTTATAGGTGTTCCGTTGGAACTTGTCCGACGTGGATCTGGCCGTTGTGAGACAACGGCTACAGGGGCAGTCGACTGGGGCCTTTTGGCAGTCGACTGCTAGGCACGAAAACAACTTGATGCAGGTTATAAATGGAGCACGAGTTGGAGGATTTCGCCATGCCTTTTGTGGAGCTATTGGAGGGGAATTGCTGCTGCATTCCAGTCCTTCAAGAGCCAATCAAAGCAAGCAACAAGCAAAGCGATCAAAGCAATTGGTGAAAGTTTTCTTTTGTATTGTATTTATGTATTTGCTTGTATTTCTATATTACATTGTAATTTCTTGTGAGAGGTTTCTCCACCTCCGACGTGTTGTCGAGAAGGAGTGTTATAGTTAGTGTCGTGCGCATAACTAGAGCTCGGTGAGCTCGCCCGTGGAGTAGGAACCATTCGGTTCTGAACCACGTATATCTTGTATTGTGTGATTGTGTATTGTTGTTAGTTTCATTATTATTGTTATTCCGCTGCGCTAACGACAATCGTAGACAAGCAACGCAAGAAGAACGAACGAATTACGACATCCATAGGAAAAGGGCTATTCACCCCCCTCTAGCCGGCCGTTCGACTCCCTACAATTCCTAACCCTATAAATAAGCCTTAAGGGGGTGGGCGGCAACATGATGTCTTGGAGATTAGGTTTTTGCCCCTCATTATCTTGGGCGGCAAGGAATCTTAGGAAGGTTAGGATTTAGGTTGGGCGGCTAGGGTTTGAGAGGTGGCTTGGGCGACAACAATGGAGAGCTTTCTTTCTTCTTCCTAAGGTGATTTCCGACGCCATAATTCTCCCCTCTACCTTGGCCGGAGCTCAACCTATTCCTCTTCTTCTCCTTGGCCGGTGGAAACAAGAGCTAGGGATTCTTTCCTTGAAGGTTTTGGCCGGCGCCTACACTTCTATCTTCATCTCTTTGTGTCGGTGGCAAGCATCAAGCTTTGAGCTTGATGGTTGGTCCTAGATAAGAGAAGAGTTTTATTTTATGATCTTCCTTTGTTCGAAGAGAGCAAGGAAGGAAGATTGGTGATCTAGAAGGCTTCGACTTTTGGAAGATCATCGCCCACACGACGTCCAAAAGGAGGAAGGACATACAATAGAAGTTCAAGAGGTATAACAAGAGATATAATCTTGTTTATTTTGATTAGTATTCTTTTGTGTTATGTCTATAATTGTTTTTCATATATATGAATGTTGTATGCTTTGTTTTATGGCTAAATTAACTTGGACCCTGAATACAAACACAAAAGACGTCGATCCGTACATCGTCTATTCCGCAGCTAATCGTAGAATAGAGGTTGGTTGCTTGAACAACAAGTTTGTTCAAGTGACTGCTCTAATCGAATAAAACGACGATGAAACGGGAGCTTGGGTAATCCCTCTTGTCAAGGATAAATTTTTTTATCTAAGGACGTAGAAGGGATCGGCATGAACAAGCGACCGAGTTGAAGTGGGAAGCGAAGTTTCCTACCTTCAATTGGTATCAGGGCCACGGTTTTCGGTTTTGTGTGTTTAGGATTCGGTTACTTGTATGCACTTTTCATATATTATATGTGTCGGATAATAGTAGGATGTGCGTAGGTTTACTTTTTGGTTGCAGGCATAGGATCCAACTATTATGGCCATATATGTGTATGTGATTGTATGTGTGTAATTGTATATTTTGTTAAATCCTCGGGGTTGACGAGGCTAGTATTTAATTTTTGTAATTAGATACGGCATTGTTTAGCCACTCTTTTTATTTTAGTTTAGTTTCGATCTAGATTTCATGTACACTCCCTCGTGGAGTATAGGATCGATGGATGTAAATTAAAATAGATTTTTCTCGTCTCGGATCTTCGGATAGCTTGTACATGGCGTAGGGAGGAGCGGACGAGATGGCGATATGACAGGAGACATATTGAAGACAAAAGCCACAATAGTTGGAAAATATTTATTTTTCATATTTATTTCTTATTGTTTGATATGCATGTCGTATGCTAGAAAATTCCTCAATTTTAAATTACTAAGTGAGAGAGGGATATTTTTATAAATTCCCACGGCCTCCATTATAATTTGACATGTGATGTAAACAAACTTGCGCGTCAGCTCTGAGTGCCTTCCTCCCCATCAGATGAGTTTGTTTGCGGATCACAAGGTCGAATATGGTTATAGGAAATTATTAAGGAGCATGTGTACTTCCCCATCGGAAGGCACATAACCTGAGATAATTACCTTGGTACCGAGTAATGGTGAACACTTAGATACAAATATAAGTATCCTCCCCATTGGAGTCACTGCTTTTATTTGTAGGGCCGAAGAGGAACCAACTATTAATTTTACTTGTCAAAAAGTTAGGTTGACAAGATAGTAAAATTAATGGGTAAAACCTCCTCTTACAAATGTAGAATTCGTATATGTCCACACTATCGTGACATACGATATTCTCAGTGTTTTGAGGTGTTAGTTGATTTTAAAATTTTATTGTTTGAGTAATGATCTATGTGATTCTTAGGTTTATTAAAAATGACTTTCAGTCCACTTGTTGTGATACTAAAGGAAAATAAACTTACTGTACATAATTATGTTGATTGGAAAAAGGAATCTAGATATTTTCTTAACTGCTGAGGAGTACAAGTATGTACTCTTCGAAGAGTGTCCTCCAAAACCTGTGAATGAGCTAGAAGTCTTTGGAGATGACATCGATGGGGAAACCCAGGTCGATATTATACTCTAGTCTCTACCTTGGAGTTTTGAGCAGTTTCGACTGAACTACAACATGAACAAGAGGTTGTATTCGTTGGCGGAGCTTCTGACAGAACTCCAGGTGGCAGAGGGGCTTCTTCGTTAGAGTGCTCAGTCACAAGTCATGGTTGCCCAAAAGGTTTCTACTTCTAAGCCGAAAGGCAAGAAGATGAAGAAACAAGCTGGGGCAAAGTTGGTGGTAGGATCTCAGGAAGGAGTGAAGAAGCTGAAAGGCAAGTGCTTCACTTGTGAGCAGACTGGACATTGGAAGAAGGACTGCCCCAATCAGAAGTAGAACAAAGGTATATCCTTTGGTCTAGTCGTTGAAACATGTTTAGCAGTGTTATCTACCGTTACATGGTGTGTAGATACTGGAGCCACTTATCATGTCTATAATACTTTGCAAGGGTTCCAGGAAACCCAATGACTTACTGAGGGGGAGATTACCGTATACTTGGGCGATGCCACGAAGGTGGCGGCTATTGCAGTGGGAGATGTTTATTTGTCTTTCGAGTGAAATAAAACTTTGGTTCTGGAAAATTGCCTTTATGTACCTTTATTTAGAAAGAAATTGATTTTGGTTTCTAAATTATTTATGGATGGATATTCTATTTCTTTTAATGACAGAGTTGTTATAAAAAGGAATAAGGAGATTATTTGTTCTGGTGCATTGATAGGAAATTTATATACACTTGAACCAAAAGCTCCAACGATGCAAATAGAAGTTAATAACTCATCTTCTAATTCCAATAAGAGAAAAGAACCTTCAAAGATGAACCAAACATATCTTTGGCATATAAGACTTGGTCATATTAACCTAAGCAAAATTCAAAGGTTGATAGCTGATGGACCTCTGGGTTCATTAGTGGTGGAAGATTTCCCAACCTGCGAATCTTGCTTGAAGGGGAAAATGACCAAGAGGCCTTTTAAGGCCAAGGGATATAGAGCCAAAGATGTGTTGGAATTGGTTCATTCTGATTTGTGTGGTCCTATGTCTATCCAGGATAGAAGTGGTTTTGAGTATTTCGTCTCTTTTATAGATGATTATTCGAGATATGGATACATTTAGTTGATGCACTGCAAGTCTGAATGCTTTGACAAGTTCAAAGAATTCAAGGCTGATGTGGAGAAACATCAAGGTAAAAGTATCAAGACACTATGATTTGATCGTAGTGGTGAGTACCTCTTAGGAGAGTTTAGGAATTACTTATCAGAGGCTGGGATTCAATCCCAATTGTCTGCACCTGGCACACCCCAACAGAATGGTGTAGCAGAGTGAAGGAATAGGACTCTTATGGTAATGGTTAGATCGATGATGAGTTATTCTGAGTTGCCAGATTCGTTCTGGGGATATGCTCTAGATACGACAGTGTATATTCTGAACTTAGTACCATCTAAATCAGTGCCTTCTACTCCCACAGAATTGTGGACTGGGTGAAAGCCTAATCTAAGACATATTCGGATTTGGGGGAGTCAAGCACATGTGCTAAAGGCAGATGCTGGTAAGTTGGAACCTCATACAGAAGTGCGCATGTTCGTAGGCTATCCTAGAGGAATGAAAGGTGGTTTGTTCTATAGTCCTAGATATCAAAGGGTAATCGTTAGCACGAATGCAAGATTTCTAGAGGAAGACTATGTTGGTGCAGGGGCACCTAAGTCGAACCTGTATTTTGATTATGGCAAAAGACGCAAAGTCAATGATATATCATTATCTCACGATCCTAATCGAGTGTGCAGAAAAGTGCTAAAGCTGAAGCTGAAGGCTAGCGACCCCTGGAGGAAGTCGCGGTGGTCGGGCGACACTCGAGTGACTTCGGAGGGAGCCTAAGGAATCGAGTGGAAGGCCAAAAGTGAAGGCGACGCAGTAAGTATCGAGGTAAGCTCGTGTGTGTGAGCGTAAATGAGGTCATATCCTCCCTACGGGGATGGTCTTAAGCGTAGATCTGACCAAAGACATCACATCGATGGTCTAGGTCGAGATCGGACGGTCGAAGGCCATCGAAATAATGTTTTCTTTGAGCTAACTTTGCCTTGCAGCTAGCATTAGTCGACTGCCAGCTTGGAGGACTCGACTGCCCTTCATCAATCGACTGTCTACCGTCAGCACTCGACTGATGATACCATCAGTCGACTGATGATGGCCATCAGTCGACTGATGGTCAAGGATCAGCCTCGAGAAGTCAAGCTCTATCACCATTTTTCAAGGAGGTTTTGTGCCCAATTCCTATTGGTTGAAGACCCATTCGATGAGGGGCTTAAAGGCTATAAAAGGAGGGTTTGTCCTAGGGTTTTTCATCAATTAAAAAGCTTCCAAGTGCTTCTGATACGCTCCGACTCTCCGACATCCCTACGACGAAGCGCTGCCGAGACGACGACTAGAGCTACAACCTCCATCCTTTGAAGTCGTCGATAACGAAAGTTTGAATCATATTTCAGTTTATAAGTTGTTCTTATTTCGACTTTAAATCATATCAAGGAGAGGGGGAGTGTCCCTCTACCTTGACCTTTTATCATCTTGTGTATCCGTCTAACTCCTACCTCCAACGAGGAGGAGCTTTTTAGTAGTTTGCCCTCCGTACGTGGTCAAGGACCACTAGGGCCTTGGAGTAGTAGCCTTCGGCTACGAACCAAGTAAAACCTTTGTGTCTATTGTCTCTATTTTTGTTTTTATCTTCCGCTGTGTCTACTCGCGTTTTTGAACGAAAAATTTCTATCACTATTCACCCCCCCCTCTAGCGATCCGATCGATCCAACAGACTATGTGATGAACCACAAACCTATGAGTAAGATTGTTCTGGAGGAATTAAAAGGGGAAGTCACTTCTTCAGTACCACCGGTACAAGAGGATATACCACAAGTCACTGCACCGCGTGTCACAGAGAATACATAGGTGATACCTCACCGTAGTGGGAGGGTTGTGAGACAACCTGATAGATTCATGTTCTTGGGAGAATTTTCTGATTTGGTCTTTGGTGAACATGAAGCTGATCCCTGTACATATGATGAGCCAATCCAAGATAAAGATGCAGTATCTTTACAAAGTGCAATGAATACTGAGATTGAATCTATGGATTCAAATCTTGTCTGGGAGCTAGTAGAACCACCCAATGGTGTAAGAACCATTGGATGCAAGTGGATCTACAAAAGAAAGAGAGGAATAGACGGGAAGGTTGAGACCTTCAAATCAAGGCTTGTTGCGAAAGGGTATACTAAGAAAGAGGGTATCGATTATGAGGAGACTTTTTCGCCGGTAGCCATGCTTAAGTCTATCCGGATTCTCTTATGCATTGCTACTCATATAAATTATGAGGTATGGCAGTTGGATGTCAAGACTGCTTTCGATAATGGAAGTCTTGAGGAAAACATCTATATGAAGCAATCAAAAGGATTCATTGCAAAGGGCAAAGAGCATCTTGTGTGTAAGCTTAATCGGTCCATTTATGGATTGAAGCAAGCTTCGAGGTCTTGGAACATCCACTTTGATGAGGTAATCCAGTCTTATGGAATCATTCAAAGTCCGGATGAGTCTTGTGTATACAAGAGATGTTATCGAAACATAGTGGTATTTCTTGTACTATACGTAGATGACAATTTATTAATTGGCAACAATGTCAAGGTGTTATCGGACGTAAGGGTATGGTTGTCCAAATAATTTGATATGAAGGACTTGGGAGAAGAGGGACACATCCTTGGGATCAAGGTTATAATGGATAGCAGGAAAAGGATGTTGTGCTTATCTCAAGCTTCATACACAGACACTATTTTGACTCATTTTAGCATGCAGAACTCTTTTCTACCTTTCAGGCATGGAGTTCCTTTATCTAAGGAGATAGAGGAGATGAAGGCAGTTCCTTATGCTTCGACAGTAGGAAGCCTCATGTATACGAAACTATGTACGAGACCAGATATCTGCTTTGCCGTTGGTATGGTTAGCAGATATCAGAGTAATCCAGGACAGGGACATTGGACTGTGGTAAAGAATATATTGAAGTACCTGAGAAGGACTAGGGATTATATGCTAGTTTACCAGGCAGACCAATTACTCCCTGTGGGTTTCATAGATTCTGACTTCCAATCAAACAGGGATAACAGTAAGTCTACCTCAGGTTTTGTGTTTACTTTGGGAGGTGAAGCCATTGTATAGAGGAGTGTCAAGCAGAAATGCATGGCGGACTCTACCATGAAAGCTGAGTATGTGGCAACCTCTGAGGTGGCCAAAGAAGTTGTGTGGCTCAGGAACTTCTTGATGGACTTGGATGTGATTCCGGGTTCGCCTAGAACTATCACAATTTATTGTGATAATAGTGGTGCTGTTGCAAACTCGAAGAACCACGAGCCCATAAGGCAAGTAAATACATAGAGCGCAAGTACCACCTAATACGAGAAATCTTAAAGGAGGTGGAAGGTGTAGTCGCCTAGATTGCATCAGAGGATGCCCTAGTAAATCCTTTCACTAAGGCCTTTCTAGCGAGAGCTTTTGATAGGAAAGTGGAGAGAATGGGAATCAGATGTATGGCAGTTTGAGGACAACATAGTCTTTTAGTATAAGTGGGAGATTGTTGGGATGTATACTGAAAAGTCTATCTTTTGTATGAACATCTTTATTTTTGAAATAAGAATCACATGATCATTGTTTGCATATTTATGGTTATGCAAATTGTCTAATACATTACATTGTAGATAACATGGTGTGTAGTGTCACATGGGATATCATGTTATCGGTTCCATGTAAAGTATAAGTAAAGGCTCACAACCTAGATAGCTTTGGACAAACCATTGGTATGGTTGTAGTGTGATTTGGTATTGGTTTGTCTTGACCATAGAATTACACTAGTACACTTTGTGTGTGTTGAGCTGGACCGACTTAGAGGTGATTCGATTTATTGCTGACTACGTAATCGAATCGGACCACAGATATTATATTGTACATGCTCTTAATCCCGATATAATAACGAGCACATATACTTAGTATTCATTTCTTTGATTTACCAATGGGTGAGATTTATAGATTAAATCGATAGGCTCGGTATGTTGGGAAATGGTATTATTTATATGGTGTGTCGTTGATTATAGAAGGAAACTGTGTCCTTTATATTAGGATGATGATGCCTTCTTGAGGAGCTCATAAGGTTCATCATGTCTACCGTGCAGGTGGACTTGGTCCAGCATGTTGATAAGGTTGAGTGGTACTACTCATGGAGTTAGATGTTGATTAATTAATTGTCAGTAAATTAATTAATTAACGGGCATTCGAGATCTTAGACACGGAGAGAAAAATGTACAAATAATATATGGTGCCCATATTATCTTATGGGGGTTGGTGAGGTAGATCAATGATAATCCTTTAGTGGATTAGATTATCATTAATGGATCAGACTTTATGTGGGCTTGATCCATTTGGTGGCCAAGATCCAACTCCTCCTCATGGCTATTGTAGCCTATTAAAACCTCATGAAGCCTAGATCCAATGGTTGAAAACAAAACTCTAGATCCAACGCTGGAGATTAAATCTCTAGATCTGACGGTTTAGATTAAATCTCTAGATCCGACGGTTGAGATTAAATCCTTAGAACCAATGGTGGATATTAAAACAAGGCTTATTCCTAACCCTATAATTAAGCCTTAAGGGGGTGGGCGGCAACATGATGGCTTGGAGATTAGGGTTTTGCCTCTCATTAGCTTGGGCGGCAAGGAATCCTAGGAAGGTTAGGATTTAGGTTGGGCGGCTAGGGTTTGAGAGGTGGCTTGGGCGTCAACAATGGAGAGCTTTATTTCTTCTTCCTAAGGTGATTGCCGACGCCCATAATTCTTTCCTCTACCTTGGCCAGAGTTCAACCTATTCCTCTTCTTCTCCTTGGCCAGTGGAAACAAGAGCTCGGGATTCTTTCCTTGAAGCTTTTGGCCGGTGCCTACACTTCTATCTTCATCTCTTTGTGTCGGTGGCAAGCATCAAGCTTTGAGCTTGATGGTTGGTCCTAGATAAGAGAAGAGTTTTATTTTATGATCTTCCTTTATTCGAAGCGAGCAAGGAAGGAAGATTTGTGATCTAGGAGGCTTCGACTTTTTGAAGATCATCGCCCACACGACGTCCAAAAGGAGGAAGGACATACAATAGAAGATCAAGAGATATAATCTTGTTTATTTTGATTATTATTCTTTAGTGTTATGTCTATATTTTTTTTTTAATTATATGCATGTTGTATGCTTTGTTTTATGGCTAAATTAACTTGGACCCCGAATACAAACACAAAAGCTGGTGATCCGTACATCGTCTATTCCGCGGCTAAATGTGGAATAGAGGTTGGTTGTTTGAACAAAAAGTTTGTTCAAGTGGCTACTCTAATCGAATAGCACGATGATGAAATGAGAGCTTGGGTAATCCCTCTTGTCAAGGATAAATTTTTTTATCTGGGGACGTAGAAGGGATCGCCATGAACAAGCGACCGAGTTGAAGTGGGAAGCGAAGTTTCCTACCTTCAATTGGTATCAGAGCCACGGTTTCCGATTTTGTGTGTTTAGGATTCGGTTACTTTTATGCACTTTTCATATATTATATGTGCCAGATAACAATAGGATGTGCGTAGGTTTACTTTTTGGTTGCAGGCATAGGATCCAACTATTATGGCCATATATGTGTTTGTGATTGTATGTGTGTAATTGTATATTTTGTTGAATCCTCGGGGTTAAAGAGGCTAGTATTTAATTTTTGTAATTAGATACGATATTGTTTAACCACTCTTTTTATTTTAGTTTACTTTCGATCTAGATTTCATGTACACTCCCTCGTGGAGTATAGGATCGATGGATGTAAATTAAAATAGATTTTTCTCGGCTCTGATCTCCGGATGGCTTGTACATGGCGTAGGGAGGAGCGGACGAGATGGCGATACGACAGGAGACATATTGAAGACAAAAGCCATAATTGTTGGAAAAATTTTATTTTTCATATTTATTGCTTATTGTTTGATATGCATGTCGTATGCTAGAAAATTCCTCAATTTTAAATTACTTAGTAGGAGAGGGATATTTTTATAAATTCCCACGACCTCCATTACAATTTAACATGTGATGCAAACAAACTTACGCGTCGGCTCTGAGTGCCTTCCTCCCCATCGGATGAGTTTGTTTGCGGATCACAAGGTCGAATATAGTTATAGGAAATTATTAAGGAGAGTGTGTACTTCCCCATCGGAAGGCACATAACCCGAGATAATTACCTTGGTACCGAGTAATGGTGAACACTTAGATACTAATATAAGTATCCTCCCCATCGGAGTCACTGCTTTTATTTATAGGGCTAAAGAGGAACCAACTATTAATTTTACTTGTCAAAAAGTTAGGTTGAAAAGATATTAAAATTAATAGGTAAAACCTCCTCTTACAAATGTAGAATTCGTATACGTCCACACTATAGTGGCATACGATATTCTTGGTGTTTTGAGGTGTTGGTTGATTTTAAAATTTTATTGTTTGAGGAATCAATAATTTTTTGAAATCTAAAGTATTGATCTATGTGATTCTTAGGTTTTTCAAAAATGACTTTCAGTCCACTTGCTGTGATACTAAAGGAAAATAAACTTACTATACATAATTATGTTGATTGGAAAAAAGACTCTAGATATTATCTTAACTGCTGAGGAGTACAAGTATGTACTCTTCGAAGAGTGTCCTCCTAAACCTGCGAATGTGCTAGAAGTCCTTGGAGATGACATCGATGGGGAAACCCAGGTCGATATCATACTCTAGTCTCTACCTAGGAGTTTTGAGCAATTTCTCCTGAACTACAACATGAACAAAAGGTTGTATTCGTTGGTGGAGCTTCTGACAAAACTCCAGGTGGCAGCGGGGATTTTCGTCAGAATGCTCAGGCGCAAGCCATGGTTGCCCAAAAGGTTTCTACTTCTAAGCCGTAAAGAAAGAAGAAGAAGAAACAAACTGGGGCAAAGGTGGTTGGAGGACTTTAGGGAGGAGTGAAGAAGCCAAAACGCAAGTGCTTCACTTGTGAGCAGACTGGACATTGGAAGAAGGACTGCTCTAACCAGAAGCAGAACAAAGGTATCTCTTTTGGTCTAGTCGTTGAAACTTATTTAGCGGTGTTATCTACCAGCACCCGGTGTGTAGATACTGGATCCACTTATCATGTCTGCAATACTTTGCAAGGGTTCCAGGAAACCCAATGACTAGCTGAGGAGGAGATTACCGTATACTTGGGCGATCCCACGAAGGTGGCGGCTATTGCAGTGGGAGAGTTTATTTGTTTTTCGAGAGAAATAAAACTTTGGTTCTTGAAAATTGCCTTTATGTACCTTTATTTAGAAAGAATTTGATTTTGGTTTCTAAATTATTTATGGATGGATATTCTATTTCTTTTAATGATAGAGTTGTTATAAAAAGGAATAAGGAGAATATCTGCTCTGGTGCATTGATAGGAAATTTATATACACTTGAACCAAAAGCTCCCACAATGCAAATAAAAGTTAATAACTCATCTTCAAATTCCAATAAGAGAAAAGAACCTTCGAAGATGAACCAAACATATATTTGGCATACAAGACTTGGTCATATTAACCTAAGCAGAATTCAAAGGTTGATAGCTGATGGACCTCTAGGTTCATTAGTGGTGAAAGATTTCCCATCCTGCAAATCTTGCTTCGAGGGTAAAATGACCGAGAGGCCTTTTAAGGCCAAGGGGTATAGAGCCAAAGATGTGTTGGAATTGGTTCATTCTGATTTGTTTGGTCCTATGTCTATCCAGGCTAGAAGTGGTTTTGAGTATTTCGTCTCTTTTATAGATGATTATTCGAGATATAGATACATTTACTTGATGCGCCGTAAGTCTGAATGCTTTGACAAGTTCAAAGAATTCAAGGTTGATGTGGAGAAACATTAAGGTAAAAGTATCAAGACACTACGATCTGATCGTAGTGGTGAGTACCTCTTGGGAGAGTTTAGGAATTACTTATCAGAGGCTGGGATTCAATCCCAATTGTCTACACCTGGCACACCCCAGCAGAATGGTGTAGCAAAGCGAAGGAATAGAACTCTTATGGAGATGGTTAAATCGATGATGAGTTATTCTGAGTTGTCAGATTCGTTCTGGGGATATGCTCTAGAAACGACAGTGTATATTATGAACTTGGTACCATCTAAATCAGTGCCTTCTACTCCCATAGAATTGTGGACTGGGCAAAAGGCCAGTCTAAGACATATTCGGATTTGGGGGAGTCCAGCACATGTGCTAAAGACAGATGGTGGTAAGTTGGAACCTCATACAGAAGTGCGCATGTTCGTAGGCTATCCTAGAGGAATGAAAGGTGGTTTGTTCTATAGTCCTAGAGATCAGAGGGTAATCGTTAGCATGAATGCCAGATTTCTAGAGGAATAATATGTGATGAACCAAAAGCCCATAAGTAAGATTGTTCTAGAGGAATTAAAAGGGGAAGTCACTTCTTCAGTACCACCGGTACAAGAGGATATACCACAAGTCACTGCACCGCGTGTCACAGAGGATACACAGGTAATACCTCGTCGTAGTGGGAGGGTTGTGGGATAGCCTGATAGATTCATGTTCTTGGGAGAATCTTCTGATTTGGTCCCTGGCGAACATGAACCTGATCCCTGGACATATGACGAGGCAATCCAAGATAAAGATGCGGTATCTTGGCAAAGGTCAATGAATACTGAGATTGAATCTATGGATTCAAATCAGGTCTGGGAGCTAGTAGAATCACTCAATGGTGTAAGAACCATTGGATGCTAGTGGATCTACAAAAGAAAGAGAGGAATAGATGTGAAGGTTGAGACCTTCAAAGCAAGGCTTGTTGCGAAAGGGCATACTCAGAAAGAGGGTATTGATTATGAGGAGACTTTTTCACCGGTAGCTATGCTTAAGTCTATTTGAATTCTTTTATTCATTGCTGCTCATATGGATTATGAGGTATGGTAGATGGATGTCAAGACCGCTTTCCCTAATGGAAGTCTTGAGGAAAACATCTATATGAAGCAACCAGAAGGATTTATTGCAAAGGGCAAAGAGCATCTTGTGTGTAAGCTTAATCGGTCCATTTATGGATTGAAGCAAGCTTCGAGGTCTTGGAACATCCGCTTTGATGAGGTAATCATGTCTTATAGATTCATTCAAAGTCCGGATGAGTCTTGTGTATACAAGAGATGTGACAGAAACCTAGTGGTATTTCTTGTACTATACGTAGATGACATTTTGTTAATTGGCAACAATGTCAAGGTGTTATCGGACGTAAGGGTAAGGTTGTCCAAACAGTTTGATATAAAGGACTTGGGAGAAGAGGGACACATCCTTGGGATCAAGGTTATAAGGGATCGCAGGAAAAGGATGTTTTGATTATCTCAAACTTCATACATAGACACCATTTTGGCTCGTTTTAGCATGCAGAACTCTTTTCTACCTTTCAGGCATGGAATCCCATTATCTAAGGAGATAGAGGAGATGAAGGAAATTCCTTATGCTTCGACAATAGGAAGCCTCATGTATGCGATACTATGTACGAGAGAAGATATCTTCATTGTCATGGGCATGGTCAGCAGATATCAGAGTAATCTAGAATAGGGACATTGGACTGAGGTAAAGCATATATTGAAGTACCTGAGAAGGACTAGGGATTATATGCTAGTTTACCAGGCAGACCAATTACTCTCTGTGGATTAAACAGATTCTGACTTCCAATCAAACAGGGATAACAGTAAGTCTACCTTAGGTTTTGTGTTTACTTTGGGAGGTGGAGCCATTGTATGGAGGAGTTTCATGCAGAAATGCATGGCAGACTCCACCATGGAAGTAGAGTATTTGGCAGCTTCAGAGGCAGCCAAAGAAGTTGTGTGGCTCAGAAACTTCTTGATGGACTTGGATGTAATTCCTCGTTGGCCAAGGACTATCACAATTTATTGTGATAATAGTGGTGTAGTTCCAATCTCGAGGGAACCACGAACCCAAAAGGCAAGTAAATACATAGAGCGCAATTACCACCTGATACGAGAAATCGTAAAGGTGGTAGAAGGTGTTGTCGCCTAGATTGCATCATAGGATACCCTAGTAAATCCTTTCACTAAGGCCTTTCTAGTGAGATCTTTTGATAGGCATGTAGAGGGAATGAGAATCAGATGTATGGTAGTATGAGGACAGTATAGTCTTTTAGTATAAGTGGGAGATTATTGGGACGTATACTGAAAAGTCTATCTTTTGTATAAATATCTTTATTTTTGAAAAAAGAATCACATGATCATTGTTTGCATATTTATGGTTATGCATATTGTCTAATACATTACATTGTAGATAACATGGTGTGTAGTGTCACATGGGAGATCATGTTATCGGTTCCTTGTAAAGTATAAGTAAAGGTTCACAACCTAGATGGCTTTGAACAAACCATTGGTATGGTTGTAGTGTGATTTGGTATTGGTTTGTCTTGACCATAGAATTACACTAGTACACTTTGTATGTGTTGAGCAGGACCAACTTAGAGGTGATTCGATTTATTACTGACTACATAATCGAATCGGACCTCAGATATTATATTGTACATGCTCTTAATCCTGATATAATAACTAGCACATATACTTAGTATTCATTTCTTTGATTTACCAATGGGCGAGATTTATAGATTAAATCGATAGGCTCAGTAAGTTAGGAAAAGGTATTATTTATATGGTGTGCCATTGATTATAGGAGGAAACCATGTCCTATATATTAGGATGATGATGTCCCCTTGAGAAGATCATAAGGTTCATCATGTAAACCCTGCAGGTGGACTTCGTCCGGCATGATGATAAGGTTGAGTGGTACTACTCATGGAGTTAGATGTTGATTAATTAAATGTCAATAAATTAATTAATCGACGGACATTCGAGATCTTAAACATGGGGAAAAAATATACAAATAATATATGGATCCCATATTATCTTATGGGGGTTGGTGAGGTAGATGAATGATAATCCTTTTGTGGATTGGATTATCATTAATGGATCGGACTTTATGTGGGCTTGATCCATTGGGTGGCCAAGATCCAACTTCTTCTCATGGTTCCTATTGTATCCTATTAAAACCTCATGAAGCCTAGATCCAATGGTTGAAAACAAATCTCTAGATCCAACGGTGGAGATTAAATCTCTAGATCCGACAGTTGAGATTAAATCTCTAGATCCGACGGTTGAGATTAAATCCCTAGAACCAATGGTGGAGATTAAAACAAGGCTTATTCCTTGTAACGCCCGTAAAATTCCTAGCAATTTTACAAGAATTTTTGGCTTGATGATAATGGGCTTTATGTGGGTCTTTTTCAAAATAAAAGAAAAAAAAGCCAAAAAGAGATGCAAGACCTAGGAATTGAACCCCAAACCTCTAGAGATAGCCAAACCCTATAGATGCACCCACTAACCAGAAGCCCAATAGGATTATATGATTAAGGAAGAAGGGAAACTATAGATAAGTGGGACTAAGGGTAAATGAAGAGGCATAGAAAAGAAAAGAGAAACTTCTCTTCCTCCCCTTTATAAAGAAGAGGGAAGATTGAATTTGGTCACTTCCTCTCTTCTTTCCTTCTTCTCACCGAAACCCTAGAAGCTCTCCCTCTCCATTTTCTTCCTCCCTTGGCCGAAACTCCTCCAAGCAAGAAGAAAGGGCTAGGGTTTGTGTTAGGTCATCTTCTTCACACTACAAGCAAAGCGAAGGAAGTAAGTATCCCCTCACCTGCATACGAGTATCTTGTCGATTGATGTTTTGTGTCAATTTTTCCAAGACCTATTCGGCCAAACCCTACTTTTAGGGTTTCAATGAAGTTCCATGCCATGTTTTTATAACTAGATGATGATGTTAGGGGTTAAAGTGGATTAGGACAAAAGTTAACCCTAATAAACACTAAAGACCTATTCGGCCAAACCCTACTTTTAGGGTTTCAATGAAGTTCCATGCCATGTTTTTATAACTAGATGATGATGTTAGGGGTTAAAGTGGATTAGGACAAAAGTTAACCCTAATAAACACTAAAGACCTATTCGGCCAAACCCTACTTTTAGGGTTTCAATGAAGTTCCATGCCATGTTTTTATAACTAGATGATGATGTTAGGGGTTAAAGTGGATTAGGACAAAAGTTAACCCTAATAAACACTAAAGACCTATTCGGCCAAACCCTACTTTTAGGGTTTCAATGAAGTTCCATGCCATGTTTTTTATAACTAGATGATGACGTTAGGGGTTAAAGTGGATTAGGACAAAAGTTAACCCTAATAAACACTAAAGACCTATTCGGCCACACCCTACTTTTAGGGTTTCAATGAAGTTCCATGCCATGTTTTTATAACTAGATGATGATGTTAGGGGTTCAAGTGGATTAGGACAAAAGTTAACCCTAATAAACACTAAAGACCTATTCGGCCAAACCCTACTTTTAGGGTTTCAATGAAGTTCCATGCCATGTTTTTTATAACTAGATGATG
This sequence comes from Wurfbainia villosa, assembly GCA_025175895.1. NCBI lineage: Eukaryota > Viridiplantae > Streptophyta > Magnoliopsida > Zingiberales > Zingiberaceae > Wurfbainia > Wurfbainia villosa. The sequence continues at coordinate 29,452,844 of CM045995.1, forward strand.
ATGTTAGGGGTTAAAGTGGATTAGGACAATAAGCTAACCCTAATAGCCAACAAGGACCATTCGGCCACCCCTAGATATTGATGACCCAATGATGTTTCAATCCATGTTTTGTAGGGTTATGATGTTGTTGTTGAATTAGGTTAAAGGCCAACCCTAAAAGCCCTACATGGACCATTCGGCCACCATAAACTTTGGGTGATTAAATGAAGTCTAATTCATGTTCTATATGCATATGAAGTTGTTGTTATGAATTAAGTTAACATGTGTTTTATGTTGGGTGGATTCATGTTGAACTTATGATATTAAATGATGCTAAATGAGGATAACATGTTATAGGTTAGCATTTACTTAATTTTGATGCCATGCCTTATGCCATGCCCTATGTGTATGTGATGTCTAGGATATGTTAATGAAATGAAGCATGATGTGTATGAAATGAAGTACGCTATGCTATGAAATGAAGTATGATATGCTATGTTAATGAAATGAAGCATAATGTGTATGAAATGAAGTATGCTATGCTATGTTAATGAAATGAAGCATGATGTGTATGAAATGAAGTATGTTATGCTATGAAATTTAGTATGATATGCTATGTTAATGAAATGAAGCATGATGTGTATGAAATGAAGTATGCTATGCTATGAAATGAAGTATGATATGCTATGTTAATGAAATGAAGCATGATGTGTATGAAATGAAGTATGCTATGCTATGTTAATGAAATGAAGCATGATGTGTTGTGAAACGAAGTATGCTATGCTATGTTAATGTTCAGTTACATGTGCTAAAAATAAGCATATAAGTATTTTACTTGCACACCAAGAGACAAGGTCCAAGAAGGGATGGGCTCTAAGATGCCCTAGGTCGATGGAATAAGACTCGGGCCTAGGATGGGCTTCTATGTATGATTGCCCCTAGGTCGATGGAATAAGATTCGGGCCTAGTACGGGATGGGCTCCAAGATGCCTTAGGTCGATGGAGTAAGACTCGGGCCTAGGATGGGCTTCTACGTTATAACGATTGCCCCTAGGTCGATGGAATAAGACTCGGGCCTAGAAACCTATTAGGTTCGAGACTTGCTACCTCGGGCCTATTTAGGGATGCGCGCTATGATAATGAAGAAGTGGTACAATGCCGGGCCCAAATATGTTGAGATTTATGTTTACATATCTAAAATATATGTTTTCAAAGCATCCTGCATATGTGTACCTGCTGATTGTTATGTTTACATGTTCCCATTATACATGTCACATGTTATGTTTGATAATATGATATGACGTCTATGTTTACATGTTATGTTCGATGATATGTTAGGAATGTTACATGTTTCTGTTATCTATGTCACTTCCTAGGTTTGATGATACGATATGATGTTTAGGTCTACAAGTTATGTTTGATGATATGTTAGGAATGTTTACATGCTTATGTTATACACATTACATGTTATGTTTGATGATATACTATGATGTTTATGTTACTTAGTTACATACGATGCATGTCATGTTGATTAAGCAAATATCCATATTATGTTGCTAAGTTATGGATGATACATGTTATATGTACTTATGTTACTTATGCTACTGGTTAAGTTGATGACACCATGTATGTTACGTATTATACTGCTTATATGTTATGTATGCTACATGCCATGATTAAAGATGATGTATGGTTTTGTGAGTAGGACAGGATCTTACTAAGCCTGTGTGCTTATAGTTGTCTTTCCCTCGTACTGCAGATAAGGGTAAGGGATGGATAAACTAAAGGGAGCAGCAGGAGGGGCCAATGTGTGTGGTAGTGGCATGGTGGAGAAGATCCGTTAGGTCTACATATATATGTGTTTACCTATGATGATGATGTCTATGGATGTCCTTATTATGCCTGCTCATGATGGTGTCGTTTAAGAACTTGAACTAAGCACTAAGTATCTATCTATGTTATGATGCATGTTCTATGTTAATAAGAAGAAGTAAAGAAGAAGTAAGAAGAAGTATCTATGTATGCTATGACGCATGCTCCATATGAAGAAGAAGAAGTATATATATATATATATATATGTCAATGCATGTTTAGGTTTTAAAAGAAAAAAAAAATGTCTGAAGTCTTCCGCTGTATGTATGTATGTATGTATGGTCGCGTCACGCGCCGCCCCTCCGGATTCTGGGTCCGAAAAAGGGCGGGCGTGACAAGTGGTATCAGAGCGGATCTGTCTTTCCACTACACACACATCAAGCTCCAAATCCTGCTGCTCCAAGTAAGAATTCTATGTCTACTTTAATTTTGTTGAATTTTTTTTTTTTCATGTATGATAGGAAATGTTTCTAGCTAAATATGCATGAAAATATGTATGATACCCTTATGCTTGTTCATATATGATGTAAAATACCCTAAGCCAAATTATGCCTTAGAACGTGAATGAAGCTTAAGCTTGAAACGACCTTATGATAGCTTTAGTCTAATTATGCATAGGTAAACGAACGAAAAACTTATACTAGCTTTACTTTAATATATAAAGATAAACATGTCTGGAAGACGCGGTAGTAGAGCTGATGAGATAGCACCCCCGCATGACCTTGCACACGTAGTCACAGAACTCCAGCGACAAGTCACATAACAACAACAAGTAATAAATACCCTAATGAATCAGCGAGGAAACCCTACTGCCCCACCGACGGGCCCCGGCCCGATGGTTCGACAGGAAGCTTACCTGATCCAATGGCAGAGACTAAAGCCAGAAAATTTCTCTGGTATTGGTGAGCCATGGGATGCCCAGATAGAGAAATCGAATTTGAGATTGAGTTGATTCCTGGTACTAACCCGATCTCTAAAGCACCTTACCGTATGGCGCCGGCTGAATTAAAGGAACTTCAGGGACAGCTATAGGAGTTACTCGACAAGGGACTTATTCGCCCAAGTCGCTCTCCATGGGGAGCTCCAGTGCTGTTGGTGAAGAAGAAAGATGGGTCTGTCGAATGCATGCAGACTACCACGCGCGCTAAATAATGTGACGATCAAGAACCGCAGACTTTGCGCTGGATTGGACGACTGTTCGACCAACTAAAGTGCCACTATTTTCTCGAAGATCGACCTGAGGTCCGGCTATCATCAAGTAAAAGTGAAATCAGATGATTTACCAAAGACGGCCTTCCGGACCAGATACGGACATAATGAGTTCGTAGTTATGCCCTTCGGAGTGACGAATGCACCTGCTCTGTTCATGGATTTGATGAACCGAGTATTCACGGCATTCCTCGACAAATTTGTGATCGTCTTTATCGACGACATACTGATATATTCGAGAACCCCCGAGGAGCACGCAGAACACTTGAATGTGGTATTGCAGATCCTTCGGGAAAAACAGCTATTCGCAAAGTTCTCCAAATGCGAATTCTGGCTCGAGCAAGTATCATTTTTGGGTCACGTGATATCCAAACACGGAGTGATGGTGGACCCAATGAAGATTGAAGTCGTGAGTAATTGGAACCGACCAAGGAATGCCCGCGAGGTCAGAAGCTTTCTCGGGCTAGCAAGCTACTACCGGAAGTTTGTAGAGAACTTCTCCAGGATTGCCGCCCCTATGACAGTCCTCACCAGAAAGGACAAGAAATATGAGTGGACGGACGCCTGCGAGAGGAGTTTTCTGAGTTGAAAAGGAGATGACCACCGCTCAATTCTTGCTCTTAGGACGATGAGAAGGCTTCGATATATGCAGATGGCGCTTCCAAGTTGGGACTCGGGTGTACTTATGCTTATGAATGGCAAGGTCATTGCCTCGCCTCTAGGCAACTCAAGGAACACGAAGGAATTATCCCACCCACGATTTAGAGCTAGCGGCCGTGGTCTCGGCTCTCAAAATACGAGACATTACCTATACGGAGCTCAGCAGGATTTATATGCACACCGTAGTCCTAAATATTTCTTCACACGTATGACCCGAACATGAGACAAACAGCAGATGGCTCGAGCTCGCCAAGGATTATGATCATGAGATTCTCTACCATCCGGGGAAGGCTAACAAGGTGGCTGATGCACTCAGCAGGAAGTCCTGCGCCACCTTGATGTCTCTATCAGTGTTATCTCGGCCCTTAGAAAGAGAGATTATGCATTACGGGGTAGAAATCATTTCCGGGCAGCTCTCGACCCTGACGATAGCACCGACGTTGTTCGATGATATACTAGAAAAACAAGCCCGTGACCCAAGCCTTCGGAGGATCAAGCAAGAGGTCTTAGAAGGAAAGGACGACGGGTTTCGGATCTCTGATAGTGGAGTACTCTACCTCAGGGATCGCTTATGTATTCCCGACGATCCAGAATTACGGAAGGAGATATTTGAGGAAGCTCACAGAACTCCTTATGCGATGCATCCTGGAACCACCAAGATGTACCAAGACCTGAAACAAAAGTTCTGGTGGTCCGGAATGAAAAGAGATGTGGCTCAGTATGTCAGTACCTGCCTGACCTGCCAGAGGGTTAAGGTAGAACACCAGAGACCTGGAGGAACACTGCAGTCGATCCAGATTCCAGAATGGAAATGGGAAGACATTTCTATGGATTTCATCTCAGGATTGCCCAAGACGACAAACGGTTATGATGCTATATGGGTAATTGTGGACAGATTGACGAAGTCCGCCGATTTCTTAGCAATCAAGATGACCTATTCGACGGAGCAATTGGCTCAGTTATATGCTAAGGAAATTATTAGACTACATGGAATTCCTAAGACCATCATTTCTGACAGAGATGGTCGCTTTATTTCCCATTTCTGGGAATGTGTTCAGAAAGCCCTAGGCATGAAGCTATTGTACTTCCACCCCCTGCACAGATGATGCCGAAAGGGTAAATCAAATCGGAGGATATGTTACGAGCATGCGCTGGATTTCAAAGGTAGTGGTGCCGATACTTATGTTTGGCGGCCTACTACAACAATAGCTATCAAGCTACTATTGGGATGGCACCCTACGAGGCTCTATACGGGAGGAAATGTAGATCTCCCATATGCTGGTACGAGGGTGGTGAAAAGAAGAGGATGGGACTCCAGACGGACTTCATCGACAACACGACCCGAGCTATACGTAACATCCGTCAGAGAATTGAAACCGCCAGCCGACAAAGAGCTATGTGGATATGCGGCGTAGACCGTTAGAATTCGAAGATGGGGACCTAGTATTCCTCAAAGTGGCTCCCATGAAGGGAGTGATGAGATTCAGAAGGAAGGGTAAATTGAGTCCACGTTACGTGGGACCGTATCCGATATTGCAGAGGATTGGCAAGGTAGCATACAAGCTAGAGCTGCCTCAAGAGATGTCAGCTATTCACAACGTGTTCCATGTCTCTGTGCTCAAGAAATGCATTCCCAGTACGGACCAAGTGATCGAGCCACAAACCGTACAAGTTCAAGAGGACCTGAGTATCGAAAGTCGGCCTATCCAGATATTAGACCGAGAAATCAAGAGGCTAAGGAACAAAGAGGTGCCCTTGGTAAAGGTCCTGTGGCAGAATCAACGGTACGAGGAAGCCACCTGGGAACGCGAGGAGGACATGAAACAGAAGTACCCAGAATTGTTCTAAGTTTCGAGGACGAAACTTTTTTTAAGGATGAAGGATTGTAACGCCCGTAAAATTCCTAGCAATTTTACAAGAATTTTTGGCTTGATGATAATGGGCTTTATGTGGGCCTTTTTCAAAATAAAAGAAAAATAAGCCAAAAAGAGATGCAAGACCAAGGAATTGAACCCCAAACCTCTAGAGATAGCCAAACCCTATAGATGCACCCACTAACTAGAAGCCCAATAGGATTATATGATTAAGGAAGAGGGGAAACTATAGATAAGTGGGACTAAGGGTAAATGAAGAGGCATAGAAAAGAAAAGAGAAACTTCTCTTCCTCCCCTTTATAAAGAAGAGGGAAGATTGAATTTGGTCACTTCCTCTCTTCTTTCCTTCTTCTCACCGAAACCCTAGAAGCTCTCCCTCTCCATTTTCTTCCTCCCTTGGCCGAAACTCCTCCAAGCAAGAAGAAAGGGCTAGGGTTTGTGTTAGGTCATCTTCTTCACACTACAAGCAAAACGAAGGAAGTAAGTATCCCCTCACCTGCATACAAGTAGCTTGTCGATTGATGTTTTGTGTCAATTTTTCCAAGACCTATTCGGCCAAACCCTACTTTTAGGGTTTCAATGAAGTTCCATGCCATGTTTTTATAACTAGATGATGATGTTAGGGGTTCAAGTGGATTAGGACAAAAGTTAACCCTAATAAACACTAAAGACCTATTCGGCCAAACCCTACTTTTAGGGTTTCAATGAAGTTCCATGCCATGTTTTTATAACTAGATGATGATGTTAGGGGTTAAAGTGGATTAGGACAAAAGTTAACCCTAATAAACACTAAAGACCTATTCGGCCAAACCCTACTTTTAGGGTTTCAATGAAGTTCCATGCCATGTTTTTATAACTAGATGATGATGTTAGGGGTTAAAGTGGATTAGGACAAAAGTTAACCCTAATAAACACTAAAGACCTATTCGCCAAACCCTACTTTTAGGGTTTCAATGAAGTTCCATGCCATGTTTTTATAACTAGATGATGACGTTAGGGTTAAAGTGGATTAGGACAAAAGTTAACCTAATAAACACTAAAGACCTATTCGCCAAACCCTACTTTTAGGGTTTCAATGAAGTTCCATGCCATGTTTTTATAACTAGATGATGATGTTAGGGGTTAAAGTGGATTAGGACAAAAGTTAACCCTAATAAACACTAAAGACCTATTCGGCCAAACCCTACTTTTAGGGTTTCAATGAAGTTCCATGCCATGTTTTTTATAACTAAATGATGATGTTAGGGGTTAAAGTGGATTAGGAAAAAAAGCTAACCCTAATAGCCAACAAGGACCATTCGGCCACCCCTAGATATTGATGACCCAATGATGTTTCAATCCATGTTTTGTAGGGTTATGATGTTGTTGTTGAATTAGGTTAAAGGCCAACCCTAAAAGCCCTACATGGACCATTCGGCCACCATAAACTTTGGGTGATTAAATGAAGTCTAATTCATGTTCTATATGCATCTGAAGTTGTTGTTATGAATTAAGTTAACATGTGTTTTATGTTGGGTGGATTCATGTTGAACTTATGATATTAAATGATGCTAAATGAGGATAACATGTTATAGGTTAGCATTTACTTACTTTTGATGCCATTGTTGGTGCAGTGGGCACCAAAGTCGAACCGGTATTTTGATTATGGCAAAAGGCTCAATAGTTAAGGGTATATTTGTTATCTTACGAGCTCAATTAAGTGTGCAGAAATGCTAAAGTTGAGCGGAAGGTCTGCGACACCCGGTGGGAACCGAGGTGGTCGGGCAACGCCAGAGGGACTTCGGAGGAAGCCGAGGTACTCGGGTGAAGACCGGAAGCGAGGCTACAAGGTAAGCTCGTGTGAAAGCGAAGCAAGGTCGTTAAGCGTAGATCCGACCCAATACCTCCAATGGAAGGTCTAGGTCGAGATCAGATGGTTAGAACCATCGTACTTTATATTTTAAGCTAACTTGTACTGCAGTCCAAAACCCTTTGACTGATCAGCAGCTAGTCAAGTTCACCTCGAGAAGAGCTCAATTTCAAGGGGTGAATTTGGACTTGACTCGTGTTTTGGTACAAAGGGTGATGTGGCATCAAGGTGGACATCAAACCATCACCAAGCTTCCTTGTGGTGGGCCCAAAATAAGGTGAGTTGGCACAAGATGGTTGGCTCCCATGATGTGGCACAAGTTGAATGGCTCCAACAAGTTGGCGCCCAAGGAGGTTGGAGGTGGCACAAGGTGGTTGGATGAAACACCTCATCCTCAAGTTGGCGCCCAAGGAGGTTGGAGGTGGCACAAGGTGGTTGGATGAAACACCTCATCCTCAAGTTGGCGCCCAAGGAGGTTGGAGGTGGCACAAGGTGGTTGGATGAAACACCTCATCCTTGAGTTGGCGCACAAGAAGGTTGGAGGTGGCACAAGGTGGTTGGATGAAACACCTCATCCTTGAGTTGGGATAAGAACCTCACCTTGGACACTACCTATGTCTAAATTCATAGATCAATATCCATAAATAGACATGTTCAAGCCAAGCAAATCACAAGAATTCAAGAGCTCTCAACACGCCGTCGTAACGCCGCTACTACTACTCACATTTGCTACGACGAAGTGCCGCCGACAACGAATGCTACATCTTCTACTTATAAGAGTTGTCGGTATATTTATTTAAGTTCTACTTCTTTAAATTGTCTTTGTGCTTTAATCGTAACAAGGAAAGGGGGAGTGTCCCTTTGCCTTGATTTCTTTTTGTCGTTGCTACTACCTACAACGAGTAGGAGTGGTATTAGTGAATTGCCCTCAGTACGTGATCAAGGATCACTAGGGCCGTGGATTAGCAATCGAAAGATTGTGAACCACGTAAAAATATCTTGTCTACTTTATATTTCCGCTGTGCATTCTCTACTTGCTTTTTCCTTATTGCAAAAGTTTTTAACGACACCGTATCGCTATTCACCCCCCCCCCTCTAGCGACACTTTCGATCCAACAATTGATATCAGAGCCGGGGGCGCTAAGATTCGGTGAAACCACCAATCTAGCTTTGTTTTTCTTTTTTACAGATTTTTATTTATTTATTTCTGTTTTATATAATTATTTCACTTGCTTATCTTCTCCTACATATAGAATTGCATTAGAGGCTTTAGGATCCGGATAAGGTTGTCCTTGGGTTAGATCCGAGTAAGGTTGTCCTCGGAACTTCAGCGACATTCACATTTGATTGTTTATTTCTTTTTGCAAGTTACATTTTATATATCTTTTTACTTCCCTACTAATCCAAGGCGAAAGTCTTGGAATATTCTTTCGTGTGTGTTTTGCAAGATTCTTTTAAATCGTTCTTCTTCTTGTTTTTAAATGGCCCATCTCGAAGGGTTTAGCACTTGACCCGTTTTACAACGGTAATGACTTTCGTTATTGGAAGGTCGGATGGAATGCTTTCTTAAAACCCAAATCGAGATGTGGATCGTAATCAAACCGGTTTCACACTTCCTATTAATGAAGATGGTGAATCTTTGGGTTACGATCAATGGTCAAATTCCATGAAAAACAAGTAGAAGCCGATGCCAAGGCAACTCAAATCTTGCAATGTGGGTTGTCAAGGAAGAGCTCAACGCGTCGGCCCCTTCATTAGTGCAAAGGACTTATGGACCAAGCTAGTGGAACTACGAAACAAGGCGACACGAAGGTATGTAAAAGAGATTTACTTTTAAATAAATTGTATAACTTGAAAATGCAGGAAAGCGAGACCGCAACTCAACTACATGCTCGTATCCAAGACATCACAACCAACTCCATGCCATCGGACAAAGGTCGAGAATCGCGACCTTATCGGTATTCTCTTAACTCGTTTCCTAGGACCACCTTGTGGGCATCCATGGTCGATGCCTACAAGGTCTCCAAGACCTTTCTAAAATTAGGTTAGGCGAATTGTTTTGAACTTGAATTACATGAGCAAACTAATGTGGTCGGGCCGAGAAGAGTATTGCGTTAGTTGCGAGTTCCAAGAAGAAGAAGCCGCATAAGCAAGCCACCCCGAAGGAAGAAGCGAGTCCGAATCGGAAGTAGACTCGAAATAGAATCCGAACTAGTCAATCTAGTTGGAAGATGATCAAGAGGCAAGCGACCAACAACTCAGGTAAGCCTAAACCTAATTCAAATACTTCTAATTTTAGATGCTATGAGTGCAGCGAGTTCGGTCACATCAAGTCCGAAGTGCCCAAAGCTAAAGAATAACGCATCAAAGACCAGAAAGTGCTAACGCTACTTGGGAGGAGTTGTCGGAGGAAGAAGGCGATATCAAGCTCTAATGGCCAAGCCGACCGAGCACGACTCGAAAGCAGAAGAAGAGTCAGTCGAATCCGATGATGAGCTTCCATTCAAGACAAGCCACGGATCCGTATCCGGTTCAAAAGAATCATTAAGGGTAAGTCGGTCGTTACTTAATACTTTGTATGGTGCAATTAAATTTTTAAATAAGAAACTAGCTAAGTCCGAGTCCAAGGTCGAGACCCTAATTGAGGAGGTTAACCTTCTCAAACATGAGGTCTCCCTAACCTCTTCGACTACTCGTATTCAAGAGGAGGACTCAACTCAAGTTGAAAAGCTTGAAGTTGAGAACTCGCTTTTGAAAACACAAGTCAAGACCTTAGGAACACGTTGGAAAGGTTCACTTTGGGATCCAAGGGACTTGACCTCTTACTTGGATCACAAAGGGCCGTGTACAACAAGGCGGACTCTTTAACTCAAATACAACCAATAAGTCATATATGTCTATAGTAAACCAACATAAGAAAAATGTCCAAGCATGGGTCCCTAAGACCACATGGAGTTCAACTTTAGGATCGAACATGTAGTGGGGTCCCCAGGCCCAAATTCACTATGTGAATAGACCCACTCGATTCAATGGTCCAGGGGGAGCCAATACAAAATGTATTTTTGTTAAGTCTTAGAAATTGCATGCTTAGTTTTTCCTTTATTTTTAGAATGGTTAGATAGGACTCATAACCAACTAAAATCCTGCGAAAATATTGAGCCTCGGGGAGCCTCTTTTCAAAAATAAACCAACTAAAATCCTACGAAAAGATTGAGCCTCGGGGAGCCTCTTTTCAAAAATAACTAGTTAGACCAAGACGTAGTCTCAAGTATGTCGAGTTATCAATTTCTTGAAATTAGCTTTGTCTAAGGAAGTGGTCGTTGTTCCGATCAAAGAAGGCCTCTGTGCCTCGCCACGACCTGGAAGCTAATCTCTTGAAAAGATTACTTGATGAGCTTAGACTAAATCCGAATCTAACATAATGTTGGTTATTTTAAATTCATTAAAATTAATCAAGTAAAATTGAAAGTCATCTCACAATAACACATAGGAATAACATGTTTTGATCATGTATATATTGGTGAGATGATTCAGGTTTAAAAACTTACAATCAACGCTTTTTTAATTCCAATATACTATCCAACTACCTTATGTGTAGGATCAATGGATGTTGGGCTGGTTACTCGACACATGACCGGGATCAACTCAAATTTTGAAGTTACGATTCAAACGACAAGGATCGGTAGCCTTCGAATAACGGCAAGCTCAAAATCATCGGATCGGTGATATTGAGCTCAACTCTAACTTTACAATTCAAAATGTCTTATTAGTAGAAAACTTTCAATATAATTTAGTTAGTGTAAGCCAATTGTGTGATAACAATTATAAGGTCATATTTCTAGAAAATGAATTAGTAATCCAAATAAATGCAACATATAAAATAATAATTAAAGGAACTAGGAGTAGCAACATCTAAACAATAAATTTAACCAACTCCTCAACCAAGTGTCTTATGACACAGAAGAGGAATCTTGGTTATGGCATCAAGACTCGGACACTCTCACCCAAGACTCCACAAGATGAGTCGAGTGGCTTGGTTATAGGTTTGCCTAAACTAAACAACTTGGATAATAAAATATGTAATGCTTGTCAACAAGGTAAACAATCTAGGACACAACATCAATTAACTAATCAAGAGCAGACCAAAAGTGTTCTTGAGCTCCTACACATGGATCTATTTGATTCACATGGAGCTAAGTGACTCATTGGTAGTAATTTTTGCTTAGTCATAATTGTCGAGTATTCTAGATTTACTTGTGTTAGGTTTTTCAAACATAATAATTATAACATAGTACAACTAATCAATCTTTGTATGTTAATCGAAATTCAAAAGAACCTTAAGATTAAAATACTTAGAAGCGATCATGGTGGTGAATTCGAAAACCACGAGGTTTACAGATTTACGTAACGGATACCACCATGAGTTTTCATGTCCTAGAACCCCACAACAAAATGGGTTAGTCGAACGGAAAAATAGAACCCTACAAGAAGCCGCTAGGACAATGTTAAGCAGTATAACCTACCCGATAGATTTTGGCGGAGGCCGTTAATGCAATAGGATCACTTATAGTAAAGAGGCACCAAAAGACCTGACGAGATTTATCACGATAAAATACCGAACATCAAGTACTTTAGGGTATTTGGATGCAAGGTACATATCTTAAACACTAAGGATTACCTAGGAAATTCAAATCCAAAACCTCTCTGGAACCTTTCTAGGATACTCAACCACCGAGAGCTTATAGGGTATACAATCACGACACTCTTAGAGTCGAAGAAACCATTAATATAGTTTTCGAAGGACACGAACCCGTTCAATCCTTAACAAAACCAACTAGCAAATCAACTTATAGCGAACCCGACTGATCTTGAACTTGAATCTCGTCCTAACCCAAGTCATCCTATCGACCAAGTGATAGATGACTCTAACCCAAGTCAAACTAGAACTCACCCAAGTCATCCTATCGACCAAGTGATAGATGACCCTAACCCGAGTCACACTAAGACTCAAACAAATCATCCTATCAATCAAGTTATAGGTGATCCAAATTTAGGGGTTCGAACTAGAGCTTCATATCGAAACCTTAGTCAAATCTCGTTAATTTCCAAAATCGAACCCAAAACTATTGAACAAGCACTTCTTGATCCCGACTGGATTATTGCTATGCAAGAAGAGCTAGCTCAATTCACTAGAAATGAAGTCCGAATTAGTACCACCACCTAAAGAAAAATCAATTATTGGAACAAGGTGGGTATTTGAAATAAACTTGATGATAAAGGTGAAGTAGTTAGAAATAAAGCTAGGTTAGTCGCAAAGGGTTTAGTCAAGTCGAAGGTTTAGATTACGATGAGACCTACGCCCGTAGCTTGGACTAGAGTCCATCCGAATGTTGTTAGCATATCTTTCGCACATCGAGGTTTTAAATTGTTTCAAATGGATGTCAAGTCAGCATTTTTGAATGGATACATTAAGGAAGAAGTTTACGTCGGTCAACCTCCGGATTGAAAATCTAGATAAACTGACCATGTCCTTAGACTTAAGAAAGCCCTATATGGACTCAAACAAGCCCCAAGAGCTTGATGCGAAGGCTTCGATCTATCTTAAGTCCAAAGGATTCAACCAAGGTTTAGTCGACCCAACCTTATTCGTTAAAAACCGTAGGAAAAGAAATCTTTATAGCCCAAATCTATGTAGATGATATAATTTTTGGAACTACCAACTCGATCCTGCTAAACGAATTCATCTCACTTATGGAAAGTGAATTTGAAATGAATTTAGTGGGAGAGTTAAGTTTCTTCTTAGGTTTACAAATTAAACAAACTAAAGATGGAATATATTTACATCAACAAAAATATACTAAGGACTTAATAAATCGATTTGTAATGCAAGATGCTAAAATAATCAATACACCTATGGCAACTAATGTTAATATAAACGAAGATGTAGAAGGAAAACCCGTTGACCTAAAATACTATAGGAGCGCAATAGGAAGTCTCCTATACTTAACCATGAGCCGACCCGACATTTTATTCAGTAAATATGTGCGCAAGGTTACAAAACCTGTGCGAGGAGTCTCACCTAACCCTAGTCAGCGTATCCTTAGATATCTAAAGGGCACGCTAAAGCGTAGGTATTTGGTACCCTAGATCTACGAGTTTAATCTAATCGGCTACTCCGACTCGACTATGCGGTAGTAAACTCGATAGAAGAGCACAGTGGTTGTTGTCAAATCCTCGGCTCAAGTCTAGTAAGTTAGTGCGATAGGAAGCAGCATTGCGTTGCCTTATCTACCACCGAAGCCGAATACGTTGCGATGGGTGAGTGTGTCTCTCAGTTCCTGTGGATGAAGCACACTCTCCAAGACTTTAGCTTAATCTTTAACAACATTAAAACCTACATAGATAACATTAGTTCAATTAACTTAACTAAAAATCCAATATGTCATTCTAGGACAAAACATATAGAAGTTAAACACCACTTCATTAGGGAACATGTAACTAATGGAACTATACAACTAGAGTATGTTGAGTCCAAATCAAACCTAGCGGACATCTTCACCAAACCACTACCCGAAGCCGAATTTAGTTTATTAAGACGAAAGTTAGGTATGTGCGTAATAGAGTAGGATTTAAATTTTTCTATATATGTACTCTACTTTTGCTTCTTTTTATGAAATTAGCCTAAGTCTTACCTTAGAAATCATATACCTATAGATTTAAGGAGCCAACACATCTCCACACATAGGACTAATGTGTTTGTGTACTTAACCACGTGTAGCAGGCGTGAGATGTTAGGACCTTACTCACAGTTCCGAGTAGATTTGAACCATGGAGTATAATTATTTAAAATTAATCAACTCCTTCAAGACTTATTGATCATTCTATATCAATCAAGTCCAACCGGAGTTGTACATTTTAGATGAACATATTTTCAAGCTTATTATTATTTTAAAAAAATATATATATTTATATTGGGAACTTGCTTGGACTTACAAACCCTAAAATATATTTACAAACTTTTTGAGTTAAGGCAAAAGGGGGAGAAAGTCACAAAAGTAAGGAAGAAAGTAAACAAAATTATTACCTTTTATATTAAGTAATTCCGTTTATTTAAGCAACTATTAAGGGGGAGTAAAAATTATTTTTCAAGAACTCACTTTCGGTCAAGGGGGAGGTTACCTCAAAGGGGAGAACTTGAAACAATAATATTTCTCACTCATGCTTAATCTTTATGCTAGCTCACTCATCCTTAATCTTTATGCTAGCTCATTCATACTTAATCATTATGCTAGCTCATTCATATTTAATCATTATGCTAGCTCATTCATATTTAATCTTTATGCTAGCTCATTCATATTTAATCTTTATGCTAGCTCATTCATGCTTAATCATTATGCTAGCTCATTCATATTTAATCTTTATGCTAGCTCATTCATGCTTAATCATTATGCTAGCTTACTGTTATGCTTAATTTTTTTTTTTTTAACGGTTTGCCATGAATCAAAAAGGGGGAGATTGTTGGTGCAGTGGGCACCAAAGTCGAACCGGTATTTTGATTATGGCAAAAGGCTCAATAGTTAAGGGTATATTTGTTATCTTACGAGCTCAATTAAGTGTGCAGAAATGCTAAAGTTGAGCGGAAGGTCTGCGACACCCGGTGGGGGAACCGAGGTGGTCGCAACACGCCAGGGACTTGGAGGAAGCCAGGGTACTCGGGTGAAGACCGGAAGCGAGGCTACAAGGTAAGCTCGTGTGAAAGCGAAGCAAGGTCGTTAAGCGTAGATCCGACCCAATACCTCCAATGGAAGGTCTAGGTCGAGATCAGATGGTTAGAACCATCGTACTTTATATTTTAAGCTAACTTGTACTGCAGTCCAAAACCCTTTGACTACAGTCAACTGCTAGTCAAGTTCGACCTCGAGAAGAGCTCAATTTCAAGGGTGAATTTGGACTTGACTCGTGTTTTGGTACAAAGGGTGATGTGGCATCAAGGTGGACATCCAAACCATCACCAAGCTTCCTTGTGGTGGGCGCCCAATATAAGTTGAGTTGGCACAAGATGGTTGGCTCCCATGATGTGGCACAAGTTGAATGGCTCCAACAAGTTGGCGCCCAAGGAGGTTGGAGGTGGCACAAGGTGGTTGGATGAAACACCTCATCCTCAAGTTGGCGCCCAAGGAGGTTGGAGGTGGCACAAGGTGGTTGGATGAAACACCTCATCCTCAAGTTGGCGCCCAAGGAGGTTGGAGGTGGCACAAGGTGGTTGGATGAAACACCTCATCCTCAAGTTGGCGCCCAAGAAGGTTGGAGGTGGCACAAGGTGGTTGGATGAAACACCTCATCCTTGAGTTGGGATAAGAACCTCACCTTGGACACTACCTATGTCTAAATTCATAGATCAATATCCATAAATAGACATGTTCAAGCCAAGCAAATCACAAGAATTCAAGAGCTCTCAACACGCCGTCGTAACGCCGCTACTACTACTCACATTTGCTACGACGAAGTGCCGCCGACAACGAAAGCTACATCTTCTACTTATAAGAGTTGTCGGTATATTTATTTAAGTTCTACTTCTTTAAATTGTCTTTGTGCTTTAATCGTAACAAGGAAAGGGGGAGTGTCCCTTTGCCTTGATTTCTTTTTGTAATCGTTGCTCCTACCTCCAACGAGGAGGAGTGGTTTTAGTGAATTGCCCTCCGTACGTGATCAAGGATCACTAGGGCCGTGGATTAGCAATCGAAAGATTGTGAACCACGTAAAAATATCTTGTCTACTTTATATTTCCGCTGTGCACTCTCTACTTGCTTTTTACTTATTGCAAAAGTTTTTTAACGACATCGTATCGCTATTCACCCCCCCCCTCTAGCGACACTTTCGATCAAACAGCCATGCCTTATGCCATTCCCTATGTGTATGTGATGTCTAGGATATGTTAATGAAATGAAGCATGATGTGTATGAAATGAAGTACGCTATGCTATGAAATGAAGTATGATATGCTATGTTAATAAAATGAAGCATGATGTGTATGAAATGAAGTATGCTATGCTATGTTAATGAAATGAAGCATGATGTGTATGAAATGAAGTATGCTATGCTATGAAATGAAGTATGATATGCTATGTTAATGAAATGAAGCATGATGTGTATGAAATGAAGTATGCTATGCTATGAAATGAAGTATGATATGCTATGTTAATGAAATGAAGCATGATGTGTATGAAATGAAGTATGCTATGCTATGTTAATGAAATGAAGCATGATGTGTTGTGAAACGAAGTATGCTATGCTATGTTAATGAAATAAGCTATGATGTAAAAATAAGCATATAAGTATTTTACCTTCTGCATGGCTTGTACCAAGACCTTAACAAGGTCCAAGAAGGGATGGGCTCCTAAGATGCCCTAGGTCGATGGAATAAGACTCGGGCCTAGGATGGGCTTCTATGTATGATTGCCCCTAGGTCGATGGAATAAGATTCGGGCCTAGTAGGGGATGGTCTCCAAGATGCCTTAGGTCGATGGAGTAAGACTCGGGCCTAGGATGGGCTTCTACGTTATAACGATTGCCCCTAGGTCGATGGAATAAGACTCGGGCCTAGAAACCTATTAGGTTCGAGACTTGCTACCTCGGGCCTATTTAGGGATGCGCGCTATGATAATGAAGAAGTGGTACAATGCCGGGCCCAAATATGTTGAGATTTATGTTTACATACCTAAAATATATGTTTTCAAAGCATCCTGCATATGTGTACCTGCTGATTGTTATGTTTACATGTTCCCATTATACATGTCACATGTTATGTTTGATAATATGATATGACGTCTATGTTTACATGTTATGTTCGATGATATGTTAGGAATGTTACATGTTTCTGTTATCTATGTCACTTCCTAGGTTTGATGATACGATATGATGTTTAGGTCTACAAGTTATGTTTGATGATATGTTAGGAATGTTTACATGCTTATGTTATACACATTACATGTTATGTTTGATGATATACTATGATGTTTATGTTACTTAGTTACATACGATGCATGTCATGTTGATTAAGCATATATCCATGTTATGTTGCTAAGTTATGGATGATACATGTTATATGTACTTATGTTACTTATGCTACTGGTTAAGTTGATGACACCATGTATGTTACGTATTATACTGCTTATATGTTATGTATGCTACATGCCATGATTAAAGATGATGTATGGTTTTGTGAGTAGGATAGGATCTTACTAAGCCTGTGTGCTTATAGTTGTCTTTCCCTCGTACTGCAGATAAGGGTAAGGGATGGATAAACTAAAGGGAGCAGCAGGAGGGGCCAATGTGTGTGGTAGTGGCATGGTGGAGAAGATCCGTTAGGTCTACATATATATGTGTTTACCTATGATGATGATGTCTATGGATGTCCTTATTATGCCTGCTCATGATGGTGTCGTTTAAGAACTTGAACTAAGCACTAAGTATCTATCTATGTTATGATGCATGTTCTATGTTAATAAGAAGAAGTAAAGAAGAAGTAAGAAGAAGTATCTATGTATGCTATGACGCATGCTCCATATGAAGAAGAAGAAGTATATATATATATATGCCAATGCATGTTTAGGTTTTAAAAGAAAAAAAAAATGTCTGAAGTCTTCCGCTGTATGTATGTATGTATGGTCGCGTCACGCGCCGCCCCTCCGGATTCTGGGTCCGAAAAAGGGCGGGCGTGACATTCCTAACCCTACTAATAAGCCTTAAGGGGGTGGGCGGCAACAAGATGCCTTGGAGATTAGGGTTTTGCCTCTCATTAGCTTGGGCGGCAAGGAATCCTAGGAAGGTTAGGATTTAGGTTGGGCGGCTAGGGTTTGAGAGGTGGCTTGGGCGACAACAATGGAGAGCTTTCTTTCTTCTTCCTAAGGTGATTACCGACGCCCATAATTCTCCCCTCTACCTTGGCCGGAGCTCAACCTATTCCTCTTCTTCTCCTTGGCCGGTGGAAACAATAGCTAGGGATTCTTTCCTTGAAGCTTTTGGCCGGCGCCTACACTTCTATCTTCATCTCTTTGGGCCGGTGGTAAGCATCAAGCTTGGAGCTTGATGGTTGGTCCTAGATAAGGGAAGAGTTTTATTTTATGATCTTCCTTTGTTCGAAGCGAGCAAGGAAGGAAGATTGGTGATCTAGGAGGCTTCAACTTTTGGGAGATCGTCGCCGACATGACGTCCAAAAGGAGAAAGGACATACAATAGAAGATCAAGAGGTATAACAAGAGATATAATCTTGTTTATTTTGATTATTATTCTTTTTTGTTATGTCTATAATTATTTTTCAATTATATGCATGTTGTATGCTTTGTTTTATAGCTAAATTAACTTGGACCCCGAATACAAACACAAAAGCCGGCAATCCGTACATCGTCTATTCTGCTACTAATCGTAGAATAGAGGTTGGTTTCTTGAACAACAAGTTTGTTCAAGTGACTACTCTAATCGAATAGTACGACGATGAAACGGGAGCTTGGGTAATCCCTCTTGTCAAGGATAAATTTTTTTATCCGGGGATGTAGAAGGGATCGCCATGAACAAGCGACCGAGTTGAAGTGGAAGCGAAGTTTCCTACCTTCATTACCCACATTTTCCATAGGATGTGGTACGATTACACTGCATTAGAGAGTATAGAGGGGAGCCCTAGGATCGACCTAGGAGTATGCATGGCAATGAAAATGTTTGTAAGAGAGGGACACTCATTATGCTTTGTAAGGAAAAACCTGACGACCCTTAGGTTCCCCGACCCTGATCATACCACCATCACCACATGCGCCAACTGGCACTTGGACCTGATAGTAGAGTCCCCGTCACACGAGGGACCATCCACATCGGTGCCCATATCTCCCCCTTTACATCACTCTCCCTCTAGTCCACACATGCATAGGAGCCCACCTAGTCCACGTCGACATGAGCCTGCACCTGCACAACCACCATTTTCTACTTTTGAGTAGGATGCAGGTACGTCAGCCTATGATTTCTTGAAGTTCCAATCACGACTTGACGAAATATACCCCGAGAAGCATACACAAAGGCAGCGATGGGAGGAGCAGAGAGCCTACAAGCAAGAGGAGTTCCAGGGCTTATGGGAGCACTTTCAGCGGGCTGAGAAGTTCTACAATGAGGCCCGCATCTACTTCTAGGAGGAGGCTACCCGTCGCCAGGATGAGGCCGCCTACCGCCAGGAGATGCGGCAGCACATGCATACCCAGCAGGCACAATGGGCTAGGGAGGAGGAGCACCGAGTAGCCGCTGTATCCACCAATTATCATATCAACCACATGTACATGTGGCATTAGCGGCTCAGCAGCAGGTTCTCCCAGGATCCCGAGATGTCGAGGCTTCCAGACTTTCCACCTCGTCCACCATACTAGAGGTATACTTTCATTTAAGTCTGGGGGGACCCCAAATTTTATTTTTCTTCTAGCAGTAGTTTCTTTTCTAATATTTGCATCATTGTTGGCATTCATTTGTTCGTGCATAGGTGGTTGAGTTTCTTTCAGCACTTAGTTTTTGCTATCTGTAAAGCTACCTCAGTAGTATTTTTTTTTAGAGTTTTCTTCATGAGTTGTTTCATTGAGTAGTGTAACTTCATTTACCTCGTGGTATTTTATTTTATTGGCTTTGAATGAATATTCTAGACTTACACTGATTAGCTTCTATTTTTACACCTATACATGTCGAACATTATGAAATGGAGAGTCTAGTACATACCTAGTTATGATTCATCTCAATAGTCTAGTACTTTAGAATCCACATGTGACCCTAAGACTAGCATTTTAGTTATTGGAGATGCTTGGATTGTGTAAGCTTATTCGGAAAAATCAAAATCCCAGTGAGCTGAAAAAAAATGAAAAAAAAAAAAGAGAAAAAAAGAGAGAGAGAGAGATTATGAGGGATAAAAAAATAGTTGTCATGGGTGGAAATGGCTAGGTGCCCTTTGAGACCGAGTTAGGTTACTAGGGAAACACCTACCAATTTCTCTCAATACCGAGCACACCTTTGAGACTTTGTGCTAGATCTAGGGAAGACCCTTGCTTTGGGCAGGTAAGTTCGGTGCGTATTATTGCTGCGGGCATAAACCCGCCGATCAATAGGCGATTGTTGCTACCATGTGCGTTCCCAAAGAATGATTCGCTTGGCACGAGAACGAGGAGCTAATTTAGTGAATTTCAAGAATATATTTATTTTACTTTGATTTCAAATACCACTTGATAAATTTAGTTAACATGCTAGTATGGGACAATATCCTTTTAAAATTTCATGACACTTGGGTTTGCTTGAGGACAAGCAAAGATTTAAGTCTGGGGAAGTGATGTGAGCAAAACATATAGGGTTTTAGGAGTAGTTTTCGCTCACATCTCATTACATTTCATGTTTGGGATGTATACTGAAAAGTCTATCTTTTGTATGAACATCTTTATTTTGAAATAAGAATCACATGATCATTGTTTGCATATTTATGGTGATGCATATTGTCTAATACATTACATTGTAGATAACATAGTGCGTGGTGTCACACGGGAGATCATGTTATCGCCTCCTTGTAAAGTATAAGTATAGGCTCACAACTGAGATGGCTTTGGACAAACCATTGGTATGGTTGTAGTGTGATTTGGTATTGGTTTGTCTTGACCATAGAATCACACTAGTAAACTTTGTGTGTATTAAGCAGGACCGACTTAGAGGTGATTCGATTTATTGCTGACTACATAATCGAATCGGACCTCAGATATTATATTGTACATGCTCTTAATCTCGATATAATAAGGGGCACATATACTTAGAATTCATTTCTTTGATTTACCAATGGGCGAGATTTATAGATTAAATCGATAGGCTCGGTAAGTTGGGAAATGATATTATTTATATGGTGTGTCATTGATTATAGGAGGAAATCGTGTCCTATATATTAGGATGATGATGTCCCCTTGAGGAGCTCATAAGGTTCATCATGTAAACCCTGCAGGTGGACTTGGTCCGGCATGATGAAAAGGTTGAGTGGTACTACTCATGGAGTTAGATGTGGATTAATTAATGGTCAGTAAATTAATTAATCGACGGACATTCGAGATCTTAAACACGGGGAGAAAATGTACATATAATATATGAAGCCCATATTAACTTATGGGGATTGGTGAGGTAGATCAATGATAATCCTTTAGTGGATTGGATTATCATTAATGGATTGGACTTTATGTGGGCTTGATCCATTGGGTGGCCAAGATCTAACTCCTCCTCATGGTCCCTATTGTAGCCTATTAAAACCTCATGAAGCCTAGATCCAATGGATGAAAACAAAACTCTAGATCCAAAGGTAGAGATTAAATCTCTAGATCCGACGGTTGAGATTAAATCTCTAGATACGATGGTTGAGATTAAATCCCTTGAACCAATGGTGGAGATTAAAACAAGACTTATCCCTAACTCTATAAAAGGAGAGGAGGGGGTGGGCGGCAAGAAGAATCCCTTTAGAGATAGGATTAGGGCAAGGGGCGACAAGCATTGGAGATTAGGGTTAGGGAGTTGGCGGCACCAAATAAGGAAAGCTTTTCCTTATCTTCTTCTTCTTCCTTGGTGGTCGGCGCCCATACAACCCTTCCCTCTTTTTTCCGGCATCCAAACCACCCCTTCTCCTTCTCCTTGGTCGGTGGAAACAAGACTTAGCGTCTTCCCTTGGAGTCTTGGCCGGTTTCCATCTTATTCTTCTTCTCCTTCTTGGCCGGTGGCAAGCACCAAGCTTGGAGCTTGGTGGTTGGTTGAAATAAGGAGAGGTGTTTTGTTTCTTAGTCTTCATCTTGTTCGGAGCGAGCAAGGAAGGAAGATTGGTGATCTAGGAGCTTCAACTTTTGGTAGATCGTCGCCCACACGACGTCCAAAAGGAGGAAGGACATATGATAGAAGATCGAGAGGTATAATACTTGTCTATTTTCTTATGTAACATGTTTATAATTGTTTTCAATTATATATGCATGATATATTCTATTTTTTAGCTAATATAACTTGGACCCCGAACATAAATATAAAAGCCGGTGATCCGTACATTGTCTATTCCGCGGCTATTAGTAGAATAGAGGTTGGTGGCTCGAACAACAAGTTTGTTCAAGTGACTACTCTAATTCGAATAGCATGATGATGAAACGGTTGCTTGGGTAATCCCTCTTGTCAAGGATAATTTTTTTTATATGGGGACGTAGAAGGGATCGCCATGAACAAGTGACCGAGTTGAAGTGGGAATCAAAGTTTCCTACCTTCAAGTGGTATCAGAGCCACAATTTTCGGTTTTGTGTGTTTAGGATTCGGTTACTTTTATGCACTTTTCATATATTATATGTGTCGTATAATAGTAGGATATGCATAGGTTAACTCTTTCGTTGCAGGCATAGGATCCAACTATTATGGCCATATGTGTGTATGTGATTGTATGTGTGTAATTGTATATTTTGTTGAATCCTCGGGGTTGACGAGGGTAGTATTTAATTTTTGTAAATTAGATACGACATTGTTTAGCCACTCTTTTTATTTTAGTTTACTTTCGATCTAGATTTCATGTACACTCCCTCGTGGAGTATAGGATCGATGGATGTGAATTAAAATATTTTTTTTCTCGGCTCGGATCTCTGGATGGCTTGTACATGGCGTAGGGAGGAGCGGACGAGATGACGATACGACGGGAGACTTATTGAAGACAAAAGCCATAATTGTTGGAAAATTTTTATTTTTCATATTTATTGCTTATTGTTTGATATGCATGTCGTAGGCTAGAAAATTCCTCGATTTCAAATTACTAAGTGGGAGAGGGATATTTTTATAAATTCCCACGGCCTCCATTACGATTTGACATGTGATACAAATAAACTTGCATGTTGGCTCTAAGTGCCTTCCTCCCCATCGGATGAGTTTGTTTGCGGATCACAAGGTCAAATATGGTTATAGAAAATTATCAAGGAGCGTGTGTACTTCCCCATCGGAAGGCACATAACCCGAGATAATTACCTTGGTACTGAGTAATGGTGAACACTTAGATACAAATATAACTCTCCTCCCCATCGGAGTCACTGCTTTAATTTGTAGAGCCAACGAGGAACCAACTATTAATTTTACTTGTCAAAAAGTTAGGTTGACAAGATAGTAAAATTAATAGGTAAAACCTCCACTTACAAATGTAGAATTCATATACGTCCACACTATCGTGGCATACGATATTCTCGATATTTTGAGGTGTTGGTTGACTTTAAAATTTTATTATTTGAGGAATCAATAATTTTTTGAAATCTAATGTTTTGATCTATGTGATTCTTAGGTTTTCTTTCAAAATGACTTTCAACCCACTTGCTGTGATACTGAAAGAGAATAAACTTACTTCACCCAACTATGTTGATTGGAAGAGGAATCTTGACATTGTCTTGACTACTGAGGAATACAAATATGTACTCCTTGAAGAGTGTCCTCCTAAGCCTGTGGATGATTCTGGGGAAAAGGAGAAGGAGAGTTATAAGAAGTGGATCAAGGTCGATGAGATGGCGCGGTGTTACATTTTGGTATCTATGTCAAATGTACTGCAACATCAGCATCAAGCCATGCCCACTGCTTATGAAATGATGCTCAATCTCAAAGAACTTTTCGGACACCAGGATCGTGTTAGTAATATATGAGAGATGTCCTAAGGCAATCGCCTTATGTATGAACCATTTATATGATAAATGAAGATTCACTATTTGAGTATACATGTTTAATGTATTTGATTGGATCTTAAACTCATTTCTTGAATGTCCACGATACGATTCACAGCATGAGAGAATTTGTGATTGGATCACAACTAGTGAGTATCTCTACATGTGTAATTGTGATGTATCGGAATTATCCCTAGTCGATGAATTGATGGATTTGGACACCATCAATTCTGTCGAGACTAGCACGAGGTATACTCCTTGGTGTATCCAAGCAGCTGATTCTCACTGGCTGGAGACATAGTGATGTCCGGAGTTAATCGTGGATGCTAGTTATGGTAACTAGTTCATTGGAGTGACGGTAGTAAGACTTCATATGGTTCTCTGCATATATAGATATGTCAATGAAGTTCTTACTGTGGCTTAAGTGCGATGTTCCTTTGACTTGCGGTATTCAAGTCATCTTGATCATGGAGACTTATGCTTTGACATCTTAAGCAAACATCTCCGAGGAGATGTGGACCCGGGATGATTGGGTATAAGTCGAAGTGATCGAAGGTGTTTGAATAGCCTATAAAGGATTCACCACTCCTTGCGAGGAGATGTATACCCATGGCCTCTCGTCGGATTGTTACTAAAGTCTTTGGCCAAAGCATTACATGTTTAGAGTAAAGTACTCTTCGATACATGTGGAGTAACTAGAATCCGTAGGACGAGGAAATGATACTTAGGCTAGGTGTGACGTAGTCAGCCTAGTGGGGACTGACACAATAGACCATGTCCTGAACCAAGTGGGTATAAGATGAGTGAAGGGAATGGGGCACGATTCATTCGAGCTACTGAAGGGTTTCAGAAATAGTTCTGGATCAACCGTTGATCTTTTCGGTTAATTGGGGATCATGATGTACTACTAGGTGCCACTCATGATCGTTCTATAATTAATGGTTAATTATAGACGGCCAACATAAACCGAGAACCTATTTGGTCACACGCACAACGAGTGTAATCCAAAGGATTTAAAACGAGCTTGAGAATGGGATTCTCAGACCGAGAGAAACTATGTTTGGTTGGACCAAACATAAAGCGAGCATGAAATTGTTTCAGTCGCAATGGAAGCATGGATGGGCCGTGTCTTATGAAGACATAATGGATGGACCAAAATGGTTTGGTTCTAATCCAATGGATGAGAATAAACCAAAGGGTTTGGTTTATATTAAACGAATGAACCAAAGGTTGGTTCGGTTCATTTTAACTTAAAATAAACCATCATGGTTTGGTTTATTTTAACTTATCTTAATGGAGCGGGTTAACGGGCTTTATGGATATGATCCATTAACCATTAAGAGAATTAGTTCTCTATAAAATAGGGCTTAAACCCTAACCCTAAGGCTAATCAACCTTGGCCGCTCAAACCCCCTCCCTCTCCTATTCGGCGCCCAACATCTTGTTGCGGCCCAGCTTGTGGTGCAGCCTTACAACTTGTTGCCGGCGACCAACCTTCAGCCGGTGAACCTCCGGCGACCCTCCGGTGATCTCCTATAGGTTTGGCATCAAGGTGAGGCTTTTCTTTCCTTGGTTGGCCGGCGCCTATATCCTCCACCAAGCTGTCCAGTTTTCTGGACAGCTTCTCCTCCTCTCGTCGGAGCGTCGTTTGGACGACGGTTAGTGCTCCGACAGCGGCTAACTTACCGGGGATTTGATCTCCGGTAATCCTCTGAGGTGGAGGACGAAGGATTCGTCAAACGGTTGACGAACACCTCTCCGGAGAAGCGAGTTTTGAGAACTCGTTTTGGATCCAAATTTGGATTCGGATCGTGATCATCTCTCGATCACGTCGTCTTCAACACGAGGCTAGTAACCCATACGAAGACGAAACTCGTGACTTAGCGAAGTCATCCTGAGGAGCTCGGCGTGGATACGGATAGAGACGATTCTTAGGAGGATCGTTCCGGTTGATGCCGTTCCCGCTACACGTCATACGGAAGGTATAACGTAGTTTAATTTCCTTTTATTGCAAATTTTAATTTACGGTTATGTCTACACTTGTTGTAATAGCATGCGTGTGTTGTGTGTGTTGTAATAAATATAGATTTATTAATTTTAATTGCTTCCGCTGTGCTCATGTTTACGAAACATGATCGAACACACACACGCCGCGGTGCCGGAAACCCAACAGTGGTATCAGAGCCCAGGTTGTGTTTCGACATAATCGTACAATGGTTTTGCGATAGTCATAATGTATTTCTGGAAATTTTCTAATTTTGGAAATTTAGAAGTATTTATGGAAATTTTTCAATTTTGGAAAGTCTAGAAGTATTTATGGAAATCTTCCACTTTTGGAAAGTTGGAAGTATTTATGGAAATTGATATTTTCCATAAATAAAATATTTGATTAGATTCTGGAAATTTGTTTCCTAATTTAATCATGATTTGATTTGGTAAATCAAATATTAAAATATTTTATTTCCATAAGTAGTTTTAATGATTTAGGAAATTGGTTTCCTAAATAGATTTTCCTTAATCAAATAATTCCATGAATAAAATATGTGATTAGATTTGGAAATTTGTATCATAATTTAATTATGATTTGATTTGGAGAATCAAATCTTAAACATATTTTATTTCCATAAATAGTTATGACATATAAGGAAATATATACATGACATAATTGTATGCCATGTAATTGCATTAGATGCATAACATTATGACATGCGTGTCGTGACATGTAGATGTATGCCATGTATGCCATGCCATGTAGATAATAGTTATTTGCATGCAAAGAGGATGAGACATAAAACCCTAACTCAATATTAAAGCCTACACCTTCCAATAATATGGTTAGAACCAGAGTTCTGTTTCTTGTTTGGGTTGTTGGACTCACTCCAAGCCCGGCTCGAACCTGAACATGTTCAAATCATTGGAATAGTTTAACTATAATATGGTAAGAGTCAGAGGTCAATCGTTAGTTTGGGTTGTTGGACTCACTCCAAGCCTGGCTAATTGGTTGAATGCGCCTAACCATATTAAAACTATTTCGCGATTAATGGGTCGGCTTTAACTTGGAGCATCGATTTGTTGGACTCTCCAAGGTCGATGTAAGAGAGGTGAAGTTGGGTGCTATGCATATGATGCATACTTGTTAATGTGTTAACAACCCAATGTATGTGTAAACATTCAATTAGTTGATAGCACATTGTGATAGTTACATATACATGATATGTAATCGTATACTTGATACCCACCATCATAGCTAAGAATGGCTTGTTGGACTCACTCCAAGGTTGTTCTTATCTATGATGGATATCAGCCCATTCGGAGATGGACCTACGATCTCCCGAAGTGATTTTGGGGTTTTTGAAATAAAAATGAATGGGATTTATAAATGTATTTGATGCATTTTAAAATCATTTTCTCATATATGCTCGTTTTGTATTTCTAGGTCAATAAATTGATCATGACGTCTTTGAATTTGCGCACTATTTTGGATTCGAACAAACTGACTGGGCCTAACTTCCTGGACTGGCTTAGAAACCTGAGAATTATTCTCAAGGCGGAAAAGCTTGCATATGTCCTTGAAGAGCCTCTTCCTGACCGTCCTAAGGACGATGCAACCTGCACTAAATGTTGGTCTATCGAAACATATGGAGATTCTCGAGGCGAAGAGTTGCATCATGCTAGCGGCGATGGTACCGAGCCGCAAAGCAGCATGAGCATATGGATGCTAATACTATGGTCTTCCATCTTCATGAGTTGTTCGATGAGCAAGCGAGATCCGAAAGGTTCGAGGTCTCTAGGCTCCTCTTCACTACGAAGATGCAAGAAGGTTCGTCTGTAGTGCAGTTTGTGCTAAAGATGAATGGGTACATCGAGCGGCTAGCTACCCTCGGTTTTGTGATGGATCATGAGTTAAGTATTGACTTAATTCTGCATTGTTTGCCCAAGAGCTTCTCGCAATTTGTGATGAACTATCGGATGAACAAATTGGAATCCACCATTCCCGAGCTCCTTAATATGCTGAAGACTGTGGAGCCTTCTGTAAAGCATGAGGAGAAGGCGGTTCTGTTAGTTGATTCCTCAAAGAAAGGTTCTAAGAGGAAGGCAAAAGAACAGAAGAAAGGAAAGAAAAAGGCAAAGAAGGCGGAACCAGCGCAAAAGGGCACTTGCCATCACTATGGCAAGGAAGGCCACTGGCGAAGAAACTGCAAGACTTATCTTGAGTCCATGAAGAAGAAGAAGGCATCCGATGCCCCATCCTCTTCAGGTATCTTCGTTATTGATTGTCATTCTATTTCCTTAGACACTTGGGTATTGGATACTGGGTGTAGCTCACATATATGTAATGACATACAGGGGCTAAGGAATAGAAGAAGACTTGTCAGAGGGGAGTCAAATTTGCGAGTTGGCAATGGAGCAAAGGTTGCTGCGGTCGCCATCGGAACTTATTTGCTGAAGCTCCCTAGTGGACTAGTCTTGGAACTGGACAATTGCTATTATGTTCCTTCTCTAATAAAGAACATTGTTTCTATTTCCTGCTTAAATAGAAATGGTTTCCATTTAACGTTTAGTAACAATTGTTGTTATATAACTTTGAATGGCGTACTTTATGGAACTGGAACTTTGAGTAATGACATTTATACGTTGGACGTATCCAGTGACATCTTCAATATCGAAGCGAGCAACACGCGTGCTCGAAAGGATAATCAAATAGACTCCTATATGTGGCATTGTCGTCTTGGCCATATAAGCAAGAAACGCATGTCCGAATTACACCGATGTGGAATTCTGGAATCGTTTTAATTGGATTCATACGATACATGTGAATCATGCTTAAAAGGCAAGATGACTAAGTTACCTTTTACTGGAAAAGGTGAACGAGTGGGAGAGTTACTAGGTCTAGTACATACTGATGTATGTGGACCTATGTCAACTCAAGCTTTAGGAGGCTATAGCTACTTCATTACCTTCACCGATGATCACTCACGGTTTGGGTATGTGTTCTTGATGAAACACAAGTCTGAAGCCTTTGAAAGGTTCAAAGAATTCAGAAATGAAGTAGAGAAACAATATGACAAAAGTATTAAAATACTTCGATCGGATCGAGGTGGTGAATACTTAAGTCAAGAGTTTCTTGATTATCTAAGAGACAATGGCATATTGTCTCAATGGACTCCGCCCTATACACCACAGCATAATGGTGTATCTGAGAGGCGTAACCGGACCTTGTTGGACATGGTCAGGTCACTGATGAATCATGCGACTCTTCCCAAGTCCTTTTGGGGTTATGCACTTCAGACAGCTGTTTACTTGTTAAACAGAATGCCTACCAAGGTAGTCTCTACTACTCCATATGAGATATGGGCTAGTAAGAAACCTCATGTATCTTACTTGAAGATATGGGGTTGTCCTGCTTATGTGAAGCGGACTGTATCAGACAAACTGGATGCTAAGTCTGATAAATGTCTATTTATTGGATACCCTAAGGAAACAAGGGGTTACCAATTCTATCATCCTGTGGAACAAAAGGTGTTTGTTTCAAGGCATGCTGTATTTCTAGAGAAAGAGTTTCTCTTGCAAGAAAACAAGGGGAGTGTCATTGAGCTTGAGGAGGCTCGAGAGACTCAAATAGACATTGATGAGATACCTGGTGAAGCACAACAGCCGACAACTCATAGTGATGAGCAATCTGCTGGACCTATTGTAACACCACATCTTCGTAGATCTGGTAGAACACGCAATATTCCTGAGAGATATGGATTTCTCGTAAGTGAATCGAACGACGTGTTACTCATTGATGATGAGGAGCCTACCAGTTATGAAGAAGTGACAATTCGTAAAGGGATAAGTGGCTTGGTGCCATGAAGTCGAAAATGGATTCCATGTATGAAAACCAAGTTTGGAACTTGGTTGACCCGGCAAGTGGGTTTTCAAGAAGAAAACCGACATGGATGGTAATGTGATTACCTATAAGGCTAGATTGGTGGAAAAAGGATATCATCAAAAGCAAGGTGTTGATTATGACGAAACCTATTCGCCTGTAGCTATGCTTAAATCCATTCGGATGCTCCTGGCCATAGCGGCTCATTATGATTATGAGATATGGCAGATGGATGTGAAAACAGCTTTCCTTAATGGAAACCTGCTCGAGGACGTGTATATGATACAGCCTGAGGGTTTCACATCGGTTGACAAAACCAAGGTATGCAAATTGCGACGATCCATTTATGGATTGAAGCAAGCATCCAGGAGCTGGAATATCCGTTTTGATGAGACAATCAAAAAGTTTAATTTCTCACAAAATCCAGACGAACCTTGTGTGTACAAGAAGGTTAGTGGGAGTGCAGTCGTGTTCCTAGTATTGTATGTCGATGACATATTACTTATAGGAAACGATGTGTCAATCTTACAGTCAGTTAAGGTTTGGTTATCCAAGACATTCTCCATGAAAGACCTGGGAGAAGCAACCTACATCCTTGGGATTAAGATCTATAGAGATAGATCGAAACGGTTGCTTGGTCTTTCGCAGTCTACATATATAGACCGAGTGCTAAAGAGGTTTAGCATGTCGGAATCCAAGAAAGGTTATCTACCCATCAGGCATGGGGAACACCTTTCAAAGTCTATGTGTCCGCGCACAGAAGACGAGAGGATTTGCATGAGTAAGATTCCCTATGCATCCGCAATAGGATTTATCATGTATGCTATGTTATGTACGAGGCCCGATGTATCGTACGCTCTGAGTGTCACGAGCAGATACCAATCCGATCCAGGAATGGATCATTGGGCGGCTGTTAAGACGATCCTTAAGTACTTGAGAAGAACTAAGGATGTGTTCCTAATATATGGAGAAGGGGACATGGTGATACGCGGGTATACGGATGCCAGCTTCCAGACAGACAAGGATGATTCCAGGTCTCAGTCTGGATACGTGTTCACCTTGAATGGGGGCGCAGTGAGTTGGAAAAGTTCCAAACAAGAGACTGTAGCGGATTCTACCACTGAGGCAGAATATATTGCAGCTTCGGAAGCAGCAAAGGAAGCGGTTTGAATCAAGAAGTTCGTTCATGAACTTGGTGTGATTCCGGCCATTGTTGAAGCAATACCGGTCTACTGCGACAACAATGGAGCAATTGCACAGGCGAAAGAGCCAAGGTCTCATCAACGATCCAAACATGTGCTTCGCCGCTATCATCTTATCAGAGAGATCATAAGTAGGAACGAAATACAAATCGAGAAAATTCCCACTGAAAGGAACTTAGCGGATCCTTTGACTAAAGCATTACCTCAAAGTAAGTTTGAGGGTCATGTTAGAGCTTATGGTATTGGATACCGTAGCGATTGGTATTAGGCCAAGTGGGAGTCTGTTAGTAATATATGAGAGATGTCCTAAGGCAATCGCCTTATGTATGAACCATTTATATGATAAATGAAGATTCACTATTTGAGTATACATGTTTTATGTATTTGATTGGATCTTAAACTCATTTACTGAATGCCCACGATACGATTCACAGCATGAGAGAATTTGTGATTGGATCACAACTAGTGAGTATCTCTACATGTGTAATTGTGATGTATCGGAATTATCCCTAGTCGATGAATTGATGGATTTGGACACCATCAATTCTGTCGAGACTAGCACGAGGTATACTCCTTGGTGTATCCAAGCAGCTGATTCTCACTGGCTGGAGACATAGTGATGTCCGGAGTTAATCGTGGATGCTAGTTATGGTAACTAGTTCATTGGAGTGACCAACCGTAAGACTTCATATGGTTCTCTACATATATAGATATGTCAATGAAGTTCTTACTGTGGCTTAAGTGCGATGTTCCTTTGACTTGCGGTATTCAAGTCATCTTGATCATGGAGACTTATGCTTTGACATCTTAAGCAAACATCTCCGAGGAGATGTGGACCCGGGATGATTGGGTATAAGTCGAAGTGATCGAAGGAGTTTGAATAGCCTATAAAGGATTCACCACTCCTTGCGAGGAGATGTATACCCATGGCCTCTCGTCGGATTGTTACTAAAGTCTTTGGCCAAAGCATTACATGTTTAGAGTAAAGTACACTTCGATACATGTGGAGTAACTAGAATCCGTAGGACGAGGAAATGATACTTGGGCTAGGTGTGACGTAGTCAGCCTAGTGGGGACTGACACAATAGACCATGTCCTTAACCAAGTGGGTATAAGATGAGTGAAGGGAATGGGGCACGATTCATTCGAGCATCAAGGGGTTTTAGAAATAGTTCTGGATCAACCGTTGATCTTTTCGGTTAATTGGGGATCATGATGTACTACTAGGTGCCACTCATGATCGTTCTATAATTAATGGTTAATTATAGACGGCCAACATAAACCGAGAACCTATTTGGTCATACGCACAACGAGTGTAATCCAAAGGATTTAAAACGAGCTTGAGAATGGGATTCTCAGACCGAGAGAAACTATGTTTGGTTGGACCAAACATAAAGCGAGCATGAAATTGTTTCAGTCGCAATGGAAGCATGGATGGGCCGTGTCTTATGAAGACATAATGGATGGACCAAAATGGTTTGGTTCTAATCCAATGGATGAGAATAAACCAAAGGGTTTGGTTTATATTAAACGAATGAACCAAAGGTTGGTTCGGTTCGTTTTAACTTAAAATAAACCATCATGGTTTGGTTTATTTTAACTTATCTTAATGGAGCGGGTTAACGGGCTTTATGGATATGATCCATTAACCATTAAGAGAATTAGTTCTCTATAAAATAGGGCTTAAACCCTAACCCTAAGGCTAATCAACCTTGGCCGCCCAAACCCCCTCCCTCTCCTATTCGGCGCCCAACATCTTGTTGCCGCCCAGCTTGTGGTGCAGCCTTCCAACTTGTTGCCGGCGACCAACCTTCAGCCGGTGAACCTCCGGCGACCCTCCGGTGATCTCCTATAGGTTTGGCATAAAGGTGAGGCTTTTCTTTCCTTTGTTGGCCGGCGCCTATATCCTCCACCAAGCTGTCCAGTTTTCTGGACAGCTTCTCCTCCTCTCGTCGGAGCGTCGTTTGGACGACGATTAGTGCTCCGACAGCGGCTAACTTACCGGGGATTTGATCTCCGGTAATCCTCTGAGGTGGAGGACGAAGGATTCGTCAAACGGTTGACGAACACCTCTCCGGAGAAGCGAGTTTTGAGAACTCGTTTTGGATCCGAATTTGGATTCGGATCGTGATCATCTCTCGATCACGTCGTCTTCAACACGAGGCTAGTAACCCGTACGAAGACGAAGCTCGTGACTTAGCGAAGTCATCCCGAGGAGCTCGGCGTGGATACGGATAGAGACGATTCTTACGAGGATCATTCCGGTTGATGCCGTTCCCGCTACACGTCATACGGAAGGTATAACGTAGTTTAATTTCCTTTTATTGCAAATTTTAATTTACGGTTATGTCTACACTTGTTGTAATAGCATGCGTGTGTTGTGTGTGTTGTAATAAATATAGATTTATTAATTTTAATTGCTTCCGCTGTGCTCATGTTTACGAAACATGATCGAACACACACACGCCGCGGTGCCGGAAACCCAACAGATCGGGCTGCAAGGTAGGAAGCCATGAGGAACTTGATGACGACCACCATGATCGAGGGAACACCCGTGAGGGATCATGTTCTCAAGATGATGGCTCGTTTGAATGAGCTGGAGGTCCTTGGAGCTGAGATCGATAGGGAAACCCAGGTCGATATCATTCTCCAGTCTCTACCTAGGAGTTTTGAGCAGTTTCGCCTGAACTACAACATGAACAAAAGGTTGTATTCGTTAGCGGAGCTTCTGACAGAACTCCAAGCGACAGAGGGGCTATTTCATCAAAGTGCTCAGGCACATGCCATGGTTACCCAAAAGGTTTCTACTTCTAAGCCGAAAGGCAAGAAGAAGAAGAAATAAGATGGGACAAAGGCGGTGGGAGGAACTCAGGGTGGAGTGAATAAGCCGAAAGGCAAGTGCTTCACTTGTAAGCAGACTGGACACTAGAAGAAGGACTACCCCAACTGCAAGCAGAACAAAGCTATATCTTTTGGTCTAGTCGTTGAAACATGTTTAGCGTTGTTATCTACCGACACCTGGTGTGTAGATACAGAAGCCACTGATCATGTCTGCAATACTTTGCAGGGGTTCCAGGAAACCAAACGACTGGCTGAGGGGGAGATTATCATATACTTGGGCAATGCTACGAAGGTGGCGGCTGTTGCAGTGGGAGACGTTTATTTATCTTTTGAGAAAAATAAAGTTTTGGTTCTTAAGAATTGACTTTATGTACCTTTATTTAGAAAGAATTTAATTTCGATTTCTAAATTGTTTATGGATGGATATTCTATTTCTTTTAATGACAGAGTTGTTATAAAAAGGAATAGGGACATTATCTGTTCGGGTGCATTGATAGGAAATTTATACACACTTGAACCAAAAGTTCCCACGATGCAAATAGAAGCTAATAACTCATCTTCTAATTCCAATAAGAGAAAAGAAGCTCCGAAGATGAACCAAACATATCTTTGGCATCTTAGGCTTTGTCATATTAACCTAAGCAAAATTCAAAGTTTGATAGCTGATGGACCTCTGGGTTCATTAGTGATGGAAGATTTCCCATCCAGCGAATCTTGCTTGGAGGGTAAAATGACCAAGAGGTCTTTTAAGACCAAGGGGTATAGAGCAAAAGATGTGTTAGAATTGGTTCATTCTGATTTGTGTGGTCCTATATCTATCCAGGCTAGAGGTGGTTTGAGTATTTCGTCTCTTTTATAAATGATTATTCGAGATATAGATACATTTACTTGATGTGTCACAAGTCTGAATGCTTTGACAAGTTCAAATAATTCAAGGCTGATGAGGAGAAATGTTAAGGTAAAAGTGTTGGGGATCGATTGACCGGCTAGAGGGGGGTGAATAGCCCTCATTCGTTGGATGTCGTATTTTGCTCGTCTAAGAAAACTTTAGCGCAAGCGGAAGAAATAAACTAAGACAAGCAAATAGAAAATAAAACAAAGACAATACAAACACGGAGATGTAACGTGGTTCACGGCTACGCCGCTAATCCACAGTCCGATTCGTCCACGGTGAATCACTCCGCAATCTATCCACTAGATCTCTCCTTTGCACAAAGCTAGGTGGAGGTAACCTCTTTACAACCAAGATCACTCTTCTACAATGGAATGAAGATTAGAGCAAGTAGAAGAGTGGAAAAACGTTTAGGGCACTTTGGGAGTAGTTGGGCGTTCAAGCATTAACCCCCCAAAGCCCCAACCCTTTCCTTTTTATAGAGGAAGAGGGTTTCTTCCCGTTGACACAGGATCAGTCGACTGATGGCACCTATCAGTCGACTGGTGCTGTAGCCGTTGCCCAATAACGTCTGCTTTCCACGTTGGATACCATCCAACGGTACTGGCATCAGTCGACTGATGGCACCCATCAGTCGACTGATGTCAACCAGTCGAGTCCTCAATGAGGTCGACTCCATTCTGCTGCGCGTGACATCGATCGTCGTCCCTTGGCGATCGATCGACAGCCATCACCGACCGCATGCCGCCGATCGATCGATAAACTTGATTCAGCCACATTAGACCAGTCGATCGACCTATCGACTCAGAGCAGTCGACTGCCATGACATGGCAGTCGACTGATGTCGGGAAAACTCATTCGACACTTGGCCAAATGGTCAAGTTTCACCTAAGAGCTACCCTTCCTGGGTTACAATCGCTCACTCTCATCCCTCAGAGTCCCTCGCCTTCGAAGTTCTCTTCGTTCGCGGCCACGTCCCTCGGCAGCATCAGGCGCACGGCTCTGCAATGCTCCTTCACGTCTCTTGCCTCGAAGTCTACTTCCTCCGGCTTCACTCCAAGCTCCTCGTCCGGCGGTCCCTCGGATGCTCCAAGCGCACGGCTTCCGCAAAGCTATCCTTCACCGACTCAAGGCACGAGTCATGAGATGTGAAACTCGCCATGGCTCCATGTACTAAGTCCTGCACGACTTCAAACCACATATCAAATCAACATATCAAACTAACTTAAACCCTTTGCCACACCATTAAAACCATATCACGGCAAGAGATTGCCCTAACAATCTCCTCCTTTTTGATGTGTGGCAATCCGTTTAAGTTAGGTAAAAAACATTTGATATAAATTTTAAAGGAAAGAAAGCATGTAAACATAATCATGATATAGCAACATGCAACTCCCCCTTAATCCATGAAACTCTCTATGTAAATTTCTCCCTATCATAAATTTCTCCCCCTTTTATAATTAACTTAAACATAATATTTTCTCCCCCTTTGACACCATCAAAAATATTATCACTAAGTTAAAAACACATGACATCAAGTCTAATAGAAAGAAAATACCACAAGTTGATTTAAAATCGGAATTCAACCTTTACTGGTCTGATATTCAGGCCATCATCAGAGTTGGATACGGTCGGTAGCGCAATAATTCGGGATTTTCTGATTTTCAGACCGAATTTCAGAAATGCATTAAAAATTCCAGAAAATTCAAAAAATCATGAAATTTGGGGAGCACATTTCTTTTAAGTATATCTATCAGTGAAAAATATGTTTTCATGAAAAATCATTATATTTTCACGTATTTGCCAAAAATAAAAAAACTTTAAAAACTACTAGGTTTTTGATCATAAGAGTATCCATTTTAACACCTAGTTTTGCATCCAATTGTTTCAAAACATGAATACATGTATTTTAAAGTAAGAAATTGTTTTGAAAACATATGAAATATCCAACCATGATCTTTGGGCAATATGTCTATGAATTAAATATAAGTCTTCCCCATGATTGGTCTATTATTGCTATTTTGATACTTTAAATGACCATCTAGATGCCATAGGCATTAGTGGACATTTGTATCATCCTAACATCTCACTCATGCTAAGTTTTCAATCAAGGTAGCCTATGGTGAGTGTGAGATGCATCCTAGGGAGTATTTGTGTATACTTAACCAATATGTTCATGCAATTCTAACATGATTAAGTATCAACCTAATATCCTTCATGATCATAAGGACATATATGAATGAATTCTACATTATGATCATGAAACTCATGTATTCATCAAATAATAGTCATGCATTAGGTATTATAAGATGATAATAAACAAAGTATCACCTAAAGCATGATTCAACCCTATTTCCCATGATAACGTGCCAAATTTCAAAAACATAAATCATGATTGTAAATATGCATAGGAATTACATCAATCATCATGATTTAAGCATTATTATCTATTTATGGGTACGTTATCATCACCCAACACTATCTAAAAAATGTTGTCCCGTCATCCTAAGTCAACCAAAATATGATATAGGTTAGGTCCATGTGGTTGACTACCCTAGGGTTATTCTAACCCTTAAGGATGGATTTTGGAACCCAAAATAAGTTCTTTCCTATTGGGTTCACTAGATATTCCTTGGGGATCCATTTTCTAGCAATTACTTTCTTTTTATCTTGTCCCCTAGCTATTAGGCATTTGTAGGCCTTTTCATTTTTCTTTTCCTTGTAGCCTAGGCCTTTTTTATTGAAGCTAGCTCTTTGGCTCCCAATAATCATATTTAATGTGTTGGAGCCAATTGTGAATTTCTCTAGGGATTTAGTTAAATAATCTACCTTTTCCCTTAATGCCCTATTTTCCTCTATGCATGCATCATTAATATCCAAAAGCATATAGTCATGTGAGCATGCATTATCATGGCAAGAAGAAACATTATCATTATTATTTAAGCATGCATTTTCTAGCTTATTTTCTAATGCCTTAATTTGATTAAGCATGCTTTTATTTTTCTTTTTCATTCCAAATAACTCTTTAGTTAAACTAGAAATTATGGAAACTATTTTCTTAGGGGAAGCATTCGTTACCATAGTTTCCATGTCTTCTTCTTCTTCTTCGGATGATGAGGATGTAGAAGCTCCCCCTTCATTTGAGCTCTCCTCACTTGAGCTTGATCCTTCATTTTCGGTGGAGGAGGAGCAATCCGAGTCATGAAGAGTCATTAGTGCTAGGTTGGAGTAGACATGCTCTTCTTCTTCGGATGAGGATGAAGAGGCAAGGTCATCCCATGTCTTGGCTTTGAGCGCCATGGCCTTCCCTTTTCCTTTTGCCTTCTTCTCCTCTTCCTTCTTTTTACTTCCCTTCTTCTTCTTCTTTTCTTCTTTCTTCTTTCTTTCTTCCTTGCTCTTGTTTAGGAGGGGACAATTATCCCTTATATGTCCCTCTCCTTGGCAATTATAACATATGACCTTCCCCCTTGGTCTTCTATTCCTGTCATGAGATTTATCAAATCTAAAATTCTTAAATGCACGCCTTACCTTCCTTACCATGTAGGCTTCTTCCGTGCTATCCATGGAGGAGGTAGAGGCTTCATCGGATGAGGAGGAGGGGACTTCCATCTTCTTCTTTCCCTTGTTTGCCATCAAGGCTACTCCCCGTGAATTTTGGACTCTAGGCTCTTCTTGTATACCTTCAAGCCTTGTCTCATGAAGCTCCATGGTTGAAAAGAATTCCTCCAAGGTGCTCACTTCTAGGTTCTTGGAGATGTAAAATGAGTCCACCATGGAGCTCCATCTTGAGGACCGGGGGAAAGCATCTATGGCTTTCATTACCATATCCCGGTTGGAGAGCTTCTCTCCTACACTCGTTATCCCAATTAATATTTCTTTAATTCTAGAATGTAGGGAAGTTATCTTTTCTCCCTTTTCAAGCTTAATATTTGATAGTTGGGAGCGGAGGAGATCTCTTCTCGCTAGCTTGGCTTCCGAAGTGCCTTCATGAAGTTCAACCAATCTCTCCCACATCTCTTTGGCACTTGAGCACTCTCCTATTCTATTTACTTCTTGTTGAGGGAGCACATTGTAGAGGTGGTGCTTGGCCTTTGAATTTGCCAAATACTCCTCTCTTTGTCTTTTGCTCCATCTCGATTTCTCCAATGGCTCCCCATCCTTGTTCCTAGGCAACTCGAAACCGTTTTCCATTATTAATAGAATTTCAAAGTCGGTTTCGAAGAATACCTCCATTCGCTTCTTCCACCAAGCGAATTCACCATCGAACTTCGATGGATGGATATTTGAACCAGCCATTTTGAAAATTTGCTTGTTGTGGTGGTTAGTCCTCGACAAGCTTTCCTTGGCTCTGATACCACTTGTTGGGGATCGATTGACCGACTAGAGGGGGGTGAATAGCCCTCGTTCATTTGATGTCGTATTTTGCTCGTCTATGAAAATGTTAGCGCAAGCGGAAGAAATAAACTAAGACAAGCAAATAGAAAATAAAACAAAGACAATACAAACACGGAGATGTAACGTGGTTCACGGCTACGCCGCTAATCCACGGTCCGATTCGTCCACGGTGAATCACTCCGCAATCTATCCACTAGATCTCTCCTTTGCACAAAGCTAGGTGGAGGTAACCTCTTTACAACCAAGATCACTCTTCTACAATGGAATGAAGATTAGAGTAAGTAGAAGAGTGGAAAAACGTTTAGGGCACTTTGGGAGTAGTTGGGCGTTCAAGCATTAACCCCCCAAAGCCCCAACCCTTTCCTTTTTATAGAGGAAGAGGGTTTCTTCCCGTTGACACAGGATCAGTCGACTGATGGCACCCATCAGTCGACTAGTGCTGTAGCCGTTGCCCAATAATGGCCGCTTTCCATGTTGAATACCATCCAACGGTACTGGCATCAGTCGACTGATGGGTGTCATCAGTCGACTGATGTCAACCAGTCGAGTCCTCAACGAGGTCGACTCCATTCTATGCCCGTGCACAGTGACATCGATCGTATCGTCCCTTAGCGATCGGTGATCAAGCCATCGATCAGCGCCCATCGCCCGATCGACTGATAAACTTGATTCAGCCACATTAGACCAGTCGATCGACCTATCGACTCAGAGCAGTCGACTGCCATGACATGGCAGTCGACTGGTGTCGGGAAAACTCATCCGACACTTGGCCAAATGGCCAAGTTTCACCTAAGAGCTACCCTTCCCGGGTTACAATCGCTCACTCTCATCCCTCAGAGTCCCTCGCCTTCGAAGTTCTCTTCGTTCGTGGCCACGTCCCTCGGCAGCATCAGGCGCACGACTCTGCAATGCTCCTTCGCGTCTCTTGCCTCGAAGTCTACTTCCTCCGGCTTCACTCCAAGCTCCTCGTCCGGCAGTCCCTCGGATGCTCGAAGCGCACGGCTTCCGCAAAGCTATCCTTCACCGACTCAAGGCACGAGTCATGAGATGTGAAACTCGCCATGGCTCCATGTACTAAGTCCTGAACGACTTCAACGCACATATCAAACTAACTTAAACCCTTTGCCACACCATCAAAACCATATCACGGCAAGAGATTGCCCTAACAAAAAGTATCAAGACACTACGATCTGATCGTGGTGGTGAGTACCTCTTGGGAGAGTTTAGGAATTACTTATCAGAGGCTGGGATTCAATCCCAATTGTCTGCACCTGGCACACCCCAGCAGAATGGTGTAGCAGACGAAGGAATAGGACTCTTATAGAGATGGTTAGATCGATGATAAGTTATTGTAAGTTGCCAGATTCATTCTAGGGATATGCTCTAAATAGGCAGTGTACATTCTGAACTTGGTTCCATCTAAATCAGTGCCTTCTACTCCCACAGAATTGTGGACTGGATGAAAGCCTAGTCTAAGACATATTCGGATTTGGGGGAGTCCAGCATATGTGCTGAAGGCGAATGCTGGTAAATTAGAACCTCATAGAGAAGCACGCATGTTCGTTGGTTATCCTAGGGGAACGAAAGGTGGTTTATTTTATGGTCCTAGAGATCAAAAGGTTTAGCACGAATGGCAGATTTCTAGAGGAAGACTATGTGATGAACCATAAGCCCATGAGTAAGATTGTTATGGAGGAATTAAAAGGGGATGTCGCTTCTTCAGTACAATCGGTACAAGAGGATATACCACAAGTCACAACACCGCGTGTCATAGAGGATACACAGGTGATACCTCGTCGTAGTGGGAGGGTTGTTAGATAGCTTGATAGATTCATGTTCTTCGGAGAATCTTCTGATTTGATCCCTGGAGAACATGAACCTGATCCCTAGACATATGATGAGGCAATCCAAGATAAAATGTAGTATCTTGGCAAAGTGCAATGAATGCTGAGATTGAATCTATGGATTCAAATCAGGTCTGGGAGCTAGTAGAACCACCCGATCGTGTAAAAACCAATGGATGCAAGTGGATATACAAAAGAAAGAGAGAAATAGATGGGAAGGTTGAGACCTTCAAAGCGAGGCTTGTTGCGAAGGGGTATACTCAGAAAGAGGGTATCGATTATGAGGAGACCTTTTTGCCGATGGATTATGAGGTGCTTAAGTCTATCCGGATTCTCTTATGCATTGCAGCTCATTTGGATTATGAGGTGTGTCAGATGGATGTCAAGACATCTTTCCTTAATGGAAGTCTTGACGAAAACATTTAAATGAAGCAACCAGAGGGATTCATTGCGAAGGGCAAAGAGCATCTTGTATGTAAGCTTAATCGGTCCATTTATGGATTGAAGCAAGCTTCGAGGACTTGGAACATGCGCTTTGATGAGGTAATCCAGTCTTATGGATTTATTCAAAGTCCGGATGAGTCTTGTGTATACAAGAGATGTGATGGAAATGTAGTGGTATTTCTTATACTCTACATAGATGACATTTTGTTAATTGGCAACAATGTCAAGGTGTTATCAGACGTAAGGGTATGGTTGTCCAAATAGTTTGATATGAAGGACTTGGGAGAAGTGGGACACATCCTTGGGATCAAGGTTATAAGGGATCGCAGGAAAAGGATGTTGTGCTTATCTCAAGCTTCATACATAGACACTATTATGGATCATTTTAGCATGCAAAACTCCAAGAAAGGTTTTCTACCTTTCAGGCATGGAGTTCCTTTATCTAAGGAGATATGTCCTAGAACATCTGAGGAGATAGAGGAGATGAAGATGGTTCCATATGCTTCGGCAGTAGGAAGCCTCATGTATGTTATACTATGTACGAGACCAGATATCTGCTTTGTCATGGGCATGGTCAGCAGATATCATAGTAATCCAGGAGAGGGATATTGGACTACGGTAAAACATATATTGAAGTACCTGAGAAGGACTAGGGATTATATTCTAGTTTACCAGGTAGACCAATTACTCCCTGTGGGTTATACAGATTTCGACTTCTAATCAGATAGGGATAACAGAAAGTCTACCTCAGGTTTTGTGTTTACTTTGGGAGGTGGAGCCATTGTATGGAGGAGTGTCAAGCAGAAATGCGTGGCGGACTCTACCATGGAAGCTGAGTATGTGGCGGCCTCTGAGGCGTCCAAAGAAGTTGTGTGGCTCAGGAACATCCTGATGGACTTGGATGTGATTCCTGGTTTGCCCAAAACTATCACAATTTATTGTGATAATAGTGGTGCAGTTGCAAACTCGAAGGAACCACGAGCCCATAAGGCAAGTAAACACATAGAGTGCAAGTACCACCTGATACGAGAAATAGTAAAGAGAGGAGAAGTTGTTATGGCCAAGATTGCATCGGAGGATAACCTGACAGATCCTTTCACTAAGGCCCTTAAGGCGAGAGCTTTTGATAGGCATGTGGAGGGAATGGGAATCAGATGTATGACAGTTTGAGGACAACATAGTCTTTTAGTATAAGTGGGAGATTGTTGGGATGTATACTGAAAAGTCTATCTTTTGTATGAACATATTTATTTTGAAATAAGAATCACATGATCATTATTTGCATATTTATGGTTATGTATATTGTCTAATACATTACAATGTAGATAACATGGTGTGTGGTGTCACACAGGAGATCATGTTATTGGCTCCTTGTAAAGTATAAGTATAGGCTCACAACCGAGATGGCTTTGGACAAACCATTGGTATGGTTATAGTGTGATTTGGTATTGGTTTGTGTTGACCATAGAATCACACTAGTACACTTTGTGTGTATTGAGCAGGACCGACCTAGAGGTAATTCAATTTATTGCTGACTACATAATCGAATCGGACCTCAGATATTATATTGTACATGCTCGTAATCCCGATATAATAACGTGCACATATACTTAGTATTCATTTCTTTGAATTTCCAATTGGCGAGATTTATAGATTAAATCGATAGGCTCGGTAAGTTTGGAAATACTATTATTTATATGGTGTGTCATTGATTATAGGAAACCATGTCCTATATATTAGGATGATGATGTCCCTTTGAGAAGCTCATAAGGTTCATCATGTAAAACTTGCAGGTGGACTTGGTCCGGCATGATGAAACAGTTGAGTGGTACTACTCATGGAGTTAGATGTTGATTAATTAATGGTCAGTAAATTAATTAATTGATGGACATTCGAGATCTTAAACACGGGGAGAAAATATATATATAATATATGAAGCCAATATTAACTTTTGGGGGTCGGTGAGATAGATCAATGATAATCCTTTAGTGGATTGGATTATCATTAATGGATCGGACTTTATGTGGGCTTGATCCATTGGGTGGCCAAGATCCAACTCCTCCTCATGGTCCCTATTGTAGCCTATTAAAACCTCATGAAGCCTAGATCCCATCGATGAAAACAAAACTCTAGATCCAAAGTTAGAGATTAAATCTCAAGATCCGACGGTTGAGATTAAATCTCTAGATCCGACGGTTGATATTAAATCCCTAGAACCAATGGTGGAGATTAAAATAAGGCTTATCCCTAACTCTATAAAAGGAGAGGAGGGGGTGGGCGGCAAGAAGAATCCCATTAGAGATAGGATTAGGGCAAGGGGCGACAAGCATTGGAGATTAGGGTTAGGAAGTTGGTGGCACCAAATAAGGAAAGCTTTTCCTTATCTTCTTTTTCTTCCGTGGTGGCTGGTGCCCACACAACCCTTCCCTCCTTTTGCCGGCATCCAAACCTCTCCTTCTCCTTCTTCTTGGCCGGTGGAAACAAGACTTATGGTCTTCCCTTGGAGTCTTGGCCGATTTCCATCTTATTCTTCTTCTCCTTCTTGGCCGGCGGAAAGCACCAAGCTTGGAGCTTGGTGGTTGGTTGAATGAAGGAGAGGTGTTTTGTTTTTTAGTCTTCCTCTTGTTCGGAGCGAGCAAGGAAGGAAGATTGGTTATCTAGGAGCTTCAACTTTTGGTAGATCGTTGCCCTCACGACGTCCAAAAGGAGGAAGGACATACGATAGAAGATCGAGAGATATAATACTTGTCTATTTTATTATGTAACATGTTTATATTTGTTTTCAATTATATATGCATGATATATTCTATTTTGTGGCTAATATAACTTTGACCCCGAACATAAACATAAAAGATGATGATCCGTACATCGTCTATTCCGCGGCTATTCGTAGAATAGAGGTTGGTGGTTTGAACAATAAGTTTGTTCAAGTGACTACTCTAATTTGAATAGCACGATGGTTGCTTGGGTAATCCCTCTTGTCAAGGATATTTTTATTTTA
Organism: Wurfbainia villosa; assembly: GCA_025175895.1. Lineage (NCBI taxonomy): Eukaryota > Viridiplantae > Streptophyta > Magnoliopsida > Zingiberales > Zingiberaceae > Wurfbainia > Wurfbainia villosa. The sequence continues at coordinate 29,497,483 of CM045995.1, forward strand.
TCCGGGGTCATAGAAGGGATCGCCATGAACAAGCGACCGAGTTGAAGTGGGAAGCAAAGTTTCCTACCTTCAAGTATCATGCGTATGTTACTTTGTTTTGCATGCATTTCCTATTTTCTTTTTCGAAGATTTTCTCTTTCTACTTTTGCATGCATGATAGCATTTCGTGGGAAAAAGGCACACTTTTGGAGCAAAAGAAGGGCATTTTGCAGCTAGACGTAGAAGAGGACACGGCCAGGGCATGTCGTCACACACGACCATGTCCAAGGGGCGAAATTGGCCACCCCAGCGCCACACACAGCCTGGTCGTGTGGAAACACACGGCCGTGTGTGCCACACACGGCCTGACCATGTGGAAACACACGACCATGTGGTGCTGCACGATTCCGACGCGAGTCGTTTATTTTCCAGGTTTCTCAGCGATCCGACATGATGTTTATATAAAGGAAGCTCTGCCCCAAACCCTGGGGGATCATGAGAGAGCCTCCCTAGGGCTCCCAAACCCTAGGGAGGTGTGCCTCCCTGGGGGATCATGAGAGAGCCTCCCTAGCCACTCGATCTACCCATTCATCTTTAGCACAAACTGCACTACAGACGAACCTTCTTGCATCTTCGTGGTGAAGAGGAGCCTAGAGACCTCGAACCTTTCGGATCTCGCTTTCTCATCGAACAACTCATGAAGATAGAAGACCATAGTATTAGCATCCATATGCTCATGCTGCTTTTGCAGCTCAGGTACCATCACCGCTAGCATGATGCAACTCGCCAGCTCAGAATCTGCCACATGCTTCTGATAGACCAACATTTGGTCTGGAGTTGCATCGTCCTTAGGACGGTTGGGAAGAGGCTCTTCAAGGACATATGCAAGCTTTTCTGCCTTGAGAACAATTCTCAGGTTTCTAAGTCAGTCCAGGAAGTTAGGCCCAGTCAGTTTGTTTGAATCCAAAATAGTGCGCAAATTCAAAGACGTCATGATCAATTTATTGACCTAGAAATACAAAACGAGCATATATGAGAAAATGATTTTAAAATGCATCAATATACATTTATAAATCCCATTCATTTTTCAAATTTCAAAAACCCCAAAATCACTTCGGGAGATCATAGGTCCATCTCCGAATGAGCTGATATCCATCATAGATATGAACAACCTTGGAGAGAGTCCAACAAACCATTTATAACTATGACGGTAGGTATCAACTATACCGATTGCATATCACGTATATGCAACTATCACAATGTGCTATCAACTAATTGAATGTTCACACATACATCGGGTTGTTAACACATTAACAAGTATGCATCATATGCATAACACCCAACTTCACCTCCCTTTACATTGACCTTGGAGAGAGTCCAATAAGCCGATGCTCCAGGTTAAAGCCAACCCATTAATCGAGAAATAGTTTTAATATGGTTAGAGCGCATTCAACCAATTAGCCCAGCTTGGAGAGAGTCCAACAACCAAAGCTAACGATTGACCTCTGACTCTTACCATATTAGTATTAAACTATTCCATAGTTTGAACATGTTCGGGTTCGAGCCGGGCTTGGAGAGAGTCCAACAACCCAAACAAGAAACGGAACTCTGGTTCTAACCATATTAATGGAAGGTGTATGCTTTAATATTGAGTAAGAGTTTTTATGTCTCATCCTCTTTGCATGCAAATAACTATTATCTACATGACATAGCATACATGGCATACATCTACATGTCACGACACACATAGCATAATGATATGCATCTAATGCAATTACATGACATAGAATTATGTGATGTATATAATTTCCTTATTTGTCATAACTATTTATGGAAATAAAATATGTTTAAGATTTGATTCTCCAAATCAAATTATGATTAAATTAGGAAACAAATTTCCAAATCTAATCACATATTTTATTTATGGAATTAGTTGATTAAGGAAAATCAATTTAGGAAACCAATTTCCTAAATCATCAAAACTACTTATGGAAATAAAATATTTTAAGATTTGATTTCCCAAATCAAATCATGATTAAATTAGGAAATAAATGTCCAGAATCTAATCAAATATTTTATTTATGGAAAATATCAATTTCCATAAATACTTCCAACTTTCCAAAAGTGGAAGATTTCCATAAATACTTCTAGACTTTCCAAAATTGAAAAATTTCCATAAATACTTCTAATTTTCCAAAATTAGAAAATTTCCAGAAATAATATTATGACTATCTCAAAACCATTTTACGATTATGTCGAAACACAACCTGGGCTCTGATACCACTGTTGGGTTTTCGGCACCGCGGCGAGTGTGTGTTCGTACATGTTTCGTAAACATGTGCACAATGGAAGAAAAAAATAATAAATCTATATTTATTACAACACACGCATGCATAGTACAACATGTGTAGACATAACCGTAAATTTAAATTTTGCAATAAAGGAAATTTAACTATGTATACCTTTTGTATCACGTGTAGCGGGAACGGCATCAACCGGAATGATCCTCGCTAGAATCGTCTCTATCCGTATCCACGCCGAGTATCCTTAGGATGACTTCGCTAAGCCAGGAGCTTCGTCTTCGTACGGGTTACTAGCCTCGTGTTGAAGATGACGTGATCGAGAGATGATCATGATCCGAATCAAAATTCGGACCCAAAGACGAGTCCTCAAAACTCGCTTCTCCGGAGAGGTATTCGTCAACCGTTTGACGAATCCTTCGTCCTCCACCTCAGAGGATTACCGGAGATCGAATCCCCGGTAAGTTAGGTGCTGTTGGAGCTCTAACCATCGTCCAAATGACGCTTCGACGAGAGGAAAACAAGCTGTCCAGAAAACTGGACAGCTTTGGTGGAGGAGTAGGCGCCGGCCAACCAAGGGAAGCCAAGTGCTCACCTTATCGCCACACCCAAGGGAGATCACCGGAGCACCAACCGGCAACAGCTCGACGCCGGCGAGGGGGAAGGAAGGTGTTGGATCGATGCGGTTCGCTAGAGGGGGGGGGTGAATAGCGAAAGAAAATTTTTCTCGTATGAACTCGTTTTAAAAGAAAACTTATATGCAGCGGAAAGATAAGCAAAACAAAAAGTAAAGGAGACAATAGACACAAGAGATTTACTTGGTTCGTAGCCGAAGGCTACTACTCCAAGGCCCTAGTGGTCCTTGACCACGTACGGAGGGCAAAAGCACTAAAAGAAATCCTCCTCGTTAGAGGTAGGAGTTAATCGATACAAGAAGAAACCACAAAAACTTGAGGTAGAGGGACACTCCCCCTCTCCTCGTATACGATAAAAGCTCCGGAAATATAAATGACAAACTGATAACAAAAACTAAGACCGACATACAATAATAAAGAAAGTTAAACCTAGACGTCGGAATGGAAGGACTTCGTTGTCGTAGAGTTGCAGCGTAACGGAGGCTTTTGAGCACTTAGAATTGTTTTTAAAACCCTAGGTTTGGCCCTCCTTTTATAGCCTTTGAGCCCCTTTTCGAGTGGGTCTTCAACCAATCACAAATGGACACCAAACTGCTTTGAGGTGGAGTGATAAGCCTTGACTCCTCGAATCTGATCATTGACCATCAGTCGACTGATGGCCATCATCAGTCGACTGATGGCAGCATCAGTCGATTGATGACCTTCAGCGATCGTGATACAGCGTTCGAGTCCTCAAGCCGGCGATCGTGATGCTTGCTGCAAGTCAAAGTTAGCTCAATAAAAACATAATTTCGATGGTCGTCGACCATCTGATCTCGACCTAGACCATCTATAAGATGTCTTTGGTCGGATCTACGCTTAAGATCATCCCCGTAAAGAGGATACGACCTTACTTACTCTCGCACACACGAGCTTACCTCGATACTTACGTGTCGCTTTTGCTTCCGGCCTTCCACTCGATTCCTTCGGCTCCCTCCGAAGTAACTCGAGTATCGCCCGACCACCGCGGCTTCCTCCGATTGTCGCTAGCCTTCAGCTCCAGCTATATCAATCTTCTGCACACTCGATTCAGCTCGTGAGAAAACAAAATAGACTTAACTTTTGTGTCTTTGCTATAATCAAAACACAGGTTCGATTTCGGTGCCTCACTGCACCAACAGAAGGCTCCTTCTGGACGTCGGTTGGAGGAGATGGGTGGCGGCAATGAAGTTGGCGCCGAATTCTCCAAGGAGAGGAGGTGGGCGGCAACTAGGTTTAGGGCTTTTGGATTAGGGCTTAATAATCCCTTAAGCCCTCTTTTATAGAGAACTAATTCTCTTAATGGTTATTGGATCCTAACCATTAGTCCCGTTAACCCACTCCATTAATATAAGTTAAAATAAACAAAACCATGATGGTTTATTTTAAGTTAAAACGAACCGAACCAACTTTTGGTTCTTCGTTTAAAATAAACCAAACCCTTTGGTTTATTCTCCTCCATTGGATTAGAACCAAACCATTTTGGTTCATCCATTATGTCTTCATAAGACACGACCCATCCACGCTTCCATTGCGACTGAAACGATTTCATGCTCGTTTCTTGTTTGGTCCAACCAAACCTAGTTTCTCTCGGTCTGAGAATCCCATTCTCAAGCTCGTTTTAAATCCTTCGGATTACGCTCGTTGTGCGTGTGACCAAATAGGTTCTCGGTTTACGCCTTCTATAATTAACCATTAATTATAGAATGATCATGAGTGGCACCTAGTAGTACATCATGATCGCCAAATAACCTAAAAGATCAACGGTTGATCCAGAACTATTTCTGAAACCCTTCAGCAGCTCGAATGATTCGTGCCCCATTCCCTTCACTCATCTTATACCCACTTGGTTCAGGACATGGTATATAGTGTCAGTCCCCACTAGGCTGACTACATCACACCTACCCCAAGTATCATTTCCTCGTCCTACGGATTCTAGTTACTGCACATGTATCGAAGAGTACCTTACTCTAAACATGTAATGCTTTGGCCAAAGACTTTAGTAACAATCCGACGAGAGGCCATGGGTATACATCTCCTTGCAAGGAGTGGTGAATCCTTTATAGGCTATTCAAACACCTTCGATCACTTCGACTTATACCCAATCATCCCGGGTCCACATCTCCTTAGAGATGCTTGCTTAAGATGTCAAAGCATAAGTCTCTATGATCAAGATGACTTAAATACCACAAATCAAAGGAACATCACACTTAAGCTACAGTAAGAACTTCATTGACATATCTATATATGCAGAGAACCATATGAAGTCTTACAGCTGGTCACTCTAATGAACTAGTTACCATAACTAGCATCCACGATTAACTCCGGACATCACAATGTCTCCAACCAGTGAGAATCAACTGCTTGGATACACCAAGGAGTATACCTCGTGCTAGTCTCGACAGAATTGATGGTGTCCAAATCCATCAATTCATCGACTAGGAATAATTCCGATACATTACAATTACACATGTAGAGATACTCACTAGTTGTGATCCAATCACAAATTCTCTCATACTGTGAATCATATCGTGGACATTCAGTAAATGAGTTTAAGATCCAATCAAATACATGAAACATGTATACTCAAATAGTGAATCTTCATTTATCATATAAATGGTTCATACATAAGGCGATTGCCTTAGGACATCTCTCATATATTACTAATAGCTAGGTCGGCATATTACTTAAAAGATGTCGGGGGCAAGGAGTTGCCTAGGCCCTGGAATGCTCTGCATTTAAAATATTTTCATATCATGTAACTGAGAGACATCAATGAGAGGAGTTATCTATTACATGTTTGGTATTAATCCCAAAAAGAGGGATTGCAACTCGGATATAGCTTCATATCAGGCCAACCAGTAGTTGTTTACAATTATCAAGAAAAGGAAAGTAAGAATCACAATGTAAAATGTTCAAGAGGGTATTAGCCAGGACCAATCTCTCAATTCTAGAAAAAAAAAAGTCAAGAAACATCACTGAGAAGAGTTTCTAGGGAATCAGACGTAGCTAGAGGGGGTGAATAGTGTTTTTATTTTGTTGATGGAAATTGATCACGTTCATCTCTATAATTTGGTTAGCATAGTGGAAAAACAAATTACAAATGCGAATACACCAATCACTCACATAGGGAACTTGGCATGGAAAGTCCAAGCATGGGTCTTGGCAATGGAAAAGTCCAAGTCTTGAGTATTTTGCATGGAAAGTCCAAGGTTGAGTCTTGGAAATTGGAAAGTCCAACATGAGTTGGCAAGGGAAAGTCCAAGCTTGAGTCTTGGCAATTGGAAAGTCCAACATGGGTTGGTAAGGGAAGTCAAAGGGTTGATATTGACGGCATAAAGTCTAAGGGTAGAGTCTTGGTAGCATAAGTCTAATGGTTGGCGGCGTAAAGTCCAAGCATATTTCTTGGCAGTGTAAGTCCAATGTGCCTTGGCAGTCTAGACCAGGTTAGCATGACAATAGTCGATGGAAGCACCTGAAGGCTAGCGTATGGATAAACAAGTCATGGATGACTTGGAGGGATCCAATAGGCGTGAGGCTGATGGAGGTGGCTAGAAGGCTTAGGTCTAAGCTAAGGGTGCTCTAGCAAGTATGAGGGCATCATACTTTAGTTAAACCTCATGGTTGAAGTGTATCAGTCGACTGGGGTCATGGACCAGTCGATTGGTCAAGTGGTTTGACACTTGGCAGCTAAGTCGACACTGAGCAATCGATTGGGATTATGATTAGTCGACTGATGGGAGTCGACTAAAGATCGATTGTGACCGAATTACAGCCATAGATGCAAAGGCGGCTCAATTGGCGCCTCGATTAGAGTCCCAGTCGAGGCAGCGCCTCGACTAGAGTCCCAATCGAGGCGGCACCTCGACTGGCCTTGACTACAGTCGAACAGATGCAAGGCACCTCAACTAGAGCCCCAGTCGAGGCAGCACCTCGACTGCCCTTGAGTAGTCGACTGATGTTGAGGAAACGCCATAGACATGAGGCAGGCTCGACCAGCGGCTCAACTGCGTGTGCATCAGCCGACTACTAGGGTTTGGCAGTCGACTGATGGTCTATCCGTTGGAACTTATCCAGCATCGATTGAGTCATTATGAGACACCGGCTACAGGAGCAGTCGACTGCTAGGCGGAAATCAACCCGAGTTGTAGCTTTAAAGGGAGCTCGAAGGGAAGGTTTTTGGCAGCAATTTCTTGGCCAATTTGGAGCAATTTGCTGTCAGGGTCTTCAAGTGCTACTCAAGCAATCAAACAAGCAAGCATTCAAAAGAGTTTTGTAAAGTATTCTTTACTTCTTTTGTTGTATTTACTTTGTATTTGCTTATTTTATCTTGTATTACTTTTGTAATTTGTTGTAAGAGATTTCCTCCACCTCTGGTATGTCACCGAGAAGGAGTATTTGATTAGTGGTGGTGTTTGCATCGCTAGAGCTCATTTGAGCTCAATCCATAGAGTAGGAACCCTAATGTTCCAAACCACGTTATATTCGTGTGTTGTGATTATCTTTGTGTATTTGTATCTCTATTTTGTATTTGTATTCCACTGTGTTAATGATAAGTATAGGCAATCAAGCACTAGTGATTTTCATCAAGTGAATGAATGCGTAATTCACCCCCCCCCCCCTCTAGCGCTCACCGAAGATCCTACACACCATGCCCTCTAAAACTAATTGTGCCAATTTTGATAAATTTTCCACACTTCTCAAATCTATTGGCACATCCTAAAAACCCTTTAGGATTAAGTTTAAATTTTATTTCCAAAGTATCACACAACTTTGAAAGTGCCAAAGTGCCAACTCTATCATGGTTAGGTTAGCTATCCATCCACTTAGGGTTGACACACCCTAACCTATTTAGTGTGATGGAATCACGCTCCTAGAAACCCAAAACCTATTTGATCTTTTTGGGTTTACAAGACTTGGGATATCTTCCCTTAGCACCTTTCTAATGACACTTCTAGGCTTGGAAGCCTTGGTCAAATGTGTCTTATCATGGTTAACCTTAGGGATTGCCTCACTAGTAACCTTCTTAGTGGTCCTCCTAGGTTTCATGGAAACCTTGGGCACTAGACACCTACCATGGTTAGCCTTAGGGATAAATTCTCTAGTAACCTTGGTTTTCCTAGACCTAGATATGGTTCCATAATCAAATAGAACACTATGGTAGATCTCCTTGAGCTTAGGTTTATGACCCAAACTTTTCTTGACCCTAGGTGGACCTTTCCTCCTAGACCCTAAATATTGTCCATTTGACCCTTGCATTTGATTTTGCATGCTCCTAAGAGTCTTTTCTAATTTTTCAAGTTTTGATCTCAAAACTTGATTTTCTAACTCCAATTGCCCAATTTTTGAATTTTCATTTTGTCTTTAGCCATAGTTCTTCCTTTTAGGCATATGCTTAACCTTCTTAGGGTTAATTCCTAACTAGTGTTCTACCTTTCTAATTATTTCCCTAGGTAGAATTATTTTGGGGGTATTGTTTTCAAATTTTTCCTTAGCCCTAGTATTGGATGATTTAACACCTAGACAATAAAATCTATTATTTCTAGCATTCTTTTGTTCATGAGCAATAGCAATAGCATTAAAATTATTCTTAGCATGCTTTAGACTATTGAATGAAGAAAAAGCATACTCACACCATGTGCTCCTTGCTCTTAATGGTTGGGGCTCCGACATCCTTTGACTTTTGATTGACTTTTAGTATCGACACTTTCTCCTTGGCAAATTTTGGGCATTTGCTATTGTAATGCCCTTTCTCCCTACACTCAAAGCAAATTATGTGATCCTTATTTTTATGAATTGCATTTGAGTTACCTTCCATGGTAGGGGAAATTTGAAGTTCTTCTTCTTGACCGGAGGTTGATGGCTCCTCTTCTTGCTTCAGCATTGAGGATGATCTCTCCTCCCCCTCAATCCTAGAGGTGGAGGCTTCCTCCAATTCTTCCACTTCCTCGGATGTTGATGGACTTTCAACCTCCGAATTCTCACAATCTTTAGTCAATGGACATTCTTCCTCAGCTTCCTTCTCTACTCATGTCGGTTCTAGATTTGCGTGGAATTTAACCAACTTATTCCATAATTCCTTAGCATCCCTATAATCTCCTAATCTAGATAAGATATCATTAGGGATCAAATTTAATAATATACTCATTACCTTGTCATTTCTTTCAGATTTTTCTAGTTGCTCCTCCATCTACTTCTTCATCTTAAGAATTTTACCCTTCTTGTATAAAAATACTTGCATCAAAATAAACCAATTTTCTATTTCACACATTAGAAAATATTTCATCCTCACCTTCCAATAAGTGAAGTCTTCGTGGTCAAATGAAGGTGGAATATTGATGTCCCTACCAAATCCATCATTTGGGAACTCCATCCTCCTTCCCTCTTGCAATGCTTCCTTAGTTGTGAAGTCGGCGAAGAGCGACCTGCTCTGATACCACTTGTAGGGGATTGGACGTCACTAGAGGGGGTGAATAGCATTTTTGTTTCGTTGATGGAAATCGATCACGTTCGTCTCTATAATTCGATTATCACAATGGAAATACAAAATACAAATATGAAGATGAAGATGAATGCAACAATCACTCACAAGAGACACAGCGATATAACGTGGTTCGGAACCTTAGGGTTCCTACTCCATGGGTCGAGCTCTAGTGATGCACACACCACTAATAAAACTCCTTCTCGAAACAATCTAGAGGCAAAAAAACCTCATACAAATGATTACACACGTAATACAAGAGATACAAGCAAATATAATAAAATGCAGCTAAAGAAAACTTTACAAAGAATGCTTTGAATGCTTTCTTATTTGATTGCTTGAGCCGCAATTGAAGACCTTGACTTACACTAGCAAATTGCCTCAAATTGCCCAAGAAATCGCTACCAAAAATCTCCCCTTCGAGCTTCTTTTAAAGCTACAATTTGGGCTAATTTTTGCATAGCAGTCAACTGCTCATACCCATTAGTTGACTGCTCCTATAGCCATTGTCTCATAACGACTCAATTCATGTTGGAGAAACTCCAACGGATAGCTGATTAGTCGGCTGCCAAACTCTAGCAGTCGACTAATGCATAGGTAGTCGAAGCGTTGGTCGAGCCTGCCTCGCTTCTGTGGCTGCATCCATCACTCGATTGCCATCCATGGCAGTCGACTGCTTCACATCAATCGACTGCCAATGCTGGCAGTCTACTACCAAGGCCTCTCGGCCTCAGTCGAGCATCAGTTGACTCCTTCCAGTCGACTAATTGGTGTCGACTAGGTTGTCAAGTGTCAAAACACTCGACTAGTCAACTGGTCTATAACCCCAGTCGACTGATACATCTCAAGCATGAGGTTTTAGCCCAAGTATGATGCCCTCATACTTGCTAGACACTCTTAGCCTAGACCTAAGCCTTCTATCCACCTCCATCAGCCTCACGCCTATTGGATCCCTCCAAGTCATCCATGACTTGTTCATCCATACGTTAGCCTTTAGGTGCTTCCACCGGCTATTGTCATGCTAACAGTGTTTACACTGTCAAGGTACATTTGGACTTACGCTGTCAAGACACATGCTTGGACTTTGCGCCGCCAAACATTGGACTTATGCTGCCAAGACTACTGCTTTGACTTTATGACACCAATATCACACCCTTGGACTTTTCCAAATGCCAAGACCCATGCTTGGACTTTCCAAATGCCAAGACCCATTCTTGGACTTTCCATGCCAAGTACCCATGACTTGGACTTTCCTTGCCAAGTGCCCATGACTTGGACTTTCTATTGCCAAGTACCTATGAATTGGACTTTCCATCATATGGTCAACTCCATGTCAACCATATAGTTAATCCATTGTCAAGCAATGGTCAACCCATTGCCAAACATCAAAATACTACTCGAGTCAAACTCGAGTTCGGTCAATCGTGACCTAGGTCGATTGCACCAACAGAGTTATCTATTGTAAACTTGCTATTAATGTTAAGGAGTAATATAACTTAGATATCGTTCTATATCATTGAAATCAGTAAACATTCACAACCCTAAGAAGAAGAAGAAAAATAGAAAAGTTATAGCCTAAAATGGTCGGGGGGATAACATCTAAAGTCAATCTCCCAATTCAAAAAAGGAGCAGGTTGATGTGTCGAAGGGTATCACTGATCGGCATACTGTCTGATTACCTCATTGAAACCATCCCAGAATGTGGCTTGCATCAAGGGCTTCAGGAATTCTTGTCGCCGTTTATCAACAGCGTGCACATCCTGGTGGAACTTTATACAACGCCCCCTATGCTCCAAAAAGTCTTGACGGATTCAGTAGTATTGGCGTGATGTTTGAGTAATTGTATCAGTCAAAATGTACATGACCTAAGATTGAGAAGCATAGTCTTGTTGTATGATTCTTGACATGTCCACCAAATCTCGTTACATTGAGGTTGAAACTTCTTTCATAGCTTCAGTATAGGCCCTGGTGCGGGCGACTTCATTCCTTACTTGCTGCAAGGAAACTTCATGTTGGTGCACTTAAGAAAGGGCTTGATTTCTCTTTGATATTAAAGTTGAACTGTGGCAGATCTCCCTACTTACTTGGTCTCGTAGGGTAGTTATAGTCTCTGCGTCTCTTCGTTGATGTTGTTGATCTTCTGCCAATTGAGCATGGCATTGAGCCAATTCTTGAAGCAAAGAATTTTCCCTCTATTTAAATGATTCTTGGGATGCTGAAGCAGCGATGGATTGCTGTAGGGTTTGTTGCTAAAGCTATATTTGATCATGGGAAAAGGAACGCTTCAGCTCTTGGTAATTAGTCATCGCTTGAACATAGCAACATAAAGGAGGGGTCACTATTAAAGGTATATATGCGAGAATAACATATAAAAGCTTACCACCTCCAGAGCATGTTGCAGGCTTTCCATCTACAGTATTAATTCATCCAAATTAAGGATGCGAAAATCTCTTGCAGAAGGCGAAGGAGTAGAAGCGAGGTGAAGGGATGGTTCACTCATGATTGGTGAAGGACAAGGTACCATAGGAAACTATTTTGTTAGCTCAAAAGGAAAAAAAGGGAGGTTCAAGAAGAAAAAGGGGAAACGTCACTACAAGTTGGGGGGGTTAGGGTTTTGGCTTGAATATGGAGAACTCGAAGGTCCTGGAGATGAAGAGGAAGAAGAAAGGGAAATGGGGGATGCCACAAATGGTAGGGAAGTAGGAATGTCGATGGTAAAGAAGGATGTGGAAGTGATGAAGAAAAGAAAAGAGATGCAGCCAGAGAACTTCCTTCGGAGCAGATGGAGATGGAGGACGGAAGGGGAAGGCTTAACGGTGGAGGAAGGTGTTAGACTATCCGAGCCGCAAAAACCGCTTTTTGCGTTGCGGAAACCTCGAAAGCCCAACCACAGAACCGTGCAAAGTATAACAAAAATTACATGTATGTGTTTAAAACTTTAGATCTACCTTAGATCTACATGAGAAGAGTATTACCCTTGATGCGACGCCCTTTGCTTATCCCGCTCGTCCAAATGGCTTAGCGGAACTCAAGAGTATCAAGTGTACACTCTTCTATTAGTATCCACACAAGCAATAGGTGGAGAAAATTAACCTAGAGTGTGCTAGCACTCATGGAAGTTTCGACCAAGGAGGATTGGGAGAGAGCAAGTAGGAGAGCAAGAACCAAGGAAGAATATGAAGTTCCCACACAAAATAACTTCACACTATTATTCCTCCTAAATTGGCCGACCACTTCTTTGGGGGATTACATGCTTGCATGTAACTCCAAGAGCCAATGGCTCTTGGTCTCCCTCATGAGGTGGCACCCCTTGATAACGCCATGATGATGTGGAACATCATCATTGGCCGGCCCCCATGCCAAGTCACCATGACATGGCAATTGGTCAAGTCAAAATTGACCATTCATCTTCCCTCTCAAGTCAAGCCAAACTCGACCTATTATCTCCCATGATTGATCAAATCTAACCACTTGATTCAAGTCAATTTAATTTAATGAATCTCTATTCATTAATATAATTTGGTTCATCCCATGAACCTAATCCTCATGGTTCTTCACATGAACCTAATCTCCATCTAATTGCTCTTTGTGAGGGACCCTATAGGTTGTTGTAACGTTGGTAATGCTCCAAAACCAATTTAGAAACCTAAACAATGAGCGGTATCTAGAAACACATCATTGCTGCCAAAGTTACAAGAATGTTGAGATCCAACATCACCTTTTGTGACTACTAATTGTGACTCTCACAATATGTGACAATGTCACTCTATCCTTAACATCTAGAATGACCAATTGAGGCATAGACTGTGTCATCCTCAGTGCAATCTATATCTTGAACTCCAAGTAGACTCACTCTAATCAAATGAACTCAATATCTCATATTGACTCATTTGGGCATGGCCATGCCCTTCATGGTCTCACTCTATCAAGAATAACGATGTCACTCCCATCATATAGGGGAGATAGATCTCATCTACATCACTCACATCCCTCCGCATAATTTATTACATACCCAGTAATCACCTTTATAGTCCACCCATTTACGGGTGACATTTGACGAAGCAAAGTATGCAACTCCTTATGTAGGAAATCATGGTGACTTCAGGTCCAAGGACTAATAGTCATACTAATAGTCACATGAGAAAGTATATGACACTCATATAATGATCCATGATACGTTCTCATGGCAGGTCATTCAGTATACATTCTCTAATGCATACCCATGTGTCAACTAGATATCTCATATCCATGACTTGTGAGATCAAGTCATCGAGTTGACCTACATGCTAGTCTCTACGCATTAACAATGTCCCTGAATGTTAATACTTGACTAGGAATGATTAAGAGTAGTGTTCTCTATCTTATCTTATTATCGATTCAACCAATCGATTGATATAGATAAGAACCTTCTACTCAAGGACGTTATTATACTTAGTTATTTGGCACCAATAGAAGTAAATATAATAACCATGCCTTTATAAATAGGAATATGATACAATAAAGTCCATACAACAATCATCACATGATTGGCTCTAGGGCTTTTACTAACAATCTCCCACTAGCACTAGTGTCAATCACCGTAGTATCTAATACCCAATGACCTAGTGTGACCATCATGCTTTTTCTGTGCCAAAGCCTTGGTCAAGGGATCTGCGATAATCTAGTATGTGTTTGGTCTGCTGGTGTGAGCGAGTTTCCTTAGCATGTGCAATCGCTCCATTGTTGTAACAATAGACCTCTATAGGATCTGCTATACTAGGAACCACCCCAAGCTCAGTAATGAACTTGCGGATCCAAACTGCCTCCTTTGTTGCCTCTGATGCAGCGATATACTCGGCCTCTGTTGTAGAATTAACAACTATATTCTGCTTCGAACTCTTTCAGTTCACAGCACCACCATTCAAGTAAAACACAATCCCTGACTGTGATCTATAATCATCCTGGTCAGTTTGGAAGCTAGAATCACTATAACCCTTTAGAGCTAGCTCATCATCGCCTCCAAATATCAAGAAATATTCTTTAGTCCTTCACAAGTACTTAAGAATATTCTTGACTACTATCCAGTGACGCTCACCTAGATCTGATTGGTATCTACTCATCATGCTCAAAGCATATGAGACATCAGGACGAGTACATAGCATGGCATACATGATAGATCCTATAGCAGATGCATAAGGGATCTTATCCATGCGGTCTCTCTCTTCTCTAGAAGAGAGACTTTGAGTCTTCGAAAGACTCACACCATGTGACATCGACAGAAGTCCCTTCTTGGAATTCTGCATCGCAAACCGTAGTAATACCATGTCAATATATGTACTCTGACTTAGGCCAACCAATCTCTTAGATCTATCTCTATTGATCTTGATGCCTAGAATACAGACTGCTTCACCTAAGTCCTTCATTGAGAAGCACGTCCCCAGTTAAGTCTTCACGAACTGTAGCGAAGGGATGTCATTCCCAATGAGTAATATGCCATCCACATATAATACAAGGAAGACAACTATGTTCCCATTAACCCTCTTATAGACACATGGTTCATCTTTATTCTTGATGAAACCAAACTTTTTGATCACATCATCGAATTGAAGATTCTAGCTCCGAGAAACTTGCTTTAGCCCATAAATGGACCTTTGTAGCTTACATACTTTCCCAGTATGCTGTGGATCTACAAAACCCTCAGGTTGTGTAATATACACATCCTCGAGCAAGTTTCCATTCAGAAATGCGGTTTTGATGTCCATCTACCAGATCTCATAATCGTGGTATGCTGCAATAGCAAGAATGATCCAAATGGACTTAAACATCGCCACTGGAGAAAAGGTTTCATCATAGTCAATACCATGAATTTGCTTGAAACCTTTAGCCACCAATCGGCCCTTATAGGTATGCGTATGTCCATCCATGTCAGTCTTTCTCTTAAATACCCACTTACACCCAATGGGTTTAACGCCTTCAGGTGGATCAACCAAAGTCCATACTTGGTTGGTGTACATGAATTCCATCTCGGATCTCATGGCCTCTGGCCATTTCTTAGAATCTGGGCTCATCACAGCTTCCTGATAGGAGGTAGGATCATTCTCAATGAGCATAACGTCATCATGGTCAAACAAGAGAAATGAGTATCTCTTAAGGTGATGACGTACCCTATCAGACCTGTGAAGAGATAGGTCTACCTGAACAGGTGGTTGTGTTGGGAATCATGCTCGCTCGGAGGCTCATTGGTTCCCATGTCCCCGGATTAAAATTTTCACTAATGAAAACTAATCCGGATGGGATGAGTTTCCTAAGCACAACCAATTCGTCATTGTGCTAACAACTTGAGCGATCGCTTGAACAAACTAGTTGTTCAAGCAACACAACTCTTCTAGTTCGTTAGCCGCGGAAGAGACGACGGACGAATCGCCGGTTTTTTTTGTGTTTATCTTCGGGGTCCATGATTATACAAATACATACAAATGTAAACTAGTATAATCAACACATACTAATCAAAATAATAAGAACATGCAAAGATCAATAATAAAAGTTATAAAACTTTTATACCCCTTGATCTTCTTTCGTATGTCCTAACCTCCTTGTAGACTTCGTGTGGGCGAAGATCCTCCACAAGTTGAAGCTTCCTAGATCATCTTCAATCCAAGAAAGAAAAACTCTCCTTCCCTTCATGCTTGAGCCAACCACCAATCCACAAAGGATTGATGCCACCGGCCCCAAGAATAGAGAGAACTAAATGGAAACCATCAAGGAATCAAACTAGGGACAAACCCTAGATTCTAGTGTCGCCGGCCAAGATGGAGTGAAGAGGAGAAAGGGAATATGTTGGGCGCCGGTAAAGGTGGAGGGAATAGAGGAAGGAGCCGGCCACACCCTAGGAAGAAGATGAGCTCCTCTCCTATAGTTGCCGCCCACCTTCTTGCAAACCCTAGGCGCCCAACCATAGGAGCCAAACCCTAATTAGGGTTTCCTCCTTAGGCTTTCTTGCCGCCCAACCAAGGTGGAAGGAAGAGATCTAGGAACCGACCACCTTACCTAGGAAGAAGAAGAGCTCTTCTCCTATAGTTGCCACCCCTCTCCTTCCAAACCTTGCTGCCCAACCAAAGGAGCCAAACCCTAATCTAATTAGGGTTTCCTCCTTAGGGTTTCTTGCTGCCCAAGCCATTGATGGGCAAAACCCTAATCTCCAAAACATCCAACTCCATCAATCAAAAAAACTTTTTTTTGCCAGCCAACTCATTCTCCCATATATATAGAGTTAGGTTTAGGCCTTGGTTTAATCTCCACCGTCGATTCTAGGGTTTTAATCTCAACCGTCGGATCTAGAGATTTAATCTCAACCGTCGGTTCTAGGGTTTTAATCCCAACCGTCGGATCTAGAGATTTAATCTCAACCGTCGGTTCTAGGGTTTTAATCCCAACCGTCGGATCTAGGGTTTTAATCCCAACCGTCGGATCTAGAGATTTAATCTCCACCGTCATTTGATCTAGACTTCATGAGGTTTATATTAGGCTATGATAGGGACCATGAGGAGGAGTTGGATCTTGGCCACCCGATGGATCGGAACCACACAAACTTGATCCATCAATGATGTTCCATTCCACTGAGGATCATCATTGAATTACCTCACCAAACACCATAAATTAATATGGGCTCCATATATTATTTGTGCATCCATCTCCTCGTGTTTAAGATATCGAATGTCAGTCAATTGATTGATTTACTGACTATCAATCAATTAACATCTAACTCCTCGAGTAGTACCACTCAACCGTATCATCATGTTGACTAAGTCAACCTGCAGGGTTTACATGATGAACCTTATGAGCTCCTCAAGGGGACATCATCAACCTAATATATAGGACACAGTTTCCTCCTATAATCAACGGCACACCATGTAAATAATATCATTTTCCAACTTACTGGGCATATTGATTTAATCCATAGAAATCTCACCCTTTGGTAAATCAAAGAAATAAATACTATGTACATGTGCCCATTATTATATCGAGATTAAGAGCATGTACAACATAATATCCGAGGTCTGATTCAATTATGTAGTCAGCAATAAATTGAATCACCTCTTTGTCGGTCCTGCTCAATACACCTAAGTGTACTAGTGTAACTCTATGTTCAAGACAAAACAATACCAAGCTACACTACAACCATGCCAATGGTTTGTCCAAAACCATCTTGGTTGTGAGCCTCTACTTATACTCTACAAGGGACTGATAACATGATCTTCTTTTCCACACCCAAGCACCATGTTATCTACAATGTAAAGTATTAGACAATATGCACACATATAATAAATATAAAGTGCAAACAATGATCTTGTGATTCTTATTTCAAAATAAAAATGTTCATACAAAAGAGCTAGGCTTTCAGTATGCATCCCAACAATCTCCCACTTATACTAAAAGACTATGCTTTCATCATACTGCCATACATCTGATTCCCCTTCCCTCCACATGCCTATCAAAGCTCTCGCAAGAAGGGCCTTAGTGAAAAGGGTCTACCAGGTCATCCTCTGATGCAATCTAGGCGACAGCAACTTCTACCTCCTTTACGATTTCTCGTATCAGGTGGTACTTGCGCTCTCTGTATTTACTTACCTCATGGGCTTGTGGTTCCTTCGAGTTTGCAACTGCACCATTATTATCACAATAAATTGTGATATTTCTGGGCAAACCAGGAATCACATCCAAGTCCATCAGGAAGTTCCTAAGCCACCCAGCTACTTTGGCCGCCTTAGAGGCTGCCACATACTCAGCTTCCATGGTGGAGTCCACCACGCATTTCTACTGGACACTCCTCCATACAATGGCTCCACCTCCCTTAGTAAACACAAAACCTGAGGTAAACTTACTGTTATCCCTATTAGATTGGAAATCGGAATCTATGTAACCCACAGGGAGTATTTTGTCTGCCCGGTAAACTAGCATATAATCCCTAGTCCTTCTCAGGAACTACAATATATGCTTTACCGCAGTCCAATGTCCCTGTCCTGGATTACTCTGATATCTGCTGACCATGCCCACGACATAGCAGATATCGGGTCTCATACATACCATCGTATACATGAGGCTTCCTACTGCCAAAGCATAAAGAACCGCCTTCATCTCCTCTATCTCCTCAGATGATCTAGGACACATCTCCTTAGATAAAGGGACTCCATGCCTGAAAGGTAGAAAACCTTTCTTGGAGTTTTGCATGCTAAAACGATCCATAATAGTGTCTATGTATGAAGCTTGGGATTAGCACACTAACTTTGATCCCAAGGATGTGTCCCACTTCTCCCAAGTCCTTCAAAACTGTTTGGACAACCATACCCTTACGTCTGATAACACTCTGATATTGTTGCCAACTACCAAAATATTATCTACGTATAGTACAAGAAATACCACTACGTTTCCTCACATCTCTTGTATACACAAGACTCATCCAGACTTTGAATAAATCCATAAGTCTGGATTTACCTCATCAAAGCGGATGTTCCAAGACCTCGAAGCTTGTTTCAATCCATAAATGGACCGATTAAGCTTACATACAAGATGCTCTTTGCCCTTAGCAATGAATCTCTGGTTGCTTCATATAGATGTTCTCCTCAAGACATCCATTAAGGAAAGCTGTCTTGACATCCATCTACCACACCTCATAATCCATATGAGCTGTTATGCATAAGAGCTCCCAGTCCTGATTTGAATCCATAGATTCAATCTCAGTATTCATTGCACTTTGCAAAAATGCTGCATCTTTATCTTGGATTTCCTCGTCATATGTTCAGGGATCAGGTTCATGTTCGCCAGGGACCAAATCGGAAGATTCTCCCAAGAACATGAATCTATCAGGCTGTCTCACAACCCTCCCACTACGACAAGGTATCACTTGTGTATCCTCTGTGACACGCGGTGCAGTGACATGTGGTATATCCTCTTGTACCGGTGGTACTAAAGTCGGGACTTCCCCTTTCAACTCCTCAAGAACAATCCTACTAGTGGGCTTGTGGTTCATCACATAGTCCTCCTCTAGAAATCTGGCATTCGTACTAACGATCACCCTCTGATCTCTAGGACTATAAAACAAACCACCCTTCGTTCCCCTAGGATAGCTAACAAACAAGCGCACTTCTGTATGAGGTTCCAACTTACCAGCATCAGCCTTCAGCAAATGTGCTGGACTCCTCCATATTCGAATATGTCTTAGACTAGGCTTCTGCCCAGTCCACAACTCTGTGGGAGTAGAAGGCACTGATTTAGATGGAACCAAGTTCAGAATGTACACCGCCGTATCTAGAGCATATCCCCAGAACAAATCTGGCAAGTCAGAATAACTCATCATCGATCTAACCATCTCCATAAGAGTCTTATTCCTTCGCTTCGCTACACCATTCTGCTGAGGTGTGCCAGGTGCAGACAATTGGGATTGAATCCCAGCCTCTGATAAGTAATTCCTAAACTCTCCCAAGATGTACTCACCACTACAATCAGATTGTAGTGTCATCTTGAATAATTGTCTATGAAAAAGACGAAATATTCAAAACTACCTCTTGTCTGGATAGACATAGGACCATATGAATCAGAATGAACCAATTCCAACACATCTTTGGATCTATACCCCTTGGCCTTGAAAGGCCTCTTGGTCATTTTACCTTCCAAGCAAGATTCGCAGGTTGGGAGATCCTCCTCCACTAATGAACCCAAAGGTCCATCAGCTATCAACCTTTGAATTCTACTCAGGTTAATATGGCCAAGCCTTATATGCCAAAGATATGTTTGGTTCATCTTCGAAAGTACTTTTCTCTTATTAGAATTAGAAGATGAGTTATTAACTTCTATTTGCATCGTGGGAGCTTGTGGTTCAAGTTATAAATTTCCTATCTATGTACCAGAATAGATTATCCATCCATAATTTAGAAATCGAAAGCAATTCTTTCTAAATAAAGGTACATAAATAAAATTCTTAATGTTGGTGCAATCGGCCCAGGTCACGATTGACCAGGACTCGAGTTTGACTCGAGTGATGTTTTGATGTTTGACAAAGTATGTTTGACAAAGTATGTTTGACATAGGATTGACATTGATGTTGGACATTGATGTCGGTTAATATGTTGGGAAGATTGTTTATACAATCGATCCAGGTTATAATTGACCAGACTCGAGTTTGACTCGAGGGAGACTTTGGTGGTTGACTAGGGTTGACCATGTGTTTATGGGAAAGTCCAAGTCATGGGTACTTGGCATGGAAAGTC
The DNA here is from genome assembly GCA_025175895.1 of Wurfbainia villosa. NCBI lineage: Eukaryota > Viridiplantae > Streptophyta > Magnoliopsida > Zingiberales > Zingiberaceae > Wurfbainia > Wurfbainia villosa. The sequence continues at coordinate 29,518,139 of CM045995.1, forward strand.
CAAGTGGGACACTTGGCATTTGGGAAAGTCCAAGTCTTGAGTACTTGGCATGGGAAGTCCAAGCATGGGTCTTGTCAAATGAGAAGTCCAAGCATGGGTCTTGGCAAAAGGAAAGTCCAAGCATGGTCTTGGCATGGAATGTCCAACATGGGTTGGCAAGGGAAAGTCCAAGCTTGAGTCTTGGTATTTGGGAAGTCCAAGGGGATTGATATTGGCGGCGTAAAGTCCAAGCGGAGTCTTGGCAGCGTAAGTCCAATGTGCCTTGGCGGTGTAGACACCGTTAGCATGACATAGCCGATGGAAGCACCTGGAAGCTAGCGCGATGGATGAACAAGTCATGGATGACTTGGAGGGATCTGAGAGGCGTGAGGCTGATGGAGGTGGTTAGAAGGCTTAGGTCTAGGCTAAGGGTGGTCTAGCAAGTATGGGGGCACCATACTTGGGTTAAAACCTCATTCTTGAGGTTGGCAGTCGACTGGCATTATGGCCGGTTCGACTGCCGGGAGTCGACTCGAGTTCGACTGCCGTTTGAGAGCTTTAAGAAGCTCTGCGCGTCACCGCTCATGGAGCGATCGGGATCGGCAACAGCCGATCGCGCTAGGGATGGCAATGATCATTGCCCGGCCGAGTCTGACAGAATGCTCCGTAGCCGATCGGGCGATCGACGGCGTTAGCGATCGGCCAATGTTGGCGATCGGTCGGTGAGAGTCCCGTTGGAACTTGTCCAACGTGGATTGAGCCGTTGTCTCACATCTCTGTTGGCAAGCGGTGATCGGTGATTTATGGCGACGTCACGCGGCAAATCCAGCCCGACGCGAGATAAAAGGAAGCTGTTCGTGGAGATTGCGGCATCAGTTCTTGGGGAGCTTTCTTGAGGCGATTTGAAGGCGATTTGCAGGTGCATTTCAGGGCCCTTCAACCTCATCCAAGCAACCAACAAGCAAAGCGCTCAAACCCTAGTTTGTAAAGTGTTCTTTACATTTCCTTTGTATTTGCTTGTATTTCTTTAGATTATTGTTGTAATCTTGTGTACGAGGTTTCTCCACCTCCGACTTGTTGTCGAGAAGGAGTTTATTGATTAGTGATTGCATTGGCATCGCTAGAGCTCATTAGAGCTCAATCCGTGGAGTAGGAACCGTGTGGTTCCGAACCACGTTATATGATCGTGTTGTGATTGTGTGTCTTGTTATATTTATTTGTTATTACTATTCCGCTGTGCTAACAAGATTGTAGATGATCGAACGCGAAAGAATTTCATCTACGTACGGTATCACGCTATTCACCCCCCCTCTAGCGGCGTCAAATCCCCAACAAGTGGTATCAGAGCCTGGTGGCTCTTCAACGGATTAACAACCGGGAGCAAGACGCTAGAGGGTAAAAGATGGAAGTCCAAGATCAATTAGGATGGGACATCAACACACCGGTCCCTTATTCATTCTATGGACGAGAAGGTTTCAATTCTTGGAAGGCGAGAATTGAAGAGTTTTTGATGATGAGAGACCTTGAGGAATGGTCCACCTTGATGGAAGGATTTGAGTATCCTAAGGGACCAAAGGGAGGTTTTCTCAAGAAGAAGAAATGGAGTGAGGAGCAACTCCGGCAATTCGAGAAAAATAAGAAGGTAATCAAATTTATATTTGATTTAATTCCAAATGAATTCTTGTGTAGCCTAGGTGAATGCATGGATGCTAAGGAGCTATGGAGCGATTTGGCAAAGCTCCATGAAAGCCCATCAATGGTCCAAGAGGAAGAGACCGAAGAGGCTAATGCATCATCCTCGCAAGGAAGTGAGGATTTGGAGGTTGATAGGGAATCAACTTCCGGATCGGTAGAAGAAGTGGAAGAAGTGGAAGAAGTATCCACTTCTAGAATTGAGGAGGAGAGACCATCCTCAACACCGGAGCAATACCAAGAAGCTTCGACATCCGGACAAGATGAAGAAGCCCAAAATCCAATTCCTATCTCCACCACCGTAGGTAACTCAAGCATGTCAATTAATAATAAAATGAATATTATCTGCTTTGAGTGTAGGGAGCAAGGACATTACAAGAGTAAGTGTCCTAAACGGGTTAAGAAGACTCCACCCGTGCCAAAAATCAAGGAAGTCGGTGCCCAAAGTCAAAGAAGCAAAGAGCACATCATTTGCTTCAAGTGCCATCAAAAGGGGCACTATAGGAGTAAATGCCCAAAGGGGGAGAAGAAGGGGCAAAATGGAGCTTCACATGTAGGGGGAGCTAAGGCTAACCCTAAGGTATATTTTAGTAATGCTCTTTCTAATTCCTATAGTCAAAAGCATGCTAGGAATAATTTTAATAGTCTTGCTATTTATCATAAAGAGCATGCTCGAAGTAAGGAATTTTGCTTAGGAACCAAGAGGGTAAACTTTTCAAGAAAGGAGAAATTTGGGACTAATGTCCCTAAAAACAATTTATCTAAGGACAAACCTAGGTCAAATAACTCTAAGAAAATTTTACTTAGGGAGACCATTAGAAAGGTGCAAGAGCACCTAGGTGTTAATCCTAAATGGACTAGGCATATGCCTAGAAAGTCCCATGCTCAAGAATTTAATCAAAAATCAATTGGGCAATTGGAATTAGAGAATCAAGTCTTGAGGTCAAGGCTTGAAAAACTTGAGAAGACCCTTAAAATTATACAAAATCAATTTAAAGGGTCAAATGATCAAAAGTCTAGGTCCAAATCTCAAAGTCAACACCAAGGACCTAAGAGTCAAAAGTCAACCAAGGGCAAGCAAGGTTTGGGTCACAAACCTAAGCCTAAGGTGGCGTATCATAGTGTTTCATTTGATTATGGAACCCAAATTAGGTCTAGGAAGACCAAGGTCAATAGGGAAGTCATCCCTAGAGTTGACCAAAGGGTGTGCCTAGTGGCTAGGGTTTCTAGGAAACCTAGGGTGGCCACTAAGAAGGTTGCAAGGGGAGTTACCCCTAGAGTCAACTTAGGTAAGACCCAAATGACCAAGGCTAACAAGCCTAGGAAGGTCATTAGAAAGGTATCTAGGGAGGATATCCCTAAGGAATATCTAATTAACCCTAGGAGCTCAAATAGGCTTTGGGTTCCTAAGAGCGTGATTGATTCACGCTAGATGGGTTTAGGGTGTGTCAACCTTGATTGGATGGGTAGTTAACTCAACTATGGTAAAGGTGGCACTTTAGGATATTTTCAAGATTATGGTTACCTTGGAAATAGATTTGAATAAATATCCTAAAAGATTTTAGGATGTGCCAATATTAATTATGAAGTTTGATAAAATGATCAAAATTGGCACAATTTAAGTTTAGTGGTTAGTGTGCCATTTTGGGTTTTTGGCACACTAGGGAGAAAAGTAGAAATATGGAAAAATGTGATTAATTGTATCAAATGGCAAGTAATATTAAAATTTAGGTATTACATACCTTTATATCTTATTTGCCATGCTTTGATTTGCCATATGCCATGACATGACATCATGTTCATTCTCATCATTTATATGTCATGTACATGGTTAGGATTAAGGATTAAATGTCATGTGTTTTTAGATTTCATATTATATCATGACATCATGATTATGAGCATGTGTTTATCTATATCATCTCTAATGCCATAATCATTCATGCATTTAATATATTTTGATTGAAATTGATTTAAGGATAATGGCATGACTTGAAGTCCCATTTATAAGGGAATCAAGTAGGGTTGCCTTAGAAAAATGCATGAAACCCTAGATTAAATGAACCAAAACCCACATCTCACATCCAATTGACATGTATGTGTATTTATACACCCTAGATACATGTGAGATGCTAGGATATGAGTTAAGTTCAAGGTGCATAGTGTTTGCATCTAGATGAACTAAAACTCATCTTATATGACTCGTGGATCATTGGGAAAGCTTGTGTACAAGTCATGTACTTAGAGCCCAAGGAATATGATCCAAAATAAGGTTTTGAAAACATTTAAAAATCATTTTGAAAAACCTTGGTGAAGTCTATCTTTTGATAGCAATCATCATTGATGAAGTTGATACAAAATAGGGCTAAAACATTGAAAATTTCAATGGTTTTGAGTTTTGTATCAAACTCACTATTTTATGGGTAAAATATTTTTCAAACATTTTTCACCCATTGTTTTGGTCATAAGTATTATACGTATCAAATTTCGTGATTTTTCGATATACGTATAATTAGTTATGATTTTCTGAAATTGGATTCTGATAGCTGAATTTCGGAAAATTCAGCTACCAGTCGACTGCCATTTGTGGCAGTCGACTGATGTATGTGGCAATCGACTGATTACTGTCAGAAGTCGACTGCCAGGTCTGATTTCGGGTTCACAAGTTTGTTTAGCCCGTGTTCAGCCATGGTAAAGGTCCCTAACCACTCCTAACCCTAGGATATGCTTTGGGAAGCATTATGAAGGGTGAAAATTCATTGGATATGGATTTGGAGAGGTGTTAGGTCAAAGTATCAAATTTAGGGTGAGTAAAAGTTCTATGTTGAACTTAGAACCTTAATTTTGATGGTTTAGAGTTCCTATTGGCTTAGGGGCTTTCCAAGGACATTGTTGGTGCAATGGTCAAGGGGGAGCAAGCCTTTAGGGGGAGGTATCCATCTTGGGATGATGGATGTTTTTTATGGGGAGAATGTTATCAATTGAAAATTGATGGGTGTTTGATACCCAATTTGGAAATTGGGAGAGTGAGATAGGAGTGCCTCTCTTGAGTGATATGGGACTTATCACTAGGAAGATGGTAGGCATCCTAGGTATTTTTGATCAAGGGGGAGATTGTAAGATCTCATTGGGACATGAGACATTGACCTCCTTGGAGAGTAAACCTTTTTGATGTTAGTCAAAAAGGGGGAGAATGTTTGGGGGAGAACATTTGATTTGCATTTTCACTTGAATGTTTGGGGGAGAACATTTGGTGAGTGTTTACCAATTTGGGATAATTGGTAAGGGATTTGAGTTAGTGCTCTAACTCATGATTTGTTTGGTTTTTTTGTCAAAAATCAAAAAGGGGGAGATTGTTGGTGCAATCGGCCCAGGTCACGATTGACCAGGACTCGAGTTTGACTCGAGTGATGTTTTGATGTTTGACAAAGTATGTTTGACAAAGTATGTTTGACATAGGATTGACATTGATGTTGGACATTGATGTCGATTAATATGTTGGGAAGATTGTTTATACAATCGATCCAGGTTATAATTGACCAGACTCGAGTTTGACTCGAGGGAGACTTTGGTGGTTGACTAGGGTTGACCATGTGTTTATGGGAAAGTCCAAGTCATGGGTACTTGGCATGGAAAGTCCAAGTGGGACACTTGGCATTTGGGAAAGTCCAAGTCTTGAGTACTTGGCATGGGAAGTCCAAGCATGGGTCTTGGCAAATGAGAAGTCCAAGCATGGGTCTTGGCAAATGGAAAGTCCAAGCATGGTCTTGGCATGGAAAGTCCAACATGGGTTGGCAAGGGAAAGTCCAAGCTTGAGTCTTGGTATTTGGGAAGTCCAAGGGGATTGATATTGGTGGCGTAAAGTCCAAGCGGAGTCTTGGCAGCGTAAGTCCAATGTGCCTTGGCGGTGTAGACACCGTTAGCATGGCATAGCCGATGGAAGCACCTGGAAGCTAGTGCGATGGATGAACAAGTCATGGATGACTTGAAGGGATCTGAGAGGCGTGAGGCTGATGGAGGTGGTTAGAAGGCTTAGGTCTAGGCTAAGGGTGGTCTAGCAAGTATGGGGGCACCATACATGGGTTAAAACCTCATTCTTGAGGTTGGCAGTCGACTGGCATTATGGCCGGTTCGACTACCGGGAGTCGACTCGAGTTCGACTGTCGTTTGAGAGCTTTAAGGGCTCTGGCGTCGCACGCTCATGGGGCGATCGGGTGTCGGCAGCGATCGCGCGAGATGCGATGGATGGTCGATCCGGCCGAGATGACGCGCTCCGTAGCCGATCGGCGCGATCGACTGGGCGTTAGCGATCGTGAGAGTCCCGTTGGAAATTGTCCAACGTGGATTGAGCCGTTGTCTCACATCTGATGTTAGCGATCGGTGGTGATTTATGGCGATCAGCGGTAAATCCAAACGCGAGATAAAAGGAAGCTGTTCGTGGAGATTGCGGCATCAGTTCTTGGGGAGCTTTCTTGAGGCGATTTGAAGGCGATTTGCAGGTGCATTTCAGGGCCCTTCAACCTCATCCAAGCAACCAACAAGCAAAGCGCTCAAACCCTAGTTTGTAAAGTGTTCTTTACATTTCCTTTGTATTTGCTTGTATTTCTTTAGATTATTGTTGTAATCTTGTGTACGAGGTTTCTCCACCTCCGACTTGTTGTCGAGAAGGAGTTTATTGATTAGTGATTGCATTGGCATCGCTAGAGCTCGTTAGAGCTCAATCCGTGGAATAGGAACCGTGTGGTTCCGAACCACGTTATATGATCGTGTTGTGATTGTGTGTCTTGTTATATTTATTTGTTATTACTATTCCGCTGTGCTAACAAGATTGTAGACGATCGAACGTGAAAGAATTTCATCTACGTACGGTATCACGCTATTCACCCCCCCTCTAGCGGCGTCAAATCCCCAACACTTAAGAACCAAAATTTTATTTTGTTAAGAGATAAATAAAACTTCTCCCACTGCAATAGCCGTCATTTTCATGGCATTGCCCAAGTAAATGGTAATCTCCCCTTTAGCTAGTCGTCGGGTTTCCTGGAACCCCTGCAAAGTGTTGCAGGCATGATTAGTGGCTCTCGTATCTACACACTAGGTGTCGGTAGATAATGCCTCTAACCATGTTTCAACGACTGGACCAAAAGATATACATTTGTTCTTGCTTCGGATTGGGATAATCCTTCTTCTTATGTCCAGTCTGCTTGCAAGTGAAGTACTTGCCTTTCGGCTTCTTCACTCCTCCCTTAGATCCTCCCACCACCTTTGCTCCACCTTGTTCTCCTTCCTCTTGCCTTTCGGCTTAGAAGTAGAAACCTTTTTGAGCAACCATGGCTTGAGGACACTCTTTGAAGAGTGCATACTTGTACTTCTTAGCAGATAAGACAATATCTAGATTCTTTCCAATCAACATTATTTGGGTACAGTAAGCTTATTTCCTTTAGTATCATAGTAAGTGGACTGAAAGTCATTTTTGAAAATCCTAAGAATCACAATGATCAAAATATTAGATTTCAAATATTATTGATTCCTCAAAACAATAAAATTTCGAAATCAACCAACACCTCAAAACACCGAGAATATCGCATGCCACGATAGTGTGGACGTATACGAATTCTACATTTGTAAGAGGAGGTTTTACCCATTAATTTTATTATCTTGTCAACCTTACTTTTTGACAAATAAAATTAATAGTTGGTTCCTCTTTCGCCCTACAAATAAAAGCAGTGACTCTGATGGGGAGGATACTTTTTATTTGCATCTAAGTATGCACCATTACACGATACTAAGGGAATTATCTCGGATTATGTGCCTTACCGATGTGGAAGTACACACGCTCCTAAACAATTTTCTATAACCATTATTTGACCTAGTGATCCGCAAACAAACTCATCCGATGGGGAGGAAGGCACTCAGAGCTGACGCACAAGTTTGTTGCATCACACGTCAAATTGTAATGGAGGTCGCGGGAATTAATTAAAATATCCCTCTCCAACTTAGTAAATTGAAAATGAGGAATTTCAAGCACACACAACATGCATACAAAACAAATCAGCAATAAATATGGAAAAAACAGAATTTTTCCAACTATTATGGCATTGTTCTCCAATATGCGTCTCGTCATTTCGCCACCTCGTCCGCTCCATCTTTTCCCGTGCGCAAGTCACTAAAGAGATCCGAGCCGAGATAAACTATTTTAATTTACATCCATCGATCCTATACTCCGCGAAGGAGTGTACAAATAATCTAGATCGAAAGTAAACTAAAATGAGTGGCTAAACAATGTCGTATTTAATTACAAAAATTAAATACTAATCTAGCCTTGTCAACCCCGAGGATTCAAATAATATACATACAATCACACAAAAACAATCACATACACACATATAGCCATAATAGTCGGATCTTATGCTTGCAACCAAAAAGTTAGCCTACGCACATCCTACTATTATCCGCCATACTCAATATATGATATGTGCATGAAAGTAACCGAATCCAAAACACACAAAATCAGAAACTGTGGCTCTGATACGATTTTGTTGGAAATCATGCTCGCTCGGAGGCTCATTGGCTCCCATGTCCCTAGATTAAAATTTTCACTAATGAAAACTAATCTGGAAGGGATGACTTTCCTAAGCACAACCAATTCGTCGTCGTGCTAACAACTTGAGCGATCGCTTGAACAAACTAGTTGTTCAAGCAACACAACTCTTCTAGTTCGTTAGCCGCGGAAGAGACGACGGACAGATCGCCGGTTTTTTTTGTGTTTATCTTCGGGGTCCATGATTATACAAATACATACAAATATAAACTAGTATAATCAACACATACTAATCAAAATAATAAGAACATGCAAAGATTAATAATAAAAGTTATAAAACTTTTATACCCCTTGATCTTCTATCGTATGTCCTAACCTCCTTGTAGACTTCGTTTGGGCGAAGATCCTCCACAAGTTGAAGCTTCCTAGATCTTCTTCAATCCAAGAAAGAAGAACTCTCCTTCCCTTCTTGCTTGAGCCAACCACCAATCCACAAAGGATTGATGCCCCCGACCCCAAGAATAGAGAGAACTAAATGGAAACCACCAAGGAACCAAACTAGGGACAAACCCTAGCTTCTAGTGCCGCCGGCCAAGATGGAGTGAAGAGGAGAAAGGGAATATGTTGGGCACCAGTCAAGGTGGAGGGAATAGAGGAAGGAGCCGGCCACACCCTAGGAAGAAGAAGAGCTCCTCTCCTATAGTTGCCGCCCACCTTCTTGCAAACCCTAGCCACCCAACCATGGGAGCCAAACCCTAATTAGGGTTTCCTCCTTAGGCTTTCTTGCCGCCCAACCAAGGTGGAAGAAAGAGATCTAGGAACCGGCCACCTTACATAGGAAGAAGAAGAGCTCTTCTCCTATAGTTGCCGCCCCTCTCCTTCCAAACCTTGCCGCCCAACCAAAGGAGCCAAACCCTAATCAAATTAGGGTTTCCTCCTTAGGGTTTCTTGCCGCCCAAGCCATTGATGGGAAAAACCCTAATCTCTAAAACATCCAACTCCATCAATCAAAAAAACTTTTTTTTGCCGGCCAACCCATTCTCCCATATATATAGAGTTAGATTTAGGCCTTGGTTTAATCTCCACCGTCGGTTCTAGGGTTTTAATCTCAATCGTCGGATCTAGAGATTTAATCTCAACCGTCGGTTCTAGGGTTTTAATCCCAACCGTCGGATCTAGAGATTTAATCTCAACCGTCGGTTCTAGGGTTTTAATCCCAACCGTCGGATCTAGAGATTTAATCTCAACCATTGGTTCTAGGGTTTTAATCCCAACCGTCGGATCTAGGGTTTTAATACCAACCGTCGGATCTAGAGATTTAATCTCCACCGTCATTTGATCTAGACTTCATGAGGTTTATATTAGGCTATGATAGGGACCATGAGGAGGAGTTGGATCTTGGCCACCTGATGGATCGGAACCACACAAACTTGATCCATCAATGATGTTCCATTCCACTAGAGGATCATCATTAAATTACCTCACCAACCACCATAAATTAATATGGGCTCCATATATTATTTGTACATCCATCTCCCCGTGTTTAAGATATCGAATGTCCGTCAATTGATTGATTTACTGACCATCAATCAATTAACATCTAACTCCTCGAGTAGTACCACTCAACCTTATCATCATGTTGACTAGTCAACCTGCAGGGTTTACATGATGAACCTTATGAGCTCCTCAAGGGGACATCATCAACCTAATATATAGGACACGGTTTCCTCCTATAATCAACGGCACACCATGTAAATAATATCATATCCCAACTTACCGGGCATATTGATTTAATCCATAGAAATCTCACCCTTTGGTAAATCAAAGAAATAAATACTATGTACATATGCCCATTATTATATCGGGATTAAGAGCATGTACAACGTAATATCCGAGGTCCGATTCAATTATGTAGTCAGCAATAAATTGAATCACCTCTATGTCGGTCCTGCTCAATACACCTAAGTGTTCTAGTGTAACTCTATGTTCAAGACAAAACAATACCAAGCTACACTACAACCATGCCAATGGTTTTTCCAAAACCATCTTGGTTGTCAGCCTCTACTTATACTATACAAGGGACTGATAACATGATCTTTTGTGCCACACCCAAGCACCATGTTTTCTACAATGTAAAGTATTAGATAATATGCGCACATATAATAAATATAAAGTGCAAACAATGATCATGTGATTCTTATTTCAAAATATAAATGTTCATACAAAAGAGCTAGGCTTTCAGTATACATCCCAACAGGTTGTTCCATAACTCTTTGTGCAACAATCTCATCACCCACAACACTTTGTGGTTCATGTTCAACCTCCATCAAGGCTTCAGTGCTATGGTCATTATCTTGAATTTCTTCAAAATCAAACGTACTCCCACTAGTTTTTCTAGAAACAAAATCCCTTTCTAGAAATACCCCAGTCTTTGCCACAAACACTTTGTGTTGACTGGGAATGTAGAAGTAATATCCTTTCGTCTCATTGGAATATCCAACAAAATAACACTTATCAGATTTGGGTCCCAGTTTGTTTGAGTCTTGACGTCGAACGTAAGCCTCACAACCCCAAGTCATCATGAAAGACATCTTGGGATCTCTCCCTGTCCATATCATATATGGTGTCTTTATCACAGCCTTGGATGGTACACGGTTAAGTGTGAAGGCTGCTGTGTCTGGAGCATATCTCCACAAGGATATAGGAAGCTCTGTGTGACTTATCATAGATCGTACCATATCTAATAGGGTACAATTCCTCCTTTCGGATACACCATTTCACTGTAGTATTCCAGGAGGAGTGAGTTGGGATAGAATCTCATACTCAGCTAGATAGTCACGAAACTCATGGCTAAGGTATTCACCACCTCGATCTGATTGAAGTATCTTAATACTCTTGCCAAGTTAGTTTTGTACTTCATTCTTGAATTCTTTGAACTTTTCAAAGGATTCTGATTTATGTGTCATCAGATACACATAACCATATCTACTGAAGTCATCAGTAAATGTAATGAAGTACTTGTAACCACCTCTAGCAGCAATATTGAAAGGGCCGCATACATCACTATGTATAAGTCCTAACAAGTTTGTTGCTCTCTCGCTGTGTCTACTAAAGGGAGTCTTGGTCATCTTGCCTAGAAGGCAAGACTCGCATGTCTCATATGATTCAAAATCAAATGAGTCCGGCAGCCCATCCTTATGGAGCTGAGATAAGCGACTCTCATTTATGTGACCTAAGTGACAATGCCAGAGATAGGTTTGATTCAACTCATTTGACTTGAACCTTTTGGTACTTATGTTATAGATGGGGCTCTCTAAGTCTATAATGTAGAGTCCGTTCATTAGAGGTGCACTACAATAGACCATGTCATTTAAATAAACTGAACAACATTTGTTCTTTATTATAAATGAAAATCCTTTCTTGTCCAAACAAGAAACCGAAATTATGTTCTTAGTCAAAGCAGGCACATAATAACATTCATCTAGTTTTAGTACAAGCCCAGAGGGCAGAGATAGAAAATAAGTTCCTATAGCAACAACAACGACTCTTGCTCCATTGCCTACTCATAAGTCCACCTCACCCTTTGTCAATGCCCAGCTATTTCTTAGCGCCTGCACATTGGTACAAATGTGAGATGCACATCCGGTATCTAATACCCATGTTAAAGAAATAGATAAATTGACCTCTATAACATTTATACATGAAGTAGAAGTCTCACTTCTCTTCTTCTTAAGATCTTCCAAGTATGCTTTGCAGTTACGCTTCCAGTGTCCAGCTTCCTTGCAGTGGAAGCAAGTCCCTTCTTTGGCCACCCCTCCTTTCGGTTTCAGTTCTTTGCCTTTGCCCTTGGCTTGGGACTTTCCCTTACCTTTAGGCTTGCCCTTGCCTTTCTTCTTTTGTACCATCAAAATGGAGTCAGATTTTCCCTTCTTAAGGTCGAGATCATTAGTTCTCAACATGCTGAGCATCTCAGACAGTGGCTTATCAATTTCATTCATGACAAATTGATTGTAGCTTTGTGGCAAAGAATGCAAGATCAAGTCAGTGGCCAGCTCTTGGATAAGTGGGAATCCCAATCTCTGTAGGTTTTCTATGCACCCAATCATCTTGAATACATATGGACCTACGGGAGTACCATCTTGCATCTTGGACTGAAACAATGCCTTAGTGATCTCATATCTCTCGCGTCTTGCTTATCCTTGATATAGTTGATGAAGATGTTCAACCATATCATAAGCAACCATGAACTCATGTTGCTTCTGAAGCTCAGAGTTCATGGTCGCGAGCATGAGACATGATACATCTAATGCATCATCTTGATGCTTCTTGTAAGCATCTTTGTCAGTTCGTGAGGTAGTGGCTGGAGGTGCCTTCGGAGTGGGTTGCTCCAGGATGTACATTTTCCTTTCTTGGGCGAGAACAATTCTCAGGTTCCTGTACCAGTCCAGGAAATTTGCTCCATTGAGCTTGTCCTTCTCAAGGACAGAATGCAGGGAGAGAGTGTTCGTGTTTGTCGACATGGTAATCTACAACATACACAATGAAGAAAAATTAATATCATATTCCATTTATCATTTAATTAGGCCTTTTATCAAATGATGCTCCCACTGAATTATAAGACTTTTGTAGAATCGAGTTATGGATGAGGTCAAACCACATTACTAGATTCATACAAACTAGTTATAATTCATGCGAGACAAGATCCACATCATACTACGCCTTGAGTTAGCTTTGGCTAAATCGCCCAAGACTTAGTATGATCGGTAGGTAACACATTACCGATTACATCTCTATGCAACTCTTGTTTATAGGATCAAGATCCACATTTACAAAAGACCTTGAGTTAGCTTTGGCTAAATCGCCCAAGATTTAGTGCAAATGCGATCTTAACCTATCTTTGCAACGGTTGGAATATGCCTATAATTCTACTCGATCCAATTGGGTTAACTAGTTTTACTCAATCTAATTGAGCTTACTCTCACCCAAGCCGTGATAGGCGGGACCAAGATTGTCCCTTCGCACCCTACCAAGATAATATGCATTGCTCTGCTTTGGCAGATTCAACAACTACAAATGATCGAGGTAGTGATGAGTATCAAGACTTGGTAGGCATTTTCGAGTTGATTCGATTAGGATCTAATCTAAACGTGAATGTGTATCATATACGCATCAAGGCCATTATTACCCTACACTAGCATGCATCACATACATACAAGCATTATACTAGCATGCATCATATACATACAAGCAAAATATCCTTGCATCTATCATATACATACAAGCAAAATTTACTAGCATGCATCACATACATACAAGTAAACAAATATATATATATATATATATATATATATATATATATATATATATATATATATATATATATATATATATATATATATATATATATATATATATATATATATATAAATTAATTGTGATGAGGTCATGGCCCTACTACGATCTTCTCAAGCCAATGTGAAGATCGGACGGTCAACCTAGGGTTAGCGGCTTCTCCAAGCGCCTCATTTGACCGCCATGTGTCGTCGACACCCTCCTCGTAACTCCGTCTACTAGTGGACCTTCCACCGCTCCATTTTGTACATTAGAAACATGAAACTCGAGTTACATTTAAGTCTAAAACTATTTGTAACTAGAATTTTAAAAGAAGAGGTACGACGCGCAGGTCGCATATCTTATACAACATGCACAACCACAAAAATGGCACGCAGGCCGTATTATGAATTACAACACATTTATCATCCAATCATATTGGGGTTCTTGGGCCATGACCATCATAGAATTATACATAATTCTAAATTATGTATTTTATAGAAAATTTCTATAATATTTTCTATTTTTTTCAATTTTATGAGTCACATCTCGGTAACGGTCCCGCTAAACGGTTTCCGGGCGCGATCTCGGGACAATGCCCCTTTCGGGGTTAGGGGCAGCGCCCCTACTTAAAAAATAAACTTTGCGAGTGTCCCATCTTGATATTATAGTGACTTAAGTCATTGTCCCAAAAAACTAAAGCGAGAACTCGCCGTTTCGGAGAGTTTTTCTCGGTGGTTGAAGCCAGCAAGTGTCCCAACACTTGTTGCTTCGAGTCTTCGAGAAAAATACCCAAAAAATCTATAAAAATAGGAAATTTATAGAAACTTAAAAATTTGTAATTTTTATATCTAGTACAAAAGCTACAAAACATAAATAAATACATGTTTCGCACGTGGCTCTAATACCACTGTTAGAATATCCGAGTCGCAAACACAGCTTTTTGCATTGTGAAAATCTCGGAAGCCCGACCATGGATCTGTGCGAAGTATGACAAAAATGACATGTATGTGTTTAAAACCTTAGATCTACCTTAGATCTACATGAGAAGAGCATTACCCTTGATGCAACGCCCTTCGATTATCTCGCTTGTCCAAATGGCTTGCCGAAACTCAAGAGTGTCAAGTGTACACTCCTCTATTGGTATCCACACAAGCAATAGGTAGAGAAAATCAACCTAGAGTGTGCTAGCACTCATGGAGGTTTTGACCAAGGAGGATTGGGAGAGATCAAGTAGGAGAGCAAGAACCAAGGAAGAAGATGAAGTTCCCACACAAAATAACTTCACACTATTATTCCTTCTAAAGTGGCCGGCCACTTCTTTGGGGGGTTACATGCATGCATGTAACTCCAAGAGCCAATGGCTCTTGGTCTCCCTCATGAGGTGGCACCCCATGATAAGTCCATGATGATGTGGAACATCATCATTGGCCGGCCCCATGCCAAGTCACCATGACATGACAATTGGTCAAGTCAAAATTGATCATTCATCTTCCCTCTCAAGTTAAGTCAAACTTATCCTATTATCTCCCATGGTTGATCAAATATCACCACTTAATTCAGGTCAATTTAATTTAATGAATCTCTATTCATTAATATAAATTGACTCAATGAATCAAATCTAAATTAGACTCATTCAACACTTGAATCAAATTGAGTCTAACTCAATTAATCTAATTTGGATTACTCTTAATCCAATTTGGTTCATCCCATGAACCGAATCCTCATGTTTCATCATATGAAGCTAATCTCCATATAATTGCCCTTTGTGTGTGACCCTATAGGTTCTTGTAACGTTGGCAATGCTCCAAAACCAATTTAGGAACATAAGCAATGAGCGGTATCTAGCAATACATCATTGCAACCCAAGTTACAACAATGTTGAGATCCAACATCACCTTTTGTGACTACTAATTGTGACTCTCACAATATGTGACAATGTCCCTCTATCCTTGACATCTAGATTGACCAATTGAGGCATAGACCATGTCATCCTCGGTGCAATCTATATCTTGAACTCCAAGTAGACTCACTCTAATTAAATGAGCTCAATATCTCATATTGACTCATTTGGGCATGGCCATGCACTTCGTGGTCTCACTCTATCAAGAATAACGATGTCACTCCCGTCATTTATGAGGGATATATCCCATATACATCACTCACATCCCTCCGCATAATTTGTTACATACCCAGTAATCGCCTTTATAGTTCACCCATTTACGGGTGACGTTTGACGAAGCTAAAGTATGCAACTCCTTATGTAGGAAACCATGGTCACTTCGGGTCCAAGGACTAATAGTCATATTAATAGTCACATGAGAATGTATATGACACTCATATAATGATCCATGATACTTTCTCATGGCGGGTCATTCAGTATACATTCACCAATGCATACCCATGTGTCAACTTGATATCTCATATCCATGACTTGTGAGATCAAGTCATCGAGTTGACCTACATGCTAGTCTCTACGCATTAACATTATTTCTGAATGTTAATACTTGACTAGGAATGATTAAGAGTAGTGTCCTCTATCTTATCTTATTGTCGATTCAACCGATCGATTGATATAGATATGAACCTTCTACTCAAGGACGTTATTATACTTAGTTATTTGGCACCAATACAAGTAAATATAATAACCATGCCTTTATAAATTGGAATATGATATAATAAAGTCCATACAACAATTTTCACATGATTGGCTCTAGGGGTTTCACTAACAGAAGGAGGTATGAGATTACCTGCTGAATAATTAAAGAGGGGGAACATTCTGAAGATGGAAGGGAAGTAGGAAGAGGGGAATTTGATGGTCTGGGTGACATGGATATTGGGGTGGAAGCTATGGTGGAAGGTGTACGGGTAGCCAGGGGGATGTGACCATTGGTAGCTCCTCTTCGACTAGAGAAGAGGCACTAGAGGAGGAATCTGGGTTGAACAATTGATGGAGGTCTTCAGAGACTACATGAGGATTGTCAGAACGGAGGGTATCTGTGGGAAGAGGTAATGGTCATGGTAGGGTTGATGGAATGGAAGATGAAGAGTGTGTGACAGGAGTTAATCCAGTGGGTGTCGACGAGGCGAGCGAAAAGGGGGATCAAAGGTAGGAGCATCTTCTTTCTGAATTCATCAGCGTGCCACTCCTTGCAGTTTAGTTTTCATGTGTAAGAATGGTGGAGGCGACACAAGGTTACATAGAAGTGGGGGTGAAAAGAAGGACTATAGGTGGTTTTCCTAGACCTATAGGTGGTTCCATAATCAAATGGAACACTATGATAGGTCTCCATGGGCTTAGGTTTGTGACCCAAACCTTTCTTGCCCCTAGGTGGCTCTTGAATCATAGACCCTAGATTTTGTCCATTAGACCCCATAATGGATTTTTCCATCATTCTTAGGGTATTTTCTAATTTTTCATGTTTTGACCTCAAAAATTTATATTCTAACTCTAATTTTCCTATTTTTTATTTTTTATTAATCTTTTGGGAATGCTTCTTTCTCTTAGGTATATGCCTACCCTTCTTGGGTTAATGCCTAAATGATCCTCTAGTTTCCCTATGTAAAATTGTTTTAGGGTTATTTGTTCTAAAATTGTCCTTAACCCTAATATTACAAGAATAAGCACCTAAGCAGTAAGATACATTTTTAGCATGCTTTTCATTTTTTTTTTTGGGAATGGTAAATATATATGAAAGAGGTTAGGAATGTGTACAAGACCTACGTATCCACAAAATAGTAGACATAAGTCTGTATCTTGAGGAACTTCCTCTCAATACTAGGCTCAATGCCTTTAAAATAGCTCCGATTATGGGCTTACCAAATTATAAAAATCAAACACGATGTCGCTAAGTCTCGAGTCTTCCGTACACAACCCTTGTCGCAAAGCTCGTTCTGGAAAGCTCAAAAGAGGCGGGCCATGGAGTAGATCACAGGACGAATGTAGAGCCATGCTTGGACCTCGTCCCACAACTGTCGGGTGATTGAATATCTGAAAAAAAGGTGGCAGTTGGTCTCATCCGCCTGGTGGCACAGTAAACACTCCTTCTGCGGGTCATACAACATATGATCTACTCCTTGTAGGCGGCCATGCACAGCTAGCGAGTAGGCAAATCGATGCTTTGGCATAATACCGGGTCGCCACACCGCTGCTGCCCAGTGCACTGTTGGGGCCCATGGCTGGAAGAAGACATATGCCGCAGTTGCCCCATGCTTCTCAGTCTGCATGGTGCCATCCAGCCCATGGTGAGCAGGTTGCACACACTATATGTAACGCCCGCCCTTATTTGCTCTCAGGGCGGCGCTACTGTTACTCCTTTTTTTTTTTTTTAAACATACTACATATGGATCGTCTCACAACCTACGTACTTTAACAGGTCATCATAACTTAAACCTTCTTTTGCACATGCATCACATATCATATTCATCATTAGCATGTTAACATATCTTTCCTAACATGCATACATAAAGATTCGTTCATGAGTTCTAACATTTCCAACCTTCTTAAGTAGATGATACTCATTAAACACAAGTCTTATAAGCGGAAGCAATGTCTTAAGTTGTTCTTAGAGCATATAAATACAAGCAGATAGTATAGGGTCTTCTTCCACCATGTCACTATCACACACACTTGGCCCCTCCTGCTACTTCCTCTAGCGCAGACTTCCTTTATCTGCAGTATATGGACAACATGAACTATAAGCATATAGCTTCGTAAGATCCTTGCCTACTCACAAAAGCCACAAACTTCATCAAGCAATTAGAACCAGCGTAAAGGACCTAAGCATTTCATGGCGACACTAATCAACAACATATCCATGTAATAAAAACTGAGCATGGCATAGAAAGCATAATTAATCTAAGCAGGGCATAATTTGAACATAAGCATTATAACTACATAAAACTAAGCATGCATGAAAGACATATTCATAAGCGTTTTAAAACTTAACAATAAGCATTCCTAACCTAAGCATCCGTAACATCCTACATCTTAAACCTACATAAAGTACATAGGCACAAACATTCTTCAACTTAACCATGACCATTCATTAGGGAATCCAATCATGCATAAAGGACATAATCATAAGCATTTGTTTAACTTGGACATAAACATTTGTAATAACATAAATCCTAAACTTGTAGAAAGAACATAATCGCAAGTATTCATAAACTTAACCATAACATTCACCACATCATAAATTCTAAACTAGCATGAAGTACATAGTCACAACATTCTTAAACTTTACTCTAAACATCATAACTTCATAACATCTAGCATGCATAAAGAACATAGTTCGCAAGCATTCAGGGTATTTAACATAAGCATACACAATATCCTGAAAGTCTTTTCTTTTCAAAACATATACTTATAGATACTTCAATATCATCATAACTTCATAACATCTAGCATGCATAAAAAAAAACGTAGTTCGCAAGCATTCAGAGTATTTAACATGAGCATACACAATAATCATAAAAGTCTTTTCTTTTCAAAACATATACTTATAGATACTTCAATATCATCATAACTTCATAACATCTAGCATGCATAAAAAAAATGTAGTTCGCAAGCATTCAGAGTATTTAACATGAGCATACACAATAATCATAAAAGTCTTTTCTTTTCAAAACATATACTTATAGATACTTCAATATCATCATAACTTGTTTGGGGGGCCCCAGGTTAAGTACCACATAATGCGTGTTCCCTAGTAGGCTGGGGTAGCGAGCCACCAGTCCTACTAGAGCAAGACCTCTTACGTCTTACCAGGGCAAGACCTCTTACGTCTTCTTATGTCCCTATGGATTTGATTAACGACCACCTGATGGGTCGGCTACTTAACCTCTTACAAAGTAAAATACTTAATTCCTTTCTTTTCTTGTCATAGTATAAAGAATGCTCTTGATCCCCAACATAAAAAGGGAAGCATCTTAATCTTATCTTATCATAAGGAGAGCTCTTGATCCCTACTTGAAAGGGAAGCATCTCCATTTTATCTTATCTCAAGGAGAGATCTTGATCCCTACTTGAAAGGGAAGCATCTCCATCTTATCATAAGGAGAGCTCTTGGTCCCTACTTGAAAGGGAAGCATCTCCATCTTATCATAAGGACACATGCATTCATAACATAAGAGTACCCTAAAGGGGTCCTAAAGTATAAGCATGTTCATCATACAAGCATATTTCGTGGCACATTACATCATAAACATGAAGCATATTTCCTTGGCATATTCATGGCATATTAAATCACAAAAACATGTTCATCACCTAAGCATATTTCATGGCACATTACATCATCAACATGTAGCATGTTTCCTAAGCATATTCAAGGCATATTAAATCATAAAAACATGTTCATCACCTAAGCCTATTTCATGGCACATTACATCATAACATGAAGCCTATTTCTTTGGCATATCCATGGCATATTAAATCATAAAAACATGTTCATCACCTAAGCATATTTCATGGCACATTATATCATAAAAATGAAGAATATTTCCTATGCATATTCATGGTATATTAATCAAACAAGAACCATACCCTTAGCACAACTATATGTGGGGGGGGGGGGGGGGGTATTTTAATGAAACCCTAACCCTAAAACCATGGGTTGGCCGAATCTTGTAAGGGGCTCGAGCTTGGGTTTTGTCCCCTAAAGTTCACTCATGAAGCCTTATAACTAATCATAGTATCATTAGGGATATTTTCATGCAACCCTAACCCTACTTTCATTGGTTGGCCGAATCTTGTAAGGTTAGATCTTTGGACTTTTGTCCCCTAAAGTTCATTCATAAGCATTATTACTTACCCTAGTGTCATTAGGAACATTTTCATGCAACCCTAACCCTAATTATATGGGTTGGCCGAAACATGGAATGGGTTCAAACTTAGGTTTTGTCCCCTAAAGTCCATTCATAAAGCATTATTACTTAACCTAGTGTCATTAAGAACATTTTCATGCAACCCTAACCCTAATTATATGGGTTGGCCGAAACATGGAATGGGTTCCAACATAGGTTTTGTCCCCTAAAATTCATTCATAAGCATTATCATGGCCTAATCCTCATAAGAGGGAGTTGTCATAAAAACCCTAACCCTAAAAGGCCTTGGTGGCCGAAACCTATAAGGGCACCAAGTTAGAATCTTTGTCCCCTAAAAGGTCCTATAGTGAGCATACAACCTATAGAAGTTCGCTAGAAACATTTTCATGAATCTTAGCCCAAGAAAACTTGATTGGACGAAACCTACAAGGGCTACAACTTCATCGTTCTTACATGAAATTTAACCTACGAAACTAATACACTGCAGGTGAGGGGAAACTTACATCCTTCGCTTTGCTTGAGAGATGACCTAATGGAGGTCACCTAGCTTTCTCCTAGCTTGAAAGGGGGTCTCGGCCAAAGGGTGGAGAGGGAGATGGGTTTCGGTGAGGATGAAGAGGAGAGGAAGAAAATGGCCAAATGGAAACTTCCTTCTTCTTTATAAAGGGAGGAAGAGAAGTTTCTCTTTTCTTTGTCATGCCTCTTCACTTACCCTTCTTCCACTTATCTATAAATTTCCCTCTTCCTCTAATGATATAATTCTATTGGGCTTATGGTTAGTGGGTGCATCTATAGGGTTTGGCTATCTCTAGAGGTTTGGGGTTCAATTCCTAGGCTTTGCATCCTCTTTTTTTTCTTTTGGCTTCTTTTCTTTTATTTTTCCAAAAAAACCCACATAAAGCCTATCATCATAAAGCCAAAATTCTCGTAAAATTGCTAGAAATTCTATGGGCGTTACACTATAACCCTCCATCAACCCCCCATAGGCGACTGTGTGTCTTCCAGGTGCCTGGTGGCCCATGGTGCGCTGACTGCCCGCACCACGATCCTCCATCAGCCCCCCCCACAAGGGGTTGTCTATTTTTCTGGTGCCAATTGCCTAGTGGTGCGCCGTCTGCCTACACCGCAAGCCTTAGTTGGGCCCCCGTAGGGGGCTGCCTGTGCACATGGTGTCGCCTGACCCTTGGTGTGATTCCTGTTGGTGCACTGAGGCACTGAAATCGAACCTGTGTTTTGATTATAGCAAAGACACAAAGTTAAGTCTATTTTGTTTTCTCACGAGCTGAATCGAGTGTGCAGAAGATTGATATAGCTGGAGCTGAAGGCTAGCGACACCCGGAGAAAGCCGCGGTGGTCGAGCGACACTCGAGTGATTTCGGAGGGAGCCGAAGGAATTGAGTGGAAGGCCGGAAGCAAAAGCAACACGTAAACATCGAGGTAAGCTCGAGTGTGCGAGAGTAAGTAAGGTCGTATCCTCTTTACGGGGATGATCTTAAGCGTAGATCCGACCAAAGACTTTTTATAGATGGTCTAGGTCGAGATCAGATGGTCGACGACCATCGAAATTATGTTTTTGTTGTGCTAACTTTGACTTGCAGCAAGCATCGATCATTGCCGGCGTGGAGGACTCATTGCCATCAAGCGATCGCGAAGGTCAAGAATCGACCCGATCTTTATGCCATCGATCGTGATGATGGCCATCGATCGATGATGGTCACTGATCAGATTCGAGGAGTCAAGGATTATCACCAAATTTCAAGGGAAGATGTGCTCAAATTTGATTGGCTAGGGTTCCTCTCGAAAAGGGGCTCAAAGGCTATAAAAGGAGGGCCAAACCTAGGGTTTCATCAACAATTCTAAGCCTCCAAAAAGTCTCCATAAGCTACAATTCTCCGACAACGAAGTCCTTCCTTACGTCCTAGGTTTAATTTTTCTTATTTGTCTTTGCGTCGGTATTATTTTGTTATCAGTTGTTCATCTACTTTTTGGAGCTTTTATCGATATGAGGAGAGGGGATTGTCCCTCTACCTTAAAGTTTTTGTGGATCGATTAACTCCTACCTCCAACGAGGAGGAGTTCCTTTAGTGCTTCTGCCCTCCGTACGTGGTCAAGGACCACTAGGGCCTTGGAGTAGTAGCCTTCGGCTACGAACCAAGTAAAACCCTTGTGTCGATTGTCTCTTTTATTTTATATTTACATTTCTGCTGCAATTAATTTATTTTCTAGAGTTTTAACGAGCGAAGAAAGAAAAGAAAAGGTTTTTCGCTATTCACCCCCTCTAGTGAACCGCGATCCAATAATTGCATCGTGAGTTGGGCGCTTAGATTTGGTGAAACCACCAATCTAACATTTTTTACAGATTTGTTTTTCGCTCGCTTAAATTTTTTCTCCCAAGACTACTAATCCAAGACGAAGTCTTGGTACTCTTCGCTTGATTTTGTTTTGCAAGTATTCGCTGAGTAGCCGACTGCTAAATGGGCATAACTTTTGCATACAAGTCGACCCACGAATAAGTTGTTTTCGGCCCTCAAAATCGACGCTTAGTAGCCTTTCGGGACATCAAGGTTGTGAGTACTTACTTTTATTTAGTTTCTCATTTCTTTGCTTAACTTTCTATTTTTCGCTTGTTTCTTTTATTTCCCACACTACTAATCCAAGACGCAAGTCTTGGTACTTTCGTGTGTTTTTTCGCTGCTAGGTCTTCTTTTAGTCTCCTTGTTTTTTGTTCTAATGGCCCATCTCGAGGGTTTTAGCATCGTCCGACCTCCGTTTTACAACGGAGATGATTTCCTACTGGAAAGGTCGGATGGAATGCTTTCTCAAAACCCAAATCGAGATGTGGATCATAATCCAAACGGGTTTCACACTTCCGACTAATGAAGTGGGTGACTCCTTGGATTATGATCAATGGACCGTTGCAACAAAACGACAAGTCGAAGCCGATGCCAAGGCAACACAAATACTCCAATGCGGCTTGTCCAAGGAGGAGCTAAATCACGTCGGCCCCTTCATAAGCGCAAAGGATCTTTGGACAAAGCTAATCGAGTTACACGAAGGATCGGATCAAGCTAAGGTTTGCAAACGTGATTTGTTATTCAATAAATTGTACACACTAAAAATGCAGGAACACGAGTCCGCGACGCAACTCCACGCTCGTGTCCAAGACATAGTCAACAACCTACACGCAATCGGGCAAAAGGTCGAAAACCGCGACCTTATTAGGTATGTCCTAAACTCTTTTCCAAGGACTACCTTATGGGCATCCATGGTTGATGCCTATAAGGTCTCCAAGGACCTTTCTAAACTTAGATTAGATGAACTCTTTTTAGGTTTGAATTACATGAACAATCGACTTCGGAACAGAGGGGTATAGCCTTGTTTGCGAGGTTGAAGAAGAAGAAGAAAATACTTAAACAAGCCACCACCAGTAGGAGGAAGATGAGTCCGAAGAAGAAGTTGACCCGGAATTGACTGCAGAACTAATGAACCTAGCTCGAAGGATAGCCAAGGGAGGAAAGCGAACCACAACTCGACCCAACCAAGGTAAGCCTAAAAGTTCTAATATTAGGTGTTATGAGTGTAACAGGTTTGGACATATAAAGTCCGAGTGCCCCAAGCTCAACCACCAAGCACCTAAGCACAAGAAGGCCCTCAACGCGACATGGGAAGAAGCGTCATCAGAAGAAGGCGAAGACCACGTCTTCATGGCGAAATCAATTGAGTCGGAACCACGGAGACCGAACTTGAGTCAGAACCTGAGGATGACTCGGACTACGAAGCTACCTTCAAGTCAAGCCACGGATACGCATCCGGTTCAAAAGATACCCTTAAGGTGAGTCGAACTTTATTTAATACTTTACATAATACGGTTAGGTTTTTGTCTAGGAAGTTAGCTAAGTCCGAGTCCAAGGTCGAGACCCTTGTTGAGGAGGTTAAACTCCTCAAACACGAGGTCTCCCTAACCTCTTCGACTAGTCGAGTTCAAGAGAAGGACTCAACTCGAGTTGAAAAGCTCGAAGTTGAGAACTCTCTCTTGAAAAGTCAAGTCGAAGATCTTAGGAACGTTGGAAAGGTTCGCCGGGATCAAAGGACTTGACCTCCTACTTGGATCTCAAAGGGCCATGTACAACAAGTGGACTCGGGTTTAACTCAAACCGACTAATAGGTCGTATATATGGATTGTAAGTCGACATAAGAAACATGTCCAAGCATGGGTCCCTAAGAACTTTTTGATTTCAACTCTAGGATCCAACCCGTCTTGGGTTCCCAAGGACCAAATCCACTATGTGGATAGACCGAACCGATTCAGCGGTCTAGGGAGCGATTACAAAACATGTTTGTGCTTTAACTTAGAAATTTCATGTTTTAACTTAGAATGTTTATGCTTTAACTTAGAAATTGCATGCTTTAACTTAGAAAGTTTGTACTTTAAAACTTGTGAACTCACTTAGAAAAAAAACATAACCAACTAAAATTTTTCGAAAAGATTGAGCCTCGGGGAGCCTCTTTTCAAAAACATAACCAACTAAAATTCTTCGAAAAGATTGAGCCTCGGGGAGCCTCTTTTCAAAAATAACTAGTTAGACGAGGAAATAATTTTAGGTAAGTCAAGTCATCATTTTCTTGAAAATGGCTTTGTCTAAGGAAGTGGTCGATGATCCGATAAAAGAAGGCCCCTGTGCCTCGCCACGACCTGGAAGCCATGATCTTGAAAAGGTAAACTTGACAAGCCTAGGATTAAATCCAAATCTAACATAAAATTACTTGAACCTAAATCCACTTAATCAACTTAATTAGAAGTCATCTCAAAATAAACACATAAGTATAACATGCTTGATCATATAGACTCCGGTGAGATGACCTAGGGTTAACAACTTACAACCAATTTTCTTAACAAAAATCTAACATCCAATCCAACCACCTTGTGTGTAGGATCAATGGATGTTGGATAGCGGTTGCTCCCGACACATGACCGGGGATCAACTCAAATTCGCAAAGCTTCGATTCAAACGACAAGGATCGGTAGCCTTTGGGAATAACGGCAATCTCAAAATCATCGGATCAGGTGATATCGAGCTTAACACGAATTTTGTTATTAAAAATGTATTACTTGTAGAGAATTTTGAATATAACTTACTTAGTGTAAGCCAATTGTGTGATAATAACTATAAGGTTATATTTCTAGAAAATGAATGCGTAATTAATACCAACGAAACCTCTAAAACAATTCTTAAAGGAACTAGAAATAACAACATTTATACGATCAACTTAACCAACTCCTCAACTAAGTGTCTTATAACACTGCAAGAGGAATCATGGTTGTGGCACCGACGACTCGGTCACTCGCACCCAAGACTCGTCCACAAGATGAGTCAGAGTGGCTTAGTCAGAGGCTTACCCAACCTCAACAATTTGGTTAATAAAATCTGTAATGCTTGTCAACAAGGAAAACAACCTAGGACACAAAAAAAGTTAACTAACCAAGAACGAACCTCAAGTGTACTTGAGCTCCTGCATATGGATCTATTCGATTCACATGGAGCCAAGTCACTCAATAGAAGTCAATATTGCTTAGTCATAATTGACGACTACTCGAGTTTACAGGTTAGGTTCATCAAACATAAAAATGATACCCTAGATCAATTAATCAATCTATTCAAATTAATCGAGAATCAAAAAGACCTTAAGGTTAAAAGACTTAGAAGCGATCATGGTAGTGAATTCGAAAATCAAAGGTTCACCGACTTCTGTAACCTAAACGGATACCACCATGAATTTTCTTGCCCTAGGACCCCTCAACAAAATGGCCTAGTGGAGCGGAAAAACCGAACTCTACAAGAAGCCGCTAGGACCATGTTGAATGAATACAACCTACCCGATAGATTTTGGGCAGAAGCCGTTAGCACGGCTTGCTATGTCCAAAATAGGATCCTTATGGTAAAGAGGCACCTTAAGACCTCGTACGAGATTTATCACGATAAAATACCTAACATCAAGTACTTTAGGGTATTTGGGTGTAAGGTACATATCCTAAACACTAAGGATTACCTAGGGAAATTTACATCCAAAACCACCACCGAAATCTTTCTAGGATACTCGACTACAAGTAAAGCTTATAGAGTATATAACCACGACACCCTCAGAGTCGAGGAGACTATCAATGTAGTATTTGATGAAGGACATGAACCTACAAAACCCCCGGCAACCCCAATTAGCGAGCCGATTCATACTAGACCTAACTCTGATCCGGAGATCAAGTCTAGTGTTAATCCTAACCTAGTTCAACCAAGTCACCCCATTGATCAAGCATTAGGTGACACAAACCCAACCCAATCTAGGATTCAGACTAACCACCCTATCGATCAAGTAATAGGAGATCCTAATCTAGGAGTTCGAACTAGAGCATCCTATAGGAACCTTAGTCAAATTTCCTTAATTTCAAAGATAGAACCCAAATCAATTGAACAAGCTCTTCTTGATCCCGATTGGATTATTGCAATGCAAGAAGAGCTAGCTCAATTTACTAGGAATGAAGTGTGGGAATTAGTACCATCACCTAAAGACAAAATGATAATTGGAACAAGGTGGGTGTTTCGAAACAAGCTTGATGATAAAGGTGAAGTAGTTAGAAACAAGGCTAGGTTAGTCGCCAAAGGATTTAGCCAAGTCGAAGGCTTAGATTACGACGAAACCTATGCCCCAGTAGCTAGACTCGAATCCATTCGAATGTTGCTAGCTATCACTTTATCGAGGATTTAAGCTTTTTCAAATGGATGTTAAGTCGGCATTCCTAAATGGATACATTAAAGAAGAAGTTTATGTTAGCCAACCCCCCGGATTCGAAAATCTAGATAAACCCGACCATGTTCTAAAACTTAAGAAAGCTCTCTATGGACTTAAACAAGCTCCTCGAGCTTGGTACGAGAGACTTTCAATCCATCTTAAGTCAAAAGGGTTTAACCAAGGCTTAGTTGACCCAACTCTCTTCGTAAAAACATTAGGTAAAGAAATATTCATAGATCAAATTTACGTAGACGATATAATTTTTGGAACCTCTAACTCAGCCTTACTAAACGAGTTCGTTTCACTCATGGAAAGTGAGTTCGAAATGAACTTGGTAGGCGAGTTAAGTTTCTTTTTAGGTCTACAAATTAAACAAACTAAGAATGGTATATACCTATATCAACAAAAATACACTAAGGAGTTAATTAAAAGATTTGGAATGCAAGACGCTAAGATAATAAACACCCCAATGGCGATTAATGTTAACATAGGAGAAGACCTAGAAAGTAAGTCCATTGACTTAAAATACTATAGGAGTGTAATAGGGAGTCTTCTGTACTTAACTGCAAGCCGACCTGATATCTTATTTGCAGTAAGTATGTGCGCCAGGTTTCAAACCTGTGCCAAGGAGTCTCACCTAACCCTAGTTAAGCGTATCCTTAGATATCTAAAGGGTACACTTAATGTCGGTATTTGGTATCCTAGATCTACCGAGTTTGAACTAATCGGCTACTCCGATTCGGATTATGCCGGTAGTAAACTCGACAGAAAGAGCACGAGTGGTTGTTGTCAACTACTCGGCTCGAGTCTAGTGAGTTGGTGCAGTAGGAAGAAACATTGTGTTGCCTTGTCTACCACCGAAGCCGAATACATCGCGATGGGTGAGTGTGTCACTCAGCTTCTTTGGATGAAGCACACCCTCCGTGACTTTAAGCTAGACTTTACGAATACTAAACTTCACGTAGATAACATTAGTTCAATTAATCTTACAAAGAATCCAATATGTCACTCTAGGACCAAACATATAGAAGTCAAACACCATTTCATTCGAGAACATGTGGCCAACGGAGCCATACAACTCGAGTACGTCGAATCAAAATCTAACCTAGCAGACCTATTTACTAAACCCCTACCCGAAGCCGAATTTAGTCTATTAAGACGAAAATTGGGCATGTGCGTAATAGAATAAGAACTTGCAAACTATATTTTCTTACTACTATTTCTTATTTTTCATTTTGATGGAACTAGCATAGGACATACCTTAGATAACATGCACCTATAGATTTAAGGAGCCAGTACATCTCACAACACATAGGACTAATGTGTTTGTGTACATAGCCACGTAGATGGGCGTGAGATGTTAGGACCCTACTCCAGGTTCCAAGATGTCGATCAAGTGCGTCAATATGAACCTCGGAGTATAAATATGCAACTAATATTAACCAACTCTAATCAGGACTTGTTGATAATATCATTTCAATCAAGTCAAACTAGAGTTGAACATTTAGATGAATTATTTTCACATACTATTTTTAAAATCATCATGCTTGGACTTAGGGTTTTCTTAAAACCCCCCCACTTTTTCCTTGATTTATGTCAAAAGGGGGAGAAAAGGCGAAAGTTAAGGTTCAAGAAAAGGCCAAAGTTCAATTTCAAATTTTTGAAATTGATAACTTAACTTAAAACTTTGATTCTGGCCTAAGTTAAGGGGGAGTAAGGTTTAGGTTTCAACTCTTCGGAATTGAAAACTTTAAAGGCCCAAGTTAAGAAATCAAAAGTTAAACCTTTTGAATAATTAACCTTTTGACTTAACTTTTGATTACTTAACTTGCACTTATTTTTGACTCTAAGAAGCCTAAGTTAAGTAATGCCATTTACTTAACTCATTATCTTTTGTGTTTGGAGAACTAAAAGTCTTTTTTCAAGTACTCACCCTCGGTCAAGGGGGAGGGTTCCTCTAAGGGGAGAACTTGAGAAATATTTTTACTACTCCTACTTTTGCTTCTTGTCTTTACTGTTTCATGCACTTAATTTCCTTAACTTTGTGTGTTTTTGCCATATATAAAAAAGGGGGAGATTGTTGGTGCACTGAGGCACTGAAATCGAACCTGTGTTTTGATTATCGCAAAGACACAAAGTTAAGTCTATTTTGTTTTCTCACGAGCTGAATCGAGTGTGCAGAAGATTGATATAGCTGGAGCTGAAGGCTAG
The DNA here is from genome assembly GCA_025175895.1 of Wurfbainia villosa. Classification (NCBI taxonomy): domain Eukaryota; kingdom Viridiplantae; phylum Streptophyta; class Magnoliopsida; order Zingiberales; family Zingiberaceae; genus Wurfbainia; species Wurfbainia villosa. Next base: position 29,547,495 of record CM045995.1, read on the forward strand.
CGACACCCGGAGAAAGCCGCGGTGGTCGAGCGACACTCGAGTGATTTTGGAGGGAGCCGAAGGAATCGAGTGGAAGGCCGGAAGCAAAAGAAACACGTAAGCATCGAGGTAAGCTCGAGTGTGCGAGAGTAAGTAAGGTCGTATCCTCTTTACGGGGATGATCTTAAGCGTAGATCCGACCAAAGACTTCTTATAGATGGTCTAGGTCGAGATCGGATGGTCGACGACCATCGAAATTATGTTTTTATTGTGCTAACTTTGACTTGGACTCGACAGGCCACAAACAATGATCGCCGAAGGTCAAGAATCGATCGATGTCGCCATCGATCCGATCGATGATGGCCATCACCGATCGATGGTCAATGATCAGATTCGAGGAGTCAAGGATTATCACCAAATTTCAAGGGAAGATGTGCTCAAATTTGATTGGCTAGGGTTCCTCTCGAAAAGGGGCTCAAAGGCTATAAAAGGAGGGCCAAACCTAGGGTTTCATCAACAATTCTATGCCTCCAAAAAGTCTCCGCAAAGCTACAATTCTCCGACAACGAAGTCCTTCCTTCCGACGTCTAGGTTTAATTTTTCTTATTTGTCTTTGTACGTCGGTATTATTTTGTTATCAGTTGTTCATCTACTTTTCGGAGCTTTTATCGTATACGAGGAGAGGGGGATTGTCCCTCTACCTTAAAGTTTTTTTGTATCGATTAACTCCTACCTCCAACGAGGAGGAGTTCCTTTAGTGCTTCTGCCCTCCGTACGTGGTCAAGGACCACTAGGGCCTTGGAGTAGTAGCCTTCGGCTACGAACCAAGTAAAACCCCTGTGTCGATTGTCTCTTTTATTTTATATTTACATTTCCGCTGTAATTAATTTATTTTCTCTAGAGTTTTAACGAACGAAAGAAAAAGAAAAGGTTTTTCGCTATTCACCCCCCCCTCTAGCGAACCGCATCGATCCAACAATTCAATTCCTGTAACACCCCAAAATTTTTCTCCAAAATTTTTGGTATAGAATTTAATTTTTGTCTAGTAGATTATATATGGGATCCTGGAAAATGATGATAAAAGAACAAAAAAAAAAGTGGAGAGGTGGGGTTTGAACCTTAAACCTCTTGGTGAGAGTTAACTCTTACCATGCATGTGATGACCAAGTGCTCAGCAGTAGCTTACTGTTGGAGAAAGAGGAGAAATTGTAGATGAGTGTGAGGAGGGTAAAATGAAGAGGCATGAAAAGAGAAGAGGCACTTCTCTTCCTCCCTTTATAAATAGGAGTGGAAATTCCATTTGGCCACTTCTTCCTCCCTCTTCTCTTCTTCTTCCTCACCGAAACTCACCTTCTCCCTTTCCATTTTCCGAAATTCATCCAAGCAAGAAGAAGGCTAGGGTTGGCTTCCATTAGGTCATCTTCAAACTAAAAGCCAAGCGAAGGAAGTAAGATTCCCTCACCTGCAGTATATTTGTTCTTGTAGGACATGATACATGAAAGGAATATGATGCTAGATACCTTATAAGTTTCGGACAACCAAGGTTTTTGGGCTAGGGTTGCATGAAAATGCTTCTAAGGAAATTTTTATAGGTTGTATGCTTCATGTAGGAATTTTTAGGTGCCAAAAACCCAAGCTTTGTGCCCCTACATGTTTTGGCCAACCAAGGTTTTTTGGCTAGGGTTGCATGAAAATGCTTCTAAGGAAATTTTTATAGGTTGTATGCTTCATGTAGGAATTTTTAGGTGCCAAAAACCCAAGCTTTGTGCCCCTACATGTTTCGGCCAACCAAGGTTTTTGGGCTAGGGTTGCATGAAAAATGCTTCTAAGGAAATTTTTATAGGTTGTATGCTTCATGTAGGAATTTTTAGGTGACAAAAACCCAAGCTTTGTGCCCCTACATTTTTCGGCCAACCAAGGTTTTTTGGCTAGGGTTTCATGAAAACACCCCTTATGAAGTTATGTTATGTTGTATGCCTTCATGTATGAATTTATGTAACCAAAAAAATAAAATTTTGGTACCCTCCAAGTTTCGGCCAACAATGGTTTTAGGGCTAGGGTTGCATGAAAACACCCCTTATGAAGTTATGTTATGTTGTATGCCTTCATGTATGAATTTATGTAACCAAAATAAAATAAAATTTTGGTACCCTCCAAGTTTCGGCCAACAATGGTTTTAGGGCTAGGGTTGCATGAAAACACCCCTTCGGAAATTAGGATATGTTGTATGCCTATGTGATGAATATGTTTATGATATTAATATGCCATGGATTATGCCTATGTGATGACCATGTTTCTGATTTTAATATGCCTATGTGATGAACATGTCTATGATTTTAATATGTCATGAATTATGCCTATGTGATGAATATGTTTATGATTTTAATATGCCATGGATTAGGCCTATGTGATGACCATGTTTTTGATTTTAATATGCCTATGTAATGAACATGTCTATGATTTTAATATGTCATGAATTATGCCTATGTGATGAATATGTTTATGATTTTAATATGGCATGGATTATGCCTATGTGATGACCATGTTTCTGATTTTAATATGCCTATGTGATGAACATGTCTATGATTTTAATATGTCATGAATTATGCCTATGTGATGAACAGGTTTATGATTTTAATATGCCATGAATTATGCCTATGTGATGACCATGTTTCTGATTTTAATATGCCTATGTGATGAACATGTCTATGATTTTAATATGTCATGAATTATGCCTATGTGAAGAACGTGTTTATGATTTTAATATGCCATGAATTATGCCTATGTGATGACCATGATTCTGATTTTAATATGCCTATGTGATGAACATGTCTATGATTTTCATATGTAATGAAATATGCCTATGTGATGAACATGTTTATGATTTTAATATGCCATGAATTATGCCTATGTGATGACCATGTTTCTGATTTTAATATGCCTATGTGATGAACATGTCTATGATTTTAATATGTCATGAATTATGCCTATGTGAAGAACGTGTTTATGATTTTAATATGCCATGAATTATGTCTATGTGATGACCATGTTTCTGATTTTAATATGCCTATGTGATGAACATGTCTATGATTTTCATATGTCATGAAATATGCCTATGTGATGAACATGTTTATGATTTTAATATGCCATGAATTATGCCTATGTGATGACCATGTTTCTGATTTTAATATGCCTATGTGATGAACATGTCTATGATTTTAATATGTCATGAATTATGCCTATGTGATGAATATGTTTATGATTTAATATGCCATGAAATATGCCTATGTGATGAACAAGTTGATGATTTTAATATGCCAAGAAATATGCTTATGTGATGAACATGATTATGCTTTAAGACCCCTTTAGGGTATTCTTAAGTTATGAATGCATATATGCTATGACATGTCTAAAAAGATGCTTTCCCTTTTTATGTTGGGATTAAGAGCTCTCCTTATGATAAGATAAGATGGAGATGCTTCCCTTTTTAAGTAAGGATTAAGAGCTCTCCTTATGATAAGATAAGACGGAGATGCTTCCCTTTTTATGTTGCGGATTAAGAGCAATCTTTATGATATGACAAGAAAGAAAGGAATTAAGTATTTTACTTTGTAAGAGGTTAAGTACCCGACCCGTTAGGTGGTCGTTAATCAAATCCAAAGGGACATAAGAAGACGTAAGAGGTCTTGCCCTGGTAAGGCGTGAAGGTCTTGCTCTAGTAGGTCCGGTGGCTCGCTACTGACCTATTATTAGGGAACGCGCATTATGTGGTACTTAACCTGGGGCCCCCCATTCAAGTTATGATTATGTTGAAGTACCTATATGTATATGTTTTGAAAGGAAAGGACTTGTATGAAATTAAGAATGCTTATGATTATGTCCTTTATGCATGTTTAGGATTTATGAAATTATGAATTCTTATGTTCAAGTTTAAGAATGCTTATGATTATGTCCTTGATGCATGTTTAGGATTTATGAAATTATGAATGCTTATGTTCAAGTTTAAGAATGCTTATGATTATGTCCTTTATGCATGTTTAGGATTGATGATGTCATGAATGCTTATGTTTAATTTATGCCATGCTTAGATTTATTTATGTTTAGCATGCTTATGTAAATCTCATGCCATGCTTATGTTTTTTTACGTGGGTATGTTGATGATTAGTGTTGTTATGAAATACTTATGCTATTTATGCTAGTATGCTCATGTCTCCTAATTGTTTGATGAAGTTGTGGCTTTTGTGAGTAGGCAAGAATCTTACTAAGCTATATGCTTATAGTTTATGTTGTCCATATACTGCAGATACAGGAAACATGAACTAGAGGAAGTAGCAGGAGGGGTCAAGTGTGTGTGATAGTGGCATGGTGGAAAAAGACCCTATTACTATTTGCTTATATTTATATGCTCAATGAATAACTTAAGACATTGCTTCCACTTATAAGACTTATGATTTATTAGTACCATGTTGGATGTTGCTTAGTTATGATACCGTTCAATTACTTAAGAAAGTTTGATATGTTAGAACTCATGAATGAATCTTTATGTTATGCATGTTATAAAATGAGATAAGATATGTTAACATGCTAATTATGAATATGATATGTGATGCATGTATAAAAGAAGGTTTAAGCCATGATAACATGTTTAAGTATGTAAATGGTGAAATGATCCATATATGTTATGTTATATATATATAAAAAAAAAAGTAGTGCCGCCCTGAGGGCAGATAAGGGCGGGCGTTACAATTCCTACATGTGCCATGAGCCTCCGTCAGCCCCTTGCGGAGGGTTGTATATATGTTTGGTGTTGGCAGCCCCGCGGTGCGCTGTCTGCCTGCACCACGGGCCTCCATCAATGATGAATGAAAACCCGATCTCAAATCTTGCAATGGAGACTATCGAGGACATGACGTGCGCGCTCGTGCTCAATGCCCGCAAGTGCACAGATGTCATCAAGTAATAAAAATATCAATCCCACAGGGATTGAGAATTCGAGTATCGGTTTGTCCAGTGGATGCGTTGTTGTTTCGATTGGTAATCTGAGGGTTCACGAATGAGAGGTTCTCGGTGGTCCAAACTCATTACGGTGTCACACGGAAGAAGAGAAAAGTTGCTATGAGGATTTGGATTGGATTCTAGGACTTCGGTCTCGTTTGTGTGTCGCATAACATGCTATCAATTGAATGTATCTAGATTTTCTAGCTAGGGCTTTGTGGAAAGGACATCATACACTATGGTACTAAGATGCCGAATCGATCCCTATGATGAGCCCGTAATGATACACATTTTCGACTCTATCACATCCTTCTATCCACAATTGCAGGCGATGAGGCCAACCTCTAGGTTCCTCCTAATATTCCCTAAATCTTAGATATGAAGACTGTCACTCCTCGTATCATCTACGTACAAAAGATACAAAACCAAAACACAAAGGTATAGATCTAAACAATCATTCAACTGCAAATACGATTTCAAGAACAGAAACATATTTGAAATAGCAATGTTCTACTCAACAAAAACTACTCCCTAATCCTAGAATTGGAGAATCTACTCCATGAATACTAGAAGAGAGTCACAATACATTATAGAATTCATGAGTAAAACAATAAACATGCAAGAAATAAGAATTACAATGTAATTGCAGCTCTTCCCTCTGGCATTGTGGTGCAGATCTTCATCCTGGAGCGGCTCTCTCCTTCCCCGATGCGAGTTCCCGAAGCATTTTAGGGCTCCGGAGTGTTGTCCCGGGCGGCGTGCCTCTTCCCTAGGGTTTGGGTGGAGCTTTCCTTATACAGTCATCACGCCGGATCGCTACGAAATCTAGAAAAAACCCTAGTCGCATCAAATCGCTTGGCCGCCACACGGCCGTGTGTCAAGCTGTGGCGGCCATTTTCACTTTGGAACACGGTTGTGTGTAGGCACACGCCTTGTCCATGTTCCCTTCTACGTCTAGCTGCAAAATGTCTTCTTTTTGCTCCGAAAGTACACCGTTATCCCCATGAAACTCTATCCTGCACACAAAAGTATACAGAGCAGATCTCCGAACTAGAAAATAGGAAATGCATGGAAAATAAAGTAAAATATGCATGAAACCAACATAAAATGAGATGAGATGTGAGCGAAAACTACTCCTAAAGCCCTATATGCTTTGCTCACATCAATTCTCCCAGACTTAAGTCTTTGCTTGTCCTCAAGAAAACCTTAGTGCCATGAAACTTTTTTTTTTTAATGTATTGTTCCATACTTAGCATGTTAACTAGATTTATCAAGTGGTATTTTCAATCAAAGCAACATAGATATGTTCTAGAAATTCACTAAGTTAGCTCCTCGTGCTCGTGCTAAGCGAATCTTCTTAGGGGATACTCATTCCATGGTAAGTTAAGTCGTCATCCTATAGCTTTCCCAAGGTCTCCGGCTCTTAGGCACTTACCTACCCAAAGTGAGGGTGATTCCCTAGATCTAGCACGAAGTCTCAAAGGCTTGCTCGATATTGAGAGAAATTGGTAGGTGTTTCCCCAGTAACCTAACTCGGTCTCAAAGGGGCATCTAACCATTTTCACCCACGACAACTGTTTTTTATCCCTCATAATCTCTTTTTCTTCTTTCTTTTCTTTTTCATTTCATTCTCTCTCTGTCTCTCTATCACTCTCTCTCTCTCTCTCTTTTTCTTTTCTTTTGTCTCTTTTATTTCTCGGCTCACTAGGATTTTGATTTTTCCGAATGTGCTTACACAATCCGAGCATCTCCAGTAACTAAAATGCTAAACTTAGGGTCACCTATGGATTCCAAAGTACTAGACTACTAAGATGAATCATAACTAAGTATGTACTAGACTCTCCCTTTCAGAATGTTTGACATATGTAGGTGTAAAAATAAAAACTAACCAGTGTAAGTATAGAACATTTATTAGAGTAAATAAAATAAAATACCATGAGATAAATAAAGCTAAGCTACCTATGAAAACAACTCATGAAAGTAACTTTAAAAATACTACTGAGGTGGCTTAAAGATAGCCAAGACTAAGTGCAGGAAGAAACTAAACACACTATGCATGAATAAATGAATACTAACTAAAATGCAAACATTAGGAAAGAAACCACTGCTAGAAACAAAACAAAACTTGGGCTTCCCTTCAGACTTAAGTGAAGCATACCTTCAGTATGGTGGACGAGGTGGAAAGTTTAGTAGCCTTGGCATCTCGGGGTCCTAGGAGAACCTGCTACTGAGCCACTGATGCCACATGTACATGTGGTCAATCTAAGAGCTGGTGGATGCAGCAGCTTTTGGGTGCTCCTCCTCCCTAGTCCACTATGCCTGCTGGGCTCGCATATGCTCCCGTATCTCCTGGTGGTAGGCGGCCTCCGCCTGGTGACGGGTAGCCTCCTCCTGGAAGTAGACATGGGCCTCGTCGTAGAACTCCTCGGCGTGCTGGAAGTGCTCCTGGAAGCCCTGAAACTCCGCCTGAGTGTAGGCGCTCTGCTCCTCCCATCCCTACCTCTGTGTCTGCTACTCGACATATATGTCGTCGAGGCATGATCGAAACTCCAAAAAATCGTAGGCAGATGTACCTGCATCCTGCTTAAAAGTAGAAAAAGGTGGTGGTGCAGGTGCAGGCTCATATAGACGTGGACTAGGTGGGCTCCTATGCATGTGTTTACTGAAGGGAGAGTGATGTAAAGGGGAGAGATGGGTGCCGATGTGGATGGTCCCTCATATGGCAGCGACTCCACTATCAAGTCTAAACACCAGTTAGCACGTGTGGTGATGGTGTTACTATCAGGGTCGGGGAGCCTAAGGGCCGTCAGGTTTTTCCTTACAAAGCATAAGGAGTGTCCCTCTCTTACAATCATCTTCATGGCCATACACACTCCTAGTTCGATCCTAGGGCTCCCCTCTATGTTATCTAGTGTAGTGTAGTCATACCCCATCCTATGGCAAATGTGGGTAAGCAGACCCCCCACATTAATCTCTCCTCTTGCTGCTTTGCCCATTTTCACTAAGTGTCTAATGAAATGGGACCCTACATCGATACTACTCTTTTCTTGTAGCATATCCCATAGGCAAATCAGCTCAATAGCTCTCACTACACCGTCACTCTCCCTATGACCAAAAATAGTACTTGCCATGATTCGGGGGAGGTATCGGAAAATGGGGTTTTGGAGGTGTGATGCTTTGACCCTAGAAGGGTCGTAAGCGTGCGCTCCTATTATTTTGGTCCAAATGATCCGAGAGTTAAACCCAATAGGGGTTCTTCTCTCTCCCCCACTCGGCAAGCCAAAGCATGAGTTCCATTGGTGTAGTGTCCATTCATGCTCAATGTTAAATATCCTAAATTTAATCCTACCCACTTCGCTCTCTCTACCCGTTAAAACTTCAGCTTCTAAAGAACTTAAAAATTCAAAAACTATCCTAGGGTAGGTTGGGTGTCTTATCCCCATTATCTCTCCCCACCCTATTTTTGAAAATAGAGCTTGAATGTCACCCAACAACCCTAAGGATGTTGGGATGTATACTGAAAAGTCTATCTTTTGTATAAACATCTTTATTTTTGAAATAAGAATCACATGATCAATGTTTGCATATTTATGGTTATGCATATTGTTTGATACATTACATTGTAGATAACATGGTATGTAGTGTCACACGAGAGATCATGTTATCAATTACTTGTAGAGTATAAGTAGAGGCTCACAACCGAGATGGTTTTGGATAAACCATTGGTATGGTTGTAGTGTAATTTGGTATTGGTTTGTCTTGATCATAAAATTACACTAGGACACTTTGTGTGTATTGAGCAGGACCGACTTAGAGGTGATTTAATTTATTGCTGACTATATAATTGAATCGGACCTCGGATATTATGGTGTACATGCTCTTAATCCCGATATAATAATGGGCACATGTACTTAGTATTTATTTCTTTGATTTACCAATGGGCGAGATTTATAGATTAAATCGATAGGCTCGAAAAGTTGGGAAATGATATTATTTACATGGTGTGTCGTTGATTATAGGAGGAAACCGTGTCCTATATAATAGGATGAAGATGTCCCCTTGAGGAGCTCATAAGGATCATCATGTAAACCTGACAGGTGGACTTGGTTCGACATGACGATAAGGTTGAGTGGTACTACTCATGGAGTTAGATGTTGAGTAATTAATTATCAGTAAATTAATTAATTGAAAGACATTCGAGATCTTAAACACGGAGAGATATTTGTATAATTAATATATGTAGCCCATATTTATTTATGGGGGTTGGTGAGGTAGATCAATGATAAACCTCTAGTGGAATAGATTATCATTAATGGATCGGACTTTATGTGGCCTAGATCCATTGGGTGGCCAAGATCCAACTCCTCGTCATGGTCCCTATTGTAGCCTATTAAAAACCTTATTAAAGCCTAGATCCGACGGTGGAAAAAGAAACCCTAGATCCGACGGTGGGAATTGAATCCCTAAATCCGACGGTGGAGATTGAAAGGAGGCTTAAACCTAGGTCTATAAAAGGAGGGCTAGGGCTTGGGCGGTGAGAGTAATCTTTGGAGATTAGGTTTTTCTTCCATTGGCTTGGGCAGCTAGGGTTTGGGAAAAAGCTTGGGCAACAACAAGTGGAAGGGTTAGGGTTTGTTTTCCTCTCTTCCTAAGGTGTAGCCGGTGCCCATCCTCTTCCTCCTCACTTTGGTCGACGCTCATATCTCTTCCTATATTTCTCCTTAGCCAGCGGCAACAAGAGTTAAGGTTCTTCCTTTTGAGCTCTTAGCTAGCAACCAAAATTCCTCTTCCTCTCCTTGGCCGACGGCAAGGATCAAGCTAGAAGCTTGGTGGTCGGCTCTAGATAGGAGAAGAAGTCTTTGATTATCTTCCTTTGTTCGGAGAGAACAAGGAAAGAAAGATATGTGATCTAGGAGGTTTCAACTCTTGGAAGATCGTTGCCCACACAATGTTCAAGAGGAGGATAGGACATACAATAGAAGACCAAGAGGTATAATTCTTGTTTTGGTTTCCTTTTGTTTCTTTATATTATGTATATAATTGCATGTGACTAATTTACTTGGACCCCGAAGATAAACACAAAAATTGGCAATCTATACTTCATCTATTCCGCGGCTAATCAAGCAAATTATTGGGATGTATACTGAAAAGTCTATCTTTTGTGTGAATATTTTATTTTTGAAATAAGAATCATATGATCATTGTTTGCATATTTATGGTTATGCATATTGTCTGATACATTTAATTGTAGATAACATGGTGTGTAGTGTCACACGGGAGATCATGTTATCAGTTCCTTGTAGAGTATAAGTAGAGGCTCACAACCGAGATGGTTTTGGACAAACCATTGGTATGGTTGTAGTGTAATTTGGTATTGGTTTGTTTTGACCATAGAATTACACTTGTACACTTTGTGTGTATTGAGCAGGACTGACTTACCTGTGATTCAATTTATTGCTGACTACATAATTGAATCAAACCTCAGATATTATGGTGTACATGCTCTTAATCCTGATATAATAACGGGCACATGTACTTAGTATTTATTTCTTTGATTTACCAATGGGCGAGATTTATAGATTAAATCGATAGGCACAGAAAGTTGGGAAATGATATTATTTACATGGTGTGTCGTTGATTATAGGAGGAAACTGTGTCTTATATATTAGGATGATGATGTCCCCTTGAGGAGCTCATAAGGATCATCATGCAAACCCTGCAGGTGGACTTGGTCTGGCATTATGATGAGGTTGAGTGGTACTACTCATGGAGTTAGATGTTGATTAATTAATTATCAGTAAATTAATTAATTGACGGACATTCAAGATCTTAAACACGGGGAGATATTTGTACAATTAATATATGGAGCCCATATTTATTTATGGGGGTTGGTGAGGTAGATCAATGATAAACTTCTAGTGGAATGGATTATCATTAATGGATCGGACTTTATGTGGGCTAGACCCATTGGGTGGCTATGATCCAACTCCTCCTCATGGTCTCTATTGTAGCCTATTAAAAACCTCATGAAAGCCTAGATCCGACGGTGGAAAATGAAACCCTAGATTCGACGGTGGGAATTGAATTCCTAGATCCGACAGTGGAGATTGAAAGGAGGCTTAAGCCTAGCTCTATAAAATGAGGGCTAGGGCTTGGGCGGTGAAAGAAATCTTTTAGAGATTAGGTTTTTCTTCCATTGGCTTGGGCGGCTAGGGTTTGGGAAAAAGCTTGGGCGGCAACAAGTGGAAGGGTTAGGGTTTGTTTTCCTCTCTTCCTAAGGTGTACCCGGCGCCCATCATCTTCCTCCTCACTTTGGCCGGCACCCATATATCTTCCTATATTTCTCCTTCCCCGGTGGCAACAAGAGTTATAGTTCTTCCTTTGGAGCTCTTGGCCGGCAACAAAAATTCCTCTTCCTCTCCTTGGTCGGCGGCAAGGATCAAGCTAGGAGCTTGGTGGTCGGCTCTAGATAGGAGAAGAAGTCTTTGATTATCTTCCTTTGTTCGGAGCGAACAAGGAAAGGAAGATACGCGATCTAGGAGGTTTCAACTCTTGGAGGATCGTTGCCCAGACAACGTTCAAGAGGAGGATACGACATACAATAGAAGACCAAGAGGTAAACAAGAGGTATATCGTCTTGGATTATTTTTTTTAATCTGGGGACATAGATGGGATCGCCATGCACAAGGGACCGAGACGGGAAACATTTCCCCTCAAGTTGTATCAAAGCCACGGTTTCTGGTTTTGTGTGTTTAGGATTCGGTTACTTTTATGCACTTATCATATATTATGTGTGTCGGATAATAGTATGATGTGCGTAGGCTAACTTTTTGGTTCCAGGTATAAGATCCAACTATTATGGCCATATGTTTGTGTATGTGATTGGATATGTGTAATTGTAATATTATTTGAATCCTTGGGGTTGACGAGGCTAGTATTTAATTTTTGTAATTAAGTACGATATTATTTAGCCACTCTTTTATTTTAGTTTACTTTCGACCTAGATTTCATGTACACTCCTTCATGGAGTATAGGATCGATGGATGTAAATTAAAATAATTGTTCTCGGCTCAGATCTCCAGATGGCTTGTACATGGTGATGGAGGAGCGGACGAGTTGGCGACACGACGGGAGGCATATTGGAAAACAAAAGCCATAATAGTTGGAAAATAATTTTTTCATATTTATTGCTTCATGTTTGATATGCATGTTGTGTGCTAGGAAAATTTCTCATTTTAAATTAATAAGTGGGAGAGGAATATTTTTTAAAAATTCCCATGGCCTCCATTATGATTTGACATGTGATGCAAACAAACTTGCACGTCGGCTCTGAGTGCCTTCCTCCCCATCAGATAAGTTTGTTTTATGGATCACAGGGTCAAATATGGTTATAGGAAATTAGTTAAGAGCATGTGTACTTCACCATCGGAAGGCACATAATCCAAGATAATTTCCTTGATATCGAGTAATGGTGCACACTTAGATGCAAATAAGAGTATCCTCCCCATCAGAGTCACTACTTTTATTTGTAGGGCCGAAGAGGAACCAACTATTTATTTTATTTGTCAAAAAGTTAGGTTGATAGGATAATAAAATTAATGGGTAAAACCTCCTCTTACAAATGTAGAATTCGTATACGTCCACACTATCATGGCGTACGATATTCTCAGTATTTTGAGGTGTTGGTTGATTTTAAAATTTTATTGTTTGAGGAATCAATAATTTTTTGAAATCTAATGTTTTGATCTATGTGATTCATAGGTTTTTCAAAAATGACTTTCAATCCACTTGTTGTGATACTAAAGGAGAATAAACTTACTGGACCCAATTATGTTGATTGGAAAAGGAATCTTGATATTATCTTGACTGCTGAGGAGTACAAGTATGTACTCTTCGATGAGTGTCCTCCTAAGCCTGCGGATGATTCTGAGGAAAAGAAGAAAGAGAGTTATAAAAGGTGGATTAAGGCTGATGAGATGGCACGGTGTTACATTTTGGCTTCTATGTCAAATATATTGCAACATCAGCATCAAGTCATGCCCACTGCTTATGACATGATGCTCAATCTCAAGGAACTTTTCGGACACCAGAATCGGGCTGTGAGGCAGGAAGTCATGAGGAACTTGATGACGACCCCAATGATCGAGGGAACACCCGTGAGGGATCATGTTCTCAAGATGATGGCTCATTTGAATGAGTTGGAAGTCCTTGGAGTTGAGATCAATGGGGAAACCCAGGTCTATATCATTCTCCAGTCTCTACCTAGGAGTTTTGAGCAGTTTCGCCTAAACTACAACTTGAATAAGAGGTTGTATTCATTGGTGGAGCTTCTGACAGAACTCCAGGTGGAAGAGGGGCTTTTTTGTCAGAGTGCTCAGGCTCAGGCCATGGTTGCTTAGAAGATTTCGACTTCTAAGCTAAAAGGCAAGAAGAAGAAGAAACAAGGTGGAGCAAAGGTGGTGGGAGGATCTCAGGGAGAAGTGAAGAAGTCGAAAGGCAAGTGCTTCACTTGCAAGTAGACTGAACATTGGAAAAGGACTGCCCCAACCGGAAGCAGAACAAAGGTATATCTTATAGACTGGTCGTTGAAACATGTTTAGCAGTGTTATCTATCGACACCTGGTGTGTAGATACGGGAGCCACTGATCATGTCTGCAATACTTTGCAAGGGTTCTAGAAAACCAGACGACTAGCTTATGGGGAGATTACCGTTTACTTGGGCGATGCGATTAAGGTGGTGGCTATTGTAGTGGGAGATGCTTATTTATCTTTTTGATAAGAATAAAACTTTGGTTCTGAAAAATTGCCTTTATGTACCTTTATTTAGAAAGAATTTGATTTTGATTTCTAAATTGTTTTTGGATTGATATTCTATTTCTTTTCATGACAGAGTTGTTATAAAAAGGAATAGGGAGACTATCTGTTCTGGTGCATTGATAGGAAATTTATAAACCCTTGAACTAAAAGCTCCCACGATGCAAATAGAAGTGAATAACTCATATTCTAAATCTAATAAGAGAATAGAACCTTCGAAAATGAATCAAATATATCTTTGGCATTTAAGGTTAGGTCATATTAACCTATGTAGAATTCAAAGGTTGATAGTTGATGAACCTTTTGGTTCATTAGTGGTGGAAGATTTCCCAACCTGTGAATCTTGCTTGGAAGGAAAATTACCAAGAGGTCTTTTAAGGCGAAGGCGTATAGAGCCAAAGATGTGTTGGAATTAGTTCATTCTGATTTGTGTGGTCCTATGTCTATCTAGGCTAGAGGTGGTTTTGAATATTTCATCTCTTTTATAGATGATTATTCAAGATATGGATACATTTATTTGATGCGCTGCAAGTCTGAATACTTTGATAGGTTCAAAGAATTCAAGGCTGATATGGAGAAACGTTAAGGTAAAAGTATCATGACACTATGATCTGATCGTGGTGGTGAGTACCTCTTGGGAGAGTTTAGGAATTACTTATCAGAGGCTGGGATTCAATCCCAAGTGTTCACACTGCACACCCGAGAATGGTGTAGGTAGCCGAAGAATAGGACTCTTATAGAGATGGTTAGATCGATGATGAGTTATCCTAAGTTACCAGATTCATTTTGGGGGTATGCTCTAGATATGGCAGTTTATATTTTGAACTTGGTACCATCTAAATCAGTGCCTTCTACTCCCAAAGAATTTTGGATTGGGCGAAAGCCTAGTTTGAGGCATATTCAGATTTGGAGGAGTCCAGCACATGTGTTGAAGGCAGATGCTGTTAAGTTGGAACCTCGTACAGAAGTGCGCATGTTTGTAGGCTATCCTAAAGGAATGAAAGGTGGTTTGTTCTTTAGTCCTAGAGATCAGAGGGTGATCGTTAGTACGAATGCCAGATTTTTAGACGAAGACTATGTGATGAACCACAAGCCCATGAGTAAGATTGTTTTGGAGGAATTGAGAGGGGAAGTCACTACTTCAGTACTATCGGTACAAGAGGATATTCCACAAGTGACTACACCGCGTGTCACAGAGGATACACAGGTGATACCTCATCGTAGTGGGATGGTTGTTAGACATCCTGATAGATTTAAGTTCTTGGGAGAATCTTCTGATTTGGTCTTTGGCAAACATGAACCTGATCCCTGGACATATGACGAGGCAATCAAAGATAATGATCCATTATCTTGGCAAAGTGCAATGAATTATGAGATAGAATCTATGACTATGCTTCAAGGACATGCATGCTTTGTTATGTACGAGGCTAGATATCTACTTTACCGTGGGCATGGTTGGCATACGATATTCTTAATGTTTTGAGGTGTTGGTTGATTTTAAAATTTTATTGTTTGAGGAATCAATAATTTTCTGAAATCTAATGTTTTGATCTATGTGAATCTTAGGTTTTTCAAAAATGACTTTCAATCTACTTCTGTGATACTAAAAGAGAATAAACTTACTGGATCCAATTATATTGATTGGAAAAGGAATCTAGATATTGTCTTGACTGCTGAGAAGTACAAGTATGTACTCTTCGAAGAGTGCCCTCCTAAGCCTGTGGATGATTTTGGGGAAAAGGAGAAAGAGAGTTATAAAAAGTGGATTAAGGCTGATAAGATGGCGCAGTGTTACATTTTGGTTTCTATGTCAAATGTATTGCAACATCAGCATCAAGCCATGCCCACTTCTTATGACATTATGCTCAATCTCAAGTAAATTTTCGAAAATCAGAATCGCGCTACGAGGCAGGAAGCCATGAGAAACTTGATGATGACCACCATGATCGAGGGAACACCCATGAGGGATCATGTTTTCAAGATGATGGCTCATTTGAATGAGTTGAGATCGATGGTGAAACCCAGGTCAATATCATTCTCCAGTCTCTACCTAGGAGTTTTGAGCAGTTTCACCTGAACTACAACATGAATAAGAGGTTGTATTCGTTGGAGGAGCTTCTGACAAAACTCTAGGTGGTAGAGGGGCTTTTTCGTCAGAGTGCTCAGGCTCAGGCCATGGTTGCTCAAAAAGTTTTGACTTCTATGCCGAAAGGCAATAAGAAGAAGAAACAAGGAGGACCAAAGGTTGCGGGAGGATCTCAGGGAGGAGTGAATAAGCCAAAAGGCAAGTGCTTTACTTGCAAGCAGACTGGATATTGGAAGAAGGACTGCCCCAACTAGAAGCAGAACAAAGGTATATCTTTTGGTCTAGTCATCGACACCTGGTGTGTAGATACTGGAGCCACTGATCATGTCTGCAATACTTTGTAGGGGTTCCACGAAACCAACCGACTAGCTGAGGGGGAGATTATTCTTTACATGGGGAAGGCTACGAAGGTGGCCGCTATTGCAGTGGGAGATGTTTATTTATCTTTTGATAGAAATAAAACTTTGGTTCTGAAAAATTTCCTTTATGTATCTTTATTTAGAAAGAATTTGATTTCAGTTTCTAAATTATTTTTGAATGGATATTCTATTTCTTTTAATGACAGAGTTGTTATAAAAAGGAATAGGGAGATTATCTGTTCTGGTGCATTGATAAAAAATTTATATACTCTGGAACCAAAAGCTCCCCCGATGCAAATAGAAGTAAATAACTCATCTTCTAAATCTAATAAGAGAAAAGAACCTTCAAAAATGTGCCAAACATATCTTTGGCATCTAAGGTTAGGTCATATTAACCTAAGTAGAATTCTAAGGTTGATAGTTGATGGACCTCTGGGTTCATTAGTGGTGGAAGATTTCCCAACCTAGGAATCTTGCTTGGAAGGTAAAATGACCAAGAGGCCTTTTAAGGCCAAGGGGTATAGAGCCAAAGATGTGTTGGAATTGGTTCATTCTGATTTGTGTGGTTCTATGTCTATCCAGCTAGAGGTGGTTTTAAATATTTCGTCTCTTTTATAGATGATTATTCGAGATATGGATACATTTAATTGATGTGCCGCAAGCAGATATCAGAGTAATCCAGGCAGGCTTAGAAGGGCACTCTTCGAAGAGTACATACTTGTACTCCTCAGCAGTCAAGACAAAATCAAGATTCCTTTTCCAATCAACATAATTTGGTCCAGTAAGTTTATTCTCCTTTAGTATCACAACAAGTGGATTGAAAGTCAATTTTGAAAAACCTAAGAATGACATAGATCAAAACATTAGATTCAAAAAAATTATTGATGCCCTCCTAAGAGGAATCTTGACATTGTCTTAACTGCTGAGGAATACAAATATATACTCCTCGAAGAGTGCCCTCCTAAGCCTGTGGATGATTCTGGGAAAAAGGAGAAAGAGAGTTCTACAAAGTGGATAAAGGCCGATGAGATGGCGTGGTGTTACATTTTGGCATCTATGTCAAATGTACTGCAACATCAGCATCAAGCCATGCCCACTGCTTTATGACATGATGCTCAATCTTAAAGAGTTTTTCAGACACCAAAATCAGGCTGCAAGGCAGGAAGCCACGAGGAACTTGATGATGACCACCATGATCGAGGGAACACCTGTGAGGGATCATGTTCTCAAGATGATGGCTCATTTGAATGAGTTGGAAGTCCTCGGAGCTGAGATCGATGGGGAAACCCAGGTCGATATCATTCTCCAGTCTCTACCTAGGAGTTTTGAGCAGTTTTACCTAAACTACAACATGAACAAAAGGTTGTATTCATTGACGGAGCTTCTGACAGAACTCCAGGCGACAGAGGGGCTATTTCGTCAGAGTGCTCAGGTGCATGCCATGGTGACCCAAAAGGTTTCTACTTCTAAGCCGAAAGGCAAGAAGAAGAAGAAACAAACTGGGAAAAAGGTGTTGGGAGGAACTCAGGGAGGAGTGAAGAAGTCCAAAGGCAAGTGCTTCACTTGTAAGTAGACTGGACACTAGAAGAAGGACTGCCCCAACCGCAAGCAGAAAAAGGTATATCTTTTGGTCTAGTCATTAAACATGTTTAGCGGTGTTATCTACCGGCACCTGGTGTGTAGATACGGGAGCCACTGATAATGTCTCCAATACTTTGCAGGGGTTCCATGAAACCAAATGACTGGTTGAGGGGGAGATTACCGTATACTTGGGCGATGCCACGAAGGTGGCGGCTGTTGCAGTGGGAGACGTTCATTTATCTTTTGAGAAAAATAAAGTTTTGGTTCTTAAGAATTGACTTTATGTACCTTTATTTAGAACGAATTTAATTTTGATTTCTAAATTATTTATGGAAGGATATTCTATTTCTTTTAATGACAGAGTTGTTATAAAAAGGAATAGGGACATTATCTGTTCAGGTGCATTGATAGGAAATTACACACTTGAAATAAAAGCTCCCACGATGCAAATTGAAGTTAATAACTCATCTTCTAATTCCAATAAGAGAAAAGAACCTTCGAAGATAAACCAAACATATCTTTGGCATCTAAGACTTGGTCATATTAACCTAATCAGAATTCCAAGGTTGAAAGCTGATGGACCTCTGGGTTTATTAGTGGTGGAGGATTTCCCAACCTGCGAATCTTGCTTGGAGGGTAAAATGACCAAGAGGCCTTTTAAGGCCAAGGGGTGTAGAGCCAAAGATGTGTTAGAATTGGTTCATTATGATTTGTGTGGTCCTATGTCTACCCAGGCTAGAGGTGGTTTTGAATATTTCGTCTCTTTTATAGATGATTATTTAAGATATGGATACATTTATCTGATCTGGCGCAAGTCTGAATGCTTTGACAAATTCAAAGAATTCAAGGTTGATGTGGAGAAATGTCAAGGTAAAAGTATCAAGACACTACGATATGATCGTGGTGGTGAGTACCTCTTGGGAGAGTTTAGGAATTACTTATCAGAGGCTGGTATTCAATCCCAATTGTCTGCACCTGGCACACCCCAGTAGAATGGTGTAGCAGAGCGAAGGAATAGGACTCTTATGGAGATGGTTAGATCGATGATGAGTTATTCTAAGTTGCCAGATTTGTTCTGGGGATATGCTCTAGATACGACAGTCTACATTCTGAACTTGGTTCCATCTAAATCAGTGTCTTCTACTCCCATAGAATTATGGACTTGGTGAAAGCCTAGTCTAAGACATATTCGGATTTGGGGGAGTCCAGCACATGTGCTGAAGGCGGATGCTGGTAAGTTAGAACCTCGTACAGAAGTACGCATGTTTGTTGGCTATCCTATAGGAATAAAAGGTGGTTTGTTTTATAGTCCTAGAGATCAGAGGGTGATCGTTAGCACGAACGCTAGATTTCTAGAGGAAGACTATGTGATGAACCACAAGCCTATGAGTAAGATTGTTCTTGAGGAAATAAAAGAGGAAGTCACTTCTTCAGTACCACCGGTACAAGAGGACATACGACAAGTCACTGCACCACGTGTCACAGAGGATACACAGTAATACCTCATCGTAGTGGGAGGGTTGTGAGACAGCCTGATAGATTCATGTTCTTGGGAGAATCTTTTGATTTGATCCCTGGCGAACAAGAACCTGATCCCTGGACATATGACGAGGAAATGCAAGATAAAGATGCAGTATCTTGGCAAAGTGCAATGAATACTGAGATTGAATCAATGGATTCAAATAAGGTATTGGAGCTAGTAGAACCACCCGATGGTATAAAAACCATTGGATGCAAGTGGATCTACAAAAGAAAGAGAGGAATAGATGGGAAGGTTGAGACCTTCAAAGCGAGGCTTGTTGCGAAGGGGTATACTTAAAAAGAGGGTATCGATTATGAGGAGACCTTTTCGCCAGTAGCCATGCTTAAGTCTATCCAGATTCTCTTATGCATTGCAGCTCATATGGATTATGAGGTATTGCATATGGATGTCAAGACATCTTTCCTTAATGGAAGTCTTGAGGAAAACATCTATATGAAGCAACCAGAGGGATTCATTGCGAAGGGCAAAGAGCATCTTGTATGTAAGCTTAATCGGTCCATTTATGAATTGAAGCAAGCTTCGAGGTCTTGGAACATCTGCTTTGATGAGGTAATCAAGTCTTATGGATTTATTCAAAGTCCGGATGAGTCTTGTGTATACAAGAGATGTGACGGAAACGTAGTGGTATTTCTTGTACTTTACGTAGATGACATTTTGTTAATTGGCAATAATGTCAAGGTGTTATCGGACGTAAGGGTATGGTTGTCCAAACAGTTTGATATGAAGGACTTGAAAGAAGTGGGACACATCCTTGGGATCAAGGTTATAAGGGATCGCAAGAAAAGAAAGTTGTGCTTATCTCAAGCTTCATACATAGACACTATTATGGATCATTTTAGCATGCAAAACTCTAAGAAAGGTTTTCTACCTTTCAGGCATGGAGTTCCTTTATCTAAGGAGATGTGTCCAAGAACATCTGAGGAGATAGAGGAGATGAAGGCGGTTCCTTATGCCTCAGCAGTAGGAAGCCTCATGTATGTGATGCTATGTACGAGACCAGATATCTGCTTTGCCGTGGGCATGGTCAGCAGATATCAGAGTAATCCTGGACAGGGACATTGGACTGCAGTAAAGCATATATTGAAGTACCTGAGAAGGACTAGGGATTATATGCTAGTTTACCAGGCAGACCAATTACTCCCTGTGGGTTACACAGATTCTGACTTCCAATCAGATAGGGATAACAGTAAGTCTACCTCATATTTTGGGTTTATTTTGGGAGGTGGAGCCATTGTATGGAGGAGTGTTAAGCAGAAATACATGGCGGACTCCACCATGGAAGCTGAGTATGTGGCAGCCTCTGAGCTGGCCAAAGAAGCTATGTGGCTCAGGAACTTCCTGATGGATTTGGATGTGATTCCTAGTTTTTCCAAAACTATCACAGTTTATTGTGTTAATAGTGGTGCAGTTGCAAACTCGAAGGAACCACAAGCCCATAAGGCAAGTAAACACATAGAGAGCAAGTACCACCTGATACGAGAAATCGTAAAGAGAGGAGAAGTTGCTGTGGACAAGATTGCATCGGAGGATAACCTTGCAGATCCTTTCACTAAGGCCCTTCTGGCGAGAGCTTTTGATAGGCATGTGGAGGGAATGGGGATCAAATGTATGGCAGTTTGAGGATAGCATAATCTTTTAGTATAAGTGGGAGATTGTTGGGATGTATACTGAAAAGTCTATCTTTTGTATGAACATCTTTATTTTGAAATAAGAATCACATGATCATTGTTTGCATATTTATGGTTATGCATATTGTCTAATACATTATATTGTAGATAACATGGTGTGTGGTGTCACATGGGAGATCATGTTATCGGCTCCTTGTAAGTATAAGTTTAGGCTCACAACCAAGATGACTTTGGACAAACCATTGGAATGGTTGTAGTGTGATTAGGTATTGGTTTGTCATGACCATAGAATCACACTAGTACACTTTGTGTGTATTGAGCAGGACCGACTTAGAGGTGATTCGATTTATTGCTGACTACATAATCGAATCGGACCTCATATATTATATTGTACATGCTCTTAATCCCGATATAATAACGGGCACATAGACTTAGTATTCATTTCTTTGATTTACCAATGGGCGAGATTTATAGATTAAATTGATAGGCTCGGTAAGTTGGGAAATGATATTATTTATATGGTGTGTCGTTGATTATAGGAGGAAACCGTGTTCTATATATTAGGATGATGATGTCCCCTTGAGGAGCTCATAAGGTTCATCATGTAAACCCTGCAGGCGGACTTGGTCCGACATGATGAAAAGGTTGAGTGGTACTACTCATGGAGTTAGATGTTGATTAATTAATGGTCAGTAAATTAATTAGTCGATGAACATTCGAGATCTTAAACATGAGGAGAAAATGTACATATAATACATGGATCCCATATTAACTTATGGGGGTTGGTGAGGTAGATCAATGATAATCCTTTAGTGGATTGGATTACCATTAATAGATCGAACTTTATGTGGGCTTGATCCATTGGGTGGCAAAGATCAAACTCCTCCTCATGGTCCCTATTGTAGACTATTAATACCTCATGAAGCTTAGATCGAATGGATGAAAACAAAACTCTAGATCCAAAGGTAGAGATTAAATCTCTAGATCCGACGGTTGAGATTAAATCTCTAGATCCGACGGTTGAGATTAAATCCCTATAACCAATGGTGGAGATTAAAACAAGGCTTATCCCTAAACCTATAAAAAGGGGCTTAAGGGTTAGCGTGGAGAATAATTAGAAGCAAGGGAGATTAGGGTTGGGTGGCAAGAGGCTTGGAGATTAGGGAGTTGGCGACACCAAATAAGGAAACTCTTTCCTTATCTTCTTCTTCCTCTTGGTGGCCGGCGCCCATACAGCCCTTTCCAGCCCTTGGCCGGCATCCAAACACCTTGATCCTCTTCTCTTTGGCTGGTGGAAACATAGCTTAAGGTCTTCCCTTGGAGCTTTTGGCCGACATTCATCTTTCTCACCCTTTTCCTTGTTGGCATGCGGCAAGCAACTTGCTTGTTGCTTGTTGGTTGACTTAAGGAAGGAGAAGGGTCTTATTTCTATTCTTCCTCTTACTCGAAACGAGCAAGGAAGGAAGATTGGTGATCTAGGAGCTTCAACTTTTGGTAGATCGTCGCCCACACGACATCAAAAAGGAGGAAGGATATACGATAGTAGATCGAGAGGTATAACACTTAACTATCTTCAAATGTAACATGTTTGTAATTGTTTTTCAATTATATAAGCATGATATATTCTGTTTTGTGGCTAATATAACTTGGACCCCAAACATAAACACAAAAGTCAGCGATCCGTACATCGTCTATTCCATAGCTATTCGTAAAATAGAGGTTGGTCGCTTGAACAACAAGTTTGTTCAAGTGACTACTCTAATTGAATAGCACGACAATGACAAGGTTTCTTGGGCAATCCCTCTTGTCAAGGATAATTTTTTTTTATCTGGGGACGTAGAAGGGATCATCATGAACAAGCGACCGAGTTGAAGTGGGAAGCGAAGTTTCCTACCTTCAAGTGGGATCAGAGCTTCAGTTCAAAAACCTTCATCACCTGGAATGAATCGGTCCGTGGATCAGCGGCAAGGTCGTGAACCACATTATATCGGTTTGTTAGCGCTTGTTCTTGTATTGTCTTTTATATTTCCGCTTGTCCTAATCTTATTTGTAGGCAATCAATGAACAAATTGTACCGTACATGAAAGAGGGTTGTTCACCCCCCTCTAGTCGGCCACCTATGTTCCAACACATCTCGGAGAAACCCGCTTGCGTGTATATTTCCAAAGAATTTCCTATGCAAGATGGATGTTCTCCCTAATATTTCGATCCTAAATGAAGGTCGCTTATGCCGGGTCCAATAGGTCAACAATAACCTCCGCTAATCCCCCAGCAAGTATCTTCACAATCATTTTGTAGAACACAGTACATCATGAAATGGGGTGATAATCATTCACGGTGGTGGCATGGGTGGACTTCGGAACCAAGGCAATCAAAGTGTGGTTCCATTGCTTGAGCAGTCACTCGGTGCGGAAGAACTCTTGGATTTCCACTACAAAATATGCACCAATAGTATACCAAGTGGCGATGAAAAATTTAGAGTTATACCCGTCCGGACCCGGTGCCTTGTCTTCTCCAATGTCACGCAAAGCCTTCTGAAAGTCCTCTGCAAAGACTGTGCTGCATAGGCTATCCACCTAAGCTACTGTGAGTCGCCACCCAAGTAGTACAATGTTGTCCAGCGGTCGACAACAGGCCGCAACACCCAGCAACTGATGCATGCAAACTTAACCTCAAATCTCGTGACGGAGGCCATCGAGGACTCGAAGCGTGCACTCGCCCTCAACGCCCGCAAGTGCACGGATGTCATCAAGTAATAAAAGATTATCGTTCCCACAGGGGCTGGGATTCGAATACCGATATATTCAGTGGTTGAAATTGTTTGGAAGTATAATCTAAAAGGTTTCGATTGCGAGGGTTGTCGGTGGACTAAACTCTAATACGGTGTCACACCGAGGAAGAAAGGAGCGTGCCGACATCTTTAAAAAAGGATTCTAGGACTTCGGTTTCTCTTGTGTGTCGCAAAACATGCTGTCAATTGGGCATTGCATAAACGTCTAGCTATGGTTTTGTAGAAGGGACATCATACACTCTCCATATAAGACACCGCATCTACCGGGAGCTATCTCTGCCTTACAAGGATGGAATAGACGGTACGAGGATGCCAAATCAATCCGCACGACAAACCATTTCTGGTTCCATCACATCCTTCTACCCACGGTTATAGGAGATCAGATTTACACCAAGGTTCGTTGTATAAAATGTTGGACTCTCCGAGCTGCAAAATTCACTTTTTGCATTGAGAAAATCTCGAAAGTCGGCCACAGATCCGTGTGAAGATAAATTAAAATAAAATTCATGTACATGTTTAGAAACACTAGATCTACCTTAGATCTACATGATAAAAGTGTTACCCTTGTAGCGACGCCCTTCGCTTATCCCACTCGTCCAAACGCTTTGTCGGATCTTGTAGAGTGTCAAGCGTACACTCCTCTACATGTATCCACATGGACAAAAGGTGGAGAAGACCACTTAGAGTATGCTAGGACTCAAGGAGTGTTGGTGCAATTGGCCCAGGTCACGATTGACCAGACTCGAGTTTGACTCGAGTGATGTTTTGATGTTTGACATAATATATTTGGCAATGATGTTTGACATTGATGTCGGTTAATATGTTGGGGAGATTGTTGGAGCAATCGACCCGAGTCATGTTTGACCGGACTCGAGTTTGACTCGAGGGAGACCTTGATGGTTAACAAGGGTTGACCATGTGATTATGGGAAAGTCCAAGCATGGGTCTTGGCAAGGTAAAGTCCAAGTCATGGGTACTTGGCATGGAAAGTCCAAGTGGGACACTTGGCATTTGGGAAAGTCCAAGTCATTGGTACTTGGCATGGAAAGTCCAAGTGGGACACTTGGCATTTGGGAAAGTCCAAGTTTTGAGTACTTGGCATGTAAAGTCCAACATGGGTTGGCAAGGGAAAGTCCAAGCATGGTCTTGGCATGGAAAGTCCAACATGGGTTGGCAAGGGAAAGTCCAAGCTTGAGTCTTGGCATTTGGAAAGTCCAAGGAGTTTGATATTGGTGGCGTAAAGTCCAAGGGGGGAGTATTGGCAGCATAAGTCCAATGGTTGGCGGCGTAAAGTCCAAGCGGAGTCTTAGCAGCATAATTCCAATGTGTCTTGGCGGTGTGGCACCGTTAGCATGACATAGCCGAGGGAAGCACCTGGAGGCTAGCGCGATGGATGAACAAGTCATGGATGACTTGGAGGGATCCGAGAGGCGTGAAGCTGATGGAGGTGGCTAGACGGCTTAGGTCTAGGCTAAGGGTGGTCTAGCAAGTATGGGGAACCATACTTGGGCTAAAACCTCATGTTTGAGGTGTACCAGTCGACTGGTGCCATGTGGCAGTCGACTGGCCTGAGTTAACTAGGGTTTGACTACGGGAAGTGGCCAAGCAGTCGACTGCTAGAGGTGGGCAGTCGATTGTTGGCTCGAGCAGTCGACTGATCGTGTGATCAGTCGACTGGTGCTTGATATGAACGAAATTTTTAATTGTCGCAATACCGTTCCCAAATTATTTACCGAACCCCCTAACTACACTAATGCAGTATAGGACTGACTTGGATCGTCTCCCAACGAACCTAATGGCTGGACGTTTGTTTTTAAACAGAAGTAAACACCGGGGGTTTTTACAATTTATAAAAACAATTATTCAAAGCTAACCTAATGCAAGAACGATTCAACCTTGCACCGCACTGTCACTATAGGGTACAATGATCACGAAATAAAAGTGAACAATTCAACCAAGCACCGCACTGTCACTATACGGTACAGTAGTCAAACAGTCACTAAAAATTGCAATAAATGAAATGCAGTAAACAAAAGCAATTCAACCAAGCACCGCACTGTCACTATACGGTACACTGGCCAAATGTAAATAAAATCTAAACTAATAACGAAAGCAATTCAACCAGGCACTGCACTATCACTATACGGTGCACTGGCCAAATGTAAATGAAAACTAAACTAAACATGATAAACATAACCTAACAGAAATAATAGCACGATGCAATTAATACAAAATCCCAACTAATTGGTGTTTAACATACTAACAAACACACATATTGATCCAAATAAAACAACGACCGATAACCACATGGCGGTCGTAACAAACCGAACAACCCTCTCCGGCGGTGAATGCAAAGCTGCCCAATCAACGCAGCAGGGAGGACGGACAGACGGAGGAACGTGATCACCATTCCAGCAACTCTAGAGTCACCGGACAGTGAAATGGACCTTCACCGGTGGAGATGGAGCTGTCCTAAACCGGCGCAGCTTGTGGGTGGCTTCGGCGAGATTGAAAGGCCTATCCCAGCTGCCGGAATGGAGTGAATGCCGGTGAAGGGTGTACTCGTCAGAATCCCTCGCTCGCCCCGCTTCAGATCAGCTGTCTGAATCACGGCATCTGGTCTTCCGCCGAGGCTCGGATGGGATCATCGCCTGCTGTCGATGGAAAGGTCCCCGGAATGGAGTGTCGGACTGTCGCCGCTGCGCGTGTAGTCACCGGTCGCCCGCACTCGCGAGAGGAAGAAGACGACCGCTCGAAAGGATTCTGTGCGATCTCCTCTGCCGATTCTAGGAAAGGTAGGTTATTAAATGAAAAACATCAGCCGTCCGATTCAATTGCCCTTTCAATCTCAGTCGTTCCTTAGAGCTAGGGCTTGATTAATCAATTAAGTTGGCTTCATTTGGCTACTCAATCCAATGGCTGTAATTAATCTGATTTCAAACGGACGGATCTGAATGAAAGGATAATTGAATGGAACTAATTGAATCTGAATGGAAAATCATGATCGACCGGATCTAAATGAAAAGATAAGATGTCCAGATCTAAATGTATGGACCGGATCTCTTCAGATCTAGATAGATGGCTCAGAATCGATCAGATCTCATCGGACGATCAGGATTGACTAGATCTGAACTCTTTGATTAAGTTGCTTCTGATCTTGATGAAAGGTCCAGATTAATCACGTTTGAAATAATCCTTCTAGTCCTAGATGAAGCCATATTTGATTCAACTTGAGTCTAGTCCAGTGGCTCATCTCGATCTCCTACAAACAAAGATAAAATTTTCATATAAGTCCAAAAATTAGGAGAATTTACAATAAGGTCTAAAAATATATCCAACTCATAAAACATGTAAATAATCAATAATAAATCACTCGAGAGGATAAAAACAGTGATATTAAGGACCAAAATAATACAACAAAATGGCTGTTATCAATTCCCCCACACTTATTTTTGCGCGTCCCGTGCAAAAACAAAAATAAAAAAACTGACTCACTAACCCATTCCCCAAATAGTACCCAGATCAATAATTCAGAGACAGGAAAAATAAGTTACTTAGGATCACCAAATAGGTCCGAATCTTAGGTAGTCAAAAGATCCAACTCCTACAACATTCAACATGTATGATGATTTACATTCAAATCAAATAGACTAAGCCTGATACAAAACCTCCTAAAATGGATAAATGCACTGATGCTTACATAATAACATAGGAGTGGGGCGCCCTCAAAACAACATGCAATTTTGTACTACCATATGCTTGCTTATCATCTACTTCTCTACTGCTATCGATACATCTCATACATGAATCAAAAGGATTTATCATGAATCAGAATAAGATCAAAAGTAGATTGTAGATAATGTATGCAAAGAGAAGTACAAGATAAAGGTACAAATGAATAGGGAACAAGAGAAGAATTGGAGAAATAAACCTGATGAGTTGCTTTGTGAAATGCTCAGTAACCAGCAATATGGGAAGAGGCTAGAACAATTGGAAACATTAGAATTGGATTCAGGATCAAATGGTTCTATCCAACACATTGCAATTCCATTTGCCTGCATTACAATTGAACTTTTTTTTTTCTCTTTTTTTTTTTTTTTACAAAAGAAACATCAATGGCGCCATTTTTTTTCCCTTTTTTTTGTGTGCAAAAAATCAAGTACTAATTATAGACAAATATATCTCAGGACCAATGACCTCTGAAAACTATTCCTTCCATATCATGTTTCCAACAAAAATAATATAGCTTCTCCCCCACACTTAAAAATTTTGTCCGTCTCGGACAATACAACCCATCAAACTATTCCTCCAACATGGAAAACAATAGATATGAAAAAGATAATCCACAAAGATACAAAGACAATGGATAACAAATGAAGAGATATGACAAGTAAGACATGGAATACGTAAGTATCACATGGATTAGACAAGCAAACCAAGTCAGAAAAAGAGTCAAGAATGAAATCCTTCATCATATTCATGCAAGTAAATGTTACTGTAGTTTTGAAAAGACTCAAAGCAAGTTCTAGAGTAACAAGAATCACATGTGTTATCACACAAAAGTGGGTAGATGATAAGAATGACTTGTAACCTCACTAGGTGAATAAACATCAAGCTTAGACTATCAATAAAAGGTTCACCATCATAACAAGTGACTGCATGCAAGTGAAGTCTCCTATCATACACAAAAATCCACCATTTGATGATCAAACTTGACTAATTTTTACCACCTCTGAAATGATACTAAGGCATGCATAGGGAATATTATTTGACTCAACAACAGCACTAAACCTAGGTAAACAAGCAAACAAGCAATCAACCACACAAATTATTCCGAACATGAAAGGAAGAAAATCAATG
This sequence comes from Wurfbainia villosa, assembly GCA_025175895.1. Classification (NCBI taxonomy): domain Eukaryota; kingdom Viridiplantae; phylum Streptophyta; class Magnoliopsida; order Zingiberales; family Zingiberaceae; genus Wurfbainia; species Wurfbainia villosa. The sequence continues at coordinate 29,576,131 of CM045995.1, forward strand.
TAGTAAATAAAAGAACACACTCCCCTTTCAAGTCGGAGAAAAAGCATCATCATGTCTAGCCCCACCGTATTCTCCAGTATAGAATTGATCTCTCTGCTTAAAATGACATGCATCTATTATGAAAGTGAGACCCTTGATCACTAATGATCACCCTGGGTACTCCAAATCTACAAAATATGTGAGACCTAACAAAATTCACAACAACTAGAGAATCATCAGTCCTGGTAGGGATGACCTCCACCCATTTGGAAACATAATCATATGCCAACAGAATATATGGAAATCCAAAAGATACAGGACACGAACCCATAAAATCAATACCCTAAATATCGAAAATCTCACAGAATAACAAAAGTTTTTGAGGCATTTCATTTCTACGTCCTATTTTTCCTGTTCATTGACATCGCTAACAAGACTTGTAAAATTCAGAGGCATCATGAAATAGGGTGGGCCAATACAAATCAGACTCTAAAACTTTCCTAGCAATTCTTTTGGGGTCCAAAGTACCCCCTACAAGGCAGAGAATAACAAAAAGTAAGTATGTATGAAATGAAACTCATAATCAAGTCCACATCATCTAATAATCTGATCTCTACAAAATTTTTAATGATAAAGATCATCCCATACATAATACTTAGCATCACTTTTCAATTTCTGGACTTGTGCATGAGTAAAATGTGAAGGTACAACACGGCAACTAAATAAATGACAAGATCTGCATACCATAGTGTCTTACCCTACATGTGAAAAAAACTGCTCATCTGGAAAAGAATCTGCTATAGGGGTGGGCTTGATCTCCATCACAATCCTAGTCAAGCTGAAATACCACCTCCTTCTGCAACAATTTGATCAAGGGTAGGGCAATCTAACTGAAGTCTGATAAAATGTCTATAGAAACCTGCATGACCTAGAAAAGCACAAACTTCCCGCACAGAAGCGGGGTAAGATAATGAATATATAGCATGAATTTTAGCAGGATCTACTTCAATACCATACACAGAAATGATATAACCTAAGATATCCCATGCTCGACCATGAAACAACGTTTCTCACAAACATCTGATGGAAGTGATCCTTGGGGCAGTCCCTACACATTCCATATCCCTATCTACATAAAGAGGGCCCACAGATATGTCCTAACAACAAATTATTATTAACTTCAGAATCAATAAAATCACAACAAAATGTAAAAGGTACAGAGATATCCAAATGAAAAACAGACTAAGAAATAAAGTTCATGTAGTCCAACTCATCAGCTATAACCACGCTAAGAATATAATGATCCTCCATCGGGTACCTCATAGTGTCCAAAATACTGAACCGAACTACAGTATCTCCTACCTCCATAGAAAGAGTACAACTTCTCATGAACACACAGATCTTTACAAAACTTGGAATACATGGGAATCTGCTAGCTCCTGGAATTCCCTAGCCTTTTCTTCAACAACCCCCTTCCTAGGCTAGGCCTCTAAGGGAAGAGAAAAACTGCTGCATAAAACTCAAGTAGATTATCGCCTGAAGACCTAGTCATCCACACAAACAAATACAATGAGAAACAAATATAAATGATAAGAAAGACAGTAATAACAAAAGAAAAGAAAACAAACTGACTAACTACAGTTTAAAGACAAACGAACCTATTAAAGTTCCCCAGCAACGGCGCCAAAATTTGATACGAACGAAATTTTTAATTGTCGCAATATCGTTCCCAAATTATTTATCGAACCCCCTAACTACACTAATGCAGTATAGGACTAACTCAGATCATCTCCCAATGAACCTAATGGCTGGACATTTGTTTTTAAACAGAAGTAAACACCGGGGGTTTTTACAATTTATCATAATAATTATTCAAAGCTAACCTAATGCAAGAACGATTCAACCTTGCACCGCACTGTCACTATACGGTACAATGATCACGAAATAAAAGTGAACAATTCAACCAAGCACTGCACTGTTACTATATGGTACAGTAGTCAAACAGTCACTAAAAATTACAATAAACGAAATGCAGTAAACGAAAGCAATTCAACCAAGCATCGCACTGTCACTATACGGTAAACTGGCCAAATGTAAATGAAATCTAAACTAATAACGAAAGAAATTCAACCAGGCACTGCACTGTCACTATACGGTGCACTGGCCAAATGTAAATGAAAACTAAACTAAACATGATAAGCATAACCTAACAGAAATAATAGCAGGATGCAATTAACACAAAATCCCAACTAATTGGTGTTTAACACACTAACAAACACACATATTGATCCAAATAAAACAACGACCGGTAACCACACGACGGTCGTAACAAACAAAACAGCCCTCTCCGGCGGTGAATGCGAAGATGCCCAATCAGCGCAATAGGGAGGACGGACAAACGGAGGAACGCGATCACCGTTCCAGCAACTCTGGAGTCATCGGACAGTGAAATGGACCTTCACCGATGGAGATGGAGATGGAGCTGTCCTAAACCGGCGCAGCTTGTGGGTGGCTCCGGCGAGATGGAAAGGCCTATCCCAGCTGCCGGAATGGAGTGAACGCCAGTGAAGGGTGTACTCGCCGGAATCCCTCGCTCGCCCCGCTTCAGATCAGCTGTCAGAATCACGACATCTGGTCTTCCACCGAGGCTCGGATGGGATCATCGCCGACTGTCGGAGGAAAGGTCGCCGGAATGGAGTGTCGGACTGTCGCCGCCATGCGTGTAGTCGCTTGTCGCCCGCGCTCACGAGAGGAAGAAGACGGTCGCTCGAAAGGATTCTGCGTGATCTCCTCTGCCGATTCTAGGAAAGGTAGGTTATTAAATGAAAAACATTAGCCGTCCGATTCAATTTCCCTTTCAATCTCAGCCGTTCCTTAGAGCTAGGGCTTGATTAATCAATTAAGTTTGCTTCATTTGGCTGCTCAATCCAACGACTATAATCAATCTGATTTCAAATGGACGGATCTGATCGATCTAAATGGATAATCGAAATCCAACGGTCCGGATGAACAGACAAGATGTGTAGATCATAATGCATGGGCCGGATCACTCCAGATTCAGATTAATGGCTCAGATCGAGCCATCACATTGGACGGTCCAGATTGCTCCGATCTCTAATGAATGGAACTAATTGAATCTGAATGGAAAATCACGATCGACCGGATCTAAATGAAAGGATAAGATGTCCAGATCTAAATGTATGGACCGGATCTCTTCAGATCTAGATAGATGGCTCAGAATCGATCAGATCTCATCGGACGATCAGGATTGACTAGATATGAACTCTTTGATTAAGCTGCTTCTGATCTTGATGAAAGGTCCAGATTAATCACGTTTGAAATAATCCTTCTAGTCCTAGATGAAGCCATATTTGATTCAACTTGAGTCTAGTCCAGTGGCTCATCTCGATCTCCTACAAACAAAGATAAAATTTGCATATAAGTCCAGAAATTAGGAGAATTTACAATAAGGTCCAAAAATATATCCAACTCATAAAACATGTAAATAATCAATAATAAATCACTCGAGAGGATACAAACAGTGATATTAAGGACCAAAATAATACAACAAAATGGCAGTTATCAGTGCTCGAGAAATCAGCCACATAATGTTGGTGCAATCGGCCCAGGTCACGATTGACTAGGACTCGAGTTTGACTCGAGTGATGTTTTGATGTTTCGACAAAAACATATGACAATGTAATTGTCATGGGAAAGTCCAAGTCTTGTGTACTTGGCATGGAAAGTCCAAGTGGAACACTTGGCATTTGGTAAAGTCCAAGTCTTGAGTACTTGGCATGAAAAGTCCAAGTGGGACACTTGGCATATGAAAAGTCCAAGCATGGGTCTTGGCAATGTAAAAGTCCAACATGGGTTGGCAAGGGAAAGTCCAAGCATGGTCTTGGCATTTGAGAAGTCCAACATGGGTTGGTAAGGGAAAAGTCCAAGCACGGGTCTTGGCAATGTAAAAGTCCAACATGGGTTGGCAAGGGAAAATCCAAGCTTGGGTCTTGGCATGAGAAGTCCAAGGGGTTTGATATTGGCTGCGTAAAGTCCAAGCGGGAGTCTTGGCAGCATAAGTCCAATGGTTGGCGGCGTAAAGTCCAAGCGGAGTCTTGGCGGCGTAAGTCCAATGTGCCTTGGCGGTGTAGACACCGTTAGCATGACATAGCCGACGGAAGAACCTAGAGGCTAGCGCGATGGATGAACAAGTCATGGATGACTTGGAGGGATCCGAGAGGCGTGAGGCTGATGGAGGTGGCTAGAAGGCTTAGGTCTAGGCTATGGGTGGTCTAGCAAGTATGGGGTCACCATACTTGGGTTAAAACCTCATTTTTTTAGGTTGGGCATTATGGTTCATTGCTCGACGAGTTATTGGTTTAAAATGCTCACGGCGATCATTGCTCATTGGAAGCGATCGATCGGTGTCGGCAACGATCGGCTAGATCAGCGATCGATTGCGACCGATCAATGTCGAGCCTGAAATGCTCCAGCCGTAGCCAATCGGCTATAGCGCGCCAATCGTCGCCAATGTTGCCCGATCGTGCCAAGAGTCCCGTTGGAACTTGTCCGACGTGGATTGAGCCGTTGTCTCACGACAACAGTGGCATCAGTCGACTGGTGACTTATGGTAGTCGACTGATAGGCGGAAATCCAGCCTGATGCAGGTCAAAAAGAGGAGCTCATGGAGGATTTCATTATCAGTTCTTGGGGAGCTTTCTTGAGGCGATTTGCAGGTGCATTTTAGGGCCCTTCAACCTCATCCAAGCAACCAACAAGCAAAGCGCAAAAACCCTTGTTTTGTAAAGTGTTCTTTACATTTCCTTTGTATTTGCTTGTATTTCTTTCGTTTATTGTTGTAAACGTGTGTACGAGGTTTCTCCGCCTCCGACTTGTTGTTGAGAAGGAGTTTATTGATTAGTGATTGCATTGGCGTCGCTAGAGCTCGTTAGAGCTCAATCCGTGGAGTAGGAACCGTTCGGTTCCGAACCACGTTATATCCTTGTGTTCGTGATTGTATCTTTTTGTTATTGCTTTTATTATTTCTATTTCATTGCGCATAACGAGTTTTGTAGAGACGATCGCGAACGAATTCCATCTATGTACGGTCAAACGCTATTCACCCCCCCCTCTAGCGGCGTCAAATCTCCAACATATAATAGAGTCAACACTCGACTGGTCGAGTGAAGGGTCCATCAGTCGACTGATGAGTATGATCAGTCGATTGATGATGGATTCGTTAGACTTATCCAATGTGGATCTAGCCATTGTCTCACGACAATAGTGGCATCAGTCGACTCATGGTCCCGACCAGTCGACTGATCGACTTTTTCCAGCACAGGTTGAAGTTATAAAAGGAGCTCGTGATGGAGGAAAAAGGGATGGTTCCTTGAGGAGTTTTTGGAGCGAATTGTTGCTGCAATTCAGGGTCTCCAAGTGCCACTCAACAAACCAAACAAGCAAGCTCTCAAAAGATTAATTGTAAAGTTTTATTTGCATTTCTTTTGTTGTATTTCATTGTATTTGCTTGTTATACTTAGAATTACTATTGTAATCATTTGTACGAGGTTTTTCTACCTCTGACTTGTGTCGAGATGGAGTGTTTGCATAGTGGTGTGTGATTGGCATCGCTAGAGCTCTTTAGAGCTTGATCCGTGGAGTATGAACCATTCGGTTCCGAACCACGTTATATCTCGTGTTGCGCTTGTGTTCTTGTTGTATTTTCATTATTGTTTATTCCACTGCGTACTAAAAAGAATTGTAGCAAGTAAACGCGATCAAATTCCTTCAACGAATGGTAACGCGCTATTCACTCCCCCTCTAGCATCCAATCAATCCCCTACAAGTGTTATCATAGCAAGGCCGCTCTTGAAGTCTAACAACAAAGGGAGCACGCTAGAGGGTGAAGATGGAAGTCCAAGAACAACTAGGATGGGATATCAACACACCTATCCCTTATACCTTCTATGGACATGAAGGGTTTAGACAATGGAAGGCGAGAATTGAGGATTTCCTAATGATGAGGGAATTCGAAGAATGGTCAATTTTAATGGAGAGATATAGCTATCCAAGAGGACCAAAAGGTAGATTCCTCAAGAAAAAGAGATGGACCGAAGAGCAAGTCCAAGCCTTCGAGAAAAATGAGAAGGTAATGAAGTTTTTAATTGATTTAATACCTAACAATATCTTGTGTATGTTAGGTAATTATGTAGATGCAAATAATCTATGGAGCCAAGTGGCTAAGCTCCATGAAAGTCCATCACCGGTCCATGACGATGAGACCGAAGAGGAAAATGCATCATCCTCACAAGGAAGTGAGGACTTGGAGGTTGAGAGACCATCAACATCCAAGGAGGAAGAGGAAGTAGAATTGGAGGAGACCTCCACCTCTAGGATTGAGGGGGAGGAGATTAGATCACCGGAGCAACATCAAGAAGAAGCTTCAACATCCGGTCAAGATGAAGAAGCTCAAAATCCAATTCCGGCCTCCATTAACCTAGGTAACTCAAACACTCTAATTTCAAATAAAATCCATATAATGTGTTTTGAGTGTAGGGAGTATGGGCACTACAAGAGCAAGTGCCCAAAGAAGGTTAAGAAGGCTCCTCCGGTGCCTAAAAGTCAACAAAAGTCAAAGGACACCGGTCCCCCAACAACTAAAAGCAAGGAGCAAGTCATTTGCTTCAAATGCCGGCAACCGGGACATTACTGGAATCAATGCCCGAAGGGGTAAAAGAAGAGGCAAAATGGAGCATCACAAGTAGGGGGAGCCACTAAGGCAAAACCTAAGGTATATCATGTTAATAATGCTCTTTCTTTAGTTAATAGACAAAAGCATGCTAGGAATTTTAATTCTCTTGCAATTTATGAAAAGCATGCAAATAGGAACAAGTATTTTTGTTTAGGAGCTAAGAATTTTTATTTTGAAAATAAGGAGAAATTTGGGACTAATGTCCCTAAAAATAATTTATCTAAGGACAAACCTAGGTCAAATAACTCAAGACCAATTCTACCTAGGGAAACAATTAGAAAGGTACAAGAACACTTAGGCCTTAATCCCAAGTGGACAAGGCATATGCCTAGGAAGAACCATGCCCATGGTTTAAATCAAAATTCTAAAATTGGGCAATTAGAATTAGAGAACCAAGCCTTGAGGTCAAGCTTGAAAAACTAGAAAAGACTCTTAGGAATATACAAAATCAAGTTCAAGGGTCTAGTGGTCTAAGTCAAGGGTCCAAAAGTCAAAGTCAACACCAAGGACCTAAGAAACAAAAGTCAACCAAGGGCAAGCAAGGTTTGGGTCACAAACCTAAGCCTATGGTGGCTTATCATAGTGTTCCATTTGATTATGGAACACAAACTAGGTCTAGGAAGACCAAGGTCAATAGGGAAGTCATCCCTACAGTTGACCAAGGTTTGTGCCTAGTGGCTAGGGTTTCTAGGAAACCTAGGGTGGCCACTAAGAAGGTTGCAAGGGGAGTTACCCCTAGAGTCAACCTAGGTAAGACCCAAATGACCAAGGCTAACAAGCCTAGGAGGGTCATTAGGAGGGTATCTAGGAAGATCATCCCCAAGGAATACTTAGTAAACCCTAGGAGCTCAAATAGGTTTTGGGTTCCTAAGAGCGTGATTGATTCACGCTAGATCGGTTTAGGGTGTGTCAACCTTGATTGGATGGGTAGTTAACTCAACCATGGCAAAGGTGGCACTTTAGGTTATTTTCAAGGTTATGGTTACCTTGGAAATAGATTTGAATCAATATCCTAAAAGATTTTAGGATGTGCCAATGCATTTTTGGAATTATGAAAAATCAATTAAATTGACACAATTTAGGTTTTGAGGTCTTAATGTGCCATTTTGGGTTTTTAGCACACTTGGGAGAATTTAGGTTTTTTGGCAAAATATGATTAATCCCAACAAATGGCAACTAATATTAAAATTTAGGTATTATGTTGGTGCAACAATGCTCCAAGCATTTATATATGTTTTGATGTTTGGATAATCATCTAAGTTAGACAATATCTTGTGATCTAATTGCGAAAATGTTTAAGTGACAGGGAAATCCAAGTATGATCTTGGCAAAGGAAGTACAAGGGATGGACTTGGCAGCGTAAGACCAAGCTTGTAGTCTTAGCAACGTAAAGTCCAAGTGAACCTTGACAAAGGAAGTCCAAAGTAAAGTCTTGGCAGCATAAGTCCAAGCTTGTAGTCTTGGCGGCGTAAAGTCCAAGCATTTGGCAACCCAAGACATGACGAAACCGAAGGAAGCTCTTGGAAGCAAAGTGCAAAGGATGAACAAGTCGCGGACTCGGAGGGATCCTGAAGGCGCAAGGTTTATTGAGGAGCTAGAAGGTTGTGTCTAGGTCTAGGGTATAAAATCAAGTATGAATTACTCATACTTGATGAGTATCAATCGACTGATACGATGTATCAGTCGACTGGTCAGGCGTTCGACTGAGTCAGGGTGAAACCCTAACCATCAGTCGACTGCTTTGGGAAGAGCAGTCGACTGATGTTGTGATCAGTCGACTGCCAAGGGCATCAGTCGACTGATCAAGGGGAATATCGCCACATAATGCAGTCTCACTCGACTGCTGCCTTGATCACTCGACTGATCACCCCATCAATCGACTGATGGAGGGATCAGTCGACTGATCACCTGGCCGTTAGAGATTGCGGCTACGAATCTTTGCGGAGATCGCGTTTCAGAAGTCGTTGGCTTCGGTGGCAATCGACTGATGGTAAGCATCAGTCGACTGATCGAAGCCCAACGGGAAAAACAGCCCCTCTTCTATAAAAAGGGGCCATGGTGAGCTTGGTGAAGCTAGTGCTCTTGCTCCCAAATACACCTACGTGCTCACCAAGCTTTCCAAGTGTTTTTAGCAATTCAAAACCTCCTCTTCTCTTGTTCTTAATCATCCATCATTGTAAAGAAGAGGAGTGCATTGTAAGATAAGGTTTCTCCACCTTGTTTCATCCAAAGGAGGTTCTAGTGAAGATTGATTAGGGCTAATCCACCTTACGGATTGCCGTGGAGTAGGAGCATCATCTCCGAACCACGTTACATCGGGTGTTAGCTTTGTTTCTTGTTTTTGTTTGTGCTTATATTTGTATTGCTTCCGCTAACATTTTTGTCGAAAGAAAGAAAGGCTAATCACCCCCCTCTAGCCATTCCAAGGGTCCTAACAAGTGGTATCAGAGCCCGGATAGCTTGGAAGATCTCAACATCAACCAAGACATCAATGGCTCTTCAAGAGGGATATAGCACCGCTAAGCCACCACTCTTCGATGGGAGCCATTTTGCGTATTGGAAAGGTAGGATGAAGTACTATCTTATCAGTAATATTGAAATTTGGCATAGTATTGTAGATGGCTTCGAAGAACCGGTGGATGAACATGGACATCCTATTCCAAGCAAGGATTGGACAAGAGAAATAAACAAGAAATTTGAATCAAATGCAAAGGCCGTCCTCACCATCCAATGCGGCGTCACAATGGAGCAACTCAACAAGGTGGGGCCTTTTGAATCCGCCAAGGAGCTATGGGAAAAGCTCATTGAGCTAAATGAAGGTTCCAAGGAATCAAAGAGGGCCAAGAAGGACCTATTAGTTGGACAACTTCAAGCCTTCCAAATGAAGATGCATGAAACCGTAAGTCAAATGCATGGAAGGTTCAAGGAAATTGTGAACGGACTCCATATCATAGGTGAGCGAGTTGACAACCGGGATTTGGTAAGGTATATTTTACAAGCATTTCCTAGAAATTCTTTATGGACTTCTATAGTTGATGCCATTAAGGTAACTAGGGATCTTTCGCAAATTAAAATTGATGAATTATTTTGTGAGTTCGAATTACATGAGCAAACTAACATGTCCTCTAAGGAAAAGGGGTTAGCTCTATTTGTTGAGAAGAAAGAAAAGAAGAAGAAGGAAAGAAAAGAAGCATCATCATCATCCGAGTCCGAGAATGTGTCAAGTAGTGATGAAGACTCATCTAGTGAAATGACAAATTTTGTCAAGAAGCTTTATAGAAGGTCAAAAGAGTTCAAGAATAGAGAAGCAAGGAAGGGGTCTCATTCCTCAAAAGGTAAATTTAGTGGTAATTCAAGTTTTAGTAATAATGTGATTTTTCATGCTTGCAATAAGAAGGGACACATAAAGCTGAATTGCCCGGAGCTAAAGAAGAAGGAGAAAAAAGAAAAGAAAAAGAAGGACAAAAAGGAGAAGAAGAAGAAGGAGGCTATGGTGGCTCAAACCACATGGGACACACCAAGCGTTGAAGACTCTTCCTCCGATGATGAGCTTTGCCACATTACACGCCATGTGGCACTCATGGCATTAGAAGATGATTCCGGCACATCAAGCCAAGAAGACTCTTCAAGTGATGAATCGTCATCTAGTGATGATGAGGTAATGAATTCTCCCAAGATTAAGCTTCTTTATAAATCAATTGCCTATCTTAAAGAAGCTCTAGATAAGTCAAAATCTAAGGTTAAGAGCATGAAGGTAGAACTAAAGACCATTAGGGATGAAAAGCTTTCACATATTGACTCTTGCATGCTTAAGGAAGAAAATGACAAACTTAAGGATGAGGTTAGTGAATTGAAAGTATGTTTAGAAAAATTTTCAAATGGCTCAAAGTGTCTTGATATGATTCTTAGTAGGCAAAGAGCGGTTTATAACAAGGCCGTTTTAGGATATAAGCCAAAAGAAAAAGAAGTTGCTTATATTTCATTAATAAATAGGAAAGCAACTATTAAGGGTAAGGTTAAGAAAGCTTAGGTACCTAAGAAGTTTTTACTTAATGTTACCGGTCCAAATGTTTGGGTACCAAAAGCTTGTGTTTTTCATGTGATTTAGGTAGGAGAGCGAGGTATGTGGATTGTGGATAGCGGTTGCTCAACACATATGACCGGGGATGTGAGCAAGTTCTCCACAATTAAATATGTGAAGAAGGGAGTGGTGTCCTTTGGAAATAGTGGAAAACTCAAGATATTAGGTAGAGGAACAATTGAGGTATCCCCCAAAATTGTTATTCACAAAGTCTTGCTAGTTGAAAATATGAAATTTAATTTATTAAGTGTTAGTCAACTTTGTGATGCAAACTATCATGTCTCCTTTGAATCCTCTAAATGCATGATTAGACACAAGGAATTAAATGATTGCATGTTAGTTGGATATAGGAAATCAAATATCTATTATGTTGATCTTTCATATGCTTCTAACATTTCTACTAAGTGTTTTGTTGCAAAAGAAGAGGAAAGTTGGCTATGGCATAAAAGATTGGGGCATATCAACATGAAAAACATAGCCAAGGTAGCCAAGATGGAGTTGGTCAAAGGGCTACCAAAGATCAAGTATGTCAAGAACAAATTATGTGATGCATGCCAAGAAGGAAAACAAACAAAGGCATCACACAAAGGTAAAACCCTAACCAATACCTCTTTACCATTAGAATTATTACATCTTGACTTATTTGATTGCCATAGTACTCCATCTCTAAATGGTAATAAATATTGTTTGGTTATAGTAGATGATTTTTCTAGGTATACTTGGGTCTATTTTATAAAACATAAGGATGATACCTTAGAAATAATCATAGGATTTAGTAAAAGGGTTGAAAATGAAAAGAGTCTCAAAATCAACCGGATCCGTAGTGATCATGGTGGTGAATTTGAAAACCTAAAATTTTCACAATTTTGTTTAGAGCAAGGGTACAAGCATGAGTTCTCTTGTCCTAGAACACCCCAACAAAATGGGGTGGTGGAAAGGAGAAATCGTGCCCTACAAGAGGTGGCTAGGACCATGCTTAATGCATATTCTCTACCTAGCTACTTGTGGGCGGAAGCGGTTAATACCGCTCGTTATATCCAAAATAGGGTTCAAATTTATAGGTTTTTAGGAAAAACACCATTTGAATTATGGAATGGGACTATACCCACAATTCATTATTTAAAAGTCTTTGGATGTAAATTTTATATTCTAAATACCAAAGATAACTTAGGAAAATTTGAATCAAAAGCGGATGAGGGAATCCTAGTTGGATACTCATCCACAAGTAGAGGGTATAGAGTCTACAATAAGAGAACCAAAGGGATTGAGGAGTCTTCCAATGTTCAATTTGATGAAACTACTAGTACCTACCCTAGAAAGTCCTCCATTGATAAGGATATTAATGACAATAATCAGGACATTACCCAAAAACTTCAAAATTTGACCATTAGGGGTAATGATCAAGGGGGAGGAAGAGGAGACTCCGATGATGAAAGAAGGGTGGAAGATAACAATGATCAAATTGAAACCCCTTCTAGAAACCTAAGAATTCATCAAGATCATCCACTTGACCAAGTAGTAGGAGATCTATCTCAAGGAGTAAGAACTAGGTCATTTAATAGACCTCCTACTAGTCAAGTTTCTCTTATCTCACAAATTGAGCCCAAATCGATCAATGATGCATTACATGATCCGGATTGGATTTTGGCAATGCAAGATGAATTGGCTCAATTTGAGAGAAGTTAAGTGTGGGAATTAGTACCTAGACCCAATGATAGCACCATAATTACTACAAGATGGGTCTTTAGGAATAAGCTAGATGATCAAGGAAATATCACTAGAAATAAGGCTAGGTTGGTTGCTAGGGGTTTCAATCAAGTTGAGGGGCTTGACTATGATGAGACTTATGCCCCGGTTGCAAGGTTAGAATCTATTAGGATTCTCTTAGGGTATGCTTCCTACATGGGATTTAAACTTTACCAAATGGATGTTAAATCGGCGTTCTTAAATGGTTTTATTAAGGAGGAAGTATATGTAGAGCAACCACCCGGATTTGAGAACATAGATTATCCAAATCATGTATGTAAGCTTAGGAAAGCATTATATGGGTTAAAACAAGCTCCCCGGACATGGTATGAAAGATTGTCATCCTTCTTAATTTCTAAGGATTTTAGAAGAGGCCAAGTAGATCAAACTTTGTTTATAAAGTCAACGTTAAAAGATATATTCATAGCCCAAGTATATGTTGATGATATCATTTTTGGGTCAACAAATGATGATCTTCTTCAAGACTTTATAAAAAATATGGAAAATGAATTTGAAATGAGTTTGGTTGGAGAGCTTACCTTTTTCCTAGGTTTACAAGTCAAACAAACCAATGAGGGTATTCATATTTATCAAACCAAATATGCAAATGAAATGATCAAGAAATTTGGTTTGGAAAATGCAAAAAATGTAACCACTCCTATGGCCACTAGCACTAGAATAGATAGTGATCATGAAGGTAAATCAATTGATCTTAAACTGTATAGGAGTATGATTGGTAGCTTACTATACCTAACCGCTAGTAGACCCGACATTTTATTTGCGGTAGGTATGTGTGCAAGATACCAATCTTGTGCCAAAGAATCACATTTGGTAGCCGTCAAAAGAATATTAAGATATATTAAAGGCACCCTAAATGTAGGACTTTGGTATCCTAGGACTAAGTCATTTGAATTGCTTGGTTATACCGATTCCGATTATGCCGGGTGCAAATTGGATAGTAAGAGTACTAGTGGTGGATGCCAATTTCTTGGGCCCTCCCTAGTTAGCTGGAGTAGTAGGAAGCAACATTGTGTTGCTTTATCAACCACCGAAGCCGAATATGTGGCTATGGGTGGTTGTGTAGCTCAATTACATTGGATGAGACATACTCTTGTGGACTATGAGCTACACTACTCTAACATTAAAGTTTATTGTGATAATGTGAGTACCATCAACTTGACCAAAAATCCGGTACATCACTCTAGGACCAAGCACATTGAAGTGAAACATCACTTCATAAGAGATCATGTGGCAAGAGGGGATATTGAACTTAATTATGTAGAATCTAAGTCCAACCATGTCGATATCTTCACCAAAGCTCTTCCCGAAGCTGAATTTTCATCATTAAGGAGAGAGCTTGGTATGTTCTTTGTAGAATAAAATTCTAGATTTGCATGATCCTATACTTATATAGCTTCTTTAATACCTTGATGCATCTCACAATATCCTTAAGAAACCTTGATTTTTGTATTGAAATACTTAGAAACATGTGAGATGATAGGGAAGGTGTACTTGACTCATCATGCTTGTTATGATGCATTACTATGAGCCAATACTACACCTAGAGACATGAATACCTTATGGACCAATCATTGGGAAGGCTTATATTCAAGTAATGAATACATAACTCAAAGAACATGGTTGGAAATTCCAAATAATATATATTTTAAACTATTTTCATCATATTTTGACAAACAGTTTTCAATTGGAACACAAAAGTGATACAAAGATTGCAAAATCTTTAGAACTTTTGATAGGTTCCAAGTTTGTATCAATCTTGTAATTTGGAAAACATATATTTTTCAAATTATTTTTACTTGATAAAGTATGAATTCAGAAATGTGTACGCAAAATTTCGTGATTTTTTGAGAATTCTAGAATTTCTACCGCATTTCTAAAATTGGGATGAAAAGGCTGAAATTTTGGTTTCGGGCCTATGATTATTTAGTTGATTTTTGATAATAAACTCCATTTTCTGATATTTGGTGTATCTTTGATGTCCTAACACTATAGTATGATAATATTGCGTATAAACAAGATTTAGGACTGACTAATGCAGTGTTTTAGGGGGAGTTTTCATAAATTACATCTTTTTCATCCCCAAAACCATTGTTGGTGCAAAGTTAGGACTTAATTTTTGAATTTTTGGTATGCTTTGCTTCAACAATTGTTTACACATTATAAAGCATATCTTGGATTAAGGGGGAGCTTAATTTCAATATTGTACCTTAGTCCAAGATCTAACACATTATTTCCTTCATGTTTGAATCCTTCTCTTTTTGATGTATGTCAAAGGGGGAGAAGGAGTGTTTAAGTTATAATTCATATTGAAAATTTGATTATGTGTGTATTTAAAGACCTAACTCAGATGATTGCCAAACATCAAAAAGGGGGAGATTGTTGGTGCAATAATGCTCCAAGCATTTATATATGTTTTGATGTTTGGATAATCATCTAAGTTAGGCAATATCTTGTGATCTAATTGCGAAAATGTTTAAGTGACAGAGAAATCCAAGTATGATCTTGGCAAAGGAAGTCCAAGTATGATCTTGGCAAAGGAAGTACAAGGGATGGACTTGGCAGCGTAAGACCAAGCTTGTAGTCTTGGCAGCGTAAAGTCCAAGTGAACCTTGACAAAGGAAGTCCAAAGTAAAGTCTTGGCAGCATAAGTCCAAGCTTGTAGTCTTGGCGGCGTAAAGTCCAAGCATTTGGCAACCCAAGACATGACGAAACCGAAGGAAGCTCTTGGAAGCAAAGCGCAAAGGATGAACAAGTCGCGGACTCGGAGGGATCCTGAAGGCACAAGGCTTATTGAGGAGCTAGAAGGTTGAGTCTAGGTCTAGGGTATAAAATCAAGTATGAATTACTCATACTTGATGAGTATCAATCGACTGATACGATGTATCGATCAGTCGGCGTTCGAGTCGAGGTGAAACACTAACCATCGATCATTGCTGGGACAGCAAGATCGGTCGGCCCGTCGTGATCGATCGCCAAGGGCATCGATCGGTGATCGAGGAATATCGCCACAGAATGCAGTCTCACTCGACTGCTGCCTTGATCACTCGACTGATCACCCCATCACTCGACTGATGGAGGGATCAGTCGACTGATCACCTGGCCGTTAGAGATTGCGGCTACGAATCTCCGCGGAGATCACATTTTAGAAGTCGTTGGCTTCGGCGGCAGTCGACTGATGGTAAGCATCAGTCGACTGATCGAAGCCCAACGGGAAAAACAGCCCCTCTTCTATAAAAAGGGGCCATGGGGAGCTTGGTGAAGCTAGTGCTCTTGCTCCCAACTACACCTACGTGCTCACCAAGCTTTCCAAGTGTTTTTAGCAATTCAAAACCTCCTCTTCTCTTGTTCTTAATCATCCATCATTGTAAAGAAGAGGAGTGCATTGTAAGATAAGGTTTCTCCACCTTATTTCATCCAAAGGAGGTTCTAGTGAAGATTGATTAGGGCTAATCCACCTTACGGATTGCCGTGAAGTAGGAGCATCATCTCCGAACCACGTTACATCGGGTGTTAGCTTTGTTTCTTGTTTTTGTTTGTGCTTATATTTGTATTGCTTCCGCTAACATTTTTGTAGAAAGAAAGAAAGGCTAATCAGCCCCCCTCTAGCCATTCCAAGGGTCCTAACATATTACTATACCTATATATTTTATATGCTATGCTTTGATTGCTATATGCCATGTCATGACATCATGTTTATTTTTAATCTTTTTATATGTCATGATTATGCTAAGGTTTTAAGTTAATGTCATGTATTTTTAGTTTTTTATATCATATGTCATGACATCATGATCATTGGCCATGTTTTATTTTTCTATCATTATGCCATGATCATTTCATGCATTTAATGTATTGAAAATTGATTTAAGGACAATGGAATTACTTGGAGTTCCATTTATAAGGGAATCAAGTAGTGTTGCCTTAGAAAATGCATGAAACCCTAGACTAAATGAACCAAAACCCACATCTCACATCCAATTGACATGTATGTGTATTTATACACCCTAGATACATGTGAGATACTAGGATATGAGTTAAGTTCAAGGTGCATAGTTTTTGCATCTAGATGAACTAAAACTCATCTTTAACCAACAAGTGGATCATTGGGAAAGCTTGCGTACAAGTCATGTGCATAGAGCCCAAGGAATATGATCTAAAATAAGGTTTTGAAAACATTTTAAAATCATTTTGAAAAATCTTGGTGAATTCTATCTTTTGATAGCAATCATCATTGATAGAATTGATACAAAATAGGGCCAAAACATTGAAAATTTCAATGGTTTTGAGTTTTGTATCAAACTCACAATTTTATGGATAAAATAATTTTCAAATATTTTTCACCCATTGTATGTGTCATAGGTATTATACGTATCAATTTTCATGATTTTTTGATATACATATAATTATTTATGAATTTCCAAATCTCATTTTTGATAATTGAAAAATCGAGATTTTCAGTTATCAGTCGACTGCCCTGGGTGGCAGTCGACTGATGTGGGTGTCAGTCGACTGGTAACTGTCGGAGTCGACTGACAATGCTGATTTCGGGAAAACAAGATTTGTTTAGCCCGTGTTCAGCTGCGATTAAGGTCCCTAACCACTCCTAACCCTAAGATATGCTTTGGGAAGCATTTTAAAGGGTGAAAATCCATTGGATATGGTTAGGAAAATGGTTTAGGGTTTGTATCAAATCTAAGGTGTGGAAAGTTCATGTTTGAACTTTGAACCTTATTTTTGATGGTTTAGAGTTCCTATTGGCTTAGGAACTTCCCAAGGACATTGTTGGTGCAATGGTCAAGGGGGAGCAAGCCTTTAGGGGGAGGAATTCATCATGGGATGATGAATGGTATTTTTCCTCATGAGGAGGAAAATGGGATTTTGAGAGACCCAATTTGGAAATTGGGAGAGCATATAGGATTGACTCTCTTGAGTGATATGGGACTTATCACTAGGAAGATGGTAGGCATCCTAGGTATTTTTAGACTAAGGGGGAGATTGTAAGATCTCATTGGGACATAAGACATTGACCTCCTTGGATGAGCCTTTTTTATGTATGTCAAAAAGGGGGAGAGTAAAATCACCAATTTGGGAAATTGGTAAGGGGTTTGAGTTAGAGGCCTAACTCAAGGTTTGTTTTGTCAAACATCAAAAAGGGGGAGATTGTTGTTGCAATCGGCCCAAGTAACGATTGACCAAACTCGAGTTTGACTCGAGTGATGTTTTGATGTTTGACATAATATATTTGTCATTAATGTATGACATTGATGTCGGTTAATATGTTTGGGAGATTGTTGGAGCAATCGACCCGAATCATGTTTGACCAGACTCAAGTTTGACTCGAGGGAGACCTTGATGGTTAACTAGGGTTGACCATGTGATTATGGGAAAGTCCAAGCATGGGTCTTGGCAAGGTAAAGTCCAAGTCATGGGTACTTGGCATGGAAAGTCCAAGTGGGACACTTGGCATTTGGGAAAGTCCAAGTCATGGGTACTTGGCATTGAAAGTCCAAGTGGGACACTTGGCATTTGGGAAAGTCCAAGTCTTGAGTACTTGCCATGTAAAGTCCAACATAGGTTGGCAAGGGAAAGTCCAAGCATGGTCTTGGCATGGAAAGTCCAACATGGGTTGGCAAGGGAAAGTCCAAGCTTGAGTCTTGGCATTTCGAAAGTCCAAGGAGTTTGAAATTGGCGGCGTTAAGTCCAAGAGGGAGTCTTGGCAGCATAAGTCCAATGGTTGGCAGCGTAAAGTCCAAGCGGAGTCTTGGCGGCGTAAGTCCAATGTGTCTTGGCGGTGTAGACACCGTTAGCATGATATAGCCGAGGGAAGCACCTAGAGGCTAGCGCGATGGATGAACAAGTCATGGATGACTTGGAGGGATCCGAGAGGCGTGAGGTTGATGGAGGTGGATAGAAGGCTTAGGTCTAGGCTAAGGGTGGTCTAGCAAGTATGGGGGAACCATACTTGGGCTAAAACCTCACGTTTGAGGTGTGCCAGTCGACTGGTGTCATGTGGCAGTCGAATGGCCTGAGTCAACTAGGGTTTGACTGTGGAAAGTGGCCTAGAAGTCTACTACCAGAGGTGGGCAGTCGACTGATCGTGTGATCAGTCGACTGGTGGTTGAGAAATCGGCCACAGAATGGAGTCGACACTCGACTGGTCGAGTGAAGGCTCCATCAGTTGACTGATGGGTATAATCAGTCGACTGATGATGAATCTGTTGGACTTATCCAATGTGGATCTAGCCGTTGTCTCACAACAACAGTGGCATCAGTCAACTGATGGCCCCGACCAGTCGACTGATCAACTTTTTCCAGCACAGGTTGAAGCTATAAAAGAAGCTCGTGATAGAGGAAAAAGGGATGGTTCCTTGAGGAGTTTTTGGGGTGAATTGTTGCTACAATTCAGGGTCTCCAAGTGCCACTCAACCAACCAAACAAGCAAGCTCTCTGAGTGACAGAGAGCTTGGGTAATGACAGAGAGCTCTTCATGGGCTGTGACACGGTTTGGGCTATCTAGGCCACTTGTGTCTCCAACATCCTTGTGTGACTTGCAAGGTCGTCAATGGTGGCCTTCAAATCTCTGAGTGATTCTTCAGATTTCTGATGTTGGCAACGAAATTCCTCATTGGCCTTAGTTTGGGTAGCAATGAAGTCTTCTATCATTAGTTCCAGTCTGGACTTCTGTGGTTCCTGCGCATTGCCCTGCTACTGCCCATACCCCCTGATGGTTGGGAGTTTCCCGAGTGATTCTTATAGGAGAAATTCGAGTGATTCCTCCATGTGGGATTGTAGGTACTAGAGTATGGGTTGTTGGGCCTTTGATTATAGTCCCCAACTGCATCAACATGCTCAATCTGCTCTTCTGAGGTTCCCTGCCCTCCATAGTGGTCCTCTCAATACGATGCCGCTCCCTCTCTAAAGTCAATGGTAGTGCATGCAGATGAAGGATTCAAAGAGTCAAAACGTCTGCTAAGTGCGTCCATCCTTGCTGATAAGTGGTTCATGGAGTTGACAGTGTATCTTCCCGCTGCAGGCGTTGGTTGACCATGTTCGGAAGCCCATTGATGGTGGTTCTGGGCCACCTCTTCTATCAGCTCTTCTACTTCATCTATGGTCTTATTCATTAGTGCTCCTCCTACAGCAGAATCCAAGGACATCTTCGTGGCGTACGCGATCCCATTGTAGAAGATGTGGATCACCAGCCACCTTTCCAGTCTGTGGTGGGGGCATTGGTAGAGTAGCCCCTTGTAGCGATCCCAAGCTTTGAATAAGGACTCCCTCTCCTTCTGGAGGAAGCTCGTGATGAGATGGCACCTGTGAGCAGTCTTGCTTGGTAGGAAGTATTTGTTCAGAAACTGCTGCTCGCATTGCTCCCATGTAGTGATGCTTCCCGAAGGTAGGGAGTGAAGCCATGCCTTAGCCTTATCCCGCAATGAGAACGGGAATAGGCTCAGGTGGATCGTGTCAGCAGGGGCTACATTCATCTTCATTGTCGAGCAGATTTTTAAAAATGCCCCAAGGTGCCGATTCGGGTCTTCAGTCGCAGCTCCCTCGAATTGACTCTACTGGACCATATGTATAAGTGCTAGTTTAAGTTCAAAGTTATTCGCCAAAATAGATGGTCCAGCTATACTCGGCCTAAATCCTCTACCGCTAGGAGCTGCATAATCCCGCAGAGGTCGGCTACCTATATTTACTTCTGATGCAGCTTTATCCTCCATCCTTTGCTATTCTACTTTCTGACGATGAAAGGTTCGTTCGATTTCTATGTCGATCGAAATCATGCCTTCTGATCCTAAGCATCTAAGCATATAAAGAACCGAGCCACAAAAATTAGGAGTGCTACCTAATTATAAGAAGCAGGAAATAAAACAATCTAGCTAATAAAATCTAAGATGCAATAAGGAAATAGAAACCTACTGCTAAACAAAATGAAAATCAAAAACTAAATCTAAATATGGAAAATTTATAACTAAAGTAAATAAGGTAAACGAGAATAAAACAAGTAAATAAATCTAATCCTAAATCTGATCCAATTTTCCACTGTTGGATTCGATATTGAATCAATCAGTCTTCGATAACGGCGCTAAAATCTTGATGCACGCGAACGCGACCTAAAATCTCGTGATGGAGGTCGTCGAGGACTCAAAGCGCACGCTCGCCCTCAACGCCCGCAGGTGCACAGATGTCATCAAGTAATAAAAGATTATCGATCCCATAGGGACTGGAATTCTAATACTGATATGTTCAGTTGTTGAAATTGTTCGGAAGTATAATCTAAAAGGTTTCGATTGCGAGGGTTGCAAATGGACTAAACTCTAATACGGTGTCACACAGAGGAAGAAAGGAGCGTGCCGAGATCTTTAAAAAGGGATTCTAGGACTTCGGTTTCGCTTGTGTGTCGCAAAATATGCTGTCAACTGGGCATTGTCTAAACGTCAAGCTATGGTTTTATGGAAGGGATATCACACACTCTCCCGATGAGCCACCGCATCTATCGAGAGCTATCTGTGTCTTATAAGGATGGGATAGACGGTACGAGGATGCCAAATAAATCCCTGCGATGAATCATTTCTGGTTTCATCGCATCCTTCTACCCATGGTTACAGGAGTTCAGGTTTACCCCCTAGGTTCCTTGTATAAAATCCCCTAAATCTTAGATACGAGGGTTGTCACCCCTCGTACCGCCTAAGCACAGTAGGTAGAAAACCAAATACGCATAGATATGGGTATAAACAATTTCCAATTGCAAATTCAAACTCAAAAATAGAATTTAATGTGAACCAACATCTCATGCGCACACAAGCTACTCCCTAATCCAAGAATCGAAGGAACTACTCCATATATAAAAGAGGAGAATCACAAGGCATGTACATGTTCGAATATTTTAGAAATAAAATGCAAGAACAAGAAATAACAATGCCTGTGTCCTTCTCTCCGGCATTGAAGTGTAGAACGTGGACCTCCGGCGGCGTTCTCCCTCCCCGTTGTGAGTTCCCGAAGCTTTTTAGGGCTTTGGTGTGTTGTCCCAGTCGTCGTGACTCCCCCTAGGGTTTGGGAAGATCCGTCCTTATATAGACATCACCTCAGACCGCTGCAAAATCCAGAAAAAGGCCTAGTTGCGTCAATCTGCTGGGTTGCCACACAGTCATGTTTCCACACGGTCAGGCTGTGTGCAACCCTAGGGTGGTTGATCTTGCCTGTTGGTGCAATCGGCCCAGGTCACGATTGACCAGACTCGAGTTTGACTCGAGTGATGTTTTGATGTTTGACATAGTATGTTTAACATTGATGTTTGACATTGATGTCGATTAATGTTTTGGGGAGATTGTTTATACAATCGACCCAGGTTATAATTGATCAGACTCAAGTTTGACTCGAGGGAGACTTTGATGGTTGACTAGGGTTGACCATGTGATTATGAGAAAGTCCAAGCATGGGTCTTGGCAAGGTAAAGTCCAAGTCATAGGTACTTGGCATGAAAGTCCAAGTGGGACACTTGGCATTTGGGAAAGTTCAAGTCTTGAGTAGTTGGCACAAGGAAAGTCCAAGCATGGGTCTTTGCATGGAATGTCCAACATGGGTTGGCAAGGGAAAGTCCAAGCTTGAGTCTTGGCATTTGAGAAGTCCAAGGGGTTTGATATTGGCAGTGTAAAGTCCAAGCGGGAGTCTTGGCAGCATAAGTCCAATGGTTGGCGGCATAAAGTCCAAGCGGAGTCTTGGCGGCGTAAGTCCAAAGTGCCTTGGTGGTGTAGACACCGTTAGCATGACATAGCCGATGGAAGCACCTGAAGGCTAGCGCAATGGATGAACAAGTCATGGATGACTTGGAGGGATCTGAGTGGCGTGAGGCTGATGGAGGTGGCTTGAAGGCTTAGGTCTAGGCTAAGGGTGGTATAGCAAGTATGGGGGCACCATACTTGGCCTAAAACCTCATGTTTGAGGTGTGCTAGTCGACTGGTGCCATGTGGCAGTAGACATGACATCATGATCATTGGCCATGTTTTATTTTTGCTATTATTATTCCATGATCATTTTATGCATTTAATTGATTAAAATTGATTTAAGGACAATGGCATGACTTGGAGTCCCATTTATAAGGGAATCAAGTAGAGTTGCCTTAGAAAAATGCATGAAACCCTAGTTTAGGGAGAGCAAAACCCACATCTCACATCACATTGACATGTATGTGTATTTATACACCCTAGATACATGTGAGATGCTAGGATATGAGTTGAGTTCAAGGTGCATAGTTTTTGCATCTAAATGAACTAAAACTCATCTAATTTCAATTGTGGATCATTGGGAAAGCTTGTGTGCAAGTCCTGTACATAGAACCCAGGGAATATGATCCAAAATAATATTTTGAAAACATTTTAAAATAATTTTAGAAAACCTTGTTGAAGCCTATCTTTTGATAGCAATCACCAATGATGAAGTTGATACAAAGTGAGCAAACATTGAAGTTTTTCTTCACTTTTGGATTTTGTATCAATTTCGATATTTAATGGGTAAAATAATTTTCAAATATTTTTCACCCATTGTATTTACTATAAGTAATATACGTATCAAATTTCGTGATTTTTCAATATACATAGAATTACTTATGACTTTTCAAAACTCGATTCTGATAGCTGAAATTTGAGAATTTCAGTTATCAATCGACTGCCGCCAGATGGCAGTCGACTGATGAAGGGCAGTTCGACAGATTATTGATAGGAGTCGACTGTCAGGTCTGATTTCGGGTTAACAAGGTTGTTTAGCCCATTTTTAACCATGGTAAAGGTCCCTAACCACTCCTAACCCTAGGATATGCTTTGGGAAGCATTATAAAGGGTGAAAATCCATTGGATATGGATTTGGAGAGGTGTTAGGTCAAAGTATCAAATTTAAGGGTGGAAGAGTTCATGTTTGAACTTAGAACCTTAATTTTGGTGGTTTAGAGTTCCTATTGGCTTAGGGCCTTCCCAAGGACATTGTTGGTGAAATGGTCAAAGGGGAGTAAGCCTTTAGGGGGAGTTATCCATCTTGGGATGATGGATGTGTTTCTCCTCTTGAAGGGGGAGAAGTTATTGGGAGAGTATCATCAATTGGGAAAATTGATGGGTTTTTGAGACCCAATTTGGAAATTGGAAGAGTGAATAGGATTGCATCTCTTGAGTGATATTGGACTTATCACTAGGAAGATAGTAGGCATCCTAGGTATTTTTGGACCAAGGGAGAGATTGTAAGATCTCATTGGTACATGAGACATTAACCTCCTTGGAGGGTACACCTTTTTTATGTTAGTCAAAAAGGGGGAGAGTAAAATTACTAATTTGGGAAATTGGTAAGGGGATTTGAGTTAGGGGTCTAACTAAAGGTTTGTTTTGTCAAACATCAAAAAGGGGGAGATTGTTGGTGCAATCGGCCCAGGTCATGATTCACCAGACTCGAGTTTGACTCGAGTGATGTTTTGATGTTTGACATAGTATGTTTAACATTGATGTAGGTTAATATTTTGGGGAGATTATTTATACAATCGACCCAGGTTATAATTGACCAGACTCGAGTTTGACTCGAGGGAGACTTTGATGGTTTACTAGGGTTGACCATGCGATTATGAGAAAGTCCAAGCATGGGTTTTGGCAAGGTAAAGTCCAAGTCATGGGTACTTGGCATGGAAAGTCCAAGTGGGACACTTGGCATTTGGGAAAGTCCAAGTCTTGAGTACTTGGCACAAGGAAAGTCCAAGCATGGGTCTTGGCATGGAAAGTCCAACATGGGTTGGCAAGGGAAAGTCCAAGCTTGAGTCTTGGCATTTGAGAAGTCCAAGAGGTTTGATATTGGTGGCGTAAAGTCCAAGCGGGAGTCTTGGCAACATAAGTCCAATGGTTGGCAGCGTAAAGTCCAAGCGGAGTCTTGGCAACGTAAGTCCAATGTGCCTTGGCGGTGTAGACACCGTTAGCATGACATAGCCGATGGAAGCACCTGAAGGCTAGCACAATGGATGAACAAGTCATGGATGACTTGGAGGGATCTGAGTGGCATGAGGCTGATGGAGGTGGTTAGAAGGCTTAGGTCTAGGCTAAGGGTGGTCTAGCAAGTATGGGGGCACCATACTTGGGCTAAAACCTCATGTTTGAGGTGTGTCAGTCGACTGGTGCCATATGGTGTAGTAGACTGGCGTAGTCAACTAGGGTTTGACTGTGGGAATAGGACTAGCAGTCGACTTATAGGCCTAGCAGTCGACTGATCTAGTGATCAGTTGACTGGTGCTTGTGAAATCGAGCACAGAATGGAGTCGAGACTCGACTGGTCGAGTGAAGGCTCCATCAGTCGACTGATGGGTATCATCAGTCGACTGATGATGGATCCGTTGGACTTATCCAGCGTGGATTTAGCCTTTGTCTCACGATAACAGTGGCATCAGTCGACTGATGGTCCCGACTAGTCGACTGATCGACTTTTTCCAGCATAGGTTGAAGCTTTATAAGGAGCTCGTGATGGAGAAAAATGTATCCGGTTCTTGAGAGCTATTGGGGCTATTTGTTGCTGCAAATCAGGTCTCCAAGTACAAGCAAGCAACCAAGCATTCAAGCAATAAAAAACAAGTGTTGTAAAGTCTTTTGTTTACTTGTCTTTCGTATTTGCATTGTATATTGCTTGTATTTCATTCTTGTTGTTGTAAGATCGTTTGTACGAGGTTTCTCCATCTCCGACTTGTGTCGAGAAGGAGTTATTGTGATTAGTAGTGCGTGTTTGCATTGCTAGGGCTTTTAGAGCCCGATCCGTGGAGTAGGAACCGTTCAATTCCGAACCACGTTAAACACTTGTGTATTTGTGTTTGTCTATTTCGTATTGCTTCATTATTATTCCGCTGCGCGCTAACAAAATTTGTAGGCGAATGCGAAATGAATTTCATCACGAGACGCTATTCACCCCCCTCTAGCGGCCTCAAATCTCTTACATCGCCCAATGGACACGGTCGTGTGTAGCCACATGCCTTGGTCGTGTCCCATTCTGTGTCTAGTTGCAAAATATCCTTCTTTTGCTCCGAAAGTGCACCTTTTTCCCCTGAAATGCTATCCTGCGTGTAAAAGTACAAAGAGCAGACCTCCGAACCAGAAAATAGGAAATGCGTACAAAATAGAGTGACATATGCATGAAACTAACATAAAACATAATGAGATGTGAGCAAAAACTACTCCTAAAATCCTATATGTTTCACTCACATCAGCAACCCACTGAAATGCTGTACAAATTGTGCAGTGACCTCCTCCAAGATGGTGGTTCCCTCTTTGTACGCCTTCGGAAGATATAAAATGGCGTTCCGCTTGTTGTTCCATTTGACCATGTCATGGAAGAAGCGAGTGCACTGATGACTACCTTTTAAATAGGATGCCTTCACTCGTTGTTGATAGAAAAGGCTCTCTGCATCCGCAAGCAAGGTGGACTTCCACCTCAGCTCCATGTACTTTGGTCGTGAGGCTCCGTCTGCTCCTCGTGGGGGGTTGTCCGCACGCTGCACAGGGCTTTTTGGGCAGTCTGGCGGCCTGCCTATTGCTGCCTGGGTCTGCCACTGCACATTTCTCATTCTGTCTGCCCTATAGGCCTGCCTGGCTAGGTCGCAGGTCTTTGCCAGCCCCTCGTGGGGGGTTCTCTGTTAGTAATATATGAGAGATGTCCTAAGGCAATCGCTTTATGTATGAACCATTTATATGATAAATGAAGATTCACTATTTGAGTATACATGTTTAATGTATTTGATTGGATCTTAAACTCATTTACTGAATGTCCACAATACGATTCACAGCATGAGAGAATTTGTGATTGGATCACAACTAGTGAGTATCTCTACATGTGTAATTGTGATGTATCAGAATTATCCCTAGTCGATGAATTGATGGATTTGGACACCATCAATTCTGTCGAGACTAGCACGAGGTATACTCCTTGGTGTATCCAAGCAGCTGATTCTCACTGGCTGGAGACATTGTGATGTCCGGAGTTAATCGTGGATGCAAGTTATGGTAACTAGTTCATTGGAGTGACCAGCCGTAAGACTTCATATGGTTCTCTGCATATATAGATATGTCAATGAAGTTCTTACTGTGGCTTAAGTGCGATGTTCCTTTGACTTGCGGTATTCAAGTCATCTTGATCATGGAGACTTATGCTTTGACATCTTAAGCAAACATCTCCGAGGAGATGTGGACCCGGGATGATTGGGTATAAGTCGAAGTGATCGAAGGTGTTTGAATAGCCTATAAAGGATTCACCACTCCTTGCGAGGAGAGGTATACCCATGGCCTCTCGTCGGATTGTTACTAAAGTCTTTGGCCAAAGCATTACATGTATAGAGTAAGGTACTCTTCGATACATGTGGAGTAACTAGAATCCGTAGGACGAGGAAATGATACTTGGGCTAGGTGTGACGTAGTCAGCCTAGTGGGGACTGACACAATAGACCATGTCCTGAACCAAGTGGGTATAAGATGAGTGAAGGGAATGGGGCACGATTCATTCGAGATACTGAAGGGTTTCAGAAATAGTTCTGGATCAACCGTTGATCTTTTCGGTTAATTGGGGATCATGATGAACTACTAGGTGCCACTCATGATCGTTCTATAATTAATGGTTAATTAAAGACGGCCAACATAAACCGAGAACCTATTTGGTCACACGCACAACGAGTGTAATCCAAAGGATTTAAAACGAGCTTGAGAATGGGATTCTCAGACCGAGAGAAACTATGTTTGGTTGGACCAAACATAAAGCGAGCATGAAATTGTTTCAGTCGCAATTGAAGCATGGATGGGCCATGTCTTATGAAGACATAATGGATGAACCAAAATGGTTTGGTTCTAATCCAATGGATGAGAATAAACCAAAGGGTTTGGTTTATTTTAAACGAATGAACCAAAAGATGGTTCGGTTCGTTTTAACTTAAAATAAACCATCATGGTTTGGTTTATTTTAACTTATCCTAATGGAGCGGGTTAACGGGCTTTATGGATATGATCCATTAACCATTAAGAGAATTAGTTCTCTATAAAAGAGGGCTTAAGGGATTGTTAAACCCTAACTAATCCAAACCCTAGCCCTTGGAGTTGCCGCCCACCCCTTGAAGAAGGTTTTCGGCGCCAACCCTAATGTGCCGCCGCCCAACCTCTTGTGCCGCCGTCCAACTTGTTGCCGGCGACCAAGCTTCAGCCGGTGAACCTCCGGCGACCCTCCGGTGATCTCCTCTAGGTTCGGTGATAAGGTGAGCTTCCATCTCTCCTTGGCTGGCCTCTATTCCTCCACCAAAAGCTGTCCAGTTTTTCTGGACAGCTTGTTTCTTTGTTGTCGGAGCGTCGTTTGGACGACGGTTAGTGCTCCGATAGCGCCTAACTTACCGGGGATTTGATCTCCGGTAATCCTCTGAGGTGGAGGATGAAGGATTCGTCAATTGGTTGACTAATACCTCTCCGGAGAAGCGAGTTTTGAGATTTCGTTTTAGGATCCGAATTTGGATTCGGATCGTGATCATCTCTCGATCACGTCGTCTTCAACACGAGGCTAGTAACCCATACGAAGACGAAGCTCGTGACTTAGCGAAGTCATCCCGAGGAGCTCGGCGTGGATACTGATAGAGACGATTCTTACGAGGATCGTTCCGGTTGATGCCGTTCCCGCTACACGTCATACGGAAGGTATAACGTAGATAATTTTCTTTTATTGCAAATTTTAATTTACGGTTATGTCTACACTTGTTGTAATAGCATGCGTGTGTTGTAATAAATATAGATTTATTATTTTTAATTGCTTCCGCTGTGCTCATGTTTACGAAACATGATCGAACACACACGCCGCGGTGCCGGAAACCCAACAGTGGTATCAGAGCCCAGGTTGTGTTTCGACATAATCGTAAAATGGTTTTGCGATAGTCATAATGTATTTCTGGAAATTTTCTAAATTTTGGAAATTTAGAAGTATTTATGGAAATTTTTCAATTTTGGAAAGTCTAGAAGTATTTATGGAAATCTTCCACTTTTGGAAAGTTGGAAGTATTTATGGAAATTGATATTTTCCATAAATAAAATATTTGATTAGATTCTGGAAATTTGTTTCCTAATTTAATCATGATTTGATTTGAAATCAAATCTTAAAATATTTTATTTCCATAAGTAGTTTTAATGATTTAGGAAATTGGTTTCCTAAATAGATTTTCCTTAATCAAATAATTCCATGAATAAAATATGTGATTAGATTTGGAAATTTGTTTCCTAATTTAATTATGATTTGATTTGGAGAATCAAATCTTAAATATATTTTATTTCCATAAATAGTTATGACATATAAGGAAATTATATACATGACATAATTGTATGCCATGTAATTGCATTAGATGCATAACATTATGCCATGCGTGTCGTGACATGTAGATGTATGACATGTATGTCATGCCATGTAGATAATAGTTATTTGCATGCAAAGAGGATGAGACATAAAAACCCTTAATCAATATTAAAGCCTACACCTTCCATTAATATGGTTAGAACCAGAGTTCTGTTTCTTGTTTGGGTTGTTGGACTCTCTCCAAGCCCGGCTCGAACCTGAATATGTTCAAACCATGGAATAGTTTAATACTAATATGGTAAGAGTCAGAGGTCAATCGTTAGCTTTGGTTGTTGGACTCTCTCCAAGCTGGGCTAATTGGTTGAATGCGCTCTAACCATATTAAAACTGTCCTGATTAATGGGTTGGCTTTAACCTGGAGCATCGACTTGTTGGACTCTCTCCAAGGTCGATGTAAAGGGAGGTAAAGTTGGGTGCTATGCATATGATGCATACTTGTTAATGTGTTAACAACCCGATGTATGTGTGAATATTCAATTAGTTGATAGCACATTGTGATAGTTGCATATACGGGATATGCAATTGGTATAGATGATACCTACCGTCGTAGTTACGAATGGCTTGTTGGACTCTCTCCAAGGTTGTTCATAACTATGATGGATATCAGCCCATTCGGAGATGGACCTACAATCTCCCGAAGTGATTTTGGGGTTTTTGAAATTCGAAAAATGAATGGGATTTATAAATGTATATTGATGCATTTTAAAATAATCTTTCTCATATATGCTCGTTTTGTATTTCTAAGATAGATCATGATGTCTTTGAATTGCGTTCCATTTTGGATTCGAATAAATTGACTGGGCCGAGCTTCATGGACTGGCTTAGAAACTTGAGAATTGTTCTCAAGGTGGAAAAGCTTGCGAATGTCCTCGAAGCGTCTCTTCCCGCCCGTCCTAGTGACAATGCAACTCTGGACCAATTGTTGGCCTATCAGAAACATGTGAATGATTCTGAAATGGTGAGTTGCATCATGCTAGCTGCGATGGAACCCAAGCTACGAAAGCAGCATGAGCATATGGATGCTCATATCGTAGTCCTTCATCTTTGTGAGTTGGTTGATGAGCAAGTGAGATTCGAAATGTTCGAAGTCTCAAAGCTCCTCTTCACCTCTGAGATGCTAGAAGGTTCATCTGTGGTACTGCTCAATATGCTGAAGACTGTGGAGTCTTCTGAGAAGCATGAGCAGGGGACGGTGCTGTTAGTTGATTCCTCGAAGAAAGGTTCTAAGAGGAAGTTAAAGGAACAACAGAAGGGAAAGAAGAGAAGGGCTAAGAAGGTAGAACTAGCACAAAAGGAAACTTGCCATCATTATGGCAAGGAGAGCCATTTGCGAAGAAAGTGCAAGATTTATCTTGAGTCCGTGAAGAAGGATAAGGCATCGGATGCCCCATCTTCTTCAGAAATCTTCTTTATTGATTGTCATTCTATTTCCTTAGACACTTGGGTATTGGATACTGGGTGTGGCTCACATATATGTAATGACATACATGGGCTAAGGAATAGAAGAAGACTCGTCAAGGGAGAGTCAAATTTACGTGTTGGGAATGAAGCAAAGGTTGCTGCACTCGCCATCGGAACGTATTTGTTGAAACTCCCTGCAGGACTTGTCTTAGAACTGGACAATTGCTTTTATATTCCTTTTTTGATAAAGAACATCATTTCTATTTCTTGTTTAAATAGAAATGGTTTCCATTTGACGTTTAGTAACAATTGTTGTTACATAACTTTGAATGGGGTTCTTTATGGGACTGAAACTTTAAGCAATGGTGTTTATACGTTGGACGTATCCAGTGACATTTGCAATATCGAAGCGAGCAACAAGAGTGCTCGAAAGGATAATCAAATAGACTCCTACATGTGGCATTGTCGTCTTGGCCATGTAAGCAAGAAACGCATGTCCGAATTACACCGATGTGGAATTCTGGAATCGTTTGAATTGGATTCATACGATACATGTGAATCATGCTTAAAAGGCAAGATGACTAAGTTACCTTTTACTGGAAAAGGTGAACGAGTGGGAGAGTTACTAGGTCTAATACATACTGATGTATGTGGACCTATGTCAACTCAAGCATTAGGAGGCTATAGCTACCTCATTACCTTCACCGATGATCACTCACGGTTTGGGTATGTGTTCTTGATGAAACACAAGTCTGAAGCCTTTGAAAGGTTCAAAGAATTCAGAAATGAAGTAGAGAAACAACATGACAAGAGTATTAAAATACTTCGATCGGATCGAGGTGGTGAATACTTAAGTCAAGAGTTTCTTGATTATCTAAGAGACAATGGCATATTGTCTCAATGGACTCCGCCCTATACACCACAGCATAATGGTGTATCTGAGAGGCGTAACCGGACCTTGTTGGACATGGTCAGGTCAATGATGAATCATGCAACTCTTCCCAAGTCCTTTTGGGGTTATGCACTTCAGACAGCTGTTTACTTGTTAAACAGAATGCCTACCAAGGTAGTCTCAACTACTCTATATGAGATATGGAATAGTAAGAAACCTCATGTATCTTACTTGAAGATATGGGGTTGTCCTGCTTATGTGAAGCGGACTGTATCAGACAAATTGGATGCTAAGTCTGATAAATGTCTATTTATTGGATACCCTAAGGAAACAAGGGGTTACCAATTCTATCATCCTGTGGAACAAAAGGTGTTTGTTTCAAGGCATGCTGTGTTTCTAGAGAA
Organism: Wurfbainia villosa; assembly: GCA_025175895.1. NCBI lineage: Eukaryota > Viridiplantae > Streptophyta > Magnoliopsida > Zingiberales > Zingiberaceae > Wurfbainia > Wurfbainia villosa. Next base: position 29,607,786 of record CM045995.1, read on the forward strand.
AGAGTTTCTCTTGCAAGAAAACAGTGGGAGTGTCGTCGAGCTTGAGGAGGCTCGAGAGACTCAAATAGACATTGATGAGATACCTGGTGAAGCCGCACAAATGACAACTCATAGTGATGAGCAATCAATTTGGACCTATTGTAACACCACATCTTCGTAGATCCGTAGAACACACAATATTCTGAGAGATATGGATTTCTCATAAGTGAATCGAACGACGTGTTACTCATTGATGATGAGAGCCTACCAGTTATGAAGAAGTCTTGACAAGTTCGAGAAGGGATAAGTGGCTTGATGCCATGAAGTGGAAATGGATTCCATGTACGAAAACCAAGTTTGGAACTTGGTTGACCCACTGAAGGCATAAAGCCTATAGGGTGCAAGTGGGTTTTCAAGAAGAAAACATGGATGGTAATGTGATTACCTATAAGGCTAGATTGGTGGCGAAAGGATATCGTCAAAAACAAGGTGTTGATTATGACGAAACCTATTCGCCTGTAGCTATGCTTAAATCCATTCGGATGCTCCTGGCCATAGCGGCTCATTATGATCATGAGATATGGAAGATGGATGTGAAAACAGCTTTCCTTAATGGAAACCTGCTCGAGGACGTGTATATGATACAGCCTGAGGGTTTCACATCGGTTGATAAAACCAAGGTATGCAAATTGCGACGATCCATTTATGGATTGAAGCAAGCATCCAGGAGCTGGAATATCCATTTTGATGAGACAATCAAAAAGTTTGATTTCTCACAAAATCCAGACGAACCTTGTGTGTACAAGAAGGTTAGTGGGAGTGCAGTCGTGTTCCTAGTATTGTATGTCGATGACATATTACTTATAGGAAAGCGATGTGTCAATCTTCTGATCGATTAAGGTTTGGTTATCCAAGACATTCTCCATGAAAGACCTGGGAGAAGCAACCTACATCCTTGGGATTAAGATCTATAGAGATAGATCGAAACGGTTGCTTGGTCTTTCGCAGTCTACATATATAGACCGAGTGCTAAAGGGGTTTAGCATGTCGGAATCCAAGAAAGGTTTCCTACCCATCAGGCATGGGGTACACCTTTCGAAGTCTATGTGTCCGCGCACAGAAGACGAGAGGATTTGCATGAGTAAGATTCCCTATGCATCCGCAATAGGATCTATCATGTATGCTATGTTGTGTACGAGGCCCGATGTATCGTATGCTCTGAGTGTCACGAGCAGATACCAGTCCGATCCAGGAATGGATCATTGGGCGGCTGTTAAGACGATCCTTAAGTACTTGAGAAGAACTAAGGATGTGTTCCTAATATATGGAGAAGGGTACATGGTGATACGTGGGTATACGGATGTCAGCTCCAGACAGACAAGGATGATTCCATGTCTCAGTCTGGGTATGTATTCACCTAGAATGGAGGCGCAATAAGTTGGAAAGGTTCCAAGCTTGACACTATAGCGGATTCTGCCACTAAGGCAGAATACGTTGCAGCTTTGGAAGCAGCAAAGGAAGTTGTTTGGATCAAGTAGTTCATCTATGAACTTGATGTGGTCTCATCAATGATCCAAACATGTGCTTCGCCGCTATCATCTTATCAGAGAGATCATTAGTAGGAACGAAATACAAATCGAGAAAATTCCCACTGAAAGGAACTTAGCGGATCCTTTGACTAAAGCATTACCTCAAAGTAAGTTTGAGGGTCATGTTAGTGCTTATGGTATTGGATACCGTAGCGATTGGCATTAGGCCAAGTGGGAGTCTGTTAGTAATATATGAGAGATGTCCTAAGGCAATCGCCTTATGTATGAACCATTTATATGATAAATGAAGATTCACTATTTGAGTATACATGTTTAATGTATTTGATTGGATCTTAAACTCATTTACTGAATGTCCACAATACGATTCACAGCATGAGAGAATTTGTGATTGGATCACAACTAGTGAGTATCTCTACATGTGTAATTGTGATGTATCGGAATTATCCCTAGTCGATGTTCCTTTGACTTGCGGTATTCAAGTCATCTTGATCATGGAGACTTATGCTTTGACATCTTAAGCAAACATCTCCGAGGAGATGTGGACCCGGGATGATTGGGTATAAGTCGAAGTGATCGAAGGTGTTTGAATAGCCTATAAAGGATTCACCACTCCTTGCGAGGAGATGTATACCCATGGCCTCTCGTCGGATTGTTACTAAAGTCTTTGGCCAAAGCATTACATGTTTAGAGTAAGGTACTCTTCGATACATGTGGAGTAACAAGAATCTGTAGGACGAGGAAATGATACTTGGGCTAGGTGTGACGTAGTCAGCCTAGTGGGGACTGACACAATAGACCATGTCCTGAACCAAGTGGGTATAAGATGAGTGAAGGGAATGGGGCACGATTCATTCGAGCCATCTTGAAGGGTTTCAAATAGTTCGATCAACCGCTGATCTTTTGCTTAATTGGGGATCATGATGTACTACTAGGTGCCACTCATGATCGTTCTATAATTAATGGTTAATTATAGACGGCCAACATAAACCGAGAACCTATTTGGTCACACGCACAACGAGTGTAATCCAAAGGATTTAAAACGAGCTTGAGAATGGGATTCTCAGACCGAGAGAAACTATGTTTGGTTGGACCAAACATAATGCGAGCATGAAATTGTTTCAGCCGCAATGGAAGTGTGGATGGGCCATGTCTTATGAAGACATAATGGATGAACCAAAATGGTTTGGTTCTAATCCAATGGATGAGAATAAACCAAAGGGTTTGGTTTATTTTAAACGAATGAACCAAAAGATGGTTCGGTTCATTTTAACTTAAAATAAACCATCATGGTTTGGTTTATTTTAACTTATCCTAATGGAGCGGGTTAACGGGCTTTATGGATATGATCCATTAACCATTAAGAGAATTAGTTCTCTATAAAAGAGGGCTTAAGGGATTGTTAAACCCTAACTAATCCAAACCCTAGCCCTTGGAGTTGCCGCCCACCCCTTGAAGAAGGTTTTCGGCGCCAACCCTAGTGTGCCGCCGCCCAACCTCTTGTGCCGCCATCCAACTTGTTGCCGGTGACCAAGCTTCAGCCGGTGAACCTCCGGCGACCCTCTGGTGATCTCCTCTAGGTTCGGTGATAAGGTGAGCTTCCATCTCTCCTTGGCCGGCCTCTATTCCTCCACCAAAAGCTGTCCAGTTTTTCTGGACAGCTTGTTTCTTTGTTGTCGGAGAGTCGTTTGGACGACGGTTAGTGCTCCGATAGCGCCTAACTTACCGGGGATTTAATCTCCGGTAATCCTCTGAGGTGGAGGACGAAGGATTCGTCAATTGGTTGACGAATACCTCTCCGGAGAAGCGAGTTTTGAGAACTCGTTTTAGGATCCGAATTTGGATTCGGATCGTGATCATCTCTCGATCACGTCGTCTTCAACACGAGGCTAGTAACCCGTACGAAGACGAAGCTCGTGACTTAGCGAAGTCATCCCGAGGAGCTCGGCGTGGATACGGATAGAGACGATTCTTATGAGGATCGTTCCGGTTGATGCCGTTCCCGCTACACGTCATACGGAAGGTATAACGTAGATAATTTTCTTTTATTGCAAATTTTAATTTACGGTTATGTCTACACTTGTTGTAATAGCATGCGTGTGTTGTGTGTGTTGTAATAAATATAGATTTATTATTTTTAATTGCTTCCGCTGTGCTCATGTTTACGAAACATGATCGAACACACACACGCCGCGGTGCCGGAAACCCAACATTCTCTACACTCCGCTCAAGCCAGGGGTGCTGCCTACTGCTAGTTGGTTGTTGCCTGCTCCTGGGTAGTGCCAAGGTTGTTGTTCTGGACTGCAGCACCACCAAGCAGCATGTTCTACTCATCCTCAAGCTCCGCCTTCACTCTTTTAGCCCTCTCGAAGATGTGGCTAAAGTGCAACCGGTCGAGTTCCCACAACCGGCCCTTGAGCCATGTAAGTTTGGCTTTGAGTCCAAATTTAGCGTAGCCTAGTACCATCTACTCCTCCACCAAGCATTGGAAGTCTCCATGAAATGCCCACATGTTGTAAAATTTGAAGGGTCGCTTGGTGGCACACTCCCGCTTGAAGGTGGACACAATACAACATGAATGATTCGAAAGACACCCCAGCGGTGTGAACTTCGCAAGGCTATCATACTCCGCTGTCATCGAATGAGAATTAACCATGGCACGGTCAAGTTTAAAGGAAACCATACCATTGGTCCATGTGAGATGGCATCCGATAGAGTTGAGATCTGTTAAGCCACAAGTGTGAACCAACGAGCTAAGGTCCCGCAACTCATAATTGGAAGCCGCTTGACCTCCTTCCTTGTCATCTATGCTCAACAATGAGTTGAAGTCTCCCATTATTATCCAAGGCACCGAGACACTCTCCCCAAGGCATGTGAGCGCACTCCAAAGTGGTCACTGAGTAACAATGGAATGGAGTCCATACACGAAGATGGACAAGAAGACCCTTTTGGTGACAAGGCAATGTAAGAATTGCTTCGCCACATCAAGGACCTTCGTTGAGACCCGGAGCTTGTCCCATAGAAGCAAGATGCGACCACGATTATAAAACCCAAAATTATGAACAAAATCAATACCAACTAAATGATCACGGACGATGGGGGTGAGGCGATCTTCCGTGAGCTTCGTCTCAAGTAATGCGATCACTAGTATCCTTTTACTCACAAGGAGGTGTTGCCCCCCCCCCCCCCCCATGCTTTAAAGCCCCTTATGTTCCATGATGCCAGCTTCATGAGTGGTTTGTGTGGGCTGCTCGCGCCTATCGCCACCCTGCTAACTGCCATGCAACCTCACCCACGATGCTTGAGGTTTATGGGGTAGTGCTACTATTGTTGGCACCATTGGAAGATGCATTGGTGTCCGCTGAGCCCAGTGTTATACTTTGTGCAGTGATGTCGGAGCTGGCCATCACACTCTGGGGTTCATCGTCAGTGTGTTGTTGGGTGATGTTGACAACCCCCCATAGGGGGCTACTAGCCTGTGACTCGCCTAGCAGGAAGTTCACGCTTGGTGCGTGGCACTCACAACCTCGACAGTGTGGTACTATCCGCCTAAGCCGTCTTTGCAATACAAGAGGATCGTATGCCTGAGCCAATGAGCCACTGTCAGGCCCAAGTGGTACCTGTCTGCCTGTGATGCACACTACTTGGTGGGAGCCCCACCGCATCAGATCTACACACCATGTACAAGACGGGCACAATCACCATGGAGTGCCAACCCTGCGGGCATAGCTTAGCTACGGCATGGTCATCTGGGCACCGCCGACCGTGAGGGTTTGTTTCCGTGATCGCACACCATGCGCAACACCCCGTGGGTCACCGTCAGCCCCCCGTGGATCATCGTCAGCCTGCGAGGATGTGTTTGCTTGCCCTTGTGTGCCTCTGTTAGCCCCGCCCCGCAGTGGATCGTTAGCTGCGAAGGTCACTCGTGCACATGTGTGCCTCCGCCAGCCCCTACTAGGCATCGCCAACCAAGAGGGGGCCTTCCTACCTATGCAAGGCTCTGCGATTGTCTGTTGTTTCCCACTTGCTGATCCGCTAGGGCACTGAGTTGTTAGTGAAAGCCCTAGAGCCAATCATGTGATGATTGTTGTATCATATTCCTATTTATAAAGGCATGGTTATTAAACTTACTTGTATTGGTGCCAAATAACTAAGTATAAAAACGTCCTTGAGTAGAAGGTTCTTATCTATATCAATCGATTGGTTGAATCGATAATGAGATGATATAGAGAACACTACTCTTAATTATTCCTAGTAAAGTATTAACATTCAAGGACAATGTTAATGCAAAGAGACTAGCATGTAGGTCAACTCGATGACTTGATCTCATAAGTCATGGATATGTGATATCAAGTTGACACATGGGTATGCATTGGAGAATGTATACTGAATGACCCGCCATGAGAAAGTATCATGGATCATTATATGAGTGTAATATACTTTCTCATGTGACTATTAGTATGACTATTAGTAGATCTAAGGTTTTAAACATTATATATAGATCTATAGTAGATCTAAGGTTTTAAACATTATATATAGATCTATAGTAGATCTAAGGTTTTAAACATGTACATGTAGTTTTTTTTTATCTTCGCACAGATCCGTGGCCGAATTTCGGGGTTTCCCAACGCAAAAAATGGTTTTTGCGCCTAAAAAAGTCTAACAGTGGTATCAGAGCCACGTGCGAAGCATGTGTTGGGTTGTATACTAAAAAGTCTATCTTTTGTATGAACATTTTTATTTTGAAATAAGGATCACATGATCATTAATTATTTGCATATTTATGGTTATGCATATTGTCTAATACATTACATTGTAGATAACATGGTGTGTGATGTCACACAGGAGATCATGTTATCGGCTCCTTGTAAAGTATAAGTAAAGGCTCACAACCGAGATGGCTTTAGATAAACCATTGGTATGGTTGTAGTGTGATTTGGTATTGGTTTGTCTTGACCATAGAATCACACTAGTACACTTTGTGTGTATTGAGCAGGACCGACTTAGAGGTGATTCGATTTATTGCTGACTACATAATCGAATCGGACTTCAGATATTATATTGTACATGCTCTTAATCCCGATATAATAACGGGCACATATACTTAGTATTCATCTCTTTGATTTACCAATGGGCGAGATTTATAGAGTAAATCGATAGGATCGGTAAGTTGGGAAATGATATTACTTATATGGTGTGTCGTTGATTATAAGAGGAAACCGTGTCCTATATATTAGGATGATGATGTCCCCTTGAGGAGCTCATAAAGTTCATCATGTAAACCCTGTAGGTGGACTTGGTCCGGCATGATGATAAGGATGAGTGGTACTACTCATGGAGTTAGATGTTGATTAATTAATGACCAGTAAATTAATTAATCAACGGACATTTGAGATCTTAAACACGGGGAGAAAAATATACAAATAATATATAAAGCCCATATTAACTTATGGGGGTTGGTGAGGTAGATCAATGATAATCCTTTAGTGGATTGGATTATCATTAATGGATTGGACTTTATGTGGGCTTGATCCATTGGGTGGCCAAGATCTAACTCCTCCTCATGGTCCCTATTGTAGCCTATTAATACCGCATGAAGCCTAGATCCAATGGATGAAAACAAAACTCTAGATCCAACGGTAGAGATAAAATCTCTAGATCCGACGGTTGATATTAAATCCCTATAACCAATGGTGGAGATTAAAACAAGGCTTATCCCTAACTTTATAAAAGGAGGCTTTAGGGTGGGTGGCAAGGAGAAATTCCAATAGAGATAGTATTAGGGTTTGAGACGCATAGGGTTTGGAGGTGTTGGACGGCCACAAATAAGGAAGTTTTTTCCTTTTCTTCTTCCTCTTCCTAGGTGGTCGACGCCCATCTCCTTCTCCCCTCCCTTGGCTGGCATCCAAACCTAATGCTTCTCCTCTCCTTGGCTGGTGGAAACAAGGCTTAGGGTCTTCCCTTAGAGCTCTTGGTCGACATCTATCTTCTTCATCCAATCCTTCTTGGTCGGCGGCAAGCACCAAGCTTGGAGCTTGGTGGTTGGTTGAAAGAAGGAAAAGTGTTTTGTTTCTTATTCTTCCTCTTGTTCGGAGCGAGCAAGGAAGGTAGATTGGTGATCTAGGAGCTTCGACTTTTGGTAGATCGTCGCCCACACGACGTCCAAAAGGAGGAAGGACATACAATAGAAGATCGAGAGGTATATTGATTGTCTATTTTATTTTGTAACATGTCTATAATTGTTTTTCAATTATATATGCATGTAGTATTCTATTTTTATGGCTAAAATAACTTGGACCCCGAATATAAACACAAAAGTCGGTGATCCGTACATCGTCTATTCCACGGCGAATAGCACGACGATGAAAATGTTGCTTGGGTGATCCCTTTTGTCTAGGATTAAATTTTTTTAATCCGGGGACATCGATGGGATCCCCATGAAAAAGCTACCGAGTTGAAGTAGGAAGCGAAGTTTCCTACCTTCAAGTGGTATCAGAGCAACGGTTTTTGATTTTGTGTGTTTAGGATTCGTTTACTTTTATGCACTTTTCATATATTATATGTGCCGGATAATAGTAGGATATGCGTAGGTTAACTTTTTGGTTGCAGGCATAGGATCCAACTATTATGGCAATATGTGTGTATGCGATTGTATGTGTGTAATTGTATATTTTGTTGAATCCTTGGGGTTGACGAGGCTAGTATTTAATTTTTGTAATTAGATACGGCATTGTTTAGCCACTATTTCTATTTTAGTTTACTTTCGATCTAGATTTCATGTACACTCCCTCTTGGAGTATAGGATCGATGGATGTAAATTAAAATAGTTTTTCTCGTCTCGGATGTCCGGATGGCTTGTACATGGCGTAGGGAGGAGCGGACGACATGGCGATATGATGGGAGACATTTTGAAGACAAAAGCCATAATAGTTGGAAAAAATTTATTTTTCATATTTATTGCTTATTGTTTGATATGCATGTCGTCGGCTAGAAAATTCCTCAATTTCAAATTACTAAGTGGGAGAGGAATATTTTTATAAATTCCCACGGCCTCCATTACGATTTGACATGTGATGCAAACAAACTTGCACGTCGGATTTGAGTGCCTTCCTCCCCATCGGATGAGTTTGTTTGCAGATCGCAAGGTCGAATATGGTTATAAGAAATTATTAAGGAGCGTGTGTACTTCCCCATCAGAAGACACAAAACCCGAGATAATTACCTTGGTACCGAGTAATGGTGAACACTTAGATACAAATATAAGTATCCTCCCCATCAGAGTCACTGCTTTTATTTGTAGGGCCAAAGAGGAACCAACTATTAATTTTACTTGTTAAAAAGTTAGGTTGACAAGATAGTAAAATTAATGGGTAAAACCTCCTCTTACAAATGTAGAATTCATATACGTCCACACTATCGTGGCATACGATATTCTCGATGTTTTGAGGTGTTGGTTGATTTTAAAATTTTATTGTTTAAGGAATCAATAATTTTTTGAAATCTAATGTTTTGATCTATGTGATTCTTAAGTTTTCTTTCAAAATGACTTTCAACCCGCTTGCTATGATACTAAAAGAAAATAAACTTACTAGACCCAACTATGTTGATTTGAAGAGGAATCTTGACATTGTCTTGACTGTTGAGGAATACAAATATGTACTCCTCGAAGAGTGCCCTCCTAAGCCTGCGGATGATTCTAGGGAAAAGGAGAAGGAGAGTTATAAGAAGTGGATCAAGGCCGATGAGATGGCGCGGTGTTACATTTTGGCATCTATGTCAAATGTTTTGCAACATCAGCATCAAGCCATGCCCACTGCTTATAACATGATGCTCAATCTCAAAGAGCTTTCCGGACACCAGAATCGAGATGCAAGGCAGGATGCCATGAGGAACTTGTTGACGATCACCATGATCGATGAAATACCCGTAAGGGATCATGTTCTCAAGATGATGGCTCATTTGAATGAGTTGGAAGTCCTCGGAGCTGAGATCGATGGGGAAACCCAGGTCGATATCATTCTCCAGTCTCTACCTAGGAGTTTTGAGTAGTTTCGCCTGAACTACAACATGAACAAGAGGTTGTATTCGTTGGTAGAGCTTCTGACAGAACTCCAGGCGGCAGAGGGGCTATTTCGTCAGAGTGCTAAGGCGCATGCCATGGTTACCCAAAAAGTTTTTACTTCTAAGCCGAAATGACAGAACAAGAAGAAACAAGCTGGGGCAAAGGCGGTGGGAGGAACTCACAGAGGAGTGAAGAAGTCGAAAGGCAAGTGCTTCACTTGTAAGCAGATTGGACATTGGAAAAAGGACTGGCCCATCCGCAAGAAGAACAAAGATATATCTTTTGGTCTAGTCGTTGAAACATGTTTAGCGGTGTTATCTACCGGCACCTGGTGTGTAGATATGGGAGCCAGACGACTGGCTGAAGGGGAGATCATATTATCGGCTCCTTGTAAAGTATAAGTATAGGCTCACAACTGAGATGGCTTTGGACAAACCATTGCTATGGTTGTAGTGTGATTTGGTATTGGTTTGTCATGACCATATAATCACACTAGTACACTTTGTGTGTATTGAGCAAGACCGACTTAGAGGTGATTCGATTTATTGCTGACTACATAATCGAATCGGACCTCAGATATTATATTGTACATACTCTTAATCCCAATATAATAACGGGCACATATACTTAGTATTCATTTCTTTGATTTACCAATGGGCAAGATTTATAGATTAAATTGATAGGCTCGATAAGTTGGGAAATTATATTATTTATATGGTGTGCCATTGATTAAAGGAGGAAACCGTGTCCTTTATATTAGGATGATGATGTCCCCGTGAGGAGCTCATAAGGTTCATCATGTAAACCCTGCAGGTGGACTTGGTTCGGCATGATGAAAAGGTTGAGTGGTCCTACTCATGGAGTTAGATGTCGATTAATTAATGGACAGTAAATTAATTAATCTACGGACATTCGAGATCTTAAACACGGGGAGAAAATGTACATATAATATATGGAGCTCATATTAACTTATGGGGGTTGGTGAGGTAGATCAATGATAATCCTTTAGTGGATTGGATTATCATTAATAGATCGAACTTTATGTGGGCTTGATCCATTGGGTGACTAAGATCCAACTCCTCCTCATGGTCCCTATTGTAGCCTATTAATACCTCATGAAGCCTAGATTCAATGGATGAAAACAAAACTCTAGATCCAAATGTAGAGATTAAATCTCTAGAACCGACGGTTGAGATTAAATCTCTAGATCTGACGGTTGAGATTAAATTCCTAGAACAAATGGTGGAGATTAAAACAAGGCTTATCCCTAACTCTATAAAAGGAGGCTTTAGGGTGGGCGGCAATAAGGAATTCCAATTGAGATAGGATTAGGGTTTGGGAGGCTTAGGGTTTGAAGGCTTGGGTGGCACCAAATAAGGAAATTATTTCCTTTCTTCTTTTTCTTCCTTGGTGGCCGGCGCCCATCTCCTTCTTCCCTCCCTTGGCCGGCATCCAAATCAAGTCCTTCTTCTCTCCTTGGCCGGAGGAAAGATGTCTAGGGTCTCTTCCCTTAGAGTCTTGGTCAGCGTTCACTCTCCTTGATCTCCTTCTTGGTCGGAGGCAAGCACCAAGCTTGGAGCTTGGTGGTTGGTTGAAAGAAGGAGAAGTATTTTGTTTCTTATTCTTCTTCTTGTTTGAAGCAAGCAAGGAAGGAAGATTGGTGATCTAGGAGCTTCGACTTTTGGTAGATCGTCGCCCACACGACGTCCAAAAGGAGGAAGGACATACAATAGAAGATCAAGAGGTATATCGATTTTCTATTCTCTTTTGTAACATGTCTATAATTGTTTTTCAATTATATATGCATGTAGTATTCTATTTTTATGGATAAAATAACTTGGACCCCAAATATAAACACAAAAGCCGGCGATCCGTACATCGTCTATTCCGCGGCTATTCGTAGAACAGAGGTTGGTGGCTTGAAAAACAAGTTTGTTCAAGTGACCACTCTAATCGAATACCACGACGATGAAACGGTTGCTTGGGTAATCCCTCTTGTGAAGGATAAATTTTTTTATTCGGGGACGTAGAAGGGATCGCCATGAATAAGTGACCAAGTTGAAGTGGGAAGCGAAGTTTCCTACCTTCAGTGACTCCCCTTACAACTTTCTTAGTGGCTTCCCTAGGTTTCCTTGAAACCCTAGCCACTCGGCACTCACCATGGTCAACTCTAGGGATGACTTCCCTATTGACCTTGGTCTTCCTAGACCTAGTTTGTGTTCCATAATCAAATGGAACACTATGATAAGCCACCTTAGGATTAGGTTTGTGACCCAAACCTTTCATGGCCTTGGTTGACTTTTGTCTCTTAGGCCCTAGGTGTTGACTTTGAGTTCTAGACCCTTAACATTGACCATTTGACCCTTTAACTTGATTTTGCATAATCCTAAGGGTCTTTTCAAGTTTTTCAAGCCTTGACCTCAAGGCTTGGTTCTCTAATTCTAATTGTCCAATTTTTGAATTTTGATTTGGTCTTTGGACATTGTTTTTCCTAGGCATATGTCTAGTCTATTTAGGGTTTAAGCCTAGGTGGTCTTCTATTTTTTTAATAGATTCTCTAGACAAGGTCTTTCTAGGGACATTAGTCCCAAACTTCTCATTATTTGAAAAGATAACCTTCTTAGCTCCTAAACAAAAATATTTATTGTTTTTAGCATGCTTTTCATCATAAATTGCAAGAGAATTAAAATTCCTAGCATGCTTTTTGATATTTAATTTAGAAGGAGCATTACTAAAATGTACCTTAGGATTATCCTTAGTGGCTCCCCCTACTTGTGATGCTCCCCTTTGCCCCTTCTACTCCCCCTTCGGGCATTGATTCCGGTAGTGTCCCGGTTGTCGGAATTTAAAGCAAATCATTTACTCCTTGCTTTTGATTGTTGGGGGACCAACATCCTTGATCTTTGCTTGACATTGAGGCACCGGAGGAGCTTTCCTTACTCTCTTTGGGCACTTGCTCTTATAGCGCCCAGTGTTAGGATGTATACTGAAAAGTCTATCTTTTGTATGAACATTTTTATTTTGAAATAAGAATCACATGATCATTGTTTGCATATTTGTGATGATGCATATTGTCTCATACATTACATTGTAGATAACATGGTGTATAGTGTAACACGGTAGATCATGTTATCAGCTCCTTGTAGAGTATAAGTAAAGGCTCACAACCGAGATGGCTTTGGACAAACCATTGGTATGGTTGTAGTGTGATTTTGTATTGGTTTGTCTTGACCATAGAATCACACTAGTACACTTTGTGTGTATTGAGCAGGACTAACTTAAAGGTGATTCGATTCATTATGGACTACATAATAGAATCGGACCTCAGATATTATATTGTACATGCTCTTAATCCTGATATAATAACGGGCACATATACTTAGTATTCATTTCTTTGATTTACCAATGGACGAGATTTATAGATTAAATCGATAGGCTCGGTAAGTTGGGAAATGATATTATTTATATGGTGTGTCGTTGATTATAGGAGGAAACCATGTCCTATATATTAGGATGATGATGTACCCTTGAGGAGCTCATAAGGTTCATCATGTAAACCCTGCAGGTGGACTGGTTCGGCATGATGATAAGGTTGAGTGGTACTACTCATGGAGTTAGATGTTGATTAATTTATTGCCAGTAAATTAATTAATCGATGGACATTCGAGATCTTAAATATGGGGAGAAAAATGTACAAATAATATATGGAGCCCATATTAACTTATACGGGTTGGTGAGGTAGATCATTGATAATCCTCTAGTGGATTGGATTATTATTAATGGATCAGACTTTATGTGGGCTTGATCCATTGGGTGGCCAAGATCCAACTCCTCCTCATGGTCCCTATTGTAGCCTATTAAAACCTCATGAAGCCTAGATCCAATGGTTGAAAACAAAACTCTAGATCCGACGGTGGAGATTAAATCTCTAGATTCGACGATTGAGATTAAATCTCTAGATCCGATGGTTGAGATTAAATCCCTAGAATCAATGGTTGAGATTAAAGGAGGCTTAGGCCTAACTCTATAAAAGGAGGCAAGTGGGTGGGCGGCAAGAGATATAGAAGAGGGGCTAGGGTTTTCACAGCAAGGGCAAAGAGGTTGGGCGGCCACAAATAAGGAAACTTCTTTCCTTCTTCTTCCTTAGGTGGTCGGCGCCTATTCTCCCCTTTTCTCTCCTTTGCTGGTGTCTAACCTCCACATCTCTTCTCCTTGGCCAGTGGAAACAAAGCCTAGGGTCTCTTCCCTTGGAGTTTTGGCTGGCATCCACCATCCTTCTTCTCCTCTTGGCCGGCGGCAAGCATCAAGGTTGGTGCTTTGTGGTTGGTTAAAGGAAGGAGAAGAGTTTTATTTCTATACTTCCTCTTGTTCAGAGTGAGCAAGGAAGGAAGATTGGTGATCTAGGAGGCTTCGACTTTTGGAAGATCGTCGCCCACACGACGTCCAAAAGGAGGAAGGAGATACAATAGAAGATTGAGAGGTATAACGCTTGTTTATTTTCTTTTGTAACATGTCTATAATTGTTTTTTAATCATATACATGTTGTATATTCTATTTTGTGGTTAAATTAACATGTACCCCGAATACAAACACAAAAGTCGGCGATCCGTACATCGTCTATTCCAAGACTATTCGTAGAATAGAGGTTGGTGGCATGAACAACAAGTTTGTTCAAGTGACTACTCTAATCGAATAGCACGACGATGAAACAATAGCTTGGGTAATCCCTCTTGTCAAGGATATTTTTTTTTATCCGGGGACGTAGAAGGGATTGCCATGAACAAGCGACCGAGTTGAAGTGGGAAGCGAAGTTTCCTACCTTCAAGTGGTATCAGAGCCACGGTTTCCATTTTGTGTGTTTAGGATTCGTCTACTTTTATGCAATTTTCATATATTATATGTGCCGGATAATAGTAGGATGTGCGTAGGTTAACTTTTTGGTTGCAGGCATAGGATCCAACTATTATGGCCATATGTGTGTATGTGATTGTATGTGTGTAATTGTATATTTTGTTGAATCCTCGGGGTTGACGAGGCTAGTATTAAATTTTTGTAATTAGATATGCATTATTTAGCCACTCCTTTAATTTTAGTTTACTTTTGATCTAGATTTCATGTACACTCCCTCGTGGAGTATAGGATCGATAGATGTAAATTAAAATAATTTTTTTCTTGGCTCAGATCTCCGGATGGCTTGTACATGGCGTAGGGAGGAGTGGACGAGATGACGATACGACGGGTGACATATTGAAGACAAAAGCTATAATAGTTGGAAAATATTTTTTTTTTCATATTTATTGTTTATTATTTGATATGCATGTTGTAGGCTAGAAAATTCCTCAATTTAAAATACTAAGTAGGAGAGGGATATTTTTATAAATTTCCACGACATCCATTATGATTTGACATGTGATGCAAACAAACTTGAGCGTCGGCTCTGAGTGCCTTCCTCCCCATCGGATGACATTGTTTGCGGATCACAAGGTCAAATATGGTTAAGGAAATTATTAAGGAGCATGTGTACTTCCCCATCGGAAGGCACATAACCCGAGATAATTACCTTGGTACCGAGTAATGGTGAGCACTTAGATACAAATATAAGTATTCTCTCCATCGGAGTCACTGCTTTTATTTGTAGGGTCGAAGAGGAACTAACTATTAATTTTATTTTTCAAAAAGTTAGGTTGACAAGATAGTAAAATTAATGGGTAAAACCTCCTCTTACAAATGTAGAATTCGTATGCATCCACACTATCATGGCATATGACATTCTCGGTGTTTTGAGGTGTTGGTTGATTTTAAAATTTTATTATTTGAGGAATCAATAATTTTTTGAAATCTAATATTTTTGATCTATGTGATTCTTAGGTTTTTTTTCAAAATGACTTTCAACCCGCTTGCTGTGATACTTAAAGAAAATAAACTTACTGGACCCAACTATGTTGATTGGAAGAGGAATCTTGACATTGTCTTGACTGCTGAGGAATACAAATATGCACTCCTCGAAGAGTGCCCTCCTAAGCTTGCGGATGATTCTGGGGAAAAGGAGAAGGAGAGTTATAAGAAGTGGATCAAGGCCGATGAGATGGCGTGATGTTACATTTTGGCATCTATGTCAAATATACTGCAACATCAGCATCAAGCCATGCCCACTGCTTATGACATGATGCTCAATCTCAAAGAGCTTTCCGAACACCAGAATCGGGCTGCTAGGTAGGAAGCCATGAGGAACTTGATGATGAACATGAACCTGATCCCTGGCGAACATGAACCTGATCTCTGGACATATGATGAGGCAATCCAAGATAAAGATGCGGTATCTTGGCAAAGTGCAATGAATACTGAGACTGAATCTATGGATTCAAATCAGGTCTGGGAGCTAATAGAACCCCCCGATGGTGTAAAAACCATTGGTTGCAAGTGGATCTACAAAAGAAAGAGAGGAATAGATGGGAAGGTTGAGACCTTCAAAGCATGGCTTGTTGCGAAAGGATATACTCAGAAAGAGGGTATCGATTATTAGGAGACTTTTTCGCCGGTAGCTATACTTAAGTCTATCCGGATTCTCTTATTAATTGTTGCTCATATGGATTATGAGGTATGGCAGATGGATGTCAAGACAACTTTCCTTAATGGAAGTCTTGAGGAAAGGATCTTTATGAAGCAACCAGAGGGATTTATTGCAAAGGGCAAAGATCATCTTGTGTGCAAGCTTAATCGGTCCATTTATGGATTGAAGCAAGCTTCGAGGTCTTGGAACATCCACTTTGATGAGGTAAATCCAGTCTTATGGATTCATTCAAAGTCCGAATGAGTCTTGTGTATACAAGAGATGTGACGGAAACATAGTGGTATTTCTTGTACTATACGTAGATGACATTTTGCTAATTGGCAACAATATCAAGGTGTTATCAAATGTAAGGGTATGGTTGTCCAAACAGTTTGATATGAAGGACTTGGGAGAAGTGGGACACATCCTTAGGATCAAGGTTATAAGGGATCGCAGGAAAAGGATGTTGTGCTTATCTCAAGATTCATACATAGACACCATTATGGATCGTTTTAGCATGCAGAACTCCAAGAAAGGTTTTCTACCCTACAGGCAAGGAGTTCCTTTATCTAAGGAGATGTGTCCTAGAACATCTGAGGAGATAGAGGAGATGAAGGTGGTTCCTTATGCTTCGGCAGTAGGAAGCCTCATGTATGCGATGCTATGTACGAGACCATATATCTGCTTTGCCGTGGGCATGGTTAGCAAATATCAGAGTAATCTAGGACAGGGACATTGGATTGCGGTAAAGCATATATTGAAGTACCTAAGAAGGACTAGGGATTATATGCTAGTTTACCAGGCAGACCAATTACTCCCTATGGGTTACACGGATTCTGACCTCCAATCAGACAGGGATAAAAGTAAGTCTACCTCAGGTTTTGTGTTTACTTTGGGAGGTGGAGCCATTGTATGGAGGAGTGTTAAGCAGAAATGCATGGTGGACTCAACCATGGAAGATGAGTATGTGGCAGCCTCTGAGGCGGCCAAAGAAGTTGTATGGCTTAGGAACTTCTTGATGGACTTGGATGTTATTCCTGGTTTGCCTAGAACTATCACAATTAATTGTGATAATAGTGGTGCAGTTGCAAACTCGAAGGAACCACGAGCCCATAAGGCAAGTAAACACATAGAGTACAAGTACCACCTAATACGAGAAATCGTAAAGCGACGAGAAGTTGTTTTGGCCAAGATTGCATTAGAGGATAACCTGGCAGACCCTTTCACTAAGGCCCTTCCAACGAGAGATTTTGATAGGCATGTGGAGGGAATGGGAATCAGATGTATGGCAGTTTAAGGACAGCATAGTCTTTTAGTATAAGTGGGAGATTATTGGGATGTATACTGAAAAGTCTATCTTTTGTATGAACATCTTTATTTTGAAATAAGAATCACATGATCATTGTTTGTGTAGGGGATCAATGTGTATGTGTTGGCCGGCTTGAGGGGGGTGAATAGTCCTCAATCATAGACGTTGGAATTCGTTCGTTCGTTGCTCGTCTACAAAACTATTAGCGCAAGCAGAATATGCAAATACAAACAATTAAGGACAAAACAAAGGAAGAATAGACACAAACGCTAACACTGCATATAACGTGGTTCACGACTACGCTGCTAATCCATGGTCTGATTCATCCAAGGTGAATCATGCCTCAAGCTTTCACTATTCTCTCCTTTGCACCAAGCTAGGTGGAGGTAAAGTCTTTACAATCCCTCTTCTTACAATAGAATGGAATAATAGCAAGTAAGAAGAGTGGGAATTCTTTAGGGCACTTTGGGAGAAGATTAAAGCATGAACATTAGGCCCCCAAAGCCCCACACCCTTCCTCTTTATAGAGGAAGAGATCGATGCCCCCGATCTGATGATCGATCTTGTAGTCGTTGCCCAATAATGGCTGCTTTCCACGTTTGATTTCATCCAACGACACCATCATCAATTGACAGATATTACCATCAGTTGACTGATGCTCCGATCAGTCGAGTGCTCGTGAGGTCGAATCCATTCTGTGCCCGAAACACTTGCGACCAGTCGACTGATGCTTCATTAGTCGACTGGTGGTCTCGCAGTCGACTACCATTCCATGGCAGTCGACTGTTGGCACTTGAATCGGACTCGAACACTAGTCGAGTCACAGTCGACTTAGAGTAGTCTACTACCATTAAATGGCAGTCGACTGATGTCGGTAAATCTCATCCGGCACTTAGCCAAATGTCCAAGTTTCTCCTAAGAGCACTACCCCTTCCCGGGTAACATTCGCTCACTCTCATCCCTTGGAGTCCCTCGCCTTTGAAGTTATCTTCGTTCGGCCACGTCCCTCGGATGCACCAAGCACACGACTCTGCAGCGCCATCCTTCGTGTCTCGCCCTGAAGTCTACTTCCTCTGGCTTCACTCCAAGCTCCTCATCTGGCGGTCCCTCGGATGCTCCAAGCGCATGGCTTCACCGACTCAAGGACCGAGTCATGAGAGGTGAAACTGGCCAAGGCTCCATGTGTGAATTACTATGTCCTGCAAGACTCCAACGCACATATCAAATCCACACATCCTAACTTAAACCCTTTGCCACACACATCAAAACCATATCAAGGATTGATTGCACTAACAATCTCCCCCTTTTTGATGTGTGGCAATCCGTTTAAGTTTGGTAAAACATTTATCAAAAATACTAAGGTAAGAAAGCATGTAAGTAACATGATTAGCAACTCTCCCACTTAATACATGAAACTCCCCCTAAATATAATTCCCCCTTACTTAAACATATACATTTCTCCCCCTTTGACACCATCAAAAATATTAAACAAAATTTATACAAGCATAGCATCAAGTTTAGAGGGAAACAAAAGCCAAAACATGTCTTAAAATCGGATACAAAAGGTTATTGGGCATGTTATTCGATGACTAGTCGACTGGTTCAGACTACCAGTCGACTGGCACATGCATTTCGAGTTTTTCAGGTTTTTAGGGTGGATTTCAGAAATACATTAGAAAATCTATAAAATTGAAAAAATCATGAAATTTGGGGAACATATTTCTTGTAAGTATATTTATCAATGAAAAATAGTTGTCCATGAAAAATCATTATATTTTCAAGTATTTGCCAAAAATCCAAAGTTTCAAAAGTAACTAGGTTTTTGATCAAGTTAGTATTAAGTTTAACACCTAGTTTTGCTTTAAATTGTTTCAAAACATTAACACAGATTTTAAAGTAAGAAATTGTTTTGAAAACATATGAAATATCCAACCATGATCTTTGGGCAATATGTCTATGAATTAAACATAAGCCTTCCCCATGATTGGTCTATTATTACTATTTTGATACCTTAAATGACCATCTAAATGCCATAGGCATTAGTGGACATTTGTATCATCCCAACATCTCACTCATGCTAAGTTTTCAATCAAGGTAGCCTATGGTGAGTGTGAGATGTATCCTAAAGGTATTTGTGTATACTTAACCATTATTTTCATGCAATTCTATACAAGGTTAAGTATCATCCTAACATCTAACATGATCATAAAGACATATATGAATTAATTTTACATTATGACCATGAAACACATGTATTCATCAAATCGTGATCATGCATTAGGTATTACATCATGATAATAAGGCAAATATTACCTAAAGCATGATTTATCTATTTATAGGTGCATTATCATCACCTAACACTATTTCAAAAATATTGTCCCGCCATCCTAAGTCAACCAAAAATATGATATAGGTGAAATCATTATGGTTGACTATCCTAGGGTTTTCCTAACCCTTTAGGATGGATTTAGGAACCCAAAATAAGTTCTTTCCTATGGGGTTCACTAAATATTCCTTAGGGATCTATTTTCTAGCTATTACCTTCTTTTTGTCTTGACCCCTAGCAATTAAACATTTATAGGCCTTTTCATTTTTCTTTTCCTTATATCCTAGGCCTTTCTTGTTGAAGCTTTCTCTTTGGCTCCCTATAATCATATTAAGGGTGTTGGAGCCAATAGTGAATTTTTCTAGGGCCTTGGTCAAATGGTCTACCTTTTCCCTTAAAGCCCTATTTTCATCCATACATGCATCATTAACATTGAAAGGTATATAATTATCATGTGAGCATGCATTATCATGACTAGAGGAAATATTTTCATTAATATTTAAGCATGCTTTTTCTAGTTTTTCTTCTAAGTCCTTAATTTGATCTAGCATGCATTTGTTCTTTTTCTTTGTCCTAAACAAGTCCTTAGTGAGGCTAGAAATAATTGACATAACTTTCTTGGGGGAAAGATTTGTTACCTCACTTACCAAATCCTCTTCCGATGATGAGGATGTAGAAGAGGCTCCCCCTTCACTCGAGCTCTCCTCACTTGAGCTTGCTTCTTCAATGTTCGGAGGAGGAGGAGTCTAAGTCGTCAAAAGCCATCAAAGCCAAATTTGTGACAAAGGCATTTTCTTCCTCGGATGATGATAATGATAAGGAAGAAGGGTCATCCCAAGTCCTTGCTTTTAGTGCCTTTGCCTTTCCCTTTTCTTTGGCTTTCTTCTCTTCTTCCTTCTTCTTGCTCCCCTTTTTCTTCCTTCTTTCTCTTCTCCTCTTTGCTCTTGTTCAAGAGGGGACAATTATCCCTTATATGTCCCTCTCCTTGGCAATTATAGCAAATCACCTTCCCCCTTGGTCTTCTCCTCCTATCATTAGATTTATTAAATTTAAAATTTTTCAAAGCATGCCTTACCTTCCTTACCATGTAGGCTTCTTCCGTGCTATCCATGGAAGAGGAGGAGGATGCTTCATCGGAGGAGGAAGGAATCTCCATCTTTTTCTTCCCCTTATTTGCTACTAGGGCTACTCCTCTTGATGGCTTGATACTTGATTCTTCAATTACTCCCTCAAGCCTTGTTTCATGGAGCTCCATGGTAGAGAAGAACTCCTCCAATGTCCTCACTTCTAAATTTTTGGACATATAGAAGGAGTCCACCATTGAACTCCATCTTGAGGACCGAGGGAAGGCATCTATTGCCTTCATGAGCATGTCCCTATTTGAAAGCTTCTCCCTTACACTAGATAAACCGGTTATTATCTCTTTAAATCTAGAGTGTAGTGAAGTTACCTTTTCTCACTTTTCAAGTTTGATATTCGTTAGTTGGGAGCGGAGGAGGTCTCTCCTTGCAAGTTTGGCCTCCAAGGTACCTTCATGAAGCTCTACTAGCTTCTCCCACATCTCCTTAGCACAAGAGCATTCCCCAATCCGATTTACTTCTTATTGGGGGAGTACGTTGAGGAGATGGTGCTTAGCCTTAGAATTTGCAAGGTGCTCTTCTCTTTGCTTCTTAGTCCACCTTGATTTGTCTAGTATTCTCCCCTCTTCATCCCTAGGCATCTCAAAACCGTTTTCCATTATAAGCATGATATCAAAATCGGTTTCAAAGAATACCTCCATTCGCTTCTTCCACCAAGCGAATTCCCCCTCAAACTTCGGCGGATGAATATTAGAGCCGCCCATCTCTTGATGAAGTGCTTGTTGCGGCGGTTAGTCCTCGACAAGCGACTTGGCTCTGATATCACTTGTAGAGGATCGATGTGTATGTGTTAGCTAGCTAGAGGGGGTGAATAACCCTCAATCATAGACGTTGGAATTCGTTCGTTCGTTGCTCATCTACAAAACTATTAGCGCAAGAGGAATATGCAAATACAAACAATTAAGGAAAAAACAAAGGAAGAATAGACACAAACGCTAACACTGCATGTAACGTGGTGCACGACTACGCCGCTAATCCACGGTCTGATTCGTTCAAGGTGAATCACGCCTCAAGCTTTCACTATTCTCTCCTTTGCACCAAGCTAGATGGAGATAACCTCTTTACAATCCCTCTTTTTACAATAGAATGGAATAATAGCAAGTAAGAAGAGTGGGAATTCTTTAGGGCACTTTGGGAGAAGATTAGAGCATGAACATTAGGCCCCCAAAGCCCCACACCCTTCCTCTTTATAGAGGAAGAGGGTTTCTTCCCGTTGACACAGGACCAGTCGACTGATCCTGTAGCCATTGCCCAATAACGGTTGTTTTCCACGTTGGATTTCATCCAACGACACCATCATCAGTTGACTGATATTACCATCAGTCGATTGATGCTCCGATCAGTCGAGTGGTCGCGAGCTCGACTCCATTCTGTGCCCAAAACACTTGCGACCAGTCGACTGATGCCTTCATCAGTCCACTGGTGGTCTCGCAGTCGATTGCCATTCCATGGCAGTCGACTATTGGGACTTGAACCAGACTCGAACACTTGTCGAGTCACAGTCGACTTAGAGTAGTCGACTTCCATTATATGGCAGTCGACTGATGTCGGAAAATCCCATCCGACACTTAGCCAAATGGCCAAGTTTCACTTAAGAGCACTACCCCTTCCCGGGTTACATTTGCTCACTCTCATCCCTTGGAGTCCCTCTCCTTTGAAGTTATCTTCGTTCGGCCACGTCCCTCGGAGCGCCAAGTGCACGGCTCTGTGGTGCCATCCTTCGCATCTCGCCTTGAAGTCTACTTCCTCTTGCTTCACTCCAAGCTCCTCGTCCGGCAGTCCCTTGGATGCTCCAAGCGCACAGCTTCCACAAAGCCATCCTTCACCGACTCAAGGACCGAGTCATGAGAGGTGAAACTCGCCAAGGCTCCATGTGCGAATTACTAAGTCCTGCAAGACTCCAACGTACATATCAAATCCACACATCCTAACTTAAACCCTTTGCCACACACATCAAAACCATATCAAGGATTGAATGCACTAACAGTTTGCATATTTGTGATTATGCATATTATCTCATACATTACATTGTAGATAACATGGTGTGTAGTGTCACATGGTAGATCATGTTATCAGCTCCTTGTAGAGTATAAGTAAAGGCTTACAACCGAGATGGCATTGGACAAACCATTGGTATGGTTGTAGTGTGATTTGGTATTGGTTTGTCCTGACCATAGAATCACACTAGTACACTTTGTGTGTATTGAGTAGGACCGATTTAGAGGTGATTCGATTCATTACTGACTACTTAATCGAATCGGACCTCAGATATTATATTGTACATGCTTTTAATCCCGATATAATAATGGGCACGTACACTTAGTATTCATCTCTTTGATTTACTAATGGGTGAGATTTATAGAGCAAATCGATAGGCTCGGTAAGTTGGGAAATGATATTACTTATATGGTTTGTCGTTGATTATAGGAGAAAACCGTATCCTATATATTAGGATGATGATGTCCCCTTGAGGAGCTCATAAGGTTCATCATGTAAACCCTACAGGTGGACTTGGTCCGACATGATGATAAGGTTGAGTGGTACTACTCATGGAGTTAGATGTTGATTAATTAATTGTCAGTAAATTAATTAATCGACAGACATTCGAGATCTTAAACACGGGGAGAAAAGTGTACAAATAATATATGGAGCCCATATTAACTTATGGGGGTTGGTGAGGTAGATCAATGATAATCCTCTAGTGGATTGGATTATCATTAATGGATCAGACTTTATGTGGGCTTGATCCATTGGGTGGCCAAGATCCAACTCCTCCTCATGGTCTCTATTGTATCCTATTAAAATCTCATAAAGCCTAGATCCAATGGTTGAAAATAAAACTCTAGATCCGACGGTGGAGATTAAATCTCTAGATCCAACCGTTGAGATTAAATCTCTAGATCCGACGGTTGAGATTAAATCCCGAGAACCGACGGTGAAGATTAAAGGAGGCTTAGGCCTAACTCTATAAAAGGAGGCAAGGGGGTGGGCGGCATGAGATATAGAAGAGGGGCTAGGGTTTGGGCGGTAATTACAAAGAGGTTGGGCGACCACAAATAAGGAAACTTCTTTCCTTCTTCTTCCTTAGGTGGTCGGCGCCTATTCTCCTCTTTTCTCTCCTTTGCCGGCGTCCAACCTCCTCATCTCTTCTCCTTGGCCGGTGGAAACAAAGCCTAGGGTCTCTTCCCTTGGAGTTTTGGCCGACATCCACCATCCTTCTTCTCCTCTTGGCCGGCGGCAAGCATCAAGGTTTGTGCTTGGAGGTTGGTTAAAGGAAGGAGAAGAGTTTTGTTTCTATACTTCCTCTTGTTCAGAGCGAGCAAGGAAAGAAGATTGGTGATCTAGGAGGCTTCGACTTTTGGAAGATCGTCGCCCACACGATGTCCACAAGGAGGAAGGAGATACAATAGAAGATCGAGAGGTATAACACTTGTTTATTTTCTTTTGTAACATGTCTATAATTATTTTTTAATCATATACATGTTGTATAGTCTGTTTTGTGGTTAAATTAACTTGGACCCCGAATACAAACACAAAAGTCGGCGATCCGTACATCGTCTATTCCGCGGCTATTCATAGAATAGAGGTTGGTGGCTAGAACAACAAGTTTGTTCAAGTGACGACTCTAATCGAATAACACGACGATGAAATGGTAGCATGGGTAATCTCTCTTGTCAAGGATAAATTTTTTTTATCCGAAGGCGTAGAAGGGATCGCCATGAACAAGTGACTGAGTTGAAGTGGGAAGCGAAGTTTCTGTTGGGATGTATACTGAAAAGTCTATCTTTCGTATGAACATCTTTATTTTGAAATAAGAATCACATGATCATTGTTTGCATATTTTTATGGCTATGCATATTGTCTAATATATTACATTGTAGATAACATGGAGTGTGGTGTCACACGGGAGATCATGTTTTCAGTTCCTTGTAAAGTATAAGTAAAGGCTCACAACCGAGATGACTTTGGACAAACCATTGGAATGGTTATAGTGTGATTTAGTATTGGTTTGTCTTGATCATAGAATCACACTTGTGCACTTTGTGTGTATTGAGCTGGGCCGACTTAGAGGTGATTCGATTTATTGCTGACTACATAATCAAATCAGACCTCAAATATTATATTGTACATACTCTTAATCCCGATATAATAACGGGCACATATACTTAGTATTCATATCTTTGATTTACGAAAGGGCGAGATTTATAAATCGATAGGCTCGGTAAATTGGGAAATGATATTATTTATATGGTGTGCCGTTGATTATAGGAGGAAACCGTGTCCTATATATTAGGATGATGATGTCCCCTTGAGGAGCTCATAAGGTTCATCATGTAAACCCTACCGGTGGACTTTATCAGGCATGATGAAAAGGTTGAGTGGTACTACTCATGGAGTTAGATATTGATTAATTAATAGTCAGTAAATTAATTAATCGATGGACATTCGAGATCTTTTTAACATGGAGAGAAAATGTACATATAATATATGGAGCCCATATTAACTTATGGGGGTTGGTGAGGTAGATCAATGATAATCCTTTAGTGGATTGGATTATCATTAATGGATCGGACTTTATGTGGGCTTGATCCATTGGGTGGCCAAGATCAAATTCCTCCTCATGGTCCCTATTGTAGCCTATTAATACCTCATGAAGCATAGATCCAATAGATAGAAACAAAACTCTAGATCCAAAGGTAGAGATTAAATCTCTAGATCCGATGGTTGAGATTAAATCTATGGATCCGATGGTTGAGATTAAATCCCTAGAACCAATGGTGGAGATTAAAACAAGGCTTATCCCTAACTCTATAAAAGGAGGGCAAGGGGTGGGTGGCAACTAAGAATCCAATTAGAGATAGGATTAGGGTTTTGGACGGCAAGGCTTGGAGGCTATGGTTTGGAGTTGGCGGCACCTATTAAGGAAATTTTTTCCTAATCTCCTTCTTCTTCTTTGGTGGCCGGCATCCATACATCACCTTCCTCTCCTTGGCCGGCATCCATAGCAGCTCTTCTCCTTCTCCTTGGCCGTTGAAACCAAGGCTTAGGGTCCTCCCTTGAAGCTCTTAGCCAGCAATCATCTCTTCTCCCTTCTCCTTGTTGGTTGGCTAAAGGAAGGAGAAAAGTCTTGTTTCGATTCTTCCTCTTGCTCAGAACGAGCAAGGAAGGAAGATTGGTGATCTAGGAGCTTCAACATTTGGTAGATCGTCACCCACACGACGTCCGAAAGAAGGAAGGTCATACAATAGAAGATCGAGAGGTATATCGATTCTCTATTTTTATTTGTTACATGTTTATATTTGTTTTTCAATTATATGCATGATATATATTCTGTTTGTGGCTAAATATACTTGGACCCCGAACATAAACACAAAAGCTGGCGATCCGTATATCGTCTATTCCGCGGCTATTCGTGGAATAGAGGTTGGTCGCTTGAACAACAAGTTTGTTCAAGTGACTACTCTAAACGAATAGCACGATGATGACAAGGTTGCTTGGGCAATCCCTCTTTTCAAGGATAAATTTTTTTATCCAGGGACGTAGAAGGCATCGCCATGAACAAGCGACTAAGTTGAAAGGGGAAGCGAAGTTTCACCTCCCAACATGTGGTATCATAGCCACGATTTTCGGTTTTGTGTGTTTAGGATTCGGTTACTCTTATGCATTTTTCATATATTATATGTGCCGAATAATAGTAGGATATGCGTATGTTAACTCTTTGGTTGTAGGCATAAGATATGACTATTATGGCCGTATGTGTGTTTGTGATTGTATGTGTGTAATAGTATATTTTGTTGAATCCTCGGGGTTGACGAGGCTAGTATTTAATTTTTTGTAAATTAGATACGGCATTGTTTAGCCACTCCTTTTATTTTAGTTTGCTTTCGATCTAGATTTGATGTACACTCCCTCGTGGAGTATAGGATCGATGGATGTAAATTAAAATAGATTTTAGTCTCGGCTTGGATCTCCGGATGGCTCGTACATGGCGTAGGAGGAGCGGACGAGATGGCGATGTGATGGGAGACATATTAAAGACAAAAGCCATAATAGTTGGAAAATAATTTATTTTTCATCTTTATTTCTTATTGTTTGATATGCATGTCGTAGGCTAGAAAATTCCTCAATTTCAAATTACTAAGTGGGAGAGGAAATTTTTTATAAATTCCCACAGCCTCCATTACGATTTGACAAGTGATGCAAATAAACTTGCACGTCAGCTCTGAGTGTCTTCCTCCACATCAGATGAGTTTGTTTGCGGATCACAAGGTCGAATATGGTTATAGAAAATTATTAAGGACCATGTGTACTTCCCCATTGGAAGGCACATAACCCGAGATAATTACCTTGGTACCGAGTAATGGTGAACACTTAGATACAAATATAAGTATCCTCCCCATCGGAGTCACTGCTTTTATTTGTAGGGCCAAAGAGGAACCAACTATTAATTTTACTTGTCAAAAAGTTAGGTTGACAAGATAGTAAAATTAATGGGTAAAAACTCCTCTTACAAATGTAGAATTTGTATACGTCCACACTATCGTGGCATACGATATTCTCGGTGTTTTGAGGTGTTGGTTGATTTTAAAATTTTATTGTTTGAGGAATCAATAATTTTTTGTAATCTAATGTTTTGATCTATGTGATTCTTAGATTTTCTTTCAAAATGACTTTCAACCCACTTGCTGAGATACTGAAAGAGAATAAACTTACTGGACCCAACTATGTTGATTGGATGAGGAATCTTGACATTGTCTTGACTGCTGAGGAATACAAATATGTACTCCTCGAAGTGTGCCCTCCTAAGCCTGTAGATGATTCTGGGGAAAAGGAGAAAGAGAGTTATAAGAAGTGGATAAAGGCCGATAAGATGGCACGGTGTTACATTTTGGCATCTATGTCAAATGTACTGCAACATCAGCATCAAGCCATGCCCACTACTTATGACATGATGCTCAATCTCAAAGAGCTTTTCGGACACTAGAATCGGGCTGCAAGGCAGGAAGCCATGAGGAACCTGATGACGACCACCATTATCGAGGGAACACCCGTAAGGGATCATGTTCTCAAGATGATTGCTCATTTGAATGAGTTGGAAGTCCTCGGAGCTGAGATCGATGGGGAAACCTAGCTCGATATCATTCTCCAGTCTCTACCTAGGAGTTTTGAGCAGTTTCGCCTAAACTACAACATGAACAAGAGGTTGTATTCATTGGCGGAGCTTCTGACAGAACTCCAGGTGGTAGAGGGGCTATTTCGTCAGAGTGCTCAGGCACATACCATGGTGACCCAAAAGGTTTCTACTTCTAAGCCGAAAGGCAAGAAGAAGAAGAAACAAACTGGGGCAAAGGCTGTGGGAGGAACTCAGGGAGGAGTGAAGAAGCCGAAAGGCAAGTGCTTCACTTGTAAGCAGACTGGACACTGGAAGAAGGACTGCCCCAACCGCAAGCAGAACAAAGGTATATCTTTTCGTCTAGACGTTGAAACATGTTTAGCGGTGTTATTTATCGGCACCTGGTGTGTAGATACGGGAGCCACTGATCATGTCTACAATACTTTGCAAGTGTTGCAGGAAACCAGACGACTGGCTGAAGGGGAGATTATTGTGTACTTTGGCGATGCCACGAAGGTGGAGGCTATTGCAATGGGAGACGTTCATTTATCTTTTGAGAAAAATAAAGTTTTGGTTCTTAAGAATTGCCTTTTTGTATCTTTTTTTAGAAAGAATTTAATTTCGATTTCTAAATTATGGATGGATATTTTATTTCTTTTAATGACAGAGTTGTTATAAAAAGGAATAGGGACATTATCTGTTCGGGTGCATTGATAGGAAATTTGTACACACTTGAACCAAAAGCTCCCACGATGCAAATTGAAGTTAATAACTCATCTTCTAATTCCAATAAGAGAAAAGAACCTTCGAAGAAGAACCAAACATATCTTTGGCATCTTAGGCTTGGTCATATTAACCTAAGAAGAATTCAAAGGTTGATAGCTGATGGACCTCTGGGTTCATTAGTGGTGGAAGATTTCCCAACCTGCGAATTCTGCTTGGAGGGTAAAATGACCAAAAGGCCTTTTAAGGCCAAGGGGTATAGAGCCAAAGATGTGTTAGAATTGGTTCATTCTGATTTGTGTGGTCCTATGTCTATCCAAGCTAGAGGTGGTTTTGAGTATTTCGTATCTTTTATAGATGAATATTCGAGATATGGATACATTTACTTGATGCGCCGCAAGTCTGATTGCTTTGACAAGTTCAAAGAATTCAAGACTGATGCGAAGAAACGTCAAGGTAAAAGTATCAATACACTGCAATCTGATCGTTGTGGTGAGTACCACTTGGGAGAGTTTAGGAACTACTTATCAGAGGCTGGGATTCAATTCCAATTGTCTGCACCTGGCACACCCAAGCAGAATGGTGTAGCAGAGCGAAGGAATATGATTCTTATAGAGATGGTTAGATCGATGATTCGTTCTGGGGATATGCTCTAGATACGGTGATGTACATTCTGAACTTCATTCCATCTAAATCAGTGCTTTCTACTCCCACAGAATTGTGGACTGGGCGAAAGCCCAGTCTAAGACATATTCGGATTTGGGGGAGTCCAACACATGTGCTGAAGGCAGATACTGGTGAGTTGGAACCTCGTACAGAAGTACGCATGTTCGTTGGCTATCCTAGAAGAACGAAAGGTGGTTTGTTTTATAGTCTTAGAGATCAGAGGGTGATCGTTAGCACGAATGCCAGATTTCTAGAGGAAGACTATGTGATGAACCACAAGCCCATGAGTAAGATTGTTCTAGAGGAAATAAAAGGGGAAGTCACTTCTTAAGTACCACCGGTATAAGAGGATATATCATAAGTCACTGCACCGCATGTCACAAAGGATACACAGGTGATACCTCGTCGTAGTGGGTGGGTTGTGAGACAGCCTGATAGATTCATGTTCTTGGGAGAATCTTCTGATTTGGTCGCTAGCGAACATGAACCTGATCCCTGGACATATGACGAGGCAATCCAAGATAAAGATGCAGCATCTTGGCAAAGTGCAATGAATACTGAGATTGAATCTATGGATTCAAATTAGTTCTGGGAGCTAGTGGAACCACCCGATGGTGTAAAAACCATTGGATGCAAGTGGATCTACAAAAGAAAGAGAGGAATAGACGGGAAGGTTGAGACCTTCAAAGCGAGGCTTGTTGCGAAGGGGTATACTCAGAAAAAGGGTATCGATTATGAGGAGACCTTTTCACCGATGACCATGCTTAAGTCTATCCGGATTCTCTTATGCATTGCAGCTCATATGGATTATGAGGTGTGGCAGATGGATGTCAAGATAGCTTTCCTTAATGGAAGTCTTGAGGAAAAAATCTATATGAAGCAACCAGAGGGATTCATTACAAAGGGCAAAGAGCATCTTGTATGTAAGCTTAATCAGTCCATTTATGGATTGAAGCAAGCTTCAAGGTCTTAGAACATCCGATTTGATGAGGTAATCTAGTCTTATGGATTTATTCAAAGTCCGGATGAGTCTTGTGTATACAAGAGATGTGACGTAAACGTAGTGGTGTTTCTTGTACTATACATAGATGATATTTTGTTGATTGGCAACAATATCAAGGTGTTATCGGACGTAAGGGTATGATTGTCCAAACAGTTTGATATGAAGGACTTGGGAGAAGTGGGACACATCCTTGGGATCAAGGTTATAAGGGATCGCAGGAAAAGGATATTGTGCTTATCCCAAGCTTCATACATAGACACGATTATGGATCGTTTTAGCATGTAGAACTCCAAGAAAGGTTTTCTACCTTTCAGGCATAGAGTTCCTTTATCTAAGGAGATGTGTCCTAGAACATCTGAGGAGATAGAGGAGAGGAAGGCGGTTCCTTATGCTTCGGCAGTAGGAAGCCTCATGTATGCGATGCTATGTACGAGATCAGATATCTGCTATGCCGTGGGCATGGTCAGCAGATATCAGAGTAATCCAGGACAGGGATATTGGACTACAGTAAAGCATATATTGAAGTACCTGAGAAGGACTAGGGATTATATGCTAGTTTACCAGGCAGACCAATTACTCCCTGGGGTTACACAGATTCTGACTTCCAATCAGATAGGGATAATAATAAGTCTACCTCAAGTTTTGTGTTTACTTTGGGAGGTGGAGCCATTGTATGGAGGAGTGTCAAGTAGAAATGTGTGGCGGACTCTACCATGGAAGCTGAGTATGTGGTAGCCTCTAAGGCGGCCAAAGAAGTTGTGTGGCTCAGGAACTTCCTGATGGACTTGGATGTGATTCCTGGTTTTCCCAGAACTATCACAATTTATTGTGATAATAGTGGTGCAGTTGCAAACTCGAAGGAACCACGATCCCATAAGGCATGTAAGCACATAGAGCGCAAGTACCACCTGATACGAGAAATCGTAAAGAGAGGAGAAGTTGTTGTGGCCAAGATTGCATCAGAGGATAACCTTGAAGATCCTTTCACTAAGGCCCTTCCGGCGAGATCTTTTGATAGGCATGTGGAGGGAATGGAGATCAGATGTATGGTAGTTTGAGGACAACATAGTCTTTTAGTATAAGTGAGAGATTGTTGGGATGTATACTGAAAAGTCTATCTTTTTTATGAACATCTTTATTTTGAAATAAGAATCACATGATCATTGTTTGCATATTTTTATGGCTATGCATATTGTCTAATACATTACATTGTATATAACATGGTGTGTGGTGTCACACGGGAGATAATGTTATCGGTTCCTTGTAAAGTATAAGTAAAGACTCACAACCGAGATGACTTTGGACAAACCATTGGAATGGTTGTAGTGTGATTTGGTATTGATTTGTCTTAACCATAGAATCACACTAGTGCACTTTGTGTGTATTAAGCAGGACTGACTTAGAGGTGATTCAATTTATTGATGACTACATAATCGAATCTGACCTCAGATATTATATTGTACATACTCTTAATCACGATATAATAACGGACACATTTACTTAGTATTCATCTCTTTGATTTACCAATGGGCGAGATTTATAGATTAAATCGATAGGCTCGGTAAGTTGGGAAATGATATTATTTATATGGTGTGCCATTGATTACAGGAGGAAACCGTGTCCTATATATTAGGATGATGATGTCCCCTTGAGGAGCTCATAAGGTTCATCATGTAAACCCTACAGGTGGACTTGGTCCGACATGATGAAAAGGCCGAGTGGTACTACTCATGGAGTTGGATGTTGATTAATTAATAGTCAGTAAATTAATTAATCGACGGACATTCGAGATCTTAAACACGGGGAGAAAATGTACATATAATATATGGAGCCCATATTAACTTATGGGGGTTGGTGAGGTAGATCAATGATAATCCTTTAGTGGATTGGATTATCATTAATGGATCGGACTTTATGTGGGCTTGATCCATTGGGTGGCCAACATCCAACTCATCCTCATGGTCCCTATTATAGCCTATTAATACCTCATGAAGCTTAGATCCAATCGATAGAAACAAAACTCTAGATCTAAAGGTAGAGATTAAATCTCTAGATCCGACGGTTGAGATTAAATCTCTAGATCCGACAGTTGAAATTAAATCCCTAGAACCAATGGTGGAGATTAAAACAAGGATTATCCCTAACTCTATAAAAGGAGGGCAAGGGGTGGGCGACAACTAAGAATCCAATTAGAGATAGGATTAGGGTTTGGGGCAGCAAGGCTTGGAGGTTAGGGTTTGGAGTTGGCGGCACCTATTAAGGAAATTTTTTCCTTATCTCCTTCTTCTTCTTTGGTGGTCGGCGTCCATACAGCACCTTCCTCACCTTGGTCGGCGTCCATAGAAGCTCTTCTCCTTCTCCTTGGCCGATGGAACCAAAGCTTAGGGTCCTCCCTTGAAGCTCTTGGCCGACAATCATCTCTTCTCCCTTCTCCTTGTTGGCCGGTGGCAAGCAACTTGCTTGTTGCTTGTTGGTTGGCTAAAGGAAGGAGAAAAGTCTTGTTTCTATTCTTCCTCTTTCTTGGAACGAGCAAGGAAGGAAGATTGGTGATCTAGGAACTTCAACTTTTGGTTGATCGTCGCCCACAGGACGTCCGAAAGGAGGAAGGTCATACAATAGAAGATCGAGAGGTATATCGATTCTCTATTTTCATTTGTTACATGTTTATATTTGTTTTTCAATTATATGCATGATATATATTCTGTTTTGTGGCTAAATATACTTGGACCCCAAACATAAACACAAAAGCCGGCGATCCGTACATCGTCTATTCCGCGGCTATTCATGGAATAGAGGTTTGTCGCTTGAACAACAAGTTTATTCAAGTGACTACTCTAAACGAATAGCACGATGATGACAAGGTTGCTTGGGCAATCCCTCTTGTCAAGGATAAATTTTTTTATCCGGGGACGTAGAAGGGATCGCAATGAACAAGCGACTAAGTTGAAAGGGGAAGCGAAGTTTCACCTCCCAACAGTTTCCTACCTTCACCCAGATTCCCTACACTCAAAGAAAATTATATGTTTTTTATTTAAACCTAAATTGCTTGAGTTACCTAGGGTATTTGTGGTGGTGATCGGAGTGGATTTTTCATCCCTCCCGGAGGTTGAGGCTTCTTCTTGATTTTGCTCCGGCTTCGGTGTGGATGGTCTCTCCTCCCTCTCAATCCTTGAAGTGGAGGCTTCTTCCACTTCTTCCACCGATCCGAAGGTTGATTCCTTCTCAACTTCCAAATCCTCACTTGAGACCGGTGATGGTCCCTCTTCTTGAACCGGTGATGAATCTTCATGGAGCTTTTCCACTTGGTGTTGGATCGATCGGATCGCTAGAGGAGGGGGGGTTAATAGCGATAGAAACTTTTTAGTACGAATTCATTTTAAAAAAAAATTATATGCAGCGGAAAGATAAACAAAACAATAAGTAAAGGAGACAATAGACACAAGAGATTTACTTGGTTCGTAGCCGAAGGCTACTACTCCAAGGCCCTAGTGGTCCTTGACCACGTACGGAGGGCAAACTACTAAAGAACTCCTCCTCGTTGGAGGTAGGAGTTAGACGGATACAAAAAGCCTGAGGTAGAAGGACACTCCCCCTCTCCTCGTTATAATGAAAGCTTTACTAAAAGGAATAAGCTGAAATACAATTTAGAACTTTCGTTACCGATGACTTTAAAGGTGGGAGGTTGAAGCTCTAGTCGTCGTCTCGACAGCGCTCTAGGGTGTTCGCTTTCGGAGGCTCATTGGCTCCCATGTCCCCTGATTAAAATTTTCACTAATGAAAGAATTAATCCGGATGGGATGAGATTCCTTAGCACAACCTATTCATCGTCGTGCTAACAACTTGAGTGGTCGCTTGAACAAACTAGTTGTTCAAGCAACACAACTCTTCTAGTTGGTTAGCCGCGGAAGAGACGACGGATGGATCGCTGGTTTTTGTGTTTGTCTTCGGGGTCAATGATTATACAATATATATTCACACACACACATGCATAATCAAAACAAATAAGAACATGCTCAGATCTGTACATAAAGTTAAAATAACTTTATACCTTACGATCTTCTATCGTATGTCCTTTCCTTCTCGTGGACGACGTGTGGACAAAGATCCTCCACGAGTAGAAGCCTTCTAGATCGAGTTCTCCTCTTCCTTGTCCGCTGCGAACAAAGAGAAGAACCACAAATACCTTTCCTATCTAGAACCGGCCACCAAGCTAGGAAGTTTGATGCAACCGCCGGCCAAGGAATGAATAGATGAGGCGCCGACCACCAATACAAAGGGAACCGTCGGCCACCTTGGAAATTGGAGGAAGATGATCTTGCCGGCCACCAATGGGAGGAGAACCGCTGGCAAAGGAAGAAGAGAGTGGCTAAAGTGAAGGGCGCCGGCCAAGGAATGCTTGAAGGAGGTGGGCGCCGACAACAATTTTGGATGAAGATGGTTGCCGCCCAACCTTACTCCAAACCCTAGCCGCCCAACTCTTTCCAAACCCTAATCCCAATTTGAATTATCTTGATCATTATTGCCGCCCAACCCTAAGCATCTATTTATAGAATAGGGCTTAAGCCTCCTTTAATCTCCACCGTCGGATCTAGGGATTCAATCTCTACCGTCGGATCTAGGGTTTTATCCCAACCGTCGGATCTAGAGTTTAATTCCAACCGTTGGTTCTAGAGTTTCATCCAACCATCGGATCTAGGGATTTAATCCCAACCGTTGGTTCTAGGTTTTGTTTTACATTCTTGGATCTAGACTTCACAAGGATTGTATTAGGCTACGATAGGGACCATAAGGAGGAGTTGGGTCTTGGCCACCCGATGGATCGGAACCACACAAACTTGATCCATCAATGATGTTCCATTCCACTAGAGGATCATCATTGAACTACCTCACCAACCCCCATAAATCAATATGGGCTCCATATATTATTTGTACATTAATCTCCCCGTGTTTAAGATATCGAATGTCCGTCAATTAACTGATTTACTGACCATCAATTAATTAACATCTAATTCCTCGAGTAGTAACACTCAACCTTATCATCATGTTGACTAAGTCAACCAGTTGGGTTTACAGGATGAACCTTTTGAGCTCCTCAAGGGGACATCATCAACCTAATATATAGGACACGGTTTCCTCCTATAATCAACGACACACCATGTAAATAACATTATTTTTCAACTTACCGGGCATATTGATTTAATCCATCTAAATCTCACCAACTGGTAAATCAAAGAAATAAATACTAAGTACATGTGCCCGTTATTATATCGGGATTAAGAGCATGTACAACATAATATCCGTGGTCCGATTCAATTATGTAGTCAGTACTAAATTGAATCACCTCTATGTCGGTCCTACTCAATACACCTAAGTGTACTAGTGTAACTCTATGTTCAAGATAAAACAATACCAAGCTACACTACAACCATGCCAATGGTTTGTCCAAAACCATCTTGGTTGTGAGCCTCTACTTATATTTTATAAGGGACTGATAACATGATCTTCTGTGCCACACCAAGCACCATGTTATCTACAATGTAAAATATTAGACAATATGCACACATATATAATGAATATATAAAATGCAAACAATGATCATGTGATTCTTATTTCAAAATAAAATGTTCATACAAAAAGAGCTAGGCTTTCAGTATACATTCCAACAATCTCCCACTTATACTAAAAGACTATGCCGTCATCACTCTGCCATACATCTGATCCCCATGTCCTCTACATGCCTATCAAACGCTTTCGCTGGAAGGGACTTAGTGAATGGATCCGCCAGGTTATCCTCTGATGCAATCTTGGCGACAGCAACTTCTCCTCGCTTTACGATTTCTCGTATGAGGTGGTACTTGCGCTCTATGTGTTTACTTGCCTTATGGGCTCGTGGTTCCTTCGAGTTTGCAACTGCACCACTGTTATCACAATAAATTGTGATAGTTCTGGGCAAACCAGGAATCACATCCAAGTCCATCAAGAAGTTCCTGAGCCATACAGCTTCCTTGGTTGCCTCAGAGGCTGCCACATACTCAGCTTCCATGGTAGAGTCCGCCACGCATTTCTGCTTGACACTCCTCCATACTATGGCTCCACCTCCAAAAGTAAACACAAACCCCGAGGTAGACTTACTCTTGTCCCTATCTGATTGGAAATCCGAATCCGTGTAACCCACAGGGACTAATTGATCTGCCCGGTAAACCAGCATATAATCCCTAGTCCTTCTCAGGTACTTCAATATATGCTTTACTGCAGTCCAATGTCCCTGTCCAGGATTACTCTGATATCTGCTAACCATGCCCACGGCAAAGCAGATATCCGGTCTCGTACATAGCATAGCATACATAAGGCTTCCTACTGCCGAAGCATAAGGAACTGCCTTCATGTCCTCTATCTCCTTTGATATTTTGGGACACATCTCTTTAGATAAAGGAACTCCATGCCTAAAAGGTAGAAAACCTTTCTTGGAGTTTTGCATGCTAAAACGAGCAAGGATAGTGTCAATGTATGAAGCTTGAGACAAGCACAACATCCTTTTCTTGCGATCCCTTATAACGTTGATTCCAAGGATGTGTCCCACTTCTCCCAAGTCCTTCATATCAAACTGTTTGTGTTGGTGCAGTGGGCACCAAAGTCGAACCGGTATTTTGATTATGGCAAAAGGCTCAATAGTTAAGAGTATATTTGTTATCTTACGAGCTCAATTAAGTGTGCAGAAATGCTAAAGTTGAGCGGAAGGTCTGCGACACCCGGTGGGAACCGAGGTGGTCGGGCAACGCCAGAGGGACTTCGGAGGAAGCCGAGGTACTCGGGTGAAGACCGGAAGCGAGGCTACAAGGTAAGCTCGTGTGAAAGCGAAGCAAGGTCGTTAAGCGTAGATCCGACCCAATACCTCCAATGGAAGGTCTAGGTCGAGATCAAATGGTTAGAACCATCGTACTTTATATTTTAAGCTAACTTGTACTGCAGTCCAAAACCCTTTGACTACAGTCAACTGCTAGTCAAGTTCCAGCCTCGAGAAGAGCTCGAATTTCAAGGGGGTGAATTTGGACTTGACTCGTGTTTTGGTACAAAGGGTGATGTGGCATCAAGGTGGACATCCAAACCATCACCAAGCTTCCTTGTGGTGGACGCCCAAGATAAGGTGAGTTGGCACAAGATGGTTGGCTCCCATGATGTGGCACAAGTTGAATGGCTCCAACAAGTTGGCGCCCAAGGAGGTTGGAGGTGGCACAAGGTGGTTGGATGAAACACCTCATCCTCAAGTTGGCGCCCAAGGAGGTTGGAGGTGGCACAAGGTGGTTGGATGAAACACCTCATCCTTGAGTTGGCGCACAAGGAGGTTGGAGGTGGCACAAGGTGGTTGGATGAAACACCTCATCCTTGAGTTGGCGCAAAGGATGTGGATGAACAAGTCTTGGGGGATAAGAACCTCACCTTGGACACTACCTATGTCTAAATTCATAGATCAATATCCATAAATAGACATGTTCAAGCCAAGCAAAAAACAAGAATTCAAGAGCTCTCAACACGCCGTCGTAACGCCGATACTACTACTCACATTTGCTACGACGAAGTGCCGCCGACAACGAAAGCTACATCTTCTACTTATAAGAGTTGTCGGTATATTTATTTAAGTTCTACTTCTTTAAATTGTCTTTGTGCTTTAATCGTAACAAGGAAAGGGGGAGTGTCCCTTTGCCTTGATTTCTTTTGTATGTCGTTGCTCCTACCTCCAACGAGGAGGAGTGGTTTTAGTGAATTGCCCTCGTGACGTGATCAAGGATCACTAGGGCCGTGGATTAGCAATCGAAAGATTGTGAACCACGTAAAAATATCTTGTCTACTTTATATTTCTGTGCACTCTCTACTTGCTTTTACTTATTGCAAAAGTTTTTAACGACATCGTATCGCTATTCACCCCCTCTAGCGACACTTTCGATCCAACAATTGGTATCGAGGGGCGCTAAGATTCGTGAAACCACCAATCTAGCTTTGTTTTTCTTTTTACAGATTTTTATTTATTTATTTCTGTTTTCGTATAATTATTTCACTTGCTTATCTTCTCCTACATATAGAATTGCATTAGAGGCTTTAGGATCCGGATAAGGTTGTCCTTGGGTTAGATCCGAGTAAGGTTGTCCTCGGAACTTCAACGACATTCGCATTTGATTGTTTATTTCTTTTGCAAGTTACATTTTATATATCTTTTTACTTCAAGACTACTAATCCAAGACGAAAGTCTTGGAATATTCTTTCCGTGTGTGTTTTGCAAGATTCTTTTCGTTCTTCTTCTTGTTTTTAAATGGCCCATCTCGAAGGGTTTAGCGCCCGACCCGTTTTACAACGGTAATGACTTTCGTTATTGGAAGGGTCGGATGGAATGCTTTCTTAAAACCCAAATCGAGATGTGGATCGTAATCAAACCGGTTTCACACTTCCTATTAATGAAGATGGTGAATCTTTGGGTTACGATCAATGGTCAAATTCCATGAAAAGAAGTAGAAGCCAAGGCAACTCAAATCTTGCAATGTGGGTTGTCCAAGGAAGAGCTCAACCGCGTCGGCCCCTTCATTAGTGCAAAGGACTTATGGACCAAGCTAGTGGAACTACACGAAGGCACCGAGCGACGAAGGTATGTAAAAGAGATTTACTTTTAAATAAATTGTATAACTTGAAAATGCAGGAAAACGAGACCGCAACTCAACTACATGCTCGTGATCCAAGACATCGCCGTCAACCAACTCCATGCCATCGGACAAAAGGTCGAGAATCGCGACCTTATCGTATTCTCTTAACTCGTTTCCTAGGACCACCTTGTGGGCATCCATGGTCGATGCCTACAAGGTCTCCAAGGATCTTTCTAAAATTAGGTTAGACAATTGTTTTGAACTTGAATTACATGAGCAAACTAACGTGGTCGGTAGAGAAGAGTATTGCGTTAGTTGCGAGGTTCCAAGAAGAAGAAGCCCGCAAAGCAAGCCACCCCAAGGAAGAAGAAGGCGAGTCCGAATCGGAAGTAGACTCGAATAGAATCCGAACTAGTCAATCTAGTTAGGAAGATGATCAAGAGACGAAAACGACCAACAACACAACGTAAGCCGAAACCTAATTCAAATACTTCTAATTTTAGATGCTATGAGTGCAACGAGTTCGGTCCACATCAAGTCCGAGTGCCCAAAGCTAAAGAATAACGCATCAAAGACCAAGAAAGCGCTAAACGCTACTTGGGAGGAGTTGTCGGAGGAAGAAGACGATATCCAAGCTCTAATGGCCAAGCCGACCGAGCACGACTCCGAAACCGAAGAAGAGTCCGAGTCAGAATCCGATGATGAGCTTCCATTCAAGACAAGCCACGGATCCGTATCCGGTTCAAAAGAATCATTAAGGGTAAGTCGGTCGTTACTTAATACTTTGTATGGTGCAATTAAATTTTTAAATAAGAAACTAGCTAAGTCCGAGTCCAAGGTCGAGACCCTAATTGAGGAGGTTAACCTTCTCAAACATGAGGTCTCCCTAACCTCTTCGACTACTCGTATTCAAGAGGAGGACTCAACTCAAGTTGAAAAGCTTGAAGTTGAGAACTCGCTTTGAAAACACAAGTCGAAGACCTTAGGAACACGTTGGAAAGGTTCACTTTGGGATCCAAGGGACTTGACCTCTTACTTGGATCACAAAGGGCCGTGTACAACAAGGCGGACTCGGTTTAACTCAAATACAACCAATAAGTCATATATGTCTATAGTAAACCAACATAAGAAAAATGTCCAAGCATGGGTCCCTAAGACCACTTTGATTTCAACTTTAGGATCTAACATGTATTGGGTTCCCAAGGACCAAATTCACTATGTGAATAGACCCACTCGATTCAATGGTCCAGGAGCCAATACAAAATGTATTTTTGTTAAGTCTTAGAAATTGCATGCTTAGTTTTTCCTTTATTTTTAGAATGGTTAGATAGGACTCATAACCAACTAAAATCCTGCGAAAAGATTGAGCCTCGGGAGCCTCTTTTCAAAAAATAAACCAACTAAAATCCTACGAAAAGATTGAGCCTCGGGAGCCTCTTTTCAAAAATAACTAGTTAGACCAAGGCGTAGTCTCAAGTAAGTCGAGTTATCAATTTCTTGAAATTAGCTTTGTCTAAGGAAGTGGTCGTTGTTCCGATCAAAGAAGGCCTCACGTGCCTCGCCACGACTGAAGCTAATCTCTTGAAAAGATTACTTGATGAGCTTAGACTAAATCGAATCTAACCTAATGTTGGTTAATTTAAATTCATTAAAATTAATCAAGTAAAATTGAAAGTCATCTCACAATAACACATAGGAATAACATGTTTTGATCATGTAGATATTGGTGAGATGATTTAGGTTTAAAACTTACAAACAACCCTTTAGTAATTCCAATATCCGATCCAACTACCTTATGTGTAGGATCAATGGATGTTGGACGAGTGGTTGCTCCGCATACATGACCGGATCAACTCAAATTTTGAAGTTACGATTCAAACGACAAGGATCGGTAGCCTTGGAAATAACGGCAAGCTCAAAATCATCGGATCAGGTGATATTGAGCTCAACTCTAACTTTACAATTCAACATGTCTTATTAGTAGAAAACTTTCAATATAATTTACTTAGTGTAAGCCAATTGTGTGATAACAATTATAAGGTCATATTTCTAGAAAATGAATGCGTAATCAACATACATGCAACATCTAAAATAATACTTAAAGGAACTCGGAGAAGCACCATCTACACAATAAATTTACCCAACTCCTCAACCAAGTGTCTTATGACACAAAGAAGAGGAATCTTGGTTATGGCAATCAAGACTGGACACTGCACCCAAGACTCGCCCACAAGATGAGTCGAGTGGCTTGGTTATAGGTTTGCCTAAACTAAACAACTTGGATAATAAAATATGTAATGCTTGTCAACAAGGTAAACAATCTAGGACACAACATCAATTAACTAATCAAGAACGAACCAAAAGTGTTCTTGAGCTCCTACACATGGATCTATTTGATTCACATGGAGCTAAGTCACTCAATGGTAGTCAATTTTGCTTAGTCATAATTGACGACTATTCTAGATTTACTTGGGTTAGGTTTATCAAACATAAAAATGATACCCTAGACCAACTAATCAATCTTTGTAGGTTAATCAAAATCAAAAGAACCTTAAGATTAAAAGACTTAGAAGCGATCATGGTGGTGAATTGAAAACCACAGGTTCTGATTTACGTAACCTAAACGGATACCACCATGAGTTTTCATGTCCTAGAACCCCACAACAAAATGGGTTAGTCGAACGGAAAAATAGAACCCTACAAGAAGCCGATAGGACAATGTTAAACGAGTATAACCTACCCGATAGATTTTGGGCAGAGGCCGTTAGTACGGCTTGCTATGTCCAAAATAGGATCCTTATGGTAAAGAGGCACCAAAAGACCTCGTACGAGATTTATCACGATAAAATACCGAACATCAAGTACTTTAGGGTATTTGGATGCAAGGTACATATCTTAAACACTAAGGATTACCTAGGGAAATTCAAATCCAAAACCACTACTGGAACCTTTCTAGGATACTCAACCACCAGTAGAGCTTATAGGGTATACAATCACGACACTCTTAGAGTCGAAGAAACCATTAATATAGTTTTCGGCGAAGGACACGAACCCGTTCAATCCTTAACAAAACCAACTAGCAAATCAACTTATAGCGAACCCGACTCTGATCTTGAACTTGAATCTCGTCCTAACCCAAGTCATCCTATCGACCAAGTGATAGATGACTCTAACCCAAGTCAAACTAGAACTCACCCAAGTCATCCTATCGACCAAGTGATAGATGACCCTAACCCGAGTCACACTAAGACTCAAACAAATCATCCTATCAATCAAGTTATAGGTGATCCAAATTTAGGGGTTCGAACTAGAGCTTCATATCGAAACCATAGTCAAATCTCGTTAATTTCCAAAATCGAACCCAAAACTATTGAACAAGCACTTCTTGATCCCGACTGGATTATTGCTATGCAAGAAGAGCTAGCTCAATTCACTAGA
Organism: Wurfbainia villosa; assembly: GCA_025175895.1. Lineage (NCBI taxonomy): Eukaryota > Viridiplantae > Streptophyta > Magnoliopsida > Zingiberales > Zingiberaceae > Wurfbainia > Wurfbainia villosa. The sequence goes on from CM045995.1 coordinate 29,650,272, forward strand.
AATGAAGTTTGGGAATTAGTACCACCACCTAAAGAAAAATCAATTATTGGAACAAGGTGGGTATTTCGAAATAAACTTGATGATAAAGGTGAAGTAGTTAGAAATAAAGCTAGGTTAGTCAAAAGGGTTTAGTCAAGTCGAAGGTTTAGATTACGATGAGACCTCGCCCGTAGCCAGACTAGAGTCCATCCGAATGTTGTTAGCATATGCTGCACATCGAGGTTTTAAATTGTTTCAAATGGATGTCAAGTCAGCATTTTTGAATGGATACATTAAGGAAGAAGTTTACGTCAGTCAACCTCCCGGATTCGAAAATCTAGATAAACCTGACCATGTCCTTAGACTTAAGAAAGCCCTATATGGACTCAAACAAGCCCCAAGAGCTTGGTACGAAAGGCTTTCGATCTATCTTAAGTCCAAAGGATTCAACCAAGGTTTAGTCGACCCAACCTTATTAGTTAAAACCGTAGGAAAAGAAATCTTTATAGCCCAAATCTATGTAGATGATATAATTTTTGGAACTACCAACTCGATCCTGCTAAACGAATTCATCTCACTTATGGAAAGTGAATTTGAAATGAATTTAGTGGGAGAGTTAAGTTTTTTCTTAGGTTTACAAATTAAACAAACTAAAGATGGAATATATTTACATCAACAAAAATATACTAAGGACTTAATAAATCGATTTGGAATGCAAGATGCTAAAATAATCAATACACCTATGGCAACTAATGTTAATATAAAGCGAAGATGTAGAAGGAAAACCCGTTGACCTAAAATACTATAGGAGCGCAATAGGAAGTCTCCTATACTTAACATGAGCCGACATTTTTATTCGCGGTAAGTATGTGCGCAAGGTTACAAACCTGTGCCAAGGAGTCTCACCTAACCCTAGTCAAGCGTATCCTTAGATATCTAAAGGGCACGCTAAACGTAGGTATTTGGTACCCTAGATCTACCGAGTTTAATCTAATCGGCTACTCCGACTCCGACTATGCCGGTAGTAAACTCGATAGAAAGAGCACGAGTGGTTGTTGTCAAATCCTCGGCTCGAGTCTAGTAAGTTGGTGCAGTAGGAAGCAGCATTGCGTTGCCTTATCTACCACCGAAGCCGAATACGATGCGATGGGTGAGTGTGTCTCTCAGCTCCTGTGGATGAAGCACACTCTCCAAGACTTTAGCTTAATCTTTAACAACATTAAAACCTACATAGATAACATTAGTTCAATTAACTTAACTAAAAATCCAATATGTCATTCTAGGACAAAACATATAGAAGTTAAACACCACTTCATTAGGGAACATGTAACTAATGGAACTATACAACTAGAGTATGTTGAGTCCAAATCAAACCTAGCGGACATCTTCACCAAACCACTACCCGAAGCCGAATTTAGTTTATTAAGACGAAAGTTAGGTATGTGCGTAATAGAGTAGGATTTAAATTTTTCTATATATGTACTCTACTTTTGCTTCTTTTTATGAAATTAGCCTAAGTCTTACCTTAGAAATCATATACCTATAGATTTAAGGAGCCAACACATCTCACAACACATAGGACTAATGTGTTTGTGTACTTAGCCACGTAGACGGGCGTGAGATGTTAGGACCTTACTCCTGGTTCCAGATGTAGATTCAGTGCATCGACATGAACCATGGAGTATAATTATTTAAAATTAATCAACTCCTTCAAGACTTATTGATCATTCTATATCAATCAAGTCCAACCGGAGTTGTACATTTTAGATGAACATATTTTCAAGCTTATTATTATTTTAAAAAAATATATATATATATATATATTTATATTGGGAACTTGCTTGGACTTACAAACCTTAAAATATATTTACAAACTTTTTGAGTTAAGGCAAAAGGGGGAGAAAGTCACAAAAGTAAGGAAGAAAGTAAACAAAATTATTACCTTTTATATTAAGTAATTCCGTTTACTTAAGCAACTATTAAGGGGGAGTAAAAATTATTTTTCAAGAACTCACCTTCGGTCAAGGGGGAGGTTACCTCAAAGGGGAGAACTTGAAACAATAATATTTCTCATTCATGCTTAATCATTATGCTAGCTCATTCATATTTAATCTTTATGCTAGCTCATTCATGCTTAATCATTATGCTAGCTTACTGTTATGCTTAATTTTTCCTTAACTTTTGTGTCGGTTTGCCATGAATCAAAAAGGGGGAGATTGTTGTGCGATGGGCACCAAAGTCGAACGGTATTTTGATTATGGCAAAAGGCTCAATAGTTAAGGGTATATTTGTTATCTTACGAGCTCAATTAAGTGTTGAAATGCTAAAGTTGAGCGGAAGGTCTGCGACACCCGGTGGGAACCGAGGTGGTCGGGCAACGCCAGATGGACTTCGGAGGAAGCCGAGGTACTCGGGTGAAGACCGGAAGCGAGGCTACAAGGTAAGCTCGTGTGAAAGCGAAGCAAGGTCGTTAAGCGTAGATCCGACCCAATACCTCCAATGGAAGGTCTAGGTCGAGATCAAATGGTTAGAACCATCGTACTTTATATTTTAAGCTAACTTGTACTGCAGTCCAAAACCCTTTGACTACAGTCAACTGCTAGTCAAGTTCCAGCCTCGAGAAGAGCTCGAATTTCAAGGGGGTGAATTTGGACTTGACTCGTGTTTTGGTACAAAGGGTGATGTGGCATCAAGGTGGACATCCAAACCATCACCAAGCTTCCTTGTGGTGGACGCCCAAGATAAGGTGAGTTGGCACAAGATGGTTGGCTCCCATGATGTGGCACAAGTTGAATGGCTCCAACAAGTTGGCGCCCAAGGAGGTTGGAGGTGGCACAAGGTGGTTGGATGAAACACCTCATCCTCAAGTTGGCGCCCAAGGAGGTTGGAGGTGGCACAAGGTGGTTGGATGAAACACCTCATCCTTGAGTTGGCGCACAAGGAGGTTGGAGGTGGCACAAGGTGGTTGGATGAAACACCTCATCCTTGAGGTGGCGCAAAGGATGTGGATGAACAAGTCTTGGGGGATAAGAACCTCACCTTGGACACTACCTATGTCTAAATTCATAGATCAATATCCATAAATAGACATGTTCAAGCCAAGCAAATAACAAGAATTCAAGAGCGCGCCGCTACTACTACTCACATTTGCTACGACGAAGTGCCGCCGACAACGAAAGCTACATCTTCTACTTATAAGAGTTGTCGGTATATTTATTTAAGTTCTACTTCTTTAAATTGTCTTTGTGCTTTAATCGTAACAAGGAAAGGGGGAGTGTCCCTTTGCCTTGATTTCTTTTTGTAATCGTTGCTCCTACCTCCAACGAGGAGGAGTGGTTTTAGTGAATTGCCCTCCGTACGTGATCAAGGATCACTAGGGCCGTGGATTAGCAATCGAAAGATTGTGAACCACGTAAAAATATCTTGTCTACTTTATATTTCCGCTGTGCACTCTCTACTTGCTTTTTACTTATTGCAAAAGTTTTTTAACGACATCGTATCGCTATTCACCCCCCCCCCCTCTAGCGACACTTTCGATCCAACAGTTTGGACAACCATACCCTTACGTCTGATAACACTTTGATATTGTTGCCAACTAACAAAATGTCATCTACGTATAGTACAAGAAACACCACTACGTTTCCGTCACATCTCTTGTATACACAAGGCTCATCCGGACTTTGAATAAATCCATATGATTGGATTACCTCATCAAAGCGGATGTTCCAAGATTTAGAAGCTTGCTTCAATCCATAAATGGACCGATTAAGCTTACATACAAGATGCTCTTTGCCTTTAGCAATGAATCCCTCTGGTTGCCGCATGTAGATGTTCTCCTCAAGACTTCCGTTAAGGAAAGCTGTCTTGACATCCATCTGCCAAATCTCATAATCCATATGAGCAGCTATAGATAAGAGAATCCGGATAGATTTAAGCATAGCTACCGGCGAAAAGGTCTCCTCATAATCGATACCCTCTTTCTGAGTATACCCTTTCGCAACAAGCCTAGCTTTGAAGGTCTCAACTTTCCCGTCTACTCCTCTCTTTCTCTTGTAGATCCACTTGCATCCAATGGTTTTTACACCATCGGGTGGGTCTACTAGCTCCCAGACATGATTAGAATCCATAGATTCTATCTATGAATTCATCGCTTTTTGCCAAGATACTGCATCTCTATCTTGGATTGCCTCGTCATATGTCCAGGGATCAGGTTCATGTTCACCAGGGACTAAGTCCGAAGACTCTCCCAAAAACATGAATCTGTCGGGTTGTCTAACAACCCTCCCACTACGACGAGGTGCCTCCTGTGTATGCTCTGTGACACACGGTGCAGTGACTTGTGGTGTCTCCTCTTGTACCGGTGGTACTGAAGTCGGGACTTCCCCTGTCAACTCCTCAAGAACAATCCTACTCGTGGGCTTGTGGTTCATCACATAGTCCTTCTCTAGAAATCTGGCATTCGTACTAACGATCACCTTCTGATCTCTAGGACTATAGAATAAACCACCCTTCGTTCCCTTGGGGTAGCCAACAAACAAGCGCATACATGCGAGATTCCAACTTACCAAAGATCTCCCTTCAAAGACATGTCTGGATTACTAAATCCGAATATGTCTTAGACTAGGCTTTTGCCCGGTCCACAACTCTATGGGAGTAGAGTGCGACTTAGATGGAACCAAGTTCGAGAATGTGTCTTGCTTTCGAGCAAACCCCGAGCGAATCAGGTAACTCAGAATAACTCATCATCGATCTGACCATCTCCATAAGAGTCCTATTCCTTCGCTCCGCCACACCATTCTGCTGGGGTGTGCCAGGTGCGGACAATTGGGATTGAATCCCAGCCTCTGATAAGTAACTCCTAAACTCTCCCAAGAGGTACTCGCCACCACGATCAGATCGTAATGTCTTGATACTTTTACCTTGATGGTTCTCCACATCAGCCTTGAATTCTTTGAACTTGTCAAAGCATTCAGACTTGCGGCGCATCAAGTAAATGTATCCATACCTTGAATAATCGTCTATAAAAGAGACGAAGTATTCAAAGCCACCTCTTGTCTGGATAGACATAGGACCGCACAAATCAGAATGAACCAATTCTAACACATCTTTGGCCCTATACCCCTTGGCCTTGAAAGGCCTCTTGGTCATTTTACCTTCCAAGCAAGATTCGCAGGTTGGGAGATCCTCCACCACTAATGAACCCAAAGGTCCATCAGCTATCAACCTTTGAATTCTACTTAGGTTAATATGACCAAGCCTTAGATGCCAAAGTTATGTTTGGTTCATTTACGAAGGTTCTTTTCTCTTATTAGATTTAGAAGATGAGCTATTTACTTCTATTTGCATCGTGGGAGTTTTTGGTTCAAGAGTATATAAATTGCCAACCAATGTATCAGAACAGATAATCTCCCTATTCCTTTTTATAACCACCTTGTCATTAAAAGAAATAGAATATCCATCCATAAACAATTTAGAAACTGAAATTAAATTCTTTCTAAAAGTAGGTACATAAAGACAATTTCTTAAAACCAAAAATTTATTCCTATCAAAAGATAAATAAACGTCTCCCACTGCAATAGCCGCCACCTTTGAAGCATTGCCCATGAAGACGGTAATCTCTCCCTCAGCTAGTCGTCGGGTTTCTGAACCCCGCAAGGAATTGCAGACATGGTGATGGCTCTGTATCTACACACGGATAATCGGAAGATAACACCGCTAAACATGTTTCAACAACTAAACAAGAAGATATACCTTTGTTCTTTCGGCGAGGACAGTCCGCCTTCCAATGTCCAGTCTGCTTGCAAGTGAAGCACTTGCCTTTCGGCTTCTTCACTCCTGCCTGAGGTCCTGCTGCCACCTTCTTCGCTCCACCTTGCTTCTTCTTCTTCTTTCATTTCAGTTTAGAAGAAGAAACCTTCTGAGCGACCATGGCTTGAGAACTCTGACGAAAAAGCCCCTCTGCCGCCTGGAGTTCTGTCAGAAGCTCTGCCAACGAATACAACCTCTTGTTCATGTTGTAGTTGAGGCGGAACTGCTCAAAACTCCTAGGCAAAGACTGGAGAATGATATCGACCTGGGTTTCCCCATCGATCTCAGCTCCGAGGACTTCCATCTCATTAAGATGAGCCATCATCTTGAGAACATGATCCCTAACGGGTGTTCCCTCGACCATGGTGGTCGTCATCAAGTTTCTCATTGCCTCCTGCCTAGCCGCCCTACTCTGATGTCCGAAAAGTTCCTTGAGATTGAACATCATGTCATAAGCTGTGGCTATGGCCTGATGCTGATATTGCAGCACATTTGACATAGATGCCAAAATGTAACACCGCGCCATCTCATCTGCCTTAACCCATTTCTTATAACGTTCTATCTCCTTTTCATCAGAGTCATCTGAGGGCTTAGGAGGACATACCTCGAAGAGTATAAATTTGTACTCTTCCGCAGTTAAGACAATATCCAGGTTTCTTTTCCAATGAATGTAGTTTGGACCAGTAAGTTTGTTTTCTTTTAAAATCACAGGAAGTGGGTTGAAAGCCATTTGAAAATCCTAAAAATCACAATGATAAAAAATATTAGATTTCAAAAAATTATTGATTCCTCAAAACAATAAAATTCAGAAATCAACCAACACCTCAAAACACCGAGAATATCGCATGCCACGATAGTGTGGACGTATACGAATTCTACATTTGTAAGAGGAGGTTTTACCCATTAATTTTATTATCTTGTCAACCTTACTTTTTGACAAATAAAATTAATAGTTGGTTCCTCTTTAGCCCTACAAATAAAAGCAGTGACTCCGATGGGGAGGATACTTTTATTTGCATCTAAGTGTGCACCATTACACGATACTAAGGGAATTATTTCGGATTATGTGCCTTACCGATGGGGAAGTACACACGCTCCTAAATAATTTCCTATAACCATTATTTGACCTAGTGATCCGCAAACAAACCCATCCGATGGGGAGGAAGGCACTCAAAGCCAACGCGCAAGTTTGTTGCATCACATGTCAAATTGTAATGGAGGCCGCGGGAATTAATTAAAATATCCCTCTCCCACTTAGTAAATTGCAATTGAGGAATTTTAAAACACACACAACATGCATATAAAACAAATAAGCAATAAATATGGAAAAAATAGAATTTTTTTCCAACTATTATGGCATTGTCCTCCAATATGCATCCCGTCGTGTCGCCACCTCGTCCGCTCCATCTTTTCCCGTGCGCAAGTCACCAAAGAGTTCCGAGCCGAGATAAATCATTTTATTTACATCCATCGATCCTATACTCCACGAAGGAGTGTACAAATAATCTAGATCGAAAGTAAACTAAAATGATCGGCTAAACAATGCCGTATTTAATTACAAAAATTAAATACTAATCTAGCCTCGTCAACCCCGAGGATTCAAATAATAAATTTTTACACACATCCATTCACATACACACACATGGCCATAATAGTCGGATCTTATGCCTGCAACCAAAGAGTTAAACTACGCATATCCTACTATTATCCGGCACATATAATATATGAAAAATGCATAAAAAATTAACCGAATCCAAAACACACAAAACCGGAAACCATGGCTCTGATACCACTTGTTAGGGTGTTCGCATTCGGAGGCTCATTGGCTCCCATGTCCCCAGATTAAAATTTTCACTAATGAAAGAATTAATCCGGATGGGATGAGCTTCCTTAGCACAACCTATTCGTCGTCGTGCTAACAACTTAAGTGGTCGCTTGAACAAACTAGTTGTTCAAGCAACACAACTCTTCTAGTTTGTTAGCCGCGGAAGAGACGACGGATGGATCGCCGGTTTTTGTGTTTGTCTTCGGGGTCAATGATTATACAATATATATTCACACACACACATGCATAATCAAAAAAAATAAGAACATGCTCAGATCTGTACATAAAGTTAAAATAACATTATACCTTACGATCTTCTATCGTATGTCCTTTCCTTCTCGTGGACGACGTGTGGACGAAGATCCTCCACGAGTAGAAGCCTTCTAGATCGAGTTCTCCTCTTCCTTGTCCGCTGCGAACAAAGAGAAGAACCATAAATACCTTTCCTATCTAGAACCGGCCACCAAGCTAGGAAGTTTGATGCAACCGCCGGCCAAGGAATGAATAGATGAGGCGCCGACCACCAATACAAAGGGAACCGCCGGCCACCTTGGAAATTCGAGGAAGATGATCTTGCCGGCCACCAATGGGAGGAGAACCGCCAGCAAAGGAAGAAGAGAGTGGCTAATGTGAAGGGCGCTGGCCAAGGAATGCTTGAAGGAGGTGGGCGCCGGCAACAATTTTGGATGAAGATGGTTGCCGCCCAACCTTACTCCAAACCCTAGCCGCCCAACTCTTTCCAAACCCTAATCCCAATTTGAATTATCTTGATCATTATTGCCGCCAAACCCTAAGCATCTATTTATAGAATAGGGCTTAAGCCTCCTTTAATCTCCACCGTCGGATCTAGGGATTCAATCTCTACCGTCGGATCTAGGGTTTTATCCCAACCGTCGAATCTAGAGTTTAATCCCAACCGTTGGTTCTAGAGTTTCATTCAACCATCGGATCTAGGGATTTAATCCCAACCGCTGGTTCTAGGTTTTGTTTTACATTCTTGGATCTAGACTTCACAAGGATTGTATTAGGCTATGATAGGGACCATAAGGAGGAGTTGGGTCTTGGCCACCCGATGGATCGGAACCACACAAACTTGATCCATCAATGATGTTCCATTCCACTAGAGGATCATCATTGAACTACCTCACCAACCCCCATAAATCAATATGGGCTCCATATATTATTTGTACATTAATCTCCCCGTGTTTAAGATATCGAATGTCCGTCAATTAACTGATTCTTGACCATCAATTAATTAACATCTAATTCCTCGAGTAGTACCACTCAACCTTATCATCATGTTGACTAAGTCAACCAGCTGGGTTTACATGATGAACCTTATGAGCTCCTCAAGGGGACATCATCAACCTAATATATAGGACACGGTTTCCTACTATAATCAATGGCACACCATGTAAATAACATTATTTCCCAACTTACCGGGCATATTGATTTAATCCATCTAAATCTCACCCACTGGTAAATCAAAGAAATAAATACTAAGTACATGTGCCCGTTATTATATCGGGATTAAGAGCATGTACAACATAATATCCGAGGTCCGATTCAATTATGTAGTCAGTACTAAATTGAATCACCTCTATGTCGGTCCTACTCAATACACCTAAGTGTACTAGTGTAACTCTATGTTCAAGATAAAACAATACCAAGCTACACTACAACCATGCCAATGGTTTGTCCAAAACCATCTTGGTTGTGAGCCTCTAATTATATTTTACAAGGGACTGATAACATGATCTTCTGTGCCACACCAAGCACCATGTTATCTACAATGTAGAATATTAGACAATATGCACACATATATAATGAATATATAAAATGCAAACAATGATCATGTGATTCTTATTTCAAAATAAAATGTTCATACAGAAAAGAGCTAGGCTTTTAGTATACATTCCTACAATCTCCCACTTATACAAAAAGACTATGCCGTCATCACTCTGCCATACACATGATCCCCATGTCCTCCACATGCCTATCAAATGCTTTCGCTGGAAGGGCCTTAGTGAATGGATCCGCCCGGTTATCCTCTGATGTAATCTTGGCGACAGCAACTTCTCCTCGCTTTACGATTTCTCGTATGAGGTGGTACTTGCGCTCTATGTGTTTACTTGCCTTATGGGCTCGTGGTTCCTTCGAGTTTGCAACTGCACCACTGTTATCACAATAAATTGTGATAGTTCTGGGCAAACCAGGAATCACATCCAAGTCCATCAAGAAGTTCCTGAGCCATACAGCTTCCTTCGCTGCCTCAGAGGCTGCCACATACTCAGCTTCCATGGTAGAGTCAGCCACGCATTTCTGCTTGACACTCCTCCATACTATGGCTCCACCTCCAAAAGTAAACACAAACCCCGAGGTAGACTTACTCTTGTCCCTATCTGATTGGAAATCTGAATCCGTGTAACCCACAGGGACTAATTGATCTGTCCGGTAAACTAGCATATAATCCCTAGTCCTTCTCAGGTACTTCAATATATGCTTTGCCGCAGTCCAATGTCCCTATCCAGGATTACTCTGATATCTGCTAACCATGCCCACAGCAAAGCTGATATCCAGTCTCGTACATAGCATAGCATACATAAGGCTTCCTACTGCCGAAGCATAAGGAACCACCTTCATGTCCTCTATCTCCTTTGATGTTTTGGGACACATCTCTTTAGATAAAGGAACTCCATGCCTAAAAGGTAGAAAACCTTTCTTGGAGTTTTGCATGCTAAAACGAGCAAGGATAGTGTCAATGTTTGAAGCTTGAGACAAGCACAACATCCTTTTCTTGCGATCTCTTATAACTTTGATCCCAAGGATGTGTCCCACTTCTCCCAAGTCCTTCATATCAAACTGTTTGGACAACCATACCCTTACGTCTAATAACACTTTGATATTGTTGCCAACTAACAAAATGTCATCTACGTATAGTACAAGAAACACCACTACGTTTCCGTCACATCTCTTGTATACACAAGGCTCATCCGGACTTTGAATAAATCCATATGATTGGATTACCTCATCAAAGCGGATGTTCCATGATCTAGAAGCTTGCTTCAATCCATAAATGGACCGATTAAGCTTACATACAAGATGATCTTTGCCTTTAGCAATGAATCCCTCTGGTTGCCGCATGTAGATGTTCTCCTCAAGACTTCCGTTAAGGAAAGCTGTCTTGACATCCATCTGCCAAATCTCATAATCCATATGAGCAGCTATAGATAAGAGAATCTGGATAGACTTAAGCATAGCTACCGGCGAAAAGGTCTCCTCATAATCGATACCCTCTTTCTGAGTATACCCTTTCGCAACAAGCCTAGCTTTGAAGGTCTCAACCTTCCCGTCTACTCCTCTCTTTCTCTTGTAGATCCACTTGCATCCAATGGTTTTTACACCATCGAGTGGGTCTACTAGCTCCCAGACCTAATTAGAATCCATAGATTCTATCTATGAATTCATCGCTTTTTGCCAAGATATTGCATCTCTATCTTGGATTGCCTCGTCATATGTCCAGGGATCATGTTCATGTTCACCAGGGACTAAGTCCGAAGACTCTCCCAAAAACATGAATCTGTCGGGTTGTCTAACAACCCTCCCACTACGACGAGGTGCCTCCTGTGTATGCTCTGTGACATGCGGTGCAGTGACTTGTGGTGTCTCCTCTTGTACCGGTGGTACTGAAGTCGGGACTTCCCCTGTCAACTCCTCAAGAACAATCCTACTCGTGGGCTTGTGGTTCATCACATAGTCCTCCTCTAGAAATCTGGCATTCGTACTCACGATCACCTTCTGATCTCTAGGACTATAGAATAAACCACCCTTCGTTCCCTTGGGGTAGCCAACAAACAAGCGCACTTCTGTACGAGATTCCAACTTACCAGCATCTCCTTTCAGCACATGTGCTGGACTACCCCAAATCCGAATATGTCTTAGACTAGGCTTTCGCCCAGTCCACAACTCTGTGGGAGTAGAGGGTACTGACTTAGATAGAACCAAGTTCAGAATGTGTGCTGCTGTTTCCAGTGCAAACCCCCAGAATGAATCAGGTAACTCAGAATAACTCATCATCGATCTGACCATCTCCATAAGAGTCCTATTCCTTCGCTCAGCCACACCATTCTGCTGGGGTGTGCCAGGTGCGGACAATTGGGATTGAATCCCAGCCTCTGATAAGTAACTCCTAAACTCTCCCTAGAGGTACTCGCCACCACGATCAGATCGTAATGTCTTGATACTTTTACATTGACGGTTCTCCACATCAGCCTTGAATTCTTTGAACTTGTCAAAGCATTCAGACTTGCGGCGCATCAAGTAAATGTATCCATACCTTGAATAATCGTCTATAAAAGAGACGAAGTATTCAAAGCCACCTCTTGCCTGGATAGACATAGGACCGCACAAATCAGAATGAACCAATTCTAACACATCTTTGGCCCTATACCCCTTGGCCTTGAAAGGCCTCTTGGTCATTTTACCTTCCAAGCAAGATTCGCAGGTTGGGAGATCCTCCACCACTAATGAACCCAAAGGTCCATCAGCTATCAACCTTTGAATTCTACTTAGGTTAATATGACCAAGCCTTAGATGCCAAAGATATGTTTGGTTCATTTGCGAAGATTCTTTTCTCTTATTAGATTTAGAAGATGAGCTATTTACTTCTATTTGCATCGTGGGAGTTTTTGGTTCAAGAGTATATAAATTGCCAACCAATGTACCAGAACAGATAATCTCCCTATTCCTTTTTATAACCACCTTGTCATTAAAAGAAACAGAATATCCATCCATAAACAATTTAGAAACTGAAATTAAATTCTTTCTAAAAGTAGGTACATAAAGACAATTTCTTAAAACCAAAAATTTATTCCTATCAAAAGATAAATAAACGTCTCCCACTGCAATAGCCGCCACCTTTGAAGCATTGCCCATGAAGACGGTAATCTCTCCCTCAGCTAGTCGTCGGGTTTCCTGGAACCCCTGCAAGGAATTGCAGACATGGTTAGTGGCTCCTGTATTTACACACCAGACACTGGAAGATAACACCGCTAAACATGTTTCAACAACTAAACAAGAAGATATACCTTTGTTCTTTCGGCGAGGACAGTCCGCCTTCCAATGTCCAGTCTGCTTGCAAGTGAAGCACTTGCCTTTCGGCTTCTTCACTCCTGCCTGAGGTCCTGCTGCCACCTTCTTCGCTCCACCTTGCTTCTTCTTCTTCTTACCTTTCGGTTTAGAAGAAGAAACCTTCTGAGCGACCATGGCTTGAGAACTCTGACGAAAAAGCCCCTCTGCCGCCTGGAGTTCTGTCAGAAGCTCCGCCAACGAATACAACCTCTTGTTCATGTTGTAGTTGAGGCAGAACTGCTCAAAACTCCTAGGCAGAGACTGGAGAATGATATCGACCTGGGTTTCCCCATCGATCTCAGCTCCGAGGACTTCCATCTCATTAAGATGAGCCATCATCTTGAGAACATGATCCCTAACGGGTGTTCCCTCGACCATGGTGGTCGTCATCAAGTTTCTCATTGCCTCCTGCCTAGCCGCCCTACTCTGATGTCCGAAAAGTTCCTTGAGATTGAACATCATGTCATAAGCAGTGGCTATGGCCTGATGCTGATGTTGCAGCACATTTGACATAGATGCCAAAATGTAACACCGCGCCATCTCATCTGCCTTAACCCATTTCTTATAATGTTCTTTCTCCTTTTCATCAGAGTCATCTGAGGGCTTAGGAGGACATACCTCGAAGAGTATAAATTTGTACTCTTCCGCAGTTAAGACAATATCCAGGTTTCTTTTCCAATGAATGTAGTTTGGACCAGTAAGTTTGTTTTCTTTTAAAATCACAGGAAGTGGGTTGAAAGCCATTTGAAAATCCTAAAAATCACAATGATAAAAAATATTATATTTCAAAAAATTATTGATTCCTCAAAACAATAAAATTCAGAAATCAACCAACACCTCAAAACACCGAGAATATCGCATGCCACGATAGTGTGGACGTATACGAATTCTACATTTGTAAGAGGAGGTTTTACCCATTAATTTTATTATCTTGTCAACCTTACTTTTTGACAAATAAAATTAATAGTTGGTTCCTCTTTAGCCCTACAAATAAAAGCAGTGACTCCGATGGGGAGGATACTTTTATTTGCATCTAAGTGTGCACCATTACACGATACTAAGGGAATTATTTCGGATTATGTGCCTTACCGATGGGGAAGTACACACGCTCCTAAATAATTTCCTATAACCATTATTTGACCTAGTGATCCGCAAACAAACCCATCCGATGGGGAGGAAGGCACTCAAAGCCAACGCGCAAGTTTGTTGCATCACACGTCAAATTGTAATGGAGGCCGCGGGAATTAATTAAAATATCCCTCTCCCACTTAGTAAATTGCAATTGAGGAATTTTAAAACACACACAACATGCATATAAAACAAATAAGCAATAAATATGGAAAAAACAGAATTTTTTTTCAACTATTATTGCATTGTCCTCCAATATGCATCCCGTCGTGTCGCCACCTCGTCCGCTCCATCTTTTCCCGTGCGCAAGTCACCAAAGAGTTCCGAGCCGAGATAAATCATTTTATTTACATCCATCGATCCTATACTCCACGAAGGAGTGTACAAATAATCTAGATCGAAAGTAAACTAAAATGATCGGCTAAACAATGCCGTATTTAATTACAAAAATTAAATACTAATCTAGCCTCGTCAACCCCGAGGATTCAAATAATAAATTTTTACACACATCCATTCACATACACACACATGGCCATAATAGTCGGATCTTATGCCTGCAACCAAAGAGTTAAACTACGCATATCCTACTATTATCCGGCACATATAATATATGAAAAATGCATAAAAAATTAACCGAATCCAAAACACACAAAACCGGAAACCATGGCTCTGATACCACTTGTTAGGGTGTTCGCATTCGGAGGCTCATTGGCTCCCATGTCCCCGGATTAAAATTTTCACTAATGAAAGAATTAATCCGGATGGGATGAGCTTCCTTAGCACAACCTATTCGTCGTCGTGCTAACAACTTGAGTGGTCGCTTGAACAAACTAGTTGTTCAAGCAACACAACTCTTCTAGTTGGTTAGCCTCGGAAGAGACGACGGATGGATCGCCGGTTTTTGTGTTTGTCTTCGGGGTCAATGATTATACAATATATATTCACACACACACATGCATAATCAAAACAAATAAGAACATGCTCAGATCTGTACATAAAGTTAAAATAACTTTATACCTTACGATCTTCTATCGTATGTCCTTTCCTTCTCGTGGACGACGTGTGGACGAAGATCCTCCACGAGTAGAAGCCTTCTAGATCGAGTTCTCCTCTTCCTTGTCCGCTGCAAACAAAGAGAAGAACCACAAATACCTTTCCTATCTAGAACCGGCCACCAAGCTAGAAAGTTTGATGCAACCGTCGGCCAAGGAATGAATAGATGAGGCGC
The DNA here is from genome assembly GCA_025175895.1 of Wurfbainia villosa. Lineage (NCBI taxonomy): Eukaryota > Viridiplantae > Streptophyta > Magnoliopsida > Zingiberales > Zingiberaceae > Wurfbainia > Wurfbainia villosa. Next base: position 29,665,370 of record CM045995.1, read on the forward strand.
CGACCACCAATACAAAGGGAACCGCCGACCACCTTGGAAATTAGAGGAAGATGATCTTGCCGGCCACCAATGGGAGGAGAACCGCCAGCAAAGGAAGAAGAGAGTGGCTAATGTGAAGGGCGCCAGCCAAGGAATGCTTGAAGGAGGTGGGCGCCGACAACAATTTTGGATGAAGATGGTTGCCGCCCAACCTTACTCCAAACCCTAGCCGCCCAACTCTTTCCAAACCCTAATCCCAATTTGAATTATCTTGATCATTATTGCCGCCCAACCCTAAGCATCTATTTATAGAATAGGGCTTAAGCCTCCTTTAATCTCCACCGTCGGATCTAGGGATTCAATCTCTACCGTCGGATCTAGGGTTTTATCCCAACCGTCGAATCTAGAGTTTAATCCCAACCGTTGGTTCTAGAGTTTCATCCAACCATCGGATCTAGGGATTTAATCCCAACCGTTGGTTCTAGGTTTTGTTTTACATTCTTGGATCTAGACTTCACAAGGATTGTATTAGGCTACGATAGGGACCATAAGGAGGAGTTGGGTCTTGGCCACCCGATGGATCGGAACCACACAAACTTGATCCATCAATGATGTTCCATTCCACTAGAGGATCATCATTGAACTACCTCACCAACCCCCATAAATCAATATGGGCTCCATATATTATTTGTACATTAATCTCCCCGTGTTTAAGATATCGAATGTCCGTCAATTAACTGATTTACTGACCATCAATTAATTAACATCTAATTCCTCGAGTAGTACCACTCAACCTTATCATCATGTTGACTAAGTCAACCAGCTGGGTTTACATGATGAACCATATGAGCTCCTCAAGGGGACATCATCAACCTAATATATAGGACACGGTTTCCTCCTATAATCAACGGCACACCATGTAAATAACATTATTTCCCAACTTACCGGGCATATTGATTTAATCCATCTAAATCTCACCCACTGGTAAATTAAAGAAATAAATACTAAGTACATGTGCCCGTTATTATATCGGGATTAAGAGCATGTACAACATAATATCCGAGGTCCGATTCAATTATGTAGTCAGTACTAAATTGAATTACCTCTATGTCGGTCCTACTCAATACACCTAAGTGTACTAGTGTAACTCTATGTTCAAGATAAAACAATACCAAGCTACACTACAACCATGCCAATGGTTTGTCCAAAACCATCTTGGTTGTGAGCCTCTACTTATATTTTACAAGGGACTGATAACATGATCTTCTGTGCCACACCAAGCACCATGTTATCTACAATGTAGAATATTAGACAATATGCACACATATATAATGAATATATAAAATGCAAACAATGATCATGTGATTCTTATTTCAAAATAAAATGTTCATACAGAAAAGAGCTAGGCTTTCAGTATACATTCCAACAAGCGCTTCGTCGTAGGGATGTCGGAGAGTCGGAGCGTATCGGAAGCACTTGGAAGCTTTTGAATTGATGAAAAACTCTAGGTTTGGCCCTCCTTTTATAGCCTTTGAGCCCCTCATCGAATGGGTCTTTAGCCAATCACAAATGGGCACAAAACCCCTTGAAAAATGGTGATAACTCTTGACTACTCGAGGTTGATCCTTTGACGAATGACGATGGCCATCATCGATCGATCGATGGCAAATCGATCGATTAGCGACCTTCTAATGAGCTTGACGGAAGTCGAGTCCTCCAAGCTGGCAGTCGACTGATGCTAGCTGCAAGGCAAGGTTAGCTCAACAAAAACATAATTTCGATGGTCGTCGACCATCCGATCTCGACCTAGACCATCTATAAGAAGTCTTTGGTCGGATCTACGCTTAAGATCATCCCCGTAAAGAGGATACGACCTTACTTACGCTCGCACACACGAGCTTACCTCAGTACTTACGTGTTGCTTTTGCTTCCGGCCTTCTTCTCAATTCCTTCGGCTCCCTCCGAAGTCTATTGAGTGTCGCCCGACCACCGCGGCTTCCTCCGGGTGTCGCTAGCCTTCAGCTCCAGCGTTGAGACTTTTCTGCACACTTGATTTAGCTCATGAGATAACAATATATGCTTAACTTTGTATCATTTGCTATAATCAAAACTTAGGTTCGACTTAGGTGCCTACTGCACCAACAATCTCCCCCTTTTTGATTTATGGCAAACCCACATACAAAGTTAAGTAAATAGCAAGCATGAAGAGTAATAATTGTTGGGATGTATACTGAAAGCCTAGCTCTTTTGTATGGACATCTTTATTTTGAAATAAGAATCACATGATCATTGTTTGCACGTTATATTTATATGTGTGCATATTGTCTAATATTTTACATTGTAGATAACATGGTGCCTGGGTGCGGCACAGAAGATCATGTTATCAGTCCCTTGTAGAATATAAGTAGAGGCTCACCACCAAGATGGTTTTGGACAAACCATTGGCATGGTTGTAGTTATCTCGAATATAGAGTTACACTAGTACACCTCGGTGTATTGAGCAGGACCGACATAGAGGTGATTCAATTTATTGCTGACTACATAATTGAATCGGACCTCGGATATTATGTTATACATGCTCTTAATCCCGATATAATAACGGGCACATGTACTTAGTATTTATTTCTTTGATTTACCAGAGGGTGAGATTTCTATGGATTAAATCAATATGCCCGGTAAGTTGGGAAGTGATATTATTTACATGGTGTGTCGTTGATTATAGGAGGAATCCGTGTCCTATATATTAGGTTGATGATGTCCCCTTGAGGAGCTCATAAGGTTCATCATGTAAACCCTGCAGGTTGACTTAGTCAACATGATGATAAGGTTGAGTGGTACTACTCGAGGAGTTAGATGTTAATTAATTGATGGTCAAGAAATCAATTAATTGACTGGACATTCGATATCTTAAACACGGGAGATGGATGTACAAATAATATATGGAGCCCATATTAATTTATGGGGTTGGTGAGGTAGTTCGATGATGATCCTCTAGTGGAATGGAACATCATTGATGGATCAAGTTTGTGTGGTTCCGATCCATCGGGTGGCCAAGACCCAACTCCTCCTCATGGTCCCTATCGTAGCCTTAATATAAACCTCATGAAGTCTAGATCAAGATGATGGAGATTAAATCTCTAGATCCGACGGTTGGGATTAAATTTCCTAGAACCATGGTTGAGATTAAATCTCTAGATCCGACGGTTGGGATTATTTCCTAGAACCGATGGTTGAGATTAAATCTCTAAATCCGCTGGGATTAAAACCCTAGAACCGACGGTGGAGATTAAACCAAGGCCTAAACCTAACTCTATATAAAAGGGAGAGGAAAGGTTGGATAAGGTGGCGCAAGAAAATTGGGAATTAGTTCCTATATTTTGGCTACCTCATCAATAACCAATTTTATCCTAAGTTCTATATAAGGGAGCATGGGTTGGCGGCAACTAAGTTTTTGAAGGATGGTTCATGATGGATGCTAAGGAAATTAGGGTTTGCCTAGCATTACTTGGGCGCAAGCAACCTCAAGGAGGAAACCCTAATTAGGGTTTTGGCTCCTTAGGTTGGGCTGCCAAGGTGGTGGAGCGAGAGGGGGCGGCAACCTATGGATGAGCTTGTCTTCTTCCTTGGAGGTGGCTAGCTCCTAGATCTCTCCTCTCCACCATGCTTAGGCGGCAAGAAACCTATGGAGGAAACCCTAATTAGATTAGGGTTTGGCTCTTTGGATTAGGCGGCTAGGTTTGGAAGTTATGGTTGGGCGGCAACTATAGGGGAAGGGCTCATCTTCTTCCTTCTAAGGGTTGGCCGGCCACTACCTTCTCTTCCTCTACCGGCAAGAAATCCAAAGGAAGCTTGGTTGGGCGGCTAGGGTTTGGAAGGTAAGGTAGGTGGCAACTATAGGGAAGTGTTCTTCTTCCTAGGGTGTTGGCGGTTCCTATCCTTTTCCTATACCTTTGGTGGTGCCCAACCTATTCCTCTTTCCCTTTGTTTTCCTCTTGGCCGGCGGCACTAGGAGCTAGGGTTTGTCCCTAGTTCGGTTGCTTGGTTGTTTCCATTATGTTCTCTCTATTCTTGGGGCCGGCGGCATCAATCCTTTGTGGATTGGTGGTTGGCTCAAGCAAGAAGGGAAAGAGAGTTCTTCATTCTTTGGATTGAAGAAGATCTAAGAAGCTTCAACTTGTGGAGGATCTTCGCCCACACGAAGTCTACAAGGAGGTTAGGACATACGATAGAAGATCAAGAGGTATAAAAGTTTTATAACTTTTATTTATGATCTTTGCATGTTTCTATTCTTAATTGATATGCTAGCTTAAGTTCTTTAGGTTAGTATATGTTGATTATACTAGTTTGCATTTGCATGTATTTGTATAATCATGGACCCCGATAAGAAACACAAAAACCGGCAATCCGTCCGTCGTCTCTTCCGCGGCTAATCGACTAGAAGAGTTTGGTTGCTTGAACAACTAGTTTGTTCAAGCGATCGCTCGAGTCGTTGGCACGACGACGAATTGGTTGTGCTTAGGAAACTCATCCCATCCGGATTAGTTTTCATTAGTGAAAATTTTAATCCGGGGACATGGGAGCCTATGAGCATTCCGAGAAATAGCACGGTTGCCAACAATAATGTGCATGAGAAACAAAAAAATATGAAGATTAAGTTGGAGTAGTAAGGATTTTCTTCAAGTACTCCCCCTTGAGGAAACCTCCCCCTTGACCGAGGGTGAGTCTTGAAGAAAGACCTTAATCCTCCCCCTTGAGGGTTGCTTTAAGTAATTAACATTACTTAAAGTTGGCCTTAGTAAAACGTTTTAGTTAATCCCTTTCTCCCCCTTAAGTAAAACATTAACGACATAAAGTTTAAAAAATAAGTTTAAGTAAAACGTAGACGGCACAAATAAGTTTAAGTTAAGAATTCTTTGGCCTTTTGGTAAAAGTTAACTAAGTTTTAACTTTTGGTTTAAATATGAAGTAAGAGTTAAGTTATCAAAAAAAAAATTTTGACCCCTTAACTTTGGCCTTTTTCTCCCCCTTTTGTCGTATATCGAAAAGAGTAAGGGGTGTGTGGAAAACAAAATAAGTGTTAAATTTAAAGTCCAAGCATGTTCCCCATTTTTTATAAAAAAAATAATATACTGAAAATAAGCTCATCTATAAAATGTTCGACTAATATTTGGCTTGATTGATATGTAAGATCAACCAGTCCTGGTCAGAGTCGGTTAGTATGTATGATTATACTCCGTGGTTCATAGCGATGCACTAGCTCTACATCTGGAACCAGGAGTAAGGTCCTAACATCTCATGCCCATCTACGTGGCTAAGTACACAAACACATTAGTCCTATGTGTTGTGAGATGTACTGGCTCCTTAAATCTATAGGTGCATGATATCTAAGGTATGTCCTATGCTAGTTCCATAAAAATGAAATTAAAGAAATAGTAGTAAGAACATATAATTTGCATGTACCTATTCTATTACGCACATGCCCAATTTTTGTCTTAATAGACTAAATTCGGCTTCGGGTAGGGGTTTAGTAAATAGATCTGCCAAGTTAGACTTTGATTCGACGTATTCGAGGTGTATGGCTCCGTTGGCCACATGTTCTCGAATGAAATGGTGTTTGACCTCTATATGTTTGGTCCTAGAGTGACATATCGGATTCTTTGTAAGATTAATTGAACTAATGTTATCTACGTGAAGTTTAGTATTCGTAAAGTCTAACTTAAAGTCGTGGAGAGTGTGCTTCATCCAAAGAAGCTGCGTGACACACTCACCCATCGCGATGTATTCGACTTCGGTGGTAGATAAAGCAACACAGTGTTGTTTCCTACTGCACCAACTCACTAGACTCGAGCCGAGAAGTTGACAACAACCACTCGTGCTCTTTCTATCGAGCTTACTACCGGCATAATCCGAATCGGAGTAGCCGATTAGTTCGAACTCCGTAGATCTAGGGTACCAAATACCAACGTTAAGTGTACCCTTAAGATATCTAAGGATACGCTTAACTAGGGTTAGGTGAGACTCCTTAGCACAGGTTTGAAACCTGGCGCACATACTTACTGCGAATAGGATGTCGGGTCGACTCGCAGTTAAGTATAGGAGACTCCCTATTACGCTCCTATAGTATTTTAAGTCAATGGACTTACTTTCTAGGTCTTCTCCTATGTTAACATTTATCGCCATTGGGGTGTTTATTACCTTAGCATCTTGCATTCCAAATCTTTTAATTAACTCCTTAGTGTATTTTTGTTGATATAGGTATATACCATCCTTAGTTTGTTTAATTTGTAGACCTAAAAAGAAACTTAACTCGCCTACCAAGTTCATTTCGAACTCACTTTCCATCAGTGAAACGAACTCGTTTAGTAAGGCTGAGTTAGATGTTCCAAAAATTATATCGTCTACGTAAATTTGAGCTATGAATATTTCTTTACCTAAGGTTTTTACGAAGAGAGTTGGATCAACTAAGCCTTGGTTAAACCCTTTTGACTTAAGATGGATTGAAAGTCTCTCGTACCAAGCTCGAGGAGCTTGTTTAAGTCCATAGAGAGCTTTCTTATGTTTTAGAACATGGTCGGGTTTATCTAGATTTTCTAATCCGGGGGGTTGGCTAACATAAACTTCTTCTTTAATGTATCCATTTAGGAATGCCGACTTAACATCCATTTGAAACAGCTTAAATCCTCGATGTGCGGCATAAGCTAGCAACATTCGAATGGATTCGAGTCTTGCTACTGGGGCATAGGTTTCGTCGTAATCTAAGCCTTCGACTTGGCTAAACCCTTTGGCGACTAACCTAACCTTGTTTCTAACTACTTCACCTTTATCATCAAGCTTATTTCGAAACACCCACCTTGTTCCAATTATCGTTTTGTCTTTAGGTGGTGGTACTAATCCCACACTTCATTCCTAGTAAATTGAGCTAGCTCTTCTTGCATTGCAATAATCCAATCGGGATCAAGAAGAGCTTGTTCAATTGATTTGGGTTCTATCTTTGAAATTAAGGAAATTTGACTAAGGTTCCTATAGGATGCTTTAGTTCGAACTCCTAGATTAGGATCTCCTATCACTTGATCGATAGGGTGGTTAGTCTGAATCCTAGATTGGGTTGGGTTTGTATCACCTAATGCTTGATCAATGGGGTAACTTGGTTGAACACTAGTTTGGTTGGAGTCATCTATCACTTGATCAATAGAGTGACTTGGTTGACTTAGGTTAGGATTAACACTAGACCTGATCTCCGGATCAGAGTTAGGTCTAGTATGAATCGGCTCGCTAATTGGGGTTGCTGGGGGTTTTGTAGGTTCATGTCCTTCATCAAATACTACATTGATAGTCTCCTCGACTCTAAGGGTGTCGTGGTTATATACTCTATAAGCTCGACTTGTAGTCGAGTATCCTAGAAAGATTCCGGTCGTGGTTTTGGATGTAAATTTCCCTAGGTAATCCTTAGTGTTTAGGATATGTACCTTACACCCAAATACCCTAAAGTACTTGATGTTGGGTACTTTATCGTGATAAATCTCGTATGAGGTCTTAAGGTTCCTTTTTACCATAAGGATCCTATTTTGGACATAGCATGCTGTACTCACGGCTTTTGCTCAAAACCTATCGGGTAGGTCGTATTCGTTGAACATGGTCCTAGCGGCTTCTTGTAGAGTTCGGTTTTTCCGCTCCACTAGGCCATTTTGTTGAGGGGTCCTAGGGAAAGAGAATTCATGGTGGTATCCGTTTAGGTTACAGAAGTCGGTGAACCTTTGATTTTCGAATTCACCACCATGATCGCTTCTAAGTCTTTTAACCTTAAGGTCTTTTTGACTCTCGATTAATTTGAATAGATTGATTAATTGATCTAGGGTATCATTTTTATGTTTGATGAACCTAACCCAGGTAAACCTGGAGTAGTCGTCAATTATGACTAAGCAATATTGACTTCTATTGAGTGACTTGGCTCCATGTGAATCGAATAGATCCATATGCAGGAGCTCAAGTACACTTGAGGTTCGTTCTTGGTTAGTTAACTTGTGTTGTGTCCTAGGTTGTTTTCCTTGTTGACAAGCATTACAGATTTTATTAACCAAGTTGTTGAGGTTGGGTAAGCCTCTGACTAAGTCACTCTGACTCATCTTGTGGACGAGTCTTGGGTGCGAGTGACCGAGTCGTCGGTGCCACAACCATGATTCCTCTTCCTGTGTCATAAGACATTTGGCTGAAGATTTGATTAAGTTAATTGTGTAAATGTTATTTGTCCTAGTTCCTTTGAGTATTGTTTTAGCTGTTTTATTTGTTTTAATTACACATTCATTTTCTAAAAATACGACCTTATAGTTATTGTCACATAATTGGCTTATGCTAAGCAGGTTATATTCAAAATTCTCTACAAGTAATACATTTTTAATAACAAAATTCGAGTTAAGCTCGATATCACCTGATCCGATGATTTTGAGCTTGCCGTTATTCCCAAAGGCTACCGATCCTTGTCGTTTGAATCGATGCTTTGTGAATTTGAGTTGATCCCCGGTCATGTGTCGGGAGCAACCGCTGTCCAACATCCATTGATCCTACACACAAGGTGGTTGGATTGGATGTTAGATTTTTTTTTAAAAATAATTGGTTGTAAGTTTTTAAACCTAGGTCATCTCACTTGTGTCTAAATGATCAATCATGTTATACTTATGTGTTTTTTGTGAGATGACTTCCAATTAAGTTGATTAAGTGCATTTAGGTTCAAGTAATTTTATGTTAGATTTGGATTTAAACCTAGGCTTGTCAAGTTTACCTTTTCAAGATCATGGCTTCCAGGTCGTGGCGAGGCACAGGGGCCTTGTTTTATCGGATCATCGACCACTTCCTTAGACAAAGCCATTTTCAAGAAAATGATGACTTGACTCACCTAAGACTATCTCCTAGTCTAACTGGTTATTTTTGAAAAGAGGCTCCCCGAGGCTCAATCTTTTCGAAGAATTTTAGTTGGTTATGTTCGTGTTCTAAGTGAGTTCACAAGTTTTAAAGCACAAATTTTCTAAGTTAAAGCATGCAATTTCTAAGTTAAAGCACATACTTTTTAAGTTAAAACATGCAATTTCTAAGTTAAAGCAAAAACTTTCTAAGTTAAAGCATGCAATTTCTAAGTTAAAGCACAAACATGTTTTGTACTGGCTCCCCCTAGACCATTGAATCGGTTCGGTCTATCTACATAGTGGATTTGGTCCTTGGGAATCCAGTACGGGTTGGATCCTAGAGTTGAAATCAAAAGGTTCTTAGGGACCCATGCTTGGACATGTTTCCTATGTCGACTTACAATCGACATATACGACCTATTAGTCGTGTTTGAGTTAAACCCTAGTCCAGCCTTGTTGTACACGGCCCTTTGAGATCCAAGTAGGAGGTCAAGTCCTTTGGATCCCGAAGTGAACCTTTCCAACGTGTTCCTAAGATCTTCGACTTGACTTTTCAAGAGAGAGTTCTCAACTTCGAGCTTTTCAACTCGAGTTGAGTCCTTCTCTTGAACTCGACTAGTCGAAGAGGTTAGGGAGACCTCGTGTTTGAGGAGTTTAACCTCCTCAACAAGGGTCTCGACCTTGGACTCGGACTTAGCTAACTTCCTAGACAAAAACCTAACCGTATTATGTAAAGTATTAAATAAAGTTCGACTTACTTTAAGGGTATCTTTTGAACTGGATGCGTATCCGTGGCTTGACTTGAAGGTAGCTTCGTAGTCCGAGTCATCCTCAGTTCGACTCAAGTTGAGTTCGATCTCGTATGCGACTCAATCGATTTCGCCATGAAGACGTGGTCTTCGTCTTCTTCGGATGACGCTTCTTCCCATGTCGCGTTGAGGGCCTTCTTGTGCTTAGGTGCTTTGTGGTTGAGTTTGGGGCACTCGGACTTGATATGTCCAAATCTGTTACACTCATAACACCTAATATTAGAACTTTTAGACTTACCTTGGTTGGGTCGAGTTGTGGTTCGCTTTCGTCCCTTGGCTATCCTTCGAGCCAGGTTCATTAGTTCGGCAGTCAACTCCGGGTCAACTTCTTCTTCGGACTCGTCTTCCTCCTCGATTGGTGGTGGCTTGCTTGCGATTTTCTTCTTCTTTGATCCTGCAAACAAGGCTATACCCCTATCGGGTTCCAAGTTGGACTTCTCATGTAATTCGAAATCAGAAAAGAGTTCATCTAACCTAATTTTAGAAAGATCCTTGGAGACCTTGTAGGCATCGACCATGGATGCCCACAAGGTAGTCCTCGGAAACGAGTTTAGAACATACCTTATAAGGTCGCGGTTTTTGACCTTTTGCCCGATCGCGTGTAGGTTGTTGACTATGTCCTGGACTCGGGCGTGAAGTTGGGTCGCGGACTCGTGTTCCTGCATTTTTAGGTTATATAGTTTATTGAAAAGAAGATCACGCTTACATACCTTGGCTTCATCGGTCCCTTCGTGTTCCTCCACTAGTTTCGTCCAAAGATCTTTTGCGCTTATGAAGGGGCCGACGCGATTTAGCTCCTCCTTTGATAGGCCGCATTGGAGGATTTGTGTTGCCTTGGCGTCGGCTTCGACTTGTCGTTTTGTCGCAATGGTCCATTGATCATAATCCAAGGAGTCACCCACTTCATTAGTCGGAAGTGTGAAACCCGTTTGGATTATGATCCACATATCGATTTATGTTTTGAGAAAGCATTCCATCCGACCCTTCCAATAACGGAAGTCATCTCCGTTGTAAAACGGAGGTCGGACGGTGCTAAAACCCTCGAGATGGGCCATTAGAACAAAAGACACAAATAGACAGAGACGAAGAAACTAACAATGACAAAAACACGAAAACAAGTACCAAGACTCGCGTCTTGGATTAGTAGTGCGGGAGAAAAACTTAACAAAGCGAAATAAATAAAAAAAACAGAATTAAAAGAAAAATAAATCTGTAAAAAGGCTAGATTGGTGGTTTCACCAAATCTTAGCAACCCCCGGCTCTGATACCAATTGTTGGATCGATCGGATCGCTAGAGGGGGGGGGTGAATAGCGATAGAAACTTTTTAGTACGAATTTGTTTTAAAAAAAATTTATATGCAGCGGAAAGATAAACAAAACAATAAGTAAAAGAGACAATAGACACAAGAGATATACTTGGTTCGTAGCCGAAGGTTACTACTCCAAGGCCCTAGTGGTCCTTGACCACGTACGGAGGGCAAACTACTAAAGAACTCCTCCTCGTTGGAGGTAGGAGTTAAACGGATACAAAAAGCCCGAGGTAGAAGGACACTCCCCCTCTCCTTGTTATAATGAAAGATTTACTAAGAGGAATAAGCTGAAATACAATTTAGAACTTTCGTTACCGATGACTTTAAAGGTTGGAGGTTGAAGCTCTAGTCGTCGTCTCGGCAGCGCTTCGTCGTAGGGATGTCGGAGAGTCGGAGCGTATCGGAAGCACTTGGAAGCTTTTGAATTGATGAAAAACCCTAGGTTTGGCCCTCCTTTTATAGCCTTTGAGCCCCTCATCGAATGGGTCTTTAGCCAATCACAAATGGGCACAAAACCCCTTGAAAAATGGTGATAACTCTTGACTACTCGAGGCTGATCCTTTGACCAGCAGTCGACTGATGGCCATCATCAGTCGACTGATGGCAGCATCAGTCGATTGCTGACCTTCGGCAGTCGACTGTTTGACGGCAGTCGAGTCCTCCAAGCTGGCAGTCGACTGATGCTAGCTGCAAGGCAAGGTTAGCTCAACAAAAACATAATTTTGATGGTCGTCGACCATCCGATCTCGACCTAGACCATCTATAAGAAGTCTTTGGTCGGATCAACGCTTAAGATCATCCCCATAAAGAGGATACGACCATACTTACGCTCGCACACACGAGCTTACCTCAGTACTTACGTGTTGCTTTTGCTTCCGGCCTTCCACTCAATTCCTTCGGCTCCCTCCGAAGTCTCTTGAGTGTCGCCCGACCACCGCGGCTTCCTCCGGGTGTCGCTAGCCTTCAGCTCCAGCGTTGAGACTTTTCTGAACACTTGATTTAGCTCATGAGATAACAATATATGCTTAACTTTGTATCGTTTGCTATAATCAAAACTTAGGTTCGACTTAGGTGCCTACTGCACCAACACTTGGTTCCATAGCTCTTTGGCATCTATATAGTTACCTAACATATACAAGATATTGTTAGGTATTAAGTCAATTAAAAATTTCATTACCTTATCATTTTTCTCGAAGGCTTGGACTTGTTCTTTGGTCGATCTCTTCTTTTTGAGGAAGCCACCTTTTGGTCCTCTTGGATATTCAACTCCTTCCATTAAGATGGACCATTCTTCGAAGTCCCTCATCATTAGGAAGTCTTCGATCCTCGCCTTCCATTGTCTAAACCCTTCTTGTCCATAGAAGGTATAAGGGATAGGTGTGTTGATATCCCAACCTAGTTATTCTCCCAACTCCATCTTCACCCTCTAGCATCTTTGTCTTTGCTCCCGGCAGTTAGTCCGTAGAAGAGCCCCGGGCTCTGATACAAATTGTAGGGGAAATGTTGGTCGCTAGAGGGGGGAATAGCATCGTGCTAGTATGTGATGGAATTCGTTCGTATTTATCTTCAAATTTCGTTAGCGTAGCGGAAATAGAAGTAATAGAAATAACGAAACAATACAAACACAATTACACAAGTATTTAACATGATTCATAACTAAATGATTCCTACTCCACGAATCGAGCTCTAAAGAGCTCTAGCGATGCCACAAACACACCACTATGCAATAACTCCTTCTCTACACAAGTCGGAGGTGGAGAAACCTCTTACAAAATATTACAACAGTTATACAAGTAAACAATAAGCAATTACAAGTGAATACAACAAAAGAAAGCGAAGAAAACTTTACACAAATCTTTTGGAAGCTTGCTTGTTGATTGCCTTGGACTAGCAGTTGAAGGCCCTGATTTGCAGCAACAAATCGCTTCAAAACGTCCAAGAAAACCGGTGGTAATTTCCTCCTCCATGAGCTCCATTTAAAGCTGAAACCTGAGCTGAAAATCACTGATCAGTCAATTGCTCGGGACCATCAGTCGACTGATGCCACTTTTGTCATGAGACAACGGCTAGATCCACGCTGGAAAGATCCAATGAATCCATCATCAGTCGACTGATCATACCCATCAGTCGACTGATCATACCCATCAGTCGACTGATGGAGCCTTCACTCAACTGCAAGCCCCGTAGTCGAGTCTCAACTCCATTCTATGCCCGAATTCTAAGAGCACGATCGATCACAAGATCGGTCATTTGCCCAATCGATCGCCCACCTTTGATCATTTGCTAGGCCAATTCCCGTAGTTAAACCCTACTTGACTCACACCAATCGACTGCCACATGACACCAGTCGACTGACACACCTCAAACATGAGTTTTTAACCCAAGTATGGTTCTCCCATACTTGTTAAACCACCCTTAGCCTAGACCTAAGCCTTCTAGCCACCTCCGTTAGCCTCACGCCTCTCGGATCCCTCCAAGTCATCCATGACTTGTTCATCCATTGCGCTAGCCTTCAGGTGCTTCCATCGGCTATGTAATGCTAACGATATCTACACCGCCAAGGCACATTGGACTTAGGGTGCCAAGACTCCGCTTGGACTTTACGCTGCCAATATCAAACCTCTTGGACTTCTCAAATGCCAAGACTCAAGCTTGGACTTTCCCTTGCCAATCCATGTTGGACTTTCCATGCCAAGACCCATGCTTGGACTTTCCTTTCCAACCCATGTTGGACTTTCCATTGCCAAGACCCATGCCTGGACTTTCCCAAATGTCAAGTGTCCCACTTGGAATTTCCATGCCAAGTACTCAAGACTTGGACTTTTTTATGACAATCACATTGTCATATGTTTTTGTTGAACATCAAAACATCTCTCGAGTCAAGCTCGAGTCTTGGTCAATCATGACCTCGGCCGATTGCACCAACAAACTCTTGGTATTTTTCCTTCATCCAAATGCATGATCCTCTCATTAAGAATACCTAGATCCTTGGTATTCACATGCATGATTAATCACAATAATCATGCATGATGATAGATGACACTTGCATGATAATTTATCTTCCATGGTTTGACTTGAGTCTAACTCAAGTTTAACCAATTTGAGTCTAACTCAAGTCTTGGTCATATGCTTCATTGTACTTTTAGTTAAACTAAAAGAAACCATCTCCAAAAAAAGAATGACATTTGTGTGTGACCCAATAGGCTCTTGTAACGTTGGCAATGTGTCTAAAACCCCCTTTTAGACACATAAGAAATGAGCGGCATCTAGCACTACATCATTGCTACCCAAGTTACAAGAATGTCGAGATTCGACAACCTTTCCGAGGCTATTATCATGTATGGCAGTGTCCTTCTATCCTTGATATCTTAGATCGATCAATGAGGCATAGACCGTGTTATCCCCTTACCGATCTTTATGTTTCTTGATCCCGAAGTAGACTCACTGTCACACCCCGAGAGCATGCTATGCCGAAAAGCAAACGGACAGCATCTCCCCTGTATGTGACAACATTTCGGGTTAATACTGTTGGGTTTCCGGCACCGTGGCGTGTGTGTGTTCGATCACGTTTCGTAAACATGAACACAGCGGAAGCAATAAAAATAATAAATCTACATTTATTACAACACACACAACACACGCATGCATATTACAACAAGTGTAGACATAACCATAAATTTAAATTTGCAATAAAAGAAAATTTATCTATGTTATACCTTTCGTATGATGTGTAGCGGGAACGGCATCAACCGGAACGATCCTCGCTAAAATCGTCTCTATCCGTATCCACGCAGAGTTCCTTGTGATGACTTCGCTAAGCCACGAGTTTCGTCTTCGTACGGGTTACTAGCCTCATGTTGAAGACGACGTGATCGAGAGATGATCACGATCCGAATCCAAATTCGGATCCTAATACGAGTTCTCAAAACTCGCTTCTCCGGAGAGGTATTCGTCAACCAATTGACGAATCCTTCGTCCTCCACCTCAGAGGATTACCGAAGATCGAATCCCCGGTAAGTTAGCCGCTGTCGGAGCTCAAACCGTCGTCCAAATGACGCTCCGACGAGAGGAGAACAAGCTGTCCAGAAAACTGGACAGCTTTGGTGGAGGAGTAGGCGCCGGTCAAAACAAGGAAGCAAAGTGTTCACCTTTTCACCGAAGCCTAGGAAGATCACCGGAGGGTCGCCGGAGGATCACCGTCTGAAGCTTTGATGCCGGCAAGGACTTGGACGGTGGCACAAAAGCTGGGCGGCAATGGAGGTTGGGCGGCAATGAAGGTTGGGCGGCAACTCCAAGCTAGGGTTTTGGATTAGGGCTTAATTATCCCTTAAGCCCTCTTTTATAGAGAACTAATTCTCTTAATGGTTATTGGATCATAACCATTAGGCCCGTTAACCCGCTCCATTAAGATAAGTTAAAATAAACCAAACCATGATGGTTTATTTTAAGTTAAAACGAACCGAACCAACTTTTGGTTCATTCGTTTAAAATAAACCAAACCCTTTGGTTTATTCTCCTCCATTGGATTAGAACCAAACCATTTTGGTTCATCCATTATGTCTTCATAAGACACGACCCATCCACGCTTTCATTGTGACTGAAACGATTTCATGCTCGCTTCATGTTTGGTCCAACCAAACCTTGTTTCTCTCGGTCTGAGAATCCCATTCTCAAGATAATTTTAAATCCTTTGGATTACGCTCATTGTGCGTGTGACCAAATAGGTTCTCGGTTTATGTTGGCTGTATATAATTAACCATTAATTATAGAACGATCATGAGTGGCACCTAGTAGTACATCATGATCCCCAATTAACCGAAAAGATCAACGGTTGATCCAGAACTATTTCTGAAACCCTTCAGTAGCTCGAATGATTCGTGCCCCATTCCCTTCACTCATCTTATACCCACTTGGTTCAGGACATGGTCTATTGTGTCAGTCCCCACTAGGCTGACTACGTCACACCTAGCCCAAGTATCATTTCCTCGTCCTATGGATTCTAGTTACTCCACATGTATCGAAGAGTACCTTACTCTAAACATGTAATGCTTTGGCCAAAGACTTTAGTAACAATCCGACGAGAGGCCATGGCTATACATCTCCTCGCAAGGAGTGGTGAATCCTTTATAGGCTATTCAAACACCTTCGATCACTTCGACTTATACCCAATCATCTCGGGTCCACATCTCCTTAGAGATGCTTGCTTAAGATGTCAAAGCATAAGTCTCCATGATCAAGATGACTTGAATACCGCAAGTCAAAGGAACATCGCACTTAAGCCACAGTAAGAACTTCATTGACATATCTCTATATGCAGAGAACCATATGAAGTCTTACGGCTGGTCACTCCAATGAACTAGTTACCATAACTAGCATCCACGATTAACTCCGGACATCACTATGTCTCCAGCCAGTGAGAATCAGCTGCTTGGATACACCAAGGAGTATACCTCGTGCTAGTCTCGACAGAATTGATGGTGTCCAAATCCATCAATTCATCGACTAGGGATAATTCCGATACATCACAATTACATATGTAGAGATACTCACTAGTTGTGATCCAATCACAAATTTTCTCATGCTGTGAATCGTATCGTGGACATTCAGTAAATGAGTTTAAGATCCAATCAAATATATAAAACATGTATACTCAAATAGTGAATCTTCATTTATCATATAAATGGTTCATACATAAGGCGATTGCCTTAGGACATCTCTCATATATTACTAACAGACTCCCACTTGGCCTAATACCAATCGCTATGGTATCCAATACCATAAGCTCGAACATGACCCTCAAACTTATTTTGAGGTAATGCCTTAGTCAAGGGATCCACTAAGTTCCTTTCAGCGGGAATTTTCTCGATTTGTATTTCGTTCCTACTGATGATCTCTCTGATAAGATGATAGCGGCGAAGCACATGTTTGGATCATTGATGAGACCACATCAAGTTCAGAGATGAACTTCTTGATCCAAACCGCTTCCTTTGTTGCTTCCAAAGCTGCAATGTATTCTGCCTTAGTGGCAGAATCCGCTATAGTGTCAAGCTTGGAACCTTTCCAACTTATTGCGCCTCCATTCCAGGTGAATACATACCCATAAAAAGATATGGAATCATCCTTGTCTGTCTGGAGCTGGCATCCCTATACCCACGTATCACCATGTACCCTTCTCCATATATTAGGAACACATCCTTAGTTCTTCTCAAGTACTTTAAGGATCGTCTTAATAGTCACCCAATGATCCATTCCTGGATCAGACTGGTATCTCCTCGTGACACTCAGAGCATACGATACATCGGGCCTCGTACATAACATAGCATACATGATAGATCCTATTGCGGATGCATAGGGAATCTTACTCATGCAAATCCTCTCATCTTCTGTGCGTGGACACATAGACTTCAAAAGGTGTATAACATGCCTGATGGGTAGAAAACCTTTCTTGGATTCTGATATGCTAAACCTCTTTAGCACTCGGTCTATATATGTAGACTGCGAAAGACCAAGCGACCGTTTCGATCTATCTTTATAGATCTTAATCCCGAGGATGTAGGTTGCTTCTCCCAGGTCTTTCATGGAGAATGTCTTGGATAACCAAACCTTAACTGACTGTAAGATTGAAACATCGTTTCCTATAAGTAATATGTCATCAACATATAATACTAGGAACACGACTGCACTCCCACTAACCTTCTTGTACACACAAGGTTCGTTTGGATTTTGTGAGAAATCAAACTTTTTAATTGTCTCATCAAAACGGATATTCCAGCTCCTGGATGCTTGCTTCAATCCATAAATGGACCGTCGCAGTTTGCATACCTTGGTTTTATCAACCGATGTGAAACCCTCAGGCTGTATCATATACACGTCCTCGAGCAGGTTTCCATTAAGGAAAGCTGTTTTCACATCCATCTGCCATATCTCATAATCATAATGAGCCGATATGGCCAGGAGCATCCGAATGGATTTAAGCATAGCTACAGGCGAATAGGTTTTGTCATAATCAACACCTTGCTTTTGACGATATCCTTTCGCCACCAATCTAGCCTTATAGGTAATCACATTACCATCCATGTCGGTTTTCTTCTTGAAAACCCACTTGCACCCTATAGGCTTTATGCCTTCAGGTGGGTCAACCAAGTTCCAAACTTGGTTTTCATACATGGAATTCATTTCCGACTTCATGGAACCAAGCCACTTATCCCTTTCTGAACTTGTCAGCATTTCTTCATAACTAGTAGGCTCCTCATCATCAATGAGTAACACGTCGTTCGATTCACTTATGAGAAATCCATATCTCTCAGGAATATTGCGTGTTCTACCAGATCTACGAAGATGTGGTGTTACAATAGGTCCAGTCGATTGCTCATCACTATGAGTTGTCGGCTGTTGTGCTTCACCAGGTATCTCATCAATGTCTATTTGAGTCTCTCGAGCCTCCTCAAGCTCGACGATACTCCCACTGTTTTCTTGCAAGAGAAACTCTTTCTCTAGAAACACAGCATGCCTTGAAACAAACACCTTTTGTTCCACAGGATGATAGAATTGGTAACCCCTTGTTTCCTTAGGGTATCCAATAAATAGACATTTATCAGACTTAGCATCCAATTTGTCTGATACTGTCTGCTTCACATAAGCAGGACAACCCCATATTTTCAAGTAAGATACATGAGGTTTCTTACTATTCCATATCTCATATAGAGTAGTTGAGACTACCTTGGTAGGTATTCTGTTTAACAAGTAAATAGTTGTCTGAAGTGAATAACCTCAAAAGGACATGGGAAGATTCGCATGATTCATCATTGACCTGACCATATCCAACAAGGTCCAGTTACGCCTTTCAGATACACCATTATGCTGTGGTGTATATGGCGGAGTCCATTGAGACAATATACCATTGTCTCTTAGGTAATCAAGAAACTCCTGACTCAAGTATTCACCACCTCGATCCGATCAAAGTATTTTAATACTCTTGTCATGTTGTTTCTCTACTTCATTTCTGAATTCTTTGAACCTTTCAAAGGCTTCAGACTTGTGTTTCATCAAGAACACATACCCAAACCGTGAGTGATCATCGGTGAAGGTAATGAAGTAGTTATAGCATCCTAAAGCTTGAGTTGACATAGGTCCATATACATCAGTATGTATTAGACCTAGTAACTCTCCCACTCGTTCACCTTTTCCAGTAAAAGGTAACTTGGTCATCTTGCCTTTTAAGCATGATTCGCATGTATCGTATGAATCCAATTCAAACGATTCCAGAATTCCACATTTGTGTAATTCATACATGTGTTTCTTGCTTACATGGCCAAGACGACAATGCCACATATAGGAGTCTATTTGATTATCCTTTCGAGAACGCGTGTTGCTCGCTTCGATATTGAAGATGTCACTAGATACGTCCAACGTATAAACACCATTGCTTAAAGTTCCAGTCCCATAAAGAACTCCATTCAAAGTTATGTAACAACAATTGTTACTAAAAGTCAAATGGTACCCATTTCTATTTAAACAAGAAATAGAAATGATGTTCTTTATCAACGAAGGAACATAAAAGCAATTGTCCAGTTCTAAGACAAGTCCTGTAGGGAGTTTCAACAAATGCGTTCCAATGGCGACTGCAGCAACCTTTGCTCCATTCCCAACACGCAAATTTGACTCTCCCTTGACGAGTCTTCTTCTATTCCTTAGCCCATGTATGTCATTACATATATGTGAGCCACACCCAGTATCCAATACCCAAGTGTTTGAGGAAATAGAATGACAATTAATAACGAAGATATCTGAAGAAGATGGGGCATCCGATGCCTTATTCTTCTTCACGGACTCAATATAAATCTTGCACTTTCTTCGCAAATGGCTCTCCTTGCCATAATGATGGCAAGTTTCCTTTTGTGCTAGTTTTACCTTCTTAGCCTTTCTCTTCTTTCCCTTCTGCTGTTCCTTTGACTTCCTCTTAGAACCTTTCTTCGAGGAATCAACTAATAGCACCGTCCCCTGCTCATGCTTCTCAGAAGACTCCACAGTCTTCAGCATATTGAGCAGTACCACAGATGAACCTTCTAGCATCTCAGAGGTGAAGAGGAGCTTTGAGACTTCGAACCTTTCGAATCTCACTTGCTCATCAACCAACTCACAAAGATGAAGGACTATGATATGAGCATCCATATGCTCATGCTGCTTTCGTAGCTTGGGTTCCATCGCGGCTAGCATGATGCAACTCATTTGTTCAGAATCACTCACATGTTTCTGATAGGCCAACAATTGGTCTAGAGTTGCATCGTCACTAGGACGGGCGGGAAGAGGCGCTTCGAGGACATTTGCAAGCTTTTCATCCTTGAGAACAATTCTCAAGCTTCTAAGCCAATCCAAGAAGCTCGGCCCAGTCAATTTATTCGAATCCAAAATGGAACGCAAATTCAAAGACATCATGATCAATCTTAGAAATACAAAACGAGCATATATGAGAAAATGATTTTTAAAATGCATCAATATACATTTATAAATCCCATTCATTTTTTCGAATTTCAAAAAACCCCAAAATCACTTCGGGAGATTGTAGGTCCATCTCCACATGGGTTGATATCCATCATAGTTATGAATAACCTTGGAGAGAGTCCAACAAGCCATTCATAACTACGATGGTAGGTATCATTTATACCGATTGCATATCACGTATATGCAACTATCACAATGTGCTATCAACTAATTGAATGTTCACACATACGTTGGGTTGTTAACACATTAACAACTATGCATCATATGCATAGCACCCAACTTCACCTCCCTTTACATCGACCTTGGAGAGAGTCCAAAAAGCCGATGCTCCAGGTTAAAGCCAACCCATTAATCGAGAAATAGTTTTAATATGGTTAGAGCGCATTCAACCAATTAGCCCAGCTTGGAGAGAGTCCAACAACCAAAGCTAACGATTGACCTCTGACTCTTACCATATTAGTATTAAACTATTCCATGGTTTGAACATGTTCGGGTTCGAGCCGGGCTTGGAGATAGTCCAACAACCCAAACAAGAAATGGAACTCTGGTTCTAACCATATTAATGGAAGGTGTAGGCTTTAATATTGTTTAAGGGTTTTATGTCTCATCCTCTTTGCATGCAAATAACTATTATCTACATGACATGGCATACATGACATACATCTACATGTCACGACACGCATGACATAATGTTATGCATCTAATGCAATTACATGGCATACAATTATGTCATGTATATAATTTCCTTATATGTCATAACTATTTATGGAAATAAAATATGTTTAAGATTTGATTCTCCAAATCAAATCATAATTAAATTAGGAAACAAATTTCCAAATCTAATCACATATTTTATTCATGGAATTATTTGATTAAGAAAAATCTATTTAGGAAACCAATTTCCTAAATCATTAAAACTACTTATGGAAATAAAATATTTTAAGATTTGATTTCCCAAATCAAATCATGATTAAATTAGGAAACAAATTTCCAGAATCTAGACTTTCCAAAATTGAAAAATTTCCATAAATACTTCTAAATTTCCAAAATTAGAAAATTTCCATAAATAACATTATGACTATCGCAAAACCATTTTACGATTATGTCGAAACATAACCTGGGCTCTGATACCACTGTTGGGTTTCCGGCACCGCGGCGTGTGTGTGTTCGATCACGTTTCGTAAACATGAACACAACGGAAGCAATAAAAATAATAAATCTACATTTATTACAACACACACAACACACGCATGCATATTACAACAAGTGTAGACATAACCGTAAATTTAAATTTGCAATAAAAGGAAATTTATCTACGTTATACCTTTCGTATGACGTGTAGCGGGAACGGCATCAACCGGAACGATCCTTGCTAGAATCGTCTCTATCCGTATCCACGCCGAGTTCCTCGAGATGACTTCGCTAAGCCACGAGCTTCGTCTTCGTACGGGTTACTAGCCTCGTGTTGAAGACGACGTGATCGAGAGATGATCACGATCCGAATCCAAATTCGGATCCTAATATGAGTTCTCAAAACTCGCTTCTCCGGAGAGGTATTCGTCAACCAATTGACGAATCCTTCGTCCTCCACCTCAGAGGATTACCGGAGATCGAATCCCCGGTAAGTTAGCCTCTGTCAGAGCTCAAACCGTCGTCCAAACGACGCTCCGACGAGAGGAGAACAAGCTGTCCAGAAAACTGGACAGCTTTGGTGGAGTAGGCGCCGGCCAAAACAAGGAAGCCAAGTGCTCACCTTTTCACCGAAGCCTAGGAAGATCACCGGAGGGTCGCCAGAGGATCACTGGCTGAAGCTTGGATGCCGGCACAAAAGCTGGGCGGCAATGGAGGTTGGGCGGCAATGAAGGTTGGGTGGCAACTCCAAGCTAGGGTTTTGGATTAGGGCTTAATTATCCCTTAAGCCCTCTTTTATAGAGAACTAATTCTCTTAATGGTTATTGGATCATAACCATTAGGCCCGTTAACCCGCTCCATTAAGATAAGTTAAAATAAATCAAACCATGATGGTTTATTTTAAGTTAAAAAGAACCGAATCAACTTTTGGTTCATTCGTTTAAAATAAACCAAATCCTTTGGTTTATTCTCCTCCATTGGATTAGAACCAAACCATTTTGGTTCATCCATTATGTCTTCATAAGACACGGCCCATCCACGATTCCATTGCCACTGAAACAATTTCATGCTCGCTTCATGTTTGGTCCAACCAAACCTTGTTTCTCTCGGTCTGAGAATCCCATTCTCAAGCTCATTTTAAATCCTTTGGATTACGCTCGTTGTGCGTGTGACCAAATAGGTTCTCGGTTTATGTTGGCTGTCTATAATTAACCATTAATTATAGAACCATCATGAGTGGCACCTAGTAGTACATCATGATCCCCAATTAACTGAAAAGATCAACGGTTGATCCAGAACTATTTCTGAAACCCTTCAGCAGCTCGAATGATTCGTGCCCCATTCCCTTCACTCATCTTATACTCACTTGGTTCAGGACATGGTCTATTGTGTCAGTCCCCACTAGGCTGACTACGTCACACCTAGCCCAAGTATCATTTCCTCGTCCTACGGATTCTAGTTACTCCACATGTATCGAAGAGTACCTTACTCTAAACATGTAATGCTTTGGCCAAAGACTTTAGTAACAATCCGACGAGAGGCCATGGGTATACATCTCCTCGCAAGGAGTGGTGAATCCTTTATAGGCTATTCAAACACCTTCGATCACTTCGACTTATACCCAATCATCTCGGGTCCACATCTCCTTAGAGATGCTTGCTTAAGATGTCAAAGCATAAGTCTCCATGATCAAGATGACTTGAATACCGCAAGTCAAAGGAACATCACACTTAAGCCACAGTAAGAACTTCATTGACATATCTATATATACAGAGAACCATATGAAGTCTTACGGCTGGTCACTCCAATGAACTAGTTACCATAACTAGCATCCACGATTAACTCCGGACATCACTATGTCTCCAGCTAGTGAGAATCAGCTGCTTGGATACACCAAGGATTATACCTCGTGCTAGTCTCGACAGAATTGATGGTGTCCAAATCCATCAATTCATCGACTAGGGATAATTCCGATACATCACAATTACACATGTAGAGATACTCACTAGTTGTGATCCAATCACAAATTCTCTCATGCTGTGAATCGTATCATGGACATTCAGTAAATGAGTTTAAGATCCAATCAAATACATAAAACATGTATACTCAAATAGTGAATCTTCATTTATCATATAAATGGTTCATACATAAGGCGATTGTCTTAGGACATCTCTCATATATTACTAACAAATACAAGGCCCGTTGGCCCACAATAACAACAACACATATAAAAATATAACCAAACCACAATCAACAGAACAAACTAACTATGACAAATACACAGCGGAAACGATACAACAACAATACAATCACACACATGCATACCGGTATGACTAACACATCACAACAACACGAAACCTCGACAAATTCCGAATATACAACATAGTACATCACGAAATCTCCAACTACAATATACAATGGACAGAAAGCCCAAAACAAACACGGGACCCTCGGAGGTGAGATGAGATGTCAGCCAGCAGTGCTCCAAGCCATCACGAAGAATTCTACCTGTTACCTAGGCGATAGAAAAACCCAGGGTCCGTGGTGGTGGTGAGTAAAACTCAGCAGGTAATAGAAAAACATGTATATATGTAATATCACATGTATTTCAACAACATAATATAGAGGTACAAGAGGTATATCAGCATAGTATATAAATACAAGCATATACCATCTAACCAAATAAACAACGTAAAATGCAGACATACCTGAAATCTGCTACGCTACTCTGATCCAACCTGAACATATATCGAACATATATATATAATAGGAAGAGTAATATCAACTCATAATCTACTCATGCTATAGGTCAAGGTATCTAATGGTCTGTCCAACACATACCAGTATCCAACACAACCGTATAACATATGCAAGAAGCATGCATGAATATGATGTACAATCAAATGCAGCAAGCATAATACAATCAAATGCAATATCACAATAAGCATATGTATATAGACTGAATCTATATATGTATACTAATCACAATCATCCATATATATATATATATATATACATGCATATATGTATATATATGGCAATATGCAAAAATGCCATAAGTCGAAAATGCAGCATGCATGGTCATGTTGGCTCACCCTAAAGCTACCACGACCCTAGTGTGGCCTCGGTGGCTCGAGCATGACAACTGTCTCAACTCAACACCAACCACTACTCTCGAGTGGCCGAGTGGGCAGTATAATCGAGTAGCATATAAGCATAAAGAGCAAGCTACACGATGGGGGTCCCTATTGTTGGCCACTTCGACAGTCACTACCCATGAGTGGTCGAGTGCCACACACGTAGGACTATGGCACGCAAATCCAACTACCACCGTCTATAGTGGTAGAGTGTGGCACCACAATGCTCTGCCCTCACACCGGTTACTCCTCCTATGAGTAATCGTGGAGGCAGGATGACTGGCGACACTCTCAACCACAAGGGAGACTTCGTCTCCAGCGTGAAGGCAAATGACATGAATGCAATGTCTCACATACATACATCCACCATAGACTTTCTATTCTACAGAAAGTCATACTAATCAGATCAACGCACTCTCTATCCTGCAGAGAGTCGTACTCGATTGATCGGCGGACTCTTTATCCTGTAGAGAGTCGTACTCAACTGATCATAACTATCTATCCAATAGAGAGTCATACTCAACTGATCGACGCACTCTGTATCCTGTAGAGAGTCGTACTCGGCTGATCGTAACTCTCTATCTAATAGAGAGTCGTACTCGACTAATCATGTCAAGCTGGGACCACCGGTCCGTAGTGATACACTAATCACCCTTCACTTAACCATTACACAACACCTAGTTAGTAACAAGTATGCAACATACGGGTATTGGAAATAAATCCTACATTTAGGGCATTATCTACCCATAGATCACCTTTTTGCCAATTTATAAATTGGGTCATCACCCGTACTAACATGTAAGCCAATTTACATCACATCTATAACTCCTAAATCATGATAGGGTATATGTGATATCACCAATTGAGCATAAATACATCCAACGATAAGTTCAAGCATAAGATAATAAGAGCAGGGTCAAGATAATATGAACACCTAACATGCTCATATTTATGACTAAATTTGAATGCATTAAAACTACTTGACCAGGGTACGAATTACCCACCTGTTAAATAGCTCCGCTAGCTATCCACGGATACAAGCATTTGTCATTAATCAAAGTCTTGCAAGACAACATGAACTACTATTAAGTTCTATTATACAATGAGTGATCAAATCGAATGCTACATGACTTCGTATCCCGATCAACTAGATTGATCTAGTTATTCACTTAACCTAATCTAGCCATCACATTTATCCTCATTCAATTAACTGCAAATCAATTCACTCCCAATTATCAAGCACAATATCCTACAACATACAACTAGATTTAAATCAAAAAACCTCTTAACTACATTCTAACCAATCAATTCAACATACAAACTCACCTCCCTCAGATCATCACCCACCGCCAACCTTCAACATCAAGATGGGTAGCTGAAGGAGTTGGCAAATTCGTTGATCTGAGCTTCATAACCACTATGAATCACAGTAATGGTATCCTCTCTAAATCAATGGAGTCCAATAGAGAATAACCTGTTCAAATTACCCTCAACACCTGAATCAAACAATACCCCTCCAATCACAGTTTAAATTTCCAATAGAAAATCAATCACATATGACAAAAATAGGTTAGATCGATCTTACCGGCTCTCTAATCACCATCGGCAACCCTTCTTCATCTCCTATTCATGGAGCAATCAAATCTCCAGTCAAGCAAACAAATCGTGACACCTTTGTCGTCGGCCGCTGCTGTGGCAGCAACGTCGTCGATCTGCCCACCGAGGGATCACTGAGATCTCGGGAGGAAGTGGCACAGTGATGAGATCACACTGGCCAAGGGCTGCGTTGGCCGCTGGCAGATCCGGCTCTGGAGCATCGATGGCCATCAAGGGCAGCGACCACTGATTCTGGTGTGTGTAAGGCATTGGGGTGGCGGCACGCGAAGTGGTCTGCCCGGGGCCGACAACGGTCATGGAAGATCGGGGGGCGACGATGAGGTGGGGAGGGCAACGCACGAAGAATCGAGAGGGATCGGTTCAATGGCCAGAGCATCAGAAACTAGGGATCGGGGAAGAGATGTCGATCGGCTCGCTGCTCCAGTAAGGCTCGATGAAGAGGGGAGAAGCGTCGGCGATGCGGATGAGAAGGAGACGGCGATGCAACGAGGAGGGGAAAGGGAGATCGAGATCAAGTGCGGGAATGGGAAGAGGAAGAAACGCTCGTTTCTTTTTAATCTGCGAAGTGAAAATGGGAGTGAAACAATAATGGACGGAAAAAAAAGTGGCTACCGTTAATGGGAAAATGGATCGGGTTTGAATTTAAGAGTTAACGGGTTGGTTTAACCCTGTAACCAATTAGCCCTTGGTTCAATTAAACCTAGATCCAAATAATTAAACCCAATTGATTTAAACCTAGGTTAAGCTTAAATTAACCCCTAACCCTGCATCATTAAATTTAGTTTATCCCAATATTTTTTTTTCCCTGTGGTATTTTACATTCTCCCCCACTTAATAAAATTTGGTCCCCAAATTCAGACTAGCATGCAAGAAAATTAAATTCAAGTAGGTTTCTGGATGACCACACACATATCTCAAGGGAACATATGAGGGCATCGAGCTCGGATAGTATCTTCCAGCTCTCACATAGCCTCCTCATCGGTATGATGTTGTCATCCAACCTTTATGAGTCGGATGGTTTTGTTCCGCAACTGACTCTCCTTGCGACCAAGAATCCACACTGGAATCTTCTCATAGGTTGCATTAGACTGAGGTGGGAGTGGTACCTCTTTCAGAACATGATCAGAACGCGGTACGTATTTCCTTAGCATAGAAACATGAAATATGTTGTGAACACCCGCAAGCGCCCGAGGTAAAGCCAATCGATAAGCTACACATCCATAATCCATGACACAAGATCTGAATAGATCCTCCAACGTCTAAATGATACACTCAGACTGTTCATCTGTCTACGGATGAAACGTTGCACTAAGCCGAAGCTCTATGACCATAGTCTGGTGCAGACTCTGCCAAAATCATGAGGTAAATCGCGAATCTCTTTCAGATATGATACTCAAAAGTACCCCATACAATCTGATAATCTTCCGACAATACCACGCTGCCGGATGGTCCAACAAGTATGACCCACGAATAGGAAGGAAATGAGCTGATTTGGTTAGTCGATCACCCAAATTGCATCACGTCCTTTACGGGTTCTAGACAATCCTGTAACACAATCAATCGTGATATGCTCCCACTTCCATTCCGAAATTGGAATTTTCTAGAGCAATCCAGCGAGTTTCTAATGTTCAGCCTTCACCTACTGACATACTAAACATCGAGAAGCAAAATCTGTTATAACTCTCTTTATACTATTCCACTCGTATGAACGTTTCAACTCTCGGTACATCTGAGTAGCACCAGGGTGAATAGCAAATCTCCAATGATATTCTTCCTGTAGCAACTCCTTCTTAAGTGGATGCATGTCCAAAACACATATCCATATTAGAGATAGGGAATTATTTTCTCAAAAGAGAAGTTCATCAACCATTCAAAATTCACTCCACCACACACTTGTTACTACTGTAAGTGCATGGAAGACTATAGCGATCAATCTCACTTGTTACTACTGTTTGTGTACCAGCAACTTTATAGTAGCTACCCAGTAGCTAGTCAAAATTCCATGAGCACTTCTGCTCCATATCACTACAAATCCAAATAATAACTACTAAAGTCACGTCATGTATATGACAGCCTATCTTGTAGTTTCTTAACTGTCGTAAGCATAAGGTACACCTAATTCAACTGCATCGCAATCACTCCGATCCCTGAAATGATGCATCCGCATACAACCTCCTTTTTATCCACTCCGGAAGGATTAACTAATACTTGCGTAAAAGTTAACCGCTATCTAGGTCCTATAAACTGGTTTCACCAGCTTCTGACTAAATGATTTCCAACATCACCTTTGTCAACCAAGTATGTGGTATAGTAATGCTAAAACATTCTATCCACATCTACCGTACTAACCAAACCATACAAGGCAAACCACCATCTACAGTGGTCGAGTGTGCAACTCCAACTACCACAATCAACAGTAGTTAGGTTACGCAACTCCAACAACTACCAACTGATCCAATCGTGTCCAGAATACATGATTCTCAAATCCAGTGGCGACTAAATCGTTAATTAGTCTAATATCATTAACAACAACTCGTAAATTCATACTAAGTATGAAATGTCGTCCTTCATACATCTGCATCCTATTTACTCTAAGCTGATGATATATCAATCATCACAACGACAATGATAATTGTATGACATCATGTCACTACGATATCAATACTCCAGTCGTAAACCAACACTAGAGTATACACAGGTGTCCTTAGCTAATCTAAATAGATCATTTATCCACAACGAAGGATATTCATTTACAACAACTACTGTATTCATCATCGATAATCGATGCATACTCTCGAAGGTCCATCTCTCTTTTAACAAGGAGTTCGGGATCTTCTCAAGGAGGAATACTGGGATAGATAAATATCCCCTCCAACTTCTCTTATAATCCAACTTATGTTCTTCCAATTCCCATAGTGTTTATAACCCTTATACCAGTTAATTTATCATCCGGTATGGGATCTTCGACACCGAAACTATTTCCGCAATCATTTTGATTGCCTACTCCACTTGCCTATGCTACGACAAGGCTAGGAGTTCATCCGAAACTACATCCGAATGCTCTCGGATTATACGCACATCCGAGAGACATATCATACCATACTTGCAACAATTTGACCATCCGTAAGGATATGTCTACAGTAAAGATATGTTTATCCAAGTCTAAGGGCCTCCCTTGACTTCTTAATTGTTGATCCACATCTCACCCGACAGTAGAGATACCACCGACCCACAAATCGATGCATAGGAACCCTTCTAATCCGAACTAATAATGTTCTAGACACAAATACCTGTAACTACAAGCATCTCTCAATATATTAACCTTGAGGGTAAACTAAAGTAATACCCTGAACAATTCTTTATCTATCGATCTGATTCAAAGGCTCCTCGCAAGTCTCGGCCTTTCTCCGAAGAGAAGAAGATCAGATCCAACAGTCCGCGATAAAGCGGTCACATTTCTACGACGAATGACCCGAGGATTTTCTAGGATCGTCTGATCTCATCACTTAATCCTACGAGCTACAACTGTAGGATACCGAATAAATATGACCATCGTCGTATACTCTCTCCTCTGTACAAAGCAAATCATATCTGGTGGTAATTGTTGTTGTCTGCATGAGTCTTCTACGATGTCTTCTGCTGATACTGCTGTGTAAATCACTTCCCTTGAAGGGAAGTATCACGGAACTCCAACCACGCCTGAGATAGTAGATTGTTGCTGATGAGATAACTCAATCTTCTGTGCTGATCTCTGATGTCGAGATGATGCATCATCCTCCCAGAACACCATTGGTAGTCTTCAAAGTATAGCTCCTCAAATGTACTGGTTTCTCATAATAGCAACGGATGAACTGATCCAACGGATATCTGACTTCACATATCTTCGTGATCTGCACTACAATGCACACAATCCCTTAGAAGTCTTTGTTCTGATTTTGCTAATATCCACGAGAACATCATGATGATCTGCGGTTGGTCTTCTATAATCGGAAAATAGCTCAAAGCCTATGACTCCGATCTTGCTCCTTTTATCCAACAGTCGGAGACTTCTAACTCTATTAAGTTGACCTACAATATCTGCTTATCAGTCTCCAACTCTTAAACCCTTGTACGGAGTCATTTCTAAACTCCTGTCTCAATCCAACGTCTTCCAGCAAGATCTGGTAGAAGATCCCGGCATCCTAATCCACTATAAGTCAATAACTCTGGGTGGCTTAAATCATCCATTCACCTTCTTGAGCTATTAGGTGGATGTAACCTCCGCAAGTCTCATGACTCTGTACAGTACACTATTTCTAATCGATCACCCCTTTCTTGAAGCTCAAGAATTCCTTACAATGTGTCACTAAAAGTGACATGGGGAAATACTCTCTTTCAACATCACTAAACCATGATCAAGTGATATATTATTTCCCGAAGATTATTTTCTGCATTTATCACCAAATACCGACTTGATCCCGATAATGGTATGCCAACAACTCTTCTTTCTCGGCATAACATGAGTTAAGTAATCAAAAGTACTCTCAAAGTTAAACAATCTAGTACGAACAAATTCAGGGATCAAAATCCCTATGAAACACCGAAAACTAGCCTTCCGCTATCTGCATCAATAATAGTCTACTTGTCTTGTCCATTACCTAACAGGTAATTATCTGACTAGCACTGTTAGTGAAAATTTCTAAGGCTGAAATCTCTGATTTCAACCAGAAATGTGACGACTTGACCCATATTTTTTCGACTCGGTACCAGTCGGCTCTCAAAGGTAAATCACCTTTTCGACATGGGTTTAAGACTCAACAGGTCATTTCTGGGGTCAACTCATACCACGGCTATGAACAATAACCAACTCACTACAGGTTATTCCCTGTTATATACATTAAAAGCATAGTCAACTAAAATCGGGAGTATAAACCCTAAAGGTCACTCCGGTTGGTCACCTCGGTGGACGACCTCTACTACAAGTCTGCATAGGTGTCATAACTCTATTGTATACACCTACTGATTTGAAGGGAGTTGCTTCGGAGGCTCATTGGCTCCCATGTCCCCGGATTAAAATTTTCACTAATGAAAGAATTAATCCGGATGGGATGAGTTTCCTTAACACAACCAATTCGTCGTCGTGCTAACAACTTGAGTGATCGCTTGAACAAACTAGTTGTTCAAGCAACACAACTCTTCTAGTTGGTTAGCCACGGAAGAGACGACGGACGGATCGCCAGTTTTTGTGTTTGTCTTCGGGGTCCATGATTATACAAAATATATACATATGCACACTTGTATAATTAAGACATAAAAGAACATGCTAAGATCAGAAAATAAAGTTGTAAAACATTATACCTTACGATCTTCTACCGTATGTCCTATCCTCCTCGTGGACGATGTGTGGGCGAAGATCCTCCACGAGTAGAAACCTTCTAGATCGCGTTCTTCCCTTCCTTGTCCGCTGCGAACAAAGAGAAGAACCAACAAAACCTTTCCTTTCTAGAACCGGCCACCAAGCAAGGGAGTTTGATGCAACCGCCGGCCAAGGAACGAATGGATGAAGTACCGGCCACCAATGCAAGGAGAACCGCCGGCCACCTTGGAGAGTATGAAGGAGTAAACGCTGGCCAACCTTGAAGAGAGGTTGCCGCCGACAAAGGAATAAGAGAGGGACCAAGAGGATGGGCGCTGGCCAAGTCATGATGGAAGAAGATGGGCGCCGGTTTCTTCTCCAAGAGTTGTCGCCCAAGCCAAATCTTCCAAACCCTAGCCGCCCAACCTTAAACCCTAACTCCAATTGAACTAATTCCCCCACGCCGCCCAACCTAAGCCCTCTATTTATAGAATTGGGCTTAAGCCTCCTTTAATCTCCACCGTCGGATCTAGGGATTTAATCTCCACAGTCGGATCTAGGGTTTTATCCCAACCATCGGATCTAGGGTTTCATCCCAACCGTCGGATCTAGCATTTCATCTCAACCGTCGGATCTAGGATTTCATCCCAACCGTCGGATCTAGGGTTTTATCCCAACCGTCGGATCTAGGGATTTAATCCCAACCATCGATTCTAGGATTTTATCCTAACCATCGGATCTAGGAATTTAATCCCAACCGTTGGTTCTAGGGTTTCATCCCAACCATCGGATCTAGGGATTTAATCCCAACCGTTGGTTCTAGGGTTTTGTTTTACATCCTTGGATCTAGACTTCATGAGGATTATATTAGGCTACGATAGGGACCATAAGGAGGAGTTGGATCTTGGCCACCCGATGGATCGGAACCACACAAACTTGATCCATCAATGATGTTCCATTCCACTAGAGGATCATCATTGAACTACCTCACCAACCCCCATAAATCAATATGGGCTCCATATATTATTTGTACATCCATCTCCCCATGTTTAAGATATCGAATGTCCGTCAATTAATTGATTTACTGACCATCAATTAATTAACATCTAACTCCTCGAGTAGTACCACTCAACCTTATCATCATGTTGACTAAGTCAACCAGCTGGGTTTACATGATGAACCTTATGAGCTCCTCAAGGGGACATCATAAACCTAATATATAGGACACGGTTTCCTCCTATAATCAACGACACACCATGTAAATAATATTATTTCCCAACTTACCGGGCATATTGATTTAATCCATCTAAATCTCACCCTCTGGTAAATCAAAGAAATAAATACCAAGTACATGTGCCCGTTATTATATCGGGATTAAGA
Organism: Wurfbainia villosa; assembly: GCA_025175895.1. Lineage (NCBI taxonomy): Eukaryota > Viridiplantae > Streptophyta > Magnoliopsida > Zingiberales > Zingiberaceae > Wurfbainia > Wurfbainia villosa. The sequence goes on from CM045995.1 coordinate 29,698,466, forward strand.
GCATGTACAACATAATATCCGAGGTCCGATTCAATTATGTAGTCAGCAATAAATTGAATCACCTCTATGTCGGTCCTGCTCAATACACCTAAGTGTACTAGTGTAACTCTATGTTCAAGACAAAACAATACCAAGCTACACTACAACCATGCCAATGGTTTGTCCAAAACCATCTTGGTTGTGAGCCTCTACTTATATTTTACAAGGGACTGATAACATGATCTTCTGTGCCATACCAAGCACCATGTTATCTACAATATAAAATATTAGACAATATGCACACACATATAATAAATATATAAAGTGAAAACAATGATCATGTGATTCTTATTCCAAAATAAAATGTTCATACAAAAAGAGCTAGGCTTTCAGTATACATTCCAATAATCTCCCACTTATACTAAAAGACTATGCCGTCATCACACTGCCATACATCTGATCCCCATGTCCTCCACATGCCTATCAAACGCTTTCGCTGGAAGGGCCTTAGTGAATGGATCTGCCAGGTTATCCTCTGATTCAATCTTGGCGACAACAACTTCTCCTCGCTTTACGATCTCTCGTATAAGGTGGTACTTGCGCTCTATGTGTTTACTCGCCTTATGGGCTCGTGGTTCCTTCGAGTTTGCACTGCACCACTGTTATCACAATAAATTGTGATAGTTCTGGGCAAACCAGGAATCACATCCAAGTCCATCAAGAAGTTCCTGAGCCATACAGCTTCCTTGGCTGCCTCAGAGGCTGCCACATACTCAACTTCCATGGTAGAGTCCGCCACACATTTCTGCTTGACACTCCTCCATACTATGGCTCCACCTCCAAAAGTAAACACAAACCCCGAGGTAGACTTACTCTTGTCCCTATCTGATTGGAAATCCAAATCCGTGTAACCTACAGGGACTAATTGATCTGCCCGGTAAACCAGCATATAATCCCTAGTCCTTCTCAGGTACTTCAATATATGCTTTACCGCAGTCCAATGTCCCTGTCTAGGATTACTATGATATCTGCTAACCATGCCCACGGCAAAGCAGATATCCGGTCTCGTACATAGCATAACATACATAAGGCTTCCTACTGCCGAAGCATAAGGAACCGCCTTCATGTCCTCTATCTCCTTTGATGTTTTGGGACACATCTCTTTAGATATAGGAACTCCATGCCTAAAAGGTAGAAAACCTTTCTTGGAGTTCTGCATGCTAAAACGAGCAAGGATAGTGTCAATGTATGAAGCTTGAGATAAGCACAACATCCTTTTCTTGCGATCCCTTATAACTTTGATCCCAAGGATGTGTCCCACTTCTCCCAAGTCCTTCATGTCAAACTGTTTGGACAACCATACCCTTACGTCTTATAACACTTTGATATTGTTGCCAACTAACAAAATGTCATCTACGTATAGTACAAGAAACACCACTACGTTTCCGTCACATCTCTTGTATACACAAGGCTCATCCGGACTTTGAATAAATCCATATGACTGGATTACCTCATCAAAGCGGATGTTCCAAGATCTAGAAGCTTGCTTCAATCCATAAATGGACCGATTAAGCTTACATACAAGATGCTCTTTGCCTTTAGCAATGAATACCTCTGGTTGCCGCATATAGATGTTCTCCTCAAGACTTCCGTTAAGGAAAGGTGTCTTGACATCCATCTGCCAAATCTCATAATCCATATGAGCAACTATAGATAAGAGAATCCGGATAGACTTAAGCATAGCTATCGGCGAAAAGGTCTCCTCATAATCGATACCCTCTTTCTGAGTATACCCTTTCACAACAAGCCTAGCTTTGAAGGTCTCAACCTTCCCGTCTACTCCTCTCTTTTTCTTGTAGATCCACTTGCATCCAATGGCTTTTACACCATCGGGTGGCTCTACTAGCCCCCAGACCTGATTAGAATCCATAGATTCTATCTCTGAATTCATCTCTCATTGCCAAGATACCGCATCTCTATCTTGGAGTGCCTCGTCATATGTCCAGGGATCAGGTTCATGTTCACCAGGGACTAAATCCGAAGACTCTCCCAAAAACATGAATCTCTCGGGTTGTCTAACAACCCTCCCACTACGACGAGGTGCCTCCTGTGTGTACTCTGTGACACGCAAGTCCATCAAGAAGTTCCTGAGCCATACAGCTTCCTTGGCTGCCTCAGAGGCTGCCACATACTCAGCTTCCATGGTAGAGTCCGCCACACATTTCTGCTTGACACTCCTCCATACTATGGCTCCACCTCCAAAAGTAAACACAAACCCCGAGGTAGACTTACTCTTGTCCCTATCTGATTGGAAATCCGAATCCGTGTAACCCACAGGGACTAATTGATCTGCCCGGTAAACCAGCATATAATCCCTAGTCCTTCTCAGGTACTTCAATATATGCTTTACCGCAGTCCAATGTCCCTGTCCAGGATTACTCTGATATCTGCTAACCATGCCCACGGCAAAGCAGATATCCGGTCTCGTACATAGCATAGCATACATAAGGCTTCCTACTGCCGAAGCATAAGGAACCACCTTCATGTCCTCTATCTCCTTTGATGTTTTGGGACACATCCCTTTAGATATAGGAACTCCATGCCTAAAAGGTAGAAAACCTTTCTTGGAGTTCTGCATGCTAAAACGAGCAAGGATTGTGTCAATGTATGAAGCTTGAGATAAGCACAACATCCTTTTCTTGCGATCCCTTATAACTTTGATCCCAAGGATGTGTCCCACTTCTCCCAAGTCCTTCATGTCAAACTGTTTGGACAACCATACCCTTACGTCTGATAACAATTTGATATTGTTGTCAACTAACAAAATGTCATCTACGTATAGTACAAGAAACACCTCTACGTTTCCGTCACATCTCTTGTATACACAAGGCTCATCCGAACTTTGAATAAATCCATATAACTGGATTACCTCATCAGAGCGGATGTTCCAAGATCTAGAAGCTTGCTTCAATCCATAAATGGACCGATTAAGCTTACATACAAGATGCTCTTTGCCTTTAGCAATGAATCCCTCTGGTTGCCGCATATAGATGTTCTCCTCAAGACTTCCGTTAAGGAAAGGTGTCTTGACATCCATCTGCCAAATCTCATAATCCATATGAGCAGCTATGGATAAGAGAATCCGGATAGACTTAAGCATAGCTATCGGCGAAAAGGTCTCCTCATAATCGATACCCTCTTTCTGAGTATACCCTTTCACAACAAGCCTAGCTTTGAAGGTCTCAACCTTCCCGTCTACTCCTCTCTTTTTCTTGTAGATCCACTTGCATCCAATGGCTTTTACACCATCGGGTGGCTCTACTAGCCCCCAGACCTGATTAGAATCCATAGATTCTATCTCTGAATTCATCTCTCTTTGCCAAGATACCGCATCTCTATCTTGGAGTGCCTCGTCATATGTCCAGGGATCAGGTTCATGTTCACCAGGGACTAAATCCGAAGACTCTCCCAAAAACATGAATCTCTCGGGTTGTCTAACAACCCTCCCACTACGACGAGGTGCCTCCTGTGTGTACTCTGTGACACGCAGTGCAGTGACTTGTGGCATCCCCTCTTGTACTGATGGTACTGAAGTCGGGACTTCCCCTGTCAACTCCTCAAGAACAATCCTACTCTTGGGCTTGTGGTTCATTACATAATCCTCCTCTAGAAATATGGCATTCGTGCTAACGATCACCCTCTGATCTCTAGGATTATAAAACAAACCACCTTTCATTCCCTTAGGGTAGCCAACAAACATGCACACTTCTATACGAGGTTCCAACTTACCAGCATCTGCCTTCAGCACATGTGCTGGACTCCCCCATATCCGAATATGTCTCAGACTAGGCTTTCGCCCAGTCCACAATTCTACAGGGGTAGAAGGTACTGATTTAGATGGAACAAAGTTCAGAGTATACATTGTCGTATCCAGCGCATACCCCCAGAACGAAACAGGTAACTCAGAATAACCCATCATCATTCTGACCATCTCCATAAGAGTCCTATTCCTTCGCTCCGCTACACCATTCTGCTGGGGTGTGCCAGGTGCAGACAATTGGGATTGAATCCCAGTCTTTGATAAGTAATTCCTAAACTCTCCCAAGAGGTACTCGCCACCACGATCAGATCGTAATGTCTTGATACTTTTACCTTGACGGTTCTCCACATCAGCCTTGAATTCTTTAAACCTGTCAAAGCATTCAGACTTGCGGCACATCAAGTAAATGTATCCATATCTTGAATAATCGTCTATAAAAGAGACGAAATATTCAAAACCACCTCTTGCCTGGATAGACATAGGACCGCACAAATCAGAATGAACCAATTCTAACACATCTTTGGCCCTATACCCCTTGGCCTTGAAAGGCCTCTAGGTCATTTTACCTTCCAAGCAAGATTCGCAGGTTGGGAGATCCTCCACCACTAATGAACCCAAAGGTCCATCAGCTATCAACCTTTGAATTCTACTTAGGTTAATATGACCAAGCCTTAGATGCCAAAGATATGTTTAGTTCATTTGTGAAGGTTCTTTTCTCTTATTAGACTTAGAAGATGAGTTATTGATATCTATATGCATCCTGGGAGTTTTCGGTTCAAGAGTATATAAATTGCCAACCAATGTACCAGAATATATAATCTCCCTATTCCTTTTTATAACCACTTTGTTATTAAAAGAAACAGAATATCCATCCATAAACAATTTAGAAACTGAAATTAAATTCTTTCTAAAAGTAGGTACATAAAGACAATTTCTCAAAACCAAAACTTTATTCCTATCAAAAGATAAATAAACATCTCCCACTGCAATAGCCGCCACCTTTGAAGCATTGCCCATGAAGACGGTAATATCTCCCTCAGCTAGTCGTCGCGTTTCTTGGAACCCCTGCAAAGTATTACAGACATGATCAGTGGCTCCTGTATCTAAACACCAGGCACTGGTAGATAACACCGCTAAACATGTTTCAACAACTAAACAAGAAGATATACCTTTGTTCTTTCGGCGAGGACAGTCCACCTTCCAATGTCCAGTCTGCTTGCAAGTGAAGCACTTGCCTTTTGGCTTCTTCACTCCTGCCTGAGGTCCCACTGCCACTTTCTTCGCTCCACCTTGATTCTTCTTCTTCATACCTTTCGGTTTAGAGGAAGAAACCTTCTGAGTGACCATGGCTTGAGCACTTTGATGAAAAAGCCCCTCTGCCACCTGGAGTTCTGTTAGAAGCTCCGCCAATGAATACAACCTCTTGTTCATGTTGTAATTGAGGCGGAACTGCTCAAAACTCCTAGGCAGAGACTGGAGAATGATATCGACCTGGGTTTCCCCATCGATCTCAGCTCCGAGGACTTCCATCTCATTAAGATGAGCCATCATCTTGAGAACATGATCCCTAACGGGTGTTCCCTTGATCATGGTTGTCGTCATCAAGTTTCTCATTGCCTCCGGCCTAGCCGTCCTACTCTGATGTCCGAAAAGTTCCATGAGATTTACCATCATGTCATAAGCTGTGGCCATGGCATGATGCTGATGTTGCAGCACATTTGACATAGATGCCAAAATGTAACACCACGTCATCTCATCTGCCTTGATCCATTTCTTATAACGTTCTTTCTTTTTTTCAACAGAGTCATCGGTGGGCTTAGGAGGACAGACCTCGAAGAGTAAAAATTTGTACTCCTCTGCAGTTAAGATAATATCCAGATTTCTTTCCCAATCAATATAGTTTGGTCCAGTAAGCTTATTTTCTTTTAAAATCACAGCAAGTGGGTTGAAAGCCATTTGAAAATCCTAAAAATCACAATGATCAAAATATTAGATTTCAAATATTATTGATTCCTCAAAACAATAAAATCCCGAAATCAACTAACACCTCAAAACACCGAGAATATCGCATGCCACGCTGTGTGGACGTATACGAATTCTACATTTGTAAGAGGAGGTTTTACCCATTAATTTTATTATCTTGTCAACCTTACTTTTTGACAAATAAAATTAATATTTGGTTCCTCTTTGTCCCTACAAACAAAAGCAGTGACTCCGATGGGGAGGATACTTTTATTTGCATCTAAGTGTGCACCATTACACGATACTAAGGGAATTATTTCGGATTATGTGTCTTACCGCTGTGGAAGTACACATGCTCCTAGATAATTTCCTATAACCATTATTTGACCTAGTGATCCGTAAACAAACCCGTCCGCAGGGAGGAAGGCACTCAGAGCCGACACACAAGTTTGTTGCATCACACGTCAAATTGTAATGGAGGCCGCGGGAATTAATTAAAATATCCCTTTCCCACTTAGTAAATTGAAACGGAGGAATTTTAAAGCATACACAACATGCATATAAAACAAATAAGCAATAAATATGGAAAAAAATAGAATTTTTCCAACTATTATGGCATTGTTCTCCAATACACATCCCGTCTTGTCGCCACCTCGTCCGTTCCATCTTTTCCCGTGCGCAAGTCACCAAAGAGATCCGAGCCGAGATAAATCATTTTAATTTACATCCATCGATCCTATACTCCACGAAGGAGTGTACAAATAATCTAGATCGAAAGTAAACTAAAATGAGCGGCTAAACAATGTTGTATTTAATTATAAAAATTAAATACTAATCTAGCCTCGTCAACCCCGAGGATTCAAATAATATACATACAATCACACACAAAACAATCACATACAACCAAATAGCCATAATAGTCGGATCTTATGCCTGCAACCAAAAAGTTAGCCCTACGCACATCCTACTATTATCCGGCATACTCAATATATGATATGTGCATGAAAGTAACCGAATCCAAAACACACAAAACCGGAAACCTGGCTCTGATACCACTTGAAGGGAGTTGCTTCGGAGGCTCATTGGCTCCCATGTCCCCAGATTAAAATTTTCACTAATGAAAGAATTAATCCGAATGAGATTAGTTTCCTTAGCACAACCAATTCGTCATCGTGCTAACAACTTGAGTGATCGCTTGAACAAACTAGTTGTTCAAGCAACACAACTCTTCTAGTTGGTTAGCCGCGGAAGAGACGACGGACGGATCGCCGGTTTTTGTGTTTGTCTTCAGGGTTTATGATTATACAAAATATATACATACGCACACTTGTATAATAAACACATAAAAGAACATGCTAAGATCAGAAAATAAAGTTGTAAAACTTTATACCTTACGATCTTCTACCGTATGTCCTATCCTCCTCGATGACGACGTGTGGGCGAAGATCCTCCACGAGTAGAAGCCTTCTAGATCACGTTCTTTCCTTCCTTGTCCACTGCGAACAAAGAGAAGAACCAACAAAACCTTTCCTTTCTAGAACCGGCCACCAAGCAAGGGAGTTTGATGCAACCGCCGGCCAAGGAACGAATGGATGAAGCGCCGACCATCAATGCAAGGAGAACCGCCGGCCACCTTGGAGAGTATGAAGGAGTAAACGCCGGCCAACCTTGAAGAGAGGTTGCCGCCGGCCAAGGAATAAGAGAGGGACCAAGAGGATGGGCGCCGGCCAAGTCTTGATGGAAGAAGATGGGCACCGGTTTCTTCTCCAAGAGTTGCCGCCCAAGCCAAATCTTCCAAACCCTAGCCTCCCAACCTTAAACCCTAACTCCAATTGAACCAATTCCCCCTTGCCGCCTGATGTGGGTGAATCATGCTATGTTTTCACTACTTTATATATGTGCATTTTATCTCATTTCATATCCTAGATATGTATTTTATCATGATTAGCATATTTTGGAGGAAGAGACTGCTGTCGAGTGTTTTGTATTAGCAGGCGAAGAAGAAGGCGTATCAAAACAACACAGCGTGCTCGGAATCGACACGTGTCTATGCCGGACAACACGCTGAGTTCAAAGAGCAACACGCGTCTTGCGGTGATTCCAGCGACCAACCGCCCTATAGCCACAACACGCCCGTCTGCGGTGATTCCAAAGACCAACCGCCCTATGCGGCCACGACCGCCCGATTCAACCGTGGAGGAAACCGCGACAGGTGCCCTCTATGGCATGGGCGTGTTGGCTGATTTCGACCTTCCTTTCTGCGAGCAATCGGGATCTTCATTGGGAATCTATTGCCTTAAATTGAAGAGGAGGCAAGGCTATAAAAGGGAAGATATTCTAACCCTAAAGCGGGAGGGGCGGCGGATGGTTAAAGAGGAGGAGAGAAGGCGGCAAAGGGATCGACAACGAGAGGAAGCAAAGAGAAGGAGTCAGGAGAGCGGATGGCATCCAAGTGTGTATCTTCTTTCTCTAGCAACTCTTGTCGGACTATGGAGTAGTGTCCTGTAATCTTAGGATGGGGAGTAGCCCTTTGACGATTCTGATGATGATATAATCTATACTACTTAAATTATTGTTTGTGTTGATTTGGTTTCGTTGGATTCTTATACAAACCTAAGGAGCTAAGGGAAGTACCTACAGTGAACCCAAGTTCCCGAAACCCAGACCAACTAGGGATAAACTCCTGTCAAGTAGCGGTGCGTATCTCGAGGGCTTGCGGGGTCTCGTGGAGTCCCTTAGTGATTATGGTCCCGTGTGCAAACCTACAGTGAAAAGGAAATTTGACTCTAGAGGAACTCTTATGGACTTAATGGATCTATCAAATCCAGGTTTCTACCTAGTGTGAGGTAAGAATAGGGAGGTTTGCGGGGTCTGTGAGTCCTTAGTGATTATGATCCCCTATGCTCGAACATCGTGATGTAAATTGAATTTGATAGTAGACCTCGAAAGGGGCGTTGATTTACCTTAGGATAGGTTCCATCAAAACAAACTCTAATAGGGGTAGGAAAGAATCAAATCACCTTATAAATATATAAAGTGAAAACAATGATCATGTGATTCTTATTCCAAAATAAAATGTTCATACAAAAAGAGCTAGGCTTTCAGTATACATTCCAACATGATCAAGTTCAGATAAATATCTACTAAACCATAAGTTATCAGAAATTCTTACCTCGTACTGCTTGGAGCTCAGTCCGCTGTCCATCTCATCTCAGAAAACCAAAACCGAATAAATCGACTCCTGAGAATCCAAGACTCGACACAAAAACAACATTGTATGGCATCGCAGAACCTAGGGCTCTGATACCACTAAAGTTGTCACGCCCTGAGAGCATGTCGTGCTGAAAAGCAAATGGACAACATCTCCCCTGTACGTGGCAACATTTCGGGTTAATACAAGGCCCGTAGGCCCACAATAACAACAACAAATATAAAAATATAACCAAACCACAATCAACAGAACAAACTAACTACGACAAATACACAGCGGAAATGATACAACAACAATACAATCTCACAAATACATACCGGTATGACTAACACATCACAACAATATGAAACCTCGACAAAATTTGAATATACAACATAGTACATCACGAAAACTCCAAGTATAATACACAACGGACGGAAATGTAGGGAATTGCTTCGGAGGCTCATTGGTTCCCATGTCCCCGGATTAAAATTTTCACTAATGAAAAAACTAATCCGGATGGGATGAGTTTCCTAAGCATAACCAATTCGTCGTCGTGCTAACAACTTGAGTGATTGCTTGAACAAACTAGTTGTTCAAGAAACCCAACTCTTCTAGTTGGTTAGCCGTGGAAGAGATGATGGACGGATCTCGGGTTTTTGTGTTTGTCTTCGGGGTCCATGATTATACAAATACATACTAATGCAAACTAGTATAATCGACACATAAGAACATGCTAAGTTCAGAAAAAGAAAGTTGTAAAACTTTTATACCTCTTGATCTTCTACCGTATGTCCTATCCTCCTCGTGGACGTCGTGTGGGCGAAGATCCTCCACGAGTAGAAGCCTCCTAGATCACGTTCTTCCTTTCCTTGCTCTATCCGAACAAAGAGAAGAACCAAACAAAGACTCCTTCCCCTTTCTAGAACCGACCACCAAGCCAAGGAGCTTGATATAACCGCCGGCCAAGGAGTGTCTTCTTGAGCGCCTGCCAACCTTGTGAAGTATTACCGCCGGCCACCAAGGAGAAGCAAGAGGGCGCCGGGCAAGAGTTGCAAGGATGAAACCTAGCCCTTGTTTCCACCGGCCAAGGAGAAAAGGATGAAGGGAAGAGCACCGGCAATGGATGAGAAGAGGATGAGGGGCGCCGACCAAAACCCTAGGGAGAACCAAGCTTGCCGCCCACTTCTAGCCGCCCAAAACCCTAACTCCTTTAGGGTTTGTTGCCGCCCACTTCTAGATAGGCAAACCCTAATTTCCAAGCACTCTCTTGCCGCCCAAGCCTAAGCCCTCTATTTATAGAATTTGGCTTAAGCCTCCTTTAATATCCACCGTCGGATCTAGGGATTTAATCTCCACCGTCGGATTAAGGGTTTCATCCCAACCGTCGTATCTAGGGTTTCATCCCAACCGTCGGATCTAGGGTTTCATCCCAACCGTCGGTTCTAGAGTTTCGTTTTACATTCTTGGATCTAGACTTCATGAGGATTATATTAGGCTATGATAGGGATCATGAGGAGGAGTTGGATCTTGGCCACCCGATGGATCGGAACCACACAAACTTGATCCATCAATGATGTTCCATTCCACTAGAGGATCATCATTGAATTACCTCACCAACCCCCATAAATCAATATGAGCTCCATATATTATTTGTACATCCATCTCCCTGTGTTTAAGATATCGAATGTCCGTTAATTAATTGATTTACTGACCATCAATCAATTAACATCTAACTCCTCGAGTAGTACCACTCAACCTTATCATCATATTGACTAAGTCAACCAGTTGGGTTTACATGATGAACCTTATGAGCTCCTCAAGGGGACATCATCAACCTAATATATAGGACACGGTTTCCTCCTATAATTAATGACACACCATGTAAATAATATCATTTCCCAACTTACCGGGCATATTGATTTAATCCATCTAAATCTCACCCTTTGGTAAATCAAAGAAATAAATACTAAGTACATGTGCCCGTTATTATATCGGGATTAAGAGCATGTACAACATAATATCCGAGGTCCGATTCAATTATGTAGTCAGCAATAAATTGAATCACCTCTATGTCGGTCCTGCTCAATACACCTAAGTGTACTAGTGTAACTCTATGTTCAAGATAAAACAATACCAAGCTACACTACAACCATGCCAATGGTTTGTCCAAAACCATCTTGGTCGTGAGCCTCTACTTATATTCTACAAGGGACTGATAACATGATCTTCTGTGCCACACCAAGCACCATGTTATCTACAATGTAAAATATTAGACAATATGCACACATATAATAAATATAAAGTGCAAACAATGATCATGTGATTCTTATTTCAAAATAAAAATGTTCATACAAAAAGAGCTAGGCTTTCAGTATACATTCCAACAATCTCCCACTTATACTAAAACACTATGCTGTCATCACACTGCCATACATCTGATCCCCATGTCCTCCACATGCCTATCACACGCTTTCGCTGGAAGGGCCTTAGTGAATGGATCCGCCAGGTTATCCTCTGATGCAATCTTGGCGACAGCTACTTCTCCTCGCTTTACGATCTCTCGTATCAGGTGGTACTTGTGCTCTATGTGTTTACTCGCCTTATGGGCTCGTGGTTCCTTCGAGTTTGCAACTGCACCACTGTTATCACAATAAATTGTGATAGTTCTGGGCAAACCAGGAATCACATCCAAGTCCAACAAGAAGTTCCTGAGCCATACAACTTCCTTGGCTGCCTCATACTCAGCTTCCATGGTAGAGTCTGCCACGCATTTCTGCTTGACACTCCTCCATACTATGGCTCCACCTCCAAAAGTAAACACAAACCCTGAGGTAGACTTACTGTTATCTCTATCTGATTGGAAATCAGAATCCGTGTAACCCACAGGGACTAATTGATCTTCCCGGTAAACCAGCATATACTCCCTAGTCCTTCTCAGGTACTTCAATATATGCTTTGCTGCAGTCCAATGTCCCTATCCAGGATTACTCTGATATCTGCTAACCATGCCCATGACAAAACAGATATCTGGTCTCGTACATAGCATAGCATACATGAGGCTTCCTACTGTCGATGCATAAGGAACCGCCTTCATTTCCTCTATCTCCTTTGATGTTTTAGGACACATCTCTTTAGATAAAGGAACTCCATGCCTGAAAGGTAGAAAACCCTTCTTGGAGTTCTGCATGCTAAAATGAGCTAGGACCGTGTCTATGTATGAAGCTTGAGATAAGCACAACATCCTTTTCTTGCGATCCCTTATAACTTTGATCCCAAGGATGTGTCCAACTTCTCCCAAGTCCTTCATGTCAAACTGTTTGGACAACCATACCCTTACGTCTGATAACACTTTGATATTGTTGCCAACTAACAAAATGTCATCTACGCATAGTACAAGAAATATCACTACGTTTCCGTCACATCTTTTGTATACACATGGCTCATCCGGACTTTGAATAAATCCATATGACTGGATTACCTCATCAAAACGGATGTTCCAAGATCTGGAAGCTTGCTTCAATCCATAAATGGACCGATTAAGCTTACACATTAGATGCTCTTTGCCTTTAGCAATGAATCCCTCTGGTTGCCGCATATAGATGTTTTCCTCAAGACTTCCGTTAAGGAAAGGTGTCTTGACATCCATCTGCCAAATCTCATAATCCATATGAGCAGCTATAGATAAGAGAATCCGGATAGACTTAAGCATAGCTACCGGCGAAAAGGTCTCCTCATAATCGATACCCTCTTTCTTAGTATACCCTTTCGCAACAAGCCTAGCTTTGAAGGTCTCAACCTTCCTGTCTACTCCTCTCTTTCTCTTGTAGATCCACTTGCATCCAATGGCTTTCACACCATCGGGTGGTTCTACTAGCCCCCAGACATGATTGGAATCCATTGATTCTATCTATGAATTCATCACTTTTTGCCAAGATATCGCATCTCTATCTTGGAGTGCCTCGTCATATGTCCAGGGATCAGGTTCATGTTCGCCAGGGACCAAATCAGAAGATTCTCCCAATAACATGAATCTATCAGACTATCTAACAACCCTCCCACTACGACGAGGTGCCTTCTGTGTATGCTTTGTGACACGCGGTGTAGTGACTTGTGGTATCTCCTCTTGTACCGGTGGTACTGAAGTCGGGACTTCCCCTGCCAACTCCTCAAGATCAATCCTACTCGTGGGCTTGTGGTTCATCACATAGTCCTCCTCTAGAAATCTGGCATTCGTACTCACGATCACCTTCTGATCTCTAGGACTATAGAACAAACCACCCTTCGTTCCCTTAGGGTAGCCAACAAACAAGCGTACTTCTGTACGAGATTCCAACTTACCAGTATCTCCCTTCAGCACATGTGCTGAACTACCCCAAATCCGAATATGTCTTAGACTAGGCTTTCGCCCAATCCACAATTCTACGGGGGTAGAAGGCACTGATTTAGATGGAACCAAGTTCAGAGTATACATTGTCGTATCTAGCGCATACCCCCAGAATGAAACCGACAACTCAGAATAACTCATCATTGATCTAACCATCCCCATAAGAGTCCTATTCCTTCGCTCCACCACACCATTCTGCTGGGGTGTGCCCGGTGCGGACAGTTGGGATTGAATCCCAGCCTCTAATAAGTAACTCCCAAACCCTCCCAAGAGGTACTCGCCACCACGATCAGATCGTAGTGTCTTAATACTTTTACCTTGACGGTTCTCCACATCAGCCTTGAATTCTTTAAACCTGTAAAAGCATTCAGACTTGCGGCGCATCAAGTAAATGTATCCATATCTTGAATAATCGTCTATAAAAGAGACGAAATATTCAAAACCACCTCTAGCCTGGATAGACATAGGACCGCACAAATCAGAATGAACCAATTCTAACACATCTTTGGCTCTATACCCCTTGGCCTTGAAAGGCCTCTTGATCATTTTACCTTCCAAGCAAGATTCGCAGGTTGTGAGATCCTCCACCACTAATGAACCCAAAGGTCCATCAGGTATCAACCTTTGAATTCTACTCAGGTTAATATGACCAAGCCTTAGATGCCAAAGATATGTCTGGTTCATTTTCGAAGGTTCTTTTCTCTTATTTAACTTAGAAGATTAGTTATTTACTTCTATATGCATCGTGGGAGTTTTCAGTTCAAGAGTGTACAAATTGCCAACCAATGTACCAGAACAGATAATCTCTCTATTCCTTTTTATAACCACTTTGTCATTAAAAGAAACAGAATATCCATCCATAAACAATTAAGAAACTGAAATTAGATTCTTTCTAAAAGTAGGTACATAAAGACAATTTCTCAAAACCAAAATTTTATTCCTATCAAAAGATAAATAAACGTCTCCCACTAGAATAGCCGTCACCTTTGAAGCATTGCCCATGAAGACGGTAATCTCTCCCTCAGCTAGTCGTCGGGTTTCCTGGAACCCCTGCAAAGTATTGCAGACATAATCAGTGGCTCCTGTATCTACACACCAGGCACTGGTAGATAACACCACTAAACATGTTTCAACAACTAAACAAGAAGATATACCTTTGTTCTTTCGGCGAGGACAGTCCGCCTTCCAATGTCCAGTCTTCTTGCAAGTGAAGCACTTGCCTTTCGGCTTCTTCACTCCTGCCTGAGGTCCTACTGCCACTTTCTTTACTCCACCTTGCTTCTTCTTCTTCTTACCTTTCGGTTTAGAAGAAGAAACCATCTGAGCAACCATGGCTTGAGCGCTTTGACGAAAAAGCCCCTCTGCCGCTTGGAGTTCTGTCAGAAGCTCCGCCAATGAATACAACCTCTTGTTCATGTTGTAGTTGAGGCGGAACTGCTCAAAACTCCTAGGTAGAGACTGGAGAATGATATCGACCTGGGTTTCCCCATCGATCTCAGCTCCGAGGACTTCCATCTTATTAAGATGAGCCATCATCTTGAGAACATGATCCCTAACGGGTGTTCCCTCGATCATGGTGGTCGTCATCAAGTTTCTCATCGCCTCCGGTCTAGCCGCCCTACTCTGATGTCCGAAAAGTTCCTTGAGATTGGACATCATGTCATAAGCTGTGGCCATGGCCTGATGCTGATGTTGCAGCACATTTGACATAGATGCCAAAATGTAACACCGCGTCATCTCATCTGCCTTGATCCATTTCTTATAACTTTCTTTCTTCTTTTCATCAGAGTCATCGGTGGGCTTAGGAGGAAAGACCTCGAAGAGTACGAATTTGTACTCCTCTGCAGTTAAGACAATATCCAAATTTCTTTTCCAATCAATATAATTTGTTCCAGTAAGTTTATTTTCTTTTAATATCACAGCAAGTGGGTTGAAAGCCATTTGAAAAACCTAAGAATCACAATGATCAAAATATTAGATTTCAAATATTATTGATTCCTCAAAACACTAAAATTCCAAAATCAACCAACACCTCAAAACATCGAGAATATCGCATGCCACGCTGTGTGGACGTATACGAATTCTACATTTGTAAGAGGAGGTTTTACCCATTAATTTTATTAGCTTGTCAACCTTACTTTTTGACGAATAAAATTAATAGTTGGTTCCTCTTTGGCCCTACAAATAAAAGAAGTGACTCCGATGGGGAGGATACTTTTATTTGCATCTAAGTGTGCACCATTACACGATACTAAGGGAATTATTTCGGATTATGTGCCTTATCGCTGTGAAAGTACACACGCTCCTAGATAATTTCCTATAACCATTATTTGACCTAGTGATCTGTAAACAAACTCATCCGCAGGGAGGAAGGCACTCAGAGCCAACACGCAAGTTTGTTGCATCACACCTCAAATTGTAATGGAGGCCGCGGGAATTAATTAAAATGTCCCTCTCCCACTTAGTAAATTGACAATGAGGAATTTTCAAGCATACACAACATGCATATAAAACAAATCAGCAATAAATATGGAAAAAACAGAATTTTCCCAACTATTATGGCATTGTTCTCCAATACGCATCCCATCGTGTCGCCACCTCGTCCACTCCATCTTTTCCCGTGCACAAGTCACCAAAGAGATCCGAGCCGAGTTAAACTATTTTAATTTACATCCATCGATCCTATACTCCACGAAGGAGTGTACAAATAATCTAGATTGAAAGTAAACTAAAAAGAGTGGCTAAACAATGCCGTATTTTATTACAAAAATTAAATACTAATCTAGCCTCGTCAACCCCGAAGATTCAAATAATATACAAACAATCACACACAAAACAATCACATACACACAAATAGCCATAATAGTCGGATCTTATGCCTGCAACCAAAAAGTTAGCCTACGCACATCCTACTATTATCCGGCATACTCAATATATGATATGTGCATGAAAGTAACCGAATCCGAAACACACAAAATCGAAAACCGTGGCTCTGATACCACTGGTAGGGAATTACTTCGGAGGCTCATTGGTTCCCATGTCCCCGGATTAAAATTTTCACTAATGAAAAAACTAATCCGGATGGGATGAGTTTCCTAAGCATAACCAATTCATCATCGTGCTAACAACTTGAGTGATTGCTTGAACAAACTAGTTGTTCAAGCAACCCATCTCTTCTAGTTGGTTAGCCGCGGAAGAGACGACGGACGGATCGCCGGTTTTTGTGTTTGTCTTCGGGGTCCATGATTATACAAATACATACAAATGCAAACTAGTATAATCAACACATAAGAACATGCTAAGATCAGAAAAAGAAAGTTGTAAAACTTTTATAACTCTTGATCTTCTACCGTATGTCCTATCCTCCTCGTGGACGTCGTGTGGGCGAAGATCCTCCACGAGTAGAAGCCTCCTAGATAACGTTCTTCCTTTCCTTGCTCTATCCGAACAAAGAGAAGAACCAAAAAAAGACTCCTTCCCCTTTCTAGAACCGGCCACCAAGCCAAGGAGCTTGATATAACCGCCGGCCAAGGAGTGTCTTCTTGAGCGCCGACCAACCTTGTGAAGTTTTGCCGCCGGCCACCAAGGAGAAGCAAGAGGGCGCCGGCAAAGAGTTCCAAGGATGAAACCTAGCCCTTGTTTCCACCGGACAAGAAGAAAAGGGTGAAGGGAAGAGCACCGGCAATGGATGAGAAGAGGATGAGGGGCGCCGGCCAAAACCCTAGGGAGAACCAAGCTTGCCGCCCACTTCTAGCCGCCCAAAACCCTAACTCCTTTAGGGTTTGTTGCTGCCCACTTCTAGATAGGCAAACCCTAATGTCCAAGCACTCTCTTGTCACCCAAGCCTAAGCCCTCTATTTATAGAATTGGGCTTAAGCCTCCTTTAATCTCCACCGTCGATTGTAGGGATTTAATCTCCACCGTCGGATCTAGGTTTTCATCTCAACCGTCGGATCTAGGGTTTCATCCCAACCGTCGGATCTAGGGTTTCATCCCAACCGTCGGATCTAGGGTTTCATCCCAACCGTCGGTTCTAGAGTTTCATTTTACATTCTTGGATCTAGACTTCATGAGGATTATATTAGGCTACGATAGGGACCATGAGGAGGAGTTGGATCTTGGCCACCCGATTGATCAAAACCACACAAACTTGATCCATCAATGATGTTCCATTCCACTAGAGGATCATCATTGAATTACCTCACCAACCCCCATAAATCAATATGTGCTCCATATATTATTTTTACATTCATCTCCCCGTGTTTAAGATATCGAATGTCCGTTAATTAATTGATTTACTGACCATCAATCAATTAACATCTAACTCCTCGAGTAGTACCACTCAACCTTATCATCATGTTGACTAAGTCAACCAGCTGGGTTTACATGATGAACCTTATGAGCTCCTCAAGGGGACATCATCAACCTAATATATAGGACACGGTTTCCTCCTATAATCAACGGCACACCATGTAAATAATATCATTTCCCAACTTACCGAGCATATTGATTTAATCCATCTAAATCTCACCCTTTGGTAAATCAAAGAAATAAATACTAAGTACATGTGCCCGTTATTATATCGGGATTAAGAGCATGTACAACATAATATACGAGGTCCGATTCAATTATGTAGTCAGCAATAAATTGAATCACCTCTATGTCAGTCATGATCAATACACCTAAGTGTACTAGTGTAACTCTATGTTCAAGATAAAACAATACCAAGCTACACTACAACCATGCCAATGGTTTGTCCAAAACCATCTTGGTCGTGAGCCTCTACTTATATTCTACAAGGGACTGATAACATGATCTTCTGTGCCACACCAAGCACCATGTTATCTACAATGTAAAATATTAGACAATATGCACACATATAATAAATATAAAGTGTATACAATGATCATGTGATTCTTATTTCAAAATAAAAATGTTCATACAAAAAGAGCTAGGCTTTCAGTATACATTCCAATAGGAAAGCCCAAAACAAACACGGGAGCCTCGGAGGTGAGATGAGATGTCAGTCGGCGGTGCTCCAAGCCTTCATGAAGACTTCTACCTATTACCTGGGCGACAGAAAAACCCAGGGTCCGTGGTGGTGGTGAGTAAAACTCAGCAGGTAATAGAAATACATGTATATATGTAATATCACATGTATTTCAACAACATAATCTAGAGGTACAACAGGTATATCAGCATAGTATATAAATACAAGCATATACCGTCTAACCAAATGAACAACGTAAAATGCAGACATACCTGAAGTCTGCTACGCTACTCTGATCCAACCTGAACATATATCCAACATATATATATAACAGGAAGAGTAATACCAACTCATATACTACCCATGCTACAGGTCAAGGTATCTAATAGTCTGTCCAACACATACCAGTATTCGACACAACCGTATAACATATGCAAGAAGCATGCATGAATATGATGTAGAATCAAATGCTGCAAGCATAATATAATAAAATGCAACATCACAATAAGCATATATATATAGATTGAATCTATATATGTATACTAATCACAATCATCCATATATATATATACATGCATATATGTATATATATGGCAATATGTAAAAATTCTATAAGTCGGAAATGCAGCATGCATGGTCATGTCGGCTCACCCTAAAGCTACCACGACCCTAGTGTGGCCTCGGTGGCTCGAGCATGACAACTATCCCAACTCAACACCAACCACTACTCTCGAGTGGCCGAGTGGGCAGTATGATCGAGTAGCATATAAGCGTAAAGAGCAAGCTACACGATGGGGGTCCCTACTGTTGGCCACTCCGACAGTCACTACCCATGAGTGGTCGAGTGCCACACACGCAAGACTACGTCATGCAAATCCATCTACCACCGTCTATAGTGGTAGAGTGCGGCACCACAATGCTCTTCCCTCACACCGGTTACTCCTCCTATGAGTAACCGTGGAGGCAGGATGACTGGCGACACTCTCAACAACAAGGGAGACCTCGTCGCCAGCGTGCATGCAAATGACATGAATGCAATGTCTCACATACAAACATCCACCATATACTTTCTATTTTACAAAAAGTCATACTAATCAGATCAACACACTCTCTATCCTGCAGAGAGTCATACTCGACTGATCGGTGGACTCTCTATCCTGTAGAGAGCCATACTCAACTGATCATAACTCTCTATCCAATAGAGAGTCATACTCAACTGATCGATGCACTCTCTATCCTGTAGAGAGTCGTACTCGGCTGATCGTAACTCTCTATCCAATAGAGAGTCGTACTCAACTGATCGACACACTATCTATCCTATAGAGAGTCATACTCGACTAATCATGTCAAGATGGGACCACCGATCCGTAGCGACACCCTAATCACCCTTCACTTAACCATTACACAACACCTAGTTAGTAACAAGTATGCAACATACGAGTATTGGAAATAAATCCTACATTTAGGGCATTACCTGCCCATAGATGACCTTTTTGTCAATTTATAAATTGGGTCATCACCCGTACTAACATTTACACCCTACTAAACATCTAAGCCAATTTACATCACATCTATAACTCCTAAATCATGATAGGGTATATGTGATATCAACAATTGAGCATAAATACATCCAACGATAAGTTCAAGCATAAGATAATAAGAGCAGAGTCAAGACAATATGAACACCTAACATGCTCATATTTATGACTAAATCTGAATGCATTAAAACTACCTGACCAGGGTAGGAATTACCCACCTGTTAAATAGCTTCGCTAGCTATCCACGCATACAAGCATTTGTCATTAATCAAAGTCCTGCAAGACAACATGAACTACTATTAAGTTCTATTATACAATGAGTGATCGAATCGAATGCTACATGACTTCGTATCCCGATCAACTAGATTGATCTAGTTATTCACTTAACCTAATCAAGCCTTCACATTTATCTTCATTCAATTAACTGCAAATCAATTCACTCCCAATTATCAAGCACAATATTCTACAACATACAACTAGATTTAAATCAATAAACCTCTTAACTACATTCCAACCAATCAATTCAACATACAAACTCACCTCCCTCGGATCATCACCCACTGCCAACCTTCAACATCAAGATGGGTAGCCAAAGGAGTTGGCAAATTTGTTGATCTGAGCTCCATAACCACTATGAATCACAGTAATGGTATCCTTTCTAAATCAATGGAGTCCAATAGAGAATAACCTGTTCAAATTACCCTCAACACCTGAATCAAACAATACCCCTCCAATCACAGCTTAAATTTCCAATAGAAAATCCATCACATATGACAAAAATAGGTTAGATCGATCTTACCGGCTCTCTAATCACCACCGGCAGCCCTTCTTCATCTCCTGTTCATGGAGCAATCAAATCTCCAGTCAAGCAAACAAATTGCGACACCTTTGTCGTCGGCTCACTGCTGCGACAGCAGCATCGTCGATCTACCCGCGTAAGGGATCGCTGAGATCTCGGAAGGAAGTGGCACAGTGATGAGATCACACTGGCCAAGGGCTGCGCTGGCCGCTAGCAGATCCGGCCCTAGAGCATCGATGGCCAACAGGGGCAGCGACCACTGATCCTGGTGCGTGTGAGGCGCCGGGGTGGCGGCACGCGAAGTGGTATGCCCGGGGCCGGCAGTGGTCGTGGAAGATCGGGGGGGGGGGGGCGACGGTGAGGTGGGGAGGGCAACGCGCGAAGAATTGAGAGGGATCAGTTCAGCGGCCAGAGCATCGGAAACTAGGGATCGGGGAAGAGATGTCGATTGGCTCGCTGCTCCGGTAAGGCTCGATGAAGAGGGGAGAAGCGCCGACGATGCGGATGAGAAGGAGACGACGATGGAAAGAGGAGGGGAAAGGGAGATCGGGATCGAGTGCGGGAATGGGAAGAGGAAGAAATGCTCGTTTCTTTTTAATCTGCGAAGTGAAAACTGGAGTGAAACGGTAACGGATGGAAAAAAAAGTGGCTACCGTTAATGGGAAAACGGATCGGGTTTGGATTTAAAAGCTAACGGGTTGGTTTAATCATGTAACAAATTAGCCCTTGGTTCAATTAAACCTAAATCCAAATAATTAAACCCAGTAGACTTAAACCTGGGTTAGGCTAAAATTAACCCCTAACCCTGCATCATTAAATTTAGTTTATCCCAATATTTTTTTTTCCTGTGGTATTTTACACACTCAAACAAATGAGCTCAATATCTCATATTGACTCATTTGAGCATGACCATGCATTTCGTGGTCATACTCTATCAAGAGGCCAAAGATATCACTCCAGTCATATGGGAGGGATAGATCTCATCTACATCACTCACATCCCTCCACATAATTCGTTACATACCCAGTGATCGTCGTGATCGCCGTTATAGTGCACCCTGTTTACGGTGTGATGTTAGACGATATCAAAGTACATAACTCCTTATGTAGAGAACTGTAGTTACTTCATGTCTAAGGACTATTCATACCAATAGTCACATGAGAAAGTATATGACACTCATATAATGATCCATGACACTTTCTCATGGTGGGTCAATTCAGTACATATATTCTCTAATATATATACCCATGTGTCAATGTGATATCACATATCCATGACTTGTGAGATCAAGTCATCCATTGACCTACATGCTAGTCTCAATGTATCAATATATCCCTTTGTCTATTAATATAATACTTGAATAGGAATGTTTAAGAATAGTGTTCTTTACAACTTCTCATAATCAATTCTACCAATTGATATACTATATATTAGAACCTACTATTCAAGGGCATTATTATATTTATTTACTAGCACACACATAAAGTAAAAATAATAATCAATCTTTGCCTGTTATTAATGTAATATGATACATATGATCCCTAATCAATCATCTCATAATTGGCACTAAAGGCTGACACTAACAACATCACGGTCCTCCGCTTTGTCAAATTTAAAGATCACCCACCCGCTCTTGTGGAGGTGGAAAGAACATGCCACTGCCCACTTTTTTCGAATAAAGTCCGACCCTTGCCGGCCCGAATACCGTCCGATGAAACACCCAACCAAGCAATGCCCCATGGCTACCTCCAACGAGTCGATATCCTCATATTCGATCTTCACCGCCTTTCCAGTGGTTGGGTACTGATTAAGGGGTGCATCCTGCACCATGCTCCGATTATCCTGGAAAAGTTTCGCCCATTCCTTCCCTCGAATAGACCCCCCTTGAGCCACGCCTCCATTACGCGAAGCCACCGATTGAGATACATCAGGCTACGGACTGCCATCAACCACCGCCCTTGTAACAGGCAAAGGCTCCCCCATTCCTTCCGTGCATGGCACCTCAGCAGGTGCCACAACAGCTGGTGCCACCTCAGTGGGATCCACATCACCTGATGTCGCATCCGTAAGTGTCGTGCAAACCTGAGATAACACTGCTACCATACCGCCGCCTTATGCCACATTAACAGGGATAGCCACATCATCATCCATTGGCACATCACCATTTTTTGCCAAATCAGCAACCTTCACCATAGGATGCAGCTCTAGTTCAGCCCTGTTAGCACCCTGAGTCAATAGATGGGCCTCCCTACATGCCATGTCAGCATTTTCTAGCTCAACCGCCACATGTTGAGCAGATTGCCCTCCCTCAATCTCAACCCTACGTTTCTTGTGCTTAGTGTTGGGTTTCCCCGGTACCGCTGTCACGCCCGCCCTTTTCAGACCCAGAATCCGGAGGGGCGGCGCGTGACGCGACCATACATACATACATACATACAGCGGAAGACTTCAGACATTTTTTTTTTCTTTTAAAACCTAAACATGCATTGACATATATATATATATACTTCTTCTTCTTCATATGGAGCATGCGTCATAGCATACATAGATACTTCTTCTTACTTCTTCTTTACTTCTTCTTATTAACATAGAACATGCATCATAACATAGATAGATACTTAGTGCTTAGTTCAAGTTCTTAAACGACACCATCATGAGCAGGCATAATAAGGACATCCATAGACATCATCATCATAGGTAAACACATATATATGTAGACCTAACGGATCTTCTCCACCATGCCACTACCACACACATTGGCCCCTCCTGCTGCTCCCTTTAGTTTATCCATCCCTTACCCTTATCTGCAGTACGAGGGAAAGACAACTATAAGCACACAGGCTTAGTAAGATCCTGTCCTACTCACAAAACCATACATCATCTTTAATCATGGCATGTAGCATACATAACATATAAGCAGTATAATACGTAACATACATGGTGTCATCAACTTAACCAGTAGCATAAGTAACATAAGTACATATAACATGTATCATCCATAACTTAGCAACATAACATGGATATATGCTTAATCAACATGACATGCATCGTATGTAACTAAGTAACATAAACATCATAGTATATCATCAACCATAACATGTAATGTGTATAACATAAGCATGTAAACATTCCTAACATATCATCAAACATAACTTGTAGACCTAAACATCATATCGTATCATCAAACCTAGGAAGTGACATAGATAACAGAAACATGTAACATTCCTAACATATCATCGAACATAACATGTAAACATAGACGTCATATCATATTTATCAAACATAACATGTGACATGTATAATGGGAACATGTAAACATAACAATCAGCAGGTACACATATGCAGGATGCTTTGAAAACATATATTTTAGGTATGTAAACATAAATCTCAACATATTTGGGCCCGGCATTGTACCACTTCTTCATTATCATAGCGCGCATCCCTAAATAGGCCCGAGGTAGCAAGTCTCGAACCTAATAGGTTTCTAGGCCCGAGTCTTATTCCATCGACCTAGGGGCAATCGTTATAACGTAGAAGCCCATCCTAGGCCCGAGTCTTACTCCATCGACCTAAGGCATCTTGGAGCCCATCCCGTACTAGGCCCGAATCTTATTCCATCGACCTAGGGGCAATCATACATAGAAGCCCATCCTAGGCCCGAGTCTTATTCCATCGACCTAGGGCATCTTAGGAGCCCATCCCTTCTTGGACCTTGTTAAGGTCTTGGTACAAGCCATGCAGAAGGTAAAATACTTATATGCTTATTTTTACATCATAGCTTATTTCATTAAAATAGCATAGCATACTTCGTTTCACAACACATCATGCTTCATTTCATTAACAT
Organism: Wurfbainia villosa; assembly: GCA_025175895.1. Classification (NCBI taxonomy): domain Eukaryota; kingdom Viridiplantae; phylum Streptophyta; class Magnoliopsida; order Zingiberales; family Zingiberaceae; genus Wurfbainia; species Wurfbainia villosa. The sequence continues at coordinate 29,722,975 of CM045995.1, forward strand.
AGCATAGCATACTTCATTTCATACACATCATGCTTCATTTCATTAACATAGCATATCATACTTCATTTCATAGCATAGCATACTTCATTTCATACACATCATGCTTCATTTCATTAACATAGCATATCATACTTCATTTCATAGCATAGCGTACTTCATTTCATACACATCATGCTTCATTTCATTAACATATCCTAGACATCACATACACATAGGGCATGGCATAAGGCATGGCATCAAAAGTAAGTAAATGCTAACCTATAACATGTTATCCTAATTTAGCATCATTTAATATCATAAGTTCAACATGAATCCACCCAACATAAAACACATGTTTGTTAGGGCAATCTCTTGCCGTGATATGGTTTTGATGGTGTGGCAAAGGGTTTAAGTTAGTTTGATATGTTGATTTGATATGTGCGTTGAAGTCGTGCAGGACTTAGTAATTCGCACATGGAGCCGTGGCGAGTTTCACATCTCATGACTCGTGCCTTGAGTCGGTGAAGGATAGCTTTGCGGAAGCCGTGCGCTTGGAGCATCCGAGGGACCGCCGGACGAGAAGCTTGGAGTGAAGCCGGAGGAAGTAGACTTCGAGGCAAGAGACGCGAAGGAGCATTGCAGAGCCGTGCGCGTGATGCTGCCGAGGGACGTGGCCGAGAACGAAGAGAACTTCGAAGGCGAGGGACTCCGAGAGATGAGAGTGAGCGATTGTAACCCGGGGAAGGGTAGTCTTGAGCCGAGTGTAGCTCGACCGGTATACGATCGGGCAATGATCGCCATACGCTGGGCCGATCAAGAAGTTAGCCGATCGGCCAAGGCGAATGCCGATCCGTCAATAGGGTTTGCCATTAGATCCGCCGTAGCCGATCGCGGCCGACGATGGGTCGCGAGAATGATCGGGTGAGGTCCAGCAATGATCGCTAAGAGTTCCGTTGGACAACAACGGTCGGCATCCGACGTGTTCGGAGGCCGTTGTAGTGACGGCAGTCGACTGCCATGGGCGGCAGTCGACTGATGGCGGCCAACGGGAAGAAGTTAGCCCTCTCTATAAAAAGAGAGGGTGTGAGCCTTTGAGAGGCTAATGCTTAAGTTCCAAACAATCTTCCTAGTGCCCCACAAGCTCTAAACTCTTCTTACTCGCTTTTACTCCATTCTATTTGTAAGAAGAGTGATCTTGGTTGTAAAGGTTACCTCCACCTAGCTTTGTGCAAAGGAGAGACCGATAGTGATTGGTTTTTGGCGGAGTGATTCACCGTGGACGAATCGGACCGTGGATTAGCGGCGTAGCCGTGAACCACGTTATATCTTGGTGTTTGTATTGCTTGTTTCTATTTTGCTTGTCTTTATTTATATTTGTATATTCCGCTTGCGCTAACGTTTTGTAGACGAGCAAAATACCGCCATCCAAACGAAAAGGGCTATTCACCCCCCTCTAGCCGGCCATCCGATCTCTTACAAGTGGTATCAGAGCCGAGGTTGCTTGTCACCGGACTAACCGCCGCAACAAGCCCTACATCAAAAATGGCCGGCTCCAACATCCACCCACCGAAGTTCGACGGCGAATTCTCTTGGTGGAAAAGGAGAATGGAGGTATTCTTCGAAACCGATTTCGATATTATGCTTATAATGGAAAATGGTTTCGAGTTGCCTAGGGATGAAAGGGGTGAGCAAATAGAGAAGTCAAGGTGGAATAAGAAGCAACGAGAGGAGCACCTTGCAAACTCAAAGGCAAAACATCATCTTCTCAATGTGCTCCCTCAACAAGAGATCAACCGGATCGGAGAATGCACTAGCGCCAAAGAGATGTGGGAGAAGCTTGTAGAGCTTCATGAAGGCACCTCGGAGGCCAAGCTTGCAAGAAGAGACCTCCTCCGCTCCCAACTATCCAATATAAAACTAGAAAAGGGAGAAAAGGTAACCTCACTACACTCTAGGTTTAAAGAAATTTTAATTGGGCTAACAAGTGTAGGTGAGAAGCTATCGAACCGGGACATGCTCATGAAGGCTATAGATGCCTTTCCCCGGTCCTCAAAGTGGAGTTCCATGGTGGACTCCTTCTACATGTCCAAGAACCTAGAAGTGAGTACCTTGGAGGAGTTCTTCTCAACGATGGAACTCCACGAAACTAGGCTTGAGGGAATTCAAGAAGAGCCAAGAATTCAACCCTCAAGAGGAGTAGCATTGTTGGCAAACAAGGGGAAGAAGAAGATGGAAGTCCCCTCCTCCTCCGATGAAGAAGCCTCCTCCTCCTCCATGGATAGCACCGAGGAAGCCTACATGGTAAGGAAGGTGAGGCGTGTTTTTAAGAACTTTAGATTTGATAAATCTAATGATAGGAATAGAAGACCAAGGGGGAAGGTCATATGCTACAATTGCCAAGGAGAGGGACACATAAGAGACAATTGTCCCCTCCTAAACAAAAGCAAGGAAGAGAAGAAAAAGAAAGAAGAAAAGAAGAAGAAAAAGGGAGCAAGAAAAGAAGGAAGAGGAGAAGAAGACAAAAGAAAAGGGAAGGCCAAAGCATTCAAGGCCAAGACATGGGATGATCCTTCCTCATCCTCCTCCTCATCATCGGATGAGGAGAATGCCTTTGTCGCCAATTTGGCCTTGATGGCCTTTGACGATTTGGATTGCTCCTCCTCCGAAAATGAAGGATCAAGCTCAAGAGGAGAGAGCTCAAGTGAAGGGGGAGCCTCCTCCACATCATCATCCTCCTCATCCGAAGAAGAAGAAGAGGACATGGAAACTATGGTAACGAAAGCCTCTCCTAGTAAAATAGTTTCTATGATTTCTAGTTTAACTAGGGATTTGTTTAGAGCAAAGAAGAAAAATAAATGCATGCTAGATCAAATTAAGGCATTAGAAAATAAGCTAGAAAATGCATGCTTAAATAATAATGATACTTCTTCTTGCCATGATGATGCATGCTCACATGATTATATGCCTTTGGATGTTAATGATGCATGCATAGAGGAAAATAGGGCATTAAGGGAAAAGGTAGATTATTTAACCAAAGCCCTAGGAAAATTCACAATTGGCTCCAACACCTTGAATATGATCATAGGGAGCCAAAGGGCAAGTTTTAACAAGAAAGGCCTAGGATATAAAGAGAAGAAAAATGAGAAGGCCTATAGATGCCTAATAGCTAGGGGACAAGACAAAAACAAAGTAATAGCTAAGAAATGGATCCCCAAGGAATTTCTAGTGAACCCCATAGGTAAAAATCTATTTTGGGTTCCAAAATCCATCCTTAAGGGTTAGAAAACTCTAGGTAGTCAACCATATGAACTTGACCTATATCATATTTTGGTTGACTTAGGATGACGGGACAACATTTTTAGATAGTGTTGGGTGATGATAACGTGCCCATAAATAGGTAATAATGCTTAAATCATGATGATTAATGCAATTGCTATGTATATGTGTAATCATGATTTATGATTTTGATATTGGGCACATTATCATGAAAAATAGGTTTAAATCATGCTTTAGGTGATAACTTATTTATTATCATCATATAATGCCTAATGCATGGTTATAATTTGATGAAAACATGTATTTCATGGTCATAATGTGAAATTAAATCATATATATCATTATGATCATGTAGGTTGTTAGATTGACACTTAACCTTGATAGAATTGCATGAATATATTGGTTAAGTATATATATATACAAATACCCCCCTAGGATGCATCTCACACTCACTATAGGCTAACTTGATTGCAAACTTAGCATGGGTGAGATGTTAGGATGATACAAATGTCCACTAATGCCTATGGCATTTAGATGGTCATTTAAAGTATCAAAATATCAATAATAGACCAATCATGGGGAAGGCTTATGTTTAATTAATAGACATATTGCCCAAAGATCATGGTTGGATATTTCTAATGTTTTCAAAACAATTTCTTACCTTAAAATACATGTATTCATGTTTTGAAACAATTGGATGCAAAACTAGGTAGCTAACTTGATACTAGAATGCTCAAAAACTAGTGGTTTTTCAAGTGTTTGGATTTTTGGCAAATCTTGTAAAATATAATGATTTTTCATGAAAAACTATTTTTCCTTGATAGATATACTTAAGAGAAATATGTTCCTCGAATTTCATGATTTTTAGAATTTTCTGGAATTTTTAATGAATTTCAATTTCATCCGTAAAATCGTAAATTGCTTCCTTTGTGCCGATCGCCATCATCGATAGCAATGATCGTGGCCTGTAAATCAGAATATTGAAGGCCGAATTCAGTTTATAAAACCTCCTACAAGTGGTAGAAATATACTTGATGCCTCCTACAGTTTTTAAATCAACTTGACATATTTTTTCCTCCATTATAATTGATGCCATGAGCTTTTAACTTAGTGTTAATCTTTTTGATGGTGTCAAAGGGGGAGAAATAAGTATGTTTAAGTTAATCACATTAGGGGGAGAAATATATGTAGGGGGAGAAATATATGATAGGGGGAGAAATTGCATAGAGAATTTCATGGATTAAGGGGGAATTGCATGTTGTTATATCATGTTTATCTTTACATGCTTTTCTTACCTTAGAAATTATATCAAATGTTTTTACCTAACTTAAACGGATTGCCACACATCAAAAAGGGGGAGATTGTTAGGGCAATCTCTTGCCGTGATATGGTTTTGATGGTGTGGCAAAGGGTTTAAGTTAGTTTGATATGTTGATTTGATATGTGCGTTGAAGTCGTGCAGGACTTAGTAATTCGCACATGGAGCCGTGGCGAGTTTCACATCTCATGACTCGTGCCTTGAGTCGGTGAAGGATAGCTTTGCGGAAGCCGTGCGCTTGGAGCATCCGAGGGTCCGCCGGACGAGAAGCTTGGAGTGAAGCCGGAGGAAGTAGACTTCGAGGCAAGAGACGCGAAGGAGCATTGCAGAGCCGTGCGCCTGATGCTGCCGAGTGACGTGGCCGAGAACGAAGAGAACTTCGAAGGCGAGGGACTCCGAGAAATGAGAGTGAGCGATTGTAACCCGGGGAAGGGTAGCTCTTAGGTGAAACTTGGCCATTTGGCGGGCGTAGCCGATCGCCATACGTTAGCGATCGCCAAGACTAACGATCATCAAGGCGTGATCGAATCGGTAGTCAATAGGGTTTTGCCATGAACCGCTCGTAGCCGGCAGGCCGATCGGGGTCCGAGTCGATCATCGGTGAGGTCCAGGCCGATCATTGCCAAGAGTTCCGTTGGACAACAACGGTCGGCATCCGACGTGTTCGGAGGCCGTTGTAGTGACGGCAGTCGACTGCCATGGGCGGCAGTCGACTGATGGCGGCCAACGGGAAGAAGTTAGCCCTCTCTATAAAAAGAGAGGGTGTGAGCCTTTGAGAGGCTAATGCTTAAGTTCCAAACAATCTTCCTAGTGCCCCACAAGCTCTAAACTCTTCTTACTCGCTTTTACTCCATTCTATTTGTAAGAAGAGTGATCTTGGTTGTAAAGGTTACCTCCACCTAGCTTTGTGCAAAGGAGAGACCGATAGTGATTGGTTTTTGGCGGAGTGATTCACCGTGGACGAATCGGACCGTGGATTAGCGGCGTAGCCGTGAACCACGTTATATCTTGGTGTTTGTATTGCTTGTTTCTATTTTGCTTGTCTTTATTTATATTTGTATATTCCGCTTGCGCTAACGTTTTGTAGACGAGCAAAATACCGCCATCCAAACGAAAAGGGCTATTCACCCCCCTCTAGCCGGCCATCCGATCGCTTACAATGTTAACTTAATTCATAACAACAACTTCATATGCATATAGAACATGAATTAGACTTCATTTAATCACCCAAAGTTTATGGTGGCCGAATGGTCCATGTAGGGCTTTTAGGGTTGGCCTTTAACCTAATTCAACAACAACATCATAACCCTACAAAACATGGATTGAAACATCATTGGGTCATCAATATCTAGGGGTGGCCAAATGGTCCTTGTTGGCTATTAGGGTTAGCTTTTTGTCCTAATCCACTTTAACCCCTAACATCATCATCTAGTTATAAAAACATGGCATGGAACTTCATTGAAACCCTAAAAGTAGGGTTTGGCCGAATAGGTCTTTAGTGTTTATTAGGGTTAACTTTTGTCCTAATCCACTTTAACCCCTAACATCATCATCTAGTTATAAAAACATGGCATGGAACTTCATTGAAACCCTAAAAGTAGGGTTTGGCCGAATAGGTCTTTAGTGTTTATTAGGGTTAACTTTTGTCCTAATCCACTTTAACCCCTAACATCATCATCTAGTTATAAAAACATGGCATGGAACTTCATTGAAACCCTAAAAGTAGGGTTTGGCCGAATAGGTCTTTAGTGTTTATTAGGGTTAACTTTTGTCCTAATCCACTTTAACCCCTAACATCATCATCTAGTTATAAAACATAGCATAAACATAGCATAGAGCTTCATTGAGACCCTAATTCATAGCTTGGCCGAATGGATCATGGAAAAATTGACACAAAACATCAATCGACAAGCTACTCGTATGCATGTGAGGGGATACTTACTTCCTTCGCTTTGCTTGTAGTGTGAAGAAGATGACCTAACACAAACCCTAGCCCTTTCTTCTTGCTTGGAGGAGTTTCGGCCAAGGGAGGAAGAAAATGGAGAGGGAGAGCTTCTAGGGTTTCGGTGAGAAGAAGGAAAGAAGAGAGGAAGTGACCAAATTCAATCTTCCCTCTTCTTTATAAAGGGGAGGAAGAGAAGTTTCTCTTTTCTTTTCTATGCCTCTTCATTTACCCTTAGTCCCACTTATCTATAGTTTCCCCTCTTCCTTAATCATATAATCCTATTGGGCTTCTGGTTAGTGGGTGCATCTATAGGGTTTGGCTATCTCTAGAGGTTTGGGGTTCAATTCCTAGGTCTTGCATCTCTTTTTGGCTTATTTTTCTTTTATTTTGAAAAAGGCCCACATAAAGCCCATTATCATCAAGCCAAAAAATCTTGTAAAATTGCTAGGAATTTTACGGGCGTTACAACCGCGGCGATTGTGTGTTCGAATACATTTCGTAAACATGCATACAGTGGAAACAATAAAAGCAATAAATCTAATTTATTACAACACACACATCACACGCATGCAAGATACAACATGTGTAGACATAATCTCTATTTAAAATTTTGCGATAAAAGGAAATTACTCTAGTTATACCTGACGTATCACGTGCAGTGGGAATGACATCAATCGGAGCAACTCACGCTAGAATTGCCTCTATCCGTATCCACGTCGAGTACCATCGGGATAGCTTCGCTAAGCTATGAGCCTCATCTTCGTAGGAGTTACTAGCCTTGTGTCGAAGACGATGTGATCTGAGAGAAGATCACAATCCGAATAAAATTCGTATCCAAAAATTGTGTTTCGCATACTCGCTTCTCGGAAGCAGTTTTTGTCAACCGATTGACGAAAACTTGACCCTCTACCTATGAGGATTGCCGAATAACCAATCCCCGGAAAATAGTTCACTGTCGGAGCACAAAATGCTGACCAAATGACCTCTCCACAAAGAGGAGAACAAGCTGTCTAGAATCTGGACAACTTGTTTGGTGGAAGATATGGTCGGCCAATCAATGGTCGGTTGCTCATTGGTCGCCGGTGGCCAAGGGAGGATGGCCAGAGGAGTCATCGGTGGCTGGTGGGTGGCCGGCAGCAACTTGGGCAGCAACAAAACCTCAGCAGCAGCTCCTCTTGGGCAGCTAAAGCTCTTGGGCGGCAAGAGCTCTTGGGCAGCAAGAAGCAATGAGGAGGGCTTGGGTGGCTAGGGTTTCCATAACCCTTAAACCAATTAATTCTATATGAAAAACCCTTAAGCCGTGTTTTTATAGAGAACACATTCTCCTAATGGTTATTGGTTCATAACCAAAATCCATTAACCCGCTCTAATAACTTAAGTTAAAATAAACCAAATTGCGTTGGTCTTTTTTAAGTTAAAACGAACCAAATCAACTTTGGTTCATTCGTTTAAAACAAACCAAACCACTTTGGTTTATTTTCCGCCATTGGATTAGAACCAAACCAATTTGGTTCATCCATCATGTCTTCATAAGACTCGGCCCATCCATGCTTTCGTTGTGACTGAAACTATTTCATACTTGCTCTTTGTTTTGTCCAACTAATGCTAGTCTCTCTCGATCTGAGAATCCTATTCTCAAACTCATTTTAAATCATTTGGATTATTCTCGTTGTGCGTGTGACCAAATAGGTTCCCGATTTATGTTGGTCGTCTATAATTAACCATTAATTATAGAACGATCATGAGTGATACCTAGTAGTACATCATGATCCCCAATTAACCAAAAAATCAACGGTTGATCCCAGAACCTTTTCTGAAACCCTTCAGCAACTACAATGAATCGTGCCCCATTCCTTTCACTCATCTTATACCCACTTGGTTCAGGACATGGTCTATTGTGTCAGTCCCCACTAGGTTGACTACATCACACCTAGCCCAAGTATTACTTCCTCATCCTACGAATTCTACTTACTACACATGTATCCAAGAGTACCATACTCTAAACATGTAATGTTTTGGCCAAAGACTTTAGTACAATCCGACGAGAGGCCATATGGTATACATCTCCTCGTAAGGAGTGATGAATCCTCTGTAGGCTATTCAAACACCTTCGGCCACTTCGACTTATACCCAATCATCCCGGGTCCACATCTCCTCGGAGATGCTTGCTTAAGATGTCAAAGCATAAGTCTTCATGACCAAGATGACTTGAATACCGCAAGTCGAAGGAACATCACACTTAAGCTGTAGTAAGAACTTCATTGCCATATCCATATATGCAGAGAAACACATGAAGTCTTACAGCTAGTCACTCTAATGAACTAGTTACCATAACTAGCATCCACGATTAACTCCGGACACCCCAATGTCTCTAGTCAGTGAGAAACAGCTGCTTGGATAAACCAAAGAGTATACATCGTGCTAGTCTCAACAGAATTGATGGCATCTGAATCCATCAATTCATCGACTAGAGATAATTCCAATACATCACAATTACAAATGTAGAGATACTCACTAGTTGTGATCCAATCACAAATTCTCTCATGCTGTGAATCGTATTGCGGACATTCAGTAAATGAGTTTAAGATCCAATCAAATAATGAAAATATATATACTCAAATAGTGAATCTTCATTTATCAAATAAATGGTACAACCATAAGGTGATTCCTTAGGACACCTCTCATATATTAGTAACACTTAGCCATTTAGTAAGCACACCAAGCGTGGAAACTTATCTCCAAACTAGGAAGCACAACCACCAAGTGAGGAAGGTAATAAAACACCAATTAATGCAATTAAAACCTACAGCTAACTTTCCTTTCCTAGCAAAATTCGAAAAATCTCGCCCACCCAACCACCATTGCGCCATGTTTGGTCGGAGAAGACGACCAGGATCATCAGAGCACGGCAATGGATCACCAGAGAATGAGAAAACAAGCATGCCAGGACACCCCCCCCCCACGTCGAGAAGAAAGCCATGCCTGCCTACCGAACACAACGCACACCAAGCAGAACTAGCCATGCCTAGTGACAACCCCACATGCACGCCGCCTTGCACAACCAACAATGCCACACCCCAAATGCACCAGCACCAGCACAAAGCAGCCAAACGCCCACACCAGGTCTGCCCAATGCACACGCCTAGCCCCTGCATAGTCTTCACACAAGTCCAACTAAGATCCACGCCAAACATACTGCCCACCTCACCGGAGCCAAAATTTAGTGCACCTTCCAAAGAGAAGCATGCTAACTCTGGGAGAGATCACTGAAACGTCCCAAGCCCTCTAAATCGCCTCCTAACCAACCACCCTCCCTCTAGAGAAATCCTAGAGAAAAGGAGAGCTTCTCTCTCTAAGTTGAAGGGGAGGAGGACATACTGATTGAGAGCTCTTTCACTTTAGCATGCTTTTCATGATCATGAACATAGAAAGAGTATTAAAATTAGTCCTAGCATGCTTTTTGTCCTTATATAAAGAATGAGATAATTTAAATTTACCTTAGGATTTTCTTTAGAAGCTCCCCCTACATTTGATTCTCCTTCTTCACCCTTGCTAGGCTTCCTCCCCCTAGGGCATTGGCTATAATTTCCCTTTTGATGACATTTGAAGCACACTATGTGCTCCTTGATCTTCCAAATGGGAACACCGACATCCTTGACCTTTGGCACCTATTGAGCCTTCTTGACCTTCTTAGGGCACTTGCTCTTATAATGCCCATATTCCCTACACTCAAAACACATAATATGAATTTTATTTTTAATTAAAGTTCTTGAGGTACCCTGGTCGGTGGTAGAAGTCGAAATTGATTCTTCATCTCTTCCAGAGGTAGATGGTTCTTCTTCTTGCTCTGAAGTGGAAGACCTAATCTCCTCCCCCTTAGTTCTAGAGATGGAAGCTTCCTCCAATTCTTCCACCTCTTCCTCAGATGTTGATGGTCGTTCAACCTCATATTCTTTAAGCTCTTGGGATGAAGATGATGTGTTTTCTTCTTGAGCTTGGGAGTATGAGCACTCCTCTTCTTCCTTATCTTGGACAAGTGTAGGCTCTTCATGGAATTTTGTCAATTCACTCCAAACCTCCTTGGCATCCTTATATTCACCTAATCTACATAAAAATGTCATTAGGAATTACATTAACTAAAATATTTGTTACCCTTTCATTTATTTTGAAGGCTTGGATTTGCTATTCGGTCCATCCCTTGGAAAGTCAAATCCCTTCATTAGGATGATCCACTGCTCGAAGTCTATCATCAAAAAGTGCTCCATCCACATACTCCATTGATCAAATCCCTTTGCTTAAAAAAGTTCATATGGAGGAGGCGTGTTGATGTCATGGCCTAGTCTAAAGCTTGGCTCCTCCATCTTCCTTCTTCCCTCTAGCGGTGCTCCCTTGGCAGTTAGTTCGTAGCTCTGATACCACTTGTAGAGGACCGGATGTCACGCTAGAGGGGGTGAATAGCATTTCTCGTTATTAACATGTGATACCTTGCTTGCATGCTTCTTGACATTACATGAAGTAGGAGCATTATTAATGATACCTTAGGGTTTACCTTAGCTCCCCCTATATGTGAAGCTCCTCCTTTGTCTTTCTAGAGTGCCTCCTTCTAGGACATTGACTTTAGTAATGCCCCCTTTGTTGGCATTTACACAATATGCTCCTTGGACCTATCCTTGACTTTAGGTACCATGGGAACCTTCTTCTTAGCCAATTTTGAACATTTACTCTTGTAATGCCTTACTTCCCTACATTCAAAACATGTTATATGATTTTTATTTTTAATACATGCATTTTAGTTACCTAGCTCGGTAAGGGAAGCTTGGTCGGATTCTTCACTTCTTCTGGAGGTTGATGGTTCCTCTTGCTCTTGCTCCGGAGTTGAAGACCTATGCTCCTCCCCCTCAATCCTAGAGGTGGAAAATTCCTCAATTTCTTCAACCGACCCAGATGTTGAGAATCTCTCAACTTTCGAATCCTCAAGTTCTTGGGATGTGCTTTCTTCTTAAGCTTGAGAGGATGGGTACTCCTCTTCTACTCATGTCGGTGAGTATTCTTCATGGAGCTTGGCCAATTTGCTTCATAGATCCTTTTCTCCTTATAGTTTCCTATCTTGCACAAAATGTCTTTAGGTATTAATGTTCCATCGTCACCTTCCATTTGTCAAAACCTCCAAATACATAGAGTCCGTAGGGAGGAGGAATGGTGATGTCGTGACCTAGTTTATCTTGAAGCTCCATTTTCTACTCCTCTAGCGCTTTGATCTCTCAGTTGTTAATCAGATAAAGAGTACCCTCTGATACCACTTGTTGAGTTGGTAATCAGGCTAATTTGTTCTTTTGAGTGCACCGAACTCTGATACCACTTGTTGGGGATCAATGTCACGCAGCTGGGGGGGGGGGGAGTGAATAGCGATTGTTGATTTCTTCGCTTCGATTCTTCTCCTTCTTGGAAAGAATTTGAAGGTGGAGAAACCTCTTACAAGTGTATACAACACAAATACAATAACCAAAACATGCAATTACAATAAGAATAGATACAAGTAAAAACAATTTTACAAATAAATGCTTTTCCTTGAATGCTCTTTGGTTGCTTTGGATTGCTCTTGAATGTATGAAATGCAACAACACTTCCCCTTCAAAATTGCCCCAAAAATCGCTTCCAAAATCCTCCCTTTGCTGCTCCTTTTATAACTTGCATTGGATTGATTTTGTGCCTCCCAATCGACTGCTCTTACCCAGTAGTCGACTAGCCTCAATGTCATTGTCTTTTAATGGCTCAATCCACGCTGGAATCTACCCAACGTATACCTCAACAGTCAATTGCCCTTACAGAATGATTGTTGGCTCATGTAGTCGATTGGTCGATTGACTATGCACAATAACTGTGGATCACATGCTACGACGACTGTCGAAGGCCATTCGATTGGTCCATAACTCCAGTCGACTAGTAAGCCTCAAACATGAGGTTTAACTAGAGTATGATCCCCTCATATTTGATACTCACCCATAGCCTAGACCTAAGCCTTCTAGTCACCTCCATTAGCCTCACACCTCTCAGATCCCCCAAGTCCACGACTCTTCATCCTTTGCATTAGCTTCAATTGGCTATGTCTTGTTAATCGGGTCTTTTGCCAAGGTTCATTTGGACTTATGCTGCCAAGACTACATGCTTGGACTTTACGCTGCCAAAACTTCACCCTTGGACTTCCTTTCCAAGATGCATTTGAACATACACCATCAAGACTACAGGCTTGGACTTTACATTGCCAAAACTACATCCTTGGACTTTCCCATTGCCAAGCCTCAATGCTTGAACTTTCACCGCCAAGACTACACTTGGACTAATGTGGCCAAGACCATTCTTGGACTTTTCAATTGTCAAGCATCCATACTTGGACTTTCCATTTCCAAGACCATTCTTGGACTTTCCATGTCAAGTATCCAAACTTGGACTTCTCATGCCAAGTATCCAAACTTGGACTTTAGAGGTTGATTGCTCCAGCAATCTCCCCCCAAATAATCTCCCTCATATTGTTAGGGCAATCAACCCAAGTATGATCTTGGTTTTGATGTGTGTGGCAAAGGGTTTAAGTTAGGATGTTATGTGTTTTGATGTGTGTGTTCAAGTTGTTCAGGACTTGGTGAATCACACATGGTTTACTTGATGAACATTGGCAAGTTCATCATCTCATGGCTCAGGTCCTTGATTCGGTGAAGGATAGCACGGGGAGAAGTCATGATCTTGGTGCATCCGAGGGACCATCGGACAAGGAGCAAATGGAGTGAAGCCAAAGGAAGCAGACTTTAGGGCAAGATGCGAAGGATGACATGGGAGAAGCCGCGAGCTTAGTGCATCCGAGGGGTGCATGCCGAATGAAGAGAGCTTCGGTGAGGGACTCCATGGGAGATGAGAGTTGAGCGATTGCAATCCGGGTCGGGGTAGCTCAATGTAGGTGGACTTGGCCAAATGGCTATGATCAAGTGTCGGATGCTCAAACATGGTGTTTGAGGTTTTACCCGATGGTCGGATGCTCAAACAACTTGTTGTTTGAGGTTTTGCTCGAAAATAGTCAACTGATATAAGTATCAATCGACTAGTCCGAGTCAACTACTAGTTGATCGATGTCAACTAGGGTTTTATGGCCCAATAGTTGACTGCTCCACCATCAGTCGACTGCCAAGGGCTAACGGTCAACTGTTACAAGTGTACACAGGCACAAAAGCATTTTTAGTCGACTGATTGCTTAGTGCAATCGACTAATGGCTCGATCAATCGACTGCTAGTGTGATCGCTGAATCAGGTGTGGTCAGAAGTTGTTAGAACAACAGCATTGACTGATGGCATGCAGCAGTTGACTGCTGCATGCCCAATGGGAAGAAACCCCTCTTCTCTATAAAAAAGAGGGGTTGGGGGCCTTGGGGCATCTAATGCTTACACTTCTATTCATACTCTAAGTGCTCCCATGTCTTCTAAGTGTTTCTACTCCCTTCTTCTCTATTTCTACTCTAATTATCTTGTGAGAAGAGGAGTTGGTGTAAAGAGGTTTTTCTCCACCTTGTTTGAGCTAAAGGAGAAGTTTTAGTGGATTGGTTGAGGGAGTGATCCACCTAACGGATTGTCGTGGATTAGCGGCAAGGGCCATAAACCATGTTACATCTTTGTGTTGCATTGCTCTTTGTCCTTTATTTTTGCTTTAGCTCTTAATTGTCTTTATATTAGTTTTATCATTTCCCCTGTGCTAATAATCATCTAGACATCAAGAATGAACAAGTTCCATCGAACATCAACAAGGCTATTCATCCCCCCTTCTAGTCGGAACACGATCCTCAAACACATATGACTTTAGATATTTCAATCATCCACTTGTCATATGGTCAAACCATATTATTAAACAATGGTCAACCCATTGTCAAATATCAAACCCTACTCGAGTCCCACTCGAGTTTGGTCAACATTGACCCGGAGCCTATTGCACCAACAATGTTGACATTTTAGGACATTTTCAAGGTGATGTGATACCTTTGACATGAGATAAGATTATTAATCCTAAAATATATTAGGATGTGCCAATAAAAATAATGAAGATTAAAAAATTGATCAAATTGATACAATTATGTTTTAGAGTCATAGTGTGTCATTTTGGATTTTTGGCACACTTGAGGGAAATTGGACATTATGGCAAAATTGGTATAAATTTAGAAAATGAAAATTTGGTTTAAGACTTAGGTACTCTATACCTTTGTATTTTATATACTTGTCATATTTTATTTGTCATATGTCATGTCATGACGTCATGATCATATTATTGTTTAAAATATCATGATAGTTTTTAGATTGATAAATGACATTACTAATACTTAGGTTAATTCTATATCATGCCATGACATTATGAATCATGAGAAAATGCTTTTAATTATGTAAATAATTTATGCCATGATCATATTTCATGCATTAAGGTTAATGAAATTGAAATTAAGGACAATGACATTGATTTGAAGTCCCAAGATAAGGGAATCAAATTGGATATGCCTAGATATATGCATGAACCCTTAGATTTATGGAAGAACAAAACCCACATCTCATAAAAACTGTAAGGATGACATGTGTGTATTGATACACTATAGACATAGGTCAGATGTTAGGAAATGAGTTATGTTCATGTATTATATAGTACATCTATATGAACACTAACTCTTTCGATCATTAGTATGAATCATGAAGAAAGCTAATGTATAAGTCATGTCCATTATGCCCATAGACCATGATTCAATTCAAGGTTTAGGCACGGTGGTGCTTGCAGAAGTGTCATGGGTCGATTTCAGAGGAGGTCTAAAGTCCTTTCCTAGATTCAAATGACCCTCACATATCTTAGCCACCACGTCAAGGCTCATAGGGCCCTCCGTGATTTACCTCCCTCACAATGATCGTGGGACAGGTCAGTAGGGGCCGCTAGGTTGGCGATTCCAACATTTGTAGGAATATAAAGTTTTGAAAACATTTTAAAATTATCTTAGAAAACCTTGGTGAAGTCTATCTTTTGATAGCAATCACCATTGATCATATTGACACAAAGTTAGGCAAAACATTGAAAGTTTTCAATTCAATGCTTTTGAACTTTGTATCAATCTCTTAAAATAATAGTTATTTTATTATAAAATTATTTTTCATCCATTGTATTTCATTTAACTAATGTACGTATGGAGTTTCATGATTTTTCAAATTGCGTATAATTACTTATGATTTTTCAAAACTCGATTCTAAAATCTAATTTCTACAGTTAATAGAAACAAGTCAACTACTGCTTGGATCAGTTGATTGGTGTTGGTGATAGTCAACTGATTACTAATTTCAGTCGACTGTTGATGTTGATTTTGGCTAAACAATGTGTGTTTAGTTAATTATCAATATCCCTAAGTACCCTAATATCTCTTAACCCAAGGATATGTTTTGAAAAATATTAGAAGGGGGAAATAATCATTGAAAATGATTAAAGGAGTTATTTTGGGTAAAGTATCAAATTTTAAGGGAGGTTAAAGTTCAAGGTTGAATTTTTACCCTTAATTTTGATTGTTTAGAGTTCTTATAGGCTTATGATCTCTCCAAGGACATTGTAGGTGCAATGGTCAAGAGGGAGTAAGCCCTTTAGGGGGAGTTCATCCATCTTGGTATGATGGATAAATTTTGATTACAAAGGAGGAGAAGTGAGGATTAGGTAAATCTTCATTATGGATTTCCTCTCATTTAGTGATAAGAGTTGTATCACTAAGAAGAGTGAAGCACCCAACATGATTTTTGACTAAGGGGGAGAATGAATGATTTCATTGGTATATGAGACATTGAAAACCTTGGTGACCTTTTTGATGTATGCCAAAGGGAGAGAAGTGAGGGGTTAAGTTAGGTAAACCTTCATTATGCTTTGGCATAAGAAGAGTTAAGTTGGGTTATGGGACAACCTAAGTTTAAAGTATTGTCAAACATAAAAAAGGGGGAGATTATTGATGCAATCGGCCCAGGTCATTATTGACTAGACTCGAGTGGGACTTGAGTAGGATTTTGATGTTTAACAATGAGTTGACAATGGATTTAACCATTGTTTGACAATATGGGTTTGACCATATGTTGACCATATGACAAATGGATGATTAGGATGTTGGATCGAGAAGTGTCGCTAGAGGGGGGGAGTGAATAGCGAGCGTAAATCTTTTCGTTCATTCGTTCGATACATGAGTAACCACAGTGGAAAATAAAGAGACACGTTTATTTTTACTTGGTTCACAACCCAGCGGTTGCTACTCCAAGGGCAAAGCACTATAACGTCTCCTCCTCGTTAGAGGTAGGAGACAACGATCACAAAACCGAAAGTACGAGGATGAGGCAACAAGCCTACCACTCCTCGTTATGAATAAAAACAAAGAATACAATAATCAAATATGTTACTTGTTGCTGCTGCCGACGAAGAAGATCAGAACTTGTCGTCGCGTCAGCGTTATGATGGTGTTGGAGCTTTTGCGTTGTAGGAGCACTTGAGAATAAACTTGATGATGATTGGAGTTGGAATCCTCCCCTCCTTTTATAGAATTTTGCCTCTGAATATGTCTCCTCATCTTTCGGAATAGATCACGAAGTTGTACAAATTTTATCACGAAGTGGCAGCATCAAACCTTATCCATTTTGACTGATATCTCCCATCAATCGACTGATGAGCATCAGTCAACTGTCCAATGTCCAGCAGTCGACTGCAAGCCTGGCCACTTCCCTGCAGTAAGAGGTTAGTACGGAAAATGATAAATGCGATGGTTTCTAATCGTTCAATCTCGACCTAGACCTTCCATAGGAAGTCTTAGTCAGATTGCCGCCTACGGTCGTCCCCTTACAGAGGACACGACCTAACCATCTCCACTCACATGAGCTTACCTCAATACTTACTTTGTAGCTCTCGCTTCCGGCCTTCCACTCGATTCCTTCGGCTCCCTCTGAAGTCACTCGAGTGTCGCCCAACCACCGCGGCTTCCTCCGGGTGTCGCTAGCCTTCATGTCCAACTTTAGTACTTTTTTGTACACTCGATTTAGCTCGTGAGATAACAATGTAAACTTAACTTTGTGTCTTTGCCATAATCAAAACACAGGTTCGATTATCTGGTGCTTCTGCACCAACAATCTCCCCCTTTTTGATCTATGGCAAACCAACACAAAGTTAAGGGAAATTATAGCATAAAACAAGTATAGTAGATGATGAATGTCATTTCCAAAAACTCCCCCTTAACCAAAACTCCCCCTTAACCCTAGGTGAGTTTTGATAGAGAAACTTTAATTTTCAAAATTAAATTTTGTGTTACTCCTTAACTTTTGCTCTTCTCCCCCTTTTGCCATAAATTAAAAAAGAATGTTGGGGTTTTTGTATAAAATAGGGGTTTTAAAAATAATATCGTATATGCATGCATCTAGATAAATCAACTATGAGTCCAGCATGCGTCTAGCAATAGTTAGATAGATTGGTTCGAGGTGTGACCCTCTGCACCAATAATCTAAAGGTTGTTAATAGAACCCTTAGGGTTAGTTTGCTCTCCCCCTTAGTCAAATATATGAAGTATAAGAGATGTAGGGGGCGCTAAACTTTGGCCTAAGAGTTGTAACTAGTCGTTAAGTACAATAGTTGAGAAAATAAGTAGTATTTTGAAGAGGTTATATTTCAATTATCCTTAACATCTCACCCATTCTATGTGTCTCAGAATTTGTTCACCTTATATGTTTTGTGAGATGATTTGAAATTGATTAAAGATAGTCAACCTTGGGTTAGATTTGGATTTAACCTTTAGATCGTTAAGTAACTTTTTGAGAAACTAGCTTCCAGGTCATGGCGAGGCACAGGGGCCTTCTTTTCGGAACAACGACCACTTCCTTAGACAAATCCAAATTCAAGAAAATATCACTTAAGTCACTTAGGGTTACTTCCTGGTCTAACTAGTTTAGGATACGACGAGTTAGCTTCAGCTAGTTCCACTCGGTCAAGTGCACCAAGCTAGATACGCCTTATCTAATTCGAATACACGAGACTTTATTTCCCTAACATACTATCATCTCTTCGTGTCCTGATACTATGTTGTCAAGAGTTGACTAACTATTTTCCCTATCTAGCTATTCTAAAAATTAAAGTAAAATATTCAATGGTTTTGCTAAGTAAGCGGGTATACTATTTTAGTGTTAGCTCCCCCTGGACCATTGAACTAATATGGTCTATTCAAATAATGAATTTGATCCTGGGGAATCCAAAACTTATTAGTCCTTATATGTGAGTTCAATAAAACTTTTGGGACTCATGCTTGGACTCTTTGATGACTACGATTTATGATAGACATATAAGACCTATTCGTAGTCGTTGACCTAAATCCGAGTCCGGTTTGGTTGTACATGGCTCTTTGGGTTCCAAGTAGTCGGTTAAGGTTCTTAGATCCCTACGTGAACCTTGTTAGAGATCGGTTGGCCGGCTAGAGGGGGGTGAATAGCCCTCGTACGTTGGACGTCGTAAATTGCTCGTCTACAAAAACGTTAGCGCAAGCGGAATATACAAATACAAAGCAAAAGACAAGCAAGATATAAGCAAGCAATACAAACACCGAGATATAACGTGGTTCACGGCTACGCCGCTAATCCACGGTCCGATTCGTCCACGGTGAATCACTCCGCCAAAACCAATCACTATCGGTCTCTCCTTTGCACAAAGCTAGGTGGAGGTAACCTTTACAAACACTCCTCTTACAAATAGAATGGAAATAAGCTTGAGTAAGAGGATGGAAAGCTTTAGGGATCTTTGGGAGAGTATTAGAGCATAAGCATTAGGCTCCCAAACCCTTACCCCCTTCCTTTTTATAGAGGAAGAGGGTTTCTTCCCGTTGACACAGGATCGATCGGTGATGCCTCGATCGATCGGTGATCTCGTAGCCGCTGCCCAATAATGGTTTGCTTTCACGTTGGATTCCATCCAGCGGTAGGCATCGATCGTGATGGGACCATCGATCGTGATGCTCGATCGATCGAGTGCTCGATCGAGTCGACTCCATTACGTGCGATGCGCAGTTCCATCGATCGGCCTTCCTGGCGATCATTGCTATCGGCTATCGATCATTGCCAGTTCTGGCCGATCGCAAGCCCTAAACGGTCTTATACGATCCGATCAACCCATCGACTTGAGCGATCGCTGCCATGACATGGCGATCGGCCGTGCTCGAAACCCATCCGACACTTGGCCAAATGGCCAAGTTTCACCTAAGAGCTACCCTTCCCTGGGTTACAATCGCTCACTCTCATTTCTCGGAGTCCCTCGCCTTTGAAGTTCTCTTCGTTCTCGGCCACGTCCCTCGGCAGCATCAGGCGCACGGCTCTGCAATGCTCCTTCGCGTCTCTTGCCTCGAAGTCTACTTCCTCCGGCTTCACTCCAAGCTTCTCGTCCGGCGGTCCCTCGGATGCTCCAAGCGCACGGCTTCCGCAAAGCTATCCTTCACCGACTCAAGGCACGAGTCATGAGATGTGAAACTCACCACGGCTCCATGTGCGAATTACTAAGTCCTGCACGACTTCAACGCACATATCACATCAACAATACCAACCTAACTTCAACCCTTTGCCACACCATCAAAACCATATCACGGCAAGAGATTGCCCTAACAATCTCCCCCTTTTTGATGTGTGGCAATCCGTTTAAGTTAGGTAAAAACATTTGATATAAATTTTTAAGGAAAGAAAGCATGTAAACATAAACATTTGATAGCAACATGCAACTCCCCCTTAATCCATGAAACTCCCCCTTAATCTCTCCCCCTATCATAAATAACTTAAACATATTCATTTCTCCCCCTTTGACACCATCAAAAATATGAATACTAAGTTATAAACATATGACATCAAATCTAATAGAAAGAAAATACCACAAGTTGATAAAAATTGAATTCACATCGGTCCGAATGTGCCATCACGACCGTTCGATATCACTGACCGCACGTGATTTTGAATTTCGATTTTAGGCGAATTTCGTAAATACATAAAAAAATTCCAGAAAATTTGAAAAATCATGTAATTTGGGGAACATATTTCTATTAAGTATATCTATCAAGGAAAAATAGTTTTTCATGAAAACTCATTATATTTTTTTGTTTTTGCCAAAAATCCAAAAGTTCTAAAAACTACTAGGTTTTTGATCATTCTAGTATCAAGTTAGCTACCTAGTTTTGCATCCAATTGTTTCAAAACATGAATACATGTATTTTAAGGTAAGAAATTGTTTTGAAAACATATGAAATATCCAACCATGATCTTTGGGCAATATGTCTATGAATTAAACATAAGCCTTCCCCATGATTGGTATATTATTGCTATTTTGATACTTTAAATGACCATCTAAATGCCATAGGCATTAGTGGACATTTGTATCATCCTAATATCTCACCCATGCTAAGTTTGCAATCAAGTTAGCCTATAGTGAGTGTGAGATGTATCCTAGGGGGTATTTGTATATACTTAACCCATATATATTCATGCAATTCTATCATGGTTAAGTATCAACCTAACATCCTACATGATCATAATGACATATATGAATTAATTCTACATTATGATCATGAAACTCATGTATCCATCAAATAATAGTCATGCATTAGGTATTATATGATGATAATAACCAAATTATCACCTAAAGCATGATTTAAACCTATTTCTAGTGATAACGTGCCAAATTTCAAAATCATAAATCATGATTTAAAACAAACATAGGAATTACAACAATCATCATGATTTAAGCATTATTACCTATTTATGGGTACGTTATCATCACCCAACACTATCTAAAAATGTTGTCCCGTCATCCTAGGTCAACCAAAATATGATATAGGTCAAGTTCATATGGTTGACTACCCTAGGGGTTTTCTAACCCTTAAGGATGGATTTTGGAACCCAAAATAGATTTTTGCCTATGGGATTCACTAGAAATTCCTTGGGGATCCATTTCTTAGCTATTACTTTGTTTTTGTCTTGTCCCCTAGCAATTAGGCATTTATAGGCCTTCTCATTTTTCTTCTCTTTATATCCTAGGCCCTTCTTGTTAAAACTTGCCCTTTGGCTCCCAATTATCATGTTAAGGGTATTGGAGCCTATTGTGAATTTTTCTAGGGCTTTGGTTAAATAATCTACCTTTTCCCTTAAAGCCCTATTTTCATTTATACATGCATCACTAACATCTAATGGCATATATTCATCATGTGAGCATGCATCATCATGGCAAGAAGAAATATTTTCACTTAAGCATGCTTTTTCTAATTTTTGCTCTAATTCCTTAATTTGATTAAGCATGCTTTTATTTTTCTTTTTCATGCCAAATAAGTCCTTAGTTAAACTAGAAATTATGGAAACTATTTTCTTAGGAGAGGCTTTCGTTACCATAGTTTCCATATCCTCTTCTTCTTCGGATGAGGAGGTAGATGAAGCTCCCCCTTCATTTGAGCTCTCGCTTGTGCTTGATTCTTCATTTGAGGAGGAGGAGGAGCTATCCGAGTCATGAAGAGCCATTAGTGCTAGGTTGGAGTAAACATGCTCTTCTTCATCGGATGAGGAGGAGGAGGCAAGGTCATCCCATGTCTTGGCTTTGAGAGCCATGGACTTTCCTTTTTCCTTGGCCTTCTTCTCCTCTTTCTTCTTGCTCCCCTTCTTCTTCTTCTTTTCTTCCTTCTTTTTCTTCTCTTCCTTGCTCTTGTTTAGGAGGGGACAATTGTCCCTTATGTGCCCCTCTCCTTGGCAATTGTAGCATATGACCTTCCCCCTTGGTCTCCTTCCCCTATCATTAGATTTATGAAATATAAAATTCTTAAATGCACGCCTTACCCTCCTTACCATATAGGCCTCTTCGGTGCTATCCATGGAGGAGGATGAGGCTTCGTCATCGGAGGAGGAGGGAATTTCCATCTTCTTCTTTCCCTTATTTGCTATCAAGGCCACTCCTCTTGAAGGTTGAATTCTTGGTTCTTCTTGTATTCCTTCAATTCTTGTTTCATGGAGTTCCATTGTTGAGAAGAACTCCTCCAAGGTACTTACTTCCAAGTTCTTGGAGATGTAGAATGAATCCACCATGGAGCTCCATCTTGAGGACCGGGGAAAGGCGTCTATGGCCTTCATTACCATATCCCGGTTGGATAACTTCTCTCCTACACTTGTTAGTCCAAGCAAAATCTCTTTAAACCTAGAATGCAATGAAGTTACCTTTTCTCCCTTTTCTAATTTGATGTTTGATAGTTGGGAGCGGAGGAGGTCTCTTCTTGCTAGCTTTGCCTCCGAGGTACCTTCATGAAGCTCTACTAGCTTCTCCCACATCTCATTGGCACTAGAGCACTCCCCAATTCGGTTTATCTCTTGTTGGGGAAGTACGTTGAGGAGATGATGCTTAGCCCTTGAATTTGCAATGTGTTCCTCTCTTTTCTTCTTAGTCCACCTTGTCTTCTCTATTGGTTCACCCCTTTCATCCCTAGGCAACTCGAAACCATTTTCCATTATAAGCATAACATCAAAATCGGTCTCGAAGAATACCTCCATTCGCTTCTTCCACCAAGCGAATTCGCCGTCGAACTTCGGCGGGTAGATGTTGGAGCCGGCCATCTTTTAATGAAGTGTTTGTCGTGGCGGTTAGTCCTTGACAAACGACTTGGCTCTGATACCACTTGTTAGAGATCGGTTGGCCGGCTAGAGGGGGGTGAATAGCCCTCGTACGTTGGACGTCGTAAATTGCTCGTCTACAAAAATGTTAGCGCAAGCGGAATATACAAATACAAAGCAAAAGACAAGCAAGATATAAGCAAGCAATACAAACACCGAGATATAACGTGGTTCACAGCTACGCCGCTAATCCACGGTCCGATTCGTCCACGGTGAATCACTCCGCCAAAACCAATCACTATCGGTCTCTCCTTTGCACAAAGCTAGGTGGAGGTAACCTTTACAAACACTCCTCTTACAAATAGAATGGAAATAAGCTTGAGTAAGAGGATGGAAAGCTTTAGGGATCTTTGGGAGAGTATTAGAGCATAAGCATTAGGCTCCCAAACCCTTACCCCCTTCCTTTTTATAGAGGAAGAGGGTTTCTTCCGATCGATGCCCTCGATCCCGATCTCGTGATCTCGAGTGCCCCAATAATCGCTTTCCACGCTTGGATTCCATCCAGCGATTGGCATCATCGACCGATGGGACCATCATCGACCGATGCTCGATCACCGAGTGCTCGCCGAGTCGACTCCATTCTGCCGTTCGCAGCTCCATCACCGATCGCTTCCCGGCAATGGCGATCATTGCCGACATCACGATCGCTGCCCATGGCAATAGCGATCGCCAAGCCCTAAACCGGTCTTATACCACGATCAACCCATCGACGGAAGCGAGGCCGATCGCCATGACATGGCGGTCGGCCGTGTCGAAAACCCATCAACACTTTGCCAAATGGCCAAGTTTAACCTAAGAGCTACCCTTCCCCGGGTTACAATCGCTCACTCTCATCTCTCGGAGTCCCTCGCCTTTGAAGTTCTCTTCGTTCTCGGCCACGTCCCTCGGCAGCATCAGGCGCACGGCTCTGCAATGCTCCTTCGCGTCTCTTGCCTCGAAGTCTACTTCCTCCGGCTTCACTCCAAGCTTCTCGTCCGGCGGTCCCTCGGATGCTCCAAGCGCACGGCTTCCGCAAAGCTATCCTTCACCGACTCAAGGCACGAGTCATGAGATGTGAAACTCGCCACGGCTCCATGTGCGAATTACTAAGTCCTGCACGACTTCAATGCACATATCACATCAACAATACCAACCTAACTTCAACCCTTTGCCACACCATCAAAACCATATCACGGCAAGAGATTGCCCTAACAAACCTTTCCAACCTAGCCTCAACCTCTTGAACTCGGTCTTTCAAGAGAGAATTCTCCTCCTCAAGTTTTTCAATTAGGGTTGAGTTTCCCTCTTGAACTTGACTAGTTGAAGATGTTAGAGTAGGCTCTTGCTTGAGGGTTTCAACCTCCTCAAGTAATGACTCAACCCTAGACTCGGACTTAGTTAATTTCCTAGTAAGCATTTTAATTGTACTATAAAGCGTATGAATTAGTTGTTGGATCGATCGGATCGCTAGAGGGGGGGTGAATAGCGATAGAAATTTTTCTTTCGAATTCGTTTCAAGACAAATATACGTAGCGGAAAAATAAACAAAAATAAAAGACAATAGACACAAAGGTTTTACTTGGTTCGTAGCCAAAGGCTACTACTCCAAGGCCCTAACGGTCCTAGACCGTGTACGCAGGGCAATTCACTAAAACACTCCTCGTTGGAGGTAGGAGTTTACGATTACAAAAAAAAAATTTCGAAGCACAAGATAGAGAGACAAACCCTCTCTTCTATTAAAATGAAAATGCAACGATAGAAAGCCTCGATTAACAAACTAATTGCAAGATTAAAAGAAATGACAAGACAAGATTATACCAACAACTCGAAGATAGGACTTAAACTAGGGTTGTTGGCAGCATTTCGTTGTCGTAGAGTTGTCGGAGAGTCGCAGCGTTGCGGAGGCTTTTGAGCACTTAGAATTGATGATGAAACCCTAGGTTTGGCCCTCCTTTTATAGCCTTTGAGCCCCTTTTCGAGAGGAACCCTAACCAATCACAATTGAGCACCACTCCCCTTGAAATTTGGTTATAAACCTTGACTCCTCGAGGCTGATCCTTTGACCATCAGTCGACTGATGGTCATCATCAGTCGACTGATGGTAGCATCACGAGTGTCGACTTGCAATGATCGCTTGACGGCAATGAGTCCTCCGCCGGCAATGATCGATGCTAGCTGCAGGGCAAAGTTAACTCAAAGAAAACATTATTTCGACGGCCTTCGACCGTCCGATCTCGACCTGGACCATCGATGGGATGTCTCTGGTCGGATCTACACTTAAGATTATCCCCGTAAGGAGGATACGACCTCACTTACACTCGCACACACGAGCTTACCTCGACACTTACGTGTTGCTTTTGCTTCCGGCCTTCCACTCGATTCCTTCGGCTCCCTTTGAAGTCACTCGAGTGTCGCTCGACCACCGCGGCTTCCTCCGGGTGTCGCTAGCCTTCAGCTCCAGCTATATCAATCTTCTGCACACTCGATTCAGCTCGTGAGATAACGATATGAGCTTAACTTTGTATCGTTTGCTATAATCAAAACCCAGGTTCGACTTAGGTGCCTACTGCACCAACAATCTCCCCCTTTTTGATTTATGGCAAACCCACATACAAAGTTAAGAAAGACAAATTAAGTGCATTAAGTAAACTGAGTAAGAGATATGCATGAATGTGCAAGAGTATATAAAAACTCTTTTTCAAGTGCTCCCCCTTGACCGAGGGTGAGTACTTGAGAAAGGATTTTAACTCTCCCCCTTGATATTTGCTACTAAAAAAGAATTAAGTGACCGAAATTACTTAATATTGGCCATAGTGTTTAAAATAAGTTTTAAGTTAAGAAAAAATTGATTTCTTAACCTTGGCCTTTACTTCTATTTTGTTAACAAGTTAAGTAAATTACTTTTTGTTAACAAGTTAAGTAAGAGTTAAGTAAATTATTGTATTGTTAACGAAAACAAGTTAACTAAATGTGTTTAAGTTAAGAGTTCCCTTAACTTGTTTTGTTAACTTAAAGTTAAGTAAGCCTTCGCCATAAAAAAAATGATCCCTTAACTTTGGCCTTTTTCTCCCCCTTTTGCCATATATCAAAAAGAGTGAGGATGTGTGTGGAATAAAAAATAAGTTTTAATTTTAAAGTCCAAGCATGTTCCACATTATTTTGAAAATAATATACTGAAAATAGGTTCATCTATAAAATGTTCGACTCATATTTGGCTTGATTGATATGAAGGATCAACCAGTCCTGGTCAGAGTCGGTTAGTATGTATGATTATACTCCGTGGTTCATAGCGATGCACTAGCTCTACATTTGGAACTAGGAGTAAGGTCCTAACATCTCACACCCATCTACGTGGCTAAGTACACAAACACATTAGTCCTATGTGTTGTGAGATGTATTGGCTCCTTAAATCTATAGGTGCATGATATCTAAGGTATGTCCTATGCTAGTTCCATAATAATGAAATTAAAGAAATAGTAGTAAGAACATATAATTTGCAAGTACCTATTCTATTACGCACATGCCCAATTTTCGTCTTAATAGACTAAATTCGGCTTCGGGTAGGGGTTTAGTAAATAGGTCTGCTAGGTTAGACTTCGAGTCAACATATTCGAGTTGTATGGAGCCGTTGGCTACATGTTCTCGAATGAAATGGTGTTTTACCTCTATATGCTTTGTCCTTGAATGGCATATAGGGTTCTTAGTTAGATTTATCGAACTTATGTTGTCTACAAAAATTTTAGTTTTGGTGAAGTCCAACCCAAAGTCTCGGAGAGTGTGCTTCATCCAAAGAAGCTGAGTTACACAGTCACCCATCGCAACGTATTCGGCTTCGGTGGTAGATAAGGCAACACAATGTTGCTTCCTACTGCACCAACTCACTAGACTCGAGCCGAGTAGTTGACAACAACCACTCGTGCTCTTTCTATCGAGTTTACTACCGACATAATCCGAATCGGAGTAGCCGATTAGTTCGAACTCCGTAGATCTAGGGTACCAAATACCAACGTTAAGTGTACCCTTAAGATATCTAAGGATATGCTTAACTAGGGTTAGGTGAGACTCCTTAGCACAGGTTTGAAACTCCACAGCACATACTTCTATCACATAGAATGTCGGGTCGACTCGCAGTTAAGTATAGGAGACTTCCTATTGCGCTCCTATAGTACTTTAAGTCAATGGACTTACTTTCTAGGTCTTCTCCTATGTTAACATTAATTGTCATTGGGGTGTTTATTACCTTAGCGTCTTGCATTCCAAATCTTTTAATTAACTCCTTAGTGTATTTTTGTTGATATAGGTATATACCATCCTTAGTTTGTTTAATTTGTAGACCTAAAAAGAAACTTAACTCGGCTACCAAGTTCATTTCGAACTCACTTTCTATGAGTGAAACGAACTCGTTTAGTAAGGCTGAGTTAGAGGTTCCAAAAATTATATCGTCTACGTAAATTTGAGCTATGAATATTTCTTTACCTAAGGTTTTTACGAAGAGAGTTGGGTCAACTAAGCCTTGGTTAAACCGTTTTGACTTAAGATGGATTGAAAGTCTCTCGTACCAAGCTCGAGGAGCTTGTTTAAGTCCATAGAGAGCTTTCTTAAGTTTTAGAACATGGTCGGGTTTATCTAGATTTTCGAATCCGGGGGGTTGGCTAACATAAACTTCTTCTTTAATGTATCCATTTAGGAATGCTGACTTAACATCCATTTGAAACAACTTAAATCCTCGATGTGCAGCATAAGCTAGCAACATTCGAATGGATTCGAGTCTAGCTACTGGGGCATAGGTTTCGTCGTAATCTAAGCCTTCAACTTTACTAAACCCTTTGGCGACTAACCTAGCCTTGTTTCTAACTACTTCACCTTTATCATCAAGCTTATTTCGAAACACCCACCTTGTTCCAATTTGTTAGAATGTATACTGAAAGCCTAGCTCTTTTCTGTATGAACATTTTATTTTGAAATAAGAATCACATGATCATTGTTTGCATTTTATATATTCATTATATATGTGTGCATATTGTCTAATATTCTACATTGTAGATAACATGGTGCTTGGTGTGTCACAGAAGATCATGTTATCAGTCCCTTGTAAAATATAAGTAGAGGCTCACAACCAAGATGGTTTTAGACAAACCATTGGCATGGTTGTAGTGTAGCTTGGTATTGTTTTATCTTGAACATAGAGTTACACTAGTACACTTAGGTGTATTGAGTAGGACCGACATAGAGGTGATTCAATTTAGTACTGACTACATAATTGAATCGGACCTCGGATATTATGTTGTACATGCTCTTAATCCCGATATAATAACGGGCACATGTACTTAGTATTTATTTCTTTAATTTACCAGTGGGTGAGATTTAGATGGATTAAATCAATATGCCCGGTAAGTTGGGAAATAATATTATTTACATGGTGTGTCGTTGATTATAGGAGGAAACCGTGTCCTATATATTAGGTTGATGATGTCCCCTTGAGGAGCTCATAAGGTTCATCATGTAAACCCAGCTGGTTGACTTAGTCAACATGATGATAAGGTTGAGTGGTACTACTCGAGGAGTTATATGTTAATTAATTGATGGTCAGTAAATCAATTAATTGACGGACATTCGATATCTTAAACACGGGGAGATTAATGTACAAATAATATAGGGAGCCCATATTAATTTATGGGGGTCGGTGAGGTAATTCAATGATGATCCTCTAGTGGAATGGAACATCATTGATGGATCAAGTATGTGTGGTTCCGATCCATCGGGTGGCCAAGACCCAACTCCTCCTTATGGTCCCTATCGTAGCCTAATATAATCCTTGTGAAGTCTAGATCCAAGAATGTAAAACAAAACCTAGAACCAACGGTTGGGATTAAATCCCTAAGATCCGATGGTTAGGATGAAACCCTAGAACCAACGGTTGGGATTAAATCCCTAAGATCCGATGGTTAGGATGAAACCCTAGAATCGACGGTTGAGATTAAATCCCTAGATCCGACGGTTGGGATAAAACCCTAGATCCGACGGTTGGGATGAAATCCTAGATCCGGCGATTAGGATGAAATCCTAGATTCGACGGTTGAGATGAAATCCTAGATCCGACGGTTGGGATAAAACCCTAGATCCGACGGTGGAGGTTAAATCCCTAGATCCGACGGATGAGATTAAAGGAGGCTTAAGCCCTATTCTATAAATAGGTGCTTAGGGTTGGGCGGCAAGGATAAGATAAGGAGATTGGTTTTCGAATTAGGGTTAGGGTTTGGCTCATCTTCCATTGGGCGGCTAGGGTTTGGGCGGCTACAAGCTTGGGCGGCAAGCTAGGGTTTGGCCGGTCATCCCTCTCTTCTCCTCCTTGGTTTTGGGCGGCACTCTTCCTTTTTCCTTGCTCCTTGGCCGGCGGTTCTCCATCCATTGGTGGCCGGCAATAATCTTCCTCCAATCTCTCCAAGGTGGCCGGCGGTTTCCATTCATTTGGTGGCCGACGCATCTTCCACTTGCTCCTTGGCCGGCGGTTGCACCAAATTCCCTAATTTGGTGGTCGGTTCTAGATAGGAAAGGTATTTGTGATTGCTTCTCTTTGTTCGCAGCGGACAAGGTAGAGAAGAAAGTGATCAAGAAGGCTTCAACTCGTGGAGGATCTTCGTCCACACGTCGTCCACGAGAAGGATAGGACATACGATAGAAGATCGTAAGGTATAAAGTTGTTTTTAACTTTATTTACAGATCTGAATATGTTCTTTAATATTTTGATTATGCATGTGTATGAATGGATATATATTGTATAATCATGGACCCCGAAGACAAACACAAAAACCGGCGATCCATCCGTCGTCTTTTCCGCGGCTAACCAACTAGAAGAGTTGTGTTGCTTGAACAACTAGTTTGTTCAAGCGACCACTCAAGTTGTTAGCACGACGACGAATAGGTTGTGCCAAGGAAGCTCATCACATCCAGATTAAGTCTTTCATTAGTGAAAATTTTAATCCGGGGACATGGGAGCCAATGAGCCTCCGAAGCGACATCCCAACACAATTATCGTTTTGTCTTTAGGTGGTGGTACTAATTCACACACTTCATTCCTAGTAAATTGAGCTAGCTCTTCTTGCATTGCAATAATCCAATCGGGATCAAGAAGAGCTTGTTCAATTGATTTGGGTTCTATCTTTGAAATTAAGGAAATTTGACTAAGGTTCCTATAGGATGCTCTAGTTTGAACTCCTAGATTAGGATCTCCTATCACTTGATCGATAGGGTGGTTAGTCTGAATCCTAGATTGGGTTGGGTTTGTGTCACCTAATGCTTGATCAATGGGGTGACTTGGTTGAACACTAGTTTGACTCGGATCACTTGTCACTTGGTCGACAAGAGAAGTTGGTTGATGTGGATTAGACTCGATCTCAGGGTCAGAGACGAGTTTGGTATCAGTGGGCTCAACACTTGGGGTCATTAAGGGTTTTGTAGGTTCGGGTACTTCATCGAACACTAAATTAATAGTCTCTTCGACTTTAAGGGTATCGTGGTTATATACCATATAGGCCCTACTCGTGGTTGAGTATCCTAAGAAGATTCCGGTGGAGGTTTTGGATTTGAATTTCCCTAGGTTGTTCTTAGTGTTTAAGATATGTACCTTACATCCAAATACCCTAAAGTACTTGATGTTGGGCACTTTATTGTGATAAATCTCGTAGAAGGTCTTAAGGTGCCTCTTTACCATAAGGATCCTATTCTGGACATAGCAAGCTGTGCTAACGGCTTCTGCCCAAAACCTATCGGGTAGGTCGTATTCGTTCAACATGGTCCTAGCGGCTTCTTGTAGAGTTTGGTTTTTCCGCTCCACTAGGCCATTTTGTTGAGGGGTCCTAGGGCAAGAGAATTCATGGTGGTATCCGTTTAGGTTACAGAAGTCGGTGAACCTTTGATTTTCGAATTCACCACCATGATCGCTTCTAAGTCTTTTAACCTTAAGGTTTTTTTGATTCTCGATTAATTTGAATAGATTGATTAATTGATCTAGGGTATCATTTTTATGTTTGATGAACCTAACCCAGGTAAACCTGGAGTAGTCGTCAATTATGACTAAGCAATATTGACTTCTATTGAGTGACTTGGCTCCATGTGAATCGAATAGATCCATATGCAGGAGCTCAAGTACACTTGAGGTTCGTTCTTGGTTAGTTAACTTGTGTTGTGTCCTAGGTTGCTTTCCTTGTTGACAAGCATTACAGATTTTATTAACCAAATTGTTGAGGTTGGGTAAGCCTCTAACTAAGCCACTCTGACTCATCTTGTGGACGAGTCTTGGGTGCGAGTGACCGAGTCGTCGGTGCCACAACCATGATTCCTCTTCCTGTGTCATAAGACATTTGGCTGAAGATTTGATTAAGTTATTGTATAAATGTTATTTGTCCTAGTTCCTTTGAGTATTGTTTTAGCTGTTTTATTTGTTTTAATTACACATTCATTATCTAAAATTATGACCTTATAGTTATTGTCACATAATTAGCTTACGCTAAGCAGGTTATATTCAAAATTCTCTACAAGTAATACATTTTTAATAACAAAATTCGAGTTAAGCTCGATATCACCTGATCCGATGATTTTGAGCTTGCCGTTATTCCCAAAGGCTACCGATCCTTGTCGTTTGAATCGAAGCTTCGTGAATTTGAGTTGATCCCCGGTCATGTGTCGGGAGAACCTGCTGTCCAACATCCATTGATCCTACACACAAGGTGGTTGGATTGGATGTTAGATTTTTTATATATTTTTTTTTAAATTGGTTGTAAGTTTTTAAACCTAGGTCATCTCACCTGTGTCTATATGATCAAGCATGTAATACTTATGCGTTTTTTGTGAGATGACTTCCAATTAAGTTGATTAAGTGCATTTAGATTCAAGTAATTTTATGTTAGATTTGGATTTGACCCTAGGCTTGTCAAGTTTACCTTTTTAAGATCATGGCTTCCAGGTCGTGGCGAGGCACAGGGGCCTTCTTTTATCGGATCATCGACCACTTCCTTAGACAAAGCCATTTTCAAGAAAATGATGACTTGACTCACCTAAGACTATTTCCTAGTCTAACTGGTTATTTTTAAAAAGAGGCTCCCCGAGGCTCAATCTATTCGAAGGATTTTAGTTGGTTATGTAGTGTTCTAAGTGAGTTCACAAAAACAAAACAAAACAAAAATTCTAAGCATGCAATTTCTAAGTTAAAGCACAAACATGTTTTGTACTGGCTCCCCCTAGACCGTTGAATCGGTTCGGTCTATCCACATAGTGGATTTGGTCCTTGGGAACCCAGTACGGGTTGGATCCTAGAGTTGAAATCAAAAAGTTCTTAGGGACCCATGCTTGGACATGTTTCCTATGTCGACTTACAATCGACATATACGACCTATTAGTCGTGTTTGAGTTAAACCCTAGTCCAGCCTTGTTGTACATGGCCCTTTGAGATCCAAGTAGGAGGTCAAGTCCTTTGGATCCCGAAGTGAACCTTTCCAACGTGTTCCTAAGATCTTCAACTTGACTTTTCAAGAGAGAGTTCTCAACTTCGAGCTTTTCAACTCAAGTTGAGTCCTTATCTTGAACTCGACTAGTCGAAGAGGTTAGGGAGACCTCGTGTTTGAGGAGTTTACCCTCCTCAACAAGGGTCTCGACCATGGACTCAGACTTAACTAATTTCCTAGACAAAAACCTAACCGTATTATGTAAAGTATTAAATAAAGTTCGACTCACTTTAAGGGTATCTTTTGAACCGGATGCGTATCCGTGGCTTGACTTGAAGGTAGCTTCGTAGTCCGAGTCATCCTTAGGTTCTGACTCAAGTTCAGGTTCGGTCTCAGTGTCTGACTCAATCGATTTCGCCATGAAGACGTGGTCTTCGTCTTCTTCGGATGACGCTTCTTCCCATGTCGCGTTGAGGGCCTTCTTGTGCTTAGGTGCTTGGTGGTTGAGCTTGGGGCACTCGGACTTGATATGTCCAAACCTGTTA
The DNA here is from genome assembly GCA_025175895.1 of Wurfbainia villosa. Lineage (NCBI taxonomy): Eukaryota > Viridiplantae > Streptophyta > Magnoliopsida > Zingiberales > Zingiberaceae > Wurfbainia > Wurfbainia villosa. Next base: position 29,756,146 of record CM045995.1, read on the forward strand.
CACTCATAACACCTAATATTAGAACTTTTAGGCTTACCTTGGTTGGGTCGAGTCGTGATTCGCTTTCGTCCCTTGGCTATCCTTCGAGCTAGGTTCATTAGTTCGGCAGTCAACTCCGGGTCAACTTCTTCTTCGGACTCGTCTTCCTCCTCGGTTGGTGGTGGCTTGCTTGTGATTTTCTTCTTCTTTGAACCTGCAATCAAGGCTATACCCCTCTCGGGTTCCGAGTTGGACTGCTCATGTAATTCAAAATCTGAGAATAATTCGTCTATTCTAACTTTAGAAAGGTCCTTGGAGACCTTGTAGGCGTCGACCATGGATGCCCACAAGGTAGTCCTCGGAAAAGAGTTTAGAACATACCTTATAAGGTCGCGGTTTTTGACCTTTTGCCCGATTGCGTGTAGGTTGTTGACGATGTCCTGGACACGGGCGTGCAATTGTGTTTCCGTCTCGTGTTCCTGCATTTTTAGTGTGTACAATTTATTGAACAACAAATCGCGTTTGCAAACCTTAGCTTGATCCGATCCTTCGTGTAACTCGATCCGCCTCGTCCAGAGATCTCTTGCGCTGATGAAGGGTCCGACTCGGTTCAGCTCCTCCTTGGATATCCCGCACTGCAGGATTTGAGTCGCCTTTGCATCTGCCTCGACTTGTCGTTTAGTGGGAATGGACCATTGATTGTAATCCAAGGATTCACCTTCTTCATTAGTAGGAAGGGTGAACCCGGTTTGGATCACAATCCACATCTCTATTTGGGTTTTTAGGAAGCACTCCATCCGACCTTTCCAGTAACGGAAATCATCACCGTTGTAAAATGGTGGTTGGACGGTGTTAAAACCCTCGAGATGGGCCATTAACACGAAAGACACAAAGAGACGAAGACGAAGAAACTAGCAACGACAAAAACAAAAAACAAGTACCAAGACTCGCGTCTTGGATTAGTAGTGCGGGAGAAAAACCTAACAAAGCGAAATAAATAATAAAAAAAACAAAATTAAAAGAAAAATAAACCTGTAAAAATGGCTAGATTGGTGGTTTCACCAAATCTTAGCAACCCCCGGCTCTGATACCAATTGTTGGATCGATCGGATCGCTAGAGGGGGGGAATAGCGATAGAAATTTTTCTTTCGAATTCGTTTCAAGACAAATATACGCAGCAGAAAAATAAACAAAAATAAAAGACAATAGACACAAAGGTTTTACTTGGTTCGTAGCCGAAGGCTACTACTCCAAGGCCCTAACTGTCCTAGACCGTGTACGGAGGGCAATTCACTAAAATACTCCTCCTCGTTGGAGGTAGGAGTTTACGATTACAAAAAAAACTTTTGAAGCACAAGATAGAGAGACAAACCCTCTCTTCTATTAAAATGAAAATGCAACGATAGAAAGCCTCGATTAACAAACTAATTGCAAGATTAAAAGAAATGACAAGACAAGATTATACCAACAACTCGAAGATAGGACTTAAACTAGGGTTGTTGGCAGCACTTCGTTGTCGTAGAGTTGTCGGAGAGTCACAGCATTGTGGAGGCTTTTGAGCACTTAGAATTGATGATGAAAACCTAGGTTTGGCCCTGCTTTTATAGCCTTTGAGCCCCTTTTCTAGAGGAACCCTAGCGAATCACAATTAAACACCACTCCCCTTGAAATTTGGTGATAAACCTTGACTCCTCGAGGCTGATCCTTTGACCATCAGTCGACTGATGGTCATCATCGATGACCGATGGCGATGCTCGATCAAGTCGCGACCTTTGGCGATCATTTGTGGCGATGAGTCCTCCAAGCCGGGCAATGATCGATGCTAGCTGCAGGGCAAAGTTAGCTCAACAAAAACATTATTTCGACGACCTTCGACCGTCCGATCTCGACCTGGACCATCGATGGGATGTCTCTGGTCGGATCTTTGCTTAAGATCATCCTCGTAAGGAGGATACGACCTCACTTACGCTCGCACACACGAGCTTACCTCGATACTTACGTGTTGCTTTTGCTTCCGGCCTTCCACTCGATTCCTTCGACTCCCTCCGAAGTCACTCGAGTGTCGCCCGACCACCGCGGCTTCCTCCGGGTGTCGCTAGCCTTCAGCTCCAGCTATATCAATCTTCTGCACACTCGATTCAGCTTGTGAGATAACGATATGAGCTTAACTTTGTATCATTTGCTATAATCAAAACCCAGGTTCGACTTAGGTGCCTACTGCACCAACATTAGTGAGCGGCTAACCTTAATTTTCTCTTTTGGTCCCGCTTTGAGTTGCTTCTCGAAGTAGTCCTCAAGTTCGGAGTCAGTGTTGTAATTGGATTCGGATTCAGACTCTGACTCGAACTCTTTGGGTCTTGCCATGCACGCTATGCCGACGCCTTCTTCGTTGTCCCATGTTGCATGAAAAGCCTTCTTTTGATTTGATTTGAATTGTGCCCTTTTTTGGTTCTTTAGTAGCCTCCTTTCCCTCCGAGCGATCTTCCGCACTACGTTTACTATTGTTTCCACTTCTTCGGATTCGAACTCTAATTCGTCTTCGAGTTCGAGTCCATCTACTTGCTTGGTAGGTGGCTTGCTTCTTTGTCCTGCAAGTAGAGCAATACCTCTCTCGGCCCAGACCACATTAGTTTGCTCGTGAAGTTCAAACTCGAAAAATAATTCATCTAACCTAAGCTTCGAAAGCTCCTTAGAGACCTTGTAGGCATCGACCATGGATGCCCACAAGATAGTCCTAGGGAAAGCATTTAAAGCATACCTTAAAGGTCTCGGTTCTCTATGGCTTTCCCGATCGAGTGAAGACCGTTGACGATGTCTTTGTTCCGCTCATGTAGTTGGGTGGCAGTCTCGTGATCCTGCATCTTTAGATTTTATAGTTTATTTAAAAGTAAATCTCTTTTGCATACCTTAGCATCGGGCATCCCTTCGTGTAGATCAATCAATTTGTTCTAGAAGTCTTTGGCGCTAATGAATGGTCAAATGTGGTTGAGTTCCTCCTTGGACAAGATGCATTGCAATATTTGGGTTGCTCTTGCATCGGCTTCGATTTGCCTCTTGGTTGCATTTGTCCACTTGTTAAAATCCATGGGCCCCCCTTGATCATTGGTGGGTAGAGCAAAGCCGGTTTGGATTATTATCCAAGTCTTGACTTGTGTCCATCCGACCTTTCCAATAACGGAACCATTAAAGAAAGGAGGTCGGGTGGTGCTATACCCCTCAATGTGAGTCATTAAGTATCTTGCAAAACACGAATAAAAACCAAAGAGAATTCCAAGACTTGGTCTTGGATTAGTAGTGTAGGAAATAATAGGAAATAAACAGAAATAAATAAGAGGAATAAGAAACTAACAAAAACTAGAAACTTACGACCTTCGATGTCCCCGAAAGGGTACTAAATGTTGGTTTTTGGGGTTGGAAATAGCTTGTTATGATAATAAACCCTGGTAAAATGTATATCTCTCAGAGAGCTTTGATTTGGTAGGTAGATCATTTTGTGAGTACACTTGTGTGAGTACTATTCCGAAAGAGAATACTTGCAAACACACAACCAAAATATGTGACCAAGACTTCGTCTTGGATTAGTAGTGCGGGAGGAAAAAAAACCTAAAAAAAATGCGACTCGGAAAATACAAAAAGAAAACCAAAAATTGCTAGATTGGTGGTTTCACCAAATCTTAGCGCCCCCGCTCTGATACCAATTGTTGGATCGAGAAGCGTCGCTAGAGGGGGTGAATAGCGAGCGTAAATCTTTTCGTTCATTCGTTTGATACACGAGTAAGCACAGCGGAAAATAAAGAGACACATTTATTTTTACTTGGTTCACAACCCAGCGGTTGCTACTCCAAGGCCCTAACAGTCCTAGACCGCGTAGGGAGGGCAAAGCACTATAACGTCTCCTCCTCGTTGGAGGTAGGAGACAACGATCACAAAACTGAAACTACGAGGATGAGGCAACAAGCCTACCTCACCTCGTTATGAATAAAAACAAAGAATACAATAATAAAATATGTTACTTGTTGCTATTGTCGATGAAAAAGATCAGAACTTATCGTCGCGTCGGCGTTATGACGGTGTTGGAGCTTTAGCGTTGTAGGAGCACTTGAGAATAAACTTGATGATGATTGGAGTTGGAATCCTCCCCTCCTTTTATAGAATTTGGCCTCTAAATATGTCTCCTCATCTTTCAGAATAGATCACGAAGTTGTACAAATTTTATCACGAAGTGGCCGCATCAAATCTTATCTGTTTTGACCTAGCACAAAGGCTGATTCATCACCATCAGTCGACTGTTGCCTCCCATCAGTCGACTGATGAGCATTAGTTGACTTCCCAATGACCAGTAGTCGACTGTCAGCCTGGCCACTTCCCTACAGTGAGAGGTTAGTACGGAAAATGGTAAATGCGACGGTTTTTAACCGTCCGATCTCGACCTAGACCTTCCACAGAAAGTCTTAGTCGACTCGCCGCCTACAGTCGTCCCCGTATAGAGGACACGACCTTACCATCTCTCACTCACATGAGCTTACCTCGATACTTACTTTGTAACTCTCGCTTCCGGCCTTCCACTCGATTCCTTCGGCTCCCTCCGAAGTCACTCGAGTGTCGTCCGACCACCGCGGCTTCCTCTGGGTGTCGCTAGCCTTCAGCTCCAGCTTTATTACTTTTCTGCACACTCAATTTAGCTCGTGAGATAACGATGTAAACTTAACTTTTTATCTTTACCATAATCAAAACACAAGTTCGATTATCTGGTGCCCCTACACCAACATAGTATACCCAAAGTCATATAGGAGAGAATATTTGGGGGAGCAATCAAACCTTAGGTCAAGGTTGACCTCCATCCTTGACCTAACTCGAATGAGACTCGAGTGGAAGTCCAAGTATGGATACTTGGCAATGGAAAGTCCAAGATTGGATTCTTGGCAATGGAGAAGTCCAAGTTTGGAGATTGGCAAAGGAAAGTCCAAGAATGGTCTTGTCATGGAGAAGTCCAAGTATGGATGTCCAAGGGTGTAGTCTTGTGTTAGACGTGGAGCAGTTACTGCATGAATCGCGCAGTAACTGCACACGCACTCAAAGGAGTGCGTACATTTCTCCATGACTTCTACGCGTCCAAACTTCTATATAGGAGGGAGCATCCAAGAGCAGAGAAGGGGGACAGAATGTCGAGAGGTTGTCGAGAGGCTGCCAGGAGAGATCAACGAAAACTAGAAATTCCATCGGAACTTGATTTGTGAACAAGGAGGGATCTTCCGACTTCAAAGTGATTATCCCTCAGACGGCAAGCTTCTTCCCCTTCGATCGTTTATAGTATTCCCCTCCGCTAGAAGCACTATAAGTATCCGACTTTACATATCTGATACATTCAATTCTTGAAAAAATTTAAAGGAATAGTAGATCCACAATGGTATCAAAGCTAATTTGTGGTTATATTATTTTTGTTTGAATCATAAAATCGAAATTTCATATGAAATTCGATATACCTTTTATCCACCCTTCATGATCTGTTGCCTCGTTGCTGAAGCGCAAAAGGAGCGAGATTTGTTCTCGCTGCCTTGTTGCTGAAGCACCACAATTTGTGCTCACCGCCTCACTGCTGAAGCGCAGAAGGAGAGAGATTTGTTCTCACTGCCTCATTGCCAAAGCACCACAATTTGTGCTCACCGCCACACTACTGAGCGAGATCTGTTCTTGCACCCCTCGTAGAGCGATCTGCCACATTGCTTCAGGAGGCGGAGACAAGAGGAGGCGGAGAAAAGGAAAGCCAAAGTCGTGATGAGGAAATGTTAGAAAAAAAAGGAAAAGAGGATGTGTCACGATGAAGAAATGTTAAAAAAATGATAAAAAACAAGGAAAGGGGAAGCCGAAGAAAAAAAAGAATTTTTTTCTTTTCGGCGTGGGCTCAGTAAATAAAATTGGAGGCTTATTTATTTATTTATTTCCATGCAGTGCATGTAATTAAATTAAAAAAAATGAAATATGATTTGGTCTTTTAATGGGTTGAATTAGTTGGACTCCAATTAATTCGACTTGAGCAATGTGAATTAATTGGACCTCAATTAATTGGGCTCAAGATGTATTGGGTTGACTCAATTAGTTTAGGGTAAAGAACCAATTTTGGAAACTTAATTGGGTTACATACTAAGCCAAAGTTTATTTTTTTTGTAAACTCATAACTTGATTGTCAAGTAGTTGTTTGGAACAATGTTGACTCGACATAAACAACTTACTGATAGGCTACATGAACTAGAATTGGTAGCTAGGAACGATGAGAAGATAGAATACCATACATGTTGCTCGAGTGCCTAGGGTGCTCAGAGCAAATCGAATGGTGTTCGGGTTCTCACGAATTCATGGTCAAGTTGAGTATTCATGGTTCTAGTCGACTGGACTTAGATGATGGTCGATTGGTAAAAGTATCAATCGACTGGTCTAAGCGGATCAGTCGACTGTTCTCCAGAGAATCAAGGAAATTTATTCTTGATTTATTGTGTTGGTTCTATGCCTATATAAATTTAATTAAGCTAATATATGTACTGGTTTATCATTTTTGTACTAACTAAATTAATTTCAATTTTCTCAGATGGCACGGATGATTACTACTATGACTCGACATAATGTGTTGCATAATAAGTTGAGGGAGGCTATCCAGGGGATAGAGTATGACTCAACTCATGGAGTCGGGTGGCACATTGGGAGACTTGAGATGCAGGAGTTTCCAATTATGGACAACTACATGATATGGGCTTTGATCCGTTCACTGCCTGAGAACCTGAGTGATATCACACATCAAATATTGGGGCATATATCCAGTTGTGCATTGAGTTGCTTCACTATGAGGATTGTGAAGTTCATTGTGAAGAGGATCCGGAAGAAGATTCAGAAGAAAGACTTTGAAGAGGTTTTTCCTATGGGATCTCTTCGTGTGTGTCCTTCACAAGATTCTGCGTCCTGGCATCATCTTGAGAGCATCTCAGCAGAAGGTGTCCTAGTTCAGCCCAAAAATATTGGGCATGTTTGGATTATTACTGCACTAGTGTTTTTCCTAGTGGTAGTAATAATAACCTATCTAGTTTATTAGAGTTGTTTCTGTTTGTCAGTTATGAGTAGGAAGAATGTTATGTGTAATATTCTTTTAGAGTCTTGTTATCTGTTAACATTGTATAACATGTTTAGTTGATGATATGTTCATTTGAAATGATTAGTTCATTTTATGCTATTTTCTCTACATGATGCATGATATTAGTTTATGATCTTTGATTTGTTCATTATGAGTATAATTTTAAATGATAAGTTCATTTAATGTTTAATATCATGTTTGTATCATGATTAAGTTCATTAAATGGGATGTATGTAATAAAATAGATCAATGTAAGTCAGATTGGCACATACAGATGATGAGTGGTAACGTAGTTATCACTTGATTTTTTAAACCAAATCAGATTTACATTGAGTCAATTTATAGATTACATACATAAATTTATACACTGAATATCTAAATAATTTGTTTATTTATGATAGATTATGACAACAAAGAGCATCATAGCTGAATTAAATAAGGGTGAAAAAATTAACGGTGAAAACTACAAAATTTGGCACCTCAAGATTCAGTATGTACTTAAGGAACAAGAAGTTCTTGAGGTTGTACATCAGGTGATGGAAGAACATGTTGAGGGTCCCACAACACAGCATAGACGTGACCTTGTTGCTTATAAGGCATGGAAGAAAAATGTTTTCACTGCTAAGGGAATATTGATTAGTTCAATGGTTGATGACCTAGTTTTTGAGTATGAGCCATATCTTCGGCTTATGCAGTCTGGGTTGCCCTTAGGGATAGATATAGTGGAATGAGTGTGAGCAAGCTTCGTCAGCTGACGATCAGGTTCGACAGCTACAAGAAGCGCCCGAATGTTACGATGGTTCAACATCTCAGGGAGATGTTGAATATGATTTGGGAGCTTAAAACTGCTAGTCACGAGCTCACAGATAAATAACAGGTTCAGGCAATTTTTCGTTCCCTTCTAGATTCTTGGAAAACCATGAAGCAGACATTAACTCACAGTGAGAGTATTAAGACTTTCACTAACGTCTCATGCCATGTTGAACTGGAGGCGGAGAGAGTAGAATCCACAAGGATTTTTAGCCAAGACTATTTGGTTGTCAGCTCTACTGATCATCTGGATCCAAGAAAAAGAGATGGATCAAGAAGGGAAAGGGAAAGAAGAAGGAAGATGTTGTTGTAGCTAGGGAAGGCTCAATCAAGAAGAAGGGAAAGAAGACTGGGAAGAAACCTAAAAGCAGGATGTCTTGCTTTAACTATGGCAGAAGGGTCACTTCACTCGAGAGTGTACTGAGCCGAAAAAGGTAACTTCAAGTCCATCTTCTAAGCATTTTGTTGCTAGTTCTGTGTTGTTAGCTGATTATTATCCTTTGTGGATTATAGATTCAGGAGCAACGTGTTGGTGCAATCGGCCCAGGTCACGATTGACCAGGACTCGAGTTTGACTCGAATGATGTTTTGATGTTCGACAAAAATATATGACAATGAAATTGTCAAGGTAAAGTCCAAGTCATGGGTACTTGGCATGGAAAGTCCAAGTTGAACACTTGGCATTTGGTAAAGTCCAAGTCTTGAGTACTTGGCATGAAAAGTCCAAGTGGGACACTTGGCACATGAAAAGTCCAAGCGGGTCTTGGCAATGTAAAAGTCCAACATGGGTTGGCAAGGGAAAGTCCAAGCTTTAGTCTAGGCATGAGAAGTCCAAGGGGTTTGATATTGGCTGCGTAAAGTCCAAGCGGGAGTCTTGGCAGCATAAGTCCAATGGTTGACGGCGTAAAGTCCAAGCGGAGTCTTGGCGGCGTAAGTCCAAAGTGCCTTGGCGGTGTAGACACCGTTAGCATGACATAGCCGATGGAAGCACCTGAAGGCTAACGCGATGGATGAACAAGTCATGGATGACTTGTAGGGATCCGAGAGGCGTGAGGCTGATGTAGGTGGCTAGAAGGCTTAGGTCTAGGCTAAGTGTGGTCTAGCAAGTATGGGGGCACCATACTTGGGCTAAAACCTCATATTTGAGGTGTGCCAGTCGACTGGTGCCATGTGGCAGTCGACTAAACCAAGTCAACTAGGGTTTGACTGCAGGAAGTGGTCTAGCATTGCCGCGAGGTGGCGATCGATGATAGCTCAGCGATCGTGGTCGTGTGATCGGATCGTGGTGCTCGGATCGACCCGCGAGAATGAGTCTCACTCGAGAGTGAGTGATCGGTGATAGCTCCATCGATCGGTGATGCTCATGATCGGATCGGTGATGGTAGATCCGTTGGACTTATTTTCAGGCGTGGATCTAACATTGTCTCACGCAACGTGTGATCGGTCGTGATGGTCGGCGGTCATTGACCTTTTCCAGCATAGGTTGAAGCTATAAAAGGAGCTCATGATGGAGGAAAAGATAGCAATTTTCTTGAGCGAAATTGAAGGGGGAAGTTGGTGCTTTCCAGTCCTTCAAACCTAGTTGAAGGCAATCAAAGATCAAGCAATCCAAAGCTCTTGTAAAATGTTTTTCCTTTACTTGCATTTGTATTTCATTGTATTTGCTTGTATTCATTTGATTATTGTTGTAATCATTATTGTACGAGGTTTCTCCGCCTCCGGATTGTTCCGAGAAGGAGTGTTTATTAGTGGTTGCATGCGCATCACTAGAGCTCGTAGAGCTCGATCCGTGGAGTAGGAACCGTGCGGTTCCGAACCACGTTATATCCTTGTGTTAGCGTGTTGTGCATTTCGTTATCGTTATTACTTTTCTATTTCCGCTGCGCTAACGAAATTGTAGAAACAAACGAGAGCAAATTCCATCTATGAACGATCAAACGCTATTCACCCCCCTCTAGCCGTTACAAAGATCCTAACACAACGAACCATGTAGCTCGGGAGTGGGATACATATGTGGAGTACCGTTGGGTACCATTTGACAACAAATGGATCTAAGTAGGAAACAATGCAAGACTTGAAGTCAAGGGAGTCGGCACTTGGAAACTCAACCTTTGTGGTGGTAGTACTTTGTTTCTACATGAAATCCTGTATGCTTCTGAAATTCGACGGAAGCTTGTTTCTGTCACGTGTCTTCTTGATTTAGGGTATTGTATTAATGTTTACAGTCGGTGTGTTAAACTTAAGATTGACTCTGTTTCAATCGGATATAGTTTTTTAGCAAATGATTTTATGGTTCTTGATGTGGAACCAAATGTTAATTGTGCAATTGATAGTTATTTTTCAAACATTGCTCTTACTAGTGATGCAAATATAACAATATTTGGCATGCTAAATTAGGACATATAGGACAAGATCACATGAATCAATTAGCTAAAGAGGGTTACTAGGGCTCTCATGCTAAGATTAGCTTGTCTGTGCGTGAGCATTGTCTGGCTAGAAAAGCAACTAGAAAACCGTTTGGTAAGGCTATTAGAGTTGAGTCACCATTACAACTAATTCATTCGGATATTTATGGTCCAATAAATGTGAAGGCTAGACATGGAGCTTTCTATTTCATTACATTTATTAATGATTTCTCTCATTTTGGTCATGTGAATTTGATTTCTCATAAATCTGAAGCATTGGATTGCTTTATCCGTTATATGAACGAAGTTGAGAATCAAATAGAATGTAAGGTTAAAATTTTATGCACTGACCGTGGAGGAGAATATTTATCTGATATGTTCAAGACAATATGTAATGATAAGGGGATTATTAGACAGCTTACAATTCCTGGAACTCCACAGCAAAATGGGTTTGCTGAAAGAAGAAACATGACTCTTCTTGAAATGATTAGGTCTATGATGGTGCAGACTAATTTGTCGATCTCTTATTGGGGAGATGCATTACTAGCTGCGACCTATATACTTAACAAAGTGCCTTCAAAGTCAGTTCCATCTACCCCATATGAACGTTAGATAGGCAGAAAATCAGATTTAAGCAATCTGAGACCCTGGGGGTCAGCTGCCTATGTTCATGATAGTTCTCACAAGTATAGAAAACTGAGACCTAGAGGTAAGAAATGTATCTTTATAAGATATTATGATGCCTCCAAAAGTTATATTTTCATAGGTGAGCAACAAGATGGAACAATATCCAAATTGGATTCGAGAGATGCTACTTTTCTCGAAACTGAGTTCCCAACTAGAGGTGAGGTTAATAAGACAGTTCCTCTATTTGAGGAGGATGAGTCGTTGTTAACAAGATAGGTGTCTAGTGGGATACCTGAACCTAGTCAACCAAGTGGGAGTGATTTGCCTTGTCACAGGGTGACTTCTCAACAGCCCAACTTATGGAAAAGTGTTCGTAAGATCAAACCTAAGAAGAGGTTTGATATTGAGAATGAGGTAATGATAACACTCCTAGTTGACGATGATGAACCTCAATCAGTTGAGGAAGCTCTGGGATTTAGAGTTAGAGAAAAGTGGAGAAAAGCAATGGTCGAAGAGATGGAGTCAATGATTAAGAATCATGTTTGGGAGTTAGTCGATCTTCCTCCTGGCTGAAGGGATATTGGGAATTAATGGATTATCAAAATAAAGAGGAAATCAGACGGATTGATTAACCGATACAAATCTCGATTAGTTGCAAAAGGATTTATCCAATTGGAAGGTATAAACTTTAAAGAGACATTTTCTCCAATGGTTAATTTTGTGTCAATCCGAGTCATATTGGCTTTTGTGGCACATTATGACTTGGAGTTACATCAGATGGATGTAAAAACTACTTTCCTTAATGGTGATCTTGATGAGGAAATCTATATGGTTCAATTAGAAGGTTTCATTGTTGAAGGCCAAGAAGAAAAAATATGTGGATTAAAGAAATCTATATATAGGCTAAAGTAAGCGTCAAGACAATGGAACATAAGATTTAACGAAGTCGTTTTATCTTATGGTTTCGAAATGATCAATGAGGATCATTGTGTTTTCCTGAAAAAGAAAAAAGGAAAGTATGTCATTTTATCATTATATGTTGATGATATGCTGATAGAAGGAAATGACATAGGTTTTGTGATAGAAGTTAAAAAGTGGCTTTCATCACAGTTTGACACAACATATATAGGAGAAGCTGAATACATCTTAGGAGTTAAGATCATCAGGGATCGATCTAAGAGACTTTTGGGTTTGTCTCAAGAGTCTTATATAAATAAGATGCTATAGCATTTCAGCATGTCTAATTACAACAATGAACAAATACCTATTGTGAAAGGTACTGTTTTGAGCAAGAGTATGAGTCCCAAGATTCCTGAAGAAATAGTCGGGATGAATAGAAAACTATATGCCAGTGCTATTGGTAGTTTGATGTACACTATGTTGTGTACTCGTCCCGATATCAACTATGTTGTTGGCTTAGTCAACCGATTCCAGTGAAACCTAGGACCGAGACACTGGAATGCAATGAAAAGGATATTTAGATATCTGAAAGTGACAACAAGTTATAGTCTCTATTATCAAGGATCATATATGAGCCTGAAGAGCTATTCAGATGCAAATTGGGTCAGGGACCTAGATGATAGAAAATTCACATCAGGCTCTGTGTTTTTGTTGAATGGTGGTGCCATCTCTTGGAACAGCAAGAAATAGGCCTGTGTGGCCTTGTCAACTATAGAAGTTGAATATGTGGCATGTTCAATAATTGTACAAGAAGAAGTCTGGTTAAGGAGATTTCTGAAGCATTTGAAGATTGCTGAGGACAGTGGGAGTCCAGTGACCATCTACTGTGACAGTCAAGCTGCTATAACTTTTTCTAAGGATCCCAAATATCATAGCAGGGGCAAGCATATATCAATAAAGTATAACTTTATAAGGGATATCGTTGCTAACAAGAAGGTGATTCTTGAGTATATCCCTACACGAACTATGCTGGTAGATCCTTTTACTAAGTCAATGGCAAGAGAGTCATTTAATGAGCATGTAAAGTCTATGAGACTTCGTAGAATGTAACAATTTTGTAATGACAATCGGATATTATAATTTGATTGTTTGAAATGATAGACATAATTTATTCAGTGTATGTTATGTTACATTCTGGTGATAAGTTCTCGATGAGCATGTTGGCAGGAAGTGATTGGTTCTCTCACATGGACAATCATCTCTATTTGTTAAGTACAAATAGGGGTAAGACCATTACCTATATGATAGCTTTGAAAGCTATATGTATAGAGATACATACCTATAAGCTGGGGTCGTCTTGATATTTGTATCAGGATAAGATCATTTGAGAATAGTGATTGAAGTAAATGCTCCCACCATTTACTATGCTTGTTTGGAGCTAGATTAGAATTCATATGTTGAATTCAAAGTTAATCATTAGGAATGTCTAGATCAAAATATGTACGATGTTGATTTGAGAAAAACATGCGCTCTTTATTAGTAAAGATAATAACATCGTAGCATGTGATTCATACCATATGTGCTAAGGCGACAATAAGGGTAGTAGGAGAATGAATCTCTGCTTCTCTACTATGTGATGTTAGGGCAATCTCTTGCCGTAATATGGTTTTGATGGTGTGGCAAAGGGTTTAAGTTAGTGTGTTATGTTGATTTGATATGTGCGTTGAAGTCGTGCAGGACTTAGTAATTCGCACATGGAGCCGTGGCGAGTTTCACATCTCATGACTCGTGCCTTGAGTCGGTGAAGGATAGCCATGAAGCCGCGGCGCTTGGAGCATCCGAGGGACCGCCGGACGAGAAGCTTGGAGTGAAGCCGGAGGAAGTAGACTTCGAGGCAAGAGACGCGAAGGAGCATTGCAGAGCCGTGCGCCTGATGCTGCCGAGGGACGTGGCCGAGAACGAAGAGAACTTCGAAGGCGAGGGACTCAGAAATGAGAGGAGCGATTGTAACCTCGGGAGGGGTAGTCTTAGGTGAAACTTGGCCATTTGGCCAAGTGTCGGATGGGTTTTCGACACCACCGATCGCCATGGAATGGCAATGATCGCTTCCGAGTCGAGTGTAGCTCGACCGGTATACGATCGATCCGGTTTGTGGCGAATGATCGCATATGTTAGCCGATCAAGGCGGCGGCCGATCGTCAATAGGGTTTTGGCCAACCGCTGTAGCCGATCGGCGGTCGATTACGGGGTCAGAATGATCCGGTGAGGTCCAGCAATGATCGCTAAGAGTTCCGTTGGACAACAACGGCCGCATCCGACGTGTTCGGAGGCCGTTGTAGGATCGGCAATGCCGCCATGGGTGGCAATGATCGATGGCGCCAACGGAAGAAGTTAGCCCTCTCTATAAAAGAGAGGGTGTGAGCCTTTGAGAGGCTAATGCTTAAGTTCCAAACAATCTTCCTAGTGCCCCACAAGCTCTAAACTCTTCTTACTCGCTTTTAATCCATTCTATTTGTAAGAAGAGTGATCTTGATTGTAAAGGTTACCTCCACCTAGCTTGGTGCAAAGGAGAGACCATTTAGTGGATTGGTTGAGCGGAGTGATTCACCGAGGACGAATCGAGGACCGTGGATTAGCGGCGTAGCCGTGAACCACGTTACATCTTGTGTTAGCATTGTCTATTTCCTTTGCTTTGTTTTTATTTGTTTAATTTGCTTGTATTGTTGTTTCCGCTTGCGCTAATCTAATTGTAGACGAGCAAATTCCGATAACCAACGAACGAGGGCTATTCACCCCCCTCTAGCCGGCCATCCGATCTCCCAACAAGTGGTATCAGAGCAGAGGTTGCTTGTCACCGGACTAACCGCCGCAACAAGCCCTACATCAAAAATGGCCGGCTCCAACATCCATCCTCCGAAGTTTGAAGGAGAATTCGCTTGGTGGAAGAAGCGAATGGAGGTATTTTTCGAAACGGATTTTGATATAATGATTACAATGGAATCCGGTTTCATTTTGCCTAGGGATGAAGAGGGGAAGCCAATAGAGAAATCTAGGTGGACCAAGAAGCAAAGAGAGGAGCACCTTGCAAACTCCAAAGCCAAGCACCATCTCTACAATGTGCTTCCTCAACAAGAAATCAACCGAATAGGAGAATGCCTAAGCGCCAAGGAGATGTGGGAGAAACTAATTGAGCTCCATGAAGGCACATCCGAGGCGAAGCTAGCTAGGAGAGATCTCCTCCGCTCTCAACTATCCAACATTAAATTAGAAAAGGGGGAAAAGGTAATCTCTTTACACTCTAGGTTTAAGGAAATTTTAATTGGGCTAACAAGTGTAAATGAGAAGGCCTATAGATGCCTAATAGCTAGGGGACAAGACAAAAACAAAGTAATAGCTAAGAAACGGATCCCCAAGGAATTTCTAGTGAACCCCATAGGCAAAAATCTATTTTGGGTTCCAAAATCCATCCTTAAGGGTTAGAAAACCCCTAGGGTAGTCAACCATATGAACCTAATCTATATCATATTTTGGTTGACTTAGGATGACGGGACAACATTTTTAGATAGTGTTGGGTGATGATAACGTGCCCATAAATAGGTAATAATGCTTAAATCATGATGATTAATGCAATTGCTATGTATATGTGTAATCATGATTTATGATTTTGATATTGGGCACATTATCATGAAAAATAGGTTTAAATCATGCTTTAGGTGATACTTTATTTATTATCATCATATAATGCCTAATGCATGGTTATAATTTGATGAAAACATGTATTTCATGGTCATAATGTGAAATTAAATCATATATATCATTATGATCATGTAGGTTGTTAGATTGACACTTAACCTTGATAGAATTGCATGAATATATTGGTTAAGTATATACAAATACCCCCTAGGATGCATCTCACACTCACTATAGGCTAACTTGATTGCAAACTTAGCATGGGTGAGATGTTAGGATGATACAAATGTCCACTAATGCCTATGGCATTTAGATGGTCATTTAAAGTATCAAAATATCAATAATAGACCAATCATGGGGAAGGCTTATGTTTAATTAATAGACATATTGCCCAAAGATCATGGTTGGATATTTCTAATGTTTTCAAAACAATTTCTTACCTTAAAATACATGTATTCATGTTTTGAAACAATTGGATGCAAAACTAGGTGTTAAAATGGATACTAACATGCTCAAAAACTAGTGGTTTTTCAAGTGTTTGAGTTTTTGGCAAATCTTGTAAAATATAATGATTTTTCATGAAAAACTATTTTTCCTTGATAGGTATACTTAAGAGAAATATGTTCCTCGAATTTCATGATTTTTTGAATTTTTTGGAATTTTTAATGCATTTCTGAATTTCATCCGTAAAACATGTAATTGACTTCCTTTATGCTCAATGACCGCCATATCGATAAGAATGATCGTGGCTCGTAAATCAGAATATTGAAGGCCGATTTCAGTTTGTAAACTAACAAGTGGTACCCAATTTTATACTTGATGTCATATTTTCCCTCCATTATACTTGATGTCATAAGCTTATAACTTTGTGATAATCTTTTTGATGGTGTCAAAGGGGGAGAAAATATTATGTTTAAGTTAATCATTTTAGGGGGAGAAATATATGATAGGGGGAGAAAATTAATATGGAGAGTTTCATGGATTAAGGGGGAGTTGCATGTTGTTATATCATGTTTATCTTTACATGCTTTCTTACCTTAGAATTTATATCAAAAATGTTTTACCTAGCAAGCGGATTGCCACACATCAAAGGGAGATTGTTAGGGCAATCTCTTGCCGTGATATGGTTTTGATGGTGTGTGAAGGGTTTAAGTTAGTGTGTTATGTTGATTTGATATGTGCGTTGAAGTCGTGCGAGGACTTAGTAATTCGCACATGGAGCCATGGCGAGTTCACATCTCATGACTCGTGCCTTGAGTCGGTGAAGGATAAGCTGCGAGCCGTGCGCTTGGAGCATCAGGGACGCCGGACGAGAAGCTTGGAGTGAAGCCGGAGGAAGTAGACTTGAGGCAAGAGGCGAAGGAGCATTGCGAGCCGTGCGCTGATCTTTGGAGGGCGTGGCGAGCGAAGAGAACCGGCGAGGACTCAGAAATGAGTGGCGATTGTAACCGGGAGGGTAGCTCTTAGGTGAAACTTGGCCCATTTGGCCAAGTGTCGGATAGGTTTTCAGACACGGTCGGCCATGGAATGGCGGTCGGCTCAATCAGTGTAGCTCGGGGTATCTGGCCCGGTTTGTGGCGTGATCGATCGGCCATCGTTAGCGATCGGTGCCAAGACTAACGATCGGCTGGCCGTGATCGGTAGTCAATAGGGTTTAGCGCAGGCGCTCGTAGCCGTGGCGGTCGACTACGGGGCGTGATCGGCGAGGTCGTGATGCCAAGAGTTCCGTTGGACAACAGCGGTCGGCATCCGCGTGTTCGGAGGCCGTTGTAGTAACGGCGATCATTGCCATGGCGTGATCGTGATGGCGCAAGGAAGAAGTTAGCCCTCTCTATAAAAAGAGAGGGTGTGAGCCTTTGAGAGGCTAATGCTTAAGTTCCAAACAATCTTCCTAGTGCCCCACAAGCTCTAAACTCTTCTTACTCGCTTTTAATCCATTCTATTTGTAAGAAGAGTGATCTTGATTGTAAAGGTTACCTCCACCTAGCTTGGTGCAAAGGAGAGACCATTTAGTGGATTGGTTGAGCGGAGTGATTCACCGAGGACGAATCGGGGACCGTGGATTAGCGGCGTAGCCGTGAACCACGTTACATCTTGTGTTAGCATTGTCTATTTCCTTTGCTTTGTTTTTATTTGTTTAATTTGCTTGTATTGTTGTTTCCGCTTGCGCTAATCTAATTGTAGACGAGCAAATTCCGATAACCAACGAACGAGGGCTATTCACCCCCCTCTAGCCGGCCATCCGATCTCCCAACATGTGATCCCTTTAAGATTATATGTTAATCTCAATATTTGTCCTTTGTGACTATTTAGCTGTCTACTTGAAGTTTTAATCAGGGTCTACTACTTTAGCAAGTAAACCTATTGACTATGGATGATTCGGTCTATTGAACATGGCTAGGAATGCGACTGATTAAAATGAATAGATTCACGCTAAAAAAGGAAGATTAAATAGATTTACTTCTTTGAGAATTATTCACTGGTTGACCCATTTCTATTGTTGTACTTCGTTCAGTTACGTATTGCTAGAGATCCGGCTGTACACCAACAGTATAGACTAATTGATCTTGGACTTCCATCTTTTACCCTCTAAGCGTGTAAGTAGGTCTTTAAGAAATAGCAAGACATCAAATCCAGGAAAATGGTTTTGTACCACTAGGAGAACGGTTGTGTGTCACCTGAAGGATGGTTGTGTGTCATAAGATGAATGACTATATGTCTTTCATAGAATGGTTATGTACCATTTGAAGAGCGGCTAAGTTAGGCATAACAACTTTTCTTAGCACTGATCGCTCTATGAGCAGCTATGTAAGGTGTAACAACTTTCTTAGCAATGGATTGCTCAGTGTACTTGTTGTCGCACGAATCATTTTCCAATGTATGAATTGATTGTTTTAATGGTCTTTGTAACTATTTATCTCTGTTCTATTAGTCTTTTGGGACTATTAACTCCGATTCTATTTAGTCTATGTGGCTAAATACCTCTTATTGGTCTATATGACCATTTGCCTACGTGGCATATCTTGGGTGCCTCTATTTAGTCTATGTGACTAAATACATCTTATCGGTCTATGTGACCATTTATCTATGTGGTACGTCTTGGACGAGTGGGAGATGTTAGACGTGGAGCAATTACTGTGCGCATCGCACAGTAACTGTGCACGGACTCAAAGGAGTGTGTGCATTTCTTCATGACTTCTGCGCGTCCAAACTCCTATATAGGAGGGAGAGTCCAAGAGTAGAGAAGGGGGAAAGAACATCGAGAGGCTGCAAGGAGAGATCAACGAAAACCAGAAATTTCGTCGGAACTTGATTTGTGAACAAGGAGGGATCTTCTAGCTTCAAAGTGATTATCCCTCATATGGCGAGCTTCTTCCCCTTCGATCATTGACAACATTCCCCTCCGCTAGAAGCACTGTAAGTATCCGACTTTAAATATCTGATACATTCAATTCTTGAAAAATTTCAAAGGCGTAGTAGATCCATATCTTAGCCACGTAAGTCCAAGAGTATAGTCTTGGCAGTGAAACTCCAAATATAGATATTTGGCAAAGGAAAAGACAAAGGATGTAGTCTTAGTCGTGTAAGTCCAAGTGTATAGTCTTGGCGGCGTATAACCCGATAGTATAACATAGCCGATGGAAGCACCTGAAGACTAATGCGTAAGGTGAAGGAGTCATGGAGGACTCGAATGAACCCTGAGGGTGTGAGGTTGATGGAGGTGGCTAGAAGGCTTAGGTCTAGGGTAAAGGTGGTCGATCAAGTATGAGGGGATCATACTGTTAGGGATCGTTTGGAATCTAGAGAGGGGGTGAATAGCTTTTTCGTTTCTACAAAAATGATTAGCGGAAGAAAACAAAGATAATATAAGTAAAAACGAAAGAACAATGCTAACAAGGCCTTTACGTGATTCGGAGATAACGCTCCTACTCCACGGCGATCCTTAAGGTGGATCAACCCAAGCAATTCCACTAAGAAGCTTTCCTTTACACCAAAACCTCCTCTTCTTTACAAAGAATAAAACTTGAGCTTAGAGAGAGGAGGAGAAGATTTAAGATCACTTAGAAAGCTTGAAAAACTTGTGGGAGCTTAGGAAAATGATCAGAGTATAAGCATTAGCCTCTTTTTGCTCCCCTTGGTCTCTTTTAATAGGTAAGAGCCTCTTTTCCTGTTGGAGGTCTATCAGTCAATTGCCGCCGATTCTAATGGCTTCTGAACAGTCGGAATCGGTGGATTTGTTGTCGTCATCGCCAACGGGAAGACTATCAGTCGACTGCCAAAAGTGGCAGTTCGACTGATACTACCCGTAGCCGGCGATCGCCAGCTATGGGCTTTTCGCTCGTGGGGCCGATTACCAATAATGGCACGATCGCCATCTTGTATGCGGCTGGTTCGAAGTCGACTCACCCCGACCGATAACCCCACGATCGCTAACAGCCCTCCAACCTCTAATGCTGCATTTTAAAGGTCAGTTCGACTGACACTATGTTCCAGTCAACTGGCACACCCCAAGTATGACTAATTCATACTTGAAAACATACCCTAAGCCTAGACTTAACCTTCTAGCTTCTCCATCAGCCTTGCGCCTCCAGGATTTCTCTGAGTCCACGACTCCATCCATGTGCTTGCCTTCAAAAGCTTCCTTCGGTTTCGTCATGCTTTGGGTTTCTTCTTTGCCAAAGTACGCTTGGACTTTATGCCGCCAAGACTACATGCTTGGACTTATGCCGCCAAGACTTGCCTTTGGTCTTTCTTTGCCAAGGACTGCTTGGACTTTACGCCGCCAAGATTACATGCTTGGACTTACGCCGCCAAGACCTTTCCTTTGACTTCTCTTTGCCAAGATCACACTTGGACTTGTCTTTTACCAAGTCTTCATACTTGGATTTTCCTGTCACTTAAACATGTTCACAATTAGATCACAAAACATTTCCTAACTTAGATGATTATCCAAACATCAAAATATATAAATGTTTGGGGCATTGTTGCACCAACACATACTTGGGTTAAACCTCATGGTTGAAGTTTATTAGTTGACTGGGGCTTTGTACCAATTGATTGGTCGAGTGTTCAGCACTCGGGATCCTAGTCAACTTGGAGAAGTCGTCAGGGATTATGACCAGTCGACTGGTTATGTAGTCGACTAAGGCTTGACTACCGGCTAAGTGCTCTAGCAGTCGACTGGTGGCTTGTACCAGTCGATAGGTCCATGGCAGTCAACTGGTGGTAGTAGATACGAGCATAGAAGCTCTGGTAGTCAATTTGACAGTTGACTAAGGCTTTGGTAGTCGACTACTGGTAAAAGCAATTGACTTCTTAGGTATATGTTGGGTAGAATCCAACGTGGATTAGTCCGTTGTGATGGAGTCAAAGATGTGAATGATGGAGTCAAAGATGTTCCTGATGATCCATTAAAAATAATTGAAGGTCCAATTACAAGATCTAGAGCTAGGAAGATGACGGAAGTGCTAAATGTTGTTGGATATCGATTGGCCGGCTAGAGGGGGGTGAATAGCCCTTTTCGTTTGGATGCCGGTATTTGCTCATCTACAAAACTAATTAGCGCAAGCGGAAGACTAATAAAGACAAGCAAATAGAAATACGAGAAAACAAACGCTAACAAGGAATGTAATGTGGTTCACGGCTACGCCGCTAATCCACGATCCAGATTCGTCCGAGGTGAATCACTCCTCCAAAGCCAATCACTATTGGTCTCTCTTTTGCACCAAGCTAGGTGGAGGTAACCTTTACAATCAAGATCACTCTTCTTACAAATAGAATGAAGTAAAAATGAGTAAGAAGAGTTTAGAGCTTGTGGGGCACTAGGAAGATCACTTAGAGCATAAGCATTAGCCTCTTAAAGGCTTACACCCTCCCTTTTTATAGAGAGGGCTGATTTCTTCCCGTTGGCCGCCACCAGTCGACTGCCGCCCTTGGCAGTCGACTGCCGTCACTACAACGGCCTCCGAACACGTCGGATCCCGACCGTTGTAGTCCAATGGAACTCTTGGCAGTCGACTGATGGACCTCATCAGTCGACTGCTGCCTCCGTAGTCGACTGCCCAATCGGCTACGAACGGTTTTGTGGCCAAAACCCTATTGACGATCGGCCGATCGCCGCTTCAGCGATCGATCGATGGATTTCGATCGCGCCGCGTATGGCGATCGATCACGGCCAATCGATCGATCGTGATACCAATCGAACTCACTCGACTTAGGCAATCGCGCCATGACATGGCGATCGGGTGTCGAGAAACTCATCCGACACTTGGCCAAATGGGCAAGTTTCACCTAAGAGCTACCCTTCCCCGGGTTACAATCGCTCACTCTCATCTCTCGGAGTCCCTCGCCTTCGAAGTTCTCTTCGTTCTCGGCCACGTCCCTCGGCAGCATCAGGCGCACGACTCTGCAATGCTCCTTCGCGTCTCTTGCCTCAAAGTCTACTTCCTCCGGCTTCACTCCAAGCTTCTCGTCCGGCGGTCCCTCGGATGCTCCAAGCGCACGGCTTCCGCAAAGCTATCCTTCACCGACTCAAGGCACGAGTCATGAGATGTGAAACTCGCCACGACTCCATGTGCGAATTACTAAGTCCTGCACGACTTCAACGCACATATCAAATCAACATATCAAACTAACTTAAACCCTTTTCCACACCATCAAAACCATATTACGGCAAGAGATTGCCCTAACAATCTCCCCCTTTTTGATGTGTGGCAATCCGTTAAGTTAGGTAAAAAAATTTGATATAAATTCTAAGGTAAGAAAGCATGTAAACATAAACATGATATAGCAACATGCAACTCCCCCTTAATCCATGAAACTCTCTATGCAAATTTTCTCCCCCTATCATATATTTCTCTCCCTAAAATAATTAACTTAAACATAATTATTTCTCCCCCTTTGACACCATCAAAAAGATTAACACTAAGTTATAAGCTCATGGCATCAAGTATAAAGAGAAACATACACTAAAATCAGTCAAAACCTGATTCCGATCCATCGATCATTGCTATCGGTATGGCGATCGGTAATTAAAGAATCAATTTACATTTTTCTGGATGAATTTTAGAAATGCATTATTAATTCTAAAAAATTCGAAAAATCATGAAATTTGGGGAACATATTTCTTTTAAGTATATCTATCAGTGAAAAATATGTTTTCATGAAAAATCATTATATTTCCACATATTTGCCAAAAATCCAAAAGCTTTAAAAACTACTAGGTTTTTGATCATAAGAGTATCCATTTTAACACCTAGTCTTGCATCCAATTGTTTCAAAACATGAATACATAGATTTTAAAGTAAGAAATTGTTTTGAAAATATATGAAATATCCAACCATGATCTTTGGGCAATATGTCTATGAATTAAACATAAGTCTTCCCCATGATTGGTCTATTATTGCTATGTTGATACTTTAAATGACCATCTAAATGCCATAGGCATTAGTGGACATTTCAGACATCCTAACATCTCACCCATGCTAAGTTTGCAATCAAGTTAGCCTATAGTGAGTGTGAGATGCATCCTAGGGGGTATTTGTATATACTTAACCAATATATTCATGCAATTCTATCATGGTTAAGTATCAACCTAACAATTAACATGATCATAATGACATATATGAATAAATTTCACATAATGATCATGAAATACATGTTTTCATCAAATTATAATCATGCATTAGGTATTATATGATGATAATAGACAAAGTATTACCTAAAACATGATTCAAACCTATTTCTCATGATAACGTGCCAAATGTCAAAATCATAAATCATGATTGCAAACATACATAGCAATTACATTAATCATCATGATTTAAGCAATATTATCTATTTATGGGCACGTTATCATCACCCAACACTATCTAAAAAATGTTATCCCGTCATCCTAAGTCAACCAAAATATGATATAGGCTAGGTCCATGTGGTTGACTACCCTAGAGTTATTCTAACCCTTAAGGATGGATTTTGGAACCCAAAATAAGTTCTTTCCTATTGGGTTCACTAGATATTCCTTGGGGATCCATTTTCTAGCAATTACTTTCTTTTTATCTTGTCCCCTAGGTATGAGGCATTTGTAAGCCTTTTCATTTTTCTTTTCCTTATATCCTAGGTCTTTTTTATTGAAGCTTGCCCTTTGGCTCCCTATAATCATGTTCAATGTGTTGGAGCCAATTGTGAATTTCTCTAGGGCTTTGGTTAAATAATCTACCTTTTCCCTTAATGCCCTATTTTCCTCTATGCATGCATCATTAACATCCAAAGGCATATAGTCATGTGAGCATGCATCATCATGGCAAGAAGAAACATTATCATTATTATTTAAGCATGCATTTTCTAGCTTATTTTCTAATGCCTTAATTTGATTAAGCATGCTTTTATTTTTCTTTTTCATGCCAAATAACTCCTTAGTTAAACTAGAAATTATGGAAACTATTTTCTTAGGGGAAGCATTCATTACCATAGTTTCCATGTCTTCTTCTTCTTCTTCGGATGATGAGGATGTAAAAGCTCCCCCTTCATTTGAGCTCTCCCCACTTGAGCTTGATCCTTCATTTTCGGTGGAGGAGGAGAAATCCGAGTCATGAAGAGCCATTAGTGCTAGGTTGGAGTAGACATGCTCTTCTTCTTCGGATGAGGATGAAGAGGCAAGGTCATCCCATGTCTTGGCTTTGAGCGCCATGGCCTTCCCTTTTCCTTTTTCCTTCTTCTCCTCTTCCTTCTTTTTACTTCCCTTCTTCTTCTTCTTTTCTTCTTTCTTCTTTCTTTCTTCCTTGCTCTTGTTTAGGAGGGGACAATTATCCCTTATATGTCCCTCTCCTTGGCAATTATAACATATGACCTTCCCCCTTGGTCTTCTATTCCTATCATTAGATTTATTAAATCTAAAATTCTTAAATGCACGTCTTACCTTCCTTACCATATAGGCTTCTTCGGTGCTATCCAAGGAAGAGGAGGAAGACGCTTCGTCATCGGAGGAGGAGGGAATTTCCATCTTCTTCTTCCCCTTGTTCGCTATCAAAGCTACTCCTCTTGAGGGTTGAATTCTAGGCTCTTCTTGTATTCCTTCAAGCCTAGTTTCGTGAAGCTCCATTGTTGAGAAAAATTCCTCCAAGGTACTTACTTCCAAGTTCTTGGAGATGTAAAATGAGTCCACCATGGAGCTCCATTTTGAGGACCAGGGAAAGGCATCTATGGCCTTCATTACCATATCCCGGTTTGATAGCTTCTCACCTACACTTGTTAGCCCAATTAATATTTCTTTGAATCTAGAATGCAAAGAAGTTACCTTTTCTCCCTTTTCTAATTTAATGTTGGATAGTTGGGAGCGGAGGAGATCTCTCCTAGCTAGCTTCGCCTCGGATGTGCCTTCATGAAGCTCAATTAGCTTCTCCCACATCTCCTTGGCGCTTAGGCATTCTCCTATTCGGTTGATTTCTTGTTGGGGGAGCACATTGAAGAGATGATGCTTGGCTTTTGAATTTGCAAGGTGCTCTTCCCTTTGCCTTTTGGTCCACCTAGATTTCTCTATTGGCTTCCCCTCTTCATCCCTAGGCAAAACGAAACCGGATTCCATTGTAATCATAATATCAAAATCTGTTTCGAAAAATACCTCCATTCGCTTCTTCCACCAAGCGAATTCTCCTTCAAACTTCGGAGGATGGATGTTGGAGCTGACCATTTCGAAAATTGCTTGTTGTGGCGGTTAGTCCTCGACAAGCTTTCCTTGGCTCTGATACCACTTGTTGGATATCGATTGGCCGGCTAGAGGGGGTGAATAGCCCTTTTCGTTTGGATGCCGATATTTGCTCGTCTACAAAACTAATTAGCGCAAGCGGAAGACTAATAAAGACAAGCAAATAGAAATACGAGAAAACAAACGCTAACAAGGAATGTAACGTGGTTCACGGCTACGCCGCTAATCCATGATCCCGATTCATCCGAGGTGAATCACTCCTCCAAAGCCAATCACTATTGGTCTCTCCTTTGCACCAAGCTAGGTGGAGGTAACCTTTACAATCAAGATCACTCTTCTTACAAATAGAATGAAGTAAAAATGAGTAAGAAGAGTTTAGAGCTTGTGGGGCACTAGGAAGATCACTTAGAGCATAAGCATTAGCCTCTTAAAGGCTTACACCCTCCCTTTTATAGAGAGGGTTGATTTCTTCCCGTTGGCCGCCACCCGATCACCGCCCTTGCGCGTCATTGCCACTACGACCAACACGTCGGATCCCGACCGTTGTAGTCCAACGGAACTCTTGGCGATCGGATCGATGGACCTCATCGATTATCGCCTCGTCAATCGGCCGCCGCCGGCATCGGCTACGACGGTTCTGGCCAAAACCCTATTGACTACCGATCATTGCGCTTGGCCAGTTGATCGATGGTCTTGGCGATCGCCCACGTATGGCGATCGATTGTTGCAATCGATCGATCGTATACGGTCGAACTCACTCGACTCAGAGCAGTCGACTGCCATGACATGGCAGTCGACTGGTGTCAAGAAAACTCATCCGACACTTGGCCAAATGGCCATGTTTCACCTAAGAGCTACCCTTCCCCGGGTTACAATCGCTCACTCTCATCTCTCGGAGTCCCTCGCCTTCGAAGTTCTCTTCGTTCTCGGCCACGTCCCTCGGCAGCATCAGGCGCACGGCTCTGCAATGCTCCTTCGCGTCTCTTGCCTCGAAGTCTACTTCCTCCGGCTTCACTCCAAGCTTCTCGTCCGACGGTCCCTCGGATGCTCCAAGCGCACGGCTTCCGCAAAGCTATCCTTCACCGACTCAAGGCACGAGTCATGAGATGTGAAACTCGCCATGGCTCCATGTACAAATTACTAAGTCCTGCACGACTTCAACGCACATATCAAATCAACATATCAAACTAACTTAAACCCTTTGCCACACCATCAAAACCATATTACGGCAAGAGATTTCCCTAACAAATGTGTTAATTGAAGATTCTAAGGCCAAAGCTATAATTGAAGCAGATTTGACCAAGAGAAAATCATGTGGCTTAGTCAACTTAATTCAAGCCATACATAAGCTTAGTTAGCCTCCAAGTCATATTTTGATATAATTCTAAATGTTAAGCTCATTTGCTATCCTTATTTGGGTTGTAATGGTGACTTAAGGCTAATATAGCTATGTAGTCTACTTAGGCCTTTTCTAAATGGGCTTCCTTTTGGCCTTTTAGGATTTTTAGGTCACCCTGATGAAGGTAGGAAACTTTGCTTCCCAATTCAACTCGGTCGCTTGTTTATGGCGATCCCATCGATGTCCCCGGATTAAAAAAATTTAATCCTAGACAAAAAGGGAACACCCAAGCAATCGTTTCATAGTCGTGCTATTCGATTAGAGTGGTTACTTAAACAAACTTATTGTTCAAGCGACCAACCTCTATTCTACGAATAGCCACGGAATAGACGATATACGGATCGCCGGCTTTTGTGTTTATGTTCGGGGTCCAAGTATATTTAGCCACAAAACAGAATATATCATGCATATATAATTGAAAAAAATTACAAACATGTTACATATGAAGATAGATAAGTGTTATACCTCTCGATCTTCTATTGTATGACCTTCCTCCTTTTGGACGTCGTGTGGGCGACGATCTACCAAAAGTTGAAGCTCCTAGATCACCAATCTTCCTTCCTTGCTCGTTCCGAGCAAGAGGAAGAATAGAAACAAGACCCTTCTCGTTTCTTTAGCCAACCAACAAACAACAAGCAAGTTGCTTGCCGCCGGCCAACAAGGAGAAGATGAGAAAGATGAATGTCGGCCAAGAGCTCCAAGGGAGGACCCTAAGCCTTGTTTCCACCAGCCAAGGAGAGGAGAAGAGCTAGGTTTGGATGTCGGCCAAGGGAGGAGAGGGGTTGTATGGGCACCGGCCACCAAGGAAGAAGAAGAAGATAAGGAAAAGGTTTCCTTATTTGGTGCCGCCAACTCCAAACCCTAACTCCAAGCCTTTTGCCACCAACTCCAAACCTCCCTTGCATCTAATTCATCTCCACGCCAACCCTTAAGCCCCTTTTTATAGAGTTAAGGATAAGCCTTGTTTTAATCTCCACCATTGGTTCTAGGGATTTAATCTCAACCGTCAGATCTAGAGATTTAATCTCAACCGTCGGATCTAGAGATTTAATCTCTACCTTTGGATATAGAGTTTTGATTTGATCCATTGGATCTAGGCTTCATGAGGTATTAATAGGCTATAATAGGGACCATGAGGAGGAGTTGGATCTTGGTCACCCAATGGATCAAACTCATATAAAGTCCGATCTATTAATGATAATCCAATCAACTAAAGGATTATCATTGATCTACCTCGCCAACCCCCATAAGTTAATATGGGCTCCATATATTATATGTATAATTTCTCGCCATGTTTAAGATCTCGAATGTCCGTCGATTAATTAATTACTGACCATTAATTAATCAACATCTAACTCCATGAGTAGTACCACTCAACCTTTTTATCATGCCGGACCAAGTCCTCCTGCAGGGTTTACATGATGAACCTTATGAGCTCCTCAAGGGGAAATCATAATCCTAATATATAGGACACAGTTTCCTCCTATAATAAACGGCACACCATATAAATAATATCATTTCCCAACTTACTGAGCCTATCGATTTAATCTATAAATCTCGCCCATTGGTAAATCAAAGAAATGAATACTAAGTATATGTGCCCATTATTATATCGGGATTAAGAGTATGTACAAATAATATCTGAGGTCCTATTCGATTATGTAGTCAGCAATAAATCGAATCACCTCTAAGTCGGTCCTGCTCAATACACACAAAGTGTACTAGTGTGATTCTATGGTCAAGACAAACCAATAGCAAATCACACTACAACCATACCAATGGTTTATCCAAAGTCATCTCGGTTGTGAGCCTATACTTATACTTTTACAAGGAGCCTATAACATAATCTCCCGTGTGACACCACACACCATGTTATCTACAATGTAATATATTAGACAATATGCATCACCATAAATATGCAAACAATGATCATGTGATTCTTATTTTAAAATAAAGATGTTCATACAAAAGATAGACTTTTCAGTATACATCCCAACAATCTCCCACTTATACTAAAAGACTATGATGTCCTCAAACTGTCATACATCTGATCCCCATTCCCTCCACATGCCTATCAAAAGCTCTCGCCGGAAGGACCTTAGTGAAAGGATCTTCCAGGTTATCCTCCGATGCAATCTTGGCCACCGCAACTTCTCCTCTCTTTACGATTTCTCGTATCAGGTGGTACTTGCGCTCTATGTATTTACTTGCCTTATGGGCTCGTGGTTCCTTCGAGTTTGCAACTGCACCACTATTATCACAATAAATTGTGATAGTTCTAGGCAAACTACAAATCACATCCAAGTCCATCAGGAAGTTCCTGAGCCACACAACTTCTTTGGTCGCCTCATAGGCTGCCACATACTCAGCTTCCATGGTAGAGTCCGCCACGCATTTCTTCTTGACACTCCTCCATACTATGGCTACACCTCCCAAAGTAAACACAAAACCTGAGGTAGAGTTACTATTATCCCTATCTGATTGGAAGTCGAAATCTGTGTAACCCACATGGAGTACTTGGTCTGCCTGGTAAACTAGCATATAATCCCTAGTCCTTCTCAAGTACATCAATATATGTTTTACCACAGTCCAATGTCTCTGTCCTGGATTACTCTGATATCTGCTGACCATGCCCATGATAAAGCAGATATCTGGTCTCGTACATAGCATCGCATACATGAGGCTTCCTACAGTCGAAGCATAAGGAACCGCCTTCATCTCCTCTATCTCCTCAGATGTTCTAGGACACATCTCCTTAGATAAAGGAACTCCATGCCTGAAAGGTAGAAAACCTTTCTTGGAGTTTTTCATGCTAAAACGATCCATAATAGGGTATGTGTATGAAGCTTAAGATAATCACAACATCCTTTTCCTGCGATCCCTTATAACCTTGATCCCAAGGATGTGTCCCACTTCTCCCAAGTCCTTCATATCAAACTGTTTGGACAACCATACCCTTACGTCTGATAACACCTTGACATTGTTGTCAATTAACAAAATGTCATCTACGTATAGTACAAGAAATATCACTACGTTTCCGTCACATCTCTTGTATACACAAGACTCATCCAGACATAGAATAAATCCATAAGACTGGATTACCTCATCAAAGAGGATGTTCAAAGACCTTGAAGCTTACTTTAATCCATAAATTGACCAATTAAGCTTACATACAAGATGTTCTTTGTCCTTCGCAATGAATCCCTCTGGTTTCTTCATATAGATGTTTTCCTCAAGACTTCCATTAAGGAAAGATGTCTTGACATCCATCTGCCACACCTCATAATCCATATGAGCTACAATGCATAAGAGAAATCGGATAGACTTAAGCATGGCTACCGGCAAAAAGGTCTCCTCATAATGGATACCCTCTTTCTGAGTATGCCCCTTTGCAACAAGCCTCGCTTTGAAGGTCTCAACCTTCCCATCTATTCCTCTCTTTCTTTTGTAGATCCACTTGCATCCAATGATTTTTACACCATCGGGTGGTTCTACTAGCTCCTAGACCTGATTTGAATCCATAGATTCAATCTCAGCATTCATTGCACTTTGCCAAGATACTGCATCTTTATCTTGGATTGCCTCGTCATATGTCCAGGGATCAGGTTCATATTTGCCAGGGACCAAATCAGAAGATTCTCCCAAGAACATGAATCTATCAGGCTATCTCACAACCCTCCCACTACGACGAGGTATCACCTGTGTATCCTCTGTGACATGCGGTGCAGTGACTTGTGGTATATCTTCTTGTACTGGTGGTACTGAAGAAGTGACTTTCCCTTTCAATTCCTCCAGAATAATCTTACTCATGGGCATGTGGTTCATCACATAGTCTTCCTCTAGAAATCTGGCGTTCGTGCTGACGATCACCCTCTGATCTCTAGGACTATAAAATAAACCACCTTTCGTTCCTCTAGGATAGCTAACGAACATGCGTACTTCTATACGAGGTTCCAAATTACCAGCATCTGCCTTCAGCACATGTGTTGGACTCCCCCATATCTGAATATGTCTTAGACTAGGCTTTCGCCCAGTCCATAATTCTGTGGGAGTAGAAGGTACTGATTTAGATGGAACCAAATTCAGAATGTACACCGCCGTATCTAGAGCATATCCCCAAAATGAATCTGGCAACTCAGAATAACTCATCATCGATCTAACCATCTCAATAAGAGTCATATTCCTTCGCACTGCTACACTATTCTGCTGGGGTGTGCCAGGTGCAGACAATTGGGACTGAATCCTAGCCTCTGATAAGTAATTCCTAAACTCTCCCAAGAGGTACTCACCACCACGATCAGATTGTAGTGTCTTGATACTTTTACCTTGACGTTTCTCCACATTAGCCTTGAATTCTTTGAACTTGTCAAAGCATTCAGACTTGCGGTGCATCAAGTAAATGTATCCATATCTCGAATAAGCGTCTATAAAAGAGACAAAATACTCAAAACCACCTCTAGCCTGGATAGACATAGGACCACACAAATTAGAATGAACCAATTCTAACACATCTTTGGCTCTATACCCCTTGTCCTTAAAAGGCCTCTTGGTCATTTTACCCTCCAAGCAAGATTTGCAGGTTGGGAAATCTTCCACCACTAATGAACCCAGAGGTCCATCAGCTATCAACCTTTGAATTCTGCTTAGGTTAATATGACCAAGCCTAAGATGCCAAAGATATGTTTGGTTCATCTTCGAAGGTTCTTTTCTCTTATTTGAATTAGAAGATGAGTTATTAACTTCTATTTGCATCATGGGAGCTTTTGGTTCAAGTGTGTGTAGATTTCCTATCAATGCACCCGAACAGATAATGTCCCGATTTCTTTTTATAACAACTCTGTCATTAAAAGAAATAGAATATCCATCCATAAACAATTTAGAAATCGAAATTAAATTATTTCTAAATAAAGGTACATAAAGGCAATTCTTAAGAACCAAAACATTATTTTTCTCAAAAGATAAATTAACGTCTCTCACTGCAATAGTTGCAACCTTCATGGCATCGCCCAAGTATACGGTAATCTCTCCCTCATCCAGTCGTCTGGTTTCCTGGAACCCCTGCAAAGTATTTCAGACATGATCAGTGGCTCCCGTATCTACACACCAAGTGTCGGTAGATAACACCGCTAAACATGTTTCAACGACTAGACCAAAAGATATACCTTTGTTCTGCTTGCGGTTGGGGCAGTCCTTCTTCTAGTTTTCAGTCTGCTTACAAGTGAAGCACTTGCCTTTCGACTTCTTCACTCCTCCCTGAGTTCCTCCCACCACCTTTGCCCCAGTTTGTTTCTTCTTCTTCTTGCCTTTCGGCTTAGAAGTAGAAACCTTTTGGGTCACTATGGCATGCACCTGAGCACTCTGATGAAATAGGCCCTCTGTCGCCTAGAGTTCTATCAGAAGCTCCGCCAATGAATACAACCTCTTGTTCATGTTGTAGTTCAGGTAAAATTGCTCAAAACTCCTAGGTAGAGACTGGAGAATGATATCAACCTGGGTTTCTCCATTGATCTCAGCTCTGAGGACTTCCAACTCATTTAAATGAGCCATCATCTTGAGAACATGATCCCTCACGGGTGTTCCCTCGATCATGGTGGTCGTCATCAAGTTCCTCATGGCTTCCTGCCTTGCAGCCTGATTCTGGTGTCCAAAAAGCTCTTTGAGATTGAGCATCATGTCATAAGCAGTGGGCATTGTTGGTGCAATCAGCTAAGGTCACGATTGACCAGGACTCGAGCTTGACTTGAGAGATGTTTTGATGTTCGACAAAAATATATGACAATGTAATTGTCATGGGAAAGTGCAAGTCTTAGGTACTTGGCATGGAAAGTCCAAGTGGGACACTTGGCATTTGGGAAAGTCCAAGCATGGGTCTTGGCAATGAAAAGTCCAAGTCATGGGTCTTGGGATGGAAAGTCCAACATGGGTTGGCAAGGGAAAGTCCAAGCAAGAGTCTTGGCATTTGAGAAGTCCAAGGGGTTTGATATTGGCGGCGTAAAGTCCAAGGGTGAAGTCTTGGCAGCATAAGTCCAATGGTTTGTGGCGTAAAGTCCAAGCGGAGTTTTGGCGGTGTAAGTCCAATGTGCCTTGAAAGTGTATACACCGTTAGCATAGCCGATGGAAGCACCTGAAGGCTAGCGCGATGGATGAACAAGTCATGGATGACTTGGAGGGATCCGAGAGGTGTGAGGCTGATAAAGGTGGCTAGAAGGCTTAGGTCTATGCTAAGGGTGGTCTAGCAAGGATGGGGGAACCATACTTGGGCTAAAACCTTATGTTTGAGGTGTGCCAGTCGACTGGTGTCATGTGGCAGTCAACTATACTAAGTCATCTAGGATTTGACTGCAGGAGTTGCCCTAGCAGTCGACTTCCATAGGTGGGTAGTCGACTGATTGGTCGAGCAGTCGATTGATCTTGTGATCAGTCAATTGGTGCTCGTGAAATTGGGCACATAATGGAGTCGAGACTCGACTGGTCGAGTGAAGGCTCCATCAGTCGACTGATGATGGATCCGTTGAACTTATCTAGCGTGGATCTAGCCATTGTCTCACGATAAAAGTGGCATTAGTCAACTGATGGTCCCGACCAGTTGACTGATCGACTTTTTCCAGCACAGATTGAAGCTTTATAAGGAGCTCATGATGGAGGAAAAATGCATGGTTTCTTGAAGGCTTTTGGGGTGATTTGCTGTTGCAAATCAGGGTCTCCAAGTTGATTTCAAGCAACCAAGTGATCAAGCATTCAAAGAGCAATTGTAAAGTAGTTTTTCTTTACTTGCATTGTATTTCATTATTGTATTTGCTTGTATCCATTTAGATTATTGTTGTAATCTATTGTACGGGGTTTCTTCACCTCCGACTTGTGTCGAGAAGGAGTTATTTGTGATTAGTGAGTGTGTGTGCATCCTAGAGCTCTTTAGAGCTTGATCCATGGAGTAGGAACCATTCGGTTCCGAACCACGTTATATCTTTGTGTTCGTGTTTGTTTTAATTTATTATTGCTTTTATTATTATTATTACGCTGCGCATAACGAGTTTTGTAGAGACGAACGCGAACGAGTTTCATCATGTATAGGACGCGCTATTCACTCCCCCCCTCTAGCGTCCAATTGATCCCCAACAAGTGGTATCAGAGCGAGGCTGCTCTTGAAGTTTAACAAATAAGGGAGCACGCTAGAGGGTGAAGATGGAAGTCCAAGAACAATTAGGATGGGACATCAACACACTGGTGCCCTACACCCTATACAGATGAGAAGGCTTCAATTCTTGGAAGAGAAGAATTGAAGATTTTATTATGATGAGATATTTTGAGGAATGGTCCATTTTGATGGATGGATTTGAATATCCAAGAGTGCCAAGAGGTGGATTCCTCAAAAAGAAGAGATGGACCAAAGAGCAAGTCCAAGCATCCGAGAAAAATGATAAGGTGATAAAATTTTTAATTGATTTAATGCCTAACAAAATCTTGTGTATGTTAGGTAATTATGTAGATGTCAAGGAGCTATGAAGCCAAGTGGCAAAGCTCCATGAAAATTTATCATCGGTCCAAGAAGAAGAAGAAGAAGAGGAGTGCTCACCCTCTCAAGCTCAAGCAAGCACATCACCATCTAAAGAGCTTGAGGAGTCGGCAGTTGATAGGGAGTCAACTTCTAGATCGGTGGAGGAAGTGGAAGAAGCATCCACCTCAAGGATTGAGGGGGAGGAGAGAACTTCTACACCGGAACATCAAGAAGAAGCTTCGACATCCGGTCAAGATGAAGAAGCTCAAAATCCGACTCCGGCACCTACAACCACCCTAGGTAACTCAATCAATATGGTTTTAAATAAAAAACATATAATTTGTTTTGAGTGTAGGGAATCTGGATACTACAAGAGTAAGTATCCAAAAAGGGTCAAGAAGGCTCAACCGGCTCCAAAAGTCAAGGATGTCGGTGCTCCAAGTCAAAAGAGCAAGGAGCATATCATATGCTTCAAGTGCAACTCAAAGGGGCATTATCGGAGTCAATGCCCTAGGGGGAAGAATAAGGGGCAAGAAGGAGCATTACAAGTAGGGGGAGCTTCTATAGCTAACCCTAAGGTATATTTAAACAATGCTTGTTCTTTAAATTCTAGTCAAAAGCATGCTAAGAATAATTTTAATAGTCTTGTTGTTTATCATAAAGAACATGCTATAAATAGAGAATTTTGTTTAGGAGCCAAAAATATCTACCTTTCAAAGAAGGAGAAATTTGGGACTAATATCCCTAGAAACATCCTTCCTAGGGAGTCTATTAGGAAAATAGGAGAACACTTAGACCTTAATCCTAAATAGACTAGACACATGCCTAGGAAGAACAATGGCCAAAAACTTAATCAAAAATCAAAAATTGGGCAATTAGAATTAGAAAACCAAGCAGGTCAAGGCTTGAGAAACATGAAAAGACCCTAAATAGGATACAAAATCAATTTCAAGGGTCTAATGGTCAAAGTCAAGGGTCAAAACCTCAAAGTCAACATCTAATACCCAAGAAACAAAAGTCAACCAAGGGCAAGCAAGGTTTGGGTCACAAACCTAAGCCTAA
Source organism: Wurfbainia villosa (assembly GCA_025175895.1). Classification (NCBI taxonomy): domain Eukaryota; kingdom Viridiplantae; phylum Streptophyta; class Magnoliopsida; order Zingiberales; family Zingiberaceae; genus Wurfbainia; species Wurfbainia villosa. The sequence goes on from CM045995.1 coordinate 29,791,336, forward strand.
GGTGGCTTATCATAGTGTTCCATTTGATTATGGAACACAAACTAGGTCTAGGAAGACCAAGGTTACTAGGGAAGTTATCCCTATGAGTAACCAAGGTTTGTGCCTAGTGGCTAGGGTTTCTAGGAAACCTAGGGTGGCCACTAAGAAGGTTGCAAGGGAAGTTACCCCTAGAGTCAACCTAGGTAAGACCAAAATGGCCAAGGCTACCAAGCCTAGGAGGGTCATTAGGAAAGTATCTAGGGAGGTTATCCCTAAGAAATACCTAATTAACCCTAGGAGCTCAAATAGGTTTTGGGTTCCTAAGAGCGTGATTGATTCATGCTAGATGGGTTTAGGGTGTGCCAACCTTGATTGGGTGGGTAGTTAACTCAACCATGATAAAAGTAGCACTTTAGGTTATTTTCAAGGTTATGGTTACCTTGGAAATACATTTGAGCTTTAATCCTAAAAGATTTTAGGATGTGCCAATATTATTTGAGAAGTTTGATAAATTGATCAAATTGGCACATTTTAGGTTTAGAGGTCATAGTGTGCCATTTTGGGTTTTTGGCACATTAGGGAGAAAAGTAATATTATGGAAAAATATACTTAATTATATCAAATGGCAATTAATATTAAAATTTAGGTATTATTATACCTATACTTTTTATTTTCCATGCCTTGATTTGTCATATGTCATGACATGACATCATGTTTATTTTCATCACTTATATGTCATGATCATGTTTAGGATTTAGGATTAATGTCATGTATTTTTAGATTATATCTTATGCCATGACATCATGATTATGATCATGTGTTTATTTATATCATCTCTAATGCCATAATCATTCATGCATTTAAGATAATTTGATTGAAATTGATTTAAGGACAATGGCATGACTTGGAGTCCCATTTATAAGGGAATCAAGTAGGGTTGCCTTAGAAAATTTCATGAAATCCTAGATTAAATTAACCAAAACCCACATCTCACATTAAATTGACATGTATGTGTATGTTATACACCCTAAATACATGTGAGATGCGAGGATATGAGTTAAGTTCAAGGTGCATAGTTTTTGCATCTAGATGAACTCAAACTCATCTTATATGAGTTGGTGGATCATTGGGAAAGCTTGTGTATAAGTCATGTACATTGAGCCCAAGGAATATGATCCAAAATAAGGTTTTGAAAAAATTTTAAAATCAGTTTAGAAAACCTTGGTGAAGTCTATCTTTTGATAGCAATCACCATTGATGAAGTCGATACAAAGTGAGCCAAAATATAGAAGTTTTTTTCACTTTTTAATTTTATATCAATTTTAGTATTTTATGGGTAAAATATTTTTCTATTATTTTTCACCCATTGTATTGACTATAAGTAATATACGTATCAAATTTCATAATTTTTCGATATACGTATAATTACTTATGATTTTCTGAAATTTGACTCTGATAATTGAAATTCGGAAATTTCAGTTATCAGTCGACTGCCCTTGGTGGCAGTCGACTGATGTGAGTGGCAGTCGACTAGTAACTGACGGAGTCGACTGCCAATGTTGATTTCAGGAAAACAAGGTTTGTTTAACCCCTGTTCATCTGCGGTTAAGGTCCCTAACCACTCCTAACCCTAGGATATGCTTTGGGAAGCATTATAAAGGGTGAAAAACCATTGGATATGGATTTGGAGAGGTGTTAGGTCAAAGTATCAAATTTAAGGGTGGAAGAGTTCAATGTTGAACTTTAGACTTTAATTTTGATGGTTTAGAGTTTCTATTGGCTTAGGGACTTCCCAAGGACATTGTTGGTGCAATGGTCAAGGGGGAGAAAGCCTTTAGGGGGAGTTATCCATCTTGGGATGATGGATGTGTTTTTTCTTCTTGAAGGGGAGAATGTTATCAATTGGGAAAATTAATGGGATTTTGAGACACCCAATTTGGAAATTGGGAGAGTGAATAGGATTGCCTCTCTTGAATGATATGAGACTTATCACTAGGAAGATGGTAGGCATCCAAGGTATTTTTGGATCAAGGGGGAGATTGTAAGATCTCATTGGGACATGAGTGTTGGTGCAATCGGCCCAGGTCACGATTGACCAGGACTCGAGTTTGACTCGAGTGATGTTTCGACAAAAACATATGACAATGTAATTGTCATGGAAAAGTCCAAGTCATGGGTACTTGGCATGGGAAGTCCAAGTGGGACACTTGGCATTTGAGAAAAGTCCAAGCATGAGTCTTGGTAAATGGAAAGTCCAAGCATGGGTCTTGGCAAGGTAAAGTCCAAGTCTTGAGTACTTGGCATGGAAAGTCCAACATGGGTTGGCAAGGAAAGTCCAAGCATGGTCTTGGCATGAGAAGTCCAACATGGGTTGGCAAGAGAAAGTCCAAGTTTGAGTCTTGGCATGAGAAGTCCAAGGGGTTTAATATTGGCTGCGTAAAGTCCAAGCGGGAGTCTTGGCAGCATAAGACCAACGGTTGGCGGCGTAAAGTCCAAGCGGAGTCTTGGCGGTGTAAGTCCAAAAGTGCCCTGGCGGTGTAGACACCATTCGCATGACATAGCCGATGGAAGCACCTGAAGGCTAGCGAGATGGATGAACAAGTCATGGATGACTTGGAGGGATCCGAGAGGCGTGAGGCTGATGGAGGTGGCTAGAAGGCTTAGGTCTAGGCTAAGGGTGGTCTAGCAAGTATGGGGGAACCATACTTGGGTTAAAACCTCATGTTTGAGGTGTACCAGTCGACTGGTGCCATGTGGCAGTCGACTGGACCGAGTCAACTAGGGTTTGACTGCGGGTTATGGCCTAGCGATCATTGCGAGTTAGGCGGTCGGTGATGGCTCAGCAAATGATCGATCGTGTAATCACCGACCGGTGCTCAAGAAATCGCCACGTATCGGAGTCGAGACTGGTCGAGTGAGGACTCCATCAGTCGACTGATGGTCACAATCAGTCGACTGATGAAGGTTCCGTTGGACTTATCCAGCGTGGATCTAGCCGTTGTCTCACGACAACAGTGGCATCAGTCGACTGATGGTCCCGATCAGTCGATTGATCGACTTTTTCCAGCACAGGTTGAAGCTATATATGGAGATCGTGATGGAGGAAAAACTAAGGGTTCTTTGAGGCGATTTGGGGCGAGTTGCTGCTGCAATTCAGGGTCTCCAAGTGCTACTCGATCAACCGAGCGATCAAGCATTCAAGAGCATTTGTAAAGTGTTTTCTTTACTAGTTTTGCTTTGTATTTAATTGTATTTGCTTGTAGCTATTTGTTTATTGTTGTAAACAATTGTAAGAGGTTTCTCCGCCTCCGACTCGTGTCGAGAAGGAGTTATTTTATAGTGGTGTGTGATTGGCATCGCTAGGGCTCGTTTGAGCCCGATCCGTGGAGTAGGAACCGTGCGGTTCCGAACCACGTTACATACTCGTGTTCGTATGTGATTGTCTATTTCGTTATTGTGTTATTTCTATTTCCATTGCGCACTAACGAAATTGTAGACACGAACGAGATCGAATTTCATCTACGCTATTTACCCCCCCCTCTAGCCATTCCAAACGATCGCTAACAAGTGGTATCAGAGCCCGAGGCTCTTCTACGGACTAACCGCCGGGAGTTAAGACAAAAGGCTAGAGGGTGAAGATGGAATTCCAAGACAAGCTTGGATGGGATATCAATACTCCACCTCCATATGATCCAGAAGATTTTCCGGCGTGGAGAGCAAGAATGGAAACATTCTTGATGATGAACATAGAGGATTGGTTCATCCTCATTGAAGGCCTTGAACCCCCTAGGGATAAGAAGGGGAATATCCTAAAATTGAAAAAGTGGACCCAAGAGCAACGCCAAAAGCTCAAGACCGAAGTTAAGGTAACGAAACTTTTGGAAGATTTAATCCCTAATGATGTTTTGTGCAAGCTAGGGGATTACATGTATGCCAAGGAGCTATGGAGAAAATTGGCAAGACTCCATGAGGAGAGTTCATCCTCAAGTGAAAGTGAGGAATCGAAAGTTGAGATGGAGTCAACTTCTGAATCGGAGAAAGAAGAAGTAGAAGAGGTGGAAAAAGCATCCACTTCTAGGTTTGAGGAGGAGAGACCATCCTCTACACCGAAGCAACCTCAAGAAGAGCCTTCAACATCCGATCAAGATGAGGAAGCTCAAAATTCAACTCCGGCACCTTCCACCACCCTAGGTAACTCAAACACTTTATTTTCAAATAAAAATCATATAATGTGTTTTGAGTGTAGGAAATTTGGCCATTATAAGAGTAAGTGCCCAAAGAAAGTCAAGAAAGCTCCTCCGGCACCTAAAAGTCAACAAAAGTCAACGGACACCGGTTCCCCAAGTATCAAGAGCAAGGAGCACATCATATGCTTCAAATGCAATGCAAAAGGACATTATAGGAATCAATGTCCTAGGGGGAAGAAGAAGACCCAAGAGGGAGCTACACATGTAGGGGGAGCTTCCAAAGCTAACCCTAAGGTACATTTTAATAATGCATCCTCTTTAGTTAATAGGCAAAAGCATGCTAAGGGTTTCAATTCTCTTGCTATTTATCATAAAGAGCATGCTAGAAATAACAAACATATTTGTTTAGGAGCTAAGAAGGTTCACCTTAGGAATAAGGAGAAATTTGGGACTAATGTCCCTAAAAATATCTTACCTAGGGAGACAATTAGAAAGGTGCAAGAGCACCTAGGTGTTAACCCTAAATGGACTAGGCATATGCCTAGAAAGTCCCATGCCCAAGAATTTAATCAAAAATCAATTGGGCAATTAGAATTAGAAAACCAAGCCTTGAGGTCAAGGCTTGAGAAACTAGAAAAGACCCTTAGGAATATACAAAACCAATTTAAAGGGTCTAATGATCAAAGTCAAAGGTCCAAAAGTCAAAGTCAACACCAAGGACCTAAGAGTCAAAAGTCAACCAAAGGCAAGCAAGGTTTGGGTCACAAACCTAAGCCTAAGGTAGCTTACCATAGTGTTCCATTTGATTATGGGACACAAACTAGGTCTAGGAAGACCAAGGTCAATAGGGAAGTCATCCCTAGAGTTGACCATGGTGTGTGCCTAGTGGCTAGGGTTTCTAGGAAACCTAGGGAAGCCACTAAGAAGGTTACAAGGGGAGTCACCCCTAGAGTTAACCATGGCAAAACCAAAATGACCAAGGCTTCTAAGCCTAGAAGGGTCATTAGGAAGGTATCTAGGGAGGTTATCCCTAAGGAGTACCTAATTAACCCTAGGAGCTCAAATCGGTTTTGGGTTCCTAAGAGCGTGATTGATGCACGGTAGATGGGTTAGGGTGTGTCAACCTTAAATGGATGGGTAGTTAACTCAACCATGGCAAAGGTGGCATGTTAGGTCATTTTCAAGGTTATGGTTACCTTGGAAATACATTTGAGTCTTAATCCTAAAAGTTTTAAGATGTGCCAATATTACTTGAGAAGTTTGATAAAATGATCAAAATTGGCACAATTTAGGTTTAGAGGTTAGTGTGCCATTTTGGGTTTTTGGCACACTTGGGAGAAAAATAAAAATATGGCAAAATATAATTAATTATATGAAATGACAATTAATATTAAAATTTAGGTATTACTATACTTATATATTTTATATGCCATGCTTTGTTTGCCATATAACATACCATCACATCATGCTTATTTTTAATCATTCTATATGTCATGTACATGTTTAGGATTAAGGATTAAATGTCATGTGTTTTTAGATTTCATATTATTCCATGACATCATGATTATGAGCATGTGTTTATCTATATCATCTCTAATGCCATAATCACTCATGCATTTAAGATAATTTGATTGAAATTGATTTAAGGACAATGGCATGACTTGGAGTCCCATTTATAAGGGAATCAAGTAGGGTTGCCTTAGAAAAATGCATGAAACCCTAGATTAAATGAACCAAAACCCACATCTCACATCCAATTGACAGGTATATGTATTTATACACCATAGATACATGTGAGATGCTAGGATATGAGTTAAGTTCAAGGTGCATAGTTTTTGCATCTAGAAAAACTAAAACTCATCTAATTCTATTTGTGGACCATTGGGAAAGCTTGTGTACAAGTCATGTACATTGAGCCCAAGGAATATGATCCAAAATAAGGTTTTGAAAACATTTTAAAATCATTTTGAAAAACCTTGGTGAAGTATATCTTTTGATAGCAATCACCATTGATGAGATTGATACAAAGTGAGCTTAAACTTTAAAGCTTTTAGTCACTTTTGGATTTTGTATCAATTTCTCTATTTTATGGGTAAAATATTTTTCAAACATTTTTCACCCATTTTATTGGTCATAGGTATTATACGTATCAAATTTCGTGATTTTTTGATATACGTATAATTATTTATGATTTTCTAAAATTCAACTCTGATAACTGAAATTCGGAAATTTGATTTATCGATCGACTTCATTGGTGTCGATCGTGATGGAGGTGCCAATGATCGTGATTCTGAATCACTTTCATTGGCAGTTCGATTGGGTAAACAAGGTTGTTTAACCCGATTTCAGCCACGGTTATGGCCCCTAATCACTCCTAACCCTAGGATATGCTTTGGGTAGCATTATAAAGGGTGAAAATCCATTGGATATGGATTAGGAGAAGTATTTAGGGTTTGTATCAATTTTAAGGTGTTGGAAAGTTCTATATTGAATTTCTAACCTTAATTTTGATGGTTTAGAGTTCCTATTGGCTTAGGGACTTCCTAAGGACATTGTTGGTGCAATGGTCAAGGGGGAGCAAGCCTTTAGGGGGAGGAATTCATCATGGGATGATGAATGGTATTTTTCCTCATGGGAAGGAAAAATGAGTTTTTGAGTTACCCAATTTGGAAATTGGGAGAGAGATAGGATTGCCTCTCTTGAGTGATATGGGACTTATCACTAAGAAGATGGTAGGCATCCTAGGTATTTTTGGACCAAGGGGGAGATTATAAGATCTCATTGGGACATGAGACATTGACCTCCTTGGAGAGAAAACTTTTTTGATGTTAGTCAAAAAGGGGGAGAATGTTTGGGGGAGAACATTTGGAGAATGTTTAAGATTACAAATTTTGGGATAATTGGTAAGGGATTTGAGTAAGTGTTCTAACTCAATGTGTTGTATGGTTTTTGTCAAACATTAAAAAGGGGGAGATTGTTGGTGCAATCGGCCCAGGTCACGATTGACCAAGACTCGAGTTTGACTCGAGTGATGTTTTGATGTTTCGACAAAAACATATGACAATGTAATTGTCATGGGAAAGTCCAAGTCATTGGTACTTGGCATGGGAAGTCCAAGTGGGACACTTGGCATTTGAGAAAAGTCCAAGCATGAGTCTTGGTAAATGGAAAGTCCAAGCATGGGTCTTGGCAAGGTAAAGTCCAAGTCTTGAGTACTTGGCATGGAAAGTCCAATATGGGTTGGCAAGGAAAGTCCAAGCATGGTCTTGGCATGAGAAATCCAACATGGGTTGGCAAGGGAAAGTCCAAGTTTGAGTCTTGGCATGAGAAGTCCAAGGGGTTTGATATTGGCTGTGTAAAGTCCAAGCGGGAGTCTTGGCAGCATAAGACCAACGGTTGGCGGCGTAAAGTCCAAGCGGAGTCTTGGCGGCGTAAGTCCAAAAGTGCCTTGGCGGTGTAGACACCGTTAGCATGACATAGCCGATGGAAACATCTGAAGGCTAGCGCGATGGATGAACAAGTCATGGATGACTTGGAGGGATCCGAGAGGCGTGAGGCTGATGGAGGTGGCTAGAAGGCTTAGGTCTAGGCTAAGGGTGGTCTAGCAAGTATGGGGGAACCATACTTGGGTTAAAACCTCATGTTTGAGAGGTACCATCGACTGGTGCCATGTGGCAGTCGACTGGACCGAGTCAACTAGGGTTTGACTGTGGGTTATGGCCTAGCGCCGATCGCGAGTTAGGCGATCGATGAGCCGAGCGGCCGATCGATCATGTAATCAGTCGACTGGTGCTCGATAAATCGGCCACAGAATGGAGTCAAGACTCGACTGGTCGAGTGAGGACTCCATCAGTCAATTGATGGTCACAATCAGTCGACTGATGAAGGTTCCGTTGGACTTATCCAGCGTGGATCTAGTCGTTGTCTCACGACAACAGTGGCATCGGTCGACTGATGGTCCCGATCAGTCGACTGATCGACTTTTTCCAGCACAGGTTGAAGCTATATATGGAGCTCATGATGGAGGAAAAACTAAGGGTTCTTTGAGGCGATTTGGGGCGAGTTGCTGCTGCAATTCAGGGTCTCCAAGTGCTACTCGATCAACCTAGCGATCAAGCATTCAAGAGCATTTGTAAAGTGTTTTCTTTACTAGTTTTGCTTTGTATTTCATTGTATTTTCTTGTAGCTATTTGTTTATTGTTGTAAAAAATTGTAAGAGGTTTCTCCGCCTCCGACTCGTGTCGAGAAGGAGTTATTTTATAGTGGTGTGTGATTGGCATTGCTAGGGCTCGTTTGAACCCGATCCGTGGAGTAGGAACCGTGCGGTTCCGAACCACGTTACATACTCGTGTTCGTATGTGATTGTCTATTTCGTTATTGTATTATTTCTATTTCCGCTGTGCACTAACGAAATTGTAGACGCGAACAAGATCGAATTTCATCTACGCTATTCACCCCCCCTCTAGCCGTTCCAAACGATCCCTAACAATGAGACATTGACCTCCTTGGAGAGAGAACCTTTTTGATGTATGTCAAAAAGGGGGAGAAAGATAAGATTACCAATTTGGGATAATTGGTAAGGAGTTTTTGAGTTAGATGGTCTAACTCAAATGGTTTGTTTGGTTTTTGTCAAACATTAAAAAGGGGGAGATTGTTGGTGCAATCGCCCAGGTCACGATTGACCAGGACTCGAGCTTGGCTCGAGAGATATTTTGATGTTTGACAAAAACATATGACAATGTAATTATCATGGGAAAGTCCAAGTGGGACACTTGGCATTTGGTAATGTCCAAGCATGGGTCTTGGCAATGTAAAGTCCAAGCATGGGTCTTGGCAAGGGAAAGTCCAACATGGGTTGGCAAGGGAAAGTCCAAGTATGGGTCTTGGCAATGAAAAGTCCAAGTCATGGGTCTTGGCATGGAAAGTCTAACATGGGTTGGCAAGGGAAAGTCCAAGCTTGAGTCTTGGCATTTGAGAAGTCCAAGGGGTTTGATATTGGCGGCGTAAAGTCCAAGGGTGAAGTCTTGGCAGCATAAGTCCAATGGTTGGCGGCGTAAAGTCCAAGCAGAGTCTTGGCGGAGTAAGTCCAATGTGCCTTGGTGGTGTAGACACCGTTAGCATAGCCGATGGAAGCACCTGAAGGCTAGCGCGATGGATGAACAAGTCATGGATGACTTGGAGGGATCCGAGAGGCGTGAGGCTGATGGAGGTGGCTAGAAGGCTTAGGTCTAGGCTAAGGGTGGTCTAGCAAGTAAGGGGGAACCATACTTGGGCTAAAACCTCATGTTGGAGGTGTACCAGTCGACTGGTGCCATGTGGCAGTCGACTGGACTGAGTCAACTAGGGTTTGACTTTGGGAGTTGCCCTAACAGTCGACTGCAATAGGTGGGCGGTCGACTGATTGGTCGAGCAGTCAACTGATCTTGTGATCCGTCGACTGGTGCTCATGAAATTGGGCATAGAATGGAGTTGAGACTCGACTCGTCGAGTGAAGGCTCCATCAGTCGACTGATGGGTATCATCAGTCAACTAATTATGGATCCGTTGGACTTATCCAGCATGGATCTAGCCGTTGTCTCACGACAACAGTGGCATCAGTCGACTGATGGTCTCGACTAGTCGACTGATCGACTTTTTCTAGCACAGGTTGAAGCTTTATAAGGAGCTCATGATGGAGAAAAAATGCATGCTTTCTTGAGGGCTTTTGGGGCGATTTGATGTTGCAAATCAAGGTCTCCAAGTTGATTTCAAGCAACCAAGTGATCAAGCATTCAAAGAGCAATTGTAAAGTAGTTTTTCTTTACTTGCATTGTATTTCATTATTGTATTTGCTTGTATCCATTAAGATTATTGTTGTAATCTATTGTACGGGGTTTCTCCACCTCCGACTTGTGTCGAGAAGGATTTATTTGTGATTAGTGAGTGTGTGTGCATCACTAGAGCTCTTTAGAGCTCGATCCGTGGAGTATGAACCATTCGGTTCCGAACCACGTTATATCTTTGTGTTCGTGTTTGTTTTAATTCATTATTGCTTTTATTATTATTATTCCGCTGCGCATAATGAGTTTTGTAGAGACGAACGCGATCGAGTTCCATCACGTATAAGACGCACTATTCACCCCCCCCCTCTAGCGTCCAATCGATCCCCAACAGGCATGGCTTGATGCTGATGTTGTAGTACATTTGACATAGATTCTAAAATGTAACATCGCGCCATCTCATCGGCCTTTATCCACTTCTTATAACTCTCTTTCTCCTTTTACCCAAAATCATCCGTAGGCTTAGGAGGGCACTCTTCAAGGAGTACATATTTGTATTCCTCAACAGTCAAGACAATGTCAAGATTCCTCTTCCAATCAACATAGTTGGGTCCAGTAAGTTTATTCTCTTTCAGTATCACAGCAAGCGGGTTGAAAGTCATTTTGAAAGAAAACCTAAGAACCACATAGATCAAAACATTAGATTTCAAAAAATTATTGATTCCTTAAACAATAAAATTTTAAAATCAACCAACACCTCAAAACACCGAGAATATCGTATGCCATGATAGTGTGGACGTATACGAATTCTATATTTGTAAGAGGAGGTTTTACCCATTATTTTTACTATCTTGTCAACCTAACTTTTTGACAAGTAAAATTAATAGTTGGTTCCTCTTTGGACCTACAAATAAAAGCAGTGACTCCGATGGGGAGGATACTTATATTTGTATCTAAGTGTTCACCATTACTCGGTACCAAGGTAATTATCTCGGGTTATGTGCCTTCCGATGGGGAAGTACACATGCTCCTTAATAATTTCCTATAACCATATTTGACTATGTGATCCACAAACAAACTCATCCGATGGAGAGGAAGGCACTCAGAGCCGACGCGCTTGTTCATCCATACGTTAGCCTTCAAGTGCTTCCATCGATTATTGTCATGCTAATAGTGTCTATATTGCCAAGATACATTTTGGACTTACGCTGCCAAGACACACACTTGGACTTTACGCCGCCAAACATTGGACTTATGCCGCCAAGACTATGGCTTGGACTTTAAGCCGCCAATATCACACCCTTGGACTTTTTCAAATGCCAAGACCCATGCTTAGACTTTCCAATTGCCAAGACCCATGCTTGGACTTTCCATGCCAAGTATCCATGACTTGGACTTTCCATTGCCAAGTACCCATGACTTGGACTTTCCTTGTCAAGTGCCCATGACTTGGACTTTCCATTGCCAAGTACCCATGACTTGGACTTTCCATCATATAGTTAACTCCATGTCAACCATATAGTTAACCCATTGTCAAACAATGGTCAATCCATTGTTAAATATCAAAATACTACTCGAATTAAACTCGAGTCCGGTCAATCGTGACCTAAGTCGATTGCACCAATAATCTCTCCCTTTTTGATGTTTGATAATACCTTTAAGTTAGGTTAACAACAATAATCTAAACTTAAACACTTCCAATGCCAAAGCATTGTGAAGGTTTACCTAACTTAAATCTCACTTCTCACCCTTTGACATACATCAAAAAGACTCCCCAAGGTATCAATGTCTCATATACCAATGAGATCTTACAATCTCCCCCTTAGTCCAAAAACATCTAGGATGCCTTTGTTGGACCGTCGGTGGCCGGCTAGAGGGGGTGAATAGTCTTTTATCGTCATACGGTGGATGTCGTTCGTTGATTTCCTACGAATATGATTAGCGCAACGGAAATATAAAAGACAATACAAGAGGCAATGCTAACAAACTGATATAACGTAGTTCACGACCTTTGCCGCTAGTCCATGACCCGATTCGTTCCAAGGTGAATCACGCCTTAAGCTTTCCACTAATCTCTCCTTTGCACAAAGCTAGGTGGAGGTAACCTTTCTTATAATCTCTCTTCTTACAATAGGATTGAAATAAATGCAAGTAAGAAGAGTAGAATTTGTTTGGGCACTTGTGAGGATGTTTAGGAATAAAGCATTAGCCTCCCCAAGTGTCCAAAGGCCTCTTCTTATAGGGAAGAGGTCATTCTTCCTGTTGAGCCAGAAGCAGTCGACTGATGCCCCGATAAGTCGACTGTTGTTGTAGTCGTTTCCCTCTAACGTCTTCTTCCACGTTGGATTTTAACCAACGGCTCCCACATCAGTCGACTGATGAAGCCATCAGTCGAGTGGTCAACGCAATCACTCATCGAAGCTTCACAAACCCTTGACATCGATCGATCGCTCCCTTGGCGGTCGGATCGATGGAGTTAGCAATCGACTGCCATGAGCTAGTAGACGACTGTTCGGCCAGAACTTGGACTCGAACACCAGTCGAGTCTTCAGTCGACTTGGATCAGTCGACTGCTACCTATAGAAGTTGACTAGTGTCGGGAAACACCCATCCGACACTTAGCCATTTGGCCAAGTTTCACCTACGAGCTACCCCATCCCAGGTTACAATCGCTCACTCTCATTCCCTTGGAGTCCCTCGCCTTGAAGTTCTCTTCATCCGGCCACGTCCCTCGGATGCACCAAGTGCACAGCTTCGCAGCGCAATCCTTCGCATCTCACCCTGAAGTCTACTTCCTTCGGCTTCACTCCAATGCTCCTCATCCGGCGGTCCCTCAGATGCACCAAGCGCACGGCTTCCACAATGCATCTTTTAACGACTCAAGGACCGAGTCAAGAGAGGTGAATCTTGCCAATGCTATCATCATCCATGTGCGAATTACTAAGTCCTGCATGACTTCAACGCACATATTAAATCCATAACAATCCTAACTTAAACTCTTTGCCACACACATCAAAACCACATCACATAGGTTGATTTCCCTAACAATCTCCCCCTTTTTGATGTGTGCCAATCCATTTAAGTTAGGTAAAAACACTTAACATAAACACATAAGGCAAGAAAGCATGTAAATAACATGAGTATAAAAACCCCCCCTTAAACATGCAACTCCCCCTTAAGACATGCTAAATTTTTCCCCTTAGCATGATTAACTTAAACTCATCATTTTTCCCCCTTTGACACCATCAAAAATATTATACAAATGTTATACACGCATGACATCAAGTTTAATGGAGGAAAAATACCAAAACAAGTTCAAAATCTGATAAAAACAAGTTACTGTGCTCATGCACAGTACATCAGTCGATTGAATCAGTCAATCGGTCGACTGACACTTAATTTTCAGGTTATTCTGATTTTTCGAATGAACTTCAGAAATGCACCAGAAATTATAAAAAATTCAAAAAATCATGAAATTTGAAGTACATATTTCTAGTGAGTTCCTTTATCAGTGAAAAATAATTTTTCATGATTTTTTTTTATTTTTGAAAATTAGGCAAAAACTCAAAAGTTGCAAAAAGTCTAAGATTTGTATCATCTTTGAGGCCTAGTTTTGTCTTGAAATTTTTTAAAACATGAACTCACTATTTATGAAACATAAAATGGTTTTAAAACATTTAAAATATCCAACTATGATCTATGGGCAATATGTCCATTGATTAAACATTTGCTTTCCCCATAGTTGGTCTATGATTGCTCTAACGATACACTTAATGACCCATCTAAATGCCATAAGCATTAGTGGACCATTTGTATCATCCTATCATCTCACCCATTGCTATGTTCTCAATCAAGTAAGACTTATAGTGGGATGTGAGATGTATCTAAAGGTATTTATACTTAACTAAAATTTAATGCAATTCTACCCATGGTTAAGTATCATCCTAAAAACCCAATCATGAACATGCATCAAGAATTATCAATCATGATCCTAAATCATCAATTATTGCATATCATGATTATAAATCACTAATTACATATCATGATCATAAAATATAAAATTAAGCATGAATCAGATTCAAGCATTCAATTTATGGGTTATACTTATCATCACCCAACACTATGTTAAAAATTTATAACCCACACCATCCTAAGTCAACCATTCAATATGATATAAGTAAAGTCCACTCATGGTTGACTATCCTAAGGTTTTCCTAACCCTTAAGGATGGATTTGGAAACCCAATATAAATTCTTCCCTATAGGGTTTCACTAAAAATTTCTTAGGAATCCATTTTCTAGCTATCATCTTATTTTTGGCTTGACCCCTAGCAATTAGGCAATGATAGGCCTTTTCATTTTTATTTCCTTTATAACCTAGGCCTTTCCTATTGAAACTTGCCCTTTGGCTCCCTATGATCATGTGCAAAGTGTTGGAGCCTATAGTGAATTTCTCTAGGGCCTTAGTTAAATGGTTTACCTTTTCCCTTAAGGCCTTGTTTTCATCCATACATTCATCACTAACATTAAAAGGAATATAATCATTATGTGAGCATGCATTATCTAGTTTTTCTTCAAGGGCCTTAATTTGATCAAGCATGCATTTATTCTTTTTCTTAGCCCTAAATAAATCCCTAGTAAGGCTAGAAATCATGGAATCAATTTTCTTAGGGGAAAGATTCATTACCATAGTTTCCATGTCTTCTTCCTCCGATTCCGATGAGAATGAAGATGAAGCTCCCCCTACACTTGAGCTCTCCTCCTCACTTGTACTTGCTTCTTGTTCAGAGGATGAGGGTGGAGTCCAAGTCTTCTATTTCCATTAGGGCAAAGCTTGTGAAGGCTTCTTCTTCTTCTTCTGATGAGGATGATGGATCATCCCATGTCACCGCTTTGTGTGCCTTAGCCTTCCCTTTTTTCCTTGGCTTTCTTTTCATCCTCCTTCTTCTTGCTCCCCTTCTTCTTTTCTTCTTTATTCCTCCTTTCTTCTTTTCTCTTGTTCAAGAGGGGACAATCATCCCTTATATGTCCCTCTCCTTGGCAATTGTAGCAAGTAATTTTTCACCTTGGCCTTCTCCTCCTATCATTAGATTTGTTAAATTTAAAACTTTTCAAAGTACATCTTACCTTCCTTACTGATGTGTCGATTTTCACAAGTGCACGGTTGTCGTCAAGTAATAAAAATATCGATCCCACAGGGATTGGGTCAATTACCGAATGATCATGATACCAAGTTATCTAGTCAAATCAAATTTCTGAATTAAGTAAAGAAACTAAACAGTCAAGAACAATAAATGAGAAGAACGAGCTAAAAGTCAATAATCGAGGGGAATCTCAGGATATGGGTTTCACCGCATCGACGATTTATAAGGTGATTATGTTCTCTCCTACTCCTTAGAGTTGTTTCGATAGAACCTGTACTAAGGTAAATCAACGGCCCCTTTCGAGGTCTATGCCAATTGTACCTATCAAACTCAATTTCCCTGTCACGGTATTCGAGTGTAGGTGATCATAATCAGCTAAGGGGACCTGTCACGAGACCCCTGCAAACCTCCCTAGTCTTACTACTGTTACTTGGTAAAACTTGGATTTTATAGATCCATTAAGTCCATAAGAGTTCCTCTAGAGACTAAATTTCCTTTTCACGATAGGTTTGCACACGGGACCATAATCAGCTAAGGAATCATCAATGATTCCCGCAAGCCCTCATAGATATGATATCGTTACTTGGTAGGAGTTAATACCTAGTTTTGATCTAGGTTTTGGGAACTTGGGTTCACTGTTAGGTACTTTCCCAAGGTTCCTTAGATTTATCAATAAGAATCTAAAACCAAATCAAAACAAACGACAATTCAAGTAGAAGAGATTCAATCAACCATCATAAATCGTCAAGGGCTACTCCCCCATCCTAAGATTACAAGACACTACTCCATAGCTGAATAAGAATTGCTAGAGAAAGAAATTACAATCCTTAACACCATAGTTGTGTTTCCTCCGCCGTCGGCTTTGTCGTCCTTCTTCGAATTTCGCCGCCCCCCTTTAGGGTTAGAATATATCGTCTTTTATAGCCTTGGCTTGGTCTTCAATTAAGGTAGAAATCCTCTTCAATTAAGGTAGAAATCTCGGGTTTTGCCATGTTGTACGCAAAAAAAAGGAAAGGGTGTGCCTGCATCAAGAAATAGGGCGACACGCCCATGCCAATGGAGGGCATGGGGCATGGCGGGCATGAAACGTGGGTGTGTCGGCTAACACACCCAGGGTGTGTTGAGGTCTGGAAGTTCTGGAGTTGGGACGGTCTTGGTTTCGGCTTGACACGGACATGTCTTTGATGGCACGGCTGTGTTATTTTGATATGCCTCGATAATTGCCGATTCTTCACCCTATTAACATGAAAAATACCCCAAAATAATTTCTTTGTCCAAAATATGTTAAACTTGACTAAAACATAACAAAATACATGACAAAAACATAAAATAGGATGAAATGCATGCATATTGAATACCTAAAATGTAACATGAATGACACACATCAAAATCCCCTAGACCTAAACTTTTTCTTGTCCTCAAGCAAAGAAAAGGGAAAAACACAAAAGACAACTTATGTGTGGAGTTGCAAGAAATCATCCAGAGGTATAAAATCTGATCTTAATCTTATCAAATCATTCCTAGTGGCAAAACTTGAAAGATCCCTATATAGTGCACATGAAAAGTTGATCCAAAGGCATTGGACACCAATCTAGATTTGACATCCCCTTTATCATGTTCCTCTCATTTCTGGCGTAGAGCCACTTACCTGCCTTAATGCATGGATCATCCTCACCTATCAACACAAGGTCTCAAAGGAGCACTTACCAAGAAGAAAGAAGGGAAGAAATTTATAGTAAGCATTTCCCCAGTAACTAGTTAGCATCAAAGGGGCACCTTTTAGGTGTTTCCCCAGTAACTACTTGGTCTCAAAGGGGTGCTTCAAAAAAATTCCATTCCTTTTTTTTTTCAAGAACTTCTAGGTAAAGTGTTTCTCTAGTAACCAAATTGCACAGGAAAGTCCCCAATGGAAAATCGAGTACTAGTCCGATATGGGGGATTTAAACCCTTTTCGGATACCTCAAATCTATAGGTCATGTGAAAAGTGAAATAGGGTTCTTATCAAATAGGCAAAAAGGAATATCATGATCCGACCAAGGTTCAGTTATACTACGCTAGATGATATAAGAACGCAATGTTATGATATATGAAAAGATAAAAATGGAATCAACTTACACAATGAAACATACTCCCCTAGACCTAAATTATGCAATAACCAAATTAGAAATCTAAGAAGAGACAGCATAAGCAATAAATGAAAGGCATCGAAACTCACAAAATAGCTCAATGGGATCAATGGTCACCATCCTCGCTACTAGCATCCTCCTCTGCCCACCTACGTCGCTGCTCCTGGTAAAACTCTCGGGACTCTTGTCGAAATCTAGCATCATCCTCCCTCCTGGCGGCCTCAACGGTGAAGAACTCATCATCCCTCTTGTGAAAATTTGCTGCCCTATCCAAATACTGAGTCACCATACGATGGTGCTCCTTTGTAGTCCGGGCAAACCAATCCCACACACCCATGTGTGAGGTATGCTCGACCCTAAAAGCCTCGAATGATGATCGAAATCCTGAAAAATCAAATGAAGAGTATCCTATAGAAAAATTGTCAGTAGAAAATCGAGGGGGCTCAGGAGTCGAATGGGATAGATCAGGGGCTATGTGAGATGGCTCCCTAGGTGAGGGTGATGGAGCATGGGCAATAGGGGTAGGCAAGGGACCGTGGACATCTCTGAAAAGCCAATTGGCTTCATTACATACGGTTATCCGCTCGGGGTTTGGAAGAGGGATTTTAATTCCATTTTTCAACACCAAATGATATCCCTCTTCAAATTCCTCAATTATCTTAATATTGATACAAGCATCCAAATCCAATCTAGGGCTAGCAGGATGATATTCAAGGTTATCTAGGTCACATCCCAAAGCTATGGCAATTCTAGTGATAAGACCACCTACGATTATAACCCCAAATGGGCTATTACTAACTTTAACTAGGTGTCTCACCATATGGGCTCTAGAATCAATGTTAACTTCATTTAGCATAGCCCATAAAAATCAGAGCTCGCTCTGCCTAGCTACCCCTGCACTATCATATCTCCTAGAAATTGTATTTGCCATAAACCTAAGGAGATAACGAAAAATAGGATTCGGAATATTGAATGATTTAGACCTAGATGCATCATAAGGGCGAGGGTCATCAGAAATTAATTTCCAAAACTGATGATTAATAAAATGTCTATGAATTTGCCTCTCCCCTCCGCAAGGAAAATCAAATATCGCATTAAAATTACATAAGGAAAGAGTAAACTCATGATTCATTAATCTAAATTGGATTTTTCCTTCTTCACAATTCTTTCCTTGAAGTATTTCAGCGGATAAAGAGCTAAGGAATTCAAGAGTGATACTAGAATAAGTAAGATGACACTACAAAAAAACATGAAATTGGTGACGAACTTTGGCAACGAAAATAGTTTGTTGCAAATCAAGAACTAAATTTATGATTTAATTTTATGTTTCGTCACAAATTTGTAACGAAATTTCCAACAAAAAAAATTGTTACAAAAATTTTAAAATTTCCAACATTTAATTTTCATTTAAAAATTAGTCGCAATTTGGCGACAAAAATCTATTTTTGTCGTCAATTTGCAACAAAAAAATATGTTCGTTGCAAATATCTACAACGAGTTTTTTTTTCGTTGTAGAATCTGCAACGAATTTTGAATTCATTGCAGATTTCTGCAATGAATTTTTTTTTTCGTTGCAAAATCTGCAACGAATTAAAAATTCATTACAGAATTCTGCAACAAATTGTTTTTCGTTGCAGAATCTGCAATGAATTTTTTTTCGTTGCAGGATTCTGCAACGAATTAAAAATTCCTTGCATATTCTGCAATGAATATAGGATTCGTCGCCAAATTGGCAACGAAATTAGTGACATAAAAATATTAGTCACAAAATTTCCCCTAATTATCCTGCCCCGACGCACCCAATCTCTCCATTTCCTCCGCTCGATCGCGCTCGTCCTCCTCCCGCCGCCATCCGTACGTCTCTTCCTTCTCTCCCTTCCTTCCGGATAGTCTGTCGCCACCACAAATCTCGCCAGTGAGCACGCGGCAGTTACGGCCGCCGCTGCTCGCTCGCTGCACGATCTCGCCATGAGCTCGCGGCGATCCTACCGCAAGATCATGGCAAATCTTGTTGCGAGCTCGCGGCAGATAACAACCGCCGCGAGCTCACGGCAGACCGCCGTAGGCCATCTAAATCTTCTTAGGCGTACCACCTTGGTGGTTCTTTGCCATGAATCCTTGATCGATAAGCGCCAGCTTGTGAGATCATCGTGGGTAGCGAACATCGTCGTGAGCTCGCAGCGGCGCTAGCGGCCGCATGCTCGTGGTGGTGCTCCGTCGTGTCATGTGGCGCCGCCGCGTAATCGCGGCCGTGGCGGGCGCGCGTGCTCGCCGCCGCAGCGTGCCCTAGCTCAGCGATAGTGTATCACGTGGCAGCCGTATACTACCTACCTTTGCGGGCCTTTGCATACGTGCCTTGGCCATGCGCATGCATGCCGCGCCGCGTGTCCTCGCGCTCCACGATCATCGGCGTGCGAGGACTCCACCGTGTAGATTCGTCGCGCGTACGTACTTATTGCACCTTAGCGTGTAGCGGTTATCGTGTGATTTCGATCATGAATTCAAATGTTATTTAAATTAATTATATAAATCAGTATATATATATATATATATATATATATATATATATAATTGTGTGTTGTAATCTAAATACAATATTTTTTTTCATAGGTTGTCCTACTTTGACGGTGTTCATCAAGTGTTCATCTAGCCGCACGTTGTTTCCATTTGGACAGGTACGCGTTAAAATATTGTTTATAACATTAATTACAGTATTATTAATTTTGTTATAATTTTTATTCTTAATGTTTAATTTTAAGTAATTTAATTATTGTTAATATATCATAATTGTTCGAAATGATATTATAATTTGCAATTAATTATCACATAAAATCATATTTAGTATTAGAAAATTTTAATTAATGTTGAGTATAAATTTATGGTTAGATTGATATATATATGGATGAAGTTTGGAAGAAATTAAAATTAATCATTGATATAATTTCAAAAACAGGATCGATGGAGAGAGATCAAAGTTGGATGTATAAAAAAAAATTATCAGAACGTCGTGGTTTAACCGATGAATTTATATTTGGGTCGGAAAAATTTTTGAGATATGCTAATAATAATGTTGAGTTTATGGATGAGAATAAATTAAGGTGTTCGTACAAAAAATGTCATAATGGTAAATTTTTCCAATGTGATAAAGTTCGAGAATATCTTTGTAGTTTTTTTTATGCCAAATTATTATAATTGGACTCGTCATGGTGAACCGTTTATATCCGATGAAGAGGTTGGACGAAACATACAAAGGACAGGTAGTAGAGAGCAAGTATATTATGATCAATTCAATCCGTACCAGAGGATGATAGTGCACCAGGTCGTGGCAAGGCATATGGCCTTTTTGGTTATTAGAACAATGACCACTTCCTAAACATGCACTTCGAAGAGCTTTCCTCACTTACTATCAGTTCACTTTGTCTTACTACTAGGTTATTTAAGTTTAAACTACTTTGTTTCCTATCTAGTCCATTCTAAATTAAGCAAGTAAAGTAAATTAAAGCATGCAAAAGTTTAACTAAACAAGGAAACAAGCAAGGTGTTAGCTCCCCCTAAGTAATAGCTAGGTTGAGTTTTGTTCACTAAGTGAACTTGACTCTTGGAAAACCAAAATTGATTTGGTCTAGCTTGGTTGACTAAGCTAGACTTAGGAACCCATGCTTGGACTTGATTCTTAGTGTTTCGACTAAATAATGCCATGTATGATTTATAGTAGGATTTAGCTTTGTATTTGAGTCCAGACTTGTTGTACATAGCTCGCTGAGATCCAAGCATCATGTTGAGATACTTGGAGCCCGAAGTGAACCTTTCAAACAATCTGGTTAGATCTTCTACTTGCCTTTTTAGGACCGAGTTATCTTCCTCAAGCTTTGCAACTTGAGTTGAGTCTCTATCCTTAGTTTGACAAGTGGAAGTCTTTGAGTTGATTTGCTCCTTAAGTACTTGGACTTCCTTAAGAAGCGAGTCGACTCGATTCTCAGATTTAGCTAACTTCCTACCTAGGCATGCAATTATATTGTACAACTTATCTTCTAAGGGAGAAGTTACCTCGTCTAGTCCTTCGGAAATGAATGCGGATCTGTGGCTTCTCTCGGACTCGAAATCGGACTCGTACTCAAAATTTGATTCGGCTCCGAAGCTTGATTCGGCCATGAACGCCACAAAGCTTCTCTTCGTCTCTTCTGCGTTCGACTCTTTCGAGTACAATTCATCCTGAGTTTACTTAAGTACTTTCTTCTTCTTTTCCTTTTTTAGTTTTTCTTCCTTTTTTAGATTCATGCATCCAACTTGTAATTTCCTTTTCCGTTGCACTCGTAGCAAGTCACTTCCGATCGAGGTCTCGGCTTGTTGTCGACGACTTTCTTAGCATCCTTCTTCGTAAACCTTTTTCTCTGGTTGAACATCTTCCAAACTATGTTTACAATTTCTTCTTCTCCGTTTGGGTCCGACTCCGACTCGTCTTCGGACTCACTTCTCACTTATCTTTCCTTTTTGATTGAACTTGCCACTAAAGCAATACCATTCTTGGTTTGATCCGAGTTAGCTTGTTCGTGTAGTTCAAGTTCGCAAAATAATTTGTCTAGTATAATTGTGGAAAGATCCTTGGAAACCTTATAGGCATCGACAATGGATGTCCATAAGGCGTTCCTCGGGAATGCCTAAAGTGTATACCTAATTACATCCCTATTTTCTATTTGGTGTCCGATTAAATGTAATCCATTTAAAATGTCTTTTATTCTCGTGTGAAGTTAACTAGAATTTTTATTTTCGTTCATTTTACAATTAAATAGTTTATTAAGTAACATGTCCTGTTTAGCTATCCTAATGTCATTTGTACCTTCATGTAATTCGATTAATTTGTCCCATAATTCCTTAGAATTTTCGAATGGACCCACCCTATTGAGCTCTTCTTTGGTAAGTCCGCATTGTAAGGTGTTAAGCGCCTTATAACAGACTTGAGCCCATTTCCTAATGTCCGCGGTCCATTTTTTCGGTTCTAACAACTCACCTGAATCGTCTACCAGAGAGACAAAATCTTTCCTAATCAAAAACTAGACCTCTAGGTCAATTTTCAAGTAGCACTCTATTTGCCTTTTCCAATAGGAAAAGTCCTCTCCGTTGAAGAGAGGAGGGCAAACAGTGTTATACCCTTCTAATTATGACATTATTAAATTTTTATTTAAATTAATTAAAGTTCAAAATTATTCTTAGAGTTGTTTAAATGCAATAATTAATAAAAATTATTCTAAGTGTAAAAATTAATAAAAAAATTATTTGAAGCGACTGAATTATTAAAAATTATTTTAAGTGACAAAATTAATAAAAGTTATTTTGAGTGACTAAATTAAATAAAATTATTCTAAATGTAGAAAATTAAATAAAATTATTCTAAATGCAGAAAATTAAATAAAATTATTCAAAATACAGAAAATTAAATAAAATTATTCTAAGTGCAAAAAATTAAATAAAATTATTCTAAAGCTAGGAAATTAAAGAAAATTATTCTAAGGCTCTCGATGGTGGTTGCACCAAATTAGAAGCGCCCCCGCTCTGATACTAATTGTAGGATAGAAATATTCTGAGAGAGCGAGGTGGATCTCAGAGGATACAATTTTCTTTAGATTTTTAAAACTTATTTTATATTTTCAATTAGAGTAAGCAGCAGAATAAATGAAATCAAGACACAATCTATTTACTTGGTTCACAACCCTAACAAGGTTGTTACACCAAGGCCCGCAGCTCTTCCAAGAGCTACCTCGATTGGCAATCACTATATACCCTCTGACTCGAGAACTCTCGACTTTGGAGGGGTTCACTTTTTACAAATAATGAGAGATAGGTAACACTCTACCTTCTCTTTTGAAATTAAGTACACAAAGCGAAAATGAATACAAACAAAATTAGAGCTAAGTTATACTAACACTAAAGGAAATTTGGAAGTAGGCATAGAGTGTCAGATGTGCATCTTTGTGAGGAATTGAAGCTCTAGCAGACGAGAATGAATAGAGGAAGCACTTCGACATTGTAGCAGTTTCTTTTTCAGAGCTAGTCGAGCACTTGTTTTATAAACCTTTTTCAATCGACTGGAATGCCTTCTAGTCGACTCCACATCAGCCCATCAATATGGAACTTCTGGTCTTCCAGTCGACTCCAGGTCATCTGGTTCCGTATCGGGAAGTTTGCCTCTTCGGTCGACTGAAACTCCCCAATCAATTAAAACTCTTTCCATCTGCGCTGCCAGATATTTGAACGATCACTAGCTAATCCTGCCAACTAGGTATCCAGTCGACTGGACGTCAGTTGACTGTAGTCCATTCAGTCAACTGATCCCTGCAAAATGAGATTAGCACAAATAGATAATATAAAACAAGATAGCAGTAGTAATACTACTCGATCTCTACTTCTAAGTCTCACGTGGACTCTCTGTCGGATCGACGCCTAGCTTTGTCCCCCTAAAGAGGACTCGGCCTCCCCTCTTCACTCAAAGCTTACCTACCAGCTACCTGCTAAACTTACCATTCTTGACATCCGATCTGACCCACCAGGGCTTCCACCAGCTATCCGATCTACCTGACCCAATTGGACTTTTTGTCGATTGTCCAGTCTCCTGACCCAACCGGTCTTCATGCCAAATGTCTGATCCACACGACCCATCTGGACTTCATGCCTGGTGTCTGATCCTTGTGATCTGTCAAGTCATCTGCCTAGTATTCGGTCAAAACAACTTACTAGAACTTCTTGTTAAGTCTGCACACTTAACACTGATATTAGAATACAAGTAAGTCCTAACTTTAACTATGGTTCATACATCAAAACCAAGGAGTGATGCTCTCTGCATCAACAATCCCTAGGATTAACCTTGAAATGACTACAATGACCAAGGCTTCAAAGCCTAGAAGGGTCATTAGGAAGGTATCTAGGGAAGTCATCCCTAATGAATACCTTGTTAACTCAAGGAGCTCAAATCAATTTTGGGTTCCAAGGAGCGTGATTATCTCATGTTAGATGGGTTAGTATGTGTCAACCTCAAATGGATGGGTAGTTAACTTAACCATGGTAGAGTTGACACTTTAAGGCATTTTCAAGGTTATGTAATCCCTTGGAAATGAGTCTAGAACTTTATCCTAAGATTATTTAGGATGTGCCAATAGAAATTATGAAAGTTGAATAAAAATTGATCAAAATTGGCATAATTAGGTTTTAGAGTCATAGTGTGCCATTTTGGGTTTTTGGCACACTTGAGGGAAATTGAGCAGTATAGCAAAATTAGTATAAATTTTAGAAAATGACAATTTGATCTAAAAATTAGGTATTCTATTGCTTTGTATTTTATATGTTTGTCATGCTTTGTTTGTCATATGTCATGTCATGACATCATACTTAATATGATTTTAAAATATCATGGTAATGTTTAGGATTAATTTTATAATGCCATGAAATCATGCATCATTGGCAACTATGCTTAATTTATGCAATTATTTATGTCATGATCATATTCATGCACTTGGTTCAATTAATAAAATTGAATTTAAGAACAAATGACATGATTTGATATCCTAAATAATGGAATCAAATTGGTATGCCTAGATAAAATGCATGAACACCTTAGATTAGGGAAAAATATAAACCCACATCTCACAAAAACTATAAGGATGACTTGTGTGTGTTTTCATACACTCTAGACACATGTGAGATATTAGGACATGAGTTAAGTTCAATGTCCTTATATGGTGCATCAAGTGATCTAAAACTCATTCAATCATAAGGATGAATCATGAGGAAAGCTAGTGTACAAGTCATGTGTACTTAGCCCATTGACCATGATTCAATATAAGGTTTGAAATCATTTTAAAATTATTTTGAAAAACCTTGGTGAAGTCTATCTTTTGATATGAATTACCATTGAGAAGATTGACACAAAAATAGACAAAACATTGAAGGTTTCAATGCTTTTGAACCTTGTATCATTCTTTGAATTTAAAAGTTATTTTCATAGAAAACTATTTTTCCCCAATAGTGTTTGACCTAAGAAATATGTATATGAAATTTCAAGATTTTTCAAAATTTATAGAATTACTTATGCATTTTCAAAAACAAACCTGAAAACCCTGATTTTTGCATGTGTAGAAATCAGTCGACTGTGCATGAGGACAATCGACTGGTTGGGGTTTGAGTCAACTATTTACTAACAATAGTCGACTATTGGATCTGATTCCGACTGAACAAGATTTTTTTAGTCATTTATCAGCACCCCTAGGCTACCCTAACTACTCCTAACCCTAGGATATGTTTGGAAAAGCATTGGAAGGGTAAGAATTTCAGTGAAACTGAATAGGAGAGTCATTTAGGGTGAAAATCGAATTTTAAGGGAGTTAAAGTTCAAGTTTGAATCTTTACTCTTATTTTCAATTGGTTAGATTTCTTATAGGCTTAGGAACTCTCCAACGACATAGTTGGTGCAATGGTAGCCGTTGTGAGACAATGGTCGAATCCACATTGGCATCTAGCCAACGAATACACTAACAGTCGATTGCCAATTACCATCAGTCGACTGTCAGCCCGTAGCCAACTGATCAGTCAGCTACCGAGCATTCTATGCTCGCTACCAACACTGGTAGTCGATTGCTCCTTCACGGCAGTTGACTGCCATCAGTCAACTATCCAAGGCTGGAAGTCGACTGCCAAGCATCGCAACGCAGTCGAACGCCAGTCGGCTACCACCAATCGACTGGGACATATCATCAGTCTACTGTTGCCGAGTAAAACCTCATACACAAGTTGTTTGAACATCTGACCATGGGGTAAAACCTCAAACAACATGTTTGAGCATCCGACACACACTTAGCCTAAACCGAAACTTTCTAGCCACCACTACTAGTTTCGCGCCTATCAGATCCCTCCAAGTCGTCCATAACTTGTTCATCCATGCGTGGATCCCTCCAAGTCACCCATGACTTGTTCATCCATACGCTAGCCTCCAGGTGCTTCCTTTGGCTATTGTCATGCTCTCCGTGTCTACACCGACAAGGTACATATGGACTTACGCTCACAAGACTAACACTTGGCCTTACGCCGCCAAACCACCCCTTGAACTTCCCAAATGCCAAGTCCCCATAACTTGGACTTTCACTGCCAAGGCTACACACTTGGACTTATGTGGCTAAGGCTACACACTTGGACTTCCCATTGCCAATGCCAACCCATCTTGGACTTCCAATGCCAAGCCCCATGCTTGGACTTTCACTGCCAAGGATACACACTTGGACTTACGTGGCCAAGGCTACACACTTGGACTTATGTGGCCAAGGCTACACACTTGGTCTTCCCATGACAATTACATGTCATATGTTTTGTCTAACATCAAAATACTGCTCGAGTCAAACTCGATTTCGATCAATCGCAACCTAGGTCGATTGCACCAACAATCTCTCCCTTTTTGATGTTTGACAAAACCCTAAATACCTTTGAGTTATGTGCCCTAACTCAAGTCTACCAATTATCCCCAATTGGCAATTCTCACCTTTGAGAATTCCAACTAACCCCAATTGGTCTCTTCTCCCCCTTTTTGACATACATCAAAAATGTCCTCCCTAAGGGTGTCAATGTCTCACATCCCAATGAGATCTTACTATCTCTTCCTTGGTCCTAAAACATATTCATCATTCCAACATGGATAACCTCCCCATAAAGGCTTGCTCCCCCTTGACCATTGCACCAACAATGTCCTTGGAGAGTCCCTAAGCCAATAGCAACACTAAACAATCGAAATTAAGGAAAAAGATTCAACATTGAACTTTCACCTCCCTTAATTCGATACACGCCTTAAAAAATTCTCCTATTCCATTTTCAATGGATTTTTACCCTTCCTATGCTCTCTAAAGCATATCCTAGGGTTAGGAGCAGTTATGGAAGCTAAATGTAGCTGAACATGGGTCTAACAAACCTTGTTTACCCAAAATCATCTTTGACAGTCGACTCTTACAGTCACCAGTTGAATGTCGTTGACACAAGTCTACTGCCATCCATGGCAGTCGACTGATTTATGCATAGTGCAAAAATCAGGTTTCATAATCGAATTTAAAAAATTCATAAGTAAAAATACCTATTTTGAAAAATCTTGAAAATTCATACGTACATTACTTATAAAAAACATTATGGGTGAAAAATATTGAAAAAATAAAATACCCATAAACTAGTGAGATTGACACAAAGTTCAAAATCATTGAAATTTTCAATGTTTGGCCCTACTTTGTATCACCTCATTCAATGGTGATTGCTATCAAAAGATAGACTTTAGCAAGGTTTTTCAAAATTATTTTGAAATGATTTTAAAACCTTTAAATTTATTTTTCTAAACATCTCACTTGTATCTGGGTGTATGAAACACATACAAGTCAAGTGTTCTAGTGAGATGTGAGTTTTGTTCATTTAGGGTCTCATGTATTTTTCTAGGCAACACTATTTGATTCCCTTATGCATGGAACTTCAAATCATACCATTATCCTTAACTCAATTTTATTGAATGCATGAATAATGATTATGGAATAGATGATACATAAATAATCATGTACCAATAATCATGATGTCATGGCATGTGATATAAAGTTAAGCATAACATTACACTAAACCTAAACATGATATGGCATTTTATATAATAAAAGTAAATATGATGTCATGACATGGCAAGGCAAATAAAGCATGGCAAGTATAAAATACTAATGTATAAAATACCTAAGTGTTAAGCCCAAATTGTCATTTCTAAGATTAAATCCATTTTGCCTTGATACCAACTATCCCCCTAGTGTGCCAAAAACCCAAAATGACACACCATGACTTCTAAGACCTAATTGTGCCAATTTAATCAATTTTCAACTTCTCAAAGCACATTGGCACATCCAAAAATGTCAACTCTACCATGGTTAGGTTAACTACCTATCTACTTAGGGTTGACACACCCTAACCCATCTAGCGTGAATCGATCACTCTCCTAGGAATCTAATACCTATTGGAGCTCCTTGGGTTAACAAGGTATTCACTAGGGATAACTTCCCTAGATACCTTCCTAATGACCCTTTTTGTCTTTGAAGCCTTAGTCATTTGGGTCTTTCCTAGGTTAACCTTAGGAATTGCCTCCCTAGTAATCTTCTTAGTGGTCTTCCTTGGTTTTATAGAACCCTTGGCCACTAGACACACACCATAGTTAATCTTAGGGATAACTTCCCTATTAACCTTGGTTTTCCTAGACCTAGATTTAGTTCCATAATCAAATGGAACATTGTGGTAGGACTTAGGTTTGTGACCCAAACCTTTCTTGCCCTTAAACGGTTCTTGTCTCCTAGGTCTTAGATTTTGATCATTAGACCCCTTAAATGAATTTGTCATTTTTGCTAATTTTATTCTATCCTCCTAATACTCTCCCTAGGTAAAATGGGTCTAGAGTTATTAGTTCTAGATTTGTCCTTAGATAAATTAATATGTTTAGCACCTAAATAATAAAATCTATTATTTCTACTAGCATGCTTTTCATTAACAATTGCAAGAGTACTAAAAACATGCTTTTTAACCCTAGAACTAGAAGGTGCATTAGGATATACCTTAGGGTTTGCTTTGGAAACTCCTTGCGTTTTCTTTTTCCCCCTAGGGCATTGGCTTCGGTAGTTTCCCCGTTGATTACACTTGAAGCACACAATGTGCTCTTTGCTTTTCCTAGTGAGGACTCCGGCATCCTTAGATTTTTGTTGAACTTTTGGTGTCGGTGCTTTCTCCTTAGCCAATTTTGAGCATTTGGTCTTGTAATGCCCTTTCTCCCTACACTCAAAGCATATAATGTGATTTTTATTCTTAATTACAATGCTTTAGTTACCTAGGGAATTGTCTTCTTGTTCTTCACTTCTCCCGGATGTAGATGCTTCTTCTTGTTCTTGCTCCGGGATGGAAGATCTCTCCTCCCCCTCAATGCTAGAGGTGGAGGTTTCCTCCAATTCATCCACATTCTCCGATATTGATTGCAATTCTTTCTCGACATCCTTCTCTACTTGTGTCAGTTCGGGATTCTCGTGGAATTTGATCAACTTATTCCACAACTCCTTAGCGTCCCGATATTCTCCTAGCATGGACAAAATATTGTAAGGTATTAATTTTATTAACATTTTCGTTACCTTAACTGTTGTCGTTGCTCCTCGGTCCATTTTGATTTTGTGATTAGCTTCCCTTCTTCATCCCTAGGCACTTTGAAACCATCTTCAATTGTTAGCATCATATCAAAATCGATTTCGAAGTATACCTCCATCCGTTTCTTCCACCAAGAAAAGTCTCCTTCGAATTTTGGTGGATAGATGTTGATGTCGGCCATTTTGGTTATTGTCACGGCGGTGAGTCCGATGACAACCTCCTCGCTCTGATACCACTTGTTGGAGGATTGTGGCCTGGCTAGAAGGGGGGTGAATAGCCCGTGTGCGTTGTTCGTTGGAATTCGTTCATTCGTCTACAATATTCATTAGCGCAGCGGAAATACAATATATAAATGTGAATACAAAGACGAATACACAAACACACACAATAGACGCGATATACGTGGTTCGGAACCTTAGGGTTCCTACTCCACAAGGCAAGCTCAATAAGCTCTAGTGATGAACACACCACTAACTAAACTCCTTCTCGACAATACGTCGGAGGTGGAGAAACCTCATACAAGCAATTACAATATGTAATACAAGAAGTACAAGAAAATACAAAGACAAGAATGAAATACATAAAGAAAACTTTACAACAATGGCTTTGAACACTTTGTTTGTTACTTCCTTTGGTTTGCTCTTGAAGGTCTGGAATGCAACAGCAATTCCCCTCCAAAATCTCCCCAAAAATTGTTGTGGAAATCCTCCCTAAGCTCCTCCTTTTATGCTTGTCTCAGGCTGATTCCACATCTAGCAGTCGACTACCATAAGGCCCCAGTCGATTGCTCCTGTAGTCGTTGTGAGACAATGGCCGAATCCACGTTGGCATCCAGCCAACAGATGCACTGGCAGTTGATTGCCAATTACTATCAGTCGACTGCCAGCCCGTAGTCAATTGATCAGTCGGCTATCGAGCATTCTGTGCTCGCTACCAACACTGGTAGTCGACTGCTCCTTCATGGCAGTCGACTGCCAAGCATCACAACGCAGTCGAACGACAGTTGACTACCACTAGTTGACTAGGACATATCACCAGTTAATTGTTGTCGAGTAAAACCTCAAACACAAGTTGTTTGAGCATCCAACCGTCGGGTAAAACCTCAAACAACATATTTGAGCATCCGACACACCCTTAGCCTAGACCTAAGCCTTCTAGCCACCTCTACTAGCTTCGCATCTATCAGATCCCTCCAAGTCGTCCATGACTTGTTCATCCATGCGTGGATCCCTCCAAGTCATCCATGACTTGTTCATCCATATGCTAGCCTTCAAGTGCTTCCTTCGGCTATTGTCATGCTCTCGGTGTCTACCCCGCCAAGGTACATATAGACTTACGCTCCCAAGACTACCGCTTGCCCTTACGCCACCAAACCACCCCTTGGACTTCCCAAATGCCAAGTCCCTATAACTTGGACTTTCACCACCAAGGCTACACACTTGGACTTACGTGGCCAAAGCTATACACTTAGACTTCCCATTGCCAATGCCAACCCATGTTGGACTTCCAATGCCAAGCCCCATGCTTGGACTTTCACTGTCAAGGCTACATACTTGGACTTACGTGGCCAAGGCTACACACTTGGTCTTTCAATGACAATCACATGTCATATGTTTTGTCTAACATCAAAATACTGCTCGAGTTAAACTCGAGTTTGGTAAATTGTGACCTGGGCCGATTGCACCAACAATGTGAATGGTGAACGAATCATGGAGGACTCGGATAGACCCTGAGGGGAGGTTGATGGAGGTAGCTAGAAGGCTTAGGTCTAAGTCAAGGGTGGTTGATCAAGTATGAAGGAATCATACTTGGGTCAAATCTCATGTTTGAGGTTTAATAGTCGACTGGTCCAGTGTGCCTGACTCCCACTATGGGGCTCAGTTTTTAGCCTAGGTCCTCGGAAGTCGATTGGTCCAGTAGGAAGTCGACTCTCGTTGTGTGGCTCGGATTTCAGACAAGGTGCTCAGTACTTTTGTTAGTTATATATGAGAGGTGTCCTAAGGCAATCACCTTATGGTTGTACCATTTATTTGATAAATGAAGATTCACTATTTGAGTATACATGTTTTCATGTATTTGATTGGATCTTAAACTCATTTACTGAATGCCCGCAATACAATTCACAACATAAGAGAATTTGTGATTAGATCACAACTAGTGAGTATCTCTACATTTGTAATTGTGATGCATTAGAATTATCCCTAGTCGATGAATTGATGCATTCGGACACAATCAATTCTATTGAGACTAGCATGAGTTGTACTCTTTGGTTAATCCAAGCAGTTGTTTCTCACTAGATGGGGACATTGAGATGTCCGAAGTTAACCATGGATGCTAGTTATAGTAACTAGTTCATTGGAGTGACCAGCTGTAAGACTTCATATAGTTCCTTATATATATAGATATGTCAATGAAGTTCTTACTACAACTTAAGTGTGATGTTACTTCGACTTGCGGTGTTCAAGTCATCTTGGTCATAGAGACTTATGCTTTGACATCTTGAGCAAGCATCTCTGAGGAGATGTGGACCTCAAGAGACTCCAGTAGACATTGAGGAGATAACTGGTCAAACATCTCAACCTGTAACTCATAGTGATGAGACATCAGCTAAACCTATTGTGACACCAAATCTTCATAGATCTGGTAGGACATACAACATTCCTGAGAGATATGGATTTCTCGTAAGTGAATCGAACGACGTGTTACTCATTGACGATGAGGAGCCTACCAATTATGAAGAAGTTCTGAAAAGTTCAAAAATGGACAAATGTCTTGAAGCCATGAAGTCGGAAATGGATTCCATGTATGAAAATCAAGTTTGGAACTTGGTGTACCCACCTAAAGGCATTAAGCCTATAGGGTGCAAGTGGGTTTTCAAAAAGAAGACCGACATGGATGGTAATATGATTACCTTTAAGGCTAGATTAGTGGCGAAAGGCTATCGTCAAAAGCAAGGTGTTGATTATGATGAGACCTATTCACCAATAGCTATACTTAAATCCATTCGGATGCTCCTGGCCATAGCAGCTCATTATGACTATGAGATATGGCAGATGGATGTGAAAATGGCTTTCCTTAATGGATATCTACTCGAGGATGTGTATATGATACAGCCCGAGGGTTCCACATTGGTTGATAAAACCAAGGTATACAAGCTTCAACGGTCCATATATGGATTGAAGAAAGCATCCTGGAGCTGGAATATTCATTTTGATGAGACAATCAAAAGGTTTGATTTCTCGTAAAATCCAGACGAACCTTGTGTATACAAGAAGGTTAGTGGGAGTGCATTCGTATTCCTAGTATTGTATGTCGATGATAGATTACTTATAGGAAATGATATATCTGCCTTACAGTCAGTTAAAATTTGGATATACAAAACATTCTCCATGAAAGACCTGAGAGAAGCGACCTACATTCTCGGGATCAAGATCTATAGAGATAGATCGAAACGGTTGTTTGGTCTTTCGCAATCTACATATATAAACCGAGTGCTAAAGTGGTTTAGCATGTTAGAATCCAAGAAAGGTTTCCTTCCCATCAGGCATGAGATACACCTTTCGAAGTCTATGTGTCCACGCACAAAAGACGAGAGGATTTGCATGAGTAAGATTCCCTATGCATCCGTAATAGGATCTATCATGTATGCTATGTTATGTACGAGGCCCGATGTATCGTATGCTCTGAGTGTCACGAGCAGATACCAATCTGATCCAGGAATGGATCATTGGACGACTGTTAAGACAATCCTTAAGTACTTAAGAAGAACTAAGGATGTGTTCCTAATATATGGAGAGGTTGATATGGTAATATGCAAGTATACGGATGTCAGCTTTTATACAGACAGGAATGATTCCAGGTCTCAGTCTGGGTAAATAATCACCTTGAATGGAGGCGTAATAAGTTGGAAAGGTTCCAAGCAAGACACTATAGCGGATTCTGCCACTAAGGCAGAATACATTGCAGTTTTGAAAACAACAAAGGATGCGGTTTGGATCAATAAGTTCACCTCTAAACTTGGTGTGGTCTCATCAATGATCCAAACATGTGATTTGCCGCTATCATTTGATCAGAGAGATCATAAGTAGGAAGGAAATACAAATCGAGAAGATTCCCACTAAAAGGAACTTAGCGGATCCTTTAACTAAGGCCTTCCCTCAAAGTAAGTTTGAGGGTCATGTTAGGGCTTATGGTATTGGATACCATGGCGATTGACATTAGGCCAAGTGGGAGCTTGTTAGTGATATATGAGAGATGTCCTAAGGCAATCGCCTTATGGTTGTACCATTTATTTGATAAATAAAGATTCACTATTTGAGTATACATGTTTTCATATATTTGATTAGATCTTAAACTCATTTGTTGAATGTCCGCAATACAATTCACAGTATGAGAGAATTTATGATTGGATCACAACTAGTGAGTATCTCTACATGTGTAATTGTGAAGTATTGAAATTATCCCTAGTCAATGAATTGATGTATTAGGACACCATCAATTCTGTTGAGACTAGCATGAGTTATACTCTTTGGTTTATCCAAGCAGCTGTTCCTCACTGGCTGGAGACATTGGGATGTCCAGAGTTAATCGTGGATGCTAGTTATGGTAACTAGTTCATTGGAGTGACTAGCTGTAAGACTTCATATGGTTCTCTGGATATATGGATATGTCAATGAAGTTCTTACTACAGCTTAAGTGTGATGTTCCTTCGACTTGTGGTATTCAAGTCATCTTGGTCATGAAGACTTATGTTTTGCCTACAGAGGATTCATCACTCCTTGCGAGGAGATGTATACCCTATTGCCTCTCGTCAGATTGTTACTAAAGTCTTTGGCCAAAGCATTACATGTTTAGAGTATGGTACTCTTTGATACATGTGCAGTAACTAAAATCCATAGGACAAGGAAGTAATACTTGGGCTAGGTGTGGCATGGTCAGCCTAGTGGGGACTGACACATAGATCATGTTCTAAACCAAGTGGGTATAAGATGAATGAAGGGAACAAGACACAATTCACTATAGCTGCTGAAAGGTTTCAGAAGCGTTCTGGGATCAACCATTGATTTTTTGATTAATTGGGGATCATGATGTACTACTAGGTGCCACTCATGATCGTTCTATAATTAATGGTCAATTATAGACAACCAACATAAACCGGGAACCTATTTGGTCACATGCACTAGGAGTGTAATCCGAAAGATTTAAAATGATCTTGAGAATAGGATTCTCATATCAAGAGAGACATGGTTTGGTTGGACCAAACGAAGAGCGAGCATGAAATTGTTTCAGTCGCATCGGAAGCATGAATGAGCTGAGACTTATGAAGACATGATGGATAAACCAAATCGGTTTGGTTCTAATCCTATGGTGGAAAATAAACCAAAGGGTTTTGGTTTGTTTTAAACGAATGAACCAAAATTGGTTTGGTTCGTTTTAACATAAAATAGACCAACGCAGTTTGATTTATTTTAACTTAAGTTATTGGAGCGGGTTTGTTGGGGATCGAACGGCTGGCTAGAGGGGGGTGAATAGCCCTCAATCGATGGATGTCGTAATTTACTCATCTACAAAAGGTTAGCGCAAGCGGAATATAATAAGACAAGACAAGTAAATATACAAGACAAGAATCAAAACGCTAACGCAAGATGTAACGTGGTTCATGGCTACGCCGCTAATCCACGATCCCGATTCGTCAGAGGTGAATCACTCCTCCAAAGCCAATCACTATTGGTCTCTCCTTTGCACCAAGCTAGGTGGAGGTAACCTTTACAATCAAAATCACTCTTCTTACAATGAGAATAGAGTAAAAGCAAGTAAGAAGAGTTTAGAGCTTGTGGGGCACTTGGAAGATCACTTAGAGCATAAGCATTAGCCATCCAAAAGCCCACACCCTCTCTTTTTATAGAGAGGAAGCTTTTCTTCCCGTTGGCCGCCACCAGTCGACTGCTGCCCTTGGCAGTCGACTGCCGCCACTCCAACGGCCTCCGAACACGTCGGATCCTAACCGTTGTAGTCCAACGGAACAATTGGCAGTCGATAGATGGACCTCATCATTCGATTACTGCTTCCGTAGTCGACTGCCCAGTTGGCTACGAGTGGTTTTGTGGCCAAACCCTTTCGACCAGTCGACTCAGTCGAATACCAGTCGAACCACGTTCGACTCAGAGGAGTCGACTGCCATTCCATGGCAGTCGACTGGTGTCGAGAAATCTCATCCATCACTTAGCCAAATGGCCAAGTTTCACCTAAGAGCTACCCCTTCCCGGGTTACATTCGCTCACTCTCATCTCTCGGAGTCCCTCGCCTTCGAAGTTCTCTTCGTTCGCGGCCACATCCCTCGGCAGCATCAGGCGCACGGCTCTACAATGCTCCTTTGCGTCTCTTGCCTCGAAGTCTACTTCCTCCGGCTTCACTCCAAGCTCCTCGTCCGGCGGTCCCTCGGATGCTCCAAGCGCACGGCTTCCACAAGGCCATCCTTCACCGACTCAAGGACCGAGTCATGAGTTGTGAAACTCGCCACGGCTCCATGTGCAAATTACTAAGTCCTGCACGACTTCAACGCACATATCAAATCAACATAACAAACTAACTTAAACCCTTTGCCACACACATCAAAACCTAATCATGGCAAGAGATTGCCCTAACAATCTCCCCCTTTTTGATGTGTGGCAATCCGTTTAAGTTAGGTAAAAACATTTGATAAAAATTTCTAAGGTAAGAAAGCATGTAAACATAAACATGATATATCAACATGCAACTCCCCCTTAATCCATGAAACTCTCTCTACAAATTCTCCCCCTATAATAATTAACTTAAACATAATATTTTCTCTCCCTTTGACACCATCAAAAAGATTAATACTAAGTTATAAACACATGCCATCAATTCTAATAGAAGGAAAATACCAAAAATTAGTCTAAAACCTGAATTCGGCCTTAACTAGTCTGATTTTCAGGCCACCAGTCGACTGGTTCAGACTACCAGTTGACTGACACGCGAATTTCAGAACTTTCTGATTTTCGGACCGAATTTCAGAAATGCATTAAAAATTCCAAAAAATTTGAAAAATCATGAAATTTGGAGAACATATTTCTTGTAAGATTCTTTATCAGTGAAAAATAGGTCTTCATGAAAAATCATTATATTTTCTGAGATTTACCAAAAATCTAAAAGCTTTAAAAACCACTAGGTTTTTGATCAAGTGAGTATCAAGTTTAACACCTAGTTTTGGTTCCAATTGTTTCAAAACATGAATACATAGATTTTAGATTAAGAAATTGTTTTGAAAACATATGAAATATCCAACCATAATCTTTGGGCAATATGTCTATGAATTAAATATAAGCCTTCCCCATGATTGGTCTATTATTGCTATTTTGATACTTTAAATGACCATCTAAATGCCATAGGCATTAGTGGACATTTGTATCATCCTAACATCTCACCCATGCTAAGTTTTCAATCAAAGTAGCTTATGGTGAGTGTGAGATGCATCCTAGAGGGTATTTGTATATACTTAACCATTATATTCATACAATTCTATCAAGGTTAAGTATCACCCTAACAATCCACATGATCATAATGACATATATGAATGAATTACACATTATGATCATTAAATACATGTATTCATCAAGTAATAATCATGCATTAGGTATTACATGATGATAATTAGCAAATATCACCTAAGACATGATTTAAATCCTATTTCTCATGATTATGTGCCAAATATCAAAATCATAAATCATGATTTCAAACATGTGTAACAATTACATCAACTATCATGATTTAAGCATTATTATCTATTTATGGGCACATTATCATCACCCAACACTACTTCTAAAAGTGAGGTCCCACCATTCTAAGTCAACCAACATATGATATAGGTGAAATGCATATGGTTGACTATCTTAGGGTTTTCCTAACCCTTAAGAATGGATTTAGGAACCCAAAATAAGTTCTTTCCTATTGGGTTCACTAAATACTCCTTGGGGATCCATTTTCTAGCTATTACCTTCTTCTTATCTTGTCCCCTAGCAATTAGGCATTTGTAGGCATTTTCATTTTTCTTTTCTTTATAACCTAAGCCTTTCTTATTAAAACTAGCTCTTTGGCTCCCTATAATCATGTTCAATGTATTTGAGCCAATTGTTAACTTTTCTAGGGCTTTGGTTAAATAATCTACTTTCTCTCTTAAAGCCCTATTTTCTTCTATACATGCATCACTAACATCCAAAGGCATATAGTTATCATGTGAGCATTCATCATTTAAGCTAGAAGAAATATTATCATCCTTTAAGCATGCTTTTTCTAGTTTATTTTCTAAGTCCTTAATTTGCTCAAGCATGCTCTTATTTTTCTTCTTAGCTCTAAATAGGTCCTTAGTGAGGCTAGAAATCATAGAAACTATTTTACCAGGTGAAAGATTAGTTACCATAGTTTCCATGTCCTCTTCTTCTTCTTCGGATGAGGATGTAGAGGCTCCCCCTTCACTAGAGCTCCCTCCACTTGAGCTTGATTCTTCATTTTCGGTGGAGGAGCAATCCGAGTCATCAAATGCCATTAGAGCAAGGTTGGTGACGAAAGCATTCTCCTCTTCTGATGATGATGAAGAGGAAGAGGAAGGGTCATCCCATGTCTTTGCTTTGAATGCCTTGGCCTTCCCCTTTTCCTTTGCCTTCTTCTCCTCTTCCTTTTTCTTCTTGCTCTCCTTTTTCTTCTTCTTTTCTTCTTTCTTTCTCTTCTCCTCCTTGCTTTTGTTCAAGAGAGGACAATTGTCCCTTATGTGTCCCTCTCCTTGGCAATTGTAACAAATGATCTTCCCCCTTGGTCTTCTATTCCTATCAGTTGATTTGTTAAATCTAAAACCTTTTAATGCACGCCTTACCCTCCTTACCATATAGGCTTCTTCCATGCTATCCATGGAGGAGGAGGAGGAAGCTTCGTCATCGGAGGAGGGAATCTCTATCTTCTTCTTCCCCTTGTTTGCCAACAATGCTACTCCCCTTGAAGGTTGGATTCTAGGCTCTTCTTGTATACCTTCAAGCCTTGTTTCATGAAGCTCCATGGTTGAGAAGAATTCCTCCAAGGTGCTTACTTCTAAGTTCTTGGAGATATAAAATGAGTCCACCATGGAGCTCCATCTTGAGGACCGGGGAAAGGCATCTATGGCCTTCATTACCATATCCCGGTTGGAGAGCTTTTCTCCTACACTTGTTAGCCCAATTAATATTTCTTTAAACCTAGAATGTAATGATGTTACCTTTTCTCCCTTTTCCAATTTGATATTTGATAGTTGGGAGCGGAGGAGGTCTCTCCTTGCAAGTTTGGCTTCCGAAGTGCCTTCATGAAGTTCAACCAATCTCTCCCACATCTCCTTGGCACTTGAGCATTCCCCAATTCGGTTGATCTCTTGTTGGGGGAGCACATTGAAGACATGGTGCTTGGCTTTAGACATTGCAAGGTGCTCTTCCCTTTGCTTTTTGGTCCACCTAGATTTCTCTATTGGCTTCCCTTCTTCATCCCTAGGCAAAAAGAAACCGGATTCCATTGTAATCATGATATCATAATCCGTTTCAAAAAATACCTCCATTCGCTTCTTCCACCAAGCGAATTCTCCTTCAAACTTTGGTGGATGGATGTTAGAGCCGGCCATTTTGAAAGTTGCTTGTTGTGGCGGTTAGTCCTCGACAAGCTTTCCTTGGCTCTGATACCACTTGTTGGGGATCGAACGGTCGGCTAGAGGGGGGTGAATAGCCCTCAATCGATGGATGTCGTAATTTACTCGTCTACAAAAGGTTAGCACAAGCGGAATATAATAAGACAAGACAAGTAAATATACAAGACAAGAATCAAAATGCTAACGCAAGATGTAACATGGTTCACGGCTACGCCGCTAATCCACGATCCCGATTCGTCAGAGGTGAATCACTCCTCCAAAGCCAATCACTATTGGTCTCTCCTTTGCACCAAGCTAGGTGGAGGTAACCTTTACAATCAAGATCACTCTTCTTACAATGAGAATAGAGTAAAAGCAAGTAAGAAGAGTTTAGAGCTTGTGGGGCACTTGGAAGATCACTTAGAGCATAAGCATTAGCCATCCAAAAGCCCACACCCTCTCTTTTTATAGAGAGGAAGCTTTTCTTCCGTTGCGCCACTACCGATCTGCCCTTAGCGGCAATGATCGCCCTCACTCCAACGGCCTCCGAACACATCGGATCCCAACCGTTGTAGTCCAACGGAACACTTGGAAGTCGACAGATGGACCTCATCAGTCGACTGTTGCCTCCGTAGTCGACTGCCCAGTCGGCTACGAGCGCTCAGGCCAAACCCTTTCGACGATCGCGCCTTCAGCCGATCGATATGTCTGGCAGATCGGCCCACATATGGCAGTCGACTGCTGGCCTCAAAACACTCAGTCGAATACCAGTCGAACCATGTTCGACTCAGAGCGTCGACTGTCATTCCATGGCAGTCGACTGGTGTCGGGAAATCCCATCCGACACTTAGCCAAATGGCCAAGTTTCACCTAAGAGCTACCCCTTCCCAGGTTACATTCGCTCACTCTCATCTCTCGGAGTCCCTCGCCTTCAAAGTTCTCTTCGTTCGCGGCCACGTCCCTCGGCAGCATCAGGCGCACGGCTCTGCAATGCTCCTTCGCATCTCTTGCCTCAAAGTCTACTTCCTCCAGCTTCACTCCAAGCTCCTCGTCCGGCGGTCCCTCGGATGCTCCAAGCACATGACTTTCGCAAAGCCATCCTTCACCGACTCAAGGATCAAGTCATGAGTTGTGAAACTCACCACGGCTCTATGTGCGAATTACTAAGTCCTGCACGACTTCAACACACATATCAAATCAACATAACAAACTAACTTAAACCCTTTGCCACACACATCAAAACCTAATCATGGCAAGAGATTGCCCTAACAGGGTTAACGGATTTTTGTTATGAACCAATAACCGTTAGGAGAATATGTTCTCTATAAAAACATGGCTTAAGGGTTTTTGTGATTTAATCGGTTCAAAGTTTTGGAAACACTTGCCGTTTTTCTCTTCTCCTCCCTTATTGTTGCCGCCCAACCCTAGGAGAGGTGTGGTTGCCACCCAAGCTCCTTGTGTCGCCGCCCATTGGAGTTGCTACTCCTCTTCCTTGCCGTCGACCATCCACCGGTCGTTGACAACTCCTCCGGCCATCCTCTTGTTGGGTTTCCGGCACCGCGGCGAGTGTGTGTTCGAACATGTTTCGTAAACATGTGCACAGCCGAAGAAACATCAATAATAAATCTACATTTATTACAACACACACATCACACGCATGCATAGTACAACATGTGTAGACATAACCGTAAATTTAAATTTTGCAATAAAGGAAATTTAACTACGTATACCTTTCGTATCATGTGTAGCGGGAACGGCATCAACCGGAATGATCCTCGCTAGAATCGTCTCTATCCGTATCCACGCCGAGTATCCTTAGGATGACTTCGCTAAGCCACGAGCTTCGTCTTCGTACGGGTTACTAGCCTCGTGTTGAAGACGACGTGATCGAGAGATGATCACGATCCAAATCCAAATTCGGATCCAAAGACGAGTCCTCAAAACTCGCTTCTCCGGAGAGGTATTCGTCAACCGTTTGACGAATCCTTCGTCCTCCACCTATGAGGATTACCAGAGATCGAATCCCCGGTAAATTAGGCGCTGTCAGAGCTCTAACCGTCGTCCAAATGATGCTCCAACGAGAGAAGAACAAGCTGTCCATAAAACTGGACAGCTTTGGTGGAGGAGTAGGCGCCGGCCAACCAAGGGAAGCCAAGTGCTCACCTTATCGCCGAAGCCTAGGAAGATCACCGGAGGGTCGCCGGAGGATGACCAGCTGAAGCTTGGACACCGGCAAGGAGTTGGACGGCGGCACAAGGGGCTGGGCGGCAACCTAGGGTTGGCGCCGAAAATCCAAGGAGAGGATGGAGAGGTGGGCAGCAACCACAAGCTAGGGTTTTTGGATTAGGGCTTAATAATCCCTTAAGCCCTCTTTTATAGAGAACTAATTCTCTTAATGGTTATTGGATCATAACCATGAGGCTCGTTAACCCGCTCCATTAATATAAGTTAAAATAAACCAAACCATGATGGTTTATTTTAAGTTAAAACGAACCGAACCAACTTTTGGTTCATTCGTTTAAAATAAACCAAACCCTTTGGTTTATTATCCTCTATTGGATTAGAACCAAACCATTATGGTTCATCCATTATGTCTTCATAAGACATGGCCCATCCACACTTCCATTGCGACTAAAACGATTTCATGCTCGCTTCTTGTTTGGTCCAACCAAACCTAGTTTCTCTCGGTCTGAGAATCTCATTCTCAAACTCGTTTTAAATCCTTCGGATTATGCTCGTTGTGCGTGTGACCAAATAGGTTCTCGGTTTATGTTGGTCGTCTATAATTAACCATTAATTATAGAATGATCATGAGTGGCACCTAGTAGTACATCATGATCCCCAATTAACCGAAAAGATCAACGGTTGATCCAGAACTATTTCTGAAACCCTTCAGCAGCTCGAATGAATCGTATCCCATTCCCTTCACTCATCTTATACCCACTTGGTTCAGAACATGGTCTATAGTGTCAGTCCCCACTAGGCTGACTACGTCACACTTAGCTCAAGTATCATTTCCTCGTCCTACGGATTCTAGTTACTGCACATGTATCGAAGAGTACCTTACTCTTAACATGTAATGCTTTGGCCAAAGACTTTAGTAACAATCCGACGAGAGGCCATGGGTATACATCTCCTCGCAAGGAGTGGTGAATCCTTTATAGGCTATTCAAACACCTTCGATCACTTCGACTTATACCCAATCATCCCGGGTCTACATCTCCTTGGAGATGTTTGTTTAAGATGTCAAAGCATAAGTCTCCATGATCAAGATGACTTGAATACCGCAAGTCAAAGGAACATCGCACTTAAGCTACAGTAAGAACTTCATTGACATATCTATATATGCACGGAACCATATGAAGTCTTACGGCTGGTCACTCCAATGAACTAGTTACCATAACTAGCATCCACGATCAACTCCGGACATCACAATGTCTCCAGCCAGTGAGAATCAGCTGCTTGGATACACCAAGGAGTATACCTCGTGCTAGTCTCGACAGAATCGATGGTGTCCAAATCCATCAATTCATCGACTAGGGATAATTCCGATACATCACAATTACACATGTAGAGATACTCACTAGTTGTGATCAAATCACAAATTCTCTCATGCTGTAAATCGTATCGTGGACATTCAGTAAATGAGTTTAAGATCCAATCAAATACATGAAACATGTATACTCAAATAGTGAATCTTCATTTATCATATAAATGGTTCATACATAAGGCGATTGCCTTAGGACATCTCTCATATATTACTAACAGACTCCCACTTGGCCTAATGCCAATCACTATGGTATCCAATACCATAAGCACTAACATGACCCTCAAACTTACTTTGAGGTAATGCTTTAGTCAAAGAATCCACTAAGTTCCTTTCAGTGGGAATTTTCTCAATTTGTATTTCGTTCCTACTGATGATCTCTTTGATAAGATGATAGCGGCAAAGCACATGTTTGGATCATTGATGAGACCACATCAAGTTTAGGAGATGAACTTCTTGATCCAAACCGCTTCCTTTGTTGCTTCCAAAGTTGCAATGTATTCTGCCTTAGTGGCAGAATCCGCTATAGTGTCAAGCTTGGAACCTTTCCAACTTATTGCGCCTCCATTCTAGGTGAATACATACCCAGACTGAGACATGGAATCATCCTTGTCTGTCTAGAGCTGGCATCCGTATACCCACGTATCACCATGTACCCTTCTCCATATATTAGGAACATATCCTTAGTTCTTCTTAAGTACTTAAGGATCGTCTTAATAGTCACCTAATGATCCATTCTTGGATCATACTAGTATCTGCTCATGACACTCAGATCATACGATACATCAAGCCTCGTACATAACATAGCATACATGAAAGATCCTATTGTGGATGCATAGGGAATCTTACTCATGCAAATCCTCTCGTCTTCTGTGCGCGGACACATAGACTTCGAAAGGTGTATCCCATGCCTGATGGGTAGGAAACTTTTCTTGG
Organism: Wurfbainia villosa; assembly: GCA_025175895.1. NCBI lineage: Eukaryota > Viridiplantae > Streptophyta > Magnoliopsida > Zingiberales > Zingiberaceae > Wurfbainia > Wurfbainia villosa. The sequence continues at coordinate 29,834,842 of CM045995.1, forward strand.
ATTCCAACATGCTAAACCACTTTAGCACTCGGTCTATATATGTAGACTGTGAAAGACCAAGAAACCGTTTTGATCTATCTCTATAGATATTAATCCCGAGGATGTAGGTTGCTTCTCCCAGGTCTTTCATGGAGAATGTCTTGGATAACCAAATCTTAACTGACTGTAAGATTGAAACATCATTTCCTATAAGTAATATGTCATCGACATATAATACTAGGAACACGACTGCACTCCCACTAACCTTCTTGTACACACAAGGTTCGTCTGGATTTTGTGAGAAATCAAACCTTTTGATTGTCTCATCAAAATGGATATTCCAACTCCTGGATGCTTGCTTCAATCCATAATTGGACCGTCACAATTTGCATACCTTGGTTTTATCAACCAATGTGAAACCCTCAGGTTGTATCATATACACGTCCTTGAGCAGGTTTCCATTAAGGAAAGCTATTTTCACATCCATCTGCCATATCTCATAATCATAATGAGCCGCTATGGCCAGGAGCATCCGAATGGATTTAAGCATAGCTACAGGCGAATAGGTTTCGTCATAATCAACACCTTGCTTTTGACGATATCCTTTCGCCACCAATCTAGCCTTATAGGTAATCACATTACCATCCATGTCAGTTTTCTTCTTGAAAACCCACTTGCACCCTATAGGCTTTATTCCTTCAGGTGGGTCAACCAAGTTCCAAACTTGGTTTTCATACATGGAATCCATTTCCGACTTCATGGCTTCAAGCCACTTATCCCTTTCTGAACTTGTCAGCACTTCTTCATAACTGGTAGGCTCCTCATCATCAATGAGTAACACGTCGTTCGATTCACTTATGAGAAATCCATATCTCTCAGGAATATTGCGTGTTCTACCAGATCTATGAAGATGTGGTGTTACAATAGGTCCAGTCGATTGCCCATCACTATGAGTTGTTGGCTGTTGTGCTTCACCAGGTATCTCATCAATGTCTATTTGAGTCTCTCGAGCCTCCTCAAGCTCAACGACACTCCCACTGTTTTCTTGCAAGAGAAACTCTTTCTCTAGAAACACAACATGCCTTGAAACAAACACTTTTTGTTCCACAGGATGATAGAATTGGTAACCCCTTGTTTCCTTAGGGTGTCCAATAAATAGACATTTATCAGACTTAGCATCCAATTTGTCTGATACAGTCCGCTTCACATAAGCAGGACAATCTCATATCTTCAAGTAAGTTACATGAGGTTTCTTACTATTCCATATCTCATATGGAGTAGTAGAGACTACCTTGGTTGGCATTCTGTTTAACAAGTAAACAGCTGTCTGAAGTGCATAGCCCAAAAGGACTTGGGAAGATTCGCATGATTCATCATTGACCTGACCATGTCCAACAAGGTCCGGTTACGCCTCTCAGATACACCATTATGCTGTGGTGTATATGGCGGAGTCCATTGAGATAATATACCATTGTCTCTTAGATAATCAAGAAACTCTTTACTTAAGTATTCACCACCTCGATTCGATCGAAGTATTTTAATACTCTTGTCATGTTGTTTCTCTACTTCATTTCATAATTCTTTGAACCTTTCAAAGGCTTTAGACTTGTGTTTCATCAAGAACACATACCCAAACCGTGAGTGATCATCGGTGAAGGTAATGAAGTAGTTATAGCCTCCTAAAGTTTGAGTTGACATAGGTCCACATACATCAGTATGTATTAGACCTAGTAACTCTCCCACTCGTTCAACATTTCCTGTAAAAGGTAACTTTGTCATCTTGCCTTTTAAGCATGATTCACATGTATCGTATGAATCCAATTCAAACGATTCCAAAATTCCACATCAGTGTAATTCGGACATGCATTTCTTTCTTACATGGCCAAGACGACAATGCCACATATAGGAGTCTAATTGATTATCCTTTCGAGCACGCTTGTTGCTCGCTTCAATATTGAAAATGTCACTGGATACGTCCAACGTATAAATACCATTGCTTAAAGTTCCAGTCCCATAAAGAACTCCATTCAAAGTTATGTAACAACAATTGTTACTAAAAGTCAAATGGTAACCATTTCTATTTAAACAAGAAATAGAAATGATGTTCTTTATCAACGAAGGAACATAAAAGCAATTGTCCAGTTTTAAGACAAGTCCTGCAGGGAGTTTCAACAAATACGTTCTGATGGCGAGTGCAGCAACCTTTGCTCCATTCCTAACACGTAAATTTGACTCTCCCTTGGCGAGTCTTCTTCTATTCCTTAGCCCATGTATGTCATTACATATATGTGAGCCACACCCAGTATCCAATACCCAAGTGTCTAAGGAAATAGAATGATAATCAATAACGAAGATACCTAAAGAGGACGGGGCATCCGATACCTTATTCTTCTTCACGGACTCAAGATAAATCTTGCAATTTCTTCGCCAATGGCCCTCCTTGCCATAATGATGGCAAGTGCCCTTTTTAGCTGGTTCTGCCTTTTTAGACTTTTTCTTCTTCCCCTTCTGATGTTCCTTTGACTCCCTCTTAGAACCTTTCTTCAAGGAATCAACTAACAACACCGTCCCCTGCTCATGCTTCTCAGAAGGCTCCACAGTCTTCAGCATGTTGAGCAGTACCACAGATGAACCTTCTTGAATCTCAGAGGTGAAGAGGAGCTTGGAGACTTCGAACCTTTCGAATCTCTCTTGCTCATCAAACAACTCATAAAGATGAAGGATTATGGTATGAGCATCCATATGCTCATGCTGCTTCCGCAGCTCGGGTACCATCGCGGCTAGCATAATGTAACTCGTCATTTCAGAATCAGTCACATGTTTCTGATAGGCCAACAATTGGTCCAGAGTTGCATTGTCACTAGGACGGGCGGGAAGAGGCGCTTCGAGGACATACGCAAGCTTTTCCACCTTGAGAATAATTCTCAAGTTTCTAAGCCAGTCCAAGAAGTTTGGCCCAGTCAATTTATTCGAATCCAAAATGGAACGCAAATTCAAAGACATCATGATCAATCTTAGAAATATAAAACGAGCATATATGAGAAAATGATTTTAAAATGCATCAATATACATTTATAAATCCCATTCATTTTTTTCGAATTTCAAAAACCCCAAAATCACTTCGGGAGATCGTAGGTCCATCTCCGAATGGGCTGATATCCATCATAGATATGAACAACCTTGGAGAGAGTCCAACAAGCCATTCATAACTACGACGGTAGGTATCAACTATACCGATTGCATATCACGTATATGCAACTATCACAATGTGCTATCAACTAATTGAATGTTCACACATACATCGGGTTGTTAACACATTAACAAGTATGCATCATATGCATAGCACCCAACTTCACCTCCCTTCACATCGACCTTGGAGAGAGTCCAACAAGTCGATGCTCCAGGTTAAAGCCAACCCATTAATCGAGAAATAGTTTTAATATGGTTAGAGCACATTCAACCAATTAGCCCAGCTTGGAGAGAGTCCAACAACCAAAGCTAACGATTGACCTCTGACTTTTACCATATTAGTATTAAACTATTCCATGGTTTGAACATGTTCGGGTTCGAGCCGGGCTTGGAGAGAGTCCAACAACCCAAACAAGAAACGGAACTCTGGTTCTAACCATATTAATGGAAGGTGTAGGCTTTAATATTGAGTAAGGGTTTTTATGTCTCATCCTCTTTGCATGCAAATAACTATTATCTACATGACATGGCATACATGGCATACATCTACATGTCACTACATGCATGGCATAATGATATGCATCTAATGCAATTACATGACATACAATTATGTCATGTACATAATTTCCTTATTTGTCATAACTATTTATGGAAATAAAATATGTTTAAGATTTGATTCTCCAAATCAAATCATGATTAAATTAGGAAACAAATTTCCAAATCTAATCACATATTTTATTTTTGGAAATAGTTGATTAAGGAAAGTCAATTTAGGAAACCAATTTCCTAAATCATCAAAGCTACTTATGGAAATAAAATATTTTAAGATTTGATTTCCCAAATCAAATCAAGATTAAATTAGGAAACAAATTTCCAAAATCTAATCAAATATTTTATTTATGGAAAATATCAATTTCCATAAATACTTCCAACTTTCCAAAAGTGGAAGATTTCCATAAATACTTTTAGACTTTCCAAAATTGAAAATTTTCCATAAATACTTCTAACTTTTCAAAAGTAGAAAATTTCTAGAAATATCATTATGACTATTGCAAAACCATTTTATGATTATGTCGAAACACAACCTGGGCTATGATACCACTGTTGGGTTTCTGGCACCGCGGCGAGTGTGTGTTCGAACATGTTTCGTAAACATGTGCACAGCGGAAGAAATAAAAATAATAAATCTACATTTATTACAACACACACATCACACACATGCATAGTACAACATGTGTAGACATAACCGTAAATTTAAATTTTGCAATAAAGGAAATTTAACTACGTATACCTTTCGTATCACATGTAGCCGGAACGACATCAACCAGAACGATCCTCGCTAGAATCGTCTCTATCCGTATCCACGCCGAGTATCCTTAGGATGACTTCACTAAGCCATGAGCTTCATCTTCGTACGGGTTACTAGCCTCGTGTTGAAGACGACGTGATCGAGAGATGATCACGATCCAAATCCAAATTCGGATCAAAAGACGAGTCCTCAAAACTCACTTCTCCGGAGAGGTATTCGTCAACCGTTTGACGAATCATTCATCCTCCACCTATGAGGATTACCGGAGATCGAATCCCCGGTAAGTTAGGCGCTGTCGGAGCTCTAACCGTCGTCCAAATGACGCTCCGACGAGAGAAGAACAAGCTGTCCAGAAAACTGGACAGCTTTGGTGGAGGAGTAGGCACCGGCCAACCAAGGGAAGCCAAGTGCTCACCTTATCGCCGAAGCCTAGGAAGATCACCGGAGGGTCGCCGAAGGATGACCGGCTGAAGCTTGGACGCCGGCAAGGAGTTAGACGGCGGCACAAGGGGCTAGGCGGCAACCTAGGGTTGGCGCTGAAAATCCAAGGAGAGGATGGAGAGGTGGGCGGCAACCACAAGCTAGGGTTTTTGGATTAGGGATTAACAATCCCTTAAGCCCTCTTTTATAGAGAACTAATTCTCTTAATGGTTATTGGATCATAACCATGAGGCCCGTTAACCCGCTCCATTAATATAAGTTAAAATAAACCAAACCATGATGGTTTATTTTAAGTTAAAACGAACCGAATCAACTTTTGGTTCATTCGTTTAAAATAAACCAAACCCTTTGGTTTATTCTCCTCCATTGGATTGGAACCAAATCATTTTGGTTCATCCATTATGTCTTCATAAGACACGGCCCATCCACGCTTCCATTGCGACTGAAACGATTTCATGCTCGCTTCTTGTTTGGTCCAACCAAACCTAGTTTCTCTCGGTCTGAGAATCCCATTCTCAAGCTCGTTTTAAATCCTTCGGATTACGCTCGTTGTGCGTGTGACCAAATAGGTTCTCGGTTTATGTTGGTCGTCTATAATTAACCATTAATTATAGAACGATCATGAGTGACACCTAGTAGTACATCATGATCCCAAATTAACCGAAAAGATCAACGGTTGATCCAGAACTATTCTGAAACCCTTCAGCAGCTCGAATGAATCGTGCCCCATTCCCTTCACTCATCTTATACCCACTTGGTTCAGGACATGGTCTATAGTGTCAGTCCCCACTAGGCTGACTACGTCACACCTAGCCCAAGTATCATTTCCTCATCCTACGGATTCTAGTTACTGCACATGTATCGAAGAGTACCTTACTCTTAACATGTAATGCTTTGGCCAAAGACTTTAGTAACAATCCGACGAGAGGCCATGGGTATACATCTCCTCGCAAGGAGTGGTGAATCCTTTATAGGCTATTCAAACACCTTCGATCACTTCGACTTATACCAAATCATCCCGGGTCCACATCTCCTTGGAGATGTTTGCTTAAGATGTCAAAGCATAAGTCTCCATGATCAAGATGACTTGAATACCGCAAGTCAAAGGAACATCGCACTTAAGCTACAGTAAGAACTTCATTGACATATCTATATATGCAGGGAACCATATGAAGTCTTACGGCTGGTCACTCCATTGAACTAGTTACCATAACTAGCATCCACGATCAACTCCGGACATCACAATGTCTCCAGCCAGTGAGAATCAGCTGCTTGGATACACCAAGGAGTATACCTCGTGCTAGTCTCGACAGAATCAATGGTGTCCAAATCCATCAATTCATCGACTAGGGATAATTCCGATACATCACAATTACACATGTAGAGATACTCACTAGTTGTGATCCAATCACAAATTCTCTCATGCTATGAATCGTATCGTGGACATTCAGTAAATGAGTTTAAGATCCAATCAAATACATGAAACATGTATACTCAAATAGTGAATCTTCATTTATCATATAAATGGTTCATTCATAAGGTGATTGCCTTAGGACTTCTCTCATATATTACTTACACCACCCTTAGTTGTTGGCCATCAAAAGCAGTCGGCCAAGTCTTTGGCCGGCCATCTCCTCCACCAAAACAAGTTGTCCAGTTTTGGAAAGCTTGTTGTCCTCCTCGTGGAGAGGTCATTTGGTCGATGTTTTGCGCTCCGGCAGTGATCTACTTGCCGGGGATTGGATCTCTGGCAATCCCCTTTGCTGGAGGACCAAGGTTTCGTCAATTGGTTGACGAAAATTGCTTCCAAGAAGTGAGTTCGTGGAACTTGATTTTTGGATCCGAATTTGATTCGGATTGTGATCGTCTCTCGGATCACAATGACTTCAACGCGAAGCTAGTACCTCTCGTGAAGTCAGATCTCGTGGCTTCGTGAAGCTATCCCGACGATACTCGGCATGGATACGGATAGAGGCAAAAATCGCGAGGGTCGCTTGGTTGATGACATTTCTGCTTCACGTAATTCGTCAGGTATACCTAGATTAGTTTCTTTATTGTAAAATTTGAAATAGCGAGTATGTCTATACTTGATGTATCCTTGCATGTGTGTTATGTGTGTGTTGTAATAAATTAGTTTATTACTTATTTTTGCTTCCGCTGTGTGCATGTTTACGAAACATGTTCGAATGCACACCCACGTCGGTGCTGGGGAAACCCAACAAAAATTTGGTTATCCAAAACATTCTCCATGAAAGACTTAGGAGAAGAGACCTATATCCTCGGGATTAAGATCTATTGAGGTAGATCAAAATGATTGCTTGGTCTTTCGCAGTCTACATATATAGACCGAGTACTAAAGAGGTTTAGCGTGTCGGAATCCAAGAAAGGTTTCATTCCCATTAAGCATGGGATACACCTTTCAAAGTCTATGTGTCCGTGCACAGAAGACGAGAGGATTTGCTTGAGTAAGATTCCCTATGAATCCGCAATTTGATCTATTATGTATGCTATGTTATGTACGAGGCCCGATGTATCGTATGCTCTGAGTGTCACGAGCAGATACCAATCTAATCCAGGAATGGATCATTGGGTGGTTGTTAAGACAATCCTTAAGTACTTGAGAAGAACTAAGGATGTGTTTCTAATATATAGAGAGGGTGATATGATAATACACGGGTATACGGATGTCAGCTTCCAGACAGACAAGGATGATTCCAGGTCTTAGTCTGGGTGCATATTCACCTTGAATGGAGGTGCAATAAGTTAGAAAAGTTCCAAGCAAGACACTATAGTGGATTCTACCACTAAGGCAGAATACATTGCAGCTTCGGAAGCAGCAAAGGAAGCGGTTTGGATCAAGAAGTTCACCTCTGAACTTGGTGTGGTTCTAACCATTGTTGAAGAAATACCAGTCTACTGTGACAACAATAGAGCGATTACACAAGCAAAAGAGTCAAGGTATCATCAACGATACAAACATGTGCTTCACTGCTATCATCTGATCAGAGAGATCATCAATAGGAAGGAAATACAAATCGAGAAGATTCCCACTGAAAGGAACTTAGCAGACCCTTTAACTAAGGCCTTACCTCAAAGTAAGTTTGAGGTCCATGTTAGAGCTTATTGTATTAGATACCATGGCGATTGGCATTAGGCCAAGTGGGAGTTTGTTAGTTATATATGAGAGGTGTCCTAAGGCAATCGCCTTATGGTTGTATCATTTATTTGATAAATGAAGATTCACTATTTGAGTATATATGTTTTCATGTATTTGATTGTATCTTAAATTATTTACTGAATGTCCACAATATGATTCACAGCATAAGAGAATTTGTGATTGGATCACAACTAGTGAGTATCTCTACTTGTGTAATTGTGATGTATTGGAATTATCTCTAGTCGATGAATTGATGCATTTGGACACCATAAATTCTGTTGAGACTAGCATGAGTTATTCTCTTTGGATTATCCAAGCAGTTGTTTCTCACTGGCTGGAGACATTGGGATGTCCAGACTTAATTGTGGATGCAAGTTATGGTAACTAGTTCATTGGAGTGACTAGCTATAAGACTTTATATGGTTCTATGCATATAAAGATATGTCAATGAAGTCTTTGTTGCAGCTTAAGTGCAATGTTCCTTTGACTTGCGGTGTTCAAGTCATCTTGGTCATGGAGACTTATGCTTTGACATCTTGAGCAAGCATCTTCGAGGAGATGTGGACCCAGGATGATTGGGTATAAGTCGAAGTGGCCGAAGGTGTTTGAATAGCCTACAGAGGATTCACCACTCCTTGAGAGGAGATGTATACCCTGTGGCCTCTCGTTGGATTATTACTAAAGTTTTTGGCCAAAGTATTATATGTTTAGAGTATGGTACTCTTGGATACATGTGCAATAACTAGAATCCGTAGGATGAGGAAATGATACTTAGGTTAGGTGTGACGTAGTCAACCTAGTGAGGACTGACACAATAGATCATGTCTTGAACCAAGTGGGTATAAGATGAGTGAAGGGAATGGGGCACGTTATCACTGTAGCTGCTGAAAGATTTCAAAAATTATTCTGAGATCAACCGTTGATTTTTCGATTAATTAGGGATCATGATGTACTACTTGGTGCCACTCATGATCGTTCTATAATTAATGGTTAATTATAGACAACCAACATAAATCGGGAACTTATTTGGTCACACGTACTATGAGTGTTATCGGAAGGATTTAAAATGAGCTTGAGAATGGGAATCTCATATCGAGAGAGATTTGATTTGGTTGGACCAAACAAGGAGCGAGCATAAAATTGTTTCAGTCGCATCAGAAGCATAGATGGACCGAGTCTTTTGAAGACATGATGGATGAACCAAATTAGTTTGGTTCTAATCCAATGGTGGAAAATAAACCAAAGGAGGTTGGTTTGGTTTATTTTAACTTAAATTAATGGAGTGGGTTAACGGATTTTGGTTGTGAACCAATAACCATTGAGAGAAGGTTTCTTGATGATCAAGAAACACGTTCTCTATAAGTAAAAGGGTTGAGACAAATTTCGTGGACAAGTTAAGGCTTGTGAAACCCTAGCCACCTTCCTCTCTTCCTCTCTTGTGTCGCCGCCCACCCCATTGGCTCAACCCACCCTTGGTCGCCGCCTTCTCCAGCCATCGGCCTGCCACCAGCCGATGGCCACCCTCCGCCAAGAACTCCAAATGACTACCAAGAGCCGACCGACCACCTTGGTGTCGTCGGCCAATTTGATTGGTCGACACTTCCGAGGAACAAGTTTATGGAACTTGTTTTGTAATCATCTCTCGGATCACAACGTCTTCGACGCGAGACTAGTATCTCTCTTGAAAATGGGGCTTGTAGCTTAGTGAAGCTATCTTGACGATTCTCGGCGTGGACTCGGATAGAGGCGAAACTTGTGAGGGATGCTAAGGTTGATGTCATTTCCACTACACATATTTTGTCAGGTATACCTAGTATAAATTTCCTTTATTACAAAATTTAATTGTATAATTATGTCTACACTGTTGTATCCTGCATGCATGTGGTGTGTGTGATGTAATAAAATAGTTTATTACTGTTTTTATTTGCTTTCACTGTGTTTATCCCATCACCCGACCACCTAGGTTGATTCCCAACTTCCTTCGGGCAGTCAACTGCTCTTCCTCAATAGTCGACTATCGAGCACCTTGCCTTATTTATACTATTTTAATAAGCAGTTGACTGTTATGGTAGAGCAATCGATTGCGGACACTATAATAGGTAGTTAAAAGCTAGGCGCGCTCGATCAATGCCTCGACTACGGACTGCAATCGACTAGGGTTGTGATTAGTTGACTGTTATATATTCGTTGAACGGTGATTCAGAGAAATGGTGGTGTCAGTAGCCGTTGGATTCGAGCAACAGTTGACTGAGAGTGATGAGCAGTCGACTGAAGGTGGTGAAATGGTTCGTGTACAGCTTATAAAAGGAGGATGAGGAGTTCTTCGTAGCGGTTTTCTTGGAGATTTTGAAGGGGAAGTGTTGTTGCATTCTAGACCTTTAAGGACATCTCAAAGCAACCAAAAGCATTCAAGTGATCAAGCAATCTTGTAAAGTGTTCTTTGTATTTCATTCTTTCTTTACAGTTGTATTTACTTGTCTTGTATTGTAAAGCTTTTATACGAGGTTTCTCCACCTCTGACATATTGTTGAGGAGACGAGGTTTAGTGGAGTTGCCACTAAGGCCCGGTCATGGAGTAGGAACTTGAGTTTCAAACCATGTAAATTCTTTGTCTTGTACTTGCGTGTGTGTTTGTCTCGTGTTTATGTTTATTTGTATTTGTATTCCGCTGTGCACATTAACATTGTTGTAGAGATGAACACAATCGAACAACAAAATCAGAAATCGCTATTCACCCTCTCTAGGGCACAAATCGATCCATAAAATTGTAGGAGCATTAATCCAATAAATCATACGATGGAATTTTAAAAAAGAGTAATAGAAAAAAGATTAAGAAAGGTGATCACAGTAATCGAAAATCAATTTTAATTTATATTTGAAAGGTTAACAATAAAAGTTATACATTGTCTTAGGTAACTTATTGAAGAGTATCGAAAATAGAAGTGATGCGTCTAAGAGAGCGTCTAAGAGGCTTAGAGTTCTCTCCAGTCACAACAGTAATAGAGAATGAATAGATGATGAGAAAAATAACACAGAGAATAGAAACACAAGGTTTAACGTGGTTCAGAATTATAATTCCTATTCCACGGGATGAGCTCTATATCGAGCTGTAGTGCCAAAGCACTTCTACTATGAAACTTCTCCTTCTTGGAAATATTTCCAGAGGTGGAGGAAAACCTCTTACAATTCTTGCAGTCCACCGAAGAGAGAGATAGAGTGAACTCCCAAGGACTTCTTCTACCGCCTCCTCGTCTTCCTCCTCTCCGACGATGTCGTCCCTCTTCCCTTTGCTAGGATGGTCTTCAACCAAAATTGAATTTAGATTAGAAAAATCTTTCCCTCTCTCTCCTTCTTCGTCGGCTTTTATCTCCCTCTTACCCAGCCAGCTGTGCTGTAATGAACTACCTCTATCACCGTCCATGTGGATGTTGGATCTTTATAATGGCTAGAGGGGGGTGATTAGCCTTTCTTTGTTTCTACAAAAACGTTAGTGGAAGCAATACAAATACAAATAAGAAACAAGAAAACAATGCTAACACCCGATGTACGTGGTTCGAAGATGACGCTCCTACTCCATGGTAATCCGTAAGGTGGATTAGCCCTAGCCAAGCTTCACTAAATCCTCCTTTGGATGAACCAAGGTGGAGAAACCTTGTCTTACAATGCTCTCCTCTTCTTTACAATGATGGAAGATTAAAAGCTAGAGAAGAGGAGGTTTAGAATCACAAAAGCACTTGGGAAAACTTGGTGAGCACGAGGGTGTAGCTAGGAATAAGAGCACTAGCTTCACCAAGCTCCCTAAGGCCCCTTTTTATAGAAGAGGGGTTGTTTTTCCTATTGGGCTTTCGACCAGTCGACTGATGCTCACCATCAGTCGACTGCCGCCGAAGCCAACGACTTCTGAGCACGCAGATTCACGGAGATATGTAGCCGCAATTTCCAATGACCAAGTGATCAGTCGACTGATCCCTCCATCACCGATCCGATGGAGTGATCACCGAGTGATCGAGGTCGCAAATGAGTGCAACCGCACTCGTGCTCAGATTTGCATTGATCACCGATCGCCACTATTGGCGGGCCGATCGATTGCTACATCACGATCACATCGCTAAAGCAATCGATGGTCGTGGTTTCACCGACTGGGCCGAGCACCGACGGTCGATTGATACATCATATCAGTCGACTGATACTCATCAAGTATGAGTAATTCACACTTGATATTACACCATAGACCTAGACTCAACCTTCTAGCTCCTCATTAAGCCTTGCGCCTCCAGGATTCCTCCGAGTCCGCGACTTGTTCATCCTTTGCGCTTTGCTTCCAAGATCTTCCTTCGGTTTGTCATGTCTTGGGTTACCAAATGCTTGGACTTTATGCTGCCAAGACTACAAGCTTAGACTTATGTTGCCAAGACTTTACTTTGGACCTCTTTTGCCAAGGTTCACTTGGACTTTACGCTGCCAAGACTACAAGCTTGGTCTTACGCTGCCAAGTCCATCCCTTGGACTTTCCTTGCCAAGATCATACTTGGTCTTCCTTTGCCAAGGTTCACTTGGACTTTACGCTGCCAAGACTACAAGCTTGGTCTTATGCTGCCAAGTCCATCCCTTGGACTTTCCTTGCCAAGATCATACTTGGACTTCTCTTTTACCAAGTCTTCATCCTTGGATTTCCCTGTCACTTAAATATGTTCGCAATTAGATCACAAAGCATTGCCTAACTTAGATGATTATCCAAACATCAAAACATATAAATGCTTAAGGCATTGTTGCACCAACAATCTCCCCCTTTTTGATGTTTGATAATCATTTAAGTTAGGTCTTTTAAAGATACACACATAATCATATTTTCAATGTGAATTCTAACTTAAACATTCCTTCTCCCCCTTTGACATACATCAAAAAGAGAAGGATTTATAAATGAAAGAATTAAAGTTGTTGTATCTTTGACTAAGGTATAAGATTGATGTTAAGCTCCCCCTTAATTCAAGATATGCTTCATGATGTGTGAATAACATTTGAAGTAAAGCATTACAAAAGTTCAAAATTTAAGTCCTATCTTTGTACCAACAATGTAAGTTTGGGGATGAAAAGATATATATTATGAAACTCCCCCTAAAGTATTGCATAGAACAGTCCTAATAATTTCTTTATACTCAATATTATCATGCTATAGTTTTAGGACATCAAAGATACACTAAATATCAGAAAATGGAGCTATTTATCAGAAAACACAGTGTATCAGTCGACTGATTTCTGAACCGATCATTACTTTGAATCAATTTCAATTTCAACTTCGTAAATGCATTAGAAATTCTAGAAACCTCGAAAAATCACGAAATTTTGTGTACACATTTCTGAGATCATAATTTATTAGAGAAAAATAATTTAAAAAATATATGTTTTCTAGATTTCAAGATTGATACAAATTTGGAAACTACCAAGAGTTCTAAAGATTTTGCAAACTTTGTATCACTTTTGTGTTCCATTTGAAAACTGTTTTTCAAAATATGATAAATATAGTTTAAAATGTATATGATTTAGAATTTCCAACCATGTTCTTAGAGCTATGTATTCATTACTTGAATACAAGCCTTCCCAATGATTGGTCCATGAGGTATTCATGTCTCTAGGTGTGTCATTGACTCATAGTAATGCATCATAACAAGCATGATGAGCCAAGTACACCTTCCCTATCATCTCATATGTTCCTAAGTGTCTCAATACAAAAACCAAGGTTTCTTAAGGCTTTTTGTGAGATGCATCAAGGTATAAGACTAACATATGAATATGGGATCATGCAAACCTAGAATTTTACTCTACAAAGCACATACCAAGCTCTCTCCTTAATGATGAAAATTCGGTTTCGGGAAGAGCTTTGGTGAAGATATCAGCAAGGTTGGACTTAGATTCTACATAATTAAGTTCAATATCCCCTCTTACCACATGATCTCTTATGAAGTGATGTTTCACTTCAATGTGCTTGGTCCTAGAGTGATGTACCGGATGTTTGGTCAAGTTGATGGTACTCACATTGTCACAATAAACTTTAATGTTAGAGTAATGTAGCTCATAGTCCTCAAGCGTATGTCTCATCCAAAGCAATTGAGCTACACAACCACCCATAGCCACATATTCGGCTTCGGTGGTTGATAAAGCAACACAATGTTGCTTCCTACTACTCCAACTAACTAGGGAGGACCCAAGAAATTGGCATCCACCACTAGTACTCTTCCTATCCAATTTGCAACCGGCATAATCGGAATCGGTATAGCCAAGCAACTCAAAGGATCTAGTCCTAGGATACCAAAGTCCTACATTTAGGGTGCCTTTAATATATCTTAAAATTCTCTTAACGGCTACTAAATGTGATTCTTTGGCACAAGATTGGTATCTTGCACACATACCTACCGCAAATAAGATATCGGGTCTACTAGTGGTTAGGAATAGTAGGCTACCAATCATACTCCTATAAAGTTTAAGATCAATTGATTTTCCATCATGATCACTATCTATTCTAGTGCTAGTGGCCATAGGAGTGGTTACAATTCTGGCATTTTCCAAACCAAATTTCTTGATCATTTCATTTGCATATTTGGTTTGATAAATATGAATACCTTCATTGGTTTGTTTGACTTGTAACCCTAGGAAAAAGTTGTGCTCTCCAACTAAACTCATTTCAAATTCATTTTCCATGTTTTTTATAAAGTCTTGAAGAAGATCATCATTTGTTGACCCAAAAATAATGTCATCAACATATATTTGGGCTATAAAGATATCCTTTAATGTTGACTTTATAAACAAGGTTTGATCTACTTGGCCTCTCCTAAAATCCTTAGAAATTAAGAAAGATGACAATCTTTCATACCATGCCCGGGGAGCTTGTTTTAACCCATATAATGCTTTCCTAAGCTTATATACGTGGTTTGGATAATCTATGTTCTCAAACCCGGGTGGTTTCTCTACATATACTTCCTCCTTAATATAACCATTTAAGAATGCCGATTTAACATCCATTTGGTAAAGTTTAAATCCCATATAGGAAGCATACCCTAAGAGAATTCTAATAGATTCTAACCTAGCAACTGGGGCATAAGTCTCATCATAGTCAAGCCTCTCAACTTGATTGAATCCCCTAGCAACCAATCTAGCCTTATTTCTAGTGATATTTCCTTGGTCATCTAGCTTATTCCTAAAGACCCATCTTGTAGTAATTATGGTGCTATCATTGGGTCTAGGTACTAACTCCCATACTTGACTCCTTTCAAATTGAGCCAATTCATCTTGCATTGCCAAGATCCAATCCGGATCATGTAATGCATCATTGATCAATTTGGGCTCAATTTGTGAAATAAGAGCAACTTGACTAGTAGGAGTTCTATGAAATGACCTAGTTCTTACTCCTTGAGATATATCTCCTACTGCTTGGTCAAGTGGATGATCTTGATGAATTCTTAGGGTTCTAGAAGGGGTTTCAAATTGATCATTGTTATCTTCCACCCTTCTTTCATCATCGGAATCTCCTCTTCCTCCCCCTTGATCATTACCCCTTATGGTCAAATTTTGAAGTTTTTGGGTAATGTCTTGATTATTGTCATTAATATCCTTATCAATGGAGGACTTTCTAAGATAGGTACTAGTGGTTTCATCAAATTGAACATTGGAGGACTCCTCAATCCCTTGGGTTCTCTTATTGTAGACTCTATATCCTCTACTTGTGGATGAGTATCCAACTAGGATTACCTCATCCGCTTTGGATTCAAATTTTCCTAAGTTATCTTTGGTGTTTAAAATATAAACTTTACATCCAAAGACTTTGAAATAATGAATTGTGGGAATAGTCCCATTCCATAATTCAAATGGTGTCTTTCCTAAAAACCTATGGATTTGAACCCTATTTTGGATATAGCAAGCGATATTAACCGCTTCCGCCCACAAGTAGCTTGGTAGAGAATATGCATTAAGCATAGTCCTAGCCGCCTCTTGTAGGGCACGATTTCTCCTTTCCACCACCCCATTTTGTTGGGGTGTTCTAGGACAAGAGAACTCATGCTTGTACCCTTGCTCTAAATAAAATTGTGAAAATTTAGAATTCTCAAATTCACCACCATGATCACTACGGATCCGGTTGATTTTGAGACTCTTTTCATTTTCAACCCTTTTACTAAATCCTATGATTATTTCTAAGGTATCATCCTTATGTTTCATAAAGTAGACCCAAGTATACCTAGAAAAATCATCTACTATAACTAAACAATATTTGCTACCATTTAAAGAAGGAGTACTATGGCAATCAAATAAGTCAAGATGCAATAGTTCTAATGGTAAGGAAGTATTAGTTAAGGTTTTACCTTTGTGTGATGCTTTTGTTTGTTTTCCTTCTTGGCATGCATCACACATTTTGTTCTTGACATACTTGATCTTTGGTAGCCCTTTGACCAACTCCATCTTGGCTACCTTGGCTATGTTTTTCATATTGATGTGCCCCAATCTCCTATGTCGTAGCCAACTTTTTTCTTCTTTTGCAACAAGACACTTAGTAGAAATGTTAGAAGCATATGAAAGATCAACATAATAGATATTTGATTTCTTATATCCAACTAACATACAATCATTTAATTCCTTGTGTCTAATCATGCATTTAGATGATTCAAAAGAAACATGATAGTTTGCATCACAAAGTTGACTAACACTTAATAAATTAAATTTCATATTTTCAACTAGTAAAACTTTGTGAATGACAATTTTGGAGGATACCTCAATTGTACCTATACCTAATATCTTGAGTTTTCCACTATTTCCAAAAGACACCGCTCCCTTCTTCACATACCTAATTGTTGAGAACTTGCTCACTTCCCCGGTTATGTGTGTTGAACAACCGCTATCCACGATCCACATACCTTGCTCTCCTACCTAAATCACATGATAAACACAAGCTTTTGGTACCCAAACATTTGGACCAGTAACATTAAGTAAAAACTTCTTAGGTACCCATGCTTTCTTAACCTTACCCTTAATGGTTGTTTTTCTATTTATTAATGAGATATAAGCAACTTCTTTTTCTTTTGGCTTGTATCCTACACCGAACTTGTTGTAAACGGCTCTTTGTCGGCTAAGGAGCATGTCAAGGTATTTTGAGCCATTTGTAAATTTCTCTAAGCATGCCTTTAACTCACTAACCTCATCCTTAAGTTTGTCATTCTCTTCCTTAAGCATGCAAGAATCAACATGTGAAGGTTTTTCATTCCTAATGGCCTTTAGTTCTACCTTCATGCTTCTAACCTTAGATTTAGACTTATCTAAAGCCTCTTTAAGATAAGCAATTGATTTATAAAGAAGCTTAACTTTAGAAGAGTTCATTACCTCATCGTCACTAGATGACGATTCATCACTTGAAGAGCCTTCTTCTTGGCTTGATGTACCGGAGTCATCCTCTTGGGCCATGAGTGTGACTTAGAAAAGCTCATCATCGGAGGAGGAATCTTCAACACTTGGTGTGTCCCATGTGGTTTGAGCCACCATGGCCTCCTTCTTCTTCTTCTCCTTCCTTTCCTTCTTTTTCTTTTCTTTTTCTTCCTTCTTCTTTAGCTCTGGGAAATTTGGCTTTATGTGCCCCTTCTTATTGCAAGCATGACAAATCACATTATTATTAAAACTTGAATTACCACTAAACTTACCTTTTGAAGAATGAGACCCCTTCCTTGCTTCTCTATTCTTGAACTCCTTTGATTTTCTATAGAGCTTCTTGACAAAGTTGGCCATCTCACTAGACGAGTCTCCATCACTACTTGAATCATGCTCCGACTCGGATGATGATGACACTTCTTTTCTTTCTTTCTTCTTCTTTTCCTTCTTTTCAACAAATAGAGCTAAACCCTTTTCCTTAGAGGACATGTTAGTTTGCTCATGCAATTCAAACTCACAAAATAATTCATCAATTTTAATTTGAGAAAGATCCCTAGTTACCTTAATAGCATCAACTATAGAAGTCCATAGAGAATTTCTAGGAAATGCTTGAAGAATATACCTTACCAAATCCTGATTGTCAACTCGCTCACCTATGATGTGGAGTCCATTCACAATCTCCTTAAACCTTCCATGCATTTGGCTTACGGTTTCATGGGTCTTCATTTGGAAGGCTTGAAGTTGTCCAATTAGCAAGTCCTTCTTGGCCCTCTTTGACTCCTTGGATCCTTCATTTAGCTCAATGAGCTTTTCCCATAACTCCTTGGCAGATTCGAAAGGCCCACCTTGTTGAGTTGCTCCATTGTAATACCGCATTGTGTTAGTAATATATGAGAGATGTCCTAAGGCAATCGCCTTATGTATGAACCATTTATATGATAAATGAAGATTCACTATTTGAGTATACATATTTTATGTATTTGATTGGATCTTAAACTCATTTACTGAATGTCCACGATACGATTCACAGCATGAGAGAATTTGTGATTGGATCACAACTAGTGAGTATCTCTACATGTGTAATTGTGATGTATCGGAATTATCCTAGTCGATGAATTGATGGATTTGGACACCATCAATTCGCCGAGACTAGCACGAGGTATACTCCTTGGTGTATCCAAGCAAATGATTCTCACCGGGGAGACATAGTGATGTCCTGAGTTAATCGTGGATGCTAGTTATGGTAACTAGTTCATTGGAGTGACCAGCCGTAAGACTTCATATGGTTCTCTGCATATATAGATATGTCAATGAAGTTCTTACTGTGGCTTAAGTGCGATGTTCCTTTGACTTGCGGTATTCAAGTCATCTTGATCATGGAGACTTATGCTTTGACATCTTAAGCAAACATCTCTAAGGAGATGTGGACCCGGGATGATTGGGTATAAGTCGAAGTGATCGAAGGTGTTTGAATAGCCTATAAAGGATTCACCACTCCTTGCGAGGAGATGTATACCCATGGCCTCTCGTCGGATTGTTACTAAAGTCTTTGGCCAAAGCATTACATGTTTAGAGTAAGGTACTCTTCGATACATGTGGAGTAACTAGAATCCATAGGACGAGGAAATGATACTTGGGCTAGGTGTGACGTAGTCAGCCTATTGGGGACTGACACAACAGACCATGTCCTGAACCAAGTGGGTATAAGATGAGTGAAGGGAATGAGGCACGATTCATTCGAGCTACTGAAGGGTTTCAGAAATAGTTCTGGATCAACCGTTGATTTTTTCGGTTAATTGGGGATCATGATGTACTACTAGGTGCCACTCATGATCGTTCTATAATTAATGGTTAATTATAGACGGCCAACATAAACCGAGAACCTATTTGGTCACACGCACAACGAGTGTAATCCAAAGGATTTAAAACGAGCTTGAGAATGAGATTCTCAGACCGAGAGAAACTATGTTTGGTTGGACCAAACATAAAGCGAGCATGAAATTGTTTCAGTCGCAATGGAAGTGTGGATGGACCGTGTCTTATGAAGACATAATGGATGGACCAAAATGGTTTGGTTCTAATCCAATGGATGAGAATAAACCAAAGGGTTTGGTTTATATTAAACGAATGAACCAAAGGTTGGTTCAGTTCGTTTTAACTTAAAATAAACCATCATGGTTTGGTTTATTTTAACTTATCTTAATGGAGCGGGTTAACGGGCTTTATGGATATGATCCATTAACCATTAAGAGAATTAGTTCTCTATAAAATAGGGCTTAAACCCTAATCCTAAAACCCTAATTGGAGTTGCCGCCCAACCTAGTTGTGCCGCCCCCTCCCTCTCCTCCACTAGTCGGCGCCAACCCTAGGTGTGCCGCCGCCCAGCCTTTGTGCCGCCGTCCAAGTCATTGCCGGCGACCAAGCTTCAGCCGGTGAACCTCCGGCGACCCTCCGGTGATCTCCTCTAGGTTCGGTGATAAGGTGAGCTTCCATCTCTCCTTGGCCGGCCTCTATTCCTCCACCAAAAGCTGTCCAGTTTTTCTGGACAGCTTGTTTCTTTGTTGTCGGAGCGTCGTTTGGACGACGGTTAGTGCTCCGATAGCGCCTAACTTACCGGGGATTTGATCTCCGGTAATCCTCTGAGGTGGAGGACGAAGGATTCGTCAATTGGTTGACGAATACCTCTCCGGAGAAGCGAGTTTTGAGAACTCGTTTTAGGATCCGAATTTGGATTCGGATCGTGATCATCTCTCGATCACGTCGTCTTCAACACGAGGCTAGTAACCCGTACGAAGACGAAGTTCGTGACTTAGCGAAGTCATCCCGAGGAGCTCGGCGTGGATACGGATAGAGACGATTCTTACGAGGATCGTTCCGGTTGATGCCGTTCCCGCTACATGTCATACGAAAGGTATAACGTAGATAATTTCTTTTATTGCAAATTTTAATTTACGGTTATGTCTACACTTGTTGTAATAGCATGCGTGTGTTGTGTGTGTTGTAATAAATATAGATTTATTATTTTTAATTGCTTCTGCTGTGCTCATGTTTACGAAACATGATCGAACACACACACGCCGCGGTGCCGGAAACCCAACAGTGGTATCAGAGCCCAGGTTGTGTTTCGACATAATCGTAAAATTGGTTTTGCGATAGTCATAATGTATTTCTGGAAATTTTCTAATTTTGGAAATTTAGAAGTATTTATGGAAATTTTTCAATTTTGGAAAGTCTAGAAGTATTTATGGAAATCTTCCACTTTTTGAAAGTTTGAAGTATTTATGGAAATTGATATTTTCCATAAATAAAATATTTGATTAGATTCTGTAAATTTGTTTCCTAATTTAATCATGATTTGATTTGGGAAATCAAATCTTAAAATATTTTATTTCCATAAGTAGTTTTAATGATTTAGGAAATTGGTTTCCTAAATAGATTTTCCTTAATCAAATAATTCCATGAATAAAATATGTGATTAGATTTGGAAATTTGTTTCTAATTTAATTATGATTTGATTTGGAGAATCAAATCTTAAACATATTTTATTTCCATAAATAGTTATGACATATAAGGAAATTATATACATGACATAATTGTATGCCATGTAATTGCATTAGATGCATAACATTATGCCATGGTCGTGACATGTAGATGTATGCCATGTATGTCATGCCATGTAGATAATAGTTATTTGCATGCAAAGAGGATGAGACATAAAACCCTTAATCAATATTAAAGCCTACACCTTCCATTAATATGGTTAGAACCAGCAGTTCTGCTTCTTGTTTGGGTTGTTGACTTTCCAAGCCCTCTAACTCAATAACATGTTCAAACCATGGAATAGTTTAATACTAATATGGTAAGAGTCGAGGTCAATCGTTAGCTTTGGTTGTTGGACTCTCCAAGCTGGGCTAATTGGTTGAATGCGCTCTAACCATATTAAAACTATGTCCCGATTAATGGGTTGGCTTTAACCTGGAGCATCGGCTTGTTGGACTCTCTCCAAGGTCGATGTAAACGGAGGTGAAGTTGGGTGCTATGCATATGATGCATACTTGTTAATGTGTTAACAACCCGATGTATGTGTGAAACATTCAATTAGTTG
This sequence comes from Wurfbainia villosa, assembly GCA_025175895.1. Taxonomy (NCBI): domain Eukaryota; kingdom Viridiplantae; phylum Streptophyta; class Magnoliopsida; order Zingiberales; family Zingiberaceae; genus Wurfbainia; species Wurfbainia villosa. The sequence continues at coordinate 29,856,427 of CM045995.1, forward strand.
ATAGCACATTGTGATAGTTGCATATACGTGATATGCAATCGTATAGATGATACCTACCATCGTAGTTATGAATGGCTTGTTGGACTCTCTCCAAGGTTGTTCATAACTATGATGGATATCAGCCCATTCGGAGATGGACCTACGATCTCCCGAAGTGATTTTGGGGTTTTTGAAATTCGAAAAATGAATGGGATTTATAAATGTATATTGATGCATTTTAAAATCAACTTTCTCATATATGCTCGTTTTGTATTTCTAAGATTGATCATGATGTCTTTGAATCTACATTCCATTTTGGATTCTAATAAATTGATCGGGCCGAGCTTCTTGGATCGCTTAGAAGCTTGAGAATTGTTCTCAAGGTTGAAAAGCTTGCAAATGTCCTCGCGCCTCTTCCCGCCTCTCTAGTGACGATGCAACTTTGGACCAATTGTTGGCCTATCGTAAACATTGTGAGTGATTCTCAACAAATGAGTTGCATCATGTTAGCCACGATGGAACCCAAGCTACGAGCAAAGATGAGCATATGGATGCTCATATCGTAGTCCTTCATCTTTGTGAGTTGGTTGATGAGCAAGTGAGATTCAAAGGTTCAAGTCTCAAAGCTCCTCTTCACCTCGAGATGCTAGAAGGTTCATCTGTGGTCGCCAATATGCTGAAGACTGTGGAGTCTTCTGAGAAGCATGAGCAGGGGACGGTGTTGTTAGTTGATTCCTCGAAGAAAGGTTCTAAGAGAAAGTCAAAGGAACAGCAGAAGGGAAAGAAGAGAAGGGCTAAGAAGGTAGAACTAGCACAAAAGGAAACTTGCCATCATTATGGCAAGGAGAGCCATTTGCGAAGAAAGTGCAAGATTTATCTTGAGTCCGTGAAGAAGGATAAGGCATCGGATGCCCCATCTTCTTCAGAAATCTTCTTTATTGATTGTCATTCTATTTCCTTAGACACTTGGGTATTGGATACTGGGTGTGGCTCACATATATGTAATGACATACATGGGCTAAGGAATAGAAGAAGACTCATCAAGGGAGAGTCAAATTTACGTGTTGGGAATGGAGCAAAGGTTGCTTCACTCACCATCGGAACGTATTTGTTGAAACTCCCTGCAGGACTTGTCTTAGAACTGGACAAATGCTTTTATGTTCCTTCGTTGATAAAGAACATCATTTCTATTTCTTGTCTAAATAGAAATGGGTTCCATTTGACTTTTAGTAACAATTGTTGTTACATAACTTTGAATGGAGTTCTTTATGGACCGGAACTTTAAGCAATGGTGTTTATACGCTGGACGATATCCAAAGGACATTTTCAATATCGAAGCGAGCAACAAGCGTGCTCGAAAGGATAATCAAATAGACTCCTATATGTGGCATTGTCGTCTTGGCCATATAAGCAAGAAATGCATGTCCGAATTACACCGATGTGGAATTCTGGAATCGTTTGAATTTGATTCATACGATACATGCGAATCATGCTTAAAAGGCAAGATGACTAAGTTACCTTTTACTGGAAAAGGTGAACGAGTGGGAGAGTTACTAGGTCTAGTACATACTGATGTATGTGGACCTATGTCAACTCAAGCTTTAGGAGGCTATAGCTACTTCATTACCTTCACCGATGATCACTCACGGTTTGGGTATGTGATCTTGATGAAACACAAGTCTGAAGCCTTTGAAAGGTTCAAAGAATTCAGAAATGAAGTAGAGAAACAACATGACAAAAGTATTAAAATACTTCGATCGGATCGAGGTGGTGAATACTTAAGTCAAGAGTTTCTTGATTATCTAAGAGACAATGACATATTGTCTCAATGGACTCCGCCCTATACACCACAGCATAATGGTGTATCTAAGAGGCGTAACCGGACCTTGTTGGACATGGTCAGGTCAATGATGAATCATGCAACTCTTCCCAAGTCCCTTTGGGGCTATGCACTTCAGACAGCTGTTTACTTGTTAAACAGAATGCCTACCAAGGTAGTCTCAACTACTCCATATGAGATATGGAATGGTAAGAAACCTCATGTATCTTACTTGAAGATATGGGGTTGTCCTGCTTATGTGAAGCGGACTGTATCAGACAAACTGGATGCTAAGTCTGATAAATGTCTATTTATTGGATACCCTAAGGAAACAAGGGGTTACCAATTCTATCATCCTGTGGAACAAAAGGTGTTTGTTTCAAGGCATGCTGTGTTTCTAGAGAAAGAGTTTCTCTTGAAAGAAAACAGTGGGAGTGTCATCGAGCTTGAGGAGGCTCGAGAGACTCAAATAGACATTGATGAGATACCTGGTGAAGCACAACAGTCGACAACTCATAGTGATGAGCAATCGGCTGGACCTATTGTAACACCACATCTTCGTAGATCTGGTAGAACACGCAATATTCCTGAGAGATATGGATTTCTCGTAAGTGAATCGAACGACGTGTTACTCATTGATGATGAGGAGCCTACCAGTTATGAATAAGTGCTGACAAGTTCAGAAAGGGATAAGTGGCTTGGTGCCATGAAGTCGGAAATGGATTCCATGTATGAAAACCAAGTTTGGAACTTGGTTGACCCACCTGAAGGGATAAAGCCTATAGGGTGCAAGTGGGTTTTCAAGAAGAAAACCGACATCGATGGTAATGTGATTACCTATAAGGCTAGATTGGTGGCGAAAGGATATCGTCAAAAACAAGGTGTTGATTATGACGAAACCTATTCGCCTGTAGCTATGCTTAAATCCATTCGGATGCTCCTGGCCATAGCGGCTCATTATGATTATGAGATATGGCAGATGGATGTGAAAACAGCTTTCCTTAATGGAAACCTACTCGAGGACGTGTATATGATACAGCCTGAGGGTTTCACATCGGTTGATAAAACCAAGGTATGCAAATTGCGACGGTCCATTTATGGATTGAAGCAAGCATCCAGGAGCTGGAATATCCGTTTTGATGAGACAATCAAAAAGATTGATTTCTCATAAAATCCAGACGAACCTTGTGTGTACAAGAAGGTTAGTGGGAGTGCAGTCGTGTTCCTAGTATTGTATGTCGATGACATATTACTTATAGGAAACGATGTGTCAATCTTACAGTCAGTTAAGGTTTGGTTATCCAAGACATTCTCCATGAAAGACCTGGGAGAAGCAACCTACATCCTTGGGATTAAGATCTATAGAGATAGATTGAAACGGTTGTTTGGTCTTTCGCAGTCTACATATATAGACCGAGTGCTAAAGAGGTTTAGCATGTCGGAATCCAAGAAAGGTTTCTTACCCATCAGGCATGGGGTACACCTTTCAAAGTCTATGTGTCCGCGCACAAAAGACGAGAGGATTTGCATGAGTAAGATTCCCTATGCATCCGCAATAGGATCTATCATGTATGCTATGTTATATACGAGGCCTGATGTATCGTATGCTCTGAGTGTCACGAGCAGATACCAGTCTGATCAAGGAATGGATCATTGGGTAACTGTTAAGACGATCCTTAAGTACTTAAGAAGAACTAAGGATACGTTCCTAATATATGGAGAAGGGTACATGGTGATACGGATGCCAGCTCCAGACAGACAAGGATGATTCCATGTCTTTGTCTGGGTATGTATTCACCTGGAATGGAGGCGCAATAAGTTGGAAAGGTTCCAAGCTTGACACTATAGCGGATTCTACCACTAAGGCAGAATACATTGCAGCTTTGGAAGCAGCAAAGGAAGCGGTTTCGATCAAGAAGTTCATCATTGAACTTAATGTGGTCTCATCAATGATCCAAACATGTGCTTCGCCGCTATCATCTTATCAGAGAGATCATCAGTAGGAACGAAATACAAATCGAGAAAATTCCTACTGAAAGGAACTTAGCGGATCCTTTGACTAAAGCATTACCTCAAAGTAAGTTTGAGGGTCATGTTAGAGCTTATGGTATTGGATACCGTAGCGATTGGCATTAGGCCAAGTGGGAGTCTGTTAGTAATATATGAGAGATGTCCTAAGGCAATCGCCTTATGTATGAACCATTTATATGATAAATGAAGATTCACTATTTGAGTATACATGTTTTATGTATTTGATTGGATCTTAAACTCATTTATCAATGTCCACGATACGATACACAAAGATGAGAGAATTTGTGATTGGATCACAACTAGTGAGTATCTCTACATGTGTAATTGTGATGTATCGAATTATCCTAGTCGATGAATTGATGGATTTGGACACCATCAATTCGCCGAGACTAGCACGAGGTATACTCCTTGGTGTATCCAAGCAGCTGATTCTCACTGGCTGGAGACATAGTGATGTCCGGAGTTAATCGTGGATGCTAGTTATGGTAACTAGTTCATTGGAGTGACTAGCCGTAAGACTTCATATGGTTCTCTGCATATATAGATATGTCAATGAAGTTCTTACTGTGGCTTAAGTGTGATGTTCCTTTGACTTGCGGTATTCAAGTCATCTTGATCATGGAGACTTATGCTTTGACATCTTAAGCAAACATCTCTAAGGAGATGTGGACCCGGGATGATTGGGTATAAGTCCAAGTGATCGAAGGTGTTTGAATAGCCTATAAAGGATTCCCCACTCCTTGCGAGGAGATGTATACCCATGGCCTCTCGTCGGATTGTTACTAAAGTCTTTGGCCAAAGCATTACATGTTTAGAGTAAGGTACTCTTCGATACATGTGGAGTAACTAGAATCCGTAGGACGAGGAAATGATACTTGGGCTAGGTGTGACGTAGTTAGCCTAGTGGGGACTGACACAACAGACCATGTCCTGAACCAAGTGGGTATAAGATGAGTGAAGGGAATGAGGCACGATTCATTCGAGCTACTGAAGGGTTTCAGAAATAGTTCTGGATCAACCGTTGATTTTTTCGGTTAATTGGGGATCATGATGTACTACTAGGTGCCACTCATGATCGTTCTATAATTAATGGTTAATTATAGACGGCCAACATAAACCGAGAACCTATTTGGTCACACGCACAACGAGTGTAATCCAAAGGATTTAAAACGAGCTTTAGAATGAGATTCTCAGACCGAGAGAAACTATGTTTGGTTGGACCAAACATAAAGCGAGCATGAAATTGTTTCAGTCGCAATGGAAGTGTGGATGGGCCGTGTCTTATGAAGACATAATGGATGGACCAAAATGGTTTGGTTCTAATCCAATGGATGAGAATAAACCAAAGGGTTTTGTTTATATTAAACGAATGAACCAAAGGTTGGTTCGGTTCGTTTTAACTTAAAATAAACCATCATGGTTTGGTTTATTTTAACTTATCTTAATGGAGCGGGTTAACGGGCTTTATGGATATGATCCATTAACCATTAAGAGAATTAGTTCTCTATAAAATAGGGCTTAAACCCTAATCCTAAAACCCTAATTGGAGTTGCCGCCCAACCTAGTTGTGCCGCCCCCTCCCTCTCCTCCACTAGTCGGCGCCAACCCTAGGTGTGCCGCCGCCCAGCCTTTGTGTCACCGTCCAAGTCATTGCCGGCGACCAAGCTTCAGCCGGTGAACCTCCGGCGACCCTCCGGTGATCTCCTCTAGGTTCGGTGATAAGGTGAGCTTCCATCTCTCCTTGGCCGGCCTCTATTCCTCCACCAAAAGCTGTCCAGTTTTTCTGGACAGCTTGTTTCTTTGTTGTCGGAGCGTCGTTTGGACGACGGTTAGTGCTCCGATAGCGCCTAACTTACCGGGGATTTGATCTCCGGTAATCCTCTGAGGTGGAGGACGAAGGATTCGTCAATTGGTTGACGAATACCTCTCCGGAGAAGCGAGTTTTGAGAATTCGTTTTAGGATCCGAATTTGGATTCGGATCGTGATCATCTCTCGATCACGTCGTCTTCAACACGAGGCTAGTAACCCGTACGAAGACGAAGCTCGTGACTTAGCGAAGTCATCCCGAGGAGCTCGGCGTGGATACGGATAGAGACGATTCTTACGAGGATCGTTCCGGTTGATGCCGTTCCCGCTACATGTCATACGAAAGGTATAACGTAGATAATTTCTTTTATTGCAAATTTTAATTTACGGTTATGTCTACAATTGTTGTAATATGCATGCGTGTGTTGTGTGTGTTGTAATAAATGTAGATTTATTATTTTTATTGCTTCCGCTGTGCTCATGTTTACGAAACATGATCGAACACACACACGCCATGTGTTAAAAACCCAACAAAGGGTATCGTGAGCCTGTGTTGTGTTTCGACATAATCGTAAAAATGGTTTTGCGATAGTCATAATGTATTTCTGGAAATTTTCTAAATTTTAGAAATTTAGAAGTATTTATGGAAATTTTTCAATTTTGGAAAGTCTAGAAGTATTTATGGAAATCTTCCACTTTTGGAAAGTTGGAAGTATTTATGGAAATTGATATTTTCCATAAATAAAATATTTGATTAGATTCTGGAAATTTGTTTCCTAATTTAATCATGATTTGATTTGGGAAATCAAATCTTAAAATATTTTATTTCCATAAGTAGTTTTAATGATTTAGGAAATTTGTTTCCTAAATAGATTTTCCTTAATCAAATAATTCCATGAATAAAATATGTGATTATATTTGGAAATTTGTTTCCTAATTTAATTATGATTTGATTTGGAGAATCAAATCTTAAACATATTTTATTTCCATAAATAGTTATGACATATAAGGAAATTATATACATGACATAATTGTATGCCATGTAATTTGCATTAGATGCATAACATTATGCCATGCGTGTCGTGACATGTAGATATATGCCATGTATGTCATGCCATGTAGATAATAGTTATTTGCATGCAAAGAGGATGAGACATAAAAACCCTTAATCCATATTAAAGCCTACACCTTCCATTAATATGGTTAGAACTAGAGTTATGTTTCTTGTTTGGGTTGTTGGACTCTCTCCAAGCCCGGCTCGAACCTGAATATGTTCAAACTATGGAATAGTTTAATACTAATATGGTAAGAGTCAGAGGTCAATCGTTAGCTTTGGTTGTTGGACTCTCTCCAAGCTGGGCTAATTGGTTGAATGCGCTCTAACCATATTAAAACTATGTTCCGATTAATGGGTTGGCTTTAACCTGGAGCATCGGCTTGTTGGACTCTCTCCAAGGTCGATGTAAACAGAGGTGAAGTTGGGTGCTATGCATATGATGCATACTTGTTAATGTGTTAACAACCCGATGTATGTGTTAACATTCAAATAGTTGATAGCACATTGTGATAGTTGCATATACGTGATATGCAATCGGTATAGTTGATACCTACCGTCGTAGTTATGAATGGCTTGTTGGACTCTCTCCAAGGTTGTTCATAACTATGATGGATATCAGCCCATTCGGAGATGGACCTACGATCTCCCGAAGTGATTTTGGGGTTTTTGAAATTCGAAAAATGAATGGGATTTATAAATGTATATTGATGCATTTTAAAATCATCTTTCTCATATATGCTCGTTTTGTATTTCTAAGATTGATCATGATGTCTTTGAATTTGCGTTCCATTTTGGATTCGAATAAATTGACTGGGCCGAGCTTCTTGGACTGGCTTAGAAGCTTGAGAATTGTTCTCAAGGTTGAAAAGCTTGCAAATGTCCTCGAAGCGCCTCTTCCCGCCCGTCCTAGTGACGATGCAACTCTGGACCAATTGTTGGCCTATCAGAAACATGTGAGTGATTCTGAACAAATGAGTTGCATCATGCTAGCCACGATGGAACCCAAGCTACGAAAGCAGCATGAGCATATGGATGCTCATATCGTAGTCCTTCATCTTTGTGAGTTGGTTGATGAGCAAGTGAGATTCGAAAGGTTCGAAGTCTCAAAGCTCCTCTTCACCTCTGAGATGCTAGAATGTTCATCTGTGGTACTGCTCAATATGCTGAAGACTGTGGAGTCTTCTGAGAAGCATGAGCAGGGGACGGTGTTGTTAGTTGATTCCTCGAAGAAAGGTTCTAAGAGAAAGTCAAAGGAACAGCAGAAGGGAAAGAAGAGAAGGGCTAAGAAGGTAGAACTAGCACAAAAGGAAACTTGCCATCATTATGGCAAGGAGAGCCATTTGCGAAGAAAGTGCAAGATTTATCTTGAGTCCGTGAAGAAGGATAAGGCATCGGATGCCCCATCTTCTTCAGAAATCTTCTTTATTGATTGTCATTCTATTTCCTTAGACACTTGGGTATTGGATACTGGGTGTGGCTCACATATATGTAATGACATACATGGGCTAAGGAATAGAAGAAGACTTGTCAAGGGAGAGTCAAATTTACGTGTTGGGAATGGAGCAAAGGTTGCTTCACTCACCATGGGAACGTATTTGTTGAAACTCCCTGCAGGACTTGTCTTAGAACTGGACAAATGCTTTTATGTTCCTTCGTTGATAAATAACATCATTTCTATTTCTTTTCTAAATAGAAATGGGTTCCATTTGACTTTTAGTAACAATTGTTGTTACATAACTTTGAATGGAGTTCTTTATTGGACTGGAACATTAAGCAATGGTGTTTATAAGTTGGACATATCCAGTGACATTTTCAATATCGAAGCGAGCAACAAGCGTGCTTGAAAGGATAATTAAATAGACTCCTATATGTGGCATTGTCGTCTTGGCCATATAAGCAAGAAATGCATGTCCGAATTACACCGATGTGGAATTCTAGAATCGTTTGAATTTGATTCATACGATACAGTCAAATCATGCTTAAAAGGCAAGATGACTAAGTTACCTTTTACTGGAAAACGTGAACGAGTGGGAGAGTTACTAGGTCTAGTACATACTGATGTACGTGGACCTATGTCAACTCAAGCTTTAGGAGGCTATAGCTACTTCATTACCTTCACCGATGATCACTCACGGTTTGGGTATGTGTTCTTGATGAAACACAAGTCTGAAGCCTTTGAAAGGTTCAAAGAATTCAGAAATGAAGTAGAGAAACAACATGACAAAAGTATTAAAATACTTCGATCGGATCAAGGTGGTGAATACTTAAGTCAAGAGTTTCTTGATTATCTAAGAGACAATGACATATTGTCTCAATGGACTCCGCCCTATAGACCACAGCATAATGGTGTATCTAAGAAGCGTAACCGAACCTTGTTGGACATGGTCAGGTCAATGATGAATCATGCAACTCTTCCCAAGTCCTTTTGGGGCTATGCACTTCAGACAGCTGTTTACTTGTTAAACAGAATGCCTACCAAGGTAGTCTCAACTACTCCATATGAGATATGGAATAGGAAGAAACCTCATGTATCTTACTTGAAGATATGGGGTTGTCCTGCTTATGTGAAGCGGACTATATCAGACAAAATGGATGCTAAGTCTGATAAATGTCTATTTATTGGATACCCTAAGGAAACAAGGGGTTACCAATTCTATCATCCTGTGGAACAAAAGGTGTTTGTTTCAAGGCATGCTGTGTTTCTAGAGAAAGAGTTTCTCTTGAAAGAAAACAGTGGGAGTGTCATCGAGCTTGAGGAGGCTCGAGAGACTCAAATAGACATTGATGAGATACCTGGTGAAGCACAACAGTCGACAACTCATAGTGATGAGCAATCGGCTGGACCTATTGTAACACCACATCTTCGTAGATCTGGTAGAACACGCAATATTCCCGAGAGATATGGATTTCTCGTAAGTGAATCGAACGACGTGTTACTCATTGATGATGAGGAGCCTACCAGTTATGAAGAAGTGCTGACAAGTTCAGAAAGGGATAAGTGGCTTGGTGCCATGAAGTCGGAAATGGATTCCATGTATGAAAACCAAGTTTGGAACTTGGTTGACCCACCTGAAAGGATAAAGCCTATAGGGTGCAAGTGGGTTTTCAAGAAGAAAACCGACATGGATGGTAATGTGATTACCTATAAGGCTAGATTGGTGGTGAAAGGATATCGTCAAAAACAAGGTGTTGATTATGACGAAACCTATTCGCCTGTAGCTATGCTTAAATCCATTCGGATGCTCCTGGCCATAGCGGCTCATTATGATTATGAGATATGGCAGATGGATGTGAAAATAGCTTTCCTTAATGGAAACCTACTCGAGGACGTGTATATGATACAGCCTGAGGGTTTCACATCGGTTGATAAAACCAAGGTATGCAAATTGCGACGGTCCATTTATGGATTGAAGCAAGCATCCAGGAGCTGGAATATCCATTTTGATGAGACAATCAAAAAGTTTGATTTCTCACAAAATCCAGACGAACCTTGTGTGTACAAGAAGGTTAGTGGGAGTGCAGTCGTGTTCCTAGTATTGTATGTCGATGACATATTACTTATAGGAAACGATGTGTCAATCTTACAGTCAGTTAAGGTTTGGTTATCCAAGACATTCTCCATGAAAGACCTGGGAGAAGCAACCTACATCCTTGGGATTAAGATCTATAGAGATAGATTGAAACGGTTGTTTGGTCTTTCGCAGTCTACATATATAGACCGAGTGCTAAAGAGGTTTAGCATGTCGGAATCCAAGAAAGGTTTCTTACCCATCAGGCATGGGGTATACCTTTCAAAGTCTATGTGTCCGCGCACAAAAGACGAGAGGATTTGCATGAGTAAGATTCCCTATGCATCCGCAATAGGATCTATCATGTATGCTATGTTATGTACGAGGCCCGATGTATCGTATGCTCTGAGTGTCACGAGCAGATACCAGTCTGATCCAGGAATGGATCATTGGGTGACTGTTAAGACGATCCTTAAGTACTTAAGAAGAACTGAGGATACGTTCCTAATATATGGAGAAGGGTACATGGTGATACGTGGGTATACGGATGCCAGCTCCAGACAAACAAGGATGATTCCATGTCTTTGTCTGGGTATGTATTCACCTGGAATGGAGGCGCAATAAGTTGGAAAGGTTCCAAGCTTGACACTATAGCGGATTCTGCCACTAAGGAAGAATACATTGCAGCTTTGGAAGCAGAAAAGGAAGCGGTTTCGATCAAGAAGTTCATCATTGAACTTAATGTGGTCTCATCAATGATCCAAACATGTGCTTCGCCGCTATCATCTTATCAGAGAGATCATCAGTAGGAACGAAATACAAATCGAGAAAATTCCCACTGAAAGGAACTTAGCGGATCCTTTGACTAAAGCATTACCTCAAAGTAAGTTTGAGGGTCATGTTAGAGCTTATGGTATTGGATACCGTAGCTATTGGCATTAGGCCAAGTGGGAGTCTGTTAGTAATATATGAGAGATGTCCTAAGGCAATCGCCTTATGTATGAACCATTTATATGATAAATGAAGATTCACTATTTGAGTATACATGTTTTATGTATTTGATTGGATCTTAAACTCATTTACTGAATGTCCACGATACGATTCACAGCATGAGAGAATTTGTGATTGGATCACAACTAGTGAGTATCTCTACATGTGTAATTGTGATGTATCGGAATTATCCCTAATCGATGAATTGATGGATTTGGACACCATCAATTCTGTCGAGACTAGCACGAGGTATACTCCTTGGTGTATCCAAGCAGTTGATTCTCACTGGCTGGAGACATAGTGATGTCCGGAGTTAATCGTGGATGCTAGTTATGGTAACTAGTTCATTGGAGTGACCAGCCGTAAGACTTCATATGGTTCTCTGCATATATAGATATGTCAATGAAGTTCTTCGTGGCTTAAGTGCGATGTTCCTTTGACTTGCGTATTCAAGTCATCTTGATCATGGAGACTTATGCTTTGACATCTTAAGCAAACATCTCTAAGGAGATGTGGACCCGGGATGATTGGGTATAAGTCGAAGTGATCGAAGGTGTTTGAATAGCCTATAAAGGATTCACCACTCCTTGCGAGGAGATGTATACCCATGGCCTCTCGTCGGATTGTTACTAAAGTCTTTGTCCAAAGCATTACATGTTTAGAGTAAGGTACTCTTCGATACATGTGGAGTAACTAGAATCCGTAGGACGAGGAAATGATACTTGGGCTAGGTGTGACGTAGTCAGCCTAGTGGGGACTGACACAACAGACCATGTCCTGAACCAAGTGGGTATAAGATGAGTGAAGGGAATGAGGCACAATTCATTCGAGCTACTGAAGGGTTTCAGAAATAGTTCTGGGTCAACCGTTGATTTTTTCGGTTAATTGGGGATCATGATGTACTACTAGGTGCCACTCATGATCGTTCTATAATTAATGGTTAATTATAGACGGCCAACATAAACCGAGAACCTATTTGGTCACACGCACAACGAGTGTAATCCAAAGGATTTAAAACGAGCTTGAGAATGAGATTCTCAGACCGAGAGAAACTATGTTTGGTTGGACCAAACATAAAGCGAGCATGAAATTGTTTCAGTCGCAATGGAAGTGTGGATGGGTCGTGTCTTATGAAGACATAATGGATGGACCAAAATGGTTTGGTTCTAATCCAATGGATGAGAATAAACCAAAGGGTTTGGTTTATATTAAACGAATGAACCAAAGGTTGGTTCGGTTCGTTTTAACTTAAAATAAACCATCATGGTTTGGTTTATTTTAACTTATCTTAATGGAGCGGGTTAACGGGCTTTATGGATATGATCCATTAACCATTAAGAGAATTAGTTCTCTATAAAATAGGGCTTAAACCCTAATCCTAAAACCCTAATTGGAGTTGCCACCCAACCTAGTTGTGCCGCCCCCTCCCTCTCCTCCACTAGTCGGCGCCAACCCTAGGTGTGCCGCCGTCCAAGTCATTGCCGGCGACCAAGCTTCAGCCGGTGAACCTCCGGTGACCCTCCGGTGATCTCCTCTAGGTTCGGTGATAAGGTGAGCTTCCATCTCTCCTTGGCCGGCCTCTATTCCTCCACCAAAAGCTGTCCAGTTTTTCTGGACAGCTTGTTTCTTAGTTGTCGGAGCATCGTTTGGACGACGGTTAGTGCTCCGATAGCGCCTAACTTACCGGGGATTTGATCTCCGGTAATCCTCTGAGGTGGAGGACGAAGGATTCGTCAATTGGTTGACGAATACCTCTCCGGAGAAGCGAGTTTTGAGAACTCGTTTTAGGATCCGAATTTGGATTCGGATCGTGATCATCTCTCGATCACGTCATCTTCAACACGAGGCTAGTAACCCGTACGAAGACGAAGCTCGTGACTTAGCGAAGTCATCCCGAGGAGCTCGGCGTGGATACGGATAGAGACGATTCTTACGAGGATCGTTCCGGTTGATGCCGTTCCCGCTACACGTCATACGAAAGGTATAACGTAGATAATTTCTTTTATTGCAAATTTTAATTTACGGTTATGTCTACACTTGTTGTAATATGCATGCGTGTGTTGTGTGTGTTGTAATAAATGTAGATTTATTATTTTTATTGCTTCCGCTGTGCTCATGTTTATGAAACATGATCGAACACACACACGCCGCGGTGCTGGAAACCCAACACATTGGATGGTGAGTACCGCCTTTGCATTTGACTTGAACCGCCTATTCATTTCCCTTGTCCAATTCTTGCTTGGAATAGGGTCTCCATGTTCATCCACCGGTTCCTCAAAGCCATCTACAATGCTATGCCAAATTTCAATATTACTCATTAGATAATATTTCATCCTACCTTTCCAATACGCAAAATGACTCCCATCGAAGAGCGGTGGCTTGGCGGTGCTATATCCCTCTTGAAGAGCCATTGATGCCTTGGATGATGGTGAAATCTTCCAAGCTATCCGGGCTCTGATACCACTTGTTGGATCTTTATAATGGCTAGAGGGGGGTGATTAGCCTTTCTTTGTTTCTACAAAAACGTTAGCGGAAGCAATACAAATACAAATACAAATACGAATAAGAAACAAGAAAACAATGCTAACACCTGATGTACGTGGTTCGGAGATGACGCTCTTACTCCACGGTAATCCGTAAGGTGGATTAGCCCTAGCCAAGCTTCACTAAATCCTCCTTTGGATGAACCAAGGTGGAGAAACCTTATCTTACAATGCTCTCCTCTTCTTTACAATGATGGAAGATTAAAAGCTAGAGAAGAGGAGGTTTAGAATCACAAAAGCACTTGGGAAAGCTTGGTGAGCACGAGGGTGTAGCTAGGAATAAGAGCACTAGCTTCACCAAGCTCCCTAAGGCCCCTTTTTATAGAAGAGGGGTTGTTTTTCCCATTGGGCTTTCGACCAGTCGACTGATGCTCACCATCAGTCGACTGCCGCCGAAGCCAACGGCTTCTGAACACGTAGATTCGCGGAGATACATAGCCACAATTTCCAACGGCCAAGTGATCAGTCGACTGATCCCTCCATCAGTCGACTAATGGAGTGATTAGTCGAGTGATCGTTGGCCGCAGTCGAGTGCGAATGCACTCTTTGCTCGTATTTGCATTGATCACCGACCGCCACCGCTGGCGCGATCGATTGCTACATCATCGATCACATCGCTAAAGCAATGATCGATGGTCGGTTTCACCGTGACTCAGGCGAGCACCTGACCAGTCGACTGATACATCATATCAGTCGACTGATACTCATCAAGTATGAGTAATTCACACTTGATATTACACCCTAGACCTAGACTCAATCTTCTAGCTCCTCATTAAGCCTTGTGCCTCCAGGATCCCTCCGAGTCCGCGACTTGTTCATCCTTTGCGCTTTGCTTTCAAGAGCTTCCTTCAGTTTCGTCATGTCTTGGGTTGCCAAATGCTTGGACTTTATGCTGCCAAGACTACAAGCTTGGACTTATGCTGCCAAGACTTTACTTTGGACCTCTTTTGCCAAGGTTCACTTAGACTTTACGCTGCCAAGACTATAAGCTTGGTCTTACGCAGCCAAGTCCATTTCTTGGACTTTCCTTGCCAAGATCATACTTGGTCTTCCTTTGCCAAGGTTCACTTGGACTTTACGCTGCCAAGACTACAAGCTTGGTCTTATGCTGCCAAGTCCATCCCTTGGACTTTCCTTGTCAAGATCATACTTGGACTTCTCTTTTACTAAGTCTTCATCCTTGGATTTCCCTGTCACTTAAACATGTTCACAATTAGATCACAAAGCATTGCCTAACTTAGATGATTATCCAAACATTAAAACATATAAATGCTTGGGGCATTGTTGCGCCAATAGTGGATAGCTCCTTTTTCCTGGAGAATCATTCTCTTAGGAAGATAAGGAGTGGAGGCTCCTCCGAATATTGTGTGGGGTCCTAGTTTGTTATATCATACAACAAACTTCTCATAAGTAAATGCCTCGGGAAATGGTCTGCCCTTCTTCTTCACCTTCTCTTCCTTCGTTAGATCAAACACTAACTTGACCGTCCTCTCGACGGGATCCCCCTAGTTCATTCCAACCAATGTCACGCTCGCCCTTTCTAGGGGTTGGAAGGGCGGCGCGACGCGATCGTACATACATGGATTACGGCGGAAGACTACATATACTTCTTACAGCGGAAGACTTTAAACTTTTTTTTTTCTTTCTTTCTTTTAAACATAAGCATGCATCATCATTTCATAAATACTTAGTTCCAGTCCATGACATACGACTTAAAGAAAACGTGCATAAGTACGGGAAGCATAAACAGATCTCCTCCACCATGCCACTACCACACACACTTTGCCCCTCCTACTGCTCCCTTTAGTTTAGCCATTCTTTACCCTTATCTGCAGTACAAGGGAACATAAAACTATAAACACATAGGCTTAGTAAGATCCTGTCCTACTCACAAAAATCATACGTCAAGCATTAAGCATAGAGTAGTGATATGATCATATAAGCTCATATAAGCATAACATTCATATAAACGTACACGAACATATAAACAAGCATAGCATGCATATAAACATACCAGAACATAAGCATAGCATTCATATAAACATTCAAGAACATAAGCATAGCATTCATATAAACATTCAAGAACATAAGCAAACATAACATGCATATAAACATACCAGAACATAAGCATAGCATTCATATAAACATTCAAGAACATAAGCAAACATAACATGCATATAAACATACCAGAACATAAGCATAGCATTCATATAAACATTCAAGAACATAAGCAAGCATAACATGCATATAACATCATAATGATCTAGACATGAAATAAAGGTATATGCAAGATGCTCTTTGAAAACATATATATTATAGGTACTTAAACATAATCTCAACAAATTGGGCCCGGTATTGTACCACATTCATCATCATCATTGCGCGCTTCCCTAAATAGACCCGAGGTAGCTAATCCCGAACCTACTTGGTTACTAGGCCCGTACTATGTCCATTGACCTAGGGGCAATCATAACATAGAAGCTCATCCTAGGCCCGTACTTATGACCGTTGGCCTAGGGCAACTTGGAGCTCATCCTGCATTTCAGGTCCGTGACTATGTCCGCAGCTCATCCTAGGCCTGCATTTATGTCCATCAAATTAGGGCAAACTTAGGAGCCCATCCTTGACCTTGTTAGGTCCGCACAAGCCATGCAAAAAGTAAAATACCATATCATGTTCCTTATCATAACATATCATATTTCTTTTTATAACATATCATGTTCCTTATCATAGCATATCATGTTCCTTCTTCATAACATATCATATTTCTTTTCATAACATATCATGTTCCTTATCGTAGCATATCATGTTCCTTCTTCATAACATAAAGAGTGCTCTTAGTCCCCATTCATAGGGAAGCATCTCTTAGGCATTTTCATCATACATACTTGTTCATCATGATGCAATGAGCATAACATAATCATACATTCATACAATTAACATGGCAACGAGCATAACACAATCATACATTCATACAATTAACATGGCAATGAGCATAACATAATCATACATTCATACAATTAACATGGACCTAAGGTAGTGACATAAACCAATCATGCTATCATAAAGTCTAACTAACATCATATTAACATCTTATATACATGTAGCATTGCATGGAGGATTATTAGAGGGCATGAGCATGGGTTGGCCAAAACCCTAAGGGAGGGTTCTTAAGAATTTAAACCCTAAACCACTTGTACAAGATTTAACTAACCACATGTTAACATCCATTACATATAGATCATGGCATGGAAGGCCCTTAGGAGCCTAAGTAGGTCTTGGCCGAGAGCTTCAAGGAACCTTAAGATCAATCACTTAAATCTAGCTTAGGTATCAACATGTTATCTTCATCTACATTCAAAACATAGCATGACTACATATAGATCATAGCATGGAGGACCATTAGGAGCCTAAATAGGTCTTGGCCGAGAGTTTCAAGAGGTTTAAAGATCAACCACTTAATCTAAGCCTATCTAGAAACATATTATCATCATATTCATACAAAACATAGCATGAACAATCATGGGATGCATGAAAAAGGTATTGGCCGAGAGTTTCAAGAAGCTTAAAGATCAACCACTTAAACCAAGCCTATCTAGAAACATATTATCATCATATTCATACAAAACATAGCATGGACAATCATGGGAAGCATGAAAAAGGTATTGGCCGAGAGTTTCATGAAGCTTGAAGATCAAACACTTAAACCAAACCTATCTAGAAATATGTTATCATCATATTCATACAAAACATAGCACGGACAATCATGGAAAGCATGTATAGGGTCTTGGTCGTAAGTTTCATAAGGATTTTCTTATCAACCATCAACTGAAGCAACTTGACTGTAGGTGAGGTGATACTTACCTATAAATCTAAACACACCTATATAATCTGATCAAAACATATTCTTTATCATTTATCAAACATTTAACATGAACATACTCCCAAAACTCATATAGGAAGCCTTTCAAGACATGCAATCATGCTCTTTGTCCCCAAAACTTATAGGGGAAGCATCTTTGCAATCTTATGTCTTGCTTCAACATGAAATATACTTAAAATATATAAAAATATAAACAAACATAATCTGGACAGAACATATAAATTTGAATAAAACATGGTGATAGAAGTTAAATGGGCATATCAAAGAGTTACTTATGCTATAGGTGAAAGATAGCATCTTTGTGATCTTAGATCTTGCTTAAAAAGACATATACCTTAACTGTAAATCTGATCACACACATATATCATATGACCGAAACATATAATCTTCAAAACATATAAAAATAAGCTATATAAAACAATCAAAGAGCTACTTGTACTGCAGGTGAGAGATACTTACATCCTCTCGCTATCGTACTAGTACACCGCTAGGGTTTTTTAGGAGGACCTTCCCTTGTTCCTTATCCTTAGGAGTGATCCTCTAGCATATACTAAGCCTTTGTATCCCCTTGAAACCCTCTCAAAAACACCAAACAAGGGCATTAGGGTCTCGGTGAAGGAGGAAGGAGGAGGGAACATTTCGGTGGAGTTGGATCTTCTAGCAATACTAAGACTTGTGGGAACTCCTCTTGGAAAACCCCTCTTGAGAATCCCTACACAAGAAGCCCTAGAGCTTGGGATGAAAAGGGGAGGAAGGATAATGAGAAATTCGGCCAAGGATGAGGAAGAAGGAGAATGAAGAAGGAAAGTGGGTTTTTCTTCCTCTCTTGTCTTAATTCTCCTCTTTAATACCTAGGGAATGAACACTCTTCATCCTTTCATGGGGGGATGAACCAACTCCTCATCTTCCCATCTATATTCTTTGTATATTCTTTATATATTTTATCCATGAATCATCCTATGGTCTAGTGGTGTCAAGGTTACCTCCCTATTAGGAGGTTCATGGTTCAAATCCTACCTATACCCATCTTTTATTTTATTTTATTTTAAACCTTTTACGGGCGTTAAAACCCATATAAATACTTTGATTGGTTTAGAATTTTACGGGCGTTACAATCCTTCATACCTATAAAAGTTTCGTCCTCGAAACTTAGAACAACTCCGGATACTTTTGTTTCATGTCATCCTCGCGTTCCTAAGTTGCTTCTTCAAACTTTTGATTTTGCCATAAGACTTTCACTAAGGATACTTCTTTGGTTCTCTATTTCTTGATTTCTTGATCTATTATCTGAATAGGTCGACTTTCATAACTTAAATCTTCTTGAACTTGTACCGTTTGTGGCTCAATCACATGGTCTTAGGAACTCTATGCAATCTGATCGCCTCCTCAACATACAACTGGCTAGTTGTTCCATTGAGTATGATATTCAATTGTCAGAAAATGGGCAGATTTTGTCAATCTTTCAACAATCACCTAAATTAACCATTAGTTGTTTTGGTTAGTCCTACTATGAAATTCATAGCTATATCTTCCCACTTCCATTCTGGGATTTGAATAGGCTACAGAACTCATGTAGTTGTCCCTGGAGTTCCGTAACCACATACATAAGATCAGGTGGGGGTACTATCTCATCGATTCTATTACTGCGTCTTCCAGACATGCTTATCTTCATATATTATAATAAGTCTAGCATAAGATTATCATACATATATTCATGCATATTTAAACTAAAAACATTCCTTATCATACACTTATCTTTATATATTATAATAAGGCTAGCATAAGATTATCATACATATATTCATGCATATTAAAACTAAAAGCATTTCTTATCATACATGAAAAAAATAGAGTAGGCATAGAATTTCTTACTTGGAGCGGCAGGATAGGAGCTTGATTTGTGTGTAGTGGAAAGGCAAATCTGCTCTGATACCAACCTGTCACGCCCGCCCTTTCCAGGGGTTGGAAGGGCGGTGTGACGCGATCGTACATACATGCATTACAGCGGAAGACTACATATACTTCTTACAGCGGAAGACTTTAAACTTTTTTTTCTTTCTTTCTTTTAAACATAAGCATGCATCATCATTTCATAAATACTTAGTTCCAATCCATGACATTCGACTTAAAGAAAACGTGCATAAGTACGGGAAGCATAAACAGATCTCCTCCACCATGCCACTACCACACACACTTTGCCCCTCCTACTGCTCCCTTTAGTTTAGCCATTCTTTACCCTTATCTACAGTACAAGAGAACATAAAACTATAAGCACATAGGCTTAGTAAGATCCTGTCCTACTCACAAAAACCATACGTCAAGCATTAAGCATAGAGTAGTGACATGATCATATAAGCTCATATAAGCATAACATTCATATAAACGTACACGAACATATAAGTAAGCATAGCATGCATATAAACATACCAGAACATAAGCATAGCATTCATATAAACATTCAAGAACATAAGCAAGCATAACATGCATATAAACATACCAGAACATAAGCATAGCATTCATATAAACACTCAAGAACATAAGCAAACATAACATGCATATAAACATACCAGAACATAAGCATAGCATTCATATAAACATTCAAGAACATACGCAAGCATAACATGCATATAACATCATAATGATCTAGACATGAAATAAAGGTATATGCAAGATGTTCTTTGAAAACATATATATTATAGGTACTTAAACATAATCTCAACATATTGGTCTCGGCATTGTACCACATTCATCATCATCATTGCGCGCATCCCTAAATAGACCCGAGGTAGCTAATCCCGAACCTACTAGGTTACTAGGCCCGTACTATGTCCATCGACCTAGGGGCAATCATAACATAGAAGCCCATCCTAGGCCCGTACTTATGATCGTCGGCCTAGGGCAACTTGGAGCCCATCCCGTACTAGTTCTATACTATGTCCGTCGACCTAGGGGCAATCATAATATAGAAGCCCATCCTAGGCCCGTACTATGTCCGTCGGCCTAGGGCAACTTAGGAGCCCATCCCTTGGACCTTGTTAGGGTCTGGTACAAGCCATGCAAAAAGTAAAATAGCATATCATGTTCCTTATCATAACATATCATATTTCTTTTCATAACATATCATGTTCCTTATCATAGCATATCATGTTCCTTCTTCATAACATATCATATTTCTTTTCACAACATATCATGTTCCTTATCATAGTATATCATGTTCCTTCTTCATAACATAAAGAGTGCTCTTAGTCCCCATTCATAGGGAAGCATCTCTTAGGCATTTTCATCATACATACTTGTTCATCATGATGCAATGAGCATAACATAATCATACATTCATACAATTAACATGGCAACGAGCATAACATAATTATACATTCATACAATTAACATGACAATGAGCATAACATAATCATACATTCATACAATTAACATGGACCTAAGGTAGTGACATAAACCAATCATGCTATCAAAAAGTCTAACTAACATCATATTTGTTGGGAATTGCTTCGGAGGCTCGTCGGCTCCCATGTCCCCGGATTAAAATTTTCACTAATGAAAACTAATCCGGATGGGATGAGTTTCCTAAGCTCAACCAATTCATCGTCATGCTAATGACTTGAGCGATCGCTTGAACAAACTAGTTGTTCAAGCAACAACACTCTTCTAGGCGGTTAGCCACGGAAGAGACGACAGACGGATCGCCGGTTTTTGTGTTTATCTTCGGGGTCCATGATTATACAAAGACATACAAATGTAGACATGTATAATCAACACATACAAACATATTAATAAGAACATGCAAAGATCAATAATAAAAGTTGTAAAACTTTTATACCTCTCGATCTTCTATCGTATGTCCTAACCTCCTTATAGACTTCGTGTGGGCGAAGATCCTCCACAAGTTGAAGCTTCCTAGATCACGTTCTTCCCTTCCTTGCTCACTCCGAACAAAGAGAAGAACCAAACAAAACTCCTTCTCCTATCTAGAGCCAAGGAGCTTGATATAGCCGCCGGCCAAGGAGAAGAGGAGGAATAGGTTGAGCGCCGCCAAGGTAGAGGGGAAGATGGAGTGGGCGCCGGCTACACCTTAGGAAGAGAAAGGAAGCAAACCCTAATCTCCCACCTTGTTGCCGCCCAAGCCAAAACCCTAACCTTAATCCTTTGGGCGCCGGCCAAAGCAAGGAGGAAGATGGAGTGGGCGCCGGCTACACCTTAGGAAGAGAAAGGAAGGAAACCCTAATCTCCCACCTTGTTGTCGCCCAAGCCACAAGCCAAACCCTAGCCGCCCAAGGGACAAACCCTAATCCCTCCTTGGATTTCTTGCCGCCCAAACTCTTGAGAGGCAAAACCCTAATCTTCCAAGCATTAGATTGCCACCCAAGCCTTAGCCCTCTATTTATAGAGTTGGGCTTAAGCCTCCTTTAATCTCCACCATCGGATCTAGGGATTTAATCTCCACCGTCGAATCTAGGGTTTCATCCCAACCGTCGGATCTAGGGTTTCATCCCAACCATCGGATCTAGGGTTTCATCCCATCCGTCGGATCTAGGGTTTCATCCCAACCGTCGGATCTAGGGTTCCATTCTTGGATCTAGGCTCCATGAGGTTTATGTTAGGCTACGATAGGGACCATGAGGAGGAGTTGGATCTTGGCCACCCGATGGATTGGAACCACACAAACTTGATCCATCAATGATGTTCCATTCCACTAGAGGATCATCATTGAATTACCTCACCAACCCCCATAAATTAATATGGGCTCCATACATTATTTGTACATCCATCTCCCCGTGTTTAAGATATCGAATGTCCGTCAATTAATTGATTTACTGACCATCAATCAATTAACATCTAACTCCTCGAGTAGTACCACTCAACCTTATCATCATGTTGACTAAGTCAACCTGCAGGGTTTACATGATGAACCTTATGAGCTCCTTAAGGGGACATCATCAACCTAATATATAGGACACGGTTTCCTCCTATAATCAATGACACACAATGTAAATAATATCATTTCCCAACTTACCGGGCATATTGATTTAATCCATAGAAATCTCACCCTTTGGTAAATCAAAGAAATAAATACTAAGTACATGTGCCCATTATTATATCTAGATTAAGAGCATGTACAACATAATATCTGAGGTCGGATTCAATTATGTAGTCAGCAATAAATTGAATCACCTCTATGTTGGTCCTGCTCAATACACCTAAGTGTACTAGTGTAACTCTATGGTCAAGACAAACCAATACCAAGCTACACTACAACCATGCCAATGGTTTGTCCAAAACCATCTTGGTTGTGAGCCTCTACTTATATTCTACAAGAGACTGATAACATGATCTTCTGTGCCACACCAAGCACCATGTTATCTACAATGTAGAGTATTAGACAATATGCACACATATAATAAATATAAAGTGCAAACAATGATCATGTGATTCTTATTTCAAAATAAAAATGTTCATACAAAAAGAGCTAGGCTTTCAGTATACATCCCAACAATATTAACATCTTATATACATGTAGCATGGCATGGAGGATTATTAGAGGGCATGAGCATGGGTTGGCCAAAACCCTAAGGTAGGGTTCTTAAGAATTTAAACCCTAAACCACTTGTACAAGATTTAACTAACCACATGTTAACATCCATTACATATAGATCATGGCATGGAAGGCCCTTAGGAGCCTAAGTAGGTCTTGGCCGAGAGCTTCAAGGAACCTTAAGATCAATCAATTAAATCTAGCTTAGGTATCAATATGTTATCTTCATCTACATTCAAAACATAGCATGACTACATATAGATCATAGCATGGAGGACCATTAGGAGCCTAAATGGGTCTTGGCCGAGAGTTTCAAGAGGCTTAAAGATCAACCACTTAAACTAAGCCTATCTAGAAACATATTATCATCATATTCATACAAAACATAGCATGAACAATCATGGGATGCATGAAAAAGGTATTGGCCGAGAGTTTCAAGAAGCTTAAAGATCAACCACTTAAACCAATCCTATCTAGAAACATATTATCATCATATTCATACAAAACATAGCATGGACAATCATGGGAAGCATGAAAAAAATATTGGCCGAGAGTTTCATGAAGCTTGAAGATCAAACACTTAAACCAAACCTATCTAGAAACATGTTATCATGATATTCATACAAAACATAGCATGGATAATCATGGGAAGCATGTATAGGGTCTTGGACGAAAGTTTCATAAGGATTTTCTTATCAACCATCAACTGAAGCAACTTGACTGCAGGTGAGGGGATACTTACCTATAAATCTAAACACGCCTATATAATCTGATCAAAACATATTCTTTATCATTTATCAAACATTTAACAAGATCATACTCCCAAAACTCATATAGGAAGCCTTTCAAGACATGCAATCATGCTCTTTGTCCCCAAAACTTATAGGGGAAGCATCTTTGCAATCTTATGTCTTGCTTCAACATGAAATATACTTAAAATACCTAAAAATCTAAACAAACATAATCTCGACAGAACATATAAATTTGAATAAAACATGGTGATAGAAGTTAAATGGGCATATCAAAAAGTTACTTATGCTATAGGTGAAAGATAGCATCTTTGTGATCTTAGATCTTGCTTAAAAAGACATATACCTTAACTGTAAATCTGATCACACACATATATCATCTGATCCAAATATATAATCTTCAAAACATAGAAAAATAAGCTATATAAAACAATCAAAGAGCTACTTGTGTTGGATCGAGCGGATCGCTGGAGGGGGGGGTGAATAGCGATAGAAATTTTTCTTTTAAATCGTTCGGTAGACCATTAAACGCAGCAGAAATGTAAATAAAAACTAAATGAGACAAATAGTTTTTTTACTTGGTTCGTAGCCTTCGGCTACTACTCCAAGGCCCTAGTGGTCCTTGACCGCGCACGGAGGGCAAAATACTAAACGAACTCCTCCTCGTTGGAGGTAGGAGTTAATCGATACAAGAACAAAAACTTGAGGTAGAGGGACACTCCCCCTCTCCTCGTTATGATAGAAAAAGAGCTTAGAAAAAGTAAATGAACAACGAATATAAATCTAAAACCGACGTACAAAAAATAAAAGAAAATTAAACCTAGACGTCGGAGAAGAAGCACTTCGTTGTCGGAGAGTTGTAGCTTTGCGGAGGCTCTTGGAAGCTTAGAATTGATGATGAAACCCTAGGTTTGGCCCCCTTTTATAGCCTTTGAGCCCCTTTTCGAGAAGAACCCTAGCCAATCACAATTGAGCACCAATATCCTTGAAATGGGGTGATAAGCCTTGACTCCTCGAAGTTGATCATTGACCATCAGTCGATTGATGGCCATCATCAGTCGACTGATGGCAGCATCAGTCGAGTGCTGACCTCCGACAGTCTACTGTTTGACGATAGTCGAGTCCTCCAAGCTGGCAGTCGACTGATACTAGCTGCAAGGCAAAGTTAGCTAAAAAAAAACATTATTTCGACGACCTTCGACCGTTCGATCTCGACCTAGACCATCGATGGGATGTCTTTGGTCGGATCTATGCTTAAGACCATCCCCGTAAGGAGGATACGACCTCACTTACGCTCGCACACACGAGCTTACCTTGATACTTACCATGTCACTTTTGCTTCTGGCCTTCCACTCGATTCCTTCGGCTCCCTCCGAAGTCACTCGAGTGTCGTCCGACCACCGCGGCTTCCTCCGGGTGTCGCTAGCCTTCAGCTCCAGCTTTAGCACTTTTCTGCACACTCGATTCATCTCGTGAGATAACGATATATCCTTGACTTTGTGTCTTTTGCCATAATCAAAATATAGGTTCGACTTAGGTGCCCCTGCACCAACAATCTCCCCCTTTTTGATCCTATGGCAAATTTACGCAAAGTTAAGGGAAAATATAAAGCAGAAAATGAGTAAGATAAATATTACGCTCATTTGTAGTGAACTCCTTCGGTGAGTTTTAAAACAAAAGTTTAATTTTCAAAAATTTAAATTTTGTTCTCCCCCTTAACTTATGCTTTTAAATTTTGTTCTCCCCCTTAACTTATGCTCTTCTCCCCCTTTTGCCATGAATCAAAAAAGGTATGGGGTTTTATATAAAAAGTAGGGGTTTTTTAATAGAAAAGGTAGCATGCATAAAGATTATCTAACATGAGTCCAAGCATGTGTCTTGATTTAATTTGGTTCGAGGTATAGCCCTCTGCACCAACAATGTAGATTTTTGGAAACTAAGTTTGATTTTCAAAATACTTATAAAATTAGCTTTGAGTTCCACAATACTTATACATTATTAAGTTTTGAAAATATATATAACCCTTAGGGTTAGTTTGCTCTCCCCCTTAATCAAATATATAAGGTATAGAAGAGTTAGGGGGTGCTAAACATTGACCTAGAAGGTTGTATATTTAGAATTTTGTCCGAGTATAAGTACACGTTTAAGCTCAATAGTTTGAAAAATAGATAGCATTTTTGAAAAGATTATACAAATTGAAATTGTTCCTTAGTCATCTCACCCATTCTAAGTGTCTTAGAATTGCTCACCTTATATGTTGTGTGAGATGATTCCAATTTTATCTTGATTAAGTTTTAATGATTTGAAACTAGTGAATCTTGTGTTAGATTCGGATTTGATCCTAAGCTCATCAAGTCACCTTTTCAAGATCTTGGCTTCCAGGTCGTGGCGAGGCACAGGGGCCTTCTTTGGTCGAAAAAATGACCACTTCCTTAGACAAAGCCAATTTCGAGAAAATAGTAACTTGACTCACCTAAGACCACTTCCTCGTCTAACTAGTCTAGGATACGGTGAGGTAGCTTCAGCTAGTTCCACTCG
Source organism: Wurfbainia villosa (assembly GCA_025175895.1). Lineage (NCBI taxonomy): Eukaryota > Viridiplantae > Streptophyta > Magnoliopsida > Zingiberales > Zingiberaceae > Wurfbainia > Wurfbainia villosa. The sequence goes on from CM045995.1 coordinate 29,882,880, forward strand.
ATCAAGTGCACCGAACTAGATACGCCTTATCTAGCCCAAATACACAAGACTCCGCTTTCCTAGCGTACTATCATCTCGCCGCGTCCTGGTACTATGTTATCAAGCTTTGACGAGTTATAGTCCTATCTAACCATTCTAAAATAAATAAGAGTTTTAGGTTACCGGATATACTATTTTGGTATTAGCTCCCCCTGGATCATTGAACCGATATGGTCTGGTCAAGTAATGAACTTGATCCTTGGGAATCCAAAACCTATTGGTCCTTATATGTGAGTTTAATAAAGTTCTCGGGACCCACGCTTGGACTCGATGATGACTACGGTTTACGATAGACATGTAAGATATATTCGTAGTCTTTGAGCTATATCCGAGTCCGGCTCTATTGTACACGGCTCTCTGAGTTCCAAGAAGTCGGTTAAGATTCTTGGACCCCGTTGAGAACTTGTTCAACCGAGCTTCGAGCTCTTGGACTTGCCCTTTCAAGAGAGAGTTCTCTTCTTCGAGTTTTTCAACTTGAGTTGAGTCCTCCTCTTGAACTCGACTAGTCGAAGAGTTTAGGGGTGTCTCTTGTTTGAGGGTTTCAACCTCCTCAACCAAGGACTCGACCCTAGACTCGGATTTAGCTAATTTTCTAGTTAGCAATTTAATCGTATTGTAAAGCGTATGAATTAGTGAGCGGCTAACCTTAATTTTATCTTTCGGTCCGGCTTTGAGTTGCTTCTCGAAGTAGTCCTCGAGTTCGGAGTCGATGTTGTAGTTTGATTCAGATTCGGACTCGGACTCTTCGGGTCTTGTCATGCATGCTATGCCAACGCCTTCTTCGTTGTCCCATGTTGCATGAAACGTCTTCTTTTGATTTGATTTGAATTGTGCCCTCTTTTTGTTTTTTAGTAGCCTCCTTTCCCTCCGAACGATCTTCCGCACTACGTTCACTATTGCTTCCACCATTTCGGATTCGGACTCTGATTCGTCTTCGGGTTCGAGTCCATCTTCTTGCTTGGTGGGTGCCTTGCTTCTTTGTTCTTCAAGTAGAGCAATACCTTTCTCGGCCCGGACCATGTTAGTTTGCTCGTGAAGTTCAAACTCGGAAAATAACTCGTCTAACCTAAGCTTTGAAAGGTCCTTAGAAACCTTGTAGGCATCAACCATGGATGCCCACAAGGTAGTCCTAGGAAATGAATTTAGAACGTACCTTAGGAGGTCGCGGTTTTCGACCTTGTGTCCGATGGTGTGCAATCCGTTGACAATGTCTTGGACGCGAGCGTGTAGTTGCATTGCCGTCTCACATTCCTGCATTTTTAGGTTATACAATTTATTAAGTAGTAAGTCACGCTTACTTACCTTCGCGTTGTTAGTCCCTTCGTGTAGTTCTATGAGTTTTGTCCATAGATCTTTTGCACTGATGAAGGGTCCGATGCGGTTGAGCTCTTCCTTAGACAATCCGCATTGCAATATTTGGGTTGCCCTTGAATCGGCTTCGATTTGCCTCTTGGTTGCATTATTCCACTTGTCGAAGTCCAAAGGCTCGCCTTGATCATTAGTGGGTAGAGCAAAGCCGGTTTGGATGATTATCCAAGTCTCGACTTGTGTTTTTAGAAAACACTCCATCCGACCTTTCCAATAACGAAAATCATCTCCCTTAAAGAACGGAGGTTGGATGGTGCTGTATGTTGGGTTTCCGGCACCGCGGCGTGTGTGTGTTCGATCATGTTTCGTAAACATGAACACAGCGGAAGCAATAAAATAATAAATACTCCTATTTATAACAACACACACAATACACGCATGCATATTACAACAAGTGTAGACATAACCGTAAATTTAAATTTGCAATAAAAGGAAATTTATCTACGTTATACCTTTCGTATGACGTGTAGCGGGAACGACATCAACCGGAACGATTCTCGCTAGAATCGTCTCTATCCGTATCCACGCCGAGTTCCTCGGGATGACTTCGCTAAGCCACGAGCTTCGTCTTTGTACGGGTTACTAGCCTCGTGTTGAAGACGACGTGATCGAGAGATGATCACGATCCGAATCCAAATTCGGATCCAAAACGAGTCCTCAAAACTCGCTTCTCCGGAGAGGTATTCGTCAACCGATTGACGAATCCTTCGTCCTCCACCTCAGAGGATTACCGGAGATCGAATCCCCGGTAAGTTAGCTGCTGTCGGAACTCTAACCGTCGTCCAAACGACGCTCCGACGAGAGGAGAACAAGCTGTCCAGAAAACTGGACAGCTTTGGTGGAGGAGTAGGCGCCGGCCAAAACAAGGAAGTCAAGTGCTCACCTTTTCACCGAAGCCTAGGAAGATCACCGGAGGGTCGCCGGAGGATCACCGGCTGAAGCTTGGTCGCCGGCAAGGAGCTGGACGCCGACACAAGGGGCTGGGTGGCCAAGGAGCTTGGGCGGCAACTCCTTCAATGGGGTTGGGCGGCAACTAGGTTTAGGGCTCTTCCAATTAGGGCTTAATTATCCATTAAGCCCTCTTTTATAGAGAACTAATTCTCTTAATAGTTATTGGATCATAACCATTAGGCCCGTTAACCCGCTCCATTAAGATAAGTTAAAATAAACCAAACCATGATGGTTTATTTTAAGTTAAAACGAACCGAACCAACTTTTGGTTCATTCGTTTAAAATAAACCAAACCCTTTGGTTTATTCTCATCCATTGGATTAGAACCAAACCATTTTGGTTCATCCATTACGTCTTCATAAGACTCGGCCCATCCACGCTTCCATTGCGACTGAAACGATTTCATGCTCGCTTTATGTTTGGTCCAACCAAACCTAGTTTCTCTCGGTCTGAGAATCTCATTCTCAAGCTCGTTTTAAATCCTTTGGATTACGCTCGTTGTGCGTGTGACCAAATAGGTTCTCGGTTTATGTTGGCCATCTATAATTAACCATTAATTATAGAACGATCATGAGTGGCACCTAGTAGTACATCATGATCCCAAATTAACCGAAAAGATCAACGGTTTATGCAAGTATTACCGACTTAGAGGTGATTCGATTTATTGCTGACTACATAATCGAATCGGACCTCGGATATTATATTGTACATACTGTTAATCCCGATATAATAATGGGCACATATACTTAGTATTCATCTCTTTGATTTACCAATGGGCGAGATTTATAGATTAAATCGATAGGCTCGGTTAGTTGGGAGATGATATTATTTATATGGTGTGCCATTGATTATAGGAGGAAACCGTGTCCTATATATTAGGATGATGATGTCCCATGAGGAGCTCATAAGGTCATCATGTAAACCCTGCAGGTGGACTTGGTTCAGCATGATGAAAAGGTTGAGTGGTACTACTCATGGAGTTAGATGTTGATTAATTAATTGTCAGTAAATTAATTAATCGACGACATTCGAGATCTTAAACACGGGGAGAAAATGTACAAATAATATATGGAGCCCATATTATCTTATGGGGGTTGGTGAGGTAGATCAATGATAATCCTTTAGTGGATTGGATTATCATTAGTGGATCGGACTTTATGTGGGCTTGATCCATGGGTGGCCAAGATCCAACTCCTCCTCATGGTCCCTAATGTAGCCTATTAACACCTTATGAAGCTTAGATCCAATGGATGAAAACAAAACTCTAGATCCAAAGGTAGAGATTAAATCTCTAGATCCGACGGTTGAGATTAAATCTCTAGATCTGATGGTTGAGATTAAATCCCTAGAACCAATGGTGGAGATTAATTCAAGGCATAAACCCAAATCTATAAATAAGGCTTATTGGCTTGGGCGGCAACTTGATGGATGGCTTAGGGGATTAGGGTTTTCTTCCTTTGGAGGCTAGGAATCGTAGTTTGTTTAGGATTAGGTTTGGGCGGCTAGGGTTTGGGAGATAGGGGTGAGCGGCAACATGAGGAAGAGCTCTTTTCTTCTTCTTCCCAAGTTGTTGCTGCCACATATACTTCTCCCCTAGACCTTGGTCGGTGCTCATCCTATTCTTTTTCCCCTCTTCCATGGTCACCCATTAGGAGAGATAGGATTTGGGTTTGGAGGCTTAGGGTTTTGGAGGTTGTGGGCAGCACCAAATAAGGAATTATTTTCCTTTCTTCTTTCTCTCCTTTGGTGGTCGACGCCCACAACCTTCTTTCCAGCCCTTGGCCGGTGTCCAAACTCCTTCTTCCCCTTCTCCTTAGGTGGTGGAAACAAGATATAGGGCTTTCCCTTGGTGTCTTGGCCGGTTTCCACCATAATCTCCTCCTCCTTCTTGGTCGGCGGCAAGCTCCTTCCTTGGAGGTTGTTGGTTGGTTGAAAGAAGGAATAGAGCTTTGTTTCTATTCTTCCTCTTGCTCAGAACGAGTAAGAAAGGAAGATTGGTGATCTAGGAGCTTCAACTTTTGGTAGATCGTCGCGCCACACGACGTCCGAAAGGAGGAAGGTCATACATTAGAAGATCGAGAGGTATACCTATTCTCTATTCTCTTTTGTTACTTGCTTATATTTGTTTTTCCAATTATGAGCATGATAAATTCTATTTGTGGTTAAATAATACTTGGATCCCGAACATAAATGTTAGGGCAATCTCTTGCCATGATAAGGTTTTGATGTGTGTGGCAAAGGGTTTAAGTTAGTTTGTAATTGTGATTTGATATGTGCGTTGAAGTCATGCAGGACTTAGTAATTCACACATGGAGCCGTGGCGAGTTTCACATCTCATGACTCGGGCCTTGAGTCAGTGAAGGATAGCTTTGCGGAAGCCGTGCGCTTGGAGCATCCGAGGGACCGCCAGACGAGGAGCTTGGAGTGAAGACGGAGGAAGTAGACTTCGAGGCAAGAGACGTGAAGGAGCATTGCAGAGCCGTGCGCTTTGATCTTTGCCAGGCGTGGCATGAAGCGAAGAGAACCGGCGAGGACTCAGGGATGAGAGTGGCGATGTAACCCGGAAGGGTAGCTCTTAGGTGAAACTTGGCCATTTGGCCAAGTGTCGGATGAGTTTTTCGACACGATCATTGCCATGTCATGGCGATCGGCTCTAGTCGATGGTTCGATCGGTGGTCTAAGTCTGAATCAAGTTGATCGGTCATGTAGACAAGAGCGATCGTGATGGCGATCGATCGGCGCTCCGCGGCGCGATCGTTTGATGCCGCGTGCAGACGGGCGAGAATGGAGTCGAGCTCGCAGAGCACTCGACTGATGGTACATCATTCGACTGATGGTAAGATCAGTCGACTGATGCCAATACCATTGGATGGAATCCAACGTGGAAAGCGGTCGTTATTGGGCAACGGCTACAGGACCAGTCGACTGATCGAGGGCATCAGTCGACTGCTCCTGTGTCAATGGGAAGAAACCCTCTTCCTCTATAAAAAGGAAGGGGATGGAGCTTTGGGAGTAAAATGCTTATGCTCTAATCTTCTTCCAAAGTGCTCTAAGGGTTTTCCACTCTTCTTACTTGCTTTATTTCCATTCTATTGTAAGAAGAGAAATTGTAAAGAGGTTACCTCCACCTAGCTTGGTGCAAAGGAGAGATCTAGTGGATTTAGAGGAGTGATTCACCTTGGACGAATCGGACCGTGGATTAGCGGTGTAGCCGTGAACCATGTTACATCTCGGTGTTATTGTTTGTATTCTCTTTTGTTTATTTGCTTGTCTTGTATTGTTGTTTCCACTTGTGCTAATCTTTTGTAGACGAGCAAATTCTATTATCCAACGCAAGAAGGCTATTCACCCCCCTCTAGCCGGCCATTTCGATCCCCAACAATAAATACAAAAACCGGCGATCCATACATTGTCTATTCCGCGGCTACTCGTAGAATAGAGGTTGGTCACTTGAACAACGAGTTTGTTCAAGTGACCTCTCTAAATGAATAGCACGACGATGACTTGGTTGTTTGAGCAATCCCTTTTGTCTAGGATTAAAAAATTTTTAATCCGGGGACATTGATGGGATCGCCATGAATAAGCGACCGAGGTGAAGTGGGAAGCGAAGTTTCCCCTCACGGACTCGATAAGCAAAACCCTTCAATTGGTATCAGAGCCAAGGTTTATGGTTTTGTGTGTTTAGGATTCAGTTAATTTTTATGCACTTTTCATATATTATATGTGTCGGATAATAGTAGGATATGCGTAGTTTAACTCTTTGGTTGCAGGCATAAGATCCGACTATTATGGCCATATGTGTGTATGTGATTGTATGTGTATATTTTGTTGAATCCTCGGGGTTGACGAGGCTAGTATTTGATTTTTTATAAATTAGATACAACATTGTTTATCCACTCTTTATTTTAGTTTACTTTCGATTTAGATTTCATGTACACTCCCTCGTGGAGTATAGGATCGATGGATGTAAATTAAAATACGTTACAGTCTCGGCTCGGATCTCCGGATGGCTTGTACATGGCGTAGGAGGAGCGGACAAAAAGGCGTTGCGACGGGAGACATATTGAAGAAAAAAGCCATAATGGTTGGAAAATAATTTATTTTTCATATTTATTGCTTTTTGTTTGATATGCATGTCGTAGGCTAGGAAAATTCCTCAATTTTAAATTACTAAGTGGGAGAGGGAAATTTTCATAAATTCCCACGACCTCTATTACGATTTGACAAGTGATGCAAACAAACTTGTGCGTCGGCTCTGAATGCCATCCTCCCCATCGGATGAGTTTGTTTGTGGATCACAAGGTCAAATATGGTTATAGGAAATTATTAAGGAGCGTGTGTACTTCCCCATCGTAAGGCACATAACCCGAGATAATTAACTTGGTACCAAGTAATGGTGAACACTTAGATACAAATATAAGTATTCTCCCCATCGAAGTCACTGCTTTTATTTGTAGGGCCGAAGAGAAACCAACTATTAATTTTACTTGTCAAAAAGTTAGGTTGACAAGATAGTAAAATTAATGGGTAAAACCTCCTCTTACAAATGTAGAATTCGTATACGTCCACACTATCTTGGCATACGATATTCTCAGTGTTTTGAGGTGTTGGTTGATTTTAAAATTTTATTGTTTAAGGAATCAATAATTTTTGAAATCTACAGTAATGATCTATGTGATTCTTAGGATTTTCAAAATGACTTTCAGTCCACTTGCTATGATACTAAAGGAAAATAAACTTACTGTACCCAAATAATGTTGATTGGAAAAGAATCTAGATATTGTCTTAACTGCTAAGGAGTACAAATATGTACTTTTCGAAGAGTATCCTCCTAAGCCCGCGAATGAGCTGGAAGTCCTTGGAGCTAAGATCGATGGGGAAACCCAGGTCGATATCATTCTCCAGTCGACAGAAAGGCTTGCTCAGGCTAAGGCCATGGTTGCTCAGAAGGTTTCTACTTCTAAGCCGAAAGGCAAGAAGAAGAAGAAATAAGCTGGATCAAAGGTGGTGGGAGGATCTCAGGGAGGAGTGAAGATGCCGAAAGGCAAGTACTTCACTTGCAAGCAGCATGGACATTGGAAGAAGGATTGTCCCAAACAGAACAAAGGTCTGTAATTAGCGGTGTTATCTACCGGCACCTGGTGTGTAGATACGAGAGCCCCTGATCATGTCTGTAATACTTTGCAGGGGTTCCAGGAAACCCGACGACGAGCTGAGGGAGAGATTACCGTTTACTTGGGCAATGCCATAATAGTGGCGGCTATTGCAGTGGTAGAAGTTTTATTTATCTTTTGAGAAAAATAAAACTTTGGTTCTGGAAAATTCCCTTTATGTACCCTTATTTAGAAAGAATTTAATTTCAGTTTCTAAATTTTTTATGGATGGATATTCTATTTCTTTTAATGACAGAGTTGTTATAAAAAGGAATAGGGACATTATCTGTTCGGGTGCATTGATAAGAAATTTGTACACACTTGAACCAAAACCTCCCACAATGCAAATTGAAGTTAATAACTCATCTTCTAATTCCAATAAGAGAAAAGAACCTTCAAAGATGAACCAAACATATCTTTGGCATCTTAGGCTTGGTCACATTAACCTAAGCAAAATTCAAAGGTTGATAGCTGATGGACCTTTGGGTTCATTAGTGGTGGAGGATCTCCCAACTTGCGAATCTTGCTTGGAGGGTAAGATGACCGAGAGGCCTTTTAAGGCCAAGGGGTATAGAGCCAAAGATGTGTTAGAATTGGTTCATTCTGATTTGTGTGGTCCTATGTCTATCCAGGCTAGAGGTGGTTTTGAGTATTTCGTAGATGATTACTCAAGATATGGATACATTTACCTGATGCGCCGCAAGACAAGTTCAAAGAATTCAAGACTGATGTGGAGATAAGTCAAGGTAAAAGTATCAAGACACTACGATCTGATCATGGTGGTGAGTACCTCTTGGGAGAATTTAGGAACTACTTATCAGAGGCTAGGATTCAATCCCAATTGACTGCACCTGGCACACCCCAGCAGAACGGTGTAGCAGAGCGAAGGAATAGGACTCTTATGGAGATGGTTAGATCGATGATGAGTTATTCTGAGTTGCCAGATTCGTTCTGGGGATATGCTCTAGATACGACGGGGTACATTCTGAACTTGGTTCCATCTAAATCAGTGCCTTCTACTCCCATAGTGTTGTGGACTGGGCAAAAGCCTAGTCTAAGACATATTCGGATATGGGGGAGTCCATCACATGTGCTGAAGGCAGATGCTAGTAAGTTGGAACCTCATACAGAAGTGCGCATGTTCGTTGGCTATCCTAGAGGAACAAAGGGTGGTTTGTTTTATAGTCCTAGAGATCAGAGGGTGATCGTTAGCACGAACACCAGATTTCTAGAGGAAGACTATGTGATGAGCCATAAGCCCAAGAGTAAAATTGTTTTGGAGGAATTAAAAGGGGAAGTCACTTCTTTAGTACAACCGATACAAGAGGATATACCACATGTCACTGCACCGTGTGTCACAGAGGATACATAGGTGATACCTCGTCGTAGTGGGAGGGTTATGAGACAGCCTGATAGATTCATGTTCTTGGGAGAATCTTTTGATTTGGTCCCTGCAAACATGAACCTGATCCCTGGACATATTACGAGGCAATCCAAGATAAAGATGCAGTATCTTGGCAAACTGCGATGAATATTGAGATTGAATCTATGGATTCAAATCAGGTCTGGGAGCTAGTAGAACCACCCGATGGTGGAAAAACCATTGGATGCAAGTGGATCTACAAAAAAAAGAGAGGAATAGATGGGAAGGTTGAGACATTCAAAGCAAGGCTTGTTGCAAAGGGGTATACTCAGAATGAGGGTATCGATTATGAGGAGACTGTTTCGCCGGTAGCCATGCTTAAGTCTATCCGGATTCTCTTATGCATAGCAGCTCATATGAATTATGAGGTGTGACAGATGGATGTCAAGACAACTTTCCTGAATGGAAGTCCTGAGGAAGACATCTATATGAAGCAACCAGAGGGATTCATTGCGAAGGGCAAAGAGCATCTTGTATGTAAGCTTAATCGATCCATTTATGGATTGAAGCAAGCTTCGAAGTCTTGGAACATCCGCTTTGATGAGGTAATCCAGTCTTATGGATTTATTCAAAGTCCGGATGAGTCTTGTGTATACAAGAGATGTGACATAAACGTAGTAGTATTTCTTGTACTATACGTAGATGATATTTTATTGATTGACAACAATATCAAGGTGTTATCAGACGTAAGGGTATGGTTGTCCAAACAATTTGATATGAAGGACTTGAGAGAAGTGGGACACATCCTTGGGATCAAGTTTATAAGAGATCACAGGAAAAGGATGTTGTGCTTATCCCAAGCTTCATACATAGACACGATTATGGATCGTTTTAGCATGCAGAACTCCAAGAAGGGTTTTCTACCTTTCAGACATGGAGTTCCTTTATCTAAGGAGATATGTCCTATATCATCTGAGGAGATGAAGGCGGTTCCTTATGCTTCGGCAGTAGGAAGCCTCATGTATGCGATGCTATGTACGAGACTAGATATCTGCTTTGCCGTGGGCATGGTCAGCAGATATCAGAGTAATCCAGGACAGGGATATTGTACTGCGGTAAAGCATATATTGAAGTACCTGAGAAGGACTAGAGATTATATGCTGGTTTACCGGGCAGACCAATTACTCCATGTGGGTTACACGGATTCTGACTTCCAATCTGATAGGGATAAAAGTAAGTCTACCTCAGGTTTTGTGTTTACTTTGGGAGGTAGAGCCATTGTATGGAGAAGTGTCTAGCAAAAATGCGTGGCGGACTCCACCATGGAAGCTGAGTATGTGGCAGCCTCTGAGGCAGCCAAAGAAGTTGTGTGGCTCAGGAACTTCCTGATGGACTTGGATGTGATTCCTGGTTTTCCCAGAACTATCACAATTTATTGTGATAATAGTGGTGCAGTTGCAAACTCAAAGGAACCACGAGCCCATAAGGCTAGTAAACACATAGAGCGCAAGTATCACCTGATACGAGAAATCATAAAGAGAGGAGAAGTTGTTGTGGCCAAGATTGCATCGGAGGATAACCTGACAGATCCTTTCACTAAGGCTGTTCTAGCGAGAGCTTTGATAGGCATGTGGAGGAAAGGGAATCAGATGTATGGCAGTATAAGGAGAGCATAGTCTTTTAGTATAAGTGGGAGATTGTAGGGATGTATACTGAAAAGTCTATCTTTTGTATGAACATCTTTATTTTGAAATAAGAATCACATGATCATTGTTTGCATATTTTTATGGTTATGCATATTGTCTAATACTTTACATTGTAGATAACATGGTGTGTGGTGTCACACGGGAGATCATGTTATCGGCTCCTTGAAAAGTATAAGTAAAGGCTCACAACCGAGATGGCTTTGGACAAACCATCGGAATGGTTGTAGTGTGATTTGGTATTGGTTTGTCTTGACCATAAAATCACACTAGTGCACTTTGTGTGTATTGAGCAGGACCAACTTAGAGGTGATTCGATTTATTGCTGACTACATAATCGATTGGACCTCAGATATTATATTGTATATACTATTAATCCCGATATAATAACGGGCACATATACTTAGTATTCATCTCTTTGATTTACCAATGGGCGAGATTTATAGATTAAATCGATAGGCTCGGTAAGTTGGGAGATGATATTATTTATATGGTGTGTCATTGATTATAGGAGGAAACCGTGTCCTATATATTAGGATGATGATGTCCCCTTGAGGAGCTCATAAGGTTCATCATGTAAACCCTACAGGTGGACTTGGTCCGGCATGATGAAAAAGTTGAGTGGTACTACTCATGGAGTTAGATGTTGATTAATTAATGGTTAGTAAATTAATTAATCGATGGAAATTTGAGATCTTAAACACGGGGAGAAAATGTACAAATAATATATGGATCCCATATTATCTTATGGGGGTTGGTGAGGTAGATCAATGATAATTCTTTAGTGGATTGAATTATCATTAGTGGATCGAACTTTATGTGGGCTTGATCCATAGGTGGCCAAGATCCAACTCCTCCTCATGGTCCCTAATGTAGCCTATTAACACCTCATGAAGCTTAGATCCAATGGATGAAAACAAAACTCTAGAAGCAAAGGTAGAGATTAAATCTCTAGATCTGACGGTTGAGATTAAATCTCTAGATCCGATGGTTGAGATTAAATCCCTAGAACCAATGGTGGAGATTAATCCAAGGCATAAACCCAACTCTATAAATAAGCCTTATTGGCTTGGGCGGAAACTTGATGGATGGCTTAGGGGATTAGGGTTTGCTTCCTTTGGAGGCTAGGAATCCTAGTTTGTTTAGGATTAGGTTTGGGCGGCTAGGGTTTGGGAGATAGGGGTGGGCGGCAACATGAGGAAGAGCTCTTTTCTTCTTCTTCCCAAGTTGTTGCCAGCACATATACTTCTCCCCTAGACCTTGGCCAGTGCTCATCCTATTCTTCTTCCCCTCTTCCATGGCCGGCCATTAGGAGATATAGAATTAGGGTTTGGAGGCTTAAGGTTTTGGAGGTTGTGGGCGGCACCAAATAAGGAAGTATTTTCCTTTCTTCTTCCTCTCCTTTGGTGGCCGGCGCCCACAACCTTCTTTCCAGCCCTTGGCTGGCATCCAAACTCCTTCTTCCCCTTCTCCTTAGGTGGTGGAAACAAGATATAGGGCTTTGCCTTGGTGTCTTGGCCGGTTTCCACCATAATCTCCTCCTCCTTCTTGGCCGGCGGCAAGCTCCTTCCTTGGAGGTTGTTGGTTGGTTGAAAGAAGGAATAGAGCTTTGTTTCTATTCTTCCTCTTGCTCGGAACGAGCAAGAAAGGAAGATTGGCAATCTAGGAGATTCAACTTTTGGTAGATCGTCGCCCACACGACGTCCGAAAGGAGGAAGGTCATACATTAGAAGATCGAGAGGTATACCTATTCTCTATTCTCTTTTGTTACTTGCTTGTATTTGTTTTTCCAATTATGAGCATGATAAATTCTGTTTGTGGCTAAATAATACTTGGATCCCGAACATAAATACAAAAATCGGCGATCCGTACATCGTCTATTCCGCGGCTACTCGTAGAATAGAGGTTGGTCGCTTGAACAACGAGTTTGTTCAAGTGACCTCTCGAAACGAATAGCACGACGATGACTTGGTTGTTTGAGCAATCCCTTTTGTCTAGGATTAAATTTTTTTTAATCCGGGGACATTGATGGGATCGCCATGAACAAGCGACCGAGGTGAAGTGGGAAGCGAAGTTTCCCCTCACGTACTCGATAAGCAAAACCCTTCACTTAGTGGCCTTCCTCCTTCACTTTATCATATCTGTCCAGAGCGGCTTATTGGGCCCATGGGCCCCACCTCCTTTCTTTAGCAGGGAAGTTTAAAACTGGAAACCCTGCGCAAGCCATTCTCCATGTGCCCCCTTTAACTTCCCAACTTCTACTCTTCTTATTCCCTCTTCGGTGACTCCCGTTGGCGATGATTCTCCACCTTTAACGCCCGGCACCTAGGAGTTCCCCTTCCTTCTCAAGCGTCCTTTCTTAACCCTAAGTGAGTTTCTTATCCCTAACTCCTCTAATTTCCTTTTCTTTCACCCCTAGTTGTCCTTCCCTTTCACGGTTATGGCCTCGAAAAACCCTAAGCAGACCCCTTGGTACGAAAAAACTGTTACTCGCCTAAATGCCCAAAGCTCTTTCTTTGCCACTAAAGACCAATACATAGATCCTTCCATACCATGTCGTTTTTTTGCGGCTTCTTTCAGGTCCCATCATCCCCCTCCTGGCTTCTGTTGTTTTTTCTCCGACCAACTATTGAACGGTCTACTTTTGTCGATACCCTCCATTTACACTGATATATTAGACTTTTACCAACTATCTATTAACCAACTGGCCCCTAATGCCTTCCGTATATTAACAGGGGCAGTAATAGTTTTCCGACACCTAAACCACAATCTATCCCTTCTACTGTTCCACTGCCTTTTTCAACTAAAGTCTTCTAAAGAAGGCATTTTCTACTTCGTCAGTCAGCAAGATTGCCAATTACTTGTAAATATGTCATCCTCCCATAAGGGTTGGGAGGATTTATACTTCTTTGCCCAACTTCCTACTCCAATACCCTACTCAGAAACCTAGAAAACCACTCTCCCCGACCTGCCCCCCTTTCAAGAGAGTAGGGCTCAAGGATCTTTCCAGGAAGTCTTCCAAGTGTTGAGGGAGTGTCACTAGAATTCTGAGGATTTGCTAAAGCCCCCTCTCCTGAGTCGCTATGGACTATCTCCTTTCCCCCTGGTTGATCCAGGCGTCATAGGTAGGATATTGTTTTCACCCGAACACACCACCTACACTACTCTTTGTTACTACTAATCATTATTTTCTCTAATTTGTGCTGCAAATAACATGATGCAGGATGCCAAAATCAGCAGAGAAAGAATTATTGCTACGAAAAAGAAACCCTCAAAGAAGCGAGCTAGGGGCAAATCTCTTATTGTTCCTTCCCCTCCCCGCAAGAGGCTTCACTCCCGCAAAGGAGACACCCCGAGTTCCTCTACTCTTCCTGTATCTTCTTCCTCCCACTCTTCTCCTCCTCCTCCTCTAAAACTAAATAGGCATTGCCGCCTAGTCATTTCTGAGCCCACAAATGAGGAGGCTGCCCCTTTAACCCCTACTCCATCCCCTCAAGAAGAACTTTCTCCTTCCCCTTCTCTTCATTCGTCCTCATCTCAACCTAGCAAGAGAATTAACTCCCCCCTCAATTCTCCTCTTTTTCCTATCCATACATACTTACCTCCTTCTCCTCTTCCTACTTTGACTATGGACTCTTCTGCACCCCCTACATCCACAGAAGAGCCCTTTTTGATTGGGGGGATATCCCCCCCCCCATTAAACCCTCCATCTACTTCCTTAGGATCCTCTCTTAGGATCCACAGCACAGAGGAAGTACAACTCTTCAATCAATCTCATCTACAAGGCCCCTATGAGTGCATGTGCAAGCTCTTGACGGAGGTAAGTTCTCCTTTTCTTCACATTTAATATATGCTAGTACTTATTCTCGTAACACCCTATTTTCCTCCCCAAATAGTTACTGCTTGCAACGAGACAACACCTAGCATAGTAAACTATCAGTCCACCATGGCTGCCCATCATGTTGCCTCCCTCGCTCAACAGAAACAATTGACTCACCAATTAGCTAAGAGCAAGCAAAAGGAGGCCACTCTGACCACGCAGTGCGAAGAATTGATGACACAACTAGCGATGGCTCGAAGCAAAAAAGAAGAACTTTTAAAGAAGAATGCTAACCTCCACCAACAACTATTTCTGCAATCCAGTCAACTCCAACAGGTCGACATCCTTACTCAAGAACTAGTGGGTCAGAGGATGCAACTAAATGAGGTAGAGACCCAAGCTTCTCAATATTCAACGACTCTCCTTTAACTTCAAAACAAGAACCAAGCATTGGAAGCCGCTCTAGCATCCTGCCGACAACAACTGGAGAACTTCTCTCTGACTATCTCCACTCTTCCTAGGATGTTGTGTTGGATCGTAAAAAGAGCGCTAGAGGGGGTGAATAGCGCACGTAAATTTTTTCATTCGTTCGATTAAAAATAAAGAGATGCAGTAGAAAAATAAATATGACAAATTTATTTTTACTTGGTTCACAACCCAGCGATTGCTACTCCAAGGCCCCGCAATCCTTGACAGCGTACAAAGGGACAATTCACTATAGAGTGTCCTCGTCATTAGAGGTAGGAGATAACGATCACAACAAAACCAAAACTCGAGGATGAGGTCACAAGCCTACCTTACCTCGTTTACGGAAAAAAGCTCACACTACAAGGTAATGAAATAACTAACTAAGCTATCGATGCTTAAGGAGTTGAAACATGGTGCGGCATCGGTGTTATGGCATTGTAGCATTGATGCGGAACCTTGGCATTGTGGGAGCACTTAGGAGAAAATTGATGATCTTTGGGTTCGAGTCCTCCTCTCCTTTTATAGACTCGTGCCTTGGAATTAGTCTAGATCCAGATCATCAATTTGTGGAACTTATCACGAGGTGGCATCTTTTCTTATCGCAAAGTGGCAGCGTCAAACGTTATCCTTTTTGACCTAGCACACAAGGTTGATTAAATCGCCATCGATCTCACGATACCCTTCATCATTTGGTGATGTGCGGCGATCGGCCCGCCAATAGCGTGATCATTGTCGACAACACTTTCCTGCAATAAGAGGTTAGCATAAAAAATGGTAAATACGATGGTTTTTTACTGTCCAATCTCAACCTAGACCTTCCATTGGAAGTCTTAGTCAGATCATCGCCTAGGGTCTTCCCCGTACAGAGGACACGACCTTATCATCTCTCTTCGCACTTGTGCTTACCTCTAGTCCTTTATGACCTGTCACTTTTCTTTTGGTCTTCACCTGGGTTCTTCGGCTCCCACGAAGTTCTCTCAGTGTCGCCCGACTACCACCTGATTTCGACTAGCTTAATTCTCCAATCATTTCCTGCACACATAATTCATCTCATGAGATAACAATATAACCTTAACTTTGGATCTTTGTCATAATCAAAATCTAGGTTCGATTATCTGGTGCCCCTGCACTAACATGTTGGCTATAATTGCAGAACAACAACGAGAATTTCAAAGGGAGCAATCCAAGGCCATGGTTTTCCTAGGCCATCAAGTTGTGGCAGTGGCTAAAGATAGAGACACCCTAGCTATTCAACTGTCTGAACATCAAGTCCAGTGGAAAGAGCGGGAAGAGGAACTAAAGATGCAGTATGCCAGGAGAGGAGTGCAACTCTTCATCCTGGGCTTTGAAGGGTCTTCCACTCTGAATGTTGCCAAGGGCTACCCTCACCAGGTGCTGATACAAGTCACCTTGATCCTCAGGTGGCCCTGGCCAACTACCCCCATACATCTTCGAATTATAGTTTTTGTACTTTCCGTGATGTATTGACCAATTGTTATTAACAAGAATCTTCAAGTTGTAATGTTTAACACTCTCTGTGATGTATAAACAATTGATATCAATAAGAAATATTCAGGGGCCACTCTTGTGTTCTTCCTTTTTCCTTAAAATGAGTTGAACTTATCCTTCCTATCACCCAGGATCACCTATCCTTCATAGTGTCAGTCGACTGCAATTTTCTTCCACTCGGGGATTCACTCGGGCTACAATAGCCACTATTCCCCATAATTCATAGTCACCTCTCGCGTGGTGGAACGTACTACAAGCTATCGAGCCAAATCACTTCTCCTTATCCAGATGGGGATGTAATTACCCATTTCGGGATTAATATCTTTGTTATTTCCCATACTAATGCAATTACACCGCTCGACCCTTCGCCTTCTTCTTCATTTCCCCAAGAGGACTATGAACCTCTGTCCTCTTCTATAAATTACCACTACGAGCCTTGTTCATTCTTATCCTACCTCCATGGCTTCCGAAGGACACTCCATCAATGTAATCTCATACTCCAACTCTCACGACTTGAATTATCTTGATACAAGCTTCTTCGACGATTTCGACACCCAATCCATAGCCACTTCCGCGTACTGGCCTCTTCCTCCCTCAACTCCAGTCGATACTCCAACTCCCAGCACAAGAAGGTTCTTCCAGGCTCCCTTCCCCTCCTTCGACAACGAGGTCTGGAATCCTCCAATGACCTGGGAATACACCATGGGAGATGCCCAGGCCACAGTTAAACTTCCTCCTCTTCCCTCAGTCCTCGACTTTCTTCCGATCCCTCCAAATGAGGTTCCTCCATTCCCCCTAGCCAAAGCTCCGCCTCCTTCACCTCGGGCACGGCGTAACTTTCATAGGATCATTCTGGCACCTCCCCCTGCAGAGGAGTCCCCTGTTGGCTCTAATAAACCTATATTAGCAACAATTTAGCCAGTGTAACTACTATTTTTCATATAAAAAGAATGAAATATTTGAATGTGTCTTGTTTATTTTCCTTTTGCTTGCTTCAGGTATTCTGATTGGGACACCTGGGATCATACTTGATCCACTCCACAGGGTTGACCCTGCATAACAACATTAACGAATATCGCCAAAAAATAATTAGATCCGAATCAAAAGAGATCCGCTCTGCATCCGCTTTCCTCTATAAAATACGACTAGTCTCTTCAAAATTACTGCATTCAACTACCCCAACTACTGCCCCTACATCTTCCCATCTTATCTGCATTTACTACCTCTGTTTCCCAGGAGGATTAATTAATATCCCCCTTTTTCTCTATAAAGACCTTCGACATTACCTTCATCCAATACACCCCTCTGTTCTTCTGCTTCGGCCGGTGCATTTTCCTCCCTTCTTTTGCTTACACCATGGAATACATATCAAAGCAAGACAGCAACTCTCCTTCTTTGGAGAGGCGCACAGAAGAACAATGTCGCATTGAAGAATTGGAAGAGCAAGTGCAGAATCTGAAGAGGGGTCTGCAGTTAGCCTCCATTCACAACTACTCCCTATGCCAAGAGTTGACGGTGGCTCAGAAGGACTTAGCCAAGCATATATCCATCTAGCAATCCTATTTTAGGCAGCTGTTCTGCTGCTCGTGTAGGCGTAAGGAAGCCCCATCTGTACCCCCCAGGGAAAACCTTAACCCCCCTTAAGGGGGCATCACTTGTTATTTTTCTTTTCTAGGAAACTGTATTATGTATTCCTCCTTTATCAATGAAATCTTCTTCATAAAAGACTGTGTATGTCTCTTCTTTGCCAAATGCACATTATGTAAAAATGAACAAAAGATTCCAACACCAACAGTAAAAAAAGCTTACCGAGTCCATGCCCATGCTCCCTTCGATCGACCTTCATATGAGTATAATAATAACATAGTCAAGTGAAGACTCAACTCTTCTGATCCTACCACCATACGGGGATAATAGTAATATAGTTGAGTGAAGACTCAACTCTTCCAATCCACCACCACATGGGGATAATAGCAATATAGGTGAGTGAAGACTCAACTCTTCCAATCCACCACCACACGAGGATAATAGTAATATAGTAGAGCAAAAACTCAAATCTTCCGATCCACCACCATACGGGGATAATAGTAATATAGTTGATCGAAGACTCAACTCTTCCGATCCACCACCACACGGGGATAGTTGCTTAACTTGTAGACAAGCAGAAAGAATTGTGACGACCTGACTTAGGGCTTCGCCTGGTCATGTCGGAATTTTTTACTTCGCCATTGTATTTCTACAGTGCATTTACCTTGAACCCAACTCCTCCATTCCACCACCATACGGGGATAATTGGTTGACTTGTAGACAAGCAGAAAGAATTGTGATGGCCTGACTTAGGGCTTTGCCTGGTCAGGTCGGAATTTTTTACTCCGTTGTTGTATTTCTCTAGTGCATCTACCTTGAAACCAACTCCTCCGTTCTACCACCATACGGGGATAATTGCTTGACTTGTAGACAAGCAGAAAGAATTGTGACGACCTGACTTAGGGCTTCGCCTGGTCATGTCGGAATTTTTTACTCCATCATTGTATTTCTCCAGTGCATCTACCTTGAACCCAACTCCTCCGTTCCACCATCGTACGGGGATAATTGCTTGTCTTATAGACAAGCAGAAAGAATTGTGATGACCTGACTTAGGGCTTCGCCTGGTCAAGTCGAAATTTTTTACTCTGCCATTGTATTTCTCCAGTGCATCTACCTTGAACCCAACTCCTCCGTTCCACCACCATACGGGGATAATTGCTTGACTTGTAGACAAGCAAAAAGAATTGTGACGACCTGACTTAGGGCTTCACCTAGTCAGGTCGAAATTTTTTACTCCGTCGTTGTATTTCTCGAGTGCATCTACCTTGAACCCAACTCCTCCGTTCCACCACCATATGGAGATAATTGCTTGACTTATAGACAAGCAGAAAGAATTGTGATGACCTGACTTAGGTCTTCGCCTAGTCAAGTCAGAATATTTTACTCCATCGTTGTATTTCTCCAGTGCATCTACCTTGAACCCAACTCCTCCATTCCACCACCATACGAGGATAATTTCTTGACTTGTAGACAAGCAGAAAGAATTGTGATGACCTGACTTAGGGCTTCGCCTAATAAGGTCAGAATTTTTTACTCCGCCATTTGTCATTAATGCATTAGCTTTGAACCACCAACTTCTCCGTTCCACCACCACATGGGGATGAAGGCTTAGGTCAGCACCGAGCTGTAATAAGTGTGACGATATGATCTAGGGCATCGCCCCATCAGATCGAAATGCATTTTTTACTCCGTCATCCTTCACGGATGTTTTTACCTTAAACCCTACTCCTCTGGTCTGCCACCGCACGGGGATGATGGCTCTGGATAATACCATGCCATAAAAAATGTGACGACCTGATCTAGGGCATGGCCCAATCGGGTCGGAATAATGTTTTACTCCGCCGTTCTTCACAGGTGTTTTTACCTTAAACCCTACTCTTCCGTTCCGCCACCGCACGAGGATGAAGGCTCCAGCTGATACCAGGTCGTAAAGAATGTGATGACCTAATCTAAGGCATTGCCCAATAGGGTCGGAATAATGTTTTACTCCGCCGTTCTTTACAAGTGTTTTACCTTAAACCCTACTCCTCCGTTTCGCCACCGCACGGGGGTGATGGCTCCAGCTAATACCGAGTCGTAAAGAATGTGACGACCCGATCTAAGGCGTTGCCCAATCGGGTCGAAATAATATTTTACTCCATCGTTCTTCATAGGTGTTTTTACCTTAATCCCTACTCCTCCGTTCTGCCACCACACGGGGATGATGGCTCCAGCTGATACCAGGCCATAAAGAATGTGACGACCCGATCTAAGGTGTTGCCCAATCAGGTCAGAAAAATATGTTTCTCCGCTATTCTTCACAGGTGTTTTTACCTTAAACCCTACTCCTCCGTTCCGCCACCTCACGGGGATGATGGCTCCAGTTGATATCGGACCGTAAAAAATGTGATGACCCGATCTAAGGCATTTCACAATCAGGTCAGAATAATATTTTACTTCGCCATTCTTCACAAGTGCTTTTACCTTAAACCCTACTCTGTTCCTCCACTACACGGGGATGATGGCTCCAACTGATACCGGGCTATAAAGAATGTGACGACCCGATCTAAGGTGTTGCCCAATCGGGTCGGAATAATGTTTTACTCCGCTGTTCTTCACAGGTGTTTTTACTTGAAACCCTACTCCTTCGTTACACCACCGCACGGGGATGATGGCTTCATGTGATAACGGGTCATAAAGAAGACAAGTCATTATTCAGAATCTCCTTAGGGCCCACATCTCTGCTCAGAAGCCCATTTAGGACCATAAGCATACCCTGAACCATATATAAAACTTTTCACCTTCCCCCTTTTTCATCTTCGTCCCCCTTTAAATTCCAACCCTTCTCCTCCTTTCTCCCCTTGCCAGAGACATTCTTGCTTCCTTCAGATGACTTCCTTGTGTCCCTTGCTTCCTGAAGGCCAAGATGCAATCTCTTCTTCAATGATTGATGGCGGAGTAGCATCAGAGGCTTAAATAGAGCGGAGACCAGCCACCTGCTACCACTACATTTCCGCCCCTTGTTTCATCTTCTTCGATATCCCCTGCCCTTGCTTCAACATCTACCTCTTCTCCTTGTGTAACGCCCGTAAAATTCCTAGCAATTTTACAGGAATTTTTGGCTTAATGATCATGGGCCTTGGGTGGGCCTTTTTCCAAAACAAAAGAAAATAAGCCAAAAATGGATGCAAGACCTAGGAATTGAACTCCAAACCTCTAGAGATAGCCAAACCCTATAGATGCACCCACTAACCAGAAGCCCAATAGGATATCATCAAAAGAGGAAGGGGGGGATTATAGATAAGTGTGATAAAGGGAAATGAAGAGGCATGGAAGAAGAGAAGAGAAACTTCTCTTCCTCCCTTTATAAAGAAGAGGGAAGGTTCTAATTTGCCACTTCCTCTCTTCTTCTTCTTCTTCTTCTCACCGAATTCTCTCCCTCGCCAGTTCCCTGTTTTGGCATTACCTCATCCAAGCATGAATGCAAAGGCTAGGTTGGTTGTTTAGGTTATCTTCCCCACCCAAAGCAAAGCGAAGGATGTAAGTATCCCTCACATCAGTAGTTTCGTTTGATGTTTGTAAAAGAAAATCTATATGTTATATCTAACTAAGCTATGTTTTAGTTTATCAATGAAGTTGTATGCTAAGTTTAGGAGGTATATGATGATGTTAACATGGAAAAAGGGGATTAGGTTAGAAGCTAACCCTAATAGCCCCTAGAGCCTATTCATGCCATGATTTTAGGGTTCTAATGAAGCTCTATGCCATGTTTTTGTAACTATATGATGATGTTAGGATTAAGATGGATTAGGTTAAAGGTTAACCCTAAAAACCCTACTTGGACCATTCGGCCAACCTAGGTTTTGGGTGAACAAATGAAGTTTTAATCCATATGTTATATGCAAATGAAGTTGTTGTTATATGAAATGAATTAGGTTAAAGGTTAACCCTAAAAACCCTACTTGGACCATTCGGCCAACCTAGGTTTTGGGTGAACAAATGAAGTTTTAATCCATATGTTATATGCAAATGAAGTTGTTGTTATATGAAATGAATTAGGTTAAAGGTTAACCCTAAAAACCCTACTTGGACCATTCGGCCAACCTAGGTTTTGGGGTGAACAAATGAAGTTTTAATCCATATGTTATATGCAAATGAAGTTGTTGTTATATGAAACGAATTAGGTTGTTGTTATATGAAATGAATTAGGTTAAAGGATAACCCTAGAAGACCCTATGGACCATTCGGCCAACCTAGGTTTTGGGTGAACAAATGAAGTTTTAATCCATATGTTATATGCAAATGAAGTTGTTGTTATATGAAATGAATTAGGTTAAAGGTTAACCCTAAAAACCCTACTACTTGGATCATTCGGCCAACCTAGGTTTTGGGGTGAACAAATGAAGTTTTAATCCATATGTTATATGCAAATGAAGTTGTTGTTATATGAAATGAATTAGGTTAAAGGTTAACCCTAAAAACCCTACTTGGACCATTCGGCCAACCTAGGTTTTGGGTGAACAAATGAAGTTTTAATCCATATGTTATATGAAAATGAAGTTGTTGTTATATGAAACGAATTAGGTTGTTGTTATATGAAATGAATTAGGTTAAAGGATAACCCTAGAAGACCCTATGGACCATTCGGCCATCATGCATTTTGGGGATTAGATGAAGTCTTAATATAAGTCTTATGTGCATATGAATTTGTTGTTAAGTTAAATGAATAGGTTAACATGTGTTTTATGTTGGGTGAATTCATGTTGACTTGTGATATTAAATAATGCTAGATGAAGATAACATGCCTTAGGTTAGTGTTTACTTACTTTTGATGCCATGCCTTTTTGCCATGTCTATGTGTATGCTATGTTTGAAATATGTTATGAAATGGAAGAAGATAGGATTATGAAATGAAACAAAACGATATGTACACGACATGAATATGACATGATGATGAAATGAAGAATGATATGTTATGAAATGAAGAATGGCATGTTTACGAAATGAAAGATGATATGTCCATGAAGGGAAGCATGATGTGTTATGAAATGAAGTATGCTATGTTTGCAAAATGTAAGCTATGTTATAAAATAAGCATATAAGTATTTTACCTTCTCGCATGGCTTGTACCAAACCCTAACAGGTCCAAGAAGGATGGGCTCCTAAGATGCCCTAGGTCGATGGAATAAGACTCGGGCCTAGTATGGGCTTCTATGTATGATTGCCCCTAGGTCGATGGAATAAGACTCGGGCCTAGTACGGGATGGGCTCCAAGATGCCTTAGGTCGATGGAGTAAGACTCGGGCCTAGGATGGGCTTCTACGCTATGACGATTGCCCTAGGTCGACGGACTAAGATCGGGCCTAGTAACCTATTAGGTTCGAGACTTGCTACCTCGTTCCTATTTAGGGATGCGAGCTATGATACAGAAGAAGTGGTACAATGCGGGTCCCAAATATTTTGAGATTTATATTTACGTAACTATAGAATATGTTTTCAAAAGCATCTATCATATGTTACATGATTAGATGTTATGTTTGATATGCCATGTTGATATGTTACATATGAAGTATGTTATGTTTGATATGCCATGTTGATATGTTACATATGAAGTATGTTATGTTTGATATGCCATGTTGATATGTTACCTATGAAGTATGTTATGTTTGATATGCCATGTTGATATGTTACATATGAAGTATGTTATGTTTGATATGCCATGTTATGTCACTATGCTACATATGATGTATGTTATGTCTGATAGGTCATACCTATATGTTTTATGTTATGTTGATTTGCTACGTTACATATGTTATATGTTATGTTTAAATAAGTCCTAGACGTACATGACATGATGCTATGTTATAGATGATACATGTTATGCTGCCATGCTATGGATGAGATATGTTATGTTTACTCACGTTATTTATGCTACATGTTAAGTTAATTACGCCATGTATGTTACATGTTATGTGGCTTATATGTTATGAATGTTACATGCTTATATGTTATGAATGGTACATGCTATGATTAATGTTGATATATGGTTTTTGTGAGTAGGACTGGATCTTACTAAGCCTATGTGCTTATAGTTTATCTTTCCCTCGTACTGCAAATAAGGGTAAGGGATGGATAAACTAAAGGGAGCAGCAGGAGGGGCCAAATGTGTGTGGCAGTGGCATGGTGGAGAAGATCCGTTAGGTTTATATATATATGTTTACCTATGATGATGATGTGTATGGATGTCCTTACTTATGTCTCTGTATGACAACGATGGTTATGAACCTGAACTAAGCACTAAGTAACTATCTAAGTTATAATGCATGCTCTATGTTAATAAGAAGAAGTAAAGAAGAAGTAAGAAGAAGTATCTATATATGTTATGATGCATGCCCTATGTGAAGAAGAAGTGTATATATATATATATATATATATATATATATATATATATATATATATATATATATATATATGTCAATGCATGTTTATGTTATAAAAGAAAAAAAAATGTCTAAAGTCTTCCGCTGTAAGAAGTACGAAATATGTATAAAGTCTTCCGCTGTATGTATGTATGTATGTATGTACGGTCGCGTCACGCGCCGCCCCTCCGGGTTCTGGGTCCGGAAAGGGCGGGCGTGACAGGTTGGTATCAGAGCGGATCTGCCTTTCCACTACACACACATCAAGCTCCAAATCCTGCCGCCCCAAGTAAGAATTCTATGTCTTCTCTAATTTTGTGAATTTGTTTTCCATGTATGATAGGAAATGCTTCTAGCTTAAATATGCATGAAAATATGTATGATACCCTTATGCTTGTTCTTGTACGATATAAAATACCTTAAGCTTAAACTATGCATGAGAACATGAATGATGCCTTAAGCTTAAAATGACTTTATGTTAGCTTTAGTCTAAGTATGCGTAGGGCAACGAACGAAAACGTATACTAGCTTCACAAGAAACACTTGTGATTGGCCAAAGGGGTCAAAGGTAGACAAGTTAGGTAAATCAAATTTGATCAAAAAAAAAAGTATTATGAGGAGTTGATTTTCGTAATCAATTGTGTGAGGTCTATGCTCATATAAATTGAATTAAGCCGGTTTCGCACTGGTTAGTCGGTTTCGTACTGACTTCAATTATTTCAATTTCAGATGGCACGGACGATGACTACAATGACCCGTCGTGATGTGTTACGAAACAAATTGAGGGAAGCTATTGAAGATATAAACCTAACGGTGGGGTCAACGGACACATAAAAAGGCTCGATGGTCTTTTTAGGAGACTCGAACAGCAGGAGTTTCCGTTACTAGACAATTATCGGATATGGGCCTTGGTACGCTCTCTCCCAAATGATCTCATGGTAGTTGCATCACGTATGGGGCCGCTATGAAGGGCGGATAACATATCTTTGAGTTGTCTTTGGGAACTCTGAGCACAAGGTTCAAGAGAATCTGTGGTAGCTGGCCTCGAAAAGAATGAAGAGAGTTCCACAAACCGTCAACTTATTGGCCAGCCTGAGACTACCCTAATGAGGCCAAGGAAGATAGGATTAAACATAATTACAACTGCACTAGGGTTTGTCCTAGTGGGAGTCGTAATAAACTATCTTCTCAAGTAGTTTTGTTCCGATTAGAAATAAGGAATGTTATATATTAACATTTCTCTTTTCTGAACGTATGAATAAGAAATAATGAGCTCGTTTCCTGTGAGCTCGTTTCCTTTGAAATTAGAGATTAGTTTATTACATGGGATGTATGAGGTATAGTTGATTTGATTGGGACTCGGAGCTGTACTTATGTAGAATGGCAAGGTCATTGCCTACGCCTCTAGGCAACTCAAGGAACACGAAAGGAATTATCCCACCCACGATTTAGAGCTAGCGGCCGTGGTCTTTCCTCTCAAAACATGGAGGCATTATCTCTATGGAGCTCAGTGTAGGATCTATACAGACCACCAGAGTCTGAAATATTTCTTCACACAGAAGGACCTGAACATGAGACAGCGCAGATGGCTCGAGCTCGTCAAGGATTATGATTGCGAGATTCTTTACCATCCGGGGAAAGCTAACAAGGTGGCTGATGCACTCGTGAAGTCTGCACCACCTTGATGTCCCTCTCGATGTTATCTCGGCCCTTAGAAAAAGAGATTATGCGTTACGGGTTGAAATCATCTCGGACAGCTCTCGACCATGATGATAACAGCGTTGTTCGATGATATCGAAAAGCAAGCCTGTGACCCAAGCCTTGGAGGATCAAGCAAGAGGTCCTAGAAGGAAAGGGCGGCGACGGGTTTGGATCTACGATAGTGGAGTACTCTACCTCGAGGATCGCTTGTGTATTCCCGACGATCGAGTGCGGAAGGAGATATTTGAGGAAGCTCACAGAACTCCTTATGCGATGCATCCTGGAACCACCAAGATGTACCAAGAACTAAAAGCGAAAGTTACGGTGGTTGAATGAAAGAGATGTGGCTCGATATGTCGATTACTTGCACGACCTGCCGGAGGGTTAAGGCGAGAACACCGAGACACGGAGGAACACTGCGGCCGATCCAGATTCGGAATGGAAATGGGAGGACATTTCTATGGATTTCATCTCGAGATTGCCCAAGGCGACAAGCGGTTATGATGCTATATGGGTAATTGTGGAGATGATTGTAAGTCCGCCCATTTCTTAGCAATCAAGATGACCTATTCGGCCAGACAAGCGGCTCGATTATATGCTAGGAAATTATCGGACTACATGGAATTCCTAAGACCATCATTTAGCGAGAGATGGTCGCTTTATCTCCCATTTACGGGAATGCATTGAGAAGGCCTTAGGCGAAGCTATTGTTCGATCTTGCCTTCCATCCCAGACGCAGACGGAATGACGAAAGAGTAAATCAATCTTGGAGGATATGTTACGAGCACTGCCTGGATTTCAAAGTGGTAGTGTCGATACTTATGTTTGTGAGTTGCCTACAATAATAGCTACCAAGCTACTATTGGAATGGCACCCTACGAGGCTCTATACGGGAGGAAATGTAGATCTCCCATATGCTGGTACGAGGGTGGTGAAAAGAAGAGGATGGGACTCCAGACGGATTTCATCGACGACACCACCCGAGCTATACGGAACATCACGAGAGAATTGAAGCGCTCGAGCCGACAAAAGAGCTATGCGGATATGCGACGTAGACCGTTAGAATTCGAAGTTGGGGACCTAGTATTCCTCAAAGTGGCTCCTATGAAGGGAGTGATGAGATTCGGAAGGAAGGGTAAACTGAGTCCACGCTACGTGGGACCGTATCCGATATTGCAGAGGATTGGCAAGGTAGCTTACAAGCTAGAGCTGCCTCAAGAGATGTCGGCTATTCACAATGTGTTCCATGTCTCTATGCTCAAGAAATGCATTTCCAGTACGGACCAAGTGATTGAGCCACAAACAGTACAAGTTCAAGAGGACCTGAGTATTGAAAGTCGGCCTATCCAAATACTAGACCGAGAAATCAAGAGGCTAAGGAACAAAGAGGTGCCCTTAGTAAAGGTCCTATGGCAGAATCAACGGTACGAGGAAGCTACCTGGGAACGCGAGGAGGACATGAAGCAGAAGTACCCACAATTGTTCTAAGTTTCGAGGACGAAACTTTTAAAAGGTATGAAGGATTATACTTAGTAAAATTCCTAGCAATTTTACAGGAATTTTTGGCTTGATGATCATGGGCCTTGGGTGGGCATTTTTCCAAAACAAAAGAAAATAAGCCAAAAATGGATGCAAGACCTAGGAATTGAACTCCAAACCTCTAGAGATAGCCAAACCCTATAGATGCACCCACTAACCAGAAGCCCAATAGGATATCATCATTAGAGGAAGGGGGGGGATTATAGATAAGTGTGATAAAGGCAAATGAAGAGGCATGGAAGAAGAGAAGAGAAACTTCTCTTCCTCCCTTTATAAAGAAGAGGGAAGGTTCTAATTTGCCACTTCCTCTCTTCTTCTTCTTCTTCTTCTCACCGAATTCTCTCCCTCTCCATTTCCCTCTTTTGGCCGAACCTCATCCAAGCAAGAAAGCAAAGGCTAGGTTGGTTCTTTAGGTTATCTTCCCCACCCAAAGCAAAGCGAAGGATGTAAGTATCCCTCACCTGCATACGAGTAGTTTCGTTTGATGTTTGTAAAAGAAAATCTATATGTTATATCTAACTAAGCTATGTTTTAGTTTATCAATGAAGTTGTATGCTAAGTTTAGGAGGTATATGATGATGTTAACATGGAAAAAAAAAAAGGGGGATTAGGTTAGAAGCTAACCCTAATAGCCCCTAGAGCCTATTCGGCCATGCCATGATTTTAGGGTTCTAATGAAGCTCTATGCCATGTTTTTGTAACTATATGATGATGTTAGGATTAAGATGGATTAGGTTAAAGGTTAACCCTAAAAACCCTACTTGGACCATTCGGCCAACCTAGGTTTTGGGTGAACAAATGAAGTTTTAATCCATATGTTATATGCAAATGAAGTTGTTGTTATATGAAATAAATTAGGTTAAAGGTTAACCCTAAAAACCCTACTTGGACCATTCGGCCAACCTAGGTTTTGGGTGAACAAATGAAGTTTTAATCCATATTTTATATGCAAATGAAGTTGTTGTTATATGAAATGAATTAGGTTAAAGGTTAACCCTAAAAATCCTACTTGGACCATTCGGCCAACCTAGGTTTCGGGGTGAACAAATGAAGTTTTAATCCATATGTTATATGCAAATGAAGTTGTTGTTATATGAAACGAATTAGGTTATTGTTATATGAAATGAATTAGGTTAAAGGATAACCCTAGAAGACCCTATGGACCATTCGGCCAACCTAGGTTTTGGGTGAACAAATGAAGTTTTAATCCATATGTTATATGCAAATGAAGTTGTTGTTATATGAAATGAATTAGGTTAAAGGTTAACCCTAAAAACCCTACTTGGACCATTCGGCCAACCTAGGTTTTGGGGTGAACAAATGAAGTTTTAATCCATATGTTATATGCAAATGAAGTTGTTGTTATATGAAATGAATTAGGTTAAAGGTTAACCCTAAAAACCCTACTTGGACCATTCGGCCAACCTAGGTTTTGGGTGAACAAATGAAGTTTTAATCCATATGTTATATGCAAATGAAGTTGTTGTTATATGAAACGAATTAGGTTGTTGTTATATGAAATGAATTAGGTTAAAGGATAACCCTAGAAGACCCTATGGACCATTCGGCCATCATGCATTTTGGGGATTAGATTAAGTCTTAATATAAGTCTTATGTGCATATGAATTTGTTGTTAAGTTAAATGAATAGGTTAACATGTGTTTTATGTTGGGTGAATTCATGTTGACTTGTGATATTAAATAATGCTAGATGAAGATAACATGCCTTAGGTTAGTGTTTACTTACTTTTGATGCCATGCCTTTTTGCCATGTCTATGTGTATGCTATGTTTGAAATATGTTATGAAATGGAAGAAGATAGGATTATGAAATGAAACAAAATGATATGTACACGACATGAATATGACATGATGATGAAATGAAGAATGATATGTTATGAAATGAAGAATGGCATGTTTACGAAAAATGAAAGATGATATGTCCATGAAGGAAGCATGATGTGTTATGAAATGAAGTATGCTATGAATGAAAAATTTAATCTATGTTATAAAATAAGCATATAAGTATTTTACCTTCTGCATGGCTTGTACCAAGACCCTAACAGGGTCCAAGAAGGGATGGGCTCCTAAGATGCCCTAGGTCGATGGAATAAGACTCGGGCCTAGGATGGGCTTCTATGTATGATTGCCCCTAGGTCGATGGAATAAGACTCGGGCCTAGTACGGGATGGGCTCCAAGATGCCTTAGGTCGATGGAGTAAGACTCGGGCCTAGGATGGGCTTCTACGCTATGACGATTGCCCTAGGTCGACGGACTAAGATCGGGCCTAGTAACCTATTAGGTTCGAGACTTGCTACCTCGGGCCTATTTAGGGATGCGCGCTATGATAATGAAGAAGTGGTACAATGCCGGGCCCAAATATGTTGAGATTTATATTTACGTACCTATAAAATATGTTTTCAAAAGCATCTCGCATATGTTATGTTTGATATGCATGTTGATATGTTACATATGAAGTATGTTATGTTTGATATGCCATGTTGATATGTTACATATGAAGTATGTTATGTTTGATATGCCATGTTGATATGTTACATATGAAGTATGTTATGTTTGATATGCCATGTTGATATGTTACATATGAAGTATGTTATGTTTGATATGCCATGTTATGTCACTATGCTACATATGATGTATGTTATGTCTGATAGGTCATACCTATATGTTTTATGTTATGTTGATTTGCTACGTTACATATGTTATATGTTATGTTTAAATAAGTCCTAGACGTACATGACATGATGCTATGTTATAGATGATACATGTTATGCTGCCATGCTATGGATGAGATATGTTATGTTTACTCACGTTATTTATGCTACATGTTAAGTTAATTACGCCATGTATGTTACATGTTATGTGGCTTATATGTTATGAATGTTACATGCTTATATGTTATGAATGGTACATGCTATGATTAATGTTGATATATGGTTTTTGTGAGTAGGACTGGATCTTACTAAGCCTATGTGCTTATAGTTTATCTTTCCCTCGTACTGCAGATAAGGGTA
The DNA here is from genome assembly GCA_025175895.1 of Wurfbainia villosa. Taxonomy (NCBI): domain Eukaryota; kingdom Viridiplantae; phylum Streptophyta; class Magnoliopsida; order Zingiberales; family Zingiberaceae; genus Wurfbainia; species Wurfbainia villosa. Next base: position 29,913,510 of record CM045995.1, read on the forward strand.
AGGGATGGATAAACTAAAGGGAGCAGCAGGAGGGGCCAAATGTGTGTGGCAGTGGCATGGTGGAGAAGATCCGTTAGGTTTATATATATATGTTTACCTATGATGATGATGTGTATGGATGCCCTTACTTATGTCTCTGTATGACAACGATGGTTATGAACCTGAACTAAGCACTAAGTAACTATCTAAGTTATAATGCAAGCTCTATGTTAATAAGAAGAAGTAAAGAAGAAGTAAGAAGAAGTATCTATATATGTTATGATGCATGCCCTATGTGAAGAAGAAGAAGTATATATATATATATATATATATATATATATGTCAATGCATGTTTATGTTATAAAAGAAAAAAAATGTCTAAAGTCTTCCGCTGTAAGAAGTACGAAATATGTATAAAGTCTTCCGCTGTATGTATGTATGTATGTGGCCGTCACACACGCCCTCCGGGTTCTGGGGTCAAAAGGGCGGGCGTGACAGGTTGGTATCAGAGCGGATCTGCCTTTCCACTACACACACATCAAGCTCCAAATCCTGCCGCCCCAAGTAAGAATTCTATGTCTTCTCTAATTTTGTGAATTTGTTTTCCATGTATGATAGGAAATGCTTCTAGCTTAAATATGCATGAAAATATGTATGATACCCTTATGCTTGTTCTTGTACGATATAAAATACCTTAAGCTTAAACTATGCATGAGAACATGAATGATGCCTTAAGCTTAAAATGACTTTATGTTAGCTTTAGTCTAAGTATGCGTAGGGCAACGAACGAAAACGTATACTAGCTTCACAAGAAACACTTGTGATTGGGGTCAAAGGTAGACAAGTTAGGTAAATCAAATTTGATCAAAAAAAAAAGTATTATGAGGAGTTGATTTTCGTAATCAATTGTGTGAGGTCTATGCTCATATAAATTGAATTAAGCCGGTTTCGCACTGGTTAGTCAGTTTCGTACTGACTTCAATTATTTCAATTTCAGATGGCACGGACGATGACTATAATGACCCATCGTGATGTGTTACGAAACAAATTGAGGGAAGCTATTGAAGATATAAACCTAACGGTGGGGTCAACGGACACATAAAAAGGCTCGATGGTCTTTTTAGGAGACTCGAACAGCAGGAGTTTCCGTTACTAGACAATTATCGGATATGGGCCTTGGTACGCTCTCTCCCAAATGATCTCATGGTAGTTGCGCATCACGTATGGGGCCGCTATGAAGGGCGGATAACATATGTTGAGTTGTGCTGGGAACTACTGGAGCACAAGGTTCAAGAGAATCCTGTGGTAGCTGGCCTCGAAAAGAATGAAGAGAGTTCCACAAACCGTCAACTTATTGGCCAGCCTGAGACTACCCTAATGAGGCCAAGGAAGATAGGATTAAACATAATTACAACTGCACTAGGGTTTGTCCTAGTGGGAGTCGTAATAAACTATCTTCTCAAGTAGTTTTGTTCCGATTAGAAATAAGGAATGTTATATATTAACATTTCTCTTTTCTGAACGTATGAATAAGAAATAATGAGCTCGTTTCCTGTGAGCTCGTTTCCTTTGAAATTAGAGATTAGTTTATTACATGGGATGTATGAGGTATAGTTGATTTGATTGGGACTCGGAGCTGTACTTATGTAGAATGGCAAGGTCATTGCCTACGCCTCTAGGCAACTCAAGGTACACGAAAGGAATTATCTCACCCACGATTTAGAGCTAGCGGCCGTGGTCTTTCCTCTCAAAACATGGAGGCATTATCTCTATGGAGCTCAGTGTAGGATCTATACAGACCACCAGAGTCTGAAATATTTCTTCACACAGAAGGACCTGAACATGAGACAGCGCAGATGGCTCGAGCTCGTCAAGGATTATGATTGCGAGATTCTTTACCATCCGGGGAAAGCTAACAAGGTGGCTGATGCACTCAGCAGGAAGTCCTGCACCACCTTGATGTCCCTATCAGTGTTATCTCGACCCTTAGAAAAAGAGATTATGCGTTACGGGGTTGAAATCATCTCCGGACAGCTCTCGACCATGACGATAACACCGACGTTGTTCGATGATATACTGTAAAAGCAAGCCTGTGACCCAAGCCTTCAGAGGATCAAGCAAGAGGTCCTAGAAGGAAAGGACGACGGGTTTCGGATCTCTGATAGTGGAGTACTCTACCTCAGGGATCGCTTGTGTATTCCCGACGATCCAGAATTGCGGAAGGAGATATTTGAGGAAGCTCACAGAACTCCTTATGCGATGCATCCTGGAACCACCAAGATGTACCAAGAACTAAAACGAAAGTTCTGGTGGTTCGGAATGAAAAGAGATGTACTTGCAGACGACCTGCCAGAGGGTTAAGGCAGAACACCAGAGACCTGGAGGAACACTGCAGCCGATCCAGATTCCAGAATGGAAATGGGAGGACATTTCTATGGATTTCATCTCAGGATTGCCCAAGACGACAAACGGTTATGATGCTATATGGGTAATTGTGGACAGATTGACGAAGTCCGCCCATTTCTTAGCAATCAAGATGACCTATTCGACGGAGCAACTGGCTCAGTTATATGCTAGGGAAATTATCAGACTACATGGAATTCCTAAGACCATCATTTCTGACAGAGATGGTCGCTTTATCTCCCATTTCTGGGAATGCGTTCAGAAGGCCTTAGGCACGAAGCTATTGTTCAGTACTGCCTTCCATCCCCAGACGGACGGACAGACCGAAAGAGTAAATCAAGTACTGGAGGATATGTTACGAGCCTGCGCCCTGGATTTCAAAGGTAGCTGGTGTCGATACTTATGTTTGGCAGAATTCGCCTACAATAATAGCTACCAAGCTACTATTGGAATGGCACCCTACGAGGCTCTATACGGGAGGAAATGTAGATCTCCCATATGCTGGTACGAGGGTGGTGAAAAGAAGAGGATGGGACTCCAGACGGATTTCATCGACGACACCACCCGAGCTATACGGAACATCCGTCAGAGAATTGAAACTGCTCAGAGCCGACAAAAGAGCTATGCGGATATGCGATGTAGACGTTAGAATTCGAAGTTGGGGACCTAGTATTCCTCAAAGTGGCTCCTATGAAGGGAGTGATGAGATTCGGAAGGAAGGGTAAACTGAGTCCACGCTACGTGGGACCGTATCCGATATTGCAGAGGATTGGCAAGGTAGCTTACAAGCTAGAGCTGCCTCAAGAGATGTCGGCTATTCACAACGTGTTCCATGTCTCTGTGCTCAAGAAATGCATTTCCAGTACGGACCAAGTGATTGAGCCACAAACAGTACAAGTTCAAGAGGACCTGAGTATTGAAAGTCGGCCTATCCAAATACTAGACCGAGAAATCAAGAGGCTAAGGAACAAAGAGGTGCCCTTAGTAAAGGTCCTGTGGCAGAATCAACGGTACGAGGAAGCTACCTGGGAACGCGAGGAGGACATGAAGCAGAAGTACCCACAATTGTTCTAAGTTTCGAGGACGAAACTTTTAAAAGGTATGAAGGATTGTAACGCCCGTAAAATTCCTAGCAATTTTACAGGAATTTTTGGCTTGATGATCATGGGCCTTGGGTGGGCATTTTTCCAAAACGAAAGAAAATAAGCCAAAAATGGATGCAAGACCTAGGAATTGAACTCCAAACCTCTAGAGATAGCCAAACCCTATAGATGCACCCACTAACCAGAAGCCCAATAGGATATCATCATTAGAGGAAGGGGGGGGATTATAGATAAGTGTGATAAAGGCAAATGAAGAGGCATGGAAGAAGAGAAGAGAAACTTCTCTTCCTCCCTTTATAAAGAAGAGGGAAGGTTCTAATTTGCCACTTCCTCTCTTCTTCTTCTTCTTCTTCTCACGAATTCTCTCCTCTCCATTTCCCTCTTTTGGCGAACCTCATCCAAGCAAGAAAGCAAAGGCTAGGTTGGTTCTTTAGGTTATCTTCCCACCCAAAGCAAAGCGAAGGATGTAAGTATCCTCACCGCATACAGTAGTTTCGCTGTTGATGTTTGTAAAAGAAAATCTATATGTTATATCTAACTAAGCTATGTTTTAGTTTATCAATGAAGTTGTATGCTAAGTTTAGGAGGTATATGATGATGTTAACATGGAAAAAAAAAGGGGGATTAGGTTAGAAGCTAACCCTAATAGCCCCTAGAGCCTATTCGGCCATGCCATGATTTTAGGGTTCTAATGAAGCTCTATGCCATGTTTTTGTAACTATATGATGATGTTAGGATTAAGATGGATTAGGTTAAAGGTTAACCCTAAAAACCCTACTTGGACCATTCGGCCAACCTAGGTTTTGGGTGAACAAATGAAGTTTTAATCCATATGTTATATGCAAATGAAGTTGTTGTTATATGAAATAAATTAGGTTAAAGGTTAACCCTAAAAACCCTACTTGGACCATTCGGCCAACCTAGGTTTTGGGTGAACAAATGAAGTTTTAATCCATATGTTATATGCAAATGAAGTTGTTGTTATATGAAATGAATTAGGTTAAAGGTTAACCCTAAAAATCCTACTTGGACCATTCGGCCAACCTAGGTTTCGGGGTGAACAAATGAAGTTTTAATCCATATGTTATATGCAAATGAAGTTGTTGTTATATGAAACGAATTAGGTTATTGTTATATGAAATGAATTAGGTTAAAGGATAACCCTAGAAGACCCTATGGACCATTCGGCCAACCTAGGTTTTGGGTGAACAAATGAAGTTTTAATCCATATGTTATATGCAAATGAAGTTGTTGTTATATGAAATGAATTAGGTTAAAGGTTAACCCTAAAAACCCTACTTGGACCATTCGGCCAACCTAGGTTTTGGGGTGAACAAATGAAGTTTTAATCCATATGTTATATGCAAATGAAGTTGTTGTTATATGAAATGAATTAGGTTAAAGGTTAACCCTAAAAAAAAACCCTACTTGGACCATTCGGCCAACCTAGGTTTTGGGTGAACAAATGAAGTTTTAATCCATATGTTATATGCAAATGAAGTTGTTGTTATATGAAACGAATTAGGTTGTTGTTATATGAAATGAATTAGGTTAAAGGATAACTCTAGAAGACCCTATGGACCATTCGGCCATCATGCATTTTGGGGATTAGATTAAGTCTTAATATAAGTCTTATGTGCATATGAATTTGTTGTTAAGTTAAATGAATAGGTTAACATGTGTTTTATGTTGGGTGAATTCATGTTGACTTGTGATATTAAATAATGCTAGATGAAGATAACATGCCTTAGGTTAGTGTTTACTTACTTTTGATGCCATGCCTTTTTGCCATGTCTATGTGTATGCTATGTTTGAAATATGTTATGAAATGGAAGAAGATAGGATTATGAAATGAAACAAAACGATATGTACACGACATGAATATGACATGATGATGAAATGAAGAATGATATGTTATGAAATGAAGAATGGCATGTTTACGAAATGAAAGATGATATGTCCATGAAGGGAAGCATGATGTGTTATGAAATGAAGTATGCTATGTTTGCAAAATGTAAGCTATGTTATAAAATAAGCATATAAGTATTTTACCTTCTGCATGGCTTGTACCAAGACCCTAACAGGGTCCAAGAAGGGATGGGCTCCTAAGATGCCCTAGGTCGATGGAATAAGACTCGGGCCTAGGATGGGCTTCTATGTATGATTGCCCCTAGGTCGATGGAATAAGACTCGGGCCTAGTACGGGATGGGCTCCAAGATGCCTTAGGTCGATGGAGTAAGACTCGGGCCTAGGATGGGCTTCTACGCTATGACGATTGCCCTAGGTCGACGGACTAAGATCGGGCCTAGTAACCTATTAGGTTCGAGACTTGCTACCTCGGGCCTATTTAGGGATGCGCGCTATGATAATGAAGAAGTGGTACAATGCCGGGCCCAAATATGTTGAGATTTATATTTACGTACCTATAAAATATGTTTTCAAAAGCATCTCGCATATGTTACATGATTAGATGTTATGTTTGATATGCCATGTTGATATGTTACATATGAAGTATGTTATGTTTGATATGCCATGTTGATATGTTACATATGAAGTATGTTATGTTTGATATGCCATGTTGATATGTTACCTATGAAGTATGTTATGTTTGATATGCCATGTTGATATGTTACATATGAAGTATGTTATGTTTGATATGCCATGTTATGTCACTATGCTACATATGATGTATGTTATGTCTGATAGGTCATACCTATATGTTTTATGTTATGTTGATTTGCTACGTTACATATGTTATATGTTATGTTTAAATAAGTCCTAGACGTACATGACATGATGCTATGTTATAGATGATACATGTTATGCTGCCATGCTATGGATGAGATATGTTATGTTTACTCACGTTATTTATGCTACATGTTAAGTTAATTACGCCATGTATGTTACATGTTATGTGGCTTATATGTTATGAATGTTACATGTTTATATGTTATGAATGGTACATGCTATGATTAATGTCGATATCTGGTTTTTGTGAGTAGGACTGGATCTTACTAAGCCTATGTGCTTATAGTTTATCTTTCCCTCGTACTGTAGATAAGGGTAAGGGATGGATAAACTAAAGGGAGCAGCAGGAGGGGCCAAATGTGGCTGGTAGTGGCATGGTGGAGAAGATCCGTTAGGTTTATATATATATGTTTACCTATGATGATGATGTGTATGGATGTCCTTACTTATGTCTCCGTATGACAACGATGGTTATGAACCTGAACTAAGCACTAAGTAACTATCTAAGTTATAATGCATGCTCTATGTTAATAAGAAGAAGTAAAGAAGAAGTAAGAAGAAGTATCTATATATGTTATGATGCATGCCCTATGTGAAGAAGAAGAAGTGTATATATATATATATATATATATATATATATATATATGTCAATGCATGTTTATGTTATAAAAGAAAAAAAAATGTCTAAAGTCTTCCGCTGTAAGAAGTACGAAATATGTATAAAGTCTTCCGCTGTATGTATGTATGTACGGTCGCGTCACGCGCCGCCCCTCCGGGTTCTGGGTCCGAAAAGGGCGGGCGTGACACCTTGTTCCTCCGCGCCTTCATCCCCTATTGTCTTACCTTCACCCAATTTAAATCCCCAATTGTTACAGTCTTCTCCCCTTCCTTCTTCGCCATTATCACCAAACCCTAGCCCGCCTGCCTCTTCACCTTCAATTTTGGGCGGCACTAGGCCACCTCCTCCTTTTTTGCAATCCCAAGCTGAAATGAGGGGGGTTGCACGCAAGCGACTACTGGAGGAAGAGACACCTCCTCTTGATTCTCCTTCTTCTTCTGAGCTTCCCTCGGAATTAGAATCAATTTTGGCTAACCTTCTTCCATCTTCACCGTTACCTATTTCGACTGTACTCTCATCATCCTCTCCTCAGACCCCCTATCTGGAAGGCCTTTCACCACAACAAGACTTAGAACATGATTCTGGCAATCCTTCTTCTGCCAGCTGAGAAGCAAAAATAATTATACCTCCTTCAACAACCGATACTCTTTAAGTTTCATCTCCCATTCTTCTCTCCACCTCGTCAGAGCCATTCCATCCCCCTATTCTTTCTTCCTTCCCTTCTCCTATGAGCTCCCCTTCTTCCATTATTCAACAGGTGGTTTATGACATTCTGCTACCACCCTCAACCTTTCCCTTTTCCTCTCCTGCTTCCTTAAGCCTTCTGGCAACGACTCTTTTTGCTACCCCTTCGACATCTCCCTTCTCCTCAGGAACCCCCTCCATTTCCTAGAGCATCACCTTTTCTCCTTTGGGACCATTAGCACAATCTTTCGGGTTGCCCCCCTTCATACCAATCATGAGCGAATCCACTCCTCCAATTGCCTCCAATCTTTCTTCTTCCTCTGATAGGGATATTCGAATCCTCAACCTAGAGGAGCTCACTCTGCAGATGGAGAGCCTGCACCATAGCTTGGAGCTGGTATACTTTCTTAGCTACCTTTATATATGTTTTCAGATATAACTTCATTATACACCTTCTACTTTCAGGCGATGATGAATTACCAGGAACTGGAACGCTCCATCTCCCACTATCGCATCCAGCTTCAACAATAGACCCAACAGCAACTAGAGGATCATACTGCCATCAAGGATCAAGAGCAATTCTTACTACAAGAATTGGCCCGCTGTCGGGACCAACTAGTTGAGGCCCATCGCCAAAGACCGAAAGATGTTGAGGTCATAGCGGCCCTTCAGGACCAACAACAGAAGGATGTCGAAATCATGTCCACTCTTTAAAACCTTCAGCAGAGAGACGATCATGCTGCTAATTCCAGAGAAAATTCCTTGTCACAAGAACTGGTTGGTTGTCATAATTAGATGGCTGAAATCCAACAACAGAGACAAGAGGGTGCAAAAACTATAGTGTCCCTTCGAGCTCAACAGCTGAAAGATGCAGAGATAATATCCACCCTCCATACTCAACTAAGCAAGGAGGTACAAGAGAATTCATCTTTAATAATAGCTAGAGCTCATGCTCACGCTCGACTACGCAGGCAAGAAACTTCCCTTTAGCAGATGAGTAGTGAAATCGCCCGTACTAGGGCTTATACTGAGGTGGTGGAAGGGATTTCGACTTCCATGCGCCAATACATGATGGAGATGTCGAGGGTCGTGCAGCAAGGTCAAACTTCCCGCTCTGATGATATATCCACTCTGGTCGACACCATTCTTCAGGTATCCCAACGATATTGTCAAACTCATCAAATTCTCCGGGAGCATCCGGAGTATTGTGCTAGGTTTCATCAAGATCTGCTCCCGAATGACCCGAACCAACAAGAGCATCTGCTGTCTTTGATGGGGGCTACATAGCAAGATGGATTCAATGAAGTGATTCGGCAGTATGTTGATCAAGGACTACCTCCGACCGATCAACTTGCGCTTTTTCTACACTAGGAGACTGGCTTCAAGCACTATCCCCCGGATCATTTTAGATTGTAACTTTCATGTCATTTTAGAACTATTGTTACTCATGGATAATTGCATCAACGAATTATTTATCCTTGATATGCTCTTAACTTTCTTTGTTCTGCAAATGAGAAGCTATATTTCAATGATGTTTATTTTTCACCCCTGCTCATATTTATTACTCGTGCTGTTACATACTAGGGGTCACATAAAACCCATAGAAAAGAGGCCAAATTTCTCCTTTCAACAGCCTTCTTCTACATGGTATGAAAATATTTTAAGTGCACAGCATTCCAGGGCAGAGGTAATTCCTTGCCCTTATCGTCTTTTAGGTAATAAGCTGACCCAGCCACTCGGCGAGTAACAACATAAGGTCCTTCCCAGTTAGGAGCCAGCTTTCCCGGGTCTCTTGTAGGGTTGACCTTGCGTAAGACTAGATCACCTTCTTGAAACCTCCTGGGCACCACTCTCTTGTTAAAGGCTTGTTGTATTCTTTGATTGTAAAATCAAGCTCACATTCGGGCTTGCTCCCTCTTCTCTTCCAACAAGTCCAGCTCAGTTTTTCTGATGATCTAATTCTGTTCTGGCTCATAGGCTTCAATTCGAGCACTGCTCAAGATGGCTTCCATCGGAATAAATGCTTCGCTTCTATACACCAAGCTAAATGGAGTTTCCCCCATGCCCTTTTTTGGAGTAGTTCGGTAGGCCCATAGAATCCCAGGAAATTCATCTACCCAATTTCCTCTCTAAGCGCCCAATTTAGTCTTCAACCCCTGAATGAGGATTCTGTTAATTACCTCCACCTATCCATTAGCCTGAGGGTGGCTACCGAAGTGAAAACTTGCTGAATATTGAGGCTCTAATACCATTCTTTAATCTTCTTACCCTGAAATTGCCTCCCATTATCACTTACTAACCTTCATGGAATTCCATACCGACATATAATGTTCTTCCACAGAAACTGTATTACTACATTTTCTATGATTTTAGCTAAAGGTTCAACCTCTACCCATTTAGAAAAATAATCTACATCTACCAATAGAAACTTCTTCTGTAAAGATGCAGCAGACATGGGACACACTATATTCATTCCCCACTGATCAAAGGGGCAGGAAGAAACTACAACCCTCATCAACTCGGTTGGTCGCTCGGATCCATTGCTATGTTTTTAACAGGCTGAACAAGCTTGCACCAGGTGGGTTGCATCTTGATGAAGAGTTGGCCAAAAATACCCAGCCAATAGTATTTTCCTTGCCAAGGCTCTTCCTCCCAGATGATTGCTGCAACACCCCTCATGTATTTCTCGGAGTACCCACTCGGCATCTTCTTTCCCCAAACATTTCAGTAGTGGGCACTCAAAAGACACCTTGTACAGAATCCCATCAACAATTGTGAATCGCTTCGCTCTGGTCACCAAGATTGATGTCGCTCCTTTCTCCTCAGGGAACTTCCCTTGTTGTAAATATGTCATAATATCAGTTCTCCAATCGGGGATCTGGTCATTTTCTGGTACCACCTCTTCCACACTACATATTGCCAAGGAGTTGGGTACTTCCAAGCAAACAGAGCCTTGCTGTCTCATCCCTTCTAGGGCACTAGCTAGCCGAGCTAATTCATCCGCCTTTCGGTTGTTTTCTCTAGGAATCTACTGCAGGATGACCTCCTAGAAATGAGTTTTTTCCTTTTCGAAAGCTATCAAATACTTCTGCAATCTCTCTTCCCGAACAATAAAAGCACCCTGAAGTTGCGACAAAACTAATTAGGAGTCTGAATGCATAAAAATTAAAGTTGCCCCATGGCTTTGGCGGCCTGCATTCTAGCTAGGATGGCCTCATACTCCGCTTCATTATTGGACACCCAGTATCCGGGGCGAATGGCTATGCGGGTTTCTTCCTCTTTGGGAGATACCAATAGCACTCCTACCCCACTGCCTGTAGATCCAGAAGACCCATCCACAAAAACATTCCATACCTTCTTCCCTTCTTCTTTTTCGACCGAACTGTTCTCCAACCCTATGGGTACTTTTGCTAAGAAATCGGCTAATGATTGAGCCTTGACAGCAGTTCGGGGACAGTAGTGAATGTCATATTCACTTAGTTCCTTAGCCCACTTAGCGAGCATCCTTGAAGAGTTAGGTTTAGTAACCAACCCTACCTAGCTCACTGTTGGTTAATACATTTACTGGGTGAGCTAGAAAATAAGGCCTCAATTTACAGGCTGTCAAGACTAGGATGTATGCTAGTTTTTCCAGCTTGGTATACCGTGATTCTACTCCTTTCAAGATATGACTGGTGTAATATGTTGGGAAAATTCCGGATCTGATGTTCACAACATCGTGGGCGAATACTTCACACAACCATAGCGGAAATGATAATTATAAATCGGATCCCACCAGAGATCCATGCAAAACTATATACGTCGTTTCGTACCCTACTTTTCTAGATCTTATCTAGAAGGAAAAGTATACCTTCGGTGCGTGCCCTTCGCAATTCCGCTTTTCCAAATACTGTCGGATCTCAATACGGTAAGGATAATCGTATTTCTAAGGTATCCACACTAACACCCAATCGTTTTGGAGTCACGTTGTGCTAGCAACCCCTAGCAAAATGCCAAGAACCCTTTGGAAGAAGAAGGAGAGGAAGGAGAGGGATGAGAGAACACTTCTCTTGGCTTTCCTTGGCTTACACGCCCAAAATGATCTAGCCTCTAATTGTTTTTCACGTTCAAAGCCTATTTAAGCCATTACAACCCTTGTCATTAATTCCCATTATCTCCTCATTAAGAAAACTCTTAATACCAAGACCCTTGGAATTCTCCTTCATGAATACCAAGGCCCTTGGTATTCCTATGCATGATTAATCAAATTAATCATGCATGATGATGAATCATCTTCCATGGTTCAACTTGAGTCTAACTCAAGTTTAACCAGTTTGAGTCTAACTCAAGTCTTATCCATTTGCTCAATTGTCCTTTTAGTCCAACTAAAAAGAAACCATCTCCAAAACAAAATGTCATTTGTGTGTGACCCTATAGGCTCTTGTAATGTTGGCAATGTATCTAAAACCATTTTAGATACATAAGCAATGAGCGGCATCTAGCAATACATCATTGCTACCCAAGTTACAAGATCATCGAGATCCGACAACCTTTCTGTGACTATTATCATGTATGATGGTGTCCTTCTATCTCTAATATCTTAGATAGATCAATGAGGCATAGACTGTGTCATCCCCTTATCGATCTTTATGTTTCTTGATCCCCAAGTAGACTCACTCAAACAAATGAGCTCAATATCTCATATTGACTCATTTGAGAATGGTCATGCATTTCGTGGTCCTACTCTATCAAGAGGTCAAAGATATCACTCCCGTCATATAGGAGGGACAGATCCCATCTACATCACTCACATCCCTCCGAATAATTCGTTACATATCCAGTGATTGCCGTTATAGTGCACCCTGTTACGATGTGATGTTAGACGATACCAAAGTACATAACTCCTTATGTAGGGAACTGTAGTGGCTTCAGGTCTAAGGACTATTCATACCAAAAGTCACATGAGAAAGTATATGACACTCATATAACGATCCATGACACTTTCTCATGGTGGGTCAATTCAGTATATATATTCTCCAATATATATACCCATGTGTCAATGTGATATCACATATCCATTGTTGGAATGTATACTGAAAGCCTAGCTCTTTTGTATGAACATTTTTATTTTGAAATAAGAATCACATGATCATTGTTTGCACTTTATATTTATTATATGTGTGCATATTGTCTAATACTTTACATTGTAGATAACATGGTGCTTGGTGTGGCACAGAAGATCATGTTATCAGTCTCTTGTAGAATATAAGTAGAGGCTCACAACCAAGATGGTTTTGGACAAACCATTGGCATGGTTGTAGTGTAGCTTGGTATTGGTTTGTCTTGAACATAGAGTTACACTAGTACACTTAGGTGTATTGAGCAGGACCGACATAGAGGTGATTCAATTTATTGCTGACTGCATAATTGAATCGGACCTCGGATATTATGTTGTACATGCTCTTAATCCCGATATAATAATGGGCACAGCTAATTATTATTTATTTCTTTGATTTATCAAAGGGTGGGATTTATATGGATTAAATCAATATGCCCGGTAAGTTGAGAAATGGTATTATTTACATGGTGTGTCGTTAATTATAGGAGGAAACCGTGTCCTATATATTAGGTTGATGATGTCCCCTTGAGGAGCTCATAAGGTTCATCATGTAAACCCTGCAGGTTGACTTAGTCAACATGATGATAAGGTTGAGTGGTACTACTCGAGGAGTTAGATGTTAATTGATTGATGGTCAGTAAATCAATTAATTAACGGACATTCGATATCTTAAACACGGGGAGATGGATGTACAAATAATGTATGGAGCCCATATTAATTTATGGGGGTTGGTGAGGTAATTCAATGATGATCCTCTAGTGGAATGGAACATCATTGATGAATTAAGTTTGTGGGGTTCCGATCCATCGGGTGGCCAAGATCCAACTCCTCCTCATAGTCCCTATCGTAGCCTAATATAAACCTCATGGAGCCTAGATCCAATGATGGAAAACAAAACTCTAGATCCGACGGTGGAGATTAAATCTCTAGATCCGACGGTTGAGATTAAATCTCTAGATCCGACGGTTCAGATTAAATCCCTAGATCCGACGGTGGAGATTAAATCTCTAGATCTGACGGTTGAGAATAAATCTCTAGATCTGACGGTTGAGATTAAATCCCTAGATCTGACGGTTGAGATTAAATCTCTAGATCCGACGGTTGAGATTAAATCTCTAGATCCGACAGTTGAGATTAAATCTCTAGATCCGACGGTTGAGATTAAATCCCTAGAACCAACGGTGGAGATTAAAACAAGGCTTAAGCCTAACTCTATAAAAGGGGGCTTAAGGTGGGTGGCAAGAAGGTTGTTGGTTTTTTTTGGAGATTAGGGTTTTGCCTATCATTAGCTTGGGCGGCAAGAAATCCTAGGGAGGTTAGGGTTTGGTTGGGCGGCTAGGGTTTGGAAGGTGGAGTGGGCGGCAACAATAGGAGAGGTTCTCTTCTTCTTCCTAAGGGGTTGCCGGCACCTATCTCTCTTCCCTCTACCTTGGTCGGCGCTCAACCTATTCCTCTTCTCCTCTTCACTCCATCTTGGCCGGCGGCACTAGGAGCTAGGGATTGTTCCTTTGTTTGGTTCCTTGGTTGGCCATCTTGTTCTCTCTTTTCTTGGGGCCGGTGGCATCAAGTCTTTGTGGCTTGGTGGTTGGCTCAAGCAAGAAGGGAAGGAGAGTTCTTCTTTCTTTTGATTGAAGAAGATCTAGGAAGCTTCAACTTGTGGAGGATCTTCGCCCACACGAAGTCTACAAGGAGGTTAGGACATACGATAGAAGATCGAGAGGTATAAATGTTTTACAAGTTTTATTATTGATCTTTGCATGTTCTTATTAATATGCTTGTATGTGTTGATTATACATGTCTACATCCATATGTATTTGTATAATCATGGACCCCGAAGATAAACACAAAAACCGGTGATCCGTCCGTCGTCTATTCCGCGGCTAACTGACTAGAAGAGTTTTGTTGCTTGGACAATTAGTTTGTTCAAGCGATCACTCGAGTTGTTAGCACGACGACGAATTGGTTGAGCTTAGGAAACTCATCCCATCCGGATTAGTTTTCATTAGTGAAAATTTTAATCCGGGGACATGGGAGCCGACGAGCCTCCGAGCATGCCATCAAATTGGTATCAGAGCCACGGTTTTCGGTTTTGTGTGTTTTGGATTCGGTTACTTTCATGCACTTATCATATATTGTATATGTCGGATGATAGTAGGATGTGTGTAGGATAACTTTTTGGTTACAGGCATAAGTTCCAACTATTATGGCTATATATGTGTGTATGTGATTGCATGTGTGTGTGATTGTATATTATTTGAATCCTCGGGGTTGACGAGACTAAATTAGTATTTAATTTTTGTAATTAAATATGGCTATTGTAGTGGGAGACGTTTATTTATCTTTTGATAGGAATAAAGTTTTGGTTTTGAGAAATTATCTTTATGTACCTACTTTTAGAAAGAATCTAATTTCAGTTTCTAAATTGTTTCTGGATGGATATTCTGTTTCTTTTAATGACAAAGTTGTTATAAAAAGGAATAGGGAGATTATCTGTTCTAGTACATTGGTTGGCAATTTATACACTCTTGAACCGAAAACTCCCACGATGCATATAGAAGTGAATAACTCATCTTCTAAGTCTAATAAGAGAAAAGAACCTTCGAAAATGAACCAGACATATCTTTGGCACCTAAGACTTGGTCATATTATCCTGAGTAGAATTCAAAGGTTGATAGCTGATGGACCCTTGGGTTTATTAGTGGTGGAAGATCTCCCAACCTGCAAGTCTTGCTTGGAAGGTAAGATGACCAAGAGGCCTTTTAAGGCTAAGGGGTATAGAGCCAAAGATGTATTGGAATTGGTTCATTCTGATTTGTGCGGTCCTATGTCTATCCAGGCTAGAGGTGGCTTTGAATACTTTGTCTCTTTTATAGATGATTATTCAAGGTATGGATACATTTACTTGATGTGTCGCAAGTCTGAATGCTTTGACAGGTTCAAAGAATTCAAAGCTGATGTGGAGAACCATCAAGGTAAAAGTATCAAGACACTACGATCTGATCGTGGTGGTGAGTACCTCTTGGGAGAGTTTAGGAGTTACTTATCAGAGGTTCGGATTCAATCCCAATTGTCCGCACCTGGCACACCCCAGCAGAATGGTGTGGTGGAGCGAAGGAATAGGACTCTTATGGAGATGGTTAGATCGATGATGAGTTATTCTGAGTTACCTGATTCGTTCTGGGGGTTTGCTCTGGAAACGACAGCACACATTCTAAACTTGGTTCCATCTAAGTCAGTACCCTCTACTCCCATAGAATTGTGGACCGGGCAAAAGCCTAGTCTAAGACATATTCGGATTTGGGGTAGTCCAGCACATGTGCTAAAGGGAGATGCTGGTAAGTTAGAATCTCATACAGAAGTACGCTTGTTTGTTGGCTACCCTAAGGGAACGAAGGGTGGTTTGTTCTATAGTCCTAGAGATCAGAAGGTGATCGTGAGTACGAATGCCAAATTTCTAGAGGAGGACTATGTGATGAACCACAAGCCCACGAGTAGGATTGTTCTTGAGGAGTTGACAGGGGAAGTCCTGACTTCAGTACCACCGGTACAAGAGGAAATACCACAAGTCACTGCACCACGTGTCACAGAGCATAGACAGGAGGCACCTCGTCGTAGTGGGAGGGTTGTCAGACAACCCGTGAGATTCATGTTCTTAGGAGAGTCTTCGGACTTAGTCCCTGGTAAACATGAACCTGATCCCTGTGATGGGTGGATCGCTTCGGAGGCTCATTGGCTCCCATGTCCCCGGATTAAAATTTTCACTAATGAAAGGATTAATCCGGATGGGATGAGCTTCCTTAGCAACACCATTTCGTTGTCGTGCTAACAACTTGAGTGGTCGCTCGAACAAACTAGTTGTTCAAGCAACTCTACTCTTCTAGTTGATTAGCCGCGGAAAAGACGACGGACGGATCGCCGGTTTTTGTGTTTGTCTTCGGGGTCCATGATTATACAAAATATTTGCACACATACACATGCATAATCAAAACAAATAAGAACATGCTCAGATCTGTACATAAAGTTAAAATAACTTTATACCTCACGATCTTCTACCGTATGTCCTATCCTTCTCATGGACGACGTGTGGACGAAGATCCTCCACGAGTAGAAGCCTTCTAGATCGAGTTCTCCTCTACCTTGTCTGCTGCGAACAAAGAGAAAAACCAACAATACCTTTCCTATCTAGAACCGGCCACCAAGCTAGGAAGTTTGATGCAACCGCTGGCCAAGGAATGGATTAAGATGCGCCGGCCACCAAAACAAGAGGAGCCGCCGGCCACCTTTGGGAATTGGAGGAAGATGATCTTGCCGGCCACCAATGAGAGGAGAACCGCCGGCAAAGGAAGAAGAGAGTGGCTAAGATGAAGGGCGCCGGCCAAGGAAAGCTTAAATGAATTGGGCGCCGGCAACAATGTTGAATGAAGATGGTTGCCGCCCAACCTAGCTCCAAACCCTAGCCACCCAACTCTTTCCAAACCCTAATCCCTATTCCAAAAATTATATCTTGCCGCCCAACCCTAAGCCCTTATTTATAGAATTTAGGAGAAAGTTGGTTAGCCAAAATTATAGGAACTAACTCCTATATTCTTGCCGCCCAACCCCTAACTCCTTTAAGGTTTGTTGCCGCCCAACCTATGGATGAGCCAAACCCTAATTCTAGAATTTAGGCTTAAGCCTCCTCTAATCTCCACCGTCGGATCTAGAGATTTAATCTCCAGCAGTAGGATCTGGATTTCATCCCAGCGGTCGGATCTAGGATTTCATCCCAACCGTCGGATCTAGGGTTTTATCCCAACCGTCGGATCTAGGGATTTAATCTAAACCGTCGATTATAGGGTTTAATCCTAACAATCGGATCTATGGATTTAATACAACCGTAACATCGGATCTATGGATTCAATCCAACCGTTGGTTCTAGGTTTTGTTTTACATTCTTGGATCTAGACTTCACAAGGATTATAATAGGCTACGATAGGGACCATAAGGAGGAGTTGGGTCTTGGCCACCCGATGGATCGGAACCACACAATCTTGATCCATCAATGATGTTCCATTCCACTAGAGGATCATCATTGAACTACATCACCAACCCCCATAAATTAATATGGGCTCCATATATTATTTGTACATTAATCTCCCCGTGTTTAAGATATCGAATGTCCATCAATTAATTGATTTACTGACCATCAATTAATTAACATCTAACTCCTCGAGTAGTACCACTCAACCTTATCATCATGTTGACTAAGTCAACCAGCTGGGTTTACATGATGAACCTTATGAGCTCCTCAAGGGGACATCATCAACCAAATATATAGGACACGGTTTCCTCCTATAATCAACGGCACACCATGTAAATAATATTATTTCCCAACTTACCGGGCTTATTGATTTAATCCATTTAAATCTCACCTTTAGTAAATCAAAGAAATAAATACTAAGTACATGTAGTTATTATATCGGGATTAAGAGTATGTACAACATAATATCCGAGGTCCGATTCAATTATGTAGTCAGCACTAAATTGAATCACCTCTATGTCGGTCCTGCTCAATACACCTAAGTGTACTAGTGTAACTCTATGTTCAAGATAAAACAATACCAGGCTACACTACAACCATACCAATGGTTTGTCCAAAACCATCTTGGTTGTGAGCCTTTACTTATATTTTACAAGGGACTGATAACATGATCTTCTGTGCCACACCAAGCACCATGTTATTTACAATGTAAAATATTAGACAATATGCACACATATATAATGAATATATAAAATGCAAACAATGATCATGTGATTCTTATTTCAAAATAAAATGTTCATACAAAAAGAGCTAGGCTTTCAGTATACATTCCAACACCCTGGACATATGACAAGGCACTCCAAGATAGAGATGCAGTATCTTGGCAAAGAGCGATGAATTCAGAGATAGAATCTATGGATTCTAATCATGTCTGGGAGCTAGTAGAACCACTCGATGGTGTGAAAGCCATTGGATGCGAGTGGATCTACAAGAGAAAGAGAGGAGTAGACGGGAAGGTTGAGACTTTCAAAGCTAGGCTTGTTGCGAAAGGGTATACTCAGAAAGAGGGTATCGATTATGAGGAGACCTTTTCGTCGGTAGCTATGCTTAAGTCTATCCAGATTCTCTTATCTATTGTTGCTCATGAGGATTATGAGATTTGGCAGATGGATGTCAAGACAGCTTTCCTTAACGGAAGTCTTGAGGAAAACATCTATATGAAGCAACCAGAGGGATTCTTTGCAAAGGGCAAAGAGCATCTTGTGTGTAAGCTTAATCGGTCCATTTATGGATTGAAGCAAGCTTCTAGATCTTGGAACATCCGCTTTGATGAGGTAATCCAGTCATATGGATTTATTCAAAGTCCAGATGAGCCTTGTGTATACAACAGATGTGATAGAAACATAGTGGTATTTCTTGTACTATACGTAGATGACATTTTGTTAGTTGGCAACAATATCAGAGTGTTATCAAACGTTAGGGTATGGTTGTCTAAAGAGTTTGATATGAAGGACTTGGGAGAAGTGGGACACATCCTTGGGATCAAGGTGATAAGGGATCACAAGAAAAGGATATTGTGCTTATCTCAAGCTTCATACATTGACACTATCCTTGCTCGTTTTAGCATGCAGAACTCCAAGAAAGGTTTTCTACCTTTTAGACATGGAGTACCTTTATCTAAAGAGATGTGTCCCAAAACATCAAAGGAGATAGAGGAGATGAAGGCGGTTCCTTATGCTTCGACAGTAGGAAGCCTCATGTATGCTATGCTATGTACGAGACCAGATATCTGCTTTGCTATGGGCATGGTTAGCAGATATCAGAGTAATCCTGGACAGGGACATTGGACTACGGTAAAGCATATATTGAAGTACCTGAGAAGGACTAGGGATTATATGCTGGTTTACCAGGCAGATCAATTAGTCCCTGTGGGTTACACGGATTCTGATTTCCAATCAGATAGGGACAACAGTAAGTCTACCTCGGGGTTTGTGTTTACTTTTGGAGGTGGAGCCATAGTATGGAGGAGTGTCAAGCAGAAATGCATGGTGGACTCTACCATGGAAGCTGAGTATGTGGCAGCCTCTGAGGCAGCCAAGGAAGCTGTATGGCTCAGGAACTTCTTGATGGACTTGGATGTGATTCCTGGTTTGCCCAGAACTATCACAATTTATTGTGATAACAGTGGTGCAGTTGCAAACTCAAAGGAACCACGAGCCCATAAGGCGAGTAAACACATAAATGTAAGTACCACGACACGAAGATCGTAAGCGAGAGAATGGTAGTCACCAAGATTGCATCAGAGGATAACCTGGCGGATCCATTCACTAAGGCCCTTCCAGCGAAAGCGTTTGATAGGCATGTGGAGGACATGGGGATCAGATGTATGGCAGTGTGATGACAGCATAGTCTTTTAGTATAAGTGGGAGATTGTTGGAATGTATACTGAAAGCCTAGCTCTTTTGTATGAACATTTTTATTTTGAAATAAGAATCACATGATCATTGTTTGCACTTTATATTTATTATATGTGTGCATATTGTCTAATACTTTACATTGTAGATAACATGGTGCTTGGTGTGGCACAGAAGATCATGTTATCAGTCCCTTGTAGAATATAAGTAGAGGCTCACAACCAAGATGGTTTTGGACAAACCATTGGCATGGTTGTAGTGTAGCTTGGTATTGGTTTATCTTGAACATAGAGTTACACTAGTACACTTAGGTGTATTGAGCAGGACCGACATAGAGGTGATTCAATTTATTGCTTACTACATAATTGAATCGGACCTCGGATATTATGTTGTACATGCTCTTAATCCTGATATAATAATGGGCACATGTACTTAGTATTTATTTCTTTGATTTACCAAAGGGTGAGATTTATATGGATTAAATCAATATGCCCGGTAAGTTGGGAAATGATATTATTTACATGGTGTGTCGTTAATTATAGGAGGAAACCGTGTCCTATATATTAGGTTAATGATGTCCCCTTGAGGAGCTTATAAGGTTCATCATGTAAACCCTGCAGGTTGACTTAGTCAACATGATGATAAGGTTGAGTGGTACTACTCGAGGAGTTAGATGTTAATTGATTGATGGTTAGTAAATCAATTAATTGACGGACATTCGATATCTTAAACACGGGGAGATGGATGTACAAATAATGTATGGAGCTCATATTAATTTATGGGGGTTGGTGAGATAATTCAATGATGATCCTATAGTGGAATGGAACATCATTAATGGATCAAGTTTGTGTGGTTCTGATCCATCGGGTGGCCAAGATCCAACTCCTCCTCATGGTCCCTATCGTAACCTAATATAAACCTCATGGAGCCTAGATCCAATGATGGAAAACAAAACTCTAGATCCGACGGTGGAGATTAAATCTCTAGATCTGACGGTTGAGATTAAATCCCTAGATCCGACTGTGGAGATTAAATCTCTAGATCTGACGGTTGAGATTAAATCTCTAGATCCGACAGTTTAGATTAAATCCCTATATCCGACGGTTGAGATTAAATCTCTAGATCCGACGGTTGAGATTAAATCTCTAGATCCGACGTTTGAGATTAAATCCCTAGAACCAACGGTGGAGATTAAAACAAGGCTTAAGCCTAACTCTATAAAAGGGGGCTTAAGGTGGGCGGCAATAAGGTTGTTGGTTTTTTTTGGAGATTAGGATTTTGTCTATCATTAGCTTGGGCGGCAAGAAATCCTAGGGAGGTTAGGGTTTGGTTGGGCGGCTAGGGTTTGGAAGGTGGAGTGGGCGGCAACAATAGGAGAGGTTCTCTTCTTCTTCCTTAGGGGTTGCCGACACCTATCTCTCTTCCCTCTACCTTGGTCGGGGCTCAACCTATTCCTCTTCTCCTCTTCACTCCCTCTTGTCCGGCGGCACTAGGAGCTAGGGATTGTTCCTTTGTTTGGTTCCTTGGTTGGCCATCTTGTTCTCTCTTTTCTTGGGGTCGGCGGCATCAAGTCTTTGTGGCTTGGTGGTTGGATCAAGCAAGAAGGGAAGGAGAATTCTTCTTTCTTTTGATTGAAGAAGATCTAGGAAGCTTCAACTTGTGGAGGATCTTCGCCCACATGAAGTCTACAAGGAGGTTAGGACATACGATAGAAGATCGAGAGGTATAAAAGTTTTACAAGTTTTATTATTGATCTTTGCATGTTCTTATTAATATGTTTGTATATGTTGATTATACATGTCTACATCCATATGTATTTGTATAATCATGGACCCCGAAGATAAACACAAAAACCGGCGATCCGTCCGTCGTCTATTTCGCGGCTAACCGACTAGAAGAGTTTTGTTGCTTGGATAACTAGTTTGTTCAAGCGATCGCTTGAGTCGTTAGCACGACGACGAATTAGTTGAGCTTAGGAAACTCATCCCATCTGGATTAGTTTTCATTAGTGAAAATTTTAATCCGGGGACATGGGAGCCGACGAGCCTCCGAGCATGCCATCATCCATGACTTGTGAGATCAAGTCATTCATCGACCTACATGCTAGTCTCAATGTATTAATATTGCCCTTGTCTATTAATACTTGACTAGGAATATTAAGAATAGTGTTCTCTACAGCTTCTCATAATCAATTCTACCAATTGATATACTGTAGATTAGAACTTACTATTCAAAGGCATTATTATATTTATTTTAGCTCTAGCACATGCATAAAGTAAATATAATAAACAATATTTTCCTTTTATTAATGAAATATGATACACATGATCCCTAATCAATCATCTCATGTTTGGCACTAAGGGATTACACTAATAATCTCCCACTAGCACTAGTGTCAATAATTGTAATCTCTAAGACCCAGTGACCTAGTATGACCATCATGCTTCCTCTGTGCCAAAGCCTTGGTCAAGGGATCTACAATATTAGCATCAGTATCTACTCTGCATATCCGCACATCTCCTCTATCGATGATCTCTCGAATGAGGTGATACCACCGCAGTATATGTTTGGAGTGCTCGTGAGAACGAAGTTCCTTAGCCTGTGCTATAGCCCCGTTGTTGTCACAATAAAGCTCTATAGGGCTCACAATGCTAGGAACTATACCAAGCTCAGAAACAAACTTTCTGATCCAAACTGCCTCCTTTGCTACATCTGAAGCAGCAATATACTCGGCTTCTATTGTAGAATCTACGACTATGTCCTGCTTCAAACTCTTCCAGCTCACAGCACCACCATTCAGACAAAATACATACCCTGACTATGACCGCAAATCATCTCTGTCGGTTTGGAAGCTTGCATCGTTATAACCCTTTACAACTAGCTCCTCATCACCTCCAAAGATCAAGAAATATTCTTTTGTCCTTCTCAAGTACTTAAGAATATTCTTGACTATTGTCCAGTGACACTCACCGGTATTTGTCAGGTACTTACTCGTCATGCTCAAAGCATACGAGACATCAGGGTGAGTACAAATCATGACGTACATGATAGATCCTATAGCAGATGCATAAGGGATCTGATCCATGCGTTGTTTCTCTTCCGTAGAAGAGGGGCATTGAGTCTTCGAAAGACTTACACCATGTGACATTGGCAAAAATCCCTTCTTGGAATTCTGCATGGCAAAACGCTTAAGCACCTTGTCAATATATGTACTCTGACTCAGGACAAGCAATCTCCTAGATCAATCCCTATAGATCTTTATGCCAAGAATATAGGTTGCTTCACCTAAGTCCTTCATTGAGAATAGTTCCCAAGCCAAGTCTTCACAGACTCCAGCATAGGGATATCATTTCCAATGAATAGTATGTCATCTACATACAAAATGAGGAAAACAACTGTGCTCCCACTAGCTTTCTTGTAGACACAAGGTTCATCTTCGTTCTTAATGAAATCAAACGTTTTGATCGCATCATCGAATCGACGATTCTAGCTTCTAGAAGCTTGCTTTAAACCATAAATGGACCTATGTAACTTACATACTTTTCCAGCATCCTTTGGATTGACAAAACCCTCAGTTGTGTCATATACACATCCTCGAGTAGATTTCTATTAAGAAATACAGTTTTGACATCCATCTGCCATATTTCATAGTCATAGTAAGTAATAATAGCAAGCATGATCTAAATGGATTTGAGCATTATAACTGGAGAAAAGGTTTCATCATAGTCAATACCATGAATCTGCTTGAATCCTTTTGCTATCAATCGCCCTTTATAGGTATGAACATTGTCATCCATGTTAGTCTTTCTCCTAAAGACCCACATACACCCAATGGGTTTGACTCCTTCAGGTGGATCAACCAAAGTTCATACTTGGTTAGTGTACATGGATTCCATTTCGTATCTCATGGCCTCAAGCCATTTCTCAGAATCTGGGCTCTCGTTCAGTTACATTGCTATTGCTCATCCCAGCGTACCACAATCGTTTGTCATCTAGAGAAGAATATCTCAGGTTGACATCTGTATCAAACCTATGTAGAGCTTGGTCAACCTGAACAGGTTGTACCATAACTCCTTGTGATGACCTTGATTCATAATGCTCATCACCTTGTGGTTCCTAATCTTGTTGCATTAAGGCATCAATGCTATTTTGTGTATCTTGAACTTCTTCAAGATCAATTTTACTCCCACTAGCCTTTCTAGAAATAAATTCCCTTTCTAGAAAAACACCATTTCTAGCGACAAATACTTTGCCTAGTGTGGGGTTGTAAAAGTAATATCCTTTTATTTCCTTAGGATATCCTACAAAATAACACTTGTCTGATTTGGGGCCTAATTTATCTGAAACTTGACATCTCACATAAGCTTAACGTCCCCAAATCCCCATAAAAGACATCTTGGGACTCTTCTCAGTCCATATTGTTGGCAATGTGCTAACCCTCGGAATGCTCATCAGCTCCCATGTCCCCCGGATTAAAATTTTCAACAAATGAAAACTAATCCGGATGGGATGAGTTTCCTTAGCACAACCAATTCGTCGTCGTGCCAACGACTCGAGCGATCGCTTGAACAAACTTGTTGTTCAAGCAATCAACTCTTCTAATCGGTTAGCCGCAGAAGAGACGAAGGACGGATCGCCGGTTTTTGTGTTTCTTATTCGGGGTCCATGATTATACAAATACATGCAAATGCAAACTAGTTTAATCAACATATACTAACATAAAGAACATAAGCTAGCATATCAATAAGAACATGCAAAGAACAATAATAAAAGTTGTAAAACTTTTATACCTCTTGATCTTCTATCGTATGTCCTAACCTCCTTGTAGACTTCATGTGGGCGAAGATCCTCCACAAGTTGAAGCTTCCTAGGTCTTCTTCAATCCAAAGAAAGAAGAACTCTCCTTCCCTTCTTGCTTGAGCCAACCACCAATCCACAAAGGATTGGTGTCGCCGGCCCCAAAAATAGAGAGAACTAAATGGAAACCACCAAGGAACCAAACTAGGGACAAACCCTAGCTTCTAGTGCCGCCGGCCAAGATGAAATAAAGAGGAGAAGAGGAATGAGTTGAGCGCCGACCAAGGTAGAGGAAATAGAGATAGGTCCCGGCAACACCTTAGGAAGAAGAAGAGAACCTCTCCTATAGTTGCCGCCCACTCCAATTTCCAAACCCTAGCCGCCCAACCAAACCCTAACCTAGGATTTCTTGCCGCCCAACCAAAGGAAAGGCAAAACCCTAATCTCTTTGAAAACCATCTTCTATGTGCTGCCCATGGAAGAGGGGAAGAAGGATAGAGTGTGGACCGACCAAGGTAGAGGGTAGAAGGAAGGGACCGGCCATGCCTTAGGAAGAAGAAGAAAAACATCTTCCACTTGTTGCCGCCCATGTTTTCTCCCAAACCCTAGCCGCCCAAAAATTCTAAACCAACTAGGGTTTCTTGCCTCCAAAGGAAGCAAACCCTAATCCCCTAAAACCTTTTTTTGCCGCCCAACCCAATCTCTCATATATATAGAGTTAGGTTTAGGCCTTGGTTTAATCTCCACCGTCGGTTCTAGGGTTTTAATCTCAACCGTCGGATCTAGAGATTTAATCTCAACCGTTGGTTCTAGGGATTTAATCCCAACCGTCGTATCTAGGGATTTAATCTCAACCGTCGGTTCTAGGATTTTAATCCCAACCGTCGGATCTAGAGATTTAATCTCCACCGTCGGTTCTAGGGATTTAATCCCAACGGTCGGATCTAGAGATTTAATCTCCACCGTCGGTTCTAGGGATTTAATCCCAACCGTCGGATCTAGAGATTTGTTTTCCATCATTTGATCTAGACTTCATGAGGTTTATATTAGGCTACGATAGGGACCATGAGGAGGAGTTGGATCTTGGCCACCCGATGGATCGGAACCACACAAACTTGATCCATCAATGATGTTTCATTCCACTAGAGGATCATCATTGAATTACCTCACCAACCCCCATAAATTAATATGGGCTCCATATATTATTTGTACATCCATCTCCCCATGTTTAAGATATCGAATGTCCGTCAATTAATTGATTTACTGACCATCAATTAATTAACATCTAACTCCTCAAGTAGTACCACTCAACCTTATCATCATGTTGACTAAGTCAACCTGCAGGGTTTACATGATGAACCTTATGAGCTCCTCAAGGGGACATCATCAACCTAATACATAGGACACGGATTCCTCCTATAATCAACGGCACACCATGTAAATAATATCATTTCCCAACTTACCGAGCATATTGATTTTATCCATAGAAATCTCACCCTCTGGTAAATCAAAGAAATAAATACTAAGTACATGTGTCTGTTATTATATCGGGATTAAGAGCATGTACAACATAATATCTGAGGTCCGATTCAATTATGCAGTCAGCAATAAATTGAATCACTTCTATGTCGGTCCTGCTCAA
Organism: Wurfbainia villosa; assembly: GCA_025175895.1. NCBI lineage: Eukaryota > Viridiplantae > Streptophyta > Magnoliopsida > Zingiberales > Zingiberaceae > Wurfbainia > Wurfbainia villosa. The sequence goes on from CM045995.1 coordinate 29,940,018, forward strand.
TACATCTAAGTGTACTAGTATAACTTTATGTTCAAGATAAAACAATACCAAGGTACACTACAACCATGCCAATGGTTTGTCCAAAACCATCTTGGTTGTGAGCCTCTACTTATACTCTACAAGGGACTAATAACATGATCTTCTGTGCCACACCCAAGCACCATGTTATCTACAATGTAAAGTATTAGACAATATGCACATATATAAATATAAAGTGCAAACAATGATCATGTGATTCTTATTTCAAAATAAAATGTTCATACCAAAGAGCTAGGCTTTTAGTATACATCCCAACAATCTCCCACTTATACTAAAAGACTATGCTCTCCTCATACTGCCATACATCTGATTCCCCTTCCTTCCACATGCCTATCAAAGCTCTCGCCAGAAGGGCCTTAGTGAAAGGGTCTACCAGTTCATCCTCTGATGCAATCTAGGCGACAACAACTTCTACCTCCTTTACGATTTCTCGTATCAGGTGGTACTCGCACTCTATGTGTTTACTAGTCTTATGGGCTCGTGGTTCCTTCGAGTTTGCAACTGCACCATTATTATCACAATAAATTGTGATAGTTCTGGGCAAACCAGAAATCACATCCAAGTCCATCAGGAAGTTCTTGAACCACACAACTTCTTTGGCTGCCTCATAGGCTGCCACATACTCAGCTTTCATGGTGGAGTCCGCCACGCATTTCTGCTGGGCACTCCTCCATACAATGGCTCCACCTCCTAAATTAAACACAAAACCTGAGGTAGACTTACTGTTATCCCTATCTGATCAGAAATCGCAATCCATGCAACCCACAGGGAGTAATTGGTCTGCCCGGTAAACTAGCATATAATCCCTAGTCCTTCTCAGGCACTACAATATATGCTTTTACCGTAGTCCAATGTCCCTGTCCTGGATTACTCTGATATCTGCTAACCATGCCCATGGCAAAGCAGATATCTTGTCTCGTACATAGCATACATGAGGCTTTCTACTGCCGAAGCATAAGGAACCGCCTTCAGCTCCTTTATCACCTCAGATGATCCAGGACACATCTCCTTAGATAAAGTAACTCCATATCTGAAAGGTAGAAAACCCTTCTTGGAGTTCTGCATGCTAAAACGATCCAAAATCATGTCTATGTATGAAGCTTGGGATAAGCAGAACAACCTTGATCCCAAGGTTGTGACCCACTTCTCCCAAGTCCTTCAAAATTGTTTGGACAACCATACCCTTACGTCTGATAACACTCTGATATTGTTGCAAACTACCAAAATATTATCTACGTATAGTACAAGAAATACCACTATGTTTCCGTCACACCTCTTGTATACACAAGACTCATCCGGACTTTGAATAAATCCATAAGTCTGGATTTACCTCCTCAAAGAGGATGTTCCAAGACCTCGAAGCTTGCTTCAATCCATAAATGGACCGATTAAGCTTACATACAAGATGCTCTTTGCCCTTGCAATGAATCCCTCTGGTCGCTTCATTTGGATGTTTTCCTCAAGACTTCCATTAAGGAAAGCTGTCTTGACATCCATGTGTCACACCTCATAATCCATATGAGCTGCTATGCATAAGAGCTCCTAGACCTGACTTGAATCCATGGATTCAATCTCAGTATTCATTGCACTTTGCCAAGATGTTGTATCTATATCTTGGATTGTCTCGTCGTATGTCTAGGGATCAGGTTCATGTTTGCTAGGGACCAAATCAGAAGATTCACCCAAAAACATGAATCTAAGATGTTGTCTAACAACCCTCCCACTACGATGAGGTATCATCTGTGTATCCTTTTGTGACACGCAGTGCAGTGACATGTGGTATATCCTCTTGTACCGGTGGTACTAAAGAAGTGACTTCCCCTTTTAACTCCCCCAGAACAATTTTACTCTTGGGCTTGTGGCTTATCACATAGTCTTCCTCTAGAAATCTAGCATTCGTGTTAACGATCACCCTCTGATCTCTAGGACTATAAAACAAGTCAGAATAACTCATCATCGATCTAACCATCTCCATAAGAGTCTTATTCCTTCGCTCTGCTACACCGTTCTGCTGGGGTGTGTCAGGTGCAGTCAATTGGGATTGAATCCCAACCTCTGATAAGTAGTTCCTAAACTCTCCCAAGAGGTTGTCACCACCATGATCAGATCGTAGTGTCATCCACATCTTGAATAATCATCTACAAAAGAGATGAAATATTCAAGATTACCTCTTGCCTAGATAGCCATAGGACCACACAAATCAGAATGAACCATTTCTAACACATCTTTGGCTCTATACCCCTTGGCCTTAAAAAGGCCTCTTGGTCATCTTACCCTCCAAGCAAGATTCGTAGGTTGGGAGATCCTCCACCACTAATGAACCCAAAGGTCCATCAGCTATCAACCTTTGAATTCTGCTTAGGTTAATGTGACCAAGCCTAAGAAGCCAAAGATATGTTTGGTTCATCTTCGAAGGTTCTTTTCTCTTATTGGAATTAGAAGATGAGTTATTAACTTCAATTTGCATCGTGGGAGGTTTTGGTTCAAATTTCCTTTCAATGTACCTGAATAGATATTCTCCCTATTCCTTTTTATAACAACTCTGTCATTAAAAGAAATAGAATATCCATCCATAATAATTTAGAAACTGAAACTAAATTCTTTCTAAATAAAGGTACATAAAGGGAATTTTCCATAACCAAAGTTTTATTATTTTCAAGAGATAAATAAAACTTCTCCCACTGCAATAGCCGCCACCATCATGGCATTGCCCTAGTAAATGGTAATATCCCCTTTAGCTAGTCATCGGGTTTCCTGGAACCCCTGCAAATTGTTGCAGACATGGTTAGTGGCTCCCGTTTCTACTCACCAGGTGCCGGTAGATATCACCGCTAATCATGTTTCAATGACTAGTCCAAAAGATATACCTTTGTTTTGTTTTGGATTGGGACAGTCCTTCTTCCAATGTCCATCCTGCTTGCAAGTGAAGTACTTGCCTTTCGGCTTCTTCACTCTTCCCTGAGATCCTCCCACCATCTTTGCTTCACCTTGTTTCTTCTTCTTCTTGCCTTTCGGCTTAGATGTAGAAACCCTTTTGAGCAATGATGGCTTGAGGACACTCTTTGAAGAGTGCATACTTGTACACCTTAGCAGATAAGACAATATCTAGAATCTTTTCCAATCAACATTATTTAGGTACAGTAAGTTTATTTCCTTTAGTATCACAGTAAGTGGACTGAAAGTCAATTTTGAAAATCCTACGAATCACATAGATCATTACTTTAGATTTCAAAAAATTATTGATTCCTCTAACAATAAAATTTCGAAATCAACCAACACCTCAAAACACCGAGAATATCGCATGACACGCAGTGTGGACGTATACGAATTCTACATTTGTAAGAGGAGGTTTTACCCATTAATTTTATTATCTTGTCAACCTTACTTTTTGATAAATAAAATTAATAGTTGGTTCCTCTTTGGCCCTACAAATAAAAGCAGTGACTCCGATGGGGAGGATACTTTATATTTGCATCTAAGTGTGCACCATTACACGATACTAAGGAAATTATTTCGGATTATGTGCCTTACCGCTGTGGAAGTACACACGCTCCTAGATAATTTCCTATAACCATTATTTGACCTAGTGATCCGCAAACAAACTCATCCGCAGGGAGGAAGGTGTTGGTGCAGTGGGCACCAAAGTCGAACCGGTATTTTGATTATGGCAAAAGGCTCAATAGTTAAGGGTATATTTGTTATCTTACGAGCTCAATTAAGTGTGCAGAAATGCTAAAGTTGAGCGGAAGGTCTGCGACACCCGGTGGGAGCCGAGGTGGTCGGGCAACGCCAGAGGGACTTCGGAGGAAGCCGAGGTACTCGGGTGAAGACCGGAAGCGAGGCTACAAGGTAAGCTCGTGTGAAAGCGAAGCAAGGTCGTTAAGCGTAGATCCGACCCAATACCTCCAATGGAAGGTCTAGGTCGAGATCAGATGGTTAGAACCATCGTACTTTATATTTTAAGCTAACTTGTACTGCAGTCCAAAACCCTTTGACGATCTCTACTACATGCTAGTCTAGTTCGACCTCGAGAATCATTTAGGGTGTGAATTTGGACTTGACTCGTGTTTTGGTACAAAGGGTGATGTGGCATCAAGGTGGACATCCAAACCATCACCAAGCTTGGACCTCATCCTTGAGTTGGCGTGAAGGCCTCCTTGAGGTGGCACAAGATGGTTGGCTCCCATGATGTGGCACAAGTTGGATGGCTTCTTCTTCTTGGCGTGAAGGCCTCCTTGAGGTGGCACAAGATGGTTGGCTCCCTTGATGTGGCACAAGTTGGATGGCTTCTTCTTCTTGGCGTGAAGGCCTCCTTGAGGTGGCACAAGATGGTTGGCTCCCATGATGTGGCACAAGTTGGATGGCTTCTTCTTCTTGGCGTGAAGGCTTCCTTGAGGTGGCACAAGGTGGTTGGATGAAACACCTCATCCTTGAGTTGGCGCAAAGGATGTGGATGAGCAAGTCTTGGGGGATAAGAACCTCACCTTGGACACTACCTATGTCTAAATTCATAGATCAATATCCATAAATAGACATGTTCACTCCAAGCAAAAACAAGAATTCAAGAGCTCTCAACACGCCGTAAGCGCCGCTACTACTACTCACATTTGCTCTGACGAAGTCATGAAACAGCAAGCTACATCTTCTACTTATAAGAGTTGTCGGTATATTTATTTAAGTTCTACTTCTTTAAATTGTCTTTGTGCTTTAATCGTAACAAGGAAAGGGGGAGTGTCCCTTTGCCTTGATTTCTTTTTGTAATCGTTGCTCCTACCTCCAACGAGGAGGAGTGGTTTTAGTGAATTGCCCTCCGTACGTGATCAAGGATCACTAGGGCCGTGGATTAGCAATCGAAAGATTGTGAACCACGTAAAAATATCTTGTCTACTTTATATTTCCGCTGTGCACTCTCTACTTGCTTTTTACTTATTGCAAAAGTTTTTTAACGAAATCGTATCGCTATTCACCCCCCCCCCCTCTAGCGACACTTTCGATCCAACAATTGGTATCGAGGCGCTAAGATTCGGTGAAACCACCAATCTAGCTTTGTTTTCTTTTTACAGATATTGTATTTATTTATTTCTGTTTTAGTATAATTATTTCACTTGCTTATCTTCTCCTACATATAGAATTGCATTAGAGGCTTTAGGATCCGGATAAGGTTGTCCTTCGGGTTAGATCCCGAGTAAGGTTGTCCTCCGGAACTTCAACGACATTCGCATTTGATTGTTTATTTCTTTTTGCAAGTTACATTTTATATATCTTTTTATACTTCCCGCACTACTAATCCAAGACGAAAGTCTTGGAATATTCTTTCCGTGTGTGTTTTGCAAGATTCTTTTCGTCGTTCTTCTTCTTGTTTTTAAATGGCCCATCTCGAAGGGTTTAGCACCGCCCGACCCCCGTTTTACAACGGTAATGACTTTCGTTATTGGAAGGGTCGGATGGAATGCTTTCTTAAGACCCAAATCGAGATGTGGATCGTAATCCAAACCGGTTTCACACTTCCTATTAATGAAGATGGTGAATCTTTGGGTTACGATCAATGGTCAAATTCCATGAAAAAACAAGTAGAAGGCGATGCCAAGGCAACTCAAATCATACAATGTGGGTTGTCCAAGGAAGAGCTCAACCGCGTCGGCCCCTTCATTAGTGCAAAGGACTTATGGACCAAGCTAGTGGAACTACACGAAGGCACCGACGACACGAAGGTATGTAAAAGAGATTTACTTTTAAATAAATTGTATAACTTGAAAATGCAGGAAAACGAGACCGCAACTCAACTACATGCTCGTATCCAAGACATCGTCAACCAACTCCATGCCATCGGACAAAAGGTCGAGAATCGCGACCTTATCAGGTATTCTCTTAACTCGTTTCCTAGGACCACCTTGTGGGCATCCATAGTCGATGCCTACAAGGTCTCCAAGGACCTTTCTAAAATTAGGTTAGACGAATTGTTTTGAACTTGAATTACATGAGCAAACTAACGTGGTCGGGCCGAGAAGAGTATTGCGTTAGTTGCGAGTTCCAAGAAGAAGAAGCCCCCAAGCAAGCCACCCTCGGAGGAAGAAGGCGATATCAAGCTCTAATGGCCAAGCCGACCGAGGCACGACTCGAAGCGAAGAAGAGTCGAGTCGAATCCGATGATGAGCTTCCATTCAAGACAAGCCACGGATCCGTATCCGGTTCAAAAGAATCATTAAGGGTAAGTCGGTGTTACTTAATACTTTGTATGGTGCAATTAAATTTTTAAATAAGAAACTAGCTAAGTCAGGAGTCCAAGGTCGAGACCCTAATTGAGGAGGTTAACCTTCTCAAACATGAGGTCTCCCTAACCTCTTCGACTACTCGTATTCAAGAGGAGGACTCAACTCAAGTTGAAAAGCTTGAAGTTGAGAACTCGCTTTTGAAAACACAAGTCGAAGACCTTAGGAACTGCGTTGGAAAGGTTCACTTTGGGATCAAGGGACTTGACCTCTTACTTGGATCACAAAGGGCCGTGTACAACAAGGCGGACTCGGGTTTAACTCAAATACAACCAATAAGTCATATATGTCTATAGTAAACCAACATAAGAAAAATGTCCAAGCATGGGTCCCTAAGACCACTTTGATTTCAACTTTAGGATCTAACATGTATTGGGTTCCCAAGGACCAAATTCACTATGTGAATAGACCCACTCGATTCAATGGTCGAGGGAGCCAATACAAAATGTATTTTGTTAAGTCTTAGAAATTGCATGCTTAGTTTTCCTTTATTTTTAGAATGGTTAGATAGGACTCATAACCAACTAAAATCCTGCGAAAGATTGAGCCTCGGGGAGCCTCTTTTCAAAATAAACCAACTAAAATCCTCACGAAAGATTGAGCCTCGGGGCCTCTTTTCAAAAATAACTAGTTAGACCAAGATCTAGTCTCAAGTAAGTCGAGTTATCAATTTCTTGAAATTAGCTTTGTCTAAGGAAGTAGTCGTTGTTCCGATCAAAGAAGGCCTCTGTGCCTCGCCACGACACGAAGCTAATCTCTTGAAAAGATTACTTGATGAGCTTAGACTAAATCGAATCTAACCTAATGTTGGTTAATTTAAATTCATTAAAATTAATCAAGTAAAATTGAAAGTCATCTCACAATAATAACACATAGGAATAACATGTTTTGATCATGTAGATATTGGTGAGATGATTTAGGTTTAAAACTTACAAACAACCCTTTAGTAATTCCATTGATCCTACACATAAGAGTCGAAGAAACCATTAATATAGTTTTCGACGAAGGACACGAACCGTTCATCCTTAATAAAACCAACTAGCAAATCAACTTATAGCTTAACCCGACTGATCTTTGAACTTGAATCTCGTCTAACCTAAGTCATCCTATCGACCAAGTGATAGATGACCCTAACCCGAGTCACACTAAGACTCAAACAAATCATCCTATCAATCAAGTTATAGGTGATCCAAATTTAGGGTTCGAACTAGAGCTTCATATCGAAACCTTAGTCAAATCTCGTTAATTTCCAAAATCGAACCCAAAACTATTGAACAAGCACTTCTTGATCCCGATCGGATTATTGCTATGCAAGAAGAGCTAGCTCAATTCACTAGAAATGAAGTCCGGGAATTAGTACCACCACCTAAAGAAAAATCAATTATTGGAACAAGGTGGGTATTTCAAATAAACTTGATGATAAAGGTGAAGTAGTTAGAAATAAAGCTAGGTTAGTCGCAAAGGGTTTAGTCAAGTCGGGTTTAGATTACGATGAGACCTACGCCCGTAGCGGACTAGAGTCCATCCGAATGTTGTTAGCATATGCTGCACATCGAGGTTTTAAATTGTTTCAAATGGATGTCAAGTCAGCATTTTTGAATGGATACATTAAGGAAGAAGTTTACGTACCAACCTCCGGATTCGAAAATCTAGATAAACGACCATGTCCTTAGACTTAAGAAAGCCCTATATGGACTCAAACAAGCCCCAAGAGCTTGGTACGAAAGGCTTTCGATCTATCTTAAGTCCAAAGGATTCAACCAAGGTTTAGTCGACCCAACCTTATTCGTTAAAACCGTAGGAAAAGAAATCTTTATAGCCCAAATCTATGTAGATGATATAATTTTTGGAACTACCAACTCGATCCTGCTAAACGAATTCATCTCACTTATGGAAAGTGAATTTGAAATGAATTTAGTGGGAGAGTTAAGTTTCTTCTTAGGTTTACAAATTAAACAAACTAAAGATGAACATATTTTCAAGCTTATTATTATTTTAAAAAAAAAAATATATATTTATATTGGGAACTTGCTTGGACTTACAAACCCTAAAATATATTTACAAACTTTTTGAGTTAAGGCAAAAGGGGGAGAAAGTCACAAAAGTAAGGAAGAAAGTAAACAAAATTATTACCTTTTATATTAAGTAATTCCGTTTACTTAAGCAACTATTAAGGGGGAGTAAAAATTATTTTTCAAGAACTCACCTTCGGTCAAGGGGGAGGTTACCTCAAAGGGGAGAACTTGAAACAATAATATTTCTCATTCATACTTAATCATTATGCTAGCTCATTCATATTTAATCATTATGCTAGCTCATTCATATTTAATCTTTATGCTAGCTCATTCATATTTAATCTTTATGCTAGCTCATTCATGCTTAATCATTATGCTAGCTCATTCATATTTAATCTTTATGCTAGCTCATTCATGCTTAATCATTATGCTAGCTTACTGTTATGCTTAATTTTTCCTTAACTTTTGTGTCGGTTTGCCATGAATCAAAAAGGGGGAGATTGTTGGTGCAGTGGGCACCAAAGTCGAACCGGTATTTTGATTATGGCAAAAGGCTCAATAGTTAAGGGTATATTTGTTATCTTACGAGCTCAATTAAGTGTGCAGAAATGCTAAAGTTGAGCGGAAGGTCTGCGACACCCGGTGGGAGCCGAGGTGGTCGGGCAACGCCAGAGGGACTTCGGAGGAAGCCGAGGTACTCGGGTGAAGACCGGAAGCGAGGCTACAAGGTAAGCTCGTGTGAAAGCGAAGCAAGGTCGTTAAGCGTAGATCCGGCCCAATACCTCCAATGGAAGGTCTAGGTCGAGATCGGATGGTTAGAACCATCGTACTTTATATTTTAAGCGGTCAAAACCCTTTGACGATCGTCTACCAAGTCATTGCTAGTCTAGTTCGACCTGAGAATCGGTGAATTTGGACTTGACTCGTGTTTTGGTACAAAGGGTGATGTGGCATCAAGGTGGACATCCAAACCATCACCAAGCTTGGACCTCATCCTTGAGGTGGCACAAGATGGTTGGCTCCCTTGATGTGGCACAAGTTGGATGGCTTCTTCTTCTTGGCGTGAAGGCCTCCTTGAGGTGGCACAAGATGGTTGGCTCCCTTGATGTGGCACAAGTTGGATGGCTTCTTCTTCTTGGCGTGAAGGCCTCCTTGAGGTGGCACAAGATGGTTGGCTCCCATGATGTGGCACAAGTTGGATGGCTTCTTCTTCTTGGCGTGAAGGCTTCCTTGAGGTGGCACAAGGTGGTTGGATGAAACACCTCATCCTTGAGTTGGCGCAAAGGATGTGGATGAGCAAGTCTTGGGGGATAAGAACCTCACCTTGGACACTACCTATGTCTAAATTCATAGATCAATATCCATAAATAGACATGTTCACTCCAAGCAAAAACAAGAATTCAAGAGCTCTCAACACGCCGTCGTAACGCCGCTACTACTACTCACATTTGCTACGACGAAGTGCCGCCGACAACGAAAGCTACATCTTCTACTTATAAGAGTTGTCGGTATATTTATTTAAGTTCTACTTCTTTAAATTGTCTTTGTGCTTTAATCGTAACAAGGAAAAGGGGAGTGTCCCTTTGCCTTGATTTCTTTTTGTAATCGTTGCTCCTACCTCCAACGAGGAGGAGTGGTTTTAGTGAATTGCCCTCCGTACGTGATCAAGGATCACTAGGGCCGTGGATTAGCAATCGAAAGATTGTGAACCACGTAAAAATATCTTGTCTACTTTATATTTCCGCTGTGCACTCTCTACTTGCTTTTTACTTATTGCAAAAGTTTTTTAACGACATCGTATCGCTATTCACCCCCCCCCCTCTAGCGACACTTTCGATCCAACAGAAGGCACTCAGAGCCGACACGTAAGTTTGTTGCATCACACGTCAAATTGTAATGGAGGCCGCGGGAATTAATTAAAATATCCCTCTCCCACTTAGTAAATTGAAAATGAGGAATTTTCAAGCACACACAACATGCTTATTATTACTGTATATTTCAATAAAAATTATTGATTCCTCAAACAATAAAATTATGAAATCAACCAACACCTCAAACACCGAGAATATTGCATGCCACGATAGTGTGGACGTATACGAATTCTACATTTGTAAGAGGAGGTTTAACCCATTAATTTTATTATCTTGTCAACCTTACTTTTTGACAAATAAAATTAATAGTTGGTTCCTCTTTGGCCCTACAAATAAAACTACTTTTTATTTGCATCTAAGTGTGCACCATTACACGGTACTAAGGGAATTATTTTGGATTATGTGCCTTACCGCTGTAGAAGTACACACGCTCCTAGATAATTTCCTATAACCATTATTTGACCTAGTGATCCGCAAACAAACTCATCTGTAGGGAGGAAGGCACTCAGAGCCGACACGCAGGTTTGTTGCATCACATGTCAAATTGTAATGGAGGCCGCGGGAATTAATTAAAATGTCCCTCTCCCACTTAGTAAATTAACAATGAGGAATTTTCAAGCACACACAACATGCATATAAAACAAATCAGCAATAAATATGGAAAAATCATAATTTTTCCAACTATTATGGCATTGTTCTCCAATATGCGTCCCGTCATGTCGCCTCCTCGTCCGCTCCTCCTACGCCATGTACGAGCCAATCGGAGATCCGAGCCGAAAATAAAACCTATTTTATTTTACATCCATCGATCCTATACTCCACGAGGGAGTGTACATGAAATCTAGATCGAAAGTAAAATAAAATAAAGAGTGGATAAACAATGTCGTATTCAATTACAAAAATTAAATACTAATTTAGCCTCGTCAACCCCGAGGATTCAAATAATATACAATCACACACACATGCAATCACATACACACATATATGGCCATAATAGTTGGATCTTATGCCTGCAACCAAAAAGTTAGCCTACGCACATCCTACTATTATCCGGCATACACAATATATGATAAGTGCGTGAAAGTAATCGAATCCAAAACACATAAAACCGGAAACCTCGCTCTGATACCATTTTGTTAGTAATGTGCTAACCCTCGGAATGCTCATCAGCTCCCATGTCCCCGGATTAAAATTTTCAACAAATGAAAACTAATCCGGATGGGATGAGTTTCCTTAGCACAACCAATTCATCGTCGTGCCAACGACTCGAGCGATTGCTTGAACAAACTTGTTGTTCAAGCAATCAACTCTTCTAGTCGGTTAGCCGCGGAAGAGACGACGGACGGATCGCCGGTTTTTGTGTTTCTTATTCGGGGTCCATTATTATACAAATACATGCAAATGCAAACTAGTTTAATCAACATATACTAACATAAAGAACATAAGCTAGCATATCAATAAGAACATGCAAAGAACAATAATAAAAGTTGTAAAACTTTTATACCTCTTGATCTTCTATCGTATGTCCTAACCTCCTTGTAGACTTCGTGTGGGCGAAGATCCTCCACAAGTTGAAGCTTCCTAGGTCTTCTTCAATCCAAAGAAAGAAGAACTCTCCTTCCCTTCTTGCTTGAGCCAACCACCAATCCACAAAGGATTGGTGCTGCCGGCCCCAAAAATAGAGAGAACTAAATGGAAACCACCAAGGAACCAAACTAGGGACAAACCCTAGCTTCTAGTGCCGCCGGCCAAGATGAAATAAAGAGGAGAAGAGGAATGAGTTGAGCGCCGACCAAGGTAGAGGAAATAGAGATAGGTCCCGGCAACACCTTAGGAAGAAGAAGAGAACCTCTCCTATAGTTGCCGCCCACTCCAATTTCCAAACCCTAGCCGCCCAACCAAACCCTAACCTAGGATTTCTTGCCGCCCAACCAAAGGAAAGGCAAAACCCTAATCTCTTTGAAAACCATCTTCTATGTGCCGGCCATGGAAGAGGGGAAGAAGGATAGAGTGTGGACCGACCAAGGTAGAGGGTAGAAGGAAGGGACCGGCCATGCCTTAGGAAGAAGAAGAAGAATATCTTCCACTTGTTGCCGCCCATGTTTTCTCCCAAACCCTAGCCGCCCAAAAATTCTAAACCAACTAGGGTTTCTTGCCTCCAAAGGAAGCAAACCCTAATCCCCTAAAAACTTTTTTTGCCGCCCAACCCAATCTCCCATATATATAGAGTTAGGTTTAGGCATTGGTTTAATCTGTTGGGTGGTCGCTTCGGAGGCTCATTGGCTCCCATGTCCCCGGATTAAAATTTTCACTAATGAAAGGATTAATCCGGATGGGATGAGCTTCCTTAGCAACACCATTTCGTCGTCGTGCTAACAACTCGAGTGGTCGCTCGAACAAACTAGTTGTTCAAGCAACTCTACTCCTCTAGTTGATTAGCCGCGGAAGAGACGACGGATGGATCGCCGGTTTTTGTGTTTGTCTTCGGGGTCCATGATTATACAATATATATTCATACACACACATGCATAATCATTATATATAAGAACATGCTCAGATCTGAACATAAAGTTAAAATAACTTTATACCTTACGATCTTCTACCGTATGTCCTATCCTTCTCGTGGACGACGTGTGGACGAAGATCCTCCACAAGTAGAAGTCTTCTAGATCGAGTTCTCCTCTACCTTGTCCGCTGCGAACAAAGAGAAAAACCACAAATACCTTTCCTATCTAGAACCGACCACCAAGCTAGGAAGTTTGATGCAACCGCCGGCCAAGGAATGGATGAAGATGCGCCGGCCACCAAAACAAGAGGAGCCGCCGGCCACCTTTGGGAATTGGAGGAAGATGATCTTGCCGGCCACCAATGGGAGGAGAACCGCTGGCAAAGGAAGAAGAGAGTGGCTAAGATGAAGGGCGCCGGCCAAGGAAAGCTTGAATGAATTGGGCGCCGGCAACAATGTTGGATGAAGATGGTTGCCGCCCAACCTAGCTCCAAACCCTAGCCGCCCAACTCTTTCCAAACCCTAATCCCTATTCCAAAATCTATATCCTTGCCGCCCAACCCTAAGCCCTTATTTATAGAATTTAGGAGAAAGTTGGTTAGCAAAAATTATAGGAACTAACTCCTATATTCTTGCCGCCCAACCCCTAACTCCTTTAAGATTTGTTGCCGCCCAACCCATGGATGAGCCAAACCCTAATTCTAGAAATTTAGGCTTAAGCCTCCTCTATTCTCCACCGTCGGATCTAGGGATTTAATCTCCACCGTCGGATCTAGGATTTTATCCCAACCGTCGGATCTAGGATTTCATCCTAACCGTAGGATCTAGGATTTCATCTCAATCGTAGGATCTAGGATTTCATCCCAACCGTTGGATCTAGGATTTCATCCTAACCGTCGGATCTAGGATTTCATCCTAACCATCGGATCTATGGATTTAATCCAACCGTTGGTTCTAGGTTTTGTTTTACATTCTTGGATCTAGACTTCACAAGGATTATATTAGGCTACGATAGGGACCATAAGGAGGAGTTGGGTCTTGGCCACCCGATGGATCGGAACCACACAATCTTGATCCATCAATGATGTTCCATTCCACTAGAGGATCATCATTGAACTACCTCACCAACCCCCATAAATTAATATGGGCTCCATATATTATTTGTACATTAATCTCCCCGTGTTTAAGATATCGAATGTCCGTTAATTAATTGATTTACTGACCATCAATTAATTAACATCTAACTCCTCGAGTAGTACCACTCAACCTTATCATCATGTTGACTAAGTCAACCAAATTGGGTTTACATGATGAACCTTATGAGCTCCTCAAGGGGACATCATCAACCTAATATATAGGACACGGTTTCCTCCTATAATCAACGGCACACCATGTAAATAATATTATTTCCCAACTTACCGGGCATATTGATTTAATCCATCTAAATCTCACCCACTGGTAAATCAAAGAAATAAATACTAAGTACATGTGCCCGTTATTATATCGGGATTAAGAGCATGTACAACATAATATCCGAGGTCCGATTCAATTATGTAGTCAGCACTAAATTGAATCACCTCTATGTCGGTCCTGCTCAATACACCTTAGTGTACTAGTGTAACTCTATGTTCAAGATAAAACAATACCAAGCTACACTACAACCATGCCAATGGTTTGTCCAAAACCATCTTGGTTGTGAGCCTCTACTTATATTTTACAAGGGACTGATAACATGATCTTCTGTGTCACACCAAGCACCATGTTATCTACAATGTGGAATATTAGACAATATGCACACATATATAATGGATATATAAAATGCAAACAATGATCATGTGATTCTTATTTCAAAATAAAATGTTCATACAAAAAGAGCTAGGCTTTCAGTATACATTCCAACAATCTCCCACTTATACTAAAAGACTATGCAGTCATCTCTCTGCCATACATCTGATCCCCATATCCTCCACATGCCTATCAAATGCTTTCGCTGGAAGGGCCTTAGTGAATGGATCCGCCAGGTTATCCTCTGATGTAATCTTGGCGACAGCAACTTCCCCTCGCTTTACGATCTCTCGTATAAGGTGGTACTTGCGCTCTATGTGTTTACTCGCCTTATGGGCTCGTGGTTCCTTCGAGTTTGCAACTGCACCACTATTATCACAATAAATTGTGATAGTTCTGGGAAAACCAGAAATCACATCCAAGTCCATCAAGAAGTTTCTGAGCCATACAGCTTCCTTGGCTGCCTCAGAGGCTGCCACATACTCAGCTTCCATGGTAGAGTCCGCCACGCATTTCTACTTGACACTCCTCCATACTATGGCTCCACCTCCAAAAGTAAACACAAACCCCGAGGTTGACTTACTCTTGTCCCTATCTGATTGGAAATCCGAATCCGTGTAACCTACAGGGACTAATTGATCTGTCCGGTAAACCAGCATATAATCCCTAGTCCTTCT
Organism: Wurfbainia villosa; assembly: GCA_025175895.1. Taxonomy (NCBI): domain Eukaryota; kingdom Viridiplantae; phylum Streptophyta; class Magnoliopsida; order Zingiberales; family Zingiberaceae; genus Wurfbainia; species Wurfbainia villosa. The sequence goes on from CM045995.1 coordinate 29,955,180, forward strand.
CAGGTACTTCAATATATGCTTTACCGCAGTCCAATGTCCCTGTCCAGGATTACTCTGATATCTGCTAACCATGCCCACGGCAAAGCAGATGTCCGGTCTCGTACATAGCATCACATACATAAGGCTTCCTACTGCCGAAGCATAAGGAACCGCCTTCATCTCCTCTATCTCCTTTGATGTTTTGGGACACATCTCTTTAGATAAAGGAACTCCATGCCTAAAAGGTAGAAAGCCTTTCTTGGAGTTCTGCATGCTAAAACGAGCAAGGATAGTGTCAACATATGAAGCTTGAGATAAGCACAACATCCTTTTCTTGCGATCCCTTATAACTTTGATCCCAAGGATGTGTCCCACTTCTCCCAAGTCCTTCATGTCAAACTGTTTGGACAACCATACCCTTACGTCTGATAACACTTTGATATTGTTGCCAACTAACAAAATTTCATCTACGTATAGTACAAGAAACACCACTACGTTTCCGTCACTTCTCTTGTATACACAAGGTTCATCCGGACTTTGAATAAATCCATATGACTGGATTACCTCATCAAAGCGGATGTTCCAAGATCTAGAAGCTTGCTTCAATCCATAAATGGACCGATTAAGCTTACATACAAGATGCTCTTTGCCTTTAGCAATGAATCCTCCGTTGCCGCTGATATAGATGTTCTCTCAAGACTTCCAGTTAAGGAAAGCCGCCTTGACATCCATCCGCCAAATCTCATAATCCATATGAGCACTATAGATAAGAGAATCCGGATAGACTTAAGATAGCTACTTAAAAGGTCTCCTCATAATCGATACCCTCTTCTCGAGTATACCCTTCGCAACAAGCCTAGCTTTGAAGGTTCTCAACCTTCCCGCCTACTCCTCTCTTTCTCTTGTAGATCCACTTGCATCCAATGGTTTTTACACCATCGGGTGGCTCTACTAGCTCCCAGACTGATTAGAATCCATAGATTCTATCTCCAATTCATCGCTTTTTCCAAGATACGATCTCTATCTTGGATTGCCTCGCCATATGTCCAGGATCAGTTCATGTTCACTGTGACTAAGTCCGAAGACTCTCCCAAAACATGAATCCGGGTTGTCTTACAACCCTCCCACTCTGACGAGGTGCCTCTATGTATGCTCTATGACACGCGGTGCGATGACTTGTGGTGTGTCCTCTTGTATGGTATCAAGTCGGGACTTCCCCTGTCAACTCCTCAAGAACAATCCTACTCGTGGGCTTGTGGTTCATCACATAGTCCTCCTCTAGAAATCTGGCATTCGTACTCACGATCACCTTCTGATCTCTAGGACTATAGAATAAACCACCCTTCGTTCCCTTAGGGTAGCCAACAAACAAGCGCACTACATGAGATTCCAACTTACCAAAGATCTCCCTTCAAAGACATGTGCTGTACTACCCCAAATCCGAATATGTCTTAGACTAGGCTTTCGCCCAGTCCACAACTCTGTGGGAGTAGAGGGTACTGACTTAGATGGAACCAAGTTCGTAATGTGTGTCATTGCTTCCAGAGCAAACCCCCAGAACGAATCAGGTAACTCAGAATAACTCATCATCGATCTAACCATCTCCATAAGAGTCCTATTCCTTCGCTCCGCTACACCATTCTGCTGGGGTGTGCCAGGTGCAGACAATTGGGATTGAATCCCAGCCTCTGATAAGTAACTCCTAAACTCTCCCAAGAGGTACTCGCCACCACGATCAGATCGTAATGTCTTGATACTTTTACCTTGACGGTTCTCCACATCAGCCTTGAATTCTTTGAACCTGTCAAAGCATTCAGACTTGCGGCGCATCAAGTAAATGTATCCATATCTTGAATAATCGTCTATAAAAGAGACGAAATATTCAAAACCACCTCTTGCCTGGATAGTCATAGGACCGCACAAATCAGAATGAACCAGTTCTAACACATCTTTGGCTCTATACCCCTTGGCCTTAAAAGGCCTCTTGGTCATTTTACCTTCCAAGCATGATTCGCAGGTTGGGAGATCCTCCACCACTAATGAACCCAAAGGTCCATCAGCTATCAACCTTTGAATTCTGCTTAGGTTAATATGACCAAGCCTTAGAAGGCAAAGATATGTTTGGTTCATTTGCGAAGGTTCTTTTCTCTTATTAGACTTAGAAGATGAGTTATTGATTTCTATATGCATCGTGGGAGTTTTCGGTTCAAGAGTATACAAATTGCCAACCAATGAAACTGAACAGATAATCTCCTATTCGTTTTATAACAACTCTGTCATTAAAAGAAACAGAATACCCATCCAAAAACAATTTAGAAACTGAAATTAAATTCTTTCTAAAAGTAGGTACATAAAGACAATTTCTTAAAACCAAAACATTATTCCTATCAAAAGATAAATAAACGTCTCCCACTGCAATAGCCGCCACCTTTGAAGCATTGCCCATGAAGACGGTAATCTCTCTCCTCAATTAGTCCGGTTTCTGGAACCCTGCAAAGTATTGCAGACATGATCGATGGCTCCTGTATCTACACACAGTAATCGTAGATAACACCGCTAAACATGTTTCAACAACTAAATAAGAAGATATACCTTTGTTCTTTTGGCGAGCGATCCGCCTTCCAATGTCGATCTGCTTGCAAGTGAAGCACTTGCCTTTCGGCTTCTTTACTCTGCACGAGGTCCCACTTGCCACTTTCTTCGCTCTACCTTGCTTCTTCTTCTTACCTTTGGGTTTAGAGGAAGAAACCTTACGAGCGACTATGGCTTGAGAACTACGAAAAGCCCCTCTGCCACTGGAGTTCTGTCAAAAGCTCCGCCAACGAATACAACCTCTTGTTCATGTTGTAGTTGAGGCGGAACTGCTCAAAACTCCTAGGCAGAGACCGGAGAATGATATCGACCTGGGTTTCCCCATCGATCTCAGCTCCGAGGACTTCCATCTCATTAAGATGAGCCATCATCTTGAGAACATGGTCCCTAACGGGTGTTCCCTCGACCATGGTGGTCGTCATCAAGTTTCTCATTGCCTCCTGCCTAGCCGCCCTACTCTGATGTCCGAAAAGTTCCTTGAGATTGAACATCATGTCATAAGTTGTGGCTATGGCCTGATGTTGATGTTGCAGCACATTTGACATAGATGCCAAAATGTAACACCGCGCCATCTCATCTGCCTTAACCCATTTCTTATAATGTTCTTTCTCCTTTTCATCAGAGTCATCGGTGGGCTTAGGAGGACAGACCTCGAAGAGTACAAATTTGTACTCCTCCGCAGTTAAGACAATATCCAAGTTTCTTTTCCAATTAATGTAGTTTGGACCAGTAAGTTTGTTTTCTTTTAAAATCACAGCAAGTGGGTTGAAATCCATTTGAAAATCCTAAAAATCACAATGATCAAAAAATATCAGATTTCAAATAATATTGATTCCTCAAAACAATAAAATCCTGAAATCAACCAACACCTCAAAACACCGAGAATATCGCATGCCACGATAGTGTGGACGTATACGAATTCTACATTTGTAACAGGAGGTTTTACCCATTAATTTTATTATCTTGTCGACCTTACTTTTTGACAAATAAAATTAATAGTTGGTTCCTCTTTAGCCCTACAAATAAAAGCAGTGACTCCGATGGGGAGGATACCTTTTATTTGCATCTAAGTGTGCACCATTACACGATACTAAGGGAATTATTTCGGATTATGTGCCTTACCAATGGGGAAGTACACACGCTCCTAAATAATTTCCTATAACCATTATTTGACCTAGTGATCCGCAAACAAACCCATCCGATGGGGAGGAAGGCACTCAGAGCCAACGCGCAAGTTTGTTGCATCACACGTCAAATTGTAATGGAGGCCGTGGGAATTAATTAAAATGTCCCTCTCCCACTTAGTAAATTGCAATCGAGGAATTTTAAAACAAACACAACATGCATATAAAACAAATAAGCAATAAATATGGAAAAATCAGAATTTTTCCAACTATTATGGCATTGTTCTCCAATACGCATCCCGTCGTGTCGCCACCTCGTCCGCTCCATCTTTTCCCGTGCGCAAGTCACCAAAGAGTTCGAGCGAGATAAATCATATTAATTTACATCCATCGATCCTATACTCACGAAGGAGTGTACAAATAATCTAGATCAGTAAACTAAAATGGCGGCTAAACAATGCGTATTTAATTACAAAAATTAAATACTAATCTAGCCTCGTCAACCCCGAGGATTCAAATAATAAATTTTTACACACATCCATTCACATACACACACATGGCCATAATAGTCGGATCTTATGCCTGCAACCAAAGAGTTAAACTATGCATATCCTACTATTATCCGGCACATATAATATATGAAAAATGCATAAAAATTAACCGAATCCAAAACACACAAAACCGGAAACCGTGGCTCTGATACCAATTGTTGGGTGGTCGCTTCGGAGGCTCATTGGCTCCCATGTCCCCGGATTAAAATTTTCACTAATGAAAGGATTAATCCGGATGGGATGAGCTTCCTTAGCAACACCATTTCGTCGTCGTGCTAACAACTCGAGTGGTCGCTCGAACAAACTAGTTGTTCAAGCAACTCTACTCTTCTAGTTGATTAGCCGCGGAAGAGACGACGGATGGATCGCCGGTTTTTGTGTTTGTCTTCGGGGTCCATGATTATACAATATATATTCATACACACACATGCATAATCATTATATATAAGAACATGCTCAGATCTGAACATAAAGTTAAAATAACTTTATACCTTACGATCTTCTACCGTATGTCCTATCCTTCTCGTGGATGACGTGTGGACGAAGATCCTCCATGAGTAGAAGTCTTCTAGATCGAGTTCTCCTCTACCTTGTCCGCTGCGAACAAAGAGAAAAACTACAAATACCTTTCCTATCTAGAACCGGCCACCAAGCTAGGAAGTTTGATGCAACCGCCGGCCAAGGAATGGATGAAGATGCACCGGCCACCAAAACAAGAGGAGCCGCCGGCCACCTTTGGGAATTGGAGGAAGATGATCTTGCCGGCCACCAATGGGAGGAGAACCGCCGGCAAAGGAAGAAGAGAGTGGCTAAGATGAAGGGCACCGGCCAAGGAAATATTGAATGAATTGGGCGCCGGCAACAATGTTGGATTAAGATGGTTGCCGCCCAACCTAGCTCCAAACCCTAGCCGCCCAACTCTTTCCAAACCCTAATCCCTATTCCAAAATCTATATCCTTGCCGCCCAAACCTAAGCCCTTGTTTATAGAATTTAGGAGAAAGTTGGTTAGCCAAAATTATAGGAACTAACTCCTATATTCTTGCCGCCAAACCCCTAACTCCTTTAAGATTTGTTGCCGCCCAACCCATGGATGAGCCAAACCCTAATTCTAGAAATTTAGGCTTAAGCCTCCTCTATTCTCCACCGTCGGATCTAGGGATTTAATCTCCACCGTCGGATCTAGGGATTTAATCTCCACCGTCGGATCTAGGATTTTATCCCAACCGTCGGATCTAGGATTTCATCCTAACCGTAGGATCTAGGATTTCATCCCAACCGTAGGATCTAGGATTTCATCCCAACCGTTGGATCTAGGATTTCATCCTAACCGTCGGATCTAGGATTTCATCCTAACCATCGGATCTATGGATTTAATCCAACCGTTGGTTCTAGGTTTTGTTTTACATTCTTGGATCTAGACTTCACAAGGATTATATTAGGCTACGATAGGGACCATAAGGAGGAGTTGGGTCTTGGCCACCCGATGGATCGGAACCACACAATCTTGATCCATCAATGATGTTCCATTCCACTAGAGGATCATCATTGAACTACCTCACCAACCCCCATAAATTAATATGGGCTCCATATATTATTTGTACATTAATCTCCCCGTGTTTAAGATATCGAATGTCCGTCAATTAATTGATTTACTGACCATCAATTAATTAACATCTAACTCCTCGAGTAGTACCACTCAACCTTATCATCATGTTGACTAAGTCAACCAGCTGGGTTTACATGATGAACCTTATGAGCTCCTCAAGGGGACATCATCAACCTAATATATAGGACACGGTTTCCTCCTATAATCAACGGCACACCATGTAAATAATATTATTTCCCAACTTACCGAGCATATTGATTTAATCCATCTAAATCTCACCCACTGGTAAATCAAAGAAATAAATACTAAGTACGTGTGCCCGTTATTATATCGGGATTATGTCACGCCCGCCCTTCCGGGACCCTAAATGTCCGGAGAGGCGGCGCGTGACGCGACCGTACATACATTACATACAGCGGAAGACTTTATACATACTTCTTAATTCTCACAGCGGAAGACTTTAGACATACTTCTTAATACTTTTTTTTTTTGTTTTTCTTTTAAACATAAACATGCATTAACACATATATACATATATATATATATACTTCTTCTTCTTAGCATAGAGTATGCTTCATAGCGTGGATAGATACTTCTTCTTACTTCTTCTTTACTTCTTCTTCTTAACATAGAGCATGCATCATATATGCAGATACTTAGTGCTTAGTAAATTCATAACATCATCATCATAAGGAGACATAAGTGAAGACATGAATAGACATCTTTATCATAGGTAAACATGTTTAGACCTAACGGATCTTCTCCACCATGCCACTACCACACACATTGGCCCCTCCTGCTGCTCCCTTTAGTTTATCCATCCCTTACCCTTATCTGCGATGAGGAAAGATAAACTATAAGCACATAGGCTTAGTAAGATCTGTCCTACTCACTAAAACCATACATTATCATTAATCATGGCATGCGGATTCACAACATAGAAGCAATATAACATGTAACATACTTGGTGTCATCAACTTAACATGTAGCATAAACGTAAGTGAAATATAACATGGATCACCGTATCATCAAACATAACTTATAATGTATCTAACGTAAACATGTAAACATTCATAGCATAGTGTAAAGCATAACTTTCATAACGTATCTAACGTAAGCATGTAAACATTCATAACATATCATAAAACATAACTTTCATGACATATCTAACGTAAGCATGTAAACGTTCATAACATATCATAAACATAACTTTCATAACATATAACTTAACGTTCTTGGCATATCGTTTAACATAACATGTAACTTAACAATCATGGCATATTATTTAACATTACATGTAACTTAACAATCATGGCATATTATTTAACATTACATGTAACTTAACAATCATGGCATATTATTTAACATTACATGTAACTTAACAATCATGGCATATTATTTAACATTACATGTAACTTAACAATCATGGCATATTATTTAACATTACATGTAACTTAACAATCATGGCATATTACTTAACATAACATGTAACTTAACAATCATGGCATATTATTTAACATTACATGTAACTTAACTTCATGGCATATTACTTAACATAACATGTAACTTAACAATCATGACATACATATGCAAGATGCTTTTGAAAATATATATACTAGGTACGTAAATATAAATCTCAACATATTTGGGCCCGGCATTGTACCACTTCTTCATTATCATAGCGCGCATCCCTAAATAGGCCCGAGGTAGCAAGTCTCGAACCTAATAGGTTTCTAGGCCCGAGTCTTATTCCATCGACCTAGGGGCAATCGTCATAGCGTAGAAGCCCATCCTAGGCCCGAGTCTTACTCCATCGACCTAAGGCATCTTGAAGCCCATCCCGTACTAGGCCCGAATCTTATTCCATCGACCTAGGGGCAATCATACATAGAAGCCCATCCTAGGCCCGAGTCTTATTCCATCGACCTAGGGCATCTTAGGAGCCCATCCCTTCTTGGACCTTGTTAAGGTCTTGGTACAAGCCATGCAGAAAGTAAAATACTTATATGCTTATTTTACAACATAGCTTATTTCTTTAACATAGCATAGCATACTTCATTTCATAACGCATCATGCTTCATTTCATTCACATAGCATAGCATACTTCATGTCATAACATCTTAGCTTATTTCATTAACATAGCATAGCATACTTCATTTCATACACATCATGCTTCATTTCATTCACATAGCATAGCATACTTCATTTCATAACAACTTATCCTATTTCATTAACATAGTCATGGCATACTTTATTTCATAACAACATAACTTATTTCATTAACATAGCATGGCATGCTTCATTTCATAACAACATAACTTATTTCATTAACATAGCATGGCATGCTTCATTTCATAACCACATAACTTATTTCATTAACATAGCATGGCATGCTTCATTTCATAACAACATAACTTATTTCATTAACATAGCATGGCATGCTTCATTTCATAACCACATAACTTATTTCATTAACATAGCATGGCATGCTTCATTTCATAACAACATAACAATTCATAGTATGAACTTCATTGTACCCTAAAGAGGTCAAAGGTGGCCGAATGGTCCTTATAGGCTTTTTAGGGTTTAGACCTTTAACCTAATTCAAGTAACATACATATGCATACAAATTCCATAAAATTCATGGTATGAACTTCATTGTAACCTAAGAACCAAAGGTGGCCGAATGGTCCATGTAGGGCCTTTGGGTTTAAACTTTGACCTAATCCCTTTTAAACTTAACCTCATCATATAGTTACAAAACATAGTATGGAACTTCATTGAAACCCTATAGTGGGGTTTGGCCGAATAGAACTATAGTGTTCATTAGGGTTAGCTTTTGCTCTAACCCACTTTAAACCCTAAAATCATCATCTAGTTCCCATAATATGGCATGGAACTTCATTGAAACCCTAAAGTAGGGTTTGGCCGAATAGAACTAAAGTGTTCATTAGGGTTAGCTTTTGTTCTAACCCACTTTAAACCCTAAAATCATCATCTAGTTCTCATAATATGGCATGGAACTTCATTGAAACCCTAAAGTAGGGTTTGGCCGAATAGAACTAAAGTGTTCATTAGGGTTAGCTTTTGTTCTAACCCACTTTAAACCCTAAAATCATCATCTAGTTCTCATAATATGGCATGGAACTTCATTGAAACCCTAAAGTAGGGTTTGGCCGAATAGAACTAAAGTGTTCATTAGGGTTAGCTTTTGTTCTAACCCACTTTAAACCCTAACATCATAATCTAGTTATATAGCATAAACATAGCATAGAGCTTCTTTGAGACCCTAGTTCATGACTTGGCCGAATGGGTCATGGAGGCCTCTAGAGTTAGATCTTTATCCTAATCCCTATAACATGCTAACATCATCACTTGCAAGCAAAAACAAGATCTAACTTCAATAAAACACCAACAAAACCCATGTTGGCCGAATGGTTCATAGGGTTTCCTAGGTTTAACTTTTGACCTAATCCATTTTAAGCCCTAACGTCATCATCTAATTACAAAAGCATGGCATACAACTTCATGGAAACCCTAGATCATATCTTGGCCGAATATAACAATATAAATTTCTTTTATAAAATGTCAAGCAAGCTACTCGTATGCGGGTGAGGATACTTACATCCTTGCGTTGCTTTTGGTGAGAAGACAACCTAAAGAACCAACCTAGCCTAGCTTTCTTGCTTGGATGAGGCTCGGCCAAAAGAGGGAAATGGAGAGGAAGCCTTAGAATTTCGGTGAGAAGAGAGGAAGAAGAAGAGAGGAAGTAAACAATTTCAATCTTCCTCTTCTTTATAAAGGGGAGGAAGAGAAGTTCCTCTTTTCTTTTCTATGCCTCTTCATTTACCCTTAGTCCCATTTATCTATAGTCCCCCTTTCCTTAATCATACAATCCTATTGGGCTTATGGTTAGTGGGTACATCTATAGGGCTTGGCTATCTCTAGAGGTCCTGGAGTTCAATTCCTAGGTCTTGTATCCATTTTTGGCTTATTTTCTTTTGTTTTGGAAAAGGCCTACATAAAGCCCATTATCATCAAGCCAAAAATTCTTGTAAAATTGCTAGGAATTTTACGGCGTTACAATCCTTCATACCTTTAAAAGTTTAGTCCTCGAAACTTAGAACAATTGGTACTTCTTCTTCATGTCCTCCTCGCGTTCCCGGGTAGCCTCCTCGTGACTTGATTACGCCCGCAGGACCTTTACTAAGGGTACCTCTTTGTTCCTTAGCCTCTTGATTTCTCGGTCTAGTATTTGGATAGGCCGACTTTCAATACTTAGGTCCTCTTGAACTTGTCTTGTTTGTGGCTCGATCACTTGGTCATCTGGAAATGCATTTCTTGAGCACGAGAGACATGGAACACGTTGTGAATAGCCGACATCTCTTGAGGCGGCTCTAGCTTGTAAGCTACATTGCCAATCCTCTGCGATATCGGATACGGTCCCACGTAGCGTGGACTCGGTTTACCCTTCTTTCGAACCTCATTACTCCCTTCATGGAGCCACTTTGAGAATACTAGGTCCCCAACCTCGAATTCTAATGGTCTCGCCTATTATCCGCATAGCTCTTTTGTCGGCTTTGGGCGGTTTCAATTCTCTGGCGGATGTTAGTATAGATCGTGGTGTCATCGATGAAATCCGTCGAGTCCCATCCTCTTCTTTTCACCACCCTCGTGCATATGGGAGATCTACATTTCCTCCCGTATAGAGCCTCGTAGGGTGCCATTCCAATAGTAGCTTGGTAGCTATTATTGTGTCTACCGCAAACATAAGTATCGACACGGCTACCTTTGAAATCCGAGGCGCGAGCTCTTAACATATCTTCCAAGATTGATTTACCCTTTCGTCTGTCAGTCATGCGGGGATGGAAGGCACATCTTGAACAATAACTTTGTGCCTAAGGCCTTTCAACGCACTCCCGAAATGGGAAATAAGCGACCATCTCTATCGAAATGATGGTCTTAGGGATTCCATGGAGTCGGATGATTTCCTAGCATATAAGTCCAGCAGTTGCTCCATCGAATAGGTCATCTTGATTGCTAAGAAATAGGCGGACTTCGTCAATCTGTCCACAATTACCCATATAGCATCATAACCATTTGTTGTCTTCGGAAATCCTGAGATGAAATCCATAGAAATGTCCTCCCATTTCCATTCTGGAATCTGGATCGACTGCAGTGTTCCTCCAGGTCTTTGGTGCTCTGCCTTAACCCTTTGGCAGGTCAGGCAAGTACTGACATACTGAGCCACATCTCTTTTCATTCCAAACCACCAAAACTTTCGTTTCAGGTCTTGGTACATCTTGGTGGTGCCAGGATGCATCGCATAAGGAGTCCGTGAGCTTCCTCAAGTATCTCCTTCCGTAATTCTGGATCGTCGGGAATACACAAGCGATCCCTGAGGTAGAGTACTCCACTATCAGAGATCCGAAACCCGTCGTCCTTTCCCTCTAGGACCTCTTGCTTGATCCTCTGAAGGCTTGGGTCACGGGCTTGCTTTTCCAGTATATCATCGAACAGCGTCGGTGCTATCGTCAGGGTTGAGAGCTGTCCGGAAATGATTTCTACCCCGTAACGCGTAATCTCTTTTTCTAAGGGTCGAGATAGCCGAGAGGGACATCAAGGTGGCGCAGACTTCACGAGTGCATCAGCCACCTTGTTAGCTTTCCCCGGATGGTAAAGAATCTCGCAGTCATAATCCTTGACGAGCTCGAGCCATCTGCGCTGTCTCATGTTCAGGTCCTTCTGTGTGAAGAAATATTTCAGACTCTGGTGGTCTGTATAAATCCTACACTGAGCTCCATAGAGATAATGCCTCCATGTTTTGAGAGCAAAGACCACGGCTGCTAGCTCTAAATCGTGGGTGGGATAATTCCTTTCGTGTTCCTTGAGTTGCCTAGAGGCATAGGCAATGACCTTGCCATTCTGCATAAGTACAGCTCCGAGTCCCATCTTAGAAGCGTCACTGTACATGTCGAAGCCTTCGTTACTGTCCGGAAGAGCAAGAATTGGAGCGCTGGTCAGTCTCCTTTTCAACTCTGTGAAACTCCTCTCGCAGGTGTCCGTCCACTCATATTTCTTGTCCTTTCTGGTGAGGATCGCCATAGCGGCAATCCCGAGAAGTTCTCTACAAACTTCCTAGTAACTTGCTAGCCCAAGGAAGCTTCTGATTTCGCTGGCATTCTTTGGTCGGTTCCAGTTACTCACGGCTTCAATCTTTATTGGGTCTACCATCACTCCGTGTTTGGATATTACGTGACCCAAAAACGATACTTGTTCAAGCCAGAACTCGCATTTGGAGAACTTTGCGAATAGCTGTTTTTCCCGCAGAATCTGCAATACCACATTCAGGTGTTCTGCATGCTCCTCGGGGGTTCTCGAATATATTAGTATGTCGTCTATGAAGACGATCACAAACTTATCGAGGAATGCCGAGAATACCCGATTCATCAAATCCATGAACAGGGCAGGTGCATTCGTTACTCCGAAGGGCATAACTACGAACTCGTAATGTCCATACCTTGTCCGGAAGGCCGTCTTTGGTATATCATCTGGTTTTACTTTTACTTGATGATAGCCGGACCTCAGGTCAATCTTTGAGAAGACGGCGGCACCTTTTAGTTGGTCGAACAGGTCATCAATCCGCGGTAAAGGATACCGGTTCTTGATCGTCACATTGTTCAGCGCTCGGTAGTCTATGCACATGCGCATAGACCCATCTTTCTTCTTCACCAACAGCACTGGAGCTCCCCATGGAGAGCGACTCGGGCGAATAAGTCCCTTGTCGAGTAACTCCTGTAGCTGTCCCTGAAGTTCCTTTAATTCAGCCGGCGCCATACGGTAAGGTGCTTTAGAGATCGGGTTAGTACCAGGAATCAACTCGATCTCAAATTCTACTTCTCTATCTGGGGCTAACCCTGGTAGTTCATCTGGAAATACCTCTGGGTAGTCGCATACAACTCTGACATTCTCTAGCTTCTGGCCCTCATCTTGACTTGTATCAACTACGTGTGCCAAAAACCCAGTGCACCCACTGTCTAACATCCTACGTGCCTGTAGGGCTGATAAAATCTTATTGGCTCTTCTTCTCGGTTCTCCGATAAATTCGAACTTAGGCTCCGCCTCCGGCTGGAATACCACTTTCCTCTTTCGGCACTCGATCGAAGCACCGTACTTGCTTAGGAAATCCATGCCTAAGATAATGTCATAATCCTGCATGTCGAGCACTATCAGATCGCAGTAGAGTTCTCTGTCTGCAATTCTGATGGGTGCGGCTCGCAGCATATGAGTGGAGGGCATTACTTCCCCCGAGGGTAGAGCGGTTAAGAACTTGTGACCTAGAGCTTGCGGTGGTATGTTTAGCATTCCAGTAAAGTGCGTAGAAATAAACGAATGTGTTGCCCCAGTGTCAAATAATGCAGTAGCGTGCTGACAGAAAATAAGTATCTGACCTGTGACAACTGTAGTGGCATTTGCCACATCTTCTTGGGTGAGAGAGAATACCCTAGCATCTGTCATAGCTGGTGGGGCTTCTAGTCTCCCTTGGTGGATTGGGGTTCCTTCGATTGCGGCCTGCATCTGATGTAACTGTGGAGGAGCACTCCTGGGTGGGCATCTGGTGAGGAGGTGCACAAGGATAGGACAATCTTTGATTCTATGCCTGTCCGTCACGTTGTAACATCGGTTTGTGCCTTGGTAGCATACTCGAGATGTATCTTCCGCGAGTAGCGCCTGAGGGATCCTGGGCTGCTTGCTCGCTGGACCTCCTTTAGGATTCTCCCATTGTCTCCTCTTGCCAGTGGGGTTTCCTTTCCAAGCACTCTGGTTCCTCTGACCTCCTGACTGGGCCTGCCCCCTGCCTTCACTCAGCGCTTTCTTTTGCTGATTAATGTTGCTCAGGTAATGCTCGGTAATTAAGGCACTACTGAACAGCTCCTCTGCGGTCTGCGGTCTATGAACTCCGCCGGCCACATTCGAGCTATTTCTGGTGAAGCATCTTGGCCATGAGTCGACCCTTTCTCTTTCCGTCTTGACCAACTCGGACGCAGTGCGTGAGTCGGTTGAATCTCTTCACGGCCCCGGCCGATGATAGGTCACCTTGTCGGAAACCAGTGAACTCGTCGTAATGCTTGTTGGTCACCCTCATGTGGAAGAATTCTTCGAAGAATTCGTACTCGAAATCTGCCCATCTCATCTGATTTACTTGTCTCTTGGTTTTAACCCGTTCCCACCACATCCGAGCATCTCCCGACAGGCAGAATGATACACACTTAATCTTCTCGCATTCGGGCCAGTCCAGTAGCTCCACGATGCTTTCCACCGTCTTGAACCAGGCTTGGGCATCCCATGGTTCACCAGTACCAGAGAAATTTTCCGGCTTTAGTCTCTCGCCCTTTGGATCGTAAGCTTCTGTCGAACCATCGGGGCCCGTTGGTGGGGTAGTAGGTTTCTCGCGATTCATTAGGGTAGTTATTACTTGTTGTTGTTCTGTAACTTGTCGTTGGAGTTCTGTGACTATGTGTGTAAGGTCATGCGGGGGTGCTAGCTCATCAGTTCTACTACTGCGTCTTCCAGACATGTTTATCTTCATACATTAAGGTAAACTAGTATAAGTTCCCGTTCGTTGTCCTACGCATACTTAGACTAAAGCTAACATAAAGTCATTTTAATCTTAAGGCATTTCATATCATACATGAATAAAATAAGCTAAGTTAGAGTAGACATAGAATTCTTACTTGGAGCGGCAGGATTGGAGCTTGATGTGTGTGTAGTGGAAAGGCAGATCCGCTCTGATACCAACCTGTCACGCCCGCCCTTCCGGGACCCTAAATGTCCGGAGAGGCGGCGCGTGACGCGACCGTACATACATTACATACAGCGGAAGACTTTATACATACTTCTTAATTCTCACAGCGGAAGACTTTAGACATACTTCTTAATACTTTTTTTTTTTGTTTTTCTTTTAAACATAAACATGCATTAACACATATATACATATATATATATATACTTCTTCTTCTTAGCATAGAGTATGCTTCATAGCGTGGATAGATACTTCTTCTTACTTCTTCTTTACTTCTTCTTCTTAACATAGAGCATGCATCATATATGCAGATACTTAGTGCTTAGTAAATTCATAACATCATCATCATAAGGAGACATAAGTGAGGACATGAATAGACATCTTTATCATAGGTAAACATGTTTAGACCTAACGGATCTTCTCCACCATGCCACTACCACACACATTGGCCCCTCTGCTCCCTTTAGTTTATCCATCCCTTACCCTTATCTGCGACGAGGAAAGATAAACTATAAGCACATAGGCTTAGTAAGATCCTGTCCTACTCACTAAAACCATACATTATCATTAATCATGGCATGCAGCATTCACAACATAGAAGCAATATAACATGTAACATACTTGGTGTCATCAACTTAACATGTAGCATAAGTAACGTAAGTGAAATATAACATGGATCACCGTATCATCAAACATAACTTATAATGTATCTAACGTAAACATGTAAACATTCATAGCATAGTGTAAAGCATAACTTTCATAACGTATCTAACGTAAGCATGTAAACATTCATAACATATCATAAAACATAACTTTCATGACATATCTAACGTAAGCATGTAAACGTTCATAACATATCATAAAACATAACTTTCATAACATATAACTTAACGTTCTTGGCATATCGTTTAACATAACATGTAACTTAACAATCATGGCATATTATTTAACATTACATGTAACTTAACAATCATGGCATATTATTTAACATTACATGTAACTTAACAATCATGGCATATTATTTAACATTACATGTAACTTAACAATCATGGCATATTATTTAACATTACATGTAACTTAACAATCATGGCATATTATTTAACATTACATGTAACTTAACAATCATGGCATATTACTTAACATAACATGTAACTTAACAATCATGGCATATTATTTAACATTACATGTAACTTAACTTCATGGCATATTACTTAACATAACATGTAACTTAACAATCATGACATACATATGCAAGATGCTTTTAAAAATATATATACTAGGTACGTAAATATAAATCTCAACATATTTGGGCCCGGCATTGTACCACTTCTTCATTATCATAGCGCGCATCCCTAAATAGGCCCGAGGTAGCAAGTCTCGAACCTAATAGGTTTCTAGGCCCGAGTCTTATTCCATCGACCTAGGGGCAATCGTCATAGCGTAGAAGCCCATCCTAGGCCCGAGTCTTACTCCATCGACCTAAGGCATCTTGGAGCCCATCCCGCATCTAGGCCCGAATCTTATTCCATCGACCTAGGGGCAATCATACAGAAGCCCGCCCTAGGCCGAGTCTTATTCCATCGACCTAGGCATCTTAGGAGCCCATCCCTTCTTGGACCTTGTTAAGGTCTTGGTACAAGCCATGCAGAAAGTAAAATACTTATATGCTTATTTTACAACATAGCTTATTTCTTTAACATAGCATAGCATACTTCATTTCATAACGCATCATGCTTCATTTCATTCACATAGCATAGCATACTTCATGTCATAACATCTTAGCTTATTTCATTAACATAGCATAGCATACTTCATTTCATACACATCATGCTTCATTTCATTCACATAGCATAGCATACTTCATTTCATAACAACTTATCCTATTTCATTAACATAGTCATGGCATACTTTATTTCATAACAACATAACTTATTTCATTAACATAGCATGGCATGCTTCATTTCATAACAACATAACTTATTTCATTAACATAGCATGGCATGCTTCATTTCATAACCACATAACTTATTTCATTAACATAGCATGGCATGCTTCATTTCATAACAACATAACTTATTTCATTAACATAGCATGGCATGCTTCATTTCATAACCACATAACTTATTTCATTAACATAGCATGGCATGCTTCATTTCATAACAACATAACTGATTTCATTAACATAACATAGCATACAATTCATGGTATGAACTTCATTGTACCCTAAAGAGGTCAAAGGTGGCCGAATGGTCCTTATAGGCTTTTTAGGGTTTAGACCTTTAACCTAATTCAAGTAACATACATATGCATACAAATTCCATAAAATTCATGGTATGAACTTCATTGTAACCTAAGAACCAAAGGTGAATGGTCCATGTAGGGCCTTTGGGTTTAACTTTGACCTAATCCTTTTAAACTTAACCTCATCATATAGTTACAAAACATAGTATGGAACTTCATTGAAACCCTATAGTGGGGTTTGGCCGAATAGAACTATAGTGTTCATTAGGGTTAGCTTTTGCTCTAACCCACTTTAAACCCTAAAATCATCATCTAGTTCCCATAATATGGCATGGAACTTCATTGAAACCCTAAAGTAGGGTTTGGCCGAATAGAACTAAAGTGTTCATTAGGGTTAGCTTTTGTTCTAACCCACTTTAAACCCTAAAATCATCATCTAGTTCTCATAATATGGCATGGAACTTCATTGAAACCCTAAAGTAGGGTTTGTAATAGAACTAAAGTGTTCATTAGGTTAGCTTTTGTTCTAACCCACTTTAAACCCTAAAATCATCATCTAGTTCTCATAATATGGCATGGAACTTCATTGAAACCCTAAAGTAGGGTTTGGCCGAATAGAACTAAAGTGTTCATTAGGGTTAGCTTTTGTTCTAACCCACTTTAAACCCTAACATCATAATCTAGTTATAAAACATAGCATAAACATAGCATAGAGCTTCTTTGAGACCCTAGTTCATGACTTGGCCGAATGGGTCATGGAGGCCTCTAGAGTTAGATCTTTATCCTAATCCCTATAACATGCTAACATCATCACTTGCAAGCAAAAACAAGATATAACTTCAATAAAACACCAACAAAACCCATGTTGGCCGAATGGTTCATAGGGTTTCCTAGGTTTAACTTTTGACCTAATCCATTTTAAGCCCTAACATCATCATCTAATTACAAAAGCATGGCATACAACTTCATGGAAACCCTAGATCATATCTTGGCCGAATATAACAATATAAATTTCTTTTATAAAACGTCAACCGAAGCTACTCGTATGCAGGTGAGGGATACTTACATCCTTCGCGTTGCTTTTGGTGGAGAAGACAACCTAAAGAACCAACCTAGCCCTAGCTTTCTTGCTTGGATGAGGCTCGGCCAAAAGAGGGAAATGGAGAGGGAAGCCTTAGAATTTCGGTGAGAAGAGAGGAAGAAGAAGAGAGGAAGTAAACAATTTCAATCTTCCCTCTTCTTTATAAAGGGGGGAGGAAGAGAAGTTCCTCTTTTCTTTTCTATGCCTCTTCATTTACCCTTAGTCCCATTTATCTATAGTCCCCCCCCTTTCCTTAATCATACAATCCTATTGGGCTTATGGTTAGTGGGTACATCTATAGGGCTTGGCTATCTCTAGAGGTCTGGAGTTCAATTCCTAGGTCTTGTATCCATTTTTGGCTTATTTTCTTTTGTTTTGGAAAAAGGCCTACATAAAGCCCATTATCATCAAGCCAAAAATTCTTGTAAAATTGCTAGGAATTTTACGGGCATTACAGATTAAGAGCATGTACAACATAATATCCGAGGTCCGATTCAATTATGTAGTCAGCACTAAATTGAATCACCTCTATGTCGGTCCTACTCAATACACCTTAGTGTACTAGTGTAACTCTATGTTCAAGATAAAACAATACCAAGCTACACTACAACCATGCCAATGGTTTGTCCAAAACCATCTTGGTTGTGAGCCTCTACTTATATTTTACAAGGGACTGATAACATGATCTTCTGTGCCACACCAAGCACCATGTTATCTACAATGTAGAATATTAGACAATATGCACACATATATAATGAATATATAAAATGCAAACAATGATCATGTAATTCTTATTTCAAAATAAAATGTTCATACAAAAAGATCTAGGCTTTCAGTATACATTCCAACATAATCTCCACCGTCGGTTCTAGGGTTTTAATCTCAACCGTCGGATCTAGAGATTTAATCTCAACCGTGGGTTCTAGGGATTTAATCCCAACCGTCGGATCTAGAGATTTAATCTCAACCGTCTGTTCTAGGGTTTTAATCCCAACCATCGGATCTAGAGATTTAATCTCCACCGTCGGTTCTAGGGATTTAATCCCAACCGTCGGATCTAGAGATTTAATCTCCACCGTTGGTTCTAGGGATTTAATCCCAACCGTCGGATCTAGAGATTTGTTTTCCATCATTTGATCTAGACTTCATGAGGTTTATATTAGGCTACGATAGGGACCATGAGGAGCAGTTGGATCTTGGCCACCCGATGGATCGGAACCACACAAACTTGATCCATCAATGATGTTCCATTCCACTAGAGGATCATCATTGAATTACTTCACCAACCCCCATAAATTAATATGGGCTCCATATATTATTTGTACATCCATCTCCCCGTGTTTAAGATATCGAATGTCCGTCAATTAATTGATTTACTGACCATCAATTAATTAACATCTAACTCCTAGAGTAGTACCACTCAACCTTATCATCATGTTGACTAAGTCAACCTGCAGGGTTTACATGATGAATCTTATGAGCTCCTCAAGGGGGCATCATCAACCTAATACATAGGACACGGATTCCTCCTATAATCAACGACACACCATGTAAATAATATCATTTCCCAACTTACCGGGCATATTGATTTAATCCATAGAAATCTCACCCTCTGGTAAATCAGAGAAATAAATAGTAAGTACATGTGTCCGTTATTATATCGGGATTAAGAGCATGTACAACATAATATCCGAGGTCCGATTCAATTATGCAGTCAGCAATAAATTGAATCATCTCTATGTCGGTCCTGCTCAATACACCTAAGTGTACTAGTGTAACTCTATGTTCAAGATAAAACAATACCAAGGTACACTACAACCATGCCAATGGTTTGTCCAAAACCATCTTGGTTGTGAGCCTCTACTTATACTCTACAAGGGACTGATAACATGATCTTCTGTGCCACACCCAAGCACCATGTTATCTACAATGTAAAGTATTACACAATATGCACATATATAAATACAAAGTGCAAACAATGATCATGTGATTCTTATTTCAAAATAAAATGTTCATACCAAAGAGCTAGGCTTTCAGTATACATCCCAACACATATCACATATGGTGTCTTGATGATTGCCTTAGATGAACTTGGTTAAGTGTGAAAGAAGCTATCTCTAGAGCATATCCCTAGAAGGAAGGAGGAAGATATGTATGACTCATCATTAATCGTACCATATCTAATAGAGTGTGATTTCCCTTCTCGAATACACCATTCAACTGTGGTGTTCCGAGTGGAGTGAGTTGAGATCGTATCCCACACTCAACTAGATAGTCATGAAAATCTTGGCTAAGGTATTCCCCACCTCGATCTGATCGAAGCATCTTAATACTCTTTCCAAGTTGGTTCTATACTTCATTCTTGAATTCTTTGAACTTTTCAAAGGATTCTGATTTGTGCCTCATAAGATACACATATCCATATCTACTGAAATCATCAGTAAATGTAATGAAGTATTGATAACCACCTCTGGCTGCGACTTTGAAAGGACCACAAACATCACTATGTATGAGGCCTAACAAATCTGTCGCTCGTTTGCCTTGTCCACTAAATGGAGTCTTGGTCATCTTGCCTAAAAGACAAGATTCGTATGTCTCATATGATTCAAAATCAAATGAGTCTAGTAATCCATCTCTATAGAGTTGGGATATGCGACTCTCATTTATGTGTCCCAAGTGACAATGTCAAAGATATGTCTGATTCAAATCGTTAGATTTGAATCATTTGGTATTTATGTTATAGACTGGGTTTTCTAGATCTAGAACATAGAGTCCATTCATCAAATGTGCACTGCAATAGAATATTTCATTTAAATAAATAGAACAATGTTTGTCCTTTATAGTAAATGAAAAACCTTTCTTGTCCAAACAAGAAACAGACATAATGTTCTTAGTTATTGCAAGTACAAAATAGCACTCATCAAGTTCTAAAATCAAACCACTCGGCAAAAATAAGGAACATATTCCTACAGCTATAGCAGCAAATCTTGCACCATTGCCCACATGCAGGTCCACTTCTCCTTGCGTCAATGATCTACTTCTTCTCAGGCCCTACACATTAGTACAAATGTGAGAAGCACAATCGGTATCCAATACCCATGAAGAAGAAATAGATAGGTTGACTTCTATAACATATATACCTGAAGCAGAAGTCTTACTTTGCTTCTTCTTGACTTCCTCAAGATACTTTTTACAGTTCCTCTTCCAATGTCCAGCTTCCTTACAGTGGAAGTAAGTCCCTTCCTTGGCCACCCCACCTTTGGGCTTCAATGCTTTCTTGCCCTTTTTTTGGGTCTTTCCTTTAGACTTCTTCTTACCTTTGCCCTTTTTAACCATAAGTATATCACTAGTACTAGGTTGTATCTTCTTAAGATTGCTCTCAACAGTTCTTAACATGCTTAAGAGCTCAGGCAACGGTTTGTCAATTTCACTCATGTAATAATTCATGACAAATTGACTGAAGCCTCTAGGCAAGGACTGCAGAATAAGGTCAGTGGCCAACTCTTTGCCTAAAGGAAATCCCAATCTATCAAAGTTCTCCACGTACCCAATCATCTTGAGTACGTGAGTTCCTATCGGTGTTCCTTCTTGCATCTTGCATTGAAACAATGTCTTAGATACCTTAGATCTCTCGTGGCTCGCTTGCCCTTGATATAGTTGCTTCAGGTGTGCAACCATAGCAAAGGCATCCATGTTCTCATGTTGCTTCTGAAGCTCATAGTTCATGGTTGCAAGCATAAGGCATGATGCATCTAATGCATCATCTTGATGTTTCTTGTAAGCATCCTTATCAGTACGAGTGGCATTGTTGGTGGGTGATTCAGGAATGGGTTGCTCTAGGACATAGAGTTTCCGCTCCTGTTTGAGAACTATTCTCAAATTCCTATACCAGTCAATAAATTTTGCTCCATTGAGCTTGTCCTTCTCAAGGACCGATCGCAGAGATAGGGTATTTGACGTATTTGAAGACATAGTGATCTACAACAGAAATGCAGACATGTATCATATTTCAATCATTTAATTAGGCCTTTAACTAAATGATTCTCCCACTAGTCACAAAGTGATACAAGATCCATATTATACTACATCTTGAGTTAGCTTTGGATAATTGCCCAAGACTCATATAAATTAGGTAGGTAACTCATACCAATTACATCTAATGTAACTCTTGTATATCTTTATGAACAACATTATTTGTTCATAGTGCCCATCGAATGAGATATCCTTCTAAATTACTACTCATCTTGGGTTAGCTTTGGCTAATCGCCTAAGATTTGTATAATGTAGGTAGATGTCTCGTATAAGCTATGCCTCTAAGTTCATCAATCCAATTGAGAGAGCTTAGTTAAGTCAAACCCAAAGTTTAATAGGCGGACATCACAATTGTCCTGTCGTACTTTACCGAGGTAAATCGAGTCACTTTGCTTTGGCAAACGTGCTATGATTGAACAAGGTAATAGTAAGTATTAAACTTTGGTAGGCATATAATAAGTGACCTAATTGTGTGACAACTAACTACTAACTACGCATGCATCTCATACAAGCATCACATACACAAGCATCACATGCAAGCCCTCTAATTGCTTTTCATGTTCAAAGCCTATTTAAGCCAATACAACCCTTGTCATTAATTCTCATTATCTCTTCATTAAGAAAACTCTTAATACCAAGACCCTTGGTATTCTCCTTCATGAATTCTCATCATGAATACCAAGGCCCTTGGTATTCCTATGCATGATTAATCAAATTAATCATGCATGATGATGATTCATCTTCCATGGTTCAACTTGAGTCTAACTTAAGTTTAACCAGTTTGAGTCTAAATCAAGTCTTGGCCATATGCTCAATTGTCCTTTTAGTCCAACTAAAAAGAAACCATCTCCAAAATAGAATGTCATTTGTGTGTAACCCTATAGGCTCTTGTAACATTGGCAATGTATCTAAAACCATTTTAGATACATAAGCAATGAGCGGAATCTAGCAATACATCATTGCTACCCAAGTTATAAGATCGTCGAGATCCGATAACCTTTCTATGACTATTATCATGTATGACGGTGTCCTTCTATCTTTGATATCTTAGATCGATCAATGAGGCATAAACCGTGTCATCCCCTTATCGATCTTTATGTTTCTTGATCACCAAGTAGACTCACTCAAACAAATGAGATCAATATCTCATATTGACTAATTTGAGTATGGTCATGCATTTCGTGGTCCTACTCTATCAAGAGGCCAAAGATATCACTCCTGTCATATGGGAGGGATAGATCTCATCTACATCACTCACATCCCTCCGCATAATTCGTTACATACCCAGTGATCGCCGTTATAGTGCACCCTGTTACGGTGTGACGTTAGACGATACCAAAGTACATAACTCCTTATGTAGGGAACCGTAGTGACTTCAGGTCTAAGGACTATTCATATCAATAGTCACATGAGAAAGTATATGACACTCATATAGTGATCCATGATACTTTCTCATGGTGGGTCAATTCAGTATATATATTCTCCAATATATATACCCATGTGTCAATGTGATATCACATATCCATGACTTGTGAGATCAAATCATCTATTGACCTACATGCTAGTCTCAATGTATTAATATTGCCTTTATCTATTAATACTTGACTAGGAATATTAAGAATAGTGTTCTCTACATCTTCTCATAATCAATTCTACCAATTGATATACTGTAGATTAGAACCTACTATTCAAGGACATTATTATATTTATTTTAGCTCTGGCACATGCATAAAGTAAATATAATAAACAATCATTGCCTTTTATTAATGAAATATGATACACATGATCCCTAATCAATCATCTCATGATTGGCACTAAGGGTTAACACTAACATAATATATAGGTTGCTGTTGAGAACCTTCCTGCTTCAGCAATACTGAACTGATAGCTCCTTCTGAAATAGCTAAATACATCGAGAGGGGTTCTCCTGATATTGATTTGGCTAGCAGAGGTAGTTCAGCCAAATACTTATTTAGTTTTTGGAAGGCTTGCTCACAATGATCATCCCATTGGAATCGAGCAGCCTTGCGCAAAATTCAAAAGAAGGGTAGCCCCTTGTTTTCCAATCTGGCTATAAATCGAGACAAGAAAACTATTCTTCCCACTAATTTTTGAGTCTCCCATAGATTAGTAGGTGACTTCATATTGCAAAGTGTCTGTACCTTCTCAAGATTAGCCTGCAACCCCTTCTCTATAACAATATATCCTAGAATTTTTCCACTTTTTACTCCGAAAAGACACTTCTTGGGGTTTAGCTTCATATTATACCTTCTCAGAGTAGCAAAGGTTTCTTCTAAATCTATTACTAGGTCCTGAGTCATTTTGGATTTGACCAGAATGTTGTCAACATACACCTCCACATTCTTGCCTTTTTGTTCTGCAAAAATTTTGTCCATGAGTCGTTGATAAGTAGCTCCCGCATTCTTCAGACCAAAAGGCATAACTACATAAGCATACAACCCTCCTGCCATCATAAAACTGACACGCTTCTGATCATCCTTCGCTAGTGGGATTTGATGATACCCTTGATAGGCATCCATGAGAGATACGACTTCGTACCCTACAGCGGAGTCAACTAACTGATCAATACGAGGTAAGGGGTAGTAGTCTTTAGGGCACGCTTTATTCAAATCACAAAAGTCGATATACATCCTCCACTGCCCAGAGAGTTTGGGGACCAGAACTACATTAGAACCCCACTTAGAGAATTGAATTTCTTTAACATGACCAGCTTGCAGTAATTTATCTGTTAGTGCAATCACCCCAGGTCACGATTAACCAGACTCGAGTTGGACTCGAGTAGTGTTTTGATGTTTGACAATGTTTTGGGGAGATTGTTGGTGCAATCGACCCGGGTCATGATTGATCGAACTCGAGTTTGACTCGAGTAGTATTTTGATGTTTGACAATGGTTTACCATTATTTGACAATATGGTTGACATAGGATTGACCATATGATGGAGAAGTCCAAGTCTTGTGTACTTGGCATTGAAAGTCCAAGCATGGGTCTTGGCAAGGGAAAGTCCAAGCTTGTGTCTTGGCAATTGGAAAGTCCAACATGGGTTGGCAAGGAAAGTCCAAGTAGGGGTCTTGGCAAGGGAAAGTCCAAGCTTGAGTCCTGGCAAATTGAAAGTCCAATATGGGTTGACAAGGGAAGTCCAAGGGGTGATATTGGCGGTGTAAAGTCCAAGGGTAGAGTCTTGGCAGCATAAGTCCAATGGTTGGCGGCGTAAAGTCCAAGCGAGAGTCTTAGCAGCGTAAGTCCAATGTGTCTTGGCGGTATAGACCAACTTAGCATTACAATGTTGGAGAATCGTTGCCCTACTAGAGGGGGGTGAATTGCCCTTGATGTGTACGATGGAATTCTCTCACGTCTTAATGGTCTACAATCGAAGTTAGCGCAGAGGAAATACTAATAATAAAGACAATTAAGCAAATACAACAAGTAAAGAGAAGCAAATGCTAAGATGAAGATGTAACGTGGTTCACAGCCCTTGTCGCTAGTCCACGGACGATTCGTAAGGTGAATCACTCCCTCAATAATCCACTAGTCTCTCCTTCAAGGTTGAGGTAAACCTTCTTACACAAATCACTCCCTCTTATAATAAGATTGAAATAAAACAAGAAGAGGAGTGTTAAAATGTGTTGGTCACTTGGGAGAAGTTTAGGAGTTAAGCATTAGCCTCCCAAGAGCACCCAAGGCCTCTTCTTATAGGGAAGAGGTCATTCTTCCTATTGGACAGCGAGCAGTCGACTGATGCAACAATCAATCGACTGTTGCTGTAGTCGTTGCCTCACAACGTCTTCATCCACATTGGCATCCAGCTAATGGCTCCCTAATCCGTTGACTGATCATGCTCATCAGTCGATTGATAGAGACATCAGGCGAGTGATCCAGATGATCAGTCGACTTTCAAATCTTTTATGCTCATGACCACCTTCAGCAGTCGATTGTTGTCCCTTGGCAGTCGACCGATGGTGCAGCAGTCAACTGCTGGGCCAAAAAGCCATCAGTCAAACACCGGTCGAGCACCAATCAAGTGCCATCGACTCGGAGAAGTCGACTGATATCTATATCAGTTGATTGGTGTCGGGTAAAACCTCAAACAAAACACTTGTTTGAGCCTTCAACGGTCGGGTAAACCTCAAATCACATGTTTGACCATCCGACACTTCTAATCGTGGAGTAGAAACCTCAAACTCATGTTTGAGCATCCGACTTATCCAAACGTCAGGTAAAACCTCAAACATAAGTTTGAGCATCTGACACTTAGCCATTCGGCCAAGTTCACCTATGAGCTATCATTACAATCGCTCATTCTCTCATCTCTCTTAGAGTCCCTCGCCGAAGCTCTCTTCGTCTGACCATGTCCCTCGGATGCACCAAGTACACGACTTCCACAATGCCATCCTTCACATCTCGCCCTAAAGTCTGCTTCCTTTGGCTTCACTCCAATTCTCCTCGTCTGGCGGTCCCTTGGATGCACCAAGCGCACGACTTCCACAATGCCATCCTTCACCGACTCAAGGACCCGAGTCATGAGATGGTGAACTCACCAATGCTATCATCAAGCTACCTCATGTGTGATTTACTAAGTCCTACACAACTTAAACACACATATCAAATCCATAACAACCTAACTTAAACCCTTTGCCACACACATCAAAACCACATCATACTTGGGTTGATTGCCCTAACAATCTCCCCCTTTTTGATGTGTGGCAACATGTTTAAGTTAGGTAAAATATTAACCAAATACATAAAGAAGGAAAGCATGTAAAACAAATATGAGCATCAAACACTCCCCCTTAATACATGCAACTCCCCCCTTAACACATGTTGATTCTTCCCTAGCATGATTAACTTAAACTCAATCATTTCTCCCCCTTTGACACCATAAAAACAATACACATATGCCATATAACATGACATTAAAGTCTAAAGGAAGAAAAAAATATCAAAACATGCTGAAAATACCCAAAATAGGTTGTGCACAGTTCCATCAGTCGACTATGTCAGAACTCCAGTCGACTAGCACCAATATTTCAGCCTTTTCTGATTTCGGAACCCGATTTCAGAAATGCATTAAAAATTAAAGAAAATTTAAAAAATCATAAAATTAAGGGAACATATTTCTCATAAGTCCCTCTATCAAGGAAAAATAATTTTTCATGAAAATTCATTCTATTTTCAAAAATTAGGCAAAACTCAAAAGGTGTAAAATGTCTCAATTTTGTATCAACTTGAAATCTAGTTTTGTCTTAGAAACTTTTCAAAACATGAACTCTCAGTTTTTGAAATATAAAATGGGTTTAAAATATTTAAAATATTTAACCATGATCTTTGGACAATATATCCATGAATTAAACGTAAGCTTTCCCCATAGTTGGTCTATGATTGCTCTATTATGATACACTTAATAATCCATCTAAATGCCATAGATATTAGTGAATTAATTGTATCATCCTAACATCTCACCCATTGCTATGTTTTCAATCAAGTTAGCCTTATGGTGAGTGTGAGATGTTCCTAAGGTATTATACTTAACCATCAATTTCATGCAATTCTACCCAAGTCAAGTATATATCATTCCAACATACCAATCATGATCATAACACAAATATTATCACTTAATTTACATATTATGATCATAATACAAATATAACATTCAATTCATAAATCTTGATCATTCATCAAGTATAAAATCAAGTACAAATCATGATTTAAACATTATAGCCAAATCATCCACCTTGCTCACAATAACTTAAATACTCCCCAACTTCAACATAAGTCAACCATTTATCATGATATAAAATAAGTCCAATATGGTTTACTATCTTAGGTTTCTCTAACCCTTGAGGATTGACTTGGGAACCCAATATAAATTCTTTCCAATAGGGTTCACCAAGTACTCCTTTGGGATTCATTTCCTAGCTACCATTATTGTTTTGGATTGTCCCCTAACAATTAGACAATGGTAGACTTTTTCATTTTTAGATCCCTTATAACCTAAGCCCTTCTTGTTAAAGCTAGCCCTTTAGCTCCCAATTATCATGTTCAAGGTGTTGGAGCCAATTGTGAATTTCTCTAGGGCCTTAGTGAGAAAATCTACCTTTTCCTTTAAAGCCTTATTTTCTTCAACACATGCATTATTTAAACTAGAAGAAGAAGCATTATCATTTAAACATGCATTTTCAAGCTTTTCTTCTAGATCCTTAATTTCATTTTGCATGCATTTGTTTTTCTTTTTAGCTCTAAATAAGTCATTAGTTAAGCTAGTAATCATGAAAATAATCTTTTTGGGAGGAAGATTTGTTACCTCACTTACCCAATCTCCTTGTTCTGAATCCGATAAGGATGATGCTCCCCCTATACTTAAGCTCTCCTCCTCACTTGTGCTTGCTTCTTCTCTTTCGAAGTCCAAGTCTTCTATTGCCATAAGTGCAAGGCTTGTGAATGCTTCTTCTTCATCAGATGAGGATGGATCATACCATGTGGCCTTCAAGCTTTGCATCTTCCCCTTTCCTTTTTCCTTGGATTTCTTTCCTTCATCCTTCTTCTTGCTTCCCTTCTTCTTGACTTCTTTCTTTTTCCTTTCTTCCTTGCTTTTGTTCAAGAGAGGACAATCATCTCTCATGTATCCCTCTCCTTGGCAATTGTAGCATATGATTTTTCTCCTCGGCCTTCTCCTATCATGAGACTTGTTAAATTTAAAATTCTTTAACCCACGTCTCACCTTCCTTACCATATATGCTTCCTCATTACTATTCATTGATGAGGAGGATTCTTCATCCGATGAGAAAGGTGGAGTCTCCTTCTTCTTTTTCCCTTTGTTGACTACTAGTGCTAATCCCCTTGATGGCTTGATTGGATCTTCTACTATACCTTCAAGCCTAGTTTCATGTAATTCCATAGTGGAGAAAAATTCTTCAAGAGTACTTACCTCTAGATTCTTGGAGATGTAGATTGAATCCACCAAAGAACTCCATTTGGATGACCGAGGGAATGCATCTATCGCCTTCATTACCATGTCCCGATTTGAAAG
This sequence comes from Wurfbainia villosa, assembly GCA_025175895.1. Lineage (NCBI taxonomy): Eukaryota > Viridiplantae > Streptophyta > Magnoliopsida > Zingiberales > Zingiberaceae > Wurfbainia > Wurfbainia villosa. The sequence continues at coordinate 29,984,237 of CM045995.1, forward strand.
CTTCTCTCCTACACTTGTCAAACCGGTGATTATTTCCTTAAACCTAGAATGCAAGGAAAGTACCTTTTCTTCTTTTTCTAGCTTGATGTTGCTTAATTGCGATCGGAGAAGGTCCCATCTTGCAAACTTTGCCTCGGAGGTGCCTTCATGGAGCTCTACAAGCTTTTCCCACATTTCCTTGGCACTAGAGCACTCTCCAATTCGGTTGATCTCTTGTTGAGGGAGCACATTGTATAGATGGTGCTTGGCCTTTGAATTCGCCAAGTGCTCCCCTCTTTGCTTCTTGGTCCATCTCGATTTTTCTAGCATTCTCCCTTCTTTGTCCCTAGGTATCTCGAAACCACTATCCATGATTAGCATTATATAAAAGTCTGTTTCGAAGAATACCTCCATTCTCTTTTTCCACCAAGAGAAATCGCCTTCGAACTTGGGTGGAAGAATGTTGGAGCCGGCCATTTCTTGTCGTGCTTGTTTTGGTGATGAGTCCATCGACAAGCTCCTCGCTCTGATACCACTTGTTGGAGGATCGTGGCCCGGCTAGAGGTGGGTGAATAGCCCTCGATGTGTACGATGGAATTCTCTCACGTCTTAATTGTCTACAATCAAAGTTAGCGCAGCAAAAATACTAACAATAAAGACAATTAAGCAAATACAACAAGTAAAGAGAAGCAAACGCTAAGACGAAGATGTAACATGGTTCACGGCCCTTGCCGCTAGTCCACGGATGATTTGTAAGGTGAATCACTTCCTCAACAATCCACTAGTCTCTCCTTCAAGGTGGAGGTAAACCTTCTTACATAAATCACTCCCTCTTACAATAAGATTAAAATAAACACAAGAAGAGGAGTGTTAAAACGTGTTGGGCACTTGGGAGAAGTTTAGGAGTTAAGCATTAGCCTCCCAAGAGCACCCAAGGCCTCTTCTTATAGGGAAGAGGTCATTCTTCCCGTTGGGCAGTGAGCAATCGACTGATGCAACTATCAGTCGACTATTGTTATAGTCGTTACCTCACAATGGCTTCATCCATGTTGGCGTCCAGCCAACAGTTCCCTAATCAGTCGACTGATCATTCCCATCAGTCGACTGATAGAGTCATCAATCGAGTGATCCAGGCGATCAGTCAACTTTCAAACCTTCTATGCCCGCGACCACCTTCAGCAGTCGATTGTTGTCCCTTGGCAGTCGACTGATGGTGTAGCAGTCAACTGTTGGGCTAGAAAGCCATCAGTCTAACATCGATCGAGCACCAGTCGAGTGCCATCGAATCAGAGTAGTCGATTGATATCTATATCAGTAAACTGGTGACGGGTAAAACCTCAGAAAAAACACTTGTTTGAGCCTCCGATGATCGAGTAAACCTCAAACCACATGTTTGAGCATCCGACACTTCCAATCATCGGGTAGAAACCTCAAACTCATGTTTGAGCATCCGACTTATCCAAACATCGGGTAAAACCTCAAACATAAGTTTGAGCATCCGACACTTAGCCATTCGGCCAAGTTCACCTATGAGCTATCGTTACAATCACTCATTCTCTCATCTCCCTTGGAGTCCCTCGCCGAAGCTCTCTTCGTCCGACCATGTCCCTCGGATGCACCAAATGCATGACTTCCGCAATGTCATCCTTCGCATCTCACCCTGAAGTCTTCTTCCTTTGGCTTCACTCCAATGCTCCTCATTCGATGATCCCTCATATGCACCAAGCGCACGGCTTCTGCAATGCCATCCTTCATCAACTCAAAGACCCGAGCCATGAGATGGTGAACTCACCAATGCTATCATCAAGCTACCTCATGTGTGATTTACTAAGTCCTGCACAACTTAAACACACATATCAAAATCATAACAACCTAACTTAAACCCTTTGCCACACACATCAAAACCACATCATACTTGGGTTAATTGCTCTAACAGACAATAGTCGATGGAAGCACCTGAAGGCTAGCGTATGGATGAACAAGTCATGGATGAATTGGTGGGATCTGATAGGCGTAAGGTTGATGGAGGTGGCTAGAAAACTTAGGTCTTGGCTAAGGATGGTATAGCAAATATGAGGGCATCATACTTAGTGTTAAAACCTCATGGATGAGGTTATCAGTCGACTGATATTATGCTCAGTCAACTGATGGGAGTCGACTGGAGTTCGACTGCAGGAAATGGCCTGGTAGTCGATTGACAGCATTGGGCAGTCAACTGATGGCCTGAGTAGTCAACAGATGGTCGATGTCGCCGACACAGAAGGTTCTAGAGTCGACTGTTAGGGTTTGACAGTCGAGTGATAGCTTGATTAGTCGACTGATGGGCATGATCAGTCGACTGATAGTCTATCCGTTGGAACTTATTGATAACAGATCTTTGTGTTGTGGTTGTTGGGTTTCCGACACCGCGGCGAGTGTGTGTTCGAACATGTTTCGTAAACATGTGCACAGCGGAAGAAATAAAAATAATAAATCTATATTTATTACAACACACACATCACACGCATGCATAGTACAACATGTGTAGACATAACCGTAAATTTAAATTTGCAATAAAAGAAAATTTAACTACGTATACCTTTCATATCACGTGTAGCGGGAACGGCATCAACCGGAACGATCCTCACCAGAATCGTCTCTATCCGTATCCACGCCGAGTATCTTCGGGATGACTTCACTAAGTCACGAGCCTCGTCTTCGTATGGGTTACTAGCCTCGTGTTGAAGATGATGTGATCGAGAGAGGATCACGATCCGAATCTAAATTCGGATCCAAAAACGAGTCCTCAAAACTCGCTTCTCCGGAGAGGTATTCGTCAACCGTTTGATGAATCCTTCGTCCTCCACCTCTGAGGATTATCGTAGATCGAACCCCCAGTAAGTAAGGTGCTGTCGGAGCTCCAAACGTCGTCCAAACGACGCTCCGACGAGAAGAAAACAAGCTGTCCAGAAAACTGGACAGCTTTGGTGGAGGAGTAGGGGCTGGCCAAAAAGGAAAGGTGGAGGCTCACCTTATTACCGAACCCAAGGGAGATCACCAGCCCTCCTCCGGCAGCAGCTCGTCTCCGGCAAGTGGAGAAAACGGCAGCAGCTGGTCGCCGGTTGGAGGAGATGGTCGGCGGCAATGGAGTTGGCGCCAACAAGAGGAAGAGGGTGGGCGGCCAAACTAGGGTTGCCTCTATTTTTAATTAGGGCTTAACAAACCCTTAAGCCCTCTTTTATAAAGAACTAATTCTCTTAATGGTTATTGGATCATAACCATAAGGCCCGTTAACCCGCTCCATTAACTTAAGTTAAAATAAACCAAACCATGATGGTTTATTTTAAGTTAAAACGAACCGAACCAACTTTGGTTCATTCGTTTAAAATAAACCAAACCCTTTGGTTTATTCTCCTCCATTGGATTAGAACCAAACCATTTTGGTTCATCCATTATGTCTTTATAAGACAAGGCCCATCCATGCTTCCATTGTGACTGAAACGATTTCATGCTCGCTCCATGTTTGATCCAACCAAACTTAGTTTCTCTCGGTCTGAGAATCCCATTCTCAAGCTCATTTTAAATCCTTCGGATTACGCTCATTGTGCGTGTGACCAAATAGGTTCTCGGTTTATGTTGGACGTCTATAATTAACCATTAATTATAGAAAGATCATGAGTGGCACCTAGTAGTACATCATGATCCCCAATTAACCGAAAAAATCAACAATTGATCCAGAACTATTTCTGAAACCCTTCAGCAGCTCGAATGAATCGTGCCCCATTCCCTTCACTCATCTTATACCCACTTGGTTCAGGACATGGTCTATAGTGTCAGTCCCCACTAGACTGACTACGTCACACCTAGCCTAAGTATCATTTCCTCGTCCTACGGATTCTAGTTACTGCACATGTATTGAAGAGTACCCTACTCTAAACATGTAATGCTTTGGCCAAAGACTTTAGTAACAATCCGACAAGAGGCCTTGGGTATACATCTCCTCACAAGGAGTGGTGAATCCTTTATAGGCTATTCAAACACCTTCGATCACTTCGACTTATACCCAATCATCCCGGGTAGACATCTCCTTAGAGATGTTTGCTTAAGATGTCAAAGCATAAGTCTCCATGATCAAGATGACTTGAATACCGCAAGTCAAAGGAACATCGCACTTAAGCTACAGTAAGAACTTCATTGACATATCTATATATGCAGAGAACCATATGAAGTCTTACGGCTGGTCACTCCAATGAACTAGTTACCATAACTAGCATCCACGATTAACTCCGGACATCACAATGTCTCCAGCTAGTGAGAATTAGCTGCTTGGATACACCAAGGAGTATACCTCATGCTAGTCTCGACAGAATTGATGGTGTCCAAATCCATCAAATCATCGACTAGGGATAATTCCGATACATCACAATTACACATGTAGAGATACTCACTAGTTGTGAACCAATCACAAATTCTCTCATGCTGTGAATCGTATCGTGGACATTCAGTAAATGAGTTTAAGATCCAATCAAATACATGAAAACATGTATACTCAAATAGTGAATCTTCATTTATCATATAAATGGTTCATACATAAGGTGATTGCCTTAGGACATCTCTCATATATAACTAACAGACTCCCACTTGGCCTAATGCCAATCACTACGGTATCCAATACCATAAGCTCTAACATGACCCTCAAACTAACTTTGAGGTAATGCTTTAGTCAAAGGATCCGCTAAGTTCCTTTCAGTGGGAATTTTCTCGATTTGTATTTCGTTCCTACTAATGATCTCTCTGATAAGATGATAGCGGCGAAGCACATGTTTGGATCATTGATGAGACCACATCAAGTTCATAGATGAACTTCTTGATCCAAACTGCTTCCTTTGCTGCTTCCAAAGCTGCAATGCTTTCTGCCTTAATGGCAGAATCCGCTATAGTGTCAAGCTTGGAACCTTTCCAACTTATTGCGCCTCCATTCCAGGTGAATACATAACCAGACTGAGACATGGAATCATCCTTGTCTGTCTGGATCTGGCATCCGTATACCCACATATCACCATGTACCCTTCTCCATATATTAGGAACACATCCTTAGTTCTTCTTAAGTACTTAAGGATCGTCTTAACAATCACCCAATGATCCATTCCTGGATCAGACTGGTATCTGCTCGTGACACTCAGAGCGTACGATACATCGGGCCTCGTACATAACATAATATACATGATAGATCCTATTGCGGATGCATAGGGAATCTTACTCATGCAAATCCTCTCGTCTTCTGTGCGCGGACACATAGACTTCGAAAGGTGTACCCCATGCCTGATGGGTAGGAAACCTTTCTTGGATTCCGACATGTTAAACCTCTTTAGCACTCGGTCTATATATGTAGACTGCGAAAGACCAAGCAACTGTTTCGATCTATCTCTATAGATCTTAATCCTGAGGATGTAGGTTGCTTCTCCCAGGTCTTTCATGGAGAATGTCTTAGATAACCAAACCTTAACTGACTGTAAGATTGACACATCGTTTCCTATAAGTAATATGTCATCGACATATAATACTAGGAACACGACTGCACTCCCACTAACCTTCTTGTACACACAAGGTTCGTCTGGATTTTGTGAGAAATCAAACCTTTTGATTGTCTCATCAAAATGAATATTCCAGCTCTTCGATGCTTGCTTCAATCCATAAATGGATCGTCGCAATTTGCATACCTTGGTTTTATCAACCGATGTGAAACCCTCAGGTTGTATCATATACACTTCCTCGAGCAGGTTTCCATTAAGGAAAGCTGTTTTCACATCCATCTACCATATCTCATAATCATAATGAGCCGCTATGGCCAGGAGCATCCGAATGGATTTAAGCATAGCTACAGGCGAATAGGTTTCGTCATAATCAACACCTTGCTTTTGACGATATCCTTTCGCCACCAATCTAGCCTTATAGGTAATCACATTACCATCCATGTCGGTTTTCTTCTTGAAAACCCACTTGCACCCTATAGGCTTAATGCCTTCAGGTGGGTCAACCAAGTTCCATACTTGATTTTCTTACATGGAATCCATTTCCGACTTCATGGCATCAAGCCACTTATCCCTTTCTGAACTTGTCAGCACTTCTTCATAACTGGTAGGCTCCTCATCATCAATGAGTAACACGTCGTTCGATTCACTTATGAGAAATCCATATCTCTCAGGAATGTTGCGTGTTCTACCAGATCTACGAAGATGTGGTGTTACAATAGGTCCAGCCGATTGCTCATCATTATGAGTTGTCAACTGTTGTGCTCCACCAGGTATCTCATCAATGTCTATTTGAGTCTCTCGAGCCTCCTCAAGGTCAACGACACTCCCGCTATTTTCTTGCAAGAGAAACTCTTTCTCTAGAAACACAGCATGTTGGTGCAATCGGCCCAGGTCACGATTGACCAGGACTCGAGTTTGGCTCGAGTGATGTTTTGATGTGTTTTGATGTTTTGACAAAAACATATGACAATGTAATTGTCAAGGAAAGTCCAAGCATGGGTCTTGGCAAATGGAAAGTCCAACATGAGTTGGCAAGGAAAGTCCAAGCATGGTCTTGGCATGGAAAGTCCAACATGGGTTGGCATTTGAAAGTCCAAGGGGATTAATATTGGCGACGTAAAGTCCAAGCGGTAGTCTTGGCAGCATAAGTCCAATAGTTGGCGGCGTAAAGTCCAAGCGGAGTCTTGGCGGCGTAAGTCCAATGTGCCTTGGCGGTGTAGACACCATTAGCATGACATAGTCGATGGAAGCACCTGAAGGCTAGCGCAATGGATGAACAAGTCATGGATGACTTGGAGGGATCCGAGAGGCGTGAGGCTGATGGAGGTGGCTAGAAGGCTTAGGTCTAGGCTAAGGGTAGTCTAGCAAGTATGGGGGAACCATACTTGGGCTAAAACCTCATATTTGAGGTGTGCCAGTCGACTGGTGCCATGTGGCAGTCGACTGGACCGAGTCAACTAGAATTTGACTACGAGTTATGGCCTAGCAGTCGACTGCCAGAGGTGGGCAGTCGACTGATGGCTCGATCAATCAACTGATCGCGTGATCAGTCGACTGGTGCTCGGTATTTCGGGCACAGAATGGAGTCGAGACTCGACTGGTCGAGTGAAGGCTCCATCAGTCGACTGATGGTAGTTCCGTTGGACTTATCCAACGTGGAACTAGTCGTTGTCTCACGACAACAGTGGCATCAGTCGACTGATGGTTCTGATCAGTCGACTGATCGACTTTTTCCAGCACAGGTTGAAGCTATATATGGAGCTCGTGATGGAGGAAAAAGGCATCGGTTCTTGAGGGCTATTGTGGCGATTTGTTGGTGCAAATCATGTCTCCAAGTGCAAGCAAGCAACCAAGCATTCAAGCAATCAAAACAAGTGTTGTAAAGTCTTTTCTTTACTTGTATTTCGTATTTACATTGTATATTGCTTGTATTTCTTTCTTACTGTTGTAAGATATATTGTACGAGGTTTCTCCACCTACGACTTGTGTCGAGAAGGAGTATTTGTCATTAGTGAGTGCGTGTGCATCACTAGAGCTCGTAGAGCTCGATCCGTGGAGTAGGAACCATGCGGTTCCGAACCACGTTACATATTCGTGTTAGCGTGTTGTTCATTTCACTATTGTATCATTTCTATTTCCGCTGCGTACTAACAAAATTGTAGACACAGACACGATCGATTTCCGACATCACACGAAAGACGCTATTCACCCCCCTTCTAGCCGTTCCAATATTCCTAACAAGTGGTATCAGAGCCCGGGGCTCTTTTACGGATTAACAACCGGGAGCTAAGGCAAAAGGCTAGAGGGTGAAGATGGAATTCCAAGACAAGCTTGGATGGGAAATCAACACTCCACCTCCATATGATCCAGAAGATTTTCCGGCATGGAGAGCAAGAATGGAAATATTCTTGATGATGAACATAGAGGATTGGTTCATCCTCATTGAAGCCCTTGAACCCCCTAGGGATAAGAAGGGGAATGTCCTAAAATTGAAAAAGTGGACCCAAGAGCAACGCCAAAAGCTCAAGACCGAAGTTAAGGTAACGAAACTTTTGGAAGATTTAATCCCTAATGATGTTTTGTGCAAGATAGGGGATTACACGTATGCCAAGGAGCTATGGAGAAAATTGGCGAGATTCCATGAGGAGAGTTCATCCTCAAGTGAAAGTGAGGAATCGGAAGTTGAGATGGAGTCAACTTCCGAATCGGAGAAAGAAGAAGTAGAGGAAGTGGAAGAAGCATCCACCTCAAGAATTGACGGGGAGGAGAGAACCTTCATACCGGAACATCAAGAAGAAGAGGCTTCGACATTCGATCAAGATAAAGAAGCCCAAAGTCCAATTTCGGTCTCCACCACCATCGGTAACTCAAACACCTCAATTCAAAATAGAAATAACATTATGTGTTTTGAGTGTAGGAAATTTGGGCATTATAAGAGTAAGTGCCCAAAGAAAGTCAAGAAAGCTCCTCCGATGCCTAAAAGTCAACAAAAGTCAACGGACGCCGGTTCCCCAAGTATCAAGAGCAAGGAGCACATCATATGCTTCAAATGCAATGCAAAAGGACATTATAGGAATCAATGTCCTAGGGGGAAGAAGAAGACCCAAGAGGGAGCTACACATGTAGGGGGAGCTTCCAAAGCTAACCCTAAGGTATATTTTAATAATGCATCCTTTTTAGTTAATAGGCAAAAGCATGCTAAGGGTTTCAATTCTCTTGCTATTTATCATAAATAGCATGCTAGAAATAACAAACATATTTGTTTAGGAGCTAAGAAGGTTCACTTAGGAAATGAGAAGAAATTTGGGACTAATGTCCCTAAAAATATATTACCTAAGGAAAGCATTAAGAAAATAGGAGAACATCTAGGCTTTAATGCTAAGAAATCTAGACATATGCCTAGAAATAAAAATATCTCAAGAGAAAATGAAAAATCAAAAATTGAGATATTAGAAAAGGAAAATCAAGCCTTGAGATCAAGGCTTGAAAAACTTGAAAAGACCCTTAAGGTTATGCAAAATCAAATGCAAGGGTCAATTAGTCAAACTTCTAGGTCCAAAAGTCAAAGTCAACACCTAGGACCTAAGAGTCAAAAGTCAACCAAGGGCAAGCAAGGTTTGGGTCACAAACCTAAGACTAAGGTGGCTTACCATAGTGTTCCATTTGATTATGGAACACAAACTAGGTCTAGGAAGACTAAGGTCAATAGGGAAGTCATCCCTAGAGTTGACCAAGGGTTGTGCCTAGTGGCTAAGGTTTCTAGGAAACCTAGGGTGGCCACTAAGAAGGTTGTAAGGGGAGTTACCCCTAGAGTCAACCTAGGTAAGACCCAAATGACCAAGGCTAATAAGCCTAGGAGGGTCATTAGGAAGGTATCTAGGGAGGTTATCCCTAAGGAATACCTAATTAACCCTAGGAGCTCAAATCGTTTTTGGGTTCCTAAGAGTGTGATTGATTCACGTTAAGATGGGTTTAGGGTGTGTCAACCTTGATTGGATGGGTAGTTAACTCAACCATGGCAAAGGTGGCATGTTAGGTCATTTTCAAGGTTATGGTTACCTTGGAAATACATTTGAGTCTTAATCCTAAAAGTTTTAGGATGTGCCAATATTACTTGAGAAGTTTGATAAAATGATCAAAATTGACACAATTTAGGTTTAGAGGTTAGTGTGTCATTTTGGGTTTTTGGCACACTTGGGAGAAAAATAGAAATATGGCAAAATCTAATTAATTATATGAAATGGCAATTAATATTAAAATTTAGGTATTACTATACCTATATATTTTATATGCCATGCTTTGTTTGTCATATAACATGCCATGACATCATGCTTATTTTTAATCATTCTATATGTCATGTACATGTTTAGGATTAAGGCTTTAAATGTCATGTGTTTTTAGATTTCATCTTATGCCATGACATCATGATTATGAGCATGTGTTTATCTATATCATCTCTAATGCCATAATCACTCATGCATTTAAGATAATTTGATTGAAATTGATTTAAGGACAATGACATGACTTGGAGTCCCATTTATAAGGGAATCAAGTAGAGTTGCTTTAGAAGATGCATGAAACCCTAGTCTAGGGAGAACAAAACCCACATCTCACATCTAATTGACATGTATGTGTATTTATACACCATAGATACATGTGAGATGCTAGGATATGAGTTCAGTTCAAGGTGCATAGTTTTTGCATCTAGTTGAACTCAGATTCATATTAACCCAACATGTGGATCATTGGAAAAGCTTGTGTACAAGTCATGTGCATAGAGCCCAAGGAATATGATCCAAAATAAGGTTTTGAAAACATTTTAAAATCATTTTGAAAAACCTTGGTGAAGTCTATCTTTTGATAGCAATCACCATTGATGAAGTTGATACAAAATAGGGCCAAAACATTGAAAATTTCAATGGTTTTGAGTTTTGTATCAAATTAACTATTTTATGGGTAAAATAATTTTAAAATATTTTTCACCCATTGTATGTGTCATAAGTATTATACGTATGAACTTTCAGGATTTGTCGATAAACGTATAATTATTTATGAATTTCCAAAAATTCGAAAATTTGATTATCGCCTTCTACTGAGCTGATGAGTGTGGCAATGATCGTAGCTGACAGAGTCGACTGCCAAGGCTGATTTCGGGAAAACTAGGGTTGGTTAGCCCGTGTTCAGCCATGGTAAAGGTCCCTAATCACTCCTAACCCTAGGATATGCTTTGGGAAGCATTATAAAGGGTGAAAATCCATTGGATATGGATTAGGAGAGTTGTTTAGGGTTTGTATCCATGTTAAGGTGTTGGAAAGTTCAATGTTGAATTTCTAACCTTAATTTTGATGGTTTAGAGTTCCTATTGGCTTAGGGACTTCCCAAGGACATTGTTGGTGCAATGGTCAAGGGGGAGCAAGCCTTTAGGGGGAGGTATCCATCTTGGGATGATGGATGTGTTTTTCTCCTTGAAGAGAAGTTATTGGGAGAATATGACATCAATTGGGAAATTGATGGGACTTTTGAGAGACCCAATTTGGAAATTGGGAGAGTAAATGGGATTGTCTCTCTTGAGTGATATTGAACTTATCACTAGGAAGATGGTAGGCATCCTAAGTATTTTTGGACCAAGGGGGAGATTGTAAGATCTCATTGGGACATGAGACATTGACCCTCTTGGGGAGACAACTTTTTGCTGTTAGTCAAAAAGGGGGAGAATGTTTGGGGGAAAACATTTGGAGAGTATTCACCAATTTGGGATAATTGGTAAAGGATTGGAGTTAGTATTCTAACTCAATTATTTGTTTGGTTTTGTCAAACATCAAAAAGGGGGAGATTGTTGGTGCAATCGACCCAGGTCACGATTGACCAGGACTCGAGTTTGGCTCGAGTGATGTTTTGATGTGTTTTGATGTTTCGACAAAAACATATGACAATGTAATTGTCAAGGAAAGTCCAAGCATGGGTCTTGGCAAATGGAAAGTCCAACATGAGTTGGCAAGGAAAGTCCAAGCATGGTCTTGGCATGGAAAGTCCAACATGGGTTGGCATTTGAAGTCCAAGGGGATTAATATTGGCGGCGTAAAGTCCAAGCGGTAGTCTTGGCAGCATAAGTCCAATAGTTAGCGGCGTAAAGTCCAAGCGGAGTCTTGGCGGCGTAAGTCCAATGTGCCTTGGCGGTGTAGACACCGTTAGCATGACATAGCCGATGGAAGCACCTGAAGGCTAGCGCAATGGATGAACAAGTCATGGATGACTTGGAGGGATCCGAGAGGCGTGAGGCTGATGGAGGTGGCTAGAAGGCTTAGGTCTAGGCTAAGGGTAGTCTAGCAAGTATGGGGGAACCATACTTGGGCTAAAACCTTATATTTGAGGTGTGCCAGTCGACTGGTGCTATGTGGTAGTTGACTGGACCGAGTCAACTAGGGTTTGACTGCGGGTTATGGCCTAGCGATCGCCGAAGGTGGGTCGATCGATGGCTCGATCAATCAACCGATCGCATGATCGATCGACCGGTGCTCGGTATTTGGGCGCGAGTGATCGAGACTCGGTACTCGAGTGAAGGCTCCATCACGGATCGATGGTCTAATCATCGGTGATGGTAGTTCCGTTGGACTTATCCAACGTGGAACTAGCCGTTGTCTCACGACAACAGTGGCATCAGTCGACTGATGGTCCCGATCAGTCGACTGATCGACTTTTTCCAGCACAGGTTGAAGCTATATATGGAGCTCGTGATGGAGGAAAAAGACATCGGTTCTTGAGGGCTATTGGGGCGATTTGTTGGTGCAAATCAGGTCTCCAAGTGCAAGCAAGCAACCAAGCATTCAAGCAATCAAAACAAGTGTTGTAAAGTCTTTTCTTTACTTGTATTTCGTATTTACATTGTATATTGCTTGTATTTCATTCTTACTGTTGTAAGATATATTGTACGAGGTTTCTCCACCTACGACTTGTGTCGAGAAGGAGTATTTGTCATTAGTTAGTGCGTGTGCATCACTAGAGCTCGTAGAGCTCGATCCGTGGAGTAGGAACCGTGCGGTTCCGAACCACGTTACATACTCGTGTTGTTCATTTCGCTATTGTATCATTTCTATTTCCGCTGCGTACTAACGAAATTGTAGACACGGACACGATCGATTTCCGACATCACACGAAAGACGCTATTCACCCCCCTTCTAGCCGTTCCAATATTCCTAACACAGCATGCCTTGAAACAAACACCTTTTGTTCCACAGGATGATAGAATTGGTAACCCCTTATTTCCTTAGGGTATCCAATAAATAGACATTTATCAGACTTAGAATCCAATTTGTCTGATACAGTCCGCTTCACATAAGCAGGACAATCCCATATCTTTAAGTAAGATACATGAGGTTTCTTACCATTCCATATCTCATATGGAGTAGTAAAGACTACCTTGGTTGGCATTCTGTTTAACAAGTAAACAGTTGTCTGAAGTGCATAGCCCCAAAAGGACTTGGGAAGAGTCGCATGATTCATCATTGACCTGACCATGTCCAACAAGGTCCGATTATGCCTCTCATATACACCATTATGTTGTGGTGTATATGGAGGAGTCCATTGAGACAATATATCATTGTCTCTTAGATAATCAAGAAACTCCTGACTCAAGTATTCACCACCTCGATCCGATCGAAGTATTTTAATACTCTTGTCATGTTGTTTCTCTACTTCATTTCTGAATTCTTTGAACCTTTCAAAGGCTTCAGACTTGTGTTTCATCAAGAACACATACCCAAACCGTGAGTGATCATCGATGAAGGTAATGAAGTAGCTATAGCCTCCTAAAGCTTGAGTTGACATAGGTCCACATACATCAGTATGTATTAGACCTAGTAACTCTCCCACTCGTTCACCTTTTCCAGTAAAAGGTAACTTAGTCATCTTGCCTTTTAAGCATGATTCGCATGTATCGTATGAATCCAATTCAAACAATTCTAGAATTCCACATCTGTGTAATTCAGACATGCGTTTCTTGCTTACATGGCCAAGACGACAATGCCACATGTAGGAGTCTAATTGATTATCTTTTTGAGCGCGCTTGTTGCTCGCTTCGATATTGTAATTGTCACTAGATACGTCCAACGTATAAATGTCATTGCTCAAAGTTCCAGTCCCATAAAGAACTTCATTCAAAGTTATGTAACAACAATTGTTACTAAAAGTCAAATGGTACCCATTTCTATTTAAACAAGAAATAGAAATGATGTTCTTTATCAACGAAGGAACATAAAAGCAATTGTCTAGTTCTAAGACAAGTCCTATAGGGAGTTTCAACAAATACGTTCCGATGGCAAATACAGCAACCTTTGCTCCATTCCCAACACGTAAATTTTGACTCTCCCTTGACGAGTCTTCTTCTATTCCTTAGCCCATGTATGTCATTACATATATGGGAGCCACACCCAGTGTCCAATACCCAAGTGTCTGAGGAAAAAGAATGATAATCAATAACGAAGATATCTGATGAAGATGGGGCATCCGATGCCTTATTCTCCTTCACAGACTCAAGATAAATCTTGCAATTTCTTCGCCAATGGCCCTCCTTGCCATAACGATGGCAAGTGCCCTTTTGAGCTGGTTTTTCCTTTTTAGCCTTTTTCTTCCCCTTCTGCTATTCCTATGACTTCCTCTTAGAACCTTTCTTCGAGGAATCAACTTATAGCACTGTCCCCTGCTCATGCTTCACAGAAGACTCCACAGTCTTCAGCATGTTGAGCAGTACCACAAATGAACCTTCTTGAATCTCAGAGGTGAAGAGGAGCTTGGAGACTTCGAACCTTTCGAATCTCACTTGCTCATCAACCAACTCATAAAGATGAAAGACTATGGTATGAGTATCCTTATGCTCATGCTGCTTCCATAGCTCGGGTACCATCGCGGCTAGCATGATGCAACTTACCAGTTCAAAATCAGTCACATGTTTCTGATAGACCAACAATTGGTCCAAAGTTGCATTGTCACTAGGATGGGCGGGAAGAGGCGCTTCGAGGACATACGCAAGCTTTTCACCTTGAAAACAATTCTCAAGTTTTTAAGCCAGTCCAAGAAGTTCGGCCCAGTCAATTTATTCGAATCCAAAATGGAACGCAAATTCAAAGACATCATGATCAATTTTAGAAATACAAAATGAGCATATATGAGAAAGATGATTTAAAATGCATCAAAATACATTTATAAATCCCATTCATTTTTCGATTTTCAAAAACCCCAAAATCACTTCGAGAGATCGTAGGTCCATCTTCGAATGGGCTGATATCCATCATAGATATGAACAACCTTGGAGAGAGTCCAACAAGCCATTCATAACTACGACGGTAGGTATCAACTATACCGATTGCATATCACGTATATGCAACTATCACAATGTGCTATCAACTAATTGAATGTTCACACATACATTGGGTTGTTAACACATTAACAAGTATGCATCATATCCATAGCACCCAACTTCACCTCTCTTTACATCGACCTTGGAGAGAGTCCAACAAGCCGATGCTCCAGGTTAAAGCCAACCCATTAATCGAGAAATAGTTTTAATATGGTTAGAGCGCATTCAACCAATTAGCCCAGCTTGGAGAGAGTCCAACAACCAAAGCTAACGATTGACCTCTGACTCTTACCATATTAGTATTAAACTATTCCATGGTTTGAACATGTTCGGGTTCGAGCCGGGCTTGGAGAGAGTCCAACAACCCAAACAAGAAACGGAACTCTGGTTCTAACCATATTAATGGAAGGTGTAGGCTTTAATATTGAGTAAGAGTTTTTATGTCTCATCCTCTTTGCATGCAAATAACTATTATCTACATGGCATGACATACATGGCATACATCTACATGTCACGACACGCATGGCATAATGTTATGCATCTAATGCAATTACATGGCATACAATTATGTCATGTATATAATTTCCTTATATGTCATAACTATTTATGGAAATAAAATATGTTTAAGATTTGATTCTCCAAATCAAATCATGATTAAATTAGGAAACAAATTTTCAAATCTAATCACATATTTTATTTGTGGAAATATTTGATTAAGGAAAATCAATTTAGGAAACCAATTTCCTAAATCTTCAAAACTACTTATGGAAATAAAATATTTTAAGATTTGATTTCCCAAATCAAATTAAGATTAAATTAGGAAACAAATTTCCAAAATATAATCTAATATTTTATTTATGAAAATATTAATTTCCATAAATACTTTCAACTTTCCAAAAGTTGAAGATTTTCATAAATACTTCTAGACTTTCCAAAATTGAAAAATTTCCATAAATACTTCTAACTTTCCAAATGTAGAAAATTTCCAGAAATATCATTATGACTATCGCAAAACCATTTTATGATCATGTCGAAACACAACCTGGGCTCTGATACCACTGTTGGGTTTTCGGCACCGCGGCGAGTGTGTGTTCGAACATGTTTCGTAAACATGTGCACAGCGGAAGAAATAAAAATAATAAATCTATATTTATTACAACACACACATCACACGCATGCATAGTACAACATGTGTAGACATAACCGTAAATTTAAATTTGCAATAAAAGGAAATTTAACTACGTATACCTTTCATATCACGTGTAGCGGGAACGACATCAACCGGAACGATCCTCGCTAGAATCGTCTCTATCCGTATCCACGCCGAGTATCTTTGGGATGACTTCACTAAGTCACGAGCCTCGCCTTCGTACGGGTTACTAGCCTCGTGTTGAAGACGATGTGATCGAGAGAGGATCACGATCCGAATCCAAATTCGGATCCAAAAACGAGTCCTCAAAACTCGCTTCTCCGGAGAGGTATTCGTCAACCGTTTGACGAATCCTTCGTCCTCCACCTCTGAGGATTATCGGAGATCGAATCCCCGGTAAGTAAGGCACTGTCGGAGCTCCAAACGATGCTCCGACGAGAAGAAAACAAGCTATCCAGAAAACTGGACAGCTTTGGTGGAGGAGTAGGGGCCGGCCAAAAAGGAAAGGTGGAGGCTCACCTTATTACCGAACCCAAGGGAGATCACCGGGGCTCCTCTGGCAGCAACTCATCGCCGGCAAGTGGAGAAAACGGCAGCAGCTGGTCGCCGGTTGGAGGAGATGGTCGGCGGCAATGGAGTTGGCGCCAACAAGAGGAAGAGGGTGGGCGGCCAAACTAGGGTTGCCTCTATTTTTAATTAGGGCTTAACAAACCCTTAAGCCCTCTTTTATAGAGAACTAATTCTCTTAATGGTTATTGGATCATAACCATAAGGCCCGTTAACCCGCTCCATTAACTTAAGTTAAAATAAACCAAACCATGATGGTTTATTTTAAGTTAAAACGAACCGAACCAACTTTGGTTTATTCGTTTAAAATAAACCAAACCCTTTGGTTTATTCTCCTCCATTGGATTAGAACCAAACCATTTTGGTTCATCCATTATGTCTTCATAAGACACGGCCCATCTACGCTTCCATTGCGACTGAAACGATTTCATGCTCGCTCCATGTTTGGTGCAACCAAACTTAGTTTCTCTCGGTCTGAGAATCCCATTCTCAAGCTCGTTTTAAATCTTTCGGATTACGCTCGTTGTGCGTGTGACCAAATAGGTTCTCGATTTATGTTGGACGTCTATAATTAACCATTAATTATAGAACGATCATGAGTGGCACCTAGTAGTACATCATGATCCCCAATTAACCGAAAAAATCAACGGTTGATCCAGAACTATTTCTGAAACCCTTCAGCAGCTTGAATGAATCATGCCCCATTCCCTTCACTCATCTTATACCCACTTGGTTCAGGACATGGTCTATAGTGTCAGTCCCCACTAGGCTGACTACGTCACACCTAGCCCAAGTATCATTTCCTCGTCCTACGTGTTAGGGCAATCTCTTGCCGTAATATGGTTTTGATGGTGTGGCAAAGGGTTTATGTTAGTTTGATATGTTGATGTGATATGTGCGTTGAAGTCGTGCAGGACTTAGTAATTCGCACATGGAGCCGTGGCGAGTTTCACATCTCATGACTCGTGCCTTGAGTCGGTGAAGGATAGCTGCAGCCGCGGCGCTTGGAGCATCCGAGGACCGCCGGACGAGAAGCTTGGAGTGAAGCCGGAGGAAGTAGACTTGAGGCAAGAGGCGAAGGAGCATTGCGAGCCGCGCGCTCTCCGCCGAGGGACGTGGCGAACGAAGAGAACCGGCGAGGACTCCAGAGATGAGAGTGGCGATTGTAACCCGAGGAAGGGTAGCTCTTAGGTGAAACTTGGCCATTTGGCCAAGTGTCGGATGGTTTTTCGACACCGGCCGATCGCCATGTCATGGCGATCGGCCGCTCAATCAGTGAGTTCGATCGTATACGATTGTGATCGATTGGCCGCGCCGCCATACGTGGGCGCGACAGAGACATCGATCGGCCAAGGCGCTGATCGATCAATAGGGTTCGCCACAGAACCGCTCGTAGCCCAGGCGCGACTACGAGGCGCGATGATCGATGAGGTCCATCGATCGCCGCCAAGAGTTCGTTGGACTACAGCGGTCGGGATCCGATGTGTTCGAGGCCGTTAGTGACGGCAATGATCGCCAAGGGCGGCGATCAAGCGATGGCGCCAACGGGAAGAAATCAGCCCTCTCTATAAAAAGAGAGGGTGTAAGCCTTTGAGAGGCTAATGCTTATGCTCTAAGTAATCTTCCTAGTGCCCCACAAGCTCTAAACTCTTCTTACTCGCTTTTACTCCATTCTATTTGTAAGAAGAGTGATCTTGATTGTAAAGGTTACCTCCACCTAGCTTGGTGCAAAGGAGAGACCATTTAGTGGATTGGTTTAGCGGAGTGATTCACCGAGGACGAATCGGGGATCGTGGATTAGAGGCATAGCCGTGAACCACATTACATTCTTTGTTAGCATTTGTTTTCTTGTATTTCTATTTGCTTGTCTTTATTAGTCTTCCGCTTGCGCTAATTAGTTTTGTAGACGAGCAAATACCGGCATCCAAACAAAAAGGGCTATTCACCCCCTCTAGCCGCCGTCTTAGTCCCCTACAAGTGGTATCAGAGCCGAGGAAAGCTTGTCGAGGACTAACCGCCACAACAAGCAACTTTCAAAATGGCCGGCTCCAACATCCATCCTCCGAAGTTTGAAGGAGAATTCGCTTGGTGGAAGAAGCGAATGGAGGTATTTTTCGAAACGGATTTTGATATAATGATTACAATGGAATCCGGTTTCGTTTTGCCTAGGGATGAATAAGGGAAGCCAATAGAGAAATCTAGGTGGACCAAAAGGCAAAGGGAAGAGCACCTTGCAAATTCAAAAGCCAAACATCATCTCTTCAATGTGCTCCCCCAACAAGAAATCAACCGAATAGGAGAATGCCTAAGCGCCAAGGAGATGTGGGAGAAGCTAATTGAGCTTCATGAAGGCACATCCGAGGCAAAGCTAGCAAGGAGAGATCTCCTCCGCTCCCAACTATCCAATATAAAACTAGAAAAGGGAGAAAAGGTAACCTCACTACACTCTAGGTTTAAAGAAATTTTAATTGGGCTAACAAGTGTAGGTGAGAAGCTATCAAACCGGGACATGCTCATGAAGGCCATAGATGCTTTTCCCCGGTCCTCAAAGTGGAGCTCCATGGTGGACTCATTCTATATCTCAAAGAATTTAGAAGTGAGCACCTTGGAGGAGTTCTTCTCAACAATGGAGCTCCACGAAACTAGGCTTGAAGGAATACAAGAGGAGCCTAGAATTCAACCTTCAAGGGGAGTAGCATTGTTGGCGAACAAGGGGAAGAAGAAGATGGAAATCCCCTCCTCCTCCGATGACGAAGCGTCTTCCTCCTCCTCCATGGATAGCACCGAAGAAGCCTATATGGTAAGGAGGGTAAGACGTGCTTTTAAGAATTTTAGATTTGATAAATCTAATGATAGGAATAGAAGACCAAGGGGGAAGGTCATATGCTACAATTGCCAAGGAGAAGGTCACATAAGGGATAATTGTCCCCTCCTAAACAAAAGCAAAGAAGAAAAGAAAAAGAAGGAAGAAAAGAAGAAGAAAAAGGGGAGCAAGAAAAAGAAGGAAGAGGAGAAGAAGACAAAGGAAAAGGGAAAGGCTAAAGCTCTCAAGGCAAGGACTTGGGATGATCCATCCTCATCCTCCTCATTGTCATCAGATGAGGAGAATGCTTTTGTCACCAATTTGGCCTTGATGGCCTTTGATGACTTGGATTGCTCTTCATCCGAAAATGAAAGATCAAGCTCAAGTGGGGAGAGCTCAAGTGAAGGGGGAGCTTCTACATCCTCCTCATCCGAAGAAGAAGAGGACATGGAAACTATGGTAACAAATCTAACTCCTAAGAAAATAGTTTCCATGGTGTCTAGCTTAACTAGAGAGTTATTTAGAGCTAAGAAGAAAAACAAAAGCATGCTAGATCAAATTAAGGACCTAGAAAATAAACTAGAAAATGCATGCTTAAATGAAAATATTTCTTCTAGCTTAGATGATGCATGCTCACATGACTATATGCCTTTGAATGTTAATGATGCATGCATAGAGGAAAATAGGGCATTAAGGGAAAAGGTAGATTATTTAACCAAAGCCCTAGAGAAATTCACAATTGGCTCCAACACCTTAAATATGATCTTAGGAAGCCAAAGAGCTAGTTTCAACAAGAAAGGCCTAGGATACAAAGAAAAGAAAAATGAAAAGGCCTATAAATGCCTAATAGCTAGGGGACAAGATAAAAAGAAAGTAATTGCTAGGAAATGGATCCCCAAGGAATATCTAGTGAACCAAATAGGAAAGAACTTATTTTGGGTTCCGAAATCCATCCTTAAGGGTTAGAATAACCCCTAGGGTAGTCAACCATATGAACCTAACCTATATCATATTTTGGTTGACTTAGGATGACGGGACAACATTTTTAGATAGTGTTGGGTGATGATAACGTGCCCATAAATAGGTAATAATGCTTAAATCATGATGATTAATGTAATTGCTATGTATGTTTTAAATCATGATTTATGATTTTGATATTTGGCATGTTATCATGAGAAATAGGTTTGAGTCATGCTTTAGGTGACACCTTGGTTATTATCATCATATAATACCTAATGCATGATTATAATTTAATGAATACATGTATTTCATGATCATAATGTAGAATTCATTCATATATGTCATTATGATCATGTTAATTGTTAGGTTGATACTTAACCATGATAGAATTGCATGAATATATTGGTTAAGTATATACAAATACCCCCTAGGATGCATCTCACACTCACTATAGGCTAACTTGATTGCAAACTTAGCATGGGTGAGATGTTAGGATGATACAAATGTCCACTAATGCCTATGGCATTTAGATGGTCATTTAAATTATCAACATAGCAATAATAGACCAATCATGGGGAAGGCTTATGTTTAATTCATAGACATATTGCCCAAAGATCATGATTGGATATTTCATAAGTTTTCAAAACAATTTCTTATTTTAAAATACATGTATTCATGTTTTGAAACAATTGGATGCAAGACTAAGTGTTAAAATGGATACTCTTATGATCAAAAACCTAGTAGTTTTTAAAGCTTTTGGATTTTTGGCAAAAACAAGAAAATATAATGAGTTTTCATGAAAAACTATTTTTCATTGATAGATATACTTAAAATAAATATGTTCCCCAAAATTTCATGATTATTCGAATTTTCTGGAATTTATAATGCATTTCTGAAATTCCCGAAAAAATCAAAATTGGATTCCTTTGTGCTACCGATCGACATACGATAGCAATGATCGTGGTGGCCTGTAAATCAGAACATTGAAGGCCGAATTCAGTTTGTAAACCTACAACAAGTGGTAGAAATATACTTGATGCTATCAACAAGTGGTACCCAATTTTAAATCAACTTGTCATATTTTCCTTCCATTATACTTGATGTCATAACTTAGTGTTAATCTTTTTGATGGTGTCAAAGGGGGAGAAATAATTATGTTTAAGTTAATTATTTTAGGGGGAGAAATATATTTTAGGGGGAGAAATATATGATAGGGGGAGAAAATTTGCATAGAGAGTTTCATGGATTAAGGGGGAGTTGCATGTTGTTATATCATGTTTATCTTTACATGCTTTCTTACCTTAGAATTTATATCAAATGTTTTTACTTAACTTAAACGGATTGCCACACATCAAAAAGGGGGAGATTGTTAGGGCAATCTCTTGCCGTAATATGGTTTTGATGGTGTGGCAAAGGGTTTAAGTTAGTTTGATATGTTGATGTGATATGTGCGTTGAAGTCGTGCAGGACTTTGTAATTCGCACATGGAGCCGTGGCGAGTTTCACATCTCATGACTCGTGCCTTGAGTCGGTGAAGGATAGCTTTGCGGAAGCCGTGCGCTTGGAGCATCCGAGGGACCGCCGGACGAGAAGCTTGGAGTGAAGCCGGAGGAAGTAGACTTGAGGCAAGAGACGCGAAGGAGCATTGCAGAGCCGCGCTCCGATGCCGAGGGCGTGGCCGAGAATGAAGAGAACTCAAGGCGGGACTCCGAGAGATGAGAGTGAGCGATTGTAACCCGTGAAGGGTAGCTCTTAGGTGAAACTTGGTCATTTGGCCAAGTGTATACGATCGTGATCCGCCATACGGGCGATTGATCATTAAGACCATCGGGCCGAATCAAGGCGCAATGATCGATCAATAGGGTTTCACCAGAATCGCTCGTAGCGATCGGGCGGGCCGATCGATGAAGGTAGCCGATCGATCGAGGTCCATCACGATCGCCAAGAGTTCCGTTGGACTACAACGGTCGGGATCCGACGTGTTCGGAGGCCGTTGTAGTGACGGCAGTCGACTGCCAAGGGCGGCAGTCGACTGATGGCGGCCAACGGGAAGAAATCAGCCCTCTCTATAAAAAGAGAGGGTGTAAGCCTTTGAGAGGCTAATGCTTATGCTCTAAGTAATCTTCCTAGTGCCCCACAAGCTCTAAACTCTTCTTACTCGCTTTTACTCCATTCTATTTGTAAGAAGAGTGATCTTGATTGTAAAGGTTACCTCCACCTAGCTTGGTGCAAAGGAGAGACCATTTAGTGGATTGGTTTAGCGGAGTGATTCACCGAGGACGAATCGGGGACCGTGGATTAGCGGCGTAGCCGTGAACCACGTTACATTCTTTGTTAGCGTTTGTTTTCTTGTATTTCTATTTGCTTGTCTTTATTAGTCTTCCGCTTGCGCTAATTAGTTTTGTAGACGAGCAAATACCGGCATCCAAACAAAAAGGGCTATTCACCCCCCTCTAGCCGGCCGTACCGATCCCCTACACTACGGATTCTAGTTACTGCACATGTATTGAAGAGTACCTTACTCTAAAAATGTAATGCTTTGGCCAAAGACTTTAGTAACAATCCCACGAGAGGCCATGGGTATACATCTCCTCACAAGGAGTGGTGAATCCTTTATAGGCTATTCAAACACCTTCGATCACTTCGACTTATACCCAATCATCCCGGGTCCACATCTTTTTAGAGATGTTTACTTAAGATGTCAAAGCATAAGTCTCCATGATCAAGATGACTTGAATACCGCAAGTCAAAGGAACATCGCACTTAAGCTACAGTAAGAACTTCATTGACATATCTATATATGCAGAGAACCATATGAAGTCTTACTTGGTCACTCCAATGAACTAGTTACCATAACTAGCATCCACGATTAACTCCGGACATCACAATGTCTCCAAAGGTGAGAATCAGCTGCTTGGATACACCAAGGAGTATACCTCGTGCTAGTCTCGACAGAATTGATGGTGTCCAAATCCATCAATTCATCGACTAGGGATAATTCCGATACATCACAATTACACATATAGAGATACTCACTACTTGTGATCCAATCATAAATCCTCTCATGCTGTGAATCGTATCGTGGACATTCAGTAAATGAGTTTAAGATCCAATCAAATACATGAAAGCATGTATACTCAAATAGTGAATCTTCATTTATCATATAAATGGTTCATACATAAGGCGATTGCCTTAGGACATCTCTCATATATAACTAACAGTGGTACCATAACAAATTAATTACTAAACTCTCTCTACACTAATATAGCATAGTGAATGGCCCGGATCGTTTCCCAACGAGTGTAATCAATAGAATAGTAAACTTAGGATTTTTAATTATTGCTTTGGGTTTTCTATTGAAGATGGGGGTTTGGAATTTGAGCTCTAACCTACGGTTGCAAGGTATTTAAAACTCTAAACTAATATGCAACAACTAAATCAAGCAATGTAGGAATTAAATCAAACACTTCAAATGCAAAATAACATGAAAGTAAAGTAAAGCATGAATCTAAATCTAACCTAATATTAGACACTCCTAACTAATAGAAATAATAGTCAAACTCATTAACTACAAATTAAACTCAAAACTAAACATCCTAATTAGACTACAACTAAACATCCAAATGAAACTACTATGATAACAATCAAGGGGTGATAACAGTTCAATTCGTCATGCAAATAAAACGTAAACAAACAATGCAATGCAATTAAAATAAATGTGAGATAAATGTGACGATCGAGGATCCTCAACACCCAGAGCAGGGACCTCTCTCTCCTGTAATGATTATGACACGAACAACTTCCTCCGACGGTGGATGTGGATGGCGCAAACTCCCAAATCTAGAAATTTGGTGGTGTCTCCTTGCTCTCTCAAATCCGGTGAAGCTAGGAGATTGTCGTCGAGGCAGAACTCCTCCGTGAATCCACAGAAGGAGGGGAATATGGATGGATGAAAAACCACTACTCCGGCTGATGGTTGGCGTGGCTACCAAATTTACGCAACCCAGGGATGAATTGTGATGGCGAAGCAGCCCAATCGGCGTTGCGAGAAGGAGGGGAATGCCGGAACAGAGCTGCCTAATCCACCGGCGATGGAGGGCGAAGCTGCCCAATTAGCACAGCCAAGGAGGGAATTTGAGGTGGGGCAGCCCAATCGGTGCTGCGGGAAGGAAATGGAACGTCGGTGAAGAAGGGGAACTCGCCGGAGTTGCTGTCGTTACCCGCTGCCGATGAGCTGGCCAAATTCCAGCATCTCGATCGGCTGGCGAGGATTGGAGGTGATTGTCGTCGACTGTCAAAAGGGGGGTCGCTGGAAGGAGCTGAAGAAACTATCATCGACACCGAGAGGAAGAAGTCCTCTACTCGCGCGTGAGGAGGAGGGCGACGCGCCGGCGCTCGTGCGATGGAAGGGGAGAAGAAACTGTGTCACGCGATGGAAGAAGATGGGAAAATGTTGGTTTTTAAAGGGCAATTTCCATGACCGTCCAATCCAATGGACCTCCAATCTCGGCCATACATTAGAGCTAGGATTTGATTAAGTTGATTAATCCATTAAGCTGGTTGTGCATACAACGACTCAGATTCCTCCGATTTTGAATGAACGAATCTGATCAATATGAAGGGATAATCACGATCGGTCGAATCTGGATGAAGAGATCAGATATCCAGATCTAAATGTACGAATTAGATCTCTCCATATCTGGATAGATAGCTCAGAATAAATCACTTTCCTCGGATGGTCCATATTGCTCAGATCTGGTCCCTTGATTTAATTGCCTCTGATCGGATGAAGGGCTCAGATTAAGTCAGCTAGAAATGTCCATTATAACCCTAGATGAAGCCATACTTGATCCAACTTGAGTCTAGTTCATTGGCTCATCTCGATCTCCTACAAACAAAGATAAAATTCATATATAAGTCTAAAATTTAGGAGAATTTACAATAAGGTCCAAAAATAGATTCAACTCATAAAACATGTAAATAATCAACAATTAAACACACGAGAGGATTAAAACAGTGATATTAAGGACAACAATAACACGTTAAAATGGTAGTTATCACTTATCCAATATGGCTTAGGCCATTGTGAGACAATGACTATAGAAGCAGTCGACTGATGGTCTCGATCAGTCGACTACTAGGCGAAATTTAGCCCGAATGCAGGTTATAAAAGCAGCTCATAGAGGAGGTTTTTGCTGGGGTTTCTTAGGGCGATTTAGGGTGATTTTCTGGTGCAATTCAAGGTCTCCAAGTGCATCTCAAGCAACCAAATAAGCAAGCATCTAAAAGTTCTTTGTAAAGTTTTCTTTACTTGCATTCTATTATATTTGCTTGTATTTTTGTTATATTACTGTTATAATCATTGTATGAGGTTTCTCCACCTCTGAATTATTGTCAAGAAGGAGTATTATTGATTGTTAGTGGTGTTTGCATCGCTAGGGCTCATTCGAGCCTAATCCATGGAGTAGGAACCCTAAGATTCCGAACCATGTTATATCGGCGTGTCATTGTGTATTGTTGTTGTTTGTTGTATTTTGTTATTGCTATTTTGTATTTTTTTTATGCGCTAATAATGATTGTAGACAAGCACGATCAAATTCCATCAAGCAACGACGAACACGCTATTCATCCCCCTTTAGCGACGATCAATTCCCCAACAAATGGTATCAGAGCGAGGATGCTCTTCATTTGGACTAACCGCCAAGGGAGCACCACTAAAGGGTGAAGAAAAAGATGGAATTTGAAGAAAGACTAGGTCAGGACATCAACACACCACCATCCTATGAGGACTATGGATTTGAAGGCTACAATTCATGGAAAATAGGGATCAAGAACTTCCTAATGATGGTGGATATCAAGCTTTGGTCCGCCTTGATAGAAGGTTGCGAATTTCCAAGAGGAAAAAAGGATGGAATTCTCAAGGTTGAAAAATGGACCAAGGAATAACTCAAGGAGTTCAAGACAAATATTAAGGTAATCAAAATGCTAAGTGATTTAATTCCTAATAATGTCTTGTCCAAGTTAGGTGAGTACAAGGATGCCAAGGAGCTTTGGAGCAAATTGACAAAATATCATGAAAACCCATCACCGCCACATGAAGTAGAAGAGGAGTCCAAGGAGGAGTGCTCATCCTCTAAAGCTCAAGAAGAAGCAAGCACATCTTTATCCCAAGAGCTTGAGGATTCGGAGGTTGATAGGGAATCAACATCCGGATAGGAAGAGGTGGAAGAAGCCTCCACCTCTAGGATTGATGGGGAGGAGACTAGGTGATGTGAGCAAAACATATAGGGTTTTAGGAGTAGTTTTCGCTCATATCTCATTACATTTCATGTTAGTTTCATGCGTATGTTACTTTGTTTTACATGCATTTCCTATTTTCTGGTTCGGAGATCTGCTCTTTGTACTTTTGCATGCAGGATAGTATTCCAGGAGACAAAGGCACACTTTCGGAGCAAAAGAAGGGCATTTTGCAGCTAGATACAGAATGGGACACGACTAGGGCATGTGGCTGCACACGGCTGTGTCCAATGGGTGAGATCAGCCACCCCAGGGCCGCACACGGCCTGCCCGTGTGGAAACACACGGCCATTGTAACGCCCGTGAAATTCTAGCAATTTTACGAGAATTTTTGGCTTTATGAGGATGGGCTTTATGTAGGCCTTTTGGAGAAATAAAAGAAAATAAGCCAAAAAGAGATGCAAAGCCTAGGAATTGAACCCCCCACCTCTAGAGATAGCCAAGCCTTATAGATGCACCCACTAACCATAAGCCCAATAGAATCATATCATTAGAGGAAAGGGGGAACCTATAGATAAATGGGAGGAGGGTAAATGAAGAGGCTTGACAAAGAGAAGAGAAACTTCTCTTCCTCCCCTTTATAAAGAAGAGAGAAGTTCCACTTGGCCACTTCTTCCTTCCTTCTTCCTCTTCTCTTCATTCTCACCGAAACCCCAAGCTCTTCTTCCTCCTTTGGCCGAGAGCTCCTTGCAAGCTAGGAGAGAGCTAGGTGACCTCCATTAGGTCATCTCCCCAAGCAAAGCGAAGGATGTAAGTTTTCCCCTCACCTGCAGTATATTAGTTTGATAGGGTTGGTTGCTTGAAAGAAATATGAAATCAGAGCCTTATAAGTTTGGCCAACTAAGTTGGTGGGCTAGGATTCATGAAAATGCTACTAAGGGAGGTTTTTTATGGGTGATATGTTTCAAGTAGATACCTTTAGGAGACCAAAGTGCAAAGGTGATGACCCTATATGGTTCGGCCACCCCCAAGATTTTAGGGTTAGGGTTGCATGAACTTGATCCTAAAGTGATATTCTTGGTTGGTATGTTTCAAGTAAGACCCTTGGGTATCCACCATCCAAGATGAGGCCCTTGTAGGTTTCGGCCACCCTAGGTAATTAGGGTTAGGGTTGCATGAAAATATCCCTAATGATGCTATGCTAGATGATAATGCTCATGAATAAATATTAGGTGGCAAGAACCCTAGTTGAGCCCCTTGTAGGTTTCGGCCACCCTAGGTAATTAGGGTTAGGGTTGTATGAAAATATCCCTAATGATGCTATGCTAGATGATAATGCTCATGAATGAATATTAGGTGGCAAGAACCCTAGTTGAGCCCCTTGTAGGTTTCGGCCACCCTAGGTAATTAGGGTTAGGGTTGCATGAAAATATCCCTCATGATGCTAAGCTAGGTTATAATGCTTTATGGATGAATTTTTGGGGACCAAACCTAAGCTTGAGACCCCTTACAAGTTTCGGCCAACCCATGGTTTTAGGGTTAGGGTTTCATGAAAACACCCTATATGTAATTGTGCTATGTGTATAGTTTTAATATGGCATGAACTTTGCTTGGGTGATGAATATGTTATGATTCAATGCAACATGAAATTAGGCTATGTGATGAGCATGTTTACGATTTAATATGCCATGAATAAGCTTAGGAGATATACTTCCTGTTATGATGTAATATGCCATGATGAACATGTTGTGTGAAGTAATATGCCATGTATATGCTTCGGGAATGTGCTTCAAGTTATGGAGTATTGTGCCATGAAATATACCTAGGTGAAGAATATGTTTTGTGATTTAATATGTCATGAATATGCTTAGGAAATATGCTTCATGTTTACGATGCAATATGTCATGAAACATGCTTATGTGATGAACCCGTTTATGCTTTAGGACCCCTTTAGGGTACTCTTATGTTATGAATGCATGTGTCCTTATAAAATGACTAAGATGGAGATGCTTCCCTTTCAAGTAGGGATCAAGAGCTCTCCTTATGATAAAATAAGATGGAGATGCTTCCCTTTCAAGTAGGGATCAAGAGCTCTCCTTATGATAAAATAAGATGGAGATGCTTCCCTTTCAAGTAGGGATCAAGAGCTCTCCTTATGATAAGATAAGATGGAGATGCTTCCCTTTCAAGTAGGGATCAAGAGCTCTCCTTATGTCAAGATAAGATCAAGATGCTTCCCTTCTTATGATGGGGATCAAGAGCATTCTTTATATTATGTCCAGAAAAGAAAAGAATTAAGTATTTTACTTTGCAAGAGGTTAAGTACCCGACCCGTCAGGTGGTCGTTAATCAAATCCATAGGGACACAAGAAGACGTAAGAGGTCTTGCCCTGGTAAGACGTAAGAGGTCTTGCTCTAATAGGACTGGTGGCTCGCTACCCCAGCCTATTAGGGAACGCGCATTATGTGGTACTTAACCTGGGGCCCCCCAAACAAGTTATGATGATATTGAAGTATTTATAAGTATATGTTTTGAAAAGAAAAGACTTTTATGATACTGTGTATGCCTATGTTAAATGCTCTGAATGCTTACGAACTAGGTTCTTTATGCATGCTAGATGTTATGAAGTTATGATGATATTGAAGTATTTATAAGTATATGTTTTGAAAAGAAAAGACTTTTATTATCCTTTGTATGCCTATGTTAAATGATCTTAATGCTTACTACTAGGTTCTTTATGCATGCTAGATGTTATGAAGTTATGATGATATTGAAGTATTTATAAGTATATGTTTTGAAAAGAAAAGACTTTATGAATCTGTATGCCTATGTTAAATGCTCTGAATGCTTACGAACTAGGTTCTTTATGCATGCTAGATGTTATGAAGTTATGATGATATTGAAGTATTTATAAGTATATGTTTTGAAAAGAAAAGACTTTTATGATACTGTGTATGCCTATGTTAAATGCTCTGAATGCTTACGACTAGGTTCTTTATGCATGCTAGATGTTAAGAAGTTACGATGATATTGAAGTATTTATAAGTATATGTTTTGAAAAGAAAGGACTTTTATGATACTGTGTATGCCTATGTTAAATGCTCTGAATGCTTACGAACTAGGTTCTTTATGCATGCTAGATGTTACGAAGTTATGATGATATTGAAGTATTTATAAGTATATGTTTTGAAAAGAAAAGACTTTTATGATATTGTGTATGCTTATGTTAAATGCTCTGAATGCTTACGAACTAGGTTCTTTATGCATGCTAGATGTTATGAAGTTATGATGATATTGAATTATTTATAAGTATATGTTTTGAAAAGAAAAGACTTTTATGATACTGTGTATGCCTATGTTAAATGCTCTGAATGCTTACGAACTAGGTTCTTTATGCATGCTAGATGTTATGAAGTTACTATGATATTGAATTAATTATAAGTGTATGTTTGAAAAGAAAAGACTTCTATGATATTGTGTATGCTTATGTTAAATGCTCTGAATGCTTACGAACTAGGTTCTTTATGCATGCTAGATGTTATGAAGTTACGATGATATTGAATTAATTATAAGTGTATGTTTGAAAAGAAAAGACTTCTATGATATTGTGTATGCTTATGTTAAATGCTCTGAATGCTTACGAACTAGGTTCTTTATGCATGCTAGATGTTATGAAGTTATGATGTTTAGAGTTAAGTCTAAGTATGTGGTGACTATGTACTTTATGCTAGTTTAGAATTTATGATGTGGTGAAGGTTAAGGGTAAGGTTAAGAATACTTGCGACTATGTTCCTTCTGCATGATTAGGGTTTATGTTATTACAAATGTTTATGTTCAAGTTAACCAAATGCTTATGATTACGTTCTTTCATGCACGCTTAGTTTATGCAGTTATAACGCTCATGTTCAAAGTATGCCCTGCTTAGATTAATTATGCTTATCCTGCTTATGAACAATTCTATGCAATGCTTAGTTCTTTTTGTACTATTACCTGGATATGTTGTTGATTAGTGTTGCTATGAAATGCTTAGGTCATTTTCTATGCCAGCATG
The DNA here is from genome assembly GCA_025175895.1 of Wurfbainia villosa. Lineage (NCBI taxonomy): Eukaryota > Viridiplantae > Streptophyta > Magnoliopsida > Zingiberales > Zingiberaceae > Wurfbainia > Wurfbainia villosa. Next base: position 30,014,850 of record CM045995.1, read on the forward strand.
CTCATGTTCTAATAGTTTGATGAAATCGTGGTTTTTGTGAGTAGGCAAGGATCTTACTAAGCTATATGCTTATAGTTTATGTTGTCCATATACTGCAGATAAAGGAAGTCTGCACTAGAGGGAGTGGCAGGAGGGGCCATGTGCGTGTGTGATAGTGGCATGGTGAAAGAAGACCCTACACTATCTGCTTATATTTATATGCTCTAAGAACAATTTAAGACATTGCTTCCGCTTATAAGACTTGTGTTTAATGAGTATCCCTTAATTTAAGAGGTTCGACATGTTAGAACTCATGAACGAATCCTTTCGCTATGCATGTTATGAAATAAGATAAGATATGTGGTCATGCTAATGATGAATAAGATAGGTGATGCATGTGCCAAAGAAGATTTCAGTTATGATAACCTGTTCAAGCATGTAGACTTTGAACGGTTCCATATGTAGTATGCTAATAAAAAAAATATATATAGACCCAAGTAGCGCCGCCCTGAGAGCAGATAAGGGCGGGCGCTACAGGTGGTATCAGAGCGGGTTCACCTTTCCACTATCACACATCAAGCCTCCATCCTGCTATTTCCAAGTAAGTAACTTTATGCATACTGAGTTTCTTTTATAATGAAGAATGACTCATGTTTTAGTAGATTGGAATCACACTTGTGATCTAGATAGAAATAACACCTTATCATGTTTTAAGTAGATTGGAATCACACTTGTGATCTAGATAGAAATAATACCTCCTCATGTTCTAGTAGATTGGAATCACACTTGTGATCTAGATAGAAATAATACCTCATCATGTTTTAGTAGATTGGAATCACACTTGTGAACTAGATAGAAATAATACCTCATCATGTTTTAGTAGATTGGAATCACGCTTGTGATCTAGATAGAAATAATACCTCATCATGTTTTAGTAGATTGGAATCACACTTGTGACTTAGATAGAAATAAGACCTCGTTATGTTTAGTATAATGGAACCGTACTTGTGATTGAGATGGCAACAATACCTTACCATGCTTTATATGATGGAAACATGTCTTTAACCCAGACATACCATTCCAAAAATTTCGAAGATCTGATTTTCGTAATTATCGGTGTCGGGTCTATGCTCATATGAATTGAAATAAGCCGGTTTAGTACGGGTTAGTCGGTCTTGTGCTGACTTCATTTTTCAATTTCAGATGGCACGGACGATGACTACCATGACCCGTCGTGATGTGTCCCGAAACCGATTGAGGGAAGCTATTGAAGAGATAGTTTATAAACCTGATGGTGGGGTCGCCGGACACATGAGGAGACTCGATGGTCTCTTTAGGAGACTCGAGCAGCAGGAGTTTCCGATACTGGATAATTATCGGATATGGGCCTTGGTACGCTCCCTGCCAAACGATTTCATGGTAGTCGCGCATCACGTATGGGGCCGCTATGAAGGGCGGATAACATATGCGGAGTTGTGCTGGGAGCTACTGGAGCACAAGGTTCAAGAGAAGCTGTGGTAGAGAATCAGATGGTAGCCGGCCTCAAGAGGAAGGAAGAGGGTCCGTAAGCGATCAACTTAGTGGCGTAGGAGACTACCCTAGTGAGGCGGGGAAGATAGGACTAAAAATAGTTACAACCGCACTAGGGTTTGTCCTAGTGGGAGTCATAATGAACTATCTTCTTAAGTAGTTTCTGTTGTTCCAATTAGGAATAAAGAATGTTATATGTTAACATTATTCCTTCCGTGCGAAAATATGAATAAAAGATGATGAGTCGTTCTTTTGAAATTAAAGATGAGTTAGTTATGGGAAGTGTATGGTATAATTGATCAATGTCGGTTGAAGGGAACATACGAATAATGAGTGGAAACAAAGTCCGGTGCCGCTTTGATGTCCTTATCGATGCTATCTCAACCCCTGAAAAGGGAAGTAATGAATTACGGAATAGAAATCATTTCTGGGCAACTTTCCACCATGACTATAACGCCGACGCTGTTCGACGATATAAAGGGAAAGCAAGATGGTGATTCAGACATCCAGAAGTTCAAACAAGAAGTACTGGAAGGAAGGGATAATGGATTCCGCATCACCGACGGCGGATTATTATACTTCCGGGATCGCCTATGCATTCCGAACGATCCGGAGTTACGGCAGAAGATACTCGAGGAATCCCATGGAACACCTTATACCATGCATCCTGGATCTAATAAAATGTATCAGGACTTAAGGGATAAATTTTGGTGATGCGGCATGAAAAGGGATGTGGCTCAAGACGTCAACACACTCGACTGCGAGAAGGTGAAGGCGTAACACCGTAAACACGGGATTATGCGCAATCTGATTCCCGAGTGGAAATGGGAAGAAATTTCCATGGATTTCATCTCGGATTACCTGAATGACAAATGGTTACGATGCTATATGGGTAATCATAGACCGGTTGACAAAGTCTGCCCATTTCCTGGCAATCAAGATGACCTATTCGGTTGAGCAGCTAGCTCAATTATATGTCAAGGAAATTATCAAATTACATGGAGTGCCTAAGGCTATTATTTCTGACCGGGATGACCGTTTTACCTCCCATCTCTGGGACTGTGTTCAGAAGGCTCTATGCACTAAGTTGAGATTCAAGATCGCTGCGTTTCATCCTCAAACCGACTACGCCGACGGAAAGAGTGAACCAGTCTTTGGAAGATATCGCTGTGTGCTCTAGACTTTAAGGAGCCGGTGTCGATATTTGTACCGCGAATTTGCTTACAACATGGCTACTGTGCTACCATTGGAATGGCACCCTATGAAGCTCTATACGGGAGAAGATGCAGGTCTCCTATCTGTTGGTACGAGGGTGGTGAAAGGAGGGAAATGGGTCTTCAGGCCGATATTATTGACAATACCACCCGCGCTATACAGAATATCCGTCAGAGAATCGAAACTGCTCAGAGCCGACAAAAGAGCTATGCGGATATGCGGCGTAGACCGTTAGAGTTCGAAGTCGGGGACCCGTATTCTCGAGTGACCCATGAAGGGAGTGATGAGATTCGGAAGGAAGGGTAAACTGAATCCACGTTACGTGGGACCCTATCCGATATCACAGAGAGTGGGCAAGGTGGCGTACAAGCTGGAACTGCCCCAAGAGATGTCGGCTATACACAACGTGTTCCATGTCTCTATGCTCAAGAAATGCCTATCCAGTGTGGACCTAGTGATCGAGACACAAACTGTACCAATTCAAGAGGACCTGAGTATCGAAAGTCGGCCTATCCAGATACTAGACTGAGATGTCAAGAGACTAAGGAACAAAGAGGTGCCCTTAGTGAAGGTCCTGTGGCAGAATTCGCAATATGAGGAGGCTACTTGGGAACGCGAGGAGGACATGAGGCAGAAGTACCCGGAATTGTTTTAAGTTTCGAGGACGAAACTTTTACAAGGTATGAGGGATTGTAACGCCCGTGAAATTCTAGCAATTTTACGAGAATTTTTGGCTTTATGAGGATGGGCTTTATGTAGGCCTTTTGGAGAAATAAAAGAAAATAAGCCAAAAAGAGATGCAAAGCCTAGGAATTGAACCCCCCACCTCTAGAGATAGCCAAGCCTTATAGATGCACCCACTAACCACAAGCCCAATAGAACCATATCATTAGAGTAAAGGGGGAACCTATAGATAAATGGGAGGAGGGTAAATGAAGAGGCTTGACAAGGAGAAGAGAAACTTCTCTTCCTCCCCTTTATAAAGAAGAGAGAAGTTCCACTTGGCCACTTCTTCCTTCCTTCTTCCTCTTCTCTTCATTCTCACCGAAACCCCAAGCTCTTCTTCCTCCTTTGGCCGAGAGCTCCTTGCAAGCTAGGAGAGAGCTAGGTGACCTCCATTAGGTCATCTCCCCAAGCGAAGGATGTAAGTTTTCCCTCACTGCAGATATTAGTTTGATAGGGTTGGTTGCTTGAAAGAAATATGAAATTGTAGCCTTATAAGTTTCGCCAACTAAGTTGGTGGGCTAGGATTCATGAAAATGCTACTAAGGGAGGTTTTATGGGTGATATGTTTCAAGTAGATACCTTTAGGAGACCAAAGTGCAAAGGTGATGACCCTATATGGTTCGCCACCCCAAGATTTTAGGGTTAGGGTTGCATGAACTTGATCCTAAAGTGATATTCTTGGTTGGTATGTTTCAAGTAAGACCCTTGGGTATCCACCATCCAAGATGAGGCCCTTGTAGGTTTGGCCACCCTAGGTAATTAGGGTTAGGGTTGCATGAAAATATCCTAATGATGCTATGCTAGATGATAATGCTCATGAATAAATATTAGGTGGCAAGAACCCTAGTTGAGCCTTGTAGGTTTGCCACCCTAGGTAATTAGGGTTAGTATGAAAATATCCCTAATGATGCTATGCTAGATGATAATGCTCATGAATGAATATTAGGTGGCAAGAACCCTAGTTGAGCCCCTCGGCCACCCTAGGTAATTAGGGTTAGGGTTGCATGAAAATATCCCTCATGATGCTAAGCTAGGTTATAATGCTTTATGGATGAATTTTTGGGGACCAAACCTAAGCTTGAGCCCCCTTACAAGTTTCGGCCAACCCATGGTTTTAGGGTTAGGGTTTCATGAAAACACCCTATATGTAATTGTGCTATGTGTATAGTTTTTAATATGGCATGAACTTTGCTTGGGTGATGAATATGTTATGATTCAATGCAACATGAAATTAGGCTATGTGATGAGCATGTTTTACGATTTAATATGCCATGAATAAGCTTAGGAGATATACTTCCTGTTATGATGTAATATGCCATGATGAACATGTTGTGTGAAGTAATATGCCATGTATATGCTTCGGGAATGTGCTTCAAGTTATGGAGTATTGTGCCATGAAATATACCTAGGTGAAGAATATGTTTTGTGATTTAATATGTCATGAATATGCTTAGGAAATATGCTTCATGTTTACGATGCAATATGTCATGAAACATGCTTATGTGATGAACCCGTTTATGCTTTAGGACCCCTTTAGGGTACTCTTATGTTATGAATGCATGTGTCCTTATAAAATGACTAAGATGGAGATGCTTCCCTTTCAAGTAGGGATCAAGAGCTCTCCTTATGATAAAATAAGATGGAGATGCTTCCCTTTCAAGTAGGGATCAAGAGCTCTCCTTATGATAAAATAAGATGGAGATGCTTCCCTTTCAAGTAGGGATCAAGAGCTCTCCTTATGATAAGATAAGATGGAGATGCTTCCCTTTCAAGTAGGGATCAAGAGCTCTCCTTATGTCAAGATAAGATCAAGATGCTTCCTTCTTATGATGGGGATCAAGAGCATTCTTTATATTATGTCCGAAAAGAAAAGAATTAAGTATTTTACTTTGCAAGAGGTTAAGTACCCGAATCGGTGGTCGTTAATCAAATCCATAGGGACACAAGAAGACGTAAGAGGTCTTGCGCTGGTAAGACGTAAGAGGTCTTGCTCTAATAGGACTGGTGGCTCGCTACACCAGCCTATTAGGGAACGCACATTATGTGGTACTTAACTGGGCCCCCAAACAAGTTATGATGATATTGAAGTATTTATAAGTATATGTTTTGAAAAGAAAAGACTTTTATGATATTGTGTATGCTTATGTTAAATGCTCTGAATGCTTACGAACTAGGTTCTTTATGCATGCTAGATGTTATGAAGTTATGATGATATTGAAGCATTTATAAGTATATGTTTTGAAAAGAAAAGACTTTTATGATATTGTGTATGCTTATGTTAAATGCTCTGAATGCTTACGAACTAGGTTCTTTATGCATGCTAGATGTTATGAAGTTATGATGATATTGAAGTATTTATAAGTATATGTTTTGAAAAGAAAAGACTTTTATGATAATGTATGCCTATGTTAAATGCTCAATGCTTACGAACTAGGTTCTTTATGCATGCTAGATGTTATTATGATGATATTGAAGTATTTATAAGTATATGTTTTGAAAAGAAAAGACTTTATGATACATCATGTATGCCTATGTTAAATGCTCAATGCTTACTTGACTAGGTTCTTTATGCATGCTAGATGTTATAAAGTTATGATGATATTGAAGTATTTATAAGTATATGTTTTGAAAAGAAAGGACTTTTATGATACCGTATGCCTATGTTAAATGCTCAATGCTTACGAACTAGGTTCTTTATGCATGCTAGATGTTACTGAAGTTATGATGATATTGAAGTATTTATAAGTATATGTTTTGAAAAGAAAAGACTTTTATGATACGTGTATGCCTATGTTAAATGCTCAATGCTTACGAACTAGGTTCTTTATGCATGCTAGATGTTAAGTTATGATGATATTGAAGTATTTATAAGTATATGTTTTGAAAAGAAAAGACTTTATGATATGTGTATGCCTATGTTAAATGCTCAATGCTTACGAACTAGGTTTTTATGCATGCTAGATGTTATGAAGTTACGATGATATTGAAGTATTTATAAGTATATGTTTTGAAAAGAAAAGACTTTTATGATATTGTGTATGCTTATGTTAAATGCTCTGAATGCTTACGAACTAGGTTCTTTATGCATGCTAGATGTTATGAAGTTACGATGATATTGAATTAATTATAAGTGTATGTTTGAAAAGAAAAGACTTCTATGATATTGTGTATGCTTATGTTAAATGCTCTGAATGCTTACGAACTAGGTTCTTTATGCATGCTAGATGTTATGAAGTTATGATGTTTAGAGTTAAGTCAAGTATGTGGTGACTATGTACTTTATGCTAGTTTAGAATTTATGATGTGGTGAAGGTTAAGGGTAAGGTTAAGAATACTTGCGACTATGTTCCTTCTGCATGATTAGGGTTTATGTTATTACAAATGTTTATGTTCAAGTTAACCAAATGCTTATGATTACGTTCTTTCATGCACGCTTAGTTTATGCAGTTATAACGCTCATGTTCAAAGTATGCCCTGCTTAGATTAATTATGCTTAACCTGCTTATGAACAATTCTATGCAATGCTTAGTTCTTTTTGTACTATTACCTGGATATGTTGTTGATTAGTGTTGCTATGAAATGCTTAGGTCATTTTCTATGCCAGCATGCTCATGTTCTAATAGTTTGATGAAATCGTGGTTTTTGTGAGTAGGCAAGGATCTTACTAAGCTATATGCTTATAGTTTATGTTGTCCATATACTGCAGATAAAGGAAGTCTGCACTAGAGGGAGTGGCAGGAGGGGCCATGTGCGTGTGTGATAGTGGCATGGTGAAAGAAGACCCTACACTATCTGCTTATATTTATATGCTCTAAGAACAATTTAAGACATTGCTTCCGCTTATAAGACTTGTGTTTAATGAGTATCCCTTAATTTAAGAGGTTCGACATGTTAGAACTCATGAACGAATCCTTTCGCTATGCATGTTATGAAATAAGATAAGATATGTGGTCATTCATAATGATGAATAAGATAGGTGATGCATGTGCCAAAGAAGATTTCAGTTATGATAACCTGTTCAAGCATGTAGACTTTGAACGGTTCCATATGTAGTATGCTAATAAAAAAAAAATATATAGACCCAAGTAGCGCCGCCCTGAGAGCAGATAAGGGCGGGCGCTACAGCCATGTGGCGGCCCAGCAGATTGATGTGATTAGGGGTTTTTCGGATTTTGCAGTGATCCGATGTGATGTCTATATAAGGAGAGCTCCACCCAAACCCTAGGGCGAGGCATGACTGCTAGGACGGCAGACCGAAGCCCTAAAAAGCTTCGAGAACTCGCAACAGGGAGGAAGAACACTGCCGGAGATCCAAGTTATGCACTTCAACACCGGAGAGAAGGCCACATCGGCATTGTAACCTCTTGTTCTTGCATTTTATTTCTGATATATTCGAACATGAGTATGCCTTGTGATTCTCCTCTTCTATATATGGAGTAGTTCCTTCGATTCTAGGATTAGGGAGTAGCTTGTGTACGCATGACATGTTGCTTCAAATTGAATTCTGTTTCTAAGTTTGAATTTGTAATTGGAAATTGTTTATACCAATATCTATGCATATTTGGTTTTCTACCTGTTGTGCTTAGGGGATACGAGGGGTGACAACCCTCGTATTTAAGATTTAGGGGATTTATACAAGGAACCTAGGGGTAAACCTGATCTCCTATAACCGTGGGTAGAAGGATGCGATGAAACTGGAAACGATTTATCGTTGGGATTGATTTAGCATCCTTGTACTGCCTATCCCATCCGTGTAAGGTAGAGATAGCTCCCGATAGATGCGGTGGCTCATCGGGAGAGTGTATGCTATCCCTTCCATAAAACCATAGCTAGAGGTTTAGACAACGCCCACTTGGTAGCATTTTTTTCGACACACAAGTGAAACCGAAGTCCTAGAATCCCTTTTAAAGATCTTGGCATTCTCCTTTCTTCCTCCATGTGACACCTTACTAGGGTTTAGTCCACTGACAACCCTCACAATCGAAACCTTTAGATTTTACTTCAGAACAATTTCACCCACTGAACAAATCGGTACTCGAATCTCAGTCCTTGTGGGATCGATAATCTTTTATTACTTGAGAACATCAGTGCACTTGTAGGAATTGAGCGGAAGAGCACGCTTCGAGTCCTCGACGATCTCTGTTGCGAGATTTGAAGTCGCGTTTGTGTGCATCAAGTTTTTGGTGTCGTTGACGAGGACTGATCGATTCGATATCGAATCGAGAAGTGGAAAATTGGATCGGACTTAGGATTAGATTTATTTACTTGTTTAATTTTCTTTTTAGTTTGCTTCATTTACTTTAGTTTTATATTTTCCATATTTAGATTTAGTTTTTCTTTTTATTTTAGCAGTAGTTTTCTATTTCCTTATTGCCTCTTTGATTTTATTAGCTAGATTTGTTTATTTCCTATTTCTTAGTATTAGGTAGCACTCCTAATTTTTGTGACTTGGTTATTCATATGCTTAGACACTTAGGATCGGAAGGTCTGATTCTGATCGACTTAGAAATCGAATGAACCTTTCATCGCCATAAAGCAGAACAGTAGAGGATGGAGGACCAAGCTGCATCCAAAGTACATATAGGTAGATGACCTCTGTGGGATTACGCAGCTCCTAGCGCTAGAGGATTTAGGCCGAGTATAGTTGGACCATCTATTATGGAAAACAACTTTGAACTTAAACCAGCACTTATACATATGGTCCAGTAGAGTCAATTCGGAGGAGCTGCGACTGAAGACCCGAACCGACACCTAGAGGCATTTTTAGAAATCTGCTCAACAATGAAGATGAACGGAGTCCCTGCTGACGCGATCCGCCTAAGCCTATTCCCGTTCTCATTGCGGGATAAGGCTAAGGCATGGCTTCACTCCCTACCTTCGGGAAGCATCACTACATGGGAGCAATGTGAGTAGCATTTTTTTAATAAATACTTCCCACCAAGCAAGACTGCTCACATGCGCCATCTTATCACGAGCTTTCGTCAAAAGGAGGGGGAGTCCTTATTCGAAGCTTGGGATCGCTACAAGGGGCTACTCTACCAATGCCCTCACCACAGACTGAAAAGGTGGCTGGTGATCCACATCTTCTACAATGGGATCACGTATGCCACGAAGATGTCCCTGGATTCTACTGCAGGAGGAGAACTTATGAATAAGACCATAGAGGAAGCGGAATAGCTGATAGAAGAGGTGGACCAGAACCACCATCAATGGGCATCCGAACATGGTCACCCAGCTCCTGTGGTAGGACGATATGTTGTCAAATCTGTGGACCACCTAGCAGCATATTGACAGGACTACTATGGAGGGTAGGAAACCGTAGAAGAGAAGATTGAGTATGTTGATGTGGTTGGGGACTACAATCTAAGGCCCAATAACCCATACTCCAGTACCTACAATCTCGGATGGAGGAATCACCCGAATTTCTATTTCTCCTATAAGAATAACTCAGGGAATTTCCAACCATCAGGAGGGTATGGGCAACAGCAGGGCAATGGGTAGCAGCAGCAACAGAAGTCTAGACTGGAACTGATGATGGAAGACTTCATTGCTACTCAAACAAAGGTCAATGAGGAATTTCATCACCAACATTAGAAAATAGAGGAGTCACTCAGAGACTTGAAGGCCACCGTTGACGGTCTTGCAAGTCACACAAGGATGTTGGAGACACAAGTGGGATAGATAGCCCAAACCGTGTTGAAATCTATGGATAGTTCTCCATCAGTGCCCAATCCAAGTCAGGCTAAAAAGGAAGGAGTATACAATGAGGGAGTGGGGCAGAGAAACATATTTGCCAATGGGTGTGCAGCCATGATTTCCACCCTACCTGACCAAGCTGAAATTGAAGATAAGATTCCACCACAGCTTGAGGACCCCGGTGAATTTGTTATCCCCTACTCGATATATGGGGAAAGCTTCGATGAAGTACTATGTGACTTAGGGTCATCAGTAAGTATGATGCCCTATGCATACTATCTGAAGATGGGACTGAATGGGCTCCAACCAACGAATCTTGGTATTCGTATGGAGGACGACTCAGTCAAGAAACCCATGGGCTTACTAGCACATGTGCCTGTGGTGATTGAGAATTTCGTGATACCCACAGACTTCATCATACTAGACACAGGACCCAATCCCCAAAATCCCATAATTTTGGGAAGGCCTTTTTTGGCAACTGCAGGGGCGTGCATAGATGTTAAGGCACACCAAATCTCCCTAGAGGTAGATGGGGAGAACATCCTCTTCAGCCTTTCAGAGTGTAGAGCCCCCTACTTAAACGGCTTCACTTTCAGCAGGTTAAAGCTGAGGCCCCCAGATGAAGATTTCGAGATGGATGAATGGAGGTTCACTGAACCTCCAGAGCCAAGTTGATAATGGAGTGAGGTCGAGCTAAATGACTTTAAACAAAGTGCTTCTTGGGAGGCAACCCAAGTTTAGTTTTTAGATTTCCCTTTAATTGTATTGCATGCATTTAGTTAATTTGAACTTTGATTTCCATTTCATTTAGCATTAGGATCAGAAGAGAACTTTGCTAGGTAAAAATAAAATCAATATTAGCTTACACGGCGAGGCGTATGAGGAAATTCGGACCGTGGCACAAAAAGGGGAGAAGAAAGGGGACACACGACCTAGCCGTGTGTTTTCCCATGGTCGTGCCGTGTGTTTTCCCACGGTCATGCCTAACTGACCCGAGGTGCAAACTACCAAGTCATGTGTTTCACACGACCGTGTTGCGCAAGGGTTAAGTAGGGTGAGCCGTGTGTTTTCGCCCCATTTGTGTCGTGTGCTTCGATTTCTCTTGCCCTAGACGTGTGGTTTCTTTTTCCCCGCCACCTAGAAACTTTTTCAACCTTCAAGGAAGCCAAAAGAAGCAAGGATGAGGAGGACCAAGCATGTGGCACCTCGATCCGTTGTTTCGGAGCGACGAGCAAGGAGAACCGATGCCCCTCAAGCTCCGGAGGAGGGTAACGGTCTACCAACCCTCCTTTTTCACAATAATGAACATAGAGATAGATATAATATGCTTTCTACTCATAAACTCACTGCTACTAGGTACCTTGATGAAGATTTGCTAGAGTCCTTAGGGTTGTTGGGAGACATTCAAGCCCTATTTGCAAAAATGGGGTGGGAAGAGATAATGGGAATAAGACACCTAGCCTACCCTAGGGTAGTCTTAGAATTTTTAAGCTCCTTAGAGGCGGAAATTTTAATGGGTAGAGAGAGAGAAGAGGGGAGGATAACTTTTAGAATATTTAACATTGAGCATGAATGGACCCTCCACCAATTGAATTCATGCTTTGGCTTGCCGAGTGGGGGAGAGAGAAGAACCCCTATTGGGTTTAACTCTCGGATCTTTTGGACTAAATTGACAAGGGAGCACCCTTATGACCCTTCTAGGGTTAAAGCATCGTGTCTCCAAAACCCCGTTTTCCGATATCTCCACCGAATCAAGGTCAGTACTATATTTGGTCGTGGGGAGAGTGACGGTGTAGTAAGAGCTAGCGAGCTGCTTTGCCTCTGGGACATGCTACAAGAAAGGAATAGCATCGATGTAGGATCCCACTTCATCAGACATTTAGTGAAGATAAGCAAAGCAACAAGAGGAGAGATTAATGTGGGAGGCCTACTTACCCACATTTGCCATAGGATGGGGTACGATTACACTACATTAGAGAGTATAGAGGGGAGCCCTAGGATTGACCTAGGAGTGTGCATGGCGATGAAAATGATTGTAAGAGAGGGACACTCCTTATGCTTTGTAAGGAAAAACCTGATGGCCCTTAGGCTCCCCGACTCTGATCGTACCACCATCACCACACGCGCCAACTGGCGCTTGGACCTGATAGTGGAGTCCCCGCCACACGAGGGACCATCCACATCGGCGCCCATCTCTCCCCCTTTACATCACTCTCTCTCCAGTCCACACCTGCATAGGAGCCCACCTAGTCCACGTCAACATGAGCTTGCACCTGCACCACCACCTTTTTCTACTTTTGAGCAGGATGAAGGTACGTCGGCCTATGATTTCTCGGAGTTTCGTTCGCGCCTAGATGACATATACGTCGAGCAGCAGACCCAGAGGCAGCGATGGGAGGAGCAAAGCGCCTACACATAGGTGGAGTTCCAGGGCTTCCGGGAACACTTCCAGCGGGCTGAGGAGTTCTATGATGAGGCCCGCATCTACTTCCAGGAGGAGGCTGCCCGTCGCCAGGATGAAACCGCCTATCGCCAGGAGATGCGGCAGCACATGCATGCCCAACAGACATAGTGGGCTAGGGAGGAGGAGCACCGAGCAGTCGCTGCATCCACCAGCTCTCAGATCGACCACATGTACATGTGGCATCAGCGGCTTAGCAGTAGGTTCTCCCAGGATCCCGAGATGCCGAGGCTTCCAGACTTTCCACCTCGTCCACCATTCTAGAGGTATACTTTCATTTAAGTCTGGGGGCCCCAAATTTTATTTTGTTTCTAGCAGCAGTTTCTTTCCTGATATTTACATTATTGTTAGCATTCATTTGTTCATGCATAGGTTGTTGAGTTTCTTTCAGTACTTAGTTTTTGTTATCTGTAAAGCTGCCTCAGTAGTATTTTTGTTAAAAGTCTTCTTCGTGAGTTGTTTCCATGAGTAGTATAACTTCATTTACCTTGTAGTATTTTATTTTATTGGCTTAGAATGGATATTCTAGACTTACACTGATTAGCTTCTATTTTTACACCTACACATATCGGACATTCTGAAAGGGAGAGTCTAGTACATATCTAGTTATGATTCATCTTAGTAGTTTAGTACTTTAGAATCCACAGGTGGCATTTTAGTTACTGGAGATGCTCGGATTGTATAAGACCGTTTGGAAAAATCAAAATCCCAGTGAGCCGAAAAGTAAAAGAGACAAAGGAAAAGAAAAGAGAAATAAAAGAAAAAAATGAAAAAAAGAAAAGAAAAAAAAAGAAGAGAGAGATTATGAGGGATAAAAAATCAGTTGTCGTGGGTGGAAATGGCTAGGTTCCCCTTTGAGACCGAGTTAGGTTACTGGGGAAACACCTACCAATACCGAGCATGCCTTTGAGACTTTGTGCTAGATCTAGGGAACGATCCTCACTTTGGGCAGGTAAGTGCCTAAGAGTCGGAGACCTTAGGAAAGCTATAGGATGACGACTTAACTCACCATGGAAGGAGTATCCCCTAAGAATGATTTGCTTGATGCGAGCACGAGGAGCTAATTTAGTGAATTTCTAGAATATATTTATTTTTCTTTGATTGCAAATACCACTTGATAAATTTAGTTAACATGCTAAGTATGGAACAATATCCTTTTAAAATTTCATGGCACTGAGGTTTGCTTGAGGACAAGCAAAGATTTAAGTCTGGGGAAGTGATGTGAGCAAAATATATAGGGTTTTAGGAGTAGTTTTCGCTCACATCTCATTACATTTCATGTTAGTTTCATGTGTATGTTACTTTGTTATACATGCATTTCCTATTTTCTGGTTCAGAGATCTGCTCTTTGTACTTTTGCGTGGAGGATAGAATTTCAGGGGAAAAAGGTGCACTTTCGGAGCAAAAGAAGGGCATTTTGCAGCTAGATGCAGAATGAGGCATGGCCAGGGCATGTGACTACACACGACCGTGTCCAATGGGCGAGATCAGCCACCGTAGGGCCGCACATAGCCTGGCCATGTGGAAACACACGGTTGTGTGGCGGCCCAGCAGATTGATGCGATTAGGGTTTTTTTTCGGATTTTACAGTGATCCGATGTGATGTCTATATAAGGAGAGCTCCGCCCAAATCCTAGGGGGAGGCACGATGGTTAGGATGGCACACCGAAGCCCTAAAAAGCTTTGGGAACTCGCAACGGGGAGGAAGAACACCGTCGGAGATCCAAGTTCTACACTTTAACGCCGGAAAGAAGGCCACATCAGCATTGTAACCTCTTGTTCTTGCATTTTATTTCTGATATATTCGAACATGAACATGCCTTGTGATTCTCCTCTTCTATATATGGAGTAGTTCCTTCAATTCTAGGATTAGGGAGTAGCTTGTGTACGCATGACATGTTGCTTCAAATTGAATTATATTTCTGAGTTTGAATTTGCAATTGGAAATTGTTTATACCAATATCTATGCGTATTTGGTTTTCTACCTGCTGTGCTTAGGCGATACGAGGGGTGACAACCCTCGTATCTAAGATTTAGGAGATTTATACAAAGAACCTAGAGGTAAATCTGATCTCCTGTAACCGTGGGTAGAAGGATGCGATGGAAATGGAAACGGTTCGTCGTAGGGATTGATTTGGCATCCTCGTACTGACTATCCCTTCCTTGTAAGGCAGAGATAGCTCCCGATAGATGCGGTGACTCATCGGTAGAGTATATGATGTCCCTTCCACAAAACCATAGCTAGACGTTTAGACAATGCCCAGTTGTGTCACGCCCGCCCTTTCCAAGGGTTGGAGGGGCAGCGCAATGCGATCGTACATACATTCATTACAGCGGAAGATTACATATACTTCTTACAGAGGAAGACTTTAGACTTTTTTTTTTCTTTCTTTTAACATAAGCATGCATCATCATTTCATAAATACTTGTTCCAATTCATGACATTCAACTTAAAGAAAACGTGCATAAGTATGGGAAACATAACAGATCTCCTCCACCATGCCACTACCACACACACCTTGCCCCTCCTGCTGCTCCCTTTAGTTTAGCCATTATTTACCCTTATCTACAGTACAAGGGAACATAAAACTATAAGCACATAGGCTTAGTAAGATCCTGTCCTACTCACAAAAACCATACGTCAAGCATTAAGCATAGAGTAGGAACATGATCATAGAAGCTCATATAAGCATAACATTCATATAAATGTACACGAACATATAAACAAGCATAGCATGCGTATAAACATACCAGAACATGAACATAGCATTCGTATAACATTCAATAACATAAGCAAACATATCATGCATATAAATATACCATAACATAAGCATAGCATTAATATAAACATCTAAGAACATAAGTAAACATAACATGCATATAACATACCAGAACATAAGCATAGCATTCATGTAAACATCTAAGAACATAAGTAAACATAACATGCATATAACATACCAGAACATAAGCATAGCATTCATATAAACATCTAAGAACATAAGCAAACATAACATGCATATAACATACCAGAACATAAGCATAGTATTCATATAAACATCTAATAACATAAGTAAACATAACATGCATATAACATCATATGATCTAGACATGAAATAAAGGTATATGCAGGATGCTCTTTGAAAACATATATATTATAGGTATGTAAACATAATCTCAACATATTGGGCCCGACATTGTACCACATACATCATCATCATAGCGTGCATCCCTAATAGACTCAAGGTAGCTAATCCCGAACCCACTAGAGTATTAAGCCCGTACTATGTCCGTCGGCCTAGGGGCAACATAACATAGAAGCTCATCCTAAGCCCGTACTTATGACCGTCGACCAAGGGCATCTGGGAGCCCACCCCGTACTGAGTCCGTACTACGACCGTCGACCCAGGGGCACGAAGGAGCCCATCCCTTGGACCTTGTTAGGGTCCTGGTACAAGCCATGCAGAAAGTAAAATATCATATCATATTCCTTATCATAACATATCATATTTCTTTTCATAAACATATCATGTTCCTTTTCGTGGCATCATGTTTCTTCTTCATAGCATAACATGTTTCTTCTTCATAACATATCATATTGCTTTTCAGAACATATCATGTTCCTTCTTCATAACATATCATATTTCTTTTCATACATATCATGTTCCTTCTTTATAACATATCATACATTCATACAATTTACATGGAAATGAGCATAACATGATCATACATTTAACTGTTGGGTTTTTCCGAGCCGCAAAACCGCTTTTTGCGTTGCGGAAACCTCGGAAGCCCCCGGCCACGGATCCGTGCGAAGTATAAAAATTATAATTACATGTATGTGCTTACAGAAATCCTAGATCTACCTTAGATCTAAGAGGTTAGAACGTTACCCTCGTAGCGACGCCCTTCGCTTATCCCGCTCGTCCAAAAGTTCGCCGGAACTCGAGAGTGTCAAGTGCACACTCCTCTATGGTATCCACACAAGCAATAGGTGGAGAGAAATGCCTTAGAGTGTGCTAGCACTCCCTTAGGAATTTTGGCCAAAGAGAGGGATGGGAGAGGGAGAGCTTGAGAGGAAAGGTTCCAAGGTTGAAGATGAAGTAATGAGAGTAACTCATCAAATGAATTCACCTCATGAAACCCCTAAAGTGGTCGGCCACTTCAAGGAGAGGGAGTTACATGCATGCATGTAACTCCCATGTCCCTTGGTCTCCCTCATGAGGTGGCACCAATTGACAAAGTCAATGATGATGTGGAGCATCATCATTGGTTGGCCATGCCTAGTCATCATCATGACATGGCATTTGGTCAAGTCAAACTTGACCTTTCATCTTCCCTCTCAAGTCAAGTCAAACTTGACCTCTAATCTCCCATGGTTGATCAAATCTAACCACTTGACTCAAGTCAATTTAATATAATGAATCTCTATTCATTAATTTAAATTGATTTGATGAATCAAATCTCAATTAGACTCATTCAACACTTGAATCAACTTGAGTCTAACTCAATTAGTCTAATTTGGATTACTCTTAATCCAATTTGGTTCATCCCATGAACCTAATCCTCATGGTTCATCATATGAACCTAATCTCCATCTAATTGCTCTTATGTGTGACCCTATAGGTTCTTGTAACGTTGGCAATGTCCCTAAACCGATTTAGGAACATAAGCAATGAGCGGTATCTAGCAACACATCATTGCTACCCAAGTTACAAGAATGATGAGCTCCAACATCACCTTTGTGACTACTAATTGTGACTCTCACAATATGTGACAATGTCCCTCTATCCTTGACATCTAGATTGACCAATCGAGGCATAGACCGTGTCATCCTCGGTACAATCTAAATCTTGAACTCCAAGTAGACTCACTCTAATCAAATGAGCTCAATATCTCATATTGACTCATTTGGGCATGGCCATGCACTTCGTGGTCTCACTCTATCAAGAATATCGATGTCACCCCGTCATATAGGAGGGATAGATCCCATCTACATCACTCACATCCTCCGCATAATTCGTGCTACATACCTAGTAATCGCTTTATAGTCCACCCATTTACGGGTGACGTTTTGAGCCAAAGTATGCAACTCCTTATGTAGGGAACCATGGTGACTTCAGGTCTAAGGACTAATAGTCATACTAATAGCCACATGAGAAAGTATATGACACTCATATAACGATCCATGATACTTTCTCATGGCGGGTCATTCAGTATACATTCTCCAATGCATACCCATGTGTCAACTTGATATCTCATATCCATGACTTGTGAGATCAAGTCATCTTGTTGACCTACATGCTAGTCTCTACGCATTAACATTGTCCCTGACTGTTAATACTCGACTAGGAATGATTAAGAGTAGTGTTCTCTATATCATCTCATTATCGATTCAACCAATCGATTGATATAGATAAGAACCTACTACTCAAGGACATTATTATATTTAGTTATTTGGCACCAATACAAGTAAATATAATAACCATGCCTTTATAAATAGGAATATGATACAATAAAGTCCATACAACAATCATCATATGATTGGCTCTAGGGCTTTCACTAACAATCTCCCACTAGCACTAGTGTCAATCACCTTAGTATCTAATACCCAATGACCTAGTGTGACCATCATGCTTTTTCTATGCCAAAGCCTTGGTCAAGGGATCTGCGATGTTAGCCTCTATGGGTACTCTGCAAATCTTCACATCTCCTCTATCGATGATCTCTAGAATGAGATGGAAGCGCCGTAGTATGTGTTTGGTCCGCTGGTGTGAGCGAGGTTCCTTAGCCTGTGCAATCGCTCCATTGTTGTCACAATAGAGCTCTATAGGATCTGCAATGCTAGGAACCACCCCAAGCTCAGTAATGAACTTGCGGATCCAAACTGCCTCCTTTGCTGCCTCGATGCATGATATACTCCCTCTGTTGTAGAATCAAGAATCGTGTCCGCCGAACTCTTCCAGCTCACAGCGCCACCATTCAAGCAAAACACGAACCCTGACTGCGATCTG
Organism: Wurfbainia villosa; assembly: GCA_025175895.1. NCBI lineage: Eukaryota > Viridiplantae > Streptophyta > Magnoliopsida > Zingiberales > Zingiberaceae > Wurfbainia > Wurfbainia villosa. Next base: position 30,033,468 of record CM045995.1, read on the forward strand.
TAATCATCCTGGTCAGTTTGGAAGCTAGCATCGCTGTAACCCTTTACAGCTAGCTCCTCATCACCTCCAAATATCAAGAAATATTCTTTAGTCCTTCTCAAGTACTTAAGAATATTCTTGACTGCTATCCAGTGACGCTCACCTAGATCTGACTGGTATCTACTCGTCATGCTCAAAGCATACGAGACATCAGGACGAGTACACAGCATGGCGTACATGATAGATCCTATAGCAGATGTGTAAGGGATCTTATCCATGCGGTCTCTCTCCTCTCTAGAAGAGGGACTTTGAGTCTTCGAAAGACTCACACCATGTGACATCGGCAGAAGTCCTTTCTTGGAATTCTGCATGGCAAACCGAAGTAATACCGTGTCAATATATGTACTCTGACTTAGGCCAAGCAATCTCTTAGATCTATCTCTATAGATCTTGATGCCTAGAATACAGGCTGCTTCACCTAAGTCCTTCATTGAGAAGCACGTCCCCAGCCAAGTCTTCACAGACTGTAGCGAAGGGATGTCATTCCCAATGAGTAGTATGTCATCCACATACAATACAAGGAACACAACTGTGTTCCCATTAACCCTCTTGTAGACACAGGGTTCATCTTCATTCTTGATGAAACCAAACTGTTTGATCGCATCATCGAATCGAAGATTCCAGCTCCGAGAAGCTTGCTTTAGCCCATAAATACCTTCCCAAGATGTGGATCTACAAAACCTCGTTGTGTCATGTACACATCCTCGAGTAAGTTTCCATTCGTAAACACGTTTTTGACATCCATCTGCCAGATCTCATAATCTTGTTATGATGCAATAGCAAGCAAGATCCGAATGGAAATAAACATCGCCACTGGAGAAAAGGTTTCATCATAGTCAATACCATGAATTTGCTTGAAACCTTTAGCCACCAATCGGCCCTTATAGGTATCGTAAGTCCATCCATGTCCTTTCTCCTAAAGACCCACTTACACCCAATGGGTTTGACCCCTTCAGGTGGATCAACCAAAGTCCATACTTGGTTAGTGTACATGGATTCCATCTCGGATCTCATGGCGTCTAGCCATTTCTCAGAATCTGGGCTCATCACAACTTCCTGATAGGAGGTAGGCTCATTCTCAATGAGCATAACGTTATCATGGTCAGACAAGAGAAATGAGTATCTCTCAGGCTGACGACGTACCCTATCAGACCTGCGAAGAGGTAGGTCTACTTGAACAGGTGGTTGTTCCACAACTCTTTGTGCAACAACCTCATCACCCACAACACTTTGTGGTTCCTGTTCAACCTCCATCAAGGCCTCAGTGCTATGGTCCTTATCTTAAATTTCTTCAAGATCGAAGGTACTCCCACTAGTTTTTCTAGAAACAAAATCCCTTTCTAGAAAAACTCCAGTCATTGCCACAAACACTTTGTGCTGACTGGGAATGTAGAAGTAATATCCCTTTGTATCCTTGGAATATCCAACAAAATAGCACCTATCGGATTTGGGTCCCAGTTTGTCTGAGACTTGACATCGAACGTAAGCCTCACAACCCCAAATCCTCATAAAAGACATCTTGGGATTTTTCCCTATCCATATCGTATATGGTGTCTTTACCACAGCCTTGGATGGTACACGGTTAAGGGTAAAGGCTGCTGTGTCCAGAGCATATCCCCAAAAGGATATAGGAAGATCTATGTGACTCATCATAGATCGTACCATATCCAATAGGGTACGATTCCTCCTTTCGGATACACCATTCCACTGTGGTGTTCCAGGAGGAGTGAGTTGGGATAGAATTCAACACTCAGCTAGATAGTCACGAAACTCATGGCTAAGGTATTCACCACCTCGATCTGATCGAAGTATCTTAATACTCTTGCCAAGCTGGTTTTGTACTTCATTCTTGAATTCTTTGAACTTTTCAAAGGATTCAGATTTATGTGTCATAAGATACACATAACCATATCTACTGAAGTCATCAGTAAATGTAATGAAGTACCTGTAACCACCTCTAGCAGCAACATTGAAAGGACCACATACATCACTATGTATAAGTCCTAACAAATCTGTTGCTCTTTCGCTATGTCCACTAAAGGGAGTCTTGGTCATCTTGCCTAAAAGGCACGACTCGCATGTCTCATATGATTCAAAATCAAATGAGTCTAGCAGCCCATCCTTATGGAGCTGAGATAAGCGACTCTCATTTATGTGACCTAAGCGACAATGCCAGAGATAGGTTTGGTTCAACTCATTTGACTTGAACCTCTTGGTACTTATGTTATAGATAGGGCTCTCTAAGTCTAGAAAGTAGAGTCCGCTCATTAGAGGTGCACTAATAGAACATATCATTTAAATAAATGAACAACATTTGTTCTTTATTATAAATGAAAAACCTTTCTTGTCCAAACAAGAAATCAAAATGATGTTCTTAGTTAAGGCGTACATAACAACATTCATCTAATTCTAGTACAAGCCCAGAGGGCGTAGATAGATCATAAGTTCCTACAAAGAATAGCAAGAACCCTTGCTCCATTGCCTACTCGTAGGTCCACCTCGCCTTTGTCAATGCCCTACTATTTCTCAAATGCACATTGGTACAAATGTGAGATGCAAATCCGGTATCTAATACCCATGATGAAGAAATAGATAGATTGACTTCTATAACATTTATACCTGAAGTAGAAGTCTCACTTCTCTTCTTCTTAAGATCTTCCAGGTATGCCTTGCAGTTACGCTTCCAGTGTCCTGCTTCCTGAGAATAGCAAGCCCCTTCCTTGGCTACCCCTCCTTTGGGTTTAAGTTCTTTGCCTTTGCCCTTGGCTTGGGACTTTCCCTTACCTTTAGGCTTGCCCTTGCCTTTCTTCTTCTGCACCATCAAAATGGTGTCAGATTTACCCTTCTTAAGGTTAAGCTCAGCAGTTCTCAACATGTTGAGCATTTCAGGCAATGGCTTATCAATTTCATTCATGTTATAATTCATGACAAATTGATTGAAGGCTTGTGGCAAAGATTGCAAGATTAGGTCAGTGGCCAGCTCTTGGCCAAGTGGGAATCCCAACCTTTGTAGGTTTTCTACGTACCCAATCATCTTGAGTACATATGTACCTACGGGAGTCCCTTCTTGCATTTTGGACCCAAATAATGCCTTAGAGACTTCATATCTCTCATGCCTAGCTTGTCCTTGATATAGTTGACGAAGATGTCCAACCATATCATAAGCATTCATGAACTCGTGTTGCTTCTGAAGCTCAGAGTTCATGGTCGCGAGCATTAGACATGACACATCTAATGCATCATCTTGATGCTTCTTGTAAGCATCTTTGTCAGCTCGCGAGGCATTGGCAGGAGGTGCCTCCGGAATGGGCTGCTCCAGGACGTACAACTTCCTTTCTTGGGTGAGAACAATTCTCAGGTTCCTGTACCAGTCCAGGAAATTTGCTCCATTGAGCTTGTCCTTCTCAAGGCGATGATCGCAGAGAGAGTGTTCGTGTTTGTTGACATAGTAATCTACAACATACACTGCAGCGAATTAATATCATATTCCTTTTATCATTTACTTAGGCCTTTAATCAACTGCTGCTCCCACTAACTGCTAGGATTTTTGTAGAATCGAGTTATGGAGGTGGTCAAACCACTTTTACTAGATTCATACAAACTAGCTATAATTCTTGCGGGACAAGATCCACATCATACTAAGCCTTGAGTTAGCTTTGGCTAAATCGCCCAAGACTTAGTACGATCGGTGGGTAACACATTACCGATTACATCTCTATGCAACTCTTGTTTATAGGATTAAGACCCACATTTACAAAAGACCTTGAGTTAGCTTTGGTTAAATCGCTCAAGATTTAGTATAAATGCGATCTTAACCTATCTTTCCAACGATTGGAATATGCCTATAGTTCTACTCGATCCAATTGAGTTAACTAGTTTTGCTCAATCTAATTGAGCTTACTCTAACCCGAGTCGTGATAGGCGGGACCAAGATTGTCCCTCCGCACCCTACCAAGATAATATGCGTTGCTCTGCTTTGGCAGATTCAACAACAACAAATGATCGAGGTAGTGATGGGTATCAAGGCTCGGTAGGCATTTTCGAGTTGATTCGATTATGATCTAATCTAATCGTAATGTGTATCTTATACGCATTTAGGCCTTTATTATCCTATATTAGCATGCATCATATACATACAAGAAAATTAACCTAGCATGCATCATATACATACAAACATTTTTCTACTAGCATGCATCACATACATACAAGCAAAATCAATTAAATATACATATATATATATCAACATATATATATATCATTAAATGTGATATAGTCATGGCCCTACTACTATCTTCTCAAGCCAATGAGAAGATCGGACGGTCAACCTAAGGCTAGCGGCTTCTCCAAGCGCTTCCTTTGACCGCCATGTGTCGTCGTCACCCTTCTCGTAAGCTCGTCTTCAAGTGGACTTTCCACCGCTCCATTTTGTACATTACAAATACGAAACTCGAGTTACATTCGAGTCTAAAACTATTTACAACTAGAATATTAAAAGAATAGGTGCGACGCTCAGGTCGCAAACACTTTACAACACGACAACCACAAAACGCACGCAGCCGATTATGAATTACAACACACATAATCCAATCCAATTGGGTTATTGGGCCATGACAATCACAGAATTATACATAATTCTAAATTATGTATTTTTACAGAAAATTTCTATAATTTTTCCTAATTTATTACGAATTTATGAGTAATATCTCCGAAACGGTACAGCTAAGCGGTTTCTGGGCGCGATAGCGGGACATGGACCCTTTCGGGGATAGGGGCAGCGCCCCTACTCACAAAATAAACTTCGCGAGTGTCCCTACAATGATCTTACAGCGACTTAAGTCGCTGTCCCAAAATCCTAAAGCGAGAACTCGCCGATTCGGAGAGTTTTTCTCGACGGTTGAAGCCTTCGACTCTACGAGAAAAATACCCAAAAATTCTATAAAATAAGAAAATTTACAGAAACATATAAATCTGTAATTTTATATCTAATATAAAAACTACAAAAACGAAACACATACATGCTTCGCACGTGGCTCTGATACCACTGTTGGGTTTTTCCGAGCCGCAAAAACCGCTTTTTGCGTTGCGGAAACCTCGGAAGCCCCCGGCCACGGATCCGTGCGAAGTATAAAAATTATAATTACATATATGTGCTTACAGAAATCCTAGATCTATCTTAGATCTAAGAGGTTAGAACGTTACCCTCGTAGCGACGCCCTTCGCTTATCCCGCTCGTCCAAAAGTTCGCCGGAACTCGAGAGTGTCAAGTGCACACTCCTCTATGGTATCCACACAAGCAATAGGTGGAGAGAAATGCCTTAGAGTGTGCTAGCACTCCCTTAGGAATTTCGGCCAAAGAGAGGGATGGGAGAGGGAGAGCTTGAGAGGAAAGGTTCCAAGGTTGAAGATGAAGTAATGAGAGTAACTCATCAAATGAATTCACCTCATGAAACCCCTAAAGTGGCAAGGCCACTTCAAGGAGAGGGAGTTACATGCATGCATGTAACTCCCATGTCCCTTGGTCTCCCTCATGAGGTGGCACCAATTGACAAAGTCAATGATGATGTGGAGCATCATCATTGGCCAGCCATGCCTAGTCATCATCATGACATGACATTTGGTCAAGTCAAACTTGACCTTTCATCTTCCCTCTCAAGTCAAGTCAAACTTGACCTCTAATCTCCCATGGTTGATCAAATCTAACCACTTGACTCAAGTCAATTTAATATAATGAATCTCTATTCATTAATTTAAATTGATTTGATGAATCAAATCTCAATTAGACTCATTCAACACTTGAATCAACTTGAGTCTAACTCAATTAGTCTAATTTGGATTACTCTTAATCCAATTTGGTTCATCCCATGAACCTAATCCTCATGGTTCATCATATGAACCTAATCTCCATCTAATTGCTCTTATGTGTGTGACCCTATAGGTTCTTGTAACGTTGGCAATGTCCCTAAACCGATTTAGGAACATAAGCAATGAGCGGTATCTAGCAACACATCATTGCTACCCAAGTTACAAGAATGTTGAGCTCCAACATCACCGTTGTGACTACTAATTGTGACTCTCACAATATGTGACAATGTCCCTCTATCCTTGACATCTAGATTGACCAATCGAGGCATAGACCGTGTCATCCTCGGTACAATCTAAATCTTGAACTCCAAGTAGACTCACTCTAATCAAATGAGCTCAATATCTCATATTGACTCATTTGGGCATGGCCATGCACGTCGTGGTCTCACTCTATCAAGAATATCGATGTCACCTCCATATAGGAGGGATAGATCCCATCTACATCACTCACATCCCTCCGCGTGCACTGCTACATACCCAGAATCGCCTTTATAGTCCACCCATTTACGGGTGACGCTTTGAAGCCAAAGTATGCAACTCCTTATGTAGGGAACCATGGTGACTTCAGGTCTAAGGACTAATAGTCATACTAATAGCCACATGAGAAAGTATATGACACTCATATAACGATCCATGATACTTTCTCATGGCGGGTCATTCAGTATACATTCTCCAATGCATACTCATGTGTCAACTTGATATCTCATATCCATGACTTGTGAGATCAAGTCATCTTGTTGACCTACATGCTAGTCTCTATGCATTAACATTGTCCCTGAATGTTAATACTCGACTAGGAATGATTAAGAGTAGTGTTCTCTATATCATCTCATTATCGATTCAACCAATCGATTGATATAGATAAGAACCTACTACTCAAGGACATTATTATATTTAGTTATTTGGCACCAATACAAGTAAATATAATAACCATGCCTTTATAAATAGGAATATGATACAATAAAGTTCATACAACAATCATCATATGATTGGCTCTAGGGCTTTCACTAACATTAACATGGTAATGAGCAGAACATAATCATGCATTCCTACAATTAGCATGGACATATGGTAGTGCCATAAACCAATCATGCTAAACAACTTGAGCAAGGACTACTTAACATCATGCTAACAGCGCACACATATAGGGCATGGCATAAACATCATGAACAAGCATAACATGGTGTGATCTAAACTTCATGGAGTTCTACCAAAATTTTAAACCCTAAACAACTTGTACATGATCTAACTAACCACATATTAATTCTATCACCTATAAATCATGGCATGGAAGGCCCTTAGGAGTTTAAATGAGTCTTGGCCGAGAGCTTCAAGGAATCCTAAGATCCATTTCTTAAATCTAGCTTAGCTATCAACATGTTACCTTCATCTACATTCAAAACATAGCATGACAACTTATAGATCATAGCATAGTAGACCTAAATGGGTCTTGGCCGAATGTTTCAAGGAACTTTAAGGATCAACCACTTAAATTTAGGTTAGCTAACAACATGCTATCTTCATCTACAATCAAAACATAGCATGGCAACTTATAGGTCCTAGCATGATAGACCATTAGGGGCCTAAATGGGTCTTGGCCAAATGTCTCAAGGAGCTTTAAAGTTCAACCACTTAAATTTAGTTTAGCTAACAACATGTTATCTTCATCTAATATCAAAACATAGCATGAACTCATCTAGAGCATAGCATAGAACATGTTATTGTTGGTGCAGTAGGCACCTAAGTCGAACCTGGGTTTTGATTATAGCAAACGATACAAAGTTAAGCTCATATCGTTATCTCACGAGCTGAATCGAGTGTGCAGAAGATTGATATAGCTGGAGATGAAGGCTAGCGACACCCGGAGGAAGCCGCGGTGGTCGGGCGACACTCGAGTGACTTCGGAGGGAGCCGAAGGAATCGAGTGGAAGGCCAGAAGCAAAAGCAACACGTAAGTATCGAGGTAAGCTCGTGTGTGCGAGCGTAAGTGAGGTCGTATCCTCCTTACGAGGATGATCTTAAGCGTAGATCCGACTAGAGACATCCCATCGATGGTCCAGGTCGAGATCGGACGGTCGAAGGTCGTCGAAATAATGTTTTCTTTGAGCTAACTTTGCCCTGCAACTAGCATCAGTCGACTGCCAGCTTGGAGGACTCGACTGCCATCAAACAGTCGACTGCCAAAGGTCAGCACTCGACTGATGCTGCCATCAGTCGACTGATGATGGCCATCAGTCGACTGATGGTCAATGATCAGATTCGAGGAGTCAAGGCTTATCACCCCATTTCAAGGAGATTGGTGCTCAATTTTGATTGGCTAGGGTTCCTCTCGAAAAGAGGCTCAAAGGCTATAAAAGGAGGGCTTGTCTTAGGGTTTTTCATCAATTAAAAAAGCTTCCAAGTGCTTCCGATACGCTACGAGTCTTCGACATCCCTACGACGAAGCGCTGCCGAGACGACGACTCAAGCTCCAAGATTCAAGTCTTCAAAAGTCGTCGGTATAATCTTTAATTTATATAAGTTGTTCTCATTTCGAGCTTTAAATCATATCAAGGAGAGGGGGAGTTTCCCTCTACCTTGAGTCTTTCTTGAGTTTTTGTATTCGTTTAACTCCTATCTCCAACGAGAAGGAGTTCGTTTAGTGTTTTGCCCTCCGTGCATGGTCAAGGACCACAAGGGCCTTGGAGTAGTAGCCTTCGGCTACGAACCAAGTAAAAAACCCATTGTCTCTTCTATTTTAGATTTATCTTCCGCTATGTCTACTCGTGATTTACCGAACGAATTCAAAGAAAAGTTTCTATCGCTATTCACCCCCCCCCCCTCTAGCGATCCGCTTTGATCCAACAATTGGTATCAGAGCCGGGGGTTGCTAAGATTTGGTGAAACCACCAATCTAGCCATTTTTACAGATTTATTTTTCTTTTAATTCTTTTTTTTATTTATTTCGCTTTGTTAAGTTTTTCTCCCGCACTACTAATCCAAGACGCGAGTCTTGGTACTTATTTTTGTGTTTTTGTCGTTGCTAGTTTCTTTGTCTCCGTCTATTTGTGTCTTTTGTTCTAATGGCCCATCTCGAGGGTTTTAGCACCGTCCGACCTCTGTTTTACAACGGAGATGACTTCCGTTATTGGAAGGGTCGGATGGAATGCTTTCTCAAAACCCAAATCGAGATGTGGATCATAATCCAAACGGGTTTCACACTTCCGACTAATGAAGTGGGTGACTCCTTGGATTATGATCAATGGACCATTGCGACAAAACGACAAGTTGAAGCCGATGCCAAGGCAACACAAATCCTCCAATGCGGCCTATCCAAGGAGGAGCTAAATCGCGTCGGCCCCTTCATAAGCGCAAAAGATCTTTGGATGAAACTAGTGGAGCTACACGAAGGGACCGATGAAGCCAAGGTATGTAAGCGTGATCTTCTTTTCAATAAACTATATAACCTAAAAATGCAGGAACACGAGTCCGCGACGCAACTCCACGCCCGTGTCCAAGACATAGTCAACAACCTACACGCAATCGGGCAAAAGGTCGAAAACCGCGACCTTATAAGGTATGTTCTAAACTCTTTTCCGAGGACTACCTTGTGGGCATCCATGGTCGATGCCTACAAGGTCTCCAAGGATCTTTCTAAAATTAGGTTAGATGAACTCTTTCGATTTCAATTACATGAGCAGTCCAACTCGAACCCGAGAGGGTATAGCCTTGTTTGCGTGTTCAAAGAAGAAGAAAATCGCAAGCAAGCCACCACCAACCGAGGAGGAAGACGAGTCCAAGAAGAAGTTGACCCGAGTTGACCGGCCAACTAATGAACCTAGCTCAAGGATAGCCAAGGGAGGAAAGCTTAACCACGACTGACCCAACCAAGGTAAGCCTAAAAGTTCTAATATTAGGTGTTATGAGTGTAACAGTTTGACATATCAAGTCCGAGTGCCCCAAGCTCAACCACCAAGCACCTAAGCACAAGAAGGCCCTCAACGCGACATGGGAAGAAGCCATCCAAGAAGACGAAGACCACGCCTTCATGGCGAAATCAATTGAGTCGACACGAGACCGAACTCAACTTGAGTCAACTCGAGGATGACTCGACTACGGTTACCTTCAAGTCAAGCCACGGATACGCATCCGGTTCAAAAGATACCCTTAAAGTGAGTCGAACTTTATTTAATACTTTACATAATACGGTTAGGTTTTTGTCTAGGAAATTAGCTAAGTCTGAGTCCAAGGTCGAGACCCTTGTTGAGGAGGTTAAACTCCTCAAACACGAGGTCTCCCTAACCTCTTCGACTAGTCGAGTTCAAGAGAAGGACTCAACTTGAGTTGAAAAGCTCGAAGTTGAGAACTCTCTCTTGAAAAGTCAAGTTGAAGATCTTAGGAACACGTTGGAAAGGTTCACTTCGGGATCCAAAGGACTTGACCTCCTACTTGGATCTCAAAGGGCCGTGTACAACAAGGCTGGACTAGGGTTTAACTCAAACACGACTAATAGGTCGTATATGTCGATTGTAAGTCGACATAGGAAACATGTCCAAGCATGGGTCCCTAAAACTTTTGATTTCAACTCTAGGATCCAACCTGCATCGGGTTCCCAAGGACCAAATCCACTATGTGGATAGACCGAACCGATTCAACGGTCTAGGGGGAGCCAGTACAAAACATGTTTGTGCTTTAACTTAGAAATTGCATGCTTTAACTTAGAAAGTTTGTGCTTTAACTTAGAAATTACATGCTTTAACTTAGAAAGTTTGTGCTTTAAAACTTGTGAACTCACTTAGAACACGTACATAACCAACTAAAATCCTTCGAAAAGATTGAGCCTCGGGGAGCCTCTTTTCAAAAATAACCAGTTAGACTAGGAAATAGTCTTAGGTGAGTCAAGTCATCATTTTCTTGAAAATGGCTTTGTCTAAGGAAGTGGTCGATGATCCGATAAAAGAAGGCCCCTGTGCCTCGCCACGACCTGGAAGCCATGATCTTGAAAAGGTAAACTTGACAAGCCTAGGGTCAAATCCAAATCTAACATAAAATTACTTGAACCTAAATGCACTTAATCAACTTAATTGGAAGTCATCTCACAAAAACACATAAGTATAACATGCTTGATCATATAGACACAGGTGAGATGACCTAGGTTTAAAAACTTACAACCAATTTTTTTAAAAAAAAAATTATAAAAAATCTAAGATCCAATCCAACCACCTTGTGTGTAGGATCAATGGATGTTGGACAGCGGTTGCTCCCGACACATGACCGGGGATCAACTCAAATTCACAAAGCTTCAATTCAAACGACAAGGATCGGTAGCCTTTGGGAATAACGGCAAGCTCAAAATCATCGGATCAGGTGATATCGAGCTTAACTCGAATTTTGTTATTAAAAATGTATTACTTGTAGAGAATTTTGAATATAACCTGCTTAGCGTAAGTCAATTATGTGACAATAACTATAAGGTCGTATTTTTAGAAAATGAATGTGTAATTAAAACAAATAAAACAGCTAAAACAATACTCAAAGGAACTAGGACAAATAACATTTATACAATTAACTTAATCAAATCCTCAGCCAAATGTCTTATGACACAGGAAGAGGAATCATAGTTGTGGCACCGACGACTCAGTCACTCGCACCCAAGACTCGTCCACAAGATGAGTCAGAGTGGCTTAGTCAGAGGCTTACTCAACCTCAACAATTTGGTTAATAAAATTTGTAATGCTTGTCAACAAGGAAAACAACCTAGGACACAACACAAGTTAACTAACCAAGAACGAACCTCAAGTGTACTTGAGCTCCTGCATATGGATCTATTCGATTCACATGGAGCCAAGTCACTCAATAGAAGTCAATATTGCTTAGTCATAATTGACGACTACTCCAGGTTTACCTGGGTTAGGTTCATCAAACATAAAAATGATACCCTAGATCAATTAATCAATCTATTCAAATTAATCGAGAATCAAAAAAACCTTAAAGTTAAAAGACTTAGAAGCGATCATGGTGGTGAATTCGAAAATCAAAGGTTCACCTACTTCTGTAACCTAAATGGATACCACCATGAATTCTCTTTCCCTAGGACCCCTCAACAAAATGGCCTAGTGGAGCGGAAAAATCGAACTCTACAAGAAGCCGCTAGGACCATGTTGAACGAATACGACCTACCTGATAGGGTTTTGGGCAGAAGCCGTTAGCACGGCTTGCTATGTCCAGAATAGGATCCTTATGGTAAAGAGGCACCTTAAGACCTCGTACGAGATTTATCACAATAAAGTACCCAACATCAAGTACTTTAGGGTATTTGGATGTAAAGTACATATCTCAAACACTAAAGACCACCTAGGGAAATTCGAATCCAAAACCTCCACCGGAATCTTCTTAGGATACTCAACTACGAGTAGGGCCTATAGGGTATATAACCACGATACCCTTAAAGTCGAAGAGACTATTAATGTAGTGTTCGATGAAGTACCCGAACCTACAAAACCCATAATGACCCCAAGTGTTGAGCCCACTGATACCAAACTCGTCTCCGACCCTGAGATCGAGTCTAATCCACATCAACCAACTTCTCTTATCGACCAAGTGACAAGTGATCCGAGTCAAACTAGTGTTCAACCAAGTCACCCCATTGATCAAGCATTAGGTGACACAAACCCAACCCAATCTAGGATTCAGACTAACCACCCTATCGATCAAGTGATAGGAGATCCTAATCTAGGAGTTCGAACTAGAGCATCCTATAGGAACCTTAGTCAAATTTCCTTAATTTCAAAGATAGAACCCAAATCAATTGAACAAGTTCTTCTTGATCCCGATTGGATTATTGCAATGCAAGAAGAGCTAGCTCAATTTATTAGGAATGAAGTGTGGGAATTAGTACCACCACCTAAAGACAAAACGATAATTGGAACAAGGTGGGTGTTTCGAAATAAGCTTGATGATAAAGGTGAAGTAGTTAGAAACAAGGCTAGGTTAGTCGCCAAAGGGTTTAGTCAAGTCGAAGGCTTAGATTACTTACTAAAACCTATGCCCCAAGATAGCTAGACTCGAATCCATTCGAATGTTGCTAGCTTATGCCGCACATCGAGGATTTAAGCTGTTTCAAATGGATGTTAAGTCGGCATTCCTAAATGGATACATTAAAGAAGAAGTTTATGTTAGCCAACCCCCCGGATTCAAAAATCTAGATAAACCCGACCATGTTCTAAAACTTAAGAAAGCTCTCTATGGACTTAAACAAGCTCCTCGAACTTGGTACGAGAGACTTTCGATCCATCTTAAGTCAAAAGGGTTTAACCAAGGCTTAGTTGACCCAACTCTCTTCGTAAAAACCTTAGGTAAAGAAATATTCATAGCTCAAATTTACGTAGACGATATAATTTTTGGAACCTCTAACTCAGCCTTACTAAACGAGTTCGTTTCACTCATGGAAAGTGAGTTCGAAATGAACTTGGTAGGCAAGTTAAGTTTCTTTTTAGGTCTACAAATTAAACAAACTAAGGATGGTATATACCTATATCAACAAAAATACACTAAGGAGTTAATTAAAAGATTTGGAATGCAAGACGCTAAGGCAATAAACACCCCAATGGCAATTAATGTTAACATAGGAGAAGACCTAGAAAGTAAGTCCATTGACTTAAAGTACTATAGGAGCGCGATAGGAAGTCTCCTATACTTAACTGCGAGTCAACCTGACATCCTATTTGCAGTAAGTATGTGCGCCAGGTTTCAAACCTGAGCTAAGGAGTCTCACCTAACCCTAGTTAAGCGTATCCTTAGATATCTAAAGGGTACACTTAATGTCGATATTTGGTATCCTAGATCTACCGAGTTCGAACTAACTGGCTACTCCGATTCGGACTATGCCGGTAGTAAGCTCGATAGAAAGAGCACGAGTGGTTGTTGTCAACTTCTCGGCTCGAGTCTAGTGAGTTGGTGCAGTAGGAAGCAACACTGTGTTGCTTTATCTACCACCGAAGTCGAATACATCGCGATGGGTGAGTGTGTCACGCAGCTTCTTTGGATGAAGCACACTCTCCGCGACTTTAAGTTAGACTTTACCAATACTAAACTTCACGTAGATAACATTAGTTCAATTAATCTTACAAAGAATCCGATATGTCACTCTAGGACCAAACATATAGAGGTCAAACACCATTTCATTCGAGAATATGTGGCCAACGGAGCCATACAACTCGAATACGTCAAATCAAAGTCTAACTTGGTAGACCTATTTACCAAACCCCTACCCGAAGCCGAATTTAGTCTATTAAGACGAAAATTAGGCATGTGCGTAATAGAATAGGTACTTGCAAATTATATGTTCTTACTACTATTTCTTTAATTTCATGGAACTAGCATAGGACATACCTTAGATATCATGCACCTATAGATTTAAGGAGCCAGTACATCTCACAACACATAGGAATACTGTGTTTGTGTACTTAGCCACATAGATGGGCGTGAGATGTTAGGACCTTACTCCTGGTTCTAGATGTAGAGCTAGTGCATCGCTATGAACCACGGAGTATAATCATACATACTAACCGACTCCCACCAGGACTGATTGATCTTCCATATCAATCAAGCCAAATATGAGTCGAACATTTTATAGATGAACTTATTTTCAGTATATTATTTTCAAAATAATGTGGAACATACTTGGACTTTAAAATTAAAACTTGTTTTTATTCCAGACACACTCTCACTCTTTTCACTATATGGCAAAAGGGGGAGAAAAAGGCCAAGGGATCAATTTTTTTTAAGGCTTACTCAAACTTTAACACATTTAGTTAACTTGTTAACAAAAAGTAATTTACTTAACTTTAAGTTAACTTGTTAACAAAATGGAAGTAAAGGCCAAGGTTAAGAAATCAATTTTTTTGATTTCTTAACTTAAAATTTATTTTAAACCCTATGGCCAATATTAAGTGATTTCGGTTACTTAATTCTTTTTTAGTAGCAAATATCAAGGGGGAGAGTTAAAACTCTTTCTCAAGTACTCACCCTCGGTCAAGGGGGAGGATTCCTCAAGGGGGAGCACTTGAAAAAGAGTTTTTATATACTCTTGCACATTCATGCATATCTCTTACTCAGTTTACTTAATGCACTTAATTTGTCTTTCTTAACTTTGTATGTGGGTTTGCCATAAATCAAAAAGGGGGAGATTGTTGGTGTAGTAGGCACCTAAGTCGAACCTGGGTTTTGATTATAGCAAACGATACAAAGTTAAGCTCATATCGTTATCTCACGAGCTGAATCGAGTGTGCAGAAGATTGATATAGCTGGAGATGAAGGCTAGCGACACCCGGAGGAAGCCGCGGTGGTCGGGCAACACTCGAGTGACTTCGGAGGGAGCCGAAGGAATCGAGTGGAAGGCCGGAAGCAAAAGCAACACGTAAGTATCGAGGTAAGTTCGTGTGTGCAAGCGTAAGTGAGGTCGTATCCTCCTTACGGGGATGATCTTAAGCGTAGATCTGACCAGAGACATTCCATCGATGGTCCAGGTCGAGATCGGACTACAAGGCCGAAATAATGTCTTGAGCTAACTTTGCCTCGCATCTAAGCATCACCGATCGCCTTGAGGACTCGACCGCCAAATACCGATCGCTAGGTCAAGACTCATCGATGTTCCATCACGATCGATGATGGCCATCAGTCGACTGATGGTCAAGGATCAGATTCGAGGAGTCAAGGCTTATCACCCCATTTCAAGGATATTGGTGCTCAATTTTGATTGGCTAGGGTTCCTCTCAAAAAGGGGCTCAAAGGCTATAAAAGGAGGGCTTGTCTTAGGGTTTTTCATCAATTAAAAAAGCTTCCAAGTGCTTTCGATATGCTACGAGTCTCCGACATCCCTACGACGAAGCGCTGCCGAGACGACGACTCAAGCTCCAAGATTCAAGTCTTCAAAAGTCATTGGTATAATCTTTAATTTATATAAGTTGTTCTCATTTCGAGCTTTAAATCATATCAAGGAGAGGGGGAGTGTCCCTCTACCTTGAGTCTTTCTTGAGTTTTTGTATTCGTTTAACTCCTATCTCCAACGAGAAGGAGTTCGTTTAGTGTTTTGCCCTCCGTGCGTGGTCAAGGACCACTAGGGCCTTGGAGTAGTAGCCTTCAGCTACGAACCAAGTAAAAAACTC
The DNA here is from genome assembly GCA_025175895.1 of Wurfbainia villosa. Taxonomy (NCBI): domain Eukaryota; kingdom Viridiplantae; phylum Streptophyta; class Magnoliopsida; order Zingiberales; family Zingiberaceae; genus Wurfbainia; species Wurfbainia villosa. The sequence continues at coordinate 30,049,514 of CM045995.1, forward strand.
ATTGTCTCTTCTATTTTAGATTTATCTTCCACTGTGTCTACTCGTGATTTACCGAACGAATTCAAAGAAAAGTTTCTATCGCTATTCACCCCCCCCCTCTAGCGATCCGCTTCGATCCAACAGTTATCTTCATCTAACATCAAAACATGGCATGAACTCATCTAGAGCATAGCATAGAACATGTTATCTTCATCTAACATCAAAACATGGCATGAACTCATCTAGAGCATAGCATAGAACATGTTATCTTCATCTAACATCAAAACATGGCATGAACTCATCTAGAGCATAGCATAGAAAAACCATTAGGGGTCCAAAGGGGCTTGGTCGAGAGTTCTATGAGGGTTTGAAGATCAACAACTTAACCAAACCTATCTAGAAACCTATCATCTTCATATTCATACAAAGTATAGCATGGACCATCATGGAAAGCACAAGGAATGGTCTTGGCCGAAAGTTTCTTGAAGTTTTTGAGATCTAACACTTAACCAAACCTATCTAGCAACCTATCATCATCATATTCATACAAGGTATAGCATGGATCATCATGGAAAGCACAAGGAATGGTCTTGGCCGAAAGTTTCTTGGAGTTTTTAAGATCAAACACCTAACCAAACCTATCTAGCAACCTATCATCATTATATTCATACAAGGTATGGCATGGATCATCATTGAAAGCATAAGGAATGGTCTTGGCCGAAAGTTCATGAAGGGTTTTACTTAATAACATCAATCGAAACAACTTGTATGCAGGTGAGGGGATACTTACATCCTTCGCTTTGTTAATAGTTGGAAAATACCCTAGGTTGTGCCAAGATTAGAGCCTTCTCTTAGCTTGGTTAGCTTTCGGAAAATGGAAGAGGGGAGCCTAGGGTTTCGGTGAGGAAGAAGAAGAGAAGTGGAGAATGAAAATTGGGGTTTCTCTTGTCTCCTCATTCCCCTATTTATTCATTTGAAAGTGTCCCTTAGCCTCCCTTACCCTTATCTATCATTTCCCATATCCCTCTAATAGCACAACCCTGCTGGGCTTCTAGTTATTGGATGCATCTTAGGGTTTAGCTATCTACTAGAGGTTTGGGGTTCAATTCCTGGGACATGCATCCTTTTTGGCTCTATTTCTTTTATTTTTGGAAGAGCCCATATAAAAGCCCATTGATCATGCAAAAATTCTCATAAAATTTTTAGAAATTTTATGGGCGTTACAAGTTGATAGCATTTTTTGCGACACACAAGTGAAATCGAAGTCCTAGAATCCCTTTTAAAGATCTCGGCACACTCCTTTCTTCCTCTGTGTGACACTGTACTAGAGTTTAGTCCACTGACAACCCTCGCAATCGAAACCTTTAGATTTTACTTTCGAAAAATTTTACCCACTGAATAAATCGGTACTCGAATCTCAGTCCCTGTGAGATCAATAATCTTTTATTACTTGACGACATCCGTGCACTTACGGGCGTTGAGCGCAAGCGCATGCTTCGAGTCCTCGACGGTCTCCATCGCAAGATTTGAAGTCGCATTCGCGTGCATCACTAGGTCATCTTCAATACCGGAGCCAACTCAAGAGGAACCATCTACCTCCAGTCAAGAAGATGAAGAAGTCAAAAATTCCACCACCATTGACTTAGGTAACTCAAGCATATTAATTAATAATAAAAAACATATTATGTATTTTGAGTGTAGGGAATATGAGAACTATAAGAGCAAGTGCCCTAAGAAGGTCAAGAAGACTCCGTCGGCACCAAAACTTCAAGAAAAGACTAAGGATGCCGGAGCCTCAACCATTAAGAGCAAGGAGCACTTGGTGTGCTTCAAGTGCCACCAAAGAGGCCATTATAAGAGGTAATGCCCTGGTGGGAAGAAGAATGGGCAAGAAGGAGCTACATAAGTAGGGGGGCCTTCCAAAGCAAACCTTAAGGTATATTTTAATGCACTTTCTAGTTCTAAGTTTAAAAAGCATATCTTTAGCACTCTTGCTATTACTCATGAAAAGCATGATAGAAATAGGATGTATTGTTTAGGGGTTAAACATATTGATATTAGAACTAAGGATAAATTTGGGACTAATGTCCCTAGAAAAATCCTACCTAGGGAGACCATTATAAAGATAGAGGATCACCTAGGCATCAATCCTAAATGGACTAGACATATGCCTAGAAAGAAAGAATATCTCAAGAGTTAATGAAAAATCAAAAATTGAGATATTAGAAAAGGAAAATCAAGTATTGAGGTCAAGGCTTGAGAAAATAGAAAAGACCCTTAGGATTATGCAAAATCAAATGCAATGGTCAAATGGTCAAAATATGGGATCAGGAGTCAAAGTCAAGGGCCTAAGAGACAAGAGTCATCCAAAGGCAAGAAAGATTTGAGTCACAAACCTAAGCCCAAGGAGACCTACTACAATGTTTCATTTGATTATGGAACTCAACCTAGGTCTAGGAAAACCAAGGTCACAAGGGAAGTCATCCCTAGAGTTGACCATGGTAGATGCCTAGTGGCTAAGGTTTCGAAGAAACCTAGGGAGGCCACTAAGAAGGTAACAAGGGGAGTCACCCCTAGAGTTAACCTAGGTAAGACCCAAATGACCAAGTTTACCAAGCCTAAGAGGGTCATTAGGAGGGTATCAAGGGAGGTCATCCCTAAGGAATACCTAGTAAATCCAAGGAGCTCAAATAGGTTTTGGATTACTAGGAGTGTGATCGACTCACGCTAAATGGGTTAGGGTGTGTCAACTTTAAACGGATGGGTAGTTAACCTAACCATGGTAAAGGTGGCACCTTAAGTCATTTTCAAGATTATGGATACCTTGGAAATAGGTTTGAATTTTATATCCCAAAAGGATTTTAGGATGTGTCGATATCATTTAAGAAGTATAAAAAATCAATCAAATTGGCACAAACTAGGTTTAGAGGTCATAGTGTGTCATTTTAGATTTTTGGCACACTTGGGGATTAGTAATAATATGGAAAAATGGACTTAATAGTAACAAATGACAATTAACACTAAAATTTAGGTATTTTTATACCTATACATTTTATTTGTCATGCTTTGTTTGTCATATAACATGTCATGACATCATATTTCTTTTTAATCATATAAAATGTCATGATTATGCTTAGGACTATTTTATGTCATGTGTATTTAGATTTAATCATATGCCATGACACCGTGATCTTTGACCATATTTATTTATGCTATCATTTATGCCATGATCATATTTCATGCATTAATAAAATTGATTTAAGGACAATTGGCAAGACTTGAAGTCTCATGTATAAGGGAATTAAGTAGTGTTGCCTAGAAAATGCATGAGACCTTAGTATAGGTATGAACAAAACCCACATCTCACATTAAATTTACATGTGTGTATTTTTAAACACCTTAGATACATGTGAGATGCTAGGAAATGAGTTAAGTTTAAGGTGCATAGTTTTTACATCTAGATGAACTCAAACTCATCTTACATCATGTGTAGATCATGGGAAAAGTTAATGTGCAAATCATGTGCATTGAGCCCATTGATCATGATCCAATATAGGTTTTCAAAAATATTTTAGAAAACCTTAGTGAAGTCTATCTTTTGATAGCAATCACCATTGATGGAGTTGATACAAAGTAGGGCCAAAATATTGAACTTTTCAATAGTTTTGAACTTTGTGTCAATATCCTAATTTTATGGGTAATTTAATTTTCAAATATTTTTCACCCATTGTATTTATTATAAGTAATGTACGTATGAATTTTCAAGATTTTTCAAAATACGTATATTTACTTATGTATTTCTGAAATTCAATTCTGATTTCTGAAATTCTGCATGTGTAGAAATCAGTCGACTACCACTGATCAATGATCGGCATCAATGACAATGACCGTGTGGTGAAGAGTCGATCGTCGAGTGATTTCGGATAAACAATGATGTTTAGCCCATATTTCAGCTATGTTAGGTTACCCTAACTACTCATAACCCTAGGATATGCTTTGGAAAGCATTGAAAAGGGTGAAAATCCATTGGATATGGATTAGGAGAGTTGTTTAGGGTGTGCATCAATTTTAAGGTGTGTGAGAGTTCATGTTTGAACTTTTGCCCTTAATTTTGATGGTTTAGTGTTCCTTTAGGCTTAGAGACTCTCCAAGGATATTGTTGGTGCAATGGTCATGGGGGAGCAAGCCTTTAGGGGGAGGTATCCATCATGGGATGATGGATGTGTTCTTCCTCATGAGGGGGAGAAATGGAAATGTGAGATGCCCAATTTGGAAATTGGGAGAGTTTATAGGAAGTCTCTCTTAAGTGATATGGGACTTATCACTAGGAAGAGTGAAGGCATCCTAGATGTTTTTGGACCAAGGGGGAGATTGTAAGATCTCATTGGGATATGAGACATTGACCTCCTTGAGGAGAACCTTTTTGATGTATGTCAAAAAGGGGGAGAATTTATGGGATTACCAATTTGGGACAATTGGTAAGGAGATTTGAGTTAAGTAGCCTAACTCAATGGTCTTGTGGTTTTTGTCAAACATCAAAAAAGGGGAGATTTTTTGTGCAATCAGCCCAGGTCATGATTGACCATACTCGAGTAGTGTTTTGATGTTTGATAATGTTTTAAGGAGATTGTTAGTGCAATCAACTCAAGTCATGATTGACCAGACTCGAGTTTGACTCGAGTGGTATTTTGATGTTTGACGATGGTTTAACCATTGTTTGATTATATGGTTGACATGGGGTTGACCATATGATAGAGAAGTCCAAGTCTTGTGTACTTGCCATGGAAAGTCCAAACATGGGTCTTAGCAAAGGAAAGTCTAAGCTTGAGTCTTGGAAATTGGAAAGTCCAACATGGGTTGGCAAGGAAAGTCCAAGCACGGGTCTTGGCAAGGGAAAGTCTAAGCTTGAGTCTTGGAAAATGGAAAGTTCAACATGGGTTAGCAAGGGAAGTCCAAGGGGTGATATTGGCGACGTAAAGTCCAAGGGTGGAGTCTTGGCAGCATAAGTCCAATGGTTAGCAGCGTAAAGTCCAAGTGGGAGTCTTGGCAGCATAAGCTCAATGTGCCTTGGCGGTATAGACCAACTTAGCATGACAATAGCCGATGGAAGCACCTGAAGGCAAGCGTATGGATGAACAAGTCATGGATAACTTGGAGGGATCCGATAGGCGTGAGACTGACGGAGGTGGCTAGAAGGCTTAGGTCTTGGCTAAGGGTGGTCTAGCAAGTATGAGGGCATCATACTTGGTGTTAAAACCTCATAGATGAGGTTATCAGCCAACTGATATTATGCTCAGTCAACTGATGGGAGTCAACTGGAGTTAGACTACAAGAAATGGCCTGGCAGTCAACTGCCGACATTGGGCATCGACTGATGGCCTAATCAGTCAACTGTTATGGCTAACAATCGATTGATGGTCGATGTCGCGGACACAGAAGGTTCCAGAGTCGACTATTAGGGTTTGATAGTCGAGTGATGGCTCGATCAGTCGACTGATGGGCATGATCAATCGACTGATGGTCTATCTATTGGAACTTATCCAATGTGGCTCGAGCCGTTGTGAGACATGGCTACAGGAGTAGTCGACTGATGGTCTTGATAAGTGGACTGCTAGGCGAAATCTAGCCTGAATGTAGGTTATAAAAGTAGCTCGTGGAGGAGGTTTTTGCTAGGGTTTCTTAGGGCGATTTGGGGTGATTTGCTGGTTTAATTCAGGGTCTCCAAGTGCAACTCAGGCAACCAAACAAGCAAGCATCTAAAATCTCTTTGTAAAGTTTTCTTTACTTGCATTCTATTGTATTTGCTTGTATTTTTGTTGTATTACTATTGTAATCATTGTACAAGGTTTCTCCGCCTTCGACTTGTTATCGAGGAGGAGTATTATTGATTGTTAGTGGTGTTTGCATCGCTAGGGCTCATTCGAGTGCAATCCATGGAGTAGGAACCCTAAGGTTTCGAATCACGTTATATCGGCGTGTCATTGTGTATTGTTGTTGTTTATTATATTTTGTTATTACTATTTTGTATTTCTGTTGCGCTAATAACGATTGTAGATAAGCACGATCAAATTCTGTTAAGCAACGATGAATGCACTATTCACCCCCCTCTAACGACGATCAATTCCCCAACATTATCTACTTCTTCAACAATGACTTTATCCTTCTTGGGCCCGAAGTGTTTCCTTTTCAACTGGACGAGTCGGACTTCCCGAGTGATGTTAAGATAGTGCTCAACAACTCAAGGGTATATGTAATATATCGGAATATATATATATATATATATATATATAACAAATTAAATAAAAATTAAAATAATATAATATAATAATAATTTAATTTAATTACGAGATAAATAAAGTAAATTTATTTATCTATTTTACTAAATGGAAATTAGTTATTTATTAGAATTTTAGTTGATAATTTCAGGGATAAAATTTTATTCAGATTTGAGTAAGTCAAATTGGCTTTATCCAATAATACAATTATTATTTCAAAAACGAAGATTTAGTTATTGATATTTAAGTAAGAAAAGCTTCAGATAATTTTATTAGACTTTGAGATAGTCTATTTATTTTATCCGAAAGGTAAGCATTTTGGGATACAATTTTTAGGACCTTGGTTAATTTAATTAATCAAGGTTGATTAATTCAATAAAACCTTAAGTTATAAATAACCCTTGAAATTTCTCCTTTCCTGTTTTTATTCCCAAGCGCCTTCTTCTCACGCTGCCGACGGCCAACCGCCGCTCTCGCCTCCTTCCTTCGCCATCACGACGCTGCCGCCCGCTGACGCTGCGGCCGCTAACCCGCTGACATGCACATGTGCACCCGCAGCGGGACCCTTTCCGCCGTCGCCCCTTTTTGTCTGCCGCTCGCGCGCATGCACAGCACCCATGCGGTCGCCTTCCAGCCAGTCGTCGCCTTCCGGCCAGTCGCCGCCGTCTTCGCCGTTACTTGCTCTCTCTCCCATGTTTTCCCAAATCACCGGAGCTGCATCACTGCTTCTCCTCCTCATCCACCGCCACCTGCCTTTCCAGATTGTGCGTCGTACAATTCTGATCGTGAGTTTTTCCTCTTCTCGATTTCTCCCTCTTACTTTGGTCTTGTGACTGTTGTCGCCCAAAGCTGGGGAAGAGACGAGCAACCCCACCGACCCTCTTAACTGCTAGGTAACACATTAAAATGGATCGAGAGGAGCTTACTACACAAGAAACAACATAGTGTTGGGTGTTGATGGACAGAAAGGATTAAGCAAGGCCTCGATACTTGTCGGATTAAATGGCACATCAATTGAGTTCTGCAAGAACATTGTTTTGGTTGGTGTAGGAAATCTGTCAGTGAAGGATGACCCCTTAGTGACAGAAGATATACTTCAAGCAAATTTTCTGATTCCTCGGGATAGTTATGTACATGGTGGTAGATCCCTTTCTGAAGTGTGTTGCGAGCCTTTAAGAGATCTCAATCCGTGTGTTTCAGTTGAAAAAGCAAGAAGAAGAGGAGGTTAAATCAGTGTGAGGACTTTGATTGTGATAGACTCTCTGACGGGAAGACAGTTAGCACGGTCTACAGATCAGGTGCGTGGATCTTTTACATCTTTAGAATTTAGTGCATGGTTTTATTGGTTATGTGATTTACTTATGTTATTGCTAGAATTGCTTTGATACTATATTCGCTGAGCCCTTGGATTCTAGGTTGTTTGCTCATCGTTAACATGTAGTTACTGATTGATATTACTGTTATATGTGCTTATTTAGGGCTGAGATATAAATAGGTAGATAGTGCTGGAAGATGTTTACCTATTATTTTGTTGGATTGGTATCATGAACGAACTAGTGAAATAGTATAATTAAGATAAGATTAATTGTTAAAGGATATATAACTTTTCTTCTATCTCGGCTGCTAGCTATGTCTCCCATTCGTGGTTGAGAGGGTCTGCAGTAGAGGTTCTCTACTTTTGAACTATGGTTGCTTTGTATACCTGTGGTCACTTATGTCTCCCATTCGTGGTTGAGAGGATCTGCCACGGAGTTATACTCTTGGACTACTCGTTCGAAGTTAGTGATAGTTGGATTCGTGTATCGTATGTATCTAGATAGCTACCTTACATCTTGACTGCCCACGAGACCCGGTCGTGGTAGCATGTTGTTGCGTGCAGTCCATAGCTAGATAGCTATATACTCTGTCTGCCCACGAGACCAGGTCGTGGTAGCATGTCGTTGCCCGCAGACATGGAGTCTTTTATTGCTTATCTGCCCACGAGTCTCGGTCGTGGTAGCATGCGGTTGCACGCAGATAGTGTTTTTGTATTACCTCGAGAGTCACGAGGCTTTGTCGCGGTATCTTGGTATGTATTGCTTGTAGATTGCAGTTGGTTGTATATGTTGCAGGTGTATTTGTTATACTGTTGATCAAATTAGTTGCAGATTGATATTGGTACTCTGAGGTTTGGGTTACTCTAGTTTGTTTCCTTTGACTTCCATTATGTCCATTATATCCATTATGATTATGCACTATTTTCTATCCACCCACTGAGTGGTTGTACTCACCCCCTCTTCTTTTATCCTCCAGGTTAGCTAGTAGAGGACATGTCCAGTTGGCTTACCTTCGCGTCGCTCAGAGAGTCCCTTGCCGTGCTGGTCCCACTGCATCATCGAGATGTCGTTTTATTTACTTTTTGTTATTGCATTTTTGTTTATGTACTTTAGATTTTGGTCGCAGTTTGATTTGGTGTCATAAAACTAATTTACTTTTAATTGATTTATATTTAGTCGTGCATGCATGCGGTTAATAAAATACTTGTATTTCTATATTATTTCAAAGTTTTTATCTGATTTGGTTCCAGTGATGTATATCGGAATAATTGTCGCTAAGGGGCTCCTCCGTCATTTGAATGACGAAGATGCCCCCGGGGCGTGACAGTATATCCCTGTGAGGTTATGTACATCCTTGGCGAAGATATCTTCATTCTTGCGCAGATAGTTCACAAGTTCTTCCTTCATCTCCAATTGCTGGGTCACCCAAGTGACCTTTCTAGGAGCTATCTCCACAGGTTCACCTTCTTCTATTTTTTCAGCTCTGGGTGGGGACTCTTTCAGTACGTAGACATCAGAGGTGATGATAGCTTTCCCCTTAGGGTCGTCCACCCTTGCTTTCTTCTTATCATCCCTGACCATTTGTGTAGAGGATCGAACGGCCGGCTAGAGGGGGGTGAATAGCCCTTTTCCTATGGATGTCGTAATTCTCTCGTTCGTTTGCTCGTCTACACAATCGTTAGCGCAAGCGGAAGCATAAACAATAAAGACAAAGCAATAAATGAAAATACAAATGCTAACAAAGAATGTAACGTGGTTCACGGCTATGCCGCTAATCCACGGTCCCCGATTCGTCCTCGGTGAATCACTCCGCTAAATCAATCCACTAAATGGTCTCTCCTTTGCACCAAGCTAGGTGGAGGTAACCTTTACAATCAAGATCACTCTTCTTACAAATAGAATGGAGTAAAAACGAGTAAGAAGAGTTTAGAGCTTGTGGGGCACTAGGAAGATCACTTGGAGCATAAGCATTAGCCTCTCAAAGGCTCACACCCTCTCTTTTTATAGAGAGGGCTGATTTCTTCCCGTTGGCCGCCACACGATCACGCCCTTGGCGATCATCGTCGTACTACGCGGCCTCAACACGTCGGATCCCGGCCGTTGTAGTCAACGAACTCTTGGCGCCGATCGATGGACCTCACCGCGATCGGCTGCCTCCGTAGTCGATCGTCATTGCTACGAACGGTTCTGCGGCTCGCGATATCCTGGCGATCGCTGGGCATAAACCCATCGATCGGATACCAATCGAACTACATTCGATTCTCGAGCGATCGCCATGACATGGCGACCGTGTCGAAATCCCATCCGACACTTGGCCAAATGACCAAGTTTCACCTAAGAGCTAACCCTCCCCGGGTTACAATCGCTCACTCTCATCTCTCAGAGTCCCTCACCTTCGAAGTTCTCTTCGTTCTCGGCCACGTCCCTCGGCAGCATCAGGCGCACGGCTCTGCAATGCTCCTTCGCGTCTCTTGCCTCGAAGTCTACTTACTTCGGCTTCACTCCAAGCTTCTCGTCCGGCGGTCCCTCGGATGCTCCAAGCGCACGGCTTCCGCAAAGCTATCCTTCACCGACTCAAGGCACGAGTCATGAGATGTGAAACTCGCCACGGCTCCATGTGCGAATTACTAAGTCCTGCACGACTTCAACGCACATATCAAATCACATATCAAACTAACTTAAACCCTTTGCCACACCATCAAAACCATATTACGGCAAGAGATTTCCCTAACAATCTCCCCCTTTTTGATGTGTGGCAATCCGTTTAAGTTAGGTAAAAACATTTGATATAAATTCTAAGGTAAGAAAGCATGTAAAGATAAATATGATATAGCAACATGCAACTCCCCCTTAATCCATGAAACTCTCTATACAAATTTTCTCCCCCTATCATATATTTCTCCTCCTAAAATAATTAACTTAAACATAATTATTTCTCCCCCTTTAACACCATCAAAAAGATTAACACTAAGTTAAAAGCACATGGCATCAAGTCTAATAGAAAGAAAATACCACAAGTTGATTTAAAATCGGAATTCACCTTTCTGTACGATATTCAGTCGATCAGTTGGACTACGACGATGGCTGCATAATCGTATTCGAGATTTCTAATTTCTAGGGTGAATTTCAGAAATGCGTTAAAAATTCCAAAAAATTCGAAAAATTATGAAATTTGGGGAACACATTTCTTTTAAGTATATCTATCAGTGAAAAATATGTTTTCATGAAAAATCATTATATTTTCACGTATTTTCCAAAAATCCAAAAGCTTTAAAAACTACTAGGTTTTTGATCATAAGAGTATCCATTTTAACACCTAGTCTTGCTTTGAATTGTTTCAAAACATGAATACATAGATTTTAGATTAAGAAATTGTTTTGAAAACATATGAAATATCCAACCATGATCTTTGGGCAATATGTCTATGAATTAAACATAAGCATTCCCCATGATTGGTCTATTATTGCTATGTTGATACTTTAAATGACCATCTAAATGCCATAAGCATTAGTGGACATTTGTATCATCCTAACATCTCACCCATGCTAAGTTTGCAATCAAGTTAGCCTATAGTGAGTGTGAGATGCATCCTAGGGGGTATTTGTGTATACTTAACCAATATATTCATGCAATTCTATCATGGTTAAGTATCATCCTAACACTCTACATGATCACAAAGACATATATGAATTAATTTTACATTATGATCATGAAATACATGTATTCATTAAATAATAATCATGCATTAGGTAATATATGATGATAATAAACAAAGTATCACCTAAAGCATGATTCAACCCTATTTCCCATGATTATGTGCCAAATATCAATAGCATAAATCATGATTGCTAACATACATAGCAATTACATTAATCATCATCATTTAAGCATTAATATCTATTTATGGGCACGTTATCATCACCCAACACTATTTAAAAATGTTGTCCCGCCATCCTTAGTCAACCAAAATATGATATAGGTCAATTGCATATGGTTGACTATCCTAGAGTTATCCTAACCCTTAAGGATGGATTTTGGAATCCAAAATAAGTTCTTTCCTATTGGGTTCACTAAGTATTCCTTGGGGATCCATTTCCTAGCTATTACTTTCTTCTTATCTTGTCCCCTAGCTATTAGGCATTTGTAGGCCTTTTCATTTTTCTTTTCCTTGTAGCCTAGGCCCTTTTTGTTGAAACTAGCTCTTTGGCTCCCTAAGATCATGTTCAATGTGTTGGAGCCAATTGTGAATTTTTCTAGGGCTTTTGTTAAATAATCTACCTTTTCCCTTAAGGCCCTATTTTCATTTATACATGCATCACTAACATCTAATGGCACATAAAGGTCATGTGAGCATGCATCATTTAAGCTAGAAGAAATATTATCATTTAAGCATGCATTTTCTAGCTTATTTTCCAATGCCTTAATTTGATTAAGCATGCTTTTATTTTTATTTTTCATTCCAAATAAGTCCTTAGTTAAACTAGAAATTATGGAAACTATTTTCTTAGGAGAGGCTTTCATTACCATAGTTTCCATATCCTCTTCTTCTTCTTCGGATGAGGAGGATGTAGAAGCTCCCCCTTCACTTGAGCTCTCTCTTCTTGAGCTTGATCCTTCATTTTCGGATGAAGAGCAATCCAAGTCATCAAAGGCCATCAAGGCCAAATTGGTGACAAAGGCATTCTCCTCATCCGATGATGATGAGGAGGATGAGGATGGGTCATCCCAAGTCCTTGCCTTTAGAGCTTTGGTCATCCTCTTTTCTTTTGTCTTCTTCTCCTCTTCCTTCTTTTTCTTGCTCCCCTTTTTCTTCTTCTTTTCTTCTTTCTTTTTCTTCTCTTCCTTGCTCTTGTTTAGGAGAGGACAATTGTCCCTTATGTGCCCCTCTCCTTGGCAATTGTAGCATATGACCTTCCCTCTTGGTCTCCTATTCCTATCATTTGATTTGTTAAATTTAAAACCCTTTAAAGCACGTCTTACCCTCCTTACCATATATGCTTCTTCGGTGCTATCCATGGAAGAGGATGAAGACGCTTCATCATCGGAGGAGGAGGGGATTTCCATCTTCTTCTTCCCCTTGTTCGCTATCAAAGCTACTCCTCTTGAGGGTTCAATTCTAGGCTCTTCTTGTATTCCTTCAAGCCTAGATTCATGTAATTCCATAGTGGAGAAAAATTCATCTAGAGTACTTACCTCTAGATTCTTTGAAATGTAAAATGAGTCCACCATTGAACTCCACTTGGATGATCGGGGGAAGGCATCTATGGCCTTCATTATCATATCGCGATTGGAGAGCCTTTCTGCTACACTTGTTAGTCCATTTAAAATTTCTTTGAATCTAGAATGCAAAGAAGTTAGCTTTTCTCCCTTTTCTAATTTAATGTTGGATAGTTGGGAGCGGAGGAGATCTCTCCTTGCTAGCTTTGCCTCGGATGTGTCTTCATGAAGCTCAATTAGCTTCTCCCACATCTCCTTGGCGCTTAGGCATTCTCCTATTCGGTTGATTTCTTGTTGGGGGAGCACATTGAAAAGATGATGCTTGGCTTTTGAATTTGCAAGGTGCTCTTCCCTTTGCCTTTTGGTCCACCTAGATTTCTCTATTGGCTTCCCCTCTTCATCCCTAGGCAAAACGAAACCAGATTCCATTATAATCATAATGTCAAAATCCGTTTTGAAAAATACCTCCATTCGCTTCTTCCACCAAGCGAATTCTCCTTCAAACTTCGGAGGATGGATGTTGGAGCCGGCCATTTTTGAAAGTTGCTTGTTGTGGCGGTTAGTCCTCGACAAGCTTTCCTCGGCTCTGATACCACTTGTAGAGGATCGAACGGCCAGCTAGAGGGGGGTGGATAGCCCTTTTCCTATGGATGTCGTAATTCTCTCGTTCGTTTGCTCGTCTACACAATCGTTAGCGCAAGCGGAAGCATAAACAATAAAGACAAAGCAATAAATGAAAATACAAATGCTAACAAAGAATGTAACGTGGTTCATGGATACGTCGCTAATCCACGGTCCCCGATTCGTCCTCGGTGAATCACTCCGCTAAACCAATCCACTAAATGGTCTCTCCTTTGCACCAAGCTAGGTGGAGGTAACCTTTACAATCAAGATCACTCTTCTTACAAATAGAATGGAGTAAAAACGAGTAAGAAGAGTTTAGAGCTTGTGGGGCACTAGGAAGATCACTTAGAGCATAAGCATTAGCCTCTCAAAGGCTCATACCCTCTCTTTTTATAGAGAGGGCTGATTTCTTCCCGTTGGCCGCCACCAGTCGACTGCTGCCCTTGGCAGTCGACTGCCGTCACTACAACAACCTCCGAACACGTCGGATCTCGACCGTTGTAGTCCAACGGAACTCTTGGCAATCGACTGATGGACCTCACCGGTCATTCACGCCTCCGTCAATCAGCCGCCTACGGCTACGAGCGGTTCTGTGCTCGTGATATCCTCCGGCAATTGTCATTCCATGGTAGTCATGCTGGGCATAAAACCCATCGATCGGATACTCGAACTACATTCGACTCGAGCGATCATCGCTATGACATGGCAATGATCGGTGTCGAGAAAACCCATCCGACACTTGGCCAAATGGCCAAGTTTCACCTAAGAGCTCCCCCTCCCCGGGTTACAATCGCTCACTCTCATCTCTCAGAGTCCCTCGCCTTCGAAGTTCTCTTCGTTCTCGGCCACGTCCCTCGACAGCATCATGCGCACGGCTCTACAATGCTCCTTCACGTCTCTTGCCTCGAAGTCTACTTCCTCCGGCTTCACTCCAAGCTTCTCATCCGACGGTCCCTCGGATGCTCCAAGCGCACGGCTTCCGCAAAGCTATCCTTCACCGACTCAAGGCACGAGTCATGAGATGTGAAACTCGCCACGGCTCCATGTGCAAATTACTAAGTCCTGCACGACTTCAACGCACATATAAAATCACATATCAAACTAACTTAAACCCTTTGCCACACCATCAAAACCATATTACGGCAAGAGATTGCCCTAACAATTTGCACATAACAACTCCAAGCTACTTTCTTCTCTCCCCGTGCTTCCCCGATCAACTGTCCAATTGGGAATTTCACTTTTTGATGATAGGGGGAGGTCACCGTCTGAAAAATGGATAGAAAAGGATGACCCAAAATAACATTATAAGTGGAAGGAGCATCCACTATGAGAAAAGGAGTAATATTAGTTTTTTGGCCGGGTTTGGCACCCAGAGTAAGAGGCAAGGAGATCTGCCCCCACGGGATGCACCATGTGTCCTAGGAATCCAAATAGAGGAGTAGCCACATCCTCCAGTTGCACATTCCCCAGCTACTATTAGTAATATATGAGAGATGTCCTAAGGCAATCGCCTTATGTATGAACCATTTATATGATAAATGAAGATTCACTATTTGAGTATACATGTTTTATGTATTTGATTGGATCTTAAACTCATTTACTGAATGTCCACGATACGATTCACAACATGAGAGAATTTGTGATTGGATCACAACTAGTGAGTATCTCTACATGTGTAATTGTGATGTATCAGAATTATCCCTAGTCGATGAATTGATGGATTTGGACACCATCAATTCTGTCGAGACTAGCACGAGGTATACTCCTTGGTGTATCCAAGCAGCTGATTCTCACTGGCTGGAGACATAGTGATGTCGGAGTTAATCGTGGATGCTAGTTATGGTAACTAGTTCATTGGAGTGACCGGTAGTAAGACTTCATATGGTTCTCTGCATATATAGATATGTCAATGAAGTTCTTACGTGGCTTAAGTGCGATGTTCCTTTGACTTGCGGTATTCAAGTCATCTTGATCATGGAGACTTATGCTTTGACATCTTAAGCAAACATCTCTAAGGAGATGTGGACCCGGATGATTGGGTATAAGTCGTGATCGAAGGTGTTTGAATAGCCTATAAAGGATTCACCACTCCTTGCGAGGAGATGTATACCCATGGCCTCTCGTCGGATTGTTACTAAAGTCTTTGGCCAAAGCATTACATGTTTAGAGTAAGGTACTCTTCGATACATGTGGAGTAACTAGAATCCGTAGGACGAGGAAATAATACTTGGGCTAGGTGTGACGTAGTCAGCCTAGTGGGGACTGACACAATAGACCATGTCCTGAACCAAGTGGGTATAAGATGAGTGAAGGGAATGGGGCACGATTCATTCGAGCTACTGAAGGGTTTCAAAAATAGTTCTAGATCAACCGTTGATCTTTTCGGTTAATTGGGGATCATGATGTACTACTAGGTGCCACTCATGATCGTTCTATAATTAATGGTTAATTATAGATGACCAACATAAACCGAGAACCTATTTGGTCACACGCACAACGAGTGTAATCCAAAGGATTTAAAACGAGCTTGAGAATGGGATTCTCAGACCAAGAGAAACTATGTTTGGTTGGACCAAACATAAAGCGAGCATGAAATTGTTTCAGTCGCAATGGAAGCGTGGATGGGCCGTGTCTTATGAAGACATAATGGATGGACCAAAATGGTTTGGTTCTAATCCAATGGATGAGAATAAACCAAAGGGTTTGGTTTATATTAAACGAATGAACCAAAGGTTGGTTCGGTTCGTTTTAACTTAAAATAAACCATTATGGTTTGGTTTATTTTAACTTATCTTAATGGAGCGGGTTAACGGGCTTTATGGATATGATCCATTAACCATTAAGAGAATTAGTTCTCTATAAAAGAGGGCTTAATGGATAATTAAGCCCTAATCCAAACCCTAGCCCTTGGAGTTGCCGCCCACCCCTTGAAGAAGGTTTTCGGCGCCAACCCTAGAGTGTCGCCGCCCAACCTCTTGTGCCGCCGTCCAACTTGTTGCCGGCGACCAAGCTCCAGCCGGTGAACCTCCGGCGACCCTCCGGTGATCTCCTATAGGTTTGGCATCAAGGTGAGCCTTTTCTTTCCTTGGTTGGCCGGCGCCTATATCCTCCACCAAGCTGTCCAGTTTTTTGGACAGCTTCTCCTCCTCTTGTCGGAGCGCCGTTTGGACGACGGTTAGTGCTCCGACAGCGGCTAACTTACCGGGGATTTGATCTCCGGTAATCCTCTGAGGTGGGGGACGAAGGATTCGTCAAACGGTTGACGAATACCTCTCCGGAGAAGCGAGTTTTGAGAACTCGTTTTAGGATCCGAATTTGGATTCGGATCGTGATCATCTCTCGATCACGTCGTCTTCAACACGAGGCTAGTAACCCGTACGAAGACGAAGCTCGTGACTTAGCGAAGTCATCCCGAGGAGCTCGGCGTGGATACGGATAGAGACGATTCTTACGAGGATCGTTCCGGTTGATGCCGTTCCCGCTACACGTCATACTAAAGGTATAACGTAGATAATTTCTTTTATTGCAAATTTTAATTTACGGTTATGTCTACACTTGTTGTAATAGCATGCATGTGTTGTGTGTATTGTAATAAATATAGATTTATTATTTTTTAATTGCTTCCGCTGTGCTCATGTTTACGAAACATGATCGAACACACACACGCCACGGTGCCGGAAACCCAACAACTACATCTGTCCAAATGCTTCCTGGAAAAGGATATTTACTGAACTCCCCGAGTCAACTAGGACTCGGGCTACCTCATAGTTGGCTAAAGAAATACAGATTACCAGAGCATCAGTATGAGGTAGCAGAATGCCTCGCAGGTCTTCAGGTCCGAAAGATATTTGTGGCGCACTCTGGATGGCTTGCTCTATTCTAATGGCTAGGCTTTCCATTAAGCGGGCATACAACTTTCTGGCTTTATTAGAATCCCCATCAATGGGTCCTCCTGCAATAACATGAATAACTCCCTGAGTGGGGATGTCATTCGGGGCGACTGAAGGGCCTTCGCCTACTGATCTTCCTTGTAAAGTGCCCTCTTTGTTGGGATGTATATTGAAAAGTCTATCTTTTGTATGAACATCTTTATTTTGAAATAAGAATCACATGATCATTGTTTGCTTATTTATGGTGATGCATATTGTCTAATACATTACATTGTAGATAACATGGTGTGTGGTGTCACACGGGAGATCATGTTATCGACTCCTTGTAAAGTATAAGTATAGGCTCACAACCGAGATGGCTTTGGACAAACCATTGGTATGGTTGTAGTGTGATTTGGTATTGGTTTGTCTTGACCATAGAATCACACTAGTACACTTTGTGTGTATTGAGCAGGACCGACTTAGAGGTGATTCGATTTATTGCTGACTACATAATCGAATCGGACCTCAGATATTATATTGTACATGCTCTTAATCCCGATATAATAATGGGCACATATACTTATTATTCATTTCTTTGATTTACCAATGGGCGAGATTTATAGATTAAATCGATAGGCTCGGTAAGTTGGAAAATGATATTATTTATATGGTGTGTCGTTGATTATAGGAGGAAACTGTGTCCTATATATTAGGATGATGATGTCCCCTTGAGGAGCTTATAAGGTTCATCATGTAAACCCTGCAGGTGGACTTGGTCCGGCATGATGAAAAGGTTGAGTGGTACTACTCATGGAGTTAGATGTTGATTAATTAATGGTCAGTAAATTAATTAATCGACGGACATTCGAGATCTTAAACACGGGGAGAAAAATGTACAAATAATATATAGAGCTCATATTAACTTATGGGGTTTGGTGAGGTAGATCAATGATAATCCTTTAGTGGATTGGATTATCATTAATGGATCAGACTTTATGTGGACTTGATCCATTAGGTGGCCAAGATCCAACTCCTCCTCATGGTCCCTATTGTAGCCTATTAATACCTCATGAAACCTAGATCCAATGGATGAAAACAAAATTCTAGATCCAAAGGTAGAGATTAAATATCTAGAACCGACGGTTGAAATTAAATCTCTAGATCCAAAGGTTGAGATTAAATCCCTAGAACCAATGGTGGAGATTAAAACAAGGCTTATCCCTAACTCTATAAAAGGAGGCTTTAGGGTGGGCGACAACAAGGAATTCCAATTGAGATAGGATTTGGGTTTGGGAGGCTTAGGGTTTGAAGGCTTGGGCAGCACCAAATAAGTAAATTATTTCCTTTCTTCTTCTTCTTCCTTGGTGGCCGGCGCCTATCTCTCTCCCATACACCTTGGCCGGAGCTCAACCTACTCCTCATCTTCTCCTTGGCCGGTGAAAACAAAGCTTAGGGTCTTCCCTTGGAGCTTTTGGCTGGCATCCATCTTTCTCATCCCTTCTCCTTGTTGGTCGGCAGCAAACATCTAGGTTGGTGCTTGTTGGTTGGCTAAAGGAAGGAGAAGGGTTTTGTTTTATGATCTTCCTTTGTTCGGAGTGAACAAGGAAAGGAAGATTGGTGATCTAGGAGGCTTCGACTTTTGGAAGATCGTCGCCCACACGACGTCCAAAAGGAGGAAGGACATACAATAGAAGATCAAGAGGTATAACAAGAGGTATAATCTTATTTATTTTGATCAGTGTTCTTTTGTATTATGTATATAATTATTTTTCAATTATATGCATGTTATATATTCTATTTTGTGGCTAATATAACTTGGACCCCGAATATAAACACAAAAGTCGGCGATCCATACATCGTTTATTCCGCAGCTATTCGTAGAATAGAGGTTGGTGGCTTGAACAACAAGTTTGTTCAAGTGACTACTCTAATCGAATAGCACAACGATGAAACAGTTGCTTGGGTGATCCCTTTTGTCTAGGATTAAATTTTTTTTATCCGGGGACATCGATGGAATCGCCACGAACAAGCAACCGAGTTGAAGTGGGAAGCGAAGTTTCCTACCTTCAAGTGGTATCAGAGCTTCGGTTCCAAAACCTTCACTCTTGAGCAGGTATTTGCTGGTTCGACAGAAGAGGAGCTTGAGGCCTTCTGTTGTAGGGCCCTGGGTGATCATATTGGGTCGGCGACCTCTTCTTGCCTGTCCTCCCATTTGAGGTCACAACTGTGGATAAGTGGTTCGAATGTACTCTAACTCCTCTTGCAATTTGAAATAGTGACCACTGGTATGGGCGTACTCCATATGGTATTGATAGAAATAAGGGGTGGGGGATTCCGAGGAACTCCTCGGTATCCAGTTGGGCATTGAAGCACGCCCTACTGATCATATGCCTCAATTTTCCGCTCCTTCCATGTCTGCGGGGGAGGGATGGCATCGGCAGCCATGATCTATAAGAGGGGTCTGACAAGCCCCAAGCAATAGTAATCTGGGCCTAGGTGCTTCTGGTATGAAAAGCCTAACATATTCTCTTCGAGGAGGTGCTCGAGGGGCTATAGGACGATTTCTTTCAGCTGGGGATGCTGTAAGCATCTGTTCAGCTAGCCTAGTGATGTGAATGAAACATAGAGAGTTTTAGGAGTAGTTTTCGCTCACATCTCATTACATTTTATGTTAGTTTCAGGCATATGTTACTCTGTTTTACATGCATTTCCTATTTTCTAGTTCGGAGGTCTGCTCTTTGTACTTTTTGCATGTAGGACAGCATTTCGGGGGAAAAGGCAGACTTTCATAGCAAAAGAAGGATATTTTGCAGTTAGACGTAGAGTGGGACACCGCCAGGGCGTGTGGTTACACACGGTCATATCCAATGGACGAGATCAGCCACCCCAGGGTCGCACACGGCCTGGCCATGTGGAAACACATGGTCGTGTGGCAGCCCACCAGATTTGCATGACTAGGGCTTTTTCCTGATTTTGCAGTGGTCCGAGGTGATGTCTATATAAAGATGGCTCCGCCCAAACCCTAAGGGGAGGCACGATGGCTAGGACGGCACACCGAAGCCCTAAAAAGCTTCGAGAACTCGCAACGGGGAGAAAGAACGCCGCTAGAGGTCCATGCTTGCACTTCAATGCCCGGAGAGAAGACCACAAAGGCATTGTAATCCCTTGTTCCTGTGCTTTATTTCTGATGTATTCGAACATGTACATGCCTTGTGATTCCTCCCTTATATACATGGAGTAGTTCCTTTGATTCTAGGATTAGGGAGTAGCTTGTGTGCACATTACATGTTGGTTCACGTTAAATTCTGTCTTTGAGTTTAATTTGACAATTGGAAGTTGTTTATACTATATCTATGCGTGTTTGGTTTTCTACCTGTTGTGCTTAGGTGATACGAGGGGTGACAACCCTCGTATCTAATATTTAGGGGATTTTATACAAGGAACCTAGGGGTAAACCTGATCTCCTATAACCGTGAGTAGAAGGATGCGATGGAACTGGAAATGGTTCATCGTAGGGATTGATTCAACATCCTCATACCGTCTATCCCATCCTTTTAAGGTGGAGATAGATCTCGGTAGATGCGGTGGCTCATCGGGAGAGTGTATGATGTCCCTTCCATAAAACAATAGCTAAACATCTAGACAATGCCAGTTGACAGCATTGTTTTATGACACACAAGCAAAACCGAAGTCCTAGAATTACCTTTGAACACCTCGGCATGCTCCCTTCTTCCTCCGTGTGATACCATATAGAGTATAGTCCACCGACATGTTAGTAATATATGAGAGATGTCCTAAGGCAATCGTCTTATGTATGAACCATTTATATGATAAATGAAGATTCACTATTTGAGTATACATGGTTTCATGTATTTGATTGGATCTTAAACTCATTTACTGAATGTCCGCGATACGACTCACAGCATGAGAGAATTTGTGATTGGATCACAACTAGTGAGTATCTCTACATGTGTAATTGTGATGTATCGGAATTATCTCTAGTCGATGAATTGATGGATTTGGACACCATCAATTCTGTCGAGACTAGCACGAGGTACACTCCTTGGTGTATCCAAACAGCTGATTCTCACTGGCTGGAGACATTGTGATGTCCGGAGTTAATCGTGGATGCTAGTTATGGTAACTAGTTCATTGGAGTGACCAACTGTAAGACTTCATATGGTTCTCTTCATATATAGATATGTCAATAAAGTTCATACTGTAGCTTAAGTGTGATGTTCCTTTGACTTGCGGTATTCAAGTCATCTTGATCATAAAGACTTATGCTTTGACATCTTAAGCAAGCATCTCTAAGGAGATGTGGACCCGGGATGATTGGGTATAAGTCGAAGTAATCGAAGGTGTTTGAATAGCCTATAAAGGATTCACCACTCCTTGTGAGGAGATGTATACCCATGGCCTCTCGTCGGATTGTTACTAAAGTCTTTGGCCAAAGCATTACATGTTTAGAGTAAGGTACTCTTCGATACATGTGCAGTAACTAGAATCCGTAGGACGAGGAAATGATACTTGGGCTAGGTGTGACGTAGTCAGCCCAGTGGGGACTGACACTATAGACCATGTCTTGAACCAATTGGGTATAAGATGAGTGAAGGGAATGGGGCATGATTCATTCGAGCTGCTGAAGGGTTTCAGAAATAGTTCTGGATCAATCGTTGATCTTTTCGGTTTATTGGGGATCATGATGTACTATTAGGTGCCACTCATGATCGTTCTATAATTAATGGTTAATTATAGACAGCCAACATAAACCGAGAACCTATTTGGTCACACGCACAACGAGCGTAATCCGAAGGATTTAAAATGAGCTTGAGAATGAGATTCTCAGACCGAGAGAAACTGGGTTTGGTTGGACCAAACATGGAGCGAGCATGAAATCGTTTCAATCGCAATGGAAGCGTGGATGGGTCGTGTCTTATGAAGACATGATGGATGAACCAAATTGGTTTGGTTCTAATCCAATGGAGGAGAATAAACCAAAGAGTTTGGTTTGTTTTAAACGAATGAACCAAAGTTGGTTCGGTTCGTTTTAACTTAAAATAAACCATCATGGTTTGGTTTATTTTAACTTATATTAATGGAGCGGGTTAACGGGCCTTATGGTTATGATCCTATAACCATTAAGAGAATTAGTTCTCTATAAAAGAGGGCTTAAGGGTTTGTTAAGCCCTAATCAAAATCCCTTGACCTAAAAGCTGCCGCCCCTCCTCTCCTTCGTGAATTCGGCGCCAACACCTCCCCTTGCCGCCGCCCACCACCAAGCTCCCTTGCCGACGTCCAGAAGGAGTTGTCCTTCCCTCTTGCCGGCGTCGAGCTGCTGCCGGAGGAGCTCCGGTGATCTCCCTTGGGTTCGGTAATAAGGTGAGCTCCCACCTTTCCTTTGGCTGGCCCCTACTCCTCCACCAAAGCTGTCCAGTTTTCTGGACAGCTTGTTTCCTTCTTGTCGGAGCGTCGTTTGGGCGATGTTTGGAGCTCTAACAGTGCCTTACTTATCGGGGATTCGATCTCCGGTAATCCTCATAGGTGGAGGACGAAGGATTCGTCAAACGGTTGATGAATACCTCTCCGGAGAAGCGAGTTTTTGAGGACTCATTTTTTGATCCGAATTTGGATTCGGATCATGATCTTCTCTCGATCACATCGTCTTCAACACGAGGCTAGTAACCCGTACGAAGACGAGGCTCGTGACTTGGTGAATTCATCCCGAAGATACTCGGCGTGGATACGGATAGAGACGATTCTAGCGAGGATCGTTCCGGTTGATGCCTTTCCCGCTACACGTGATACGTAAGGTATACGTAGTTTAAGTTTCCTTTTATTGCAAAATTTAAATTTACGGTTATGTCTACACATGTTGTACTATGCATGTGTGTGATGTGTGTGTTGTAATAAATTAGATTTATTATTTTATTCCTTCCGCTGTGCACATGTTTGTGAAACATGTTCGAACACACACTCGCCGCGATGCCGAAAACCCAACAGTGGTATCAGAGCCTAGGTTGTGTTTCGACATAATCGTAAAATTGTTTTGCGATAGTCATAATGATATTTCTGGAAATTTTCTACTTTTGGAAAGTTAGAAGTATTTATGAAAATTTTTCAATTTTGGAAAGTCTAGAAGTATTTATGGAAATCTTCCACTTTTGGAAAGTTGGAAGTATTTATGGAAATTGATATTTTCCATAAATAAAATATTTGATTAGATTTTGGAAATTTGTTTCCTAATTTAATCATGATTTGATTTGGGAAATAAAATCTTAAAAAATATTTTATTTCCATAAGTAGTTTTGATGATTTAGGAAATTGGTTTCTTAAATTGACTTTCCTTAATCAACACTTTCCACAAATAAAAATATGTGATTAGATTTGGAAATTTGTTTCCTAATTTAATCATGATTTGATTTGGAGAATCAAATCTTAAACATATTTTATTTCCATAAATAGTTATTATATATAAGAAAATATTGTACATGACATAATTGTATGTCATGTAATTGCATTAGATGCATATCATTATGTCATGCATGTCGTGACATGTAGATGTATGTCATGTATGTCATGCCATGTAGATAATAGTTATTTGCATGCAAAGAGGATGAGACATAAAAACCCTTACTCAATATTAAAGCCTACACCTTCCATTAATATGGTTAGAACTAGAGTTCCGTTTCTTGTTTGGGTTGTTGGACTCTCTCCAAGCCCGGCTCGAACCCGAACATGTTCAAACCATGGAATAGTTTAATACTAATATGGTAAGAGTCAGAGGTCAATCGTTAGCTTTGGTTGTTGGACTCTCTCCAAGCCGGGCTAATTGGTTGAATGCACTCTAACCATATTAAAACTATTTCTCGATTAATGGGTTGGCTTTAACCTGGAGCATCGACTTGTTGGACTCTCTCCAAGGTCGATGTAAAGGGAGGTGAAGTTGGGTGCTATGCATATGATGCATACTTGTTAATGTGTTAACAACCCGATGTATGTGTGAACATTCAATTAGTTGATAGCACATTGTGATAGTCGCATATACGAGATATGCAATCGCTATATTTGATACCTACCATCATAGTTATGAATGGCTTGTTGAACTCTGTCCAAGGTTGTTCATATCTATGATGGATATCAGCTCATTCGGAGATGGACCTACGATCTCCCGAAGTGATTTTGGGGTTTTTGAAATTCGAAAAATGAATGGGATTTATAAATGTATGTTGATGCATTTTAAATCATCTTTCTCATATATGCTCGTTTTGTATTTCTAAGATTGATCATGATGTCTTTGAATTTGTGTTCCATTTTAGATTCGAATAAATTGACTGGACCGAACTTCTTGGACTGGCTTGGAAACTTGAGAATTGTTCTCAAGGTTGAAAAGCTTGCAAATGTTCTCGAAGCGCCTCTTCCCGCCCGTCCTAGTGACAATGCAACTCTGGACCAATTGTTGGCCTATCAGAAACATGTGAGTGATTCTGAACAAATTAGTTGCATCATGCTAGCCATGATGAAACCCAAGCTACGAAAGCAGCATGAGCATATGGATGCTCATATCGTAGTCCTTCATCTTTATGAGTTGTTTGATAAGAAAGTGAGATTCGAAAGGTTCGAAGTTTCCAAGATCCTCTTCACCTCTGAGATGCAAGAAGGTTCATCTGTGGTACTGCTCAACATGCTGAAGACTGTGGAGCCTTCTGAGAAGCATGAGTAGGGGACGGTGTTGTTAGTTGATTCCTCGAAGAAAGGTTCTAAGAGGGAGTCAAAGGAACAACAGAAGGGGAAGAAGAAAAAGGCTAAAAAGGCGTAACCCAGCTCAAAGGGCACTTGCCATCATTATGGCAAGTAGGGCCATGCGAAGAAAAGTTTACGTATTGCTTGAGTCCATGAAGAAGAATAAGGCATAAGATGCTCCATCTTTTTCATATATCTTCGTTATTGATTGTCATTCTATTTCCTCAGACACTTGGGTATTGGATACTGGGTGTGGCTCACATATATGTAATGACATACATGGGCTAAGGAATAGAAGAAGACTCGTCAAGGGAGAGTCAAATTTACGTGTTGGGAATGGAGCAATGGTTGTTGCACTCGCCATCGGAACGTATTTGTTGAAACTCCCTGCAGGACTTGTCTTAGAACTGGACAATTGCTTTTATGTTCCTTCGCTGATAAAGACCATCATTTCTATTTCTTGTTTAAATAGAAATGGGTACCATTTGACTTTTAGTAACAATTGTTGTTACATAACTTTGAATGGAGTTCTTTATGGGACTGGAACTTTAAGCAATGGTGTTTATACGTTAGACGTATCCAGTGATGTTTTCAATATCGAAGTGAGCAACAAGCATGCTCGAAAGGATAATCAATTAGACTCCTACATGTGGCATTGTCGTCTTGGCCATGTAAGCAAGAAACACATGTCCGAATTACACTGATGTGGAATTTTGGAATCGTTTGAATTGGATTCATACGATACATGGGAATCATGCTTAAAAGGCAAGATGACTAAGTTACCTTTTACAGGAAAAGGTGAACGAGTGGGAGAGTTGCTAGGTCTAATACATACTGATGTATGTGGACCTATGTCAACTCAAGCTTTAGGAGGCTATAGCTACTTCATTACCTTCACCGATGATCACTCATGGTTTGGGTATGTGTTCTTGATGAAACACAAGTCTGATGCCTTTGAAAGGTTCAAAGAATTCAGAAATGAAGTAGAGAAACAACATGACAAGAGTATTAAAATACTTCGATTGGATCAAGGTGGTGAATACTTAAGTCAAGAGTTTCTTGATTATCTAAGAGACAATGGTATATTGTCTCAATGAACTCCGCCATATACACCACAGCATAATGGTGTATCTGAGAGGCGTAATCGGACCTTGTTGGACATGGTCAGGTCAATGATGAATCATGCGAATCTTCCCAAGTCCTTTTGGGGCTATGCACTTCAGACAGCTGTTTACTTGTTAAACAGAATGCCTACCAAGGTAGTCTCAACTACTCCATACGAGATATGGAATAGTAAGAAACCTCATGTATCTTACTTGAAGATATGGGGTTGTCCTGCTTATGTGAAGCGGATCAGACGACAAATTGATGCTAAGTCCGATAAATGTCTATTTATTGATACCCTAAGGAAACAAGGGGTTACTAATTCTATCATCCCTGTGGAACAAAAGGTGTTTGTTTCAAGGCATGCCGTGTTTCTAGAGAAAGAGTTTCTCTTGCAAGAAAACAAGGGGAGTGTCGTCGAGCTTGAGGAGGCTCGAGAAACTCAAATAGACATTGATGAGATACCTGGTGAAGTACAACAATCGATAACTCATAGTGATGAGCAATCGGCTGGACCTATTGTAACACCGCATCTTCGTAGATCTGGTAGAACACGCAAGATTCCTAAGAGATATGGATTTCTCGTAAGTAAATTGAACGACGTGTTACTCATTGATGATGAGGAGCCTACCAGTTATGAAGAAGTGCTGACAAGTTCAGAAAGGGATAAGTGGCTTGATGCCATGAAGTCGGAAATGGATTCCATGTATGAAAACCAAGTTTGGAACTTGGTTGACCCACCTGAAGGCATCAAGCCTATAGGGTGCAAGTGGGTTTTCAAGAAGAAAACCGACATGGATGGTAATGTGATTACCTATAAGGCTAGATTAGTGGCGAAAGGATATCATAAAAAATAAGGTGTTGATTATGACAAAACCTATTCGCCTGTAGCTATGCTTAAATTCATTCGGATGCTCCTGGCCATAGCGGCTCATTATGATTATAAGATATGATAGATGGATGTGAAAACAGCTTTCCTTAATGGAAACCTGCTCGAGGACGTGTATATGATACAGCCTGAGGGTTTCACATCGGTTGATAAAACCAAGGTATGCAAGTTGCGACGGTCCATATATGGATTGAAGCAAGCATCCATGAGCTGGAATATCCGTTTTGATGAGACAATCAAAAAGTTTGATTTCTCACAAAATCCAGATGAACCTTGTGTGTACAAGAAGGTTAGTGGGAGTGTAGTCGTGTTTCTAGTATTGTATGTCGATGACATATTACTTATAGGAGACGATGTTTCAGTCTTATAGTCAGTTAAGATTTGGTTATCCAAGACATTCTCCATGAAAGACCTGGGAGAAGCAACCTACATCCTCGGGATTAAGATCTATAGAGATAGATCGAAATGGTTGCTTGGTCTTTCACAGTCTACATATATAGACCGAGTGCTAAAGAGGTTTAGCATGTCGGAATCCAAGAAAGGTTTCCTACCCATCAGGCATGGGGTACACCTTTCGAAGTCTATGTGTCCGCGCACAGAAGACGAGAGGATTTGCATGAATAAGATTCCCTATGCATCCGCAATAGGATCTATCATGTATGCTATGTTATGTACGAGGCCCGATGTATCGTATGCTCTGAGTGTCACGAGCAGATACCAGTCTGATCTAGGAATGGATCATTGGGTTACTGTTAAGATGATCCTTAAGTACTTAAGAAGAACTAAGGATGTGTTCCTAATATATGGAGAAGGGTACATGGTGATACGTGGGTATACTGATGCCAGCTCTAGACAGACAAGAATGATTCCATGTCTTAGTCTGGGTATGTATTCACCTAGAATGGAGGCGCAATAAGTTGGAAAGGTTTCAAGCTTGACACTATAGCGGATTCTGCCACTAAGGCAGAATACATTGCAGCTTTGGAAGTAGCAAAGGAAGCAGTTTGGATTAAGAAGTTCATCTCTGAACTTGATGTGGTCTCATCAATGATCCAAACATGTGCTTCTCCGCTATCATCTTATCAGAGAGATCATCAGTAGGAAAGAAATACAAATCGAGAAAATCCCCACTGAAAGGAACTTAGCGGATCCTTTGACTAAGGCATTACCTCAAAGTAAGTTTGAGGGTCATGTTACAGCTTATGGTATTGGATACCATAGCGATTGGCATTAGACCAAGTGGAAGTCTGTTAGTAATATATGAGAGATATCCTAAGGCAATCGCCTTATGTATGAACCATTTATATGATAAATGAAGATTCACTATTTGAGTATACATGGTTTCATGTATTTGATTGGATCTTAAACTCATTTACTGAATGTCCGCGATACGACTCACAGCATGAGAGAATTTGTGATTGGATCACAACTAGTGAGTATCTCTACATGTGTAATTGTGATGTATCGAAATTATCCCTAGTCGATGAATTGATGGATTTGGACATCATCAATTCTGTCGAGACTAGGACGAGGTACACTCCTTGGTGTATCCAAGCAGCTGATTCTCACTGGCTGGAGACATTGTGATGTCCAGAGTTAATCGTGGATGCTAATTATGGTAACTAGTTCAATGGAGTGACCAATCGTAAGACTTCATATGGTTCTCTGCATATATAGATATGTCAATGAAGTTCTTACTGTAGCTTAAGTGCGATGTTCCTTTGACTTGCGGTATTCAAGTCATCTTGATCATAAAGACTTATGCTTTGACATCTAAGCAAGCATCTCGAGGAGATGTGGACCCGGATGATTGGGTATAAGTCGAAGTGATCGAAGGTGTTTGAATAGCCTATAAAGGATTCACCACTCCTTGCGAGGAGATGTATACCCATGGCCTCTCGTCGGATTGTTACTAAAGTCTTTGGCCAAAGCATTACATGTTTATAGTAAGGTACTCTTCGATACATGTGCAGTAACTAGAATTCGTAGGACGAGGAAATGATACTTGGGCTAGGTGTGACGTAGTCAGCCTAATGGGGACTGACACTATAGACCATGTCCTGAACCAAGTGGGTATAAGATGAGTGAAGGGAATGGGGCACGATTCATTCGAGCTGCTGAAGGGTTTCAGAAATAGTTCTGGATCAACCGTTGATCTTTTCGGTTAATTGGGTATCATGATGTACTACTAGGTGCCACTCATGATCATTCTATAATTAATGGTTAATTATAGACGGCCAACATAAACCGAGAACCTATTTGGTCACACGCACAACGAGCGTAATCCGAAGGATTTAAAACAAGCTTGAGAATGAGATTCTCAGACCGAGAGAAACTGGGTTTGGTTGGACCAAACATGGAGCGAGCATGAAATCGTTTCAATCGCAATGGAAGCGTGGATGGGCCGTGTCTTATGAAGACATGATGGACGAACCAAATTGGTTTGGTTCTAATTTAATGGAGGAGAATAAACCAAAGGGTTTGGTTTGTTTTAAACGAATGAACCAAAGTTGGTTCGGTTCGTTTTAACTTAAAATAAACCATCATGGTTTGGTTTATTTTAACTTATATTAATGGAGCGGGTTAACGGGCCTTATGGTTATGATCCGATAACCATTAAGAGAATTAGTTCTCTATAAAAGAGGGCTTAAGGGTTTGTTAAGCCCTAATCAAAATCCCTTGACCTAAAAGCTGTCGCCCCTCCTCTCCTTGGTGAATTCGGCGCCAACACCTCCCCTTGCCGCCGCCCACCACCAAGCTCCCTTGCCGGCGTCCAGAAGGAGCTGTCCTTCCCTCTTGCCGGCGTCTAGCTGCTGCCGGAGGAGCTCCAGTGATCTCCTTTGGGTTCGGTAATAAGGTGAGCTCCCACCTTTCCTTTGGCCGGCCCCTACTCCTCCACCAAAGCTGTCCAGTTTTCTGGACAGCTTGTTTCCTTCTTGTCGGATCGTCGTTTGGGCGACGTTTGGAGCTCCGACAATGCCTTACTTACTGGGGATTCGATCTCCGGTGATCCTCATAGGTGGAGGACGAAGGATTCGTCAAACGGTTGATGAATACCTCTCCAGAGAAGCGAGTTTTTGAGGACTCGTTTTTGGATCCGAATTTGGATTCTGATCGTGATCTTCTCTCGATCACATCGTCTTCAACACGAGGTTAGTAACCCGTACAAAGATGAGGCTCGTAACTTGGTGAAGTCATCCCAAAGATACTCGGCATGGATACGGATAGAGACGATTCTAGCGAGGATCGTTCCGGTTGATGCATTTCCCGCTACACGTGATACGTAAGGTATACGTAGTTTAAGTTTCCTTTTATTGCAAAATTTAAATTTATGATTATGTCTACACATGTTGTACTATGCATGCGTGTGATGTGTGTGTTGTAATAAATTAGATTTATTATTTTATTCCTTCCGCTGTGCACATGTTTGCGAAATATGTTCGAACACACACTCGCCCCCGTGCCGGAAACCCAACACGACATCCCTCACAAATCGAAACGTCTTAGAGTTTACTTCTGAACAATTTCAACCACTGAACATATCGATATTCGAATCCCAGTTCCTATGGGATCGATAATCTTTTATTACTTGACGACATTCATGCACTTGCGGGCGTTGAGCGTGAGAGCACGCTTCGAGTCCTCGACGGTCTCCGTCGCGAGATTTGAGGTTGCATTCGTATGCATCAAGTTTTTGGTGTCGTTGTCGGGGACTGATCGATTCGATATCGAACCGAACAGTGAAAAATTAGATCGGACTTAGGATTAGATTTATTTACTTGCTTTATTTTCTTTCTAGTTTGCTTTATTTACTTTAGTTTTATATTTTCCATATTTAGATTTAGTTTTTAATTTTTATTTTTAGCAGTAGTTTTCTATTTCCTTATTGCATCTTAGGTTCTATTAGCTAGATTGTTTTATTTTCTTCCTCCTAGGATTAGGTAGCACTCCTAATTTTTGTGGCTCAGTTCGTCATATGCTTAGACGCTTAGGATCGGAAGACCTGATTCTGATCGACTTAGAAATTGAACGAACCTTTCATCGCCGGAAAGCAGAGCAGCGAAGGATGGAGGATCAAGTCGCATCCAAAGTGAACATAGGTAGCCAACCTCTGTGGGATTATGCAGCTCCTAGCGCTAGAGTATTTAGGCCGAGTATTACTGGACCATCTATTTCGGCAAATAACTTTGATCTAAAATCGACACTCATACATATGATCCAGCAGAGTTAATTCGGTGGAGCTATGACTGAAGACCCGAACCAGCACCTTGAGGCATTTCTAGAAATTTGCTTGATAATGAAAATGAATGGAGTCCCTACTGACGCAATCCGCCTGAGCCTATTCCCGTTCTCATTGCGGGATAAGGCTAAGACATGGCTTCACTCCCTACCTTCGGGAAGCATCACTACATGGGAGCAATGCGAGCAACAGTTTTTGAACAAATACTTCCCACCAAGCAAGATTGCTCACATGTGCCATCTCATCACGAGCTTCTGCCAAAAGGAGGGGGAGTCCTTATTCGAAGCTTGGGATCGCTACAAGGAGCTACTCTACCAATGCCCCCACCATAGACTGGAAATGTGGTTGGTGATCCACATCTTCTATAATGGGATCACGTACGCCACAAAGATGTCCTTGAATTCTACTGCAGGAGGAGCACTGATGAACAAGACCATAGAGGAAGCAGAGGAGCTGATAGAAGAGGTAGCCCAGAACCACCATCAATGGGCTTCCAAACGTGGTCAACCTACGCCTGTAGTGGGACGATACACTGTCAACTCCATGGACCACCTGGCAGCAAGGATGGGCGCGCTCAGTAGACGGTTCAAATCTTTGAATCCTTCATCTACATGCACAGCCATTGACTTTGGAGAGGGAGCGGCAGCGTATCGAGAGGACCACTATGGAGGGTAGGGAACCTTAGAGGAGCAGATTGAGCATATTAACGCGGTTGGAGACTACGACCAAAGGCCCAACAACCCATACTCCAATACCTAGAATCTCGGATGGAGGAATCACCCGAATTTCTCCTATAAGAATAACTCGGGAAACTCACAACCATCAGGGGGGTATGGGCAGGAGCAGGGCAATGGGCAGCGACCACATAAGTCCAGACTGGAACTGATGATGGAGAACTTCATTGCTACCCAAACTAAGGCCAATGAGGAATTTCATCGCCAACATCAGAAGTCTGAAGAATCAATCAAAGACTTGAAGGCCACCGTTGACGGCCTTGCAAGTCACACTAGGATGTTGGAGACACAAGTGGCCCAAATAGCCCAAACCGTGTCGCAACCTATGAAGAGCTCTCCGGTGAGTCAAGCTAAAGAGGAAGGAGTGGGGCAGAGTAGCAAATTCACCAAGGGGTGTGGCGCCATGATTACCACCCTACCTGACCAAGCTGAAATTGAAGATAAGACTCTACTACAGCTTGAGGACCCCGGTGAATTTGTTATCCCCTGCTCTATTTATGGGGAGAGCTTCGATGAATCTCTATGCGACTTGGGGTCATCAGTCAGTGTGATGCCCTACGCATACTATTTGAAGATGGGACTAAATGGGCTCCAACCAGTGAATCTTAATATTCATATGGGGGATGACTCAGTCAAGGAACCCGTCGGCTTGCTGCCACATGTGCTTGTGGTGATTGAAGATTTCATGATACCCACGGACTTTATCATACTGGACATAGGACCAGATTCCCAGAATTCCATCATTCTGGGAAGACCTTTTCTAGCGACTGTAGGGGCATGCATAGATGTGAAGGCACACCAGATCTCCCTGGAGGTAGATAGGGAGATCATCCTCTTTAGCCTTTCGGAGCATAGAGCCCCCTACCTCGACGGCTTAACGTTTAGCAGAATGAAGCTGGAACCACCAGATGAAGCTTCCGAGACGGATGAATGGAGGTTCACTGAACCTCCAGAGCCAAGTTGATAGTGGAGTGTGGTAGAGCTAAACGACCTTAAATAAAGCGCTTCTTGGGAGACAACTCAAGTTTAGTTTTAGATTTCCCTTTGATTGTATTGTCTGCATTTATTTAATTTTAATTTTGATTTCCATCCCATTTAGAATTAGGACTAGAAAAGAACGTTGCTAGGCAAAAATAAAATCCATATTAGCTTACACGGCGAAGTGTATGAGGAAATTTGGACTGTGGTACATAAATGGGCAAAAAAATGGGGACACACGGCCTGGCCGTGTGTTTTCCCATGGTCGTGCCCGACTGACCCGAGGTGCACACGGCCTGGCCATGTGTTTTCACACGGTCGTGTCGCTCAAGGATAAAAGAGGTGAGCCGTGTGTTTTCACTCCATTTGCACTGTGTGCTTCAAGTGCTCTTTCCCTAACCGTGTGGTTTCGTCTTCCTCGCCACCTAGAAGCACTTCTATCCTCAAAGGAAGCCAAAAAAAAGTAAGGATGAAAAGGACCAAGCATGTAGCACCTCGATCCGGTGCTTCGGAGCGACGAACAAGGAGAGTTGATGCCCCTCAAGCTCCGGAGGAGGGTAACGCCCTACCCACTCTTCTTTTTCGCAATAATGAATATAGAGATAGATATAATATGCTTTCTACTCGTAAACTCACAGCTACTAGGTACTTAGATGAAGATTTGTTAGAGTCTTTAGGGTTGTTGGGTGATATTCAAGCCCTATTTACAAAAATGGGGTGGGAAGAGATGATGGGAATAAGGCACCCAACCTACCCTAGGATAGTTCTAGAATTTTTGAGTTCCTTAGAGGTGGAAATTTTAACGGGTAGAGAGAGCAAGGAGGGTAGGATAACTTTTAGGTTTTTTAACGTTGAGCATGAATGGACCCTTCACCAGTGGAATACATGTTTTGGCTTGCCGAGTGAGGGAGAGAGAAGAATCCCTATTGGGTTTAACTCTCGGGTATTTTGGACCGAGTTGACAGGGGAGCATGCTTATGACCCTTCTAGGGCCAAAGCGTCGCACCTCCAAAACCCCATCTTTCGATACCTCCACCGCATCATGGCCAGTACTATATTTGGTCGTGGGGAGAGTGACGGTGTAGTTAGAGCTAGCGAGCTGCTTTGCCTCTGGGACATGCTACAAGAAAGGAGTAGCATCGATGTAGGGTCCCACTTCATCAGACACTTAGTGAAGATGGGCAAAGCAGCACGAGGAGAGATTAATGTGGGGGGCCTACTTACCCACATTTGCCATAGGATGGGGTACGATTACACTGCATTAGAGAGTATAGAGGAGAGCCCTAGGATCGACCTAGGAGTGTGCATGGCCATGAAGATGATCGTGAGAGGACACTCCTTATGCTTTGTAAGGAAAAATATGACGACCCTTAGGCTCTCCGACCCTGATCATACCACCATCACAACACGTGTCAACTGGCGCTTGGACCTGATAGTGGAGTTCCGGTCACATGAGGGACCACCCACATCGGTGCCCATCTCTCTCCCTTTACAGCACTCTCCCTCCAATCCACACATGCATAGGAGCCCACCTAGTCCACGTCGACATGAGTCTGCACCTGCACCACGACATTTTTCCACTTTTGAGTAGGATGCAGGTATGTCGGCCTATGATTTCTCGGAGTTCCGATCATGCCTCGATGACATATACACCGAGCAATAGATGCAGAGGCAACGATGGTAGGAGAAGAGCGCCTACACACAGGCATAGTTCCAGGGCTTCCGGGAGCACTTCTAGTGGGCTGAGGAGTTCTATGACGAGGCCCGCATATACTTCCAGGAGGAGGCTGCTCGTCGCCAGGGTGAGGTCGCCTACCGCCAGGAGATGCGGTAGCACATGCATGCCCAGCAGGCACAGTAGGCCAAGGAGGAGGAGCACCGAGCAGGCGCTGCATCCACTAGCTCCCAGATCGACCACATGTACATGTGGCATCAGCGGCTCAACATCATATTCTCCCAGGATCCCGAGATGCCGAGGCTCCCAGACTTTCCACCTCATCCACTATACTAGAGGTATATTTTCGTTTAAGTCTGGGGGGGACTCCAAAGTTTATTTTGTTTGTTTCCTAGCAGTAGTTTCTTTTCTGGTATTTTCATTCATTTATTCATGCATGGGTTGTAGGATAGAGTGAATCGAGAGAGGGGGTGAATCTCGGTATTTAATAATTTTAAAGTAATAAACGTACGCAGCGGAATATAAAGACAATTAACAACATAAGCAATTTTACTTGGTTCACAACCCGGACTGGGTTGCTACTCCAAGGCCCGTAGCTGTACCACAAGCTACCTCGATAGGTAATTCACTAAATACCCTCCAACTCGAGTGCTCTCGACTTCGGAGGGTTCTGCTTTTACAAATGATAGAGTTAGGTGACAAACCACCCACTTGGAGAATTAAGTATACAAGCGAAACAATAAAGTAAAGAGATTACAAGACTTTATACCGACACTTAATAATCGTAGAGGTAGTCACAGAGTGTCAGAGGAACGTCTTGTCGTGGAGTCAAAGTGTAGTGGACGAGCAAGTATTTTGGCAGAACTTCGATGTTGATTAAATTTCGATAAATGATCTGATCGAGCACAACTTTTATAAACTCTTTCCAGTCGACTCCACATCAGCCCGTCAATATGGAAGTCGTGATCTTCCAATGATCAATCCTTCACCGACTCCACGCCACTCCGCGATCGAAATTCCTCTCATCAGTCGACTCAACATCTTCAGTCGACTCAAGCTATTTCCATCTGCGTCATACGATCTCCGATCGATCACAAGCTAATCCTGCCAAATAGGTATCCAGTTGACTTGAATCCATTCAATCGACTTTTCCCTATGAAATAGGATTAGCACAAAATAGATAATGTGAATTATGATAGCAGTAGTCATACTGCTCGAACTCGACTACTAAGTCCCACGCGGACTTTTCGTCGGATCGACGCCTAGCTTTGTCCCCCTATAAAGGACTTGGCCTCACCTCTTCACTCGAGGCTTACCTGTCGGACTTACCATTCTTGACATCCGATCTAACCCACCAGGGCTTCCACCAACTGTTCGGTCTGCCTGACCCAGCTGGACTTTTAGCCGATTATCTAGTCTCCTGACCCAATCGGTCTTCATGCCAAATGTCCGGTCCACGCGACCCATCTGGTCTTCATGTCTGGTGTCCGGTCCTCCTGATCTGTCAAGATTCATGCCTAGTATCTAGTCAACTCGACCTACTATGACTTCCTATTAATCCTGCACACTTAACACTTATATTAGACTACAAGTGAATCCTAACTTTTAACTGAGGTTCATACATCAAAACTTTGGAGTGATGCTCACTGCATCAACAATCTCTCCCCTTTTTGATGTATGACAACACATCAGTTAAAGTTAGGAGAATTAAATATCAATTTCCATATATTGAAATGTATAAGAAATAAACTAACAGCTTTTGTCATGCATAAATTTTAACCATGTATGAAATGCATAGGTCCTTATCAAATTTTTGAATCATCTAAAGTTTATATCTCTTTTTAAGTTTATAATTTATATCACTTCTCTCCCCCTTTGGCATACATCAAAATAAGAGTTAATTTAATAATATTAGAGAGTTATTATAATACTTTATCAAGAATCATTTGAAAAAATAAAATTTTCAAGATTTTCAAAACATTTTCGAAACTCCCCCTGACTAACTCAATATATTCGAGAATATTTAATAATTTGCAAGAATCTTCAGAAACTCCTCTTGAACAAAATTTTAAAACAATTTCAAAACTCCCCCTTACTAACTTAATATCTTCGGAAATATTTAAATGTTTAAATATTTGCAAAAGTTTTCAAAAAAATTCCTTAAATAATTCACAAGTTTCAAAAGTTTAAAAAAAAAATTCAAAATTTTTAAGACCTCCCCCTGAATGATTGCAAAAATGATAGGGTGAAACATCTGTAGGCTAATATCTAAATCTAACATATGACTAAGTGCATAAAGTAAAAATGAATGAAAGGGGTGCATCATAGCGATGTCCCTAGTAATGAGGGGCAAAATGCAGTTCACTATTACTCGATACAGGGCATAGTCCTGTACTCGGAGTCTAGTAGAACTAAAGATACTCACAGAAGGAGTTCTTTCCTCACCAAAAAGATGCATGTGAATCCTATGTAATGTAATATGAGAGTAGGGGTCACCGTACGGTAACTCCGTGGATGGAAAACATGCAATAGGGCATGTCGAATGCAATAGTCCTAAATGCTCTCAAACCTAATCCTATGTCCCTCAGTGGGAAACCTAATATCCATGCATGGAGTCGACGACTCAACCTCGACGGCTCTTCTTTTACCCCTAATTATATTTTAAAATATTCAATATTTATTGAACATAATAAAAACTAATATTTTAGAGTTATTACCTTGGCATTTCAGATGATATTAAGAGAATATGATGAACTAAGCCCTCTAGAAGTCCGGAATTAGGGTTTTGGAGGTGGATTGGTGGCTGTTATGAATAAATTTGGCGTGGCTTGGTGTTGATCTTATAGACATGATTCAGTCGACTGAAAACATTCTAGTCGCCTTAATTTTAGTCGACTGAAGACGTTTCAGTCGACTGTAATAAATGTTACCATTTACTTCGCCGCTAAACTTTATCTACCGGTTCATTTCAGTCGACTGAATTTAATTCAGTCGACTGAAGATGCGTTTTACCTTCCCGATACTCTGAGGCAACTGAGTTTCTTTCAATCGACTCTTTTTGAGTTGACTGGAAACATTTCAGTCGAC
Organism: Wurfbainia villosa; assembly: GCA_025175895.1. Taxonomy (NCBI): domain Eukaryota; kingdom Viridiplantae; phylum Streptophyta; class Magnoliopsida; order Zingiberales; family Zingiberaceae; genus Wurfbainia; species Wurfbainia villosa. The sequence continues at coordinate 30,087,247 of CM045995.1, forward strand.
TGAATCTGAGTATTTTTTAATTTTATTGTTATTTAATTTGATTTACTTATTTTTATTAAGTTAAACATAAATTCCTATACGTTTAAGCTAGTTATATTGCTTTTCAAATGATTAAATTTGTTTTAATCTTGCTAAATTAGGTTTGTTTAGATCATGTTACTTTCTTGAGTTTAAATAACTCTGTTTAATTAAGTTGAGTAGACTTAATTTATGTTTAATTAAGGTATGTTATTAAGATTTATTAATCTTGGTTTAAGTATATTAGGTTTAGAGTAGTTACATAAAACTAATTAAGCTTAATTAAGATCTAAATCATCTCACCCAAGCTAGGTTTTCAAAACACTTTTTCCTATGAGTATTGTGAGATGGGAATTTCTTTTATCTTAATTAAATTAAATGAGCAATTTCAAAGTGTTTAAACTTGTGTTGGATTAGGGCTTGGTTTGAGCTAGTCAAGTAAGTTTTTCCAGTATTGACTTCCAAGTCGTGGCGAGGCACATGGCCTTCTTGATTATTGGAGCAACGACCACTTCTTAGACAAAGTCAATAAAGGAATCAAGTACTTGATTCACTTTAGATTAAGCCTTGGTCTAACTAGTTAAAGACTTAGTGAGTTAGCTTCGGTCAGTTCCACTCGACTTAGTGCACCAGGTCGTGGCGAGGCACGTGGCCTTCTTGATTATTGGAGCAACAACCACTTCCTAGACATGCACTTCGAAGAGCTTCTCCAACTTACTATCAGTTCACTTGTCTTAGTACTAGGTTGTTCAAGTTTAAACTACTTTGTTTCCTATCTACTCCATTCTACATTAAGCAAGTAAAGTAAACTAAGACATTCAAGTGTTTAACTAAAACAAGGAAAGTTAACTAAAACATGCAAGTGTTTAAGTAGGCAAGGAAACAAGCAAAGTGTTAGCTCCCCCTAAATGGTAGCTAGTTTGAGTTTTGTTCACTAAGTGAACTTGACTCTTGGGAATCCAAAATTGATTTGGTCCAACTTGGTTGACTAAGCTAGACTTAGGAACCATGCTTGGACTCGATTCATAGCATTTTGGCTAAGTAATCACATGTAAGATTTATAGGTGGACTTAGCCTTATACCCGAGTCCAGATCTGTTGTAAACAACTCGCTGAGATCCAAGCATTATGTTGAGATACTTGGAACCCGAAGTGAACTTTTCCAATGATCCAGTTAGTTCTTATACTTGCCTTTTTAGGACTGAGTTCTCTTCCTCAAGCTTTGCAACTTGAGTTGAGTCTCTATCCTTAAGTTGGCAAGTCGAAGTCTTCGAGTTGACTTGCTCCTTAAGTACTTGGACTTCCTTAAGTAGCGAGTCAACCCGATTCTCGGACTTAGCTAATTTCCTCCCTAAACATGCAATGATGCTATATAACTTATCTTCTAATGGAGAAGTTACCTCATTAGAACCTTGAGAAATGGATACGGATCCGTGGCTTCTCTCGGACTCAGAATCGGACTCATATTCGGAACTTGACTCGGCTCCGGATCTTGATTCGGCCATAAACGCGACGAAGCTTCTCTTCGTCTCTTCCGCATCCGACTCCTCCGACGACGACTCATCCCATGTTGCCTTAAGAGCCTTCTTCTTCTTTTCCTTTTTCGGTTTTTCTTCCTTTTTTAAGTTTGCGCACTCCAACTTGTAATGTCCTTTTCCGTTGCATTCGTAGCAAGTCACTTCCGATCGAGGTCTCGTCTTATTGTCGGCCACCTTTCTGGCGTCTTTCTTTGTAAACCTCTTCTTTCGGTTGAATATTTTTCTTACCATATTTACAATCTCCTCTTCTCCGTTTGTTTCCGACTCCAACTCGTCTTCGAACTCAATATTCACTTTTATCTCCTTTTTAGTTGAACCTGCCATCAAAGTTATACCATTCTCGGTTTAACCCGAGTTAGCTTGTTCGTGTAGTTCAAGTTCACAAAATAGTTCATCTAACCTAATTGTGGAGAGATCCCTAGATACCTTATAGGCATCGACAATCGATGTTCATAAGGCATTTCTCGGAAATGCCTTAAGGGTACCTAATTAAGTCTCTATTCTCTATTTGGTGTCCTATTAAATGTAATCCATTTAATATATCTTTAATCCTAGTATGGAGTTGACTAGCATTTTCGTTTTCGTTCATTTTACAATTAAACAATTTATTTAAAAGCATGTGCCTTTTGGCTATACTAGTGTCATTTGTACCCTTATGCAATTCAATTAACTTCTCCCATAATTCTTTAGAATTTTCAAATGGACCTACCCTATTTAGCTCTTCTTTAGTAAGTCCGCATTGCAAGGTGTTAAGTGCCTTGTAATCGACTTGAGCTCTCTTCCTAATATCCGAGGTTCATTTCTCCGGTTCTAACAACTCCCCCGGGTCATCTACCAGAGCCATAAATCCTTTCCTAATTGAAAACCAGATCTCTAGGTCGGTCTTCAGATAGCATTGCATTCGCCTTTTCCAGTAGGAAAAGTCCTCTCCGTTAAAAAGAAGAGGGCGAACGGTACTATATCCCTCTAAGTGTGACATTATCAATGGAATATTTTCTAAAGACAAAAATTAAATAAAATAAAATAAATCTAATATGCATAAAATAATGTAGAAAATGAACATAATGAAAATTAATTTAATGTGCAGAAAATTAATTTAATGAAATTTAATATGCAGAAAAATATTTTAATATGTAGAAAATGATTTTAAATGCAGAAAATTATTTTTAAATACAAAAAATTATTTTAAAATATAGAAAATTATTTTAAATGCAAAAAATTATTTTTTAAATGTAGAAAATGATTTTTAAATATAGAAAATTATTTTAAATGCAGAAAATTATTTTTTAAATACAGAAAATTATTTTTAAATACAAAATATTATTTTTAAATACAAAAAATTATTTTAAATGCAGGAAATTATTTTTAAATGAAGAAAATGATTTTTAAATGCAAAAACTGATTTTTTATATATAGAAAATTATTTTAAATGCAAAAAATTATTTTTAAATGGAGAAAATGATTTTTTAAATATTGTTATTCTAAGCAAGAAAAATTAATTAAATTATTCTAAGCAAGGAAAAAAATTAATTAAATTATTCTAAGCAAGAAAAAAATTAATTAAATTATTCTAATGATCAACGATGGTGGTTGCACCAATTCGAAGCACCCCCGCTTTGATACCAATTGTAGGATCGAGTGAACCGAGAGAGGGGGTGAATCTTGATATTTAATAATTTTAAACTAATAAACGTACACAGCGGAATATAAAGACAATTAACAACACAAGCAATTTTACTTAGTTCACAACCCGGACTGGGTTGATACTCCATGGCCCGTAGCTCTACCACGAGCTATCTCGATGGGCAATTCACTAAATACCCTCCGACTCGAGTGCACTCGACATCGGAGGGTTTCGCTTTTGCAAATGATAGAGTTACGTGACAAACCATCCACTCGGAGAATTAAGTATACAAGTGAAACAATAAAGTAAAAAGATTACAAGACTTTATACCGACACTTAATAATCGTAGAGGTAGTCACAGAGTATCGGAGGAACGTCTTGTCGTGGAGTCAAAGTGTAGTGGACGAGCAAGTATTTTGGTAGCACTTCGACGTTGATTAAATTTCGATAAATGATCTGATCAAGCACAACTTTTATAAACTCTTTTTAGTCGACTGGAATGCCTTCCAGTCGACTCCACATCAGCCCGTCGATATGGAAGTCATGGTCTTCCAGTCGACTGAATCTCCTTCAATCGACTCCACATCACTTGGCTCCGCATCGAGAAATTCCTCTCATCAGTCGACTCAAGCGCTTTCCATCTGCGTTGCACGATCTCCGATCGATCATAAGCTGATCCTGCCAAATAGGTATCTAGTCGACTGATACATCTTCAGTCGACTGGACTTCAGTCGACTATTCCCTGCAAAATAGGATTAGCACAAAATAGATAATGTGAATTATGATAGCAATAGTAATACTGCTCGAACTCGACTACTAAGTCCCACGCAGACTTTTCGTCGGATCGACGCCTAGCTTTCTCGCCCAACAGAGGACTCGGCCTCACCTCTTCACTCGAGGCTTACCTGCCGACTACCTGTCGGACTTACCATCCTTGACATCCGATCTGACCCACCAGGGCTTCCACTACCGTCCGTCTCGACCCAATGGACTTTTAGCCGATTGTTTGATCTCCTAATCCAACCGGTCTTCATGCCATATATCCGATCCACGTGACCCATCTGGTCTTCATGCCTGGTGTCCGGTCCTCCTGATCTGTCAAGATTCATGCCTAGTATCTAGTCAACTCGACCTACTAGGACTTCCTATTAAGCCTGCAAACTTAACACTTATATTAGACTACAAGTGAATCCTAACTTTTAACTGAGGTTCATACATCAAAACAGATATTGTTTTGATGAGTAAAACAATTAAGAAACATAGAGTAACATATGCAGGACGGCACGCCGAACCAGAAAATAGGAAATGCGTGCAAAATAGAGTAACATATGCATGAAACTAACATGAAATGTAACAAGATGTGTGCAAAAATTACTCCTAAAACCCTATATATTTTGCTCACATCACTTCCCCCAGACTTAAATCTTTGCTTGTCCTCAAGCAAACCTCAGTGCCATGAAATTTTAAAAAGATATTGTTCCATAATTAGCATGTTAACTAAATTTTTCAAGTGGTATTTGCAATCAAAGTAAAATAAATATGTTCTAGAAATTCACTAAGTTAGCTCCTCGTGCTAGGCGAATCATTCTTAGGGGCTACCCGTTCCATGGTGAGTTAAGTCGTCATCCCATAGCTTTTCTAAGGTTTCCGGCTCTTAGGCACTTACCTGCCCAAAGCGAGGGTCGTTCCCTAGATCTAGCATAAAGTCTCAAAGGCGTGCTCGGTATTGAGAGAAATTGGTAGATGTTTCCCCAGTAATCTAACTCGGTCTCAAAGGGGCACCTAGCTATTTCCACCCACGACAACTATTTTTTTTTATCCCTCATAATCTTCTCTCTCCTTTTTTTCGATGTTTTCTTTTTCATTTCTTTTTTCTCTCTCTCTCTATTTTTCTTTTCTTTTCTTTTATTTTATTTTTTGGCTCACTGAGATTTTGATTTTTCCGAATGGGCTTACACAATCCGAGCATCTCTAGTAACTAAAATGCTAAACCTAGATTCACCTATGAATTCCAAAGTACTAGACTACTGAGATGAATCATAACTCGTTATGTACTAGATTCTCCCTTTCAGAACGTTCGACATGTGTAAGTGTAAAAATAAAGCTAACCAGTGTAAGTCTAGAACATTCAATAGAGCGAATAAAATAAAATACCACGAGATAAATGAGGTTAAGCTATCTATGGGAACAACTCATGCAAGCAACTTTCAAAAATACTACTGAGGTAGCTTTACAGATAACAAAAATTAAGTACTGAAAGAAACTCAACAACTCAAGCATGAATAAATGAATCAAAATACCAGAAAAGAAACTACTACTAAGAAATAAAACAAAATAAACATTAGGGTCCCCCCAGACTTAAATGAAAATATACCTCTAGTATGGTGGACGAGGTGGAAAGTCTGGGATGCTGGGAGAACCTGCTGCTGAGCCGCTGATGCCACATGTACATGTGGTCAATCTGGGAGTTGGTGGATGCAGCGGCTGCTCGATGCTCCTCCTCCCTAGCCAACTACGCCTGCTGGGCATGCATGTGCTGCCGCATCTCCCCTGCGATAGGCGGCTTCATCCTGGCGACAAACAACCTCCTCCTGGAAGTATATGCGGGCCTCGTCGTAGAACTCCTCAGCCCAAAGGAAGTGCTCCTGGAATCCCTGGAACTCCACCTGCTGGTAGGCGCTCTGCTCCTCCCATCGCTGCCTCTGCCTCTGCGTCTACTGCTCAATGTAAATGTCATCGAGGCACGATTGGAACTCCAATAAATCATAGGCTGACGTACCTGCATCCTGCTCAAAAGTAGAAAAAGGTGGTGGTGCAGGTGCAGACTCATGTCGGTGTGGACTAGGTGGGCTCCTATGCACATGTGGACTGGAGGGAGAGTGATATAAAGGTGGAGAGATGGGCGCCGATGTGGATGGTCCCTCATGTGGAGGGGACTCCACTATCAGGTCCAAGCGCTAGTTGGCGCGTATAGCGATGGTGGTACGATCTGTTGGATATTTGAGGCCGCTAGAGGGGGGGTGAATAGCGTTGACCGTACGTAGATCGAATTCGTTCGCGTTGCTCTTCTACAATCTTGTTAGTACGCAGCGGAATAAACAATAACAAATACAAACACAAGATACAATCACAACACGCACGATATAACGTGGTTCAAAACCGTAACAGTTCCTACTCCACGGATTGGGTTCGTACGAACCTTAGCGATGCCACAAACACCACTAAGCAATAAAGCTCCTTCTCGACAACAAGTCAGAGGTGGAGAAACCTCGTACAATGAATTACAACAAGTACTACAAAGTAAACAAGCAACTACAAGTGAAAATGTAAAGAACACTTTACAAACTAGGGTTTTGAGCGCTTGCTTGTCGGTTGCTTGGATGAGCTTGAAGGACCCTGAAATGCACCTGCAAATCGCCTTCAAATCGCCTCACCAAAGCTCCCACAAATCTGATTCTTGAGCCTTCCACGAACAGCTGCTTTTATCCTTCATCGGGCTGGATTTCCGCCTAGCAATCATCGCCATAAGTCCCGATCATTGCCCAAGATCAGTGAGACAACGGCTCAATCCATATTGGACAAGTTCCAACGGGACTCTTGGCGATCGCGCCAACATTGGCGATCGACTTCGGAGTATCGTTGCGGCTACGGAGCATTCTCGCGGTGAACTAGCGATCCGCCAACCCTTGGCGATCATTGCCGTGTACATCGATTATTGCTCCAATAGCGTCGCTGCCGCAGCGATTCGGCTCTTAAACGGCAGTCGAACTCAAGTCGACTCATGGCAGTCGAACCGACCATAATGTCAGTCGACTGCCAACCTCAAGAATGAGGTTTTAACCCAAGTATGGTGCCCCCATACTTGCTAGACCACCCTTAGCCTAGACCTAAGCCTTCTAGCCACCTCCATCAGCCTCACGCCTCTCGGATCTCTCCAAGTCATCCATGACTTGTTCATCCATCGCGCTAGCCTCCAGGTGCTTCCCTCGGCTATTGTCATGCTAACGGTGTCTACACCGCCAAGGCACATTGGACTTACGCCGCCAAGACTCCGCTTGGACTTTACGCCGCCAACCATTGGTCTTATGCTGCCAAGACTCCCGCTTGGACTTTACGCTGCCAATATCAAACCCTTGGACTTCTCAAATGCCAAGACTCAAGCTTGGACTTTCCCTTGCCAACCCATGTTGGACTTTCCATGCCAAGACCATGCTTGGACTTTCCTTGCCAACCCATGTTGGACTTTTCATGCCAAGACCATGCTTGGACTTTCCTTGCCAACCCATGTTGGACTTTACATTGCCAAGACCCATGCTTGGACTTTCCTTGCCAACCAATGTTGGACTTTTACATTGCCAAGACCCATGCTTGGACTTTTCATGTGCCAAGTGTCCCACTTGGACTTTTCATGCCAAGTACTCAAGACTTGGACTTTACCAAATGCCAAGTGTTCCACTTGGACTTTCCCATGACAATTACATTGTCATATGTTTTTGTCGAAACATCAAAACATCACTCGAGTCAAACTCGAGTCCTGGTCAATCGTGACCTGGGCCGATTGCACCAACACGATCCGGGTCGGGGAGCCTAAGGGCCGTCAGATTTTTCCTTACAAAGCATAAGGAGCCTCCTCTCACAATCATTTTCATGGCCATGCACACTCCTAGGTCGATCCTAGGGCTCCCCTCTATACTCTCTAATGTTGTATAATCGTACCCCATCCTATGACAAATGTGGGTAAGTAGGCCTCCCACATTAATCTCTCCTCATGCTGCTTTGTCCATCTTCACTAAGTGTCTGATGAAGTGGAACCCTACATCGATGCTACTCCTTTCATGTAGCATGTCCCATAGGCAAAGCAGCTCGCTAGCTCTAACTACACCGTCACTCTCTCCATGACCAAATATAGTACTGGCCATGATGCGGTGGAGGTATCGAAAGACGGGGTTTTGGAGGGGCGACGCTTTGGCCCTAGAAGGGTCATAAGCATACTCTCCCGTCAACTCGGTCCTACATTCCCGAGAGTGGAACCCAATAGGGGTTCTTCTCTCTCCCCCACTCGGCAAGCCAAAGCATGAGTTCCATTGGTGAAGGGTCCACTCATGCTCAATGTTAAAAAGCCTAAAAGTTATCCTACCCTCCTCGCTCTCTCTACCCGTTAAAATTTCCACCTCTAAGGAACTTAAAAATTCTAGAACTATCCTAGGGTATGTTGGGTGCCTTATTTCCATCATCTCTTCCCACCCCATTTTTGCAAATAGGGCTTGAATATCACCCAACATCCCTAAAGACTCTATCAAATCTTCATCTAAGTACCTAGTAGCAGTGAGTTTACGAGTAGAGAGCATATTATATCTATCTTTATGTTCATTATTGTGAAAAAGAAGAGTGGGTAGGGTGTTACCCTCCTCCGAAGCTTGAGGGGCATCGGCTCTCCTTGTTCGTCGCTCCGAGGTGCCAGATCGAGGTGCTACTTGGTTGGTCCTCCTCATCCATGCTCCTTTTGGCTTTCTTAGAGGTTCAAAGTGCTTCTATATGGTGGGGAATACGAAATCACATGGCTATGGCAAGAGCTTTCGAAGCACACGGCGCAAATGAGGTGAAAACACATGGATCACCCCTTTAACCTCGCGCGACATGGCCATGTGACACACGGCCGGACCGAGTGCGCCTCGGGTCAGTCGGGCACGGCCGTGGGAAAAAACACGGCCAGGCCGTGTGTCCCCATTTCTCTCCCCATTTTGCGTCAGAGCTCGAATTCTCTCACACCTTTCGCCGTGTAGGTTAATATGGATTTTATTTTTGCCTAACAAAGTTCTTTCCCAGTCCTAACTCTAAATTGGATGGAAATCAAAACTAAAATCAAACAAATGCAATGCAAATCAAAGGGAAATCTAAAACTAAACTTGGGTTGCCTCCCAAGAAGCGCTTTGTTTAAGGTCGTTTAGCTTAACCGCAGTCCTACGTTTCATTTGAGACATTTGAATCTTGCTTGTGGGGGAGCAAGATATTTGCTCACCTTATGCCTCCTCCCTTGTGATCCCTTATCACCATATCTCTTAAATCTTGCTCGTGGAGGGGTAAGATATTTATTGGCTGCCTTCCTTGGTTCGAGAGTGAACATGCTTATCTTTAAAGAATCATCAGGAGTTTGGTCATGATATTATGTTTCATCTATATGCTGTAAATAATGTAACTCACAACAAATATTCTCACCAAAAGATTTATTAGCAGATTCTATCATGTCGAATGAAATTTTATCATTACAAATCACTAGGTGGGCTTTGTTATTGGTAACTAAAGTTTTGGTGAGGGTTACGGCAAGCTCTTCTAGACCCTTAAGGTTAGGAGGTGTTTTGATTGAAGCAATGCACTCCTCGATTAAAGTATCAATTATATAATCATCAAGTTCTCCTTCTAGTAGTGATTGAATGGATTGTCCTTCTTTACTTCCAATACCATCTACGTCCTCCTCATCCATTCGCTCAAAGTGAGTCTCTGTCATATTAGGTTTAATCCATCATCAAAGTCACCTTCTAGTCGTTTGGTTTCTTCTCTTGCCAGATCTCGTTCCATAATCTCTACAAATTGTTGGCTATGCTCCTCGCATTCCGTAGTAAAATTATCTAGCGGGGCTTCTAAGCGGGGACTTGGTTCTGGATAAAATTTGCATGATGACTCATAGCTCTCGTTCTCATTTTGGAAACAATATTGAGTCTCTGTCTGCCAATGTCGCCGTTGGAATTCAGCGTTCGCCGCTTGTTCTGTTCGAATGAAATCTTCCATCATCTGCTCAAGTTGGGATTTAGGTGGACAATATTGAGGGGTTAAGTACCCAGGGTCATAACTATATAAATAGGAATCATCTTGTGGCTACTGGTTGTAATTGTAGGTGACATCTTGTTGTTCAAATTGTAAAGGTTCGAATATATCCGGACAATCGTTAATGGTATGCCATGTTTCACCATAATGTTCACAATAAATATTACCAAAACTTACAACATTCAATTGACCATAATCATGAGTAAAAGCATGCATCGTTATATGCAGAAAATTATAAATAAGGAAAGAGCAACTAAATAAACAAAAGTGAAATAAAATAAAATGAAATAAAATAAAATAAAACAAGAAAAGTAAATCTATCCTAAGTCCGATCCAATTACCACTGTTCGATTTGATATCGAATCGATTAGACTCCCGCAACGGTGCCAAAAACTTTATGCGCACGAACGCGACCTCAAATCTCACGACAGAGACTGTCGAGGACTCAAAGCGTACGCTCGTGCTCAATGCCCACAAGTACACGGATGTTGTTAAGTAATAAAGATTATCGATCCCACAGGGACTGAGATTCGAATACCAAATATATTCAGTGGTTGTAATTATTCGGACATAACTCTAAGAGGTTTCGATTGGTGAGGGTTGTCGGTGGACTTTACTCTATATGGTGTCACACGGAGGAGGAAAGGAGTGTGCCGAGGTCTTCAAAGGTGATTCTAGGACTTCGATTTTGCTTGTGTATCACAAAACAATGTTGTCAATTGGAATTGTCTAGACGTTTAGCTATGGTTTTATGGAAGGGACATCATACACTCTCCCGCAGAGCAGTCGCATCTACTGGGAGCTATCTCCGCCTAAAAGGATGGGATAGACGGTACGAGGATGCCGAATCAATCCCTACGATGAACCATTTCCGATTTCATCGTACCCCTCTATCCACAGTTACAAGGGATCAGGTTTACCCCTAGGTTCCTTATATAAAATCCCCTAAATCTTAGATACGAGGGTTGTCACCCCTCGTATCATATCGCCTAAGCACAGAAGATAGAAAGTCAAACACGCATAGATATAGTAAAGAAACAACTACCAATTGTCAAATCAAATTAAAAGGCAGAATTTAACAAGAACTAACATTGTAATGTGTACACAAGCTACTCCCTAATCCTAGAATCGAAAGTACTACTCCATGTATATGAAGGAAGAATCACAAAGCATGTTTATGTTCGAATACATAAGGAATAAAATTCAGGAACAAAGAATTACAATGCTTTCGTGGTCTTCTCTCCGGCATTAAAGTGCAAGGCATGGACCTTCGGCGGCATTCCTCCTCCCCGTTGCAAGCTACCAAAGCTTTTTAGGTCTTCAGCATGCCGTCATAGCCGTCGTGCCTCCTCCCTAGGGTTTGAGCAGAGCCATCCTTATATAGACATTGCCTCGGACTGCTGTAAAATTCGGAAAAAGCCTTAGTCACACAAATCTGGCAGGCCGCCACACGGCTGTGTGTTTTCAAACGGCCAGACCATGTGTGGCCTTGGGGTGCTGATCTCGCCCATTAGGCACGACTGTGTGAATCCACATGCCCTGGTCATTTCCCACTCTGCGTCTAGCTATGAAATGTCCTTCTTTTGCTCCGAAAGCGCGTCTTTTTAACCCAAAATGCTAACCTGCACACAAAAGTCCAACAAGCAGACCTCCGAACCAGAAAATAGGAAATGCGTGCAAAATAGAGTAACATATGCATGAAACTAACATGAAATGTAACAAGATGTGAGCAAAAACTACTCCTAAAATCCTATATGTTTTGCTCACATCACTTCCCCCAGACTTAAATCTTTGCTTGTCCTCAAGCAAACCTCAGTGCCATGAAATTTTAAAAAGATATTGTTCCATAATTAGCATGTTAACTAAATTTATCAAGTGGTATTTGCAATCAAAGAAAAATAAATATGTTCTAGAAATTCACTAAGTTAGCTCCTCGTGCTCGTGCTAGGCGAATCATTCTTAGGGGCTACCCGTTCCATGGTGAGTTAAGTCGTCATCCTATAGCTTTCCTAAGGTTTCTGGCTCTTAGGCACTTACCTGCCCAAAGCGAGGGTCGTTCCCTAGATCTAGCATAAAGTCTCAAAGGCGTGCTCGGTATTGAGAGAAATTAATAGGTGTTTCCCCAGTAACCTAACTCGGTCTCAAAGGGGCACCTCCCTTTCAAATCTTCTCTCCCTTTTTTTTTCTTTGTTTTCTTTTTCATTTCTCTTTTTTATCTCTCTCTTTTTTTTCTTTTCTTTTATTTTTCGGCTCACTGAGATTTTGATTTTTCGAATGGGCTTACACAATCCGAGCATCTCCAGTAACTAAAATGCTAAACCTAGAGTCACCTATGGATTCCAAAGTACTAGACTATTGAGATGAATCATAACTCATTATGTACTAGATTCTCCCTTTCAAAACGTTTGACATGTGTAAGTATAAAAATAAAGCTAACCAGTGTAAGTCTAGAACATTCAATAGAGCGAATAAAATAAAATACCACGAGATAAATGAGGTTAAGCTACATATGGGAACAACTCATGCAAGCAACTTTCAAAAATACTACTGAGGTAGCTTTACAGATAATAAAAATTAAGTACTGAAAGAAACTCAACAACTCATGCATGAATAAATGAATGAAAATACCAAAAAAGAAACTACTGCTAGGGAACAAAACAAAATAAACATTGGGGTCCTCCCCCAAACTTAAATGAAAATATCCAGCATCTCTGGATCTTGGGAGAACCTCTTCTTTGGCCGATGCCACATATACATGTGGTGAATCTGATGTTGCTCGGTGCTCCTCCTCCCTAGCCCACTGCGCCTGCTGGGCATGCATGTGCTGCCGCATCTCCCTGCGGTAGGCGGCTTCATTCTGGCGACGAACAGTCTCCTCCTGGAAGTATATGCGGGCCTCGTCGTAGAACTCCTCAGCCCGTTGGAAGTGCTCTCGGAATCCCTGGAACTCCGCCTGCTGGTAGGCGCTCTGCTCCTCCCATCGCTGCCTCTGCGTCTGCTGCTCAGTGTAAATGTCGTCGAGGTGCGAACGGAACTCCGAGAAATCATAGGCCGACGTACCTACATCCTGCTTAAAAGTAGAAAAAGGTGGTGGTGCAGGTGCAGACTCATGTCGGCGTAGACTAGGTGGGTTCCTATGTACATGTGGAATGGAGGGAGAGTGATATAAAGGTGGAGAGATGGGCGTCGATGTGGATGGTCCCTCATATGGAGGGGACTCCACTATCAGGTCCAAGCGCCAGTTGGCGTGTATAGCGATGCTGGTACGATCTAGGTCGGGGAGCCTAAGGGTCGTCAGATTTTTCCTTACAAAGCATAAGGAGCCTCCTTCTCTCACAATCATTTTCATGGCCATGCACACTCCTAGGTTGATCCTAGGGCTCCCCTCTATACTCTCTAATGTTGTATAATCGTACCCCATCCTATGGCAAATGTGGGTAAGTAGGCCTCCCACTAATCTCTCCTCGTGCTGCTTTGCCCATCTTCACTAAGTGTCTGATGAAGTGGGACCCTACATCGATGCTACTCCTTTCTTGTAGCATGTCCCATAGGCAAAGCAGCTCGCTAGCTCTAACTACACCGTCACTCTCCCCACGACCAAATATAGTACTGGCCATGATGCGATGGAGGTATCGAAAGACAGGGTTTTGGAGGCGCGACGCTTTGGCCCTAGAAGCGTCATAAGCATGCTCTCCCGTCAACTCGGTCCAACATTATCGAGAGTTGAACCCAATAGGGGTTCTTCTCTCTCCCCCACTCGGCAAGCCAAAGCATGAGTTCCATTAGTGAAGGGTCCACTCATGCTCAATGTTAAAAAGCCTAAAAGTTATCCTACCCTCCTTGCTCTCTCTACCCGTTAAAATTTCCGCCTCTAAGGAACTTAAAAATTCTAGAACTATCCTAGGGTATGTTGGGTGCCTTATGTTGGAATGTATACTGAAAGCCTAGCTCTTTTTGTATGAACATTTTATTTTGGAATAAGAATCACATGATCATTGTTTGCACTTTATATATTTATTATATATGTGTGCATATTGTCTAATATTTTACATTGTAGATAACATGGTGCTTGGTGTGGCACAGAAGATCATGTTATCAGTCCCTTGTAAAATATAAGTAGAGGCTCACGACCAAGATGATTTTGGACAAACCATTGGCATGGTTGTAGTGTAGCTTGGTATTGTTTTGTCTTGAACATAAAGTTACACTAGTACACTTAGGTGTATTGAGCAGGACCAACATAGAGGTGATTCAATTTAGTACTGACTACATAATTGAATCGGACCTCAGATATTATGTTGTACATGCTCTTAATCCCGATATAATAACGGGCACATGTACTTAGTATTTATTTCTTTGATTTACCAGAGGGTGAGATTTAGATGGATTAAATCAATATGCCCGGTAAGTTGGGAAATGATATTATTTACATGGTGTGCCATTGATTATAGGAGGAAACCGTGTCCTATATATTAGGTTGATGATGTCCCCTTGAGGAGCTCATAAGGTTCATCATGTAAACCCAGCTGGTTGACTTAGTCAACATAATGATAAGGTTGAGTGGTACTACTCGAGGAATTAGATGTTAATTAATTGATGGTCAGTAAATCAATTAATTGACGGACATTCGATATCTTAAACACGGGGAGATGAATGTCCAAATAATATATGGAGCCCATATTAATTTATGGGGGTTGGTGAGGTAATTCAATGATGATCCTCTAGTGGAATGGAACATCATTGATGGATCAAGTTTGTGTGGTTCCGATCCATCGGGTGGCCAAGATCCAACTCCTCCTTATGGTCCCTATCGTAGCCTAATATAATCCTTGTGAAGTCTAGATCCAAGAATGTAAAACAAAACCTAGAACCAACGGTTGGGATTAAATCCCTAGATCCAATGGTTAGGATGAAACCCTAGAACCAACGGTTGGGATTAAATCCCTAGATCCGATGGTTAGGATGAAACCCTAGAATCGACGGTTGGGATTAAATCCCTAGATCCGACGGTTGGGATAAAACCCTATATCCGACGGATGGGATGAAACCCTAGATCCGACGGTTGGGATGAAATCCTAGATCCGACGGTTGGGATGAAACCCTAGATCCGACGGTTGGGATAAAATCCTAGATCCGACGGTGGAGATTAAATCCCTAGATCCAACGGTGGAGATTAAAGGAGGCTTAAGCCCAATTCTATAAATAGAAGGCTTAAGCTTGGGTGGCAAGGATAATTGGATTGGAATTAGGGTTTGGCTCTTCTCAAAGTGGGCGGCTAGGGTTTGGAGCAAAAGTGGGCGGCAACCATCTTCCTTCTCCTTGTTGCCGGCGCCCATCTTCCTCCATCAAGACTTGGCCGGCGCCCATCCTCTAGGCCTCTCTCTTATTCCTTGGTCGGCGGTTCTCCTTCCATTGGTGGCCGGTGCTCTTCCTCCTCCCTTTCTCCTTGGTGGCCGGCGGCAACCCCTCTTCAAGTGGGCCGGCGCTTCATCCACTTGCTCCTTGGCCAGCGGTTGCACCAAATTCCCTAATTTGGTGGCCGATTCTAGAAAGGATAGGTATTTGTTGGTTCTTCTCTTTGTTCGCAGCGGACAAGGAAGGGAAGAACGTGATCTAGAAGGCTTCTACTCGTGGAGGATCTTCGTCCACACGTCGTCCACGAGAAGGATAGGACATACGGTAGAAGATCGTAAGGTATAAAGTTTTTTTTTTAACTTTATTTACAGATCTGATCATGTTCTTTTATGTTTTGATTATACATGTATGCGTATGAATATTATTGTATAATCATGGACCCCAAAGACAAACACAAAAATCGGTGATCCGTCCGTCATCTCTTCCGCGGCTAACCAACTAGAAGAGTTGTGTTGCTTGAACAACTAGTTTGTTCAAGCGACCACTCAAGTTGTTAGCACGACGATGAAATGGTTGTGCTAAGGAAGCTCATCCCATCCAGATTAATTCTTTCATTAGTGAAAATTTTAATCCGGGGACATGGAAGCCAATGAACCTCCGAAGCAACCCCCAACACCTTATTCCCATCATCTCTTCCCACCCCATTTTTGCAAATAGGGCTTGAATATCACCCAACACCCTAAAGAATCTAGCAAATCTTCATCTAAGTACCTAGTAGCAGTGAGTTTATGAGTAGAAAGCATATTATATCTATCTCTATTTCATTATTGCAAAAAAGAAGAGTGGATAGGGATTACCCTCCTCCGGAGCTTGAGAGGCATCGGGTCTCCTTGTTCGTCCCTCCGAGGTGCCGGATCGAGGTGCTACTTGCTTGGTCCTCCTCATCCTTGCTCCTTTTGGCTTCCTTAGAGGTTCAAAGTGCTTCTAGATGGTGGGGAAGATGAAATCACATGGTTAGGGAAAGAGCTTTCGAAGCACACATCGTAAATGGGGAGAAAACACACGACTCACCCCTTTTAACCTCGCGTGACACGGCCGTGTGAAAACACACAGCTGGGCCGTGTGTGCCTCGGGTCGGTCAGGCACGACCGTGGGAAAAAACATGGCCAGGCCATGTGTCCCCATTTCTCTCCCCGTTTTGCGTCAGAGCTCGAATTCTCTCACACCTTTCGTCATGTAGGTTAATATGGATTTTATTTTTGCCTAGCAAAGTTCTTTCCCAGTCCTAACTCTAAATGGGATGGAAATCAAAACTAAAATCAAACAAATGCAATGCAAATCAAAGGGAAATCTAAAACTAAACTTGGGTTGCCTCCCAAGAAGCGCTTTGTTTAAGGTCGTTTAGCTTAACCGCAGTCCTACGTTTCATTTGAGACATTTGAATCTTGCTTGTGGGGGAGCAAGATATTTGCTCACCTTATGCCTCCTCCCTTGTGATCCCTTATCACCATATCTCTTAAATCTTGCTCGTGGAGGGGTAAGATATTTATTGGCTGCCTTCCTTGGTTCGAGAGTGAACATGCTTATCTTTAAAGAATCATCAGGAGTTTGGTCATGATATTATGTTTCATCTATATGCTGTAAATAATGTAACTCACAACAAATATTCTCACCAAAAGATTTATTAGCAGATTCTATCATGTCGAATGAAATTTTATCATTACAAATCACTAGGTGGGCTTTGTTATTGGTAACTAAAGTTTTGGTGAGGGTTACGGCAAGCTCTTCTAGACCCTTAAGGTTAGGAGGTGTTTTGATTGAAGCAATGCACTCCTTGATTAAAGTATCAATTATATAATCATCAAGTTCTCCTTCTAGTGGTGATTGAATGGATTGTCCTTCTTTACTTCCAATACCATCTACGTCCTCCTCATCCATTCGCTCAAAGTGAGTCTCTGTCATATTAGGTTTAATCCAGTCATCAAAGTCACCTTCTAGTCGTTTAGTTTCTTCTCTTGCCAGATCTCGTTCCATAATCTCCACAAATTGTTGGCTATGCTCCTCGCATTCCGTAGTAAAATTATCTAGCGGGGCTTCTAAGCGGGGACTTGGTTCTGGATAAAATTTGCATGATGACTCATAGCTCTCGTTCTCATTTTGGAAACAATATTGAGTCTCTGTCTGTGAATGCCGCAGTTGGAATTCAACGTTCGCCGCTTGTTCTGTTCGAATGAAATCTTTCATCATCTGCTCAAGTCGGGATTTAGGCGGACAATATTGAGGGGTTAAGTACCCAGGGCCATAACTATATGAATAAGAATCATCTTGTAGCCACTGGTTGTAATTGTAGGTGACATCTTGTTGTTCAAATTGTGAAGGTTTGAATATATCCAAACAATCGTTAATGGTATGCCATGTTTCACCACAATGTTCATAATAAATATTACCAAAACTTATAGCATTCAATTTACCATAATCATGAGTAAAAGCATGCATCGTTATATGCAGGAAATTATAAATAAGGATAGAACAACTGAACTTCGTTCCAGTTACGTATTGCTAATATCTCTCGGTGGCGAGCGAAGCGTATCCTTGGTGAGGACTCGAGAAATGAGAATGGTCTACTTGTAACCGGGGAGGGTTGCTCCTGACTTCTTGTGCAACAATCTCGAAACTTAACAACCTTTAAGCCGGTGCCGAGATAAGTTTCGACACAGGTACTATTGCCATGGAATGATCGATCGGCGCGTCCCACCTAGTTCTTCTCAAGTAATAAAGATTATCAATCCCATAGGGACTGAGATTCGAATACCAAATATATTCTGTGGTTGTAATTGTTCGGATGTAACTCTAAGAGGTTTCGATTGGTGAGGGTTGTTGGTGGACTTTACTCTATACGGTGTCACACGGAGGAGGAAAGGAGTGTGTCGAGGTCTTCAAAGTTGATTATAAGACTTCGATTTCGCTTGTGTATCACAAAACAATGTTGTCAATTGGCATTCTCTAGATGTTTAGCTATGGTTTTGTGGAAGGGATATCATACACTCTCCCGCAAAGCCGCTGCATCTACCGAGAGCTATCTCCGCCTAAAAGGACGGGATAGATGGTATGAGGATGCCGAATCAATCCCTACGATGAACCATTTCCGATTTCATCATACCCTTCTACCCACAGTTACAAGGGATCAGGTTTACCCCTAGGTTCCTTATATAAAATCCCCTAAATCTTAGATACGAGGGCTGTCACCCCTCGTATCGCCTAAGCACAGCAGATATAAAGCCAAACATGCATAGATATAGTAAAGAAATAACTACCAATTGTCAAATCAAATTTAAAGGCAGAATTTAATATGAACCAACGTTGTAATGTGTACACAAGCTACTCCCTAATCCAAGAATCGAAAGTACTACTCCATGTATATGAAGGAAGAATCACAAAGCATGTTTATGTTCGAATACATTAGGAATAAAACGCAGGAACAAAGAATTACAATGCTTCCGTGGTCTTCTCTCC
This sequence comes from Wurfbainia villosa, assembly GCA_025175895.1. NCBI lineage: Eukaryota > Viridiplantae > Streptophyta > Magnoliopsida > Zingiberales > Zingiberaceae > Wurfbainia > Wurfbainia villosa. Next base: position 30,106,116 of record CM045995.1, read on the forward strand.
GGCGTTGAAGTGCAAGGCGTGGACCTCCGACGGCGTTCCTCCTCCCCGTTGCAAGCTATCGAAGCATTTTAGGGCTTCGGCGTGTCGTCCTAGCCATCGTGCCTCCTCCCTAGGGTTTGGGCGGAGCCATCCTTATATAGATATCGCCTCGGACCGCTGCAAAATCCGAAAAAAGCCCTAGTAGCACAAATTTGGTGGGCCACCACACGGTTGTGTGTTTCCATATGGCCAGGCCGTGTGCGGCCCTGGGGTGTTGATCTCGGCCATTGGGCACGACCGTGTGAATCCACACGCCCTGACCGTGCCCCACTCTACGTCTTGCTGCGAAATATCCTTCTTTTGCTCCGAAAGCGCGTATTTTTAACCCAAAATGCTAACCTGCACACAAAAGTCCAACGAGCAGACCTCCGAACCAGAAAATAGGGAATGCGTGCAAAATAGAGTAACATATGCATGAAACTTACATGAAATGTAACAAGATGTGAGCAAAAACTACTCCTAAAACCCTATATGTTTTGCTCACATCAGTATCCAGTCGACTGATACATCTTCAGTTGATTGGACTTCAGTTGACTTGAATCCATTCAGTCGACTGTTCCCTGCAAAATAGGATTAGCACAAAATAGATAATGTGAATTATGATAGCAGTAGTAATATTGCTCGAACTCGACTACTAAGTCCCACGCAGACTTTTCTTCGGATCGATGCCTAGCTTTGTCTACAGAGGACTCGGCCTCACCTCTTCACTCGAGGCTTACCTGCTGACTACCTGTCGGACTTATCATTCTTGACATCCGATTTAACCCACCAGGGCTTCCACCAGCTGTCCTGTCTGCCTGGCCCAGCTAGACTTTATGTCGATTATCCGGTCTCTTGACCCAACCGATCTTCATGCCAAATGTCCGGTCCACGTGACCCATCTGGTCTTCATGTCTGGTGTCCGGTCCTCCTGATCTGTCAAGATTCATGCCTAGTATCTGGTCAACTCGACCTACTAGGACTTCCTGTTAAGTCGGCACACTTAACACTTATATTAGACTACAAGTGAATCCTAAATTTTAACTGAGGTTCATAAATCAAAACTTTGGAGTGATGCTCACTGCATCAACATAGGTTGTTGAGTTTCTTTCTGTACTTAGTTTTTGTTATCTGTAAAGCTGCCTCAGTTGTATTTTTTTTAAAAAAAAGTTACTTACACAAGTTGTTCCCATAGGTAGCTTAACTTCATTTATCTTGTGGTATTTTATTTTATTCGCTCTAATGAATGTTCTAAACTTACACTGGTTAGCTTTTATTTTTACACCTACACATGTCGAACATTCTGAAAGAGAGAATCTAGTACATACCTAGTTATGATTCATCTCAGTAATCTAGTACTTTGGAATCCATAGGTGACTCTAGGTTTAACATTTTAGTTATTGGAGATGCTCAGATTGTGTAAGCCCATTTGGAAAAATCAAAATCCTATGCAGTGAGAAGAAAATAAAAGAGAAGAGAAATAAAAGAGAAAAAGAAAAAGAGAAAAGAGAAAAGAGAAAGAGAGAGAGAGAGAGAGAGAGAGAGAGAGAGAAGATTATGAGGGATAAAAAATAGTTATCGTGGGTGGAAATGGCTAGGTGTCCCTTTGAGACCGAGTTAGGTTACTGGGGAAATACCTACCAATTTCTCTCAATACCGAGCACGCCTTTGAGACTTTGTGATAGATCTAGAGAACGACCCTCGCTTTGGGCAGGTAAGTGCCTAAGAGTCAGAGACCTTAGGAAAGCTATGATATGACGACTTAACTTACCATGGAACGGGCATCCCCTAAGAATTATTTGCTTAGCACGAGCACGAGGAGCTAACTTAGTGAATTTCTAGAACATATTTATTTTTCTTTGATTGTAAATATCACTTGATAAATTTAGTTAACATGCTAAGTATGGAACAATGTCTTTTTAAATTTCATGGCACTGAGGTTTGCTTGAGGACAAACAAGGATTTAAGTCTGGGGGAAGTGATGTGAGCGAAACATATAGGGTTTTAGGAGTAGTTTTCGCTCACATCTAATTATATTTTATGTTAGTTTCATGCATATGTTACTCTGTTTTACACGCATTTCCTATTTTCTAGTTCGGAGGTCTGCTCTTTGTACTTTTTGCGTGCAGAACAACATTTCGAGGGAAAAAGACACACTTTCAGAGCAAAAGAAGGACATTTTGCTGCTAGACGCAGAGTGGGACACAGCCAAGGCGTGTGACTACACACGGTCGTGTCCAATGGACGAGATTAGCCATCCAGGGTCGCACACAGCCTGGCCGTGTGGAAACACATGACCGTGTAGTGCCCCGCCAGATTTGCACGACTAGGGCTTTTTCTGGATTTTGTAGCAGTCCGAGGTGATGTCTATATAAGGATGACTCCACCCAAACCCTAGGGGGAGGCACGACGGCTAGGACGGCACACTGAAGCCCTAAAAATCTTTGGGAACTCACAACGGGGAGGAAGAACACCGCCGGAGGTCCACGATTGCACTTCAATGTCGGAGAGAAGACCACGAAGGCATTGTAATCCCTTGTTCCTGCGCTTTATTTATGATGTATTCGAACATGTACATGCCTTGTGATTCCTCCCTGATATACATGGATTAGTTCCTTCGATTCTAGGATTAGGGAGTAGCTTGTGTGCACATTACATGTTGGTTCACGTTAAATTCTGTCTTTGAGTTTAATTTGGCAATTGGAAGTTGTTTATACTATATTTATGCATGTTTGATTTTCTACCTGCTATGCTTAGGCGATACGAGGGGTGACAACCCTCGTATCTAAGATTTAGAGGATTTTATACAAGGAACCTAGGGGTAAACCTGATCTCCTGTAATCGTAGGGAGAAGGATGCGATGGAACCGGAAACGGTTCATCGTAGGGATTGATTCGGCATCCTAGTATCATATATCCCATCCTTTTAAGGTGGAGATAGCTCCTGGTAGATGCGGTGGCTTATCGTGAGAGTGTATGATGTCCCTTCTACAAAACCATAGCTAAATGTCTAGACAACGCCACTTGACAGCATTGTTTTGGGACACACAAGCGAAACTGAAGTCCTAGAATCACCTTTGAAGACCTCGGCACGCTTCCTTCTTCCTCTGTGTGACACCGTATAGAGTATAGTCCACCGACAACCCTCACAAATCGAAACCTCTTAGAGTTTACTTCCGAACAATTTCAACCACTGAACATATCGATATTCGAATCTCAGTCCTTGTGGTATCGATAATCTTTTATTACTTGACGACATATGTGCACTTGCGGGCGTTGAGCGTGAGCGCGCACTTCGAGTCCTTAATGGTCTCCATCGCGAGATTTGAGGTCGCGTTCGCATGCATCACCTAGCCCTCATCCCTTCTTCAAGCATCTGTTCAGCTCGCCTAACCCTCATCCCTTCTTCCTCATTTATGTATTCCTCAGCGTGGCTTAGCAATTCCTCGTAGTTGGCCGCTAGTTTTCTCAATAAGGAATTGAGGAAAGGTCCCTCTCTCGGCCATGAGGGATGGCCACCCTCAAAATATCTGACCCTATTGAAGGGATATTCCTGTTAGTGCATATAAGATCCACATATCTCCACAATGGTATGATATTGTCCACTTTGGGCCCAAGCCCTCATGGTTTTATTTTTGGGCTTTACCCAAAAGGCCTCATACCAATGGAGATATCTTTTTTCTTATAAGCACATGATCTTTTCCATGTCTTACCAATGTGGGACTTTGATTGTATTCCCCATACTCCCAACAATCCCCCCCTCAAACGAAGGACCACATTGGGCCCCCCCTCAAGCCTATCCCTCCTCGAAGGATTTTCTCTGCTTGATGTCCGATCTTCAACCCACCAGGACTTCCTACCAGTTGTTCGGTCCCCCCGACCCAACTAGACTTCCTTCCTGATGTCTGGTTCTCTTGATCCGGACGTGGGAGCTCAACTTCCTTCGTTCGAGGTTCATGGCTTGACATGGACCATGGCTCTGATACCAATTGTTAGTGCTTATAAGCTCCACATATCTCCACAATGGCATGATATTGTCCACTTTGGGTCTAAGCCCTCATGGTTTTATTTTTGGGCTTTACCCAAAAGACCTCATACCAATGGAGATATCTTTTTTTCTTATAAGCACATGATCTTTTCCATGTCTTACCAATGTGGGACTTTGATTGTATTCCCCATACTCCCAACAATTCCTGGCAGTGGATTTAAACCGATGAAAATAATTTCTAAGAGATTCTGAGGATTCTTGCTTAATATGTAGTAAGATTGAAGCATCATGTTTGTAAGTCTTGCAGCTAGCAAACTCTTGGCGGAAAACTCCTTGAAGATCGGCAAAGTCGGTGATAGATCTGGGAGGCAGAGCACCAAACTATCTCTCTGCGAAGCCTGTTAATGTGGTGCGAAAAACGCGGCACTTAAGGGCATCTATGTAACAATGAAGAGAAGCAACTCTTGCAAATTGCGACAAATGTTCTTCCGGGTTAGTTGTGCCATCATACTTATCCACCTGGGAATTTCTGAAATATTAAGGTGACAGCTCAGAAAGAATGTCGGCGGTGAATAAACTAGGCTCATAAACTTCCAGAGCCCTAGTAGACTGACTTTCTCCTTGCTCTTCTCGCCTTATTTGTGTCGCGGGCATAGTAGGTTGATACATCCTCCCCAAAGGTACTTCTCCTGGCAGGACTTCAGTCTGTTGTAGAGTAACGGGACGGGCCTGGGGAGGTACTTCCAACATTGGTTCTCGAGGAGAGGGCTCACCATAATGGGGAAGAAGATACCCCACCCTTCTCCTCTCCTTAGCCAGAGCATCGCCCACGGCGGCATCAACCATAGCTTGTAGCTGTAGCAGTGTCATGGGGTTCTCCTCGATAGAAGAAGCTGCTGGATGTTGATTTCCTCTAACGGCATCTCGACGTCTTGCTCAATAAAGTTTCCCACATACGGTACCAACTGATGTGGGTGTACGCGGATTTTCTCACCTCTCTTTTAACGCAAGAGAACGTCTAAGAGGCTTAGGGTTCTCTCCGACTGCAACAATAATAGAGAGTGAATAGATGATGAGAAAAATAACACAGAGAACAGAAACAAGAGGTTTAACGTGGTTCGGAATTATAATTCCTACTCCACGGCGTGAGTTCTATATCAAGCTACGGTGTCAAAGCACTTCCACTATGAAACTTCTCTTTCTTGAAAATATTTCTAGAGGTGGAGGAAAATCTCTTATAATTCTTGCAGTCCATCGAAGAGAGAGATAGAGTCAACTCCCAAGGTCTTCTTCTACCGCCTCCTCGTCTTCCTCCTCTCTGGCGACGTCGTCCCTCTTCCCTTTTCTAGGATGGTCTTCAGCCAAAATTGAATTCAGATTAGAAAAATCTCCCCCTCTCTCTCCTTCTTCATCGACTTTTATCTCTCTCTTCCCCAGCCAGCTGTGTTGTAATGAACTACCTCTATCACCGTCCACGTGGATAGCTCCTTTTTCTTGGAGAATCATTCTGTAAGGAAAATAAGGAGTGGAGGCTCCTTCGAATATTGTGTGGGGTCATAGTTTGTTATATCATACAACAAACTTCTCATAAGTAAATGCCTCGGGAAACGTTCTATCCCTCTTCTTCACCTTCTCTTCCTTGGTTAGGTCAAACACTGACTTGACCCTCCTCTCGACAGGATCCTCCTAGTTCATTCCAACCAAGGCGCATGTTGCTTTTGATATCTAGGCTTATTTTGGTTCTGAGACTCAGTGCTCATGCTTCTTGTAACTACCCGAGTCAGGATACCCGACTCACTTACCGAGTCAACTTCCAGACCTGTGCCTCGAGTTGCTCATCTGATCTCCTTTTAGCCTTAGAGCTTATCTTCACATTCCTATATCTTCACCCAGCTAGCCCCGATCGACCCCCTTGGGTTGGGCTCCACCGGTTTAGTTAGTGTTTCACGCATGACCTTCTTCATCTTAATCCCTAAATTAGGTCACAACGGTATCAAGAAGCAAGACTTACACATGATATTTGTCGACTAAAAAAAACTTATAACAAAGTATTGAGGAAAATTATTTGGAGAATTCTAAAAAAGTAAGATATTAGTATAACATATATTGAAATAATTAATGATATACGTGAGGATATAATGACAAGACTAAAGACTCTAAATGGATTAATCGAAGTATTTCCTATGAAGATAGGATTATATCAAAGATTAACTTTAAGTTCCTATCTTATTATACTAATCATGGATGACCTTATTAGATAGATCCAAGATACACTATCATAATGTATATTGTTTGCAGATAATACTATTTTTGTTGGGTTTCCGGCACCGCGGCGTGTGTGTGTTCGATCACGTTTCGTAAACATGAACACAGCGGAAGCAATAAAAATAATAAATCTACATTTATTACAACACACGCATACATATTACAACAAGTGTAGACATAACCATAAATTTAAATTTGCAATAAAAGGAAATTTATCTACGTTATACCTTTCGTATGACGTGTAGCGGGAACGGCATCAACCGGAACGATCCTCGCTAGAATCGTCTCTATCCGTATCCATGCCGAGTTCCTCGGGATGACTTCCCTAAGCCACGAGCTTCGTCTTCGGACGGGTTACTAGCCTCGTGTTGAAGACGACGTGATCGAGAGATGATCACGATCCGAATCCAAATTCGGATCCCAAGATGAGTCCTCAAAACTCGCTTCTCCGGAGAGGTATTCGTCAACCGATTGACGAATCCTTCGTCCTCCACCTCAGAGGATTACCGGAGATCGAATCCCCTATAAGTTAGCCACTGTCGGAGCTCTAACCGTCGTCCAAATGACGCTCCGACGAGAGGAGAACAAGCTGTCCAGAAAACTGGACAGCTTTGGTGGAGGTGATAGGCGCCGGCCAACCAAGGAAGATAGAGCTCACCTTGATGTCAAACCTGAAGGAGATCTCCGGAGCACTAACCGGCAGCAGCTCGATGCCGGCGAGGAGGAAGGAAGCTACCTTCTGGATGCCGGTTGGAGGAGCTATGGGCGGCGGCAAGAGGTTGGCGCCGAAAACTCCAATAAGGAGGTGGGCGGCAACTTTAACCTAGGGGTTTTGGATTAGGGCTTAATTATCCCTTAAGCCCTCTTTTATAGAGAACTAATTCTCTTAACGGTTATTGGATCATAACCATTACGCCCGTTAACCCGCTCCATTAAGATAAGTTAAAATAAACCAAACCATGATGGTTTATTTTAAGTTAAAACGAACCGAACCAACTTTTGGTTCATTCGTTTAAAATAAAACAAACCCTTTGGTTTATTCTCATCCATTGGATTAGAACCAAACCATTTTGGTTCATCCATTACGTCTTCATAAGACTCAGCCCATCCACGCTTCCATTGCGACTGAAACAATTTCATGCTCGCTTTATGTTTGGTCCAACCAAACCTTGTTTCTCTCGGTCTGAGAATCCCATTCTCAAGCTCGTTTTAAATCCTTTGGATTTCGCTCGTTGTGCGTGTGACCAAATAGGTTCTCGGTTTATGTTGGCCGTCTATAATTAACCATTAATTATAGAATGATCATGAGTGGCACCTAGTAGTACATCATGATCCCCAATTAACCAAAAAGATCAACGGTTGATCCAGAACTATTTCTGAAACCCTTCAGCAGCTCGAATGATTCGTGCCCCATTCCCTTCACTCATCTTATACCCACTTGGTTCAGGACATGGTCTATAGTGTCAGTCCCCACTAGGCTGACTACGTCACACCTAGCCCAAGTATCATTTCCTCGTCCTACGGATTCTAGTTACTCAACATGTATCGAAGAGTACCTTACTCTAAACATGTAATGCTTTGGCCAAAGACTTTAGTAACAATCCGACGAGAGGCCATGGGTATACATCTCCTCGCAAGGAGTGGTGAATCCTTTATAGGCTATTCAAACACCTTCGATCATTTCGACTTATACCCAATCATCCCGGGTCCACATCTCCTTAGAGATGTTTGCTTAAGATGTCAAAGCATAAGTCTCCATGATCAAGATGACTTGAATACCGCAAGTCAAAGGAACATCGCACTTAAGCTACAATAAGAACTTCATTGACATATCTATATATGCAGAGAACCATATGAAGTCTTACGGCTGGTCACTCCAATGAACTAGTTACCATAACTAGCATCCACGATTAACTCCGGACATCACAATGTCTCTAGCCAGTGAGAATCAGCTGCTTGGATACACCAAGGAGTATACCTCGTGCTAGTCTCGACAGAATTGATGGTGTCCAAATCGATCAATTCATCGACTAGGGATAATTCTGATACATCACAATTACACATGTAGAGATACTCACTAGTTGTGATCCAATCACAAATTCTCTCATGCTGTGAATCGTATCATGGACATTCAGTAAATGAGTTTAAGATCCAATCAAATACATGAAACATGTATACTCAAATAGTGAATCTTCATTTAACATATAAATGGTTCATACATAAGGCGATTGTCTTAGGACATCTCTCATATATTACTAACAGACTCCCACTTGGCCTATTGTCAATCGCTACAGTATCCAATACCATAAGCTCTAACATGACCCTCAAACTTATTTTGAGGTAATGCCTTAGTCAAGGGATCCGCTAAGTTTCTTTCAGTGGGAATTTTCTCGATTTGTATTTCGTTCCTACTGATGATCTCTCTGATAAGATGATAGCGGCGAAGCACATGTTTGGATCGTTGATGAGACCTTGGCTCTTTCGCCTGTGCAATTGCTCCATTGTTGTCGCAGTAGACCGGTATTGCTTCAACAATGGCCGGAATCACACCAAGTTCATGAACGAACTTCTTGATCCAAACCGCTTCCTTTGCTGCTTCCGAAGCTGCAATGTATTATGCCTCGGTGGTAGAATCCGCTACAGTCTCTTGTTTGGAACTTTTCCAACTCACTGCGCCCCCATTCAAGGTGAACACGTATCCAGACTGAGACCTGGAATCATCCTTGTCTGTCTGGAAGCTGGCATCCGTATACCCGCATATCACCATGTCCCCTTCTCCATATATTAGGAACACATCCTTAGTTCTTCTCAAGTACTTAAGGATCGACTTAACAGCCGCCCAATGATCCATTCCTGGATCAGACTGGTATCTGCTCGTGACACTCAGAGCGTACGATACATCGGGCCTTGTACATAATGTTAGTAATATATATGAGAGATATCCTAATGCAATCGCCTTATGTATGAACCATTTATATGATAAATGAAGATTCACTATTTGAGTATACATGTTTAATGTATCTGATTGGATCTTAAACTCATTTACTGAATGTCCACGATGCGATTCACAGCATGAGAGAATTTGTGATTGGATCACAACTAGTGAGTATCTCTACATGTGTAATTGTGATGTATCGGAATTATCCCTAGTCGATGAATTGATGGATTTGGACACCATCAATTCTGTCGAGACTAGCACGAGGTATACTCCTTGGTGTATCCAAGCAGCTGATTCTCACTGGCTAGAGACATAGTGATGTCCGGAGTTAATCGTGGATGCTAGTTATGGTAACTAGTTCATTGGAGTGACCAGCCGTAAGACTTCATATGGTTCTCTGCATATATATATATGTCAATGAAGTTCTTATTGTAGCTTAAGTGCGATGTTCCTTTGACTTGCGGTATTCAAGTCATCTTGATCATGGAGACTTATGCTTTGACATCTTAAGCAAACATCTCTAAGGAGATGTGGACCCGGGATGATTGGATATAAGTCGAAATGATCGAAGGTGTTTGAATAGCCTATAAAGGATTCACCACTCCTTGCGAGGAGATGTATACCCATGGCCTCTCGTCGGATTGTTACTAAAGTCTTTGGCCAAAGCATTACATGTTTAGAGTAAGGTACTCTTCGATACATGTGGAGTAACTAGAATCCGTAGGACGAGGAAATGATACTTGGGCTAGGTGTGACGTAGTCAGCCTAGTGGGGACTGACACAATAGACCATGTCCTGAACCAAGTGGGTATAAGATGAGTGAAGGGAATGGGGCACGAATCATTCGAGCTGCTGAAGGGTTTCAGAAATAGTTCTGGGTCAACCGTTGATCTTTTCGGTTAATTGGGGATCATGATGTACTACTAGGTGCCACTCATGATCGTTCTATAATTAATGGTTAATTATAGACGGCCAACATAAACCGAGAACCTATTTGGTCACACGCACAACGAGCGTAATCCAAAGGATTTAAAACGAGCTTGAGAATGGGATTCTCAGACCGAGAGAAACTAGGTTTGGTTGGACCAAACATAAAGCGAGCATGAAATCGTTTCAGTCGCAATGGAAGCGTGGATGGGCCGAGTCTTATGAAGACGTAATGGATGAACCAAAATGGTTTGGTTCTAATCCAATAGAGGATAATAAACCAAAGGGTTTGGTTTATTTTAAACGAATGAACCAAAAGTTGGTTCGGTTCGTTTTAACTTAAAATAAATCATCATAGTTTGGTTTATTTTAACTTATCTTAATGGAGCGGTTTAACGGGCCTAATGGTTATGATCCAATAACCATTAATAGAATTAGTTCTCTATAAAATAGGGCTTAAGGGATAATTAAGCCCTAATCCAAAAACCCTAGCAAGGAGTTGCCGCCCACCCCATTGAGGGAGTTGCCGCCCAACCTCCTTTGCCGCCCAGCTTTTGTGCCGCAGTCCAAGTCCTTGCCGGCGTCCAAGCTTCAGCCGGTGATCCTCCGGCGACCCTCCGGTGATCTTCCTAGGCTTCGGTGAAAATGTGAGCACTTGGCTTCCTTGTTTTGGCCGGCGCCTACTCCTCCACCAAAGCTGTCCAGTTTTCTGGACAGCTTGTTCTCTTCTCGTCGGAGCATCGTTTGGACGACGGTTAGAGCTCCGACAGTGGCTAACTTACCGGGGATTCGATCTCCGGTAATCCTCTGAGGTGGAGGACGAAGGATTCGTCAATCGGTTGACGAATACCTCTCCGGAGAAGCGAGTTTTGAGGACTCGTTTTGGATCCGAATTTGGATTCGGATCGTGATCATCTCTCGATCACGTCGTCTTCAACACGAGGCTAGTAACTCGTACGAAGATGAAGTTCGTGGCTTAGCGAAGTCATCCCGAGGAACTCGGCGTGGATACGGATAGAGACGATTCTAGCGAGGATCGTTCCGGTTGATGTCGTTCCCGCTACACGTCATACGAAAGGTATAACGTAGATAAATTTCCTTTTATTACAAATTTAAATTTACGGTTATGTCTACACTTGTTGTAATATGCATGCGTGTGTTGTGTGTGTTGTAATAAATGTAGATTTATTATTTTTATTGCTTCTGTTGTGTTCATGTTTACGAAACGTGATCGAACACACACACGCCGCGGTGCCGGAAATGCAACAGTGGTATTAGAGCCCAGGTTGTGTTTCGACATAATCGTAAAAATGGTTTTGCGATAGTCATAATGTATTTCTGGAAATTTTCTAATTTTGGAAATTTAGAAGTATTTATGGAAATTTTTCAATTTTGGAAAGCCTAGAAGTATTTATGGAAATCTTCCACTTTTGGAAAGTTGGAAGTATTTATGGAAAATGATATTTTCCTTAAATAAAATATTTGATTAGATTCTGGAAATTTGTTTCCTAATTTAATCATGATTTGATTTGGGAAATCAAATCTTAAAATATTTTATTTCCATAAGTAGTTTTAATGATTTAGGAAATTAGTTTCCTAAATAGATTTTCCTTAATCAAATAATTCCATGAATAAAATATTTGATTAGATTTGGAAATTTGTTTCCTAATTTAATTATGATTTGATTTGGAGAATCAAATCTTAAACATAATTTATTTCCATAAATAGTTATGACATATAAGGAAATATATACATGACATAATTGTATGCCATGTAATTGCATTAGATGCATAACATTATGTCATGCGTGTCGTGACATGTAGATGTATGTCATGTATGTCATGTCATGTAGATAATAGTTATTTGCATGCAAAGATGATGAGACATAAAAACCCTTAAACAATATTAAAGCCTACACCTTCCATTAATATGGTTAGAACCAGAGTTCCGTTTCTTGTTTGGGTTGTTAGACTCTCTCTAAGCCTGGCTCGAACCCGAACATGTTCAAACCATGGAATAGTTTAATACTAATATGGTAAGAGTCAGAGGTCAATCGTTAGCTTTGGTTGTTGGACTCTCTCCAAGCTGGGCTAATTGGTTGAATGCGCTCTAACCATATTAAAACTATTTCGATTAATGGGTTGGCTTTAACCCGAGCATCGGCTTGTTGGACTCTCTCCAAGGTCGATGTAAAGGGAGGTGAAGTTGGGTGCTATGCATATGATGCATACTTGTTAATGTGTTAACAACCCGATGTATGTGTGAACATTCAATTAGTTGATAGCACATTATGATAGTTGCATATACGTGATATGCAATCGGTATAGTTTATACCTACCATCGTAGCTATGAATGGCTTGTTGGACTCTCTCCAAGGTTGTTCATATCTATGATGGATATCAGCCCATTCGGAGATGGACCTATGATCTCCCGAAGTGATTTTGGGGTTTTTGAAATTCGAAAAATGAATGGGATTTATGAATGTATATTGATGCATTTTAAAATCATTTTCTCATATATGCTCGTTTTGTATTTCTAAAATTGATCATGATGTCTTTGAATTTGCGTTCCATTTTGGATTCGAATAAATTGACTGGGCCGAACTTCTTGGACTGCTTAGAAACTTGAGAATTGTTCTCAAGGTGAAAAGCTTGCGTATGTCCTCGAAGCGCCTCTTCCCGCCCATCTTAGTGACGATGCAACTCCGGACCAATTGTTGGTCTATCAGAAACATGTGACTGATTCTGAACTGACAAGTTGCATTATGCTAGCCGCAATGGAACACAAGCTACGAAAGCAGCATGAGCATATGGATGCTCATATCGTAGTCCTTCATCTTTATGAGTTGTTTGATAAGCAAGTGAGATTCGAAAGGTTCGAAGTCTCCAAGATCCTCTTCACCTCTGAGATGCAAGAAGGTTCATCTGTGGTACTGCTCAACATGCTGAAGACTGTGGAGCCTTCTAAGAAGCATGAGCAGGGGACGGTGTTGTTAGTTGATTCCTCGAAGAAAGGTTCTAAGAGGGAGTCAAAGGAACAACAAAAGAGGAAGAAGAAAAAGGCTAAAAAGGCAGAACCAGATCAAAAGGGCACTTGCCATCATTATGGCAAGTAGGGTCATTTGTGAAGAAAGTGCAAGATTTATCTTGAGTCCGTGAAGAAGGATAAGGCATCGGATGCCCCATCTTCTTCAGAAATCTTCTTTATTGATTGTCATTCTATTTCCTCATACACTTGGGTATTTGATACTGGGTGTGACTCACATATATGTAATGACATACATGGGATAAGGAATAGAAGAAGACTCGTCAAGGGAGAGTCAAATTTACGTGTTGGGAATGGAGCAACGGTTGCTGCACTCGCCATCAGAACATATTTGTTGGAACTCCCTGTAGGACTTGTCTTAGAACTGGACAATTGCTTTTATGTTCCTTCGTTGATAAAGAACATCATTTCTATTTCTTGTTTAAATAGAAATGGGTACCATTTGACTTTTAGTAACAATTGTTGTTACATAACTTTGAATGGAGTTCTTTAAGGGACTGGAACTTTAAGCAATGGTGTTTATACGTTGGACGTATCCAGTGATATTTTCAATATCGAAGCGAGCAACAAGTGTGCTCGAAAAGATAATCAATTAGACTCCTACATGTGGTATTGTCGTCTTGGCCATGTAAGCAAGAAACGCATGTCCGAATTACACCGATGTGGAATTTTGGAATCATTTGAATAGGATTCATACGATACATGCGAATCATGCTTAAAAGGCAAGATGACTAAGTTACCTTTTACTGGAAAAGGTGAACGAGTGGGAGAGTTACTAGGTCTAATACATACTGATGTATGTGAACCTATGTCAACTCAAGCTTTAGGAGGCTATAGCTACTTCATTACCTTCACCGATGATCACTCACGGTTTGGGTATGTGTTCTTGATGAAACACAAGTCTGAAGCCTTTGAAAGGTTCAAAGAGTTCAGAGATGAAGTAGAGAAACAACATGACAAGTGTATTAAAATACTTCGATCGGATTGAGGTGGTGAATACTTGAGTCAGGAGTTTCTTGATTACCTAAGAGACAATGGTATATTGTCCCAATGGACTCCGCCCTATACACCACAGCATAATGGTGTATCTGAGAGGCGTAACCGGACCTTGTTGGACATGGTCAGGTCAATGATGAATCATGCGACTCTTCCCAAGTCTTTTTGGGGTTATGCACTTCAGACAGCTGTTTACTTGTTAAACAGAATGCCTACCAAGGTAGTCTCAACTACTCCATATGAGATATGGAATAGTAAGAAACCTCATGTATCTTACTTGAAGATATGGGGTTGTCCTGCTTATGTGGCCAATTGGATGCTAAGCCTGATAAATGTCTATTTATTGGATACCCTAAGGAAACAAGGGGTTACCAATTCTATCATCCTGTGGAATAAAAGGTGTTTGTTTCAAGGCATGCTGTGTTTCTAGAGAAAGAGTTTCTCTTGCAAGAAAATAGTGGGAGTGTCGTCGAGCTTGAGGAGGCTCGAGAGACTCAAATAGACATTGATGAGATACCTGGTGAAGCACAACAGCCGACAACTCATAGTGATGAGCAATCGGCTGGACCTATTGTAACACCACATCTTCGTAGATCTGGTAGAATACGCAATATTCCTGAGAGATATGGATTTCTCGTAAGTGAATCGAACGACGTGTTACTCATTGATGATGAGGAGCCTACCAGTTATGAAGAAGTGCTGACAAGTTCAGAAAGGGTTAAGTGGCTTGGTGCCATGAAGTCGGAAATGGATTCCATGTATGAAAACCAAGTTTGGAACTTGGTTGACCCACCTGAAGGGATAAAGCCTATAGGGTGCAAGTGGGTTTTCAAGAAGAAAACCGACATGGATGGTAATGTGATTACCTATAAGGCTAGATTGGTGGCGAAAGGATATCGTCAAAAACAAAGTGTTGATTATGACGAAACCTATTCGCCTGTAGCTATGCTTAAATCTATTCGGATGCTCCTAGCCATAGTGGCTCATTATGATTATGAGATATGGCAGATGGATGTGAAAATAGCTTTCCTTAATGGAAACCTGCTCGAGGACGTGTATATGATACAGCCTGAGGGTTTCACATCGGTTGATAAAACCAAGGTATGCAAATTGCGATGGTCCATATATGGATTGAAGCAAGCATCTAGGAGCTGGAATATCCGTTTTGATGAGACCATCAAAAAGTTTGATTTCTCACAAAATTCAGACGAACCTTGTGTGTACAAGAAGGTTAGTGGGAGTGCAGTCGTGTTCCTAGTATTGTATGTCGATGACATACTACTTATAGGAAACGATGTTTCAATCTTACAGTCAGTGAAGGTTTGGTTATCCAAGACATTCTCCATGAAAGACCTGGGAGAAGCAACCTACATCCTCGGGATTAAGATCTATAGAGATAGATTGAAACGGTTGCTTGGTCTTTCGCAGTCTACATATATAGACCGAGTGCTAAAGGGGTTTAGCATGTCGGAATCCAAGAAAGGTTTCCTACCCATCAGGCATGGGATACACCTTTCGAAGTCTATGTGTCCGCGTACAGAAGACGAGAGGATTTGCATGAGTAAGATTCCCTATGCATCCGCAATAGGATCTATCATGTATGCTATGTTATATACGAGGCCCGATGTATCGTATGCTCTGAGTGTCACGAGCAGATACTAGTCTGATCTATGAATGGATCATTGGGTGGTTGTTAAGACAATCCTTAAGTACTTGAGAAGAACTAAGGATGTGTTCCTAATATATGGAGAAGGGTACATGGTGATACGTGGGTATACGGATGCCAGCTCCAGACAGACAAGGATGATTCCATGTCTCAGTCTGGGTATGTATTTACCTGGAATGGAGGCGCAATAAGTTGGAAAGGTTCCAAGCTTGACACTATAGCGGATTCTGCCACTAAGGCAGAATACGTTGCAGCTTTGGAAGCAGCAAAGGAAGCGGTTTGGATCAAGTAGTTCATCTATGAACTTGATGTGGTCTCATCAATGATCCACACATGTGCTTCGCCGCTATCATCTTATCAGAGAGATCATCAGTAGGAATGAAATACAAATCGAGAAAATTCCCACTGAAAGGAACTTAGCGGATCCTTTGACTAAAGCATTACCTCAAAGTAAGTTTGAGGGTCATGTTAGTGCTTATGGTATTGGATACCGTAGCAATTGGCATTAGGCCAAGTGGGAGTCTGTTAGTAATATATATGAGAGATGTCCTAATGCAATCGCCTTATGTATGAACCATTTATATGATAAATGAAGATTCACTATTTGAGTATACATGTTTCATGTATTTGATTGGATCTTAAACTCATTTACTGAATGTCCACGATGCGATTCACAGCATGAGAGAATTTGTGATTGGATCACAACTAGTGAGTATCTCTACATGTGTAATTGTGATGTATCGGAATTATCCCTAGTCGATGAATTGATGGATTTGGACACCATCAATTCTGTCGAGACTAACACAGTATACTCCTTGGTGTATCCAAGCGGTGATTCTCACTAGTGAGACATAGTGATGTCGGAGTTAATCGTGGATGCTAGTTATGGTAACTAGTTCATTGGAGTGACCGGTAGTAAGACTTCATATGGTTCTCTGCATATATAGATATGTCAATGAAGTTCTTCTTGTAGCTTAAGTGCGATGTTCCTTTGACTTATTCAAGTCATCTTGATCATGGAGACTTATGCTTTGACATCTTAAGCAAACATCTCTAAGGAGATGTGGACCCGGGATGATTGGGTATAAGTCGAAATGATCGAAGGTGTTTGAATAGCCTATAAAGGATTCACCACTCCTTGCGAGGAGATGTATACCCATGGCCTCTCGTCGGATTGTTACTAAAGTCTTTGGCCAAAGCATTACATGTTTAGAGTAAGGTACTCTTCGATACATGTGGAGTAACTAGAATCCGTAGGATGAGGAAATGATACTTGGGCTAGGTATGACGTAGTCAGCCTAGTGGGGACTGACACAATAGACCATGTCCTGAACCAAGTGGGTATAAGATGAGTGAAGGGAATGGGGCACGAATCATTCGAGCTGCTGAAAGGTTTCAGAAATAGTTCTGGATCAACCGTTGATCTTTTCGGTTAATTGGGGATCATGATGTACTACTCGGTGCCACTCATGATCATTCTATAATTAATGGTTAATTATAGACGGCCAACATAAACCGAGAACCTATTGGTTACACGCACAACGAGCGTAATCCAAAGGATTTAAAACGAGCTTGAGAATGGGATTCTCAGACCGAGAGAAACTAGGTTTGGTTGGACCAAACATAAAGCGAGCATGAAATCGTTTCAGTCGCAATGGAAGCGTGGATGGGCCGAGTCTTATGAAGACGTAATGGATGAACCAAAATGGTTTGGTTCTAATCCAATGGAGGATAATAAACCAAAGGGTTTGGTTTATTTTAAACGAATGAACCAAAAGTTGGTTCGGTTCGTTTTAACTTAAAATAAACCATCATGGTTTGGTTTATTTTAACTTATCTTAATGGAGCGGGTTAACGGGCCTAATGGTTATGATCCAATAACCATTAAGAGAATTAGTTCTCTATAAAAGAGGGCTTAAGGGATAATTAAGCCCTAATCCAAAAACCCTAGCAAGGAGTTGCCGCCCACCCCATTGAGGGAGTTGCCGCCCAACCTCCTTTGCCGCCCAGCTTTTGTGCCGCCGTCCAAGTCCTTGCCGGCGTCCAAGCTTCAGCCGGTGATCCTCCGGCGACCCTCCGGTGATCTTCCTAGGCTTCGGTGAAAAGGTGAGCACTTGGCTTCCTTGTTTTGGCCGGCGCCTACTCCCCCACCAAAGCTGTCCAGTTTTCTGGACAGCTTGTTCTCCTCTCATCGGAGCATCGTTTGGACGACTGTTAGAGCTCCGACAGCGGCTAACTTACCGGGGATTCGATCTCCGGTAATCCTCTGAGGTGGAGGACGAAGGATTCGTCAATCGGTTGACGAATACCTCTCCGGAGAAGCGAGTTTTGAGGACTCGTTTTGGATCCAAATTTGGATTCGGATCGTGATCATCTCTCGATCACGTCGTCTTCAACACGAGGCTAGTAACTCGTACGAAGACGAAGTTCGTGGCTTAGCGAAGTCATCACGAGGAACTCGGCGTGGATACGGATAGAGACGATTCTAGCGAGGATCGTTCCGGTTGATGTCATTCCCGCTACACGTCATACGAAAGGTATAACGTAGATAAATTTCCTTTTATTGCAAATTTAAATTTACGGTTATGTCTACACTTGTTGTAATATGCATGTGTGTGTTGTGTGTGTTGTAATAAATGTAGATTTATTATTTTTATTGCTTCCGCTGTGTTCATGTTTACGAAACGTGATCGAACACACACACGCCGCGGTGCTGGAAACCCAACACATAACATAGCATACATGATAGATCCTATTGCGGATGCATAGGGAATCTTACTCATGCAAATCCTCTCGTCTTCTGTGCGCGGACACATAGACTTCGAAAGGTGTACCCCATGCCTGATGGGTAAGAAACCTTTCTTGGATTCTGACATGCTAAACCTCTTTAGCACTCGGTCTATATATGTATACTGCGAAAGACCAAGCAACCGTTTCGATCTATCTCTATAGATCTTAATCCCGAGGATGTAGGTTGCTTCTCCCAGGTCTTTCATGGAGAATGTCTTGGATAACCAAACCTTCACTGACTGTAAGATTGAAACATCGTTTCCTATAAGTAGTATGTCATCGACATACAATACTAGGAACACGACTGCACTCTCACTAACCTTCTTGTACACACAAGGTTCGTCTGGATTTTATGAGAAATCAAACTTTTTGATTGTCTCATCAAAACGGATATTCCAGCTCCTGGATGTTTGCTTCAATCCATAAATGGACCGTCGCAATTTGCATACCTTGGTTTTATCAACCGATGTGAAACCCTCAGGCTGTATCATATACACGTCCTCGAGCAGGTTTCTATTAAGGAAAGCTGTTTTCACATCCATCTGCCATATCTCATAATCATAATGAGCCGCTATGGCTAGGAGCATCCGAATGGATTTAAGCATAGCTACAGGCGAATAGGTTTCGTCATAATCAACACCTTGCTTTTGACGATATCCTTTCGCCACCAATCTAGCCTTATAGGTAATCACATTACCATCCATGTCGGTTTTCTTCTTGAAAACCCACTTGCACCCTATAGGCTTTATGCCTTCAGGTGGGTCAACCAAGTTCCAAACTTGGTTTTCATACATGGAATTTATTTCCGACTTCATGGCACCAAGCCATTTATCCCTTTCTGAACTTGTCAGCACTTCTTCATAACTGGTAGACTCCTCATCATCAATGAGTAACACGTCGTTCGATTAACTTACGAGAAATCCATATCTCTTAGGAATATTGCGTGTTCTACCAGATCTACGAAGATGTGGTGTTACAATAGGTCCAGCCGATTGCTCATCACTATAAGTTGTCGGCTGTTGTGCTTCACCAGGTATCTCATCAATGTCTATTTGAGCTCTCGAGCCTCCTCAAGATCGACGACACTCCCACTATTTTCTTGCAAGAGAAACTCTTTCTCTAGAAACACAGCATGCCTTGAAACAAACACCTTTTGTTCCACTGGATGATAGAATTGGTAACCCCTTGTTTCCTTAGGGTATATAACAAATAGACATTTATCAGACTTAGCATCCAATTTGTCTGATACAGTCCGCTTCACATAAGCAGGACAACCCCATATCTTCAAGTAAGATACATGAGGTTTCTTACCATTCCATATCTCATATGGTGTAGTTGAGACTACCTTGATAGGCATTCTGTTTAACAAGTAAACAGCTGTCTGAAGTGCATAGCCCCAAAAGGACTTGGGAAGAGTCGCATGATTCATCATTGACCTGACCATGTCCAACAAGGTCCGGTTACGCCTCTCAGATACACTATTATGCTGTGGTGTATATGGCGGAGTCCATTGAGACAATATACCATTGTCTCTTAGATAATCAAGAAACTCTTGACTTAAGTATTCACCACCTCGATCCGATCGAAGTATTTTAATACTCTTATCATGTTGTTTCTCTACTTCATTTCTGAATTCTTTGAACCTTTCAAAGGCTTCAGACTTGTGTTTCATCAAGAACACATACCCAAACCGTGAGTGATCATCGGTGAAGGTAATGAAGTAGCTATAGCCTCTTAATGCTTGAGTTGACATAGGTCCACATACATCAGTATGTATTAGACCTAGTAACTCTCCCACTCGTTCACCTTTTCCAGTAAAAGGTAACTTGGTCATCTTGCCTTTTAAGCATGATTCGTATGTATCGTATGAATCGAATTCAAACGATTCTAGAATTCCACATCGGTGTAATTCGGACATTAGTTTCTTGCTTACATGGCCAAGACGACAATGTCACATGTAGGAGTCTAATTGACTATCCTTTCGAGCATGCTTGTTGCTCGCTTCGATATTGAAAATATCACTGGATATGTCCAACATATAAACATCATTGCTTAATGTTCCAGTCCCATAAAGAACTCCATTCAGAGTTATGTAGCAACAATTGTTACTAAAAGTCAAATGATATCCATTTCTATTTAAATAAGAAATAGAAATGATGTTCTTTATCAACGAAGGAACATAAAAGCAATTGTCTAGTTCTAAGACAAGTCCTGCAGGGAGTTTCAACAAATACGTTCCGATGGCGAGTGCAGCAACCTTTGCTCCATTCCCAACACATAAATTTGACTCTCCCTTGACGAGTCTTCTTCTATTCCTTAGCCCATATATGTCATTACATATATGTGAGCCACACCCAGTATCCAATATCCAAGTGTCTGAGGAAATAGAATGACAATCAATAACGAAGATATATGAAAAAGATGGAGCATCTTATGCCTTATTCTTCTTCACGGACTCAAGATAAATCTTGCAATTTCTTTGCCAATGACCCTACTTGCCATAATGATGGCAAGTGCCCTTTTGAGCTGGTTTTGCCTTTTTAGCCTTTTTCTTCTTCCTCTTCTGTTGTTCCTTTGACTCCCTCTTAGAACCTTTCTTCGAGGAATCAACTAACAACACCGTCCCCTACTCATGCTTCTCAGAAGGTTTCACAGTCTTCAGCATGTTGAGCAGTACCACAGATGAACCTTCTTGTATCTCAGAGGTGAAGAGGAGCTTGGACACTTCGAACCTTTCGAATCTCACTTGCTTATCAAACAACTCATAAAGATGAAGGACTACGATATGAGCATCCTTATGCTCATACTGCTTCCGTAGCTCGGGTACCATCGTGGCTAGCATGATGCAACTCATCATTTCAGAATCAGTCATATGTTTCTGATAGGCCAACAATTGGTCCGAAGTTGCATTGTCACTAGGATGGGCGGGAAGAGGCTCTTCAAGGACATATGCAAGCTTTTCCGCCTTGAGAACAATTCTCAGGTTTCTAAGCCAGTCCAGGAAGTTAGGCCCAGTCAGTTTGTTCGAATCCAAAATAGTGTGCAAATTCAAAGACGTCATGATCAATTTATTGACCTAGAAATACAAAACGAGCATATATGAGAAAATGATTTTAAAATGCATCAATATACATTTATAAATCCCATTCATTTTTCGAATTTCAAAAACCCCAAAATCACTTCGGGAGATCGTAGGTCCATCTCCGAATGGGCTGATATCCATCATAGTTATGAACAACCTTGGAGAGAGTCCAACAAGCCATTCATAACTACGACGGTAGGTATCATCTATACCGATTGCATATCACGTATATGCAACTATCACAATGTACTATCAACTAATTGAATGTTCACACATACGTTGGGTTGTTAACACATTAACAAGTATGCATCATATGCATAGCACCCAACTTCACCTCCCTTTACATCGACCTTGGAGAGAGTCCAACAAGTCGATGCTCCAGGTTAAAGCCAACCCATTAATCGAGAAATAGTTTTAATATGGTTAGAGCGCATTCAACCAATTAGCCCAGCTTGGAGAGAGTCCAACAACCAAAGCTAACGATTGACCTCTGACTCTTACCATATTAGTATTAAACTATTCCATGGTTTGAACATGTTCGGGTTCGAGCCGGGCTTGGAGAGAGTCCAACAACCCAAACAAGAAACGGAACTCTGGTTCTAACCATATTAATGGAAGGTGTAGGCTTTAATATTGTTTAAGGGTTTTATGTCTCATCCTCTTTGCATGCAAATAACTATTATCTACATGGCATGACATACATGACATACATCTACATGTCACGACACGCATGACATAATGTTATGCATCTAATGCAATTACATGGTATACAATTATGTCATGTATATATTTCCTTATATGTCATAACTATTTATGGAAATAAAATATGTTTAAGATTTGATTCTCCAAATCAAATCATAATTAAATTAGGAAACAAATTTCCAAATCTAATCACATATTTTATTTATGGAATTATTTGATTAAGAAAATCTATTTAGGAAACAATTTCCTAAATCATTAAAACTACTTATGGAAATAAAATATTTTAAGATTTGATTTCTCAAATCAAATCAAGATTAAATTAGGAAACAAATTTCCAAAATCTAATCAAATATTTTATTTATGGAAACTATCAATTTCCATAAATACTTCCAACTTTCCAAAAGTGGAAGATTTCCATAAATACTTCTAGACTTTCCAAAATTGAAAAATTTCCATAAATACTTCTAAATTTCCAAAATTAGAAAATTTCCAGAAATAAAATTATGACTATCGCAAAACCATTTTACGATTATGTCGAAACACAACCTGGGCTCTGATACCACTGTTGGGTTTCCGGCACCGCGACGTGTGTGTTCGATCACGTTTTGTAAACATGAACACAGCGGAAGCAATAAAAATAATAAATCTATATTTATTACAACACACACAACACACGCATGCATATTACAACAAGTGTAGACATAACCGTAAATTTAAATTTGCAATAAAAGGAAATTTATCTACGTTATACCTTTCGTATGACGCGTAGCGGGAACGACATCAACCGGAACGATCCTCGCTAGAATCGTCTCTATCCGTATCCACGCCGAGTTCCTCGGGATGACTTCCCTAAGCCACGAGCTTCGTCTTCGTACGGGTTACTAGCCTCGTGTTGAAGACGACGTGATCGAGAGATGATCACGATCCGAATCCAAATTCGGATCCCAAGACGAGTCCTCAAAACTCGCTTCTCCGGAGAGGTATTCGTCAACCGATTGACGAATCCTTCGTCCTCCACCTCAGAGGATTACCGGAGATCGAATTCCCGGTAAGTTAGCCGCTGTCGGAGCTCTAACCGTCGTCCAAACGACGCTCCGACGAGAGGAGAACAAGCTGTCCAGAAAACTGGACAGCTTTGGTGGAGGTGATAGGCGTCGGCCAACCAAGGAAGATAGAGCTCACCTTGATGTCAAACCTGAAGGAGATCTCCGGAGCACTAACCGGCAGCAGCTCGACGCCGGCGAGGGGGAAGGAAGCTACCTTTTGGACGCCGGTTGGAGGAGCTATGGGCGGCGGCAAGAGGTTGGCGCCGAAAACTCCAATAAGGAGGTGGGCGACAACTTTAACCTAGGGGTTTTGGATTAGGGCTTAATTATCCCTTAAGCCCTCTTTTATAGAGAACTAATTCTCTTAACGGTTATTGGATTATAACCATTACGCCCGTTAACCCGCTCCATTAGGATAAGTTAAAATAAACTAAACCATGATGGTTTATTTTAAGTTAAAACGAACCGAACCAACTTTTGGTTCATTCGTTTAAAATAAACCAAACCCTTTGGTTTATTCTCCTCCATTGGATTAGAACCAAACCATTTTGGTTCATCCATTACGTCTTCATAAGACTCGGCCCATCCACGCTTCCATTGCGACTGAAACAATTTCATGCTCGCTTTATGTTTGGTCCAACCAAACCTTGTTTCTCTCGGTCTGAGAATCCCATTCTCAAGCTCATTTTAAATCCTTTGGATTTCGCTCGTTGTGCGTGTGACCAAATAGGTTCTCGGTTTATGTTGGCCGTCTATAATTAACCATTAATTATAGAACGATCATGATTGGCACCTAGTAGTACATCATGACCCCAATTAACCGAAAAGATCAATAGTTGATCCAGAACTATTTCTGAAACCCTTCAGCAGCTCGAATGATTCGTGCCCCATTCCCTTCACTCATCTTATACCCACTTGGTTCAGGAGATGGTCTATAGTGTCAGTCCCCACTAGGCTGACTACGTCACACCTAGCCCAAGTATCATTTCCTCATCCTACGGATTCTAGTTACTCAACATGTATCGAAGAGTACCTTACTCTAAACATGTAATGCTTTGGCCAAAGACTTTAGTAACAATCCGACGAGAGACCATGGGTATACATCTCCTCGCAAGGAGTGGTGAATCTTTTATAGGCTATTCAAACATCTTCGATCATTTCGACTTATACCCAATCATCCCGGGTCCACATCTCCTTAGAGATGTTTGCTTAAGATATCAAAGCATAAGTCTCCATGATCAAGATGACTTGAATACCGCAAGTCAAAGGAACATCGCACTTAAACTACAGTAAGAACTTCATTGACATATCTATATATGTAGAGAACCATATGAAGTCTTACGACTGGTCACTCCAATGAACTAGTTACCATAACTAGCATCCACGATTAACTCCGGACATCACAATGTCTCCAGCCAGTGAGAATCAGCTGCTTGGATACACCAAGGAGTCTACCTCGTGCTCGTCTCGACAGAAACGATGGTGTCCAAATCCATCAATTCATCGACTAGGGATAATTCTGATACATCACAATTACACATGTAGAGATACTCACTAGTTGTGATCAAATTACAAATTCTCTTATACTGTGAATCGTATCATGGACATTCAGTAAATGAGTTTAAGATCCAATCAAATACATGAAACATGTATACTCAAATAGTGAATCTTCATTTAACATATAAATGGTTCATACATAAGATGATTGTCTTAGGACATCTCTCATATATTACTAACAATTTTAATAGATGAGACATGTAAAAGAGTGAATGTTAAGTTTGAATTTTAGTGGGAGATACAAAAGTAAAAGATTTTAGGCTTAATAAAGTAATGAAAATATATAGAATTTAAATTTCTTAAAATTTTAAGTAATAAGATAATTGCTAAGAAAGAAAATGACAAGTTATTGGTAATTGAAAGTTTTAAGTATTTAAGATCATTTTTGCAAAAGAATAGAGGGGTCAAGAGAATTGTCTTATATAAAATGCAAGTAAGATGATTGATATAGAGGAGAATATCAGATGTTCTTTGTGATCATAAATTACCTTTAAAATTTAAAGAGAAGTTTTATAAAATAGCGATTTGACTTATTATATTCTATAAAGATGAATATCAAGCTATGATTTGAGTACATGAACAAAAGATGAGAAAATTAAAATAGATTTATAAATATAGAGGATGGACAAGATAAAAAATATATTAGTGAGAAAATTGAAACTATTCTATTGAGAAAAAACTTTGAAGATACGTTTAAGATAATATGAATATATATACTTAAACAATCAATAAATATTTTAATTTGCTAATGTGAAACTAGATAAATATGCATATTAAATGAGGAGAAGGAAGATCAAATAAAACTTAATAATCAATGATAAAATAAAATAAAAATTTAAAATATAGATGATAATATACTCAATGATATAGAAGGATTTATATAGTCAACTTCATTTAGTGGGATAAAATTTGATTGTTATTATTGTATTTTATTTTAACAATTTCTTAGAAATTATACAAATCAAGGTGTTATGGTAAAATTTCCCTAATTATTCGTTTAGGCTCGAATATGATCCAGCCCAGACAATCCGGCCTACAAAATCACCGATCCAATCGTATTCCGATCTGCGAGCGGTTTCAAGTATGGATGATGCCCGCTTGTTTGGGAGGAGGTGAAGGAGGTGTAAGTAATGGAAGGGTAAGAGTAAATAAGGAAGAAAAAAAGACTACTTTTGTTTGGGAAGAAGTGAGGGAAGGAGAAAGGGAAGGGAAAGGAAGGAAAATGAGGATGAATTTATACCCCTCCCCTCACAAAAATTAGATATTTCTTACCCTCTAATTTAAAGTGTAAATCTCCTTTACCCTCCCTTCATTCCCCCTTCCATTACACTTTCCTCACCTCCTCCCAAAGGGAGTTCAATGGCGGCCAGGTTGAAGGCCATAGCGTTGTAGATCGCTGGGGAGAGCCATGGCTGTAGGATTGCTAGTCGTCAAAGTTGACAAGAGCATGACTAATCCCCTCCGGCGTTCCTCTCACTCTCACTTCGGTGAAACTCCGTCCGCCGCTGCCGTCTTCCGCTGCATCGGATCCCTTCATACGACCACCTCCCATCTTTCTCACTTGCTCGATCATCGTGGCATTCTGAGTTCTGCTATCTCTGACTCCTCACTGCGCCTTGGCCTCCCTGAGTGCGTCTCCTCTGGGCTCCGTTCCGGCAAGGTCAGCTCTCCGTTTCTTATTTTTTAGTTGATTGATTTACGGGGAATAATGTAATTTTTCGATTAATCCGGGTCTATGGTTTTTTTTTTCTGACAGAAGGTTATTAATTCATCATTCCAAGGTTGTTTCCCTTCCTTCGATAATGTTAGTCCTCCTTACCTCTAGCTCTAAGGAGATGGATTAGATCTGTATTATTTCCTACCCAATTAAATTTATGCTCATTCCCTGCCTCAAATAGTTGAATTTCCAATTCTTCCACTAACAAAATTTGATGTTGTAGTATGAACTTAAGGGCCATCAACATCTCTAGATGATAAGCAAAAATATGAATGCCAAAATGAAGATTATCTTTGCTAAAGTCAAATCACCTACCCATTAAACCAAAGGAGCCATTGATAATAGAGCCTGCCTACCCATGCATAGGGACAGACACAAATTCGATGGAGCAAGAAATGATCCGAACTTAGTTGATTTCATGAAAGTTAAAGGTGGGGAGGACTTTCCCCTATTGAGGGAACTAGTAATCGATAAACTTCCATGGAAAAAAGTGAATCCATTAAATCGAATTGACAAACTAAACTTGGATAAAAAGAGGAAAGAATTTAGAGAAAAAGGTTTAGATGAAAGATGCAAAGGCTCATCTATGGTTTAAAATCTAGCTTCAATAGGAATTTAGAGAAAAAGGTTTAGATGAACTCAGCAAATAAGTGACGTTTGAAGACCAAACAATCAAGAATAAGTTGTAATTTTTTTATATAAAATACACTTGTGGTTCAACCTCAAATTAAGCAAGCAGTAACAAGTTACTGATTTCTTTTTCCTCTCTTTCTTCTCTCTATTTTCAAACTCTCTTTTCAAATCTCTCTGCCTCTTAGCATCCTTCATCCTTTCTCTCTTCTAATCCAATCAAGGCTGGTTTAATTTTACCTTGAACAATACTAGTGTTGTATTTTGATTGCTTCTCACTACTGTTGATACTCGCCACTTCCCCCCAAAACCTACAGCCATCATCACCATCGCCATCCAACCCTCCTTTTTGCTTTATTTTGAATGTAGGCCTCTAATTGCCATCAATGTATTTCTACAATGTTGCCTTTAGGCCTCTAACTGCCACCAATGTATTTCTTTTTCTTAGTTCATTAATCTACACAAAATTCAAAGTACATTCAAAATTCTAATCAAATATTTGTTTATACTTATCAAACAATTGTGTTATGTGAGCATTTTTTTGTGTAATTATCATCCTTCATCAATGAATGGAATGTATGCAAACCTTCTTATAGGAATCACGAATGCCTCTAATATCACTTCTTGTGGTTTGAGATCACTCTAGAGCCACTTACTGGAATCAACACTACATCAAGGATCACCAGTAATGTCAATCCCAATAAAATAGATTCTAGAATTTATATTCTAAAATGTTCCTTACCAAAATTTGATGCCTTTAAAATATGAAATCACCTTCACTTTGAACCTATTTGGTGGAATCCTCGTTTCTTGTCATAGAAAATCACAAACACACAAGAAATAATGAGAGCAATATAATGTGGTTTATCTAAGCCCATCCAAAAATAGAAAACCAAATCTATGTGAGACAAGGGGCAAAAAGTACTTTGAAGCTTGGATGAGTCACTGACTGCATCATGCACAATAGCCCTTCAATCCTCCTTAAACTTTTCTTGTCATAGAAAGGCATAAACACACAAGAAATAATGAGAGCAATATAATGCGGTTTACGTAAGCCTATCCAAGAATAGAAAACTAAATCTATGTGATACGACAGACAAAAAGTACTTTGAAACTTGGATGAGTCACTGCCTACATCATGCACAATAGCCCTTCATCCTCCTTAAACTTTTCTCTCGACACTGATGGAGAAAATAAGCACCTGTACAACAACAACAACAACAACAAAGCCTTATCCCACTAGGTGGGGTCGGCTATATGGATCCTTCTACGCCATTGGACTCTATCCCCTACTATATCATCATCTATATTTAAATAAATTTTATCTTGTTTTATTGTTGCTAACCAAGTCTTTTTTGGTCTTCCTCTTCCTTGTTTGATGTGTATATTTGGTATCGTTTCACATCGCCTAACTGGAGCATTTATTGGCCGTTTAAGTACATGTCCGTACCACCTTAAACGTGTCTCTCGGAGCTTTCCTTCAATAGATGCAACACTAACTTTTTCTCTATCGCTTCATTTCTTATTCTCATGTCCATCCGTACGTCCGCATCCACCTTAACATCCTCATCTCTGACTCTCTCTTTTTATACGCCCAGTCGTAAGGACATTCGACTCCATATAACATAGCGGTCTAATCGCCGTTTTGTAGAACTTCCCTTTAAGTTTTTAGAGGCACTTTACGATCACATAAAATACGATGCTTTCCTCCATTTCAACCATCCCGCTTGTATTCTACATGTAAGACATCTCTCTCAATCCCTCCATCATCTTGCAAAATGATCCTAAATATTTAAAGCTCTCAATTCCGCATAACTCATCATCTCCTATCTTAACACTTGTCTCATTACGCCTAATATTGCTAAATTTAAATTCCATATATTCTGCTCTTTCCTCTACTAAGCTTAAAACCTTTCACTTCAGTGTTTCACTTGAATTCTAGTTTAACATTTACTCCTTCACGTGTCTCATCTACTAAAACAATATCATCTACAAACAAACACGCACTACGGTAATGTGTGTCTTGAATGTGTCCATGAGTTCGTCGATTAGTGTAAAAGATAGAGACTTAAAGTGATCCTTGATGTAACCTATCTTTATTGGAAATGCTTGATTAATCCACAAGTCTTCACTCTGATCGTTACTTCCTTATCATATCCTTAATTAGTTGATATATACGTTACACTAACACCTCTTTTTCTAAAATTCTCCGTATTATTTCTCTTGGACCTCTATCATGCTTTTCTAAATCAACTGAATACCGTATGTAGATCCGCTTTTGCTCTATACTTTTCAATTAGTTATGCGAGAAGATGTATAAACTTATTCGACCTTCTAGCATGAATCAAATTGATTTTTCGAGAACCACGGTCTCCTTCCTTAATCTTTTTCTATTATTTTTCCCAAAGTTTCACGGTATGACTCATTAGTTTAATACCCTATAGTTTTCAAGTTTGTATGTCTCCTTATTCTTATATAAGGAATTAGGATACTTACCCTCCATCGATCAGCGTCCTTTTTGTTTTCAATATCATCTTAAATAATTTTGTAAGCCATTCAATACCTTGTTTCCCTAGACACTTCCATAACTCTATCGGAATATCATCCGGTCCAACGACTTTTCCATTTTCAGATTCCATTTAAAGCTTTGTTCTACTTACGAAATTTGAATTCTGATAAAAATTTAAATTTCTATACTCATTTAACCTACTTAAATTATCTAAATTAAGTTGGTCTCCTAAACCTTTATTAAAAAGTTGATAAAAATATCTCTTCCACCGCTCTTTTATTTCTTCATCATTTACTAAGTACTATCAGATTCATCTTTAATACATCTTATTTGATTAAGATCTTTTGTCTTCTCTCTCTCTAATTTTAGCTATTCTATAAATGTCTCTTTCCCCTTCTTTTCAGATCTAATTTTGATATAACCGCTCAAAAGTTTCATTTTAGCTTTCATTCACGCTTTCTTAGCTTCTTTCTTTTTCAAATTTTCCTCATTTTTACAAATATTTAATTTCTTATACGCTATTCGCTTTTCCTTGACTTTCTTTTGCACTTTTTCATTCCACCACCAAGATTCTTTACTTGGTGGTGCGTCCTTCGACTCACCGAGTACACTCTTAGCTACTATTTTCAATTTTGATACCATTTTATCCCACATCGTATTAGGGTCACCGTATATAATCTAATACTTGTACTCCTACCTTCTCTTTGAATATATTTAGTTTCTCATCCTTTAACTTCCACCACTTAATTCTAGGGTCGTGTATATTTTCCTTCTATTAATACTATATTCGGGCGATATCCAATACTACTAACCTATGTTGAGTAGTTAAACTTTCTCGGGAATAACCTTACAATCTTTACAAATCTTTCTGTCTCTTCTTAACCATAAGAAAGTCAATTTGTGATTTATTATTTCCACTTTTGAGCGTGACTAAGTGTTCTTCTCTTTTCTTAAAAAATGTATTAGCTAGTATAAGATCGTATGCTATTCGAAAATCCAATATAGTTTTATCTTCTTCATTTCTTGTTCCAAACCCATAACCCCAGTACACCTCTCGTATTAAATCGTTTTTCACTCCACTACCCGTTTAAATCACCTCGTATTAAAATCATCTCGTTTAATGAATATTTTGTAATACTTCATCCAAGTTCTCCCAAAACCTTAATTTGGTATTTTCATCTAATCCTATTTGAGGTGCATATACACTAATTACGTTTATAGTTTCTTTCTCCACTACTATTTTGAGAGCTATAATTCTATTCCCCTTTCTAATTACTCCTACAACTTCATCCTTTAACGAACTATCAACAATAATACCCACTCCATTTCTTGTTTTACTCTTCCCTGTATACCATAACTTAAAACCCGAGTTCTCTATCATCTTTGCCTTCTCACCAACCCATTTTGTCTCTTGTACACATACAATATTAATTTTTCTTCTAATTATCGTATCTACTATCTCCATTGTTTTACCAGTGAGGGTTCCTATGTTCCATGTACCAAATCTTAGACTACTAGTTTTTCTATAATATTTGTTCTTACCCAACCTATGGTGTGAGAACTCTTGCTTATTTAACACTACACTCAAGTTATCATGGAGATGTAGCGGTCCTTGCCGATACGTTGCAGTCGGACCCTGCAACGTGAACTCTAGCATATTTTTCACTACACTCGAGTTCTAAAAATGTAGCGGTTCTTGTCGAGACATTACAGTCGGACCCTGTAACGCGTTCCTTCCGGGGAACAACCTAACATTAGCACAATAGTTTGATTGATCCATTCATTGAACATTTGCCTTAGTTTAACGCTGGCTGACAACCTAATGCAACCCTCCTCCTTTATCCGGGCTTGGGACCGGCCACGACAAGGTTCTGTAGTGCACCCAAATACTAAGAGTTCTCTTCGAAAGGATAAACCTCATCTCTACAAGCACTTTAGTATTCCACAATCTCTACATCCAAAATAAAGACATCCTTAGGCTTTAAAATTCTCCCACAATGAGAATCATAATTCCCTTATCTTCCATCTGAAATTTTATGAAAGTTGCTAAAGAGTAATCCAAAAAATGGGTTACTTATGCTATATAGGCCACAATTATGCCCACTTGGGTGTATTAGCATGTGCGACTGTGCTGGGCCTACATCATTGTTGGAGCCCAACACTTTTGAAATGGTCTCTTAATGTGCATTAGAAAAGGAACTCTAGGTTGTTTCTTTATGCATCACTTTATAATCAAAGAGTTGATTCCCAATATAAGCTAACATATACATGTTGTCATCATGAAGTTTTGTTAGCTCTACAAGTATCATGTCCTTCATTGGGCGATTATGCTATATATATCACCATTAGTTTTTTTATCACATTTAATTAGATTGAATAGAGTGGTCGTGCCTTTAGTCTGTTTTTACCTTGAGCTTTTTGTAAGTACAATCATGCCTTGAGTGGTCGTGATCATAATGTTTTGATGTGTTTGGAAAAAAGTTTAATTTAGGTTTGCCTTTATTGTTGTCGTGTGTAGGAAGTTTTGCAGGGACTTAGTAAGATGCAAATGAAGCTCATGGAGCTTGTAATTCGATGAGGTTGTAGTGTGTGAGTTTGAAGTTTGAAAATAAGAATCTTTGAAGTGGATCTTATTTAGTTGAGTAATTGGGATGTATTTTAGTTAACTAGAATTGTGTTTAGTCAATTGAAGACAAGAATCCCATGATCAACTTTTCAGTTGATTAGTGAGGTTTAAGTTGACTAGAATTAAATAAAAATGTTGGAAGTTGGAAGTAAGTTTATTGTAGTAAGAGTTGAAGACTATAAATAGAGGGGCAAGGGAAGCTTGAACAACTTCAACAAGGCTGTCATTTTGAAGCATTTCCACAACTCCACTTTATATTTTATTACTACCTTTTGTAGTATGTTTAAGCTTTTAATCTCTTTATTCAACTGTCGGTTTCTCGTATTTTATCTTATTGCTAAGAACTATTTTATGCGAGGTTTTTCCACCTTTATGAGAGAATGGTAATGAGGATTTGAGCGGTGACTCTATTAAGAGTATATAGGCCGTGAAGTAAGAATTAGAGTTTTGAACCACGTAAATTCTATTGTGTTAAAACTTGAAAATTTGTCTCATATCTTTACTATTTCCTTTGTACTTAATTTGTTTTATTTGTCTTTACAAAAAACATGAGAGAAAAAAATGTTTTCCATTTTTTAGGTCAAATTCTATTCACCCCCTTATCGCTCTACCTCGTTGGTCTTCCGATCCTCACATCAACACTCTAGTCAACTCAACTTATCTAAATATATAGTTTATTGGTTATCTTTGAGCGAATCTACCATCATAATGTCTTATAAATCACCTTTAGATCTAGACACATAACTTTCGAGTATTAATATTTTTATTTTTTCTCGCAACCTTGTATATTTATCTTAAGATTCTTCCCTTAGCTACATTAACTTTTTGTATGGACTATCTCTTTAATTATCCAAAACCATGGTTCACAAAGTATAGATGGCTAATCACACAATACTCTGAAATACCTTTTTTTCCCCCTACCACTATTTGTTATGTTATTGGTGATAGCTTTATCAATTTCTAGTTGTTGAATCATGAACCTAATATCAATCCTTTTTAAATATTTTTGCCTTTTCTAATTTTCTTATTATTCAACTTCATTTCATATGTTCAATTTAGTTATGTTTAATTTAAAACATTTAGGCTAGGTTTAGGAACTAAAGAATTTTCAATTTACGGTTTCTGTTTTGATGGATTTTTTTTTAAAAAAAAGAAATGTATTTGGCATAGAAGTAATCATCAAAATTGAAAAATACTTGTCAGAAGTTTTAAACACTTTTTCTTCAATTTGTCCAATTTAATAACTACTTATAACCAATTTTATAGATTATTTCCTATTTTTCTAAAACTAGCAATGACATTGACAGAAGGGGAGCTTTGGCGCAACGGTAAATGGTAATGTTGCTGTCTTATGATCTAGAAGTCATAAGTTTGAGTCTTGGAAATAGTCTCCTACAAAGCAGGATAAGATTTCATATAATAGACCCTTCTCTGAAACCCCACATGATAGGAGTTCCGTGCACCAGACGGTCCTTTTTTAGCAATGACATTGACAATAATAAAATTTTGATAATCATTTTTTCCTTTGCTATCCATTTACATGTATTACAAATTATTTATACTTTAGTATAGAAAAGTAGATATATAAATTGTCATATCAAATAAGATAAAATGATAGTTAAATTGTTGTTCTTTTAGCTTATAATTCTTTCATATTTATATTTTAAATTATTTATTAGTGGCATTATCAAGAATAAAAAATTTGATCGTCAACGGATCTTTGTCGATGAAAATGAAAATTAAATTTATATCACATATTTATATACATATTCTCAAGAATATGCCACTGAAATGTTTCACTTTTCTCTTCTACCAAATAACTTGTCATAATTTTCAAATATATATTAAAAAAAACGGAGTTGATCTAGCAAACATGCTTATAAATTTTTAGGGTTTGAAAATTGAAATACATTTTTGTTTAAAATATAAAATTTTTAAACAAATATAAAATTTCATTTCTTTTTATGCAAATATACAATTTCAAAACATTTTCCCCCCAAGTGGGACCTTAGTTTCTAAAGCTAATAGTACTTTTTTTTTTGATATTGTTCCTTGGAACATAATATTTATTGATATTTGAGCAGGGATTTAGGTAGATATGTTTTGATTTTGGTTATTGAATGAAGGGCAGTACTGTTCATAGTATGATTCTAAAATTTTATATTTTTTTTTCTAATATTTCATGGAACAAATTATTAAACTTTTCTTAAAACAGTGAGTGAAAGTACTATTAATGTTATTTCCTAGATCCTTGTGTCACTTTTCAATCAAACACAAATTATATACCACTAACTGATTATTTGTCTCTCGACAATATTCCATGAGACAGCATCTCAGATAATGGTACATATTTTTTTTATAGTCAATTGAATGAATAATTATTTGAAATTCATCTGCAGACAGCAAGACTTATAAAGTGCAGGATTTGCAAAATTCAAATTTCAAGAATGCAATGGAGTCAAATATAGGGAAGAACATCCCTTTTGCAAAGAAACTAAAATTCCTCGTTAATACGGTACATGATTTTCTTATTTTTCTTTTGATAATAGTTATGAAGGAATCAAGTTCCAACTAAAAGCTTTGTACAAATTGGTACACAAGTAATCAAAAGCTTGAAATAAGGAATTGTCCTTACCAGTAATGATATGAACAATGAAATTTCCATTCTTTAAGTACTGTTTAACAAAGTAATTCTTACAGTAGAACATCTCCCAGTAAAGTATGACAAATTAAAATTGGAGTTTTTTGTTTCCTGAGGAGCTATAGTTATCTTTCTATTCTTATATATTGGCAAAAATGTTAAGGGGGCGTTTGATATCTGTTTGCTTCTCCGTTTTTCATTTTCATTTTCTGCGAAAACGAGAAAACGTATTTGGTTCGCGTTTTCCATCTCCATTTTCTAGAAAATAAAGGAGCGTTTTCTGGAAAATTGAAAAACGAAAAATAATCGTTTTCTGTTTCCATTTTCGTTTTCCAAAAAATAAAAGAGCGTTTTCTGGAAAACTAGAAAACAAAAAAAACTCGTTTTCTGTTTTCTGGAAAAAGAGAAAATGAAAACAGAAAATTTTCTGCGAACCAAATGCCCCTAAATTTCTCCAGCATATCACATGTGTCACATCTACTTTCCTGATTATTCTTTCCTAGCTTCTGACCCTTAAAGAATCCAAAGAAGCTGTATATGGTACCCTTGATGCTTGGGTGGCATGGGAGAATAACTTTCCTTTGGCTTCACTCAAAAAAGCTATTCTTGTTCTTGAAAAGGAGGAACAGTGGCATAGAGTTGTGCAGGTATTTTTATTTAAGTACTTTAGTGTTTTTAAGTGGGGCCTTAATATTATTGTACTATTTTAGCATTTATTTTTTATTATTGTTCATCCATTTTCAGCTTGCAGTATTGAATTAGATCAACTATGATCTTCTTTAGGTGATAAAGTGGATGTTGAGCAAAGGTCAAGGAACAACAATGGGTACATATGAGCAACTAATTCGTGCATTAGAAAAAGACAACAGGGCTGAGGAAGCTCACAGAATTTGGATGAAGAAAATCAGCCATGATTTGCATTCAGTTCCTTGGCAGTTTTGTGATCTTATGATTTCAATTTATTATCGGAATAACATGCTAGAAAGGCTTGTAAAGGTACACTTTCTTGACATATTCCCATTGACAAATAGGTATTTACACAATATTTAAATTGTTTTCAAGACTTTATTCTGGAGTTGTGTAGTCCGAACATAATTTTCTTTTGATGTTTTGAGTTGATTATGTAGTCAAATAATTCCAGAAAATCACATTTCCTCTTTATGCTATCTATCCCAACTGTGCAGCTCTTCCAGTCACTCGAGTCGTTTGGTAGGAAATATCCAACTAAATCAATTGTCAGGAAGGTAGCAGATACATATGTAGTCCTTGGTTTATTGGAGGAGAAGAATAAACTACTGGAAAAATATAATAAAATTTTCAGTGAGGAGTCTGATCAAACTTCCCGAAGCTTTCGGAAATCCAAAAGAAGAACAAAGGGAAAGGGTGATAAGAGAGCAGGTGTGCCACAACTTCTGATTTTGTTATCAGCAACCAAACTTCTGAGTTTCATAATCTTAATTGTTAGAGCTGGTTAGGCTAGAAACCGAAAAAAGAAAAAATTGTTTAACATATATTCTGCATATTTTCACAAGTTGCAGGTCGTGGTACTCCTTTCACCTGGTTGCAAAAGTTCCATTTTACAAAATGAGTATAAGTGGCGTGCATGAATTATATACGCTTTCTTAGTGTTTTTATTAAAGTTTTATGATGCAAGATACCATTCACCACAACGTGACAGCTCGTTTGGATAGTGTGCTCTCACATATAAGCATATATCCTCTTCTGGAACAGAAGTAATGGGAGACTAGAGAATTGTGCTTACCTTGTCAGTGTGTTTTGCAATCGAATGTGTTTTTGCATTGACATCTCACTGTTAAGGAATCTACATAGGACACGTGGTATTACTATTTTTAGTTATATTTACTAATCAATATGAAACTTTAAACCAATACAGTGTATGTTTCTCTCTAGATGTTACAAAGGCTTTGTTAGATAGTGAGACCTGCTAGAACTTTGATCCTAGCTCAAACCTGGACTTTGGGTGGTGGACTAGAGGGGATTAAGGTGATAAGAGCCAGTGGTGCTGTTGTCAGAGATAGGTTGAGTTTGCTTGAATTGGATTAAGTTTGATCAATTTGGATGGAGCTTGGCAAGTCATTCAATTTTGCCAAGCTCAAGGAAACTTGTTTGAGGTGGACTAGGCCAGATTTTCAGTCTTCATGATCAATGTCTTATGAGATGGTGTGAGTCAGAGTGGTGCTCGAGGGCAAAGTTGACTTCAGGGAAATTGGTGGGTTTGACGTGACATGAGTGTTTGTGCATTGACCAAAGTCAAATTTGAGATGTCTGAAGCGGGGAAAATTTATCGACTGTTAACTGAAAATTTGAGCTGATATTCCCAGTCAATAATAAGATGACACACCGGTGGCTCTGACCCCTCCTTTATAGGCCTTCAAATGAGTTCCCAAACTAATGAGAAACTACCATGTAACACAGATTTACTGTTTAATCTAACCTGCCTTATTAATGACTTCAATTGATTGTGACATTTTTCAAGCAACTCAGCCCACATTTCACTATCTTGACCATATGTGATTAATGTATCTCGCCCACGTGATTTACTCTCCTATTTAGATTCCACAAAAGTAGAATCTGACGTGAAATCTTTATTGATTTCCTTGTCCTTTCCTGAGGTAACTCTTACTCTCCCATAACTATCACCTCCTTGAGCTATGCCACCCCTGCTGATCTTTGCCTTCCTTTGCATGATACCTAGCTTTATAAGTAGGGTCATTAGCAGAGAAGTTTCATTGTTTACATTCTACTGTTTTTGTGGTCTTTCTCCGAGTACTCAGCTCTCAGAATTCTTGTCTCCACATTGGTAAGTATCAGCATTTGTTATTTCACTTTGTTTCTAGTTTGATCCATCTTTCTTCTATTAGCCTTCAGCACATCCACCCCACACTCCTGGTCTACCTAGTTGTGCCCACCATCCTTCGTTCAAGCAGCATTTACTTTGGCCAAAGTATACTTTTGTACCCAGAGCTTGGCCTTAACTGAACTCAATTCAGAATCTCTTCAGGCCCGTATGCCACACTTAGTCCAAGATGAATCGAAAAGGCTTGATTGGGAGAAGGTTAAATCCTCCACTATCACCTAGTCCAAGATGAATCGAAGAGGCTTGATTGGGAGAAGGTTAAATTCTCCCCTATCACCAAGTCCAAACTTGGGAAGATTAGGTTGAGGTATAGAACTTTTCTTTTGCATGCTGCCCCAGCACATAGAGCTCTTATCCTTCCAGCCAATTGTGTCATCGTCTTACAAGAATTCCTCAATACTAGTATCTGAGTTCCTCTTCACACTGATCATTCAACTATTGGACACTTGAACTTGACCTTTAGTCAATTTTCCCCAATCTTTCAGCGTCACTTGGTAGTCCACCTAGTTGAAGGGCTACTCTATAAAAGGTCATTGACAATGCTTTGAAGCAGAAGTTATCAAGTCTGCCTTGTTTGAGGATGCTTCTATATATCACTTCATGTTGGGTGGAAAGCTAAGGGCATCGCCAACCTTGATAAAAAAAAATAGATATTTCTTATATTGAATTTCTCATGACTGATTCACACTAATGGTATTTTCAACACATCGTCCTGAACATTCTGAGTAACAGCTACAAGACGCCAATAAGTTAACTGATATTATCAGTTCATCCACCACGTTGTGGGATTTGGAGGTTCTGTAGTTTTGAGTCTCATTCTCAATTGGCTTCTCCACTTCGTTAGTTTACTAATGCAATTTCCTTTTTCCCTGATTCTGTAGATATGGACATAAACTTCATTGGTCACTTTAGGAAGATTCCCCTGAGCAATCCCTTGAACATTCTCCCAAAATGCGCACTGCTATTGACATTACTGAAACGAGCTCTCCATAAGGACATAGCTACCACTTCTTTTCTGAAGAACCCCAGACCTCAAACTCCTGCAATTGGCCCAACTCCAGCACTTGAACCTTCCTCTTACAATATCACCTGGACCTCTTCATTTTCTTTTCTTTTTAATTCACAATGTGATTTTATGATAATCAATTTAGTAAAGAATAAGCATTTTGCTAGTTTGTGGGAATATCAGTGTGCAATTACCTTTCCCAAAAGCTGTATATGTGCCTTTGAAATATAGCATCTTACAAAATGCATAGGAACTGATATTGGATATAGCAGATATACCAATGCTTGCTCAAGTAAATCCATTTTTCCTTCAGGGGTGGAAACTTGTGTTGCTGCAGAAGCTTCAACACAAGTTGATAGCGGGCCATCAGATGCAGAAATTCATTCTATGCTTTAAAATACTGATGCAGCCCGAGGTGAATTTATCTCTTATCACAATTTTCTAATAATTTTATTCTACTATTACACTCCCTTGTGTGACTATCGGCTGCAGGTAGCAAGAATTTAAGAAGAATATAGAGCTGTACATCTCTTATGTGCATTCCTAAATCAACTTCAATGATCAAGTTTTGTGCTGTCCCTGCACCAACCAATTATGCTCTAAATTGGGAGACACATTGTACTTGCCTTCAAAATTATCGTAATGGGAGAAGCTCAACCTTCACCTCGTGGTAAATTGGCTCCTGCGATGTAACATTTCTTCAAAACCATGTGGCAACTACATACAACTTGTACCCAACGCTGGAAATGTGCAAAAGGTTAAATGATTATTTGGACTCGTCGTATCTTTTTATTTTGCAGATCGTTTGCTCTTTAGTAGAATGATTGACAAAGTCATCACTCTGAAGAAATGTGAAATAAGAGACCATCAATTCTGAAGAGAGGATTTTTGAAACAGCTTCAGCATTGATTGCAAGCAACTGTCGGAACTATTTATAACGTTATATTGCTACTTTGGTTGATGGAAACTGTCACGCCCGTCCTTTTCAGACCCACTTTCTGGAGGGGCGGCGCGTGATGCGACCGTACATACATACATTACATACAGCAGAAGACTTTATACATACTTTTTTATTCTTACAGTGGAAGACTTTAGACTTATTTTTTTTCTTTTAAACAAACATGCATTGATATATATATATATATACTTCTTCTTCTTAACATAGGGCATGCATCATAGCATATATAGATACTTCTTCTTACTTCTTCCTTACTTCTTCTTATTAACATAGAGTATGCATCATAACATATATAGATACTTAGTGCTTAGTTCAAGTTCTTAAACATCGTCGTCATACGGAGACATAAGGACATCCATAAACGTCATCATCATAGGTAAACATATATATATAGACCTAATGGATCTTCTCCACCATGCCACTGCCACACACATTTGGCCCCTCCTGCTGCTCCCTTTAGTTTATCCATTCCTTATCCTTATCTGCAGTACGAGGGAAAGATAAACTATAAGCACATAGGCTTAGTAAGATCCAGTCCTACTCACAAAAAACCATATATTGACATTAATCATGACATGTAACATTCATAACATATAAGCAATATAACATGTAACATACATGGCGTAATCAACTTAACATGTAGCATAAGTAACGTGAGTAAACATAACGTGTATCATCCATAACATGGCAGCATAACATGTATCATCTATAACATAGCATCATATCATGTAAATATATGACTTAATTAAACATAACATATAACATACGTAACATAGCAAATCAACATAACATACAATATATATGTATGACATATCAAACATAACATACATCATATGTAACATAGTGGCATAAACATGGCATATCAAACATAACATACATCATATGTAACATAGTGGCATAAACATGACATATCAAACATAACATACTTCATATGTAACATATCAACATGGCCTGTGAACATAACAATCTAATCATGTAACATATGCAAGATGCTTTTGAAAACATATATTATAGGTACGTAAATATAAATCTCAACATATTTGGGCCCGGCATTGTACCACTTCTTCATTATCATAGCGCGCATCCCTAAATAGGCCCAAGGTAGCAAGTCTGGAACCTAATAGGTTACTAGGCTCGATCTTAGTCCGTCGACCTAGGGCAATCGTCATAGCGTAGAAGCCCATCCTAGGCCCGAGTCTTACTCCATCGACCTAAGGCATCTTGGAGCCCATCCCGTACTAGGCCCGAGTCTTATTCCATCGACCTAGGGGCAATCATACATAGAAGCCCATCCTAGGCCCGAGTCTTATTCCATCGACCTAGGACATCTTAGGAGCCCATCCCTTCTTGGACCCTGTTAGGGTCTTGGTACAAGCCATGCAGAAGGTAAAATACTTATATGCTTATTCTATAACATAGCTTATTTCATTTTGCAAACATAGCATACTTTATTTCATAACACATCATGCTTCCCTTCATGAATATATCATCTTTCATTTCGTAAACATACCATTCTTCATTTCATAACATATCATTCTTCATTTCATCATCATGTCATATTCATGTCGTGAACATACCGTTTTGTTTCATTTCATAATCTTATCTTTTTCCATTTCATAACATATTTTAAACATCGCATACACATAGACATGGCATAAGGCATGACATGCATTTACCCAACATAAAACACATGTTAGCCTATTTATTTAACTTAGCAACAACTTCATATGCACATAAGACTTGAATTAACCTAAGGCATGTTATCTTCATCTAGCATTAATTAATATCACAAGTCAACATGCATTCACCCAACATAAAACACATGTTAGCCTATTCATTTAACTTAACAACAACTTCATATGCACATAAGACTTGAATTAACCTAAGGCATGTTATCTTCATCTAGCATTAATTAATATCACAAGTCAACATGCATTCACCCAACATAAAGTCAACATGCATTCACCCAACATAAAACACATGTTAGCCTATTCATTTAACTTAACAACAACTTCATATGCACATAAGACTTGAATTAAAACTTCATCTAATCCCCAAAATGCATGATGGCCGAATGGTCCATAGGGGTGTCTAGGGCTATCCTTCATCCTAATTCATTTAACACAACCACAACTATTCATGGTGGCCGAATGATCCATAGGGTTTCCTAGGGTTATCTTTTAACCTAATTCATTTAACATAACACAACAACTTCATTTGCATATAAAACAAGAACTAGACTTCATTTAATCACCCAAAACATAGGTTGGCCGAATGATCCATAGGATTTTCTAGGGTTATCTTTTAACCTAATTCATTTAACATAACACAATAACTTCATTTGCATATAAAAAAAGAACCAGACTTCATTTAATCACCCCAAAACATAGGTTGGCCGAATGATCCATAGGGTTTTCTAGGGTTATCTTTTAACCTAATTCATTTAACATAGCAACAACTTCATTTGCATATAAAACAAGAATTAAAACTCTATTTAGTCACCCAAAACATAGGTTGGCCGAATGATCCATGTAGGGTTTTTAGGGTTAACCTTTAACCTAATTCATTTAACATAATAACAACATCATTATCCTACAAAACATGGATTAAACTTCATTGAATCATCAAGATCTAGGGGTGGCCGAATGGTCCATGTAGGTCTTTAGGGTTAACCTTTAACCTAATCCATTTTAAATCCTAGCATCATCATATAGCTACAAAAAAAAAAACATAGCATGGAACTTCATTGAAACCTAAAATCATGGCTTGGCCGAATAGGCTTTAGTGGCTATTAGGGTTAGCTTTTAACCTAATCCCTTTTTCCATCTTAACATCATCATCTACTTCCTAAACATAGCATACAACTTCATTGATAAACCAAAACCTAGCTTAGCCGGATATAACATATAGGT
Organism: Wurfbainia villosa; assembly: GCA_025175895.1. NCBI lineage: Eukaryota > Viridiplantae > Streptophyta > Magnoliopsida > Zingiberales > Zingiberaceae > Wurfbainia > Wurfbainia villosa. The sequence goes on from CM045995.1 coordinate 30,149,012, forward strand.
TTCTTTTACAAACATCAATCGAAGCTACTCGTATGCAGGTGAGGGATACTTATATCCTTCGCTTTGCTTGTAGTGTGAGATAAACTAAGGAACACAAAACCTAGCCCTTGCTTCTTGCTTGAAGGAGTTTCGGCCAAGAGTGGAAATGGAGAGGAAATGGAGAGGAAGAGCTTTAGGATTTCGGTGAGAAGAAGAAGAGAAGTGGAGAAAGTGAAGTTGCTCACTCATGCCTCCTCATCCCCCCCTATTTATTCACCTAAAGAGTCCCTTAATCTCCCTTACACTTAACCATAATTTCCCTTATTCCTCTAATGATATAGTCCTATTGGGCTTCTAGTTAGTGGGTGCATCTATAGGGCTTGGCTATCTCTAGAGGTTTGGGGTTTAATTCCTAGGCCTTGCACCCCTTTTTGGCTTATTTTCTTTTATTTTTGAAAAGGCCCACATAAAGCCCATGATCATCAAGCCAAAAATTCTTGTAAAATTTCTAAGAATTTTACGGGCGTTACAATCCTTCATACCTTTTAAAAGTTTCGTCCTCGAAACTTAGAACAATTGTGGGTACTTCTGCTTCATGTCCTCCTCGCGTTCCCAGGTAGCTTCCTCGTACCGTTGATTCTGCCACAGGACCTTTACTGAGGGCACCTCTTTGTTCCTTAGCCTCTTGATTTCTCGGTCTAGTATCTGGATAGGTCGACTTTCAATACTCAGGTCCTCTTGAACTTGTACTGTTTGTGGCTCGATCACTTGGTTCGTACTGGAAATGCATTTCTTGAGCACAGAGACATGGAACACGTTGTGAATAGCCGACATCTCTTGAGGCAGCTCTAGCTTGTAAGCTACCTTGCCAATCCTCTGCAATATCGGATACGGTCCCACGTAGCGTGGACTCAGTTTACCCTTCCTTCCGAATCTCATCACTCCCTTCATAGGAGCCACTTTGAGGAATACTAGGTCCCCAACCAATTCTAACGGTCACGTCGTCGCATATCCGCATAGCTCTTTTGTCGGCTCGGCGGCTTTCAATTCTCTGACGGATGTTCCGTATAGCTCGGGTGGTGTCGTCGATGAAATCCGTCTGGAGTCCCATCCTCTTCTTTTCACCACCCTCGTACCAGCATATGGGAGATCTACATTTCCTCCCGTATAGAGCCTCGTAGGGTGTCATTCCGATAGTAGCTTGGTAGCTATTATTGTAAGCGAATTCTGCCAAACATAAGTATCGGCACCAGCTACCTTTGAAATCCAGGCACAGGGCTCGTAACATATCCTCCAAGATTTGATTTACTCTTCTCCGTCTGGTGTCTGGGGATGGAAGGCAGTACTGAACAATAGCTTCGTGCCTAGGGCCTTCTGAACATATTCCCAGAAATGGGAAATAAAGCGACCATCTTTGTCAGAAATAATGGTCTTAGGAATTCCATGTAGTCTGATAATTTCCCTAGCATATAACTAAGCCAGTTGCTCCGTCGAATAGGTCATCTTGATTGCTAAGAAATGGGCGGACTTCGTCAATCTGTCCACAATTACCCATATAGCATCATAACCGTTTGTCGTCTTGGGCAATCCTGAGATGAAATCCATAGAAATGTCCTCCCATTTCCATTCTGGAATCTGAATCGGTTGCAGTGTTCCTCCAGGTCTCTGGTGTTCTGCCTTAACCCTCTGGCAGGTCGCAATCTTGACATCTTGAGCCATCTCTTTTCATCCTGAACCACCAGAACTTTCATTTTAGGTCTTGGTACATCTTGGTGGTTCCAGGATGCATCGCATAAGGAGTTCCGTGAGCTTCCTCAAATATCTCCTTCCGTAATTCTGGATCGTCGGGAATACATAAGCGATCCCTGAGGTAGAGTACTCCACTATCAGAGATCCGAAACCCATTGTCCTTTCCTTCTAAGACCTCTTGCTTGATCCTCTGAAGGCTTGGGTCACGGGCTTGCTTTTCCAGTATATCATCGAACATCGTCGGTGTTATCGTCATGGTCGAGAGCTGTCCGGAGATGATTTCAACCCCGTAACGCATAATCTCTTTTTCTAAGGGCCGAGATAACACTAATAGAGACATCAAGGTGGCGCAGGACTTCCTGCTGAGTGCATCAGCCACCTTGTTAGCTTTCCCCGGATGGTAGAGAATCTCACAGTCATAATCCTTGACGAGCTCGAGCCATCTGTGCTGTCTCATGTTCAGGTAATGCTCGGTAATCAAGGCACTACTGAACAGCTCCTCTGCGGTCTACGGTCTGTGGTCTATGAGCTCCGCCGGCCACATTCAGAGCTATTTCTGGTCGGATCATCTTCAGCATGAGTCTGCCCCTTTCTCTTTCCGTGCTGACCAACTCTGGGTATAGGCATGCGAGTCGGTTGAATCTCTTCACGGCTTCGCTGACCGATAGGTCACATGCAGTCTCTGATTGACTCAATGTCAATTTGAATTGGTTTACAACATCAAGCGGCAACTTCGTTTCCACTCATCATTCGTATGTCCCAATCTAACCGACATTGATCAACTATACCACATACATCCCATGCAATGAACTAATCACTAGTTTCAAAGGGAACGAGCTCATCATTTCTTATTCATACTTTCAGAAAAGGAAAATGTTAACATATAACATTCCTTATTTCTAATCGAAACAAAACTACTTGAGAAGATAGTTTATTACGACTCCCACTAGGACAAACCCTAGTGCAGTTGTAATTATTTTTAGTCCTATCTTCCTTGGCCTCATTAGGGTAGTCTCAGGCTGGCCAATAAGTTGACTGTTTGTGGAACTCTCTTCATTCTTTTCGAGGCCAGCTACCACAGGATTCTCTTGAACCTTGTGCTCCAGTAGTTCCAAAGACAACTCAAAGATATGTTATCCACCCTTCATAGCGGCCCCATACGTGATGCAACTACCATGAAATCATTTAGCGAGAGCATACCAAGGCCCATATCCGATAATTGTCGATGCGGAAACTCCTGCTGCTCGAGTCTCCTAAAAAGACCATCGAGCCTTCTCATGTGTCCGATGACCCCACCATCAGGTTTATAAACTATTTCTTCAATAGCTTCCCTCAATTGGTTTCGTAACACATCACGACAGGTCATCGTAGTGATCGTCCATGCCATCTAAAATTGAAATAAATTAAGTCAGTACAAAATCGACTAACCAGTACGAAACCGGCTTAATTCAATTTATATGAGCATAGACCATACACAATTAATTACGAAAATCAATTCTTCATAATTTTAGGAGTTTTTTTTTTGGTTGATGAGTTCAACTGAACAATCGACTCCCCTAGTTTTTATTCCGAATTCAAGTTGTACTAACAACTATTCGACACTTGGGTTATTATTTAAATTGACCATCGTCAAATTTCTTCGCTGATCAATTTTGATTTACCTAATTTGTCTACCTTTGACCAAATCACAAGTATTTCTTGTGAAGCTAGTATAAGTTTTTCGTTCGTTCATCTACGCATAATTAGACTAAAGCTAGCATAAAGTTATCATTCATGTTTTCATGCATATTTAAGCTAAAGGCTTTTCATATCATACATGAACAAAATAAGTTAAGACATTTTATATCATACGTGAACAAAATAAGCTAAAGGCATTTTATATCATACATTAACAAAATAAGCTAAGACATTTTATATCATACATGAACAAAATAAGCTAAGGCATTTCATATCATACCTGAACAAAATAAGCTAAGGCATTTCATATCATACATGAACAAAATAAGTTAAGGCATTTCATATCATACATGAACGAAATTAACAAAATTAGAGTAGACATAGAATTCTTACTTGGAGCGGCAGAATTTGGAGCTTGATGTGTGTGTAGTGGAAAGGCAGATCCGCTCTGATACCAACCTGTCACGCCCGCCCTTTTCGGACCCACTTCCCAGAGGGGCGGCGCGTGACACGACCGTACATACATACATTACATACAGCGGAAGACTTTATACATACTTCTTTATTCTTACAGCGGAAGACTTTAGACTTATTTTTTTTCTTTTAAACATAACATGCATTGATATATATATATATATACTTCTTCTTCTTAACATAGGGCATGCATCATAGCATATATAGATACTTCTTCTTACTTCTTCCTTACTTCTTCTTATTAACATAGAGCATGCATCATAACATATATAGATACTTAGTGCTTAGTTCAAGTTCTTAAACATCGTCGTCATACGGAGACATAAGTAAGGACATCCATAAACGTCATCATCATAGGTAAACATATATATATAGACCTAACGGATCTTCTCCACCATGCCACTTCCACACACATTTGGCCCCTCCTGCTGCTCCCTTTAGTTTATCCATCCCTTACCCTTATCTGCAGTACGAGGGAAAGATAAACTATAAGCACATAGGCTTAGTAAGATCCAGTCCTACTCACAAAAAACCATATATCGACATTAATCATGGCATGTAACATTCATAACATATAAGCAATATAACATGTAACATACATGGCGTAATCAACTTAACATGTAACATAAGTAACGTGAGTAAACATAACGTGTATCATCCATAACATGGCAGCATAACATGTATCATCTATAACATAGCATCATATCATGTAAATATATGACTTAATTAAACATAACATATAACATACGTAACATAGCAAATCAACATAACATACAACATATATGTATGACATATCAAACATAACATACATCATATATAACATAGTGGCATAAACATGGCATATCAAACATAACATACATCATATGTAACATAGTGACATAAATATGACATATCAAACATAACATACTTCATATGTAACATATCAACATGGCCTGTGAACATAACAATCTAATCATGTAACATATGCAAGATGCTTTTGAAAACATATATTATAGGTACGTAAATATAAATCTCAACATATTTGGGTCCGGTATTGTACAACTTCTTCATTATCATAGCGTGCATCCCTAAATAGGCCCGAGGTAGCAAGTCTCGAACCTAATAGGTTACTAGGCCCGATCTTAGTCCGTCGACCTAGGGCAATCGTCATAGCGTAGAAGCCCATCCTAGGCCCGAGTCTTACTCCATCGACCTAAGGCATCTTGGAGCCCATCCCGTACTAGGCCCGAATCTTATTCCATCGACCTAGGGGCAATCATACATAGAAGCCCATCCTAGGCCCGAGTCTTATTCCATCGACCTAGGGCATCTTAGGAGCCCATCCCTTCTTGGACCCTGTTAGGGTCTTGGTACAAGCCATGCAGAAGGTAAAATACTTATATGCTTATTCTATAACATAGCTTATTTCATTTTGCAAACATAGCATACTTCATTTCATAACACATCATGCTTCCCTTCATGAACATATCATCTTTCATTTCGTAAACATACCATTCTTCATTTCATAACATATCATTCTTCATTTCATCATCATGTCATATTCATGTCGTGAACATACCATTTTGTTTCATTTCATAATCTTATCTTTTTCCATTTCATAACATATTTTAAACATCGCATACACATAGACATGGCATAAGACATGGCATGCATTTACCCAACATAAAACACATGTTAGCCTATTTATTTAACTTAGCAACAACTTCATATGCACATAAGACTTGAATTAACCTAAGGCATGTTATCTTCATCTAGCATTAATTAATATCACAAGTCAACATGCATTCACCCAACATAAAACACATGTTAGCCTATTCATTTAACTTAACAACAACTTCATATGCACATAAGACTTGAATTAACCTAAGGCATGTTATCTTCATCTAGTATTAATTAATATCACAAGTCAACATGCATTCACCCAACATAAAGTCAACATGCATTCACCCAACATAAAACACATGTTAGCCTATTCATTTAACTTAACAACAACTTCATATGCACATAAGACTTGAATTAAAACTTCATCTAATCCCCAAAATGCATGATGGCCGAATGGTCCATAGGGGTGTCTAGGGCTATCCTTCATCCTAATTCATTTAACACAACCACAACTATTCATGGTGGCCGAATGATCCATAGGGTTTCCTAGGGTTATCTTTTAACCTAATTCATTTAACATAACACAACAACTTCATTTGCATATAAAACAAGAACTAGACTTCATTTAATCACCCAAAACATAGGTTGGCCGAATGATCCATAGGGTTTTCTAGGGTTATCTTTTAACCTAATTCATTTAACATAACACAATAACTTCATTTGCATATAAAACAAGAACTAGACTTCATTTAATCACCCCAAAACATAGGTTGGCCGAATGATCCATAGGGTTTTCTAGGGTTATCTTTTAACCTAATTCAGTTAACATAGCAACAACTTCATTTGCATATAAAACAAGAATTAAAACTCCATTTAGTCACCCAAAACATAGGTTGGCCGAATGATCCATGTAGGGTTTTTAGGGTTAACCTTTAACCTAATTCATTTAACATAATAACAACATCATTATCCTACAAAACATGGATTAAACTTCATTGAATCATCAAGATCTAGGGGTGGCTGAATGGTCCATGTAGGTCTTTAGGGTTAACCTTTAACCTAATCCATTTTAAATCCTAGCATCATCATATAGCTACAAAAAAAAATATAGCATGGAACTTCATTGAAACCTAAAATCATGGCTTGGCCGAATAGACTTTAGTGGCTATTAGGGTTAGCTTTTAACCTAATCCCTTTTTCCATCTTAACATCATCATCTACTTCCTAAACATAGCATACAACTTCATTGATAAACCAAAACCTAGCTTGGCCGGATATAACATATAGGTTTCTTTTACAAACATCAATCGAAGCTACTCGTATGCAGGTGAGGGATACTTACATCCTTCGCTTTGCTTGTAGTGTGAGATAAACTAAGGAACACAAAACCTAGCCCTTGCTTCTTGCTTGAAGGAGTTTCGGCCAAGAGTGGAAATGGAGAGGAAATGGAGAGGAAGAGCTTTAGGATTTCGGTGAGAAGAAGAAGAGAAGTGGAGAAAGTGAAGTTGCTCACTCATGCCTCCTCATCCCCCCCTATTTATTCACCTAAAGAGTCCCTTAATCTCCCTTACACTTAACCATAATTTCCCTTATTCCTCTAATGATATAGTCCTATTGGGCTTCTGGTTAGTGGGTGCATCTATAGGGCTTGGCTATCTCTAGAGGTTTGGGGTTCAATTCCTAGGCCTTGCATCCCTTTTTGGCTTATTTTCTTTTATTTTTGAAAAGGCCCACATAAAGCCCATGATCATCAAGCCAAAAATTCTTGTAAAATTTCTAGGAATTTTACGGGCGTTACAGAAACATCCTATGCTATTACATTATATAAACAATTTGATAGACAGTTATAGGCTTTTTTTTTGGGTCCATTGTGATATCAATTTCTTCAAATTTGAAAGTTCCTACAATATGCTGGTCTCCTACTTTTAGCTTTGATTGCTGATAGATCAACACTAATGCTCTCTTATGTGCAGGAAGTGCTCAGCAGTAGATTGCTGAAGCTCATTTGTATCTATTGAGATCAACTTGATAGAGGTATCAGATGAGACTGCACCATATTCCACCAGACAAAAAAGATTAATATGTTTTTTCATTCTTAGCCGAATAATGACCCCTTGAAATGCAATCCAGGGAGAAAAATAGATTTATAGGCACAAGACAAAAACCTAAAGGTATGCAGCGGAAGCGCATCATTACAATAGAGCCCTGCACCTACACATCAATTATTCCACAACCCAGACAAGCCCTGCAGAGATCACATAACGGGGCCATGCGCAACCGCTTGGCAGCATTGAAGAAGAGGCTATGGATAACCTTTCTCTTGCACTCAAGGAGCTAGAGCTTATCCAGCAAGCAAAGGAGTATGATTTTAATAATCGAAGACATCGTGAAAACAATAAGAAAGCATATTTTCAAGAAAAAGCACCCGAAGTCAGAGAATCACGACAGGCACTATGGAGGACACACAATACACTCCAAGATACTTTTCGAAAAATCAGACAAGTGCCACCCTGAGAAGCATATGGTGGGCTCGGAACAATGTAAATTATTAAAGAAGTGAGCCCCGGGGAGCCCTTCTTTATTAAAGGTATTGTCAGTGCGGTAGGCAGAATGGATTTGATCTTATCTCTAAAGATTTGATCTTATAGTGCGGTAGGCAGAATGAATTCGATCTTATCTTCAAAGATCATCATTCTATAAATAGATCCCCGCACTCTTCTTGCAAGTCACGTCGAAACACGACGAGCCTTCTTGAAGTTTAAGAGTGAAGTGTGAAGCTTTGTAAAGTTTCTGTAAGTTTGTAAGCTTGTTCCTAAACTCTAATACAGTTTGTGTAAGCTTTTGCTAATTCTAGTTACCAAATTTGTATTAAATTTTAGAAGACGTTTCCGCCCATTTTTGGTATCAGAGCTAATATTTTCTATGGCTAACTAATTTCTTTGAGGTGCTCTAAGTTAGGGGAACGATTTTTCAGTATAACCTTAAAACATCCAAAACCCTTTTTCAGAATTTCTTGAAAAAACTAAAGTAATCCCTAAGGTGGCACAGAGGCCGGACCTAATAAGCCCACTATAAGATTACTTTGGGATAGAAGTAAGGAAAGTTTAAGTCATCTGGTTTTGATAAGGCGACCGAGCAAGAAATTTGTTTACAAAAGACTGTAGTACACGTAAATCCATGAGATGGGAGTTGTGAGTCAGGTGAGTAAGCAAGTTTAACTACTCCTAAGCCGTAAGGAATTAGATGATGTAAATGTCTGAACAATGGGAAAAATCAATTCAGGAAGATTATCCAACACTCCCAATGTCGGATTTGCCTATGAGGTACAAAATGTGGTTGATTATTTAGCAAGTCATGGTGTAAGAGCACTTGCAGGAAGAAGCTATAGCACTCAAAATCTGTTGGGCCAAAATTGGATAATACGGCAATCAGCTATAACTATACCAATGAAACAATACCCAAATTCAGTTGCTAATTGCTATTAAAGAACAACTCAATAATATTGAAGAGAGACTACAGAAGTTGGAAGCACAACCAGCACAAAAAGAAGCTAGTCTTCCTGAAGCAATTATCAACAATCTGAACGACAGAATACGAGCTCTCAAGATCTCAGAAAAACCACTTGAGAAGACTGGTAAATTACTGGTTTTTAATAATCCTTATACTCTATTTGAACAGGAAAAATTAAAAGCCCGTAAATGACGATGAGGACTATTACTACCAACCCTCCTGTTACAAGTATTACCCGAAGAGAAGAAGCTCCTCTTTTTGAGGACCAGATTCGAGATTACAGACAGAATCAACGAAGGAGATATAACCTCCAAAGGACGCTACGAAGAATTTCTAGGGGATTCACAGGAGAACCCTACAATGACACCCTTGAACAACAGATGGACCCTCAAACCCAACTCAGGCTGTCTATGCAAGAACGAGCCTCTATTGTACCAGCAAAAGTTCTGTATCATTCAAGGCGAGATGACATACATCACAGAGTGTATATACACAGAGTTGAGGAGGCTATTCTGGTTACAAATAATCAGGTGGATAGAACCTTTATCCAACCTGAAAGTTTTCAGCAACTCCAAAGGAGTGGTATATAACTTCGAGAATAGTTAAGGAGACCTAACCATGAACGGAGTCCTTTTGTTGTTGTTAATTCTTCATTTCTGAAGTCTGCAATTTTCTTGATAATGTGAGGCTGAAGTTTGATACTTCTGTTGCCAATAGTTGCCCCCAGAAAATCAATTGAGTTGGATGCTATTTTCATTTTTGTTGGACTCAGAATAAGACCATTTTCCGTGCAGATTTGGATCATCTTCTTCAGATGTATTTCATGTTCCTGTTCATTCTTTGAAGTATAACAGTGAGATAGAACAACAGGTCCTCAAATGTCACACCTGTGGATGTGAAGCTATGAAGAAATGGCGTATTTACTGTCCGGAATGTGATATTGCTTCCTGTGGACAATGTGGACCTCTTTACTTTGATACAAAGGTACCTGTTGAAAAACATGAACCTGTTTATTTTAATTCAAGATCTTTGATACAGGAACAGCAAAATTACATTGTATGGCTTGAAGAGGAAATGGCCAAAATGAAGTTGGGAATTGAAGCTACCAAAGAGCAGCATCAGAAAGAAAAACTGGAAATGCAAAAGGAGAAGGAAGAACAGATTGAAAAACTCCAAAGGGAGATCTCAGCAATAACATTAGAAAGAGATGTTGAGTTAGAAGAAATCCAGCTTCAGAAAGATCAGCTTGAACTCGAAGTAAAAGACTTAAAGAAGCAAATGGAAGAAACAGAAGAAACAACAGAAATAGCCACAGTCCTCATAGATGAAGGAAATCAAAAGGAGGTAACTGCTTTAGTTTCAGAAAAACCTAAGGCATTTACTAACAGACTATGCATTGAATCCTATTTCTTTTCCAGTGCCTCAATGGATCCTCACCAATGATACCTGCCTGTTTCAAAGTTTCAATCGTATTATGAAATTTCTCTTGAAAACCCGGATTACTTATCTGGCTTATTGAGGCAAACTCCTTGATAGCATAGTATTCTTCTTCTTCAAGGTTCAATTCTTCTAATGTGGCAGTAATGGAGGTTTCCTGCTGTGTTTTGACAATTGTGATATTTTTATAGAATGTAACTTCATTCCCCTCTATTCGTATACCTCCATAGGTTGACCTGATGAAATTGCAGCCGAGAATCATCTGAATTCCTCCGCCAATCTTCATAGGAAAAGAGTATGTATAGGGTATTCTGTAAGTATGTTCCCCTATTTTCATGTTGTCACGCCCGCCCTTCCGGGACCCTAAATGTCCGGAGAGGCGGCGCGTGACGCGACCGTACATACATTACATACAGCGGAAGACTTTATACATACTTCTTAATTCTCACAGCGGAAGACTTTAGACATACTTCTTAATACTTTTTTTTTTGTTTTTCTTTTAAACATAAACATGCATTAACACATATATACATATATATATATATACTTCTTCTTCTTAGCATAGAGTATGCTTCATAGCGTGGATAGATACTTCTTCTTACTTCTTCTTTACTTCTTCTTCTTAACATAGAGCATGCATCATATATGCAGATACTTAGTGCTTAGTAAATTCATAACATCATCATCATAAGGAGACATAAGTGACGACATGAATAGACATCTTTATCATAGGTAAACATGTTTAGACCTAACGGATCTTCTCCACCATGCCACTACCACACACATTGGCCCCTCCTGCTGCTCCCTTTAGTTTATCCATCCCTTACCCTTATCTGCAGTACGAGGGAAAGATAAACTATAAGCACATAGGCTTAGTAAGATCCTGTCCTACTCACTAAAACCATACATTATCATTAATCATGGCATGCAGCATTCACAACATAGAAGCAATATAACATGTAACATACTTGGTGTCATCAACTTAACATGTAGCATAAGTAACGTAAGTGAAATATAACATGGATCACCGTATCATCAAACATAACTTATAATGTATCTAACGTAAACATGTAAACATTCATAGCATAGTGTAAAGCATAACTTTCATAACGTATCTAACGTAAGCATGTAAACATTCATAACATATCATAAAACATAACTTTCATGACATATAACTTAACGTTCTTGGCATATCGTTTAACATAACATGTAACTTAACAATCATGACATATTATTTAACATTACATGTAACTTAACAATCATGGCATATTATTTAACATTACATGTAACTTAACAATCATGGCATATTATTTAACATTACATGTAACTTAACAATCATGGCATATTACTTAACATAACATGTAACTTAACAATCATGACATACATATGCAAGATGCTTTTGAAAATATATATATTAGGTACGTAAATATAAATCTCAACATATTTGGGTCCGGCATTGTACCACTTCTTCATTATCATAGCGCGCATCCCTAAATAGGCCCGAGGTAGCAAGTCTCGAACCTAATAGGTTTCTAGGCCCGAGTCTTATTCCATCGACCTAGGGGCAATCGTCATAGCGTAGAAGCCCATCCTAGGCCCGAGTCTTACTCCATCGACCTAAGGCATCTTGGAGCCCATCCCGTACTAGGCCCGAATCTTATTCCATCGACCTAGGGGCAATCATACATAGAAGCCCGTCCTAGGCCCGAGTCTTATTCCATCGACCTAGGGCATCTTAGGAGCCCATCCCTTCTTGGACCTTGTTAAGGTCTTGGTACAAGCCATGCAGAAAGTAAAATACTTATATGCTTATTTTACAACATAGCTTATTTCTTTAACATAGCATAGCATACTTCATTTCATAACGCATCATGCTTCATTTCATTCACATAGCATAGCATACTTCATGTCATAACATCTTAGCTTATTTCATTAACATAGCATAGTATACTTCATTTCATACACATCATGCTTCATTTCATTCACATAGCATAGCATACTTCATTTCATAACAACTTATCCTATTTCATTAACATAGTCATGGCATACTTTATTTCATAACAACATAACTTATTTCATTAACATAGCATGGCATGCTTCATTTCATAACAACATAACTTATTTCATTAACATAGCATGGCATGCTTCATTTCATAACCACATAACTTATTTCATTAACATAGCATGGCATGCTTCATTTCATAACAACATAACTGATTTCATTAACATAACATAGCATACAATTCATAGTATGAACTTCATTGTACCCTAAAGAGATCAAAGGTGGCCGAATGGTCCTTATAGGCTTTTTAGGGTTTAGACCTTTAACCTAATTCAAGTAACATACATATGCATACAAATTCCATAAAATTCATGGTATGAACTTCATTGTAACCTAAGAACCAAAGGTGGCCGAATGGTCCATGTAGGGCCTTTGGGTTTAACTTTTGACCTAATCCCCTTTTTAAACTTAACCTCATCATATAGTTACAAAACATAGTATGGAACTTCATTGAAACCCTATAGTGGGGTTTGGCCGAATAGAACTATAGTGTTCATTAGGGTTAGCTTTTGCTCTAACCCACTTTAAACCCTAAGATCATCATCTAGTTCCCATAATATGGCATGGAACTTCATTGAAACCCTAAAGTAGGGTTTGGCCGAATAGAACTAAAGTGTTCATTAGGGTTAGCTTTTGTTCTAACCCACTTTAAACCCTAACATCATAATCTAGTTATAAAACATAGCATAAACATAGCATAGAGCTTCTTTGAGACCCTAGTTCATGACTTGGCCGAATGGGTCATGGAGGCCTCTAGAGTTAGATCTTTATCCTAATCCCTATAACATGCTAACATCATCACTTGCAAGCAAAAACAAGATATAACTTCAATAAAACACCAACAAAACCCATGTTGGCCGAATGGTTCATAGGGTTTCCTAGGTTTAACTTTTGACCTAATCCATTTTAAGCCCTAACATCATCATCTAATTACAAAAGCATGGCATACAACTTCATGGAAACCCTAGATCATATCTTGGCCGAATATAACAATATAAATTTCTTTTATAAAACGTCAACCGAAGCTACTCGTATGCAGGTGAGGGATACTTACATCCTTCGCGTTGCTTTTGGTGGAGAAGACAACCTAAAGAACCAACCTAGCCCTAGCTTTCTTGCTTGGATGAGGCTCGGCCAAAAGAGGGAAATGGAGAGGGAAGCCTTAGAATTTCGGTGAGAAGAGAGGAAGAAGAAGAGAGGAAGTAAACAATTTCAATCTTCCCTCTTTTTTATAAAGGGGGGAGGAAGAGAAGTTCCTCTTTTCTTTTCTATGCCTCTTCATTTACCCTTAGTCCCATTTATCTATAGTCCCCCCCTTTCCTTAATCATACAATCCTATTGTGCTTATGGTTAGTGGGTACATCTATAGGGCTTGGCTATCTCTAGAGGTCTGGAGTTCAATTCCTAGGTCTTGTATCCATTTTTGGCTTATTTTCTTTTATTTTGGAAAAAGGCCTACATAAAGCCCATTATCATCAAGCCAAAAATTCTTGTAAAATTGCTAGGAATTTTACGGGCGTTACACATGTACCCTCCCTTTAGCTTTTTATCAGCAGTTGTATGAGAATTAATTCCACTGAAATTGACTATGAAGGTGTTTGGTTCAACGACTTCTTTTGGTACTGCTGCAAGATCTATACAACAAGTGGTTGCCCCTGTGTCTAGTACAATAGAGGCTCGTTCTTGCATAGACAGCCTGAGTTGGGTTTGAGGGTCCATCTGTTGTTCAAGGGTGTGATTGTAGGGTTCTCCTGTGAATCCCCTAGAAATTCTTCGTAGCGTCCTTTGGAGGTTATATCTCCTTCGTTGATTCTGTCTATAATCTCGAATCTGGTCCTCAAAAAGAGGAGCTTCTTCTCTTCGGGTAATACTTGTAACAGGAGGGTTGGTAGTAATAGTCCTCGTCGTCATTTACGGGCTTTTAATTTTTCCTGTTCAAATAGAGTATAAGGATTATTAAAAACCAGTAATTTACCAGTCTTCTCAGGTGGTTTTTCTGAGATCTTGAGAGCTCGTATTCTGTCGTTCAGATTGTTGATAATTGCTTCAGGAAGACTAGCTTCTTTTTGTGCTGGTTGTGCTTCCAACTTCTGTAGTCTCTCTTCAATAACAGATTTGGTAACTAGAATTAGCAAAAGCTTACACAAACTGTATTAGAGTTTAGGAACAAGCTTACAAACTTACAGAAACTTCACAAAGCTTCACACTTCACTCTTAAACTTCAAGAAGGCTCGTCGTGTTTCGACGTGACTTGCAAGAAGAGTGCGGGGATCTATTTATAGAATGATGATCTTTGAAGATAAGATCGAATTCATTCTGCCGCATAGCAGGCAAAAGAACCCTGCTCCTACACATCAAGCATCACACAACCCATACAACAAGCCATTATGCAACCTCTTGGCAGCCTGCATAGCAGGCAAAAGAGCCCTGCTCCTACACATCAAGCATCACACAACCCATACAACAAGCCATCCAGAGATCACATAACAGGGCCATGCAATCGCTTTGGCTGCCTAGGTGTCAGGTTAACAGGATAACCTGTACATAGTAAGCCGGTATAAAATACTAAGAAATTAACAATTTTGACAGAGCAGATACTAAGAAAATAATTAGCCAATGTGCTAAGTTGAATTTTGATATTTGGAAAAAATTAAATGGTGATACTTATTAAAAGTGTGGCAAGCGGGAAGGTATAAATTACTTAACACGTGTTACAATTGCAATATCCAAAATCCTAGTAGATAATGAATATAGTAAAGGGAAAATTTTGATTGATCAAGATTGATCAGATGTACGCCAAATGGAAAAAAAATTGAAAATAAGATTTCTTGGCAATTCAAAGTGAAGGAGGATACTCTAGATAGATTTCATTTGTGAGAGCATTTGTACAAAATGGATTTACTACCGATTTAGATTAAGCATAGACTAAATCTTAGGTTGGCTTGCTTAGTTAGAATAATTAATTAAATATTGATTGAAGCTTGAGTTGTTTAGTTAGTTGTTTAAGATAAATGAAAAAGGAATAGAATATTTTTATTCACTTTTGTTTGTAACCTAAATGACTAATTAGTCAAGTGATGTTTTGAATAATTGATTAATATTGATGTGGTCGTAGATGAATTTTCTGGCTTCCCTTCAATGTCAAGGTGCATGCAGGAAGCTTGGAGGTTCTCTTCAGCCATAACAGTAATAGAATATGAAATGAAAACGCGAACAACCAAAGCAGAGAGCAGAGACAGAATTTAACGTGGTTCGAAATAAGGATTCCTACTCCACGGGGGTGAGCTCTCCCATGAGCTACGGTGCCAAAGCGCTTTCACTATGAATTTTCTCCTTCGCGGAAAAAGCTTCTGGAGGCGGAGGAAAAAAACCTCTTACAATTAGCTCAATATATAGATGTTGAAAGAATGGAGCTCACTACTTCTCCTCGTCTCCTTCTTCCTTCCTTCGCCGGCGATGTGGTGGCTCTCCCCTTCGAGCGTGCCTTTTTTGTTGGTGCAATCGGCCCAGGTCACGATTGACCAGGACTCGAGCTTGGCTCAAGAGATGTTTTGATGTTCGACAAAAACATAAGACAATGTAATTGTCATGGGAAAGTCCAAGCCTTAGGTACTTGGCATGGAAAGTCCAAGTGGGACACTTGGCATTTGGGAAAGTCCAAGCATGGGTCTTAGCAATGTAAAGTCCAAGCATGGGTTTTGGCAAAGTAAAGTCCAAGCATGGGTCTTGGCATGGAAAGTCCAACATGGGTTGGCAAGGGAAAGTCCAAGCTTGAGTCTTGGCATTTAAGAAGTCCAAGGGGTTTGATATTGGCGGCGTAAAGTCCAAGCGAGAGTCTTGGCAGCATAAGTCCAATGGTTGGCGGCGTAAAGTCCAAGCGGAGTCTTGGCGGCGTAAGTCCAATGTGCCTTGGTGGTGTAGACACCGTTAGCATGACATAGCCGATGGAAGTACCTGAAGGCTAGCGCGATGGATGAATAATTCATGGATGACTTGGAGGGATCCGAGAGGCCAGAGGCTAATGGAGGTGGCTAGAAGGCTTAGGTCTAGGCTAAGGGTGGTCTAACAAGTATGGGGGAACCATACTTGGGCTAAAACCTCATGTTTGAGGTGTGTCAGTCGATTGTTGCCATGTGACAGTCGACTGGTGTAAGTCAACTAGGGTTTGACTATGGGAAGTGGCCTAGCAGTCGACTGCCAAAGATAGGCAGTCGACTGATCATGTGGTCAGTCGACTGATGCTCGGTGTTTCGGCCATAGAATGAGGTCTCACTTGACTGCTGCAGTCAGCAGTCGAGTGGAGGCTCGACTAGTCGACTGATGGTCATGATCAGTCGACTGATGATGGATCCGTTGGACTTTTCCATCGTGGATCTAGCCATTGTCTCACGATAACAGTGACATCAGTCGACTGATGGTCCTGAGCAGTCGACTGATCGACTTTTTCTAGCACAGGTAGAAGCTTTATAAGAAGCTCGTGAAGGAGGCAAAAGGGATGGTTCTTTGAGGCAATTTGGAGCGAGTTGCTGCTGCAATTCAGGGTCTCCAAGTGCTACTCGATCAACCTAGCAAGCAAGCATTCAAAAGCTCGGTGTAAAGTTTTCTTTACTTGCATTTTAGTGTAGTTGCTTGTATTTTCTTTGTATTACTGTTGTAATCTATTGTACGGGGTTTTTCCACCTTCGACTTGTGTTGAGAAGGAGTTATTTGTGATTAGTGAGTGCATGAGCATCACTAGAGCTCTTTAGAGCTCGATCCGTGGAGTAGGAACCGTTCGATTTCGAACCACGTTAAACATCTTGTGTTTGTGATTGTGTTTCATGTTATTGCTTTTATTATTATTATTCCACTGTGCTAACACGATTTGTAGATGCGATCACGATCGAATTCCATCAACGAACGACAACAAGCTATTCACCCCTCTAGCTTCCAATCGATCCCCTACAAGTGGTATCAATATGGATCATTGGGAAAGCTTGTGTATAAGTCATGTGCATTGAGCCCATGGAATATGATCCAAAATAATGTTTTGAAAACATTTTAAAATCATTTTTGAAAAACCTTGGTGAAGTCTATCTTTTGATAGCAATCACCATTGATGAGATTGATACAAAGTGAGCTAAAACTTAGGAGTTTTCTTCACTTTTGAATTTTGTATCAATTTCAGTATTTTATGGGTAAAATAATTTTCAAATATTTTTCACCCATTGTATTGACTATAAGTAATATACGTATGAATTTTCATGATTTTTTGATATACATAGAATTACTTATGATTTTCTAAAATTTGACTGATGTGAGTGTCAGTCGACTGGTAACTGACGGAGTCGACTGCCAATGCTGATTTCAGGAAAATAAGGCATGTTTAGCTTGTGTTCAACTACGGTTAAGGTTCCTAACCACTTCTAACCCTAGGATATGCTTTGGGAAGCATTATAAAGGGTGAAAATCCATTGGATATGGATTAGGAGAGGTGTTAGGGTAATGTATCAAATTTAAGGTGGGGAGAGTTCATGTTTGAACTTTTAACCTTATTTTTGATGATTTAGAGTTCCTATTGGCTTAGGGACTTCCCAAGGACATTGTTGGTGCAATGGTTAAGGGGGAGCAAGCCTTTAGGGGGAGGTATCCATCTTGGGATGATGGATGTGTTTTCTTCTTGAAGGGGAGAAGTTATGGGGAGAATGTTATCAATTGAAAAATTGATGGGTTTTTAAGAGACCCAATTTGGAAATTGGGAGAGTGAATAGGATTTGTTGGTGCAATCGACCCAAGTTACGATTGACCAGACTCGAGTTTGACTTGAGTGATGTTTTGATGTTTGACATAGTATATTTGACATTGATGTCGGTTAATATTTTGGGGAGATTGTTTATACAATCGACCCAGGTTATAATTGACCAGACTCGAGTTTGACTCGAGGGAGACTTTGATGGTTGACTAGGTTTGACCATGTGATTATGGGAAAGTCCAAGCATGAGTCTTGGCAAGGTAAAGTTCAAGTCATGACTACTTGACATGGAAAGTCCAAGTGGGACACTTGGCATTTGGGAAAGTCCAAGTCTTGAGTACTTGGCACAAGGGAAGTCCAAGCATGGGTCTTGGCATGGAAAGTCCAACATGGGTTGGCAAGGGAAAGTCCAAGCTTGAGTCTTGGCATTTGAGAAGTCCAAGGGGTTTGATATTGGCGGCGTAAAGTCCAATGGTGGAGTCTTGGCAGCATAAGTCCAATGGTTGGCGGTGTAAAGTCCAAGCGGAGTCTTGGCGGCGTAAGTCCAATGTGCCTTGGCGGTGTAGACACCGTTAGCATGACATAGCTGATGGAAGCACCTAAAGGCTAGCGCGATGGATGAACAAGTCATGGATGACTTGGAGGGATCCGAGAGGCGTGAGGCTGATGGAGGTGGCTAGAAGGCTTAGGTCTAGGCTAAGGGTGGTCTAGCAAGTATGGGGACACCATACTTGGGTTAAAACCTCATCTTTGAGGTTGGCAGTCGACTGACATTATGGTCGGTTCGACTGCCGTGAGTTGACTAGAGCTCGACTGCCATTTAGGGCTGAAATTGCCTTGCGATCAGCTAATTGGGCGATTGACTCGCGATCCAATCGCCATGGATGGCGATCATTGCCGCGAGTCATGAGTCACAGAATGCTCGTAGTCGTGGGCGATACGGGGCTGGCAATCGACTGCTAATGTTGGCAGTCGACTAGTGAGAGTCCCGTTGGAACTTTTCCAGCATGGATTGAGCCATTGTTTCACAATGGCATCGATCGACCGGGTGACTTATGGCGATCGGTGATCGCGGGAAATCGGCCCGTCTGAGTTTAAAAAGAGGAGCTCGTGGAGGATTTCGGCATTGGTTCTTTGGCAGCTTTGGTGAGGCAATTTGAAGGCGATTTGCAGGTGCATTTCAGGGTCCTTCAAGCTCATCCAAGCAACCAACAAGCAAGCGCTCAAAACTCTAGTTTGTAAAGTGTTCTTTACATTTTCACTTGTATTTGCTTGTTTACTTTGCATTACTTATTGTAATCACTTGTAAGAGGTTTCTCCACCTCCGACGTGTTGTCAAGAAGGAGTTTATTGCTTAGTGGTGTTTGTGGCATCGCTAGGGTTCGTACGAACCCAATCCGTGGAGTAGAAACCATTCAGTTCCGAACCACATTATATCGTGCGTGTTGTCATTGTATCTTGTATTTGTATTTGTAATTATTTATTCCGCTGCGTACTAACAAGATTGTAGACAACCAACGCGAATGACTTCCATCGACGTATAGCACGACGCTATTCACCCCCCCTCTAGCGGGCGCACATGTCCTAACAAGTGGTATCAGAGCCTGGGGCTCTTCTACAGACTAACCGCCGAGAGATAAAGAAGCTAGAGGGAAGATGGAATTCCAAGACAAGCTTGGATGGGATATCAACACTCCACCGCCATACGACCGAGAAGATTTTCCGATGTGGAGAGCAAGAATGGAAACATTCTTGATGATGGACATAGAGGATTGGTTCATCCTCGTAGAAGGCTTTGAGCCTCCTAGGGACAAGAAAGGAGAAGTCCTCAAGTTAAAGAAATGGATCCAAGAGCAAAGGCTAAAATTCAAGACCGAAGCCAAGGTAACAAAACTTTTAGAAGATTTGATACCTAATGATGTTTTGTCTAGGCTAGGTGAATATCTAGATGCCAAGGAGCTATGGGAAAAATTGGCAAAATTCCATGAAGAGCTTCACTCAATTCAAGAATAAGAAGAAGAAGAAGAGTGCTCACCCTCTCAAGCTCAAAAAGAAGCAAGTACATCGTCATCCAAAGAGCTTGAGGATTCGGAGGTTGATAGGGAATCAATATCCGGATCGGAAGAGGTGGAAAAAGTGGAAGAAGCATCCACCTCTAGGATTGAGGGGGAAGAGAGAACTTCCACACTGGAACATCAAGAAGAAGCTTCGACATCCTGTCAAGATGAAGAAGCTCAAAATCCGATTCCGGCACCTACAACCACCCTAGGTAACTCAAGCAATATGATTTTAAATAAAAAACATATAATTTGCTTTGAGTGTAGGGAATCCGGACACTACAAGAGTAAGTGTCCAAAAAGGGTAAAGAAGGCTCAATCGGCTCCAAAAGTCAAGGATGTCGGTGCCCCAAGTCAAAAGAGCAAGGAGCATGTCATATGCTTCAAATGCAACTCAAGGGGGCATTACCGGAGTCAATGCAAGAAGGGGGAGAAAAAGGCTCAAAATGGAGCATCACATGTAGGGGGAGCTAAGGCTAACCCTAAGGTATATTTTAGTAATGCTCTTTCTAATTCTTATAGTCAAAAGCATGCTAGGAATAATTTTAATAGTCTTGATATTTATCATAAAGAGCATGCTAGAAGTAAGGAATTTTGCTTAGGAGCCAAGAGGGTCAATTTTTCAAGAAAGGAGAAATTTGAGACTAATGTCCCTAGAAAAACTCTTCCTAAGGAAAACATTAGGAAAATAGAAAACCACTTAGGCATTAACCCTAAGAAGGGTAGGCATATGCCTAAAGAAAATGGTAATGCCCAAAAACTTAATCAAAAATTAATTGGGCAATTAGAGTTAGGAAATCAAGCCTTGAGGTCAAGGCTTGAGAAATTGAAAAAGACCCTTAGGAATATACAAAATCAATTTCAAGGGTCTAATGGTCAAAGTCAAGGGTCTAAATCTCAAAGTCAACACCTAGGACCTAAAAGAAAAAAGTCAACCAAGGGCAAGAAAAGTTTGGGTCACAAACCTAAGCCTAAGATGACTTATCATAATGTTCCATTAGATTATGGAACACAATCTAGGTCTAGGAAGACCAAGGTTACTAGGAAAGTTATCCCTAAGAGTAACCAAGGTTTGTGCCTAGTGGCTAGGGTTTCAAGGAAACCTAGGATGACCACTAAGAGGGGTATTAGGGAGGAAATTCCTAAGGTTAACTTAGACAAGACCAAAATGACCAAGGCCTAGGAGGGTCATTAGGAAGGTATCTAGGGAGGTCATCCCTAAGGAATACCTAATTAACCCAATGAGCTCAAATAGATTTTGGATTCCTAAGGGCGTGATTGACTCACGCTAGATGGGTTAGGTCATGTCAACCTTGATTGGATGGGTAGTTAACTCAACCATAGCAAAGTTGACATTTTAGGTCATTTCCAAGGTTATGGATACCTTGGAAATAGATTCGATGATAAATCCTAAAAGATTTTAGGATGTGCTAATATCATTTAAGAAGATTGAAAAATCAATTAAATTGACACAATTTAGGTTTAGAGGTTTGTGTGTCATTTTGGGTTTTTGGCACACATGGGAGATTAATAGGAATAATGACAAAAATATACTTAATTATCTCAAATGGCAACTAATATTAAATTTTAGGTATTATTATACCTATATATTTTATATGTCATGCTTTGTTTGTCATATGTCATGTCATGACATCATGCCTATTTTTATCATTTATATGTCATGATTATGTTTAGAAATTAGGATTGAATGTCATGAGTTTAAGTTTTATATCATATGCCATGACATCATGATCATTGGCCAAGTTTTTATTTATATCATCATTAATGTCATAATCATTCATGCATTTGATTAAAATTGAGTTAAGGACTTTAGCATGACTTGAAGTCTCATTTATAAGGAAATCAAGTAGAGTTGCCTTAGAAAATGCATGACACCATAGATTAGGGAGAACAAAACCCACATCTCACATTACATTGACATGTATGTGTATTTATACACCCTAGATATATGTGAGATGTTAGGATATGAGTTAAGTTCAAGGTGCATAGTTTTTGCATCTAGATGAACTAAAAACTCATCTAATTTCAATGGTGGATCATTGGGAAAGCTTGTGTACAAATCATGTACATAGAGCCCAAGGAATATGATCTAAAATAAGGTTTTGAAAATATTTTAAAATCATTTTAGAAAACTTTGGTGAAGTCTATCTTTTGATAGCAATCACCATTGATGAGATTGATACAAAGTGAATATTGAAGTTTTTCTTCACTTTTGGATTTTGTATCAATTTTGATATTTTGTGGGTAAAATAATTTTCAAATATTTTTCACCCATTGTATTGACTATAAGTAATATACGTATCAAATATCATGATTTTTCGATATACGTAGAATTACTTATGATTTTTCAAAATTCAATTCTGATAGTTGAAATTCGAGAATTTGATTATCGATCGTATCGCTGATGGCGATCTCGATGTGAGTGTGATCGGTGATTCGTAAGTAGTCGACTGCCAACTTGATTTCGGGAAAAATAAGATTGTTTAGCCTGTGTTCAGCTATGGTAAAGGTTCCTAATCACTTCTAACCCTAGGATATGCTTTGGGAAGCATTAGAAAGGGTGAAAATCCATTGGATATGGATTTGGAGAGGTGTTAGGTCAAAGTATCAAATTTAAGGGTGAAAGAGTTCATGTTTGAACTTAGAACCTTAATTTTGATGTTTTAGAGTTCCTATTGGCTTAGGGACTTTCCCAAGGACATTGTTGGTGCAATGGTCAAGGGGGAGCAAGCCTTTAGGGGGAGTTATCCATCTTGGGATATTGGATGTATTTTTCTTCTTGAAGGGGAGAAGTTATGGGAAGAATGTTATCAATTGGAAAATTGATGGGATTTTGAGAAACCCAATTTGGAAATTAGGAGAGAGTATAAGATTGTCTCTCTTGGGTGATATGGGACTTATCACTAGAACGATTGTAGGCATCCTAGATATTAGTGGACCAAGGGGAAGATTGTAAGATCTCATTGGGACATGAGACATTGACCTCCTTAGAGAGAAGACCTTTTTGATGTATGTCAAAAAGGGGGAGAAGGTTAAATTACCAATTTGGAAAATTGGTAAGGGAATTTGAGTTAGGGGCCTAACTCAAGGTTTGTTTTGTCAACATCAAAAAGGGAGAGATTGTTGGTGCAATCGACCCAGGTCACGATTGACCAGACTCGAGTTTGACTCGAGTGATGTTTTGATGTTTGACATAGTATATTTGATATTGATGTCGGTTAATATTTTAGGGAGATTGTTTATACAATCGACCCAGGTTATAATTGACCAGACTCGAGTTTGACTCGAGGGAGACTTTGATGGTTGACTAGGGTTGACCATGTGATTATGGGAAAATCCAAGCATGTGTCTTGGCAAGGTAAAGTTCAAGTCATGGGTACATGGCATGGAAAGTCCAAGCGGGACACTTGGCACTTGGGAAAGTCCAAGTCTCGAGTACTTGGCACAAGGGAAGTCCAAGCATGGGTCTTGGCATGGAAAGTCCAACATGGGTTGGCAAGGGAAAGTCCAAGCTTGAGTCTTGGCATTTGAGAAGTCCAAGGGGTTTGATATTGGCGGCGTAAAGTCCAAGGGTGGAGTCTTGGCAACATAAGTCCAATGGTTGGCGACGTAAAGTCCAAGCGGAGTCTTGGCGGCATAAGTCCAATGTGCCTTGATGGTGTAGACACCGTTAGCATGACATAGCCGATGGAAGTGTTGGTGCAACAATGCCCCAAGCATTTATATGTTTTGATGTTTGGATAATCATCTAAGTTAGGCAACAATTTATGATCTAATTGTGAACATGTTCAAGTAATAGGGAAATCCAAGTATGAAGACTTGGTAAAGGCAAAGTCCAAGTATAAACTTGGCAAGAAAAGTCTAAGGTAAAGGTTTGGCGGCATAAGACCAAGCATGTTGTCTTGGCGACATTAAGTCCAAACGGACTTTGGCAAAGGAAGACCAAAGGCAAGTCTTGGCAACGTAAGTCCAAGCACGCTTTGGCAAAAGGAAACCCAAAGACATGACAAAACCGAAGGAAGCTCTTGGAAGCAAAGCGCAAAGGATGAACAAGTCGCCGACTCGGAGGGATCCTGGAGGCGCAAGGCTTAAGGAAGAGCTAGAAGGTTGGGTCTAGGTTTAGGGGGTGTAATCAAGTATGAATTATTCATACTTTATGAGTATCGATCGGCCCGATATGATGTATCGATCGGCCCAGTCGGTCTTTCGGAGTCGGATGAAACCACGACCATCGATTTTGCTTTAGTCGTGGCGGTCGTGATGTTGTCGATCGATCGGCCCGATGATGGCGGTCGGTGATCCAAGTTAAACGCAGACGCAGAATGGAGTCTCACTCATTGCGGCTGTGATCACTCGGTGATCACTCCATCGGTCGGTGATGGAGGATCGGTCGGTGATGAGTGTCGTTGGAGAAAGCGACTGCGAATCCCACGAATCCGGCTATTCGAAGTGTTAACCATGCGGCGGTCGTGATCTTGTGCATCGGTTGGTGATAGTGCAAAATCAGCCTTCTCTATATAAAAAGAGGGCTGGTATAGGTTTTTGGGGTTAATGCTTATTCTTTGATAATAATCTCAAGCCTCCACGATTTTTCAAAGCTTTCTAGTGATTCAAAATCTCTTTCTCCTTTCTAAGCTCCATCTACATCTTTTGTAAGAAGAGGAGGAGTGTTGTAAAGGAAAGCTTCATAGTGATATTGATTAGGGTTGATCCACCTCAAGGATCACCGTGGAGTAGGAGTGCTATCTCCGAACCACATAAAAGAATCGTGTTAGCATTGTTTTTCATTTGTGTTATTATTATTTTTGTTGTGCTTCCGCTAATCTTTTTGTAGAGATGAAAAACAAGCTATTCACCCCCCTCTAGCTTCCAATCGATCACCAACAAGTGGTATCAGAGCCCGGATCGCATCAGAAGATCTAACAATCAACCGGAGCAAAATGACTTTCCAAGAGGGGTACAACACGACGAGGCCTCCGTTCTTCGATGGCAATGACTTCGGCTACTGGAAAGGTAGGATGAAGTATTATTTAATGAATGATATTGAAAATTGGTTTAGCATTGTAGATGGTTTCGAGAAGTCGGTCGATGAACACGGAGCACCCATACCGACCAAGGATTGGACGAGAGACATGGCCAAGAAGGCTCAAGACAACGCCAAGGCAACAACGACACTTCAATGTGGTTTGTCAAAAGAACAATTAAGCAAGGTGGGGCCATTTGAATCGGCGAAGGAGCTTTGGGAGAAGTTGATAGAGCTCAACGAAGGATCCAAAGAAACAAGAAGGGCCAAGAGAGATCTCCTAATTGGCCAACTTCAAAGTTTCTCCATGAAGACTAATGAGACCGTGAGCCAAATGCACGGTCGCTTCAAAGAAGTAGTCAACGGACTACATGTAATAGGTGAGAAGGTCGACAACCGAGACCTTGTAAGGTATGTGCTCCAAGTCTTCCCTAGAACAACCTTATGGGCCTCAATGGTAGATGCTTATAAGGTCTCTAGGGATCTTTCTTTGGTTAAGTTAGATGAGTTATTTTGTGAATTTCAATTACATGAACAAGCTAACACTTCATCCAAAGAGAAGGGTATAGCTCTTTTTGTAGGAAAGAAGGACAAGAAGAAGAAGGAAAAGAAGGAAGTGTCCTCCTCATCCGAATCCGAGGAAGACTCATCAAGTAGTGAAGATGAGCTATCAGTAAGCGAGGTGGCTCATTATGTCAAAAAGTTTGGTGGGAAGTCAAGGAAACTCACCAAGAAAGATGTGAGGAGGATGTTCCAATCCTCAAGAGGTAAGTCTTCAAATAGTTCAAATTTTACACCTAACGTAACTTGCTTTGGTTGCAACAAGAAAGGGCATATAAAGCCAAATTGCCCGGAACTAAAGAAGAAAGAGGAGAAGGAAAAGAAAAAGAAGAAAAAGAAGGAGAAGAAGAAGAAGGAGGCAATGGTGGAACAAACATGGGACACCCTAAGCATGGAGGACTCTTCCGACGATGAAGAAGTATGTCATGCCACCCGGAATCTAGCCCTCGTGGCATTGGAGGAAAAAGCCGAGAGCTCAAGTGAGGAGTCCTCATCTTCTTCTTCAAGCGACGAATCATCATCAAGTGATGATGATGAGGTAAACAACTCCCCTAGGGTAGATTTACTTTATAAGACAATTGCATGTCTTCAAAATGCATTAAATAGATCGAAAACTAGGATTAAGGACTTAAAAATAGAGATTAAATCATTTAAGAGTGTAGAACCATCTTGTGATAAATTACCTTGTGATGATGATGCATGTACCCTTAGGGATGAAAATGATGAATTGATAAAAGAAATAGGTAACTTAAGAGCATGCTTAGAAAAATTTACTAATGGTTTAAAATACCTAGACATGATAATTAAGGATCAAAGGGCTATTTACAACAAGGTCGGACTAGAATATAGGCCTAAGGGAAAGGAGGTAGCATTTACATCTCTTGTTAGTAGAACATCCATAATTAAAAACAAGGGTAGAAAGGCTTGGGTCCCTAAGAAATTTCTAATTGATGCTAGTGGTCCTAAGATTTTGGTACCTAAGGATTGTATTTTTCATGTGATATAGGTAGAAGAATTAACCAAGCTTGTGGATTGTTGATAGTGGGTGCTCAAAACACATGACCGGTGATGAGAGAAAATTCTCCACTATCAACCATACTAGTAAGGGAAAGGTATCATTTGGTAATAGCGGCAAACTTAAGATTCTAGAAAAGGGCACAATTGAGGTATCCCCCAACCTTGCCATTCATAAAGTGTTATTAGTTAAAAATATGAAATTTAATTTACTTAGTGTAAGCCAACTATGTGATGCAAACTTTGATGTTAAATTTGATTCCTCAAAATGTTTTATAAGACACAAAACTCTAAATGATCGCATGTTAGTAGATTTTAGGAAATCAAATATATATTATGTTGATTTATCCTATGCTACTAATGCTTCTACTAAGTGTCTTATTGCAAAAGAGGAAGAAAGTTGGCTTTGGCATAGGAGGCTAGGACACATAAACATGAAGATCATAGCCAAAATAGCAAAAATGAAGTTAGTCAAAGGGTTGCCTAAAGTTAAATTTCTCAAGGATAAAATGTGTGATGCATGTCAAGAAGGGAAACAATCAAAAACATCACACAAAGGTAAAAATTTACTTAGTACCGCTTTACCTTTAGAACTTTTACATATGAACTTATTTGATTGTCATAGTACCCCTTCTATGATTAGTAGTAAATATTGCTTAGTAATAGTAGATGATTTCTCTAGGTTTACTTGGGTATTTTTCTTGAAAAATAAAGATGAAACCCTAGGAATAATCATAGGTTTTAGCAAGAGAGTAGAAAATGAAAGAAAACTCAAAATCAACCGGATCCGTAGTGATCATGGTGGAGAATTTGAGAATTCTAGTTTCTCAACCTTTTGCTTAGAACAAGGGTATAAGAATGAGTTTTCTTGTCCTAGAACACCCCAAAAAAATGGGGCTGTGGAAAGGAAAAATCGTACCCTACAAGAAGCGGATAGGACTATGCTAAATGCATATTCTTTACCTAGCTACTTGTGGGCGAAAGCGGTTAATACCGCTTGCTATATCCAAAATAGGGTGTTAATTCATAGGTTTTTAGGAAAAACTCCATTTGAATTGTGGAATGGTACAATTCCAACAATTCATTATTTTAAGGTTTTTGGATGTAAAGTTTATATCTTAAATTCCAAAGACAATCTAAGTAAATTTGAGTCCAAAGCGGATGAGGGAATCCTAGTTGGATACTCATCCACTAGTGTAGGATATAGAATTTATAATAAAAGGACTCAAAAGATTGAGGAATCTTCAAATGTCCAATTTGATGAAACTTCCAATACATATCCTAGGAAATCCCCTATTGATGATGATATTAATAATGAAAATCGAGAAATTTCCCAATAATTTCAAGATTTAACCTTAGGGGGTAATGATCAAGGGGGAGGATTGAATCAAGGGGGAGTAAGAGGTGATTCCGATGATGAGCAAAGGATTGAGATTAATTATGATCAAACTCAAATTAATACACCTCCTAGAACCATAAGAGTTCATCAAAATCACCCCTTAGATCAAATTGTGGGTGAATTATCTCAAGGTGTTAGGACTAGGTCATTTCATAGGGATCCCACTAGTCATATAGCTCTAATTTCTCAAATTGAGCCCAAAACAATCAAAGATGCATTACTTGATCCGGATTGGATCTTAGCAATGCAAGATGAGTTGGCTCAATTTGAAAGGAGTCAAGTATGAGAGTTAGTTCCTAGACCTAATGAAAACACCATCATTACTATAAGATGGGTCTTTAGGAACAAACTAGATGACTAAGGGAATATTACTAGGAATAAGTCAAGATTAGTTGCAAGGGGCTTTAATCAAGTTGAAGGACTTGACTATGATGAAACATATGACCCAGTTGCTAGATTAGAGTCTATTAGGATACTATTAGGGTATGCCTCCTATATGGGTTTCAAACTCCATCAAATGGATGTCAAATTGGCATTCCTAAATGGGTTTATTAAGGAAGAGGTATATATAGAACAACCTCCCGGGTTTGAAAATATGGACTATCCAAACCATGTATACAAGCTTAGGAAAGCTTTGTATGGTTTGAAACAAGCTCCCCGGGCTTGGTATGAAAGATTATCATCTTTCTTAATTTCTAAGGATTTTAAAAGGGTTAGTGTAGATCAAACTCTATTTATAAGTCAACATCAAAGGACATCTTTGTAGCCCAAGTATATGTTGATGACATCATTTTTGGGTCAACAAATGATGAACTTCTTCAAGACTTTATTAAAAATATGGAAAAAGAGTTTGAAATGAGTCTAGTTGGGGAATTAAATTTCTTCCTAGGATTGCAAGTCAAACAAACAAGTGAAGGTATTTATATTTATCAAACCAAATATGCTAAGGAAATGATTAAGAAATTTGGTTTGGAAAATGCTAAGGTAGTTTCAACTCCAATGGCAACCAATACTAAAATAGATAGTGATAATGAAGGAAAACAAATTGATCTTACACTCTATAGGAGCATGATTGGTAGCCTTTTGTACTTAACCGCTAGTAGACCCGACATATTATTCGCGGTTGGTATGTGTGTTAGGTATCAATCATGTGCAAAAGAATCTCATTTAGTTGCCGTTAAGAGAATCTTAAGATATATTAAAGGCACACTAAATGTAGGACTATGGTACCCTAGGACTAGGTCTTTTGATTTGATTGGGTACGCCGATTCCGATTATGCCGGTTGCAAATTAGATCGGAAGAGTACTAGTGGTGGATGCCAATTCCTTGGGTCCTCCCTAGTTAGTTGGAGTAGTAGGAAGCAACCTTGTGTTGCCCTATCCACCACCGAGGCCGAGTATGTGGCTATGGGTGGCTGTGTAGCTTAACTACTATGGATGAAACATACCTTAGAAGATTATGAGCTATCTTACTCCAACATGAAAGTATTTTGTGATAATGTGAGCACCATAAATTTGACCAAAAATCCAGTGCATCACTCTAGGACTAAGCACATTGAAGTGAAACATCACTTCATTATAGATCATGTGCCAAGGGGGGACATTGAGCTTAATTACATTGAATCCAAGTCCAACCTAGCCGACATATTTACCAAGGCTCTCCCTGAGGTAGAATTTTCATCACTTATGAGAGAACTTGAAATGTGCTTGGTTGAGTAAAGGTGTAGGTTTGCATGATCATATAGAAATACTAGTATTTATACCTTTAAGCATCTCACAAAATACCTAAGAAACCATGATTTTTGTATTAAGCCACTTAGACAACATGTGAGATGTTAGGAAGATGCACTTGGTTCATCATGCTTGTTATGATGCATTACTATGGACCAAAGTGTCATCTAGAGACATTGATCATTCATTGGACCAATCATTGGGAAGGCTTATACACAATTGATGTGCATATATCTCCAAGAACATGATTGGAAATGTCAAATAAAATATATTTTAAACTATGTTTATCATATTTTGAAAAACAGTTTTCAAGTGAAATACAAAAGTGATACAAAGTTTGCAAAAATATTAGAACTTTTGTTAGTTTCCAAGTTTGTATCAAACATATATTTTTTAAATTATTTTTCCTTGATAAAGTATGATTTCAGAAATGTGTACACAAAATTTCATGATTTTTCGAGGTTTCTAGAATTTCTAACGCATTTTAATTTGAATAAAAGGCTGAAATTCGAATTTTTTAGCAATGATCGTGGGTGAAACCAGTGACCGATATAATCGGTTTTTGAAAAATAGCTCCACTTTATGATATTTAGTATATCTTTGATGTCCTAAAACCATTGCATGATAATATTGAGTATAAATAAACTTTTAGGACTGTTTAATACGGTGTTTTAGGGGGAGTTTCATAAAATGTATCTTTTTCATCGCCAAATTTACATTGTTGGTGCAAAGTTAGGATTTAAACCTTCAAATTGTTTGATAGGCTTTTGCTCCACATGTCTTTCACTCATCATGAACTATATCTTGGATTAAGGGGGAGCTAAATTTCAATTCTATACCTTAGTTCAAGATTACAACGCATTTATGAAATATATGATTTCTTCTCTTTTTGATGTATGTCAAAGGGGGAGAAGAAATGTTTAAGTTAGAATTGGATATATGATTATGTGCGTATCTTTAAAAGACCTAACTTAAATGATTGCCAAACATCAAAAAGGGGGAGATTGTTGGTGCAACAATGCCCCAAGCATTTATATGTTTTGATATTTGGATAATCATCTAAGTTAGGCAACAATTTGTGATCTAATTGTGAACATGTTCAAGTAACAGGGAAATCCAAGTATGAAGACTTGGTAAAGGCAAAGTCCAAGTATGAACTTGGCAAGAAAAGTCCAAGGTAAAGGTTTGGCGACATAAGACCAAGCATGTTGTCTTGGCAGCATTAAGTCCAAACGGACTTTGGCAAAGGAAGACCAAAGGCAAGTCTTGGCAGCGTAAGTCCAAGCATGTAGACTTGGTGGCATAAAGTCCAAGCACGCTTTGGAAAAAGGAAACCCAAAGACATGACAAAACCGAAGGAAGCTCTTGGAAGCAAAGCGCAAAGGATGAACAAGTTGCGGACTCGGAGGGATCCTAGAGGCGCAAGGCTTAAGGAAGAGCTAGAAGGTTGGGTCTAGGTCTAGGGGGTGTAATCAAGTATGAATTATTCATACTTGATGAGTATCAGTCGACTGATATGATGTATCAGTCGACTGGTCAGGTGCTTGACTGAATCAGGATGAAACCTTGACCATTAGTCGATTGCTTTGGTCATGGTAGTCGACTGATGTTGTTATCAGTCGACTGCCAACAGTGGCAGTCGACTGATCAAGTTAAACATAGGCACAGAATGGAGTCTCACTCGACTGCGACCTGTGATCACTCGACTGATCACTCCATCAGTTGACTGATGAGAGTGCTGTTGGAGGTAACAACTCTGAATCCAGCGAATCCGGCTATTCAGAAGCCGTTAACCGCGTCGGCAGTCGACTGATGCTGTGCATCAGTCGACTGATGGTGCTCCAACAGGAAAATCAGCCTTCTCTCTATAAAAAGAGGGATGGTGGAGGTTTTTGGGGTTAATGCTTATTCTCTGATAATACTCTGAAGCCTCCATGATTTTTCAAAGCTTTCTAGTGATTCTAAATCTCTTTCTCCTCTCTAAGCTCTATCTACATCTTTTGTAAGAAGGGGAGGAGTGTTGTAAAGGAAAGCTTCATAGTGATATTGATTAGGGTTGATCCACCTCAAGGATCACCGTGGAGTAGGAGCGCTATCTCCGAACCATGTAAAAGAATCGTGTTAGAATTGTTTTTCATTTGTGTTATTATTATTTTTGTTGTGCTTCCTCTAATCTTTTTGTAGAGACGAAAAACAAGCTATTCACCCCCCTCTAGCTTCCAATCGATCACCAACAGGAAGCACCTAAAGGCTAGCGCGATGGATGAACAAGTCATGGATGGCTTGGAGGGATCCGAGAGGCGTGAGGCTGATGGAGGTGGCTAGAAGGCTTAGGTCTAGGCTAAGGGTGGTCTAGCAAGTATGGGGATACCATACTTGGGTCAAAACCTCATCTTTGAGGTTGGCAGTGGACTGACATTATGGCCGGTTCGACTGCCATGAGTTGACTAGAGCTCGGCTGCCATTTAGGGCTGAAATTGCCTTGGCAGTCAACTACTAATTAGAGCAGTTGACTGTTGGCAGTCGACTGCCAGTTGAGTCACGAGCACAGAATGCTCCGTAGCCGACTTGGCAGTCGACTACACGGCTGACAGTCGACTGCCAATGTTGGCAGTCTACTGGTGAGAGTCCCGTTGGAACTTTTCCAGCGTGGATTGAGCCGTTGTCTCACAACAACAATGGCATCAGTCGACTGGTGACTTATGGCAGTCGATTGATCGGCGAAAATCTAACTCGATGCAGGTTAAAAAGAGGAGCTCATGGAGGATTTCGGCATTGGTTCTTTGGGAGCTTTGGTGAGGCGATTTGAAGGCGATTTGCAGGTGCATTTCAGGGTCATTCAAGCTCATCCAAGCAACCGACAAGCAAGCGCTCAAAACCCTAGTTTGTAAAGTGTTCTTTACATTTTCACTTGTATTTGCTTGTTTACTTTGCATTACTTATTGTAATCACTTGTAAGAGATTTCTCCACCTCCGACGTGTTGTCGAGAAGGAGTTTATTGCTTAGTGGTGTTTGTGGCATCGCTAGGGTTCGTACGAACCCAATCCATGGAGTAGGAACCATTCAGTTTCGAACCACGTTATATCGTGCGTGTTGTGATTGTATCTTGTATCTTGTATTTGTAATTGTTTATTCCGCTGCGTACTAACAAGATTGTAGACAAGCAACGCGAATGACTTCCATCGACGTATAGCACGACGCTATTCACCCCCCCCTCTAGCGGGCACACAGGTCCTAACAAGATTCCCCCTCTTGAGTGATATGGGACTTATCACTAGGAAGATTGTAGGCATCCTAGGTATTTTGGATCAAGGGGGAGATTGTAAGATCTCATTGGGACATGAGACATTTACCTCCTTGGAGAGATAACCTTTTTGATGTATGTCAAAAAGGGGGAGAAGGTAAGATTACCAATTTGGGATAATTGGTAAGGAGTTTTTGAGTTAGATGGTCTAACTCAAATGGATTGTTTGGTTTTTGTCAAACATCAAAAAGGGGGAGATTGTTGGTGCAATCGGCCCAGGTCATGATTGATCAGAACTCAAGCTTGGCTCGAGAGATATTTTTATGTTCGAAAAAAACATATGACACTGTAATTGTCATGGGAAAGTCCAAGTCTTAGGTACTTGGCATGGAAAGTCCATGTGGGACACTTGGCATTTGGGAAAGTCCAAGCATGGGTCTTGGAAATGTAAAGTCCAAGCATGGGTCTTGGCAAAGTAAAATCCAAACATGGGTCTTGGCATGGAAAGTCCAACATGGGTTGGCAAGGGAAGTCCAAGATTGAGTCTTGGCATTTAAGAAGTCCAAGGGGTTTGATATTGGCGGCGTAAAGTCCAAGTGGGAGTCTTGGCAGCATAAGTCCAATGGTTGGCAGCGTAAAGTCCAAGCGGAGTCTTGGCTACGTAAGTCCAATGTGCCTTGGTTGCGTAGACACCGTTAGCATGACATAGCCGATGGAAGCACCTGAAGGCTAGCGCAATGGATGAACAAGTCATGAATGACTTGGAGGGATCCGAGAGGCATGAGGCTGATGAAGGTGGCTAGAAGGCTTAGTTCTAGGCTAAGGGTAGTCTAGCAAGTATGGGGGAACCATACTTGGGCTAAAACCTCATGTTTGAGGTGTGCCAGTCGACTGGTGCCATGTGGCAATCGACTGGTGTAAGTCAACTAGGGTTTGACTACGGGAAGTGGCCTAGCAGTCGACTGCCAGAGATGGGCAGTCGACTGATGGACGAGCAGTCGACTGATCATGTGGTCAGTCGACTGATGCTCGGTGTTTCGACCACAGAATGGGGTCTCACTCGACTGTTGTGGCCAGCAGTCGAGTGGAGGCTTGACCAGTCGACTAATGGTCATGATCAGTTGACTGATGATGGATCCGTTGGACTTTTCCATCGTGGATCTAGCCGTTGTCTCACGACAACAGTGGCATCAGTCGACTGATGGTCCCGAGCAGTCGATTGATCGACTTTTTCCAGCACATGTAGAAGCTTTATAAGGAGCTCGTGAAGGAGGAAAAAGGGATGGTTCTTTGAGGCGATTTGGGGCGAGTTGCTGCTGCAATTTAGAGTCTCTAAGTGCTACTCGATCAACCTAGCAACCAAGCATTCAAAAGCTCGGTGTAAAGTTTTCTTTACTTGCATTTTAGTGTAGTTGCTTGTATTTTCTTTGTATTACTGTTGTAATCTATTGTACGGGGTTTCTCCACCTCCGACTTGCGTCAAGAAGGAGTTATTTGTGATTAGTGAGTGCGTGAGCATCACTAGAGCTCTTTAGAGCTCGATCCGTGGAGTAGGAACTGTTCGGTTCCGTACCACGTTAAACATCTTACATTTGTGATTGTGTTTCGTGTTATTGCTTTTATTATTATTATTCCGCTGCGCTAACATGATTTGTAGACGTGATCATGATCGAATTCCATCAACAAACGACAACAAGCTATTCACCCTCCCTCTAGCTTCCAATCGATCCCCTACATTTTTCCCTTGCTGGAAGTTGCGGATCTCCTTCTTCTTGCCTCCCTTCTGCCTTTTATCCTCCTCCTCCCTGGGTAACTGTCCCATAACTAACATCTTCCATCACTGTACACGTGACCATCTTGCTTACATGGAGAATCATTTTGTTACAAAAATGGGGAGTGGAGACTCCTCCGAATATTACGTGGGGTGCTAATTTATTGTGTAACAAACTTCTCACCAACATTTTAGGAAATATTTTGGCCCATCCCTTTCACCCTCTTGCCCTTCGTAAAGCTAACCTAAACCTACCGCCTAGGCTTAGCATAGCTCTTAGACTTCTCACCCCAGACTTCTTACAATAGCCCGAACCAACTCCTAACCTCCCCGTACAAAACCAATCTATAGGCCTGTTCTGCCGAGCCGATTCCTATACTCTCAGCACCGAGCCAATCTCCAAATCCGCTCAGCCGAGCCATTTTTACCCAGACCTACTTTACTGAACCAATTTTCTCATACCCACTCTGATGAACCAACTTTTTGGTTCGGACATTGCCTTGCGCATGGATTCTTTCATTTCACCAGTGAGAAAAAGGTAGCAGCAGTATCATTAGCCAACCCCTAAAAATTGTCAAACGAGGTACTGAGTTTGACTTTCTAAGTATAATATTTCTCATCTATCCTTCCCTTACCAATTTGAATTTACCTTTTCATGTTACCTTACCTCATATGTTTGAAGCGGCTTATTAGGCCTATGGGCCCCGCTTTTCTTTTTCTACCAGGTAGTCGAAAAGTCACAAAACCCTATATAAATCCCCTTCTTCCCCCTTTTTACAATCAACTTAATGCTCTTAACGATTTAGCCTTTTCCCCTCCCTCCTCCAACGATTTTCTTCGACGGTGGTCAGGTGTCTTAGCTTCCTCTCTTGCAAGCATTCCCTTTTCGACCCTCAAGTAAGTGCTCCTCCTCCTCTTGCACCTATGACCCCGAAGAACCCGACTCTAAACCCTTGGTATGAACACACTGTCACTCAGCTAAATAGCAAGCATTATTTCTTTAACCTTAGGCACCAACACATAGACTCTTCTGTATTTTGCCATTTCAACACCACTTCTTATCGACCCCAGCTTCCTCCGCTAGGCCTACACTGCTTCTTTTCCGAACAACTACTCAATGGTTTATATTTTCATGTGCCCCCTTCCTACCTAGAAATTTTGGACTTTTATAAGTTGCCCGTCAACCAATTTACTTCCAATTCTTTCTGCATACTATCAGGGGCAATCATAGTATTCTGACATCTAGGTCTTCTTTTGTCTCTGCAACTATTTCATTGCTTCTTCCAGCTAAAATCTCCCAAGGAGGGCCTCTTCTATCTATCTAGTTGCCCAGATTGTCAGTTTCTGGTAAACATGCCCTCTTCACATAAGGGATGGGAAGCGCTCTACTTCTTTGCTCAACTTCCGACGCCCCTTCCACATTCAGATACCTGGAAACTGGATCTCCCTGAGCTACCTTCCTTCCGCAAGGTTAGGACTCAGTGTCCCTTTCTAGAGGTATACTGATGTGGGTGAATCATGCTATGTTTTCACTACTTTATATATGTGCATTTTATCTCATTTCATATCCTAGACATGTATTTTATCATGATTAGCATATTTTGTGGTGTTTTTGTGTTAACAGGCGAATAAGAAGAAGGGCGTATCAAAACAACACGGCGTGCTCGGAATCGACACGCTTTGGTCATGAGAGCCAGCCGGACAACACGCTGAGTTCAAAGAGCAACACGCCCCGTCTGGTGATTCCAGCCTAACACGCCCTATGCACGGCCACAACACGCCTGCCGGTGATTCCACCAAGCCAACACGCCTATGCGACCGCGATTCAAGCGTAACCCGCCTTGGGAAACCCACGACACGCCGGTGCCCTCATGTGGCATGGGCGTGTTGGCTCGATTTCACCTTCCTTTTCTGCGAGCAATCAGGATCTTCGTGGGAATCTATTGCCTTAAATTGAAGAGGAGGCAAGGCTATAAAAGAGAAGATATTCTAACCCTAAAGGAGGACGGCGGATGGTCAAAAAGGAGGAGAGAAGACGGCAAAGGGATCGACAACAGAGGAAGCAAAAGAGAAGGAGTCGGCAGAGGAACGCAGATGGCATCCAGTATTGTATTTTCTTTCTCTAGCAACTCTTGTCAGACTATGGAGTAGTGTCTGTAATCTTAGGATGGGGGAGTAGCCCTTTGACGATTTACGATGATGATATAATCTATACTACTTAAATTATTGTTTGTGTTGATTTGGTTTTCGTTGGATTCTTATTGACAAACCTAAGGAGCTAAGGGGAAGTACCTAACAGTGAACCCAAGTTCCCGAAACCCCGAACCAACTAGGGATAAACTCCTGTCAAGTAGCGGTAGCGTATCTACGAGGGCTTGCGGGGGTCTCGTGACAGGTCCCCTTAGCTGATTATGGTCCCGTGTGCAAACCTACCGTGAAAAAAGGAAATTTGACTCTAGAGGAACTCTTATGGACTTAATGGATCTATCAAATCCAGTTTCTACCTAGTGACAGAGGTAAGAATAGGGAGGTTTGCGGGGGTCTCGTGACAGGTCCCCTTAGCTGATTATGATCCCCTATGCTCGAACACCGTGACAGGTAAATTGAATTTGATAGGTACAGTCAGCGTAGACCTCGAAAGGGGCCGTTGATTTACCTTAGGATAGGTTCCATCAAAACAAACTCTAATAGGGGTAGGAAAGAATCAAATCACCTTATAAATCATCGACGTGGTGAAACCCATATCCTGAGATTCTCCTCAACTATCGACTTTTAGCTCGTTCTTCTCATTCGTTGTTATTATTGACTGCTCAGTTTCTTAGCTTAAACCATACATTGATTTACTAGATAACTTGGTATCACGATCATTCGGTAATTGTTCCAATCCCTGTGGGATCGATATTTTTATTACTTGACGACAACCGTGCACTTGCGGAAAATAACACATCAAGTTTTTGGCGCCGGTGCCGGGGATTGGCACTCAATATTGAATTGAGCGTGATTTAGTTAATCTAGATTTCTGTTCTGAATTCTTGTTCTGAATATTGATTGTTCCTATTTTTCTTTTGTATCTATTCTGAATTCTTGTTTTGGGAGCCTCTCTTGTTGTTGCATGCACAGACTTAATAGGGAAATTCTTGATATTGATCACGAGATAGAGAACTTTCCTTGCTAGAAGACGATTTCGAACCTCAGGAAAACAATCGACCTCGACACATGGTGACGTAACGAAAATAAACCCTTAAGGGATTATGCAAAGACCTAGTACAAGGGGATTGAGATCGAGTATTAGAAGACCCCTATTGAAGCAAACAATTTCAATTAAAACCGCTACTACTATCTATGGTCCAACAAAGATCAATTCGGAGGAGCACTCATCAAGATCCAAATCGCACTTGGAAGTATTTTTGGAATTTTATGAGACTTTAAAACGAATGGAGCCTCGGTGATGCTATTAGATTGCGCTTGTTTCCTTTCTCATTACGGGACAAAGCGAGCTTGGCTACACTCTCTTCCAGCAGATTGTATAACTACCTGGGATCAGCTGGAGCAAAGATTTTTAGACAAGTATTTTCCACCCAGCAAAACTGCAAGTCTTCGCCATCAAATCACTAATTTTGCACAAAAGGATGGAGAAACATTATTTGAAGCCTGGGACAGATTTAAGGGATTACTACAGCAATGCCCTCATCATGGGCTGGAGAAGTGGCTCATTGTTCATACTTTCTACAATGGAATCTACTACTAAGGTTTCTCTTGATTCTGCTGCAGGAGGAGCTCTTATGAACAAAACATTGGATGAAGCTTTTGAGATCATCGAGAATGTGGCAATGAATTCTCACCAATGGGCTACAGAACGAGGATATCAAACTAAAATGCCAGGTAAGTTTGAGGTAAGTACCATTGATCTACTCAGTGCAAAAGTCGATGCATTAACTCAAAAGCTCGAACATTTTAATGTATCAGCTGTAAACTCATCTAATGTCACTTGCGAGATCTGTGGTGTAACAGGACACGTAGCGATGAACTGTCAAATCCTACACGCACCATCATCGGAAGCTGGGATTGAGCAAGTTGATGCGTTGAATAATTTTAATCAGAAGCCTAATGGTGGCAACCCTTACTCAAACACGTACAATCCCGGTTGGAGAAATCATCCCAACTTTTCGTATAGAGCCCATCAAAATTCTTCCGACAGTAATAACTTTGGAGCACCTTCTGGATTTCAAACAGACCCAAGTCGAGCTTAGAAAAGATGATGGAAAATTTTATCACGTGTCAGGGGAAGATAAATGATGAATTTCGGCAGCATATTGTAGAATCAAATAGGCAACATCAAAATAATACCGAGGCAATCAAGCAATTGGGAAGCGGGTTGATAATTTGACTAATCACACAAGAATGCTGGAAAATCAAATTTCCCAAATTGCCAGCTCAGCATCAAGGACGCCCGGCAGATTTCCTGGAAATTCAGAAGTAAACCCAGCCGAGCATTGTAATTCTATAAGTTTGAGAAGTGGAAGGATTTTAGAAGAGGCGAGCTAAACAAGCGACCTCTGACACGAGCGTGTCGGAGTTGGAAGATGACAGCAGCACGCCTGGGTTGAACCGACACACCCTGACCCAGGGCGTGTTGTTCAACACGCCTGAGGCCCACGAGCGCGTGTCAGCCGACACACCCGTGTCGGGTCATTCCAGCAGACAACACGCCCAGGCTGTGCCAAACAACACAGGCGTGTCGAATAGGGAACCAAGAACATATAAGCCCCCTATCCCGTTCCCTCAAAGGCTGATTAAGGAAAAATTGGATGAACAATTTGGTAAGTTCCTTGAGGTAATTAGGAAGCTATATATCAATATACCTTTTATAGAAGCTCTTCAACAAATGCCTACATACTCTAAGTTCTTGAAGGACATCTTAACCAATAAAAGAAAAGTCGAGGAGCATTTAACAGTGGCTCTTACTGAGGAGGCAAAGGCCTTAATTAAGAACATGGTACCTCCCAAACTAAATGATCCAGGTAGCTTTTCTATACCTTGCATAATTAATGACTCAAATTTTGATAAGGCTTTTTGCGATTTGGGTGCCAGTGTCAATCTGATACCTCTTTCCATATGCAAGAAATTGGATTTGGGAGAAATGAAACTAACTACTATGGCCTTGCAGTTAGCCGATCGCTCAATTAGATATCCTTTGAGAATCTTAGAAGATGTACCAGTGCAGGTGGGAAATTTTATTATTCCTGCCGATTTTGTAGTGCTTGACATGGATGAAGACCCATGCATTCCACTCATTTTGGGGAGACCTTTCTTGGCTACTGCAGGGGCAATGATAGATGTCAAGAACCACAAACTCTCACTTGCATTTGGAAACGACAAAATTGAATTCGACCTTTCAAAAGCTGTTAAACAGCCTTCTATTTTTGATGTTTGTTGTAGGATTGATAGTTTCCAGTCAATAGCACTAGAAGGAGCATCAGAACAAACTTATCTTAATAAGCTCGAAGGGGATTTTGAGGATAAAGAGCTGGAGATTTCCGACCACAACCTAACACCACAGAGCTGGTTGAGGAGGAAGAGGGGCAGAGCACACTCCTCGAGCCATATCCCCAAAACTAGGGGATAACTGAGGGGTCAAGCTAACGACCTTAAACAAGCGCTTCTTGGGAGGCAACCCATGCTATTTTCATTTTATTTTATTTTATTCTTTATTCTATTTTTATTTATTTTTTTTCAGGTTTTCAGGATGCGTGCCACTGCGTGCCAAGTTGACACGACCCGCCTGTGCCGAATGACACAGGCGTGTTGTTGGTACCCGAAGACAACATAGGCAGGGCGTGCTGACTAGCACGCCCGTGTCGCACACTTCTCAACCTAGGCACGCCTGGGCCGGACTGCGACACGCCTAGGGAGGGACGGAACACGCCCATGTCGCACCTAAACGGGTCGGGTATTTGCGTAAGAACAAGCCCGACACGCCTATGCTGCGGATAACCCTCTAAAACCAGCCCGAGCACGCCCTAATCTTCCACTCGCGATACAAGGTTGAAGCAGCCGCCGCCGGTCTCCCTCTCAAGCAGGCGAGGAGCAAACCTGCTGTCTCTCCAATTCCAACGCCATGAGCAAGCGAGTGAAGACAAGAGGAGGAGCTTCTTCCTCTACGGCAAAGGACAAGGGGAAAAGAAAAGCTCAGGATTTGGGTAACGAACCTCCTCCGACCTCTAGCCATCCTTATGGAATTGTTTTTAGGGATGATATTATGAAGACTAAATTCAGTAAGCTTGAAAAGAGGAAGTTAGTATCTACGAGAACTATAGACTTCTACACGTTGACCACCTTAGGGTTAAGAGATGACATAACTTGGTTAACAAATAGGATAGGCTGGACAGAGTTTATCACACACCATCACCTTACTTACCCTAGTATCACTCTTGAATTCCTTAGCTCCTGTCCATTTGAAATCTGCAAGGAAAAGATTGTGAGGAAGGAAAATAAAATTTAGATTAATGAACCATGAATTTACCCTTTCTCCGAGTGATTTTAATATGATATTTGATTTTCCTAAGCGGAGGAGAGGCAAATTCATAGACATTTTATTGATCATCAATTTTGGAGATTAATTTCTGATGACCCTCGCCCTTACGATGCATCTAGATCTAAATCATTTAACATCCCTAATCCTACTTTCCGTTATCTCCTTAGATTCATGGCTAATACAATCTCAGGGAGATATGATAGTGCAGGGGTGGCTAGGCAGAGTGAGTTACAATTTCTATGGGCCATGCTAAATGAAGTTAAGATTGATTCAGGAGCCCATATGGTTAGGCATTTAGTTAAGGTTAGTAATAGCCCATCCGAGTCATAGTCATAGGGGTATTATCACTAGGATTGTAGCCTTAGGATGTGATTTGGATGACCTTGAATATTGTCCTGCTAGCCCTAGATTGGATTTGGATGCTTGTATAAATATGAAGATGATTGAGGCATGTGACGAGGGATATCGTTTGGTGTTAAGAAATGGAATTAAAATCCCTCTTCCGAACCCTGAGCGGATGACTGTACGTAATTCATCCAATTGGATTTTTAGAGATGTTCAGGAACCCTTTCCTACCCCCACTGCCCATGCTCCATCACCCCCTGCTAGGGAGCCATCTCACATAGCCCCCGAGCCATCACATTCGACTCCTGAACCCCCACGGTTTCCTACTGACAATGTTTCTGCAGGGTACTCTTCTTTTGATTTTTCAGGATTCCGATCATCATTCGAAGCATTTAGGGTCGAGCATACCTCGCACATTGGTGTGTGGGATCGGTATGCCCAAGCTACAGAGGAGCACCATCGCATGGTGACACAGCATTTGGATAGTGCTGCTGATTTTTACAGGAGAGCTGATGAATTTTTCACTGCTGAGTCCGCCCGGAGGGAAGATAATGATAGATTTCGACAAGAGTCCCGGGAGTTTTACCAGAGCAGGCGTAGGTGGGCAGAGGAGGATGCTAGTAGCGAAGACGATGACCATTGACCACCTTCAACTATTTTGTGAGTTTTGATGCACATCCTTTACTGCTTATGCCGTTTCTACTTAGATCTTTTTGGTTATTGCTATTTTATTTTATTTGCATCTTTTCATATCTCATAATAAAGGCAATTTTTTATATATCATCCATCGTAATACAATCAATATTGGTCGGATCATGAAATTCCTTTTGCCTATTTGATAAGAACCCTATTTCACTTGAACACGGTCTATAGGTCCGAGGTATCCAATGAAAAGATTTAAATCCCCATATTAGACAGTACTGATTTTCCATTGGAGACTTACTTGCGAACTTGGTTCTCGGAGAAACACTTTCACTAAAAAAAAAAAAAAAAAAAGGCGATGGGAATTGTTTTCAAGCACCCTTTGAGACCAAGTAGTTACTGGGGAAACACCTAAAAGGTGCCCCTTTGAGACTAACTAGTTACTGGGGAAATGCTCTCTTTAATTCCTTACCTTCTCTCTTCTTGGAAAGTGCTCCTTTGAGACCTTTTGATGATAGGTAAGAATGATCCATGCATTAAGGCAGGTAAGTGCCTCTATGCCGGAAATAAGAATATTCTACGATAGAAGGGATGTCAAGTCCAGATTGGTGTCCAATGACTTTAGTCCACCATTTCACGTGCACTATATAGGGATCTTTCGAACTTGGCAACTAGGAATGATTTGAAAAGATTAAGATCAGACTGTATACCCCTAGATGATGCTTAGTATTTCCACAAATAAGTTGTCTTTCGAGTTGTCTTTGCTTGAGGACAAGCAAAAAGTTTAAGACTAGGGATTTTGATGTGGGTGAATCATGCTATGTTTTCACTACTTTATATATGTGCATTTTATCTCATTTCATATCCTAGACATGTATTTTATCATGATTAGCATATTTTGGAGGAAGAGACTGCTGTCAGGGTGTTTTTGTGTTAACAGGGCGAAGAAGAAGGGCGTATCAATACAACACAGCGTGCTAATCGACACGCTGTGTCATGAGAGCCACGGACAACACGCTGAGTTCAAAGAGCAACACGCCTGCGGTGATTCCAAAGACCAACACGCCTATGCACCCACAACACGCCTGCGGGTGATTCCAAAGACCAACACGCCCTATGCAGCGATGACGCCATTCAAACCGTAACACGCCTTGTAGGAAACCCGCGACACGCCGGTGCCCTCATGTGGCATGGGCGTGTTGGCCTGATTTCAGCCTTCCTTTTCTGCGAGCAATCAGGATCTTCGTGGGAATCTATTGCCTTAAATTGAAGAGGAGGCAAGGCTATAAAAGAGAAGATATTCTAACCCTAAAGGAGGACGGCGGATGGACAAAAGGAGGAGAGAAGGCAGGCAAAGGGATCGACAGAGGAAGCAAAGAGAAGGAGTTCGGTGAGAGGAACGCAGATGGCATCCAGTATTGTATTTTCTTTCTCTAGCAACTCTTGTCAGACTATGGAGTAGTGTCCTGTAATCTTAGGATGGGGGAGTAGCCCTTTGACGATTTACGATGATGATATAATCTATACTACTTAAATTATTGTTTGTGTTGATTTGGTTTTCGTTGGATTCTTATCGACAAACCTAAGGAGCTAAGGGGAAGTACCTAACAAAGGAACCCAAGTTCTCAAAACCCCGAACCAACTAGGGATAAACTCTGTCAAGTAGCGGAAGATTCACGAGGGCTTCATGGGTCTCGTGACAGTCCCCTTAGTCGATTATTGGGTCCTGTGCAAACCTACCGAAAAAGGAAATTTGACTCTAGAGGAACTCTTATGGACTTAATGGATCTATCAAATCCAGTTTCTACCTAGTGACAGAGGTAAGAATAGGGAGGTTTGCGGGGGTCTCGTGACAGGTCCCCTTAGCTGATTATGATCCCCTATGCTCGAACACCGTGACAGGTAAATTGAATTTGATAGGTACAGTCAGCGTAGACCTCGAAAGGGGCCGTTGATTTACCTTAGGATAGGTTCCATCAAAACAAACTCTAATAGGGGTAGGAAAGAATCAAATCACCTTATAAATCATCGACGTGGTGAAACCCATATCCTGAGATTCTCCTCAACTATCGACTTTTAGCTCGTTCTTCTCATTCGTTGTTATTGACTGCTCAGTTTCTTAGCTTAAACCATACATTGATTTACTAGATAACTTGGTATCACGATCATTCGGTAATTGTTCCAATCCCTGTGGGATCGATATTTTTATTACTTGACGACAACCGTGCACTTGC
Organism: Wurfbainia villosa; assembly: GCA_025175895.1. Lineage (NCBI taxonomy): Eukaryota > Viridiplantae > Streptophyta > Magnoliopsida > Zingiberales > Zingiberaceae > Wurfbainia > Wurfbainia villosa. The sequence goes on from CM045995.1 coordinate 30,193,811, forward strand.
AGAAAATAACACATCATATACCGAGTATTAAAAGAATACCACTATAGCTCGGACCATCTGATGAAACCTTCCCTCTTCAGTCGCCACGAGCTGTCCCCTTTTCCACTGACCGACCCGGACGCCATAGGTAGGATATTGTTTAGACTTCGGCACACATAACTTTTATGGCAAGCATGTTCTTTAACAATGGATTTTGCAGATCACCTAATGCAGGATGACATCTTAAAAGGGGAGGAGATTGCAGCAGCAAAGAAGAAGACTTCCAAAAAATGAAGCAAAGGCAAGTCTCCAACAACTCCCTCTTCCCCCCGTAAAAAGCTACGCCCCCTCAAGGAAGGTATCCCCAACTCTTCCTCTATTCCTGTGCCTTCTTCCTCGAATTCTTCTCCTCTGCCCTCTCTCTTAAAACTAAATAGGCGCCGACGCTTAATTATCTACGAACCTCGGGTGGAAGAGACCGCATTGGCCGCCCATCTATCTTCCCCTCGAGAAGAACTTTCTCCTTCTCCCTCCGTCGTTTCATCCCCCTTTCAACCCGACCCAAAGGGTAATTCCCCGGGTGGTTCCTTCCCTGTAGATACTTCTATGGATATACCTCCTTCTCCCACTCCGATTCGGGTCATGGATCCCTCCATACCCTCCATGTCTGCAACAGAGCCCTTTTTGGTGGGAGGGGATCCCCCCTAGACCCTCCTTCTACTTCTTTAGGATCCTCCCTCAGAATACGTAGTACAGAGCAAGTACGTCTCTTCAATCAGTCGTAGATGCAAAGCCCCTATGAACGCTTATGCAGATCGCTAGCGGAGGTAAGCTCTCCTCTATTTCATCCTTATGGCGTATAAGCTAGCATGTATTTGTTGGTGAAATCGGCCCGGGTTTACTCGAGTTTGACTTGAGCAGTATTTTGATGATAGACAAAACTTATGACATGGGATTGTCATAGGAAAGTCCAACATGGAGTTGGCATGGAAAATCCAAGCATGGGGCTTGATGTGGAAAAGTCCAAAGCATTGCGAAGTCGTGCGCTTGGTGCATTTGGGAAGTCTTGAGGACTTGGTAAGTTCACTAGGCTTGGGGTCCTTGCATCGGTGAAGGATGACATTGCAAAGCCGTGCGCTTGGTGCATCCGAGGGACCGTCGGACGGGGAGCGAATGGAGTGAGGCACAAGGGAAGCATACTTCGAGGGCAAGAGACGCGAAGGATGGCGTTGCGAAGCCATGCGCTTGGCGCATCTGAGGGACGTAGGCCGAGGGAAGAGAGATTCGGTGGAAAACTCCATGAGGGATGAGATGGACTTGGCCAATTGGCTAAGATTGAGTGTTAGATGCTCAAACAACTTGGTGTTTGAGGTTTTACCCGACATCAGTCGACTGACATAGGTGAAAGTCGACTGCTCCAAGTCGACTAGGGTTCGACTGACCAGGGTCTGACTGATCAGTCGACTGTCGAGGGATGGCAGTCGACTGATAGCACAATAATTCGAATGATGAGGGAGATTGGTCGACTGATCGGGGTGTTTTTGGCCATAGAAGGCTTTCCAGTCGAGTGCTCGCACCAGCACTCGACTGATGGGATCATCAGTCGACTGATGGGCATGATCAGTCGACTAATGATGGATCCGTTGAAGTTTTGCCAACGTGGATCAAGTTGTTGTGAGATAACGACTACAGGACCAGTCGACTGATTATCACGATCAGTCGATTGCTGAGTGCGAAATTAGCTTGATACAAGTTATAAATGGAGCTCAAGATGGAGGATTTCGCCAAGACTTTAAGGATGACATTGGAGGGGAATTGCTATTGCATTCCAGACCTTCAAGAGCCAACCAAAGCAAGCAATAAACAAGTGATCAAAAGCAATCGGTGAAAAGTGCTCTTTTGTATTGTATTTGTATTCTTGTTTGTATTTCTATATTACTATTGTAATTGCTTGTACGAGGTTACTCCACCTCCGACGTGTTGTCAAGAAGGAGTTTAGTTAGTACCGTGCGCATAACTAGAGCTTGGTGACCTCACCCGTGGAGTAGGAACCATTCGGTTCTGAACTGAAGGTAGGAAATTTTGCCTCCCACTTCAACTCGGTCGCTTGTTCATGGCGATCCCGTCTATGTCTCCAGATTAAAAAAATTAATCCTAGACAAAAAGGGATTACCCAAGCAACCATTTCATCGTCGTGCTATTCGATTAGAGTGGTCACTTGAACAAACTTGTTGTTCAAGCAACCAACTTCTATTCTACGATTATCCGTGGAATAGACGATGTACAGATCACCGGTTTTTGTGTTTGTATTCAGGGTCCAAGTAAATTTAGGCACATATAATTGAAAACAATTATAGATATAATACAAAAGAACATAAACAAGCATTATACCTCTCGATCTTCTATTGTATGTCCTTCCTCCTTTTGGATGTTGTGTGGGCGACGATCTTCCAAAAGTCGAAGCCTCCTAGATCACCAATCTTCTTTTCCTTGTTCACTCCGAACAAAGGAAGATCATAAAACAAAACTCTTCTCCTTCCTTTAACCGACCCCCAAGCTCCAAGCTTGATGCTTGCCGCCGGCCAAAGAGAGAATAAGGGAGGAAGTGGGCGCCGACCAAGAGCTCCAAGGAACCACCCTAACCCTTGTTTCCACCGGCCAAGGAGAGGAGGAAGAAGTGGTTGAGCTCCGGCTAAGGAGAAGAAAAGGAAAAGGGAGCGCCGGCCAAAACCCTAGCCGCCCAAAGCTCTCCAAACCCTAGCCGCCCAAAACCCTAATCCCCTTCCAATTGCTCTTGCTGCCCACCCTTATGCCTCCTTTTATAGAGCTAGGCTTAAGCCTTCATTTAATCTCTACCGTCGGATCTAATGATTTAATCTCCACTATCGGATCTAGAGATTTAATCTCAACTGTCGGATCTAGAGATTTAATCTCCACTGTCGAATCTAGTGTTTTATTTTCCATCATCGGATCTAGACGCCATGAGGTTTTAATAGGCTACAATAGGGACCATGAGGAGGAGTTGGATCTTGGCCACCCAATGGATCAAGCCCACATAAAGTCCGATCCATTAATGATAATCCATTCCACTAGAGGATTATCATTGATCTACCTCACCAACCCCCATAAGTTTGAAGGTTTTGCGGAACCGAAGCTCTAATACCAGTTGAAGGTAGGAAACTTCGCTTCCCACTTCAACTCGGTCGCTTGTTCATGGTGATCCCTTCTAGGTCCCCGGATAAAATTTTTTTTATCCTTAACAAAGAGGGATTACCCAAGATACCGTTTCATCGTCGTGCTATTCGATTAGAGTAGTTACTTCAACAAACTTGTTGTTCAAGCAACCAACCTCTATTCTACGATTAGCCGTGGAATAGACGATGTATGGATCGTCGACTTTTGTGTTTGTATTCGGGGTCCAAGTTAATTTAGCCACAAAATAAAACATACAACATGCATATAATTGAAAAACAATTATAGACATAATACAAAAGAATATAAACAAGCGTTATACCTCTCGATCTTCTATTGTATGTCCTTCCTCCTTTTGGACATCGTGTGGATGACGATCTTCCAAAAGTTGAAGCCTCCTAGATCACCAATCTTTCTTTCTTTGCTTGCTCCGAACAAAAGGAAGAATATGAAACAAAACTCTCCTCTATCTAGGACCAACCAACAAGCTCCCAACTTGATGCTTGGCGCCGGCCTAAAGAGAGGGGAAGGTGGGCTCCGGCCAAGAGCTCCAAGGAATCACCCTAACCCTTGTTTCCATTGGCCAAGGAGAAGAGAAGGAAGACCTTTGGATGCCAGCCAAGGAGAGGAGAGGAGAGGATGGGCGCCGACCACCTAAGGAAGAAGAAGGAAAAACTATCCAAGTTTGTGGCCGCCCAAGCCTCCTATCCCTTACCGCCCAAAACCCCTAATCCCCTTTGCCTCCAATTTCTCTTGCCGCCCACCCTAATCCCTCCTTTTATAGAGTTAGACTTAAGCCTTGTTTTAATCTCCACCATCGGTTCTAGGATTTAATCTCAACCGTCGGGTCTAGGCATTTAATCTCAACCGTCGGATCTAGAGATTTAATCTCTACCGTTGGATCTAGAGTTTTATTTTCCATCATCGGATCTAGGCTCCATGAGATTTTAATAGGCTACAATAGGGACCATGAGGAGGAGTTGGATCTTGGCCACCCAATGGATCAAGCCCACATAAAGTCCGATCTATTAATGATAATCCATTCCACTAGAGGATTATCATTGATCTACCTCACCAACCCCCATAAGTTAATATGGGCTCCATATATTATTTGTACATTTATCTCTCCATGTTTAAGATCTCGAATGTCCGTCGATTAATTAATTTACTGACAATTAATTAATCAACATCTAACTCCATGAGTAGTACCACTCAACCTTATCATCATGCCGGACCAAGTTCACTTGCAGGGTTTACATGATGAACCTTATGAGCTCCTCATGGGGACATCATTATCCTAATATATAAGACACGGTTTCCTCCTATAATCAACGACACACCATATAAATAATACCATTTCACAACTTACCGAGCCTATCGATTTACTCTATAAATCTCACCTATTGGTAAATAAAAAAAAATGAATACTAAGTATATGTGCCCGTTATTATATCGGGATTAAGAGCATGTACAACATAATATCTGAGGTCTGATTCGATTATGTAGTCAGTAATAAATCGAATCACCTCTAAGTCGGTCCTGCTCAATACACACAAAGTGTACTAGTGTAATTCTATGGTCAAAACAAACCAATACCAAATCACACTACAACCATTCCAATGGTTTGTCCAAAACCATCTCGGTTGCGAGCCTTTACTTATACTTTACAAGGAACTGATAACATGATCTCCCATGTGACACTACACACCATGTTATCTACAATGTAATGTATTAGACAATATGCAAATCCATAAATATGCAAACAATAATCATGTAATTCTTATTTCAAAAATAAAGATGTTTATACAAAAGATAGACTTTTCAGTATACATTCTAACAATCTCTCACTTATAGTAAAAGACTTTGCTGTCCTTAAAATGTCATACATCTGATTCCCATTCCCTCCACATGCCTATCAAAGGCTCTCACTGGAAGGGCCTTAGTGAAAGGGTCTGCCAGGTTATCCTCTGATGCAATCTTGGCCATAATAACTTCTCCTCGCTTTACGATTTCTCGTATCAGGTGGTACTTGCGCTCTATGTGTTTACTTGCCTTATGGGCTCGTGGTTCCTTCAAGTTTTCAACTGTACCACAATTATCACAATAAATTGTGATAGTTCTGGGCAAACCAGGAATCACATCAAAGTCCATCAAGAAGTTCCTGAGCCACACAACTTCTTGGGCCGTCTCAGAGGCTGCCACATATTCATCTTTCATGGTAGAGTTCGCCACACATTTCTACTTGACACTCCTCCATACAATGGCTCCACCTCCCAAAGTAAACATAAAACCTAAGGTAGACTTACTGTTATCCCTGTCTGATTGGAAGTCAGAATCTGTGTATCCCACAGAGAGTAATTGGTCTGCCTGGCAAACTAGCATATAATCTCTAGTCCTTCTCAGGTACTTCAATATATGCTTTACCGCAGTCCAATGTCCATGTCCTGGATTACTCTGATATCTGCTAACCATGCCGACGGTAAAGTAGATATCCGGTCTCGTACACAGCATAGCATACATGAGGCTTCCTACTGCCGAAGCATAAGGAACCACCTTCATCTCCTCTATCTCCTCGGATGTTCTAGGACACATCTCCTTAGATAAAGGAACTCCTTGCCTAAAAGGTAAAAAACTCTTCTTGGAGTTCTGCATGCTAAAATGAGCCAAAATGGTGTCTATGTATGAAGCTTGAGATAAGCACAACATCTTTTTCCTGCGATCCCTTATAACCTTGATCCCAAGGATGTGTCCCACTTCTCCTAAGTCCTTCATATCAAACTATTTGGACAACTATACCCTTACATCCGATAACACCTTGACATTGTTGCCAATTAATAAAATATCATCTACGTATAGTACAAGAAATACCACTACGTTTTCGTCACATCTCTTGTATACACAAGACTCATCCGGACTTTGAATAAATCCATAAGACTGGATTACCTCATCAAAGCGGATCTTCCAAGACCTCGAAGCTTGCTTCAATCCATAAATGGACTGATTAAGCTTGCACACAAGATGCTCTTTGCCCTTTGCAATGAATTCCTATGGTTGCTTCATATAGATGTTTTCCTCAAGACTTCCATTAAGGAAAGCTGTCTTGACATCCATCTGCCATATCTCATAATCCATATGAGCAGCAATGCATAAGAGAATCCGGATAGACTTAAGCATGGCTACCGACGAAAAAGTCTCCTCATAATTGATACCCTCTTTCTGAGTATACCCTTTCGCAACAAGCCTTGCTTTGAAGGTCTCAACCTTCCCGTCTATTCCTCTCTTTCTTTTGTAGATCCACTTGCATCCAATGGTTTTTACACCATCGGGTGGTTCTACTAGCTCCCAGACCTGATTTGAATCATAGATTCAATCTCAGTATTCATTGCACTTTGCCAAGATACCGCATCTTTATCTTGGATTGCCTCGTCATATGTCCAAGGATCAGGTTCATGTTCGCTAGGGACCAAATTAGAAGATTCTCCCAAGAACATGAATCTAACAGGCTGTCTAACAACCCTCCCACTACGACAAGGTATCACCTATGTATCCTCTTTGACATGTGGTGCAGTGACTTATGGTATATCCTCTTGTACCGGAGGTACTGAAGAAGTGACTTCCCCTTTCAATTCCTCCGGAATAATCTTACTCATGGGCTTGTGGTTCATCACATAGTCTTCCTCTAGAAATCTGGCGTTCGTGCTAACAATCATCCTCTGATATCTAGGACTATAAAACAAACCACCTTTCGTTCCTCTAGGATAGCTAATGAACATGCGCACTTCTGTACGAGGTTCCAACTTACCAGCATCTGCCTTCAACACATGTGCTAGACTCCCCCAAATCTGAATATGTCTTATACTAGGCTTTCGCCCAGTCCACAATTCTGTGAAAGTAGAAGGCACTGATTTAGATGGTACCAAGTTCAGAATATACACTGCCATATCTAGAGTATATCACCAGAACGAATCTGGCAACTCAGAATAACTCATCATCGATCTAACTATTTCCATAAGAGTCCTATTCCTTCGCTCTGCTACACCATTATGTTGGAGTGTGCCAGATGCAGCCAATTGGGATTGAATCCCAGCCTCTGATAAGTAATTTCTAAACTCTCCCAAGAGGTACTCACCACCACGATTAGATCGTAGTGTCTTGATACTTTTACCTTGATGTTTCTCCACATCAGCCTTGAATTCTTTGAACTTGTCAAAGCATTCAAACTTGCGGCGCATCAAGTAAATGTATCCATATCTCGAATAATCGTCTATAAAGGAGACGAAATATTCAAAACCACCTCTTGCCTGGATAGACATAGGACCACACAAATAAGAATGAACCAACTCCAACACATCTTTGGCTCTATACCCCTTGGACTTAAAAGGCCTCTTGGTCATTTTACCCTCCAAGCAAGATTCGCAGGTTGGGAAATCTTCCACCACTAATGAACCCAGAGGTCCATCAACTATCAACCTTTGAATTCTTCTTAGGTTAATATGACCAAGTCTTAGATGCCAAAGATATGTTTGGTTCATCTTCGAAGGTTTTTTTCTCTTATTGGAATTAGAAGATGAGTTATTAACTTCTATTTGCATCGTGGGAGCTTTTGGTTCAAGTGTATATAAATTTTCTATCAATGCACCAGAACAGATAATCTCCCTATGCCTTTTTATAACAACTCTGTCATTAAAAGAAATAGAATATCCATCCATAAACATTTTAGAAACCAAAATCAAATTCTTTATAAATAAAGGTACATAAATGCAATTCTTAAGAACCAAAACTTTATTTTTCTCAAAAGACAAATAAACATCTCCCACTGCAACAGCCGCCACCTTCGTGACATCGCCCAAGTATATGATAATCTCCCCCTCAGCCAGTCGTCTGGTTTCCTGGAACCCCTGCAAAGTATTGCAGATATGATCAGTGGCTCTCGTATCTACACACTAGGTGCCGGTAGATAACACCGCTAAACATATTTCAATGACTAGACCAAAAGATATACCTTTGTTCTGCTTCCGGTTGGGGCAGTCCTTCTTCCAGTGTCCAGTCTGCTTACAAGTGAAGCACTTTCCTTTCGGCTTCTTCACTCCTCCTTGAGTTCCTTCCACCACCTTTGCCCCAGCTTGTTTCTTATTCTTCTTGCCTTTCAGCTTAGAAGTAGAAACCTTTTGGGTAACCATGGCATGTGCCTGAGCACTCTGACAAAAAAGCCCCTCTACCACCTGGAGTTCTGTCAGAAGCTCCGCCAACGAATACAACCTCTTGTTCATGTTGTAGTTCAAGCGAAACTGCTCAAAACTCCTAGGTAGAGACTGGAGAATGATATCGACCTGGGTTTCCCCATCGATCTCAGCTCTGAGGACTTCCAGCTCATTCAAATGAGCCATCATCTTGAGAACATGATCCCTCACGGGTGTTCCCTCGATCATGGTGGTCATCATCAAGTTCCTCATGGCTTCCTACCTGGCAGCCCGATTATGGTGTCCGAAAAGATCTTTGAGATTGATCATCATGTCATAAGCAGTGGGCATGGCTTGATGCTGATGTTGTAGTACATTTGACATAGATGCCATAATGTAACACCGCACCATCTCATCAGCCTTGATCCACTTCTTATAACTCTCCTTCTCCTTTTCCCCAGAATCATCCGCAGGCTTAGGAGGACACTCTTCGAGGAGTACATATTTGTATTCCTCAGCAGTCAAGACAATGTCAAGATTCCTCTTTAATCAACATAATTGACTCCAGTAAGTTTATTTTCTTTCAGTATCACAGCAAGCGGGTTGAAAGTCATTTTGAAAAAACCTAAGAATCACATAGACTAAAACATTAGATTTCAAAAAATTATTGATTCCTCAAACAATAAAATTTTAAAATCAACCAACACCTTAAAACACCGAGAATATCGTATGCCACGATAGTGTGGACGTATACGAATTCTACATTTGTAAGAGGAGGTTTTGCCCATTAATTTTATTATCTTGTCAACCTAATATTTTGACAAATAAATTAATAGTTGGTTCCTCTTTAGCCCTACAAATAAAAACAGTGACTCCGATGGGGAGGATACTTATATTTGTATCTAAGTGTTCACCATTACTCGGTACCAAGGTAATTATTTCGGGTTATGTGCCTTCCGATGTGCCTTTCGACCTTGTGATCCGCAAATAAACTCATCAGATGGGGGGGAAGGCACTCAGAGCCGATGCGCAAGTTTGTTTGTATCACATGTCAAATCGTAATGGAGATCATGGGAATTTATAAAATATCTCTCTCCCACTTAGTAATTTAAAATTGAGGAATTTTCTAGCATACGACATGCATATCAAACAATAAGCAATAAATATGAAAAAGAAATATTTTCCAACTATTATGGCTTTTGTCTCCAATATGCCTCCCGTCGTATTGCCATCTCGTCCGCTCCTCCCTACACCATGTACAAGCCATCCGGAGATTCGAGCCGAGAAAAAACTATTTTAATTTACATCCATCGATCCTATACTCTATGAGAGAGTGTACATGAAATCTAGATTGAAAATAAACTAAAATAAAAAGAGTGGCTAAACAATGCCGTATTTAAATATAAAAATTAAATACTAGCCTCGTCAACCCCGAGGATTCAACAAATAAACAATTACACACATACAATCACATACAAACATATGGCCATAATAGTTGGATCCTATGCCTAAAATCAAAAAGTTAACCTATGCACATCCTACTATTATCCGGCACATATAATATATGAAAAGTGTATAAAAGTAACCGAATCCTAAACACACAAAACCGGAAACCGTGGCTCTGATACCACTTGAAGGTAGGAAACTTCACTTCCCACTTCAACTCGGTCGCTTGTTCATGGCGATCCCTTCTAGGTCCCCGGATAAAAATTTTTTTATCCTTGACAAGGAGGGATTACCCAAGCTACCGTTTCATCATCGTGCTATTCGATTAGAGTAGTTACTTGAACAAACTTGTTGTTCAAGCAACTAACCTCTATTCTACGATTAGCCGTAGAATAGATGATGTACGGATCGTCGATTTTTGTATTTGTATTCGGGGTCCAAGTTAATTTAGCCACAAAACAAAACATACAACATGCATATAATTGAAAAACAATTATAGACATAATACAAAAGAATATAAACAAGCGTTATACCTCTCGATCTTCTATTGTATGTCCTTCCTCCTTTTGGACGTCGTGTGGGCGACGATCTTCCAAAAGTCGAAGCCTCCTAGATCACCAATCTTTCTTTCTTTGCTCGCTCTGAACAAAATGAAGAATATGAAACAAAACTCTCCTCTATCTAGCATCAACCAACAAGCTCCCAACTTGAAGCTTGCCGTCGGCCTAAAGAGAGGGGAAGGTGGGCGCCGACCAAGAGCTCCAAGGAATCATCCTAACCCTTGTTTCCACCGGCCAAGGAGAAGAGAAGGAAGAGCTTTGGACGCTGGCCAAGGAGAGGAGAGGAGAGGATGGGCGCCGGCCACCTAAGGAAGAAGAAGGAAAAACTTTCCAAGTTTGTGGCTGCCCAAGCCTCCTATCCCTTGCCGCCCAAAAACCCTAATCCCCTTTGCCTCCAATTTCTCTTTCTGCCCACCCTAATACCTCTTTTTATAGAGTTAGGCTTAAGCCTTGTTTTAATCTCCACCATCGGTTCTAGGGATTTAATCTCAACCGTCGGATCTCGAGATTTAATCTCAACCGTCAGATCTAGAGATTTAATATCTACCGTTACATCTAGAGTTTTATTTTCCATCATCGGATCTAGGCTCCATGAGGTTTTAATAGGCTATAATAGGGACCATGAGGAGGAGTTGGATCTTGGCCACCCAATGGATCAAGCCCACATAAAGTCCGATCCACTAATGATAATCCAATCCACTAAAGGATTATCATTGATCTACCTCACCAACCCCCATAATTTACTATGGGCTCCATATATTATTTGTACATTTATCTCCCTATGTTTAAGATCTCGAATGTCCGTCGATTTGGTGGAGACCTCCACCTCTAGCATTGAGGGGTAGGAGTGGCCTTCTATCATGGAACAAGTTCAAGAAGAAGCTTCAACATCCAGGAGAAGCAAAAATTCCCTAGGTAACTCAAGTGTTGTTATTATAAATAAAAATCATATAACATGCTTTGAGTATAGGGAACAAGGGCACTATAAAAGTAAGGGTCCTAAGAAGGTGAAGAAGGTTCAACCGGCATCAAAAGTCAAAAATGCCGGAGTCCCCACAATTAAGAGCAAAGAGCACATTGTGTGCTTCAAATGCAACCAATGGGGACACTACCGAAGCCAATGCCCTAGAGGGAACAAAATGCAAGAAGGGGCATCTCATGTAGGGGGAGCTTCTAAAGCTAACCATATGGTAAATTTAATTAATGCACATTCAATTTCTAGGGTTAACATGCATGCTTGGAATTATTTTAGTTCTCTTCCAATTATTAATGAAAAGCATGCTAGTAGAAATAATAAGGTTTATTGTTTAGGTGCTAAGCATGTAAATTTATCTAAGAATAAACCTAGGACCAATAACACTAGAACTATTTTACCTAGGGAATCAATTAGGAGAATAGAAGAAAATTTGGGTATTAATCCCAAAAAGTCTAGGCACATGCCTAAGAAGAAGAGGCCTTCCCAAAAACCTAATGATAAATCAAAATTGGGAAAATTATAGTTAGAAAACCAAGTTTTGAGGTCAAGACTTGAGAGAATGGAAAAGACCCTTAAGATTATAGAAAATTATATTCAAGGGTCAAATGCCCAAAAGTCAAGACCTAGGGTTCAAGAACGGTCTAAGGGCAAGAAAGGTTTGGGTCACAAACCTATGTCCTACCATAATGCTCCATTTGATTATGGAACAACATCTAGGTCTAGGAAAACCAAGGCTAATAGGGAAGTTATCCCTAAGACTAGCCATGGTGTTTACTTAGTGGCTAAGAACTTAAGAAAAACTAAGAAAGCCACTAAGAAGGTTAAAGGGGGAGTTACCCCTAGGTTTAACTTAGGAAAGACCCAAAAGACTATGGCTTCAAAGCCTAAAAGGGTCATTAGAAATGTATCTAGGGAAGTTATCCCTAGTGAATACCTTGTTAACCCAAGGAGCTCCAATAGGTATTAGGTTCCTAGAAGCATGATCGATTCATGCTAGATGGGTTAGGGTGTGTCAACCCTAAGTGGATGGGTAGTTAATCTAGCCATGGTGAGTTGACACATTAGGATGTGCCAATGTGGTTTGAGAAGATAAAAAAAATGATTAAATTGGCACAATTAGGTCTTAGAAGTATTGGTGTGCCATTTTGGGTTTATGGCACACTTGGGAGATAATGGTATTAAGGAAAAATAGAATTAATTCCTAGAAATGACAATTTGAATTTAACACTTAGGTATTTTATACCTTAGTATATTTTACTTGCCATGATTTATTTGCCTTGCCATGACATGACATCATTTTCATTTTTATCTCTAAAAATGTCATGATCATGTTTAGACTTATTTTTATATGTCATGTATGCTAACATTTCATTCACATGCCATGACATCATGATTTTGGCACATGCTTAGTTATATCATATATATGCCATAATCATATCATGCATAAAATAAAATTGATTTAAGGACCATTGGCATGACTTGAAGTCCCATGCATAAGGGAATCAAGTAGAGTTGCATTATAATATGCATGAGACCATTAAAGAATAAAAACCCACATCTCACTAAAATATTTGACCTGTATGTGTTTTACACATCTAGATACAAGTGAGATGTTTAGGAAAAAGGAATTAAAGGTTTCAAAAACATTTTGAAAAACCTTGGTGAAGTCTATCTTTTGATAGCAATCACTATTGAATGAGATGATACAAAGAGGGCTCAATATTGAAGCCTTTCTTAACTTTTGAACTTTGTATCAATCTCACTATTTTGTGGGTAAAATAATTTTCCAATATTTTTCACCCATTATGATTGTAATAAGTAATATACATAGAAAATTTTAAGATTTTTCAACTTATGTATATTTACTTACGAATTTCAAAAATTCATTTCTGAAAATCAAAAAACTGCAAAATACAGTTTATCGATCGCCAGGGAGGCAGGTTGATGATAAGGAGTCGATGATATCTAATTCAATGATCGACATCACTTGATTTTGGGTAAACCTTGGTGGTTAGGCTCATGTTTAGCTATATTTTGGTCCCCTAACCACTCCTATTCCTAGGACATGCTATGGAGAGCATTATAAAGGGTAGAAATCCATTGGATATGGATTAGGAGAAGTGTTTAGGGAGAGTATCAATTTTAAGGTGGATGAGAGTTCATTGTTGAACTTTGCCTTAATTTTGATTGTTTAATGTTCCTATTGGCTCAGGACTCCAAGGACATTGTTGGTGCAATGGTCAAGGGGGAGAAAGCCTCTAGGGGGAGGTATCTATCATGGGAAGATGGATGTGTACTTTTCCTCATGGGAGGAAAATTGGGTTGCCTCTCTTTAAGTGATATGGGACTTATCACTAGAAAGATTATGGCGTGTGTTCCTCCAAGGGAGAGATTATAAGGTCTCATTGGGATATGAGACATTCATACTCTTGGGGAGGACCTTTTTGATGTAAGTCAAAAAGGGGGAGAAGTTACCAAGTTACCAATTGGGTTTGGAATTCTCATTGGGATGTGAGAATTGTTAGTGAAAGCCCTAGAGCCAATCATGTGATGATTGTTGTATGGACTTTATTGTATCATATTCCTATTTATAAAGGCATGATTATTATATTTACTTGTATTGGTGCCAAATAACTAAATATAAAAATGTCCTTGAGTAGTAGGTTCTTATCTATATCAATCGATTGGTTGAATCGATAATGAGATGATATAGAGAACACTACTCTTAATCATTCCTAGTCGAGTATTAACATTCAGGGACAATGTTAATGCGTAGAGACTAGCATGTAGGTCAACACGATGACTTGATCTCATAAGTCATGGATATGAGATATCAAGTTGACACATGGGTATGCATTGGAGAATGTATACTGAATGACCCGCCATGAGAAAGTATCATGGATCATTATATGAGTGTAATATACTTTCTCATGTGGCTATTAGTCCTTAGACCTGAAGTCACTATGGTTCCCTACATAAGGAGTTGCATACTTTGGCTTCGTCAAACGTCACCCGTAAATCGGTGGACTATAAAGGCGATTACTGGGTATGTAACAAATTATGCGGAGGGATGTGAGTGATGTAGATGGGATCTATCCCTCCTATATGACGGGGGTGACATCGATATTCTTGATAGAGTGAGACCACGAAGTGCATGACCATGCCCAAATGAGTCAATATGAGATATTGAGCTCATTTGATTAGAGTGAGCCTACTTGGAGTTCAAGATATAGATTGTACCGAGGATGACACGGTCTATGCCTCAATTGGTCAATCTAGATGTCAAGGATAGGGACATTGTCACATATTGTGAAAGTCACAATTAGTAGTCACAAAGGTGATGTTGGAGCTCAACATTCTTGTAACTTGGGTAGCAATGATGTGTTGCTAGATACCGCTCATTACTTATGTTCCTAAATCGGTTTAGGGATATTGCCAATGTTACAAGAACCTATAGGGTTACACACATAAGGGCAATTAGATGGAGATTAGGTTCATATGATGAACCATGAGGATTAGGTTCATGGGATGAACCAAATTGGATTAAGAGTAATCCTAATTAGACTAATTGAGTTGGACTCAATTTGATTCAAGTGTTGAATGAGTCTAATTTAGATTTGATTCATCAAATCAATTTAAATTAATGAATAGAGATTCATTAAATTAAATTGACTTGAATCAAATGGTTGGATTTGATCAACCATGGGAGATAAGAGGTCAAGTTTGACTTGACTTGAGAGGGAAGATGAAAGGTCAAGTTTGACTTGACCAAATGCCATGTCATGATGATGACTTGGCATGGCCGGCCAATGATGATGCTCCACATCATCATTGACTTAGCATGTGGTGCCACCTCATGAGGGAGACCAAGAGCCATTGGCTCTTGGAGGAGTTACATGCATGCATGTAACCCCCCCTAAGAAAAGTGGCCACCCACTATTGCCATTAGATGAGTATTCATTTTGGTGGGTTACATAACTTCATCTTCTTCCTTGGATCACCCTCTCAAGCTCTCCCAACCTCCTTGTCCGAAATTCCTAAAGGGTGCTAGCACACTCTAAGGTATTTTTCTCCACCTATTGCTTGTGTTGATACCAATAGAGGAGTGTGCACTTGACACTCTCGAGTTCCGGCGAACCTTTTGGACGAGCGAGATTTGCGAAGGGCGTCGCATCCAGGGTAACTCTTATCATGTAGATCTAGAGTAGATCTAAAGGTATTAAACACATACATGTTATTTTATATTTTATACTTCGTACGGATCCGTGGTCGGAGCTTCCGAGGTTTCCGCAACGCAAAAAGCGGTTTTTACGGCTCGGAAAACCCAACAGTGGTATTAGAGCCACGTGCGAAGCATGTATGTGTTTCATTTTTGTGGTTTTTATATTAGATATAAAAATTACAGAATTTTATGCTTCTGTAAATTTCCTATTTTTATAGAATTTTTGGGTATTTTTCTCGAAGAGTCGAAGCAACGAGTACTTGTCGGCTTCAACCACCGAGAAAAACTCTACGAAACGGTGAGTTCTCGCTTTAGGTTTTTTGGACAGAGACTTAAGTCGCTATAAGATCATAGTAGGGATACTCACAAAGTTTATTTTGTGAGTAGGGGCGCTGCCCCTATCCCCGAAAGGGGCCTTGTCCCGCGATCGCGCCCGGAAACCGCTTAGCGGGACCGTTACGGAGAGGTGACTCATAAAATTGAAAAAAAATAGGAAAAATTATAGAAATTTTCTGTAAAAATACATAATTTAGAATTATGTATAATTCTGTGATTTTCATGGCCCAATGACCTCAATTTGATTGGATTATGATGTGTTGTAATTCATAATACGGCCTGTGTGCCGTTTTTGTGGTTGTGCGTGTTGTATAGTGTATGCGACCTGCGTGTCGTACCTCTTCTTTTGAAATTCTAGTTGTAAATAGTTTTAGACTCGAATGTAACTCGAGTTTCATATTTTTAATGTACAAAATGGAGCCGTGGAAAGTCCACTTATAGACGAAGTTACGAGAAGGGTGCCGATGACACTTGGCGGTCAAAGGAAGCGCTTGGAGAAGCCGCTAGCCTTAGGTTGACCGTCCGATCTTCTCATTGGCTTGAGAAGATCGTAGTAGGGCCATGACTACATCACAATTATATATATATATATATATATATATATATATATATATATATATATATATATATTTGATTTTGCTTGTATGTATGTGATGCATGTTAGTAGAATAATACTTGTATGTATATGATGCATGCTAGGATAATTTTCTTGTATGTATATGATGCATGCTAGAATAATGTATGTATGTATGTGATGCATGCTAATATAGGATAATAAAGGCCTTAATGCGTATATGATACACATTACGATTAGATTAGATCTTAATCGAATCAACTCGTAAATGCCTACCAGGTCCTTGATACCCATCACTACCTCGATCATTTGTAGTTGTTGAATCTGCCAAAGCAGAGCAACACATATTATCTTGGTAAAGTGCGGAGGGACAATCTTGGTCCCGCCTATCATGGCTTGGGTTAGAGTAAGCTCAATTAGATTGAGTAAAACTAGTTAACTCAATTGGATCGAGTAGAACTATAGGCATATTCCAATCGTTGGAAAGATAGGATAAGATCGCATTTACACTAAATCTTGGGCGATTTAGCCAAAGCTAACTCAAGGTCTTTTGTAAATGTGGGTCTTGATCCTATAAACAAGAGTTGCATAGAGATGTAATCAGTAATGTGTTACCCATCGATCGTACTAAGTCTTGGGCGATTTAGCCAAAGCTAACTCAAGGCTTAGTATGATGTGGATCTTGTCCCGCAAGAATTATAGCTAGTTTGTATGAATCTAGTAATGTGGTTTGACCACATCCATAACTCGATTCTAAAAATTCCTATAATTTAGTGGGAGCATCATTTGATTAAAGGTCTAATTAAATGATAAAAGGAATATGATATTAATTCTCTGCATTGTATGTTGTAGATTACTATGTCGACAAACACAAACACTCTCTCTTTGCGTTCTGTCCTTGAGAAGGACAAGCTCAATGGAGCAAATTTTCTGGACTGGTACAGGAACCTGAGAATTGTTCTCACCCAAGAAAGGAAGCTGTACGTCCTAGAGCAGCCCATTCCGGAGGCACCTCCTGCCGCTGCCTCGCGAGCTGACAAAGATGCTTACAAGAAGCATCAAGATTATGCATTAGATATGTCATGTCTAATGCTCGCAACCATGAACTCTGAGCTTTAGAAGCAACACGAGTTCATGAATGCTTATGATATGGTTGGACATCTTCGTCAACTATATCAAGGACAAGCAAGGCATGAGAGATATGATGTCTCTAAGGCATTATTTGGGTCCAAAATGCAAGATGGGACTCCCGTAGGTCCATATGTACTCAAGATGATTGGGTACGTAGAAAACCTACAAAGGCTGGGATTCCCACTTGGCCAAGAGCTGGCCACTGACCTGATCTTGCAATCTTTGCCACAAGACTACAATCAATTTATCATGAATTACAACATGAATGAAATTGATAAGCCACTGCCTGAGATGCTCAGCATGTTGAGAACTGCTGAGCTTAACCTTAAGAAGGGAAAATCTGACACCATTTTGATGGTGCACAAAAAGAAAGGCAAGGGCAAGCCTAAAGGTAAGGGAAAGTCCCAAGCCAAGGGCAAAGGCAAAGAACTTAAACCCAAAGGAGGGGTAGCCAAGGAAGGGGCTTGCTTCCACTGCAAGGAAGTTGGACACTGGAAGCGTAACTGCAAAGCTTACCTGGAAGATCTTAAGAAGAAAAGAAGTGAGACTTCTACTTTAGGTATAAATATTATAGAAGTCAATCTATCTATTTCTTCATCATGGGTATTAGATACCGGATGTGCATCTCACATTTGTACCAATGTGCAGGCGCTGAGAAATAGTAGGGCATTGACAAAGGGCGAGGTGGACCTACGAGTAGGCAATGGAGTAAGGGTTGCTGTTGTTGCTGTAGGAACTTATGATCTATCTCTGCCCTCTGGGCTTGTACTAGAATTAGATGAATGTTGTTATGTGTCTGCTTTGACTAAGAACATAATTTCGGTTTCTTGTTTGGACAAGAAAGGATTTACATTTATAATAAAGAACAAATATTGTTCAGTTTATTTAAATGATATATTCTATTGTAGTGCACCTCTAATGAACGGACTCTATTTTCTAGACTTAGAAAGCCCTATCTATAACATAAGTACCAAGAGGTTCAAGTCAAATGAGTTGAACCAAACCTATCTCTGGCATTGTCGCTTAGGTCACATAAATGAGAGTCGCTTATCTCAGCTCCAAGGATGGGCTGCTAGACTCATTTGATTTTGAATCATATGAGATATGCGAGTCTTGCCTTTTAGGCAAGATGACCAAGACTCCCTTTAGTGGACACAGCGAAAGAGCAACAGATTTGTTAGGACTTATACATAGTGATGTATGTGGTCCTTTCAATGTTGCTGCTAGAGGTGGTTACAAGTACTTCATTACATTTACTGATGACTTCAGTAGATATGATTATGTGTATCTTATGACACATAAATCAGAATCCTTTGAAAAGTTCAAAGAATTCAAGAATGAAGTACAAAACCAGCTTGGTAAGAGTATTAAGATACTTCGATCAGATCGAGGTGGTGAATACCTTAGCCATGAGTTTCGTGACTATCTAGCTGAGTGTGGGATTCTATCCCAACTCACTCCTCCTGGAACACCACAGTGGAATGGTGTATCCAAAAGGAGGAATCGTACCCTATTAGATATAGTATGATCTATGATGAGTCACACAGATCTTCCTATATCCTTTTGGGGATATGCTCTAGACACAGCAGCCTTTACCCTTAACCGTGTACCATCCAAGGCTGTCATAAAGACACCATATACGATATGGACAGGGAGAAATCCCAAGATGTCTTTCATGAGGATTTGGGGTCGTGAGGCTTATGTTCGACGTCAAGTCTCAGACAAACTGGGACCCAAATCCGATAGGTGCTATTTTGTTGGATATCCCAAGGATACAAAGGGATATTACTTCTACATTCCCAGTCAGCACAAAGTGTTTGTGGCAAAGAATGGGGTTTTTTTAGAAAGGGATTTTGTTTCTTGAAAAACTAGTGGGAGTACGTTCGATCTTGAAGAAATTCAAGATAAGGACCATAGCACTAAGGCCTTGATGGAGGTTGAACAGGAACCACAAAGTGTTGTGGGTGATGAGATTGTTGCACAAAGAGTTGTGGAACAACCACCTGTTCAGGTAGACCTACCTCTTCGCAGGTCTGATAGGGTACGTCGTCAGCCTGAGAGATACTCATTTCTCTTGTCTGACCATGATGACATTATGCTCATTGAGAATGAGCCTACCTCCTATCAGGAAGCTGTGATGTGCCTAGATTCTGAGAAATAGCTAGAGGCCATGAGATCCGAGATGGAATCCATGTACACGAACCAAGTATGGACTTTGGTTGATCCACCTGAAGGGGTCAAACCCATTGGGTGTAAGTGGGTCTTTAGGAGAAAGACTGACATGGATGGACTTATGCATACCTATAAGGGTCGATTGGTGGCTAAAGGTTTCAAGCAAATTCATGGTATTGACTATGATGAAACCTTTTCTCCAGTGGCGATGTTTAAGTCCATTCGGATCTTGCTTGCTATTGCAGCATACCACGATTATGAGATCTGGCAGATGGATGTCAAAATGACATTTCTGAATGAAAACTTACTCGAGGATGTGTACATGACACAACCTGAGGGTTTTGTAGATCCACAGCATACTGGGAAAGTATGCAAGCTGCAAAGGTCCATTTATGGGCTAAAGAAAGCTTCTCGGAGCTGGAATCTTCAATTTGATGATGCAATCAAACAGTTTGGTTTCATCAAGAATGAAGATGAACCCTGTGTCTACAAAAGGGTTAATGGGAATATAGTTGTCTTCCTTGTATTGTATGTGGATGACATACTACTCATTGGGAATGACATCCCTTCGCTACAGTCTGTGAAGACTTGGCTGGGGACGTGCTTCTCAATGAAGGACTTAGGTGAAGCAGCCTGCATTCTAGGCATCAAGATCTATAGAGATAGATCTAAGAGATTGCTTGGCCTAAGTCAGAGTACATACATTGACACGGTATTACTACGGTTTGCTATGCAGAATTCCAAGAAGGGACTTCTGCTGATGTCACATGGTGTGAGTCTTTCGAAGACTCAAAGTCCCTCTTCTAGAGAGGAGAGAGACCACATGGATAAGATCCCTTATGCATCTGCTATAGGATCTATCATGTACGCCATGCTGTGTACTCGTCCTGATGTCTCGTATGTTTTGAGCATGACGAGTAGATACTAGTCAGATCCAGGTGAGCGTCACTGGATAGCAGTCAAGAATATTCTTAAGTACTTGAGAAGCACTAAAGAATATTTCTTGATATTTGGAGGCGATGAGGAGCTAGCTGTAAAGGGTTACAGTGATGCCATCTTCCAAACTAACCAGGATGATTATAGATCGCAGTCAGGGCTCGTTTTTTGCATGAATGGTGGCGCTGTGAGCTGGAAGAGTTAGAAGCAGAACACAATTGCTGATTCTACAGCAGAGGCCGAATATATCGGTGCTTCCATCTCATTCGAGAGATTATCGATAGAGGAGATGTGAAGATTTGTAGAGTACCCACAGAGGCTAACATCGCAGATCCCTTGACCAAGGCTTTGGCACAGAAAAAGCATGATGGTCACACTAGGTCATTGGGTATTAGATACTACGGTGATTGGCACTAGTGCTAGTGGGAGATTGTTAGTGAAAGCCCTAGAGCCAATCATGTGATAATTGTTGTATGGACTTTATTGTATCATATTCCTATTTATAAAGGAATGGTTATTATATTTACTTGTATTGGTGCCAAATAACTAAATATAATAATGTCCTTGAGTAGTAGGTTCTTATCTATATCAATCGATTGGTTGAATCGATAATGAGATGATATAGAGAACACTACTCTTAATCATTCCTAGTCGAGTATTAACATTCAGGGACAATGTTAATGCGTAGAGACTAGCATGTAGGTCAACATAATGACTTGATCTCACAAGTCATGGATATGAGATATCAAGTTGACACATGGGTATGCATTGGAGAATGTATACTGAATGACTCGCCATGAGAAAGTATCATGGATCGTTATATGAGTGTCATATACTTTCTCATGTGGCTATTAGTATGACTATTAGTCCTTAGATATGAAGTCACCATGGTTCCCTACATAAGGAGTTGTATACTTTGGCTTCGTCAAACGTCACCCGTAAATGGGTGGACTATAAAGGCGATTACTGGGTATGTAACAAATTATGCGGAGGGATGTGAGTGATGTAGATGGGATATATCCCTCCTATATGACGGGGGTGACATCGATATTCTTGATAAAGTGAGACCACGAAGTGCATGGCCATGCCCAAATGAGTCAATATGAGATATTGAGCTCATTTGATTAGAGTGAGTCTACTTGGAGTTCAAGATATAGATTGTACCGAGGATGACACGGTCTATGCCTCAATTGGTCAATTTAGATGTCAAGGATAGAGGGACATTGTCACATATTGTGAGAGTCACAATTAGTAGTCACAAAGGTGATGTTGCAGCTCAATATTCTTGTAACTTGGGTAGCAATGATGTGTTGCTAGATACCGCTCATTGCTTATGTTCCTAAATCGGTTTAGGGACATTGCCAATGTTACAAGAACCTATAGGGTCACACACATAAGGGCAATTAGATGGAGATTAGGTTCATATGATGAACCATGAGAATTAGGTTCATGGGATGAACCAAATTGGATTAAGAGTAATCCTAATTAGACTAATTGAGTTGGACTCAATTTGATTCAAGTGTTGAATGAGTCTAATTTAGATTTGATTCATCAAATCAATTTAAATTAATGAATAGAGATTCATTAAATTAAATTGACTTGAATCAAATGGTTGGATTTGATCAACCATGGGAGATAAGAGGTCAAGTTTGACTTGACTTGAGAGGGAAGATGAAAGGTCAAGTTTGACTTGACCAAATGCCATGTCATGATGATGACTTGGCATGGCCGGCCAATGATGATGCTCCACATCATCATTGACTTAGCATGTGGTGCCACCTCATGAGGGAGACCAAGAGCCATTGGCTCTTGGAGGAGTTACATGCATGCATGTAACCCCCCCTAAGAAAAGTGGCCACCCAGTATTGCCATTAGATGGGTATTCATTTTTATGGGTTACACAACTTCATCTTCTTCCTTGGATCACCCTCTCAAGCTCTCCCAACCTCCTTGGCCGAAATTCCTAAAGGGTGCTAACACACTCTAAGGTATTTTTCTCCACCTATTTTTTGTGTTGATACCAATAGAGGAGTGTGCACTTGACACTCTCGAGTTTCGGCGAACCTGTTGGACGAGCGGGATTTGCGAAGGGCATCGCATCGAGGGTAACTTCTTATCATGTAGATCTAGAGTAGATCTAAAGGTATTAAACACATACATGTTAGTTTTATATTTTATACTTCGCACGGATCCGTGGCTGGGGCTTCCGAGGTTTCCGCAATGCAAAAAGAGGTTTTTGAGGCTCGGAAAACCCAACAAGAATTGCCAATTAGGGATAATTGGTAGACTTGAGGGATAATTTTGTCAATCATCAAAAAGGGAGAGATTGTTGGTGCAATCGGCCCAGGTTGACTCGAGTTTGACTCGAGCAGTATTTTGATGATAGACAAAACTTATGACATGGGATTGTCATAGGAAAGTCCAACATGGAGTTGACATGGAAAATCCAAGCATGGGGCTTGGTGTGGAAAAGTCCAAAGCATTGCGAAGCTGTGCACTTGGTGCATTTGGGAAGTCTTGATGACTTGGCAAGTTTACTAGGCTCGGGGTCCTTGAGTCGGTGAAGGATGGCATTGCGAAGCCATGCACTTGGTGCATCTGAGGGACCACCGTACGGGGAGCGAATGGAGTGAGGCCCAAGGGAAGCATACTTTGAGGGCAAGAGACGCGAAGGATGGCATTGCGAAGTCGTGCGCTTGGTGCATCCGAGGGACGTAGGCCGAGGGAAGAGAGCTTCGGTGGGGAACTCCATGAGGGATGAGGTGGACTTGGCCAAGTGGCTAAGACTGAGTGTAGAATGCTCAAACAACTTGGTGTTTGAGGTTTTACCCGACATCAGTCGACTGGAATAGGTGCCAGTCGATTGCTCCAAGTCGACTAGGGTTCGACTGGTGTTCCACTGACCAGGGTCTGGTTGATCAGTCGACTGTCAAGGGATGACAGTCGACTGATAACACCATCAGTCGACTAATGAGGGAGATCATTCGACTGATCGGGGTGTTTTCGGCCATAGAAGGCTTTCCAGTCGAGTGCTCGCGCCAACACTCGACTGATGGGATCATTAGTCGACTGATGGGCATGATCAGTCGACTAATGATGGATCCGTTGGAGTTTTGCCAACGTGGATCAAGTCATTGTGAGACAACAACTATAGGACCAGTCGACTAATGGTCATGATCAATCAACTGATGGGCGCGAAATCAACTTGATGCAGGTTATAAATGGAGCTCAAGATGGAGAATTTAGCCAAGACTTTAAGGGTGACATTGGAGGAGAATTGCTGCTGCATTCCAGACCTTCAAGAGCTAACCAAAGCAAGCAAGAAACAAGTGATCAAAAGCAATCGGTGAAAAGTGTTATTTTGTATTGTATTTGTATTCTTGTTTGTATTTCTATATTACTGTTGTAATTGCTTGTATGAGATTTCTCCACCTCGGACGTGTTGTCGAGAAGGAGTTTAGTTAGTGTCGTGCACATAACTAGAGCTTGGTGAGCTCGCCCATGGAGTAGGAACCATTCGGTTATGAACCATGTATATCTTGGTGTATTGCGTGTGCTTGTGTTGTTGTTAGTATTTCTATTTGTTTCTATTGTTTCCACTGCGCTAACGATAATTGTAGACAAGCGACGCACGACGAACGATCGTATTCCATCGTACGACGATTGAGGGCTATTCACCCCCTCTAGCCGGCCACCTACGTTCCAACAGTATTCCCGTAATGCCCTGTTTCCAATTCCAGGCAGTTAAAGCTTGCAATGAGACAATGACAGACATAGTGAATTATCATGCAACTATGTCTGCTCGTCATACTACCTCCCTTACTCAACAAAAGAAATTAGCTCAACAGCTAAAATAGGGCAAGCAAAAGGAGTCTACCTTGGTTCCCCAATGTGATGACTTAATGACCCAACTGGCAGTGGCCCGGAGTGAGTAAGAGGGACTCCAGAAAAAGATTGAGGATCTCCAGCAGCAGCTATTCCTACCATCTAGCCAACTTTAGCAGTCCCCCTCCTCATGCAAGACCTAGAAGAACAAAAAGTACAACTTGCAGAGGCCAAGCTCCAAGCTTCTGAGTCTTCTACAATCATACTCCAGCTTCGATAGGAATGCCAGATTTGGAAGGCCACTTTGGAGTCGTGCCGGCACCACCAAGAAGACCTATCTTTGAAGGTGTCCGTGCTTTCAGGGCTGCTATCCTCAATAACCGCTCAGCAATAAAAACTTCAAAAGGAGTATACTGAGGCTCTGGTTTCGCTAGGCAAACAAGCTATGACGACCACGAAAGACAGAGATGCCCTAGCCATCCAATTAGCCGAGTGCCAATCCCAGCTAAAAGAGCAGAAGGCTGACCTAAAACTAAGATACGCCCAGAAGGGCGTGCAACTATTCATGCTAGGCTTCAACGGATCCTCCTCCTTGAACGCTGCCCAGGGCTACCCTCCACCAGGCATTGGCATGAGCTATTTGGACCATGAAGTGGCTCTCGCTAAATGTCCTCCTGAGCTCTTTGAGTTGTAACTATCGTATCTTCCTCAAAGTACTAATCGACTTCTTATTAATAGAGATTTTTTAAAAATGCAATGCCTTGTGCTGTCTTTTGCGTGTGCGTTATTGTTGATCAGGAAATTTTTAAGGACACTTCTGGACTGCTCTTTCATTGGTTATTGTAGATTCTCTACATCTCAAAGTGCCAGTTGACTGCTAAAATTTTCTGCTCGGGAATGCACTCGGGCTATCCTGGGCTTTACCCTCCTCTTACCAGAACTGATTCTTACTCAGTAAAAAGTAAATAGTTTAACTACTTTTCCTTCTCCAGATAAATGTCTGCCTCGGTACCAATGTCTTGATTATTTCCCATGCTGATCCCATTACTTCCTTCACCCCTTCATCTTCTCTCCCTTCCCAAGGACGAATGCAAATCTCTCTCTTTCGATTATAAATTGTCACTGCAAATGTCTCCTATTTTCTATCCCACCCTCATGGCTTCTACTGAACACCCTATTAGCATATCTTTGGATTTTGACTCTTTCGAGCTATACGATTTAGCTGCAGGACCTGCCGAGGAATCTGCCACCCAATCTACTACAACCTCGACCTACCAGCCTCCTCCTCCTCCTTCGCTGGCGAACGCCTTGACCCCCAATGCGAGGAGGTCCTTCCGAGCCCCCTTTCCTTCCTTCCGCAATTGGGTTTGGAACTCTCCCATGACCTGGGAATATACACTGGGAGATCCTCGGGCCTCCGTGGAACTTCTTCCTCTTCCATCGGCCCTAGCTTTCGTTCCCATTCCTCCGGCTGAGATTCCTCCGCTCCCCCTTGCTGGAGCTCTACCCGCTGTACCTCGGGCTCAGGGTGACCTCTATAGAGTCATTCTGGTGCCTCCCCCTTCAGAGGAGTCCGCTGCCAGCTCCCCTAGCAATAACAACAATAAGAAGCCTATATGATCAATAGTTTAATTATTGTAACCACCGTTGGGCATACTAATAAAAAGGAAGGGATACTTGTACTTATTTTGTCATTTTCTCGTAGGTTTCGAACTATTTTAATTAAAAAAACCTTCGATGACAACAACCTTATCTGAACAGTCTTCACCCTTACCGCTTTAGTGAAACTCAAACAATCTTTTCAGAATTACTGCATTCAACAACCCCCACCTACTGTCCTTACACCTTCCCTCCTTTATTTGCCTTTATGGCCTCTACTTTTCATGAGGGTTAATTAATATCCTTCTTCCATATCTATAAAAACTCCAAATCACCGTTTGGTTGGCATCCATCTCTCCTTCCTCTCCTTTGCACCATGGAACATTTATCTAAGCAAGATAGCAGCTCTCCTCCTCTTGAGGGGCGAACTGAAGTGCAGCACCACATTGAAGAATTGGAAAGGCAAGTTCTTGATCTGAGGTGACGCTTGTGGGTGGCTTCCACTAGCAACTACTCTCTGCGTCAGTAACTAGCAGTATCCCGAAAAAATCTATCCAAACTCATATTCCTGCAACAATCCTACCTTCGACAACTACGACGTCAACCTCAGCCACGCAAAGAAGCTCCTTCAGTACTTCCTCAGGGAGAGTCTTAGTCCCCCTAGAACAGAGACTCCACTTGTTATTTCCTTCCTTATGAAGGCTGTGTCATGTAACCCTTCTTTATCAATGAACTTTTTACTGCTACGAGTTGTATACACCCCTATCTTGCCACATGCACATTATAAGAATAACAAGTTAAAATGTGATAATTTTACCGGCCAAGGGAACTTATTGAGTTTCCGCCAGTATTCTTCACAAGCCCTCCATCCTTCTAGCATTCTTCTTTCTGTGCGAGGCCTCAACTCCCCGTCACTGCACAAGCATCAAATAGGAATACAACTCTTCTAATTCCTCATTAAACATGAACAATATATATATAACTGGGTGAGGACCTAGCTCTCCTACTTCACCCTCACGCAGGGACAAAAGTAATATGCATAGTTGAGATAAAACTCAGTTCTCCGGATCCACCATCGCACGGGGATAAAATAATGTATATAGATGAAGCGAAATTCAGCTCTTTCGATCCGCCACCGCACGGGGATAAAAATAATGTATATAGCTTAAATAAAATTCAGCTCTTCTGAACCACCACCGCACGGGGATAAAAATAATGTATATAGCTGAAGTGAAATTCAGCTCTTCCGATCCGCCACCGCACGGGGATAAAAATAATATATATAGCTGAAGTAAAATTCAGCTCTTCCAATCCTCCACCGCACGTGGATAAAATAATGTATATAGCTGAAGTGAAATTCAACTCTTCCGATCCACCACCGCACGAGGATAAAAATAATGTATATAGCTGAAATAAAATTCAGCTCTTCCGATCCACCACCGCATGGGGATTAAAATAATATATATAGCTAAATCGAAATTCAACTCTTCTGATCCGCCACCGCACGTGGATAAAAATAATGTATATAGCTAAAGTAAAATTCAGCTCTTTCGATCTGCCACTGCACGGGGATAAAAATAATGCATATAGCGAAGTAAAATTCATCTTTTTCGATCCGCCACCGTACGGGGATAAAAATAATGTATATAGCTGAAGTGAAATTCAACTCTTCCGATTCACCATCGCATGGGGATAAAAATAATGCATATAGCTGAAGTAAAATTCAGTTATTCCAATCCACCGCACGGGGATAAGAATAATGTATATAGCTAAAGGGAAATTCAGCTCTTCCGACCCACCACCGCACGAGGATAAAAATAATGTATCTAGCTGAAGTAAAATTCAGCTCTTCCGATCGACCACCGCACAAGGATAAAATAATGTATATAACTGCGCACAGATTCAGCTCTTCCCATTTGCCGCTATATCTTCTTTCCTGCCTCTACCTTGAGCCTAACTCTTCCGATCCACCACCATACTGGGATATCTGCTTGTCTTGCAGGCAAACAATAAGAATAGTGACGACCTGGACTAGGGCTTCGCCTAGTCAGGTCGGAAGAATTTTTTTCTCCGCCACTGTATTTCTTCAAAAGTGCATCTACCTTAAACCCAACTCCTCCGATCCACCACTATATGGGTATATCTTCTTGTCTTGCAGGCAAAAAATAAGAATAGTGGCAACTTGACCTAGGGCTTCGCCTGGTCAGGTCGGATGAATTTTTTTTACTCCGCCGCTGTATTCTCAAGTGAATTAAACCCAACTCTTCTGTTCCACCACTGCACAGGGATAACGACTACGACTAACGCCGAGCCATAAAATGTTGGGAATCAAATGGCCGGCTAGAGGGGGGTGAATAGCGCTCGTTCGTTGTTCGTCGTATTTTGTTCGTTCTCGTCTACAATTCTTGTTAGTGCAGCGGAATAACAATAATAATACTAACAAGAAACACAAATACACACAAACAAAACACAACGATATACGTGGTTCGGAACCGAATGGTTCCTACTCCACGGGTGAGCTCCTCGAGCTCTAGTTATGCTCACGACACTAACTATAACACTCCTTTTCGACAACACGTCGGAGGTGGAGAAACCTCTCACAAGCTATTACACTAAGTAATGAAATACAACAAGAAATACAAAGACAATACAAAAGAGAACTTTTACACCGATTGCTTTTGATCGCTTTCTTGTTGCTTGCTTTTGCTTGCTCTTGAAGGTCTGGAATGCAACAGCAATTCCCCTTCAAAGTCACCCAAAAAGCCTTGGTGAAATCCTCCAACTCGAGCTCCATTTATAACCTGCATCAAGCTATTTTCGCGCCCATCAGTCGACTGATCGTGACCATCAGTCGACCGTATCGTGAGCCGCTTGTCTCACAATGGCGGATCCACGCTGGTTAAGTTCCAACGGATCACACATCGACCGATGGCACCCATCACCGACCGATCATCCATCACGAGTGCCCAATGAGTCGACTCCATTCTCCGTGCGTCTGCACAACAGTCATCACCACCCACCCATCGGCCGATCGATTCTCCCATCACCGATCGCTTCCCATGGCAGTCGACTGATCCAACCAATCTTGGTTCAGTGGAACACTGGTCGAACCCATACGACCTAGAGCAGTCGACTGGCACCTATGTCAGTCGATTGATGTCGGCTAAAACCTCAAATATAACGATGTTTGAGCCTCCGACACTCAGTCTTAGCCACTTGGCCAAGTCCACCTTATCCCTCATGGAGTTCCCCACCGAAGCTCTCTTCCCTCGGCCTACGTCCCTCGGATGCGCCAAGTGCACGGCTTCGCAACGCCATCCTTCGTGTCTCATGCCCTAGAAGTATGCTTCCCTTTGGGCTCACTCCATTCGCTCCCCGTCCGGCGGTCCCTCGGATGCACCAAGTGCACGGCTTCGCAATGCCATCCTTCACCGACTCAAGGACCCCGAGCCTAGTGAACTTACCAAGTCCTCAAGACTTCCCAAATGCACCAAGCGCACGGCTTTGCAATGCATTTCTCACCAAGCACAAAGCGCACGGCTTCGCAATGCTTTGGATTTCCCATGCCAAGCACCAAGCGCACGGCTTCGCAATGCTTTGGACTTCCCATGCCAAGCACCAAGCGCACGGCTTCGCAATGCTTTGGACTTTCCCATGACAATCCAATGTCATGAGTTTTGTCTATCATCAAAATACTATCAGGGTACTGCTCTGGGACGATTGCACCAACAATCTCCCCCTTTTTGATGATTGACAAAACTACCATCTCAAGTCTACCAATTCTCCCATATTGGCAATTCTCATATCCCAATGAGAATTCCAACGAACCCTAATTGGTAACTTGGTAACTTCTCCCCCTTTTTGACATTACATCAAAAAGGTCCTCCCCAAGGGTATGAATGTCTCATATCCCAATGAGATCTTACAATCTCTCCCTTGGAGGAACACATGCCTACCATCTTTCTAGTGATCCCATATCACTTAAAGAGAGGCAACCCAATTTTCCTCCCATGAGGAAATACACATCCATCTTCCCATGATGGATACCTCCCCCTAGAGGCTTGCTCCCCCTTGACCATTGCACCAACAATGTCCTTGGAGAGTCCCTAAGCCAATAGGAACATTAACCAAATCAAAATTAAGGTAAAGTTCAACAATGAACTCTCTTCCACCTTAAAATTGATACTCACCCTCAACCCAACTCCTAATCCATATCCAATGGATTTCCACCCTCTCTAATGCTCTCTCAAGCATATCCTAGGGTTAAGAGTGGTTAGGGGACCAAAACATGGCTAAACATGGGCCTAACTATCAAGTTTACCCGAAATCACCAGGCCATTCGACCACGATACTACCGATCGATTCTATTATCAATCGATCGCCATTATCGGTACGATCGATAATCGTGATTCTGCAGTTTTCAGTTTCAGACATTGGATTTTCGAAATCCATAAGTAAATATACATAAGTTTAAAAATCGTGAAATTTCATATGCATATTACTTATCCTAAGCACTATGGGTGAAAAATATTGGAAGATTATTTTACCAATTAAATTAGGAGATTGATACAAAGTTCAAAAATTTTAGAAAAGCTTCAATAATAAGCCTTCTTTGTATCATCCCATTCAATGGTGATAGCTATCAAAAGATAGGCTTCACCAAGGTTTTTCAAAATGCTTTCAAAATGTTTTCAAAACCCTTATTTTCATTTTCCTAAACATCTCACCAATATCTAGATGTGTAAAACACATTCAAGGCAAATTTCTAGTGAGATGTGGGTTTTTTGTTCTTTAAATGGTCTCATGCATATTTCTAGGCAATATTATTTGATTCCCATCAAATCATGCCATAGTCCTTAATTTCATTTTAATTTATGCATGATGATGATTATGGCATACATATGATTTAGATAAAAACATATGCCAATATCATGATGTCATAGTATGTGAATGAAAATTAAGCATACATGACATACAAACATAAATCTAAACATGATCATGACATTTTTATAATTAAAAATGAAAATGATGTCATGACATGGCAAGGCAAATAAAGCATGGCAAGAAAAATATACTAAGGTATAAAATACCTAAGTGTTAAAATCAATTTGCCATTTCTAGGGATTAAATTCATTTTGCCTTAATGCCATTCATTTCCTTAGTGTGCCAAAAACCCAAAATGGCACGCAAATACCTCTAAGACCTAATTGTGCCAATTTAAATCATTTTAAACTTCTCAAGCATATTGGCACATCCTAATGTGTCAACTCTACTATGGTTAGGTTAACTACCCATCCACTTAGGGTTGACACACCCTAACCCATTTAGCGTGAATCGATCACGCTTTTAGGAACCCAATACCTATTGGAGCTCCTTGGGTTAACAAGGTATTTCCTAGGGATAACTTCCCTAGATACCTTTCTAATGACCCTTTTAGGCTTTGAAGCCATAGTCTTTTGGGTCTTTCCTAGGTCAACTCTAGAGGTGACTCCTCCATTGACCTTCTTAGTGGCCTTCTTGGTTTTTCTTAAGTCCTTAGCCACTAAGCAAATACCATGGCTAGTCTTAGGGATAGCTTCCCTATTAGCCTTGGCTTTTCTAGACCTAGATGTGGTTCCATAATTAAATGGAACATTATGGTAGGACATAGGTTTGTGACCCAAACCCTTCTTGCCCTTAGATGTTTCTTGTTTCCTAGGTCTTGACTTTTGTGCATTAGACCCCTTAACCGAGTTTGATATTATTGCTAGGGTCTTCTCCAATTTTTCTAGCCTTGACCTCAAGGCTTGGTTCTCCACCTCTAATTTCCTCAATTTTGAATTTTCATTAGGTTTAGGGGAAATGTTCTTCTTCTTAGGCATATGCCTAGATTTCTTGGGATTAACACCCAAGTTTTCTTCAATTCTCCTAATTGACTCCCTAGGTAAAATAGATCTAGTGTTTTGAGTCCTAGGTTTGTCCTTAGAGAAACTAACATGTTTAGCAGCACCTAGACAATACACCTTATTATTTCTCTTAGCATGCTTTTCATTGACAATAGCAAGAGAACTAAAATAATTTTTAGCATGCTTTTGACTTTAGGAATTAAAGGTGCATTAACTAAATGTACCTTAGGGTTAGCTTTAGGAGCTCCCCTACATGAATTGCACCTTCTTGCCCTTTCTTCCTCCCCTAGGGCATTGGCTTGTAGTGTCCCTTTGATTGCATTTGAAACACACAATGTGCTCTTTGCTCTTGATTTTGGGAACACCGCATCCTTTGACTTTGGGTTGACTTTTGGTCTTGATGCCTTTTCCTTAGCCAATTTAGGGCATTTGCTCTTGTAATGCCCTTTCTCCCTACACTCAAAGCATATTATGTGATTTTTATTTAAAATAATAACACTTGAGTTACCTAAGGAGGTGGTGGAGGCCTCTTCACTTCTTCCGGAGGTAGAAGCTTCATCTTGATCTTTCTCCGGAGTGGGAATCCTTTCCTCCCCCTCAATGCTAGAGGTGGAGGTCTCCACCAAATCATCAACCTCTTCAAATGTGGGTGCTTCTTCCTCGGCATTCTCCTCTAATTGTGCCGATTGGGGATTCTTGTGGAATTCAACCACCTTATTCCACAAATCTTTTGCATCCCTAAAATTTCCTATCCTAGACCAAATATGGTTAGGAATCAAATCACAAAGTAATTTAGTTACCTCGAGATTTGTCTTGAAATCCTTCATTTGGTCTTGGGTCCACCTTGATTTTTCTAGTGGCTTATTTTCCTTGTCCCTAGGCACTTCAAAACCATTTTCAATGATTATCATGAAATCGAAATCGGTTTCGAAATATACCTCCATCCGTTTCTTCCACCAATCAAAATTTCCATCGAATTTCGGTGGATGGATATTGTAGCCGGCCATCTTATAGTGCTCTCGCGGTGGTTAGTCCTTGAAGAGCGACCTCGGCTCTGATACCACTTGTTGGGAATCGAATGGCCGGCTAGAGGGGGTGAATAGCGCTCGTTCGTTGTTCGTCGTATTTTGTTCGTTCTCGTCTACAATTCTTGTTAGCGCAGCGGAATAACAATAATAATACTAACAAGAAACACAAATACACACAAACAAAACACAACGATATACGTGGTTCGGAACCGAATGGTTCCTACTCCACGGGTGAGCTCCTCGAGCTCTAGTTATGCTCACGACACTAACTATAACACTCCTTTTCGACAACACGTCGGAGGTGGAGAAACCTCTCACAAGCTATTACACTAAGTAATGAAATACAAGCAATACAAAGACAATACAAAGAACTTTTACACCGATTGCTTTTGATCGCTTTCTTGTTGCTTGCTTTTGCTCTTGAAGGTGCGGAATGCAGGATTCCCTTAAGTCACCCAAAAAGCCTTGGCGAAATCCTCCAACTTGAGCTCCATTTATAACTGCATCAAGCTATTTTAGTGCCCATCGGTCGGTGATCGTGACCATCGATCGGCGGTATCGTCCATTGTCTCACTGGCGGCGGATCACGTTAGTTAAGTTCCAGCGGATCACACATCGATCGTGATGGCACCCATCGATCGTGATCATCCATCGATCGAGTGCCTCGAGTCGACTCCGTTACGATGCCGTGCCGCGGTGTCATCGATCATTGCCACCCATTGGCGATCGGTGATCTCCATCGATCATTGCCTCCCGCGGCGTCGGTGATCAACAATCTTGGTTGATGGAACCTTTGGTCGAACCCATCGACCTAGGCGGTCGGCGGCACCTATGCTAGATCGGTGATGTCGGCTAAAAACTCAAACATAACGATGTTTGAGCCTCCGACACTCAGTCTTAGCCACTTGGCCAAGTCCACCTTATCCCTCATGGAGTTCCCCACCGAAGCTCTCTTCCCTCGGCCTACGTCCCTCGGATGCGCCAAGCGCACGGCTTCGCAACGCCATCCTTCGCGTCTCATGCCCTAGAAGTATGCTTCCCTTTGGGCTCACTCCATTCGCTCCCCGTCCGGCGGTCCCTCGGATGCACCAAATGCACGGCTTCGCAATGCCATCCTTCACCGACTCAAGGACCCCGAGCCTAGTGAACTTACCAAGTCCTCAAGACTTCCCAAATGCACCAAGCGCACGGCTTCACAATGCATTTCTCACCAAGCACCAAGCGCACGGCTTCGCAATGCTTTGGATTTCCCATGCCAAGCACCAAGCGCACGGCTTCACAATGCTTTGGACTTTCCCATGCCAAGCACCAAGCGCACGACTTTGCAATGCTTTGGATTTCCCATGCCAAGCACCAAGCGCACGGCTTCGCAATGCTTTGGACTTTCCCATGCCAAGCACCAAGCGCACGGCTTCGCAATGCTTTGGACTTTCCCATGACAATCCAATGTCATGAGTTTTGTCTATCATCAAAATACTATCAGGGTACTGCTCTGGGACGATTGCACCAACAATCTCCCAACATAAAAGAGTGTGACGACCCGATCCAGGGCTTTTCCCTCTCAGGTCAGATGAAAACTTTTTCGGTCTACCATTCTTCCCATGTGTTTTTACCTTAAACCCTACTCCTCTGTTCCACTACTGCACGGGGATGACGACTTTGACTAATGCCAAGCCATAAAAAGTGTGATGACCCGATCCAGGGCTTTGCCCCCTAAGGTCAGAAGAAATTTTTTCGCTCTGCCATTCTTCCCAGGTGTTTTTACCTTAAACCCTACTCCTCCGTTCCACCACCGCACGGGGATAATGGCTTCGGATAACTCTGAGCCACAAAGAAGTATTTTTTTTTACTCCGCCGCTGTATTCTCAAGTGCATTTAAATCCAACTCCTCCGTTCCACCACCGCACAGGGATAATGGCTTTGACTAACGCCGAGCCATAAAAGAGTGTGACGACCCAATCCAGGGCTTTGCCCTCTCATGTCAGATGAAAACTTTTTCGCTCTGCCATTCTTCCCATGTGTTTTTAGCTTAAACCCTACTCCTCCATTCCACCACCGCACGGGGATGACGACTTTGACTAATGTCGAGCCATAAAAAGTGTGATGACCTGATCCAGGGCTTTGCCCTCTCAGGTCAGATGAAAACTTTTTCGCTCTGCCATTCTTCCCATGTGTTTTTACCTTAAACCCTACTCCTCCGTTCCACCACCGCACGGGGATGATGGCTTTGACTATTGTCGAGCCATAAAAAGTGTGATGACCCAATCCAAGGCTTTGCCCCGTCAGGTCAGAAGAAATTTTTTCGCTCTGCCATTCTTCCCTGGTGACTTTACCTTAAACCCTACTCCTCCGTTCAACCACCGCACGGGGATAATGTCTTCGGATAACTTCGCCCCCTCAGGTCAGAAGAATTTTTTCACACTGCCATTATTTCTTCATTCATCCGTTAAATGGGGACAATGGTTTTGGCTAAGGCCAATCTTTAAAGAGAAATGAGAAGTATACCTTCAGGAGCCATATCTTTGCTCTGAAATTATATGCTTTCGTTCTTCTATTGTGCGGAGACAACGGTCCTGGTGGATAATGGGCACACCTCTCTGCTTTGAAGCCCAATTAACACCATAAGCCCATCTGGTGCCCCATATAAAACTTTTTCACTTCCGTCTTCTTCTGGCTTTTAACCTTCTTCTTCCTCTCTGCCAGCGACAACTTCCCGGTGCTCCATTAGATAGCTTCTGTGTTTCCTCTCTCCCTCAAGAAGCAAGATGCATTCTCTTTTTCAACAAATGCTAGAGAAACACCGCCAAGGGCCTGGGCGAAGCGAAGGCCCACAGACTGTAGTGCCTCCCTCTTCATCCCCTATTTTGTCTTCATCCATCTCCACCATCCCTATTCCAATGCCCCCTTCTCCTCCTCATTCCTATGAAACCCCCTTCTCAATAGCGCCAAATGCACTTAGTACAACTTTGCCATCATCACCCCTTTCTCCTTCTTCTTCGATGTCACCTGCAAACCCTAGCTCACCCATCTCTTCACCTTCTGTCCTAGGAATCCATAAGTCACCCACTCCTTTTTTACAGCATCCGGTTGAATTGAGGGGCGCTGCACGCCTGCGTCTGCAGGTAGAAGATATCCCCATCTCTAATCTTTCTCCTTCCGTGAAACCCCTATCCACATTAGGACCTACTTTAACTGTAATTCATTTATCTTCGCCTTTACACCCTTTAATCACCTCTCCGCTGCCCTCCCCTGCTACCCAAAATTCGGGAGGCATTTCTCCCCAACTGAATATAGACCGTGACTTCAATGTTCTTCCTCTTACCAGCGAAGAACCTTTAATCCCGATGCTACCCTTGGCCACCGACTCTTCACCCCTTTCGTCACTGCTCTCTACCCCCTCCCCACCAGTCACTCTACCTGACCAGTTATCCCTTGCAGATTCTTCCTTCCCTGTAGGCGACTTCTGACCTTTTGCAACCAATATCTATTTCTCCTCTTTCTTTTTCAATTTCCTTGAGTTTACTGGCAAGAGCTCTATTCGCAGCCTCCTCAACACATCTTGCTTTCGCCATGCTCCCTTCCATTCCTCTGAACATCACCTTCCCTCTCGCCGGACCCGCGACATCATCTCCCTCTAAATGTGCTACTCAAATCGTGAACCTAGAAGAGTTAATTCCAAGGATGGAAAGTCTGCGCCATGTTTTGGGATTGGTAAGCTCCCCAAACTGACTCCACTGGTTTCTTCTCTATAACGGTTTCTTCTTTATTGATGATTCCCAGGCATTAACAAACTATCAAGAGATGGAACATTCTTTCACACAATACCAAGCTCAATTTCTACAACAGGCTCAACAACAACTGGAGGATCATGTTAGTAATATATGAGAGATGTCCTAAGGCAATCGCCTTATGTATGAACCATTTATATGATAAATGAAGATTCACTATTTGAGTATACATGTTTTATGTATTTGATTGGATCTTAAACTCATTTACTGAATGTCCACGATACGATTCACAGCATGAGAGAATTTGTGATTAGATCACAACTAGTGAGTATCTCTACATGTGTAATTGTGATGTATCAGAATTATCCCTAGTCGATGAATTGATGGATTTGGACACCATCAATTCTGTCGAGACTAGCACGAGGTATACTCCTTGGTATATCCAACCAGCTGATTCTCACTGGCTGGAGACATAGTGATGTCCGGAGTTAATCGTGGATGCTAGTTATGGTAACTAGTTCATTGGAGTGACCAGCCGTAAGACTTCATATGGTTCTCTGCATATATAGATATGTCAATGAAGTTCTTACTGTGGCTTAAGTGCGATGTTCCTTTGACTTGCGGTATTCAAGTCATCTTGATCATGGAGACTTATGCTTTGACATCTTAAGCAAACATCTCTAAGGAGATGTGGACCCGGGATGAATGGGTATAAGTCGAAGTGATCGAAGGTGTTTGAATAGCCTATAAAGGATTCACCACTCCTTGCGAGGAGATGTATACCCATGGCCTCTCGTCGGATTGTTACTAAAGTCTTTGGCCAAAGCATTACATGTTTAGAGTAAGGTACTCTTCGATACATGTGGAGTAACTAGAATCCGTAGGACGAGGAAATGATACTTGGGCTAGGTGTGACGTAGTCAGCCTAGTGGGGACTGACACTATAGACCATGTCCTGAACCAAGTGGGTATAAGATGAGTGAAGGGAATGGGGCACGAATCATTAGAGCTACTGAAGGGTTTCAGAAATAGTTCTGGATCAACCGTTGATCTTTTCGGTTAATTGGGGATCATGATGTACTACTAGGTGCCACTCATGATCGTTCTATAATTAATGGTTAATTATAGACGGCCAACATAAATCGAGAACCTATTTGGTCACACGCACAACGAGCGTAATCCAAAGGATTTAAAACGAGCTTGAGAATGGGATTCTCATACCGAGAGAAACTAGGTTTGGTTGGACCAAACATAAAGTGAGCATGAAATCATTTCAGTCGCAATGGAAGCATGGATGGGCCGCGTCTTATGAAGACGTAATGGATGAACCAAAATGCTTTGGTTCTAATCCAATGGATGAGAATAAACCAAAAAGGTTTGGTTTATTTTAAACGAATGAACCAAAAGTTGGTTCGGTTCGTTTTAACTTAAAATAAACCATCATGGTTTGGTTTATTTTAACTTATCTTAATGGAGCGGGTTAACGGGCCTAATGGTTATGATCCAATAACCATTAAGAGAATTAGTTCTCTATAAAAGAGGGCTTAATGGATAATTAAGCCCTAATCCAAAAACCCTAGCCTTTGAGTTGCCGCCCACCCTTGGAGTTGCTCGGCGCCAACCCTAGGCTGCCGCCCAGCTTGTTGTGCCGCCGTCATCTCCTTGTCGGCGTCCAAGCTTCAGCCGGTGAACCCTCCGGTGATCTTCCTAGGCCTCGGTGAAAAGGTGAGCACTTGGCTTCCTTGTTTTGGCCGGCGCCTACTCCTCCACCAAGCTGTCCAGTTTTCTGGACAGCTTCTTCTCCTCTCGTCGGAGCGTCGTTTGGACGACGGTTAGAGCTCCGACAGCGGATAACTTACCGGGGATTTGATCTCCGGTAATCCTCTGAGGTGGAGGACGAAGGATTCGTCAATCGGTTGACGAATACCTCTTCGGAGAAGCGAGTTTTGAGGACTCGTTTTGGATCCGAATTTGGATTCGGATCGTGATCATCTCTCGATCACGCCGTCTTCAACACGAGGCTAGTAACCCGTACGAAGACGAAGCTCGTGGCTTAGCGAAGTCATCCCGAGGAACTCGGCGTGGATACGGATAGAGACGATTCTAGCGAGAATCGTTCCGGTTGATGCCGTTCCCGCTACACGTCATACGAAAGGTATAACGTAGATAAATTTCCTTTTATTGCAAATTTAAATTTACGGTTATGTCTACACTTGTTGTAATATGTATGCGTGTGTTGTGTGCGTTGTAATAAATAGGAGTATTTATTATTTTTATTGCTTCCGCTGTGTTCATGTTTACGAAACATTATCGAACACACACCGCCAGTGAAACCCAACAAAGGGTATCGAGCCTGTGTTGTGTTTCGACATAATCGTAAAATGGTTTTGCGATAGTCATAATGTATTTCTGGAAATTTTCTAATTTTGGAAATTTAGAAGTATTTATGGAAATTTTTCAATTTTGGAAAGTCTAGAAGTATTTATGGAAATCTTCCACTTTTGGAAAGTTGGAAGTATTTATGGAAATTGATATTTTCCATAAATAAAATATTTGATTAGATTCTAGAAATTTATTTCCTAATTTAATCATGATTTGATTTGGGAAATCAAATCTTAAAATATTTTATTTCCATAAGTAGTTTTAATGATTTAGGAAATTGGTTTCCTAAATAGATTTTCCTTAATCAAATAATTCCATCAATAAAATATGTGATTAGACTTGAAAATTTGTTTCCTAATTTAATTATGATTTGATTTGGAGAATCAAATCTTAAACATATTTTATTTCCATAAATAGTTATGACATATAAGGAAATATATACATGACATAATTTTATGTCATGTAATTGCATTAGATGCATAACATTATGCCATGTGTGTCGTGACATGTAGATGTATGCCATGTATGCCATGCCATGTAGATAATAGCTATTTGCATGCAAAGAGGATGAGACATAAAAACCCTTAAACAATATTAAAGCCTACACCTTCCATTAATATGGTTAGAACCAGAGTTCCGTTTCTTGTTTGGGTTGTTGGACTCTCTCCAAGCCCGGCTCGAACCCGAACATGTTCAAACCATGGAATAGTTTAATACTAATATGGTAAGAGTCAGAGGTCAATCGTTAGCTTTGGTTGTTGGACTCTCTCCAAGCTGGGCTAAGTGGTTGAATGCGCTCTAACCATATTAAAACTATTTCCCGATTAATGGGTTGGCTTTAACCTGGAGCATCGGCTTGTTGGACTCTCTCCAAGGTCGATGTTAAGGGAGGTGAAGTTGGGTGCTATGCATATGATGCATACTTGTTAATGTGTTAACAACCCGATGTATGTGTGAACATTCAATTAGTTGATAGCACATTGTGATAGTTGCATATACGTGATATGCAATCGGTATAGTTGATACCTACCGTCGTAGTTATGAATGGCTTGTTGGACTCTCTCCAAGGTTGTTCATATCTATGATGGATATCAGACCATTCGGAGATGGACCTACGATCTCCCGAAGTGATTTTGGGGTTTTGAAATTCGAAAAATGAATGGGATTTATAAATGTATGTTGATGCATTTTAAAATCATCTTTCTCATATTGCTCCTTTTGTATTTCTAAGATTGATCATGATGTCTTTGAATTTGCGTTCCATTTTGGATTCGAATAAATTGACTGGGCCGAACTTCTTGGACTGGCTTAGAAACTTGAGAATTGTTCTCAAGGTGGAAAAGCTTGCGAATGTCCTCGAAGTGTCTTTTCCCGCCCATCCTAGTGACAATGCAACTCTGGACCAATTGTTGGCCTATCAGAAACATGTGAATGATTCTGAAATGGTGAGTTGCATCATGCTAGCCACGATGGA
Organism: Wurfbainia villosa; assembly: GCA_025175895.1. NCBI lineage: Eukaryota > Viridiplantae > Streptophyta > Magnoliopsida > Zingiberales > Zingiberaceae > Wurfbainia > Wurfbainia villosa. The sequence continues at coordinate 30,234,436 of CM045995.1, forward strand.
ACCCAAGCTATGAAAGTAGCATGAGCATATGGATGCTCATATTGTAGTCCTTCATCTTTATGAGTTGTTTGATAAGCAAGTGAGATTCGAAAGGTTCGAAGTCTCAAAGCTCCTCTTCACCTCTGAGATGCTAGAAGGTTCATCTGTGGTACTGCTCAATATGTTGAAGACTGTGGAGTATTCTGAGAAGCATGAGCAGGGGACGGTGCTGTTAGTTGATTCCTCGAAGAAAGGTTCTAAGAGGAAGTCAAAGGAACAGCAGAAGGGAAAGAAGAGAAGGGCTAAGAAGGTAGAACTAGCACAAAAGGAAACTTGCCATAATTATGGCAAGGAGAGCCATTTGCGAAGAAAGTGCAAGATTTATCTTGAGTCCGTGAAGAAGGATAAGGCATCGAATGCCCCATCTTCTTCAGAAATCTTCTTTATTGATTGTCATTCTATTTTCTCAGACACTTGGGTATTTGATACTGGGTGTGGCTCACATATATGTAATGACATACATGGGCTAAGGAATAGAAGAAGACTCGTCAAGGGGAGAGTCAAATTTACGTGTTGGGAATGGAGCAACGGTTGCTGCACTCGCCATCGGAACGTATTTGTTGGAACTCCCTGTAGGACTTGTCTTAGAACTGGACAATTGCTTTTATGTTCCTTCGTTGATAAAGAACATCATTTCTATTTCTTGTTTAAATAGAAATGGGTACCATTTGACTTTTAGTACCAATTGTTGTTACATAACTTTGAATGGAGTTCTTTATGGGACTGGAACTTTAAGCAATGGTGTTTATACGTTGGACGTATCCAGTGACGATTTCAATATCGAAGCGAGCAACACGCGTGCTCGAAAGGATAATCAAATAGACTCCTATATGTGGCATTGTCGTCTTGGCCATATAAGCAAGAAACGCATGTCCGAATTACACCGATGTGGAATTCTGGAATCGTTTGAATTGGATTCATACGATACATGCGAATCATGCTTAAAAGGCAAGATGACTAAGTTACCTTTTACTGGAAAAGGTGAACGAGTGGGAGAGTTACTAGGTCTAATACATACTGATGTATATGGACCTATGTCAACTCAAGCATTAGGAGGCTATAGCTACTTCATTACCTTCACTGATGATCACTCACGGTTTGGGTATGTGTTCTTGATGAAACACAAGTCTGAAGCCTTTGAAAGGTTCAAAAAATTCAGAAATGAAGTAGAGATACAACATGACAAGAGTATTAAAATACTTCGATCGGATCGAGGTGGTGAATACTTAAGTCAAGAGTTTCTTGATTACCTAAGAGACAATGGTATATTGTCTCAATGGACTCCGCCCTATACACCACAACATAATGGTGTATCTGAGAGGGATAACCGGACCTTGTTGGACATGGTCAGGTCAATGATGAATCATGCAACTCTTCCCAAGTCCTTTTGGGGCTATGCACTTCAGACAGCTGTTTACTTGTTAAACAGAATGCCTACCAAGGTAGTCTCAACTACTCCATATGAGATATGGAATAGTAAGAAACCTCATGTATCTTACTCGAAGATATGGGGTTGTCCTGCTTATGTGAAGCGGACTGTATCAGACAAATTGGATGCTAAGTCTGATAAATGTCTATTTATTGGATACCCTAAGGAAACAAGGGGTTACCAATTCTATCATCCTGTGGAACAAAAGGTGTTTGTTTCAAGGCATGCTGTATTTCTAGAGAAAGAGTTTCTCTTACAAGAAAACAGTGGCAGTGTCGTCGAGCTTGAGGAGGCTCGAGAGACTCAAATAGACATTGATGAGATACCTGGTGAAGCACAACAGTCGACAACTCATAGTGATGAGCAATCGGCTGGACCTATTGTAACACCACATCTTCGTAGATCTGGTAGAACACACAATATTCCTGAGAGATATGGATTTCTCGTAAGTGAATTGAACGACGGGTTACTCATTGATGATGAGGAGCCTACCAGTTATGAAGAAGTGCTGACAAGTTCAGAAAGGGATAAGTGGCTTGGTGCCATGAAGTCGGAAATGGATTCCATGTATGAAAACCAAGTTTGGAACTTGGTTGACCCACCTGGAGGGATAAAGCCTATAGGGTGCAAGTGGGTTTTCAAGAAGAAAACCGACATGGATGGTAATGTGATTACCTATAAGGCTAGATTGGTGGCGAAAGGATATCGTCAAAAATAAAGTGTTGATTATGACGAAACCTATTCGCCTGTAGCTATGCTTAAATCCATTCGGATACTCCTGGCCATAGTGGCTCATTATGATTATGAGATATGGCAGATGGATGTGAAAACAGCTTTCCTTAATGGAAACCTGCTCGAGGACGTGTATATGATACAGCCTGAGGGTTTCACATCGGTTGATAAAACCAAGGTATGCAAATTGCGACGGTCCATTTATGGATTGAAGCAAGATCCAGGAGCTGGAATATCCGTTTTGATGAGACAATCAAAAAGTTTGATTTCTCACAAAATCCAGACGAACCTTGTGTGTACAAGAAGGTTAGTGGGAGTGCAGTCGTATTCCTAGTATTGTATGTCGATGACATACTACTTATAGGAAACGATGTTTCAATCTTACAGTCAGTGAAGGTTTGGTTATCCAAGACATTCTCCATGAAAAACCTGGGAGAAGCAACCTACATCCTCGGGATTAAGATCTATAGAGATAGATCGAAACGGTTGCTTGGTCTTTCACAGTCTACATATATAGACCGAGTGCTAAAGAGGTTTAGCATGTTAGAATCCAAGAAAGGTTTCCTACCCATCAAGCATGGGATACACCTTTCGAAGTCTATGTGTCCGCGCACAGAAGACGAGAGGATTTGTATGAGTAAGATTCCCTATGCATCCGCAATAGGATCTATCATGTATGCTATGTTATGTACGAGGCCCGATGTATCGTATGCTCTGAGTGTCACGAGCATATACCAGTCTGATCCAGGAATGGATCATTAGGCGGCTGTTAAGACGATCCTTAAGTACTTGAGAAGAACTAAGGATGTGTTCCTAATATATAGAGAAGGGGACATGGTGATACGCGGGTATACGGATGCCAGCTTCCAGACAGACAAGGATGATTCCAGGTCTCAGTCTGGATACGTGTTCACCTTGAATGGGGGCGCAGTGAGTTGGAAAAGTTCCAAACAAGAGACTGTAGCGGATTCTACCACTGAGGCAGAATACATTGCAGCTTCGGAAGCAGCAAAGGAAGCGGTTTGGATCAAAAAGTTCGTTCATGAACTTGGTGTGATTCCGGCCATTGTTGAAGCAATACCGGTCTACTGCGACAACAATGGAGCAATTGCACAGGCGAAAGAGCCAAGGTCTCATCAGCGATCCAAACATGTGCTTCGCCGCTATCATCTTATCAGAGAGATCATCAGTAGGAACGAAATACAAATCGAGAAAATTCCCACTGAAAGGAACTTAGCGGATCCTTTGACTAAGGCATTACCTCAAAGTAAGTTTGAGGGTCATGTTCGAGCTTATGGTATTGGATACCGTAGCGATTGGCATTAGGCCAAGTGGGAGTCTGTTAGTAATATATGAGAGATGTCCTAAGGCAATCGCCTTATGTATGAACCATTTATATGATAAATGAAGATTCACTATTTGAGTATACATGTTTAATGTATTTGATTGGATCTTAAACTCATTTACTGAATGTCCACGATACGATTCACAGCATGAGAGAATTTGTGATTGGATCACAACTAGTGAGTATCTCTACATGTGTAATTGTGATGTATCGGAATTATCCCTAGTCGATGACTTGATGGATTTGGACACCATCAATTCTGTCGAGACTAGCACGAGGTATACTCCTTGGTGTATCCAAGCAGCTGATTCTCACTGGCTGGAGACAGTGTGATGTCCGGAGTTAATCGTGGATGCTAGTTATGGTAACTAGTTCATTGGAGTGACCAGCCGTAAGACTTCATATGGTTCTCTGCATATATAGATATGTCAATGAAGTTCTTACTGTGGCTTAAGTGCGATGTTCCTTTGACTTGCGGTATTCAAGTCATCTTGATCATGGAGACTTATGCTTTGACATCTTAAGCAAACATCTCTAAGGAGATGTGGACCCGGGCTGATTGGGTATAAGTCGAAGTGATCGAAGGTGTTTGAATAGCCTATAAAGGATTCACCACTCCTTGCGAGGAGATGTATACCCATGGCCTCTCGTCGGATTGTTACTAAAGTCTTTGGCCAAATCATTGCATGTTTAGAGTAAGGTACTCTTCGATACATGTGGAGTAACTAGAATCCGTAGGACGAGGAAATAATACTTGGGCTAGGTGTGACGTAGTCAGCCTAGTGGGGACTGACACAATAGACCATGTCCTGAACCAAGTGGGTATAAGATGAGTGAATGGAATGGGGCACGAATCATTCGAGCCAAGGGTTTCGTAAATAGTTCCGATCAACCGTTGATCTTTTCGGTTAATTGGGGATCATGATGTACTACTAGGTGCCACTCATGATCGTTCTATAATTAATGGTTAATTATAGACGGCCAACATAAACCGAGAACCTATTTGGTCACACGCACAACGAGCGTAATCCAAAGGATTTAAAACGAGCTTGAGAATGAGATTCTCAGACCGAGAGAAACTAGGTTTGGTTGGACCAAACATAAAGCGAGCATGAAATCGTTTCAGTCGCAATGGAAGCGTGGATGGGCCGAGTCTTATGAAGACGTAATGGATGAACCAAAATGGTTTGGTTCTAATCCAATGGATGAGAATAAACCAAAGGGTTTGGTTTATTTTAAACGAATGAACCAAAAGTTGGTTTGGTTCGTTTTAACTTAAAATAAACCATCATGGTTTGGTTTATTTTAACTTATCTTAATGGAGCGGGTTAAAGGGCCTAATGGTTATGATCCAATAACCATTAAGAGAATTAGTTCTCTATAAAAGAGGGCTTAATGGATAATTAAGCCCTAATTGGAAGAGCCCCAAAACCTAGTTGCCGCCCAAGCTCCTTGGCCGCCCAAGCTCCTTGGCCGCCCAACCCCCTTGTGCCGGCGTCCAGCTCCTTGCCGGCGACCAAGCTTCAGCCGGTGATCCTCCGGCGACCCTCCGGTGATCTTCCTAGGCCTCGGTGAAAAGGTGAGCACTTGGCTTCCTTGTTTTGGCCGGCGCCTACTCCTCCACCAAGCTGTCCAGTTTTCTGGACAGCTTCTTCTCCTCTCGTCGGAGCGTCGTTTGGACGACGGTTAGAGCTCCGACAGCGGATAACTTACCGGGGATTCGATCTCCGGTAATCCTCTGAGGTGGAGGACGAAGGATTCATCAATCGGTTGACGAATACCTCTCCGGAGAAGCGAGTTTTGAGGACTCGTTTTGGATCCGAATTTGGATTCGGATCGTGATCATCTCTCGATCACGTCGTCTTCAACACGAGGCTAGTAACCCGTACGAAGACGAAGCTCGTGGCTTAGCGAAGTCATCCCGAGGAACTCGGCGTGGATACGGATAGAGACGATTCTAGCGAGGATCGTTCCGGTTGATGCCGTTCCTGCTACACGTCATACGAAAGGTATAACGTAGATAAATTTCCTTTTATTGCAAATTTAAATTTACGGTTATGTCTACACTTGTTGTAATATGCATACATGTGTTGTGTGTGTTGTAATAAATAGGAGTATTTATTATTTTTATTGCTTCCGCTGTGTTCATGTTTACGAAACATGATCGAACACACACACGCCGCGGTGCCGGAAACCCAACATTAAGTACTTGAGAAGAACTAAGGATGTGTTCCTAATATATGGAGAAGGGGACATGGTGATACGCGGGTATACGGATGCTAGCTTCCAGACAGACAAGGATGATTCCAGGTCTCAGTCTGGATACGTGTTCACCTTGAATGGGGGCGCAGTGAGTTGGAAAAGTTCCAAACAAGAGACTGTAGCGGATTCTACCACTGAGGCAGAATACATTGCAGCTTCGGAAGCAGCAAAGGAAGCGGTTTGGATCAAAAAGTTCGTTCATGAACTTGGTGTGATTTTGGCCATTGTTGAAGCAATACCGGTCTACTGCGACAACAATGGAGCAATTGCACAGGCGAAAGAGCCAAGGTCTCATCAGCGATCCAAACATGTGCTTCGCCGCTATCATCTTATCAGAGAGATCATCAGTAGGAACGAAATACAAATCGAGAAAATTCCCACTGAAAGGAACTTAGCGGATCCCTTGACTAAGGCATTACCTCAAAATAAGTTTGAGGGTCATGTTCGAGCTTATGGTATTGGATACCGTAGCGATTGGCATTAGGCCAAGTGGGAGTCTGTTAGTAATATATGAGAGATGTCCTAAGGCAATCGCCTTATGTATGAACCATTTATATGATAAATGAAGATTCACTATTTGAGTATACATGTTTTATGTATTTGATTGGATCTTAAACTCATTTATCGAATGTCCACGATACGATTCACAGCATGAGAGAATTTGTGATTGGATCACAACTAGTGAGTATCTCTACATGTGTAATTGTGATGTATCAGAATTATCCCTAGTCGATGAATTGATGGATTTGGACACCATCAATTCTGTCGAGACTAGCACGAGGTATACTCCTTGGTATATCCAACCAGCTGATTCTCACTGGCTGGAGACATAGTGATGTCCGGAGTTAATCGTGGATGCTAGTTATGGTAACTAGTTCATTGGAGTGACTAGCCGTAAGACTTCATATGGTTCTCTGCATATATAGATATGTCAATGAAGTTCTTACTGTGGCTTAAGTGCGATGTTCCTTTGAATTGCGGTATTCAAGTCATCTTGATCATGGAGACTTATGCTTTGATATCTTAAGCAAACATCTCTAAGGAGATGTGGACCCGGGATGATTGGGTATAAGTCGAAGTGATCGAAGGTGTTTGAATAGCCTATAAAGGATTCACCACTCCTTGCGAGGAGATGTATACCCATGGCCTCTCGTCGGATTGTTACTAAAGTCTTTGGCCAAAGTATTACATGTTTAGAGTAAGGTACTCTTCGATACATGTGGAGTAACTAGAATCCGTAGGACGAGGAAATGATACTTGGGCTAGGTGTGACGTAGTCAGCCTAGTGGGGACTGACACTATAGACCATGTCCTGAACCAAGTGGGTATAAGATGAGTGAAGGGAATGGGGCACGAATTATTAGAGCTACTGAAGGGTTTCAGAAATAGTTCTGGATCAACCGTTGATCTTTTCGGTTAATTGGGGATCATGATGTACTACTAGGTGCCACTCATGATCGTTCTATAATTAATGGTTAATTATAGACGGCCAATATAAACTGAGAACCTATTTGGTCACACGCACAACGAGCGTAATCCAAAGGATTTAAAACGAGCTTGAGAATGGGATTCTCAGACCGAGAGAAACTAGGTTTGGTTGGACCAAACATAAAGCGAGCATGAAATCGTTTCAGTCGCAATGGAAGCGTGGATGGGCCGCGTCTTATGAAGACGTAATGGATGAACCAAAATGCTTTGGTTCTAATCCAATGGATGAGAATAAACCAAAGGGGTTTGCTTTATTTTAAACGAATGAACCAAAAGTTGGTTCGGTTCGTTTTAACTTAAAATAAACCATCATGGTTTGGTTTATTTTAACTTATCTTAATGGAGCGGGTTAACGGGCCTAATGGTTATGATCCAATAACCATTAAGAGAATTAGTTCTCTATAAAAGAGGGCTTAATGGATAATTAAGCCCTAATCCAAAAACCCTAGCCTTTGAGTTGCCGCCCACCCTTGGAGTTGCTCGGCGCCAACCCTAGGCTGCCGCCCAGCTTGTTGTGCCGCCGTCATCTCCTTGTCGGCTTCCAAGCTTCAGCCGGTGAACCCTCCGGCGACCCTCCGGTGATCTTCCTAGGCCCCGGTGAAAAGGTAAGCACTTGGCTTCCTTGTTTTGGCCGGCGCCTACTCCTCCACCAAGCTGTCCAGTTTTCTGGACAGCTTCTTCTCCTCTCATCGGAGCGTCGTTTGGATGACGGTTAGAGCTCCGACAGCGGATAACTTACCGGGGATTCGATCTCCGTTAATCCTCTGAGGTGGAGGACAAAGGATTCGTCAATCGGTTGACGAATACCTCTCCGGAGAAGCGAGTTTTGAGGACTCATTTTGGATCCGAATTTGGATTCGGATCGTGATCATCTCTCGATCACATCATCTTCAACACGAGGTTAGTAACCCGTACGAAGACGAAGCTCGTGGCTTAGCGAAGTCATCCCGAGGAACTCGGCGTGGATACGGATAGAGATGATTCTAGCGAGGATCGTTCCGGTTGATGTCGTTCCCGCTACACGTCATACGAAAGGTATAACGTAGATAAATTTCCTTTTATTGTAAATTTAAATTTACGGTTATGTCTACACTTGTTGTAATATGCATGCGTGTGTTGTGTGTGTTGTAATAAATAGGAGTATTTATTATTTTTATTTCTTCCGCTGTGTTCATGTTTACGAAACATGATCGAACACACACACGCCGCGGTGCCGGAAACCCAACAGATCAAGCCGCTGCCCAGGGTCGGGAGCATCTTCTACTACAAGAATTGACGCGATGCCAGGATCAGTTGGCGAAAGCTCAACGCCAGTGACAAGAAGATGCTGGGACCATTGCAGCATTACAAGCACAACAGGAAGCACACACGGAACTCCTATTTGCTATGTAGGGCGTCCAACAGGAAAATACTAATAGAGCAGCTCCCATGTTCCAAGAATTGGCTGATCATCAAGAATAGATAGCTGAACTCCTCCGTGAAAGGCAAAAGGATGCTGAAATCATAGAAAACCTCCGAGCCCAACACCAAAGAGATGAGGATAAAATAACTGACCTCCGCACCTGCTTATGCAAGGAGGTACAAGAAAACTCCTCCTTAATAACTTCTAGGGCACACACTCACGCCCGCCTGCGTAGGCAAGAGGCATCCCTCTAGCGACTGGGTAACGAAATCGTCCACACCAGATCCCACACGGAGCCTATAGAGGGGATTTCGGCCTCTATGCGCCAAGATATGATGGAAATGATGAGGTTTCTGCAACAGGATTAGACTTCCTGGGCAGATGACATATCTACCTTGGCTGAGGCCATCATGCAAATATCTCATCAATACTGCGAAATGCATCGATCTCTTCATGAACACTAAGAAAATTGCCACATGTTTCATCAAGATCGAGGTCCTGATCACCCGAACCAATGACAACACTTTATAGCACTGATGTGGGCTACTTTCCAGGATGGATTTAACGAAGCGGTTCGACAATATGCCGATCAAGGACTACCTCCCGCTAACCAGCCTGCACTTTTTCTACACTAGGAGGTCGGCTTCCGGTGTTACCCTTTGGACCATTTCAAATTGTAATTTAATACATCACTTTAGAGTGGTCGTTGTTAAGGGATGCTGGTCGTTGCATGTAGTTCCTTCTTTATTTTTATTTTTTCCCTATTCCACATGAGGGTAACTGTTTTTGATGCAACTGATTCGCCACTTGTGTTCGTGTTTGTCATATGTTAGATAACATATTGAACGTCATGTATATTCCATAAGGGACCCACTAAACTCTTTCCTTCACCCCTTTCTTCTTACATGGTATGAAAATACTTCAAATGTATAGCATTCCAAGGTTGAGGGAGTTCCTTGCCCTGATCATTTTTCAAATAATAAGCCGATCCTGCTACATGACGCGTAACCACATAGGCTCCTTCTCAATTTGGAGCCAACTTCTATGGGTCTCTTATAGGGTTGACTTTGCACAGAACTAAATCCCCTTCTCAAAATCTTCGGGGCACTACCCTTTTATTAAAGGCTTGCTGTACCCTTATCTTATAAAACTTTGCTCGCCTTCATGCCTGTTCTCGTTTCTCTTCTAGCAAATCCAGCTCGGTTCATCGGATGATTTGGTTCTGCTCTGGCTCATAAGCTTCCACGCAAGCACTACTCTAAAGGGCCTCTACTGGAATAACAACCTCCGTTCCGTATACCAAGCTGAAGGGAGTTTCTCCCGTTGCAGTTTTAGGAGTAGTTCGATAGGCCCACAGGATCCCTGGCAATTCCTCTGCCAAGTTTCCCCTCTGAGCACCTAATTTAGTCTTTAACCCCTGAATGAGGATTCTATTAGTCACTTCGGCCTACCCATTAGCCTGAGGATGAGCCACAGAAGTGAAAGCCTATTAGATATTGAGACTCTGACACTATTCCTTGATCTTCTTTCCCTGAAATTGTCTCCCATTATCACTGACCAATCTCCTTGGGATTCCATACCGGTAGATGATGTTCTTCCATAGAAACTATATTACTGCATTCTCAGTGATTTTGGTGAGGGGTTCTGCTTCCACCCACTTGGAGAAGTAATCCACCGCCACTAATAAAAATTTCTTCTGTAAAGGTGCCACAGGCATGGGGCCCACTATATCCATTCCCCACTGATCAAAGGGATAAGAAGCAACAATAGCTTTCATCATCTCAGCCGGTCGTTCGTGTTAGTGCTTATAAGATCCACATATCTCCACAATAGGATGATATTGTCCACTTTGGGCCTAAGCCCTCATGATTTTGTTTTTGGGCTTTACCTAAAAGGCCTCATACCAATGGAGATATCTTTTCATCTTATAAGCACATGATCTTTTCCATGTCTTACCAACGTGAGACTTTGATTGTATTCTCAATACTCTAACAATCCCCCCCCTCAAACGAAGGCCCACATTGACCCCCCCTCAAGCCTATCCATCCTCGAAGGACATCCTCTACTTGATGTCCGATCTCAACCCACCAGGCCTTCCTGCCAACTGTCTGATACTCCTGACCCAGCTGGACTTCCTGCCAGTTGTCTAGCCCTTTTGGCCCAACTGGACTTCTTTCCAGTTGTTCGGTCCTCCTGACCCAACTCGACTTCTTGCCTAGTGTATGGTTTTCTTGATCCGGACATGGGAGCTCACTTCCTTCGTTCGAGGTTCATGGTTTGACATGAACCATGACTCTGATACCAATTGTTAGTGCCTATAAAATCCACATATCTCCACAATAGGATGATATTGTCCACTTTGGGCCTAAGCTCTCATGATTTTGTTTTTGGTCTTTACCCAAAAGGCCTCATACCAATGGAGATATCTTTTCATCTTATAAGCACATGCTCTTTTCCATGTCTTACCAATGTTGGACTTTGATTGTATTCCGAATACTTCAACAGTTCGAACCAGTTGCTGTGCTTCTGATAGGCTAAACAAATCTGCACTATATGAGCCGCATCTTGCTGGAGAGTGGGCCAAAAGTACCTTGCTAACAATACTTTCCTCGCCAAGGCTCTTCCTCCCAAATGGTTACTACAACAACCCTTATATATTTCCCGGGGGACCCATTTAGCATCTTCCTTTCCCAAGCATTTCAATAGGGGTCGCCCAAAAGACACCTTGTATAGGACTCCATGCATGATGGTAAACCGCTTTGCTCTGGCCATCAAAACAGATGCCGCTCCTCTTTCTTCTGAAACCTTCCCTTGCTGTAAATATGCCATGATGTCAGTCCTCCAGTTAGGGATCTGATCCACCCCTGATATGGCCTCCTCCATGTTATATATTACCAAAGAAGTGGGGACTTCCACGCATACCGCTTCAGGTTGTTTTACCCCCTCCATACCACAAGCTATTCGAGCCAATTCGTTCACCCTCCAGTTATTTTCTCTTGGAATCTGTTGCAGAAGAACTTACTGAAAATGAACCTTCTCTTTCTCAAAAGCCATTAAATATTTTTGCAATCTTTTTTCCCGAACCATAAAAGCACCTTGGAGTTGTGACACCGCTAACTAGGAATCTGAATGGACCATGACAGAAGTTGCTCCCACAACTTTGGCGGCTTGCAACCCAGCTAGGATGGTTTTGTACTCTGCTTCGTTGTTGGATGCTCGATATCCTAGGCGCATGGCTATGCGAGTTTCTTCCTTTTCAGAGGATATTAACAATACCCCCACTGCACTGCCTGTAGATCCAGAAGAACCATCGACAAAGACATTCTATACATCTGACCCTTCTTCTTTCTCAGCCGAGCTATTTTCTAAACCAACAGGTATCTCTTCCAGAAAATCAGCTAGAGCCTGAGCCTGAGCCTTATTGATGGTTCAGGGATGATAATGAATGTTGTACTCGCTCAGCTCCACCGCCCATTTAGCAAGCCTACCTGAGAAATTAGGCTTAGTCACCACCTTACCCAACTCATTGTGAGTCAAAACATTAATTGGGTGGGCCAAGAAATATAGCCTCAACTTGCAGGCTGTCAAAACTAGAATATACACCAACTTCTCCAGCTCAGTGTACCATGATTCATCTCCTTTTAAGATATGACTGGTGTAGTAAATAGGTTGATGCTAGGAACCTTCTTTCTTTAATAATATTGAATTGATGGCTCCTTCTGAAATAGCTAAATACATCCACAGGGCTTTCTTGCGACTGGTTTGGCTATCAGAGGTAGTTCAGCTAAATATTTCTTTAACTCTTGGAAGGCCTGTTCACACTGATCATCCCATTGAAATTTAGCAGCTTTGTGCAGAATCCGAAAGAAAAGTAGTCCTTTGTCTGCTAATTTGGCTATAAATCGGGACAAGAAAATGATTCTCCCTACCAGCTTTTGAGTTTCTCGTAGATTAGTAGGTGACTTCATGTTGCATAATGCTTGTACTTTCTCTGGATTGACTTGCATTCCCTTCTTAGTTACAATATACCCCAGAAACTTTCCACTCTTTACTCCGAACAAACATTTTTTGGGGTTCAATTTCATGTTATATTGCCTCAGAGTAGCAAAAGTCTCATCTAGATCTGCAACTAGATCCCGAGTGATTTTTGACTTAACGAGGATGTCGTCGACGTAAACTTCCACATTCTTGCCCTTTTTTCCTGTAAAATTTTTTTCCATGAGCCGCTGATATGTGGCCCCAACATTTTTTAGATCGAAGGGCATCACCACGTATGCATACAGTCCTCCCGTCATCACAAAATTGACTCGCTTCTGATCTTCTTTGGCTAATGGTATCTGATGATATCTCTGGTAGGCATCTATAAGGGACACTACTTCGTATCCCATGGTAGAATCTACCAACTGATCAATACGAGACAAGGGATAGCAGTCTTTAGGGCATGCTTTATTTAAATCACGAAAGTCAATACACATCCTCCATTGCTTAGAAGGCTTGGGGACCAGAACTACATTAGATACCCACTCGGGGAATTGAATTTCTTTAACATGACCCGCTTTCAACAACTTATCTACTTCTTCAGCTATAACTTTGTCTTTCTCAAGCCAAAAATGCCGCTGCTTCTGCTGGACTGGTCGGATTCCTCTGGTGATGTTGAGATGATGTTCAACAATGTGAGGATCTATTCCCGTAAGGTCATGCACATCCCCGACAAAGATATCTTCATTCTTCTTTAAGCAGGCCACCAACTCCTCCTTAATCTCGAGCTGTTAAGCTACTTGAGTACTTTTCCAGGGGCTATCTTACAGATTCCCCTTCTTCAATTTTTCCTGCTTTGGGAGGAGACTCTTCAAGCACATATACGTCAAAGAACATGATGGCTTTTCCCTTGGGGTCGTCTGTTGGGTTTTTCCGAGCCGCAAAAACCGCTTTTTGTGTTGCGGAAACCCTGGAAGCCCCGACCACGGATCCGTGCGAAGATGTATTAAAACTAAAACATGTATGTGCTTATATAAAACCCTAGATCTACCTTAGGTCTATATGATAAGGATGTTACCCTCGATGTGACACCCTTCGCAAATCCTGCTCGTCCAAAAGGTTCGCCGGAACTCAAGAGCGTCAAGTGCACACTCCTCTATTGGTATCCACACAAGCAAAAGGTGGAGAAAAGCAATCTTGAGTGTGCTAGCACTCCTTAGATGCTCGGCAAGATGAGGAAGGAGAGAGGGAGAGCTTGAGAAAAGTTTATCCAAGGAAGAAGATGAAGTTGTGTGTAACTCACCAAATGAATTCAACCATCAAAACTCCTAAAGTGGCCGGCAACTTCAAGGCTTGGGAGGTTACATGCATGCATGTAACTCCCATGGCTCTTGGTCTCCCTCATGAGGTGGCACCACATGATAAGTCAATGATGATGTGGAGCATCATCATTGGCCGACCATGCCAAGTCATCATCATGACATGGCATTTGGTCAAGTCAAACTTGACCTTTCATCTTCCCTCTCAAGTCAAGTCAAACTTGACCTCTAATCTCCCATGGTTGATCAAATCTAACCACTTGACTCAAGTCAATTTGATTTAATGAATCTCTATTCATTAATTTAAATTTACTTAATGAATCAAATCTAAATTAGACTCATTCAACACTTGAATCAACTTGAGTCTAACTCAATTAGTCTAATTTGGATTACTCTTAATCCAATTTGGTTCATCCCATGAACCTAATCCTCATGGTTCATCATATGAACCTAATCTCCATCTAATTGCCCTTATGTGTGTGACCCTATAGGTTCTTGTAACGTTGGCAATGTCCCTAAACCGATTTAGGAACATAAGCAATGAGCGGTATCTAGCAACACATCATTGCTACCCAAGTTACAAGAATGTTGAGCTCCAACATCACCTTTGTGATTACTAATTGTGACTCTCACAATATGTGACAATGTCCCTCTATCCTTGACATCTAGATTGACCAATTGAGGCATAGACCATGTCATCCTCGGTTCAATCTATATCTTGAACTCCAAGTAGACTCACTCTAATCAAATGAGCTCAATATCTCATATTGACTCATTTGGGCATGGCCATGCACTTCGTGGTCTCACTCTATCAAGAATATCGATGTCACCCCCGTCATATAAGAGGAATAGATCCCATCTACATCACTCACATCCCTCCGTATAATTTGTTACATACCCAGTAATCGCCTTTATAGTCCACCCATTTACGGGTGACGTTTGACGAAGCCAAAGTATGCAACTCCTTATGTAGGGAACCATGGTGACTTCAGGTCTAAGGACTAATAGTCATACTAATAGCCACATGAGAAAGTATATGACACTCATATAATGATCCATGATACTTTCTCATGGCGGGTCATTCAATATACATTCTCCAATGCATACCTATGTGTCAACTTGATATCTCATATCCATGACTTGTGAGATCAAGTCATCATGTTGACCTACATGCTAGTCTCTACGCATTAACGTTGTCCCTGAATGTTAATACTTGGATAGGAATGATTAAGAGTAGTGTTCTCTATATCATCTCATTATCGATTCAACCAATCGATTGATATAGATAAGAACCTACTACTCAAGGACATTATTATATTTAGTTATTTGGCACCAATACAAGTAAATATAATAACCATGCCTTTATAAATTGGAATATGATACAATAAAGTCCATACAACAATCATCACATGATTGGCTCTAGGGCTTTCACTAACATCGTCTGCTCTGGCTTTCTTCTGGTCATCCCTGATTATCTGTACATAGAAACTTCGAGCCACCTTCTGTTCACCTCTAGCTTCCCCAATCAGCTGCCCGATCGGAAACTTCACCTTCTGATGATAGGGGGAAGCCACCGCTTAGAAAATAGACAAGAAAGGACGACTTAAAATTGCATTATAAGTGGACGGAGCATCCACTATGAGGAAAGGAACAATATTGATTTTTTGGTTGGGCTTTGTGCCTAGAGTGAGGGGCAATGAGATCTGTCCTACGAGGTGCACCATATGTCCTGAAAATTCGAATATGGGAGTAGCAACATCCTTTAACTGTGCATTCCCCAACTGCACCTGTCCAAAGACCTCTTGGAAGAGGATGTTAATAGAGCTTCCTTAATCAACTAAGACTCGAGCTACTTCATAATTAGCAAGAGAAATACGGATTACCAGGGCATCCGTATGGGGTAACAGAATGCCTCGCAAATCTTTCGGTTCGAAGGAAACTGGTGGCACGGTCTTAACGACCTGCTCTATTATAATAGCTAGGCTTTCCATGAGGTGAGCGTAGGACTTTCGAGCCCTATTGGAGTCTCCGTCAGTAGGTCCTTCTGCAATAATGTGAATAACTCCCCATGTAGGGAAGTCATTCAGATCAGATGATGGGCCTTCACCTGACGACCCTCCTTGTGAAATACCCTCCTAGATGGGAATTTGTTGGTATGGAGGGAAGGTAACCTGAGGTCTCTCGTTGTAGGGCCCCGGGCGAGCCACGTTAGGCTGCTGACCTCACCTTGCTAGTCCTCTCGTCTGACATCACACATACGGGTAGGCAGCTCGGATGCGCTCCAGCTCTTCTTGCAACTTGAAACATCGACCACTAATGTGGCCATACCCTATATGATATTGACAAAAGAAAGATGTTGGAGGATTACGAGGCACTCCCCTATACCCCATTGGTCATTGCAGAAGGCCTTGTTGATCGTAAAACTCCATCTCCCGCTCTTTCCAGGTTTGTGGGGAAGGGACTGTGTCGGCAGCCATGATTTGCAATGGAGGGGTAGGGCGAGCTCCCTGCATCAATAATCGGGCCTAGGAGCTTCTAGTATGAAAGGTCATACATATTCCCTTCGAGGGGGAGCTCGGGGGGCTGCAGGGTGACTTCTTTCTTTGGGAACCACTACAGATGTCTGTTTGGCCCGCCGAACCTTTAGTCCTTCCTCCTCATTAATGTATTTCTCCGCGCGACTTAGCAATTTCTCGTAGCTAGCCGTGGGCTTTCTTAATAGTGAGCTAAGGAAAGGCCCTTCTCTTAGCCCATGCACGATGGCCACCCTTAGCGCATCTGACTTCGCCGAGAGGATATTCCTAGCAGTAGAAGTAAATCGATGAAGATACCCTCTAAGTGATTCTGAGGGCTCCTGCCTAATGTGTAGCAGGATTGAAGCGTCATGCTTGTACGTCTTACAGCTGACAAACTCTTGGCGAAACACCCCTTGAAAATCAGCAAAACAAGTAATAGATCATGGGGGGAGGGTGTTGAACCATTTCTGCACCGAGCCAGTTAAGATGGTACGGAAGACCCGACATTTGAGAGAGTCAGAGTAGCAGTGAAGTGAGGCAGCTCCTGAGAATTGCGACAGATGTTCCTCAGGATCGGTCATGTCCTCATATTTATCCACCTGGGGATTTCTAAAATATGAGGGTGGCAGTTCAGAAAGAATATCAATGGTGAAAGGACAGGGCTCGTAAGTCTCCGGAGCCATGGTTGATTGGCTCTTGCCCTGCTCTTCTCGCCGGATATGAGTCACTGGTATAGTAGTCTGATGCATTCTCCCCCCAACCCATCCCCAGGCAACACCTCTACGTTTGTAGTTGTATGAAGCAGAGGGGGCATCTCCTGTTGCTGTCCTCGAGGAGAAGGTTCATCAGAATGAGGATGGAGGTATCCAGTCCTTCTCCTTTCTTTTGCTAGGGCTTCAGGCACTGCTGTGTCCACCATGGCCCTCAGCTATGATGATAGCAATGTAATGGGGTTCTCCTCTGTAGAGGAGGATTCCAGATAGTGTATCTCCTATTGCTGCATCTCAGCGTCTTGCTTAGTATGTTCCCACAGACGGTGCCAGTTGATGCGATCATAGATGGATTTTCTGGCTTCCCTTCAATGGCAAGGCGCATGTAGGAAGCTTGGAGGTTCTCTCCGGCCGCAACAGTAATAGAATATGAAAGGAAAATGCGAACAACCAAAGCAGAGAGTAGACACACAGAATTTAACGTGGTTCGGAATAAGGATTTCTACTCCACAGGGGTGAGCTCCCCCACGAGCTACGGTACCAAAGCGCTTTCACTATGAATTTCCTTCTTCGCGGAAAAAGCTTCCGGAGGCAGAGGGAGAAAACATCTTACAATTAGCTCAATATACAAATGTTGAAAGAATGAAGCTCACTACTTCTCCTTGTCTCCTTCCTTCCTTCGCCGGCGATGTGGTGGCTCTCCCCTTCGAGCGTGCCTTTTTCCCTTGCTGGAAGTTACGGATCTCCTTCTTGCCCCCCTTCTGCCTTTTATCCTCCTCCTCCTTCCTGGGCAGCTGTCCCATAACTAATATCTTCCATCATCGTACACGTGGCCACCTTGCTTACCTGGAGAATCATTCTGTTACAGGAATGGGGAGTGGAGACTCCTCCGAATATTATGTGGGGTGCTAATTTATTGTGTAACAAACTTCTCACCAACATTTTGGGAAATATTCTGGCCCATCCATTTCACCCTCTTGCCCTTCATAAAGCTAACCTAAACCTACCACCTAGGCTTAGCATAACTCTTAGACTTCTCATCGTAGACTTCTTACAATAACCCGAACCAACTCCTAACCTCCCCGTACAAAACCAATCTATAGGCTCGTTCTGCCGAGCCGATTCCTATACTCTCCGCACCGAGCCAATCTCCAAACCCGCTCGACCGAGCCATTTTTACCCAGACCTACTTTACCGAACCGGTTTTCCCAGACCCACTCTGTCGAACCAACTTTTTAGTTCGGCCAGTGCCTTGCGCACGGGTTCTTTCATTTCACTAGCAGGAAAAAGGTAGCAGCGGTATCAAATATTATTTTGAGTTGAGTGAGCAAACCATTTCACTGTGATAATAGATTTGTTAATTGTTTATAAGATTGATGATCTAGGTACAATTGGTGCCAAAAAAAGGCGATTCACTCACACTTAGTGCCCCACCAGTTAGTCTCACAGTCAATACGAAAGAGGTAAATCACGGATAACATATTTCCCAATCCAAAACTAGCATGGCAGGAGGGCAGACACTCCAAAAGGCTTATAACCTTCGAGAATTGACCCTTACTCATTAGTGCAACTCTGCTGCCGTGCTTGCCACAAGGTGTAGGGTCGATGTATGTTGTTGGCCGGCTAGAGGGGGGTGAAAAGCCCTCTTTCATTAGATGATGGAATTTTCTCGTCTACAAAGAATAATAGTGCAACGGAAACAAAACAAGACAAGCAACTATAAATAAGAATACCAAACAATGCTAACACCAAAATATAACATGGTTCACGGCCTCGCCGCTAATCCACGATCCGATTCGTCCACGGTGAATCACTCCGCAACCAATTCACTATTGGTCTCTCCCTTTAGCCCAAGCAAGGTGAAGGTAAACCTTCTTACAACCCAAACACTCCTTCTTACAATAAATGTGAAAGAAAACTAGGAGAAGGAGTTGAAAGCTTGTGGGGCACTTGGGTGATCGCTTGGAACTTAAGCATTAGCCATCCAAAATCCCACACACTCTCTTTTTATAGAGAGGGCTGATTTCTTCCCGTTGGCCGCCACCAGTTGACTGCTTCCCTTGGCAGTCGACTGCCGCCACTACAACAACCTCCGAACACATCAGATCCCGACTGTTATTGTCCAACGAAACCCTTGGCAGTCGACTGATGTATCCATCAGTCGACTGATGCCTTCGTAGCCGATCACGCCATCGCTAGCCGATCCGATCAGCCTGGCATCGTGGTCGACCGATGGTTCGGCGGGCACGATCACCGCCCAAAAACCATCTGCTGATACCACCGATACTACCAACCTGCTCGACTATGAGAAGTACGATCGTCATTCCACGGGCGCCGAATTGGCTGCCTGTGAAAATCTCATCCGACACTTAGCCAAATAGCCAAGTTTCACCTAAGAGCACTACCCCTTCCCGGGTTACATTCGCTCACTCTCATCCCTTGGAGTCCCTCACCTTCGAAGTTGTCTTCGTCCGGCCACGTCCCTCGGATGCGCCAAGTGCACGGTTTTGCAGTGCCATCCTTCGCGTCTCGCCCTGAAGTCTACTTCCTCCGGCTTCACTCCAAGCTCCTCGTCCGATGGTCCCTCGGATGCTCCAAGTGCACAACTTCCGCAAAGCCATCTTTCACCGACTCAAGGACCGAGTCATGAGAGGTGAAACTCGCCAAGGCTCCATGTGTGAATTACTAAGTCCTACAAGACTCCAACGCACATATCAAATCACAATAACAACCTAACTTAAACCCTTTGCCACACACATCAAAACCATATCACGGGTTGATTGCCCTAACAATCTCCCTCTTTTTGATGTATGGCAATCCGTTTAAGTTAGGTAAAAACATTTGATAAAATATTAAGGAAAGAAAGCATGTAAATAACATGATTAGCAACTCTCCCCCTTAATACATGAAACTCCCCCTAAATGCATTCCCCCTTTACTTAAACATATATCTTTCTCCCCCTTTGACACCATCAAAAAGATTAAACAAGGTTTATATGACATGACATCAAGTCTAGAGAGAAGCAAAAATCAAAATCACTCAAAAACCTAATAAAATCAGTTTACTGTGCTCGTGCACAGTACATCAGTCGACTGCTATCAGTATGGCAGTCGACTGGCACAAGGAAATCAGGTTTTCTGATTTTCTGGACGAAATTCAGAAATGCACTATAAATTCCAAAAAATTCGAAAAATAGTGAAATTTGGGGAACACATTTCTTGTAAGTATATTTATCAATGAAAAATAATTTTTAATGAAAAATAATTATATTTTCAAAGATTTTCCAAAAATACAAAAGCTTTAAAAACAACTAGGTTTTTGATCAAGTTAGTATCACATTTAACACCTAGTTTTGGTTTGAATTGTTTCAAAACATGAACACACAGATTTTAAAGTAAGAAATTGTTTTGAAAACATATGAAATATCCAACCATGATCTTTGGGCAATATGTCTATGAATTAAACATAAGCCTTCCCCATGATTGGTCGATTATTGTTATTTTGACACTTTACATGACCATCTAAATGCCATAGGCATTAGTGGATCATGAGTATCATCCTAACATCTCACCCATACTAAGTTTTCAATCAAGGTAGCCTTAGGTGAATGTGAGATGCATCCTAAAGGTATTTGTATATACTTAACCATTAATTTCATGCATTTCTACCTATGGTTAAGTATCATCCTATCATACCACATGATCATGAAAACATACTTGCATTGATTTTACACTATGATCATGAAACAAATGTATTCATCAATTTATAATCATGCATTAAGTATTACATCATGATAAAAAGTAAAGTATCACTCAAGGCATGATTTAAAAACTTATTGCCCATGACTATGTGCCAAATATCAAGATCATAAATCATGATTGCAAACATACATAGCAATTTCATTAACTATCATGACTTAAGCATTATTATCTATTTATGGGCACATTATCATCACCCAACACTATTTCAAAAATTTGTCCCGCCATCCTAAGTCAACCAAAATATGATATAGATAAATTCCATATGGTTGACTATCCTAGGATTTTCCTAACCCTTAAGGATGGATTTAGGAACCCAAAATAAATTCTTTCCTATGGGATTCACTAAAAATTCCTTAGGGATCCATTTTCTAGCTATTGTTTTCTTTTTATCTTGACCCCTAGTAATTAAGCATTTATAGGCCTTTTCATTTTTATTTTCTTTATATCCTAGGCCTTTCTTATTGAAACTTGCCCTTTGGCTCCCTATAATCATGTTAAGAGTGTTGGAGCCTATTGTAAACTTTTCTAGGGCTTTGGTCAAAGGATCTACCTTTTCCCTTAAAGCCCTATTTTCATCCATACATGCATCACTAACATTGAAAGGCATATATTCATGTGAGCATGCATTATCATGACTAGAAGAAGTATCATCATTAATATTTAAGCATGCTTTTTCTAGCTTATTTTCTAAATCCTTATTTTGATCTAGCATGCTCTTATTTTTCTTTTTGGCCCTAAATAGATCCTTAGTAAGACTAGAAATCATAGAAACTATTTTACTTGGTGAGAGGTTCGTTACCATAGTCTCCATGTCCTCTTCCTCCGATTCCGATGATGGTGAAGAAGCTCCCCCTTCACTAGAGCTCTCCTCACTTGTACTTGATTCTTCATTTTCGGTGGAGGAGGAGTCTAGATCGTCAAAGGCCATCAAAGCTAAGTTGGTGACAAAAACATTCTCCTCTTCCGATGATGATGAAGACGATGAAGAGGGGTCATCCCATGTCCTTGCTTTTAGTGCCTTGGCCTTCCCTTTTTCTTTGGCCTTCTTCTTTTCTTCCTTCTTCTTGTTCCCATTCTTCTTCTTCTTTTCTTCATTCTTTCTCTTCTCCTCTTTACTCTTGTTTAGGAGGGGACAATTATCCCTTATGTGTCCCTCTCCTTGGCAATTATAGCATATCACCTTTCCCCTTGGTCTTCTTCTCCTATCATTAGATTTATTAAATTTAAACCCTTTTAATGCATGCCTTACCCTCCTTACCATATAAGCTTCTTTCGTACTATCCATGGAGGAGGAGGAGGATGCTTCATCGGAGGAGGAGGGGGTCTCCATCTTCTTCTTCCCTTTGTTAGCCATCAAGGCTACTCCTCTTGAAGGTTGAAATCTTGGCTCTTCTACTATTCCTTCGAGCCTTGTTTCGTGGAGCTCCATAGTTGAGAAGAACTCCTCCAAGGTGCTCACTTCTAAGTTCTTTGACATGTAGAAGGAGTCCACCATTGAGCTCCATTTTGATGACCGGGGAAAGGCATCAATTGCTTTCATGAGCATGTCCCGATTCGAAAGTCTTTCTCCTACACTCGTTAGCCCAATTAAAATTTCTTTGAATCTAGAATGTAAGGAGGTTACCTTTTCTCCCTTTTCAAGCTTGATATTTGTTAGTTGGGAGTGGAGGAGGTCTCTTCTTGCAAGCTTGGCCTCCGAAGTGCCTTCATGAAGCTCTACTAGCTTCTCCCACATCTCCTTGGCTCTTGCACACTCCCCTATCCTATTCACTTCTTGTTTGGGGAGTACATTGTAGAGGTGGTGCTTGGCCTTTGAATTCGCCAAGTACCCCTCTCTTTGTCTTTTATTCCACCTTGATTTCTCCAATGGCTCCCCTTCTTCATTCCTAGGCATCTCAAAACCGTTTTCCATAATTAATAAAATTTCAAAATCGGTTTCGAAGAATACCTCCATTCTCTTTTTCCACCAAGAGAATTCTCCTTTAAACTTCGGTGGGTGAATGTTGGAGCCGACCATCCTTGATTATTGCTTGTGTTGGCAGTTAGTCCTCAACAAGCGCCTTGCTCTGTACCACTTGTAGGGTCGATGTATGTTGTTGGCCTGCTAGAGGGGGTGAATAGCTCTCTTTCATTAGATGATGGAATTTGCTCGTCTACAAAGAATATTAGCGCAACGGAAACAAAACAAGACAAGAAAATATAAATAAGAATACCAAACAATGCTAACACCGAAATATAACGTGGTTGACAACCTCGCCGCTAATCCACGATCTGATTTGTCCATGGTGAATCACTCCGCAACCAATTCACTATTGGTCTCTCCCTTTAGCCCAACCAAGGTGGAGGTAAACTTTCTTACAACCCAAACACTCCTTCTTACAATAAATGTGAAAGAAAACTAGGAGAAGGAGTTGAAAGCTTGTGGGGCACTTGGGTGATCGTTTGGAACTTAAGCATTAGCCATCCAAAAGCCCACACCCTCTCTTTTTATAGAGAGGGCTGATTTCTTCCTGTTGGCCGCCACCAGTCGACTGCTACCCTTGGCAGTTGACTGCCGCCACTACAACGACCTCCAAACACGTCAGATCCTGACCGTTGTAGTCCAACGGAATTCTTGGCAGTCGATTGATGTATCCATCAGTCGACTGATGCCTTCATAGTCGACTGCTTAGTCAGCTACGAAAGGTTCTGTGCCCAAAACCCTCTCAACCAGTCGACTTCTACCATAAGCAGTCAACTGATGGTCTTGGCAGTCGATTGTCAATATATGGCAGTCGACTATTGGGCCAAAAACCCATCAGTCGGATACTAGTCGAACCCCATTCGACTCAGAGCAGTCGATTGCCATTCCAGGGCAGTCGACTGATGTCGGGAAATCTCATCCGACACTTAGCCAAATGGCTAAGTTTCACCTAAGAGCACTACCCCTTCCCGGGTTACATTCGCTCACTCTCATCCCTTGGAGTCCCTCGCCTTCGAAGTTGTCTTTGTTCGACCACGTCCCTCGGATGCGCCAAGCGCACGGCTCTGCAGCGCCATCCTTCATGTCTCGCCCTGAAGTCTACTTCCTCCGATTTCACTCCAAGCTCCTCGTCCGACGGTCCCTCGGATGCTCCAAGTGCACAGCTTTCGTAAAGCCATCTTTCACCGACTCAAGGACCGAGTCATGAGAGGTGAAACTCGCCAAGGCTCCATGTGCGAATTACTAAGTCCTACAAGACTCCAATGCACATATCAAATCACAATAATAACCTAACTTAAACCCTTTGCCACACACATCAAAACCATATCACGGGTTGATTGCCCTAACACAAGGCCCTCCCATGGAGACGATAATCTAGGTACAAGAACAATCTACTGGTGGAGCATTAAGTCAAATAATGGAGTAGTTGAACAGTTGCAACTAAATGATTAACTATTATAATAGTGGTGATCAAAAAGCTTCATAAAAGATTAGTCGATTAATGGTTAATACATGATAAAATAAAAATAAAAATAGTCGATTGGGAGCATAACACTAAACTAGTACAGAGAGGATATTTTGAAAGTCTAATGAAGGCTTGATTAAAGGTTATATGTATGGAGTTATGAAGCTATGAAATGAACAAATCCAAGTGCTTGTAGTATGTTATTTTCGGAGTTATGAGGCTATGAAATGAACAAATCCAAGTGCTTGTAGCATGTTATTTTCTAAGTATCTACTCTATTCTCTTGTAATACTTCTCTTGTGATTATAGTTAGTTAGGAATTTTCATGGAATGATCTGGTGAAGAGTTGTAAATTGTTGAGCAGAAATGGAAGGCTATTGAACAATGTAAATACTTTTGCATTGTCTTTATATTTGTTTTTGTTGGAGGATTGTGGCCTGGCTAGAAGGGGGGTTGAATGACTTTTTACGTGCTTGATGGAAATTTTTTGTTCTTCGAGCTTGTCTATGATACTCGTTAGCATGCACAGTAGAAATAATAATAAAGCAAAATGAAATACACAATCACACACAAGAACACAATGATATACGTGGTTCGGAACCTTAGGGTTCCTACTCCATGGGGTGAGCTCGACGAGCTCGAGTGATGAACATACCACTACTAAAACTCCTTCTCGACAACAAGTCGAAGGTGGAGAAACCTCGTACAAGTAATTACAAGGTTATAAAATGAAATACAACAAATACACTAAGCAATACACAAAAACAAGTAAAAAAGGCTTTACACAAGAACTTCGGATTGCTTGCTTGTTGCTTGCTTTGGATTGACCTTAAAGGTCTAGAATGCAGCAGCAATTCCCCTCCAAAATTGCCCCAAAATTCACTATGGAAATCCTCCCCAAGCTCCTGCTTTTATGCTTGTCTTGGGATGATTCCGTGCCTAGCAGTCGACGGCCATAAGGCCCCAATCGACTGCTCCTGTAGCCGTTATGAGACAACGATCGAA
The DNA here is from genome assembly GCA_025175895.1 of Wurfbainia villosa. NCBI lineage: Eukaryota > Viridiplantae > Streptophyta > Magnoliopsida > Zingiberales > Zingiberaceae > Wurfbainia > Wurfbainia villosa. The sequence continues at coordinate 30,259,850 of CM045995.1, forward strand.
TCCACATTAGCATCTAGCTAACGAATACACTGGCAGTCGACTGCCAGTTACCATCAGTCGACTGCCAGCCTCGTAGACGACTAATCGGTTGACTATCGAGCATTTTTCTCTTGCGTCCTCAACGCAATGATCGCTAAAGCCATCGCTGATCGCCTAATTCGTGGCGATCGCCACACATACGACACAGTCGAATGCTAGTCGATTCTCACCAGTCGATTGGGACAAACCATCAGTCGACTGTTGTACCTCAAACACAAGATGTTTGACCATCCGACCGTCGGGTAAAACCTCAAACAACATGTTTGAGCATCTGACACTTGGCCAAGTTCACCTTATCTATGAGGCTTAACCCAAGACATCCTTAGCCTAGACCTAAGCCTTCTAGCCACCTCTATTAGCTTCGCGCCTATCAGATCCCTCCAAGTCATCCATGACTTGTTCATCCATGCGCGGATCCCTCCAAGTCATCCATGACTTGTTCATCCATACGCTAGCCTCTAGGTGCTTCCTTCATCTATTGTCATGCTCTCGGTGTCTGGACTTACGCTACCAAGACTACTGTTTGGCCTTACGCCGCCAAACCACCCCTTGGACTTCTCAAATGCCAATGCCAACCAATGTTGGACTTTCACCGTCAAGGCTACACACTTAACTTACGTGGCCAAGGATACACACTTGGTCTTCCCTTGCCAACTCCATGTTGGAATTCCAATGCCAAGCCCCACGCTTGGACTTTCACCACCAAGGCTACACACTTGGACTTACATGGACAAAGCTACAAACTTGGTCTTCCCATGACAATCACATGTCATATATTTTTTCTAACATCAAAATAATGCTTGAGTTAAACTCGAGTCTAGTCAGTCATGACCTGGGCCGATTGCACCAATAATCTCCCCTTTTTTGATGTTTGACAAAACCCAAAACACCTTTGAATTAGGTTCCCTAACTCAAGTCTACCAATTATCCCCAATTGGCAATTCTCACCTTTGAGAATTCCAACTAATCCCAATTGGTCCTTTCTCCCCCTTTTTGACATACATCAAAAAGGTCCTCCCCAAGGGTGTCAATGTCTCACATCCCAATGAGATCTTATAATCTCCCCCTTGGTCAAAAAAATATAACCATCATACCAAGATGGATAACCTCCCCCTAAAGGCTTGCTCCCCCTTGACCATTGCCCTAACAATGTCTTTGGAGAGTCCCTAAGCCAATAAGAATACTAAACAATCGAAATTAAGGGAAAAGATTCAACATTAAACTTTCACCTCCCTTAATTCGATACTGAAGGTAGGAAACTTCGCTTCCCACTTCAACTCGGTCGCTTGTTCATGGCGATCCCATCGATGTCCGTAGATAAAAAAAATTAATCCTAGATAAAAGGGATTACCCAAGCTCCCGTTTCATCGTCGTGCTATTCAATTAGAGTAGCAACTTGAAAAAACTTGTTGTTCAAGCAACCAACCTCTATTCTATGATTAGCCGCGGAATAGACGATGTACGGATCGCCGGTTTTTGTGTTTATATTCGGGGTCCAAGTTAATTTAACCACAAAATAAAACATACACCGTGAATATAATTGAAAAACAATTATAGACATAATACAAAAGAACACTAATCAAAATAAACAAGATTATACCTCTTGATCTTCTATTGTATGTCCTTCCTCCTTTTGGACGTCATGTGGGCGACGATCTTCCAAAAGTCGAAGCCTCCTAGATCACCAATCTTCCTTCCTTGCTTGCTCCGAACAAAGGAAGATCATAAAATAAAACTATTCTCTTATCTAGGAGCAACCATCAAGCTCCAAGCTTGATGCTTGCCGCTGGCCCAAAGAGATGAAGATAGAAGTGTAGGCGCCGACCAAAAGCTTCAAGGAAAGAATCCCTAGCTCTTGTATCCACCGGCCAAGGAGAAGAAGAGGAATAGATTGAGCTCCGGCCAAGGTAGAGGGGAAAATTATGGGCGCCGACAATCACCTTAGGAAGAAGAAAGAAAGCTTTCCATTGTTGCCGCCCATGCCACCTCTCAAACCCTAGCCACCCAACCTAAATCCTAACCTTCCTAGGATTCCTTGCCGCCCAAGCTAATGAGAGGCAAAACCCTAATCTCCAAGCCATCAAGTTTCCGCCCACCCCCTTAAGGCTTATTTATAGGGTTAGGGATAAGCCTTGTTTTAATCTCCACCATTGGTTCTAGGGATTTAATCTCAACCGTCGGATCTAGAGATTTAATCTCAACCGTCGGATTTAGAGATTTAATCTCTACCGTTGGATCTAGAGTTTTGTTTTCATCCATTGGATCTAGGCTTCATGAGATTTTAATAGGCTACAATAGGAACCATTAGGAGGAGTTGGATCTTGGCCACCCAATGGATCAAGCCCACATAAAGTCCGATCCATTAATGATAATCCAATCCACTAAAGGATTATCATTGATCTACCTCACCAACCCCCATAAGTTAATATGGGCTCCATATATTATTTGTACATTTTTCTCCCCGTGTTTAAGATCTCAAATGTCCGTCGATTAATTAATTTACTGACAATTAATTAATCAACATCTAACTCCATGAGTAGTACCACTCAACCTTATCATCATGCTGGACCAAGTCCACCTGCAGGGTTTACATGATGATCCTTATGAGCTCCTCAAGGGGACATCATCATCCTAATATATAGGACACGGTTTCCTCCTATAATCAATGACACACCATATAAATAATATCATTTGCCAACTTACCGAGCCTATCGATAAAATCTATAAATCTCGCCCATTGGTAAATCAAAGAAATGAATACTAAGTATATGTGTCCGTTATTATATCGGGATTAAGAGCATGTACAATATAATATCTGAGGTCCGATTCGATTATGTAGTCAGCAATAAATCGAATCACCTCTAAGTCAGTCCTGCTCAATGCACACAAAGTGCACTAGTGTGATTCTATGATCAAGACAAACCAATACAAAATCACACTACAACCATACCAATGGTTTGTCCAAAGCCATCTCGGTTGTGAACCTTTACTTATACTTTACAAGGAGCCGATAACATGATCTCCCGTGTGACACCACACACCATGTTATCTACAATGTAATGTATTAGACAATATGCATAACTATAAATATGCAAACAATGATTATGTGATTCTTATTTCAAAATAAAGATGTTCATACAAAAGATAGACTTTTCAGTATACATCCCAACAATCTCCCACTTATACTAAAAGACTATACTGTCCTCATACTGCCATACATCTGATTCCCATTCCCTCCACATGCCTATTAAAAGCTCTCGCTAGAAAGACCTTAGTGAATGGGTCTACCAGGTCATCCTCTGATGCAATCTAGGCGACAACAACTTCTACCTCCTTTACGATTTCTCGTATCAGGTGGTACTTGCGCTCAATGTGTTTACTTGCCTTATGGGCTCGTGGTTCCTTCGAGTTTGCAACTGCACCACTGTTATCACAATAAATTGTGATAGTTCGGGCAAACAGGAATCACATCAAGTCCATCAGAAGTTCTGAGCCACATCAACTTCTTTGGCGCCTCGGAGGCTGCCACATACTCGACTTCCATGGTAGAGTCCATGCATTTACCTTGACACTCCTCCATACAATGGCTCCACCTCCCAAAGTAAACACAAAACACGAGGTAGACTTCTTTATCCCTATCGATTGGAAGTCGGAATCCGTGTAACCACGAGAGTAATTAGTGCACGGTAAACTAGCATATAATCCCTAGTCCTTCTCGGGTACTTATATATGCTTTACAGATCCAATGTCCTCATCTGGATTACTCTGATATCTGCTAACCATGCCCACGACAAAGCAGATATCTGGTCTCGTACATAGCATCGCATACATGAGGCTTCCTACTGCCGAAGCATAAGGAACCACCTTCATCTCCTCTATCTCCTCAGATGTTCTAGGACACATCTCCTTAGATAAAGGAACTCCATGCCTAAAAGGTAGAAAACCTTTCTTGGAGTTTTGCATGTTAAAATGATCCATAATAGTGTCTATGTATGAATCTTGAGATAAGTACAATATCCATTTCTGATGATCCCTTATAACCTTGATCCCAAGGATGTGTCCCACTTCTCCCAAGTCCTTCATATCAAATTGTTTGGACAACCATATCCTTACGTCCGATAACACCTGACATTGTTGCCAATTAACAAAATGTCATCTACGTATAGTACAAGAAATACCACTATGTTTCTGTCACATCTCTTGTATACACAAGACTCATCCGGACTTTGAATAAATCCATAAGACTGGATTACCTCATCAAAGCGGATGTTCCATGACCTCGAAGCTTGCTTCAATCCATAAATGGACCGATTAAGCTTGCACACAAGATGCTCTTTCCCCTTTGCAACGAATCCCTCTGGTTGCTTCATGTAAATGTTTTCCTCAAGACTTCTATTAAGGAAAGTTGTCTTGACATCCATCTGTCATACCTCATAATCCATATGAGCAGCAATGCATAAGAGAATCTGGAGACTTAAGCATGGCTACCGGCGAAAAGGTCTCCTCATAATCGATACCCTCTTTTTGAGTATACCCCTTCGCAACAAGCCTCACTTTGAAGGTCTCAACCTTCCTGTCTATTCCTCTCTTTCTTTTGTAGATCCACTTGCATCTAATGGTTTTTACACCATCGGGTGGTTCTACTAGCTCCCAGACCTGATTCGAATCCATAGATTCAATCTCAGTATTCATTGCACTTTGCCAAGATACCGTATCTTTATCTTGGATTGCCTCGTCATATGTCTAGGGATCAGGTTCATGTTCACCAGGGACTAAATCAGAAGATTCTCCCAAGAACATGAATCTATCAGGCTGTCTCACAACCCTCCCACTACTATGAGGTATCACCTGTGTATCCTCTGTGACACGCGATGCAGTGACTTGTAGTATATCTTCTTGTACCGGTGGTACTGAAGAAGTGACTTCCCCTTTTAATTCCTCTAGAACAATCTTACTCATGGGCTTGTGGTTCATTACATAGTCTTCCTCTTAAAATATGATGTTCGTGCTAACGATCACCCTCTGATCTCTAGGACTATAGAACAAACCACCTTTCGTTCCTCTAGGATAGCTAACAAATATGCGCACTTCTGTACGAGGTTCAAAATTACCAGCATCTGCCTTCAGCACATGTGCTGGACTCCCCCAAATCCGAATATGGCTTAGACTAGGCTTTCGCCCAGTCCACAATTCTATGGGAGTAGAAGGCACTGATTTAGATGGTACCAAGTTCAGAATATACACTGTCGTATCTAGAGCATATCCCCAGAACAAATATGGAAACTCAGAATAACTTATCATCGATCTAACCATCTCCATAAGAGTCCTATTCCTTCACTCTGCTACACCATTCTACTGGGGTGTGCCAGGTGCAGACAATTGAGATTGAATCCTAGCCTCTGATAAGTAATTCCTAAACTCTCCCAAGAGGTACTCACCACTACGATCAGATCATAGTGTCTTGATACTTTTACTTTGACATTTCTCTGCATCAGCCTTGAATTCTTTGAACTTGTCAAAGCATTCAGACTTGCGACACATCAAGTAAATGTATCCATATCTTGAATAATCATCTATGAAAGAGATGAAATACTCAAAACCACCTCTTGCCTAGATAGACATAGGACCACACAAATTAGAATGAACCAACTCCAACACATCTTTGACTCTATACCCCTTGGTCTTAAAAGACCTCTTGGTCATTTTACCCTCCAAGCAAGATTCGCAGGATGGGAAATCTTCCACCACTAATGAACCCAAAGGTCCATCAGCAATCAATCTTTGAATTCTGCTTAGGTTAATATGACCAAGTCTTAGATGCCAAAGATATGTTTGGTTCATCTTCGAAGGTTCTTTTCTCTTATTGGAATTAGAAGATGAGTTATTAACTTCAATTTGCATCGTGGGAGCTTTTGGTTCAAGTGTGTATAAATTTCTTATCAATGCTCCCGAACAGATAATCTCCCTATTCCTTTTTATAACTCTGTCATTAAAAGAAATAGAATATCCATCCATAAACAATTTAGAAACCGAAATTAAATTATTTCTAAATAAAGGTACATAAAGGTAATTCTTAAGAATCAAAACTTTATTTTTCTCAAAAGATAAATAAATGTCTCCCACTGCAACAGCCATCACCTTCGTGGCATCGCCCAAGTATACGGTAATCTCCCCCTCAGCCAGTCGTCTGGTTTCCAGGAACCCCTACAAAGTGTTACAGACATGATCAATGACTCCCGTATCTACACACCAGGTGCCGGTAGATAACACCGCTAAACATGTTTCAATAACTAGACCAAAAGATATACCTTTGTCCTGCTTGCAGTTGGGGCAGTCCTTCTTCCAGTGTCCAGTCTGCTTACAAGTGAAGCACTTGCCTTTCGACTTCTTCACTCCTCCCTGAGTTCCTCCCACCGCCTTTACCCCAGCTTGTTTCTTCTTCTTCTTGCCTTTCGGCTTAGAAGTAGAAACCTTTTGGGTCACCATGGCTTGAGCCTGAGCTCTCTGACGAAATAGCCCCTCTACCGTCTGGAGTTCTATCATAAGCTCTGCCAATGAATACAACCTCTTGTTCATGTTGTAGTTCAGGCAAAACTGCTCAAAACTCCTAGGTAGAGACTGGAGAATGATATCGACCTGGGTTTCCCCATCGATCTCAGCTCCGAGGACTTCCAGCTCATTCGCAGGTTTAGGGGGACACTCTTTGAAGAGTACATACTTGTACTCCTCAGCTGTTAAGACAATATCTAGATTCCTTTTTTCTATCAACATAATTATGTACAGTAAGTTTATTTTCCTTTAGTATCACAGCAAGTGGACTGAAAGTCATTTTGAAAGAAAACCTAAGAATCACATAGATCAAAACATTAGATTTCAAAAAAAAATTATTGATTCCTCAAACAATAAAATTTTAAAATCAACCAACACCTCAAAACACCGAGAATATCGTATGCCACGATAGTGTGGACATATACGAATTCTACATTTGTAAGAGGAGGTTTTACCCATTAATTTTACTATCTTGTCAACCTAACTTTTTGACAAGTAAAATTAATAGTTGGTTCCTCTTTGGCCCTACAAATAAAAGCAGTGACTCCGATGGGGAGGATACTTATATTTGTATCTAAGTGTTCACCATTACTCGGTACCAAGGTAATTATCTTGGGTTATGTGCCTTCCGATGGGGAAGTACACACGCTCCTTAATAATTTTTTATAACCATATTCGACCTTGTGATCCACAAACAAACTCATCCAATGTGGAGGAAGACACTCAGAGCCGACGCGCAAGTTTGTTTGCATCACATGTCAAATCGTAATGAAGGTTGTGAGAATTTAAAAAAATATCCCTCTCCCACTTAGTAATTTAAAATTGAGGAATTTTCTAGCCTAGGACATGCATATCAAACAATAAGCAATAAATATAAAAAATAAAAATTTTCCAACTATTATGGCTTTTGTCTTCAATATGTCTCCCATTGTATCGCCATCTCGTCCGCTCCTCCCTACGCCATGTACGAGCCATCCAGAGATCCAAGCCGAGACTAAAAACTATTTTAATTTACATCCATCGATCCTATACTCCACGAGGGAGTGTACATGAAATCTAGTTCGAAAGTAAACTAAAATAAAAGGAGTGGCTAAACAATGCCGTATCTAATTACAAAAATTAAATACTAGCCTCATCAACCCCGAGGATTCAACAAATATACAATTACACACATACAATCACATACACACATATGGCCATAATAGTTGGATCCTATGCCTGCAACCAAAAAGTTAACCTACGCATATCCTACTATTATCCGGCATATATAATATATGAAAAGTGCATAAAAGTAATCGAATCCTAAACACACAAAACCGGAAACCGTGGCTCTGATACCACTTGAAGGTAGGAAACTTTGCTTCCCACTTCAACTCGGTCGCTTATTCATGGCGATCCCTTCGACGTCCCCAGATAAAAAAAAATAATCCTAGACAAAAGGGATTACCCAAACTCCCATTTCATCATCGTGCTATTCAATTATAGTAGTCACTTGAAAAACTTGTTGTTCAAGCAACCAACCTCTATTCTATGATTAGCCACGGAATAGAGGATGTACGGATCATCGATTTTTGTGTTTGTATTCGGGGTCCAAGTTAATTTAACCACAAAATAAAACATACACCATGCATATAATTGAAAAACAATTATAGACATAATACAAAAGAACACTAATAAAAAAAATAAGATTATACCTCTTGATCTTCTATTGTATGTCCTTCCTCCTTTTGGACGTCGTGTGGGCGACGATCTTCCAAAAGTTGAAGCCTCCTAGATCACCAATCTTCCTTCCTTGCTTGCTCCGAACAAAGGAAGATCATAAAATAAAACTCTTCTCTTATCTAGGACCAACCATCAAGCTCCAAGCTTGATGCTTGCTGCCAACCCTAAGAGATGAAGATAGAAGTGTAGGCGCCGGCCAAAAGCTTCAAGGAAAAAATCCCTAGCTCTTGTTTCCACCGGCCAAGGAGAAGAAGAGGAATAGGTTGAGCTCCGGCCAAGGTAGAGGGGAGAATTATGGGCGCCGACAATCACCTTAGGAAGAAGAAAGAAAGCTTTCCATTGTTGCCGCCCAAGCCACCTCTCAAACCCTAGCCACCCAACCTAAATCCTAACCTTCCTAGGATTCCTTGCCGCCCAAGCTAATGAGAGGCAAAACCCTAATCTCCAAGCCATCAAGTTGCCACCCACCCCCTTAAGGCTTATTTATAGGGTTAGGGATAAGCCTGTTTTTAATCTCCACCATTGGTTCTAGGGATTTAATCTCAACCGTCGGATCTAGAGATTTAATCTAAACCATCGGATCTAGAGATTTAATCTCAACCGTCGGATCTAGAGATTTAATCTCTACCGTTGGATCTAGAGTTTTGTTTTCATCCATTGGATCTAGGCTTCATGAGGTTTTAATAGGCTACAATAGGGACCATGAGGAAGAGTTGGATCTTGGCCACCCAATGGATCAAGCCTTCATAAGTCCGATCCATTAATGATAATCCAATCCACTAAAGGATTATCATTGATCTACCTCACCAACCCCCATAAGTTAATATGGGCTCCATATATTATTTGTACATTTTTCTCCCCGTATTTAAGATCTCGAATGTCCGTCGATTAATTAATTTACTGACAATTAATTAATCAACATCTAACTCCATGAGTAGTACCACTCAACCTTATCATCATGCTGGACCAAGTCCACCTGCAGGGTTTACATGATGATCCTTTTGAGATCCTCAAGGGGACATCATCATCCTAATATATAGGACACAATTTCCTCCTATAATCAACGACACACCATATAAATAATATCATTTGCCAACTTACCGAGCCTATCGATTTAATCTAAAAATCTCGCTCATTGGTAAATCAAAGAAATGAATACTAAGTATATGTGCCCATTATTATATCGGGATTAAGAGCATGTACAATATAATATCTGAGGTCCGATTCGATTATGTAGTCAGTAATAAATCGAATCACCTCTAAGTCGGTCCTGCTCAATGCACACAAAGTGCACTAGTGTGATTCTATGGTCAAGACAAATCAATACCAAATCACACTACAACCATACCAATGGTTTGTCCAAAGCCATCTTGGTTGTGAGCCTTTACTTATACTTTACAAGGAGTGGATAACATTATCTCCCGTGTGACACCACACACCATGTTATCTACAATGTAATGTATTAGACAATATACATAACCATAAATATGCAAACAATGATCATGTGATTCTTATTTCAAAATAAAGATGTTCATACAAAAGATAGATTTTTTAGTATACATCCCAATAGATACACACCCTAAACAATTTTCCTAATCCATTTTCAATGGATTTCCACCCTTCCAATGCTCTCCAAAGCATATCCTAGGGTTAGGAGCAGTTATGGAATCTAAACGTAGCTGAACATGAGCCTAACAAACCTTGTTTACCTGAAATAAACTCTGGCAGTCGACTCTTATAGTCACCAGTCGACTGTCGTTGATGCTAGTCGACTGCCATACATGGCAGTCGGCTGATTTCTGTATAATGCAAAAATCATACTTCAGAATCAAATTTTAAAAATTCATAAGTAAAAAATACATATTTTGAAAAATCTTGAAAATTCATACGTACATTATTTATAACAAACATTATGGGTGAAAAATATTGGAAAAATAAAATACCCATAAATTAGTGAAATTGGCACAATATTCAAAACCATTGAAATTTTTAATGTTTGGCCCTGCTTTGTATCACCTCATTCAATGGTGATTGCTATCAAAAGATACACTTCACCAAGGTTTTTCAAAATAGTTTTAAAATGATTTTAAAACCTTAATTTCATTCCTAACATCTCATTTGTATCTAAGTGTATGAAACACATACAAGTCAAGTGTTCTAGTGAGATGTGAGTTTTGGTTATTTAGGGTCTCATGTATATGCTAGGAAACTCTATTTGATTCCCTTATGCATGGGACTTCAAATCATGTCATAGTCCATAACTCAATTTTATTTAATGCATGAATAATGATTATGACATAAATGATAACAAGAATAAAAGCATGTGCCAATAATCATGATGTTATGGCATGTGATATAAACTTAAGCATAACATGACATTTAGTTAACCATAAGTATTATCATGACATTTTATATGATAAAAATAAATAAGATGTCATGACATGGCAAGAAAAATAAATCATGGCAAGTATAAAATACTAAGGTATAAAATACCTAAGTGTTAAGCACAAATTGTCATTTCTAAGATTAAATCCATTTTTGCCTTAATACCATCTATCCCCCAAGTGTGCCAAAAACTCAAAATGGTACACCATGACTCCTAACACCTAGTTGTGCCAATTTAATTAATTTTCAACTTCTCAAAACACATTGGGACATCTTAAAGTGTCAACTCTACCATGGTTAGGTTAACTACCTATCCACTTAGGGTTGACAAACCCTAACCCTTCTAGCATGAATCGATCACACTCCTAGGAACCCAATACCTATTGGAGCTCCTTGGGTTAACAAGGTATTCACTAGGGATAACTTCCCTAGATACCTTCCTAATGACCCTTTTTGGCTTTGAAGCCTTAGTCATTTGGGTATTGTCAAGGTTAACCTTAGGGATTGCCTCCCTAGTAACCGTCTTAGTGGTCTTCCTAGGTTTTATAGAACCCTTGGCCACTAGACACAGACCATAGTTAATCTTAGGGATAACTTTCCTATTAACCTTTGTTTTCCTAGACCTAGATTTAGTTCCATAATCAAATGGAACATTGTGATAGGGCTTAGGTTTGTGACCCAAACTTTTCTTTCCCTTGGACGATTCTTGTCTCCTAGGTCCTAATTTTTGACCATTAGACCCCTTAAATGAGTTTGTCATTTTTGCTAAAGTCTTTTTCAATTTTTCAAGCCTTGACCTCAAAGCTTGATTTTCCAATTCTGATTTTCCCAATTTTGATTTTTCATTGGTTTTTTGGGAAAGACTCTTCTTCTTAGGCATGTGCCTACCCTTCTTAGGGTTAATGCCTAAATTCTATTCTATCATCCTAATACTCTCCCTAGGTAAAATAGGTCTAGAGTGGTTGTTCCTAGGTTTATCCTTAGATATAAGTTCATAGGATTTAGCCCCTAAATAAACATATCTATTCCTACTAGCATGCTTATGTTCATGGGCAATAGCAAGTGAGTTAAAATAATTTCTAGCATGCTTCTTAATCCTAGAACTAGAAGGTGCATTAAAGTATATCTTAGGGTTTACTTTGGAAGCTCCCCGTACTTGTGTAGCTCTTTCTTTCCCCTTCTTCTTCCCCCTAGGGCATTGGCTTCGGTAGTGTCCCCGTTGATTGCACTTGAAGCACACAATGTGCTCTTTGCTTTTTCTAGTGAGGACTCTAACATCCTTTGATTTTACTTGAACTTTTGGCATCGACACTTTCTCCTTAGCCAATTTTGGGCATTTGTTCTTGTAATGCCTGACTTCCCTACACTCAAAGCATATAATGTGATTTTTATTTTTAATTAACATGATTGAGTTACCTAGGAAATTTTCTTCTTGTTCTTCACTTCTCCTGGATGTGTTAGATCGTAAAAAGAGCACTAGAGGGGGGAGGGGTGAATAGTGCACGAGAAATCTTTTTGTCGATACGATTAAAACACAAGCAAAGAGTAAAAATACAGTGGAATTGTAAATAACATGGGTTGGTTTTACTTGGTTCACAGTCTACCAGCTGCTAATCCAAGGCCCTAGCAGTCCAAGACCGCATACGAAGGGTAATTCACTAAAACTTCTCCTCCTCGTTGGAGGTAGGAGACGACGATTACAAAACATCGAGAAATCTTGAGGTAGAGAGACAAACCCCCTCTCCTCATTATGATAAAAGATCGATAAAAGAAATAAAATACAACAATTAGAAGTAACCAAATATGAAACTGATATTGATGACTAAGAGGGTGAAGGTTGAGCTCGTGTCGTCGACATTTCGACAGCGCTTCGTCGTCGTAGAGTCGTCACAGAAGAGTAGCATTGCGGAGGCATTTTGAGAGCTTAGAATGATGACCTAAAGGAGTAAAACCCCCCTTCTTTTATGTCCTTCCAACCCCCTAGACATTGAGATCAAGTTTTATCCAAAAAGGTCACCTCACCCTAAAATGAGGGGATGAAGTTTGACTCTCATCGAAGCTGGAATTTGAATGTTAGTCGACTGATCAACCTTATCAGTCGATTGATACCACCAGCAGTTGACTGTTGCTGGGGTTTCCAGCTGCAACAACATGTCAACTCGAAAATGAAAAAAAATATAAGTGAATTTGATGGCCATTTACTGTCCGATCTCGACCTAGACCTTCCACGGGAAGTCTTGGTCGGATCGTCTCCTAAGGATGCCCCCGTACGGAGGACCTGACCTTGCATTCACTCACACACACGAGCTTACCTCGAGCTTACCTTAGGTACTTGTGACTTGAAGCTTTTCTTCAGGTCTCCACTTGAGTTCTTCAGCTCCCTCCGAAGTTCTCCCGGTGTCGCCCTACCACCACGGTTTCTCCATCCGAGATTCTCCGGGTGTCGCCGACCTTCAGCTCAACTTAACATTCCTGCACAGTTAGTTTTGTTAGTGAAAGCCCTAGAGCCAATCATGTGATGATTGTTGTATGGATTTTATTGTATCATATTCCTATTTATAAAGGCATGGTTATTATATTTACTTGTATTGGTGCCAAATAACTAAGTATAATAACATCCTTGAGTAGTAGGTTCTTATCTATATCAATCGATTGGTTGAATCGATAATGAGATGATATAGAGAACACTACTCTTAATCATTCCTAGTCAAGTATTAACATTCAGGGACAATGTTAATGCGTAGAGACTAGCATGTAGGTCAAAATGATGACTTGATCTCACAAGTCATGGATATGAGATATCAAGTTTACACATGGGTATGCATTGGAGAATATATACTGAATGACCCACCATGAGAAAGTATCATGGATCATTATATGAGTGTCATATACTTTCTCATGTGTCTATTAGTATGACTATTAGTCCTTAGACCTGAAGTCACCATAGTTCCCTACATAAGGAGTTGCATACTTTGGCTTCGTCAAACATCACCCGTAAATGGGTGGACTATAAAGGCGATTACTGGGTATGTAACAAATTATGCGAAGGGATGTGAGTGATGTAGATGGGATCTATCCGTCCTATATGATGGAAGTGACATCGTTATTCTTGATAGAGTGAGACCACGAAGTGCATGACCATGCCCAAATGAGTCAATATGGGATATTGAGCTCATTTGATTAGAGTGAGTCTACTTAGAGTTCAAGATATAGATTGTACCGAGGATGACACGGTCTATGCCTCAATTGGTCAATCTAGATGTCAAGGATAGAGGGACATTGTCACATATTGTGAGAGTCACAATTAGTAGTCACAAAGGTGATGTTGGAGCTCAACATTCTTGTAACTTGGGTAACAATGATGTGTTGCTAGATACCGCTCATTGCTTATGTTCCTAAATTAGTTTAGGAGCATTGCCAACGTTATAAGAACCTATAGGGTCACACACAAAGGGAAATTAGATGAAAATTAGGTTCATATGATGAACCATGAGGATTAGGTTCATGGGATGAACCAAATTGGATTAAGAGTAATCCAAATTAGACTAATTGAGTTAGACTCAATTTGATTCAAGTGTTGAATGAGTCTAATTTAGATTTGATTCATTGAGTCAATTTAAATTAATGAATAGAGATTCATTAAATCAAATTGACTTGAATCAAGTGTTGGTGCAGTGGGCAGTGGGCACCAAAGTCGAACCGGTATTTTGATTATGGCAAAAGGCTCAATAGTTAAGGGTATATTTGTTATCTTACGAGCTCAATTAAGTGTGCAGAAATGCTAAAGTTGAGCGGAAGGTCTGCGACACCCGGTGGGAACCGAGGTGGTCGGGCAACGCCAGAGGGACTTCGGAGGAAGCCGAGGTACTCGGGTGAAGACCGGAAGCGAGGCTACAAGGTAAGCTGGTGTGAAAGCGAAGCAAGGTCGTTAAGCGTAGATCCGACCCAATACCTCCAATGGAAGGTCTAGGTCGAGATCAAATGGTTAGAACCATCGTACTTTATATTTTAAGCTAACTTGTACTGCAGTCCAAAACCCTTTGACTACAGTCAACTGCTAGTCAAGTTCCAGCCTCGAGAAGAGCTCGAATTTCAAGGGGGTGAATTTGGACTTGACTCGTGTTTTGGTACAAAGGGTGATGTGGCATCAAGGTGGACATCCAAACCATCACCAAGCTTCCTTGTGGTGGACGCCCAAGATAAGGTGAGTTGGCACAAGATGGTTGGCTCCCATGATGTGGCACAAGTTGAATGGCTCCAACAAGTTGGCGCCCAAGGAGGTTGGAGGTGGCACAAGATGGTTGGATGAAACACCTCATCCTCAAGTTGGCGCCCAAGGAGGTTGGAGGTGGCACAAGGTGGTTGGATGAAACACCTCATCCTCAAGTTGGCGCCCAAGGAGGTTGGAGGTGGCACAAGGTGGTTGGATGAAACACCTCATCCTTGAGTTGGCGCACAAGGAGGTTGGAGGTGGCACAAGGTGGTTGGATGAAACACCTCATCCTTGAGTTGGCGCAAAGGATGTGGATGAACAAGTCTTGGGGGATAAGAACCTCACCTTGGACACTACCTATGTCTAAATTCATAGATCAATATCCATAAATAGACATGTTCAAGCCAAGCAAATAACAAGAATTCAAGAGCTCTCAACACGCCGTCAGACGCCGCTACTACTACTCACATTTGCTACGACGAAGTGCGTCACGACAACGAAAGCTACATCTTCTACTTATAAGAGTTGTCGGTATATTTATTTAAGTTCTACTTCTTTAAATTGTCTTTGTGCTTTAATCGTAACAAGGAAAGGGGAGTGTCCTTTGCCTTGATTTCTTTTTATGTCGTTGCTCCTACCTCCAACGAGGAGGAGTGGTTTTAGTGAATTGCCCTCCGTACGTGATCAAGGATCACTAGGGCCGTGGATTAGCAATCGAAAGATTGTGAACCACGTAAAAATATCTTGTCTACTTTATATTTCCGCTGTGCACTCTCTACTTGCTTTTTACTTATTGCAAAAGTTTTTTAACGACATCGTATCGCTATTCACCCCCCCCTCTAGCGACACTTTCGATCCAACAATTGGTATCAGAGCCGTGGTCCATGTCAAGCCATGAACCTCGAACGAAGGAAGTTGAGCTCCCACGTCCGGATCAAGAGAACCAGACATCAGGAAGGAAGTCTAGTTGGGTCGGGGGGACCGAACAACTGGCAGGAAGTCCTGGTGGGTTGAAGATCGGACATCAAGCAGAGAAAATCCTTCGAGGAGGGATAGGCTTGAGGGGGGGGCCCAATGTGGTCCTTCGTTTGAGGGGGGGATTGTTGGGAGTATGGGGAATACAATCAAAGTCCCACATTGGTAAGACATGGAAAAGATCATGTGCTTATAAGAAAAAAGATATCTCCATTGGTATGAGGCCTTTTGGGTAAAGCCCAAAAACAAAACCATGAGGGCTTGGGCCCAAAGTGGACAATATCATACCATTGTGGAGATATGTGGATCTTATATGCACTAACATCAAGTGGTTAGATTTGATCAACCATGGGAGATAAGAGGTCAAGTTTGACTTGACTTGAGAGGGAAGATGAATGGTCAATTTTGACTTGACCAATTGTCATGTCATGATGACATGACATGTGGGCCGGCCAATGATGGAGTTCCACATCATCATGGACTTATCATGTGGTGCCACCTCATGAGGAAGACCAAGAGCCATTGGCTCTTGGAGTTACATGCGTGCATGTAACCCCCACCCATTGAAGTGGCCGACCACTTTCACTTGATGAAGTGAATTCATTTTGGGTGGTAACTCCATCTTCTTCTTCCTTGGATCATCTTCCTCTCAAGCTCTCTCCCAATCCTCTACTTTTTCCGAAACTTCCAAGGGGTGCTAGCTCACTCTAGGTTGTGTTTCTCCACCATTTGTCCGTGTGGATACCAGTAGAGGAGTGTACACTTGACACTCTTGAGTTCCGGTAAGCATTTGGACGAGCGGGATAAGCGAAGGGCGTCGCTACGAGGGTAATGCTCTCATCTTGTAGATCTAAGGTAGATCTAGGGTAGTTAAACACATACATGTTTTTATTTTTTTATATCTTCGCATGGATCTTTGGTTGGGCTTCCGAGGTTTCCACAATGCAAAAAGCTATTTTTGCGGCTCGAAAAGTCCAACAAGTTCAACTCATGAAATAACAATATAACCTTAATTTTTGTGTCTGTGTCATAATCAAAATTTAGGTTCGATTATCTGGTTCCTACAGCACAAACAATCTCCCTTTTTTTGATCTATGGCAAACTGACACAAAGTTAAGGGTAACACTTAAAGCATTAAGTAAATGAAATGAATATGAAGCATAAATCAAATGAATATTGAATATGCATAACTTAATAAGTTAGTGTGAGTAACTTAGTGAGTTAGCTTCAGTAAAAGTAAAAGTAAAACTCTTTTTCAAGTCCTCCCCCTTGACCTTAGGTGAGTACTTGAAAAAAAGTTCTTAGTTCTCCCCCTTAATGGTTGCTACTTAATAAGTTAAGTATATGCCTAAAAGTTTAAATTAAGTTTTAAGTTAAGATATCAAAAGTTAACTTTTGATCTCTTAACTTTGGCCTTTTCCTTCCCCTTTTTTCATTAAAAAGGTTAACCATAAAAAAAAGTTAAGTTAAGTAATTCAAGCTTACTTAACTTGGGCCGATGTTTTTAAGTTAGATGCAAGTTAAGTTATCAAAAATTAAAATTAATTTTTGATCCCTTAACTTTGGCCTTTTCTCCCCCTTTTGCCATAAATCGAAAAAAGTGGAGGGGGGGGGGGGGTTTGGAAAAAACATTTTCTAAAAAAAAAAATATAAGTCCAAGCATGTTCCAAATAAATTTTGAAAATAATAGTTTAAACATAAGCTCATCTATTTGTATGTTCAACTCTATTTGACTTGGATTGATTTAGAATGATCAATAAGTCTTGATTAGAGTTGATTAATTTAGATAATTATACTCCATGGTTCATGTCGATCCACTAGATCTACATCTGGAACCAGGAGTAAGGTCCTAACATCTCACGCCCATCTACGTGGCTAAGTACACAAATACATTAGTCTTATGTGTTGCGAGATGTTTTGGTTCCTTAAATCTATAGGTGCATGCTTTCTAGGGTAAGCCCTAGGTTAGTTCCATTTGCATGAGAAATAAAAAATATAGTATAAAGAAAAGTATAAGTTTTTAAGTTCTACTCTATTACACAAATACCTAATTTATATCTAAGCAGACTAAACTCTGCTTCGGGTAAAGGTTTGGTAAGCAAGTCTTCTAGGTTCGATTTGGACTCCATGTATTCGAGTTGTATGGTCCCGTTAGCTACATGTTCTCAAATAAAGTGGTGTTTGACCTCTATATGTTTGGTTCTAGATTGATAGATTGGGTTCTTGGTTAAATTAATCAAACTAATGTTATCGATGTAAATTTTAGTGTTGTTAAAGTTTAAGTTAATGTCTTGGAGAGTGTGCTTCATCCAAAGAAGCTGAGTCACACACTCACCCATCGCGACGTATTCGACTTCGGTGGTAGATAAGGTAACACAATGTTGCTTTCTACTGCACCAACTAACTAGACTTGAGCCAAGAAGTTGACAACAACTACTTGTGCTCTTTCTATAGAGTTTACTACAGGCATAATCCGAGTCAGAGTAGCCGATTAGTTCGAACTTGATAGATCTAGGGTACCAAATCCCTACATTTAGTGTACCATTTAGGTATCTAAGGATACATTTAACCAGCGTTAGGTGTGACTCCTTAGCACAAGTTTGAAATCTTGCACACATACTCACTGCGAAGAGTATATCAGATCGACTCGCAGTTAAGTACAGGAGACTACCTATCACGCTCCTATAGTATTTTAGGTCTATTGGTTTTCCTTCTAAGTCTTCTCCTATATTGACATTTGTAGCCATTGGTGTATTAATTACCTTAGCTTTTGCATTCCGAATCTATTAATTAATTCCTTAACGTATTTATGTTGATGTAGGTAAATTATGTAGGGGATCAAACGGCCGGCTAGAGGGGGGTGAATAGCCCTCTTCCTATGGATGTCGAAATTCTCTCGTTCTTTTGCTCGTCTACACAATCGTTAGCGCAAGCGGAAGCATAAACAATAAAGACAAAGCAATAAATGAAAATACAAACGCTAACAAAGAATGTAACGTGGTTCACGGCTACGCCGCTAATCCACGGTCCCCGATTCGTCCTCGGTGAATCACTCCGCTAAACCAATCCACTAAATGGTCTCTCCTTTGCACCAAGCTAGGTGGAGGTAACCTTTACAATCAAGATCACTCTTCTTACAAATAGAATGGAGTAAAAACGAGTAAGAAGAGTTTAGAGCTTGTGGGGCACTAGGAAGATCACTTGGAGCATAAGCATTAGCCTCTCAAAGGCTCACACCCTCTCTTTTTATAGAGAGGGCTGATTTCTTCCCGTTGGCCGCCACCAGTCGACTGCTGCCCTTGGCAGTCGACTGTCGTCACTACAACGGCCTCCGAACACGTCGGATCCCGACCGTTGTAGTCCAACGGAACTCTTGGCAGTCGGCCCGATGGACCTCACCGATCATTGCCCTCATAATCGGCCGCGCTTGGCCACGAGCTTCTGGCGCAATATCCTCTTGCAGTCGATTGCCATTCCATGGCAGTCCACTGCTGGGCATAAACCCATCAGTCAGATACCAGTCAAACTCACTCGACTCAGAGCAGTCGACTTCCATTCCATGGCAGTCGACTGGTGCCGTGTGAAACTAAAACTTAACATAAGTTTGAGCTTCCGGCGGTCGGGTAAACCTTAACCCTTGCGGTCAAGTCTCCGACACTCAGCCATTCGGCCAAGTTCACCTAATGAGCTACTTACATTTCACTCATTCTCTCAGCTCACTGGAAGTCCCTTGCCGAAGCTCTCTTCGTTCGCGGCCACGTCCCTCGGCAGCATCAGGCGCACGGCTCTGCAATGCTCCTTTGCGTCTCTTGCCTTTGAAGTCTGCTTCCTTGGCTTCACTTCAAGTCATCTCGTCCGGCGGTCCCTCGGATGCTCCAAGCACACGGCTTCCGCAAAGTCATCCTTCACCGACTCAAGGACCGAGGTTGTGAGGGTGAACCCGCCAAGGCTCCATGTGCGAATTACTAAGTCCTGCACGACTTCAACGCACATATCAAATCACATATCAAACTAACTTAAACCCTTTGCCACACCATCAAAACCATATTACGGCAAGAGATTGCCGTAACAATCTCCCCCTTTTTGATGTGTGGCAATCCGTTTAAGTTAGGTAAAAACATTTGATATAAATTTTAAGGTAAGAAAGCATGTAAACATAAAAATGATATAGCAACATGCAACTCCCCCTAAATCCATGAAACTCCCCATAAAAATGTTCTCCCCCTATCATAAGCATAATCATTTCTCCCCCTAAATATGTTCCCCTTTACTTAAACATACATTTCTCCCCCTTTGACACCGTCAAAAAGATTAATCCTAATTTATAAACACATGGCATCAAATATAGTAGAAAGAGAACACCCAAAAACTTGATTAAAATCTGAAATCAGAAAATATTGGGCTGTTTTTCAGGTTATCAGTCGACTGCTATCAGTATGGCAGTCGACTGGCACAATGGATTCCGAAATTCTGATTTTCTGGGCGAATTTCAGAAATGCATTAAAAATTCCAGAAAATTCAAAAAATCATGAAATTTTGGGAACACATTTCTTTTAAGTATATCTATCAGTGAAAAATAGGTTTTCATGAAAAATCATTATATTTCCACGTATTTGCCAAAAATCCAAAAGCTTTAAAAACTACTAGGTTTTTTATCATAAGAGTATCCATTTTAACACCTAGTCTTGCTTTGAATTGTTTCAAAACATGAATACATAGATTTTAGATTAAGAAATTGTTTTGAAAACATATGAAATATCCAACCATGATCTTTGGGCAATATGTCTATGAATCAAACATAAGCCTTCCCCATGATTGGTCTATTATTGCTATTTTGATACTTTAAATGACCATCTAAATGCCATAGGCATTAGTGGACATTTGTATCATCCTAACATCTCACCCATGCTAAGTTTGCAATCAAGTTAGCCTATAGTGAGTGTGAGATGCATCCTAGGGGGTATTTGTATATACTTAACCCTTGTATTCATGCAATTCTTTCATGGTTAAGTATCATCCTAACACTCTACATGATCACAAAGACATATATGAATTAATTTTACATTATGATGATGAAATACATGTTTTCATCAAATTATAATCATGCATTAGGTATTATATCATGATAATAAGTAAAGTATCACCTAAAGCATGATTCAACCCTATTTCTCATGATTGCGTG
The DNA here is from genome assembly GCA_025175895.1 of Wurfbainia villosa. NCBI lineage: Eukaryota > Viridiplantae > Streptophyta > Magnoliopsida > Zingiberales > Zingiberaceae > Wurfbainia > Wurfbainia villosa. The sequence goes on from CM045995.1 coordinate 30,280,915, forward strand.
CCAAATATTAAAATCATAAATCATGATTTCAAACATACATAGCAATTTCATTAATCATCATGATTTAAGCATTATTATCTATTTATGGGCACGTTATCATCACCCAACACTATTCTAAAAATGTTGTCCCGCCATCCTAAGTCAACCAAAATATGATATAGGTCAATTCCTTATGGTTGACTACCCTAGGGGTTTTCTAACCCTTAAGGATGGATTTTGGAACCCAAAATAAGTTCTTTCCTATTGGGTTCACTAGGTATTCCTTGGGGATCCATTTCCTAGCTATTACTTTCTTCTTATCTTGTCCCCTAGCTATTAGGCATTTGTAGGCCTTTTCATTTTTCTTTTCCTTGTAGCCTAGGCCCTTTTTGTTGAAACTAGCTCTTTGGCTCCCTAATATCATGTTCAATGTGTTGGAGCCAATTGTGAATTTCTGTAGGCCTTTTGTCAAATAATCTACCTTTTCCCATAATGCCCTATTTTCTTCTATGCATGCATCATTTACATCTAATGGCATGTAGTTATCATGTGAGCAAGCATCATCATTATCATCATTAACACACGCTTTTTCTAGTTTTTGTTCTAAATCGTTAATTTGTTCAAGCATGCATTTGTTCTTTTTCTTGGCTCTAAATAAGTCCTTAGTGAGGCTATAAATCATGGACATAATTTGTTTAGGGGGTAGATTAGTTACCTCACTTACCAAGTCCTCTTCTTCGCATGAGGATGTAGAGGAGGCTCCCCCTTCACTTGAGCTCTCTCCACTTGAGCTTGATTCTTCATTTTCGGTGGAGGAGCAATCCAAGTCATCAAAGGCCATCAAGGCCAAATTGGTGACAAAGGCATTCTCCTCATCCGATGATGATGAGGAGGATGAGGATGGGTCATCCCAAGTCCTTGCCTTGAGAGCTTTGGCCTTTCCTTTTTCCTTTGTCTTCTTCTCCTCTTCCTTTTTCTTCTTGCTCCCCTTTTTCTTCTTCTTTTCTTCCTTCTTTTTCTTTTCTTCTTTGCTTTTGTTTAGGAGGGGACAATTGTCCCATATGTGTCCTTCTCCTTGGCAATTATAGCATATGACCTTCCCTCTTGGTCTCCTATTCCTATCATTTGATTTGTTAAATTTAAAACCCTTTAAAGCACGTCTTACCCTCCTTACCATATAGGCTTCTTCGGTGCTATCCATGGAGGAGGATGAAGATGCTTCATCGTTGGAGGAGGAGGGGATTTCCATCTTCTTCTTCCCCTTGTTCGCTATCAAAGCTACTCCTCTTGAGGGTTGAATTCTAGGCTCTTCTTGTATTCCTTCAATCCTAGTTTCGTGGAGCTCCATCGTTGAGAAAAATTCCTCCAAGGTACTTACTTCCAAGTTCTTGGAGATGTAAAGCGAATCCACCATGGAGCTCCATCTTGAGGACCGGGGAAAGGCATCTATGGCCTTCATTACCATATCCCGGTTGGAGAGCTTTTCTCCTACACTTGTTAGCCCAATTAATATTTCTTTAAATCTAGAATGTAGGGAAGTTACCTTTTCTCCCTTTTCTAATTTGATGTTTGAGAGTTGGGAGCGGAGGAGGTCTCTCCTAGCTAGCTTGGCCTCGGATGTGCCTTCATGGAGTTCTACAAGCTTTTCCCACATCTCTTTGGCGCTAGCACATTCTCCGATCCGGTTGATCTCTTGTTGAGGGAGCACATTGAGAAGATGATGTTTTTCCTTTGAGTTTGCAAGGTGCTCCTCTCTTTGCTTCTTAGTCCAACGTGATTTTTCAATTGGTTCACCCCTTTCATCCCTAGGCAACTCGAAACCATTTTCCATTATAAGCATAATATCAAAATCGGTCTCGAAGAATACCTCCATTCTCTTTTTCCACCAAGAGAATTCGCCATCGAACTTCGGAGGATGGATGTTGGAGCCGGCCATTTCGAAAATTGCTTGTTGTGGCGGTTAGTCCTCGACAAGCTTTCCTTGGCTCTGATACCACTTGTAGGGGATCGAACGGCCGGCCAGAGGGGGGTGAATAGCCCTCTTCCTATGGATGTCGGAATTCTCTCATTCTTTTGCTCGTCTACACAATCGTTAGCGCAAGCGGAAGCATAAACAATAAAGACAAAGCAATAAATGAAAATACAAACGCTAACAAAGAATGTAACGTGGTTCACGGCTACGCCGCTAATCCACGGTCCCCGATTCGTCCTCGGTGAATCACTCCGCTAAACCAATCCACTAAATGGTCTCTCCTTTGCACCAAGCTAGGTGGAGGTAACCTTTACAATCAAGATCACTCTTCTTACAAATAGAATGGAGTAAAAATGAGTAAGAAGAGTTTAGAGCTTGTGGGGCACTAGGAAGATCACTTGGAGCATAAGCATTAGCCTCTCAAAGGCTTACACCCTCTCTTTTTATAGAGAGGGCTTTCTTCACGCCACTACGGCTGCGCTTGGCAATGATCGTCGTCACTACAATGGCCTCCGGACACGTCGGATCCCGACCGTTGTAGTCCAACGGAACTCTTGGCAGTCGACTGATGCACCCCACGCCGATCACGCTCCGTAGTCAATCGCCTCCGGCTACGAGCGGTTCTCTGCCCGCGATATCCTTCGGCGATCAGGGCATAAACCCATCGATTGGATACGGTCGAACTCACTCGACTTCGAAGCGACTGCCATTACATGGCAGTCGACTGGTGCCGTGTGAAACTCAAACTTAACATAAGTTTGAGCTTCCGGTGGTCGGGTAAACCTTAACCCTTGCGGTCAAGTCTCCGACACTCAGCCATTCGACCAAGTTCACCTAATGAGCTACTTACATTTCACTCATTCTCTCAGCTCACTCGAAGTCCCTTGCCGAAGCTCTCTTCGTTCGTGGCCACGTCCCTCGGCAGCATCAGACGCACAACTCTGTAATACTCCTTCGCGTCTCTTGCCTCCGAAGTCGTCTTCCTTGGCTTCACTTCAAGTCATCTCGTCCGGCGGTCCCTCGGATGCTCCAAGCGCACGGCTTCCGCAAAGTCATCCTTCACCGACTCAAGGACCGAGGTTGTGAGGGTGAACCCGCCAAGGCTCCATGTGCGAATTACTAAGTCCTGCATGACTTCAATGCACATATCAAATCACATATCAAACTAACTTAAACCCTTTGCCACACCATCAAAACCATATTACGGCAAGAGATTGCCCTAACAAATTCCTTCCTTAGTTTGCTTAATTTGTAAACCTAGAAAGAATGTTAATTCTCCTACTAAGTTCATTTCAAATTCACTTTCCATTAGTGAAATGAACTCATTTAGTAAAATTGAATTGGTTGTTCCAAAAATTATATTGTCTACATAAATTTGGGCAATAAATATTTCTTTTACCTACGGATTTTACGAAGAGGGTTGGGTTGACTAAGCCTTGGCTAAACCCTTTAGACTTGAGGTAAATAGAAAGCCTTTCATACCAAGCTCTAGGAGCTTGTTTTAGTCCATATAAGGCTTTCTTAAGTTTAAAAACATAGTCGGGTTTGTCTAAACTTTCAAAACATGGGGGTTGGCTAATGTAGACCTTTTCTTTAATAATTCCATTTAAAAATGCTGACTTCACATCTATTTGAAATAGTTTGAATCCTCGATGTGCAACATAGGCTAATAATATTCTGATCAATTCTAGTCTAGCTACAGAGGCACAGGTTTCGTCATAATCTAACCCCTCTACTTGACTAAAACCTTTAGCGACTAGTCTTGCTTTATTTCTAACTACTTCACCTTTGTCATTGAGTTTGTTCCGGAATACCCATCTTGTTCCAATAATCGATTTATCTTTAGGTGGTGGTACTAATTCCCAAAGTTCATTCCTAGTGATTTGAGCTAGCTCTTCTTTCATAGCAATAATCCAATCGGGATCAAGAAGAGCTTGTTCAATTGATTTAGGTTCAATTTTCGAGATTAAAGAGATTTGACTATGATTTCTGTATGATGCTGTAGTTCGAAGCTTTAGGTTGGGATCACCTATCAATTTATCTGTAATGCCCAAAAAAAATATAAAATAAAATAAAATATGGTTCGTTATAGCTAAGATTCGAACCATGAACCTTCTAGTTGTGAGATTGCCTTGATACCACTAGGTCATAGGAAATTCTTGGCTAGGATATATAAAGAATATATAAAGAACATATATGAGAAGATGAGGGGTTGTTTTCATTTCCCCATGAGAGGATGAAGAGTGTTCATCTCCCTAGGTATTAAAGAGGGAATTAAGAGAAGAGAGGAAGAAAAATCCCACCTTCCTTCTTCCTCCTTCCTCATCCTTGGCCGAAACCTCTCCTCCTCCTTCCTCCCTCTCCATCCCAAGCTTTAGGACTCCTTGTGTTGGGATTCTCAAGAGGGTTTTAAGGGGATTTCCTCACAAGGCTTGGTATTTACTAGAGGATCAAACTCAACCTTCTTTCTCCTCCACCAAAATTCCTCATCCTTCCTCCCTCTCCATCCGAAACAATAAGGCTCTTGGTTGGCATTCTCAAGGGGGTTTCAAGGGGATACAAAGGATTAGTATATGCTAGAGGATCACTCCTAAGGCTAAGGAACAAGGGAATGTCTTCATCTCACAAAAACCCTAGCGGTATATTAGTAAGATAGCGAGAGGATGTAAGTATTTCTCACCTGCAGTATAAGTAGCTATTCGATTGGTTTATCTAGCTTCTTTTTCCATGTTTTATTTAGATTATATGTTTTGTTCAGATTGTATTTGTTCAGATTTATAGGCATTATATGTATATTTCTTTGGAAGCAAGACATAAGATCGCAAGGATGCTTCCCCTACGAGTTTTGGGGACAAAGAGCATGATCAAATGTCTTGAGAGCCTTTCTATATGAGTTTTTGGAGTATGTTCATGTTAAATGTTTTTTATATGGAAAATTTAGTAGGTCATATATAAGGAAATATTTTACTTTAAAGTGACAGGTACCGGGCCCTTAGATCGCCCACGGGCCCTAGACCGCCCTTAGTAAGTTGGCCCAATAAGTTCGGTGGCTAGCTACCCCGAATTCCATTAGGGTTGTGCGCAAATTGGTACTATGCTGGGCTGACCAAACAAGGATGTTTACTGATTTTAAAGTGTATATATATATATATATATATATATATATATATATATATATATATATATATATATATATATATATATATATATATATATATATATATGGTTTCTAAAGTTAACCAAAGCACAAGGTTTACAAGCTTAAGTATATCTCATGTGCATGTTTCTACAAGCGAAGCATATTTCAAAATCAAGTTGTGTATTTCAAGTTCATGCATTGTGTTATGTACAAATATTTCTATATGTTTAATGCAGAAAGTTCATGCATTTCCATTTGAATCATTGTGTTATGTACAAGTGTTTCTAAATGTTAAATGCAGAATTTTCTTAATGGCAAGTATGAGCATATGTTTGCATGCAAGTATTCTAATAGCATATTTTTCTTATAATGCGATGTTTTGTGAGAATAGGATGTACTTACTAAGCTTCATTGCTTATAGTTTGCATTCCTTATACTGCAGATAAGGGTAAAGCAAGGCTTGAGTAAGAGGGGGCAGCGGATGAAGTGCTTGGTGTGTGTGGCGACGGAACAGTGGATTACGATCTTGAACTTGCTAGTATTATGTTATGTTAAGACCTTTAAACTTGCTAGTGCGCTAGTGTTCATGTTATGTGCTTGATTATGTTGTGTCTAAGAATGTCGAATTGCTAGTATTATGGTATGTTAAAACCTTTGAACTTGCTAGTGTGCTAGTGTTCATGTTAGGTGCTAGTGTTGATGTTATGTATTATTATTCACGTTTATTTTTATGTCAAGATGCATATCATTACTATCGCCATGCATGAGGTTGAGTTACCTAAGAATGTTTTATGTTAGAACTCTAGGGAATGTGTATGCTTAGATATGTTCAGAACTTGTGTAATATCCCCGTGTCAACATGCCAATGTAGTTGATTTATTTCTTTAGCTTCCGCTGTTTCAGGTTAAGAGTTTAAATTATGATACTTGTTTATGTTAGGACCTGGGTAGCCATTAGAGGGAAGGGTGAATAGCACGTCGTTGTTCGCTTGACAGAATTTAATCGTGTGCTTGTCTACAACACTTGTTATACACAGCGAAAATAATAACAATAAAACAAATACAACAAGAACACAAGCACAACACCAAATATAACGTGGTTTGGAACCGTATGGTTCCTAATCCACGGATTGAGCTCAAATGAGCTCTATTGATGCACATGCAACCACTAATCAATAATACTCCTTCTCAACAACAAGTCAGAGGTGAAGAAACCTCGTACAATGAATTATAATAGTAATAAAAATAAATACAAGAGAATACAAGTAAACTACACAAATACAAGTAAAGAAACACTTTACAATTATGAACTTGGATGCTTGCTTTGTGATTGCTTGAACTTCCCTTGAAGACCCTAATTTGCACCAACAAATCGCTTTAAATCGTCCAAGAAACCGATGCCAAAAATCCTCCCTTCGTGCTCCTTTTAAATCTCCAACTCGGGCTGATTTTCGCCTAGCAATTGACTGATCGGGACCAACAGTCGACTGCTCCTGTAGCTGTTGTCTCACAACAGCATGAGCCACGTTGGATAAGTTCCAACGGATAGACCATCAGTCGACTGATCGAGTCATCACTCGACTGTCAAACCCTAACAGTTGACTCGAAAATAGTTTATCCTCGAATACCCGACCAACAGTCCACTTATCTCCAAATCAGTCGACTGCTCAGGCTATCAGTCGACTTCCCAATGCTGGCAGTCGATTGCTAGGCCATTTTCTACAGTCAAACTCTAGTCGACTCACATTAGTTAACTAACCATAGTCCTAGTCGACTGATACACCTCAAACATGAGGTTTTACCCCAAGTATGGTGCCCCCATACTTGCCAGATCACTCTTAGCCTATACCTAAGCCTTCTAGCCACCTCTGTCAACCTCACACCTATCGGATCCCTCCAAGTCATCCATGACTCGTTCATCCATACGCTAGCCTTCAGGTGCTTCCATCAGCTATTGTCATGCTAAGCTGGTCTATACCGCCAAGGCACATTGGACTTATGCTGCCAAGACTCCGCTTGAACTTTACGCTGCAAACCATTGGACTTATGCTGCCAAGACTCTACCCTTGGACTTTACGCCGCTAATATCACCCCTTGGACTTTCCAATTACCAAGACTCAAGCTTGGACTTTCCCATACCAAGACCCATGCTTGGACTTTCCATGCCAACTCATGTTGGACTTTCCATGCCAAGTACACAAGACATGGACTTCTCCCATGACAATGGTCAAACCATCGCCGAACATCAAAATCCCGCTCGAGTCAAACTCGGGTCCGGTCAATCATGACTTGTGTAACGCCCGTAAAATTCCTAGAAATTTTACAAGAATTTTTGCATGATTATAATGGGCTTTGTATGGGCTCTTTCAAAAAAAAAATAAAAGAAATAGAGCCAAAAAGGATGCATGACCCCGGATTTGAACCCTAAACCCCCAAGTAGATAGCTAACCCTTAAGATGCACCCAATAACGAGAAGCCCAGCAGGGTTGTGCTATTAGAAGGCTATGGGAAATGATAGATAAGGGTAAGGGAGGCTAAGGGACACCTTCAAGTGAATAAATAGGGGAATGAGGAGATAAGAGAAACCACAATTGCCATTCTCCACTTCTCTTCTTCTTCCTCAATGAAACCCTAAGCTCCCCCTCTTCCATTTTTCCGAAAACTAACCAAGCAAGAAGAAGGCACTAGTCTTGGCATAACTTAGGGTGTTTTCCAACTATTAAACAAAGTGAAGGATATAAGTATCCTCTCACCTACAGTCAAGTTGCTTCGGTTGATGGTTGTTAAGAAAATTCCTTAGGAAACATTCGGTCAAAACCCCCTCTAAGCTTTCCATGATTGTCCATGCTATGTTTTGTATGAATATGATGATAATAGGTTTCTAGATAGGCTTGGGTTAAGTGTTTGATCTTCAAACTTCATGAAACTCTCAGCCAAGTCCCCTTTTGACCCCTAATGGTTTTCTATGCTATGCTCTATATGTGGTCATGCTATGTTTTGATTGTAGATGAAGATAGTATGTTGATAACTAAGCTAAATTTAAGTGTTTGATCTTAAAAGCTTCATGAAACTTTCGGCCAAGACCCATTTAGGCTTCTAATGGTCTACCATGCTATGATCTATAAGTTGTCATGCTATGTTTTGAATGTAGATGAAGATAACATGTTAGCTAAACTAAATTTGAGTGATTGATCTTAAGGTTCCTTGACGCTCTCGGCCAAGACCCATTTAAACTCCTAAGGGCCTTCCATGCCATGATCTATATGTGATGGAATTAACATGTGGTTAGTTAGATCTTGTACAAGTTGTTTAGGGTTTAAATTTTTGTGAAAACCCCATGAAGTTTAGATCACACCATGTTATGCTTGTTCATGATGTTTATGCCATACTCTATATGTGTGTGATGTTAGTATGATGTTAAGTAGACCTTGCACAAGTTGTTTAGCATGTAAACTCCTAAGAACCCTCCCTTAGGGTTTCGGCCAACCTATGTACATGCCCTCTACTAAGTCCTCCATGCCATGCTACATGTTGAAAAAGATGCAAATATGATATTAGTTAGATTTTATGATAGCATGATTGGTTGATGTCACTACTTTATGTCCATGTTAATTGTATGAATGTATGATTATGTTATGCTCATTGCCATGTTAATTGTATGAGTATATGATATGTCATAAAGAAGGAACATGATATGTTATGTAAAGAAATATGATATGTTATAAAAAAAAAGGAACATGATATGATATGAAAAGAAATATTATATGTTATGAAGAAGGAAACATGATATGTTATAAAGAAGGAACATGATATGTTATGAAAAGAAATATGATATGTTATGAAGAAGGAACACGATATGCTATGAAGAAGAAACATGATATGCCATGATAAGGAACATGATATGTTTATGAAAAGAAATATGATATGTTATGATAAGGAACATGATATGCTATTTTACTTTCTGCATGGCTTGTACTGGACCCTAATAAGGTCCAAGGGATGGGCTCCTACGTGCCCCTAGGTCGACGGTCGTAGTACGGACTCAGTATAGGATGGGCTCCCAGATGCCTTAGGCTGACGGTCATAAGTAGGGGCTTAGGATGGGCTTCTATGTTATGTTGCCCCTAGGCCGACGGACATAGTACGGGCCTAGTACTCTAGTGGGTTCGGGATTAGCTACCTCGGGTCTATTAGGGATGCACGCTATGATGATGATGTATGTGGTACAATGCCGGGCCCAATATGTTGAGATTATGTTTAAGTACCTATAATATATATGTTTTCAAAGAGCATTTTGCATATACCTTTATTTCATGTCTAGATGATTATGATGTTATTATGGTTGTTATGCTTATATGTTTCTGAATGCTCATGTCATTTCTTTTATATGAATGATATGCTTATGTTCTGGTATGTTTATATGCATGTTATGCTTGCTTATGTTCTTGAATGTTTATATGAATGCTATGCTTATGTTCTGGTATGTTTATATGCATGCTATGCTTGCTTATATGTTCGTGTACATTTATATGAAAGTTATGCTTATATGAGCTTATATGATCATGTCACTACTCTATGTTTAATGCTTGACATATGGTTTTTGTGAGTAAGACAGGATCTTACTAAGCCTATGTGCTTATAGTTTTATGTTCCCTTGTACTATAGATAAGGGTAAAGAATGGCTAAACTAAAGGGAGCAGTAGGAGGGGCAAAGTGTGTGTGGTAGTGGCATGGTGGAGGAGATCTGTTTATGTTTCCCATACTTATGCACGTTATCTTTAAGTTGAATGTCATGAACTGGAACTAAGTTTTTATGAAATGATGATGCATGCTTATGTTAAAAAAAAAAGAAGTTTAAAGTCTTCCGCTGTAAGAAGTATATGTTGTCTTCTATTGTAATGCATGTATGTACGATCGCGTCGCGCCGCCCTCCAACCCCTGGAAAGGGCGGGCATGATAGGTTGGTATCAGAGCAGATATGCCTTTCCACTACACACACATCAAGCTCCAAATCCTGCCGCTCCAAGTAAGAAATTCTATGCCTACTTTATTTTTTTCATGTATGATAAGACATGATTTTAGTTTAAATATGCATGAATATATGTATGATAACCTTATGCTAGCCTTTAGTTTAAATATGCATAAATAAATGAATGATAATCTTATACTAGCCTTATTATAATATATGAAGATAAACATGGCTGGGAGACGTAGTAATAGAGTCGATGAGACAGTAATATATGGAAGACGTAGTAATAGAGTCGATGAGACAGTAATATATGGAAGACGTAGTAAAGTCGATGGGACAGTAATATATGGAAGACGTAGTAATAGAGTCGATGAGATAGTAATAGATGGAAGACATAGTAATAGAGTCGATGAGACAGTATTTCGCTCTCCATGGGGAGCTCCAGTACTGTTGGTAAAGAAGAAAGATGGGTCTATGCGAATGTGCATAGACTACCGAGCACTAAATAATGTGACGATCAAGAATAGGTACCCTTTACCGCGGATTGACAACCTGTTCGACCAGCTAAAGGGTGCCACCGTCTTCTCTAAGATTAACCTGAGGTCTGGCTATCATCAAGTGAAAGTGAAACCAGATGATATACCGAAGATGGCTTTTTGAACAAGATACGGACATTATGAGTTCGTAGTTATGCCCTTCGGAGTGACGAATGCACCTGCTATGTTCATGGATCTAATGAATCAGGTATTCTCAACATTCCTCGATAAATTTGTAATCATTTTCATCGACGATATACTGATATATTCGAGAACCCAAGAAGAGCACGCACAACACCTGAATATAGTATTACAGATTCTTCGGGAAAAGCAGTTGTATGCAAAGTTCTCCAAATGCGAATTCTGGCTCGATCAAGTATCATTTTTGGGTCACGTTATATCCAAGCACGGAGTGATGGTAGACCCAATAAAGATTTAAGCTGTGAGTAACTGGAACAGGCCAAAGAATGCCAGCGAGATTAGAAGCTTTCTTGGGCTAGCAAGCTACTACAGGAAGTTTGTAGAGAACTTCTCTAGAATTGTATCCCCTATGACAGTTCTCACCAGAAAGAACAAAAAGTATGAATGGACGGACACCTGCAAGAAAAGTTTAATGGAATTGAAAAAGAGACTGACCAACGCTCCAATCCTTTCTCTTTCGGATAGTAACGAAGGCTTCGACATGTACAGCGACGCTTCCAAGTTGGGACTCGGAGTTGTACTTATGCAAAATGGCAAGGTCATTGCCTACGCCTCTAGACAACTCAAGGAACATGAATGGAATTATCCCACTCACGATCTAGAGTTAGCGGTCGTGGTCTTTGCTCTCAAAACATGGAGGCATTATCTATATGAAACTCAGTGTAGGATTTATACAGACCACCAGAGTCTGAAATATTTCTTCACACAGAAGGACCTAAACATGAGACAACACAGATGGCTCGAGCTCGTCAAGGATTATGACTGCGAGATCTTCTACCATCCAGGAAAAGCGAACAAGGTGGCTGATGCACTCAGCAAGAAGTCCTGTGCCACCTTGATGTCTCTATCGGTATTATCTCAACCCTTAGAAAAGGAGATTATGCGTTACGGGGTTGAAATCATTTCCGGACGGCTTTCTACCATGACGATAGCACCGACGCTGTTCGACGATATACTAGAAAAGCAAACCCGTGACCCGAACATTCAAAGGATCAAGCAAGAGGTCCTAAAAGGAAAGGATGATGGATTTCGTATCTCTGACAGTGGAGTACTCTACCTCAGCGATCTCTTGTGTATTCCCGATGATCCAGAATTACGGAAGAAGATATTTGAGGAAGCTCACGGAACCCCTTATGCGATGCATCCTGGAACCACCAAGATGTACCAAGATCTGAAAAGGAAATTTTGGTGGTTCGGTATGAAAAGAGATGTGGCTCAGTATGTCAGTACCTGCCAGACCTGCCAGAGGGTTAAAGCAGAACACCAGAGACCTGGAGGAACACTGTAGCCGATCCAAATTCCAGAATGGAAATGGGAAGATATTTCTATGGATTTCATCTCATGACTGCCCAAGACTACGAACGGATATGACACTATATGGGTAATTATGGACAGATTGACGAAGTCTGCCCACTTCTTAGCAATCAAGATGACCTATTCAACTGAGCAACTGGCTCAATTATATGCTAAGGAAATTATTAAATTACATGGGATTCCTAAGACCATCATTTCTGATAGAGATGGTCGCTTTATTTCTCATTTCTGGGAATGTGTTCAGAAGGCCCTTGGCACGAAGCTATTGTTTAGTACTGCCTTTCATCCTCAAACTGACGGACAGACTGAAAGGGTGAATCAAGTATTGGAGGATATGTTACGAGCGTGCGCCTTGGATTTCAAAGGGAGCTGGTGCCGATACTTATGCTTGGCAGAATTCGCCTACAATAATAGCTACCAAGCTACTATTGGAATGGCGCCCTACGAGGCTCTATACAGGAGGAAATGTAGATCTCCTATATGCTGGTATGAGGGTGGTGAAAAGAAGGGGATGGGACTTCAAACAGATTTCATTGACGACACCACCCGAGCTATACAGAACATCCGCCAAAGAATTGAAACTGCTCAGAGCCGTCAAAAGAGCTATGCAGATATGCGATGTAGACCATTGGAATTCGACATTGGGGATCTGATATTCCTCAAGGTAGCCCCTATGAAGGGAGTGATGAGATTCGGAAGGAAGGGTAAGCTGAGTCCGCGCTATGAGGGACCGTATCTGATACTGAAGAGAGTTGGCAAGGTATCTTACGAGCTAGAGCTACCTCAAGAGATGTCGGCTATTCACAACGTGTTCCACGTTTCGATGCTCAAGAAGTGCATTTCCAGTATAGACCAAGTGATTGAGCCATAAATAGTGCAAGTTCAAGAGGACCTGAGTTATGAAAGTCAGCCTATCCAGATACTAGACCGAGGAGTCAAAAGACTAAGGAATAAAGAGGTGCCCTTAGTGAAGGTCCAGTGGCAAAATCAACGGTATGAAGAAGCCACTTGGGAACGCAAGGAGGACATGAAACAGACGTACCCAAAGTTATTCTAAGTTTCGAGGATGAAACTTTTAAAAGGTATGAAGGATTGTAATGCCCGTAAAATTCCTAGCAATTTTACAAGAATTTTTGCATGATTATAATGGGATTTGTATGGGCTCTTTCAAAAAAATAAAAGAAATAGAGCCAAAAAGGATGCATGGTCCAGGATTTGAACCCTAAACCCCCAAGTAGATAGCTAACCCTTAAGATTCACCCAATAACCAGAAGCCCAGCAAGGTTGTGCTATTAGAAGGGTATGGGAAATGATAGATAAGGGTAAGGGAGGCTAAGGGACACCTTCAAGTGAATAAATAGGGGAATGAGGAGACAAGAGAAACCACAATTGCCATTCTCCACTTCTCTTCTTCTTCCTCACCGAAACCCTAAGCTCCCCCTCTTCCATTTTTCCGAAAACTAACCAAGCAAGAAGAAGGCTCTAGTCTTCGCATCACTTAGGGTGTTTTCCAACTATTAAACAAAGAGAAGGATGTAAGTATCCCCTCACCTGTAGTAAAGTTGCTTCGGTTGATGGTTGTTAAGAAAATTCCTTAGGAAACATTCGGTCAAAACCCCCTCTAAGCTTTCCATGATTGTCCATGCTATGTTTTGTATGAATATGATGATAATAGGTTTCTAGATAGGCTTGGGTTAAGTGTTGGATCTTCAAACTTCATGAAACTCTCGGCCAAGTCCCCTTTTGACCCCTAATGGTTTTCTATGCTATGCTCTATATGTGGTCATGCTATGTTTTGATTGTAGATGAAGATAGTATGTTGATAGCTAAACTAAAGTTAAGTGTTTGATCTTCAAACTTCATGAAACTCTCAGCCAAGTCCCCTTTTGACCCCTAATGGTTTTCTATGCTATGCTCTATATGTGGTCATGCTATGTTTTGATTGTAGATGAAGATAGTATGTTGATAGCTAAACTAAAGTTAAGTGTTTGATCTTCAAACTTCATGAAACTCTCGGCCAAGTACCCTTTCCCTAATGGTTTTCTATGCTATGCTCTATATGTGGTCATGCTATGTTTTGATTGTAGATGATGATAGTATGTTGATAGCTAAACTAAAGTTAAGTGTTTGATCTTCAAACTTCATGAAACTCTATGCCAAGTCCCCTTTTGACCCCTAACGGTTTTCTATGCTATGCTCTATATGTGGTCATGCTATGTTTTGATTGTAGATGAAGATAGTATGTTGATAACTAAGCTAAATTTAAGTGTTTGATCTTAAAAGCTTCATGAAACTTTTGGCCAAGACCCATTTAGGCTCCTAATGGTCTACCATGCTATGATCTATAAGTTGTCATGCTATGTTTTGAATGTAGTTGAAGATAACATGTTGTTAGCTAAACTAAATTTGAGTGATTGATCTTAAGTTTCCTTGAAGCTCTCGGCCAAGACCCATTTAAACTCCTAAGGGCCTTCTATGCCATGATCTATATGTGATGGAATTTACATGTGGTTAGTTAGATCTTGTACAAGTTGTTTAGGGTTTAAAATTTTGTGAGAACCCCATGAAGTTTAGATCACACCATGTTATGCTTGTTCATGATGTTTATGTCATACTCTATATGTGTGTGATGTTAGTATGATGTTAAGTAGACCTTGCACAAGTTGTTTAGCATGTAAACTCCTAAGAACCCTCCCTTAGGGTTTCGGCCAGCCTATGTACATGCCATCTACTAAGTCCTCCATGCCATGCTACATGTAGAAAAAGATGCAAATATGATGTTAGTTAGATTTTATGATAGCATGATTGGTTGATGTCACTACTTTATGTCCATGTTAATTGTATGAATGTATGATTATGTTATGCTCATTGTCATGTTAATTGTATGAGTATATGATATGTCATAAAGAAGGAACATGATATGTTATGTAAAGAAATATGATATGTTATTAAAAAAAAGGAACATGATATGATATGAAAAGAAATATGATATGTTATGAAGAAGGAAACATGATATGTTACAAAGAAGGAACATGCTATGTTATGAAAAGAAATATGATATGTTATGAAGAAGGAACACGATATGCTATGAAGAAGAAACATGATATGCCATGATAAGGAACATGATATGTTTATGAAAAGAAATATAATATGTTATGATAAGGAACATGATATGCTATTTTACTTTCTGCATGGCTTGTACCGGACAATAATAAGGTCCAAGGGATGGGATCCTACGTTCCCCTGGGTCAACGGTCGTAGTACGGACTCAGTACGGGATGTGCTCCGAGATGCCCTAGGTCGACGGTCATAAGTACGGGCTTAGGTTGGGCTTCTATGTTATGTTGCCCCTAGGCCGATGGACATAGTATGGACCTAATACTCTAGTGGGTTCGGGATTAGCTACCTCGGGTCTATTAGGGATGCGCGCTATGATGATGATGTATGTAGTACAATGTCGGGCCCAAAATGTTGAGATTATGTTTAAGTACGTATAATATATATGTTTAAGTATGTTTCCCATACTTATGCACGTTATCTTTAAGATGATTGTCATGAACTGGAACTAAGTATTTCTGAAAAAAAATAAAAATGATGTTTAAAGTCTTCCACTGTAAGAAGTATATGTAGTCTTCCGCTATAATGCATGTATATACGATCGCGTCGTGCCGCTCTCCAACCCTTGGAAAGGGCCGGCGTGACAACCTGGGTCGATTGCACCAACAATCTCCCCAACACATTGTCAGACATCAAAACATTACTCGAATCAAACTCGAGTCTAGTCAATCGTGACCTAGGTCGATTGCACCAATAATCTCCCCCTTTATGATGTTTGACAAAAACCAAACACATTTGAGTTAGGCCCCTAACTCAAATTCCCCTACCAATTTTCCAAAATTGGTAATTCTAACATTCTTCCCCTTTTTGACATACATCAAAAAGGTTCTCTCCAAGGAGGTCAATGTCTCATATCCCAATGAAATCTTACAATCTACCTCTTGGTCCAAAAATACCTAGGATGCCTTCACTCTTCCTAGTGATAAGTCCCATATCACTTAAGAGAAGCAATCCTACAAACTCTCCCAATTTCCAAATTGGGCATCTCAAATTCCCATTCCTCCCCCTCATGAGGAAGAACATACCCATCATCCCATGATGGATACCTCCCCCTAAAGGCTTGCTCCCCCTTGACCATTGCACCAACAATGTCCTTGGAGAGTCCCTAAGCCAATAGGAACACTAAACCATCAAAAATTAAGGTCCAAAATTTAACATTGAACTTTCACATACCTTAACATTGATACACACCCTAACAATTTTCCTAATCCATATCCAATGGATTTTCGCCCTTTCTAATGCTTTCCAAAGCATATCCTAGGGTTAGGAGCAGTTAGGGAACCCTAACATAGCTGAAACATGGGCTAAACATCCTTGTTTACCCGAAATCATCTCTGGCAGTCGACTCTATCAGTCAACAGTCGACTGCCCTATACATCAGTCGACTTCCATCAAGCGGTTGTCGACTGATAACTGAAATTTCCGAATTTTAATTATCAGAAATGAATTTTGGAAATTCATAAGTAATTCTATGTATTTTGAAAAATAATGAAAATTCATATGTATATTACTTATAAGCCATACGATGGGTGAAAAATATATGAAAAATAATTTACCCATAAAATAGTGAAATTGATACAAAGTTCAAAAGTGAAGAAAAACTTCAATGTTTGAGCTCACTTTGTATCAATATAATCAATGGTGATTGCTATCAAAAAATAGACTTCAGCAAGGTTTTTCAAAATGATTTTAAAATTGTTTTAAAACCTTATATTGGATCATGTTCTTTGGGCTCAATGTACATGACTTGAACATAATCTTTCCCAATGATCCATCAATAATATAAGATGAGTTTGAGTTCATCTAGATGCAAAACTATGCACCTTGAACTTAACTCATATCCTAACATCTCACATGTGTCTAGGGTGTTTAAAGAAATACACACATGTCAATGTTATGTGAGTTGTGGGTTTTATTCATCCTAATCTAGGGTTTCATGAATTTTTCTAAGGAAACACTACTTGATTCCCTTTCAAGTCATGCCAATTGTCCTTAACTCAATTTTTTATTAATGCATGAATGATTATGGCATTAATGATGATATAAATAAACATGTGCTCATAATCATGATGTTATGACATAAAATATAAATCTAAACATACATGACATTTAACCTTAATCCTAAGCATGATCATGACATATTAAATGATTAAAATAAATATGATGTCATGACATGTTTTATGGCAAATCAAGAAAGGTAAATAAAATATAAAGGTATATAATACCTAAATTTCAATATTAGTTGCCAATTGTTAAGGTTAAATCTATTTTTCCATATTATCACTTTTCTCCCAAGTGTGTCAAAAACCCAAAATGACAAACTATGACCTTTAACCCTAATTGTGCCAACTTGATTGACTTTTCAATTCCCATAAATTATATTGGCACATCCTAAAAACCTTTAGGATTAAAAATCATTCTTATTTCCAAAGTACCCCATTACCTTGGAAATGATCTAAAGTGCCACCTTTACCATGGTTAGGTTAACTACCTATCCATTCAAGGTTGACACACCTAAACCCATCTAGCGTGAATCGATCACGCTCCTAGGAACCCAATACCTATTGGAGCTCCTTGGGTTAACTAGGTATTCCTTAGGGATGACCTCCCAAGATACCCTCCTAATGACTCTCCTAGGCTTTGAAGCCTTGGTCATTTGGGTCTTGCCTAGGTCAACTATAGAGGTAACTCCCCCTTTGACCTTCTTAATGGCTTCCCTAGGTTTCCTTGAAACCCTAGCCACTAGGCATCTACCTTGGTCAACCTTAGGGATGACTTCCCTATTCACCTTGGTTTTCCTAGACCTAACTTGAGTTCCATAATCGAATGGAACATTGTGATAGGTAGGCATTACCTTCTTGGACATAGGCTTGTGACCCAAACTTTGCCTCCTAGATGGTCCTTGCCTCTTACACCCTAGGTTTTGACTATTTGACCCTTTAATTGAATTTTGCATCTTCCTAAGGGTCTTTTCCAACTTCTCAAGCCTTGATCTCAAGGCTTGGTTCTCTAACTCTAATTTCTCTAATTTTGTGTTTTCATATGTCCTTTGGGAATTATTTTCCCTAGGTATATACCTAGTCCATTTAGGGTTAAAACCTAGGTGCTCTTCTACCTTTCTAATTGTCTCCCTAGGTAGGATTTTTCTAGGGACATTAGTCCCAAATTTCTTCTTATTTGAAATATTATATGATTTTGTACCTAGACAATAAAATCTATTTTTAGCATGCTTTTGTTCATGAGTAATAGCAAGAGTGTTTAAATTATTTCTAGCATGCTTTTTGACATTAAAACTAGAATGTGCAATATTGAATTTTACCTTAGGGTTTGCCTTAGAGGCTCCCCCTACATGTGATGCTCCTTCTTGCCCTTTCTTCTTCCTAGGGCATTACCTCCTATAATGACCCTTTTGGTTGCATTTGAAGCACACCACGTGCTCCTTGCTTTTAATTGTCGGGGCTCCGACTTCCTTTGACTTTTCTTGGAGTTTTAGTGCCGATTGACTTTTCTTAACCTTCTTAGGGCACTTACTCTTGTAATGCCCGACTTTCCTACACTCAAAGCAAATTATGTGATTTTTAATTTTACCAAAATTGATTGAGTTACCTAGGTCAACGGTGGGAACCGGAGTTGATTCTTCATCTCCTCGACCGGAAGTAGATGACTCTTCTTCTTGCTCCGACATGGAAGGTGATCTCTCCTCCCCCTCAATCCTAGAGGTGGAGGCTTCTTCCAATTCCACCTCTTCTTCCTTCTCGGACGTTGACTCCTCTTCAACTTCTGAATCCCCACTTTCTTGTGAGGATGAGCTTGTTTCTTTTCCTTCTTCCTCTTCTTGAGCCGATGAACATTCTTCGGCTTCTTGTGATTGTTCTTCACTTGAAGCCGATGATGGTCCTTCATGATATTTTGCCAACTCGCTCCAAAGCTCCTTGACATCCTTGTACTCACCTAACTTGGACAAGACATTTTTAGGAACTAAATCACTTAGCATTTTGATTACCTTAATATTTGTCTTGAACTCTTTGAGTTGTTCCTTGGTCCATATTTCAACCTTGAGGATTCCACCCTTTTTGCCTCTTGGGAATTTGCAACCTTCTATCAATGATGGGATATCCACCATCATTAGGAAGTTCTCAATTACTATTTTCCATGAGTTGAAGTCTTCAAATTCATAGTCGTCAAAAGATGGTGGTGTGTTGATGTCCCTGTTAGTGAAAGCCCTAGAGCCAATCATGTGATGATTATTGTATGGACTTTGTTGTATCATATTCCTATTTATAAAGGCATGATTATTATATTTAGTTGTATTGGTGCCAAATAACTAAATATAATAATGTCCTTGAGTAGTAGGTTCTTATCTATATCAATCGATTGGTTGAATCGATAATGAGATGATATAGAGAACACTACTCTTAATCATTCCTAGTCAAGTATTAATATTCAAGGACAATGTTAATGCGTAGAGACTAGCATGTAGGTCAACATGATGACTTGATCTCACAAGTCATGGATATGAGATATCAAGTTGACACATGGGTATGCATTGGAGAATGTATACTGAATGACCCGCCATGAGAAAGTATCATGGATCGTTATATGAGTGTCATATACTTTCTCATGTGGCTATTAGTCCTTAGACTTGAAGTCACCATGGTTCCTTACATAAGGAGTTGCATACTTTGACTTCATCAAACGTCACCCGTAAATGGGTGGACTATAAAGGCGATTACTGGGTATGTGACAAATTATGCGGAGGGATGTGAGTGATGTAGATGGGATCTATCCCTCCTATATGACGGGAGTGACATTGATATTCTTTATAGAGTGAGACCACGAAGTGCATGGCCATGCCCACATGAGTCAATATGAGATATTGAGCTCATTTGATTAGAGTGAGTCTACTTGGAGTTCAAGATATAGATTGTACCGAGGATGACATGGTCTATGCTTCGATTGGTCAATCTAGATGTCAAGGATAGAGGGACATTGTCACATATTGTGAGAGTCACAATTAGTAGTCACAAAGGTGATGTTGGAGCTCAACATTCTTGTAACTTGGGTAGCAATGATGTGTTGCTAGATACCGCTCATTGCTTATGTTCCTAAATCGATTTAGGGACATTTCCAAGGTTACAAGAACCTATAGGGTCACACACAAAGGGCAATTAGATGGAGATTAGGTTCATATGATGAACCATGAGGATTAGGTTCATGGGATGAACCAAATTGGATTAAGAGTAATCCTAATTAGACTAATTGAGTTGGACTCAATTTGATTCAAGTGTTGAATGAGTCTAATTTAAATTTTATTCATTTAGACAATTTAAATTAATGAATAGAGATTCATTAAATCAAATTGACTTGAATCAAGTGGTTGGATTTGATCAACCATGGGAGATAAGAGGTCAAGTTTGACTTGACTTGAGAGGGAAGATGAAAGGTCAAGTTTAACTTGACCAAATGCCATGTCATGATGATGACTTGGCATCTCATCATCATTGACTTATCATGCGGTGCCACCTCATGAGGGAGACCAAGAGCCATTGGCTCTTGGAGTTACATGCATGCATGTAACCCCCCAAGAGATGGTGGCCGACCACTATTCTCATTAGATGAGAATTGATTTTGTGAGTTACTTCAACTTCATCTTCTTCCTTGGATCATCTTCCTCTCAAGCTTGCTCTCCCATCCCTCTCCTTGGCCGAAACTTCTAAGGGTGCTAGCACACTCTAGGTTTCTTTTCTCCACCTATTGCTTGTGTGGATATCAATAGAGGAGTGTACACTTGACACTCTAGAGTTCTGGCAAGCTATTTGGACGAGTGGGATTTGCAAAGGGCATCACATCGAGGGTAACACTCTCAACTTATAGATCTAAGGTAGATCTAGGTTTACTTAGCACATGCATGTTTTTATTTTAATATATCTTTGCACGGATCCGTGGCCGGACTTCCGGGGTTTCCGCAACGCAAAAAACGGTTTTTGCGGCTCGGAAAGTCCAACAGTGGTATCAGAGCCACGTGTGAAGCATGTATGTGTTTCATTTTTATAGTTTTTGTATTAGATATAAAAATTACAGATTTTTATGTTTCTATAAATTTCCAATTTTTATTGAATTTTTGGGTATTTTTCTCGAAGAGTCGAAGCAACGAGTGTTGGGACACTTGTAGGCTTTAACCATCGAGAAAAACTCTCCGAAACGACGAGTTCTCGCTTTAGGTTTTTGGGACAACGACTTAAGTCACTGTAAGATCATAGTAGGGACACTTGCAAATTTTATTCTGCGAGCACTGCCCCTATCCCCGAAAGGTGCCTTGTCCCGTGATCGTGCCTAAAACCGCTTAGCGGGACCGTTACGGAGAGGTGACTCATAAAATTGAAAAAAAATAGGAAAAATTATAGAAATTTTCTATAAAAATACATAATTTAGAATTATGTATAATTCTGTAATTGTCATGGCCCAAGAACCCCAATATGATTGGATGATGATGTGTTATAATTCATAATACGGCCTGCGTGCCGTTTTTATGGTTGTGCGTGTTGTATAGTGTATGCGACCTGTGCGTCGTACCTCTTCTTTTGAAATTCTAGTTGTAAATAGTTTTAGACTCGAATGTAACTCGAGTTTCATATTTGTAATGTACAAAATGGAGCGTTGGAAAGTCCACTTGTAGATGAAGTTACGAGAAGGGTGCCGACGACACATGACGGTCAAAGGAAGCGCTTGGAGAAGCCGCTAGCCCTAGGTTGACCGTCCGATATTCTAATTGGCTTGAGAACATCGTAGTAGGGCTATGACCACATCACAGTTAATTTTATATATATATATATATATATATATATATGATGCATGCTAGTAGAATAATGCTTGTATGTATATGATGCATGCTAGGATATTTTTCTTGTATTTATATGATGCATGCTAGAATAATGCTTGTATGTATGTGATGCATGCTAGTGTAAGATAATAAAGGCCTCAATGCGTATATGATACACATTACGATTAGTTTAGATCTTAATCGAATCAACTCGTAAATGCCTACCAAGTCCTTGATACCCATCACTACCTCGATCATTTGTAGTTGTTGAATCTGCCAAAGCAGAGCAACGCATATTATCTTGGTAGGGTGCGGAGGGACAATCTTGGTCCCGCCTATCATGGCTTGGGTTAGAGTAAGCTCAATTAGATTGAGTAAAACTAGTTAACTCAATTGGATCGAGTAGAACTATAGGCATATTCCAACCGTTGGAAAGATAGAATAAGATCGCATTTACACTAAATCTTGGGCGATTTATCCAAAGCTAACTCAAGGTCTTTTGTAAATGTGGGTCTTGATCCTATAAACAAGAGTTGCATAGAGATGTAATCGGTAATGTGTTACCCACCGATCCTACAAGTCTTGGGCGATTTAGCCAAAGCTAACTCAAGGCTTAGTATGATGTGGATCTTGTCCCGCAGGAATTATAGCTAGTTTGTATGAATCTAGTAATGTGGTTTGACCACATCCATAACTCGATTCTACAAAATTCCTATAATTCAGTGGGAGCATCATTTGATTAAAGGCCTAATTAAATGATAAAAGGAATATGATATTAATTCTCTGCATTGTATGTTGTAGATTACTATATCGACAAACACGAACACTCTCTCTCTGCATTCTGTCCTTGAGAAGGACAAGCTCAATGGATCAAATTTCTTGGACTGATACAGGAACCTGAGAATTATTCTCACCCAAGAAAGGAAACTGTACGTCCTGGAGTAACCCATTCCGGAGGCACCTTCTGCCACTGCCTCGCGAGCTGACAAAGATGCTTACAAGAAGCATCAAGATGATGCATCAGATGTGTCATGTCTAATGCTCGCGACCATGAACTCTGTGCTTCAGAAGCAACATGAGTTCATGAATGCTTATGATATGGTTGAACATCTTCGTCAACTATATCAAGGACAAGCAAGGCACGAGAAATATGAAGTCTCTAAGGCATTGTTTGGTTCCAAAATATAAGATGGGACTCTCGTAAGTCCATATGTACTCAAGATGATTGGGTACGTAGAAAACGTACAGAGATTGGGATTCCCCCTTGGCCAAGAGCTGGCCACTAACTTGATCTTGCAGTCTTTGCCGCAAAGCTACAATCAATTTGTCATGAATTACAACATGAATGAAATTGATAAGCCACTGCCTGAGATGCTCAGCATGTTGAGAACTGTGGAGCTCAACCTTAAGAAGGGAAAATATGACGCCATTTTAATGGTGCAAAAGAAGAAAGGCAAGGGCAAGCCTAAAGGTAAGGGAAAGTCCCAAGCCAAGGGCAAAGGCAAGGAACTGAAACCTAAAGGAGGGGTGGCCAAGGAAGGGACTTGCTTCCACTGCAAGGAAGCTGGACACTGGAAGCGTAACTGCAAGACATACCTGGAAGATCTTAAGAAGAAGAGAAGTGAGACTTCTACTTCAGGTATAAATGTTATAGAAGTCAATCTATCTATTTCTTCATCATGGGTATTAGATACCGGATGTTCATCTCACATTTGTACCAATGTGCAGGCGCTGAGAAATAGCAGGGCATTGACAAAGAGCGAGGTGGACCTACGAGTAGGCAATGGAGCAAGAGTTGCTGCTGTTGCTGTAGGAACTTATGATCTATCTCTGCCCTCTGGGCTTGTACTAGAATTAGATGAATGTTGTTATGTGCCTGCCTTAACTAAGAACATAATTTTGGTTTCTTATTTGGACAAGAAAGGATTTACATTTATAATAAAGAACAAATATTGTTCAGTTTATTTAAATGATATGTTCTATTGTAGTGCACCTCTAATGAACGGACTCTACTTTTTAGACTTAGAGAGCCCTATCTATAACATAAGTACCAAAAGGTTCAAGTCAAATGAGTTGAACCAAACCTATCTCTGGCATTGTCACTTAGGTCACATAAATGAGAGTCGCTTATCCCAACTCCATAAGGATGGGCTGCTGGACTCATTTGATTTTGAATCATATGACACATGCGAGTCTTGCCTTCTAGGCAAGATGACCAAGACTCCTTTAGTGGACACAGCGAAAGAGCAACAGACTTGTTAGGACTTATACATAGTGATGTATGTAGCCCTTTCAATGTTGCTGCTAGAGGTGGTTACAGGTACTTCATTACATTTACCGATAACTTCAGTAGATATGGTTATGTGTATCTCATGGCACATAAATCAGAATCCTTTGAAAAGTTCAAAGAATTCAAGAATGAAGTACAAAACCAGCTTGGCAAGAGTATTAAGATACTTCGATCAGATCGAGGTGGTGAATACCTTAGCCATGAGTTTCGTGACTATCTAGCTGAGTGTGGGATTCTATCCCAACTCACTCCTCCTGGAACACCACAGTGGAATGGTGTATCCGAAAGGAGGAATCGTACCCTATTAGATATGGTACGATCTATGATGGGTCACACAGATCTTCTTATATCCTTTTGGGGATATGCTCTAGACACAGCAGCCTTTACCCTTAACCGTGTACCATCCAAGGCTGTGATAAAGACACCATATACAATATGGACAGGGAGAAATCCCAAGATGTCTTTCATGAGGATTTAGGGTTGTGAGGCTTACGTTCGACGTCAAGTCTCAGACAAACTGGGACCCAAATCCAATAGGTGCTATTTTGTTGGATATCCCAAGGATACAAAGGGATATTACTTTTACATTCCCAGTCAGCACAAAGTGTTTGTAGCAAAGACTAGGGTTTTTCTAGAAAGGGATTTTGTTTCTAGAAAAACTAGTGGGAGTACATTCGATCTTGAAGAAATTCAAGATAAAGACCATAGCACTGAGGCCTTAATGGAGGTTGAATAGGAACCACAAAGTGTTGTGGCTGATGAGATTGTTGCACAAAGAGTTGTGGAACAACCGCCTATTCATGTAGACCTACCTCTTCGCAGATCTGATAGGGTACGTTGTCAGCCTGAGAGATATTCATTTCTTTTGTCTGACCATGATGATGTTATGCTCATTGAGAATGAGCCTACCTCCTATTAGAAAGCTGTGATGAGCCCAAATTCTGAGAAATGGCTAGAGTCTATGAGATCCGAGATGAAATCCATGTACACCAACCAAGTATGGACTTTGGTTGATCCAACTGAAGGGGTCAAACCCATTGGGTATAAGTGGATCTTTAAGAGAAAGACTAACATGGATGGACTTACGCATACCTATAAGGGACGATTGGTGGCTAAAGTGTTGGTGCAATCGGCCTAGGTCACGATTGACCAGACTCGAGTTTGACTCAAGTGATGTTTTGTTGTTTGATAAAGGGATTTGACAAAGTGGTTTGGCATTGATGTTTGACATTAATGTCGGTTAATATGTTGGGGAGATTGTTGGAGCAATCGACCCGGGTCATGTTTGACCATACTCGAGTTTGACTCGAGGAAGACCTTAATGGTTGACTAGGGTTGACCATGTGATTTTGGAAAGTCCAAGCATGGGTCTTGGCAAGGTAAAGTCTGTCACGCCCGCCCTTTTCGGGACCCAGAATCCGGAGGGGGCGGCGCGTGACGCGACCGTACATACATACATACATACATACATACAGCGGAAGACTTTATACATATTTCGTACTTCTTACAGTGGAAGACTTTAGACATTATTTTTTTTTTCTTTTATAACATAAAAATGCATTGACATATATATATATATATATATATTTCTTCTTCTTCACATAGAGCATGCATCATAACATATATAGATACTTCTTCTTACTTCTTCTTTACTTCTTCTTATTAACATAGAGCATGCATTATAACTTAGATAGATACTTAGTGCTTAGTTCAGGTTCATAACCATCGTTGTCATACGGAGACATAAGTAAGGACATCCATAAACATCATCATCATAGGTAAACATATATATATAAACCTAACGGATCTTCTCCACCATGCCACTGCCACACACATTTGGCCCCTCCTGCTGCTCCCTTTAGTTTATCCATCCCTTACCCTTATCTGCAGTACGAGGGAAAGATAAACTATAAGCACATAGGCTTAGTAAGATCCAGTCTTACTCACAAAAAACCATATATCGACATTAATCATAGCATGTACCATTCATAACATATAAGCATGTAACATTCATAACATATAAGCCACATAACATGTAACATACATGGCGTAATCAACTTAACATGTAGCATAAATAACGTGAGTAAACATAACATATCTCATCCATAGCATGGCAGCATAACATGTATCATCTATAACATAACATCATGTCATGTACATCTAGGACTTATTTAAACATAACATATAACATATGTAACGTAGCAATCAACATAACATAAAACATATAGGTATGACCTATCAAACATAACATACATCATATGTAGCATAGTGACATAACATGGAATATCAAACATAACATGCATCATATGTAGCATAGTGACATAAACATGGCATATCAAACATAACATGCATCATATGTAGCATAGTGACATAAACATGGCATATCAAACATAACATGCATCATATGTAGCATAGTGACATAAACATGGCATATCAAACATAACATGCATCATATGTAGCATAGTGACATAAACATGGCATATCAAACATAACATGTAACCTAACAATCTAATCAGGTAACATATGCAGGATTCTTTTGAAAACATATATTATAGGTACGTAAATATAATTCTCAACATATTTGGGCCCGACATTGTACCACTTCTTCATTATCATAGCGCGCATTCCTAAATAGGCCCGAGGTAGCAAGTCTCGAACCTAATAGCTTACTAGGCCCGATCTTAGTCCGTCGACCTAGGGCAATCGTCATAGCGTAGAAGCCCATCCTAGGCCCGAGTCTTACTCCATCGACCTAAGGCATCTTGGAGCCCATCCCGTACTAGGCCCGAGTCTTATTCCATCGACCTAGGGGCAATCATACATAGAAGCCCATCCTAGGCCCGAGTCTTATTCCATCGACCTAGGGCATCTTAGGAGCCCATCCCTTCTTAGACCCTGTTAGGGTCTTGGTACAAGCCATGCAGAAGGTAAAATACTTATATATTTATTTTATAACATAGCTTTTTTCATTTTGCAAACATAGCATACTTCATTTCATAACACATCATGCTTCCCTTCATGGACATATCATCTTTCATTTCGTAAACATGCCATTCTTCATTTCATAATATATCATTCTTCATTTCATCATCATGTCATATTCATGTCATGAACATATCGTTTTGTTTCATTTCATAATCTTATCTTCTTCCATTTCATAACATATTTTAAATATCGCATACACATAAACATGGCAAAAAGGCATGGCATCAAAAGTAAGTAAACACTAACCTAAAGCATGTTATCTTCATCTAGCATTATTTAATATCACAAGTCAACATGAATTCACCCAACATAAAATACATGTTAACCTATTCATTTAACTTAACAACAAATTCATATGCACATAAGACTTATATTAAAACTTCATCTAATCCCCAAAATGCATGATGGTCGAATGGTCCATAGGGTCTTCTAGGGTTATCTTTTAACCTAATTCATTTCATATAACAACAACTTCATTTGCATATAACATATGGATTAAAACTTCATTTGTTCACCCAAAAACCTAGGTTGGCCGAATGGTCCAAGTAGGGTTTTTAGGGTTAACCTTTAACCTAATTCATTTAATATAACAACAACCTAATTCATTTCATATAACAACAACTTCATTTGCATATAACATATGGATTAAAACTTCATTTGTTCACCCAAAAACCTAGGTTGGCCGAATGGTCCAAGTAGGGTTTTTAGGGTTAACCTTTAACCTAATTCATTTCATATAACAACAACCTAATTCATTTAATATAACAACAACTTCATTTGCATATAACATATGGATTAAAACTTCATTTGTTCACCCAAAAACCTAGGTTGGCCGAATGGTCCAAGTAGGGTTTTTAGGGTTAACCTTTAACCTAATTCATTTCATATAACAACAACTTCATTTGCATATAACATATGGATTAAAACTTCATTTGTTCACCCAAAAACCTAGGTTGGCCGAATGGTCCAAGTAGGGTTTTTAGGGTTAACTTTTTCCCTAATCCATCTTAATCCTAACATCATCATATAGTTACAAAAACATGACATAGAGCTTCATTAAAACCCTAAAATCATGGCATGGCCGAATAGGTTTTAGGGGCTATTAAGGTTAGCTTTTAACCTAATTCCTTTTTCCATGTTAACATCATCATCTACCTCCTAAACATAGCATACAACTTCATTGATAAACTAAAACATAGCTTGGTTAGATTTAACATATAGATTTCTTTTACAAACATCAATCGAAGCTACTCGTATGCAGGTGAGGGATACTTACATCCTTCGCTTTGCTTTGGGTGGGGAAGATAACCTAAAGAACCAACCTAGCCTTTGCTTTCTTGCTTGGATGAGGTTCGTGTTAGGGCAATCTCTTGCCGTAATATGGTTTTGATGGTGTGGCAAAGGGTTTAAGTTAGTTTGATATGTTGATTTGATATGTGCGTTGAAGTCGTGCAGGACTTAGTAATTCGCACATGGAGCCGTGGCGAGTTTCACATCTCATGACTCGTGCCTTGAGTCGGTGAAGGATAGCTTTGCGGAAGCCGTGCGCTTGGAGCATCCGAGGGACCGCCGGACGAGAAGCTTGGAGTGAAGCCGAAGGAAGTAGACTTCGAGGCAAGAGACGCGAAGGAGCATTGCAGAGCCGTGCGCCTGATGCTGTCGAGGGACGTGGCCCAGAACGAAGAGAACTTCAAAGGCGAGGGACTCCGAGAGATGAGAGTGAGCGATTGTAACCCGGGGAAGGGTAGCTCTTAGGTGAAACTTAGCCATTTGGCCAAGTGTCGGATGGGTTTTCCCGACACCAGTCGACTGCCATGTCATGGCGATCGCCCGAGTCGAGTGAGTTCGACCGTATATGATCGATCGGATTGTAGCCCCGATCGCCATACGGTGATGATTTAAGATTATCACGATCGGGCGCAGCGATGATCGATCAATAGGGTTTTGGCCACAGAATCGTTCGTAGCCGACTGGGCAGTCGACTACGGAGGCAGCAGTCGACTGATGAGGTCCATCAGTCGACTGCCAAGAGTTCCGTTGGACTACAACGGTCGGGATCCGACGTGTTCGGAGGCCGTTGTAGTGACGGGGCGGCCAACGGGAAGAAAACAACCCTCTCTATAAAAAGAGAGGGTGTAAGCTTTTGAGAGGCTAATGCTTATGCTCCAAGTGATCTTCCTAGTGCCCCACAAGCTCTAAACTCTTCTTACTCGCTTTTACTCCATTCTATTTGTAAGAAGAGTGATCTTGATTGTAAAGGTTACCTCCACCTAGCTTGGTGCAAAGGAGAGACCATTTAGTGGATTGGTTTAGCGGAGTGATTCACCGAGGACGAATCGGGGACCATGGATTAGCGGCGTAGCTGTGAACCACGTTACATTCTTTGTTAGCGTTTGTTTTCTTGTATTTCTATTTGCTTGTCTTTATTAGTCTTCTGCTTGCGCTAATTAGTCTTGTAGACGAGCAAATACCGGCATCCAAACGAAAAGGGCTATTCACCCCCTCTACCCGGCCATTCGATCCCCTACAAGTGGTATCAGAGCCAAGGAAAGCTTGTCGAGGACTAACCGCCACAACAGCAACATTCAAAAATGGCCGGCTCAAACATCCATCCTCCGAAATTTGAAGGAGAATTCGCTTGGTGGAAGAAGCGAATGGAGGTATTTTTCGAAACAGATTTTGACATTATGATTACAATGGAATCCGGTTTCGTTTTGCCTAGGGATGAAGAGGGGAAGCCAATCGAAAAATCACGATGGACTAAGAAGCAAAGAGAGGAGCACCTTGCGAACTCAAAGGCAAAACATCATCTTTTCAATGTGCTCCCCCAACAAGAAATCAACCGAATAGGAGAATGTGCTAGCGCCAAAGAGATGTGGGAGAAGCTTATAGAACTCCATGAAGGCACATCCGAGGCCAAGCTAGCAAGGAGAGACCTCCTCCGCTCCCAACTATCCAATATAAAACTAGAAAAGGGAGAAAAGGTAACCTCACTACACTCTAGGTTTAAAGAAATTTTAATTGGGCTAACAAGTGTAGGTGAGAAGCTATCAAACCGGGACATGCTCATGAAGGCTATAGATGTCTTTCCCCGGTCCTCAAAGTGGAGCTCCATGGTGGATTCATTCTACATCTCCAAGAACTTGGAAGTAAGTACCTTGGAAGAATTTTTCTCAACAATGGAGCTCCACGAAACTAGGCTTGAAGGAATACAAGAGGAGCCTAGAATTCAACCCTCAAGAGGAGTAGCATTGTTGGCAAATAAGGGGAAGAAGAAGATGGAAATCCCCTCCTCCTCCGATGACGAAGCGTCTTCCTCCTCCTCCATGGATAGCACCGAAGAAGCCTATATGGTAAGGAGGTTAAGACGTGCATTTAAGAATTTTAGATTTGATAAATCTTATGATAGGAACAGAAGACCAAGGGGGAAGGTCATATGCTATAATTGCCAAGGAGAGGGGCACATAAGGGACAATTGTCCTCTCTTAAACAAGAGCAAGGAAGAGAAGAAAAAGAAGGAAGAAAAGAAGAAGAAGAAAGGGAGCAAGAGAAAGGAAGAGGAGAAGAAGGCAAAGGAAAAGGGGAAGGCCAAAGCATTCAAGGCCAAGACATGGGATGACTCCTCTTCCTCTTCCTCATCCGAGGAAGAAAATGCATTTGTCACCAACCTTGCATTGATGGCATTTGACGACTTGGATTGCTCCTCCTCCTCCTCCTCAAATAAAGAATCAAGCACAAGTGGGGAGAGCTCAAATGAAGGGGGAGCTTCTACATCCTCCTCATCCGAAGAAGAAGAAGAAGATATGGAAACTATGGTAACGAAAGCTTCGCCTAAGAAAATAGTTTCCATAATTTCTAGTTTAACTAAGGACTTATTTGGAATGAAAAAGAAAAATAAAAGCATGCTTAATCAAATTAAGGCTTTGGAATATAAGCTAGAAAATGCATGTTTAAATAATAATGATACCTCTTCTTGCCATGATGATGCATGCTCACATGATTATATGCCTTTGGATGTTAATGATGCATGCATAGAGGAAAATAGGGCATTAAGGGAAAAGGTAGATTATTTAACCAAAGCCCTAGAGAAATTCACAATTGGCTCCAACACATTAAATATGATCTTAGGAAGCCAAAGAGCTAGTTTCAACAAAAAGGGCCTAGGCTACAAGGAAAAGAAAAATGAAAAGGCCTACAAATGCCTAATTGCTAGGGGACAAGATAAAAAGAAGGTAATTGCTAGGAAATGGATCCCCAAGGAGTATTTAGTGAACCCAATAGGAAAGAATCTATTTTGGGTTCCAAAATCCATCCTTAAGGGTTAGAATAACCCTAGGGTAGTCAACCATATGAACTTGACCTATATCATATTTTGGTTGACTTAGGATGACGGGACAACATTTTTTAGATAGTGTTGGGTGATGATAACGTGCCCATAAATAGGTGATAATGCTTAAATCATGATGATTAATGTAATTGCTATGTATGTTCTAAATCATGATTTATGATTTTGATATTTGGCATGTTATCATGAGAAATAGGTTTGAATCATGCTTTAGGTGACACTTTGGTTATTATCATCATATAATACCTAATACATGACTATTATTTAATGAATACATGTATTTCATGATCATAATGTGAAATTAAATCATATATGTCATTATGATCATGTAGGTTGTTAGGTTGATACTTAACCATGATAGAATTGCATGAATATATTGGTTAAGTATATACAAATACCCCCTAGGATGCATCTCACACTCACTATAGGCTAACTTGATTGCAAACTTAGCATAGGTGAGATGTTAGGATGATACAAATGTCCACTAATGCCTATGGCATTTAGATGGTCATTTAAAGTATCAACATAGCAATAATAGACCAATCATGGGGAAAACTTATGTTTAATTCATAGACATATTGCCCAAAGATCATGGTTGGATATTTCATATGTTTTCAAAACATTTCCTTAATCAAAAATCTATGTATTCACGTTTTGGAACAATTCAAAGCAAGACTAGGTGTTAAAATGGATACTAACATGCTCAAAAACTAGTGGTTTTTCAAGTGTTTGGATTTTTGGCAAATCTCGGAAAATATAATGATTTTTCATGAAAAACTATTTTTCCTTGATAGATATACTTAATAGAAATATGCTCCTCAAATTTCATGATTTTTCTAATTTTCTGGAATTTTTAATGCATTTTTGAAATTCGCCGAATCGAATTTGAGAATCAAATTGTGCCATGATCATTTATCGATAGCATTTCAGATTTTAATCATGTTTTTGGTATTTTCCCTCCATTATACTTCATTCCATGAGCTTATAACTTAGTGTTAATCTTTTTGATGGTGTCAAAGGGGGAGAAATAATTTATGTTTAAGTTAATTGCTTTAGGGGGAGAAATATATGATAGGGGGAGAAAATTTGCAATATAGAGTTTCATGGATTAAGGGGGAGTGGCATGTTGCTATATCATGTTTATCTTTACATGCTTTCTTACCTTAGAATTTATATCAAATGTTTTTACCTAACTTAAACGGATTGCCACACATCAAAAAGGGGGAGATTGTTAGGGCAATCTCTTGCCGTAATATGGTTTTCATGGTGTGGCAAAGGGTTTAAGTTAGTTTGATATGTTGATTTGATATGTGCGTTGAAGTCGTGCAGGACTTAGTAATTCGCACATGGAGCCGTGGCGAGTTTTACATCTCATAACTCGTGCCTTGAGTCGGTGAAGGATAGCTTTGCGGAAGCCGTGCGCTTGGAGCATCCGAGGGACCGCCGGACGAGAAGCTTGGAGTGAAGCCGGAGGAAGTAGACTTCGAGGCAAGAGACGCGAAGGAGCATTGCAGAGCCGTGCGCTGATCTTGCCGAGGGCGTGGCCCGAGCGAAGAGAACTTCAAAGGCGAGGACTCAGAGAGATGAGTGGCGATTGTAACCCGGGAAGGGTAGCTCTTAGGTGAAACTTGGCCATTTGGCCAAGTGTCGGATGGGTTTTCGACACCACCGACATTGCCATGTCATGGCGATCGATCGCTTCCAGTCGAGTGAGTTCGATTGGTATACGATCGATCGGATCGGCGCCAGCAATGATCGCCATACGTGGCGCCGATCGCTAAGATTATCGGCCGACCGCCAAAGCGGTCGGGATCGGCGTGTTCGGAGGCCGTTGTAGTGGCATGGCGATCGCCAGCGGATCGGTGATGGCGGCACAGGAAGAAATCGACCCTCTCTATAAAAAGAGAGGGTGTAATCCTTTGAGAGGCTAATGCTTATGCTCCAAGTGATCTTCCTAGTGCCCCACAAGCTCTAAACTCTTCTTACTCGCTTTTACTCCATTCTATTTGTAAGAAGAGTGATCTTGATTGTAAAGGTTACCTCCACCTAGCTTGGTGCAAAGGAGAGACCATTTAGTGGATTGGTTTAGCGGAGTGATTCACCGAGGACGAATCGGGGACCGTGGATTAGCGGCGTAGCCGTGAACCACGTTACATTCTTTGTTAGCGTTTGTTTTCTTGTATTTCTATTTGCTTGTCTTTATTAGTCTTCCGCTTGAGCTAATTAGTCTTGTAGACGAGCAAATACCGGCATCCAAACGAAAAGGGCTATTCACCCCCCTCTACCAGGCCATTCGATCCCCTACAGTTCGGCCAAAAAAGGGAAATGGAGAGGGAGAGGCTCTAGGTTTCGGTGAGAAGGAGAAGAAGAGAGGAAGTGGCAAATTAGAACTTTCCCTCTTCTTTATAAAGGGAGGAAGAGAAGTTTCTCTTCTCTTCTTCCATGCCTCTTCATTTGCCTTTATCACACTTATCTATAATCCCCCCCCCTTCCTCTAATGATAATATCCTATTGGGCTTCTGGTTAGTGGGTGCATCTATAGGGTTTGGCTATCTCTAGAGGTTTGGAGTTCAATTCCTAGGTCTTGCATCCATTTTTGGCTTATTTTCTTTTGTTTTGGAAAAGGCCCACCCAAGGCCCATGATCATCAAGCCAAAAATTCCTGTAAAATTGCTAGGAATTTTATGGGCGTTACAATCCTTCATACCTTTTAAAAGTTTCATCCTCGAAACTTAGAACAATTGTGGGTACTTCTGCTTCATGTCCTCCTCGCGTTCCCAGGTAGCTTCCTCGTACCGTTGATTCTGCCACAGGACCTTTACTAAGGGCACCTCTTTGTTCCTTAGCCTCTTGATTTCTCGGTCTAGTATTTGGATAGGCCGACTTTCAATACTCAGGTCCTCTTGAACTTGTACTGTTTGTGGCTCGATCACTTGGTCCGTACTGGAAATGCATTTCTTGAGCACAGAGACATGGAACACGTTGTGAATAGCCGACATCTCTTGAGGCAGCTCTAGCTTGTAAGCTACCTTGCCAATCCTCTGCAATATCGGATACGGTCCCACGTAGCGTGGACTCAGTTTACCCTTCCTTCCGAATCTCATCACTCCCTTCATAGGAGCCACTTTGAGGAATACTAGGTCCCCAACTTCGAATTCTAACGGTCTACGCCGCATATCCGCATAGCTCTTTTGTCGGCTCTGAGCAGTTTCAATTCTCTGACGGATGTTCCATATAGCTCGGGTGGTGTCGTCGATGAAATCCGTCTGGAGTCCCATCCTCTTCTTTTCACCACCCTCATACCATATAGGAGATCTACATTTCCTCCGTATAGAGCCTCGTAGGGTGCCATTCCAATAGTAGCTGGTAGCTATTATTGTAGGCGGTCTGCCAAACATAAGTATCGGCAGACTACCTTTGAAATCTAGGGCGAGCACGTAACATATCCTCCGATGCCTTGATTTACTCTTTGTCAATCTGGTCATGCAGGATGGAAGGCGATCTTGAACAATAACCGTGCCTAGGGCCTTACAGACACATTCCCGAAATGGGAAATAAAGCGACCATCTCATCGAAATGATGGTCTTAGGAATTCCATGTAGTCCGATAATTTCCTAGCATATAAGCGAGCAGTTGCTCTGTCGAATAGGTCATCTTGATTGCTAAGAAATGGGCGGACTTCGTAATCATCCCTGATTACCCATATAGCATCATAACCGCTTATGCGTCTTAGGCAATCTGAGATGAAATCCATAGAAATGTCCTCCCATTTCCATTCGGAATCTGGATCATTGCGGTGTTCCTCTAGGTCTCGGTGTTACGCCTTAACCCTCTGGCGATTCGGGGCCAAATCTTGACATCTTGAGCCACATCTCTTTTCATTCCGAACCACCAAAACTTTCATTTTAGGTCTTGGTACATCTTGGTGGTTCCAGGATGCATCGCATAAGGAGTTCTGTGAGCTTCCTCAAATATCTCCTTCCGCAATTCTGGATCGTCGGGAATACACAAGCGATCCCGGAGGTAGAGTACTCCACTACCAGAGATTCAAAACCCGTCGTCCTTTCCTTCTAAGACCTCTTGCTTGATCCTCTGAAGGCTTGGGTCACGGGCTTGCTTTTCCAGTATATCATCGAACAACGTCGGTGTTGTCATCATGGTTGAGAGCTGTCCGGAGATGATTTCAACCCCGTAACGCATAATCTCTTTTTCTAAGGGTCGAGATAACACTGATAGAGGCATCAAGGTGGCGCAGGACTTCCTGCTGAGTGCATCCGCCACCTTGTTAGCTTTCCCCGGATGGTAGAGAATCTCGCAGTCATAATCCTTGACGAGTTCAAGCCATCTCGGCTCTCATGTTCAGTCCTTCTGTGAAGAAATATTTGGACTCGGTGGTCTCAGATAGATCCTACACTGAGCACCATAGAGATAATGCCTCCATGTTTTGAGAGCAAAGACCACGGCCGCTAGCTCTAAATCGTGGGTGGGATAATTCCTTTCGTGTTCCTTGAGTTGCCTAGAGGTGTAGGCAATGACCTTGCCATTCTGCATAAGTACAGCTCCGAGTCCCAACTTGGAAGCATCACTGTACATGTCGAAGCCTTCATTACTGTCCAGAAGAGCAAGAATTGGAGCGCTGGTCAGTCTCCTTTTTAATTCTGTGAAACTCCTCTCGCAGGCGTCCGTCCACTCATATTTCTTGTTCTTTCTGGTGAGGACTGTCATAGGGGCGGCAATCCTGGAGAAGTTCTCTACAAACTTCCGGTAGTAGCTTGCTAGCCCAAGAAAGCTTCTGATTTCGCTGGCATTCTTTGGTTGGTTCCAGTTACTCACGGCTTCAATCTTTATTGGGTCTACCATCACTCCGTTCTTGGATATCACGTGACCCAAAAATGATACTTGTTCAAGCCAGAACTCGTATTTGGAGAACTTTGCGAATAGCTATTTTTCCCGAAGAATCTGCAATACCACATTCAGGTGTTCTGCATGCTCCTCGGGGGTTCTCGAATATATTAGTATGTCGTCTATGAAGACGATCACAAACTTGTCGAGGAATGCCGAGAATACCCGATTCATCAAATCCATGAACAGGGCAGGTGCATTCGTCACTCCGAAGGGCATAACTACGAACTCGTAATGCCCATACCTTGTCCGGAAGGCCGTCTTTGGTATATCATCTGGTTTTACTTTTACTTGATGATAGCTGGACCTCAGGTCAATCTTAGAGAAGACGGCGGCACCTTTTAGTTGGTCGAACAGGTCATCAATCCGCGGTAAAGGATACCGGTTCTTGATCGTCACATTGTTCGGATCGGTAGTCTATGCACATTCGCATAGACCCATCTTTCTTCTTCAAACCTTTGAGCTCCCATGGAGAGCGACTTGAATAAGTCCCTTGTCGAGTAACTCATGCGTCCCTGAAGTTCCTTTAATTCAGCCGGCGCCATACGGTAAGGTGCTTTAGAGATCGGGTTAGTACCAGGAATCAACTCGATCTCAAATTCTACCTCTCTATCTGGGGCTAACCCTGGTAGTTCATCTGGGAATACCTCTGGGTAGTTGCATACAACTCTGACATTCTCTAGCTTCTGGTCCTCATCTTGACTTGTATCAACTACGTGTGCCAGAAACCCAGTGCACCCACTGTCTAACATCTTACGTGCCTGTAGGGCTGATAAAATCTTATTGACTCTTCTCCTCGGTTCTCCGATAAATTCGAACTTAGGCTCCGCCTCCGGCTGGAATACCACTTTCCTTTTTCGGCACTCGATCGAAGCACCGTACTTGCTTAGGAAATCCATGCCCAATATAATGTCATAATCCTGCATGTCGAGCACTATCAGATCGCAGTAGAGTTCTCTGTCTACAATTCTGATGGGTGCGGCTCGCAGCATATGAGTGGAGGGCATTACCTCTCCCGAGGGTAGTGTGGTTAAGAACTTGTGATCTAGAGCTTGTGGTGGTATGTCTATCTTTCCAGTAAAGTGCGTAGAAACAAACGAATGTGTTGCCCCAGTGTCAAATAATGCAGTAGCATGCTGACAGAAAATAAATATCTGACCTGTGACAACTGTAGAGGCATTTGCCACATCTTCTTGGGTGAGAGAGAATACCCTAGCATCTGTCATAGCTGGTGGGGCTTCTAGTCTCCCTTGGTGGATTGGGGTTCCTTCGATTGCGGCCTGCATCTGATGTAACTGTGGAGGAGCACTCCTGGGCTGGGCATACGGCTGAGGAGGTGCCTGAACCTGGATAGGACAGTCCTTGATTCTATGCCCTATCCGTCCACAGTTGTAACATCGATTTGTGCCTTGGTAGCATACTCCAGGATGTATCTTCCCGCAGGTAGCACATAGAGGGATCCTGGGCAGCTTGCTCGCTGGACCTCCTTTAGGATTCTCCCATTGTCTTCTCTTGCCAGTGGGGTTCCCTTTCCAAGCACTCTGGTTCCTCTGATCTCCTGACTGGGCAAGACCCCTGCCTTCACTCAGTGCTTTCTTTTGCCGACTAATGTTGTTCAGGTAATGCTCGGTAATTAAGGCACTACTGAACAGCTCCTCTGCGGTCTGCGGTCTATGAACTCCGCCGGCCACATTCAGAGCTATTTCTGGTCGGAGCATCTTCAGCATGAGTCTGACCCTTTCTCTTTCCGTGCTAACCAACTCTGGGCACAGACGTGCGAGTCGGTTGAATCTCTTCACGGCTTCGCTGACTGATAGGTCACCTTGTCGGAACCCAGTGAACTCGTCGTAATGCTTGTTGGTCACCCTCATGTGGAAGAATTCTTCGAAGAACTCGTACTCGAAATCTTTCCATCTCATCTGATTTACTTGTCTCTTGGTTTTAACTCATTCCCACCACATCCGAGCATCTCCCGAAAGGCAGAATGATACACACTTAATCTTCTCGCATTCGGGCCAGTCCAGTAGCTCCACGATGCTTTCCACCGTCTTGAACCAGGCTTGGGCATCCCATGGTTCACCAGTACCAGAGAAATTTTCCGGCTTTAGTCTCTGCCACTGGATCAGGTAAGCTTCCTGTCGAACCATCGGGCCGGGGCCCGTTGGTGGGGCAGTAGGGTTTCCTCGCTGATTCATTAGGGTAGTTATTACTTGTTGTTGTTCTGTAACTTGTCGTTGGAGTTCTGTGACTACGTGTGTAAGGTCATGCGGGGGTGCTAGCTCATCAGCTCTACTACTGCGACTTCCAGACATGTTTATCTTCATATATTAAGGTAAAACTAGTATAAGTTTTCGTTCGTTGTCCTACGCATACTTAGACCAAAGCTAACATAAAGTCATTTTAAGCTTAAGGCATCATTCATGTTCTCATGCATAGTTTAAGCTTAAGGTATTTCATATCGTACAAGAACAAGCATAAGGGTATCATACCTATTTTCATGCATATTTAAGCTAGAAGCATTTCCTATCATACATGGAAAACAAATTCACAAAATTAGAGAAGACATAGAATTCTTACTTGGAGCGGCAGGATTTGGAGCTTGTTGTGTGTGTAGTGGAAAGGCAAATCTGCTCTAATACCAACCTGTCACGCCCGCCCTTTTCGGGACCCAGAATCCGAAGGGGGCGGCGCGTGACGCGACCGTACATACATACATACATACATACATACAGCGGAAGACTTTGTACATATTTCGTACTTCTTACAGCGGAAGACTTTAGACATTATTTTTTTTCTTTTATAACATAAACATGCATTGACATATATATATATATATATACTTCTTCTTCTTCACATAGAGCATGCATCATAACATATATAGATACTTCTTCTTACTTCTTCTTTACTTCTTCTTATTAACATAGAGCATGCATTATAACTTAGATAGATACTTAGTGCTTAGTTCAGGTTCATAACCATCGTTGTCATACGGAGACATAAGTAAGGACATCCATAAACATCATCATCATAGGTAAACATATATATATAAACCTCACGGATCTTCTCCACCATGCCACTGCCACACACATTTGGCCCCTCCTGCTGCTCCCTTTAGTTTATCCATCCCTTACCCTTATCTGCAGTACGAGGGAAAGATAAACTATAAGCACATAGGCTTAGTAAGATCCAGTCCTACTCACAAAAAACCATATATCGACATTAATCATAGCATATACCATTCATAACATATAAGCATGTAACATTCATAACATATAAGCCACATAACATGTAACATACATGGCGTAATCAACTTAACATGTAGCATAAATAACGTGAGTAAACATAACATATCTCATCCATAGCATGGCAGCATAACATGTATCATCTATAACATAGCATCATGTCATGTACGTCTAGGAATTTTTTAAACATAACATATAACATATGTAACGTAGCAATCAACATAACATAAAACATATAGGTATGACCTATCAAACATAACATACATCATATGTAGCATAGTGACATAACATGGCATATCAAACATAACATGCATCATATGTAGCATAGTGACATAAACATGGCATATCAAACATAACATGCATCATATGTAGAATAGTGACATAAACATGGCATATCAAACATAACATGCATCATATGTAGCATAGTGACATAACATGGTATATCAAACATAACATGCATCATATGTAGCATAGTGACATAAACATGGCATATCAAACATAACATGCATCATATGTAGGATAGTGACATAAACATGGCATATCAAACATAACATGTAACCTAACAATCTAATCAGGTAACATATGCAGGATGCTTTTGAAAACATATATTATAGGTACGTAAATATAATTCTCAACATATTTGGGCGCGGCATTGTACCACTTCTTCATTATCATAGCGCGCATCCCTAAATAGGCCCGAGGTAGCAAGTCTCGAACCTAATAGGTTACTAGGTCCGATCTTAGTCCGTCGACCTAGGGCAATCGTCATAGCGTAGAAGCCCATCCTAGGCCCGAGTCTTACTCCATCGACCTAAGGCATCTTGGAGCCCATCCCGTACTAAGCCCGAGTCTTATTCCATCGACCTAGGGGCAATCATACATAGAAGCCCATCCTAGGCCCGAGTTTTATTCCATCGACCAAGGGCATCTTAGGAGCCCATCCCTTCTTAGACCCTGTTAGGGTCTTGGTACAAGCCATGCAGAAGGTAAAATACTTATATGCTTATTTTATAACATAGCTTATTTCATTTTGCAAACATAGCATACTTCATTTCATAACACATCATGCTTCCCTTCATGGACATATCATCTTTCATTTCGTAAACATGCCATTCTTCATTTCATAATATATCATTCTTCATTTCATCATCATGTCATATTCATGTCGTGAACATATCGTTTTGTTTCATTTCATAATCTCATCTTCTTCCATTTCATAACATATTTTAAATATCGCATACACATAGACATGGCAAAAAGGCATGGCATCAAAAGTAAGTAAACACTAACCTAAAGCATGTTATCTTCATCTAGCATTATTTAATATCACAAGTCAACATGAATTCACCCAACATAAAACACATGTTAACCTATTCATTTAACTTAACAACAAATTCATATGCACATAAGACTTATATTAAAACTTCATCTAATCCCCAAAATGCATGATGACCGAATGGTCCATAGGGTCTTCTAGGGTTATCTTTTATCCTAATTCATTTCATACAACAACAACTTCATTTGCATATAACATATGGATTAAAACTTCATTTGTTCACCCAAAAACCTAGGTTGGCCGAATGGTCCAAGTAGGGTTTTTAGGGTTAACC
Source organism: Wurfbainia villosa (assembly GCA_025175895.1). Taxonomy (NCBI): domain Eukaryota; kingdom Viridiplantae; phylum Streptophyta; class Magnoliopsida; order Zingiberales; family Zingiberaceae; genus Wurfbainia; species Wurfbainia villosa. The sequence continues at coordinate 30,322,335 of CM045995.1, forward strand.
TTTAACCTAATTCATTTCATATAACAACAACCTAATTCATTTCATATAACAACAACTTCATTTGCATATAACATATGGATTAAAACTTCATTTGTTCACCCAAAAACCTAGGTTGGCCGAATGGTCCAAGTAGGGTTTTTAGGGTTAACCTTTAACCTAATTCATTTCATATAACAACAACCTAATTCATTTCATATAACAACAACTTCATTTGCATATAACATATGGATTAAACCTTCATTTGTTCACCCAAAAACCTAGGTTGGCCGAATGGTCCAAGTAGGGTTTTTAGGGTTAACCTTTAACCTAATTCATTTCATATAACAACAACTTCATTTGCATATAACATATGGATTAAAACTTCATTTGTTCACCCAAAAACCTAGGTTGGCCGAATGGTCCAAGTAGGGATTTTAGGGTTAACTTTTGCCCTAATCCATCTTAATCCTAACATCATCATATAGTTACAAAAACATGACATAGAGCTTCATTAAAACCCTAAAATCATGGCATGGCCGAATAGGCTTTAGGGGCTATTAGGGTTAGCTTTTAACCTAATTCCTTTTTCCATGTTAACATCATCATCTACCTCCTAAACATAGCATACAACTCCATTGATAAACTAAAACATAGCTTGGTTAGATTTAACATATAGATTTCTTTTACAAACATCAATCGAAGCTACTTGTATGCAGGTGAGGGATACTTACATCCTTCGCTTTACTTTGGGTGGGGAAGATAACCTAAAGAACCAACCTAGCCTTTGCTTTCTTGCTTGGATGAGGTTCGGCCAAAAGAGGGAAATGGAGAGGGAGAGGCTCTAGGTTTCGGTGAGAAGGAGAAGAAGAGAGGAAGTGGCAAATTAGAACTTTCCCTCTTCTTTATAAAGGGAGGAAGAGAAGTTTCTCTTCTCTTCTTCCATGCCTCTTCATTTGCCTTTATCACACTTATCTATAATCCCCCCGCTTCCTCTAATGATAATATCCTATTGGGCTTCTGGTTAGTGGGTGCATCTATAGGGTTTTGCTATCTCTAGAGGTTTGGAGTTCAATTCCTAGGTCTTGCATCCATTTTTGGCTTATTTTCTTTTGTTTTGGAAAAGGCCCACCCAGGGCCTATGATCATCAAGCCAAAAATTCCTGTAAAATTGCTAGGATTTTTACGGGCGTTACAATCCTTCATACCTTTTAAAAGTTTCGTCCTCGAAACTTAGAACAATTGTGGGTACTTCTGCTTCATGTCCTCCTCGCGTTCCCAGGTAGCTTCCTCGTACCGTTGATTCTGCCACAGGACCTTTACTAAGGGCACCTCTTTGTTCCTTAGCCTCTTGATTTCTCGGTCTAGTATTTGGATAGGCCGACTTTCAATACTCAGGTCCTCTTGAACTTGTACTGTTTGTGGCTCGATCACTTGGTCCGTACTGGAAATGCATTTCTTGAGCACAGAGACATGGAACACGTTGTGAATAGCCGACATCTCTTAAGACAGCTCTAGCTTGTAAGCTACCTTGCCAATCCTCTGCAATATCGGATACGGTCCCACGTAGCGTGGACTCAGTTTACCCTTCCTTCCGAATCTCATCACTCCCTTCATAGGAGCCACTTTGAGGAATACTAGGTCCCCAACTTCGAATTCTAACGGTCTACGCCGCATATCCGCATAGCTCTTTTGTCGGCTCTGAGCAGTTTCAATTCTCTGACGGATGTTAGATAGCTCGGGTGGTGTCGATGAAATCCGTCTGAGTCCCATCCTCTTCTTTTCACCACCCTCGTATCAAAGATATGGGAGATCTACATTTCCTCCCGTATAGAGCCTCGTAGGGTGCCATTCCAATAGTAGCGTAGCTATTATTGTAGGTGAATTCGCCAAAACATAAGTATCGCACCACGGCTACCTTTGAAATCTAGGCGCAGCTTGTAACATATCCTCCAAGATCTTTATTTACTCTTTCTTGGTCATCTGGTCCATCTGGGATGGAAGGCGATCTTGAACAATAACCGTGCCTAGGGCCTTACAACACATTCGAAATGGGAAATAATGTGACCATCTCTTTCAGAAATGATGGTCTTAGGAATTCCATGTAGTCTGATAATTTCTCTAGCATATAATCGAGCTGGGCATTACTGTCGAATAGGTCATCTTGATTGCTAAGAAATGGGCGGACTTCGTCAATCTGTCCACAATTACCCATATAGCATCATAACCGTTTGTCGTCTTAGGCAATCCTGAGATGAAATCCATAGAAATGTCCTCCCATTTCCATTCTGGAATCTGGATCGGCTGCAGTGTTCCTCCAGGTCTCTGGTGTTCTGCCTTAACCCTCTGGCAGTTCAGGCAAGTACTGACATACTGAGCCACATCTCTTTTCATTCCGAACCACCAGAACTTTCGTTTTAGGTCTTGGTACATCTTGGTGGTTCCAGGATGCATCGCATAAGGAGTTCTGTGAGCTTCCTCAAATATCTCCTTCCGCAATTCTGGATCGTCGGGAATATACAAGCGATCCCGGAGGTAGAGTACTCCACTACCAGAGATTCGAAACCCGTCGTCCTTTCCTTCTAAGACCTCTTGCTTGATCCTCTGAAGGCTTGGGTCACGGGCTTGCTTTTCCAGTATATCATCGAACAACGTCGGTGTTGTCGTCATGGTTGAGAGCTGTCCGGAGATGATTTCAACCCCGTAACGCATAATCTCTTTTTCTAAGGGTTGAGATAACACTGATAGAGGCATCAAGGTGGCGCAGGACTTACTGCTGAGTGCATCCGCCACCTTGTTAGCTTTCCCCGGATGGTAGAGAATCTCACAGTCATAATCCTTGACGAGTTCAAGCCATCTGCGCTGTCTCATGTTCAGGTCCTTCTGTGTGAAGAAATATTTCAGACTCTGGTGGTCTGTATAGATCCTACACTGAGCTCCATAGAGATAATGCCTCCATGTTTTGAGAGTAAAGACAACGACCGCTAGCTCTAAATCGTGGGTGGGATAATTCCTTTCATGTTCCTTGAGTTTCCTAGAGGCGTAGGCAATGACCTTGCCATTCTGCATAAGTACAGCTCCGAGTCCCAACATGGAAGCATCACTGTACATGTCGAAGCCTTCATTACTATCCGGAAGAGCAAGAATTGGAGCGCTGGTCAGTCTCCTTTTTAATTCTGTGAAACTTCTTTCGCAGGCGTCCGTCCACTCATATTTCTTGTTCTTTCTGGTGAGGATCACTTCGTTCCGGTTACGTATTGCTGTCGCGACTAACACAATCCACAAATGTCAGTCACGAAGAATACATCGTCACGAATGATGAACGCTACGGTTCCAGTTACTCACAGCTTCAATCTTTATTGGGTCTACCATTACTCCGTTCTTGGATATCACGTGACCTAAAAATGATACTTGTTCAAGCCAGAACTCGCATTTGGAGAACTTTGCGAATAGCTATTTTTCCCGAAGAATCTGCAATACCACATTCAGGTGTTCTGCATGCTCCTCGGGGGTTCTCGAATATATTAGTATGTCGTCTATGAAGACGATCACAAACTTGTCGAGGAATGCCGAGAATACCCGATTCATCAAATCCATGAACAGGGCAGGTGCATTCGTCACTCCGAAGGGCATAACTACGAACTCGTAATGCCCATACCTTGTCCGGAAGGCCGTCTTTGGTATATCATCTGGTTTTACTTTTACTTGATGATAGCCGGACCTCAGGTCAATCTTAGAGAAGACGGCGGCACCTTTTAGTTGGTCGAACAGGTCATCAATCCGCGGTAAAGGATCTGCGGTTCTTGATCGTCACATTGTTCGCGCTCGTTTCGCATAGACCCATCTTTCTTCTTCACCTGACTTTGGAGCTCCCCATGGAAGCGACTTGGCCGAATAAGTCCCTTGTCGAGTAACTCCTGTAGGCATCACTGAAGTTCCTTTAATTCGGTAGGCGCCCGTACGGTAAGGTGCTTTAGAGATCGGGTTAGTACCGGGAATCAACTCGATCTCAAATTCTACCTCTCTATCTGGGGCTAACCACGGTAGTTCATCAGAATACCTGCAGGTAGTTGCATACAACTCGACATTCTCTAGCTTACGGTCCTCATCTTGACTTGTATCGACTCGTGTGCGAAACCCGGTGCACCTTGTCAACATCTTACGTGCTGTAGGGTTGATAAAATCTTATTGACTCTTCTCCTCGGTTCTCCGATAAATTCGAACTTAGGCTCCGCCTCACAGAATACCACTTTCCTTTTTGGCACTCGATCGAAGCCGTACTTGCTTAGGAAATCCATGCCCAATATAATGTCATAATCACTGCATGTCGAGCACTATCGGATCGCGATGAGTTCTCTGTCTACAATTACGATGGGTGCGGCTCGCAGGGCATTACCTCTCAGAGGGTAGTGTGGTTAAGAACTTGTGATCTAGAGCTTGTGGTGGTATGTCTATCTTTCCAGTAAAGTGCGTAGAAACAAACGAATGTGTTGCCCCAGTGTTAAATAATGCAGTAGCATGCTGACAGAAAATAAATATCTGACCTGTGACAACTGTAGAGGCATTTGCCACATCTTCTTGGGTGAGAGAGAATACCTAGCATCTGTCATATGGTGGTGGGGCTTCTAGTCTCCTTGGTGGATTGGGGTTCCTTCGATTGCGGCCTGCATCTGATGTAACTGTGGAGGAGCACTCCTGGGCTGGGCATACGGCTGAGGAGGTGCCTGAACCTGGATAGGACAGTCCTTGATTCTATGCCCTGTCCATCCACAGTTGTAACATCGATTTGTGCCTTGGTAGCATACTCCAGGATGTATCTTCCCACAGGTAGCACACAGAGGGATCCTGGGCTGCTTGCTCATTAGGATTCTCCCATTGTCTTCTCTTGCCAGTGGGGTTCCCTTTCCAAGCACTCTGGTTCCTCTGATCTCCTGACTGGGCCTGACCCCTGCCTTCACTCAGTGCTTTCTTTTGCCGACTAATGTTGTTCAGGTAATGCTCGGTAATTAAGGCACTACTGAACAGCTCCTCTGCGGTCTGCGGTCTATGAACTCCGCCGGCCACATTCAGAGCTATTTCTGGTCGGAGCATCTTCAGCATGAGTCTGACCCTTTCTCTTTCCGTGCTTACCAACTCTGGGCACAGGCGTGCGAGTCGGTTGAATCTCTTCACGGCTTCGCTGACCGATAGGTCACCTTGTCGGAACCCAGTGAACTCGTCGTAATGCTTGTTGGTCACCCTCATGTGGAAGAATTCTTCGAAGAACTCGTACTCGAAATCTGTCCATCTCATCTGATTTACTTGTCTCTTGGTTTTAACCCGTTCCCACCACACATCAGAGCATCTCGAAAGGCGAGAATGATACACTTAATCTTCTCGCATTCGGGCCATCCCAAAGTAGCTCCACGATGCTTTCCATCGTCTTGAACTAGGCTTGGGCATCCCGGCCATGGTTCACCAGATGCAGAAATTTTCGCTTTAGTCTCGCCACTTTGGATCGTAAGCTTCGTCGAACCATCGGGCTGGGGCCCGTTGGTGGGGCAGTAGGGTTTCCTCGCTGATTCATTAGGGTAGTTATTACTTGTTGTTGTTCTGTAACTTGTCGTTGGAGTTCTGTGACTACGTGTGTAAGGTCATGCGGGGGTGCTAGCTCATCAGCTCTACTATTGCGTCTTCCAGACATGTTTATCTTCATATATTAAGGTAAAACTAGTATAAGTTTTCGTTCGTTGTCCTACGCATACTTAGACCAAAGCTAACATAAAGTCATTTTAAGCTTAAGGCATCATTCATGTTCTCATGCATAGTTTAAGCTTAAGGTATTTCATATCGTACAAGAACAAGCATAAGGGTATCATACCTATTTTCATGCATATTTAAGCTAGAAGCATTTCCTATCATACATGGAAAACAAATTCACAAAATTAGAGAAGACATAGAATTCTTACTTGGAGCGGCAGGATTTGGAGTTTGATGTGTGTGTAGTGGAAAGGCAGATCCGCTCTGATACCAATCTGTCACGCCCGCCCTTTTCGGGACCCAGAATCCGGAGGGGGCTGCGCGTGATGCGACCGTACATACATACATACATACATACATACAGCGGAAGACTTTATACATATTTCGTACTTCTTACAGCGGAAGACTTTAGACATTATTTTTTTTTCTTTTATAACATAAACATGCATTGACATATATATATATATATACTTCTTCTTCTTCACATAGAGCATGCATCATAACATATATAGATACTTCTTCTTACTTCTTCTTTACTTCTTCTTATTAACATAGAGCATGCATTATAACTTAGATAGATACTTAGTGCTTAGTTCAGGTTCATAACCATCGTTGTCATACGGAGACATAAGTAAGGACATCCATAAACATCATCATCATAGGTAAACATATATATATATAAACCTAACGGATCTTCTCCACCATGCCACTGCCACACACATTTGGCCCCTCCTGCTGCTCCCTTTAGTTTATCCATCCCTTACCCTTATCTGCAGTACGAGGGAAAGATAAACTATAAGCACATAGGCTTAGTAAGATCCAGTCCTACTCACAAAAACCATATATCGACATTAATCATAGCATGTACCATTCATAACATATAAGCATGTAACATTCATAACATATAAGCCACATAACATGTAACATACATGGCGTAATCAACTTAACATGTAGCATAAATAACGTGAGTAGACATAACATATCTCATCCATAGCATGACAGCATAACATGTATCATCTATAACATAGCATCATGTCATATACGTCTAGGACTTATTTAAACATAACATATAACATATGTAACGTAGCAATCAACATAACATAAAACATATAGGTATGACCTATCAAACATAACATACATCATATGTAGCATAGTGACATAACATGGCATATCAAACATAACATGCATCATATGTAGCATAGTGACATAAACATGGCATATCAAACATAACATGCATCATATGTAGCATAGTGACATAAACATGGCATATCAAACATAACATGAATCATATGTAGCATAGTGACATAAACATGGCATATCAAACATAACATGCATCATATGTAGCATAGTGACATAAACATGGCATATCAAACATAACATGCATCATATGTAGCATAGTGACATAAACATGGCATATCAAACATAACATGTAACCTAACAATCTAATCAGGTAACCTATGCAGGATGCTTTTGAAAACATATATTATAGGTACGTAAATATAATTCTCAACATATTTGGGCCCGACATTGTACCACTTCTTCATTATCATAGCGCACATCCCTAAATAGGCCCGAGGTAGCAAGTCTCGAACCTAATAGGTTACTAGGCCCGATCTTAGTCCGTCGACCTAGGGCAATCGTCATAGCGTAGAAACCCATCCTAGGCCCGAGTCTTACTCCATCGACGTAAGGCATCTTGGAGCCCATCCCGTACTAGGCCCGAGTCTTATTCCATCGACCTAGGGGCAATCATGCATAGAAGCCCATCCTAGGCCCGAGTCTTATTCCATCGACCAAGGGCATTTTAGGAGCCCATCCCTTCTTAGACCCTGTTAGGGTCTTGGTACAAGCCATGCAGAAGGTAAAATACTTATATGCTTATTTTATAACATAGCTTATTTCATTTTGCAAACATAGCATACTTCATTTCATAACACATCATGCTTCCCTTCATGGACATATCATCTTTCATTTCGTAAACATGCCATTCTTCATTTCATAATATATCATTCTTCATTTCATCATCATGTCATATTCATGTCGTGAACATATCGTTTTGTTTCATTTCATAATCTCATCTTCTTCCATTTCATAACATATTTTAAATATCGCATACACATAGACATGGCAAAAAGGCATGGCATCAAAAGTAAGTAAACACTAACCTAAAGCATGTTATCTTCATCTAGCATTATTTAATATCACAAGTCAACATGAATTCACCCAACATAAAACACATGTTAACCTATTCATTTAACTTAACAACAAATTCATATGCACATAAGAATTATATTAAAACTTCATCTAATCCCCAAAATGCATGATGGCCGAATGGTCCATAGGGTCTTCTAGGGTTATCTTTTAACCTAATTCATTTCATACAACAACAACTTCATTTGCATATAACATATGGATTAAAACTTCATTTGTTCACCCAAAAACCTAGGTTGGCCGAATGGTCCAAGTAGGATTTTTAGGGTTAACCTTTAACCTAATTCATTTCATATAACAACAACCTAATTCATTTCATATAACAACAACTTCATTTTCATATAACATATGGATTAAAACTTCATTTGTTCACCCAAAAACCTAGGTTGGCCGAATGGTCCAAGTAGGGTTTTTAGGGTTAACCTTTAACCTAATTCATTTCATATAACAACAACCTAATTCATTTCATATAACAACAACTTCATTTGCATATAACATATGGATTAAACCTTCATTTGTTCACCCAAAAACCTAGGTTGGCCGAATGGTCCAAGTAGGGTTTTTAGGGTTAACCTTTAACCTAATTCATTTCATATAACAACAACCTAATTCATTTCATATAACAACAACTTCATTTTCATATAACATATGGATTAAAACTTCATTTGTTCACCCAAAAACCTAGGTTGGCCGAATGGTCCAAGTAGGGTTTTTAGGGTTAACCTTTAACCTAATTCATTTCATATAACAACAACCTAATTCATTTCATATAACAACAACTTCATTTGCATATAACATATGGATTAAACCTTCATTTGTTCACCCAAAAACCTAGGTTGGCCGAATGGTCCAAGTAGGGTTTTTAGGGTTAACCTTTAACCTAATTCATTTCATATAACAACAACTTCATTTGCATATAATATATGGATTAAAACTTCATTTGTTCACCCAAAAACCTAGGTTGGCCGAATGGTCCAAGTAGGGATTTTAGGGTTAACTTTTGCCCTAATCCATCTTAATCCTAACATCATCATATAGTTACAAAAACATGACATAGAGCTTCATTAAAACCCTAAAATCATGGCATGGCCGAATAGGCTTTAGGGGCTATTAGGGTTAGCTTTTAACCTAATTCCTTTTTCCATGTTAACATCATCATCTACCTCCTAAACATAGCATACAACTTCATTGATAAACTAAAACATAGCTTGGTTAGATTTAACATATAGATTTCTTTTACAAACATCAATCGAAGCTACTCGTATGCAGGTGAGGGATACTTACATCCTTCGCTTTGCTTTGGGTGGGGAAGATAACCTAAAGAACCAACCTAGCCTTTGCTTTCTTGCTTGGATGAGGTTCGGCCAAAAGAGGGAAATGGAGAGGGAGAGGCTCTAGGTTTCGGTGAGAAGGAGAAGAAGAGAGGAAGTGGCAAATTAGAACTTTCCCTCTTCTTTATAAAGGGAGGAAGAGAAGTTTCTCTTCTCTTCTTCCATGCCTCTTCATTTGCCTTTATCACACTTATCTATAATCCCCCCCTTCCTCTAATGATAATATCCTATTGGGCTTCTGGTTAGTGGGTGCATCTATAGGGTTTGGCTATCTCTAGAGGTTTGGAGTTCAATTCCTAGGTCTTGCATCCATTTTTGGCTTATTTTCTTTTGTTTTGGAAAAGGCCCACCCAAGGCCCATGATCATCAAGCCAAAAATTCCTGTAAAATTGCTAGGAATTTTACGGGCGTTACAAAGTCCAAGTCATGGGTACTTGGCATGGAAAGTCCAAGTGGGACACTTGGCATTTGGTAAAGTCCAAGTCTTGAGTACTTGGCATGAAAAGTCCAAGTGGGACACGTGGCGCATGGAAAGTCCAAGTCATGGGTACTTGGCATTTGGAAAGTCCAAGTCTTGAGTACTTGGCATGAGAAGTCCAAGCATGGGTCTTGGCAAATGAGAAGTCCAAGCATGGGTCTTGGCAAATGAGAAGTCCAAGCATGGGTCTTGGCAAATGGAAAGTCCAAGCTTGAGTCTTGGCATTTGGGAAGTCCAAAGGGATTGATTTTGGCAGCGTAAAGTCCAAGCGGAGTCTTGGCGGCATAAGTCCAATGTGCCTTGGCGGTGTAGACACCGTTAGCATGACATAGCCGAGGGAAGCACCTGGAGGCTAGCGCGATGGATGAACAAGTCATGGATGACTTGGAGGGATCTGAGAGGCGTGAGGCTGATGGAGGTGGCTAGAAGGCTTAAGTCTAGGCTAAGGGTGGTCTAGCAAGTATGGGGGCACCATACTTGGGTTAAAACCTCATGTTTGAGCCGTTTAAAGCCAGGCTCGCCGCTATGGCGGTCGCCAGATTAGCGATCATTCGCTAGTGTTGAGCCTGTAACGCTCCATAGCCGATCGCGGTCGACTACGGTCTTGGCATGATCGCTAAGAGATCCGTTGGAGTTTTTCTAGCGTGGATCGATCCATTGTCTCACGACAACAGTTGCATCAGTCGACTGGTGACTTATGGCAGTCGACTGATAGGTGGAAATCCAGCTCGACGCAGGTTATAAAGGTAGCTCGGAAGGAGGGTTTTCAAAGCGATTTTCTTGGACGTTTTGAAGCGATTTGCTGCTGCAAATCAGGGCTTTCAAGTGCTAGTCCAAGGCAATCAACAAGCAAGCTTCTAAAGAGTTTTTGTAAAGTGTTCTTTATTTCTCTTGTTGTATTTCCTCTTATATTTGCATATTGTATTTAGATTATTGTTGTAATCTTATTGTAAGAGGTTTCTCCACCTCCGACTTGTTTCGAGAAGGAGTATTTGTGATTAGTGAGTGCGTGTGCATCACTAGGGCTCTTTAGAGCTCGATCCGTGGAGTAGGAACCGTTCGGTTCCGAACCACATTATATACTTGTGTTCGTGATTGTTGAATTTTGTTATTGCTTTCATTTCTATATTCTGCTGCTCTAACGAAATTGTAGACACGATCACGATTGAATTCCATCTTCGTACGGTCACAACGCTATTCACCCCCCCTCTAGCGCCCTCAAATCTCCAACAAGTGGTATCAGAGCACGGTGGCTCTTCAACGGATTAACAACCGGGAGCAAGACGCTAGAGGGTGAAGATGGAATTCCAAGACAAGCTTGGATGGGACATCAACACGCCGGTCCCATACTCCTTCTATGGACAAGAAGGTTTTAGACAATGAAAGGCAAGGATCGAAGATTTTCTAATGATGAGGGACTTCGAAGAATGGTCAATCTTAATGGAGGGATATAGCTATCCAATAGGACCAAGGGGAGGCTTCCTCAAGAAGAAGAAGTGGAGTGAAAATCAACTCCAAGCCTTCGAGAAAAACATGAAGGTAGTAAAATTTATTCTTGATTTGGTCCCTAATGAAATTGTGTGTATGGTAGGGGACTATATGGATGCTAAGGAGTTGTGGAGCCAAGTGGCAAAGCTCCATGATAACTCATCATTGGTCCAAGAAGAAGAAGAAGAAGAAGAGTGCTCATCCTCTCAAGCTAAAAAAGAAGCAAGTACATCTTCATCCAAAGAGCTTGAGGATTCGGAGGTTGATAGGGAATCAACATCTGGATCGGAAGAGGTGGAGGAAGTGGAAGAAGCATCCACTTCTAGGATTGAGGAGATGATTAGATTTTCCTCAACACCGGAGCATCAAGAAGAAGCTTCCACATCCGGTCAAGATGAAGAAGTTTCAATTCCAACACCTTCCACCACCATAGGTAACTCAAACATGTCAATTAATAATAAAGTGAATATTATATGCTTTGAGTGTAGGGAGAAAGGACACTACAAGAGTAAGTGTCCTAAACGGGTTAAGAAGACTCCACCCGTGCCAAAAGTCAAGGAGACCAGTGCCTCAATGAAAAAGACCAAGGAGCAAGTGATTTGCTTCAAATGCCGACTACCGGGTCATTACCGGAGTCAATGCCCGAAGGGGGAGAAGAAGGGGCAAAGGGGAGCATCACAAGTAGGGGGAGCTACTAAGGCTAACCCTAAGGTATATCAAGTTAATAATGCTCTTTCTTTAGTTAATAGACAAAAGCATGCTAGAAATTTCAATTCCCTAGCAATTTGCCATGAAAAGCATGCTAATAGAAATAAATACTTTTGTTTAGGAGCTAAAAATGTTTACCTTAGGAGTAAGGAGAAATTTGGGACTAATGTCCCTAAAAATATTTTACCTAAGGAATCAATTAGGAAAATAGGAGAACATCTAGATCTAAATCCTAAATGGACTAGGCATATGCCTAGAAAGTCTCATGCCCATGGTTTAAATCAAAATTCTAAAATTGGGCAATTAGAATTAGAGAATCAAGTGTTGGATCGAGAAGCGTCGCTAGAGGGGGGTGAATAGCGATCGTAAAACTTTCGTTTTCGTTCGTTCGATAGGCAAAGTAAACGAGTAAACACAGCGGAAAATAAAATGACACGTTTATTTTACTTGGTTCACAACCCAGTGGTTGCTACTCCAAGGCCCTATCGGTCCTTGACCGCGTACGGAGGGCAAAGCACTATAACGTCTCCTCCTCGTTGGAGGTAGGAGACAACGATCACAAAATCCGGAAGTACGAGGATGAGGCAACAAGCCTACCTCACCTCGTTACAAAAAAAACAACGAATACAATAATAAAAGGTATTACTAGATGCTGCTGCCGACGAAGAAGATCTGAGGTTATCGTCGCGTCGGTGTTATGACGGTGTTGAAGCGTTGGCGTTGTAGGAGCACTTGATGAATAATTGATGTGATTTGGAGTGGAATCCTCCCCTCCTTTTATAGACTTTGGCCTCTGAAATTGTCTCCTATTTCTTTGGAACGGATCATGGATTTTTCCAAATTTTATCGCGAAGTGGCCGCGTTAAACGTTATTCGTTTTGACCTAGCGCAAAAGCTGAGTCGTCGCCATCAGTCGACTGATGACTCCCATCAATCGACTGATGGGCATCGATCGGCCGATATGTGTCCAGTCAACATCCCGACAGCCACTTCACGCAATAAGAGGTTAGCTCAGAAAATGATAAATGCGACGGTTTCTGACCGTCCGATCTCGACCTAGACCTTCCACGGGAAGTCTTAATCGGATCGCCGCCTATGGTCGTCCCCGTAAAGAGGACACAACCTTACAATCTCTCACTCACACGAGCTTACCTCGATAGTAGCTCTCACTTCCGGCCTTCCACTTGATTCCTTCGGCTCCCTCCGAAGTCACTCGAGTGTCGCCCGACCACCGCGGCTTCCTCCGGGTGTCGCTAGCCTTTAGCTCCAGCTTTAATACTTTTCTGCACACTTGATAGCTCATGAGATAACGATGTAAACTTAACTTTGTGTCTTTGCCATAATCAAAACACAGGTTCGATTATCTAGTGCCCCTGCACCAACAATCTCCCCCTTTTTGATCTATGGCAAACCAACACAAAGTTAAGGGAAATTAAAGCATAAACCAAGTATAGTAAATGATGAATGTCATTTTCAAAAACTCCCCCTTAACCAAAACTCCCTCTTAACCCTTGGTGAGTTTTGAAAGAGATACTTTAGTTCAAAATTAAATAAATTTTGTGTTACTCCCCCTTAACTTTCGCTCTTCTCCCCCTTTTGCCATAAATCAAAATAAACGTTGGGGTTTGTTATATAAAAATAGGGGTTGAAAGACAATATGGTATATGCATGCATCAAAATAAATCAACTATGAGTCCAAGCATGCGTCTAGCAGTAATTAGATAGTAGATTGGTTCGGTGTGTCCCTCAGCACCAATAATCTAAAGGTTTGTAATATAACCCTTTAGGGTTAGTTTGCTCTCCCCCTTAGTCAAATATATGAAGTATAAGAGATGTAGGGGGCGCTAAATTTTGGCCTAAGGTTTGTTAAGTACAATAGTTGAAAAAATAAGTAATATTTTGAAGAGGTTGTTTTAACTATATTTCAATTATCCTTAACATCTCACCTGTGTCTATATGATCAAGCATGTCATACTTATGTGTTTTTGTGAGATGACTTTCAATTTAGTTGATTAAGTGCATTTAGGTTCAAGTAATTTTATGTTAGATTTGGATTTGACCCTAGGCTTGTCAAGTTTACCTTTTCAAGATCATGGCTTCCAGGTCGTGGCGAGGCACAGGGGCCTTCTTTTATCGGATCATCGACCACTTCCTTAGACAAAGCCATTTTCAAGAAAATGATGACTTGACTCACCTAAGATTATTTCCTAGTCTAACTGGTTATTTTTGAAAAGAGGCTCCCCGAGGCTCAATCTTTTCGTAGGATTTTAGTTGGTTATGTACGTGTTCTAAGTGAGTTCAAAAGTTTTAAAGCACAAACTTTTTAGGTTAAAGCATGCAATTTCTAAGTCAAAGCACAAACATGTTTTGTACTGGCTCCCCCTAGACCGTTGAATCGGTTCGGTCTATCCACATAGTGGATTTGGTCCTTGGGAACCCAGTACGTGTTGGATCCTAGAGTTGAGATCAAAAAGTTCTTAGGGACCCATGCTTGGACTCTTTGATGACTACGATTTACGATAGACATATATGACCTATTCGTAGTCGTTGACCTAAATCCGAGTCCGACTTTGTTGTACACTGCTCTTTGGCTTCCAAGTAGTCGATTAAGGTTCTTAGATCCCAACGTGAACCTTTCCAACCTAGCCTCAACCTCTTGAACTTGGTCTTTCAAGAGAGAATTCTCCTCCTCAAGTTTTTCAATTTGAGTTGAGTTTCCCTCTTGAACTTGACTAGTTAAAGGGGTTAGAGTAGCCTCTTGCTTGAGGGTTTCAACCTCCTCAAGTAATGACTCAACCCTAGACTCGGACTTAGTTAATTTCCTATTAAGCATTTTAATTGTATTGTAAAGCGTAGTAATTAAAGAGCGATTAACCTTGACTTTCCCTTTTGGTTCGGCTTTGAGTTTTCTCTCGATTCTCTCGAAATAATCTTCGGGGTCGGAGTCGGAGTTGTAGTTGGACTCGGCTTCGGATTCTGACTCGGACTCCTCCGTTCTTGCCATGTAAGCTATGTCTTCTCTGTTGTCCCAAGTTGCATGGAAGGCTTTTCTTGCTACCTTTTTCTTTTGGTTCTCATTCTTCAATTTCCTTCTTTGTCCTGCAAGTAGAGCAATACCTCTCTCGGCCCGGACCACGTTAGTTTGCTCATGAAGTTCAAACTCGTAAAATAATTGCCTAACCTAAGCTTCGAAAGGTCCTTAGAGACCTTGTAGACATCGACCATGGATGCCCACAAGGTAGTCCTAGGGAAAGCATTTAAAGCGTACCTTATAAGGTCCCGGTTCTCTAAGGCTTGCCCGATCGAATGAAGACCGTTGACGATATCTTGGATCCGCACATGTAGTTGGGTGGCGGTCTCATGATCCTGCATCTTTAGATTATACAGTTTATTTAAAAGTAAATCTCTTTTACATACCTTAGCATCGGCCGTCCCTTCGTGTAAGTCAATCAATTTATTCCAGAAGTCTTTGGCGCTAATGAATGGTCCGATGCGATTGAGTTCCTCCTTGGACAAGCCGCATTGCAATATTTGGGTTGCTCTTGCATCGGCTTCTATTTGCCTCTTGGTTGCATTTGTCCACTTGTTGAAATCCAAGGCCTCTCCTTGATCATTGGTGGGTAGAGCAAAGCCGGTTTGGATTATTATCCAAGTCTCGACTTGTGTTTTCAAGAAACACTCCATCCGACCTTTCCAATAACGGAAATCATCTCCGTTAAAGAACGGAGGTCGGGTGGTGCTATACCCCTCAATGTGAGCCATTAAGTCTCTTGCAAAAATACAAATAAAACCAAAGAGAATTCCAAGACTTGGTCTTGGATTAGTAGTGTGGGAAATAATAGGAAATAAACAGAAATAAATAAGAAGAATAAGAAACTAAAACAAATTAGAAACTTACGACCTTCGGTGTCCCCGAAAGGCTACTGAACGTTGGATTTTGGGGCTGGAAACAGCGTGTTATGAGGGTAAACCCTAGTAAGAAATGTAGATCTTTCTGCGAGCTTCGAGTTGGTACATAGATCGTTATGTGAGTCCACTTGTGCGAAAAGTTATGGCCGTTTACCGTCGGCTACTCCAAGAGAGAAACTTGCAAGCACACAACCAAAGAAAGCGTGCAAGACTTCGTCTTGGATTAGTAGTGTGGGAGGAATAAAAACCAGAGAAAGATACGAATCGAAAAATACGAACAAAAAACCAAAACGTGCTAGATCGGTGGTTTCACCAAATCTTAGCGCCCCCGCTCTGATACCAATTGTTGGATCGAGAAGCGTCGCTAGAGGGGGGGTGAATAGCGATCGTAAAAACTTTTCGTTAGATTCGCTCATAAAAAAGCGAGTAAACACAGTGGAAAATAAAATGACACGTTTATTTTACTTGGTTCACAACCCAGTGGTTGCTACTCCAAGGCCCTATCGGTCCTTGACCGCGTACGGAGGGCAAAGCACTATAACGTCTCCTCCTCGTTGGAGGTAGGAGACAACAATCACAAAATTCGGAAGTACGAGGATGAGGCAACAAGCCTACCTCACCTCGTTACAAAAAAAACAACGAATACAATAATAAAAAGTGTTACTAGATGCTCGGCGAAGAAGATCCGAGGTTGTCCGCGTCGGCGTTATGACGGTGTTGAAGCGTTGGCGTTGTAGGAGCACTTGATGAATAATTGATGTGATTTGGAGGAATCCTCCTCGCTTTTATAGACTTTTGCCTCTGAAATTGTCTCCTATTTCTTTGGAGCGGATCATGGATTTTTCCAAATTTTATCGCGAGGCGCGTCAAGCGTTATCCGCTTTTGACCTAGCGCAAAAGGAGTCGCCGCCATCCCGATCGATGACTCCCATCGATCGATCGATGGGCATCGATCGATCGCTATGTGTCCATCCGATGCCCGGCTTAGCCACTACGCAATAAGAGGTTAGCTCGAAAATGATAAATGCGACGGTTTCACGTCTGATCTCGACCTAGACCTTCCACGGGAAGTCTTAATCGGATCGCCGCCTATGGTCGTCCCCATAAAGAGGACACAACCTTACAATCTCTCACTCACACGAGCTTACCTCGATAGTAGCTCTCGCTTTCGGCCTTCCACTTGATTCCTTCGGCTCCCTCCGAAGTCACTCGAGTGTCGCCCAACCACCGCGGCTTCCTCCGGGTGTCGCTAGCCTTTACCTCCAGCTTTAATACTTTTCTGCACACTTGATAGCTCGTGAGATAACGATGTAAACTTAACTTTGTGTCTTTGCCATAATCAAAACACAGGTTCGATTATCTAGTGCCCCTGCACCAACAATCTCCCCCTTTTTGATCTATGGCAAACCAACATAAAGTTAAGGGAAATTAAAGCATAAACCAAGTATAGTAAATGATGAATGTCATTTTCAGAAACTCCCCCTTAACCAAAACTCCCTCTTAACCCTTGGTGAGTTTTGAAAGAGATACTTTAGTTCAAAATTAAATAAATTTTGTGTTACTCCCCCTTAACTTTCGCTCTTCTCCCCCTTTTGCCATAAATCAAAATAAACGTTGGGGTTTGTTATATACAAATAGGGGTTGAAAGACAATATAGTATATGCATGCATCAAAATAAATCAACTATGAGTCCAAGCATGCATCTAGCAGTAATTAGATAGATTGGTTCGAGGTGTGTCCCTCTGCACCAATAATCTAAAGGTTTGTAATATAACCCTTTAGGGTTAGTTTGCTCTCCCCCTTAGTCAAATATATGAAGTATAAGAGATGTAGGGGGCGCTAAATTTTGGCCTAAGGTTTGTTAAGTACAATAGTTGAAAAAATAAGTAGTATTTTGAAGAGGTTGTTTTAACTATATTTCAATTATCCTTAACATCTCACCTGTGTCTATATGATCAAGCATGTCATACTTATGTGTTTTTGTGAGATGACTTTCAAATAAGTTGATTAAGTGCATTTAGGTTCAAGTAATTTTATGTTAGATTTGGATTTGACCCTAGGCTTGTCAAGTTTACCTTTTCAAGATCATGGCTTCCAGGTCGTGGCGAGGCACAGGGGCCTTCTTTTATCGGATCATCGACCACTTCCTTAGACAAAGCCATTTTCAAGAAAATGATGACTTGACTCACCTAAGATTATTTCCTAGTCTAACTGGTTATTTTTTTTGAAAAGAGGCTCCCGAGGCTCAATCTTTTAAATAGGATTTTAGTTGGTTATGGTGTTCTAAGTGAGTTCAAAAGTTTTAAAGCACAAACTTTTTAGGTTAAAGCATGCAATTTCTAAGTCAAAGCACAAACATGTTTTGTCTTGGCTCCCTAGACCGTTGAATCGGTTCGGTCTATCCACATAGTGGATTTGGTCATAGGAACCCGATGCGTGTTGGATCCTAGAGTTGAGATCAAAAAGTTCTTAGGGACCCATGCTTGGACTCTTTGATGACTACGATTTACGATAGACATATATGACCTATTCGTAGTCGTTGACCTAAATCCGAGTCCGACTTTGTTGTACACTGCTCTTTGGGTTCCAAGTAGTCGATTAAGGTTCTTAGAACCCAACGTGAACCTTTCCAACCTAGCCTCAACCTCTTGAACTTGGTCTTTCAAGAGAGAATTCTCCTCCTCAAGTTTTTCAATTTGAGTTGAGTTTCCCTCTTGAACTTGACTAGTTAAAGGGGTTAGAGTAGCCTCTTTCTTGAGGGTTTCAACCTCCTCAAGTAATGACTCAACCCTAGACTCGGACTTAGTTAATTTCCTATTAAGCATTTTAATTGTATTGTAAAGCGTAGTAATTAAAGAGCGATTAACCTTGACTTTCCCTTTTGGTTCGGCTTTGAGTTTTCTCTCGATTCTCTCGAAATAATCTTCGGGGTCGGAGTCGGAGTTGTAGTTGGACTCGGCTTCGGATTCTGACTCGGACTCCTCCGTTCTTGCCATGTAAGCTATGTCTTCTCTGTTGTCCCAAGTTGCATGGAAGGCTTTTCTTGCTACCTTTTTCTTTTGGTTCTCATTCTTCAATTTCCTTCTTTGTCCTGCAAGTAGAGCAATACCTCTCTCGGCCCGGACCACGTTAGTTTGCTCATAAAGTTCAAACTCAGAAAATAATTCGTCTAACCTAAGCTTCGAAAGGTCCTTAGAGACCTTGTAGACATTGACCATGGATGCCCACAAGGTAGTCCTAGGGAAAGCATTTAAAGCGTACCTTATAAGGTCCCGGTTCTCTATGGCTTGCCCGATCGAATGAAGACCGTTGACGATATCTTGGATCCGTGCATGTAGTTGGGTGGCGGTCTCATGATCCTGCATCTTTAGATTATACAGTTTATTTAAAAGTAAATCTCTTTTACATACCTTAGCATCGGCCGTCCCTTCGTGTAAGTCAATCAATATATTCCAGAAGTCTTTGGCGCTAATGAATGGTCCGATGCGGTTGAGTTCCTCCTTGGACAAGCCGCATTGCAATATTTGGGTTGCTCTTGCATCGGCTTCTATTTGCCTCTTGGTTGCATTTGTCCACTTGTTGAAATCCAAGGCCTCTCCTTGATCATTGGTGGGTAGAGCAAAGCCGGTTTGGATTATTATCCAAGTCTCGACTTGTGTTTTCAAGAAACACTCCATCCGACCTTTCCAATAACGGAAATCATCTCCGTTAAAGAACGGAGGTCGGGTGGTGCTATACCCCTCAATGTGAGCCATTAAGTCTCTTGCAAAAATACAAATAAAACCAAAGAGAATTCCAAGACTTGGTCTTGGATTAGTAGTGCGGGAAATAATAGGAAATAAACAGAAATAAATAAGAAGAATAAGAAACTAAAACAAATTAGAAACTTACGACCTTCGGTGTCCCCGAAAGGCTACTGAACGTTGGATTTTGGGGCTGGAAACAGCGTGTTATGAGGGTAAACCCTAGTAAGAAATGTAGATCTTTCTGAGAGCTTCGATTTGGTACATAGATCGTTATGTGAGTCCACTTGTGCGAAAAGTTATGGCCGTTTTACCGTCGGCTACTCCAAGAGAGAAAACTTGCAAGCACACAACCAAAAGAAACGTACCAAGACTTCGTCTTGGATTAGTAGTGCGGGAGGAATAAAAACCAGAGAAAGATACGAATCGAAAAATACGAACAAAAAACCAAAACGTGCTAGATCGGTGGTTTCACCAAATCTTAGCGCCCCCGCTCTGATACCAATTGTTGGATCGAGAAGCGTCGCTAGAGGGGGGGTGAATAGCGATCGTAAAACTTTCGTTTTTGTTCGTTCGATACGCAAAGTAAACGAGTAAACACAGTGGAAAATAAAATGACACGTTTATTTTACTTGGTTCACAACCCAGTGGTTGCTACTCCAAGGCCCTATCGGTCCTTGACCGCGTACGGAGGGCAAAGCACTATAACGTCTCCTCCTCGTTGGAGGTAGGAGACAACGATCACAAAATCCGGAAGTACGAGGATGAGGCAACAAGCCTACCTCACCTCGTTACAAAAAAAACAACGAATACAATAATAAAAAGTATTACTAGATCTTTGCTGCGCGAAGAAGATCGAGGTTGTCGTCGTCGGCGTTATGGTGTTGAAGCGTTGGCGTTGTAGGAGCACTTGATGAATAATTGATGTGATTTGGAGGAATCCTCCTCGTTTTATAGACTTTTGCCTCTGAAATTGTCTCCTATTTCTTTGGAATGGATCATGGATTTTTCCAAATTTTATCGCTGTAGCGCGTCAAACGTTATCCGTTTTGACCTAGCGCAAAAGCTGAGTCGTCGCCATCAGTCGACTGATGACTCCCATCAGTCGACTGATGGGCATCAGTCGACTGCTATGTGTCCAGCAGTCGACTGCCAGCTTGGCCACTTCCCTGCAATAAGAGGTTAGCTCAGAAAATGATAAATGCGACGGTTTCTGACCGTCCGATCTCGACCTAGACCTTCCACGGGAAGTCTTAATCGGATCGCCGCCTATGGTCGTCCCCATAAAGAGGACACAACCTTACAATCTCTCACTCACACGAGCTTACCTCGATAGTAGCTCTCGCTTCCGGCCTTCCACTTGATTCCTTCGGCTCCCTCCGAAGTCACTCGAGTGTCGCCCAACCACCGCGGCTTCCTCCGGGTGTCGCTAGCCTTTACCTCCAGCTTTAATACTTTTCTGCACACTTGATAGCTCGTGAGATAACGATGTAAACTTAACTTTGTGTCTTTGCCATAATCAAAACACAGGTTCGATTATCTAGTGCCCCTGCACCAACAATCTCCCCCTTTTTGATCTATGGCAAACCAACACAAAGTTAAGGGAAATTAAAGCATAAACCAAGTATAGTAAATGATGAATGTCATTTTGAAAACTCCCCCTGACACAAAACTCCCTCTTAACCCTTGGTGAGTTTTGAAAGAGATACTTTAGTTCAAAATTAAATAAATTTTGTGTTACTCCCCCTGAACTTTCTCTCTTCTCCCCCTTTTGCCTTAAATCAAAATAAACGTTGGGGTTTGTTATATAAAAATAGGGGTTGAAAGACAATATGGTATATGCATGCATCAAAATAAATCAACTATGAGTCCAAGCATGCGTCTAGCAGTAATTAGATAGATTGGTTCGAGGTGTGTCCCTCTGCACCAATAATCTAAAGGTTTGTAATATAACCCTTTAGGGTTAGTTTGCTCTCCCCCTTAGTCAAATATATGAAGTATAAGAGATGTAGGGGGCGCTAAATTTTGGCCTAAGGTTTGTTAAGTACAATAGTTGAAAAAATAAGTAGTATTTTGAAGAGGTTGTTTTAACTATATTTCAATTATCCTTAACATCTCACCTGTGTCTATATGATCAAGCATGTCATACTTATGTGTTTTTGTGAGATGACTTTCAATTAAGTTGATTAAGTGCATTTAGGTTCAAGTAATTTTATGTTAGATTTGGATTTGACCCTAGGCTTGTCAAGTTTACCTTTTCAAGATCATGACTTCCAGGTCGTGGCGAGGCACAGGGGCCTTCTTTTATCGGATCATCGACCACTTCCTTAGACAAAACCATTTTCAAGAAAATGATGACTTGACTCACCTAAGATTATTTCCTAGTCTAACTGGTTATTTTTGAAAAGAGGCTCCCCGAGGCTCAATCTTTTCGTAGGATTTTAGTTGGTTATGTACGTGTTCTAAGTGAGTTCAAAAGTTTTAAAGCACAAACTTTTTAGGTTAAAGCATGCAATTTCTAAGTCAAAGCACAAACATGTTTTGTACTGGCTCCCCCTAGACCGTTGAATCGGTTCGGTCTATCCACATAGTGGATTTGGTCCATAGGGAACCCAGTACGTGTTGGATCCTAGAGTTGAGATCAAAAAGTTCTTAGGGACCCATGCTTGGACTCTTTGATGACTACGATTTACGATAGACATATATGACCTATTCGTAGTCGTTGACCTAAATCCGAGTCCGACTTTGTTGTACACTGCTCTTTGGCTTCCAAGTAGTCGATTAAGGTTCTTAGATCCCAACGTGAACCTTTCCAACCTAGCCTCAACCTCTTGAACTTGGTCTTTCAAGAGAGAATTCTCCTCCTCAAGTTTTTCAATTTGAGTTGAGTTTCCCTCTTGAACTTGACTAGTTAAAGGGGTTAGAGTAGCCTCTTTCTTGAGGTTTCAACCTCCTCAAGTAATGACTCAACCCTAGACTCGGACTTAGTTAATTTCCTATTAAGCATTTTAATTGTATTGTAAAGCGTAGTAATTAAAGAGCGATTAACCTTGACTTTCCCTTTTGGTTCGGCTTTGAGTTTTCTCGATTCTCTCGAAATAATCTTGGTCGAGTCGGAGTTGTAGTTGGACTCGGCCGGATTGACTTCGGACTCCTCCGTTCTTGCAATGTAAGCTATGTCTTCTCTGTTGTCCCAAGTTGCATGGAAGGCTTTTCTTGCTACCTTTTTCTTTTGGTTCTCATTCTTCAATTTCCTTCTTTGTCCTGCAAGTAGAGCAATACCTCTCTCGGCCCGGACCACGTTAGTTTGCTCATGAAGTTCAAACTCAAAAATAATTCATCTAACCTAAGCTTGAAGGTCCTTAGAGACCTTGTAGACATCGACCATGGATGCCCACAAGGTAGTCCTAGGGAAAGCATTTAAAGCGCACCTTATAAGGTCCGGTTCTCTATGGCTTGCCCGATCGAATGAAGACCGTTGATATATCTTGGATCCGCGCATGTAGTTGGGTGGCGGTCTCATGATCCTGCATCTTTAGATTATACTTTTATTTAAAAGTAAATCTCTTTTACATACCTTAGCATCGGTAGTCGCCGTGTAAGTCAATCAATTTATTCCAGAAGTCTTTGGCGCTAATGAATGGTCCGATGCGGTTGAGTTCCTCCTTGGACAAGCCGCATTGCAATATTTGGGTTGCTCTTGCATCGGCTTCTATTTGCCTCTTGGTTGCATTTGTCCACTTGTTGAAATCCAAGGCCTCTCCTTGATCATTGGTGGGTAGAGCAAAGCCGGTTTGGATTATTATCCAAGTCTCGACTTGTGTTTTCAAGAAACACTCCATCCGACCTTTCCAATAACGGAAATCATCTCCGTTAAAGAACGGAGGTCGGGTGGTGCTATACCCCTCAATGTGAGCCATTAAGTCTCTTGCAAAAATACAAATAAAACCAAAGAGAATTCCAAGACTTGGTCTTGGATTAGTAGTGTGGGAAATAATAGGAAATAAACAGAAATAAATAAGAAGAATAAGAAACTAAAACAAATTAGAAACTTACGACCTTCGGTGTCCCCGAAAGGCTACTGAACGTTGGATTTTGGGGCTGGAAACAGCGTGTTATGAGGGTAAACCCTAGTAAGAAATGTAGATCTTTCTGAGAGCTTCGATTTGGTACATAGATCGTTATGTGAGTCCACTTGTGCGAAAAGTTATGGCCGTTTTACCGTCGGCTACTCCAAGAGAGAAAACTTGCAAGCACACAACCAAAAGAAACGTACCAAGACTTCGTCTTGGATTAGTAGTGCGGGAGGAATAAAAACCAGAGAAAGATACGAATCGAAAAATACGAAAAAAAAACAAAACGTGCTAGATCGGTGGTTTCACCAAATCTTAGCGCCCCCGCTCTGATACCAATTGTTGGATCGAGAAGCGTCGCTAGAGGGGGGGTGAATAGCGATCGTAAAACTTTCGTTTTCGTTCGTTCGATACGCAAAGTAAACGAGTAAACACAGTGGAAAATAAAATGACACGTTTATTTTACTTGGTTCACAACCCAGTGGTTGCTACTCCAAGGCCCTATCGGTCCTTGACCGCGTACGGAGGGCAAAGCACTATAACGTCTCCTCCTCGTTGGAGGTAGGAGACAACGATCACAAAATTCGGAAGTACGAGGATGAGGCAACAAGCCTACCTCACCTCGTTACAAAAAACAACGAATAATAAAAAGTATTACTAGATCTCGAAGAAGATCGAGGTTGTTGTCGCGTCGGCGTTATGATGTTGGAAGCGATGGCGGTGTAGGAGCACTTGATGACTAATGGATGTGATTTGGAGTGGACTCCTCCCCGCGTTTTATAGACTTTTGCCTCTGAAATTGTCTCCTATTTCTTTGGAATGGATCATGGATTTTTCCAAATTTTATCGCTGGCGGTACGCCAAAGCGTTATCCGTTTTGACCTAGCGCAAAGGCTGAGTCGTCGCCATCGATCGATGACTCCCATCGATCGATGAGGGCATCGATCGCTATGTGTCCGGTGATCGCCACCGGGCCACTTCCCGCAATAAGAGGTTAGCTCGAGAAAATGATAAATGCGGCGGTTTCGACGTCCGATCTCGACCTAGACCTTCCACGGAAGTCTTAATCGGATCGCCGCCTATGGTCGTCCCCATAAAGAGGACACAACCTTACAATCTCTCACTCACACGAGCTTACCTCGATAGTAGCTCTCGCTTTCGGCCTTCCACTTGATTCCTTTGGCTCCCTCCGAAGTCACTCGAGTGTCGCCCAACCACCGCGGCTTCCTCCGGGTGTCGCTAGCCTTTACCTCCAGCTTTAATACTTTTCTGCACACTTGATAGCTCGTGAGATAACGATGTAAACTTAACTTTGTGTCTTTGCCAATATCAAAACACAGGTTCGATTATCTAGTGCCCCTGCACCAACAATCTCCCCCTTTTTGATCTATGGCAAACCAACATAAAGTTAAGGGAAATTAAAGCATAAACCAAGTATAGTAAATGATGAATGTCATTTTGAAACTCCCCTTAACCAAAACTCCCTCTTAACCCTTGGTGAGTTTTGAAAGAGATACTTTAGTTCAAAATTAAATAAATTTTGTGTTACTCCCCCTTAACTTTCGCTCTTCTCCCCCTTTTGCCATAAATCAAAATAAACGTTGGGGTTTGTTATATAAAAATAGGGGTTGAAAGACAATATGGTATATGCATGCATCAAAATAAATCAACTATGAGTCCAAGCATCGTCTAGCAAGATAATTAGATAGATTGGTTGAGGTGTGTCCCTCTGCACCAATAATCTAAAGGTTTGTAATATAACCCTTTAGGGTTAGTTTGCTCTCCCCTTAGTCAAATATATGAAGAGATGTAGGGGGCGCTAAATTACAGCCTAAGGTTTGTTAAGTACAATAGTTGAAAAAATAAGTAGTATTTTGAAGAGGTTGTTTTAACTATATTTCAATTATCCTTAACATCTCACTGTGTCTATATGATCAAGCATGTCATACTTATGTGTTTTTGTGAGATGACTTTCAATTAAGTTGATTAAGTGCATTTAGGTTCAAGTAATTTTATGTTAGATTTGGATTTGACCCTAGGCTTGTCAAGTTTACCTTTTCAAGATCATGACTTCAGTGTCGTGGCGAGGCACAGGGCCTTCTTTTATCGGATCATCGACCACTTCCTTAGACAAAACCATTTTCAAGAAAATGATGACTTGACTCACCTAAGATTATTTCCTAGTCTAACTGGTTATTTTTGAAAAGAGGCTCCCCGAGGCTCAATCTTTTCGTAGGATTTTAGTTGGTTATGTACGTGTTCTAAGTGAGTTCAAAAGTTTTAAAGCACAAACTTTTTAGGTTAAAGCATGCAATTTCTAAGTCAAAGCACAAACATGTTTTGTACTGGCTCCCCCTAGACCGTTGAATCGGTTCGGTCTATCCACATAGTGGATTTGGTCCTTGGGAACCCAGTACGTGTTGGATCCTAGAGTTGAGATCAAAAAGTTCTTAGGGACCCATGCTTGGACTCTTTGATGACTACGATTTATAGACATATATGACCTATTCGTAGTCGTTGACCTAAATCCGAGTCCGACTTTGTTGTACACTGCTCTTTGGCTTCCAAGTAGTCGATTAAGGTTCTTAGATCCCAACGTGAACCTTTCCAACCTAGCCTCAACCTCTTGAACTTGGTCTTTCAAGAGAGAATTCTCCTCCTCAAGTTTTTCAATTTGAGTTGAGTTTCCCTCTTGAACTTGACTAGTTAAAGGGGTTAGAGTAGCCTCTTGCTTGAGGGTTTCAACCTCCTCAAGTAATGACTCAACCCTAGACTCGGACTTAGTTAATTTCCTATTAAGCATTTTAATTGTATTGTAAGCGTAGTAATTAAAGAAGCGATTAACCTTGACTTTCCTTTTGGTTCGGCTTTGAGTTTTCTCTCGATTCTCTCGAAATAATCTTCGGGGTCGGAGTCGGAGTTGTAGTTGGACTCGGCTTCGGATTCTGACTCGGACTCCTCCGTTCTTGCCATGTAAGCTATGTCTTCTCTGTTGTCCCAAGTTGCATGGAAGGCTTTTCTTGCTACCTTTTTCTTTTG
Source organism: Wurfbainia villosa (assembly GCA_025175895.1). Classification (NCBI taxonomy): domain Eukaryota; kingdom Viridiplantae; phylum Streptophyta; class Magnoliopsida; order Zingiberales; family Zingiberaceae; genus Wurfbainia; species Wurfbainia villosa. Next base: position 30,349,030 of record CM045995.1, read on the forward strand.
GTTCTCATTCTTCAATTTCCTTCTTTGTCCTGCAAGTAGAGCAATACCTCTCTCGGCCCGGACCACGTTAGTTTGCTCATGAAGTTCAAACTCAGAAAAATAATCGTCTAACCTAAGCTTGAAAGGTCCTTAGAGACCTTGTAGACATCGACCATGGATGCCCACAAGGTAGTCCTAGGAAAGCATTTAAAGCGTACCTTATAAGGTCCGGTTCTCTATGGCTTGCCCGATCGAATGAAGACCGTTGGCGATATCTTGGATCCGCATGTAGTTGGGTGGCGGTCTCATGATCCGCATCTTTAGATTATCTGATTTATTTAAAAGTAAATCTCTTTTACATACCTTAGCATCGGCCGTCCCTTCGTGTAAGTCAATCAATTTATTCCAGAAGTCTTTGGCGCTAATGAATGGTCCGATGCGGTTGAGTTCCTCCTTGGACAAGCCGCATTGCAATATTTGGGTTGCTCTTGCATCGGCTTCTATTTGCCTCTTGGTTGCATTTGTCCACTTGTTGAAATCCAAGGCCTCTCCTTGATCATTGGTGGGTAGAGCAAAGCCGGTTTGGATTATTATCCAAGTCTCGACTTGTGTTTTCAAGAAACACTCCATCCGACCTTTCCAATAACGGAAATCATCTCCGTTAAAGAACGGAGGTCGGGTGGTGCTATACCCCTCAATGTGAGCCATTAAGTCTCTTGCAAAAATACAAATAAAACCAAAGAGAATTCCAAGACTTGGTCTTGGATTAGTAGTGTGGGAAATAATAGGAAATAAACAGAAATAAATAAGAAGAATAAGAAACTAAAACAAATTAGAAACTTACGACCTTCGGTGTCCCCGAAAGGCTACTGAACGTTGGATTTTGGGGCTGGAAACAGCGTGTTATGAGGGTAAACCCTAGTAAGAAATGTAGATCTTTCTGAGAGCTTCGATTTGGTACATAGATCGTTATGTGAGTCCACTTGTGCGAAAAGTTATGGCCGTTTTACCGTCGGCTACTCCAAGAGAGAAAACTTGCAAGCACACAACCAAAAGAAACGTACCAAGACTTCGTCTTGGATTAGTAGTGTGGGAGGAATAAAAACCAGAGAAAGATACGAATCGAAAAATACGAACAAAAAACCAAAACGTGCTAGATCGGTGGTTTCACCAAATCTTAGCGCCCCCGCTCTGATACCAATTGTTGGATCGAGAAGCGTCGCTAGAGGGGGGGTGAATAGCGATCGTAAAACTTTCGTTTTCGTTCGTTCGATACGCAAAGTAAACGAGTAAACACAGTGGAAAATAAAATGACACGTTTATTTTACTTGGTTCACAACCCAGTGGTTGCTACTCCAAGGCCCTATCGGTCCTTGACCGCGTACGGAGGGCAAAGCACTATAACGTCTCCTCCTCGTTGGAGGTAGGAGACAACGATCACAAAATTCGGAAGTACGAGGATGAGGCAACAAGCCTACCTCACCTCGTTACAAAAAAAACAACGAATACAATAATAAAAAGTATTACTGGCCGAAGAAGATCTGAGGTTGTCGTCGCGTCGGCGTTATGACGGTGTTGAAGCGTTGGCGTTGTAGGAGCACTTGATGAATAATTGATGTGATTTGGAGTGGAATCCTCCCCTCGTTTTATAGACTTTTGCCTCTGAAATTGTCTCCTATTTCTTTGGAACGGATCATGGATTTTTCCAAATTTTATCGCGAAGTGGCCACGTCAAACGTTATCCGTTTTGACCTAGCGCAAAAGCTGAGTCGTCGCCATCAGTCGACTGATGACTCCCATCAGTCGACTGATGGGCATCAGTCGACTGCTATGTGTCCAGCAGTCGACTGCCAGCTTGGCCACTTCCCTGCAATAAGAGGTTAGCTCAGAAAATGATAAATGCGACGGTTTCTGACCGTCCGATCTCGACCTAGACCTTCCACGGGAAGTCTTAATCGGATCGCCGCCTATGGTCGTCCCCATAAAGAGGACACAACCTTACAATCTCTCACTCACACGAGCTTACCTCGATAGTAGCTCTCGCTTTCGGCCTTCCACTTGATTCCTTCGGCTCCCTCCGAAGTCACTCGAGTGTCGCCCAACCACCGCGGCTTCCTCCGGGTGTCGCTAGCCTTTACCTCCAGCTTTAATACTTTTCTGCACACTTGATAGCTCGTGAGATAACGATGTAAACTTAACTTTGTGTCTTTGCCAATATCAAAACACAGGTTCGATTATCTAGTGCCCCTGCACCAACAATCTCCCCCTTTTTGATCTATGGCAAACCAACATAAAGTTAAGGGAAATTAAAGCATAAACCAAGTATAGTAAATGATGAATGTCATTTTCAGAAACTCCCCCTTAACCAAAACTCCCTCTTAACCCTTGGTGAGTTTTGAAAGAGATACTTTAGTTCAAAATTAAATAAATTTTGTGTTACTCCCCCTTAACTTTCGCTCTTCTCCCCCTTTTGCCATAAATCAAAATAAACGTTGGGGTTTGTTATATAAAAATAGGGGTTGAAAGACAATATGGTATATGCATGCATCAAAATAAATCAACTATGAGTCCAAGCATGCGTCTAGCAAGATTAGATAGATTGGTTCGAGGTGTGTCCTCTGCACCAATAATCTAAAGGTTTGTAATATAACCCTTTAGGGTTAGTTTGCTCTCCCCTTAGTCAAATATATGAAGTATAAGAGATGTAGGGCGCTAAATTTTGGCCTAAGAGTTGTTAAGTACAATAGTTGAAAAAATAAGTAGTATTTTGAAGAGGTTGTTTTAACTATATTTCAATTATCCTTAACATCTCACCTGTGTCTATATGATCAAGCATGTTATACTTATGTGTTTTTTGTGAGATGACTTCCAATTAAGTTGATTAAGTGCATTTAGGTTCAAGTAAGTTTATGTTAGATTTGGATTTGACCCTAGGCTTGTCAAGTTTACCTTTTCAAGATCATGACTTCCAGGTCGTGGCGAGGCACGAGGCCTTCTTTTATCGGATCATCGACCACTTCCTTAGACAAAACCATTTTCAAGAAAATGATGACTTGACTCACCTAAGATTATTTCCTAGTCTAATTGGTTATTTTTGAAAAGAGGCTCCCCGAGGCTCAATCTTTTCGTAGGATTTTAGTTGGTTATGTACGTGTTCTAAGTGAGTTCAAAAGTTTTAAAGCACAAACTTTTTAGGTTAAAGCATGCAATTTCTAAGTCAAAGCACAAACATGTTTTGTACTGGCTCCCCCTAGACCGTTGAATCGGTTCGGGTCTATCCACATAGTGGATTTGGTCCTGGGAACCCGACGTGTTGGATCCTAGAGTTGAGATCAAAAAGTTCTTAGGGACCCATGCTTGGACTCTTTGATGACTACGATTTACGATAGACATATATGACCTATTCGTAGTCGTTGACCTAAATCCGAGTCCGACTTTGTTGTACACTGCTCTTTGGGTTCCAAGTAGTCGATTAAGGTTCTTAGATCCCAACGTGAACCTTTCCAACCTAGCCTCAACCTCTTGAACTTGGTCTTTCAAGAGAGAATTCTCCTCCTCAAGTTTTTCAATTTGAGTTGAGTTTCCCTCTTGAACTTGACTAGTTAAAGGGGTTAGAGTAGCCTCTTGCTTGAGGGTTTCAACCTCCTCAAGTAATGACTCAACCCTAGACTCGGACTTAGTTAATTTCCTATTAAGCATTTTAATTGTATTGTAAAGCGTAGTAATTAAAGAGCGATTAACCTTGACTTTCCCTTTTGGTTCGGCTTTGAGTTTCCTCTCAAAGTAATCTTCGGGGTCGGAGTCAGAGTTGTAGTTGGACTCGGCTTCGGATTCTGACTCGGACTCCTCCGTTCTTGCCATGTAAGCTATGTCTTCTCTGTTGTCCCAAGTTGCATGGAAGGCTTTTCTTGCTACCTTTTTCTTTTGGTTCTCATTCTTCAATTTCCTTCTTTGTCCTGCAAGTAGAGCAATACCTCTCTCGGCCCGGACCACGTTAGTTTGCTCATGAAGTTCAAACTCAGAAAATAATTCGTCTAACCTAAGCTTCGAAAGGTCCTTAGAGACCTTGTAGACATCGACCATGGATGCCCACAAGGTAGTCCTAGGGAAAGCATTTAAAGCGTACCTTATAAGGTCCCGGTTCTCTATGGCTTGCCCGATCGAATGAAGACCGTTGACGATATCTTGGATCCGCGCATGTAGTTGGGTGGCGGTCTCATGATCCTGCATCTTTAGATTATACAGTTTATTTAAAAGTAAATCTCTTTTACATACCTTAGCATCGTCGCCTTCGTGTAAGTCAATCAATTTATTCCAGAAGTCTTTGGCGCTAATGAATGGTCCGATGCGGTTGAGTTCCTCCTTGGACAAGCCGCATTGCAATATTTGGGTTGCTCTTGCATCGGCTTCTATTTGCCTCTTGGTTGCATTTGTCCACTTGTTGAAATCCAAGGCCTCTCCTTGATCATTGGTGGGTAGAGCAAAGCCGGTTTGGATTATTATCCAAGTCTCGACTTGTGTTTTCAAGAAACACTCCATCCGACCTTTCCAATAACGGAAATCATCTCCGTTAAAGAACGGAGGTCGGGTGGTGCTATACCCCTCAATGTGAGCCATTAAGTCTCTTGCAAAAATACAAATAAAACCAAAGAGAATTCCAAGACTTGGTCTTGGATTAGTAGTGTGAAATAATAGGAAATAAACAGAAATAAATAAGAAGAATAAGAAACTAAAACAAATTAGAAACTTACGACCTTCGGTGTCCCCGAAAGGCTACTGAACGTTGGATTTTGGGGCTGGAAACAGCGTGTTATGAGGGTAAACCCTAGTAAGAAATGTAGATCTTTCTGAGAGCTTCGATTTGGTACATAGATCGTTATGTGAGTCCACTTGTGCGAAAAGTTATGGCCGTTTTACCGTCGGCTACTCCAAGAGAGAAAACTTGCAAGCACACAACCAAAAGCGTCAAGACTTCGTCTTGGATTAGTAGTGTGGGAGGAATAAAAACCAGAGAAAGATACGAATCGAAAAATACGAACAAAAAACCAAAACGTGCTAGATCGGTGGTTTCACCAAATCTTAGCGCCCCCGCTCTGATACCAATTGTTGGATCGAGAAGCGTCGCTAGAGGGGGGGTGAATAGCGATCGTAAAACTTTCGTTTTTGTTCGTTCGATACGCAAAGTAAACGAGTAAACACAGTGGAAAATAAAATGACACGTTTATTTTACTTGGTTCACAACCCAGTGGTTGCTACTCCAAGGCCCTATCGGTCCTTGACCGCGTACGGAGGGCAAAGCACTATAACGTCTCCTCCTCGTTGGAGGTAGGAGACAACGATCACAAAATTCGGAAGTACGAGGATGAGGCAACAAGCCTACCTCACCTCGTTACAAAAAAAACAACGAATACAATAATAAAAAGTATTACTAGATGCTGCTGCCGACGAAGAAGATCTGAGGTTGTCGTCGCGTCGGCGTTATGACGGTGTTGAAGCGTTGGCGTTGTAGGAGCACTTGATGAATAATTGATGTGATTTGGAGTGGAATCCTCCCCTCGTTTTATAGACTTTTGCCTCTGAAATTGTCTCCTATTTCTTTGGAACGGATCATGGATTTTTCCAAATTTTATCGCGAAGTGGCCACGTCAAACGTTATCCGTTTTGACCTAGCGCAAAAGCTGAGTCGTCGCCATCGATCGATGACTCCCATCGATCGTGATGGGCATCGATCGGCGCTATGTGTCCAGCGATCATTGCCCGGCGCCACTTCCCTGCAATAAGAGGTTAGCTCAGAAAATGATAAATGCGACGGTTTCTGACCGTCCGATCTCGACCTAGACCTTCCACGGGAAGTCTTAATCGGATCGCCGCCTATGGTCGTCCCCATAAAGAGGACACAACCTTACAATCTCTCACTCACACGAGCTTACCTCGATAGTAGCTCTCGCTTTCGGCCTTCCACTTGATTCCTTCGGCTCCTCCAAGTCACTCGAGTGTCGCCCAACCACCGGCTTCCTCCGGTGTCGCTAGCCTTTACCTCCAGCTTTAATACTTTTCTGCACACTTGATAGCTCGTGAGATAACGATGTAAACTTAACTTTGTGTCTTTGCCAATATCAAAACACAGGTTCGATTATCTAGTGCCCCTGCACCAACAATCTCCCCCTTTTTGATCTATGGCAAACCAACATAAAGTTAAGGGAAATTAAAGCATAAACCAAGTATAGTAAATGATGAATGTCATTTTCAGAAACTCCCCCTTAACCAAAACTCCCTCTTAACCCTTGGTGAGTTTTGAAAGAGATACTTTAGTTCAAAATTAAATAAATTTTGTGTTACTCCCCCTTAACTTTCGCTCTTCTCCCCCTTTTGCCATAAATCAAAATAAACGTTGGGGTTTGTTATATAAAAATAGGGGTTGAAAGACAATATGGTATATGCATGCATCAAAATAAATCAACTATGAGTCCAAGCATGCGTCTAGCAGTAATTAGATAGATTGGTTCGAGGTGTGTCCCTCTGCACCAATAATCTAAAGGTTTGTAATATAACCCTTTAGGGTTAGTTTGCTCTCCCCCTTAGTCAAATATATGAAGTATAAGAGATGTAGGGGGCGCTAAATTTTGGCCTAAGGTTTGTTAAGTACAATAGTTGAAAAAATAAGTAGTATTTTGAAGAGGTTGTTTTAACTATATTTCAATTATCCTTAACATCTCACCTGTGTCTATATGATCAAGCATGTCATACTTATGTGTTTTTGTGAGATGACTTTCAATTAAGTTGATTAAGTGCATTTAGGTTCAAGTAATTTTATGTTAGATTTGGATTTGACCCTAGGCTTGTCAAGTTTACCTTTTCAAGATCATGACTTCCAGGTCGTGGCGAGGCACAGGGGCCTTCTTTTATCGGATCATCGACCACTTCCTTAGACAAAACCATTTTCAAGAAAATGATGACTTGACTCACCTAAGATTATTTCCTAGTCTAACTGGTTATTTTTGAAAAGAGGCTCCCCGAGGCTCAATCTTTTAAATAGGATTTTAGTTGGTTATGTCGTGTTCTAAGTGAGTTCAAAAGTTTTAAAGCACAAACTTTTTAGGTTAAAGCATGCAATTTCTAAGTCAAAGCACAAACATGTTTTGTACTGGCTCCCCCTAGACCGTTGAATCGGTTCGGTCTATCCACATAGTGGATTTGGTCCTTGGGAACCCAGTACGTGTTGGATCCTAGAGTTGAGATCAAAAAGTTCTTAGGGACCCATGCTTGGACTCTTTGATGACTACGATTTACGATAGACATATATGACCTATTCGTAGTCGTTGACCTAAATCCGAGTCCGACTTTGTTGTACACTGCTCTTTGGCTTCCAAGTAGTCGATTAAGGTTCTTAGATCCCAACGTGAACCTTTCCAACCTAGCCTCAACCTCTTGAACTTGGTCTTTCAAGAGAGAATTCTCCTCCTCAAGTTTTTCAATTTGAGTTGAGTTTCCCTCTTGAACTTGACTAGTTAAAGGGGTTAGAGTAGCCTCTTGCTTGAGGGTTTCAACCTCCTCAAGTAATGACTCAACCCTAGACTCGGACTTAGTTAATTTCCTATTAAGCATTTTAATTGTATTGTAAAGCGTAGTAATTAAAGAGCGATTAACCTTGACTTTCCCTTTTGGTTCGGCTTTGAGTTTTCTCTCGATTCTCTCGAAATAATCTTGGTCGAGTCGGAGTTGTAGTTGGACTCGGCTTCGGATTCTGACTCGGACTCCTCCATTCTTGCCATGTAAGCTATGTCTTCTCTGTTGTCCCAAGTTGCATGGAAGGCTTTTCTTGCTACCTTTTTCTTTTGGTTCTCATTCTTCAATTTCCTTCTTTGTCTTGCAAGTAGAGCAATACCTCTCTCGGCGGACCACGTTAGTTTGCTCATGAAGTTCAAACTCGTAAAAATAATTCGCCTAACCTAAGCTTCGAAGGTCCTTAGAGACCTTGTAGACATCGACCATGGATGCCCACAAGGTAGTCCTAGGAAAGCATTTAAAGCGTACCTTATAAGGTCCTTCTCTATGGCTTGCCCGGATCGAATGAAGACCGCTGATTTATATCTTGATCCGCGCATGTAGTTGGGTGGCGGTCTCATGATCCTGCATCTTTAGATTATGATTTATTTAAAAGTAAATCTCTTTTACATACCTTAGCATCGGCCGTCCCTTCGTGTAAGTCAATCAATTTATTCCAGAAGTCTTTGGCGCTAATGAATGGTCCGATGCGGTTGAGTTCCTCCTTGGACAAGCCGCATTGCAATATTTGGGTTGCTCTTGCATCGGCTTCTATTTGCCTCTTGGTTGCATTTGTCCACTTGTTGAAATCCAAGGCCTCTCCTTGATCATTGGTGGGTAGAGCAAAGCCGGTTTGGATTATTATCCAAGTCTCGACTTGTGTTTTCAAGAAACACTCCATCCGACCTTTCCAATAACGGAAATCATCTCCGTTAAAGAACGGAGGTCGGGTGGTGCTATACCCCTCAATGTGAGCCATTAAGTCTCTTGCAAAAATACAAATAAAACCAAAGAGAATTCCAAGACTTGGTCTTGGATTAGTAGTGTGGGAAATAATAGGAAATAAACAGAAATAAATAAGAAGAATAAGAAACTAAAACAAATTAGAAACTTACGACCTTCGGTGTCCCCGAAAGGCTACTGAACGTTGGATTTTGGGGCTGGAAACAGCGTGTTATGAGGATAAACCCTAGTAAGAAATGTAGATCTTTCTGAGAGCTTCGATTTGGTACATAGATCGTTATGTGAGTCCACTTGTGCGAAAAGTTATGGCCGTTTTACCGTCGGCTACTCCAAGAGAGAAAACTTGCAAGCACACAACCAAAAGAAACGTACCAAGACTTCGTCTTGGATTAGTAGTGTGGGAGGAATAAAAACCAGAGAAAGATACGAATCGAAAAATACGAACAAAAAACCAAAACGTGCTAGATCGGTGGTTTCACCAAATCTTAGCGCCCCCGCTCTGATACCAATTGTTGGATCGAGAAGCGTCGCTAGAGGGGGGGTGAATAGCGATCGTAAAACTTTCGTTTCGCTCGATTCGCAGCATAAACGAGCGAGTAAACACAGTGGAAAATAAAATGACACGTTTATTTTACTTGGTTCACAACCCAGTGGTTGCTACTCCAAGGCCCTATCGGTCCTTGACCGCGTACGGAGGGCAAAGCACTATAACGTCTCCTCCTCGTTGGAGGTAGGAGACAACGATCACAAAATTCGGAAGTACGAGGATGAGGCAACAAGCCTACCTCACCTCGTTACAAAAAACAACGAATACAATAATAAAAGTATTACTAGATCTTTGCTGCCGACGAAGAAGATGCGAGGTTGTCATCGCGTCGCGTTATATGTTGAAGCGTTGGCGTTGTAGGAGCACTTGATGAATAATTGATGTGATTTGGAGGAATCCTCCTCCTTTTATAGACTTTGGCCTCTGAAATTGTCTCCTATTTCTTTGGAATGGATCATGGATTTTTCCAAATTTTATGTGGCGCGTCAAGCGTTATCCGTTTGACCTAAGCGCAAAAGTCGAGTCGCCATCGATCGATGACTCCCATCGGTCGGTGATGGGCATCGATCGGCGCTATGTGTCCGGTGATCATTGCCGACAGCCACTTCCCTGCAATAAGAGGTTAGCTCAGAAAATGATAAATGCGACGGTTTCTGACCGTCCGATCTCGACCTAGACCTTCCACGGGAAGTCTTAATCGGATCGCCGCCTATGGTCGTCCCCGTAAAGAGGAAACAACCTTACAATCTCTCACTCACACGAGCTTACCTCGATAGTAGCTCTCGCTTTCGGCCTTCCACTTGATTCCTTCGGCTCCCTCCGAAGTCACTCGAGTGTCGCCCGACCACCGCGGCTTCCTCCGGGTGTCGCTAGCCTTTACCTCCAGCTTTAATACTTTTCTGCACACTTGATAGCTCGTGAGATAACGATGTAAACTTAACTTTGTGTCTTTGCCATAATCAAAACACAGGTTCGATTATCTAGTGCCCCTGCACCAACATCAAGTCTTGAGGTCAAGGCTTGAAAAACTTGAGAAGACCCTTAAAATTATACAAAATCAATTTAAAGGGTCAAATAATCAAAAGTCAAGGTCCAAAAGTCAAAGTCAACACCAAGGACCTAAGAGTCAAAAGTCAAAAAAGGGCAAGCAAGGTTTGGGTCACAAATCTAAGCCTAAAGTGGCTTATCATAGTGTTCCATTTGACTATGGAACACAAACTAGGTCTAGGAAGACCAAGGTCAATAGGGAAGTCATCCCTAGAATTGACCAAAGGGTGTGCCTAGTGGCTAGGGTTTCAAGGAAACCTAGGGTGGCCACTAAGAAGGTTGCAAGGGGAGTTACCCCTAGAGTCAACCTAGGTAAGACCCAAATGACCAAGGCTAACAAGTCTAGGAGGGTCATTAGGAAGGTATCTAGGGAGGTTATCCCTAAGGAATACCTAATTAACCCTAGGAGCTCAAATCGGTTTTGGGTTCCTAAGAGCGTGATTGATTCACGCTAGATGAGTTTAGGGTGTGCCAACCTTGATTGGATGGGTAGTTAACTCAATCATGGTAAAGGTGGCACTTTAGGATGGTTTCAAGGTGATGGTTACCTTGGAAATAGATTTGAATCAATATCCTAAAAGATTTTAGGATGTGCCAATGCACTTTTGAATTTAAGAAAAATCAATTAAATTGGCACAATTTAGGTTTAGAGGTTAGTGTGCCATTTTGGGTTTTTGGCACACTAGGGAGATTAAGGTTAATATGACAAAATATATCTAATTATATCAAATGGAAATTAATATTAAAATTTGGGTATTACTATACCTATATATTTTATATGCCATGCCTTGTTTGCCATATGCCATGTCATGACATCATGTGTATTTCTAATCATTTTATATGTCATGATTATGCTTAGGTTTAAGGATTTAAATGTCATGTGTTTTAGATTTCATATTATGTCATGACATCATGGTTATGAGCGTATGTTTATTTGTGTCATCATTAATTCCATAATCATTCATGCATTTAAGAAAATCTCAATTGAAATTGATTTAAGGACTATGACATGACTTGGAGTTCCATTTATAAGGGAATCAAGTAGGGTTGCCTAGAAAAATGCGTGAAACCCTAGTTTTAAATGAACCAAAACCCACATCTCACATCCAATTGACATGTATGTGTATTTATACACCTTAGATACATGTGAGATGCTAGGATATGAGTTGAGTTCAAGGTGCATAGTTTTTGCATCTAGATGAACTAAAACTCATCTTGTTTCATTTGTGGATCATTGGGAGAGCATGTGTACAAGTCATGTACATAGAGCCCAAGGAATATGATCCAAAATAAGGTTTTGAAAACATTTTAAAATCATTTTGAAAAACCTTGGTGAAGTCTATCTTTTGATAGCAATCACCATTGATAGAGTTGATACAAAATAGGGCCAAAACATTGAAAATTTCAATGGTTTTGAGTTTTGTATCGAACTCACTATTTTATGGGTAAAATAATTTTCAAATATTTTTCACCCATTGTGTGTGTCATAAGTATTATACGTATGAATTTTCACGATTTTTCGAATTACGTATAATTATTTATAAATTTTCAAAATTCATTTCTGATAGCTGAAAATCGAGATTTTGATTATCGATCGGCCTGCAATGTGGCGATCGTGATGTAGTGTGATCAACCGACATCGGAGTCAATCAGTGTCGATTTTGGGTTAACAAGGTTTGTTTAGCCCATTTTCAGCCATGGTAAAGGTCCCTAACCACTTCTAACCCTAGGATATGCTTTGGGAAGCATTATAAAGGGTGAAAATCCATTGGATATGGATTAGGAGCTGTGTTAGGTCAAAGTATCAAATTTAGGGTGAGTGAAAGTTCTATGTTGAACTTAGAACCTTAATTTTGATGGTTTATAGTTCCTATTGGTTTAGGGGCTTCCCAAGGACATTGTTGGTGCAATGATCAAGGGGGAGCAAGCCTTTAGGGGGAGGTATCCATCTTGGGATGATGGATGTGCTTTTCTCCTTGAAGAGGAGAACTTATTGGGAGAGTATCATCAATTGGGAAAATTGATGGGTTTTTGATACCCAATTTGGAAATTGGGAGAGAGTATAGGATTGTCTCTCTTGAGTGATATGTGAATTATCACTAGGAAGATGGTAGACATCCTAGGTATTTATTTTTGGTTCAAGGGGGAGATTGTAAGATCTCATTGGGATATGAGACATTGACCTCCTTGGAGAGAAAACCTTTTTGATATTAGTCAAAAAGGGGGAGAATGTTTGGGGGAGAACATTTGGAGAGTGTTTACCAATTTGGGATAATTGGTAAGGGATTTGAGTTAGTGGTCTAACTCAGATGATTTGTTTGGTTTTTGTCAAACATCAAAAAGGGGGAGATTGTTGGTGCAATCGGCCCAGGTCACGATTGACCAGACTCAAGTTTGACTCAAGTGATGTTTTGATGTTTGACAAAGTGGTTTGGCATTGATGATTGACATTAATGTCGGTTAATATGTTGGGGAGATTGTTGGAGCAATCGACCTGGGTCATGTTTGACCGGACTCGAGTTTGACTCGAGGAAGACCTTAATGGTTGACTAGGGTTGACCATGTGATTTTGGAAAGTCCAAGCATGGGTCTTGGCAAGGTAAAGTCCAAGTCATGGGTACTTGGCATGGAAAGTCCAAGTGGGACACTTGGCATTTGGTAAAGTCCAAGTCTTGAGTACTTGACATGAAAAGTCCAAGTGGGACACTTGGCGCATGGAAAGTCCAAGTCATGGGTACTTGGCATTTGGAAAGTCCAAGTCTTGCGTACTTGGCATGAGAAGTCCAAGCATGGGTCTTGGCAAATGAGAAGTCCAAGCATGGGTCTTGGCAAATGAGAAGTCCAAGCATGGGTCTTGGCAAATGGAAAGTCCAAGCTTGAGTCTTGGCATTTGGGAAGTCCAAGGGGATTGATTTTGGCAGCGTAAAATCCAAGCGGAGTCTTGGCGGCGTAAGTCCAATGTGCCTTGGCGGTGTAGACACCGTTAGCATGACATAGCCGAGGGAAGCACCTGGAGGCTAGCGCGATGGATGAACAAGTCATGGATGACTTGGAGGGATCCGAGAGGCATGAGGCTGATGGAGGTGGCTAGAAGGCTTAGGTCTAGGCTAAGGGTGGTCTAGCAAGTATGGGGGCACCATACTTGGGTTAAAACCTCATGTTTGAGGTTGTCAGTCGACTGCCAATATGGCCGGTTTGACTGCCGTTTAAGAGCTGGAACTACTCTGGCAGTCGACTGCTAGTTTTGTGTCGAACGCCCGTGAGCCGATCGCTGGGCCGATTACGGTGGCCGGCAATGATCGCCAATGTTGGCAGTCGACTGCCAAGAGATCCGTTGGAGTTTTTCCAGTGTGGATCGATCCGTTGTCTCACGACAACAGTGGCATCAGTCGACTGGTGACTTATGGCAGTCGACTGATAGGCGGAAATCCAGCCCGACGCATGTTATAAAGGCAGCTCGGAAGGAGGGTTTTCAAAGCTATTTTTTGGACGTTTTGAAGCGATTTGCTGCTGCAAATCAGGGCTTTCAAGTGCTAGTCCAAGGCAATCAACAAGCAAGCTTCTAAAGAGTTTTTGTAAAGTGTTCTTTACTTCTCTTGTTGTATTTCCTCTTATATTTGCTTGTTGTATTTAGATTATTGTTGTAACCTTATTGTAAGAGGTTTCTCCACCTCCGACTTGTGTCGAGAAGGAGTATTTGTGATTAGTGAGTGCGTGTGCATCACTAGGGCTCTTTAGAGCTCGATCCGTGGAGTAGGAACCGTTCGGTTCCAAACCACGTTATATACTTGTGTTCGTGATTGTTGTATTTCGTTATTGCTTTCATTTCTATATTCCGCTGCGCTAACGAAATTGTAGACACGATCACGATTGAATTCCATCTTCGTACGGTCACAACGCTATTCACCCCCCTCTAGCGTCCTCAAATCTCCAACATAAAGGTTACAAGCAAATTCATGGTATTGACTATGATGAAACCTTTTCTCCAGTGGCGATGTTTAAGTCCATTCGGATCTTGCTTGTTATTGCAGCATACCACGATTATGAGATCTGGCAGATGGATATCAAAACTGCGTTTCTGAATGGAAACTTACTCGAGGATGTGTACATGACACAACCTGAGGGTTTTGAAGATCCATAGCATACTGGGAAAGTATGCAAGCTGCAAAGGTCAATTTATGGGCTAAAGCAAGCCTCTCGGAGCTGGAATCTTCGATTCGATGAAGCGATCAAACAGTTTGGTTTCATCAAGAATGAAGATGAACCCTGTGTCTATAAGAGGGTTAATGGGAACACAGTTGTCTTCCTTGTATTGTATGTGGATGACATACTACTCATTGGGAATGACATCCCATCGCTATAGTCTGTGAAGACATGGCTGGGGACGTGCTTCTCAATGAAGGACTTAGGTGAAGCAGCCTGTATTCTAGGCATCAAGATCTATAGAGATAGATCTAAGAGATTGCTTGGCCTAAGTCAGAGTACATACATTGACACAGTATTACTACGGTTTGCCATGCAGAATTCCAAGAAGGGACTTCTGCCGATGTCACATGGTGTGAGTATTTCGAAGACTCAAAGTCCCTCTTCTAGAGAGGAGAGAGACCGCATGGATAAGATCCCTTATGCATCTGCTATAGGATCTATCATGTACGCCATGCTGTGTACTCGTCTTGATGTCTCGTATGCTTTGAGCATGATGAGTAGATACCAATCAGATCCAGGTGAGCATCACTGGATAATAGTTAAGAATATTCTTAAGTACTTGAGAAGGACTAAAGAATATTTCTTGATATTTGGAGGCAATGAGGAGCTAGCTATAAAGGGTTACAGCGATGCTAGCTTCCAAACTGACCAGAATGATTATAGATCGCAGTCAGGATTCGTGTTTTGCTTGAATGGTGGCGCTGTGAGCTGGAAGAGTTCGAAGCAGGACACAGTTGCTGATTCTACTGTTGGGATGTATACTGAAAGCCTAGCTCTTTTGTATGAACATCTTTATTTTGAAATAAGAATCACATGATCTTTGTTTGCATATTTTTATGATTATGCAAAATTGTCTAATATTTTACATTGTAGATAACATGGTGCTTGGTGTGGCACAGAAGATCATGTTATCAGTTCCTTGTAGAATATAAGTAGAGGCTCACAACCAAGATGGTTTTGGACAAACCATTGGGATGGTTGTAGTGTAGCTTGGTATTGTTTTGTCTTAAACATAAAGTTACACTAGTACACTAAGGTGTATTGAGCAGGACCGACATAGAGGTGATTCAATTTGTTGCTGACTACA
The DNA here is from genome assembly GCA_025175895.1 of Wurfbainia villosa. Classification (NCBI taxonomy): domain Eukaryota; kingdom Viridiplantae; phylum Streptophyta; class Magnoliopsida; order Zingiberales; family Zingiberaceae; genus Wurfbainia; species Wurfbainia villosa. The sequence continues at coordinate 30,364,404 of CM045995.1, forward strand.
TAATTGAATCGGACCTCGGATATTATGTTGTACATGCTCTTAATCCTGATATAATAACGGGCACATGTACTTAATATTTATTTCTTTGATTTACCAGAGGGTGAGATTTCTATGGATTAAATCAATATGCCCGGTAAGTTGGGAAATGATATTATTTACATGGTGTGCCATTGATTATAGGAGGAAACCGTGTCCTATATATTAGGTTGATGATGTCCCCTTGAGGAGCTCATAAGGTTCATCATGTAAACCCTGCAGGTTGACTTAGTCAACATGATGATAAGGTTGAGTGGTACTACTCGAGGAGTTAGATGTTAATTAATTGATGGTCAGTAAATCAATTAATTGACGGACATTCGATATCTTAAACACGGGGAGATGGATGTACAAATAATATATGGAGCCCATATTAATTTATGGGGGTTGGTGAGGTAGTTCGATGATGATCCTCTAGTGGAATGGAACATCATGGATGGATCAAGTTTGTGTGGTTCCGATCCATCGGGTGGCCAAGACCCAACTCCTCCTCATGGTCCCTATCGTAGCCTAATATAAACCTCATGAAGTCTAGATCAAATGTTGGAAAACAAATCTCTAGATCCGACGGTTGGTATTAAATCCCTAGAACTGACGGTGGAGATTAAATCTCTAGATCCGACGATTGGGATTAAAACCCTAGAACCGACGGTTGAGATTAAATCTCTAAATCCGACGGTTGAGATTAAAACCATAGAACCGACGGTGGAGATTAAACCAAGGCCTAAACCTAACTCTATATAAAAGGGAGAGGAAAGGTTGGATAAGGTGGGCGGCAAGTTTAAAAGATTGATAAATTTTTTTTTTCTAATTCTATGCCACCTTGGGCAGCAAGATTAGAATTAGTTAAAAAAAAATTTAAGATTAGAATTGGTGAAAAAAAATTTTCCTATGCCACCTTGGGCGGCAAGATTATAGGAAGAAATTTTTTTTTACTAATTCCTTGCTACCCTTGGGCGGCAAGAAAATTGGGAATTAGTTCCTATATTTTTGGCTACCTCTTCAATAACCAACTTTCTCCTAAGTTCTATAAATAGGGGCTTAGGCTTGGGCGGAATAAAGGGATATGGATTAGGGTTAGGGTTTGGTTGATGGGGTTGGGCGGCTAGGGTTAGGGTTTTGGGATTAGGTTGGGCGGCAACATGGAGATGAAGATCTTCTTCTTCTTCCTTCTAAGTGTTGGCCGGCCACTATCCATGTTCCCTATACCTTGGCCGGAGCTCAACCTATTCTCCTTCCCTTCATCCTTGGCCGGAAATTAGGAAAGCTTTGTCTAGGGTTTGGGCGGCAACAAGGAGGAGGATTGTTTTCCTTTCCTTTCTCCAAGTGTTGGCCGGCGCCCATACCCTTGGTGTTTCTCTTTCGGTTGGCTTCCATACTCCATTCCATCTTCTCTTTGGACCGGCGGCAAACATCATGCTTGGAGCTTGATGGTTGGTCCTAGATAAGAGATGAGTTTTGTTTCCATTTTGTTCTCTCTATTCTTGGGGCCGGCGGCATCAATCTTTTGTGGATTGGTGGTTAGCTCAAGCAAGAAGGGAAAGAGAGTTCTTCTTTGTTTGGATTGAAGAAGATCAAGGATGCTTCAACTTGTGGAGGATCTTCGCCCACACAAAGTCTACAAGGAGGTTAGGACATACGATAGAAGATCAAGAGGTATAAAAGTTTTATAACTTTTTTTATTGTTCTTTGCATGTTCTTATTTGATATGCTAGCTTATGTTCTTTATGTTAGTATATGTTGATTATACTAGTTTACATTTGCATGTATTTGTATAATCATGGACCCCGAATAAGAAACACAAAAACCGACAATCTATCCGTCGTCTCTTCCGCGGCTAATCGACTAGAAGAGTTTGGTTGCTTGAACAACTAGTTTGTTCAAGCGATCGCTCGAGTCGTTGGCACGACGACGAATTGGTTGTGCTTAGGAAACTCATCCCATCCGGATTAGTTTTCATTAGTGAAAATTTTAATCCGGGGACATGGGAGCCTATGAGCATTCCGAGGTATAGCACATTGCCAACAACTGGTATCAGAGCCACGGTTTCCGGTTTTGTGTGTTTTGGATTCGGTTACTTTCACGCACTTATCATATATTGTGTATGCCGGATAATAGTAGGATGTGCGTAGGCTAACTTTTTGGTTGCAGGAATAAGATCCGACTATTATGGCTATATGTGTGTATGTGGTTGTTTGTGTGTGATTGTGTGTATATTATTTGAATCCTCAGGGTTGACGAGGCTAGATTAGTATTTAATTTTTGTAATTAAATACGGCATTGTTTAGCAACTCTTTATTTTATTTTACTTTCGATCTAGATTTCATGTACACTCCCTCGTGGAGTATAGGATCGATGGATGTAAAATAAAATAGGGTTTATTCTCGGCTCGGATCTCCGGATGGCTCGTACATGGCGTAGGAGGAGCGGACGAGGTGGCGACACGACGGGACGCATATTGGAGAACAATGCCATAATAGTTGGAAAAATTCTGATTTTTCCATATTTATTGTTGATTTGTTTTATATGCATGTTGTGTATGCTTGAAAATTCCTCATTTTCAATTTTCTAAGTGGGAGAGGGACATTTTAATTAATTCCCGCGGCCTCCATTACAATTTGACGTGTGATGCAACAAACTTGCGCGTCGGCTCTGAGTGCCTTCCTCCCCATCGGATGAGTTTGTTTGCGGATCACTAGGTCAAATAATGGTTATAGGAAATTATTTAGGAGCGTGTGTACTTCCCCATCGGTAAGACACATAATCCGAGATAATTCCCTTAGTACCGTATAATGGTGCACACTTAGATGCAAATAAAAAGTATCCTCCCCATCGGAGTCACTGCTTTTATTTGTAGGGCCAAAGAGGAACCAACTATTAATTTTATTTGTCAAAAAGTAAGGTTGACAAGATAATAAAATTAATGGGTAAAACCTCCTCTTACAAATGTAGAATTCATATACGTCCACACTATCGTGGCATGCGATATTCTCGGTGTTTTGAGGTGTTGGTTGATTTCGGAATTTTATTGTTTTGAGGAATCAATAAAATTTGAAATCTAATATTTTGATCATTGTGATTCTTAGGATTTTCAAAATGACTTTCAGTCCACTTATTATGATACTAAAGGAAATAAACTTACTGTACCCAAATAATATTGATTGGAAAAGAATCTAGATGTTGTCTTATCTGCTAAGAAGTACAAGTATGCACTCTTCAAAGAGTGTCCTCAAGCCATGGTTGCTCAAAAGGTTTCTACTTCTAAGCCGAAAGGCAAGAAGAAGGAGAAACAGGGTGGAGCAAACGTGTGGGAGGATCTCAGGGAGGAGTGAAGAAGCAGAAAGGCAAGTACTTCACTTACTAGCAGGATGGACATTGGAAGAAAGACTGTCCCAATCCAAAGAAGAACAAAGGTATATCCTTTGGTCCAGTCGTTGAAACATGGTTAGAGGCATTATCTACCGGCACCTGGTGAGTAGATACGAGAGCCACTAATCATGTCTGCAACACTTTGCAGGGGTTCCAGGAAACCCGACGATTAGCTAAAAGGGAGATTACCATTTATTTGGGCAATGCCATGATGGTGGCGACTATAGCAGTGGGAGAAGTTTTATTTATCTCTTGAGAATAATAAAACTTTGGTTCTGGAAAATTCCCTTTATGTAGCTTTATTTAGAAAGAATTTAGTTTCAGGTTCTAAATTATTATGGATGGATATTCTATTTCTTTTAATGACAGAGTTGTTATAAAAGGAATAGGGAGAATATCTATTCAGGTACATTGAAAGGAAATTTGAACCAAAACCTCCCACGATGCAAATTGAAGTTAATAACTCATCTTCTAATTCCAATAAGAGAAAAGAACCTTCGAAGATGAACCAAACATATCTTTGGCTTCTTAGGCTTGGTCACATTAACCTAAGCAGAATTCACAGGTTGAAAGCTGATGGACCTTTGGGTTCATTAGTGGTGGAGGATCTCCTAACCTACGAATCTTGCTTGGAGGGTAAGATGACCAAGAGGCCTTTTTAAGGCCAAGGGGTATAGAGCCAAAGATGTGTTAGAGATGGTTCATTCTGATTTGTGTGGTCCTATGGCTATCTAGGCAAGAGGTAATCTTGAATATTTTGTCTCTTTTATAGACAATTATTCAAGATATGGATGACACTATGATCTGATCGTGGTGGTGACGACCTCTTGGGAGAGTTTAGGAACTACTTATCAGAGGTTGGGATTCAATCCCAATTGACTGCACCTGGCACACCCCAGCAGAACGGTGTAGCAGAGCGAAGGAATAGGACTCTTATGGAGATGATTAGATCGATGATGAGTTATTCTGACTTGTTTTATAGTCTTAGAGATCAGAGAGTGATCGTTAACACGAACGCCAGATTTCTAGAGGAAGACTATGTGATAAGCCACAAGCCCAAGAGTAAAATTGTTTTGGAGGAGTTAAAAGGGAAGTCACTTCTTTAGTACCACCGGTACAAGAGGATATACCACATGTCACTGCACCGCGTGTCACAGAGGATACACAGGTGATACCTCGTCGTAGTGGGAGGGTTGTTAGACAGCCTGAGAGATTCATGTTCTTGGGAGAATCTTTTGATTTGGTCCCTAGAAAACATGAACCTGATCCCTAGATATACGACGAGGCAATCCAAGATATAAATACAGCATCTTTGCAAAGTGCAATGAATACTGAGATTGAATCTATGGATTCAAGTCAGGTCTGGGAGATCTTGTGCACTGTAGCTCATATGGATTATGAGTTGTGGCAGATGGATGTCAAGACAGCTTTCCTTAATGGAAGTTTTGAGGAAAACATCTATATGGAGCAACCAGAGGGATTCATTGCTAAGGGCAAAGAGCATATTGTATGTAAGCTTAATCGGTCCATTTATGGACTGAAGCAAGCTTTGAGGTCTTGGAACATCCGCTTTGATGAGGTAAATCCAGACTTATGGATTTATTCAAAGTCCGGATGAGTCTTGTGTATACAAGAGATGTGACGGAAACATAGTGGTATTTCTTGTACTATACGTAGATAATATTTTGGTAGTTGGCAACAATATCAGAGTGTTATCAGACGTAAGGGTGTGGTTGTCCAAACAGTTTTGAAGGACTTGGGAGAAGTGGGTCACAACCTTGGGATCAAGGTTGTTGTGCTTATCCCAAGCTTCATACATAGACATGATTTTGGATCGTTTTAGCATGCAGAACTCCAAGAAGGGTTTTCTACCTTTCAGGTATGGAGTTCCTTTACCTAAGGAGATGTGTCCTAGATCATCTGAGGTGATAAAGGAGCTGAAGGTGGTTCCTTATGCTTCGACAGTAGGAAGCCTCATGTATGCTATGTACGAGACAAGATATCTGCTTTGCCGTGGGCATGGTTAGCAAATATCAGAGTAATCCAGGACAGGGACATTAGACTGCGGTAAAAGCATATATTGTAGTGCCTGAGAAGGACTAGGGATTATATGCTAGTTTACCGGGCAGACCAATTACTCTCTGTGGTTTACATGGATTCGGATTTCCAATCATATAGGGATAACAATAAGTCTACCTCAGGTTTTGTGTTTACTTTAGGAGGTGGAGCCATTGTATGGAGGAGTGCCCAGCAGAAATGTGTGGCGGACTCCACCATGGAAGCTGAGTATGTGGCAGCCTATGAGGCAGCCAAAGAAGTTGTGTGGCTCAGGAACTTCCTGATGGACTTGGATGTGATTCCTGGTTTGCCCAGAACTATCACAATTAATTGTGATAATAATGGTGCAGTTGCAAACTCGAAGGAACCACGAGCCCATAAGGCTAGTAAACACATAGAGTGCAAGTACCACCTGATACGAGAAATCGTAAAGGAGGTAGAAGTTGTTGTCACCTAGATTGCATCAGAGGATGACCTGGTAGACCCTTTCACTAAGGCCCTTCTAGCGAGAGCTTTGATAGGCATGTAGAGGGAAGGGGAATCAGATGTATGGCAGTATGATGACAACATAGTCTTTTAGTATAAGTGGGAGATTGTTGGGATGTATACTGAAAGCCTAGCTCTTTTGTATGAACATCTTTATTTTGAAATAAGAACCACATGATCATTGTTTGCATATTTTTATGATTATACAAAATTGTCTAATATTTTATATTGTAGATAACATGGTGCTTGGTGTGGCACAGAAGATCATGTTATCAGTTCCTTGTAGAATATAAGTAGAGGCTCACAACCAAGATGGTTTTGGACAAACCATTGGGATGGTTGTAGTGTAGCTTGGTATTGTTTTGTCTTGAACATAAAGTTACACTAGTACACTTAGGTGTATTGAGCAGGACCGACATAGAGGTGATTCAATTTGTTGCTGACTACATAATTGAATCGGACCTCGGATATAATGTTGTACATGATCTTAATCCTGATATAATAACGGGCACATGTACTTAATATTTATTTCTTTGATTTACCAGAGGGTGAGATTTCTATGGATTAAATCAATATGCCTGGTAAGTTGGGAAATGATATTATTTACATGGTGTGCCGTTGATTGTAGGAGGAAACCGTGTCCTATATATTAGGTTGATGATGTCCCCTTGAGGAGCTCATAAGGTTCATCATGTAAACCCTGCAGGTTGACTTAGTCAACAAGATGATAAGGTTGAGTGCTACTACTCGAGGAGTTAGATGTTAATTAATTGATGGTCAGTAAATCAATTAATTGACGGACATTCGATATCTTAAACACAGGGAGATGGATGTACAAATAATATATGGAGCCCATATTAATTTATGGGGGTTGGTGAGGTAGTTCGATGATGATCCTCTAGTGGAATGGAACATCATGGATGGATCAAGTTTGTGTGGTTCCGATCCATCTGGTGGCCAAGACCCAACTCCTCCTCATGGTCTCTATCGTAGCCTAATATAAACCTCATGAAGTCTAGATCAAATGATGGAAAACAAATCTCTAGATCTGACGGTTGGTATTAAATCTCTAGAACCGACGGTGGAGATTAAATCTCTAGATCCGACGGTTGGGATTAAAACCCTAGAACCGACGGTTGAGATTAAATCTCTAAATCCGACGGTTGAGATTAAAACCCTAGAACCGACGGTGGAGATTAAACCAAGGCCTAAACCTAACTCTATATAAAAGGGAGAGGAAAGGTTGGATAAGGTGGGCGGCAAGTTTAAAAGATTGATAAATTTTTTTTTCCTAATTCTATGCCGCCTTGGGCGGCAAGATTAGAATTAGTTAAAAAAAATAATTTAAGATTAGAATTGGTGAAAAAAAATTTTCCTATGCCACCTTGGGCGGCAAGATTATAGGAAGAAATTTTTTTTTACTAATTCCTTGCTACCCTTGGGCGGCAAGAAAATTGGGAATTAGTTCCTATATTTTTGGCTACCTCATCAATAACCAACTTTCTCCTATGTTCTATAAATAGGGGCTTAGGCTTGGGCGGAATAAAGGGATAAGGATTAGGGTTAGGGTTTGGTTGATGGGGTTGGGCGGCTAGGGTTAGGGTTTTGGGATTAGGTTGGGCGACAACATGGAGATGAAGATCTTCTTCTTCTTCCTTCTAAGTGTTGGCCGGCCACTATCCATGTTCCCTATACCTTGCCCGGACCTCAACCTATTATCCTTCCCTTCATCCTTGGCCGGAAATTAGGAAAGCTTTGTCTAGGGTTTGGGCGGCAACAAGGAGGAGGATTGTTTTCCTTTCCTTTCTCCAAGTGTTGGCCGGCGCCCATACCCTTGGTGTTTCTCTTTCGGTTGGCTTCCATACTCCATTCCATCTTCTCTTTGGACCGGCGGCAAACATCATGCTTGGAGCTTGATGGTTGGTCCTAGATAAGAGATGAGTTTTGTTTCCATTTTGTTCTCTCTATTCTTGGGGCCGACGGCATCAATCCTTTGTGGATTGGTGGTTGGCTCAAGCAAGAAGGGAAAGAGTTCTTCTTTCTTTGGATTGAAGAAGATCTAGGATGCTTCAACTTGTGGAGGATCTTCGCCCACACAAAGTCTACAAGGAGGTTAGGACATACGATAGAAGATCAAGAGGTATAAAAGTTTTATAACTTTTATTATTGTTCTTTGCATGTTCTTATTTGATATGCTAGCTTATGTTCTTTATGTTAGTATATGTTGATTATACTAGTTTACATTTGCATGTATTTGTATAATCATGGACCCCGAATAAGAAACACAAAAACCGGCAATCCGTTCGTCGTCTCTTCCGCGGCTAATCGACTAGAAGAGTTTGGTTGCTTGAACAACTAGTTTGTTCAAGCGATCGCTCGAGTCGTTGGCACGACGACGAATTGGTTGTGCTTAGGAAACTCATCCCATCCGGATTAGTTTTCATTAGTGAAAATTTTAATCCGGGGACATGGGAGCCTATGAGCATTCCGAGGTATAGCACATTGCCAACATCTACAACAGAAGCCGAGTATATTGCTGCATCTGAGGCAGCAAAGGAGGCCGTTTGGATCCGCAAGTTCATTACTGAGCTTGGGGTGGTTCCTAGCATAGCAGATCCTATAGAGCTCTATTGTGACAACAATGGAGCGATTGCACAGGCTAAGGAACCTCGCTCACACCAGCGGACCAAACACATACTACGACACTTCCATCTCATTCGAGAGATTATCGATAGAGGAGATGTGATGATTTGCAGAGTACCCACAGGGGCTAACATCGTAGATCCCTTGACCAAGGCTTTGGCACAGAAAAAGCATGATGGTCACACTAGGTCATTGGGTATTAGATACTACGGTGATTGGCACTAGTGCTAGTGGGAGATTGTTAGTGAAAGTCATAGAGCCAATCATGTGATGATTGTTGTATGGACTTTATTGTATCATATTCCTATTTATAAAGGCATGGTTATTATATTTACTTGTATTGGTGCCAAATAACTAAATATAATAACGTCCTTGAGTAGTAGGTTCTTATCTATATCAATCGATTAGTTGAATCGATAATGAGATGATATAGAGAACACTACTTTAATCATTCCTAGTCAAGTATTAACATTCAGCGACAATGTTAATGCGTAGAGACTAGCATGTAGGTCAACATGATGACTTGATCTCACAAGTCATGGATATGAGATATCAAGTTGACACATGGTGTTGGATCGAAGCGAATCGCTTGAGGGGGGGGGTGAATAGCGATAAAACCTTTTCTTTTGTTCGTTCGTTAAAACCCGAGTAGATAATTAATTGCAGCGGAAAGATAAGCAATAAATAAAGGAGACAAATATTTTTACTTGGTTCGTAGCCTTCGACTACTACTCCATGGCCCTAGTGGTCCTTAACCACGCACGGAGGGCAAAACACTAAAGAACTCCTCCTCGTTAGAGGTAGGAGTTAATCGTTACAAATAAAAGCAAAAAGCTTGAGGTAGAGGGACACTCCCCCTCTCCTCATTACGATAAAAGCTCCGAGATTTGAAAGTTATGAACTGAAATAAACAAATTAATCCGACGTAAAAAAAATAAAACAATTAAACCTAGACGTCGGAGAAGAAGTAATTCGTTGTCGGAAAGTTATAGCTTGGCGGAGGCTTTTGGAAGCTTAGAATTGATGAAGAAACCCTAGGATAGGCCCTCCTTTTATAGCCTTTTAGCCCCTTTTCGAGAGGAACCCTAGCCAATCACATTTGAGCACCACTCCCCTTGAAATGAGGTGATAAGCATTGACTCCTCGAGGCTGATCCTTGACAACCAGTCGACTGATGGCCATCATCAGTCGACTGATGGCAGCATCAGTCGAATGCTAACCTCCGACAGTCGATTGTTGGATGGCAGTCGAGTCCTCCAAGCTGGCAGTCGACTGATGCTAGCTGGAAGGCAAAGTTAGCTTAACAAAAATATTATTTCGATGGCCTCCGACCATCCGATCTCGACCTAGACCACCTATAGGATGTCTTTGGTCGAATCTATGCTTAAGATCATCCCCGTAAAGAGGATACGACCTTACTTACCCTTGCACACACACGAGCTTACCTCGATACTTACTGTGTCGCTTTTGCTTCCGGCCTTCCACTCGATTCCTTCGGCTCCCTCCGAAGTCACTCGAGTGTCGCCTGACCACCGCACCTTCCTCCGGGTGTCGCTAGCCTTCAGCTCTAGCTAAAGCAATTTTCTGCACACTCGATTCAGCTCGTGAGATAACTACATGAGCATAACTTTGTATCGTTTGCTATAATCAAAATTCAGGTTCGACTTAGGTGCATACTACACCAACACATGGGTATGCATTGGAGAATGTATACTGAATGACCCGCCATGAGAAAGTATCATGGATCGTTATATGAGTGTCATATACTTTCTCATGTGGCTATTAGTATGACTATTAGTCCTTAGACCTGAAGTCACCATGGTTCCCTACATAAGGAGTTGCATACTTTGGCTTCGTCAAATGTCACCCATAAATGGGTGGACTATAAAGGCGATTACTGGGTATATGAAAAATTATGCGGAGGTATCTGAGTGATGTAGATGAGATCTATCCCTCCTATATGACGGGAGTGACATCGATATTCTTGATAGAGTGAGACCACGAAGTGCATGGCCATGCCCAAATGAGTCAATATGAGATATTGAGCTCATTTGATTAGAGTGAGTCTACTTGGAGTTCAAGATATAGATTGTACCGAGGATGACACGGTCTATGCTTTGATTGGTCAATCTAGATATCAAGGATAGAGGGACATTATCACATATTGTGAGAGTCACAATTAGTAGTCACAAAGGTGATGTTGGAGCTCAACATTCTTGTAACTTGGGTAGCAATGATGTGTTGCTAGATACCACTCATTGTTTATGTTCCTAAATCGGTTTAGGTACATTGCCAACGTTACAAGAACCTATAGGGTCACACACAAAGGACAATTAGATGGAGATTAGGTTCATATTATGAACCATGAGGATTAGTTTTATGGAATGAACCAAATTGGATTAAGAGTAATCCTAATTAGACTAATTGAGTTGGACTCAATTTGATTCAAGTGTTGAATGAGTTTAATTTAGATTTAATTCATTTAGTCAATTTAAATTAATGAATAGAGATTCATTAAATCAAATTGACTTGAATCAAGTGATTGGATTTGATCAACCATGGGAGATAAGAGGACAAGTTTGACTTGACTTGAGAGGGAAGATGAAAGGTCAAGTTTGACTTGACCAAGTGCCATGTCATGATAATGACTTGGCATGGCCGGCCAATGATGATGTTGTTGGGTTTCCGGCACCGCGGCATGTGTGTGTTCGATCATGTTTCGTAAACATGAGCACAGCGGAAGCAATTAAAAATAATAAATCTATATTTATTACAACACACACAACACACGCATGCTATTACAACAAGTGTAGACATAACCGTAAATTAAAATTTACAATAAAAGGAAATTAAACTACGTTATACCTTCCGTATGACGTGTAGCGGGAACGGCATCAACCGGAACGATCCTCGTAAGAATCGTCTCTATCCGTATCCACGCCGAGCTCCTCGGGATGACTTCGCTAAGTCACGAGCTTCGTCTTCGTACGGGTTACTAGCCTCGTGTTGAAGACGACGTGATCGAGAGATGATCACGATCCGAATCCAAATTCGGATCCTAAAACGAGTTCTCAAAACTCGCTTCTCCGGAGAGGTATTCGTCAACCGTTTGACGAATCCTTCATCCTCCACCTCAGAGGATTACCGGAGATCAAATCCCCGGTAAGTTAGCCGCTGTCGGAGCACTAACCGTCGTCCAAACGACGCTCCGACGAGAGGAGGAGAAGCTGTCCAGAAAACTGGACAGCTTGGTGGAGGAGTAGGCGCCGGCCAAAACAAGGAGAGAAAAAGCCCACCTTGATGCCGAACCTATAGGAGATCACCGGAAGGTCGCCGGAGGTTCACCGGCTGGAGCTTGGATGCCGGCAAGGGTCTTGGACGGCGGCACAAAGCTGGGCGGGCGGTAGTTGATTAGAGTTTTGGATTAGGGTTTAAGCCCTATTTTATAGAGAACTAATTCTCTTAATGGTTAATGGATCATCTCCATAAAGTCCGTTAACCCGCTCCATTAAGATAAGTTAAAATAAACCAAACCATGATGGTTTATTTTAAGTTAAAACGAACCGAACCAACCTTTGGTTCATTCGTTTAATATAAACCAAACCCTTTGGTTTATTCTCATCCATTGGATTAGAACCAAACCATTTTTGTCCATCCATTATGTCTTCATAAGACACGGCCCATCCACGCTTCCTCTGCGACTGAAACAATTTCATGCTCGCTTTATGTTTGGTCCAACCAAACATAGTTTCTCTCGGTCTGAGAATCCTATTCTCTAGCTCGTTTTAAATCCTTTGGATTACACTCGTTGTGCGTGTGACCAAATAGGTTCTCGGTTTATGTTGGCCGTCTATAATTAACCATTAATTATAGATCGATCATGAGTGGCACCTAGTACATCATGATCCCCAATTAACCGAAAAGATCAACGGTCGATCCAGAACTATTTCTGAAACCCTTCAGTAGCTCGAATGAATCGTGCCCCATTCCCTTCACTCATCTTATACCCACTTGGTTCAGGACATGGTCTATTGTGTCAGTCCCCACTAGGCTGACTACGTCACACCTAGCCCAAGTATCATGTCCTCGTCCTACGGATTCTAGTTACTCCACATGTATCGAAGAGTACTTTACTCTAAACATGTAATGCTTTGGCCAAAGACTTTAGTAACAATCCGACGAGAGGCCATGGGTATACATCTCCTCGCAAGGAGTGGTGAATCCTTTATAGGCTATTCAAACACCTTCGATCACTTCGACTTATACCCAATCATCCCGGGTCCACATCTCCTCGGAGATGTTTGCTTAAGATGTCAAAGCATAAGTCTCCATGATCAAGATGACTTGAATACCGCAAGTCAAAGGAACATCGCACTTAAGCCACAGTAAGAACTTCATTGACATATCTATATATGCAGAGAACCATATGAAGTCTTACGACTGGTCACTCCAATGAACTAGTTACCATAACTAGCATCCACGATTAACTCGGACATCACTATGTCTCGGCCCGGTGAGAATCAGCTTGGATACACCAAGGAGTATACCTCGTGCTAGTCTCGGCCAATTGATGGTGTCAAATCCATCAATTCATCGACTAGGGATAATTCCGATACATCACAATTACACATGTAGAGATACTCACTAGTTGTGATCCAATCACAAATTCTCTCATGCTGTGAATCGTATCGTGGACATTCAGTAAATGAGTTTAAAATCCAATCAAATACATAAAACATGTATACTCAAATAGTGAATCTTCATTTATCATATAAATGGTTCATACATAAGGCGATTGCCTTAGGACATCTCTCATATATTACTAACAGACTCCCACTTGGCCTAATGTCAATCGCTACAGTATCCAATACCATAAGCTCTAACATGACCCTCAAACTTACTTTGAGGTAATGCTTTAGTCAAAGGATCTGCTAAGTTCCTTTCAGTGGGAATTTTCTCGATTTGTATTTCGTTCCTACTTATGATCTCTCTGATAAGATGATAGCGGCGAAGCACATGTTTGGATCGCTGATGAGACCACATCAAGTTCAGAGATGAACTTCTTGATCCAAACCGCTTCTTTTGCTGCTTCCAAAGCTGCAATGTATTCTGCCTTAGTGGCAGAATCCGCTATAGTGTCAAGCTTGGAACCTTTCCAACTTATTGCGCCTCCATTCCAGGTGAATACATACCCAGACAAAGACATGGAATCATCCTTGTCTGTCTGGAGCTGGCATTCGTATACCCACGTATCACCATGTACCCTTCTCCATATATTAGGAACGCATCCTTAGTTCTTCTCAAGCACTTAAGGATCGTCTTAACAGCCACCCAATGATCCATTCCTGGATCAGACTGGTATCTGCTCGTGACACTCAGAGCATACGATACATCGGGCCTTGTACATAACATAGCATACATGATAGATCCTTTTGCGGATGCATAGGGAATCTTACTCATGCAAATCCTCTCGTCTTCTGTGCGCGGACACATAGACTTCGAAAGGTGTACCCCATGCCTGATGGGTAGGAAACCTTTCTTGGATTTCGACATGCTAAACCTCTTTAGCATTCGGTCTATATATGTATATTGCGAAAGACCAAGCAACCATTTCGATCTATCTCTATAGATCTTATTCCCGAGGATGTAGGCTGCTTCTCCCAGGTCTTTCATGGAGAATATCTTGGATAACCAAACCTTCACTGACTGTAAGTTTGAAACATCGTTTCCTATAAGTAGTATGTCATCGACATACGATACTAGGAATACGACTGCACTCCCACTAACCTTCTTGTACACACAAGGTTCGTCTGGATTTTGTGAGAAATCAAACTTTTTGATGGTCTCATCAAAACAGATATCCCAGCTCCTGGATGCTTGCTTCAATCCATAAATGGACCGTCGCAATTTGCATACCTTGGTTTTATTAACCGATGTGAAACCCTCAGGCTGTATCATATACACGTCCTCGAGCAGGTTTCCATTAAGGAAAGCTGTTTTCACATCCATCTGCCATGTCTCATAATCATAATAAGCCGTTATGGCCAGGAGCATCCGAATGGATTTAAGCATAGCTACAGGCGAATAGGTTTTGTCAACACCTTGCTTTTGACGATATCCTTTCGCCACCAATCTAGCTTTATAGGTAATCACATTACCATCCATGTCGGTTTTCTTCTTGAAAACCCACTTGCACCCTATAGGCTTTATCCCTTCAGGTGGGTCAACCAAGTTCCAAACTTGGTTTTCATACATGGAATCCATTTCCGACTTCATGGCACCAAGCCACTTATCCCTTTCTGAACTTGTCAGCACTTCTTCATAACTGGTAGGCTCCTCATCATCAATGAGTAACACGTCATTCGATTCACTTACGAGAAATCCATATCTCTCGGGAATATTGCGTGTTCTACCAGATCTACGAAGATGTGGTGTTACAATAGGTCCAGCCGATTGCTCATCACTATGAGTTGTCGGCTGTTGTGCTTCACCAGGTATCTCATCAATGTCTATTTGAGTCTCTCGAGCCTCCTCAAGCTTGACGACACTCCCACTGTTTTCTTGCAAGAGAAACTCTTTCTCTAGAAACACAGCATGCCTTGAAACAAACACCTTTTGTTCCACAGGATGATAGAATTGGTAACCCCTTGTTTCCTTAGGGTATCCAATAAATAGACATTTATCAGACTTAGCATCCAGTTTGTCTGATACAGTCCGCTTCACATAAGCAGGACAACCCCATATCTTCAAGTAAGATACATGAGGTTTCTTACTATTCCATATCTTATATGGAGTAGTTGAGACTACCTTGGTAGGCATTCTGTTTAACAAGTAAACAGCTGTCTGAAGTGCATAGCCCCAAAAGGACTTGGGAAGAGTTGCATGATTCATCATTGACCTGACCATGTCCAACAAGGTCTGGTTACGCCTCTCAGATACACCATTATGCTGTGGTGTATAGGGCGGAGTTCATTGAGACAATATTCCATTGTCTCTTAGATAATCAAGAAACTCTTGACTTAAGTATTCACCACCTCGATCCGATCGAAGTATTTTAATACTCTTGTCATATTGTTTCTCTACTTCATTTCTGAATTCTTTGAACCTTTCAAAGGCTTCAGACTTGTGTTTCATCAAGAACACATACCCAAACCGTGAGTGATCATCGGTGAAGGTAATGAAGTAGCTATAGCCTCCTAATGCTTGAGTTGACATAGGTCCACATACATCAATATGTATTAGACCTAGTAACTCTCCCACTCGTTCACCTTTTCCAGTAAAAGGTAACTTAGTCATCTTGCCTTTTAAGCATGATTCGCATGTATCGTATGAATCCAATTCAAACGATTCCAGAATTCCACATCGGTGTAATTCGGACATGCGTTTCTTGCTTACATGGCCAAGATGACAATGCCACATGTAGGAGTCTATTTGATTATCCTTTCGAGCACGCGTGTTGCTCGCTTCGATATTGAAAATGTGACTGGATACGTCCAACGTATAAACACCATTGCTTAAAGTTCCAGTCCCATAAAGAACTCCATTCAAAGTTATGTAACAACAATTGTTACTAAAAGTCAAATGGTACCCATTTCTATTTAAACAAGAAATAGAAATGATGTTCTTTATCAACGAAGGAACATAAAAGCAATTGTCCAGTTCTAAGACAAGTCCTGCAGGGAGTTTCAACAAATACGTTCCGATGGCGAGTGCAGCAACCTTTGCTTCATTCCCAACACGTAAATTTGACTCTCCCTTGACGAGTCTTCTTCTATTCCTTAGCCCATGTATGTCATTACATATATGTGAGCCACACCCAGTATCGAATACCCAAGTGTCTGAGGAAATAGAATGACAATCAATAAAGAAGATTTCTGAAGAAGATGGGGCATCCGATGCCTTATCCTTCTTCACGGACTCAAGATAAATCTTGTACTTTCTTCGCAAATGGCTCTCCTTGCCATAATGATGGCAAGTTTCCTTTTGTGCTAGTTCTACCTTCTTATCCCTTCTCTTCTTTCCCTTCTGCTGTTCCTTTGACTTCCTCTTAGAACCTTTCTTCGAGGAATCAACTAACAGCACCGTCCCCTGCTCATGCTTCTCATGCTTCCAAGACTCCACGGTCTTCATATTGATGAACCTCCTAGCATCTCAGAGGTGAAGAGGAGCTTTGAGACTTCGAACCTTTCGAATCTCACTTGCTCATCAACCAACTCACAAAGATGAAGGACTACGATATGAGCATCCATATGCTCATGCTGCTTTCGTAGCTTGGGTTCCATCGTGGCTAGCATGATGCAACTCATTTGTTCAGAATCACTCACATGTTTCTGATAGGCCAACAATTGGTCCAGAGTTGCATCGTCACTAGGACGGGCGGGAAGAGGCGCTTCGAGGACATTTGCAAGCTTTTCAACCTTGAGAACAATTCTCAAGCTTCTAAGCCAGTCCATGAAGCTCGGCCCAGTCAATTTATTCGAATCCAAAATGGAACGCAATTCAAAGACATCATGATCAATCTTAGAAATACAAAACGAGCATATATGAGAAAGATGATTTTAAAATGCATCAATATACATTTATAAATCCCATTCATTTTTCGAATTTCAAAAACCCCAAAATCACTTCGGGAGATCGTAGGTCCATCTCTGAATGGGCTGATATCCATCATAGTTATGAACAACCTTGGAGAGAGTCCAACAAGTCATTCATAACTACGACGGTAGGTATCAACTATACCTATTGCATATCACGTATATGCAACTATCACAATGTGCTATCAACTAATTTAATGTTCACACATACATCGGGTTGTTAACACATTAACAAGTATGCATCATATGCATAGCACCCAACTTCACCTCCCTTTACATCGACCTTGGAGAGAGTCCAACAAGCCGATGCTCCAGGTTAAAGCCAACCCATTAATCGGGACATAGTTTTAATATGGTTAGAGCACATTCAACCAATTAGCCCAGCTTGGAGAGAGTCCAACAACCAAAGCTAACGATTGACCTCTGACTCTTACCATATTAGTATTAAACTATTCCACGGTTTGAACATATTCAGGTTCGAGCCGGGCTTGGAGAGAGTCCAACAACCCAAACAAGAAACAGAACTCTGGTTCTAACCATATTAATGGAAGGTGTAGGCTTTAATATTGATTAAGGGTTTTTATGTCTCATCCTCTTTGCATGTAAATAACTATTATCTACATGTCATGGCATACATGGCATACATCTACATGTCACGACATGCATGGCATAATGTTATGCATCTAATGCAATTACATGGCATACAATTATGTCATGTTTATAATTTCCTTATATGTCATAACTATTTATGGAAATAAAATATGTTTAAGATTTGATTCTCCAAATCAAATCATAATTAAATTAGGAAACAAATTTCCAAATCTAATCACATATTTTATTCATGGAATTATTTGATTAAGGAAAATCTATTTAGGAAACCAATTTCCTAAATCTTTAAAACTACTTATGGAAATAAAATATTTTAAGATTTGATTTCCCAAATCAAATCATGATTAAATTAGGAAACAAATTTCCAGAATCTAATCAAATATTTTATTTATGGAAAATATCAATTTCCATAAATACTTCCAACTTTCCAAAAGTGGAAGATTTCCATAAATACTTCTAGACTTTCCAAAATTGAAAAATTTCCATAAATACTTCTAAATTTCCAAAATTTAGAAAACTTCCAGAAATACATTATGACTATCGCAAAACCACTTTTACGATTATGTCGAAACACAACCTGGGCTCTGATACCACTGTTGGGTTTCCGGCACCGCGGCATGTGTGTGTTCGATCATGTTTCGTAAACATGAGCACAGCGGAAGCACTTAAAAATAATAAATCTATATTTATTACAACACACACAACACACGCATGCTATTACAACAAGTGTAGACATAACCGTAAATTAAAATTTGCAATAAAAGAAATTAAACTACGTTATACCTTCCGTATGACGTGTAGCGGGAACGGCATCAACCGGAACGATCCTCGTAAGAATCGTCTCTATCCGTATCCACGCCGAGCTCCTCGGGATGACTTCGCTAAGTCATGAGCTTCGTCTTCGTACGGGTTACTAGCCTCGTGTTGAAGACGACGTGATCGAGAGATGATCACGATCCGAATCCAAATTCGGATCCTAAAACGAGTTCTCAAAACTCACTTCTCAGGAGAGGTATTCGTCAACCGTTTGACGAATCCTTCGTCCTCCAACTCAGAGGATTACCGGAGATCAAATCCCCGGTAAGTTAGCCACTGTCGGAGCACTAACCGTCGTCCAAACGACGCTCCGACGAGAGGAGGAGAAGCTGTCCAGAAAACTGGACAGCTTGGTGGAGGAGTAGGCGCCGGCCAAAAACAAGGAGAGAAAAAGCCCACCTTGATGCCGAACCTATAGGAGATCACCGGAGGGTCGCCGGAGGTTCACCGGCTGGAGCTTGGACGCCGGCAAGGGTCTTGGACGGCGGCACAAAGCTGGGCGGCGGCAGCTTGTAGTTGGGCGCCGAAATCACCAACAAGGGTGGGCGGCAACTAGGTTGGGCGGCCAAAATAGATTAGAGTTTTGGATTAGGGTTTAAGCCCTATTTTATAGAGAACTAATTCTCTTAATGGTTAATGGATCATATCCATAAAGCCCGTTAACCCGCTCCATTAAGATAAGTTAAAATAAACCAAACCATGATGGTTTATTTTAAGTTAAAACGAACCGAACCAACCTTTGGTTCATTCGTTTAATATAAACCAAACCCTTTGGTTTATTCTCATCCATTGGATTAGAACCAAACCATTTTGGTCCATCCATTATGTCTTCATAAGACACGGCCCATCCACGCTTCCTCTGCGACTGAAACAATTTCATGCTCGCTTTATGTTTGGTCCAACCAAACATAGTTTCTCTCGGTCTGAGAATCCTATTCTCTAGCTCGTTTTAAATCCTTTGGATTACACTCGTTGTGCGTGTGACCAAATAGGTTCTCGGTTTATGTTGGCCGTCTATAATTAACCATTAATTATAGATCGATCATGAGTGGCACCTAGTAGTACATCATGATCCCCAATTAACCGAAAAGATCAACGGTTGATCCAGAACTATTTCTGAAACCCTTCAGTAGCTCGAATGAATCATGCCCCATTCCCTTCACTCATCTTATACCCACTTGGTTCAGGACATGGTCTATTGTGTCAGTCCCCACTAGGCTGACTACGTCACACCTAGCCCAAGTATCATTTCCTCGTCCTACGGATTCTAGTTACTCCACATGTATCGAAGAGTACTTTACTCTAAACATGTAATGCTTTGGCCAAAGACTTTAGTAACAATCTGACGAGAGGCCATGGGTATACATCTCCTCGCAAGGAGTGGTGAATCCTTTATAGGCTATTCAAACACCTTCGATCACTTCGACTTATACCCAATCATCCCGGGTCCACATCTCCTCGGAGATGTTTGCTTAAGATGTCAAAGCATAAGTCTCCATGATCAAGATGACTTGAATACCGCAAGTCAAAGGAACATCGCACTTAAGCCACAGTAAGAACTTCATTGACATATCTATATATGCAGAGAACCATATGAAGTCTTACGGCTGGTCACTCCAATGAACTAGTTACCATAACTAGCATCCACGATTAACTCCGGACATCACTATGTCTCCAGCCAGTGAGAATCAGCTGCTTGGATACACCAAGGAGTATATCTCTCTGCTAGTCTCGTAAATTGATGGTGTCCAAATCCATCAATTCATCGACTAGGATAATTCCGATACATCACAATTACACATGTAGAGATACTCACTAGTTGTGATCCAATCACAAATTCTCTCATCGTGAATCGTATCGTGGACATTGAAATGAGTTTAAGATCCAATCAAATACATAAAACATGTATACTCAAATAGTGAATCTTCATTTATCATATAAATGGTTCATACATAAGGCGATTGCCTTAGGACATCTCTCATATATTACTAACAGATGTTCCACATCATCATTGACTTATCATGTGGCGCCACCTCATGAGGGAGACCAAGAGCCATTGGTTCTTGGAGTTACATGCATGCATGTAACCCCCCAAGAGATGGTGGCCGACCATTATTCTCATTAGATGAGAATTGATTTTGTGAGTTACTTCAACTTCATCTTCTTCCTTGGATCATCTTCCTCTCAAGCTTGCTCTCCCATCCCTCTCCTTGGCCGAAACTTCTAAGGGTTCTAGCACACTCTAGGTTTCTTTTCTCCACCTATTGCTTGTGTGGATACCAATAGAGGAGTGTACACTTGACACTCTAGAGTTTCGGCAAGCTATTTGAACGAGCGGGATTTGCGAAGGGCGTCACATCAAGGGTAACACTCTCAACTTCTAGATCTAAGGTAGATCTAGGTTTACTTAGCACATACATGTTTTTATTTTAATATATCTTCGCACGGATCCGTGGCTGGACTTCCAGGGTTTCCACAACGCAAAAAGCGGTTTTTGCAGCTCGGAAAGTCCAACAGTCCCGACCTAGTCTTTCTTCAAATTCCATCTTCTTCCTCTAGCGGTGCTCTCTTTGTCCTTGAAGAGCAGCCTTACTCTGATACCACTTGTTAGGACCTGTGCACCCGCTAGAGGGGGGTGAATAGCATGTCATTGTTCTCTTGACGGAATTTGATTGCGTGCTTGTCTACAATACTTGTTATATGCAGCGAAAATAATAACAATAAAACAAATACAACAAGAACACAAGCATAACACCAAATATAATGTGGTTTGGATCCGTATGATTCCTACTCTACGGATTGAGCTCAAATGAGCTCTAGTGATGTACACACAACTACTAATCAATAATACTCCTTCTCGACAACAAGTTGGAGGTGGAGAAATCTCGTACAATGAATTACAAAAGTAATAAAAATAAATACAAGCAAATATAAGTAAATTATGTTGGTGCAATCGGCCCAGGTTGACTCGAGCACTATTTTGATGATAGACAAAACTTATGACATGGGATTGTCATAGGAAAGTCCAACATAGAGTTGGCATGGAAAATCCAAGCATGGGGCTTGGTGTGGGAAAGTCCAAAGAATTGCGAAGCTATGCGCTTGGTGCATTTGGGAAGTCTTGAGGACTTGGCAAGTTCACTAGGCTCGGGGTCCTTGAGTCAGTGAAGGATTGCATTGTGAAGTCATGTGCTTGGTGCATCCGAGGGACCGCTGACAGCGTTCGGTTACGTATTGCTGGGGTAGCGGAAAGCCTCGCGTATGGAAGATTATCGAGAAGGATCATTCTGCCGTAGTTATCGGCAGCGCATCAGGGGCGTAGGTGGGGAAGAGAACTTCGGTGGGGAACTCCATGAAGGATGAGGTGGACTTGGCCAAGTGGCTAATACTGAGTGTCGGATGCTCAAACAACTTGGTGTTTGAAGTTTTACCCGACATCAGTCGACTAACATAGGTGTCAGTCGACTGCTCTAAGTCGGCCCAGGTTCATTGGTGTTTGATGACAGTCTGGTGATCGATCATATCGAGGATAATGATCGAATGATAATACCATCGATCGTGATGAGGAGATCGATAGTGATCGGGGTGTTTTCAGCCATAGAATGGTTTCCAGTTGAGTGCTTGTGCCATCACTCGACTGATGGTGTTACCAGTCGACTGATGGGTATCATCAGTCGACTGATGGGTGATTCGTTGGAACTTGACCGACATGGATCTGGCCGTTGTGAGACAATGACTACAGGACCAGCCGACTGATGGTCATGATCAGTCGACTGATGGGCGCAAAATCAGCTTGATGCATGTTATAAATGGAGCTCAAGAGGGAGGATTTTGCCAAGACTTTTGTGAAGCTTTTGGAGGGGAATTACTGCTGCATTCTAGATCTTCAAGAGCCATCTAAAGCAAGCAACAAGCAAAGAGTTCAAAGCAAGCGTTGTAAAGTGTTCTTTACGTGTATTTCGTATTTGTCTTTGTATTGCTTGTATTTCATATTACTTAGTGTAATTGCTTGTGAGAGGTTTCTCCACCTCCGACGCATTGTCGAGAAGGAGTATTAGTTAGTGTCATGCACATAACTAGAGCTCGGTGAGCTCGCCCATGGAGTTGGAACCATTCGGTTCCAAACCACGTATATCTTTGTGTATTACGTGTGATTGTATTGTTGTTACTATTTCTATTGTTTCCGATGCGCATATTAACGATAATTATAGACAAGCATGCAAGAATGATCGTATTCCATCGTACGATGATTGAGGGCTATTCACCCCCTCTAGCCGGCCACCATCGACCCTACAAGTGGTATCAGAGCTAGGAGCTTGTCGAGGACTAACCGCCAACACAAGCACTACAAGATGGCTGGCTACAAACTCTATGTAGGGGATCGATTGGCCAGCTAGAGGGGGGTGAATAGCCCTTTTCGTTTGGATGCCGGTATTTGCTCGTCTACAAAACTAATTAGCGCAAGCGGAAGACTAATAAAGACAAGAAAATAGAAATACGAGAAAACAAACGCTAACAAAGAATGTAACGTGGTTCATGGCTACGCCGCTAATCCACGGTCCCCGATTCGTCCTCGGTGAATCACTCCGCTAAACCAATCCACTAAATGGTCTCTCCTTTGCACCAAGCTAGGTGGAGGTAACCTTTACAATCAAGATCACTCTTCTTACAAATAGAATGGAGTAAAAGCGAGTAAGAAGAGTTTAGAGCTTGTGGGGCACTAGGAAGATCACTTGGAGCATAAGCATTAGCCTCTCAAAGGCTTACACCCTCCCTTTATAGAGAGGGTCGCTTTCTTCCGCTGCGCCATCACGATACAATGGCCTCCGAACACGCCGGATCCCGACCGCTGTAGTCCAACGGTGATCGATGGATCATGGGCCGATCACGTCAGCTCGTAGTCGACCGCCTGGGCCGGCTACGAGCGGTTCGCGGGCTAAAACCCTATTGACTACCGATCGCTTGCAGCAAGAATGATCGATGGTCTTGGGCAACGATCATGATGGCCGCGCCGCCATAATCCAATACCGATACCACGAACTTTACTACTGACTAGAGCATGACCGCTATGACATGGCAATGATCGTGTCTGAAAACCCATCCGACACTCGGCCAAATGGCCAAGTTTCACCTAAGAGCTACCCTTCCCGGTTACAATCGCCACTCATTTCTCTGGAGTCCTCGCCTTCGTTCTCTTCGTTTCGCCACGCCCCTCAGATCGCGCACGGCTCGCAATGCTCCTTCGCCTCTTGCCTCAAGTCTACTTCCTCCGGCCACTCCAAGCTTCGTCCGGGTCCCTGATGCTCCAAGCGCACGGCTTCCGCAAAGCTATCCTTCACCGACTCAAGGCACGAGTCATGAGATGTGAAATCGCCACGGCCCATGTGCGAATTAAGTCCCGCACGACTTCAACGCACATATCACATCAACATATCAAACTAACTTAAACCCTTTGCCACACCATCAAAACCATATTACGGGCAAGAGATTGCCCTAACAATCTCCCCTTTGATGTGTGGCAATCCGCTTAAGTTAGGTAAAACATTTGATATAAATTCTAAGGTAAGAAAGCATGTAAAGATAAACATGATATAACAACATGCAACTCCCCTTAATCCATGAAACTCTATGCAAATTTTCTCCCTATCATATATTTCTCCCCCTAAAATATATTTCTCCCCCCTAAAATAATTAACTTAAACATAATTATTTCTCCCCCTTTGACCCCATCAAAAAAGATTAACACTAAGTTATAAGCTCATGACATCAAGTATAATGGAGGGAAAATATGACAAGTTGATTTAAAATTGGGTACCACTTGTTGATGGCATCAAGTATATGTCTACCACTTGTTGTAGGTTTACAAACTGAATTCGGCCTTCAATGTTCTGATTTACAGGCCACCAATGATTGCTATCGATGGCAATGATCGCACAAAGGAATCCAATTTGATTTTCTGGATGAATTTCAGAAATGCATTATAAATTCCAGAAAATTCGAAAAATCATGAAATTTGGGGAACATATTTATTTTAAGTATATCTATCAATGAAAAATAGTTTTTCATGAAAACTCATTATATTTTCTTGTTTTTTCCAAAAATCCAAAAGCTCTAAAAACCACTAGGTTTTTGATCATTCTAGTATCAAGTTAGCTACCTAGTTTTGCATCCAATTGTTTCAAAACATGAATACATGTATTTTAAGGTAAGAAATTGTTTTGAAAACATATGAAATATCCAACCATGATCTTTGGGCAATATATCTATGAATTAAACATAAGCCTTCCCCATGATTGGTCTATTATTGCTATGTTGATACTTTAAATGACCATCTAAATGCCATAGACATTAGTGGACATTTGTATCATCCTAACATCTCACCCATGCTATGTTTGCAATCAAGTTAGCCTATAGTGAGTGTGAGATGCATCCTAGGGGGTATTTGTATATACTTAACCAATAAATTCATGCAATTCTATCATGGTTAAGTATCAACCTAACAATTAACATGATCATAATGACATATATGAATGAATTTTACATTATGATCATAAAAGACATGTATTCATTAAATAATAATCATGCATTAGGTATTATATGATGATAATAACCAAAGTGTCACCTAAAGCATGATTCAAACCTATTTCTCATGATAACATGCCAAATATCAAAATCATAAATCATGATTTAAATCATACATAGCAATTACATTAATCATCATGATTTAAGCATTATTACCTATTTATGGGCACGTTATCATCACCCAACACTATCTAAAAAATGTTGTCCCGTCATCCTAAGTCAACCAAAATATGATATAGGTCAAGTTCATATGGTTGACTACCCTAGGGCTTTTCTAACCCTTAAGGATGGATTTTGGAACCCAAAATAAATTCTTTCCTATTGGGTTCACTAAATACTCCTTGGGGATCCATTTCCTAGCAATTACTTTCTTTTATCTTGTCCCTAGATATTAAGGCATTTGTAGGCCTTTTCATTTTCTTTTCCTTGTAGCCTAGGCCCTTTTTGTTGAACTAGCTCTTTGGCTCCCTAAGATCATGTTCAATGTGTTGGAGCCAATTAGTGAATTTTCTAGGGCTTTGGTTAAATATACCTTTTCCCTTAATGCCCTATTTTCATTTATACATGCATCACTAACATCTAATGGCACATAAAGGTCATGTGAGCATGCATCATCTAAGCTAGAAGAAATATTATCATTTAAGCATGCATTTTCTAGCTTATTTTCCAATGCCTTAATTTGATCTAGCATGCTTTTGTTTTTCTTCTTAGCTCTAAATAAATCTCTAGTTAAGCTAGAAACCATGGAAACTATTTTCTTAGGAGTTAGATTTGTTACCATAGTTTAGTCGGCGTCCTCTTCTTGATGATGAGGATGTGTAGAAGCTCCCCTTCATTTGAGCTCTCCCCTCTTGAGCTTGATCCTTCATTTTCGGAGGAAGAGCAATCCGAGTCATCAAAGGCCATCAAGGCCAAATTGGTGACAAAGGCATTCTCCTCATCTGATGATGATGAGGAGGATGAGGATGGATCATCCCAAGTCCTTGCCTTGAGAGCTTTAGCCTTTCCCTTTTCCTTTGTCTTCTTCTCCTCTTCCTTTTTCTTCTTGCTCGCCTTTTTCTTCTTCTTTTCTTCCTTCTTTTTCTTTTCTTCTTTGCTCTTGTTTAGGAGAGGACAATTATCCCTTATGTGCCCTTCTCCTTGGCAATTGTAGCATATGTCCTTCCCCCTTGGTCTTCTATTCCTATCATTAGATTTATGAAATATAAAATTCTTAAATGCACGTCTTACCTTCCTTACCATGTAGGCTTCTTCGGTGCTATCCATGGAGGAGGAGGAGGCAACCGTCATCGGAGGAGGGGATTTCCATCTTCTTCTTCCCCTTGTTCGCCAACAATGCTACTCCCCTTGAAGGTTGAATTCTAGGCTCCTCTTGTATTCCTTCAAGCCTAGTTTCGTGAAGCTCCATTGTTGAGAAGAATTCCTCCAAGGTGCTTACTTCCAAGTTCTTGGAGATGTAGAACGAATCCACCATGGAGCTCCACTTTGAGGAACGGGGAAAAGCATCTATGGCCTTCATTACCATATCCCGGTTGGAGAGCTTTTCACCTACACTTGACAAACCGGTTATAATTTCCTTGAAACGAGAATGTAAGGAAATTACCTTTTCTCCCTTTTCTAATTTAATGTTGGATAATTGGGAGCGGAGGAGGTCTCTCCTTGCTAGCTTTGCCTCGGATGTGCCTTCATGAAGCTCAATTAGCTTCTCCCACATCTCCTTGGCACTTAAGCATTCTCCTATTCGGTTGATCTCTTGTTGGGGGAGCACATTGAAGAGATGATGTTTGGCTTTTGAATTTGCAAGGAGCTCTTCCATTTCCCTTTTGGTCCACCTAGATTTCTCTATTGGCTTCCTTCTTCATCCCTAGGCAAAAGCGAGCCGGATTCCATTGTAATCATTATATCAAAATCCGTTTCGAAAAATACCTCCATTCGCTTCTTCCACCAAGCGAATTCTCCTTCAAACTTCGGAGGATGAATGTTGGAGCCGGCCATTTTGAAAATTGCTTGTTGTGGCGGTTAGTCCTCGACAAGCTTTCCTTGGCTCTGATACCACTTGTAGGGGATCGATTGGCCGGCTAGAGGGGGGTGAATAGCCCTTTTCGTTTGGATGCCGGTATTTGCTCGTCTACAAAACTAATTAGCGCAAGCGGAAGACTAATAAAGACAAGCAAATAGAAATACGAGAAAACAAACGCTAACAAAGAATGTAACGTGGTTCATGGCTATGCCGCTAATCCACGGTCCCCGATTCGTCCTCGGTGAATCACTCCGCTAAACCAATCCACTAAATGGTCTCTCCTTTGCACCAAGCTAGGTGGAGGTAACCTTTACAATCAAGATCACTCTTCTTACAAATAGAATGGAGTAAAAGCGAGTAAGAAGAGTTTAGAGCTTGTGGGGCACTAGGAAGATCACTTAGAGCATAAGCATTAGCCTCTCGAAGGCTTACCCTCCCTTTTATAGAGAGGCTGTTTTCTTCCGTTGGCCGCCATCGATCATTGCCGCCCTTGGCGATCAGCTGCCGACTCAAGCGGCCTCCGAACACGTCGGATCCCGACCGTTGTAGTCAGCGGAACTCTTGGCGGTCGGCGATGGACCTCATCGATCATTCGCTCTCCGTAATCGGCCCGCCGATCGGCTACGAGCGGTCTGATGGCCAAAACCCTATTGACTACCGATCGATTGTGCCTTCAGATCGGCGATGATCTTGCGATCGCGCCCATGTATGGCGATCGGCTGGCCGCCAATCCGATCGATCGTATACGGTCGAACTCACTCGACTCGGAAGCGATCGCCATGACATGGCGTGACCGTGTCGAAAACCCATCCGACACTTGGCCAAATGGCCAAGTTTCACCTAAAACTACCCTTCCCGGGTTACAATCGCTCACTCTCATTTCGAGTCCCTCGCCTTGAAGTTCTCTTCGTTCTCGGCCCGTCCTCCCAGCGATCAGCGCGACTGCAATGCTCCTTCGCGTCTCTTGCCTCGAAGTCTACTTCCTCCGGCTTCACTCCAAGCTTCTCGTCCGGCGGTCCCTCGGATGCTCCAAGCGCACGGCTTCCGCAAAGCTATCCTTCACCGACTCAAGGCACGAGTCATGAGATGTGAAACTCGCCACGACTCCATGTGCGAATTACTAAGTCCTGCACGACTTCAACGCACATATCACATCAACATATCAAACTAACTTAAACCCTTTTCCACACCATCAAAACCATATTACGGCAAGAGATTGCCCTAACACTCTAATCACCAAAATTCGAAGGAGATTTTCAATGGTGGAGAAGAAAAATGGAGGTATATCTAGAAACAAATTTTGATTTCATGCTAATCTTAGAAAATGGTTTCGAATTGCCTAGGCATAAAAGCAATAGGCAAATTGAGAAGTCAAGGTGGACCCAAGATCAAATCAAGGACTTCGAGACAAATCTCAAGGTAATCGAATTACTTAGTGATTTGATTCCTAACAACATTTGGTCTAGGCTAGGTAATTTTAGGGATGCAAGGGAGTTATAGAATAAGATAATCAAATTCCAAGAAATTCCCGAACCGACACAAGTAGAGGAAGATGTCGTAGAAGAGAGCCCATCCACCTTCGATGATGTTGATGATTTGGTGGAGAATTCCACCTCTAGCATTGAGGGGGAGGAGAGACCTTCTATCCCAGAGCAAGGACAAGAAGCATCCACATCCGGGAGAAATGAAGACCAAGAAGAAAATTCCATAGGTAACTCAAGCATATTGATTTTAAATAAAGATCATATAATTTGCTTTGAGTGTAGGGAGAAAGGGCATTACAAGATCAAATGCCCAAAATTGGCTAAGAAGAAAACACCGACCCCAAAAGTCAACCAAAAGTTTAAGAATGCCGGAGTCCCCACAATCAAGAGCAAAGAGCACATTGTGTGTTTCAAATGCAACCAACGGGGACACTATTGAAGCCAATGCCCTAGGGGAAAGAAAATGCAAGGAGGGGCATCTCATGTAGGGGGAGCTTCTAAAGCTAACCCTAAGGTAAATTTAATTAATGCACCTTTAATTTCTAGGATTAGCAAGCATGCTAGGAATTATTTTAGTTCTCTTGCAATTATTAATGAAAAGCATGCTAGTAGAAATAATAAGGTTTATTGTTTAGGCATGTAAATTTATCTAAGGATAAACCTAGGACCAATAACACTAGAACTATTTTACCTAGGGAATCAATTAGGAGAATAGAAGAAAATTTGGGTATTAATCCCAAAAAGTCTAGGCACATGCCTAAGAAGAAGAGGCCTTCCCAAAAACCTAATGAACAATCAAAATTGGGAAAATTAGAACTAGAGAACCAAGTCTTGAGATCAAGACTTGAGAGAATGGAAAAGACCCTTAAAATTATAGAAAATTCTATTCAAGGGTCAAATGTCCAAAAGTCAAGACCTAGGAAACAAGAAATGTCCAAGGGCAAGAAAGGTTTGGGTCACAAACCTATGCCCTACCATAATGTCCCATTTAATTATGGAATAATTTCTAGGTCTAAGAAAACCAAGTCTAATAGGGAAGCTATCCCTAAGACTAGCCATGGTGTTTGCTTAGTGGCTAAGGACTTAAGAAAAACCAAGAAAGCCACTAAGAAGGTCAAAGGGGGAGTTACCCCTAGGTTTGACTTAGGAAAGACCCAAAAGACTATGACTTCAAAGCCTAAGAGGGTCATTAGGAAGGTATCTAGGGAAGTTATCCCTAGTGAATACCTTGTTAACCTAAGGAGCTCCAATAGGTATTGGGTTCCTAGGAGCGTGATCGATTCACGCTAGATGGATTAGGGTGTGTCAACCCTAAGTGGATTGGTAGTTAACCTAGCCATGGTAAGTTGACACATTAGGATGTCCCAATGTGCTTGAGAAGTTGAAAAATGATTAAATTGGCACAAATAGGTCTTAGAGGTATGGGTGTGCCATTAAGGCAAAATAGAATTAATTTCTAGAAATGGCAATTTGGATTTAACACTTAGGTATTTTATACCTTAATATATTTTACTTGTCTGATTTATTTGCCTTGCCATGACATGACATCATCTTCATTTTTATCTCTAAAAATGTCATGATCATGTTTTAGACTTATCTTTATATGTCATGTATGCTAAAAATTCATTCACATGCCATGACATCATGATTTTGGCACATGCTTAAGTTATATCATATATATGCCATAATCATATCGTGCATAAACTAAAATGTGTAGGATATTTGACGCCACTAGAGGGGGGTGAATAGCGTTTGATCGTTCGTAGATGGAATTTGATCGCGTGTTCGTCTCTACAATTTCGTTAGTGCGCAGCGGAAATAGATATGATACAATAACAAAATACGCAAACACGAGTATGTAACGTGGTTCGGAACCGCACGGTTCCTACTCCACGGATCGAGCTCTAGTGATGCACACGCAACCACTAATAAACACTCCTTCTCGAAACAATCCGGAGGTGGAGAAACCTCGTACAATAATGATTACAACAATAATCAAAGAGATACAAGCAAATACGATAATGAAATACAAATGCAAGTAAAGGAAAAACACTTTACAAAAGCTTTTGATTGCCTTGAACTAGCTTTGAAAGAACTGGAAAGCACCAACTTCCCCCTTCAATTTTGTCCAAGAAAATCGCTATCTTTTCCTCCATCACGAGCTCCTTATATAGCTTCAACCTGTGCTGGAAAAGGTCGATCAGTCGATTGCTCGGGACCATCAGTCGACTGATCACACTGTTGCTGTGAGACAACGGTGTAATCCACGCTGGAAAAATCCAACGGCTAGGATATCACGATCGATCATGAGCATCCCGATCGATGAGCCATCACTCAACCGCTCGCCCAAAGAATGAGTGAGACTCCACTGTGCCTCGAAATCCGAGCATCACCAACCGATGAGTCATATCACGATCGCTGCTCAATCGCCGACGCCCATCATCAATGGCAATGATCGCTAGGGCAATTCCCGCAGTCAAACCCTAGTTGACTATGCCAGTCGACTGCCACATGGCACCAGTCGACTGGAACACCTCAAATATGAGGTTTTAGCTCAAGTATGGTGCCCCCATACTTTCTAGACCACCCTTAGCCTAGACCTAAGCCTTCTAGCCACCTCCATCAGCCTTACGCATCTCGGATCCCTCCAAGTCTCCATGACTTGTTCATCCATCGCGCTAGCCTTCAGGTGCTTCCATCGACTATGTCATGCTAACGGTGTCTACACCGCCAAGGCACATTGGACTTATGCCGCCAAGACTCCCGCTTAGACTTTACGCCGCCAACCATTGAACTTATGCTGCCAAGACTCCCGCTTGGACTTTACGCCGCCAATATCAAACCCCTTGGACTTCAAATGCCAAGACTCAAGCTTGGACTTTCCCTTGCCAACCCATGTTGGACTTTCCATTTGCCAAGACCCATGCTTGGACTTTTCTCAAATGCCAAGTGTCCCACTTGGACTTCCCATGCCAAGTACCCATGACTTGGACTTTTCCCATGACAATTACATTGTCATATGTTTTTGTCAAAACATCAAAACATCACTCGAGTCAAACTCGAGTCTTGGTCAATCGTGACCTGGGATGATTGCACCAACAAAATGAAATTAAGCACTATGGCATGATTTGATGGGAATCAAATAATATTGCCTAGAAATATGCATGAGACCATTAAAGAACAAAAACCCACATAACACTAGATTAATTGCCTTGAATGTGTTTTACACATCTAGATACAAGTGAGATGTTTAGGAAAAATGAATTAAAGGTTTCAAAAATATTTTGAAAAACCTTGGTGAAGTCTATCTGTTGATAGCTATCACCATTGAATGGGATGATACAAAGTGGGCTCATTATTGAAGCTTTTCTAAATTTTTGAACATTGTGACAATCTCACTAATTTGTGGGTAAAATAATTTTCTAATATTTTTCACCCATTATGATTTTAATAAGTAATATACGTACAAAATTTCATGATTTATCAACGTATGTATATTTACTTATGATTTTTATAAATTTATTTCTGAAAATCAGAAAACTGCAAATGCAGTTATCAGTCGACTGCCAGGGAGGCCAGTCAATTGATGTGAGAAGGAGTCGACTGGTAGCTGAGAGAGTCAACTGATACTGCTGATTTCAGGTAAACCTTGGTGGTTGGGCCCATGTTCAGCTATGTTTTGGTCCCCTAACCACTCCTAACCCTAGGACATGCTATGGAGAGCATTAGAAAGGGTGGAAATCTATTGGATATGGATTAGGAGAAGTGTTTAGGGAGAGTATCAATTTTAAGGTGGGTGAGAGTTCATTGTTGAACTTTGACTTAATTTTGATGCTTTTATGTTCCTATTGGCTTAGGGGCTTTCCAAAGACATTGTTGGTGCAATGGTCGAGGGGGAGCAAGCCTCTAGGGGGAGGTATCCATCATGGGAAGATGAATGTGTATTTTTCCTCATGGGAGGAAAATTGAGGGATTGCGCCTCTCTTAAGTGATATGGGATTATCACTAGAAATATTGAGGGCATGCCAAGGGGAAGATTGTAAGATCTCATTGGGATATGAGACATTGACACCCTTGAGGACCTTTTTGATGTAATGTCAAAAAGGGGGAGAAGTTACCAAGTTACCAATTAGGGTTCTTTGGAATTCTCATTGGGATATGAGAATTGCCAATATGGGAGAATTGGTAGACTTGAGATGGTAGTTTTGTCAATCATCAAAAAGGGGGAGATTGTTGGCGCAATCGGCCCAGGTTGACTCGAGCTTGACTAGAGCAGTATTTTGATGATAGACAAAACTTATGACATGGGATTGTCATGGGAAAGTCCAACATGGAGTTGGCATGGAAAATCCAAGCATGGGGCTTGGTGTGGTAAAGTCCAAAGCATTGCGAAGCCGTGCGCTTGGTGCATTTGGGAAGTCTTGAGGACTTGGCAAGTTCA
Source organism: Wurfbainia villosa (assembly GCA_025175895.1). NCBI lineage: Eukaryota > Viridiplantae > Streptophyta > Magnoliopsida > Zingiberales > Zingiberaceae > Wurfbainia > Wurfbainia villosa. The sequence continues at coordinate 30,397,542 of CM045995.1, forward strand.
CTAGGTTCGAGGTCCTTGAGTCGGTGAAGGATGGCATTGCGAAGCCGTGCGCTTGGTGTATCCGAGGGACCATCGGACGGGGAGCAAATGGAATGAGGCCCAAGGGAAGAATACTTCGAGGGCAAGAGACGTGAAGGATGGCGTTGCAAAACCATGCGCTTGGCGCATCTGAGGGACATAGGCCGAGGGAAGAGAGCTTCGGTGGGGAACTCCATGAGGGATGAGGTGGACTTGGCCAAGTGGCTAAGACTGAGTGTCGGATGCTCAAACAACTTGGTGTTTGAGGTTTTACCTGACATTAGTCGACTGACATAGGTGCCAGTCGACTGCTCTAAGTCGATTGGGGTTCGACTTAACAAGGTTTGGCTGATCAGTCGACTGCCGAGGGATGGCAGTCGATTGATAACACCATCACTCGATTGATGAGGGAGATCAGTCGACTGATCGGGGTGTCTTCAGCCACAGAATAGTTTCCAGTCGAGTGCTCGCACTAGCAATTGACTGATGGTGTTACCAGTCGACTGATGGGTATCATCAGTCGACTGATGGGTGATCCGTTGGAACTTGACCGACGTGGATCTGGTCGTTATGAGACAACGGCTACAGGACCAGTCGACTGATGGTCACGATTAGTCGACTGATGGGCACGAAATCAGCTTGATGCAGGTTATAAATGGAGCTCAAGAGGGAGGATTTCGCCAAGACTTTTGTGAATCTTTTGGAGGGGAATTGCTGCTGCATTCCAGACCTTCAAGAGCCATCTAAAGCAAGCAATAAGCAAAGGGTTCAAAGCAAGCGTTGTAAAGTTTTCTTTACGTGTATTTCGTATTTGTCTTTGTATTGCTTGTATTTCATATTACTTAGTGTAATTGCTTGTGAGAGGTTTCTCCACCTCTGATGCATTGTCGAGAAGGAGTATTAGTTAGTGTCATGCGCATAACTAGAGCTCGGTGAGCTCGCCCGTGGAGTAGGAACCATTTGGTTCCGAACCACGTATATCTTTGTGTATTGCGTGTGATTGTATTGTTGTTACTATTTCTATTGTTTCCGCTGCGCATATTAACGACAATTGTAGACAAGCACGCAAGAACGATTATATTCCATCGTACGACGATTGAGGGATATTCACCCCCCTCTAGCCGGCCACCATCGACCCTACAAACTACACAAATACAAGTAAAGAAATACTTTACAATTGTGGACTTGGATGCTTGCTTTATGATTGCTTGAACTTCACTTGAAGACCCTGATTTGCACCAGCAAATCGCTTCAAATCGTCCAAGAAATCGATGTCCAAAATCCTCCCTTCGTGCTCCTTTTAAACCTAGAACTCGGGCTAATTTTTGACTAACAGTCGACTGATCGAGTCCATCAGTTGACTGCTCCTGTAGCCGTTGTCTCACAACGGCATAAGCCACGTTTGATAAGTTCCAACGAATAGACCATCAGTCGACTGATCATACACATCAGTCGACTAATCGAGTCATCACTCGACTATCAATCCCGAACAGTCAACTCGGAAATATTCTGTCCCCGAATAGCCGACCAGCAGTCGACTGATCTCCAGATCAGTCCACTGCTCAGGCTATTAGTCGATTGCCCAATGCTGGCAGTTTACTACTAGGCCATTTCCTGTAGTCAAACTCTAGTCGACTTACATTAGTCGACTGACCATAGTCCCAGTCGACTGATACACCTCAAACATGAGGTTTTACCGTAAGTATGGTGCCCCCATACTGGCCAGACCACCCTTAGCCTAGACCTAAGCCTTCTAGCCACCTCCATCAGCCTCATGCCAATTAGATCCCTCCAAGTCGTCCATGACTCGTTCATCCATACGCTAGCCTTCAGGTGCTTCCATCAGCTATTGTCATGCTAAGCTAGTCTATACCGCCAAGACACATTGGACTTACGCTGCCAAGACTCCGCTTGGACTTTATGCCACCAACCATTGGACTTATGCTACCAAGACTCCACCCTTGGACTTTACGCTACCAATATCACCCCTTGGACTTTCCAATTGCCAAGACTCAAGCTTGGACTTTCCCTTGCCAAGACCCATGCTTGGACTTTCTATGCCAACCCATGTTGGACTTTCCATGCCAAGTACACAAGACTTGGACTTCTCCCATGACAATGGTCAAACCATAGTCAAACTTGAGTCCGGTCAATCATGACTTGGGTCAATTGTACCAACAATCTCCCCAACACATTGTCAGACATCAATGTCAAACATCAAAATACTACTCGAGTCAAACTCGAGTATGGTCAATCGTGACCTGGGTCGATTGCACCAATAATTTAGAAACCATATTTAGATCTTGTTATGAGTTGTTGATACTCTTCTGTTTTAAATCTGGTATTAGTTAATTTATAAATAGTGTAAGTGAGTTTAAGGGATAATTGAGTCATGTTTGGCTTCTGGATGTAAAGAAAAAGATAAAGTATGATGGTAACACCTCCTCTATTAGAGTAAAGAGAGGGGGTGTTACATGATCAATAGGATGATTCGATTGTAACCTAGACTGACTCGGGTTAGGATTTGCACTAGACTCAATTTCATGGTTAGATTCGGGTCTAGTATGAATTGGTTCATCAATTGGTTCTACTTCTGGTTTTGTGTTTTATCTCCTTTATCGAATACTACATTAATAGTTTCTTCGATTTTTAGGGTTTCATTATTGTAGACTCTATAGGCTCTACTTGTGGTTGAGTATCCTAGGAATATTCTGGTATTTGTTTTAGAGGTGAATTTGCCTAGGTAGTCTTTAGTATTTAGGATATGTACCCTACATCCAAATACCCTAAAGTATTTAATATTAGTTACTTTATCATTATAGATTTCGTATGATGTCTTAAGGTGTCTCTTGACTAGTAGGATTCTATTTTGGACATAACAAACCGTACTAACGGCTTCTTCCCAAAACCTATCGGGTAGGCCGTACTCGTTTAACATGGTTCTAGCAGCATCTTGTAAGGTTCTATTCTTTCGCTCGACTAGACCATTTTGTTATGGTTATAGAAGTCGGTGAACCTATGGTTTTCAAATTCACCACCATGATTGCTTCTAAGTCTTTTAATCTTAAGGTTCTTTTCGTTTTCTATTAACTTACATAGGTTGATAAGTTGGTCTAAGGTATCACTTTTGTGTTTAAGGAACCTAACCCAGGTAAACCTAGAGTAGTCGTCAATTATGACTAAGCAAAATTGACTCCCATTTAGTGACTTGGTTCCATGAGAATCGAATAGATCCAAGTGTAGGAGCTCAAGCACACTTTTGGTTCGATCTTGGTTAGTTAGTTTATGTTGTGCCCTAGTTTGTTTACTTTGTTGACAAGCATTACAGATTTTATTATCCAAGTTGTTAAGGTTGGGCAAGTCTCTGACTAAACCACTCTGACTCACTTTGTGAATGAGTCTTGGGTGCGAGTGACTGAGTCGTCGGTGCCACAACCAAGATTACTCTTGTTATGTCATAAGACACTTGGTTGAGGAGTTGGGTAAGTTAATTGTATAGATATTGCTATTCCTAGTTCCTTTAAGTATTGTTTTAGAAGTTTCATTAGTTTTAATTAAGCATTCATTTTCTAAGAATATAACCTTATAGTTGTTATCACACAATTGGCTTACACTAAGTAGATTATATTCAAAATTTTCAACTAATAGAACATTTCGAATTGTAAAGTTAGAGTTTAGCTCAATATCACCTGATCTGATGATTTTGAGCTTGCCGTTGTTTCCAAAAGCTATCGATCATTGACTTTTGAATCTTAGCCTCGAAAATTTCAATCGGTCTCCGGTCATGTGTCGGGAGCACCCACTGTTCGACATCCATTGATCCTACACATATAGTAGTTGGATCAGATATTAGAATTTGAGATTTGGTTGAAGTTTATTAGTCTTAGAGTCATCTCACCCTTTTTACATGATCAAACTTGTTATCCTTATATGTTCTGTGAGATGACTTTAATTTTACTTGATTAAATTTAATGAATTGAAACTAATCAACCTTGGGTTAGATTTGGATTTAACCCTAAGCTCATCAAGTAACTTTTTCGAGAAGTTGGCTTCCAAGTCATGGCGAGGCACAGAGGTCTTCTTTGATCGGAACAACAACCACTTTCTTAGACAAAGCTAAATTCAAGAAATCGATTACTTGAGTCATTTAAGATTACTTTCTGGTCTAACTAGTTAAGGATATGACAAGGTAGCTTCAGCTAGTTCAACTTAGTCGGGTGCACCAAGCTAGATATGCCTTATCTAGTTTAGATGCACAAGACTTCGTTTCCCTAATGTACTATCATCTCGCCGCATCCTAGTACTATGTTGTCAAGATTGACGAGTTATTGACCCTATCTAGCCGTTCTAAACATTAAAACAAAAACTAAGCATGCAAGTCTAATTTCATGTAATAGAGCAAACAAATTTAGTACTAGCTCCCCCTAGACCATTGAATCGATTCAGTCTATCCACGTAGTGAATTTAGTCCTTGGGAACCCAGTACTTATTAGATCCTAGTTGTGAAATTAAGGTGGTCTTAGGGACCCATGCTTGGACTTGTTTTCTATTATGGTTTACGATTGATCTAAATCCTAGTTCGACCTTGTTGTACACAGCCCTTTGCAATCCAAGTAGTAGGTCAAGTCCCTTGGATCCCAAAGTAAACCTTTCCAATGTTTGCCTAAGATCTTCAACTTGACCTTTCAAGAGTGAGTTCTCAACTTCGAGTTTTTCAACTCGAGTTGAGTCCTCTTCTTGACCTTGACTAGTCGAAGAGTTTAGGGAGACCTCGTGTTTAAGGAGTTTAACCTCCTCAACTAAGGTCTCGACCTTGGACTCGGACTTAGCTAACTTTCTAGTTAAAAACTTAATTGCATTATATAACGTATCAATTAAAGACTGACTTACCTTGAGTGAACCTTTTGAACCGGATACAGATCCGTGGCTTGTCTTGAATAGAGACTCATCGTCGGATCCGATGTTGGACTCTTCCTCGGGTTCGGTCGGCTTGGCCATGAAGACGAGGTTGTTGAGCTCGTCTTCCTCCTCCAACGATTCTTCCCATGTAGCGTTGAGCACTTTCTTGAACTTTGATGCCTTGTTCTTGAGTTTTGGACACTCCGACTTGATGTGTCCCAACCTGTAATACTCATAGCATCTATAGTTGGAATTTGATTAGGACTTACCTTTTTTGGATTGATTGATGGGTCATCTTCAACTTTTGATCATCTTTCGAACTAGATTCACTAGTTCGGTTTCCATCTCACCATCTATCTCTAACTTGTACTCGTCTTCTTCCTCCAGTGGTGGTTTGCTTTTGAGCTTCTTCTTCGGTCCTGTAAATAAGGCAATAGTTTTCTCGACAAGGGCCGAATTAGACTGTTCATGAAGTTCAAATTCAGAAAACATTTCATCAAGACTAATCTTAGAAAGGACCTTAGAGACCTTGTAGGCATAAACTATGGATGCCCACAAGGTAGTCCTAGGGAAAGCGTTAAGCGTGTACCTTATTAAGTCCCGATTTTTGACCTTTTGTCCGATCGAATGTAGATTATTGATGATATCTTGGATCCGTGCATGTAATTGGGTAGCGGTCTCGTGTTCCTTGATGCACGCAAATGCGACCTCAAATCTCATGATGGAGATCGTCGAGGACTCAAAGCGCGTGCTCACGCTTAACGCCCGCAAGTGCACGAATGTCGTCAAGTAATAAAAAGATTATTGATACCACAGGGACTGAGATTCGAGTACCGATTTGGTAAGTGGAGGTTATTGTTTGGAATTCAAATCTAAGGGTTGTGATTGCGAGGGCTGATGGCGGTCCCAACTCAATACAGTGTCACACGGAAGAAGAAAGAAACTACTTGCAAGTCTTTAGAAGGGATTATAGGATTTTGGTTTCATTTGTGTGTCACAAAACACGTTGTCAATTGGGGTTTGTCTAGGTTTCTAGATACGGTTTTTGTTGAAAGGACATCATACACTCCCCCGATGAGCCTTCGCATATATCGGAAGCTACCTAAGCCATTACCAGTTCGACCCCTGGACTTAGTATGGGATAGTCGGTACGAGGATGTTGAATCGATCCTTGTGACGAGTCAAAAATGGGGCGCGTTTCCTACTCTATCGCATCCTTCTACCCACGGTTATGAGAGATGAGGCCAACCCCTTAGGTTCCTCCTTAATTCTCCTAAATCTTAGATACAAGGGTTGTCACCCTTTGTATCGACTAGCACAGTAGATAGAAAACCAAAATAATAGTTGTTGCTTTAAACCAAACGCCAATTGCAAATATAAATTCAAGAATGAAAAGATATTTGAACTAACATGTTCTAACTCAACACAAACTATGAGAGGTGTCCTAAGTCAATCGCCTTATGGTCATACCATTTATTTGATAAATGAAGATTCACTATTTGAGTATACATGTTTCATGTATTTGATTGGATCTTAAACTCATTTACTGAATGTCCACGATGCGATTCACAGCATGAGAGAATTTGTGATTGGATCACAACTAGTGAGTATCTCTACATGTGTAATTGTGATGTATCGAAATTATCCCTAGTCGATGAATTGATGAATTTGGACACCATCAATTTTGTCGAGACTAGCACGAGGTATACTCCTTGGTGTATCAAAGCAGCTGATTCTCACTGGCTGGAGACATTGTGATGTCCGGAGTTGATCGTGGATGCTAGTTATGGTAACTAGTTCATTGGAGTGACCAGCCGTAAGACTTCATATGGTTCTCTGCATATATAGATATGTCAATGAAGTTCTTACTGTAGCTTAAGTGCGATGTTCCTTTGACTTGCGGTATTCAAGTCATCTTGATCATGGAGACTTATGCTTTGACATCTTAAGCAAACATCTCAAAGGAGATGTGGACCCGGGATGATTGGGTATAAGTCGAAATGATCGAAGGTGTTTGAATAGCCTATAAAGGATTCACCACTCCTTGCGAGGAGATGTATACCCATGGTCTCTCCTCGGATTGTTACTAAAGTCTTTGGCCAAAGCATTACATGTTTACAGTAAGGTCCTCTTCGATATATGTGGAGTAACTAGAATCCGTAGGACGAGGAAATGATACTTGGGCTAGGTGTGACGTAGTCAGCCTAGTGGGGACTGACACAATAGACCATGTCCTGAACCAAGTGGGTATAAGATGAGTGAAGGGAATGGGGCACGAATCATTCGAGCTGCTGAAGGGTTTCAGAAATAGTTCTGGATTAACCGTTGATCTTTTCGGTTAATTGGGGATCATGATGTACTACTAGGTGCTACTCATGATCGTTCTATAATTAATGGTTAATTATAGACGACCAACATAAACCGAGAACCTATTTGGTCACACGCACAACGAGCGTAATCCAAAGGATTTAAAACGAGCTTGAGAATGGGATTCTCAGACCGAGAGAAACAATGTTTGGTTGGACCAAACATGGAGCGAGCATGAAATTGTTTCAGGCGCAATGGAAGCGTGGATGAGTCGTGTCTTATGAAGACATAATGGATGGACCAAAATGGTTTGGTTCTAATCCAATGGAGGATAATAAACCAAAGGGTTTGGTTTATTTTAAACGAATGAACCAAAAGTTGGTTCGGTTCGTTTTAACTTAAAATAAACCATCATGGTTTGGTTTATTTTAACTTATCTTAATGGAGCGGGTTAACGGGCCTAATGGTTATGATCCAATAACCATTAAGTGAATAAGTTCTCTATAAAAGAGGGCTTAAGAGATAATTAAGCCCTAATCCACAACCCAAAGTTGCCGCCCACCTCTCCTTGGAGAAATTCGGAGCTAACTCTCCTCCTCCTTGCCGCCGCCCACCTTGAGGCTCCAACCAGCGTCCAGAAGGCTGCTTCCTTCCCCCTCGCCGGCATCGAGCTGCTGCCGGTTAGTGCTCCGGTGATCTCCTTCAAGTTTGGCATCAAGGTGAGCTCTATCTCCCTTGGTTGGCCGGCGCCTATCTCCTCCACCAAAGCTGTCCAGTTTTCTGGACAGCTTGTTCTCCTCTCGTCGGAGCGTCGTTTGGACGACGGTTAGAGCTCCGACAATGGCTAACTTACCGAGGATTCGATCTCCGGTAATCCTCTGAGGTGGAGGACGAAGGATTCGTCAATTGGTTGACGAATACCTCTCCGGTGAAGCGAGTTTTGAGAACTCGTATTAGGATCCGAATTTGGATTCGGATCGTGATCATCTCTCGATCACATCGTCTTCAACACGAGGCTAGTAACCCGTACGAAGATGAAGCTTGTGGCTTAGCGAAGTCATCCCGAGGAACTCGGCGTGGATACGGATAGAGACGATTCTAGCGAGGATCGTTCCGGTTGATGCCATTCCCGCTACACATCATACGAAAGGTATAACGTAGATAAATTTCCTTTTATTGCAAATTTAAATTTACGGTTATGTCTACACTTGTTGTAATATGCATGCGTGTATTGTAATAAATGTAGATTTATTATTTTGTTCATGTGTTACAAACGCGTGATCGAACACACACACGCCATGCAGAAACCCAATTGGGTATCGAGCCCTGTTGTGTTTCCACATAATCGTAAAAATGGTTTTGCGATAGTCATAATGTATTTCTTGAAATTTTCTAATTTTGGAAATTTAGAAGTATTTATGGAAATTTTTCAATTTTGGAAAGTCTAGAAGTATTTATGGAAATCTTCCACTTTTGGAAAGTTGGAAGTATTTATGGAAATTGATATTTTCCATAAATAAAATATTTGATTAGATTCTGGAAATTTATTTTCTAATTTAATCATGATTTGATTTGGGAAATTAAATCTTAAAATATTTTATTTCCATAAGTAGTTTTAATGATTTAGGAAATTGGTTTCCTAAATAGATTTTCCTTAATCAAATAATTCCATGAATAAAATATGTGATTAGATTTGGAAATTTGTTTCCTAATTTAATTATGATTTGATTTGGAGAATCAAATCTTAAACATATTTTATTTCCATAAATAGTTATGACATATAAGGAAATTATATACATGACATAATTGTATGCCATGTAATTGCATTAGATGCATAACATTATGCCATGCGTGTCGTGACATGTAGATGTATGCCATGTATGTCATGCCATGTAGATAATAGTTATTTGCATGCAAAGAGGATGAGACATAAAACCCTTAAACAATATTAAAGCCTACACCTTCCATTAATATGGTTAGAACCAGTTCGCTTTCTTGTTTGGGTTGTTGGACTCACTCAAGCCCGGCTTGAACCTCGAACATGTTCAAATCATTGGAATAGTTTAACTCTAATATGGTAAGAGTCGAGGTCAATCGTTAGTTTGGGTTGTTGGACTCACTCCAAGCTGGCTAATTGGTTGAATGCGCTCTAAACCATATTAAAACTATTTCGCGATTAATGGGTCTAACTTGGAGCATCGATTTGTTGGACTCACTCCAAGGTCGATGTGAAGAGAGGTGAAGTTGGGTGCTATGCATATGATGCATACTTGTTAATGTGTTAACAACCCAATGTATGTGTAAACATTCAATTAGTTGATAGCACATTGTGATAGTTACATATACATGATATGTAATCGGTATACTTGATACCCACCATCATAGCTAAGAATGGCTTGTTGGACTCACTCCAAGGTTGTTCTTATCTATGATGGATATCAGCCCATTCGGAGATGGACCTACGATCTCCCGAAGTGATTTTGGGGTTTTTGAAATTCGAAAAATGAATGGGATTTATAAATGTATATTGATGCATTTTTAAAAATCATCTTTCTCATATATGCTCGTTTTGTATTTCTAAGTTAATATATTGATCATGATGTGTTTGAATTTGCGTTCCATTTTGGATTCAAATAAATTTACTGGGCCGAACTTCTTGGACTAGCTTAGAAACTTGAGAATTGTTCTCAAGGTGGAAAAGCTTGCATATGTCCTCGAAGCGCCTCTTCCCGCCCACCCTAGTGACAATGCAACTCTGGACCAATTGTTGGCCTATCAGAAACATGTGAGTGATTCTGAACAAATGAGTTGCATCATGCTAGCCATGATGGAACCCAAGCTACGAAAACAGCATGAGCATACGGATGCTCATATCGTAGTCCTTCATCTTTATGAGTTGGTTGATGAGCAAGTGAGATTCGAAAGGTTCGAAGTCTTCAAGCTCCTCTTCACCTCTGAGATGTAAGAAGGTTCATCTGTGGTACTGCTCAACATGTTGAAGACTGTGGAGCCTTCTGAGAAGCATGAGCAGGGGACGATGTTGTTAGTTGATTCCTCGAAGAAAGGTTCTAAGAGGGAGTCAAAGGAACAACAGAAGGGGAAGAAGAAAAGGGCTAAAAAGGCAGAACCAGCTCAAAAGGGCACTTGCCATCATCATGGCAAGGAGGGCCATTGGCGAAGAAATTGCAAGATTTATCTTGAGTCCGTGAAGAAGGATAAGGCATCGGATGCCCCATCTTCTTCAGGTATCTTCGTTATTGATTGTCATTCTATTTCCTTAGACACTTGGGTATTGGATACTGGGTGTGGCTCACATATATGTAATGACATACATGTGCTAAGGAATAGAAGAAGACTCGTCAAGGGAGAGTCAAATTTACGTGATGGGAATGGAGCAAAGGTTGCTGCACTTGCCATCAGAACGTATTTGTTGAGACTCCCTACAGGACTTGTCTTAGAATTGGACAATTGCTTTTATGTTCCTTCGTTGATAAAGAACATCATTTCTATTTCTTGTTTAAATAGAAATGGGTTCCATTTGACTTTTAGTAACAATTATTGTTACATAACTTTGAATGGAGTTCTTTATGGGACTGGAACTTTAAGCAATGGTGTTTATACGCTGACGATCAGCATTCGCTTTTCAATATCGGCGAGCAACAAGCGTGCTCGAAAGGATAATCAAATAGACTCCTATATGTGGCATTGTCGTCTTGGCCATATAAGCAAGAAACGCATGTCCGAATTACACCGATGTGGAATTCTGGAATCGTTTGAATTGGATTCATACGATACATGCGAATCATGATTAAAAGGCAAAATGACTAAGTTACCTTTTACTGGAAAAGGTGAATGAGTGGGAGAGTTACTAGGTCTAATACATACTGATGTATGTGGACCTATGTCAACTCAAGCATTAGGAGGCTATAGCTACTTCATTACCTTCACCGATGATCACTCACGTTTTGGGTATGTGTTATTGATGAAACACAAGTCTGAAGCCTTTGAAAGGTTCAAAGAATTCAGAAATGAAGTAGAGAAACAACATGACAAGAGTATTAAAAAACTTCGATCGGATCGAGGTGGTGAATACTTAAGTCAAGAGTTTCTTGATTATCTAAGAGACAATGGCATATTGTCTCAATGGACTCCGCCATATACACCACAGCATAATGGTGTATCTGAGATGCGTAACCGGACCTTGCTGGACATGGTCAGGTCAATGATGAATCATGCAACTCTTCCCAAGTCCTTTTGGGGCTATGCACTTCAGACAGCTGTTTACTTATTAAACAGAATGCCTACCAAGGTAGTCTCAACTACTCCATATGAGATATGGAATAGTAAGAAACCTCATGTATCTTACTTGAAGATATGGGGTTGTCCTGCTTATGTGAAGCGGACTGTATTAGACAAATTGGATGCTAAGTCTGATAAATGTCTATTTATTGGATACCCTAAGGAAACAAGGGGTTACCAATTCTATCATCCCGTGGAACAAAAGGTGTTTGTTTCAAGGCATGCTGTGTTTCTAGAGAAAGAGTTTCTCTTGCAAGAAAACAGTGGGAGTGTCGTCGAGCTTGAGGAGGCTCGAGAGACTCAAATAGACATTGATGAGATACCTGGTGAAGCACAACAACCGACAACTCATAGTGATGAGCAATCAGCTGGACCTATTGTAACACCACATCTTCGTAGATATGGTAGAACACGCAATATTCCTGAGAGATATGGATTTCTCGTAAGTGAATCGAACGACGTGTTACTCATTGATGATGAGGAGCCTACCAGTTATGAAGAAGTGCTGACAAGTTCAGAAAGGGATAAGTGGCTTGGTACCATGAAGTCGGAAATGAATTCTATGTATGAAAATCAAGTTTGGAACTTGGTTGACCCACCTGAAGGCATAAAGCCTATAGGGTGCAAGTGGGTTTTCAAGAAGAAAACCGACATGGATGGTAATGTGATTACCTATAAGGCTAGATTGGTGGCGAAAGGATATCATCAAAAGCAAGGTGTTGATTATGACGAAACCTATTCCCCTATAGCTATGCTTAAATCCATTCGGATGCTCCTGGCCATAGCGGCTCATTATGATTATGAGATATGACAGATGGATGTGAAAACAGCTTTTCTTAATGGAAACCTGCTCGAGGACGTGTATATGATACAACCTGAGGGTTTACATCCGTTGATAAAACCAAGGTATGCAAATTATGACGGTCCATTTATGGATTGAAGCAAGCATCCAGGAGCTGGAATATCCGTTTTGATGAGACAATCAAAAAGTTTGATTTCTCACAAAATCCAGACGAACCTTGTGTGTACAAGAAGGTTAGTGGGAGTGCAATCGTGTTCCTAGTATTGTATGTCGATGACATATTACTTATAGGAAATGATGTTTTGATCTTCTGATCGATTAAGGTTTGGTTATCCAAGACATTCTCCATGAAAGACCTGGGAGAAGCAACCTACATCCTCGGGATTAAGATCTATAGAGATAGATCGAAACAGTTGCTTGGTCTTTCGCAGTCTACATATATAGACCGAGTGCTAAAGAGGTTTAGCATGTCGGAATCCAAGAAAGGTTTCCTACCCATCAGGCATGGGATACACCTTTCGAAGTCTATGTGTCCGCGCATAGAAGACGAGAGGATTTGCATGAGTAAGATTCCCTATGCATCTACAATAGGATCTATCATGTATGCTATGTTATGTATGAGGCCCGATGTATCGTATGCTCTGAGTGTCACGAGTAGATACTAGTTTGATCCAAGAATGGATTATTGGGTGGCTGTTAAGACGATCCTTAAGTACTTGAGAAGAACTAAGGATGTGTTCCTAATATATGGAGAAGGGTACATGGTGATACGTGGGTATACGGATGTCAGCTCCAGACAGACAAGGATGATTCCATGTCTCAGTCTGGGTATGTATTCACCTAGAATGGAGGCGCAATAAGTTGGAAAGGTTCCAAGCTTGACACTATAGCCGATTCTGCCACTAAGGGAGAATACGTTGCAGCTTTGGAAGCAGCAAAGGAAGCGGTTTGGATCAAGAAGTTCATCTATGAACTTGATGTGGTCTCATCAATGATCCAAACATGTGCTTCGCTGCTATCATTTGATCAGAGAGATCATTAGTAGGAAGGAAATACAAATCGAGAAAAACCCCACTGAAAGGAACTTAGCGGATCCTTTGACTAAGGCATTACCTCAAAGTAAGCTTGAGGGTAATGTTAGAGCTTATAGTATTGGATACCATAGTGAATGGCATTAGGCCAAGTGGGAGTTTGTTAGTAATATATGAGAGGTGTCCTAAGGCAATCGCCTTATGGTCATACCATTTATTTGATAAATGAAGATTCACTATTTGAGTATACATGTTTCATGTATTTGAATGGATCTTAAACTCATTTACTGAATGTCCACGATGCGATTCACAGCATGAGAGAATTTGTGATTGGATCACAACTAGTGAGTATCTCTACATGTGTAATTGTGATGTATCGAAATTATCCCTAGTCGATGAATTGATGAATTTGGACACCATCAATTTTGTCGAGACTAGCACGAGGTATACTCCTTGGTGTATCAAAGCAGCTGATTCTCACTGGCTGGAGACATTGTGATGTCCGGAGTTGATCGTGGATGCTAGTTATGGTAACTAGTTCATTGGAGTGACCAGCCGTAAGACTTCATATGGTTCTCTGCATATATAGATATGTCAATGAAGTTCTTACTGTAGCTTAAGTGCGATGTTCCTTTGACTTGCGGTATTCAAGTCATCTTGATCATGGAGACTTATGCTTTGACATCTTAAGGAAACATCTCTAAGGAGATGTGGACCCGGGATGATTGGGTATAAGTCGAAATGATCGAAGGTGTTTGAATAGCCTATAAAGGATTCACCACTCCTTGCGAGGAGATGTATACCCATGGCCTCTCATCGGATTGTTACTAAAGTCTTTGGCCAGAGCATTACATGTTTAGAGTAAGGTACTCTTCGATACATGTGGAGTAACTAGAATTCGTAGGACGAGGAAATGATACTTGGGCTAGGTGTGACGTAGTCAGCCTAGTGGGGACTGACACAATAGAACATGTCCTGAACCAAGTGGGTATAAGATGAGTGAAGGGAATGGGGCACGAATCATTCGAGCTGCTGAAGGGTTTCAGAAATAGTTCTGGATCAACCGTTGATCTTTTCGGTTAATTGGGGATCATGATGTACTACTAGGTGCCACTCATGATCATTCTATAATTAATGGTTAATTATAGACGACCAACATAAACCGAGAACCTATTTGGTCACACACACAACGAGCGTAATCCAAAGGATTTAAAATGAGCTTGAGAATGGGATTCTCAGACCGAGAGAAACTATGTTTGGTTGGATCAAACATGGAGCGAGCATGAAATCGTTTCAGGCGCAATGGAAGCATGGATGAGCCATGTCTTATGAAGACATAATGGATGGACCAAAATGGTTTGGTTCTAATCCAATGGAGGAGAATAAACCAAAGGGTTTGGTTTATTTTAAACGAATGAACCAAAAGTTGGTTCGGTTCGTTTTAACTTAAAATAAACCATCATGGTTTGGTTTATTTTAACTTATCATAATGGAGCGGGTTAACGGGCCTAATGGTTATGATCCAATAACCATTAAGAGAATTAGTTCTCTATAAAAGAGGGCTTAAGGGATAATTAAGCCCTAATCCACAACCCTAAGTTGCCGCCCACCTCTCCTTGGAGAAATTCGGAGCTAACTCTCCTCCTTGCCACCGCCCACCTTGAGGCTCCAACCGGCATCCAGAAGGCTGCTTCCTTCCCCCTCTCTGGCGTCGAGCTGCTGCCGGTTAGTGCTCCGGTGATCTCCTTCAAGTTTGGCATCAAGGTGAGCTCTATCTCCCTTGGTTGGCCGGCGCCTATCTCCTCCACCAAAGCTGTCCAGTTTTCTGGACAGCTTGTTCTCCTCTCGTCGGAGCGTCATTTTGACGACGGTTAGAGCTCCGACAGCGGCTAACTTACCGAGGATTCGATCTCCGGTAATACTCTGAGGTGGAGGATGAAGGATTCGTCAATTGGTTGACGAATACCTCTCCGGAGAAGCGAGTTTTGAGAACTCGTATTAGGATCCGAATTTGGATTCGGATCGTGATCATCTCTCGATCACGTCCTCTTCAACACGAGGCTAGTAACCCATACGAAGACGAAGCTTGTGGCTTAGCGAAGTCATCCCGAGGAACTCGGCGTGGATACGGATAGAGACGATTCTAGCGAGGATCGTTCCGGTTGATGCCGTTCCCGCTACACATCATACGAAAGGTATAACGTAGATAAATTTCCTTTTATTGCAAATTTAAATTTACGGTTATGTCTACACTTGTTGTAATATGAATGCGTGTGTTGTAATAAATGTAGATTTATTATTTTTATTGCTTCCGCTGTGTTCATGTTTACGAAACGTGATCGAACACACACACGCCGTGGTGCAGGAAACCCAACATTAGGTTCCTCCTTAATTCTCCTAAATCTTAGATACAAGGGTTGTCACCCTTTGTATCGACTAGCATAGTAGATAGAAAACCAAAACAATAGTTATTGCTTTAAACCAAACGCCAATTGCAAATATAAATTCAAGAATGAAAAGATATTTGAACTAACATGTTCTAACTCAACACAAACTACTCCCTAGTCCTAGAATCGAAGAGTATACTCCATAAATAAGAGAGGAGAAACACCAAGCACAATCATGTTAGTATAAACAATAGAAATTATGTAAGAAACAGAAATTACAATGTGATGTGACTCTTCTCTCCGGCATTGAAGTGCAAAATTTAGATCTCCGGTGACTTTCTTCCTCCTCGTAGCGAGTTCTCGAAGCTTTTTAGGGCGTCGGAGTGTCGTCCTGGCCGTCATGCCTCCTCCCTAGGGTTTGGGCGTAGCCTCCTTTATATAAACATCAGCCTGGATCTCTTAAAACCTGGAAAATAATCAAATCACATCGGAATCGTGAAGCGCCACATGACCGTGTGTTTCCACCCGGTCATGCCATGTGTTTCCACATGGCCAGGCCGTGTGTGGCACCATGTTGGCCAACTTCGACCCTGGGACACAGCCATGTGTAGCCACACACCTTGGTCGTGTCCCCTTTTGCATCCAGCTGTAAAATGACCTTTTTTGCTCTGAAAATGCACCGTTTTCCCCATGAAATGCTATCCTGCACACAAAAGTACAAAGAGAAGCTCTCTGAACCAGAAAATAGGAAATGCATACAAAATAAAGTAAAATATGCATGAAACAAACATAAAATGTAATGATATGTGAGTGAAGACTACTCCTAAAACCCTATATGTTTGCCTCACATCAATTCCTCTAGACTTTAGTCTTTACTTGTCCTCAAGCAAACCTCAGTGCCATGAAATTTTTAAAAGGGTATTGTTCCATACTTAGCATGTTAACTATATTTATCAAGTGGTATTGGCAATCAAAGCAAAATAGAGATGTTCTAGAAATTCACTAAGTTAGCTCCTCATGCTCGTGTTAAGCGAATCTTCTTAGGGGATACTCGTTCCATGGTAAGTTAAGTCATCATCCTATAGCTCTCCTAAGGTCTCCAGCTCTTAGGCATTGCCCAAAGTGAGGGTCGTTCCCTAGATCTAGCACAGAGTCTCAAAGGTGTGCTCGGTATTGAGATAAATTGGTAGGTGTTTCCCTAGTAACCTAACTCAGTCTCAAAGGGGCACCTAACCATTTCCACCCACGACAACTATTTTTTTATTTATTTTTACTCTTGGGATTTTGATTTTTTCGAATGGGATTCCACAATCTGAGCATCTCTAGTAACTATAATGCTAAACTTAGGGTCACCTGTGGATTCCAAAGTACTAGACTACTGAGATTAATCATAACTAGGTACGTACTAGAGTCTCCCTTTTAGAATGTTTGTCATGTGTAGGTGTAAATATAAAAGCTAACCAGTGTAAGATTATAACATTCATTAGAGAAAATAAAATAAAATACCACGAGGTAAATGAAGTTAAGCTACCCATGGAAACAACTCATGAAAGAAAAGCTCTAAAAATACTACTGAGGTAACTTAAAGATAGCAAAAATCAAGTACTGACGAAACTAAAAACTCTATCTATGAACAAATGAATGCTAACTAATAAAAAATGCAAATGACAGGAAAGAAATTACTACTAGAAATTAAATAAATCAAAACTTGGGGTCCCCCCAGACTTATATGAGACTGTACCTCTAATATGGTAGCCGAGGTTGGCAGTCCGACAATCTCGGCATGTCAGGATCCTGGGTAAACCTGGTGCTAAGCCACTGATGCAACATGTACATGTGGTCGATTTGAGAGCTGGTGGATGCAGTGTCCGCACTTTGCTCTTCCTCCTGGGTCCACTGTGCCTGTTGGACATGCATGTGCTGCCGCATCTCCTGGCGGTACGTGGCCTCATCCTGGCGACGAACAACCTCCTCCTGAAAGTAGATGCGGACCTCGTGGTAGAACTCCTCAGTCCGCTAGAAGTGCTCCCGGAAGCCCTGAAACTCTCCCTACGTGTAAGCGCTCTTTTCCTCCCATCGCTGCCTCTGCGTCTGCTGCTCGACATATATATCGTCGAGGCACGATTGGAACTACAAAAAATCATAGGCAGATGTACCTGCATCCTACTCAAAAGTAGAAAAAGGTGGTGGTGCAGGCTCATGTCGATGTGGACTAGGTGGGCTCCTATACATGCATGGACTGGAGGGAGAGTGGTGTACAAGGGGAGAGATGAGTGTCGATGTGGATGGTCCCTCATATAGCGAGGACTGCACTATCAGGACTAAACGCCATTTGGTGCATGTAGTGATGGTGGTACGATCGGGGTCGGAGAGTCTAAGGGATGATAGGTTTTTCCTTACAAAACATAAGGAGTGTTCCTCTCTCACTATCATCTTCATGGTCATACACACTCCTAAGTCAATCCTAAGGCTCCCCTCTATGTTATCTAGTGCGGTGTAGTCGTACCCCATCCTATGGCAAATATGGGTAAGTAGGCCCCTCACAATAATCTCTTCTCTCGCTGCTTTGCCCATTTTCACTAGGTGTCTAATGAAATGGGACCCTACATCAATGTTACTCCTTTCTTGTAGCATGTCCCACAAGCAAAGCAGCTCACTAGCTCGCACTACTGTTGGGATGTATACTGAAAGCCTAGCTCTTTTTGTATGAATATTTTTATTTTGAAATAAGAATCACATGATCATGGTTTGCACTTTATATTTATTATATGTGTGCATATTGTCTAATACTTTATATTGTAGATAACATGGTGCTTGGTATGGCACAGAAGATCATGTTATCAGTCCCTTGTAGAATATAAGTAGAGGCTCACAACCAAGATGGTTTTGGACAAACCATTGGCATGGTTGTAGTGTAGCTTGGTATTATTTTGTCTTGAACATAAAGTTACACTAGTACACTTAGGTGTATTGAGCAGGACCGACATAGAGGTGATTCAATTTATTGCTGACTACATAATTGAATCGGACCTCGGATATTATGTTGTACATTCTCTTAATCCCGATATAATAACGGGCACATGTACATAGTATTTATTTCTTTGATTTACCAAAGGGTGAGATTTATATGGATTAAATAATATGCCCGGTAAGTTGGGAAATGATATTATTAACATGGTGTGCCGTTAATTATAGGAGGAAACCGTGTCCTATATATTAGGTTGATGATGTCCCCTTGAGGAGCTCATAAGGTTCATCATGTAAACCCTTCAGGTTGACTTAGTCAACATGATGATAAGGTTGAGTGGTACTACTCGAGGAGTTAGATGTTAATTGATTGATGGTCAGTAAATCAATTAATTGACGGACATTCGATATCTTAAACACGGGGAGATGGATGTACAAATAATATATGGATCCCATATTATCATATGGGGGTTGGTGAGGTAATTCAATGATGATCCTCTAGTGGAATGGAACATCATTGATGGATCAAGTTTGTGTGGTTCCGATCCATCGGGTGGCCAAGATCCAACTCCTCCTTATGGTCCCTATTGTAGTCTATTAACACCTCATGAAGCCTAGATCCAATAATGGAAAACAAAACTCTAGATCCGACGGTTGAAATTAAAACTCTAGATCCGACGGTTGAGATTAAATCTCTAGATCCGACGGTTGAGATTAAATCCCTAGATCCGACGATTGAGATTAAATCTCTAGATCCGATGGTTGAGATTAAATCCCTAGATCCAACGGTTAAGATTAAATCTCTAGATCCGACGGTTGAGATTAAATCTCTAAATTCGACGGTTGAGATTAAATCCCTAGAACCAATGGAGGAGATTAAACCAAGGCCTGAACCTAACTCTATATATATGGGCTTAGGATTGGGCAGCCAAAGGATGGAAAACCTAATTGAGATAAGGATTAGGTTAAGGGGTTTTGGCTTGGGCGGCAAGAAAAAGGATGAGGCTAGGGTTTTTGGGTGGCCACAATTAAGGAAAGGTATTCTTCTTCTTTTTCCTTTGGTGGTCGGCACCTTTTCTTCCTCCTTCCTCCTTGGTTTGGCCGGCGCCCAAGCTTTTCCCCTTGATCTATGGCTTGTGGTGCATGAGATTAGGGTTGCTTCCCATGGGCGGCAACCAATCCTAGTTGGGATAGGAATAGGAGTGGGGGCTAGGGTTAGGGTTTGGTTGTTGGTGTTGGGCGGCAACAAGGAGAGGGAGCTTCTTCTTCTTCTTCCTAATGATGGCTGGCCCCTCTTCCTTCTTCTCTCTACCTTGGCTAAAGCTCAATCTATTCTACTTCCCTTCATCATTAGCCGGAAATTAAGGAGAGCCTAGTTTAGGGTTTGGGCGGCAACAAGGAGAAGGGGTGTTTTCTTTCTTCTTCTCCAAGTGTTGGCCGGCGCCCATGCCCTTGTTGTTTCTCCTTTGGTTGGTTTCCATACTTCATTTTATCTTCCTTGGCTGGCGACAACATCGAGTTTATTGACTTGGTGGCCGGTTCTAGAAAGGAAGATGAGTTTTGTTTTAGGATCTTCCTTTGTTCCTAGTGAACAAGGAAAGGAAGATTGGTGATCTAGGAGGCTTCAACTTTTGGTAGATCGTCGCCCACACGACGTCCAAAAAGAGGAAGGACATACAATAGAAGATCAAGAGGTATTACAAGAGGTACAATCTTGTTTATTTTGATTAATGTTCATTTGTATTATGTTTATAATTGCTTTTCAATTATATGCATGTTTTGTGTGGATGGTTACTTGCTTGTATTTGTTTTTCCAAATATAAGCATGTTATATTTCTGTAAATAGCTAAATAATACTTGGATCCTGAGTATAAATACAAAAACCGGTGATCCGGACATCGTCTATTCCGCGGCTACTCGTAGAATAGAGGTTGGTCGCTTGAACAACTTGGTTGTTCAAGTGACCTCTCTAAACGACTAGCACGATGATGACTTGGTTGCTTTGGCAATCCTTTTTGTCTAGGATTAAATTTTTTTAATTCGGGGACATCGAAGGGATCGCCATGGTCAAGTGGACGAGGTGAAGTGGAAAGCGAAGTTTCCCCTCACGGACTCGACAAGGAAACCCTTCAATTGGTATCAGAGCATCGGTTTCCAGTTTTGTGTGTTTAGGATTCGGTTAATTTTTATGCACTTTTTCATATATTATATGTGTCAGATAATAGTAGGATATGCGTAGTTTAGTTCTTTGGTTATAGGCATAAGATCCGACTATTATGGCCATATGTGTGTATGTGATTGTATGTGTGTAAATATTTATTTTGTTGAATCCTCGGGGTTGACGAGGCTAGTATTTAGTTTTATGTAAATTAAATACGACATTGTTTAGCCACTCTTTATTTTATTTTACTTTCGATCTAGATTTCATGTACACTCTCTCGTGGAGTATAGGATCGATAGATGTAAAATAAAATAGATTTTAGTCTCGGCTCGGATCTCCAGATGGCTCGTACATGGCGTAGGAGGAGCAGACGAGGTGGCGACACGACGGGATGCATATTGGAGAGCAATGCCATAATAGTTGGGAAAATTCTGATTTTTTCCATATTTATTGTTGATTTATTTTATATGCATGTTGTGTGTGCTTGAAAATTCCTCACTGTCAATTTACTAACTGGGAGAGGGACATTTTAATTAATTCCCGCGGCCTCCATTACGATTTGACGTGTGATGCAACAAACTTGCGTGTCGGCTCTGAGTGCCTTTCTCCCCATAGGATGAGTTTGTTTGCGGATCACTAGGTCAAATAATGGTTATAGGAATTTATGTAGGAGCGTGTGTACTTCCCCATCGGTAAGGCACATAATCTAAAATAATTACCTTAGTATCGTGTAATGGTGCACACTTAGATGCAAATAAAAAGTATCCTCCCCATCGGAGTCACTGCTTTTATTTGTAGGGCCAAAGAGGAACCAACTAATAATTTTATTTGTCAAAAAGTAAGGTTGACAAGATAGTAAAATTAATGGGTAAAACCTCCTCTTATAAATGTAGAATTCGTATATTTCCACACTATCGTGGCATGCAATATTCTCGGTGTTTTGAGGTGTTGGTTGATATCAAAATTTTATTTTTTGAGGAATCAATAATTTTTTGAAATCTACAGTAATGATCTATGTGATTCTTAGGATTTTCAAAATGACTTTCAGTCCACTTGTTGTGATACTAAAGGAAATAAATTTACTGTACCCGAATAATGTTGATTGGAAAAGAATCTAGATATTGTCTTATCTGCTAAGGAGTATAAGTATGCACTCTTCGAAGAATGTCCTCAAGCCATGGTTGCTAAAAAAAAAAGGTTTCTACTTCTAAGCCGAAAGGCAAGAAGAAGGAGAAACAAGGTGGAGCAAATGTGGTGGGAGGATCTCAGGGAGGAGTGAAGAAGCCGAAAGGCAAGTACTTCACTTACAAGCAGGATGGACATTGGAAGAAGGACTGTCCCAATCCAAAGCAGAATAAAGATATATCCTTTGAACTAGTCGTTGAAACATGGTTAGCGGTGTTATCTATCAGTACCTGGTGTGTAGGTATGGGAGCCACTAATCATGTCTGCAATACTTTGCAGGGGTTCCAAGAAACCCGACGACTAGCTAAAGGGGATATTACCATTTACTTGGGCAATGCCATGAAGGTGGCGGCTATTGCAGTGGGAGATGTTTTATTTATCTTTTGAGAAAAATAAAGTTTTTGGTTCTTAAGAATTGCCTTTATGTACCCTTATTTAGAAAGAATTGATTTCGGTTTCTAAATTGTTTATGGATGGATAATCTATTTCTTTTAATTACAGAGATATTATAAAAAGGAATAGGGACATTATCTGTTCGGGTGCATTGATAGGAAATTTGTACACACTTGAACCAAAACCTCCCACGATGCAAATTGAAGTTAATAACTCATCTTCTAAATCCAATAAGAGAAAAGAACCTTTGAAGATGAACCAAACATATCTTTGGCATCTTAGGCTTGGTCGCATTAACCTAAGCAGAATTCAAAAGGTTGATAGCTGATGGACCTTTGGGTTCATTAGTGGTGGAGGATCTCCCAACCTGTGAATCTTGCTTGGAGGGTAAGATGACCAAGAGGTCTTTCAAGGCCAAGGGGTATAGAGCCAAAGATATGTTAGAAATGGTTCATTCTGATTCGTATGGTCCTATGTCTATCCTGGCAAGAGGTAGTTTTGAATATTTCGTCTTTTTCATAGACAATTATTCAAGATGACACTAAGATCTGATCGTGGTGACGAGTACCTCTTGGGAGAGTTTAGGAATTACCTATCAGAGGTTGAGATTCAATCCCAATTGTCTGCACCTGGCACACCCCAGCAGAATGGTGTAGAAGAGCGAAGGAATAGGACTCTTATAGATGGTTAGATCGATGATGAGTTTTTCTGACTTGCCAGATTAGTTCTGGGGATATGCTCTAGATACGGCGATGTACATTCTGAACTTGGTTCCATCTAAATCAGTACCCTCTACTCCCACAGAGTTGTGGACTAGGCGAAAGCCTAGTCTAAGACATATTCGGATATGGGAGTCCAGCACATGTGCTGAAGGCAGATGCTGGTAAGTTGGAACCTCGTACAGCAGTACGCATGTTCGTTGGCTATCCCAGGGGAACGAAGGGTGGATTGTTTTATAGTCCTAGAGATCAGAGGGTGATCGTTAGCACGAACGACAGATTTCTAGAGGAAGACTATGTGATGAGCCACAAGTCCATGAGTAAAATTGTTCTGGAGGAGTTAAAAGGGAAGTCACTTCTTTAGTACCACCGACAAGAGGACATACCACATGTCACTGCACCGCGTGTCACAGAGGATACACAGGTGATAACTCGTCGTAGTGGGAGGGTTGTGAGTCAGCCTGATAGATTAATGTTCTTGGGAGAATCTTCTGAGTTGGTCCCTGGCGAACATGAACCTGATCCCTGAACATACGACAAGGCAATCCAAGATATAGATGCAGCATCTTGGCAAAGTGCAATGAATACTGAGATTGAATCTATGGATTCAAGTCAGGTCTGAAAGCTCTTATGCATAGTAGCTCATATGGATTATGAGGTGTGGCATATGGATGTCAAGACAGCTTTCCTTGATGGAAGTCTTGAGGAAAACATCTACATGAAGCGACCAGAGGGATGCATTGCTAAGGGCAAAGAGCATCTTGTATGTAAGCTTAATCGGTCCATTTATGGATTGAAGCAAGCTTCGAGGTCTTGGAACATCCGCTTTGAGGAGGTAAATCAGTCTTATGGATTTATTCAAAGTTCGGATGAGTCTTGTGTATACAAGAGATGTGACGGAAATGTAGTGGTATTTCTTGTACTATACGTAGATGACATTTTGGTGGTTGACAACAACATCGAAGTGTTATCGGATGTAAGGGTATGGTTGTCCAAACAGTTTGATATGAAGGACTTGGGAGAGGTGAGACACATCCTTGGGATCAAGGTTATAAGGGATCACAGGAAAAGGATGTTGTGCTTATCCCAAGCTTCATACAAAGACACGATTATGGAGCGTTTTAGCATGCAAAACTCCAAGAAAGGTTTTCTACCTTTCAGGCATGGAGTTCCTTTATCAAAGGAGATGTGTTCTATATCATATGAAGAGATAGAGAAGATATAGGAAGTTCCTTATGCTTCGGCAGTAGGAAGCCTCATGTATGTGATGCTCTGTACGAGACCAGATATCTGCTTTGCCGTGGACATGATCAGCAGATATCAGAGTAATCCAGGACAAGGATATTGGACTGCGGTAAAGCATATATTGTAGTGCCTGAGAAGGACTAGGGATTATATGCTGGTTTACTGGACAGACCAATTATTCCCTGTAGGTTACACGAGTTCCGACTTCCAATCTGATAGGGATAACAGTAAGTCTACCTCAGGTTTTGTGTTTACTTTGGGAGGTGGAGCCATTGAATGGAGGAGTGTCAAGCAGAAATGCGTGGCGGACTCTACCACGGAAGCTGGGTATGTGGCAGCCCCTGTGGCGGCCAAAGAAGCTGTGTGGCTCAGGAACTTTCTGATGGACTTGGATGTGATTCCTGGTTTGCCCAGAACTATCACAATTTATTGTGATAATAATGGTGCAGTTGCAAACTCGAAGGAACCACGAGCCCATAAGGCTAATAAACACATAGAGCGCAAGTACCACCTGATACGAGAAATCGTAAAGGAGGTAGAAGTTGATGTCGCCTAGATTGCATCAGAGGATGACCTGGTAGACCTTTCACTAAGGCCCTTCTAGCGAGAGCTTTGATAGGCACGTGGAGGGAAGGGGAATCAGATGTATGGCAGTATGAGGACATCATAGTCTTTTAGTATAAGTGGGAGATTGTTGGGATGTATACTGAAAGCCTAGCTCTTTTTGTTTGAACATTTTTATTTTGAAATAAGAATCACATGATCATAGTTTGCACTTTATATTTATTATATGTGTGCATATTGTCTAATACTTTACATTGTAGATAACATGGTGCTTGGTGTGGCACAAAAGATCATGTTATCAGTCCCTTGTAGAATATAAGTAGAGGCTCACAACCAAGATGGTTTTAGACAAACCATTGGCATGGTTGTAGTGTAGCTTGGTATTGTTTTGTCTTGAACATAGAGTTACACTAGTACACTTAGGTGTATTGAGCAGGACCGACATAGAGGTGATTCAATTTATTGCTGACTACATAATTGAATCGGACCTCGGATATTATGTTGTACATGCTCTTAATCCCGATATAATAACGGACATATGTACTTAGTATTTATTTCTTTGATTTACCAAAGGGTCAGATTTATATGGATTAAATCAATATGGCTGGTAAGTTGGGAAATGATATTATTTACATGGTGTGCCGTTAATTATAGGAGGAAACCGTGTCCTATATATTAGGTTGATGATGTCCCCTGAGGAGCTCATAAGGTTCATCATGTAAACCCTTCAGGTTGACTTAGTCAACATGATGATAAGGTTGAGTGGTACTACTCGAGGAGTTAGATGTTAATTGATTGATGGTCAGTAAATCAATTAATTGACGGACATTCGATATCTTAAACACGGGGAGATGGATGTACAAATAATATATGGAGCCCATATTATCATATGGGGGTTGGTGAGGTAATTCAATGATGATCCTCTAGTGGAATGGAACATCATTGATGGATCAAGTTTGTGTGGTTCCGATCCATCGAGTGGCAAAGATCCAACTCCTCCTCATGGTCCCTATTGTAGCTTATTAACACCTCATGAAGCCTAGATCTAATGTTGGAAAATAAAACTCTAGATCCGACGGTTGAGATTAAAACTCTAGATCTGACGGTTGAGATTAAATCTCTAGATCCGACGGTTGAGATTAAATCTCTAGATTCGACGGTTGAGATTAAATCCCTAGATCTGACAGTTGAGATTAATTCTCTAGATCCGACGGTTGAGATTAAATCTCTAAATCCGACGGTTGAGATTAAATTCCTAGAACCAATGGAGGAGATTAAACCAAGGCCTAAACCAAACTCTATATATATGGGCTTAGGCTTGTGCGGTCAAAGGATGGAAAACCTAATTGAGATAAGGATTAGGTTAAGGGGCTTTGGCTTGGGCGGCAAGAAAAAGGATGAGGCTAGGGTTTTTGGGTGGCCACAATTAAGGAAAGGTATTCTTCTTCTTTTTCCTTTGGTGGCCGGCACCTTTTCTTCCTCCTTCCTCCTTGGTTTGGCCGACGCCCAAGCTTTTCCCCTTGATCTATAGCTTGTGGTGGATGAGATTAGGGTTGCTTCCCATGGGCGGCAACCAATCCTAGTTGGGATAGGAATAGGAGTGGGGGCTAGGGTTAGGGTTTGGTTGTTGGTGTTAGGCGGAAACAAGGAGAGGGAGCTTCTTCTTCTTCTTCCTAATGATGGTCGGCCCCTCTTCCTTCTTCTCTCTACCTTGGCCAAAGCTCAATCTATTCTACTTCCCTTCATCCTTAGCCGAAAATTAAGGAGAGCCTAGTTTAGGGTTTGGGCGGCAACAAGGAGAAGGGGTGTTTTCTTTCTTCTTCTCCAAGTGTTGGCCGGCGCCCATGCCCTTGTTGTTTCTCCTTTGGTTGGTTTCCATACTCCATTTTATCTTCCTTGGCCGGCGGCAACATCGAGTTTATTGACTTGGTGGCCGGTTCTAGAAAGGAAGATGAGTTTTGTTTTAGGATCTTCCTTTGTTCCTAGTGAACAAGGAAAGGAAGATTGGTGATCTAGGAGGCTTCAACTTTTGGTAGATCATCGGCCACATGATGTCCAAAAAGAGGAAGGACATACAATAGAAGATCAAGAGGTATAACAAGAGGTACAATCTTGTTTATTTTGATTAATGTTCTTTTGTATTATGTTTATAATTGCTTTTCAATTATATGCATGTTTTGTGTGGATGGTTACTTGCTTGTATTTGTTTTTCCAAATATAAGCATGTTATATTTTTGTAAATGGCTAAATAATACTTGGATCCCGAGTATAAAAACAAAAACCGGTGATTCGGACATCGTCTATTCCGTGGCTACTCATAGAATAGAGGTTGGTCGCTTGAACAATTTGGTTGTTCAAGTGACCTCTCTAAACGAACAGCACGACGATGACTTGGTTGCTTTGGCAATCCCTTTTGTCTAGGATTAAATTTTTTTAGTCCGGGGACATCGAAGGGATCGCCATGGTCAAGTGGACGAGGTGAAGTGGAAAGCGAAGTTTCCCCTCACGAACTCGACAAGGAAACCCTTCAACTACACGATCACTCTCCCCATGACCAAAAATAGTACTTGCCATGATTTGGTGTAGGTACCGAAAAATGGGGTTTTGGAGGCGCGATACTTTGGCCCTAGAAGGGTCATAAGCATGTTCTCTTGTCAATTCGGTCCAAAAGATCCGAGAGTTAAACCCAATCGGGGTTCTTCTCTCTCCCACACTAGGCAAGCCAAAGCACGTGTTCCATTGGTGTAGTGTCCATTCATGCTCAATGTTGAATAACCTAACGGTAATCCTACCCTCTTCTCTCTCTCTACCCATTAAAACCTCAGCTTATAAAGAACTTAAAAACTCTAAAAATATCCTAGGATAGGTTGGGTGTCTTATCCCCTATCTCTCCCCACCCCATTTTTGCAAATAGGGCTTGAATATTACCAAACAAACCTAGGGTCTCTAAGAGATCCTCATCAAGATACCTAGTAGCGGTGATTCTTCTAGTAGAAAGCATATCAAATCTCTCCCTATGCTCATTATTTCGAAAAAGAAGAGTTGGAAGAGCGTTACCTTCCTCCGGAGCTTGAGGGGTGTCCCTTCTCCTTGTTCTTCGCTCCAAAGCACCGGATCGAGTTGTCACTTGCTTGGTCCTCCTCATCCTTACTTCTTTTAGTCTTCCTTGAAGGTTGGAAAGACTTCTAGGTGGTGGGGAAGAAGGATTCACATGGCTAGGGCAAGAGGAATCAAAGCACACAGTGCATTTGGGGTGAAAACGCATGGCTTGGCCTCTTAAACCTCATGCACCATGGCTGTGTGAAAACACACGGCCATGCCATGTGCGCCGCTGAGGGTCGGGGCATGACCGTGTGAAAACACATGACCAGGCCGTGTGTCCCCCGTTTCCTTCTCACGGTGCACAACGATCCGAATTCTCCTTACTCGCTCAGTCGTGTGGGTTTAAAGTGATTTTTTTCTTTTAATTAGCAGGTTCTTTCTAGTCCTAATTCATGTTAGAAATGCTAAATGAATGGAATCCAAAGTTTAAATTAAACAAATAAATGCAATACAATGAAAAGAACACCTAGAAACTAAACTTGCGTTGTCTCCCAAGAAGCGCTTTGTTTAAGGTTTTTTAGCTCGACCCTACTCCATTGTCTTAACTTGGCTCTGGAGGTTCTGTGAACCTCTATTCATTCATCTCGGAGTTGACATCCGGTGGGTTCGGCTCTACCCTACTGAAAATGTAGCCATCTAGGAAGGGCGCTCTACACTCTGACAGATTGAAAATGATGATTTCCCCATCTATCTCCAAGGAGATCTTGTGCGCCTTTACGTCTATTAATGCTCCCGCAGTTGCCAGAAAGGGTCTTCCCAAAATGATGGGATTCTGGGGATTTGTTCCTTTGTCCAATATAATAAAATCTGTGTATCACGCAATTCTCAATGACCACAGGAACATGTGCTAGCATGCCGATGGGTTCCTTGACTGAGTTATCCCCCATACGAATACCAAGGTTCGCTGGTTGGATCCTATTCAGTCCCATCTTCAGATAGTATGCTTAGGACATCATACTTACTGATGACCCCAAGTCGCACAACACTTCATCAAAGCTTTCCCCATAAATTGAGCAGGGAATAATAAATTCACCAGGGTCCTCAACTGTGGTGGAATTTTATCTTCAATTTTAGCTTGGTTGGTTAGGGTGGAAATCATGGTTGCACACCCCTTGGTGGATCTGTTCTTCTAACCTACTCTTTCGCCATAAATTCCCTCCTCCTTGACTTGACTCGGCTCGGGTAATGATGGAGAACTATCCATAGGTTTCGACATGGTTTGGGCTATCTGGGCCACTTGTGTTTCCAACATCCTTGTGTGACTTGCAAGACCATCAACAGTGGCCTTCAAGTCTCTGAGTGACTCTTCTATTTTATGATGTTGGCGCCGGAACTCTTCATTGGCCTTTGTTTGGGTAGCAATGAAGTCTTCCATCATCAATTCTAGCCTAGACTTCTGTGGTTGTTGCTGCCCATTGCCCTGTTGTTGCCCATACCATCCTGATGGTTGGAAGTTCCATGAGTTATTCCGATAGGAAAAATTCGGGCGGTTCCTCCATCCGGGATTGTAAGTACTTGAGTTTGGGTTGTTGGACTTTTGATTATAATTCCCAACCACATCGACATGCTCAATTTGCTCTTCTGAGCTTCCATGCCCTCCATAGTATTCCTCCTGATCGTTGCTGCTCCTTCTCCCAAGTCATTGGCCACACATACAGATGCGGGATTTAAAGAGTCAAACTGTCTGCTAAGTGTATCCATCCTCGCTGCTAGGTGGTCCATGGAGTTGATAGCATATCGTCCCACTGCAGGAGTTGGGTGACTATGTTCAGAAGCCCATTGATGGTGGTTCTGGGCCACCTCTTCTATTAGTTCCTCCGCTTCCTCGATAGTCTTGTTCATAAGTGCTCCTCCTGTGGCAGAATCGAGGGACATCTTTGTGGCATATGTGATCCAATTATAGAAGATGTGGATCACCATCCACCTTTCCAGTCCATGGTGGGGGCATTGGTAGAGTAGCCCCTTGTAGCGATCCAAGGCTTCAAATAGGGACTCCCATTCCTTCTGATGGAAGCTTGTTATTAGATGGTTCCTGTGAGCAGTCTTGCTAGATGGGAAGTATTTATTCAAGAACTGCTGCTCACATTGCTCCCATGTAGTAATGCTTCCCGAAGGCAGGGAGTGAATCCATGCCTTAGTCTTATCTCGCAATGAGAATGGGAATAGGCTCAGGCGAATCACATCGTGTCTCCAGGGACTCCATTAATCTTCATTGTTGAGTAGATTTCCAAAAATATCTCCAGGTGCTGATTCGGGTCTTCAGTTGCAGCTCCCCCGAATTGACTCTACTAGACCAAGTGTATGAGTGCCGATTTTAACTCAAAGTTTTTTGCTAAAATGGATGGTCCAGCTATACTCGACCTAAAGCCTCTAGCACTAGGGGCTACTAATCCCGCAAAGGTCGGCTACCTATATTCACTTCGGAGGCAGCTTGGTCCTCCATCTTCTTCTGTTCTGCTCTTCGGCGATGATAGATTCGTTCAATTTCTAGATCGATCAGAATCAGGTCTCCCGATCTTAGGCTTCTAAGCATACAAAGAACCGAACCACAAAATTAGGAGTATTACCTAATACTTAATTAAAATAGAAAATAGCCTAAACTAATACTAAATCCAATGTAGAAAATTTAACTAAAGGTTAATGCAATGTAATTACTGAAATAAATCTAAACTTGCTCTAGATATTAAAAATCTAAAATTGAAGTAAATAAAAATAAATGAAAGAAATAAAAGTAAAGCAAGTAAATAAATCTACCTTAAGTCCGATCCAATTATCCGCTTCTTGATTCGATATCGAATCAATCAGTCCCCGGCAACGGTGCCAAAAACTCGATGCACATGAACGTGACCTCAAATCTCGCGATGGAGACCGTCGAGGACTCGAAGCGTACACTTGTGCTCAACACCCGTAAGTGCATGTATGTAGTCAAGTAATAAAAAGATTATCAATCCCATAGGGGCTGAGATTCGAGTACCGATTTGGTAAGTGGAGGTTATTGTTCGGAATTCAGATCTAAGGGTTGTGATTGTGAGGGTTGATGGCGGTCCCAACTCAATACGGTGTTAAATGGAAGAAGAAAGAAACTAGTTGCGAGTCTTTGGAAGGGATTTTAGGATTTCAGTTTCGTTTGTGTGTTGCAGAACACGTTGTCAATTGGGTTTTGTCTAGATTTCTAGCTACGGTTTTGTGGAAAGGACATCATACACACCCCCGATGAGCCTTCGCATCTATCGAAAGATACCTCTACCATTACCAGGTCGACCACTGGACTTAGGATGGGATAGTCGGTATGAGGATGCCGAATCAATCCCTACGACGAGTTGAAAATGGGGCAGGTTTCCTACTCTATCGCATCCTTCTACCCACAGTTACGGGAGATGAGGCCAACCCCTTAGATTCCTCCTTAATTCTCCTAAATCTTAGATACGAGGGCTATCACCCCTCGTATCGGCTAGCACAGTAGATAGAAAACCAAAACAATAGTTATAACTCTAAACCAAACGCAAATTGCAAATATAAATTCAAGAACGAAAAGATATTTGTGAAGGTAGAAAACATCGTTTCCCACTTCAACTTGGTTGCTTGTTCATGGCGATCCCGTCTACGTCCCCGGATTAAAAAAAATTAATCATAGACAAAAGGGATTACCCAAGCAACCGTTTCATCATCGTGCTATTCGATTAGAGTGGTCACTTGAACAAACTTGTTGTTCAAGCAACCAACCTCAATTCTTCGATTAGTCACAGAATAGACGATGTACGGATCGCCGGTTTTTGAGTTTGTATTCGGGGTCCAAGTAAATTAGCCACATAACAAAAACATACAGCATACAAAGAAACAAAACGAAAGCAAAACAAGATTTATACCTCTTGTTTACCTCAAGGTTTTCTATCGTATGTCCTATCCTCCTCTTGGACGTTGTGTGGGCAATGATCCTCCAAGAGATGAAGCCTCCTAGATCATGATCTTCTATCCTTGCTCGCTCCGAACAAGAAGAAGTATAGAAATGAAACTCTTCCCTATCTAAGACTGGCCACCAAGTCAAGAGACTTGTGATGCCGTCGGCCAAGGAATAGAGGAGGAAGTGGGCGCCGACCAAGAGCTCCAAGGAACACCATAACCCTTGTTTCCACCGGCCAAGGAGAAGAGGAAGAGGAGGTTGAGCGTCGACCAAAGCTTGAGGGAGGGAGTCACCGGCCAAAGAAAAGAGGAGAAGAAGAAAACCTAAACCTCTCTTCTTGTTGTCGCCGACCCTAGGAGGAGCAAGGGTTAGCTTGCCGCCCCAAACCCTAACCCTAGCCGCCCAAGGCTTGATCTCCAAGCAATTGCCTTGCCGCCCACCCTAATGCCTCCTTTTATAGAGCTAGGCTTAAGCCTTCTTTTAATCTCCACCGTCGGTTCTAGAGATTTAATCTCAACCGTCGGATCTAGAGATTTAATCTCCACCGTCGGATCTAAAGTTCCATTCTCCACCATCGGATCTAGAGTTCCATTATCCACCATCGGATCGAGGCTTCATGAGGGTTTTAATAAGCTATGATAGGGACCATGAGGAGGAGTTGGATCTTGGCCACCCAATGGATCAAGCCCACATAAAGTCCGATCCATTAATGATAATCCATTCCACTAGAGGATTATCATTGATCTATCTCACCAACTCCTATAAGTTAATATGGGCTCCATATATTATTTGTACATCTATCTCCCCGTGTTTAAGATCTCGAATGTCCGTCGATTAATTAATTTACTGACAATTAATTAATCAACATCTAACTCCATGAGTAGTACCACTCAACCTTATCATCATGCCGGACCAAGTCCACCTGCAGGGTTTACATGATGAACCTTATGAGCTCCTCAAGGGGACATCATCATCCTAATATATAGGACACGGTTTCCTCCTATAATCAATGGCACACAATATAAATAATATCATTTTCCAACTTACCGATCCTATCGATTTACTCTATAAATCTCGCTCATTTGTAAATCAAAGAAATAAATACTAAGTATATGTGCCCATTATTATATCGGGATTAAGAGCATGTAAAAGATAATATCTGAGAGCCGATTCGATTATGTAGTCAGCAATAAATTGAATCACCTCTAAGTCGGTCCTGCTCAATACACACAAAGTATACTAATGTGATTCTATGGTCAAGACAAACCAATACTAAATCACACTACAACTATACCAATGATTTGTCCAAAGCCATCTCGGTTGTGAGCCTTTACTTATACTCTACAAGGAGCTGATAACATGATCTACCGTGTGAAACTACACACCGTGTTATCTATAATGTAATGTATGAGACAATATGCATAACCATAAATATGCAAAAAATGATCATGTGATTATTATTTCAAAATAAAGATGTTCATACAAAAGATAGACTTTTCAGTATACATCCCAACAATCTCCCACTTACACTAAAAGACTATGTTGTCCTCAAATTGCCATACATCTGATTCTCATTCCCTCCACATGTCTATCAAAAGCTCTCGCTGGAAGGGCCTTAGTGAAAGGATCTGTCAGGTTATCCTCCGATGCAATCTTGGCCACAACAACTTCTCCTCTCTTTACGATTTCTCGTATCATGTGGTACTTGCACTCTATGTGTTTACTTGCCTTATGGGCTCGTGGTTCCTTCGAGTTTGCAACGACACCACTATTATCACTATAAATTGTGATAGTTCTGGGCAAACAAGGAATCACATCCAAGTCCATCAAGAAGTTCCTGAGCCATACAACTTCTTTGGCTGCCTCAGAGGTTGCCACATACACAGCTTCCATGGTGGAGTCCGCCATGCATTTCTGCTTGATACTCCTCCATACAATGGCTCCACCTCCCAAAGTAAACACAAAACCTGAGGTAGACTTACTGTTATCCCTATCTAATTGGAAGTCAGAATCTTTGTAACCCACAGGGAGTAATTGGTCTGCCTCGTAAACTAGCATATAATCCCTAGTCCTTCTCAGGTATTTCAATATATGCTTTATCGCAGTCCAATGTCCCTATCCTAGATTACTCTGATATCTGCTAACCATGCCGACGGCAAAAATAGATATCCGGTCTCATACATAGCATAGCATACATGAGGCTTCCTACTGCCGAAGCGTAAGGAACCGCCTTCATCTCCTCTATCTCCTTAGATATTCTAGGATACATCTCCTTAGATAAAGGAACTCCATGCCTGAAAGATAGAAAACCTTTCTTGGAGTTTTGCATGCTAAAACGATCCATAATGGTGTCTATGTATGAAGCTTGAGATAAGCACAACATCCTTTTCCTGCGATCCCTTATAACCTTGATCCCAAGGATGTGTACGACTTCTCCCAAGTCCTTCATATCAAACTGTTTGGACAACCATACCCTTACATCCGATAACACCTTGACATTGTTTTCAATTAACAAAATGTCATCTACGTATAGTAAAAAAATACCACTACGTTTCCGTCACATCTCTTGTATACACAATACTCATCCGGACTTTGAATAAATCCACAAGACTGGATTACCTCATCAAAGAGGATGTTCCAAGACCTCGAAGCTTGCTTCAATCCATAAATGGACCGATTAAGCTTGCACACAAGATGCTCTTTGCCCTTTGCATGAATCCCTCTGGTTGCTTCATATAGATGTTTTCCTTAAGACTTCCATTAAGAAAAGCTGTCTTGACATCCATCTGTCATACCTCATAATCCATATGAGCGGCAATACATAAGAGAATCTGGATAGACTTAAGCATGACTACCGATGAAAAGGTCTCCTCATAATCGATACCCTCTTTCTGAGTATACCCCTTCACAACAAGCCTCACTTTGAAAGTCTCAATCTTCCCGTCTATTCCTCTCTTTCTTTTGTAGATCCACTTGCATCCAATAGTTTTTACACCATTGGGTGATTCTACTCGCTCTCAGACCTGATTTGAATCCATAGATTCAATCTCAGCATTCATTGCACTTTGCCAAGATACCGCATCTTTATCTTGGATTGCCTCGTCATATGTCCAGGGATCAGGTTCATGTTCGCCAGGAACCAAATCAGAAGATTCTCCCAAGAACATGAATCTATCAGGTTGTCTCACAACCCTCCCAATACGACGAGGTATCACCTGTGTATCCTCTGTTGGGTTTCTGGCACCGCGGCGAGTGTGTGTTCGAACATGTTTCGTAAACATGTGCACAGCGGAAGAAATAAAATTAATAAATCTACATTTATTACAACACACACATCACACGCATGCATAGTACAACATGTGTAGACATAACCGTAAATTTAAATTTTGCAATAAAAGGAAATTTAACTACCTATACCTTTCGTATCACGTGTAGCAAGAACGACATCAACCGGAACGATCCTCGCTAGAATCGTCTCTATCCGTATCCACGCCGAGTATCTTCGAGATGACTTCGCTAAGTCACGAGCCTCGTCTTCGTACGGGTTACTAGCCTCATGTTTAAGACGATGTGATCGAGAGAAGATCACGATCCGAATCCAAATTCGGATCCAAAGACGAGTCCTCAAAACTCGCTTCTCCGGAGAGGTGTTCGTCAACCGTTTGAAGAATCCTTCGTCCTCCACCTATGCGGATTACCAGAGATCGAATCCCCGGTAAGTAAGGCACTGTCGGAGCTCCAAACATCGTCCAAACGATGCTCCGATGAGAAGGAAACAAGCTGTCCAGAAAACTGGACAGCTTTGGTGGAGGAGTAGGGGCCGGTCAAAAAGGAAAGGTGGAAGCTCACCTTATTACTGAACCCAAGGGAGATCACCGGAGCTCCTCCGGCAGCAGCTCGACGCCGGCAAGTGGAGATGACGGTAGCAGCTGGTCGCCGGTTGGAGGAGGTGGGCGGCGGCCTAGGGTTGGCACCGACTTCTACAAGGAGAGGTGGTGGGCGGCAACTCTAGGTCAGGGGCTTTTGGATTAGGGCTTAACAAACCCTTAAGCCCTCTTTTATAGAGAACTAATTCTCTTAATGGTTATTGGATCATAACCATAAGGCCCGTTAACCCGCTCCATTAATATAAGTTAAAATAAACCAAACCATGATGGTTTATTTTAAGTTAAAACGAACCGAACCAACTTTGGTTCATTCGTTTAAAATAAACCAAACCCTTTGGTTTATTCTGTTGGTGCAACAATGCTCCAAGCATTTATATGTTTTGATGTTTGGCTAATCATCTAAGTTAGGCAATATCTTATGATCTAATTACGAATGTGTTTAAGTGACAGGGAAATCCAAGGATGAAGTACTTGGTAAAAGGAAGTCCAAGTATGTTCTTGGCAAAGGAAGTCCAAGGGATGGACTTGGCGGCATAAGACCAAGCTTGTAGTCTTGGCAGCATAAAGTCCAAAGTGAACCTTGGCAAAGGAAGTCCAAAGTAAAGTCTTGGCAGCATAAGTCCAAGCTTGTAGTCTTGGCGGCGTAAAGTCCAAGCATTTGGCAACCCAAGACATGACGAAACCGAAGGAAGCTCTTGGAAGCGAAGCGCAAAGGATGAACAAGTCGCGGACTCGGAGGGATCCTAAAGGCGCAAGGCTTATTGAGGAGCTAGAAGGTTAAGTCTAGGTCTAGGGTATAAAATCAAGTATGAATTACTCATACTTGATGAGTATCAGTCGACTGATACGATGTATCACCGACCGGTCAGCGCTCGATCGAGTCGTAATGAAACCACGACCATCGACGATCGGGCGTGATCATATCGCCATCGATTCTGCGATCGATCAAAATGCGATAAGTCGATCGATCAAGACAAATATCGCCACTGCACGCGCCTCACTGATTGCCGCCGTGATCACTGATCGATCACCCCATCACGATCGATGGAGGGATCACCGATCGATCACCCGCCGTTGAGATTGCGGCTACGAATCTCCGGAGATCGCGTTCGTGGCCGTTGGCGGCAGCTTGATCGATGGCATGCATCAGTCGACTGATCGACGCCCAATGGGAAAAACAACCCCTCTTCTATAAAAAGGGGCCATAGGGAGCTTGGTGGAGCTAGTGCTCTTAATCCTAACTACATCCTCGTGCTCACCAAGCTTCCTAAGTGTTTTTAGTGATTCAAAACCTCCTCTTCTCTTGTTCTTGATCATCCATCATTGTAAAGAAGAGGAGATCATTGTAAGAAAGGTTTCTCCACCTTGGTTAATCCAAAGGAGAAGATAGTGAAGCTTGGCTAGGACTAATCCACCTTACGGATTGCCGTGGAGTAGGAGCGTCATCTCCGAACCACGTAACATCGGGTGTTAGCATTGGTTTCGTATTTCTTATTCGTATTCATTTTTGTATTGCTTCCGCTAACTTGTTTGTAGAATCGAAGAAACGCTAATCACCCCCCCTCTAGCCGTTCCAAGGGTCCTAACAAGTGGTATCAGAGCCCGGATTGCTTGGAAGATCTCACCATCAACCAAGGCAAAAATGGCTCTTCAAGAGGGATATAGCATCGCCAAGCCACCACTCTTCGATGGGAGTCACTTCGCATATTGGAAAGGTAGGATGAAATACTATTTAATGAGTAATATTGAAATTTGGCATAGTGTTGTAGATGGCTTCAAGGAACCGGTGGATGAATGTGGAAACCCTATTCCGAGCAAGGATTGGACAAGAGAAATGAATAGGAGTTTCGAGTCAAATGCAAAAGCGGTACTCACCATCCAATGTGGGATTACCATGGAGCAACTTAACAAGGTGGGACCTTTCGAATCCGCCAAGGAATTATGGGAAAAGCTCATTGAGCTAAATGAAGGTTCCAAGGAATCAAAGAGGGCCAAGAAGGACCTATTGATTGGACAACTTCAAGCCTTCCAAATGAAGATGCATGAAACCGTAAGTCAAATGCATGGAAGGTTCAAAGAAATTGTTAACGGACTCCATATCATAGGTGAGCGAGTTGACAATCGGGATTTGGTAAGGTATATTTTACAAGCATTCCCTAGAAATTCTTTATGGACTTCTATAGTTGATGCAATTAAGGTAACTAGAGATTTATCTCAAATTAAAATTGATGAATTGTTTTGTGAGTTTGAATTACATGAGCAAACTAACATGTCCTCTAAGGAAAAGGGTTTAGCTCTATTCGTTGAAAAGAAGGACAAGAAAGAAAAGAAGAAGAAGGAAAGAAAAGAAGCATCATCATCATCCGAGTCGGAGGATGAGTCAAGTAGTGATGGAGACTCATCTAGTGAAATGGCAAATTTCGTCAAGAAGCTTTATAGGAAGTCAAGAGAGTTCAAGAATAGAGAAGCAAGGAAGGGGTCTCATTCCTCAAAAGGTAAATTTAATGGTAATTCAAGTTTTAATAATAATGTGATTTGCCATGCTTGCAACAAGAAGGGGCACATAAAGCCGAATTGCCCGGAGCTAAAAAAGGAGGAAAAAGAGAAGAAAAAGAAGGACAAAAAGGAAAAGAAGAAGAAGGAGGCCATGGTGGCTCAAACCACATGGGACACACCAAGCATTGAAGACTCTTCCTCCGATGATGAGCTTTGCCACATCACACGCCATGTGGCACTCATGGCCCTAGGAGATGATTCGAGCACCTCAAGCCAAGAAGATTCCTCAAGCGATGAATCGTCATCTAGTGACGATGAGGTAATGAACTCTCCTAAGGTTAAGCTCCTTTATAAATCAATTGCCTATCTTAAAGAAGCTCTAGATAAGTCAAAATCTAAGGTTAAAAGCATGAAGGTAGAACTAAAAGCCATTAGAAATGAAAAACCCTCACATATTGACTCTTGCATGCTTAAAGAAGAAAATGATAAACTTAAGGATGAGGTTAGTGAATTAAAAGCATGTTTAGAAAAATTTTCAAATGGCTCAAAGTGTCTTGACATGATTCTTAGTAGGCAAAGAGCCGTTTATAACAAGGCCGGTTTAGGATATAAGCCAAAAGAAAAAGAAGTTGCTTATATTTCATTAATTAATAGGAGAGCAACCATTAAGGGTAAGGTTAAGAAAGCTTGGGTACCTAAGAAGTTTTTACTTAATGTTACCGGTCCAAATGTTTGGGTACCAAAAGCTTGTGTTTTTCATGTGATTTAGGTAGGAGAGCGAGGTATGTGGATTGTGGATAGCGGTTGCTCAACACATATGATCGGGGATGTGAGCAAGTTCTCCACAATTAAATATGTGAAGAAGGGAGCGGTGTCTTTTGGGAATAGTGGAAAACTCAAGATATTAGGTAGAGGTACAATTGAGGTATCCCCTAAAATTGTTATTCACAAAGTATTGCTAGTCGAAAATATGAAATTTAATTTATTAAGTGTTAGTCAACTTTGTGATGCAAACTATCATGTCTCTTTTGAATCCTCTAAATGCATGATTAGACACAAGGAATTAAATGATTGTATGTTAGTTGGATATAGGAAATCAAACATCTATTATGTTGATCTTTCATATGCTTCTAACATTTCTACTAAGTGTTTGGTTGAAAAAGAAGAGGAAAGTTGGCTATGGCATAGAAGATTGGGGCATATCAACATGAAAAACATAGCCAAGGTAGCCAAGATGGAGTTGGTCAAAGGGCTACCAAAGATCAAGTATGTCAAGAACAAATTGTGTGATGCATGACAAGAAGGAAAACAAACAAAGGCATCACACAAAGGTAAAACCCTAACCAATACTTCTTTACCATTAGAATTATTGCATCTTGACTTATTTGATTGCCATAGTACTCCATCTTTAAATGGTAATAAATATTGTTTGGTTATAGTAGATGACTTTTCTAGGTATACTTGGGTCTATTTTATGAAACATAAGGATGATACCTTAGAAATAATCATAGGATTTAGTAAAAGGGTTGAAAATGAAAAGAGTCTCAAAATCAATCGGATCCGTAGTGATCATGGTGGTGAATTTGAAAATCTAAAATTTTCACAATTTTGTTTAGAGCAAGGGTACAAGCATGAGTTCTCTTGTCCTAGAACACCCCAACAAAATGGGGTGGTGGAAAGGAGAAATCGTGTCTCTACAAGAGGCGGCTAGGACTATGCTTAATGCATATTCTCTACTAGCTATGTTAATACCGCTTGCTATATCCAAAATAGGGTTCAAATCCATAGGTTTTTAGGAAAAACACCATTTGAATTATGGAATGGGACTATACCCACAATTCATTATTTCAAAGTCTTTGGGTGTAAAGTTTATATTCTAAACACCAAAGATAACTTAGGAAAATTTGAATCAAAAGCGGATGAGGGAATCCTAGTTGGATACTCATCCACAAGTAGAGGGTATAGAGTCTACAATAAGAGAACCAAAGGGATTGAGGAGTCTTCCAATGTTCAATTTGATGAAACTACTAGTACCTACCCTAGAAAGTCCTCCATTGATAAGGATATTAATGACAATAATCAAGACATTACCCAAAAACTTCAAAATTTGACCATTAGGGGTAATGATCAAGGGGGAGGAAGAGGAGACTCCGATGATGAAAGAAGGGTGGAAGATAACAATGATCAAATTGAAATCCCGTCTAGAAACCTAAGAATTCATCAAGACCATCCACTTGACCAAGTAGTAGGAGATCTATCTCAAGGAGTAAGAACTAGGTCATTTCATAGACCTCCTACTAGTCAAGTTGCTCTTATCTCACAAATTGAGCCCAAATCAATCAATGATGCATTACATGATCCGGATTGGATTTTGGCAATGCAAGATGAATTGGCTCAATTTGAGAGAAGTCAAGTGTGGGAATTAGTGCCTAGACCAAATGATAGCACCATAATTACTACAAGATGGGTCTTTAGGAATAAGCTAGATGATCAAGGAAATATCACTAGAAATAAGGCTAGGTTGGTTGCTAGGGGATTCAATCAAGTTGAGGGGCTTGACTATGATGAAACTTATGCCCCGGTTGCAAGGTTAGAATCTATTAGGATACTCTTAGGGTATGCTTTCTTCATGGGATTTAAACTTTACCAAATGGATGTTAAATCAGCATTCTTAAATGGTTTTATTAAGGAGGAAGTATATGTAGAGCAACCACCTGGATTTGAGAACATAGATTATCCAAATCATGTATGTAAGCTTAGGAAAGCATTATATGGGTTAAAACAAGCTTCCCGGGCATGGTATGAAAGATTGTCATCCTTCTTAATTTCTAAGGATTTTAGAAGAGGCCAAGTAGATCAAACCTTGTTTATAAAGTCAACGTTAAAAGATATATTCATAGCCCAAGTATATGTTGATGATATCATTTTTGGGTCAACAAATGATGATCTTCTTCAAGACTTTATAAAAAATATGGAAAATGAATTTGAAATGAGTTTGGTTGGAGAGGTTACCTTTTTCCTAGGTTTACAAGTCAAACAAACCAATGAGGGTATTCATATTTATCAAACCAAATATGCAAATGAAATGATCAAGAAATTTGGTTTGGAAAATGCCAAAATTGTAACCACTCCTATGGCCACTAGCACTAGAATAGATAGTGATCATGAAGGTAAATCAATTGATCTTAAATTGTATAGGAGTATGATTGGTAGCTTACTATACCTAACCGCTAGTAGACCCGACATTTTATTTGCGGTAGGTATGTGTGCAAGATACCAATCTTGTGCCAAAGAATCACATTTGGTAGCCGTCAAAAGAATATTAAGATATATTAAAGGCACCCTAAATGTAGGACTTTGGTATCCTAGGACTAAGTCATTTGAATTGCTTGGTTATACCGATTCCGATTATGCCGGGTGCAAATTGGATAGAAAGAGTACTAGTGGTGGATGCTAATTTCTTGGGTCCTCCCTAGTTAGTTGGAGTAGAAGGAAGCAACATTGTGTTACTTTATCAACCACCGAAGCCGAATATGTGGCTATGGGTGGTTGTGTAGCTCAATTACTTTGGATGAGACATACTCTTGTAGACTATGAGCTACACTTCTCTAACATCAGAGTTTATTGTGATAATGTGAGTACCATCAACTTGACCAAAAATCCGGTACATCACTCTAGGACCAAGCACATTGAAGTGAAACATCACTTCATAAGAGATCATGTGGCAAGAGGGGACATTGAGCTTAATTATGTAGAATCTAAGTCCAATCTTGCCGATATCTTCACCAAAGCTCTTCCCGAAAATGAATTTTCATCTTTAAGGAGAGAGCTTGGTATGTGCTTTGTAGAGTAAAATTCTAGGTTTGCATGATCCCATGTTTATATGTTATCTTTATACCTTGATACATCTCACAAAAAGCCTTAAGAAACCTTGATTTTTATATTGAGACACTTAGAACCATGTGAGATGATAGGGAAGGTGTACTTGGCTCATCATGCTTGTTATGATGCATTACTATGAGCCAATGACACACCTAGAGACATAAATACCTTATGGACCAACCATTGAGAAGGCTTGTATTCAAGTAATGAGTACATAGCTCTAAGAACATGGTTGGAAATTCCAAATCATATATATTTTAAACTATGATCATTATATTTTGGAAAACAATTTTCAAGTAAATCACAAATGTGATACAAAGGTTGAAAATTCTTTAGAACTTTTGTAAGTTTCCAAATTTGTATCAATCTTGGAATCTGGAAAACATATATTTTTCAAATTATTTTTCCTTAATAAAGTATGATTTCAAAAATGTGTACGCAAAATTTCGTGATTTTTCGAGATTTCTGGAATTTCTACCGCATTTCTGAAAATGGGCTGAAAAGGCTGAAATTTCGATTTCAGGCGTAGCAGTCGACTGGTTCAGATATCAGTCGACTGATACACTGGGTTTTCTGATAATAAGCTCCATTTTCTGATATTTGGTGTATTTTTGATGTCCTAACACTCTAGTATGATAATATTGCGTATAAACGAGTTTTAGGACTGCTTAATACAGTGGTTTAGGGGGAGTTTCAATAAATTCTATCCTTTTATCCCCAAAACCATTGTTGGTGCAAAGTTAGGATTTAACTTTTGAATTTTAGATTATGCTTTGCTTCAAATATAATTTACATCCTATCTTGGATTAAGGGGGAGCTTAATTTCGATCAAATACCTTAGTCCAAGATCCAACATTCTTAATTCTTTCATCCTTCTCTTTTTGATGTATGTCAAAGGGGGAGAAGGAATGCTTAAGTTAGATGATTATGTGTGTATCTTGTGTGTATCTTTAAAGACCTAACTTAAATGATTGTCAAACATCAAAAAGGGGGAGATTGTTGGTGCAACAATGCTCCAAGCATTTATATGTTTTGATGTTTGGCTAATCATCTAAGTTAGGCAATATCTTGTGATCTAATTACGAATGTGTTTAAGTGACAGGGAAATCCAAGGATGAAGTACTTGGTAAAAGGAAGTCCAAGTATGTTCTTGGCAAAGGAAGTCCAAGGGATGGACTTGGCGGCATAAGACCAAGCTTGTAGTCTTGGCAGCATAAAGTCCAAAGTGAACCTTGGCAAAGGAAGTCCAAAGTAAAGTCTTGGCAGCATAAGTCCAAGCTTGTAGTCTTGGCGGCGTAAAGTCCAAGCATTTGGCAACCCAAGACATGACGAAACCGAAGGAAGCTCTTGGAAGCGAAGCGCAAAGGATGAACAAGTCGCGGACTCGGAGGGATCCTGAAGGCGCAAGGCTTATTGAGGAGCTAGAAGATTAAGTCTAGGTCTAGGGTATAAAATCAAGTATGAATTACTCATACGATGTATCACCGATCTCGAGAATGAAACCCTCGACCATCACCGATCGGCGTGATCATATCACCGACCGATTCTCGCGATCACCGATCAAAATGCGATCACCGACCGATCAAGAAAATATCACCACGTAACGCCTCACTCGATTGCGTGATCACCGATCGATCACCCCATCACCGATCGATGGAGGGATCGACCGATCACCCGCCGCTGGAGATTGCGGCTACGAATCTCCGCGAGATCGCATTCGGCCGTTGGCTGGCGATCGTGATGGCATGCATCCCGATCGATCGACACCCAACGGGAAAAACAGCCCCTCTTCTATAAAAAGGGGCCATAGGGAGCTTGGTGGAGCTAGTGCTCTTAATCCTAACTACATCCTTGTGCTCACCAAGCTTCCTAAGTGTTTTTAGTGATTCAAAACCTCCTCTTCTTTTATTCTTGATCATCCATCATTGTAAAGAAGAGGAGATCATTGTAAGAAAGGTTTCTCCACCTTGGTTCATCCAAAGGAGAAGATAGTGAAGCTTGGCTAGGACTAATCCACCTTACGGATTGCCGTGGAGTAGGAGCGTCATCTCCGAACCACGTAACATCGGGTGTTAGCATTGGTTTCGTATTTCTTATTCGTATTCATTTTTGTATTGCTTCCGCTAACTTGTTTGTAGAATCGAAGAAACGCTAATCACCCCCCTCTAGCCGTTCCAAGGGTCCTAACATATTCTCCTCCATTGGATTAGAACTAAACCATTTGGGTTCATCCATTATGTCTTCATAAGACACGGCCCATCCACGCTTCCATTGCGACTGAAACAATTTCATGCTCGCTTCTTGTTTGGTCCAACCAAATGTAGTTTCTCTCGGTCTGAGAATCTCATTCTCAAGCTCCTTTTAAATCCTTCGGATTACGCTCGTTGTGCGTGTGACCAAAT
The DNA here is from genome assembly GCA_025175895.1 of Wurfbainia villosa. Classification (NCBI taxonomy): domain Eukaryota; kingdom Viridiplantae; phylum Streptophyta; class Magnoliopsida; order Zingiberales; family Zingiberaceae; genus Wurfbainia; species Wurfbainia villosa. The sequence continues at coordinate 30,442,189 of CM045995.1, forward strand.
AGGTTCTCGGTTTATGTTGGCCGTCTATAATTAACCATTAATTATAGAACGATCATGAGTGGAACCTAGTAGTACATCATGATCCCCAATTAATCGAAAAGATCAACGGTTGATCCAGAACTATTTCTGAAACCCTTCAGCAGCTCGAATGAATCGTGCTCCATTCCCTTCACTCATCTTATACCCACTTGGTTCAGGACATGGTCTATAGTGTCAGTCCCCACTAGGCTGACTACGTCACACCTAGCCCAAGTATCATTTCCTCGTCCTACGGATTCTAGTTACTGCACATGTATCGAAGAGTACCTTACTCTAAACATGTAATGCTTTGGCCAAAGACTTTAGTAACAATCCGACGAGAGGCCATGGGTATACATCTCCTCGCAAGGAGTGGTGAATCCTTTATAGGCTATTCAAACACCTTCGATCACTTCGACTTGTACCCAATCATCCCGGGTCCACATCTCCACAGAGATGCTTTCTTAAGATGTCAAAGCATACGTCTTTATGATCAAGATGACTTGAATACTGCAAGTCAAAGGAACATCGCACTTAAGCTACAGTAAGAACTTCATTGACATATCTATATATGCATTGAAGTCTTACGGCTGGTCACTCCAATTAACTAGTTACCATAACTAGCATCCACGATTAACTTCGAACATTACAATGTCTCCAACCAGTGAGAATCAGCTGCTTGGATACACCAAGGAGTATACCTCGTGCTAGTCTCGACAGAATTGATGGTGTCCAAATCCATCAATTCATCGACTAGGGATAATTCCGATACATCACAATTACACATGTAGAGATACTCACTAGTTTTGATCCAATCACAAATTCTCTCATGCTGTGAGTCGTATCTCGGACATTCAGTAAATGAGTTTAAGATCCAATCAAATACATGAAACCATGTATACTCAAATAGTGAATCTTCATTTATCATATAAATGGTTCATACATGAGGCGATTGCCTTAGGACATCTCTCATATATTACTAACATCCTCTGTGACACGCGGTGTAGTGACTTGTGGTATATCCTCTTGTACCGGTGGTACTAAAGTAGTGACTTCCCCTTTCAATTCCTCCAGAACAATCTTAATCATGGGATGTGGTTCATCACATAGTCTTCTTCTAGAAATCTGACGTTCGTGCTAACGATCACCCTATGATCTCTAGGACTATAAAACAAACCTCCTTTCGTTCCTCTAGGATAGCCAACGAACATGCGTACTTCTGTACGAGGTTCCAACTTATCAGCATCTGCCTTCAGCATATGTGCTAGACTCCCCCAAATCCGAAAATGTCTTAGACTAGGCTTTCACCCAGTCCACATTTCTGTGGGAGTAGAAGACACTGATTTAGATGGTACTAAGTTCAGAATATACACTGTCGTATCTAGAGCATATCCCCAGAATGAATCTGGCATCTCAGAATAACTCATCATCGATCTAACCATCTCTATAAGAGTCCTATTCCTTCGCTCTTCTATACCATTCTGCTGGGGTGTGCCAGGTGCAGACAATTGGGATTGAATTCCATCCTCTGATAAGTAGTTCCTAAACTCTCCCAAGAGATACTCATCACCACGATCAGATCGTAGTGTCTTGATACTTTTACCTTGATGTTTCTCCACATCAGCTTTGAATTCTTTGAACTTGTCAAAGCATTCAGACTTGCGGCGCATCAAGTAAATATATTCATATCTTGAATATCGTCTATGAAAGAGACGAAATACTCAAAACCACCTCTTGCTTGGATAGACATAGGACCACACAAATCAGAATGAACCAACTCCAACACATCTTTGGCTTTATACCCCTTGGCCTTAAAAGGCCTCTTGGTCATTTTATCCTCCAAGCAGGATTCGCAGGTTGGGAAATCTTCCACCACTAATGAACCCAAAGGTCCATCAGCTATCAACCTTTGAATTCTGCTTAGGTTAATATGACCTAGCCTTAGATGCCAAAGATATGTTTGGTTCATCTTCGAAGGTTCTTTTCTCTTATTGGAATTAGAGGATGAGTTATTCACTTCTATTTGCATCGTGGGAGCTTTTGGTTCAAGCGTATATAAATTTCCTATCAATGCACCAGAACAGATAATCTCCCTATTTTTTTTATAACAACTCTATCATTAAAAGAAATAGAATATCCATCCATAAACAATTTAGAAACCGAAATTAAAATCTTTCTAAATAAAGGTACATAAAGGAAATTATTAAGAACCAAAACTTTATTCCTCTCAAAAGACAAATAAACATCTCCCACTACAACAGCCGTCACCTTCGTGGCATCGCCCAAGTATACGGTAATCTCCCCTTCAGCCAGCCGTCTGGTTTCCTGGAACCCCTGCAAAGTATTGCAGACATGATCAGTGGCTCCAGTATCTACACACCAGGTGCCGGTAGATAACACTGCTAAACATGTTTCAACGACTAGACCAAAAGATATACCTTTGTTCTGCTTCTGGTTGGGGCAGTCATTCTTCCAGCGTTCAGTCTGCTTGCAAGTGAAGCACTTGCCTTTCGGCTTCTTCATTCCTCCTTGAGTTCCTCCCGTCGCCTTTGCCCCAGCTTGTTTCTTCTTCTTCTTGCCTTTCGGCTTAGAAGTAGAAACATTTTGGACAACCATGGCCTGCGCCTGAGCATTCTGACGAAAAAGCCCCTCTGTCGCCTAGAGTTCTGTCATAAGTTCCGCCAACGAATACAACCTCTTGTTCATGTTGTAGTTCAGGCGAAACTGCTCAAAACTCCTAGGTAGAGACTGGAGAATGATATTGACCTTGGTTTCCCCATCGATCTCAGCTCTTAGGACTTCCAGCTCATTCAAATGAGCCATCATCTTGAGAACATGATCCCTCACGGGTGTTCCCTCGATCATGGTGGTCATCATCAAGTTCCTCATGGCTTCTTGCCTAACAGCCTGATTCTGGTGTTCGAAAAGCTCTTTGAGATTGAGCATCATGTCATAAGCAGTGGGCATGACTTGATGCTGATGTTGCAGTACATTTGACATAGATGCCAAAATGTAACATCCCGCCATCTCATCAGCCTTAATCCACTTCTTATAACTCTCCTTCTCTTTTTCCCCAGAATCATTCGCAGGCTTAGGAGGGCACTCTTCGAGGAGTATATATTTGTATTCCTTAGCAGTCAAGACAATGTCAAGATTTCTCTTCCAATCAACATAATTGGGTCCAGTAAGTTTATTTTCTTTTAGTATCACAGGAAGCGGGTTGAAAGTTATTTTGAAAAAACCTAAGAATCACATAGATCAAAACATTAGATTTTAAAAAATTATTGATTCCTCGAACAATAAAATTTTAAAATCAACCAACATCTCAAAACACCGAGAATATCGTATGCCACGATAGTGTGGACGTATACGAATTCTACATTTGTAAGAGGAGATTTTACCCATTAATTTTACTATCTTGTCAACCTAACTTTTTGACAAATAAAATTAATAGTTGGTTCCTCTTTGGACCTACAAATTAAAGCAGTGACTCCGATGGGGAGGATACTCCTATTTGCATCTAAGTGTTCACCATTACTCGGTACCAAGGTAATTATCTCGGATTATGTGCCTTCCGATGGGGAAGTACACACGCTCCTTAATAATTTCCTATAACCATATTCGATCTTGTGATCCGCAAACAAACTCATCCGATGTGGAGGAAGGCACTCAGAGCCAACGCACAAGTTTGTTTGCATCACTTGTCAAATTGTAATGGAGGCCGTGGGAATTTATAAAAATATCCCTCTCCCACTTAGTAATTTAAAATTGAGGAATTTTCTAGCTTACAACATGCATATCAAACAATAAGCAATAAATATGAAAAAGAAATATTTTCCAACTATTATGGCTTTTGTCTCCAATATGCCTCATGTCGTATCGCTATCTCGTCCGCTCCTCCCTACGCCATGTACAAGCCATCCGGAGATCCGAGCCGAGAATAACTATTTTAATTTACATCCATCGATCCTAAACTCCTCGATGGAGTGTACATGAAATCTAGATCGAAAGTAAACTAAAATAAATGAGTGACTAAACAATGTCGTACTTAATTATAAAAATTAAATACTAGCCTCGTCAACCCCGAGGATTCAAATAATATACAATTACACACATATGGTCATAATAGTTGGATCCTATGCCTGCAACCAAAAAGTTAACCTATGCACATCCTACTATTATCTGCCACATATAATATATGAAAAGTGCATAAAAGTAACCGAATCCTAAACACACAAAACTAGAAACCTGGGCTCTGATACCACTTGAAGGTAGGAAACTTCGCTTCCTACTTCAACTTGGTCGCTTATTCATGGCGATCCCGTCTACGTCCCTGAATTAAAAAAAATTAATCCTAGACAAAAGGGATTACCTAAGCAACCATTTCATCGTCGTGCTATTCGATTAGAGTGGTCACTTGAACAAACTTATTGTTCAAGCAACCAACCTCCATTCTTCGATTAGCCATGGAATAGACGATGTACGGATCGCCGGTTTTTGCATTTGTATTCGGGGTCCAAGTAAATTAGCCACATAACAAAAACATAAAACATACAAAGAAACAAAAGAAAAGCAAAACAAGATTTATACCTCTTGTTTACCTCAAGGTCTTCTATCGTATGTCCTATCCTCCTCTTGGACGTTGTGTGGGCAACGATCCTCCATGAGATGAAGCCTCCTAGATCATGATCTTCTATCCTTGCTCGCTCTGAATAAGAAGTATAGAAACGAAACTCTTCCCTATCTAAGACCGGCCACCAAGTCAAGAGACTTGTGATGCCGCCGGCCAAGGAATAGAGGAGGAAGTGGGTGCCAGCTAAGAGCTCCAAGGAACACCCTAACCCTTGTTTCCACCGGACAAAGAGAAGAGGAAGAGGAGGTTGAGCGCTGGCCAATGCTTAAGGGAGGGAGTCACCGGCCAAAGAAAAGAGGAGAAGAAGAAAACCTAAACCTCTCTTCTTGTTGCCGCCGGCCCTGGGAGGAGGAAAGGTTAGCTTGCCACCCCAAACCCTAACCCTAGTTGCCCAAGCCTTGATCTCCAAGAAATTGCCTTGCCGCCCACCCTAATGCCTCCTTTTATAGAGCAAGGCTTAAGCCTTCTTTTAATCTCCACCGTCGGTTCTAGGAATTTAATCTCAACCGTCAGATCTATATATTTAATCTCAACCGTCGGATCTAGAGATTTAATCTCCACCGTCGGATCTAGAGTTCCATTCTCCACCATTGAATCTAGAGTTCCATTATCCACCATCGGATCTAGGCTTCATGAGGGTTTTAATATGCTACGATAGGGACCATGAGGAGGAGTTGGATCTTGGCCTCCCAATGGATCAAGCCCACATAAAGTCCGATCCATTATTGATAATCCATTCCACTAGAGGATTATCATTGATCTACCTCACCAACCCCCATAAGTTAATATGGACTCCATATATTATTTGTACATCTATCTCTCCGTGTTTAAGATCTCGAATGTCCATCGATTAATTAATTTACTGACAATTAATTAATCGACATCTAACTCCATGAGTAGTACCACTCAATCTTATCATCATGCCGGACCAAGTCCACCTGTAGGGTTTACATGATGAACCTTATGAGCTCCTCAAGGGGACATCATCTTCCTAATATATAGGACATAGTTTCCTCCTATAATCAATGGCACACCATATAAATAATATCATTTTCCAACTTACCGAGCCTATCGATTTACTCTATAAATTTCGCCCATTGGTAAATCAAAGAAATGAATACTAAGTATATGTGCCCGTTATTATATCGGGATTAAGAGCATATACAATATAATATCTGTGGTCCGATTCGATTATGTAGTCAGCAATAAATCGAATCACCACTAAGTTGCTCCTACTCAATACATACAAAGTGTACTAGTGTGATTCTATGGTCAAGACAAACCAATACCAAATCACACTACAATCATACCAATGGTTTGTCCAAAGTCATCTCGGTTGTGAGCCTTTACTTATACTCTACAAGGAGATGATAACATGATCTACCGTGTGACACTACACACCATATTATCTACAATGTAATATATGAGACAATATGCATAACCATAAATATGCAAACAATGATCATGTGATTCTTATTTCAAAATAAAGATGTTCATACAAAAGATAGACTTTTCAGTATACATCCCAACAATTTGAACCAACATGTTCTAACTCAACACAAACTACTCCCTAGTCCTAGAATCGAAGAGTCTACTCCATAAATAAGAGAGGAGAAACACCAAGCACGATCATGTTCATATAAACAATAGAAATTATGCAAGGAACAAAAATTACAATGCGATGTGACTCTTCTCTCCGGCGACTTTCTTCCTCCCCGTTACGAGTTTCCGAATCTTTTTAGGGCGTCGGAGTGCCGTCCCGGCCATCATGCCTCCTCCCTAGTGTTTGGGCATAGCCTCCTTTAATAGACATTAGCCTGGATCTCTTTAAAACCTAGAAAATAATTGAATGGCGTCGGAATCGTGAAGCCCCACACGATCGTGTGTTTCCACATGTCCAGGCTGTGTGTGGCGCCATGGTGGCCAACTTCGACCTTGGGACACGGCCGTGTGTAGCCACACGCCCTGGCCATGTCTCCTTCTGCGTCTAGCTATAAAATGCCCTTCTTTTGCTCCGAAAATGCACCGTTTTCCCCATGAAATGCTATCCTGCACACAAATGTACAAAGAGCATCTCTCCGAACCAAAAAATAGGAAATGCATACAAAACAAAGTAAAATATGCATGAAACAAACATAAAATGTAATGAGATGTGAGCGAAGACTACTCCTAAAATCTTATATGTTTGGCTCACATCATTCCTACATCTTAAGATTGTACAATTTATTAAACAATAGATCCCTTTTACATACTTAGCGTCGTCGGTTCCTTCATGTAGCTCGACGAACTTGTTCCACAAGTCCTTCGCACTGATGAAGGGGTCGACGCAGTTGAGCTCTTCTTTGGACAAGCCACACTATAGGATTTGCGTAGCCTTGGCATCGGCTTCCACTTGGCGTCTCATGGCATTTGTCCATTGATCGCAATCCAACAATTTACCATCTTCATTAGTCAGAAGTGTGAACCTGGTTTGAAATATGATCCACATCTCTACTTGGATTTTTTAAATAGCACTCTATCCGACCCTTCCAGTAACGGAATTCATCTCCTTTGTAAAATGGGGGTCGGGCGGTGCTAAACCCTTCGAGATGGGCCATTTAGAAAGAAAAGGGAACCTCGTAAAAACAAAAATGACAAAAGGTACCAAGAATCTCGTCTTGGATTAGTAGTGTGGGAGAAGGAAATTAAATGAAACGAAAAGACTTAACTTACGAATTGCAAAATCAAAAACGAAAAGAAAACTTAAAACCAAATGCTAGATTGGTGGTTTCACTAAATCGTAGCACCCCCGCTCTGATACCAATTGTTGGATCGTAAAATGAGCGCTAGAGGGAGGGGGGGGGTGAAAAGAATTCTCATGCGCTACTTTAAGGTCCTAGCGGTCCGAGACCACGTACGAAAGGCAATTCACTAAAACTTCTCCTCCTCGTTGGAGGTAGGAAACGTCAATTACAAAACTTCGAGAAATCTTGAGGTAGAGAGACAAATCCCTCTCCTCGTTACGATAAAAGCTCGATAAAAGAAATGAAATACAACAATTAGAAGTAACCAAATATGAAACTGATATCGACAACTAAGAGGGTGAAGGTTGAGCTCGTGTCATCGACATTTCGGCAGCGCTTCGTCGTCGTAGAAGAGTAGCGTTGCGGAAGCATTTTGAGAGCTTAGAATGATGACCTAAAGGGGTGAATCCCCCCTTCTTTTATAGCCTTCCAACCCCCTAGACGTTGAGATCAAGTTCTATCCAAAAAGGCAACCTCACCCTAAGATGAGTGGATAAAGTTTAACTCTCATCGAAGTTGGAATTTGAATGTTAGTCGACTGTTGCTAGGGTTTCCAGCTTTGACAACAAGTTAGCTCAAAAATGAAAGCAATATAAGTGAATTTGACGGCCACGTACCATCCAATCTCGACCTAGACCTTCCACGGGAAGTCTTGGTCAGATCGTAGCCTAAGGACATCCCCGTACGGAGGACCCAACCTTGCATTCACTCACACACATGAGCTTACCTTGAGCTTACCTTAGGTCCTTATGACTTGAAGCTTTGCTTCAAGTCTCCACCTGAGTTCTTCAGCTCCCTCCGAAGTTCTCCCGGTGTTGCCTGACCACCACGGTTTCATTATCTAAGATTTTCTGAGTGTCGCCGACCTTCAACTCAACTTAACATTCCTACACACTTGGTTCAACTCATGAAATAACGATATAACCTTAACTTTTGCGTTTTTGTCATAATCAAAACTTAGGTTCGATTATCTGATGCCTACTGCACCAACAGGATATAGATGCTTCTTCTTGTTCTTGCTCCGGGATAGAAGATCTCTCCTCCCCCTCAATGCTAGAGGTGGAGTTTTCCTCCAATTCATCCACATTCTCCGATGTTGATGGCAATTCTTCCTCGGCATCCTTCTCTACTTGTGCTGGTTTGGGATTCTCGTGGAATTTATCAACTTATTCCACAACTCCTTAGCGTCCCGATATTCACCTAGCTTGGACAAAATATTGTAAGGTATTAATTTTATTAACATTTTCAATCCCTTAATGGTTTTCTTGAATTGTTGCCTTTGCTCCTCGGTCCATTTTTATTTTTCGATCATCTTCCCTTCTTCATCCCTAAGCACTTCAAAACCATCTTCAATTGTTAGCATCATATCAAAATCAGTTTCAAAATATACCTCCATCCTTATCTTACACCATAAGAATTCTCCCTCGAACTTCGGTGGATGGATGTTGATGTCAACCATTTTGTTGTTGTCGCGGCGGTGAGTCCGATGACAACCTCCTCACTGTGATATCACTTGTTAGAGGATCGTGGCTCGGCTAGAAGGGGGTTGAATAGCCTTTTGCGTGCTTGATGGAAATCATTCGTTCTTATGAGCTTGTCTACGATACTCATTAGCGTGCACAGCGGAAATAATAATAAAGCAAAACGAAATATGCAATCACACACAAGAACACAACGATATACGTTGTTCAGAACCTTAGGGTTCCTACTCCACGAGGTGATCTCGACGAGCTCGAGTGATGAACATACCACTACTAAAACTCCTTCTCGACAATAAGTCAGAGGTTGAGAAACCTCGTACAAGAAATTACAAGGTAATATAATGAAATATAACAAATACACTAAGCAATACACAAAAACAAGTAAAGAACACTTTACACAAGAACTTTGGATTGCTTGCTTGTTGCTTGTTTTGGATTGGCCTTAAAGGTCTGGAATGCCATAGCAATTCCCCTCCAAAATCACCCCAAAAATTGCAATGGAAATCCTCCCCAAGATCCTCCTTTTATGCTTGTCTCGGGTTGATTTTGTGCCTAGCAGTCGACTGCCATAAGGTCACAATCGATTGCTCTTGTAGCCGTTGTGAGATAACGGCTGAATCCATGTTGGTATCCGACGGATACAGCAATGCGATTACCATCGATCAGCCAAGCTAGCCTCATAGCCGATCGATGAGTCATCTACCGAACATTCGCTCTCGCGTCTCAACAGCAATGATCGCCATCCATGGCAATCGGTGTTGAAGCTCATCGATCGGCCCAATATTTGGCGATCATCACTCATCGATCGCGCCCAATGCGCGGCGTGATCATTATGCCATACAACACAGTTGAACGCTAGTCGACTCTCACTAGTCGAATGTTGTCGGGTAAACCCTCAAACACAAGTTGTTTGAGCATCCGACCGTTGAGTAAAATTTCAAACAACATGTTTGAGCATCCGACACTTGACCTCAGTCACTTGGCCAAGTTCACCTCATCCATGAGGCTTAACCCAAGATACCCTTAGCCTAGACCTAAGCCTTCCAGCCACCTCTACTAGCTTCGCGCTTATCAGATCCCTCCAAGTTGTCCATGACTTGTTCATCCATGCGCAGATCCCTCCAAGTCATCCATGACTTGTTCATCCATGCGCGGATCCCTCCAAGTCATCCATGACTTGTTCATCCATACGCTAGCCTCCAAGTGCTTCCTTCGGCTATTGTCATGCTCTCGGTGTCTACACCGCCAAGGTACATATGGACTTACGCTCCCAAGACTACCGTTTGGCTTTACGCCGCCAAATCACCCCTTGGACTTTCCAAATGGCAATGCCAACCCATGTTGGACTTTCATCGCCAAGGCTACACACTTGGACTTACGTGGCCAAGGCTACACACTTGGTCTTTCCTTGCAAACTCCATGTTGGACTTCCAATGCCATGCCTCATGCTTGGACTTTCACCGCCAAGGCTATACATTTGGACTTACGTGACCAAGACTATACACTTAGTCTTCCCATAACAATCACATATCATATGTTTTGTCTAACATTAAAATAATGCTCGAGTCAAACTCAAGTCCGGTCAGTCGTGACCTGGGCCGATTGCACCAACAGTTTTCATATTTGTGTTTTTGTTTGTATTAGTGATATTAATGAACTAACCCTATTGTAGAAGTTATGATAGACTATTCGTCCACTCCCTAGCCTCTATTTTGATCTCTTAGAGTGCACATCATTGACTCATAAGGACCCAAAGACAGTAATACTAAAGAAATTAATTTAGGTAAAAGAAATATTTGTACATTTGTAATTTTACTTGTGTTACTCTTATTGTCTTCTTATTCTTATTTGTTATAAGCAAGATTGTAAGAGACTTCTCTAACGGGAAAAGAAAATCAAAAAGGAGAAAAGATGGAGATATTTTGAGAGTAACATATCGACAAGTCATAGATTGTGGAGTAAACGTTTGTCTTGTAATAAGTGATTAAATAATGTAGTCAATTTTTAGGTTATTTAAACAATTTAAATAACTAACAAATAATTTAGGATTGTCACATTGATGAAAAAGAAGATAGTCATTACATGAAATTTACACATAAAACTATTATTTCCAAATAAAACTACTTTGAATCATACACTTTTTAATTTTTCTTCTCTTTATGTCTTCTAGAGAGAATGAGACATATAATGTCAGAAACCTTAGCGATAGGCGCCATTTCTAATAGGAACAAGTGAGATTTTTTGGTACTTGAAATATCTCATTTAGATTATGTAATTATCTAATAAAGTCTAATCGGTTGAGAAAATATTGAAAAGAATATTTCCTCTCATATTTTTCTCCTAAATGATGCCTATTACGAGGATAATTACCCTCAAAATATTTTATTTAGATAATTATCAATCAAATTTAAACTAAAAAATATCTTTAATTTTTAATAAATTGAATTTAAAGTTAAGAAAATAATTGCAAAATTATTTTCTATAATTCTAATCCAATTAGAATCGAATCTTATATATCCTCCCTAATATAGTCTGAATAATATAGATTGTGATTTTTAAAAATATCTAATATTTATCATAATAATTATTATAATAAATTATTAACTTCTCTAACTATTAAATAATTAATGATTAATTATTCTAAAATACTGTGAAGAGTAAACATAAATAATTAACACTAATTATACTAATAGCAGATAATTTCGATTATTAGAGGGGAGAGGAGATCATGGATCCATAAATTCAAACTTCAATAAATTATATATGATACCAGGCAAAACTAACCTATGACTAGGCAAACAGTTGGACATACCACGTCAGCTATTACGCCAGACGCCCCGCGTCTCGGCTCGGACTTCTATTATGCCAGACGCCCTACGTCTCGGCTCGGACTTCTATTACGCCAGACGCCCCGCGTCTCGGCTCAGACTCCTACTACGCTAAGTACTTCTCAGGCCATCCACCTCATGTCTCGGCAAAGGCACGTCCGACACACGACCTGTCAATATGAGCTATCTTATTTAGTCAAAAGACTAGGTAATTATTTTATGATTCAAGAGCCTACCTGGCAATCCCTGTCATCATATCCCTCCGACAAAAAGGCAAACTCCTCTGTCAAGATTCAAATGGATGGCTGCGGCATTATTTAGGATTTACCTCTTATCAACCGTACGATGTGTATTAATTACAATCCACGTGCAAAAGCAGATGCCCTCGCTGGGTTTCAGAGGGATAACTGCGGCATTAATTAGGATTTGTCTCCTACCAACCACGCGACGTATATTAATTGCAGCCCATGCGCCCGCTACATTTACGAGGGTAATGATCATGGCGTACGTTCTCTGAGGTCATATCGCCTTCACTGGCAGTATCCATTGGTAGGGGAGCTCCCCCACTATATATATGGCTTCCCCTGAGAGGAGAAGGGAGGTTCGCGTATTCTCAACTTCATCTCTCTATTCCCTTCTTCATCTTCATACTAATTTCCTGCCTTGAACATCGGAGGGGTCTTGCCGAGATCTCTCTTGACGCCCTAAACCGCTTGTTGTTTTGCAGGAGTTCCATTTGGCTCGGCTCCTCTCATTCGGCTCGGTCATCCGTGAAGGCGACGCTCTAGCTGTCCTCGACCTTTCCTCATGTCAACCCTTCTCGCGCGAGTTGGTGACCCTTGCTGCTTTCGCCACTGGAACACCTCACCATCACCGTCTTGACAGGCAACATAATTGGCGCCATCTGTGGGAACCTCTAAACAATCAATGCCTGAGGCAAAGATGGAAGTCTAAGGAGCGAATTCTGGCAACCACAATTCCACGGAAGGGAATCTGACAAGGGAAAGCATCATAGCCCTCGTCAAAACCACCATGGAAGACGTTCTGCGCGATCTTCTGCCTCAAGGAAATACCCCATTGTAGGCTTCTCCTAGCCCAGTTCAGGGCCCCACGCCAATTTCTATTCCATCTACTCCAATTTCCCCAGGGCCGGCTCCCGCCGTCTCAATACCGGCTGAGTCATCATCGTCAACTGCTTCATTGTCGCAATCTTCAGAGGAGGCACCTTCCTACACACTGACAGAAAGGGATCCCAAAAAGGGCAAGACTTCAACAGCCAACATGGAATCTTCTCTTGATCCCAACATTATAGCCGACAAGATGCCAAAGTCCTTCAAGAAGATTTCCATAGGAGAATATAGCGGCTCGGCCAACCCGGAAGAGTACCTGGGGAGGATCAAGAAGGATGTGTTGATACATGACTACTTGGATGGAGCCAAATGTAAGGTCTTCTCTCTCAACCTGATTGGCTCCGCCCAAAGACGGTTCGACCGACTTCCGACCAGATCCATCCATTCCTTCCAGGAGTTGTCCGTGTTGTTCCTACAATGCTTCGCCAGTAGAAAGAGGTATCGCCGAACGACTCAGTACCTCATGACCATGAAGCAGGGGAAGGGCGAATCCCTAAGAGACTACCTACATCGCTTTAATCGAGTAGTTGTCGATGTCTCGGATTCCTCGCCGAAGACCATGGTGAATGCTTTTTCTCATGACTTGATAAGGGGAAATATCTCTAAGTCATTGATGAAGAGGCCTCCTCTTCATTTCGAGGCTTTGCTGGCCAGAGCCGAAGCGTATATCAATTTGGAGGAAGCCGAGAAAGCAGCCGATGGGCAGCAATAGACTGATCGACCCAAACCTCAAAAGCCGAGTCAGAAGGCTCCTCCACTACACCACCGACCTCCTAGAGTCCCTCCTGTCTACCCTCCTCGACTCATGAAGGATGGTGCCGTTCATATAGTACAAGAGCTACCCGCCGTGGTAATGCCGCCCGAACAGCGCGACCCCTTCTGCGCCTTTCACCAGATATAAGACCATTCAACCCGGGAGTGTTGCACTTTAGCTGAGGAGATCAGGCAAGTAATGAGGGAGCAACAACATACCCTCAACACTCCACCCCGCGATGTAAGACTCGAACCACGGGGTTATATCCAACGCAATCCGGCTAGAAGGGCTCCTTGACCGGCACCCGTGTCACGCCCGCCCTTTCTAGGGGTTCGGAGGGGCGGCGCGACACGATCGTACATACATGCATTACAGCGGAAGAATACGTATACTTCTTACAGTGGAAGACTTTAGACTTATTGTTTTTTCTATCTTTTAACATAAGCATGCATCATCATTTCATAAATACTTAGTTCCAGTTCATGACATTCAACTTAAAGAAAGCGTGCATAAGTATGGGAAGCATAAACAGATCTCCTCCACCATGCCACTACGACACACTTTTCCCTTCCTGGTGCTCCCTTTAGTTTAGCCATGCTTTACCCTTATCTACAGTACAAGGGAACATAAAACTATAAGCACATAGGCTTAGTAAGATCCTATCATACTCACAAAAACTATACGTCAAGCATTAAGCATAGAGTAGTGACATGAACATATAAGCTCATACAAGCATAACATTCATATAAACATACACGAACATATAAACAAGCATAGCATCATAAACAAACATAATATGCATATAAACATAAGCAAACATATCATGCATTTAAACATACCAGAACATAAGCATAGCATTCATATAGACATCTAAGAACATAAGTAAAAATAACATGCATATAACATCATATGATCTAGACATGAAATAAAGGTATATGCAGGATGCTCTTTGAAAACATATATATTATAGGTATGTAAACATAATCTCAACATATTGGGCCCGGCATTGTAACACATCATCATCATCATAGCGCGCATCCCAAATAGACCCGAGGTAGCTAATCCCGAACCCACTAGAGTACTAGGCCCGTACTATGTCCGTCGGCCTAGGAGCAACATAATATAAAAGCCCATCCTAAACCTGTACTTATGACCGTCGGCCTAGGGCATCTAGGAGCCCTTTCCGTACTGAGTCCGTACTACGACTGTCTATAGGGATGTATACTGAAAAGTCTATCTTTTGTATGAACATCTTTATTTTGAAATAAGAATCACATGATCATTGTTTGCATATTTTTATGGTTATGCAATATTGTCTAATACTTTACATTGTAGATAACATGGTGTGTGGTGTCACATGGGAGATCATGTTATCGACCTCTTGAAAAGTATAAGTAAAGCCTCATAACCGAGATGGCTATGGACAAACCATCGGAATGGTTGTAGTGTGATTTGGTATTGGTTTGTCTTGACCATAGAACCACACTAGTGCACTTTGTGCGTATTGAGCAGGACCGACTTAGAGGTGATTCGATTTATTGCTGACTACATAATCGAATCGGATCTCAGATATTATTTAGTACATGCTCTTAATCCCAATATAATAATGGGCACATATACTTAGTACTCATCTCTTTGATTTACCAATGGGCGAGATTTATAGATTAAATCGATAGGCTCGGTAAGTTGGGAGATGATATTATTTATATGGTGTGTCGTTGATTATAGGAGGAAACCATGTCCTATATATTAGGATGATGATGTCCCCTTGAGGAGCTCATAAGGTTCATCATGTAAACCATGCAGGTGGACTTGGTCCGGCATGATGAAAAGGTTGAGTGGTACTATTCAAGGAGTTAGATGTTGATTAATTAATGGTCAGTAAATTAATTAATCGATGGACATTCTAGATCTTAAACACGGGGAGAAAATGTACAAATAATATATGGAGTCCATATTATCATATGGGGGTTGGTGAGGTAGATCAATGATGAACCTTTAGTGGATTGAATTATCATTAGTGGATCGGACTTTATGTGGGCTTGATCCATGGGTGGCCAAGACCCAACTCCTCCTCATGGTCCCTAATGTAGCCTATTAACACCTCATGATGCTTAGATCCAATGGATAGAAACAAAACTCTAAGATCCATAGGTAGAGATTAAATCTCTAAGATCAGACGGTTGAGATTAAATCTCTAGATCCGATGGTTGAGATTAAATCCCTAGAACCAATGGATGAGATTAATTCATGACTTATCCCTAACTCTATAAAATGATGTCAAGGGAGTTGGCATGACAATTGAAGGAGAGCTAGGGTTTGGGCGGCAAGAAGGAATCCTAGTTGAGATAGGATTAGGATTAGGGTTTGGAGGCAAGGGTGGCACCAAATAAGGAAGGTATTCTTCTCTTCTTCTTCCTCTTTTGGCCAACGTCCAGCACCTCTCCAGCCTCTTTTCTAGCCTTGGCCAGAACCCAAAAGCCCCCTTCTCCTTCTCCTTAGGTGGTGGAAACAAGATATAGGGCTTCCCTTGGTGTCTTGGTTGTTTTCCACCATCTTCTCCTTCACCTAGTTGGCCGGCGGCAAGGATAGTTTTAGTTCCTTGTTGGTTATTTCTAGTGAGGAGAAAAACCTTGTTTCTATTCTTCCTCTTGCTTTGGAAGACCAAGGAAGGAAGATTTGTGATCTAGGAGCTTCGACTTTTGCTGGATCGTCGCCCACACGACGTCCAAAAGGAGGAAGGTCATACATTAGAAGATCGAGAGGTATACCTATTCTACTTTCTTCTTTTGTTTGTTGCTTGTTTTTGTTTTTCAATTATAATCATGTTATAAATATGTAAATGGCTAAATAATACTTGGATCCCGAGCATAAACACAAAAACTGGCGATCCGGACATCGTCTATTCCGCGGCTACTCGTAGAATAGAGGATGGTCGCTTGAACAACTAGTTTGTTCAAGTGACCTCTCTAAACGAATAGCACGACGATGAATTGGTGGTTTGGGCAATCCCTTTTGTCTAGGATTAAATTTTTTTAATCCAGGGACATCGAAGGGATCGCCATGGTCAAGCTACCGAGGTGAAGTGGGAAGCGAAGTTTCCCCTCATGGACTCGATAAGCAAAACCCTTCAATTGGTATCAGAGCCAAGGTTTCCAGTTTTGTGTGTTTAGGATTCGATTAATTTTTATGCACTTTTCCATATATTATATATGCCGGATAATAGTAGGATATGCGTAGTTTAACTCTTTGATTGCAGGCATAAGATCCGACTATTATGACCATATGTGTGTATGTGATTGTATGTGTGTAAATATTTATTTTGTTGAATCCTCGGGGTTGACGAGGCTAGTATTTAATTTTTGTAAATTGGATACGGCATTGTTTTGCCACTCTTTATTTTAGTTTACTTTCGATCTAGATTTCATGTACACTCCCTCGTGGAGTATATGATCGATGGATGTAAATTAAAATAGGTTTTAGTCTCGGCTCGGATCTCCGGATGGCTCGTACATGGAGTAGGAGGAGCGGACGAGAAGGCGATGCGACGGGAGACATATTGAAGACAAAAGCCATAATAGTTGGAAAATAATTTATTTTTCATATTTATTGCTTATTGTTTGATGTGCATGTTGTAGCCTAGAAAATTCCTCATTTTCAAATTACTAAGTGGGAGAGGGATATTTTTATAAATTCCCACGGCCTCCATTACGATTTGACATGTGATGCAAACAAACTTGCGCGTCGGCTCTGAGTGCCTTCCTCCCCATCGGATGAGTTTGTTTGTGGATCACAGGGTTGAATATGGTTATAGGAAATTATTAAGGAGGTTGTGTACTTGCCCATCGTAAGGCACATAACCCGAGATATTTACCTTGGTACCGAGTAATGGTGAACACTTAGATACAAATATAAGTATCCTCCCCATCGGAGTCACTGCTTTTATTTGTAGGGCCGAAGAGAAACCAACTATTAATTTTACTTGTCAAAAAGTTAGGTTGACAAGATAGTAAAATTAATGGGTAAAACCTCCTCTTACAAATGTAGAATTCGTATACGTCCACACGATCGTGGCATTCGATATTCTCGGTGGTTAGAGGTGTTGGTTGATTTTGAAATTTTATTATTTGAGGAATCAATAATTTTTTGAAATCTACAGTAATGATTTATGTGATTCTTAGGATTTTCAAAAATGACTTTTAGTCCACTTACTATGATACTAAAGGAAATAAACTTACTGTACCCAAATAATGTTGATTGGAAAAGAATCCAGATATTGTCTTATCTGCTAAGGAGTACAAGTATGTACTCTTCGAAGAGTGTTTTCAAGCCATGGTTGCTCAAAAAGGTTTCTACTTCTAAGCCGAAAGGCAAGAAGAAGGAGAAACAAGGTGGAGCAAAGGTGGTGGGAGGATCTCAGGGAGGAGTGAAGAAGCCGAAAGGCAAGTACTTCACTTATAAGCTGGATGGACATTGGAAGAAGGACTATCCTAGTCCGAAATAGAACAAAGGTATATCCTTTGGTCTAGTCGTTGAAACATAATTAGCGGTGTTATCTACCGGCACCTGGTGTATAGATACAAGAGCCACTAATCATGTCTGCAACACTTTACAGGGGTTTCAGGAAACCTGACGACTAGCTAAAAGGGAGATTACCATTTACTTGGGCAATGCCATTAAGATGATGTCTATTGCAGTGGGAGAAGTTTTATTTATCTCTTGAGAAAAATATAATTTTTGTTCTGGAGAATTGCCTTTATGTACCTTTATTTAGAAAGAATTTAATTTTGATTTCTAAATTTTTTGTGAATAGATATTCTATTCCTTTTAATGATAGAGTTGTTATAAAAAGGAATGGGGAGATTATCTGTTCTGGTACATTGATAGGAAATTTGTACACACTTGAACCAAAAGCTCCCACGATGCAAATTGAAGTTAATAACTCATCTTCTAATTCCAATAAGAGAAAAGAACCTTTGAAGATGAACCAAATATATCTTTGGCATCTTAGGCTTGGTTATATTAACCTAAGCAGAATTCAAAGGTTGATAGCTAATGAACCTTTGGGTTTATTAGTGCTGGAGGATCTCCCAACCTGTGAATCTTGCTTGGAGGGTAAGATGACCAAGAGGCCTTTTAAGGCCAAGGGGTATAGAGCCAAAGATGTGTTAGAATTGGTTCATTCTAATTTGTGTGGTCCTATGTCTATCCAGGCTAGAGGTGGTTTTGAGTATTTCATCTCTTTTATAGACGATTACTCAAGATATGAATACATTTACCTGATGCGCCGCAAGTCTGAATGCTTTAACAAGTTCAAAGAATTCAAGGCTGATGTGGAGAAACGTCAAGGTAAAAGTATCAAGACACTATGATCTGATCGTGGTGGTGAGTACCTCTTGGGAGAGTTTAGGAACTACTTATCAGAGGCTGGGATTCAATCCCAATTGACTGCACCTGGCACACCCCAGCAGAATGGTGTACCAGAGCGAAGGAATAGGACTCTTATGGAGATGGTTAGATCGATGATGAGTTATTCTGAGTTGCAAGATTAATTTTGGAGATATGCTCTAGATACGACGGTGTACATACTGAGTCCATACTACGACCGTTTGTAGGGATGTATACTGAAAAGTCTATCTTTTGTATGAACATCTTTATTTTGAAATAAGAATCACATGATCATTGTTTGCATATTTTTATGGTTATGCAATATTGTCTAATACTTTACATTGTAGATAACATGGTGTGTTGTGTCACACGGGAGATCATGTTATCGGCCCCTTGAAAAGTATAAGTAAAGGCTCACAACCGAGATGGCTATGGACAAATCATCGGAATGGTTGTAGTGTGATTTGGTATTGGTTTGTCTTGACCATAGAACCACACTAGTGCACTTTGTGTGTATTGAACAGGACCGACTTAGAGGTGATTCGATTTATTGCTGACTATATAATCAAATCGGACCTCAGATATTATTTAGTACATGCTCTTAATCCCGATATAATAACAGGCACATATACTTAGTACTCATCTCTTTGATTTACCAATGGGCGAGATTTATAGATTAAATCAATAGGCTCGGTAAGTTGGGAGATGATATTATTTATATAGTGTGTCGTTGATTATAAGAGGAAACCGTGTCCTATATATTAGGATGATGATATCCCCTTGAGGAGCTCATAAGGTTCAACATGTAAACCCTACAGGTGGACTTGGTTCGGCATGATGAAAAGGTTGAGTGGTACTACTCAAGGATTTAGATGTTAATTAATTAATGGCCAGTAAATTAATTAATCGACGGACATTCTAGATCTTAAACATGGGGAGAAAATGTACAAATAATATATGGGGTCCATATTATCATATGGGGGTTGGCGAGGTAGATCAATGATGAACCTTTAGTGGATTGAATCATCATTAGTGGATCGGACTTTATGTGGGCTTGATTCATGGGTGGCCAAGACCCAACTCCTCCTCATGGTGCCTAATGTAGCCTATTAACACCTCATGATGCTTAGATCCAATGGATAGAAACAAAACTCTAAGATTCATAGGTAGAGATTAAATCTCTAAGATCCGACGGTTGAGATTAAATCTCTAGATCCGATGGTTGAGATTAAATCCCTAGAACCAATGGATGAGATTAATTCATGACTTATCCCTAACTCTATAAAATGATGTCAAGGGAGTTGGCATGAAAATTGAAGGAGAGCTAGGATTTTGGTGGCAAGAAGGAATCCTAGTTGAGATAGGATTAGGATTAGGGTTTGGAGGCAAGGGTGGCACCAAATAAGGAAGGTATTCTTCTCTTCTTCTTCCTCTTTTGGCCAACGTCCAGCACCTCTCCAGCCTCTTTTCCAGCCTTGTCCGATGCCCAAAAGCCCCCTTCTCCTTCTCCTTAGGTGGTGGAAACAAGATATAGGGCTTCCCTTGGTGTCTTGGTTGTTTTCCACCATCTTCTCCTTCACCTAGTTGGCCGGCGGCAAGGATAGTTTTAGTTCCTTGTTGGTTGTTTCTAGTGAGGAGAAAAACCTTGTTTCTATTCTTCCTCTTGCTTTGGAAGAGCAAGGAAGGAAGATTTGCGATATAGGAGCTTCGACTTTTGGTGGATCGTCGCCCACACGACGTCCAAAAGGAGGAAGGTCATACATTAGAAGATCGAGAGGTATACCTATTCTACTTTCTTCTTGTTTTTGTTGCTTGTTTTTATTTTTCAATTATAAGCATGTTATAAATCTGTAAATGGCTAAATAATACTTGGATCCCGAGCATAAACACAAAAACTGGCGATCCGGACATTGTCTATTCCGCGGCTACACGTAGAATAGAGGATGATCGCTTGAACAACTAGTTTGTTCAAGTGACCTCTCTAAACGAATAGCACGACGATGACTTGGTGGTTTGGGCAATCCCTTTTGTCTAGGATTAATTTTTTTTAATCTGGGGACATTGAAGGGATCGCCATGGTAAAGCTACCGAGGTGAAGTGGGAAGCGAAGTTTCCCCTCACCGACTCGATAAGCAAAACCCTTCACCGTCGACCCAGGGGCACGTAGGAGCCCATCCCTTGGATCTTGTTAGGGTCCTAGTACAAGCCATGCAGAAAGTAAAATAGCATATCATGTTCCTTATCATAACATTTCATATTTCTTTTCATAAACATATCATGTTCCTTATCGTGTCATATCATGTTTCTTCTTCATAGCATAACATGTTTCTTCTTCATAACATATCATATTGCTTTTCAAAACATATCATGTTCCTTCTTCATAACATATTATATTTCTTTTCATACATATAATGCTCCTTCTTTATAACATATCATACATTCATACAATTTACATGACAATGAGCATAACATGATCATACATTTAACATGGTAATGAGCAGAACATAATCATGCATTCCTACAATTAACATGGACATATGGTAGTGTCATAAACCAATCATGCTAAACAACTTGAGCAAGGACTACTTAACATCATTCTAACAGCACACACATATAGGGCATGGCATAAACATCATGAACAAGCATAACATGGTGTGATCTAAACTTCATGGAGTTCTACCAAAATTTTACACCCTAAATAACTTGTACATGATCTAACTAACCACATATTAATTCTATCCCCTATATATCATGGCATGGAAGGCCCTTAGGAGTTTAAATGAGTAATGGCCGAGAGCTTCAAGGAATCCTAAGATCCATTTCTTAAATCTAGCTCAACTATCAACATGTTACCTTCATCTACATTCAAAACATAGCATGACAACTTATAGATCATAGCTTGATAGACCTAAATGGTTCTTGGCCGAATGGTTCAAGGAACTTTAAGGATCAACCACTTAAATTTAGGTTAGCTAACAACATGTTATCTTCATCTAACATCAAAACATAGCATGAACTCATCTAGAGCATGGCATAGAAAAAACATTAGGGGTCCAAAGGGACTTGGCCTAGAGTTATATGAGGGTTTGAAGATCAAACACTTAACCAAACTTATCTAGAAACCTATCATCATCATATTTATACAAGGTATAGCATGGACCATCATGGAAGGCACAAGGAATGGTCTTGGCCAAAAGTTATATGAGGGTTTGAAGATCAACCACTTAACCAAACCTATCTAGCAACCTATCATCATCATATTCATATAAGATATAGCATGGATCATCATGGAAGCACAAGGAATGGTCTTGGCCGAAAGTTCATGAAGGGTTTTAGGATCAAACACTTAACCAAACCTATCTAGCAATCTATCATCATCATATTCATATAAGATATAGCATGGATGATCATGGAAGCACAAGGAAGGGTCTTGGCAAAAAGTTTCTTGAAGTTTTTAAGATCAAACACTTAACCAAACCTATCTAGCAAACTATCATCATCATATTCATACAAGATATAGCATGGATCATCATGGAAGCACAAGGAAGGGTCTTGGCCGAAAGTTCATGAAGGGTTTTACCTAATAACATCAATCAAAACAACTTGTATGCAGGTGAGGGGATACTTACATCCTTCGCTTTGTTAATAGTTGGAAAATACCCTAGGTTGTGCCAAGATTAGAGCCTTCTCCTAGCTTGGTTAGTTTTCGGAAAATGGAAGAGGGGAACTTAGGTTTTCGGTGAGGAATAAGAAGAGGAGAAGTGGAGAATGAAAATTGGGTTTTCTCTTGTCTTCTCATTCCCTATTTATTCACTTGAAGGTGTCCCTTAGCCTCCCTTACGCTTATCTATCACTTCCCATATTCCTCTAATAGCACAACCCTACTGGGCTTCTGGTTATTGGATGCATCTTAGGGCTTAGTTATCTACTAGAGGTTTAGGGTTCAATTCCTAGGCCAGGCATCCTTTTTGGCTCTATTTCTTTTATTTTTTGAAAGAGCCCACATAACACCCATTATATTCATGCAAAAATTCTCGTAAAATTGCCAGGAATTTTATGGGCATTACAATCCTTCATACCTTTTAAAAGTTTCATCCTCGAAACTTAGAACAACTCTGGGTACTTCTGTTCCATTTCCTCCTCGCGTTCCCAGGTAGCTTCTTCGTACCGTTGATTTTGCCACTGGACCTTCACTAAGGGCACCTCTTTATTCGTTAGCCTTTTGACTTCTCGGTCTAGTATCTAGTTAGGCCGACTTTCATAACTCAGGTCCCCTTGAACTTGCACTGTTTGTGGCTCGATCACTTGGTCCGTACTGGAAATGCACTTCTTGAGCATCGAAACATGGAACACGTTGTGAATAGCCAACATCTCTTGAGGCAGCTCTAGCTCGTAAGCTACCTTGCCAACTCTCTTCAATATCGGATACGGTCCTACATAGTGCAGACTCAGCTTACCCTTCCTTCCGAATATCATCACTCCCTTTATAGGGGCCACTTTGAGGAATACCAGATCCCCGACTTCGAATTCTAACGGTCTACGCCGCATATCTGCATAGCTCTTTGTTAAGGCAATTTCTTGCCGTAATATGGTTTTGATGGTGTGGAAAAGGGTTTAAGTTAGGTTGTTATTGTGATTTGATATGTGCGTTGAAGTCGTGCAAGACTTAGTAATTCGCACATGGAGCCGTGGCGAGTTTCACATCTCATGACTCGGGCCTTGAGTCGGTGAAGGATAGCTTTGCGGAAGCCGTGCGCTTGGAGCATCCGAGGGACCGCCGGACGAGGAGCTTGGAGTGAAGCCGGAGGAAGTAGACTTCGAGGCAAGAGATGCGAAGGAGCATTGCAGAGCCGTGCGCCTGATGCTGCCGAGGGACATGACCGAGAACGAAGAGAACTTCGAAGGCGAGGGACTCCGAGGGATGAGAGTGAGCGAATGTAACCCGGGAAGGGGTAGTAGCTCGTAGGTGAAACTTGGCCATTTGGCTAAGTGTCGGATGGGATTTCCCAACACCAGTCGACTGCCATGGAATGGCAGTCGACTGCTCTGAGTCGATCGGGTTCGACTGGTGTCTAACTCATGGGCATTTGGCCCAGCCGATCGCCATGGATCGACATCGATCGCCGCCGACATCACCGATCGATAACACCGCACGGCATGAATGGAGTCAATCTTGAGGAGATATCGACTGATTGACATCAGTCAACTGATGGGTGCCATCAGTCGACTGATGCCAGTACCGTTGGATGAAGTTTAACGTGGAAAGCGGCCGTTATTGGGCAACGGCTACAGGACCAGTCGACTGATTGAGGGCATCAGTCGACTGCTCCTGTGTCAACGGGAAGAAACCCTCTTCCTCTATAAAAAGAAAGGGGATGGGGCTTTGGGAGGCTAATGCTTAAGCTCTAAACTTCTCCCAAAGTGCCATACACGATTCCCTACTCTTCTACTTGTTCAAATCTCTATTCTATTGTAGAAGAGTGATCCTTGTGTAAAAGAGGTTACCTCTACCTAGCTTTGTGCAAAGGAGAGATCTAGTGGATAGATTTGGAGGAGTGATTCACCATGGATGAATCAGACCGTGGATTAGTGGTGTAGCCGTGAACCACATTACATCTCGTGTTTGTATTGCTTGTCTATCTTTTGTGTTGTCTTTATTTGTATTTGTATATTCCGCTTGTGCTAACGCTTTGTAGATGAGAGAATTCCGACATCCATCGTAAGAGGGCTATTCACCCCCCTCTAGCCGGCCAATCGATCCCCCTCAAGTGGTATCAGAGCCAAGGAAAGCTTGTCAAGGACTAACCACCACAACAAGCAACATTCAAAAATGGCCGGCTC
Source organism: Wurfbainia villosa (assembly GCA_025175895.1). NCBI lineage: Eukaryota > Viridiplantae > Streptophyta > Magnoliopsida > Zingiberales > Zingiberaceae > Wurfbainia > Wurfbainia villosa. The sequence goes on from CM045995.1 coordinate 30,467,045, forward strand.
AAACATCCACCCACCGAAGTTTGACGGCGAATTCTCTTGGTGGAAAAAGAGAATGGAGGTATTTTTCGAAATGGATTTTGATATTATGATTACAATGGAATCCGGTTTCGTTTTGCCTAGGGATGAAGAAGGGAAGCCAATAGAGAAATCTAGGTGGACCAAAAAGCAAAGGGAAGAGCACCTTGCAAATTTAAAAGCCAAGCACCATCTCTTCAATGTGCTCCCTCAACAAGAGATCAACCGAATTGGGGAATGCTCAAATGCCAAGGAGATGTGGGAGAGATTGGTTGAACTTCATGAAGGCACTTCGGAAGCCAAACTTGCAAGAAGAGATCTCCTCCACTCCCAACTATCAAATATTAAGCTTGAAAAGGGAGAAAAGGTATCTTCTCTACATTCTAGATTTAAAGAAATATTAATTGGGCTAACAAGTGTAGGAGAAAAGCTCTCCAACCGGGATATGGTAATGAAGGCCATAGATGCCTTTCCCCGGTCCTCAAGATGGAGCTCCATGGTGGATTCATTTTACATCTCCAAGAACTTGGAAGTAAGTACCTTGGAGGAGTTTTTCTCAACAATGGAGCTCCACGAAACGAGTCTTGAAGGAATACAAGAAGAGCCAAAAATCCAACCTTCAAGAGGAGTAGCTTTGATAGCGAACAAGGGGAAGAAGAAGATGGAAATCCCCTCCTCCTCCGATGATGAAGCATCCTCCTCCTCTTCCATGGATAGCACCGAAGAAGCCTATATGGTAAGGAGGGTAAGACGTGCTTTAAAAGGTTTTCATTTTCATAAATCAAATGATAGGAATAGAAGACCAAGGGGGGAAGGTCATATGCTACAATTGCCAAGGAGAGGGGCACATAAGGGATAATTGTCCTCTCCTAAACAAGAGCAAAGAAGAAAAGAAAAAGAAAGAAGAAAAGAAGAAGAAAAAGGGGAGCAAGAAAAAGAAGGAACAGGAGAAGAAGACAAAAGAAAAGGGGAAGACCAAAGCTCTAAAGGAAAGGACTTGGGATGACCCATCCTCATCCTCCTCATCATCATCGGATGAGGAGAATGCCTTTGTCACCAATTTGGCCTTGATGGCCTTTGATGACGTGGATTCCTCCTCCACCGAAAATGAAGAATCAAGCTCAAGTGGGGAGAGCTCAAATGAAGGGGGAGCTTCTACATCCTCATCATCTGAAGAAGAAGAGGACATGGAAACTATGGTAACCAACCTCTCACCTAATAAAATAGTTTCTATGATTTCAAGTTTAACTAAGGATTTATTTAGAGCAAAGAAGAAAAACAAATGCATGCTCGAACAAATTAAGGAATTAGAACAAAAATTAGAAAAAGCATGCTTAAATGAAAATATTTCTTCTTGCCATGATGAAGTATGCTCACATGATCTTTATGTGCCATTAGATGTTAGTGATGCATGTATAAATGAAAATAGGGCTCTAAGAGAAAAGGTAGACTATTTGACAAAAGCCCTAGAAAAATTCACCATCGGCTCCAACACATTGAACATGATCTTAGGGAGCCAAAGAGCTAGCTTCAACAAAAAGGGCCTAGGTTATAAAGAAAAGAAAAATGAAAAGGCCTATAAATGCCTAATTGCTAGGGGACAAGATAAAAAGAAAGTAATTGATAGAAAATGGATCCCCAAGGAGTATCTTGTGAACCCAATAGGAAAGAACTTATTTTGGATTCCAAAATCCATCCTTAAGGGTTAGAAAACCCCTAGGGTAGTCAACCATATGCAATTGACCTATATCATATTTTGGTTGACTTAGGATGGCGGGACAACATTTTTAAATAGTGTTGGGTGATGATAACGTGCCTATAAATAGTTAATAATGCTTAAATCATGATGATTAATGTAATTGCTATGTATGTTTGCAATCATGATTTATGATTTTTATGATTTGGCACATCATCATGAGAAATAGGGTTAAATCATGCCTTAGATGATATTTTGCCTATTATCATCATATAATACCTAATGCATGATTATTATTTGATGAATACATGTGTTTAATGATCATAATGTGTAATTCATTCATATATGCCTTTATGATCATGAGGATTGTTAGGTTGATACTTAACCTTGGTAGAATCGCATGAATATAATGGTTAAGTGTATACAAATACCCTCTAGGATGCATCTCACACTCACTATAGGCTAACTTGATTGCAAACTTAGCATGGGTGAGATGTTAGGATGATACAAATGTCCACTAGTGCCTATGGCATTTAGATGGTCATTTAAGGTATCAAAATAGCAATAATAGACCAATCATGGGGAAGGCTTATGTTTAATTCATAGACATATTGCCCAAAGATCATGGTTGGATATTTCATATGTTTTCAAAACAATTTCTTAATCTAAAATCTATGTATTCATGTTTTGAAACAATTTGAACCAAAACTAGGTGTTAAGCTTGATACTAGAATGCTCAAAAACCTAGTGGTTTTTAAACCTTTTGGATTTTTGGCAAAAACGTGAAAATATGATGATTTTTCATGAAAAATTATTTTTCACTGATAAAGAACCTGTTGAATGTATACTGAAAGCCTAGCTCTTTTTGTATGAATATTTTATTTTGGAATAAGAATCACATGATCATTGTTTGCACTTTATATGTGTGCATATTGTCTAATATTTTACATTGTAGATAACATGGTGCTTGGTGTGGCACAGAAGATCATGTTATCAGTTCCTTGTAAAATATAAGTAGAGGCTCACAACCAAGATGGTTTTGGACAAACCATTGGCATGGTTGTAGTGTAGCTTGGTATTGTTTTGTCTTGAACATAAAGTTACACTAGTACACTTAGGTGTATTGAGCAGGACCGACATAGAGGTGATTCAATTAAGTACTGACTACATAATTGAATCGGACCTCAGATATTATATTGTACATGCTCTTAATCCCGATATAATAACGGGCACATGTACTTAGTATTTATTTCTTTGATTTACCAGAGGGTGAGATTTAGATGGATTAAATCAATATGCTCGGTAAGTTGGGAAATAATATTATTTACATGGTGTGTCATTGATTATAGGAGGAAACCGTGTCCTATATATTAGGTTGATGTTGTCCCCTTGAGGAGCTCATAAGGTTCATCATGTAAACCCAGCTGGTTGACTTAGTCAACATGATGATAAGGTTGAGTGGTACTACTCGAGGAATTAGATGTTAATTAATTGATGGTCAGTAAATCAATTAATTGACGGACATTCGATATCTTAAACACGGGGAGATGAATGTACAAATAATATATGGAGCCCATATTAATTTATGGGGGTTGGTGAGGTAGTTCAATGATGATCCTCTAGTGGAATGGAACATCATTGATGGATCAAGTTTGTGTGGTTCCGATCCATCGGGTGGCCAAGATCCAACTCCTCCTAATGTTCCCTATCATAGCCTAATATAATCCTTGTGAAGTCTAGATCCAAGAATGTAAAACAAAACCTAGAACCAACGGTTGGGATTAAATCCCTAGATCCGATGGTTAGGATGAAACCCTAGAACCAACGGTTGGGATTAAATCCCTAGATCCGATGGTTAGGATGAAACCCTAGAATCAACGGTTGGGATTAAATCCCTAAATCCGACGGTTGGGATAAAACCCTAGATCCGACGGATGGGATGAAACCCTAGATCCAACGGTTGGGATGAAATCCTAGATCCGACGGTTGGGATGAAACCCTAGATCCGACGGTTGGGATAAAACCCTAGATCCGACGGTGGAGATTAAATCCCTAGATCCGATGGTGGAGATTAAAGGAGGCTTAAGCCCAATTCTATAAATAGAAGGCTTAAGCTTGGGCGGCAAGGATAATTGAATTGGAATTAGGGTTTGGCTCTTCTCAAAGTGGACGGCTAGGGTTTGGAGCAAAAGTTTGGGCGGCAACCATCTTCCTTCTCCTTGTTGCCGGCGCCCATCCTCTAGGCCTCTCTCTTATTCCTTGGCCGGAGGTTCTCCTTCCATTGGTGGCCGGCGTTCACTTCTCCATACTCTCCAAAGTGGCCGGCGGTTCTCCTTCCATTGGTGGCTGGCGCCTCATCCACTTGTTCCTTGGCCGGCGGTTGCATCAAATTCTCTAATTTGGTTGCCGGTTCTAGAAATGATAGATATTTGTTGGTTCTTCTCTTTGTTCGCAGCAGACAAGGGAGGGAAGAACGCGATCTAGAAGACTTCTACTCGTGGAGGATCTTCGTCCACACATCGTCCACGAGAAGGATAGGACATACGGTAGAAGATCGTAAGGTATAAAGTTTTATAACTTTATTTTCAGATCTGAGCATGTTCCTTTTAGTGTTGATTATACATGTGTGCATATGTATATATATTGTATAATCATGGACCCCGAAGACAAACACAAAAACCGGCGATCCGTCCGTCGTCTCTTCCGCGGCTAATCAACTAGAAGAGTTGTGTTGCTTGAACAACTAGTTTGTTCAAGCGACCACTCAAGTTGTTAGCACGACGACGAATAGGTTGTGCTAAGGAAACTCATCCCATCCGGATTAATTTTTTCATTAGTGAAAATTTTAATCCGGGGACATGGGAGCCAATGAGCCTCCGAAGCAACTCCCTACAAGTGGTATCAGAGCCACGATTTCTAGTTTTGTGTGTTTAGGATTTGGTTAATTTTTATGCACTTATTCATATATTATATGTGCCGGATAATAGTAGGATATACGTAGTTTAACTCTTTGGTTGCAGGCATAAGATCCGACTATTATGGCCATATGTGTGTATGTGATTGGATGTGTGTAAATATTTATTATTTGAATCCTCTGGGTTGACAAGGCTAGATTAGTATTTAATTTTTTTAATTAAATACGACATTGTTTAGCCGCTCATTTTAGTTTACTTTCGATCTAGATTATTTGTACACTCTTTCGTGGAGTATAGGATCGATAGATGTAAATTAAAATAGTTTTATCTCGGCTCGGATCTCTTTGGTGACTTGCGCACGGGAAAAGATGGAGCGGACGAGGTGGCGACACGACGGGATGCATATTGGAGGACAATGTCATAGTAGTTGGAAAAATTCTGTTTTTTTCCATATTTATTGCTTATTTGTTTTATATGCATGTTGTGTATGTTTTAAAATTCCTCATTTTCAATTTACTAAGTGGGAGAGGGACATTTTAATTAATTCCCACGACCTCCATTACAATTTGACGTGTGATGCAACAAACTTGCGCGTTGGCTCTGAGTGCCTTCCTCCCCATCAGATGGGTTTGTTTGCGGATCACTAGGTCAAATAATGGTTATAGGAAATTATTAAGGAGCGTGTGTACTTCCCCATCGGTAAGGCACATAATCTGAAATAATTCCCTTAGTATCGTGTAATGGTGCACACTTAGATGCAAATAAAAAGTATCCTCCCCATCGGAGTCACTGCTTTTATTTGTAGGGCCAAAGAGGAACCAACTATTAATTTTATTTGTCAAAAAGTAAGGTTGACAAGATAATAAAATTAATGGGTAAAACCTCCTCTTACAAATGTAGAATTCGTATACGTCCACACTATCTTGGCATGCGATATTCTCGGTGTTTTGAGGTGTTGGTTGATTTCGGAATTTTATTGTTTTTGAGGAATCAATAATATTTGAAATCTAATATTTTGATCATTGTGATTTTTAGGATTTTCAAATGGCTTTCAACCCACTTGCTGTGATTTTAAAAGAAAATAAACTTACTGGACCAAACTACATTGATTGGAAAAGAAACTTGGATATTGTCTTAACTGCGGAGGAGTAGAAATTTGTACTCTTCGAGGTCTGTCCTTCTAAGCCCTCCGATGACTCTGATGAAAAGGAGAAAGAACGTTATAAGAAATGGGTCAAGGCAGATGAGATGACGCGGTGTTACATTTTGGCATCTATGTCAAATGTGCTGCAACATCAGCATCAGGCCATAGCCACAGCTTATGACATGATGTTCAATCTCAAGGAACTTTTCGGACATCAGAGTAGGGCGGCTAGGTAGGAGGCAATGAGAAACTTGATGACGACCACCATGATCGAGGGAACACCCGTTAGGGATCATGTTCTCAAGATGATGGCTCATCTTAATGAGATGGAAGTCCTCAGAGCTGAGATCGATGGGGAAACCCAGGTCGATATCATTCTCTAGTCTCTAACTAGGAGTTTTGAGCAGTTCCGCCTCAACTACAACATGAACAAGAGGTTGTATTCGTTGGTGGAGCTTCTGAAAAAACTCCAGGCGGCAGAGGGGTTTTTTCGTCAAAGTGCTTAAGCCATGGTCGCTCAGAAGGTTTCTTCCTCTAAACCGAAAGGTAAGAAGAAGAAGAAGCAAGGTGGAGCGAAGAAAGTGGCAGTGGGACCTCAGGCAGGAGTGAAGAAGCCGAAAGGCAAGTGCTTCACTTGCAAGCAGACTGGACATTGGAAGGCGAACATTCCTCGCCGAAAGAACAAAGGTATATCTTCTTGTTTAGTTGTTGAAACATGTTTAGCGGTGTTATCTACCAGTGCCTGGTGTGTAGATACAGGTGTTGGGATGTATACTGAAAGCCTAGCTCTTTGGTATGAACATTTTATTTTGAAATAAGAATCACATGATCATTGATTGCACTTTATATTTATATATGTGCATATTGTCTAATACTTTACATTGTAGATAACATGGTGCTTGGGTGTGGCACAGAAGATCATGTTATAAGTCCCTTGTAGAGTATAAGCAGAGGCTCAACACCAAGATGGTTTTGGACAAACCATTGGCATGGTTGTAGTGTAGCTCGGTATTGTTTTGTCTTGAACATAGAGTTACACTAGTACACTTAGGTGTATTGAGCAGGACTGACATAGAGGTGATTCAATTTATTGCTGACTGCATAATTGAATCGAACCTCGGATATTATGTTGTACATGCTCTTAATCCCGATATAATAACGGACACATGTACTTAGTATTTATTTCTTTGATTTACCAGAGGGTGAGATTTCTATGGATTAAATCAATATGCCTAGTAAGTTGGGAAATGATATTATTTACATGGTGTGCCGTTCATTATAGGAGGAATCCGTGTCCTATGTATTAGGTTGATGATGTCCCCTTGAGGAGCTCATAAGGTTCATCATGTAAACCCTGCAGGTTGACTTAGTCAACATGATGATAAGGTTGAGTGGTACTACTCGAGGAGTTAGATGTTAATTGATTGATGGTCAGTAAATCAATCAATTGACGGACATTCGATATCTTAAACACGGGGAGATGGATGTACAAATAATATATGGAGCCCATATTAATTTATGGGGGTTGGTGAGGTAGTTCGATGATGATCCTCTAGTGGAATGGAACATCATTGATGGATCAAGTTTGTGTGGTTCCGATCCATCGGGTGGCCAAGACCCAACTCCTCCTCATGGTCCCTATCGTAGCCTAATATAAACCTCATGAAGTCTAGATCAAATGATGGAAAACAAATCTCTAGATCCGACGGTTAGGATTAAATCCCTAAAACTGACGGTTGAGATTAAATTTCTAGATCCGACGGTTGGGATTAAAACCCTAGAACCGTTGGTTGAGATTAAATCTCTAAATCCGACAGTTGAGATTAAAACCCTAGAACCGACGGTGGAGATTAAACCAAGGCCTAAACCTATCTCTATATAAAAGGGAGAGGAAAGGTTGGATAAGGTGGGCGGCAAGAAAATTGGGAATTAGTTCCTATATTTTTGGCTACCTCATCAATAACCAATTTTCTCCTAAGTTCTATAAAAGGGTGGCTATGGGTTGGGCGGAAAAGAGAAAATGGTTGATGATGGATGCTAAGGAAATTAGGGTTTTGCCTAGCATTGCTTGGGCGGCAAGCAACCTTAAGGAGGAAACCCTAATTAGGGTTTTGGCTCCTTAGGTTGGGCGGCCAAGGTGAGGATGAAGAGTGGGCGGCAACTTGTGGAGGAGCTTGTCTTCTTCCATGGAGGTGGCTAGCTCCTAGATCTCTTCTCTCCACCATGCTTGGGCGGCAAGGAACCCTATGGAGGAAACCCTAATTTGATTAGGGTTTTGGCTCCTTTGCATGGGCGGCCATGGATGGAAATGAAGGTTGGGCGGCCACTTGTGGAGGAGTTTGTCTTCTTCCTTGGAGGTGGCTAGCTCCTAGATCTCTTCTCTCCACCATGGTTGGGCGGCAAGAAAGCCTAAGGAGAAACCCTAATTAGGGTTTCCTCCTTAGGTTGGGCGACTAGGGATTGCAAGGAAGTTGGGTGGCAACTATAGGAGAGGTCTTCTTCTTCCTAGGGTGTGGCCGGCTCCTTCCTCTATTCCCTCCACCGTGGTCGACGCCCAACATTTTCCTTTTCTCCTATTCACTCCATCTTGGCCGGCGGCACCAAAACTAGGGTTTGTCCCTAGTTCGGTTCCTTGGTTGTTTCCATATTATTCTCTCTATTCTTGGGGCCGGCGGCATCAATCCTTTATGGATTGGTGGTTGGCTCAAGCAAGAAGGGAAAGAGAGTTCTTCATTATTTGGATTGAAGAAGATCTAGGAAGCTTCAACTTGTGGAGGACCTTCGCCCACACGAAGTCTACAAGGAGGTTAGGACATACGATAGAAGATCAAGAGGTATAAAAGTTTCACAACTTTTATTATTGTTCTTTTCATGTTCTTATTTGATATGCTAGCTTATGTTCTTTATGTTAGTATATGTTGATTATACTAGTTTGCATTTGCATGTATTTGTATAATCATGGACCCCGAATAAGAAACACAAAAACCGGCGATCCGTCCGTCGTCTCTTCCGTGGCTAATCGACTAGAAGAGTTTGGTTGCTTGAACAACTAGTTTGTTCAAGCGATCGCTCGAGTCGTTGGCACGACGACGAATTGGTTGTGCTTAGGAAACTCATCCCATCCGGATTAGTTTTCATTAGTGAAAATTTTAATCCGGGGACATGGGAGCCTATGAGCATTCCGAGAAATAGCACATTGCCAACAACAGGAGCCACTGATCATGTCTGCAATACTTTGCAGGGATTCCAGGAAATCCGACGACTAGCTGAGGGAGAGATTACCGTCTTCATGGGAAATGCTTCAAAGGTGGCGGCTATTGCAGTGGGAGACGTTTATTTATCTTTTGATAGGAATAAAGCTTTGGTTTTGAGAAATTGTCTTTATGTACCTACTTTTAGAAAGAATTTAATTTCAATTTCTAAATTGTTTATGGATGGATATTCTTTTTCTTTTAATGACAAAGTCGTTATAAAAAGGAATAGGGAGATTATCTGTTCTGGTACATTGGTTGGCAATTTATATACTCTTGAACCGAAAACTCCCACGATGCATATAGAAGTAAATAACTCATCTTCTAAATCTAATAAGAGAAAAGAACCTTCGCAGATGAACCAAACATATCTTTGGCATCTAAGGCTTGGTCATATTAACCTAAGTAGAATTCAAAGGTTGATAGCTGATGGACCTTTGGGTTCATTAGTGGTGGAGGATCTCCCAACCTGCGAATCTTGCTTGGAAGGTAAAATGACCAAGAGGCCTTTCAAGGCCAAGGGATATAGAGCCAAAGATGTGTTAGAATTGGTTCATTCTAATTTGTGCGGTCCTATGTCTATCCAGGCAAGAGGTGGTTTTGAATATTTCGTCTCTTTTATAGACGATTATTCAAGATATGAATACATTTACTTGATGCGCCACAAGTCTGAATGTTTTGACAGGTTCGAAGAATTCAAGGCTGATGTGGAGAACCGTCAAGGTAAAAGTATCAAGACATTACGATCTGATCGTGGTGGCGAGTACCTCTTGGGAGAGTTTAGGAGTTACTTATCAGAGGCTGGGATTCAATCCCAATTGTCCTCACATGGCACACCCCAACAGAATGGTGTGGCGGAGCGAAGGAATAGGACTCTTATGGAGATGGTCAGATCGATGATGAGTTATTCTGAGTTACCTGATTCGTTCTGGGGGTTTGCTCTGGAAACAGCAGCACATATTCTGAACTTGGTTCCATCTAAGTCAGTACCCTCTACTCCAACAGAGTTGTGGACTGGGCGAAAGCCTAGTCTAAGACATATTCGGATTTGGGGTAGTCCAGCACATGTGCTGAAGGGAGATGCTGGTAAGTTGGAATCTCGTACGGAAGTACGCTTGTTTGTTGGCTACCCTAAGGGAACGAAGGGTGGTTTATTCTATAGTCTTAGAGATCAGAAGGTGATCGTGAGTATGAATGCCAGATTTCTAGAGGAGGACTATGTGATGAACCACAAGTCCACGAGTAGGATTGTTCTTGAGGAAGTCTCGACTTCAGTCACCGCACAAGAGGAGACACCACAAGTCAACTGCAGCGTGTCACGAGTATACACAAGAGGCACCTCGTCGTAGTGGGAGGTTGTTAGACAACCCGAGAGATTCATGTTTTTGGGAGAGTCTTGGACTTAGTCACAGTGAACATAGGCAGGATCCTGGACATATGTGAGGCACTCCAAGATACAGATCGGTATCTTGGCAAATAGCAATGAATTGGAGATAGAATCTATGGATTCTAATCAGTCTGAGGAGCTAGTAGAGCCAACAGATGGTATAAAAACCATTGGATGCAAGTGGATCTACAAGAGAAAGAAGAGGAGTAGGCGGGAAGGTTGAGACCTTCAAAGCTAGGCTTATTGCGAAGGGTATACTCGGAAAGAGGGTATCGATTATGAGAGACCTTTTAGTCATAGCTATGCTTAAGTCTATCCGGATTCTCTTATCTATAGCTGCTCATATGGATTATGAGATTTGGCAGATGGATGTCAAGACAGCTTTCCTTAACGGAAGTCTTGAGGAGAACATCTATATGCGGCAACTAGAGGGATTCATTGCTAAAGGCAAAGACCATCTTGTATGTAAGCTTAATCGGTCCATTTATGGATTGAAGCAAGCTTCTAGATCTTGGAACATCCGCTTTGATGAGGTAATCCAGTCATATGGATTTATTCAAAGTCCGGATGAGCCTTGTGTATACAAGAGATGTGACGGAAATATAGTGGTGTTTCTTGTACTATACGTAGATGACATTTTGTTAGTTGGCAACAATATCAAAGTATAATCATACGTAAGGGTATGGTTGTCCAAACAGTTTGACATGAAGGACTTGGGAGAAGTGGGACACATCCTTGGGATCAAAGTTATAAGAGATCACAAGAAAAGGATGTTGTGCTTATCTCAAGCTTCATACATTGACACTATCCTTGCTCGTTTTAGCATGCAGAACTCCAAGAAAGGTTTTCAACCTTTTAGGCATGGAGTTCCTTTATCTAAAGAGATGTGTCCCAAAACATCAAAGGAGATAGAGGGCATGAAGGCAGTTCCTTATGCTTCGGCAGTAGGAAGCCTTATGTATGCTATGCTTTGTACGAGACCGGATATCTGCTTTGCCGTGGGCATGGTTAGCAGATATCAGAGTAATCCTGGAAAGGGACATTGGACTGCGGTAAAGCATATATTGAAGTACCTAAGAAGGACTAGGGATTATATGCTGGTTTACCGGGCAGATCAATTAGTCCCTGTGGGTTACACGGATTCAGATTTCCAATCAGATAGGGACAAGAGTAAGTCTACCTCAGGGTTTGTGTTTACTTTTGGAGGTGGAGCCATAGTATGGAGGAGTATCAAGCAGAAATGTGTGGCGGACTCTACAATGGAAGCTGAGTATGTGGCAGCCTCTGAGGCAGCCAAGGAAGATGTATGGCTCAGGAACTTCTTGTTGGACTTGGATGTGATTCCTGGTTTGCCCAGAACTATCACAATTTATTGTGATAACAGTGGTGCAGTTGCAAACTCGAAGGAACCACGAGCCCATAAGGCGAGTAAACACATAGAGCGCAAGTACCACCTTATACGAGAGATCGTAAAGCGAGGAGAAGTTGCTGTCGCCAAGATTGCATCAGAGGATAACCTGGCGGATCCATTCACTAAGGCCCTTCCAGCGAAAGCGTTTGATAGGCATGTGGAGGACATGGGGATCAGATGTATGGCAGAGTGATGATGGCATAGTCTTTTAGTATAAGTGGGAGATTGTTGGAATGTATACTGAAAGCCTAGCTCTTTTTGTATGAACATTTTATTTTGGAATAAGAATCACATGATCATTGTTTACACTTTATATGTGTGCATATTGTCTAATATTTTACATTGTAGATAACATGGTGCTTGGTGTGGCACAGAAGATCATGTTATCAGTCCCTTGTAAAATATAAGTAGAGGCTCACAACCAAGATGGTTTTGGATAAACCATTGGCATGGTTGTAGTGTAGCTTGGTATTGTTTTGTCTTGAACATAAAGTTACACTAGTAAACTTAGGTGTATTGAGCAGGACCGACATAGAGGTGATTCAATTAAGTACTGACTACATAATTGAATCAGACCTCGGATATTATGTTGTACATGCTCTTAATCCCGATATAATAATGGGCACATGTACTTAGTATTTATTTCTTTGATTTACCAGAGGGTGAGATTTAGATGGATTAAGTCAATATGCCCGGTAAGTTGGGAAATAATATTATTTACATGGTGTGCCGTTGATTATAGGAGGAAACCGTGTCCTATATATTAGGTTGATGATGTCCCCTTGAGGAGCTCATAAGGTTCATCATGTAAACCCACCTGGTTGACTTAGTCAACATGATGATAAGGTTGAGTGGTACTACTCGAGGAATTAGATGTTAATTAATTGATGGTCAGTAAATCAATTAATTGACGGACATTTGATATCTTAAACACGGGGAGATGAATGTACAAATAATATATGGAGCCCATATTAATTTATGGGGGTTGGTGAGGTAGTTCAATGATGATCCTCTAGTGGAATGGAACATCATTGATGGATCAAGTATGTGTGGTTCCGATCCATCGGGTGGCCAAGATCCAACTCCTCCTTATGGTCCCTATCGTAGCCTAATATAATCCTTGTGAAGTCTAGATCCAAGAATGTAAACAAAACCTAGAACCAACGGTTGGGATTATATCTCTAGATCAGAAGGTTAGGATGAAACCCTAGAACCAACGGTTGAGATTAAATCCCTAGATCCGATGGTTAGGATGAAACCCTAGAATCGACGGTTGGGATTAAATCCCTAGATCCGACGGTTGGGATAAAACTCTAGATCCGACGGATGGGATGAAACCCTAGATCCAACGGTTGGGATGAAATCCTAGATCCGACGGTTGGGATGAAACCCTAGATCCGACGGTTGGGATAAAATCCTAGATCCGACGGTGGAGATTAAATCCCTAGATCTGACGGTGGAGATTAAAGGAGGCTTAAGCCCAATTCTATAAATAGAAGGCTTAAGCTTGGGCGCCAAGGATAATTGAATTGGAATTAGGGTTTGGCTCTTCTCAAAGTGGGCGGCTAGGGTTTGGAGCAAAAGTTTGGGCGGCAACCATCTTCCTTCTCCTTGTAGCCGACGCCCATCTTCCTCCATCAAGACTTGGTCGGCGCCCATCCTCTAGGCCTCTCTCTTATTCCTTGGCCGGCGGTTCTCCTTCCATTGGTGGCCGGCGTTCACTTCTCCATACTCTCCAAAGTGGCCGGCGGTTCTCCTTCCATTGGTGGCCGGTGCCTCATCCACTTGTTCCTTGGCCGGCGGTTGCATCAAATTCTCTAATTTAGTGGTCGGTTCTAGAAAGGATAGGTATTTGTTGGTTCTTCTCTTTGTTCGCAACGGACAAGGGAGGGAAGAACGCGATCTAGAAGACTTCTACTCGTGGAGGATCTTCGTCCACACGTCATCCACGAGAAGGATAGGACATACGGTAGAAGATCGTAAGGTATAATGTTTTATAACTTTATTTTCAGATATGAGCATGTTCCTTTTAGTGTTTATTATACATGTGTGCATATGTATATATATTATATAATCATGGACCCCGAAGACAAACACAAAAACCGGCGATTTGTCCGTTGTCTCTTCCGCGGCTAATCAACGAAGAAGAGTAGTGTTGCTTGAACAACTAGTTTGTTCAAGCGACCACTCAAGTTGTTAGCACGACGACGAATAGGTTGTGCTAAGGAAACTCATCCCATGCGGATTAATTCTTTCATTAGTGAAAATATTAATCCGGGGACATGGGAGCCAATGAGCCTCCGAAGCAACTCCCTACAGAACCTTACAAGAAATATGTTCCCAAAATTTCATGATTTTTTTGAATTTTTTGGAATTTTTAACGCATTTCTGAAATTCGGTTCGAAAATCACAATTTTACAGCTAGCGTGCGATCGTAGTCCGAACCCGGTCAGTGGTAGCTATCATCAGAAAGAATGTCCAAATTCAGTTTTTAAATTAATTTTTTGTATTTTTCTCCTATTAGACTTGATGCCATGGGTTTATAACTTAGTGTTAATCTTTTTGATGGTATCAAAGGGGGAGAAATAATTATGTTTAAGTAAATTATGATAGGGGGAGAAAATTGAGAATTTGTAGAGAGAGTTTCATGGATTAAGGGGGAGTTGCATGTTGCTATATCATGTTTATGTTTACATGCTTTCTTACCTTAGAAATTTATATCAAATATTTTTACCTAACTTAAACGGATTGCCACACATCAAAAAGGGGGAGATTGTTAAGGTAATCTCTTGTCGTAATATGGTTTTGATGGTGTGGCAAAGGGTTTAAGTTAGGTTGTTATTGTGATTTGATATGTGCGTTGAAGTCGTGCGGGACTTAGTAATTCACACATGGAGCCGTGGCGAGTTTCACATCTCATGACTCGGGCCTTGAGTCGGTGAAGGATAGCTTTGCGGAAGTCGTGCGCTTGGAGCATCCGAGGGACCGCCAGACGAGGAGCTTGGAGTGAAGCCGGAGGAAGTAGACTTCGAGGCAAGAGACGCGAAGGAGCATTGCAGAGCCGTGCGCCTGATATCGAGGGGGCGTGGCGAAGCGAAGAGAACTTCAAGGCGAGGACTCAGGGGATGAGTGAGCGAATGTAACCCGGGAAGGGGTAGTAGCTCGTAGGTGAAACTTGGCCATTTTGGCTAAGTGTCGGATGGGATTTCCCGACACCAGTCGACTACCATGGAATGGTAGTCGACTGCTCTGAGTCGATCGGGTTCGACTAGTGTCTGACTCATGGGCATTTGGCCCAAGCGATCACCATGGTAGCGATCGGCAATTGATCGTCGATAATCATTGCCAAGGGACGACAGTCGACTGATAACACTGTGCACGGGCACAGAATGGAGTCGATCTCGCGGAGCACTCGACTGATTGACATCAGTCGACTAATGGGCGCCATTAGTCGACTGATGCCAGTACCGTTGGATGAAGTCCAACGTGGAAAGCGGCCGTTATTGGGCAACGACTACAGGACCGATCGATTGAGGATCGGTCATCGCTCCTGTCAGGGAAGAAACCCTCTTCCTCTATAAAAAGGAAGGGGATGGGGGTTTGGGAGGCTAATGCTTAAGCTCTAAACTTCTCCCAAAGTGTCATACACGATTCCCTACTCTTCTACTTGTTCAAATCTCTATTCTATTGTAGAAGAGTGATCCTTGTGTAAAAGAGGTTACCTCCACCTAGCTTTGTGCAAAGGAGAGATCTAGTGGATATATTTGGAGGAGTGATTCACCTTGGACGAATCAGACCGTGGATTAGCGACGTAGCCGTGAACCACGTTACATCTCGTGTTTGTATTGCTTGTCTATCTTTTGTGTTGTCTTTATTTGTATTTGTATATTCCGCTTGCGCTAACGCTTTGTAGACGAGAGAATTCTGACATCCATCGTAAGAGGGCTATTCACCCCCCTCTAGCCGGCCAATCGATCCCCCTCACTCTTTTGCCGGCTCTAAGCAGTTTCAATTCTTTAGGGAATGTTCTGTATAGCTCAGGTGGTGTCGTCAATGAAATCTATCTAGAGTCCCATCCCCTTCTTTTCACCACCCTCGTACCAGCATATAGGAGATCTACATTTCCTCTTGTATAGAGCCTCGTAGGGTGCCATTCCAATAGTATCTTGGTAGATATTGTTGTAGGCGAATTCTACCAAGCATAAGTATCAGCACCAGCTCCCTTTGAAATCCAGGGCGCAAGCTCGTAACATATCCTCCAGTACTTGATTTACCCTTTCGGTCTATCCGTCCGTTTGAGGATGGAAGGCAGTACTGAATAATAGCTTCGTGCCAAGGGCCTTCTGAACACATTCCCAGAAATGGGAAATAAAGCGACCATCTCTGTCAGAAATGATGGTCTTAAGAATCCCATGTAATATGATAATTTCCTTAGCATATAATTGAGCCAGTTGCTCAGTCGAATAGGTCATCTTGATTGCTAAGAAGTGGGCAGACTTCATCAATTTGTCCATAATTACCCATATAGCATCATATCCGTTTGTCATCTGGGGCAATCCTAAGATGAAATCCATAGAAATATCTTCCCATTTCCATTCTGGAATTTGGATCGGCTGCAGTGTTCTTCCAGGTCTCTGGTGTTCTGCTTTAACCCTCTGGCAGGTCAGGCAGGTACTGACATATTGAGCCACATCTCTTTTCATACTGAACCACCAGAATTTTCTTTTCAGATCTTGGTACATCTTGGTGGTTCCAGGATGCATCGCATAAGGGGTTCCGTGAGCTTCATCAAATATCTTCTTCCGTAATTCTGGATCATCGGGAATACACAAGCGATCCCTGAGGTAGAGTATTCCACTATCAGAGATACGAAACCCATCATCCTTTCCTTCTAGAACCTCTTGCTTGATCCTCTGAATGCTCGGGTCACGGGTTTGCTTTTCCAATATATCGTTGAACAGCGTCAGTGCTATCGTCATGTTCGAGAGTTGTCCGGAAATCATTTCAACCCTGTAACGCATAATTTCTTTTTCTAAGGGCCGAGATAATACTGATAGAGACATCAAGGTGGCAAGGGATTTCCCGCTGAGTGCATCAGCCACCTTGTTTGCTTTTCCTGGATGGTAGAAGATCTCGCAGTCATAATCCTTGACAAGCTCGAGCCATTTGCATTGTCTCATGTTCAGGTCCTTCTGTGTGAAGAAATATTTCAGACTCTGGTGGTATGTATAAATCCTACACTGAGCTCCATATAGATAATGTCTCCATGTTTTTGAGAGCAAAGACCACGGCTGCTAACTCTAGATCGTGAGTGGGATAATTCCTTTCATGTTCATTGAGTTGCCTAGAGGCATAGGCAATGACCTTGCTGTTCTGCATGAGTGCAGCTCTGAGTCCCATCTTGGAAGTGTCGCTGTACATGTCAAAGCCTTCATTACTATCCGACAGAGCAAGGATTGGGGCGCTGGTCAGTCTCTTTTTCAATTCTGTGAAACTCTTCTCGTAGGTGTCCATCCAATCATACATTTTGTTCTTTCTGGTGAGGATTGTCATAGGGGCTGCAATTCTAGAGAAGTTCTCTACAAATTTCCTGTAGTAGCTTGCTAGCCCAAGAAAGCTTCTGATCTCGCTGGCATTCTTTGGCCTATTCCAGTTACTCACAGCTTCAATCTTTATTGGGTCTACCATCACTCCATGCTTGGATATAATGTGACCCAAAAATGATACTTGATCGAGCCAGAACTCGCATTTGGAGAACTTTGCATACAGTTGCTTTTCCCGAAGAATCTGTAATACCATATTCAAGTGTTCTGCGTGCTCTTCTTGGGTTCTCGAATATATCAATATATCGTCGATGAAAATGATTACAAATTTGTCGAGGAATGCCGAGAATACCCGATTCATCATATCCATGAAGATAGCAGGTGCATTCGTCACTCCAAAGGGCATAACTACGAACTCATAATGTCTGTATCTTGTTCGGAAAGACATCTTCGATATATCATCTGGTTTCACTTTCACTTGACGATAGCCATACCTCAAGTCAATCTTAGAGAAGATGGTGGCACCCTTTAGCTGGTCGAACAGGTCGTCAATCCACGGTAAAGGGTACTTGTTCTTGATCGTCACATTATTTAGCGTTCGGTAGTCTATGCACATTCGCATAGACCCATCTTTCTTCTTTACAAACAATACTGAAGCTCCCCATGGAGAGAGAAATACTGTCTCATCGACTCTATTACTACGTCTTCCATATATGACTATCTCATCGACTCTATTACTACGTCTTCCATATATTACTGTCTCATCATCTCTATTGCTACGTCTTCTAGCCATGTTTATCTTCATATATTATAATGAGACTAGTATAAGATTATCATTCATTTATTTATGAATATTTAAACTAAAGGCTAGCATAAAGTTATCATACATATATTCATGCATATTTAAACTAAAAGCATGTCTTATCATACATGAAAGAAATAAAGTAGACATAGAATTTCTTACTTGGAGCGGCAAGATTTGGAGCTTGATGTGTGTGTAGTGGAAAGGCAGATCGGCTCTGATACCAACCTGTCACGCCCGCCCTTTTTTAACGGCGGTGCGACGCGATCGAACATACATGCATTACAGCGGAAGACTACGTATACTTCTTACAGCGGAAGACTTTAGACTTATTTTTTTTCTTTCTTTTAACATAAGCATGCTTCATCATTTCATAAATACTTAGTTCCAGTTCATGACATTCAACTTAAAGAAAACGTGCATAAGTATGGGAAGCATAAACATATCTCCTCCACCATGCCACTACCACACACACTTTGCCCCTCCTGTTGCTCCCTTTAATTTAGCCATGCTTTACCCTTATCTGCAATACAAGGGAACATAAAACTATAAGCACATAGGCTTAGTAAGATCTTGTCCTACTCACAAAAACCATACGTCAAGCATTAACCATAGAGTAGTGACATGATCATATAAGCTCATACAAGCATAACATTCATATAAACGTACACGAACATATAAACAAGCATAACTTCATAAACAAACATAACATGAATATAAACATAAGCAAACATATCATGCATTTAAACATACCAGAACATAAGCATAGCATTCATATAGACATCTAAGAACATAAGTAAACATAACATGCATAAAACATCCCAGAACATAAGCCTAGCATTCATGTAAACATTCAAGAACATAAACAAACATAACATGCATATAACATACCAGAACATAAGCATAGCATCATAAACAAACATAACATGCATATAAACATAAGCAAACATATCATCCATTTAAACATACCAGAACATAAGCATAGCATTCATATAGACATCTAAGAACATAAGTAAACATAACATGCATATAACATACCAGAACATAAGCATAGCATTCACGTAAACATTCAAGAACATAAACAAACATAACATGCATATAACATACCAAAACATAAGCATAGCATCATAAACAAACATAACATGCATATAAACATAAGCAAACATATCATGCATTTAAACATACCAGAACATAAGCATAGCATTCATATAGACATCTAAGAACATAAGTAAACATAACATGCATATAACATCATATGATCTAGACATGAAATAAAGGTATATGCAGGATGCTCTTTGAAAACATATATATTATAGGTATGTAAACATAATCTCAGCATAATGGGCCCGACATTGTACCACATCATAATCATCATAGCGCGCATCCCTAATAGACCCGAGGTAGCTAATCCCGAACCCACTAGAGTACTAGGCCTGTACTATGTCCGTCGGCCTAGGGGATGTTGGTGCAATCGGCCCAGGTCACGATTGACCAGGACTCGAGTTTGACTCGAGTGATGTTTTGATGTTTCGACAAAAACATATGACAATGTAATTGTCATGGGAAAGTCTAAGTGGAACACTTGGCATTTGGTAAAGTCCAAGTCTTGAGTACTTGGCATGAAAATTCCAAGTGGGACACTTGGCACATGAAAAGTCCAAGCATGGGTCTTGGCAATGTAAAAGTCCAAGCATGGGTCTTGGCAATGCAAAGTCCAACATGGGTTGGCAAGGAAAGTCCAAGCATGGTCTTGGCATGAAAAGTCCAACATGGGTTGGCAAGGAAAGTCCAAGCATGGTCTTGGCAAGGAATGTCCAACATGGGTTGGCAAGGGAAAGTCCAAGCTTGAGTCTTGGCATTTGAGAAGTCCAAGGGTTTGATATTGGCAGCGTAAAGTCCAAGCGGGAGTCTTGGCAGCATAAGACCAATGGTTGGTGGCGTAAAGTCCAAGCGGAGTCTTGGCGGCATAAGTCCAATGTGCCTTGGCGGCGTAGACACCGTTAGCATGACATAGCCGAGGGAAGCACCTGGAGGCTAGCGCGATGGATGAACAAGTCATGGATGACTTGGAGGGATCCGAGAGGTGTGAGGCTGATGGAGGTGGCTAGAAGGCTTAGGTCTAGGCTAAGGGTGGTCTAGCAAGTATGGGGGCACCATACTTGGGTTAAAACCTCATTCTTGAGGTTGGCAGTCGACTGGCATTATGGCCGGTTCGACTGCCGTGAGTCGACTTGAGTTCGACTGTCGTTTAAGAGCCGAATCGCTGGCAATGATCGCTAATTGGAGCGATCGAGCGATGTATCTGACGATCGGCGCCGGGTCGCGATCATTGCGCTAGTTCAACGCGAGCAGAATGCTCCATAGCCGATCAAGCGGCCGACTACGTGGTGGCGATGATCGCCAATGTTGGCGATCGGTGCCAAGAGATCCGTTGGAGTTTTTCCAGCGTGGATCGATCCGTTGTCTCACGACAACGATGGCATCGATCGGGGTGACTTATGGCGATCGATGCGGAAATCCAGCCCACGCAGTTATAAAGGCATCTCGAAGGAGGGTTTTGCAACAACCGATTTTCTTGGACGTTAAGCGATTTCACGCAAATCAGGGCTTTCAAGTGCTAGTCCAAGGCAATCAACAAGCAAGCTTCTAAAGAGTTTTTGTAAAGTGTTCTTTACTTCTCTTGTTGTATTTCTTCTTATATTTTCTTGTTGTATTTAGATTATTGTTGTAATCTTATTGTAAGAGGTTTCTCCACCTCCGACTTGTGTCGAGAAGGAGTATTTGTGATTAGTGAGTGCGTGTGCATCACTAGGGCTCTTTAGAGCTCGATCCGTGGAGTAGGAACCGCTCGGTTCCGAACCACGTTATATTCTTGTGTTCGTGATTGTAACTTTTCGTTATTGCTTTTATTATTTCTATTCCGCTGCGCATAACAAATTTTGTAGAGACGATCGCGAACGAATTCCATCTTCCTACGGGCACAACACTATTCACCCCCCTCTAGCGGCGTCAAATCCCCAACAAGTTGTATGTAAACATAATCTCAACATAATGGGCCCGACATTGTACCACATCATCATCATCATAGCGCACATCCCTAATAGACCCGAGGTAGCTAATCCCGAACCCACTAGAGTACTAGGCCTGTACTATGTCCGTCGGCCTAGGGGCAACATAACATAGAAGCCCATCCTAAGACCATACTTATGACCGTCGACCTAGGGCATCTGGGAGCCCATCCCGTACTGAGTCCGTACTACGACCGTCGACCCAGGGGCACGTAGGAGCCCATCCCTTGGACCTTGTTAGGGTCCTGGTACAAGCCATGCAGAAAGTAAAATAGCATATCATGTTCCTTATCATAACATATCATATTTCTTTTCATAAACATATCATGTTCCTTATCGTGGCATATCATGTTTCTTCTTCATAGCATAACATGTTTCTTCTTCATAACATATCATATTGCTTTTCAGAACATATCATGTTCCTTCTTCATAACATATCATATTTCTTTTCATACATATCATGTTCCTTCTTTATAACATATCATACATTCATACAATTTACATGGCAATGAGCATAACATGATCATACATTTAACATGGTAATGAGCATAACATAATCATGCATTCCTACAATTAACGTGGACATATGGTAGTGCCATAAACCAATCATGCTAAACAACTTGAGCAAGGACTACTTAACATTATGCTAACAACACACACATATAGGGCATGAAATAAACATCATGAACAAGCATAACATGGTGTGATCTAAACTTCATGGAGTTCTACCAAAATTTTAAACCCTAAACAACTTGTACATGATCTAACTAACCACATATTAATTCTATCACCTATAAATCATGGCATGGAAGGCCCTTAGGAGTTTAAATGAGTCTTGGCCGAGAGCTTCAAGGAATCCTAAGATCCATTTCTTAAATCTAGCTTAGCTATCAACATGTTACCTTCATCTACATTCAAAACATAGCATGACAACTTATAGATCATAGCATGATAGACCTAAATGGGTCTTGGCCGAATGGTTCAAGGAACTTTAAGGATCAACCACTTAAATTTAGGTTAGCTAACAACATGTTATCTTCATCTAACATCAAAAAATATCATGAACTCATCTAGAGCATAGCATAGAACATGTTATCTTCCTCTAACATCAAAACATATCATGAGCTCATCTAGAGCATAGCATAGCACATGTTATCTTCATCTATCATCAAAACATAGCATGAACTCATCTAGAGCATGGCATAGAAAAAACATTAGGGGTCCAAAGGGACTTGGCCGAGAGTTATATGAGGGTTTGAAGATCAACCACTTAACCAAACTTATCTAGAAACCTATCATCATCATATTTATACAAGGTATAGCATGGACCATCATGGAAGGCTCAAGGAATGGTCTTGGCCGAAAGTTATATGAGGGTTTGAAGATCAACCACTTAACCAAACCTATCTAGCAACCTATCATCATCATATTCATATAAGATATAGCATGGATCATCATGGAAGCACAAGGAATGGTCTTGGCCGAAAGTTCATGAAGGGTTTTTGGGTCAAACACTTAACCAAACCTATCTAGCAACCTATCATCATCATATTCATATAAGATATAGCATGGATCATCATGGAAGCACAAGGAAGGGTCTTGGCCGAAAGTTTCTTGAAGTTTTTAAGATCAAACACTTAACCAAACCTATCTAGCAACCTATCATCATCATATTCATACAAGATATAGCATGGATCATCATGGAAGCACAAGGAAGGGTCTTGGCCGAAAGTTCATGAAGGGTTTTACCTAATAACATCAATCGAAACAACTTGTATGCAGGTGAGGGGATACTTACATCCTTCATAGTTGGAAAATACCCTAGGTTGTGCCATGATTAGAGCCTTCTCCAAGCTTGGTTAGTTTTTGGATAATGGAAGAGGGGAACTTAGGGTTTCGGTGAGGAAGAAGAAGAGGAGAAGTGGAGAATGAAAATTGGGTTTTCTCTTGTCTCCTCATTCCCTATTTATTCACTTGAAGGTGTCCCTTAGCCTCCCTTACCCTTATCTATCATTTCCCATATTCCTCTTAGCACAACCCTGCTGGGCTTCTGGTTATTGGATGCATCTTAGGGCTTAGCTATCTACTAGAGGTTTGGGGTTCAATTCCTAGGCAAGGCATCCTTTTTGGCTCTATTTCTTTTATTTTTTGAAAGAGCCCACATAAAACCCATTATATTCATGCAAAAATTATCGTAAAATTGCCAGGAATTTTATCGGCATTACATCCCGAACAACAAAGGCCGGCTCAAATCCCACGGGGATCTCGAGAGGCTTCTCCGAGCAGTCCTGTTTCTCATCCCGGGTCGCCGCAAGAACTCAACACTCCACACTGGGGGACAATCAACATGATCACTGTAGGAGCTACCGATGGGGACTCGAACTGAGCTAAAAAGGCTCACGGGCGACGATTGGAAAATATGCAAATAAACACCAGTCGAAAGCCCGTGGATGGACCGACAATAAATTTTGCCCCTGAGGACCTGCCAGGTGTGGCTATCCCGCATGATGATGCCCTGGTGATAAGAGCTACTATCGCCAACTATGACGTGGCCTGAATCTTCATGGACACAGGTAGCTCAATTAACATATTGTTTAAAGATGCTTTTAACCGCATGCAGCTTGATTTGGCCCAGCTCCAGCCAATGAACACTGCCTTATTCGGTTTCTCGGGCCATGAAGTAACACCACTTGGCCGAATCGATCTCCCTCTATCTCTGGGAGAAGAGCCCCTTCGTCGGACGCGGACGATCACCTTAACCGTTGTAGATGCCACCTCGGCCTACAATGTTATTTTGGGAAGGCTAGCTTTGCATTCTTTTGAAGCCACTGTCTCCACTTATCATCAGAAGATTAAGTTTCCCGTAGACAATTAGATAGGGGAAGTAGCTGGGGATCAAAAGGCTGCTCGGAGATGTTATATGGAAGAAGTCTGAACCAGTCCTAGAAAAAGCTGGAAGACAGAAGGGGCTGAGGTATACACTCTGCATGAAGCCCCCCTTGAAGGAGCCATAGGCAAGGAAAAAATACATTCCCTTGCCTCGGATATATCAGGTAGTAGATTCCACTTGATAAAGCTTGCCCTAAAGATTGCTACCCCTTGCCTCGGATAGATCAGGTAGTAGATTCCACTTTAGGCTGTGAGTTGATTTGTATGCTAGATGCCCACCATGGATATCATCAGATTTCACTTTCCTTAGAAGATCAAGAAAAGGTCAGCTTTTGTTAGTTATAGCCCTAAGAACCAATCATGTGATGGTTGAATAGGGAACATTTTGTATCATATTCTATAAAGGCAAAGGATTGGTTATTATATTTAAGTCTTGCTTGTGCCAGCTAAATTAAATATAGTAATGCCCTAGAAAAGTAGGTTCTTATCTACAGCACATCAATTGGCAGAATTGATTATGAGAGACTGTAGAGAACACTTTCTAAATGTTCCTAGTCAAGTATTAATATGCAAGGGCAATATTAATACATAAAGACTAGCATGTAGGTCAATTGATGACTTGATCTCACAAGTCATGGATATATGATATCAAGTTGACACATGGGTATATATTAGAGAATATATATCGAATCAATTCGCCATGAGAAAGTTTCATGGATCGTTATATGAGTGTCATAAACTTTCTCATGTGACTATTGGTATGAATAGTCCTCGGACACAAGTCACTACGGTTCCCTACATAAGGAGTTATGTACTTTGGTATCACAAACGTCACCCGTAATAGGTGGACCATAAAGGCGATTCTTGGGTATATAACAAATTATGCGGAGGGATGTGAGTGATGTAGATGGGATCTATCCCTCTCATATGACGAGAGTGATATCGGTGGGCCCCTTGATTGAGTAGAACTACTAAAATGCATGGCCATGCTCGAATGAGTCAATATGAGATATTGAGCTCATTTGTTTGAGTTAGTTTACTCAGGGATCAAGAAACACATAGATTGATCGAGGATGACACGGTCTATGCCTCATTGATCAACTGATATCAAGGATAGAAGGACATATATATATAGTAGTCACAAAGGTTAGTCGGATCTTGACTTATCTCAGAACTGGGTAGCAATGATGTATTGCTAGATGCCGCTCATTGCTTGTGTATCTAAAAGAGTTTAGGTCCACCGCCAACGTTATGAGAGCCTATAGGTCACACACACAAAGAGCATGATAATTAGAGGAATTAGAGTATTCTAGTTTGACTAGAATAATTTGGGAATAAGCTTAAGTACAAAATGGTTTTTGGACTTTAAGCTTAATGAGAATTTTAGCTAATTGATTTAATGAGATTAATTCAATATGTTACCTTATTGATTTAATAAGATTAATTCAATATGATAACATAAGCTTAATTGAATTAATAAGATTAATTCAAAATGATTGAATTAATAAGATTAATTCAACATGATAACATAAGCTTAATTGAATTAATAAGATTAATTCAACATGCATGAATGCCACATAAGAATGCCACATAAGCATGCCACATAAGCATGCCACCTAAGCATCCACCTAAGCTAGATAAGGTGGAAGGAAACAAAATGGTTTTGTCTCCTTAAGTGGCCGGCCAAACTTGTGTCCCAATGCAATGGATTGCATTGAATGTGTGGAGGTGAAAGGGTTTTTCCAACCCTATAAAAGACCCCATGAAGTGGCCGGCCAAAGCAAGTGTTGTGGTGGTTGTGAGAGAGCTTGGTGGAAGCTTTGGTTGTGTGGGTTTGTGAGTGTAGGCTAGCAAGAAGAGGAGTCTTCTTCTTCCTTTCTCCTTTTCCCTCTCTTCCTCTCCTTTAGGGACTTCTCTAGCAAGAAGTAAAGGAGAGCTCCTCTAGTATTTCTTTTGTGAGACAAGAGCTTGCTCGTGTGGATACATATAGAGGCACGGACACTTGAACGTGCTAAAGATCCAACAAACAAAAGGAAGAAGCGGGATTAACAAGGGCACGCAACAAAGGTAATCCTCTCCTATAAGATAGGTTTGGTTTAGAGAAATTTATTTTATACGAGTTTGCTTTCGCATGGATCACTTGGAAGAGATCCTAATTTTTCCGTTACAAGATATGCCATTTGGCATAAAGAATTCTACAAAGGGTATCAGAGCCACTTGCGAAAGATCGTATAAAATAGGTTTTCTCTATTTTATATGTGATATAGAAGTAGGATAAATTTTATTATGAGTTGATAATTGCATTAGCAATTGTCAAACATAATAAAATATCCAATGTCTTTTAAAAGTTAAAATGACATGGTGCATGGTTATGGCCTAGTCCCAAAAGATTTGTGAATGTGTGTGTGTTGTAATTTTTAAATACGGCCTGCGTGTCGTGCCTTCCTCCTAAAATTCTTGTTGTAAAATTAGTTTTAGACTCGAATGTAACTCGAGTATTTCTCCTTTTGTAATGTACAAAACAAAGATGGAGGGTCCATTGGAAGATGAGGTTACAAGGAGGAAGTCAACACACAAGACAACCAAAAGGAAGCACTTAGGAGAAGATGTTGTCCCTAGGTTGACCAATCAATCTTTTCATTGGCTTGAGAAGATTGTAGAATAAGGGCCATAACCATGACACGCTTAGTTTAATTTGTATGTGATGCATGATTAGTTTAGCTTATATGTGATGTATGCTAATATGTATATGATACATGTTTATTTCTTAATAAGTCAAAACGATATGCCTACCAAAGCTTGGTACTCACTACTTCCTCGATCATTTGTTATTGGGTTTGCCAAAGCAAAGCAATGCATTTTATCTTGGAAGAGTGCGAGTGGACAATCGTGATGTCCCGCTATCAAACTTGGTTAAGACTTAATTAAGTTTTCTTAATTAGTTAAGAAAGTAGAGGCATATATTAGCTTTGAACATAAGTTTTAAAATTAGTTTTATGTGATTTCCGAACATCAGCTTTGTCTTAGAAGTGGTCATTGCTCCGATATCCAAGAAGGCCCCTGTGCCTCGCCACAGCCTGGAAGCTGGTTCAGGAATGAACACTAAACTAATCTAAAACATAACCAAAGCTATTAAAGAGTTACATCAGATGTAATTGGCAAAAGATTGCCTACCTAATTATACTACGTCTTGGGCGATTAGCCAAAGCTAACTCAAGACGAATTATAATGTGGATCTTTATCCCATATAAATTTATAGCTAAATAGTAGCTATGAGAATTTAGTGGGAGCCTCATTTAATTAAAGGCCTAATTAAATGATTTAGGTATGATACTTAACTTTGCATTTTAATGTTGTAGATCACCATGACATCTAACACGACACACCCCCTCAACTTGCGATCTGTCCTTGAGAAGGACAAGCTCAATGGAGCAAACTTTCTTGACTGGTATAGGAACTTGAGGATTATCCTCAAACAAGAGCGTAAACTGTATGTCCTAGAGCAGTCAATCCCTGAAACACCCGCCCATGCGGCCACTCGTGCTGAAAAGGATGCTTATAAGAAGCATCAAGATGACGCATTAGATGTGTCATGTCTTATGCTTGCCACCATGAACTCTGAGCTTCAGAAGCAACATGAGAACATGGATGCCTATGATATGGTTGAGCATTTGAAACAACTATATAAAGGACAAGCTAGGCACGAGCGTTTTGAAGTGTCTAAGGCTCTTTTTGCATGCAAGATGCAAGAAGGAACACCTGTAGGAACTCACGTACTCAAAATGATTGGGTACGTTGAGAACCTTGAAAGACTAGGTTTTCCACTGAGCCAAGAATTGGCAACCGATGTTATCCTGCAATCGTTGCCTGAAGCATATAATCAATTCGTCATGAATTATAACATGAATGAAATTGATAAACCTTTTCGAGATTCTCGATGTTAAGAATCACGAACCGAATCTCAAAAAGAAAGTTAGCAACGTACTAATGGTCAAGAAGGGCAAAGGTGTTTAAAGGCAAGGGTAAGACCTAAGCCAAAGGCAAGGCCAATTCATCCACTTCAAAGGGTAAAGGTAAAGTACCTAAGGAAGGGATCGCTTCCATTGCGGTGAGATCGACACAGGCGAAGCTGAATCGCAAAGTCTACCTTGAGGAAGTAAAGAATAAAAGAAGTGGGACTTCCTCGTATACACGTTATAGAAGTTAATCTATCTATTTATTCTACATGGGTATTAGATACCGGATATGCATCTCACATTTGTAATAATGTGCAGGGACTGAGAAATAGTAGACAAATGGCAAAAGGCGAAGTAGACCTACGAGTAGGCAATGGCGCAAAGTTCTCAGAGTAGGAACATATTCTTTGTCTTTGCCCACTCGGGCTTATCTTAGAACTAGAGGAGTGCTTATATGTACTGCATTGACAAAGAACATAATTTCAGATCTTGTTTAGACAAGAAAAACTTTTCTTTTATAATAAAGGACAAATGTTGTTCCATTTATTTGAATGAAATGTTCTATTGTAATGCACCACTTATGAATGGTCTCTATGTTCTAGATTTAGAAAACCCAATTTATAACGTAAATACCAAGCGGTTCAAATCGAATGATTCGAACCAAACATATCTCTGGCACTGTCGCCTAGGTCACATAAATGAAAAACGCATATCCCAACTCCATAAAGATGGATTATTGGACTCATTTGATTTTGAATCATATGAGGTATGCGAATCTTGCCTTTTAGGAAAGATGACTAAAACTCCATTTAGTGGACATGGAGAGAGAGCGGCGGACTTGTTAGGACTCATACATACCGATGTATGTGGGCCTTTCAATGTCGGGCTGTAAGAGGCTATAAGTACTTTATTACTTTCACCGATGATATGAGTAGATTTGGCTACTTATATTTGATGAGACATGTCGTAACTTTGAAAAGTTCAAAGCATTCAAGAATGAAGTACAAAACCAACTTGGTAAGCGATCAAGCTACTTCGATCGATCGAGGTGGTGAATACCTTAGTCAAGAGTTTCGTGATCACCGAGTGTGGATAATATCCCAACTCACTCCGAACACCACAATGGAATGGTGTATCCGAGAGGAGAAATCGTACTCTATTAGATATGGTACGATCAATGATGAGCCGATCGATCTACCTACTTCCTTTGGGGACTAGCTCTAGAGATACCGCCACACTTAATCGCGTCCCATCAAAAGCCGTAGAAAAGACACCATATACGATATGGATCGAAGAGTCCCAAAATGTCTTTATAAAGATTTGGGGTTGTGAAGCTTATGTAAGACGCCAAGTCTCGTATAAACTAGGACCCAAATCGATAAGTGTTATTTTGCGGATATCCCAAGGAAACTAAGGGATATTACTTTTACAATCCCACACTTGGCAAGGTGTTTGTTGCAGAAATGCCGCTTTCTAGAAAGAGAATTTATTTCTAGAAAAACTAGTGGGAGTAAAATTCATCTTGAAGAAGTTCAAGATGACGATAACACTAAGGCTTCGATGGAAAATGAACAGGAACCACAAAGTGTTGTGGATGAGGAAATTGTTGCCCAAAGAGTTGTGGAACAAACACCTGTTCAAGTAGACCAACCTCTTCGTAGATCTGACAGATCCGCTGCCAACCCGAGAGATATTCTTTCTCGATCGACAATGGTGATGTATTGCTTGTCAATCTTGACGAGCCTACATCCTATCAAGAAGCTATGATGAGCCCAGATTTCGAGAAATGGCTAGAGGCCATGAGATCCGAAATGGAATCCATGTACACTAACCAAGTATGGACCTTGGTTGATCCACCTGAAGGGGTAAAACCCATTGGGTGTAAGTGGGTCTTTAAAGTAAAGACTGACATTGATGGTAATAAGCATACCTATAAAGGTAGATTGGTGGCTAAAGGATTCAAACAAATTCATGGTATTGACTATGATGAAACCTTTTCACCAGTTGCGATGCTTAAATCCATTCGGATCATACTTGCTATTGCAGCCTACCACGATTATGAGATCTGGCAGATGGATGTCAAAACCGCTTTTCTGAATGGAAAGCTACTCGAGGATGTGTACATGACACAGCCTGAGGGTTTTGAAGATCCACAGCATCCTGGAAAGGTATGCAAACTGCAAAGGTCCATTTATGGACTAAAGCAAGCCTCTCGAAGCTGGAATCTTCGATTCGATGATGCAATCAAGGAGTTTGGTTTCATCAAGAATGAAAATGAACCTTGTGTCTACAAGAGAAATAGTGGGAGCACAGTTGTATTTCTTGTCTTGTATGTAGATGACATACTTCTCATCGGAAATGATATTCCCTCACTCCAGTCTGTGAAGATGTGGTTAGGGAATTGTTTTTCGATGAAAGACTTAGGTGAAGCTGCCTATATTCTAGGCATTAAGATCTATAGAGATAGATCTAAAAGATTACTTGGCCTAAGTCAGAGTACATACATTGATAAAGTGCTAGATCGTTTTGCTATGCAAAATTCCAAGAAAGGATTTCTGCCTTTATCACATGGTGTGAGTCTTTCGAAGACTCAATGTCCCTCTTCTAAGGAGGAGAGAGATCGCATGGATACGATCCCTTATGCATCTGCCATAGGGTCTATCATGTACGCCATGCGTTGTACTGCTCTCTCGACGCCTCGTATGCTTTGAGCATGACGAGTAGATACGATGGATCCAGTGAAAGTCATCGGATAGCAAACCAAAAATATTCTTAAATACTTACGAAGAACGAAAGAATATTTCGATATTTGAGGCAATGAGGAGCTAGCTATAAAGGGTTACAGTGATGCAAGCTTCCAAATGCATAAGGATGTAAGGGTAATGGTTTTGCTGAATGGTGGAGCCGTGAGTCGAAGAGTTCAAAGCAGACACTTGTCGATTCTACAATGTGGAGTATATTGTCGATCCGATGCAAAGAAAGGAGGCCGCTTGGCTCGTAAGTTCATCGCTGAACTTGGGGTAGTTCCTAGCATTGCGGATCCAATAGACCTCTATCAGTGACAACAATGGGGCTATTGCACGAGCTAAGGAACCTCGATCACATCACGGACCAAACACATATCAGGCGCCCATCTCATTCGAGAGATCATCGATAGAGGAGATGTGAGGATATGCAGAGTACCGATGTAAGCTAATATTGCAGATCCATTGACCAAGGCTTTGGCACAGAGGAAGCATGATGGTCACACTAGGTCACTAGGTATTAGATATCATAGTGATTGGTACTAGTGCTAGTGGGAGATTGTTAGTTATAGCCCTAAGAACCAATCATGTGATGGTTGAATAGGGAACATTTTGTATCATATTCTATAAAGGCAAAGGATTGGTTATTATATTTAAGTCTTGCTTGTGCTAAATTAAATATAGTAATGCCCTAGAAAAGTAGGTTCTTATCTACAGCACATCAATTGGCAGAATTGATTATGAGAGGCTATAGAGAACACTTTCTAAATGTTCCTAGTCAAGTATTAATATGCAAGGGCAATATTAATACATAAAGACTAGCATGTAGGTCAATTGATGACTTGATCTCACAAGTCATGGATATATGATATCAAGTTGACAACCATGAGAAAGTTTCATGGATCGTTATATGAGTGTCATAAACTTTCTCATGTGACTATTGGTATGAATAGTCCTCAGACCTGAAGTCACTACGGTTCCCTACATAAGGAGTTATGTACTTTGGTATCGTCAAACGTCACCCGTAACAGGGTGGACCATAAAGGCGATTACTGGGTATATAACAAATTATGCGGAGGGATGTGAGTGATGTAGATGGGATCTATCCCTCTCATATGACGAGAGTGATATCGGTGGGCCCCTTGATTGAGTAGAACTACTAAAACGCATGGCCATGCTCGAATGAGTCAATATGAGATATTGAGCTCATTTGTTTGAGTTAGTTTACTCAGGGATCAAGAAACACATAGATTGATCGAGGATGACACGGTCTATGCCTCATTGATCAATCTGATATCAAGGATAGAAGGACACGGTCATATAATATAGTAGTCACGGAAAGGTTAGTCGGATCTTGACTTATCTCGTAACTTGGGTAGCAATGATGTATTGCTAGATGCCGCTCATTGCTTGTGTATCTAAAAGAGTTTATGTCCACTGCCAACGTTATGAGAGCCTATAGGGTCACACACAAAGAGCATGATAATTAGAGGAATTAGAGTATTCTAGTTTGACTAGAATAATTTGGGAATAAGCTTAAGTACAAAATGGTTTTTGGACTTTAAGCTTAATGAGAATTTTAGCTAATTGATTTAATGAGATTAATTCAATATGTTACCTTATTGATTTAATAAGATTAATTCAATATGATAACATAAGCTTAATTGAATTAATAAGATTAATTCAATATGATTGAATTAATAAGATTAATTCAACATGCATGAATGCCACATAAGAATGCCACATAAGCATGCCACCTAAGCATCCACCTAAGCTAGATAAGGTGGAAGGAAACAAAATGGTTTTGTCTCCTTAAGTGGCCGGCCAAACTTGTGTCCCAATGCAATGGATTGCATTGAATGTGTGGAGGTGAAAGGGTTTTTCCAACCCTATAAAAGACCCCATGAAGTGGCCGGCCAAAGCAAGTGTTGTGGTGGTTGTGAGAGAGCTTGGTGGAAGCTTTGGTTGTGTGGGTTTGTGAGTGTAGGCTAGCAAGAAGAGGAGTCTTCTTCTTCCTTTCTCCTTTTCCCTCTCTTCCTCTCCTTTAGGGACTTCTCTAGCAAGAAGTAAAGGAGAGCTCCTCTAGTTTTTCTTTTGTGAGACAAGAGCTTGCTCGTGTGGATACATATAGAGGCACGGACACTTGAACGTGCTAAAGATCCAACAAACAAAAGGAAGAAGCGGGATTAACAAGGGCACGCAACAAAGGTAATCCTCTCCTATAAGATAGGTTTGGTTTAGAGAAATTTATTTTATACGAGTTTGCTTTCGCATGGATCACTTGGAAGGGATCCTAATTTTTCCGTTGCGCATATGCCATTTGGCATAAAGAATTCCCTACAGCTTTGTCACAGCGGATGACACCGTTTGCTACAAGGTCATGCCATTCGGACTAAAGAATGCGGGAGCCACCTACCAAAGGCTGATGGATAAAGTGTTTCGATCGCAAATAGGCTGAAACATAGAAGTATATGTGGACAACATCCTCATCAAGTCCACCAAAGCTAAAAATATGGTCATAGAAATGGCAGAAACATTCAGCACCTTACGTCAATACGAAGTTCAGCTCAACCCTGGCAAGTGCATATTCGGAGTTCGAGGAGGCAATTTCCTAGGCTACATCATCACTGAGCATGGTATTGAAGTTAATCCTGAAAAGGATTAGGCTTTACAGAACATGGCTTCTCCCCGAAGTGTTAAAGAAGTGCAAAAGCTGCTAGGTTGGATAACATCACTCTCCAAATTCATCCCCAAGTCGGCTGAGCGGAGTCTCCCTTTCTTCAAGGTACTCCGCATCGGCTCAGTTTTCATGGGATGAGAAGTGTGAGCAGGCTTTCTCAGAGTTGAAGAAATATGTCGCCAAGCTGCCCACACTGGATAAATTGGTCCCCGGAGAAAGTCTACAGCTGTATTTAGCCTCTTCTGAGGAAGCCGTGGCATCAGTGTTACTCCGGCAGGAAGAAGGTAAACAACTACCTATTTATTTCATCAATCATTTGTTAAAAGATACCGAGAGCAGGTACACGACTCTGGAAAAGATGGCCCTCGCTCTACTGATAATAGCCCGAAAGCTCTGACCTTATTTCTTGTCCTATCCGATCACGGTCCTGACCAACAGCGCCCTTAGAAGAATATTGAATAATCCGGAAGCATCCGCCCGCCTGATTAAGTGGATCACCGAGCTAGCCAAATATGATATTTAGTACCACCCCCGTACGACCCTCAAAGCGCAGGTTTTAGCTGACTTCTTGGCCGAGATGCCAGGGCTCGAGAAAGATGAAGAATTGAAAGTGTATGTGGATGACTCGGCAACTAAGCAGGGAAGCGGAGTGGGAGTATTATTGAAATACCCTTAAGGAGAAACAGTCCGGATAGCCATACAACTCAACTTTCGGGCCTCTAATAACGAAGCAGAATATGAGGCCTTACTGGCCGGGATGCGGGCTGCCCACCATGTCAGAGCTACACGAGTTTCCCTACACTCGGACTCTCAACTAGTAGTGGAGCAACTTAAGGGCTCATTTGATATTAACAATCAGAGGCTCCAACGATACAAGCAAGCCTATCAAAAGCTGTCCTCAAAGTTTCAGGAAGTCACCCTTCATAAAATTCCCCGGGCAGATAATGGAAAAGTCGATGAGCTGGCCCGCATGGCTAGTGCACTTACTGCTTGTAGCCTGGAGGATTCAATAGCAGAGACGCAGCTCATCTCAAATATTGATCAAGAGCCAAGGATATCACATGGCTTGCCAGATTGGAGAACCCCTATGGTTAGCTATTTGAAGCATGGAACACTGCCGAGTGACAAAAGTGAAGCTCAAATCATTAAGAGAAGAAGTACTCGTTTCGTCTTGGTGGGAGACACATTGTACAAACGAGCCTTCGCTCGGCCTTTACTTAAATGTCTCGGTCCGGAGGAAGCCAACTATGTTATGCAGGAAGTGCACGAAGGCTGCTGTGGAAATTATTCCGGGGGAATATCTCTTGCTAGGAAAATTTTATTGGCCGGGTATTTTTAGCCTACACTTCAGCAGGATGCCTCCATTGCGTCCGAGTATGCCTCAGTTGTCAGAAACATTAGAATTTCTCCCAAAAGCTCGCCGAGTTGCTAAAAGCTTTTGTTGCATCCTGTTCTTTTAATTAATAGGGAATGGATATAGTAGGGCCACTACCCATGGGGTCAAATCAGAAGAAATATCTACTGGTGGCCATCGACTATTTCTCAAAATGGGTGGAAGCCGAACCATTGGCCAAAATAACCGAAGAGGTCGTGCTAAAATTCCTCTGGAAAAACATAGTATGCCACTTTGGCATTCCAAGAAGGCTCATTTCGGACAACGAACAACAATTCCAAGGCCATAAAATGAAAGAATGGTGCCAACAGTTGGAGATTCGATAAGTCTTCACCTCGGTAGCCTATCCTCAGAGCAATGGGCAAGCTGAAGTCACTAATTGAGAGTTGATTCGTGGGCTTAAAATCAAGTTAGATCATATGAGAGGAAGATGGGTATAAGAACTACCCAGTATCTTGTGGGCTTACAAGACTACTCCTAAAGACAGCACTGGCCTCACCCCATTTCACCTAGTCTATGGTGTTGAAGCTCTCGTCCCTGTGGAAATCAGTATGGGATCGCCCCAGGTATCTACCTATACACCCGACGACGAGGCCAACAAGGAAAAAAGCCTAGCCGAGCTGGACCTGGTATCTGAGGCCCGAGATCATGCGGCTAGTCGGATGAATACTTTCTAAAGAAAAATCACCCAAGTTTATAACAAAAAGTTGGTACCTTGGTCCTTTCAACCTGACAATTTTGTATGGAAAAAGGTACAGTCGGCGAGGGAAGTTCGTAAATTGGCACCTCGATGGGAGGGCCCATACAAAGTTGTCAAGAAACTCAGTTTTGGCGCCTACTACCTCCAGGATAGTGAGGGGAAAGAGCTTACTCGACCCTGGAATGCTTTCCACTTGTGGCCTTATCATGTTTAAGAAGTCTAATGCTGTGTAATAAAGTCCCCCTATAATGAAGATCCCTCTTCATGAGTTCAGATGGGTTTCTAACAAATATTCTCCATTCGACTATTCCTCTTGGGTATCTTTTATCATAGCTGGTCCCAAGTACAACCATTCGATTTTTTCCCTTGGGTATCGCTTATCACAGCTCGTCCCAAGTATTCCCCATTCGGTTTTCTCCTTGGGTATCGCTTATTACAGCTAGTCCCAAGTATCCCCCATTCGATTCCCCTTGGGTATCGTTTGTTCACTATGGGAGCTATTCACTTGAGATGATCTCGGGTCCACCCGTTCGACCCTTCTCCGAATATTACTCATGACAGCCGATACTAAGTGATCTAGCTCGACTTTCGGTTTCCAATATTGATTATATTTCTGGTCGAGCCTCTCATTATTTAAATTGCAATGAAGGTACGTTTAGTGTGATTGTTATGTTTCGAATGTGATTAGATATCGGGAAATATTTGGTAAATCGGACAAAGACACTTCGTTTTGAAAAATAGATTCTTTGCATTCGGAAATGTACCCATACAAAAGACGTCGTTATGGCTACAAAATTTACTATGGGAATCATAAACTGAAAGCTAAACAAAATTAGACTATTGAGGGGGACCCCCGAGTGAAGAATCAGGCGTCTCGTTGATTAGATGCTGCAGATCCAGGAACTCAGTAGAGGTCCCTTCGGGGGGATAGCCAGCCCCCTTAAAGTGTTGGATGGCCCCCTCATACCCTATCTCTAGGAGGTCGAGGGTATAGCCTCCAAGGATATCGGAGAACTCCTCGAAAGCAAGGAATGCCTTCTTCCGGTTCTCCCACCGACCTTCTTCGCCCGCCCGATACGAGAGCAGCTCCTCCTTAGCCTTCTTGGTTTGGTCCGCTAGCTTGTCCCGACGTTTGGCCTCGTACTCTGCCTAAGCAGTTCTGATTTGCTCAGCTTGAAGTAGTCTGGTCTCAGCTTTCTTGGCCTAGGCTTTATACTCCACCGCCTCTGCGGCTTTAGCCCGTAGCGCCTCCATCTTGGTCGCCTGGAGCTCTAGTTCCTACGCCTTTAGTCTGAGGTCATTCTCAAAGAGGATGGCTCTGGCTTTGAAGATGGTCGTCTCGGACTGGGCCAAGCCGAGCTCCACTTACTTGTCCTGGAGCCGAGTCTTTAGGCCCGCCACTTGATCCTGCATTTGTTGGAAGGTGGCGGTCAGGGGAGGCAGGTGAGCCATCAACTCTAGGTGGTACCCCCAGAACTTCAAGAAAGAAAGAATAGTAGGGTTAGCTGAGGTGATATATATTAATCACAAAAAACAAGAATGGCACCGTTAGGAAAATGCTTACCTTGACTAGATGGGTGTTTATCTCGTCGCTGATCGCTGGGATGGATTTCCCCTTAGTCGAGTCCCTAATGGCGTCTCGGATTTCTTGAAGAAAACCCCGAGACGGTCTCTCCTGATTTGGTCGTGGCCGGCTTGACACCTCTTGAAGAGGGCTTGGACTGCAAGGATAGGAGGAGGAAGGTTCTTCTGAAGTCGGAGGGGCTCTCGGATACTCCTCTAGCGGGGGTTTCGGGACATCCAGCCTTGTGCCGTTGGGTCCCTTGCTGCTTGGTCCCTCGCCACTTGGCCCGGCCGAAAGTCGAGCACTTGGGTGAGGGGAGGAGTGTTGGGATGGGCTCCCTTCTGCAGATGAGAGCACCACACGACTTTTCTTGTGTCGTCTCCGCTGCTCCTCCGAGTCCCCTGAGCTTATCACCTCAGCCACCATGGAGGGCCGAGGTGGAGGGGGGACATCCGAGCCAGCCTCCTCGGGCATCTCGAAAGGAGCGTCCTCAGGAGGGAGCACTTGGGCCCCCTTCCACTTCAGCTTCTTGCTGATGAAGGCCTGAAACATGACTTCAGCTGTCATGAGAAAAGAAAGCTGGTTAGTAAATAAAAATAAGATAAAAACGGAGAGTAAGGTGGAGGTTGTTTTTACCTAGTGAGCCACTCAGCTCGGCCTCTATCGGACTTATATCAAAACGATATAAAAGTCCCTCCTCCAACAGGACATTCATGTCAAATCTCAAGCTGTGTAGAATCGCGACTATCTCTCGGTAGGAGGAGGATTTCTGGAAGTGCCGAATGGAAGGGGAGGGTGGCAACTCGAGCTGCCACCCGGTCAGCCAGATGAAAGGACACTCAGGGCGGACATACAAGAATTTGGATTTCAAATGCTTGTGGGAGGTAACAAGGTTCGACAAGAATTTTACTTCTTGACAAGCCGAGAAGAAAAAGATGTCGACCTCTTTCTTCTTATGGATGAAGCAGGAGTGGAAGGCTTCGGCCAAGAGGGGGAGATGATAAAATAAAAAGATAATAATAAAACCCTCGACAATGCTAATGGCGTTAGGGGATAACTAGTTTAGGGGGATCCGAAAGTAGGAAGACAAATCGACGAAAAAAGGTTGAAGGGGAAAGCGAAGACCAATAGGTAACTGGTTAAGGAAAAAGGCGATGAATTCGGGAGGAGGCTCGTGAGGTCGCTGGTCCCATTGAGGAGACCGTAACCTATATGAGTTGGAGATATGGAAGGCAGCCCGTGTTAGTAATATACGAGAGATGTCCTAAGAAAATAGCCTTATGTTTGAACCATTTATATGATAAATGAAGAATCACTATTTCAGTATACATGTTCACATGTATTTAATTAGATCTTAAACTCATTTACTGAATGTCCATGATACGATTCATAGCATAAGAGAATTTGTGATTGGATCACAATTAGTTAGTATCTCTACATGTGTAATTGTGATGTATCAGAATTATCCCTAGTCGATGAATTGATGGATTAGGACACCATCAAGTCTTTCGAGACTAGAACGAGGTATACTCCTTGGTGTATCCAAGCAGCTGATTCTCACTGGCTGGAGATATTATGATGTCCGGAGTTAATCGTGGATGCTAGTTATGGTAACTAGTTCATTGGAGTGACCAGCCGTAAGACTTCATATGGTTCTCTGCATATATAGATATGTCAATGAAGTTCTTACTGCAGTTTAAGTGTGATGTTCCTTTGACTTGCAGTATTCAAGTCATCTTGATCATAAAGACTTATGCTTTGACATCTTAAACAAGCATCTCTGAGGAGATGTGGACCTGGGATGATTGGGTATAAGTCGAAGTGATCGAAGATGTTTGAATATCCTATAAAGGATTCACCACTCCTTGCGAGGAGATGGATACCCATGGCCTCTCGACGGATTGTTACTAAAGTCTTTGGCCAAAGCATTACATGTTTAGAGTAAGGTACTCTTGGATACATGTGCAGTAACTAAGTAACTAGAATCCGTAGGACGAGGAATTGATACTTGGGCTAGGTGTGACGTAGTCAACCTTGTGGGGACTGACACTATAGACCATGTCCTGAACCAAGTGGGCATAAGATGAGTGAAGGAAATGTGGCACGATTCATTGTAGCTGCTGAAGGGTTTTCAGAAATAGTTCTGGATCAACCGTTGATCTTTTCGATTAATTGGGGATCATGATGTACTACTAGGTGCCACTCATGATCGTTCTATAATTAATGGTTAATTATAGATGTCCAACATAAACAGAGAACCTATTTGGTCACACGCACAACGAGCGTAATCCGAAGGATTTAAAACGAGCTTGAGAATGAGATTCTCAGACCGAGAGAAACTAGGTTTAGTTGGACCAAACAAGGAGCGAACATTAAATCATTTCAGTAAAAATGGAAGCGTGGATGGGTCGTGTCTTATGAAGATATGATGGATGAACCAAATTGGTTTGGTTCTAATCCAATGGTGGAGAATAAACCAGTTTGGTTTGTTTTAAACGAATGAACCAAAGTTGGTTTGGTTCATTTTAACTTAAAATAGACCAAATCGATTTGGTTTATTTTAACTTAAATTAATGGAGCGAGTTAACGGACTTTTGGTTATTATCCGATAACCATTTGGAGAATTTGTTCTCTATAAAATAGGGCTTAAGGGTTTTGTGAAAACCTAATCAAAGCAAATCCAAGTTGCCGCCCACCCTCTCCTTCTCCTCTTGTGGTCGGCGCCCAAACCCTAGCTGCCGCCCCCCTTGTGCCGCCGTCCAAGCTTATTGCTGGCGTCCAAGCTTCATCCGGCGATCCTCCGGTGACCCTCCGGTAATCCTCCTTGGCTTCGGTGACTAAGGACTTGCTGGCCCTCTTCTCTTTGGCCGGCGCAAACTCCTCCACCAAGCTGTCCAGTTTTCTGGACAGATTGTTTCCTTCGTGTCGGAGCGTCATTTGGATGAAATTTGGAGCTCTGACAGCTGCTACATTTCTGGGGATTCAATCTCCGGTAATCCTCATAGGTGGAGGACGAAGGATTCGTCAAACGGTTGATGAATACCTCTCCGGAGAAGTGAGTTTTTGAGGACTCATTTTGAATCCGAATTTTGATTCGGATTGTGATCTTCTCTCGATCACATCGTCTTCCACACGAGGCTAGTGACTCGTACGAAGACGAGGCTCGTAACTTTGTGAAGTCATCCCGAAGATACTCGGCGTGGATACAGATAGAGGCAATTCTAGCGAGGATCGCTCCAGTTGATGTCTTTCCCGCTACACGTGATACGTCAGGTATACGTAGAATAAATTTACTTTTTTTGCAAAATTTGAAACTACGGTTATGTCTACACATGTTGTACTATGCATGCGTGTGGTGTGTGTGTTGTAATAAATTATATTTATTATTTTTATTTCTTCCGCTGTGCATATGTTTACGAAACATGTTCGAACACACACTCGCCGCGGTGCCGGAAATCCAACAGTGGTATCAGAGCCCAGGTTGTGTTTCGACATAATCATAAAATTGTTTTGCGATAGTCGTAATTGTATTTATTGAAATTTTTCTACTTTTGGAAAGTTAGAAATATTTATGGAAATTTTTAATTTTGGAAAGTCTAGAAGTATTTATGGAAATCTTCTACTATTGGAAAGTTAGAAGTATTTATAGAAATTAATATTTTCCATAAATAAAATATTTGATTAGATTTGGAAATATGTTTCCTAATTTAAATATGATTTGATTTCGGAAATCAAATCTTAAAATATTTTATTTCCATAAATAGTTTTGATGATTTATGAAATTTGTTTCCTAAATTGACTTTCCTTAATCAACACTTTCCACAAATAAAATATGTGATTAGATTTGAAAATTTATTTCCTAATTTAGTTATGATTTGATTTGTAGAATCAAATCTAAAACATATTTTATTTCCATAAATAGTTATGACATATAAGGAAATTTTGTATATGTCATAATTGTATGCCATGTAATTGCATTAGATGCACATCAT
The DNA here is from genome assembly GCA_025175895.1 of Wurfbainia villosa. Classification (NCBI taxonomy): domain Eukaryota; kingdom Viridiplantae; phylum Streptophyta; class Magnoliopsida; order Zingiberales; family Zingiberaceae; genus Wurfbainia; species Wurfbainia villosa. The sequence continues at coordinate 30,508,195 of CM045995.1, forward strand.
TATGTCATGCGTGTCATGACATGTAGATGTATGTCATGTATGTCATGCCATGTAGATAATAGTTATTTGCATGAAAAGAGGATGAGACATAAAAATTCTTATACAATACTAAAGCCTACACCTTCCATTAATATGGTTACAACCAGAGTTCTGTTTCTTGTTTGGGTTGTTGGACTCTCTCCAAGCCCAGCTCAAACCCGAACATGTTCAAACCATGGAATAGTTTAATACTAATATGGTAAGAGTCAGAGGTCAATCGTTAGCTTTGGTTGTTGAACTCTCTCCAAGCCGGGCTAATTGGTTGAATGTACTCTAACCATATTAAAACTATGTCTTGATTAATGGGTTGGCTTTAACCTGGAGCATCGGCTTGTTGGACTCTCTCCAAGGTCGATGTGAAGGGAGGTGAAGTTGGGTGTTATGCATATGATGTATACTTGTTAATGAGTTAACAACCCGATGTATGTGTGAACATTCAATTAGTTGATAGCACATTGTGATAGTTGCATATATGTGATATGCAATCGATATATTTGATACCTACCATCGTAGCTATGAATGGCTTGTTGGACTCTCTCCAAGGTTGTTCATATCTATGATGGATATCAGCCCATTCGGAGATGGACCTACGATCTCCCGAAGTGATTTTGGGGTTTTTGAAATTCAAAAAACGAATGGGATTTATGAATGTATATTGATGCATTTTAAATCATCTTTCTCATATATGCTCGTTTTGTATTTCTAAGTTAATTTATTGATCATGATGTCTTTGAATTTGCATTCCATTTTGGATTCGAATAAATTGACTGGGCCGAACTTCTTGGACTAGCTTAGAAACTTGAGAATTGTTCTCAAGGTTGAAAAACTTGCAAATGTCTTCGAAGTGCCTCTTCTCGTCCATCCTAGTGACAATGCAACTCTGGACCAATTTTTGGCCTATCAGAAACATGTGACTGATTCTGAAATGGCAAGTTGCATCATGCTAGCCACGATGGTACCCGAGCTGTGGAAGCAGCATGAGAATATGGATGCTCATACCATAGTCCTTCATCTTTATGAGTTGTTTGATGAGCAAGTGAGATTCGAAAGGTTCGCAGTCTCTAAGCTCCTCTTCACCTCTGAGATGCAAAAAGGTTCATCTGTGGTACTGCTCAACATGTTGAAGACTGTGGAGCCTTCTGAGAAGCATGAGCAGGGGACGGTGCTGTTAGTTGATTCCTCGAAGAAAGGTTCTAAGAGGGAGTCAAAGGAACAGTAGAAGAGGAAGAATAAAAAGGCAGAACCAGCTCAAAAGGGCACTTGCCATCATTATGGCAAGGAGGGTCATTGGCGAAGAAAACTGCAAGATTTATCTTGAGTCCGTAAAGAAGAATAAGGTATTAGATGCCCTATCTTCTTCAGATATCTTCATTATTGATTGTCATTATATTTCCTCAAACACTTGGGTATTGGATACTGGGTGTGGCTCACATATATGTAATGACATACATGGGCTAAGGAATAGAAGAAGACTCGTCAAGGGAGAGTCAAATTTATGTGTTGGGAATGGAGCAAAGGTTGTTGCACTCGCCATCGGAACGTATTTGTTGAAACTCCCTATAGGACTTGTCTTAGAATTGGACAATTGCTTTTAAGTTCCTTCATTGATAAAGAACATCATTTCTCTTTCTTGTTTAAATAGAAATGGGTACCATTTGACTTTTAGTAACAATTGTTGTTACATAACTTTGAATGGAGTTCTTTATGAGACTGGAACTTTAAGCAATGGTATTTATACGTTGGACGTATCCAGTGACAATTTCAATATCGAAGTGAGCAACAAGAGTGCTCAAAAGGATAATCAATTAGACTCCTACATGTGACATTGTCGTCTTGGCCATGCAAGCAAGAAATGCATGTCCGAATTACACCGATGTGGAATTCTGGAATCATTTGAATTGGATTCATACGATACATGCGAATCATGCTTAAAAGACAAGATGACTAAGTTACCTTTTACAGGAAAAGGCTAACGAGTGGGAGAGTTGCTAGGTCTAATACATACTGATGTATGTGGACTTATGTCAACTCAAGCTTTAGGAGGCTATAGCTACTTCATTACCTTCACCGATGATCACTCACGGTTTGGGTATGTGTTCTTGATGAAACACAAGTCTGAAGCCTTTGAAAGGTTCAAAGAGTTCAGAAATGAAGTAGAGAAACAACATGATAAGAGTATTAAAATACTTCGATCGGATCGAGGTGGTGAATACTTAAGTCAAGAGTTTCTAGATAATCTAAGAGACAATGGTATATTGTCTCAATGGACTCCGCCATATACACCACAGCATAATGGTGTATCTGAGAGGTGTAACCGGACCTTGTTGGACATGGTCAGGTCAATGATGAATCATGCGAATCTTCCTAAGTCCTTTTGGGGCTATGCACTTTAGACAGCTATTTACTTGTTAAACAGAATGTCAACCAAAGTAGTCTCTACTACTCTATATGAGATATGGAATAGTAAGAAACCTCATGTATCTTACTTGAAGATATGGGGTTGTCCTGCTTATGTGAAGTGGACTGTATCAGACAAATTGGATGCTAAGTCTGATAAATGTCTATTTATTGGATACCCTAAGGAAACAAGGGGTTACCAATTCTATCATCCTGTGGAACAAAAGGTGTTTGTTTCAAGGCATGCTGTGTTTCTAGAGAAAGAGTTTCTCTTGCAAGAAAACAGTGGGAGTGTCATCAAGCTTGAGGAGGCTCGAGAGACTCAAATAGGCATTGATGAGATACCTGGTGAAGCACAACAGACGATAACTCATAGTGATGAGCAATCGGTTGGACCTATTGAAACACCACATCTTCGTAGATCTGGTAGAACACGCAATATTCCTGAGAGATATGGATTTCTCATAAGTGAATCGAACGACGTGTTACTCATTGATGATGAGGAGCCTACCAGTTATGAAGAAGTTATAACAAGTTCATAAAGGGATAAGTGGCTTGAAGCCATGAAGTCGGAAATGGATTCCATATATGAAAACCAAGTTTGGAACTTGGTTGACCCACCTGAAGGCATAAAACCTATAGGGTGCAAGTGGGTTTTAAAGAAGAAAATCGACATGGATGGTAATGTTATTACCTATAAGGCTAGACTGGTGGCGAAAAGATATCGTCAAATGCAAGGTGCTGATTATGACGAATCCTATTCGCCTGTTGCTATGCTTAAATCCATTTGCATGCTCTTGGCCATAGCGGCTCATTATGATTATGAGATATGGAAAATGGATGTGAAAACAACTTTCCTTAATGGAAACCTGCTCGAGGACGTGTATATGATACAACCTGAGGGTTTCACATCGATTGATAAAACCAAGCTATGCAAATTGCGACGGTCCATATATGGATTGAAGCAAGCATCTAGGAGCTGGAATATCCATTTTGATGAGACAATCAAAAAGTTTGATTTCTCACAAAATCCAGACGAACCTTGTGTGTACAAGAAGGTTAGTGTGAATGCAATCGTGTTCCTAGTATTGTATGTCGATGACATATTACTTATAGGAAATGATGTTTCAGTCTTACAGTCAGTTAAGATTTGGTTGTCCAAGACATTCTCCATGAAAGACCTGGGAGAAGCAACCTAAATCCTCGGTATTAAGATCTATAGTGATAGATCGAAACGGTTGCTTGGTCATTCGCAGTCTACATATATAGACCGAGTGGTAAAGAGGTTTAGCATGTCAGAATCCAAGAAAGGTTTCCTACCCGTCAGACATGGGATACACCTTTCAAAGTCTATGTGTCCGCACACAGAAGACAAGAGGATTTGCATTAGTAAGATTCCCTATGCATCTGCAATAGGATCTATCATGTATACTATGTTATGTACGAGGCCCGATGTATCGTATGCTCTGAGTATCATGAGTAGATACCAGTCTGATCCAGGAATGGATCATTGGGCGGCTGTTAAGACAATCCTTAAGTACTTGTGAAGAACTAAGGATGTGTTCCTAATATATGGAGAAGGGGACATGATGATACGCGGGTATACGGATGCCAGCTTCCAGACATACAAGGATGATTCCAGGTCTCAATCTGAATACGTGTTCACCTTGAATGGGGGCGCAGTGAGTTGGAAAAGTTCCAAACAAGACACTGTAGCGGATTCTACCACTGAGGCAGAATACATTGCAGCTTCGGTAGCAGCAAAGGAAGTGATTTGGATCAAGAAGTTCATTTATGAACTTGGTGTGGTTCCATCCATTGTTGAAGCAATACCGGTCTACTGCGACAACAATGTAGCAATTGCACAGGCGAAAGAGCCAAGGTCTCATCAACGATCCAAACATGTGCTTCGCCGCTATCATCTGATCAGAGAGATAATTAGTAGGAAGAAAATACAAATCGAGAAAATCCCCACTGAAAGGAACTTAGCGGATCCTTTGACTAAGGCATTACCTCAAAGTAAGTTTGAGGATGATGTTAGAGCCTATGGTATTGGATACCGTAGCGATTGGTATTAGGCCAAGTGGGAGTTTATTAGTAATATATGAGAGATGTCCTAAGGCAATAGCCTTATGTTTGAACCATTTATATGATAAATGAAGATTCACTATTTGAGTATACATGTTCTCATGTATTTGATTATATCTTAAACTCATTTACTAAATGTCCACGATACAATTCATAGCATGAGAGAATTTGTGATTGGATCACAATTAGTGAGTATCTCTACATGTGTAATTATGATGTATCAGAATTATCCCTAGTCGATGAATTGATGGATTAGGACACAATCAAATCTGTCGAGACTAGCACGAGGTATACTCCTTGGTGTATCCAAGCAGCTGATTCTCACTGGTTGGAGACATTGTGATGTCCGGAGTTAATCATGGATGCTAGTTATGGTAACTAGTTCATTGGAGTGACCAGCCGTAAGACTTCATATGGTTCTCTGCATATATAGATATGTCAATGAAGTTCTTACTGTAGCTTAAGTGCGATGTTCCTTTGACTTGCGGTATTCAAGTCATCTTGATCATAAAGACTTATGCTTTGACATCTTAAGCAAGCATCTCTGAGGAGATGTGGACCTGGGATAATTGGGTATAAGTCGAAGTGATCGAAGGTGTTTGAATAGCTTATAAAGGATTCACCACTCCTTGCGAGGAGATGTATACTCATGGCCTCTCATCGGATTGTTACTAAAGTCTTTGGTCAAAGCATTACATGTTTAGAGTAAGGTACTCTTGGATACATGTGCAGTAACTAGAATCCGTAGGACGAGGAATTGATACTTGGGCTAGGTGTGACGTAGTCAACCTAGTGGGGACTAACACTATAGACCATGTCCTGAACCAAGTGGGCATAAGATGAGTGAAGGGAATGGGGCACGATTCATTGTAACTGCTGAAGGGTTTTCAGAAATAGTTCTGGATCAACCGTTGATCTTTTCGGTTAATTGGGGATCATGATGTACGACTAGGTGCCACTCATGATCGTTCAATAATTAATGGTTAATTATAAATGGCCAACATAAACCGAGAACCTATTTGGTCACACGCACAACGAGCATAATCCGAAGGATTTAAAACGAGCTTGAGAATGAGATTCTCAGACCGAGAGAAACTAGGTTTGGTTGTACCAAAGAAGGAGCGAGCATGAAATCATTTCAGTTGCAATTGAAGCGTGGATGGGTCGTGTCTTATTAAGACATGATGGATGAACCAAATTGGTTTGGTTCTAATCCAATGGTGGAGAATAAACCAAAGGAGTTTGATTTGTTTTAAACGAATGAACACAAGTTAGTTCAGTTCGTTTTAATTTAAAATAGACCAAATCAGTTTGGTTTATTTTAACTTAAATTAATGGAGTGGGTTAACGAGATTTTTGTTATGATCCAATAACCATTAGGAGAATTTGTTCTCTATAAAATAGGGCTTAAGGGTTTTGTGAAAACCTAATCAAAGCAAATTCAAGTTGCCACCCACCCTCTCCTTCACCTCTTGTGGTTGGCGCCCAAACCCTAGCCGCCGCCCACCCTTGTGCCACCGTCCAAGCTTTTTGTCGGCATCCAAGCTTCAGCGGCGATCTTCCGGCGACCCTCCGGTAATCCTCCTTGGCTCCGGTGACCAAGGACTTGCTAGCCCTCTTCTCTTTGGCCGGCGCAAACTCCTCCACCAAGCTGTCCAGTTTTCTGGACAGCTTGTTTCCTTCGTGTCGGAGCGTCGTTTGAACGACGTTTGGAGCTCTGACAGTGGCTACTTAGATGGGGATTCGATCTTCGGTAATACTCATAGGTGGAGGATGAAGGATTCGTCAAAAGGTTGATGAATACCTCTCCGGAGAAGCGAGTTTTTGAGGACTCATTTTGAATCCGAATTTTGATTCGGATTGTGATCTTCTCTCGATCACATCGTCTTCGACACGTGGCTAGTGACTCGTACGAAGACGAGGCTCATGACTTTGTGAAGTCATCCCGAAGATACTCAGTGTGGATACGGATAGAGGCGATTCTAGCAAGGATCGCTCCGGTTGATGTCTTTCTCGCTAAACGTGATATGTCAGGTATACGTAGAATAAATTTTCTTTTATTGGAAAATATGAAACTACGGTTATGTCTACACATGTTGTACTATGCATGCGTGTGTTTTGTGTGTTGTAATAAATTAGATTTATTATTTTTATTTCTTCCACTGTGCACTTGTTTATGAAATATGTTCGAACATACACTCGCCGGGGTGCCGGAAATCCAACAGGCTCGTGAGGTCGCTGGTCCCTTTGAGGAGACCGTAACCTATATGAGTTGGGGATATGGAAGGCAGCCCGTGCCTCGGAGCGAACCTCCGAGTCGACGGTGATGCGGGCTTTCAGATACCAGAGATCGGTATTTGAAGCCATGGTGAAGAAAGGAAATAATGAAAAAGGAAAGAAAGCGCAGAACAGAGGACTTACAAACTGGACGATGCCGGAGAAGAAGAAAAAGGTCGACGAAAAGGGGGCAAGGTGAGCGGCGCACGTAAAAATGACAAAAAGAAAGGAGCGAAGGGTCACTTATAGGGGCACCACAGCGGTTCCCCTTCCGAGGTTCCTCTTTTGGGACACGTTGCGTAACTAGATGAACCCTAGAAAGGCGAGACAATCATAACAAAATCGTCGCATTAATAAGTATGTCCAAAAGTGAGATTTTCTCAGTTCCCGAGAAACCCCTACTAGGTGCCACCTCCCATGCCTCATTAAGAGGACAGAGGGGAAAGTCATGGCCTAATCAGACCAATCTAGTCAGCCAAGCTACGCCTATCCTTCGACTAGACTCGGGGAGGGGGGATGCTTATGATACCGGGCAAAACTAACCTATGACTAGGCAAACAGTTGGATATACCATGTCAGCTATTATATCAGACGCCCAGCATCTCGGCTCGAACTTCTATTACGTCAGACGTCCCGCATCTCGGCTTGGACTTCTATTACGCTAGACGCGCCCTGCGTCTCGGCTCAGACTCCTACTACGCTAAGTACTTCTCGGCCAATCCACCTCACGTCTCGGCAAAGGCACGTCCGACACACGACCTGTCAATATGAGCTATCTTATTCAGTCATAGGACCAGGTGATTATTTTATGATTCAAGAGCCTACATGGAAATCCTCGTCATCATATCCCTTCGACAAAAAGGCAAACTCCTCTGTCAAGATTCAGATGGATGGCTGCAACATTAATTAGGATTTGCCTCCTATCAACTGTGCGACGTGTATTAATTGTAACCCACGTACAAAAGCAGATGCCCCCGTCGGGTTTCAGAGGGATGACTGTGGCATTAATTAGGATTTACCTCCTATCAATCATGCGACGTATATTAATTGCAGCCCACGCGCTCACTACATTTACGAGGGTCATGATCGTGGCATATGTCTCTCTGAGGTCATATCGCCTTCACTGGCAGTATCCATTGGTAGGGGAGCTCCCCCACTATATATATGACTTCCCCTGGGAGGAGAAGGGAGATTCGTGCATTCTCAACTTCATCTCTCTATTCCCTTCTTCATCTTCATACTAATTTCCTGCCTTGAGTGTTGGAGGGGCCTTGCCGAGATCTCTCTCAGCGCCCTTAATTACTTGTTGTTTTAGAGGAGTTCCATTCGGCTCGGCTCCTCTCATTCGGCTTGGCCATCTGTGAAGGCGATGCTCTAGCTATCCTCGACCTTTCCCCATATCAACCCTTCTCACGCGAGTTGGTGACCCTCACTGCTTTCGCCACCGGGGCACCTCACCATCACCGTCTCGACAGGAAATAATATAATTAACCAACACTTGATTAATTATCAATTTATTAATCTCATAGTTATTCTATTATAAACTTGAGAGTGAACCCTTAAATTTATAGAATAATTTTACTCAAAGAGAATTAATCCATTGATATAATCATTACATGACAATTTGATCCACCATGTATGGTTCACAATCAAGGCTAGGTGTTGTCCCCACGAGAGAGCCTTACGGCTAGTATGATAGCAGAGTACTACAAAAAAAAAATCAAGATTGCGACGAATTTTTGTAATGAAAAAAGTTCGTTGCAAATGTGCAACGAAATTTATGACGAATTATTAAATCGTCACTAATTAGTAATGATTTTTGCAACAAAAAAATTTTTGTAGAAATTTTTTTAACATTTGCAATAAATTAAATTTTGTCGCTATTTTGCAACATATATGATTTTTCTTTGGAAATTGGCGATGAAAATTCAAATTTGTTGTAAATTTTTGCGAAGAGATGAATTATTAAATCGTCACTAATTAGTAATGATTTTTACAACAAAAAAATTTTTGTAGCAAAATTTTTAACATTTGCAATAAATTAAATTTCATCGTTATTTTGCAACATATTATGGATTTCTCATAAGTGAATCGAACGACGTGTTACTAATTGATGATGAGGATCCTACCAGTTATGAAGAAGTTCTAACAAGTTCATAAAGGGATAAGTGGCTTGAAGCCATGAAGTCGGAAATCGATTCCATATATGAAAACTAAGTTTGGAACTTGGTTGACCCACCTGAAGGCATAAAACCTATAGGGTGCAAGTGGGTTTTAAAGAAGAAAACCGACATGGATGGTAATGTGATTACCTATAAGGCTAGACTGGTGGCGAAAAGATATGGTCAAATGCAAGGTGCTGATTATGACGAATCCTATTCGCCTGTTGCTATGCTTAAATCCATTTGGATGCTCTTGGCCATACCGGCTCATTATGATTATGAGATATGGAAAATGGATGTGAAAACAACTTTCCTTAATGGAAACCTGCTCGAGGACGTGTATATGATACAACCTGAGGGTTTCACATCGATTGATAAAACCAAGCTATGCAAATTGCGACGGTCTATATATGGATTGAAGCAAGCATCTAGGAGCTGGAATATCCATTTTGATGAGACAATCAAAAAATTTGATTTCTCACAAAATCTAGACGAACCTTGTGTGTACAAGAAGGTTAGTGTGAATGCAATCGTGTTCCTAGTATTGTATGTCGATGACATATTACTTATAGGAAATGATGTTTGATCTTCTGATCGATTAAGATTTGGTTGTCCAAGACATTCTCCATGAAAGACCTGGGAGAAGCAACCTACATCCTCGGTATTAAGATCTATAGAGATAGATCGAAACGGTTGCTTGGTCATTCGCAGTCTACATATATAGACCGAGTGGTAAAGAGGTTTAGCATGTTAGAATCCAAGAAAGGTTTCCTACCCGTCAGACATGGGATACACCTTTCAAAGTCTATGTGTCCGCACACAGAAGACGAGAGGATTTGCATGAGTAAGATTCCCTATGCATCCGCAATAGGATCTATCATGTATACTATGTTATGTACGAGGCCCGATGTATCGTATGCTCTGAGTATCATGAGTAGATACTAGTCTGATCCAGGAATGGATCATTGGGCGGCTGTTAAGACAATCCTTAAGTACTTGTGAAAAACTAAGGATGTGTTCCTAATATATGGAGAAGGGGACATGATGATACACGGGTATACGGATGCCAGCTTCCAGACAGACAAGGATGATTCCAGGTCTCAGTCTGAATACGTGTTCACCTTGAATGGGGGCGCAGTGAGTTGGAAAAGTTCCAAACAAGACACTGTAGCGGATTCTACCACTGAGGCAGAATACATTGCAGCTTCGGTAGAAGCAAAGGAAGTGATTTGGATCAAGAAGTTCATTTATGAACTTGGTGTGGTTCCAACCATTGTTGAAGCAATACCGGTCTACTGCGACAACAATGGAGCAATTGCACAAGCGAAAGAGCCAAGGTCTCATCAACGATCCAAACATGTGCTTCGCCGCTATCATCTGATCAGAGAGATAATTAGTAGGAAGAAAATACAAATCGAGAAAATCCCCACTGAAAGGAACTTAGCGGATCCTTTAACTAAGGCATTACCTCAAAGTAAGTTTGAGGATGATGTTAGAGCCTATGGTATTGGATACGGTAGCGATTGGTATTAGGCCAAGTGGGAGTTTGTTAGTAATATATGAGAGATGTCCTAAGGCAATAGCCTTATGTTTGAACCATTTATATGATAAATGAAGATTCACTATTTGAGTATACATGTTCTCATGTATTTGATTAGATCTTAAACTCATTTCCTAAATGTCCACGATACAATTCATAGCATGAGAGAATTTGTGATTGGATCACAATTAGTGAGTATCTCTACATGTGTAATTATGATGTATCAGAATTATCCCTAGTCGATGATTTGATGGATTAGGACACCATCAAATCTGTCGAGACTAGCACGAGGTATACTCCTTAGTGTATTCAAGCAGCTCATTCTCACTGGTTGGAGACATTGTGATGTCCGGAGTTAATCGTGGATGCTAGTTATGGTAACTAGTTCATTGGAGTGACCATCCGTAAGACTTCATATGGTTCTCTGCATATATAGATATGTCAATGAAGTTCTTACTGTAGCTTAAGTTCGATGTTCCTTTGACTTGCGGTATTCAAGTCATCTTGATCATAAAGACTTATGCTTTGACATCTTAAGCAAGCATCTCTGAGGAGATGTGGACCTGGGATGATTGGGTATAAGTCGAAGTGATCGAAGGTGTTTGAATAGCCTATAAAGGATTCACCACTCCTTGCGAGGAGATGTATACCCATGGCCTCTCATCAGATTGTTACTAAAGTCTTTGGTCAAAGCATTACATGTTTAGAGTAAGGTACTCTTGGATACATGTGCAGAAACTAGAATCCGTAGGACGAGGAATTGATACTTGGGCTAGGTGTGACGTAGTCAACCTAGTGGGGACTGTTGGTGCAGTGGGCACCTAAGTCAAACCTAAGTTTTGATTATAGCAAACGATACAAAGTTAAGCTTATATTGTTATCTCACGAGCTAAATCAAGTGTGCAGAAATGTCTCAATGCTGGAGCTGAAGGCTAGCGACACCCGGAGGAAGCCGCGGTGGTCGGGCGATACTCGAGTTACTTCGGAGGGAGCCGAAGGAATCGAATGGAAGGCCGGAAGCAAAAGCGACACGTAAGTATCGAGGTAAGCTCGTGTGTGCGAGCGTAAGTGAGGTCTTATCCTCTTTACGGGGATGATCTTAAGCGTAGATCCGACCAAAGACATCCCATAGATGGTCTAGGTCGAGATCGGATGGTCGGAGGCCGTCAAAATAATGTTTTCTTTGAGCTAACTTTGCCCTGCAGCTAGCATCAGTCGACTGCCAGCTTGGAGGACTCGATCGCCACAACAATGATCGCTGGAAGATCAAGACTATCGACCGATCGCATCGATCGATCGATGATGGCCATCAGTCGACTGATGGTCAATGATCATATTCGAGGAGTCAAGGATTATCACCAAATTTCAAGAGAAGATGTGCTCAAATTTGATTGGCTAGGGTTCCTCTCGAAAAGGGGCTCAAAGGCAATAAAAGGAGGGCCAAACCTAGGGTTTCATAACAATTTCTAAGTGCTCAAAAGCCTCCGTTACACTGCAACTCTCCGACAACGAAGTCCTTCAATTCCGACGTCTAGGTTTAACTTTCCTTATTATTTTTGTACGTCGGTATTAGTTTTTTTTGTTATCAGTTTGTCATTTACATTTCCGGAGCTTTTATCGTATACGAGGAGAGGGGGAGTGTCCCTCTATCTCAAGTTTTTGTGGTTCCTTCTTGTATCGATTAACTCCTACCTCTAACGAGGAGGAGTTCCTTTAGTGCTTTTGCCCTCCGTACGTGGTCAAGGACCACTAGGGCCTTGGAGTAGTAGCCGAAGGCTACGAACCAAGTAAAACTTCATTGTCTTTATTTACTTTACCTTTCCGCCGCAATTAATTAATTATTTCTTGAGTTTTAACGAACGAAAGAAAAAGAAAAGGTTTTTCGCTATTCACCCCCCCCCTCTAGCGAACCACATCGATCTAACAATTGGTATCACAGCCGGGGGTTGCTAAGATTTGGTGAAACCACCAATCTAGCCATTTTTCACAGATTTATTTTTCTTTTATTTCTGTTTATTTTAGATTTTTTTCGCTTTGTTAAATCTACTCCCGCACTACTAATCCAAGACGCGAGTCTTGGTACTTTTTGTCTGTTTTTGTCGTTGCTAGTTTTTCCTTCGTCTTCTTTTGTCTTTTGTTCTAATGGCCCATCTCGAGGGTTTTAGCACCGTCCGACCTCCATTTTACAATGGAGATGACTTCCGTTATTGGAAGGGTCGGATGGAATGCTTTCTCAAAACCCAAATCGAGATGTGGATCATAATCCAAACGGGTTTCACACTTCCAACTAATGAAGTGGGTGACTCCTTGGATTATGATCAATGGACCATTGCGACAAAACGACAAGTCGAAGCCGACGCCAAGGCAACACAAATCCTTCAATGCGGCCTATCCAAGGAAGAGCTAAATCGCGTCGGCCCCTTCATAAGCGCAAAGGATCTTTGGACAAAGCTAATCGAGTTACACGAAGGATCGGATCAAGCTAAGGTTTGCAAATGTGATTTGTTATTCAATAAATTGTACACACTAAAAATGCAGGAACACGAGTCCGCGACGCAACTCCACGCCCGTGTCCAAGACATAATCAACAACCTACACGCAATCGGGCAAAAGGTTGAAAACCGCGACCTTATAAGGTATGTCCTAAACTCTTTTCCGAGGACTACCTTATGGGCATCCATGGTTGATGCCTATAAGGTCTCCAAGGATCTTTCTAAAATTAGGTTAGATTAACTCTTTTCCGATTTCGAATTACATGAACAATCCAACTCGGAACCTGAGAGGGTAATAGCCTTGTTTGCAGGTTCAAAGAAGAAGAAAATCGCAAGCAAGCCACCACCAACCGAGGAGGAAGACGAGTCCGAAGAAGAAGTTGACCCGGAGTTGACTGCCGAACTAATGAACCTAGCTCGAAGGATAGCCAAGGGACGAAAGCGAACCACGACTCGACCCAACCAAGGTAAGCCTAAAAGTTCTAACATTAGGTGTTATGAGTGCAACAGATTTGGACATATCAAGTCTGAGTGCCCCAAGCTCAACCACCAAGCACCTAAGCATAAGAAGGCCCTCAACGCGACATGGGAAGAAGCGTCATCCGAAGAAGACGAAGACCACGTCTTCATGGCGAAATCAATTGAGTCAGACACGGAGACCGAACTTGAGTCAGAACCTGAGGATGACTCGGACTACGAAGCTACCTTCAAGTCAAGCCACGGATACGCATCCGGTTCAAAAGATACCCTTAAGGTGAGTCGAGCTTTATTTAATACTTTACATAATATGGTTAGGTTTTTGTCTAGGAAGTTAGCTAAGTCCGAGTCCAAGGTCGAGACCTTGGTTGAGGAAGTTAAACTCCTCAAACACGAGGTCTCCCTAACCTCTTCGACTAGTCGAGTTCAAGAGAAGCACTCAACTCGGGTTGAAAAACTCAAAGTTGAGAACTCACTCTTGAAAAGTCAAGTCGAAGATCTTAGGAATACGTTGGAAAAGTTTACTTTGGGATCCAAAGGACTTGACCTCCTACTTGGATCGCAAAGGGCCGTGTACAACAAGGCCGGACTAGGATTTAGCTCAAACACGATCAATAAGTCGTATATGTCAATCGTAAGTAGACATAAAAAATGTGTCCAAGCATGGGTCCCTAAGAATCTTTTGATTTCAACTCTAGGATCCAACCCGTACTGGATTCCCAAGGACCAAATCCACTATGTGGATAGACCGAACCGATTCAACGGTCTAGGGGGAGCCAGTACAAAACATGTTTGTGTTTTAACTTAGAAATTGCATACTTAGATTTTTTTTGTTTTTTTTCTTTCACTCACTTAGAACACGCAAATAACCAACTAAAATCCTTCAAAAAGATTGAGCCTCGGGGAGCCTCTTTTCAAATAACCAACTCCTCAACTAAGTGTCTTATGACACGGCAAGAGGAATCATGGTTGTGGCACCGATGACTCGGTCACTCCCACCCAAGACTCGTCCACAAGATGAGTCAGAGTGGCTTAGTCAGAGGCTTACCCAACCTCAACAATTTGGTTAATAAAATCTGTAATGCTTGTCAACAAGGAAAACAACCTAGGACACAAAACAAGTTAACTAACCAAGAACGAACCTCAAGTGTACTTGAGCTCCTGCATATGGATCTATTCGATTCACATGGAGCCAAGTCTCTCAATAGAAGTCAATATTGCTTAGTCATAATTGACGACTACTCCAGGTTTACCTGGGTTAGGTTCATCTAACATAAAAATGATACCCTAGATCAATTAATCAATCTATTCAAATTAATCGAGAATCAAAAAGACCTTAAGGTTAAAAGACTTAGAAGCGATCATAGTGGTGGATTCGAAAATCAAAGGTTCACCGACTTCTGTAACCTAAACGGATACCACCATGAATTCTCTTGCCCTAGGACCCCTCAACAAAATGGCCTAGTGGAGCAGAAAAACCGAACTCTACAAGAAGCCGCTAGGACCATGTTGAATGAATACGACTTACCCGATAGATTTTGGGCAGAAGCTGTTAGCACGGCTTGCTATGTCCAAAATAGGATCCTTATGGTAAAGAGGCACCTTAAGACCTCGTACGAGATTTATCACGATAAAATACCTAACATCAAGTACTTTAGGGTATTTGGGTGTAAGGTACATATCCTAAATACTAAGGATTACCTAGGGAAATTTACATCCAAAACCACGACCGGAATATTTCTAGGATACACAACTACAAGTAGAGCTTATAGAGTATATAACCACGACACCCTTAGAGTCGAGGAGACTATCAATGTAGTATTTGATGAAGGACATGAACCTACAAAACCCCCGGCAACCCCAATAAGCGAGCCGATTCATACTAAACCTAACTCTGATCCGGAGATCAGGTCTAGTGTTAATCCTAACCTAGGTCAACCTAGTCACTCTACTGATCAAGTGATAGATGACTCCAACCAAACTAGTGTTCAACCAAGTCACCCCATTGATCAAGCATTAGGTGACACAAACCCAACCCAATCTAGGATTCAGACTAACCACCCTATCGATCAAGTGATAGGAGATCCTAATCTAGGAGTTCGAACTAGAGCATCCTATAGGAACCTTAGTCAAATTTCCTTAATTTCAAAGATAGAACCCAAATCAATTGAACAAGCTCTTCTTGATCCCGATTGGATTATTGCAATGCAAGAAGAGCTAGCTCAATTTACTAGGAATGAAGTGTGGGAATTAGTACCACCACCTAAAGACAAGGTGGGTGTTTCGAAATAAGCTTGATGATAAAGGTGAAGTAGTTAGAAACAAGGCTAGGTTAGTCGCCAAAGGATTTAGCCAAGTCGAAGGCTTAGATTACGACGAAACCTATGCCCCAGTAGCTAGACTCGAATCCATTCGAATGTTGCTAGCTTATGCCGCACATCGAGGATTTAAGCTGTTTCAAATGGATGTTAAGTCGGCATTCCTAAATGGATACATTAAAGAAGAAGTTTATGTTAGATTCGAAAATCTAGATAAACCCGACCATGTTCTAAAACTTAAGAAAGCTCTCTATGGACTTAAACAAGCTCCTCGAGCTTGGTACGAGAGACTTTCAATACATCTTAAGTCAAAAGGGTTTAACCAAGGCTTAGTTGACCCAACTCTTTTCGTAAAAACCTTAGGTAAAGAAATATTCATAGCTCAAATTTACGTAGATGATATAATTTTTGGAACCTCTAACTCAGCCTTACTAAACGAGTTCGTTTCGCTCATGGAAAGTGAGTTCGAAATGAACTTGGTAGGCGAGTTAAGTTTCTTTTTAGGTCTACAAATTAAACAAACTAAGGATGGTATATACCTATATCAACAAAAATACACTAAGGAGTTAATTAAAAGATTTGGAATGCAAGACGCTAAGGTAATAAACACCCCAATGGCGATAAATGTTAACATAGGAGAAGACCTAGAAAGTAAGTCCATTGACTTAAAGTACTATAGGAGCGCAATAGGAAGTCTTCTATACTTAACTGCGAGTCGACCCGACATCCTATTCGTAGTAAGTATGTGCGTCAGGTTTCAAACCTGTGCTAAGGAGTCTCACCTAAACCTAGTTAAGCGTATCCTTAGATATCTAAAGGGTACACTTAATGTCGGTATTTGGTATCCTAGATCTAGCGAGTTCGAACTAATCGGCTACTCCGATTCGGATTATGCCGGTAGTAAACTCGACAGAAAGAGCACGAGTGGTTGTTGTCAACTACTCGGCTCGAGTCTAGTGAGTTGGTGCAGTAGGAAGCAACATTGTGTTTCCTTATCTACCACCGAAGCCGAATACATCGCGATGGGTGAGTGTGTCACGCAGCTTCTTTGGATGAAGCACACTCTCCACGACTTTAAGTTAGACTTTACAAATACTAAACTTCACGTAGATAACATTAGTTCAATTAATCTTACAAAGAATCTGATATGTCACTCTAGGACCAAACATATAGAGGTCAAACACCATTTCATTCGAGAACATGTGGCCAACGGAGCCATACACCTCGAATACGTCAAATCGAAGTCTAACTTAGCAGATCTATTTACTAAACCCCTACCCGAAGCCGAATTTAGTCTACTAAGACGAAAATTGGGCATGTGAGTAATAGAATAGGTACATGCAAATTATATTTTCTTACTACTATTTCTTAACTTTCATTTTTGTTATGGAACTAGTATAGGACATATCTTAGATATCATGTACCTATAGATTTAAGGAGCCAATACATCTCACAACACATAGGACTAATGTGTTTGTGTACTTAGCCACGTAGATGGGCGTGAGATGTTAGGACCTTACTCCTGGTTCCAGATGTAGACCTAGTGCATCGCTATGAACCACGGAGTATAATCATACATGCTAACCGACTCTGACCAGGACTGGTTGATCCTTCATATCAATCAAGCCAAATATGAGTCGAACATTTTATAGATGAACTTATTTTCAGTATATTATTTTTAAAAAAATAAAAATAAAAATGTGGAACATGCTTGGACTTTAAATTTAACATTTGTCTTGTTTTCCACACACCCCTTACTCTTTTCGATATACGGCAAAAGGGGGAGAAAAAGGGGAAAAAGGATAAAAGTTAAGGAGTCAAAATTTAATTTTTTTTTGATAACTTAACTCTTACTTCATAATTAAACCAAAAGTTAACGTTAAGTTTTGAAAACTTATTTAACCAAAAGGCCAGGGTTAAGAAATCATTTGGTTTCTTAACTTAAAACTTATTTTAAACACTATGGCCAACATTAAGTAATTTCTGTTACTTAATTCTTTTTCTTAGTAGCAAATATCTAGGGGGAGAGTTAAAACCCTTTCTCAAGTACTTACCCTCGGTCAAGGGGGAGCACTTGAAAAAGGATTTTTATATACTCTTACTAATTCATAATCTCATACTTATTTTTGTCTTAACTTTGTATGTGGGTTTGCCATAAATCAAAAAGGGGGAGATTGTTGGTGCAGTGGGCACCTAAGTCAAACCTAAGTTTTGATTATAGCAAGCGATACAAAGTTAAGCTTATATTGTTATCTCACGAGCTAAATCAAGTGTGCAGAAAAGTCTCAATGCTGGAGCTGAAGGCTAGCGACACCCGGAGGAAGCCGCGGTGGTCGGGCGATACTCGAGTTACTTCGGAGGGAGCCGAAGGAATCGAGTGGAAGGCCGGAAGCAAAAGCAACACGTAAGTATCGAGGTAAGCTCGTGTGTGCGAGCGTAAGTGAGGTCGTATCCTCTTTACGGGGATGATCTTAAGCGTAGATCCGACCAAAGACATCCCATAGATGGTCTAGGTCGAGATCGGATGGTTGGAGGCCGTCAAAATAATATTTTCTTTGAGCTAACTTTGCCTGCAGGCTAGCATCGATCGCTAACTTGGAGGACTCATGCAAACAAGCCGATCGACGTCAAGAGGACTCGATCGATCGCCATCGATCGATGATGGCCATCGACTGATGGTCAATGATCAGATTCGAGGAGTCAAGGATTATCACCAAATTTCAAGGGAAGATTTGCTCAAATTTGATTGGCTAGGGTTCCTCTCGAAAAGGGGCTCAAAGGCTATAAAAGGAGGGCCAAACCTAGGGTTTTATAACAATTTCTAAGTGCTCAAAAGCCTCCGTTACACTGCAACTCTCCGACAACGAAGTCCTTCCATTCCGAAGTCTAGGTTTAACTTTCCTTATTATTTTTGTACGTCGGTATTAGTTTTTTTTGTTATCAGTTTGTCATTTACATTTCCGGAGCTTTTATCGTATACGAGGAGAGGGGGAGTGTCCCTCTATCTCAAGTTTTTGTGGTTCCTTCTTGTATCGATTAACTCCTACCTCTAACGAGGAGGAGTTCCTTTAGTGCTTTTGCCCTCCGTACGTGGTCAAGGACCACTAGGGCCTTGGAGTAGTAGCCGAAGGCTACGAACCAAGTAAAACTTCATTGTTTTTATTTACTTTACATTTCCGCTGCAATTAATTAATTATTTCTCGAGTTTTAACGAACGAAAGAAAAAGAAAAGGTTTTTCGCTATTCTCCCCCCCTCTAGCGAACCGCATCGATCCAACAGGGACTATCACTATAGACCATGTCCTGAACCAAGTGGGCATAAGATGAGTGAAGGGAATGGGGCACGATTCATTGTAGTTGCTGAAGGGGTTTCAGAAATAGTTCTGGATCAACCGTTGATCTTTTCGATTAATTGGGGATCATGATGTACTACTAGGTGCCACTCATGATCGTTCAATAATTAATGGTTAATTATAGATGGCCAACATAAACCGAGAACCTATTAGGTCACACGCACAACGAGCATAATCCGAAGGATTTAAAACGAGCTTGAGAATGAGATTCTCAGACCGAGAGAAACTAGGTTTGGTTGGACCAAACAAGGAGCGAGCATGAAATCATTTCAGTTGCAATGGAAGCGTGGATGGGTCGTGTCTTATGAAGACATGATGGATGAACCAAATTGGTTTGGTTCTAATCCAATGGTGGAGAATAAACCAAAGGAGTTTGATTTGTTTTAAACGAATGAACACAAGTTAGTTCAGTTCGTTTTAACTTAAAATAGACCAAATCAGTTTGGTTTATTTTAACTTAAATTAATGGAGCGGGTTAACGGGATTTTGGTTATGATCCGATAACCATTAGGAGAATTTGTTCTCTATAAAATAGGGCTTAAGGGTTTTGTGAAAACCTAATCAAAGCAAATTCAAGTTGCCGCCCACCCTCTCCTTCACCTCTTGTGGTCGGCGCCCAAACCCTAGCCGCCGCCCACCCTTGTGCCACCGTCCAAGCTTGTTGTCGGCATCCAAGCTTCAGCCGGCGATCCTCCGGCAACCCTCCGGTAATCCTCCTTGGCTCCGGTGACCAAGGACTTGCTAGCCCTCTTCTCTTTGGCCGATGCAAACTCCTCCACCAAGCTGTCCAGTTTTCTGGACAGCTTGTTTCCTTCATGTCGGAGCGTCGTTTGAACGATGTTTGGAGCTCTGACAGTGGCTACTTTGATGGGGATTCAATCTTCGGTAATCCTCATAGGTGGAGGATGAAGGATTCATCAAAAGGTTGATGAATACCTCTCCGGAGAAGTGAGTTTTTGAGGACTCGTTTTGAATCCGAATTTTGATTCGTATTGTGATCTTCTCTTGATCACATCGTCTTCGACACGAGGCTAGTGACTCGTACGAAGACGAGGCTCGTGACTTTGTGAAGTCATCCCGAAGATACTCGGTGTGGATACGGATAGAGGCGATTCTAGCAAGGATCGTTCCGGTTGATGTCTTTCCCGCTAAACGTGATATGTCAGGTATACGTAGAATAAATTTTCTTTTATTGCAAAATTTGAAACTACGGTTATGTCTACACATGTTGTACTATGCTTGCGTGTGATTTGTGTGTTGTAATAAATTAGATTTATTATTTTTATTTCTTCCACTGTGCACATGTTTACGAAATATGTTCGAACATACACTCACCGGGGTGCCGGAAATCCAACAGGCTCGTGAAGTCGCTGGTCCCTTTGAGGAGACCGTAACCTATATGAGTTTGGGATATGGAAGGCAGCCCATGCCTCGGAGCGAACCTCGGAGTCGACGGTGATGCGGGCTTTCAGATACCAGAGATCGGTATTTGAAGCCATGGTGAAGAATAGAAATAATGAAAAAGGAAAGAAAGCGCAGAACAGAGGACTTACAAACTGTACAACGCCGGAGAAGAAGAAAAAGGTCGACGAAAAGGGGGCAATGTGAGCGACCCACGTAAAAATGACAAAAAGAAAGGAGCGGAGGGTCACTTATAGGGGTGCCACGGCGGTTCCCCTTCCGAGGTTCCTCTTTTGGGACACGTTGCGTAACTAGATGAACCCTAGAAAGGCGAGACAATCATAACAAAATCATCGCATTAATAAGTATGTCCAAAAGTGAGATTTTCTCAGTTCCCGAGGAACCCCTACTAGGTGCCACCTCCCATGCCTCATTAAGAGGACAGAGGGGAAAGTCATGGCCTAATCAGACCAATCTAGTCAGCCAAGCTACGCCTATCCTTCGACTAGACTTGGGGAGGGGGGATGCTTATGATACCGGGCAAAACTAACCTATGACTAGGCAAACAGTTGGATATACCACGTCAGCTATTATGTCAGACGCCCAGCATCTCGGCTCGGACTTCTATTACGCCAGACGTCCCGCATCTCGGCTTGGACTTCTATTACACTAGACGCGCCCCACGTCTCGGCTCATACTCCTACTACGCTAAGTACTTCTCGGCCCATCCACCTCACGTCTCGGCAAAGGCACGTCCGACACACGACCTGTCAATATGAGCTATCTTATTTAGTCATAGGACCAGGTGATTATTTTATGATTCAAGAGCCTACATGGAAATCCTCGTCATCATATCCCTTCGACAAAAAGGCAAACTCCTCTGTCAAGATTCGGATGGATGGCTGCAACATTAATTAGGATTTGCCTCCTATCAACCGTGCGACGTGTATTAATTGTAACCCACGTGCAAAAGCAGATGCCCCCGTCGGGTTTCAGAGGGATGGCTGTGGCATTAATTAGGATTTACCTCCTATCAATCATGCGATGTATATTAATTGCAGCCCACGTGCTCACTACATTTATGAGGGTCATGATCGTGGCATACGTCTCTCTGAGGTCATATCGCCTTCACTGGCAGTATCCATTGGTAGGAGAGCTCCCCCACTATATATATGACTTCCCCTGGGAGGAGGAAGGAGGTTCGTGCATTCTCAACATCATCTCTCTATTCCCTTCTTCATCTTCATACTAATTTCCTGCCTTGAGTGTTGGAGGGGCCTTGCCGAGATCTCTCTCGGCGCTCTTAACTGCTTGTTGTTTTGCAGGAGTTCCATTCGGCTCGGCTCCTCTCATTCGGCTCGGCCATCTGTGAAGGCGATGCTCCAGCTATCCTCGACCTTTCCCCACATCAACCCTTCTCTCGCGAGTTGGTGACCCTCACTGCTTTCGCCACAGGGGCACCTCACCATCACCGTCTCGACAGGAAATAATATAATTAACCAACACTTGATTAATTATCAATTTATTAATCTCATAGTTATTCTATTATAAACTCGAGAGTGAACTCTTAAATTTATAGAATAATTTTACTCAAAGAGAATTATTCCATTGATATAATCATTACATGACAATTTGATCCACCATGTATGGTTCACAATCAAGGCTAGGTGTTGTCCCCACGAGAGAGCCTTATGGCTAGTATGATAGCAGAGTACTACAAAAAAAAAAATCAAAATTGCGACGAATTTTTGCAATGAAAAAAGTTCGTTGCAAATGTGCAACGAAATTTATGACGAATTATTAAATCGTCACTAATTAGTAATGATTTTTTCAACAAAAAAATTTTTGTAGAAATTTTTTTAACATTTGCAATAAATTAAATTTTGTCGCTATTTTGCAACATATATGATTTTTCGTTGGAAATTGGCGATGAAAATTCAAATTTGTTGCAAATTTTTGCGACGAGACGAATTATTAAATCGTCACTAATTAGTAATGATTTTTACAACAAAAAAATTTTTGTAGCAAAATTTTTAACATTTGCAATAAATTAAATTTCATCGTTATTTTGCAACATATTATGGATTTCTTATAAGTGAATCGAACGACGTGTTACTCATTGATGATGAGGAGCCTACCAGTTATGAAGAAGTTCTAACAAGTTCATAAAGGGATAAGTAGCTTGAAGCCATGAAGTCGGAAATGGATTCCATATATGAAAACTAAGTTTGGAACTTGGTTGACCCACCTGAAGGCATAAAACCTATAGGGTGCAAGTGGGTTTTAAAGAAGAAAACCGACATGGATGGTAATGTGATTACCTATAAGGCTAGACTGGTGGCGAAAAGATATCGTCAAATGTAAGGTGCTGATTATGACGAATCCTATTCGCCTGTTGCTATGCTTAAATCCATTTGGATGCCCTTGGCCATACCGGCTCATTATGATTATGAGATATGGAAAATGGATGTGAAAACAACTTTCCTTAATCGAAACCTGCTCGAAGACGTGTATATGATACAACCTGAGGGTTTCACATCGATTGATAAAACCAAGCTATGCAAATTGCGACGGTCTATATATGGATTGAAGCAAGCATCTAGGAGCTGGAATATCCATTTTGATGAGACAATCAAAAAATTTGATTTCTCACAAAATCCAGACGAACCTTGTGTGTACAAGAAGGTTAGTGTGAATGCAATCATGTTCCTAGTATTGTATGTCGATGACATATTACTTATAGGAAATGATGTTTCAGTCTTACAGTTAGTTAAGATTTGGTTGTCCAAGACATTCTCCATGAAAGACCTGGGAGAAGCAACCTATATCCTCGGTATTAAGATCTATGGAGATAGATCGAAACGGTTGCTTGGTCATTCGCAGTCTACATATATAGACCGAGTGCTAAAGAGGTTTAGCATGTCAGAATCCAAGAAAGGTTTCCTACCCATCAGACATGGGATACACCTTTCAAAGTCTATGTGTCCGCACACAGAAGACGAGAGGATTTGCATTAGTAAGATTCCCTATGCATCCGCAATAGGATCTATCATGTATACTATGTTATGTACGAGGCCCAATGTATCGTATGCTCTGAGTATCATGAGTAGATACCAGTCTGATCCAGGAATGGATCATTGGGCGGCTGTTAAGACAATCCTTAAGTACTTGTGAAAAACTAAGGATGTGTTCCTAATATATGGAGAAGGGGACATGATTATACGCGGGTATACGGATGCCAGCTTCCAGATAGACAAGGATGATTCCAGGTCTCAGTCTGAATACGTGTTCACCTTGAATGGGGGCGCAGTGAGTTGGAAAAGTTCCAAACAAGACACTTTAGTGGATTCTTCCACTGAGGCAGAATACATTGCAGCTTCGGTAGAAGCAAAGGAAGTGATTTGGATCAAGAAGTTCATTTATGAACTTGGTGTGGTTCCAACCATTGTTGAAGCAATACCGGTCTACTGCGACAACAATGGAGCAATTGCACAAGCGAAAGAGCCAAGGTCTCATCAACGATCCAAACATGTGCTTCGCCGCTATCATCTGATCAGAGAGATAATTAGTAGGAAGAAAATACAAATCGAGAAAATCCCCACTGAAAGGAACTTAGCGGATCCTTTGACTAAGGCATTACCTCAAAGTAAGTTTGAGGATGATGTTAGAGCCTATGGTATTGGATACCGTAGCGATTGTTATTAGGCCAAGTGGGAGTTTGTTAGTAATATATGAGAGATGTCCTAAGGCAATTGCCTTATGTTTGAACCATTTATATGATAAATGAAGATTCACTATTTGAGTATACATGTTCTTATGTATTTGATTAGATCTTAAACTCATTTACTAAATATCCACGATACAATTCATAGCATGAGAGAATTTGTGATTGGATCACAATTAGTGAGTATCTCTACATGTGTAATTATGATGTATCAGAATTATCCCTAGTCGATGATTTGATGGATTAGGACACCATCAAATCTGTCGAGACTAGCACGAGGTATACTCCTTGGTGTATCCAAGCAGCTGATTCTCACTGGTTGGAGACATTGTGATGTCCGGAGTTAATCGTGGATGCTAGTTATGGTAACTAGTTCATTGGAGTGACCATCCGTAAAACTTCATATGGTTCTCTGCATATATAGATATCTCAATGAAGTTCTTACTGTAGCTTAAGTTCGATGTTCCTTTGACTTGCGGTATTCAAGTCATCTTGATCATAAAGACTTATGCTTTGACATCTTAAGCAAGCATCTCTGAGGAGATATGGACCTGGGATGATTGGGTATAATTCGAAGTGATCGAAGGTGTTTGAATAGCCTATAAAGGATTCACCACTCCTTGTGAGGAGATGTATACCCATGGCCTCTCATCAGATTGTTACTAAAGTCTTTGGTCAAAGCATTACATGTTTAGAGTAAGGTACTTTTTTTTTTTTTTTGATGAAGGTAAATATATATCATCAAGAAAAGCACAATCATACAAAATCCTTAAGTGCACACTCATGTCATGTCTGACGATGTGTCAGATCTGAGGTGTATCAAGGGCCGTACATGTGCTCACGTGGGTACCTAACCTGTCATGTGTACTAATTCTCTCATGAGTACATACCCTCATACATGCATACATAGTCCACCTTTCCCTCTTGCAGAGTGCAAGTCCATCTCACATTTCCTTTCTCTCATCCGTGTTATCTCCTTGTCTTCACCATTCATGTGTTTCTTTATTTGTTGTCCATCCATGTCCTTCGTTGCCGTCACTCTTGTGTGATAACCATCCAATATTCGCCACTTTTGGTAAGTGGCCAACCTTCAACGGATTTGCCTTGTCTTTACCGCAGCCGTTTGCTACGGACTAGATAGGCCATTCAGGTGGGCCTATTCACCTCTACTAGGCTTATTGACCAAGCCTCAGCCGTAAACGGATTTAAAGTGTCTTTACCGCAGCCGTTTGCTCCGGACTAGAGAGGCTATTATTGGCTGCCCCTTCACCTTTTTTTTTTTTCGTTGAGCAACACTGCCCTGGCAAAACTGCCCTGGCAAACCCACTCTAAACCTGCCCTGGGGAGCTTGTCTTTACATAAAACCGCCCTGGGCAGAGGCGCCCTGGGGGGTTTATCTTTGCGCAAAACCCCCCTGGCGCAATACCGCTCTGGTGGTCTGGATTGGGCAAAACCGTCCTGGAGTTGCGTTAAACCGCCTCGCCTCATACCGCCTCGATTTCTCGAATCAAATCGCGCAAAGCCGCCTTCGGGAAATACCACCCCGAGGCACATCGCTCCGATGCATCGCTCGATGCTCTGGATTGGGCGCTCAAATTCATAGCTCAATTTTCCAAAACCGCTCGCTGTGCTAAAACCGCCTCGAGTCGTTAAACCGCCCCGCCTCATACCGCCTCGATTTCTTCGAATCAATTTCCGCAAAACCGCCTGGGCAATACCACCTTGAGGCACATCGCTCTGATGTGCTCGGATTGGGCGAACCGCCCGAGTTACGTAAAACCACCTGCCACAATCGCTCGCCCAAGACCCCTTGAGCTAACACTAGCCCGAAACCGCCTGAAAAACCACCGCCACCACTTTTGCAAAAACTACCCTGAACTAAACCACCCTGCCAGCCACTCCTTTGCACCCAAACTGGAAACCGCCCTAGAAAAACCGCCCTGGAAATACCGTCCTTTATCAAAACCACTGGAAGAAAACAACTCTAAACCAAAAAAACACCCTGAACTAAACCGCCCTGCCAGCCCCTCCTTAGCGCCAAAAACTACTTTATCAATACCGTCCCTTTTTTTTTTTTTCCAACGCTCTAGTGTAAGGATTTCCAGGGCGAGGAGTGCCCTGTACAAAGACAAAACCGAAGAAAATAAATAGAACAAAGAAAGAGAGATCCACCAAAAGGAAAAAAGAAAAGGAAAAATATAAAAGAACTTAAATACTCTCATGTTATTCCCGGTGGGTATTGGATCCTTTTGTTCTCCGCTATTCTGAAAACATGTATCTGGATCTTCCTGTAGAGCAAGTCTCCATCAAATCTTTCTCCTTCAAACACCTTGCATTTGAGCTCTCCATACTAGGTGGATCATTCTGCCATGCCAAGGTGCCTAAATCGATTCATGTCGGTGGCCCTTTTGTATCTTGTTACGAAAATTACAGCATGTGGCGGCATGTGTTCATTTCGTTCTCATCTTGACCATCGCGGACTATCGCCCCATACTTGCTTGATCGGTGCACATTGGAAAAACAGATGATCTATTGTCTCTTCCTCCTGGCCACAGAAAATGCATTGCCTATCCTCCAAAAATTTCTGTCTTGCTCGCACAGGGATTTTACCTTTGGCCAGCATCCATAGGGTGAAGGCATGACTTGGTTGTATGTCTTTATGCCATACCGTTGCAGCCCATGGCTTCTTTTCCCCTCTTTCCCGAAAAAAATCATATGCACTTCGTGTCCCTTTATTCCTTTGCCTGAACCATGATGTAAGTAACTGCGCTGCTTGCTCCTTATCTCCCACAGAGACTAGTATTTTATCCTTGATGTAGATAAGTGTCTTGATAAGAGGTGAGTCCTTGTGTTTGCTTCGCCATTCCGATATTTCTCCTCCATCTATGTATGTGTGATGTACCCATCTAATCCATAATGTGTCCTCCTTGCATTGTATCCGCCACAGTAACTTTGCTAGGAGGGCTAGATTCCAGGCTTTTAGTTCTTGCAGTCCCATGCCTCCCTCCTCCTTCGGTTTACACATTTCTGTCCATGCTATTGGAGGGTTTTTGGTTGTCCACATGAACGCTCTGCAGGTGCTATAGATTTTTTCAATGACTCCTATCGGCAGCGGCAATATGGACATCCAGTAGCTTTCGACACCCTGCAGGACCGAGGTATTGAGCTGACTTTTCCCTGCATATGAGAGCGTGTTTCTTGGCCAGATTTTTATCTGCCTGTCCAGTGTGTCTGTGAGCGCACTATAGTTTGAAATTCTCAGTTTTTTTGATGCAATCGGAACCCCCAGATATCTGTAAGGCATGCGCCCTTCCTGGAACCCAATGATAGCCAGCAGTCTCTCCTTGATTGTCGTATGAACTCCTGCCAGGAAGATGTTAGATTTTGCCATGTTCGCATTCAAACCTGCCATTCTAGCAAACTGTGATAGGCACTCCATTAGCACCTTGATCGTCGATTCATCCCCACGCCCCAGAAGCAGCAAATCATCAGCATATATTAAATGCGCTATCCTTAGTTCCTCGCACTTAGGATGGAAGTGAAAATCTGACCTGCTGGTTTGTTTGGCTAGTAGCCTGGATAAATATTCCATACACATGCCAAAGAGATATGGGGATAGGGGGTCCCCTTGCCTGAGTCCTCTGCCTCCTGCAAAGTAGTCGTGCATGTTCCCGTTGATAATTACTGAGAAAGAAGTGGTGGTGACACATTCCTTAATCCATTCTATAAATCTATCCAGAAACTGCAGCGACCGGAGGACGTCCTGCAAAAATTCCCAGTTCACAGAGTCAAAGGCCTTTTGTAGATCAACCTTCAGTATACATCTCGGGGAAATTCTTTTCCTTGTGTAACTTCGCATCAATTCCTGGGCAAGGTGGATGTTATCCGATATGCAACGACCTTGAACAAAAGCAGTTTGTGCCGGATTCAGGAGGTGATCAGCGATTTCTACAATTCTGCTGGCTAAGATTTTGCTGATTACTTTGTAGATCATCATGAGATTGCACTTTACTCGAATCGAGACTTAGGTACCAGTGGCAATTAGGGTGTGGTTCCATGTTTTGAGTATTGGCCATTCTCAAAGAATTCCGTGATAGCGGCTACCACATCGTGTAGAGTATCCACGAGTGCTTGAAAAATTTTGAGTTATACCCGTCTGGTCCTGGAGCTTTGAGATCCCCGATCCCATATAATGCATCTTTGATCTCTGCTTCTGTTGGAATCCTGACCATTCGCAATTGATGTGTCTCCGTTAGCTTCCTACCAAACTCCATGTAGCCACCTTGATATTGACTTCTGCTTCCATGCTCTCCCAGTTGTCCCTGAAAATATTGTAGGAACTCTCTCACTACTTCCTCATGGGAGCTCGTATGCTCCCCATTACTCTTTTCAACCGCTGTTACTTCCCTCCTCTTATTGTTTCTTTTAACTAGTGCATGAAAATAGGAGTTATTTCTGTCAACATCCCGCATATATTCATGTTTGGCACGCTGCAGATAGAATAAGTATTCTTCTTGTTCCAATGCTTCCACCCTTTTCCTCATGAGTAGGTACTCATCCTCCATCTGACCCTCCGAAAGTCCTTGTTGTTGCATCCCTTCTAATTGCTCCCGACCAAGTTTAACCCTCTCCTGAATGTGTTGGTAGTGCGCTTTATCAGCCGTTCGAAAGGTGCTTTAGTTTAGTGAGCTTGTGCCGAGTCTCAGATTATACCGGCCCCTCCATCGACTCCTGGTCGCCCAATTCTTCTACTAGTTAGCCCATAGTTGGGGTGCATTGTCCACATGTTGAAAAATTTGAATGGCCTTTTCTGCTTCCCTGCTGCTTCTAACACTGATACAATGCATGGCGTATGATCTGAGACTGTTCCGGGAGTCTGAAAATCGGCAAAGCTGCTACGTTCTTGCTCTATCCATTCTTTATTCACCATTGCCCTGTCTAATTTACTCACCACCTTGCCATTTGTCCATGTGTACCTGCATCCTATAGAATGAAGGTCTTCAATTTCAGCTTCCAGGGCAAATTTCCGAAAATCTGCGGTGGCATATTCTGTCACCGGGAGGCCTCCACATTTATCCATTGAGGATAAGTGAGAATTAAAATCTCCTAGGATTAACCACGGCATTTTGATGCTTCCTGCAATTTGTTGGAGTGTAGTCCACATTGTTTTCCTACTCACATTGGACAGTTGGCCATAGACAAATGTTGCTGCATATTCTAATTTTGTCACCTTGCACTTGATTGTTACATGTATCAGTTGCTCCTCCCATCTTCCAATGTCCAGCATGATGTTTTGGGGGTCCCATATCGTGACATTCTACTCCTGGAGAGGTTTCCTAATCTCTGTTCCGTCTCCCACTGGTTGAATTTTTTGACTTTCAGCGTTTGGTAGTATTCATCAGTTAATTTGGTCTCAAGGACGCAGAGTATACTCAACTTCTGTTTCTGAAAGAGGTCTATCACCGCTTTCTGCTTGAGGCCTTTGTTTAGGCCCCTTATGTTCCAAGCACCAATCTTCATGGCTGCACAACCGGCTTCCGCCGTCTAGCAGTTGTATATTCGCCTTTCTTTTCTTGTGTCCTATCTTGCTCCCTTCCTTCTCTTCCTGTGTTTGTTTTCCCCTTCCATAGTGCATCCCCTATTCCTTCTCCTTCACCCCCAATGCCTGTCTCTATCTCTCCCTCTTCACACACAGCAGCATCACCTACTTGGCACTTATTTACTTGTCCAATGTGTTCAGTATTTGCCTCCTTCATCCTTCTACTCCAACCAGTTGCTGGGAGCGCTAGTATGATCATTGGTGAACTATACTTCTGTATCTCGCCAGTATTTTGCTCATGGTTTGTGCTGTCACCCTCTTCCTGTATTGTCTCGGTCACTTGTATCTCTTGCATTGCTCTTTCCGCATCTTCCCCTGATTCTTGCTTGTTGCTACATTCTTTGACATCGCCCTCATCACAGTTCCCCTGCGGTACTTTGATGATGGGTACGTTATTCAAATCATACCTGTCCTTATGCATCTTCCTTCTGGTACCTCCCTGCCCTAGTCTACCTTCTTCCATATCCCCTTCCTTATCAGATCGCATCCATCTACCTGCCTTCCTTTGATAATCCTGTTTCCCTTTTCCTTTCGCTTGTTTCTGTCCCACTTGCTCCTCCATTAATGTCCCATGTTGTTCTCATTCCCTCCTCCTTTTGTTTTCCATGGGATTATCTTGGCCTCTTTGTTTCCTCTGCCGTTGGTTCTGCCTTGCCTGCTCTGGTGTGACTTCTGCCTCCTCAGACTCTTGATTTACCTCTTGCATTGTCGGCAGTAAGATATCCTCCTGAGCATTCCCCCCTATCAACCGGAGCCACCTTAATATGGCTTAGTTCCTTCTTCTGCAGTAATTGCCATGTTGTCTCTGGCATGGTGACTTCTGATGCCCTACTATTGGTTCCTGCATTTGTTCTTTGGTTTTTGAAATTCCCTTGCTGACATTCCAGGCTTGAGTCACTGTGATCTAATTCCCCTACTTTCCCTTCGCATGGCTTATCAGATTCTAATCGGATGGGGGTTTGGTGTTGTAGTTGCTGCTCCTGAGATTCTATTATTTCTGTTTCCTCAATCTCCGGTAGTGCCACTTGTTGGTGATTTGCCTTATTTCCATGCTTCCCCTTCTGTCTTAGTTGTGATATAATACTCTGCCCTTCTGCCTGCTCCTCATCCTTATCCCTTTCCTGTTCTTGCGTGCCCATTTCCACCATTTCATTTATGACATTCCTTGCTTGCCCACCTAATACTATATCTGATACTGCATCTGCATCCAGATCACCCCTCCCTATCCCTTTGTGTGTTCCTTTTCCCCCCAGCTTGTTCTCATGCATGTTGTCATCAGTTATTCGGGCACTTCCTTCCCCTTGGCATCTTTGTTTCCTTGGAGTTAGCCTGTCTTCTGCACTTCCCAATAGTTGATCCTTCTGCTTGCACTGCCCCTGCCAATTTCCTTGATTCCTTCGATACCCTGAATATTGCGTTTGGCTCACGTGACTTCCTAGACTCCTTGGTAACCCTGTTCCTGCCTTCCTTATCTGAGTGTGGTCTGTTTGTTGCATCTTCCTTTTTCCTTTGATTTCCCATCGACCTTTATTGTCCATTGCAGATTCCCACTCATTTCCCTCCTCCCCTACCATGCTTCCTTCAACTCTTGTACCCGTATCTATATTAATTTGCGCATCCTCCTCTATTCCACCGCCTGTGTTGTTAATGTCTGTTGTGTATACCGTTATTTGGCACTCTTTTGCATCTGTAGCTCCACTGGCCGGACAGCTTCCTTGGTGATGGCCCATTTGCTTGCAGCCACCGCAGTATTTCAAGCTGGATTCAAACTTGATCTCCAAGTCCACTTCAGTGCCATCCGGTAGAGTTATAGCAATTGTTGTAGGTAGCTCTTTGGATATATCCATTTCCACTAGTACTCTAGCATAGTTAACCCGATCCCTTACTTTGGTATATCTGTCTGTATACAACGGTGTGCCAACCTGGGAGGCTACCTTGCTTAGCCCTGATATAGACCAACAGTCCATCGGTAGTCCATGGATTTGCATCCATAATGGGATCTGGGCTTGTACCTTTGCCGTGAAGGAAAAACATGGCGGTAACCGCTTGAGATATAGAGGGCTTCCATATATGACATATGATCCCCCTGTTTCTACCGCATCCCTTAGGTCTTTGCTTGCAAATTTAAATACCATCCATAGCGAGTTGTGCGTTAGGAGCTTGTGTGGCGCCTTCCACCTTGCTGTCAGTTCTTTCAGTGCTCTCCATCCTGGGAATCGCCCTATGAATCGGCCAATCAGGCAGAAGCCTACCGACTCCTCCAATCCCTCCACATCAATTGCATCTAGCTTTGCACGCCCTTCCTGTCTCTGAACTGGTTTCAGCATAGTATCTGCCGCACATACTCTGTTTCCTTTGAAGAGATCTGCCCATGCTCCTTTCCTTTCCGCACGCAATGGAGGTGTTGGTGCCACCACCTGTGGCTCCCGCTCTGCTGCTTTCGTCTCCCCCCTTCCTTCTCCTTCCTTGGTTTCTTGCACTCCATTTGGTTGCAGCTTCCTACTCTTGGATACATGTGCAGTAACTAGAATCCGTAGGACGAGGAATTGATACTTGGGCTAGGTGTGACGTAGTCAACCTAGTGGGGACTGTTGGTGCAGTGGGCACCTAAGTCAAACCTATATTTTGATTAGAGCAAACGATACAAAGTTAAGCTTATATTGTTATCTCACGAGCTAAATCAAGTGTGCAGAAAAGTATCAATGCTGGAGCTGAAGGCTAGCGACACCCGGAGGAAGCCGCGGTGGTCGGGCGATACTCGAGTTACTTCGGAGGGAGCCGAA
This sequence comes from Wurfbainia villosa, assembly GCA_025175895.1. Taxonomy (NCBI): domain Eukaryota; kingdom Viridiplantae; phylum Streptophyta; class Magnoliopsida; order Zingiberales; family Zingiberaceae; genus Wurfbainia; species Wurfbainia villosa. The sequence goes on from CM045995.1 coordinate 30,540,845, forward strand.
GGAATCGAGTGGAAGGTCGGAAGCAAAAGCGACACGTAAGTATCAAGGTAAGCTCGTGTGTGCGAGCGTAAGTGAGGTCGTATCCTCTTTACGGGGATGATCTTAAGCATAGATCCGACCAAAGACATCCCATAGATGGTCTAGGTCGAGATCGGATGGTCGGAGGTCGTCAAAATAATGTTTTCTTTGAGCTAACTTTGCCCTGCAGCTAGCATCAGTCGACTGCCAGCTTGGAGGACTCGACTGCCGTCAAGCGATCATTGCCGAAGGTCGGCCTCGTGATCGCCATCGATGGACTAATGATGGCCATCAGTCGACTGATGGTTAATGATCAGATTCGAGGAGTCAAGGATTATCACCAAATTTCAAGGGAAGATGTGCTCAAATTTGATTGGCTAGGGTTCCTCTCGAAAAGGGGCTCAAAGGCTATAAAAGGAGGGCCAAACCTAGGGTTTCATAACAATTTCTAAGTGCTCAAAAGCCTCCATTACGCTGCAACTCTCCGACAACGAAGTCCTTCCATTCCGACGTCTAGGTTTAACTTTCCTTATTATTTTTGTACGTCGGTATTAGTTTTTTTTGTTATCAGTTTGTCATTTACATTTCCGGAGCTTTTATCTTATACGAGGAGAGGGGGAGTGTCCCTCTATCTCAAGTTTTTGTGGTTCCTTCTTGTATCGATTAACTCCTACCTCTAACGAGGAGTTCCTTTAGTGCTTTTGCCCTCCGTACGTGGTCAAGGACCACTAGGGCCTTGGAGTAGTAGCCGAAGGCTACGAACCAAGTAAAACTTCATTGTCTTTATTTACTTTACCTTTCCGCTGCAATTAATTAATTATTTCTCGAGTTTTAACGAACGAAAGAAAAAGAAAAGGTTTTTCGCTCTTCACCCCCCCTCCCCTCTAGCGAACCGCATCGATCCAACAATTGGTATCAGAGCCGAGGGTTGCTAAGATTTGGTGAAACGACCAATCTATCCATTTTTCACAGATTTATTTTTCTTTTATTTCTATTTATTTTAGATTTTTTTCGCTTTGTTAAATCTACTCCCGCACTACTAATCCAAGACGCGAGTCTTGGTACTTTTTGTGTGTTTTTGTCGTTGCTAGTTTTTCCTTCGTCTTCTTTTGTCTTTTGTTCTAATGGCCCATCTCGAGGTTTTTAGCACCGTCCGACCTCCGTTTTACAACGGAGATGACTTCCGTTATTGGAAGGGTCGGATGGAATGCTTTCTCAAAACCCAAATCGAGATGTGGATCATAATCCAAACGGGTTTCACACTTCCGACTAATGAAGTGGGTGACTCCTTGGATTATGATCAATGGACCATTGCGACAAAACGACAAGTCGAAGCCGACGCCAAGGCAACACAAATCCTTCAATGCGGCCTATCCAAGGAAGAGCTAAATCGCGTCGGCCCCTTCATAAGCGCAAAGGATCTTTGGACAAAGCTAATCGTGTTACACGAAGGATCGGATCAAGCTAAGGTTTGCAAACGTGATTTGTTATTCAATAAATTGTACACACTAAAAATGCAGGAACACGAGTCCGCGACGCAACTCCACACCCGTGTCCAAGACATAGTCAACAACCTACACGCAATCGGGCAAAAGGTCGAAAACCGCGACCTTATAAGGTATGTCCTAAACTCTTTTCCGAGGACTACCTTATGGGCATCCATGGTTGATGCCTATAAGGTCTCCAAGGATCTTACTAAAATTAGGTTAGATGAACTCTTTTCCGATTTCGAATTACATGAACAATCCAACTCGGAACCCGAGAGGGGTATAGCCTTGTTTGCAGGTTCAAAGAAGAAGAAAATCGCAAGCAAGCCACCACCAACCGAGGAGGAAGACGAGTCCGAAGAAGAAGTTGACCCGGAGTTGACTGCCGAACTAATGAACCTAGCTCGAAGGATAGCCAAGGGACGAAAGCGAACCACGACTCGACCCAACCAAGGTAAGCCTAAAAGTTCTAACATTAGGTGTTATGAGTGCAACAGATTTGGACATATCAAGTCCGAGTGCCCCAAGCTCAACCACCAAGCACCTAAGCATAAGAAGGCCCTCAACGCGACATGGGAAGAAGCATCATCCGAAGAAGACGAAGACCACGTCTTCATGGCGAAATCAATTGAGTCAGACACGGAGACCGAACTTGAGTCAGAACCTGAGGATGACTCGGACTACGAAGCTACCTTCAAGTCAAGCCACGGATACGCATCCGGTTCAAAAGATACCCTTAAGGTCAGTCGAGCTTTATTTAATACTTTACATAATATGGTTAGGTTTTTGTCTAGGAAGTTAGCTAAGTCCGAGTCCAAGGTTGAGACCTTGGTTGAGGAAGTTAAACTCCTCAAACACGAGGTCTCCCTAACCTCTTCGACTAGTCAAGTTTAAGAGAAGGACTCAACTCGGGTTGAAAAACTCAAAGTTGAGAACTCACTCTTGAAAAGTCAAGTCGAAGATCTTAGGAATACGTTGGAAAAGTTTACTTTGGGATCCAAAGGACTTGACCTCCTACTTGGATCGCAAAGGGCCGTGTACAACAAGGCCGGACTAGGATTTAGCTCAAATACGACCAATAAGTCGTATATGTCAATCGTAAGTAGACATAAAAAATGTGTCCAAGCATGGGTCCCTAAGAATCTTTTGATTTCAACTCTAGGATCCAACCCGTACTAGATTCCCAAGGACCAAATCCACTATGTGGATAGACCGAACCGATTCAACGGTCTAGGGGGAGCCAGTACAAAACATTTTTGTGTTTTAACTTAGAAATTGCATGCTTAGATTTTTTTTTGTTTTTTTTCTTTCACTCACTTAGAACACGCAAATAACCAACTAATATCCTTCGAAAAGATTGAGCCTCGGGGAGCCTCTTTTCAAATAACCAACTCCTCAACTAAGTGTCTTATGACACGGCAAGAGGAATCATGGTTGTGGCACCGATGACTCGGTCACTCCCACCCAAGACTCGTCCACAAGATGAGTCAGAGTGGCTTAGTCAGAGGCTTACCCAACCTCAACAATTTGGTTAATAAAATCTGTAATGCTTGTCAACAAGGAAAACAACCTAGGACACAAAACAAGTTAACTAACCAAGAACGAACCTCAAGTGTACTTGAGCTCCTGCATATGGATCTATTCGATTCACATGGAGCCAAGTCTCTCAATAGAAGTCAATATTGCTTAGTCATAATTGACGACTACTCCAGGTTTACCTGGGTTAGGTTCATCAAACATAAAAATGATACCCTAGATCAATTAATCAATCTATTCAAATTAATCGAGAATCAAAAAGACCTTAAGGTTAAAAGACTTAGAAGCGATCATGGTGGTGGATTCGAAAATCAAAGGTTCACCGACTTCTGTAACCTAAACGGATACCACCATGAATTCTCTTGCCCTAGGACCCCTCAACAAAATGGCCTAGTGGAGCAGAAAAAGCGAACTCTACAAGAAGCCGCTAGGACCATGTTGAATTAGGTTTTGGGCGGAAGGTGTTAGCACACTTGCTATGTCCAAAATAGGATCCTTATGGTAAAGAGGCACCTTAAGACCTCGTACGAGATTTATCACGATAAAATACCTAACATCAAGTACTTTAGGGTATTTGGGTGTAAGGTACATATCCTAAATACTAAGGATTACCTAGGGAAATTTACATCCAAAACCACGACTGGAATCTTTCTAGGATACTCAACTACAAATAGAGCTTATAGAGTATATAACCACGACACCCTTAGAGTCGAGGAGACTATCAATGTAGTATTTGATGAAGGACATGAACCTACAAAACCCCCGGCAACCCCAATTAGCGAGCCGATTCATACTAAACCTAACTCTGATCCGGAGATCAGGTCTAGTGTTAATCCTAACCTAGGTCAACCTAGTCACTCTATTGATCAAGTGATAGATGACTCCAACCAAACTAGTGTTCAACCAAGTCACCCCATTGATCAATCATTAGGTGACACAAACCCAACCCAATCTAGGATTCAGACTAACCACCCTATCGATCAAGTGATAGGAGATCCTAATCTAGGAGTTCGAACTAGAGCATCCTATAGGAACCTTAGTCAAATTTCCTTAATTTCAAAGATAGAACCCAAATCAATTGAACAAGCTCTTCTTGATCCCGATTGGATTATTGCAATGCAAGAAGAGCTAGCTCAATTTACTAGGAATGAAGTGTGGGAATTAGTACCACCACCTAAAGACAAAACGATAATTAGAACAAGGTGGGTGTTTCGAAATAAGCTTGATGATAAAGGTGAAGTAGTTAGAAACAAGGCTAGGTTAGTCGCCAAAGGATTTAGCCAAGTCGAAGGCTTAGATTACGACGAAACCTATGCCCCAGTAGCTAGACACGAATCCATTCGAATGTTGCTAGCTTATGCCGCACATCGAGGATTTAAGCTGTTTCAAATGGATGTTAAGTCGGCATTCCTAAATGGATACATTAAAGAAGAAGTTTATGTTAGCCAACCCCCCGGATTCGAAAATCTAGATAAACCCGACCATGTTCTAAAACTTAAGAAAGCTCTCTATGGACTTAAACAAGCTCCTCGAGATTGGTACGAGAGACTTTCAATACATCTTAAGTCAAAAGGGTTTAACCAAGGCTTAGTTGACCCAACTCTCTTCGTAAAAACCTTAGGTAAAGAAATATTCATAGTTCAAATTTACGTAGACGATATAATTTTTGGAACCTCTAACTCAGCCTTACTAAACGAGTTTCTTTCGCTTATGGAAAGTGAGTTCAAAATGAACTTGGTAGGCGAGTTAAGTTTCTTTTTAGGTCTACAAATTAAACAAACTAAGGATGGTATATACCTATATCAACAAAAATACACTAAGGAGTTAATTAAAAGATTTGGAATGCAAGACGCTAAGGTAATAAACACCCCAATGGCGATAAATGTTAACATAGGAGAAGACCTAGAAAGTAAGTCCATTGACTTAAAGTACTATAGGAGCGCAATAGGAAGTCTTCTATACTTAACTGTGAGTCGACCCGACATCCTATTCGCAGTAAGTATGTGCGCCAGGTTTCAAACCTGTGCTAAGGAGTCTCACCTAACCCTAGTTAAGCGTATCCTTAGATATCTAAAGGGTACACTTAATGTCGGTATTTGGTATCCTAGATCTACCGAGATTGAACTAATCGGCTACTCCGATTCGGATTATGCCGGTAGTAAACTCGACATAAAGAGCACGAGTGGTTGTTGTCAACTACTCGGCTCGAGTCTAGTGAGTTGGTGCAGTAGGAAGCAACATTGTGTTTCCTTATCTACCACCGAAGCCGAATACATCGCGATTGGTGAGTGTGTCACGCAGCTTCTTTGGATGAAGCACACTCTCCGCGACTTTAAGTTAGACTTTACAAATACTAAACTTCACGTAGATAACATTAGTTCAATTAATCTTACAAAGAATCCGATATGTCACTCTAGGACCAAACATATAGAGGTCAAACACCATTTCATTCGAGAACATGTGGCCAACGGAGCCATACACCTCGAATAAGTCGAATCGAAGTCTAACTTGGCAGATCTATTTACTAAACCCCTACCCGAAGCCGAATTTAGTCTACTAAGACGAAAATTGGGCATGTGCGTAATAGAATAGGTACATGCAAATTATATTTTCTTACTACTATTTCTTAACTTTCATTTTTGTTATGGAACTAGTATAGGACATACCTTAGATATCATGCACCTATAGATTTAAGGAGCCAATACATCTCACAACACATAGGACTAATGTGTTTGTGTACTTAGCCACGTAGATGGGCGTGAGATGTTAGGACCTTACTCCTGGTTCCAGATGTAGAGCTAGTGCATCGCTATGAACCACGGAGTATAATCATACATACTAACCGACTCTGACCAGGACTGGTTGATCCTTCATATCAATCAAGCTAAATATGAGTCGAACATTTTATAGATGAACTTATTTTCAGTATATTATTTTAAAAAAAAATAAAAATAAAAATGTGGAACAAGCCTGGACTTTAAATTTAACATTTGTCTTGTTTTCCACACACCCCTTACTCTTTTCGATATACGGCAAAAGGGGGAGAAAAAGGGGAAAAAGGATAAAAGTTAAGGAGTCAAAATTTATTTTTTTTTTTGATAACTTAACTCTTACTTCATAATTAAACCAAAAGTTAACGTTAAGTTTTGAAAACTTATTTAACCAAAAGGCCAGGGTTAAGAAATCATTTGGTTTCTTAACTTAAAACTTATTTTAAACACTATGGCCAACATTAAGTAATTTCGGTTACTTAATTCTTTTTCTTAGTAGCAAATATCTAGGGGGAGAGTTAAAACCCTTTCTCAAGTACTCACCCTCGGTCAAGGGGGAGGATTCCTCAAAGGGGAGCACTTGAAAAAGGATTTTTATATACTCCTACTCATTCATAATCTCATACTTATTTTTGTCTTAACTTTGTATGTGGGTTTGCCATAAATCAAAAAGGGGGAGATTGTTGGTGCAGTGGGCACCTAAGTTTTGATTATAGCAAACGATACAAAGTTAAGCTTATATTGTTATCTCACGAGCTAAATCAAGTGTGCAGAAAAGTCTCAATGCGGGAGTTGAAGGCTAGCGACACCCGGAGGAAGCCGTGGTGGTCGGGCGATACTCGAGTTACTTCGGAGGGAGCCGAAGGAATCGAGTGGAAGGCCGGAAGCAAAAGCGACACGTAAGTATCGAGGTAAGCTCGTGTGTGCGAGCGTAAGTGAGGTCGTATCCTCTTTACGGGGATGATCTTAAGCGTAGATCCGACCAAAGACATCCCATAGATGGTCTAGGTCAAGATCGGATGGTCGGAGGCCATCAAAATAATGTTTTCTTTGAGCTAACTTTGCCCTGCAGCTAGCATCAGTCGACTGCCAGCTTGGAGGACTCGACTGCCGTCAAACAATGATCAGAGTCGACTCGACCGATCTTCGCCATCGATCGATCGATGATGGCCATCACCGATCGGTGATGGTCAATGATCAGATTCGAGGAGTCAAGGATTATCACCAAATTTCAAGGGAAGATGTGCTCAAACTTGATTGGCTAGGGTTCCTCTCGAAAAGGGGCTCAAAGGCTATAAAAGGAGGGCCAAACCTAGGGTTTTATAACAATTTCTAAGTGCTCAAAAGCCTCCGTTACGCTGCAACTCTCCGACAATGAAGTCCTTCCATTCCGACGTCTAGGTTTAACTTTCCTTATTATTTTTGTACGTCGGTATTAGTTTTTTTTGTTATCAGTTTGTCATTTACATTTCCGGAGCTTTTATCGTATACGAGGAGAGGGGGAGTGTCCCTCTATCTCAAGTTTTTGTGGTTCCTTCTTGTATCGATTAACTCCTACCTCTAACGAGGAGGAGTTCCTTTAGTGCTTTTGCCCTCCGTACGTGGTCAAGGACCACTAGGGCCTTGGAGTAGTAGCCGAAGGCTACGAACCAAGTAAAACTTCATTGTCTTTATTTACTTTACATTTCCGCTGCAATTAATTAATTATTTCTCGAGTTTTAACGAACGAAAGAAAAAGAGAAGGTTTTTCGCTATTCACCCCCCCTCTAGCGAACCGCATCGATCCAACAGGGACTAACACTATAGACCATGTCCTGAACCAAGTGGGCATAAGATGAGTGAAGGGAATGGGGAACGATTCATTGTAGCTGCTGAAGGGGTTTCAGAAATAGTTCTGGATCAACCGTTGATCTTTTCGATTAATTGGGGATCATGATGTACTACTAGGTGCCACTCATGATCGTTCAATAATTAATGGTTAATTATAGATGACCAACATAAACCGAGAACATATTTGGTCACACGCACAACGAGCATAATCCGAAGGATTTAAAACGAGCTTGAGAATGAGATTCTCAGACCGAGAGAAACTAGGTTTGGTTGGACCAAACAAGGAGCGAGCATGAAATCATTTCAGTTGCAATGGAAGCGTGGATGGGTCGTGTCTTATGAAGACATGATGGATGAACCAAATTGGTTTGGTTCTAATCAAATGGTGGAGAATAAACCAAAGGAGTTTGATTTGTTTTAAACGAATGAACACAAGTTAGTTCAGTTCGTTTTAACTTAAAATAGACCAAATCAGTTTGGTTTATTTTAACTTAAATTAATGGAGCGGGTTAACGGGATTTTGGTTATGATCCGATAACCATTAGGAGAATTTGTTCTCTATAAAATAGGGCTTAAGAATTTTGTGAAAACCTAATCAAAGCAAATTCAAGTTGCCGCAACCCTCTCCTTCACCTCTTGTGGTCGGCGCCCAAACCCTAGCCGCCGCCCACCCTTGTGCCACCGTCCAAGCTTGTTGTCGGCATCCAAGCTTCAGCCGAAGATCCTCCGGCAACCCTCCGGTAATCCTCCTTGGCTCTGGTGACCAAGGACTTGCTAGCCCTCTTCTCTTTGGCCGGCGCAAACTCCTCCACCAAGCTGTCCAGTTTTCTGGACAGCTTGTTTCCTTCATGTCGGAGCGTCGTTTGAACGACGTTTGGAGCTCTGACAGTGGCTACTTTGATGGGGATTCAATCTTAGGTAATCCTCATAGGTGGAGGATGAAGGATTCGTCAAAAGGTTGATGAATACCTCTCCGGAGAAGCGAGTTTTTGAGGACTCGTTTTGAATCCGAATTTTGATTCGGATTGTGATCTTCTCTTGATCACATCGTCTTCGACACGAGGCTAGTGACTCGTACGAAGACGAGGCTCGTGACTTTCTGAAGTCATCCCGAAGATACTCGGTGTGGATACGGATAGAGGCGATTCTAGCAAGGATCGCTCCGGTTGATGTCTTTCCCGCTAAACGTGATATGTCAGGTATACGTAGAATAAATTTTCTTTTATTGCAAAATTTGAAACTACGGTTATGTCTACACATGTTATACTATGCTTGCGTGTGGTTTGTGTGTTGTAATAAATTAGATTTATTATTTTTATTTCTTCCACTATGCACATGTTTACGAAATATGTTCGAACATACACTCACCGGGGTGCCGGAAATCCAACAGGCTTGTGAGGTCGCTGGTCCCTTTGAGGAGACCGTAACCTATATGAGTTGGGGATATGGAAGGCAGCCCGTGCCTCGGAGCGAACCTCTGAGTTGACGGTGATGCGGGCTTTCAGATACCAGAGATCGGTATTTGAAGCCATGGTGAAGAAAGGAAATAATGAAAAAGGAAAGAAAGCGCAGAACAGGGGACTTACAAACTGGACAACGCCGGAGAAGAAGAAAAAGGTCGACGAAAAGGGGGCAAGGTGAGCGGCGCACGTAAAAATGACAAAAAGAAAGGAGCAGAGGTTCACTTATAGGGGTGCCACGGCGGTTCCCCTTCCGAGGTTCCTCTTTTGGGATACGTTGCGTAACTAGATGAACCCTAGAAAGGCGAGACAATCATAACAAAATCGACGCATTAATAAGTATGTCCAAAAGTGAGATTTTCTCACTTCCCGAGGAACCCCTACTAGGTGCCACCTCCCATGCCTCATTAAGAGTACAGAGGGGAAAGTCATGGCCTAATCAGACCAATCTAGTTAGCCAAGCTACGCCTATCCTTCGACTAGACTTGGGGAGGGGGGATGCTTATGATACCAGGCAAAACGATCCTATGACTAGGCAAACAGTTGGATATACACATTAGCTATTATGTCAGACGCCCAGCATCTCGGCTCGGACTTCTATTACGCCAGACGTCCCGCATCTCGGCTTGGACTTCTATTACGCTAGACACGCCCCACGTCTCGGCTCAGACTCCTACTACGCTAAGTACTTCTCGGCCCATCCACCTCACGTCTCGGCAAAGGCACGTCCGACACACGACCTGTCAATATGAGCTATCTTATTCAGTCATAGGACCAGGTGATTATTTTATGATTCAAGAGCCTACATGGAAATCCTCGTCATCATATCCCTTCGACAAAAAGGCAAACTCCTCTGTCAAGATTCAGATGGATGGCTGCAACATTAATTAGGATTTGCCTCCTATCAACCGTGCGACGTGTATTAATTGTAACCCACGTGCAAAAGCATATGCCCCCGTCAGGTTTCAGAGGGATGGCTGTGGCATTAATTAGGATTTACCTCCTATCAATCATGCGACGTATATTAATTGCAGCCCACGCGCTCACTACATTTACGAGGGTCATGATCGTGGCATACGTCTCTCTGAGGTCATATCGCCTTGACTGGCAGTATCCATTGGTAGGAGAGCTCCCCCACTATATATATGACTTCCCCTGGGAGGAGAAAGGAGGTTCGTGCATTCTCAACTTCATCTCTCTATTCCCTTCTTCATCTTCATACTAATTTCCTGCCTTGAGTGTTGGAGGGGCCTTGTCGAGATCTCTCTCGGCGCCCTTAACTGCTTGTTGTTTTGCAGGAGTTCCATTCGGCTCGGCTCCTCTCATTCGGCTCGGCCATCTGTGAAGGCGATGCTCCAACTATCCTCGACCTTTCCCCACATCAACCCTTCTCGCGCGAGTTGGTGACCCTCACTACTTTCGCCACAAGGGCACCTCACCATCACCGTCTCGACAGGAAATAATATAATTAACCAACACTTGATTAATTATCAATTTATTAATCTCGTAGTTATTCTATTATAAACTCGAGAGTGAACTCTTAAATTTATAGAATAATTTTACTCAAAGAGAATTAATCCATTGATATAATCATTACATGACAATTTGATCCACCATGTATGGTTCACAATCAAGGCTAGGTGTTGTCCCCACGAGAGAGCCTTATGGCTAGAATGATAGCAGAGTACTACAAAAAAAAAATCAAAATTGCGACGAATTTTTGCAATGAAAAATGTTCGTTGCAAATGTGCAACGAAATTTTTGACGAATTATTAAATCATCACTAATTAGTAATGATTTTTGCAACAAAAAAATTTTTGTAGAAAATTTTTTAACATTTGCAATAAATTAAATTTTGTCGCTATTTTGCAACATATATGATTTTTTGTTGGAAATTGGCGATGAAAATTCAAATTTGTTGCAAATTTTTGCGACGAGATGAATTATTAAATCATCACTAATTAGTAATGATTTTTACAACAAAAAAATTTTTGTAGCAAAATTTTTAACATTTGCAATAAATTAAATTTCATCGTTATTTTGCAACATATTATGGATTTCTCATAAGTGAATCGAATGACGTGTTACTCATTGATAATGAGGAGCCTACCAGTTATGAAGAAGTTCTAACAAGTTCATAAAGGGATAAGTGGCTTGAAGCCATGAAGTCGGAAATGGATTCCATATATGAAAACTAAGTTTGGAACTTGGTTGACCCACCTGAAGGCATAAAACCTATAGGGTGCAAGTGGGTTTTAAAGAAGAAAACCGACATGGATGGTAATGTGATTACCTATAAGGCTAGACTGGTGGCGAAAAGATATCGTCAAATGCAAGGTGCTGATTATGACGAATCCTATTCGCCTATTGCTATGCTTAAATCCATTTGGATGCTCTTGGCCATAGCGGCTCATTATGATTATGAGATATGGAAAATGAATGTGAAAACAACTTTCCTTAATGGAAACCTGCTCGAGGACGTGTATATGATACAACCTGAGGGTTTCACATCGATTGATAAAACCAAGCTATGCAAATTACGACGGTCTATATATGGATTGAAGCAAGCATCTAGGAGCTGGAATATCCATTTTGATGAGACAATCAAAAAGTTTGATTTCTCACAAAATCCAGACGAACCTTGTGTGTACAAGAAGGTTAGTGTGAATGCAATCGTGTTCCTAGTATTGTATGTCGATGACATATTACTTATAGGAAATGATGTTTCAGTCTTACAGTCAGTTAAGATTTGGTTGTCCAAGACATTCTCCATGAAAGACCTGGGAGAAGCAACCTACATCCTCGGTATTAAGATCTATAGAGATAGATCGAAACGGTTGCTTGGTCATTCGCAGTCTACATATATAGACCGAGTGGTAAAGAGGTTTAGCATGTCAGAATCCAAGAAAGGATTCCTACCCGTCAGACATGGGATACACCTTTCAAAGTCTATGTGTCCACACAATGAAGACGAGAGGATTTGCATGAGTAAGATTCCCTATGCATCCGCAATAGGATCTATCATGTATACTATGTTATGTACGAGGCCCGATGTATCGTATGCTCTGAGTATCATGAGTAGATACCAGTCTGATCCAGGAATGGATCATTGGGCGGCTGTTAAGACAATCCTTAAGTACTTGTGAAGAACTAAGGATGCGTTCCTAATATATGGAGAAGGGGACATGATGATACGCGGGTATACGGATGCCAGCTTCCAGACAGACAAGGATGATTCCAGGTCTCAGTCTGAATACGTGTTCACCTTGAATGGGGGCGCAGTGAGTTGGAAAAGTTCTAAACAAGACACTGTAGTGGATTCTACCACGGAGGCAGAATACATTGCGCTTAGAAAAGAAAGGAAGTGATTTGGATCAAGAAGTTCATTTATGAACTTGGTGTGGTTCCAACCATTGTTGAAGCAATACCGGTCTACTGTGACAACAATGGAGAAATTGCACAGGCGAAAGAGCCAAGGTCTCATCAACGATCCAAACATGTGCTTCGCCGCTATCATCTGATCAGAGAGATAATTAGTAGGAAGAAAATACAAATCGAGAAAATCCCCACTGAAAGGAACTTAGCGGATCCTTTGACTAAGGCATTACCTCAAAGTAAGTTTGAGGATGATGTTAGAGCCTATGGTATTGGATACCGTAGCGATTGGTATTAGGCCAAGTGGGAGTTTGTTAGTAATATATGAGAGATGTCCTAAGGCAATAGCCTTATGTTTGAACCATTTATATGATAAATGAAGATTCACTATTTGAGTATACATGTTCTCATGTATTTGATTAGATCTTAAACTCATTTACTAAATGTCCACGATACAATTCATAGCATGAGAGAATTTGTGATTGGATCACAATTAGTGAGTATCTCTACATGTGTAATTATGATGTATCAGAATTATCCCTAGTCGATGAATTGATGGATTAGGACACCATCAAATCTGTCGAGACTAGCACGAGGTATGCTCCTTGGTGTATCCAAGCAGCTGATTCTCACTTGTTGGAGACATTGTGATGTCCGGAGTTAATCGTGGATGCTAGTTATGGTAACTAGGTCATTGGAGTGACCACTCGTAAGACTTCATATGGGTCTCTGCATATATAGATATGTCAATGAAGTTCTTACTGTAGCTTAAGTGCGATGTTCCTTTGACTTGCGGTATTCAAGTCATCTTGATCATAAAGACTTATGCTTTGACATCTTAAGCAAGCATCTCTGAGGAGATGTGGACCTGGGATGATTGGGTATAAGTCGAAGTGATCGAAAGTGTTTGAATAGCCTATAAAGGATTCACCACTCCTTGCGAGGAGATGTATACCCATGGCCTCTCATCGGATTGTTACTAAAGTCTTTGGTCAAAGCATTACATGTTTAGAGTAAGGTACTCTTGGATACATGTGCAGTAACTAGAATCCGTAGGACGATGAATTGATACTTGGGCTAGGTGTGACGTAGTCAACCTAGTGGGGACTAACACTATAGACCATGTCCTGAACCAAGTGGGCATAAGATGAGTGAAGGGAATGGGGCATGATTCATTGTAGCTGCTGAAGGGTTTTCAGAAATAGTTCTGGATCAACCGTTGATTTTTTCGGTTAATTGGGGATCATGATGTACTACTAGGTGCCACTCATGATCGTTCAATAATTAATGGTTAATTATAGATGGCCAACATAAACCGATAATCTATTTGGTCACACGCACAACGAGCGTAATCCGAAGGATTTAAAACGAGCTTGAGAATGAGATTCTCAGACCGAGAGAAACTAGGTTTGGTTGGACCAAACAAAGAGCGAGCATGAAATCATTTCAGTAGCAATGGAAGCGTGGATGGGTCGTGTCTTATGAAGACATGATGGATGAACCAAATTGGTTTGGTTCTAATCCAATGGTGGAGAATAAACCAAAGGAGTTTGATTTGTTTTAAACGAATGAACACAAGTTAGTTCAGTTCGTTTTAACTTAAAATAGACCAAATCAGTTTGGTTTATTTTAACTTAAATTAATGGAGCGGGTTAACGGGATTTTGGTTATGATCCGATAACCATTAGGAGAATTTGTTCTCTATAAAATAGGGCTTAAGGGTTTTGTGAAAACCTAATCAAAGAAAATTCAAGTTGCCGCCCACCCTCTCCTTCACCTCTTGTGGTCGGCGCCCAAACCCTAGCCGCCGCCCACCCTTGTGCCACCGTCCAAGCTTGTTGTCGGCATCCAAGCTTCAGCCGGCGATCCTCCGGCGACCCTACGGTAATCCTCCTTGGCTCCGGTGACCAAGGACTTGCTAGCCCTCTTCTATTTGGCCGACACAAACTCTTCCACCAAGCTGTCCAGTTCCTTCGTGTCGGAGCATCGTTTGAACGACGTTTGGAGCTCTGACAGTGGCTACTTTGATGGGGATTCGATCTTCGGTAATCCTCATAGGTGGAGGACGAAGGATTCGTCAAAAGGTTGATGAATACCTCTCCGGAGAAGCGAGTTTTTGAGGACTCGTTTTGAATCCGAATTTTGATTTGGATTATGATCTTCTCTCGATCACATCGTCTTCGACACGAGGCTAGTGACTCGTACGAAGACGAGGCTCGTGACTTTGTGAAGTCATCCCGAAGATACTCGGTGTGGATACGGATAGAGGCGATTCTAGCAAGGATCGCTCCGGTTGATGTCTTTCCCGCTAAACGTGATATGTCAGGTATACGTAGAATAAATTTTCTTTTATTGCAAAATTTGAAACTACGGTTATGTCTACACATGTTGTACTATGCATGTGTGTGGTTTGTGTGTTGTAATAAATTAGATTTATTATTTTTATTTCTTCCACTGTGCACCTGTTTACGAAATATGATCGAACATACACTCGCCGGGGTGCCGGAAATCCAACAGGCTCGTGAGGTCGCTGGTCCCTCTGAGGAGACCGTAACCTATATGAGTTGGGGATATGGAAGGCAGCCCGTGCCTCAGAGCGAACCTCCGAGTCGACGGTGATGCGGGCTTTCAGATACCAGAGATCGGTATTTGAAGTCATGGTGAAGAAAGGAAATAATGAAAAAGGAAAGAAAGCATAGAACAGAGGACTTACAAACTGGACAACGCCGGAGAAGAAGAAAAAGGTCGACGAAAAGGGGGCAAGGTGAGCAGCGTACGTAAAAATGACAAAAAGAAAGGAGCGGAGGGTCACTTATAGGGGCGCCACGGCGGTTCCCCTTCCGAGGTTCCTCTTTTGGGACACGTTGTGTAACTAGATGAACCCTAGAAAGGTGAGACAATCATAACAAAATCGACGCATTAATAAATATGTCCAAAAGTGAGATTTTCTCAGTTCCCGAGGAACCCCTACTAGGTGCCACCTCCCATGCCTCATTAAGAGGACAGAGGGGAAAGTCATGGCCTAATCAGACCAATCTAGTCAGCCAAGCTACGCCTATCCTTCGACTAGACTTGGGGAGGGGGAATGCTTATGATATCGGGCAAAACTAACCTATGACTAGGCAAACAGTTGGATATACCACGTCAGCTATTATGTCAGACGACTAGCATCTCGGCTCGGACTTCTATTACGCTAGACGTCCCGCATCTCGGCTTGGACTTCTATTACGCTAGACGCGCCCCACGTCTCGGCTCAGACTCCTACTACGCTAAGTACTTCTCGGCCCATCCACCTCACGTCTCGGCAAAGGCACGTCCGACACACGACCTGTCAATATGAGCTATCTTATTCAGTCATAGGACCGGGTGATTATTTTATGATTCAAGAGCCTACATGGAAATCCTCGTCATCATATCCCTTCGACAAAAAGGCAAACTCCTCTGTCAAGATTCAGATGGATGGCTGCAACATTAATTAGGATTTGCCTCCTATCAACCGTGCAACGTGTATTAATTGTAACCCACGTGCAAAAGCAAATGCCCCCGTCGGGTTTCAGAGGGATGGCTGTGACATTAATTAGGATTTACCTCCTATCAATCATGTGACATATATTAATTGCAGCCCACGCGCTCACTACATTTACGAGGGTCATGATCGTGGCATACGTCTCTATGAGGTCATATCGCCTTCACTGGCAGTATCCATTGGTAGGGGAACTCCCCCACTATATATATGACTTCCCCTGGGAGGAGAAGGGAGGTTCATGCATTCTCAACTTCATCTCTCTATTCCCTTCTTCATCTTCATACTAATTTCCTGCCTTGAGTGTTGGAGGGGCCTTGCTGAGATCTCTCTCGGCGCCCTTAACTGCTTGTTGTTTTGCAGGAGTTCCATTCGGCTCGGCTCCTCTCATTCGACTCGGCCATCTGTGAAGGCGATGCTCCAGCTATCCTCGACCTTTCCCCACATCAACCCTTCTCGCGCGAGTTGGTGACCCTCACTGCTTTCGCCACCGGGGCACCTCACCATCACCGTCTCGACAGGAAATAATATAATTAACCAACACTTGATTAATTATCAATTTATTAATCTCATAGTTATTCTATTATAAACTCGAGAGTGAACTCTTAAATTTATAGAATAATTTTATTCAAAGAGAATTAATCCATTGATATAATCATTACATGACAATTTGATCCACCATGTATGGTTCACAATCAAGGCTAGGTGTTGTCCCCACGAGAGAGCCTTATGGCTAGTATGATAGCAGAGTACTACAAAAAAAAAAAATCAAAATTGCGACGAATTTTTGCAATGAAAAAAGTTCGTTGCAAATGTGCAACGAAATTTATGACGAATTATTAAATTGGTACTAATTAGTAATGATTTTTGCAACAAAAAAATTTTTGTAGAAAATTTTTTAACATTTGCAATAAATTAAATTTTGTCGCTATTTTGCAACATATATGATTTTTCGTTAGAAATTGGCGATGAAAATTCAAATTTGTTGCAAATTTTTGCGACGAGACGAATTATTAAATCGTCACTAATTAGTAATGATTTTTACATCAAAAAAATTTTTGTAGCAAAATTTTTAACATTTGCAATAAATTAAATTTCATCGTTATTTTGCAACATATATGATTTTTCATTGGAAATTGGCGACGAAAAATCAAATTTGTTGCAAATTTTTGCGACGAATTAGGAATTCGTCGTAAATTTTTGCAACGAATTCCAAATTCATTGCAAATTTGCCATGAAATATAGATTCGTCGCCAATTTTGTGATGACTTTTATCTTTCATCGCAAATTTATGATGAAATTTTTAGTAAATATATTTCATCCCCAATTTACCCTATAATCTTCCCCCCTTCTTTCTCTGGATCATTTTGCAGCCGCGCTCCAAAGGTACGCCTCTCATTCAATCCATCGTTGGCTTCGACGGATCGACATCGTCATCACCCCCGACGGGTCGATGCTGACCGTCACAGGGCCAACGATCGACGATGCCCCAGCAGGTGGTGTCTTTGTGTGTAGGGGTGACACACCTTCCTGGGGCATCATCCCCGCATGGGGCGACCCCCCCCTACTGTGGTGTCATCCCCCGCGGAGGAGATGCCCCTACTGGGCCATCGTCCCCTACTGTCGGGGGTGTCGTCCCCTAGCAAGGGGGTGACACCTCTATTGGGCGTCCCCAGTGAGCGAGGTGTGTGAAAAGGGGGGGATTCCGCCCTCGGGGATGATGCCCCCCAGCGGCGTCCCAGTACGGGGGATGACACCCCCAAGCAGTGTCCCTGCGCGGGGAGCGATGCCCCCTAGCAGCATCCCTGCTTGGGGAGCAATGCCCCCCTAGCGGGGTCCCCACACGAGGGTCGTTTGTTGGGGCCCCTTGTCGGCCCAGTGACACCCCCTTTCGATTAGCGATGACCTCTGCTGGTTCAGCGACGTCTTTTTGTGGGCATGGCTGACGACCCATCCTGCCCGGTGAGACCCCCTATTGGCTCAATGACACTCAACACATGCTCAGCCCATGCGGAGCCAATGTCCAGCGTATGCTCATGACCCATGCGACCTGAGCATGCGTTGATCATCCCTAGGTCAATAGGGGACCTCGATGGCCAGCATGGGGTGTCGACCATGCAGGGGGCGTCCCTAGGCTAGCAAGAGGCGTTGGCCCCACAAAAGGATGTCACTGGGGCAGTAGAGGCTGTTGCTGATCAGCAGGAGGCATCGTTGGGTCGGCAAGGGGCCCCAGAAGATGCCCCTCATGCGGGGACACCGCTGGGGTCATTACCCTTAAACGAGTTGAGAGGGGGCAATGCCTAGTGCGTGCCTAGCGACGACCAGCACGAGGGTAGCCCAATCCTACAACCGTTATCATTCTATCGGGTTTCACAGTCGTGTTGTTCCCCTTTAGTGGTTTTTATAAAGTATATTGAATCTTGTGTGTATTCTATCTTCTATATATTTAATTCTCACATGGTTGCTCGTCTTTGATCAGGTGATTGAGTGTACACAAAGGATTGTACTGATCAACTCATCATACATTGCTTGCCACAAGTGATGATCCTCTTTATTCGAAATTTCTACACTTATCATCTTATAATATATATAATATCTATTTTTATATATTTCTTTTACCGTAAAATTTATTATTAGTTTGATATGTTATAATTCATTATCATACCAAAAATAGACATGCAATAATTAAAAAAAATTGTTTTGATATAAATTTGGAAACAAGAACAATAGAGAAAGAAAAGATTTGGATGTATAAAAAGAACTTACCTGAAGTTGGAGTTTAACCGATGAATTTATTATTGGGTTGGAGAATTTTTTTAATTTTGCTCGTAGTAATATTGAGTTTATGGATGAGAATAAATTAAGGTATTCGTGCAAGAAGTGGCATAAATGTTCTCATTTCTTATTGTAACCAACATCAAAATAACATAATGCAATATTAAAATGAATAGACAAAATCAATCATCTTTCGAACTCAAAACAACATACATTTTGAAATTTCTTTTCAAGTAGCAACATTATAGGGGAGATTTATTGTTGTTTTTTCCCATTATAATCCTTTCTTTTTAGGCAATCCATTTTTATGATACAATAAGCGCCTATGTTTATCCACAGATTTACAAGATGTCACCAGTATTTGAGAAGATGAGCAACAACTATCTTATAACTTACCTTCTTTTTCTTCGCTCGATTGCATCGCTGTTTATCTGTAGTATCTTAACTTCTTTAGTCAAACTGTCGCCTTCAACTTTCCTCTAACTAAGACTCGGAATCATGTCTAGTAACATGACATTAAGAGGATCTGCCATTTGTTCTAACTTCTTGTGTCGTTTTGAATTAGCATCCGTGGTTCGCGTGTTTATTAACCTTTCTTTGGGTTTGTATGTTGTCTATCTTGCTCATTGAACGCTTTGACTTGATATTTGTTGGGCAAGCCAACCTGATCTTTAGCAACATTATTCTGCCTAAAGAGTCACATGCTTTAGTCATCAACTCTGTGGCTTCTTTCGAGTCATTGCTAAGTGATCGATTCATCCTTATCTATTTTAGCAGTGACAAATGCATGACTTTTCAGTGACTCACTTAGCAGTGACTATTTGTCGGTTTTGTTTTAAGTCATGCTTTGTTGTTGCTAAAATAGCCATGGATGAATCACTTAGTAGTGACTTGGAAGAAGCCACTGAGTTTACGACTAAAGCATGTGGCTCTTTAGGCAGTATACTTGTTGATAGAGATCATGTTGGATTACCTGACCGATTGACTCAAAGTGATCAATGAGCAAGATAGACAATATACAAACCCAAAGAAAGGTTAATGAATACCCAAACCACGAATACCAATTCAGGGTGACACAAGAAGTTAGAACATATGACAGATCCTCTTAATGTCATATTACTAGACATGATTTCGATTCTTAGCCAGAGGAAAGTCAAAGGCGAGAGTTTGGTCTGAGAAGTTAAGATACCACAGATAGATAGCGATGCAAATCGAGCAAAGAAAAAGAAGGTAAGTTATAAGGAAGTTGTTGGCCGTCTTCTTCTTGAGGTTAGCAATTTGATGCAGTTGCTAATACAAAAGGATATTGAACTTGAAGATGTATACACTTTACAAAGACAAAGGGATCAGGGAGTCAAGGATTTAAATGAATAAATGAACGAATTTTGCATACAACAGATGCTAATCATGCAACATCTTCAATTACCCTCTGCTTCAAATCAACTACCTCCTCCTCGATCTCCTCCTACTGATGCAAATGACGATGAAGATGATTTTTTTGACGATGGTGATGGTTATGTCTAAATTGTTATGTCTAAATATTATTTGACTTGTCACATTCGATATGTTTGTATTAAGTTTAATTTGTAGGATGAATGATGTGTTAACTGTAATGTTGATTTAGTATTATTTCATTTTAAATGAATAGATGTTTATAGAGTTTGATATGTGATATATTTGATATTGTTAGATGTTAAAATTTTATTGAATCATTTTATATATGACTTTTGGTTGTAAAATTTATAAAAATAGGAAGAAAGAGCTGGTTATATCATAGTGATTTTTTTTCTTTTTTTTCAGTTTTACGATGAAAATGAATTTTGTCACAGATTTGGCAAAAAAAAAAATATTTTTGTCTCTAATTCTAGACCATCAGTTGACTACTAAAGACCATTAGTTGACTGACACTGGGCTAGTCAACTAGACAATCGATTAAAAAATATTCTGTCCCCTACTACAATATCACCAATCGACTGTCGTCTTGCATCAGTCGACTGATTCTAAGGCTGTTGGGAGTACATGAGCCATCAGTCGACTAGTGCATGATGTCAGTCGACTGGTGATACTGTAGCAGGGCACAGAGTATTTTTTACTCCACTGGCCCAGAATCAGTCGACTGATGGTCTTTGATAGTCGACAGAAGAACCAGAATTTTGGGACAAAAATATTTTTTTTATCGCCAAATTCATGATCTTCAGTCGATTGGTAACACTGTTGGCGACTGATTATTTAACGAATTTGGTGACAAATCAGATTTCTTCACAAATTTTACGACGAAGAATATTTTCGTCGTAAATATTTGCCACGAATGTCTTTCCATTGTAAATTTTGTCGCTATTTTGCAATAAATTTTGCAATGAAATATATATTCGTTGCAAAAATTATGACGAATATATTTTTTTCACTATAAAATTTTACCAAGACATATTCGCAATGAAAATATTTTCATTGCAAAATTTGTTGGAAAATATTTTTGCAATGAATTTTTATTCAAAATTCATTGTAAAAACTATACTTTTTTATAGTGGAGTTGCAGCAATGAGGAAGTCCTCGAGGGCTGCAAGCCTTTCGGGGGATGTCTGTCCTCCTATCACGTTAGTCCTGGGTTGGACAATATGCTCTTCATGATTTATCTCCTTTGTGTTGATTGTAGGACCGACTGACGAGGAGTGCTGAGGATGAGCAAATTATCTTTTGCACCAATAATCAGGGCTAGGTGTTACTACCATTAAAATCTTTCGATCATATCTTTGATTCCATAAGTACAATTGATTCACTAGCAAATAGTTAATTCATATATAATATGATCAAGAATTAGAACACTCAAATTGTTCATGTCAGAACCAACACTTTACGGAAGCAATTACCATTCCTTTTGGAAGTTATGAATTTCATATCTGTAATATATATTCTCAGCACAAATGTCTTGTAAAATCTCTAAAATGCTAGCCATGAGCCTAGATAAATGCGAGCAAGGTAACACATGATCACTCAAATAAGGTGATTGTATTCTTAAAATTTATGAGCCATGTTTGTATTGCCCAATCAAAGATCCTTACTATGATCTAATCACTGTTTAATATTTTTGAAATACATAATTTAATCCTTTGTACATAACCATTTATGTATTGGAATTATGATATCATCAAGGTACTCGAGTTTTCAATAAATGTTCACTTTTGTACATCATAAATATAAAATAATTTTATATCAATATAAAATCATTATAAAATATATAAAACATTCATAATAAAAATATTTATTTCTTTATTAATTCAATAAATTATTACAATAATATACTTTCTAGGGTACTATATCTGGGTACTATATCTGAAGTAAGAACTGAGAACTAAGTAAGAACTAAGGGATTTGAATCATGTAAATGTTTAGTGTTAACATTGCTTGTGTTTCATGTTTATATTTTGATATAATCAATTGTGTACTAACTTGATTGTAGACATGAGTAAGTGATTTGAACAATCAACTATTCTCTTCGCTCCTTTTCTGCCCTAACCTTTCAATCTAACACACTACAATGACAATGACTATCATATCAACCATTTAATGACATTATGGTAAGGGAGATATTGCATCTAAACCGCAAGTGTACTATCATTATCAAGTAAATAAAAATATCATCTTTTAGGATTGCATTGTTGACTACCAGTTGTTGGGGAGATTCTATGAGACATTCATAATGCTCTAGGGTGCAAAAATACAGTGGAATAAAAATAAAAATAATTTTATTGCATCCTAGACATCCTCGGAAGTCAGGATCCATGCTCTGACATAATCAATACAAGAAAGTTTTCATAAAACAGTAAGAGTTTATACCTTCGAGATCCTTTTCAAATCTGGAGAAACAATGAGCAAGACTAACAAGCCTTGCCTCTATCAATATCCACACCGGGATCACTTCGAGACAACTCCATGAGCAGCAAGTTTCGTCTCTAGTTGGTTGATACTACTATAATATTGATATTGCCATAATATGATTTAGGAGCTAGGAAAAAGAGTTATGGTTGGAGGGAAGAATCATGATGTAGGATATAGGCTCTAATCCGACAAGATCCAATTCGGGAAAATGAGCTGGGTTGATGAGGTGGCAACTTGGGGAAGGTATAGGAAGTCGGTGGTAAAAATGAAACTAGACAGTGACTCGGGAAAAAAAGCCAGGTTGAGGGGATGGTACCTCAGGCCGTTGAGTTGGATTAGCGGCCGTAGCAGTGACAAACAACAACTCGGGAAAATGGAGGTGAGTTATAAGTGCATGTGTTCAATAACCAAAGCAAGGTCAAATATCAACTCGGAGAGCCGAGTTGAGTTATAGACACCTCGGTTTAAATTATTAGAATGGTGTAGGAGAGAAAGTCGGGAAAATGGGCCAAGCCAATGCCGGGGAAACTCAGGAAACATAGCCGAGTTAGGACAAGGATGAGAAGGGGTGACTAGGAGAAAGAAGGGCCCAATGGTAAAGTAAGGGTAAGTAAAGGGGAAGATACTTTCTATTATGAGAGTTTGTTACGCATCATAACAAACCAAGACACCTGAAAGACCCTACAAAAGATTCTTAGTAATCTTCATTCACTAATATCATAACATTATTATTCCTCAGGAGGGAGACACTTTCCACGTGGACGATGATCCGGCGATTTGTTATGCAACAACTAGCCCTAGGGGCAGCAGGCATAAAAGGAGGAAAGGGAGGAAGAAGAGGGGGATTCAACTTCATCTTCAACCTTTGGACACTTGAACTGGGAGGGAGGGTCTATCACTCGAGGGAGGAGTTTTCGGAAGAAGGACTCATCACCGAAGAAAAGGAGGATCCCAGACGGAGGAAAAAGGAGGAACATCCTATAAGCCTTATTTTCATTTACTCTGTATAAGTTTTATCTGTGAGAGGTTTTCTCCACCTCTAGAAGTACTTCTGAGAAGGAGGGATTCATAGTAAAGGTGTTTAGCACCGGAGCTCACTCGAGAGCTCACCTATGGAGTAGGAATTGGAATTCCAAACCACATTAAATATCTTGTTATCATTCTCATCACACTTTCATCTATCTTTACTGTTGCGGCCAGAGAGGACCCCAAAGCTGTTAGGGCAATCAACCCATGTGATATGGTTTTGATGTGTGTGACAAAGGGTTTAAGTTAGGTTGTTATTGTTTTGATATGTGCGTTGGAGTCTTGCAGGACTTAATAATTCGCACATGGAACTTTGGCAAGTTTCACTAATTCACAACCTCATGCTTGAGTCGGAGAAGGAGCATTGCGAAGCCGTGCGCTTGATGCATCCGAGGGACCGCCGGACGAGATGACTTGAAGTGAAGCCAAGGAAGCAGACTTCGAGGGAAAGAGACGCGAAGGAGCATTGCGAAGCCGTGCGCTTGATGCTGCCGAGGGACGTGGACACAAACGAAGAGAGCTTCGGCGAGGGACTTCAAGTGAGATGAGAGAATGAGTGAAATGTAAGTAGCTCATTAGGTGAACTTAGCTGAATGGCTAAGTGTCGGAGGCTCGACCGTAAGGGTTGAGGTTTACCCGACTGTCGGACGCTCAAACGGATGTTAAGTTTGAGATTTACCCGACATCAGTCGACTGCCATGTCATGGCAGTTGACTGCTCCAAGTCGACTGTGACTCGACTGGTATACGAGTCTAGATTTTGTGCCATCAATCGACTGCTACTGTTTGGCAGTCAATTGCCGAGACCACCAGTCGACTGATGATGGCATCATTCGATTGGTCGTGAGGGTTTCGGGCACAGAATGGTGATCAGTCGAGTGCTCTCTTCCAGCACTCGACTGATAGCTCCATCAGTCGACTGATGGGACAATCAGTCGACTGATGTGGGAGCCGTTGGATGAAATCCAACGTGGAAGAAGTCATTATTGGGCAACGACTACAAGAGCAGTCGACTGATAGGGGCATTAGTCGACTGCTAGTGTCCAATTGGAAGAAAACAGCCTTCTCTATTTATAGAGAAGGTGTGGGCTTTTGGAAGGCTAATGCTTATGCTCTAAGTGATCATCCAAGTGCCCCACAAGCTTCCAACTCTTTCTCTTGTTCTTATTTCAAATCTATTGTAAGAAAGAGTGTTTGTGTTGTAAGAAGGTTTACCTCCACCTTGCATTGGCTAAAGGGAGAGACCGATATTGGATTGGTTTCAAAGTGATTCACCGGAGATGAATCGGACTGATGATTAGCGGCGAGACTGTGAACCACGTTACATATTGGTGTTAGCATTGTTTTATCTTTGTGTTGTTTTAATTGCTTGTTTAGTTTTGTTTCTGTTGCGCTAATATTATTTTTAGACAAGCAATTCCATCGTACGACGAAAGAGGGTCTATCACTCGAGGGAGGAGTTTTCGGAAGAAGGACTCATCACCGAAGAAAAGGAGGATTCCAGACGGAGGAAAGAGAAGGAAGATCCTATAAACCTTATTTTCATTTACTCTATATAAGTTTTATCTGTGAGAGGTTTTCTCCACCTCTAGAAGTACTTTTGAGAAGGGGGGATTCATAGTAAAGGTGTCTAGCGCCGGAGCTCACTCGAGAGCTCACTTATGGAGTAGGAATTGGAATTCCGAACCACATTAAATATCTTTTATCATTCTCATCACACTTTCATCTATCTTTACTGCTGCCGCCAGAGAGGACCCCAAAGCTTCCCTAACACCATTGTCCCAAAAGGAAGCAGAAAATCCGTGCTGCATTAGTTGGCGCCATCTATGGGAAACATTTTTGCTGAACAGGACGTAGAGATGCATTTGCAAGAAATCCCTCCTCCTGCAACCTCTTCCACAGAGGAAACCCCCATCACACTATTGCTATCCCAACTCAGAGTCATGGTAGATATGATAGTATCTGAAGCTCTGGCAAGGGAAAGGAAGAGGGCGGGATTATCTTCATCCACACTCTGGTGAGCTTTCTCAGAGGGAGACGCCATTTGAAGGACCCTCCCATATACCTCCGCCCAGTCCTCAGGAGACTGAAATATTGCCAGGAGAGATTCCAATGAGGAGAGCGTATCAGTATCCTTTCCCAGTGGCACCGATGAGGCATGAAGAGCAAGGAGAAAGTCAGTCCACAAGGGCACCTGAACCTTACGAGCCTTGTCCCCTCACTGAAGACATAATGATAGAGCAGCCATCACCATATTTTTGGGCTCCCCAGATGGGGATGTATACCGGTACTTTTGATCCCAAAAAACACCATTCTCAGTTCGAAGGTGCAGCTTCCCTCCATTGTTATACTGACACCCTTAAATGTCGAGCTTTCCGCATCACCTTGGCTACCTCCGCTAAGAGATGGTTTAAGTCTTTACCCCCTGGTTCCATTACATGTTTTGTTGATTTCAGGGGAGTTTTTCTCAAGCAGTTTGCTAATTATAAAATGTATAAGCATGATGCCTTCATTTTTCTTCACTTAAAATAAGAATCCTCGGAGTCTTTGAGAAGTTACATCGATCACTTCACCTCTATAGCCCAAGAGATAACCTCTGCAATGCCCAATCTCTTGAGGGTTACTATTCCCCATGGGTTAAAGGAAGGATCATTTAGTTCCCTGTTGAGGAAGCCAGTCAGTAGCTATGAAGAACTACTGAGCCGTACTAAAGAATATATTAATGAGGAAGAAGGGTTGAGGGTGAGAAAGGCAAAAAAAGTAGCCTGCCTCTACCCCCACAGAAAGGAATCCTCCTATCCAACGGGGACCTCCCAGAAGGGAATATGACAAACCTTTTCTGCCCAAAGCACCTTGGATGTGACCCCCAATGCTAAGAGTTCACCCTCATCTTCCTCTACGAATTATGGCTACGGAGGCCCTACCCTTCCCACGGACATGGAAGGAGTGAGAAATGGAGGCATATGATCAGTAGGGTATCCTGCAATGCCCAGTAGGATACAAAGGGATTCTTCGCAATCCCCCAACCCCATTCTTTTACCACTACCACATGGAATATGGGCATACTAGCGACCAATGCTTTAAGATACAAAGAGAGTTGAAGGGCATACAAGGAGAGGTCGTCGGCCAAATATTGCTCGTCCTGGGCAATACAATAGAAGACCCCAATGTTGGATCGAGCGGATCGCTAGAGGGGGGGGTGAATAGCGATAGAGAATCTTTCGTTCGACTTCGTTCGTTAAAACACGAGTAGGCACAGCGGAAGATAAAAACAAAATGAACGAGACAATAGACACGAGGGTTTTACTTGGTTCGTAAGCGAAGGCTATTACTCCAAGGCCCTAGTGGTCCTTGACCATGCATGGAGGGCAAACTACTAAAGAACTCCTCCTCGTTGGAGGTAGGAGTTAGATGGATGCACAAAATCACAAAAGCTCAAGGTAGAGGGACACTCCCTCTCTCCTTGTTATAATGAAAGCTTTACGAAATAAGTGAACTGAAATACAATTGAAACTTTCGTTATCGACGACTTCAAAGGTTGGAGGTTGAAGCTCTAGTCGTCGTCTCAGCAGCGCTTCATTGTAGGGATGTCAGAGAGTCAGAGCGTATTAGAAGCACTTGGAAGCTTTTGAATTGATAAAAAACCCTAGGACAAGCCCTCCTTTTATATCCTTTGAACCCCTCATCGAATGGGTCTTCAACCAATAGGAATTGGGCACAAGACTCCTTGAAAAATGGTGATAAAGCTTGACTACTCGAGGCTGATGCTTGACCATCAGTCGACTGATGGCCATCATCAGTCGACTGATGGCAGCATCAGTCGAATGTTGGCCGCAGACAGTCGACTGATTGATAGTAGTCGAGTCCTCCAAGATGGCAGTCGATTGATGCTAGCTGTAGAGCAAAGTTAGCTTAACAAAAATATTATTTTGATGGCCGCCGACCGTCTGATCTCAACCTAGACTATCTATAGGATGTCTTTGGTCGGATCTACGATTAAGATCTGTTGGGTTTTCCGAGCCGCAAAAACCGCTTTTTACGTTGTAGAAACCTCGGAAGCCCTGGCCATGGATCCGTGCGAAGATGTATTAAAAACAAAACATGTATGTGTTTATATAAAACTTTAGATCTACCTTAGATCTACATGATAAGGATGTTACCCTCGTAGCGACGCCCTTTGCAAATCCCGCTTGTCCAAAAGGTTCGCCAGAACTCGAGAGTGTCAAGTGCACACCCCTCTATTGGTATACACACAAGTAATAGGTAGAAAAAACACACCCTTGAGTGTGCTAGCACTCTATGGATGGTTTGGCCAAGGAGGTTAGGAGAGGGAGAGAGCTTGAGGGAAGTTGATCCAAGGTTGAAGATGAAGTTGTGTAACCCACACAAAATGAATTACCACATGAATAACCATCAAGTGGCCGGCCACTTCATGGAGAGGGGGTTACATGCATGCATGTAACTCCCATGACCCTTGGTCTCCCTCATGAGGTGGCACCACATGACAAAGTCAATGATGATGTAGAGCATCATCATTGGCCGGCCATGCCAAGTCATCATCATGACATGGCATTTGGTCAAGTCAAACTTGACCTTTCATCTTCCCTCTCAAGTCAAGTCAATCTTGACCTCTTATCTACCATGGTTGATCAAATCCAACCATTTGATTCAATTCAATTTTAATTTAATGAATCTCTATTCATTAATTTAAATTGATTTGATGAATCAAATCTAAATTAGACTCATTCAACACTTGAATCAACTTGAGTCTAATGTTGGTGCAACAATGCCCCAAGCATTTATATATTTTGATGTTTGGATAATCATCTAAGTTAGGCAATGTTTTATGATCTAATTGTAAACTTATTTAAGTGACAGGAAAATCCAAGTATAAAGACTTGGTAAAAGACAAGTTCAAGTGTGATCTTGGCAAAGAGAGGTCAAAGGAAAGGTCTTGGCAGCGTAAGTCCAAGCATGTAGTCTTGGCGGCGTAAAGTCCAAGCAGTCCTTGGAAAAGAAAGACCAAAGGAAAGTCTTGGCAGTATAAGTCCAAGCATGTAGTCTTGGCGGCGTAAAGTCCAAGCATACTTTGGTAAAGAAGAAACCCAAAGCATGACGAAACCGAAGGAAGCTTTTGAAGGCAAGTGCATGGATGGAGTCGTGGACTCAGATAAATCCTAGAGGCGCAAGGCTGATGGAGAAGTTAGAAGGTTAAGTCTAGGCTTAGGTTATGTTTTCAAGTATGAATTAGTCATACTTGGGGTGTGCCAGTCGACTGGAACATGGTGTCGGTCGAACTGGCCCATAAAATGCAGCATTAGAGGTTGGAAGGTTATTAACAGTCAACTGGGAGTTATCCTAGTCGAACTGGTGAGAGTCGACTTCGACCTGACCGGCATACAAGCCGGGTCGATCGCCATTATTAGCGATCGATCGCCACAAAATGGCCCGTAGTCGATTGGCTAGTCGCCTTACGGCGATGAGTTGAATCACATTGTTGGCGCCGATCGATAGTCTTCGCATGGCGATGACGATGGGAAATCCCACAAATCCGACTGTTCAGAAGCCATTAGAATCGGCGGCAGTCGACTGATGTAAGTCATCAGTCGACTGATAGACCTCCAATGGGAAAAAGAGGCTCTTTCCTATAAAAAGAGCCCAAGGGGAACAAGAAGGGGCTAATGCATATATTCTGATCATTCTTCTAAGCTCCCACAAGATTTCCAAGCTTTCTCAGTGTATTAATCTCCCTCCTCCTCTCAAATCTTCATTGTTATCTTTTGTAAGAAGAGGAGGTCTTTGTAAAGAGAAAGCTTCTTAGTGGAATTGCTTGGGTTAATCCACCTTAAGGATCGCCGTGGAGTAGGAGCGTTATCTCCGAACCACGTAAAGGCCTTGTTAGCATTGCTTTTTGTTTTTACATATATTATTTGTGTTTGCTTCCGCTAATTACTCTTGTAGAAACGCAAAGCGCTATTCACCCCCCTCTAGCTTCCAAACGATCACCAACAAGTGGTATCAGAGCCTGGATCGCATCGGAAGATCTAACCATCAATCGGAGCATGGCATTTCAAGAGGGATATAGCACGGTGAAGCCTTCATTTTTCGACGGCAACGACTTCGGCTATTGGAAAGGTAGGATGGAATACTATCTCATGAATGACATAGAAAATTGGTTTAGTATTGTAGATGAATTCGAAAAGCCGGTCGACGAATTCGGAGCACCACTACCGACAAAAGATTGGATAAGAGAGATGGCCAAGAAAGCACAGGCAAATGCAAAAGCAACGACCACACTTCAATGTGGTCTATCCAAGGAGCAACTCTCTAAGGTCGGGCCCTTCAACTCCGCAAAAGAGCTTTGGGAGAAGCTCATCGAACTCAATGAAGGATCCAAAGAGACAAGAAGGGCCAAGAGGGATCTTTTGATTGGCCAACTCCAAAGCTTCACTATGAAGACAAACGAGACCGTGAGCCAAATGCACGGGCATTTCAAGGAAGTGGTCAACGGACTACACGTTATAGGTGAAAAGTGTTAGTAATATATGAGAGATGTCCTAAGGCAATCGCCTTATGTATGAACCATTTATATGATAAATGAAGATTCACTATTTGAGTATACATGTTTCATGTATTTGATTGGATCTTAAACTCATTTACTGAATGTCCATGATGCGATTCACAGCATGAGAGAATTTGTGATTGGATCACAACTAATGAGTATCTCTACATGTGTAATTGTGATGTATCGGAATTATCCCTAGTCGATGAATTGATGGATTTGAACACCATCAATTCTGTCGAGACTAGCACGAGGTATACTCCTTGGTGTATCCAAGCAGCTGATTCTCACTGGCTGGAGACATTGTGATGTCCAGAGTTAATCGTGGATGCTAGTTATGATAAATAGTTCATTGGAGTGACCAGCCGTAAGACTTCATATGGTTCTCTGCATATATAGATATGTCAATAAAGTTCTTACTGTGGCTTAAGTGCGATGTTCCTTTGACTTGCGGTATTCAAGTCATCTTAATCATGGAAACTTATGCTTTGACATCTTAAGCAAGCATCTCTAAGGAGATGTGGACCCGGGATGATTGGGTATAAGTCGAAGTGATCGAAGGTGTTTGAATAGCCTCTAAAGGATTCACCACTCCTTGCGAGGAGATGTATACCCATGGCCTCTCATCGGATTGTTACTAAAGTCTTTGGCCAAAGCATTACATGTTTAGAGTAAGGTACTCTTCGATACATGTGGAGTAACAAGAATCCGTAGGACGAGGAAATGATACTTGGGCTAGGTGTGACGTAGTCAGCCTAGTGGGGACTGACACTATAGACCATGTCCTGAACCAAGTGGGTATAAGATGAGTGAAGGGAATGGGGCACAAATCATTCGAGCTGCTGAAGGGTTTCAGAAATAGTTCTGGATCAACCGTTGATCTTTTCGGTTAATTAGGGATCATGATGTACTACTAGGTGCCACTCATGATCGTTCTATAATTAATGGTTAATTATAGACGGCCAACATAAATCGAGAACCTATTTGGTCACACGCACAACGAGCGTAATCCAAAGGATTTAAAACGAGCTAGAGAATGGGATTCTCAGACCGAGAGAAACTAGGTTTGGTTGGACCAAACATAAAGCGAGCATGAAATCGTTTCAGTCGCAATGGAAGCGTGGATGGGCCGTGTCTTATGAAGACATAATGGATGAACCAAAATGGTTTGGTTCTAATCCAATGGAGGAGAAAAAACCAAAGGGTTTGGTTTATTTTAAACGAATGAACCAAAAGTTGGTTCGGTTCGTTTTAACTTAAAATAAACCATCACGGTTTGGTTTATTTTAACTTATCTTAATGGAGCGGGTTAACGGGCCTAATGGTTATCATCCAATAACCATTAAGAGAATTAGTTCTCTATAAAAGAGGGCTTAATGGATAATTAAGCCCTAATCCAAAAAACCTAGCTTGGAGTTGCCGCCCAACCTAGTTGTGCCGCCCAACCTCCATTGCCGCCCAACTTGTTGTGCTGCCGTCCAGCTCTTTGCCGGTGTCCAAGCTTCAGCCGGTGATCCTCCGGCGACCCTCCGGTGATCTTCCTAGGCTTCGGTGAAAAGGTGAGCACTTGGCTTCCTTGTTTTGGCCGGCGCCTACTCCTCCACCAAGCTGTCCAGTTTTCTGGACAGCTTCTTCTCCTCTCGTCGGAGCATCGTTTGGACGACGGTTAGAGCTCCGGCAGTGGTTAACTTACCGGGGATTCGATCTCCGGTAATCCTCTGAGGTGGAGGATGAAGGATTCGTCAATTGGTTGACGAATACCTCTCCGGAGAAGCGAGTTTTGAGAACTCGTATTAGGATCCGAATTTGGATTCGGATCGTGATCATCTCTCGATCACGTCGTCTTCAACACGAGGCTAGTAACCCGTACGAAGACGAAGCTCGTGGCTTAGCGAAGTCATCCCGAGGAACTCGGCGTGGATACGGATAGAGACGATTCTAGCGAGGATCGTTCCGGTTGATGCCGTTCCCGCTACACGTCATACGAAAGGTATAACGTAGTTAAATTTCCTTTTATTGCAAATTTAAATTTACGGTTATGTCTACACTTGTTGTAATATGCATGCGTGTGTTGTGTGTGTTGTAATAAATAGAAGTATTTATTATTTTTTATTGCTTCCGCTGTGTTCATGTTTACGTAACATGATCGAACACACACACGCCGCGGTGCCGGAAACCCAACAGTGGTATCAGAGCCCAGGTTGTGTTTTGACATAATCGTAAAAATGGTTTTGCGATAGTCATAATGTATTTCTGGAAATTTTCTAATTTTGGAAATTTAGAAGTATTTATGGAAATTTTTCAATTTTGAAATGTCTAGAAGTATTTATGGAAATCTTCCACTTTTGGAAAGTTGGAAGTATTTATGGAAATTGATATTTTCCATAAATAAAATATTTGATTAGATTCTGGAAATTTGTTTCCTAATTTAATCATGATTTGATTTGGGAAATCAAATCTTAAAATATTTTATTTCCATAAGTAGTTTTAATGATTTAGGAAATTGGTTTTCTAAATAAATTTTCCTTAATCAAATAATTCCATGAATAAAATATGTGATTAGATTTTGAAATTTGTTTCCTAATTTAATTATGATTTGATTTGGAGAATCAAATCTTAAACATATTTTATTTCCATAAATAGTTATGACATATAAGGAAATATATACATGACATAATTGTATGTCATGTAATTGCATTAGATGCATAACATTATGCCATGCGTGTCGTGACATGTAGATGTATGCCATGTATGCCATGCCATGTAGATAATAGTTATTTGCATGCAAAGAGGATGAGACATAAAACCCTTAAACAATATTAAAGCCTACACCTTCCATTAATATGGTTAGAACCAGAGTTCCGTTTCTTGTTTGGGTTGTTGGACTCTCTCCAAGCCCGGCTCGAACCCGAACATGTTCAAACCATGGAATAGTTTAATACTAATATGGTAAGAGTCAGAGGTCAATCGTTAGCTTTGGTTGTTGGACTCTCTCCAAGCTGGGCTAATTGGTTGAATGCGCTCTAACCATATTAAAACTATTTCCCGATTAATGGGTTGGCTTTAACCTGGAGCATCGGCTTGTTGGACTCTCTTCAAGGTTGATGTAAAGGGAGGTGAAGTTGGGTGCTATGCATATGATGCATACTTGTTAATGTGTTAACAACCCGATGTATGTGTTAATATTCAATTAGTTGATAGCACATTGTGATAGTTGCATATACGTGATATGCAATCGGTATAGTTGATACCTACCATCGTAGTTATGAATGGCTTGTTGGACTCTCTCCAAGGTTGTTCATAACTATGATGGATATCAGCCCATTCGGAGATGGACCTACGATCTCCCGAAGTGATTTTGGGGTTTTTGAAATTCGAAAAATGAATGGGATTTATAAATGTATATTGATGCATTTTAAAATCATTTTCTCATATATGCTCGTTTTGTATTTCTAGGTCAATAAATTGATCATGACGTCTTTGAATTTGCGCACTATTTTGGATTCGAACAAACTGACTGGGCCTAACTGTTGGGATGTATACTGAAAGCCTAGCTCTTTGGTATGAACATTTTATTTTGAAATAAGAATCACATGATCATTGATTGCACTTTATATTTATATGTGTGCATATTGTCTAATACTTTACATTGTAGATAACATGGTGCTTGGGTGATGGCACAGAAGATCATATTATCAGTCCCTTGTAGAGTATAAGTAGAGGCTCACAACCAAGATGGTTTTGGACAAACCATTGGCATGGTTGTAGTGTAGCTTGGTATTGTTTTGTCTTGAACATAGAGTTACACTAGTACACTTAGGTGTATTGAGCAGGACCGACATAGAGGTGATTCAATTTATTGCTGACTACATAATTGAATCGGACCTCGGATATTATGTTGTACATGCTCTTAATCCCGATATAATAACGGACACATGTACTTAGTATTTATTTCTTTGATTTACCAGAGGGTGAGATTTCTATGGATTAAATCAATATGCCCGGTAAGTTGGGAAATGATATTATTTACATGGTGTGCCGTTGATTATAGGTGGAATCCGTGTCCTATGTATTAGGTTGATGATGTCCCCTTGAGGAGCTCATAAGGTTCATCATGTAAACTCTGCTGGTTGACTTAGTCAACATGATGATAAGGTTGAGTGGTACTACTCGAGGAGTTAGATGTTAATTAATTGATGGTCAGTAAATCAATTGATTGACGGACATTCGATATCTTAAACACGGGGAGATGGATGTACAAATAATATATGGAGCCCATATTAATTTATGGGGGTTGGTGAGGTAGTTCGATGATGATCCTCTAGTGGAATGGAACATCATTGATGGATCAAGTTTGTGTGGTTCCGATCCATCGGGTGGCCAAGACCCAACTCCTCCTCATGGTCCCTATCGTAGCCTTATATAAACCTCATGAAGTCTAGATCAAATGATGGAAAACAAATCTCTAGATCCGACGGTTAGGATTGAATCCCTAGAACCGACGGTGGAGATTAGATCTCTAGATCCGACGGTTGGGATTAAATTCCTAGAACCGACGGTTGAGATTAAATCTCTAGATCCGACGGTTGGGATTAATTCCTAGAACCGACGGTCGAGATTAAATCTCTACATCCGACGGTTGGGATTAAATTTCCTAGAATCGACGGTTGAGATTAAATCTCTAGATCCGACGGTTGGGATTATTTCCTAGAACCGACGGTTGAGATTAAATCTCTAAATCCGACGGTTGAGATTAAAACCCTAGAACCGACGGTGGAGATTAAACCAAGGCCTGAACCTAACTCTATATAAAAGGGAGAGGAAAGGTTGGATAAGGTGGGCGGCAAGAAAATTGGGAATTAGTTCCTATATTTTTGGCTACCTCATCAATAACCAATTTTCTCCTAAGTTGTATATAAGGGAGCATGGGTTGGGCGGCAACTAAGGTTTTTGGATGGTTGATGATGGATGCTAAGTAAATTAGGGTTTTGCCTAGTATGCTTGGGCGGCAAGCAACCTCAAGGTGGAAACCCTAATTAGGG
Organism: Wurfbainia villosa; assembly: GCA_025175895.1. Lineage (NCBI taxonomy): Eukaryota > Viridiplantae > Streptophyta > Magnoliopsida > Zingiberales > Zingiberaceae > Wurfbainia > Wurfbainia villosa. The sequence continues at coordinate 30,576,125 of CM045995.1, forward strand.
TTTTGGCTCCTTAGGTTGGGCGGCCAAGGTGATGTAGGAGGGTGGGCGGCAACCTATGGAGGAGCTTGTCTTCTTCCTTGGAGGGGGCTAGCTCCTAGATCTCTCCTCTCCACCATGCTTAGGCGGCAAGAAACCTATGGAGGAAACCCTAATTAGATTAGGGTTTGACTCTTTGGATTGGGCGGCTAGGTTGGAAGTTAGGTTGGGCGGCAACTATAGGGGAAGGGCTCATCTTCTTCCTTCTAAGGGTTGGCCGGCCACTACCTTCTCTTCCTCTACCTTGGGCGGCAAGAAATCCAAAGGAAGCTTGGTTGGGCGGCTAGGGTTTGGAAGGTAAGGTGGGTGGCAACTATAGGGGAAGTGTTCTTCTTCTTCCTAGGATGTTGGCTGGTTCCTATCCTTTTTCCTATACCTTTGGCGGTGCCCAACCTATTCCTCTTTTCCTCTTCTTTTCCTCTTGGCCGGCGGCACTAGGAGCTAGGGTTTGTCCCTAGTTCAGTTCCTTGGTTGTTTCCATTATGTTCTCTCTATTCTTGGAGCCGGCGGCATCAATCCTTTGTGGATTGGTGGTTGGCTCAAGCAAGAAGGGAAAGAGAGTTCTTCATTCTTTGGATTGAAGAAAATCTAAGAAGCTTCAACTTGTGGAGGATCTTCACCCACACGAAGTCTACAAGGAGGTTAGGACATACGATAGAAGATCAAGAGGTATAAAAGTTTCACAACTTTTATTATTGTTCTTTTCATGTTCTTATTTGATATGCTAGCTTATGTTCTTTATGTTAGTATATGATGATTATACTAGTTTGCATTTGCATGTATTTGTATAATCATGGACCCCGATAAGAAACACAAAAACCGGCAATCCGTCCGTCGTCTCTTCCGCGGCTAATCGACTAGAAGAGTTTGGTTGCTTGAACAACTAGTTTGTTCAAGCGATCGCTCGAGTCGTTGGCACGACGACGAATTGGTTGTGCTTAGGAAACTCATCCCATCCGGATTAGTTTTCATTAGTGAAAATTTTAATCCGGGGACATGGGAGCCTATGAGCATTCCGAGAAATAGCACGGTCGCCAACACTAACTTCCTGGACTGGCTTAGAAACCTGAGAATTGTTCTCAAGGCGGAAAGGCTTGCATATGTCCTTGAAGAGCCTCTTCCTGACCGTCCTAAGGACGATGCAACTCCAGACCAAATGTTGGTCTATCAGAAGCATGTGGAAGATTCTGAGCTGGCGAGTTGCATCATGCTAGCGGCGATGGTACCTGAGCTGCAAAAGCAGCATGAGCATATGGATACTAATACTATGGTCTTCCATCTTCATGAGTTGTTTGATGAGCAAGCGAGATCCGAAAGGTTCGAGGTCTCTAGGCTCCTCTTCACCACGAAGATGCAAGAAGGTTCGTCTGTAGTGAAGTTTGTGCTAAAGATGAACGGGTACATCGAGCGGCTAGCTACCCTCGGTTTTGTGATGGATCATGAGTTAAGTATTGACTTAATTCTCCATTATTTTCCCAAGAGTTTCTCGCAATTTGTGATGAACTATCGGATGAACAAATTGGAATCCACCATTCCCGAGCTCCTCAATATGCTGAAGACTGTGGAGCCTTCTGTGAAGCATGAGGAGAAGGCGGTTACATTGAATTGATTCCTCAAAGAAAGGTTCTAAGAGGAAGGCAAAAGAACAGAAGAAAGGAAAGAACAAAAAGGCAAAGAAGGCGGAACCAGCGCAAAAGGGCACTTGCCATCACTGTGGCAAGGAAGGCCACTAGCGAAGAAACTGCAAGATTTATCTTGAGTCCATGAAGAAGAAGAAGGCATCCGATGCCCCATCCTCTTCAGGTATCTTCATTATTGATTGTCATTCTATTTCCTTGGACACTTGGGTATTGGATACTGGGTGTAGCTCACATATATGTAATGACATACAGGGGCTAAGGAATAGAAGAAGACTTGTCAGAGGGGAGTCAAATTTGCGAGTTGGCAATGGAGCAAAGGTTGCTGCAGTCGCCATCGGAACTTATTTGTTGAAGCTCCCTAGTGGACTAGTCTTAGAACTAGACAATTGCTATTATGTTTCTTCTCTAATAAAGAACATTGTTTCTATTTCCTGTTTAAATAGAAATGGTTTCCATTTGACGTTTAGTAACAATTGTTGTTATATAACTTTAAATGGCGTACTTTATGGAACTGGAACCTTGAGTAATGGCATTTATACGTTGGACGTATCCAGTGACATTTTTAATATCGAAGCGAGCAACACGTGTGCTCGAAAGGATAATCAAATAGACTCCTATATGTGGCATTGTCGTCTTGGCCATATAAGCAAGAAACGCATGTCCGAATTACACCGATGTGGAATTCTGGAATCGTTTGAATTGGATTCATATGATACATGCGAATCATGCTTAAAAGGCAAGATGACTAAGTTACCTTTTACTGGAAAAGGTGAACGAGTGGGAGAGTTACTAGGTCTAATACATATTGATGTATGTGGACCTATGTCAACTCAAGCATTAAGAGGCTATAGCTACTTCATTACCTTCACCGATGATCACTCACGGTTTGGGTATGCTTGATGAAACACAAGTCTGAAGCCTTTGAAAGGTTCAAAGAATTCAGAAATGAAGTAGAGAAACAACATGACAAGAGTATTAAAATACTTCGATCGGATCGAGGTGGTGAATACTTAAGTCAAGAGTTTCTTGATTATCTAAGAGACAATGGCATATTGTCTCAATGGACTCCGCCCTATACACCACAGTATAATGGTGTATCTGAGAGGCGTAACCGGACCTTGTTGGACATGGTCAGGTCAATGATGAATCATGCAACTCTTCCCAAGTCCTTTTGGGGCTATGCACTTCAGACAGCTGTTTACTTGTTAAACAGAATGCCTACCAAGGTAGTCTCAACTACTCCATATGAGATATGGAATAGTAAGAAACCTCATGTATCTTACTTGAAGATATGGGGTTGTCCTGCTTATGTGAAGCGGACTGTATCAGACAAATTGGATGCTAAGTCTGATAAATGTCTATTTATTGGATACCCTAAGGAAACAAGGGGTTACCAATTCTATCATCCTGTGGAATAAAAGGTGTTTGTTTCAAGGCATGCTGTGTTTCTAGAGAAAGAGTTTCTCTTGCAAGAAAACAGTGGGAGTTTCGTCGAGCTTGAGGAGGCTCGAGAGACTCAAATAGACATTGATGAGATACCTGGTGAAGCACAACAGCCGACAACTCATAGTGATTAGCAATCGGCTGGACCTATTGTAACACCACATCTTTGTAGATATGGTAGAACACACAATATTCCTAAGAGATATGGATTTCTCGTAAGCGAATCGAACGACGTGTTACTCATTGATGATGAGGAGCCTACCAGTTATGAAGAAGTGCTGACAAGTTCAGAAAGGGATAAGTGGCTTGGTGCCATGAAGTCGGAAATGGATTCCATGTATGAAAACCAAGTTTGGAACTTGGTTGACCCACCTGAAGGGATAAAGCCTATAGGGTGCAAGTGGGTTTTCAAGAAGAAAACCGACATGGATGGTAATGTGATTACCTATAAGGCTAGATTGGTGGTGAAATGATATCGTCAAAAACAAGGTGTTGATTATGACGAAACCTATTCGCCTGTAGCTATGCTTAAATCCATTCGGATGCTCCTGGCCATAGTGGCTCATTATGATTATGAGATATGGCAGATGGATGTGAAAACAACTTTCCTTAATGGAAACCTACTCGAGGACGTGTATATGATACAACCTGAGGGTTTCACATCGGTTGATAAAACCAAGGTATGCAAATTGCGACGGTCCATTTATGGATTGAAGCAAGCATCCAGGAGCTGGAATATCCGTTTTGATGAGACAATCAAAAAGTTTGATTTCTCACAAAATCCAGACGAACCTTGTGTGTACAAGAAGGTTAGTGTGAATGCAATCATGTTCCTAGTATTGTATGTCGATGACATATTACTTATAGGAAATGATGTTTCAGTCTTACAGTCAGTTAAGATTTGGTTGTCCAAGACATTCTCCATGAAAGACCTGGGAGAAGCAACCTACATCCTCGGTATTAAGATCTATAGAGATAGATCGAAACGGTTGCTTGGTCATTCACAGTCTACATATATAGTGTTAGTAATATATGAGAGATGTCCTAAGGCAATCGCCTTATGTATGAACCATTTATATGATAAATGAAGATTCACTATTTGAGTATACATGTTTAATGTATTTGATTGGATCTTAAACTCATTTACTGAATGTCCACGATACGATTCACAGCATGAGAGAATTTTTGATTGGATCACAACTAGTGAGTATCACTACATGTGTAATTGTGATGTATCAGAATTATCCCTAGTCGATGAATTGATGGATTTGGACACCATCAATTCTGTCGAGACTAGCACGAGGTATACTCCTTGGTGTATCCAAGCAGCTGATTCTCACTGGCTGGAGACATTGTGATGTCCGGAGTTAATCGTGGATGCTAGTTATGGTAACTAGTTGATTGGAGTGACCAGCCGTAAGACTTCATATGGTTCTCTGCATATATAGATATGTCAATGAAGTTCTTACTGTGGCTTAAGTGCGATGTTCCTTTGACTTGCGGTATTCAAGTCATCTTGATCATGGAGACTTATGCTTTGACATCTTAAGCAAACATCTCCGAGGAGATGTGGACCCGGGATGATTGGGTATAAGTCGAAGTGATCGAAGGTGTTTGAATAGCCTATAAAGGATTCACCACTCCTTACGAGGAGATGTATACCCATGGCCTCTCGTCGGATTGTTACTAAAGTCTTTGGCCAAAGCATTACATGTTTAGAGTAAAGTACTCTTCGATACATGTGGAGTAATTAGAATCCGTAGGAAGAGGAAATGATACTTGGGCTAGGTGTGACGTAGTCAGCCTAGTGGGGACTGACACAATAGACCATGTCCTGAACCAAGTGGGTATAAGATGAGTGAAGGGAATGGGGCACGATTCATTCGAGCTACTGAAGGGTTTCAGAAATAGTTCTGGATCAACCGTAGATCTTTTCGGTTAATTGGGGATCATGATGTACTACTAGGTGCCACTCATGATCGTTCTATAATTAATGGTTAATTATAGACGGCCAACATAAACCGAGAACCTATTTGGTCACACGCACAATGAGTGTAATCCAAAGGATTTAAAACGAGCTTGAGAATGGGATTCTCAGACCGAGAGAAACTATGTTTGGTTGGACCAAACATAAAGCGAGCATGAAATTGTTTCAGTCGCAATGGAAGCGTGGATGGGCAGTGTCTTATGAAGACATAATGGATGGACCAAAATGGTTTGGTTCTAATCCAATGGATGAGAATAAACCAAATGGTTTGGTTTATATTAAACGAATGAACCAAAGGTTGGTTCGGTTCATTTTAACTTAAAATAAACCATCATGGTTTGGTTTATTTTAACTTATCCTAATGGAGCGGGTTAACGGGCTTTATGGATATGATCCATTAACCATTAAGAGAATTAGTTCTCTATAAAAGTTGGCTTAAGGGATTGTTAAACCCTAATCCAAAATCAAAACGTTGCCGCCCGCCTTGATTGTGCTGCTCAGCTCCTTGCCACGACCAAGCTTCAGCCGGTGAACCTCCCGACCTCCGGTGATCTCCTATAGGTTTGGCATCAAGGTGAGGTTTTTCTCTCCTTGTTTTGGCCGGCGCCTACTCCTCCACCAAGCTGTCCAGTTTTCTGGACAGCTTCTCCTCCTCTCGTCGGAGCGTCGTTTGGACGATGGTTAGTGCTCCGACAGCGGCTAACATACCGGGGATTTGATCTCCGGTAATCCTCTGAGGTGGAGGACGAAGGATTCGTCAAACGGTTGACGAATACCTCTCCGGAGAAGCGAGTTTTAAGAACTCGTTTTGGATCCGAATTTGGATTCGGATCGTGATCATCTCTCGATCACGTCGTCTTCAACACGAGGCTAGTAACCCGTACGAAGACGAAGCTCGTGACTTAGCGAAGTCATCCCGAGGAGCTCGGCGTGGATACGGATAGAGACGATTTTTACGAGGATCGTTCCGGTTGATGCCGTTCCCGCTACACGTCATACGGAAGGTATAACGTAGTTTAATTTCCTTTTATTGCAATTTTAATTTACGGTTATGTCTACACTTGTTGTAATAGCATGTGTGTGTTGTGTGTGTTGTAATAAATAGGAGTATTTATTATTTTTATTGCTTCCGCTGTGCTCATGTTTACGAAACATGATCGAACACACACACGCCGCGGTGCCGGAAACCCAACAGTGGTATCAGAGCCCAGGTTGTGTTTCGACATAATCGTAAAAATGGTTTTGCGATAGTCATAATGTATTTCTGGAAGTTTTCTAAATTTTGGAAATTTAGAAGTATTTATGGAAAATTTTCAATTTTGGAAAGTCTAGAAGTATTTATGGAAATCTTCCACTTTTGGAAAGTTGGAAGTATTTATGGAAATTTATATTTTCCATAAATAAAATATTTGATTAGATTCTGGAAATTTGTTTCCTAATTTAATCATGATTTGATTTGGGAAATCAAATCTTAAAATATTTAATTTCCATAAGTAGTTTTAAAGATTTAGGAAATTGGTTTCCTAAATAGATTTTCCTTAATCAAATAATTCCATGAATAAAGTATGTGATTAGATTTGGAAATTTGTTTCCTAATTTAATTATGATTTGATTTGTAGAATCAAATCTTAAACATATTTTATTTCCATAAATAGGTATGACATATAAGGAAATTATATACATGACATAATTGTATGCCATGTAATTGCATTAGATGCATAACATTATACCATGCGTGTCGTGACATGTAGATGTATGCCATGTATGCCATGCCATGTAGATAATAGTTATTTGCATGCAAAGAAGATGAGACATAAAAACCCTTAATCAATATTAAAGCCTACACCTTCCATTAATATGGTTAGAACCAGAGTTCTGTTTCTTGTTTGGGTTGTTGGACTCTCTCCAAGCCCGGCTCGAACCAAAATATGTTCAAACCATGGAATAGTTTAATACTAATATGGTAAGAGTCAGAGGTCAATCGTTAGCTTTGGTTGTTGGACTCTCTCCAAGCTGGGCTAATTGGTTGAATGCGCTCTAACCATATTAAAACTATGTCCTGATTAATGGGTTGGCTTTAACCTGGAGCATTGGTTTGTTGGACTCTCTCCAAGGTCGATGTAAAGGGAGGTGAAGTTGGGTGCTATGCATATGATGCATACTTGTTAATGTGTTAACAACCCGATGTATGTGTGAACATTCAATTAGTTGATAGCACATTGTGATAGTTGCATATACGTGATATGCAATCGGTATAGATGATACCTACCGTCGTAGTTATGAATGGCTTGTTGGACTCTCTCCAAGGTTGTTCATAACTATGATGGATATCAGCCAATTCGGAGATGGACCTACGATCTCCCGAAGTGATTTTGGGGTTTTTGAAATTCGAAAAATGAATGGGATTTATAAATGTATATTGATGCATTTTAAAATCATTTTCTCATATATGCTCGTTTTGTATTTCTAGGTCAATAAATTGATCATGACGTCTTTGAATTTGCGCACTATTTTGGATTCGAACAAACTGACTGGGCCTAACTTCCTGGACTGGCTTAGAAACCTGAGAATTGTTCTCAAGGCGGAAAAGCTTGCATATGTCCTTGAAGAGCCTCTTCCTGACCGTCCTAAGGACGATGCAACTCCAGACCAAATGTTGGTCTATCAGAAGCATGTGGCAGATTCTGAGCTGGCGAGTTGCATCATGCTAGCGGCGATGGAACCCAAGTGCGGCAACATGAGCATATGGATGCTCATATATGGTCTTCATCTTTGTGAGTTGTTGATGAGCAAGTGAGATTCAAAGGTTGAGTCTCAAGCTCCTCTTCACCTCTGAGATGCTAGGAAGGTTCATCTGTAGTCTTGCTCAATATCTTTGAATGTGGAGTCTTCGAGAAGCATGAGCGACGGTCTTGTTAGTTGATTCCTCGAAGAAAGGTTCTAAGAGGAAGTCAAAGGCAGTGAAGGGAAAGAAGGAACTAAGAAGGTAGAACTAGCGCATTGCCATCATTATGGCAAGGAGAGCCATTCTTGAAGAAACAGATTTATCTTGAGTCCATGAAGAAGAAGAAGGCATCCGATGCCCCATCCTCTTCAGGTATCTTTGTTATTGATTGTCATTCTATTTCCTTAGACACTTGGGTATTGGATACTGGGTGTGGCTCACATATATGTAATGACATACAGGGGCTAAGGAATAGAAGAAGACTTGTCAGAGGAGAGTCAAATTTACGTGTTGGGAATGGAGCAAAGCGGTTGCTACACTCGCCATCGGAACTTATTTGTTGGAACTCCTAGTGGACTTGTCTTAGAAGCTGGACAATTGCTTTTATGTTCCTTCGTTGATAAAGAACATCATTTCTATTTCTTGTTTAAATAGAAATGGGTACCATTTGACTTTAGTAACAATTGTTGTTACATAACTTTGAATGGAGTTCTTTATGGAATTTGGAACTTTAAGCAATGGTGTTTATCGTTGGGCGTATCGGTGACATTTTCAATATCGAAGCGAGCAACACGCGTGCTCGAAAGGATAATCAAATAGACTCCTATATGTGGCATTGTCGTCTTGGCCATATAAGCAAGAAACGCATGTCCGAATTACACCGATGTGGAATTCTGGAATCGTTTGAATTGGATTCATACGATACATGCGAATCATGCTTAAAAGGCAAGATGACTAAGTTACCTTTTTCTGGAAAAGGTGAACGAGTGGGAGAGTTGCTAGGCCTAATACATAGTGATGTATATGGACCTATGTCAACTCAATCTTAAGGAGGCTATAGCTACTTCATTACCTTCACCGATGATCACTCACGGTTTGGGTATGTGTTCTTGATGAAACACGAGTCTGAAGCCTTTGAAAGGTTCAAAGAATTCAGAAATGAAGTAGAGAAACAACATGACAAGAGTATTAAAATACTTCGATCGGATCGAGGTGGTGAATACTTAAGTCAAGAGTTTCTTGATTATCTAAGAGACAATGGTATATTGTCTCAAAGGACTCCGCCCTATACACCACAGCACAATGGTGTATCTGAGAGGCGTAACCGGACCTTGTTGGACATGGTCAGGTCAATGATGAATCATGCAACTCTTCCCAAGTCCTTTTGGGGTTATGCACTTCAGACAGCTGTTTACTTGTTAAACAGAATGCCTACCAAGGTAGTCTCAACTACTCCATTTGAGATATGGAATGGTAAGAAACCTCATGTATCTTACTTGAAGATATGGGGTTGTCCTGCTTATGTGAAGCGGACTGTATCAGACAAACTGGATGCTAAGTCTGATAAATGTCTATTTATTGGATACCCTAAGGAAACAAGGGGTTACCAATTCTATCATCCTGTGGAACAAAAGGTGTTTGTTTCAAGGCATGCTGTGTTTCTAGAGAAAGAGTTTCTCTTGCAAGAAAACAGTGGGAGTGTCGTCGAGCTTGAGGAGCCTCGAGAGACTCAAATAGACATTAATGAGATACCTGGTGAAGCACAACAGCCGACAACTCATAGTGATGAGCAATCGGCTGGACCTATTGTAACACCACATCTTCATAGATCTGGTAGAACACGCAATATTCCTGAGAGATATGGATTTCTCGTAAGCTAATCGAACGACGTGTTACTCATTGATGATGAGGAGCCTACCAGTTATGAAGAAGTGCTGACAAGTTCAGAAAGGGATAAGTGGCTTGGTGCCATGAAGTCGGAAATGGATTCCATGTACGAAAACCAAGTTTGGAACTTGGTTGACCCACCTGAAGGCATAAAGCCTATAGGGTGCAAGTGGGTTTTCAAGAAGAAAACCGACATGGATGGTAATGTGATTACCTATAAGGCTAGATTGGTGGCGAAAGGATATCGTCAAAAGCAAGGTGAAACCTATTCGCCTGTAGCTATGCTTAAATCCATTCGGATGCTCTTGGCCATAGCAGCTCATTATGATTATGAGATATGGCAGATGGATGTGAAAACAGCTTTCCTTAATGGAAACTTGCTCGAGGACGTGTATATGATACAGCCTGAGGGTTTCACATCGGTTGATAAAACCAAGGTATGCAAGTTGCGACGATCCATTTATGGATTGAAACAAGCATCCAGGAGCTGGAATATCCGTTTTGATGAGACGATCAAAAAGTTTGATTTCTCACAAAATCCAGACGAACCTTGTGTGTACAAGAAGGTTAGTGGGAGTGCAGTTGTGTTCCTAGTATTGTATGTCGATGACATATTACTTATAGGAAACGATGTGTCAATCTTACAGTCAGTTAAGGTTTGGTTATCCAAGACATTCTCCATGAAAGACCTGGGAGAAGCAACCTACATCCTTGGGATTAAGATCTATAGAGATAGATCGAAACGGTTGCTTGGTCTTTCGCAGTCTACATATATAGACAGAGTGCTAAAGAGGTTTAGCATGTCGGAATCCAAGAAAGGTTATCTGCCCATCAGGCATGGGGTACACCTTTCGAAGTCTATGTGTCCGCCGCAGGAAGGCGAGAGGATTTGCATGAGTAAGATTCCCTATGCATCCGCATAGGATCTATCATGTATGCTATGTTATGTCACGAGGCCCGATGTATCGTATGCGCTCACGAGTGTCACGGCGGATACCAATCCGATCGAGAATGGATCATTGGCGGTATTAAGGCGATCCTTAAGTACTTGAGAAGAACTAAGGATGTGTTCCTAATATATGGAGAAGGGTACATGGTGATACGTGGGTATACGGATGCGGATCGAGAGAGACAAGGATGATTCCATGTCTTATGCGGGTATGTATTCACCTAGAATGGAGCGCGAATAAGTTGGAAAGGTTCCAAGCTTGACACTATAAGCGGATTACGCCACTAGGCGAGAATCGTTGCGACTTTGGCGGCAAAGAAAGGCGGTTTGGATCAAGTAGTTCATCTATGAACTTGATGTGGTCTCATCAATGATCCAAACATGTGCCACGCTATCATCTTATCGGAGAGATCATCGTAGGGAACGAAATACAAATCGAGAAAATTCCCCTTTGAAAGGAACTTAGCGGATCCTTTGACTAAAGCATTACCTCAAAGTAAGTTTGAGGGTCATGTTAGAGCTTATGGTATTGGATCTGTAGCGATTGGCATTAGGCCAAGTGGGAGTCTGTTAGTAATATATGAGAGATGTCCTAAGGCAATCGCCTTATGTATGAACCATTTATATGATAAATGAAGATTCACTATTTGAGTATACATGTTTAATGTATTTGATTGGATCTTAAACTCATTTCTTGAATGTCACGATACGATTCACGCATGAGAGAATTTGTGATTGGATCACAACTAGTGAGTATCTCTACATGTGTAATTGTGATGTATCGGAATTATCCTAGTCGATGAATTGATGGATTTGGATACCATCAATTACATGCCGAGACTAACAGGTATACTCCTTGGTGTATCAAGCGGTGATTCTCCTTTGGTGGAGACATAGTGATGTCCGGAGTTAATCGTGGATGCTAGTTATGGTAACTAGTTCATTGGAGTGATCAGCTGTAAGACTTCATATGGTTCTCTGCATATATAGATATGTCAATGAAGTTCTTACTGTGGCTTAGGTGCGATGTTCCTTTGACTTGCGGTATTCAAGTCATCTTGATCATAGAGACTTATGCTTTGACATCTTAAGCAAGCATCTCTAAGGAGATGTGGACCCGGGATGATTGGGTATAAGTCGGTGATCGAAGGTGTTTGAATAGCCTATAAAGGATTCACCACTCCTTGCGAGGAGATGTATACCCATGGCCTCTCGTCGGATTGTTACTAAAGTCTTTGGCCAAAGCATTACATGTTTAGAGTAAAGTACTCTTCGATACATGTGGAGTAATTAGAATCCGTAGGACGAGGAAATGATACTTGGGCTAGGTGTGACGTAGTCAGCCTAGTGGGGACTGACACAATAGACCATGTCCTGAACCAAGTGGGTATAAGATGAGTGAAGGGAATGGGGCACGATTCATTCGAGCTATTGAAGGGTTTCAGAAATAGTTCTGGATCAACCGTTGATCTTTTCGGTTAATTGGGGATCATGATGTACTACTAGGTGCCACTCATGATCGTTCTATAATTAATGGTTAATTATAGACGGCCAACATAAACCGAGAACCTATTTGGTCACACGCACAACGAGTGTAATCCAAAGGATTTAAAACGAGCTTGAGAATGGGATTCTCAGACCGAGAGAAACTATGTTTGGTTGGACCAAACATAAAGCGAGCATGAAATTGTTTCAGTCGCAATGGAAGCGTGGATGGGCAGTGTCTTATGAAGACATAATGGATTGACCAAAATGGTTTGGTTCTAATCCAATGGATGAGAATAAACCAAATGGTTTGGTTTATATTAAACGAATGAACCAAAGGTTGGTTCGGTTCATTTTAACTTAAAATAAACCATCATGGTTTGGTTTATTTTAACTTATCCTAATGGAGCGGGTTAACGGGCTTTATGGATATGATCCATTAACCATTAAGAGAATTAGTTCTCTATAAAAGAGGGCTTAAGGGATTGTTAAACCCTAATCCAAAATCAAAAACCCTAGCCTCCAAGGAGTTGCCGCCCAACCTGGTTGTGTCGCCCAACCTCCTTGCCGCCCAGCTTGATTGTGTTGCCGTCTAGCTCCTTGCCGGCGACCAAGCTTCAGCCGGTGAACCTCCGGCGACCCTCCGGTGATCTCCTATAGGTTTGGCATCAAGGTGAGGCTTTTCTCTCCTTGTTTTGGCCGGCGCCTACTCCTCCACCAAGCTGTCCAGTTTTCTGGACAGCTTCTCCTCCTCTCGTCGGAGCGTCGTTTGGACGACGGTTAGTGCTCCGACAGCGGCTAACATACCGGGGATTTGATCTCCGGTAATCCTCTAAGGTGGAGGACGAAGGATTCGTCAAACGGTTGACGAATACCTCTCCGGAGAAGCGAGTTTTGAGAACTCGTTTTGGATCTGAATTTGGATTCGGATCGTGATCATCTCTCGACCACGTCGTCTTCAACACGAGGCTAGTAACCCGTACGAAGACGAAGCTCGTGACTTAGCGAAGTCATCCCGAGGAGCTCGGCGTGGATACGGATAGAGACGATTCTTACGAAGATCGTTCCGGTTGATGCCGTTCCCGCTACACGTCATACGGAAGGTATAACGTAGTTTAATTTCCTTTTATTGCAATTTTAATTTACGGTTATGTCTACACTTGTTGTAATAGCATGCGTGTGTTGTGTGTGTTGTAATAAATAGGAGTATTTATTATTTTTATTGCTTCCACTGTGCTCATGTTTACGAAACATGATCGAACACACACACGCCGCGGTGCCGGAAACCCAACATATAGACCGAGTGGTAAAGAGGTTTAGCATGTCAGAATCCAAGAAAGGTTTCCTACCCGTCAGACATGGGATACACCTTTCAAAGTCTATGTGTCCGCACACAGAAGACGAGAGGATTTGCATGAATAAGATTCCCTATGCATCTGCAATAGGATCTATCATGTATACTATGTTATGTACGAGGCCCGATGTATCGTATGCTCTGAGTGTCACGAGCAGATACCAGTCCGATCCTGGAATGGATCATTGGACGGCTGTTAAGACAATCCTTAAGTACTTGAGAAGAACTAAGGATGTGTTCCTAATATATGGAGAAGGGGACATGGTGATACGCGGGTATACGGATGCCAGCTTCCAGACAGAAAAGGATGATTCTAGGTCTCAGTTTGGATACATGTTCACCTTGAATGGGGGCGCAGTGAGTTAGAAAAGTTCCAAACAAGAGACTGTAGCGGATTCTACCACTGAGGCAGAATACATTGCAGCTTCGGAAGCAGCAAAGGAAGCGGTTTGGATCAAAAAGTTCATTCATGAACTTGGTGTGATTCCGGCCATTGTTGAAGCAATACCACCATCGTGACAACAATGGAGCAATTACAGCGAAAGAGCCAAGGTCTCATCGATCCAAACATGTGTCACGCTATCATCTTATCAGAGAGATCATCAGTAGGAACGAAATACAAATCGAGAAAATTCCCACTGAAAGGAACTTAGCGGATCCCTTGACTAAGGCATTACCTCAAAATAAGTTTGAGGGTCATGTTCGAGCTTATGGTATTGGATACCGTAGCGATTGGCATTAGGCCAAGTGGGAGTCTGTTAGTAATATATGAGAGATGTCCTAAGGCAATCGCCTTATGTATCAACCATTTATATGATAAATGAAGATTCACTATTTGAGTATACATGTTTCATGTATTTGATTGGATCTTAAACTCATTTACTGAATGTCCACGATGCGATTCACAGCATGAGAGAATTTGTGATTGGATCACAACTAGTGAGTATCTCTACATGTGTAATTGTGATGTATCGGAATTATCCCTAGTCGATGAATTGATGGATTTGGACACCATCAATTCTGTCAAGACTAGCACGAGGTATACTTTTTGGTGTATCCAAGCAGCTGATTCTCACTGGCTGGAGACATTGTGATGTCCGGAGTTAATCGTGGATGCTAGTTATGGTAACTAGTTCATTGGAGTGACCAGCCGTAAGACTTCATATGGTTCTCTGCATATATAGATATGTCAATAAAGTTCTTACTGTGGCTTAAGTGCGATGTTCCTTTGACTTGCGGTATTCAAGTCATCTTGATCATGGAAACTTATGCTTTGACATCTTAAGCAAGCATCTCTAAGGAGATGTGGACCCGGGATGATTGGGTATAAGTCGAAGTGATCGAAGGTGTTTGAATAGCCTATAAATGATTCACCACTCCTTGCAAGGAGATGTATACCCATGGCCTCTCGTCAGATTGTTACTAAAGTCTTTGGCCAAAGCATTACATGTTTAGAGTAAGGTACTCTTCGATACATGTGGAGTAACTAGAATCCATAGGACGAGAAAATGATACTTGGGCTAGGTGTGACGTAGTCAGCCAAGTGGGGACTGACACTATAGACCATGTCCTGAACCAAGTGGGTATAAGATGAGTGAAGGGAATGGGGCACGAATCATTCGAGCTGCTGAAGGGTTTCAGAAATAGTTCTGGATCAACCGTTGATCTTTTCGGTTAATTGGGGATCATGATGTACTACTAGGTGCCACTCATGATCGTTCTATAATTAATGGTTAATTATAGACGGCCAACATTAACCGAGAACCTATTTGGTCACACGCACAACGAGCGTAATCCAAAGGATTTAAAACGAGCTAGAGAATGGGATTCTCAGACCGAGAGAAACTAGGTTTGGTTGGACCAAACATAAAGCGAGCATGATATCGTTTCAGTCGCAATGGAAGCGTGGATGGGCCGTGTCTTATGAAGACATAATGGATGAACCAAAATGGTTTGGTTCTAATCCAATGGAGGAGAATGAACCAAAGGGTTTGGTTTATTTTAAACGAATGAACCAAAAGTTGGTTCGGTTCGTTTTAACTTAAAATAAACCATCACGGTTTGGTTTATTTTAACTTATCTTAATGGAGCGGGTTAACGGGCCTAATGGTTATGATCCAATAACCATTAAGAGAATTAGTTCTCTATAAAAGAGGGCTTAATGGATAATTAAGCCCTAATCCAAAAACCCTAGCTTGGAGTTGCCGCCCAACCTAGTTGTGCCGCCCAACCAAGTTGTGTCGCCCAACCTCCATTGCCGCCCAGCTTGTTGTGCTGCCGTCCAGCTCTTTGCCGGCGTCCAAGCTTCAGCCGGTGATCCTCCGGCGACCCTTCGGTGATCCTCCGGCGACCCTTCGGTGATCTTCCTAGGCTTCGGTGAAAAGGTGAGCACTTGGCTTCCTTGTTTTGGCCGGCGCCTACTCCTCCACCAATCTGTCCAATTTTCTGGACAGCTTCTTCTCCTCTCGTCGGAGCGTCGTTTGGACGACGGTTAGAGCTCCGGCAGCGGTTAACTTACCGGGGATTCGATCTCCGGTAATCCTCTGAGGTGGAGGACGAAGGATTCGTCAATTGGTTGACGAATACCTCTCCGGAGAAGCGAGTTTTGAGAACTCGTATTAGGATCCGAATTTGGATTCGGATCGTGATCATCTCTTGATCACGTCATCTTCAACACGAGGCTAGTAACCCGTACGAAGACAAAGCTCGTGGCTTAGCGAAGTCATCCCGAGGAACTCGGCGTGGATACGGATAGAGACGATTCTAGCGAGGATCGTTCCGGTTGATGCCGTTCCCACTACACGTCATACGAAAGGTATAACGTAGTTAAATTTCCTTTTATTGCAAATTTAAATTTACCGTTATGTCTACACTTGTTGTAATATGCATGCGTGTGTTGTGTGTATTGTAATAAATAGAAGTATTTATTATTTTTTATTGCTTCCGCTGTGTTCATGTTTACGAAATATGATCGAACACACACACGCCGCGGTGCCGGAAACCCAACAAAAAGGTCGACAACCGAGACCTTGTAAGGTATGTATTACAAGCTTTCCCTAGGACCACCTTATGGGCCTCAATGGTAGATGCCAATAAGGTCTCTAGGGATCTTTCATTAGTCAAGTTAGATGAACTTTTTTGTGAATTTCAATTACATGAACAAGCTAACACTTCATCCAAAGAGAAGGGTATAGCTCTTTTTGTAGGAAAGAAGGAGAAGAAGAAGAAGGAGAAGAAGGAAGTGTCCTCCTCATCCGAATCCGAGGAAGACTCATCAAGTAGTGAAGATGAGTTATCGGCAAGTGAGGTGGCACATTACGTCAAGAAGTTCGGTGGGAAGTCAAGGAGACTCACTAAGAAAGACGTGAAGAGGATGTTCCAATCCTCAAGAGGTAAATCTTCAAGTAATTCAAATTCTATCTCTAACATGACTTGTTTTGGTTGCAACAAGAAAGAGCATATAAAGCCAAATTGCCTGGAACTAAAGAAGAAGGAGGAGAAGGAAAAGAAAAAGAAGGAAAAGAAGGAGAAGAAGAAGGAGGCAATGGTGGCACAAACATGGGACACTCTAAGTGTGGAGGAGTCTTCCGACGATGAGGAAGTATGCCATGGCACCCGGAACCTAGCCCTTATGGCATTAGAGGAAGAAGCCGGGAGCTCAAGCGAGGAGTCCTCTTCCTCTTCAAGTGATGAATCATCATTAAGTGATGATGATGAGGTAAACAACTCACCTAAAATAGATTTACTTTATAAGACTATTGCATGTTTACAAAATGCTTTAAATAGATCAAAAATTAGGGTTAAGGATCTAAAATTAGAAATCAAATCACTTAAAAGTGTAGATTCATCATGTTGCAAACAATCTAGTGATATTGATGAATGTACTCTTAGGGATGAAAATGATGAGTTAAGAAAAGAAATAGGTAAATTAAGAGCATGCCTAGAAAAATTCACTAATGGTTCTAAATATCTAGATATGATTATTAAGAATCAAAGGGCAATTTACAATAAGGCCGGATTAGGATATAGACCTAAGGAGAAAGAGGTAGCATTTGCATCCCTTGTTAGTAGAAAATCAATGATTAAAAGCAAGGGGAGAAAGGCATGGGTACCAAAGAAATTTATAATTGATGCTAGTGGTCCTAAGATTTGGGTACCTAAGGATTGTGTTTTTCATGTGACATAGGTAGAAGAACCAAGCTTGTGGATAGTTGATAGTGGGTGCTCAAAGCATATAACCGGGGATGAGAGAAAATTGACATTGGGTTCATCTTCATTCTTGATGAAACCAAACTGTTTGATCGCATCATCGAATCGAAGATTCTAGCTCCGAGAGGCTTGCTTTAGCCCATAAATGGACCTTTGCAGCTTGCATACTTTCCCAGTATGTTATGGATCTTCAAAACCCTCAGGTTGTGTCATGTACATATCCTCGAGTAAGTTTCCATTCAGAAACGCGGTTTTGACATCCATCTACCAGATCTCATAATCGTGGTATGCTGCAATAGCAAGCAAGATCCTAATGGACTTAAACATCGCCACTGGAGAAAAGGTTTTGTCATAGTCAATACCATGAATTTGCTTGAAACCTTTATCTACCAATCGACCCTTATAGGTATGTGTAAGTCCATCCATGGTAGTCTTTCTCCTAAAGACCCACTTACACCCAATGGGTTTGACCCCTTCAGGTGGATCAACAAAAGTCCATACTTGGTTGGTGTACATGGATTCCATCTCAGATCTCATGACTTCTAGCTATTTCTCAGAATTTGGGCTCATCACAGCTTCCTGATAGGAGGTAGGCTCATTCTCAATGAGCATAACGTCATCATGGTCAGACAAGAGAAATGAGTATCTCTCATGCTGACGACGTATCCTATCAGATCTGCGAAGAGGTAGGTCTACCTGAACAGGTGGTTGTCCCACAACTCTTTGTGCAACAACCTCATCACCCACAACACTTTGTGGTTCCTGTTCAGCCTCCATCAAGGCCTCAGTGCTATGGTCCTTATCTTGAATTTCTTCAAGATCGAAGGTACTCCCACTAGTTTTTCTAGAAACAAAATCCCTTTCTAGAAAAACCCCAGTCTTTGCCACAAACACTTTGTGCTGACTGGGAATGTAGAAGTAGTGTCCCTTTGTATCCTTGGGATATCCAACAAAATAGCACCTATCGGATTTGGGTCCTAGTTTGTCTGAGACTTGACGTCGAACGTAAGCCTCACAACCCCAAATCGTCATAAAAGACATCTTGGGATTTCTCCCTGTCCATATCGCATATGATGTCTTTATCACAGCCTTAGATGGTACACGGTTAAGGATAAAGGCTGCTGTATCTAGAGCATATCCCCAAAAGGATATAGGAAGATCTATGTGACTCATCATAGATCGTACCATATCCAATAGGGTACGATTCCTCCTTTCGAATACACCATTCCACTGTGGTGTTCCAGGAGGAGTGAGTAGGGATAGAATCCCACACTCAGCTAGATAGTCACGAAACTCATGGCTAAGGTATTCTCCACCTCGATCTGATCGAAGTATCTTAATACTCTTGCCAAGCTAGTTTTGTACTTCATTCTTGAATTCTTTGAACTTTTTAAAGGATTCTGATTTATGTGTCATGAGATACACATAACCATATCTACTAAAAGTCATCAGTAAATATAATGAAGTACTTGTAACCACCTCTAGCTGCAACATTGAAAGGGCCACATACATCACTATGTATAAGTCCTAACAAATCTGTTGCTCTTTCGCTGTGTCCACTAAAGGAAGTCTTGGTCATCTTGCCTAAAAGGTAAGACTCGCATGTCTCATATGATTCAAAATCAAATGAGTCTAGCAACCCATCCTTATGGAGCCGAGATAAGCGACTCTCATTTATGTGACCTAAGCGACAGTGCCAGAGATAGGTTTGGTTCAATTCATTTGACTTGAACCTTTTGGTACTTATGTTATAGATAGGGCTCTCTAAGTCTAGAAAAAAGAGCCCGTTCATTAGAGGTGCACTACAATAGAACATATCATTTAAATAAACTAAACAACATTTGTTCTTTATTATAAATGAAAATCCTTTCTTGTCCAAACAAGAAACTGAAATGATGTTCTTAGTTAAGGCAGGCACATAACAACATTCATCTAATTCTAGTACAAGCCTAGAGGGCAAAGATAGATCATAAGTTCCTACAGCAACAGCAGCAACTCTTGCTCCATTGCCTACTCGTAGGTCCACCTCGCCCTTTGTCAATGTCCTGCTATTTCTCTGCGCCTGCACATTGGTACAAATGTGAGATGCACATCCGGTATCTAATACCCATGATGAAGAAATAGATAGATTGACTTCTATAACATTTATACCTGAAGTAGAAGTCTCACTTCTCTTCTTCTTAAGATCTTCCAGGTATGCCTTGCGATTCTTACGCTTCCAAAGGTCCAGCTTCCTTGCAGTAGAAGCAAGCCCCTTCCTTGGCTACCCCTCCTTTGGGTTTAAGTTCTTTGCCTTTGCCCTTGGCTTGGGACTTTCCCTTACCTTTAGGCTTGCCCTTGCCTTTCTTCTTTTGCACCATCAAAATGGTGTCAGATTTTCCTTTCTTAAGGTTAAGCTCAGCAGTTCTCAACATGCTGAGTATTTCAAGCAATGACTTATCAATTTCATTCATGTTATAATTCATGACAAATTGATTGAAGGCTGGTGGCAAAGATTGCAAGATCAGGTCAGAGGCCAGCTCTTGGCCAAATGGGAATCCCAGCCTTTGTAGGTTTTCTACGTACCCAATCATCTTGAGTACATATTGAACTACGGGAGTCCCTTCTTGCATTTTAGACCCAAACAATGCCTTAGAGACTTCATATCTCTCATGCCTTGCTTGTCCTTGATATAGTTGACGAAGATGTCCAACCATATCATAAGCATTCATGAACTCATGTTGCTTCTGAAGCTCAGAGTTCATGGTCGCGAGAATTAGACATGACACATCTAATGCATCATCTTGATGCTTCTTGTAAGCATCTTTGTCAACTCGCGAGGCAGTGGCAGGAGGTGCCTCCGGAATGGGCTGCTCCAGGACGTACATCTTCCTTTCTTGGGTGAGAACAATTCTCATATTCTTGTACCAGTCCAGGAAATTTGCTCCATTGAGCTTGTCCTTCTCAAGGACAGAATGCAGAGAGAGAGTGTTCGTGTTTGTCGACATTGTTATCTACAACATACAATGCAGAGAATTAATATCATATTCCTTTTATCATTTAATTAGGCCTTTAATCAAATGATGCTCCCATTGAATTATAGGAATTTTGTAGTATCGAGTTATGGATGTGGTCAAACCACATTACTAGATTCATACAAACTAGCTATAATTCTTGCTGGACAAGATCCACATCATACTAAGCCTTGAGTTAGCTTTGGCTAAATCGCCCAAGACTTAGTACGATCGATGGGTAACACATTACCGATTACATCTCTATGCAACTCTTGTTTATAGGATCAAGACCAACATTTACAAAAGACCTTGAATTAGCTTTGGCTAAATCTCCCAAGATTTAGTGTAAATGCGATCTTACCCTATCTTTCCAACGATTAGAATATGCCTATAGTTCTACTCGATCCAATTGAGTTAACTAGTTTTGCTCAATCTAATTGAGCTTACTCTAACCCAAGCATGATAGGCGGGACCAAGATTGTCTCTCCGCACCCTACCAAGATAATATGCGTTGCTCTGCTTTGGCAGATTCAACAAAAACAAATGATCGAGGTAGTGATGGGTATCAAGGCTCGGTAGGCATTTTCGAGTTGATTCGATTATGATCTAATCTAATCGTAATGTGTATCTTATATGCATTTAGGCCTTTATTATCCTATATTAGCATGCATCACATTCATACAATCATTATTCTAGCATGCATCATATACATACAAGAAAATTATCCTAGCATGCATCATATACATACAAGCATTATTCTACTAGCATGCATCACATACATACAAGCAAAATCAAATAAATAAATAAATAAATATATATATATATATATATATATATATATATATATATATATATATATATATATATATATATATAATTAAATGTGATGTAGTCATGGCCCTACTATGATCTTCTCAAGCCAATGAGAATATCGGACGGTCAACCTAAGGCTAGCGGCTTCTCCAAGCGCTTCCTTTGACCGCCATGTGTCGTCGTCACCCTTCTCGTAATCTCGTCTTCAAGTGGACTTTCCACCGCCCCATTTTGTACATTACAAATATGAAACTCAAGTTACATTCGAGTCTAAAACTATTTACAACTAGAATATCAAAAGAAGAGGTACAACGCGCAGGTCGCATACACTATACAACACGCACAACCACAAAACGACACGCAGGCCGTATTATGAATTACAACACATCACATCCAATCATATTGGGATTATTGGGCCATGAAAATCACAGAATTATACATAATTCTAAATTATGTATTTTTACAGAAAATTTCTATAATTGTTCCTATTTTTTTTTCAATTTTATGAGTCACCTCCCCGTAACGGTCCCGCTAAGCGGTTTCCGGGTGCGATCGCGGGACAAGGCCCCTTTCGGGGATAGGGGAAGCGCCCCTACTCACAAAATAAATTTGTGAGTATCCCTACAATGATCTTACAGCAACTTAAGTCGCTGTCCCAAAACCCTAAAGCGAGAACTTGCCGTTTTGGGGAGTTTTTCTCGACGGTTGAAGCCTACAAGTGTCCGAACACTCGTTGCTTCGATTTTTTGAGAAAAATACCCAAAAATTATATAAAAAATGGAAATTTACAGAAACATATAAATCTATAATTTTTATATCTAATACAAAAATTACAAAAAACAAAACACATACATGCTTCGCACGTGGCTCTGATACCACAGTTGGGTTTTCCGAGCCGTAAAAACCGCTTTTTGCGTTGCGGAAACCTCGGAAGCCCCGGCCACGGATCCGTGCGAAGATGTATTAAAAACAAAACATGTATGTGTTTATATAAAACCCTAGATCTACCTTAGATCTACATGATAAGGATGTTACCCTCGTAGTGACGCCCTTCGCAAATCCCGCTCCTCCAAAAGGTTCGTCGGAACTCGAGAGTGTCAAGTGCACACCCCTCTATTGGTATCCAGACAAGCAATAGGTGGAGAAAACACACCCTTGAGTGTGCTAGCACTCTATGTATAGTTTGTCCAAGGAGGTTGGGAGAGGGAGAGAGCTTGAGGGAAGTTGATCCAAGGTTGAAGATGAAGTTGTGTAACCCACACAAAATGAATTACCACATGAATAACCATCAAGTGGCCGGCCACTTCATGGAGAGGGGGTTACATGCATGCATGTAACTCCTATGACCCTTGTTCTCCCTCATGAGTTGGCACCACATGAAAAAGTCAATGATGATGTGGAGCATCATCATTGGTCAGCCATGCCAAGTCATCATCATGACATGGCATTTGGTCAAGTCAAACTTGACCTTTCATCTTCCCTCTCAAGTCAAGACAAACTTGACCTCTTATCTCCCATGGTTGATCAAATCCAACCATTTGATTCAAGTCAATTTTAATTTAATGAATCTCTATTCATTAATTTAAATTGATTTGATGAATCAAATCTAAATTAGACTCATTCAACACTTGAATCAACTTGAGTATAACTCAATTAGTCTAATTTGGATTACTCTTAATCCAATTTGGTTCATCCCATGAACCTAATCCTCATAGTTCATCATATGAACCTAATCTCCATCTAATTGCCCTTATGTGTGTGACCCTATAGGTTCTTGTAACGTTGGCAATGTCCCTAAACCGATTTAGGAACATAAGCAATGAGCGGTATCTAGCAACACATCATTGCTACCCAAGTTACATGAATGTTGAACTCCAACATCACCTTTGTGACTACTAATTGTGACTCTCACAATATGTGACAATGTCCCTCTATCCTTGACATCTAGATTGACCAATTGAGGCATAGACCGTGTCATCCTCGGTACAATCTAAATCATGAACTCCAAGTAGACTCACTCTAATCAAATTAGCTCAATATCTCATATTGATTCATTTGGGCATGGCCATGCACTTCGTGGTCTCACTCTATCAAGAATATCGATGTCTCTCCCGTCATATAGGAGGGATAGATCTCATCTACATCACTCACATCCCTCCGCATAATTTGTTACATACCCAGTAATCGCCATTATATTCCACCCATTTACGGGTGACGTTTGACGAAGTCAAAGTATGCAATGCCTTATGTAGGGAACCATGGTGACTTCAGGTCTAAGGACTAATAGTCATACTAGTAGTCACATGAGAAATTATATGACACTCATATAACGATCCATGATACTTTCTCATGGCGGGTCATTCTGTATACATTCTCTAATGTATACCCATGTGTCAACTCAATATCTCATATCCATGACTTGTGAGATCAAGTCATCATGTTGACCTACATGCTAGTCTCTACGCATTGACATTGTCCCTGAATGTTAATACTTGACTAGGAATGATTAAGAGTAGTGTTCTCTATATCATCTCATTATCGATTCCGCCAATCGATTGATATAGATAAGAACCTACTACTCAAGGACATTATTATATTTAGTTATTTGGCACCAATACAAGTAAATATAATAACCATGCCTTTATAAATAGGAATATGATACAATAAAGTCCATACAACAATCATCACATGATTGGCTCTAGGGCTTTCACTAACAAGATCATCCCCGTAAGGAGGATACAACCTCTCATACTCTCATACACACGAGCTTTACCTCGATACTTACTGTGTCGCTTTCGCTTCTGACCTTCCACTCGATTTTTTCGGCTTCCTTCGAAATCACTCGAGTGTCACCCGACCACCGCGGCTCGCTCTGGGTGTCACTAGACTTTAGATCCAGCTTTAGTACATTTCAGCACACTCGATTCAGCTTGAGGGATTATGATATATCCTTAACTTTGCATCTTTTGCCATAATCAAAATACAGGTTTGACTTAGGTGCCCCTGCACTAACAATTTCCCCCTTTTTGATCCTATGGCAAATTTACGCAAAGTTAAGGGAAAATATAAAGTAGAAAATGAGTAAGATAAACGTTACACTCATTTGTAGTGAACTCCTTCTTAACCTTCAGTGAGTTTTAAAACAAAAGTTTAATTTTAAAAAATTTAAATTTTGTTCTCCCCCTTAACTTATGCTCTTCTCCCCCTTTTGCCATGAATCAAAAAAGGTATAGGGATTTATATAAAAAGTAGGGGTTATTTAATAGAAAAGGTAGCATGCATAAAGATTATCTAACATGAGTCCAAGGATGTGTCTTGATTTAATTTGGTTCGAGGAGGTATAGCCCTCTGCACCAACAATGTAAGTTTTTGGAAACTAAGTTTGATTTTCAAAATACTTATAAAATTAGCTTTGAGGTCCACAATACTTATACGCTAATAAATTTTGAAAATATATAACCCTTAGGGTTAGTTTTCTCTCCCCCTTAATCAAATATATAAGGTACAGAAGAGTTATGGGGCGCTAAACATTGACCTAGAAGGTTGTATATTTAGAGTTTTGTCCGAGTATAAGTAAACGTTTAAGCTCGATAGTTTGAAAAATAGATAACATTTTTGAAAGGATAAATTGAAATTGTTCCTTAGTCATCTCACCCATTCTAAGTGTCTTAGAATTGATTCACCTTATATATTGTGTGAGATGATTCCAATTTTATCTTGATTAAGTTTTAATGACTTGAAACTGATCAACCTTGTGTTATATTCAGATTTGATCCTAAGTTCATCAAGTCACCTTTTCAAGATCTTGGCTTCCAGGTCACAACGAGGCACAGGGGCCTTCTTTGATCGGAAAAACGACCACTTCCTTAGAAAAGCCAATTTCAAGAAAATAGTAACTTGACTCATCTAAGACCACTTCCTGCTCTAACTAGTCTAGGATACGACAAGGTAGCTTCAGCTAGTTCCACTCGGTCAAGTGCACCGAACTAGATACGCCTTATCTAGCTCGAATACACAAGACTCCGCTTTCCTAGCGTATTATCATCTCGCCGCGTCCTAGTACTATGTTATCAAGCATTGACGAGTTATAGTCCTATCTAACCATTCTAAAAAAAATTTAGGTTAACGGATATACTATTTTGGTATTAGCTCCCCGTGGATAATATGGTCTGGTCAAGTAATGAACTTGATCCTGGGGAATCCAAAACCTATTGGTCCTTATAGGTGAGTTTAATAAAGTTTTCGGGACCCACGCTTGGACTCGATGATGACTACGATTTACGATAGACATGTAAGATATATTCGTAATCTGTGAGCTATATACGAGTCCGGATTTATTGTACATGGCTCTCTGAGTTCCAAGAAGTCCGTTAAGATTCTTGGACCCCATCGAGAACTTGTTGAACCGAGCTTCGCGCTCTTGGACTCGTCCTTTCAAGAGAGAGTTCTCTTCTTCAAGTTTTTCAACTCGAGTTGAGTCCTCCTCTTGATCTCGACTAGTCAAAGAGTTTAGGGGTGTCTCTTGTTTGAGGATTTCAACCTCCTCAACCAAGGACTCGACCTTAGACACGGATTTAGCTAATTTCCTAGTTAGCAATTTAATTGTATTATAAAACGTATGAATTAGTGAGTGGCTAACCTTAATTTTCTCTTTTTGTCCGGCTTTGAGTTGCTTCTCGAAGTAGACCTCGAGTTCGGAGTCGGTGTTGTAATTGGATTCGGATTCGAATTCAGACTCTGACTCAGACTCTTCGGGTCTTGCCATGTACACTATGCCGACGCCTTCTTCGTTGCCCCATGTTGCATGAAAAGCCTTCTTTCGACTCGATTTGAATTGTGCCCTCTTTTGGTTCTTTAGTAGCCTCCTTTCCCTCCGAACGATCTTCCGCACTATGTTCACTATTGCTTCCACCTCTTCGAATTCGGACTCTGATTCATCTTCGGGTTCGAGTCCATCTTCTTGCCTGGTGGGTTTCTTGCTTCTTTGTCCTACAAGTAGAGCAATACCTCTCTCGGCTCGGACCATGTTAGTTTGCTCGTGAAGTTCAAACTCGGAAAATAATTCGTCTAACCTAAGCTTTGATGCCCACAAGGTAGTCCTAGGAAATGAGTTAAGAACGTACCTTAGGAGGTTGCGGTTTTCGACCTTGTGTCTGATGGTGTGCAGGCCGTTGATAATGTCCTGAACGTGGGCATGTAGTTGCGTTGCCGTCTCACATTCCTGCATTTTTAGGTTATGCAATTTATTAAGTAGTAAGTCACGCTTACTTACCTTCGCATCATTAGTCCCTTCGTGTAGTTCTATGAGTTTTGTTTACAGATCTTTTAGGCTGATGAAGGGTCCGATGTGGTTGAGGTCTTCCTTAGACAAACCGCATTGCAAAATTTGGGTTGCTCTTGCATCGGCTTCGATTTGCCTCTTGGTTGCATTGGTCCACTTGTTGAAATCCAAGGGCTCGTCTTGATCATTGGTGGGTAGAACAAAGCCGGTTTGGATGATTATCCAAGACTCGACTTGTGTTTTTAGAAAATACTACATCCGACCTTTCCAGTAACAGAAATCATCTCCGCTAAAGAACGGAGGTCGGGTGGTGCTGTACCCCTTAATGTGGGCCATAAAGAAAAACTTTCACACACAAAACAACCAATAAAAACACAAAAAAACTTGCCAAGACTCGAGTCTTGGATTAGTGGTGCGGGAAATAAAAAAAACAAATGAGAAATAGAAGGTTAAACAAAGAGATAAGAAACTTAAACAAAAAGTAAGTACTCACAACCTTCGATGTCCCCAAAAGGGTAATAACGTCGATTTTTGAGGATTAAAACAGTTTGTTACGGGGGTAAACCCCTCATAAGAAGTGTAGATCTCTCAGAGAGCTTTGATTTGATGGGTAGATCGTTTCGTGAGTCCACTTATAGCAAAAGTTATGCTCGTTTGATCGTGAGGTACTCCGAAGGAGATTAGTACTTGCAAAAACACAACCAAAAACTATGTACCAAGACTTGGTCTTGGATTAGTAGTGTGGGAGAAATCTTAACACGATAAATACGAAAAGAAAAATGCTCGACTGATGGTTGCACCGAATCTGAGCGCCCCCGGCTCTGATACCAATTGTTGGATCGAGCAGATTGATAGAGGGGGGGGGGGGTGAATAGCGATAGAGAATCTTTCGTTCGACTTCGTTCGTTAAAACACAAGTAGACACAGTGGAAGATAAAAATAAAATGAACGAGACAATAGACACAAGGGTTTTACTTGGTTCGTAGCCGAAAGCTACTACTCCAAGGCCCTAGTGGTCCTTGACCACACACGGAGGGCAAACTACTAAAGAACTCCTCCTCGTTGGAGATAGGAGTTAGACGGATACATGAAATCACAAAAGCTCGAGGTAGAGGGACACTCCCCCTCTCATCGTTATAATGAAAGATTTACGAAATAAGTGAACTGAAATACAATTGAAACTTTCGTTATCGATGACTTCAAAGGTTGGAGGTTGAAGCTCTAGTCGTTGTCTCGGCAGCGCTTCGTCGTAGGGATGTCGGAGAGTCAGAGCGTATCAGAAGCACTTCGAAGCTTTTGAATTGATGAAAAACCCCAGGACAAGCCCTCCTTTTATAGCCTTTGAGCCCCTCATCGAATGGGTCTTCAACCAATAGGAATTGGGCACAAGACTTCTTGAAAAATGGTGATAAAGCTTGACTCCTCGAGGATGATCCTTGACCATCAATCAACTGATGGCCATCATCAATCGTCTGATGGAAAAATCAGTCGAATGCTGGCCGCAAATAGTCGACTGATTGACAACAGTCGAGTCCTATATGCTGGTAGTCGACTGATGCTAGCTGCAGAGCAAAGTTAGCTTAACAAAAACATTATTTCGACGACCGCTGACTGTCTGATCTCGACCTAGACTATCTATAGGATGTCTTTGGTCGGATCTACGCTTAAGATCATCCCTGTAAGGAGGATACAACCTCTCTTACTCTCACACACACGAGCTTTACCTCGATACTTACTGTGTCACTTTCGCTTCCGGCCTTCCACTCGATTCTTCCGGCTTCCTCCGAAATCACTCGAGTGTCGCCCGACCACCATGACTCCCTCCGGGTGTCGCTTGCCTTTAGCTCCAACTTTAGAACTTTTCTGCACACTCAATTCAGCTTGTGAGATAATGATATATCCTTAACTTTGCATCTTTTGCTATAATCAAAATACAAGTTCGACATAGGTGCCCTTGCACCAACACCCAAGCTCTCCCCCCATAGGGCCCGAGGCAATCCAACCCTGAAGGTGTACAACAAGAAGGATAAGCTAGTGAAGGGGCGTTAACTCCTCTAGGCAACGCCCCCATTCGGGGGGTTATCAATGTCATTGCAGAGGGACCCACTAACAGGGATTCTAATTGAGCCAGGAAGTCTTAAGCTCGCTTAATGGAAAGTTTGGCTATCGGTGGAGACCGGGCCATCCAGAGCACCCCTCGAATTTACTTTGGACTTGAAGATCTGCAAGGTATCATCTTATCTCACACCGATGCCTTGGTGGTTAGGGTCTCCTTGGAAAATTATGAGGTAGCCCGAGTCCTGGTGGACTCGAAAAGCTTTGTTAACATTCTCTTCTAGGAAGCCTTTAAGCAAATGCAACTGGGGAATGTGCAGTTGGAGGATATTGCGACTCCTTTGTTGGTGCAACAATGCCCAAGCATTTATATCTTTTGATGTTTGGATAATCATTTATAGTTAGGCAATGTTTTGTGATCTAACTATGAATATGTCAAGTAATAGGAAAATCCAAGTGTGAAGACTTGGTAAAGGAAAGTCCAAGTATGAACTTGGCAAGGGAAGTCCAAAGGAAGGTCTTGGCAGCGTAAGAACAAGCATGTAGTCTTGGCAGCGTAAAGTCCAAGCGGACCTTGGCAAAGGAAGACCAAAGGCAAGGTCTTGACAGTGTAAGTACAAGCATGTAGTCTTGGCGGCGTAAAGTCCAAGCGGTCATTTGACAAAAGAGAAACCCAAGACATGACAAAACCGAGGGAAGCTCTTGGAAGCAAGTGCAAGGATAAAGGAGTCATAGACTCGGAGGGATCCTCGAGGCACAAGGCGGAAGGAAGACTAGAAGGTTGAGTCTAGGTCTAGGGAGTTGATTTCAAGTATGATTTAATCATACTCGAAGTATCAGTCGACTGAAGCTTTTGTCTCGGGCCGATCGATCACCACTCAAGATGGTCGAAGTTCGTGACCATCGATCCGATAGGGTTTGGGCAATGATCGTGGTCCACCATCAGTCAACTACTATACCCTAGTAGTCGCCTGTTAATAGTGGACATCGACACAAAATTTTTTTCAATCGAGTGATCTCTGGGAGCACTCGACTGATTACTCAATCAGTCGACTGATGGTATGATCAGTCGACTGATCAGAGTCCCATTGGGCAGTGATGATCACGGATCTAGCTCATCAGAAGCCGTTGGATGGCATCAGCTACAATAATAGTCGACTGATGTTGTACATCAGTCGACTGATGGAGGCTCAATAGGAAAATCTACTCTCTCTCTATAAAAAGAGGGCATCGGGGTGCTTGAGGAGGCTAGTGCTTATATTCCTAACATACTCTCAAGCTCCCCATATTTTCTTAAGCTTTCTAAGTGTTTTTAATCCTCCTCTTCTCTAATATTTATCTTCATCATTTGTAAGAAGAGGAGTGTCTTGTAAGAGAAAGCTTTCTTAGTGGAGATTTGCTTGGATTGATCCACCTTAAGGATCGCTATGGAGTATGAGCTTAATCTTCGAACCACGTAAAATCCTTCTTATTAGCGATTGCATTTTTAACTCTTATTTTCTTTAGTATTTGTATTTGCTTCTGCTAATCGAAATTGTAGAATTCAAGAGAGGCTATTCACCCCCCTCTAGCCTTCCAAAGAACCCCATCAAGTGGTATCAGAGCCCGGATCGCATCGGAGGATCTAACCATCAACCGAAGCATGACATTTCAAGAGGGATATAGCACGGCGAGACCTCCATTCTTCAACGACAACGATATCAGCTATTGGAAAGGTAGGATTGAATACTACCTTATGAATGATATTGATAATTTGTTTAGTATTGCAGATTGTTTCGAGAAGTTGTTCGATGAATTCGGAGCGCCAATACCGACGAAGGATTGGACTAGGGAGATGGCAAAGAAGGCTCAAGCTAACACCAAGGCAACAACCACACTTCAATGTGGTTTGTCTAAAGAGAAACTAAGCAAAGTTGGACCTTTTGAATCCGCAAAAGGCTTTGGGAGAAGCACATAGAACTTAATGAAGGGTCAAAGGAGACAAGAAGAGAAAAGAGGGACCTTTTAGGTCAACTCCAAAGTTTCAACATGAAGACCAATGAGACCGTGAGCCAAATGCACGGTCGATTCAAGGAGGTAGTCAACGAACTATATGTAATAGGTGAGAAGGTAGAAAATCACAACCTAGTAAGGTATGTCCTTCAAGCTTTCCCTAGAACAACTTTATGGGCATCAATGGTAGATGCTTATAAGGTTTCTAGGGATCTTTCCTTAGTTAAGATAGATGAACTATTTTGTGAATTTGAGTTGCATGAGCAAGCTAACACTTCATCCAAGGAGAAAGGTGTAGCTCTTTTTGTAGGTAAAAAGGATAAAAAGAAGAAAGAAAAGAAGGAGGTTTCTTCTTCATCCGAATCAGAGGAGTCCTCTAGTAGTGGTGATGAGTTGTCGGCAAGCGAGGTGGCTCATTATGTGAAGAAGTTTGGTGGGAGATCAAGGAAGCTCACCAAAATGGATGTGAGGAGGATGTTCCAATCCTCAAAAGGTAAACCCTCTAGTAGTTCAATTTCTACTCCTAATGTTACTTGCTATGGTTGCAATAAAAAGGGGAACATCAAGCCAAATTGCCCGAAGCTAAAGAAAAAGGAAGAAAAGGAAAAGAAGAAGAAGGACAAGAAGGAGAATAAAAAGAAGGAAGTCATGGTAGCACAAACGTGGGATACACAAAGCTTATAAGATTCATCGGATGAGGAGGAGCTTTGCCATGTCACACGTAACTTTGCACTCATGGCCATGGAGGATGACACGGAAGACTCAAGTCAAGAAGAATCATCCTCATCAAGCGACGAATCGTCCTCTAGCGACGATGAGGTAAAATATTCCCCTAGGGTAGAATTATTGTACAAAACCATTGCATGTCTTCAAAATGCATTAAATAAATCAAAATATAGGATTAAGGATTTGAAAGTAGAAATCAAGGAAATTAGAAATGTAGAACTTTCTTGTAATAATGCATGTTCACTTAAGGATGAAAATGATGAACTTAAAAAGGAAATAGGTGAATTAAGAGCATGCTTAGAAAAATTCACTAATGGGTCCAAATATCTTGACATGATACTTAGGGACCAAAGGGCCGTTTATAACAAGGCCGACATAGGTTATAGACCTAATGACAAGGAAGTAGCATTTACCTCCCTAATTAGTAGAAAAGCAACACTTAGGAGTAAGGTTAAAAAGGCTTGGGGTCCAAAGAAATTTCAAGTTGAGGCTACCGATCCAAAAATTTGGGTGGCTAAGGCTTGTGTTTTTCATGTTGTTTAGGTAGAAGGACCAAGCATGTGGATTGTTGATAGTGGATGCTCAACACATATGACCGGGGATGTGAGCAAATTTTTCACAATCAACCACATTAGTATGGGAACCATGTCTTTTGGTAATAGTGGTAAACTCAAAATCCTAGGTAAAGGCACAATTGAGGTATCCCTAAAACTTATTATTCATAAAGTCCTTTTAGTCAACAACATGAAATTTAACTTGTTTAGTGTTAGTCAACTTTGTGGTGCAAATTTTAATGTTGAATTTAGTTCCACAAAGTGCTTTATTAGACACAAGGAATTAAATGATTGCATGTTAGTAGGATATAGGAAATTAAATATTTATTATGTTGATTTATCCTATGCTTCTAACATTTCTCCTAAGTGTCTTATGGCAAAAGAAGAAGAAAGTTAGCTATGACATAGGAGATTAGGGCATATCAACATGAAAAATATAGCCAAGGTAGCTAAATTGGAGCTAGTAAAGGGATTGCCTAAAGTGAAGTACATCAAAGACAAGATGTGTGAAGCATGCTAAGAAGGAAAACAATCAAAGTCATCACACAAGGGTAAAACTTTAACTAGTACTTCCTTACCTTTAGAGCTTAT
This sequence comes from Wurfbainia villosa, assembly GCA_025175895.1. Classification (NCBI taxonomy): domain Eukaryota; kingdom Viridiplantae; phylum Streptophyta; class Magnoliopsida; order Zingiberales; family Zingiberaceae; genus Wurfbainia; species Wurfbainia villosa. The sequence continues at coordinate 30,608,845 of CM045995.1, forward strand.
TCATTTAGATTTATTTGATTGTCATGGTACTCCTTCCTTGAATGGTAGTAAATATTGCTTAGTTATAGTTGATGATTTTTCTAGATATACTTGGGTATATTTTATGAAACATAAGGACAATACCTGATGCGCACGAACGTGACCTCAAATCTCGTGATGGAGACTGTCGAGGACTCAAAGCGCGCGCTCGCGCTCAATGCCCGCAAGTGCACGGATGTCGTCAAGTAATAAAGATTATCGATCCCACTGGGACTGGGATTCGAATACCAAATATATTCAGTGGTTGTAATTGTTCGGACGTAACTCTAAGAGGTTTCGATTGGTGAGGGCTGTCGATGGACTTTATTCTATACGGTGTCACACGAAGGAGGAAAGGAGTGTGCTGATTTCTTCAAAGGTGATTCTAGGACTTCAGTTTCACTTGCGTATCACAAAATAATGTTGTCAATGGGCATTGTCTAAATGTTTAGATATGGTTTTGTGGAAGGGACATCATACACTCTCCCGTAGAGCCACCGAATCTATCGGGAGCTATCTTCGCCTAAAAGGACGGGATAGATGGTACGAGGATGCCATATCAATCTCTACGATGGACCATTTCTGATTCCACTACACCCTTCTACCCACAGTTACAGGAGATCAGGTTTACCCCTAGGTTCCTTGTATCAAATCCCCTAAATCTTAAATACGAGGGTTGTTACACCTCGTATCACCTATACACAGCGGATAGAAAACCAAACACGCATAGATATAGTAAAAACAACTACCAATTGTCAAATCAAACTCAAAGGCAAAATTTAACATGAACCAACATTGTAATGTGTACAAAAGCTACTCCCTAATCCTAGAATCAAAAGTACTACTCCATGTATATGAAGGAAGAATCACAAAGCATGTCTATGTTCGAATACATAAGGAATAAAATGCAGGAACAAAGAATTACAATGCTTTCGTGGTCTTCTCTCTGACATTGAAGTGCAAGGCATGGACCTCCGGTGGTGTTTCTCCTCCCCATTGCGAGTTACCGAAGCTTTTTAGGGCTTCAGGGTGCCGCCCTAGCCGTCGTGCCTCCCCCCTAGGGTTTGGGAGCCCTAGGGCGGCTCCCTCATGATCCTTAGCCTCTTAGACAAGTTTCCTATATATATAGGTAGCTCCGGCTTTCCATAAATGCTTGAAAAACCCTATTTCGTCGAATTTACGGTGCCACCACACGACCGTGTGAATTTCACATGGCCATGCCATGTGCAATGCTAGAAAACGATTGAAATCAGGGTTGAAAAATAAGCTAGAAAAAAGGCACGACCGTGTGTTTTTCACACGGCCTAGACGTGTCTTTTCTTGGAGCCTCCGTTTTGATCCGTTTAGCTTCGAAAACATGCCTAAGTCTTGGGACATGGCCAGTGCATGCTCCCTAAGGTCCGTGCTCCACAAATTAGTCCATTTATACTCCAAAAGTGCATTGTTTTCCCATGAAATTCTATCCTGTATACAAAAGTACAAAGAGCAGATCTCCGAACCAGAAAATAGGAAATGCGTGTAAAATAGAGTAACATATGGATGAAACTAACATAAAATGTAATGAGATGTCAGCGAAAACTACTCCTAAAACCCTTTATGTTTTGCTCACATCAATACCCTAGAAATAATCATAGGTTTTAGCAAAAGAGTAGAGAATGAAAGAAATCTCAAAATCAACCGGATCCGTAGTGATCATGGTGGAGAATTTGAGAATTCCAATTTCTCCAAATTTTTCTTAGAACAAGGGTACAAACATGAATTCTCTTGTCCTAGAACACTCCAACAAAATGGGGTAGTGGAAAAGAGAAATTGTTCCATACAAGAGAAGGCTAGGACTATGCTTAATGCATACTCATTACCTAGCAACTTGTGGGCGGAAGCGGTTAATACCGCTTGATATATCCAAAATAGAGTCCAAATCCATAGGTTTCTAGGTAAAACTCCATTTGAATTGTAGAATGACACAATTCTAACAATTCATTACTTTAAAGTCTTTTGATGCAAAGCTTACATCTTAAACACCAAGGATAATTTAGGAAAATTTGAGTTCAAAGCGGATGATGAAATCCTAGTTGGATACTCATCTACTAGTAGAGGCTATAGAGTCTACAACAACAGAACACAAATAGTTGAGGAACCTTCAAATGTTCAATTTAATGAAAACTCTACTACTTACCCTAGGAAATCCCCCATTGATAATGATATCAATGACAAAAATCAAGAAATTACCCATAAGCTTCAAACCTTGACCTTAGGAGGTAATGATCAAGGGGAAGGATTAGTGAGCAATAATCAAGGGGGAGTAAGAGGAGATTCCGATGATGAGAGGAGGATTGAGGATAGTCATGATCAAAATCAACTTGATACACCTCCTAGAACAATAAGAGTTCATCAAAATCATCCTCTAGACTAAGTTGTAGGAGAATTATCTCAAGGTGTTAGAACTAGGTCTTTTCATAGAGCTCCCTCTAGTTAAATAGCACTCATCTCTCAAATTGAGCCCAAATCAATCAATGATACATTACTTGATCCGGAATGGATTTTAGCAATGCAAGATAAATTGACTTAATTTTAAAGGAGTCAAGTATGGGAGCTAGTCCCTAGACCCAATGATAGCACCATTGTTACTACAATATAGGCCTTTAGGAACAAATTAGATGATCAAGGTAACATAACAAGAAATAAGGCTAGGTTAGTTGCAAGGGGCTTTAATCAAGTTGAAGGACTTGACTATGATGAAACTTATGCACCGATTGCTAGGTTAGAATCAATTAGGATCCTATTAGGATATGCCTCTTACATTGGTTTTAAACTCTATCAAATGGATGTAAAGTCGGCATTCCTAAACGGGTTCATTAAGCAAGAAGTATATGTAGAACAACCACCCGGGTTTGAGACAGTAGACTATCCAAACCATGTATACAAGCTTAGAAAAACTTTATACGAGTTAAAACAAGCTCCCCGGGCTTGGTATGAAAGATTATCATCTTTTCTAGTTTCTAAGGGATTTAGAAGGGGTCAAATAGATCAAACCCTCTTTATTAAGTCAGAGTCAAAGGATATCTTTGTGGCCCAAGTATATGTAGATGACATTATTTTTGGGTCAACAAATGATGAGCTCCTTCAAGACTTCATCAAAAAATATGGAGAATGAGTTTGAAATGAGTTTAGTTGGAGAATTAAATTTATTCCTAGGTTTACAAGTCAAACAAACAAATGAAGGAATTTATGTATACCAAACCAAATGTGCTAAAGAAATGATTAAGAAATTTGGTTTGGAAAATGCTAAGTTAGTATCAACTCCTATGGCAACCAACACAAAGATAGATAATGATCAAGAAGGTAAATCAATTGACCTAAAGCTTTATAGAAGCATGATTGATAGCTTTTATACTTAACTGCTAGTAGACCTGACATTTTATTTATGGTAGGTATGTGTGCTAGATACCAATCATGTGCCAAAGAATCCCATTTAGTAGTCGTTAAGAGGATTTTAATATATATTAAAGGCACATTAAATGTAGGACTTTGGTACCCTAGGACAAAATCTTTTGATTTGATTGGGTACACCGATTCTGACTATGTGGGTTGCAAGTTGGATCAGAAGAGTACTAGTGGTGGATGCCAATTTCTTGGATCCTCCCTAGTTAGTTGGAGTAGTAGAAAGCAACCTTGTGTTGCTTTGTCCACCACCAATGCCGAATATGTGGCTATGGGTGGTTGTGTGACTCAATTACTTTGGATGAGACACACTCTAGAGGACTATGAGCTACAATACTCCAATGTCAAAGTTTATTGTGATAATGTGAGTACCATAAATTTGACAAAAAATCTGGTACATCACTCTAGGACAAAGCACATTGAAGTGAAGCATCACTTCATTAGAGATCATGTGGCCAAGGGGGACATTAAACTCAATTACATAGAATCCAAGTCCAACTTAGCTGACATTTTCACCAAGGCTCTCCCCGAAGTAGATTATTCATCACTTTGGAGAGAACTTGGAATGTGCTTGGTAGAGTAGAGGTTTAGTCTTGCATGATCCTATAGAAACCCTAGGATTATACCTCTATAGAATCTGACAAAATACCTAAGAAACCATGATTTTTGTATTGAGCCACTTAGACATCATGTGAGATGTTAGGAAGATGCACTTGGTTCATCATGCTTGTTATGATGCATTACTATGAATCAAGGTGTCATCTAGAGACATTGATCCTTAATTGGATCAATCATTGGGAAGACTTATGTACAATTGATGTGCATATAACTCTATGAATAGGATTGGAAATGTCAAACAACACATAATTTAAAACATGTTTATCATACTTTGAAAAACAGTTTTCAATTGTTAAGCAAAAGTGATACAAAGTTTGCAAAATCTTTAAAGCTTTTGCTAGTTTTCAAATTTATATCATTTTCGAAATATGGAAAACATATATTTTTCAAATTATTTTTACATGATAAAGAATGATTTCAGAAATGTGTATACAAAATTTCATGATTTTTCGATGATTTTGGAATTTTTCGTGCATTTCTGAAGTTAGGCTGAAATTGGCGTTTCAGGCTTGGCAGTCGATTGATTCATATTTCAGTCGATTGCCACTCTAATTTTTCTACATATCATCTCTATTTCTTTGTCTTGATTATAATCTTAAGTGTCCTAACCCTATGGTATGGTAATTCAAGTAATTAAGAGGGTTTAGGACTGATTGATGCATTATTTTAGGGGGAGTTTCATTGTGCAAACTTTTCATTACCTAAGTCTATATCATGTTTATTATTGGGTGCAAAGTTAGGCTATACTTCCTATCTATTGTTTCATGCTTTTCTCAACATGTTCTTTACACATCATGAACCATGTCTTGGTTTAAGGGGGAGTCTTATATCTATCTTATACCTTAGTTCAAGACATAACCAATTCAATTCTTTCATGAAACTATTTTGTATGAATCTTTCTCTTTTTGATGTATGCCAAAGGAGGAGAAGGAAACTTTAAGTTAGAATTCATATTGGAAATATGATGTTTTTGTTGGATCGATATGAGCGCTAGAGGGGGGGGGGTGAATAGCGCAAAATAATTTTTCGTCCGTTGATCGATTCGATAAGCAATAAGATTAAAGTGCAACAGAAAGTAAAGTAATACAAATGCATTTTTTACTTGGTTCACAACCTTTCGGCTGCTAATCCAAGGCCCTAACAGTCCTAGACCATGTACAGAGGGCAAATCACTAGAATACTCCTCCTCGTTGGAGGTCGGAGTGAACAATTACAATAAAAGGATAAAACTAGAGGTAGAGGGACACTCCTCCTCTCCTTGTTACGATTAAAGCTTCGGTAAAAGAAAGAATACAATTTTTGAAATATACTTAAAGTAAAACCTTTACCGACAACTTAAGAGATGGTAGTTTGAGCTCAGGTTGTCGTCGTTTCGGCAGTGCTTCGTCATCGTAGGATCGTCGGAGTGTCGCAACATTTTGGAAGCACTTGGAGAGCTTTGAAATGAATGAAATGGTGAAGAATGTCCCTTTTTTTATAGCCTTGAGAAACCCTAATCGTTGAGCTCAAGACTTATCTTTAAAAGCCACCTCACCCTAAGATAAGGTGATGAGGTTTTGACTCTCCTCGAGGCTAGAATTTGAACATCAGTCAATTGATTAATCCTATCAATCGACTGATAAAGGCAGCAGTCGACTGCCAACAGTCGACAGTTGACTGTTGCTAGGGTTTCCAGCTGCAATGAAGAGTTAGCTCGAAAATGCAGTTAATATAAGTAAATTTGATTGTCATTTACCATCCGATCTCGACTTAGACCTTCCATGGGAAGTCTTGGTTGGATCATCGCATAAGGATGTCCCCGTACAGAGGACACGACCTTACTTACACTCACTCGCACGAGCTTACCTCAACCTTTTACCTTTGAAGCTTTGTTTTCGGTCTCCACCTGATTTCTTCGGCTCCCTCCGAGGTCCTCCCGGTGTCGCCCGACCACCACGATTTCCTCCGGGTGTCGCCGACCTTCGGCTTAGCTTAGCATTCTTGCACACTTTATTTAGCTCGTGAGATAACGATGTAAACATAACATTATGTCTTTGCCATAATCAAAACACAGGTTCGATTATTTGGTGCCCCTGCACCAACAATCTCCCCCTTTTTGATCTATGACAAACCAACACAAAGTTAAGGGAAATTTAAAGCATGAAAATAAGTAAAGTAAACGATAAACTCACTTAAAAGAACTCTCCCTTAACCTAGGTGAGTTTTGAAAGAGATACTTTAATTTTTTTAAAATTTAAATTTTGTGGTACTCCCCCTTAACTTACACTCTTCTCCCCATTTTCCATGAATCAAAAATAAGGTAGGGGATTTATAAAAAAATGAGGGGTTTTAAAATACATAATATTATAGCATGCATAAAAAAGTGAGTATGAGTCCAAGCATGCATCTCGAATTGGTTTAATTAAATTGGTTCGAGGTATATCCCTCTGCACCAACAATAAGTTTTTGAAACTTAGCTTTGATTTTTAAAATACTTATAAGCTAATTTTCAAGAATAACTTTAAATATTTATAACCCTTAAGGTTAGTTTGCTCTCCCCCTTAGTCAAGTATATGAGGTATAAGAGAGTTAGGGGGAGCTAAACTATGACCTAGAGAGTTTTATAGTTAATATTGGTCGATTATAATTATTCGTTTAAGCGCAAAAAAAAGATGGCTTTTGAAAAAAGTTATGCATATTATAATTATTCCTTAATCATCTTACCCATTATGTGTCTTAGAATTTGCTTGCCTTATATATTTTGTGAGATGATTTGAACTTAATTAAAGCTAGTCAACCTTGGGTTAGATTCAGATTTAACCCTAAGCTCGTCAAGTCACCTTTTCGAGAAATTGGCTTCCAGGTCATGGCGAGGCACAGGGGCCTTCTTTGATCGGAACAACGACCACTTCCTTAGACAAAGCCAAGTTAAGGAAAATGATTACTTGGGTCACTTAAGACTACTTCCTAGTCTAACTAGTTTAGGATACAGTGAGGTAGCTTTAGCTAGTTCTACTCGGTCAAGTGCACCAAACTAGATACGCCTTATCTAGCTCGAATACACGAGACTTTATTTCCCTAACATACTATCATCTCGCCGCGTCCTGATACTATGTTATCAAGAGTTGACTAACTACTTATTCTATCAAGCCATTCTAAAAAGTAAAATAAAAGTTTGATCATGCAAAGGTATCGGGTATACTATTTTGGTATTAGCTCCCCCTGGAACATTGAACCAATATGGTCTAGTCAAATAATGAACTTGGTCCTGGGGAATCCAATACCTATTAGCCCTTATATGTGAGTTTAATAAGACCTTTGGGACCCAAGCTTGGACTCGTTGATGACTACGATTTACGATAGACATATATGATCTATTCGTAGTCTATGAGCTAAACCCGAGTCCGACTCTATTGTACACAGCTCTCTGAGTTCCAAGAAGTCGGTTAAGATTCTTGGACCCCATTGAGAACTTGTCCAACCGAGCCTCGAGCTCTTGGACTTGTCCATTCAAGAGGGAGTTCTCTTCTTCGAGTTTCTCAACTCGAGTTGAGTCCTCCTCTAAAACTCGACTAGTCGAAGAGGTCAGAGTGGCCTCTTGCTTGAGGGTTTCAACCTCCTCAAGCAAGGACTCAACCCTAGACTCGGACTTAGTTAATTTCCTAGTTAGCATTTTAATTGTATGATAAAGCGTACTAATTAAAGAATGGCTAACCTTGACTTTCTCTTTCGGCTCGGCTTTGAGTCTCTTCTCGAAGTAGTATTTGTTGGTGCAATTGGCCCAGGTTGACTCGAGTTTGAGTCGAGCAGTACTTTGATAGTATTTTGATGATAAACAAAACTCATGACATGGGATTGTCATGGGAAAGTCCAACATGGTGTTGGCATGGAAAATCCAAGCATGGAGCTTGGTGTGGGAAAGTCCAACATGGAGTTGGCATGGAAAATCCAAGCATAGTGGGAAAGTCCAACATGGGGTTGGCATGGAAAATCCAAGCATGGAGCTTGGTGTGGAAAAGTCCAAAGCATTGTGAAGCCATGCTCTTGGTGCTTGGTGAGAAATGCATTGTGAAGCCATGCGCTTGGTGCATGTGAGAAGTCTTGAGGACTTGGCAAGTTCACTAGGCTCGGGGTCCTTGAGTCGGTGAAGGATGGCATTGCGAAGCTGTGCGCTTGGTGCATCTGAGGGACCGCCGGACGGGGAGCGAATGGAGTGAGGCCCAAGGGAAGCATACTTCGAGGTCATGAGACGCGAAGGATGGCGTTGCGAAGCAGTGCGCTTGGCGCATCCGAGGGACATAGGCCGAGGGAAGAGAGCTTCAGTGGGGAACTCCATGAGGGATAAGGTGGACTTGGCCAAGTGGCTAAGACTGAGTGTCGGAGGCTCAAACTTGATGTTTGAGGGTTTACCCGACGGTCGAATGCTCAAACAACTTGGTGTTTGAGGTTTTGCTCGACAATAGTCTACTGGCATAGGTGCCAGTCGACTTATCCAAGTCGACTAGGGTTCGATTGGTGTTAGATTGCGCTTTTTATGGCGATCGATATGTCAACGATCGAGGGATGACGATCGATGGAAATTTCGCAAGCACAGAATGCTCCATAGCCGACTGGGCAGTCGACTACTAGGTCACCAGTCGACTGATGGACATGATCAGTCGACTGATAGGTGATTCGTTGGAACTTGTCCAACGTGGATCTGGCCGTTGTGAGACAATAGCTACGAGGGCCTAGTGCCTTTGGCCGCCGATCAATAAATCGTTATAAATGGAGCTCAAGAGGGAGGATTTTGCTAAGACTTTAAGGAAGCGATTGGAGGGGAATTGCTGCTGCATTCCAGTCCTTCAAGAGCCATCCAAAGCAAGCAATAAGAAAGGGTTCAAAGCAAAGAGTTGTAAAGCGTTCTTTACTTGTATTTCTTATGTCTTTGTATTTCTTGTAGTATTGCTATTTTAATAGCTTGTACGGGGTTTCTCCACCTCTGACGTATAGTCGAGAAGGAGTTTAGTTAGTGTCGTGCGCATAACTAGAACTCAGAGAGCTCGCCCGTGGAGTAGGAACCATTCGGTTCCGAACCATGTATATCGTGTGTGTTTGTGTATGCTTATTTGTTGTAAGTATTCATATTTGTATTAGTATTTCGCTGCGCTAATGACAATTGTAGATGAGCACGCAACGAGAATGATCGTATTCCACCATACGATGATTTAGGGCTATTCACCCCCCTCTAGTCGACCAACAATCACATCGATCGACCCTACAAGTGGTATCAGAGCCAAGGAGCTTGTCAAGGACTAACCGCCGACACAAGCACTACAAGATGGCCGGCTACAACCTCCAACCACCAAAATTCGAAGGAGATTTTCTATGGTGGAGAAGAAAAATGGAGGTATATCTAGAAACCGATTTTGATTTTATGCTAATCTTAGAAACCGGTTTCGAATTGCCTAGGGATGAAAGAAATAGGCAAATTGAGAAGTCAAGGTGGACCCAAGACCAAATCAAGGACTTCGAGACAAATCTCAAGGTAATCAAATTACTTAGTGATTTGATTCCTAACAATATTTGGTCTAGGTTGGGTAATTTTAGGGATGCAAAGGAATTATGGGATAAAGTAATGAAATTCCAAGAAAATTCCCAATCGACACAAGTAGAGGAGAATGCCGAGGAAGAAGCACCCATCAAATTTGAAGATGTTGATGATTTGGTGGAGACCTCCACCTCTATCATTGAGGGCGAGGAAAGGATTTCCATTCCGGAGCAAGATCAAAATGAAGCTTCTACCTCCGGAAGAAGTGAAGAGGCCTCCACCACCTCCCTAGGTAACTCAAGTGTTGTTATTTTAAATAAAAATTACATAATATGCTTTGAGTGTAGGGAGAAAGGGAATTACAAGAGTAAATGCCCAAAATTGGCTAAGGAAAAGGCATCGTCACCAAAAGTCAACCCAAAGTCAAAAGATGTCAGAGTCCCCACAACTAGAAGCAAAGAGCACATTGTGTGCTTTAAATGCAATCAAAAGGGGCACTACTGAAGCTAATGCCCTAGGGGGAGGAAGAAAGGGCAAGAAGGTGTATCTCATGTAGGGGGAGTTTCCAAAGCTAACCCTAAGGTACATTTAAATAATGCACCTTCAATTTCTAGGGATAAAAAGCATGCTAAAAATTATTTTAGTTCTCTTGCAATTATTAATGAAAAGCATGCTATTAGAAATAATAAGGTTTATTGCTTAGGTGCCAAACATGTTCATGTAACTAAGGACAAACCTAGGACTCATAATTCTAGAAATATTTTACCAAAGGAGTCCATTAGGAGAATAGAAGAAAATCTAGGCATTAACTCTAAGAAGGGTAGACACGTGCCTAAGAGGAAGAACATTTCCCAAAAATCTAATGAAAATTCAAAATTGGGAAAATTAGAGTTAGAAAACCAAGTCTTGAGGTCAAGACTTGAGAGAATGGAAAAAACCCTTAGAATCATAGAAAATTCAATTCTAGGGTCAAATGCCCAAAAGTCAAGACCTAAGGTTCAAAAAACAGTCTAAGGGCAAGGAAGGTTTGGGTCACAAACCTAAGCCCAAGAAGACTTATCATAATGTTCCATTTGATTATGGAATAATTTCTAGGTCTAGGAAAACCAAGGCTAATAGGGAAGTTATCCCTAAGACTAGCCATGGTGTTTGCTTAGTGGCTAAGACCTCAAAGAAATCAAATGTAGCCACTAGGAAGGTCAAAGGAGGAGTCACCTCTAGAGTTGACTTAGGAAAGACCCAAAAGACTATAGCTTTAAAGCCTAAAAGGGTCATTAGGAAGGTATCTAGGGAAGTTATCCCTAGAGAATATCTTGTTAACCCAAGGAGCTCCAATAGGTATTGGGTTCCTAGGAGTGTGATCGATTCACGCTAGATGGGTTAGGTTGTGTCAACCCTAAGTGGATGGGTAGTTAACCTAGCCATTGTGAGTTGACACATTAGGGTGTGCCAATATGCTTTGAGAAGTTGAAAAATCATTAAATTGGCACAATTAGGTCTTAGAAGTATTAGTGTGCCATTTTGGGTTTATGGCATACTAGGGGGATAAATGGCTTTAAGGCAAAATGGAATTAATTCCTAGAAATGACAACTTGGATTTAACACTTAGGTATTCTATACCTTAGTATATTTTACTTTCCATGATTTATTTGCCTTGTCATGTCATGACATCATTTTTATTTTTATCTATAAAAATGTCATGATCATATTTAGAATTATTTTTAAATGTTATGTATGCTTAGATTTCTCTCACATTTCATGACATCATGATTTTGGCACATGCTTAAGTTATATCATATATATTCCATAATCATATCATGCATAAAATAAAATGAAATTAAGGACTATGGCATGATTTGATGGGAATCAAATAATATTGCCTAGAAATATGCATGAGACCATTAAAGATCAAACCCCCACATCTCACTAAAAACTTGACTTGTATGTGTTTTACACATCTAGATACAAGTGAGATGTTTAGGAAAAAGGAATTAAAGGTTACAAAAACATTTTGAAAACATTTTGAAAAACCTTGGTGAAGCCTATCTTTTGATAGCTATCACTATTAAATGGGATTATACAAAAAAAGCTCTTTATTGAAGCTTTTCTTAACTTTTGGACTTTGTATCAATCTCTTAATTTAGTGGGTAAAATAATTTTTAAATATTTTTCGCCCATAGTATTTATGATAAGTAATATACATACCAAATTTCAAGATTTTTAAACTTATGTATATTTAATTATGAATTTCGGAAAGTCATTTTTGAAATTCAGAAAAATGCAAATGCAGTTATCAATCGACTGCCATGGTGGACAGTCGACTGATGGGGGTGGCAGCCGACTGATTTCTAAATTCAGTCGATTGTCCAAGCTAATTTCGGGTAAACCTTGTTGGTTAGGCCCATGTTCAGCTAGGTTAAGGTCCGCTAACCACTCCTAACCCTAGGATATGCTTGGGAGAGCATTAGAAAGGGTGAAAATCCATTGGACATGGATTAGGAGAAGAGTTTAGGGAGAGTATCAATTTTAAGGTGGATGAGAGTTTATTGTTGAACTTTACCTTAATTTTGATTGGTTAAATGTTCATATTGGCTTAGGGACTCTCCTAGGACATTGTTGGTGCAATGGTCAAGGGGGAGCAAGCCTCTAGGGGGAGGTATCCATCATAGTAAGATGGATGTGTATTTCCTCATGGGAGGAAAATTGGGTTGCCTCTCTTTAAGTGATATGGGATCACTAGAAAGATTGTAGGCATGTGTTCCTCCAAGGGAGAGATTGTAAGATCTCATTGGGATATGAGACATTCATACCCTTGGGGAGGACCTTTTTGATGTAATGTCAAAAAGGGGGAGAAGTTACCAAGTTACCAATTAGGTTTGGAATTCTCATTTGGGATGTGAGAATTGCCAATATGGGAGAATTGGTAGATATGAGATGGTAGTTTTGTCAATCATCAAAAAGGGGGAGATTGTTGGTGCAATCGGCCCAGGTTGACTCGAGTTTGACTCGAGCAGTACTTTGATAGTATTTTGATGATAGACAAAACTCATGACATGGGATTGTCATGGGAAAGTCCAATATTGTGTTGGCATGGAAAATCCAAGCATGGAGCTTGGTGTGGGAAAGTCCAACATGGAGTTGGCATGGAAAATCCAAGCATGGAGCTTGGTGTGGGAAAGTCCAACATGGGGTTGGCATGGAAAATCCAAGCATGGAGCTTGGTGTGGAAAAGTCCAAATCATTGTGAAGCCGTGCGCTTGGTGCATGTGGGAAGTCTTGAGGACTTGGCAAGTTCACTAGGCTCGGGATCCTTGAGTCGGTGAAGGATGGCATTGCAAAGCCGTGCGCTTGGTGCCGAGGGACCACCGGACGGGGAGCGAATGGAGTGAGGCCTAAGGGAAGCATACTTCGAGGGCATGAGACGCGAAGGATGACGTTGCGAAGCCGTGTGCTTGGTGCATCCGAGGGACGTAGGCCGAGGGAAGAGAGTTTCGGTGGGGAACTCCATGAGGGATAAGGTGGACATGGCCAAGTGGCTAAGACTGAGTGTCGGAGGCTCAAACTTGATGTTTGAGGGTTTACCCGACGGTTGGATGCTCAAACAACTTGGTGTTTGAGGTTTTGCCCGACAGCATTCGACTGACATAGGTGCCAGTCGACTGATCCAAGTCTACTAGGGTTCGACCGGGTGTTAGATCGCAGCTTTAGGTCGGGCAATGGATCGATGTCGATAACAATGATCGCTGAGAGATGACAATGACGATGGGAATGTCGCGAGCATTGGGGTCACCCGTAGTCGATCGGGCGACTACTATGTCACTAGTCAACTGATGGGCATGATCAGTCGACTGGTAGGTGATCCATTGGAACTTGTCCAACGTGGATCTGGCCGTTGTGAGACAACGAGCATAGGGGCAATGATCAGGCCTTTGGCAATGACCGATCGGGCGCGAAATCAGCTTGATGTAGGTTATAATTGGTGCTCAAGAGGGAGGATTTCGCCAAGACTTTAAGGAAGCGATTGGAGGGGAATTGCTGCTACATTCTAGTCCTTCAAGAGCCATCCAAAGCAAGCAACAAGAAAGGGTTCAAAGCAAAGAGTTGTAAAGCATTCTTTACTTGTTTTTCTTGTGTCTTTGTATTTCTTGTAGTATTACTATTGTAATAGCTAGTACGGGGTTTCTCCACCTCCAACGTATAGTCGAGGAGTTTAGTTAGTGTCGTGCGCATAACTAGAGCTCGGAGAGCTCGCTCGTGGAGTAGGAACCATTCAGTTCCGAACCACGTATATCGTGTCTGTTTGCGTATGCTTATTTGTTGTTAGTATTCATATTTGTATTAGTATTCCTCTGCGCTAACGACAATTGTAGACGAGCACGCAACGAGAACGATCGTATTCCATCGTACGACGATTGAGGGCTATTCACCACCTTCTAGCCGACCAACAATCACATTGATCGACCCTACAGTCTTCGGGGTCGGAGCCAGAGTTGTAGTTGGATTTGCACTCGGCTTCAGACTCTGACTCGAATCTCTTCTGGTCTTACCATGTATGCTCTGACAACGCCTTATTCTTTGTTGTCCCAAGTTGCACGAAAGACTTTCTTTGCTCCCTTTTGCTTTGATTTGAATTGCACCCTCTTTTTGTTCTTTGATGGCTCTCTTTGTTTTCGAAAAATCCTTCGCACCATGTTCACTATCGCAGCCTCCTCTTCAGATTCAGACTCGGATTCGCCTTCGGGTTCGGATTCATCTTCTTGCTCGGGAGGTGGCTTGCTATTTCCTTTTCTTCTTTCACATGAAAGTAAGGCGACTCCTTTCTCGACCCAGACCACATTAGTTTGTTCATGAAGTTCAAATTTCGAAAATAATTCATCTAGTCTAATTTTAGAGAGGTCCTTAGAAACCTTGTAGGCATCGACCATGGATGCCCACAAGGTAGTCCTAGGAAAGGCATTAAGTGCATACCTTATAAGGTCTCGGTTCTCGACCTTTTGTCCGATGGAGTGCAGGTTGTTGACGATGTCTTGTATACGAGCATGTAGTTGTGTTGCCATCTCCTGTTCCTACATCTTAAGGTTATACAACTTATTGAAAAGTAAGTCACATTTACATACCTTCGCGTCGTCGGTTCCTTCGTGTAGCTCTACGAGCTTGTTCCAAAGGTCCTTCGCACTAATGAAGGGGCCGACGCGGTTTAACCCCTCTTTGGACAAGACACATTAAAGGATTTGGGTTGCCTTGGTGTCAACTTCCACTTGTCTTTTCATGGCGTTTGTCCATTGATCGTAATCCAATGAATCACCCACTTCATTAGTAGGAAGCGTGAATCAGGTTTGGATTACGATCCACATCTTGATGTGGGTCTTTTGGAAGCACTCCATCTGACTATTCCAATAACGGAAGTCATCTCCGTTGTAAAACGGAGGTCGGACGGTGCTAAACCCTTCGAGATGGGCCATTTAGACAAAACACAATGCCTCACAAAAGCAAAAACAATCAAATGTACCAAGACTTTTCGTCTTAGATTAGTAGTGCAGAAGTATGAAATCAAACGAAATGAAAAGTCAAAAAACCAAAAATAAATAAGAAAAATCTGTTAGAAGTTGCTAGATTGGTGGATTCATCAAATCGTAGCGCCCCCGACTCTGATACCACTTGTTGGATCGATATGAGTGCTAGAGGGGGGGGGGTGAATAATGCAAAATAATTTTTCATTCGTTCGTCGATTCAATAAGCGATAAGAGTAAAGTGCAGCGAAAAGTACAGTAAGACAAATGCAATTTTTACTTGGTTCACAGCCTTCCGGCTTCTAATCCAAGGCCCTAACAGTCCTAGACTGTGTATGGAGGGAAGGTCACTAAAATACTCCTCCTCGTTGGAGGTAGGAGTGAACGGTTACAATAAAATGATAAAACTCGAGGTAGAGGGACACTCCCCCTCTCCTTATTACGATTAAAGCTCCGATAAAAGAAAGAATACAATGTTTGAAATATACTTAAAGTAAAACCTTTACCAACAACATAAGGGATGGTAGTTTGAGCTCGGGTTGTCATCGTTTCGGTAGCGCTTAATCATCGTAGGAACGTTGGAGTGCCGTAACATTTCAGAAGCACTTGGAGAGCTTTGAAATGAATGAAATGGTGAAGAATGACTCTTTTTTCATAGCCTTGAGAAACCCTAATCGTTGAGCTCAAGCCTTATCATCAAAAGCCACCTCACCCTAAGATAAGGGGATGAAGATTTGACTCTCCATGAGACTAGAATTTGAACTTTGATGCGCATGAACGCGATTTCAAATCTCACGACAGAGACCGTCGAAGACTCAAAGTGCGCGCTCACGCTTAACGCCCGCAAGTGCACGGATGTCATCAAGTAATAAAGATTATCGATCCCACAGGGACTGGGATTCGAATACCAAATATTTTCAGTGGTTGTAATTGTTCGGATGTAACTCTAAGAGGTTTCGATTGGTGAGGGCTGTCGGTGGACTTTACTCTATACGGTGTCACACGGAGGAGGAAAAAAGTGTGCTGAGACCTTCAAAGGAGATTCTAGGACTTCGGTTTCGCTTGTGTATCACAAAACAATGTTGTCAATTGGCGTTGTCTAGACGTTTAGCTATGGTTTTGTAGAAGAGACATCATACACTCCCCCACAGAGCCGCCGCATCTATCGGGAGCTACCTCCACCTAAAAGGATGGGATAGACAGTACGAGGATGCCAAATCAATCCCTACGGTGAATTGTTTTCGATTTCACCGCACCCTTCTACCCATAGTTACAGTATATCAGGTTTACCCCTAGGTTCCTTATATAAAATCCCCTAAATCTTAGATACGAGGGCTGTCACCCCTCACAGCAGATAAAAAACCAAACACGCATTGATATAGTAAAAACAACTACAAATTGTCAATTCAAACTCAAAGGCAGAATTTAACATCAACCAACATTGTATGTGTACACAAGCTACTCCCTAATCCTAGAATCGAAAGTACTACTCCATTTATATGAAGGAAGAATCACAAAGCATGTCTATGTTCGAATACATAAGGAATAAAACGTAGGAACAAAGAATTACAATGCTTTCATAGTGTTCTCTCTGGCGTTGAAGTGCAAGGCGTGGACCTTCGATGGCATTCCTCCTCCCCATTGTGAGTTACCGAAGCTTTTTAGGGCTTCGGCGTGTCGTCCTAGCCGTCGTGACTCCTCCCTAGGTTTTGGGCGGAGCCATCCTTATATAGACTTTGCCTCTGACCGCTGCAAAATCTGGAAAAATCCCTAGTCGTGTAAATCTGGTGGGCCACCACACGGCCGTGTGCGGCCCTGGGATGCTGATCTCGCCCATTGGACACGGGCGTGTGAATCCACACGCCCTGTCTATGTCCCACTCTGCGTCTAGTTGTGAAATGTCCTTTTGCTCTGAAAGCGCATCTTTTTAACTCGAAATGCTAACCTGCACACAAAAGTCCAATGAGCAGACCTCCGAATCAGAAAATAGGAAATGTGTGCAAAATAAGGTAACATATGCATGAAACTAACATTAAATGTAATAAGATGTGAGCAAAAACTACTCCTAAAACCCTATACATTTTGCTCACATCACTTCCCCCAGACTTAAATCTTTGCTTGTCCTCAAGCAAACCTCAGTTCCATGAAATTTAAAAGACATTATTTTATACTTAGCATGTTAACTAAATTTATCAAGTGGTATTTGCAATCAAAGCAAAATAAATATGTTCTAGAAATTCACTAAGTTAGCTCCTCATGCTTGTGCTAAGCGAATCTTCTTAGGGGATGCCCGTTCCATAGTGAGTTAAGTCATCATCCCATAGCTTTCCTAAGGTTTCCGACTCTTAGGCACTTACCTGCCCAAAGCAAGGGTCGTTCCCTAGGTCTAGCACAAAGTCTCAAAGGCATGCTCGGTATTAAGAGAAATTGGTAGGTGTTTCCCCAGTAACTTAACTTGGTCTCAAAGGGGCACCTAGCCATTTCCACCCACGACAACTATTTTTTTATACCTCATCATATTTTCTCTTTCTTTTTTTTTCTTTTCTCTTTCTTCTCATTGGGATTTTGATTTTTCCAAATGGGCTTACACAATCCGAGCATCTCCAGTAACTAAAATGCTAAACCTAGAGTCACCTGTGGATTCCAACGTACTAGACTACTGAGATGAATCTAACTAGGTATGTACTAGATTATCCTTTTCAGAATGTTCAACATGTGTAAGTGTAAAGAAATAAAGCTAACCAGTGTAAGTCTAGAACATTCATTAAAGCAAATAAAATAAAATACCACGAGATAAATGAAGTTAAGCTACCTATGGGAACAACTCAAGAAAGAAACTTTTTTTTTTATAAATACTACTGAGGAAGCTTACAGATAACAAAAACTAAGTACTGAAAGAAGTTCAACAACCCATGCATCGGTTACGTATTGCTCCATTAGAAGAGGCTATTCACCCCCTCTGGCCGTGTCGATCCCCCAACAATTTGGTATTGGTTTTATCTTGACATAGAATACCTCTAGTATGGTGGACGAGGTGGGAAGTTTTGGAGCCTCGACATCTCAGGATCCTGGGAGAACCTACTGCTGAGCCGCTAATGCCACATGTACATGTGATCAATCTGAGAGTTAGTGGATGCAACGACTTCTTGGTGCTGCTCCTCCCTAGCCCACTGTGCCTGCTAGGCATGCATGTGCTTCCGCATCTCTTGGCGGTAGGCAGCCTCCTCCTCCTAAAAGTAAATACGGGCCTCGTCGTAGAAGTCCTCGACCCACTAGAAGTGCTCTCGTAAACCTGTAAACTCAACCTGCGTATAAGAGATATGATCATCCCATCATTGCCCATGCGTCTATTACTCAGCCAATATGTCATAGAGGCACGATCGAAACTCTAAGAAATCGTAGGCAGAAGTACCTACATTCTGCTCAAAAGTAGGAAAAGAAAACGGTGTAGGTGTAGGCTCTTCACATGGACTAGGGGGTGCAACACGGCCATGTGAAATCACACGGCCTGACTGTGTACGCCTCTAGAAGTCAGGGCACAACCGTGTGAAAACACACGACCTGATCATGCACCCTTTGTTTCTTTTCTATTGGTGCATAATGGTCTGATTTCTCTCACTCACTTCACCGCATAAACATAAAATGAATTTTGTTTTTACCTAGCAAGTTGTTTCCTTACCTACAAATGCTAAATACCATAAATCAAAGTTCGAATTACAAAAAATATTTAATACAATAAAAAGAAATCCTAAAAACTAAACTTGGGTTGCCTCCCAAGAAGCGCTTTGTTTAAGGTCTTTTAGCTCGACCTTATTCCTACGTTTCATTAGATGTGTTTGAATCTTGCTTGTGAGGGAGCAAGATATTTGCTCACCTTACGCCTCTTGCCTTGTTGTCCCCCATCGCTATATCCCTTAAATCTTGCTCGTGGAGGGGCCAGATACTTTCTCACCTTTCGCTTCTTGCCTTTTGGTCCTCCATTAACATATCTTTTAAATCTTCCTCGTGGAGGGGCAAGATACTTGGGTGATGCTTTCCTTGACTCAAGGTTTAACATGCTTAGTCTCAACAAATCATCAATAGTTTGATCATTATATTCTAAATGCTATAAATAATTTAACTCACCGTAGACATCCTCACCAAAATATTGATTAGTAGATTCTATTATGTCAAATGAAATTTTATCATTATCAATCACCAAAAGGGTTTTGTTACTAGTAACTAAAGTTTCAGTGAGGGTTAAGGTAGACTCTTCTAGATCCTTGAGGTTAGGAGGTGTTTTAATAGAAGTAATGCACTCCTCGATTAAAGTATCAATTAAATAATCCTCAAGTTCTTCTTCAAGTGGTGGTTGAATGGATTGCCCTTCTTTACTTCCTATGTCATCTATGTCTTCCTCATCCATTCGCTCAAAGTGAGTCTCTCCCATATTAGGTGTATTCCAGTCATCAAAGGCACCTTCTAGTCGTTTGGTTTCTTCCGTGAATTTTAGACTATGCTCCTTGCATTCCCTAGTAGAATTGTCTAGCAAGGATTCTAAGTGGGGACTTGATTCTGGATAAAATTCACGTGGTGATTCATAGCTCTCGTTCTCACTTGAGAAACAATATTGAGTCTTTGTCTGCGAATGCCGCCGTTGGAATTCATCATTCGCCGCTTGTTCTGTTCGAATGAAATCTTCTATCATATGCTCAAGTCGGGATTTAGGCGGACAATATTGAGGGTTTAAGTACCCAGGGTCATAACTATATGAATAGAAATCATCTTGTGGCCACTGGTTGTAATTGTAGGTGACATCTCCTTGTTCAAATTGTGAAGGTTCGAATATATCAGGACAATCATTCATGGTATGCCATGTTTCACCACAATGCTCACAATAAATGTTACCAAAATTCACAGCATTAACTTGATCATAATCATGAGTAAAAGCACGCATCGTTTGTAATGCCCGCCCTTATCTGCTCTCAGGGCGGTGCTACTTTTTTTTTTCTATAACATAACATATATGGATCATTTCACAATCTACATAATCAAACATGTTATGATGGCATGAATCTTCTTTTATATCATGCATCACATATCCTAGACCTAATTAGCATGTTAACATATCATATCTCCTTTATAACGTGCATCACATATCATAATCGTAATTAGCATGTTAACAGATCATAACTTCATTTATAACATGCATCACATATCATAATCCTAATTAGCATGTACCATATCGTATCACATTTTATAACATGCATAACATAAAGGTTAGAGAATGTAACTATTACTAACACGATCCATTCATGAGTTCTAACATATCAAACTTTCATAAGTAAGGTGAACAGAAACAAAAACTAAGCAACATCCAACACGGTACTAATAAATCACAAGTCATAAAAGCGGAAGCAAATGTCTTAAGTTGTTCATTGAGAATATAAATAAAAGCAGAGAGTAATAGGGTCTTTTTCCACCATGCCACTATCACACACTTTGCCCCTCCTGCTACTTCCTCTAGTTCATGTTTCCTTTATCTGCAGTATATGGACAACATAAACTATAAGCATATAGCTTAGTAAGATTCTAGCCTACTCACAAAAGCCACAATTTACATCAAATAATTAGGAAACATGAGCATACTAGCATAAATAACATAAGTATTGCATAACAACACTATACCTCATCATACTAACGTAATGAAACATAAGCATGGCATAAAATTTACATAAGCATTCGTGACATCATCAATCCTAAACATGCATAAAGAACATAATCATAAGCATTCTTAAACTTAACCATAAACATTCATGACATCATCAATCCTAAACATGCATAAAGGACATAATCATAAGCATTCTTAAACTTAAACATACGCATTCATGACATCATCAATCCTAAACATGCATAAAGGACATAATCATAAGCATTCTTAAACTTAAACATACACATTCACAATTTCATACAAGTCCTTTCTTTTCAAAACATATACATATAGATACTTCAACATAATCATAACATGAAGGGGGGCCCCAGGCTAAGTACCACATAAAGCGCGTTCCCTAATAGGCTGGGGTAGCTAGCCACCAGACCTACTAGAGCAAGACCTCTTACGTCTTACCAGGGCAAGACCTCTTACGTCTTGTTTTGTCCCTTGGATTTGATTAACGACCACCTAACGGGTCGGGTACTTAACCTCTTACAAAGTAAAATACTTAACTTTCTTTCTTTTCTTTCTTATCATATCATAAAGAATGCTCTTAATCCCCAACATAAAAAGGGAAGCATCTCCGTCTTATCTTATCATAAAGAGAGCTCTTAATCCCAACATAAAAAGGGGAAGCATGTTCTTAGACATTTCATAGCATATATGCATCCATAACATAAGAATACCCTAAAGGGGTCTTAAAGCATAAACTTGTTCATCACATAAGCATATTTCATGGCATATTAATTCATAAACATGTTCATCACATATGCATATTTCATGGAATATTAAATCGTAAGAATGTTCATCACATAGGCATACATACAATCATGCAACATATCATGAATTCTAAGGGAATTCTGGTACACCAATTTAAGCACATAATCTTAACCCTAGCTTAGGTACCCTAAGTGGCCGAAATCACTATGGAGGGGTTCCTACATTTTTTTTTTTTTGCACATGAAGCTTACATGAGTGTCACATAACATATCATAAACTTAGGGGGAGTATTTGCACTTGAAGTTGGGTACATAGACCCCACCCTAGCCCCAACACCCTAGTTGGCCGAAACATTAGGGCACAAGAAAACTTATTTTTTTTGTCACATAAAATTCATACATGAAGACATACAACATATCATAATTTCATAAGGAGTGTTTTCATGCAACCCTAGCCCTAAAACCCTAGTTGGCCGAAACTTGTAGGGGCACAAAACTTTTATTTTTGTCACATAACATTTATACATGAAGACATACAACATATCATAATTTCATAAGGAGTGTTTTCATGCAATCCTAGCCCTAAAACCCTAGTTGGCCGAAACTTGTAGGGGCACAAAACTTTTATTTTTGTCACATATCATTTATACATGAAGACATACAACATATCATAATTTCTAAAGGAGTGTTTTCATGCAACCCTAGCCCTAAAACCCTAGTTGGCCGAAACTTGTAGGGGCACAAAACTTTTATTTTTGTCACATAACATTTATACATGAAGACATACAACAAATCATAATTTCATAAGTAGTGTTTTCATGCAACCCTAGCCCTAAAACCTTAGTTGGCCGAAACTTGTAGGGTATAAAGTGTAGGGGATCGATATGGCCGGCTAGAGGGGGGTGAATAGCCCTCGTACGTTGGACGTCGTAAATTTCTCGTCTACAAAAGATTAGCGCAAGCGGAATATACAAATACAAAGCAAAAGACAAACAATAAAACAAACGCTAACACGATGGTATAACGTGGTTCACGGCTACGCCGCTAATCCATGATCCCTGATTCGTCCTCGGTGAATCACTCCGTTAAACCAATCCACTAAATGGTCTCTCCTTTGCACCAAGCTAGGTGGAGGTAACCTTTACAAATCAAGCACACTCTTCTTACAAATAGAATGGAGTAAGAACAAGTAAGAAGAGTTTAGAGCTTGTGGGGCACTAGGAAGATTGTTTAGAGTATGAGCATTAGCCTCTCAAAGGCTCACACCCTCTCTTTTTATAGAGAGGGCTAACTTCTTCCCGTTGCGCCATCGATCATTGCGCCCTTCGATCGCTGCCGTCTACAACCTTCGAACACGTCGGATCCCGATTGTAGTCCAACGGAACTCTTGGCGATCGGGATGGACCTCATCGATCGCCTCCCGTAGTCGGCCCGCGGCTCGGCTACGACGGTCAATGCGAACCCTTATTGACCGATCATTGCGAGCCTTGATCGATCGTGATGTCTTCGATCGGCCGCCCATGTATGGCGATCATTGCTGGCCATAATCGATCGATCGTATACCGGTCGAACTCACTCGACTGGGCGATCATTGCCATGACATGGCGATCGGCCGTGTATCGAAAACCCATCCGACACTTGGCCAAATGGCCAAGTTTCACCTAAGAGCTACCCTTCCCTGGGTTACAATCGCTCACTCTCATTTCTCGGAGTCCCTCGCCTTCGAAGTTCTCTTCGTTCTCGGCCACGTCCCTCGGCAGCATCAGGCGCACGGCTCTGCAATGCTCCTTCGCGTCTCTTGCCTCGAAGTCTACTTCCTCCGGCTTCACTCCAAGCTTCTCGTCCGGCGGTCCCTCGGATGCTCCAAGCGCACGGCTTCCGCAAAGCTATCCTTCACCGACTCAAGGCACGAGTCATGAGATGTGAAACTCGCCACGGCTCCATGTGCGAATTATTAAGTCCTGCACGACTTCAACGCACATATCACATCAACATATCAAACTAACTTAAACCCTTTGCCACACCATCAAAACCATATTACGGCAAGAGATTGCCCTAACAATCTCCCCCTTTTTGATGTGTGGCAATCCGTTTAAGTTAGGTAAAAATATTTGATATAAATTCTAAGGTAAGAAAGCATGTAAAGATAAACATGATATAGCAACATGCAACTCCCCCTTAATCCATGAAACTCTCTATGCAAATTTTCTCCCCCTATCATATATTTCTCCCCCTAAAATATATTTCTCCCTCTAAAGTAATTAACTTAAACATAATTATTTCTCCCCCTTTGACACCATCAAAAAGATTAACACTAAGTTATAAGCTCATGGCATCAAGTATAATGGAGGGAAAATATGACAAGTTGATTTAAAATTGGGTATCACTTGTTGGTGGCATCAAGTATATTTCTACCACTTGTTGTAGGTTTACAAACTGAATTCGGCCTTTAATGTTATGATTTATAGGCCACCAGTCGACTGCTATCAGTATGGCAGTCGACTGGCACAAAGGAATCCGAATTTTTGATTTTCTGGACGAATTTCAGAAATGCATTATAAATTCCAGAAAATTCGAAAAATCATGAAATTTGGGGAACATATTTCTATTAAGTATATCTATCAAGGAAAAATAGTTTTTCATGAAAACTCATTATATTTTCTTGTTTTTGCCAAAAATCCAAAAGCTCTAAAAACCACTAGGTTTTTGATCATTCTAGTATCAAGTTAGCTACCTAGTTTTGCATCCAATTGTTTCAAAACATGAATACATGTATTTTAAGGTAAGAAATTGTTTTGAAAACATATGAAATATCCAACCATGATCTTTGGGCAATATGTCTATGAATTAAACATAAGCCTTCCCCATGATTGGTCTATTATTGCTATTTTGATACTTTAAATGACCATCTAAATGCCATAGGCATTAGTGGACATTTGTATCATCCTAATATCTCACCCATGCTAAGTTTTCAATCAAGTTAGCCTATAGTGAGTGTGAGATGCATCCTAGGGGGTATTTGTATATACTTAACCAATATATTCATGCAATTCTATCATGGTTAAGTATCAACCTAACATCCTACATGATCATAATGACATATATCAATTAATTCTACATTATGATCATGAAATACATGTTTTCATCAAATTATAATCATGCATTAGGTATTTTATGATGATAAACAAAGTATCACCTAAAGCATGATTCAAACCTATTTCTCATGATAACATGCAAAATATCAAAAACATAAATCATGATTGTAAATATACATAGGAATTACATCAATCATCATGATTTAGGCATTATTACCTATTTATGGGCACGTTATCATCACCCAACACTATCTAAAAAATGTTGTCCCGTCATCCTAAGTCAACCAAAATATGATATAGGTCAAGTTCATATGGTTGACTACCCTAGGGTTATCCTAACCCTTAAGGATGGATTTTGGAACCCAAAATAGATTCTTTCCTATTGGGTTCACTAAATACTCCTTGGGGATCCATTTCCTAGCAATTACTTTCTTTTTATCTTGTCCCCTAGCTATTAGGCATTTATAGGCCTTTTCATTTTTCTTTTCTTTGTAGCCTAGGCCCTTTTTGTTGAAGCTAGCTCTTTGGCTCCCTAAGATCATGTTCAATGTGTTGGAGCCAATAGTGAATTTCTCTAGGGCTTTGGTTAAATAATCTACCTTTTCCCTTAATGCCCTATTTTCCTCTATGCATGCATCATTAACATTCAAAGGCATATAATCATGTGAGCATGCATCATCTAAGCTAGAAGAAATATTATCATTTAAGCATGCATTTTCTAGCTTATTTTCTAGGTCCTTAATTTGATCTAGCATGCTTTTGTTTTTCTTCTTAGCTCTAAATAAATCTCTAGTTAAGCTAGAAACCATGGAAACTATTTTCTTAGGAGTTAGATTTGTTACCATAGTTTCCATGTCCTCTTCTTCGGATGAGGAGGATGTAGAAGCTCCCCCTTCACTTGAGCTCTCTCTTCTTGAGCTTGATCCTTCATTTTCGGATGAAGAGCAATCCAAGTCATCAAAGGCCATCAAGGCCAAATTGGTGACAAAGGCATTCTCCTCATCCGATGATGAGGAGGAGGATGAGGATGGATCATCCCAAGTCCTTGCCTTGAGAGCCTTAGCCTTTCCCTTCTCCTTTGTCTTCTTCTCCTCTTCCTTCTTTTTCTTGCTCCCCTTTCTCTTCTTCTTTTCTTCTTTCTTTTTCCTTTCTTCCTTGCTCTTGTTTAGGAGAGGACAATTGTCCCTTATGTGCCCTTCTCCTTGGCAATTGTAGCATATGACTTTCCCCCTTGGTCTTCTATTCCTATCATTAGATTTATCAAATCTAAAAGTCTTAAATGCACGTCTTACCCTCCTTACCATATAGGCTTCTTCGGTGCTATCCATGGAGGAGGAGGAAGACGCTTCGTCATCGGAGGAGGAGGGGATTTCCATCTTCTTCTTCCCCTTATTTGCCAACAATGCTACTCCTCTTGAGGGTTAAATTCTAGGCTCCTCTTGTATTCCCTCAAGCCTAGTACGTGGAGCTCCATTGTTGAGAAAAATTCCTCCAAGGTACTTACTTCAAAGTTCTTGGAGATGTAGAACGAATCCACCATGGAGCTCCACTTTGAGGACCGGGGAAAGGCATCTATGGCCTTCATTACCATATCCTGGTTTGATAGCTTCTCACCTACACTTGTTAGTCCATTTAAAATTTCTTTGAATCTAGAATGCAAAGAAATTACCTTTTCTCCCTTTTCTAATTTGATGTTGGATAGTTGGGAGCGGAGGAGATCTCTCCTTGCTAGCTTTGCCTCGGATGTGCCTTCATGAAGCTCAATTAGCTTCTCCCACATCTCCTTGGCGCTTAGGCATTCTCCTATTCGGTTGATTTCTTGTTGGGGGAGCACATTGAAGAGATGATGTTTGGCTTTTGAATTTGCAAGGTGCTCTTCCCTTTGCCTTTTGGTCAACCTAGATTTCTCTATTGGCTTCCCTTCTTCATCCCTAGGCAAAACGAAACCGGATTCCATTGTAATCATTATATCAAAATCCGTTTCGAAAAATACCTCCATTCGCTTCTTCCACCAAGCGAATTCTCCTTCAAACTTTGGAGGATGGATGTTGGAGCCGGCCATTTTAAAAGTTGCTTGTTGTGGCGGTTAGTCCTCGACAAGCTTTCCTCGGCTCTGATACCACTTGTAGGGTATCGATATGGCCGGCTAGAGGGGGGTGAATAGACCTCGTACGTTGGACGTCGTAAATTGCTCGTCTACAAAAGATTAGCGCAAGCGGAATATACAAATACAAAGCAAAAGACAAACAATAAAACAAACGCTAACACGATGGTATAACGTGGTTCACGGCTACGCCGCTAATCCACGATCCCTGATTCGTCCTCGGTGAATCACTCCGTTAAACCAATCCACTAAATGGTCTCTCATTTGCACCAAGCTAGGTGGAGGTAACCTTTACAAATCAAGCACACTCTTCTTACAAATAGAATGGAGTAAGAACAAGTAAGAATAGTTTAGAGCTTGTGGGGCACTAGGAAGATTGTTTAGAGTATGAGCATTAGCCTCTCAAAGGCTCACACCCTCTCTTTTTATAGAGAGGGCTAACTTCTTCCCGTTTGCGCCATCGATCGGTCATTGCGCCCTTGGCGATCGTTACTAAATCCTAGCGACCTCGAACACGTCGGATCCGGCCGGTCCAACGGAACTCTTGGCGGTCGTGATGGACCTCATCGATCGATCGCCGCCTCCGTAGTCATCGATGCGGCTACGACGCGGTCATGGCGAACCCTTATTGACTGGGCCGATCGGCTGCTTTCGCCGGCGATCGGTGATGTCTGGTTCGGCGCCCGCCCGATGGCGATCAAGCTGCCACAATCCGATCGATCGTATACCGGTCGAACTCACTCGATTCGGAAGCGATCGGGCCATGACATGGCAGTCGACTGGTGTCGGGAAAACCCATACGACACTTGGCCAAATGGCCAAGTTTCACCTAAGAGCTACCCTTCCCCGGGTTACAATCGCTCACTCTCATTTCTCGGAGTCCCTCGCCTTCGAAGTTCTCTTCATTCTCGGCCACGTCCCTCGGCAGCATCAGGCGCACGGCTCTGCAATGCTCCTTCACGTCTCTTGCCTCGAAGTCTACTTCCTCCGGCTTCACTCCAAGCTTCTCGTCCGGCGGTCCCTCGGATGCTCCAAGCGCACGGCTTCCGCAAAGCTATCCTTCACCGACTCAAGGCACGAGTCATGAGATGTGAAACTCGCCACGGCTCCATGTGCGAATTACTAAGTCCTGCACGACTTCAACGCACATATCACATCAACATATCAAACTAACTTAAACCCTTTGCCACACCATCAAAACCATATTACGGCAAGAGATTGCCCTAACATAAAGCATCACCTTTCTTTCATATATCATGTCCTTCAAGAGCAAATATACTGCTGGTGAGGAAATCTTACCACTTATAATTGGTTACCCCTTAATAAGAGAGGACATTGATTGGAGAGGAGACTAAAATAATCTTGCCCTAGAACCCTTCTGTGTGCTCTTGACCCTTAGATGAAGGTTAGCCCCTTAGATGAACCCTTCTCTTTGCTTAACTCACTAGGGTGGAACCCTAGTTTGCTTTGGCCGAAACTCAAGGAAGGAGCCCTAGGGTTTCGGTGGAAGGAGGAAGAAGGAAGAAGAAGTGGTCAAATGAAACCTTCCCTCCTATTTATAAAGGTAGGAAGAGAAGTGTCTCTTCTCTTTTCATGCCTCTTCATTTACCCTCCTCACACTCATCTAACATTTCTCCTCTTTCTCCAACAGTAAGCTACTACTGAGAACTTGGTCATCACATGCATGGTAAGAGTTAACTCTCACCAAGAGGTTTAAGGTTCAATCCTCACCTCTCCACTTTTATTCTTTTATCATCATTTTTGCAGGATTCCATATATATAATCTACTAGACATGAAATTAAATTCTATACAAAAATTTTTTTGGAGAAAATTTTTTGGGGATTTACAATCCCCCGTACCTTATGAGAAGTTCGTCCCAAACTTAAAACTGTTCCGGATACTTTTGTCGCATCTCGTCTTCTCGTTCTCCCATGAACTCTTCGAACCCTTGACTTCTCCATAGGACCTTCACTAAGGGTACCTCTTTGCTCCTTAGCTTCTTGACCTCTCGATCTGTTATCTGAACAGGTCGGCTTTCATAACTTAGGTCCCCTTGAATTTGTACTGCCATTGGTTCGATCACCTGGTTTGCATTGGGAACGCATCTCTTGAGCATTGATACATGGAAGACATTGTGGATAGCCGACATCTCCTGAGGTAGCTCCAGCTCATAGGCCACCTTGCCGATTCTTTTCAGGATCTGATACGGTCCTACATAATGCGGACTCAGCTTTCCCTTTCTTCCAAATCTCATTACTCCTTTCATAGTGGCGACCTTGAGGAACACAAAATCCCCAACTTCGAATTCCAAAGGTCGGCGTCTCTTATCCGCATACCTCTTTTGCCATCTCTGAGCAGTCTCTATCCTCTGACACACGGTCACCACACGACCGTGTGTGTTGGATCGAAGCGGATTGCTAGAGGGGGGGTGAATAGCGATAGAAACTTTTTGTTCGAAATCGTTCGTTGAGGCACGAGTAAATGCAGCGGAAAAACATAATAAAAATAAAGACACAATAATATTTTTTACTTGGTTCGTAGCCTTCGGCTGCTACTCCAAGGCCCTAGTGGTCCTTGACCATGCACGAAGGGCAAAACACAAAACAAACTCCTCCTCATTGGAGATAGGAGTTAAACGAATACAAAACTCGAGAAAGACTCAAGGTAGAGAGACACTCCCCCTCTCCCTCCCCCTCTCCTTGATATGATTTAAAGCTCGAAATAAAAAGAACAACTTATACAAATTAAAGCTTATACCGATGACTTTTGAAGACTTGAATCTTGGAGCTTGAGTTGTCATCTCGGTAGTGCTTCGTCATAGGAATGTCGGAGACTCATAGCGTATCAGAAGCACTTGGGATCTTTTGAATTGATGAAAAACCCTAGGACAAGCCCTCCTTTTATAGCCTTTGAGCCCCTCATCGAATGGGTCTTCAACCAATAGGAATTGGGCACAAGGCTCCTTGAAAAATGGTGATAGAGCTTGATTCCTCGAGGCTGATCATTGACCATCAGTCGACTGATGGCATTTATCAGTCGACTGATGGCAGCATCAGTCGAATGTTGATCGCAGATAGTCGATTGATGGATAGCAGTCGAGTCCTCCAAGCTGACAGTTGACTGATGCTAGCTGAAACCAAAAGTTAGCTAAATAAAAACAATATTTTGATGGCCTCCGACCGTCTGATCTCGACCTAGACCACCGATGGGATGTCTTGGGTCGGATCTATGCTTAAGACTATCCCCGTAAGGAGGATACGACCTCACTTATGCTCGCACACACGAGCTTACCTTGATACTTACTGTGTCACTTTCGCTTCCGGCCTTTCACTCGATTCCTTCGGCTCCCTCCGAAGTCACTCGAGTGTTGCCCGACCACTGCAGCTTCCTCCGGGTGTCGCTAGCCTTCAGCTCCAACTATAGCACTTTTCTGCTCACTCGATCCAGCTATAAACTTTGTATCATTTGCTATAATCAAAATTCAGGTTCGACTTAGGTGCCTACTGCACCAACAATTTCCCCCTTTTTGATTTATGGCAAACCCACATACAAAGTTAAGAAAATAGCATGCATGAAGAATAATAATGTGCATGAGAAACAAAAATAAAGATTAAGTTGGAGTAGTAAGGATTTTCATCAAGTACTCCCCCTTGACCGAGGGTGAGTCTTGAAAGAAGACCTTAATCCTCCCCCTTGAGGGTTGCTATTTAGGAAGAGTTTAAGTAATTACTGTTAGTTATAGCCCTAAGAACCAATCATGTGATGGTTGAATAGGGAACATTTTGTATCATATTCTATAAAGGCAAAGGATTGGTTATTATATTTAAGTCTTGCTTGTGCCAGCTAAATTAAATATAGTAATGCCCTAGAAAAGTAGGTTCTTATCTATAGCACATCAATTGGCAGAATTGATTATGAGAGGCTGTAGAGAACACTTTCTAAATGTTCCTAGTCAAGTATTAATATGCAAGGGCAATATTAATACATAAAGACTAGCATGTAGGTCAATTGATGACTTGATCTCACAAGTCATGGATATATGATATCAAGTTGACACATGGGTATATATTAGAGAATATATACTGAACTGACCCGCCATGAGAAAGTTTCATAGATCGTTATATGAGTGTCATAAACTTTCTCATGTGACTATTGGTATGAATAGTCCTCAGACCTGAAGTCACTACGGTTCCCTACATAAGGAGTTATGTACTTTGGTATCGTCAAACGTCACCCGTAACAGGGTGGACCATAAAGGCGATTACTGGGTATATAACAAATTATGCGGAGGGATGTGAGTGATGTAGATGGGATCTATCCCTCTCATATGACGAGAGTGATATCGGTGGGCCCCTTGATTGAGTAGAACTACTAAAACGCATGGCCATGCTCGAATGAGTCAATATGAGATATTAAGCTCATTTGTTTGAGTTAGTTTACTCAGGGATCAAGAAACACATAGATTGATCGAGGATGACACGGTCTATGCCTCATTGATCAATCTGATATCAAGGATAGAAGGACACGGTCATATATTATAGTAGTCACGGAAAGGTTAGTCGGATCTTGACTTATCTCGTAACTTGGGTAGCAATGATGTATTGCTAGATGCCGCTCATTGCTTATGTATCTAAAAGAGTTTAGGTCCACTGCCAACATTATGAGAGCCTATAGGGTCACACACAAAGAGCATGATAATTAGAGGAATTAGAGTATTCTAGTTTGACTAGAATAATTTGGGAATAAGCTTAAGTACAAAATGGTTTTTGGACTTTAAGCTTAATGAGAATTTTAGCTAATTGATTTAATGAGATTAATTCAATATGTTACCTTATTGATTTAATAAGATTAATTCAATATGATAACATAAGCTTAATTGAATTAATAAGATTAATTCAATATGATAACATAAGCTTAATTGAATTAATAAGATTAATTCAACATGCTTGAATGCCACATAACCAAATCCTTTTTGAGTGTGTCTCAATGCAATGGATTGCATTGAATGTGAAGGAGGTGGAAGAGTTTTTCCAACCCTATAAAAGGCTCCATGGAGTGGCCGGCCAAAGATGAGTTTTTGGTGGAGTGTGGTTGTTGGGAGCTTGAGGCTTGGAGAGAGCTTGAGAGCTTATTGTTGTGTGGCTTTTGTGAGTGTAGCAAGAAGAGTAGTCTTCTTCTTCCCTTCTCTTTTCCCTAGCTTCCTCTCCTTTAGGGACTTCTCTAGCAAGAAGTAAAGGAGAGCTCCTCTAGTTTTCTTTTGTGAGACAAGAGCTTGCTCGTGTGGATACATATAGAGGCACGGACACTTGAACGTGCTAAAGATCCAACAAACAAAAGGAAGAAGCGGGATTAACAAGGGCACGCAACAAAGGTAATCCTCTCCTATAAGATAGGTTTGGTTTAGAGAAATTTATTTTATACGAGTTTGCTTTCGCATGGATCACTTGGAAGGGATCCTATTTTCCGTTGCGCATATGCCATTTGGCATAAAGAATTCCCTACAATTACTTAAAGTTGGCCTTAGTAATAAGTTTAAGTTAAGAGAACTTCTTAACATGGCCCTTTCTCCCCCTTTCTTAAGTAAAACATTAACGTTTACTTCCTTTTTGTTAAGAATAAGTTAAGTAAATTTTCAATAAGTTTAAGTTAAGAATTCTCTTAACTTAACCTTTACTTCCAAAAAGAAACAAGTTAAGTAAATTTTCAAAACTTAAAGTTAAGTAAACATTTACTTAACTTTTGGCCATGTAAATAAATATGAAGTATATGAAGTGAGAGTTAAGTTATCAAAAAATGTTTTTTTGATCCCTTAACTTTGGCCTTTTTCTTCCCCTTTTTCGATATATCGAAAAGAATGTGTAGGGATGTATACTGAAAAGTCTATCTTTTGTATGAACATCTTTATTTTGAAATAAGAATCACATGATCATTGTTTGCATATTTTTATGGTTATGCAATATTGTCTAATACTTTACATTGTAGATAACATGGTGTGTGGTGTCACACAGGAGATCATGTTATCGGCCCCTTGAAAAGTATAAGTAAAGGCTCACAACCAAGATGACTTTGGACAAACCATCAGAATGGTTGTAGTGTGATTTGGTGTTGGTTTGTCTTGACCATAGAATCACACTAGTGCACTTTGTGTGTATTGAGCAGGACCGACTTAGAGGTGATTCGATTTATTGCTGACTACATAATCGAATCGGACCTTAGATATTATTTAGTACATGCTCTTAATCCCGATATAATAAAGGACACATATACTTAGTACTCATCTCTTTGATTTACCAATGGGCGAGATTTATAGATTAAATCGATAGGCTCGGTAAGTTGGGAGATGATATTATTTATATGGTGTGCCGTTGATTATAGGAGGAAACCGTGTCCTATATATTAGGATGATGATGTCCCCTTGACGAGCTCATAAGGTTCATCATGTAAACCCTGCAGGTGGACTTGGTCCGGCATGATGAAAAGGTTGAGTGGTATTACTCAAGGAGTTAGATGTTGATTAATTAATGGTCAGTAAATTAATTAATCAACGGAAATTCGAGATCTTAAACACATGGAAAAAATGTACAAATAATATATGGAGCCCATATTATCATATGGGGGTTGGTGAGGTAGATCAATGATGAACCTTTAATGGATTGGATCATCATTAGTGGATCGGACTTTATGTGGGCTTGAACCATGGGTGGCCAAGACCCAACTCCTCCTCATGGTCCCTAATGTAGCCTATTAACACCTCATGATGCTTAGATCCAATGGATAGAAACAAAACTCTAAGATCCATTGGTAGAGATTAAATCTCTAAGATCCGACAGTTGAGATTAAATCTCTAGATCCGACGGTTGAGATTAAATCCCTAGAACCAATGGAGAAGATTAATTCATGACTTATCCCTAACTCTATAAAAGGAGGGCATGGGAAGTTGGCGTGGATGATAAATGAAGAGAGCTAGTGTTTGGGCGGCAAGAAGGTGAATCCTAGTTGAGATAGGATTAGGGTTAGGGTTTGGAGGCTAGGGCGACACCAAATAAGGCAAGGTTTCCTTTCTTCTTCCTTGTCTTGTGGCTGGTGTCCAGTTGGTTTCCAGCCCTTCCCAGCCCTTGTAAGGCACCCAAAATCTCACTTCTCCCTCTCCTTAGGTGGTGGAAACAAGATATAGGGTTTCCCTTGGTGTCTTGATTGTATTCCATCATCTTCTCCACCTTCTAGTTGGCCGGCGACAAGGAGATTGTGTGCTCCTTGTTAGTTGGTTTTAGGGAGGAGAAAAAGCTTGTTTCTACCCTTCCTCTTTCTTTGGAATAGCAAGGAAGGAAGATTTGTGATCTAGGAGCTTCGATTTTTGGTAGATCGTCGCACACACGACGTCCAAAAGGAGGAAGGTCATACATTTAAAGATCGAGAAGTATACCTATTCTACTTTCTTCTTTTGTTTGTTGCTTGTTGCTTGTTTTTCAATTATAAGCATGTTATGAATCTGTAAATGGCTAAATAATACTTGGATCCCAAGCATAAATACAAAAATCGGCGATCCAGACATCGTCTATTCCGTGGCTACTCGTAGAATAGAGGATGGTCGCTTGAACAACTAGTTTGTTCAAGTGACCTCTCTAAACGAATAGCACGACGATGACTTGGTGGTTTGGGCAATCCCTTTTGTCTAAGATTTAATTTTTTTAATCTTGAGACATCGAAGGGATCGCCATAGACAAGCTACCGAGGTGAAGTGGGAAGCTAAGTTTCTCCTCACGAACTCGATAAGCTAAACCCTTCAGAGTGGGGGTGTGTGAAAAACAAAAATAAGTATTAAATCTAAAGTCCAAGCATGTTCCATATTATTTTGAAAATAATATACTGAAAATAAGCTCATCTATAAAATATTTGACTCATATTTGACTTGATTGATATGAAAGATCAACCAGTCCTGGTCAGAGTTAGTTAATATGTATGATTGTACTCCGTGGTTCATAGCGATGCACTAACTCTACATCTGGAACCAGGAGTAAGGTCCTAACATCTTACGCCCATCTACGTGGCTAAGTAAACAAACACATTAGTCCTATGTGTTGTGAGATGTATTGGCTCCTTAAATCTATAGGTGCATGATATCTAAGGTATGTCGTATGCTAGTTCCATGAAAATGAAAAGTAAGAAATAGTAGTAAGAAAATATAACTTGTAAGTTCCTATTCTACTACGCACATGCCCAATTTTTGTCTTAATAGACTGAACTCGGCTTCGGGTAGGGGTTTAGTAAATAGATCTGCCAAGTTAGACTTCGATTCGACGTATTCGAGTTGTATGGCTCCATTGGCCACATGTTCTCGAATGAAATGGTGTTTGACCTCTATATGTTTGGTCATAGAGTGACATATCAGATTCTTAGTAAGGTTAATTGAACTAATGTTATCTACGTGAAGTTTAGTGTTTGTAAAGACTAACTTAAAGTCTTGGAGAGTGTGCTACATCCAAAGAAGCTGAGTGACACACTCACCCATCCTGATGTATTCGGCTTCGGTGGTAGATAAGGCAACACAGTGTTGCTTCACACTACACCAACTCACTAGACTCGAGCCGAGAAGTTGACAACAACCACTCGTACTCTTTCTATCGAGCTTACTACCGGTATAGTCCGAATCGGAGTAGCCGGTTTGTTCGAACTCGGTAGATCTAGGGTTTCAAATATCGACATTGCTTCGTTCAGTTTACGTATTGCTCATTGGAAAACACTAATTATTTAAAGCAGTCCATATATTGTTCAATAGTTGATTTATGACATTCAACCGTCAGCGTGTACATACACAAGATAATCTCCAAAAATTTTGAGCTAAGGAACTACTCCATACCATTTAAATCAATTGAGTTTTCGATTGCAACTTCTTCTATATTCACATTAGTTGCCATTGGGGTATTAATAATTTTAGCGTCTTGCATTCCAAAGCATTTAATTAATTCCCTAGTATATTTGCGTTGATGTAGGTATATTCCATCTTTAGTTTGTTTAATTTGTAGACCTAAGAAGAAACTCAACTCGCCTACTAAATTCATTTCAAATTCACTTTCCATAAGTGAAATGAACTCATTCAGTAGGATTGAGTTGGTGGTTCCAAAAATAATATCATCTACGTAGATTTGAGCTATGAATATGTCTTTACCTAAGGTTTTTATGAAAAGAGTTAGGTCAACTACACCTTGGTTAAACCCTTTTGATTTAAGATAAACCGAAAGTCTTTCGTACCAAGCTCGAGGAGCTTGTTTAAGTCCGTAGAGTGCTTTCTTTAACCTAAGAACATGGTCGGGTTTATCTATGCTTTCAAAACTACGGGGTTGACTAACATAAACTTCCTCTTTAATATATCCATTCAAGAATACTGATTTCACATCCATTTGAAACAACTTAAATCCTCGATGTGCAGCATACGCTAATAGCATTCGAATGGACTCTAATCTAGCTACTGGGGCATAGGTCTCGTTGTAATCTAAACCTTCGACTTGACTAAACTCTTTAGCGAATAGTCTAGCTTTATTTCTAACTACTTCACTTTTATCATCAAGTTTATTTCTAAACACCCACCTTGTTCCAATGATTGTTTTATCTTTAGGTGGTGGTACTAATTCCCATACTTCGTTCCTAGTGAATTGAGCTAGCTCTTCTTGCATTGCAATAATCCAATTGGGATCAAGAAGAGCTTGGTCAATAGTTTTGGGTTCAATTTTAGAAATCCAGGAGATTTGACTAAGGTTTCTGTATGAGGCTCTAATTCGAACTCCTAGACTTGGATCACCTATCACTTGGTCGATAGGATGATTCGTTTGCGTCCTAGTTGAATTTGGGTTTGAGTCTACCACTTGGTCAATAAGATGACTCGTTTGAGTTCTAGTTTGGTTAGAGTCATCTACCGCTTGGTCGATAGGCTGACTTGGTTGACTTAAGTTAGGATTACCACTAGACTTGATCTTCGAATCTGAGTTGAGTCTGGTATGAATCGGCTCGCTAATTGGGGTTGCCAGGGGATTTGTAGGTTCGTGTCCTTCATCAAATACTACATTGATAGTCTCCTCGACTCTAAGAGTGTCATGATTATATACTCTATACGCTCTACTCATAGTCGAGTATCCTAGAAAGATTCCGATTGAGGTTTTGGATGTAAATTTCCCTAGGTAATCCTTAGTGTTTAGGATATGTATCTTACACCCAAATACCCTAAAGTACTTGATGTTAGGTATTTTATCATGATAAATCTCGTATGAGGTCTTAAGGTGTCTCTTTACCATAAGGATCCTATTTTGGACATAGCATGTCATACTCACGGCTTCCGCCCAAAACCTATCGGGTAGGTTGTATTCGTTTAACATTGTCCTAGTGGCTTCTTGTAGGGTTCTATTTTTGCGTTCTACTAGGCCATTTTGTTGTGGAGTTCTAGGGCAAGAGAACTCATGGTGGTATCCATTTAGGTTACACAATTCTATAAACTAGTGGTTCTCGAATTCACCACCAAGATCAATCCTAAGTCTTTTGATTTTAATGCTTTGTTGATTTTCTATTAACTTAAATAGGTTGATTAATTGATCTAGGGTATCACTTTTGTGTTTGATGAACCTAACCCAAGTAAATCTAGAATAGTCATCAATTATGACTAAGCAGAATTTACTTCCATTAAGTGACTTAGCTCCGTGTGAATCAAACAGATCCATGTGTAGGAGCTCAAGAACACTTTTGGTTCGTTCTTGATTAGTTGGTTGATGTTGTGTCCTAGATTGTTTATCTTGTTGACAAGCATTACATATTTTATTATCCAAGTTATTGAGGTTAGGCAAACCTCTGACTAAGTCACTCTGACTCATCTTGTGGATGAGTCTTGGGTGTGAGTGACCGAGTCGTCGATGCCACAACCATGATTCTGTTGGTGCAGTAGGCACCTAGGTCGAACCTGAGTTTTGATTATAGCAAATGATACAAAGTTAAGCTCATGTCATTATCTCACGAGCTGAATCGAGTGTGCAGAAGATTGCTAAAGCTGGAGCTGAAGGCTAGCGACACCCGGAAGAAGCCGGGTGGTCGGGCGACACTCGAGTGACTTCGGAGGGAGCCGAAGGAATCGATTGGAAGGCCGGAAGCAAAAGCGACATGGTAAGTGTTAGGGCAATCTCTTGCCGTAATATGGTTTTGATGGTGTGGCAAAGGGTTTAAGTTAGTTTGATATGTTGATGTGATATGTGCGTTGAAGTCGTGCAGGACTTAGTAATTCGCACATGGAGCCGTGGCGAGTTTCACATCTCATGACTCGTGCCTTGAGTCGGTGAAGGATAGCTTTGCGGAAGCCGTGCGCTTGGAGCATCTGAGGGACCGCCGGACGAGAAGCTTGGAGTGAAGCCGGAGGAAGTAGACTTCGAGGCAAGAGACGCGAAGGAGCATTGCGAGCCGTCGCTGATCGCCGAGGAAGTGGCCGAAGCGAAGAGAACTTGGCGAGGACTCAGAAATGAGAGCGATTGTAACCCGGGAAGGGTAGCTCTTAGGTGACACTTGGCCATTTGGCCAAGTGTCGGATCATTTCGACACCGGGTCGCCATGTCATGGCGGCTTCTCAATCAGTGAGTTCGGTATCTGGATTGTAGCGTGATCGGCAGCCCATCGTAGCGTCGATCATTGCCAAGACCATCGATCATCGGCTGCGGCGATCGGCCCAGTCAATAAGGGTTCGACCCGCGAGAACCGTTCGTGGCCGTAGGCGTCGACTACGGAGGCGGCGATCGTGATGAGTCCATCGATCGGCGCCAAGAGTTCGTTGGACTACAGCGGTCGGGATCGGCGTGTTCGGAGGCCGTTGTAG
Organism: Wurfbainia villosa; assembly: GCA_025175895.1. Taxonomy (NCBI): domain Eukaryota; kingdom Viridiplantae; phylum Streptophyta; class Magnoliopsida; order Zingiberales; family Zingiberaceae; genus Wurfbainia; species Wurfbainia villosa. The sequence continues at coordinate 30,647,394 of CM045995.1, forward strand.
TAAGATCGTGATGGCGACAAGCGGGAAGAAGTTAGCCCTCTCTATAAAAAGAGAGGGTGTGAGCCTTTGAGAGGCTAATGCTCATACTCTAAACAATCTTCCTAGTGCCCCACAAGCTCTAAACTCTTCTTACTTGTTCTTACTCCATTCTATTTGTAAGAAGAGTGTGCTTGATTTGTAAAGGTTACCTCCACCTAGCTTGGTGCAAAGGAGAGACCATTTAGTGGATTGGTTTAACGGAGTGATTCACCGAGGACGAATCAGGGATCGTGGATTAGCGGCGTAGCCGTGAACCACGTTATACCATCGTGTTAGCGTTTGTTTTATTGTTTGTCTTTTGCTTTGTATTTGTATATTCCGCTTGCGCTAATCTTTTGTAGACGAGCAATTTACGACGTCCAACGTACGAGGGCTATTCACCCCCTTCTAGCCGGCCATATCGATCCCCTACAAGTGGTATCAGAGCCGAGGAAAGCTTGTCGAGGACTAACCGCCACAACAAGAAACTTTTAAAATGGCCGGCTCCAACATCCATCCTCCGAAGTTTGAAGGAGAATTCGCTTGGTGGAAGAAGCGAATGGAGGTATTTTTCGAAACGGATTTTGATATAATGATTACAATGGAATCCGGTTTCGTTTTGCCTAGGGATGAAGAAGGGAAGCCAATAGAGAAATCTAGGTGGACCAAAAGGCAAAGGGAAGAGCACCTTGCAAATTCAAAAGCTAAACATCATCTCTTCAATGTGCTCCCCCAACAAGAAATCAACCGAATAGGAGAATGCCTAAGCGCCAAGGAGATGTGGGAGAAGCTAATTGAGCTTCATGAAGGCACATCCGAGGCAAAGCTAGCAAGGAGAGATCTCCTCCGCTCCCAACTATCCAACATCAAATTAGAAAAGGGAGAAAAGGTAATTTCTTTGCATTCTAGATTCAAAGAAATTTTAAATGGACTAACAAATGTAGGTGAGAAGCTATCAAACCGGGATATGGTAATGAAGGCCATAGATGCCTTTCCCCGGTCCTCAAAGTGGAGCTCCATGGTGGATTCGTTCTACATCTCCAAGAACTTGGAAGTAAGTACCTTGGAGGAATTTTTCTCAACAATGGAGCTCCACGAAACTAGGCTTGAGGGAATACAAGAGGAGCCTAGAATTCAACCCTCAAGAGGAGTAGCATTGTTGGCAAATAAGGGGAAGAAGAAGATGGAAATCCCCTCCTCCTCCGATGACGAAGCGTCTTCCTCCTCCTCCATGGATAGCACCGAAGAAGCCTATATGGTAAGGAGGGTAAGACGTGCATTTAAGAATTTTAGATTTTATAAATCTAATGATAGGAATAGAAGACCAAGGGGGAAAGTCATATGGTACAATTGCCAAGGAGAAGGGCACATAAGGGACAATTGTCCTCTCCTAAACAAGAGCAAGGAAGAAAGGAAAAAGAAAGAAGAAAAGAAGAAGAGAAAGGGGAGCAAGAAAAAGAAGGAAGAGGAGAAGAAGACAAAGGAGAAGGGAAAGGCTAAGGCTCTCAAGGCAAGGACTTGGGATGATCCATCCTCATCCTCCTCCTCATCATCGGATGAGGAGAATGCCTTTGTCACCAATTTGGCCTTGATGGCCTTTGATGACTTGGATTGCTCTTCATCCGAAAATGAAGGATCAAGCTCAAGAAGAGAGAGCTCAAGTGAAGGGGGAGCTTCTACATCCTCCTCATCCGAAGAAGAGGACATGGAAACTATGGTAACAAATCTAACTCCTAAGAAAATAGTTTCCATGGTTTCTAGCTTAACTAGAGATTTATTTAGAGCTAAGAAGAAAAACAAAAGCATGCTAGATCAAATTAAGGACCTAGAAAATAAGCTAGAAAATGCATGCTTAAATGATAATATTTCTTCTAGCTTAGATGATGCATGCTCACATGATTATATGCCTTTGAATGTTAATGATGCATGCATAGAGGAAAATAGGGCATTAAGGGAAAAGGTAGATTATTTAACCAAAGCCCTAGAGAAATTCACTATTGGCTCCAACACATTGAACATGATCTTAGGGAGCCAAAGAGCTAGCTTCAACAAAAAGGGCCTAGGCTACAAAGAAAAGAAAAATGAAAAGGCCTATAAATGCCTAATAGCTAGGGGACAAGATAAAAAGAAAGTAATTGCTAGGAAATGGATCCCCAAGGAGTATTTAGTGAACCCAATAGGAAAGAATCTATTTTGGGTTCCAAAATCCATCCTTAAGGGTTAGGATAACCCTAGGGTAGTCAACCATATGAACTTGACCTATATCATATTTTGGTTGACTTAGGATGACGGGACAACATTTTTTAGATAGTGTTGGGTGATGATAACGTGCCCATAAATAGGTAATAATGCCTAAATCATGATGATTGATGTAATTCCTATGTATATTTACAATCATGATTTATGTTTTTGATATTTTGCATGTTATCATGAGAAATAGGTTTGAATCATGCTTTAGGTGATACTTTGTTTATCATCATAAAATACCTAATGCATGATTATAATTTGATGAAAACATGTATTTCATGATCATAATGTAGAATTAATTGATATATGTCATTATGATCATGTAGGATGTTAGGTTGATACTTAACCATGATAGAATTGCATGAATATATTGGTTAAGTATATACAAATACCCCCTAGGATGCATCTCACACTCACTATAGGCTAACTTGATTGAAAACTTAGCATGGGTGAGATATTAGGATGATACAAATGTCCACTAATGCCTATGGCATTTAGATGGTCATTTAAAGTATCAAAATAGCAATAATAGACCAATCATGGGAAGGCTTATGTTTAATTCATAGACATATTGCCCAAAGATCATGGTTGGATATTTCATATGTTTTCAAAACAATTTCTTACCTTAAAATACATGTATTCATGTTTTGAAACAATTGGATGCAAAACTAGGTAGCTAACTTGATACTAGAATGATCAAAAACCTAGTGGTTTTAGAGCTTTTGGATTTTGGCAAAAACAAGAAAATATAATGAGTTTTCATGAAAACTATTTTTCCTTGATAGATATACTTAATAGAAATATGTTCCCCAAATTTCATGATTTTTGAATTTTCTGAATTTAAAATGCATTTCAAATTAAGTCGGAAAATCAAAATTCGGATTCCTTTATTGCGGATCATTGCCATCTTGATAGCCATTAAAGGCCGAATTCAGTTTGTAAACCTACAACAAGTGGTAGAAATATACTTGATGCCACCAACAAGTGATACGCAATTTTAAATCAACTTGTCATATTTTCCCTCCATTATACTTGATGCCATGAGCTTATAACATAGTGTTAATCTTTTTGATGGTGTCAAAGGGGGAGAAATAATTATGTTTAAGTTAATTACTTTAGAGGGAGAAATATATTTTAGGGGGAGAAATATATGATAGGGGGAGAAAATTTGCATAGAGAGTTTCATGGATTAAGGGGGAGTTGCATGTTGCTATATCATGTTTATCTTTACATGCTTTCTTACCTTAGAATTTATATCAAATATTTTTACCTAACTTAAACGGATTGCCACACATCAAAAAGGGGGAGATTGTTAGGGCAATCTCTTGCCGTAATATGGTTTTGATGGTGTGGCAAAGGGTTTAAGTTAGTTTGATATGTTGATGTGATATGTGCGTTGAAGTCGTGCAGGACTTAGTAATTCGCACATGGAGCCGTGGCGAGTTTCACATCTCATGACTCGTGCCTTGAGTCGGTGAAGGATAGCTTTGCGGAAGCCGTGCGCTTGGAGCATCCGAGGGACCGCCGGACGAAGCTTGGAGTGGCCGGAGGAAGTAGACTTGAGGCAAGAGGCGAAGGAGCATTGCAGGCCGTCGCGTCGCGAGGAGGCGTGGCGAAGCGAAGAGAACTACGGCGAGGACTCAGAAATGAGTGGCGATTGTAACCCGGGAAGGGTAGCTCTTAGGTGAAACTTGGCCATTTGGCTAAGTGTCGGATGGGTTTTCGACACGGATCATTGCCATGTCATGGCGATCATTGCTCTAGTCGAGTGAGTTTGGACCGTATCGAGTTGGATTGGCGGGATCGGCGCCATCGTGGGCGATCATTGCCAGACCATCGATCGCTGAAGCGCGCCGATCGGTAGTCAATAAGGGTTCGACCAGGCCGTTCGTAGTCGGGGCGACTATGGAAGCAGCCGATCGTGATGAGGTCCATCGATCAGCCAAAGTTCCGTTGGACTACACGGTCGGGATCCGGCGTGTTCGGAGGCCGTTGTAGTAACGATCGATTGCCAGGCGGGATCGGTGATGGCGGCAAACGGGAAGAAGTTAGCCCTCTCTATAAAAAGAGAGGGTGTGAGCCTTTGAGAGGCTAATGCTCATACTCTAAACAATCTTCCTAGTGCCCCACAAGCTCTAAACTCTTCTTACTTGTTCTTACTCCATTCTATTTGTAAGAAGAGTGTGCTTGATTTGTAAAGGTTACCTCCACCTAGCTTGGTGCAAAGGAGAGACCATTTAGTGGATTGGTTTAACGGAGTGATTCACCGAGGACGAATCAGGGATCGTGGATTAGTGGCGTAGCCGTGAACCACGTTATACCATCGTGTTAGTGTTTGTTTTATTGTTTGTCTTTTGCTTTGTATTTGTATATTCCGCTTGCGCTAATCTTTTATAGACGAGCAATTTACGACGTCCAACGTAAGAGGGCTATTCACCCCTCTCTAGCCGGCCATATCGATCCCCTACAGTAAGTATCGAGGTAAGCTCGTGTGTGCGAGCGTAAGTGAGGTCGTATCCTCCTTACGGGGATGGTCTTAAGCGTAGATCCGACCAAAGACATCCCATCGATGGTCTAGGTCAAGATCGGACGGTCGAAGGTCGTCGAAATAATGTTTTCTTTGAGCTAACTTTGCCTTGCAGCTAGTATCAGTTGACTGTCAGCTTGGAGGACTCATTGCCGCCAAAGCCGACCGCTCGAGGTCGATTCGATCGATAGCGTCTGCCATCGGGCCGATCGATGATGGCCATCAGTCGACTGATGATGGCCATCAGTCGACTGATGGTCAATGATTAGCTTCGAGGAGTCAAGGCTTATCACCCCATTTCAAGGAGATTTGTGCTCAATTTTGATTGGCTAGGGTTCCTCTCGAAAAGAGGCTCAAAGGCTATAAAAGGAGGGCCAATCCTAGGGTTTATTCATCAATTCTAAAGCTTCCAAAAGCCTCCGCCAAGCTACAACCTTTCCGACAACGAAGTGCTTTCTCTCCGACGTCTAGGTCTTAATTTCTTTCTTATTGTAACGTCGGCTTTAACTTTTATTTTAAGTTCATTTCTTTAAATCTTTCGGATCTTTTATCGTATACGAGGAGAGGGGGAGTGCCCCTCTACCTCAAGTTCTTTCCTTCTTGTATCGATTAACTCCTACCTCCAATGAGGAGGAGTTCCTTTAGTGCTTTTGCCCTCCGTACGTGGTCAATGACCACTAGGGCCTTGGAGTAGTAGCCGAAGGCTACGAACCAAGTAAAAAGAATTGTCTCTTTTACTTATTGCTTATCTTTTCCGCTACAAATTAATTATCTACTCGGATTTTAAACGAACGAACGAAAGAAAAAGTTTTGACGCTATTCACCCCCCGTCTAGCGTTTCAAATCGATCCAACAGACTCCTCTTGCCGTGTCATAAGACACTTAATTGAGGAGTTAGTTAAATTAGTAGTGTAAATATTGTTATTTCTGGTTCCCTTAAGGATTGTTTTAGAGGTTTCATTTGTATTAATTACGCATTCATTTTCTAAAAATATGACCTTATAGTTATTATCACACAATTGGCTTACACTAAGTAAATTATATTGAAAATTTTCTACCAATAAGACATTTTGAATAATAAAGTTTGAGTTGAGCTTAATATCACCTGATCCGATGATTTTAAGCTTGTCGTTATTTCCGAAGGCTATCGATCCTTGTCATTTGAATCGAAGCTTCGAAAACTTGAGTTGATCCCCGGTCATGTGTCGGGAGTAGCCACTGTCCAAAATCCATTGATCCTACACACAAGGTAGTTGGATCGGATATTGGATTTATTAAATATTGGTTGAAGATTATTAACCTAAATCATCTCACCCATGTCTACATGATCAAACATGTTAACCCTATATGTTCTTGTGCGATGACTTCCAATTTTACTTGATTCAAATTTAATGAATTGAACACTTGTCAACCTTGTGTTAGATTTGGATTTGACCTTAGGCTTATCCAGTCACCTTTTCAAGATCATGGCTTCCAGGTCGTTGCGAGGCATAGATGCCTTCTTTGATCGGAACAATGACCACTTCCTTAGACAAAGCCATTTTCAAGAAAATAGAGACTTGACTCACCTAAGACCACTTCCTGGTCTAACTAGTCTAGGATACGACGAGGTAGCATCAGCTAGTTCTGTTCGGTCAAGTGCATTGAACTAGATACGCCTTATCTAGCCCGAATACACAAGACTACGCTTTCCTAGCGTACTATCATCTCGCCGTGTTCTGGTACTATGTTATCAAGTATTGATGAGTTATAGTCTTATCTAACCATTCTAAAAAGAAAAATCAAACTAAATAAAGAACCTAAGTATGCAATTTCTAAGTTAAAATACAAACAAGTTTTGTACTGGCTCCCCCTGGACCGTTGAATCAGTTCTGTCTCTCCACATAGTGGATTTGGTCCTTGGGAACCCAGTACTGGTTCGATCCTAAGTTTGAAATCAAGGCGGTCTTAGGGACCCATGCTTGGACACATTTTTTATGTCAACTTACAATCGACATATACGACTTGTTGGTCGTATTTGAGCTAAACCGTAGTCCGGCCTTGTTGTACATGACCCTTTGCGATCCAAGTAGGAGGTCAAGTCCTTTGGATCCCAAAGTAAACCTTTCCAACGTGTTCTTAAGATCTTCGACTTGACTCTTCAAGAGTGAGTTCTCAACTTCGAGCTTTTCAACCCGAGTTGAGTCCTCCTCTCGAACTCGACTAGTCGAAGAGGTTAGGGAGACCTCGTGTTTGAGGAGTTTAACTTCCTCAACCAGGGTCTTGACCTTGGACTTAGACTTAGCTAATTTCCTAGTTAAGAACTTAATTGCACTATAAAGCGTACTAATAAGGGATCGAATTACCTTGAGTGTATCTTTTGAATCGGATGCGTATCTGTGGCATGTCTTGATTAGCGCTTCGCAGTCCGACTCATCTCCGATTTCCGATTCATGTTCCGGTTCTGACTTCATCTCCGATTCCACCAGTTTAGCCATGAGGACACGATCATCATCTTCTTCCTCGGATGCTTCTTCCCATGTAGCGTTGAGTGCCTTTTGTGTTTTGGTGCTTTCCTCTTGAGTTTTGGGCATTCGGACTTGATGTGTCCAACCCTATTGCATTCATAACATCTAATAGTTGAACTTTTAGGCTTACCTTTGTTGGGTCGAGTGACAATTCATTTTTGGCCCTTGACTATCCTCCGAACTAGGTTGACTAGTTCGACCTCCATTTCCGAGTCGACCTCCGAATCGGACTCATCCTTTTCTTCCTTTGGGGGTGGCTTGCTTGCGGTTTTCTTCCTCGAACCTGCAAAAAGTGCTATACCCTTCTCGGGTTCCAAGTTAGACTTCTCATGAAGTTCAAAATCAAAAAATAACTCATCTAACCTAAGTTTTGAGAGATCCTTGGAGACCTTATAGGCATCGACCATGGATGGCCATAAGGTAGTCCTCGGAAAAGAGTTAAGAACATACCTTATAAGGTCGCGGTTTTCGACCTTTTGCCCGATCGCGTGTAGGTTATTGAATATGTCTTGAACGCGAGCGTGATGTTGCGTCGCCATTTTGTGTTATTGCATTTTTAGATTATATAATTTATTAAACAAAAGATCGTGCTTACATACCTTGGCTTCGTCAGTTCCTTCGTGTAGCTCCACTAGCTTTGTCCAAAGGTCCTTTGCCCTGATGAAGGGGCCAACACGATTAAGCTCCTCCTTGGACAAGCCGCATTGGAGGATTTGAGTTGCCTTGGCGTCGGTTTCGACTTGTCTTTTTGTCGCAATGGTCCATTGGTCATAATCCAAGGATTCACCCACTTCGTTAGTCGGAAGTGTGAATCCCGTTTGGATTATGATCCACATCTCGATTTGAGTTTTAAGAAAGCATTCCATTCGACCCTTCTAATAACGGAAGTCATCTCCATTGTAAAACGAAGGTCGGACGGTGCTAAAACCCTCGAGATGGGCCATTGATACAAAAGAAACAAGAAAATGAAGACGAGAAACCTAACAACGACACAAACACACGAAATGTACCAAGACTCGCGTCTTGAATTAGTAGTGCAGGAGAAAACTAACCAAATGAAATAAACTCGAAATAAACAGAAAAAAAAAGGAAAAAAAATCTGTAAAAAGCTAGAACGGTTGTTTCACCAAATCTTAGCAACCCCCGCTCTGATACCAATTGTTGGATCGAAGCAGATCGCTAGAGGGGGGGGGTGAATAGCGATAGAAACTTTTCATTCAAAATCGTTCGTTGAGGCACGAGTAAATGCAGCGGAAAAACAAAATAAAAATAAAGAAACAATAATATTTTTTACTTGGTTCGTAGCCTTCGGCTACTACTCCAAGGCCCTAGTGGTCCTTGACCATGCACGGAGGGCAAAACACTAAACGAACTCCTCCTCGTTGGAGGTAGGAGTGGTGATAGAGCTTGACTCCTAGAGGCTGATCATTGACCATCAGTCGACTGATGGCCATCATCAATCGACTGATGGCAACATCAATCGAATGCCGACCGCAGATAGTCGACTGATGGACAATAGTCGAGTCCTCCAAGATGGCAATCGACTAATTCTAGATGAAACCAAAATTTAGCTAAACAAAAGCATTATTTCGACGGCCTCCGATCGTCCTATCTTGACCTAGACCACCGATGGGATGTCTTGGGTCGGATCTACGCTTAATACTATCCCCGTAAGGAGGATACGACCTCACTTACGCTCGCACACACGAGCTTACTTTGATACTTACTATGTTACTTTCACTTCCGGCCTTCCACTCGATTCCTTCAGCTCCCTCCGAAGTCACTCGAGTGTTGCTCGACCACCATGGCTTCCTCCGGGTGTCGCTAGCCTTCAGCTCCAGCTATAGCACTTTTCTGCACACTCGATTCAGCTCGTGAGATAACGATATGAGTTTAAATTTGTATTGTTTGCTATAATCAAAACTCAGGTTCGACTTAGGTGCCTACTGCACCAACAGTGTGTTTCCACATGGCCAGTCCGTGTGCGACCCTAGGATGCTGATCTCACCCATTGGACACGGTCGTGTGAATCCACATGCCCTGGTCGTGTCCCACTCTGTATCTAGTTGCGAAATGTCCTTCTTTTGCTCCGAAAGCGCATCTTTTTAACCCGAAATGATAACATGCACACAAAAGTCCAACGAGCATACCTCCGAACCAGAAAATAGGAAATGTGTGCAAAATAGAGTAACATATACATGAAACTAACATGAAATGTAACAAGATGTGAGAAAAAACTACTCCTAAAACCCTATATGTTTTGCTCACATTAAACATCAGTCGACTAATAGAGGCAGTAGTCGACTGCCAACAGTCGGCAGGCGACTGTTGCTAGGGTTTCCACCTGCAATGAAGAGTTAGCTTGAAAATGCAGTTAATATAAGTAAATTTGATGGTCATTTACCATCCGATCTCGACTTAGACCTTCCATGGGAAGTCTTGGTCGGATCGTCGCCTAAGGATGTCCCCGTACGGAAGGCATGACCTTACTTACGCTCACTCATACAAGCTTACCTCAACCTTTTACCTTTGATGCTTTGCTTCCGGTCTCCACCTGATTTCTTCGGCTCCCTCCGAAGTTCTCCTGGTGTCGCCCGACCACTACGGTTTCCTCCAGGTGTCGCCGACCTTCGACTTAGCTTATCATTCCTGCACAAAGATTCAGCTCATGAGATAACAATGTAAACTTAACTTTGTATCTTTGCCATAATCAAAACACAGATTCGATTATATGGTGCCCCTGTACCAACAGTTTTCATTATGTGCATATTTTAAGACCTAACTTAAATGATTTCCAAACATTAAAAAGGGGGAGATTGTTGGTGCAACAATGCCCCAAGCATTTATGTCTTTTAATGTTTGGATAATCATTTATAGTTAGGCAATGTTTTGTGATCTAACTATGAATATGTCAAGTAACAGAAAAATCCAAGTGTGAAGACTTGGTGAAGGAAAGTCCAAGTATGAACTTGGCAAGGGAAGTCCAAGGGAAGGTCTTGGCAGCGTAAGACTAAGTATGTAGTCTTGGCGGCATAAAGTCCAAGCGGACCTTGGCAAAGGAAGACTAAAGGCAAGGTCTTGGCAGCGTAAGTCCAAGCATGTCATCCTGGCGGCGTAAAATCCAAGCAGTCCTTTGGTAAAAGAGAAACCCAAGACATGACAAAACGAGGGAAGCTCTTGGAAGCAAGCGCAAGGATGAAGGAGTCATGGACTCGGAGGGATCCTGGAGTCCAAGGCTGAAGGAAGAGCTAGAAAGTTGAGTCTATATCTAGGGAGTTGATTTCAAGTATTATTTAATCATACTTGAAGTATCAGTCGACTGGAGCTTTTGTCTCAGTCGATTGATCGATCCACTCGATCGAAGATGGTGAGTTCGTGACCATCGATCATTGCTAGGGTTTGGCAATGATCGGTTCCACCATCGATTATTGCTATACCCTAGTAGTTGACTGTTAATAGTGGACATCAGCACAAAAGGTTTTCCAGTCGAGTGATCGCTTGGAGCACTTGACTGATTAATCAATCAGTCGACTGATTATTCGGCTCGTCAGAAGCCATTGGATGGCGTCAGCTACAACAACAGTCGACTGATGGAGGCTCAACGGGAAAATCAGTCTCTCTCTATAAAAAAAGAGGGCATGGTGTGCTTGAGGAGGTTAGTGCTTACATTCCTAACATACTCTCAAGCTCTCCACGTTTTGTTAAGCTTTCTAAGTGTTTTTAATCCTTCTCTTCTCTAATCTTTATCTTCATCATTTGTAAGAAGTGGAGTGTCTTTTAAGAGAAAGCATTCTTAGTGAAGATTTGCTTGGATTATCCACCTTAAGGATCGTCGTGGAGTAGGAGCTTAATCTCTGAACCACGTAAAATCCTTCTTGTTAGCGATTACATTTTTAACTCTTGTTTTCTTTAGTATTTGTATTTGCTTCCGCTAATCAAAATTGTAGAATTCAAGAGAGGCTATTCACCCCCTCTAGCCTTCCAAAGATCCCCAACATCCTCTATTCGGGTTTGCTTGACACATGGTGCATCCTGTAGGGAAAATCTCTTTATGTCTTACCTTGGGCACAAAGCTCAGCCAAAAGACTAATATGATTCCTTTCCTTGTGGTGGATGCTCCTTCCACCTAAAATGCTATCTTGGGTCGCCCTTTTCTATAAATTTATTAGGCGGTGGCTTCTACCTACCACTAGAAGATCAAGTTCCATGTAGGCCAACTTATTAGAGAAGTACAAGGAGAGCAGAGGGCAGCTCAAAGTTGTTACATCTAGATGGTTAGGGAAGATTAGAAGAAAGCCCGAGTGGGTGATCCCAAATGAAAGCCAGTTGCTACTTCATGAGTATATGTGTTGGAGGAAGCCTTGCCCAAAACAGAGAAGGTGGAGGAATGCGAGCCAGTGGAGATATCTCCTAGGAAGATAACTCGGATAGCACAACAGTTGGAGGTGAAGGAAGAACTCATCACTTGCCTACAAAGAATGAGGATATGTTTGCCAAGGACGTGCATGACCTCACAGGGATTGATCCCCAAATTGCTGAACATCACCTAAACCTTATTCGAGGAGCTCGGCCAATTCAACAAAAGAGGAGACACTTCGAACCAGAGAAAGACAAGGTTATTGCCGAGGAGGTGGATAAGCTGCTACAAGCTAGCCACATTAAAGAAATCCAATTCCTTGAATGGGTCTCAAATGTAGTATTGGTCCCCAAGCCTTCTGGGCAGTGGAGAATGTGTATTGACTTTCGTGATTTAAATAAAATATGCCCTAAAGACCGCTATCCCTTACCTCGTATTGATCAACTGGTAGATTCTACTGTTGGATATGAAGTGGTATCATTTATGGATGCTTATCAAGGGTGTCACCAATTCCACTTAACACTGGATGATCAAAAGCGGGTTAGCTTTGTCATGGCAGGAGGGTTGTATGCCTATGTGGTGATGCCTTTTGGGTTAAAGAATGCAAGAGCCACCTATCAGAGGCTTATGGACAAGATATTTACTGAGCAGAAAGGCAAGAATGTGGAAGTGTATGTTGATGATATTCTGGTAATGTCAAGGTTCACTCGGGATTTAGTGCAGGATCTTGAAGAAACATTTACCACCCTTAGATGCTATAACATGAAGCTGAATCCCAAGAAGTGTTTGTTTGGGATGAAGAGTGGAAAATTTTTGGGATATATCGTGACTGAAAAGGATTGCAGGCTAACTTGGAAAAGATTCATGCCTTGTGTAATATGAAATCCCCTATCAACTTGCGGGAAACCCAGAAGTTGGTTAGGAGGATTATTTCATTGTCTCAGTTCATTGCAAGGCCGATAGATCGAGGTTTACCCATTTTTCGAATTCTGAGAAAAGCCACTTGGTTTCAATGGGATGAGAAGTGTGAACAAGCTTTCCAAGATCTAAAGAAATATCTAGCAGGACTCCCGTTACTAGCTAAACCAGTGTCGAGAGAACCGTTGTGGGTATATCTAGAGATATATGAGGGAGTTATCAGTTCAGTTCTATTAAGACAAGAAGGCTCACAATAACAACCTATTTATTATATCAGTCACATACTAAAGGGGGCTGAGTTGAGGTACACTGAGTTAGAGAAGTTAGAATATATATTAATCCTGACTGCTCACAAATTGAGGTTGTATTTCCTGGCTCACCCGGTGAATGTGCTGACAAATAGTGAATTGGGTCGGATAGTCACTAAACCAAATTCCTCAGAGAGATTGGCCAAGTGGGTGGTGGAGTTGAGTTAGTATGATGTCCACTATCATCCCCGAACTACCATCAAAGCTCAATCACTAGAAGATTTCTTAGCCGAAGTGCCCATGGACATGGAGGATAGTTCGACAAGAGAAAAAGGGAGGAAGAGTGTATGGGACATCTTTGTGGATGGGTCTTCAAGTTGGAGGAAGCAGAGTCAGAGTGGTACTCATATATTCGTTAGATGAAGAAACTCATATAGCCATTCATCTGGGATATAAGGCATCGAAAAATGAGGTGGAGTATGAATCAATTCTGGCAGGGTTGCATGTAGCTCGGGTAGTGGGAGCCACTTTAGTCGCAATCCATTCTAATTCTTAGTTAGTGGTGTCGTAGCTCAAGGGTTCCTTTTTCATATGGGAGGATAGGTTACAAAAATACTTCGTGACTTTTGAAAAGGGAACAACTCATTTTCAGGAGGTAACGCTACAACAAATCCCGAGAGAGGAGAATTGAAAGGTCGATGAATTGGCTCGGCTAGCTTGTTACTTAGATGGATGGAGACTTCAAGATTCTTTATGCATAGAAGTCCCTCATTCCTTGGTGGTGCATAATGTGGAGGATGTAGTGAGGGAAAGTAATGGTACATCCGATTGGAGAACCGATATCATGACTTATTTGTAGCATCAACTTTGTTGAGAAGAGTGAAGCGGTTCATAATTATTGATGGGACTCTGTACAAAACTTCTTTTGGTCGACCTCTATTGAAATGTCTCAGGAAAGAGGACGCTGAGTGGATACTCAGCGAAATACATGAAGGATGTTGCAACAACCATCTGGGAGGAAGGGCGTTGACTCAGAAAGTGTTGTTAGTCGGATACTTTTGGCCAACTCTTCATCAAAGATGCAACATGCCTAGTGTAGACTTGTCCAGCATGTCAAAAGCATAGCAATAGGTCAGAACGATCTGCCGAGTTGATGAAGGTTGTAGTTGCTTCATGCCCCTTTGATTAGTGGGGAATGGATATTGTCGACCCGATGCCTATAGCTGCTTTGCAGAAGAAATTCTTGCTGGTAGCAGTGGATTACTTTTTAAAATTGGTGGAAGCTAAACCTTTATCCAAGATCACATAGAGTATAGTGATACAATTTATTTGGAAGAACATTGTTTGTCGCTATGGAGAGTCCCAAAAATTGGTCAGTGATAATGGACATCAATTCCAGGGCTGAAAGATTAGGGAATGACGTTAAAGTTTTAATATTCAGCAAGTCTTCATCTCGGCAGCTCATCCTTAAGCTAACGGTCAGGTGGAAGTAGTTAATAGAATCCTCATTGAAGGGTTAAAAACCAAGTTGGGGACCAAGCGAGGAAATTGGGTGGAGGAGTTGCCCAGGATACTTTGGGCTTATCGAACCACACCTAAAACGACCACGGGACAAACCCCGTTCAGTCTGGTGTACGGAACTGAAGTTGTCATCCCAGTGGAAGCACACTTGAATAGTGCCAGAGTGGAAGCTTATGAGCCGGAGCAAACCCAAATTCTGAGAGCTATTGAGCTAGACTTGTTGAAAGAAAGGCAGGAACAAGCACAAATCCGCGCTGAAGCATATAAGTAAAAAATACAACAAGTCTTCAACAGAAGGGTGATACCAAGGAGATTCCAAGAAGGTGACTTAGTTTTACATAAAGTCAATCCTGCTGGAGGGCCTAAAAAGCTAGCTCCTAATTGGGAAGGACCTTATATAGTCACTCGCCGAGTTGCTGGGTCAACATATTACTTAAAAGATGCTGAGGGCAAGGAGCTACCTAGGCCTTGGAATGCTGTGCATTTAAAATATTTTCATACCATGTAACTGTAGGATCGAGATGCTCCGAGAGAGAGGGGTAAATCTCGAAACTTATAATTTTCTATTTAAAAATTAAAGCTTATTTTTATATTTTGAAATATTTAAAGAGTATGCAGCGGAAATGAAATGAAATACAGACAACTTCTTTTACTTGGTTTACAACCCTAACTGGGTTGCTACTCCAAGGCCCATAACTCTTCCGAGAGCTACCTTGATGGGCAATACTATATACCCTCTGACTCGAGAACCCTCGACTTCAGAGGGATTCACTTTTTACAAATAATAAGAGATAGGTAACACTCTACCTTCTCTTTTGAAATTAAGTACACAAAGTGAAAATAATTACAAAGAAAATTAGAGCTAAGTTATACCGACGCTAATTGAGATATGGAGGTAGGCACGGAGTGTCGGATGTGCGTCTTTGCAATGAGTTGAAGCTCTAGTGAACAAGAATGAATTTTTGCAGCACTTCGACATAGTAGTGTTCTGGTGGGAGCTAGTCAAGAACTTGTTTTATAAAGTTTTTCCAGTCAACTGGAATGCCCTCCAGTTGACTCCACATCAGCCCGTTGATATGGAACTTCTGGTCTTCTAGTCGACTGAAAACTCTCCAGTCGACTCCAGGTCACCTGCCTCCACATCGAAAAGTGAACCTCCCCTAGTCAACTGAACCTCCCCCAGTCGACTAAAACTCTTTCCATCTACGATGCTAGATCTTCGATCGATCACCTGCTAATCCTGCCAATTGTGCATCCAGTCGACTGAACTAAATCGAGTTGATTGAACTTCAGTCAACTAGAATCCATTCAGTTGACTGATCCCTGTAAAATGAGATTAGCACACATAGATAATACAACCCAGGATAGCAGTAGTATTACTACTTGATCTCGACTTCTAAGACCCATGCAGACTATCCGTTTGATCGATGCCTAGCTTCGTCCCCCCACAGAGGACTTGACCTTACCTCTCTACTTGAGGCTTACTTGTCGGCTACCAGCCGGACTTACCATTCTTGACATCTGATCTGACCCACCAGGGCTTCCACCAGCTGTTCGATCTACCTGACCCAGCTGGACTTTTTGTCGATTGTCTGGTCTCTTCACCCAATCGGTCTTCATGCCAAATGTCTGGTCCACATGACCTGTCACTCCTCGAGAGTATGCCGAACCAAAAAATGGACAGCATCTCCCCTGTACGTGATACAATATCCTGTTGATACAAGACCTTTCGACTACAACCACATAACATATATATGTATATAACAACAAATCACAATGGAATATACTGAGAAATAATAAGATACAACTCAGATACATGCATACCGATATGAATTTGACACAACAAGAAAACATGATCGAAACCAAATACATAACAACATAACCGATTACCAAACAACGGAACCAATATAGGATAAAAATCCAAAATATACAATCCAAAATATACAACACTAATATGGATTTCAATCCAAATACTCAAGGTGAGATGGGATCAGCTGGCGGTGCTCCGAGCATCCAAGGAATCTTCTACATGTTACTTGGGCGACAAGAAAACCCAGGGTCTATGGTGGTGAGTATAAAACTCAGCGGTAATATAAAAGATAGTGCAAGAACAATTAATATATGTAGAGCAATAGGTATACAAATGAAGATCAACAGGTATACCTAGGGAGATCAACGTACATACAGTCTTAAAGGAAACAACAAAACTATCAGTATAATACTAATCAGTGCATATACCAAACCAACTGATCAACCGTACATAACGTAATGTAAGGTACCGACATACCTGAGGATCTACAACAATACAACTCATACACCCTGAACACATATACCACACAATACACATACAACATAAAGGAACAATACTATATCTGTAATCAACACACTACTATATAAACAACATATAAACAAGTACATAAACAAACCTGGTCCATCCTATACCATAACATGACGCTGATCAAATCCATACAATAGTCTAATCCAACTCGTATACTGTACTCCACACACAACAGTATAAAATATGCAAATAATATGCAAAATGATGAACAAACATATGCAACAAGCATAGTTCAAACAAATGCAACATCACAACATATATATATATAGACTGTATCTATATATACTGCTCACACTCACACACATATATATACATAAATATATGTATATGTATATATATGCAAATGCCCTCACACAAGAATGCAAATGCATGGTCATGCCTGTGCACCCTACACGCTACCACGACCCTAGTGTGGCCTAAGTGGCACAACATGACAACTGTCCCAGCTCAACAACAACCACCACTCTCGAGTGGCCGAGTGGGCAATATGAATAAGTTGCGGTAAGCTAAAGAGCTATAAGCTACACAACGTGGGTCCCTGTTGCTGGCCACTACGACTAACACTACTCATGAGTGGTCGAGTGCCACACACCCAGTGTTAGTGCAATCAACCCGTGATATGGTTTTGATGTGTGTGGCAAAGGGTTTATGTTAGGATGTTTGGATTTGATATGTGCGTTGGAGTCTTGCAAGACATAGTAATTCACACATGGAGCATCGACGAGTTTCACCTCTCATGACTTAGTCCTTGAGTCGGTGAAGGATAGCTTTGCGGAAGCCGTGCACTTGGAGCGTCCGAGGGACTGCCGGACGAGGAGATTGGAGTGAAGCAGAAGGAAGTAGACTTCAGGGCGAGACGCAAAGGATGGCACTGCAGAGTCGTGCACTTGGCGCATCCGAGGGACATGGCCGGACGAAGACAACTTCAAAGGCGAGGGACTCCAAGGGATGAGAGTGAGTGAATGTAACCAGGGAAGGGGTAGTGCTCTTAGGTGAAACTTGGCCAATTGGCTAAGTGTCGGATGGGATTTCTCGACATCAGTCGACTACCATGTTATGGTAGTCGACTATTCTAAGTCGACTATGCCTCGACTGACCGCCATGGAATGGCAATGATCAGGATTCACTACCGATGGATGAGGGCATCACCGATCCGGGTTACAAGGGTTTCGACGTGGCGAAGTCGAGCTCACGAGCACTCGACTGTAAGTCGATATCAATTGACTGATGAAAGCATCAGTCGACTGATGATGGAGCCGTTGGGTGAAAGCCAATGTGGAAAGTGTTGGATCGAAGCAGATCGCTAGAGGGGCGGGGTGAATAGCGATAGAAAACTTTTCTTCGTTTCGTTCGTTAAAACAATAGTAGACACAGCGGAAGATAAAAGTAAACACAAGAGACAATAGTATTTTTTACTTGGTTCGTAGCCTTCGGCTACTACTCCAAGGCCCTAGTGATCCTTGATCACGCACGGAGGGCAAATCACTAATGAGCTCCTCCTCGTTGGAGGTAGGAGTAAATCGGATACAAAAACCACGAAAGAGATTCGAGATAGAGGGACACTCCCCCTCTTCTCGGTACGATAAAACCACAATAAAGAAAAACTCAAGGTAAGAATGGAATTAAACTAAGATTATACCGACGACTCGTAGATAGAAAGATGAAACCCTAGTCGTCGTGTCTTCAACACTTCGTCATAGGAATGTCAGAGATTCATAGCGTACCGGAAGCACTTGGAGGCTTTTTAATTGATGAAAAACCCTAGGACAAGCCCTCCTTTTATAGCCTTTGAGCCCCTCATCGAATGGGTCTTCATCCAATAGGAATTGGGCACAAGCCTCCTTGAAAAATGGTGATAAAGCTTGACTCCTCGAGGCAGATCCTTGACCATCAATCGATTGATGGCCATCATCAGTCGACTGATGGGAGCAGCAGTCGAATCCTGACCGCAGGCAGTCGACTGATGGACGGCAGTCGAGTCCTCCAAGCTGGCAGTCGACTGATGTTAGCTGCAAGGCAAAGTTAGCTTAACAAAAACATTATTTAGATAGCCACCGACCGTCCGATCTTGACCTAGACAATCTATAGGATGTCTTTGGTCAGATCTACGCTTAAGATCATCCCCGTAAGAAGGATATGACCTCTCTTACTCTCACACACAAGAGCTTTACCTCGATACTTATAGTGTCACTTTCGCTTCCAGCTTTCCACTCGATTCCTTCAGCTCCCTCCGAAGTCACTCGAGTGTCACCTGACCACCGTGGCTTCTTCCAGGTGTCGCTAGCCTTCAGCTCCTACATTAGCACTTTTATGTACACTCGATTCAGCTCGTGAGATAACGATTTAATCTTAACTTTATGTGTTTGCCATAATCAAAATACAGGTTCGATCATCTGGTGCCCCTGCACCAAAAGAAAGCAGCCGTTATTGGGCAACGACTACAGGACCAGTCGACTGATAAGGACATCAGTCGACTGATCCTATATCAACAGGAAGAAACCCTCTTCCTCTATAAAGAAGAGGGGTGTGGGGCTTTGGGAGGCTAATGCTTATGCTCTAACCTTCTCCCAAAGTGCCCTAAAGAATTCCCACTCTTCTTACTTGCTATTATTCTATTCTATTGTAAGAAGAGGGATTGTAAAGAGGTTACCTCCACCTAGCTTGGTGCAAAGGAGAGAATAGTGAAAGCTTGAGGCGTGATTCACCTTGGACGAATCGGACCGTGGATTAGCGGCGTAGCCGTGAACCACGTTACATTGTGGTGTTAGCATTTGTGCCTCTATTCTTTACTTTGCTTTGTTTTAATTGCATATTAGTATATTCCGCTTGCGCTAATAGTGTTTGTAGAGAGCAACGAACGAACGACTTCCACTATGTACGACAAAGGAAATTCACCCCCTCTAGCCGGCCACCATTGACCCTACAAGTGGTATCAGATACAAGGCGCTTGTTGAGGACTAACCGCCAACACAAGCACTATATCAAGAGATAGTCGGCTCTAATATTCATCCGCCGAAGTTCGAGGGGGAATTCTCTTGGTGGAAGAAGAGAATGGAGATATTTTTCGAAACAGATTTTGAAATTGTATTAATAATGGAAAATGGCTTCGAAATACCTAGGAATGAAGAAGGGGAGCCATTGGAGAAATCGAGGTGGAGTAAGAGGCAAAGGGAAGAGTACTTAGCGAACTCAAAAGCCAAACATCACCTTTACAACGTACTCCCCCAACAAAAAGTGAATCGAATAGGGGAGTGTACATGTCCCAAGGAGATGTGGGAGAAGCTAGTAGAGCTTCATGAAGGTACCTCAGAGGCCAAACTTGCAAGGAGAGACCTCCTCCGCTCCTAACTAACGAATATCAAACTTGAAAAGGGAAAAAAGGTAACCTCACTACACTCTCGATTTAAGGAAATTTTAATTGGGCTAACAAGTGTAGGAGAAAGACTTTCGAACTGGGATATGCTTATGAAAGCAATCGATGCTTTTCCCCGGTCTTTGAAATGGAGCTCAATGGTGGACTCCTTCTACATGTCAAAGAACCTAGAAGTGAGCACCTTTGAGGAGTTCTTCTCAACCATGGAGCTCCATGAGACTAGGCTTGAGGGAGTAATTGAAGAATCAAGTATCAAGCCAACAAGAGGATTATCCCTAGTAGCCAACAAGGGAAAGAAGAAGAAGATAGAGACTCCCTCCTCCTCCGATGAAGCATCCTCATCCTCCTCCATGGATAGCACGGAAGAAGCGTACATGGTAAAGAAGGTAAGACGTGCTTTGAAAATTTTTAAATTTAATAAATCTAATGATAGGAGGAGAAGACCAAGGGGGAAGGTGATTTTCTATAATTTCCAAGGAGAGGGACACATAAGAGACAATTGTCCCCTCTTGAACAAGTGCAAAGAGGAGAGGAGAAAGAAAGAAGAAAAGAAGAAAAGAAGAAAAGGGGGAGCAAGAAGAAAGAAGAAGAGAAGAAGACCAAGGAAAAAGGGAAGGCCAAGGCACTAAAAGCAAGAACTTGGGATGATCCCTCTTCATCATCATCATCATCGGAAGAGGAGAATGCTTTTGTCACCAACCTTGCTTTGATGGCGTTTGATAACCTAGACTCCACCTCCTCCTCCGAGCAAGAAGAAAGAAGCACTAGTGAGGAGAGCTCGAGTGAAGGGGGAGCTTCATCCTCATCATCATCGGAATCGGAGGAAGAGGACACGGAAACTATGGTAACGAATCTCTCACCCAATAAAATAGTTTCCTTGATTTCTAGCCATACTAAGGGCTTGTTTAGGGCCAAGAAAAAGAAAAAAAGCATGCTTGATCAAATTAAAGATCTAGAAAATAAATTAGAACAAGCATGTTTACATGTTAATAATGATGATGCATGCTCACATGATAACTATATGCCTCTTGATGTTAATGATGCATGCATTGAAAAAAATAGGGCTTTAAGGGAAAAGGTAGATCATTTAACCAAGGCCCTAGAAAAATTCACCACTGGCTCCAACACTCTTAACATGATCATAGGGAGCCAAAGGGCAAGCTTTAATAAGAAAGGCCTAGGATATAAAGAGAATAAAAATGAAAAGGCCTATAAATGTTTAATTGCTAGGGGTCAAGATAAAAAGAAAACAATAGCTAGAAAATGGATCCCTAAGGAATTTTTAGTGAACCCATAGGAAAGAATTTGTTTTGGGTTCCTAAATCCATCCTTAAGGGTTAAAAAACCCTAGGATAGTCAACCATATGAACTTTATCTATATCATATTTTTGGTTGACTTAGGGTGGCAGGATAAATTTTTAAAATAGTGTTGGGTGATGATAATGTGCCCATAAATTGATAATAATGCTTAAATCATGATGATTAATATTATTGTTATACATGTTTGCAATCATGATTTATGATCTTGATATTTGGTAGATAATCATGGGCAATAGGGTTTAAATCATGCCTTGGGTGATAACTTACTTATTATCATAATGCATGATTATTAATTGATGAATACATTTATTTCATGGTAATAATTGTTGGTGCAGTAGGCACCTAAGTCGAACCTAAGTTTTGATTATAGGAAATGATACAAAGTTAAGCTCATGTCGTTATCTCACGAGCTAAATCGAGTGTGCAGAAAATTGCTATAGCTGGAGCTGAAGGCTAGCGACACCCAGAGGAAGCCGCGGTGGTCGGGCGACACTCAAGTTACTTCGGAGGGAGTCGAAGGAATCGAGTGGAAGGCCGGAAGCGAAAGCAACACAGTAAGTATCGAGGTAAGCTCGTGTGTGTGTGAGAGTAAGTGAGGTCGTATCCTCTTTACGGGGATGATCATAAGCATAGATCCGACCAAAGACATCCTATAGGTGGTCTAGGTCGAGATCGGATGGTCGGAGGCCGTCGAAATAATGTTTTTGTTAAGCTAACTACATCCAATAGTCGATCGCTTGAGGTCGCGATTCGATCGATGTCATTGCCATCGATCGATGATGGCCATCAGTCGACTGGTAGTCAAGGATCAGCTTCGAGGAGTCAAGGCTTATCACCTCATTTCAAGGGGAGTGGTGCTCAAATGTGATTGGCTAGGGTTCCTCTCGAAATGGGGCTCAAAGGCTATAAAAGGAGGGCCTATCCTAGGGTTTCTTCATCAATTCTAAGCTTCAAAAAGCCTCCGCCAAGCTACAACTTTCCGACAACAAAGTGCTTCTTCTCCGACGTCTAGGTTTTAATTGCTTTCTTTTTGTAAAATCGGTTTAAGCTTTTATTTTAGTTCATTACTGTAATTTCTCGGAGCTTTTATCGTAACGAGGAGAGGGGGAGTGTCCCTCTACCTCAAGTTTTGTTTTTTTTGTATCGATTAACTCCTACCTCTAACGAGGAGGAGTTATTTAGTGTTTTTCCCTCCGTACATGGTCAAGGACCGCTAGGGCCTTGGAGTAAAAATATTTGTCTCCTTTTATTTATTGCTTATCTTTTCGCTGCAAATTAATTATCTACTCGAATTTTAACGAACGAACAAAAAGAAAAGGTTTTATCGCTATTCACCCCCCCTCTAGCGATCCGCTTCCATCCAACAATTGGTATTAGATCCGAGGGTTGCTAAGATTTGGTAAAACCATCGATCTAGCTTTTTATAGATTTTTTTTCTTTTTAATTCTGTTTATTCTAGATTTATTTCATTTGGTTAGTTTTTCTCCCGCACTACTAATCCAAGACGCGAGTCTTGGTACATTTTCATGTGTTTTTGTCATTGCTAGGTTTTTCATCTTCATCTCCTTGTTTCTTTTGTTTTAATGGTCCATCTCGAGGGTTTTAGCACCGTCTGACCTTCATTTTACAATGGAGATGACTTCTATTATTGGAAGGATCGGATGGAATGCTTTCTCAAAACCCAAATCGAGATGTGGATCATAATCCTAATGGGTTTCACACTTCCGACTAACGAAGTGGGTGAATCCTTGGGTTATGACCAATGAACCATTGCGACAAAATGACAAGTTGAAGCCGACACCAAGGCAACTCAAATCCTCCAATGCAGTTTGTCCAAGGAGGAACTAAATCGCGTCGGCCCCTTCATCAACGCAAAGGACCTTTGGACAATGCTAGTGGAGCTACACGAAGGGACCGATGAAGCCAAGGTATGTAAGCGAGATCTTTTATTTAATAAACTATATAATCTAAAAATGTAGGAACATGAGTCTGCGATGCAACTTCACGCCCACGTTCAAGACATAGTCAACAATCTACACGCAATCAGGCAAAAGGTCGAAAACCACGACCTTATAAGGTATGTTCTTAACTCCTTTCCGAGGACTACCTTGTGGGCATCCATGGTCGATGCCTACAAGGTCTCCAAGGATCTTTCGAAACATAGGTTAGATGAACTATTTTCCGATTTTGATCTTCATCAGCAGTCTAATTCGGAACCCAAGAAGGGTATAACACTTTTTGAAGGTTCAAGGAAGAAAACTGCAAGCAAGGCACCTCCAAAGGAAGAAGAGGATGAGTCCGATTCGGAGGTCGACTCAGAAATGGAGGCCAAACTAGTCAACCTAGTTTGGAGGATAGTCAAGGGCCGAAAATGAACCGTCACTCTACCCAACAAAGGTAAGACTAAAAGTTCAAATATTAGATGCTACGAATGCAACAGGTTTGGACATATCAAGTCTGAATGCCCAAAACTCAAGAGCAAAGCACCAAAACACAAAAAGGAACTCAACGCTACTTGGGAAGAAGCATCCGAGGAAGAAGATCATGATCGTGTTCTCATGGCCAAACCGGTGGAATCGGAGACGGAGTCGGAATCGGAACTTGAATCGGAAACCGAAGACGAGTCGGACTACGAAGCACTATTCAAGACATGCCACGGATAAACATCCGGTTCAAAAGAAACACTCAAGGTAAGTCGATCCCTCATTAGTACACTTTATAGTGCAATTAAGTTTTTAACTAAAAAATTAGCTAAGCCCGAGTCCAAGGTCGAGACCCTGGTTGAGGAAGTTAAACTCCTCAAACACGAGGTCTCCCTAACCTCTTCGACTAGTCGAGTTCAAGAGGAGGACTCAACTCGGGTTAAAAAACTCGAAGTTGAGAACTCACTCTTGAAGAGTCAAGTCGAAGATCTTAGGAACACGTTGGAAAGGTTTACTTTGGAATCCAAAGGACTTGACCTCCTACTTGGATCGCAATGGGCCGTGTACAACAAGGCCGAACTAGGGTTTAGCTCAAATATGACCAACAAGTAGTATATGTCGATTGTAAGTCGACATAAAAAATGTGTCCAAGCATGGGGCCCTAAGACCACCTTGATTTCAAACTTAGGATCAAACTAGTACTGGGTTCCCAAGGACCAAATCCACTATGTGGAGAGACCAAATCGATTCAACGGTCCAGGGGGAGCTAGTACGAAACTTGTTTGTGTTTTAACTTAGAAATTGCATGCTTAGGTTTTTATTTAGTTTGATTTTCCTTTTTAGAATGGTTAGATAGGACTACAACTCGTCAATACTTGATAACATAGTACCAGGACGCGGCGAGATGATAGTACGCTAGGAAAGCAGAGTCTTGTCTATTCGGGCTAGATAAGGCATATCTAGTTCGGTGCACTTGACCGAGCGGAACTAGCTGAAGCTACCTCGTCGTATCCTAGACTAGTTAGACCAGGAAGTGGTTTTAGGTAATTCAAGTCTCTATTTTCTTGAAAATGGCTTTGTCTAAGGAAGTGGTCATTGTTCCGATCAAAGAAGGCCTCTGTGCCTCACCACGACCTGGAAGCCATGATCTTGAAAAGGTGATTTGATGAGCCTAAGGTCAAATTCGAATCTAATGCAAGGTTGACAAGTGTTTAAGTCATTAAATTTAAATCAAGTAAAATTGGAAGTCATCTCACAAGAACATATAGGGTTAACATGTTTGATCATGTAGACATGGGTGAGATGATTTAGGTTAATAATCTTCAACTAATCTTTAATAAATCCAATATCCTATCCAACTACCTTGCGTGTAGGATCAATGGATGTTGGACAGTGGTTACTCCCGACACATGACCGGGGATCAACTCAAGTTTTCGAAGCTTTGATTCAAATGACAAGGATCGGTAGCCTTCGGAAATAACGGCAAGCTCAAAATCAACGTATCAGGTGATATTGAGCTCAACTCAAATTTTGTTATTTAAAATGTTTTATTAGTAGAAAATTTTCAATATAATTTACTTAGTGTAAGCCAATTGTGTGATAATAACTATAAGGTCATATTTCTAGAAAATGAAAGCGTAATTAATACAAATGAAACTTCTAAAACAATTCTTAAGGGAACTAGAAATAACAATATTTACACTATTTACTTAACTAACTCCTCAACTAAGTGTCTTATGACACGGCAAGAGGAATCATGGTTGTGGCACCGATGACTCGGTCACTCACACCCAAGACTCATCCACAAGATGAGTCAGAGTGACTTAGTCATAGGTTTGCCTAACCTCAATAACTTAGATAATAAAATATGTAATGCTTGTCAACAAGGTAAACAATCTAGGATACAACATCAACTAACTAATCAAGAACGAACCAAAAGTATGCTTGAGCTCCTACACATGGATCTATTTGATTCACACGGAGCTAAGTCACTTAATGGAAGTAAATTCTGCTTAGTCATAATTGATGACTATTCTAGATTTACTTGGGTTAGGTTCATCAAACACAAAAGTGATACCCTAGATCAATTAATCAACCTATTTAAATTAATAGAAAATCAATAAAGCATTAAAATCAAAAGACTTAGGACTGATCATAATGGTGAATTCGAGAACCATAGGTTTACAGAATTCTGTAACCTAAATGGATACCACCATGAGTTCTCTTGCCCTAGAACTCCACAACAAAAAAGCCTAGTAGAATGCAAAAATAGAACCCTACAAGAAGCCGCTAGGACAATGTTAAACGAGTATAACCTACCCGATAGGTTTTGGGCGGAAGCCGTGAGTACGACATGCTATGTCCAAAATAGGATCCTTATGGTAAAGAGGCACCTTAAGACCTCATACGAGATTTATCACGATAAAATACCTAACATCAAGTACTTTAGGTTATTTGGGTGTAAGGTACATATCCTAAACACTAAGGATTACCTAGGGAAATTTACATCTAAAACCACGATCGGAATCTTTCTAGGATACTCGACTACAAGTAGAGCTTATAGAGTATATAACCATGACACCCTTATAGTCGAGAAGACTATCAATGTAGTATTTGATGAAGGACATGAACCTACAAAACCCCCAGCAACACAAATTAGCGAGCCGATTCATACTAGACCTAACTCTGATCCGGAGATTAGGTTTAGTGTTAATCCTAACCTAAGTCAACCAAGTCACTCTATCGACCAAGTGATAGATGACTCTAACCAAACTAGAACTCAAACGAGTCATTCTTTTGATCAAGTTGTAGACTCAAACCCAAATCCAACTAGGACTCAAACGAATCATCCTATCGACCAAGTGATAGGTGATCCAAGTCTAGGAGTTCGAACTAAAGCCTCATACAGAAACCTTAGTCAAATCTCCTTGATTTCTAAAATTGAACCCAAAACTATTGACCAAGCTCTTCTTGATCCCGATTGGATTATTGCAATGCAGGAAGAGCTGGCTCAATTCACTAGAAACGAAGTATGGGAATTAGTACCACCACCTAAAGATAAAACAATCGTTGGAACAAGGTGGGTGTTTAGAAATAAACTTGACGATAAAGGTGAAGTAGTTAGAAATAAAGCTAGACTAGTCGTTAAAGGGTTTAGTCAAGTTGAAGGTTTAGATTACGACGAGACCTATGCCCTAGTAGCTAGATTAGAGTCCATTCGAATGCTATTAGCGTATGTTGCACATCGAGGATTTAAGTTGTTTCAAATGGATGTGAAATCAGCGTTCTTAAATGGATACATTAAGGAAGAGGTTTATGTTAGTCAACCTCCCAGTTTCGAAAGCGTAGATAAACCCAACCATGTCCTTAGGTTAAAGAAAGCCCTCTATGGACATAAACAAGCTCCTCGAGCTTGGTACGAGAGACTTTTGATTTATCTTAAGTCTAAAGGATTTAACCAAGGTGTAGTTGACCCAACCCTTTTCGTAAAATCCTTAGGTAAAGACATATTCATAGCCTAAATCTACGTAGATGATATTATTTTCGGAACCACCAACTCGATCCTACTGAATGAGTTCATTTCACTTATGGAAAGTGAATTTGAAATGAATTTAGTAGGCGAGTTAAGTTTCTTCTTAGGTCTACAAATTAAGCAAACTAAAGATGGAATATACCTACATCAACGCAAATATACTAGGGAATTAATTAAACGCTTTGGAATGCAAGACGCTAAAATTATTAATACCCCAATGGCAACTAATGTGAATATAGAAGAAGATGTAATCAGAAAATCAATTGATTTAAAATACTATAGGAGCATAATAAGGAGTCTCCTTTACTTAACTGTAATCCGACCTGATATCTTATTTGCAGTAAGTATGTGCGCAAGGTTCCAAACTTGTGCCAAGGAGTCTCACCTAACTCTAGTCAAGCGTATCCTTAGATATCTAAAGGGTACACTTAATGTCAGTATTTGGTACCCTAGATCAACCGAGTTCGAACTAACCAGCTACTCCAATTCGGACTATGTCGGTAGTAAGCTCGATAGAAAGAGTACGAGTGGTTGTTGTCAACTTCTCGGCTCGAGTCTAGTGAGTTGGTGCAGTAGGAAGTAACACTATGTTGCCTTATCTACCACCGAAGTCGAATACATAACGATGGGTGAGTGTGTCACTCAGCTTCTTTGGATGAAGCACACTCTCCGTAACTTTGAGTTAGACTTTACGAACACTAAACTCCACGTAGATAACATTAGATAAATTAACCTTAATAAGAATCCGATATGTCTCTCTAGGACAAAACATATAGAGGTCAAACACCATTTCATTCGAGAACATGTGGCCAACGGATCCATACAACTCGAATACGTCGAATCGAAGTCTAACTTGGTAGACTTATTTACTAAACCACTACTTGAAGTCGAATTCAGTCTATTAAGATGAAAATTGGGCATGTGCGTAGTAGAATAGGAACTTAAAAATTATATTTTCTTACTACTATTTCTTACTTTTCATTTTCATGGAACTATCATAGGACATACCTTAGATATCATGCACCTATAGATTTAAGGAGCCAATACATCTCACAATACATAGGACTAATGTGTTTGTGTACTTAGCCACATAGATGGGCAAGAGGTGTTAGGACCTTACTCCTGGTTCCAGATGTAGAGCTAGTGCATCGCCATGAACCATGGAGTATAATCATATATACTAACAGATTCTAACCAGGACTGGTTGATCTTTCATATCAATCAAGGCAAATATGAGTCGAACATTTTATAGATGAGCTTATTTTCAGTATATTATTTTCAAAATAATGTGGAACATGCTTGGACTTTAAATTTAATACTTATTTTTTTATTATTCAACACACCCTCACTCTTTTCGATATATGGCAAAAGGGGGAGAAAAAGGCCAAAGTTAAGGGATCAATTTGTTTTCATATGGCCAATGTTTACTTAACTTTAAGTTAACAAAACATAAGTAAAGGCCAAGTTAAGAGAATTCTTAACTTAACCACATTTACTTAACTTTAAGTTAACAAAACGGAAGTAAAGGCCAAGGTTAAGAAATCAATTTTTTGATTTCTTAACTTAAAACTTATTTTAAACACTATGGCCAATATTAAGTAATTTCGGTTACTTAATTCTTGTTTAGTAGCAAACATCAAGGGGGAGAGTTAAAACTCTTTCTCAAATACTCACCCTCGGTCAAGGGGGGGGGGATTCCTCAAGGGGGAGCACTTGAAAAAGAGTTTTTATATACTCCTGCTCATTCATGCATATCTCATACTCATTTTGCTAAATGCACTTAATTTATTTTTCTTATCTTTGTATGTGGGTTTGCCATAAATCAAAAAGGGGGAGATTGTTGGTGCAGTAGGCACTTAAGTCGAACCTGAGTTTTGATTATAGGAAACGATACAAAGTTAAGCTCATGTCGTTATCTCACGAGCTAAATCGAGTGTGCAGAAAATTACTATAGCTAGAGCTGAAGGCTAGCGACACCCGGATGAAGCCACGGTGGTCGGGCGACACTCGAGTGACTTCGAAGGGAGCCGAAGGAATCGAGTGGAAGGCCGGAAGCGAAAGCGACACAGTAAGTATCGAGATAAGCTCGTGTGTGTGCGAGAGTAAGTGAGGTCGTATCCTCTTTACGTGGATGATCTTAAGTGTAGATCCGACCAAAGACATCCTATAGGTTGTCTAGGTTGAGATCAGACGGTCAGAGGCCATCGAAATAATGTTTTGGTTAAGCTAACTTTGCCTTGCAGCTAGCATCAGTCGATTGCACTTGAGGACTCATTGCCAACAATGATCGTGAGGTCGCCGATCGATGATGCCATCAGTCGACTGATGATGCCATCAGTCGACTGATGATGGCCATTAGTTGACTGGTGGTCAAGGAGCAGCTTCGAGGAGTCAGGGCTTATCATCTCATTTCAAGGAGAGTGGTGCTCAAATGTGATTGGCTAGGGTTCCTCTCGAAAAGGGGCTCAAAGGCTATAAAAGGAGTGCCTATCCTAGGGTTTCTTCATCAATTCTAAGCTTCAAAAATCCTTCGCCAAGCTATAACTTTCCGACAACGAAGTGCTTCTTCTCCGACGTCTAGGTTTTAATTGCTTTCTTTTTGTAACATCGGTTTAAGCTTTTATTTCAGTTCATTACTGTAATTTCTCAGAGCTTTTATCATAACGAGGAGAGGGGGAGTGTCCCTCTACCTCAAGCTTTGTTTGTTTTGTATCGATTAACTCCTACCTCTAACGAGGAGTTCTTTAGTGTTTTTGCCCTCCGTACGTGGTCAAGGACCGCTAGGGCCTTGGCATAGTAGACGAAGGCTACGAACCAAGTAAAAAAATTTGTCTCCTTTTATTTATTGCTTATCTTTCCGCTGTAAATTAATTATCTACTCGAGTTTTAATGAACGAACAAAAAGAAAAGGTTTTATTGCTATTCACCCCCCCTCTAGCGATCTGCTTCGATCCAACAATAATGTAAAATTCATACATATATGCTTTTATGATCATGTGGTATGTTAGGATGATACTTAACCTTGTATAGAATTGCATGAAATTAATGGTTAAGTATATACAAATACCTTAGGTTCATCTCACACTCACTATAGGCTACCTTGATTGAAAACATAGCATGAGTGAGATGTTAGGGTGATAGTAATGGTCCACTAATGTCTATGGCATTTAGATGGTCATTTAAGGTATCAAATAGCAATAATAGACCAATCATGGGGAAGACTTATGTTTAATTCATAGACATATTGCCTAAAGATCATGGTTGGATATTTCATATGTTTCAAAACAATTTCTTACTTTAAAATTTGGGTGTTCATGTTTTGAAACAATTTAAAGCAAAACTAGGTGTTAAAAGTGATACAAACTTGATCAAAAACCTAGTTGATTTTGAAACTTTTGGATTTTTGGAAAATACTTGAAAATATAATTATTTTTCATGGAAAACTATTTTTTATTAATAAAGCACCTTAAAAGAAATGTGTTCCCCAAATTTCATGATTTTTCAAATTTTGTAGAATTTTTAATGCATTTCTGAAATTCATCCTGAAAATCAGAAAAATTCGAAATCAAAGTGCCAGTCGACTGGTAGTCTGAACCAGTCGACTAATCGACTGATAACATGCCCAATGACCTCTTTTATTCTATTTTAAGGCATGTTTTGGCTTTTGTTTCCCTCTAAACTTGATGCCATGCTTATATAAATTTTGTTTAATATTTTTGATGGTGTCAAAGGGGGAGAAATATATATGTTTAAGTAAAGGGGAATTGTATTTAGGGGGAGTTTCATGTATTAAGGGGGAGAGTTTCTAATCATGTTATTTACATGCTTCTTACCTTAGTATGTTTATCAAATGTTTTGCCTAACTTAAACAGATTGCCACACATAAAAAAGAGGCAGATTGTTAGTGCAATCAACCCGTGATATGGTTTTGATGTGTGTGGCAAAGGGTTTAAGTTAGGATGTTTGGATTTGATATGTGAGTTGGAGTCTTGCAGGACTTAGTAATTCGCACATGGAGCATTGGAGAGTTTCACCTATCATGACTCAATCCTTGAGTCGGTGAAGGATAGCTTTGCGGAAGTCGTGTGCTTGGAGCGTCCGAGGGACCGCAGGACGAGGAGATTGGAGTGAAGCCGGAGGAAGTAGACTTCAGGGCGAGATGAGAAGGATGGTGCTGCAGAGTCATGTGCTTGGCGCATCCGAGGGACATGGCCATACGAAGACAACTTCAAAGGTGAGGGACTCCAAGGGATGAGAGTGAGCGAATGTAACCCGGAAAGGGGTAGTGCTCTTAGGTGAAACTTGGCCAATTGGCTAAGTGTTGGATGGGAATTCCCGACATCAGTCAACTACCATGTTATGCTAGATGACTACTCTAAGTCGACTGTGACTCGACTAGTGTTCGAGTCCGGTTCAACTTCCAACAGTCGACTGCCATGGAATGTCAGTCGACTGCGTGACCACCAGTCGACTGATGAAGGCATCAATCGACTGGTCACAAGGGTTTCAGGCACAGAAGCGAGTCGAGCTCGCGAGCACTTGACTGAAAGTCGATATCAGTCGACTGATGAAGGAGCCATTGGGTGAAAGCCAACGTGGAAAGTAGTAGTTATTGGGCAACGGCTACATGACCAGTCGATTGATATGGACATCAGTCGACTGATCCTGTGTCAATGGGAAGAAACCCTCTTCCTCTATAAAGAGGAGGGGCGTGGGGCTTTGGAAGGCTAATGCTTATGCTCTAACCTTCTCCCAAAGTGCCCTAAAGAATTCCCACTCTTCTTACTTGCAATTATTTCATTCTATTGTAAGAAGAGGGATTGTAATGAGGTTACCTCCACCTAGCTTGGTGCAAAGGAGAGAATAGTGAAAGCTTGAGGTGTGATTCACCTTGGACGAATTGGACCGTGGATTAGCGGCGTAGCCGTGAACCACGTTACATTGTGGTGTTAGCGTTTGTGCATCTATTCTTTACTTTGCTTTGTTTTAATTGCTTATTAGTATATTCCACATGCGCTAATAGTGTTTGTAGAGAGCAATGAACAAATGACTTCCACCGTCTATGACAAAGGCTATTCACCCCCCTCTAGCCGGCCACCATCGACCCTACACCCAGGACGACTGCACGCAACTCCAACTACCACTATCAATAGTGGTCGAGTGCGACACAACAAATGAACTGCCCTCAAACCAATTACTACCACCATGAGTAACCGTGGAGGCAGGATGACTGACGACCCTCTCAACCACAAGGAAGACCAAGTCGCCAGCATGCATGCAAATGGAATGAATGCACAACCACACATACGTACATCCACAACACACTCTCTATCCCTGAAAGAGTCGTATACAACTAACCATCAATCATGCTAGGACTTCCAGTCTGTAGCGACACACCGTTGACAACCCACACTACCATGTACAGACATATGATATGTAATAGTTATACAACGAAAGGTAATATGATACAACCACAAACTCTACATTAAGGACATCATCCACCCTCGGATGATTGTTCCTAACGTCACGAGTCAAATTGACATCTATACTCAGCTACACCCCCCCATGGTTAAGTATCTAAAGACCTATATACATAGCATCGGTAATTTATAGCAACGATGAACGAAATATGACAACAACAACAGTATATCTCAAAGTGCAAAGACTAAGTAACAAGCACATGATTAAATAAGAGTCGAGTCAAGGTAAAGGTATCGTCAACATAAATATCATGCACAAGATATATCAACTACCTGACCAGGGTAGGAAATTACCCACCTAATTCGAAGACTTATCTGAGAATCTCCACGTCCGAACGACCATCCTGAATTTAGGTCCTGTAATTTAACATACAAACATATCTAAACACTAACAAATCTATCTATAAAAATGGGAGTCTAATCCAATCCTAATCCCTGATCGATCAACTAAATCCCACAGTGGTACAATCTCATACCATTCATTCATTTCAAAATCAACTAATTAACACTACTACATCTACCTATTACATAGCTATCATATACAAATTAAAACTTACCCAGTTCCGAAACTGTGGCACCAACTTCTTGATCCAAAGTAGAAAATCAACTCTCTACAATCCAATCTATATCAACCAAGCCGAAACACCACCAACAAGATTACTATAAGTATACTATCATATTCATAATATTCAAACCAAAACCTACCTGGCCCAAGCTAATCATCCACAGTCCATTCGGAAAATCCAATCCATAATTACAACACAACCAACCTATAACATTTAGCCTGTCCACAAACAATTCAACATATCAATCCACAATATTAACTGTGAATATGCCAATCAAAACTTACTAGCCTAGCTTCAATTCCAGATTTCCCCTTCACTGCCTATCACTCTACAAGGTGTCATAGCAAATGGTCTTCATCAATTCTCCAAATCAATTCACTTGCACGGTTACTCATCTAAGCAAAATTAGAAATCGAGTGTGGAGCTATAGCAAACACAATGGTGGATTCATCGGTCTGACCTTCAAACCATCGTAAGCTGTAGTGATAGGGGCTACCGACGACATCGGAAAGTAGGTGATCAACTTGAGCGCACATGCAAGGATCATAGTTAGGACTGAGACGAACAACTGTTGGAATCGCAGTGAGGCATCAACATAGGGCGGTGGAGGTTCAACTACAATGGGCAACAGCTGGAGCAAATCCACAGCGGCAGAGTAAAGGGAGGCAGAGATCCAACTCTAGAAACCGGGATGAGGATGCTCGAGATCTTGATCTTGTGAGGAAACACTCCAAAATTAGAATCGAGAAGGAAATCGGGTCACTGTCAAAAATCGAGAGAGAGGGATCGGACAACTCCGACGGCGATGCGGTGAGCTCAAGTAGCAGCAGCGATGCGAGCTCAAGCGACGACGATGATCGTGCAGAGAAGAAGGATCACAGGTTACGATCGGCAAAAATCAGGAGAAGAGGAGAAATCGCGAATGAGAAGGGTGTGTCATGAGAAACCAGAAGAAAACGGAAAGGATTGGGAATAGGAGGGCTACGGAAAAATAAAATGAAGGAAGATTAATAAAACCTAAACCTAGGTTTGATATTTATATAACTTGGGTTAATTAATCCCATTTAACTCCTCATAAGCAGATAAACTAAACAGACCTTGTAAAAGCCTATTAAATCTTTTCCCATAAAATGTCATATAAACTCCATTTAAATCCAGAAAAATTTCTAAAAATCCCTGAAAAATTCTATAAGATAATTCCTCAATTAACCACTATTATTTTATTTTCTGATATCTTACATTCTTCCCCACTAATAAAAATTTGGTCCCTAAATTTCCTGCTCAAGTACAATGAGTAAGTAATAACACACTGCACAACTCAAGTACTTGGAGAAAAATCACACACCTCAAGTAACTATGTGGGGGTATAGATAGCCTCTAAAATTATATCCCGCATGCTTCCAACATCCCTTCTAAAGTATGAATAATACCTTCATCTCGACCTCCTATCAAAAGGTAAATAATCATACCAGAGTGGAGCTCTATATTTATGACCTGTTGGAGACTTTTCTAGAATCGTAAGATGAATCATGAATCACCTTCAAAAATAATATTCAAGGATATTCCATGGATATAATTCCATCAAGCGATCCAACGAAATCCATCTTATGGCTCGAAAGAAAATGAGCAGACTTGTCTAATAAATCGATCACCAATTATCCCAAAGCACATCAAGTCCTTTTTGAATTCAAGATAATCTCCCAACACAGTCCATCGTACTAGGCTACCACTTCTATATCGGTACATAACCCTACTTATCACTAGTATTCCACCTTTACTAGTTAACACACTAGACACCAGACTACGAACTCAACAATGTCCTACATGTTGTTCCACCAACAAGAACATTTCAAACCTCGATACATTCGAGTACCATCCAAATGTATCACCAATCCCGAACATGCCTTCTAAGTAACTCATCCTAAAGCTGAAACAACTCTGGGTCATACTCTTCCTCGAAGATGAAAATCTCTCTATCATCACAAAGGAGATCTGATTACTATCCTGAATCAAAAGTAACTATCCCCCCAATCTAATATAACTCCAAAAATCACTATTCTCCTCAAAGACAGAGAACTATTCTCTCACCAGAGAAATCAATCTTCTGTCCAAAATCAACTCTACCATACATACTGTAAGCGACTTGGAGACTATAGTGACCAATCTCCCTTGTTGCAATTGTCTGTGTTCTAGCAACTCTATAGCAGCTACCGAGTAGCTAGCCAAAACTCCATAAGCACTCCTGCTCCATACAACTACAACACAAGATCATATCTTCTAAAAGCATGTCACATACATAACAGTTAATCTCATAGTTTCTTAACTGATGTAAGAATAAGATACATCTCATGCAACTGCATCATAATCACTCCAATCCCTGAAATGATGCATCTGCGTACAATACCCTTCCATCCACACCGGAAGAATTTACTAACATTGATGTAAAAGTGAACCACCGTCTAGGCTCTAAAACCTAGTTTCACCAGCTTCTGACCGAGTGAATTCCATCACCCTTTTTTGTCAAACAAGTCAGTGGTATAGTAATGCTAAAAGCATCCTATCCACATATGCAGTAATAACCAAATCATACAAGGAAACTGCCATCTATGGTGGTCGAGTGCGTAACTCCAACTACCACCATCAACAGTGGG
This sequence comes from Wurfbainia villosa, assembly GCA_025175895.1. Lineage (NCBI taxonomy): Eukaryota > Viridiplantae > Streptophyta > Magnoliopsida > Zingiberales > Zingiberaceae > Wurfbainia > Wurfbainia villosa. Next base: position 30,683,420 of record CM045995.1, read on the forward strand.
CAAGTTACGCAATTCCAACAACCACAAACTAATCCAATTGCTTCCAGGATAATCGATTCCTCAAGTCCATTAACGACTAAATCGTTCAATAAGTCTAACAGTATTATCCCAAAGCTCATAAAATTCATACCAAGTATGAAATTGTCATCTCTACACACCTACATCCTTTTAACTCTAAACTGATGATATCTCAATCATCACACGACAATTATAATTATATGACACCATGTCACTACAATATCAACACACTAATCATAAATCAACCCTAGTGTTGATGTAGTGAGCATCAGTCCTTAGTTTTGATGTATGAACCTTAGTTAAATGTTAGGATTCACTTGTATTCTTATATTAGTGTTAAGTGTGCAGGCTTAATAGGAAGTCCTAGTAGGTCGTGTTGACCGGATACTAGGCATGTATCTTGACAGATCAGGAAGACCAAACACCAAGAATGAAGTCTAGATGGGTCGCGTGGACCAGACATTTGGCATGAAGACCGGTTGGGTCAGGAGACTGGACAATCGACAAAAAGTCCATCTGGGTCAGGCAGACCGGACAACTGATGGAAGCCCTGGTGGGTTAGATCAGATGTCAAGAGTGGTAAGTCCAGCAGGTAGCCGACAGGTAAGCCTCGAGTGAAGAGGTGAGGCTGAGTCCTCTGTAGGGGGATAAAGCTAGGCGTCGATTCGATGAAAAGTCCGCGTGGGACTTAGTAGTCTAGTTTGAGCAGTATTACTACTGCAATCACATTTTATATCATCTATTTGTGCTAATCTTTTTTTACAAGGATCAGTCGACTGGATGGATTCAAGTCGACTGAAGTTCAGTCGACTGGATACCTATTTGGCAGGATCAGCTGGTGATCGATTAGAGATCATGCGACGCAGATGGAAAGGGTTTCAGTCGACTGAAGGGTTTGAGTCGACTGAAGAGGCAAATTTCTCGATACAGAGCCAAGTGTTGTGGAGTTGACTGGAAGACCACGAATTCCATATCGACGGGCTAATGTGGAGTAAATTGGAAGACATTCTAGTTGACTGGAAAAGGTTTATAAAATATGTGCTCGACTGGATTTGAGTAGAACAACTAATCTACGTCGAAGTGCTGTCGAAATACTTGCTTGTCCATAAAATTCTCATTCCACAACAAGGTGACCTTCCGACACTCTGTGACTACCTCGACAATCCTTAAGTGTTGGTATAAAGTCTTGTATTTATTTTTAACTTATTATTTCGCTTGTGTACTTAAATTTAAGAGTGAGTAGTCTGTTATCCAACTCTAATATTTGTAAAAAGCGAAACCCTTCGAAGTCGAGAGTTCTCGAGTCAGAGGGTAGTTAGTGATTGCCCATCGAGGTAGCTCTCGGAAGAGCTACTAGCCTTGGACTAGCAACCCAGTTAGGCTTGTGAACCAAGTAAAATAAAAAGTGTTATTATTTTCTGCTGCATACTCACAATATTTTTCAAATATTCTAAATTATTTTAAAATTAAAATAAATTTTTTTAAACCTCCGAGATTCACCCCCTCTCTCGAAGAAACATGATCCTACAATTGGTATCAGACCGGGGGCGCTCTGAATTTGTGCAACCACTATCGTGAGCTTTAAAATATTTTTCTAGCTTTAAATTATTTTAGAATATTTTTTCTTGCTTTATATTAATTTAGAATAATTTTTCTTGCTTTTGATTAATTTAGAATAATTTTTCTAGCTTTAAATTACTTTAGAATAATTTTTTTTGTTTAAGAATAATTTAGATAATTTAATTAATTTTCTACATATTTAGATAATTTATTTAATTTTCTTCATATTTAGATAATTTAATTAATTTTCTGTATATTTAGATAATTTAATTAATTTTCTAGATATTTAGATAATTTAATTAATTTTAAGTATATTTAGATAATTTAATTAATTTTTTACATATTTAGATAATCTAATTAATTTTTTGTATATTTAAATATTAGATTTAATTTTTCTTGCTTTAGAAAATATTAGATTTAATTTTTCTTGCCTTAGAAAAGATTAGATTTAATTTTTGTTGCCTTAGAAAATATTAGAATTAATTTTCTTGCCTTAGAAAATATTAGATTTAATTTTTCTTGCCTTAGAAATATTTAATTTAATTTTATGTACTTAGAGAATATTTTATTAATATTGTCACACTTAGAGAGATACAACACCGTTTGCCCTCCTCTCTTCAATTGAGAGGACTTTTTCTATTGGAAAAGGCGAATGAAGTGCTACTTGAAGACTGACCTAGAGGTCTGGTTCTCAATTAGGAAAGGGTTCACAGCTCCGGTAGATGACTCGGGTGAGTTGTTAGAACCAGAAAAATGGACCGCGGATATTAAAAAGAGAGCTCAAGTTGATTACAAGGCACTTAACACCTTGCAATGTGGAATTACCAAAGAAGAGCTCAATAGGGTAAGTCCATTTTAAAATTCTAAGGAATTATGGAAAAAATTAATTGTACTGCATCAGGGTACAAATGACACTAGGACATATTATTAAATAAATTATTTAATTGTAAAATGAACAAAAATGAAAATTCTAGTCAACTTCATACTAGGATTAAAGATATATTAAATGGATTACATTTAATAGGACACCAAATAGAAAATAGGGGCATAATTAGGTATACACTTAAGACATTTCCGAGAAATGCCTTATGGACATCGATTGTCGATGCCTATTAGGTTTCTAGGGATCTTTCCACAATTAGGCTAGATGAACTTTTTTGTGAACTCGAACTACACAAACAAGCTAACTCGGGTCAAACTGAGAATGATATAGCTTTGATGGCAGGTTCGACTAAAAAGGAAAGAAAAGTGAAGAGTGACTCTGAAGATGAGCCAGAGTCGGAAACAAACGGAGAAGAGGAGATCGTAAATATGGTTCGAAAGATGTTCAACTGGAGGAAGAGATTTATGAAGAAAGATGCTAAAAAGGTCATCGACAACAAGCCGAGACCTCGATTGGAAGTGACGTGCTACGAATGCAACGGAAAGGTACACTACAAGTCGGAGTGTGCAAACTTAAAAAAAGAAGAAAAATCAAAAATGGAAAAGAAGAAGAAAGCGCTTAAGGCGACATGAGATGAGTCGTCATCGGAAGAGTCGAACGCGGAAGAGACGAAGAGAAGTTTCGTCACATTTATGGTCGAATCAAGATCCGGAGCAAAGTCAAGTTTCGAGTACGAGTCCAATTCCGAGTCTGAGAGATGTCACGAATCTGTATCCATTTTTGAAGGTTCAAATGAGGTAACTTCTCCCTTAAAAGATAAGTTGTATAATATTATTGCATGCTCAGGTAGGAAACTAGCAAAGTCCGAGAATATAGTCGACTCGCTACTTAAGAAAGTCCAAGTACTTAAGGAGCAAGTCAACTCGAAGACTTTGACTTGCCAAATTAAGGATAGAGACTCAACTCAAGTTACAAATCTTGAGGAAGAGAACTCGGTCCTAAAAAGGCAATTAGAAGATCTAACTGGATCTTTGGAAAGGTTCACTTTGGGTTCCAAGTATCTCAACATGATGCTTGGAACTCAGCGTGCCGTATACAATAGATCTGGACTCGGATACAAGGCTAAATCTACCTATAAATCATACATGTCATTACTTAGTCAAAATGCTAAGAATCGAGTCCAAGCATGGGTTCCTAAGTCTAGCTTAGTCAACCAAGTTGGACCAAATCAATTGTTGGTTCCCAAGAGTCAAGTTTACTTAGTGAACAAAACTCAATCTAGCTACCATTTAGGGGGAGCTAACACTTTGCTTGTTTCCTTATTTAGTTAAACACTTGCATGCTTTAGTTTACTTTACTTGCTTAATTTAGAATAGACTAGATAGGAAATAAATTAGTTTAAACTTGAACAACCTAGTACTAAGACAAGTGAACTGATAGTAAGTTAGGGAAGCTCTTCGAAGTGCATGTCTAGGATGTTGGGTTTCCGGCACCGCAGCATGTGTGTGTTTGATCACGTTTCGTAAACATGAGCACAACGGAAGTAATAAAAATAATAAATCTACATTTATTACAACACACACATCACACGCATGCATAGTACAACATGTGTAGACATAACCGTAAATTTAAATTTGCAATAAAAGGAAATTTAACTATGTTATACCTTTCGTATGATGTGTAGCGGGAACGGCATCAACCGGAACGATCCTCGCTAGAATCATCTCTATCTGTATCCATGCCGAGTATCCTCTGGATGACTTCGCTGAGCCACGAGCTTCGTCTTCGTACGGGTTACTAGCCTCGTGTTGAAGACGACGTGATCGAGAGATGATCACGATCCTAATCCAAATTCGGATCCAAAAATGAGTCCTCAAAACTCGCTTCTCCGGAGAGGTATTCGTCAACTGATTGACGAATCCTTCGTCCTCCACCTCAGAGGATTACCGGAGATCGAATCCCCGGTAAGTTAGCCACTGTCGGAGCTCTAACCGTCGTCCAAACGACGCTGCGACGAGAGGAGAACAAGCTGTCCAGAAAACTGGACAGCTTTGGTGGAGGAGATAGGCGCCGGCCAACCAAGGGAAGATAAAGCTCACCTTGATGCTGTTGGATCGATTTGAGCGCTAGAGGGGGGGGGGTGAATAGCGATAAGAAAAAACTTTTCGTAATCGTTCGAATTGGCACGAGTAAACGCAGCGGAAAGATAGCAATAAATAAATAAAAACACGAGGGGTTTTTACTTGGTTCGTAGCCTACGGCTACTACTCCAAGGCCCTAATGGTCCTTGACCACGCACGGAGGGCAAATATTAAATGAACTCCTTCTCGATAGAGATAGGAGTTGTTTAATACAAAAACTCAATAAAGATTCAAGGTAGAGGGACACTCCCCCTCTCCTTGATATGATTTAAAGCTTGAAAATAAAGACAACTTATACAAAATTAAAGATTATACCGACGACTTCAAGGATTGGAGGTTGAAGCTTTAGTCGTCGTCTCGCCTCAAGCCGTCAGAGGGATGCTCTGAGAGTCGGAGCGATCGAAGCACTTGGAAGCTTTTGAATTGATGAAAAACCCTAGGTTTGGCCCTCCTTTATAGCCTTTAAGCCCTCAACGAATGGGTCTTCAACCAATCACAAATGGGCACAAAACTCCTTGAAAAATGGTGATAAAGCTTGACTCCTCGAGGCTGATTTTTGACCACCGGTTGAATTGAACTGCCGCCGGTTGAACTGGCCGGTTGAATTGGCAGCCACGATTTTTGACTAAAAAAGGAGTTTAGCTCAAAATACAAGTGAATTCGACGGCCACTTGCCGTCCGATCTCAACATAGACCTTCCATGGGAAGTCTTGGGTTGGATCGCCTAAGGACGCCCCAAAGACAAAGGACACGACCTCACTTATGCTTGCACACGAGCTTACCTCGATACTTACTTGTCGCTTTTGCTTCCGGCCTCCCACTCGATTCCTTCGGCTCCCTCCGAAGTAACTCGAGTGTCGCCCGACCACCGCGGCTTCCTCCGGGTGTCGCTAGCCTTCAGCTCCAGCATTGAGACTTTTCTGCACACTTGATTTAGCTCGTGAGATAACAATATAAGCTTAACTTTGTATCGCTTTGCTATAATCAAAACATAGGTTCGACTTAGGTGCCCACCGCACAACAATCTCCCCTTTGATTTATGGCAAACCCACATACAAAGTTAAGCAAGCATGAAGAATAATAATGTGCATGAGAGAAAAATGAAGATTAAGTTGGAGTAGTAAGGATTTTCTTCAAGTACTGAGGAAACCTCCCTTGACCGAGGGTGAGTCTTTGAAGAAAGACCTTAATCCTCCCTTGAGGGTTGCTTTAAGTAATTAACATTACTTAAAATTAGCTTTAGTAAAACGCTTTTAAAATTAGCTTTAGTAAAACGCTTTTAGTTAAGCCCTTTCTCCCCCTTAAGTAAAACACTAACGACATAAATAAGTTAAGAATTCTCTTAACTTGGCCTTTTGTCAAAAGTTAAATAAGTTCTCAAAACCTAAAGTTAACTTTTGGTTTAAACATGAAGTAAGAGTTAAGTTATCAAAAAATTTGAAAAAAAATCTTAACTTTGGCCTTTTCTCCCCTTTTGCCGTATATCGAAAAGAGTAAGGGGTGTGTGGAAATCAAAATAATTGCTAAATTTAAAGTCCAAGCATGTTCCACATTTTTTATTAAAAAAATAGTATATTGAAAATAAGCTCATCTATGAAATGTTCGACTCATATTTGGCTTGATTGATATGAAGGATCAAATCACGGTCGGTTAGTATGTATGATTATACTCCATGGTTCATAGCGATGCACTAGCTCTACATCTGGAACCAGGAGTAAGGTCCTAACATCTCACGCCCATCTACGTGGCTAAGTACACAAACACATTAGTCCTATGTGTTGTGAGATGTATTGGCTCCTTAAATCTATAGGTGCATGATATCTAAAGTATAACCTATGCTAGTTTCATGAAAAAGTAAGAAATAGTAGTAATATAATTTGCAAAACCTATTCTATTACGCACATGCTTAATTTTCGTCTCAAGAGACTAAATTCGGCTTCGGGTAGTGGTTTAGTAAATATGTCTGCTAGGTTAGACTTTGAGTCAACATATTCGAGTTGTATGGAGCCGTTGGCTACATGTTCTCGAATGAAATGGTGTTTTACCTCTATATGCTTTGTTCTTGAATGGCATATAGGGTTCTTAGTTAGATTTATCGAACTTATGTTGTCTACAAAAATTTTAGTTTTGGTGAAGTCCAACCTAAAGTCTCGGAGAGTGTGCTTCATCCAAAGAAGCTGAGTTACACACTCACCCATCGCAACGTATTCGGCTTCGGTGGTAGATAAGGCAACACAATGTTGCTTCCTACTGCACCAACTCACTAGACTTGAGCCTAGTAGTTGACAACAACCACTCGTGCTCTTTCTATCTAGTTTACTACCGGCATAATCCGAATCGGAGTAGCCGATTAGTTCGAACTCCATAGATCTAGGGTACCAAATACCAACGTTAAGTGTACCCTTAAGATATCTAAGGATACGCTTAACTAGGGTTAGGTGAGACTCCTTAGCACAGGTTTGAAAACTCCGCGCACATACTTATCGCAAATAGGATGTCGGGTCGATCATAGCTTAAGTATAGGAGACTTCCTATCGCTCCCTATAGTACTTTAAGTCAATGGACTTACTTTCTAGGTCTTCTCTATGTTAACATTAATCGCCATTGGGGTGTTTATTATCTTAGCGCCTTGCATTCCAAATCTTTTAATTAACTACTTAGTTTATTTTTTTTGTTATAGTTATATACCATGGTTAGTTTGTTTAATTTGTAGACCTATAAATAAACTGAACGATCCTACTAAGTTCATTTCAAACTCACTTTCCATGAGTGAAACGAACTCGTTTAGTAAGGCTGAGTTAGAGGTTCCAAAAATTATATCGTCTACGTAAATTTGAGCTATGAATATTTCTTTACCTAAGGTTTTTACGAAGAGAGTTGGGTCAACTAAGCCTTGGTTAAACCCTTTTGACTTGAGATGGATTGAAAGTCTCTCGTACCAAGCTCGAGGAGCTTGTTTAAGTCCATAGAGAGCTTTCTTAAGTTTTAGAACATGGTCGGGTTTATCTAGATTTTCGAATCCGGGGGGTTGGCTAACATAAACTTCTTCTTTAATGTATCCATTTAGGAATGCTGACTTAACATCCATTTGAAATAGCTTAAATCCTCGATGTGCGGCATAAGCTAGAAACATTCGAATGGATTCGAGTCTAGCTACTGGGGCATAGGTTTCGTCGTAATCTAAGCCAACGACTATGCTAAACCCTTTGGCGAATAACCTAGGCTTGTTTCTAACTACTTCACCTTTATCATCAAGCTTATTTCTAAACACCCACCTTGTTCCAATTGTCGTTTTGTCTTTAGGTGGTGGTACTAATTCCCACACTTCATTCCTAGTAAATTGAGCTAGCTCTTCTTGCATTGCAATAATCCAATCGGGATCAAGAAGAGCTTGTTCAATTGAATTTTGTTCTATCTTTGAAATTAAGGAAATTAGACAAAGGTTCCTATAGAATTCTCTAGTTCGAAATCCAAGAATAGGATCTCCAATAACTTGATCGATAGGGTGGTTAGTCCTAATCCTAGATTGGGTTGGGTTTGTGTCACCTAATGCTTGATCAATGGGGTGACTTGGTTGAACACTAGTTTGACTCGGATCACTTGTCACTTGGTCGACAAGAGAAGTTGGTTGATGTGGATTAGACTCGATCTCAGGGTCAGAGTTAGGTCTAGTATGAGTAGGCTCGCTAATTGGGGTTGTCGGGGGTTTTGTAGGTTCGTGTCCTTCATCAAATACTACATTGATAGTCTCCTCGACTCTAAGGGTGTCGTGGTTATATACTCTATAAGCTCGGCTTGTAGTCGAGTATCCTAGAAATATTTCGGTCGTGGTTTTGGATGTAAATTACCCTAGGTAATCCATAGTGTTTATAAGATCAACCTGACACCCAAATACCCACAAGTACTTCATGTGAGGTATTTTATCGTGATAAATCTCACGAGGTCTTAAGGTGCCTCTTTACCATAAGGATCCTATTCGACATAGCAAGTCGTGCTAATCTCGCCAAAACCTATCGTAGGTTATATTCGTTTAACATGGTCCTAGCGGCTTCTTGTAGAGTTCGGTTTTTCCGCTCCACTAGGCCATTTTGTTGAGGGGTCCTAGGGCAAGAGAATTCATGGTGGTATCCGTTTAGGTTACAGAAGTCGGTGAACCTTTGATTTTCGAATTCACCACCATGATCGCTTCTAAGTCTTTTTACCTTAAGGTCTTTTTGATTCTCGATTAATTTGAATAGATTGATTAATTGATCTAGGGTATCATTTTTATGTTTGATGAACCTAACCCAGGTAAACCTGGAGTAGTCATCAATTATGACTAAGCAATATTGACTTTTATTGAGTGACTTGGCTCCATGTGAATCGAATAGATCCATATTCAGGAGCTCAAGTACACTTGAGGTTCGTTCTTGGTTAGTTAACTTGTGTTGTGTCCTAGGTTGTTTTCCTTGTTGACAAGCATTACAGATTTTATTAACCAAGTTGTTGAGGTTGGGTAAACCTCTGACTAAGCCACTCTGACTCATCTTGTGGACGAGTCTTGGGTGCGAGTGACCGAGTCGTCGGTGCCACAACCATGATTCCTCTTCCTGTGTCATAAGACATTTGGCTGAGGATTTGATTAAGTTCATTGTATAAATGTTATTTGTCCTAGTTCCTTTGAGTATTGTTTTAGCTGTTTCATTTGTTTTAATTACACATTCATTTTCTAAAAATACGACCTTATAGTTATTGTCACACAATTGGCTTACGCTATGCAGGTTATATTCAAAATTCTCTACAAGTAATACATTTTTAATAACAAAATTCGAGTTAAGCTCGATATCACCTGATCCGATGATTTTGAGCTTGCCGTTATTCCCAAAGGCTACCGATCCTTGTCGTTTGAATCGAAGCTTTGTGAATTTGAGTTGATCCCCGGTCATGTGTCGGGAGCAACCACTGTCCAACATCCATTGATCCTACACACAAGGTGGTTGGATTGGATGTTAGATTTATTTTTAAATTGGTTGTAAGTTGTTAAACCTAGGTCATCTCACCCGAGTCTATATGATCAAGCATGTTATACTTATGTGTTTTTTGTGAGATGACTCCCAATTCAATTTATTAAGTGGATTTAGGTTTAAGCGATTTTATGTTGAGATGATTTTCAATTAAATTGATTAAGTGGATTTAGGTTCAAGTAATTAGGATTTAGGTTCAAGTAATTTTATATTGAGATGATTTTCAATTAAGTTGATTAAGTGGATTTAGGTTCAAGTAATTTTATGTTGAGATGATTTTCAATTAAGTTTGATTAAGTGGATTTAGGTTCAAGTTAGATTTGGATTTAACCCAAGGCTTGTCAAGTTTACCTTTTCAAGATCATGGCTTCCAGGTCGTGGCGAGGCACAGGGGCCTTCTTTTATCGGATCATCGACCACTTCCTTAGACAAAGCCATGTTCAAGAAAATGATGACATGACTCACCTAAGACTATTTCCTAGTCTAACTAGTTATTTTTGAAAAGAGGCTCCCCGAGGCTCAATCTTTTCGAAGGATTTTAGTTGGTTATTTGAAAAGAGGCTCCCCGAGGCTCAATCTTTTCGAAGGATTTTTTAGTTGGTTATTTGTGTATTCCAAGTGAGTTAAAAAAAACAAAAAAAAACTAAGCATGCAATTTCTAAGTTAAAGCACAAACATGTTTTGTACTGGCTCCCCCTAGACGGTTGAATCGGTTCGGTCTATCCACATAGTGGATTTGGTCCTTGGGAACCCAGTACGAGTTAGATCCTAGAGTTGAAATCAAAGTGGTCTTAGGGACCCATGCTTGGACACATTTTTTATGTCTACTTACGATTGGCATATACGACTTATTGGTCGTGTTTGAGCTAAACCCTAGTCCGGCCTTGTTGTACATGGCCCTTTGCGATCCAAGTAGGAGGTCAAGTCCTTTGGATCCCAAAGTAAACCTTTCCAACGTATTCCTAAGATCTTCGACTTGACTTTTCAAGAGTGAGTTCTCAACTTCGAGTTTTTCAACCCGAGTTGAGTCCTTCTCTTGAACTCGACTAGTCGAAGAGGTTAGGGAGACCTCGTGTTTGAGGAGTTTAACTTCCTCAACCAGGGTCTCGACCTTGGACTCGGACTTAGCTAACTTCCTAGACAAAAACCTAACCGTATTATGTAAAGTATTAAATAAAGTACGACTCACCTTAAGGGTATCTTTTGAACCGGATGCGTATCCGTGGCTTGACTTGAAGGTTGCTTCGTAGTCCGAATCATCCTCCGGTTCTGACTCAAGTTCGGGTTCGGTCTCCGTGTCTGACTCAATTGATTTCGCCATGAAGACGTGGTCTTCGTCTTCTTCGGATGACGCTTCTTCCCATGTCGCGTTGAGGGCCTTCTTGTGCTTAGGTCCTTGGTGGTTGAGCTTGGGGCACTCGGACTTGATATGTCCAAACCTGTTACACTCATAACACCTAATATTAGAACTTTTAGGTTTACCTTGGTTGGGTCGAGTCGTGGTTCGCTTTCGTCCCTTGGCTATTCTTCGAGCTAGGTTCATTAGTTCGGCAGTCAATTCCGGGTCAACTTCTTCGGACTCGTCTTCCTCCTCGGTTGGTGGTGGCTTGCTTGCGATTTTCTTCTTCTTTGATCCCGTAAATAAAGCTATACCCCTCTCGGGTTCCGAGTTGGATTGTTCATGTAATTCAAAATCGGAAAAGAGTTCATCTAACCTAATTTTAGAAAGATCCTTGGAGACCTTGTAGGCATCGACCATGGATGCCCACAAGGTAGTCCTCGGAAAAGAGTTTAGAACATACCTTATAAGGTCGCGGTTTTCGACCTTTTGCCCGATTGCGTGTAAGTTGTTGATGTCCTGGACACGGGCGTGGAGTTGCGTCGCGGATTCGTGTTCCTGCATTTTTAGTGTGTACAATTTATTGAATAACAAATCACGCTTACATACCTTGGCTTGATCCGATCCTTCGTGTAACTCGATTAGTTTAGTCCAAAGATCCTTTGCGCTTATGAAGGGGCCGACGCGATTTAACTCCTCCTTGGATAGGCCGCATTGGAGGATTTGTGTTGCCTTGGCGTCAGCTTCGACTTGTCGTTTTGTTGCAACGGTCCATTGATCATAATCCAAGGAGTCACCCACTTCATTAGTCGGAAGTGTGAAACCCGTTTGGATTATGATCCACATCTCGAGTTGGGTTTTGAGAAAGCATTCCATCCGACCCTTCCAATAACGGAAGTCATCTCCGTTATAAAACGGAGGTCGGACGGTGCTAAAACCCTCGAGATGGGCCATTGAAACAAAAAGACAAAAAGAGACGAAGACCGAAAAGCTAGCAAAGACAAAAACTCAAAAACAAGTACCAAGACTCGCGTCTTGGATTAGTAAAGTGAGAGAATTTAACAAACAAAATAAATAGAAATAAACAGAATTAAAAGAAAATAAATCTGTAAAAAAAACTAGATTGGTGGTTTCACCAAATCTTAGCAACCCCCACCTCTGATACCAATTGTTGGATCGATTTGAGCGCTAGAAGGGGGGGGGGGTGAATAGCGATAAGAAAAACTTTCAGAATCGCTCAATTGGCACGAGTACACGCAGCAGACAGATAGCAATAAATAAATAAAAACACGAGGGGTTTTTACTTGGTTCGTAGCCTACAGCTACTACTCCAAGGCCCTAATGGTCCTTGACCACGCACGGAGGGCAAATATTAAACGAACTCCTTCTCGATAGAGATAGGAGTTAAGCGAATACAAAAACTCAATAAAGATTCAAGGTAGAGGGACACTCCCCCTCTCCTTGATATGATTTAAAGCTTGAAAATAAAGACAACTTATACAAAATTAAAGATTATACCGACGACTTCAAGGATTGGAGGTCGGCCTCATTCGTCGTAGGGATGTCGGAGAGTCGGAGCGTATCGGAAGCACTTGGAAGCTTTTGAATTGATGAAAAACCCTAGGTTTAGCCCTCCTTTTATAGCCTTTAAGCCCCTCAACGAATGGGTCTTCAACCAATCACAAATGGGAACAAAACTCCTTGAAAAATGGTGATAAAGCTTGACTCCTCGAGGCTGATTTTTGACCACCGGTTGAACTGGCCGGTTGAATCGCCACGGCTTGAATCGCCGGTTGAATCGCCGCTGAACTGGCCGGTTGAACTGGCAGCCACGATTTTTGACTAAAAAAGGAGTTTAGCTCAAAATACAAGTGAATTCGATGGCCACTTGCCGTCCGATCTCAACATAGACCTTCCATGGGAAGTCTTGGGTTGGATCGTCGCCTAAGGACGTCCCAGTACAAAGGACACGACCTCACTTACGCTTGCACACACGAGCTTACCTCGATACTTACTTGTCGCTTTTGCTTCCGGCCTTCCACTCGATTCCTTCAGCTCCCTCCGAAGTAACTCGAGTGTCGCTCGACCACCGCGGCTTCCTCCGGGTGTCGCTAGCCTTCAGCTCCAGCATTGAGACTTTTCTGCACACTTGATTTAGCTCGTGAGATAACAATATAAGCTTAACTTTGTATCGTTTGCTATAATCAAAACATAGGTTCGACTTAGGTGCCCACTGCACCAACAGATGCCAAACCTAAAGGAGATCACCGGAGGGTCGTCGGAGGATCACCGGCCGAAGCTTGGATGCCGGCAACAACTTGGACGGCGGCACAAGAGGTTGGGCGGCAATGGAGGTTGGCGCCAACTCTTAGAGGGGATGAGGTGGGCGGCAACTTGAGCTAGGGTTTTTGGATTAGGGCTTAATTATCCCTTAAGCCCTCTTTTATAGAGAACTAATTCTCTTAACGATTATTGGATCATAACCATTAGGCCTGTTAACCCGCTCCATTATGATAAGTTAAAATAAACCAAACCATGATGGTTTATTTTAAGTTAAAACGAACCGAACCAACTTTTGGTTCATTCGTTTAAATTAATCCAAACCATTTGGTTTATTCACCTCCATTGGATTAGAACCAAACCATTTTGGTTCATCCATTATGTCTTCATAAGACTCGGCCCATCCACGCTTCCATTGCGACTGAAACGATTTCATGCTCGCTCCATGTTTGGTCCAACCAAACTTTATTTCTCTCGGTCTGAGAATCCCATTCTCAAGCTCGTTTTAAATCATTCGGATTACGCTTGTTGTGCGTGTGACCAAATAGGTTCTCGGTTTATGTTGGCCGTCTATAATTAACCATTAATTATAGAACGATCATGAGTGACACCTAGTAGTGCATCATGATCCCCAATTAACCGAAAAGATCAACGGTTGATCCAGAACTATTTCTGAAACCCTTCAGCAGCTCGAATGATTTGTGCCCCATTCCCTTCACTCATCTTATACCCACTTGGTTCAGGACATGGTCTATAGTTTTAGTCCCCACTAGGCTTACTACGTCACACCTAGCCCAAGTATCATTTCCTCGTCCTACGGATTCTAGTTACTGCACATGTATCGAAGAGTACTTTACTCTAAACATGTAATGCTTTGGCCAAAGACTTTAGTAACAATCCGACGAGAGGCCATGGGTATACATCTCCTCGCAAGGAGTGGTGAATCCTTTATAGGCTATTCAAACACCTTCGATCACTTCGACTTATACCCAATCATCCCGGGTTCACATCTCCTTAGAGATGTTTGCTTAAGATGTCAAAGCATAAGTCTCCATGATCAAGATGACTTGAATACCGCAAGTCAAAGGAACATCGCACTTAATCTACAGTAAGAACTTCATTGACATATCTATATATGCAGAGAACCATATGAAGTCTTACGGCTGGTCACTCCAATGAACTAGTTACCATAACTTGCATCCACGATTAACTCCGGACATCACTATGTCTCCAGCTAGTGAGAATCAGCTGCTTGGATACAACAAGGAGTATACCTCGTGCTAGTCTCGACAGAATTGATGGTGTCCAAATCCATCAATTCATCGACTAGGGATAATTCCGATACATCACAATTACACATGTAGAGATACTCACTAGTTGTGATCCAATCACAAATTCTCTCATGCTGTGAATCGTATCGTGGACATTTAGCAAATGAGTTTAAGATCCAATCAAATACATAAAACATGTATACTCAAATAGTGAATCTTTATTTATCATATAAATGGTTCATACATAAGGCGATTGCCTTAGGACATCTCTCATATATTACTAACAGACTCCCACTTGTCCTAATGCTAATCGCTACGATATCCAATACCATAAGCTCTAACATGACCCTCAAACTTACTTTGAGGTAATGCCTTAGTCAAAGGATCCGCTAAGTTCCTTTTAGTGGGAATTTTCTCGATTTGTATTTCGTTCCTACTGATGATTTCTCTGATAAGAAGATTATTGGGTTTCTGGCACCGCGGCGTGTGTGTTCGATCATGTTTCGAAAACATGAACACAGCGGAAGCAATAAAAATAATAAATACTTCTATTTATTATAACACATACAACACACACATGCATATTACAACAAGTGTAGACATAACTTTAAATTTAAATTTGCAATAAAAGGAAATTTAACTACGTTATACCTTTCGTATGACGTGTAGCGGGAACGGCATCAACCGGAACGATCCTCGCTAGAATCGTCTCTATCCGTATTCACGCCGAGTTCCTCGGGATGACTTCGCTAAGCCACGAGCTTCGTCTTCGTACGGGTTACTAGCCTCGTGTTGAAGACGACGTGATCGAGAGATGATCACGATCCGAATCCAAATTCGGATCCTAATACGAGTTCTCAAAACTCGCTTCTCCGGAGAGGTATTCGTCAACCAATTGACAAATCCTTCATCCTCCACCTCAGAGGATTACCGGAGATCGAATCCCCGGTAAGTTAACCGCTGCCGGAGCTCTAACCGTCGTCCAAACGATGCTCCGATGAGAGGAGAAGAAGCTGTCCAGAAAACTGGACAGCTTGGTGGAGGAGTAGGCGCCGGCCAAAACAAGGAAGCCAAGTGCTCACCTTTTAACCAAAGCCTAGGAAGATCACCGGAGGGTCGCCGGAGGATCACCGGCTGAAGCTTGGACGCCGGCAAAGAGCTGGACGGCAGCACAACAAGCTGGGCGGCAATGGAGGTTGGGCGGCACAGCTTGGTTGGGCGGCACAACTAGGTTGGGCGGCAACTCCAAGCTAGGGTTTTTGGATTAGGGCTTAATTATCCATTAAGCCCTTTTTTATAGAGAACTAATTCTCTTAATGGTTATTGGATCATAACCATTAGGCCCGTTAACCCGCTCCATTAAGATAAGTTAAAATAAACCAAACCATGATGGTTTATTTTAAGTTAAAACGAACCGAACCAACTTTTGGTTCATTCGCTTAAAATAAACCAAACCCTTTGGTTTATTCTCATCCATTGGATTAGAACCAAACCATTTTGGATTCATCCATTATGTCTTCATAAGACCACGGCCCATCCACGCTTCCATTGCGGTGAAACGATTTCATGCTCGCTTTATGTTTGGGTCAACCAAACCTAGTTTCTCTCGGTCTGAGAATCCCATTCTCAAGCTCGTTTTAAATCCTTTGGATTACGCTCGTTGTGCGTGTGACCAAATAGGTTCTCGGTTTATGTTGGCCGTCTATAATTAACCATTAATTATAGAGCGATCATGAGTGGCACCTAGTAGTACATCATGATCCCCAATTAGCGAAAAGATCAGCGGTTGATCGAACTATTTACGAAACCCTTGATGCTCGAATGATTAGTGCCCCATTCCCTTCACTCATCTTATACCCACTTGGTTCGGGACATGGTCTATAGTGTCGGTCCCACTAGGTGACTACTCGTCACACCTAGTATCATTTCCTCGTCCTCTCACAGTTCTAGTTACTCCACATGTATGAGTACCTTACTCTAAACATGTAATGCTTTGGCCAAAGACTTTAGTAACAATCCGACGAGAGGCCATGGGTATACATCTCCTGCAAGAGTGGTGAATCCTTTATAGGCTATTCAAACACCTTCGATCACTTGACTTATACCCAATCATCCGGGTCCACATCTCCTTAGAGATGCTTGCTTAAGATGTCAAAGCATAAGTCTCCATGATCAAGATGACTTGAATACGCAAGTCGAAAGGAACATCGCACTTAAGCCATAGTAAGAACTTCATTGACATATCTATATATGCAGAGAACCATATGAAGTCTTACGGTGGTCACTCAATGAACTAGTTACCATAACTAGCATCCACGATTAACTCGGACATCACAATGTCTCGGCCCGGTGAGAATCGGAGCTTGGATACACCAAGGAGTATACCTCGTGCTAGTCTCGACAGAATTGATGGTGTCCAGATCCATCAATTCATCGACTAGGGATAATTTCGATACATCACAATTACACATGTAGAGATACTCACTAGTTGTGATCCAATCACAAATTCTCTCATGCTGTGAATCACATCGTGGACATTCAGTAAATGAGTTTAAGATCCAATCAAATACATGAAACATGTATACTCAAATAGTGAATCTTCATTTATCATATAAATGGTTCATACATAAGGCGATTGCCTTAGGACATCTCTCATATATTACTAACAGACTCCCACTTGGCCTAATGCCAATCGCTACGGTATCCAATACCATAAGCTCTAACATGACCCTCAAACTTACTTTGAGGTAATGCTTTAGTCAAAGGATCCGCTAAGTTCCTTTCAGTCGGAATTTTCTCGATTTGTATTTCGTTCCTACTGATGATCTCTCTGATAAGATGATAGCGGCGAAGCACATGTTTGGATCATTGATGAGACCTTGGCTCTTTCGCTGTCAGCAATTGTTCCATTGTTGTCGCAGAGACCGTGATTGCTTCAACAATGGCCGGAATCACACCAAGTTCATGAACGAACTTTTTGATCCAAACCGCCTTTCCCGCTCCGGCCGCAATGTATTCTCGCCTCGCGTAGAATCCGCTACATGCCTCTTGTTTGGAACTTTTCCAACTCATCGCGCCTCATTCAAGGTGAACACGATCCAGCATCGAGACCGAATCATCCTTGTCCGTCTCGAAGCCGCATCCGTGATACCCGCCAGATCACCATGTCCCCTTCTCCATATATTAGGAACACATCCTTAGTTCTTCTCAAGTACTTAAGGATCGTCTTAATACCGCCAATGATCCATTCCTCGATCGGATCGGTATCCGCCGTGACACTCGTGAGCATACGATACATCGCCTCGTGACATAACATAGCATACATGATAGATCCTATCATGATGCATAGGAATCTTACTCATGCAAATCCTTCTCGTGGCGGACACATAGACTTCAAAGGTGTACCCCATGCCCGATGGGTAGGAAACCTTTCTTGGATTCCGACATGCTAAACCTCTTAGCACTCGGCCTATATATGTAGATCAAAAGACCAAGCAACCGTTTCGATCTATCTCTATAGATCTTAATCCCGAGGATGTAGGTTGCTTCTCCCAGGTCTTTCATGGAGAATGTCTTGGATAACCAAACCTTCACTGACTGTAAGATTGAAACATCATTTCCTATAAGTAGTATGTCATCGACATACAATACTAGGAATAGGACTGCACTCCCACTAACCTTCTTGTACACACAAGGTTCGTCTGGATTTTGTGAGAAATCAAACTTTTTGATTGTCTCATCAAAACGGATATTCTAGCTCCTGGATGCTTGCTTCAATCCATAAATGGACCGTCGCAATTTGCATACCTTGGTTTTATCAACCGATGTGAAACCCTCATGTTGTATCATATACACGTCCTCGAGCAGGTTTCCATTAAGGAAAGTTGTTTTCACATCTATCTGCCATATCTCATAATCATAATGAGCCGCTATGGCTAGGAGCATCCGAATGGATTTAAGCATAGCTACAGGCGAATAGGTTTCGTCATAATCAACACCTTGTTTTTGACGATATCCTTTCGCCACCAATCTAGCCTTATAGGTAATCACATTACCATCCATGTCGGTTTTCTTCTTGAAAACCCACTTGCACCCTATAGGCTTTATCCCTTCAGGTGGGTCAACCAAGTTCCAAACTTGGTTTTCATACATGGAATCCATTTCCGACTTCATGGCACCAAGCCACTTATCCCTTTCTGAACTTGTCAGCACTTCTTCATAACTGGTAGGCTCCTCATCATCAATGAGTAACACATCGTTCGATTCGCTTACGAGAAATCCATATCTCTCAGGAATATTGCGTGTTCTACCAGATCTACGAAGATGTGGTGTTACAATAGGTCCAGCCGATTGCTCATCACTATGAGTTGTCGGCTGTTGTGCTTCACCAGGTATCTCATCAATGTCTATTTGAGTCTCTCGAGCCTCCTCAAGCTCGACGACACTCCCACTGTTTTCTTGCAAGAGAAACTCTTTCTCTAGAAACACAACATGCCTTGAAACAAACACCTTTTGTTCCACATGATGATAGAATTGGTAACCCCTTGTTTCCTTAGGGTATCCAATAAATAGACATTTATCAGACTTAGCATCCAATTTGTCTGATACAGTCCGCTTCACATAAGCAGGACAACCCCATATCTTCAAGTAAGATACATGAGGTTTCTTACTATTCATATCTCATATGGAGTAGTTGAGACTACCTTGGTAGGCATTCTGTTTAACAAGTAAACAGCTGTCTGAAGTGCATAGCCCCAAAAGGACTTGGGAAGAGTTGCATGATTCATCATTGACCTGACCATGTCCAACAAGGTCCGGTTACGCCTCTCAGATACACCATTATGCTGTGGTGTATAGGGCGGAGTCCATTGAGACAATATGCCATTATCTCTTAGATAATCAAGAAACTCTTGACTTAAGTATTCACCACCTCGATCCGATCGAAGTATTTTAATACTCTTGTCATGTTGTTTCTCTACTTCATTTTTGAATTCTTTGAACCTTTCAAAGGCTTCAGACTTGTGTTTCATCAAGAACACATACCCAAACCGTGAGTGATCATCGGTGAAGGTAATGAAGTATCTATAGCCTCCTAATGCTTGAGTTGACATAGGTCCACATACATCAGTATGTATTAGACCTAGTAACTCTCCCACTCGTTCACCTTTTCCAGTAAAAGGTAACTTAGTCATCTTGCCTTTTAAGCATGATTCGCATGTATCGTATGAATCCAATTCAAACGATTCCAGAATTCCACATTGGTGTAATTCGGACATGCGTTTCTTGCTTATATGGCCAAGACGACAATGCCACATATAGGAGTCTATTTGATTATCCTTTCGAGCACGCATGTTGCTCGCTTCGATATTGAAAATGTCACTAGATACATCCAACATATAAATGCCATTACTCAAGGTTCCAGTTCCATAAAGTACGCCATTTAAAGTTATATAACAACAATTGTTACTAAACGTCAAATGGAAACCATTTCTATTTAAACAGGAAATAGAAACAATGTTCTTTATTAGAGAAGGAACATAATAGCAATTGTCCAGTTCTAAGACTAGTCCACTAGGGAGCTTCAGCAAATAAGTTCCGATGGCGACCGCAGCAACCTTTGCTCCATTGCCAACTCGCAAATTTGACTCCCCTCTGACAAGTCTTCTTCTATTCCTTAGCCCCTGTATGTCATTACATATATGTGAGCTACACCCAGTATCCAATACCCAAGTGTCCAAGGAAATAGAATGACAATCAATAACGAAGATACCTGAAGAGGATGGGGCATCGGATGCCTTCTTCTTCTTCATGGACTCAAGATAAATCTTGCAGCTTTCTTCGCGGCCTTCCTTGCCACGTGATGGCAAGTGCCCTTTATACTGTTCCGCCTTTCTTTGCCTTTTTGTTCTTTCCTTTCTTCTGCTTCTTTTGCCTTCCTCTTAGAACCTTTCTTTGAGGAATCAACTAATGTAACCGCCTTTCTCCTCATGCTTCACGTAAGGCTCCAGCCTTTCAAAGATATTGAGGAGCTCGAATGGTGGATTCCAATTTTTTCATCCGATAGTTCATCACAAATTGCGAGAAACTCTTGGGCAAACAATGCAGAATTAAGTCAATACTTAACTCATGATCCATCACAAAACTGAGGGTAGCTAGCCGTTCGATGTACCCGTTCATCTTTAGCACAAACTGCACTACAGACGAACCTTCTTGCATCTTCGTGGTGAAGAGGAGCCTAGAGACCTCGAACCTTTCGGATCTCGCTTGCTCATCGAACAACTCATGAAGATGGAAGACCATAGTATTAGCATCCATATGCTCATGCTGCTTTTGTAGCTCAGGTACCATCGCCGCTAGCATGATGCAACTCGCCAGCTCAGAATCTGCCACATGCTTCTGATATACCAACATTTGGTCTGGAGTTGCATCGTCCTTAGGACGGTCAGGAAGAGGCTCTTCAAGGACATATGCAAGCTTTTCCGCCTTGAGAACAATTCTCAGGTTTCTAAGCCAGTCCAGGAAGTTAGGCCCAGTCAGTTTGTTCGAATCCAAAATAGTGCGCAAATTCAAAGACGACATGATCAATTTATTGACCTAGAAATACAAAATGAGCATATATGAGAAAATAATTTTAAAATGCATCAATATACATTTATAAATCCCATTCATTTTTCGAATTTCAAAAACCCCAAAATCACTTCGGGAGATCGTAGGTCCATCTCCGAATGGGCTGATATCCATCATAGTTATGACCAACCTTGGAGAGAGTCCAACAAGCCATTCATAACTACGATGGTAGGTATCAACTATACCGATTGCATATCACGTATATGCAACTATCACAATGTGCTATCAACTAATTGAATGTTCACACATACATCGGGTTGTTAACACATTAACAAGTATGCATCATATGCATAGCACCCAACTTCACCTCCCTTTACATCAACCTTGGAGAGAGTCCAACAAGCCGATGCTCCAGGTTAAAGCCAACCCATTAATCGGGAAATAGTTTTAATATGGTTAGAGCGCATTCAACCAATTAGCCCAGCTTGGAGAGAGTCCAACAAACAAAGCTAACGATTGACCTCTGACTCTTACCATATTAGTATTAAACTATTCCATGGTTTGAACATGTTCGGGTTCGAGCCGGGCTTGGAGAGAGTCCAACAACCCAAACAAGAAACGGAACTCTGGTTCTAACCATATTAATGGAAGGTGTAGGCTTTAATATTGTTTAAGGGTTTTTATGTCTCATCCTCTTTGCATGCAAATAACTATTATCTACATGACATGGCATACATGGCATACATCTACATGTCACGACACGCATGGCATAATGTTATGCATCTAATGCAATTACAAGGCATACAATTATGTCATGTATATATTTCCTTATATGTCATAACTATTTATGGAAATAAAATATGTTTAAGATTTGATTCTCCAAATAAAATCAAAATTAAATTAGGAAACAAATTTCCAAATCTAATCACATATTTTATTCATGGAATTATTTGATTAAGGAAAATCTATTTAGGAAACCAATTTATTAAATCATTAAAACTACTTATGGAAATAAAATATTTTAAGATTTGATTTCCCAAATCAAATCATGATTAAATTAGGAAACAAATTTCCAGAATCTAATCAAATATTTTATTTATGGAAAATATCAATTTCCATAAATACTTCCAACTTTCCAAAAGTAGAAGATTTCCATAAATACTTCTAGACTTTTCAAAATTGAAAAATTTCCATAAATACTTCTAAATTTCCAAAATTAGAAAATTTCCAGATATACATTATGACTATCGCAAAACCATTTTTACGATTATGTTGAAACACAACTTGGGCTCTGATACCACTGTTGGGTTTCCGGCACCGCGGCGTGTGTGTGTTCGATCATGATTCGTAAGCATGAACACAGCGGAAGCAATAAAAATAATAAATACTTCTATTTATTACAACACACACAACACACGCATGCATATTACAACAAGTGTAGACATAACCGTAAATTTAAATTTGCAATAAAAGGAAATTTAACTACGTTATACCTTTCGTATGACGTGTAGCGAGAACGACATCAACCGGAACGATCCTTGCTAGAATCGTCTCTATCCGTATCCACGCCGAGTTCCTCGGGATGACCTCGCTAAGCCACGAGCTTCGTCTTCGTATGGGTTACTAGCCTCGTGTTGAAGACGACGTGATCGAGAGATGATCACGATCCGAATCCAAATTCGGATCCTAATACGAGTTCTCAAAACTCACTTCTCCGGAGAGGTATTCGTCAACCAATTGACAAATCCTTCGTCCTCCACCTCAGAGGATTACCGGAGATTGAATCCCCGGTAAGTTAACCGCTACCGGAGCTCTAACCGTCGTCCAAACGACGCTCCGACGAGAGGAGAAGAAGCTGTCCAAAAAACTGGACAGCTTGGTGGAGGAGTAGGCGCCGGCCAAAACAAGGAAGCCAAGTGCTCACCTTTTCACCGAAGCCTAGGAAGATCACCGGAGGGTCGCCGGAGGATCACCGGCTGAAGCTTGGATGCCGGCAAAGAGCTGGACGGTAGCACAACAAGCTGGGCAGCAATGGAGGTTGGGCGGCACAACTTGGTTGGGCGGCACAACTAGGTTGGGCGGCAACTCCAAGCTAGGGTTTTTGGATTAGGGCTTAATTATCCATTAAGCCCTCTTTTATATAGAACTAATTCTCTTAATGGTTATTGGATCATTGTAACGCCCGTGAAATTCTAGCAATTTTACGAGAATTTTTGGCTTTATGAGGATGGGCTTTATGTAGGCCTTTTTGGAGAAATAAAAGAAAATAAGCCAAAAAGAGATGCAAAGCCTAGGAATTGAACCCCCCACCTCTAGAGATAGCCAAGTCTTATAGATGCACCCACTAACCATAAGCCCAATAGAATCATATCATTAGAGGAAAGGGGGAACCTATAGATAAATGGGAGGAGGGTAAATGAAGAGGCTTGACAAGGAGAAGAGAAACTTCTCTTCCTCCCCTTTATAAAGAAGAGAGAAGTTCCACTTGGCCACTTCTTCCTTCCTTCTTCCTCTTCTCTTCATTCTCACCGAAACCCCAAGCTCTTCTTCCTCCTTTGGCCGAGAGCTCCTTGCAAGCTAGGAGAGAGCTAGGTGACCTCCATTAGGTCATCTCCCCAAGCAAAGCGAAGGATGTAAGTTTTCCCCTCACCTGCAGTATATTAGTTTGATAGGGTTGGTTGCTTGAAAGAAATATGAAATTGTAGCCTTATAAGTTTCGGCCAACTAAGTTGGTGGGCTAGGATTCATGAAAATGCTACTAAGGGAGGTTTTTATGGGTGATATGTTTCAAGTAGATACCTTTAGGAGACCAAAGTGCAAAGGTGATGACCCTATATGGTCTGCCACCCCAAGATTTTAGGGTTAGGGTTGCATGAACTTGATCCTAAAGTGATATTCTTGATTGGTATGTTTCAAGTAAGACCCTTGGGTATCCACCATCCAAGATGAGGCCCTTGTAGGTTTCGCCACCCTAGGTAATTAGGGTTAGGGTTACATGAAAATATCCCTAATGATGCTATGCTAGATGATAATGCTCATGAATAAATATTAGGTGGCAAGAACCCTAGTTGAGCCCCTTGTAGGTTTCGACCACCCTAGGTAATTAGGGTTAGGGTTGTATGAAAATATCCCTAATGATGCTATGCTAGATGATAATGCTCATGAATGAATATTAGGTGGCAAGAACCCTAGTTGAGCCCCTTGTAGGTTTCGGCCACCCTAGGTAATTAGGGTTAGGGTTGCATGAAAATATCCCTCATGATGCTAAGCTAGGTTATAATGCTTTATGGATGAATTTCTGGGGACCAAACCTAAGCTTGAGCCCCCTTACAAGTTTCGGCCAACCCATGGTTTTAGGGTTAGGGTTTCATGAAAACACCCTATATGTAATTGTGCTATGTGTATAGTTTTTAATATGACATGAACTTTGCTTGGGTGATGAATATGTTATGATTCAATGCAACATGAAATTAGGCTATGTGATGAGCATGTTTTACAATTTAATATGCCATGAATAAGCTTAGGAGATATACTTCCTGTTATGATGTAATATGCCATGATGAACATGTTGTGTGAAGTAATATGCCATGTATATGCTTAGGGAATGTGCTTCAAGTTATGGAGTATTGTGCCATGAAATATACCTAGGTGAAGAATATGTTTTGTGATTTAATATGTCATGAATATGCTTAGGAAATATGCTTCATGTTTACGATGCAATATGTCATGAAACATGCTTATGTGATGAACCCGTTTATGCTTTAGGACCCCTTTAGGGTACTCTTATGTTATGAATGCATGTGTCCTTATAAAATGACTATTTCAAGTAGGGATCAAGAGCTCTCCTTATGATAAAATAAGATGGAGATGCTTCCCTTTCAAGTAGGGATCAAGAGC
Organism: Wurfbainia villosa; assembly: GCA_025175895.1. Taxonomy (NCBI): domain Eukaryota; kingdom Viridiplantae; phylum Streptophyta; class Magnoliopsida; order Zingiberales; family Zingiberaceae; genus Wurfbainia; species Wurfbainia villosa. Next base: position 30,708,379 of record CM045995.1, read on the forward strand.
TCTCCTTATGATAAGATAAGATGGAGATGCTTCCCTTTCAAGTAGGGATCAAGAGCTCTCCTTATGTCAAGATAAGATCAAGATGCTTCCCTTCTTATGATGGGGATCAAGAGCATTCTTTATATTATGTCCAGAAAAGAAAAGAATTAAGTATTTTACTTTGCAAGAGGTTAAGTACCCGACTCGTCGGTGGTCGTTAATCAAATCCATAGGGACACAAGAAGGCGTAAGAGGTCTTGCCACAGTAAGGCGTAAGAGGTCTTGCTCTAATAGGGATGGTGGCTCGCTACTACTGACCTATTAGGAACGCGCATTATGTGGTACTTAACACAGGGCCCCCAAACAAGTTATGATGATATTGAAGTATTTATAAGTATATGTTTTGAAAAGAAAAGACTTTTATGATACTGTGTATGCCTATGTTAAATGCTCTGAATGCTTACGACTAGGTTCTTTATGCATGCTAGATGTTAAGAAGTTATGATGATATTGAAGTATTTATAAGTATATGTTTTGAAAATAAAAGACTTTATGATCTGTATGCCTATGTTAAATGCTCAGATGCTTACGACTAGGTTCTTTATGCATGCTAGATGTTAAGAAGTTATGATGATATTGAAGTATTTATAAGTATATGTTTTGAAAAGAAAAGACTTTTATGATATTGTGTATGCTTATGTTAAATGCTCTGAATGCTTACGAACTAGGTTCTTTATGCATGCTAGATGTTATGAAGTTATGATGATATTTAAGTATTAATAATTATATGTTTAGAAAAGAAAAGAGTTTTATGATAATCGTATGCCTATGTTAAATGCTCTGAATGCTTACGAACTAGGTTCTTTATGCATGCTAGATGTTATGAAGTTATGATGATATTGAAGTATTTATAAGTATATGTTTTGAAAAGAAAAGACTTTTATGATACTGTGTATGCCTATGTAAATGCTCTGAATGCTTACGAACTAGGTTCTTTATGCATGCTAGATGTTATGAAGTTATGATGTTTAGAGTTAAGTCTAAGTATGTGGTGACTATGTACTTTATGCTAGTTTAGAATTTATGATGTGGTGAAGGTTAAGGGTAAGGTTAAGAATACTTGCGACTATGTTCCTTCTGCATGATTAGGGTTTATGTTATTACAAATGTTTATGTTCAAGTTAACCAAATGCTTATGATTACGTTCTTTCATGCACGCTTAGTTTATGCAGTTATAACGCTCATGTTCAAAGTATGCCCTGCTTAGATTAATTATGCTTAACATTCTTATGAACAATTCTATGCAATGCTTAGTTCTTTTTGTACTATTACCAGGATATGTTGTTGATTAGTGTTGCTATGAAATGCTTAGGTCATTTTCTATGCCAGCATGCTCATGTTCTAATAGTTTGATGAAATCGTGGTTTTTGTGAGTAGGCAAGGATCTTACTAAGCTATATGCTTATAGTTTATGTTGTCCATATACTGCAGATAAAGGAAGTCTGCACTAGAGGGAGTGGCAGGAGGGGCCATGTGCGTGTGTGATAGTGGCATGGTGAAAGAAGACCCTACACTATCTGCTTATATTTATATGCTCTAAGAACAATTTAAGACATTGCTTCCGCTTATAAGACTTGTGTTTAATGAGTATCCCTTAATTTAAGAGGTTCGACATGTTAGAACTCATGAACGAATCCTTCCGCTATGCATGTTATGAAATAAGATAAGATATGTGGTCATGCTAATGATGAATAAGATAGGTGATGCATGTGCCAAAGAAGATTTCAGTTATGATAACCTGTTCAAGCATGTAGACTTTGAACGGTTCCATATGTAGTATGCTAATAAAAAAAAATATATATAGACCCAAGTAGCGCCGCCCTGAGAGCAGATAAGGGCGGGCGCTACAATCATAACCATTAGGCCCGTTAAGCCGCTCCATTAAGATAAGTTAAAATAAACCAAACCATGATGGTTTATTTTAAGTTAAAATGAACCGAACCAACTTTTGGTTCATTCGTTTAAAATAAACCAAACCCTTTGGTTTATTCTCCTCCATTGGATTAGAACCAAACCATTTTGGTTCATCCATTATGTCTTCATAAGACACGGCCCATCCACGCTTCCATTGCGACTGAAACGATTTCATGCTTGCTTTATGTTTGGTCCAACCAAACCTAGTTTCTCTCGGTCTGAGAATCCCATTCTCTAGCTCGTTTTAAATCCTTTGGATTACGCCATTGCGGCGCGGTGACCAAACAGGTTCTCGCTTATGCTGGCCGCCTATAATTAACCATTAATTATAGAACGATCATGAGTGGCACCTAGTAGTACATCATGATCCCCAATTAACCGAAAAGATCAACGGTTGATCCAGAACTATTTCTGAAACCCTTCAGCAGCTCGAATGATTCGTGCCCCATTCCCTTCACTCATCTTATACCCACTTGGTTCAAGACATGGTCTATAGTGTCAGTCCCCACTAGGCTGACTACGTCACACCTAGCCCAAGTATCATTTCCTCGTCCTACGGATTCTAGTTACTCCACATGTATCGAAGAGTACCTTACTCTAAACATGTAATGCTTTGGCCAAAGACTTTAGTAACAATCCGACGAGAGGCCATGGGTATACATCTCCTCGCAAGGAGTGGTGAATCCTTTATAGGCTATTCAAACACCTTCGATCACTTCGACTTATACCCAATCATCCCGGGTCCACATCTCCTTAGAGATGCTTGCTTAAGATGTCAAAGCATAAGTTTCCATGATCAAGATGACTTGAATACCGGAAGTCAAAGGAACATCGCACTTAAGCCACAGTAAGAACTTCATTGACATATCTATATATGTAGAGAACCATATGAAGTCTTACGGCTGGTCACTCCAATGAACTAGTTACCATAACTAGCATCCACGATTAACTCCGGACATCACAATGTCTCCACCAAAGGAGAATCACCGCTGATACACCAAGGAGTATACTGCGTTACTCGGCTAATCTGATGGTGTCCAAATCCATCAATTCATCGACTAGGATAATTCCGATACATCACAATTACACATGTAGAGATACTCACTAGTTGTGATCCAATCACAAATTCTCTCATGCCGTGGAATCGCATCGTGACATTCAGTAAATGAGTTTAAGATCCAATCAAATACATGAAACATGTATACTCAAATAGTGAATCTTCATTTATCATATAAATGGTTCATACATAAGGCGATTGCCTTAGGACATCTCTCATATATTACTAACAAAGATAGCGGCGAAGCACATGTTTGGATCATTGATGAGACCACATCAAGTTCAGAGATGAACTTCATGATCCAAACCGCTTCCTTTGCTGCTTCCAAAGCTGCAATATATTATGCCTTAGTGGCAGAATCCGCTATAGCATCAAGCTTGGAACCTTTCCAACTTATTGCGCCTCCATTCTAGGTGAATACATACCCAGACTGAGACATGGAATCATCCTTGTCTGTCTGGAGCTGGCATCCGTATACCCACGTATGACCATGTACCCTTCTCCATATATTAGGAACACATCCTTAGTTCTTCTCAAGTACTTAAGGATCGTCTTAACAGCCACCCAATAATCCATTCCTGGATCAGACTGGTATCTGCTCGTGACACTCAGAGCATACGATACATCGGGCCTCGTACATAACATAGCATACATGATAGATCCTATTGCGGATGCATAGGGAATCTTACTCATGCAAATCCTCTCGTCTTATGTGCATGGACACATAGACTTCGAAAGGTGTATCCCATGCCTGATGGGTAGGAAACCTTTCTTGGATTCCGACATGCTAAACCTCTTTAGCACTCGGTCTATATATGTAGACTGCGAAAGACCAAGCAACCGTTTCGATCTATCTCTATAGATCTTAATCCCGAGGATATAAGTTGCTTCTCCCAGGTATTTCATGGAGAATGTCTTGGATAACCAAACCTTAACTAACTGTAAGACTGAAACATCGTTTCCTATAAGTAATATGTCATCGACATATAATACTAGGAACACGATTGCACTCCCACTAACCTTCTTGTACACACAAGGTTCATCTGGATTTTCTGAGAAATCAAAATTTTTGATTGTCTCATCAAAACGGATATTCTAGCTCCTGGATGCTTGCTTCAATCCATAAATGGATCGTCGCAATTTGCATACCTTGGTTTTATCAACCGATGTGAAACCCTCAGGTTGTATCATATACACGTCCTCGAGCAGGTTTCCATTAAGGAAAGTTGTTTTCACATCCATCTGCCATATCTCATAATCATAATGAGCCGCTATGGCCAGGAGCATCCGAATGGATTTAAGCATAGCTACAGGCGAATAGGTTTCGTCATAATCAACACCTTGCTTTTTATGATATCCTTTCGCCACCAATCTAGCCTTATAGGTAATCACATTACCATCCATGTCGGTTTTCTTCTTGAAAACCCACTTGCACCCTATAGGCTTTATGCCTTCAGATGGGTCAACCAAGTTCCAAACTTGGTTTTCATACATGGAATCCATTTCCGACTTCATGGCACCAAGCCACTTATCCCTTTCTGAACTTGTCAGCACTTCTTCATAACTGGTAGGCTCCTCATCATCAATGAGTAACACGCCGCTCAATTCACTTACGAAATCCATATCTCGTGAATATTGCGTGTTCTACTGATCTACGAAGATGTGGTGTTACAATAGGTCCAAATGATTGCTCATCACTATGAGTTGTCGACTGTTGTGCTTCACCAGGTATCTCATCAATGTCTATTTGAGTCTCTCGAGCCTCCTCAAGCTCGACGACACTCCCACTGTTTTCTTGCAAGAGAAACTCTTTCTCTAGAAACACAACATACCTTGAAACAAACACCTTTTGTTCCACAGGATGATAGAATTGGTAACCCCTTGTTTCCTTAGGGTATCCAATAAATAGACATTTATCAGACTTAGCATCCAATTTGTCTGATACTGTCCGCTTCATATAAGCAGGACAACCCCATACCATCAAGTAAGATACATGAGGTTTCTTACTATTCCATATCTCATATGGAGTAGTTGAGACTACCTTGGTAGGCATTCTGTTTAACAAGTAAACAGCTGTCTGAAGTGCATAGCCCCAAAAGGACTTGGGAAGAGTCGCATGATTCATCATTGACCTGACCATGTCCAACAAGGTCCGGTTACGCCTCTCAGATACACCATTATGCTGTGGTGTATATGGCGGAGTCCATTGAGACAATATGTCATTGTCTCTTAGATAATCAAGAAACTCTTGACTTAAGTATTCACTACCTCGATCCAATCGAAGTATTTTAATACTCTTGTCATGTTGTTTCTTTACTTCATTTCTGAATTCTTTGAACCTTTCAAAGGCTTCAGACTTGTGTTTCATCAGAACACATACCCAAACCGTGAGTGATCATCGGTGAAGGTAATGAAGTAGCTATAGCCTCCTAAAGCTTGAGTTGACATAGGTCCACATACATCAGTATGTATTAGACCTAGTAACTCTCCCACTCGTTCACCTTTTTCAGTAAAAGGTAACTTAGTCATCTTTCCTTTTAAGCATCATTTGCATGTATCGTATGAATCCTATTCAAACGATTCCAGAATTCCACATCGGTGTAATTCGAACATGCGTTTCTTGCTTACATGGCCAAGACGACAATACCACATGTAGGAGTCTAATTGATTATCTTTTCGAGCACGCTTGTTGCTCGCTTCGATATTGAAAATATCACTGGATACGTCCAACGTATAAACACCATTGCTTAAAGTTCCAGTCCCTTAAAGAACTCCATTCAAAGTTATGTAACAATAATTGTTACTAAAAGTCAAATGGTACCCATTTCTATTTAAACAAGAAATAGAAATGATGTTCTTTATCAACGAAGGAACATAAAAGCAATTGTCCAGTTCTAAGACAAGTCCTACAGGGAGTTCCAACAAATACATTCCGATGGCGAGTGCAGCAACCGTTGCTCCATTCCCAACACATAAATTTGACTCTCCCTTGACGAGTCTTCTTCTATTCCTTAGCCCATGTATGTCATCACATATATGTGAGCCACACCCAGTATCAAATACCCAAGTGTCTGAGGAAATAGAATGACAATCAATAAAAAAGATTTCTGAAGAAGATGGGGCATTCGATGCCTTATCCTTCTTCACAGACTCAAGATAAATCTTGCACTTTCTTCGCAAATGGCCCTACTTGCCATAATGATGGTAAGTGCTAGTTCTCCTTTTTAGCCTTTTCTTCTTCTTCCTTCATTGTTCCTTTGACTCCCTCTTAGAACCTTTCTTCGAGGAATCAACTAACAACACCGTCCCCTGCTCATGCTTCTCAGAAGGCTCCATAGTCTTCAGCATGTTGTGCAGTACCACAGATGAACCTTCTTGCATCTCAGAGGTGAAGAGAAGCTTGGAGACTTCGAACCTTTCGAATCTCACTTGCTTATCAAACAACTCATAAAGATGAAGGACTACGATATGAGCATCCATATGCTCATGCTGCTTTCGTAGCTTGGGTTCCATCGCGGCTAGCATGATGCAACTTGTCAGTTCAGAATCAGTCACATGTTTCTGATAGACCAACAATTGGTCCGGAGTTGCATCGTCACTAGGATGGGCGGGAAGAGGCGCTTCGAGGACATACGCAAGCTTTTCACCTTGAGAACAATTCTCAAATTTCTAAGCCAGTCCAAGAAGTTCGGCCCAGTCAATTTATTTGAATCCAAAATGGAACGCAAATTAAAAGACAACAGGATCAATTTTAGAAATACAAAACGAGCATATATGAGAAAGATGATTTTTAAAATGCATCAATATACATTTATAAATCTCATTCATTTTTTGAATTCAAAAACTCTTGAAATCAATTCGGGAGATCGTAGGTCAATCTCTGAATGGGCTGATATCCAATATAGATAAGAACAACCTTGGAGTGAGTCCAACAAGTCATTCTTAGCTATGATGGTGGGTATCAAGTATACCGATTACATATCATGTATATGTAACTATCACAATGTGCTATCAACTAATTGAATGTTTACACATACATTGGGTTGTTAGCACATTAACAAGTATGCATAATATGCATAGCACCCAACTTCACCTCTCTTCACATCAACCTTGGAGTGAGTCCAACAAATCGATGCTCCAAGTTAGAGCCGACCCATTAATCGTGAAATAGTTTTAATATGGTTAGAGCGCATTCAACCAATTAGCCAGGCTTGGAGTGAGTCCAACAACCCAAACTAACGATCGACCTCTGACTCTTACCATATTAGAGTTAAAGTATTCCAATGATTTGAACATGTTCAGGTTCGAGCCGGGCTTGGAGTGAGTCCAACAACCCAAACAAGAAACAGAACTCTGGTTCTAACCATATTAATGGAAGGTGTAGGCTTTAATATTGAGTTAGGGTTTTATGTCTCATCCTCTTTGCATGCAAATAACTATTATCTACATGGCATGACATAGATGACATACATCTACATGTCACGACACGCATGGCATAATGTTATGCATCTAATGCAATTACATGGCATACAATTATGTCATGTACATAATTTCCTTATTTGTCATAACTATTTATGGAAATAAAATATGTTTAAGATTTGATTCTCCAAATCAAATCATGATTGAATTAGGAAATAAATTTCCAAATCTAATCACATATTTTATTTATGAAAATAATTGATTAACGAAAATCAATTTAGAAAACCAATTTCCTAAATCATCAAAACTACTTATGGAAATAAAATATTTTAAGATTTGATTCTCCAAATAAAATCATGATTAAATTAGGAAACAAATTTCCAGAATCTAATCAAATATTTTATTTATGGAAAATATCAATTTCCCTAAATACTTCCAACATTCCAAAAGTGGAAGATTTCCATAAATACATCTAGACTTTCCAAAATTGAAAAATTTCCATAAATACTTCTAAATTTCCAAAATTAGAAAATTTCCAGAAATAAAATTATGACTATTGGAAAACCATTTTACGATTATGTCGAAACACAACCTGGGCTCTGATACCACTGTTGGGTTTCTGGCACCGCGGCGTGTGTGTGTTCAATCACGTTTCGTAAACATGAGCACAACGGAAGCAATAAAAATAATAAATCTACATTTATTACAACACACACATCACACGCATGCATAGTACAATATGTGTAGACATAACCGTAAATTTAAATTTACAATAAAAGGAAATTTAACTACGTTATACCTTTCGTATGACGTGTAGCGGGAACGGCATCAATCGGAACGATCCTTGCTAGAATCGTCTCTATCCGTATCCACGCCGAGTATCCTCTGGATGACTTCGCTAAGCCATGAGCTTTGTCTTCGTACGGGTTACTAGCCTCGTGTTGAAGACGACGTGATCGAGAGATGATCACGATCCGAATCCAAATTCGGATCCAAAAATGAGTCCTCAAAACTCGCTTCTCCGGAGAGGTATTCGTCAACCGATTGACGAATCCTTCATCCTCCACCTCAGAGGATTACCGGAGATCGAATCCCCGGTAAGTTAGCCACTGTCGGAGCTCTAACCGTCGTCCAAACGACGCTACGACGAGAGGAGAACAAGCTGTCTAGAAAACTGGACAGCTTTGGTGGAGGAGATAGGCGCCGGCCAACCAAGGGAAGATAAAGCTCACCTTGATGCCAAACCTAAAGGAGATCACCGGAGGGTCGCCGGAGGATCAGCGGCCGAAGCTTGGACGCCGGCACAAGAGGTTGGGCGGCAATGGAGGTTGGCGCCAACTCTTAGAGGGGATGAGGTGGGCGGCAACTTGAGCTAGGGTTTTTGGATTAGGGCTTAATTATCCCTTAAGCCCTCTTTTATAGAGAACTAATTCTCTTAACGGTTATTGGATCATAACCATTAGGCCCGTTAACCCGCTCCATTAAGATAAGTTAAAATAAACCAAACCATGATGGTTTATTTTAAGTTAAAACGAACCGAACCAACTTTTGGTTCATTCGTTAAAAATAAACCAACCCCTTTGGTTTATTCTTCTCCATTGGATTAGAACCAAACCATTTTGGTTCATCCATTATGTCTTCATAAGACTCGGCCCATCCACGGTTCCATTGCGACTGAAACGATTTCATGCTCGCTCCATGTTTGGTCCAACCAAACTTTATTTCTCTCGGTCTGAGAATCCCATTCTCAAGCTCGTTTTAAATCCTTCGGATTACCCTCGTTGTGCGTGTGACCAAATAGGTTCTCGGTTTATGTTGGCCATCTATAATTAACCATTAATTATAGAACGATCATGAGTGACACCTAGTAGTGCACCATGATCTCCAATTAACCGAAAAGATCAACGGTTGATCCAGAACTATTTCTGAAACCCTTCAGCAGCTCGAATGATTCGTGCCCCATTCCCTTCACTCATCTTATACCCACTTGGTTCAAGACATAGTCTATAGTGTCAGTCCCCACTAGGCTGACTATGTCACACCTAGCCCAAGTATCATTTCCTCGTCTTACGGATTCTAGTTACTGCACATGTATCGAAGAGTACTTTACTCTAAACATGTAATGATTTGGCCAAAGACTTTAGTAACAATCCGACGAGAGGCCATGGGTATACATCTCCTCGCAAGGAGTGGTGAATCCTTTATAGGCTATTCAAACACCTTCGATCACTTCGACTTATACCCAATCATCCCGGGTCCACATCTCCTTAGAGATGTTTGCTTAAGATGTTAAAGCATAAGTCTCCATGATCAAGATGACTTGAATACCGCAAGTCAAAGGAACATTGCACTTAAGCTACAGTAAGAACTTCATTGACATATCTATATATGCAGAGAACCATATGAAGTCTTACGACTAGTCACTCCAATGAACTAGTTACCATAACTAGCATCCACGATTAACTCCGGACATCACTATGTCTCCAGCTAGTGAGAATCAGCTGCTTGGATACACCAAGGAGTATACCTCGTGCTAGTCTCGAAAGAATTGATGGTGTCCAAATCCATCAATTCATCGACTAGGGATAATTTCGATACATCATAATTACACATGTAGAGATACTCACTAGTTGTGATCCAATCACAAATTCTCTCATGCTGTGAATCGTATCGTGGACATTCAGTAAATGAGTTTAAGATCCAATCAAATACATAAAACATGTATACTCAAATAGTGAATCTTCATTTATCATATAAATGGTTCATACATAAGGCGATTGCCTTAGGACATCTCTCATATATTACTAACATAGGAAGTGGTTGTTGCTCTGATAACTAAGAAGGTCATGTGTCTCGCCATGACCTAGTGCACTAAGTCGAGTGGAACTGACCGAAGCTAACTCACTAAATCTTTAACTAGTTAGACCAAGGCTTAGTCTAAAGTGAATCAAGTACTTGATTCCTTTATTGACTTTGTCTGAGAAGTTGTCTTTGCTCCGATAACCAAGAAGGTCATGTGCCTCGCCACGACCTGGAAGTCAATACAGGAAAAACCTACTTGACTAGCTCAAACCAAGATTGAATCTAACACAAGTTTAAACACTTTAAAATTGCTCATTAAATTTAATTGAGATAAATGAAATCCTCATCTCACAAAACCCATAGGAATAAGTGTATTGAAAACCTAGCTTGGGTGAGATGATTTAGAACTTAATTAAGATTAATTAGTTTAATTTAGCTTAACTCATTCTAATATACTTAAATCAAAATTGATAAATTTACCTAAACAACTTAACTTAATTAAACTTAACTTAATTTTTTAAACCAAACAAACATACCTAAATAAACAAATTCACTTAACAAAACTTAATTTATTAAAATCAACCCAACTTAATATACTAAACTAAAATTAATTTGATTAACAAATTTACAGCCTAAATAAATTTAAGATAATTCATCTTATTCAAGGTATGAATTATCTTAAAAAGTTTTATTTCATGTAGGACTCCAGAATGGACCAATGGATTCTGGATAGTGGCTGCTCCAGACATATGACTGGAGATAGTCAAAAGTTCTCAGAATTAAGCTACAAGAACCTAGGAACAGTTGCCTTTGGAAACAATGGCAAACATAAGGTAATTGGATTAGGTAACATTGAATTAGAGTCTAAGTTTGTTATACAAAAAGTTCTAGACGTAGATAATTTCAAATTTAACTTGCTTAGTATAAGTCAGTTGTGTGATGTTGGTTACGTAGTGAAATTTTTATCGAATAAATGTTTGATTATAAGTATTGAAAATTCAAAAATATTACTTAAGGGAGTTAGGAATAAAAATATATATTCAATAAATTTAGAAAAATCCTCAATTAAGTGTAATATGACATAGCAAGAGGAGAGTTGGTTGTGGCATAGGCGACTTGCTCACACCAACTTTAGGAATATAACGAAGTTAAGTGAAACTAATCTAGTTAGAGGGTTGGCCAAACTTAAAAATATTGAAAACAAAGTTTGTAATGCTTGCCAACAATTGTACTTCGTTCAGTTACGTATTGCTGATCAGTGAGACAGACCAGTTCATCTTTCAGGTGTCCACTTAGATTTATTCGATTCATATGGGGTAAAATCACTAAGTGGTAATTTATATTGTTTAGTAATAATAGATGATTACTCTAGGTTTACATGGGTAAAATTCCTAAATCATAATGATGAAGCATTTGAAGAATTTAAAAATTTTAGTAAACAAATAGAAAATGAAAAAGACTGTAAGATAAAAAGAATACGAAGTAATAATGGAGGAGAATTTAAAAATGAAAAATTTACAATAATGTGTTCAGAAAATGGATATCATCATGAATATTCATGCCCTAGTACACCTCAACAAAACGGAATAGTAGAAAGAAAAAATAGAACTCTACAAGAAGCCGCTAGGTCAATGATAAATGAATATAACCTACCTAGTTATTTATGGGCCGAAGCAATAATCACTGCTTGTTATATGCAAAATAGAGTAATAATTAATAAAATACATAATAAAACTTCTTATGAAATTTTTAATAATAAAATACCTTCAATAAAATATTTAAAGGGTATTTTGATGTAAAGTATTTATTTTAAATACAAAAGACCATCTCAAAAAATTCTCTTCAAAAACCAATGAAGGGATATTTTTAGGGTTTCGAACACCAGTAGAGCCTGTAGGATTTATAATAAGAAAACTCTAAAAATTGAAGAAACAACTAATGTAAAATTTGATGAGGAAGAAATCACTAATAATCGACCAAATACATTAAAAGATAATCAAAATGAGCTAAATAAAATTACACATGATGAAGAAGAACAAATTAACCCTAATCAATGTGAAGAAAACTTAAAGACATCTAGAATTAATTCTAATCATCTACTCGAACAAGTATTAGTAAATCCAAATTTAGGAGTTCAAATTAGATCAACTCCAAATTAAGGATGAAGGGTTAGACTATGATGAAACTTATGCCCCAATAGCTAGACTTGAGTCAATTAGAATGTTGCTAGCATATGCGGCACATAAAGGGTTCAAATTGTACCAAATGGATGTCAAATCCACATTTTTAAATGGAGTAATAAAAGAAGAAGTGTATGTAGGTCAACCCCCAAGTTTTGAGAGCTTAGAATGTCCTAATCATGTATATAGATTAAAAAAGGCATTATATGGATTAAAACAAGCTTCTAGAGCCTGGTATGAGAGACTTTCTTCATACTTAAGCTCTAAAGGGTTCAGACAAGGTCAAATTGACACAACACTTTTCGTAAAAACCTTGAACAAAGACATTTTTATTGCTCAAATATACATAGATGATATAGTCTTTGTGTGAAATACTGAAATTTAAAATACTAAATTAAATGCCGAAAATTTAGGAAAAAAAATCTTAGGAATTATTTTCTAGATTTTTAGAGAATTTTTAGAAAGTTTACCAGAATTTTTTTGGAATTAAATGGAGCTTGTAAGAGATATTTACGGGGATAAAATAAATAGGCTTTGGTAGAACCTATTTAAGGGAGTTTATAGGTGGCATTAACCTAAAGTTTAAAATACCTAAACCTAAGTTGAGTTTCCCGATCGTGACTCTTCTTTTTTTTCCCTTCCTCAAGGTTTCTCATGCGTCGCACCGTTGATTTCTCTCTCGCGACTAGATCTTCCAACGTGCCGCCCTTCCCTGTGCCCAGGTCGTTGCGGGTTGCCCCTCTCTGCTGCTGCTCGCCGAGCCGCATGCATCGATGGCCAGGCCACTGCTCGCGCTGCAGTAAGCATCCGTCGCACCCTGCTCGCCGCAGCCAGCAGCCTGACGCCGCCAGCCTTGCCAACGCCTCCGACCATACGTCTGACCTCCGACACCTCTGCTACACCCATGCAGGCGATGCGATAAAAAGGGATCAGCACCGTGTGTGTCGCCGTCTCACACCACTGCGCCGTCACCACCTCCGTTGGGGGTTGTGATCTCTGCCGGTGGTCACCGGAGCAGGGTAAGAGGTTGACCTCCTCCACCTAACTGTGGATTCGTCGTTCTAATTTTGATCCTTTGTGTTTGGGCGGCGATTTATGGTAGCCAAGATTTTCTTTGGTGAACAGGGCAGTTGGGTGGATGCGTCGTCGTTGAGGTCGAAATTCTGGTATATCTCTCATTCTTCCCCTTATTTCCTTTCTGTTTAGTGCGTTTGTTGGTGCGATTGTTGCCGTGTGATTGGAATGGTGAATTAGGCTTGAGGGAAAATGAAGGGTTGAGCTAGGATGCTGTTAAATTTCCTTACTGCAATGTGGATGGCTGGGATTGAGTTGGATGTAATCATGGGGTAGTTAAATGGATGAAGAATGAGGTTTTTAATTTGTATTCGTTAAGAGGATGTGGATATAAGAACGACGTAGTAGTTCGTTTGTATGAGTGTTGTGTGCCTGAATTTAATTGTATAAGATGAATATACAGGTTTCAGTCACGAGACAGATCCACGGGCATGAAGATTTCATTATTTTGAGCATTATAGCAGGTGGGTACTTTGACTTATCTTTTAGATATTGTCATGTTGATATGCTTAGTTGGCTATAACTCAGAGTAATTTTTATGTTTTATCTACCCTTGTATGTCATTGTGTCATACCTGATGCATGCATTTCTATCTTAGTTTATATTATCTTGATACTTGCCATGTGTACTTATTTTGGAAGTTGTGACATGCACTTGATTAGCTTTTAGATATACTTTCCCTGTATACCAAGGTCATTGATATGTACTCATTTTTTTGTACATATTATTTGGAGATGTATTTTGGTTGGTGTTTCATGCTTCAGTGTCTTGCACTATCTTGCATGATTGCATGCTAGCTGGTTGGCAGTTCCTTTGTAGTTGAGCCCGCAGCCAGTTACATGATCTGCACACACAACCACTCATGGGTTAGTGGTACATCAGAAGGGTGTGTGCAGTAGCTCTGTTAGGCTCCGCTGGTCTGCTCATGGGTAGCAGTGAGGCAGCGTGGTAGCGGGCAGGGATCCCTCCTTTGGTCTATGTCACCGGGAGATGAGAGCTTTGCTCCCCCACTCTGTTTGGGGTAGGAGGATAGGTGTACTCCGACAATATCCTGTCCACTCGGTCACTCAGGAGCAGTGATGGCAGAGTGCATAGTTGTCATAGCCCTACCCACTCAGCTTCACCATCGAGTGTGAGGCGGCTAACTGGCGTCAGGGGTGACCATGTCATTTGCATCGCATGCATATTGCATGGATGACATTTGTTTGTGTTTGCTGCATTTTGGTTGCTGCCTTGGTTGTTGCATATGATTGACATGCATATAGGATACATCATGTATTTGGTCTGACGACCTTACTTCTTCTAGTATGGAACACACTCCTATGTCAGGATAGGAGATTCAGGTAAGTACAATCTTTCTGCATTTCTTCCTTGCATTTCCTATTATTGATCAGGAGACTGTACGGGCATGATTATTATTGTTAGATATATCTTACTATGCATGTCGACTTGATACCCGCTGATTTCGTTGAACTTACCCCGTTCAGGAGAGTCCAGCTGCCAATTCCCCCTCGTCATAATGGTTTTGTTATTGGTTTTATGGTTTTGGTTATATTTACTAGAAGACATGTGTAGGACTTGGTGTTTTGGTTATATACTCTGTTGGGTTTCTGGCACCGCGACGAGTGTGTGTTCGAACATGTTTCGTAAACATGTGCATAGCGGAAGGAATAAAATAATAAATCTAATTTATTACAACACACACATCACACACATGCACAGTACAACATGTGTAGACATAATCATAAATTCAAATTTTGCAATAAATGAAAACATAAACTACGTAAACCTGACGTATGACGTGTAGCGGAAAAGGCATCAACCGGAACGATTCTCGCTAGAATCGTCTCTATCTATATCCACGACGAGTGTGTGTTCGAACATGTTTCGTAAACATGTGCATAGCGGAAGGAATAAAATAATAAATCTAATTTATTACAACACACACATCACACACATGCACAGTACAACATGTGTAGACATAACCATAAATTCAAATTTTGCAATAAAAGGAAACTTAAACTACATATACCTGATGTATCACGTGTAGCGGGAAAGACATCAACCGGAACGATTCTCGCTAGAATCGTCTCTATCATTATCCACGCCGAGTATCTTCAGGATGACTTCACAAAGTGACGAGCCTCATCTTCGTATGGGTTACTACCCTCGTGTTGAAGACGATGTGATCGAGAGAAGATCACGATCCGAATCAAAATTTGGATCCAAAATGAGTCCTCGGTATTCCACCTATGAGGATTACAGATCAAATCCCGACAAGGATGAAGAAACAAGCTGTCCAAGGGAAGGTTGAAGCTCACCTTATTGAGGAGATCACCGGAGCATCTCCGTGGTGGGCGGCGGTGCTAGGGTTGGCGCCGACTACACCAAGGAGAGGAGGTGGCGGCAACAATTAGGGTTGCAAGGCTTTTGGATTAGGGCTTAACAAAAACCCTTAAGCCCTATTTTATAGAGAATAAATTCTCTTAATGGTTATCAGATCATAACTAAAGGCCCGTTAACCCGCTCCATTAATTTAAGTTAAAATAAACCAAACCATAATGGTTTATTTTAACTTAAAACGAACCGAACCAACTTTGGTTCATTCGTTTAAAACAAACGAAACCCTTTTGGTTTATTCTCCTCCATTGGATTAGAACCAAACCAATTTGGTTCATCCATCATATCTTCATAAGACACGGCCCATCCACGCTTCCATTGCGACTGAAATGATTTCTTGCTCACTCCTTGTTTGGTCCAACCAAACCAAGTTTCTCTCGGTCTGAGAATCTCATTCTCAAGCTCCCTTCAGATTACGCTCGTTGTGCGTGTGACCAAATAGGTTCACGGTTTATGTTGGACGTCTATAATTAACCATTAATTATAGAACGATCATGAGTGGCACCTAGTAGTACATCATGATCCCCAATTAACTGAAAAGATCAACAATTGATCCAGAACTATTTCTGAAACCCTTCAGCAGCTCGAATGAATCGTGCCCCATTCCCTTCACTCATCTTATACCCACTTGGTTCAGGACATGGTCTATAGTGTCAGTCCCCACTAGGTTGACTACGTCACACCTAGCCCAAGTATCATTTCCTCGTCCTATGGATTCTAGTTACTGCACATGTATCGAAGAGTACCTTACTCTAAACATGTAATGCTTTGGCCAAAGACTTTAGTAACAATCCGATGAGAGGCCATGGGTATACATCTCCTCGCAAGGAGTGGTGAATCCTTTATAAGATATTCAAATACCTTCGATCACTTTAACTTATACCCAATCATCCCCGGTCTACATCTCCTTAGATATGCTTGCTTAAGATGTCAAAGCATAAGTTTTTATGATCATGATGACTTGAATACCCCATGTAAAAGGAACATCGCACTTAAGCTGCAATAAGAACTTCATTGACATATCTATATATGCAGAGAACTGTTGGATCGAGAAGCGTCGCTAGAGGGGGGGGTGAATAGCGATTGTAAATCTTTCGTTCGAATTCGTTCGTTGATACACAAGTAAACGAGTAAGCACAGCGGAAAATAAATGAACACGTTTATTTTACTTGGTTCACAACCCAGCGGTTGCTACTCCAAGGCCCTATCGGTCCTAGACCGCGTACGGAGGGCAAAGCACTATAACGTCTCCTCCTCGTTGGAGGTAGGAGACAACAATCACAAAACCGAATATACAAGGATGAGGCAACAAGCCTACCTCACCTCGTTATGAAGAAAAACAAAGAATACAATATCAAAAATATTACTTGATTCTGCTGCCGACGAAGAAGATCGGAACTTGGCGTCGCGTTTGTGTTATGACGATGTTGGAGCATTCGCATTGTAGGAGCACTTGATGAATAAACTTGATGCCATTTGGAGTTGGAATCCTCCCCTCCTTTTATAGATTTTGGTCTCTTAATTTGTCTCCTCTTTTTTCGGAACGGATCACGAAGTTGTCCAAAATTTATCGCGAAGTGGTCACGTCAAACGTTATCTGTTTTGACCTAGCACAAAGGCTGATTCGTCGCCATCACTCGACTGATGACTCCCATCAGTCAACTGATGAGCATCAGTCGACTGCTCAACATCCAGCAATTGACTTCCAGCCTGGCCACTTCCCTGCAGTAAAAGGTTATCTCGGAAAATGATAAATACGACGATTTCTAACCGTCTGATCTCGACCTAGACCTTCCACAGGAAGTCTTAGTCGGATCGCCGCCTACGGTCGTCCTCGTAAAGAGGACACGACCTTACAATCTCTCACTCACATGAGCTTGCCTCGATAGTAGCTCTCACTTCCGGCCTTCCACTCGATTCCTTCGGCTCCCTCCGAAGTCACTCGAGTGTCGCCCGACCACCGCGGCTTCCTCCGGGTGTCGCTAGCCTTCAGCTCCAGCTTTAGCACTTTTCTGCACACTTGATTTAGCTCGTGAGATAACGATGTAAACTTAACTTTGTGTCTTTTCCATAATCAAAATACAAGTTCGATTATCTAGTGCCCCTACACCAACAAGAACCATATGAAGTCTTACGGCTGGTCACTCCAATTAATTAGTTACCATAACTAACATCCACGATTGACTTTGAACATCACAATGTCTCCAGCCAGTGAGAATCAGCTACTTGGATACACCAAGGAGTATACCTCGTGCTAGTCTCGACATAATCGATGGTGTCCAAATCCATCAATTCATCAACTAGGGATAATTCCGATACATCACAATTACACATGTAGAGATAATCACTAGTTGTGATCCAATCACAAATTCTCTCATGCTGTGAATCGTATCATGGACATTCAGTAAATGAGTTTAAGATCTAATCAAATACATGAAAACATGTTTACTAAAATAGTGAATCTTCATTTATCATATAAATGGTTCAAACATAAGGCGATTGCTTTAGGACATCTCTCATATATTACTAACAAACTCCCACTTGGCCTAATGGCAATCGCTATGGTATCCAAAACCATAAGCTCTAACATGACCCTCAAACATACTTTGAGGTAATTCCTTAGTCAAAGGATCTGCTAAGTTCCTTTCAGTGGGGATTTTCTCGATTTGTATTTCCTTCCTACTAATGATCTCTTTGATCAGATGATAGCGGCGAAGCACATGTTTGAATCATTGATGAGATCACATCAAGTTCATAGATGAACTTCTTGATCCAAACCACTTCCTTTGCTGCTTCCAAAGCTGCAATGTATTCTGCCTTAATGGCAGAATCCGCTATAGTGTCAAGCTTGGAACCTTTCCAACTTATTGCGCCTCCATTCTAGGTGAATACATACCCAGACTGAGACATGGAATCATCCTTGTCTGTCTGGAGCTGACATCCGTATACCCACGTATCACCATGTACCCTTCTCCATATATTAGGAACGTATCCTTAGTTCTTCTTAAGTACTTAAGAATCGTCTTAATAGTCACCCAATGATCCATTCCTAGATCAGACTGGTATCTGCTCGTGACACTCAGAGCATACGATACATCGGGCCTCATACATAACATAACATATATGATAGATCCTATTGCGGATGCATAGGGAATCTTACTCATGCAAATCCTCTCGTCTTCTTTGCGCAGACACATAGACTTCGAAAGGTGTATCCCATGCCTGATGGGTAGGAAAGCTTTCTTGGATTCCGACATGCTAAAACTCTTTAGCACTCGGTCTATATATGTAGACTACGAAAGACCAAGCAACTATTTCGATCTATCTCTATAGATCTTAATCCCGAGGATGTAGGTTGCTTCTCCCAGGTATTTCATGGAGAATATCTTGGACAACCAAATCTTAACTGACTGTAAGATTGAAACATCGTTTCCTATAAGTAATATGTCATCGACATACAATACTAGGAACACGACTGCACTCCTACTAACCTTCTTGTACACACAAGGTTCGTCTGGATTTTGTGAGAAATCAAACCTTTTGATTATCTCATCAAAATGAATATTCCATCTCCTGGATGCTTGCTTCAATCCATATATGGACCGTCACAATTTACATACCTTGGTTTTATCAACCGATGTGAAACCCTCAGGCTGTATCATATACATGTCCTCGAGCAGGTTTCCATTAAGGAAAGCTATTTTCACATCTATCTGTCATATCTTATAATCATAATGAGCCGCTATGGCCAGGAGCATCCGAATGGATTTAAGCATAGCTATAGGCGAATAGGTTTCGTCATAATCAACACCTTGCTTTTGACTATATCCTTTCGCCACCAATCTAGCCTTATAGGTAATCACATTACCATCCATGTCGATTTTCTTCTTGAAAACCCACTTGCACCCTATAGGCTTTATGCCTTCAGGTGGGTCAACCAAGTTCCAAACTTGGTTTTCATACATGGAATCCATTTCCGACTTCATGGCTTCAAGCCACTTATCACTTTCTGAACTTGTCAGAACTTCTTCATAACTGGTAGGCTCCTCATCATCAATGAGTAACATGTCGTTCGATTCACTTACGAGAAATCCATATCTCTCAAGAATGTTGCATGTTCTACTAGATCTACGAAGATATAGTGTTTCAATAGGTCAAATCGATTACTCATCACTATGAGTTATCGGCTGTTGTGCTTCACCAAGTATCTCATCAATGTCTATTTGAGTCTCTTGAGCCTCCTCAAGCTCGATGACACTCCCACTATTTTCTTGCAAGAGAAACTCTTTCTCTAGAAACACAACATGCCTTGAAACAAACACCTTTTGTTCCACAGGATGATAGAATTGGTAACCCCTTGTTTCCTTAGGGTATCCAATAAATAGACATTTATCAGACTTAGCATCTAATTTGTCTGATACAGTCCGCTACACATAAGCAGGACAACCCCATATCTTCATGTAAGATACATGAGGTTTCTTACTATTCCATATCTCATATGGAGTAGTGGAGACTACCTTGGTTGGTATTCTATTTAACAAGTAAACAACTGTCTGAAGTGCATAGCTTCAAAAGGACTTGGGAAGATTCGCATGATTCATCATTGACCTAACCATGTCTAACAAGGTCCGGTTACGCCTCTCAGATACACCATTATGCTGTGGTGTATATGTCGGAGTCCATTGAGACAATATACCATTATCTCTTAGATAATCAAGAAACTCTTGACTTAAGTATTCACAACCTCGATCCAATCGAAGTATTTTAATATTCTTGTCATGTTATTTCTCTACTTCATTTCTGAATTCTTTGAACCTTTCAAAGGATTCAGACTTGTGTTTCATCGAGAACACATACTCAAACCGTGAGTGATCATCGGTGAAGGTAATGAAGTAGCTATAGCCTCCTAAAGCTTGAGTTGACATAGGTCCACATACATCAGTATGTATTAGACCTAGCAACTCTTCCACTCGTTCACGTTTTCTTGTAAAAGGTAACTTAGTCATCTTGCCTTTTAAGCATGATTCGCATGTATCGTATGAATCCAATTCAAACGATTCCAGAATTCCACATCGGTGTAATTCGGACATGCGTTTCTTGCTTGAATGGCCAAGACGACAATGCCACATATAGGAGTCTAATTGATTATCCTTTCGAGCACGCTTGTTGCTCGCTTCGATATTGAAAACGTCACTGGATAGGTCCAATGTATAAATACCATTGCTTAAAGTTCCATTCCCATAAAGAACTCCATTCAAAGTTATGTAACAACAATTGTTACTAAAAGTCAAATGGTACCCATTTCTATTTAAATAAAAAATAGAAATGATGTTCTTTATCAATGAAGGAATATAAAAGCAATTGTCCAGTTCTAAGACAAGTCCTGCATGGAGTTTCAACCAATACGTTCCGATGGCGAGTGCAGCAACCTTTGCTCCATTCCCAACATGTAAATTTGACTCTCCCTTGACGAGTCTTCTTCTATTCCTTATCCCATGTATGTCATTACATATATGTGAGTCACACCCAGTATCCAATACCCAAGTTTTTGAGGAAATAGAATGACAATCAATAACGAACATATCTGAAGAAGATGGAGTATCCGATGCCTTATTCTTTATCACGAACTCAAGATAAATCTTGCAATTTCTTCGCTAATGGCTCTCCTTGCCATAATGATGGCATGTGCCCTTTTGAGCTGATTTTTCCTTTTTAGCCTTTTTCTTCCCCTTCTGTTATTCCTTTGACTTCCTCTTAGAACCTTTCTTGGAGGAATCAACTTACAGCACCGTCCCCTGCTCATGCTTCATAGAAGATTCCATAGTCTTCAGCATGTTGAGCAGTACCACAGATGACCCTTCTTTCATCTCAGAGGTGAAGAGGAGCTTGGAGACTTCGAACCTTTCGAATCTCACTTGCTCATCAACCAACTCATAAAGATCAAAGACTATGGTTTGAGCATCCATATGCTCATACTGCTTCCGCAGCTTAGGTACCATCATGGCTAGCATGATCCAACTCGCCATTTTAGAATCAGTCACATGTTTCTGATAGGCCAACAATTGGTCCAGAGTTGCATTGTCACTAGGACGGGCGGGAAGAGGCGCTTCAAGGACATATGCAAGCTTTTCACCTTGAGAACAATTCTCAAGTTTCTAAGCCAGTCCAAAAAGTTCGGCACAGTCAATTTATTTGAATCCAAGATAGAGTACAAATTCAAAGACATCATGATCAATCATCCTAGAAATACAACTCGAGCATATATGAGAAAGATGATTTAAAATGCATCAATATACATTTATAAATCCCATTCATTTTTCGAATTTCAAAAACCCCAAAATCACTTCGGGAGATCGTAGGTCCATCTCCGAATGGGCTGATATCCAATATAGATATGAAAAACCTTGGAGAGAGTCCAACAAACCATTCATAACTACGAAGGTAGGTATCAATTATATCGATTGCATATCACATATGTGCAACTATCACAATGTGCTATCAACTAATTGAATGTTCACATATACATCGGGTTGTTAACACATTAACAAGTATGTATCATATGCATGGCACCCAACTTCACCTCCCTTCACATCGACCTTGGAGAGAGTACAATAAGCCGATGCTCCAGGTTAAAACCAACCCATTAATCGAGAAATAGTTTTAATATGGTTAGAGTGCATTCAACCAATTAGCCCAGCTTGGAGACAGTCCAACAACCAAAGCTAATGATTGACCTTTGACTCTTACCATATTAGTATTAAACTATTCCATGGTTTGAACATGTTCGGGTTCGAGCAGGGCTTGGAGAGAGTCCAACAACCCAAACAAGAAATGAAACTCTGGTTCTAACCATATTAATGGAAGGTGTAGGCTTTAATATTGAGTAAAGGTTTTTTATGTCTCATCCTCTTTGCATGCAAATAACTATTATCTACATGGCATGACATACATGACATACATCTACATGTCACGACACGCATGACATAATGATATGCATCTAATGCAATTACATGGCATACAATTATGACATGTACAAAATTTCCTTATATGTCATAACTATTTATGGAAATAAAATATGTTTAAGATTTGATTCTCCAAATCAAATCATGATTAAATTAGGAAACAAATTTCTAAATCTAATCACATATTTTATTTGTGGAAAGTGTTGATTAAGGAAAGTCAATTTAGGAAACAAATTTCCTAAATCATCAAAACTACTTATAGAAATAAAATATTTTAAGATTTGATTTCCCAAATAAAATCATGATTAAATTAGGAAACAAATTTCCAAATATAATCAAATATTTTATTTATGGAAAATATCAATTTCCATAAATACTTCTAACTTTTCAAAAGTAGAAGATTTCGATAAATACTTATAGACTTTCCAAAATTAAAAATTTCCAAAAATACTTCTAACTTTCCAAAAGTAGAAAATTTCCATAAACACATTTACGACTATCGCAAAACAATTTTACGATTATGTCGAAACGCAACCTGGGCACTGATACCACTGTTGGGTTTCCGGCACCGCGACGAGTGTGTGTTCGAACATGTTTCGTAAACAAGTGCACAGTGGAAGGAATAAAATAATAAATCTAATTTATTATAACACACACATCACATGCATGCATAGTACAACATGTGTAGACATAACCATAAATTCAAATTTTGCAATAAAAGGAAACTTAAACTACATATACCTGATGTATCACGTGTAGCGGGAAAGACATCAACCGGAACGATTCTCGCTAGAATCGTCTCTATCATTATCCACGCCGAGTATCTTCAGGATGACTTCACAAAGTGACGAGCCTCATCTTCGTATGGGTTACTACCCTCGTGTTGAAGACGATGTGATCGAGAGAAGATCACGATCCGAATCAAAATTTGGATCCAAAATGAGTCCTCAAAAACTCGCTTCTCCGGAGAGGTATTCGTCAACCGTTTGACGAATCCTTCGTCCTCCACCTATGAGGATTACCGGAGATCAAATCCCCGGCAAGGCTACCGCTGTCAGAGATCCAAACGTCATCCAAATGACGCTCCAACGAGAAGGAAACAAGCTGTCCAGAAAACTGGACAGCTTTGGTGGAGGAATAGGGACCGGCCAAAAGGGAAGGTTGAAGCTCACCTTATTGCCGAACCCAAAGGAGATCACCGGAGCTTCTCCGGCAGTAGCTCGACGCCGGCAAGGGGGAAGGAAAGTACCTTCTGGACGCCGGCAAGGGAGCTGGGTGGTGGTGGGCGGCGGCGCTAGGGTTGGCGCCGACTACACCAAGGAGAGGAGGGGGCGACAACAATTAGGGTTGCAAGGCTTTTGGATTAGGGCTTAACAAAAACCCTTAAGACCTATTTTATAGAGAACAAATTCTCTTAATGGTTATCGGATCATAACTAAAGCCCCGTTAACCCGTTCCATTAATTTAAGTTAAAATAAACCATACAATGATGGTTTATTTTAAGTTAAAACGAACCGAACCAACTTTGGTTCATTCGTTTAAAACAAACTAAACCCTTTTGGTTTATTCTCCTCCATTGGATTAGAACCAAACCAATTTGGTTCATCCATCATGTCTTCATAAGACACGGCCCATCCATGCTTCCATTGCAACTGAAACGATTTCATGCTCGATCCTTGTTTGGTCCAACCAAACCAAGTTTTTCTCGGTCTGAGAATCTTATTCTCAAGCTCGTTTTAAATCCTTCGGATTACGCTCGTTGTGCGTGTGACCAAATAGGTTCTCGGTTTATGTTGGTCATCTATAATTAATAATTAATTATAGAACGACCATGAGTGACACCTACTAGTACATCATGATCCCCAATTGACCGAAAAGATCAACGGTTGATCCAGAACTATTTCTGAAACCCTTTAGCAGCTCGAATGAATCGTGCCCCATTCCCTTCACTCATCTTATACCCACTTGGTTAAGGACATGGTCTATAGTGTCAGTCCCTACTAGGTTGACTACGTCACACCTAGCCCAAGTATCATTTCCTCGTCCTATGGATTCTAGTTACTGCACATGTATCGAAGAGTACCTTACTCTAAACATGTAATGCTTTGGCCAAAGACTTTAGTAACAATCCGAAGAGAGGCCATGGGTATACATCTCCTCGCAAGGAGTGGTGAATCCTTTATAAGATATTCAAATACCTTCGATCACTTTAACTTATACCCAATCATCCCCGGTCTACATCTCCTCAGAGATGCTTGCTTAAGATGTCAAAGCATAAGTCTTTATGATCAAGATGACTTGAATACCTCAAGTCAAAGGAACATCGCACTTAAGCTGCAATAAGAACTTCATTGACATATCTATATATGCAGAGAACCATATGAAGTCTTACGGTTGGTCACTCCAATTTATTAGTTACCATAACTAACATCCACGATTAACTCCGGATATGACAATGTCTCAAGCCAGTGAGAATCAGCTTCTTGGATACACCAAGGAGTATACCTCGTGCTAGTCTCGACAGAATCGATGGTGTTCAAATCCATCAATTCATCGACTAGGGATAATTCCGATACATCACAATTACACATGTAGAGATACTCACTAGTTGTGATCCAATCACAAATTCTCTCATGCTGTGAATCGTTTCGTGGACATTCAGTAAATGAGTTTTAGATCTAATCAAATACATCAAAAACATGTATACTCAAATAGTGAATCTTCATTTATCATATAAATGGTTCAAACATAAGGCGATTGCCTTAGGACATCTCTCATATATTACTAACATACTCGTGGATGTTTTGGTGGTACTTGATATGTTCTTGTGGACTTTTATTCGATTTGTTTTGGTTGTGTATTCTTGTTCAGATGGAAAAAGAGGTAAGTCTAGATGTTGTAGACTTTTTATTTACTTTGGTTGGTGGCCTGAGGCCCATATATTATATGTATGTGTGTTTTATGTTCTGATCATGTTGGCCAATGTATAGTGGGTCGTGTGCGCCTTGTATTCAAGATTCGTATTATCACCCGTTCAGGGGAGATGCTGCCGGATTTTCATCTAGCGAAGACTCCCTCGGGGCGTGACACTTTGGATCAACAAACTCAAATTTTTTAAAAGAATTTATAAACCTTATGGAACAAGAATTTGAAGTGAGCTTAGTAGGTGAGTTAAACTTCTTTTTAGGTTTACAAATAAAACAAACAAGAGATGGTAACTATATATACCAAAATAAGTATGCAAGAGAATTAATTAAAAATTTTGGTATGGAAAATGCAAAAGATATTAAAACACCTATTGCTACGAATGTTATATTAAATGAAGACAAAGAAGGAAAGTCTATATATCTAAAGTACTATATGAGTGTCGTAGGTAGTTTACTATACTTAACTACAAGTAGACCCGACATACTATTTATAGTAAGTATGTGTGCTAGATATCAAACTTGTGCTAAGGAGTCACATTTAACACATGTCAAAAGAATACTAAGATACATTAAAGGAACAATTAATGTAGGTATGTGGTACCCAAGATCTAGTAACTTTGAGTTAATAGGATACTCTGACTTAGACTATATGCAGGGTGTAAACTAGATAGGAAAAGTACTAGTAGAGGATGTCAACTCTTAGGATCATGCTTAGTAAGCTGGTTCAGTAGGAAGCAACATTGTGTTGCTCTTTCCACAACTAAAGTAGAATACATAGCATTAGGTGAATGTGTAGCACAACTATTATGGATGATGCACACACTTAAGGACTTCGAACTAGATTACAAAAAGGTAAAAACTTTAGTTGATAACATAAGTTCAATAAATTTAACTAAAAATCCAATTCATCACTCATGCACTAAACACATTGAAGTTAAACATCATTTTGTAAGGGATTATGTGGCAAAAGGTAGTATTGAACTCAACTATGTTGAGTCCAAATCAAACCTTGCCAACATCTTCACTAAATCACTTCTGGAAGCAGAATTTAGTATGCTTAGAAGACAATTAAGTTTAGGCTTGGTAGATTAGGAAGTTTTTATGCTTATTATTCAGAATTTATTTTTGAAAAGTAATATTATATTATATTATTTAAAGAAAATTGAAAATTAATCTAGATTAGGTCAATCTAGATTTCTTGATCCTATAGATTTAAGTTAGCCTTCACATCTCACAAACACCCAGGATTAACTGTTTGTGTATTGAGTCACGAAGATGGGCGTGAGATGTTAGGACTACACCCCTGGTTCCAGATGTAGATCCAGTGCATCGACATGAACCAACAGGGGGTTTACAAGAGTAAATCGATCACTTCGATGACTAACTCTAATTCAAAGCTTGATGATTAATTCTATATCATTTGAGATAGTAAAAAGTTGGGCATTTGCTTTAAGGAGGATTTTTAGATGTGTATTTTCAAAATATAAATATAATATTTAGGAATTCATGCTTGGACTTATTCCCTATCATTCTTGGATCGACTTGAAATTTTTTGAAAATTTTGAAAATAAGTTTTTATTCAGGGGGAGTTTGAAGAGTTTGAAAAGTTTTGTAAAGGTTGAAATTTTTTGAAAAGTTAGAAAAATGTTTGAAAATTTTGAAAACATAAAAATATCAAGGGGGAGTTAGACAAATTGTTGAAAAGCTTAAATTTAGTTTTTGAAATCAAATTCGTGGGTGAAATATTGAGCTTGAAAAATTTTCATTTCAACTCTCCACTATATCATTCTTTCATTTTTAAATTTGATCTTTATTTTGATGTATGTCAAAGGGGGAGAGAAGAGATATAAAGTTAGAGATTTATTAAAAGAAGAGATTTATTGAATGAAAGATGCAAAAATTTGATAAGGGTTTATGCATCTCATACATGGTTTATTTTATGCATCTATTATACATATCAAACTTTGTTAGTTCATCTCTTATACTTGTCAATATTTGGATATTGGTATTTAATTCTCCTAACTTTAACTGATGTGTTGTCATACATCAAAAGGAGGAGATTGTTGATGCAGTGAGCATCACTCCGTAGTTTTGATGTATGAACCATAGTTAAATGTTAGGATTCACTTGTATTCTTATATCAATATTAAGTGTGTAGGCTTAATAGGAAGTCCTATTAGGTCGTGTTGACCGGATACTAGGCATGTATCTTGACAGATCAGGAGGATCGGACATGAGGCATGAAGTCCAGATGGGTCACATGGAATGACATTTGGCATGAAGACCAGTTGGGTCAGGAGATCGGACAATCAGCAAAAAGTCCAGCTGGGTCAGGCAGACCGGACAGTTGGTGGATGCCCTGGTGGGTTAGATTGGATGTCAAGAGTGGTAAGTCTGGTAGGTAGCCAGCAGGTAAGCCTCAAGTGAAGAGGTGAGGTCGAGTCCTCAATAGGTGGACAAAGCTAGGCGTCGATCCGACGAAAAGTCCGCATGGGACTTAGTAGTCGAGTTCGAGCAGCATTACTACTACTGCCAACTTTTATATTATCTATTTGTGGTAATCCTATTTTGCAGGGATTAGTCGACTGGATGGATTCAAGTCAATTGAAGTTCAGTCGATTGGAAATGGATTAGTCGACTGGATACCTATTTGGCAAGATCAGCTGGTGATCGATCGGAGATCGTGCGACGCAAATGGAAAGAGTTTCAGTTGACTGAAGGGTTTGAGTCAACTGAAGAGGCAAATTTCCTGATGCGGAGCCGAGTGATGTGGAGTCGACTGGAGAGGTTTTAGTCGACTAGAAGACCACGAATTCCATATCGACGGGCTGATGTGGAGTCGACTGGAAGGCATTCCAGTCGACTGGAAAAGGTTTATAAAATATATGCTCGACCGGATCCGAGTAGAACAACTAATCTACGTCGAAGTGATGCTAAAATACTTGCTCATCCATAAAATTCTCATTCCACAACAAGGCGACCTTCCGACACTCTGCGACTACCTCGACAATCCTTAAGTGTCAGTATAAAGTCTTGTATTTCTTTTTAACTTATTATTTCGCTTGTGTACTTAACTTTAAGAGTGGGTAATCTGTTACCCAACTCTAATATTTGTAAAAAGCGAAACCCTCCGAAGTTGAGAGTTCTAGAGTCGGAGGGTAGTTAGTGATTGCCCATCGAGGTTGCTCTCGGAAGAGCTTCCGACCTCAGACTAGCAACCCAGTTAGGGTTGTGAACCAAGTAAAATAAAAAGTGTTATTATTTTCCACTTCATACTCACAATATTTTTCAAATATTATAAATTGTTTTAAAATTAAAATAAATTTTTTAAACCTCCGAGATTCACCCCCCTCTCTCGGAGAAACACGATCCTACACCTAGAGTATACACAGGTGTCCCTTAGCTGATCTAAACAGATCATCTATCCACAACGAAGGATATTTATTCTCAACAACTACTACACTCTATCATCGAGAATCGATGCATAACCTCATAGGTCCATCTCTCTTTTAACAAAGAGTTCCTAATCTTCCTAGAAGAAATACTAGGACAGATAAATATCCCATCAAATACCTCCTATATTCACAACTTACGTTCTTTCAATTTCCATAGTGTATAACAACATTGATACAAATAAAAATTATCTCTTGGTACAATCATCATTCTAACAAATACCTCATGTGCATCATCAACCTTGCCAACTTTGCAAACCCGATCGATGAGGGTATCAAAACAACTCGATTTGGCTCACAACCAATTGAATGACATTGCCTTGAGTACATCACGAGCTTCAATTACTTTGTGAGTTTTGCACTATCCCTCAGCTAACGCACCATAAGTAAAAATATTTAGCTCTAAAATATCATTACCTCAATCGGTAAAGTAATCATCCGAAATTTCCTCCTAATAAAAGGTCTTCAATATTGAAACTACTTCCGAAATTACATCGATCGTATACTTTACTTTCCTATACAGTGACAAGCCTAGGAGTTCATCTGAAATTACATTCGAATACACTTGAATTATATGCACATCTGAAAGATATATTATACCATCATTTCAACAATTTAACTATCCATAAGGATATGTCTATAGTAAAAGTATGTTTACCAAAGTCTATGGACATCCCTTGACTTCTTGGTCGTTAGCCAACATATCACCCGATGGTAAAGATATCACCGACCCATGAATCGATGTATAGGAACCCTTCTAATTCTATCTAAGATTGTTCCAGACAAAGATACCTATAAACTACTAGTATCTCGCAATATATCAACTGAGAGGGTAAACTAAAGTAATACCCTGAACGATCAATCCTTCGACCCTCTACATCTCCTCTCGAGTAAATATGTAAACTCATCCAACTTCTATTCTTGATGACTAAGTTTCGATAGATGCAAAAGAATTATCATGGAGGAATTGAACTCAATAGCTGAAATTAAAATGCAAACTACAAAGACTGCAATAGAGGTGGTAAACATGATTGTACTAGTAGAGAGTACACCACCGATTGTAAAGTACTAAATAACTACAAATATCATAGCACACTCCAACTCTGCAATTACAATAGATGCGCCTGAGGTGATGACAGTTGTTGTTGACTAGATGCTTGAGTCTTCTAAGATGTCTTCTGCTGATCTTGCTGAGTAAATCGCTTCCCCTAGAGGGAAGTATAAAAGAACCCCAACTATGCCAAAAGTAGTAGATCGTTGTTGGTGTGATAACCCAATCTTCTGTGATGATCTCTGCTGTCGAGATTGTTCATCATCCTCCTGAAACAACATCGATAGTCTTCAACTGAGTCTTCGAAGTACACCTTCACATATATGTATTGATTGTTTACTATAGAAGCAAACAGATTGATCCAACGGATAATCCGACTCTGTGTGTCTTTGTGATCCACACTGCACACGCATAATCCGGAGTCTTTCTCTGATTTCGCAGATGTGCACGAGAACATCCTGATGATCTGCGGTTGGTCTTCTCTAATCGGAAAGTAGCTCATAACCCATGACTCCGATCTTACTACTCTTTGTCTAACATTCGGAGACTTATGATTCCAATATATGACTTGCAATGTCTCCTTATTGACCTCCAACTCTTAACACACTTGCACGGAGTCATTTCTATATTCATGACTCGATTAGACGCCTTCTGGTAGAATCTGATAGAAGATCCAAACATCCTGATCACAATGTAAACCAATAAACCCTGGGTTGTTTAAGACATCCATTACACTCTTGAGCTATTAGGTGGGCGTAAACTCTGCATGTCTAACGACTCTGTATGGTATTCCATTATCGACGATCACCCTACTTGAAGCTCAAGAATTCTCTGACAACAAGTCAAAGAAAGTGCCGTGGGGAAATACTCTCCCACAACATCACTAAATCATGATCAAGTGATATGTTATTCCCCGAAGGTTATTTCCTACATCTTCCACTAAGTACCGGCTTAATCGCGAAGATGATATACATCTAACTCTACTTTTCCTGCATCACACAAGTTAAGTACTCAAAAGGACCTTCAAAGTTAAACAACCCAACACGACCAACTCAGGGATCAAAATCCCTATGAAACACCATATACTAATCCTCCACCATCTGCATCAACAATGTTAGTGAAAGCCCTAGAGCCAATCATGTGATGATAGTTGTATGGACTTATTGTATCATATTCCTATTTATAAAGGCATGGTTATTATATTTACTTGTATTGGTGCCAAATAAATAAATATAATAACATCCTTGAGTAGTAGGTTCTTATCTATATCAATCGATTGGTTGAATCGATAATGAGATGATATATAGAACACTACTCTTAATCATTCCTAGTCAAGTATTAACATTGAGGGACAATGTTAATGCGTAGAGACTAGCATGTAGGTTAACTCGATGACTTGATCTCACAAGTCATGGATATGAGATATCAAGTTGACACATGGATATACATTAGAGAATGTATACTGAATGACCCGTCATGAGAAAGTATCATGGATCGTTCTATGAGTGTCATATACTTTCTCATGTGGCTATTAGTATGACTATTAGTCCTTAGACCTGAAGTCACCATGGTTTCCTACATAAGGAGTTACATACTTTGGCTTCGTCAAACGTCACCCGTAAATGGGTGGACTATAAAGGCGATTATTGGGTATATAACAAATTATACGGAGGGATGTGAGTGATGTAGATGGGATCTGTCCCTCCTATATAACGGGAGTGACATCATTATTCTTGATAGAGTGAGACCACGAAGTGCATGACCATGCCCAAATGAGTCAATATGAAATATTGAGCTCATTTGATTAGAGTGAGTCTACTTGGAGTTCAAGATATAGATTATACCGAGGATGACACGATCTATGCCTCAATTTGTCAATCTAGATGTCAAGGATTGTCACACCCGCCCTTTCCTAAGGTCCGGAGGGGCGGCGCGACGCGACCGTACATACATACATCGTACTACTTACAGCGGAAGACTATACATATCGTACTTCTTACAGTGGAAGACTTTAGACATATTTTTTTTTCTTTTAAACATAACATATATCGTCATTTCATAGGTACTTCTTCTTAACATAGAGCATGCATCATTATTTCATAAGTACTTAGTGCTTAATTCAAAATCATAAACAAAACATCTTAAGGAAAACATGCATAAGGGACATAACAGATCTCTTCCACCATGCCACTGCCACACACACTTGCCCCTCCTGTTGCTCCCTTTACCCTTATCTGCAGTATAAGGGAAAATAAACTATAGGCACATAGGCTTAGTAAGATCCTGTCCTACTCACAAAACCATACATCGACATTAAGCATAGCATGTGACACTCATAACATATAAGCAACATAACATGTAACATATGTGACATAAGCAAACATAACATGTAGCATAAATAACATAAGCAAACATAACATGTAGCATAAATAACATAAGCAAACATAACATGTAGCATAAGTAACATAAGCAAACATAACATGTGACATATATAACATAAGCAAACATAACATGTAACATATGTGACATAAGCAAACATAACATGTAGCATAAATAACATAGCAACATAACATGTAAACACAAATATAACATGGTAATCATAACATGTAAACATATGCGTAAACAAAAATATAACATGGTAATCATAACATGCAAACATATGCGTCAACACAAATATAACATGGTAATCATAACATGTAAACATATGCAGGATGCTCTTTGAAAACATATATTATAGGTACGTAAACATAAATCTCAACATATTGGGCCCGGCATTGTACCACATCATCATCATCATAGCGCGGATCCCTAAATAGACCCGATGTAGCAAGTCTCGAACCTACTAGGTTACTAGGCCCGATCTTAGTCCGTCGACCTAGGGGCCATCGTCATAGCGTAGAAGCCCATCCTAGGCCCGATCTTAGTCCATCGACCTAGGGCATCTAGGAGCCCATCCCATACTAGGCCCGATCTTAGTCCGTCGACCTAGGGGCAATCATACATAGAAGCCCATCCTAGGCCTGATCTTAGTCCGTCGGCCTAGGGCAACTTAGGAGCCCATCCCTTTGGACCTTGTTAGGGTCCTGGTACAAGTCATGCAGAAGATAAAATACTTATATGCTTTTTATTATAACATATCTTATTTCATTTCGCAAACATATCATACTTCATTTCATAACATATCATATTTCACTTCATGAAGATATCATATTTCATTTCATAAACATATCATACTTCATTTCGTAACATATCATATTTTACTTCATGAACATATCATATTTCATTTCATAACATATCATATTTCACTTCATGAACATATCATATTTCATTTCATAAACATATCATACTTCATTTCATAACCATATCATATTTCATTACATAACATATCTCAGATATCACACACATATAGGGCATGGCATAAGGCATAAACATTAAGAGCAAGTAAGCACTAACCTAGAGCATGTTATCTTCATCTAGCATCATTTAACATCACAAGTTAACATGAACTCACCTAAGCATAAACACATGTTAACCTGACCTAGAGCATGTTATCTTCATCTAGCATCATTTAATATCACCTAAACATAAAACACATGTTAACCTAACCTAGAGCATGTTATCTTCATCTAGCATCTTAACATCATCATATACATACAAAATATGGTATAGA
Source organism: Wurfbainia villosa (assembly GCA_025175895.1). Lineage (NCBI taxonomy): Eukaryota > Viridiplantae > Streptophyta > Magnoliopsida > Zingiberales > Zingiberaceae > Wurfbainia > Wurfbainia villosa. The sequence continues at coordinate 30,742,326 of CM045995.1, forward strand.
ATTTCATTGAAACCTCAAGAACAATGTTTGGCCGAATGGTTCATGGGGGCTTTTAGGGTTAAACTTTTAACCTAATCGATCTAACATCCTAACATCATCACATACATACAAAATATGGTATAGAATTTCATTGAAACCTCAAAAGCAAGGGTTGGCCGAATGGTTCATGGGGCTTTTAGGGTTAAACTTTTAACCTAATCCATCTAACATCCTAACATCATCATATGCACACAAAATATGGTATAGAACTTCATTGAAACATCAAAAGCAAGGGTTGGCCGAATGGTTCATGGAGGCTTTTAGGGTTAACTTTTAACCTAATCCATCTAACATCCTAACATCATCATATGCACACAAAATATGGTATAGAACTTCATTGAAACATCAAAATCAAGGGTTGGCTGAATGGTTCATGGAGGCTTTTAGGGTTAAACTTTTAACCTAATCCATCTAACACCCTAACATCATCATATACATACAAATTATGGTATAGAATTTCATTGAAACCTCAAAAGAAAGGGTTGGTCGAATGGTTCATGGAGGGTTTGATACAAAACTTCAATCGGAAAGCTACTTGTATGCAGGTGAGGGGATACTTACATCCTTCGCTTTTCTTTTTGGTTGGAAGATGACCTAAGGGAAGCAACCTATCCTTTCTTCTTTCTTGGATGGCTTTCGGCCAAAGGATGAGAAGGGGGAGGAGAAGTGGATCTCGGTGAGGAAGAGGATGAGAGGAGAGAAAATCAACTTGATAACTGATGTCTCCTCATTCCCCCCTATTTATTCATTTGAAGAGTCCCTTAGTCTCCCTTACCCCTAACTATAATTTCCCATATTCCTCTAATAATACAATCTTGTTGGGCTTCTGGTTAGTGGATGCATCTATAGGGCTTGGCTATCTCTAGAGGTTTGGGGTTCAATTCCTAGGCCTTGCATCCTTTTTGGCTTATTTTCTTTTATTTTTGAAAGAGCCCACATAAAGCCCATTATCATCAAGCCAAAAATTCTTATAAAATTGCTAGAAATTTTATGAGCATTACAAGGATAGAGGGACATTGTCACATATTGTGAGAGTTACAATTAGTAGTCACAAAGGTGATGTTGGAGCTCAACATTTTTGTAACTTGGGTAGCAATGATGTGTTGCTAGATACCGCTCATTGCTTATGTTCCTAAATCGGTTTAGGGACATTGCCAACGTTAGAAGAACCTATAGGGTCACACACAAAGGACAATTAGATGGAGATTAGGTTCATATGATGAACCATGAGGATTAGGTTCATGGGATGAACCAAATTGGATTAAGAGTATTCCAAATTAGACTAATTGAGTTAGACTCAAGTTGATTCAAGTGTTGAATGAGTCTAATTTTGATTTGATTCATTTAGTCAATTTAAATTAATAAATAGAGATTCATTAAATCAAATTGACTTGAATCAAGTGGTTAGATTTGATCAACCATGGGAGATAAGAGGTCAAGTTTGACTTGACTTGAGAGTGAAGATGAATGGTCAATTTTGACTTGACCATTTGCCAGGTCATGGTGACATGGCATGGGGGCTGGCCAATGATGATGCTCCACATCATCATGGACCGATCATGTGGTGCCACCTCATGAGGGAGACCAATATCCATTGGCTCTTGGAGTTACATGCATGCCTGTAACCCCCCAAGAATGTAGTGGCCAGCCATTTCATTTTTGCATTAGATGTGAATTGATTTGTGTGGTAACTCCATCTTCTTCCTCCTTGGATTACTCTCTCAAGCTCTCCCAATCCTCATCTTGGCCGAAACATCCAAAGGGTGCTAGCACACTCAAGGTTGTATTTTCTCCACCTATTGCTTGTGTGGATACCAATAGAGGAGTGTACACTTGACACTCTCGAGTTCCGACGAAGCTTTTGGACGAGCGGGATAAGCGAAGGGCATCACTTCAAGGGTAATTCTCTCACCTTCTAGATCTAAGGTAGATCTAGGTTTACTTAAGCACATACATGTTTTATTTTAATATATCTTCCCACAGATCTATTGGGTTTTTCCGAGCCGTAAAAACTGCTTTTTGCATTGCAAAAACCTCAGAAGCCCGGCCACGGATCCGTTCTAAGATATATAAAAATAAAATTCATGTATGTGTTTAAAAACCCTAGATCTACCTTAGATCTACAAGATAGAGTGTTACCCTCATAGTGATGCCCTTCGCTTATCCCGCTCGTCCAAAAGCTTCGTCGAAACTCAAGAGTGTCAAGTGCACACTCCTCTATTGGTATCCACAAGGAAAAATGGTGGAGAAAACACAACCTTGAGTGTGCTAGCACCCCTTGGATGGTTCAGCCATGATAGAGGATTGGGAGAGAGCTTGAGAGGAAGAAGATCCAAGGAAGAAGAAGATGGAGTTACCACCAAATGAATTCCATCTAATGGAATAAAGTGGTCGACCACCATATCTTGGGGGGTTACATGCATGCATGTAACTCCAAGAGCCAATGGCTCTTGGTCTCCCTCATGAGGAGGCACAACATGATAAGTCAATGATGATGTGGAACACCATCTTTGGCCAGCCCCCATGCCATGTCACCATGACATGGCAATTGGTCAAGTCAAAATTGACCATTCATCTTCCCTCTCAAGTCAAGCCAAACTTGACCTCTTATCTCCCATGGTTGATCAAATCTAACCATTTGATTCAAGTCAATTTGATATAATGAATCTGTATTCATTAATTTAAATTGACTCAATTAATCAAATCAAAATTAGACTCATTCAACACTTGAATAAAATTGAGTCTAACTCAATTAGTCTAATTTGGATTACTCTTAATCCAATTTGGTTCATCCCATCAACCTAATCCTCATGGTTCATCATATGAACCTAATCTCCATCTAATTTCTATTTGTGTGTGACCCTATAGATTCTTTTAACATTGGGAATGTCCCTAAACCAATTTAGGAACATAAGCAATGAGCGATATCTAGCAACACATCATTGCTATACAAGTTACAAGAATGTTGAGCTCCAACATCACCTTTGTGACTACTAATTGTGACTCTCACAATATGTGACAATCTCCCTCTATCCATGACATCTAGATTGACCAATTGAGGCATAGATCGTGTCATCCTCAGTACAATCTATATCTTGAACTCCAAGTAGACTCACTCTAATCAAATGAGCTCAATATCTCATATTGACTCATTTGGGCATGGCCATGCACTTCGTGGTCTCACTCTATCAAGAATAACGATGTCTCTCCCATCATATAGGAGGGATATATCCCATATACATCACTCACATCCCTCCGCATAATTTGTTACATTCCCAGTAATCGCCTTTATAGTCCACCCATTTAGAGGTGACATTTGACGAAGCCAAAGTATGCAACTCCTTATGTAGGGAACCATGGTGACTTCAGGTATAAGGACTAATAGTCATACTAATAGCCACATGATAAAGTATATGACACTCATATAATGATCCATGATACTTTCTCATGGGGGGTCATTCAGTATACATTCTCCAATGCATACCCATGTGTCAACTTGATATCTCATATCCATGACTTGTGAGATCAAGTCATCGTGTTGACCTACATGCTAGTCTTTACGCATTAACATTGTCCCTAAATGTTAATACTTGACTAGGAATGATTAAGAATAGTGTTCTCTATATCATCTAATTCTCGATTCAACCAATCGATTGATATAGATAAGAACATACTACTCAAGGACGTTATTATACTTAGTTATTTGGAACCAATACAAGTAAATATAATAACCATGCCTTTATAAATAGGAATATGATACAATAAAGTCCATACAACAATCATCACATGATTGGCTCTAGGGCTTTCACTAACAATCTCCCACTAGCACTAGTGTCAATCACCGTAGTATCTAATACCCAATGACCAAGTGTGACCATCATGCTTTTTCTGTGCCAAAAACCTTGGTCAAGGGATCTGCGATGTTAGCCTCTGTGGGAACTCTGCAAATCTTCACATCTCCTCTTTCGATAATCTCTCGAATGAGATGGAAGCGCCGTAGTATGTGTTTGGTCCGCTGGTGTGAGCGAGGTTCCTTAGCCTGTGCAATTGCTCAATTGTTGTCACAATAGAGCTCTATTGGATCTGCTATGCTAGGAACCACCCCAAGCTCAGTATTGAACTTGCGGATCTAAACTGCCTCCTTTGCTGCCTCAGATGCAGCGATATACTTGGCTTCTGTTGTAGAATCAACAACTGTGTCCTGCTTCAAACTCTTCCATCTCACAGCGCCACCATTCAAGCAAAACATGAACCCTGACTGCGATCTATAATCATCCTGGTCAGTTTGGAAGCAGACATCATTGTAACCTTTTACAGCTAGCTCCTCATCGCCTCCAAATATCAAGAAATATTCTTTAGTCCTTCTCAAGTACTTAAGAATATTCTTGACTGCTATCCAGTGACTCTCACCTGGATCTGACTGGTATCTACTCATCATGCTCAAAGCATACAAGACATCATGACGAGTGCACAGTATGGCGTAAATGATAGATCCTATAGCAGATGCATAAGGGATCTTATCCATGAGGTCTCTCTCCTCGCTAGAAGAGGGACTTTGAGTCTTCGAAAGACTCACACCATAAGACATCGGTAGAAGTCCCTTCTTGGAATTCTGCCTGGCAAACCGTAGTAATACCGTGCCAATGTATGTACTCTGACTTAGGCCAAGCAATCTTTTAGATCTATCTCTATAGATCTTGATGCCTATAATATAGGCTGCTTCACCTAAGTCTTTCATTGAGAAGCACGTCCCGAGCCAAGTCTTCACAGACTGTAGCGAAGGAATATCATTCCCAATGAGTAGTATGTCATCCACATACAATAGAAGGAAGACAACAGTATTCCCATTAACCCTCTTGTAGACACATGGTTCATCTTCATTCTTGATGAAACCAAACTGTTTGATCGCTTCATCGAATCAAAGATTCCATCTCCGAGAGGCTTGCTTTAGCCCATAAATGGACCTTTGCAGCTTGCATACTTTCCCAGTATGCTATGGATCTTCAAAACTCTCAGGTTGTGTCATGTACACATCCTCGAGTAAGTTTCCTTTCAGAAAGGCAATTTTGACATCCATCTGCCAGATCTCATAATCGTGGTATGCTGCAATAGAAAGCAATATCCGAATGGACTTAAACATCGCCACTGGAGAAAAGGTTTCATCATAGTTAATACCATGAATTTGCTTAAGTAAACCTAGATCTACCTTAGAACTAGAAGGTGAGAGCATTACCTTTGAAGCGATGCCCTTCGCTTATCCCGCTCGTCCAAAAGCTTCATCGGAACACGAGAGTGTCAAGTGCACACTCCTCTATTGGTATCCACACAAGCAATATGTGGAGAAAACACAACCTTGAGTGTGCTAGCACCCTTTGGATGGTTCGGCCAAGATGAGGATTGGGAGAGCTTGAGAGAGTAATCCAAGGAGGAAGAAGATGGAGTTACCACACAAATCAATTCACATCTAATGCAAAAATGAAGTGGCCGACCACTATATTCTTGGGGGTTACATGCATGCATGTAACTCCAAGAGCCAATGGCTCTTGGTCTCCCTCATGAGGTGGCACCACATGATAGGTCCATGATGATGTAGAGCATCATCATTGGCCGGCCCCCATGCCATGTCACCATGACATGACAATTGGTCAAGTCAAAATTGACCATTCATCTTCCCTCTCAAGTCAAGTCAAACTTGACCTCTTATCTCCCATGGTTGATCAAATCTAACCACTTTATTCAAGTCAATTTGATTTAATGAATCTATATTCATTAATTTAAATTGACTAACTGAATCAAATCTAAATTAGACTCATTCAACACTTGAATCAACTTGAGTCTAACTCAATTAGTCTAATTTGGATTACTCTTAATCCAATTTGGTTCATCCCATAAACCAAATCCTCAAGGTTCATCATATGAACCTAATCTCCATCTAATTGCCCTTTGTGTGTGACCCTATAGGTTCTTGTAACATTGGCATTGTCACTAAATTGATTTAGGAACATAAGTAATGAGCGGTATCTAGCAACACATCATTGCTACCCAAGTTACATGAATGTTGAGCTCCAACATCACCTTTGTGACTACTAATTGCGACTCTCACAATATGTGACAATGTCTCTCTATCCTTGACATCTAGATTGACCAATTGAGGCATAGACCGTGTCATCCTCGGTACAATCTATATTTGAACTCCAAGTAGACTCACTCTAATCAAATGAGCTCAATATCTCATATTGACTCATTTGGGCATGGCCATGCACTTTGTGGTCTCACTCTATCAAGAATAACGATGTCACTCCCGTCATATAGGAGGGATATATCCCATATACATCACTCACATCCCTCTGCATAATTTGTTACATACCCAGTAATCGCCTTTATAGTCCACCCATTTACGGGTGACGTTTGACGAAGCAAAAGTATGCAACTCCTTATATAGGGAACCATGGTGACTTCAGGTCTAAAGACTAATAGTCATACTAATAGCCACATGAGAAAGTATATGTCACTCATATAACGATCCACGATACATTCTCATGGTGGGTCATTCAGTATACATTCTCTAATGTATACCCATGTGTCAACTTGATATCTCATATCCATGACTTGTGAGATTAAGTCATCGAGTTGACCTACATGCTAGTCTCTACGCATTAACATTGTCCTTGAATGTTAATACTTGACTAGGAATGATTAAGAGTAGTGTTCTCTATATCATCTCATTATCGATTCAACCAATCGATTGATATAAATAAGAACCTACTACTCAAGGACGTTATTATATTTAGTTATTTGGCACCAATACAAGTAAATATAATAACCATGCCTTTATAAATAGGAATATGATACAATAAAGTCCATACAACAATCATCACATGATTGGCTCTAGGGCTTTCACTAACAATCCCCCACTAGCACTGGTGTCAATTACCGTAGTATCTAATACCCAATGACCTAGTGTGACCATCATGCTTTTTCTATGCCAAAGCCTTGGTCAAGGGATCTGCGATGTTAGCCTCTATGGGTACTCTACAAATCTTCACATCTCCTCTATCGATAATCTCTCGAATGATATGGAAGCGTCGTAGTATGTGTTTGGTCCACTAGTGTGAGCGAGGTTCCTTAGCCTGTGCAATCGCTCCATTGTTGTCACAATAGAGCTCTTTGGGATATGCTAGGCTAGGAACCACCCCAAGCTCAGTAATAAACTTGCGGATCCAAACTGCCTCCTTTGCTGCCTCAGATGCAGCAATATACTCAGCTTCTGTTGTAGAATCAACAACTATGTCCTTCGTCGAACTCTTCCAGCTCTCAGCGCCACCATTCAAGCAAAACACGAATCCTGACTGCGATCTATAATCATCCTGGTCAGTTTGGAAGTTGGCATCACTGTAACCCTTTATAGCTAGCTCCTCATCGCCTCTAAATATCAAGGAATATTCTTTAGTCCTTCTCAAGAACTTAAGAATATTCTTGACTACTATCCAGTGATGCTCACCTGGATCTGACTGGTATCTACTCGTCATGCTCAAAGCATACGAGACATCAGGACGAGTACACAACATGTCGTACATGATAGATCTTATAGCAGATGCGTAAGGGATTATATCCATGCGGTCTCTCGCCTCTCTAGAAGAGGGATTTTGAGTCTTTGAAAGACTCACACTATGTGACATCGGCAGAAGTTCCTTCTTGGAATTCTGCATGGCAAACTGTAGTAATACCCTGTCAATGTATGTACTCTGACTTAGGCCAAGCAATCTCTTAGATCTATCTCTATAGATCATGATGCCTAGAATACAGGCTGCTTCACCTAAGTCCTTCATTGAGAAGCACGTCCCTAGCTAAGTCTTCATAAACTGTAGCAAAGGGATGTCATTCCCAATGAGTAATATGTCATTCATATACAATACAAGGAAGTCAACTGTATTCCCATTAACCCTCTTGTTGACACAGGGTTCATCTTCATTCTTGATGAAACCAAACTGTTTGATTGAATCATCGAATCGAAGATTCCAGCTCTGAGAGGCTTGCTTTAGCCCATAAATGGACCTTTGCAGCTTTCATACTTTCCCAGTATGTTGTGGATCTTCAAAACCCTCAGGTTGTGTCATGTACACATCCTTGAGTAAGTTTCTATTCAGAAATGCAGTTTTCACATCCATCTGTCAGATCTCATAATTGTGGTATGCTGCAATAGCAAGCACGATCCGAATGGACTTAAACATCGCCACTGGAGAAAAGGTTTCATCATAGTCAATACCATGAATTTGCATGAAACCTTTAGCCACCAATCGACCCTTATAGGTATGCGTATGTCCATCCATGTCAGTCTTTCTCCTAAAGACCCACTTGCATCCAATGGGTTTGACCCCTTCAGGTGGATCAACCAAAGTCCATACTTGGTTGGTGTACATGGATTCCATCTCGGATCTCATGGCCTCTAGTAATTTCTCAAAATCTGGGCTCATCACATCTTCCTGATAGGAGGTAGGCTCATTTTCAATGAGCATAACGTCATCATGGTCAGACAAGAGAAATGAGTATCTCTCAGGCTAACGACGTACCCTATCAGACCTACGAAGAGGTAGGTCTACCTGAACAGGTGGTTGTTCCACAACTCTTTGTGCAACAATCTCATCACCCACAACACTTTGTGGTTCCTGTTCAACCTCCTTCAAGGTCTCAATGCTATGGTCCTTATCTTGAATTTCTTCAAGATTGAACGTACTCCCACTAGTTTTTCTAGAAACAAAATCCCTTTCTAGAAAAACCCCAGTCTTTTCTACAAACACTTTGTGCTGACTAGGAATGTAGAAGTAATATCCCTTTGTGTCCTTGGGATATCCAACAAAATAACACCTATCGAATTTGGGTCCCAGTTTGTCTGAGACTTGGCATCGAACGTAAGCCTCATAACCCCAAATCCTCATGAAAGACATCTTGGGATTTCTCCCTGTCCATATCGTATATGGTGTCTTTATCACAGCCTTGGATGGTACACGGTTAAGAGTAAAGGGTGCTGTGTCTAGAGCATATCCCCAAAAGGATATAGGAAAATCTGTGTGACTCATCATAGATCGTACCATATCTAATAGGGTACGATTCCTCCTTTCGGATACACCAATCCACTGTGGTGTTCCAGGAGGAGTGAGTTGGGATAGAATCCCACACTCAGCTAGATAGTCACGAAACTCATGGCTAAGGTATTCACCACCTCGATCTGATCGAAGTATCTTAATACTCTTGCCAAGCTGGTTTTGTACTTCATTCTTGAATTCTTTGAAATTTTCAAACGATTCTAATTTATGTGTCATGAGATACACATAACCATATCTACTGAAGTCATCAGTAAATGTAATGAAGTACCTGTAAACTTCTCTAGCGACAATATTGAAAGGGCCACATACATCACTATGTATAAGTCCTAACAAGTCCGTTGCTCTTTCGCTGTGTCCACTAAAGGGAGTCTTGGTCATCTTGCCTAAAAGGCAAGACTCACATGTCTCATATGATTCAAAATCAAATGAGTCTAGCAGCCCATCCTTATGGAGCTGAGATAAGCGACTCTCATTTATGTGACCTAAGCGACAATGCCAGAGATAGGTTTGGTTCAACTCATTTGACTTGAACCTTTTGGTACTTATGTTATAGATAGGTCTCTCTATGTCTAGAAAGTAGAGTCCGTTCATTAGAGGTGCACTACAATAGAACATATCATTTAAATAAACTGACAACATTTGTTCTTTATTATAAATGTAAATCAATTATTTTCCAAACAAGAAACCAAAATTATGTTCTTAGTTAAAGCATGCACATAACAACATTCATCTAATTCTAGTACAAGCCCAGAGGGTAGAGATAGATCATAAGTTCCTACAGCAACAGCAGCAACTCTTGCTCCATTGCCTACTCATAGGTCCACCTCGCCCTTTGTTAATGCCCTGCTATTTCTCATGTCTGCACATTGGTACAAATGTGAGATGCACATCCGATATCTAATACCCATGATGAAGAAATAGATAGATTGACTTCTATAACATTTATACCTTAAGTAGAAGTCTCACTTCTCTTCTTCTTAAGATCTTCTAGGTATGCCTTGCAGTTACGCTTCCAGTGTCCAGCTTCCTTGCAGTGGAAGCAAGCCCCTTCCTTGGCCACCCCTCTTTTGGGGTTCAGTTCATTGCCTTTGCCCTTGGCTTGGGACTTTCCCTTACCTTTAGGCTTGCCCTTGCCTTTCTTCTTTTACACCATCAAAATGGCATCAAATTTTCCCTTCTTAAGGTTGAGCTCATCAGTTCTCAACATGCTGAGCATCTCAGGCAGTAGCTTATCAATTTCATTCATGTTGTAATTCATGACAAATTGATTGTAGCATTGTGGCAAAGACTGCAAGATCAAGTCAGTGGCTAACTCTTAGCCAAGGGAGAATCCCAATCTCTGTAGGTTTATTTTAAGCACATACTAACAACCCTTGCTCCATTGCCTACTCGTAGGTTCCTATACTGGTCCAGGAAATATGCTCCATTGAGCTTGTCCTTCTCAAGGATAAAATGCAGAGAGAGAATGTTCGTGTTTGTCGACATAGTAATCTACAACAAACAATGCAGAAAATTAATATCATATACCTTTTATCATTTAATTAGGCCTTTAATCAAATGATGCTCCCACTGAATTATAGGAATTTTGTAGAATCGAGTTATGGATGTGGTCAAACCACATTACTATATTCATACAAACTAGATATAATTCTTGCGGGACAAGATCCACATCATACTAAGCCTTGAGTTAGCTTTGGCTAAATCGCCCAAGACTTAGTACAGTCGGTGGGTAACATATTAGCGATTACATCTCTATGCAACTCTTGTTTATAGGATCAAGACCCAAATTTACAAAAGACCTTGAGTTAGCTTTGGCTAAATCACCCAAGATTTAGTGTAAATGCGATCTTATCCTATCTTTCCAACGGTTGGAATATGCCTATAGTTCTACTCGATCCAATTGAGTTAACTAGTTTTACTCAATCTAATTGAGCTTACTCTAACCCAAGCCATGATAGGTGGGACCAAGATTATCCCTCTGCACCCTACAAAGATAATATCCATTGCTCTGCTTTGGTAGATTCAACAACTACAAATGATCAAGGTAGTGATGGGTATCAAGGACTTGGTAGGCATTTACGAGTTGATTCGATTAAGATCTAATCTAATCGCAATGTGTATCATATACGCATTGAGGCCTTTATTATTCTATACTAGCATGCATCACATACATACAAGCATTATTCTAGGATGCATCTTATACATACAAGAAAAATATCCTAGCATGCATCATATACACACAAGCATTATCTACTAGCATGCATTACATACATACAAGCAAAATCATATATATATATATATATATATATATATATATATATATATATATATATATATATATATATATATATATATATATATATATATATATATATATATATATATATATATATATATATATATATATATATATATAATTAACTGTGATGTGGTCATGGCCCTACTACGATCTTCTCAAGCCAATGAGAAGATCTGATAGTCAACCTAGGGCTAGCGGCTTCTCCAAGCGCTTCCTTTGATCGCCATGTGTCGTCGGCACCCTTCTCGTAACTTCGTCTACAAGTGAACTTTCCACCGCTCCATTTTTTACATTACAAATATGAAACTCGAGTTACATTCGAGTCTAAATCTATTTACAAATAGAATTTCAAAAGAAGAGGTACGACGCGCAGGTCGCATACACTATACAACACACACAACCATAAAAATGGCACGCAGGTCGTATTATGAATTACAACATATCATCATCCAATCATATTGGGGTTCTTGGGCCATGACAATCACAGAATTATACATAATTCTAAAATATATATTTTTACATAAATTTTTTATAATTTTTCCTATTTTATTTTCAATTTTATGAGTCACCTCTCCATAACGGTCCCGCTAAGCGGTTTCCGGGCGCGATCGTGGGACAAGGCCCCTTTCAGGGATAGGGGCAGCACCCCTACTCGTAAAATAAACTTTGTGAGTGTCCGTACTATGATCTTACAGTGCTGATACCGCTTAAGTCACTGTCCCAAAAACCTAAAGCGAGAACTCGCCGTTTCGGAGAGTTTTTCTGATGGTTGAAGCCTACAAGTGTCCCAACACTCGTTGCTTCGACTCTTCGAGAAAAATACCCAAAAATTTGATAAAAATAGGAAATTTATAGAAACATAAAAATCTGTAATTTTTATATCTAATACAAAAACTACAAAAATGAAACACATAAATGCTTCGCTCGTGGCTCTAATACCACTGTTAGTGAAAGCCCTAGAGCCAATCATATGATGATTGTTGTATGGACTTTATTGTATCATATTCCTATTAATAAAGGCATGGTTATTATATTTACTTGTATTGGTGACAAATAACTAAGTATAATAATGTCCTTGAGTAGTAGGTTCTTATCTATATCAATCGATTGGTTGAATCGATAATGAGATGATATAGAGAACACTACTCTTAATCATTCCTAGTCAAGTATTAACATTCAGGGATAATGTTAATGCTTAGAGACTAGCATGTAGGTCAACACGATGACTTGATCTCACAAGTCATGGATATGAGATATCATGTTGACACATGGGTATGCATTGGAGAATATATACTGAATGACCCGCCACGAGAAATTATCATGGATCATTATATGAGTGTCATATACTTTCTCATGTGGCTATTAGTATGACTATTAGTCCTTAGACCTGAAGTCGCCATGGTTCCCTATATAAGGAGTTGCATACTTTGGCTTCGTCAAACGTCACCCGTAAATGGTTGGACTATAAAGGCGATTACTGGGTATGTAACAAATTATGTGGAGGGATGTGAGTGATGTAGATGAGATCTATCCCTCTTATATGATGGGAGTGACATCGTTATTCTTGATAGAGTGAGACCACGAAGTGCATGGCCATGCCCAAATGAGTCAATATGAGATATTGAGCACATTTTATTAGAGTGAGTCTACTTGGAGTTTAAGATATAGATTGTACCAAGGATGACACGGTCTATGCCTCAATTGGTCAATCTAGATGTCATGGATAGAGGGACATTGTCACATATTGTGAGAGTCGCAATAAGTAGTCACAAAGGTGATGTTGGAGCTCAACATTCTTGTAACTTGGGTAGCAATGATGTGTTGCTAGATACCGCTCATTGCTTATGTTCCTAAATCGGTTTAGGAGCATTGCAAATGTTACAAGAACATATAGGGTCACACACAAAGGGAAATTAGATGGAGATTAGGTTCTTTTAATGAACCATGAGGATTAGGTTGATGGGATGAATCAAATTGGATTAAGAGTAATCCAAATTAGACTAATTGAGTTAGACTCATTTTGATTCAAGTGTTGAATGAGTCTAATTTAGATTTGATTGATTGAGTAAATTTAAATAAATGAATAGAGATTTATTAAATCAAATTGATTTTAATGAAGTGGTTAGATTTGATCAAACATGGGAGATAAGAGGTCAAGTTTGACTTGACATTAGATGGAAGATGAATGGTCAATTTTGAATTGACCAATTGCCATGTCATGGTGACTTGGCATGGGGGCTGGCCAATTATGATGTTCCACATCATCATGGACTTATCATGTGGTTCCACCTCATGAGGTAGACCAAGAGCCATAGGCTCTTGGAGTTACATGCATGCATGTAACCCCCCAACAATAAGTGGTCGGCTACTATTCCTTGATGAAGGAATTCATTTTTGGTTTTGTAACTTCATCATCTTCTTCCTAGCTCTCCTTCTTGCTTTCCCAAGTCTTCCTTAGCCGAAATACCTAAAGGGTGCTAGCACACTCTAAGGTGTTTTTCTCCACCATTTGTCCGTGTGGATACTTGTAGAGGAGTGTACACTTGACACTCTTGAGTTCCGTCAAAGCGTTTGGATGAGCAGGATAAGTGAAGGGTGTCGCTACGAGGGTAATGCTCTCACCTTCTAGATCTAAGGTAGATCTAGGTTTACTTAAGCACATACATATTTAATTTTTATATATCTTTGCACGGATCCGTGGCCGGGCATTCCGAGGTTTCCCCAATGCAAAAAGTGATTTTTGCGGCTCGGAAAGTCCAATAGTGGTATTAGAGCCACGTACGAAGCATGTATGTGTTTTAAATTTGTAGTTTTTGTATTAGATATAAAAATTACAAATTTTTAAGTTTCTGTAAATTTCCTATTTTTATAGATTTTTTGGTTATTTTTCTCAAAGAGTCGAAGCAACAAGTGTTGGGACACTTGTAGGCTTCCACCGCCGAGAAAAACTCTCCGAAACGGTGGGTTCTCGCATTAGGTTTTTCAAACAGCGGCTTGAGTCGCTGTAAGATCTAGTAGGGACACTCGCAAAGTTTATTTTTACGAGTAGGGGCGCTGCCTCTATCCCCGAAAGGGGCCTTGTCCCGCGATCGCGCCCGGAAATCGCTTAGCGGGACCATTACGCAGAGGTGACTCATAAAATTAAAAAAAAATAGGAAAAATTATAAAAAATTTCTGTAAAATACATAATTTAGTATTATATATAATTCTGTGATGGTCGTGGCCCAAGAACTCCAATATGATTAGATGTTAATGTGTTGTAATTCATAATATGTCCTGCGTGTCGTTTTTGTGATTGTGCTTGTTGTATACGGTATGCGACCTGCGTGTTGTGTCTCTTCTTTTTAAAATTCTAGTTGTAAATAGTTTTGGACTCGAATGTAACTCGAGTTTCATGTTTGTAATGTACAAAATGGAGCGGTGGAAGGTCCACTTCTAGACGGAGTTACAAAAAGGGTGCCGACGACACATGGCGGTCAAAGGAGGCGCTTGGAGAAGCCGCTAACCCAAGGTTGACCGTCCGATCTTTTCATTGGCTTGAGAAGATCGTAGTAGGGCCATGACCTAATCACAATTAATTTATAAATATGTATATATGTTGATATATATATATATATATATATTTGTTATGCTTGTATGAATATTATGCATGCTAGGCTATTTTTCTTGTATGTATATGATGCATGCTAGAATAATGCTTGTATGTATGTGATGAATGCTAGTTTAGGATAATAAAGGCTTCAATGCGTATATGATACACATTACGATTAGATTAGATCTTAATCGGATCATCTCGAAAATGCCTACCAAGTCCTTGATACCCATCACTACCTCGATCATTTGTAGTTGTTGAATCTGCCAAAGCAGAGCAACACATATTATCTTGGTAAGGTGCTGAGGGACAATCTTGGTCCCGCCTATCACGGCTTGGGTTAGAGTAATCTCAATTAAATTGAGTAAAACTAGTAAACTCAATTGGATTGAGTAGAACTATAGGCATATTCCAACCGTTGGAAAGTGAGGATAAGATCACATTTACACTAAATCTTGGGTGATTTAGCCAAAGCTAACTCAAGGTCTTTAGTAAATGTGGGTCTTGATCCTATAAACAAGAGTTGCATAGAGATGTAATCAGTAATGTGTTACCCATTCATCATACTGTTAGGGTAATCTCTTGCCATAATAAGGTTTTGATGTGTGTGGCAAAGGGTTTAAGTTAGGTTGTTATTGTGATTTGATATGTGCGTTGGAGTCTTGCAGGGCTTATTAATTCGCACATGGAGCCATGGCGAGTTTCACATCTCATGACTCGGTCCTTGAGTCGGTGAAGGATTGCTTTGCGGAAGCCGTCCGCTTGGAGCATCCGAGGGACCGCCGGACGAGAAGCTTGGAGTGAAGCCGGAGGAAGTAGACTTCGAGGCAAGAGACGCGAAGGAGCATTGCAGAGTCGTGCGCCTGATGCTTCCGAGGGACGTGGCCGAGGATGAAGATAACTTCGAAGGCGAGGGACTCCGAGAGATGAGAGTGAGCGAATGTAACCCGGGAAGGGGTAGTAGCTCTTAGGTGAAACTTGGCTATTTGGCTAAGTGTCGGATGGGATTTCCTGACACCAGTCGACTGCCATGGAATGGCGATCGCTTCCGAGCTCGAACGTGGTTCGATTGGTTGTTTTAGCCAGTGATGATCGTCATATGTGGGCAATGATCGCCGAAGACTATCGATCATTCAAGGCAGCAGTCGACTGGTCGAAAGGGTTTGGCCACAGAACCACTCGTAGCCGACTGGGCAGTCGACTACGGAGGCAGCAGTCGACTGATGAGGTCCATCAGTCGACTGCCAAGTGTTCCGTTGGACTACAACGGTCGGGATCCGACGTGTTCGGAGGCCGTTGGAGTGGCGGCAGTCGACTGCAAAGGGCACCAGTCGACTGGTGGCGGCCAACGGGAAGAAAAGCTTCCTCTCTATAAAAAGAGAGGGTATGGACTTTTGGATGGCTAATGCTTATGCTCTAACTGATCTTCCAAGTGCCCCACAAGCTTTAAACTCTTCTTACTTTCTTTTACTCCATTCTTATTGTAAGAAGAGTGATCTTGATCGTAAAGGTTACCTCCACCAAGCTTGGTGCAAAGGAGAGACCAATAGTGGATTGGTTTTGGCGGAGTGATTCACCGAGGACGAATCGGGGACCATGGATTAGCGGCGTAGCCGTGAACCACGTTATACTATTGTGTTAGCGTTTGTTTTCTTGTATTTGTATTTGCTTTTGTTTATTGTTTCCGTTGCGCTAATTAGTTTTGTAGACGAACAAATATCGACATCCAACGATTGAGGGCTATTCACCCCCCTCTAGCCGGTCGTTCGATCCCCAACAAGTGGTATCCGAGCCAAGGAAAGCTTGTCAAGGACTAACCGCCACAATAAGCAACTTTCAAAATGGTCGGCTTCAACATCCATCCACCGAAGTTTGAAGGCGAATTCGCTTGGTGGAAGAAGCGAATGGAGGTATTTTTCGAAACGGATTTTGATATCATAATTACAATGGAATCCGGTTTCGTTTTGCCTAGGGATGAAGAAGGGAAGCCAATAGAGAAATCTAGGTGGACCAAAAAGCAAAGGGAAGAGCACCTTGCAAACTCAAAAGCCAAGCATCATCTCTTCAATGTGCTCCCCCAACAAGAGATCAACCGAATTAGGGAATGCTCAAGTGCCAAGGAGATGTGGGAGAGATTGGTTGAACTTCATGAAGGCACTTCGGAAGCCAAACTTGCAAGGAGAGACCTCCTCCGCTCCCAACTATCAAATATCAAATTGGAAAAGGGAGAAAAGGTAACATCATTACATTCTAGGTTTAAAGAAATATTAATTGGGCTAACAAGTGTAGGAGAAAAGCTCTCCAATCGGGATATGGTAATAAAGACCATAGATGCCTTTCCCCGGTCCTCAAGATGGAGCTCCATAGTGGACTCATTTTATATCTCCAAGAACTTAGAAGTAAGCACCTTGGAGGAATTCTTCTCAACCATGGAGCTTCATGAAACAAGTCTTGAAGGTATACAAGAAGAGCCTAGAATCCAACCTTCAAGGGGAGTAGCATTGATGGCAAACAAGGGGAAGAAGAAGATAGAGATTCCCTCCTCCTCCGATGACGAAGCTTCCTCCTCCTCCTCCATGGATAGCACGGAAGAAGCCTATATGGTAAGGAGGGTAAGACGTGCATTAAAAGGTTTTAGATTTAACAAATCAAATGATAGGAATAGAAGACCAAGGGGGAAGATCATTTGTTACAATTGCCAAGGAGAGCGACACATAAGGGACAATTGTCCCCTCTTGAACAAAAGCAAGGAGGAGAAGAGAAAGAAAGAAGAAAAGAAGAAGAAAAAGGGGAGCAAGAAGAAAAAGGAAGAGGAGAAGAAGGCAAAGGAAAAGGGGAAGGCCAAGGCATTCAAAGCAAAGACGTGGGATGACCCTTCCTCTTCCTCTTCATCATAATCGGAAGAGGAGAACGCTTTCATCACCAACCATGCTCTAATGGCATTTGATGACTCGGATTGCTCCTCCACCGAAAATGAAGAATCAAGCTCAAGTGGAGGGAGCTCTAGTGAAGGGGGAGCCTCTACATCCTCATCCGAAGAAGAAGAAGAGGACATGGAAACTATGGTAACTAATCTTTCACCTAGTAAAATAGTTTCTATGATTTCTAGCCTCACTAAGGACCTATTTAGAGCTAAGAAGAAAAATAAGAGCATGCTTGAGCAAATTAAGGACTTAGAAAATAAACTAGAAAAAGCATGCTTAAATGATGATAATATTTCTTCTAGCTTAAATGATGCATGCTCACATGATAACTATATGCCTTTGGATGTTAGTGATGCATGTATAGAAGAAAATAGGGCTTTAAGAGAGAAAGTAGATTATTTAACCAAAGCCCTAGAAAAGTTTACAATTGGCTCAAATACATTGAACATGATTATAGGGAGCCAAAGAGCTAGTTTTAATAAGAAAGGTCTAGGTTATAAAGAAAAGAAAATTGAAAAGGCCTACAAATGCCTAATTGCTAGGGGACAAGATAAGAAGAAAGTAATTGCTAGGAAATGGATTCCCAAGGAGTATCTTGTGAACCCCATAGGAAAGAACCTATTTTGGGTTCCAAAATCCATCCTTAAGGGTTAGAAAAACCCTAGGATAGTCAACCATATGGACTTGACCTATATCATATTTTTGGTTGACTTAGGATGGCGGGACAACATTTTTGAAATAGTGTAATGCTTAAATCATGATGATTAATGTAATTGCTATGTATATTTGCAATCATGATTTATGACTTTGATATTTGGCACATAATCATGAGAAATAGGGTTTAAATCATGCTTTAGGTGATACTTGCTTATTATCATGATATAATACCTAATGCATGATAACAATTCAATGAATACATGTGTTTCATGATCATAATGGGAAATTAAGTCATATATATCTTTATGATCATGAGGATTGTTAGGATGATACTTAACCTTGATAGAATTACATGAATAAAATGGTTAAGTATATATATAAATACCTCTAGGATGCATCTCACACTCACTATAGGCTACCATGATTGAAAACATAGCATGAGTGAGATGTTAGGATGATACAAATGTTCACTAATGCCTATGGCATTTAGATGGTCATTTAAGGTATCAAAATAGCAATAATAGACCAATCATGGGGAAGGCTTATGTTTAATTCATAGACATATTGCCCAAAGATCATGGTTGGATATTTCATATGTTTTCAAAACAATTTCATACTTTAAAATCTGTGTATTCATGTTTTGAAACAATCCAAATCAAAACTAGGTGTTAAAATGGATACTATCATGAACAAAAACCTAGTGGTTTTTAAAGCTTTTGGATTTTTGGCAAATCTCGGAAAAGATAATGATTTTTCATGGAAAACTAATTTTCACTGATAGATATACTTAAAAGTAACATGTTCCCAAAATTTCATGATTTTTCAAATTTTTTGGAATTTTTAATGCATTTCTGAATTTCGGTCCAAAAATTAGATATTTCTGAAAATCGCGTGCCAGTCGACTGGTAGTCTGAACCAGTCGACTGGTGGCCTGATATTCCGATCAGTAAAGGCTGATTTCATTTATTAAAACCATTTCTGGTATTTTCCTTCTATTATACTTGATGCCATGAGTTTATAACTTAGTGTTAATCTTTTTGATGGTGTCAAAGGGGGAGAAATGATTATGTTTAAGTTAATTATGATAGGGGAGAAATATGCATTGGGAGTTTCATGGATTAAGGGGGAGTTGCATATTTCTATATCATGTTCATGTTTACAAGCCTTCTTACCTTTAAAATTTCTATCAAATGTTTTTACCTAACTTAAACGGATTGTCACACATCAAAAAGGGGGAGATTATTAGGGTAATCTCTTGCCATGATAAGGTTTTGATGTGTGTGGCAAAGGGTTTAAGTTAGGTTGTTATTGTGATTTGATATGTTCGTCGGAGTCTTTCAGGGCTTAGTAATTCGCACATGGAGTCGTGGCGAGTTTCACATCTCATGACTCGGTCCTTGAGTCGGTGAAGGATTGCTTTGCGGAAGCCGTGCGCTTGGAGCATCCGAGGGACCGCCGGACGAGAAGCTTGGAGTGAAGCCGAAGGAAGTAGACTTCGAGGCAAGAGATGCAAAGGAGCATTGCAGAGCCGTGCGCCTGATGCTTCCGAGGGACGTGGCTGAGGATGAAGATAACTTCGAAGGCGAGGGACTCCGAGAGATGAGAGTGAGCGAATGTAACCCGAGAAGGGGTAGTAGCTCTTAGGTGAAACTTGGCCATTTGGCTAAGTGTCGGATGGGATTTCGACACGGTCGTGCCATGGAATGGCGATCATTATCAATCGAGCGTGGTTCGATTGGTATTATTGGTTATTGAGGCCAAAGTCGATTGCCATATGTAGGCGATCATTGCCAGACTCATCGATCATTCTTGAAAGCGTGATCGTAGTCGAAAGGGTTTAGCCACATAACCACTCATAGCCGGTAGGCGGTCGACTACGAGGCGGCGATCGTGATGAAGTCCATCGATCGGCGCCAAGTGTTCCGATTGGACTACAGCGGTCGGATCCGGCGTGTTCGGGGCCGTTGGAGTGGCGATCGGCCGAGCGTGATCGGTGGCGGCCAATGGGAAGAAAAGCTTCCTCTCTATAAAAAGTGAGGGTATGGGATTTTGGATGGTTAATGCTTATGCTCTAAGTGATCTTCCAAGTGCCCCAAAAGCTTTAAACTCTTCTTACTTGCTTTTACTCCATTCTTATTGTAAGAAGAGTGATCTTGATTGTAAAGGTTACCTCCACCTAGCTTGGTGCAAAGGATAGACCAATAGTGGATTGGTTTTGGCGGAGTGATTCACCGAGGATGAATCGAGGACCGTGGATTAGCGGCGTAGCCGTGAACCACGTTATACTATTTTGCTAGCGTTTGTTTTCTTGTATTTGTATTTGCTTGTCTTTATTGTTTCCGTTGCGCTAATTAGTTTTGTAGACGAGCAAATACCGACATCCAACGATTGAGGGCTATTCACCCCCCTCTAATCGGCCGTTCGATCCCCAACACATACTAAGACCTGGGCGATTTAGCCAAAGCAAACTCAAGGCTTAGTATCATGTGGATCTTGTCCCGCAGGAATTATAGCTAGTTTGTATGAATTTAGTAATGTGGTTTGACCACATCCATAACTCGATTCTATAAAATTCCTATAATTCAGTGGGAGTATCATTTGATTAAAGGCCTAATTAAATGATAAAAGGAATATGATATTAATTTTCTACATTGTGTATGTTGTAGATAACTATGTCGACAAACTGAAGGTTTTGCCCGGAAGCTCTGATTCCAGTTGAAGGGATTTCCCTTGTCGAGTCCGTGAGAGGAAACTTCGCTTCCCCTTCACCTCGGTTGCTTAACCATGGTGATCCCTTCGATGTCCCCGGATTAAAAATGTAATCCTAGACAAAAGGGATTCCCAAGACAACCAAATCATCGTCGTGCTATTCGTTTAGAGAGGTCACTTGAACAAACTAGTTGTCAAGCGACCATCCTCTATTCTACGAGTAGCCGCGGAATAGACGATGTCCGGATCGCCGGTTTTTGTGTTTATACTCGGGATCTCAGTATTATTTAGCCTATTTACAGAAATATAACATGCTTATATTTTGAAAAACAAACACAAGCAATGAAAAAAGAGATAGAAGAATAGTTATACCTCTTGGTCTTCTAATGTATGACCCTCCTCCTTTTGGACGTCGTGTGGGCGACGATCCACCAAAAGTCAAAGCTCCTAGATCGCAAAACATCCTTCCTTGCTTTTCCCAAGCAAGAGGAAGAAGAGAAACAATGTTTTTCTCCTTCAAAAACTCAACCAACAAAGAACTATAGAAGTTCTTGCCGCCGGCCAACTAGAAGGAGAAGAAGAAGATGATGATGGAAAACTACCAAGACACCAAGGGAAACCCTATATCTTGTTTCCACCACCTAAGGAGAAGAGAGGGGAGTGTTTTGGGCGCCGGCCAAGGGCTGGGAAGGGCTGGAATAGCTGCTGGACGTTGGCCACAAGGCAAGGAAGAAGAAGGAAAACTTGCCTTATTTGGTGCCACCCTTGCTTCCAAACCCTAACCCTAATTCCAATCCTATCTCAACTAAGATTGCCCTATTCTTGCCGCCCAAGCCTTGCTCCCTCTCTATCATCTTCTTCACGCCAACCCCATGCAACCTTTTATAGAGTTTGGGGATAAGCCATGAATTAATCTCCTCCATTGGTTCTAGGGATTTAATCTCAACCGTCGGATCTAGAGATTTAATCTCAACCGTCGGATCTTAGAGATTTAATCTCTACCAATGGATCTTAGTATTTTGTTTCTATCCATTGGATCTAATCATCTTGAGGTGTTAATGGGATACATTAGGGACCATGAGGAGAAGTTGGGTCTTGGCCACCCATGGATCAAGCCCACATAAAGTCCGATCCACTAATGATGATCCAATCCACTAAAGGTCCATCATTGATCTACCTCACCAACCCCCATATGATAATATGGGCTCCATATATTATTTGTACATTTTCTTCCCGTGTTTAAGATCTCGAATGTCCGTCGATTAATTAATTTACTAACCATTAATTAATCAACATCTAACTCCTTGAGTAGTACCACTCAACCTTTTCATCATGCCGGACCAAGTCCACCTGCAGGGTTTACATGATGAACCTTATGAGCTCCTCAAGGGGACATCATCATCCTAATATATAGGACACGATTTCCTCCTATAATCAACGGCACACCATATAAATAATATCATCTCCCAACTTACCGAGTCTATCGATTTAATCTATAAATCTCGCCCATTGGTAAATCAAAGAGATGAGTACCAAGTATATGTGCCCGTTATTATATCGGGATTAAGAGCATGTACTAAATAATATCTGAGGTCTGATTCGATTATGTAGTTAGAAATAAATCGAATCACCTCTGTGTCGGTCCTGCTCAATACACACAAAGTGCACTAGTGTGATTCTATGGTCAAGACAAACCAATACCAAATCACACAACAACCATTTCGATGGTTTGTCCAAAGTCATCTCGGTTGTGAGCCTTTACTTATACTTTACAAGGAGCCGATAACAAGATCTCCCGTGTGACACCATACACCATGTTATCTACAATGTAACGTATTAGACAATATTGCATAACCATAAAAATATGCAAACAATGATCATGTGATTCTTATTTCAAAATAAAGATGTTTATAGAAAAGATAGACTTTTCAGTATACATCCCTACAATCTCCCACTTATACTAAAAGACTATGCTGTGCTCTTACTGCCATACATCTGATTCCCCTTCCCTCCACATGCCTATCAAAGCTCTCGCCAGAAGGGCCTTAGTGAAAAGGGTCTACCAGGTCATCCTCTGATGCAATCTAGGCAACAGTAACTTCTACCTCTTTTACGATTTCTCGTATCAGGTGGTACTTGCGCTCTATGTGTTTACTAGCCTTATGGGCTCGTGGTTCCTTCGAGTTTGCAACTACACCACTATTATCACAATAAATTGTGAAAGTTCTGGGCAAACCAGGAATCACATCCAAGTCCATCAGGAAGTTCCTGAGCCATACAGCTTCTTTGGCTGTCTCAGAGGCCGCCACATACTCAGCTTCCATGATGGAGTCCGCCACGCACTTTTGCTTGACACTCCTCCATACAATGGCTCCACCTCCCAAAGTAAACACAAAACCTGAGGTAGACTTACTGTTATCCCTATCTGATTGGAAATCGCAATCCATGCAACTCACAGGGAGTAATTGGTCTGCCCAGTAAACTAGCATATAATCCCTAGTCCTTCTCAGGCACTACAATATATGCTTTTACCACAGTCCAATGTCTCTGTCTTAGATTACTCTGATATCTGCTGACCATGCCCATGGCAAAGCAGATATCTAGTCTCGTACAGAGCATCGCATACATGAGGCTTCCTACTACCAAAGCATAAGGAACCGCCTTCATCTCCTCTATCTTCTTTGATGTTGGGACACATCTCTTTAGATAAAGGTACTCCATGTCAAAAGGTAGAAAACCTTTCTTGGAGTTTTGCATGCTAAAAACGATTAAGATTGTGTCTATGTATGAAGCTTGGGATTAGCACACTAACCTTGATCCCAAGGATGTGTCCCACTTCTCCCAAGTCCTTCAAAACTGTTTGGACAACTATACCCTTACGTCTGATAACACTCTGATATTGTTGCCAACTACCAAAATGTCATCTACGTATAGCACAAGAAATACCACTACATTTCCGTCACATCTCTTGTATACACAAGACTCATCCGGACTTTGAATAAATCCATAAGTCTGGATTTACCTTATCAAAGCGGATGTTCCAAGACCTCAAAGCTTGCTTCAGTCCATAAACGGACCGATTAAGCTTACATACAATACGCTCTTTGCCTTTAGCAATGAATCCCTCTGGTTGCTTCATATAGATGTTTTCCTCAAGACTTCCATTAAGGAAAGCTGTCTTGACATCCATCTGCCACACCTCATAATCCACATGAGCTGTAATGCATAAGAGCTCCCAGACCTGACTTGAATCCATAGATTCAATCTCAGTATTCATTGCACTTTGCAAAGGTGTTGTATCTATATCTTGGATTGCCTCATCGTATGTCAAGGGATCAGGTTCATGTTTGCTAGGGACCAAATCAAAAGATTCACCCAAGAACATGAATCTAAGAGGCTGTCTCACAACCCTCCCACTACGATGAGGTATCATCTATGTATCCTCTGTGGCACGCGGTGCAGTAACATGTGGTATATCCCCTTATACCGGTGGTACTAAAGAAGTGACTTCCCCTTTTAACTCCTCCAGAACAATTTTACTCTTGGGCTTGTGGCTCATCACATAGTATTTCTCTAGAAATCTGGTGTTCGTGCTAACGATCACCCTCTGATCTCTAGGACTATAAAACAATCCACCCTTCATTCATCTAGGATAGCCAACGAACAAGCGCACTTTTGTACGAGGTTCCAACTTATCATCATCTGCCTTCAGCACATGTGCTGGACTCTCCCATATCCGAATATGTCTTAGACTAGGCTTTCGCCCGGTCCACAACTCTGTGGGAGTAGAAGACACTGATTTAGATGGAACCAAGTTCAGAATGTACACCACCGTATCTAGAGCATATCCCTAGAACGAACCTGGCAAGTCAGAACAACTCATCATCGATCTAACCATCTCCATAAGAGTCTTCTTCCTTCGCTCTACTACACCATTCTGCTGGGGTGTGCCAGGTGCAGTCAATTGGGATTGAATCCCAACCTCTGATAAGTAGTTCCTAAACTCTCCCAAGAGGTTCTCTCCACCACGATCAGATCGTAGTGTCATCCATATCTTAAATAATTGTTCTATAAAAGAGATGAAATATTCAAGACCACCTCTTGCCTGGATAGTCATAGGACCACACAAATCAGAATGAACCATTCCTAACACATCTTTGGCTCTATACCCCTTGGCCCTAAAAAGGCCTCTTGGTAATTTTTCCCTCCAAGCAAGATTCGCAGGTTGGGAGATGCTCCACCACTAATGAACCCATAGGTCCATCATCTATCAACCTTTGAATTCTGCTTAGGTTAATGTGACCAAGCCTAAGATGCCAAAGATACGTTTGGTTCATCTTCGAAGGTTCTTTTCTCTTATCGGAATTAGAAGATGAGTTAATAACTTCTATTTGCATCGTGGGAGCTTGTGGTTCAAGTTATAAATTTCCTATCTATGTACCTGAATAGATAATGTCCCTATTCCTTTTATAACAAATTTGTCATGAAAAAAAATAGATTATCCATCCATAATTTAGAAACCGAAAGCAATTCTTTCTAAATAAAGGTACATAAAGAAAATTCTTAAGAACCAAAAGTTTATTTTTCTCAAAAGATAAATAAAACTTCTCCCACTGCAATAGTTGCCACCTTCATGGCATTGCCCAAAATGGTAATCTCCCCTTTAGCTAGTTGTCGGGTTTCCTGGAACCCCAGCAAAGTGTTGCAGACATGATTAGTGGCTCTCATATCTACAAACCATGTGCCGATAGATAACACCGCTAATCATGTTTCAATGACTAGTCCAAAGGATATACCTTTGTTCTGTTTTGAACTGGGACAGTCCTTCTTCCAATGTCCATCCCACTTATAAGTAAAGTACTTGCCTTTCGGCTTCTTCACTCTTCCCTGAGATCCTCCCACCACCTTTGCTCCACCTTATTTTTTTTTCTTCTTGCCTTTCGGCTTAGAAGTAGAAACATTTTTGAGCAACCATGGTTTGAGGTCACTCTTTGAAGAGTGCATACTTAAAATTCTTTAGCGTATAAGACAATATCTAGATTCTTTTCCAATCAACATTATTTGGGTACAGTAAGTTTATTTCATTTAGTATCATAGTAAGTGGACTGAAATTCATTTTTGAAAATCCTAAGAATCACATAGATCATTACTGTAGATTTCAAAAAATTATTGATTCCTCAAACAATAAAATTTTAAAATCAACCAACACCTCTAAACACCGGGAATATCGCATGCCACGATCGTGTGGACGTATACGAATTCTACATTTGCAAGAGGAGGTTTTACCCAATAATTTTATTATCTTGTCAACCTTACTTTTTGACAAATAAAATTAATAGTTGGTTCCTCTTTGGCCCTACAAATAAAAGCAGTGACTCCGATGGGGAGGATACTTTTTATTTGCATCTAAGTGTGCACCATTACACGATACTAAGAGAATTATTTCGGATTATGTGCCTTACCGATGTGGAAGTACACACGCTCCTACATAATTTCCTATAACCATTATTTGACCTAGTGATCCACAAACAAACTCATCCGATGGGGAGGAAGGCACTCAGAGCCGACGCTCAAGTTTGTTGCATCACATGTCAAATTGTAATGGAGGCCACGGGAATTAATTAAAATGTCCCTCTCCCACTTAGTAAATTGACAGTGAGGAATTTTAAAGAATCACATAGATTATTATTTTAGATTTCAAAATATTATTGATTCCTCAAGCAATAAAATTTTAAAATCAACCAACACCTCTAAACACCGAGAATATCGTATGCCACGATAGTGTGGACGTATACGAATTCTACATTTGTAAGAGGAGGTTTTACCCATTAATTTTACTATCTTGTCAACCGAACTTTTTGACAAGTAAAATTAATAGTTGGTTCCTCTTTGGCCCTACAAATAAAAGCAGTGACTCCGATGGGGAGGATACTTTTTATTTGTATCTAAGTGTGCACCATTACACGATACTAAGGGAATTATCTCGGATTATGTGCCTTACCGATATGGAAGTACAGACGCTCCTAAATAATTTCCTATAACCATTATTTGACCTAGTGATCCGCAAACAAACCCATCCGATGGGGAGCAAGGCACTCAGAGCCGACGCGCAAGTTTGCTTGCATCACATGTCAAATCGTAATGGAGGCCGTGGGAATTTATAAAAATATCCCTCTCCCACTTA
The DNA here is from genome assembly GCA_025175895.1 of Wurfbainia villosa. Lineage (NCBI taxonomy): Eukaryota > Viridiplantae > Streptophyta > Magnoliopsida > Zingiberales > Zingiberaceae > Wurfbainia > Wurfbainia villosa. The sequence goes on from CM045995.1 coordinate 30,769,834, forward strand.
GTAATTTGAAATTGAGGAATTTTCCTAGCCTACGACATGCATATCAAACAAAAACAATAAATATGAAAAATAAGTTATTTTTCAACTATTATGCCTTTTATCTTCAATATGACTCCCGTCGCATCGCAATCTCATCCGCCCCTCCTATGCCCTTTACGAGCCATTCGGAGATCCGAGTCGAGACTAAACCCTATTTTAATTTACATGCATCGATCCAATATTCCACTAGGGACTATACATGAAATCTAGATCGAAAGTAAACTAAAATAAAGAGTGGCTAAACAATGCCGTATTTAATTTACAAAAACTAAATACTAGCCTCGTCAACCCCGAGGATTCAACAAAATAAACATTTACACACATACAATCATATACACACACATGGCCATAATCGTCGGATCTTATGCCTTTAACCAAAGAGTTAAACTACGCATATCCTACTATTATCCGACACATATAATATATGAAAAAGTGCATAAAAATTAACCGAATCCTAAACACACAAAACCGGAAACCTTGGCTCTGATACCAATTGAAGGTTTTGCCCGGAAGCTCTAATACCAGTTGAAGGGATTTCCCTTGTCGAGTCCGTGAGAGGAAACTTCGCTTCCCCTTCACCTCGGTTGCTTAACCATGGTGATCCCTTCGATGTCCCCGGATTAAAAATGTAATCCTAGACAAAAGGGATTCCCAAGACAACCAAGTCATCGTCGTGCTATTCATTTAGAGAAATCACTTGAACAAACTAGTTGTTCAAGCGACCATCCTCTATTCTACGAGTAGCCGCGGAATTGACGATGTCCGGATCGCCGGTTTTTGTGTTTATACTCGGGATCTCAGTATTATTTAGCCTATTTACAGAAATATAACATGCTTATATTTTGAAAAACAAACACAAGCAATGAATAAAAGAGATAGAAGAATAGTTATACCTCTTGGTCTTCTAATGTATGACCCTCCTCCTTTTGGACGTCGTGTGGGCGACGATCCACCAAAAGTCAAAGCTCCTAGATCACAAAACTTCCTTCCTTGCTTTTCCCAAGCAAGAGGAAGAAGAGAAACAATGTTTTTCTCCTTCAAAAACTCAACCAACAAAGAACTATAGAAGTTCTTGCCGCCGGCCAACTAGAAGGAGAAGAAGATGATGGAAAACTACCAAGACACCAAGGGAAACCCTATATCTTGTTTCCACCACCTAAGGAGAAGAGAGGGGAGTGTTTTGGGCGCCGGCCAAGGGCTGGGAAGGGCTGGAATAGCTGCTGGACGTTGGCCACAAGGCAAGGAAGAAGAAGGAAAACTTGCCTTATTTGGTGCCACCCTTGCTTCCAAACCCTAACCCTAATTCCAATCCTATCTCAACTAGGATTGCCCTATTCTTGCCGCCCAAGCCTTGCTCCCTCTCTATCATCTTCTTCACGCCAACCCCATGCCACCTTTTATAGAGTTTGGGGATAAGCCATGAATTAATCTCCTCTATTGGTTCTAGGGATTTAATCTCAACCGTCGGATCTAGAGATTTAATCTCAACCATCAGATCTTAGAGATTTAATCTCTACCAATGGATCTTAGTGTTTTGTTTCTATCCATTAGATCTAATCATCTTGAGGTGTTAATGGGCTACATTAGGGACCATGAGGAGGAGTTGGGTCTTGGCCACCCATGGATCAAGCCCACATAAAGTCCGATTCACTAATGATGATCCAATCCACTAAAGGTCCATCATTGATCTACCTCACCAACCCCCATATGATAATATGGGCTCCATATATTATTTGTACATTTTCTCCCCGTGTTTAAGATCTCGAATGTCTGTCGATTAATTAATTTATTAACCATTAATTAATCAACATCTAACTCCTTGTGTAGTACCACTCAACCTTTTCATCATGCCGGACCAAGTCCACCTGCAGGGTTTACATGATAAACCTTATGAGCTCCTCAAGGGGACATCATCATCCTAATATATAGGACACGATTTTTTCCTATAATCAACGACACACCATATAAATAATATCATCTCCCAACTTACCGAGTCTATCGATTTAATCTATAAATCTCGCCCATTGGTAAATCAAAGAGATGAGTACCAAGTATATGTGCCCGTTATTATATCGGGATTAAGAGCATGTACTAAATAATATCTGAGGTCCGATTCGATTATGTAGTCATCAATAAATCCAATCACCTCTGTGTCGGTCCTGCTCAATACACACAAAGTGCACTAGTGTGATTCTATGGTCAAGACAAACCAATACCAAATCACACTACAACCATTCCGATGGTTTGTCCAAAGTCATCTCGGTTGTGAGCCTTTACTTATACTTTACAAGGAGCCGATAACAAGATCTCCCGTGTGACACCACACACCATGTTATCTACAATGTAAAGTATTAGACAATATTGCATAACCATAAAAATATGCAAACAATGATCATGTGATTCTTATTTCAAAATAAAGATGTTTATAGAAAAGATAGACTTTTCAGTATACATCCCTACACAAACATGAACACTCTCTCTCTACGTTCTGTCCTTGAGAAGGACAAGCCCAATGGAGCAAATTTCCTGGACTGGTACAGGAACCTGAGAATCGTTCTCACCCAAGAAAGGAAACTGTATGTCCTGGAGCAGCCCATTCCGGAGGCACCTCCTTCCACTGCCTCGCGAGTTGACAAAGATGCTTACAAGAAGCATCAAGATGATGCATTAGATGTGTCATGTCTCATGCTCGCAACCATGAACTCTGAGCTTCAGAAGCAATACAAGTTCATGAATGCTTATGATATGGTTGAACATCTTCGTCAACTATATCAAGGACAAGCAAGGCACAAGAGATATGAAGTCTCTAAGGGATTGTTTGGGTCCAAAATGCAAGATGGGACACCCGTAGGTCCATATGTACTCAAGATGATTGGGTACGTAGAAAACCTACAGAGATTGGGATTCTCCCTTGGCCAAGAGCTGGCCACTGACTTGATCTTTTAGTCTTTGCCACAAAGCTACAATCAATTTGTCATGAATTACAACATGAATGAAATTGATAAGCCACTGCCTGAGATGCTCAGCATGTTGAGAACTGCTGAGCTCAACCTTAAGAAGGGAAAATATGACTCTATTTTGATGGTGCAAAAGAAGAAAGACAAGGGCAATCCTAAAGGTAAGGGAAAGTCCCAAGCCAAGGGCAAAGGCAAAGAACTGAAACCTAAAGGAGGGATGGCCAAAGAAGGGGTTTGCTTCCACTGCAAGGAAGCTGGACACTTGAAGTGTAACTGCAAAGCTTACTTGGAAGATCTTAAGAAGAAGAGAAGTGAGACTTCTACTTCAAGTATAAATGTTATAGAAGTCAATCTATCTATTTCTTCATTATGAGTATTAGATACCGGATGTGCATCTTACATTTGTACCAATGTGGAGGCGCTGAGAAATAGCAGGGTATTGACAAAGGGCGATGTGGACCTACGAGTAGGCAATGGAGCAAGGGTTGCTACTGTTGCTGTAGGAACTTATGATCTATCTCTGCCCTCTGGGCTTGTACTAGAATTAGATGAATGTTGTTATGTGCCTGCCTTAACTAAGAACATAATTTCGATTTCTTGTTTGGACAAGAAAAGATTTACATTTATAATAAAGAACAAATGTTGTTCAGTTTATTTAAATGATATGTTCTATTGTAGTGCACCTCTAATGAACGGACTCTACTTTCTAGACTTAGAGAGACCTATCTATAACATAAGTACCAAAAGATTCAAGTCAAATGAGTTGAACCAAACCTATCTCTGGCATTGTCGCTTAGGTCACATAAATGAGAGTCGCTTATCTCAGCTCCATAAGGATGGGCTGCTAGACTCATTTGATTTTGAATCATATAAGACATGTGAGTCTTGCCTTTTAGGCAAGATGACCAAGAGTCTCTTTAGAGAACACAACGAAAGAGCAACAGACTTGTTAGGACTTATGCATAGTGATGTATGTGGCCCTTTCAATGTTGCAACTACAGGTGGTTAATGTACTTCATTACATTTACTGATGACTTCAATAGATATGGTTATGTGTATCTCATGAAACATAAATCAGAATCCTTTGAAAAGTTCAAAGAATTCAAGAATGAAGTACAAAACCAGCTTGACAAGAGTATTAAGATACTTCAATCAGATCGAGGTGGTGAATACCTTAGCCATGAGTTTCATGACTATCTAGCTAAGTGTGGGATTCTATCCTAACTCACTCCTCCTGGAACACCACAGTGGAATGGTGTATCCGAATGGAGGAATCGTACCCTATGTTGGCGACCGTGCTATTTCTCGGAATGCTCATAGGCTCCCATGTCCCCGGATTAAAATTTTCACTAATGAAAACTAATCCGGATGGGATGAGTTTCCTAAGCACAACCAATTCGTCATCGTGCCAACGACTCGAGCGATCGCTTGAACAAACTAGTTGTTCAAGCAACCAAACTCTTCTAGTCGATTAGCCGCGGAAGAGACGATGGACGGATTGCCGGTTTTTGTGTTTCTTATCGGGGTCCATGATTATACAAATACATGCAAATGCAAACTAGTATAATCATCATATATTACATAAAGAACATAAGCTAGCATATCAAATAAGAACATGAAAAGAACAATAATAAAAGTTGTGAAACTTTTATACCTCTTAATCTTCTATCGTATGTCCTAACCTCCTTGTAGACTTCGTGTGGGCGAAGATCCTCCACAAGTTGAAGCTTCTTAGATTTTCTTCAATCCAAAGAATGAAGAACTCTCTTTCCCTTCTTGCTTGAACCAACCACCAATCCACAAACGATTGATGCCACCGGCTCCAAGAATAGAGAGAACATAATGGAAACAACCAAGGAACCGAACTAGGGACAAACCCTAGCTCCTAGTGCCGCCGGCCAAGAGGAAAAGAAGAGGAAAAGAGGAATAGGTTGGGCACCGCCAAAGGTATAGGAAAAAGGATAGGAACCGGCCAACATCCTAGGAAGAAGAAGAACACTTCCCCTATAGTTGCCACCCACCTTACCTTCCAAACCCTAGCCGCCCAACCAAGCTTCCTTTGGATTTCTTGCCGCCCAAGGTAGAGGAAGAGAAGGTAGTGGCCGGCCAACCCTTAGAAGGAAGAAGATGAGCCCTTCCCCTATAGTTGCTGCCCAACCTAACTTCCAACCTAGCCGCCTAATCCAAAGAGCCAAACCCTAATCTAATTAGGGTTTCCTCCATAGGTTTCTTGCCGCCTAAGCATGGTGGAGAGGAGAGATCTAGGAGCTAGCCCCCTCCAAGGAAGAAGACAAGCTCCTCCATAGGTTGCCGCCCACCCTCCTACATCACCTTGGCCGCCCAACCTAAGGAGCCAAAACCCTAATTAGGGTTTCCACCTTGACGTTGCTTGCCGCCCAAGCATACTAGGAAAAACCCTAATTTACTTAGCATCCATCATCAACCATTCAAAAACCTTAGTTGCCACCCAACCCATGCTCCCTTATATAGAACTTAGGAGAAAATTGGTTATTGATGAGGTAGCCAAAAATATAGGAACTAATTCCCAATTTTCTTGCCGCCCACCTTATCCAACCTTTCCTCTCCCTTTTATATAGAGTTAGGTTTAGGCCTTGGTTTAATCTCCACCGTCGGTTCTAGGGTTTTAATCTCAACCGTCGGATTTAGAGATTTAATCTCAACCGTCGGTTCTAGGAAATAATCCCAACCGTCGGATCTAGAGATTTAATCTCAACCGTCGGTTCTAGGAAATTTAATCCCAACCGTCGGATCTAGAGATTTAATCTCAACCGTCGGTTCTAGGAATTAATCCCAACCGTCGGATCTAGAGATTTAATCTCAACCGTCGGTTCTAGGAATTTAATCCCAACCGTCGGATCTAGAGATCTAATCTCCACCGTCGGTTCTAGGGATTCAATCCTAACCGTCGGATCTAGAGATTTATTTTCCATCATTTGATCTAGACTTCATGAGGTTTATATAAGGCTACGATAGGGACCATGAGGAGGAGTTGGGTCTTGGCCACCCGATGGATCGGAACCACACAAACTTGATCCATCAATGATGTTCCATTCCACTAGAGGATCATCATCGAACTACCTCACCAACCCCCATAAATTAATATGGGCTCCATATATTATTTGTACATCCATCTCCCCGTGTTTAAGATATCGAATGTCTGTCAATCAATTGATTTACTGACCATCAATTAATTAACATCTAACTCCTCGAGTAGTACCACTCAACCTTATCATCATGTTGACTAAGTCAACCTGCAGGGTTTACATGATGAACCTTATGAGCTCCTCAAGGGGACATCATCAACCTAATACATAGGACACGGATTCCTCCTATAATCAACGACACACCATGTAAATAATATCATTTCCCAACTTACCGGGCATATTGATTTAATCCATAGAAATCTCACCCTCTGGTAAATCAAAGAAATAAATACTAAGTACATGTGTCCGTTATTATATCGGGATTAAGAGCATGTACAACATAATATCCGAGGTCCGATTCAATTATGTAGTCAGCAATAAATTGAATCACCTTTATGTCGGTCCTGCTCAATACACCTAAGTGTACTAGTGTAACTCTATGTTCAAGACAAAACAATACCAAGCTACACTACAACCATGCCAATGGTTTGTCCAAAACCATCTTGGTTGTGAGCCTCTACTTATACTCTACAAGGGACTGATAACATGATCTTCTGTGCCATCATCCAAGCACCATGTTATCTACAATGTAAAGTATTAGACAATATGCACACATATAAATATAAAGTGCAATCAATGATCATGTGATTCTTATTTCAAAATAAAATGTTCATACCAAAGAGCTAGGCTTTCAGTATACATCCCAACACCCTATTAGATATGGTACGATCTATGATGAGTCACACAGATCTTCCTATATCCTTTTGGGGATATGCTCTAGACACAACACCCTTTACCCTTAACTGTGTACCATCCAAGGCTGTGATAAAGACACCATATACAATATGGACAAGGAGAAATCCCAAGATGTCTTTCATGAGAATTTTGGGTTATGAGGCTTACGTTCGACGTCAAGTCTCAGACAAACTGGGACCCAAATCTAATAGGTGCTATTTTATTGGATATCCCAAGGTCACGAAGGGATATTACTTCTACATTCCCAGTCAACACAAAGTGTTTGTGGCAAAGACTGGGATTTTTCTAGAAAGGGATTTTGTTTCTAGAAAAACTAGTGGGAGTACGTTTGATCTTGAAGAAATTCAAGATAAGAACCATAGCACTGAGGCCTTGATGGAGGTTGAATAGGAACCACAAAGTGTTGTGGGTGATGAGATTATTGCACAAAGAGTTGTGGAAAAACCACTTGTTCAGGTAGACCTACCTCTTTGCAGGTTTGATAGGGTACGTCGTCAGCCTAAGAGATACTCATTTCTCTTGTCTGACCATGATGACATTTTGCTCATTGAGAATGAGCCTACCTCCTATCAGGAAGCTGTAATGAGCCCAGACTCTGAGAAATGGCTAGAGGCCATGAGATCCGAGATGGAATCCATGTACACCAACCAAGTATGGACTTTGGTTGATCCACCTAAAGGGGTCAAACCCATTGGGTGTAAGTGAGTCTTTAAGAGAAAGACTGACATGGATGGACTTACACATACCTATAAGGGCCGATTGGTGGGTAAAGGTTTCAAGCAAATTCATGGTATTGACTATGATGAAACCTTTTCTTCAGTGGCAATGTTTAAGTCCATTCGGATCATGCTTGCTATTGCAGGATACCATGATTATGAGATCTGGCAGATGGATGTTAAAACTGCATTTCTGAATAGAAACTTACTCAAGGATGTGTACATGACACAACCTGAGGGTTTTGTAGATCCACAACATACTGGGAAAGTATGCAAGCTGTAAAGGTCCATTTATGGGCTAAAGCAAGTTTCTTGGAGCTATAATCTTCGATTCGATGATGCGATCAAACAATTTGGTTTCATCAAGAATTAAGATGAACCCTGGGTCTACAAGAGTGTTAATGGGAACACAGTTGTCTTCCTTGTATTATATGTGGATGACATACTACTCATTGGGAATGACATCCCTTCGCTACAGTTTGTGAAGACTTGGCTGGGGACGTGCTTCTCAATGAAGGACTTAGGTGAAGCAGCCTGTATTCTAGGTATCAAAATCTATAGAGATAGATCTAAGAGATTGCTTGGCCCAAGTCAGACTACATACATTGACACGGTATTACTACAGTTTTCCATGCAGAATTCCAAGAAGGGACTTCTGCCGATGTCACATGGTGTGTGTGTCTTTCGAAGACTCAAAGTCCCTCTTCTAGAGAGGAGAGAGTCCGCATGGATAAGATCCCTTATGCATCTGCTATAGGATATGTCATGTACGCCATGCTATGTACTCGTCCTGATGTCTCGTATGCTTTGAGCATGATGAGTAGATACCAGTCAGATCCAGGTGAGTGTCACTGGATAGCAGTCAAGAATATTCTTAAGTACTTGAGAAGGACTAAAGAATATTTCTTGATATTTGGAGGCGATGAGGAGCTAGTTGTAAAGGGTTACAGCGATGCCAACTTCCAAACTGACCAGGATGATTATAGATCGCAGTCAGGGTTTGTGTTTTGCTTGAATGGTGGCGCTGTGAGCTGGAAGAGATCGAAGTTGGACACAATTGCTAATTCTACAATTGAAGCCGAGTATATCGCTGCATTTGAGGCAGTAGAGGAGGTAGTTTGGATTCGCAAGTTCATTACTTAGCTTTGGGTGGTTCCTAGCATAGTAGATCCCATAGAACTCTATTGTGACAACAATGGAGCGATTGCACAGGCTAAGGAACCTCGCTCACACCAGCGGACCAAAGACATACTACGGCGCTTCCTTCTCATTCGAGAGATTATCAATAGAGGAGATGTGAAGATTTGCAGAGTACCCATAGAGGCTAAAATCGCAGATCCCTTGACCAAGGCTTTGGCACAGAAAAAGCATGATGGTCACACTAGGTCATTGGGTATTAAATACTACGGTGATTGACACGTGCTAGTGGGAGATTGTTAGTGAAACCCCTAGAGCCAATCATGTGATGATTGTTGTTAGTAATTTATTGTATCATATTCCTATTAATAAAGGCATGGTTATTATATTTACTTATATTGGTGTCAAATAACTAAGTATAATAACGTCCTTGAGTAGTAGGTTCTTATCTATATCAATCGATTGGTTGAATCGATATTGAGATGATATAGAGAACACTACTCTTAATCATTCCTAGTCAAGTAATAACATTCAGGGACAATGTTAATGCGTAGAGACTAGCATGTAGGTCAACACGATGACTTGATATCACAAGTCATGGATATGAGATATCAAGTTGACACATGGGTATTCATTGGAGAATATATACTGAATGACCCGCCATGAGAAAGTATCATGGATCATTATATGAGTGTCATATACTTTATCATGTGGCTATTAGTATGACTCTTAGTCGTTAGACCTGAAGTCACCATGGTTCCCTACATAAGGAGTTGCATACTTTGGCTTCGTCAAACCTCACCCGTAAATGGGTGGACTATAAAGGCGATTACTGGGTATGTAACAAATTATGCGGAGGGATGTGAGTGATGTAGATGGGACCTATCCCTCCTATATGACGAGAGTGACATCGTTATTCTTGATAGAGTGAGACCACGAAGTGCATGACCATGCCCAAATGAGTCAATATGAGATATTGAGCTTATTTGATTAGAGTGAGTCTACTTGGAGTTCAAGATATAGATTGTACCGAGGATAACACGGTCTATGCCTCAATTGGTCAATCTAGATGTCATGGATAGAGGGGCATTGTCACATATTGTGAGAGTCACAATTAGTAGTCACAAAGGTGATGTTGGAGCTCAACATTCTTGTAACTTGGGTAGCAATGATGTGTTGCTAGATACCGCTCATTGCTTATGTTCCTAAATCAGTTTAGAAGCATTGCCGACGTTACAAGAACCTATAGGGTCACACATAAAGGGCAATTAGATGGAGATTAAGTTCATATGATTAACCATGAGGATTAGGTTCATGGGATGAACCAAATTGGATTAAGAGTAATCCAAATTAGACTTATTGAGTTTGACTCAATTTGATTCAAGTGTTGAATGAGTATAATTTATATTTGATTTATTGAGTCAATTTAAATCAATGAATAGAGATTCATTAAATCAAATTGACTTGAATCAAGTGGTTAGATTTGATCAAACATGGGAGATAAGAGGTCAAGTTTGACTTGACTTTAGATGGAAGATGAATGATCAATTTTGACTTGACCAATTTCCACGTCATCGTGACTTGGCATGGGGACCGACCAATGATGATGTTCCACATCATCATAGACTTATCATGTGGTGCCACCTCATGAGGGAGACCAAGAGCCATAGGTTCTTGGAGTTACATGCATGCATGTAACCCTTCAACAATAAGTGGCCGGCCACTATTCCTTGATGAAGGAATTCATTTTTGGTTTTGTAACTTCATCATCTTCTTCCTAGCTCTCCTTCTTGCTCTCCCAAGATTTCCTTGGCCGAAATACCTAAAGGGTGCTAGCACACTCTAAGGTGTTTTTCTCCACCATTTGTCCGTGTGGATATTTGTAGAGGAGTGTACACTTGACACTCTTGAGTTCCGTCAAAGCGTTTGCATGAGCGGGATAAGTGAAGGGCGTCGCTACAAGGGTAATGCTCTCACCTTCTAGATCTAAGGTAGATCTATGTTTACTTAAGCACATACATGTTTTATTTTTATATATCTTCGCACGGATCCATGGTCGGGCATTCCGAGGTTTCCGCAATGCAAAAAGTGGTGTTTGCCGCTCAGAAAGTCCAACAGGGTCTGTGGACTAATAGTCATACTAATAGCCACATGAGAAAGTATATGACACTCATATAATGATCCATGATACTTTCTCATGTGGCTATTAGTATGACTATTAGTCCTTAGACCCTGTTGGACTTTTCGAGCTGCAAAAATTGCTTTTTGTATTGTGGAAACCTCAGAATGCCCGGCCACGGATCCGTGTGAAGATATATAAGTCGCTGCCCCTATCACCAGAAGGGGCCTTGTCCCGCGATCGCGCCCGGAAATCGCTTAGCGGGACCGTTACGGAGAGGTGACTCATAAAATTGAAAAAAAAAAAGGAAAAATTATAGAAATTTTCTATAAAAATATATAATTTAGAATTATGTATAATTTTGTGATTGTCATGGCCCAAGAACCCCAATATGATTGGATGATGATGTGCTGTAATTCATAATACGGCCTGTGTGCCGTTTTTATGGTTGTACGTGTTGTATAGTGTATGCGACCTGCGCATCGCACCTCTTCTTTTGAAATTCTAGTTGTAAATAGTTTTAGACTCGAATGTAACTCGAGTTTCATATTTGTAATGTACAAAATGGAGCGGTGGAAAGTCCACTTGTAGACGAAGTTACGAGAAGGGTGCCGACGACACATGGCGGTTAAAGGAAGCACTTGGAGAAGCCGCTAGCCCTAGGTTGACCATCAGATCTTCTCATTGGCTTGAGAAGATCATAGTAGGGCATGACCACATCACAGTTAATTATATATATATATATATATATATATATATATATATATATATATATATATATATATATATATATATATATATATATATATATATATTTGATTTTGCTTGTATGTATTGATGCATGCTAGTAGAATAATACTTGTATGTATTTGATGCATGCTAGGATATTTTTCTTGTATGTATATGATGCATGCTAGAATAATGCTTGTATGTATGTGATGCATGCTAGTATAGAATAATAAAGGCCTCAATGCGTATATGATACACATTACTGTAGGGTTTTGTGATCATTGATCCGTGAGGGGAAACATCGCTTCCCACTTCACCTCGGTCATTTGTTCATGGTGATCCCATCGATGTCCCCGGATTAAAAAAATTTAATCGTAGACAAAAGGGATTGCCCAAACAACCAATTCATCGTTGTGCTATTCGTTTAGAGAGGTCACTTGAACAAACTTGTTGTTCAAGCGACCAACCTCTATTCTACGAGTAGCCACGGAATAGACTATCTACGGATCGCCGACTTTTGTATTTGTGTTTGAGATCCAAGTATTATTAAGCCACAAACAGAATATATCATGCTCATAATTGGAAAAACAAATACAAGCAAGTAACAAAAGAGAATAGAGAATAGATATACCTCTCGATCTTCTAATGTATGACCTTCCTCCTTTCGGACGTCGTGTGGGCGACGATCTACCAAAAGTTGAAGCTCCTAGATCACCAATCTTCCTTCCTTACTCATTCCGAGTAAAAGGAAGAATAGAAACAAAGCTCTCTTCCTACTTTCAACCAACCAACAACCTCTAAGGATGGAGCTTTGTAGCCGGCCAACAAGGAAGAAGAGATTAAGGGTTGCTGGCAAAAAGCTTCAAGGGAGGACCCTAAACCTTTGTTCCACTGGCCAAGGAGAAGGAGAAGAGGGAGTTTGGATGCCGGCCAAGGGATGGAAGAGCTCCAATGGGCATCGGCAGCTTGTTGAAGAAGAACAACACAAGGAAAATCTTTCCTTATTAGGTGTCGCCCAAGCCCAAACCCTAGCTCCTCTTCTTGCCCCAAACTCAAAAACCCTAGCTCCTTTTGATTAATTCTCCACGCCAACCCCTCAAACTCCTTTTATAGAGTTAGGGATAAGCCTCCTTTTAATCTCCACCTTGGTTCTAGGGATTTAATCTCAACCGTCGGATCTAGAGATTTAATCTCAACCGTCGGATCTTAGAGATTTAATCTCTACCTTTGGATCTAGAGTTTTGTTTCTATCCATTGGATCTAAGCTTCATGAGGTGTTAATTGGCTACATTAGGGACCATGAGGAGGAGTTAGATCTTGGCCACCCATGGATCAAGCCCACATAAAGTCCGATACATTAATGATAATCCAATCCACTAAAGGATTATCATTGATCTACCTCATCAACCCCCATAAGTTAATATGGGGTCCATATATTATTTGTACATTTTCTCCCCGTGTTTGAGATCTCGAATTTCCATCGATTAATTAATTTACTGACCATTAATTAATCAACATCTAACTCCATGAGTAGTACCACTCAACCTTTTCATCATGCCGGACCACGTCCACCTGCAGGGTTTACATGATGAACCTTATGAGCTCCTCAAGGGGACATCATCATCACAATATATAGGACATGGTTTCCTCCTATAATCAACGACACACCATATAAATAATATCATCTCCCAACTTACCGAGCCTATCGATTAAATCTATAAATCTCGCCCATTGATAAATTAAAGAGATGAATACTAAGTATATGTGCCCGTTATTATATCGGGATTAATAGCATGTACAAAATAATATCTGAGGTTCGATTCGATTATATAGTCAGCAATAAATCGAATCACCTCTAAGTCGGTCCTGCTCAATACACACAAAGTGCACTAGTGTGATTCTATTGTCAAGACAAACCAATACCAAATCACACTACAACCATACCAATGGTTTGTCCAAAGCCATCTTGGTTGTGAGCCTTTACTTATACTTTACAAGGAGCCGATAACATGATCTCCCGTGTGACACCACACACCATGTTATCTACAATGTAATGTATTAGACAATATGCATAACCATAAAAACACAAACAATGATCATGTGATTCTTATTTCAAAATAAAGATGTTCATACAAAAGATAGACTTTTCAGTATACATCCCTACAATCTCCCACTTATACTAAAAGACTATGCTATCCTCAAACTACCATACATCTGATCCCCATTCCCTCCACATGCCTATCAAAAGCTCTCGCCGGAAGGGCCTTAGTGAAAGGATCTGCCAGGTTATCCTCCGATGCATTCTTGGCCACAACAACTTCTCCTCTCTTTACGATTTCTCGTATCAGGTGGTACTTGCGCTCTATGTGTTTACTAGCCTTATGGGCTCGTGGTTCCTTTGAGTTTGCAACTGCATCACTATTATTATAATAAATTGTGATTATTCTGGGCAAACCAGGAATCACATCCAAGTCCATCAGGAAGTTCTTGAGCCACACAACTTCTTTGGTCGCCTCAGAGGCTGCCACATACTCAGCTTCCATGGTGGAGTCCGCCACGCATTTCTGCTTGACACTCCTCCATACAATGGCTCAACCTTCCAAAGTAAACACAAAACCTAAGGTAGACTTACTATTATCCCTATCAGATTGGAAGTCGGAATCCGTGTAACCCAAAGGGAGTAATTGGTCTGCCTGGTAAACTAGCATATAATCCCTAGTCCTTCTCAGGTACTTCAATATATGTTTTACCACAGTCTAATGTCCCTGTCCTGGATTACTCTGATATCTACTGATCATGCCCACGACAAAATAGATATCTAGTCTCGTACATAGCATCGCATACATGAGGCTTCCTACCGCCGAAGCATATGGAACTGCCTTCATCTCTTCTATCTCCTCAGATGTTCTAGGACACATCTCCTTAGATAAAGGAACTCCATGCCTGAAGGGTAGAAACCCCTTCTTGGAGTTCTGCATGCTAAAACGATCCATAATCGTGTCTATGTATGAAGCTTGGGATAAGCACAACATCCTTTTCTTGCGATCCCTTATAACCTTGATCCGAAGGATGTGTCCCACCTCTCCCAAGTCCTTCATATCAAATTGTTTGGACAACCATACCCTTACGTCCGATAACACCTTGATATTGTTGCCAATCAACAAAATGTCATCTACGTATAGTACAAGAAATACCACTACGTTTCCGTCACATCTCTTGTATACACAAGACTCATCTGGACTTTGAATAAATCTATAAGACTGGATTACCTCATCAAAGCGGATGTTCCAAGACCTTGAAGGTTGCTTCAATCCATAAATGGACCGATTAAGCTTACATATAAGATGCTCTTTACCGTTCGCAATGAATCACTCTGGTTGCTTCATATAGATGTTTTCCTCAAGATTTCCATTAAGGAAAGCTGTCTTGACATCCATCTGTTACACCTCATAATCCATATGAGCTGCTATGCTTAAGACAATCCGGATAGACTTAAGCATGGCTATCGGCGAAAAGGTCTCCTCATAATCGATACCCTCTTTCTGAGTATACCCCTTCGCAACAAGCCTTGCTTTGAAGGTCTCAACCTTCCCATCTACTCCTCTCTTTCTTTTGTAGATCTACTTGCATCCAATGGTTTTTACACCATCGGATAGTTCTACTAGCTCCCAGACCTGATTTAAATCCATAGATTCAATCTCAATATTCATCGCATTTTGCAAAGATACTGCATCTTTATCTTGGATTGCCTCATCATATGTCCAGGGATCAGGTTCATGTTCGCCAGGGACCAAATCAGAAGATTCTCCAAAGAACATGAATCTATCAGGCTGTCTAACAATCCTCCAACTACGATGAGGTATCTCCTGTGTATACTCTGTGACAAGTGGTGAAGTGACATGTGGTATATCTTCTTGTACCAGTGGTACTGAAGAAGTGACTTTCCCTTTTAATTCCTCTAGAACAATTTTACTCTTGGGCTTGTGGCTCATCACATAGTCTTCCTCTAGAAATCTGGCATTCGTGCTAACAATCACCTTATGATCTCTAGGTCTATAAAACAAACCACCCTTCGTTCCTCTAGGATAGCCAACGAACATGCGTACTTCTGTACGAGGTTCTAACTTACCAGCATCTGCCTTTAGCACATGTGCTGGACTCCCCCATATCCAAATATGTCTTACACTAGGCTTTCACCCAGTCCACAACTCTGTGGGAGTATAAGGCACTGATTTAGATGGAACCAAGTTCAGAATGTGCACCGCTGTATCTAGAGCATATCCCCAGAACGAATCTGCCAACTCAGAATAACTCATCATCGATCTAACCATCTCAATAAGAGTCCTATTCCTTCGCTCTGGTACACCATTCTGCTGGGGTGTGCCAGGTGCAGTCAATTGGGATTGAATCCCAGCCTCTGATAAGTAGTTCCTAAACTCTCCCAAGAGGTACTCACCACCACGATCAGATCATAGTGTCTTGATACTTTTACCTTGACGTTTCTCCACATCAGCCTTGAATTCTTTGAACTTGTCAAAGCATTCAGACTTGTGGCACATCAGGTAAATGTATCCATATCTTGAGTAATCGTCTATAAAAGAGATGAAATACTCAAAACCACCTCTAGCTTGGATAGACATAGAACCACACAAATCAGAATGAACCAATTCTAACACATCTTTGACTCTATACCCCTTGGCCTTAAAAGGCCTCTTGGTCATTTTACCCTCCAAGCAAGATTTGTAGATTGGGAAATCTTCCACCACTAATGAACCCAAAGGTCCATCAGCTATCAACCTTTGAATTCTGCTTAGGTTAATATGACTAAGCCTAAGATGCCAAAGAAATGTTTGGTTCATCTTCGAAGGTTCTTTTCTCTTATTGGAATTAGAAGATGACTTATTAACTTCAATTTTCATCGTGGGAGGTTTTGGTTCAAGTGTGTATAAATTTCCTATCAATGCACCCGAACAGATAATGTCCCTATTCCTTCTTATAACAACTCTGTCATTAAAAGAAATAGAATATCCATCCATAAATAATTTAGAAATCGAAATTAAATTCTTTCTAAATAAGGGTACATAAAGGCAATTCTTAAGAACCAAAAGTTTATTTTTCTCAAAAGATAAATGAACATCTCCCACTGCAACAACCGTCACCTTCGTTGCATCGCCCAAGTACACGGTAATCTCCCCTTCAGCCAGTCGTCTGGTTTCCTGGAACTCCTGCAAAGTATTGCAGACATGATCAGTGGCTCCCATATCTACACACCAGGTGCCGGTAGATAACACCGCTAAACATGTTTCAACGACTAGACCAAAAGATATACCTTTGTTCTTGCGGTTGGGGAAGTCCTTCTTCCAGTGTCCAGTCTTCTTACAAGTGAAGCACTTGCCTTTCAGCTTCTTCACTCCTCCCTAAGTACCTTGAACCGCCTTTTCCCCAGTTCGTTTCTTCTTCTTCTTACCTTTCGTCTTAAGTAGAAACCTTTTGGGTCACCATGGCATGTGCCTGAGCACTCTGATGAAATAGCCCCTCTGTCGCCTGGAGTTCTGTCAGAAGTTCCGGTAACGAATACAACCTCTTGTTCATGTTGTAGTTCAGGCGAAACTGCTCAAAACTCCTAGGTAGAGATTGGAGAATGATATCGACCTGGGTTTCCCCATCGATCTCAGCTCCGAGGACTTCCAACTCATTCAAATGAGCCATCATCTTGAGAACATGATCCCTCACGGGTGTTCCCTCGATCATGGTGGTCGTCATCAAGTTTCTCATGGCTTCTTGCCTCGTAGTACAGTTCTGGTGTCCAAAAAGATCTTTGAGATTGAGCATCATGTCATAAGCTGCGGGCATGGCTTGATGGTGATGTTGTAGTACATTTGACATAGATGCCAAAATGTAACACCGCGCCATCTCATCGGCCTTTACCCACTTCTTATAACTCTCTCTCTCCTTTTCCCCAGAATCTTCTGCAGGCTTAGGAGGGCACTCTTCGAGGAGTATATATTTTTATTCCTCAGCAGTCAAGACAATATCTAGATTCCTTTTCCAATCAACATAGTTATCCCGTAAGTTTGTTCTCTTTCAGTATCACAGCAAGTGGGTTGAAAGTCATTTTGAAAGAAAACCTAAGAATCACGTAAATCAAAACATTAGATTTCAAAAAATTATTGATTCCTCAAACAATAAAATTTTAAAATCAACCAACACCTCAAAACACCGAGAATATCGTATGCCACGATAGTGTGGACGTATACGAATTCTAAATTTGTAAGAGGAGGTTTTACCCATTAATTTTACTATCTTGTCAACCTAACTTTTTAACAAGTAAAATTAATAGTTGGTTTCTCTTTGGCCTTACAAATAAAAGCAGTGACTCCGATGGGGAGGATACTTATATTTGTATCTAAGTATTCACCATTACTCGGTACCAAGGCAATTATCTCGAATTATGTGCCTTCCGATGGGGAAGTGCACATGCTCCTTAATAATTTCCTATAACCATATTTGACCTTGTGATCCGCAAACAAACTCATCCGATGGGGAGGAAGGCACTCAGAGCCGACGCGCAAGTTTGTTTGCATCACATGTCAAATTGTAATGGAGGACATGGGAATTTATAAAAATTTCCCTCTCCCACTTAGTAATTTGAAATTGAGGAATTTTCCTAGCCTACGACATGCATATCAAACAAAAAGCAATAAATATGAAAAATAAATTATTTTCCAACTATTATGGCTCTTGTCTTCAATATGTCTCTCGTCGCATCGCCTTCTCGTCTGCTCCTCCTACGCCATGTACGAGCCATCCGGAGATCCGAGCAGAGACTAAAATCTATTTTAATTTATATCCATCGATCCTATACTCCATGAGGGAGTGTACATGAAATCTAGATCGAAAGTAAACTAAAATAAAAAGAGTGGCTAAACAATGCCATATCTAATTTACAAAAAATTAAATACTAGCCTCGTCAACCCCGAGGATTCAACAAAATATACACATACAATCACATACACATATATGGCCATAATAGTCTGATCTTATGCCTGCAACCAAAGAGTTAAACTACGCATATCCTACTATTATCCGACACATATAATATATGAAAAGTGCATAAAAATTAACTGAATCCTAAACACACAAAAACTGGAAACCTTGGCTATGATACCAATTGTAGGGTTTTGTGATTATTGATCCGTGAGGGGAAACTTCACTTCCCACTTCACCTCGGTTTTTTGTTCATAACGATCCCATCGATGTCCCTGAATTAAAAAAATTTAATCCTAGACAAAAGGGATTGCCCAAACAACCAAGTAATCGTCGTGCTATTCGTTTAGAGAGGTCACTTGAACAAACTTGTTGTTCAAGCGACCAACCTCTATTCTACGAGTAGCCGCGGAATAGACGATGTCCGGATCACCGGATTTTGAATTTATGTTTGGGATCCAAGTATTATTTAGCCACAAACAGAATATATCATGCTCATAATTGAAAAAACAAATACAAGCAAGTAACAAAAGAGAATAGAGAATAGATATACCTCTCGATCTTCTAATGTATGACCTTCCTCCTTTCGGACGTCGTATGGGCGACGATCTACCAAAAGTTGAAGCTCCTAGATCGCCAATCTTCCTTCCTTGCTCATTCCGAGCAAGTGGAAGAATAGAAACAAAGCTCTATTCCTACTTTCAACCAACCTACAACCTCCAAGGATGGAGCATTGCCGCCGACCAAGAAGGAAGAAGAGATTAAGGGTTGCCGGCCAAAAGCTTCAAGGGAGGACCCTAAACCTTTGTTCCACCGGCCAAGGAGAAGGAGAAGAGGGAGTTTGGATGCCGGCCAAGGGCTGGAAGAGCTCCAATGGGTGCCGACAACTTTTGGAAGAAGAACAACACAAGGAAAATCTTTCCTTATTAGGTGCCGCCCAAGCCCAAACCCTAGCTCCTCTTATTGCCACCAACTCCAAAACCCTAGCTCCTATTGATTAATTCTCCATGCCAACCCCTCAAACTCCTTTTATAGAGTTAGGGATAAGCCTCCTTTTAATCTCCACCATTGGTTCTAGGGATTTAATCTCAACCGTCGAATCTAGAGATTTAATCTCAACCGTCAGATCTTAGAGATTTAATGTCTACCTTTGGATCTAGAGTTTTGTTTCTATCCATTGGATATAAGCTTCATGAGGTGTTAATAGGCTACATTAGGGACCATGAGGAGGAGTTGGATCTTGGCCACCCATGGATCAAGCCCACATAAAGTCCGATCCATTAATGATAATCAAATCCACTAAAGGATTATCATTGATCTACATCACCAACCCCCATAAGTTAATATGGGCTCCATATATTATTTGTACATTTTCTCTCTGTGTTTAAAATCTCGAATGTTCGTCAATTAATTAATTTACTGACCATTAATTAATCAACATCTAACTCCATGAGTAGTACGACTCAACCTTTTCATCATGCCGGACCAAGTCCACCTGCAGGGTTTACATGATGAACCTTATGAGCTCCTCAAGAGGACATCATCATCCTAATATATAGGACACGATTTCCTCCTATAATGAACGGAACACCATATAAATAATATCATCTCTCAACTTACCGAGCCTACCGATTTAATCTATAAATCTCGCCCATTGGTAAATCAAAGAGATGAATACTAAGTATATGTGCCCGTTATTATATCGGGATTAAGAGCTTGTACAAAATAATATCTGAGGTCCGATTCGATTATGTAGTCAGCAATAAATCGAATCACCTCTAAGTCGGTCCTGCTAAATACACACAAAGTGCACTAGTGTAATTCTATGGTCAAGACAAACCAATACCAAATCACACTACAATCATACCAATGTTTGTCGAAAGCCATCTTGGTTGTGAGCCTTTACTTATACTTTACAAGGAGTCGATAACATGATCTCCCGTGTGACACCACACACCATGTTATCTACAATGTAATGTATTAGACAATATGCATAACCATAAAAATGCAAACAATGATCATGTGATTCTTATTTCAAAACAAAGATGTTCATACTAAAGATAGACTTTTCAGTATACATCCCTACAATTACGATTAGATTAGATCTTAATCGAATCAACTCGTAAATGACTACCAAGTCCTTGATACCCATCACTACCTCGATCATTTGTAATTGTTGAATTTGCCAAAGCAGAGCAACGCATATTATCTTGGTAGGGTGCGGAGGGACAATCTTGGTCCCGCCTATCACGGCTTGGGTTAGAGTAAGCTCAATTAGATTGAGTGAAACTAGTTAACTCGATTGGATCGAGTAGAACTATAGGCATAATCCAACCTTTGGAAAGATAGGATAAGATCACATTTACACTAAATCTTGGGCGATTTAGCCAAAGCTAACTCAAGGTCTTTTGTAAATGTGGGTCTTGATCCTATAAACAAGAGTTGCATAGAGATGTAATTGGTAATGTGTTACCCACCGATTGTACTAAGTCTTGGGCGATTTAGCCAAAGCTAACTCAAGGCTTAGTATGATGTGGATCTTGTCTCGCAAGAATTATAGCTAGTTTGTATGAATATAGTAATGTGGTTTGACCACATCCATAACTCAAGTCTACAAAATTCCTATAATTCAGTGGGAGCATCATTTGATTAAAGGTCTAATTAAATGATAAAAGGAATATGATATTAATTCTCTACATTGTATGTTTTAGATTACTATGTCGACAAACACGAACACTCTCTCTTTGCGTTCTATCTTTGAGAAGGACAAGCTCAATGGAGCAAATTTCTTGGACTGGTACAGGAACATTGAGAATTGTTCTCACCCAAGAAAGGAAACTATACATCCTGGAGCAGCCCATTCCGGAGGAACCTTTGTTAGTAATATATGAGAAATGTCCTAAGGCAATCGCCTTATGTATGAACCATTTATATGATAAATGAAGATTCACTATTTGAGTATACATGTTTCATGTATTTGATTGGATCTTAAACTCATTTACTGAATGTCCACGATATGATTCACAGAATGAGAGAATTTGTGATTGGATCACAACTAGTGAGTATCTCTACATGTGTAATTGTGATGTATCGAAATTATCCCTAGTCGATGAATTGATGGATTTGGACACCATCAATTCTGTCGAGACTAGCACGAGGTATACTCGTTGGTGTATCCAAGCAGCTGATTCTCACTGGCTGGAGACATTGTGATGTCCGGAGTTGATCGTGGATGCTAGTTATGGTAACTAGTTAATTGGAGTGACTAGCCGTAAGACTTCATATGGTTCTCTGCATATATAGATATGTCAATGAAGTTCTTACTGTAGCTTAAGTGCGATGTTCCTTTGACTTGCGGTATTCAAGTCATCTTGATCATGAAGACTTATGCTTTGACATCTTAAGCAAGCATCTCTAAGGAGATGTGGACCCGGGATGATTGGGTATAAGTCGAAGTGATCGAAGGTATTTGAATAGCCTATAAAAAATTCACCACTCCTTGGGAGGAGATGTATACCCATGGCCTCTCATTGGATTGTTACTAAAGTCATTTCAGTCGCAATGGAAGTGTGGATGGGACGTGTCTTATGAAGACATAATGGATGAACCAAAATGGTTTGGTTCTAATCCAATGGAGGAGAATAAACCAAAGGGTTTGGTTTATTTTAAACGAATGAACCAAGAGTTGGTTCGGTTCATTTTAACTTAAAATAAACCATCATGGTTTGGTTTATTTTAACTTATATTAATGGAGCGGGTTAACGGGCCTTATGGTTATGATCCAATAACCATTAAGATAATTAGTTCTCTATAAAAGAGGGCTTAAGGTGTTGTTAAGCCCTAATCCAAAAAAAAACCCTAGCCCTAAGTTTTTGCCCACTTCCTTCCCTTTGGAGATTTTCGGCGCCAACACCCCTATTGTCGCCGCCCAGCCCTTGTGCCGCCGTCCAAGTTGTTGTCGGCGTCCAAGCATCAGCTGGTGATCCTCCGGCGACCCTCCGGTGATCTTCCTAGGCTTCGGCTATAAGGTGAGCACTTGGCTTCCCTTGCTTGGCCGGCGCCTACTCCTCCACCAAAGCTGTCCAGTTTTCTTGACAGCTTGTTTTCCTCTCGTTGGAAAGTTGTTTGGACGACGGTTAGAGCTCCGACAACGCCTAACTTACCGGGGATTCGATCTCCGGTAATCCTCTGAGGTGGAGTACGAAGGATTCATCAAACGGTTGATGAATACCTCTCCGGAGAAGCGAGTTTTGAGGACTCGTCTTTGGATCCGAATTGGGATTCGGATCGTGATCATCTCTCGATCACGTCGTCTTCAACACGAGGCTAGTAACCCGTACGAAGACGAAGCTCGTGGCTTATCTAAGTCATCCTAAGGATACTCGGCGTGGATACGGATAGAGACGATTCTAGCGAGGATCGTTCCGGTTGATGTCGTTCCCGCTACACGTGATACGAAAGGTATACGTAGTTAAATTTCCTTTATTGCAAAATTTAAATTTACGGTTATGTATACACATGTTGTACTATGCATGCGTGTGATGTGTGTATTGTAATAAATGTAGATTTATTATTTTTATTTCTTCCACTGTGCACATGTTTACGAAACATGTTCGAACACACACTCGCCGCGGTGCCGGAAACCCAACAGTGGTATCAGAGCCCAGGTTGTGTTTCAACATAATCGTAAAATGGTTTTGCGATAGTCATAATGCTATTTCTGGAAATTTTCTACTTTTGGAAAGTTAGAAGTATTTATGGAAAATTTTCAATTTTGGAAAGTCTAGAAGTATTTATGGAAATCTTCCACTTTTGGAAAGATGGAAGTATTTATGGAAATTGATATTTTCCATAAATAAAATATTTTATTAGATTTTAGAAATTTATTTCCTAATTTAATCTTGATTTGATTTGGTAAATCAAATATTAAAATATTTTATTTCCATAAGTAGCTTTGATGATTTAGGAAATTGGTTTCCTAAATTGACTTTCCTTAATCAACTATTTCTACAAATAAAATATGTGATTGGATTTGGAAATTTGTTTCCTAATTTAATCATGATTTGATTTGGAGAATCAAATCTTAAACATATTTTATATCCATAAATAGGTACGACATATAAGGAAATTATGTACATGACATAATTGTATGCCATGTAATTGCATTAGATGCATATCATTATGCCATGTGTGTCGTGACATGTAGATGTATGCCATGTATGTCATGCCATGTAGATAATAGTTATTTGCATGCAAAGAGGATGAGACATAAAAACTCTTACTCAATATTAAAGCCTACACCTTCCATTAATATGGTTAGAACCAGAGTTCCGTTTCTTGTTTGGGTTGTTGGACTCTCTCCATGCTCGGCTCGAACCCGAACATGTTCAAACCATGGAATAGTTTAATACTAATATGGTAAGAGTCAGAGGTCAATCGTTAGCTTTGGTTGTTGGACTCTCTCCAAGACGGGCTAATTGGTTGAATGCGCTCTAACCATATTAAAACTATTTCTCGATTAATGGGGTGGTTTTAACCTGGAGCATCAGCTTGTTGGACTCTCTCCAAGGTCGATGTAAAGGGAGGTGAAGTTGGGTGCTATGCATATGATGCATACTTGTTAATGTGTTAACAACCCGATGTATGTGTGAACATTCAATTAGTTGATAGCACATTGTGATAGTTGTATATACATGATATGCAATCGGTATAGTTGATACCTACCATTGTAGTTATGAATGTCTTGTTGGACTCTCTCCAAGGTTGTTCATATCTATGATGGATATCAGCCCATTCGGAGATGGACCTACGATCTCCCGAAGTGATTTTGGGATTTTTGAAATTCGAAAAATGAATGGGATTTATGAATGTATATTGATGCATTTTAAATCATCTTTCTCATATATGCTCATTTTGTATTTATAAGATTGATCATGATGTCTTTGAATTTGCGTTCCATTTTGGATTCGAATAAAATTGACTGGGCCAAACTTCTTGGACTGGCTTAGAAACTTGAGAATTGTTCTCAAGGTGGAAAAGCCTGCGTATGTCCTCGAAGCGCCTCTTCCCGCCCGTCCTAGTGACAATGCAACTCTGGACCAATTGTTGGCCTATCTGAAACATGTGAATGATTCTGAAATGGTGAGTTGCATCATGCTAGCCGCGATGGAACCCAAGCTACGAAAGCAGCATGAGCATATGGATGCTCATATCGTAGTCCTTCATCATTATGAGTTGTTTGATAAGCAAGTGAGATTCGAAAGGTTCGAAGTCTCCAAGCTCTTCTTCACCTCTGAGATGTAAGAAGGTTCATCTGTGGTACTGCTCAACATGCTGAAGACTGTGGAGCCTTCTGAGAAGCTTGAGCAGGGGACGGTGGTGTTAGTTGATTCCTCGAAGAAAGGTTCTAAGAGGGAGTCAAAGGAACAACAGAAGGGGAAGAAGAAAAAGGCTAAAAAGGCAAAACTAGCTCAAAAGGGCACTTGCCATCATTATGGCAAGTAGGGCCATTGGCGAAGAAATTGCAAGATTTATCTTGAGTTCGTGAAGAAGAATAAGGCATAAGATGCTCCATCTTTTTCATATATCTTCGTTATTGATTGTCATTCTATTTCCTCAGACACTTGGGTATTGGATGCTGGGTGTGGCTCACATATATGTAATGACATACATGGGCTAAGGAATAGAAGAAGACTCGTCAAGGGAGAGTCAAATTTACGTGTTGGGAATGGAACAAAGGTTGCTGCACTCGCCATCGGAACGTATTTGTTGAAACTCCCTGCAGGACTTGTCTTAGAACTGGACAATTGCTTTTATGTTCCTTCGTTGATAAAGAACATCATTTCTATTTCTTGTTTAAATAGAAATGGGTACCATTTGACTTTTAGTAACAATTGTTGTTACATAACTTTGAATGGAGTTCTTTATGGGATTGGAACTTTAAGCAATGATGTTTATACGTTGGACATATCCAGTGACATTTGCAATATCGAAGCGAGCAACAAGCGTGCTCGAAAGGATAATCAAATAGACTCCTACATATGGCATTGTCGTCTTGGCCATGTAAGCAAGAAACACATGTCTGAATTACACCGATGTGGAATTCTGGAATCGTTTGAATTGGATTCATACGATACATGTGAATCATGCTTAAAAGGCAAGATGACTAGGTTACCTTTTTCAGGAAAAGGTGAACGAGTGGGAGAGTTACTAGGTCTAATACATACTGATGTATGTGGACCTATGTCAACTCAAGCTTTAGGAGGCTATAGCTACTTCATTAACTTCACTGATGATCACTCATGGTTTGGGTATGTGTTCTTGATGAAACACAAGTCTGAAGACTTTGAAAGGTTCAAAGAATTCAGAAATGAAGTAGAGAAACAACATGACAAAAGTATTAAAATACTTCGATCGGATCGAGGTGGTGAATACTTGAGTCAAGAGTTTCTTGATTATCTAAGAGACAATGGTATATTGTCACAATGGACTCCGCCATATACACCACAACATAATGGTGTAACTGAGAGGCATAACCGGACCTTGTTGGACATGGTCAGGTCAATGATGAATCATGCAAATCTTCCTAAGTCCTTTTGGGGCTATGCACTTCAGACAGTTGTTTACTTGTTAAACAGAATGCCAACTAAGGTAGGGTCTACTACTCCATATGAGATATGGAATAGTAAGAAACCTCATGTATCTTACTTGAAGATATGGGGTGGTCCTGCTTATGTGAAGCAGACTGTATCAGACAAATTGGATGCTAAGTTTGATAGATGTCTATTTATTGGATACCCTAAGTAAACAAGGGGTTACCAATTTTATCATCCTGTGGAACAAAAGGTGTTTGTTTCAAGGCATGTTGTGTTTCAAGAGAAAGAGTTTCTCTTGCAAGAAAACAGTGGGAGTGTCGTCGAGCTTGAGGAGGCTCGAGAGACTCAAATAGACATTGATGAGATACCTGGTGAAGCACAACAGCCGACAACTCATAGTGATGAGCAATCGACTGGACCTATTGTAACACCACATCTTCGTAGATCTGGTAGAACATGCAACATTCCTGAGAGATATGGATTTCTCGTAAGTGAATTGAACAACGTGTTACTCATTGATGATGAGGAGCCTACCAGTTATGAAGAAGTGCTGACAATTTCAGAAAGGGATAAGTGGCTTGATGCCATGAAGTCGGAAATGGATTCCATGTATGAAAACCAAGTTTGAAACTTGGTTGACCCACCTGAAGGCATTAAGCCTATAGGGTGCAAGTGGGTTTTCAAGAAGAAAACCAACATGGATGGTAATGTGATTACCTATAAGGCTAGATTGGTGGCGAAAGGATATCATCAAAAGCAAGGTGTTGATTATGACGAAACCTATTCGCCTGTAGCTATGCTTAAATACATTCGGATGCTCCTGGCCATAGCGGCTCATTATGATTATGAGATATGGCAGATGGATGTGAAAACATCTTTCCTTAATGGAAACCTACTCGAGGACGTGTATATGATACAGCCTGAGGGTTTCACATCGGTTGATAAAACCAAGGTATGCAAATTGCGACGGTCCATTTATGGATTGAATCAAGCATCCAGGAGCTGGAATATCCATTTTGATGAGACAATCAAAAGGTTTGATTTCTCACAAAATCCAGACGAACCTTGTGTGTACAAGAAGGTTAGTGGGAGTGTAGTCGTGTTCCTAGTATTGTATGTCGATGACATATTACTTATAGGAAATGATGTGTCAATCTTACAGTCAGTTAAGGTTTGGTTATCCAAGACATTCTCCATGAAAGACCTGGGAGAAGCAACCTACATCCTCGGGATTAAGATCTATAGAGATAGATCGAAACAGTTGCTTGGTCTTTCGCAGTCTACATATATAGACCGAGTGCTAAAGAGGTTTAGCATGTCGGAATCGAAGAAAGGTTTCCTACCCATCAGGCATGGGGTACACCTTTCGAACTCTATGTGTCCGCGCACAGAAGATGAGAGGATTTGCATGAGTAAGATTCCCTATGCATCCGCAATATGATCTATCATGTATGCTATGTTATGTACGAGGCCCGATATATCATATGCTCTGAGTGTCATGAGCAGATACCAGTCCGATCCAGGAATGGATCATTGGGTGGCTGTTAAGATGATCCTCAAGTACTTAAGAAGAACTAAGGATGTGTTCCTAATATATGGAGAAGGGGACATGGTGATACGCGGGTATACGGATGCCAGCTTCCAGACAGACAAGGATGATTCCTGTCTCTCACCGATACGTGTTCACCTTGAATGGGGGCGCAGTGAGTTGGAAAAGTTCCAAACAAGACACTGTAGCGGATTCTACCACTGAGGCAGAATACATTGCAGCTTCGGAAGAAGCAAAGGAAGCGGTTTGGATCAAGAAGTTTGTTTATGAACTTGGTGTGATTCCGGCCATTGTTGAAGCAATACTGGTCTACTGCGACAACAATGGAGCAATTGCATAGGCAAAAGAGCCAAGGTCTCATTAACGATCCAAATATGTGCTTCGCCGCTATCATCTTATCAGAGAGATCATCAGTAGGAACGAAATACAAATCGAGAAAATTCTCACTGAAAGGAACTTAGCGGATCCTTTGACTAAAGCATTACCTCAAAGTAAGTTCGAGGGTCTTGTTAGAGCTTATGGTATTGGATACCATAGCGATTGACATTAGGCTAAATGGGAGTCTGTTAGTAATATATGAGAGATGTCCTAAGGCCATCGCCTTATGTATGAACCATTTATATGATAAATGAAGATTCACTATTTGAGTATACATGTTACATGTATTTGATTGGATCTTAAACTCATTTACTGAATGTCCACGATACGATTCACAGCATGAGAGAATTTGTGATTGGATCACAACTAGTGAGTATCTCTACATGTGTAATTGTGATGTATCGAAATTATCCCTAGGCGATGAATTGATGGATTTGTACACCATCAATTCTGTCGAGACTAGCACGAGGTATACTCCTTCGTGTATCCAAGCAGCTGATTCTCACTGGCTGGAGACATTGTGATGTCCGGAGTTGATCGTGGATGCTAGTTATGGTAACTAGTTTATTGGAGTGACCAGTCGTAAGACTTCATATGGTTCTCTGTATATATAGATATGTCAATGAAGTTCTTACTGTAGCTTAAGTGCGATGTTCCTTTGACTTGCGGTATTCAAGTCATCTTGATCATGAAGACTTATGCTTTGACATCTTAAGCAAGCATCTCTAAGGAGATGTGGACCCGGGATGATTGGGTATAAGTCGAAGTGATCGAAGGTATTTGAATAGCCTATAAAGGATTCACCACTCCTTGCGAGGAGATGTATACCCATGGCCTCTCGTCGGATTGTTACTAAAGCCTTTGGCCAAAGCATTACATGTTTAGAGTAAGGTACTCTTCGATACATGTGCAGTAACTAGAATCCGTAGGACAAGGAAATGATACTTGGGCTAGGTGTGACGTAGTCAGCCTAGCAGGGACTGACACTATAGACCATGTCCTGAACCAAGTGAGTGAAGGAATGGGGTATTCATTCGGAGCTTGCATTAAGGGTTTCCTCGTAAATAGTTCTGGATCAACCGTTGATCTTTTCAGTTAATTGGGGATCATGATGTACTACTAGGTGCCACTCATGATCATTCTATAATTAATGGTTAATTATAGACGGCAAACATAAACCGAGAACCTATTTGGTCACACGCATAACGAGCATAATCCGAAGGATTTAAAACGAGCTTGAGAATGGGATTCTCAGACCGAGAGAAACTAGGTTTGGTTGGACCAAACAAGAAGCGAGCATGAAATCATTTCAGTCGCAATAGAAGCATGGATGGGCCGTGTCTTATGAAGACATAATGGATGAACCAAAATGGTTTGGTTCTAATCCAATGGAGGAGAATAAACCAAAGGGTTTTGTTTATTTTAAACGAATGAACCAAAAGTTGGTTCGGTTCCTTTTAACTTAAAATAAACCATCATGGTTTGGTTTATTTTAACTTATATTAATGGAGCGGGTTAACGGGCCTTATGGTTTTGATCTAATAACCATTAAGAGAATTAGTTCTCTATAAAAGAGGGCTTAAGGTGTTGTTAATCCCTAATCCAAAAAAAAAAAACCCTAGCCCTAAGTTGCCGCCCACCTCCTTCCCTTTGAAGATTTTTGGCGCCAACACCCCCATTGTCGCCGCCCAACCCTTGTGCCGCCGTCCAAGTTGTTGTCGGCATCCAAGCTTCAGCCGGTGATCCTCCGGCGACCCTCCGGTGATCTTCCTAGGCTTCGGAGATAAGGTGAGCACTTGGCTTCCCTTACTTGGCTGGCGCCTACTCCTCCACCAAAGCTGTCCAGTTTTTTGGATAGCTTGTTTTCCTCTCGTCGGAGCGTCGTTTGGATGACGGTTAGAGCTCCGACAACGCCTAACTTATCGGGGATTTGATCTCCGGTAATCCTCTGAGGTGGAGGATGAAGGATTCATCAAACGGTTGACGAATACCTCTCCGGAGAAGCGAGTTTTGAGGACTTGTCTTTTGATCCGAATTGGGATTCGGATCGTGATCATCTCTCGATCACGTCGTCTTCAACACTAGGCTAGTATCTCGTACGAAGACGATGCTCGTGGCTTAGCAAAGTCATCCTAAGGATACTCGGCGTGGATACGGATAGAGACGATTCTAGCGAGGATCGTTCCGGTTGATGTCGTTCCCGCTACACGTGATACGAAAGGTATACGTAGTTAAATTTCCTTTATTGCAAAATTTAAATTTACGGTTGTGTCTACACATGTTGTACTATGCATGCATGTGATGTGTGTGTTTTAATAAATGTAGATTTTTTTTTTCTTCCGCTGTGCACATGTTTACGAAACATGTTCAAACACACACTCGCCGCGGTGTCGGAAACCCAACAACCTTCTGCCACTGCCTCGCGAGCTGACAAAGATGCTTACAAGAAGCATCAAGATGATGCATTAGATGTGTCATGTCTAATGCTCGAGACAATGAACTCTGAGCTTCAGAAGCAACATGAGTTCATGAATGCTTATGATATGGTTGAACATCTTCGACAATTATATCAAGGACAAGCAAGGCACGAGAGATATGAAGTCTCTAAGGCATTGTTTGGTTCCAAAATGCAAGATGGGACTCCCGTAGGTCCATATGTACTCAAGATGATTGGGTACGTAGAAAACCTATAGAGATTGGGATTCCCCCTTGGCCAAGAGCCGACCACTGACTTGATCTTGCAGTCTTTGCTGTAAAGCTACAATCAATTTGTCATGAATTACAACATGAATAAAATTGATAAGCCATTGCCTGAGATGCTCAACATGTTGAGAACTGCTGACCTCAACCTTAAGAAGGGAAAATCTGATGCCCTTTTGATGGTGCAAAAGAAGAAACGCAAGGGCAAGCCTAAAGGTAAGGGAAAGTCCCAAGACAAGGGCAAAGGCAAGGAACTGAAACCCAAAGGAGGGGGTGGCCAAGGAAGGGGCTTGCTTCTACTGCAAGGAAGCTGGATACTGGAAGCGTAACTGCAAGGTATACCTAGAAGATCTTAAGAAGAAGAGAAGTGAGACTTCTACTTCAGGTATAAATGTAATATAAGTCAATCTATCTATTTCTTCATCATTGGTATTAGATACCGGATGTGCATCTCACATTTGTACCAATGTGCAGGTGTTGAGAAATAGCAGGGCATTGACAAAGGGCGAGGTGGACCTACGAGTAGGCAATGGAGCAAGAGTTGCTGCTGTTGCTGTAGGAACTTATGATCTATCTTTGCCCTCTGGGCTTGTACTAGAATTAAATGAATGTTGTTATGTGCCTGCTTTAACTAAGACCATAATTTCGGTTTCTTGTTTGAACAAGAAAGGATTTACATTTATATTAAAGAACAAATGTTGTTCAGTTTATTTAAATGATATGTTATATTGTAGTGCACCTCTAATGAACGTACTCTACTTTCTAGACTTAGAGAGCCCTATCTATAACATAAGTACCAAAAGGTTCAAGTCAAATGAGTTGAACCAAACCTATCTCTGGCATTGTCGCTTAGGTCACATAAATGAAAGTCGCTTATCTCAACTCCATAAGGATGGGATGCTAGACTCATTTGATTTTGAATCATATGAGACATGCGAGTCTTGCCTTTTAGGCAAGATGACCAAGACTCCCTTTAGTGGACACAGCGAAAGAGCAACGAACTTGTTAGGACTTATACATAGTGATGTATGTTGCCATTTCAATGTTGCTGCTAGAGGCGGTTACAGGTACTTCATTACATTTACTGATGACTTTAGTAGATATGATTATGTATATCTCATGACACATAAATCAGAATCCTTTGAAATTTTCAAAGAATTAAAGAATGAAGTACAAAACCATCTTGGCAAGAGTATTAAGATACTTCGATCAGATCGAGGTGGTGAATACCTTAGCCATGATTTTCGTGACTATCTAGCTGAGTGTGGGATTCTATCCCAACTCACTCCTCCTGGAACACCACAGTAGAATGGTGTTTCCGAAAGGAGAAATCGTACCCTATTAGATATTGTACAATCTATGATGAGTCACACAGATCTTCCTATATTCTTTTGGGGATATACTCTAGACACAACAGCATTTACCCTTAACCGTGTACCATCCAAGGCTGTGATAAAGACAACATATATGATATGGACAGGGAGAAATCCCAAGATGTCTTTCATGAGGATTTGGGGTTGTGAGGCTTACGTTCGACGTCAAGTCTTAGACAAACTGGGACCCAAATCCGATAGGTGCTATTTTGTTGGATATCTCAAGGATACAAAGGGATATTACTTCTACATTCCTAGTCATCACAAAGTGTTTGTGGCAAAGACTGAGGTTTTTCTAGAAAGAGATTTTGTTTCTAGAAAAACTAGTGGGAGTACGTTCGATCTTGAAGAAATTCAAGATAAGGACCATAGCACTGAGGCCTTTATGGAGGTTGAATAGGAACCACAAAGTGTTGTGGGTGTTGAGATTGTTGCACAAAGAGTTGTGGAACAACCACCTATTCAGGTAGACCTACCACTTCGCGGGTCTGATAGGGTACGTCGTCAGCCTGAGAGATACTCATTTCTCTTGTCTGACCTTGATGACGTTATGCTCATTGAGAATGAGCATACCTCCTATCAGGAAGCTGTGATGAGCCCAAATTCTGAGAAATGGCTAGAAGCCATGAGATCTGAGATGGAATCCAGGTACACCAACCAAGTATGGACTTTGGTTGATCCACCTGAAGGGGTCAAACCCATTGGGTGTAAGTGGGTCTTTAGGAGAAAGACTGACATGGATGGACTTACGCATACCAATAAGGGTCGATTGGTGGCTAAAGGTTTCAAGCAAATTCATGGTATTGACTATGATGAAACCTCACGAGGATGTGTACATGACACAACCTAAGGGTTTTGAAGATCCACAACATACTGGGAAAGTATGCAATCTGCAAAGGTCCATTTATGGGCTAAAGCAAGCCTCTTGGAGCTTGAATCTTCGATTCGATGATGCGATCAAACAATTTGGTTTCATCAAGAATGAAGATGAACCCTATGTCTACAAGAGGGTTAATGGGAACACAGTTGTCTTCCTTGTATTGTATGTGGATGACATACTACTCATTGAATGACATCCCTTCGCTACAGTCTGTGAAGACTTGGCTGGGGACGTGCTTCTCAATGAAGGACTTATGTGAAGCAGCCTTTATTCTAGGCATCAAGATCAATAGAGATAGATCTAAGAGATTGCTTGGCCTAAGTCAGAGTACATACATTGACACGGTATTACTACGGTTTGCCATGCAGAATTCCAAGAAGGGACTTCTGCCGATGTCACATAGTGTGAGTCTTTTGAAGATTCAAAGGTCCTCTTCTAGAGAGGAGAGAGATCGCATGGATAAGATCCCTTATGAATCTGCTATATGATCTATCATGTACGTCATCCTGTGTACTCGTCCTGATGTCTCGTATGCTTTGAGCATGACGAGTAGATACCAGTCAAATCCAGGTGAGCGTTACTGGATAGCAGTCAAGAATATTCTTAAGTACTTGAGAAGGACTAAAGAATATTTCTTGATATTTGGAGGCGATTAGGAGCTAGCTATAAAGCGTATAGCGATTCCAACTTCCAAACTGACCAGGATGATTATAGATCGCAGTCAGGGTTCGTGTTTTGCTTGAATGGTGGCGCTGTGAGCTGGAAGAGTTCCAAGCAGAACACAGTTGATGATTCTACAATAGAGGCCGAATATATCGTTGCTTCCATCTTATTCGAGAGATTATCGATAGAGGAGATGTGAACATTTGCAAAGTACCCACAGAGGATAACATCGCAGATCCCTTGACCAAGGCTTTGGCACAGGAAAAGCATGATGGTCACACTAGGTCATTGGGTATTAGATACTACGGTGATTGACACTAGTGCTAGTGGGAGATTGTTAGTGAAATCCCTAGAGGCAATCATGTGATGATTGTTTTATGGACTTTATTGTATCATATTCCTATTTATAAAGGCATGGTTATTATATTTGTTGGCATCGTGCTAATCCTCGGAAGCTCATTGGCTCCATGTCCCCGGATTAAAAATTTTCACTAATGAAAACTAATCCGGATGGGATGAGTTTCCTAAGCACAACCAATTCGTCGTCGTGCCAACGACTCGAGCGATCGCTTGAACAAACTTGTTGTTCTAGCAATCAACTCTTCTAGTCGGTTATGTTGGATCGATGCGGTTCGCTAGAGGGGGGGTGAATAGCGAAAAACATTTTCTTTTTCTTTCGTTCGTTAAAACTCTAGAGAAAATAAATTAATTACAGTGGAAATGTAAATATAAAATAAAAGAGACAATCGACACAAGGGTTTTACTTGGTTCGTAGCCGAAGGCTACTACTCCAAGGCCCTAGTGGTCCTTGACCACGTACGGAGGGCAGAAGCACTAAAAAAACTCCTCCTCGTTGGAGGTAGGAGTTAATCGATACAAAAAAACTTTAAGGTAGAGGGACAATCCCCCTCTCCTCGTATACGATAAAAGCTCCGAAAAGTAGATGAACAACTGATAACAAAATAATACCGACGTTGCTTCCTACTGCACCAACTCACTAGACTCGAGCTGAGTAGTTGACAACAACCACTCGTGCTCTTTCTGTCGAGTTTACTACCGGCATAATCCGAATCGGAGTAGCCGATTAGTTCGAACTCGGTAGATCTAGGATACCAAATACCGACATTAAGTGTACCCTTTAGATATCTAAGGATACGCTTAACTAGGGTTAGGTGAGACTCCTTGGCACAGGTTTGAAATCTGGCGCACATACTTACTGCAAATAAGATATCAGGTCGGCTTGCAGTTAAGTACAGGAGACTCCCTATTACACTCCTATAGTATTTTAAGTCAATGGACTTACTTTCTAGGTCTTCTCCTATGTTAACATTAATCGCCATTGGGGTGTTTATTATCTTAGCGTCTTGCATTCCAAATCTTTTAATTAACTCCTTAGTGTATTTTTGTTGATATAGGTATATACCATCCTTAGTTTGTTTAATTTGTAGACCTAAAAAGAAACTTAACTCGCCTACCAAGTTCATTTCGAACTCACTTTCCATGAGTGAAACGAACTCGTTTAGTAAGGCTGAGTTAGAGGTTCCAAAAATTATATCGTCTACGTAAATTTGAGCTATGAATATTTCTTTACCTAAGGTTTTTACGAAGAGAGTTGGGTCAACTAAGCCTTGGTTAAACCCTTTTGACTTAAGATGGATTGAAAGTCTCTCGTACCAAGCTCAAGGAGCTTGTTTAAGTCCATAGAGAGCTTTCTTAAGTTTTAGAACATGGTCGGGTTTATCTAGATTTTCGAATCCGGGGGGTTGGCTAACATAAACTTCTTCTTTAATGTATCCATTTAGGAATGCCAACTTAACATCCATTTGAAACAGCTTAAATCCTTGATGTACGGCATAAGCTAGCAACATTCGAATGGATTCGAGTCTAGCTACTGGGGCATAGGTTTCGTCGTAATCTAAGCCTTCGACTTGGCTAAATCCTTTGGCGACTAACCTAGCCTTGTTTCTAACTACTTCACCTTTATCATCAAGCTTGTTTCGAAACACCCACCTTGTTCCAATTATCGTTTTGTCTTTAGGTGATGGTACTAATTCCCACACTTCATTCCTAGTAAATTGAGCTAGCTCTTCTTGCATTGCAATAATCCAATCGGGATCAAGAAGAGCTTGTTCAATTGATTTGGGTTCTATCTTTGAAATTAAGGAAATTTGACTAAGGTTCCTATAGGATGCTCTAGTTTGAACTCCTAGATTAGGATCTCCTATCACTTGATCGATAGGGTGGTTAGTCTGAATCCTAGATTGGGTTGGGTTTGTTTCAAGTAATGCTTGATCAATGGGGTGACTTGGTTGAACACTAGTTTGGTTGGAGTCATCTATCACTTGATCAATAGAGTGACTAGGTTGACCTAGGTTAGGATTAACACTAGACCTGATCTCCGGATCAGAGTTAGGTCTAGTATGAATCGGCTCGCTAATTGGGGTCGTCGGGGGTTTTGTAGGTTCATGTCCTTCATCAAATACTACATTGATAGTCTCCTCGACTCTGAGGGTGTCGTGGTTATATACTCTATAAGCTTTACTTGTAGTCGAGTATCCTAGAAAGATTCCGGTGGTGGTTTTGGATGTAAATTTCCCTAGGTAATCCTTAGTGTTTAGGATATGTACCTTACACCCAAATACCCTAAAGTACTTGATGTTAGGTATTTTATCGTGATAAATCTCGTACGAGGTCTTAAGGTGCCTCTTTACCATAAGGATCCTATTTTGGACATAGCAAGCCATGCTAACGGCTTCTGCCCAAAATCTATCGGGTAGGTCGTATTCATTCAACATGGTCCTAGCGGCTTCTTGTAGAGTTCGGTTTTTCCACTCCACTAGGCCATTTTGTTGAGAGGTCCTAGGGCAAGAGAATTCATGGTGGTATCCATTTAGATTACAGAAGTCGGTGAACCTTTGATTTTCGAATTCACCACCATGATCGCTTCTAAGTCTTTTAACCTTAAGGTCTTTTTGATTCTCGATTAATTTGAATAGATTGATTAATTGATCTAGGGTATCATTTTTATGTTTGATGAACATAACCCAGGTAAACCTGGAGTAGTCGTCAATTATGACTAAGCAATATTGACTTCTATTGAGTGACTTGGCTCCATGTGAATCGAATAGATCCATATGCAGGAGCTCAAGTACACTTGAGGTTCGTTCTAGGTTAGTTAACTTGTTTTGTGTCCTAGGTTGTTTTCCTTGTTGACAAGCATTACAGATTTTATTAACCAAATTGTTGAGGCTGGGTAAGCCTCTGACTAAGCCACTCTGACTCATCTTGTGGACGAGTCTTGGGTGCGAGTGACCGAGTCGTCGGTGCCACAACCATGATTCCTCTTGCCGTGTCATAAGACACTTAGTTGAGGAGTTGGTTAAGTTGATCGTATAAATGTTGTTATTTCTAGTTCCTTTAAGAATTGTTTTAGAGGTTTCATTGGTATTAATTACGCATTCATTTTCTAGAAATATAACCTTATAGATTTTATCACACAATTGGCTTATACTAAGTAAGTTATATTCAAAATTCTCTACAAGTAATACATTTTTAATAACAAAATTCGTGTTAAGCTCGATATCACCTGATCCGATGGTTTTGAGCTTGCCGTTATTCCCAAAGGCTACCGATCCTTGTCGTTTGAATCAAGCTTATGAATTTGAGTTGATCCCGGTCATGTGCTGAGTAATCCGCCGTCAACATCCATTGATCCTACACACAAGGTGGTTGGATTGGATGTTAGATTTTTGTTAAGAAAATTGGTTGTAAGTTGTTAACCCTAGGTCATCTCACCGGAGTCTATATGATCAAGCATGTTATACTTATGTGTTTATTTTGAGATGACTTCTAATTAAGTTGATTAAGTGGATTTAGGTTCAAGTAATTTTATGTTAGATTTGGATTTAACCCTAGGCTTGTCAAGTTTACCTTTTCAAGATCATGGCTTCCAGGTCGTGGCGAGGCACAGGGGCCTTCTTTTATCGGATCATCGACCACTTCCTTAGACAAAGCCATTTTCAAGAAAATGATTACTTGACTTACCTACAATTATTTCCTCGTCTAACTAGTTATTTTTGAAAAGAGGCTCCCCGAGGGTCAATCTTTTCGAAGAATTTTAGTTGATTATGTTTTTAAAAAGAGGCTCCCCGAGGCTCAATCTTTTCGAAAAATTTTAGTTGGTTATGTTTTTGTTCTAAGTGAGTTCACAAGTTTTAAAGTACAAACTTTCTAAGTTAAAGCATGCAATTTCTAAGTTAAAGCATAAACATTCTAAGTTAAAACATGCAATTTCTAAGTTAAAGCACAAACATGTTTTGTACTGGCTCCCCCTAGACTGTTGAATCGGTTCGTTCTATCCACATAGTGGATTTGGTCCTTGGGAACCCAGTACGGGTTGGATCCTAGAGTTGAAATCAAAAAGTTCTTAGGGACCCATGCTTGGACATGTTTCTTATGTCGACTTACAATCGACATATACGACCTATTAGTCGTGTTTGAGTTAAACCCGAGTCCAGCCTTGTTGTACACGGCCCTTTGAGATCCAAGTAGGAGGTCAAGTCCTTTGGATCCCGAAGTGAACCTTACCAACATGTTCCTAAGATCTTCGACTTGACTTTTCAAGAGAGAGTTCTCAACTTCGAGCTTTTCAACTCGAGTTGAGTCCTTCTCTTGAACTCGACTAGTCGAAGAGGTTAGGGAGACCTCGTGTTTGAGGAGTTTAACCTCCTCAACAAGGGTCTCGACCTTGGACTCAGACTTAGCTAACTTCCTAGACAAAAACCTAACCGTATTATGTAAAGTATTAAATTAAGTTCAACTCACCTTAAGGGTATCTTTTGAACCGGATGCGTATCCGTGGCTTGACTTGAAGGTAGCTTCGTAGTTCGAGTCATCCTCAGGTTCTGACTCAAGTTCGGTCTCCGTGTCTGACTCAATTGATTTCGCCATGAAGACGTGGTCTTCGTCTTCTTCGGATGACGCTTCTTCCCATGTCGCGTTGAGGGCCTTCTTGTGCTTAGGTGCTTGGTGGTTGAGCTTGGGGCATTCGGACTTTATATGTCCAAACCTGTTACACTCATAACACCTAATATTAGAACTTTTAGGCTTACCTTGGTTGGGTCGAGTTGTGGTTCGCTTTCGTCCCTTGGCTATCCTTCGAGCTAGGTTCATTAGTTGGCGATCAATTCCGGGTCAACTTCTTCTTCGGACTCATCTTCCTCCTCGGGTGGTGGTGGCTTGCTTGCGATTTTCTTCTTCTTTGAACCTGCAAACAAGGCTATACCCCTCTCGGGTTCCGAGTTGGACTGTTCATGTAATTCAAAATCCGAAAAGAGTTCATCTAATCTAAGTTTAGAAAGGTCCTTGGAGACCTTATAGGCATCAACCATGGATGACCATAAGGTAGTCCTCGGAAAAGAGTTTAGGACATACCTAATAAGGTCGCGGTTTTCGACCTTTTGCCCGATTGCGTGTAGGTTATTGACTATGTCTTGGACACGGGCGTGGAGTTGCGTCGCGGACTCGTGTTCCTGCATTTTTAGTGTGTACAATTTATTGAATAACAAATCACGTTTGCAAACCTTAGCTTGATCCGATCCTTCGTGTAACTCGATTAGCTTTGTCCAAAGATCCTTTGCGCTTATGAAGGGGCCGACGCGATTTAGCTCCTCCTTGGACAAGCCGCATTGGAGTATTTGTGTTGCCTTGGCATCGGCTTCGACTTGTCGTTTTTTTGCAACGGTCCATTGATCATAATCCAAGGAGTCACCCACTTCATTAGTCGGAAGTGTGAAACCCGTTTGGATTATGATCCACATCTCGATTTGGGTTTTGAGAAAGCATTCCATCCGACCTTTCCAATAACGGAAATCATCTCCGTTGTAAAACGGAGGTCGGACGGTGCTAAAACCCTCGAGATGGGCCATTAGAACAAAAAACAAGGAGACTAAAAAGAAGACCTAGCAACGAAAAAAAAAAACACACGAAAGTACCAAGACTTACGTCTTGGATTTGTAGTGTGGGAAATAAAAAGAAACAAACGAAAAATAGAAAGTTAAGCAAAGAAATGAGAAACTAAATAAAAAGTAAGTACTCACAACCTTCGATGTCCCCGAAAGGCTACTAAACATCGATTTTTGAGGATGAAAACAACTTGTTACGGGGTAAACCCTAGTAAGAATGTAGATCTCTGCGAGGGCTTCGATTTGGTAGGTATACCGTGTCGTGGGTCAACTTGTGCAAAAAGTTATGCCCGTTTGACCGTCGGCTACTCCAAAAGCGAATACTTGCAAAACAAAATCAAACGAAGAGTACCAAGACTTCATCTTGGATTAGTAGTGCGGGAGAAAAATTTAAACGAACGAAAAACAAATCTGTAAAAAAAATGTTAGATTGGTGGTTTCACCAAATCTAAGCGCCCGAACTCACGATAGTTGGATCGATGCGGTTCGCTAGAGGGGGGGTGAATAGCGAAAAACCTTTTCTTTTTCTTTCGTTCGTTAAAACTCTAGAGAAAATAAATTAATTGCAGTGGAAAAGTAAATATAAAATAAAAGAGACAATCGACACAAGGGTTTTACTTGGTTCGTAGCCGAAGGCTACTACTCCAAGGCCCTAGTGGTCCTTGACCAC
The DNA here is from genome assembly GCA_025175895.1 of Wurfbainia villosa. NCBI lineage: Eukaryota > Viridiplantae > Streptophyta > Magnoliopsida > Zingiberales > Zingiberaceae > Wurfbainia > Wurfbainia villosa. Next base: position 30,810,209 of record CM045995.1, read on the forward strand.
GTACGGAGGGCAGAAGCACTAAAGGAACTCCTCCTCGTTGGAGGTAGGAGTTAATCGGTACAAAAAAACTTTAAGGTAGAGGGATAATCCCCCTCTCCTCGTATACGATAAAAGCTCCGAAAAGTAGATGAACAACTGATAACAAAATAATACCGACATACAAAGACAAATAAGAAAAATTAAACCTAGACGTCGGAAGGAAGGACTTCGTTGTCGGAGAATTGTAGCTTTGCGGAGACTTTTTGGAGGCTTAGAATTGTTGATGAAACCCTAGGTTTGGCCCTCCTTTTATAGCCTTTGAGCCCCTTTTCGAGAGGAACCCTAGCCAATCAAATTTGAGCACATCTTCCCTTGAAATTTGGTGATAATCCTTGACTCCTCGAATCTGATCATTGACCATCACCGATCGATGGCCATCATCAATCGATCGATGGCAAGATCGGGCCGATTGTCGACCTTCAATGATCGCTTGACGGCAAATGAGTCCTCCAAGCCGGGCAATGATCGATGCTTGCTGCAAGTCAAAGTTAACACAACAAAAACATAATTTCGATGGTCGTCGACCATCCGATCTCGACCTAGACCATCTATAAGAAGTCTTTGGTCGGATCTACGCTTAAGATCATCCCCGTAAAGAGGATACGACCTTACTTACTCTCGCACACTCGAGCTTACCTCGATGCTTACGTGTTGCTTTTGCTTCCGGCCTTCCACTCGATTCCTTCGGCTCCCTCCGAAATCACTCGAGTGTCGCTCGACCACCGCGGCTTTCTCCGGGTGTCGCTAGCCTTCAGCTCCAGCTATATCAATCTTCTGCACACTCGATTCAGCTCGTGAGAAAACAAAATAGACTTAACTTTGTGTCTTTGCTATAATCAAAACACAGGTTCGATTTCGGTGCCTCACTGCACCAACAATCTCCCCCTTTTTGATATATGGCAAAAATACACAATGTTAAGGAAATTAAGTGCATGAAAGAGTAAAGACAAGAAGCAAAAGTAGGAGTAGTAAAAATATTTCTCAAGTTCTCCCCTTAGAGGAACCCTCCCCCTTGACCGAGGGTGAGTACTTGAAAAAGACTTTTAGCTCTCCAAACACAAAAGATAATGAGTTAAGTAAATGGCATTACTTAACTTAGGCTTCTTAGAGTCAAAAATAAGTGCAAGTTAAGTAATCAAAAGTTAAGTCAAAAGGTTAATTATTCAAAAGGTTTAACTTTTGATTTCTTAACTTGGGCCTTTAAAGTTTTCAATTCCAAAGAGTTGAAACCTAAACCTTACTCCCCTTAACTTAGGCCGTAATCAAAGTTTTAAGTTAAGTTATCAATTTCAAAAATTTGAAATTGAACTTTGGCCTTTTCTTGAACCTTAACTTTGGCCTTTTCTCCCCCTTTTGACATAAATCAAGGAAAAAGTGGGGGGGTTTTAAGAAAACCCTAAGTCAAAGCATGATGATTTTAAAAATAGTATGTGAAAATAATTCATCTAAATGTTCAACTCTAGTTTGACTTGATTGAAATGATATTATCAACAAGTCCTGATTAGAGTTGGTTAATATTAGTTGCATATTTATACTCCGAGGTTCATATTGACGGACTTGATCTACATCTTGGAACTTGGAGTAGGGTCCTAACATCTCACGCCCATCTACGTGGCTAAGTACACAAACACATTAGTCCTATGTGTTGTGAGATGTACTGGCTCCTTAAATCTATAGGTGCATGTTATCTAAGGTATGTCCTATGCTAGTTCCATCAAAATGAAAAATAAGAAATAGTAGTAAGAAAATATAGTTTGCAAGTTCTTATTCTATTACGCACATGCCCAATTTTCGTCTTAATAGACTAAATTCGACTTCGGGTAGGGGTTTAGTAAATAGGTCTGCTAGGTTAGATTTCGATTCGACGAACTCGAGTTGTATGGCTTCGTTGGCCACATGTTCTCGAATGAAATGGTGTTTGACTTCTATATGTTTGGTCCTAGAGTGACATATTGGATTCTATGTAAGATTAATTGAACTAATGTTATCTACGTGAAGTTTAGTATTCGTAAAGTCTAACTTAAAGTCGCGGAGGGTGTGCTTCATCCAAAGAAGCTGAGTGACACACTCACCCATCGCGATGTATTCGGTGGTAGACAAGGCAACACAATGTTGCTTCCCATCGCACTAACTCACTAGACTCTGAGTAGTTGACAACAACCACTCGTGCTCTTTCTGTCGAGTTTACTACCGGCATAATCCGAATCGGAGTAGCCGATTAGTTCGAACTCGGTAGATCTAGGATACCAAATACCGACATTAAGTGTACCCTTTAGATATCTAAGGATACGCTTAACTAGGGTTAGGTGAGACTCCTTCGCACAGTTTGAAATCGCACACATACTTCATCGCAAATAAGATATCAAGCCTCGGCTTGCGCTAAGTACAAGAGACTCCCTGTTACACTCCTATAGTATTTTAAGTCAATGGACTTACTTTCTAGGTCTTCTCCTATGTTAACATTAATCGCCATTGGGGTGTTTATTATCTTAGCGTCTTGCATTCCAAATCTTTTAATTAACTCCTTAGTGTATTTTTGTTGATATAGGTATATACCATCCTTAGTTTGTTTAATTTGTAGACCTAAAAAGAAACTTAACTCGCCTACCAAGTTCATTTTGAACTCACTTTCCATGAGTGAAACGAACTCGTTTAGTAAGGCTGAGTTAGAGGTTCCAAAAATTATATCGTCTACGTAAATTTGAGCTATGAATATTTCTTTACCTAAGGTTTTTACGAAGAGAGTTGGGTCAACTAAGACTTGGTTAAACCCTTTTGACTTAAGATGGATTGAAAGTCTCTCGTACCAAGCTCAAGGAGCTTGTTTAAGTCCATAGAGAGCTTTCTTAAGTTTTAGAACATGGTCGGGTTTATCTAGATTTTCGAATCCGGGGGGTTGGCTAACATAAACTTCTTCTTTAATGTATCCATTTAGGAATGCCAACTTAACATCCATTTGAAACAGCTTAAATCCTCGATGTGCGGCATAAGCTAGCAACATTCGAATGGATTCGAGTCTAGCTACATCGCATAGGTTTCGTCGTAATCTAAGCCTTCGACTTGGCTAAATCCTTTGGCGACTAACCTAGCCTTGTTTCTAACTACTTCACCTTTATCATCAAGCTTGTTTCGAAACACCCACCTTGTTCCAATTATCGTTTTGTCTTTAGGTGATGGTACTAATTCCCACACTTCATTCCAAGTAAATTGAGCTAGCTCTTCTTGCATTGCAATAATCCAATCGGGATCAAGAAGAGCTTGTTCAATTGATTTGGGTTCTATCTTTGAAATTAAGGAAATTTGACTAAGGTTCCTATAGGATGCTCTAGTTCGAACTCCTAGATTAGGATCTCCTATTACTTGATCGATAGGGTGGTTAGTCTGAATCCTAGATTGGGTTGGGTTTGTGTCACCTAATGCTTGATCAATGGGGTGACTTGGTTGAACACTAGTTTGGTTGGAGTCATCTATCACTTGATCAATAGAGTGACTAGGTTGACCTAGGTTAGGATTAACACTAGACCTGATCTCCGGATCAGAGTTAGGTCTAGTATGAATCGGCTCGCTAATTGGGGTTGTCGGGGGTTTTGTAGGTTCATGTCCTTCATCAAATACTACATTGATAGTCTCCTCGACTCTGAGGGTGTCGTGGTTATATACTCTATAAGCTTTACTTGTAGTCGAGTATCCTAGAAAGATTCCGATGGTGGTTTTGGATGTAAATTTTCCTAGGTAATCCTTAGTGTTTAGGATATGTACCTTACACCCAAATACCCTAAAGTACTTGATGTTAGGTATTTTATCGTGATAAATCTCGTACGAGGTCTTAAGGTGCCTCTTTACCATAAGGATCCTATTTTGGACATAGCCAAGTAACTAGCTTCTGCCCAAAATCTATCGGGTAGGTCGTATTCATTCAACATGGTCCTAGCGGCTTCTTGTAGAGTTCGGTTTTTCCACTCCACTAGGCCATTTTGTTGAGGGGTCCTAGGGCAAGAGAATTCATGGTGGTATCCGTTTAGGTTACAGAAGTCGGTGAACCTTTGATTTTCGAATTCACCACCATGATCGCTTCTAAGTCTTTTAACCTTAAGGTCTTTTTGATTCTCGATTAATTTGAATAGATTGATTAATTGATCTAGGGTATCATTTTTATGTTTGATGAACCTAACCTGTAAACTGAGTAGTCGTCAATTATGACTAAGCAATATTGACTTCTATTGAGTGACTTGGCTCCATGTGAATCGAATAGATCCATATGCAGGAGCTCAAGTACACTTGAGGTTCGTTCTTGGTTAGTTAACTTGTTTTGTGTCCTAGGTTGTTTTCCTTGTTGACAAGCATTACAGATTTTATTAACCAAATTGTTGAGGTTGGGTAAGCCTCTGACTAAGCCACTCTGACTCATCTTGTGGACGAGTCTTGGGTGCGAGTGACCGAGTCGTCGGTGCCACAACCATGATTCCTCCGTGTGTCATAAGACACTTAGTTGAGGAGTTGGTTAAGTTGATCGTATAAATGTTGTTATTTCTAGTTCCTTTAAGAATTGTTTTAGAGGTTTCATTGGTATTAATTACGCATTCATTTTCTAGAAATATAACCTTATAGCTTTTATCACACAATTGGCTTATACTAAGTAAGTTATATTCAAAATTCTCTACAAGTAATACATTTTTAATAACAAAATTCGTGTTAAGCTCGATATCACCTGATCCGATGGTTTTGAGCTTGCCGTTATTCCCAAAGGCTACCGATCCTTGTCGCTTGAATCGAAGCTTTGCGAATTTGAGTTGATCCCTGTAATGTGCTCGAAGAATCGTCCAACATCCATTGATCCTACACACAAGGTGGTTGGATTGGATGTTAGATTTTTGTTAAGAAAATTGGTTGTAAGTTGTTAACCCTAGGTCATCTCACCGGAGTCTATATGATCAAGCATGTTATACTTATGTGTTTATTTTGAGATGACTTCTAATTAAGTTGATTAAGTGGATTTAGGTTCAAGTAATTTTATGTTAGATTTGGATTTAACCTAGGCTTGTCAAGTTTACCTTTTCAAGATCATGGCTTCAGTCGTGGCGAGCCGAGGCCTTCTTTTATCGGATCATCGACCACTTCCTTAGACAAAGCCATTTTCAAGAAAATGATGACTTGACTCACCTAATTATTTCCTAGTCTAACTAGTTATTTTTGAAAAGAGGCTCCCGAGGCTCAATCTTTTGAAGAATTTTAGTTGATTATGTTTTTGAAAAGAGGCTCCCGAGGCTCAATCTTTTGAAAAATTTTAGTTAGTTATGTTTTGTTCTAAGTGAGTTCACAAGTTTTAAAGTACAAACTTTCTAAGTTAAAGCATGCAATTTCTAAGTTAAAGCATAAACATTCTAAGTTAAAACATGCAATTTCTAAGTTAAAGCACAAACATGTTTTGTCTTGGCTCCCTAGACCGTTGAATCGGTTCGGTCTATCCACATAGTGGATTTGGTCCTTGGGAACCCGATGCAGGTTGGATCCTAGAGTTGAAATCAAAAGTTCTTAGGGACCCATGCTTGGACATGTTTTTTATGTCGACTTACAATCGACATATCGACCTATTAGTCGTGTTTGAGTTAAACCCTAGTCGACCTTGTTGTACCACGGCCCTTTGAGATCCAAGTAGGAGGTCAAGTCCTTTGGATCCCAAGTGAACCTTTCAACGTGTTCCTAAGATCTTGACTTGACTTTTCAGAGAGAGTTCTCAACTTCGAGCTTTTCAACTCGAGTTGAGTCCTTCTCTTGAACTCGACTAGTCGAAGAGGTTAGGGAGACCTCGTGTTTGAGGAGTTTAACCTCCTCAACAAGGGTCTCGACCTTGGACTCGGACTTAGCTAACTTCCTAGACAAAAACCTAACCGTATTATGTAAAGTATTAAATAAAGTTCGACTCACCTTAAGGGTATCTTTTGAACCGGATGCGTATCCGTGGCTTGACTTGAAGGTAACCGTAGTTCGAGTCATCCTCGAGTTCGACTCAAGTTCGGTCTCGTGTCGACTCAATTGATTTCACCATGAAGGCGTGGTCTTCGTCTTCTTGGATGATGCTTCTTCCCATGTCGCGTTGAGGGCCTTCTTGTGCTTAGGTGCTTGGTGGTTGAGCTTGGGGCACTCGGACTTTATATGTCCAAACTGTTACACTCATAACACCTAATATTAGAACTTTTAGGCTTACCTTGGTTGGGTCGAGTTGTGGTTCACTTTCGTCCCTTGGCTATCCTTCGAGCTAGGTTCATTAGTTGATCAATTCGGTCAACTTTTTCTTGGACTCATCTTCCTCCTCGGGTGGTGGTGGCTTGCGATTTTCTTCTTCTTTGAACACGCAAACAAGGCTATACCCCTCTCGGGTTCGAGTTGGATTATTCATGTAATTCAAAATCCGAAAGAGTTCATCTAATCTAAGTTTAGAAAGGTCCTTGGAGACCTTATAGGCATCAACCATGGATGACCATAAGGTAGTCCTCGGAAAAGAGTTTAGGACATACCTAATAAGGTCGCGGTTTTCGACCTTTTGCCCGTTATTGACTATGTCTTGGACACGGCGTGGAGTTGCGTCGCGGACTCGTGTTCCTGCATTTTTAGTGTGTACAATTTATTGAATAACAAATCACGTTTGCAAACCTTAGCTTGATCCGATCCTTCGTGTAACTCGATTAGCTTTGTCCAAAGATCCTTTGTGCTTATGAAGGGGCCGACGCGATTTAGCTCCTCCTTGGACAAGCCGCATTGGAGTATTTGTGTTGCCTTGGCATCGGCTTCGACTTGTCGTTTTGTTGCAACGGTCCATTGATCATAATCCAAGGAGTCACCCACTTCATTAGTCGGAAGTGTGAAACCCGTTTGGATTATGATCCACATCTCGATTTGGGTTTTGAGAAAGCATTCCATCCGACCTTTCCAATAACAGAAATCATCTCCGTTGTAAAACGGAGGTCGGACGGTGCTAAAACCCTCGAGATGGGCCATTAGAACAAAAAACAAGGAGACTAAAAAGAAGACCTAGCAACGAAAAAAAAAACACACGAAAGTACCAAGACTTACGTCTTGGATTAGTAGTGTGGGAAATAAAAAGAAACAAACGAAAAATAGAAAGTTAAGCAAAGAAATGAGAAACTAAATAAAAAGTAAGTACTCACAACCTTCGATGTCCCCGAAAGGCTACTAAACATCGATTTTTGAGGACGAAAACAACTTGTTACGGGGTAAACCCTAGTAAGAAGTGTAGATCTCTGCGAGCGCTTCGATTTGGTAGGTATTCCGTGTCGTGGGTCAACTTGTGCAAAAAGTTATGCCCGTTTGACCGTCGGCTACTCCAAAAGCGAATACTTGCAAAACAAAATCAAACGAAGAGTACCAAGACTTCATCTTGGATTAGTAGTGCGGGAGAAAAATTTAAACGAACGAAAAACAAATCTGTAAAAAAAATGTTAGATTGGTGGTTTCACCAAATCTAAGCGCCCCAGGCTCTGATACCAATTGTTGGATCGATGCGGTTCGCTAGAGGGGGGGTGAATAGCGAAAAACCTTTTCTTTTTCTTTCGTTTGTTAAAACTCTAGAGAAAATAAATTAATTGCAGTGGAAAAGTAAATATAAAATAAAAGAGACAATCGACACAAGGGTTTTACTTGGTTCGTGGCGAGGCTACTACTCAAGGCCCTAGTGGTCCTTGACCACGTCACGGAGGGCGTAAGCACTAAAGGAACTCCTCCTCGTTGGAGGTAGGAGTTAATCGATACAAAAACTTTAAGGTAGAGGGACAATCCCCTCTCCTCAGTATACGATAAAAGCTCAAAAGTAGATGAACAAGCGATAACAAAATAATACCGCGTACAAAGACAAATAAGAAAAATTAAACCTAGACATCGGAAGGAAGGACTTCGTTGTCGGAGAATTGTAGCTTTGCGGAGACTTTTTGAAGGCTTAGAATTTGTTGATGAAACCCTAGGTTTGGCCCTCCTTTTATAGCCTTTGAGCCTTTTCGAGAGGAACCTAGCCAATCAAATTTGAGCACATCTTCCCTTGAAATTTGGTGATAATCCTTGACTCCTCGAATCTGATCATTGACCATCACCGATCGGTGATGGCCATCATCAATCGACCGATGGCGAAGATCGGGCCGATTGTCGATCGAGTCCTCTGGCGATGATGCTTGACTGCAAGTGAGTTAACACAACAAAAACATAATTTCGATGGTCGTCGACCATCCGATCTCGACCTAGACCATCTATAAGAAGTCTTTGGTCGGATCTACGCTTAAGATCATCCCCGTAAAGAGGATACGACCTTACTTACTCTCGCACACTCGAGCTTACCTCGATGCTTACGTGTTGCTTTTGCTTCCGGCCTTCCACTCGATTCCTTCGGCTCCCTCCAAAATCACTCGAGTGTCGCTCGACCACCGCGGCTTTCTCCGGGTGTCGCTAGCCTTCATCTCCAGCTATATCAATCTTCTGCACACTCGATTCAGCTCGTGAGAAAACAAAATAGACTTAACTTTGTGTCTTTGCTATAATCAAAACACAGGTTCGATTTCGGTGCCTCACTGCACCAACAGGTTAGCCGCGGAAGAGACGACGGACGGATAGCCGGTTTTGTGTTTCTTATCGGGGTCCATGATTATACAAATACATACAAATGTAAACTAGTATAATCAACATATACTAACATAAAGAACATAAGCTAGCATATCAATAACAACATGCAAAGAACAATAATGAAAGTTGTAAAACTTTTATACCTCTTGATCTTCTATCGTATGTCCTAACCTCGTAGACTTCGTGTGGGCGAAGATCCTACACAAGTTGAAGCTTCCTAGGTCTTCTTCAATCCAAAGAAAGAAGAACTCTCCTTCCCTTCTTGCTTGAGCCAACCACCAATCAACAAAGGATTGGTGCCGCCAGCCCCAAGAATAGAGAGAACTAAATGGAAACCACCAAGGAACCAAACTAGGGACAAACCCTAGCTTCTAGTGCCGCCGGCCAATAGGGAGTGAAGAGGATAAAAGGAACATGTTGGGCGCCGACCAAGGTATAGGGAAAAGAGAAGTAGCCGGCAACACCCTAGGAAGAAGAAGAGCACTTCCCCTATAGTTGCCGCCCAACCAAGCTTTCAAACCCTAGCCGCCCAACCTTTCTTCCTTTGGATTTCTTGCTGCCCAACCATGGTGGAGAGAAGAGATCTAGGAGCTAGCCACCTTCAAGGAAGAAGAAGAGATCTTCCACAAGTTGCCGCCCACCCTTCTTTCCTAACCTTGGCCGCCCATCCAAAGGAGCCAAACCCTAATTAGGGTTTCCTCCTTAGGGTTTCTTGCCGCCCAAGCAAGGCTTGGCAAAACCCTAATCTCCTTAGCAACCATCATCCAACCAAAAACTTAGTTGCCACCCAACCCAATCTCCCATATATATAGAGTTAGGTTTAGGCCTTGGTTTAATCTCCACCGTCGGTTCTAGGGTTTTAATTTCAACCGTCGGATCTAGGGATTTAATCTCAACCGTCGGTTCTAGGGATTTAATCCCAACCATCGGATCTAGAGATTTAATCTCAACCGTCGGTTCTAGGGTTTTAATCCCAACCGTCGGATCTAGAGATTTAATCTCCACCGTCGATTCTAGAGATTTAATCTCAAACGTCGGATCTAGAGATTTAATCTCAACCGTCGGTTCAAGGGATTTAATCCCAACCGTCGGATCTAGAGATTTAATCTCAACCGTCGGTTCTAGGGTTTTAATCCCAACCGTCGGATCTAGAGATTTAATCTCCACCGTCGGTTCTAGGGATTTAATCCCAACCGTCGGATCTAGAGATTTGTTTTCCGTCATTTGATCTAGACTTCATGAGGTTTATATTAGGCTACGATAGGGACCATGAGGAGGAGTTGGATCTTGGCCACCCGATGGATCGGAACCACACAAACTTGATCCATCAATGATGTTCCATTCCACTAGAGGATCATCATTGAATTACGTCACCAACCCCCATAAATTATTATGGGCTCCATATATTATTTGTACATCCATCTCCCCGTGTTTAAGATATCGAATGTCCGTCAATTAATTGATTTACTGACCATCAATTAATCAACATCTAACTCCTCGAGTAGTACTACTCAACCTTATCATCATGTTGACTAAGTCAACCTGCAGGGTTTACATGATGAACCTTATGAGCTCCTCAAGGGGACATCATCAACCTAATATATAAGACACGGTTTCCTCCTATAATCAACGGCACACCATGTAAATAATATCATTTCCCAACTTACCGGGCATATTTTTTTAATCCATAGAAATCTCACTCTCTGGTAAATCAAAGAAATAAATATTAAGTACATGTGCCCGTTATTATATCGGGATTAAGAGCATGTACAACATAATATCCGAGGTCCGATTCAATTATGTAGTCAGCAATAAATTGAATCACCTCTGTGTCGGTCCTGCTCAATACACCTAAGTGTACTAGTGTAACTCTATGTTCAAGACAAAACAATATCAAGCTACACTACAACCATGCCAATGGTTTGTCCAAAACCATCTTGGTTATGAGCCTCTACTTATATTCTACAAGGGACTGATAACATGATCTTCTGTGCCACACCCAAGCACCATGTTATCTACAATGTAAAATATTAGACAATTTTGCATAATCATAAAAATATACAAACAATGATCATGTGATTCTTATTTCAAAATAAAGATGTTCATACAAAAGAGCTAGGCTTTCAGTATACATCCAAAAATCTCCCACTTATACTAAAAGACTATGCTGTCATCATACTGCCATACATCTAATTCCCCTTCCCTCCACATGCCTATCAAAGCTCTCGCTAGAAGGGCCTTAGTGAAAGGGTCTATCAGGTCATCCTCTGATGCAATCTAGGCGACAACAACTTCTACCTCCTTTACGATTTCTCGTATCAGGTGGTACTTGCACTCTATGTGTTTACTAGCCTTATGGGCTCATGGTTCCTTCGAGTTTGCAACTACACCATTATTATCACAATTAATTGTGATAGTTCTGGGCAAACCAGGAATCACATCCAAGTCCATCAGGAAATTCCTGAGCCACATAGCTTCTTTGGCCGCCTCATAGGCTGCCACATACTCAGCTTCCATGGTGGAGTCCGCCACGCATTTTTGCTGGGCACTCCTCCATACAATGGCTCCACCTCCTAAAGTAAACACAAAACCTGAGGTAGACTTACTGTTATTTCTATCTGATTAGAAATCGCAATCCATGCAACCCACAGGGAGTAATTGGTCTGCCCGGTAAACTAGCATATAATCCCTAGTCCTTCTCAGGCACTACAATATATGCTTTACCGCAGTCCAATGTCCCTGTCCTGGATTACTCTGATATCTGCTGACCATGCCCACGGCAAAGCAAATATCTAGTCTAGTACAGAGCATCGCATACATGAGGCTTCCTACTGCCGAAGCATAAGGAACCGCCTTCATCTCCTCTATCTTCTTTGATGTTGGGACACATCTCTTTAGATAAAGCTACTCCATGCCAAAAAGGTAGAAAACCTTTCTTGGAGTTCTGCATGCTAAAATGATCAAGATTGTGTCTATGTATGAAGCTTGGGATTAGCACACTAACCTTGATCCCAAGGATGTGTCCCACTTCTCCCAAGTCCTTCAAAACTGTTTGGACAACCATACCCTTACGTCTGATAACACTCTGATATTGTTGCCAACTACGAAAATGTCATCTACGTATAGTACAAGAAATACCACTACGTTTCCGTCACATCTCTTGTATACACAAGACTGATCCGAACTTTGAATAAATCCATAAGTCTGGATTTACCTCATCAAAGCGGATATTCCAAGACCTCAAAGCTTGCTTCAGTCCATAAACGGACCGATTAAGCTTACATACAATACGCTCTTTGTCCTTAGCAATGAATCCCTCTAGTTGCTTCATATAGATGTTATCCTCAAGACTTCCATTAAGGAAAGTTGTCTTGACATCCATCTGCTACACCTCATAATCCATAGGAGCTGCTATGCATAAGAGCTCCCAGACCTGACTTGAATCCATAGATTCAATCTCAGTATTCATTGCACTTTTCCAAGATGCCGTATTTATATCTTGGATTGTCTCGTCGTATGTCTAGGGATCAGGTTCATGTTTGCTAGAGACCAAATCAGAAGATTCACCCAAAAACATGAATCTAAGAGGCTGTCTAACAACCCTCCAACTACGACGAGGTATCATCTGTGTATCCTTTGTGACACGCGATGCAGTGACATGTGGTATATCCTCTTGTACCAGTGGTACTAAAGAAGTGACTTCCCTTTTTAACTCTTCCAAAACAATTTTACTCTTGGGCTTGTGGCTTTATCACATAGTCTTCCTCTAGAAATCTGGTGTTCGGTTAACGATCACCCTCTGATCTCTAGGACTATAAAACAAGTCAGAATAACTCATCATCGATCTAACCATCTCCATAAGAGTCCTATTCCTTCGCTCTGCTACACCGTTCTGTTGGGGTGTGCTAGGTGCAGTCAATTGGGATTGAATCCCAACCTCTGATAAGTAGTTCCTAAACTCTCCCAAGAGGTTATCACCACCACGATAAGATCGTAGTGTCATCCATATCTTGAATAATCGTCTAAAAAAGAGACGAAATATTCAAGATTACCTCTTGTCTAGATAGTCATAGGACCTCACAAATTAGAATGAACCATTTCTAACACATCTTTGGCTCTATACCCCTTGGCCTTAAAAAGGTCTCTTGGTCATCTTACCCTCCAAGCAAGATTCGTAGGTTGGGAGATCCTCCACCACTAATGAACCCAAAGGTCCATCAACTATCAACCTTTGAATTCTGCTTAGGTTAATGTGACTAAGCCTAAGAAGCCAAAGATAGGTTTGGTTCATCTTCGAAGGTTCTTTTCTCTTATTGGAATTAGAAGATGAGTTATTAACTTCAATTTGCATTGTGGGAGGTTTTGGTTCAAATTTCCTTTCAATGTACCTGAATAGATATTTTCCCTATTCCTTTTTATAACAACTCTGTCATTAAAAAGAATAGAATATCCAACCATAATAATTTAGAATCTAAAACTAAATTCTTTCTAAATAAAGGTACACAAAGGGAATTTTCCAAAACCAATGTTTTATTATTCTCAAGAGATAAATAAAACTTCTCCCACTGCAATAGCCGCCACCATCATGGCATTGCCCAAGTAAATTGTAATCTCTCCTTTAGCTAGTCATCGGGTTTCCTAGATCCCCTGCAAATTGTTGCAGACATGATTAGTGGCTCCCGTATCTACTCACCAGGTGCCGGTAGATATCACCGCTAATCATGTTTCAATGACTAGTCCAGAAGATATACCTTTTGTTCTGTTTTGGATTGGGATAGTCCTTCTTCCAATGTCCATCCTGCTTGCAAGTGAAGTACTTGCCTTTCGGCTTCTTCACTCTTCCCTGAGATCCTCCCACCATCTTTGATCCACCTTGTTTCTTCTTCTTCTTGCCTTTCGGCTTAGAAGTAGATACCCTTTTTGAGCAACGATGGCTTGAGGACACTATTTGAAGAGCGCATACTTGTACTCCTTAGCAGATAAGACAATATCTAGAATCTTTTCCAATCAATATTATTTAGGTACAGTAAGTTTATTTCCTTTAGTATCACAGTAAGTGGACTGAAAGTCAATTTTTAAAATCCTAAGAATCACATAGATCATTACTTTAGATTTCAAAAAATTATTGATTCCTCAAACAATAAAATTTCAAAATCAACCAACACCTCAAAACACCGAGAATATCGCATGCCACGATAGTGTGGACGTATATGAATTCTATATTTGTAAGAGGAGGTTTTACCCATTAATTTTATTATCTTGTCAACCTTACGTTTTGACAAATAAAATTAATAGTTGGTTCCTCTTTGACCCTACAAATAAAAGCAGTGACTCCGATGGGGAGGATACTTTTTATTTGCATCTAAGTGTGCACCATTACACGGTACAAAGGGAATTATTTCGGATTATGTGCCTTACCGCTGTGAAAGTACACACGCTCCTAGATAATTTCCTATAACCATTATTTGACCTAGTGATCCGCAAACAAACTCATCCGATGGGGAGGAAGGCACTCAGAGCCGACGCGCAAGTTTATTGCATCACATGTCAAATTGTAATGGAGGCCGCGAGAATTAATTAAAATGTCCCTCTCCCACTTAGTAAATTGAAAATGAGGAATTTTCAAGCACACACAACATGCTTATTATTACTGTAGATTTCAATAAAAATTATTGATTCCTCAAACAATAAAATTTCGAAATCAACCAACACCTCAAACACCGAGAATATCGCATGCCACGATAGTGTGGACATATACGAATTCTACATTTGTAAGAGGAGGTTTAACCCATTAATTTTATTATCTTGTCAACCTTACTTTTTTACAAATAAAATTAATAGTTGGTTTCTCTTCGACCCTACAAATAAAACTACTTTTTATTTGCATCTAAGTGTGCACCATTACACGGTACTAAGGGAACTATTTCGGATTATGTGCCTTACCGCTGTGGAAGTACACACGCTCCTAGATAATTTCCTCTAACTATTATTTGACTTAGTGATCCACAAACAAACTCATCCGATGGGGAGGAAGGCACTCAGAGCCGACGCGCAAGTTTGTTGCATCACACGTCAAATTGTAATAGAGGCCGCGGGAATTAATTAAAATGTCCCTCTCCCACTTAGTAAATTGAAAATGAGGAATTTTCAAGCACACACAACATGCTTATTATTACTGTAGATTTCAATAAAAATTATTGATTCCTCAAACAATAAAATTTTGAAATCAACCAACACCTCAAACACCGAGAATATCGCATGCCACGATAGTGTGGACGTATACGAATTCTACATTTGTAAGAGGAGGTTTAACCCATTAATTTTATTATCTTGTCAACCTTACTTTTTGACAAATAAAATCAATAGTTGGTTTCTCTTTGGCCCTACAAATAAAACTACTTTTTATTTGCATCTAAGTGTGCACCGTTACACGGTACTAAGGGAATTATTTTGGATTATGTGCCTTACAGCTGTGGAAGTACACACGCTCCTAGATAATTTCTTATAACCATTATTTGACCTAGTGATCCGCAAACAAACTCATCCGATGGGGAGGAAGGCACTCAAAGCTGACGCGCAAGTTTGTTGCATCACATGTCAAATTGTAATGGAGGCCGCGGGAATTAATTAAAATGTCCCTCTCCCACTTAGTAAATTGACAATGAGGAATTTTCAAGCACACACAACATGCATATAAAACAAATCAGCAATAAATATGGAAAAATCATAATTTTTCCAACTATTATGGCATTGTTCTCCAATATGTGTCCCGTCATGTCGCCACCTCGTCCGCTCCTCCTACGCCATGTACGAGCCATCCGGAGATCCGAGCCGAGAATAAAACCTATTTTATTTTACATCCATCGATCTTATACTCCACGAGGGAGTGTACATAAAATCTAGATCGAAAGTAAAATAAAATAAAGAGTGGCTAAACAATGTCGTATTCAATTACAAAAATTAAATACTAATTTAGCCTCGTCAACACCGAGGATTCAAATAATATACAATCACACACACATGCAATCACATACACAGATATATAGCCATAATAGTTGGATCTTATGCCTGCAACCAAAAAGTTAGCCTACGCACATCCTACTATTATCCGGCATACACAATATATGATAAGTGCGTGAAAGTAACTGAATCCAAAACACACAAAACCGAAAACCGTGGCTATGATACCAATTGTTGGCATCATGCTAATCCTCGGAAGCTCATTGGCTCCCATGTCCCCGGATTAAAAATTTTCACTAATGAAAACTAATCCGGATGGGATGAGTTTCCTAAGCACAACAAATTCATCATCGTGCCAACGACTCGAGCGATCTCTTGAACAAACTTGTTGTTCAAGCAATCAACTCTTCTAGTCGGTTAGCTGCAGAAGAGACGACAGACGGATCGCCGATTTTTGGGTTTCTTATCGGGGTCCATGATTATACAAATACATACAAATGTAAACTAGTATAATCAACATATACTAACATAAAGAACATAAGCTATCATATCAATAACAACATGCAAAGAACAATAATAAAAGTTGTAAAACTTTTATACCTCTTGATCTTCTATCGTATGTCCTAACCTCCATGTAGACTTCGTGTGGGCGAAGATCCTCCACAAGTTGAAGCTTCCAAGGTCTTCTTCAATCCAAAGAAAGAAGAACTCTCCTTCCCTTCTTGCTTGAGCCAACCACCAATCCACAAAGGATTGGTGCCGCCGGCCCCAAGAATAGAGAGAATTAAATGGAAACCACCAAGGAACCAAACTAGGGACAAACCCTAGCTTCTAGTGCCGCCGGCCAATAGGGAGTGAAGAGGATAAAAGGAACATGTTGGGCGCCGGCCAAGGGATAGGGAAAAGAGAAGTAGCCGGCAACACCCTAGGAAGAAGAAGAGCACTTCCCCTATAGTTGCCGCCCAACCAAGCTTTCAAACCCTAGCCGCCCAACCTTTCTTCCTTTGGATTTCTTGCCGCCCAACCATGGTGGAGAGAAGAGATCTAGGAGCTAGCCACCTTCAAGGAAGAAGAAGAGATCTTCCACAAGTTGCCGCCCACCCTTCTTTCCTAACCTTGGCCGCCCATCCAAAGGAGCCAAACCCTAATTAGGGTTTCCTCCTTAGGGTTTCTTGCCGCCCAAGCAAGGCTTGGCACAACCCTAATCTCCTTAGCATCCATCATCCAACCAAAAACTTAGTTGCCGCCCAACCCAATCTCCCATATATATAGAGTTAGGTTTAGGCCTTGGTTTAATCTCCACCGTCGGTTCTAGGGTTTTAATCTCAACCGTCGGATCTAGAGATTTAATCTCAACCGTCAGTTCTAGGGATTTAATCCCAACCGTCGGATCTAGAGATTTAATCTTAACCGTCGGTTCTAGGGTTTTAATCCCAACCATCGGATCTAGAGATTTAATCTCCACCGTCGGTTCGAGGGATTTAATCTCAACCGTCGGATCTAGAGATTTAATCTCCACCGTCGGTTCTAGGGATTTAATCCCAACCGTCGGATCTAGAGATTTAATCTCAACCGTCGGTTCTAGGGTTTTAATCCCAACCGTCGGATCTAGAGATTTAATCTCCACCGTCGGTTCTAGGGATTTAATCCCAACCGTCGGATCTAGAGATTTGTTTTCCATCATTTGATCTAGACTTCATGAGGTTTATATTAGGCTACGATTGGGACCATGAGGAGGAGTTGGATCTTGGCCACCCGATGGATCAGAACCACACAAACTTGATCCATCAATGATGTTCCATTCCACTAGAGGATCATCATTGAATTACCTCACCAACCTCCATAAATTAATATGGGCTCCATATATTATTTGTACATCCATCTCCCTGTGTTTAAGATATCGAATGTCCGTCAATTAATTGATTTACTGACCATCAATTAATCAACATCTAACTCCTCGAGTAGTACCACTCAACCTTATCATCATGTTGACTAAGTCAACCTGCAGGGTTTACATGATGAACCTTATGAGCTCCTCAAGGGGACATCATCAACCTAATATATAGGACACGGTTTCCTCCTATAATCAACGACACACCATGTAAATAATATCATTTCTCAACTTACCGGGCATATTGATTTAATCCATAGAAATCTCACCCTCTAGTAAATCAAAGAAATAAATATTAAGTACATGTGCCCGTTATTATATCGGGATTAAGAGCATGTACAACATAATATCCGAGGTCCGATTCAATTATGTAGTCAGCAATAAATTAAATCACCTCTGTGTCGGTCCTGCTCAATACACCTAAGTGTACTAGTGTAACTCTATGTTCAAGACAAAACAATACCAAGCTACACTACAACCATGCCAATGGTTTGTCCAAAACCATCTTGGTTGTGAGCCTCTACTTATATTCTACAAGGGACTGATAACATGATCTTCTGTGCCACACCCAAGCACCATGTTATCTACAATGTAAAATATTAGATAATTTTGCATAATCATAAAAATATGCAAACAATGATAATGTGATTCTTATTTCAAAATAAAGATGTTCATACAAAAGAGCTAGGCTTTCAGTATACATCCCAACAATATTTACTTATATTGGTGCCAAATAACTAAATATGATAACGTCCTTGAGTAGTAGGTTCTTATCTATATCATTCGATTGGTTGAATCGATAATGAGATGATATAGAGAACACTACTCTTAATCATTCCTAGTCAAGTATTAACATTCAGGGACAATGTTAATGCGTAGAAACTCAATGACTTGATCTCACAAGTCATGGATATGAGATATCAAGTTGACACATGGGTATACATTAGAGAATGTATACTGAATGACCCGGCATGAGAAAGTATCGTGGATCATTATATGAGTGTCATATACTTTCTCATGTGGCTATTAGTATGACTATTAGTCCATAGACCTGAAGTCACCATGGTTCCCTACATAAGTAGTTGCATACTTTGGCTTCGTCAAACGTCACCCGTAAATGGGTGGACTATAAAGGCGATTACTAGGTATGTAACAAATTATGCGGAGGGATGTGAGTAATGTAAATGGGATATATCCCTTCTATATGACGGGAGTGACATCGTTATTCTTGATAGAGTGAGACCACGAAGTGCATGGCCATGCCCAAATGAGTCAATACGAGATATTGAGCTCATTTGATTAGAGTGAGTCTACTTGGAGTTCAAGATATAGATTGTACTGAGGATGACACGGTCTATGCCTCAATTGGTCAATCTAGATGTCAAGGATAGAGGGGCATTGTCACATATTGTGAGAGTTACAATTAGTAGTCACAAAGGTGATGTTGGAGCTCAACATTCTTGTAACTTGGCTAGCAATGATGTGTTGCAAGATACCGCTCATTGCTTATGTTCCTAAATCAGTTTAGGAGCATTGCCAATGTTACAAGAACCTATAGGGTCACACTCAAAGGGCAATTAGATGGAGATTAGGTTCATATGATGAACCATGAGGATTAGGTTCATGGGATGAACCAAATTGGATTAAGAGTAATCCAAATTAGACTAATTGAGTTAGACTCAAGTTGATTCAAGTGTTGAATGAGTCTAATTTAGATTTGATTCATTTAGTCAATTTAAAATAATGAATAGAGATTCATTAAATCAAATTGACTTGAATCAAGTTGTTATATTTGATCAACCCTGGGAGATAAGATGTCAAGTTTGACTTGACTTGAGAGGGAAGATGAATGGTCAATTTTTACTTGACCAATTGCCATGTCATGGTGACATGGCATGGCGGCCGGCCAATGATGATGCTCCACATCATCATGGACCTATCATGTGGTGCCACCTCATGAGGGAGACCAAGATCCATTGGCTCTTGGAGTTACATGCATGCATGTAACCCCCCAAGAATGTAGTGGTCGGCCACTTCATTTTTGCATTAGATGTGAATTGATTTGTGTGGTAACTCCATCTTCTTCCTCCTTGGATTACTCTCTCAAGCTCTCCCAATCCTCATCTTGGCCGAACCATCCAAAGGGTGCTAGCACACTCAAGGTTGTATTTTCTCCACCTATGTCTTGTGTGGATACCAATAAAAGAGTGTGCACTTGACACTCTCGAGTTCCGGCGAAGCTTTTGGACGAGCGGGATAAGCGAAGGGCATCGCTTCAAGGGTAATGCTCTCACCTTCTAGATCTAAGGTAGATCTAGGTTTACTTAAGCACATACATGTTTTATTTTAATATATCTTCGCACGGATCCGTGGCCGGACTTTCGGGGTTTCCGCAACGCAAAAAGTGGTTTTTTCGGCTCAAAAAGTCCAACAAACAATAGTATATACGTTTGTCCATTACCCCACAGGTAATGATCTGACTAGCATAGTTAGTGAAAATCTCTAAGACTGTAAATGTTGATCTTCATAAGAAATGTGACTACCCTGCTATCCAACTCGGCATTAGTCAGCAGTCGACTCTCAAAGGAAATTCACCTTTTCGAAAGCAGGTACATGTCTAATAAATCAAACATTTCGTTCTCGTGGTCAACTCAACCACAGTTACGAATAGAAACTAACACACAACACGTCTTTCCCTGTTATAAACAACTAGATGCATAGACAACAAAAGGATATGTGATAACAATTTGCATACCTTAAACCTTGTAGCTCGAAGATGTCCCGCTACAGCCATATCTCAGAACTCACAAAACTAAAACAGGGTAAAACAAAACTCAATGTTCAAACGAAATAAAATCTGAAAGTAGACTTCGCAACCTTGGTCTCTGATAATAAAATTGTCATGCCCCGAGATTATGCCAGGCGAAAAATGGACAACATCTCCCCTGTACGTGATAAAATATCCTGTTGTTACAAGGCCTTTCGGCTACAACCACATAAAATATATATATATATATATATATATAACAACAAATCATAGTGAAATATATTGACAAATAATAAAGATACAACTCAGATACATGTGTACCGGTATGACTTTGCCACAACAAGAAAACATGATCAAAACCAAATACATAACAACATAACCGATTACCAAACAATGGAAACAATATAGAATAAAAATCCAAAACATACAATCTAAAATATACAACACCAATATGGATTTCAATCCAAATACTCAAGGTGAGATGGGATCAACTAGCGGTGCTCCGAGCATCCAAGGAATCTTCTACTTGTTACTTAGGTGACAAGAAAACCTAGGGTATGTGGTGGTGAGTATAAAACTCAGTGGTAATATAAAATATAGTGCATGAACAATTAACATATGTAGAGCAATAGGTATACAAATGAAGATCAATAGGTATACCTAGGGAGACCAACGTACATACAGTCTTAAAGGAAACAACGAAACTATCAGTATAATACTAATCAGTGCATATACCAAACCAACTGATCAACCTTACATAACATAATGTAAGGTATCGACATACTTGAGGATTTACAACGATACAACTCATACACCCTGAACACATATACCACACTATAACACATACGACATAAAGGAACAATACTATATCTGTAATCAACACACTACTTTATAAACAACATATAAACAAGTACATAAACGAACCTAGTCCCTCTTATACCACAATGTGACACTGATCAAACACGTACAACAGTCTGATCTAACTTGTACACTATAATCCACATACAACAGTATAGAATATGCAAAATGATGAACAAACATATACAGCAAGCATAGCTCAAACAAATGCAACATCACAACAAGCATATATATATAGACTGTATCTATATATACTGCTCACATTCACACACATATATATTTATGTATATATATATATATGTAAATGCCTCACACATGGCAATGAAAATTCATGGTCATGCCTATGCACCCCACTCACTACCATGACCCCAGTGTGGCCTAGGTGGTAAAACATGACAACTGTCCCAGCTTAACAACAAACACTACTCTCGAGTGGCCGAGTGGGTAGTATGAATAAGTAGCGCTAAGCTAAAGAGCTTTAAGCTACGCAACGAGGGTCCCTACAGCTGGCCACTCCGACTAACACTACTCATGAGTGGTCGAGTGTCACACACCCAGGACGACTGCATGCAACTCCAACTACCACTATCAATAGTGGCCAAGTGCGACACAACAAATGAACTGCCCTCACACCAGTTACTACTACCACGAGTAACCGTGGAGGCAGGATGGCTGATGACCCTCTCAACCACAAGGGAGACCAAGTCGCCAACATATATGCAAATGGAATGAATGCACAACAACACATACATACATCCATAACACACTCTCTATCCCTCAAAGAGTCATATACAACTAACCATCGACCATGCTAGGACTTCCAGTCCGTAGCGACACACCGTCGACAATCCACACTACCATGTATAGAAATATGATCCACAATAGTTATACAATGAAAGGTAAGGTGATACAATCACAAACTCTACATTAAGGACATCATCCACCCCCGGATGATTGTTCCTGATGACACGAGTCAAATCAACATCTATACTCAACTACCCCCCCCCATTGTTAAGCATCTAAAGACCTACATACCACAGCATCGGTAATTTTTGAATGATGAATGAAATATGACAACAACAGTATATCTCAAAGTGCAAAGACTAAGTAACAAGCACATGATTAAATAAGAGTGGAGTCAAGGTAAAGGTATCGTCCACATAAATATCATGCACAAGATATATCAACTATTTAACCAAGGTAGGAAATTACCCACCTGATTTGAAGACTTATTTGAGAATCTCCACGTCCAAAAGACTGTCCTGAATTCAGGTCCTATAATTTAACATACAAACATATCTAAACACTAACATAATAAATCTATAGGAATAGGAGTCTAATCCAATCCTAATCCCTGATCGATCAACTAAATCCAACAGTGGTACAATCTCATACCATTCATTCATTTCCAAATCAACTCCCCCAATTAACACTACTACATCTACCTATTACATAGCTATCATATACAAATCAAAACATACCCAGTTCCAAAACCGTGGCACCAACTTCTTGATCCACAGTAGAAAATTAGCTCTGTACAATCCAATCTATATCAACTATAAGCCGAAACACCACCAACAGGATTTCTATAAGTATACTCTCATATTCATAATATTCAAACCAAAACTTACCTAGCCCAAGCCAATCATCCACAATTCATTCTGGAAATCCAATCCATAATTACAAAACAACCAACCTACAACATTCAGCCCGTCCACAAACAATTCAACATATCAATCCAAAATATTAACTGTGAATATACCAATCAAAACTTACTAGCCTAGCTTCAATTCTAGATTTCCCCTTCACTGCCTATCACTCTGCAAGGTGTCAGAGTAAACGATCTTCATCAATTCTCCAAATCAATTCACTTGTACGGTTACTCATCTTAGCAAAATTAGAAATCGAGTGTGGAGCTATAGCAAACACAATGGTGGATTCATCGGTTTGGTCTTCAAACCATCGTAAGTTGTAGTGATAGGGGCTACCGACAGGATCGAAAAGCAGGTGATCAACTTGAGAGCACATGCAGGGATCATTGTTAGGACTGAGGCGAACAGCTGCTGGAATCGCGGTGAGGCATCAACATAGGGCGGTGGAGCTTCAACTACAACGGGTGACAGCCGGAGCAAATCCACAACGGCGGAGTAGAGGGCGGCGGAGATCCAGCTCTAGAAATTGGGATGCGGATGCTCGAGATCTTGATTTGGTGAGGAAACACTCCAAAATCCGAATCGAGGAGAAGGAAATTGGGTCACCATCTGAAATCAGGATAGAGGGATTGGACAACTTCGGTGGTGATGTGGCATGCTCAGGTGGCAGCGACGATGTGAGCTCGAGCAGTGATGATGATCGTGCAGAGAAGAAGGATCACAGGTTGCGATCGCCAAAAATTTGGAGAAGAGGGGAAATCACGAATGAGAAGGGTGCGACGTGAGAAACAGGAAGAAAACGGAAAGGATCGGGAATAGGCGAGCTGCCGAAAAATAAAATGAAGGAAGATTAATAAAACCTAAACCTAGCTTTGATATTTATATAACTTGGGTTAATTAATCCCATTTAACTCCTCATAAGCAGATAAACCAAAAAGACCTTGTAAAAGCCTATTAAATCTTTCCCCATAAAATGTCATAGAAACTCCATTTAAATCTAGAAAAATTTCTAAAAATCCCTAAAAAATTCTATAAGATAATTCCTCAATTAACCATTATTGTTTTATTTTCTGATATCTTACACAACCCATCTAGACTTTATTTTTGTTGTCCAGTCCTCCTGATCTGTCAAGTCATCTTCCTAGTATCTGGTCAACACGACCTACTAGGACTTTCTATTAAGTATGCACACTTAACACTGATATTATAACACAAATAAGTCCTAACTTTAACTATGGTTCATACATCAAAACCAAGAAGTGATGTTCTCTACATCAACAATCTCTCCCTTTTGATGTATGACAATATATCAGTTAAGGTTAGGAGAATCAAAATGCAATATCCAATTAAAGTATATATCAGAAATGCATTGAGTTAAAGATGTATGTGCATGAAATGCTCATATGCATAAAGAACTTTAAATCTCCCTATTTTAAGTCTCTCCTCTCTAACTTTAAGTCTCTTCTCTCTAACTTTAAATCTCCTCTCTCCCCCTTTGGCATACTTCAAAATCAACTTTAACTTCAAAATGCCATAAGATGAGAATTAAAGCTTTCAATCTATAGATCAAGCTCTAACAAAAATAATTTATCAATACTTCCTTTAAATAAAATTTTCTTTTAAAGATGGGATCTCTCCATAAAATCTATCAATGCTTCCCTTGAAAATTTCAAAAATCTTTGAAACTCCACCTTAAAATTCTCTAAAGGTCTAGTTTTCAAAAATTACCCTCAATAAAAAATATTTTTTAAAATTTTCAAAAATTTGTACTCCCCTTAATAAAAATATTTTTCAAATTATAAAATTTTAATTTTTTAAAAATTTCAAAATTTTCTAACTCCCCCTCAATAAAAATATTTTTCAAATTCTAAAATTTTTCATTTTTTAAAATTTCAAAATTTTATAACTCCCCCTCAATAAAAACATTTTTCAAATTCTAAAATTTTTCATTTTTTTAAAAATTTCAAAATTTTCTAACTCCCACTTAATAACAACAATTTTCTCCCATACATCAAAACCTATGTAGTAATTCTTGAAACAAGTCTTGTAACTTTAAAATATTTAAGCTTTTAAAAAAACATTCAAGTTTTGCAAAAGACTTAATCTTTTTTGTGATTTTTTCTCCCCGTTAATTTAAGTTTTAAATTTTCAATACTCTCCCTTCATTACGATTTAAATTTTTAAAACCCTTAATTGAAGCTTTAAAATTTCAAAACTAGTGTTCAAGATTCTAAACATAGATTCTATCATGATTTGTTTAGATTTAAAAAGATATATTAAGTTTAGATTTAACTTAGCTTACTCTCATTTTCCAAATAATTTTAAGTTACTTAGAAAGGAAGTTGTTTGAGTATCAAGTAACTAATCATTACTTAGATTGATAAGTCCAATTTCAAGTTCAAGTAAATTACTTGAGTTGTTCTTTAAATTTTTCTCTCTCCCCCTTAAGAATATTTCTCATCCAATTTCATTTTAAAACATATTCTTTGAAAAGATATTAAATATTTCATAATTTAGCAACACAAATCTTTTAGGCTCTCCCTAGATTCTTGATCTCCCCTTAAAGTAACATTGTTATGCTTATATTTAATTTCTTTTGAAAATACTTAGAATAAAATTTTGAATGTGAAACTCCCCCAAGAATTATGTTTTTATTTTAAGTTTTCAAAATAATATTTTTAAAAATATCTTAACTCTCCCTTAATCTCATGGTTATGTATGTAATCATAAGGACTTTCCAAACATGGATCATATTGAATGTTTTGAAAGTTTGAATAATGCTAAACTGACTTCCCCTTTGAAATATGTAGATTTACTTAGAATTATGCTGATTAGAATTGAGTTGATTAGGGTTTAGTTGATTAAGTTGATTAGATCATGTTGAATCGAGCAGATCGCTAGAGGGGGGGTGAATAGTGATAAAAACTTTCGTTCATTTTGATACTTGAGTATGCAGTGGAAAGAATAAAAAAGATATAAAAATAAAGAAGACAAGAGGGTTTTTTACTTGGTTCGTAGCCTACGGCTACTACTCCAAGGCCCTAGTGGTCCTTGACCACGTATGAAGGTAAAATCACTAATGAACTCTTCCTCGTTGGAGGTAGGAGTTAATCGAATACAAAAACCACGAAAAGGATCAAGATAGAGGGACACTCCCCCTCTTCTCATTACGATAAAAGAACGATAATGAACTTAAGTACAAATTGAAACTATAAAAACACTTTTACCGATGACTCGTAGATAAAGAATATTGAGTCGTAGGGATGTCAGAGAGTCGTAGCGTATCGGAAGCACTTGGAGCCTTTTAGAATTGATGAAAAACCCTTAGAGAAGCCCTCCTTTAATAGCTTTTGACCCCCTCATCGAGTGGGTCTTCAGCCAATCAAAATTAGGCACCAAGCTCCTTGGAATGAGGTGATAACGCTTGACTCCTCGAAGCTGATCCTTGACCATCAGTCGACTGATGACCATCATCAGTCGACTGATGGCAGCGCTAGTCGAGTCGCAACACTCAACAGTCGACTGATTTAAGGCAGTCGAGTGGCTCCTGTGCGCAGTCGACTAATGCTTGCTGAAATCACAAATTAGCTTAATAAAAATATAATTTCGACGGTCGGCGATAGTCCAACCTCGACCTAGACCATCCATGGGATGTCTTTGGTCGGATCTACGCTTAAGACCATCCCCATAAGAAGGATACGACCTCACTTACGCTCACACCCACGAGCTTACCTCGATACTTACTTTGTAGCTCTTGCTTTTGGCCTTCCACTCGATTCCTTCGGCTCCTTCCAAAGTCACTCGAGTGTTACTTGACCACCGTGAGTTCCTCTGGGTGTCGCCAGCCTTCAGCTCCAGCTTTAGCACTTTTTTGCACACTCAATTCAGCTCGTGAGGTAACGATATGAGCTTAACTTTGTATCATTTGCTATAATTAAAACTCAGGTTCGACTTAGGTTCCCACTGCACCAACAATCTCCCCCTTTTTGATCTATGGCAAACTCATACAAAGTTAAGGAAATAATATGAAGAATCAAAGATTAAGTAGGAGTAGTAAGACTTTCTTCCAAGTACTCCCCCTTGAGGAAACCTCCCCCTTGATGTTTGCTATTTAGGAAGAGTTTAAGTAATTAACAATTACTTAAAGTTGGCCTTAGTAAAGAAAATTTAAGTTAAGAAATTTCTTTACTTTGGCCCCTTCTCCCCCTTTCTTAAGTAAGCATTAACGTTTGGCCATAGTATTAAAAATAAGTTTAAGTTAAGAATTTTTTTAACTTGGCCTTTATCTCCCTTTTGTTAACTAAAAATTGATCCCTTAACATTCCTTTTCTCCCCCTTTTGCCATATATCGGAAAGAGTGGGGGGTTTTGAAAATAAATTATAAGTATTAAGTTTAAGTTCCAAGTCCAAGTATGTTCCATATTATTTTGAAAATAATATACTAAAAATAAGCTCATCTATATAATGTTCAACTCTTATTTGACTTGATTGATATGAAAGATCAACAAGTCCTGGTCAGAGTTGGTTAATATATATGATTATACTCCATGGTTCATGGCGATGCACTAGCTCTACATCTGGAACCAGGAGTAAAGTCCTAACATCTCACACTCATCTATGTGGCTAAGTACACAAACACATTAGTCCTATGTGTTGTGAGATGTATTGGCTCCTTAAATTTATAGGTGCATGATATCTAAGGTATGTCCTAAGCAAGTTCCATGAGCATGAAAAGTAAAAGATAGTAATAAGAAAATATAATTTGTAAATTCCTACTCTACTATGCACATGCCCAATTTTCATCTTAATAGAAAGAATTCGGCTTCGGGTAGGGGTTTAGTAAATAGATCGTCCAAGTTGGACTTCGATTTGACGTATTCGAGTTGTATGGCTTTGTTGGCCACATGTTCTCGAATGAAATGGTGTTTGACCTCTATATGTTTGGTCCTAGAGTGACATATTGGATTTTTAGTTAGGTTAATTAAGCTAATGTTATCAACATGAATTTTAGTGTTTGTAAAGTCTAACTTAAAATCTCGGAGAGTGTGCTTCATCCAAAGAAGCTGAGTGACACACTCACCCATCGCGATGTATTTAGCTTCGGTGGTAGATAAGGCAACATAACGTTGCATTCTACTGCACCAACTCACTAGACTCGAGTCGAGAAGTTGACAACAACCACTCGTACTTCTTTTATCGAGCTTACTATCGGCATAGTCAGAGTCGGAGTAGCCAATTAGTTCGAACTCGGTAGATCTAGGGTACCAAATACCGACGTTAAGTGTACCCTTTAGATATCTAAGGATACGTTTAACTAGAGTTAGGTGAGATTCCTTGGCACAGGTTTGGAACCTTGCGTACATACTTACTGCAAACAAGATATCAGGTCGGCTCGCAGTTAAGTAAAGGAGACTCCTTGTCACGCTCCTATAGTATTTCAAGTCAATTGAATTTCCAGTTACATCTTCTCCTATATTTACATTTGTTGCCATTGGGGTATTAATAATTTTAGCGTCTTGCATTCTAAAGAGTTTAATTAATTCCCTAGTATATTTGCGTTGGTGTAAGTATATTCCATCTTTAGTTTGTTTAATTTGTAGACCTAAGAAGAAACTCAACTCACCTACTAAATTCATTTCAAATTCACTTTCCATAAGTGAAATGAATTCGTTTAGTAGGATCGAATTGGTTGTTCCGAAAATGATATCGCCTACGTAAATTTGGGCTATAAATATTTCCTTACCTACGGTTTTACGAAAAGGGTTGGATCGACTAGCCCTTGGTTAAATCCTTTGGACTAAAGATAAACCGAAAGCCTCTCGTACCAAGCTCAAGGAGCTTGTTTGAGTCCATAGAGAGCTTTCTTTAATCTAAGGACATGGTCACGTTTATCTAGACTTTCAAAACCAGGGGGTTGACTAACATAAACCTTTTTCTTAATATATCCATTCAAGAATGCTGACTTTACATCCATTTGAAACAACATAAATCCTCGATGTACAACATATGCTAATAACATTCAGATGGGCAATAATCTAGCTACTGGGGCATATGTCACGTCGTAATCTAAACCTTCGACTTGACTAAACCCTTTAGTGACTAACCTAGCTTTATTTCTAACAACTTCACCTTTATCATCAGGTTTATTTCGAAACACCCACCTTGTTCCAATGATTGTTTTATCTTTAGGTGATGGTACTAATTCTCATACTTCGTTCCTAGTGAATTGAGCTTGCTCTTCTTGCATTGCAATAATCCAATCTGGATCAAGAAGATCTTGGTCAATGGTTTTGAGTTCAATTTTTGAAATCAAGGAGATTTGACTAAGGTTTCGGTATGAAGCTCTAGTTCAAACTCCTAGGCTTGGATCACCTATCACTTGGTTGATAGGATGATTCGTTTGAGTCCTAGTTTGACTTGGGTTAGAGTCACCTATCGCTTGGTCGATAGGATGATTCATTTGAGTCCTAGTTTGACTTGGGTTAGAGTCACCTATCGCTTGGCCGATAGCATGACTCGGTTGACTTAGGTTAGGATTAATACTAGACTCGATCTCAAGATCGGAGTCGAGTCTGGTATGAATAGGCTCGCTAATTGAGGTTGCTAGGGGTTTTGTAGGTTCGTGTCCTTCATCAAACACTACATTAGTAGTCTCTTCGACTCTAAGGGTGTCATGGTTATATATCCTATAGGCTCTACTTGTAGTCGAGTATCCTAAAAAGATTCCGGTAGAGGTTTTGGATGTGAATTTCCCTAGGTAATCCTTAGTGTTTAAGATATGTACCTTACATCCAAATATCGTAAAGTACTTGATGTTAGGTATTTTATCATGATAAATTTCGTACGAGGTCTTAAGGTGCCTCTTTACCATAAGGATCCTATTTTGGACATAGCAAGCTGTACTAACAGCTTCTGCCCAAAACATATCGGGTAGGTTATACTCATTTAATATTGTCCTAGCGGCTTCTTGTAGGTGAAGCGTCGCTAGAGGGGGTTGAATAGCAAGCGTAAATATTTCATTCCGTTCGTTCAATATATGAGTAAGCACAACGGAAAGCAAAAGAGACAAGTTTATTTTTACTTGGTTCACAACCCAACGGTTGCTACTCCAAGGCCCTAACGGTCATAGACCGCGTACGGAGGGCAAAGCACTATAACGTCTCCTCCTCGTTGGAGGTAGGAGACAACGATTACAAAAACCGAAAGTACGAGGATGAGGCAACAAGCCTACCTCACCTCGTTACGATTAAAATAAAGAATACAATAACAAAAACAATTACTTACTGCTGTTGTCGACGTAGAAGATTGGAACTTGTCGTCGCGTCAGCGTTATGATGGTGTTGGAGCTTTGGCGTTGTAGGAGCACTTAAGAATAATCTTGATTCATATTTGGGTTGGAATCCTCCAATCCTTTTATAGAGTTTAGCCTTGGAATAAGTCTCCTCATCTTTTGGAACTGATCACGAAGTGGTACCATATTTTATCACGAAGTTACCGCGTCAAACATTATCCGTTTTGACCTAGCGTAAAAGGCTGATTCATTACCATCAGTCGACTGTCCAATGGTCAGTAGTCGACTGCTAGCATGGCCACTTCCCTGCAATACAAGGTTAGCAAGGAAAATGGTAAATGTGACGGTTTCTTACCGTTCGATCTCGACCTAGACCTTCCATAGGAAGTCTTAGTCGGATCGCCGCCTATGGTCATCCTCGTACAGAGGACACAACCTTACCATCTCTCACTCACACGAGCTTACCTCTGGTCCTTTAAGATCTGTCGCTTTACTTTCGGTCTTCCACCTAGGTTCTTTGACTCCCACGAAGTTCCCTCGGTGTTGCCCGACCACCACATCTCCCTCTGGGTGTTGATGACCTTCGTCTTAGCTTAGCCTTTCTGCACACTTGATTTAGCTTGTGAGACAACAATGTAAACTTAACTTTGTGTCTTTGCCATAATCAAAACACAGGTTCGATTATCTGATGCCCCTGTACGAACAATCTCCCCATTTTTGATCTATGGCAAACCAACACAAAGTTAAGGGAAATTTAAAGCATAAGGCATAAAAATGATAAATTCACTTTAAAGAACTCCCCCTTAATCCTAGGTGAGTTTTGAAAGAGATACTTCAGTTTTCAAAATCAAATTTTGTGTTACTCCCCCTTACCTTTCGCTCTTCACCCCCTTTTGCCATAAATCAAAAATGTTGGGGTTTTTGTATAAAATAGGGGATTAAAAACAATATCGTATATGCTTTCATCAAGATAAATCAAATATGAGTCCAAGCATGCATCTAGCAGTAGTTAGATAGATTGGTTTAAGGTGTGTTCCTCTGCACCAATAATCTAAAGGTTTGTAATATAACCCTTAGGGTTAGCTTGCTCTCCCCCTTAGTCAAATATATGAAGTATAAGAGATGTAGGGGGCGCTAAACTTTGGCCTAAAGGATTGTAAATAGTCGTTAAGTACAATAGTTGAGAAAATGAATACTATTTGGAAAAGGTTATTTTAAGTATATTTCAATTATCCTTAACATCTCACCCATTCTATGTGTCTCAGAATTTGTTCACCTTATATGTTTTGTGAGATGATTTTAAATTGATTAAAGATAGTCAACCTTGGGTTAGATTCGGATTTAACCTTTAGATTATTAAGTAACTTTTTGAGAAACTGGCTTCCAGGTCATGGCGAGGCACAAGGGCCTTCTTTGATCAGAACAACGACCACTTCCTTAGACAAAGCCAAATTCAAGAAAATATCACTTAAGTCACTTAGGGTTACTTCTTGGTCTAACTAGTTTAGGATATGGCGAGGTAGCTTCAGCTAGTTCCACTCGGTCAAGTGCACCAAGCTAGATACGCCTTATCTAGATCGAATACATGAGACTTTGTTTCCCTAACATACTATCATCTCGCCGCGTCCTGATACTATGTTGTCAAGAGTCGATTAACTATTTTTCCTATCTAGTCATTCTAAAAATTAAAGTAAAATATGCAATGGTTTTTGTAAGTAAGCGGGTATACTATTTTAGTGTTAGCTCCCCCTGGACCATTAAACTAATATGGTCTATTCAAATAATGAACTTGATCCTGGGGAATCCAAAACTTATTAGTCCTTATATGTGAGTTCAATAAAACCTTTGACACCCATGCTTGGACTCTTTGATGACTACGATTTACGATTGACATATATGATCTATTCGTAGTTTTTGGACTAAACCCGAGTCTGACTTTGTTGTACAAGACTCTTTGGGTTCCAAGTAGTCGGTTAAGGTACTTAGATCCCAACATGAACCTTTCCAACCTAGCCTCAACCTCTTGAACTCGGTCTTTCAAGAGAGAATTCTCCTCCTTAAGTTTTTCAACTTGGGTTGAGTTTCCCTCTTGAACTTGACTAGTTGAAGAGGTTAGAGTAGCCTCTTGCTTGAGCATTTCAATCTCCTCAAGTAACGACTCAACCCTAGACTCGGACTTAGTTAATTTCCTAGTAAACATTTTAATTGTATTGTAAAGCGTATGAATTAGTGAGCGGCTAACCTTAATTTTCTCTTTTAGTTCGGATTTGAGTTGCTTCTCGAAGTAGTCCTCGAGTTCGGAGTCGGTGTTGTAGTTGGATTCGGATTCGGACTCTGACTCGAACTCTTCGGGTCTTGCCATACACGCTATGCCGACGCCATCTTCGTTGTCCCATGTTGCATGAAAAGCCTTCTTTTGATTTGATTTGAATTGTGCCCTCTTTTGGTTCTTTAGTAGCCTCCTTTCCCTTCGAACGATCTTCCGCACTACGTTCACTATTGCTTCCACCTCTTTGGATTCAAACTCTGATTTGCCTTTGGGTTCGAGTCCATCTTCTTGCCTAGTAGGTGGCTTGCTTCTTTGTCCTGCAAGTAGAGCAATACCTCTCTCGGCCCAGACCATGTTAGTCTTCTCATGAAATTCAAACTCGAAAAATAATTCGTCAAACCTAAGCTTCGAAAGGTCCTTAGAGACCTTGTAGGCATCGACCATGGATGCCCACAAGGTAGTCCAAGGAAATGAATTAAGAACGTATCTTAGGAGGTCACGGTTTTCGACCTTGTGTCCGATGGTGTGCAGGCCATTGACAATGTCCTGGACGCGGGCGTGTAGTTGCGTCGCCGTATCGTGTTCCTGCATCTTAAGGTTATACAACTTATTAAAAAGAAGGTCACAATTACATACCTTAGCATCGGGCGTTCCTTCGTGCAGCTCGATTAATTTGTTCCACAGGTCCTTGGCGCTAATAAATGGTCCGATGCGTTTGAGTTCCTCCTTGGACAAGCCGCATTGCAATATTTGGGTTTCTCTTGCATCGGCTTTGATTTGCCTCTTGGTTGCATTTGTCCACTTGTTAAAATCCAAGGGCTCCCCTTGATCATTGGTGGGTAGAGCAAAGCCGGTTTGGATTATTATCCAAGTCTCGACTTGTGTTTTCAAGAAACACTCCATCCAACCTTTCCAATAACGGAAATCATTTCCGTTAAAGAACGGAGGTCGGGTGGTGCTATACCCCTCAATGTGAGCCATTAAGTATCTTGCAAAACATGAATAAAAACCAAAGGGAATTTCAAGACTTGGTCTTGGATTTGTAGTGCAGAAAATAATAGGAAATAAACAGAAATAAATGAGAAAAATAAGAAACTAACAAAAAACTAACAACTTACGACCTTCGATGTCCCCGAAAGGGTACTAGATGTTGGTTTTTGAGGATGGAGACAGCTTGTTATGAGGGCAAACCCTCATAAGAAATGTAGATCTCTTAGAGAGCTTCTATTTGGTAGGTAGATTGTTTCGTGAGTCTACTTGTGCGAAAAGTTATGGCTGTTTTACCGTCGGCTACTCCAAAAGAGAATGCTTGCAAACACACAATCAAAAGAAAGGTACCAAGACTTAGTCTTAGATTAGTAGTGCGGGAGAGAAAAAAAAACCTAAAAAAAAATGAACCGAAAAATACGAAAAGAAAACCAAAACATGCTAGATTGGTGGTTTCACCAAATCTTAGCGCCCCCGCTCTGATACCAATTGTTGGATCGAGAAGCGTCGCTAGAGGGGGGAGAATAGAGAGCGTAAATCTTTCATTCCATTTGTTCAATATACGAGTAAGCACAGTGGAAAGCTAAAGAGACAAGTTTATTTTTACTTGGTTCACAACCCAGCGGTTGCTACTCCAAGGCCATAACGGTCCTAGACCGCGTACGGAGGGCAAAACACTATAACGTCTCCTCCTCGTTGGAGGTAGGAGACAACGATAACAAAAACTGAAAGTACGAGGATGAGGGAAAAAGCCTACCTCACCTCGTTACGATTAAAACAAAGAATACAATAACAAAAACAATTACTTCCTACTGCTGTTGATGAAGAAGATTGGAACTTGTCATCGCGTCGGAGTTATGACGGTGTTGGAGCTTTGGCGTTGTAGGAGCACTTGAGAATAATCTTGATTCATATTTGGGTTGGAATCCTCCCCTCCTTTTATAGATTTTGGCCTTGGAATAAGTCTCCTCACGTTTTGAAACTAATAACGAAGTGGTACCATATTTTATCACGAAGTGACCGCGTCAAACATTATCCATTTTGACCTAGCGCAAAAGGCTGATACGTGACCATCAATCGACTGATGCCTTCCATCAGTCGACTGATTAGCATTAGTCGACTGCCCAATGGTCAACAGTCGACTGTCAGCCTAACCACTTCCCTGTAATACGAGGTTAGCACGAAAAATGGTAAAAGCAATGATTTCTTACCGTCTGATCTTGTCCTAGACCTTCCACAAGAAGTCTTAGTCGGATCGCCGCCTACGGTCATCCCCGTACAGAGGAAAGGACCATACCATCTCTCACTCACATGAGCTTACCTCTAGTCCTTTAAGATCTGTCGCTTTGCTTCCGGTCTTCCACCTAGGTTCTTCGACTCCCACGAAGTTCCCTCGGTGTTGCTCGACCATCACAACTCCCTCTAGATGTCGCTGACCTTCGGCTTAGCATAACCTTTCTGCACACTTGATTTAGCTCGTGAGACAACAATGTAAACTTAACTTTGTGTCTTTACCATAATCAAAACACAGGTTCGATTATATGATGCTCCTGTACCAACAACAGGGTTCTATTTTTACGTTCTACTAGGTCATTCTGTTGTGAGGTTCTAGGGCATGAGAACTCATGGTGGTATCCATTTATGTTATAGAATTCTATAAACCTATGGTTCTCGAATTCATCACCATGATCACTCCTAAGTCTTTTGATTTTAAGGTTTTGTTGATTTTCTATTAGTTTAAATAGGTTGATTAATTGATCTAGGGTATCACTTTTGTGTTAGATAAACCTAACCCAAGTAAATCTAGGATAGTCATCAATTATCCTCCCATTAAGTGACTTAGCTCCGTGTGAATCAAATAGATCAATGTGTAGGAGCTCAAGAACACTTTTTGTTCGTTCTTGATTAGTTAGTTGATGTTGTGTCCTAGATTGTTTACCTTGTTAACAAGCATTACATATTTTATTATCTAAGTGGTTGTGATTAGGCAAACCTCTGACTAAGTCACTCTGACTCATCTTGTGGATGAGTCTTGGGTGCGAGTGACCGAGTCGTCGGTGTCACAACCAAGATTCCTCTTGCCGTGTCATAAGACACTTGGTTGAGGAGTTAGTTAAATTAATAGTATAAATATTGATATTTCTGGTTCCTTAAAGAATTGTTTTAGACGTTTCATTTGTATTAATTATGCATTCATTTTCTAGAAATTTGACCTTATAGTTATTATCACACAATTGACTTACACTAAGTAAATTATATTGGAAATTTTCTACCAATAAGACATTTTGAATAATTAAGTTTGAGTTGAGCTCAATATCACCTGGCTCGATGATTTTGAGCTTGCCATTGTTTCCGAAGGCTACCGATCGTTATCGTTTGAATTGAAGCTTCGAAAACTTGAGTTGATCCCCGATCATGTGTCGGGAGCAACCACTGTCCAACATCCATTGATCCTACACACAAGGTAGTTGGATCATATATTGGAATTCCTAAAGGTTGGTTGTAAATTATTAAACCTAAATCATCTCACCCATGTCTACATGATCAAGCATGTTAACTTTATATGTTCTTGTGAGATGACTTCAAATTTTACTTGATTTAA
Organism: Wurfbainia villosa; assembly: GCA_025175895.1. Classification (NCBI taxonomy): domain Eukaryota; kingdom Viridiplantae; phylum Streptophyta; class Magnoliopsida; order Zingiberales; family Zingiberaceae; genus Wurfbainia; species Wurfbainia villosa. Next base: position 30,846,150 of record CM045995.1, read on the forward strand.
ATTTAATGATTTGAACACTTGTCAACCTTGCGTTAGATTCAGATTTGACCTTATGTTCATCAAGTCACCTTTTCAAGATCATGGCTTCTAAGTCGTGGCGAGGCACAGGGGCCTTCTTTGATCGGAAAAATGAACACTTCCTTAGACAAATCCATTTTCAAGAAAATAGAGACTTGACTCACTTAAGACCACTTCCTGGTCTAACTAGTCTACGATACGACAAGGTAGCTTTATCTAGTTCCACTCAGTCAAGTGCATCGAACTAGATACTCCTTATCTAGCCCGAATACATGAGATTCCGCTTTCCTAGTGTGGTACTATGTTACCAAGTATTGACGAGTTATAGTCTTATCTAACCATTCTAAGAAAAATAAAAATAAATAAAGGACCTAAGCATGCAATTTCTAAGTTAAAGCACAAACAAGTTTTGTACTGGCTCCCCCTGGATCGTTGAATCGGTTCGGTCTCTCCACATAGTGGATTTGGTCCTTGGGAACCCAGTACTGGTTGGATCCTAAGTTTGAAATCAAAGCGTTCTTAGGGTCCCATGTTTGGACATGTTTTTTATATCGACATACAATCAACATATACGACTTGTTGGTCGTATTTGAGCTAAATCCTAGTCCGACCTTGTTGTACATGTCCCTTTGCGATCCAAGTAGGAGGTCAAGTCCCTTGGATCCCAAAGTAAACCTTTACAACATGTTCCTAAGATCTTCGACTTGACTTTTCAAGAGTGAGTTCTCAACTTTGAGCTTTTCAACCCGAGTTGAGTCCTCCTCTCGAACTTGACTAGTCGAAGAGGTTAGGGAGACCTCGTGTTCGAGGAGTTTAACCTCCTCAATCAGGGTCTCGACCTTGGACTCGGACTTAGCTAATTTCCTAGTTGAGAATTTAATCGAGTTGTAAAGATTACTAATAAGAGATCGACTTACCTTAAGTGTATCTCTTGAACCGGATGCGGATCCGTGGCTTGTCTTGAATAAAGATTTGTAGTCCGATTCATCTTCGGGTTCAGACTCGTGCTCTGGTTCAAACTCTGTCTTCGATTCAGATGGTTTAACCATGAAGACGTGATCGTCGTCTTCTTCCTCTAACGCTTCTTCCCACGTAGCGTTGAGTGTCTTCTTGAGTTTCGGTGCTTTGCTCTTGAGCTTCAGACATTCGGACTTGATATGTCCAAACCTGTTGCATTCGTAACACCTAACATTAGAACTTTTAGGCTTACCTTCGTTGGGTTGAGTGACGGTTCACTTTCGGCCCTTGACCATCCTCCGAACTAGGTTGACTAGTTCGGTCTCCAATTTTGGGTCGACCTCTGAATCAGACTCATCTTCTTTCTCCTTCGGGGGTGGCTTGCTCGCGGTCTTCTTCTTTGATCCTACAAAAAGTGCTATACCCTTCTCGGATTTCGAGTTAGACTGTTCATGGAGTTCGAAATCCAAAAACAATTCATCTAATCTAAGTTTTGAAAGATCGTTAGAGACCTTGTAGGCATCGACCATGGATGCCCACAAGGTGGTCCTAGGAAATGAGTTTAGTACGTACCTGATAAGGTCGCAGTTTTCGGCCTTTTGTCCGATTGTGTGTAGGTTGTTGACGATATCTTGAACCCGATCATGCAATTGTGTCGCCATCTCATGTTCCTGCATTTTTAGATTATATAACCTATTGAAAAGGAGATCACGCTTACATACCTTGGCTTCATCGGTCCCTTCATGTAGCTCCACTAGCTTTTTCTAGAGATCCTTTGCACTGATGAAGGGGCCGACGCGATTAAGCTCCTCCTTGACAAGCCGCATTGGAGGATTTGAGTCACCTTGGCATCGACTTCAACTTGTCTTTTTGTAGCATTGGTCCATTGGTCATAATCCAAAGATTCACCCACTTCGTTAGTCGGAAGTGTGAATCTCGTTTAGATTATGATCCACATCTCGATTTGGGACTTAAGGATGCACACCATCCGACCCTTCTAATAACAGAAGTCATCTCCATTATAAAACGGAGGTCGGACGGTGCTAAAACTCTTGAGATGGGCCATTGAAACAAAAAGAGCAAGAAAATGAAGAGAGAAAAAAGGAAAGCCTAGCAACGACACAAATGAGCGAAATGTACCAAGACTCGCGTCTTGGATTAGTAGTGCGGGAGAAAAACTCAATGAATGAAAGTGCTTAAAAAAATGAAATAAACAGAAATAAAAATAAAAAAAATCTGTAGAAAAGCAAGATTGGTGGTTTCACCAAATCTTAGCACCCCCGGCTCTGATACCAATTGTTGGATCGAGCGGATCACTAGAGGGGGTGAATAGCGAAAAAAACTTTCGTTTGTTTCGATACTTGAGTTATGCAGTGGAAAGAATAAAACAATATAAAAATAAAGAAGACAAGAGGGTTTTTTACTTGGTTCGTAGCCTACGGCTACTACTCCAAGGCTCTAGTGGTCCTTGACCACGTACGGAGGGAAAATCACTAACGAACTCCTCCTCGTTGGAGGTAGGAGTTAATCGAATACAAAAACCACGAAAAGGATCAAGATAGAGGGGAACTCCGTCTCTTCTCATTACGATAAAAGAACTATAATGAACTTAAGTACAAATTGAAACAATAAAAACACTTTTACCGACGACTCGTAGATGAAGAAGATTGAGCTCTAGTCGTCGTTTCTACAACGCTTCGTTGTAGGGATGTCGGAGAGTCGTAGCATATCGGAAGCACTTGGAGTCTTTTAGAATTGATGAAAAACCCTTAGAGAAGCCCTCCTTTTATAGCTTTTGAGCCCATCATTGAGTGGGTCTTTAGCCAATCAAAATTTGGCACCAAGCTCCTTGGAATGAGGTAATAAGGCTTGACTTTTCAAAGCTGATCCTTGACCATCAGTCGACTGATGACCATCATCAGTCGACTGATGGCATCGCCAGTCGAGTCGCAACACTCAGCAGTTGACTGATTTAAGGAAGTCGAGTGCCTCTTGTGGGCAGTCGACTGATGCTTACTGAAACCACAAGTTAGCTTAATAAAAATATAATTTCGATGGTCGCCGACCGTCTGACCTCGACCTAGACCATCCATGGGATGTCTTTGGTCGGATCTATGCTTAAGACCATCCCCGTAAGAAGAATACGACCTCACTTATGCTCACACACACGAGCTTACCTCGATACTTTCTTTGTAGCTCTTGATTCCGGCCTTCCACTCGATTCCTTCGGCTCCCTCCGAAGTCACTCGAGTGTCGCCCGACCACTGTGGCTTCCTCCGGGTGTCACCAACCTTCATCTCCAACTTTAGCACTTTTCTGCACACTCGATTCAGCTCGTGAGATAACGATATGAGTTTAACTTTGTATCGTTTTCTATAATCAAAACTCAGGTTCGACTTAGGTGCCCACTACACCAACAAATTATGGTTTGAGTTGAATTTGTTAAGTTAAGTTTAGTTAAAGTAAGTGTTTAGTTTAAGTTTGTTAAGTTTAGTTTAAGTGAATTTATTAAGTAAGTTTGTTTAGTTTAAGTTTGTTAAGTTTCGTAAATTGTATTAAGCTAATTTAGCTTGATTAAATTTTAAATCATCTCACCCAAGCTAAGTTTTCAATACACCTTACTCCTATGAGTTTTGTGAGATGAGGATTTCTTTTTATCTTAATTAAATTTAATGAACAATTTCAAAGTTTTAAAACTTGTGTTAGATTCAAGCTTAGCTTGAACCAGTCAAGTAGGTTTTTACAGTATTGACTTCCAGGTCGTGACGAGGCACATGACCTTCTTGGATATCGGAGCAACGACCACTTCCTAGACAAAGTCAATGAAGGAATCAAGTACTTGATTCACTTTAGACTAAGCCTTGGTCTGACTAGTCAAAAACTTAGTGAGTTAGCTTCAGTCTGTTCCACTCGACTTAGTGCACCAGGTCGTGGCGAGGCACATGACCTTCTTGGATATCAGAGCAACGACCACTTCCTAGACATGCACTTTGAAGAGCTTTCCTAACCTACTATCAGTTCACTTCATTTTAGTACTAGGTTGTTCAAGTTTAAACTACTTTGTTTCCTATCTAGTTCATTCTAAATTAAGCAAGTAAAGTAAACTAAAGCATGCAAGAGTTTAACTAAACAAGGAAACCAGCAAAGTGTTAGCTCCCCCTAAGGGATAGCTAGGTTGAGTTTTGTTCACTAAGTGAACTTGACTCTTGGGAACCCAAAATTGATTTGGTCCAACTTGGTTGACTAAGCTAGTCTTAGGAAATCATGCTTGGACTCGACCCTTAGCATTTCTATTAAATAAAGACATGTATGATCTATTTGTGTCATTAGCCTTGTATCCGAGTCTGGACTTGTTGTACATGGCTTGTTGAGACCCAAGCATCATGTTTAGATACTTGGAGGCCGAAGTGAACCTTTCCAATGATTCGGTGAGATCTTCTACTTGCCTTTTTAGGACCGAGTTCTCTTCCTCAAGCTTTGCAACTCGAGTTGAGTCTCTATCCTCAAGTTGGCAAGTCGAAGTCTTTGAGTTGACTTTCTCCTTAAGTACTTGGACTTCCTCAAGAAGCGAGTCGACTCGATTCTCAGACTTGGCTAGTTTCCTACCTAAGCATGCAATAATGTTATACGACTTATCTTCTAGGGGAGATGATACCTCATTTAAACCTTCGGAAATGGATGCAGATCCGTGACTTCTCTCTGACTCAGGCTCGGACTCTTGTCTTGACTTGACTTCGAACTCATCGTTCTCCATGAGTACTACGAAACTTGTCTCCAGTATTTTAGCATCTGATTTGTTCGATGATGACTTATCCAAATTTGCCTTAGATTCTTCCTTCCTTTTCCTTTTTCTCGATTTGGTCTTCTTTCCTTTTTTGTTTATTCCTGCCATCTAAACTAAACCATCCTCGGGTTAACTCAAGTTACCCTATTCATGAAATTTAATTAATTTGTCCCATAATTCTTTAGAATTTTTAACTGACCCGACTCGACTTAGCTCTTCATTTGTAAGTCTACATTACAAGGTGTTTAAAGCCTTGTAATCGACTTGAGCTATTTTACTAATGTTTGCGGTCTATTTCTCCGGATCTAACAACTCTCCTGAGTCATCCACCGAAGCTACGAACCCTTTCCTAATCGAAAACCAAACCTCGATGTCGATTTTCCGAAATCACTCCATTCGTCTCTTCCACGAGGGAAAATCCTTTCCGTTAAAGAGAGGAGGGCGAACGGTGTTATACCCTTCTAAGTGCGACGTTTCTAAATAAATCTTTTATCAATAGTTTGTTTATTTGAATTAATTAAAATTTAGAATTATTCCTAGAGTTATTTAAATTAAATAATATTATGTAAGAATTAATTTATACTAAGTGCAAGAATTGATGGAAGATTTATTCTAATTTAAAAGAAAAAATTATTCTAAAATAAAAATTAAGCTAAGTGCAGAAATATATAAAAATTAATCTAACACATAAAAAATTAATTAGAATTAATCTAAATGTAGAAAAATTAAATAAAATTAATCTAAATAAAAAATTAATTAAAATTAATATAGATGCAGAAAATTAATCAAAATTATTCTAGATGAAGAAAAAATAATCAAAATTATTTTAGATGTAGAAAATTAATTAAAATTATTCTAGACGAAGAAAAATTAATTAAAATTATTTTAAATGAAGAAAAATTAATTAAAATTATTCTAAATTTAGAAAAATTAATTAAATTTATTCTAGATGTAGAAAAATTAATTAAAATTATTCTAGATGCAGAAAAATTAATTAAAATTATTCTAGATGTAGAAAAATTAATTAAAATTATTCTAGATTCAGAAAAATTAATTAAAATTATTTTAGATGTAGAAAAATTAATTAAAATTATTCTAGATGCAGAAAAATTAAATAAAATTATTCTAGATATAGAAAAATTAATTAAAATTATATTAATGTAGAAAAATTAAATAAAATTATTCTAAAGAAAAAAATTAACAAAAATTATTCTAAAGCAAGAAAATGAATAAAAAAATTTCTAAAGTAAGAAAATTAATAAAAATTATTCTAAAGCTCTCGATGGTGGTTGCACCAAATTCGGAGCGCCCCTGCTCTGATACCAATTGTAGGATCGAGATGCTCTGAGAGAGGGGGGTGAATCTTGGAACTTATATTTTTCATTTTAAAAATTAAAGCTTATTTTGATATTTTGAAATATATAAAGAGTATGCAATGGAAATGAAATGAAATAGAGACATCTTCTTTTACTTGGTTCATAACCCTAACTTTGTTACTACTCCAAGACACGTAGCTCTTCCGAGAGCTACCTCGATGGGAAATCACTATATAGCCTCCGACTCGAGAACTCTCGACTTCAGAGGGATTCACCTTTTATAAATAATAAGAGATAGGTAACACTCTACCTTCTCTTTTGAAATTAAGTACACAAAGCAAAAATAAATACAAACAAAATTAGAGCTAAGTTATACCGACACTAATTGAGATATGGAGGTAGGCACAGAGTGTCGGATGTGCGTCTTTGCAAGGAGTTGAAGCTCCAGCGGGTGAGAATGAATTTTTGCAACACTTTGACGTAGTAATAGTGTTTTGGTCGGAGCTGATCGAGCACTTGTTTTATAAAGCTTTTCCAGTCGACTCCACATCAGCCCGTCGATATGGAACTTCTGGCCTTCTAGTCGACTGAAAACTCTCCAATTGACTCCAAGTCACCTGGCTCCGCATCAGGAAGTTTGGCTCTCCAGTCGACTGAACCTCCCCCAATCAATTTAAACTCTTTCCATCTGTGATGCCAGATCTTCGATCGATCACTAGCTAATCTTGCCACGTGTGCATCCAGTCGACTGAACTAAACCGAGTCTACTGAACTTCATTCGACTAGAATCAATTCAGTCAATTGATATTTGCAAAATGAGATTAGCACACATAGATAATACAACCCAAGATAGCAGTAGTAATACTGCTCGATCTTGACCTCTAAGTCTCACGCAGACTATCCATCGGATTGTCACCAAGCTTCGTCCCCGTACAGAGGACTCGGCCTCACCTCTCCACTCGAGCCTTACCTGCCGGCTACATGTCGGACTTACCATTCTTGACATCTGATCTGACCCACCATGACTTCCACTAGTTGTCCAGTCTACCTGATCCAGCTGGATTTTTTGTCGATTGTCTGGCCTCCTAACCCAATCGGTCTTCATGCCAAATGTCTAGTCCACACGACCCATCTAGACTTCATGCCTGGTATCCGATCCTCCTGATTTGTCAAGTCATCTGCCTAGTATCTGGTCAACACGACCAACTAGGAATTCCTGTTAAGTCTACATACTTAACACTGATATTAGAACACAAGTAAGTCCTAACATTAACTATTGTTCATACATCAAAATGAAGGATTGATGCTCTCTGCATCAACATTAATCGAGAGACATCAATGAGAGGAGTTATCTATTACATGTTTGCTATTAATCCCAAAAAGAAGGATTGCAAGTCGAATACAATTTCGTATTCGGGCAACTAGTAGTTGTTTTCAATTATCAAGAGAAGGAAAGTAAGGAAATCACAATTTAAAATTTTTAGGAGGGTATTAGCCAGGACCAATCTTTCAATTCTAGAAAAAAAGAAGTTAAGAAACATCACTGAGAAGAGTTTGTAGGGGATCAGACATCTCTAGAGGGGGTGAATAGTGTTTTTGTTTCATTAATGGAAATCGATCACATTCATCTCTATAATTCGGTAAGCACAGCGGAAATACAAAATACAAATACGAAGATGAAGATGAATACAACAATCACTCACAAGAGACAAAGCAATATAACGTGGTTCGGAACCTTAGGGTTCCTACTCCATGGGTCGAGCTCGAGTGAGCTCTAGTGATGCACACACCACTAATAAAACTCTTTCATGGAACAATTCGGAGGTGGAGAAACCTCGTACAAATGATTACATAAGTAATACAAGAGATATGACCAAATATAATAAAATGCAAGTAAAGAAAACTTTACAAAGAATGCTTTGAATGCTTGCTTGAGACGAACTTGAAGACCTTGACTTGCACCAGCAAATTACCTCAAATCACCCAAGAAATCGCCACAAAAATTCTCCCCTTCGATATCCTTTTAAAGCTACAACTCGGGCTGATTTTTGCCTAGCAATCGACTGCTCATACTCATCAGTCGACTGCTCTTGTAGTCGTTGTCTCACAATGACTCGATCCACTCTGGAGAAATTCCAATTGATAGCTGATTATTCGATTGTCAAACCCTAGTAGTCGTCTGATGCATAGGTAGTTGAGGCACTGGTCGAGACTGCCTCGCTTCTGTGGCTAAATCCATCACTCGACTGCCATCCATGGCAGTCGACTGCCAAGGCCACTCAGCCGCAGTCGAGCATTAGTCGACTCCTGTTAATTGACTAATCGTAACCCCAGTCGACTAATCAGTGTCGACTAGGTTGTCAAGTGTCAAAATACTCGACTACCTGATTGATACACCTCAAGCATAAGGTTTTAACCCAAATATGATGCCCTCATACTTGCTAGACACCCCTAACCTAGACCTAAGCCTTCTAGCCATCTCCATCAGCCTCACGCCTATTGGATCCATCAAAGTCATCCATGACTTGTTCATCCATACGTTAGTCTTTAGGTGCTTCGATCAGCTATTGTCATGCTAACAGTGTCTACACTTCCAAGGTACATTTGGACTTATGTGTAGGGAGATCGAACGGCCGGCTAGAGGGGGGTGAATAGCCCTCTTACTATGGATGTTGGAATTCTCTCGTTCGTTTACTCGTCTACACAATCGTTAGAGCAAGCGGAAGCATAAACAATAAACACAAAGCAATAAATGAAAATACAAACACTAACAAAGAAGATGTAACGTGGTTCACGGCTACGCCGCTAATCCACGATCCCGATTCATCCGAGGTGAATCACTCCTCCAAAGCCAATCACTATTGGTCTCTCCTTTGCACCAAGCTAGGTGGAGGTAACCTTTACAATCAAGATCACTCTTCTTACAATAAGAATGAATGAAAAACAAGTAAGAAGAGTTTAGAGCTTGTGGGGCACTAGGAAGATCACTTAGAGTATAAGCATTAGCCTCTCAAAGGCTCACACCCTCTCTTTTTATAGAGAGGCGATTTCTTCCGTTAGCCACGATCATCGCCCTTGGCGATCCGATCACTACAACGGCCTCCGAACACGTCGGATCCCGACCATTGTAGTCCAACGGAACTCTTGGCAGTCGACTGATGGACCTCACCCGATCGGCCGCTCTCGATCGCCCGATCGGCTACGAACGGTTCGCGCCGCGATATCCTCTGGCGCCGCCATTCCATAGCGATTATGCTGGGCATAAACCCATCGATCGGATACGATCGAACTACATTCGACTCAGAGCGATCGCCATGCCATGACAATGATCGGTGTCGAGAAAACCCATCCGACACTTGGCCAAATGGCCAAGTTTCACCTAAGAGCTACCCCTCCCCGGGTTACAATCGCCCACTCTCATCTCTCGGAGTCCCTCGCCTTCGATGTTCTCTTCATTCTCGGCCACGTCCCTCGGCAGCATCAGGCGCACGGCTCTGCATTGCTCTTTCGCGTCTCTTGCCTCGAAGTCTACTTCCTCCGGCTTCACCCCAAGTTTCTCGTCCGGTGGTCCATCGGATGCTCCAAGCACATGGCTTCCGCAAAGCTATCCTTTACCGACTCAAGGCACGAGTCATGAGATGTGAAACTCGCCACGGCTCAATGTGCGAATTACTAAGTCCTGCACGACTTCAACGCACATATCAAATCAACATAACACACTAACTTAAACCCTTTGCCACACCATCAAAATCATATTACGGCAAGAGATTGCCCTAACAATCTCCCCCTTTTTGATGTGTGACAATCCGTTTAAGTTAGGTAAAAACATTTGATATAAATTTTAAAGGAAAGAAAGCATGTAAACATAAACATGATATAGCAACATGCAACTCCCCCTTAATCCATGAAACTCCCCCTTAATTTCTCCCCTTATCATAATTAACTTAAACATAATCATTTCTCCCCCTTTGACACCATCAAAAAGATTATCACTAAGTTAAAAGCACATGACATCAAGTCTAATAGAAAGAAAATTCCATAAGTTGATGTAAAATCAGAATCTGATATTCAGGTCATCGATCGGTAGTTGGACTACGGTCATTAGCACTATTGTTTTCGGGATTCGATTTGGGTGAATTTCAGAAATGCATTAAAAATTCCAGAAAATTTGAAAAATCATGAAATTTGGGGAACACATTTCTTTTAAGTATATCTATTAGTGAAAAATATGTTTTCATGAAAAATCATTATATTTCCATGTTTTTGCCAAAAATCCAAAAGCTTTAAAAACTACTAGGTTTTTGATCATAAGAGTATCCATTTTAACACCTAGTCTTGCATCCAATTGTTTCAAAACATGAATACATGTATTTTAAAGTAAGAAATTGTTTTGAAAATATATGAAATATCCAACCATGATCTTTGGGCAATATGTCTATGAATTAAACATAAGCCTTCCCCATGATTGGTCTATTATTGCTATTTTGATACTTTAAATGACCATCTAAATGCCATAGGCATTAGTGGACATTTTTATCATCCTAACATCTCACTCATGCTAAGTTTTCAATCAAGGTAGCCTATGGTGAGTGTGAGATGCATCCTAGGGGGTATTTGTGTATACTTAACCAATATATTCATGCAATTCTATCAAGGTTAAGTATCAACCTAATAATCCTCATGATCATAAAGGCATGTATGAATGAATTTTACATTATGATCATGAAATACATGTACTCATTAAATAAAAATCATGCATTAGGTATTATATGATGATAATAAACAAAGTATCACCTAAAGCATGATTCAACCCTATTTCTCATGATTACGTGCCAAATGTTAAAATCATAAATCATGATTTCAAGCATACATAGCAATTACATTAATCATCATGATTTAAGCATTATTATCTATTTATGGGCACGTTATCATCACCCAACACGATTCTAAAAATGTTGTCCCGCCATCCTAAGTCAACCAAAATATGATATAGGTCAATTGCATATGGTTGACTACCCTAGGGTCATCCTAACCCTTAAGGATGGATTTTGGAACCCAAAATAAGTTCTTTCCTATTGGGTTCACTAAGTATTCCTTAGGGATCCATTTCCTAGCTATTACTTTCTTCTTATCTTGTCCCCTAGCTATTAGGCATTTGTAGGCCTTTTCATTTTTCTTTTCCTTGTAGCCTAGGCCCTTTTTGTTGAAACTAGCTCTTTGGCTCCCTAGAATCATGTTCAAAGTGTTGGAGCCAATTGTGAATTTTTCTAGGGCTTTTGTTAAATAATCTACCTTTTCCCTTAAGGCCCTATTTTCATTTATACATGCATCACTAACATCTAATGGCACATAAAGGTCATGTGAGCATGCATCATTTAAGCTAGAAGAAATATTATCATTTAAGCATGCATTTTCTAGCTTATTTTCCAATGCCTTAATTTGATTAAGCATGCTTTTATTTTTATTTTTCATTCCAAATAAGTCCTTAGTTAAACTAGAAATTATGGAAACTATTTTCTTAGGAGAGGCTTTCGTTACCATAGTTTCCATATCCTCTTCTTCTTCTTCGGATGAGGAGGATGTAGAAGCTCCCCCTTCACTTGAGCTCTCTCCTCTTGAGCTTGATCCTTCATTTTCAGATGAAGAGCAATCCAAGTCATCAAAGGCCATCAAGGCCAAATTGGTGACAAAGGCATTCTCCTCATCCGATGATGATGAGGAGGATGAGGATGGGTCATCCCAAGTCCTTGCCTTTAGAGCTTTGGTCTTCCCCTTTTCTTTTGTCTTCTTCTCCTCTTCCTTCTTTTTCTTGCTCCCCTTTTTCTTCTTCTTTTCTTTTTTCTTTTTCCTCTCTTCCTTGCTCTTGTTTAAGAGGGGACAATTATCCCTTATGTGTCCCTCTCCTTGGCAATTGTAGCATATGACCTTCCCCCTTGGACTTCTATTCCTATCATTAGATTTATTAAAATGAAAACCCTTTAAAGCACGTCTTACCCTCCTTACCATATATGCTTCTTCGGTGCTATCCATGGAAGAGGATGAGGATGCTTCATCATCGGAGGAGGAGGGGATTTCCATCTTCTTCTTCCCCTTGTTTGCTATCAAAGCTACTCCTCTTGAGGGTTGAACTCTAGGCTCTTCTTGTATTCCTTCAAGCCTAGTTTCGTGGAGCTCCATTGTTGAGAAAAATTCCTCCAAGGTACTTACTTCCAAGTTCTTGGAGATGTAAAATGAATCCACCATGGAGCTCCATCTTGAGGACCGGGGAAAAGCATCTATGGTCTTCATTACCATATCCCGGTTGGAGAGCTTTTCTCCTACACTTGTTAGCCCAATTAATATTTCTTTAAATCTAGAATGTAGGGAAGTTACCTTTTCTCCCTTTTCTAATTTGATGTTTGAGAGTTGGGAGCGGAGGAGGTCTCTCCTAGCTAGCTTGGCCTCGGATGTGCCTTCATGGAGTTCTACAAGCTTTTCCCACATCTCTTTGGCGCTAGCACATTCTCCGATCCGGTTGATCTCTTATTGAGGGAGCACATTGAGAAGATGATGTTTTGCCTTTGAGTTTGCAAGGTGCTCCTCTCTTTGCTTCTTAGTCCAACGTGATTTTTCAATTGGTTCACCCCTTTCATCCCTAGGCAACTCGAAACCATTTTCCATTATAAGCATAATATCAAAATCGGTCTCGAAGAATACCTCCATTCTCTTTTTCCACCAAGAGAATTTGCCGTCGAACTTCGGTGGGTGAATGTTTGAGCCGGCCATTTTGAAAGTTGCTTGTTGTGGCGGTTAGTCCTCGACAAGCTTTCCTCGGCTCTGATACCACTTGTAGGGAGATCGAACGGCCGACTAGAGGGGGGTGAATAGCCCTCTTACTATGGATGTTGGAATTCTCTCGTTCGTTTACTCGTCTACACAATCGTTAGAGCAAGCGGAAGCATAAACAATAAACACAAAGCAATAAATGAAAATACAAATGCTAACAAAGAAGATGTAACGTGGTTCACGGCTACGCCGCTAATCCATGATCCCGATTCGTCCAAGGTGAATCACTCCTCCAAAGCCAATCACTATTGGTCTCTCCTTTGCAGCAAGCTAGGTGGAGGTAACCTTTTCAATCAAGATCACTCTTCTTACAATAAGAATGAAGTAAAAACAAGTAAGAAGAGTTTAGAGCTTGTGGGGCACTAGGAAGATCACTTAGAGCATAAGCATTAGCCTCTCAAAGGCTCACACCCTCTCTTTTTATAAAGAGGGCTGATTTCTTCCCGTTGGCCGCCACCAGTCGATTGCTGCCCTTGGCAGTCGACTGCCGTCACTACAACGGCCTCCGAACACGTCGGATCCTAACCGTTGTAGTCCAATGGAACTCTTGGCAGTCGACTGATGGACCTCACCCGATCATTTCTTTGTCTCGTAATCGTCGGCCCGCGATCGACTACGAGCGGTTCAATGCGCGCAATATTCTTCTGGCGATCTGCCATTCCATAGCGATCGACTCTCGGCCCTAAACCCATCAGTCGGATACCAGTCGAACTACATTCGGCTCAGAGCAGTTGACTCCCATGACATGGAAGTCGACTGGTGTCGGGAAAACCCATCTGACACTTGGCCAAATGGCCAAGTTTCACCTAAGAGCTACCCCTCGCCAGGTTACAATCGCTCACTCTCATCTCTCGGAGTCCCTCGCCTTCGAAGTTCTCTTCGTTCTCGGCCACGTCCCTCGGCAGCATCAGGCGCACGACTCTGCAATGCTCCTTCACGTCTCTTGCCTCGAAGTCTACTTCCTCCGGCTTCACTCCAAGCTTCTCGTCCGGCGGTCCCTCGGATGCTCCAAGCGCACGGCTTCCGCAAAGCTATCCTTCACCGACTCAAGGCACGAGTCATGAGATGTGAAACTCGCCACGACTCAATGTGCGAATTACTAAGTTCTGCACGACTTCAACGCACATATCAAATCAACATAACACACTAACTTAAACCCTTTGCCACACCATAAAAACCATATTACGGCAAGAGATTGCCCTAACATTATGCTGCCAAGACACATGCTTAGACTTTACGCCGCCAAACATTGGACTTATGCCGCCAAGACTACCACTTGGACTTTACGCCGCCAATATCACACCCTTGGACTTTCCCAAATGCCAAGACCCATGCTTGGACTTTCCAAATGCCAAGACCCATGCTTCGACTTTCCATGCCAAGTACCCATGACTTGGACTTTCCTTTCCAAGTACCCATGACTTGGACTTTCCATCATATGGTCAACCTCATGTAAACCATATAGTTAATCCATTTTTAAACAATGGTCAACCCATTGTCAAACATCAAAATACTACTTAAGTCAAACTTGAGTCCGGTCAATTGTGACCTATGTTGATTGCACCAACAATCTTTCCCTTTTTGATGTTTGACAATACCTTTAAGTTAGGTTAACAATAACCTAAACTTAAACACTTCCAATGCCAAAGCATAGTGAAGGTTTCCCTAACTTAAATCTCACTTCTCCCCCTTTAGCATACATCAAAAAGACTCCCCAATGGTATCAATGTCTCATATACCAATGAGATCTTACAATCTCCACCTTGGTAAAAAAACACATCCGATGCCTTCAGTCTTCCTAGTGATAAGTCCCATATCACTAAATGAGAGAAAATCCTTACTTCTCCAAATTCTCCCTCTTATGAGGAAAAACACATCCATCATCCAATGATAGATACCCTCCCCTTAAAGGCTTGCTCCCCCTTGACCATTGCACCAACAATGTCCTTGGAGAGTCCCTAAGCCTATAGGAACACTAAACAATCAAAATTAAGGGAAAAAAAAAATTCAAACTCGAACTTTCACACACCTTAAAATTGATACACACCCTAAACAACTCTCATAATCCATATCCAATGAATTTTCACCCTTCTAATGCTTTCCAAAGCATATCCTAGGGTTAGGATGTTAGTAATATATGAGAGATGTCCTAAGGCAATCGCCTTATGTATGAACCATTTATATGATAAATGAAGATTCACTATTTGAGTATACATGTTTTATGTATTTGATTGGATCTTAAACTCATTTACTGAATGTCCACGATACGATTCACAGCATGAGAGAATTTGTGATTGGATCACAACTAGTGAGTATCTCTACATGTGTAATTGTGATGTATCAGAATTATCCCTAGTCAATGAATTGATGGATTTGGACACCATCAATTCTGTCGAGACTAGCACGAGGTATACTCCTTGGTGTATCCAAGCAGCTGATTCTCACTAGCTGGAGACATAGTGATGTCCGGAGTTAATCGTGGATGCTAGTTATGGTAACTAGTTCATTGGAGTGACCAGTCGTAAGACTTCATATGGTTCTCTGCATATATAGATATGTCAATGAAGTTCTTACTGTGGCTTAAGTGCGAGGTTCCTTTGACTTGCGGTATTAAAGTCATCTTGATCATGGAGACTTATGCTTTGACATCTTAAGCAAACATCTCTAAGGAGATGTGGACCCGGGATGATTGGGTATAAGTCGAAGTGATCGAAGGTGTTTGAATAGCCTATAAAGGATTCAACACTCCTTGCGAGGAAATGTATACCCATGGCCTCTCGTCGGATTGTTACTAAAGTCTTTGGCCAAAGCATTACATATTTAGAGTAAGGTACTCTTCGATACATGTGGAGTAACTAGAATCCGTAGGACGAGGAAATGATACTTGGGCTAGGTGTGACGTAGTCAGCCTAGTGGGGACTGACACTATAGACCATGTCCTGAACCAAGTGGGTATAAGATGAGTGAAGGGAATGGGGCACGAATCATTCGAGCTGCTGAAGGGTTTCAAAAATAGTTCTGGATCAACCGTTGATCTTCTCGGTTAATTGGGGATCATGATGTACTACTAGGTGCCACTCATGATCGTTCTATAATTAATGGTTAATTATAGACGGCCAACATAAACCGAGAACCTATTTGGTCACATGCACAACGAGCGTAATCCAAAGGATTTAAAACGAGCTTGAGAATGAGATTCTCAGACCGAGAGAAACTAGGTTTGGTTGGACCAAACATAAAGCGAGCATGAAATCGTTTCAGTCGCAATGGAAGCGTGGATGGGCCGTATCTTATGAAGACATAATGGATGAACCAAAATGGTTTGGTTCTAATCCAATGGAGGAGAATAAACCAAAGGGTTTGGTTTATTTTAAACGAATGAACCAAAAGCTGGTTCGGTTCGTTTTAACTTAAAATAAACCATCATGGTTTGGTTTATTTTAACTTATCTTAATGTAGCGGGTTAACGGGCCTAATGGTTATGATCTAATAACCATTAAGAGAATTAGTTCTCTATAAAAGTGGGCTTAATGGATAATTAAGCCCTAATCCAAAAACCCTAGTTGGAGTTGCCGCCCAACCTAGTTGTGCCGCCTAACCTAGGTGTGCCGCCCAAGCTCCTTGGCTGCCCAGCCCCTTGTGCCGGCGTCCATCTCCTTGCCGGCGACCAAGCTTCAGCCGGTGACCCTCCTGTGATCTTCCTAGGCCTCGGTGAAAAGGTGAGCACTTGGCTTCCTTGTTTTTGGCCGGCGCCTACTCCTCCACCAAGCTGTCCAGTTTTCTGGACAGCTTCTTCTCCTCTCGTCGGAGCGTCGTTTGGACGACGGTTAGAGCTCCGATAGCGGATAACTTACCGGGGATTCGATCTTCGGTAATCCTCTGAGGTGGAGGACGAAGGATTCGTCAATCGGTTGACGAATACCTCTCTGGAGAAGCGAGTTTTGAGGACTCGTTTTGGATCCGAATTTGGATTCGGATCGTGATCATCTCTCGATCACGTCGTCTTCAACACGAGGCTAGTAACCCGTACGAAGACGAAGCTCGTGGCTTAGCGAAGTCATCCCGAGGAACTTGGCGTGGATACGGATAGAGACGATTCTAGTGAGGATCGTTCCGGTTGATGCCGTTCCCGCTACACGTCATACGAAAGGTATAACGTAGATAAATTTCCTTTTATTGCAAATTTAAATTTACGGTTATGTCTACACTTGTTGTAATATGCATGCGTGTGTTGTGTATGTTGTAATAAATAGGAGTATTTATTATTTTTATTGCTTCCGTTGTGTTCATGTTTACGAAACGTGATCGAATACACACACGCCGCGGTGCCGGAAACTCAACAGTGGTATCAGAGCCCAGGTTGTGTTTCGACATAATCGTAAAAATGGTTTTGCGATAGTCATAATGTATTTCTGTAAATTTTCTAATTTTGGAAATTTAGAAGTATTTATGGAAATTTTTCAATTTTGGAAAGTCTAGAAGTATTTATGGAAATCTTCCACTTTTGGAAAGTTGGAAGTATTTATGGAAATTGATATTTTCCATAAATAAAATATTTGATTAGATTCTGAAATTTGTTTCCTAATTTAATCATGATTTGATTTGAAATCAAATCTTAAAATATTTTATTTCCATAAGTAGTTTTAATGATTTAGAAATTGGTTTCCTAAATAGATTTTCCTTAATCAAATAATTCCATGAATAAAATATGTGATTAGATTTGGAAATTTGTTTCCTAATTTAATTATGATTTGATTTGGAGAATCAAATCTTAAACATATTTTATTTCCATAAATAGTTATGACATATAAGGAAATATATACATGACATAATTGTATGCCATGTAATTGCATTAGATGCATAACATTATGCCATGCATGTCGTGACATGTAGATGTATGCCATGTATGCCATGCCATGTAGATAATAGTTATTTGCATGCAAAGAGGATGAGACATAAAAACCCTTAAACAATATTAAAGCCTACACCTTCCATTAATATGCTTAGAACCAGAGTTCCGTTTCTTGTTTGGGTTGTTGGACTCTCTCCAAGCCCGGCTGGAACCCGAGTATGTTCAAACCATGGAATAGTTTAATACTAATATGGTAAGAGTCAGAGGTTAATCGTTAGCTTTGGTTGTTGGACTCTCTCCAAGCTGGGCTAATTGGTTGAATGCGCTCTAACCATATTAAAACTATTTCCCGATTAATGGGTTGGCTTTAACCTGGAGCATCGGCTTGTTGGACTCTCTCCAAGGTCGATGTAAAGGGAGGTGAAGTTGGGTGCTATGCATATGATGCATACTTGTTAGTGTGTTAACAACCCGATGTATGTGTGAACATTCAATTAGTTGATAGCACATTGTGATAGTTGCATATACGTGATATGCAATCGGTATAATTGATACCTACCGTCGTAGTTATGAATGGCTTGTTGGACTCTCTCCAAGGTTGTTCATAACTATGATGGATATCAGCCCATTCGGAGATGCACCTACGATCTCCCGAAGTGATTTTGGGGTTTTTGAAATTCGAAAAATGAATGGGATTTATAAATGTATATTGATGCATTTTAAATCATTTTCTCATATATGCTCGTTTTGTATTTCTAAGATTTATCATGATGTCTTTTGAATTTGCGTTCCATTTTGGATTCGAATAAATTGACTAGGCCGAGCTTCATGGACTGGCTTAGAAGCTTGAGAATTGTTCTCAAGGTTGAAAAGCTTGCAAATGTCCTCGAAGTGCCTCTTCCCGCCCGTCCTAGTGACGATGCAACTCTGGACCAATTGTTGGCCTATCATAAACATGTGAGTGATTCTGAACAAATGAGTTGCATCATGCTAGCCGCGATGGAACCCAAGCTACGAAAGCAGCATGAGCATATGGATGCTCATATCGTAGTCCTTCATCTTTGTGAGTTGGTTGATGAGCAAGTGAGATTCGAAAGGTTCGAAGTCTCAAAGCTCCTCTTCACCTCTGAAATGCTAGAAGGTTCATCTGTGGTACTGCTCAATATTCTGAAGACTGTGGAGTCTTATGAGAAGCATGAGCAGGGGACGGTGCTATTAGTTGATTCCTCGAAGAAAGGTTCTAAGAGGAAGTCAAAGGAACAGCAGAAGGGAAAGGAGAGAAAGGCTAAGAAGGTAGAACTAGCACAAAAGGAAACTTGCCATCATTATGGCAAGGAGATCCATTTGCGAAGAAAGTGCAAGATTTATCTTGAGTCCGTGAAGAAGAATAAGGCATCGGATGCCCCATCTTCTTCAGATATCTTCGTTATTGATTGTCATTCTATTTCCTCAAACACTTGGGTATTGGATACTGGGTGTGGCTCACATATATGTAATGACATACATGGACTAAGGAATAGAAGAAGACTCGTCAAGGGAGAGTCAAATTTGCGTGTTGGGAATGGAGCAAAGGTTGCTGCAGTCGCCATTGGAACGCATTTGTTGAAACTCCCTACAGGACTTGTCTTAGAACTGGACAATTGCTTTTATGTTCCTTCGTTGATAAAGAACATTATTTCTATTTCTTGTTTAAATAGAAATGGGTACCATTTGACTTTTAGTAACAATTGTTGTTACATAACTTTGAATGGAGTTCTTTAAGGGACTGTAACTTTAAGCAATGGTATTTATACGTTGGATGTATCCAGTGACATTTGCAATATTGAAGCGAGCAACAAGCGTGCTCGAAAGGATAATCAAATAGACTCCTACTGTGGCATTGTCGTCTTGGCCATATAAGCAAGAAACGCATGTCCGAATTACACCGATGTGGAATTCTGGAATCGTTTGAATTAGATTCATACGATACATGCGAATCATGCTTAAAAGGCAAGATGACTAAGTTACCTTTTACTGGAAAAGGTGAGCGAGTGGGAGAGTTACTAGGTCTAATACATACTGATGTATGTGGACCTATGTCAACTCAAGCATTAGGAGGCTATAGCTACTTCGTTACCTTCACCGATGATCACTCACGGTTTGGGTATATGTTCTTGATGAAACACAAGTCTGAAGCCTTTGAAAGGTTCAAAGAGTTCAAAAATGAAGTAGAGAAACAACATGACAAGTGTATTAAAATACTTCGATCGGATCGAGATGGTGAATACTTGAGTCAGGAGTTTCTTGATTACCTAAGAGACAATGGTATATTGTCTCAATGGACTCCGCCCTATACACCACAACATAATGGTGTATCTGAGAGGCGTAACCGGACCTTGTTGGACATGGTCAGGTCAATGATGAATCATGCAACTCTTCCCAAGTCCTTTTGGGGCTATGCACTTCAGACAGCTGTTTACTTGTTAAACAGAATGCCTACCAAGGTAGTCTCAACTACTCCATATGAGATATGGAATAGTAAGAAACCTCATGTATCTTACTTGAAGATATGGGGTTGTCCTGCTTATGTGAAGCGGACTGTATCAGACAAATTGGATGCTAAGTCTGATAAATGTCTATTTGTTGGATACCCTAAGGAAACAAGGGGTTACCAATTCTATCATCCTGTGGAACAAAAGGTGTTTGTTTCAAGGCATGCTGTGTTTCTAGAGAAAGAGTTTCTCTTGCAAGAAAACAGTGGGAGTGTCATCGAGCTTGAGGAGGCTCGAGAGACTCAAATAGACATTGATGAGATACCTGGTGAAGCACAACAGCCGACAACTCATAGTGATGAGCAATCGGCTGGACCTATTGTAACACCACATCTTCGTAGATCTGGTAGAACACGCAATATTCCTGAGAGATATGGATTTCTCGTAAGCGAATCGAACGACGTGTTACTCATTGATGATGAGGAGCCTACCAGTTATGAAGAAGTGCTGACAAGTTCAGAAAGGGATAAGTGGCTTGGTGCCATGAAGTCGGAAATGGATTCCATGTATGAAAACCAAGTTTGGAACTTGGTTGACCCACCTGAAGGGATAAAGCCTATAGGGTGTAAGTGGGTTTTCAAGAAGAAAACCGACATGGATGGTAATGTGATTACCTATAAGGCTAGATTGGTGGCGAAAGGATATCGTCAAAAACAAGGTGTTGATTATGATGAAACCTATTCGCCTGTAGCTATGCTTAAATCCATTCGGATGCTCCTGGCCATAGCGGCTCATTATGATTATGAGATATGGCAGATGGATGTGAAAACAACTTTCCTTAATGGAAACCTGCTCGAGGACGTGTATATGATACAGCCTGAGGGTTTCACATCGGTTGATAAAACCAAGGTATGCAAATTGCGACGGTCCATTTATGGATTGAAGCAAGCATCCAGGAGCTGGAATATCCGTTTTGATGAGACAATCAAAAGTTTGATTTCTCACAAAATCCAGACGAACCTTGTGTGTACAAGAAGGTTAGTGGGAGTGCAGTCGTATTCCTAGTATTGTATGTCGATGACATACTACTTATAGGAAACGATGTTTCAATCTTACAGTCAATGAAGGTTTGGTTATCCAAGACATTCTCCATGAAAGACCTGGGAGAAGCAACCTACATCCTCGGGATTAAGATCTATAGAGATAGATCGAAACGGTTGCTTGGTCTTTCGCAGTCTACATATATAGACCGAGAGCTAAAGAGGTTTAGCATGTCGGAATCGAAGAAAGGTTTCCTACCCATCAGGCATGGGGTACACCTTTCGAAGTCTATGTGTCCGCGCACAGAAGACGAGAGGATTTGCATGAGTAAGATTCTCTATGCATCCGCAATAGGATCTATCATGTATGTTATGTACGAGGCCCGATGTATCGTATGCTCTGAGTGTCACGAGCAGATACCAGTCCGATCCAGGAATGGATCATTGGGCGGCTGTTAAGACGATCCTTAAGTACTTGAGAAGAACTAAGGATGTGTTCCTAATATATGGAGAAGGGGACATGGTGATACGCGGGTATACGGATGCGCCTTCGACAGACAAGGATGATTCCAGTCTCGACCGATACGTGTTCACCTTGAATGGGGGCGCAGTGAGTTGGAAAAGTTCCAAACAAGAGACTGTAGCGGATTCTACCACTGAGGCAGAATACATTGCAGCTTCGGAAGCAGCAAAGGAAGCGGTTTGGATCAAAAAGTTCGTTCATGAAATTGATTGTTGAAGCAATACCGGTCTCATGCGACAACAATGGAGCAATTGCACGAAAGAGCTAAGGTCTCATCGATCCAAACATGTGCCACGCTATCATCTTATCAGAGAGATCATCAGTAGGAACGAAATACAAATCGAGAAAATTCCCACTGAAAGGAACTTAGCGGATCCCTTGACTAAGGCATTACCTCAAAATAAGTTTGAGGGTCATGTTCGAGCTTATGGTATTGGATACCGTAGCGATTGGCATTAGGCCAAGTGGGAGTCTGTTAGTAATATATGAGAGATGTCCTAAGGCAATCGCCTTATGTATGAACCATTTATATGATAAATGAAGATTCACTATTTGAGTATACATGTTTAATGTATTTGATTGGATCTTAAACTCATTTATGAATGTCCACGATACGATTCACAGCATGAGAGAATTTGTGATTGGATCACAACTAGTGAGTATCTCTACATGTGTAATTGTGATGTATCGGAATTATCCCTAGTCGATGAATTGATGGATTTGGACACCATCAATTCTGTCGAGACTAGCACGAGGAATACTCCTTGGTGTATCCAAGCAGCTGATTCTCACTGGCTGGAGACATAGTGATGTCCGGAGCTGATCGTGGATGCTAGTTATGGTAACTAGTTCATTGGAGTGACCAGCCTTAAGACTTCATATGGTTCTCTGCATATATAGATATGTCAATGAAGTTCTTACCGTGGCTTAAGTGTGATGTTCCTTTGACTTGCGGTATTCAAGTCATCTTGATCATGGAGACTTATGCTTTGACATCTTAAGCAAACATCTCTAAGGAGATGTGGACCCGGGATGATTGGGTATAAGTCGAAGTGATTGAAGGTGTTTGAATAGCCTATAAAGGATTCACCACTCCTTGCGAGGAGATGTATACCCATGGCCTCTCGTCGGATTGTTACTAAAGTCTTTGGCCAAAGCATTACATATTTAGAGTAAGGTACTCTTCGATACATGTGGAGTAACTAGAATCCGTAGGACGAGGAAATGATACTTGGGCTAAGTGTGACGTAGTCAGCCTAGTGGGGACTGACACTATAGACCATGTCCTGAACCAAGTGGGTATAATATGAGTGAAGGGAATGGGGCACGAATCATTCGAGCTGCTGAAGGGTTTCAGAAATAGTTCTGGATCAACCGTTGATCTTCTCGGTTAATTGGGGATCATGATGTACTACTAGGTGCCACTCATGATCGTTCTATAATTAATGGTTAATTATAGACGGCCAACATAAACCGAGAACCTATTTGGTCACACGCACAACGAGAGTAATCCAAAGGATTTAAAACGAGCTTGAGAATGGGATTCTCAGACCGAGAGAAACTAGGTTTGGTTGGACCAAACATAAAGCGAGCATGAAATCGTTTCAGTCGCAATGGAAGCGTGGATGGGCTGTGTCTTATGAAGACATAATGGATGAACCAAAATGGTTTGGTTCTAATCCAATGGAGGAGAATAAACCAAAGGGTTTGGTTTATTTTAAACGAATGAACCAAAAGTTGGTTCGATTCGTTTTAACTTAAAATAAACCATCATGGTTTGGTTTATTTTAACTTATCTTAATGGAGCGGGTTAACGGGCCTAATGGTTATGATCCAATAACCATTAAGAGAATTAGTTCTCTATAAAAGAGGGCTTAATGGATAATTAAGCCCTAATCCAAAAAACCTAGTTGGAGTTGCTGTTAGTTAAAGCCCTAGAACCAATCATGTGATGGTTGAATAGGGAACATTTTGTATCATATTCTATAAAGGCAAAGGATTGGTTATTATATTTACATCTTGCTTGTGCCAGCTAATTTAAATATAATAATGCCCTAGAAAAGTAGGTTCTTATCTACAGCACATCAATTGGCAGAATTGATTATGAGAGGCTGTAGAGAACACTTTCCTAAATGTTCCTAGTCGAGTATTAATATGCAAGGGCAATATTAATACATAAAGACTAGCATGTAGGTCAATTGATGACTTGATCTCACAAGTCATGGATATATTATATCAAGTTGACACAATGGTATATATTGGAGAATATATACTGAACTGACCCGCCATGAGAAAGTTTCATGGATCGTTATATGAGTATCATAAACTTTCTCATGTGACTATTGGTATGAATAGTCCTCAGACCTGAAGTCACTACGGTTCCCTACATAAGGAGTTATGTACTTTGGTATCGTCAAACGTCACCCGTAACAGGGTGGACCATAAAGGCGATTACTGGGTATGTAACAAATTATGCGGAGGGATGTGAGTGATATAGATGGGATCTATCCCTTCCATATGACGGGAGTGATATCGGTGGGCCCCTTGATTGAGTAGAACTACTAAAACACATGGCCATGCTCGAATGAGTCAATATGAGATATTGAGCTCATTTGTTTGAGTTAGTTTACTCAGGGATCAAGAAACACATAGATTGATCGAGGATGACACGGTCTATGCCTCATTGATCAATCTGATATCAAGGATAGAAGGACACAGTCATATATTATAGTAGTCACGGAAAGGTTAGTCGGATCTTGACTTATCTCGTAACTTGGGTAGCAATGATGTATTGCTAGATGCCGCTCATTGCTTGTGTATCTAAAAGAGTTTAGGTCCACTGCCAACATTATGAGAGCCTATAGGGTCACACACAAAGAGCATGATAATTAGAAAAATTAGAGTATTCTAGTTTGACTAGAATAATTTGGGAATAAGCTTAAGTACAAAATGGTTTTTGGACTTTAAGCTTAATGAGAATTTTAGCTAATTTATTTAATGAGATTAATTCAATATGTTACCTTATTGATTTAATAAGATTAATTCAATATGATAACATAAGCTTAATTGAATTAATAAGATTAATTCAACATGCATGAAAGCCACATAAGAATGCCACATAAGCATGCCACCTAAGCATCCACCTAAGCATCCACCTAAGCTAGATGAGGTGGAAGAAGACAAATTGGTTTTTGTCTCCTTAAGTGTCCGGCCAAACAAGGATATGTCTCAATGCAATGGATTGCATTGAATGTGTGGAGGTGAAAGGGTTTTTCCAACCCTATAAAAGACACCCTAAGTGGCCGGCCAAAAGGGGGGATTGGCTTTTGTTGTTGGTGGAAGCTTTGGTTGTGTTAGTGGTGAGAAAGCTTGGTGGAAGCTTTGGTTGTGTGGGTTTGTGAGTGTAGGCTAGCAAGAAGAGGAGTCTTCTTCTTCCTTTCTCCTTTTCCCTCTCTTCCTCTCCTTTAGGGACTTCTCTAGCAAGAAGTAAAGGAGAGCTCTTCTAGTTTTCCTTTTGTGAGACAAGAGCGTGCTCGTGTGTGGATAATGATAGAGGCACGGACACTTGAACGTGCTAAAGATCCAACGAACCGAAAGGAAAAGCGGGATTAACAAGGGCACGCAACAAAGGTAATCCTCTCCTATAAGATAGGTTTGGTTTAGAGAAATTTATTTTATACGAGTTTGCTTTCGCATGGATCACTTGGAAGGGATCCTATTTTCCGTTGCGCATATGCCATTTGGCATAAAGAATTCCCTACAGTGGTATCAGAGCCACTTGCGAAAGATCGTATAAAAATAGGTTTTCTCTATTTTATATGTGATATAGAAGTAGGATAAATTTTATTATGAGTTGATAATTGCATTAGCAAATTTTCAAACATAATAAAATATCCAATGTCTTTTAAAAGTTAAAATGACATGGTGCATGGTTATGGCCTAGTCCCAAAAGTTTGTGATTGTGTGTTGTAATTCTTAATACGGCCTGCGTGTCGTGCCTTTCTCCTAATATTCTTGTTGTAAAATTAGTTTTAGACTCGAATGTAACTCGAGTATTTCTCCTTTTGTAATGTACAAAACAAGGATGGAGGGTCCATTGGAAGATGAGGTTACAAGGAGGTAGTCAACACACAAGACAACCAAAAGGAAGCACTTAGGAGAAGATGCTATCCCTAGGTTGACCAATCAATCTTTTCATTGGCTTGAGAAGATTGTAGAATAAGGGCCATAACCATGACACGTTAGTTTAATATGTATGTGATGCATGTTAGTTTAGCTTGTATGTGATGCATGATTAGTTTAGCTTATATGTGATGTATGCTAATATGTATATGATACATGTTTATTTCTTAATAAGTCTAAACGATATGCCTACCAAAGTTGGTACTCACTACTTCCTCGATCATTTGTTATTGGGTTTGCCAAAGCAAAGCAATGCATTTTATCTTGGAGGGGTGCGAGTGGACAATCGTGATGTCCCGCTATCAGTCTTGGTTAAGACTTAATTAAGTGTTTTCTTAATTGGTTAAGAAAGTAGAGGCATATATTAGCTTTGAACATAAGTGTTAACATTAGTTTTGTGTGATTTCCGAACATCAACTTTGTCTTAGAAGTGGTCGTTGCTCCGATATCCAAGAATGCCCCTGTGCCTCGCCACAGCCTGGAAGCTGGTTTAGGAATAAACACTAAACTAATCTAAAACTTAACCAAAGCTATTAAAGAGTTACATCAGATGTAATTGGCAAAAGATTGCCTACCTAATTATACTACGTCTTGGGCGATTAGCCAAAGCTAACTCAAGGCAATTATGATGTGGATCTTTATCCCATATAAATTTATAGCTAAATAGTAGCTATGAGAATTTAGTGGGAGCCTCATTTAATTAAAGGCCTAATTAAATGATTTAGGTATGATACTTAACTTTGCATTTTAATGTTGTAGATCACCATGTCATCTAACACGACACACCCCCTCAACTTGCGATCTGTCCTTGAGAAGGACAAGCTCAATGGAGCAAACTTTCTTGATTGGTATAGGAACTTGAGGATTATCCTCAAGCAAGAACGCAAACTATATGTCCTAGAGCAGGCTACCCCTGAAATACCCACCCCTACGGCCACTCGTGCTGAAAAGGATGCTTATAAGAAGCATCAAGATGACACATTAGATGTGTCATGCCTTATGCTTGCCACCATGAACTCTGAGCTTCAGAAGCAACATGAGAACATGGATGCCTATGATATGGTTGAGCATTTGAAACAACTATATCAAGGACAAGCTAGGCACGAGCATTTTGAAGTGTCTAAGGCTCTTTTTGCATGCAAGATGCAAGAAGGAACACCTGTAGGAACTCACGTACTCAAAATGATTGGGATGCGTTGAGAACCTTGAAAGGCTAGGTTTTCCAGAGCCAAGAATTGGCAATCGATGTTATCTGCAATCGTTCTGGAAGCATACAATCAATTCGTCATGAATTATAACATGAATGAAATTGATAAACCTTTGCCTGAGATTCTCAGCATGTTGAGAACTGCTGAACCAAATCTCAAGAAGAAAGTTAGTAATGTACTAATGGTCAAGAAGGACAAAGGTAAGCGCAAAGGCAAGGGTAAGACCCAAGCCAAAGGCAAGGCCAATTCATCCACTTCAAAGGGTAAAGGTAAAGTACCTAAGGAAGGGAATTTGCTTCCATTGCGGTGAGGGGACCTTTAGGCGGGCTATGCAAAGTCTACCTTGAGGAAGTAAAGAACAAGAGAAGTGGGACTTCTG
Organism: Wurfbainia villosa; assembly: GCA_025175895.1. Taxonomy (NCBI): domain Eukaryota; kingdom Viridiplantae; phylum Streptophyta; class Magnoliopsida; order Zingiberales; family Zingiberaceae; genus Wurfbainia; species Wurfbainia villosa. Next base: position 30,873,705 of record CM045995.1, read on the forward strand.
CCTCAGGTATACACGTTATAGAAGTTAATCTATCTATTTCTTCTACATGGGTATTAGATACCGGATGTGCATCTCACATTTGTACTAATGTGCAGGGTGAAATAGTAGAATAATGGCAAAGGGTGAAGTGGACCTCTGAGTAGGCAATGGCATAAAAGTTCTTCTTGTATTTGTAGGAACATATTCTTTGTCTTTGCCCACTTGGGCTTATCTTAGAACTAGAGAGTGCTTCTATGTACGCATTAACAAAGAACATAATTTCTGTATCTTGTTTAGACAAGAAAAACTTTTCTTTTATAATAAAGGACAAATGTTGTTCCATTTATTTAAATGAAATGTTCTATTGTAATGCACCACTCATGAATGGTCTCTATGTTCTAGATTTAGATAACCCAATTTATAACGTAAATACCAAACGGTTCAAATCGAATGATTTGAACGGACATATCTACAGCTTTATCGCCTAGGTCACATAAATGAAAAGCATATCCCAACTCCATAAAGATGGATTATTGGACTCATTTGATTTTGAATCATATGAGGTATCAGTCTTGTCTTTAGGAAAGATGACTAAAACTCCATTTAGTGGACATGGCGAGAGAGCGAGACTTGTTAGGACTCATACATCTTGATGTATGTGGCCCTTTCAATGTCGAAGCAGGAGGAGGCTATAAGTACTTTATTACTTTCAGCGATGATATGAGTAGATTTGGCTACTTATATTTGATGAGACATAAGTCGAGAATCCTTTGAAAGTTCAAAGAATTCAAGAATGAAGTACAAAACCAACTTGGTAAGCGTGTTAAGCTACTTGATCGGATCGAGGTGGTGAATACCTTAGTCAAGAGTTTCGTGATCACTGGTGAGTGTGGGATAATATCCCAACTCACTCCCTGGAACACCACAATGGAATGGTGTATCTGAGAGGAGAAATCGTACTCTATTAGATATGGTACGATCAATGATGAGCCAGACTGATCTACCTACTTCCTTTTGGGGTTTAGCTCTAGAGACAGCCGCTTTCACACTTAATCGCGTTCCATCAAAAGCCGTAGAAAAGACACCATCTACGATATGGACGGGAAGAGTCCCAAAATGTCTTTTATAAAGATTTGGGGTTGTGAACTTACGTTAGATGTCAAGTCTCGGATAAACTAGGACCCAAATCGGATAAGTGTTATTTTGTAGGATATCCCAAGGAAACTAAGGGATATTACTTTTACAATCCCACACTTGGCAAGGTGTTTGTTGCGAAATCTTGTCTTTCTAGAAAGAGAATTTATTTCTAGAAATACTAGTGGGAGTAAAATTCATCTTGAAGAAGTTCAAGATGATGATAACACTAAGGCTTCGATGGAAAATGAACAGGCACCATAAAGTGTTGTGGATGAGGAATTTGTTGCCCAAAGAGTTGTGGAGCAAACACCTGTTCAAGTAGACCAACCTCTTCGTAGATCTAATAGGATCCGTCGTCAACCCGAGAGATATTCTTTTCTCTTGACTGACAACGGTGAAGTATTGCTTGTCGATCTTGACGAGCCTACATCCTATCAAGAAGCTATGATGAGCCCAGAATCCGAGAAATGGCTAGAGGCCATGAGATCCGAAATGGAATCCATGTACACTAACCAAGTATGGACTTTGGTTGATCCACCTGAAGGGGTAAAACCCATTGGGTGTAAGTGGGTCTTTAAAGTAAAGACTGACATGGATGGTAATAAGCATACCTATAAAGGTAGATTGGTGGCTAAAGGATTCAAACAAATTCATGGTATTGACTATGAAGAAACCTTTTCACCAGTTGCGATGCTTAAATCCATTCGGATCATACTTGCTATTGCAGCCTACCATGATTATGAGATCTGGCAGATGGATGTCAAAATCGCTTTTCTGAATGGAAAGCTACTCGAGGATGTGTACATGACACAACCTAAGGGTTTTGAAGATCCAAAGCATCCTGGAAAGGTATGCAAACTGCAAAGGTCCATTTATGGACTAAAGCAAGCCTCTCGAAGCTGGAATCTTCGATTCGATGATGCAATCAAAGAGTTTGGTTTCATCAAGAATGAAGATGAGCCTTGTGTCTACAAGAGAAATAGTGGGAGCACAGTTGTATTTCTTGTCTTGTATGTAGATGACATACTTCTCATCGGAAATGATATTCCCTCACTCCAGTCTGTGAAGATGTGGTTAGGGAATTGTTTCTCGATGAAGGACTTATGTGAAGCTGCCTATATTCTAGGCATCAAGATCTATAGAGATAGATCTAGAAGATTTCTTGGCCTAAGTCAGAGTACATACATTGATAAAGTGCTAGATCGTTTTGCTATGCAAAATTCTAAGAAAGGGTTTCTGCCTTTATCACATGGTGTGAGTCTTTCGAAGACTCAATGTCCCTCTTCTAAGGAGGAGAGAGATCGCATGGATAAGATCCCTTATGCATCAGCTATAGGGTCTATCATGTACGCCATGCTTTGTACTCGTCCTGACGTCTCGTATGCTTTGAGCATGACGAGTAGATACGATCGGATCCGGTGAAAGTCATCGGATAGCGATCAAAAATATTCTTAAGTACTTACGAAGAAGCGAAAGAATATTTCCGGATATTTGGAGGCAATGAGGCTAGCGTAAGGGTTACGTGATGCAAGCTTCCAAGCAGACAAGGATGACTATAGATCGCAATCGGAGTACGTGTTTTGCACGAATGGTGGAGCTGTGGTGGAAGAGTTCAAGCAGACACACGATTCTTGATTCTACAAATGTGAGTATATTGCAGCATTTGATGCAGTAAAGGAGGCTGTTTGGCTCCGCAAGTTCATCAGTGAACTTGGGGTAGTTCCTAGCATTGCAGATCCAATAGACCTCTATTGTGACAACAATGGGGCTATTGCATAGGCTAAGGAACCTCGATCACATCAGCGGACCAAACACATACTGCGGCGCTTCCATCTCATTCGAGAGATCATCGATAGAGGAGATGTGAGGATATGCTAGATGCAAGCGAAGCTACCATTGCGGATCCATTGACGAGGCTTTGTACGAGAGGAAGCATGATGGTCACACTAGGTCACTAGGTATTAGATATCATAGTGATTGGTACTAGTGCTAGTGGGAGATTGTTAGTTAAAGCCCTAGAACCAATCATGTGATGGTTGAATAGGGAACATTTTGTATCATATTCTATAAAGGCAAAGGATTGGTTATTATATTTACATCTTGCTTGTGCCAGGTAATTTAAATATAATAATGCCCTAGAAAAGTAGGTTCTTATCTACAGCACATCAATTGGCAGAATTGATTATGAGAGACTGTAGAGAACACTTTCCTAAATGTTCCTAGTCGAGTATTAATATGCAAGGGCAATATTAATACATAAAGACTAGCATGTAGGTCAATTGATGACTTGATCTCACAAGTCATGGATATATGATATCAAGTTGACACAATGGTATATATTGGAGAATATATACTGAACTGACCCGCCATGAGAAAGTTTCATGGATCGTTATATGAGTGTCATAAACTTTCTCATGTGACTATTGGTATGAATAGTCCTCAGACCTGATGTCACTACGGTTCCCTACATAAGGAGTTATGTACTTTGGTATCGTCAAACGTCACCCGTAACAGGGTGGACCATAAAGGCGATTACTGGGTATGTAACAAATTATGCGGAGGGATGTGAGTGATGTAGATGGGATCTATCCCTTCCATATGACGGGAGTGATATCGGTGGGCCCCTTGATTGAGTAGAACTACTAAAACACATGGCCATGCTCGAATGAGTCAATATGAGATATTGAGCTCATTTATTTGAGTTAGTTTACTCAGGGATCAAGAAACACATAGATTGATCGAGGATGACACGGTCTATGCCTCATTGATCAATCTGATATCAAGGATAGAAGGACACGGTCATATATTATAGTAGTCACGGAAAGGTTAGTCGGATCTTGACTTATCTCGTAACTTGGGTAGCAATGATGTATTGCTAGATGCGCTCATTGCTTGTGTATCTAAAGAGTTTAGGTCCACGCCAACATTATGAGAGCCTATATAGGGTCACACACAAAGAGCATGATAATTAGAGGAATTAGAGTATTCTAGTTTGACTAGAATAATTTGGGAATAAGCTTAAGTACAAAATGGTTTTTGGACTTTAAGCTTAATGAGAATTTTAGCTAATTGATTTAATGAGATTAATTCAATATGTTACCTTATTGATTTAATAAGATTAATTCAATATGATAACATAAGCTTAATTGAATTAATAAGATTAATTCAACATGCATGAAAGCCACATAAGAATGCCACATAAGCATGCCACCTAAGCATCCACCTAAGCATCCACCTAAGCTAGATGAGGTGGAAGAAGACAAATTGGTTTTTGTCTCCTTAAGTGGCACCAAACAAGGATATGTCTCAATGCAATGGATTGCATTGAATGTGTGGAGGTGAAAGGGTTTTTCCAACCCTATAAAAGACACCCTAAGTGGCCGGCCAAAAGGGGGGATTGGCTTTTGTTGTTGGTGGAAGCTTTGGTTGTGTTAGTGGTGAGAAAGCTTGGTGGAAGCTTTGGTTGTGTGGGTTTGTGAGTGTAGGCTAGCAAGAAGAGGAGTCTTCTTCTTCCTTTCTCCTTTTCCCTCTCTTCCTCTCCTTTAGGGACTTCTCTAGCAAGAAGTAAAGGAGAGCTCTTCTAGTTTTCCTTTTGTGAGACAAGAGCGTGCTCGTGTGGATACGTATAGAGGCACGGACACTTGAACGTGCTAAAGATCCAACAAACCGAAAGGAAAAGCGGGATTAACAAGGGCACGCAACAAAGGTAATCCTCTCCTATAAGATAGGTTTGGTTTAGAGAAATTTATTTTATACGAGTTTGCTTTCGCATGGATCACTTGGAAGGGATCCTATTTTCCGTTGCGCATATGCCATTTGGCATAAAGAATTCCCTACAGTTGCCGCCCAACCTAGTTGTGCCGCCTAACCTAGGTGTGCCGCCCAAGCTCCTTGGCCGCCCAGCCCCTTGTGCCGGCGTCCATCTCCTTGCCGGCGACCAAGCTTCAGCCGGTGATCCTCCGGCGACCCTCCGGTGATCTTCCTAGGCCTCGGTGAAAAGGTGAGCACTTGGCTTCCTTGTTTTTGGCCGGCGCCTACTCCTCCACCAAGCTGTCCAGTTTTCTGGACAGCTTCTTCTCCTCTCGTCGGAGCGTCGTTTGGACGACGGTTAGAGCTCCGATAGCGGATAACTTACCGGGGATTCGATCTCCGGTAATCCTCTGAGGTGGAGGACGAAGGATTCGTCAATCGGTTGACGAATACCTCTCTGGAGAAGCGAGTTTTGAGGACTCGTTTTGGATCCGAATTTGGATTCGGATTGTGATCATCTCTCGATCACGTCGTCTTTAACATGAGGCTAGTAACCCGTACGAAGACGAAGCTCGTGGCTTAGCGAAGTCATCCCGAGGAACTCGGCGTGGATACGGATAGAGACGATTCTAGTGAGGATCGTTCCGGTTGATGCCGTTCCCGCTACACGTCATACGAAAGGTATAACGTAGATAAATTTCCTTTTATTGCAAATTTAAATTTACGGTTATGTCTACACTTGTTGTAATATGCATGCGTGTGTTGTGTGTGTTGTAATAAATAGGAGTATTTATTATTTTTATTGCTTCCGTTGTGTTCATGTTTACGAAACATGATCGAACACACACACGCCGCGGTGCCGGAAACTCAACATAGGAGCAATTAGGGTAGCCTAACATGGCTAAAACATGGGATAAACATCCTTGTTTACCCGAAATTAGAGCTGAAAGTCAACTTGATTAGAATTAGTCGACTGTCCTTGAAGCCAGTCGATTGCCATAAACGACAGTTGACTGATTTTTGCAAATGCAGAAATCAAAATTCAGAAATGCATAAGTAATTATACATAATACAAAAAATCACGAAACTTCATATGTATAATACTTAAGTCAATCATTATGGGTGAAACATATTTGAAAAATAAAATACTCATAAAATTGTGAGATTGAAACAAATTTCAAACCATTGAAAATTTTAATATTTTGGCCATACTTTGTATCAACTTCTTCAATTGTAATTGCAATCAAAAGATAGACTTCACCAAGGTTTTCTAAAAATAATTTAAAATGTTTTTGAAACCTATTTTGAACCATGGACTATGGGCTAGATGTATATGACTTGTACATTAGCTTTTCTCATGATTAAACTTCATCATTTAATGAGTTTTAAGTTCACTATGATGTAATAAATAAGCACATGAACTTAACTTACTTCCTAGCACCTCACATATGTCTAGGGTGTATGAAAACACACAGAAGTTAATTTAATGTGATTGTGAGATGTGGGTTTAGGGTCATTAGGGTTTCATGCATTCTCTAGGCAACTATATTTGATTCCCTTATACATGGGACTTCAAATTATGCGGAAGTCCTTAAATAAATTTCAATTAACCTTAAATGCATGAATGATGATTACGACATATAATGATTGTATAAATAAATACATGTGCCAATAATCATGATGTCATGACATATGAATACAATCTAAACAGGAACATGACATCAAAATTAACCCTAAGCATTATCATGACATTTAGATGATTAAGATGAGATATGATGTCATGACATGACAAAATAGAATAGAACATACAAATCAACACACAAATCAAACATATAATAGAAGATAAATGATACACAATTTGGAAAAACAAACTATTTCATTTATCTTTAATTCAGTTCTACACCCAACAAACAGATGTCCAGACAGTCACTCGTTACTACGAAAATAAAGAAAAGATACATAGATGTAGATCCATCTACTATCCACTAGTATCATCGGCCGAAGGTGGTGGAGGAGGTGGAGGTTGCTGACTTAGGGTCCAGCTCTGCATCATCTCGAACATGTCGATATAACGCTGCTCCATCCGACTAAGCTGCTGACCCATGGAGGACATTTGAAAAGCCATGGAGGATTGCTCTAGACTGAGTTCCTCCTATCGTGTGTCAACGTCCTCATGAAACTCCTCGAATCTGGTCTCCAAGCGTGCAAATCACGCTGAGAGACTCTTCGACAGTTAATCTGATAGCATGGGGCCATCCTCCTCTGTAGCTAGCTCATCATACTCCACCGTTGGCTCTCCAGGCTCCCCAATTGGCTCTTTAAGCTCCCTAGCTAGCTGAGGCCGAGGTGGCCACTCCATCCTCCCAAGCCCTGTCCGCACGTCGGCCAATGCAAAGCGTCTCATCGTGATACGGTCGTATGAGTCAGACAGTGGCCTCGATGTCCCCTTGGAAATATTTATGCCTATGGATGCTAACTAAGAAGTGATGATATGTCCAAAAGGCATATGAACTTTCCCTTACACAAGGGACACAAAATGGACTATGCAATGGAAAATGTTTAATGCAATATCGATATCTAATAGATTTTGCATTGCATACATCAAAAAGAGATGGGGAGGTTGAATCTTGGCCAGACCTTGGGGCACAATAGGCAAAAGGCATCCAACAATGACTTTATAAAGTACATTGTTAGTGGAAGATAAGCCATTCATGGAAAATAGATTCTGACCCAAAGGACAAGGTCGATGGAAAAAGAAGTCATGCATGGAATCTAGAGAAATATGATCAAAAGGAGCTGGAAAAGGTTCATCAGGAGAAGGATAAAATACAAAGTTGTCGACAGATGGTTGACAATCCAAGAACTCCTATAGAATCGTAGGAGTGAACTCCAAATCGTGTTTTGCAACACGAGTGGAGTATACTGGACAATCCCCAACCCTCCTTAAATTGGAGTAAAACTCCGTGACTAAGTCAATGTTAATTGGATGCATGCAAAATACTATTTTTACTAAATGATAGTGCATGATAATTTGTATAACATCCCCACAATACGATCAAAAAATGGCTCATCTAAGTATCTAACCGACATGGGTTAATACGATCGTGATGAAGCCTCACTCGACACTTCCCTATGCTTTTTCCTAATGAATGCAATGCATGACCATGAATGAAGGCATAAAAAGTGATTATATTATAACAATTCATAAGAAAATATGATTAGGGTTTAGGATTAGAGGCTTTACTTAGGTGTCATTGATTTGAAGCGGTGTGAGACGACTGGAACAAGGAGAAAATTAGTTAGAAGATGGCCAGAACACTAGCCGGAGCCTTAACTCGCATGTAGGAAGAAAATACGGAACCCATTAGGTAGAAACAAGATGAAATAGCGTTAGGTTTCAAGAATCAAGCCTTACCTAGGGCTAGAAATGTCGGCGAACAGTTGAGCAAGGGAGGGCGAAGTTGTCTGGGCGTCGGGAACATTTGAGAAGAAAAGAGTTTATGTGAGGAGGCCGAACGGCTAGGGTTCGACCATATAAGACCATGTCGATCAGTCGACTGATGGAGGATCTTGTTGGTGCCAGAGCACAAGATATCGAACCTAGGTTTTGATTATGGCAAAGACCCAAAGTTAAGGTCATATCGTCATCTCATGAGTAGAACTAAGTGTGCAGAATGATTAAGCTGAGCTGAAGGTCAGCGACACTCGGAGAATCTCGAGTCGAAGAACCCAGGTGAAGACCGTTAGAAAAGTGATAGGTCATAATGGACCAGAGGTAAGCACGAGTGCGAAGAGATATGGTAAGGTTGTTTTCTCTATAAGGGGATGACCATAGGCGGTGATCTGACTAAGACTTCCAGTAGAAGGTCTAGGTCGAGATTGGACTGTAAGGAATCGTTATATTTACCATATTCGGTGCTAACCTCTTATTGGAGGGGAGTGACCAAGTTGACAGTCGAATGATGACTAGCAGTCGATTGATGAAGGGCATCAATCGACTGATGGCGACGAATCAGCCAAATACGCAAGGTCAAAATAGATAACATTTGACGCTGCCACTTCGTGATAAGATAAGGTGTCACCTCTGATGCACATGAATGTGTCCTCAAATATTGGGATTGGAACTGTCGAGGACTCGAAGGGCATGCTCGTGCTCAATTCCTGCAAGTGCATGAATGTCGTCAAGTAATAAAAAGATTATTGATCCCACAGGGAATGAGATTCGTGTACCAATTATTCAGTGGACATTATTGTTCGGAGTTTAATGTTAAGGGTTGTGCTTATGAGGTTTGTTGGCAGTCCTAAATCTAGTACTGTGTCACACGGAGCAAGAGAAGGGTTGCTACGAGTCTTCTAAGGGAATTCTAGGATTTCAGTTTCACTTGTATGTCCCAGAATACACTATCAATTGGGTATTATCTAGACATCTAACTATGGTCTTGTGGAAGGGGCATCATACACTTCCCCGATGAGCCTTCACATCTATCGGGACTACCTATGCCATACCAGGTCGACTCCTGGCTTTAGGACGGGATAGGCGGTATGAGGATGCCGAATCAATCCCTGTGACGAGTCGAAATGTGTCCCATTTCCGACCCTATCACACCCTTATATCCACGGTTACCGGAGATGATGCCAACCCCTAGGTTCCTCCTTAATTCTCCTAAATCTTTGAAACGAGGGATGTCACCCCTCGTATCAGCTACACATAGTAAATAGAAGACCAAAACAAATAGCTATCGATCTAAACAATCACCAATTGCAAATATGAAATCAAGAACAGACATATATTTGAAATAGCATGTTCTATGCACACAAATTACTCCATAAATACGAGAAGAGAAACACAAAGCATAATTGAATTCGTAGATACAATGCACTTTAGTTCTTCTCCCCGGCGTTAAAGCATAGAATTTGGTCCTCGAGCGACCTCCTTCCTCCCCATTACGAGTTCCCGAAGCTTTTTAGGGCGTCGGTGTACCGTCCCGACCATTGTGCCTCTCCCCCAGGGTTTGGGTGTAACTTCCTTTATATAAACATGAGGCTGGATCTTCCCGAACCCTGGAAAAAATTGAATCTCGTCAAAATCGCCCCAGCAACACACGGTCCTGTAGATTCACACAGCGTGTTGTGCTTTGTGTTGTCTTGTGGCCGTGTGGATTCACAGGTTCCTTTTGCTCTAAAAATGTGTCATTTTCCCGGTAGAATGCTATCCTGCACACAAAATTACAAAGAGCAGATTTCCAAACCAGAAAATAGGAAATGCATACAAAATAAAGTGAAATATGCAAGAATCAAATATAAAATGCAACGAGATAAGAGCAAAAACTACTCCTAAAATCCTATATGTTTTGCTCACATCAATTCCCCCAAACATAAGTCTTTGTTTGTCCTCAAGCAAACCTCAGTGCCATAATATTTTAAAATGGTATTATTCCATACTTATCATGTTAACTAGAATTATCAAGTGGTATTTTTAATCAAAGCAAATAGATATGCTCTAAAAATTCACTAAGTTAGCTTCTCGTGCATGTGCTAAGCTAATCTCCTTAAGGGATACTCGTTGCAAAGTAAGTTAAGTCGTCATATTATAGCTTTCATAAGGTGTCTGGCTTTTAGGCAATGGCCCTCCCTAAGCAAGGGTCATTCCCTAGATCTAGCACAAAGTCTCAAAGGCATGCTGGTATTGAGAGAAATTGGTAGGTGTTTTCCCAGTAACCTTACTAGGTCTCAAAGGGCCACGACAACTTTTTTTTTTGTTTTTTTTTATTTTTTCGAATGGGCTTAGAGATTCTACTGAGGCATGGAAACAACTCATGAAGAAAACTTTTGAAAATACTACTGAGGCAGCTTATAGATAGTGAGAACTAGGTGCTAAAAGAAACAAAACAACCTATGCATGAACAAATGAATGCTAACTAAAATGCAAATATCAGGAAAGAAACTACTGCTAGAAACAAAATAAATTAAATCTTGGCCCCCCAGACTTATATGAAATCATACCTCTAATACGGTGGTCGAGGAGAGAAGTCTGGTAACCTTAGCATGTCCGGCTCCTGGGAGAACCTAGTGCTCATTCGCTGATGCCACATGTACATGTGGTCGATCTGAGAGTTGGTGGATACAACAGTGGCTATGTGCTCCTCCTCCCTAGCCCAATGTGCCTGCTGGGCATGCATGTGCTGCCTGACCTTCTGACGGTAGGCAGCCTCCTCTTGGCGATGGCCAACCTCCTCCTGAAAATAAACTTGGGCCTCATCGTATAACTCCTCGGCCTGTTGGAAGTTCTCCCGTGAGCCCTAAAACTCCGCTTGTGTGTATGCGCTCTACTCCTCCCATAACTGCCTCTGCGTCTACTGCCCGTCATATATGTCGTCGAGGTGCGATCGGAACTCTGAGAAGTCATAGGCGAATTTACCTGCATCCTGCTCAAAAGTAGAACAAGGTGGTCATACAGGTGCAGGCTCATGTCGACGTGGACTAGGTGGGCTCCTATACATGTGTGGACTGTGTTAGTGTCAACCCTTAATGCTAATCATGAGATGATTGAGTAGGACTCAAGGTATATCCAATGAATTTGACTCGACTTAGACTCAAGTCAAATTCAGATTTCACCGTTAAGAGGAGTTACATGATCATTAAGATGAAATTAATGGGTTATTAATTCCATAGAAACCAAGAGTCACAAACCCTTCATATTTAATGGTTGAATATAAAAATGATTGGATGAGACCTTGGTGTGTGGTTTTTTTCGTGTGATCTTCTTCTTCTACCTTCTTGGCTGAACCAACAGGGTGGCTAGCACCATCGCTTGGTTCCACTCCACTTCACGGTTCATGTGGATATCGTGGAGGCGCAGACATAATGACCGCGTTGAGATCCGAAGCAAGTGTTGTTGTGGGATTATGAAGTGCATGCATCGAAGGTAACTATGATTTTTATAGGATAGAATCGATCAAACGAGTATGGTATTTTCACATGGATCTCTAGAGGGATCCTATTTTCCGCTGCATAATGCTTGTAAAATTTGTTTCCGAGCACGCTAAGATTACCTACAACAGTATTAGAGCAGGTTATGAAAAACAATACTCAATTTTTAGTTGTTATATGTAATATAATTTAGAATGTGCTTTATTATGATCTGCATGTTGTTCTGGGCTTGCACTGCGCCACTCTGATAGTCTGTCGAGCAGCTTTTCTAGAAGCAGACTAAGGAGTCCACTTCCACAGCCCACTTGCCGAGTGGACCTATGTCGATCGGATGGTGCCGAGTGGACCTGAGCCGATCAGAATGTGCCGATCGAATGGTGCCTAGTCGACCTGTGCGTATCGAATGGAGCTGAGTGGACCTATGCCGATCGGATGGTGCTGAGTGGACCTGTGCCAATCAGACTGTGCCGATCAGATGGTGTCGAGTGGACCTGTACCGATTGGATGGTGTTGAGTGGACCTGTGCCAATATGATGGTGGAAATTTGACCTGTGTCGATCGGATGGTGTCGAGTGGACCTATGCCGATCGGATGTTACCGAGTGGACCTATGCCGAGTGGACCTATGACGATCAGATGGTGCCTAGTGGACCTGTGCTGATCTGACTGTGCTGATCGAATGGTGCCGAGTGGACCTTTGTCGATCGGATGGTGCCAAGTGGAACTGTGCCGATTGGACCTGTGCCGATCGGATGGTGTCGAGCGGACTTGATCGAACGGATGGTCTCGGGTTCATAGTGATGTACAGAATGGGCAGTGACTCATTCAATGAGTCTATAAAATAATTTTTTGTTGGGGGTGCCTTTCATCTTCATTTTTCCAATTGTAAAATTAGATTACCCTCGAATGTAACTCGAGGTTTCTTTTAATTGTAATGTACAATGTAGAATAGTTCTAGACAACTGGAGGATGGTAAAAAGGATGGAAGCCAACAACACATGATGAACTTGAAAGACTTGGAGAAAATGTTATTCCCTAAGTTGACCATTCGCTCTTCTCATTGGCTTGAGAAGATCGTAGAAAAGGGCCATAACCATGTCACATTTCTGTATGCTTGTATATGTGATGCATGTGATGCATATGATGCTTGTATATTTGATGCTTACATAGTTAGTTGTCACAAAATTAGGTCACTTATTATATTCCTACCAAAGTTTAATACTTACTATTATCTTGTTCAATCATAGCGTGTTTGCAAAAGCAAAGTTACTCGATTTACCTCGATAAAGTACGACAGAACAATTGTGATGTTCCCTATTAAACCTTGGGATTGACTTAACTAAGCTCTCTCAATTAGATTGATGAACTTAAAGGCATAGCTCATACGGGACATCTACCTACATTACACAAATCTTGGGCGATTAGCCAAAGCTAACTCAAGATGAGTGGTAATTTAGAAAGATATCTCATGCAATGGGCACAATGAACAAATAATGTTGTTCATATAGATATACAAAAGTTACATTAGATGTAATTGGTGCATGTTACCTACCTAACATATACGAGTCTTGGGCGATTTGCCAAAGCTAACTCAAGATGCGGTATAATATGGATCTTGTCCCACTTTGTGACCAGTGGGAGAATCATTTAGTTAAAAGGACTAATTAAATGATTGAAATATGATACATACATTTCTATATTGTAGATCACCATGTCGTCAAATACATCAAACACACTCTCTCTACAATGTGTCCTTGATAAGGACAAGCTCACTGGAGCTAACTTCTTGGACTGGTACATGAACTTGAGGATAGTCCTCAAGCAAGAATGCAAACCGTACATCCTAGAGTTGTCCATTTCTGAACCACCCGCCCCTGTGATCACTCGTGCTGACAGGGATGCTTATAAGAAGCATCAAGATGACGCACTGGAAGTGTCATGACTCATGTTTGCCACCATGAACTCTGAGCTTCAGAAGTAACATGAGAACATGGATGCCTATGGTATGGTTGAGCATCTAAAACAACTATATCAGGGACAAGCAAGTCACGAGAGATACGAAGTGTCAAAGGCCTTATTTCAATGCAAGATGCAAGAAGGAACTCATGTACTCAAGATGATTGGGTACGTTAAGAACCTAGAGAGATTGGGATTTCCATTGAGCCAAGAGCTAGCCACTGACCTTGTTCTGCAGTCACTGCCAAAAGGCTACAATCAATTTGTCATGAACTACAACATGAATGAAATTGACAAGCCTTTACTTGAGATGTTGAGTATGTTGTGAACTGTTGAACTCAACCTTAAGATGGCAAAGCCTGGTACCATTTTGATGGTGAACAAAGGCAAAGGTAAAGGCAAGCAAAAGCCTAAAGGTAAGGATAAGACCCAAGCCAAAGGTAGAGGCAAAGGCAAGGCAAATGCATTGAAACCTAAATGAGGGGTGTCTAAGGAAGGGGAATGCTTCCACTACGGTGAGACCGGGCATTGGAATAGAAACTCCAAGCTATGCCTGGATGAGGTGAAAAGGAAGAGAAGTGAGACTTCTACCTCAGGTATATATGTTATGGAAGTCAATTTATCTATCTCATCTTCTTGGATATTAGATACCGGCTGTGCTTCTCACATTTGTACCAATGTGCAGGGCCTTCGAAAGAATAGATCATTGACGAAGGGCGAAGTTGACCTACGGATAGGCAATGGAGCAAAAGTTTCCACCGTCGCTGTAGGGACATACTCCTTATCTTTGCACACTGGGCTTATCTTAGAACTAGAAGACTGTTGTTATGTGTCTGCCTTGACTAAAAACATAATCTTTGTTTCTTGTTTAGACAAGAAAGGTTTCTCATTTGTAATAAAGGACAAGTGTTGTTCCGTTTATTTAAATGATATTTTTTTTGTAGAGCACACCTTGTGAATGGTCTCTATCTTCTAGATCTTGAAACCCCAGTCTATCACATAAATACCAAACAGTTCAAATCTAATGATCTGAACCAAAAATATCTCTGACATTTTCGCCTAGGTCACATAAATGAGAGTCGCATATCCTAGCTCCATAAGGATTGATTACAGGACTCATTTGATTTTGAATCATATGAGACATGTGAATCCTATCTTCTAGGCAAGATGACCAAGACTCGATTTAGTTGACATGGCAAAAGAGAGACAGACTTGTTAGGACTCATACATACTGATGTATGTGGCTCTTTCAGTATCACTGCTAGAGGAGGCTATTAGTACTTCATTACTTTTACATTTAATTTCAGTAGATATGGATATGTGTATCTTATGAGACACAAATTTGAATCCTTTGAAAAGTTCAAAGAATTCAAGAATGAAGTACAAAACCAATTTGGTAAGAGTATTAAGGTGCTTCGATCAGATCGAGGTGGGGAATACCTTAGCCAAGATTTTCGTGACTATCTCAATGAGTTTGGGATTAGATCTCAACTCACTCCATCTAGAACACCACAGTGGAATGGTGTATCAGAAAGGAGAAATTGTACATTATTAGATATGGTACGATCCATGATGTGTTACACAAATCTTCCTTCTTTCTTCTGGGGATATGCTTTAGAGATGGTTGCTTTCACACTTAACTGCATCCCATCTAAGGCAGTCATAAAGACACCATATGCAATATGGACTGGGAAGAGTCCCAAGATGTCTTTTATGAAGATTTGGGACTTATGTTCAACATCAAGTCTCCGACAAACTAGGCCCCAAATCAGACAAGTGCTACTTTGTAGGGTATCCTAAGGAAATGAAAGGATATTACTTCTACAATCCCACACAAGGCAAAGTGTTTGTCGCTAGAAATGACTTCTTTCTAGAAAGAGAGTTCATTTCAAGAAGAACTAGTGGGAATAAAATCCATCTTGAAGAAGTTCAAGATAAAGATAGCACGAAGATGGAAATTGAAAAGGCACTACAAAGTGTTGTGGATAATGAGATTGTTGCACAAGAAATTGTGGAGCAACAACCTGTTCATATAGACCAACCTCTTCGCAAGTATGATAGGATACATCATAAGCCTGAGAGATATTCATTTCTCTTGTCTGAAAATGATGATATTATGCTTGTTGAGTTGAATGAGTCTATATCCTATCAGGAAGTTGTGATTGATGTGAGCAAAACATATAGGGTTTTAGGAGTAGTTTTCGCTCACATCTCATTACATTTTATATTAGTTTCATGCATATGTCACTCTATTTTGCATGCATTTCCTATTTTCTAGTTCGGAGGTCTGTTCTTTGTACTTTTGCGTGCAGGATAGCATTTCATGAGAAAACGACATGTTTTTGGAGCAAAAATGGAGTAATTTATGGAGCACGGACCTTAGGGAACACACACTGGCCATGTCCCAAGACTTGGGCATGTTTATGAAGCGAAACAGATCAAAACAGAGGCTCCAGAGAAAGACACGGCCAGGCCGTGTGAAAACACACGACCGTGCCTTTTTTCTAGCTCAATTTCCAGTCGAGATTGTTAGTGCATATAAGATCCACATATCTCCACAATGGCATGATATTGTCCACTTTGGGTCTAAGCCCTCATGGTTTTATTTTTGGGCTTTACCCAAAAGGCCTCATACCAATGGAGATATCTTTTTTCTTATAAGCACATGATCTTTTCCATGTCTTACCAATGTGGGACTTTGATTGTATTCCCCATACTCCCAACAATCCCCCCCTCAAACGAAGGACCACATTGGGCCCCCCCTCAAGCCTATCCCTCCTCGAAGGATTTTCTCTGCTTGATGTCCGATCTTCAACCCACCAGGACTTCCTGCCAGTTGTTCGGTCCCCCCGACCCAACTAGACTTCCTTTCTGATGTCTGGTTCTCTTGATCCGGACGTGGGAGCTCAACTTCCTTCGTTCGAGGTTCATGGCTTGACATGGACCATGGCTCTGATACCAATTGTTAGTGCATATAAGATCCACATATCTCCACAATGGTATGATATTGTCCACTTTGGGCCCAAGCCCTCATGGTTTTGTTTTTGGGCTTTACCCAAAAGGCCTCATACCAATGGAGATATCTTTTTTCTTATAAGCACATGATCTTTTCCATGTCTTACCAATGTGGGACTTTGATTGTATTCCCCATACTCCCAACAGAGATTTCACCTATTTTTTTAACCTTGCACACGACCAGGCCGTGTGAAATTCACACGGCTGTGTGGCGGCGTCGTGAATTCAAGGAAATAGGATTTTTCAATCATTTATGGAAAGCCGGCGCTACCTCAATATATATGAAACTCATCCAAGAGGCGAGGGATCACGAGGGAGCCGCCCTAGGACTCCCAAACCCTAGGGAAGCAGCACGATGGATAGGACGGCATGCCGAAGCCCTAAAAAGCTTCGGTAACTCGTAACGGGGAGGTGGAACGCCACCGGAGGTCCACCCCTTGCACTTCGACGTCGAAGAGAAGACCATGAAAGCATTGTAATTCTTTGTTCTTGCATTTTATTCCTTATGTATTCGAACATAGACATGCTTTGTGATTCTTCTTTCATATACATGAAGTAGTACTTTCGATTCTAAGATTAGGGAGTAGCTTGTGTACACATTACAATGTTGGTTCATGTTAAATTCTGCCTTTGAGTTTGATTTGACAATTGGTAGTTGTTTTTACTATATCTATGCGTGTTTGGTTTTCTATCTGCTGTGCTTAGGCGATACGAGGTGTGACAACCCTCATATTTAAAATTTAGGAGATTTGATACAAGGAACCTACGGGTAAACCTGATCTCCTGTAACTGTGGGTAGAAGGGTGTGGTGGAATCGAAAACGATTCTTCGTAGGGATAGATTTGGCATCCTCGTACCATCTATCCCATCCTTTTAGGCGGAGATAGCTCCCAGTAGATGCGGCGGCTCTGCGAGAGAGTGTATGTTGTCCCTTCCACAAAACCATAGCTAAACATCTAGACAACGTCAATTGACAACATTGTTTTGTAATACACAAGCGAAACCGAAGACCTAGAATCACCTTTGAAGACCTCGACACACTCCCTTCCTCCTCCGTGTAACACCGTATAGAGAAAAGTCCACCCACAACCCTCACCAATCGAAACCTCTTAGAGTTACGTCTGAACAATTACAACCACTTAATATATTTGGTATTCGAATCCCAGTCCTTGTGGGATCGATAATCTTCATTACTTGACGACATCCGTGCACTTGCGGGCGTTGAGCGCGAGCACACGCTTCGAGTCCTCGACGGCCTTCGTCGTGAGATTTGAGGTCGCATTCGTGCGCATCAACTTTTTGGCGCCGTTGCCTAGGACTGATCGAATCGTTATCGAATCAGGAAGTGGATAATTGGATCGGACTTAGGATAGGTTTACTTTTCTTGTTTTATTTTATTTTATTTTATTTTATTTCAGTTTTATTTATTCAGTTGCTCTTTCTTTATTTATAATTTCCTGCATATAACGATGCATGCTTTTTTTACTCATGATTATGGTCAATTGAATGCTGTAAGTTTTGGTAATATTTATTGTGAACATTGTGGTGAAACATGACATACCATTGACGATTGTCCAGATATATTCGAACCTTCACAATTTGAACAATAAGATGTCACCTACAATTACAACCAGTGGCCACAAGATGATTCCTATTCATATAGTTATGACCCTGGGTACTTAAACCCTCAATATTGTCCGCCTAAATCCCGACTTGAGAAGATGATGGAAGATTTCATTCGAACAGAACAAGAGGCGAACGCTGAATTCCAATGGCAGCATTCGTAGACATAGACTCAATATTGTTTCCAAAATGAGAACGAGAGCTATAAGTCACCATGCAAATTTTATCCACAACTAATTCCCACTTAGAATCCCCGCTAGATAATTTTACTAGGGAATACGATGAGCATAGCCAACAATTTGTGGAGATTATAGAACGAGATCTAGCAAGAGAAGAAACCAAACGACTTGAAGGTGGCTTTGATGACTGGATTAAACCTAATATGACAGAGACTCACATTAAGCGAATGGATGAGGAGGATGTAGATGACATTGGAAGTAAAGAAGGACAATCCATTCAATCACCACTAGAAGGAGAACATGAGGATTATATAATTGATACTTTAATCGAGGAGTGCATTGCTTCAATCAAAATACCTCATAAGCTCAAGGGTCTAGAAGAGCTTGCCTTAACCCTCACCAAAACTTTAGTTACCAATAACAAAGCCCACCTAGTGATTTGTAATGATAAAATTTCATTCGACATGATAGAATCTGCTAATAAATCTTTTGGTGAGAATATTTGTGGTGAGTTACATTATTTACAGCATATGGATGAAATATAATATCATGACAAAACTCCTGATGATTCTTTAAAGATAAGCATGTTCACTCTCGAACCAAGGAAGGCAGCCAATAAATATCTTACCCCTCTACGAGCAAGATTTAAGAGATATGGTGATAAGGAATCACAAGGGAGGAGGCATAAGGTGAGCAAATATCTTTCTCTCCCACGAGCAAGATTCAAATGCCTCAAATGAAACGTAGGAATAAGGTCGAGCTAAATGACGTTAAACAAAGCGCTTCTTGGGAGGCAACCCAAGTTTAGATTTTGTGTTTATTTCTTATTAGTTTGTTGCATTCGCTTGTTTTGAACTTTGATTTATATTTATTTAGCGTGTTGCATTTTAAGTTTATACGGTGAAGTGAGTGAGCGAAATTAGACCATTGTGCACCACAAGAAAAGAAACAAAGGGCGCACGACCAGGCGATGTATTTTCACACGGCCGTGCCCTGACTTCCAGAGTTGCACATGGTTAGGCAGTGTGTTTTCACACGGTCGTGCCCTGACTTCCAGAGGTGCACACGGTCAGGCCATGTGATTTCACACAGTCGTGTCGCTCCCCCTAGTCCACATGAAACGCCTACACCTGCACCATTTTCTTTTCCTACTTTTGAGCAGGTTGCAGGTACTTCTGCCTATGATTTCTCGGAGTTCCGATCGCGCCTCAATGACATATACGCTGATTAGAAGACGTCGGGGCAACAATGGAATTATCATAGCTCCTATACGTAGGCGGAGTTTACAGGCTTACGGGAGCACTTCCAGTGGGTCGAGGACTTCTACAATGAGGCCCCTATTTACTTTCAAGAGGAGGATGCCCGACACCAGGATAAGGCCACCTACCGCCAGGAGATGCAACATCATATGTGTTCCCAGCAGGCATAGTGGGCCCGGGAGGAGGAGCACAGAGCGGTCGCTGCATCCACTAGCTCTCAGATCGACCACATGTACATGTGGCATCAACGGCTTAGCACCAGATTTTTCCAGGATCCTGTCAAGCCGAGACTACCAGACTTCCTGCCTCAACCATAATATTAGAGGTATTGTTTCATATAAGTCTGGGGGGGACCCCAAATTTTATTTTATTTCTAGTAGTAGTTTCTTTCTTGGTATTTGCATTATTGTTAGCATTCATTTCTTCATGCATAGGTTGTTGAGTTTTTTTTAGCACTTAGTTTTTGTTATCTGTAAAGCTGCCTCAGTAGTATTTTTGTTAAAGTTACTTTACATGAGTTGTTTTCATAGGTAGCTTAACTTCATTTATCTTGTGGTATTTTATTTTATTTGCTCTAATGAATGTTCTAGACTTACACTGGTTAGTTTTTATTTTTACACCTACACATGTCGAACACTCTGAAAGGGAGAATCTACTACATACCTAGTTATGCTTCATCTTAGTAGTCTAGTATTTTGGAATCCATAGGTGACTCTAGGTTTAGCATTTTAGTTATTGGAGATGCTCGGATTGTGTAAGCCCATTCGGAAAAATCAAAATCCTAGTGAGCCGAAAAATAAAAGAGAGAAAAGAAAAGAGAAATAAAAGAGAAAGAGAAAAAAAGAAATGAAAAAGGAAACAAAGAAAATAAAAGAGAGAAGATTATGAGGGATAAAAAATAGTTGTTGTGAATGGAAATGGATAGGTGCCCCTTTGAGACTAAGTTAGGTTACTGGGGAAACACCTACCAATTTCTCTCAATACCGAGCATGCCTTTGAGACTTTGTGCAAGATCTAGGGAACGACCCGTGCTTTGGGCAGGTGAGTGCTTAAGAGCCGAAGATCTTAGGAAAGCTATAGGATGATGACTTAACTCACCATGGAATGAGCATCCCCTAAGAATGATTCGCTTAGCATGAGCATGAGGGGCTAACCTAGTGAATTTCTAGAACATATTTATTTTGCTTTGATTGCAAATACCACTTGATAAATTTAGTTAACATGCTAAGTATGGAACAATATATTTTTATAAAAATTTCATGGCACTGAGGTTTGCTTGAGGACAAGCAAAGATTTAAGTCTGGGGGAAGTGATGTGAGCAAAACATATAGGGTTTTAGGAGTAGTTTTCGCTCACATATCATTACCTTTTATGTTAGTTTCATGCATATGTCACTCTATTTTGCATGCATTTCCTATTTTTTGGTTCAGAAGTCTGCTCTTTGTACTTTTGTATCCAGGATAGTATTTCATGGGAAAATGGCACATTTTTGGAGCACAAATGGAGTAATTTGTGGAGCATGGACCTTAGGGAACACGCATTGCCCGTGTCCCAAGACTTGGGCATGTTTCCGAAGAAAAAAGGATTAAAATGGAGGCTCCAGAAAAAGACACAACCAGGTCGTGTGAAAACACACGGCCGTGCCTTTTTTCCAGCTCAATTTCCAGCCGAGATTTCACCTATTTTCCAACCTTGCACACGGCCAGGCTGTGTGAAATTCACACGGCCATGTGGCGGCGCCACGAATTCAAAGAAATAGGGTTTTTCAAGCATTTATGGAAACCCGGAGCCGCCTCAATATATATGAAACTCATCCAAGAGGCGAGGGATCATGAGGGAGCCGCCCTAGGGTTCCCAAACCCTAGGGAAGAGGTACGACTGCTAGGATGGTACACTGAAGCTCTGAAAAGCTTCGGTAACTTGCAACGGGGAGGAGGAATGCCGCCGGAGGTCCATGCCTTGCACTTCGACGACGGAGAGAAGCCCATGAAAGCATTGTAATTCTTTGTTCCTACGTTTTATTCCTTATGTATTCAAACATAGACATGCTTTGTGATTCTTTCTTCATATACATGGAGTAGTACTTTCGATTCTAGGATTAGGGAGTAGCTTGTGTGCACATTACAATGTTGGTTCATGTTAAATTCTGCCTTTGAGTTTGATTTGACAATTGGCAGTTGTTTTTACTATATCTATGCGTGTTTGGTTTTCTATCCGCTTTACTTAGGTGATACGAGGTGTGACAATCTTCGAATTTAAGATTTAGGGAATTTGATATAAGGAACCTAGGGGTAAACCTGATCTCCTGTAACTATGGGTATAAGGGTGTGGTGGAATCGGAAACTGTTCATCGTAGGGATTGATTTGGCATCCTCGTACCATCTATCTCATCCTTTTAGGCGGAGATAGCTCCCGGTAGATGCGGCGGCTTTGCGGGAGAGTGTATGATGTCCCTTCCACAAAACCATAGCTAAACGTCTAGACAACACCAATTGATAATATTATTTTGTGATACACAAGCGAAACTGAAGTCCTAGAATCACCTTTGAAGACCTCGGTACACTCCCTTCCTCCTCCGTGTGACACCGTATAGAGAAAAGTCCACCGACATCCCTCACCAATCGAAACCTCTTAGAGTTATGTACAAACAATTACAACCACGGAATATATTTGGTATTCGAATCCCAGTCCCTATGGGATCGATAATCTTTATTACTTGATGACATCCGTACACTTGCGGGCGTTTAGCGCGAGCGTGCACTCCGAGTCCTCGACGACCTTCATCGTGAGATTTGAGGGCACGTTCATGCGCATCAGTGATGAGCCTAGATTTTGAGAAATTGCTAGAGGCCATGAGATCCGAAATGGAATCCATGTACACTAACCAAGTATGGACTTTGGTTGATCCACCTGAAGTGGTCAAACCCATTGGGTGTAAGTGGGCCTTTAAGAGAATGACTGACATGGATGGTCTTATGCATACCTATAAAGGACGATTGGTAGCTAATGGTTTCAAACAGATTCATGGTATTGACTATGATGAAACTTTTTCACCAGTTGCGATGGCTAAGTCCATTCGGATCATGCTTGCTATTGCAGCTTACTATGATTATAAGATCTGGCAAATGGATTTCAAAACTGCATTTTTGAATGGAAACCTCTTCGAGGATGTGTACATGACACAACCTGAGGGTTTTGTAGATCCAAAGCATGCTGGCAAGATATGCAAGCTGCAAAGGTCCATTTATGGTTTAAAGCAAGCATCTAGAGCTGGAATCTTCGATTCGATGATGCAATCAAACAGTTTGGTTTCATCAAAAATGAAGATAAATCTTGTGTCTACAAGAGGGTTAATGGGAGCATAGTTATCTTTCTTATCTTGTATGTTGATAACATACTTCTCATTGGAAACGACATCCCTACACTGCAATCTGTGAAGATTTGGCTTAGGAATTGTTTCTCAATGAAGGACTTAGGTGAAGTAGCCTACATTTTAGGCATTAAGATCTATAGAGATAGATCTAAGTATCATCATCAAAATCACGTATCTTTTTTTTTATTAAAAAAATACACGTGGAAAAAAACATGTTCTGAAAAAAAAAGAAGAAAAGAAAAGAAAAAAATAAAAAAAATCAAATGTTGTATCTTTGCATGATATGTGATTGATGAATAAAAATAAGCATTGCCATGGTTTCAAAATTGTCTCATATTAGTGGTATTAAGTTTTTGAGGATGTTATTTCTATCTATTTGGCTTTGTCACGTGGAAGCATTATTGGGTTGAGAGTTTGGTGAGTATAGGTATTTGTGGAGTTGAATGAATGTTTAGTTGTGCATTGCATTGAAAAGGTACAAGGGAGTTGAGTGTTGGATGTTTTCAGTGATTTCATGCTTATTGTTTTGTTGTAGTCATCATGTGATTATTCCAATGCTCTCATGTTCTTTTATTCTTCCTTATTGCCTATCTTTCTTGTTCTTTTGAATTTATCTTGGCTTCATCACTACTCTTGATAAGTCCTATTGATTTATGTGTGCTTATGTTCATAGTAGTGAAGAAGTAGAAGATAAGCAAGCATATGGTAGTGCAATATCATAAGTTGCTTTGAGTGAGCTACATTTCCATATTTGTTAATTGTGTATCAATGTATATATCTACCTTGTGAGGTTCTATCAACCTTAATCTATTCAAGTTGATTGAAATTACCTTACTTATTGACTTGTGTGAGAAGTGGAAATATGAGTGCCTAGATTCTCAAAACTTGATTATCCTAAGTAATCATGCTTTACTATTTTCAAAGTATTGCTAGGGGATGACATGGATATACTTTGGTTATTTTTTAATTTTCTTTACTTGCTCTGGATGCGCAAGAATAAATGTGGGAGATTTGATAACTATCATTTTATCGTGTTATTTTGTTCCTTCATATCAATATTTTTATCCTCTCGAGTAATTAATTATCTATTATTAACGTGTTTTATGAGTTTGGATTCATTTTGAACCTTATTGTAAATTCTCCTAACTTTTGGGCTTATATGTAAATTTAACATCTTAATTGTAGGATATTGTGATGAACCAACAGACTAGACTTGAGTTGGATCAAAGATAGCTTCATCTAGGGTCATAAGGGGCATTTCAAGCTGGATTAATCTGGACCCTTCATCAGAATCTAAAGCAGCTTAATCAAGAGAGAAGATATGATCATTCTGGACCGTCCAATGTGATCGGCTTGATTTTGAGCCATCTATCCAAATCTGGAGTGATCCAATTCATACACATAGATCTAGACATCTTAGCCCTTCATCCGGATCAGACCGATCATGACAATTCATTCAGATCTGATCAGATCCATCCATTACAAATCAGAGCAATTTTGGTCGTCGGATCAGATTTGGGATTTGGGTTTAAATAAGCCAAATTTTTCTTCCCGGTGGCGATTTCATCTCCTCAGCTTATTCTTCCCCGATCGATGATCTCACCTCTACTACTTCTTCTCCGTCGATCTTCTTCCACTTGCTCACCTTCCCTGTCAGTCACTGGAGAGAAAAGGGGATTCCCTCCCTCTCTGGTGACTGGTCCCAAGCCATCTCCAACCTCCATAGCTTCTCCTCAATCTCGATCATAGCCTTCTTCCACTTGCAGTCCACCATCTCTCCTCACCACCTTGCACCACCGGCTACATCTTCTTCACCATGAGCAGCAATTGGAGAAGGGGATTTCCCCTCCGATTGCCATCTCATTATCCTCCGCGGCCGACAACATCGGAGATGGGGTTTCCCCTCCGATCGCTCAGCTAGCCATCTTCTTTGATCCGAAAGGGTTTCCAACGGTTCTAGAAAGCTGGTCAGCTCCTTCATTCACCTCTAGTTGAAGAGGAGAAGGGGATTCCTATTCTCTTTAGTCGGGCATTCATCTCTTCCTCCGACTAGCCACCATCATAGCTTCAGATAGCTTCTTCAGGCCAATTCTTGCATTTTCTCAGCCACCTACAGATTCCTTTCTCTTGTCGATTGTTTTTCACTTTAATTTGTTGAATGCTTATGCTTGTAATAGATTTGATCTTCCATGTTTAGAATTGCATTCACTCAGGTTGATTTGTTTTATGTTTGCATAATGTTCAATGAATTGTTTCTTCCATTAATTAGGTCATTGTGGATGATGCATTAAAGTTAGATTGCAATTGTTAATTCTAAGATCCATGATTTGTTTGCATTTTTAGATAGGTTGCTTGGATTTCATTAAGTGATTGTTTTAATATCTTTGTCTTGTTTCCAATTTTATTTTACACTTTCGAAAACCCCCAAACTTTTGATCATGAATAAATTGATCTTGAGATTATTATCCTTCTGTTACATTCGTTGGGAGGCGACCCAAGTTACCCTATATTGTTTTAGTTAGGGGATTCGATAATTTGTTTTGATATATCATATTGTGACGATGCGTTATCAAGGACACTCTTCAAGGATTAACAATCGAGGGAGTAGACGCTACAAGAAATGTAGTTTCAAGATAGATTGGGGGATGACATCATGATTTTGCCTTCCTTCGACTGTGAACATTTCACATATTGGAAAGGTAGAATGATGTATTTTTTTATGTGTGATTTTGATAATTGGATTAGCGTTGTAGTAGGGTTTGATACTCTAAAGGATAAGAAGGGGAGAATACTCAAGAAGAAGAAGTGGACCAATGAGCAAATTCGATATTTTTGAAATAAATAATAAGGTAATGAAAAATGATGGTTAATTTGTTACCTAAGAATATTTTGGTAAAGTTAGGTGAGTTTAAGGATGCTAAGGAGCTATAGAGTAAGCTAGCCAAGCACTATGAAAATCCATCACCAACTCAAGAAGTAGAGAAGAAATCTGAAGAATCAAGGCGCTCATCCTCTCAAAATCAAGAAGAAAGCACATCATCATCCAAAGAGTTTGAGGATTCAGAAGTTGAGAGATGCTCAACATCCGGGTCGATTGAGGAGGTTGAGGAAGTCTTCATCTCTAGGATTGAGGGGAGGAGAGACCATTTGAACAAGAGTAAAATTAAGAGGAAGCCTCTATAGGGATCTTTTACGAAAAACAATCGCAAAACGCAGCGAAAAAACAGAATCCCTCTATAGATCCATGTGTATACATAAAACTAATCGTTTTTACAACTACATCTAGTTGAGAGATTACCCTTTATACGTAGCTCTTCGCAATCCCAACACAATCAAGATGGTCACGCCTCTATGGTATCCACACGAACACACACTTTGGAGAATCAAAGTTGTGCTAGCAACCCCACACAAGGGGTCTAGGCCAAGAAGGAGTTTCGGCCAAGAAGATGAAGAAGAAGAAGAACAAATGGAAATCTTGCCCAAGTATCATGATCCAAAGCCCCCTTTTTATATTCATCCTATGAATATGAAAGGTTTTGCATCCTTTTGTATTCCCTCTTCAATGCATGATTAATCCCCATTAATCATGCATGATAAGAGGTTTCTTTCAACCTTTGGTTTTCCCTCTTCCATGTATGATTAATTCACATTAATCATGCATGATGATTTCATGATGAATCCATATCATTCATCTTCTTCAAATTAATTTGAGTCCAACTCAAATTAATCCAATTTGAGTCTAACTCAAATTTGACCAATTAAATTTGAGTCTAACTCAAATCCAACCCTTTCAATGAGTCTAACTCAATGAATCGAATTCAATAGCCTAATTATTCATTTAGTCAAACTATAATGAACCCTATCTCCAAAACAATATGTTCTTTGTATGTGATCCAATAGGTTCTCATAACATTGGCAATGTCTCTAAAACCATTTTAGAAATATAAGCAATGAGTGGCATCTAGCAATGCATCATTGCTACTCAAGTGACAAAAATGTCGAGATCCAACATCACCTTTTTGTGACTATTATCTTGTATGACTCAATTCTTCTATCCTTGATATCTAGATTGATCAATGAGGAATAGCTCGTGTCATCCTCTTATCAATCTTTGTGTTTCTTGATCCCCAAGTAGACTACACCAATCAAATGAGCTCAATATCTCGTATTGACTTATCTGAGCATGACCATGTATTTTAGTAGTCCTACTTTATCAAGGGGCCCACAAATATCACTTCAGTCATATGGAAGGGATAGATCCCATGTACATCACTCACATCCCTCCGCATAATTCATTGCATACCCAGTGATTAACTTTATAGTCCACCTTGTTACAGGTGATGTTTGACTATACCAAAGTATACAACTCCTTATGTAGGGAATTATAGTGATTTTAGGTCTAAGGACTATTCATATCAATAGTCACTATGAAAATGTTTATGACACTCATATGATGATCCATGAAACATTCTTATAGATGATCAGTTCAGTACATATTCTCTAATATATATCCATGTGTCAACTTGATATCCTATATTCATGACTTGTGAGATTAAGTCATCAGTTGACCTACATGCTAGTCTCAACGTATTAATATTATCCTTGTATATTAATACTTGACTAGGAATAATTATGAGTAGTGTTCTATATATCTACAGTATCCCACTATCAAGTCACCAACTTGATATGTCGTAGATTAGAACTAACTACCTTAGGATATTATTATATTTATTCAAATGGAACATCAATGAAGTAAATATAATAACCATAAACTTTGCCTTTCTTATGAAATATGATAGAAAAGTCTCCTTACCAATCATCTCATAATTGACACTTAGGGAAAATACTAACAATCTCCCACTAGCACTAATGTCAATCACTGAAATATCTAATACCCAGTGATCTAGTGTGTCCAACATGCTTCCTCTATGCCAAAGCCTTAGTCAAAGGGTCCGCAATGTTAGCATCGGTCGGTATTCTACATATCCTCACATCTCCTCTATCGATGATCTCTCGAATTAGATGGAATTGTCGTAGTATGTGTTTGGATCACTGTTGAGAGTGAGGTTCCTTAGCCTGTGCAATAGCCTCATTGTTATCACAATAAAGGTCTATGAGCCTCAGTATGCTAGGAACAACACCAAGCTTATAAATAAACTTCCTGATCTAAACAACCTCTTTTGCTGGAATTGAAGCAGCAATATACTCTGCCTCTATAATAGAATCAGCTATTGTGTCTTCATTTGAACTCTTCTAGCTCACAGCACTACCATTTAAGCAAAATACATACCCTAACAATGATCTGGAATCATCATTGCCTGTTTGGAAGCTTGCATCACTGTAACCCTTTACAACAAGCTCCTCCTCGCCTCCAAATATCAAGAAATAATCTTTTGTTCTTCTCAAGTACTTAAGAATATTCTTGATTATTATCCAGTAACTTTTACCTGGATCTGACAGGTATCTGCTCATCATGCTTAACGCATACGAGATGTCGGGATAAGTACATAACATGACATACATGATAGACCCTATAGAAGATGCATAAGGAATCTGATCCATGCAATCCCTTTCTTCGTTAGAAGAAGGGCATTGAGCCTTCGAAAGGCTTACACCATGTGACATCGGTAGGAATCTCTTCATGGAATTCTATATAGAAAAACAGTTAAGCACCTTGTCAATATATATACTCCGACTTAGGCCAAGCACTCTCTTAGATCTATCTCTATAGATCTTAATGCCCAATATATAGGCTACTTCTCCTAAGTCTTTCATTGAGAAACAATTCCCAAGACAAAGACTGCAGCATAGGGATATTATTTCCAATTAGTAGTATGTCATTTACATACAAGATGAGAAAAATGACTATGCTCCCACTAACCTTCTTGTAGACACAAGGTTCATCTTCATTCTTTATGAAACCAAATGTTTTGATCACATCATCAAATCGAAGATTCTATCTTCGAGATGCTTTCTAAAAACCAAAAATGGACCTATGCAACTTACATACCTTTCCAACATCCTTTGGATCTACAAAACCCTCAGGTTATGTCATGTACACATTCTTAAGTAGATTTCCATTAAGAAATGTAGTTTTGACATCTATCTGCCAGATTTCATAATAATGTTAAGTTGCAAGCTACAATAGCAAGCATGATCCAAATAGATTTAAGCATCGCAACTGGTAAAAAGGTTTCATCATAGTCAATACCATGAATCTGCTTGAATCATTTGGCTACCAATCACCCTTTATAGGTATGCATATGACCATCCATGTCAGTCTTTCTTTTAAAGTGCCACTTGCACCCAATGGGTTTGATCCCTTCAGGTGGATCAACCAAAATCCATACTTGGTTAGTGTACATGTATTCCATTTCGGACCTCATGGCCTCAAACTATTTCTTAGAATCTGGGCTCATTATAGCTTCTTGATAAGTTGTAGGCTCATTGAAATCAACAAGCATTACATTACCATGGTCACACATGAGAAAAGAATATCTCTCAAGTTGATAATGTATCCTATCAGATATGCACAGAGCATGGTCTACTCGAATAGGCTATACCACAACTCCATGCGGTGTTATAGATTCATAATCTTTACCACCTTGTGGTGTCTGTTCAATTTCCATTAAGGCTTCAGGGCTCTCTTGTGTATCTCAAATTTCTTCAAGATAAACTTTACTCTCACTAATTCCTTTAGAAATAAATTATATTTCCATAAAAACATCATTTCTAGCAACAAACACTTTGTCTTGTGTGGGATTATAAAAGTAATATCCCTTAGTCTCCTTGGAATATCCAACAAAATATCACTTACCTGATTTGGGTCCTAATTTATCTAAGACTTGTCATCTAACGTAAGTCTCACAACCCCAAATCTTCATAAAATACATCTTGGGACTCTTCCCAATTTATATCGTATATGGTGTTTTTATGATTGCCTTAGATGGAACACAATTAAGAGTCAAAGCACCGGTCTCTAGAGCATATCCCAAGAAGGATGAAGGAAGATCTATTTGACTCATCATTAATCGTACCATATCTAATAAAGTATGATTTCTCCTTTCTAATACACCATGCCACTATGGTGTTCCACGTGGAGTGAGTTGAGATATTATCCCAGACTCAACTAGATGGTCAAGAAACTCTTGGCTAAGATATTCCCCACCTCAATCTGATCGAAGTATCTTAATACTCTTACCAAGTTGATTTTCTACTTCATTCTTAAATTCTTTGAACTTTTCAAAGGATTCATATTTGTGTTTCATAAGATACACATAACTATATCTACTGAAATCATCAGTAAATGTATTGAAGTACTGATAGGCTCCACTAGCTACTACTTTGAAAGGGCCATAAACATCAATATGTATGAGTCCTAACAAATCATTAGTTTTTTCGCTGTGTCCACTAAAAGGAGTCTTTGTCATCTTTCCTAATAGACAAGATTCACATACCTCATATGATTCAAAATCAAATGAGTCCAAAAGTCCATCCTTATGGAGTTGTGATATGCGACTCTCATTTATATGACCCAAGCGACAATGCCAGAGATATCTTTGATTCATATAATTAGTTTTGAATAGTTTGGTATTTATGTTATAGATTGGGTTATCAAAATCTAGAACATAGTGTCCATTTACCTGATGTGCACTACAATATAACATTTCATTTAAATAAATAGAGCAACTATTGTCCTTTATTATAAATGAGAAACCTCTCTTGTCCAAACAAGAAATAGAGATAATGTTCTTAGTTATAGCAGGTACATAATAGCACTCTTCTAGTTCTAAGATAAAACCACTGGACAAAGATAAGGAATATGTTCCTACAACTATAGCAGCAACTCTTGCGCCATTGCCTATGCATAGTTCAACATCTCCTTTTGTCAATGATCTACTATTTCTCAGGCCCTGTACATTAGTACAAATGTGAGAAGAACAATTGGTATCTAATACTCATGAAGAAGAAATAGATAGATTAACTTCTATAACATATATACCTGAGGCAGAAGTTGTACTTCTCTTTTTCTAAACTTCCTCTAGGTACCTTTTGCAGTTTCTCTTTCAATGTTTGATCTCATCACAATGGAAGTAGGTTCCTTCCTTAGACACCCCACCTTTAGGTTTCAATGCCATGGCCTTGTCCTTTTCTTGGGTCTTACCCTTTCCTTTGGGCTTCTTTTTTCCTTTGCCCTTTTTAACCATGAGTACATTACCAGGTTGGATCTTCTTAAAATTGCTTTCAGTAGTTCTCAACATGCTTAACAACTCAGGCAAAGGCTTGTCAATTTCATTCATATTATAGTTCATGACAAATTGACTGTAGCCTTTAGGCAATGACTACAGAATAAGGTCAGTGGTCAACTCTTGACCCAATGGAAATCCTAATCTTTCAAGGTTCTCAACGTACCCAATCATTTTGAGTACATGAGTTCCTACAGGAGTTCCTTCTTTCATTTTACATCCAAATAATGCTTTTGACACCTCAAATCTCTAATGTCTTGCTTGCCCTTGATACAGTTGTTTAAGATGTGCAACCATATCAAAAGCATCCATGTTCTCATGTTGCTTTTGAAGCTCAGAGTTTATAGTAGCAAGCATAAGACATGACACATCTAATGCATCATCTTGAAGCTTTTTATAATCATCCATATCAACATTTGTGGCATTAGTGGTGGGTGATTCAGGAATGGATTGCTTTAGGACATACAGTTTTTGTTCTTGCTTGAGAACAATTCTCAAATTTCTGTACTAGTCTAGGAAATTAGCTCCATTGAGCTTGTCCTTTTCGTGGACAGATCGCAGAGAGAGTATTTGACGTATTTGTTGTCATGGTGATTCTATAAAATGAAATGCATAAATAAGCATCATATTTTAATCATTTAATTAGGTCTTTTAATTAAATGAGTTTTCCACTTCACAAGTGGAGCATGATCCAAATTATACTTCATCTTGAGTTAGCTTTGGCTAATCACCTAAGACTTGTTTAACTTAGGTAGGCACTATGTACCAATTACACCATGTAACTCTTACAAAGATCAGAACTATTTGTTCGTTTACCCATCGTATGAGATATGCCTCTATGTTTTTCAATCTAATTGAAATAACTTAGTTAGGTCACACCCAAAGTTCAATAGTCAGACATCACAATTATCCAGTCGCACTCTACCAAGATAAATTGAGTCACATTGCTCTGGCAAACCTGACTACGATTGATATAGGTAGTTGTGATTACTAAACATTGGTAGGCATATGAAAAATGACCTAATTATGATAACCAATTTAATTATTCATGCATGTTGGATCGAGAGAATCGCTAGAGGGGGGTGAATAGCGATCGTAAAAACTTCTTTTCTTTCGTTGAAAACTCAAGTGATGCAGCGGAATAAAGAGTAGAACAAGAGTAAAATAAACACCTTTGATTTTATTTGGCTCACAACCGAAAGGTTGTTATTCCAAGGCCCCGCGTGTAGGGATATATACTGAAAAGTCTATCTTTTGTATGAACATCTTTATTTTGAAATAAGAATCACAAGATCATTGTTTGCATATTTTTAAGGTTATGCAATATTGTCTAATACTTTACATTGTAGATAACATGGTGTGTGGTGTCACACAGGAGATCATGTTATCGGCCCCTTGAAAAGTATAAGTAAAGGCTCACAATCAAGATGACTTTGGACAAACCATCGGAATGGTTGTAGTGTGATTTGGTATTGGTTTGTCTTGACCATAGAATCACACTAGTGCACTTTGTGTGTATTGAGCAGGACCAACTTAGAGGTGATTCGATTTATTGCTTACTACATAATCGAATCGAACCTCAGATATTATTTAGTACATGCTCTTAATCTGGATATAATAACGGGCACATATACTTATTACTCATCTTTTTGATTTACCAATGGGCGAGATTTATAGATTAAATCAATAGGCTCGGTAAGTTGGGAGATGATATTATTTATATGGTGTGTCGTTGATTATAGGAGGAAACCGTGTCCTATATATTAGGATGATGATGTCCCCTTGAGGAGCTCATAAGGTTCATCATGTAAACCCTGCAGGTGGACTTGGTCCGGCATGATGAAAAGCTTTAGTGGTACTACTCAAGGAGTTAGATGTTGATTAATTAATGGTCAATAAATTAATTAATCGACGGACATTCGAGATCATAAACACGGGGAGAAAATGTACAAATAATATATGAAACCCATATTATCATATGGGGGTTGGTGAGGTAGATCAATGATGAACCTTTAGTGGATTGGATCATCATTAGTGGATCGGACTTTATGTGGGCTTGATCCATGGGTGGCCAAGACCCAACTCCTCCTCATGGTCCCTAATGTAGCCTATTAACACCTCATGATGCTTAGATCCAATGGATAGAAACAAAACTCTAAGATCCATAGGTAGAGATTAAATCTCTAAGATCCGACGGTTGAGATTAAATCTCTAGATCTGACGGTTGAGATTAAATCCCTAGAACCAATGGAGGAGTTTATTCATGACTTATCCCTAACTCTATAAAAGGAGGGCATGGGGAGTTGGCGTGGATGACAATAGAAGAGAACTAGGGTTTTGGCGGCAAGAAGGTGAATCCTAGTTGAGATAGGGTTAGGGTTAGGGTTTGGAGGCTAGGGCGGCACTAAATAAGGCAAGGTTTCCTTTCTTCTTCCTTATCTTGTGGCCGGCGTCCAGTTTGTTTCCACCCCTTCCCAGCCCTTGGCCAGTGCCCAAAAGCTCCCTTCTCCCTCTCCTTAGGTGGTGGAAACAAGATATAGGGTTTCCCTTGGTGTCTTGATTGTTTTCCATCATCTTCTCCACCTTCTAGTTGGCCGGCAGCAAGGACATTGTATGCTCCTTGTTGGTTGGTTTTAGGGAGGAGAAAATCCTTGTTTCTACTCTTCCTCTTGCTTTGGAAGAGCAAGGAAGGAAGATTTGTGATCTAGGATCTTCGACTTTTGGTAGATCGTCGCCCACACGACGTCCAAAAGGAGGAAGGTCATACATTAGAAGATCGAGAGGTATACCTATTCTACTTTCTTCTTTTGTTTGTTGCTTGTTTTTGTTTTTCAATTATAAGCATGTTATAAATCTGGAAATGGTTAAATAATACTTGGATCCCGAGCATAAACACGAAAACCGGCGATCCAGACATCGTCTATTCCGCGGCTACTCGTAGAATAAAGGATGGTCGCTTGAACAACTAGTTTGTTCAAGTGACCTCTTTAAACGAATAGCATGACGATGACTTGGTGGTTTGAGCAATCCCTTTTGTCTAGGATTAATTTTTTTTTAATCCGGGGACATCGAAGGGATCGCCATGGACAAGCTACTAAGGTGAAGTGGGAAGCAAAGTTTCCCCTCACGGACTCGATAAGCAAAACCCTTCAATTGGTATCAGAGCCAAGGTTTCCGGTTTTGTGTGTTTTGGATACGGTTAATTTTTTTCCACTTTTTCATATATTATATGTGTCGAATAATAGTAGGATATGCGTAGTTTAACTCTTTGGTTGCAGGCATAAGATTCGACTATTATGGTCATATGGGTGTATGTGATTGTATGTGTGTAAATATTTATTTTGTTGAATCCTCAGGGTTGACGGGGCTAGTATTTAATTTTTGTAAATTAGATACGACATTGTTTAGCCACACTTTATTTTAGTTTACTTTCGATCTAGATTTCATGTACACTCCCTCGTGGAGTATAGGATCGATGGATGTAAATTAAAATAGTTTTTAGTCTCGGCTCGGATCTTCGGATGGCTCGTACATGGCGTAGGAGGAGCAAACGAGATGACAATGCAACGGGAGTCATATTGAAGACAAAAGCCATAATAGTTAGAAAATAATTTATTTTTCATATTTATTGCTTTTTGTTTGATATGCATATCGTAGGCTAAAAAAATTCCTCAATTTCAAATTACTAAGTGGGAGAGGGATATTTTTATAAATTCCCGTGGCCTCCATTACGATTTGACAAGTGATGCAAACAAACTTGGGCGTCGGCACTGAGTGCCTTCCTCAATATCGGATGGGTTTGTTTGCGGATCACAAGGTCGAATATGGTTATAGTAAATTATTAAGGAGTGTGTGTACTTGCCCATCGTAAGGCACATAACCTGAGATAATTAACTTAGTACTGAGTAATGGTGAACACTTAGATACAAATATAAGTATCCTCCCCATCGGAGTCACTACTTTTATTTGTAGGGCCAAAGAGGAACCAACTATTAATTTTGACTTGTCAAAAAGTTAGGTTGACAAGATAGTAAAATTAATGGGTAAAACCTCCTCTTACAAATGTAGAATACGTATACATCCACACTATCGTGGCATACGATATTCTCGGTGTTTTGAGGTGTTGGTTGATTTTAAAATTTTATTGTTTGAGGAATCAATAATTTTTTGAAATCTAATGTTTTGATTTATGTGATTCTTAGGTTTTCTTTCAAAATGACTTTCAAACCACTAGCTGTGATACTGAAAGTGAACAAACTTACTAGACCCAACTATGTAGATTGGAAGAGGAATCTAGACATTATTTTGACTGCTGAGGAATACAAATATGTACTCCTCGAAGAGTGCCCTCCCAAGCCTACAAATAATTCTTGGGAAAAGGAGAGAGAGCGCTATAAGAAGTGGATCAAGGCTGATGAGATGGCGCGGTGTTACATTTTTGCATCTATGTCAAATGTACTGCAACATCAACATCAAGCCATGTCCACTGCTTATGATATGATGCTCAATCTCAAGGAGCTTTTCGGACACCAGAATCGGGCTGCAAGGCAAGAGGCCATGAGAAACTTGATGACGACCACCATGGTCGAGGGAACACCTGTGAGGGATCATGTTCTCAAGATGATGGCTCATTTGAATGAGCTGGAGGTCCTAGGAGCTGAGATCGATGGGGAAACCCAGGTCGATATCATACTCCAGTCTCTACCTAGGAGTTTTGAGCAGTTTCTCCTCAACTACAACATGAACAAGAGGTTGTATTCATTGGCGGAACTTCTGACAGAACTCCAGGCGGCAGAGGGACTATTTTGTCAGAGTGCTTAGGCACATGCCGTGGTGACCCAGAAGGTTTCTACTTCTAAGCCGAAAGGCAAGAAGAAGAAGAAAAAACCGGGGCGAAGGTGGTGGGAGGTACTCAGGGAGGAGTGAAGAAGCCGAAAGGCAAGTGCTTCACTTGTAAGCAGACTGGACACTGGAAGAAGGACTGCCCCAACCGCAAGAACAAAGGTATATCTTTTGGTCTTGTCGTTGAAACATGTTTAGCGGTGTTATCTACCGGCACCTGGTGTGTAGATACGGGAGCCACTGATCATGTCTGCAATACTTTGCAGGGGTTCCAGGAAACCAGACGACTGGCTGAGGGGGAGATTACCGTGTACTTGGGCGATGCCACGAAGGTGGCAGCTATTGCAGTGGGAAATGATCATTTATCTTTTGAGGAAAATAAACTTTTGGTTCTTAATAATTTCCTTTATGTACCCTTATTTAGAAAGAATTTAATTTCGGTTTCTAAATTGTTTATGGATGGATATTCTATTTCTTTTAATGATAGAGTTGTTATAAGAAAGAATAGGGACATTATCTGTTCAAGTGCATTGATAGGAAATTTGTACACACTTGAACCAAAACCTCCCACGATGCAAATTGAAGTTAATAACTCATCTTCTAATTCCAATAAGAGAAAAGAACCTTTGAAGATGAACCAAACATATCTTTGGCATCTTAGGCTTGGTCACATTAACCTAAGTAGAATTCAAAGGTTGATAGCTGATGGACCTTTGGGTTCATTAGTGGTGAAAGATCTCCCAGCCTGTGAATCTTGCTTGGAGGGTAAGATGACCAAGAGGCCTTTTAAGGCCAAGGGGTAAAGAGCCAAAGATGTGTTAGAATTGGTTCATTCTGATTTGTGTGGTCCTATGTCTATCCATGCTAGTGGTGGTTTTGAGTATTTCATCTCTTTATAGATGATTACTCAAGATATGGATACATTTACCTGATGCACCGCAAGTCTGAATGCTTTGACAAGTTCAAATAATTCAAGGATGATGTGGAGAAACGTCAAGGTAAAAGTATCAAGACACTATGATCTGATCGTGGTGGTGAGTACCTCTTGGGAGAGTTTAGGAACTACTTATCAGAGGCTGGGATTCAATCCCAATTGACTGCACCTGGCACACCCCAGCAGAACGGTGTAGTAGAGCGAAGGAATATGACTCTTATGGAGATAGTTAGATCGATGATGAGTTATTCTGACTTGCTAGATTCGTTCTGGGGATATGCTCTAGATACAGCGGTGTACATTCTGAACTTAGTTCTATCTAAATCAGTGCCTTCTACTCCCACAGAATTGTGGACTGGGCGAAAGCTTAGTCTAAGACATATTCGGATATGGGGGAGTCCAGCACATGTGCTGAAGGCAGATGCTGGTAAGTTGGAACCTCATATAGAAGTACACATGTTCGTTGGCTATCCCAGGGGAACGAAGGGTGGATTGTTTTATAGTCCTATAGATCAGAGGGTGATCGTTAGCACGAACGCCAGTTTTTTAGAGGAAGACTATGTGATGAGCCACAAGCCCAAGAGTAAAATTGTTCTAGAGGAGTTAAAAGGGGAAGTCACTTCTTTAGTACCGCCGGTACAAGAGGATATACCACATGTCACTGCATCGCGTGTCAGAGAGGATACACAGGTGATACCTCATCTTAGTGGGAGGGTTGTGAGACAGCCTGATAGATTCATGTTCTTAGGAGAATCTTTTGATTTGGTCCTTGGCGATCATGAACCTGATCCCAGGACATATGACGAGGCAATCCAAGATAAAGATGCAGTATCTTGGCAAAGTGCAATGAATGCTGAGATTGAATCTATGGATTCAAATCAGGTCTGGGAGCTAGTAGAACCACCCGATGGTGTAAAAATCATTGGATGCAAGTGGATCTACAAGAGAAAGAGAGGAATAGATGGGAAGGTTGAGACCTTCAAAGCGAGGCTTGTTACGAAGGGGTATACTCAGAAAGAGGGTATCGATTATGAGGAGACCTTTTCGTCGGTAGTCATGCTTAAGTCTATCCGGATTCTCTTATGCATAGCAGCTCATATGGATTATGAGGTGTGGCAGATGGATGTCAAGACAGCTTTCCTTAATGGAAGTCTTGAGGAAAACATCTACATGAAGCAACAAGAGGGATTCATTGCTAAGGGCAAAGAACATCTTGTATGTAAGCTTAATCGGTCCATTTATAGATTGAAATAAGCTTCAAGGTCTTAGAACATCCGCTTTGATGAGGTGATCCAGTCTTATGGATTTATTCAATGTCCGGATGAGTCTTGTGTATACAAGAGATGTGACGGAAACGTAGTGGTATTTCTTGTACTATACGTAGATGGCATTTTGTTGATTGGCAACAATATCAAGGTGTTATAGGACGTAAGGGTATGATTGTCCAAACAGTTTGATATGAAGGAGTTGGGAGAGGTGGGACACATCCTTGGATCAAGGTTATAAGGGATCGCAGGAAAAGGATGTTGTGCTTATCCCAAGCTTCATACATAGACACGATTATGGAGCGTTTTAGCATGCAGAACTCCAAGAAGGGTTTTCTACCTTTTAGGCATGGAGTTCTTTTATCTAAGGAGATGTGTCCTAGATCATCTGAGGAGATAGAGGAGA
Organism: Wurfbainia villosa; assembly: GCA_025175895.1. Classification (NCBI taxonomy): domain Eukaryota; kingdom Viridiplantae; phylum Streptophyta; class Magnoliopsida; order Zingiberales; family Zingiberaceae; genus Wurfbainia; species Wurfbainia villosa. Next base: position 30,912,598 of record CM045995.1, read on the forward strand.
TGAAGGTGGTTCTTTATGCTTCAGCAGTAGGAAGCCTCATGTATGTGATGCTCTGTACGAGATCAGATATCTGCTTTGTCGTGGGCATAGTTAGCAGATATCAGAGTAATCCAAGACAGGGACATTGGACTGCGGTAAAGCATATATTGAAGTACCTGAGAAGGACTAGGGATTATATGCTGGTTTACCGGGCAGACCAATTACTCCCTGTGGGTTACACGGATTTCGACTTCCAATCTGATAGGGATAACATTAAGTCTACCTCAGGTTTTGTGTTTACTTTGGGAGGTGGAGCCATTGTACGGAGGAGTGTCAAGCAGAAATGCGTGGTAGACTCCACCATGGAAGATGAGTATGTGGCAGCCTCTAAGGGCGCCAAAGAAGCTGAATGGCTCAGGAACTTCCTGATGGACATGGATGTGATTCCTGGTTTACCCATAACTATCACAATTTATTGTGATAATAGTGGTACAGTTGCATACTTGAAGGAACCACAAGCCCATAAGGCTAGTAAACACATAGAGCACAAGTACCACCTGATACGAGAAATTGTAAAGAGAGGAGAAGTTGTTGTGGCCAAGATTGCATCGGAGGATAACCTGATAGATCCTTTCACTAAGGCCCTTCCGGCGAGAGCTTTTGATAGGCATGTGGAGGGAATGGGGATTAGATGTATGGCACTTTGAGGACATCATAGTCTTTTAGTATAAGTGGGAGATTGTAGGGATGTATACTGAAAAGTCTATCTTTTGTATGAACATCTTTATTTTGGAATAAGAATCACATGATCATTGTTTGCATATTTTTATGGTTATGCAATATTGTCTAATACTTTATATTGTAGATAACATGGTGTGTGGTGTCACACAGGAGATCATGTTATTGGCCCCTTGAAAAGTATAAGTAAAGGCTCACAACCAAGATGGCTTTGGATAAACCATCGGAATGGTTGTAGTGTAATTTTGTATTGGTTTGTCTTGACCATAGAATCACACTAGTGCACTTTGTGTGTATTGAGCAGGACCGACTTAGAGGTGATTTGATTTATTGCTGACTACATAATCGAATCGGACCTCAGATATTATTTAGTACATGCTCTTAATCCCGATATAATAACAGGCACATATACTTAGTACTCATCTCTTTGATTTACCAATGGGCGAGATTTATAGATTAAATCGATAGGCTCGGTAAGTTGGGAGATGATATTATTTATATGGTGTGTCGTTGATTATAGGAGGAAACTGTGTCCTATATATTAGGATGATGATGTCCCCTTGAGGAGCTCATAAGGATCATCATGTAAACCCTGCAGGTGGACTTGTTTCGGCATGATGAAAAGGTTGAGTGGTACTACTCAAGGAGTTAGATGTTGATTAATTAATGGTCAGTAAATTAATTAATCGACAGACATTCGAGATCTTAAACATGGGGAGAAAATGTACAAATAATATATGAAACCCATATTATCATATGGGGGTTGGTGAGGCAGATCAAAGATGATCCTTTAGTGGATTGGATCATCATTAGTGGATCGGACTTTATGTGGGCTTGATCCATAGGTGGCCAAGACCCAACTCCTCCTCATGGTCCCTAATGTAGCCTATTAACACCTCATGATGCTTAGATCCAATGGATAGAAACAAAACTCTAAGATCCATAGGTAGAGATTAAATCTCTAAGATCCGACAGTTGAGATTAAATCTCTAGATCCGACGGTTGAGATTAAATCCCTAGAACCAATGGAGGAGATTAATTCATGACTTATCCCTAACTCTATAAAAGGAGGGCATGGGGAGTTGGCGTGGATGACAATAGAAGAGATCTAGGGTTTGAGTAGCAAGAAGGTGAATCCTAGTTGAGATATGATTAGGGTTAGGGTTTGGAGGCTAGGGCGGCACAAAATAAGGCAAGGTTTCCTTTCTTCTTCCTTGTCTTGTGGCCGGCGTCCAGTTTGTTTCTAGCCCTTCCCAGCCTTTGGACGGCACCCAAAAGCTCCCTTCTCCCTCTCCTTAGGTGGTGGAAACAAGATATAGGGTTTCCCTTGGTGTCTTGATTGTTTTCCATCATCTTCTCCACCTTCTAGTTGGCCAGCGGCAAGGACATTGTATGCTCCTTGTTGGTTGGTTTTAGGGAGGAGAAAATCCTTGTTTCTACTCTTCCTCTTTCTTTTGAAGAGCAAGGAAGGAAGATTTGCGATCTTGGAGCTTCGACTTTTGGTAGATCGTCGCCCACACGACGTCCAAAAGGAGGAAGGTCATACATTAGAAGATCGAGAGGTATACCTATTCTACTTTCTTCTTTTGTTTGTTGCTTGTTTTTGTTTTTCAATTATAAGCATGTTATAAATCTGTAAATGGCTAAATAATACTTGGATCCCAAGCATAAACACGAAAACCGGCGATCAAGACATCGTCTATTCCTCGGCTACTCGTAGAATAGAGGATGGTCGCTTGAACAACTAGTTTGTTCAAGTGACCTCTCTAAACGAATAACACGACGATGACTTGGTGGTTTGGGCTATCCGTTTTGTCTAGGATTAATTTTTTTTTAATCCGGGGACATCCAAGGGATCGCCATGGACAAGCTACCGAGGTGAAGTGGGAAGCAAAGTTTCCCCTCATGGACTCGTTAAGAAAAACCCTTCACCGCGATCCTAGACCGCGTATGATGGGGCAATTCACTATAAGTCTCCTTCTCGTTGGAGGTAGGAGACAACGAATACAAAACCTCAAAGAATAGAAGGAGAGGTAATAAGCCTACATCTCCTCTTAGAAATGTAAAGCTCGAATAAAAAAATACAACAACTAAAAGGAGACTACCGACTTAGATGAAGCAAGGTTGCGTGCGTTGTCGACATTACGACAACGTAGTGTTGTTGTCAGAGGCGCGACATTGTTGGAGCACTTTGGGAGCAATGAATGATGATCCAAAAGGGTGAAAACCCCCTTCTTTTATATCCCTTCAAACCCTAGCTCGTTGAGATTTTGATATGAGTCAAAGCTCCTTATCTCCCCAAGATAAGAGGAGCATATCTTGATTTTCTTTGAGCTGGACAGTTTGAATAGCAATCGACTGATGACCTTCATCAGTCGACTAATGCTAGTAGTAATTGACTGCTAATAGCCAGTAGTTGACTCCCAGCTTGGTCACTCTCCTGCATTAAAGAGTTAGCACAAAAATACAAGTAAAGGATACTTTGACGATTCCTTGCCATCTGTTCTCGACCTAGACCTTCTTCGAGAAGTCTTAGTTGGATCGCCGCCTAAGTTCGTCACCATACAAAGGACATGACATCACTATTACTCCGCACTCATGCTTACCTCCAGTCCTTCCTGACCAGTCACTTAGCTTCCAGTCTTCCACCTTGGTTCCTCGACTCCACAAGGTTCTCCCGGTGTCGCCCGACCACCACGGTTTCTCGTCCCGAGATTCTCCGGGTGTCGCTGACCTTCAGCTTAGCTTAAACACTTCCTACACACTTAACACAACTCATGAGATAACAATAAGAGCTTAACTTTGAGCCTTTTCCATAATCAAAACCTAGGTTCGATTATCTGGTGCCACTGCATCAACAATCTCTCCCTTTTGATCTATGGCAAACCGATTCAAAGTTAAGGGAATTTGAGCATGAAATGAAGTAGTAATAACATAAGTAGTAAACATGTAGTACTAAGCAAGTATGAAATAAGTAAGTGTGAACATAAGTAACTTATGAGTAGTAAATTAGGTTATTTTTCAAGGCCTCCCCCTTAACCCTAGGTGAGTTTTGAAAAAGAAACCTGAAGTTCTTCAGATGAAGTTTAAAAAACTTTTACTGCCCCTTAACTTTGCCCTCTTCTCCCCCTTTTGTCATATATTAAAAAATAGGGGTGTATTTATAAAGAAGGTGTGTATTTAAAAGATTAATAGGAGAAGAAATGTTATATGCATTTGTAAAATCATTGAAAAGATAGAAAAATCAAGTCCAAGCATGTGTCCCTTTTGAAGTCCTAGGGATCGTGAAAAGGTGTAGGAAAATTTTATGTTTTTATTCCTCTGCACCAACAATATTAAACTAGTTTTTTTTTTTTTGAGAGAAAGTGTATAATAGCTAGTGTTGGTAAAGTGAGTCTTTGAAACTACCTACAAACATAGTCTTTGATTTCAAAATGTTGAAATGTCGATGGCCGGCTAGAGGGGGGGGGGGTGAATAGCATTTAATCGTCGTACAATGGAATTTGCTCGTTCTTGCTTGTCGCTTGTCTACGATTATCGTTAGCGTAGCGAAAATGATAGAAATGCAAAACAAATACAATAAAACACACAAGACACAACAATATACGTGGTTCGGAACCTTAGGGTTCCTACTCCATGGGTGAGCTCAACGAGCTCGTGTTATGCGCACGACACTAACAACACTCCTTCTCGACAACACGTCGGAGGTGGAGAAACCTCGTACAAGCAATTACAACAGTAATATAAAAATACAAGCAAATAGGAAGAACACAAATGAAATATTTATACAAATGGATTTGATCACTTTTGCTTGTTGCTTGCTTTGGTTTGGCTCTTGAAGGCCTAGAATGCAACAACAATTCCCCTCCATAATCTCCCCAAAACTCTTGTTGAAATCCTCCCCCAAGCTCCTCCTTTTATGCTTGCCTCGGGCTGATTTTGTGCCGATCAGTCGACTGCTCATGACCTTCCGTCGACTGCTGCTGTAGCCGTTGTCTTACAATGGTTGAATCCACGTTGGCAAAAACCCAACGGATAACCATCAGTCGACTGTCCTACCCATCAGTCGACTGGTAACCCCATCAGTCAAGTGCTTGCAGTGATCACTCGACTGGAAAACATTCTGTGACCGAATTCACCCCGATTAGTCGACTGATATCAATCATCAGTTGACTAATGGCATCGATAAATAACCGCCTCCTCTGCAATCGATCGCTCGCCGTAACTCCTCGATCAAACACCGATCGAGTCCAATCGACCTAGAGTAGTCGACTGGTACCTATACCAGTCGGCTGATGTCAGGTAAAACTTCAAACACAAGTTGTTTGAGCATTCGATCGTCGTGTAAACCCTCAAACACCATATTTGAGCATCCGACACTCAGTCTTAGCCACTTGGCCAAGTCCACCTCATCTTCTCATGGAGTTCCCCACCGAAGCTCTCTTCCCTCGGCCTACATCCCTCGGATGCACCAAGCGCACTACTTCGCAATGTCATCCTTTGCGTCTCTTGCCCTCGAAGTATGCTTCCCTTGGACCTAACTTCATTCGCTCCCCGTCCGGTGGTCCCTCAGATGCACCAAGCGCACAGCTTCGCAATGCCATCCTTCACCGACTCAAGGACCCCAAGCCTAGTGAACTTGCCAAGTCCTCAAGACTTCCCACACCAAGCCTCATGCTTGGATTTTCCATGCCATGCCTCATGTTTGGACTTTTCACCACCAAGGCTACACACTTGGATTTACGTGGACAACCCTATGTCAGACTTCCCATGATAATCCCATGTCATGTGTTTTTTCAAACATCAAAATACAATTCAAGTCAAACTTGAGTTCTGGGCCGATTGCACCAACAATCTCCCTCTTTTTGATGTTTGACAAAACCTCAAACTCAAGTCTATCAATTATCCCCAATTGTCAATTCTCACATCCCAAAGAGAATTCCAACTATCCAAATTGGTAACTTCTCCCCCTTTTTGACAACATCAAAAAGGTCCTCCCCAAGAGTATGAATGTCTCATATCCCAATGAGATCTTACAATCTCTCCCTTGGAGGAAAACACATGCCTATAATCTTTCTAGTGATAAGTCCCATATCACTTAAGAGAGACCATCTCCCAATTTTCCTCCCATGAGGAAAAATACACATCCATCTTCCCATGATGGATACCTCCCCCTAAAGGCTTACTCCCCCTTGACCATTGCACCAACAATGTCTTTAGAGATTCCCTAAGCCAATAGGAACATTTAAATAATCAATATTAAGGCAAAGTTCAACAATGAACTCTCATCCACCTTAAAATTGATACTCACCCTAAACACTTCTTCTAATCCATATATAATGGATTTCCACCCTTTCTGATGTTCTCCAAAGCATGTCCTAGGGTTAGGAGTGGTTAGGGGACCAAAACATAGCTGAATATGGGCATAACAATCATGGTTTACCCGAAATCAGCATTATTAGTCGGCTCTCTCAGAGATCAATCGACTCCTTCCCACATCAGTCAACTACCATCCTTGGAAGTCGACTGATAACTGCAAAATGCAATTTTCAAATTTTCAGAACAAAATTTCCGAAATTCATCAGTAAATATACATACATTGAAATATCATGAAAATTTGTACGTACATTACTTATCACAAACTTTATGGGTGAAAAATATCAGAAAATTATTTTACCCACAAAATACCAAGATTGATATAAAGTTCAAAAGTTAAGAAAAGCTTCAATATTGAGCCCTCTTTGTATCACCTCATTCAATGGTGATTGCTATCAAAAGATAGACTTCACCAAGGTTTTTCAAAATATTTTTGAAATGTTTTTAAATTCTTTAATTCCTTTTTCCTAAACATCTCACTTGTATCTAAATGTGTAAGACATATACAAGTCAAGTATTAGTGAGATGTGGAGTCTTTGTTATTTAGGGTTGTAGGGTGGATGCTTCGGAGGCTCATTGGCTCCCATGTCCCCGGATTAAAATTTTCACTAATGAAAGAATTAATCCGGATGGGATGAGCTTCCTTAGCACAACCTATTCGTCGTCGTGCTAACAACTTGAGTGGTCGCTTGAACAAACTAGTTGTTCAAGCAACACAACTCTTCTAGTTGGTTAGCCGCGGAAGAGACGACGGATGGATCGCCGGTTTTTGTGTTTGTCTTCGGGGTCCATGATTATACAATATATATTCATACACACACATGCATAATCAAAACAAATAAGAACATGCTCAGATCTGTACATAAAGTTAAAATAACTTTATACCTCACGATCTTCTACCGTATGTCCTATCCTTCTCGTGGACGACGTGTGGACGAAGTTCCTCCACGAGTAGAAGCCTTCTAGATCGCTTTCTTCTCTACCTTGTCCGCTGCGAACAAAGAGGAGAACTCGCAAATACCTTTCCTATCTAGAACTGGCCACCAAATTAGGGAATTTGGTGCAACCGCCGGCCAAGGAGCAATGGATGATGCGCCGGCCAACTTCAAGAAGAGTTGCCGCCGGCCACTTTGGAGAATAGGGAGAAGGAAGAGAACCGGCCACCAATGGGAGGAGAACCGCCGGCCAAGGAAGAAGGGAAAGACCTTAAGGTTGGGCGCCGGCCAAGTATTGATGGTGCAAGTTGGGCATCGGCAACAACTAGAAGGAAGAAGAAGTTGCCGCCCAACCCTAGCTCCAAACCCTAGCCGCCCACCTCCAAAAGCCAAACCCTAATTCTTTCAAAAATCACCCTTGCCGCCCAACCAAAGCCTCTATTTATATAATTAGGCTTAAGCCTCCTTTAATCTCCACCGTCGGACCTAGGGATTTAATCTCCACCGTCGGATCTAGGGTTTTATCCCAACCGTCGGATCTAGGGTTTAATCCCAACCGTCGGATCTAGGATTTCATCCCAACCGTCGGATCTAAGGTTTCATCCCAACCGTCGGATCTAGGGTTTTATCCCAACCGTCGGATCAAGGGATTTAATTCCTACCGTCGATTCTAGGATTTCATCCTAACCATCGGATCTAGGGATTTAATCCCAACCGTTGGTTCTAGGGTTTCATCCAACCATCGGATCTAGGGATTTAATCCCAACCGTTGGTTCTAGGTTTTGTTTTACATTCTTGGATCTAGACTTCACAAGGATTATATTAGGCTACGATAGGGACCATAAGGAGGAGTTGGGTCTTGGCCACCCGATGGATCGGAACCACACAAACTTGATCCATCAATGATGTTCCATTCCACTAGAGGATAATCATTGAACTACCTCACCAACCCCCATAAATCAATATGGGCTCCATATATTATTTGTACATTAATCTCCCCGTGTTTAAGATATCGAATGTCCGTCAATTAATTGATTTACTGACCATCAATTAATTAACATCTAATTCCTCGAGTAGTACCACTCAACCTTATCATCATGTTGACTAAGTCAACCAGCTAGGTTTACATGATGAACCTTATGAGCTCCTCAAGGGGACATAATCAACCTAATATATAGGACACGGTTTCCTCCTATAATCAATGGCACACCATGTAAATAATATTATTTCCCAACTTACCGGACGTATTGATTTAATCCATCTAAATCTCACCCACTGGTAAATCAAAGAAATAAACACTAAGTACATGTGCCCATTATTATATCGGGATTAAGAGCATGTACAACATAATATCCGAGGTCCGATTCAATTATGTAGTCAGTACTAAATTGAATCACCTCTATGTCGGTCCTACTCAATACACCTAAGTGTACTAGTGTAACTCTATGTTCAAGATAAAACAATACCAAGCTACACTACAACCATGCCAATGGTTTGTCCAAAACCATCTTGGTTGTGAGCCTCTACTTATATTTTACAAAGGTGCATTAAACATGATCTTCTGTGCCACACCAAGCACCATGTTATCTACAATGTAAAATATTAGACAATATGCACACATATATAATGAATATATAAAATGCAAATAATGATCATGTGATTCTTATTTCAAAATAAAATGTTCATACAAAAAGAGCTAGGCTTTCAGTATACATTCCAACAATCTCCCACTTATACTAAAAGACTATGCCGTCATCACTCTGCCATACATCTGATCCCCATGTCCTCCACATGCCTATCAAACGCTTTCACTGGAAGGGCCTTAGTGAATGGATCCCCCAGGTTATCCTCTGATGCAATCTTGGCGACAGCAACTTCTCCTCGCTTTACGATCTCTCATATGAGGTGGTACTTGCGCTCTATGTGTTTACTTGCCTTATGGGCTCGTGGTTCCTTCGAGTTTGCAACTACACCACTGTTATCACAATAAATTGTGATAGTTCTGGGCAAACCAGGAATCACATCCAAGTCCATCAAGAAGTTCCTGAGCCATACAGCTTCCTTGGCTGCCTCAGAGGCTGCCACATACTCAGCTTCCATGGTAGAGTCCGCCACGCATTTCTGCTTGACACTCCTCCATACTATGGCTCCACCTTCAAAAGTAAAGACAAACCCTGAGGTAGACTTACTCTTGTCCCTATCTGATTGGAAATCCGAATCCGTGTAACCCACAGGGACTAATTGATCTGCCCGGTAAACCAGCATATAATCCCTAGTCCTTCTTAGGTACTTCAATATATGATTTACCGCAGTCCAATGTCCCTGTCCAGGATTACTCTGATATCTGCTAACCATGCCCATGGCAAAGCAGATATCCGGTCTCGTACATAGCATAGCATACATAAAGCTTCCTACTGCCGAAGCATAAGGAACCGCCTTCATGTCCTCTATCTCCTTTGATGTTTTGGGACACATCTCTTTAGATAAAGGAACTCCATGCCTAATGTAGGGGATCGATATGGCCGGCTAGAGGGGGGTGAATAGCCCTCGTACGTTGGACGTCGTAAATTGCTCGTCTACAAAAGATTAGCGCAAGCGGAATATACAAATACAAATAGACAAAGCAAAAGATAAACAATAAAACAAATGCTAACACGATGGTATAACGTGGTTCACGGCTACGCCGCTAATCCACGGTCCGATTCATCCACGGTGAATCACTCCACCAAAACCAATCACTATCGGTCTCTCCTTTGCACAAAGCTAGGTGGAGGTAACCTTTACAACCAAGATCACTCTTCTTACAATAGGATTGAAGTAAAGACAAGTAAGAAGAGTTTAGAGCTTGTGGGGCACTAGGAAGATCGTTTGGAGTATGAGCATTAGCCTCTCAAAGGCTTACACCCTCTCTTTTTATAGAGAGGGCTAACTTCTTCCCGTTTGCTGCCATCAGTCGACTGCCGCCCTTGGCAGTCGACTGTCGTCACTACAACGGCCTCCGAACACGTCGGATCCCGACCGTTGTAGTCCAACTCTTGTCGATCGATGGACCTCATCACGATCGGCCGCTCGTAGTCGACCGCCTGGGCCGGCTACGAACGGCCTGCGGTCGAACCTTTATTCGACTAATATCGTCCGCCCAGCAATGATCGATGGTCTTGATGATCATGGGCTTTATGTGGGCCTTTTTAAAAATAAAAGAAAATAAGCCAAAAAGGGGTGCAAGGCCTAGGAATTGAACCCCAAACCTCTAGAGATAGCCAAGCCTTATAGATGCACCCACTAACCAGAAGCCCAATAGGATTATATGATTAAGGAAGAGGGGGAAACTATAGATAAATGGGACTAAGAGTAAATGAAGAGGCATGGAAAAGAAAAGAGGAACTTCTCTTCCTCCCCCCTTTATAAAGAAGAGGGAAGATTGGATTTGGTCACTTCCACCCTTCTTCTTCTTCTCCTCACCGAATTCTAGCTTCTTCTCCACCTTTGGCCGAATTTCATCCAAGCAAGAGAAGGCTAGGGTTGGTTCTTCCTTAGGTTTTCCTTCCACCAAAAAGCAACGCGAAGGAAGTAAGTATCCCTCACCTGCATATGTATGTTAATTGAATTAGTTAAAAGTCTAAACCCTAAAAAGCCTATAAGGGCCATTCGGCCACCTTTGGTCTCTTAGGTTACAATGAAGTTCATACCATGAAATTTATGGAATTTGTATGCATATGTATGTTACTTGAATTAGGTTAAAAGTCTAAACCCTAAAAAGCCTATAAGGGCCATTCGGCCACCTTTGGTCTCTTAGGTTACAATGAAGTTCATACCATGAATTGTATGCTATGCTATGTTAATGAAATAAGCTATGTTGTTATGAAATGAAGTATGCTACGCTATGTTAATGAAATGAAGCATGATGTGTATGAAATGAAGTATGCTATGCTATGTTAATGAAATGAAGCATGATGTGTATGAAATGAAGTATGCTATGCTATGTTAATGAAATAAGCTATGTTGTTATGAAATGAAGTATGCTATGCTATGTTAATGAAATGAAGCATGATGTGTATGAAATGAAGTATGCTATGCTATGTTAAAGAAATAAGCTATGTTGTAAAATTAGCATATAAGTATTTTACTTTATGGTGCATGGCACCTTAACAAGGTCCAAGAAGGGATGGGCTCCTAAGATGCCTAGGTCGATGGAATAAGACTCGTGCCTAGGATGGGCTTCTATGTATGATTGCCCCTAGGTCGATGGAATAAGATTCGGGCCTAGTACGGGATGGGCTCCAAGATGCCTTAGGTCGATGGAGTAAGACTCGGGCCTAGGATGGGCTTCTACGCTATGACGATTGCCCCTAGGTCGATGGAATAAGACTCGGGCCTAGGAACCTATTAGGTTCGGCTAAGCAGTTCGGAGTATACATTACTGCGTATCGATTGCATACCCGAGTTACGAAATAGGTAACTCATTAGATAACTCATCATCCGTCGACCATCTCCAGCAGAGTCCTATTCCCTTCGCTCCTTATGTTAGATGATATGCCATAATGTTTAAGTTACATTATGTTAGGTATTACCATAATGTTTAAGTTACATGTTATGTTAGATGATATGTCATAATGTTAAGTTACATGTTATGTTAGATGATATGCCATAATGTTTAAGTTACATGTTATATTAGATGATATGCCATAATGTTTAAGTTACATGTTATGTTAGATGATATGCCATAATGTTTAAGTTACATGTTATGTTAGATGATATGCCATAATGTTTAAGTTACATGTTATGTTAGATGATATGCCATAATGTTTAAGTTACATGTTATGTTAGATGATATGCCATAATGTTTAAGTTACCTGTTATTATGCTAGATGATATGCCATAATATGTTTAAGTTACATTATATGTTAGATGATATGTCATGATGTATAAGTTACATGTTATGTTCGATGCTATGATGTTAGGTTACTAAGTTACCTATGATGCATATTATCTTGATTAAGTATATATATATTTCATGTTATGCTGCTAAGTTAGGGATGATCCATGCTATATTATCTCATGTTACTTAAGCTACAAGTTAAGTTGATGATGCCATGTATGTTACGTGATATATTGATTATATGTTATAAATGCTACAAGTCATGATTAATGATGATGTATGATTTTTTTGTGAGTAGGACAGGATCTTACTAAGCCTATGTGCTTATAGTTTATCTTTCCCTCGTACTGCAGATAAGGGTAAGGGATGGATAAACTAAAGGGAGCAGCAGGAGGGGTCAATGTGTGTGGTAGTGGCATGGTGGAGAAGATCCGTTAAGTCTACTTATACGTGTATTACCTATGATGATGATGCCTATGGATGTCTTTACTTATGTCTCCCTATGACAATGATGTTATGAAACTACTAAGCCCTAAGTATCTATATATATATATGATGCATGCTTTACGTTGATAAGAAGAAGTAAAGAAGAATGCCTTATGAAGTAAGAAGAAGTATCTATGCATGCTATGCTATGAAACATACTCTATGTTAAGAAGAAGTGTTAATGCATATTTATGTTTAAAAGAATCAAAAAAAAATATATAGGTCTTAAGTTTTCCGCTGTAAGAAAGAAGAAGTATATATATATGTATATATATATAAAGTCTTCCGCTGTATGAAATGTATGTACGGTCGCGTGCCACACGCCTCCGGACATTTAGGGTCCCTGGAAGGGCTAAGCGTGACAATACCAATCGAACTCACTGATTGAGTAGCAATGACTGCCATGACATGGCAGTCGACTGGTGTCGGGAAAACCCATCCGACACTTGGCCAAATGGCCAAGTTTCACCTAAGAGCTACCCTTCCCCGGGTTACAATCGCTCACTCTCATTTCTCGGAGTCCCTCGCCTTCGAAGTTCTCTTCGTTCTCGGCCACGTCCCTCGGCAGCATCAGGCGCACGGCTCTGCAATGCTCCTTCGCGTCTCTTGCCTCGAAGTCTACTTCCTCCGGCTTCACTCCAAGCTTCTCGTCCGGCGGTCCCTCGGATGCTCCAAGCGCACGGCTTCCGCAAAGCTTTCCTTCACCGACTCAAGGCACGAGTCATGAGATGTGAAACTCGCCACGGCTCCATGTGCGAATTACTAAGTCCTGCACGACTTCAACGCACATATCACATCAACATATCAAACTAACTTAAACCCTTTGCCACACCATCAAAACCATATCACGGCAAGAGATTGCCCTAACAATCTCCCCCTTTTTGATGTGTGGCAATCCGTTTAAGTTAGGTAAAAACATTTGATATAAATTCTAAGGTAAGAAAGCATGTAAAGATAAACATGATATAGCAACATGCAACTCCCCCTTAATCCATGAAACTCTCCATGCAAATTTTCTCCCCCTATCATATATTTCTCCCCCTAAAATATATTTCTCCCCCTAAAATAATTAACTTAAACATAATTATTTCTCCCCCTTTGACACCATCAAAAAGATTAACACTAAGTTATAAGCTCATGGCATCAAGTATAATGGAGGAAAAATATGACAAGTTGATTTAAAATTGGGTACCACTTGTTGATGGCATTAAGTATATTTCCACCACTTGTTGTAGGTTTACAAACTGAATTCGGCCTTCAATATCCTGATTTACCACGGATCATTTATCGATGTAGCGGTCAGTAGCCAAAGGAATCAAATTTCGATTTTACGGGAATTTCAGAAATGCATTATAAATTCCAGAAAATTTGAAAAATCATAAAATTTGGGGAACATATTTCTATTAAGTATATCTATCAAGGAAAAATAGTTTTTCATGAAAACTCATTATATTTTCTTGTTTTTGCCAAAAATCCAAAGGTTCTAAAAACCACTAGGTTTTTGATCATTCTAGTATCCATTTTAGCACCTAGTCTTGCTTTGAATTGTTCCAAAACATGAATACATAGATTTTAGATTAAGAAATTGTTTTGAAAACATATGAAATATCCAACCATGATCTTTGGGCAATATGTCTATGAATTAAACATAAGCCTTCCCCATGATTGGTCTATTATTGCTATTTTGATACTTTAAATGACCATCTAAATGCCATAGGCATTAGTGGACATTTGTATCATCCTAATATCTCACCCATGCTAAGTTTGCAATCAAGTTAGCCTATAGTGAGTGTGAGATGTATCCTAGGGGGTATTTGTATATACTTAACCCATATATTCATGCAATTCTATCATGGTTAAGTATCAACCTAACATCCTACATGATCATAATGACATATATGATTTAATTTCACATTATGATCATGAAATGCATGTTTTCATCAATTTATAACCATGCATTAGGTATTATATGATGATAATAAACAACTTATCACCTAAAGCATGATTTAAACCTATTTCTCATGATAACGTGCCAAATTTCAAAAACATAAATCATGATTGCAAATATACATAGGAATTACATCAATCATCATGATTTAAGCATTATTACCTATTTATGGGTACGTTATCATCACCCAACACTATCTAAAAAATGTTGACCCGTCATCCTAAGTCAACCAAATTATGATATAGGTCAAGTTCATATGGTTGACTACCCTAGGGGTTATTCTAACCCTTAAGAATGGATTTTGGAACCCAAAATAAGTTCTTTCCTATTGGGTTCACTAAATATTCCTTGGGGATCCATTTCCTAGCAATTACTTTCTTTTTATCTTGTCCCCTAGCTATTAGGCATTTATAGGCCTTTTCATTTTTCTTTTCTTTGTATCCTAGGCCTTTCTTGTTGAAACTAGCTCTTTGGCTCCCTAAGATCATATTTAAGGTGTTGGAGCCAATAGTGAATTTCTCTAGGGCTTTGGTTAAGTAATCTACCTTTTCCCTTAATGCCCTATTTTCCTCTATGCATGCATCATTAACATTTAAAGGCATATAATCATGTGAGCATGCATCATCTAAGCTAGAAGAAATACTATCATTTAAGCATGCCTTTTCTAATTTTTGTTCTAATTCCTTAATTTGTTCAAGCATGCATTTATTTTTCTTCTTTGCCCTAAATAAATCCTTAGTTAAACTAGAAATCATAGAAACTATTTTACTAGGTGAGAGATTGGTTACCATAGTTTCCATGTCCTCTTCTTCGGATGAGGAGGATGTGGAAGCTCCCCCTTCATTTGAGCTCTCCCCATTTGAGCTTGATCCTTCATTTTCGGATGAAGAGCAATCCAAGTCATCAAAGGCCATCAAGGCCAAATTGGTGACAAAGGCATTCTCCTCATCCGATGATGAGGAGGAGGATGAGGATGGATCATCCCAAGTCCTTGCCTTGAGAGCCTTAGCCTTTCCCTTCTCCTTTGTCTTCTTCTCCTCTTCCTTCTTTTTCTTGCTCCCCTTTTTCTTCTTCTTTTCTTCTTTCTTCCTTGCTCTTGTTTAGGAGAGGACAATTGTCCCTTATGTGCCCTTCTCCTTGGCAATTGTAGCATATGACCTTCCCCCTTGGTCTTCTCATCCTATCATTAGATTTATCAAATCTAAAATTCTTAAATGCACGTCTTACCCTCCTTACCATGTAGGCTTCGGTGCTATCCATGGAGGAGGAGGAAGATGCTTCATCGGAGGAGGAGGTGATTTCCATCTTCTTCTTCCCCTTACTTGCCAATAATGCTACTCCTCTTGAGGGTTGAATTTTAGGCTCCTCTTGTATTCCCTCGAGCCTAGTTTCGTGGAGTTCCATTGTTGAGAAGAACTCCTCCAAGGTGCTCACTTCTAAATTCTTTGAGATATAGAATGAGTCCACCATGGAGCTCCACTTTGAGGACCGGGGAAAGGCATCTATGGCCTTCATTACCATATCCCGGTTTGATAGCTTCTCACCTACACTTGTTAGCCCAATTAAAATTTCTTTAAACCTAGAGTGTAGTGAGGTTACCTTTTCTCCCTTTTCTAGTTTTATATTGGATAGTTGGGAGTGGAGGAGGTCTCTCCTTGCTAGCTTGGCCTCGGATGTGCCTTCATGGAGTTCTATAAGCTTCTCCCACATCTCTTTGGCGCTAGCACATTCTCCGATCCGGTTGATCTCTTGTTGAGGGAGCACATTGTAGAGATGGTGCTTGGCTTTGGAGTTTGCAAGGTGCTCCTCTCTTTGCCTCTTGGTCCACCTAGATTTCTCTATTGGCTTCCCCTCTTCATCCCTAGGCAAAACGAAACCGGATTCCATTGTAATCATTATATCAAAATCCGTTTCGAAAAATACCTCCATTCGCTTCTTCCACCAAGCGAATTCTCCTTCAAACTTCGGAGGATGGATGTTGGAGCCGGCCATTTTAAAAGTTGCTTGTTGTGGCGGTTAGTCCTTGACAAGCTTTCCTCGGCTCTGATACCACTTGTAGGGGATCGATATGGCCGGCTAGAGGGGGGTGAATAGCCCTCGTACGTTGGACGTCGTAAATTGCTCGTCTACAAAAGATTAGCGCAAGCGGAATATACAAATACAAATAGACAAAGCAAAAGATAAACAATAAAACAAATGCTAACACGATGGTATAACGTGGTTCACGGCTACGCCGCTAATCCACGGTCCGATTCGTCCACGGTGAATCACTCCGCCAAAACCAATCACTATCGGTCTCTCCTTTGCACAAAGCTAGGTGGAGGTAACCTTTACAACCAAGATCACTCTTCTTACAATAGGATTGAAGTAAAGACAAGTAAGAAGAGTTTAGAGCTTGTGGGGCACTAGGAAGATCGTTTGGAGTATGAGCATTAGCCTCTCAAAGGCTTACACCCTCTCTTTTATAGAGAGGGCTAACTTCTTCCGTTTGCCGCCATCGATCACCGCCCTTGGCGATCATTACTACAACGGCCTCCGAACACGTCGGATCCGCCGTTGTAGTCAACGGAACTCTTGTCGATCGGCGATGGACCTCATCGATCATCGCCTCCGTAGTCGATCGCCCGATCGGCTACGAAACGGTCTGGCCGAACCTTTATTGACGGCCGATCACCGCCTTCAGCGATCGGGATCTTGATCGATCGGCCCACGATGGCGGCCGCGCACAATCCGGTCGATCATATACGGTCGAACTCACTCGACTCGAGCAATCGACTTCCATGACATGGCAATGATCGGTGGTGTCGGGAAAACCCATCCGACACTTGGCCAAATGGCCAAGTTTCACCTAAGAGCTACCCTTCCCTGGGTTACAATCGCTCACTCTCATTTCTCAGAGTCCCTCGCCTTCGAAGTTCTCTTCGTTCTCGGCCACGTTCCTCGGCAGCATCAGGCGCACGGCTCTGCAATGCTCCTTCGCGTCTCTCGCCTCGAAGTCTACTTCCTCCGGCTTTACTCTAAGCTTCTCGTCCGGCGGTCCCTCGGATGCTCCAAGCGCACGGCTTCCACAAAGCTATCCTTCACCGACTCAAGGCACGAGTCATGAGATGTGAAACTCGCCACGACTCCATGTGCGAATTACTAAGTCCTGCACGACTTTAACGCACATATCACATCAACATATCAAACTAACTTAAACCCTTTGCCACACCATCAAAACCATATCACGGCAAGAGATTGCCCTAACACCTAAAAGGTAGAAAACCTTTCTTGGAGTTTTGCATGCTAAAACGAGCAAGGATAGTGTCAATGTATGAAGCTTGAGACAAGCACAACATCCTTTTCTTGCGATCCCTTATAACTTTGATCCCAAGGATGTGTCCCACTTCTCCCAAGTCCTTCATATCAAACTGTTTGGACAACCATACCCTTACGTCTGATAACATTTTGATATTGTTGCCAACTAACAAAATGATCTACGTATAGTACAAGAAACACCACTACGTTTCCGTCACATCTCTTGTATACACAAGGCTCATCCGGACTTTGAATAAATCCATATGATTGGATTACCTCATCAAAGCGGATGTTCCAAGATCTAGAAGCTTGCTTCAATCCATAAATGGACCGATTAAGCTTACATACAAGATGCTCTTTGCCTTTAGCAATGAATCCCTCTGGTTGCCGCATGTAGATGTTCTCCTCAAGACTTCCATTAAGGAAAGCTGTCTTGACATCCATCTGCCAAATCTCATAATCCATATGAGCAGCTATAGATAAGAGAATCCGGATAGACTTAAGCATAGCTACCAGCGAAAAGGTCTCCTCATAATCGATACCCTCTTTCTGAGTATACCCTTTCGCAACAAGCCTAGCTTTGAAGGTCTCAACCTTCCCGTCTACTCCTCTCTTTCTCTTGTAGATCCACTTGCATCCAATGGTTTTTACACCATCGGGTGGGTCTACTAGCTCCCAGACCTGATTAGAATCCATAGATTCTATCTCTGAATTCATCGCTCTTTGCCAAGATACTGCATCTCTATCTTGGATTGCCTCGTCATATGTCCAGGGATCAGGTTCATGTTCACCAGGGACTAAGTCCGAAGACTCTCCCAAAAACATGAATCTATCGGGTTGTCTAACAACCCTCCCACTACGACGAGGTGCCTCCTGTGTATGCTCTGTGACACGCGGTGCGTGCTGACTTGTGGTGTCTCCTCTTACGGTGATGAAGTCGGGACTTCACAACTCCTCAAGAACAATCCTACTCGTGGGCTTGTGGTTCATCACATAGTCCTCCTCTAGAAATCTGGCATTCGTACTCACGATCACCTTCTGATCTCTAGGACTATAGAATAAACCACCCTTCGTTCCCTTAGGGTAGCCAACAAACAAGCGCGCATGCGAGATTCCAACCTACCAAAGATCTCCCTTCAAAGACATGTCTTTGGACTACCCCAAATCCGAATATGTCTTAGACTAGGCTTTTGCCCAGTCCACAACTCTGTGGGAGTAGAGGGTACTGACTTAGATGGAACCAAGTTCAGAATGTGTGCTGCTGTTTCCAGAGCAAACCCCCAGAACGAATGAGGTAACTTAGAATAACTCATCATCGATTTGACCATCTCCATAAGAGTCCTATTCCTTCGCTCTGCCACACCATTCTGCTGGGGTGTGCCAGGTGCGGACAATTGGGATTGAATCCCAGCCTCTGATAAGTAACTCCTAAACTCTCCCAAGAGGTACTCGCCACCACGATCAGATCGTAATGTCTTGATACTTTTACCTTGACGGTTCTCCACATCAGCCTTGAATTCTTTGGACTTGTCAAAGCATTCAGACTTGCGGCGCATCAAGTAAATGTATCCATACCTTGAATAATCGTCTATAAAAGAGACAAAGTATTCAAAACCACCTCTTGCCTGGATAGACATAGGACTGCACAAATCAGAATGAACCAATTCTAACACATCTTTGGCCCTATACCCCTTGGCCTTGAAGGGCCTCTTGGTCATTTTACCTTCCAAGCAAGATTCGCAGGTTGGGAGATCCTCCACCACCAATGAACCCAAAGGTCCATCAGCTATCAACCTTTGAATTCTACTTAGGTTAATATGACCAAGCCTTAGATGCCAAAGATATGTTTGGTTCATTTGCGAAGGTTCTTTTCTCTTATTAGATTTAGAAGATGAGCTATTTACTTCTATTTGCATCGTGGGAGTTTTTGGTTCAAGAGTATATAAATTGCCAACCAATGTACCAGAACAGATAATCTCCCTATTCCTTTTTATAACCACCTTGTCATTAAAAGAAACAGAATATCCATCCATAAACAATTTAGAAACTGAAATTAAATTCTTTCTAAAAGTAGGTACATAAAGACAATTTCTTAAAACCAAAAATTTATTCCTATCAAAAGATAAATAAACGTCTCCCACTGCAATAGCCGCCACCTTTGAAGCATTGCCCATGAAGACGGTAATCTCTCCTTCAGCTAGTCGTCGGGTTTCCTGGAACCCCTGCAAAGTATTGCAGACATGATCAGTGGCTCCTGTATCTACACACCAGGCACTGGTAGATAACACCGCTAAACATGTTTCAACAACTAAACAAGAAGATATACCTTTGTTCTTACGGCGAGGATAGTCCGCCTTCCAATGTCCAGTCTGCTTGCAAGTGAAGCACTTGCCTTTCGGCTTCTTCACTCCTGCCTGAGGTCCTGCTGCCACCTTCTTCGCTCCACCTTGCTTCTTCTTCTTCTTACCTTTCGGTTTAGAAGAAGAAACCTTCTGAGCGACCATGGCTTGAGAACTCTGACGAAAAAGCCCCTCTGCCGCCTGGAGTTCTGTCAGAAGCTCCGCCAATGAATACAACCTTTTGTTCATGTTGTAGTTGAGGCGGAACTGCTCAAAACTCCTAGGCAAAGACTGGAGAATGATATCGACCTGGGTTTCCCCATCGATCTAAGCCCCGAGGACTTCCATCTCATTAAGATGAGCCATCATCTTGAGAACATGATCCCTAACGGGTGTTCCCTCGACCATGGTGGTCGTCATCAAGTTTCTCATTGCCTCCTGCCTAGCCGCCCTACTCTGATGTCCGAAAAGTTCCTTGAGATTGAACATCATGTCATAAGCTGTGGCTATGGCCTGATGCTGATGTTGCAACACATTTGACATAGATGCCAAAATGTAACACCGCGTCATCTCATCTGCCTTAACCCATTTCTTATAATGTTCTATCTCCTTTTCATCAGAGTCATCTGAGGGCTTAGGAGGACAGACCTCGAAGAGTACAAATTTGTACTCTTCCGCAGTTAAGACAATATCCAGGTTTCTTTTCCAATCAATGTAGTTTGGACCAGTAAGTTTGTTTTCTTTTAAAATCACAGCAAGTGGGTTGAAAGTCATTTGAAAATCATAAAAATCACAATGATCAAAAATATTAGATTTCAAAAAATTATTGATTCCTCAAAACAATAAAATTCAGAAATCAACCAACACCTCAAAACACTGAGAATATCGCATGCCACGATAGTGTGGACGTATACGAATTCTACATTTGTAAGAGGAGGTTTTACCCATTAATTTTATTATCTTGTCAACCTTACTTTTTGACAAATAAAATTAATAGTTGGTTCCTCTTTATCCCTACAAATAAAAGCAGTGACTTCGATGGGGAGGATACTTTTATTTGCATCTAATTGTGCACCATTACACGATACTAAGGGAATTATTTCGGATTATGTGCCTTACCGATGGGGAAGTACACACACTCCTAAATAATTTCCTATAACCATTATTTGACCTAGTGATCCACAAACAAACCCATCCGATGGGGAGGAAGGCACTCAAAGCCAACGCGCAAGTTTGTTGCATCACACGTCAAATTGTAATGGAGGCCGCAGGAATTAATTAAAATATCCCTCTCCCACTTAGTAAATTGCAATTGAGGAATTTTAAAACTACACAACATGCATATAAAACAAATAAGCAATAAATATGGAAAAACAGAATTTTTCCAACTATTATGGTATTGTCTTCCAATATGCATCCCGTCGTGTCGCCACCTCGTCCGCTCCATCCTTTCCCATGCGCAAGTCACCAAAGAGTTCCGAGCCGAGATAAATCATTTTATTTACATCCATCGATCCTATACTCCACGAAGGAGTGTACAAATAATCTAGATCGAAAGTAAACTAAAATGATCGGCTAAACAATGTCGTATTTAATTACAAAAATTAAATACTAATCTAGCCTCGTCAACCCCGAGGATTCAAATAATAAATTTTTACACACATCCATTCACATACACACACATGGCCATAATAGTCGGATCTTATGCCTGCAACCAAAGAGTTAAACTACGCATATCCTACTATTATCTGGCACATATAATATATGAAAAAGTGCAAAAAAAAAATTAACCGAATCCAAAACACACAAAACTGGAAACCGTGGCTCTGATACCAATTGTAGGGTGGATGCTTCGGAGGCTCATTGGCTCCCATGTCCCCGGATTAAAATTTTCACTAATGAAAGAATTAATCCGGATGGGATGAGCTTCCTTAGCACAACCTATTCGTCATCGTGCTAACAACTTGAGTGGTCGCTTGAACAAACTAGTTGTTCAAGCAACACAACTCTTCTAGTTGGTTAGCCGCGGAAGAGACGCCGGATGGATCGCCGGTTTTTGTGTTTGTCTTCGGGGTCTATGATTATACAATATATATTCATACACACACATGCCTAATCAAAACAAATAAGAACATGCTCAGATCTGTACATAAAGTTAAAATAACTTTATACCTCACGATCTTCTACCGTATGTCCTATCCTTCTCGTGGACGACGTGTGGACGAAGTTCCTCCACGAGTAGAAGCCTTCTAGATCGCTTTCTTCTCTACCTTGTCCGCTGCGAACAAAGAGAAGAACTCGCAAATACCTTTCCTATCTAGAACCGGCCACCAAATTAGGGAATTTGGTGCAACCGCCGGCCAAGGAGCAATGGATGATGCGCCGGCCAACTTCAAGAAGAGTTGCCGCCGGCCACTTTGGAGAATAGGGAGAAGGAAGAGAACCGGCCACCAATGGGAGGAGAACCACCGGCCAAGGAAGAAGGGAAAGAGCTTAAGGTTGGGCGCCGGTCAAGTATTGATGGTGCAAGTTGGGCATCGGCAACAACTAGAAGGAAGAAGAAGTTGCCGCCCAACCCTAGCTCCAAACCCTAGCCGCCCACCTCCAAAAGCCAAACCCTAATTCTTTCAAAAATCACCCTTGCCGCCCAACCTAAGCCTCTATTTATATAATTAGGCTTAAGCCTCCTTTAATCTCCACCGTCGGATCTAGGGATTTAATCTCCACCGTCGGATCTAGGGTTTTATCCCAACCGTCGGATCTAGGGTTTAATCCCAACCGTCGGATCTAGGATTTCATCCCAACCGTCGGATCTAAGGTTTCATCCCAACCGTCAGATCTAGGGTTTTATCCCAACCGTCGGATATAGGGATTTAATTCCTACCGTCGATTCTAGGATTTCATCCTAACCATCGGATCTAGGGATTTAATCCCAACCGTTGGTTCTAGGGTTTCATCCAACCATCGGATCTAGGGATTTAATCCCAACCGTTGGTTCTAGGTTTTGTTTTACATTCTTGGATCTAGACTTCACAAGGATTATATTAGGCTACGATAGGGACCATAAGGAGGAGTTGGGTCTTGGCCACCCGATGGATCGGAACCACACAAACTTGATCCATCAATGATGTTCCATTCCACTAGAGGATCATCATTGAACTACCTCACCAACCCCCATAAATCAATATGGGCTCCATATATTATTTGTACATTAATCTCCCCGTGTTTAAGATATCGAATGTCCGTCAATTAATTGATTTACTGACCATCAATTAATTAACATCTAATTCCTCGAGTAGTACCACTCAACCTTATCATCATGTTGACTAAGTCAACCAGCTGGGTTTACATGATGAACCTTATGAGCTCCTCAAGGGGACATCATCAACCTAATATATAGGACACGGTTTCCTCCTATAATCAATGGCACACCATGTAAATAATATTATTTCCCAACTTACCGGACATATTGATTTAATCCATCTAAATCTCACCCACTGGTAAATCAAAGAAATAAACACTAAGTATATGTGCCCATTATTATATCGGGATTAAGAGCATGTACAACATAATATCCGAGGTCCGATTCAATTATGTAGTCAGTACTAAATTGAATCACCTCTATGTCGGTCCTACTCAATACACCTAAGTGTACTAGTGTAACTCTATGTTCAAGATAAAACAATACCAAGCTACACTACAACCATGCCAATGGTTTGTCCAAAACCATCTTGGTTGTGAGCCTCTACTTATATTTTACAAGGTACTGATAACATGATCTTCTGTGCCACACCAAGCACCATGTTATCTACAATGTAAAATATTAGACAATATGCACACATATATAATGAATATATAAATTGCAAATAATGATCATGTGATTCTTATTTCAAAATAAAATGTTCATACAAAAAGAGCTAGGCTTTCAGTATACATTCCAACAAGGGTTTCATGCATATCTCTAGGCAACACTTTTTGATTCCCTTATGCATGGGACTTCAAATCATGCCTTAGTCCTTAAATTCATTTTATTTATGCATGAATGATGATTATGACATAATTTATACAAAGATAAGAGCATGTTCCAAAATCATGATGTCATGGCATGTGATTGAAATCTAAGCATACATGACATATAAAGAATAACCCTAAAATGATCATGACATTTTATACTATAAAAATAAATATGATGTCATGTCATGACAAGGCAAACAAAGCATGGAAATTATAAAGTGCTAAGGTATAATATACCTAAGTGTTAAATTCAAATTGCCATTTTTAGGATTAAATTCATTTTGACTTAATGCCAATTATTCCCTCTAGTGTGGCAAAAACCCAAAATGGCACACCATTACTCTTAAGACCTAATTGTGTCAATTTAATCATTTTTCATCTTCTCAGCCACATTGGCACATCCTAATGTGTCAACTCTACCATGGCTAGGTTAACTACCCATCCACTTAGGGTTGACTCACCCTAACCCATCTAGCGTGAGTCGATCACGCTCTTAGGAACCCAATACATATTGGAGCTCCTTGGGTTAACAAGGTATTCACTAGGGATAACTTCCCTATATACCTTTCTAATGACCCTTTTTGGCTTTGAATTCTTAGTCAATTGGGTCTTTCCTAGGTCAACTTTAGAGGTGACTCCTCCTTTGACCTTCTTAGTGGCTTTCTTGGTTTTTCTTAAGTCCTTGGCCACTAAACAAACACCATGGCTAGTCTTAGGGATGACTTCCCTACTAACCTTGGTTTTCCTAGACCTAGAAATAGTTCCATAATTGAATGGAACATTATGGTAGGACATAGGTTTGTGACCCAAACCTTTCTTTCCCTTGGACATGTTTTGTTTCCTAGGCCTTGAATTTTGAACATTTGACCCTTTAATTGAATTTGTAATTCTTGCTAGGGTCTTCTCAAGTTTCTCAAGCCTTGACCTCAAGGCTTGGTTTTCTAGTTCTAATTTTCCCAATTTTGATTTTTCATTTATCTTTTGGGAATTGTTTTTCCTTTTAGGCATATGCCTAGATTTCTTGGGGTTAATGCCCAAGTTCTCTTCTATTCTCCTTATGGACTCCCTAGGTAGGATTGGTCTAGAGTTATGATGTGTAGGTTTGTCCTTAGGTAATTCTACATGCTTGGCACCTAAACAAAAGTATCTATTACTATTAGCATGCTTTTCATTAATAATAGCAAGAGAACAAAAATAATTTTTAGCATGCTTTTTAACTTTAGAAATTGAAGGTGCATTGATTAAATTTACCTTAGGGTTAGCTTTAGAAGCTCCCCCTACATGAGATACACCTTCTTGCCCTTTCTTCCTCCCCCTAGGGCATTGGCTCCTATAATGTCCCTTTTGATGGCATTTGAAACACACAAGGTGCTCCTTGCTTCTAATTGTGGGGACTCCGGTATCCTATGACTTTTGGTTGATTTTTGGTGTCGATACCTTTTTCTTAGCCAATTTTGGGCACTTACTCTTGTAATGCCCTTTCTCCCTGCACTCAAAGCAAATTATGTGATCTTTATTATTAATTACATTGCTTGAGTTACCTAGGGTGGTGGAAGCCTCTTGATCACTTCTTCCGGAGGTAGATGATTCATCTTGACCTTACTCCAAAATGGAAGGTCTCTCCTCTCCCTCAATGCTAGAGGTGGAGGTTTCCACCAAGTCATCCACATCTTCGAATGTAGATGGTGATTCTTCAACATCCTCGGATCTAGATGTTGATGGGCATTCTTCCTTGGCTTCCTCCTCTACTTGTGCCAGTTCGGGATGTTCATTGAAATTGATCACCCTATACCATAGGTCCTTTGCATCCCTATATTCACCAAGCCAAGACCAAATGTTGTTAGGAATCAAAACACTTAGCATTTTTATTACCTTAAGATTTATCTTGAAATCCTTCATTTGGTCCTTGGTCCATCTTGATCTTTCTATTGGCTTGTTTTCCTTATCCCTAGGCACTTAAAAACCATTTTTAGTAATTAACATGAAATCAAAATCAGTTTCTAAGTATACTTCCATCTTTCTTCTCCACCATTGAAAATCTCCTTCAAATTTCGGTGGTTGGAGGTTATAGTCAGCCATATTGTCGTGCTTGTGTTGGCGATTAGTCCTCGACAAGCTCCTTGCTCTGATACCACTTGTTGGAATGTCGGTGGCTGGCTAGAGGGGGGTGAATAGCCCTTAATCGTCGTACGGTGGAATTTGCTCATTCTTGCATGTCGCTTGTCTACGATTATCGTTAGCGCAGCAGAAATGATAGAATTGCAAAACAAATACAATACTACACACAAGACACGACAATATACATTGTTTCGAACCATAGGGTTCCTGCTCCATGGGTGAACTCAACGAGCTCATGTTATGTGCACGACACTAACAACACTCCTTCTCGACAACACGTCGGAGGTGGAGAAATCTCATACAAGCAATTACAACGGTAATATAAAAATACAAGCAAATACAAAGAACACAAATGAAATCTTTACACAAATGGCTTTGATCACTTTTGCTTGTTGCTTGCTTTGGTTTGGCTCTTGAAGGTATGGAATGCAGCAACAATTCCCCTCTAAAATCTCCCCAAAACTCTTGTTGAAATCCTCCCCCAAGCTTCTCCTTTTATGCTTGCCTCGGGTTGATTTCGCACCGATCAGTCGACTGCTCATGACCTCCAGTCGACTGCTGCTGTAGCCGTTGTCTCACAATGGCCGAATCCACGTTGGCAAAAACCCAATAGATAACCATCAATCGACTGATCCTACCCATCAGTCGACTGGTAACCCCATCAGTCGAGTGCTCGACGCGATCACTCGACTAGAAAACATTCTGTGCCCGAATTTACACCGATCAATCGATTGATCTCCATCATCAGTCGACTAATGGCATTGGTAGTCGACTGCCCTCCCTCGACAGTCAACTGTTCGGCCAAAACCTGGTTAGTCGAACACCAGTCGAGTCCAATCGACCAAGAGCAGTCGACTGGTACCTATACCAGTCGACTGTTGTCGGGTAAAATCTCAAACACAAGTTGTTTAAGTATCCGACCGTCGGGTAAACCCTCAAACACCATGTTTGAGCATCTGACACTCAGTCTTAGCCACTTGGCCAAGTCCACCTCATCCTCTCATGGAGTTCCCCACCGAATCTCTCTTCCCTCAGCCTACGTCCCTCAGATGCACCAAGCGCACGGCTTCGTAATGTCATCCTTCGTGTCTCTTGCCCTCGAAGTATGCTTCCCTTGGACCTCACTCCATTCGCTCCCCATCCGACGCTCTCTTGGGTGCACCAAGCACACGCCTTCACAATGTCATCCTTCACCGACTCAAGGACCCCGAGACTAGTGAACTTTCCAAGTCCTCAAGACTTTCCACACCAAGGCTCATGCTTGGATTTTCCATGCCAAGCCCCATGCTTAGACTTTTCACCACCAAGGCTACACACTTGGATTTACGTGGCCAACCCTATGTTGGACTTCCCATGACAATCCCATGTCATGTGTTTTGTCTAACATCAAAATATAGTTCGAGTCAAACTCGAGTCCTGAGCCGATTGCACCAACACAAAATACTTGAATGTTATAACCATAAGTATGTTTTCAAAATATAAGTAACTATTAAATGCATCAATCAAGAAGATAAGTATTCATATAAGTTTTGAAGGTATTTCGAATATTAGGTTATTTTCATTTAAATTGTACTTAGCATCTCACCCATTCTATGTGTCTCAAGGCATATTAACCTTATACGTTCTTGTGAGATGATTTCAATTTCACTTGTTTAAAGTTTAGTGATTCGAAGAGTAATCAACCTTGGGTTAGATTCGGATTTAACCTTTATATCGTTAAGTAAACTTTTCAAGAAAATATCTTTTAGGTCGTGGTGAGGCATAGGGGCCTTCTTTGATTAGAATAACAACCACTTCCTTATACAAAGCCAATTTCAAGAAAATATTTACTTAAGTCACTTAGGGTCACTCCTGGTGTAACAAGTTTAGGATGTGGCGAGGTAGCTTCATCTTGTTAAACATAGCCGAGTGCACCAAGCTAGATACACCTTATCTAGCTCGGATATACAAGACTTTATTTCCCTAACGTACTATCATCTCGCCGCGTCCTGATACTATGTTATCAAGGTTGATTAATTATTAATCCTATCTAACCATTCTAGAAATTTAAGCACATAAAGTTTGCACTAAGAGATAGGGTATACAATTTTATTACTAGTTCTCCCTAGACCATTGAACCGATGTGGTCTATCCACATAGTAGGCTTGATCCTGGGGAATCCAATACTTATTGGTCATTATATGTGAGTTAGAAAAATCTTAGGGACCCATTCTTGGACTTTTTGATTACTACGATTAACGATTGACATATAAGACTTGTTCATAGTATTTGTCCTAAACCCCAGTCCTTCTTTGTTGTACACGTCTCTTTGAGTTCCAAGGAGTCGATTAAGACCCTTGGATCCCAAAGTGAACTTTTCCAACGTAGCCTCGAGCTCTTGGACTTGCCCTTTCAAGAGAGAATTCTCTTTCTCAAGTTTTTTGACTTGAGTTGAGTTTCCCTCTTGAACTTGACTAGTCGAAGAGGATAGGGTGGCCTCATGCTTGACGAGTTTAACCTCCTCAAGTAAAGACTTGACCGTAGACTCGGACATAACTAACTTCTTATTTAATAATTTAATTGCATGATACAAATTTCTGATTAATGAACGATTTACCTTGATCTTTTCCTTTGAGTCGGCTTTGAGTCTTGACTCGAATTCGTCCTCAGAGTCAGAGTCAGAGTTGGATTTGTATTCGACTTCGGACTCCGTCGGTCTCACCATGAATGTTAAGTCGTCTTCTTGATCTTCTTGCCCCCAAGTTGCTTGGAATGCTCTCTTTTATTGTCTCACATTCCTTTCCTTTTCGATCATCCTCTGAACTAGGTTGACTAGTTCGTTATCCATTTCTTCCTCCGATTGGTAGTCATCTTCTTTGGGTGGTGACTTGCTGTTTGCTTTTCGTTTTTGACCTGCAAACAATGCTACACCTTTCTCGGTCGGGATTGCGTTAGATTGTTCATGTAATTTAAATTCTGAAAATAATTCATTAAATCTAACTTTTGATAAATCTTTAGATACTTTGTAGGCATCAACCATAGATTCCCACAAGGTTGTCCTAGGAAATTTGTTTAATGCATACCTTTATGTCCCGATTCTCCACCTTTTGTCCAATGGTATGTAGGTTGTTCAGGATGTCTTGTATTCGGGCATGGAGTTGTGTAGCGGTCTCGTGATCTTGCATCTTTAGATTATACAACTTATTCACTAATAAGTATCTTTTGCATACCTTTGCATCAGATGTCCCTTCGTGTAGCTCGATTAACTTGTTCCAGAGGTCTTTGGCACTAATGAATGGTCCAATTCGGTTGAGCTCCTCCTTGGACAAGCCGCACTACAAAATTTGGGTCGCTTTTGCATCGGCTTCGATTTGCCTCTTGGTTGTGTTGGTCCATTTGTCGAAGTCCAATGGCTCCCCTCGATCGTTGGTGGGTAGAGCAAAGCCGGTTTGGATTATTATCCAAGTCTTGACTTGCATTTTCAATAAACACTCCATTTAGCCCTTCCAATAACGAAAGTCTTCTCCGTTAAAGAACGGAGGTCGAGTGGTGCTCTACCCCTCAAGATGGGTCATTGAGTTAAAACCTTGCACAAGAAAAAGGACAACAAAACATGAATTTCCAGTCTTGGATTAGTAGTGCGAGAAAAATAATAAGGACACACTTAAATTAATTTTATAAACGAAAAATACAAAAAGAATTAAAAAGATGCTTGACCGGTGATTGCACCGAATCTGAGCACCCCCGCTCTAATACCAATTGTTGGATCGAGAGAACTGCTAGAGAGGGAGTGAATAGC
The DNA here is from genome assembly GCA_025175895.1 of Wurfbainia villosa. NCBI lineage: Eukaryota > Viridiplantae > Streptophyta > Magnoliopsida > Zingiberales > Zingiberaceae > Wurfbainia > Wurfbainia villosa. The sequence goes on from CM045995.1 coordinate 30,942,485, forward strand.
AATCGTAAGACTTTTTTTCTTTCGTCGAAAACTCGAGTAATGTAGCAGAATAAAGAGTATATCAAGAGTAAAATAAACACCTTTGTTTTTTATTTGGTTCACAACCGAAAGATTGCTACTTCAATGCCTTGTGATCCTAGACTGCGTACTATAGGGCAATTCACTATAAGTCTCCTCCTCGTTGGAGGTAGGAGACAATGAATACAAAAACTCAAAGAATAGAATGAGAGGTAAAAAACCTACCTCTCCTCTTAGAAATGTAAAGCTCGAATACAAAAAGACAACAACTAAAAAGAGACTACTGACTTAGATGAAGCAAGGTTGCGTGCGTTGTCGGCATTACGATGGTTTAGTGTTATTGTCGGAGGCATGACATTGTTGGAGCACTTTGGGAGCAATAAATGATGATCCAAAAGGGTGAAACCCCCTTTCTTTTATTGCCCTTCAAACCCTAGCTCATTGAGATTTGGATCTGAGTCAAAGCTCCTTATCTCCCCAAGATAAGAGGAGCTTATCTTGACTTTCTTCGAGCTAGATAGTTTGAATAGTAATCGAATGATGACATTCATCAATCGACTGATGCTAGCAGCAATCGACAACTAATAGCCAACAGTTGACTTCTAGCTTGGTCACTCCCCTCCAATAAAGAGTTAGCACAGAAATACAAGTAATGGATACTTTGACGGTTCCTTACCGTTCGATCTTGACCTAGACCATCCTCGGGAAGTCTTAGTCGGATCGCCGCCTAAGTTTGTCCTCGTACAAAGGACATGACCTCACCATTACTCCTCGCTCTTGCTTACCTCCAGTCCTACCCGACCTGTCACTTAACTTCTAGTCTTCCACCTAGGTTCCTCGACTCCACGAGGTTCTCCTGATGTCACCCGACCACCATGATTTCTCATCGTGAGATTCTCCGGGTGTTGTTGACCATTAGCTTAGCTTAAACACTTTCTGCACACTTAAGACAACTCATGAGATAACAATAAGAGCTTAACTTTGAACCTTTGCCATAATCAAAATCTAGGTTCTATTATCTTGTGCAACTTCACCAACATGCATCACATAAAATCATAATCATGACACATATCACATATATGCTAAAAAGAAATGTGATATGGTTATGGCCTGTAATCTACGATCTTCTCAAGTCAATGAGAAAATCGATGGGTCAACATAGGGATAGCAGCTTCTCTAAGTGCATTCTTTGGTTGTCGTGTGTTGTTGACTACATCTTCCTTTCTCATCTACATCCAGTAGACTAGGACTAGTTTAAATGTACATTACAATGGACAAACCTTGAGTTACATTTAAGGATAAATTAATAGTACAACTGGAATTATAGAAGTGGAAGGCACAACACATAGGCTGTATTATGAATTACAACATGCACACACACATATACATCCAATCACATTGGGGTAAAGGGGCCTTAACCATGCACCATGGCATAAATCATTCACAAAGATCTATGACATGTAAAGTTTATTATGATGAAAAACACGATTTATAAGTCGCTACGCTACGATGGTCCAGCTAGCCGATTAGTCGGTGGGGTCAAGGCACAGCGCCCCATGCAAGGGCTTCAAGGGGCAACGCCCCCGAAGCAAAATTTATTTTAACAACTCATTAGATGAGGTGCTGCCCTTAGTCCATCAGGATGAACTCGAGAACCCTTGATGTCGTCGTTCGTAACAACAAAACAATTTCGTCGACAATCAACATACTTGCTGATCGGATAGCAACTAGTATTGTTGCTAAGCATGTTTTGTCGAACAAAATTATCCAAACAATCGTGCACTCATGATAAAAAATTCATGCAAATTTATATCAAATATAAATTAGCAATATGATGATGTTTATGTTTACACAAGTGGCTTTGATACCACTGTCGGGATCTTATGCGAAAAACAATCGCAAAATGCAGTGAAAAATTGTATCCCTCCAGAGATCCATATTAGTGTCAGCCCTTAGTGTCAATCATGAGATGAATGATTAGAGATCATATGTATCATATTTCATTAATAACAGGCAAGGTTTACTTATTATATTATTTCTTATATGTGTTATACGAATAATATAATAGTGTCCTTGAATAGTAGGTTCAGGTTTACAGCATATCAATTAGTTGAATTGATAGTGAGAGTTTGTATGTATATATATATATAATACTACTCTTAACTATTCCTAGTCGAGTATTAATATGCAAGGATAATATTAATGTGCAGAGACTAGCATGTAGGTCAATTGATGACTTAATCCCCCAAGTCATGGATATGTGATATCAAGTTGACACTTGGGTACATATTAGAGACTATGTATTGAATTGACCCACCATGAGAATGTTTCATGGATCATTATATGAGTGTCATGAACATTCTCATGTGACTATTGGTATGAATAATCCTTAGACCTGAAGTCACTACGGTTCCCTAGATAATGAGTTGTATACTTTAGCTTCGTCAAACGTCACCCGTAATAGGGTGACTATAAAAGCGATCACTGGGTATACAATAAGTTATGAGGAGAGATGTGAGTGATGTAGATAGGATCTATCCCTTCAATATATCGGAAGTGATATCTATGGGTCCCTTGATATAGTAGGACTGCTAAAATGCATGGCCATGCTCGAATAAGTCAATATGAGATATTGAGCTTATTTGGTTGAGTAGTCTACTTGGAGATCAAGAAACTCTTGATTGATAAGAGGATGACACAGTCTATGCTTCATTGATCAATCTAGATATCAAGGATAGAAGGACTGAGTCATACACGATAGTAGTCACGAAAAGGTTATGTCGGATCTTGACATTCTCGTCACTTGGATAAGAATGATGTATTGCTAGATGTCGCTCATTGCTTATGTCTCTAAAAAGATTTTAGAAATATTTCCAACATTACGAGAAGTTATTGGGTCACACACATAGGACATGTGAGGTGGAGATGGCTCATGTGATGAACCATTGGGCCATCGAATTGAGTCTAATATAGATTAGACTCAATGAGTGGGAATCAAGGTATACCCAATGAATCAAATTCGGATTGAGTAGGACTCAAGGTATACCCAATGAATTTGACTCGAGTTAGACTCAAGTCATATTCGGATTGAGTAGGACTCAAGGTATACCCAATGAATCTGACTCGAGTTAAACTCAAGTCATATTCGGATTGAGTGAGACTCACCATTGTTGGGATGTATTCTGAAAATTCTATCTTTTGTATGAACATCTTTATTTTTGAAATAAGAATCACATGATCATTGTTTGCATATTTATGGTTATGCATATTGTCTGAAACATTAAATTGTAGATAACATGGTGTGCAGTGTCACACGGGAGATCATGTTATCAATTCCTTGTAGAGTATAAGAGGCTCACAACCGAGATGGTTATGGACAAACCATTTGTATGGTTGTAGTGTGATTTGGTATTGGTTTGTGTGTATTGAGCAGGATCGACTTAGAGGTGATTCGATTTATTGCTGACTACATAATTGAACCAGACCTCGGATATTATGGTGTACATGCTCTTAATCCCAATATAATAATGGGCACATGTACTTAGTATTTATTTCTTTGATTTATCAATGGGGGAGATTTATAGATTAAATCGATAGGCTCAGTAAGTTGAGAAATGATATTATTTACATGGTGTGTCGTTGATTATAAGAGGAAACCGTGTCCTATATATTAGGATGATGATGTCCCCTTGCGGAGCTCATAAGGATCATCATGTAAACCCTGCATGTGGACTTGGTCCGGCATGATAATACGGTTGAGTGGTACTACTCATGGAGTTAGATGTCGATTAATTAATTATCAGTAAATTAATTAATTGACAGACATTCAAGATATTAAACACGAGGAGATATTTGTACAATTAATATATGGAGCCCATATTTATTTATGGGGGTTGGTGAGGTAGATCAATGATAATCCTCTAGTGGAATGGATTATCATTAATGGATCAGACTTTATGTGGGCTAGATCCATTAGGTGACCATGATCCAACTCCTCCTCATGGTCCCTATTGTAGCCTATTAAAACCCTCATGGAGCCTAGATCCGATTGTGGAAAATGAAATCCTAAATCTTGTAGGATCGTTGGCGTCGCTAGAAAGGGGGGGAATGAATAGCTACGCTCGTCTTTTCGATTCGTTGTACCTTTCTACAATGATTAGTACGCAGCGTAAATAAGACAACAAATACAGAAAGAATAACAAACGCAAACACCCCAATTTTACGTGGTTCGGAACACAAGTCCCTACTCCACGGTTGAGCCCTCGTCGGCTCAAGTGATGCACACCACCACTATAAACTTCTCCTTCTCGGTGATACACCGAAGGTGGAGAAACCCTTTTGCATAGTCTATCAGAAACTTTACAAGAAAGCTTACGGTAGTCACTGAAGAAGCAGTAAATCAAATACAGATTTCAGAGAGAATGGTAATCCTCCTTGCTTGCTGAATCGTTGAAGCTCCTGTGGTATGATGAAGGCTTTTTGCATCAAGAAGCTCTTTCACCCGTGTCTTTTCTTCAGAAAATTGTCGTAAGTTATTTTTCTTATCTTTGAAATATATAAGCCTAGAATACTTGATAGCTCGAACCTGATTAGGGCTTTTCTGCCCGCCCAGTCGAGTCGCCTCAGCTGGTGCCTCGACTGGAGCATTAATTAGCATTTATTAATGGCTTCAACTGTAAGATTTAGACAATAATTAGTTTTATTTCCGTTGAAAACATAGGTCCAGTCGAGGCGATGATCGACGATTCGATGGCTTTGGTTCCAATCTCAGAGCAACATGAGCTCGGTCGTGATCCCTTGCGTCAGTTCAGTTGAATCAAAGCTCTAGTTGAGTCGCCGCCTCAACTGGTAGGCCTTGGTTCCAACTGAACAGAGCAACAGTCGAGCTCCCAGTCGACATTCCCTTGCGTTTGTTCGGTTGGATCAAAGCTCTAGTCGAGTCGCCGCCTCGACTGGTAAGCCTTGGTTCCAACTGAACAGAGCAATAGTCGAGCTCCCAGTCGACAGTCCCTTGCGTCTGTTCGGTTGGATCAAAGCTCTAGTCGAGTCGCCGCCTCGACTGATATAGTTAGAACCTTGTTTTTCCAGAGCAGTCGAGCTCTCAGTCGACACCTCCTTGCTTCTGCTTAGTTGAACCAAGCATCAGTCGAGGCGTCGCCTCGACTGGTATGAGTCAACCTGCTGCTCGACAAGAGCAGTAGGTTCCAGTCAAGACGTCACCTCGACTACACCTTTACCTGATGCCTATGAATTACTGTTCATAGGTCTTCCATGCCAGGAATCATCTCCGGGACTTCGTACCAAGACTCCCTATCCGGGTCTTCACTGCCAAGAGGCCGCACCTCCGGGACTTCACTGCCAAGACTCCCTATCCGGGTCTTCACTGCCAAGAGGCCTCGCCTCCGGGACTTCACTGCCAAGACTCCTCGTCCGGATCTTCACTTGCCAGGACTCCACGTCCGGGTCTTCACTTGCCAGGACTCCACGTCCGGGTCTTCATCATTCTTGCATCCAGTACTCGACCTACAAGAGATTTCCTGAAAATACCTCTCAAACAACCGTATGAGATAACACATAATTATCACCTTGACTTAAACCCTTGTCAATCACCAAAAACATCCTTTGGGTCTGATTGCACCAACAATCTCCCCCTTTTTTGATGTTTGACAATACGGTTTAAGTTTAGCTTATGAAATTATAGCACAATATAATGTATTCGAAATTTAATATGTAAAAAGAAGAGATATAGATGTGTAGTTTCAAAAGATTTAATTTCAGACTTAAAGCCCATCTTCTCCCCCTTTGGCAAACACCCAAAAAGAAAAGTTGCTTATAGAAGCACTCCCCCTGAATTCATTACCCTTAGGTTATCAAATGCACTAACAATATATTTTAGCAAGATAAATGTCAGTCGTGCATTTCTAAAGAAAGATATAAACAACCGGAAGAAAACTTTGACATACACAGAGATATTAGAAATACTTATACAAGCATACACCCAAAAAGTCACCCAAAACATCCTGATATATATATATTTTCTTGAATTCAAACTGTTCATACAGATAAAAAAAAACAAAAACTAAATTGCTGAAGATGATGGTTCTGATGAATCCAACATCATGGCATGAAGGAGAGATAGAATTTCCTCCTGCTGGGCAGAGATCTTGGAAAACCGAGCATCTAGCTTGGAGTGAAGCTCTTCGAATTTAGTGTTGATTGACGTACTAAGGTCCTTGAATTTAGTATCAACTGAGTTTATGAACTCAGCTTGATCTTTTCGCAGATTCTCCAGCTGTTCAGACATGGTGGAAGATGGTTCAACAGCTGGATGTTCTTGTTCACCTTCTTCCTCCATATCCCACCTTTCACCCGCTTGATGTCCATCCGCCCACTCAACGGTGCTACCAACTTTTGACATGCCGGCCAAAGAAAATTTTCTCCACTTTATGAAATCAAAGTCCGCTATCCGCCTTTAATTTTCCCCCTGCTTGTGTTGATGCCTATGGATTCTAGCCAAAATGTGATGATATGACCAAAAGGCATGTAAATTTTCTTTTGGACAGGAGTTGAGAAGTGGACTATGCAGAGAAAGATGTTTAAAGCAACATTAAAGTTTAAACGTTGCTTTAAGAGATGTAGAGCTAGTAAATGATGTGGTCTTATCTTAGCTTGACCCCTAGTAACAATTGGAAGGATGCAACCTACAATGACCTTATATAGGACATTATCGGGGGCAGCTAATGCCATGGCCGGAAATAGAGTAAGACCAGGTTGTCTGGGTTTTTAAAAGAAGTACTCATGAATTACATTTATGGAGTATCCCTCAACAGGTTCTTGAATGCTTGGATAGCATTCAAGGGTTGTGTTTGACTCTCGACACTCTAGAAATGCTCTGAGGATATCAGGAGTGAAAGATATGTCCTTTCTGGCTACCCTACTCTTAAAGATGAGCCTATCACTTGTAGGCTGTAGATTGTTGTAGAATTCACTAACTAAGTCTATATTGATGTCATGATCACAATAGACTAGTTTATTGAGCCCATAATAGTTGATCATTTGTGTAACATGTTGAGCATGTTTTTCAAAAAATTCTTTATCTAATGATCTAGTATGCATCAACATAAATTTGTGGGCAGTAAAGGTATGTTGATGATGTGCGGAGGGAAACCGAGGATCCGTAGATGGATTTTCCTGAGGTGTTTCACTTGACTCGCCTATCCTACGTTTTTGTCTAATGAATGCCAAAATGATGTTCCAAAAAAAAAATCAATATGATGGTATGATGAATGCCAATAACCAACACCCAATTAGTTTACCCAATATTACTAAGTCTTGTAATCAAAGAGATGAGTTTAGAAATTTACTTAGGTGCCATTTTTCCTGTTGTTGACTGGTCTTGAGGAATCAGGAAGATGACTTCTGTGAAATCACCTTCTCAAATAGAGAAAATAGAATCGAACCCTAGAAAATCTGGGAAAATCTAGGGTTTTAGAAAATCGTCGACTAGGGTTAGGGATTGACCAAAAGAAGGAATAAGGGGCTGGAGAACTTACTTGAAGTTAGTTTAGGAGTGAGTGAGGTAATCTAGGGTTTTGTCGGTGTTAAACTTGGTCGGAGACTTGAACGGCGACAGCTAGGTGACAGAGGAGAAAGAACCGAGGCGAGAGGAGTTGAGGTGAGTCGCGAGTTTGGGAGAGTCGGTAAGTGAAATTCCTTATATATTTCTTAGTTACGCAGTCGAGGCGGTAAGTTGAACGCCTCGACCGTTATATCAGTCGAGGCACCGGTCGAGTGCGCCTCGCTTCTGTTTGCTCACACCCTCTGTCAGTCGAGGCGATTATTGAAATGTCTCGACTGTTATTCTGAAGGTTCATTTTTGTCTTAGATATTTTAAGTTCCAAATTCATTGTATTCAGGTATTTAAAACATTTTAAAAGTGACAATATCCTCTATCGACCATATCAAACATATATTGGATGTTTCACTTAAGTTTTAAGATGTCCACCCAATTTTACTTGGTTGGAATGTCCAATTATGTTTTTTAAACAAAATACACATGAATTATGTATCAGTCTTTCCCATAATTGGTCAACTTAATGATTCATGCAGTTTTCAACAGCATTACTCAAGTTATGCATCATAACAAGCAATTTGAGTAAATTGGTTGCTCCTAACATCTCACCCCTATCTAGCAATACACAAGCATAGTTAATCCTATGATTTGTGTGAGATGTTTCCCAAAGGTATCCCGAACATTATTTTCCCATTTCTTTTGAACTTATGAATTAGTCCTTATGATCATGGAGAGTTTTCACTCAGCTGTACACATTCCCAACTCTCTTCTTAAATGACTAAATTCATTTTCTGGAAGAGGTTTTGTGAAAATATCAGCAAGATTTGCCTTAGACTCAACATAATTGAATATAATATCTCCTCTTGCTACATGATCCCTAATGAAGTGATGTCTCACTTCAATGTGTTTTGTTCTGGAATGATGGACTGGGTTTTTTGTTAAGTTGATCGTGCTAATATTATCACAAAGCACTTGCACGTTCTTATATGAAAAACCATAATCCTCCAATGTGTGAGTCATCCATAACAATTGTGACACACTCTCTCCCATGGCTATGTATTCAGCCTCAGTGGTGGAGAGAGCAACACAATGTTGCTTTCGACTTGACCAACAAACTAAAGATGAACCTAGGAATTGACAGCCCCCGCTAGTACTTTTTCTATCTAGTTTGCATCCTGCATAATCTGAATCTGTATAGCCTACTAAATCAAAAGACTCAGTTCGGGGATACCATAGTCCAACTGATATTATTGCTTTAAGATATCTCATAATTCTTTTGACAGCAACCCAATGAGACTCTTTAGCACACGATTGATATCGTGCACACATGCCCACCGCAAATACTATATCAGGTCTACTTGCTGTAAGATATAAAAGACTACCTATGGCACTCCTATAACGTTTTAGATCAACAGGTTTACCATCTACATCACTATCTAGATGAGTGTTTTGTGCCATTGGAGTGGCAACCTCCTTCATATTTTCCATGTTGAATCTTTTTAGCAACTCCATGGCATATTTTGATTGACAAACATGAATTCCTTCTTTGGTTTGTTTGATTTGAAGTCCAAGGAAAAATGTCAACTCCCCTACTAGACTCATCTCAAACTCACTCTCCATGTGTTCTATGGATTCATTGAGATAATCCCTATTGTTTGAACCATAGATTATGTCATCGACATAAATCTGAGCTACAAATATGTCTTCACCGTTTCTTTTCAGAAAAAGTGTGGGATCAATTTGACCTCTTCTAAAACCCCTCTCAACTAGAAAAATTGACAACCTTTCGTACCAAGCACGAGGTGCTTGTTTCAGCCCATAAAGAGCCTTCTTTAGCTTATACACGTGATTTGGAAATTCAGAATTTTCAAATCCCGGTGGTTGTTCAACATAGACCTCTTCCTTTATAAACCCGTTCAAAAATGCTGACTTTACATCCATTTGATATAATTTGAATCCTCTATATGCTGCAAATGCTAGCATTAATCGAATGGATTCTAACCTAGACACAGGTGCATAAGTTTCACCATAATCAAGTCCCTCAATTTGATTGTATCCTTTAGCTACTAACCTAGCTTTATTTCTCATTATTTCTCCTTTATCATTCAATTTATTCTTGAATACCCATTTGGTTCCTATTATGGTAGCTTGATCAGGTCTTGGAACTAAATCCCAAACTTGACTTCTCTCAAATTGTCCCAATTCATCATGCATTGCTATAATCCAGTCCGGATCAAGCAAAGCTTCATCAATTACTTTTGGTTCAATTTCAGAGATTAATGCTACTTGATTCACTTCATTTTTAAAGTATGATCTTGTCCTCACCCCTTGATGGATGTCTCCAACAACTTGGTCTAGGGAATGACTAGTGCCCATCCTAGTGGATCTTGGTACTTGAGATGTTTCTTGAACCTCATTGTTAGATACAATCTCAAGCAACGACCCTTCTGATCTAGATTTTTCATTTTCGGAGTCAGATTTGACTCCCCCTACACTTGTGTTCTCCTTCAAACTTAATCTTTTGAGTTCGACCTTTACTGCATCACTATTATCCTTAGAATCAATTTGGTCTTTACATTCCTCAAAAACCACATTTGACGATTCCTCAACCAAATTTGTTCGTTTGTTGTAAACTCGATAAGCCTTACTAGTGAGGGAATATCCTAACAGGACACCTTCATCTGCTTTTGCAGTAAATTTTCCTAGATGATCCTTAGTGTTTAATATGAAAACCTTGCAACCAAAAACCCTAAGATGTTTCGCTGTTGGTGGTTTTCCAAACCATAGTTCATGAGGTGTTTTTCCTAAGAATCTATGTATCAAAACTCTGTTTTGAACATAGCATGCAATGTTAATTGCCTCAGCCCACAAGTAACTAGGAAGAGTATACTCATTTAGCATACTCCTCGCAGCTTCTTGCAAAGCTCTATTCTTCCTTTCTACCCCGCCATTTTGTTGTGGTGTCCTAGGAGTGGAAAACTCATGTTTATAGCCTTTTTCTGAACAGAATTCCTTAAACATCATATTTTCAAATTCTCCTCCATGATCACTCGTAATTGTTTTAATTGTTGAGTTTTTCTCATTTTCAATTCTTCTACAAAAAGGAATAAAAATTTCTAATGTTTGATCCTTATGTTTGAGAAAGAAAGTCCATGTATATCTAGTATAATCATCTACAACTACCAAGCAATATCTACTTCCATTCAAGGTTTTTGTGGAGCTACTATCAAACAAATCTAAATGCAATTAATCTAAAGAATTTAAAGTACTTACAGTGTTCTTGCTTTTATGTGATGCTCTTATTTGTTTACCTTTTTGACATGCTTCACATAGCTTGTCCTTTTCGTACTTGAGCAATGGTAGACCCCGCACAAGATCTTCCTTGGCCAACCTCTTGATATTTTTCATGTTGACGTGTGCTAGTCTCCGATGCCATAGCCATGATTCATCTTCTTTGGACAAAAAACACTTCACATACAGGTTAGTAGCACTACTAAATTGAACTTGATAGATATTTTCCTTCCTCGTCCCTACTAGCATGATAGTGTCGATTTCATTATGTTTAATTAAGCATTTAGTTGAATAAAATTCTACTCTATATCCTTCATCACATAATTGACTGACACTTAATAAATTAAAAACCATTCCTGTAACTAGCAGAACATTCTTAATCCTAAATTGTTCAGATATTACTATGTCTCCTACTCCTATGACTTTTAGTTTGCCACTATTACCAAAAGAAACAGTACCTTTACTCCTGTTTTTAAATGTAGCAAACTTTGTGGAGTCCCCGGTCATGTGCTTGGAGCATCTGCTATCTACGACCCACATCATTGGATACTCCCCCTCGACCGATACCTAATCAAACACGAAAAACAAGATCTTTTGGAACCCAGATTTTGGGTCCATTAGCACTTACAACATACTGTTTAGGAATCCAAGCATTAGTTGTGTTTGCTTTACCAACATGAGTTCTATTGACTAATGACATGAAACTGAATTTCCTTTTTGTTGGTTTGTAGCCTATTCTCGCTCATTGTAAAGCGCCTTTGGGCATCTAAAATCATGTTAAGAGTTTGAGAGCTTGTTGTGAATCTCTCAAGTGTGCACTTGAGATCATCAACTTGGGCTCTCAAGAGATTGTTTTCTTCCCTAAGTTTTTCGATTTCATTAGTCTCAATCCTAATTTCTGCAGGAACAAAATCCTGAGTTTTAAGCTCCTCTAATTCTAATTTTAACATCTTAGCTTTAATTTTTGATCTACTCAAGGCATTAGTTAAGCATGCTACTGTTTCATACAATTTATCTAGTTTAGGAGATGTTACCTCATCATCATCAGATGATGATGATGTGTCCTACCGTGAAGACTCATCTGAATCTGTGTGATCAAACGCCATTAGTGCCGTATGCTTGGCTCCTTTTGCCCTGTCTTCATCTTCTGAGGAACTGGAAGAAGAGTCATCCCATTTTGCCCTCAACGCCTTCTTCTTCCTGGACTTGTCCTCTTTCTTGTTGAGATCAGGACATTCACTCTTGATGTGCCCTTTCCTGTTACACTCAAAACACACCACATCAGATTTACCTATAAATTTATGTGATGACTTACCTTTCCTCTTGTCTGCGAAGATTTTCTTTACATCCTTCTTATTGTACTTTCTGCTTCTCCTCATCATTCTCCTCACGAAATTGGCTACCTCGCTGGATGAGGACTCGTCGTCATTGTCACCACTAGTCTCAGATGAGGATGAAGATGACTCCTTCTTCTTCTCCTTTTTCTTGTTCTCCTTGTATTACTCACCAGCAACAAAAGGAATACCTTTCTCTTTTGGACCCTTGTTAGCTTGCTCATGTAATTCCATTTCACAAAATAATTCATCCAACTTTATAGTAGACAGATCCCTTGATACTTTGTAGGCATCTACCATAGATGACCATAAAGCATTTCGGGGAAAAGACTTTAGGACGTACCTGATAATGTCTCTGTTCTCCAAGTTTTCACCGATCGAATGCAGCCCATTCAATACTTCCTTGAACCTTCCATGTAACTCACCAACAGTCTCGCCATCTTTCATAGCAAGATTTTGCAGCTGGTTCATGTAGAGATCTCGCTTTGCTATCCTCGAGTCTCTTGTCCATTCGTTAAGTTCTATCAGTTTATTCCAGAGATCTTGCGCGCTGTTGAACGGACCCACTTTGTTGAGTTGATCTTTCGCTAGACCACATTGCAGAGTCACGGTGACCTTAGCATTTGCTTACACCTTGCATTTTTGTTCAACAGTCCACGTTCCCGACTCAAGTACTTTGCCTTCTGCGTCCATCGGTGTCGTGAAGCCTTCGGTTACCGAAAACCACATATCTATCTCAGTCATGAGATAATACTCCATCCGGGTTCGCCAATACTGGAAGTTCGTTCCGTCAAAGAATGGAGGCATGTTTGTGTTGTAACCTTCTTGCATCGCCATTTGAACTTGCTCTTGCGGTTGTGAATCCGAAGAAGAGCACCAGGCTCTGATACCAATTGTAGGATCGTTGGCGTCACTAGAAGGGGGGGGGAATGAATAGCTACGCTCCTATTTTCGATTCATTGTACCTTTCTACAATGATTAGTACGCAGCGGAAACAAGACAACGAATAAAGAAAGAATAACAAATGCAAACACACCAATTTTACATGGTTCGGAACACAAGTCCCTACTCCACGGTTGAGCCCTCGTCGGCTCTAGTGATGCACACCACCACTATAAACTTCTCCTTCTCGGTGATACACCGAAGGTGGAGAAACCCTTTTGCACAGTCTATCAGAAACTTTACAAGAAAGCTTACAATAGTCACTGATGAAGCAGTAAAACAAATACAGATATCAGAGAGAATGGTACTGCTCCTTGCTTGCTGAATCGTTGAAGCTCCTGTGGGATGATGAAGGCTTTTTGCATCAAGAAGCTCTTTCACCCGTGTCTTTTCTTTAAAAAATTGTCATAAGTTATTCTTCTTAACTTTGAAATATATAAGCCCAGAATACTTGATAGCTCGAGCCTGATTAGGGCTTTTCTGCCTGCCCAGTCGAGTCGCCTTAGCTGGTGCCTCGACTGGAGCATTAATTAGCATTTATTAATGGCTTCAACGGTAAGATTTAGACAATAATTAGTTTTATTTCCATTGAAATTCAGGTGAGCGAGCAAGCGGTTGAGCTCGGTCAGTGGTCCCTTGCGTGCGTACGTTAGATCAAAGCTCAAGTGTCGCCTCGACTTGTAGGCCTTAGTTCCAACTGAGCAGCGGTCGAGCTCGATCAATAGTCCCTTGCGCTGCATTCGGTTGGATCAAAGCTCTAGTCAGTCGCCGCCTCATTGGTAAGTTAGGTTCCAATGAGCGAACAGCGGTCGAGCTCGGTCGGCCGATCCATTGCGTCTTTTCAGTTGGATCAAAGCTCTAGTCGAGTCGCCGCCTCGACTAATACAATTAGAACCTGCTGTTTGTTCAGAGCAGTCGAGCTCTCAGTCGACACCTCCTTGCTTCTGCTTAGTTGAACCAAGCATCAGTCGAGGCGTCGCCTCGACTGGTATGAGTCAACATGCTGCTCGACAAGAGCAGTAGGTTCCAGTCAAGGCGTCACCTCGACTACACCTTTACCTGATGCCTATGAATTACTGTTCATAGGTCTTCCATGCCAGGAATCATCTCCGAGACTTCGTGCCAAGACTCCCTGTCCGGGTCTTCACTGCCAAGAGGCCGCGCCTCCGGGACTTCACTACCAAGACTCCCTGTCCGGGTCTTCACTGCCAAGAGGCCGCGCCTCCGGGACTTCACTTCCAAGACTCCTCGTCTGGGTCTTCACTTGCCAGGACTCCACGTCCGGGTCTTCATCAATCTTGCATCCAGTCCTCGACCTACAAGAGATTTCCTGAAAATACCTCTCAAACAATCGTATGAGATAACACATAATTGTCACCTTGACTTAAACCCTTGTCAATCACCAAAAACATCCTTTGGGTCTAATTGCACCAACAAATCCGACGGTGGGAATTGAATCCCTAGATCCGACGGTGGAGATTAAAAGGAGGCTTAAGCCTAAATCTATAAATTGGAGTCCAAGGCATGGGAGGCAACGAATCTTGAGGAGATTAGGGTTTTGCTTCCAATGTTTTGGTCGGCTAGGGTTTTGAGTTGGCTTGAGAGAAGGGGTGGGAGGCAACCTAAGGTTGGTCTTCTTCAAATTGGGCGGTGGCAAGATTAGGTTTTGGCTCTTCTTGGCCGGCGGCGCCTCACCCTCTCTCTCTCTCTAGATTGGCCGACGACTCCTCCCTCTTCTCTCTCTCTTTTGGCCGGCGGCAACCTTTCTTCAAGGTTGGCCGGCGCTCCTTATTCCTCTCCTTGGCTGGCGGCAACCACCAAGCAAGGTGGCTTGGTGGTCGGTTCTATATAGGAGAAGAAGTTTTGTTTTATTATTCCCTTTGTTCGGAGTGAGCAAGGAAGGGAAGAACGTGATCTAGGAGGCTTCGACTTTTGGAAGATTGTCGCCCACATGACGTCCAAAAGGAGGAAGGACATACAATAGAAGACCTTGAGTTTAACAAGAGGTATAATTCTTGTTTTGGTTTCCTTTTGTTTCTTTGTATTATGTATGTAATTGCATGTGGCTAATTTACTTGGACCCTGAAGATAAACACAAAAACCGGCGATCCGTACATCGTCTATTCCGCAGCTAATCGAAGAAAAGAGGTAGGTTGCTTGAACAACAAGTTTGTTCAAGTGACCACTCTAATTGAATAGCACGATGATGGATCAGTTGCTTGGGTAATCCCTCTTCGTCAAGGATTAATTTTTTTTTAATCCGGGGACGTAGATGGGATCGCCATGCACAAGCGACCAAGATGAAGTTAGAAGCGAAGCTTCGACCTTCAACTGGTATCAGAGCCACGGTTTCTGATTTTGTGTTTAGGATTCAGTTACTTTTATGCACTTATCATATATTGTATGTGTCGGATGATAGTAGGATGTGCGTAGGCTATCTTTTTATTTGCAGGCATAAGATCCAACAATTATGGCCATATGTGTGTGTATGTGATTGGATGTGTGTAATTTTATTATTATTTGAATCCGCGGGGTTGACGAGGCTAGTATTTAATTTTTGTTATTAAGTACGACATTGTTTAGACACTCTTTTATTTTAGTTTACTTTCGATCTAAATTTCATGTACACTCCTTCGTGGAGTATAGGATCGATGGATGTAAATTAAAATAATTATTCTCGGCTCAGATCTCCGGAAGGCTTGTACATGGCGTAGGGAGGAGCAGACGATATGGCGATACGACGGGAGGCATATTGGAGAAAAAAAGCCATAATAGTTGGAAAATATTTTTTCATGTTTATTGCTTCTTGTTTGATATGCATGTCATGTACTAGGAAAATTCCTCAATTTTAAATTACTAAGTGGGAGAGGGATATTTTTTATAAATTCTCACAACCTTCATTACGATTTGACATGTGAAGCAAACAAACTTGTGCGTCGGCTCTGAGTGCCTTCCTCCCCATCGGATGAGTTTGTTTTGCGGATCACAAGGTCAAATATGGTTATAGAAAATTATTTAGGAGCATGTGTACTTCCCCATCAGAAGACACATTATCCGAGATAATTGCCTTGGTATCAAGTAATGGTGAACACTTAGATGTAAATAGGAGTATCCTTTCCATCAGAGTCACTTCTTTTATTTGTAGGGCCGAAGAGGAACCAACTATTAATTTTATTTGTCAAAAAGTTAGGTTGACAGGATAATAAAATTAATGGGTAAAACCTCCTCTTACAAATGTAGAATTTGTATACGTCCAGACGATCGTGGCATACGATATTCTCGGTGTTTTGAAGTGTTGGTTGATTTTAAAATTTTATTGTTTGAGGAATCAATAATTTTTTGAAATCTAATGTTTTGATCTATGTGATTCTTAGGTTTTTGAAAAATGACTTTCAACCCGCTTGCTGTGATACTAAAAGAGAATAAACTTACTGGACCTAATTATGTTGATTGGAAAAGGAATCTTGATATTGTCTTGACTGCTGAGGAGTACAAGTATACACTCTTCGAAGAGTGTCCTCCTAAGCCTACGGATGATTATGGGGAAAAGGAGAAAGAGAGTTATAAAAAGTGGATAAAGGCTGATGAGATGGCACGGTGTTACATTTTGGCTTCTATGTCAAATGTATTGCAACATCAGCATCAATCCATGCCCACTGCTTATGACATGATGCTCAATCTCAAGGAACTTTTCAGATACCAGAATCGGGCTGCAAGGCAGGAAGCCATGAGGAACTTGATGATGACCACCATGATTGAGGGAACACCCGTGAGGGATCATGTTCTCAAGATGATGGCTCATTTGAATGAGCTAGAAGTCCTTGGAGCTGAGATCGATGGGGAACCCAAGTTAATATCATTCTCCAATCTCTACCTAGGAGTTTTGAGTAGTTTTGCCTGAACTACAAAATGAGTAAGAGGTTGTATTCATTGGCAGTGCTTCTAACAGAACTCCAGGTGGCAGAAGGGCTTTTTCGTCAGAGTGCTCAGGTTCACGCCATGGTTGCTCAGAAGGTTTCGACTTCTAAGCTGAAAGACTAGAAGAAGAAGAAACAAGGTGGAGCAAAGGTGGCGGGAGGATCTCAGGGAGGAGTGAAGAAGCCGAAAGGCAAGTGCTTCACTTGCAAGCAGACTGGATATTGGAAGAAGGACTGCCCCAACCGAAAGCAGAACAAAGGTATATCTTTTGGTCTAGTCGTTGAAACTGTTAGGGCAATCTCTTGCCGTAATATGGTTTTGATGGTGTGGCAAAGGGTTTAAGTTAGTTTGATATGTTGATTTGATATGTGCGTTGAAGTCGTACAGGACTTGGTAATTCGCACAAGGAGCCATGGCGAGTTTCACATCTCATGACTCGTGCCTTGAGTCGGTGAAGGATAGCTTTGCGGAAGCCGTGCGCTTGGAGCATCCGAGGGACCGCCGGACGAGGAGCTTGGAGTGAAGCCGGAGGAAGTAGACTTCGAGGCAAGAGACGCGAAGGAGCATTGCAGAGCCGTGTGCCTGATGCTGCCAAGGGACGTGGCCGCGAACGAAGAGAACTTCAAAGGCGAGGGACTCCGAGGGATGAGAGTGAGCGATTGTAACCCGGGAAGGGTAGCTCTTAGGTGAATCTTGGCCATTTGGCCAAGTGTCGGATGAGTTTTTCCCGACACTACGATCATTGCCATGTCATGGCAATGATCGCTAATCGATGGATCGTATAAGACCGGTCAGTGCTTGCGATGATCGCCATGGATCGAATGATCGATGTCGACACCGATCGCGATGAATGGATCGGTGATCGATGATGTGCACGGCCGCAGAATGGAGTCGACTTGATTGGGCACTCGGTGATCGAGCACTGGCCGATCGATGGTGCCATCGATCGATGATGCGCTGGATTGGATAGTATCCATCGTGGAAAGCGGCCGTTATTGGGCAACGGCTACGGCCTACGATCGATGGGTGCCATCGATTGATCCTGTCAATCAGCGGAAGAAACCCTCTTCCTCTATAAAAAGGAAGGGGGTAAGGCTTTGGGAGGCTAATGCTCATACTCTAACACTCTCCCAAAGTTCCCTAAAGCTTTCCATCCTCTTACCCAAGCTTATTTTCATTATATTTGTAAGAGGAGTGTGGTTGTAAAGAGGTTACCTCCACCTAGCTTTGTGCAAAGGAGAGATATAGTGGATAGATTGCGGAGTGATTCACCGTGGACGAATCGGACCGTGGATTAGCGGCGTAGCCGTGAACCACGTTACATCTCCGTGTTTGTATTGTCTTTGTTTTATTTCTATTTGCTTGTCTTAGTTTATTGCTTCTGCTTGCGCTAACGTTTTCATAGACGAGCAAAATACGGCATCCAATGAACGAGGGCTATTCACCCCCCCTCTAGCCGGCCAATCGATCCCCAACAAGTGGTATCAGAGCCAAGGAAAGCTTGTCGAGGACTAACCGCCACAACATGCAATTTTCAAAATGGCCGGCTCAAACATCCATCCACCGAAGTTCGACGGCGAATTCTCTTGGTGGAAAAAGAGAATGGAGGTATTCTTCGAAACCGACTTTGAAATCCTTTTAATAATGGAAAACGGTTTCGAGTTGCCTAGGAACGAAAATGGGGAGTCATTGGAGAAATCTAGGTGGAGCAAGAGGCGAAGAGAAGAATACTTGGCAAATTCAAAGGCCAAGCACCACCTATACAATGTCCTCCCTCAACAAGAAGTCAATAGGATAGGAGAGTGTGCTAGCGCCAAGGAAATGTGGGAGAAACTAATAGAAATCCATGAAGGCACATCCGAAGCAAAGCTAGCAAGAAGAGACCTCCTCCGCTCCCAATTGTCCAATATCAAACTTGAAAAGGGAGAAAAGGTAAAATCCCTACACTCTAGATTTAAGGAAATACTAACCGGTTTAACAAGTGTAGGTGAAAAACTCTCCAATCGGGATATGGTAATGAAGGCCATAGATGCCTTTCCCCGGTCCTCAAAATGGAGCTCCATGGTGGACTCATTTTATATCTCCAAGAACTTAGAAGTGAGCACCTTGGAGGAATTCTTTTCAACCATGGAGCTTCATGAGACAAGGCTTGAAGGTATACAAGAAGAGCCTAGAGTCCAAAATTCACGGGGAGTAGCCTTGATGGCAAACAAGGGGAAGAAGAAGATGGAAGTTCCCTCCTCCTCCGATGACGAAGCGTCTTCCTCCTCCTCCATGGATAGCACCCAGGAAGCCTATATGGTAAGGAGGGTAAGACGTGCTTTAAAAGGTTTTCATTTTCATAAATCTAATGATAGGAATAGAAGACCAAGGGGGAAGGTCATATGCTATAATTGCCAAGGAGAGGGGCACATGAGGGATAATTGTCCCCTCCTAAACAAGAGCAAGAAAGAAGAAAAGAGGAAGAAGAGGGGGAGCAAGAAAAAGGAAGAAGAAAAGAAGGCAAAAGGAAAAGGGAAGGCCATGGCACTCAAAGCCAAGACATGGGATGACGTTGCTTCCGCCTCCTCATCCGAAGAAGAAGAGCATGTCTACTCCAACCTAGCACTAATGGCTCTTCATAACTCGGATTGCTCCTCCTCCTCAAATGAAGAATCAAGCTGAAGTGGGGAAAGCTCAAGTGAAGGGGGAGCCTCCACATCCTCCTCATCCGAAGAAGAAGAAGAGGATATGGAAACTATGGTAACGAATGCTTCTCCTAATAAAATAGTTTCCATAATTTCTAGTTTAACTAAGGAGTTATTTGGCATGAAAAATAAAAGTAAAAGCATGCTTAGTCAAATTAAGGAATTAGAACAAAAGCTAGAAAATGCATGCTTAAATGATAATGTTTCTTCTTGCCATGATGATGCATGCTCACATGACTATATGCCTTTGGATGTTAATGATGCATGCATAGAGGAAAATAGGGCTTTAAGGGAAAAGGTAGATTATTTAACCAAAGCCCTAGAGAAATTCACTATTGGCTCCAACACATTAAATATGATCATAGGGAGCCAAAGAGCAAGTTTTAACAAAAAAGGCCTAGGATATAAGGAAAAGAAAAATGAAAAGGCCTATAAATGCCTAATTGCTAGGGGACAAGATAAAAAGAAAGTAATAGCTAGAAAATGGATCCCCAAGGAATATTTAGTGAACCCAATAGGAAAGAATTTATTTTGGGTTCCAAAATCCATCCTTAAGGGTTAGAATAACCCTAAGGTAGTCAACCACATGGACCTAACCTATATCATATTTTGGTTGACTTAGGATGACGGGACAACATTTTTTAGATAGTGTTGGGTGATGATAACGCATCCCATAAATAGATAATAATGCTTAAATCATGATGATTGATGTAATTCCTATGTATATTTGCAATCATGATTTATGTTTTTGAAATTTGGCACGTTATCATGAGAAATAGGTTTGAATCATGCTTTAGGTGATACTTTAGTTATTATCATCATATAATACCTAATGCATGATTATAATTTGATGAAAACATGCATTTCATGAACATTATGTGAAATTGATTCATATATGTCATTATGATCATGTTAATTGTTAGGTTGATACTTAACCAAGATAGAATTGCATGAATATATTGGTTAAGTATATACAAATACCCCCTAGGATGCATCTCACACTCACCATAGGCTACCTTGATTGAAAACTTAGCATGAGTGAGATTTTAGGATGATACAAATGTCCACTAATGCCTATGGCATTTAGATGGTCATTTAAAGTATCAACATAGCAATAATAGACCAATCATGGGGAAGGCTTATATTTAATTCATAGACATATTGCCCAAAGATCATGGTTGGATATTTCATATATTTTCAAAACAATTTCTTACTTTAAAATATATGTATTCATGTTTTGAAACAAATGGATGCAAGACTAGGTGTTAAAATGGATACTCTTATGATCAAAAACCTAGTAGTTTTTAAAGCTTTTGGATTTTTGACAAATACATGGAAATATAATGATTTTTCATGAAAACATATTTTTCACTGATAGATATACTTAAAAGAAATGTGTTCCCCAAATTTCATGATTTTTTGAATTTTCTGGAATTTTTAATGCATTTTTGAAATTCGGTCTGAAAATCAAAAAATCTCGAAATTCACGTGCCGACCGTATCCAATCCGAACGATCAATCGATGGCTCGAATATCGCATAAAGGCTGAATTCCGATTTTAAATCAACTTGTGATATTTTCGTTCTGTTAGACTTGATGTCATGTGTTTTTAACTTAGTAATAATCTTTTTGATGGTGTCAAAGGGGGAGAAAATATTATGTTTAAGTTAATTATAAAAGGGGGAGAAATTTACATAGAGAGTTTCATGGATTAAGGGGGAGTTGCATGTTGCTATATCATGATTATGTTTACATGCTTTCTTTCCTTAAAATTTATATATCAAATGTTTTTACCTAACTTAAACGGATTGCCACACATCAAAAAGGGGGAGATTGTTAGGGCAATCTATTGCCGTAATATGGTTTTGATGGTGTGGCAAAGGGTTTAAGTTAGTTTGATATGTTGATTTGATATGTGCGTTGAAGTCGTGCAGGACTTAGTAATTCGCACATGGAGCCATGGCGAGTTTCACATCTCATGACTCGTGCCTTGAGTCAGTGAAGGATAGCTTTGCGGAAGCCGTGCGCTTGGAGCATCCGAGGGACCGCCGGACGAGGAGCTTGGAGTGAAGCCGGAGGAAGTAGACTTCGAGGCAAGAGACGCGAAGGAGCATTGCAGAGCCGTGCGCCTGATGCTGCCAAGGGATGTGGCCGCGAACGAAGAGAACTTCAAAGGCGAGGGACTCCGAGGGATGAGAGTGAGCGATTGTAACCCGGGAAGGGTAGCTCTTAGGTGAAACTTGGCCATTTGGCCAAGTGTCGGATGAGTTTTTCCCGACACCAGTCGACTGCCATGTCATGGCAGTCGACTGCTCTGAGTCGATGGACTGGTATAAGACCGGTCAAGTGCTTGCGATCATTGCCATGGGTGGCGATGACTATCGATATCGGCGAAGAGATGCGGCGCGATGGAATGGCGATCGATTGATCGGCATCGCACGTAATGAGTCGACTCGACCGGGCACTCGATCGATCGAGCACCGATCGGCCGATCGATGGTGCTATCCGATCGTAGTATCCAACGTGCCTCTTCCTCTATAAAAAGGAAGGGGGTAAGGCTTTGGGAGGCTAATGCTCATACTCTAACACTCTCCCAAAGTTCCCTAAAGCTTTCCATCCTCTTACCCAAGCTTATTTTCATTATATTTGTAAGAGGAGTGTGGTTGTAAAGAGGTTACCTCCACCTAGCTTTGTGCAAAGGAGAGATCTAGTGGATAGATTGCGGAGTGATTCACCGTGGACGAATCGGACCGTGGATTAGCGGCGTAGCCGTGAACCACGTTACATCTCCGTGTTTGTATTTTCTTTGTTTTATTTCTATTTGCTTGTCTTAGTTTATTGCTTCGCTTGCTAACGCTTACAGACGAGCAAAATACGGCATCCAATGAACGAGGGCTATTCACCCCCCTCTAGCCGGCCAATTGATCCCCAACAAGTGGTATCAGAGCCAAGGAAAGCTTGTCGAGGACTAACCGCCACAACATGCAATTTTCAAAATGGCCGGCTCAAACATCCATCCACCGAAGTTCGACTGCGAATTCTCTTGGTGGAAAAAGAGAATGGAGGTATTCTTCGAAACCGACTTTGAAATCCTTTTAATAATGGAAAACGGTTTCGAGTTGCCTAGGAACGAAAATGGGGAGTCATTGGAGAAATCTAGGTGGAGCAAGAGGCAAAGAGAAGAATACTTGGCAAATTCAAAGGCCAAGCACCACCTATACAATGTCCTCCCTCAACAAGAAGTCAATAGGATAGGAGAGTGTGCTAGCGCCAAGGAAATGTGGGAGAAACTAATAGAAATCCATGAAGGCACATCCGAAGCAAAGCTAGCAAGAAGAGACGTTTTTCGCTCCCAATTGTCCAATATCGAACTTGAAAAGGGAGAAAAGGTAAAATCCCTACACTCTAGATTTAAGGAAATACTAACCGGTTTAACAAGTGTAGGTGAAAAACTCTCCAATCGGGATATGGTAATGAAGGCCATAGATGCCTTTCCCCGGTCCTCAAAATGGAGCTCCATGGTGGACTCATTTTATATCTCCAAGAACTTAGAAGTGAGCACCTTGGAGGAATTCTTTTCAACCATGGAGCTTCGTGAGACAAGGCTTGAAGGTATACAAGAAGAGCCTAGAGTCCAAAATTCACGGGGAGTAGCCTTGATGGCAAACAAGGGGTAGAAGAAGATGGAAGTTCCCTCCTCCTCCGATGACGAAGCGTCTTCCTCCTCCTCCATGGATAGCACCCAAGAAGCCTATATGGTAAGGAGGGTAAGACGTGCTTTAAAAGGTTTTCATTTTCATAAATCTAATGATAGGAATAGAAGACCAAGGGGGAAGGTCATATGCTATAATTGCCAAGGAGAGGGGCACATGAGGGATAATTGTCCCCTCCTAAAAAAGAGCAAGAAAGAAGAAAAGAGGAAGAAGAGGGGGAGCAAGAAAAAGGAAGAAGAAAAGAAGGCAAAAGGAAAAGGGAAGGCCATGGCACTCAAAACCAAGACATGGGATGACGTTGCTTCCGCCTCCTCATCCGAAGAAGAAGAGCATGTCTACTCCAACCTAGCACTAATGGCTCTTCATGACTCGGATTGCTCCACCTCCTCAAATGAAGAATCAAGCTCAAGTGGGGAAAACTCAAGTGAAGGGGGAGCCTCCACATCCTCCTCATCCGAAGAAGAAGAAGAGGATATGGAAACTATGGTAACGAATGCTTCTCCTAAGAAAATAGTTTCCATAATTTCTAGTTTAACTAAGGAGTTATTTGGCATGAAAAAGAAAAGTAAAAGCATGCTTAGTCAAATTAAGGAATTAGAACAAAAGCTAGAAAATGCATGCTTAAATGATAATGTTTCTTCTTGCCATGATGATGCATGCTCACATGACTATATGCCTTTGGATGTTAATGATGCATAGAGGAAAATAGGGCTTTAAGGGAAAAGGTAGATTATTTAACCAAAGCCCTAGAGAAATTCACTATTGGCTCCAACACATTAAATATGATCATAGGGAGCCAAAGAGCAAGTTTTAACAAAAAAGGCCTAGGATATAAGGAAAAGAAAAATGAAAAGGCCTATAAATGCCTAATTGCTAGGGGACAAGATAAAAAGAAAGTAATAGCTAGAAAATGGATCCCCAAGGAATATTTAGTGAACCCAATAGGAAAGAATTTATTTTGGGTTCCAAAATCCATCTTTAAGGGTTAGAATAACCCTAAGGTAGTCAACCACATGGACCTAACCTATATCATATTTTGGTTGACTTAGGATGACGGGACAACATTTTTTTTAGATAGTGTTGGGTGATGATAACGTACCCATAAATAGATAATAATGCTTAAATCATGATGATTGATGTAATTCCTATGTATATTTGCAATCATGATTTATGTTTTTGAAATTTGGCACGTTATCATGAGAAATATGTTTGAATCATGCTTTAGGTGATACTTTAGTTATTATCATCATATAATACCTAATGCATGATTATAATTTGATGAAAACATGCATTTCATGATCATTATGTGAAATTGATTCATATATGTCATTATGATCATGTTAATTGTTAGGTTGATACTAAACCAAGATAGAATTGCATGAATATATTGGTTAAGTATATACAAATACCCCCTAGGATGCATCTCACACTCACCATAGGCTACCTTGATTGAAAACTTAGCATGAGTGAGATTTTAGGATGATACAAATGTCCACTAATGCCTATGGCATTTAGATGGTCATTTAAAGTATCAACATAGCAATAATAGACCAATCATGGGGAAGGCTTATATTTAATTCATAGACATATTGCCCAAAGATCATGGTTGGATATTTCATATATTTTCAAAACAATTTCTTACTTTAAAATATATGTATTCATGTTTTGAAACAACTGGATGCAAGACTAGGTGTTAAAATGGATACTCTTATGATCAAAACCTAGTAGTTTTTAAAGCTTTTGGATTTTTGACAAATACATGGAAATATAATGATTTTTCATGAAAACATATTTTTCACTGATAGATATACTTAAAAGAAATGTGTTCCCCAAATTTCATGATTTTTTGAATTTTCTGAAATTTTTAATGCATTTTTGAAATTCGGTCTGAAAATCAAAAAATCTCGAAATTCACGTGCCCGATCGTGTATCGAACGATCAATTGATGGTATCAAAGGCTGAATTCCGATTTTAAATCAACTTATGATATTTTCCTTCTGTTAGACTTGATGCCATGTGTTTTTAACTTAGTAATAATCTTTTTGATGGTGTCAAAGGGGGAGAAAATATTATGTTTAAGTTAATTATAAAAGGGGGAGAAATTTACATAGAGAGTTTCATGGATTAAGGGGGAGTTTCATGTTGCTATATCATGATTATGTTTACATGCTTTCTTTCCTTAAAATTTATATATCAAATGTTTTTACCTAACTTAAACGGATTGCCACACATCAAAAAGGGGGAGATTGTTAGGGCAATCTCTTGCCGTAATATGGTTTTGATGGTGTGGCAAAGGGTTTAAGTTAGTTTGATATGTTGATTTGATATGTGCGTTGAAGTCGTGCAGGACTTAGTAATTCGCACATGGAGCCATGGCGAGTTTCACATCTCATGACTCGTGCCTTGAGTCGGTGAAGGATAGCTTTGCGGAAGCCGTGCGCTTGGAGCATCCGAGGGACCGCCGGACGAGGAGCTTGGAGTGAAGCCGGAGGAAGTAGACTTCGAGGCAAGAGACGCGAAGGAGCATTGCAGAGCCGTGCGCCTGATGCTGCCAAGGGATGTGGCCGCGAACGAAGAGAACTTCAAAGGCGAGGGACTCGAGGATGAGAGTGAGCGATTGTAACCGGGAAGGGTAGCTCTTAGGTGAAAACTTGGCCATTTGGCCAAGTGTCGGATGAGTTTTCGACACACGTCGCCATGTCATGGCGATCGGCTAATCGATGGATTTGGTATAAGACCGGTCAAGTGCTTGGCGATCGCCATGGGTGTGATCGGTGATGTCGGCAATGATCGATTGCCCGATGAATGGCGATCGATCGATGCACCTGCGAACCGTGAATGGAGTCGACTTCGGGGCACTCGATCGAGCACCGATCGGTGATGGTGCCATCATCGGTCGTGATGCGATCTGGATGGATAGTATCCAATGTGGAAGCGGCCGTTATTGGGGATGGGTGCCATCGCTCTTCCTCTATAAAAAGGAAGGGGTAAGGCTGGGAGGCTAATGCTCATACTCTAACACTCTCCCAAAGTTCCCTAAAGCTTTCCATCCTCTTACCCAAGCTTATTTTCATTATATTTGTAAGAGGAGTGTGGTTGTAAAGAGGTTACCTCCACCTAGCTTTGTGCAAAGGAGAGATCTAGTGGATAGATTGCGGAGTGATTCACCGTGGACGAATCGGACCGTGGATTAGCGGCGTAGCCGTGAACCACGTTACATCTCCGTGTTTGTATTGTCTTTGTTTTATTTCTATTTGCTTGTCTTAGTTTATTGCTTCTGCTTGCGCTAACATTTTCATAGACGAGCAAAATACGGCATCCAATGAACGAGGGCTATTCACCCCCCTCTAGCCGGCCAATTGATCCCCAACAAGTGGTATCAGAGCCAAGGAAAGCTTGTCGAGGACTAACCGCCACAACATGCAATTTTCAAAATGGCCGGCTCAAACATCCATCCACCGAAGTTCCACGGCGAATTCTCTTGGTGGAAAAAGAGAATGGAGGTTTTCTTCGAAACCGACTTTGAAATCCTTTTAATAATGGAAAACGGTTTCGAGTTGCCTAGGAACGAAAATGGGGAGTAATTGGAGAAATCTAGGTGGAGCAAGAGGCAAAGAGAAGAATACTTGGCAAATTCAAAGGCCAAGCACCACCTATACAATGTCCTCCCTCAACAAGAAGTCAATAGGATAGGAGAGTGTGCTAGCACCAAGGAAATGTGGGAGAAACTAATAGAAATCCATGAAGGCACATCCGAAGCAAAGCTAGCAAGAAGAGACGTTTTTCGCTCCCAATTGTCCAATATCAAACTTGAAAAGGGAGAAAAGGTAAAATCCCTACACTCTAGATTTAAGGAAATACTAACCGGTTTAACAAGTGTAGGTGAAAAACTCTCCAATCGGGATATGGTAATGAAGGCCATAGATGCCTTTCCCCGGTCCTCAAAATGGAGCTCCATGGTGGACTCATTTTATATCTCCAAGAACTTAGAAGTGAGCACCTTGGAGGAATTCTTTTCAACCATGGAGCTTCATGAGACAAGGCTTGAAGGTATACAAGAAGAGCCTAGAGTCCAAAATTCACGGGGAGTAGCCTTGATGGCAAACAAGGGGAAGAAGAAGATGGAAGTTCCCTCCTCCTCCGATGACGAAGCGTCTTCCTCCTCCTCCATGGATAGCACCCAAGAAGCCTATATGGTAAGGAGGGTAAGACGTGCTTTAAAAGGTTTTCATTTTCATAAATCTAATGATAGGAATAGAAGACCAAGGGGGAAGGTCATATGCTATAATTGCCAAGGAGAGGGGCACATGAGGGATAATTGTCCCCTCCTAAACAAGAGCAAGAAAGAAGAAAAGAGGAAGAAGAGGGGGAGCAAGAAAAAGGAAGAAGAAAAGAAGGCAAAAGGAAAAGGGAAGGCCATGGCACTCAAAGCCAAGACATGGGATGACGTTGCTTCCGCCTCCTCATCCGAAGAAGAAGAGCATGTCTACTCCAACCTAGCACTAATGGCTCTTCATGACTCGGATTGCTCCTCCTCCTCAAATGAAGAATCAAGCTCAAGTGGGGAAAGCTCAAGTGAAGGGGGAGCCTCCACATCCTCCTCATCCGAAGAAGAAGAAGAGGATATGGAAACTATGGTAACGAATGCTTCTCCTAAGAAAATAGTTTCCATAATTTCTAGTTTAACTAAGGAGTTATTTGGCATGAAAAAGAAAAGTAAAAGCATGCTTAGTCAAATTAAGGAATTAGAACAAAAGCTAGAAAATGCATGCTTAAATGATAATGTTTCTTCTTGCCATGATGATGCATGCTCACATGACTATATGCCTTTGGATGTTAATGATGCATGTATAGAGGAAAATAGGGCTTTAAGGAAAAAGGTAGATTATTTAACCAAAGCCCTAGAGAAATTCACTATTGGCTCCAACACATTAAATATGATCATAGGGAGCCAAAGAGCAAGTTTTAACAAAAAAGGCCTAGGATATAAGGAAAAGAAAAATGAAAAGGCCTATAAATGCCTAATTGCTAGGGGACAAGATAAAAAGAAAGTAATAGCTAGAAAATGGATCCCCAAGGAATATTTAGTGAACCCAATAGGAAAGAATTTATTTTGGGTTCCAAAATCCATCCTTAAGGGTTAGAATAACCCTAAGGTAGTCAACCACATGGACCTAACCTATATCATATTTTGGTTGACTTAGGATGACGGGACAACATTTTTTTTAGATAGTGTTGGGTGATGATAACGTACCCATAAATAGATAATAATGCTTAAATCATGATGATTGATGTAATTCTTATGTATATTTGCAATCATGATTTATGTTTTTGAAATTTGGCACGTTATCATGAGAAATAGGTTTGAATCATGCTTTAGGTGATACTTTAGTTATTATCATCATATAATACCTAATGCATGATTATAATTTGATGAAAACATGCATTTCATGATCATTATGTGAAATTGATTCATATATGTCATTATGATCATGTTAATTGTTAGGTTGATACTTAACCAAGATAGAATTGCATGAATATATTGGTTAAGTATATACAAATACCCCCTAGGATGCATCTCACACTCACCATAGGCTACCTTGATTGAAAACTTAGCATGAGTGAGATTTTAGGATGATACAAATGTCCACTAATGCCTATGGCATTTAGATGGTCATTTAAAGTATCAACATAGCAATAATAGACCAATCATGGGGAAGGCTTATATTTAATTCATAGACATATTGCCCAAAGATCATGGTTGGATATTTCATATATTTTCAAAACAATTTCTTACTTTAAAATATATGTATTCATGTTTTGAAACAACTGGATGCAAGACTAGGTGTTAAAATGGATACTCTTATGATCAAAAACCTAGTAGTTTTTTAAAGCTTTTGGATTTTTGGCAAATACGTGGAAATATAATGATTTTTCATGTAAACCTATTTTTCACTGATAGATATACTTAAAAGAAATGTGTTCCCCAAATTTCATGATTTTTTTAATTTTCTGGAATTTTTAATGCATTTTTGAAATTCAGTCTGAAAATCAAAAAATCTCGAAATTCACGTGCGATCGGTGGTATCCGAACCGATCGTGATGGCTGAATATCAGACGATAAAGGCTGAATTCGATTTTAAATCAACTTGTGGTATTTTCCTTCTGTTAGACTTGATGCCATGTGTTTTTAACTTAGTAATAATCTTTTTGATGGTGTCAAAGGGGGAGAAAATATTATGTTTAAGTTAATTATAAAAGGGGGAGAAATTTACATAGAGAGTTTCATGGATTAAGGGGGAGTTGCATGTTGCTATATAATGATTATGTTTACATGCTTTCTTTCCTTAAAATTTATATATCAAATGTTTTTACCTAACTTAAACGGATTGCCACACATCAAAAAGGGGGAGATTGTTAGGGCAATCTCTTGCCGTAATATGGTTTTGATGGTGTGGCAAAGGGTTTAAGTTAGTTTGATATGTTGATTTGATATGTGCGTTGAAGTCGTGCAGGACTTAGTAATTCGCACATGGAGCCATGGCGAGTTTCACATCTCATGACTCGTGCCTTGAGTCAGTGAAGGATAGCTTTGCGGAAGCCGTGCGCTTGGAGCATCCGAGGGACCGCCGGACGAGGAGCTTGGAGTGAAGCCGGAGGAAGTAGACTTCGAGGCAAGAGACGCGAAGGAGCATTGCAGAGCCGTCGCACGATCGCCAAGGGATGTGGCGCGACGAAGAGAACTTCAAAGGCGAGGACTCAGGGATGAGAGTGGCGATTGTAACCCGGGAAGGGTAGCTCTTAGGTGAAACTTGGCCATTTGGCCAAGTGTCGGATGAGTTTTCGACACGATCATTGCCATGTCATGGCGATCATTGCTCAATCGATGGATGGTATAAGATCGGTCAAGTGCTTGGATCATTGCCATGATGTGATCGGCGATGTCGGCGATCATTGCCGATGAATAGCGGATCGGTGATGGTGCACGCAGCACAGAATGGAGTCGACTCATTGGGCACTCGGTGATCGAGCACCGGTCGGTGATGGTGCCATCGGTCGGTGATGCGATCTGGATTGGATAGTATCCAACGTGGAAAGCGGCCGTTATTGGGCAACGGCTCTACACCGATCGGTGATTGGTGCCATCGATGGCGATCCTGTGTCAACGGGAAGAAACCCTCTTCCTCTATAAAAAGGAAGGGGGTAAGGCTTTGGGAGGCTAATGCTCATACTCTAACACTCTCCCAAAGTTCCCTAAAGCTTTCCATCCTCTTACCCAAGCTTATTTTCATTATATTTGTAAGAGGAGTGTGGTTGTAAAGAGGTTACCTCCACCTAGCTTTGTGCAAAGGAGAGATCTAGTGGATAGATTGCGGAGTGATTCACCGTGGACGAATCGGACCGTGGATTAGCGGCGTAGCCATGAACCACGTTACATCTCCGTGTTTGTATTGTCTTTGTTTTATTTCTATTTGCTTGTCTTAGTTTATTAGACTTGCGCTAACATTTTCATAGGCGAGCAAAATCGATCCAATGAACGAGGGCTATTCACCCCCCTCTAGCCGGCCAATTGATCCCCAACAAGTGGTATCAGAGCCAAGGAAAGCTTGTCGAGGACTAACCGCCACAACATGCAATTTTCAAAATGGCCGGCTCAAACATCCATCCACCGAAGTTCCACGGCGAATTCTCTTGGTGGAAAAAGAGAATGGAGGTATTCTTCGAAACCGACTTTGAAATCCTTTTAATAATGGTAAACGGTTTCGAGTTGCCTAGGAACGAAAATGGGGAGTCATTGGAGAAATCTAGGTGGAGCAAGAGGCAAAGAGAAGAATACTTGGCAAATTCAAAGGCCAAGCACCACCTATACAATGTCCTCCCTCAACAAGAAGTCAATAGGATAGGAGAGTGTGCTAGCGCCAAGGAAATGTGGGAGAAACTAATAGAAATCCATGAAGGCACATCCGAAGCAAAGCTAGCAAGAAGAGACGTTTTTCGCTCCCAATTGTCCAATATCAAACTTGAAAAGGGAGAAAAGGTAAAATCCCTACACTCTAGATTTAAGGAAATACTAACCGGATTAACAAGTGTAGGTGAAAAACTCTCCAATCGGGATATGGTAATGAAGGCCATAGATGCCTTTCCCCGGTCCTCAAAATTGAGCTCCATGGTGGACTCATTTTATATCTCCAAGAACTTAGAAGTGAGCACCTTGGAGGAATTCTTTTCAACCATGGAGCTTCATGAGACAAGGCTTGAAGGTATACAAGAAGAGCCTAGAGTCCAAAATTCACGGGGAGTAGCCTTGATGGCAAACAAGGGGAAGAAGAAGATGGAAGTTCCCTCCTCCTCCGATGACGAAGCGTCTTCCTCCTCCTCCATGGATAGCACCCAAGAAACCTATATGGTAAGGAGGGTAAGACGTGCTTTAAAAGGTTTTCATTTTCATAAATCTAATGATAGGAATAGATGACCAAGGGGGAAGGTCATATGCTATAATTGCCAAGGAGAGGGGCACATGAGGGATAATTGTCCCCTCCTAAACAAGAGCAAGAAAGAAGAAAAGAGGAAGAAGAGGGGGAGCAAGAAAAAGGAAGAAGAAAAGAAGGCAAAAGGAAAAGGGAAGGCCATGGCACTCAAAGCCAAGACATGGGATGACGTTGCTTCCGCCTCCTCATCCGAAGAAGAAGAGCATGTCTACTCCAACCTAGCACTAATGGCTCTTCATGACTCGGATTGCTCCTCCTCCTCAAATGAAGAATCAAGCTCAAGTGGGGAAAGCTCAAGTGAAGGGGGAGCCTCCACATCCTCCTCATCCGAAGAAGAAGAAGAGGATATGGAAACTATGGTAACGAATGCTTCTCCTAAGAAAATAGTTTCCATAATTTCTAGTTTAACTAAGGAGTTATTTGGCATGAAAAAGAAAAGTAAAAGCATGCTTAGTCAAATTAAGGAATTAGAACAAAAGCTAGAAAATGCATGCTTAAATGATAATGTTTCTTCTTGCCATGATGATGCATGCTCACATGACTATATGCCTTTGGATGTTAATGATGCATGCATAGAGGAAAATAGGGCTTTAAGGGAAAAGGTAGATTATTTAACCAAAGCCCTAGAGAAATTCACAATTGGCTCCAACACATTAAATATGATCATAGGGAGCCAAAGAGCAAGTTTTAACAAAAAAGGCCTAGGATATAAGGAAAAGAAAAATGAAAAGGCCTATAAATGCCTAATTGCTAGGGGACAAGATAAAAAGAAAGTAATAGCTAGAAAATGGATCCCCAAGGAATATTTAGTGAACCCAATAGGAAAGAATTTATTTTGGGTTCCAAAATCCATCCTTAAGGGTTAGAATAACCCTAGGGTAGTCAACCACATGGACCTAACCTATATCATATTTTGGTTGACTTAGGATGACGGGACAACATTTTTTTTAGATAGTGTTGGGTGATGATAACGTACCCATAAATAGATAATAATGCTTAAATCATGATGATTGATGTAATTCCTATGTATATTTGCAATCATGATTTATGTTTTTGAAATTTGGCACGTTATCATGAGAAATAGGTTTGAATCATGCTTTAGGTGATACTTTAGTTATTATCATCATATAATACCTAATGCATGATTATAATTTGATGAAAACATGCATTTCATGATCATTATGTGAAATTGATTCATATATGTCATTATGATCATGTTAATTGTTAGGTTGATACTTAACCAAGATAGAATTGCATGAATATATTGGTTAAGTATATACAAATACCCCCTAGGATGCATCTCACACTCACCATAGGCTACCTTGATTGAAAACTTAGCATGAGTGAGATTTTAGGATGATACAAATGTCCACTAATGCCTATGGCATTTAGATGGTCATTTAAAGTATCAACATAGCAATAATAGACCAATCATGGGGAAGGCTTATATTTAATTCATAGACATATTGCCCAAAGATCATGGTTGGATATTTCATATATTTTCAAAACAATTTCTTACTTTAAAATATATGTATTCATGTTTTGAAACAACTGGATGCAAGACTAGGTGTTAAAATGGATACTCTTATGATCAAAAACCTAGTAGTTTTTAAAGCTTTTGGATTTTTGACAAATACATGGAAATATAATGATTTTTCATGAAAACATATTTTTCACTGATAGATATACTTAAAAGAAATGTGTTCCCCAAATTTCATGATTTTTTGAATTTTCTGGAATTTTTAATGCATTTTTGAAATTCGGTCTGAAAATCAAAAAATCTCGAAATTCACGTGCCAGTCGACTGGTATCTGAACCAGTCAACTGATGGCCTGAATATCAGACCAGTAAAGGCTGAATTCCGATTTTAAATCAACTTGTGATATTTTCCTTCTGTTAGACTTGATGCCATGTGTTTTTAACTTAGTAATAATCTTTTTGATGGTGTCAAAGGGGGAGAAAATATTATGTTTAAGTTAATTATAAAAGGGGGAGAAATTTACATAGAGAGTTTCATGGATTAAGGGGGAGTTGCATGTTGCTATATCATGATTATGTTTACATGCTTTCTTTCCTTAAAATTTATATATCAAATGTTTTTACCTAACTTAAACGGATTGCCACACATCAAAAAGGGGGAGATTGTTAGGGCAATCTCTTGCCGTAATATGGTTTTGATGGTGTGGCAAAGAGTTTAAGTTAGTTTGATATGTTGATTTGATATGTGCGTTGAAGTTGTGCAGGACTTAGTAATTCGCACATGGAGCCATGGCGAGTTTCACATCTCATGACTCGTGCCTTGAGTCAGTGAAGGATAGCTTTGCGGAAGCCGTGCTCTTGGAGCATCCGAGGGACCGCCGGACGAGGAGCTTGGAGTGAAGCCGGAGGAAGTAGACTTCGAGGCAAGAGACGCGAAGGAGCATTGCAGAGCCGTGCGCCTGATGCTGCCAAGGGATGTGGCCGCGAACGAAGAGAACTTCAAAGGCGAGGGACTCCGAGGGATGAGAGTGAGCGATTGTAACCCGGGAAGGGTAGCTCTTAGGTGAAACTTGGCCATTTGGCCAAGTGTCGGACGCCATGTCGTCGATGGTGGTATAAGTCCAAGTGCTTGGCGATCGGATGGTCGTGATCGCTCGCCGGTGAATGGCATGATCGATGCAATCGCACGCGCACGAATGGAGTCGACTAATCGGGCACTCGACGATCGAGCACCGCCGATCGATGGTGCCATCGATGACGATGCCCGATCTGCTGGATAGTATCCAACGTGGAAAGCGGCCGTTATTGGGCAACGGCTACAGCACCAGTCGACTGATGGGTGCCATCAGTCGACTGATCCTGTGTCAACGGGAAGAAACCCTCTTCCTCTATAAAAAGGAAGGGGGTAAGGCTTTGGGAGGCTAATGCTCGTACTCTAACACTCTCCCAAAGTTCCCTAAAGCTTTCCATCCTCTTACCCAAGCTTATTTTCATTATATTTGTAAGAGGAGTGTTGTTGTAAAGAGGTTACCTCCACCTAGCTTTGTGCAAAGAAGAGATCTAGTGGATAGATTGCGGAGTGATTCACCGTGGATGAATCGGACCGTGGATTAGCGGCGTAGTCGTGAACCACGTTACATCTCCGTGTTTGTATTGTCTTTGTTTTATTTCTATTTGCTTGTCTTAGTTTATTGCTTCCGCTTGCGCTAACATTTTCGTAGATGAGCAAAATATGGCATCCAACGAACGAGGGCTATTCACCCCTCCTTTAGCCGGCCAATCGATCCCCAACAGAAACATGGTTAGCAGTGTTATCTACCGACACCTGGTGTGTAGATACGGGAGTCACTGATCATGTCTGCAATACTTTGCAGAAGTTCCAGGAAACCAGATGACTAGCTGAGTGGGAGATTACCGTTTACTTGGGTGATGGTACGAAGGTGGCAGCTATTACAGTGGGAGATGTTTATTTATCTTTCGATAGGAACAAAACTTTGGTTCTAAGAAATTCCCTTTATGTACCTTTATTTAGAAATAATTTAATTTCAATTTCTAAATTGTTTTTGGATGGATATTCTATTTCTTTTAATGATAGAGTTGTTATAAAAAGGAATAGGGAGATTATCTGTTCTGGTGCATTCATAGGAAATTTATATACCCTTGAACCAAAAGCTCCCACGATGCAAATAGAAGTAAATAACTCATATTCTAAATCTAATAAGAGAAAAGAACCTTCGAAAATGAACCAAACATATCTTTGGCATCTAAGTTTAGGTCATATTAACTTGAGTAGAATTCAAAGGTTGATAGCTAATGGACCTTTGGGTCCATTGGTAGTGGAAGATTTCCCAACCTGCGAATCTTGCTTGGAAGGTAAAATGATCAAGAGGCCTTTTAAGGCCAAGGGGTATAGAGCCAAAGATGTGTTGGAATTGGTTCATTCTGATTTGTGTGGTCTTATGTCTATCCAGGCTAGAGGTGGTTTTGAATATTTCGTCTCTTTTATAGACGATTATTCAAGATATGGATACATTTACTTAATGTGCCGCAAGTCTGAATGCTTTAACAGGTTCAAAGAATTCAAGACTGATGTGGAGAAACGTCAAAGTAAAAGTATCAAGACACTATGATCTGATCGTGGTGGTGAGTACCTCTTGGGAGAGTTTAGGAATTACTTATCAGAGGCTGGGATTCAATCCCAATTGTCTGCACCTGGCACACCCCAACAGAATGGTGTAGCAGAGCGAAGGAATATGACTCTTATGGAGATGGTTAGATCAATGATAAGTTATTCTGAGTTGTCAGATTCGTTCTGGGAGTATACTCTGGATACGACAGTGTATATTCTGAACTTGGTACCATCTAAATCAGTGCCTTCTACTCCCACAGAATTGTGGACTGGGGGAAAGCCTAGTCTGAGACATATTCAGATTTGGGGGAGTCCAGCACATGTGTTGAAGGCAGATGCTGGTAACTCAGAACCTCGTAAAGAAGTGCGCATGTTCGTAGGCTATCCTAGTGGAATGAAAGGTGGTTTGTTTTATAGTCCAAGAGATCAGAGGGTGATCGTTAGCACGAACACCAGATTTCTAGAGGAAGACTATGTGATGAACCACAAGCCCATGAGTAAGATTGTTCTAGAGGAATTGAGAAGGGAAGTCACTACTTTAGTACCACGGGTATAAGAGGATATACCACAACTGACTGCACCGCATGTCACAGAGGATACACAGGTGATACCTCATTGTAGTGGGAGGATTGTTAGATAGATTGATAGATTTATGTTCTTGGGAGAATCTTCTGATTTAGTCCTTGACGAACATGAATCTGATCCCTGGATATATGATGAGGCAATCCAAGATAATGATGCAGTATCTTGGCATAGTGCGATGAATTTTGAGATATAATCTATGGATTCAAATCAGGTCTGGGAGCTAGTAGAACCACCCAATGGTGTAAAAACCATTGGATGCAAGTGGATCTACAAAAGAAAGAGAGGAATAGACGGGAAGGTTGAGACCTTCAAAGCAAGGCTTGTTGTAAAAGGGTATACTCAGAAAGAGGGTATCGATTATGAGGAGACCTTTTCGCCGGTAGCCATGCTTAAGTCTATCCTGATCCTCTTATGTATTGTTGCTCATATGGATTATGAGGTGTGGCAGATGGATGTTAAGACAGCTTTCCTTAATGGAAGTCTTGAGGAAAACATCTATATAGAGCAACCAGAGGGATTCAATGCAAAAGGCAAAGAGCTTCTTATGTGCAAGCTTAATCAGTCCATTTATGGCTTGAAGTAAGCTTCGAGATCTTGGAACATCCGCTTTGATGAGGTAATCCAGTCTTATGGATTTATTCAAAGTCTGGATGAGTCTAGTGTATACAAGAGATGTGACGGAAACGTAGTGGTATTTCTTGTACTATACGTAGATGACATTTTATTAATTGGCAACAATGTCAAGGTGTTATCAGACGTAAGGGTGTGGTTGTCTAAACAGTTTGATATGAAGGACTTGGGAGAAGTGGGACACATCCTTGGGATCAAGGTTATAAGGGATCGCAGGAAAAGAATGTTGTTCTTATCTCAAGCTTCATACATAGACACCATTTTAGCTCGTTTTAGCATGCAGAACTTCAAGAAAGGTTTTCTACCTTTTAGGCATGGAGTTTCTTTATCTAAAGAGATGTGTCCTAGAACATCAAAGGAGATAGAGGAGATGAAGGGGGTTTCTTATGCTTCGGCAGTAGTAAGCCTCATGTATGCTATGCTATGTATGAGACCGGATTTTTTTTTGTCGTTGGCATGGTTAGCAGATATCAGAGTAATCCAGGATAGGGGCATTGGACTGTGGTAAAGCATATATTGAAGTACCTGAGAAGGACTAGGGATTATATGCTGGTATACCAAGCAGATCAATTACTCCCTGTGGGTTACACAGATTCCGACTTCCAATTAGATAGGGATAACAGTAAGTCTACCTCAGGTTTTGTGTTTACTTTGGGAGGTGGAGCCATTGTATAGAGGAGTGTCAAGCAAAAATGCATGGCAGACTCTACCATGGAAGCTGAGTATGTGGCAGCCTCTGAGGCGGCCAAAGAAGTTGTATGGATCAGAAACTTCTTGATGGGTGTGGATGTGATTCCTGGTTTGCCCAGAACTATCACAATTTATTGTGATAACAGTGGTGCAGTTGCAAACTCGAAGGAACCACGAGCCCATAAGGCAAGTAAACACATAGAGCGCAAGTACCACCTGATACGAGAGATCGTAAAGCGAGGAGAAGTAGTTGTCGCCAAGATTGCATCAGAGGATAACCTGGCAGATCCATTCACTAAGGCCCTTCTAGTGAAAGCGTTTGATAGGCATGTGGAGGACATGGGGATAAGATGTATGGCAGTGTGATGACAGCATAGTCTTTTAGTATAAGTGGGAGATTGTTGGGATGTATACTGAAAGCCTAGCCTTTTGTATGGACATCTTTATTTTGAAATAAGAATCACATGATCATTATTTGCATATTTATTGTTATGCATATTGTCTGATACATTACATTGTAGATAACATGGTGTGTAGTGTCACACGGGAGATCATGTTATCAGTTTCTTGTAGAGTATAAGTAGAGGCTTACAACCCAGATGATTTTGGACAAAACATTGATATGGTTGTAGTGTGATTTGGTATTGGTTTATCTTGACCATAGAATTACACTAGTACACTTTGTGTGTATTGAGCAGGATCGACTTAGAGGTGATATGATTTATTGCTGACTACATAATTGAATCGGACCATGGATATTATGGTGTACATGCTCTTAATCACGATATAACAATGGGCACATGTACTTAGTATTTATTTCTTTGATTTACCAATGGGCGAGGTTTATAGATTAAATCGATAGG
Source organism: Wurfbainia villosa (assembly GCA_025175895.1). Taxonomy (NCBI): domain Eukaryota; kingdom Viridiplantae; phylum Streptophyta; class Magnoliopsida; order Zingiberales; family Zingiberaceae; genus Wurfbainia; species Wurfbainia villosa. Next base: position 30,981,325 of record CM045995.1, read on the forward strand.
CTCGGTAAGTTGGAAAATGATATTATATACTTGGTGTGACATTGATTATAGAAGGAAACCGTGTCCTATATATTAGGATTGTTGTAGTAGACGCCCTAAGTCGAACCTGAGTTTTGATTATAGCAAACGATACAAAGTTAAGCTCATGTTGTTATCTCACGAGCTGAATCGAGTGTGTAGAAAATTGCTATAGCTGGAGCGTAAGGCTAGTGACACCTGAAAAAAGACGCAGTGGTCGGGCGGCACTCGAGTGACTTCGGAGGGAGCCGAAGGAATTCAGTGGAAGGTCGGAAGCGAAAGATACACAATAAGTATCGAGGTAAGCTCATGTCTCTGCGAGTGTAAGTAAGGTCATATCCTCCTTACGGGGATAGGCTTAAGCATAGATCCGACCCAAGACATCCCATCGGTGGTCTAGGTCAAGATCGAATGGTCGGAGGTCGTCGAAATAATATTTTTGTTTAGCTAACTTGTCATATCAGCTAGTATCAGTCGACTGCTAGCTTGGAGGACTCGACTGTTGTCAATCAGTCGACTGTCTGTGGCCAGCATTCGACTAATGCTGCCATCAGTCGACTGATGATGGCTATCAGTCGACTGATGGTCAAGGATCAACTTCGAGGAGTCAAGGCTTATCACCTCATTTCAAGGGGAGTGGTGCTCAATTTTGATTGGCTGAAGTTCCTCTCGAAAAGGGTCTCAAAGGCTATAAAAGGAGGGCCTATCCTAGGGTTTCATCATCTATTCTAAGCTTCCAAAAGCCTCCGCAAAGCTACAACTCTTCGACAATGAAGTGCTTCCTCTCCGACGTCTAGGTTTAAATTGCTTTTATTTTGTTACATCGGTATAAGCTTTATTTCAGTTTATTGCTTTACTTTCTCGGAGTTTTTATCGTAACGAGGAGTGGGGGAGTGTCCCTCTACCTCAAGCTTTTGGTGTGTTCTTGTATCGATTAACTCCTACCTCTAACGAGGAGGAGTTCTTTAGTGATTTGCCCTCCGTGCGTGGTCAACGACCACTAGGGCCTTGGAGCAGTAGCCGAAGGTTACGAACCAAGTAAAAATATTATTGTGTCATTATTTTTATTGTGTTTTTCCACTGCATTTACTTGTGCCTCAACTAACGATTTCGAACAAAAAAGAAAAGGTTTATCACTATTCACCCCCCTCTAGCGATCCGCTTCGATCCAACAATTGGTATCAGAGCCGAGGGTGCTACGATTTGGTGAAACCACCAATCTAGCATTTTACAGATTTTTTTTTCTTATTTTTCTATTTATTTTGACTATATTTCATTTGGTTAGTCTTTTCCCACACTACTAATCTAAGACCCGAGTCTTGGTACATTTCGTGTGTTTTTGTCGTTGTTAGGTTTCTCGTCTTCATATCCTTGTTTATTTTGTATCAATGGCCCATCTCGAGGGTTTTAGCACCGTCCGACCTCCATTTTACAACGGAGATGACTTTCGTTATTGGAAGGGTCGGATGGAATGCTTTCTTAAAACTCAAATCGAGATGTGGATCATAATCCAAACAGGATTCACACTTCCGACTAATGAAGTGGGTGAATCCTTGGATTATGACCAATGGACAATTGCGACAAAACGACAAGTCGAAGCCGATGCCAAGGCAACTCAAATCCTCCAATGCGGCTTGTCCAAGGAGGAGCTTAATCGCATCGGCCCCTTCATCAGCGCAAAGGACCTTTTGACAAAGCTAGTGGAGCTACACGAAGGGACCGATGAAGCCAAGGTATGTTAGCGCGATCTTTTTTTTAATAAATTATATAATCTAAAATTGCAGGAACACGAAACGGTGACACAACTTCATGCTCACGTTCAAGACATAGTCAATAACCTACACGCGATCGGGCAAAAGGTCGAAAACCGTGACCTTATAAGGTATGCTCTTAACTCCTTTCCGAGGACTACCTTGTGGGCATCCATTGTCGATGCCTACAAGGTCTCCAAGGATCTTTCAAAACTTAGGTTAGATGAATTACTTTCCAATTTTGAACTTCATGAGCAGTCTAACTCGGAACCCAAGAAAGGTATAACACTTTTTGCAGGTTCGAGGAAGAAAACCGCAAGCAAGTCACCCCTGAAGGAAGAAGAGGATGAGTCTGATTCGGAGGTCGACTTGGAAATGGAGGCCGAACTAGTCAACCTAGTTCAGAGGATAGTCAAGGACCGAAAATGAACCGTCACTTGACCCAATGAAGGTAAGCCTAAAAGTTCAAATATTAGATGTTACGAATGCATCAGGTTTGGACACATCAAGTCCGAATGCCCAAAACTCAAGAGCAAAGCACCAAAACACAAAAAGGCACTCAACGCTACTTGGGAAGAAGCATCCAAGGAAGAAGATGATGATCGTGTCCTCATGGATAAATCGGTGGAATCGGAGATGGAGTCAGAACCGGAACACGAATCGGAAACCGAAGATGAATCGGACTGCAAAGCGCTATTCAAGACAAGCCATGGATATGCATCCGGTTCAAAAGATACAGTCAAGGTAAGTCGGTCTCTCATTAGTACACTTTATAGTGCAATTAAGTTTTTAACTAGAAAGTTAGCTAAGTCCAAGTCCAAGGTCGAGACCCTGGTTGAGGAAGTTAAACTCCTCAAACACGAGGTCTCCCTAACCTCTTCGACTAGTCGAGTTCGAGAGGAGGATTCAACTTGAGTTGAAAAGCTCCAAGTTGAGAACTCACTCTTGAAGAGTCAAGTCGAAGATCTTAGGAACACGTTGGAAAGGTTTACTTTGGGATCCAAAGGACTTGACCTCCTACTTGGATTGCAAAGGGTCGTGTACAACAAGGCCGGACTAGGGTTTAGCTCAAATACGACCAACAAGTCGTATATGTCAATTGTGAGTCGACATAAAAAATGTGTCCAAGCATGGGTCCCTAAGACCGCCTTGATTTCAAACTTAGGATCAAACCAGTACTGGGTTCCCAAGGACCAAATCCACTATGTGGAAAGACCAAACTGATTCAACGGTCCATGAGGAGCCAGTACAAAACTTGTTTATATTTTAACATATAAATTTCATGCTTAGGTTCTTTATTTAGTTTGATTTTTCTTTTAGAATGGCTAGATAGGAATATAACTCGTCAATACTTGATAACATAGTACTAGGACGTGGCAAGATGATAGTATGCTAGGAAAGTGGAGTCTTGTGTATTTGGGCTAGATAAGGCGTATCTAGTTCGATGCACTTGACCGAGAGGAACTAGCTGAAGCTAGCTCGCCATATCCTAGACTAGTTAGACCAGGAAGTGGTCTTAGGTGAGTCAAGTCTCTATTTTCTTGAAAATGGCTTTGTCTAAGGAAGTGGTCGTTGTTCTGATCAAAGAAGACCTCTCTGCCTCGCCATGACCTAGAAGCCATGATCTTGAAAAGGTGACTTGATAAGCCTAAGGTCAATTCTGAATCTAACGCAAGGTTGACAAGTGTTCAATTCATTAAATTTAAATCAAGTAAAATTGGAAGTCATCTCACAAGAACATATAGGGTTAACATGTTTGATCATGTAGACATGGGTGAGATGATTTAGGTTAATAAACTTCAACCAATCTTTAATAAATCCAATATCCGATCCAACTACCTTGCGTGTAGGATCAATGGATGTTGGACAGTGGTTGCTCCCGACACATGACCGGGGATCAACTCAAGTTTTCGAAGCTTCGATTCAAACGACAAGGATCGGTAGCCTTCGGAAACAACGGCAAGCTCAAAATCATCAGATCAAGTGATATTGAGCTCAACTCTAACTTTATTATTCAAAATGTCTTATTGGTAGAAAATTTTCAATATTATTTACTTAGTGTAAGCCAATTGTGTGATAATAACTATAAGGTCATATTTCTAGAAAATGAATGCGTAATTAATACAAATGAAACCTCTAAAACAATCCTTAAGGGAACTAGAAATAACAATATTTACACTATTAACTTAACTAACTACTCAACTAAGTGTCTTATGACACGGCAAGAGGAATCATGGTTGTGGCACCGACGACTCAGTCACTCACGCCCAAGACTCATTCAAAAGATGAGTCAGAGTGACTTAGTCAGAGGTTTGCCTAACCTCAATAACTTGGATAATAAAATATGTAATGCTTGTCAACAAGGTAAACAATCTAGGATACAACATCAACTAACTAATTAAGAACGAACCAAAAGTGTTCTTGAGCTCCTACACATGGATCTTTTTGATTCACACGGAGCTAAGTCACTTAATGGAAGTAAATTCTGCTTAGTCATAATTGATGACTATTCTAGATTTACTTGGGTTAGGTTCATCAAACATAAAAGTTATACCCTAGATCAATTAATCAACCTATTTAAGTTAATAAAAAATCAACAAAGCATTAAAATCAAAAGACTTAGGACTGATCATGGTGGTGAATTCGAGAACCACAGGTTTACAAAATTCTGTAACCTAAATGGATACCACCATGAGTTCTCTTGTCCTAGAACTCCACAACAAAATAGCCTAGTAGAACGCAAAAATAGAACCCTATAAGAAGCCGCTAGGACAATGTTAAACGAGTATAACCTACCTGATTGGTTTTGGGCGGAAGCCGTGAGTACGGCATGCTATGTCCAAAATAGGATCCTTATGGTAAAGAGGCACCTTAAGACCTCATACGAGATTTATCATGATAAAATACCTAACATCAAGTACTTTAGGGTATTTGAGTGTAAGGTACATATCATAAACACTAAGGATTACCTAGGTAAATTTACATCCAAAATCTCGACCGGAATCTTTCAAGGATACTCGACTACGAGTAGAGCGTATAGAGTATATAATCATGACACCCTTAGAGTCAAGGAGACTATCAATGTAGTATTTGATGAAGGACATGAACCTACAAAACCCTTGGCTACCTCAATTAGAAAGACGATTCATACCAGACTCAACTCCGATTTAGAGATCAAGTCTAGTGGTAATCCTAACCTAAGTCAACCAAGTCAGCCTATCGACCAAGTGGTAGATGACTCTAACCAAACTAGAACTCAAACAAGTCATCCTATTGACCAAGTGGTAGACTCAAACCCAAATCCAACTAGGATGCAAACGAATCATCCTATCGACCAAGTGATAGGTGATCCAAGTCTAGGAGTTCGAACTAGAGCCTCATACAGAAACCTTAGTTAAATCTCCTTGATTTCTAAAATTGAACCCAAAACTATTGACCAAGCTCTTCTTGATCCCGATTGGATTATTGCAATGCAAGAAGAGATGGCTCAATTCACTAAAAATGAAGTATGGGAATTAGTACTACCACCTAAAGATAAAACAATCATTGGAACAAGGTGGGTGTTTAGAAATAAACTTGATGATAAAGGTGATGTAGTTAGAAATAAAGCTAGACTAGTCGCTAAAGGGTTTAGTCAAGTCAAAGGTTTAGATTACGACGAGACCTATGCCCCAGTAGCTAGATTAGAGTCCATTCGAATGCTATTAGCATATGCTGCACATCGAGGATTTAAGTTATTTCAAATGGATGTGAAATCAGCGTTCTTGAATGGATACATTAAAGAAGAGGTTTATGTTAGTCAACTCCCCGATTTCGAAAGTTTAGATAAACCCGACCATGTCCTTAGGTTAAAGAAAAGCCCTCTATGGACTTAAACAAGCTCCTCGAGCTTGGTACGAGAGACTTTCGGTGTATCTTAAGTCCAAAGGATTTAACCAGGGTGTAGTTGACCCAACTCTTTTCATAAAAACCTTAGGTAAAGATATATTCATAGCTCAAATCTACATAGATGATATTATTTTAAGAACCATCAACTCGATCCAACTGAATAAGTTCATTTCACTTATTGAAAGTGAATTTGAAATGAATTTAGTAGGCGAGTTGAGTTTCTTCTTAGGTCTACAAATCAAACAAACTAAAGATGGAATATACCTACATCAACGCAAATATACTAGGGAATTAATTAAACGCTTTGGAATGCAAGACACTAAAATTATTAATACCCCAATGGCAACTAATCTGAATATAGACGAAGATGTAATCGGAAACTCAATTTATTTAAAATACTATAGGAGCGTAATAGGGAGTCTCCTTTACTTAACTATAAGCCAACCTGATATCTTATTTGCAGTAAGTATGTGTGCAAGGTTCCAAACCTGTGCCAAAGAGTCTCACCTAACTCTAGTCAAGCGTATCCTTAGATATCTAAAGGATACACTTAATGTCGGTATTTGGTACCCTAGATCTACTGAGTTCGAACTAACCGACTACTTCGATTCGGACTATGCCAGTAGTAAGCTCGATAGAAAGAGTACGAGTGGTTGTTGTCAACTTCTCAGCTCGAGTCTAGTAAGTTGGTGCAGTAGGAAGCAACACTGTGTTGCTTTATCTACCACCGAAGTCGAATACATCGCGATGGGTGAGTGTGTCACTCAGCTTCTTTGGATGAAGCACACTCTCTGCAACTTTAAGTTAGACTTTACAAATACTAAACTTCACGTAGATAACATTAGTTCAATTAACCTTACTAAGAATCTGATATGTCACTCTAGGACCAAACATATAGAGGTCAAACATCATTTCATTCGAGAACATGTGACCAACGGAGCTATACAACTCGAATACGTCGAATCGAAGTCTAACTTGGCAGGCCTATTTACTAAACCCCTACCCGAAGTAGAATTTAGTCTATTAAGACAAAAATTGGGCATGTGCGTAGTAGAATAGGAACTTACAAATTATATTTTTTTACTACTATTTCTTACTTTTCATTTTCATGGAACTAGCATAGGACATACCTTAGATATCATGCACCTATAGATTTATGGAGCCAATACATCTCACAACACATTGGACTAATGTGTTTGTGTACTTAGCCACGTAGATGGGCATGAGATGTTAGGAACTTACTCCTGGTTCTAGATGTAGAGCTAGTGCATCGTCATGAACCACGGAGTATAATCATACATACTAACCGACTTTGACCAGGACTGGTTGTTCTTTCATATCAATCAAGTCAAATATGAGTCGAACATTTTATAGATGAAATTATTTTCAGTATATTATTTTCAAAATAATATGGAACATGCTTGGACTTTAAATTTAAATCTATATTAAATTTCAACTCCACGCTTTTCGATATATGGCAAAAGGGGGAGAAAAAGGGCAAAGTTAGGGGATCAAAATTTTTTACTCACTTCATATTTATTCACATAGCCAAAAGTTAAGTAAATGTTTACTTAACTTTAAGTTTTGAAAAATTACTTATCATATTTATTCACATGGCCAAAAGTTAAGTAAATGTTTACTTAACTTTAAGTTTTGAAAATTTACTTATCATTTTTATTCACATGGCCAAAAGTTAAGTAAATGTTTACTTAACTTTAAGTTTTGAAAATTTACTTAACTTATTTTTTGTTAACAAAAAGGAGATTAAAGGCCATGTTAAGAGAATTCTTAACTTAAACTTATTTTTAAAACACTATGGCCAAACGTTAATGCTTTACTTAAGAAAGGGGGAGAAAGGGCCAAGTTAAGAAGTCTTCTTAACTTAAATGTTTCACTAAGGCCAACTTTAAGTAATGTTAATTACTTAAACTCTTCCTAAATAGCAACCCTCAAGGGGGAGGATTAAGGGTTTCTTTCAAGGCTCACCCTAGGTCAAGGGGGAGGTTTCCCCAAGGGGGAGTACTTGAAGAAAATCCTTACTACTCCTACTTAATCCTCTTATTATTGTTTCTCATGCACATTATTATTCTTCATGCATGCTATTTTCTTAACTTTGTATGTGGGTTTGCCATAAATCAAAAAGGGAGAGATTGTTGGTGCAGTAGGCACCTAAGTCGAACCTGAGTTTTGATTATAGCAAACGATACAAAGTTAAGTTCATGTCGTTATCTCACAAGCTGATCGAGTGTGCAAAAAATTGCTATAGCTGGAGCTAAAGGCTAGTGTCACCCGGAGGAAGTCGTGGTGGTTGGGCGACACTCGAGTGACTTCGGAGGGAGTTGAAGGAATTGAATGGAAGGTCGGAAGCGAAAGCGACACAGTAAGTATCAATGTAAGCTCATGTGTGTGCGAGTGTAAGTAAGGTCGTATCCTCCTTACGGGGATAGGCTTAAGCGTAGATCTGACCCAAGACATTCCATCGGTGGTCTAGGTCGAGATTGAACAGTCGGAGGCCATCGAAATAATATTTTTGTTTAGCTAACTTATCATTTCAGCTAGCATCAGTCGACTACCATCGTGGAGGACTCGACTGTTGTCAATCAGTCGACTGTCTACAACCAGCATTGGACTGATGCTCCCATCAGTCGACTGATGATGGCTATCAGTCGACTGATGGCCAAGGATCAACTTCGAGGAGTCAAGGCTTATCACCTCATTTCAAGGGGAGTGGTGTTCAATTTTGATTAGCTAAAGTTCCTCTCGAAAATGGGCTCAAAGGCTATAAAAGGAGGGTCTATCCTAGGGTTTCATCATCAATTCTAAGCTTCCAAAAGCCTCCACAAAGCTACAACTCTCCAACAACGAAGTTCTTCCTCTCCGACGTCTAGGTTTAAATTGCTTTTATTTTGTTACGTCGGTATAAGCTTTATTTCAGTTTATTGCTTTACTTTCTTGGAGTTTTTATCATAACGAGGAGAGGGGGAGTGTCCCTCAACCTCTGAAGGTAGGAAACTTCGCTTCCCACTTCAACTCGGTCGCTTGTTCATGGCGATCACTTCTACATCCCCGGATAAAAAAATATATCCTTGACAAGAGGGATTGCCCAAGCAACCTTGTCATCGTCATGCTATTCAGTTAGAGTAATCACTTGAACAAACTTGTTGTTCAAGCAACCAACCTCTATTCTACGAATAGCCGCGGAATAGACGATGTACGGATCTCCGCCTTTTATGTATATGTTTATGATCCAAGAATATTTATCCACAAAATAGAATATAACATTCATATAATTGAAAAACAAATATAAACATGTTACACATGAAGATATATAAGTGATATACCTCTCGATCTTCTATTGTATGACCTTTCTCATTTCGGACATCGTGTGGGCGACGATCTACCAAAGGTTGAAGCTCCTAGATCACCAATCTTCCTTCCTTGCTCATTCCAAGCAAGAGGAAGAATAGAAACAAGACCCTTCTCCTTCCTTTAGCCAACCAATCAAGCAACAAGCAAATTGCTTGCCGCTGGCCAACATGGAGAAGGAGAAAGATGGATTCCAGCTACAAGCTCCAAGGGAAGACCTTAAGCTATGTTTCCACCGACCAAAGACAGGGAGAAGGGATGTTTTGCACACCGAAAAAGGGCTGGAAAAGGTTGTATGGGCGTCGGCCACCTTGAGGAAGAAGAAGATAAGGAATAAGTTTCTTTATTTGGTGTTGCCAACTCCAAACCCTAACCCTCAAGCTTGCCGCCCACCTTAACCCTAATCCTATCTCTAATGGGATTCACTTTCCGCCAACCCCTCCTCTCCTTTTATAGAGTTAGGGATAAGCCTTATTTTAATCTCCACCATTGGTTCTAGGGATTTAATCTCAACCGTCGGATCTAGAGATTTAATCTCTACCTTTGGATCAAGAGTTTTGTTTACATCCATTGGATCTAAGCTTCATGAGGTATTAATAGGCTACAATAGGGACCATGAGGAGGAGTTGGATCTTGGGCACCCAATGGATCAAGCCCACATAAAGTACGATCCATTAATGATAATCCAATCCACTAAAGGATTATCATTGATCTACCTCACCAACCCCCATAGGTTAATATGGGCTCCATATATTATTTGTACATTTTCTCCCCGTGTTTAAGATCTCAAATGTCCGTCGATTAATTAATTTACTAACCATTAATTAATCAATATCTATCTCCATGAGTAGTACCACTCAACCTTTTCATCATGCCAGACCAAGTCAACCTGCAGGGTTTACATGATGAACCTTATGAGCTCCACAAGGGGGCATCATCATCCTAATATATAGGACACAATTTCCTCCTATAATCAACAACACACCATATAAATAATATCATTTCCCAACTTACCGAGCCTATCGATTTAATCTATAAATCTCGCCCATTGGTAAATCAAAGAAAATGAATACTAAGTATATATGCCCATTATTATATTGGGATTAAGAGTATATACAATATAATATCTGTGGTCCGATTTGATTATGTAGTCAGTAATAAATCGAATAACCTCTAAGTTGGTCTTGCTCAATACACACAAAGTGTATTAGTGTGATTTTATGGTCAAGACAAACCAATACCAAATCACACTACAACCATATCAATGGTTTCGCCAAAGTCATCTCAGTTGTGAGCCTATACTTATACTTTACAAAGAGTTGATAACATGATCTCCCATGTGATACCACACACCATGTTATTGTTGGACTTTCTGAGCCACAAAACCCGCTTTTTGCGTTGCGGAATCCTCGGAAGCCCCGGCCACCGATCCGTGCGAAGATGTATTAAAACTAAAACATGTATGTGTTTACAAAAAACCCTAGATCTACCTTAGATCTAGAAGGTGAGATCATTACCCTCGATGCGACGCCCTTCGCAAATCCCGCTCGTCCAAAAGCTTCGTCGGAATCCAAGAGCGTCAAGTGCACACTCCTTTATTTGTATCCACACAAGCAATAGGTGGAGAAAACACACCCTTGAGTGTGCTAGCACCCTATGGATGGTTTGGCCAAAGAGAGGGATGGGAGAGAAAGCTTGAGAGGAAGATGATCCAAGGAAAAAGATGAAGTTGGAATGTAACTCACCAAATCAATTTCATCATCAAATGGAGTAAAGTGGCCGGCCACAATAAGGCTTGGGAGGTTACATGCAAGCATGTAACTCCAATGGCTCTTGGTCTCCCTCATGAGGTGGCACCACATGATAAGTCAATGATGATGTGGAGCATCATCATTGGCCGACCATGCCAAGTCATCATCATGACATGACATTTGGTCAAGTCAAACTTGACCTTTCATCTTCCCTCTCAAGTCAAGTCAAACTTGACCTCTTATCTCCCATGGTTGATAAAATCTAACCACTTGACTCAAGTCAATTTAATTTAATGAATCTCTATTTATTAATTTAAATTGATTTGATAAATCAAATTTAAATTAGACTCATTCAACACTTGAATAAAATTGAGTCCAACTCAATTAGTCTAATTAGGATTACTCTTAATCCAATTTGGTTCATCCCATGAACCTAATCCTCATGGTTCATCATATGAACCTAATCTCCATCTAATTGCCATTAGTGTATGACCCTATAGGTTCTTGTAACGTTGGCAATGTCCCTAAACCGATTTAGGAACATAAGCAATGAGCGGTATCTAGCAACACATCATTGCTACCCAAGTTACAAGAATGTTGAGCTCCAACATCACCTTTGTGACTACTAATTGTGACTCTCACAATATGTGACAATGTCCCTCTATCCTTGACATCTAGATTGACCAATCGAGGCATAGACCGTGTCATCCTCAATACAATCTATATCTTGAACTCCAAGTAGACTCACTCTAATTAAATGAGCTCAATATCTCATATTGACTCATTTGGGCATGACCATGCACTTCGTGGTCTCACTCTATCAAGAATATCGATGTCACCCCCGTCATATAGAAGAGATAGATCCCATCTACATCACTCACATCCCTCCGCATAATTTGTTACATACCCAGTAATCGCCTTTATAGTCCACCCATTTACGGGTGACGTTTGACGAAGCCAAAGTATGCAACTCCTTATGTAAGCAACCATGGTGACTTCAGGTCTAAGGACTAATAGTTATACTAATAGCCACATGATAAAGTATATGACACTCATATAATGATCCATGATACTTTCTCATGGCAGGTCATTCAGTATATATTCTCCAATGCATACTCATGTGTTAACTTGATATCTCATATCCATGACTTGTGAGATCAAGTCATCGTGTTGACCTACATGCTAGTCTCTACACATTAACATTGTCCCTGAATGATAATACTTGACTAGGAATGATTAAGAGTAGTGTTCTCTATATGATCTCATTATCGATTCAACCAATCGATTGATATAGATAAGAACCTACTACACAAGGACATTATTATATTTAGTTATTTTGCACCAATACAAGTAAATATAATAACCATGCCTTTATAAATAGGAATATGATACAATAAAATTCATACAACAATCATCACATGATTGACTCTAGTGCTTTCACTAACAATCTCCCACTAGCACTAGTGCCAATCACCATAGTATCTAATACCCAATGACCTAGTGTGACCATCATGCTTTTTCTGTGCCAAAGCCTTGGTCAAGGGATCTACGATGTTAGCCTCTGTGGGTACTCTGCAAATCTTAACATCTCCTCTATCGATAATCTCTCGAATGAGATCGAACCGCCGTAGTATGTGTTTTGTCCGCTGGTGTGAGCGAGGTTCCTTAGCCTGTGCAATCGCTCCATTGTTGTCACAATAGAGCTCTATGGGATCGGCTATGCTAGGAACCACCCCAAGCTCAGTAATGAACTTGCGGATCCAAACTGCCACCTTTGCTGCCTTAGATGCAGCAATATACTCGTCTTCAGTTGTAGAATCAGAAACTGTGTCCTGCTTCGAACTCTTCCAGCTCATAGCGCCACCATTCAAGCAAAATACGAACCCTGACTGCGATCTATAATCATTCTGGTCAATTTGGAAGCTGGCATCACTGTAACCCTTTACAGCTAGCTCCTTATCGCCTCCAAATATCAAGAAATATTCTTTAGTCCTTCTCAAGTACTTAAGAATATTCTTGACTGCTATCCAGTGATGCTCACCCGAATCTGACTAGTATCTACTCGTCATGCTCAAAGCATACGAGACATTAGGACGAGTACACAGCATGGCGTACATGATAGATCCTATAGCAGATGCGTAAGGGATCTTATCCATTTGGTCTCTCTCCTCTCTAGAAGAGGGACTTTGAGTCTTCAAAAGACTCACACCATTTGACATCGGCAGAAGTCCCTTCTTGGAATTCTGCATGGCAAACCGTAGTAATACCGTGTCAATGTATGTACTCTGACTTAGGCCAAGCAATCTCTTAGATCTATCTCTATAGATCTTGATGCCTAGAATACAAGCTGCTTCACCTAAGTCCTTCATTGAGAAGCACGTCCCCAGCCAACTCTTCACAGACTGTAGCGAAGGGATGTCATTCCCAATGAGTAGTATGTCATCCACATATAATATAAGGAAGACAACTGTGTTCCCATTAACCCTCTTGTAGACACAAGGTTCATCTTTATTCTTGATGAAACCAAACTCTTTAATCGCATCATCAAATCGAAGATTCCAGCTCCGAGAGGCTTGCCTTAGCCCATAAATGGACCTTTGCAGCTTGCATACTTTCCCAGTATGTTGTGGATCTTCAAAACCCTCAGGTTGTGTCATATACACATCCTCGAGTAAGTTTCCATTCAGAAATGCAGTTTTGACATCCATCTGTCAGATCTCATAATCGTGGTATGCTGCAATAGTAAGCAAGATCCGAATATACTTAAACATCGCCACTGGAGAAAAAGTTTCATCATAGTCAATACCATGAATTTGCTTGAAACCTTTAGCCACCAATCTACCCTTATATCTATGCGTAAGTCCATCCATGTCAGTCTTTCTCCTAAAGACCCACTTACACCCAATGGGTTTGACCCCTTCAGGTGGATCAACCAAAGTCCATACTTGGTTGGTGTACATGGATTCCATCTCGGATCTCATGGCCTCTATCCATTTCTTAGAATCTGGGCTCATCACAGCTTCCAGATAGAAGGTAGGCTCATTCTCAATGAGCATAACGTCATCATGGTCAGACAAGAGAAATGAGTATCTCTCAGGCAGACGACGTACCCTATCAGACCTGCGAAGAGGTAGGTCTACATGAACAAGTGGTTGTTCCACAACTCTTTGTGCAACAATCTCATCACCCACAACACTTTGTGGTTCCTGTTCAACCTCCATCAAGGCCTCAGTGCTATGGTCCTTATCTTGAATTTCTTCAAGATCAAACGTACTCCCACTAGTTTTTCTAGAAACAAAATCCCTTTCTAGAAAAACCCCAGTCTTTGCTGCAAACACTTTGTGCTAGGTGGGAATATAGAAGTAATATCCCTTTGTATCCTTGGGATATCAAATAAAATAGCACCTATCAGATTTGGGTCCCAGTTTGTCTGAGACTTGACGTCGAACGTAAGCCTCACACCCCCAAATCCTCATGAAAGACATCTTGGGATTTCTCCCTATCCATATCGTATATGGTGTCTTTATCATAGCCTTGGATGGTATACGGTTAAGGGTAAAGGTGAAGGGTTTTGCCCAGAAGCTCTGATACCAATTGTAGGGTTTTGCTTATCGAGTCTGTGAGGGAAAACTTCGCTTCCCACTTCACCTCGGTCGTTTAATCGTGGCGATCCCTTCGATGTCCCCGGATTAAAAATTTAATCCTAGACAAAAGGGATTGCCCAAATAACCAAGCCATCGTCGTGTTATTCGTTTAGAGAGTTCACTTAAACAAAGTAGTTGTTCAAGCGACCATCTTCTATTCTACGAGTAGCCGCGGAATAGACGATGTCCGGATCGTCGATTTTTGTATTTATGATCGGGATCCAAGTATTCTTTAGCCATATACAGATTTATATCATGCTCATAATTGAAAAACAAATACAAACATATAACATATAAAGATTAGAGAATCGATATACCTCTCGATCTTCTAATGTATGACCTCCCTCCTTTCGGACGTCGTGTGTGCGACGATCTAACAAAAGTTGAAGCTCCTAGATCGCAAATCTTCCTTCCTTCTTCCAAAGCAAAAGGAAGAATAGAAACAAGGCTCTTCTCCTTTCTAAAGCCAACCAACAAGCAACAAGAAGAATGCTTGCCGCCGGCCAACAAGGAAAAGGAGATAATGGTGGAAACTAGCCAAGACAACAAAGCAAACCCCTAAGTCTAGATTCAACCACGCAAGGAGAAGGAGAATAGGGTCTTTGGATGCCAGCCAAGGGCTGGAAAGAGGGTTGTGGGCGCCGGCCACCAAGGGAAAGGAAGAAGAAAGCAAACTACATCCTTATTTGGTGCCACCCAAGCCTCTAAACCCTAATCCTTTCTCTCCTAATGGTCGGCCATGGAAGAGGGGAAGAAGATTAGGATGAGCACCGGCCAAGGTAGAGGGGAGATGTATATGTGTCGGCAACAACTTGGGAAGAAGAAGAAAAGAGCTCTTCCTCATGTTGCCGCCCACCCCTATCTCCCAAACACTAGCCGCCCAAACCTAATCCTAAACAAACTAGGATTCCTAGCCTCCAAAGGAAGCAAACCCTAATCCCCTAAGCCATCATCCATCTTGCCTCCCACTTTATGATCTCTATTTATAGAGATGGGCTCAATCCATGATTTAATCTCCTCCATTGGTTCTAGAGATTTAATCTCAACCGTAGGATCTAGAGATTTAATCTCAACCGTCGGATCTAGAGATTTAATCTCTACCTTTGGATCTAGAGTTTTATTTCTATCCTTTGGATCTAAGCTTCATGAGGTATTAAAAGGCTACATTAGGGACCATGAGGAGGAGTTGGATCTTGGCCACCCATGGATCAAGCCCACAAAAAGTCCGATCCACTAATGATGATCCAATCCACTAAAGGATCATCATTGATCTACCACACCAACCCCCATATGATAATATGGGCTCCATATATTATTTGTACATTTTCTCCCCGGGTTTAAGATCTCGAATGTCCGTTGATTAATTAATTTACAGACCATTAATTAATCAACATCTAACTCCTTGAGTAGTACCACTCAACCTTTTCATCATGTCGGACCAAGTCCACCTGCAGGGTTTACATGATGAACCATATGAGCTCCTCAAGGGGACATCATCATCCTAATATATAACACACGATTTTCTGCAATAATCAACGACACACCATATAAATAATATCATCTCCCAACTTACATAGCCTATCGATTTAATCTATAAATCTCGCCCATTGGTAAATCAAAGAGATGAGTACTAAGTATATGTGCCCGTTATTATATCAGGATTAAGAGTATGTACAATATAATATCTTAGGTCCGATTCGATTATGTAGTCAGCAATAAATCGAATCACCTCTAAGTCGGTCCTGCTCAATACACACAAAGTGCACTAGTGTGATTCTATGGTCAAGAAAAACCAATACCAAATCACACTACAACCATTCCGATGGTTTGTCCAAAGCCATCTCGGTTGTGAGCCTTTACTTATACTTTTCAAGGGGTCGATAACATGATCTCCTTTGTGACACCACACACCATGTTATCCAATGTAAAGTATTAGACAATATGGCATAACCATAAAAATATGCAAACAATGAACATGTGATTCTTATTTCAAAATAAAGATATTCATACAAAAGATAGACTTTTCAGTATACATCCCTACAATCTCCCATGTATACTAAAAGACTATGCTGTCCTCAAACTGCCATACATCTGATCCCCATTCCCTCCACATGCCTATCAAAAGCTCTCGCCGGAAGGGCCTTAGTGAAAGGATCTGCCAGGTTATCCTCTGATGCAATCTTGGCCACAACAACTTCTCCTCTCTTTACGATTTCTCGTATCAGGTGGTACTTGTGCTCTATGTGTTTACTAGCCTTATGGGCTTGTGGTTCCTTCGAGTTTGCAACTGCACCACTATTATCACAATAAATTGTGATAGTTCTGGGCAAACCAGGAATCACATCCAAGTCCATCAGGAAGTTCCTGAGCGACACAACTTCTTTGGCCGCCTCAGAGGCTATCACATACTCAGCTTCCATTGTGGAGTCCGCCACACATTTCTGCTTGACACTCCTACATACAATGCCTCCACCTCCCAAAGTAAACACAAAACCAGAGGTAGGCTTACTGTTATCCGTATCAGATTGGAAGTTGAAATCCGTGTAACCCACAGGGAGTAATTGGTTTGCCCGGTAAACCAGCATATAATCCCTAGTCCTTCTCAGGTACTTCAATATATGCTTTACCGCAGTCCAATGTCCCTGTCTTGGATTACTCTGATACCTGCTGACCATGCCCACGACAAAGTAGATATCTGGTCTCGTACATAGCATTGCATACATGAGGCTTCCTACTACTGAAGCATAAGGAACCCTTTCATCTCCTCTATCTCCTCAAATGATCTAGGACACATCTCCTTAGATAAAGGAACTCCATGCCTGAAAGGTAGAAAACCCTTCTTGGAGTTCTGCATGCTAAAATGATCCAAAATCATGTCTATGTATGAAGCTTGGGATAAGCACAACATCCTTTTCCTGCGATCCCTTATAACCTTGATCCCAAGGATGTGTCCCACCTCTCCTAAGTCCTTCATATCAAACTGTTTGGACAACCATACCCTTACGTCCGATGACACCTTGATATTATTGTCAATCAACAAAATGTCATCTACATATAGTACAAAAAATACCACTACGTTTCCGTCATATCTCTTGTATACACAAGACTCATCCGGACTTTGAATAAATCCATAAGACTGGATCACCTCATCAAAGCGGATGTTCTAAGACCTCGAAGCTTATTTCAATCCATAAATGGACCGATTAAGCTTACATACAAGATGCTCTTTGCCCTTAGCAATGAATCCCTCTGGTTGCTTCATGTAGATGTTTTCCTCAAGACTTCCATTAAGGAAAGTTGTCTTGACATCCATCTACCACACCTCATAATCCATATAAGTTGCTATGCATAAGAGAATATGGATAGACTTAAGCATGGCTACCGGCGCAAAGGTCTCCTCATAATCGATACCCTGTTTCTGAGTATACCCCTTCGCAACAAGCCTCGCTTTGAAGGTCTCAACCTTCCCATCTATTCCTCTCTTTCTCTTGTAGATCCACTTGCATACAATGGTTTTTACACCATCGGGTGGTTCTACTAGCTCCCACCTGACCTGATTTGAATCATAGATTCAATCTCATCATTCATTGCACTTAGACAAGATACTGCATCTATATCTTGGATTGCCTCGTCATATTTCCAGGGATCAGGTTCATGTTCGCCAGGGACCAAATCAGAAGATTCTCCCAAGAACATGAATCTATCAGGTTGTCTCACAACCCTCCCACTACGACGAGTTATCACCTGTGTATCCTCTGTGACACGTGGTGCAGTGACATGTGGTATATCCTTTTGTCACGGCGGTACTAAAGAAGTGACTTCCTCTTTTAACTCCTCCAGAATAATTTTACTCTTGGACTTGTGGCTCATCATATAGTCTTCCTCTAGAAATCTGTCGTTCATGGTAACGATCACCCTCTGATCTCTAGGACTATAAAACAAGCCACCCTTCGATCCTCTAGGATAGCCAACGAACAAGCATACTTCTGTACGAGGTTCCAACTTACCAGCATCTGCCTTCAGCACATGTGTTGGACTCCCCCATATCCGAATATGTCTTAGACTAGGCTTTCGTCCAGTCCACAACTCTGTGGGAGTAGAAGGCACTGATTTAGATGGAACCAAGTTCAGAATGTACACCGCCATATCTAGAGCATATCCCCAGAATGAATCTGGCAAGTAAGAATAACTCATCATCAATCTAACCATCTCCATAAGAGTCCTATTCCTTCGCCTCGCTACACCGCTTCTCACTGGGTGTGCCAAAGTGCCAATTTGGGATTGAATCCCAGCCTCTGATAAGTAGTTCCTAAACTCTCCCAAGAGGTACTCACCACCACGATCAGATCGTAATGTCTTGATACTTTTACCTTGACATTTCTCCACATCAGCCTTGAATTCTTTGAACTTGTCAAAGCATTCAGACTTGCGGCACATCAAGTAAATGTATCCATATCTTGAGTAATCGTCTATAAAAGAGATGAAATACTCAAAACCACCACTAGCCTGGATAGACATAGGACCACACAAATCAGAATGAACCAATTCTAACACATCTTTGGCTCTATACCCCTTGACCTTAAAAGGCCTCTTGGTCATCTTACCCTCCAAACAAGATTCACAGGTTGGGAGATCCTCTACCACTAATGAACCCAAAGGTCCATCAGCTATCACCCTTTGAATTCTTCTTAGGTTAATGTGACCAAGCCTAAGATGCCAAAGATATGTTTGGTTCATCTTCGAAGGTTCTTTTCTCTTATTGGAATTAGAAGATGAGTTATTAACTTCAATTTGCATTGTGGGAGGATTTGGTTTAAGTGTGTACAAATTTCCTATCAATGCAACCGAATAGATAATGTCCCTATTCCTTCTTATAACAACCCTGTCATTAAAAGAAATAGAATATCCATCCATAAACAATTTAGAAACTAAAATTAAATTCTTTCTAAACAAGGGTACATAAAGGCAATTCTTAAGAACAAAAAGTTTATTTTTCTCAAAATATAAATGAACGTCTCCCACTGCAACAGCCGCCACCTTCGTGGCATTGCCCAAGTACACGGTAATCTCCTCCTCAGCCAGTCGTCTGGTTTCCTGGAACCCCTGCAAATTATTGCAGACATGATTAGTGGATCCCGTATCTACACACCATGTGTCGGGAGATAACACCGCTAAACATGTTTCAATGACTAGACCAAAAGATATACCTTTGTTCTTGCGGTTGGGGCAGTCCTTCTTCTAGTGTCCAGTCTGCTTACAAGTGAAGCACTTGCCTTTCGACTTCTTCACTCCTCCCTGAGTACCTCCCACCGCCTTCGCCCCAGTTTGTTTCTTCTTCTTCTTGCCTTTCGGGTTAGAAGTAGAAACCTTTTGGGTCACCACGGCATGCACCTGAGCACTCTGATGAAATAGTCCCTCTGCCGCCTGGAGTTCTGTCAGAAGTTCTGCCAACGAATACAACTTCTTGTTCATGTTGTAGTTCAGGCGAAACTGCTCAAAACTCCTAGGTAGAGACTAGAGTATGATATCGACCTAGGTTTCCCCATCGATCTCAGCTCCTAGGACCTCCAGCTCATTCAAATGAGCCATCATCTTGAGAACATGATCCCTCACGGGTGTTCCCTCGATCATGGTGGTCGTCATCAAGTTTCTCATGGCCTCTTGCCTCGCAGCCCGATTCTAGTGTCCGAAAAGCTCCTAGAGATTGAGCATCATATCATAAGCAGTGGACATGGCTTGATGCTGATGTTGTAGTACATTTGACATAGATGCCAAAATGTAACACCGCGCCATCTCATCGGCCTTGATCCACTTCTTATAGCTCTCTCTCTCCTTTTCCCCAGAATCATCTGCAGGCTTGGGAAGGTACTCTTCAAGGAGTAAATATTTGTATTCCTCAGCAGTCAAGACAATGTCTAGATTCTTCTTCTAATCAACATAGTTCGGTCCAGTAAGTTTGTTCTCTTTCAGCATCACAGTAAGTGGGTTGAAAGTCATTTTGAAAGAAAACCTAAGAATCACATAAATCAAAACATTAGATTTCAAAAAATTATTAATTCCTGAAAAAATTAAATTTTAAAATCAACCAACACCTCAAAACACCAAGAATATCCTATGCCACGATAGTGTGGACGTATACGAATTCTACATTTGTAAGAGGAGGTTTTTCCCATTAATTTTACTTTCTTGTCAACCTAACTTTTTGACAAGTAAAATTAATAGTTGGTTCCTCTTTGGCCTTACAAATAAAACAAGTGACTCTGATGGGGAGGATACTTATATTTGTATCTAAGTGTTCACCATTACTCGGTACCAAGGTAATTATCTCGGGTTATGTGCCTTCCGATGGGGAAGTACACACGCTCCTTAATAATTCCCTATAACCATATTTAACCTTGTGATCCGCAAACAAACCAATCCGATATAGAGGAAGGCACTCAGAGCCGACGCGCAAGTTTGTTTGCATCACTTGTCAAATCGTAATGGAGGCCATGGGAATTTTAAAAATTCCCTCTCCCACTTAGTAATTTGAAATTGAGGAATTTTCCTAGCCTACGATATGCATATCAAACAAAAAATAATAAATATGAAAAATAAATTATTTTCCAACTATTATGGCTTTTGTCTTCAATATGACTCTCATCGCATCGCCATCTCATCCGCTCCTCCTATGCCATGTACGAGCCATCCGGAGATCCAAGCCAGACTAAAACCTATTTTAATTTACATCCATCGATCCTATACTCCACGAGGGAGTGTACATGAAATCTAGATCGAAAGTAAAATAAAATAAAGAGTGGCTAAACGATGCCATATTTAATTTACAAAAACTAAATACTAGCCTCGTCAACCCCGAGGATTCAACAAAATAAATATTTACACACATACAATCACATACACACATATGGTCATAATAGTCGGATCTTATGCCTACAACCAAAGAGTTAAACTACGCATATCCTACTATTATCCGACACATATAATATATGAAAAAGTGCATAAAAATTAACCGAATCTTAAACACACAAAACCGGAAACCTTGGCTCTGATACCAATCGAAGGGTTTTGCCCGGAAGCTCGGATACCAATTGAAGGGTTTTGCTTATCGAGTTTGTAAGGGGAAACTTCACTTCCCACTTCACCTCGGTCGTTTGATCATGACGATCCCTTCAATGTCCCCGGATTAAAAATTTCATCCTAGACAAAAGGGATTGCCCAAACAACCAAGCCATCGTCGTGCTATTCGTTTAGAGAGGTCGCTTGAACAAACTAGTTGTTCAAGCGACCATCCTCTATTCTACGAGTGGTCGCAGAATAGACGATGTCCGGATCGCCGGTTTTTGTATTTATGATCGGGATCCAAGTATTATTTAGCCATATACAGATTTATATCATGCTCATAATTGAAAAACAAATAGAAACATATAACATATAAAGATTAGAGAATCGATATACCTCTCGATCTTCTAATGTATGACCTTCCTCCTTTCGGACGTCGTGTGGGCGACGATCTACCAAAAGTTGAAGCTCCTAGATCACAAATCTTCCTTCCTTGATCTTCCAAAGCAAAAGGAAGAATAGAAAAAAGGTTCTTCTTCTTCCTATAGCCATCCAACAAGCAACAAGAAGAATGCTTGCCGTCGGCCAACAAGGAGAAGGAGATAATGGTGGAAACCG
This sequence comes from Wurfbainia villosa, assembly GCA_025175895.1. Taxonomy (NCBI): domain Eukaryota; kingdom Viridiplantae; phylum Streptophyta; class Magnoliopsida; order Zingiberales; family Zingiberaceae; genus Wurfbainia; species Wurfbainia villosa. The sequence goes on from CM045995.1 coordinate 31,003,420, forward strand.
GCCAAGACACCAAGGGAAACCCCTAAGTATTTTTTCCACCACCCAAGGAGAAGGAGAATAGGGTCTTTGGACACCAGCCAAGGGCTAGAAAGAGGGTTGTGGGCGCCAGCCACCAAGGTAAAGGAAGAAGAAATCAAACTACTTTCTTAATTGGTGCCACCCAAGCCTCCAAAACCCTAAGCCTCCAAACCCTAATCCTTTCTCTCCTAATGGCCGGCCATGGAAGAGGACAAGAAGATTAGGATGAGCACCGACCAAGGTAGAGGGGAGATGTATATGTGCCAGCAACAACTTGGGAAGAAGAAGAAAAGAGCTCTTCCTCATGTTGTCGCCCACCCCTATCTCCCAAACCCTAGCCACCCAAACCTAATCCTAAACAAACTAGGATTCATAGCCTCCAAAGGAAGAAAACCCTAATCCCCTAAGACATCATCCATCTTTCCGCCCACTATATGATCTCTATTTATAGAGTTGGGCTCAATCCACGATTTAATCTCCTCCATTGGTTCTAGGGATTTAATCTCAACCGTCGGATCTAGAGATTTAATATCAATCGTCGGATCTAGAGATTTAATCTCTACCTTTGGATCTAGAGTTTTGTTTCTATTCTTTGGATCAAAACTTCATGAGGTGTTAATAGGCTACATTAGGGACCATGAGGAGGAGTTAGATCTTGGCCACCCATGGATCAAGCTCACATAATGTCCGATCCACTAATGATGATCCAATCCACTAAAGGATCGTCATTGATCTACCTCACCAACCCCCATATGATAATATTGGATCCATATATTATTTGTACATTTTCTCCCTGTGTTTAAGATCTCGAATGTCCGTCGATTAATTAATTTACTGACCATTAATTAATCAACATCTAACTCCTTGAGTAGTACCACTCAACCTTTTCATCATGCCGGACCAAGTCCACCTGCAAGGTTTACATGATGAACCTTATGAGCTCCTCAAGGGGGCATCATCATCCTAATATATAGGACACGGTTTTCTCCTATAATCAACGACACACCATATAAATAATATCATCTCCCAACTTACCGAGCCTATCGATTTAATCTATAAATCTCGCCCATTGGTAATCAAAGAGATTAGTACTAAGTATATGTGTCCGTTATTATATCGGGATTAAGAGTATGTACAATATAATATCTGAGGTCCGATTCGATTATGTAGTCAGCAATAAATCTAATCACCTCTAAGTCGGTCCTGCTCAATTCACAGAAAGTGCACTAGTGTGATTCTATGGTCAAGAAAAACCAATACCAAATCACACTACAACCATTCCGATGGTTTGTCCAAAGTCATATCGGTTGTGAGCCTTTACTTATACTTTTCAAGGGGTCGATAACATGATCTCCTGTGTGACACCACACACCATGTTATCTACAATGTAAAGTATTCGACAATATTGCATAACCATAAAAATATGCAAACAATGATCATGTGATTCTTATTTCAAAATAAAGATGTTCATACAAAAGATAGACTTTTCAGTATACATCCCTACAAAAGGCTGCTGTGTCTAGAGCATATCCCCAAAAGGATATAGGAAGATCTATGTGACTCATCATGGATCGTACCATATCTAATAGGGTACGATTCCTCCTTTCGGATACACCATTCCACTGTGGTGTTCCAGGAGGAGTGAGTTGGGATAGAATCCCACACTCAGCCAGATAGTCATGAAACTCATGGTTAAGGTATTCACCACCTCGATCTGATCGAAGTATCTTAATACTCTTGCTAAGTTGGTTTTGTACTTCATTCTTGAATTCATTGAACTTTTCAAAGGATTCTGATTTATGTGTCATAAGATACACATAACCATATCTACTGAAGTCATCAGTAAATGTAATGAAGTACCTGTAACCACCTCTAGCAGCAACATTGAAAGGGCCACATACATCACTATGTATAAGTCCTAACAAGTCTGTTGCTATTTCGCTGTGTCCACTAAAGGGAGTCTTGGTCATCTTGCTTAAAAGGCAAGACTCACATATCTCATATGATTCAAAATTAAAATGAGTCTAGCAGTCCATCCTTATAGAGCTGAGATAAGCGACTCTCGTTTATGTGACCTAAGCGACAATGCCAGAGATAGGTTTGGTTCAACTCATTTGACTTGAACCTTTTGATACTTATGTTATAGATAGGCATCTCTAAGTCTAGAAAGTAGAGTCCTTTCATTAGAGGTGGACTACAATAGAACATATCATTTAAATAAACTGAACAACATTTGTTCTTTATTATAAATGTAAATCCTTTCTTGTCCAAACAAGAAACCAAAATTATGTTCTTAGTCAAAGCAGGTACATAATAACATTCATCTAATTCTAGTACAAGCCCAGAGGGCAGAGATAGAACATAAGTTCCTATAGCAACAGCATCAACTCTTGCTCCATTGCCTACTTGTAGGTCCACCTCGCCCTTTGTCAATGCCCTGCTATTTCTCAACGCCTGCACATTGGTACAAATGTTAGATGAACATCCGGTATCTAATACCCATGATGAAGAAATAGATAGATTGACTTCTATAACATTTATACCTGAAGTAGAAGTCTCACTTCTCTTCTTCTTAAGATCTTCCAGGTATGCCTTGCAGTTACGCTTCCAGTGTCCAGCTTCCTTGTAGTGGAAGCAAGCCCTTTCCTTGGCTACCCCTCCTTTGGGTTTCAGTTCCTTGCCCTTGGCCTTGGTTTGGGACTTTCCCTTACCTTTAGGCTTGCCCTTGCCTTTCTTCTTTTTCACCATCATAATGGAGTCAGATTTTCCCTTCTTAAGGTTGAGCTCAGCAGTTCTCAACATGCTGAGCATCTCAGGCAGTGGCTTATCAATTTCATTCATGTTGTAATTCATGACAAATTGATTGCAGGCTTGTGGCAAAGATTGCAAGATCAGGTCAGTGGCCAGCTCTTGGCCAAGTGGGAATCCCAGCCTTTGTAGGTTTTCTACGTACCCAATCATCTTGAGTACATATGGACCTACGGGAGTCCCATCTTGCATTTTGGACCCAAACAATGCCTTAGAGACTTCATATCTCTCATGCCTTGCTTGTCCTTAATATAGTTGACGAAGTTGTCCAACCATATCATAAGCATTCATGAACTCGTGTTGCTTCTGAAGCTTAGAGTTCATGGTCATGAGCATTAGACATTACACATCTAATACATCATCTTGATGCTTCTTGTAAGCATCTTTGTCAGCTCGCGAGACAGTGGCAGGAGGTGCCTCCGGAATGGGCTGCTCTAGGACGTACAACTTCCTTTCTTGGGTGAGAATAATTCTCAGGTTCCTGTACCAGTCCAAGAAATTTGCTCCATTGAGCTTGTTCTTCTCAAGGACAGAACGTAGAGAGAGAGTGTTCGTGTTTGTCGACATAGTTATCTACAACATACAATGCAGAGAATTAATATCATATTCCTTTTATCATTTAATTAGGCCTTTAATCAAATGATGCTCCCACTGAATTATAGGAATTTTATAGAATCGAGTTATGGATGTGGTCAAACCACATTACTAGATTCATACAAACTAGCTATAATTCTTGCGGGACAAGATCCACATCATACTAAGCCTTGAGTTACCTTTGGCTAAATCGCCCAAGACTTAGTACGATCGATGGGTAACACATTACCGATTACATCTCTATGCAACTCTTGTTTACAGGATCAAGACCCACATTTACAAAAGACCTTGAATTAGCTTTGGCTAAATCTCCCAAGATTTAGTGTAAATGCGATCTTATCCTATCTTTCCGACGGTTGGAATATGCCTATAGTTCTACTCGATCCAATTGAGTTAACTAGTTTTACTCATTTTAATTGAGCTTACTCTAACCCAAGCCATGATAGGCGGGACCAAGATTGTCCCTCTGCACCCTACCAAGATAATATGCGTTGCTCTGCTTTGGCAGATTCAACAACTACAAATGATCAAGGTAGTGATGGGTATCGAGGACCTGGTAGGCATTTACGAGTTGATTCGATTAAGATCTAATCTAATCGTAATGTGTATCATATATGCATTAAGGCCTTTATTATCCTATATTAGCATGCATCACATACATACAAGCATTATTCTAACATGCATCATATACATACAAGCATTATTCTACTAGCATGCATCACATAAATTCAAGCAAAATCATATATATATATATATATATATATATATATATATATATATATATCAACATATATATATATAATTAACTGTGATGTGGTCATGGCCCTACTACGATCTTCTCAAGCCAATGAGAAGATCGGACGGTCAACCTAAGGCTAGCGGCTTCTCCAAGCACTTCCTTTGACCGCCATGTGTCGTCGGCACCCTTCTCGTAACTTCGTCTACAAGTGGACTTTCCACCGATCCATTTTGTACATTACAAATATGAAACTCGAGTTACATTCGAGTCTAAAACTATTTACATCTAGAATTTCAAAAGAAGAGGTACGACGCGCAAGTCGCATACACTATACAACACGCACAACCACAAAAACGGCATGCAGGCCGTATTATGAATTACAACACATCATAATCCAATCAAATTTGGGTCATTGGGCCATGACAATCACAGAATTATACATAAATCTAAATTATGTATTTTTATAGAAAATTTCTATAATTTTTCCCTTTTTTTTTCAATTTTATGAGTCACCTCTCCGTAATGGTCCCGCTAAGCTGTTTCCGGGCGCGATCGCGGGACAAGGCCCCTTTCGGGGATAGGGGTAGCGCCTCTACTCGCAAAATAAACTTTGCGAGTGTCCCTACTACGATCTTACAGCGACTTAAGTCACTGTCCCAAAAACCTAAATCGAGAACTCGTCGTTTCGGAGAGTTTTTCTCGGTGGTTGAAGCCGACAAGTGTCCCAACACTCGTTGCTTCGACTCTTCGAGAAAAATACCCAAAAATTCTATAAAAATAGGAAATTTACAGAAAAATAAAATTCTATAATTTTTATATCTAATACAAAAATTACAAAAAATAAAACACATACATGCTTTGCATGTGGCTCTGATACCACTGTTGGACTTTCTGAGCCGTAAAAATAGCTTTTTGCATTGCGGAAACCTAGGAAGTCCCGGCCATGAATCCATGCGAAGATGTATTAAAACTAAAACATGTATGTGTTTACTAAAAACCCTAGATCTACCTTAGATCTAGAAGGTGAGATAATTACCCTCGATGCGACGCCCTTCGCAAATCCCGCTCGTCCAAAAGCTTCGCCGGAACTCAAGAGCGTCAAGTGCACACTCCTCTATTGGTATCCACATAAGCAATAGGTGGAGAAAACACACCCTTGAGTGGGATAGCACCCTATGGATGGATCGACCAAAGAGATGGATGAGAGAGAAAGCTTGAGAGGAAGATGATCCAAGGAAGAAGATGAAGTTGGAGTGTAACCCACCAAATCAATTTCACCATCAAATGGAGTAAAGTGGCCGGCCACAATAAGGATTGGGAGTGTTGGTGCAGTAGGCACCTAAGTCGAACCTATGTTTTGATTATAACAAATGATACAAAGTTAAGCTCATGTCGTTATCTCACGAGCTGAACTGAGTGTGCAGAAAATTGCTATAGCTGGAGCTGAAGGCTAGCGACATCCGGAAGAAGCCGCGGTGGTCGGGCGACACTCGAGTGACTTCGGAGGGAGCCGAAGGAATCGAGTGGAAGGCCGGAAGCAAAAGAAACATAGTAAGTATTGAGGTAAGCTCGTGTGTGTGAGCGTAAGTAAGGTCGTATCCTCTTTACGGGGATGATCTTAAGCGTAGATCCGACCAAAGACATCCTATAAGTGGTCTAGGTCGAGATCGGATGGTCGGAGGCCGTCAAAATAATGTTTTTGTTAAGCTAATTTTGCCTATCATTGCCGAGGTTAGCATCAATCGATCGAGGATGCTACCATCAGTCGACTGATGATGGCCATCAGTCAACTGATGGTCAAGGATCAGCCTCGAGGAGTCAAGCCTTATCACCATTTTTCAAGGAGTCATGTGCCAAAACTCTATTGGGTGAAGTTCCTCTCGAAAAGGGGCTCATAGGCTATAAAAGGAGGGCCAATCCTAGGGTTTCTTCATCAATTCTAAGCTTCCAAAAGCCTCCGCCAAGATACAACCTTCCGACAACGAAGTGCTTCTTCTCCGACGTCTAGGTTTATTTGTTTTCATTTTATTACGTCAGTTAAAGTTTTTATTTCAGTTTAGTACTTTCATTTCTCGAAGCTTTTATCGTAACGAGGAGAGGGGGAGTGTCCCTCTACCTCAAGCTTTGTGCTTCACTTGTATCGATTAAACTCCTACCTCTAACGGGGAGGAGTTCTTTAGTGTTTTTGCCCTCCGTACGTGGTCAAGGACCGCTAGGGCCTTGGAGTAGTAGCCGAAGGCAACAAACCAAGTAAAAATATTTGTCTCCTTTATTTATTGCTTATCTTTCCACTGCAATTAATTATCTACTCCGGTTTTATCGAACGAACAAAAAAAAAAGGTTTATCGCTATTCACCCCCCCCTCTAGCGATCCACTTCGATCCAACAATTGGTATCAGAGCCGGGGGCGCTTAGATTTGGTGAAACCACTAATCTAGCATTTTTTACAGATTTGTTTTTCGTTCGTTTAAATTTTTCTCCCGCACTACTAATCCAAGATGAAGTCTTGGTACTCTTCGTTTGGTTTTGTTTTGTATGTATTCGCTTTTGAAGTAGCCGACGGTAAAACGGGCATAACTTTTCGTACAAGTTGACCCACGAAACGGGCTACCTACCAAAACGAAGCTCTCGGAGAGATATACACTTCTTACCAAGGTAAACCCTCGTAACAAGCTGTCTTCATCCCCAAAAACCATCGTTTAGTACCATTTCTGGGACATCCAAGGTTGTAAGTGGTCATCTTTTATTTTAGTTGGTTATTTCTCGTTTATTCCTTTTGTTTCTTTTCATTTCCTACATTACTAATCCAAGGCGAAGTCTTGGAACCTTTTTTGTGTTTTTTTTTGGTATTTTTTGTGCAAGGTTTCCCTTCCAAATGGCCCATCTCGAGGGTTTTAGCACCGTTCGACCTCCGTTTTACAACGGAGATGATTTCCGTTACTGGAAAGGTCAGATGGAATGCTTTCTCAAAACCCAAATCGAGATGTGGATCATAATCCCAACGGGTTTCACACTTCCGACTAACGAAGTGGGTGAATCCTTGGGTTATGACCAATGGACCATTGCGACAAAATGACAAGTCGAAGCCGACGCTAAGGCAACTCAAATCCTTCAATGCGGCTTGTCCAAGGAGGAGCTAAATCGCATAGGCCCCTTCATAAGCGCAAAGGACCTTTGGACAAAGCTAGTGGAGCTACACGAAGGGACCGATGAAGCCAAGGTATGTAAGCGTGATCTTTTATTTAATAAACTATAAATCTAAAAATGCAGGAACACGAGTCCGCGACGCAACTTCACGCTCCCGTCCAAGACATAGTCAACAATCTACACGCGATCGGGCAAAAGGTCAAAAACCATGACCTTATAAGGTATGTCCTAAACTCCTTTCCGAGGACTACCTTGTGGGCATCCTTGGTTGATGCCTACAAGGTCTCCAAGGATCTTTCAAAACTTAGGTTAGATGAACTATTTTCTGATTTTGAACTTCATGAGAAGTCTAACTCGGAACCTGAGAAGGGTATAACACTTTTTGCAGGTTCAAGGAAGAAAACCGCTAGCAAGCTACCCCCGAAGGAAGAAGAGGATGAGTCTGATTCGGAGGTCAACTCGGAAATGGAGGCCGAACTAGTCAACCTAGTTCGGAGGATAGTCAAGGGCCGAAAATGAACCGTCATTCGACCCAACGAAGGTAAGCCTAAAAGTTCAAATATTAGATGTTATGAATGCAACAGGTTTGGACATATCAAGTCCGAATGCCCAAAACTCAAGAGCAAAGCACCAAAACACAAAAAGGCACTCAACGCTACTTGGGAAGAAGCATCCGAGGAAGAAGATAATGATCGTGTTCTTATGGCTAAACCGGTGGAATCGGAGACGGAGTCGGAACCGAAACCTGAATCGAAAACCGAAGACGAGTCAGACTGCAAAGCACTATTCAAGACAAGCCACGGATACACATTCGGTTCAAAAGATACAGTCAAGGTAAGTCGGTCTCTCATTAGTACACTTTATAGTGCAATTAAGTTTTTAACTAGAAAGTTAGCTAAGTCCGAGTCCAAGGTCTAGACCCTAGTTGAGGAAGTTAAACTCCTCAAACACGAGGTCTCCCTAACCTCTTCGACTAGTCGAGTTCAAGAGGAGGACTCAACTCGGGTTGAAAAACTCGAAGTTGATAACTCACTCTTGAAGAGTCAAGTCGAAGATCTTAGGAATATGTTGGAAAGGTTTACTTTGGGATCCAAAGGACTTGACCTCCTACTTGGATCGCAAAGGGTCATGTACAACAAGGTCGAGCTAGGGTTTAGCTCAAATACGACCAACAAGTCGTATATGTCGATTGTAAGTCAACATAAAAAATGTGTCCAAGAATGGGTCCCTAAGACAACCTTAATTTCAAACTTAGGTTCGAACCAGTATTGGGTTCCCATGGACCAAATCCACTATGTGGAGAGACCGAATCGATTCAACGGTCCATGGGGAGCTAGTACGAAACTTGTTTGTGTTTTATCCTAGAAATTGCATGCTTAGGTTTTTATTTAGTTTGATTTTCCTTTTTAGAATAGTTAAATAGGACTATAAATCATCAATACTTGATAACATACTACCAGGATGCGGCGAGATGATAGTACGCTAGGAAAGCGGAGTCTTGTGTATTCGGGCTAGATAAGGCGTATCTAGTTCGGTGCACTTGACTGAGCAGAACTAGCTGAAGCTACCTCACCGTATCCTAGACTAGTTAGACCAGGAAGTGGTCTTAGGTAAGTCAAGTCTCTATTTTCTTGAAAATGGCTTTGTCTAAGGAAGTGGTCGTTATTCCGATCAAAAAAGGCCTCTGTGCCTCGCCATGACCTGGAAGCCATGATCTTGAAAAGGTGACTTGATGAGCCTAAGGTCAAATCCAAATCTAACGCAAGGTTGACAAGTGTTTAAGTCATTAAATTTAAATCAAGTAAAATTGGAAGTCATCTCACAAGAATATATAGGGTTAACGTGTTTGATCATGTTAACATGGGTGAGATGATTTAGGTTAATAATTTTCAACCAATCTCTAATAAATCCAATATCCGATCCAACTACTTTGCGTGTAGGATCAATGGATGTTGGACAGTGGTTGCTCCCGACATATGACCAGGGATCAACTCAAGTTTTTGAAGCTTCGATTCAAACGACAAGGATCGGTAGCCTTTGGATATAACGGCAAGCTCAAAATCATCGGATCAGGTGATATTTAGCTCAACTCAAATTTTATTATTCAAAATGTTTTATTAGTAGAAAATTTTCAATATAATTTACTTAGTGTAAGTCAATTGTGTGATAATAACTATAAGGTCATATTTCTAGAAAATGAATGCGTAATTAATACAAATGAAACTTCTAAAACAATTCTTAAGGGAACTAGAAATAACAATTTTTACACCATTAACTTAACTAACTCCTCAACTAAGTGTCTTATGACACGGCAAGAGGAATCATGGTTGTGGCACCGACAACTCGGTCACTCAAACCCAAGACTCATCCACAAGATGAGTCGGAGTGACTTAGTCAGAGGTTAGCCTAACCTCAATAACTTGAACAATAAAATTTGTAATGCGTGTCAACAAGGTAAACAATCTAGGACACAACATCAACTAACTAATCAAGAAAAAAACCAAAAGTGTGCTTGAGCTCCTACACATGGATCTATTTGATTCACACGGAGCTAAGTCACTTAATGGAAGTAAATTCTGCTTAGTCATAATTGATGACTATTCTAGATTTACTTGGGTTAGGTTCATCAAACACAAAAGTGATACCCTAGATCAATTAATTAACCTATTTAAATTAATAGAAAATCAACAAAGCATTAAAATCAAAAGACATAGGACTGATCATGGTGGTGAATTCGAGAACCATAGGTATACAGAATTCTGTAACCTAAATGGATACCACCATGAGTTCTCTTGCCCTAGAACTCCACAACAAAATGGCTTAGTAGAACGCAAAAATACAACCCTACAAGAAGCCGCTAGGATAATGTTAAATGAGTATAACCTACCCGATAGGTTTTGGGCGGAAGCCGTGAGTACGGCGTGCTATGTCTAAAATAGGATCCTTATGGTAAAGAGGCACCTTAACACCTCATACGAGATTTATCACGATAAAATACCTAACATCAAGTACTTTAGGGTATTTGGGTGTAAGGTACATTTCCTAAACACTAAGGATTACCTAGGGAAATTTACATCCAAAACCACGACGAGAATCTTTCTAGGATACTCGACTATAAGTAGAGCTTATAGAGTATATAACCATGACACCCTTAGAGTCGAGGAGACTATCAATGTAGTATTTGATGAAGGACACGAACATACAAATCCTCCGGCAACCCCAATTAGTGAGCCGATTCATACTAGACCTAATTCTGATCCGGAGATCATGTCTAGTGTTAACCCTAACCTAAGTCAACCAAGTCACTCTATCGACCAAGTGATAGATGACTCCAACCAAACTAGAACTCAAACGAGTCATCCTATGGATCAAGTTGTAGACTCAAACCCAAATCCAACTAGGACTCAAACGAATCATCCTATCGACCAAGTGATAGGTGTTCCAAGTCTAGGAGTTCAAACTAGAGCCTCATACAGAAACCTTAGTCAAATCTCCTTGATTTCTAAAATTGAACCCAAAACTATTGACCAAGCTCTTCTTGATCCCGATTGGATTATTGCAATGCAAGAAGAGCTGGCTCAATTCACTAGGAACGAAGTATGGGAATTAGTACCACCACCTAAAGATAAAACAATCGTTGGAACAAGGTGGGTATTTAGAAATAAACTTGATGATAAAGGTGAAGTAGTTAGAAATAAAGTCAGACTAGTCGCTAAAGGGTTTAGTCAAGTTGAAGGTTTAGATTACGACGAGACCTATGCCCCAGTAGCTAGATTAGAGTCCATTCGAATGCTATTAGCGTATGCAGCACATCGAGGATTTAAGTTGTTTCAAATGGATGTGAAATCTGCGTTCTTAAATGGATACATTAAAGAAGAAGTTTATGTTAGTCAACCCCCTGGTTTCGAAAGTTTAGATAAATCCGACCATGTCCTTAGATTAAAGAAAGCTCTCTATGGACTTAAACAAGCTCCTTGAGCTTGGTACGAGAGACTTTCGATTTATCTCAAGTCCAAAGGATTTAACCAAGGTGTAGTTGACCCAACCCTTTTCATAAAAACCTTAGGTAAAGACATATTCATAGCCCAAATCTACGTAGATGATATTATTTTCGGAACCACCAACTCAATCCTACTAAATGAGTTCATTTCACTTATGGAAAGTGAATTTGAAATGAATTTAGTAGGCGAGTTAAGTTTCTTCTTAGGTCTACAAATTAAACAAACTAAAGATGGAATATACCTATATCAACGTAAATATACTCGGGAATTAATCAAACGCTTTGGAATGCAATACGCTAAAATTATTAATACCCCAATGGAAACTAATGTAAATATAGAAGAAGATTTAATCAGAAACTCAATTGATTTAAAATACTATAGGAGCATAATAGGGAGTCTTCTTTACTTAACTGTGAGCCGACCTGATATCTTATTTGCAGTAAGTATGTGCGCAAGGTTCCAAACCTGTGCCAAGGAGTCTCACCGAACTCTAATCAAGCGTATCCTTAGATATCTAAAGGGTACACTTAATGTCGATATTTGGTACCCTAGATCTACCGAGTTCGAACTAACCGGCTACTCCGATTCGGACTATGCCGGTAGTAAGCTCGATAGAAAGAGTACGAGTGGTTGTTGTCAACTTCTCGGCTCGAGTCTAGTGAGTTGGTGCAGTAGGAAGCAACACTGTGTTGCCTTATCTACCACCGAAGCCGAATAGATCGCGATGGGTGAGTGTGTCACTCAGCTTCTTTGGATGAAGCACACTCTCCGCGACATTAAGTTAGACTTTACAAATACTAAACTTCACGTAGATAACATTAGTTCAATTAATCTTACTAAGAATCCGATATGTCACTCTAGGACCAAACATATAGAGGTCAAATACCATTTCATTCGAGAACATGTGGCCAACGGAGCCATACAACTCGAATACGTCGAATTAAAGTCTAACTTGGCAGACCTATTTACTAAATCCCTACCCGAAGCCGAATTTAGTCTATTAAGATAAAAATTGGGCATGTGCATAGTAGAATAGGACTTTGCAAATTATATTACTACTATTTCTTACTTTTCATTTTTCATGGAACTAGTATAGGACATACCTTAGATATCATTCACCTATAGATTTAAGGAGCCAATACATCTCACAACACATAGGACTAATGTGTTTGTGTACTTAGCCACGTAGATGGGCATGAGATGTTAGGACCTTACTCCTGGTTCCAAATGTAGATCTAGTGCATCGCCATGAACCACGGAGTATAATCATACATACTAACCGACTTTGACCAGGACTGGTTGATCTTTCATATCAATCAAGCCAAATATGAGTCGAACATTTTATAGATGAGCTTATTTTCAGTATATTATTTTCAAAATAATGTGGAACATGCATGGACTTTAAATTTAATACTTATTTTCCACACACCCTTCCACTTTTGGATATATGGCAAAAGGGGGAGAAAAGGCCAAAGTTAAGGGATCAAAAATTTTCATGGCCAAAAGTTAAGTAAATGTTTACTTAACTTTAAGTTTTAAAAATTTACTTAAAAGGAAGTAAAGGCCAAGTTAAGAGAATTCTTAACTTAAACTTATTATTTTTTAAACACTATGGCCAAGTGCTAATGCTTTACTTAAGAAAGGGGGAGAAAGGGTCAAGTTAAGAAGTCTTCTTAACTTAAAATGTTTTACTAAGGCCAATTTTAAGTAATGTTAATTACTTAAACTCTTCCTAAATAGCAATCCTCAAGGGGGAGGACTAAGGTCTTCTTTCAAGACTCACCCTCGGTCAAGGGGGAGGTTTCCTCAAGGGGGAGTACTTGAAGAAAATTCTTACTACTCCAACTTAATCTTTATTTTTGTTTTTCATGCACATTATTAATTTTCATGCATGATATTTTATGTGCATTATTATTCTTCATGCATGCTATGTTCTTAACATTGTATGTGGGTTAGCCATAAATCAAAAAGGGGGAGATTGTTGGTGCAGTAGGTACCTAAGTCGAACCTGAGTTTTGATTATAACAAACGATACAAAGTTAAGCTCATGTCGTTATCTCACGAGCTGAACCGAGTGTGCAGAAAATTGCTATAGCTGGAGCTGAAGGCTACCGACACCCGGAGGAAGCCACGGTGGTCGGGCGACACTCGAGTGACTTCGGATGGAGTCGAAGGAATCTAGTGGAAGGCTGGAAGAAAAAGCAACACAGTAAGTATCGAGGTAAGCTCGTGTGTGCGAGCGTAAGTAAGGTCGTATCCTCTTTACGGGGATGATCTTAAGCGTAGATCCGACCAAAGACATCCTATAGGTGGTCTAGGTCGAGATCGGACGGTCGGAGGCCGTCAAAATAATATTTTTGTTAAGCTAACTTTACTTGTAGCTAGCATCAGTCGACTACCACCTTGGAGGACTCGACTGTTGTCCAACAGTCGACTCCCGGAGGTTAACATTCGACTGATGCTACCATCAGTCGACTGATGATGGCCATCAGTCGACTGATGGTCAAGGATCAGCTTCGAGGAGTCAAGCTTTATCACCATTTCTCAAGGAGCCATGTGCCAAAACTCTATTGGGTGAAGTTCCTCTCGAAAAGGGGCTCAAAGGCTATAAAAGGAGGGCCAATCCTAGGGTTTCTTCATCAATTCTAAGCTTCCAAAAGCCTCCGCCAAGCTACAACCTTCCGACAACGAAGTACTTCTTCTCCGACGTCTAGGTTTATTTGTTTTCATTTTATTACGTCGGTTAAAGTTTTTATTTCAGTTTAGTACTTTCATTTCTCGGAGATTTTATCATAACGAGGAGAGGGGGAGTGTCCCTCTACCTCACGCTTTGTGCTTCACTTGTATCGATTAAACTCCTACCTCTAACGGGGAGGAGTTCTTTAGTGTTTTTGCCCTCCGTACGTGGTCATGGACCGCTAGGGATTTGGAGTAGTAACCGAAGGCTACGAACTAAGTAAAAAATATTTGTCTCCTTTATTTATTGCTTATCTTTACGCTGAAATTAATTATCTACTCCGGTTTTATCGAACGAACAAAAAAAAAGGTTTATCGTTATTCACCCCCCCCCCCCTCTAGCGATCCGCTTCAATCCAACAGGGAGGTTACATGCATGCATGTAACTCCAATGGCTCTTTGTCTCTCTCATGAGGTGACACCACATGACAAGTCAATGATGATGTGGAGCATCATCATTGGTCGGCCATGCCAAGTCAACATCATGACATGGCATTTGGTCAAGTCAAACTTGACCTTTCATCTTCCCTCTCAAGTCAAGTCAAACTTGACCTCTTATCTCCCATGGTTGATCAAATCTAACCACTTGACTCAAGTCAATTTAATTTAATGAATCTCTATTCATTAATTTAAATTGATTTGATGAATCAAATCTAAATTAGACTCATTCAACACTTGAATCAAATTGAGTCCAACTCAATTAGACTAATTAGGATTACTCTTAATCCAATTTGGTTCATCCCATGAACCTAATCCTCATGTTTCATCATATGAACCTAATCTCCATCTAATTGCTCTTAGTGTGTGACCCTATAGGTTCTTGTAACGTTGGCAATGCCCCTAAACTGATATAGGAACATAAGCAATGAGCGGTATCTAGCAACACATCATTGCTACCCAAGTTACAAGAATGTTGAGCTCCAACATCACCTTTGTGACTACTAATTGTGACTCTCACAATATGTGACAATGTCCCTCTATCCTTGACATCTTGATTGACCAATCGAGGCATAGACCATGTCATCCTCGGTACAATCTATATCTTGAACTCCAAGTAGACTGACTCTAATCAAATGAGCTCAATATCTCATATTGACTCATTTAGGCATGACCATGCACTTCGTGGTCTCACTCTCAAGAATATCGATGTCACCCCTGTCATATAGGAGGGATAGATCTCATCTACATCACTCACATCCCCTCGCATAATTTGTTACATACCCAGTAATCGCCTTTATAGTCCACCCATTTACGGGTGACATCTGACGAAGCCAAAGTATGTAACTCCTTATGTAGGGAACCATGGTGACTTCAGGTCTAAGGACTAATAGTCATACTAATAGCCACATGAGAAAGTATATGACACTCATATAACGATCCATGATATTTTCTCATGGCGGGTCATTCAATATACATTCTCCAATGCACACTCATGTGTCAACTTGATATCTCATATCCATGACTTGTGAGATCAAGTCATCGTGTTGACCTACATGCTAGTCTCTACGCATTAACATTGTCCCTAAATGTTAATACTTGACTAGGAATGATTAAGAGTAGTGTTCTCTATATCATCTCATTATCGATTCAACCAATCGATTGATATAGATAAGAACCTACTACTCAAGGACATTATTATATTTAGTTATTTGGCACTAATACAAGTAAATATAATAACCATGTCTTTATAAATAGGAATATGATACAATAAAGTCCATACAACAATCATCACATGATTATCTCTAATGCTTTCACTAACAGTTATCTACAATGTAATGTATTAGACAATATGCATAACCATAAAAATATGCAAACAATGATCATGTGATTCTTATTTCAAAAATAAAGATGTTCATACAAAAGATAGACTTTTCAGTATACATCCCAACAATCTCCCACTTATACTAAAAGACTATACTGTCCTCAAACTGCCATACATCTGATCCCCATTTCCTCCATATGTCTATCAAAAGCTCTCGCTAGAAGGGCCTTAGTGAAATGATCTGTTAGGTTATCCTCCGATGCAATCTTGGCCACAGCAACTTCTCCTCTCTTTACGATTTCTCGTATCAGGTGGTACTTGCGTTCTATGTGTTTACTTCCCTTATGGGCTCGTGGTTCCTTCGAGTTTGCAACTGCACCACTATTATCACAATAAATTGTGATAGTTCTGGGAAAACCAGGAATCACATCCAAGTCCATCAAAAATATCCTGAGCCACACAGCTTCTTTGCCCGCCTCAGAGGCTGCCACATATTGAACTTCCATGGTGGAGTCCGTCACGCATTTCTACTTGACACTCCTTCATACAATGGCTCCACCTCCCAAAGTAAACACAAAACCTGAGGTAGACTTACTCTTATCCCTGTCTGATTGGAAGTCGGAATTTGTGTAACCCACAGGAAGTAATTGGTCTGGCTGGTAAACTAGCATAAAATCCCTACTCCTTCTTAGGTACTTCAATATATGCTTTACTGCAGTCCAATGTCCCTGTCCTAGATTACTCTAATATCTACTGACCATGCCCATGGCAAAGCAGATATCTGATCTCATACATAGCATCGCATAAATGAGGCTGTCTACCACCAAAGCATAAGGAACTGGCTTCATCTCCTCTATCTCTTCAGATGTTCTAGGACACATCTCCTTAGATAAAGGAACTCCATGCCTGAAAGGTAGAAAACCCTTCTTGGAGTTCTGAATGCTAAAATGATCTATAATCATGTCTATGTATGAAGCTTGGGATAAGCACAACATCCTTTTCCTGCGATCCCTTATAACCTTGATCCCAAGGATGTGTCCCACTTCTCCCAAGTCCTTCATATCAAACTGTTTGGACAATCATACCCTTACGTCCGATAACACCTTGATATTTTTGCCAATCAACAAAATGTCATCTACGTATAGTACAAGAAATACCACTACCTTTCCGTCACATCTCTTGTATACACAAGACTCATCCGTACTTTGAATAAATCCATAAGACTGGATTACCTCATCAAAGTGGATGTTCCAAGACCTCGAAGCTTGCTTCAATCCATAAATGGACCGATTAAGCTTACATACAAGATGCTCTTTTCCCTTCGTAATGAATCCCTCTGGTTGCTTCATATAGATGTTTTCCTCAAGACTTCCATTAAGGAAAGTTGTCTTGACATCCATCTGCCACACCTCATAATCCATATGAGTTGTAATGCATAAGAGAATATGGATAGACATAAGCATGGCCACCGGCGAAAAAGTCTCCTCATAATCGATACCCTGTTTCTGAGTATACCCCTTCGTAACAAGCCTCGCTTTGAAGGTCTCAACCTTCCCATCTATTCCTCTCTTTCTTTTGTAGATCCACTTGCATCCAATGGTTTTACACCATCAGGTGGTTCCACTAGCTCCCAGACCTGATTTGAATCCATAGATTCAATCTCAGTATTCATTGCACTTTACCAAGATACTGCATCTTTATGTTGGATTGCCTCGTCATATGTCCAGGGATCAGGTTCATGTTCACCAGGGATAGAACATGAATCTATCAGGTTGTCTCATAACCCTCCCACTACGACGAGGTATCACCTGTGTATCCTATGTGACACACGGTGCAGTGACTTGTGGTATATCCTCTTGTACCGGTGGTACTGAAGAAGTGACTTCCCCTTTTAATTCCTCTAGAACAATTTTACTCATGGGCTTGTGGTTCATCACATAGTCTTCCTCTAGAAATCTGGCATTCATGCTAACGATCACCCTCTGATCTCTAGGACTATAAAACTAACCACCCTTCGTTCCTCTAGGATAGTCAACGAACATGCGTACTTATGTACGAGGTTCCAACTTACCAGCATCTACCTTCAGCATATGTGCTGAACTCCTCCATATCTGAATATGTCTTAGACTAGGCTTTCGCCCAGTCCACAATTCTTTGGGGGTAGAAGGCACTGATTTCGTATCTAGAGCATATCCCCAAAACGAATTTGGCAACTCAGAATAACTCATCATCGATCTAACCATCTCCATAAGAGTCCTATTCCTTCGCTCTGCTACACCATTCTGTTGGGGTGTGCTAGGTACAAACAATTGGGATTGAATCCTAGCCTCTGATAAGTAATTCCTAAACTCTCCCATGAGGTACTCACCACCACGATCAGATCGTAGTGTCTTGATACTTTTACCTTGACGTTTCTCCATCTCAACATTGAATTCTTTGAACTTGTCAAAGCATTCAGACTTGCGACACATCAAGTAAATGTATCCATATCTTGAATAATCGTCTATAAAAGAGATGAAATACTCAAAACCACCTCTAGCCTGGATAGACATAGGACCACACAAATCAGAATGAACCAATTCTAACACATCTTTGGCTCTATACCCCTTGGCCTTAAAAGGCCTCTTGGTCATTTTACCCTCCAAGCAAGATTCGCAGGTTGGGAAATCTTCCACCACTAATGAGCCCAGAGGTCCATCGGCTATCAACCTTTGAATTCTGCTTAGGTTAATATGACCAAGCCTAAGATGCCAAAGATATGTTTGGTTCATCTTCAAAAGTTCTTTTCTCTTATTAGAATTAGAAGATGAGTTATTAACTTCAATTTGTATCATGAGAGGTTTTGGTTCAAGTGTGTATAAATTTCCTATCAATGCACCCGAACAGATAATGTCCCTATTCCTTTTTATAACAACTTTTTCATTAAAAGAAATAGAATATCCATCCATAAATAATTTAGAAATCAAAATTAAATTCTTTCTAAATAAAGGTACATAAAGGCAATTCTTAAGAACCAAAACTTTATTTTTTTCAAAAGATAAATGAACGTCTCCCACTGCAACAGCCACCACCTTCGTGGCATCGCCCAAGTACAAGGTAATCTCCCTCTCAGCCAGTCGTCTGGTTTCCTGAAACCCCTGCAAAGTATTGCAGACATGATCAGTGGCTCCCGTATCTACACATCAGGTGCTGGTAGATAACACCGCTAAGCTGTTGGGTTTCCGGCACCACGGCGTGTGTGTGTTCAATCATGTTTCGTAAACATGAGCACAGCGGAAGCAATTAAAAATAATAAATCTATATTTATTACAACACACACAACACACGCATGCATATTACAACAAGTGTAGACATAACCGTAAATTAAAATTTGCAATAAAAGGAAATTAAACTACGTTATACCTTTCGTATGACGTGTAGTGGGAACGGCATCAACCGGAACGATCCTCGTAAGAATCGTCTCTATCCGTATCCACGCCGAGCTCCTCGGGATGACTTCGCCAAGCCACGAGCTTCGTCTTCATACGGGTTACTAGCCTCGTGTTGAAGACGACGTGATCGAGAGATGATCACGATCCGAATCCAAATTCGGACCTAAAACAAGTCCTCAAGACTCGCTTCTCCGGAGAGGTATTCGTCAACCGATTGACGAATCCTTCGTCCTCCACCTCAGAGGATTACCGGAGATCAAATCCCCGGTATGTTAGCCGCTGTCGGATCACTAACCGTCGTCCAAACGACGCTCCAACGAGAGGAGAAGAAGCTGTCCAGAAAACTGGACAGCTTGGTGGAGGAGTAGGCGCCGGCCAAAACAAGAAGAGAAAAGGCTCACCTTGATGCCGAACCTATAGGAGATCACCGGAGGGTCGCCGGAGGTTCACCGGCTGGAGCTTGGACGCCGGCAAGGGTCTTGGACGGTGGCACAAAGCTGGGCGGCGGCAGCTTGTAGTTGGGCGCCGAAAACACCAACAAGGGGTGGGCGGCAACTAGGTTGGGCAGCCAAAATAGATTAGGGTTTTGGATTAGGGTTTAAGCCCTATTTTATAGAGAACTAATTCTCTTAATGGTTAATGGATCATATCCATAAAGCCCGTTAACCCGCTCCATTAAGATAAGTTAAAATAAACCAAACCATGATGGTTTATTTTAAGTTAAAACGAACCGAACCAACCTTTGGTTCATTCGTTTAATATAAACCAAACCCTTTGGTTTATTATCATCCATTGGATTAGAACCAAACCATTTTGGTCCATCCATTATGTCTTCATAAGACACGGCCCATCCACGCTTCCATTGCGACTAAAACAATTTCATGCTCGCTTTATGTTTGGTCCAACCAAACATAGTTTCTCTCGGTCTGAGAATCCCATTCTCAAGCTCGTTTTAAATCCTTTGGATTACACTCGTTGTGCGTGTGACCAAATAGGTTCTCGGTTTATGTTGGCCATCTATAATTAACCATTAATTATAGAACGATCATGAGTGGCACCTAGTAGTACATCATGATCCCCAATTAACCAAAAAGATCAACGGTTGATCCAGAACTATTTCTGAAACCCTTCAGTAGCTCGAATGAATCGTGCCCCATTCCCTTCACTCATCTTATACCCACTTGGTTCAGGACATGGTCTATTGAGTCAGTCCCCACTAGGCTGAGTACTTCACACCTAGCCCAAGTATCATTTCCTCGTCCTACGGATTCTAGTTACTCCACATGTATCGAAGAGTACCTTACTCTAAACATGTAATGCTTTGGCCAAAGACTTTAGTAACAATCCGACGAGAGGCCATGGGTATACATCTCCTCGCAAGGAGTGGTGAATCCTTTATAGGCTATTCAAACACCTTCGATCACTGACTTATACCCAATCATCCGGGTCCACATCTCCTCGAGATGTTTGCTTAAGATGTCAAAGCATAAGTCTCCATGATCAAGATGACTTGAATACCGCAAGTCAAAGGAACATCGCACTTAAGCCACAAGAAGAACTTCATTGACATATCTATATATGCAGAGAACCATATGAAGTCTTACGGTGTCACTCTAATGAACTAGTTACCATAACTAGCATCCACGATTAACTCCGACATCACAATGTCTCCAAAGGAGAATCACCGCTTGGATACACCAAGGAGTATACTGCGTTAGTCTCAAGTAATCGATGGTGTCCAAATCCATCAATTCATCGACTAGGATAATTCCGATACATCACAATTACACATGTAGAGATACTCACTAGTTGTGATCCAATCACAAATTCTCTCATGCCGTGAATCGATCGTGGACATTCAAGAAATGAGTTTAAGATCCAATCAAATACATAAAACATGTATACTCAAATAGTGAATCTTCATTTATCATATAAATGGTTCATACATAAGGCATTGCCTTAGGACATCTCTCATATTACTAACAGACTCACTTGGCCTAATGCCAATCGCTACAGATCCAATACCATAAGCTCTAACATGACCTCAAACTTACTTGAGGTAATGCTTTAGTCAAAGGATCCGCTAAGTTCCTTTCAAAGGGGAATTTTCGATTTGTATTTCGCTTCCTACTATGATCTCTCCGATAACGGCACATGTTTGGATCGCTGATGAGACCTTGGCTCTTTCGCTGGTAATTGCTCCATTGTTGTCGCAGAGACCGGTATTGCTTCAACAATGGCCGGAATCACACCAAGTTCATGAACGAACTTCTTGATCCAAACCGCCTTTCACGCCTGCCGCAATATATTCTCGCCTCGTGGTAGAATCCGCCATGTCTTGTTTGGAACTTTTCCAACTCATCGCGCCCATTCAAGGTGAACACGATCCGCATCGAGACTGAATCATCCTTGTCCGTCTCGAAGCCGCATCCGTGATACCCGCAGATCACCATGTCCCTTCTCCATATATTAGGAACACATCCTTAGTTCTTCTCAAGTACTTAAGGATCGCCTTTAATAACCCCAATGATCCATTCCTCGATCGGATCGTATCCGCCGTGACACTCAGAGCATACGATACATCGGGCCTCGTACATAACATAGCATACATGATAGATCCTATTGCGATGCATAGGGAATCTTACTCATGCAAATCCTCTCGCCTTCTCGCGGCGCGACACATAGACTTCAAAGGTGTTCCCCATGCCCGATGGGTAGATAACCTTTCTTGGATTCCGACATGCTAAACCTCTTTAGCACTCGGTCTATATATGTAGATCAAGAAAGACTACAACCGCTTCGATCTATCTCTATAGATCTTAATCCCAAGGATGTAGGTTGCTTCTCCTGTGTCTTTCATGGAGAATGTCTTGATAACCAAACCTTAATCGATCAGAAGATTGACACATCGTTTCCTATAAGTAATATGTCATCGACATACAATACTAGGAACACGACTGCACTCCCACTAACCTTCTTGTACACACAAGGTTCGTCTGGATTTTGTGAGAAATCAAACTTTTTGATTGGCTCATCAAAATGGATATTCCAGCTCCTGGATGCTTGCTTCAATCCATAAATGGATCATCGCAATTTGCATACCTTGGTTTTGTCAACCGATGTGAAACCCTCAGGCTGTATCATATACACGTCCTCGAGCAGGTTTCTATTAAGGAAAGCTGTTTTCACATCCATCTGCCATATCTCATAATCATAATGAGCCGCTATGGCCAGGAGCATCCGAATGGATTTAAGCATAGCTACAGGCGAATAGGTTTTGTCATAATCAACACCTTGTTTTTGACGATATTATTTCGCCACCAATCTAGCCTTAAAGGTAATCACATTACCATCCATGTCGGTTTTCTTCTTGAAAACCCACTTGCACCCTATAGGCTTTATGCCTTCAGGTGGGTCAACCAAGTTCCAAACTTGGTTTTCGTACATGGAATCCATTTCCGACTTCATGGCACCAAGCCACTTATCCCTTTCTGAACTTGTCAAGACTTCTTCATAACCGGTAGGCTCTCATCA
The DNA here is from genome assembly GCA_025175895.1 of Wurfbainia villosa. Taxonomy (NCBI): domain Eukaryota; kingdom Viridiplantae; phylum Streptophyta; class Magnoliopsida; order Zingiberales; family Zingiberaceae; genus Wurfbainia; species Wurfbainia villosa. Next base: position 31,026,190 of record CM045995.1, read on the forward strand.
TCAATGAGTAACACGCTGCTCGATTCACTTACGAGAATCCATATCTCTCGTGAATATCAAGTGTTCTACCAGATCTACGAAGATGTGGTGTTACAATAGGTCCAAATTGATTGCTCATCACTATGAGTTGCTCGTCAGTTTCACTGTATCTCATCAATGTCTATTTGAGTCTCTCGAGCCTCCTCAAGCTCGACGACACTCCCACTGCTTTCTTGCAAGAGAAACTCTTTCTAGAAACACAAAGATGCCTCAAACAAACACCTTTTGTTCCACAGGATGATAGAATTGGTAACCCCTTGTTTCCTTAGGGTATCCAATAAATAGACATTTATCGACTTAGCATCCAATTTGTCCGACATACCCGCTTCACATAAGCAGTGATAACCCCATATCTTCAAGTAAGATACATGAGGTTTCTTACTAGCCCATATCTCATATGGAGTAGTAGAGACTACCTGTAGGCATTCTGCTTAACAAGTAAACAAAGTCTCAAGTGCATAACCCCAAAAGGACTTGGGAAGAGTCGCATGATTCATCATTGACCTGACCATGTCCAACAAGGTCCGGTTACGCCTCTCAGATACACCATTATGCTGTGGTGTATAGGGCGGAGTCCATTGAGACAATATGCCATTGTCTCTAGATAATCAAGAAACTCTTGACTTAAGTATTCACCACCGATCCGATCAAGTATTTTAATACTTTTGTCATGTTGTTTCTCTACTTCATTTCTAAATTCTTTGAACTTTTCAAAGGCTTCAGACTTGTGTTTCATCAAGAACACATACCCAAACCGTGAGTGATCATCGGTGAAGGTAATGAAGTAGTTATAGCCTCCTAAAGCTTGAGTTGACATAGGTCCACATACATCAGTATGTATTAGACCTAGTAACTCTCCCACTGCTCACCTTTCCAAAGGTAACTTAGTCATCTTGCCTTTTAAGCATGATTCGCATGTATCGTATGAATCCAATTCAACGATTCCGAATTCCACATCGGTGTAATTCGATACGCGCTTTTGCTTATATGGCCAAGACGACAATGCCACATATAGGAGTCTATTTGATTATCCTTTCGAGCACGCTGTTGCTCGCTCGATATTGAAGATGTCACCGATACGCCCAACGATAAATGCCATTACTCAAAGTTCCAGCCCATAAAGTACGCCATTCAAAGTTATATAACAACAATTGTTACTAAACGTTAAATGGAAACCATTTCTATTTAAGCAGAAATAGAAACAATGTTCTTTATTAGAGAAGGAACATAATAGCAATTGTCCCCAAGACTAGTCCACTAGGAGCTTCAAAGAATAAGTTCCGATGGCGATGCAAAGAACCTTTGCTCCATTGCCAACTCGCAAATTTGACTCTCTCGACAAGTCTTCTTCTATTCCTTAGCCCATGTATGTCATTACATATATGTGAGCTACACCCAAGATCCAATACCCAAGTGTCTAAGGAAATAGAATGACAATCAATAACGAAGATACCAAGAGGATGGGGCATCTGATGCCTTCTTCTTCTTCATGGACTCAAGATAAGTCTTGCGCTTTCGCCAAGGCCTTCCTTGCCACGTTGATGGCAAGTGCCCTTTATACCGGGTTCCGCCTTCTTTGCCTTTTTCTTTCCTTTCTTCTTCTTCTTTTCCTTCCTCTTAGAACCTTTCGAGGAATCAACTAATGTAACCGCCTTCTCTCATGCTTTACGTAAGGCTCCACCTTTCAAAGATATTAAGGAGCTCTGAATGGTGGATTCCAATTTGTTCATCCGATAGTTCATCACAAAGAGAAGCTCTTGGGCAAACAATGCAGAATTAAGTCAATACTTAACTCATGATCCATCACAAAACCGAGGGTAGCTAGCTGATGTACCCATTCATCTTTAGCACAAACCGCACTACGAATAACCTTCTTGCATCTTCGTAGTGAAGAGGAGCCTAGAGACCTCGAACCTTCGGATCTCGCGCTCATCGAACAACTCATGAAGATGGAAGACCATAGTATTAGCATCCATGTACCATCGCCGCTAGCATGATGCAACTCACACGACCGCCACATGTTTCGATAGACCAACATTTGGTCCGAGTTGCATCGCCCTTAAGACGGCCAGAAGAGGCTCTTCAAGGACATATGCAAGCTTTTCCGCCTTGAGAACAATTCTCGTTTTTCTAAGCCACCCAGTGAAGTTAGGCCCCATTTGTTCGAATCCAAAATAGTGCGCAAATTCAAAGACGTCATGATCAATTTATTGACCTAGAAATACAAAACGAGCATATATGAGAAAATGATTTTAAAATGCATCAATATACATTTATAAATCCCATTCATTTTTTGAATTTCAAAAACCCTTAAAATCACTTTGGGAGATCGTAGGTCTATCTCCGAATGGGCTGATATCCATCATAGATAAGAACAACCTTGGAGTGAGTCCAACAAGCCATTCTTAGCTATGATGGTGGGTATCAAGTATACCGATTACATATCATGTATATGTAACTATCACAATGTGCTATCAACTAATTGAATGTTTACACATACATTGGGTTGTTAACACATTAACAAGTATGCATCATATGCATAGCACCCAACTTCACCTCTCTTCACATCGACCTTGGAGTGAGTCCAACAAATCGATGCTCCAAGTTAAAGTCGACCCATTAATCGCGAAATAGTTTTAATATGGTTAGAGCGCATTCAACCAATTAGCCAGGCTTGGAGTGAGTCCAACAACCCAAACTAACGATTGACCTCTGACTCTTACCATATTAGAGTTAAACTATTCCAATGATTTGAACATGTTCAGGTTCGAGCCGGGCTTGGAGTGAGTCCAACAACCCAAACAAGAAATAGAACTCTGGTTCTAACCATATTAATGGAAGGTGTAGGCTTTAATATTGAGTTAGGGTTTTTATGTCTCATCCTCTTTGCATGCAAATAACTATTATCTACATGGCATGGCATACATGGCATACATCTACATGTCACGACATGCATGGCATAATGTTATGCATCTAATGCAATTACATGGCATACAATTATGTCATGTATATATTTCCTTATATGTCATAACTATTTATGGAAATAAAATATGTTTAAGAATTGATTCTCCAAATCAAATCATAATTAAATTAGGAAACAAATTTCCAAATCTAATCACATATTTTATTCATGGAATTATTTGATTAAGGAAAATCTATTTAGGAAACCAATTTCCTAAATCATTAAAACTACTTATGGAAATAAAATATTTTAAGATTTGATTTCCCAAATCAAATCATGATTAAATTAGGAAACAAATTTCCATAATCTAATCAAATATTTTATTTATGGAAAATATCAATTTCCATAAATACTTCCAACTTTCCAAAAGTGGAAGATTTCCATAAATACTTCTAGACTTTCCAAAATTGAAAAATTTCCATAAATACTTCTAAATTTCCAAAATTAGAAAATTTCTAGAAATACATTATGACTATCGCAAAACCATTTTACGATTATGTCGAAACACAACCTGGGCTCTGATACAACTTGTGGGTTTCCGGCACCGCGGCGTGTGTGTGTTCGATCATGTTTCGTAAACATGATCACAGCGGAAGCAATTAAAAATAATAAATCTATATTTATTACAACACACACAACACACGCATGCATATTACAACAAGTGTAGACATAACCGTAAATTAAAATTTGCAATAAAAGGAAATTAAACTACGTTATACCTTTCGTATGACGTGTAGCGGGAACGGCATCAACCGGAACGATCCTCGTAAGAATCGTCTCTATCCGTATCCACGCCGAGCTCCTCGGGATGACTTCGCCAAGCCACGAGCTTCGTCTTCGTACGGGTTACTAGCCTCGTGTTGAAGACGACGTGATCGAGAGATGATCACGATCCGAATCCAAATTCGAACCTAAAACAAGTCCTCAAGACTCGCTTCTCCGGAGAGGTATTCGTCAACCGATTGACGAATTCTTCGTCCTCCACCTCAGAGGATTACCGGAGATCAAATCCCCGGTATGTTAGCCGCTGTCGGATCACTAACCGTCGTCCAAACGACGCTCCGACGAGAGGAGAAGAAGCTGTCCAGAAAACTGGACAGCTTGGTGGAGGAGTAGGCGCCGGCCAAAACAAGGAGAGAAAAGGCTCACCTTGATGCCGAACCTATAGGAGATCACCGGAGGGTCGCCGGAGGTTCACCGGCTGGAGCTTGGACGCCGGAAAGGGTCTTGGACGGCGGCACAAAGCTGGGCGGCGGCAGCTTGTAGTTGGGCGCCGAAAACACCAACAAGGGGTGGGCGGCAACTAGGTTGGGCGGCCAAAATAGATTAGGGTTTTGGATTAGGGTTAAAGCCCTATTTTATAGAGAACTAATTCTCTTAATGGTTAATGGATCATATCCATAAAGCCCGTTAACCCGCTCCATTAAGATAAGTTAAAATAAACCAAACCATGATGGTTTATTTTAAGTTAAAACGAACCGAACCAACCTTTGGTTCATTCGTTTAATATAAACCAAACCCTTTGGTTTATTCTCATCCATTGGATTAGAACTAAACCATTTTGGTCCATCCATTATGTCTTCATAAGACACGGCCCATCCACGCTTCCATTGCGACTGAAACAATTTCATGCTCGCTTTATGTTTGGTCCAACCAAACATAGTTTCTCTCGGTCTGAGAATCTCATTCTCAAGCTCGTTTTAAATCCTTTGGATTACACTCATTGTGCGTGTGACCAAATAGGTTCTCGGTTTATGTTGGCCGTCTATAATTAACCATTAATTATAGAACGATCATGAGTGGCACCTAGTAGTACATCATGATCCCCAATTAACCGAAAAGATCAACGGTTGATCCGAACTATTTACGAAACCCTTGATGGCTTCGAATGAATTGTGCCCCATTCCCTTCACTCATCTTATACCCACTTGGTTCAGGACATGGTCTATTGTGTCAGTCCCCACTAGGCTGAGTACTTCACACCTAGCCCAAGTATCATTTCCTCGTCCTACGGATTCTAGTTACTCCACATGTATCGAAGAGTACCTTACTCTAAACATGTAATGCTTTGGCCAAAGACTTTAGTAACAATCCGACGAGGCCATGGGTATACATCTCCTCGCAAGGAGTGGTGAATCCTTTATAGGCTATTCAAACACCTTCGATCACTCGACTTATACCCAATCATCCGGGTCCACATCTCCTGAGATGTTTGCTTAAGATGTCAAAGCATAAGTCTCCATGATCAAGATGACTTGAATACCGCAAGTCAAAGGAACATCGCACTTAAGCCACAAGAAGAACTTCATTGACATATCTATATATGCAGAGAACCATATGAAGTCTTACTACCGGGTCACTCCAATGAACTAGTTACCATAACTAGCATCCACGATTAACTCCGACATCACTATGTCTCCAGCCAGTGAGAATCAGCTGCTTGGATACACCAAGGAGTATACCTCGTGCTAGTCTCGACAGAATTGATGGTGTCCAAATCCATCAATTCATCGACTAGGGATAATTCTGATACATCACAATTACACATGTAGAGATACTCACTAGTTGTGATCCAATCACAAATTCTCTCATGTTGTGAATCGTATCGTGGACATTCAGTAAATGAGTTTAAGATCCAATCAAATACATAAAACATGTATACTCAAATAGTGAATCTTCATTTATCATATAAATGGTTCATACATAAGGCGATTGCCTTAGGACATCTCTCATATATTACTAACATAAGCATGTTTCAACGACTAGACCAAAAGATATACCTTTGTTCTACTTGCGGTTGGGGTAGTCCTTCTTCCAGTGTCCAGTCTGCTTACAAGTGAAGCACTTGCCTTTCGGCTTCTTCACTCCTCCCTGAGTACCTCCCACCGCCTTTGCCCCAGTTTGTTTCTTCTTCTTCTTGCCTTTCGGCTTAGAAGTAGAAACCTTTTGGTTCACTATGGCATGTGCCTGAGCACTCTAACGAAATAGCCCCTCTGTCGCCTGGAGTTCAGTCAGAAGCTTTACCAATAAATACAACCTTTTATTCATGTTGTAGTTAAGGCGAAACTGCTCAAAACTCCTAGGTAGAGATTGGAGAATGATATCGACCTGGATTTCTCCATCGATCTCAGCTCCGAGGACTTCCAACTAATTCAAATGAGCCATCATCTTGAGAACATCATCCCTCACGGGTGTTCCCTCGATCATGGTGGTCATCATCAAGTTCCTCATGGCTTCCTGCCTTGTAGCCCAATTCTAGTGTTCAAAAAGCTCTTTGAGATTGAGCATCATGTCATAAGCAGTGGGAATGGCTTGATGCTGATGTTGCAGTACATTTGACATAGATGTCAAAATGTAACACCGCGCCATCTCATCGGCCTTTATCCACTTCTTATAACACTCTTTCTCCTTTTCCCTAGAATCATCCGCAGTCTTAGGAGGGCACTCTTCGAGGAGTACATATTTGTATTCCTCAGCAGTCAAGACAATGTCAAGATTCCTCTTCCAATCAACATAGTTGGGTCCAGTAAATTTATTCTCTTTCAGTATCACAGCAAGAGGGTTGAAAGTCATTTTGAAAGAAAACTTAAGAATCACATAGATCAAAATATTAGATTTCAAAAAATTATTGATTCCTCAAACAATAAAATTTTAAAATCAACCAACACCTCAAAACACCGAGAATATCGTATGCCACGATAGTGTGGACGTATACGAATTCTACATTTGTATGAGGAGGTTTTACCCATTAATTTTACTATCTTGTCAACCTAACTTTTTGACAAGTAAAATTAATAGTTGGTTCCTCTTTGACCCTATAAATAAAAGCAGTGACTCTGATGAGGAGGATACTTATATTTGTATCTAAGTGTTCACCATTATTCGGTACCAAGGTAATTATCTTGGGTTATGTGACTTCCGATGGGGAAGTACACATGCTCCTTAATAATTTTCTATAACCATATTCGACCTTGTGATCCGCAAACAAACTCATCTGATGGGGAGGAAGGGACTCAGAGCCGACGCACAAGTTTGTTTGCATCACTGTCAAATCGTAATGGAGGCCGTGGGAATTTTAAAATATATCCCTCTCCCACTTAGTAATTTGAAATTGAGGAATTTTCTAGCCTATGACATGCATATCAAACAATAAGCAATAAATATGAAAAATAATTATTTTCCAACTATTATGGCTTTTGTCTTCAATATGTCTACCATTGTATCGCCATCTCGTTCGCTCCTCCTACGCCATGTACGAGCCATCCGGAGATCCGAGCCGAGACTAAATTCTATTTTAGTTTACATCCATCGATCCTACTCCACGAGGGAGTGTACATGAAATCTAGATCAAAAGTAAACTAAAATAAAAAGAGTGGCTAAACAATGTCGTATCTAATTTACAAAAAAGCAAATACTAGCCTTATCAACCTCGAGGATTCAACAAAATATACATTTACACACATACAATCACATACACATATATGGCCATAATAGTTGGATCCTATGCCTGCAACCAAAGAGTTAACCTACGCATATACTAATATTATCCGGCACATATAATATATGAAAAGTGCATAAAAGTAACCGAATCCTAAACACAGAAAACTAGAAACTGTGGCTCTGATACCACTTGAAGGTAGTAAACTTCGCTTCCCACTTCAACTCGGTCACTTGTTCATGGTGATCCTTTCTACGTCCCCGGATAAAAAAATTTATCCTTGACAAGAGGGATTGCCCAAGCAACCTTATCATCGTCGTGCTATTCGGTTAGAGTAGTCACTTGAACAAACTTGTTGTTCAAGCGACCAACCTCTATTCTACGAATAGCCGCGGAATAGACAATGTACGAATCGCCGACATTTGTGTTTATGTTCGGGGTCCAAGTATATTTAGCCACAAAACAGAATATAACATTTATATAATTGAAAAACAAATATAAACATGTTACACATGAAGATATATAAGTGATATACCTCTCGATCTTCTATTGTATGACCTTCCTTTTTTCATACATCGTGTGGGTGACGATCTACCAAAAGTTGAAGCTCCTAGATCACCAATCTTCCTTCCTTGCTCATTCCAAGCAAGAGGAAGAATAGAAACAAGACCCATCTCCTTCCTTTAGCCAACCAATCAAGCAACAAATAAATTGCTTGCCACCAGCCAACAAGGAGAAGGAGATGTTGGTGCAATCGGCCCAGGTCACGATTGACCAGGACTCAAGTTTGACTCGAGTGATGTTTTGATGTTTCGACAAAAACATATGACAATGTAATTGTCATGGGAAGTCCAAGTCATTGGTACTTGGCATGGGAAGTCCAAGTGGGACACATTGCATTTGAGAAAAGTCCAAGCATGAGTCTTGGTAAATGGAAAGTCCAAGCATGGGTCTTGGCAAGGTAAAGTCCAAGTCTTGAGTACTTGGCATGGAAAGTCCAACATGGGTTGGCAAGGAAAGTCCAAGCATGGTCTTGGCATGAGAAGTCCAACATGGGTTGGCAAGGGAAAGTCCAAGTTTGAGTCTTGGCATGAGAAGTCCAAGGGGTTTGATATTGGCTGCGTAAAGTCCAACCGGGAGTCTTGGCAGCATAAGACCAACGGTTGGCGGTGTAAAGTCCAAGCGGAGTCTTGGCGGCGTAAGTCCAGAAGGCTAGCGCGATGGATGAACAAGTCATGGATGACTTGGAGGGATCCGAGAGGCGTGAGGCTGATGGAGGTGGCTAGAAGGCTTAGGTCTAGGCTAAGGGTGGTCTAGCAAGTATGGGGGAACCATACTTGGGTTAAAACCTCATGTTTGAAGTGTGCCAGTCGACTGGTGTCATGTGGCAGTCGACTGGACCGAGTCAACAAGGGTTTGACTGCGGGTTATGGCCTAGCAATGAGCCGAGGTGGGCATGATCGATGGCTCGAGCGATCAACCGATCGTGATCACCGATCGGTGCTCGAAATCGGCCAGTATCGGAGTCGAGACTGACCGTCGAGTGAGGACTCCATCAGTCGACTGATGGTCACAATCAGTTGACAGATGGTAGATCCGTTGGACTTATCCAGCGTGGATCTAGCTGTTGTCTCACGACAACAGTGGCATCAGTCGACAGATGGTCCCGATCAGTCGACTGATCGACCTTTTCCAGCACAGGTTGTAGCTTTATAAGGAGCTCGTGATGGAGGATTTTGACATCGGTTTCTTGAGGGTTTTGGAGTGATTTGCTGTTGCAAATCAGGGTCTCCAAGGTGATTTCAAGTAACCAAGCAATCAAGCAATCCAAAGGCAATTGTAAAGTAGTTTTCTTTACTTGCATTGTATTTCATTATTGTAATTGCTTGTATTAGTATCTTATTGTTGTAAGATTACTTGTAAGGGGTTTCTCCACCTTCAACTTGTGTCGAGAAGGAGTATTTGTGTTTAGTGAGTGCGTGTGCATCACTAGAGCTCTTTAGAGCTCGATCCGTGGAGTAGGAACCGTGCGGTTCCGAACCACGTTATATCGTTGTGTTAGCGTGTTGTGCATTTCGTTATCGTTATTACTTTTCTATTTCCGCTGCGCTAACGAAATTGTAGAAACAAACGTGAAAGAATTCCATTGACGCTATTCACCCCCCTCTAGCCGTTACAATATTCCTAACAGGAGAAAGATGGATTCCGGCCACAAGCTCCAAGGGAAGACCTTAATCTATGTTTCCACCGGCCAAAGAGAGGGAGAAGGGATGTTTTGGATGCCAGCCAAGGGCTGGAAAGGGCTGTATGGGCGCCAGCCACCTTGAGGAAGAAGAAGATAAGGAATAAGTTTCCTTATTTGGTGCCGCCAACTCCAAACCCTAACCCTCAAGCTTGCCGCCCACCTTAACCCTAATCCTATCTCTAATGGGATTCACTTGCCGCCCACCCCCTCCTCTCCTTTTATAGAGTTAGGGATATGCCTCTTTTTAATCTCCACCATTGGTTCTAGGGATTTAATCTCAACCGTCGGATCTAGAGATTTAATCTCAACCGTCGGATCTAGAGATTTAATCTCTACCTTTGGATCTAGAGTTTTGTTTCCATCCATTGCATCTTGGCTTCATGAGGTATTAATAGGCTACAATAGGGACCATGAGGAGGAGTTGGATCTTAGCCACCCAATGGATCAGGCCCACATAAAGTCCAATCCATTAATGATAATCTAATCTACTAAAGGATTATCATTGATCTACCTCACCAACCCCCATAGGTTAATATGGGCTCCATATATTATTTGTACATTTTCTCCCTGTGTTTAAGATCTCGAATGTCCGTCGATTAATTAATTTATTGACTATTAATTAATCCACATCTAACTCCATGAGTAGTACCACTCAACCTTTTCATCATGCCGGACCAAGTCCACCTGCAGGGTTTACATGATGAACCTTATGAGCTCCTCAAGGGGACATCATCATCCTAATATATAAGACATGGTTTCTCCTATAATCAACGACACACCATATAAATAATATCATTTCCCAACTTACCGAGCCTATCGATTTAATCTATAAATCTCGCCCATTGGTAAATCAAAGAAATGAATACTAAGTATATGTGCCCGTTATTATATTGGGATTAAGAGTATGTACAATATAATATCTGAGGTCTGATTCGATTATGTAGTCAGCAATAAATCGAATCACCTCTAAGTCGGTCCTGCTCAATACACACAAAGTGTACTAGTGTGATTTCATGGTCAAGATAAACCAATACCAAATCACACTACAACCATACCAATGGTTTGTCCAATGCCATCTCGATTGTGAGCCTATTCTTATACTTTACAAGGAGCCGATAACACAATTTCGAATGAAAAAGCAATGGTTTATCTCTATTCACCCCCCCCCCCCCTCTAGCGATCCGCTTATATCCAACAAGGATGATGATGTCCCCATGAGGAGCTCATAATGATCATCATGTAAACCCTGCAGGTGGACTTGGTCTGGCATGATGATAAGGTTGAGTGGTACTACTCATGGAGTTAGATGTTGATTAATTAATTGTCAGTAAATTAATAAATTGATGGGCATTCGAGATCTTAAACACGAAGAGATATTTGTACAATTAATATATGGACTCCATATTTATTTATGCGGGTTGGTGAAGTAGATCAATGATAATCCTCTAGTGGAATGGATTATCATTAATGGATCAGACTTTATGTGGGCTAGATCCATTGGGTGGCCATGATCTAACTTCTCCTCATGGTCCCTATTGTAGCCTATTTAAATCCTCATGGAGCCTAGATCCAACGGTGGAAAATGAAACCCTAAATCTGACAGTGGGAATTGAATCCCTAGATCCGACGGTGGAGATTAAAAGGAGGCTTAAGCCTAAATCAATAAATACGAGTCCAAGGCATGGGCAGCAACGAATCTTGAGGGGATTAGGGTTTTGCTTCCAAGGTTTTGGTTGGCTAGGGTTTGGAGTTGTCTTGAGAGAAGTGGTGGGCGGAAACCTAAGGTTGGTCATCTTCCAATTTGGCGGCGACAAGATTAGGTTTTGGCTCTTCTTGGCCGACGGCGCCTCACCCTCTCTCTCTAGATTGGCCGGCGACTCCTCCCTCTCTCTCTCTCTCTCTTTTGGCCGGTGCTCCTTATTCCTCTCCTTGGCCGGCGGCAACCACCAAGCAAGGGGGCTTGGTGGTCGGTTCTAGATAGGAGAAGAAGTTTTGTTTTATTCTTCCCTTTGTTTAGAGCGAGCAAGGAAGGGAAGAACGTGATCTAGGAGGCTTCGACTTTTGGAAGATCGTCACCCACATGACGTCCAAAAGGAGGAAGGACATACAATAGAAGACCTTGAGGTAAACAAAAGGTATAATTCTTGTTTTGGCTTCCTTTTGTTTCTTTGTATTATGTATGTAATTGCATGTGGCTAATTTACTTGGACCCCAAGGTAAACACAAAAACCGACGATCCGTACATCGTCTATTCTGTGGCTAATCAAAGAAAAGAGGTAGGTTGTTTGAACAATAAGTTTGTTCAAGTGACCACTCTAATCGAATAGTACGACGATGGATCGGATGCTTGGGTAATCCCTCTTCGTCAAGGATTATTTATTTTTTATCTGGGGACAAAGATGAGATCGCCTTGCACAAGCGACCAAGATGAAGTTAGAAGTGAAGCTTCGACCTTCAACCATTAAGAGGGGTTGCATGACCATTAAGATAGAATTAATGATTTATTAATTCCATGGAAACCAAGAGTCACAAACATTTCATATTCAATAGTTAAATATAAAAGAGAAAATTCGTGCGTGTTGATGGTTGGCTTGATTGTGATCTTCTTCTCCGTCTTCTTCTACCTTCTTGGCCGAACCAACCTTGTGTCTAGCACCACAACTTGGTTCATCTTTGTTAGGGCAATCAACCCATGTATGATGTGGTTTTGATGTGTGTGGCAAAGGGTTTAAGTTATGTTGATTAGGTTGATTTGATATGTTTGTTTAAGTTGTGCAGGACTTAGTAAATCATACATGGTAAGCTTGATGATAGAATTGGTGGGTGTAAGGACAATTAACCCATGAATGATCTGTTTTGATGTGTGTGGCAAAGGTTTAAGTTAGGTTGTTATCACTACAAAAATAATTGTTTTTGGCGACGAATTTTGCAATGAAATTTGTAAAAAAAATCGTTGCAAAATTTTTTTGCAACGAAAATTTTTTCGTTGCAAATAATTCACCACTAAATTTTGCCATGAAAAAATAAAATTCATCGCCAAATTGCAACAAATAATTTTTTCGTTGAAAAATTCGTCGCCAAATTTGGCGATGAATAAATGTTTCATCGCCAATTTGGTGACGAAAAGAAGATTCGTCGCAAATTTTTGTGACAAATAATACTTTTCGTCACCGAATTCGGTGACGAATAATTATTATCGTCGTCGAATTCGGCGACGAATAATTATTTTTGTCGCCGAATTCGACGACGAATTATACTTTCGACGCCAAATTAGTGAAAAATAAATTTTTTCGTTGCCGAATTTGCGACGAAATATTTATTTGTCGCAAAACTCTGCATACCCACCCAATATAATGAAATTTGGCAGCAAATATTTTATTCGTCGTAAATTTTGCGATGAAATATTTTTTTCGTCGCAGAATTTGCAACAAAAAAAAAATTCGTCGCCAAAATCTGATGAACAGGATTAACAAATAAAATTAAATTTGGCGACGAATTTTTTTTCATTGCAAATTTGGCGACAAAAAGAAAAATTCTTCGCAAAAAATTTAACTATCAGTCGACTGATGTATTCATCAGTCGACTGATAGTGTGACTAGTCGGACTGATCAGTCAGCTACCAGACGCTCTGTGAATTGCTACAGTATGGCAGTCGATTGATTATATCCATCAGTCGACTGCCAAGTGAGTAGTCGACTGGTCAGTCAGTTACGATGCATTCTGTAAACTGCTAAAGTACATCAGTCGACTGATAATGTTTACCAGTCGACTGATGCCCAAAATAATTTTGGATTGCATAGTTTCTCAAGTATTAGTCGACTGAATGTTTACATCAGGCGACTGATACATATAATTTTGCAACGCAAATTGTATTTTCGTTGTAAATCTTGAGAAAAATGAAAAAAAATATATTTTAAATTAATCTTTTTTTCCTGTTTTACAACAAACACATAATAATATTAACAAAATTATACAACAAATATTAATATGGACATCAAACAAATTTATACATATAACAAATACATCCAAAGGTCTACCGTACCATTATCCTCATGTAACATTTAAATACAACTAACTTATAAACATAAATATCGTATATGTCATAAGTCAAGTAGCTAACAATTAAACTTTCACAAATACAGTCAAAGATAACCACCATCATCACCATCGTCATCAAAAAATACATCATCATTGTCTCCATGATAGGGATCAGGCGAAGGAGGAGCATAGCTGGAAGGAGGAAGTTGATTTGAGCTAGACGTTAACTGAAGATGTTGCATAATAAACATTTGTTGCCTTTGAAATTCGTTCATCTTTTCATTTAAGTCTTGAACTTTCTGAGCATTCTCTCTCGATTCAGTTTCCTTCTGTTCTAGTAACTCTTTAAATGATTAACCTCTTCAGTTAATTGAATTACTTGGGCTTTTGATGCTGGAGAGGATGAAGAAGAAGCACCAGGGACTCTATAGGATCGACTCAAAGAGCCGAATCCAAGTATTCTTCCACTTTTCGGTCCTCCAGATGCTTCGAGCCATAAATTTATATTGCAAACAGATGGCTCCGATTCGACTCCATCATCACTTGCACCAGAATTTCTTTGTAAAAGAAAAAAATATAAATAGTAACATAAGAAATTAAATTTTTACAATTACACACCTTTATTGTTCTATCTCTTTCTCCACTCCATGTTTTATCCTTTTTTTAGAATGTACGGGAGAAAGTGTCAATAAATAATGGCTCAGTTCTCGTCTCCTTGGCCTAAACAAATTAAACAGTTAATATTTATAAATTAGTGAGTATTAGATTACAAAACCATAAATTGAAAATACTCACCAATCGATGTCTATGCTCATCGATATTTATGGATCCTCCCGCATACGTGAAACACATAACACCGGAGTTACAATTCTGATTTTGCTTATTCTATTCACTCCTCCGCTTACTTTCATCAGATCCCAATGCACAACAATTTTATTCAAATTCTCCTCGGTTATACAGTGCGGTTTCTTATTTCTAATTTTGGCATGATTTAGTATGTTTCTAATATGATCACCACACTTTTTCTTAAAAATCCTCCTAATCTCTAGTGTTTGACTCTCCTCCCAAATAAATACCCGCTGCAGTAGAGTAAAATAAAAATTCATTAACTGCAATTTCATATACTAAATGATTGAAATAAGTTACCTTGAACTCATTCCACTACAGAACTTTAATTTCTTCTGGCGTGCTTGTATAAGTCATAGAAGCATTACCCCAATGGTTATTCACTATTTTATTCACCTCGTGAATACATGTACAGAATTTGTAAATCTAACATAAACCAAAAACAAACCCCGTTATATACTTATAAAAAAACATATTGTATTAAAAATTAAATATAGATATTCTAAAACTTGAATACTTATGAATCTCCGTGCGGAGATATAAACTCTCTCGTATTGTCCCTCTCCATGAGTGATTGTTGTACCGGGGAAGAAACATTAGTAGGTATATGCTGAAAATCAGAGGATCCTACAACTGGGGAAGAGGTGGAGGGCACATTTCTTGCAAGAGCATCAGAATGTGTGGGTGCTGAAGCAGAGGAAGACTATGATCTTCCATCACTACTACGTCTATGACCGCCACATCGAAACTAACAATCATGATTATTAGAAGAATATTACAGGAAAAAAAAATACATTTACATATCGAATTATTAATAGGAAAAATATGAAAATATTACCATATTCATAGCAACTGGATGACCCTAAATAAAAAAAAGTTCATTAGTATATCAAATATATGGAATTTTGAATAACACAGTGAATTAAAACATAATTGGTACTCAATAAAATGTAAATTGCCAATAATTAGAAATCGAAGTCTGCAATAAATTGTTTGGCCTGGTAATGCATCTAATCATCATTGTCATCATCATCATCATCGTGATGGTGATCGTCATTGTCTTTCTCATCGTCATCGTCATCCTCATCCTCATCCTCATCCTCATCCTCATCATTGAAATCTTCATCTTCATACTCATTAAGTTCACTTGCATCAACATCTATTACTATGCCGCTTAGATCTCGTAATGTTGAAATATTATACTCTTCGATATGAAATGTATTGACAACTTCATCTTGTTGATATGCTATGTCTTCCCAATGTTCCTCAATTTTATTACTTGCTTTTGTTTTACAAACTGCCCACCAATCACTTTTGTCTCGTCTCAGACTAGGATATGAAGCATAAAATACTTGAATCGCTTGCTGTGCTAATACAAATGGTTCGTATCTCTTGTATATTTTTTGTAGTTAATTTCAACCAAATTAAACTGTGGATGCATCCTCATGCCTTTTATAGGGTCAAACCAACGACACAAATAAAATAACTTGCAAATCTGAGCCTGGATACGCTACCTCTAAAATTTCATCTAGTAAATCGTAAAATTCATTCCTTGCACCCCCATCAATAGATGACTGAACACAAACTCCACTATTCATTGTAGTTTTCCCAATTCCATAAGCTTGAGTATGAAAATTATATCCGTTTATATGCCGACCAAGTTTTAACCATTGAATTTGGACCCCATGACAGTTGTTTTATTAGGTCTTGCTCAATGTGACCGTGATTATCAAGAACCTAAAGTAAAATAAATATGTGTCATCATACAAGATTTATCAAATTTACTATCATATACTACTTACATAATTTTTGAACCATTGTACAAATTCTTCATCACAGAAATTATTAAACTCATGCTCCGGAAGCTCCGAATATAGAGTTTGAAAAATCCTACAATATATTTAAATAAAACATGAACAATATTTTATGATATACAAAATGTTTAATATAACTATTATATACTTACTCAAAATACGGCGTTACTTCTTGACAGTTCAATAAAATATATGTTTGGGATGCTTCCCACTCCGGACCAGTTAAGTATCTACTTATACTAGATCCACTTGGTCAACCAAGGTAATTAAAAATTGAGAATGCCCTCAAATTTGGATCAATGGGACCCTCATCGTTTCTTCTTGCTTTCCGACTCTTGCATTGAACGTGAGGTTCAAAGTAATATGATGCAAAAGTTATAACTTCCTTCACAATATATGCATTAACAATAGAAGCTTCAACAAGAGCCTTATTTTTCACTTTTTTTTCCAAGTGATAGAGGAATCTAAGAGTAATACAATAAAATTTATTAGCAAATAAATTAGACTAAATTTGACCAAATGAAATAACAATGAGAAAAAATTAAAAAAAAATTCACCTTTCAAATGGATACATCCAACGAAATTGAACAGGACCTCCAACTTTAGCCTCATATGGCAAGTGAACCAAAAGATGTTCCATTGAATCAAAAAATGCCGGTGAAAATATCCTTTCTAAGTTACACATAATAATCGGAATGTCTCTCTCTAATGTCTCCATGTGTGAATGACTCAGTACTGTCGAGCAGATTTCATGAAAGAAAATGCTTAATTCTGTAATTGCACCCCAGACAAAATTTGGTAATAGTTCCTTCAAAGTAATAGGAATTAATCTTTCCATGAATATATGACAGTCATGACTTTTAAAACCTATAAATTTGCATTCCTTCAAATCAACGCATCTACCAAGATTTGAGACATAACCATAAGGAAATCTCAATGATTTCAACCATTCACAAACAATCCGTTTCTGATCATTATTCAATGTATAAACTGCATTCGATTTTGGTCCCTTACTATTTGCATCAACATTAAGGGTGGGTCGTTTACATATGAGATGCAAATCTTTTCTTGCATTCAGATTGTCTTTTGTTTTTTCCAGTTATATCCATCACCGTATTTATCAGATTTTCAAAAACATTCTTCTCAATATGCATTAAATCAAGATTGTGACGAATCAAATTACTCTACCAATACAGTAAATCCCAAAAGATACTCCGTTTTGTCCATTTATGCGTAATTCCATAGTCATATGTTGTAACATTTGAGTCTTCAATAACAGATGGAAAGTTAAGCACTCTTTGCCATAAAATATGACCGGTGAATCTTAATGGTGGAGGTGTTCTTTCAATTCTATTATTAGTAAATTCTTCTTTATTTCTTCTTAATTTATGATTTGTTGTTAAAAATTATCTATGCCAATCAAAATAACTCGGTTTCTTTCCATGTTTCAATCTGAATGACTTTGATCTCTCCATACATATTGGACATCCTAAAATCCCTGCAGTACTCCAGCCCGATAATATCCCATAAGCAGGAAAATCATTTAAGGTCCAAAGAAGTGCAACTCTCATTGTGAACAACTGATTAGTATGGACATCATATGTGGAAACACCCATGTCCCATAGTTGGATCAGCTCGGCAATCAACAGTTGCATGTAAACATCTATTAACTTCTTCGGATTATGAGGGCCAGGCACAATCAATGTTAAAAACATATAAGGTGTTTTCATACAAATACCAGGAGGAAGATTGTACGGAGTTATGATAATTGGCCAACAAGAATACGTTCTTCCTGATTTACCAAATGGAGCAAATCCATCAACACATAGCCCCAACCTGATGTTTCACGTCTCATTTGCAAACTCAGGATATGTTCGATCAAAATTTTTCCACGCCTCTGCATTAGATGGATGACACATTAGCCCATTCTCTGTTTCATGATTTGCATGCCAAGTCATGTGTTCAGCAGTCACCTTCGAAGCATAAAGCCTTTGCAATCTAAGAGTTAAAGGCAAACAGAACATTTATCTGAATGATTTTAATCGCTTATAACGATTTGATCTCGTGGTACTCTTGTACCTGCATTGACTATAGAATTTCTAAGTCTCTAAATCTGCATTATCTCCCCAATATAGCATGCAACCATTTCTACAAACATCAATTCTTTGCATCGGAAGACCCAAATCTTTCACAAGTTTTTTCATACTATAAAAATCATTCGACATTATGTGATCACGCGGCAATACTTCTCCAATAACTTGAACAAAATCATTAAAACATTCTTCGGACACATTATGCTCAGCTTTAACATTCAACAATCTTGCGGTGAGAGATAATTTTGTGTGACTGTCACAACCGGACCACACGGGTTCATCTGCAGCTCTCAATACTTCTTGAAATTTTATATATGGCTCATTATACACATTTTCATTACCACCAGTAATTTCTACCTCCTCCAACGGTGTTGAATAATTATTATACATGTGTTCAAATGCTTGAGGATAATGACTAGAACTTGCCGTGTTTGGTTCGCTAATCAAATTATGACCAATTGCATCAACTATCATCCTCTGGTACGGATTGTATTGATCGTAATATACTTGCTCTCCACTAACTATCCTTTGTATGTTTCGTCCAACCTCTTCATCGAATATAAATGGTTCACCATGACAAGTCCAATTATAATAATTTGGCGTAAAACCAAATCTACAAAGATGTTCTCGAACTTTATCACATTGGAAAAATTTACCATTATGACATTTTTTGCATGGACACCTTAATTTATCATAAACTCAACATTATTATTAGCAAATCTCAAAAATTATTCCAACCCAATTATAAATTCATCGGTTAAACCACGACGTTCTGGTAAATTCTTTTTATACATCCAACTTCGTTCTCTCTCCATCGATCCTGTTTTCGAAATTATATCAACGATTAATTTTAATTTCTTCCAAATTAACTTCATCCATATATATATCAATCTAACCATAAATTTATACTCAACATTAATTATATTTTTCTAATACTAAATATAATTTTGTGTGATATTTAATTACAAATTATAATATAATTTCGAATAATTATGATCTATTAACAGTAATTAAATTACTTAAAATCAAAAATTAAGAATAAAAATTATACCAGAATTATTAATACTGTAATTAATGTTATAAACAATATTTTTATGCGTACCTGTCCAAACGGAAACAACGTGCGGATGAGCTCGGCTAGATATGAACACTTGACAAACACCTTCAAAGTAGGACGACCTATATGAAAAAAATATTATATTTATATTACGACACAGTATTTTAGGGTTTATATAATTATATATATAATAACATTAGAATTCATGATCGAAATCACGCGACAACTGCATGCCAAGCACGCGCAATGCACAGCATGCAAGTACTTAAGGCGCGACTTAAGCTATAGTACGCGAGCGAGGGCATGCACGCGACGACCGTGAGCACGAGGACATGTGCGCGGGCACGCATGCGACGGCCACGAGGGCACGTGTGCAGCGCCCGCGTGGACAAGCGTACGACGACTACGTATATAATGCCGCATCACTAGGGCACGTGCGCGACTGCCGCAAGCACGCGCAGCAGCGCCATAGCGACCACGCGCATGTGGGAGCGCCACCACGAGCACGCATGGCCGCTAGCACCGCCGCGAGCTCGCACCGGCGCCTGCTGCCATGCACGATCTCGCAGTAGCACTCAGTTGCCGCTAGCACGCGGCAGGTGTTGCTAAGAGCTCGCGCCCGCCGTGAGCTTGCGCCGATCGATGTCGTCGCGTGCTCGCGGTAGGATCTATCGCGAGCTCGCGGCAGGATCACCGTGAAAGCTCGCGGCAGCATTGCCGTGAACACGCGGCAGCGGCGGAACCTACCGCGAGCTCATGGTAGCACATGCCACGTGTACGTGCGGCAACGGCTGTGACGAGCGGCAGCGGGGGCAGCACCATCACTGCTCCGACGACACCGCCGGAAGGGAGAGTCGTAAGGGAGGTAGAGAAGCGAGACGTAGGGACGGGGGCGGCGGGAGGAGGACGAGCACGATCGCGGAGGAAATGGAGAGATTGGATGAGGCGGGATAATTAGGCGAAATTTAGTGACGAATATTTTTTCGTCGCTAAATTCGTCGCCAATTTGGCGACGAATCCTATATTCGTCGCCAATTTGGCGACGAATTTAAAATTCGTTGCAGATTCTGCAACGAAAAAAAATTCATTGCAGATATTTACAACAAAAATATTTTTTTGTCACAAATTTGTGATGAAAAAAGATTTTCGTCGCCAATTTGCGAATAATTTTGCAACGAAAATTAAATGTTGGAAATTTTAAAATTTTTGTAACAAATTTGCGACGAAACATAAAATTCGTCGCAAAATTCGTTGCATATTTGCAACGAACTATCTTCGTTGCCATAGTTTGTTGCCAATTTCATGATTTTTTGTAATGTATGGGTTTAATATGTGTGCCGAAGTCGTACAAGACTTAATAATTCACATACGGAGAAAGCATTGGCAAGTCACCATCACATGACTCAGTCCTTGAGTCGGTGAAGTATAGCATTGCGGAAGCCATGCGCTTAGTGCATCTGAGGGACCGTCGGACGAGGAGCATTGGAGTGAAGCCAAAGGAAGTAGACTTCAGGGCAAGACGTGAAGGATGGCATTGCGATGTTATGCGCTTGGTCCATCCGAGGGACATGGGCGGATGAAGAGAACTTCAAGGCGAGGGACTCCAAGGGAAGATGAGAGTGAGCAATTGTAACCCAGGATGGGGTAGCTCTTTGGAGAACTTAGCAAAATAGCTAAGTGTCAGATGGGTTTTCCTGACATCAGTTGACTGCCATGAAGTCGCAGTCGACTGATCCAAGTCAACTGAAGACTCGACTAGTGTTCGAGTCTAGTTTCTATCCCATAAGTCGACTGCCAAGGTGTCACGCCCCGAGAGCATGCCGAGCCGAAAATCAAGCGGACAACATCACCCCTATACGTGGCAACATTTCGGGTTAATACAAGGCCCGTAGGCCCACAATAACAACATAACATATAAATATAAAAACAACCACAACAACATAACAACTAATTACAACAACTACACAGCGGAAACATAAACCGCAACAATATCAATCCCACACATGCATACCGATATGACTAACACATCATAACAATACGAAACCTTGACAAAATCCGAATATACAACATAGTACATCACGAAAACTCCAAATACAATACACAACGGATGGAAAGCCTAAAACAAACATGGGAGCCTCGGAGGTGAGATGAGATGTCAGCCAGCAGTGCTCCAAGCCGTCACGAAGTCTTCTACCTGTTACCTGGGCGACAGAAAAACCCAAGGTTCGTGGTGGTGGTGAGTAAAACTCAGCAGGTAATAGAAAAACATGTATATATGTAATATCACATGTATTTCAACAACATAATCTAAAGGTACAATAGGTATATCAACATAGTATATAAATACAAGCATATACCGTCTAACCGAATGAACAACGTAAAATGTAGACAAACTTGAAGTCTGCTACGCTACTCTAATCCAACCTGAACATATATCCAACATATATATAACAGGAAGAGTAATACCAACTCATAATCTACTCATGCTACAAGTCAAGGTATCTAAAGGTCTGTCCAACACATACCAGTATCTGACACAATCGTATAACATATGCAAGAAGCATGCATGAATATGATGTACAATCAAATACAGCAAGCATAATACAATCAAATGCAACATCACAATAAGCATATATATATAGACTGCATCTATATATGTATACTAATCATAATCATCCATATATATATATATATATATATACATGCATATATGTATATATATGGCAATATGCAAAAATGCCATAAGTCGGCAATGCACCATGCATGGTCATGTCGGCTCACCCTAAAGCTACCACAACCCCAGTGTGGCCTCGGTGGCTCGAGCATGACAACTGTCCCAACTCAACATAAACCACTACTCTCGAGTGGCCGAGTGGGCAGTATGATCGAGTAGCATATAAGCGTAAAGAGCAAGCTACACGATGGAGGACCCTGCTGTTGGCCACTCCGATAGTCACTACCCATGAGTGGTCGAGTGTCACACACGTAGGACTACGACACGCAAATCCAACTACTACCGTATATAGTGGTAGAGTGTGTCACCACAATGCTCTGCCCTCACACCGGTTACTCCTCCTATGAGTAACCATGGAGGCAAGATGACTGGCGACACTCTCAACCACAAGGGAGACCTCGTCGCCAGCATGCATGCAAATGACATGAATGCAATGTCTCACATACAGACATCCACCAAAGACTCTCTATTCTACAGAGAATCATACTAACCAGATCAACGTACTCTCTATCCTGCAGAGAGTCATACTCAACTGATCATAATACTCTCTATCCTGTAGAGAGTCATATCAATATAATCGATGCACTCTCTATCCTGTAGAGTGTCGTACTCAACTGATCATAATACTCTATTTTGTAGAGAGTCATACCAATCTAATCGACGCACTCTCTATCCTTTAGAGAGTCGTACTCAACTGATGGACGCACTCTCTATATTTTAGAGAGTCGTACTCATCTGATTATAATAAGTTAGGACAACCGGTCGGTAGTGACACACTAAGTATCATTCCCCTGACTATTTACACAATACATGGTCAGTGTTAACATGCAACCTAAGGGTACTAGAACTAACCCTAGGTTCAAGACATTATCTACCTACGGATGACCTTTTTTTCCAATGTACAATCAGGTTGTCATCCGGAATTTACTATTTGCACTTAACTTAAACAAATTCTAAGTTACTTACATCACCTATATATATAACTCCTAATCATGGTAAAATAAACATGATAGAAGCAATGGAGTTAATAGCCAATGGTAAAGTATCAAGCATACGATAATAAGAGCAGGTTCAAAGTAACATGATCATATAAGATGATCATGCATCTAAATCTATATGTATTGAAACTACCTGACCAGGGTAAGAATTACCCACCTGCTTTATAGACACCAATCGTCTTCACATCCGTGACTGTCTCGACCCAAAATCCTGCAACGTGTAATATGCATATCAATAGATCTCTAGCATAACCCTAAATCAATCCAAATTCTGATTACTTAACCCCTACTAATCATTCCCTTTATGAATTCATATAATTCACGGTTTCTTATAATTCACGGTCATCTTTAAGATACCCAAACACCATATATAAATTCACAAATGTAACAAATAGTAAACTAGCAATAGATCTAGATCATATCCTTAATACCTAGATTACATTTTCCTCACTACGTTCCATTTAACCATTTATTCTTGAATCCATATCAGATTAACTTCCAATAAATCATATAGTACTATATCATGTTCCAATCTAAACTTGCCACTGTAATTCGACATACCCTTCTACAATATATATCTTTAAATACACCCATCAGAATTTACCTTACACTGCCATTACAAGTCTTGCTTCCCAGCTCACTTCAAACACTGCAACAAATCCATGATCCAAGCCTCCGGTCTCCTGCCTCGGATCATCATCGCAGAAGTCAAATAACCACAGTTGCAAATCGAGTAGGATATAGTTGTGAATCTGACCTGAGACTACAAATCTAAAGATAGCGGAGACAACCGATCCTACTCTCAACGAGAACAAACTCACTGTGAAACCCCTGGCCGAGACATCGATCGACGCCAGCGTTGTAGTTTGGCCACCACGGTGAGTACGTGCAAGGAGATCCTGTGAGCAAAAGGAACGATGATGGTGGCATCACCCTGCTCGCGAAATCCCTAACTGCTCGAGTGGAGGCGATGGCGATAGTAGAGGAAGATGCCACGACATAGCTGGAATTAGGCTGCAGAGATCAGGGAGGGTCAACAACGATGGTGCTCATCCACGGCGACAGCATCGCCTATCTGCTCAAACAACAAAAGAAATCCTAATGAACGCCACGGAAATCGACAGCGGCAGGGTGGTTCGGCGTTGTGCAGCGAGCGGCTTGTGGAGGCAGATCGGTCGAGGAAAGAGCGGCGACGGCGTGGCAGCTACACTCCGCGTGGCCAGCTGGCTTAGGGCACTGGCAATCGAAGAGCAAAGGAAAGCACGATCGAGAATGTGGAAGAGAAGAACTCCGCGTTGGGAGAGAAATCGCTGCGGTGGAGAAGGATGTCGCGAGTTCGGGAATGGGAAGAGCCGATCAGGAAAAGAAAAGAAGAGGAGTTGCAATCGGGAAGAAAATGGAAGCAACGCTCGGAGTTGAGTTGCGATGAGAAATGAAAGAACGACACAAGTAAATGGTTGGGTGTTTAGAGAAGTAAACGGATCGGGTTTTACCAATGGGTTTGGGTTTAAACCCTATAAGTCAAATCTAGATCCACTTAAATTAAACCCATAAATCTTAAAGCTATGTTAGATTGAATTAAATCCCTAACCATGCTTTATTTAATATTATTTTTTTATTTTTTATTTTTTGCATTCTCCCCCACTAATAAAAATTTGGTCCCCAAATTTCGTACTTTAATACGAGAACCAACTCAAGAAATTTCTTGAACTACTACATGCCTCAAGTAAACAAATGAGGATATCGAGCTCGGATAGTATCTTCCAGCTCCCATGTAGCCTCCTCATCAATCGGATACTATCATCCAACCTTTACGAGTCGAATGGTCTTGTTCCGCTACTGTCGCTCCTTGCGACCTAAATCGTTTCACCCATTTCGAAGGTGAAGCACGCAGATATACTTATTCTCCAACTGAGAATTTCTAAAGGCCTTCGTCTCCGGTCTGCATAACTCTTCTATTGACCTTGTGTCTCTTATAACCATCATCCCATGACGTGCATATCTTACTTTGCATATCGACTATATCCGCTGAGTTCTTTGAACTTACCCCGTTGCTTTACATCTGTTTCAGGTTGAAACTGCCAGGAGAGTCCAGCTGCCAATCCCCCCTCATCGAAATGGATAGGTTTTATTGGTCTTATTGTTTTGGTTTTTAACTAGATGAAGTGTGTAGGATTTGTGTTTGTTTTGGTTACGTACTTGTGGAAGTTTGGGGATATTTGTGGTGTCCTTATGGACTATTCAATTGGTTTGGTTGTATGTTCCTGCTCAGATGGCAGAAGGGGTAAGTCTAGATGTGATAGACTTTATTTATTTACTATGATGGTTGGCCTGAGGCCTTATGATCTGCGTGTGTAGATGTTTTTGTTCCGGTCGTGTTGACCGATGTATAGTGGTCGTGTAGGCATTGTATGCAAGATTGGTATTGTCACCCGTCTGGGGGAGATGCTATCGGATTTGTCTGGCGGGGACTCGCCCCCGGGGCGTGACAATTTATTTGGTATCAGAGCGTAGGTTTCCAAGTTCCTTAGGGTCTTTGGGTTTTCGGAGGTTGCCATGTTTGGCAGGTTATTTGGGATATTTTCGAATTGGTACGGATTTTCAATGATTTTTATGTTTCGAAAATTCGAGGTATTATTGACGAGGTCAATTTGGGGATTTGGCGGCGACAGGACACCTCCAGATGGCTAACACGTATATAAATTCTAGAAAATTTTCTAGATTTAGTGCATATTTATATTGGTTATATTGGTTATGCGGTGGTATCATGTTTTGTCTAGTATTGTTTTAACCTTATATCTGTTAGACTGCATATGGTTATTAATTGCTATTACTGCTATACGTACCTAGTTATCATTGTGATATAAATGATTAGATATTATTGGTAGATGTTTACCTCTTACTTTTTCGCTTGGGGGTTGGCGACGTGAGTGACGGAGAGAAAATGGGCGACGGAGGCACAAGGCGTGCGACGCAAGCGAGGCCGTGGTGAAGGGCGATTAGTGTCCAAGGAGGTCGGCCGGCATTGCAGGCGAGCAGCGTCGGCGATGGGGCTGGAAGACGTCGGAGAGATCGCGAGGAGGATCCAGCCGCCGCCGCCGCTTGTCACGCTCGCCCTTTTCCAAGGGTTCGGAGGGGCGACGCGTGATGCGATCGTACATACATATATTACAGCGGAAGACTACCTATACTTCTTACAGTGGAAGACTTTAGACTTTTTTTTTTCTTTTAAACATAAACATGCATCGTCATTTCATAGATACTTCTTCTTAAACATAGGGCATGCATCATCAGTTCATAAGTACTTAGTTCAAATTCATAAACAAAATCATCTTAGGGGAAAACATGCATAAAGAACATAACAGATCTGCTCCACCATGCCACTATCACACACACTTTGCCCCTCCTGTTGCTCCCTTTAGTTTAGCCACCCTTTACCCTTATCTGCAGTACAAGGGAACATAAACTATAAGCACATAGGCTTAGTAATATCCTGTCCTACTCACAAAAACCATACGTAAGCATAACATGTAAACATACAAAGACATAAGCAGGCATAACTTGAATATAACATCGTAGAACATAAGCAGGCATAACATGAACATAACATCATAGACATAAGCAAGCATAACAAAAATATAACATCGTAGAACATAAGCAGAACATCATGAACATAAGCAGACATAACATAAAGGTACATGCAGGATGCTCTTTGAAACTTATATTATAGGTATTTGAACATAAATCTCAACATATTGGGCCCGACATTGTACCACATCATCATCATCATACTAGGTTCGTACTATGTCCATCGACCTAGGGGCAACATAACATAGAGGCCCATCCTAAGCCCGTACTTATGACCGTCGGCCTAGGACATCTGGGAGCCCATCCCCTGGACCTTGTTAGGGTCCTGGTACAAGCCATGCAGAAAGTAAAATACTTATCATGCTTCATATCATAACGTATCATATTTCATTTCATAAACATAAACATATCATGTTATTTATCATGGCATATCGTGTTTCTTCTTCATCTTCATAACATATTGTATTGCTTCTTCATAACACATCATACATCATAGCATATTTCTTCTTCATAACATATCACATTTCTTTCATAACATATTTCTTCTTCATAACATATCATATTTCTTTTCATGCATATCATGGTTCTTCTTTATAAAACATCATACATTCGTACAATCACAAGGGAATGAGCATAACAAGATCATATATTTAACATGGTAATGAGCAGAAACTTATCATGCATCCCTACTATTGACATAGACATATGGAGTGACCTAAACTTCATGGAGCTCTATTAAAGTTTTAAACACCAAACAACTTATACATGGTCTAATTAACTACATAACATATAAATCATGGCATGGGAGGGCACTTAGGGTTGTAGATAAGCCTTGGCCGAGAGTTCCAATACAACCTAAGATCCATTTCTTAAATCTAGCTTAACTTTCACATGTTACCTATATCTACATTCAAAACATGACATGGTAATTTATAGATCATAGCATGATAGGCCTAAATGGGTCTTGGCCGAATGGTCCAAGGGCTTAAAAGTTCATCCACTTAAATCTAGGTTAACCAAACATCATGTTATCTTCTTTTATCATCAAAACATAGCATGAACTTATCTATATCATGGCATAGAACATGTTATCTTCTTCTAACATCAAACATGGCATGAACTCATTTAAAACCTAGCATAGAGCATGTAATCTTCATCTAACATCAAAAGTTATCATGAGCTCATCTAAAGCATGTCCTAAAATGAACACATAGGGGTCTAAAGGGACTTGGCCGAATGGTCCAAGGCTTATAAGTTCATCCACTTAAATCTTGGTTAACCAAACATCATGTTATCTTCTTTTACCATCAAAACATAGCATGAACTTATCTAAAGCATGGCATAAAAAGAACACATAGGGGTCTAAAGGGACTTGGCCGAATGGTCCAAGGCTTAAAAGTTCATCCACTTAAATCTAGGTTAACCAAACATCATGTTATCTTCTTTTACCATCAAAACATAGCATGAACTTATCTATAGCATGACATAAAATAACACATAGGGGTCTAAAGGGACTTGGCCGAATGCTCCTTGGGGTTTTTAAGGTCAAACACTTAACGTAATCCATCTAGCATCCTATCTTCATCATGTTCATACAAGGTATGGCATGGATCTTCATGGAAAACTCAAATAAAGTTCTTGGCCGAATGGTTCAAGAAGAGGTTGACACCATAACATTAATCGAAATAACTACTTGTATGCAGGTGAGGGGATACTTACTTCCTTCGCTTTGCTATTAGTTTGAAGATAACCTAAGGGAAGCCAAACCTAGCCTTCTTCTTGCTTGGATGGATCTTAGAAAAAATGGAAAGGGAGAGGGGTAGGTTTCGGTGAGGAAGAAGAAGAGGATGAGAGGAGAAGTGGCATTTCTCTTGTCTCCTCAATCCCTATTTATTCTCTTGAAGTGTCCCTTAGTCTCCCTTACCCCTAACTATAATTTCCCATATTCCTCTAATAGTACAACCTTGCTGGGCTTCTGGTTATTGGATGCATCTTTAGGGCTTAGCTATCTACTAGAGGTTTGGGGTTCAATTCCTAGGCCTTGCATCCTTTTTGGCTCCTTTTCTTTTATTTTTGAAAGATCCCACATAAAGCCCATTATAATCATGCAAAAATTCTTGTAAAATTGCTAGGAATTTTACGGGCGTTACACCGCTTGCCGCGAGGAGGATCCAGCCGCCGCTGACCTCTCCTTCCTCCTCGAGTGTTCTTCCTCGCTGCGAATGATGGCGCTCGGACTAGCCTTGATGATCTCCACGGACAGGCCAGAGCGATGAGTGGGTGATTGGCTGGGAGCATTGGATCGGACTGTGAGTTGCTCCATGTCTGCCAAGAAAGGGCAGTGGTGTTGCAGTGGGTCTTCCGACGAATAGGGCAGAGTTGGGAGGAGTGTCGCCAGCGAGATTCTACCGGTAGCAAGGTAAGGGGCCGACCTTCTCCTTGATTTTTGGATGAGTTCTAAACCTAGCTGTGGATTTCTTGTTTTGAGCTTGATCGGTGGTTTTAGATAGTGATCGTGAGCGTCGGTTGCTCCGGTGAACAGTGGTTACAAGGAAGGTTGATACCGGTGAGGTTTCAACAACTGGTAAGCTCGATCTGCTTCTTTTTCCATGCTGTGATTAATTTTTGTTATCTGGGGTTGGATGTTTGATCTGTGGAGTGGGTTGCGAATTGGGATTTTGTGAATTTAGGTTGCCCGATTGTGCCGACTGTGAAGTGGAGTGTGGGTTGGCTGTGAAAGGGTTGCCGATGGATTGGTATTGGCCAGAGCATGGTAAGCTTGATCTATCTTCTCTTTTTATTAGCTGTAAATTGATAGATTATGGGTTGTTGGCTATGAGGTTTAGAATGGAAATGGGTAAGCTAGAAATGGTTGTAAACGGTTGTGAAGGCTAAAAGGGGTGTTGATTATGGTGTATGAGTTAGGGAGTTGATAATTTGGAAGGTGAGTTAATATGGAAATCCTAATGGGATTTGGTCAGATGTACAAGTGAGAGTTTCTAATTCGTAATCGATAAAAGAATGCGAATATAGAAACTGTATAGTAGTAATTTAGCACGTTGTTGTGTGCTTGGATTGTATGGTAATTATGTTTTATGCAGGTTTCGGTCACGAGACAGGTCTTCGAGTGTGAAGAGTTCATGATTACGATCATTATAGCAGGCGGGTATTTTGACTTATCTCCTAGATATAGTCATGTTGATATGCTAGTTAGGATAGCTTGCAAAAATTTTCATATTTATATGACTAGTATGTTTTTGGTGCCTACTTGATACATGCATTTGATCGGTTATGATTATATCTTCCCTGGCTTTACTTGGATCATAGATATGTACTTATTGGTTGTGCATATTATTCGGTTATGCATTTTAGTTGGATTTACATGCTTTAGTATCATGCACCATCTTGCATGATTGCATGTTGGCTGGACGGGGTTCCTTTATAGTTGAGCCCGTAGCCAGTTACATGGTCTGCACACATTGCCACTCATGGGTTAGTGGTACATCAGGAGGGTGTGTGCAGTTGCTCTGTTAGGCTCCGCTGGTTCGCTCATGGGTAGCGATGAGGTAGCGTGGTAGCGGGCAGGCATCCCTCCTCTGGTCTATGACACCGGGAGATGAGAGCTTAGCTCCCCCACTCTGTTTGGGGCAGGAGGATAGGTGTACTCCGATAGCATCCTGTCCACTCGGTCACTCAGGAGCAGTGATGGCAGAGTGCACAGTTGTCATAGCCCTACCCACTCGGCTTCACCATCGCGTGTAAGGCGGATGACTAGCGTCAGGGGTGACCATGTCATTTGCACGACATGCACTTTGCATGGATAGAATTTGTATTGTGTTTGCTGCATTTTTATTGATGCCTTGGATGTTGCATATGATTGCCATGCATACAGGATTCATATTTGTATATGGTGATGACTTTATCTCTTATAGTATGGCACATGCTCCTGTATCAGGGCAGGAGATTCAGGTAAGTACAGTCCTTTTGTATTGTTTCCTTGCATACCCTATTTATATGAAACTGTACTGGCATGATTCTTATTGTTAGTTATATCTTGCTAGCATATCAACATGACTATATCTAGGAGATAAGTCAAAATACCCGCAACATACACAACCACTGCAACAAGCAGTGCACATCCAGATACCACGACAAAGTCTCGTGGCTCTCGCACAAAAAAGGGAACTATCTATGAGCTACCGCAAACGTAACCCATGGGCCGACAATCAATAGCACGGTCTACGCACAACTATATGCTACCACAAATGAGACTCATGGATAGACAGGTAGTATATAGATATCTAATTATTGATTGCACGCACTAGCGTACTACAACTAATAGGTCGCGTGGGCAGTCGATTATCCTAGGTTGTTAAGCCTAGGGTTATCCAAAACATCCAACATAAAACGACTATCAAAATCGATAAGGATCATCGATCTACAATTAAGCCCATTGAGATGGACAAGCGAGTGTTTCAACACCTCTAATACGAAATGTTTACCAAAGCTGGTAAAGATCATCGACTTATTAATAAATAAGTCATGATGGTTAAGTCTAGGGTTCCAACCCTTCTAATTTGATCGGTTATCAAAGTCGATAAAAATCACAAGTCCACTAACAAACACGTCGAGACGATTGCTCATAAGGTTTCGTACCAGCTAAGAGGAAACACCTATCAAGGCAAATAAAGACAACACATCTACTAACAAGCCCGTCAAGAGGGTTAAACCTAAATTATACCATCCTACCAATTCAATCATGCATGCCCCAACCTGCTACCATGAACATATCTCATAGGTACTTAAGACATAAATTAGCTATCTAGCTACAGGCGTCACACGAATCCAATTATCATCATCTCCGAAGGCCCGTAGGCCCACAATAACAACATAACATATACAGTAAATACAACAACTACTCAAAGCACAGCGGAAACATAATACAACAAGCTACACGATGGGGGTCCCTGCTGTTGGCCACTCCGACAGTCACTACCCATGAGTGGTCGAGTGCCACACATGCAGGACTACGACACGCAAATCCAACTACCACCGTCTATAGTGGTAGAGTGTGGCACCACAATGCTCTGCCCTCACACCGGTTACTCCTCCTATGAGTAACCGTGGAGGCAAGATGACTGATGACACTCTCAACCACAAGGGAGACCTCGTCGCTAGCATGCAGCAAATGACATGAATGCAATGTCTCACATATAGACATCCACCATAGACTCTCTATTCTACAGAGAATCATACTAACCAGATCAACGCACTCTCTATCATGCAGAGAGTCGTACTCAACTGATCATAATACTCTTTATCCTATAGAGAGTCAAACCAATCTAATCGACGCACTCTCTATCCTGTAGAGAGTCATACTCAACTGATCATAATACTCTCTATCCTGTAGAGAGTCATACCAATCTAATCGACGCACTCTCTACCCTGTAGAGAGTCGTACTCAACTGATGGACGCACTCTCTATTTTGTAGGGAGTCGTACTCATCTGATTATAATAAGCTAGGACCACCGGTCCGTAGTGATACACTATGTATCATTCCCCTGAACATTTACACAATAAATGGTCGGTGTTAACATGCTACCTAAGGGTACTAGAACTAACCCTAGGTTCAAGACATTATCTACCTACGGATGTACTTTTTTCCCAATGTACAATCAGGTTGTCATCCGGACTTTACTATTTGCATTTAATTTAAACAAATTCTAAGTTACTTACATCACCTATATGTATAACTCCTAATCATGGTAAAATAAACATGATAGTAGCAATAGAGTTAATAGCCAACGGTAAAGTATCAAGCATACGATAATAAGAGCAGAGTCAAGGTAACATGATCATATAAGATGATCATGCATCTAAATCTGTATGCATTGAAACTACCTGACCAGGGTAGGAATTACCCACCTGCTTTGTAGACACCAATCGTCTTCACATCCGTGACTGTCTCGACCCAAAATCCTGCAACGTGTAATATGCATATCAATAGATCTCTAGCATAACCTTAAATCAATCCAAATTCTGATTAGTTAACCCCTACTAATCATTCCCTTTATGAATTCATATAATTCACGGTCATCTTTAAGATACCCAAACACTATATATAAATTAACAAATGTAACAAATAGTAAACTAGCAATAGATCTAGATCACATCCTTAATACCTAGATTACATTTTCCTCACTACGTTCCATTTAACCATTTATTCTTGAATCCATATCAGATTAACTTCCAATAAATCATATACTACTATATCATGTTTCAATCTAAACTTACCACAGTAATTCGACATACCCTTCTACAATATATATCTTTAAATACACCCATCAGAATTTACCTTACACTGCCAATACAAGTCTTGCTTCACAGCTCACTTCAAACACTGGAACAAATCCATGATCCAAGCCTCCTGTCTTCTGCCTCGGATCATCATCGTAGAAGTCAAATAACCATAGTTGCAAATCAAGTAGGATATAGTTGTTAATCTGACCTGAGACTACAGATCTAAGGATAGTGGAGACAACCGATCCTACCTCAACGAGAACAAACTCACTGTGAAACCCCTAGCTGAAACATCGATCGATGCCAGCGTTGTAGTTTGGCCACCGGGGTGAGCTCGTTCAAGGAGATCCTTTGAGCAAAAGAATCGACGATGGTGGCATCACTCTGCTTGCGAAATCCCTAACTGCTCGAGTGGAGATCTCCGACGAAGCGGTGGCGATAGTAGAGGAAGAGGCCACGATAGAGCTAGAATTAGGCTGCAGAGATCAGGGAGGGGTCAACAATGGCAGCGCTCATCCATGGCGATAGCATCGCGGTTCTGCTCGAACAACAAAAGAAATCCCGACGAATGCCACGAAAATCGACAGTGGTAGGGCGGTTTGGCGGCTACGCAATGAGCGGCTTGTGGAGGCAGATTGATCGAGGAAGAAGCGGCGGTGGTGTGGCAGCTACACTTCGCGTGGCCGGCTGGCTTAGGGCACTGGCAATCAAAGAGCAGAGGAGATCGTGATCGGGAATGTGGAAGAGAAGAACTATGTGTTGGGAGATAAATCGCTGCGGTGGAGAAGGAAGTCGTGAGTTCGGGAATGGGAAGAGCCGATCGGGAAAAGAAAAGAAGAGGAGTTGCGATCGGGAAGAAAATGGAAGCAACACTCTGAGTTGAGTTGCGATGAGAAACAGAAGAATGGCACAAGTAAATGCTTGGGCGTTTAGAGAAGTAAACGGATCGTGTTTTACTAACGGGTTTGGGTTTAAACACTATAAGTCAAATCTAGATCCACTTAAATTAAACCCATAAATCTTAAAGCTAGGTTAGATTGAATTAAATCCCTAACCATGCTTTATTTATTATTATTTTTTTTTTTTTCGGTATTTTACACAAGGATTGGCAGTCGACTGCCGAAACCATCAGTCGACTGTTGATGGCAACAGTCGACTGGTCGCGAGGTTTTCGGCATAGAACGTTGGAGAGTAGACTTCTCGCTTCGGGCACTCGCCTGTTAGCTCCAGCAATCGACTGATGTGGGAGCCGTTGGTTGGAATCCAATGTGGAAGAAGCCGTTGCGAGGCAACGACTACAACACTAGTCGACTGATCACGGCGTCAGTCAACTGCTAGCTGCCGAATGAGAAGAATGGCCTCTTCCCTATAAGAAGACGACTTGGGTCATCTTGGGGCGTTAATGTTGGGGATCGAAAGGCCGGCTAAAGGGGGGGTGAATAGCCCTTTTTGTTTGGATGCCAGTATTTGCTCGTCTACAAAACTAATTAGCACAAGCGGAAGACTAATAAAGACAAGCAAATAGAAATACGAGAAAACACACGCTAACAAAGAATGTAACGTGGTTCACGGCTACGCCGCTAATCCACGGTCCCCGATTCGTCCTCGGTGAATCACTCCGCTAAACCAATCCACTAAATGGTCTCTCCTTTGCACCAAGCTAGGTGGAGGTAACCTTTACAATCAAGATCACTCTTCTTACAAATAGAATGGAGTAAAAGCGAGTAAGAAGAGTTTAGAGCTTGTGGGGAACTAGGAAGATCACTTGGAGCATAAGCATTAGCCTCTTAAAGGCTTACACCCTCCCTTTTTATAGAGAGGGTTGTTTTCTTCCCGTTGGCGCCACGATCGGCTGCCGCCATGGCGATCGCCGCCATCTACAACGGCCTCCGAATACATCGGATCCCGACCGTTGTAGTCCAAGAACTTTGGCAATGATCGATGGACTCATCGGGCCGATCGCCGCTTCGTAGTCGACGCCTCCGGCTACGAACGGTTCGCCGAAACCCTATTGATCACCGGCCGCTTTCGCCGAATGATCGATGGTCTTGGCACGACCGCTACGATGGCGGCAAATGACCGCCGCCAATCCGGGCCCAGATACCGCCGAACTCACTGATTAGTACCGACCGCCATGACATGGCAATGACCGTGCTCGAAAACCCGATCCGACACTCGCCAAATGGCCAAGTTTCACCTAAGAGCTACCTTCCCGGGTTACAATCGCCACTCATCTCTGAGTCCTCGCTCGGTTCTCTTCGCTCGCCACGCCCCTACAAAGATCAGCGCACGGCCGCAATGCTCCTTCGCGTCTCTTGCCTCGAAGTCTACTTCCTCCGGCTTCACTCCAAACTTCTCGTCCGGCGGTCCCTCGGATGCTCCAAGCGCACAGCTTCCGTAAAACTATCCTTCACCAACTCAAGGCACGAGTCATGAGATATGAAACTCGCCACGGCTCCATGTGCGAATTACTAAGTCCTGCACGACTTCAACGCACATATCAAATCAACATATCAAACTAACTTAAACCCTTTGCCACACCATCAAAACCATATTACGGCAAGAGATTGCCCTAACAATCTCCCCTTTGATGTGTGGCAATCCGCTTGCTAGGTAAAAACATTTGATATAAATTCTAAGGTAAGAAAGCATGTAAAGATAAACATGATATAGCAACATGCAACTCCCCCTTAATCCATGAAACTCTCTATACAAATTTTCTCCCCCTAAAATAATTAACTTAAACATAATTATTTCTCCCCCTTTGACACCATCAAAAAGATTAACACTAAGTTAAAGGCACATGACATCAAGTATAAAGAGAAACATACATTAAAATCAGTCAAAACCTGATACAATCAAATCAAAATCATTTTGTTTTATTCAGTGATCAATGACCTATCAAGATGGCAATGACGGCACAAAGGAATCCAAATTTCTGATTTTCTGGATGATTTTCAGAAATGCATTAAAAATTCCAAAAAATTCGAAAAATCATGAAATTTGAGGAGCATATTTCTATTAAGTATATCTATCAAGGAAAAATAGTTTTTCATGAAAAATCATTATATTTTCTGAGATTTGCCAACAATCCAAACACTTGAAAAACCACTAGTTTTTGAGCATGTTAGTATCCATTTTAACACCTAGTCTTGCTTTGAATTGTTCCAAAACATGAATACATAGATTTTAAATTAAGGAATTGTTTTGAAATCATATGAAATATCCAACCATGATCTTTGGGCAATATGTCTATGAATTAAACATAAGCCTTCCCCATGATTGGTCTATTATTGCTATTTTGATACTTTAAATGACCATCTAAATGCCATAGGCATTAGTGGACATTTGTATCATCCTAATATCTCACCCATGCTAAGTTTGCAATCAAGTTAGCCTATAGTGAGTGTGAGATGCATCCTAGGGGGTATTTGTATATACTTAACCAATATATTCATGCAATTCTATCATGGTTAAGTATCAACCTAACAACCTACATGATCATAATGACATATATGATTTAATTTCACATTATGATCATGAAATGCATGTTTTCATCAATTTATAACCATGCATTAGGTATTATGTGATGATAATAAACAAATTATCACCTAAAGCATGATTTAAACCTATTTCTCATGATTACGTGCCCAATATCATAAATCATGATTACACATACATAGCAATTACATTAATCAACATGATTTGAGCATTATTACCTATTTATGGGCACGTTATCATCACCCAACACTATCTAAAAAAATGTTGTCCCGTCATCCTAAGTCAACCAAAATATGATATAGGTCAAGTTCATATGGTTGACTACCCTAGGGGTTTTCTAACCCTTAAGGATGGATTTTGGAACCCAAAATAAATTCTTTCCTATTGGGTTCACTAAATACTCCTTGAGGATCCATTTCTTAGCAATTACTTTCTTTTTATCTTGTCCCCTAGCTATTAGACATTTATAGGCCTTTTCATTTTTCTTTTCTTTGTATCCTAGGCCTTTCTTGTTGAAACTAGCTCTTTGGCTCCCTAAGATCATATTTAAGGTGTTGGAGCCAATTGTGAATTTCTCTAGGACTTTGGTTAAATAATCTACCTTTTCCCTTAATGCCCTATTTTCCTCTTTGCATGCATCATTAACATCCAAAGGTATATAATCATGTGAGCATGCATCATCATGGCAAGAAGAGGTATCATTATTATTTAAACATGCATTTTCTAGCTTATATTCCAAAGCCTTAATTTGATTAAGCATGCTTTTATTTTTCTTTTTCATTCCAAATAAGTCCTTAGTTAAACTAGAAATTATGGAAACTATTTTCTTAGGAGAAGCTTTCGTTACCATAGTTTTCATATCTTCTTCTTCTTCTTCGGATGAGGAGGATGTAGAAGCTCCCCCTTCACTTGAGCTCTCTCCTCTTGAGCTTGATCCTTCATTTTCAGAGGAAGAGCAATCCAAGTCATCAAAGGCCATCAAGGCCAAATTGGTGACAAAGGCATTCTCCTCATCCGATGATGATGAAGAGGATGAGGATGGGTCATCCCAAGTCCTTGCCTTTAGGGCTTTGACCTTTCCCTTTTCCTTTGTCTTCTTCTCCTCTTCCTTTTTCTTCTTGCTCCCCTTTTTCTTCTTCTTTTCTTCCTTCTTTTTCTTTTCTTCTTTGCTTTTGTTTAGGAGGGGACAATTATCCCTTATGTGCCCTTCTCCTTGGCAATTGTAGCATATGACCTTCTCCCTTGGTCTTCTATTCCTATCATGAGATTTATCAAATCTAAAATTCTTAAATGCACGTCTTACCTTCCTTACCATGTAGGCTTCTTCCGTGCTATCCATGGAGGAGGAAGACGCTTCATCATCGGAGGAGGAGGAGATCTCTATCTTCTTCTTCCCATTATTTGCCAACAATGCTACTCCTCTTGAGGGTTGAATTCTAGGCTCCTCTTGTATTCCTTCAAGCCTAGTTTCGTGGAGCTCCATTGTTGAGAAAAATTCCTCCAAGGTACTTACTTCCAAATTCTTGGAGATGTAGAACGAATCCACCATGGAGCTCCACTTTGAGGACCGGGGAAAGGCATCTATAGCCTTCATGAGCATGTCCCGGTTTGATAGCTTCTCACCTACACTTGTTAGCCCAATTAAAATTTCTTTAAACCCGGAGTGTAGTGAGGTTACCTTTTCTCCCTTTTCTAGTTTTATATTGGATAGTTGGGAGCAGAGGAGGTCTCTCCTTGCTAGCTTGGCCTCGGATGTGCCTTCATGGAGTTCTATAAGCTTCTCCCACATCTCTTTGGCGCTAGCACATTCTCCGATCCGGTTGATCTCTTGTTGGGGGAACACATTGAAAAGATTATGTTTTGCCTTTGAGTTCGCAAGGTGCTCCTCTCTTTGCTTCTTAGTCCATCGTGATTTTTCGATTGGTTCACCCTTTTCATCCCTAGGCAACTCGAACCCATTTTCCATTATTAGCAAAATATCAAAATCGGTCTCGAAGAATACCTCCATTCTCTTTTTCCACCAAGAGAATTCGCCGTCGAACTTCGGTGGGTGGATGTTTGAGCCGGCCATTTTGAATGTTGCTTGTTGTGGCGGTTAGTCCTCGACAAGCTTTCCTTTGCTCTGATACCACTTGGTGGGGATCGAATGGCCGACTAGAGGGAGGGTGAATAGCCCTTTTTGTTTGGATGCCGGTATTTACTCGTCTACAAAACTAATTAGCGCAAGCGGAAGACTAATAAAGACAAGCAAATAGAAATACGAGAAAACAAACGCTAACAAAGAATGTAACGTGGTTCACGGCTACGCCGCTAATCCACGGTCCCCGATTCGTCCTCGGTGAATAACTCCGCTAAACCAATCCACTAAATGGTCTCTCCTTTGCACCAAGCTAGGTGGAGGTAACCTTTACAATCAAGATCACTCTTCTTACAAATAGAATGGAGTAAAAGCGAGTAAGAAGAGTTTAGAGCTTGTGGGGCACTAGGAAGATCACTTGGAGTATAAGCATTAGCCTCTTAAAGGCTTACACCCTCCCTTTTTATAGAGAGGGCTGTTTTCTT
The DNA here is from genome assembly GCA_025175895.1 of Wurfbainia villosa. Taxonomy (NCBI): domain Eukaryota; kingdom Viridiplantae; phylum Streptophyta; class Magnoliopsida; order Zingiberales; family Zingiberaceae; genus Wurfbainia; species Wurfbainia villosa. The sequence continues at coordinate 31,065,406 of CM045995.1, forward strand.
CCTAGCCACGATCACCGCACGCCATGGCGCCGTCGTCACTACAACGGCCTCCGAACACGTCGGATCCCGACCGTTGTAGTCCAACGGAACTCTTGCAATGCCGATGGACCGTTACGTATTTGCTCATGCTGCGTGGTCATCGCCAATGGATAAATGGTAATCTACCCAAGCCTAGTATTATATTCTTGGGCCGATCATTCTTCAAACTCCAATGATGTGGTTGAATTGCATCTAATCCGTCGATGCCATTATACCCGGTCGAACTCTCGACTTCAGGCGGGCATGCGTCATGGCGATCGTGGTGTGAAACCCATCCGACACTTGGCCAAATGGCCGTTTCACCTAAAACTTCTCCTTCGGGGTTTCATTCGCTCCTCTCATCTCGGAGTCCCTAGCCTTGAGTTCTCTTTCGTTCTCGATCCGTCCCTGGCGGCCTCGGGCCGCGACTCTGCTATCGCCCGCGTCTCTTGCCTCGAAGTCTACTTCCTCCGGCTTCACTCCAAGCTTCTCGTCCGGCGGTCCCTCGGATGCTCCAAGCGCACGGCTTCCATAAAGCTATCCTTCACCGACTCAAGGCACGAGTCATGAGATGTGAAACTCGCCACGGCTCCATGTGCGAATTACTAAGTCCTGCACGACTTCAACGCACATATCAAATCAACATATCAAACTAACTTAAACCCTTTGCCACACCATCAAAACCATATTACGGCAAGAGATTGCCCTAACAGTTAATGTTTCTACTCTAAACATCTCCCAAGTGCCCAACATGAATTTCCTCCTGTTCCTTGAATTTATTTCAATCATATTATAAGAGGAGTGATTTCTTATAAGAAAGTTTACCTCCACCTAGCTTGGTGCAAAGCAGAGACTAGTGGATTTGAAGGGAGTGATTCAACATACGACTCGGGTCGTGGATTAGCGGCAAGTCCTTGAACCACGTTACATAATTATGTTAGCGATTGCTCTTCTTTTTACTTCTTGAATTTAGCTTAATCTTTTGTTAGCATTTGTTTTCCGCTGTGCTAATGAGTTTGTAGACGAGCAATCAACAAACGATCTCCACCGTACATGCAAAAGGCTATTCACCCCCTCTATCCGACCAATGATCCTCTAACAAATGGTATCAGAGTGAGGAACTTGTCGAGGACTAACCGCCAACACAAGCACGACAAGATGGTCGACTCCAACATCCATCCGCCAAAGTTCAAGGGGGAATTCGCTTTGTAGAAAAAGCGAATGGAGGTATTTTTTGAAATCAACTTTGAAATTATATTAATTATGGAAAATGGTTTTGAGTTACCTAGGGATGAGGAAGGGAGCCACTAGAGAAATCGAGATGGATAAAGAAGCAAAGAGAGGAGTACTTGGCGAATTCAACGGCCAAGCAACATTTATACAATGTGCTCCCTCAACAAGAAGTAAATCGAATAGGAGAATGTGTTAGCGCTAAAAAGATGTGGGAGAAGCTTGTAGAAATTCATGAAGGCACATCCGAGGCCAAGCTAGCAAGAAGAGATGACCTCCGCTCCCAACTCAATAATATCAAACTCGATAAAAGGGAGAAGGTAACATCTTTACATTCTCATTTTAAAGAAATTCTTAACGGTTTATCTAGTGTAGGGGAGAAGCTCTCCAATAGGGACATGATCATGAAGGTAGTTGATGCATTCCCTCGATCATCAAGGTGGAGTTCCATGGTGGACTCATTTTATATCTCAAAGAATCTTGAGGTAAGTACTCTAGATGAATTTTTCTCCACTATATAATTACATGAATCTAGGCTTGAAGGAATAGTAGAAGATCAAATCAAGCAGTCAAGGGGAGTTGCATTAATGGCCGACAAGGGAAAGAAGAAGAAGAAGGAGATTGCACCGTCTTCATCCGATGAATCATCTTCCTCCCCTATGGATAGCAATGAAGAAGCCTATATGGTAAGGAAGATAAGATGTGCATTGAAAAACTTTAAATTTAACAAATCTAATGATAGAAGAAGAAGGCCAAGAAGAAAGATAATATGCTACAATTGCCAAGGAGAGGTACATATAAGAGATGATTGTCCTCTCTTGAACAAAAGCAAGGAGGAAAAGAGGAAGAAAGAAGAGAAGAAGAAGGGGAGTAAGAAAAAGGAAGAAGAAAGAAAAACGAAGGAGAAAGGGAAGGCCAAGGCACACAAGGCAACATGGGGTGATCCATCATCCTCAACGGAAGAAGAAGAAGCCTTCACAAGCCTTGCACTCATGGCAATAGAAGATTTGGACTCCACATCCTCTTCCGAGCAAGAAGAAAGAAGTTCTAGTGAGGAGAGCTCAAGTGAAGGGGGAGCTTCATCTTCATCCTCATCGGAATCGGAGGAAGAAGATATGGAAACTATGGTAACAAATCTTTCCCCTAAGAAAATTGTTTTCATGATTTCAAGTTTAACTAGGGACTTATTTAAAATTAAAAATATAAATAAATGCATGCAAAATGAAATTAAGGCCCTAGAAGAAAAAATAGCAAATGCATGCTCACATGTTGATTATGTTCCTTTTGATGTTAATGATGCATGTATTGAGGAAAATAAGGCCTTAAGGGGAAAGGTAGATCATTTAACTAAGGCCTTAGAAAAATTTAGCATTGGCTCCAACACTTTGAACATGATAATTGGGAGCCAAAAGGCTAGCTTTAACAAGAAGGGCCTAGTATATAAGGGGACCAAAAATGAAAAGGCCTACCATTGTTTAATTACTAGGGGTCAAGCTAAAAATACAAAGGTAGCTAGAAAATAGATCCCAAAGGAGTATTTGGTGAACCCTATAGGAAAGAACTTATATTGGGTTCCAAAGTCCATCCTTAAGGGTTAGGAAAACCCTAGGATAGTCAACCATGAGTGGACTTATTTTATATCATGTAAAATGGTTGACTTGTAAGGATGTGGGTGATAATTTTTGAATTAAGTGTTGGGTGATGATAATGTGATCATAATATAAAATCATAATAATATTTGATCTTTTATCATGATATGCAATAATTGATAATGTTTGATCATGATTGATAATATGTGATTTTATGATCATGTTGGGTGTTTTTTGATGATAGATACTTAACCTTGGTAGAAATTGCATGAAATGGATGGTTAAGTATAAATACCTTAGGTACAACTCACACTCACTATATGATAACTTGATTAAAAACATAGCATGGGTGAGATGTTAGGTTGATACAAATGTCCACTAATGCTTATGGCATTTAGATGGTCATTTACATGTATCATGTCATATTAATCATAGACCAACTATGGGGAAAGCAAATATTTAATCATTGGACATATTGCCCATAGATCATAGTTGGATATTTTAAATGTTTTAAAACCATTTCATGTTTGATAATATGTATGTTGATGTGTTGAAAAGGTTCTAAGGAAAAACTAACTTTCAAGTTGATACAAAATTGAGTGATTTTCAAACTTTTGAGTTTTTGCCTAATTTTCAAAAATAAAATGAATTTTCATGAAAAATCATTTTTTTCATTGATAAAGGAACTTACACGAAATATGTTTCGCAAATTTCATGATTTTTTGAATTTTCTATAATTTCTGGTGCATTTCTGAATTTCGTTCAAAAAATCAGAAAATTCTGAAATCTGGGTGCGATCATTGATGCTCGATTGATCGTGTATCTGTCTCGTGATTTTTAGTATTTTCTTCCATTAGACTTGATGTCATGCTTGTATAACATTTGTATAATGTTTTTGATGGTGTCAAAAGGGGAGAAATATGAAGGTTTAAGTTAATCATGCTAAGGGGGAAATTAGCATGTTTTAAGGGGGAGTTGCATGTTTAAGGGGGAGTTTTGATACTCATGTTTACTTACATGCTTTCTTGCCTTATGTGTTTTGATTTATGTTTTACCTAACTTAAATAAGGTTGCCACACATCAAAAAGAGAGATATTGTAAGGGCAATCAACCCATGAATGATGTGTTTTGATGTGTGTGGCAAAGATTTAAGTTAAGTTGTTATGGGTTTAATATGTGTGTTGAAGTCATGCAGGACTTAGTAATTCACACATGGCAAAAGCATTGGCAAGTCACCATCTCATGACTCGGTCCTTGAGTTGGTGAAGGATAGAATTGCAAAAGCCATGCGATTGGTGCATCCGAGGGACCGTCGGACGAGAAGCATTGGAGCGAAGCCAATGGAAGTAGACTTTAGGGAGAGACACGAAGGATGACACTGCAAAGTCGTGCGCTTGGTGCATCCAAGAGATGTGGCCGGACGAAGAGAACTTCAATGCGAGGGACTCCAAGGGAAGATGAGATTGAGCGATTGTAACCTGAGACGGGGTAGCTCGTAGGTGAACTTGGTCAAATGGCTAAGTGTCAAATGGGTTTTCCCGAGATCAGTCGACTGCAAATGAAGTGGCAGTCGACTGAAGACTCAACTGGTGTTCGAGTCTAGTTTTTGTCCCATCAGTCGACTATTGATGGTAGCAGTCGACTTGTCGTGAGGGTTTCGGGCATAGAACGTTGAAGAGTCGACTGCTTGCTTCGAGCACTCGACTATTAGCTCTAGTAGTCAACTGATGGGAAGATCAGTTGACTGATGTGGGAGCTATTGGTTGGAATCCAATGTGGAAGAAGTCATTGCGAGGCAACGACTACAGTAGCAGTCGACTGATCGAGGCATCAGTCGACAGCTAGCTGCCCAATGGGAACAATGGCCTCTTCCCTATAAGAAGAGACCTTGGGTCATCTTGGGGGGTTAATGTTTCTACTCTAAACATCTCCCAAGTGCCCAACACGAATTTCCTCCTCTTCCTTAAGTTTATTTCAATCATATTGTAAGAGGAGTGATTTCTTGTAAGAAAGATTACCTCCACCTAGCTTGGTGCAAAGGAGAGGCTAGTGGTTTTGAAGGGAGTGATTCTCCATACGAATCAGGTCATGGATTAGCGGCAAGGCTGTGAACCAAGTTACATAATTGTGTTAGTGATTGCTCTTCTTTTTACTTCTTATATTTAGCTTAATCTTTTTTTAGTATTTGTTTTCCTGTGCGCTAACGAGTTTATAGACGAGCAATCAATGAACAATCTCCACCATACACGTGAAAGGCTATTCACCCCCCTCTAGCCGGCCACCGATCCTCCAATAGTGGGTTCACCATCTGATGGCTCGGGTCCTTGAGTCGGTAAAGGATGGCATTGTAGAAGTTGTGCGCTTGGTGCATCCGAGGGACCATAGGACGAGGAGCATTGGAGTGAAGTCAAAGGAAGCATACTTCAGGGCGAGACGCGAAGGATGGCATTGAGGAAGTCATGCGCTTGGTGCATCCGAGGGACGTGGCTAGACGAAGAGAGCTTCGGTGAGGGACTCCAAGGGAGATGAGAGATTGAGCAATTGTAACGGTAGCTCATAGGTGAACTTTGTCGAATGGCTAAGTCAAGTGTCGGATGCTCAAACTTAGGTTTGAAGTTTTACTTGACGTTTAGTTAAGTAGGATGCTCAAACAAGTGTCTTGTTTGAGGTTTTATCTAATGCTAGTTGACTGCTACAGATAGCAGTCGACTGCTCTGAGTCGATGGAACTCGACTCGTGTTTGGACCGTGGGTTTTCGCCCGATGGTTGATCGCCAAGGATGACAATGATCATCACACTATCACGATCGCCAAGAGATGGTAGTCGACTGCTGAAGATGGTCGCGGGCATAGAACCTCCTGTAGCCGACTGATCAGTCGGCTACGCAGGCAGTGTTGGGTTTCCGACACCGCGGCGAGTGTGTGTTCGAACATGTTTCGGAAACATATGCACAACGGAAGGAATAAAATAATAAATCTAATTTATTACAACACACACACTACACGCATGCATAGTACAACATGTGTAGACATAACTGTAAATTCAAATTTTGCAATAAAAGGAAATTTATACTACGTATACCTGACGTATCACGTGCAACGGGAAAGACATCAACCAGCGCGATCCTTGCTAGAATCGCCTCTATCCGTATCCACGCCGAGTATCTTCGGGATGACTTCACAAAGTCACGAGCCTCGTCTTCGTATGGGTTACTAGCCTCGTGTTGAAGACGATGTGATCGAGAGAAGATCACGATCCGAATCAAAACTCGGATCCAAAATGAGTCTTCAAAAATTCGCTTCTCCGGAGAGGTATTCGTCAACCGTTTGAAAAATCCTTCATCCTCCACCTATGAGGATTATCGGAGATCGAATCCCCGACAAAGCTACCGCTATCGGAGCTCCAAACGTTGTCCAAACGACGCTCCGACAAGAAGGAAACAAGCTGTCCAGAAAACAGGACAGCTTTGGTGGAGGAATAGGGGCTGGCCAAATAAGGAAGGTTGAAGCTCACCATGTCGCCGGACCCAAAGGAGATCACCGAAGCTCCTCCGGCAGAAGCTCGATGCTGGCAAGGGGAGAGGACGGCAGCTGCTAGACGCCGGCAAGGGGCTTTGGGCGGTGGTGGGCGGTGGCAAGAAGTTGGCGCCGACCACTTGGAGAAGAGGGAGAGGGTGGGCGGCAACTTTAGGGTTGCAAGGATTAGGGCTTAACAAAAACCCTTAAGCCCTATTTTATAGAGAACAAATTCTCTTATTGGTTATCGGATCATAACCAAAAGTCCGTTAACCCGCTCCATTAATTTAAGTTAAAATAAACCAAACCATGATGATTTATTTTAAGTTAAAACGAACCAAACCAACTTTGGTTCATTCGTTTAAAACAAACCAAACCCCTTTGGTTTATTATCCTCCATTGGATTAGAACCAAATCAATTTGGTTCATCCATCATGTCTTCATAAGACAGGACCCATCCACGCTTCCATTGCGACTGAAACGATTTCATGCTCGCTCCATGTTTGGTCCAACCAAACCTAGTTTCTCTCAGTCTAAGAATCTCATTCTCAAGCTCGTTTTAAATCCTTCGGATTATGCTCGTTGTGCGTGTGACCAAATAGGTTCTCGGTTTATGTTGGCTATCTATAATTAACCATTAATTATAGAACGATCATGAGTGGCACCTAGTAGTATATCTTGATCCCTAATTATGATCCAGAACTATTTTTGAAACCCTTCAGTAGCTCGAATGAATCGTGCTTCATTCCCTTCACTCATCTTATACCCACTTGGTTCAGGACATGGTCTATTGTGTCAGTCCCCGCTAGGCTGACTACGTCACACCTAGCCCAAGTATCATTTCCTCGTCCTACGGATTCTAGTTACTGCACATGTATCGAAGAGTACCTTAGTCTAAACATGTAATGCTTTGGCCAAAGACTTTAGTAACAATTCGACGAGAGGCCATGGGTATACATCTCCTCGCAAGGAGTGTTGAATCCTTTATAGGCTATTCAAACACCTTCGATCACTTTGACTTATACTCAATCATCCCGGGTCCACATCTCCTCAGAGATGCTTACTTAAGATGTCAAAACATAAGTCTTTATGATCAAGATAACTTGAATACCGCTAGTCAAAGTAACATCGCACTTAAGCTGCAGTAAGAACTTCATTAACATATTTATATATGCAGAGAACCATATGAAGTCTTACGGCTAGTCACTCCAATGAACAAGTTACCATAACTCGCATCCACGATTAACTCCGGACATCACAATGTCTTCAGCCAGTGAGAATCAGCTGCTTGGATACACCAAGGAGTATACCTCGTGCTAGTCTCGACAGAATCAATGGTGTCCAAATCCATCAATTCATCGACTAGGGATAATTCCGATACATCACAATTACACATGTAGAGATACTCACTAGTTGTGATCCAATCACAAATTCTCTCATGCGGTGAATCGTATCGTGGACATTCAGTAAATGAGTTTAAGATCTAATCAAATACATGAAAACATGTATACTCAAATAGTGAATCTTCATTTATCATATAAATGGTTCAAACATAAGGCGATTGCCTTAGGACTGTTGGAGATTTGAGGCCGCTAGAGGGGGGGTGAATAGCGTTGTGACCGTACGAAGATGGAATTCAATCGTGATCGTGTCTACAATTTCGTTAATGCAGCGGAATATAGAAATGAAAGTAATAATGAAATACAACAATCACGAACACAAGTATATAACGTGGTTCGGAACCGAACGGTTCCTACTCCACGGATCGAGCTCTAAAGAGCCCTAGTGATGCACACGCAATCACTAATCAATAATAACTCCTTCTCAGAACAATCCGGAGGCGGAGAAACCTCGTACAAGGATTACACTAAGTAATACACAAGATACAAGCAAATACAAGTAAGAAATACAATGCAAGTAAAGGAAAATCAACTTTACAAGAGCTTTGGATTGCTTGATCTTTGATTGCCTTGAACTAGCTTTGAAGGACTGGAAAGCACCAACTTCCCCCTTCAATTTCGCCCAAGAAAATCGCTGCAAAAACCCTTCTTCCGAGCTGCCTTTATAACCTGCGTCGGGCTGGATTTTTGCCTATCAGTCGACTGCCATAAGTCACCAGTCGACTGATGCCACTATTGTCGTGAGACAACGGCTCGATCCACGCTGGAAAAACTCCAACGGATCTCTTCGATCGCCAACATTGGGCGCCGATCGCTAACGCCATAGTCGACCGCTCGGCTTCGGCGCCTGCTCGACATGAACTTAGCGATCGACGACTGGCAAATGATCGCCGAGACATTAGTTTGACTGCCCAATGAGCGATCGTCGAGCAGTTCGGCTCTTAAACGGTAGTCGAACTCTCGACTCACCGGCAATGAACCGGCCATAATGTCAGTCGACTGCCAACCTCAAGAATGAGGTTTTAACCCAAGTATGGTGCCCCCATACTTGCTAGACCACCCTTAGCCTAGACCTAAGCCTTCTAGCCACCTATATCAGCCTCACGCCTCTCGGATCCCTCCAAGTCATCCATGACTTGTTCATCCATCGCGCTAGCCTCCAGGTGCTTCCCTTGGCTATGTCATGCTAACGGTGTCTACACCGCTAAGGCACATTGGACTTACGCCGCCAAGACTCCGCTTGGACTTTACGCCGCCAATATCAATCCCCTTGGACTTCCCAAATGCCAAGACTCAAGCTTGGACTTTCCCTTGCCAACCCATGTTGGACTTTCCATGCCAAGACCCATGCTTGGACTTTCCATTTGCCAAGACCCATGCTTGGACTTATCATTTGCCAAGACCCAAGTTTGGACTTCTCATGCCAAGTACTCAAGACTTGGACTTTCCCAAAAGTCAAGTACCTATGACTTGGACTTTCCATGCGCCAAGTGTCCCACTTGTAATTTTCATGCCAAGTACCCATGACTTGGACTTTACCAAATGCCAAGTGTCCCACTTGGACTTTCCATGCCAAGTACCCATGCTTGGACTTTCCATTTGCCAAGACCCATGCTTGGACTTCTCATTTGCCAAGACCCATGCTTGGACTTCTCATGCCAAGTACTCAAGACTTGGACTTTCCCAAAAGCCAAGTACCCATGACTTGGACTTTCCATGCGCCAAGTGTCCCACTTGGACTTTTCATGCCAAGTACCCATGACTTGGACTTTACCAAATGCCAAGTGTCCAACTTGGACTTTCCATGCCAAGTACCCATGACTTGGACTTTACCTTGCCAAGACCCATGCTAGGACTTTCCCATAATCACATGGTCAACCCTCAGTCAACCATCAAGTTCTTCCTCGAGTCAAACTCGAGTTCGGTCAAACATGACCCGGGTCGATTGCTCCAACAATCTCCCCAACATATTAACCGACATTAATGTCAAACATCAATGCCAAACCACTTTGTCAAATCCCTTTGTCAAACATCAAAATATCACTCGAGTCAAACTCGAGTCTGGTCAATCGTGACCTGGGCCGATTGCACCAACAATCTCCCTGTTTTTGATGTTTGACAAAAACCAAACAAATCATCTGAGTTAGACCACTAACTTAAATCCCTTACCAATTATCCCAAATTGGTAAACACTCTCCAAATGTTCTCCCCCAAACATTCTCCCCCTTTTTGACTAACATCAAAAAGGTTTTCTCTCCAAGGAGGTCATTGTCTCATATCCCAATGAGATCTTACAATCTCCCCCTTGATCCAAAAATAAATACCTAGGATGCCTACCATCTTCCTAGTGATAATTCACATATCACTCAAGAGAGGCAATCCTATATTCTCTCCCAATTTCCAAATTGGGTATCAAAAACCCATCAATTTTCCCAATTGATGATACTCTCCCAATAACTTCTCCTCTTCAAGGAGAAAAACACATCCATCATCCCAAGATGGATACCTCCCCCTAAAGGCTTGCTCCCCCTTGATCATTGCACCAACAATGTCCTTGGGAAGCCCCTAAGCCAATAGGAACTCTAAACCATCAAAATTAAGGTTCTAAGTTCAACATAGAACTTTCACTCACCCTAAATTTGATAGTTTGACCTAACACAACTCTTAATCCATATCCAATGAATTTTCACCCTTTATAATGCTTCCTAAAGCATATCCTAGGGTTATGAGTGATTAGGAACCTTTTCCATAGCTGAACACGGGCTAAACAAACCTTGTTAACCCGAAATCAGACCTGGCAGTCGACTCACGATGTCGATCATTGCCACTCACATCGATCGACGCCACATAGGCGATCGATAATCAAAATCTCGATTTTCAGCTATCAGAAATGAATTTTGAAAATTCATAAATAATTATACGTAATTCGAAAAATCATGAAAATTCATACGTATAATACTTATGACACACTCAATGGGTGAAAAATATTTGAAAGTTATTTTACCCATAAAATAGTGAGTTTGATACAAAACTCAAAACCATTGAAATTTTCAATGTTTTGGCCCTATTTTGTATCAACTCTATCAATGGTGATTGCTATCAAAAGATAGACTTCACCAAGATTTTTCAAAATGATTTTAAAATGTTTTCAAAACCTTATTTTGGATCATATTCCTTGGGCTCTATGTACATGACTTGTACACATGCTCTCCCAATGATCCATATTTGAAACAAGATGAGTTTTAGTTCATCTAGATGCAAAAACTATGCACCTTGAACTCAACTCATATCATAGCATCTCACATGTATCTAAGGTGTATAAATACACATACATGTCAATTGGATGTGAGATGTGGGTTTTGTTCATCCTAATCTAGGGTTTCATGCATCTTCTAAGGCAACCCTACTTGATTCCCTTATAAATGGGACTTCAAGTCATGCCATAGTCCTTAATTCAGTTTCAATTGAAATTTTCTTAAATGCATGAATGATTATGGCATTAATGATGATATAAATAAGCATATGCTTATAATCATGATGTAATGGCATAAGATGAAATCTAAAAACACATGACATTTAAAACCTTAATCCTAAAACATGGACATGACATATAAAATGATTGAAATAAACATGATGTCATGACATGTTATATGGCAAACAAAGCATGGCATATAAAATATATAGGTATAGTAATACCTAAATTTTAATATTAATTGCCATTTGATATAGTTAGATATATTTTGCCATATTATCATTAATCTCCCTAGTGTGCCAAAAACCCAAAATGGCACACTAACACTCTAAACCCTAATTGTGCCAATTTGATCATTTTATCAAACTTCATAACTAATATTGGCACATCCTAAAATCTTTTAGGATTATAATTCAACCCTATTTCCAAGGTATCCATAACCTTGAAAATAACCTAAAATGCCACCTTTATCATGGTTGAGTTAACTACCCATCCACTCAAGGTTAGCACATCCTAAACCCACCTAGCATGAATCAATCACGCTCTTAGGAACCCAAAACCGATTTGAGCTCCTAGGGTTAATTAGGTATTCCTTAGGGATAACCTCCCTAGATACCTTCCTAATGACCCTCCTAGGCTTGTTAGCCTTGGTCATTTGGGTCTTACCTAGGTTGACTCTAGGGGTAACTCCCCTTGCAACCTTCTTAGTGGCCACCCTAGGTTTCCTTGAAACCCTAGCCACTAGGCACACCCTTTGGTCAACTCTAGGGATGACTTCCCTATTGACCTTGGTCTTCCTAGACCTAGTTTGTGTCCCATAATCAAATGGAACACTATGGTAAGCTACCTTAGGCTTAGGTTTGTGACCCAAACCTTGCTTGCCTTTGGTTGACTTTTGACTCTTAGGTCCTTGGTGTTGACTTTGACTTTTGGACCTTTGACTTTGACCATTAGACCCTTTAAATTGATTTTGTATATTCCTAAGGGTCTTTTCAAGTTTTTCAAGTCTTGACCTCAAGACTTGATTTTCCTTTTCTAATTGCCCAATTTTAGAATTTTGATTAAGTTTTTGGGCATTACCATTTTCTCTAGGCATATGCCTACCCTTCTTAGGGTTAATGCCTAAGTGGTTTTCTATTTTCCTAATGCTTTCCTTAGGAAGAGTTTTTCTAGGGACATTAGTCCCAAATTTCTCCTTTCTTGAAAAATTTACCCTCTTGGCTCCTAAGCAAAAATATTTATCTCTAGCGTGCTTTTCATGGTGAATTGCAAGAGAATTAATATTTCTAGCATGCTTTTGACTTTTAAATTTGGAAGGTGCATTATTAAAATATACCTTAGGGTTAGCTATAGAAGCTCCCCCTACTTGTGATGCTCGTCCTTGCCCCTTCTTCTTCCCCCTAGGGCATTGACTCCGATAATGCCCCTTTGAATTGCACTTGAAGCATATGATGTGCTCCTTGCCTTTAGGTGTTGGGGAAATGGCATCCTTGACTTTTGGTGCCGCTGGAGCTTTCCTAATCTTCTTTGGGCACTTGCTCTTATAGTGCCCAAATTCCCTACACTCAAAACACATAATATTATTTTTATTTGACATTAGAGTGTTTGAGTTACCTAGGTTAATTGAGACCGGAATTGGATTTTGGGCTTCTTCATCTTGACCGGATGTCGAAGCTTCTTCTTGATGCTCCGGTGTTGAGGAAACTCTAATCTCCTCTTCAATCCTAGAAGTGGATGCTTCTTCCACTTCCTCCACCGATCGGGAAGTTGACTCCCTATCAACCTCCGAATCCTCAAGCTCTTTAGATGATGATGTAGTTGCTTGAGCTTGAGAGGGTGAGCACTCCTCTTCTTCTTCTTCTCCTTCTTCTTCTTGGACCGATGATGATTTTTCATGGAGCTTTGCCACTTGGCTCCACAACTCCTTAGCGTCCATATAGTCCCCTACCATACACACAATTTCATTAGGGACCAAATCAAGAATAAATTTTACTACCTTCATGTTTTTCTCGAAGGCTTGGAGTTGATCTTCACTCCACTTCTTCTTCTTGAGGAATCCTCCCTTGGGCCCTTTTGGATATTGAAATCCCTCCATCAAAATGCCCCACTCTTCAAAGTCCTTCATCATCAAGAATTCTTCAATCCTCACCTTCCATTGATTGAATCCTTCTTGTCCATAGAAGGTATAAGGGATAGGTGTGTTGATATCCCATCCAAGCTTGTCTTGGAATTCCATCTTCACCCTCTAGCGTCTTGCTCCCGGTTGTTAATCCGTTGAAGAGCAACCTTGCTCTGATACCACTTGTTATCATATAAATGGTTCAAACATAAGGCGATTGCCTTAGGACATCTCTCATATATTACTAAATAACTCCCACTTGGCCTAATGTCAATCGCTACGGTATCCAATACCATAAGCTCTAACATGACCCTCAAACTTACTTTGAGGTAATGCCTTAGTCAAAGGATCCGCTAAGTTCCTTTCAATGGATATTTTCTCGATTTGTATTTCCTTCCTACTAATGATCTCTCTGATCAGATGATAGCGGGGAAGCACATGTTTGGATCATTGATGAGACCTTGGCTCTTTCGCCTGTGCAATAGCTCCATTGTTGTCGCAGTAGACCGATATTGCTTCAACAATGGCTGGAATCACACAAAGTTCATAAATGAACTTCTTGATCCAAACCACTTCCTTTGCTGATTCCGAAGCTTCAATGTATTCTGCCTCAGTGGTAGAATCCACTACAGTATCGTGTTTGGAACTTTTCCAACTCACTGCGCCCCCATTCAAGGTGAACATGTATCCAGACTGAGACCTGGAATCATCCTTGTCTGTCTGGAAGTTGGCATCCATATACTCGCGTATCACCATATCCCCTTCTCCATATATTAGGAACACATCCTTAGTTATTCTTAAGTACTTAAGAATTGTCTTAACAGCCATCCAATGATCCATTCCTGGATCAGACTGGTATCTACTCGTGACACTCAGAGGATACGATACATCGGGCCTCGTACATTACATAGCATACATGATAGATCCTATTGCGGATGCATAGGGAATCTTACTCATGCAAATCCTCTTGTCTTCTGTGCGCGGACACATAGACTTCGAAAGGTGTATCCCATGCCTGATGGGTAGGAAACCTTTCTTGGATTCCGACATGCTAAACCTCTTTAGCACTCGGTCTATATATGTAGACTGTGAAAGACCAAGCAACCGTTTCGATCTATCTCTATAGATCTTAATTTCGAGGATGTAGGTTGCTTCTCCCAGGTCTTTCATGGAGAATGTCTTGGATAACTAAATCTTAATTGATTATAAGACTGAAACATCGTCTCCTATAAGTAATATGTCATCGACATACAATACTAGGAACATGACTGTACTCCCACTAACACAAGGTTCGTCTGGATTTTGTGAGAAATCAAACTTTTTGATTGTCTCATTAAAACAAATATTCCAGCTCTTGGATGCTTGCTTCAATCCATATATGGACCGTCGCAATTTGCATACCTTGGTTTTATCAACTGATGTGAAACCCTTAGGTTGTATCATATACACGTCCTCGAGCAAGTTTCCATTAAGGAAAGCTATTTTTACATCCATCTGCCATATCTCATAATCATAATGAGCCGCTATGGCCAGAAGCATCCGAATGGATTTATGCATAGCTACAGGAGAATAGGTTTCGTCATAATCAACACCTTATTTTTGACGATATCCTTTCGCCACTAATCTAGCCTTATAGGTAATCACATTACCATCCATGTCGGTTTTCTTCTTGAAAACCCACTAGCACCCTATAGGCTTAATGCCTTCAGGTGGGTCAACCAAGTTCCAAACTTTGTTTTCATACATGGAATCCATTTCCGACTTCATGGCATCAAGCCACTTATCCCTTTCTGAACTTGTCAGCACTTCTTCATAACTGGTAGGCTCCTCATCATCAATGAGTAACACATCGTTCGATTCACTTACAAGAAATCCATATCTCTCAGGAATGTTGCGTGTTCTACCAGATCTACGAAGATGTGGTGTTTCAATAGGTCCAGCCGATTGCTCATCACTATGAGTTATCGGTTGTTGTGCTTCACCAGGTATCTCATCAATGTCTATTTGAGTCTCTCGAGCCTCCTCAAGCTCGACGACACTCCCACTGTTTTCTTGCAAGAGAAACTCTTTCTATAGAAACACAGCATGCCTTGAAACAAACACCGTTTGTTCCACAGGATGATAGAATTGGTAACCCCTTGTTTCCTTAGGGTATCCAATAAATAGATATTTATCAGAATTAGAATCCAATTTGTCTGATACAGTCCGCTTCACATAAGAAGGACAACCCCATATCTTCAAGTAAGATACATGAGGTTTCTTACTATTCCATATCTCATATGGAGTAGTGGAGACTACCTTGGTTGGCATTCTGTTTAACAAGTAAACAACTATCTGAAGTGCATAGCCCCAAAAGGACTTGGGAAGATTTGCATGATTCATCATTGACCTAACCATGTCCAACAAGGTCCATTTTTGCCTCTCAGATACACCATTATGCTTTGGTGTATATGACGGAGTCCATTGAGACAATATACCATTGTCTCCTAGATAATCAATAAACTCTTGACTTAAGTATTCACCACCTCGATCCGATCAAAGTATTTTAATACTCTTGTCATGCTGTTTCTCTACTTCATTTCTGAATTCTTTGAACCTTTCAAAGGATTCAGACTTGTGTTTCATCAAGAACACATACCCAAACCATGAGTGATCATCGGTGAAGGTAATGAAGTAGTTATAGCCTCCTAAAGCTTGAGTTGGCATAGGTCCACATACATCAGTATGTATTAGACCTAGCAACTCTCCCACTCCTTCACCTTTTCCTGTAAAAGGTAACTTAGTCATCTTGCCTTTCAAGCATGATTCGCATGTATCGTATGAATCCAATTCAAATGATTCTAGAATTCCACATCGGTGTAATTCGGACATGCGTTTCTTGCTTACATGGCCAAGACGACAATGCCACATGTAGGAGTCTAATTGATTATCTTTTCGAGCACACTTGTTGCTCGCTTCGATATTGAAAATGTCACTAGATATGTCCAACGTATAAATGACATTGCTCAAAGTTCCAGTTCCATAAAGTACGTCATTCAAAGTTATATAACAACAATTGTTACTAAACGTCAAATGGTAACCATTTCTATTTAAATAGGAAACAGAAACAATCTTCTTTATTAGAGAAGGAACACAATAGCAATTGTCTAGTTCCAAGACTAGTCCGCTAGGGAGCTTCAGCAAATAAGTTCCGATGGCGACCACAACAACCTTTGCTCCATTGCCAACTCACAAATTTGACTCCCCTATGATGAGTCTTCTTCTATTCCTTAGCCCCTGTATGTCATTACATATATGTGAGCCACACCCAGTATCCAATACCCAAGTGTCTAAGGAAATAGAATGACAATCAATAAAAAAGATACCTGAAGAGGATGGGGCATCGGATGCCTTCTTCTTCTTCATGGACTCAAGATAAATCTTGCAGTTTCTTCGCCAGTGGCCTTCCTTGCCACAATGATGGCAAGTGCCCTTTTGTGTTGGTTCTACCTTCTTAGCCTTCTTGTTCTTCCCTTTCTTCTGTTCCTTTGCCTTCGTCTTAGAACCTTTTTTTGAGGAATCAACTAACAGAACTGCCTTCTCCTCATGCTTCACAGAAGGCTCTACAGTCTTCAGCATATTGAGGAGCTCAGGAATAGTGGATTCTAATTTGTTCATCCGATAGTTCATCACAAATTGTGAAAAACTCTTGGGCAAACAATGCAGAATTAAGTCAATACTTAATTCATGATCCATCACAAACCCGAGGGTGGCTAACCGCTCAATGTACCCGTTCATCTTTAGCACAAACTGCACTACAAACAAACCTTCTTGTATCTTCGTGGTGAAGAGGAGCCTGGAGACTTCGAACCTTTCGGATCTCGCTTGCTCATTAAACAACTCATGAAGATGGAAGACCATTGTATTAGCATCCATATGCTCATGCTGCTTTTGCAGCTCAGGTACCATCGCAGCTAGCATGATGCAACTCGCTAGTTCAGAATCTGCCACATGTTTTTGATAGACCAACATTTGGTCTGGAGTTGCATCGTCCCTAGGACGGTTGAGAAGTGGCTCTTCAAGGACATATGCTAGCTTTTCCACCTTGAGAACAATTCTCAAGTTTCTAAGCCAGTTCAAGAAGTTAGGCCCAGTCAATTTGTTTGAATCCAAAATAGTGCATAAATTCAAAGACGTCATGATCAATCGATTAACCTAGAAATAAAAAATGAGCATATATGAGAAAATGATTTTAAAATGCATCAACATACATTTATAAATCCCATTCATTTTTCAAATTTCAAAAACCCCAAAATCATTTCGGGAGATCGTAGGTCCATCTCTGAATGGGCTGATATCCATCATAGATATGAACAACCTTGGAGAGAGTCCAACAAGCAATTCATAACTACGATGGTAGGTATCATATATACCGATAGCATATCATGTATATACAACTATCACAATGTGCTATCAACTTATTGAATGTTCACACATACATCGGGTTGTTAACACATTAACAAGTATGCATCATATGCATAGCACCCAACTTCACCTCCCTTAATATCGACTTTGGAGAGAGTCCAACAAGCCGATGCTCCAGGTTAAAGACAACCCATTAATCGAGAAATAGTTTTAATATGGTTAGAGTGCATTCAACCAATTAGCCCAACTTGGAGAGAGTCCAACAACCCAAACAAGAAACAGAACTCTGGTTCTAACCATTTTAATGGAAGGTGTAGGCTTTAATATTGAGTAAGGGTTTTTATGTCTCATCCTCTTTGCATGCAAATAACAATTATCTACATGGCATGACATACATCTACATGTCACGACACGCATGACATAATGATATGCGGCATACAATTATGTCATGTACAAAATTTCCTTATATATCATAACTATTTATGGAAATAAAATATGTTTACGATTTGATTCTCCAAATCAAATCATGATTAAATTAGGAAACAAATTTCCAAATCTAATCACATATTTTATTTGTGAAAATAGTTGATTAAGGAAAGGCAATTTAGGAAACCAATTTCCTAAATCATCAAAACTACTTATGGAAATAAAATATTTTTAAGATTTGATTTCCCAAATCAAATCAAGATTAAATTAGGAAACAAATTTCCAAATCTAATCAAATATTTTATTTATGGAAAATATCAATTTCCATAAATACTTCCAACTTTCCAAAAGTAGAATATTTCCATAAATACTTCTAGACTTTCCAAAATTAAAAATTTTCATAAATACTTCTAACTTTCCAAAAGTAAAAAATTTCCCAAAATACCATTATTACTATCGTAAAATAATTTTACGATTATGTTGAAACACAACCTGGGCTCTGATACCACTGTTGGGTTTCCGGCACCGCGGCGAGTGTGTGTTCGAACATGTTTCGTAAACATGTGCACAACGGAAGTAATAAAATAATAAATCTAATTTATTACAACACACACACCACATGCATGCATAGTACAACATGTGTAGACATAACCGTAAATTCAAATTTTACAATAAAAGGAAATTTATACTACGTATACCTGACGTATCACGTGCAGCGGGAAAAGCATCAACCGAAGCGATCCTCGCTAGAATCGCCTCTATCCGTATCCACGCCAAGTATCTTCGGGATGACTTCACAAAGTCACGAGCCTCGTCTTCGTATGGATTACTAGCCTCATGTTGAAGACGATGTGATCGAGAGAATATCACGATCCGAATCAAAATTCGGATCCAAAACGAGTCCTCAAAATCTCGCTTCTCCACAGAGGTATTCGTCAACCGTTTGACGAATCCTTCATCCTCCACCTATGAGGATTACCGGAGATCGAATCCCCGGCAAGGCTACCACTGTCGGAGCTCCAAACGTCGTCCAAACGACGCTCCGACAATAAGGAAACAAGCTGTCCAGAAAACTGGACAGCTTTGGTGGAGGAATAGGGGCCGGCCAAATAAGGAAGGTTGAAGCTCACCTTGTCGCCGGACCCAAAAGAGATCACCGGAGATCCTCCGGCAGCAGCTCGACGCCGGCAAGGGGAGAGGACGGCAGCTGCTGGACGCCGGGAAGGGGATTTGGGCGGTGGTGGGCGGCACCAAGAAGTTGGCGCCGACCACTTGGAGAAGAGGGAGAGGGTGGGCGGCAACTTTAGGGTTGCAAGGATTAGGGATTAACAAAAACCCTTAAGCCCTATTTTATAGAGAACAAATTCTCTTAATGGTTATTGGATAATAACCAAAAGCCCATTAACCCGCTCCATTAATTTAAGTTAAAATAAACCAAACCAAGATGCTTTATTTTAAGTTAAAACGAACCGATCCAACTTTGGTTCATTCGTTTAAAACAAACCAAACCCCTTTGGTTTATTCTCCTCTATTGGATTAGAACCAAACCAATTTGGTTCATCCATCATGTCTTCATAAGACACGGCCCATCCACGCTTCCATTGCGACTGAAATGATTTCATGCTCGCTCCATGTTTGATCCAACCAAACCTAGTTTCTCTCGGTCTGAGAATCTCATTCTCAAGCTCATTTTAAATCCTTTGGATTATGCTCGTTGTGCGTGTGACCAAATAGGTTTTCAGTTTATGTTGGCCATCTATAATTAACCATTAATTATAGAACGATCATGAGTGGCACCTAGTAGTACATCATGATCGACAATTAACCGAAAAGATCAACGGTTGATCTAGAACTATTTCTGAAACCCTTCAGCAGCTCGAATGAATCGTGCCCCATTCCCTTCACTCATCTTATACCCACTTGGTTCAGGACATGGTCTATAGTGTCAGTCCCCACTAGGCTGACTACGTCACACCTAGCCCAAGTATCATTTCCTCGTCCTACAGATTCTAGTTACTGCACATCTATCAAAGAGTACCTTACTCTAAACTTGTAATGCTTTGGCCAAAGACTTTAGTAACAATCGGACGAGAGGCCATGGGTATACATCTCCTCGCAAGGAGTGGTGAATCCTTTATAGGCTATTCAAACACCTTCAATCACTTCGACTTATACCCAATCATCCCGGGTCCACATCTCCTCAGAGATGCTTGCTTAAGATGTCAAAACATAAGTCTTTATTATCAAGATGACTTGAATACCGCAAGTCAAAGGAACATCGCACTTAAGGTGCAGTAAGAACTTCATTGACATATCTATATATGCAGAGAACCATATGAAGTCTTACGGCTGGTCAATCCAATGAACTAGTTACCGTAACTAGCATCCACGATTAACTCCGGACATCACAATGTCTTCAACCAGTGAGAATCAGCTGCTTTGATACACCAAGGAGCATACCTCTTGCTAGTCTCGACAGAATCAATGGTGTCCAAATCCATCAATTTATCGACTATGGATAATTTCGATACATCGCAATTACACATGTAGAGATACTCACTAGTTGTGATTCAATCACAAATTCTCTCATGCTGTGAATCGTATCGTGGACATTCAGTAAATGAGTTTAAGATCTAATCAAATACATGAAAACATGTATACTCAAATAGTGAATCTTCATTTATCATATAAATGGTTCAAACATAAGGCGATTGCCTTAGGACATATCTCATATATTACTAACAGGCATCAGTCGACTAATGGGATCATCAGTCGACTGCTAAGAGTACCGTTGGCCTACAACAGTCATGATCTGATGTGGTCAAAGGTCGTTGAAACGGTGACAGTCGACTGGTGATCTCAATGGTTTACCTCCACCTTGAAAGAGAGAATAGTGATTGGATTTGAGGGAGTGATTTGTCGAACGAATCATCCATGGACTAGTAGCAAGGGTCGTGAACCACGTTACATCTCAGCGTTAGCTTTTTCTCTTCTTTACTTCTTTGTATTGTTTTATTTGTCTTTGTTTTTTTCTGTTGTGCTAACAACTCTTGTAGACGATTAAGACGATTGAATTCCATCGAGCACATCGTAGGCTATTCAACTCCCCTTCTAGGCGAGCCACGATCCCCCAACAAGTGGTATCAGAACTAAGGTTGTGAAGGGAAAACCATTGCTTCCCACCGCTTCGGTTGCTTGTGCATGGCGATCCTATCTCACATCCCCGGATTAAAAAAATTAATCCGGACGAAGATGGATTACCCAAGCAACCGATTCATCACATGCAATTCGATTTGAATGGTCGCTTGAACAAACTTGTTGTTCAAGCGACCTAACTCTTTTCATCGATTAGCTGCGGAATAGATGATGCACGGATCGCCAGTTTTTGCATTTATTTTCAGGGTCCATGATCATACAATTATAATCCAATTACATAGAAAACGAAATAAAATTAAACAAGAATTATACCTCTTGTTTACCTCTTGATCTTCTACTGTATGACCTATCCTCTTCTTGGACGTTGTGTGGGCAACGATCCTCCAAGAATTGAAGACTCCTAGATCACCTTTTCTCCCTTTTTTTCTTGATCCAAAACAAGCTGTTCCTTTCTTCTTCTCTTGACCGAACAACCTTCTTCTCCCTTTCTCATGTCGGCCACCAAGGAGGGCTCCCCTTCCTTGTTTCCGTCGACTCTAGGGAGAACCAAGGAGGTGCCACCCACCAAGGAGAGCTCTTGCCACCAGCGAAAGAAGAAAGGAAGATGATCCCTCACCGCCGGTCACCAAGAGATGGAGAGGGTTGCCCTTTGCTTGTGTTCCCCGGCCCTAGCTTTAGGAAGGAGGCGCAGGCCACCAAAGGGAGGGAAGGAGGTAGGAGGCGCCGGCCCTAACCCTAGGAGAAGGGTTCTTGCCACCAACACTAGGGAGGAGGAGGAGAAAACTAGGTTAGGATTCGATTAGAGTTTCTAAACCCTATGCTCCCCTTTTATAGTTTTCGCCCAAGCCTCTTTTCAATTGTGTCCATTGAATCTAGGCTTCGTGAGGGTTTTAATAGGTTATAATAGGGACCATGAGGAGGAGTTGGATCTTAGCCACCCAATGGATCCGAACCACACAAACCCGATCCATTAATGATGATTCATTCCACTAGAGGATTATCATTGATCTACCTCACCAGCCTCCATAAATAAATATAAGCTTCATATATTATTTGTACAAATATCTCCCCGTGTTTAAGATATCGAATGTTCGTTAATTAATTAATTTACTTATAATTAATTAATTAACATCTAATTCCATAAGTAGTACCACTCAACTTCATCATTATACTGGACCAAGTCCACCTGCAGTATTTACATGATGATCCTTATGAGCTCCTCAAGGGGACATCATCATTATAATACATAGGACACGGTTTTCTCCTACAACCAACAACACACCATGTAAATAATATTATTTCCCAATTTACTGGGTCTATCGATTTAACCCATAAATCTCGCCCATTGGTAAATCAAAGAATTAAATACTAAGTACATGTGCCCGTTATTATATCGGGATTAAGAGCATGTACACCATAATATCTGATGTCTGATTCAATTATATAGTCAGTATAAATTGAATCACCTCTAAATCGATCCTGCTCAATACACACAAAGTGTACTAGTGTAATTTTATGGTCAAGATAAATCAATACCAAATTACACTACAATCATACCAATGGTTTGTCCAAAACCATCTTGATTGTGAGCCTTTACTTATACTCTACAAGGAACTGATAACATGATCTTCTGTGTGACACCACACACCATGTTATCAACAATGTAAAGTATCAGACAATATGCACATAAAATGCAAACAATGATCATGTGATTCTTATTTCAAAATGAAGATGTTCATACAAATACTAGGCTTTCAGTATACATCCCAACAATCTCCCACTTATACTAAGAGACTATGCTGCTATCAAACTGTCATACATCTGATTCTCATTCCCTCCACATGCCTATCAAAAGCTCTCGCTGGAAGGGCCTTAGTGAAAGGATCTGCCAAGTTATCCTCAAATGCAATCATAGCGACAACAACTTCTCCTCGCTTTACGATCTCTCGTATCAGGTGGTACTTGTGCTCTATGTGTTTACTTGCCTTATGGGCTCGTGGTTCCTTCAAGTTTGCAACTGCACCACTGTTATCGCAATAAATTGTGATATTTCTGGGCAAACCAGGAATCACATCCAAGTCCATCAAGAAGTTCCTGAGCCATACAACTTCTTTGGCTACCTCAGAGGCTACCACATACTCAGCTTCCATGGTAGAGTCCGCCACGCATTTATGCTTGACACTCTTCCATATAATGGCTCCACCTCCCAAGGTAAACACAAAACACGAGGTAGACTTACTGTTATCCCTATCTGATTGGAAGTCAAAATCTGTGTAACTCATAGGGAGTAATTGATCTGCCTGGTATACCAGCATATAATCCCTAGTCCTCCTCAGGTACTTCAATATATGCTTTACCATAGTCCAATGTCCCTGTCTTGGATTACTCTCATATCTGCTAACCATGCCCACGATAAAGCAGATATCCGACCTCGTACATAACATAGCATACATGAGGCTTCCTACCACCGAAGCATAAGGAACCGCCTTCATCTCCTCTATCTCCTTTGATGTTCTAGGGCACATCTTTTTAGATAAAGATACTCCATGCCGAAAAGGTAGAAAACCTTTCTTAGAATTCTACATGCAACGAGCTAAAATAGTGTCTACGTATGAAGCTTGAGATAAGCACAACATCCTTTTCTTGCGATCCCTTATAACCTTGATCCCAAGGATGTGTCCCACTTCTCCCAAATCCTTCGTATCAAATTGTTTGGACAACCATACCCTTACGTCTGACAACACTTTGACATTGTTGCCAATCAGTAAAATATCATCTACGTATAGTACAAGAAATACCACTATGTTTTTGTCACATATCTTGTATATACAAGACACATCCGGACTTTGAATAAATCTATATGACTGGATTACCTCATAAAAGTGGATGTTCCAAGATCTAGAAGCTTGCTTCAATCCATAAATGGACCGATTAAGCTTGCACACAAGATGCTCTTTGCCCTTTGCAATGAATCCCACTGGTTGCTCCATATAGATGTTTTCTTCAAGACATCCATTAAGGAAAGTTGTCTTGACATCCATCTGCCAAACCTCATAATCCATATGAGCAGCAATAGACAAGAGAATTCGGATAGACTTAAGCATTGCTACCGGTGAAAAGGTCTCCTCATAATCGATACCCTCTTTCTGAGTATACCCTTTCGCAACAAGCCTTGCTTTGAAGGTCTCTACCTTCCCATCTGATCCTCTCTTTCTTTTATATATCCACTTGCATCCAATGGCTTTTACACCATTGGGTGGTTCTACTAGCTCCCAGACCTGATTTGAATCCATAGATTCTATCTCAGAATTCATCGCCCTTTGCCAAGGTATCGCATCTTTATCTTGGATTGCATTGTCATATGTATAGGGATCAGGTTCATGTTCTCCAGGGACCAAATCAGAAGATTCTCCCAAGAACATAAATCTATTAGATTGTCTAACAACCCTCCCACTACGACGATGTATCACCTGTGTATCTCTGTGACACGCGGTGCAGTCACTTGTGGTATATCCTCTTGTACCGTTGGTACTGAAGTAGAGGCTTCCCCTCTTAACTCCTCTAGAACAATCTTGCTCATGGGCTTATGGTTCATCCCATAGTCTTCCTCTAAAAATCGGGCATTCATTCTAATGATCACTATCTGATCTCTAGGACTATAGAACAAACAACCTTTCGTTCCTCTAGGATAGCCTATGAACAAGCGCACTTATGTACGAGGTTCCAACTTACCAGCATCTCCCTTCAGCACATGTGTTGGACTCCCCCAAATCCGAATATGTCTTAAACTAGACTTTCGCCAGTCCACAATTCTGTGGGAGTAGAAGGTACTAATTTAGATGGTACCATGTTCAGAATATACACTGTCTTATCTAGAGCATACCCCTAGAATGAATCTGGTAACTCAGAATAACTCATCATCGATTTAACCATCTCCATAAGAGTCATATTCCTTCGCTCTGCCACACCATTCTGCTGGGGTATACCAGGTGCAGACAGTTGGGATTGAATCTCAGCCTCTGATAAGTAACTCCTAAACTCTCCCAAGAGGTACTCGCCACCACGATCAGATCGTAATGTCTTGATACTTTTACCTTGACGGTTCTCCACATCAGCCTTGAATTCTTTGGACTTGTCAAAGCATTCAGACTTGCGGCGCATCAAGTAAATGTATCCATATCTTGAATAATCGTCTATAAAAGAGATGGAATATTCAAAACCACCTCTAGCCTGGATAGACATAGGACCATACAAATCAGAATGAAACAATTCCAACACATCTTTTGCTCTATACCCCTTGGTCTTGAAAGACCTCTTGGTCATTTTACCTTCCAAGCAGAATTCGTAGGTTGGGAAATCTTCCACCACTAATGAACCCAAAGCTCCATCAGCTATCAACCTTTGAATTCTACTCAGGTTAATATGACCTAACCTTAGATGCCAAAGATACGTTTGGTTCATATTCGAAGGTTCTTTTCTCTTATTAGATTTAGAAGACAAGTTATTTATTTCTATTTTCAGCGTGGGAGCTTTTGGTTCAAGAGTGTATAAATTTTCTACCAATGCACTAGAACAGATAATCTCCCTATTCCTTTTTATAACAACTTTGTCATTAAAAGAAATAGAATATCCATCCAAAAACAATTTAAAAACTGAAATTAAATTCTTTTTAAATGAAGGTACATAAAGGCAATTTCATATAACCAAAGTTTTATTCCTATCAAAAGATAAATAAACATCTCCCACTGTAATAGCCACCACCTTCGTAGCATTGCCCATGTAGATGGTAATCTCTCCCTCAGCTAGTCGTCTAATTTCCTGGAACCCCTGCAAAGTGTTGCAGACATGATCAGTGGCTCCTGTATCTACACATAAGGTACTGGTAGATAACACCGCTAACCATATTTCAATGACTAGACCAAAAGATATACCTTTGTTCTGTTTGTGGTGGGGACAGTTCGCCTTCCAATGTTCAGTCTGCTTGCAAGTGAAGCACTTGCCTTTTGATTTCTTCACTCCTCCCTAAGATCCTCCTGCTACCTTTGTTGCACCTTGTTTCTTCTTCATCTTTCCTTTCGGCTTAGAAGTAGAAACCTTCTGAGCAACCAAATCTTGAGAACTCTGACGAAAAAGCCCCTCTGCCACCTGGAGTTCTGTCAGAAGCTCCGCCAACAAATACAACCTCTTATTCATGTTGTAGTTGAGACAAAACTTCTCAAAACTTCTAGGTAGAGATTGAAGAATGATATCGACCTGGGTTTCCCCATCGATCTCAGCTCCAAGGACTTCCAGCTCATTCAAATGAGCCATCATCTTGAGAACATGATCCCTCACGGGTGTTCCCTCAACCATGGTTGTCGTCATCAAGTTCCTCATAGCCTCATGCCTAACATCATGTTCTTTGAGATTGTGTCCAAAAAGTTCCTTGAGATTGAGCATCATGTCATAGGCAGTATTCATGGCTTAATGCTGATGTTGCAATATATTTGACATGGAAGCCAAAATGTAACACCGCGCCATCTCATCAGCCTTGATCCACTTCCTATAACTCTCTTTCTCCTTTTCACCAGAATCATCCGTAGGCTTAGGAGGACACTCTTCAAAGAGTACATATTTGTACTCCTCAACAGTTAAAACAATGTCAAGATTCCTTTTCCAATCAACATAGTTAGGTCCAGTAAGTTTGTTTTCTTTCAGAATCACAGTAAGTGGGTTGAAAATTATTTTGAAAAACCTAAGAATCACATAAATCAAAAACATTAGATTTCAAAAATTTATTGATTCCTCAAACAATAAAATTTTAAAATCAATCAACACCTCAAAACACCGAGAATATCGTATGCCGCGATAGTGTGGCTGTATATGAATTCTACATTTGTAAGAGGAGGTTTTACCTATTAATTTTATTATCCTGTCAACCTTACTTTTTGACAAATTGTAACGCCCATAAAATTCCCTAGCAATTTTACAAGAATTTTTGCATGATTATAATGGGCTTTATGTGGGCTCTTTCAAAAATAAAAGAAAAGGAGCCAAAAAGGGATGCAAGGCCTAGGAATTGAACCCCAAACCTCTAGTAGATAGCTAAGCCCTAAAGATGAATCTAATAACTAGAAGCCCAGCAGGGTTGTAGTATTAGAGGAATATGGGAAATTATAGTTAGGGTTAAGGGAGACTAAGGGACACTTCAAGAGAATAAATAGGGGGAATGAGGGGACATGAGAAACCAAATTGTCTTTCTCTCCTTCTCATCTTCTTCCTCACCGAACCCTAAGCTCCCCTTTTCACCATTTTCCGAGTTCCATCCAAGCAAGAAGAAGGCTAGGTTTGGATTCCCTTAGGTTGTCTTCAAACTAATAGCAAAGCGAAGGATGTAAGTATCCCCCTCACCTGCATACAAGTAGTTTTCGATTGATGTATTTGTTTCAATCCCTTTAAACCATTCGGCCAAGACCTTTGTTTGAGTTTTCCATGAAGATCCATGCCATATCTTGTATGACCATGATGAAGATAGGATGCTAGATGGATTAGGTTAAGTGTTTAACCTTAAAAACCCCAAGGAAATTTCGTCCAAGACCAATATTTGTGCTCTCCATGAAAATCCATGCTAAAACTTGTGTTAATATGAAGATGATAGATGTCTAGATGAGTTTGGTTAAGTGGTTGATCCTCAACCTCGCCTAAAACTCTTGGCCAAGACCATCTAGACCCCTAAGGTGATTTTCTATGCCATGTTTTAGATGAGCTTATGCTATGTTTTGATGCTAGATGAAGATAACATGTTCTATGCTAGGTTTTAAATGAGTTAATGCCATGGTTGATGTTAGAAGAAGATAACATGTTCTATGCTATGTTATAGATAAGTTCATGCTATGTTTTTGATGGTAAATGAAGATAACATGTTGCTTGTTTAACCTAGATTTAAGTGGATGAACCTTTAGGCCCCTTGAACCATTCGGCCAAGTCCATCTAGACCCCTAAGGTGTCTTTCTATGCTATGTTTTGGATGAGTTCATGATGACTTTTGGTGTTAGATGAAGATAACATGCTCTATGCTAGGTTTTAAATGAGTTCATGTCATGTTTGATGTTAAAAGAAGATAACATGTTCTATGCCATGCTATAGATAAGTTCATGCTATGTTTTGATGGTAAATGAAGATAACATGTTGTTTGGTTAACCTAGATTTAAGTGGATGAACCTTTAAGCCCTTTGAACCATTCAGCCAAGACCCCTAATATGTTTCTATGCCATATTTTGATTGAGTTCATGATGACTTTTGATGTTAGATGAAGGTAACATGGTGTTGGTTAACCTAGAGTTAAGTGGTTGAGCCTTATGTTCTTTAAACCCATTCGGCCAAGACCCATTTAAGCCTAACATGCTATGATCTATAAATTACCATGTTATGTTTTGAATGTAGATATAGGTAACATGTGAAAGCTAAACTAGATTTAAGAAATGGATCTTAGGTTGTCATGGAACTCTCGGCCAAGGTTTATTTAAAACCCTAAGCGCCCTCCCATGCCATGCTTATTATGTTAAAGAATTAACATGTGGTTAGTTAGACCATATATAAGTTGTTTGGTGTTTAAAACTTTGATAGAACTCCATGAAGTTTAGGTCATTCCATGTATACTTGTTCATGATGTTTATGCCTTATGCCATGCTTATTATGTTAAAGAATTAACATGTGGTTAGTTAGACCATGGAACTCTCGGCCAAGGTTTATTTAAAACCCTAAGTGCCCTCCCATGCCATGCTTTATATGTTAAAGAATTAACATGTGGTTAGTTAGACCATATATAAGTTGTTTGGTGTTTAAAACTTTGATAGAACTCCATGAAGTTTAGGTCATTCCATGTATGCTTGTTCATGATGTTTATGCCTTATGCCATGCTTATATGTGCGTGATGTTGTGATCATGTTATGCTCATTACCATGTGATTATATGAATGTATGATGTGTTATAATGAAGGAACATGATGTGCATGAAAGAAAACATGATATGATATGAAGAAGAAATATGTTATGAAAGCCATATGATATGTTATGAAGAAGAAATATGTTATGATATGAAGAAGAAAAATATGATATGCCTTGATAAGGAACATGATATGTTTATGAAATGAAATATGATATGTTATGATAAGAAGCATGTATGTATTTTACTTTCGGCATGGCTTGTACCAGGACCCTAACAAGGTCCAGGGGATGGGCTCCCAGATGCCCTAGGCCGACGGTCATAAGTACGGGCTTAGGATGAGCCTCTATGTTATGTTGCCCCTAGGTCGACGGGCATAGTACGGACCTAGTATGACGATGATGATGTGGTACAATGCCGAGCCCAATATGTTGAGATTTATGTTCAAATACCTATAATATATGTTTCGAAGAGCATCGTGCATATACCTTTATGTTATGCTTGCTTATGTCTATGATGTTATGTTTATGTTATGCCTGCTTATGTCTACGATGTTATATTCAAGTTATGTCTGCTTATGTCTTTGTATGTTTACATGTTATGCTTACGTATGGTTTTTGTGAGTAGGACAATATCTTACTAAGCCTATGTGCTTATAGTTTATGTTCCCTTGTATTGCAGATAAGGGTAAAGGGTGGCTAAACTAAAGGGAGCAGCAGGAGGGGCAAAGTGTGTGTGGTAGTGGCATGGTGGACGAGATCTGTTATGTTCTTTATGCATGTTTTCCCTAAGATGATTTAGTTATGAATTTGAACTAAGTACTTATAAACTGATGATGCATGCCCCATGTTTAAGAAGAAGTATCTATGAAATAATGATGCATGTTCTGTGTTAAGAAGAAGTATCTATGAAATGACGATGCATGTTTATGTTTAAAAGAAAAAAAATAAGTCTAAAGTCTTCCGCTGTAATGTAATGTATGTATGTACGATCGCGTCACGCGCCGCCCTACAGACCCTTGGGAAAAGGGTGGGCATGACACAAATAAAATTAATAGTTGGTTCCTCTTCGGCCCTACAAATAAAAGCAGTGACTCCGATGGGGAGGATACTTTTATTTGCATCTAAGTGTTTACCATTACCCGATACTAAGGCAATTATCTCGGATTATGTGCCTTCCGATGGGGAAGTACACACGCTCCTAAATAACTTCCTATTACCATATTTGACCTAGTGATCCGCAAAACAAACTCATCCGATATGGAGGAAGACACTCAGAGCTAACGTGCAAGTTTGTTCGCATCACATGTCAAATTGTAATGGAGGTCACGGGAATTAAAAAAATATCCCTCTCCCACTTAGTAATTTAAAATTGAGGAATTTTAACTATGCAAGCACAACAAGCATATAAACCAAAAGCAATAAATATGAAAAGTAATAAATTTTCCAACTATTATGACTTTTGTTCTCCAATATGTCTCCAGTCATGTTGGCACCTCATCCGCTCCTCCCTTCACCATGTACAAGCCATCCTCTCGAAGGGGATCCGAGCCAAGAAAAATTATTTTAATTTACATCCATCGATCCTATACTCTACAAAGGAGTGTACATGAAATCTAGATCGAAAGTAAACTAAAATAAAAGAGTGACTAAACAATGTCATACTTAATTACAAAAATTAAATACTAGCCTCGTCAACCATAAGGATTCAAATAATATTACAATTATACACACACAATCACATACAACCACATATGGCCATAATAGTTGGATCTTATTCCTGCAAGCAAAAAGTTAGCCTACCCGCATCCTATTATTATCCGACATATATTATATATGATAAGTGCATTAAAGTAACCGAATCCAAAATACACAAAACCAGAAACTGTGGCTCTGATACCACTTGAAGGGAAAACCATTACTTCCCACCACTTCGGTCGCTTGTGCATGGCGATCCTATCTCATGTCCCCGGATTAAAAAAAATTAATTCGGACGAAGATGGATTACCCAAGCAACCGATT
This sequence comes from Wurfbainia villosa, assembly GCA_025175895.1. Taxonomy (NCBI): domain Eukaryota; kingdom Viridiplantae; phylum Streptophyta; class Magnoliopsida; order Zingiberales; family Zingiberaceae; genus Wurfbainia; species Wurfbainia villosa. Next base: position 31,096,679 of record CM045995.1, read on the forward strand.
CATCATCATGCTATTCAATTTGAGTGGTTGCTTGAACAAACTTGTTATTCAAACAATCTAACTCTTTTCCTCGATTAGTCGCGGAATAGATGATGTATGAATCACCGGTTTTTGCATTTATCTTTGGGGTCCATGATCATACAATTATAATCCAATTACATAGAACAAGAAAGAAAACTAAACAAGAATTATACCTCTTGTTTACCTCTTGATCTTCTATTGTATGACCTATCCTCTTCTTGGACGTTGTGTGGGCAACAATCCTCAAAGAATTGAACCATCCTTGATCACCTTTTCTCCCTTTTTTTCTTTATCCAAAACAAGTTGCCTCTTTCTTCTTCTCTTGACCGAACAACCTTCTTCTTCTCCCTTTCTCATGTTTGCCACCAAGGAGAGCTCACCTTCCTTGTTGCCACTGACCCTAGGGAGAACCAAGGAGGTGCCGCCCACCAAGGAGAGCTCTTGCCGGCGGGCAAAGAAGAAAGGAAGATGATCCCTCACCGCCGGTCACCAAGAGATGGAGAGGGCTGCCCTTTGCTTGTGTTTGCCGGCCCTAGCATGAGGAAGGAGGCACCGCCCACCAAAGGGAGGGAAAGAAGTAGGAGGCGCCGGCCCTAACCCTAGGAGAAGGGTTCTTGCCGCCAACACTAGGGAGGAGGAGGAGAAAACTAGGGTATGATTCGATTAGAGTTTCCAAACCCTATGCTCCCCTTTTATAGTTTTCGCCCAAGCCTCTTTTCAAAGGTGTCCATTTGATCTAGGCTTCATGAGAATTTTAATAGGCTTATATAGGGACCATGAGGAGGAGTTGGATCTTGGCCACCCAATGGATCCGAACCACACAAACCCGATCTATTAATGATGATCCATTCCACTAGAGGATTATCATTGATCTACCTCACCAACTCCCATAAATAAATATGGGCTCCATATATTATTTGTACAAATATCTCCCCATGTTTAAGATATAGATTGTTTGTTAATTAATTAATTTACTGACAATTAATTAATTAACATCAAACTCCATGAGTAGTACCACTCAACCTCATCATTATACTGGACCAAGTCCACTTGTAGGATTTACATGATGATCCTTATGAGCTCCTTAAGGGGACATCATCATCCTAATATATAGGACACGGTTTCCTCCTATAATCAATAGCACACCATGTAAATAATATTATTTCCCAACTTACCAGACCTATCGATTTAACCCATAAATCTCGCCTATTGATAAATCAAAGAAATAAATACTAAGTACATGTGCCCGTTATTATATCGGGATTAAGAGCATGTACACTATAATATCTGAGGTCCAATTCAATTATATAGTCAGTATAAATTGAATCACCTCTAAATCGGTCCTGCTCAATACACACAAAATGTACTAGTGTAATTCTATGGTCAAGATAAATCATTACCAAATTACACTACAACCATGCCAATGGCTTGTCAAAAACCATCTTGGTTATGAGCCTCTACTTATTCTCTACAAGGAATTGATAACATGATCTTCTATGGGACACCACACACCATGTTATCTACAATGTAAAGTATCAGACAATATGCACATAAAATGCAAACAATGATCATGTGATTCTTATTTCAAAATGAAGATGTTCATAAAAAATATAGGCTTTTAGTATACATCCCAACAGATTGCTTGTCACCGAAATCACCACCGCAACAAGCACAACAAAAATGGTCGGCTCCAACATCCATCTGCCTAAATTCGAAAGGGACTTCGCTTGGTGGAAAAAGTGAATGGAGGTATTTTGCAAGATCAATTTTGAAATTATGCATATCATGGAAAATGGTTTTGAGATACCTAGGGATGAAAAGGAAGGCTAATAAAAAAATTTAGGTGGACTAAGAAGCAAAGAGAGGAGCACCTTGCAAATTCAAAAGTCAAGCTCCATCTCTACAACGTGCTCCCTCAACATGGGATCAACCGAATAGGAGAATGTGCAAGCGCGAAGGAGATGTGGGAAAAACTGGTAGAGCTTCATGAAGGCACCTCCGAAGGCATGTTAGCAAGAAGGGACCTCTTCCACTATCAATTAAACAACATCAAGGTTGACAAAGGGGGGAAGGTATTATCTTTGCATTCTCATTTTAAAGGAAAAATTAATGGCCTATCAAGTGTAGGAGAAAAGCTCTCCAACCGGGACATGATCATGAAGGCTATAGATGCATTACCTAGATCAACCAAATGGAGTTCCATGGTCGACTCATTCTACATCTCAAAGAATCTAGAGGTAAGCACTCTAGAAGAATTTTTCTCTACCATGGAATTGCATGAAACTATACTTGAAGGTATAGTAGAAGAACCAAGGAGCAACCAAGGGGAGTAGCGCTTATGGCTGACAAAGGAAAGAAGAAGGAGACTCCACCCTCCTCATCGAATGAAGAATCATCCTCTTCAATGGATAGCAATGAGGAGGCCTACATGGTAAGAAAGGTGAGACATGCTCTTAAGAGTTTTAAATTTAACAAGTCTTATGATAGGAGAAGGCCAAGAAGAAAAGTTATTTGCTATAAATTCCAAGGAGAGGGATACATGAGAGATGAATGGCCTCTCTTGAACAAAAGCAAGGATGAAAGGAAGAAGAGTGACAAGAAGAAGGAAGGGAAGAAGAAGGAAGAGAAGAAATCGAAAGATAAAGGATAGAGCAAAATGCAAAACTTGAAGGCCACATGGGATGATCCATCCTCATCGGAGGAAGAAGAAGCATTCACAAGCCTTGCACTTATGGCGATAGAAGACATAGTCTCTGCCTCATCCCAACAAGAAGGAAGTACAAGTGAGGAGGAGAGTTCAAATGTAGGGGGAGCATCATCATCTTCATCAGATTCGGAAGAAGAAGATATAGTAAGTGTTAGGGGAATGAACCCATGTATGATGCGATTTTTATGTGTGTGGCAAAGGGTTTAAGTTAGGATTGTTATATGATTTGATATGTGTGTTGAAGTCATGAAGGACTTAATAATTCACACATGGGATTGGCTTGACGAAAGCATTGGTGAGTTCACCATCTCATGGCTCGGGTCTTTGAGTCGGTGAAGGACGACATTGCGAAGCCGTGCGCTTGGTGCATCTGAGGGACTACCAGACAAGCAACATTGGAGCGAAGCCAAGGAAGTAGACTTCAGGGCAAGACATGAAGGATGGCATTGCCAAGTCGTGCGCTAGGTGCATCCGAGGGACGTGGTCGGACGAAGAGAACTTCGGTGAGGGACTTTAAGGGAGATGAGAGAATGAGCAAAGTGTAACGTAGTTCATAGGTGAACTTGGCTGAATGGCTAAGTTAAGTGTCGGATGCTCAACTAAGTGGGTTGAGGTTTTACCCGACCATCGGATGCTCAAACACATGGTTGTTTGAGGTTTTACCCGACACCAGTCGACTGATATAGATATCAGTCGACTGCTCTGGGTTGATGGCACTCGACTGGTGCTCGATCAGTGTTCGACTAAAGTTCTTCTAGCCCAACAATCGACTTCTAGGGTTTGGCAGTCGACTGCTCGACCATCAATCGACTGCCAAGGGACGATAGTCGACTGATCAAGGTGAATTCGGGTACAGAAGGTTTTGGAGTCAACTGATCACTTCGATCACTTGACTGATGGCTCCATCAGTCGACTGATAGAGATGATCAGTCGAATGATGTGGGAGACGTTGGTTGGAAGGCAACATGGATGAAGCCGTTGGGAGGCAATGGCTACAACAGCAGTTGACTGCTCACTGCCCAACGGGAAGAATGGCCTCTTCCCTATGAGAAGAGGCCTTGGGTCACTTTGGGAGGTTAATACTTCTACTCTAAACTTCTCCCAAGTGCCCAAAACGTTTTCTACTCCTCTTACTTGCTTTTATTTCAATCTTATTTTAAGAGGGAGTGATTGTAAGAAAGGTTTACCTCCACCTTGAAGGAGAGACTAGTGATTTATTTGAGGGAGTGATTCGTCATATGAATCGTCCGTGGATTTGCCGCAAGAGCTGTGAACCACGTTACATCGGCGTGTTTGTGTTCGCTTTCTCTTTACTTATTTTGTTTAGATTAATTGTCTTTGTCATTGCATTTCCACTGCACTAACGATATTGTAGAAGATTAAGATGTGAGCATTTTCCATCGTACACATCGAGGGCTATTCACCCCCCCCTCTAGCCGGCCACCGATCCTCCAACAAGTGGTATCAGAGCAATGAACTTGTCGAGGACTCATCGCCAACATAAGCACGACAAGAAATGGCCGGCTCCAACATTCATCCACCCATGTTCAAGGGCGACTTCACATGGTGGAAGAAAAGAATGGAAGTATTTTTCAAAACCGACTTTGAAATTATGCTTATCATGGAAAATGGTTTCTAAGTACGTAGGGATAAAGAAGGGAGGCTAATAGAAAAGTCAAGATGGACAAAGAAGCAAAGGGAGGAGCACTTGGCGAATTCAAAGGCAAAATATCACCTATTCAATGTTCTTCCTCAACAAGAGATAAATCGGATAGGAGAATGTGCAAGCGCCAAAGAGATGTGGGAGAAGCTAGTGGAGCTTCATGAAGGCACCTCGGAAGCCAAATTAGCAAGAAGGGACCTTCTTTGCTCCCAATTGAACAATATCAAGCTAGATAAAGGGGAGAAGGTCTTATCTCTTTATTCACATTTTAAGGAAATAATAACCAGTTTATCAAGTGTAGGAGAGAAGCTCTCCAATAGAGACATGATAATGAAAGCCATAGATGTCTTCCCCCGGTCTTCAAAATGGAGCTCCATGGTGGACTCGTTTTACATTTCCAAGAATCTAGAGATAAGTACTCTAGAAGAATTCTTTTCAACTGTGGAGTTACATGAAACTAGGCTTGAAGGCATAATTGAAGAATCAAGCATAAAGCCAAGGGGCTTAGCACTCATGGCCAACAAGGGAAAGAAAAAGAAGGATACGCCACCCTCCTCATCCGATGAAGATTCATCTTCCTCATCAATGAATAGCAATGAGGAAGCATATATGGTAAGGAAGGTAAGGCGTGCATTGAAAAATTTTAAGTTTAACAAATCTCATGATAGGAGAAGGCCTAGAAGAAAAATTATTTACTACAATTGGCAAGGAGAGGGACACATGAGAGATGAGTGCCCCTTATTGAACAAGAGCAATGATGAAAAGAAGAAACATGACAAGAAGAAGGAAGGCAAGAAAAAGGGAAGACAAAAGCCCACAACCTTAAAGTCGTGACGTAGGATGATCTATCATTATCATCGGGAGAAGAAGAAGCCTTCACAAGCCTTGCACTAATGGCGATAAATGACTTGGACTCCACCTCCTCCGAAAAAGAAGAAACAAGCTCAAGTGAAGGGGGAGCCTCATCATCATCATCATCGGAAGGGGATTGGGTAAGTGAGGTAACAAATCTCTCTCCCAAAAAGATTGTTTCAATGATTTCTAGTCTAACTAAGGACTTGTTTATGAGTAAGAAGAAAAACAAATGCATGCAAAATGAAATTAAGGAATTAGAAGAAAACTTGAAAATGCATGCTCACATGATAATTCTATTTCTTCTAATGTTAATGATGCATGTATTGAAGAAAATAATACCTTAAGGGAAAAGGTAGATCATTTAACTAAGGCCCTAGAAAAAATCACTATTGGCTCCAACACATTGAACATGATTATTGGGAGCCAAAGGGCAAGCTTTAACAAGAAAGGCCTAGGTTATAAGGGAACCAAGAATGAAAAGGCCTACCATTGCCTAATTGCTAGGGGTCAAGCCAAAACAACTACAATGGTAGCTAGAAAATGGATCCCAAAGGAATACTTGTTGAACTCCATAGGAAAGAATTTGTATTGGGTTTCCAAGTCAATCCTTAAGGGTTAGAGGAACTTAGAATAGTCAACCATAAGTGGAATTAATTTATATCATGATAAATGGTTGACTTAGGATGATGTGGGTAGTGATATTTGAATTATAAGCATGGTGAATGATGTGAGTATAATGTTTAAATCATGATACTTGATATACATCTTTATAATCATGATTCATGATTTGGATTGTAGTGTTGGGTGATGATAATGTGTGACCTATGAATTGAATGATATACTTGATTTATCATGATGTGTAGTTAAGGATAATTACTTGAATTCGAGGTCATGCTTGTTGATACTTAACCTTGATAGAAATTGCATGAAATTGGTGGTTAAGTACAATACTTTAGGTACACCTCACACTCACTATAGGCTAACTTGATTGAAAACATAGCATGGGTGAGATGTTAGGTTGATACAAATGACTCACTTATGATTATAATATTTTGATGGGTCATTAAGTGTATCATGACATAGCAATCATAGACCAACTATGGGGAAAGAAAATGTTTAATCAATAGACATATTGCCCATAGATCATAGTTGGATATTTTAAATGTTTTAAAATCATTTCATGTTTTATAAACTGAGACTTCATGTTTTAAATCATTTCAAGGCAAAACTAGGCTTTCAAGTTGATAAAAACTTTAGTGATTTTCAACATCTTTGAGTTTTTGCCAAACTTTTGAAAATAGGATTAATTTTCATATCAAACTATTTTTCATTGATAAAGGTACTTATGAGAAATGTGTTCTCTGAATTTCATGATTTTTAGAATTTTTTAGATTTTATAATGCATTTCTAAAATTCGGTTCTGAAAATCAGAAAAGCTAGAAATCAAGTGCCAGTCAACTAGTAGTATGAACCAGTCGACTGATGTACTGTGCACGAGCACAATAAGCTATGTTATCAGGTATTAAGTCTGATTTTTGTTATTTTCTTCCTTTAGACTTGATGTCATGCTTATATAACATATATTAGATGTTTTTGATGGTATCAAAGGGGGAAAAATATGTGAGTTTAAGTTAATCATGCTAGGGAGAGATTAGCATATGTTAAGGGGGAGTTGCATGTATTTAGGGGGAGTGTTTGATACTCATGTTATTTTACATGCTTTCTTGCCTTATGTATTTGTTAATGTTTTACCTAACTTAAATGGATTGCCACACATTAAATGGATTACCTAACTTAGGGTTTTGATATGTGTGTCAAAGGGTTTAAGTTAGGATTGTTATATGATTTGATATGTATGTTGAAGTTGTGCAGGACTTAGTAATTCACACATGGGATTGGCTTGACGAAAGCATTGGTGAGTTCACCATCTCATGGCTTGGGTCTTTGAGTCGGTGAAGGATGTCATTGCGAAGCCGTGCACTTGGTGCATCCGAGGGACCACCGGACGAGTAGCTTTAGAGTGAAGCCAAGGAAGTACACTTCAGGGCGAGATGTGAAGGATGGCATTGCAAAGTTGTGCGCTTGGTGCATCCGAGGGACGTGGCCGGACGAAGAGAACTTCGGCGAGGGACTTCAATGGAGATGAGAGAATGAGCGAAGTGTAACGTAGCTCATAGGTGAACTTGGTCGAATGGCTAAGTCAAGTGTCGGATGCTCAACCGAGTGGGTTGGGGTTTTACTCGACTGTCGGATGCTCAAACAAATGTTTGTTTGAGGTTTTACCCGACACCAGTCAACTTATATAGATATCAATCAATTGCTTTGGGTCGATGGCACTCGATTGGTGCTCGACCAGTGTTCGACTGAAGCTTTTCTAGCCTAGCATCGACTGCTAGGGTTTGGCAGTCGACTGCTCGACCATCAGTCAACTGATCTAGGTGAATTCGGGTACAGAAGATTTTGGAGTCGACTAATCGCTTCAATCACTTGACTGATGGCTCTATCAGTCGAGTAATGGGGATGATCAGTCGACTGATGTAGGAGCCATTGGCTAGGAGTCAACGTGGATGAAGTCGTTGTTAAGCAACGGCTAAAGTAGCAGTCAACTGATGTCTGCATCAGTCGACTACTCACTTCCCAACAGGAAGAATGACCTCTTCCCTATAAGAAGAGGCCTTGGGTAACTTTGGGAGGTTAATGCTTCTACTCCAAACTTCTCCCAAGTGCCCAAAACATTTTCTACTCCTCTTACTTGATTTTATTTCAATCTTATTGTAAGAGGGAGTGATTGTAAGAAAGGTTTACCTCCACCTTGAAGGAGAGACTAGTGATTGATTTGAGGGAGTGATTCGTCATACGAATCGTCCGTGGATTAGCGGCAAGGGTCATGAACCACGTTACATCGATGTGTTTGTGTTTGGTTTCTCTTTACTTATTTTTTTTAGCTTAATTGTCTTTATCATTGCATTTCCGCAGTGCTAACAATATTGTAGACGATTAAGACGCGAGCATTTTCCATCGTACACATCGAGGGCTATTCACCCCCCTCTAGCCGGCCACCGATCCTCCAACAGTAAGTATGGTAAGAAATCTCCCTACTCAAGAAATTGTTTCCATGATTTCAAGTCTTACTAGAGAATTATTTAGGAGTAAAAAGAAAAACAAATGCATGCTTGATGATATTAGGAAACTAGAAGAAAAACTCAAAAATGCATGCTCACATGATGATTGTATTTATTCTAGTATTATTGATGCATGTATAGAAGAAAATAAGGCTTTAAGGGAAAAGGTAGATTTCCTAACTAAGGCCCTAGAGAAATTCACAATAGGCTCCAACACCTTGAATATGATCATTGGGGGCCAAAGGGCTAGCTTTAACAAGAAGGGCTTAGGATATAAGGGATCAAAGAATGAGAAGGCCTATCATTGCTTAATTGCTAGAGGACAATCAAAGACAACAATGGTAGCTAGAAAATGGATCCCAAAGGAGTACTTGGTGAACCCCATTGGTCAACCATAAGTCAACATAAGTTATATTGGGTTCCCAAGTCTATCCTTAGAGGTTAGAGAAACCTAGGATAGTCAACCATACTTGAATTCATTTTATATCATGCAAAATGGTTGACTTATGTTGAAGTTGGGTAGTATTTGATTTATCATGAGCATGTTAGGTGATAGTGATATAAATCATGATTTGTGATACTTAATTCTATACTTGATTAATGATCATAATATGCATTTAGTAATAATACTTGATTTATGATCATGATATGTAATTATGATAATATGTGTTTTTATGATCATGATGGTATTTTTTTGTATGATATATAGTTAACCTTGGGTAAAATTGCATGAAATTTTGGTTAAGTATAAATACCTTTAGTTACATCTCACAACCCACTTTAGGCTAACTTGATTGAAAACATAACAATGAGTGAGATGTTAGGATGATACAAATGTCTCACTTATGCTTATGACATTTTAGATGGGTCATTAGGTGTATCATAACATAGAGCAATCATAGACCAACCATGTGGAAAGCTTATATTTAATTCATGGACATATTACCCAAAGATCATGGTTTGATATTTTAAATGTTTTAAAACTATTTCTTGTTTTATAAACTGTGAGTTTATGTTTTAAAACGTTTCAAGGCAAAACTAGGTCTTAAAGTTGATACAAAATTGAGACATTTTACAACTTTTGAAGTTTTGCCTAATTTTCGAAAATAGAATGAATTTTATTGAAAAATTATTTTTCATTGATAAAGGGACTCATTAAAAATATGTTACCCAAATTTCATGATTTTTTGAATTTTTAGTGCATTTCTGAACTTGGGTTAAAAATCAGAAATGGCTAAACTCTGGTGGCAGCCGACTGGTAGTCTGAATCAGTCGACTAATAGACTGTAAACGTGAACAGTAGCCTATTTTCTGGGGTTTTTAGACAGTTTTTGGTATTTATCTTCAATTAGATCTTGATGTCATGTTATATGACATATGTTAGATGATTTTGATGGTGTCAAAGGGGGAGAAGTGTGAAGTTTAAGTTAATCATGCTAGGGGGAGAATTAGCATGTGTTAAGGTGGAGTTGCATGCTTTAAGGGGGAGTGTTTGATACTCATATTTGTTTTACAAGATTTCTTGCCATATGTATTTTTTTAATGTTTTACCTAACTTAAACAAATTGCCACACATCAAAAAGGCAGAGATTTTTAGGGAAATCAACCCATGTATGATGTGGTTTTGATGTGTGTGGCAAAGGGTTTAAGTTAGGTTGATTATGTTGATTTGATATATGTGTTTAAGTTGTGCAGGACATAGTAAATCGCACATGGTTAGCTTTATGATAGCATTAGTGGGTTCACCATCTCATGGCTCGAGTCCTTGAGTCGGTGAAGGATGACATTGCAGAAGTCGTGTGCTTGGTGCATCCAATGGACCGCCGGACGAGGAGTATTGGAGTGAAGCCAAAGGAAGCAGACTTCAGGGTGAGATGTGAAGGATGGCATTATGGAAGCCGTGCGCTTGGTGCATCTGAGGGACAAGGTCAGACGAAGAGAGCTTCGGTGAGGGACTCCAAGGGAGATGAGAGATTGAGCGATTGTAATGGTAGCTCAAAGGTGAACTTGGCCGAATGGCTAAGCCAAGTGTTGGATGCATAAACTTAGGTTTGAGGTTTTATCCGACATTTGGTTAAGTCGGATGCTCAAACAAGTGTCTTCTTTGAGGTTTTACCCGACGCCAGTCGACTGCTATAGAAAGTAATCGACTACTTTGAGTCGATGGAACTCGACTGGTGTTCAACTGGTGGGTTTCTGGCCCAGTAGTCGACAGCCAAGGAACGACAGTCGACTCCTGAAGATGGTTGTAGGCACAGAATCTCTTGTAGCCAACTGATCGATTGACTAGCATGATCGATGGAATCATCAATCGATCATAGGAATACCGCTGACTACAATCTGGACTACGTGATCTCGATATGGATCTGATATGGTCGAAGTCAAATGAACTAGTGACATACAGAAGTCAACTATTGCATGCCCAACGGGAAGAAAGCCCTCTTCTCTATAAAAAGAGGGCTTGGGTGGCTTTGGGAGAAAAATGCTTAACTCCTAAACATACTCCCAAGTACCCTAAACGTTTTCTACTCATCTTACTTGTTCTTATCTCAATTCTATTGTAAGAGGGAGAGATTGTGTAAGAAGGTTTACCTCCACCTTGAAGGAGAGAATAGTGATTGGATTTAAGGAGTGATTCGCCAAACAAATCGTCCATGGACTAGCGGCATGGGTCGTGAACCACGTTACATCTCAACATTAGTGTTTGCTCTTCTTTACTTCTTTGTATTATTTTAATTGTCTTTGTTTTAGTATTTCCGCTGCGCTAACAACTCTTATAGACGATCAAATTCCACCGAGCACATTGTAGGCTATTCAACCCCCCTTCTAGCCGGGCCGTGATACCCCAACACTCTTCATCTCACAGTTCATGTGGATACCGTAGAGGCGTGGACATCCTGACCGTGCTAAGATCTGAACACCTTGAATGCAAGTGTTGCTGACGAGACTATGAAGGGCACACATCGAAGGTAACTACGATTCTCATAGGATAGAATTGATAAAACGAGTATGGTTTTCCCATGGATCTCTGAAGGGATCTTATTTTTACACTGCTTAGTGCTTGTAAAATGTTTCCGAGCGTGCTCAGATTCCCTACAATCCATGTGTATACATAAAACTAATCGTTCTTATAACTACATCTAATTGAGAGATTACCCTTGATGCAAAGCCCTTCGCAATCCTAGCAGTAACTTTTCTTCGAAGGATCTCAGCGTGATCAGGATGGTCATGCCTCTATGGTATCCACATGAACACACACTTTAGAGAATCAAAGTTGTGCTAGCAACACCACACAAGGGGTCTAAGGTAAGAAGGAGTTTCGGCCATGAAGATGAAGAAGAAGAAGAAGAACAAATGGAAAACTTGCCCAAGAATCATGATCCAAAGTCCCCTATTTATATTTATCCTATGAATATGAAAGGTTTTGAATCCTTTTGTATTCCCTATTCAATGCATGATTAATCCATATTAATCATGCATGATAAGAGGTTTCTTCCAACCGTTTGTTTCCCCTCTTCCATGCATGATTGTAGAAGCCGTGCACCTGTGAGACATGGCCGAACGAAGAGAGCTTCGGTGAGGGACTCCAAGGGAGATGAGAGATTGAGCGATTGTAATGGTAGCTCATAGGTGAACTTGGCCGAATGGCTAAGTCAAGTGTCGGATGCTCAAACTTAGGTTTGAGGTTTTACCCGACATTTGGTTAAGTCGGATGCTAAAACAAGTGTCTTGTTTAAGGTTTTACCCAATGCTAGTCGACTGCTATAGATAGCAGTGATTGCTCTGAATCGATGGAACTCGACTGGTGTTCGACTGGTGTGTTTCGCCCAAGTGATCATTGTTGAAGATGGTCACGGTACGTAACCTCCGTAGCCAAGCGATCATTCGTTTGGAATCATCAATCGACTGCTAGGAGTACCGTTGGACTACAACGGTCGTGATATGACATGGTCAGAGGTCGTTGGAACGGTAGCAGCCGACTAGTGACATGAAGTAGTCAATTGTTGCATGCCTAATGGGAAGAAAGTCCTCTTCTCTATAAAAAGAGGGCTTGGTTGGCTTTGTGAGAAAAATGCTTAACTCCTAAACATACTCCCAAGTGCCCAAAACGTTTTCTACTCCTCTTACTTGTTCTTATCTCAATTCTATTGTAAGAGGGAGAGATTGTGTAAGAAGGTTTACCTCCACCTTGAAGGAGAGAATAGTGATTGGATTTAAGGAGTGATTCACCGAACAAATCGTCGGTGGACTAGCGACAAGGGTCGTGAACCACGATACATCTCGGCATTAGCGTTTGATCTTCTTTACTTCTTTTTATTGTTTTAATTGTCTTTGTTTTCGTATTTTCACTACGCTAACAACTCTTATAGATGATTAAGACGATCGAATTCCACCGAGCACATCGTAGGCTATTCAACCCCTCTTCTAGCCGGGCTGCAATACCCCAACACTCTTCATCTCACGATTCGTGTGGATACCATGGAGGCGTGGACATCCTGACCGCGCTAAGATCCGGACACTTGAACGCAAGTGTTGTTGACGGGACTGCGAAGGGCACACATCGAAGGTAACTACGAATCTCATAGGATAGAATCGATAAAACGAGTATAGTTTTCACATGGATCTCTAGAAGGATCTTATTTTTCCATTGCTTAGTGCTTGTAAAATGTTTTTGAGCGTGCTCATTGTTGGATCGAGAAGCATCGCTAGAGGGGGTGAATAGCGAGCGTAAATCTTTTCGTTCGATACACGAGTAAGCGCAGCGGAAAATAAAGAGACACGTTTATTTTACTTTGTTCACAACCCAGCGGTTGCTACTCAAAGACCCTATCCGTCCTAGACCGCGTACGGAGGGCAAAGCACTATAATGTCTCCTCCTCGTTGGAGGTAGGAAACACCGATCACAAAATCGAAAGTACGAGGATGAGGCAACAAGCCTACCTCACCTCGTTATGAATAAAAACAAAGAATACAATATCAGAATATATTACTTGATGCTGCTGCCGACGAAGAAGATCGGAACTTGTCGTCGCGTCGGCGTTATGATAGTGTTGAAGCTTTTGCGTTGTAAGAGCACTTGAGAATAGACTTGATTATGTTTGGAGTTGGAATCCTCCCCTCCTTTTATAGATTTTGGCCTCTGAATATGTCTCCTCATCTTTCGGAATAGATCACGAAGTTGTACAAATTTTATCGCGAAGTGGTCGCGTCAAACGTTATCCGTTTTGACCTAGCACAAAGGCTGATTCGTCACCATCAGTCGACTGATGCCTCCCATCAGTCGACTGATGAGCATCAGTCGACTTGCCAATGTCCAGCAGTCGACTGCCAGCCTAGCCACTTCCCTGCAATAAGAGGTTAGCTCGAAAAATGATAAATGCAACGATTTCTAACCATCCGATCTTGACCTAGACCTTCCACAAGAAGTCTTAGTCGGATCGCCGTCTACGGTCGTCCCCGTACAGAGGATACGACCTTACCATCTCTCACTCACACGAGCTTACCTCGATACTTACTGTGTCGCTTTTTCTTTCGGCCTTCCACTCAATTCCTTCAGCTCCCTCTGAAGTCACTCGAGTGTCGCCCGACCACTACGGCTTCCTCGGGGTGTCGCTAGCCTTCAGCTCCAGCTTTAGTACTTTTCTGCACCCTCGATTTAGCTCATGAGATAACGATGTAAACTTAACTTTGTGTTTTTGCCATCATCACAACACAGGTTCGATTATCTAGTGCCCCTGCACCAACACTCATATTCCCTACAATCCATGTGTATACATAAAACTAATCGTTCTTACAACTACATCTAGTTGAGAGATTACCCTTGATGCATAGCCCTTCGCAATCCCAGCAATAACTTTTCTTCGAAGGATCTCAGGGTGATCAGGATGGTCACGCCTCTATGGTATCCACACGAACACACACTTTGGAGAATCAAAGTTGTGCTAGAAACACCACACAAGGGGTCTAGGGCAAGAAGGAGTTTCGGCCAAGAAGATGAAGAAGAAGATGAACAACAAATGGAAATCTCGCCCAAGAATCATGATCCAAAGCCCCCTATTTATATTTATCCTATGAATATGAAAGGTTTTGCATCCTTTTGTATTCCCTCTTCAATGTATGATTAATCCACATTAATCATGCTTGATAAGAGGTTTCTTCCAACCGTTGGTTTTCCCTCTTCCATGCATGATTAATTCACATTAATCATGCAAGATGAATCCATATCATTCATCTTCTTCAAATTAATTTGAGTCTAACTCAAATTAAACCAATTTGAGTCTTACTCAAATTTGGCCAATCATATTTGAGTCTAACTCAAATCCAACCCTTTCAATGAGTCTAACTTAATGAATCCAATTCAATAGCCTAATGGTTCATTTAGTCAAACTAAAATGAACCCCATCTCCAAAACAATATGTTCTTTGTATCTGACACAATAGGTTCTCGTAACATTGGCAATGTCTCTAAAACCCTTTTAGAAACATAAGTAATGAGTGACATGTAGCAATGCATCATTGCTACCCAAATGATGAGAATGTCGAGATCCAACATCACCTTTTTGTGACTATTATCTTGCATTACTCAATCCTTCTATCCTTGATATCTAGATTGATCAATAAGGCATAACTCCTATCATCCTCTTATCAATCTTCTTGATCCCCAAGTAGACTACACCAATCAAATGAGCTCAATATCTCATATTGACTTATTTGAGCATGACCATGCATTTTAGTAGTCCTACTTTATTAAGGGGCTGACATATATCACTTCCATCATATGTAAGGGATAGATCACATCTATATCACTTACATCCCTCCTCATAATTCATTGCATACCTAGTGATTGACTTTATAGTCCACCTTATTACACGTGACGTTTGACGATACCAAAGTATACAACTCCTTATGTAGGGAACCATAGTGATTTTAGGTCTAAGGACTATTCATACAAAAAGTCACTATGAGAATGTTTATGACACTCATATGACGATCCATGAAACATTCTCATGGCGGGTCAGTTTAGTACATATTCTCTAATATATACCCATGTGTCAACTTGATATCCTATATCCATGACTTGTGAGATTAAGTCATCAGTTGATCTACATGCTAGTCTCAACGTATTAATATTATCCTTGTATATTAATACTTGACTAAGAACAGTTATGAGTAGTGTTCTATATATCTATAGTATCCCACTATCAAGTCACCAACTTGATATGTCGTAGACTAGAACCAACTACCCTAGGATATTATTATATTTATTCAAATGACACATCAATAAAAATAATATAATAATCTTAAACATTTCCTTTCTTATGAAATATGATACAAAAGTTCCCTTACCAATCATCTCATAATTGACACTTAGGGCAAATACTAACAACCTCTACTTCCGAAAGAGAAGAAGAATCCAACCAAGAGTCTCCTACCACCAACCAAGAAGGTAACTCAAGCATGATAAATAAAAAAAAAATCACATAATATATTTTGAGTTTAAGGAGCAAGGGCATTATAAGAGTAAGTGCCCAAAAAGAGTCATGAAGACTCAACCGACACCAAAGGCTAAGGAGAAGACCAAGGAAGATGGAGCCCCAATTAGGAATAGCAAGGAGCACATTGTGTGCTTCAAATGTCAACAAAAGGGAAACTATAGAAGTCAATGTCCTAGGGGGAGTCACCTTACCACGGACAAAAGGAAGAGCTCAAATGTAGAGGGAGCTAAGCCAAACCCTAAGGTATATTTCAATAATGCTCTTTCTTTATGTAAGGATAAAAAACATGCTAGGAATAATTTTAATGCACTCACTATTGTTCATGATAAAAGGCATACTAGTAGTAAGCCTAAGGATCAATTTAAAAATAAATATTTTTATTTAGGGGCTAAATCGTATAAAATTAAACCAAGGACAATTCTAGAACCCTCCCACCTAAGAAAAACAAGAACCTAGGCATAAATCCAAAGAAATCTAGATACATGTCTTGAAAGAAGAATATATCAAGAAGTAATGAAAATTCAAAATTTGAGATATTAGAAAAGGAAAACTAAGCCTTGAGGTCAAGGCTTGAGAAATTAGAAAATACCCTTGCAAAAATGACAAATTTAAGTCAATGGTCAAGTAGTCAAAGGTTTGAGTCTAGAAGAAAAGCATTGCCTAAGGACAAGAATGGCTTGGTTCACAAGCCCAAGTCAAAAGTAGTCATGCCTACCTACCACAATTTTTCATTTTACTATGGAACCATCTCTAGGTCTAGAAAAACCAAGGTGACAAGGGAAGTTATCCCTAGAGTTGACCATGGTAGATGTCTAGTGGTGGCTAAGGTTTTGAAGAAACCTCGAAAAGTCACTAACAAGATTACAAGGGGAGTTTCCCCTAAGGTTAACCTAGATAAGACCCAAATGATCAAGGCTTCAAAGCCTAGGAGGGTCATTAGGAGGGTAGCTAAGGAAGTCATCCTTAGCGAGTACCTAGTTAACCCAAGGAGCTCCAATAGGTATTGGGTTCCTAGGAGGGTGATCCCATCACGCTAGATGGGTTTAGGGAATGTCAACCCTAAATGGATGGATAGTTAACCTAACTATGGTAGAGTTGACACTTTAGGACATTTTTAAGGTTAAGTGATACATTGAAAATGAATTTAGATTTTAATCCTAAAAGATTTTAGGATGTGCCAATCGAATTAAAGGTTTGAAAAATCAATCATAATTGACACAATTAGATTTTAGAGCCATAGTGTGTACTTTTGGATTTTTGCCACACTTGAGGGAATTTAGGCATAATGACAAAATTGATATAATTTTAATAAATGGCAACTAGGCTTTAAATCTAGGTATTCTTATACCTTTATATTTTATTTTTCATGCTTTGTTTTCCATATGTAATGTCATGACATCATGCTTCATATTAAGTATTTAAAATGTCATGATAATGCTTAGGGTAATATGTCATGTTTATATTTATGTCTATATTTATGCCATGACATCATGATTATTGGCAAATATTTTAAATTATGCACATTTTTATGCCATGATCACCATTCATGCATTTAAGATAATTAAAATGAAATTAAGGACAATGACATGATTTGAAGTCCCATGATAAGAAAATCAAATAAAGTTACCTAGATAAGATGCATGAGGCCTTAGATAAGGAAGAACAAAAACTCACATCTCACAAAAATATTAAATTGACATGTGTGTGTATTGATACACCCTAGACACATGTGAGATGTTAAGAAAATGAGTTAAGTTCAAGGTGCAGAGTTCTTGCATTTAGATAAACTCAAACTCATAATATGACATTGATGAATCATGAGGAAAGCTAATGTACAAGTCATGTACATCTAATCCATAAACCATGGTTCAAAATAAGGTTTTGAAAACATTTTAAAATTATTTTGAAAAATTTTGGTGAAGTCTATCTTTTGATAGCAATCACCATTGAGAAAATTGGTACAAAGTTAGACAAAAATATTGAAGTTTTCAATGATTTTGAACTTTATATCAATCTCTTAATTTAATGGGTATTTTATATGAAAATATTTTTCACCCATTGTATTTCATGTAAGTAATATACGTATGAAGTTTCATGAATTTTTAAAATATGTATATTTACTTATGAATTTTCAAAAACTCCAATTCTAAAATTAATCTCTACATTTTGCAGAAACTAGTCGACTGCTGCTTGGAGTAGTTAACTGGTGATAAGGCAGTCGTTTCCTGAAGCAGATTTCGACTAAACAAGGTTTGTTTAGCCATGTATCATCTATTTTATGGTACCCTAACGTTTAATGACCCTAGGATATGATTTGGAAAATATTAAAAGGGTGAAATGATCATTGAAAATGATTAGGAGACTTAATTATGGTGAGTATCAAAATTTAAGGGAAGTTAAGTTCAAGTTTGAACCTTTACCCTTATTTTCGATGCTTTAAGTTTCCTATAGGCTTAGGAACTCACCAAGGATATTATTCGTGCAATGGTCAAGAGAGAGTAAGCATTTAGGGGGAGTGTTGATTTGAGTAAAACATATAGGGTTTTACGAGTAGTTTTTGCTCACATCTCGTTACATTTCATACTTGTTTCATGCATATTTCATTTTGTTTTGCATGCATTTCATATTTTCTAGTTCGGAGATCTGCTCATTGTATTTTTGTGTGCAAGACAACATTTTACAAGGAAAATGACACATTCTTTGAGCAAAAGAAAGACATTTGGTAAAAGGAATAGAAGGGGACACGGTCTAGTTGTGTGAATCCACACGACCATGTCCAAACCACGAATTTGGTCACCCCAGTGCCACACATGACCTGGCTGTGTGGATCCACATGGTTGTGTGGTGTCGGCTTATTTCGACGCGACTAGGGTTCTTTCGTGGCTTCGGGCAGTGCCGGATTCAAGTCTATAAAAGGAAAGCCACACCCAAACCCTAGGGAGGAGGCATGATGACTGGGACGACACACTGATGCCCTAAAAAGCATCGAAAACTCACAACGGGGAGGAAGGATACGGCGAGAGGATCGTAACCTACGGTCCAACATTGAAGAGAAGACCTAAGAGTATTGTAATTAACTTTCTATACATCTCCCGCATTGTAATGACTTATTCTATTATGCAATGTGTTCATTCTTTTCCGTCTATGGAGTAGAATCTTTGATTATAGGATTAGGGAGTAACTTGTGTACGTAGAACATGCTAGATTGAATGTTAATTCTATTTTTGAATTTCTATTCGCATTTAGTGTTTGTTTGATTTAATGAAGATTGTGTTTTGGTTTTCTATCTATTGTGCATAGCTGATACAAAGGGTGACAACCCTTGTATCAAAGATCTAGGGGAATTAAGGAGGAACCAAGTGGTTGTCCTCACCTCTGATAACTGTAGGTAGAAGAGTATGATGGAGTAGGGAACGGGACACGTTCCGACCCTTCATAGGGATTGATTTGGCATCCTTGTACCGTCTATCCTATCTTAACGAAAGGGTCGGCCTGGTTAAGGATAGATAGTTCCCGATATAAGCAAAAGCTCATCGAGAAAGGGTATGATGTCCCTTCCACAAGACCCTAATTAGAGGACCAGACAACATTTAATTGATTAGCATGTTCCATGTTGCACAAGTGAAACCGAAGTCCTAGGATCCCTTTTTGAACCTTGAACCAACCTTCCCTTCCTCTGTGTGACACCGTACTTGAGTTACGGCCACTGTCAACCTCGTAACCACTACCCTTAAAACTAAACTTCGAACAATAACGTCCATCGAACAATTGGTACTTGAATCTCAGTCTCTGTAGGATAGATAATCTATTTATTACTTGATGGCATCCGTGCACTTACGGGTGTTGAGTGCGAGTGTGCACTTCGAGTCCTTGATGATTCCCGTCATGAGACTTCAAGTAACATTTGCGTGCATCAAGTTTTTGGCGTCGTTGTCGAGGACTGATTGATTTGATATTGAATCATAAAGTGGATAGTTTGATTGGACTTAGGGTAGATTCATTTTCTTGTTCATTTTACTTCAGTTTTAGATTGTCAATATCTAGATTAAGTTTAGATTAATTTAAGTAGTTGCATTGCATCAACCTTTAGTTTAAATTTTCTACATTTGATTTAGTATTTAGATTAGGTTATTTCCAATTTTTAAGCAGTAGGTATACTCCTAATTTAGTTGCTCGGTTCTTCGTATGCGTAGATGCTTAGGATCGGAAAATCTTTTTTCGATAGACCCAGAAATCGAAAGAACCTACCATCGTAGGAGAGCTGAACAGAAAAGCATGGAGGATCTAGACGCATCTATCGTAAACTTAGGTAGTCGGTCTTTGAGAGACTATGCATCCCCAAGCACTAGAGGATATAGGCCAAGCATAATTGCACCATCAATCTCAACCAACAACTTTGAACTGAAACCTGCACTTATACACATAGTCCAGTATAGCCAATTCGGAGGTGCTACAACTGAAGACCCGAACCGGCACCTAGAGACTTTTTATAGATATGCTCGACGATGAAACTCAATGGAGTACCAACTGATACGATTCGTCTAAGCCTATTCCCATTTTCACTGCGGGATAAGGCAAAGACATGACTCCACTCCCTTCCTTTAGGAAGCATCACCATGTGAGAGCAATGTGAGTAGTAGTTCTTAAAAAAAAATTCCCACCAAATAAGACTGCTCACATGCGCCACATGATCACTAGCTTCTGCCAGAAAGAAGGGGAGTCCTTGTTTGAAGTCTGGGATCTCTACAAAGGGCTACTCAACGAATGCCCTCATCATGGTCTAGAGAGGTGGCTGGTGATCCACATATTCTATAATGGGATCATGTACGCCACTAAGATATCCCTCGATTCTACTACAGAAGGTGCCTTAATGAATAGGACTATAGAGGAAGCAGAAGAGCTGATAGAAGAGGTGGCTCAGAATTACCATCAATGGACTTCCGAGCATAGTCATCCAGTGCCTGTAATCTATCGATATGTTGTCAACTCCATCGACCACTTAGCGGCAAGAATGGATGCATTAAGCAGATGGTTTGTCTCTATAACCTCTGCATCTGCATGTGCAACCAATATTGTTGGGGAAGTAGTAGCAGCATATCAGGAGGACTACTATGGATGTCGGGGTAGCTACAAAAGGCAAATTCAACATGTCAATGTGGTTGGCAACCACAATCAAAGGTCGAACAACCCATATTCCAGCACCTACAATCCCAGATGGACGAACCACCCGAACATTTCCTATAGGAATAATTCAGGGAATTTCCAACAATCGGGAGGATATGGGCAACAATAGGGTAGCAGGCAGCAACAACCACCCAAATCTAGATAGGAACTAATGATTGAAGACTTTATTGCTATCCAAACAAAGGACAATGCAGAATTCCAGTGCCAACATCAAAGATCTGATGAGGCACTTTGGGAATTGAAGTCCTCTGTCGATTGACTTACAAACCACACTAAAATGTTGGAAACACAAGTGACTCAAATAGTCCAGACCGTATCGCAAACCATGGATAGCTCTCCCCCATCAACCGAGCAAAACCAGGTTAAGGAAGAGGGGATATACAGTGAGGGAATAGGACAGAAAAATAGATTTACTAGGGGGTGTGCAACCACGATTTTGACTTTACCAAATTAGGCTGAAATTGAAGATAAAATCCCACCCAAGCTGGAGGACCCTGGTGAATTTGTTATACCCTGCATGATTTATGGTGAGAGCTTCGATGAAGCACTATGCGATCTAGGGTCATCAATTAGCGTGATACCCTACGCATCCTATCTGGAGATGGGACTAAGTGGTATACAATCGACGTGCATAGGTATTCGCATGGCGGACGACATGATCAAGAAGCCCATTGGCATGTTAGAACATGTACCTATGGTGGTTGAGAATTTTGTCATACCCATAGATTTTATCAAACTGGACACAGGACCTGTTGGGTTTCCGGCACCGCGGCGTGTGTGTGTTCGATCATGTTTCGTAAACATGAACACAACGGAAGCAATAAAAATAATAAATACTCCTATTAATTACAACACACACAACACACGCATGCATATTACAACAAGTGTAGACATAACCGTAAATTTAAATTTGCAATAAAAGGAAAATTTATCTACGTTATACCTTTCGTATGACGTGTAGCGGGAACGGCATCAACCGGAATGATCCTCGCTAGAATCGTCTCTATCCGTATCCACGCCGAGTTCCTCGGGATGACTTCGCTAAGCCACGAGCTTCGTCTTCGTACGGGTTACTAGCCTCGTGTTGAAGACGATGTGATCGAGAGATGATCACGATCCGAATCCAAATTCGGATCCAAAACGAGTCCTCAAAACTCGCTTCTCCGGAGAGGTATTCGTCAACCGATTGACGAATCCTTCGTCCTCCACCTCAGAGGATTACCGGAGATCGAATCCCCGGTAAGTTATCCGCTGTCGGAGCTCTAACCGTCGTCCAAACGATGCTCCGACGAGAGGAGAAGAAGCTGTCGAGAAAACTGGAGAGCTTGGTGGAGGAGATAGGCGCCGGCCAACAAAGGAAGCCAAGTGCTCACCTTTTCACCGAAGCCTAGGAAGATCACCGGAGGGTCGCCGGAGGATCACCAGCTGAAGCTTGGACGCCGGCAAGGACTTGGACGGCAGCACACAAGTTGGCGGCAATGACCTTTTGGCGCCGAAAAACTCCAAGGGTGGAGGTGGGCGGCAACTCAAGAGGCTAGGGTTTTGGATTAGGTTAGGGCTTAACAATCCCTTAAACCCTCTTTTATAGAGAACTAATTCTCTTAATGGTTAATGGATCATATCCATAAAGCCCATTAACCCGCTCCATTAAGATAAGTTAAAATAAACCAAACCATGATGGTTTATTTTAAGTTAAAACGAACCGAACCAACTTTTGGTTCATTCGTTTAAAATAAACCAAACCCCTTTGGTTTATTCTCATCCATTGGATTAGAACCAAACCATTTTGGTTCATCCATTACGTCTTCATAAGACGCGGCCCATCCACGCTTCCATTGCGACTGAAACGATTTCATGCTCGCTTTATGTTTGGTCCAACCAAACCTAGTTTCTCTCGGTCTGAGAATCCCATTCTCAAGCTCGTTTTAAATCCTTTGGATTACGCTCGTTGTGCGTGTGACCAAATAGGTTCTCGTTTTATGTTGGCCGTCTATAATTAACCATTAATTATAGAACGATCATGAGTGGCACCTAGTAGTACATCATGATCCCCAATTAACCGAAAAGATCAACGGTTGATCCAGAACTATTTCTGAAACCCTTTAGTAGCTCGAATGATTCGTGCCCCATTCCCTTCACTCATCTTATACCCACTTGGTTCAGGACATGGTCTATAGTGTCAGTCCCCACTAGGCTGACTACGTCACACCTAGCCCAAGTATCATTTCCTCATCCTACGGATTCTAGTTACTCCACATGTATCGAAGAGTACCTTACTCTAAACATGTAATGCTTTGGCCAAAGACTTTAGTAACAATCCGACGAGAGGCCATGGGTATACATCTCCTCGCAAGGAGTGGTGAATCCTTTATAGGCTATTCAAACACCTTCGATCACTTCGACTTACACCCAATCATCCCGGGTCCACATCTCCTTAGAGATGTTTGCTTAAGATGTCAAAGCATAAGTCTCCATGATCAAGATGACTTGAATACTGCAAGTCAAAGGAACCTCGCACTTAAGCCACAGTAAGAACTTCATTCACATATCTATATATGCAAAGAACCATATGAAGTCTTACGGCTGGTCACTCCAATGAACTAGTTACCATAACTAGCATCCACGATTAACTCCGGACATCACTATGTCTCCAGCCAGTGAGAATCAGCTGCTTGGATACACCAAGGAGTATACCTCGTGCTAGTCTCGACAGAATTGATGGTGTCCAAATCCATTAATTCATCGACTAGGGATAATTTCGATACATCACAATTACACATGTAGAGATACTCACTAGTTGTGATCCAATCACAAATTCTCTCATGCTGTGAATCGTATCGTGGACATTCAGTAAATGAGTTTAAGATCCAATCAAATCCATAAAACATGTATACTCAAATAGTGAATCTTCATTTATCATATAAATGGTTCATACATAAGGCGATTGCCTTAGGACATCTCTCATATATTACTAACAGACTCCCACTTGGCCTAATGCCAATCGCTACGGTATCCAATACCATAAGCTCGAACATGACCCTCAAACTTATTTTGAGGTAATGCCTTAGTCAAGGGATCCGCTAAGTTCCTTTCAGTGGGAATTCTCTCGATTTGTATTTCGTTCCTACTGATGATCTCTCTGATAAGATGATAGCGGCGAAGCACATGTTTGGATCGTTGATGAGACCTTGGCTCTTTCGCCTGTGCAATTGCTCCATTGTTGTCGCAGTAGACCGGTATTGCTTCAACAATGGCCGGAATCACACCAAGTTCATGAACGAACTTTTGATCCAAACCGCTTCCTTTGCCGCTTCTGAAGCTGCAATGTATTCTGCCTCAGTGGTAGAATCCGCTACAGTCTCTTGTTTGGAACTTTTCCAACTCACTGCGCCCCCATTCAAGGTGAACACGTATCCAGACTGAGACCTGGAATCATCCTTGTCTGTCTGGAAGCTGGCATCCGTATACCCGTGTATCACCATGTCCCCTTCTCCATATATTAGGAACACATCCTTAGTTCTTCTCAAGTACTTAAGGATCGTCTTAACAGCCGCCCAATGATCCATTCCTGGATCGGACTGGTATCTGCTCGTGACACTCAGAGCATACGATACATCGGGCCTCGTACACAACATAACATACATGATAGATCCTATTGCGGATGCATAGGGAATCTTACTCATGCAAATCCTCTCGTCTTCTGTGCGCGGACACATAGACTTCGAAAGGTGTACCCCATGCCTGATGGGTAGGAAACCTTTCTTGGATTCCGACATGCTAAACCTCTTTAGCACTCGGTCTATATATGTAGACTGCGAAAGACCAAGCAACCGTTTCGATCTATCTCTATAGATCTTAATCCCGAGGATGTAGGTTGCTTCTCCCAGGTCTTTCATGGAGAATGTCTTGGATAACCAAACCTTCACCGTTGTAAGATTGAAACATCGCTTCCTATAAGTAGTATGTCATCGACATACAATACTAGGAATACAATCGCACTCCCACTAACCTTCTTGTACACACAAGGTTCGTCTGGATTTTGTGAGAAATCAAACTTTTTGATTGTCTCATCAAAACGGATATTCCAGCTCCTGGATGCTTGCTTCAATCCATAAATGGACCGTCGCAATTTACATACCTTGGTTTTATCAACCGATGTGAAACCGTCAGGCTGTATCATATACACGTCCTCGAGCAGGTTTCCATTAAGGAAAGCTGTTTTCACATCCATCTGCTATATCTTATAATCATAATGAGCCGCTATGGCCAGGAGCATCCGAATGGATTTAAGCATAGCTACAGGCGAATAGGTTTCGTCATAATCAACACCTTGTTTTTGACGATATCCTTTCACCACCAATCTAGCCTTATAGGTAATCACATTACCATCCATGTCGGTTTTCGTCTTGAAAACCCACTTACACCCTATAGGCTTTATCCCTTCAGGTGGGTCAACCAAGTTCCAAACTTGCTTTTCTTACATGGAATCCATTTCCGACTTCATGGCACCAAGCCACTTATCCCTTTCTGAACTTGTCAGCACTTCTTCATAACTGGTAGGCTCCTCATCATCAATGAGTAACACATCGTTCGATTCGCTTACGAGAAATCCATATCTCTCAGGAATATTGCGTGTTCTACCAGATCTACGAAGATGTGGTGTTACAATAGGTCCAGCCGATTGCTCATCACTATGAGTTGTTCATTGTGCTTCACCAGTATCTCATTAATGTCTATTTGAGTCTCTCGAGCCTCCTCAAGCTCGAGACACTCCCTGTTTTCTTGCAAGAGAAACTCTTTCTCTAGAAACACAGCATGCCTTGAAACAAACACCTTTTGTTCCACAGGATGATAGAATTGGTAACCCCTTGTTTCCTTAGGGTATCCAACAAATAGACATTTATCAAACTTAGCATCCAATTTGTCTGATACAGTCCGCTTCACATAAGCAGGACAACCTCATATCTTCAAGTAAGATACATGAGGTTTCTTACTATTCCATATCTCATATGGAGTAGTTGAGACTACCTTGGTAGGCATTCTGTTTAACAAGTAAACAGCTGTCTGAAGTGCATAGCCCCAAAAGGACTTGGGAAGAGTTGCATGATTTATCATTGACCTGACCATGTCCAAAAAGGTCGATTATGCCTCTCGGACACACCCATTATCTTTGTGGTGTATAGGCGGAGTCCATTAAGACAATATTCCAATTGTCTCTTGATAATCAGAAACTCTTGACTTAAGTATTCACCACCTCGATCCGATCAGTATTTTAATACTCTTGTCATGTTGTTTCTCTACTTCATTTCTGAATTCTTTGAACCTTTCAAGGCTTGGACTTGTGTTTCATCAAGAACACATACCCAAAGCCGTGAGTGATCATCGGTGAAGGTAATGAAGTAGCTATAGCCTCCTAATGCTTGAGTTGACATAGGTCCACATACATCGTATGTATTAGACCTAGTAACTCTCCCACTCGTTCACCTTTTCCGGTAAAGGTAACTTAGTCATCTTGCCTTTTAAGCATGATTTTGTATCGTATGAATCCAATTCAAGCGATTCGAATTCCACATCGGTGTAATTCGGACATGCGTTTCTTGCTTATATGGCCAAGACGACAATGCCACATATAGGAGTCTATTTGATTATCCTTTTGAGCATGCGTGTTGCTCGCTTCGATATTGAAAATGTCACTGGATACGTCCAACTTATAAATGTCATTACTCAAGGTTCCAGTTCCATAAAGTACGCCATTTAAAGTTATATAACAACAATTGTTACTAAACGTCAAATGGAAACCATTTCTATTTAAACAGGAAATAGAAACAATGTTCTTTATTAGAGAAGGAACATAATAGCAATTGTCGATTCTAAGACTAGTCCACTAGGAGCTTGACAAATAAGTTCGATGGCGAGTCGACCTTTGCTCCATTGCCAACTCGCAAATTTGACTCCCCTCTGACAAGTCTTCTTCTATTCCTTAGCCCCTGTATGTCATTACATATATGTGAGCTACACCCAGTATCCAATACCCAAGTGTCCAAGGAAATAGAATGACAATCAATAACGAAGATTTCTGAAGAAGATGGGGCATCCGATGCCTTATCCTTCTTCACGGACTCAAGATAAATCTTGCACTTTCTTCGCAAATGGCCCTACTTGCCATAATGATGGAAAGTGCCCTTTTGAGCTGGTTCTGCCTTTTTAGCCTTTTTCTTCTTCCCCTTCTGTTGTTCCTTTGACTCCCTCTTAGAACCTTTCTTCGAGGATTCAACTAACAACACCGTCCATTGCTCATGCTTCTCAGAAGGCTCCACAGTCTTCAGCATGTTGAGCAGTACCACAGATGAACCTTCTTGCATCTCAGAGGTGAAGAAGAGCTTGGAGACTTCGAACCTTTCGAATCGCACTTGCTTATCAAACAACTCATAATGATGAAGAACTACGATATGAGCATCCATATGCTCATGCTGCTTTCGTAGCTTGGGTTCCATCACGGCTAGCATGATGCAACTTGTCAGTTCAGAATAAGTCACATGTTTCTGATAGACCAACAATTGGTCCGGAGTTGCATCGTCACTAGGATGGGCGGGAAGAGGCGCTTCGAGGACATACACAAGCTTTTCCACCGTGAGAACAATTCTCAAGTTTCTAAGCTAGTCCAAGAAGTTTGGCCCAATCAATTTATTTGAATCCAAAATGGAATGCAAATTCAAACACATCATGATCAAATTTAGAAATACAAAACGAGCATATATGAGAAAGATGATTTTTAAAATGCATCAATATACATTTATAAATCCCATTCATTTTTCGAATTTCAAAAACCCCAAAATCACTTCGGGAGATCGTAGGTCCATCTCCGAATGGGCTGATATCCATCATAGTTATGAACAACCTTGGAGAGAGTCCAACAAGCCATTCATAACTACGACGGTAGGTATCTTCTATACCGATTGCATATCACGTATATGCAACTATCACAATGTGCTATCAACTAATTGAATGTTCACACATACATCGGGTTGTTAACACATTAACAAGTATGCATCATATGCATAGCACCCAACTTCACCTCCCTTTACATCGACCTTGGAGAGAGTCCAACAAGCCCGATGCTCCAGGTTAAAGCCAACCCATTAATCGGAAATAGTTTTAATATGGTTAGAGCGCATTCAACCAATTAGCCCAGCTTGGAGAGAGTCCAACAACCAAAGCTAACGATTGACCTCTGACTCTTACCATATTAGTATTAAACTATTCCATGGTTTGAACATATTCGGGTTCGAGCTGGGCTTGGAGAGAGTCCAACAACCCAAACAAGAAATGGAACTCTGGTTCTAACCATATTAATGGAAGGTGTAGGCTTTAATATTGTTTAAGGGTTTTTATGTCTCATCCTCTTTGCATGAAAATAACTATTATCTACATGGCATGACATATATGACATACATCTACATGTCACGACACGCATGGCATAATGTTATGCATCTAATGCAATTACATGGCATACAATTATGTCATGTATATGTTTCCTTATATGTCATAACTATTTATGGAAATAAAATATGTTTAAGATTTGATTCTCCAAATCAAATCATAATTAAATTAGGAAACAAATTTCCAAATATAATCACATATTTTATTCATGGAATTATTTGATTAAGGAAAATCTATTTAGGAAACCAATTTCCTAAATCATTAAAACTACTTATGGAAATAAAATATTTTAAGATTTGATTTCCCAAATCAAATTATGATTAAATTAGGAAACAAATTTCCAGAATCTAATCAAATATTTTATTTATGGAAAATATCAATTTCCATAAATACTTCCAACTTTCCAAAAGTGGAAGATTTCCATAAATACTTCTAGACTTTCCAAAATTGAAAAATTTCCATAAATACTTCTAAATTTCCAAAATTAGAAAATTTCCAGAAATACATTATGACTATCGCAAAACCATTTTTATGATTATGTCGAAACACAACCTGGGCTCTGATACCACTGTTGGGTTTCTGGCACCGCGGCGTGTGTGTGTTCGATCATGTTTCGTAAACATGAACACAGCGGAAGCAATAAAAATAATAAATACTCCTATTTATTACAACACACACAACACACGCATGCATATTACAACAAGTGTAGACATAACCATAAATTTAAATTTGCAATAAAAGGAAAATTTATCTACGTTATACCTTTCGTATGACGTGTAGCAGGAACGACATCAACCGGAACGATCCTCGCTAGAATCGTCTCTATCCGTATCCACGCCGAGTTCCTCGGGATGACTTCGCTAAGCCACGAGCTTCGTCTTCGTACAGGTTACTAGCCTCGTGTTGAAGACGATGTGATCGAGAGATGATCACGATCCGAATCCAAATTCAGATCCAAAACGAGTCCTCAAAACTCGCTTCTCCGGAGAGGTATTCGTCAACCGATTGACGAATCCTTCGTCCTCCACCTCAGAGGATTACCGGAGATCGAATCCCCGGTAAGTTATCCGCTGTCGGAGCTCTAACCGTCGTCCAAATGACGCTCCGACGAGAGGAGAAGAAGCTGTCCAGAAAACTGGACAGCTTGGTGGAGGAGATAGGCACCGGCCAACAAAGGAAGCCAAGTGCTCACCTTTTCACCGAAGCCTAGGAAGATCACCGGAGGGTCGCCGGAGGATCACCGGCTGAAGCTTGGACGCCAGCAAGGACTTGGACGGTAGCACACAAGCTGGGCGGCAGCAACCTTTTGGTTGGCGCCGAAAAACTCCAAGGGTGGAGGTGGGCGGCAACTCTAGAGGCTAGGGTTTTGGATTAGGTTAGGGCTTAACAATCCCTTAAGCCCTCTTTTATAGAGAACTAATTCTCTTAATGGTTAATGGATCATATCCATAAATTCCGTTAACTCGCTCCATTAAGATAAGTTAAAATAAACCAAACCATGATGGTTTATTTTAAGTTAAAACGAACTGAACCAACTTTTGGTTCATTCGTTTAAAATAAACCAAACCCCTTTGGTTCATTCTCATCCATTGGATTAGAACCAAACCATTTTGGTTCATCCATTACGTCTTCATAAGACGCGGCCCATCCACGCTTCCATTGCGACTGAAATGATTTCATGCTCGCTTTATGTTTGGTCCAACCAAACCTAGTTTCTCTCGGTCTGAGAATCCCATTCTCAAGCTCGTTTTAAATCCTTTGGATTACGCTCGTTGTGCGTGTGACCAAATAGGTTCTCGGTTTATGTTGGCCGTCTATAATTAACCATTAATTATAGAACGATCATGAGTGGCACCTAGTAGTACATCATGATCCTCAATTAACCGAAAAGATCAACGGTTGATCCAGAACTATTTCTGAAACCCTTCAGTAGCTCGAATGATTCGTGCCCCATTCCCTTCACTCATCTTATACCCACTTGGTTCAGGACATGGTCTATAGTGTCAGTCCCCACTAGGCTGACTACGTCACACCTAGCCCAAGTATCATTTCCTCGTCCTACGGATTCTAGTTACTCCACATGTATCGAAGAGTACCTTACTCTAAACATGTAATGCTTTGGCCAAAGACTTTAGTAACAATCCGACGAGAGGCCATGGGTATACATCTCCTCGCAAGGAGTGGTGAATCCTTTATAGGCTATTCAAACACCTTCGATCACTTCGACTTACACCCAATCATCCCGGGTCCACATCTCCTTAGAGATGTTTGCTTAAGATGTCAAAGCATAAGTCTCCATGATCAAGATGACTTGAATACCGCAAGTCAAAGGAACCTCACACTTAAGCCACAGTAAGAACTTCATTGACATATCTATATATGCAAAGAACCATATGAAGTCTTACGGCTGGTCACTCCAATGAACTAGTTACCATAACTAGCATCCACGATTAACTCCGGACATCACTATGTCTCCAGCCAGTGAGAATCAGCTGCTTGGATACACCAAGGAGTATACCTCGTGCTAGTCTCGACAGAATTGATGGTGTCCAAATCCATCAATTCATCGACTAGGGATAATTCCGATACATCACAATTACACATGTAGAAATACTCACTAGTTGTGATCCAATCACAAATTCTCTCATGCTGTGAATCGTATCATGGACATTCAGTAAATGAGTTTAAGATCCAATCAAATACATAAAATATGTATACTCAAATAGTGAATCTTCATTTATCATATAAATGGTTCATACATAAGGCGATTGCCTTAGGACATCTCTCATATATTACTAACAGGACCAATCCGTCAGAATCCCATCATTTTAGGAAGACCCTTTTTAGCAACTGCGGGATCATGCATAGATGTGAAGCCACATAAAGTCTCCTTGGAGGTAGATGACGAGATCATCATATTCAACCTATCAGAGTGTAAGCATCCCTTCGCAAATGGGTATACCTCGTGCAGGATAATGACTACCTCACTGAAACATACAGATTTCGAGACGAATCAAGGGAGGTTTACATAGCCTACGGAGCCAAGTTGAAATGATGGAGTATGGTCGAGCTAAATGACCTTAAACAAAGCAAAGGCAACCCAAGTTTAGTCTTTAGTTGTTTTAATTTTATTTCATTCATGTGTATAATTTAAACTTTGATTTATGATCATTTATGTTTTTGCAAATAGTTTTAGGAATAGAAAGAACTTGCTAAGTAGAAACAAAAATCATTTTGAGCCTACATGGTGGGACGTGTGGGAGAATTCGGTCCGTGGTGCACTATGGGAGAGAAACGGGGCACACAGCCAGGCCATGTGTTTACACACTGGCATGCCCTATATGACTCATCTCCCAGCGGCGCACACGACTAGGCCGTGTGTTTACACACGGTCGTGACCCGTCTGACTCATCTCCCAGCAACACACATGGCCAGACGTAGAGCCAATGATGGGAGGAGCAGAGCACCTTTGCACAGGCAGAGTTTCAAGGCTTATGGGAGCACTTCCAGTGGGTCGAGGAGTTCTACGATGAGGCCTGTATCTATTTCTAGTAGAAGGTTGCATATTGCTAGGAGGTTCGACATCACATGTGGTGCCCAGCAGGCACAGTGGGTTCGGGAGGAGGAGCACAGAGCAGCCGCTGCATCCACTAGCTCTAAGATTGACCACATGTACATCTGGCATCAGTGGCTGAGCACCAGGTTTTCTCAGGAGCCTGACATGCTGAGACAGCCGGACTTCCCACCTCGGCCACCGTATTAGAGGTATTGTTTCATACAAGTCTAGGGGGACCCCAAGTTTTGATATGTTTTGTTTCTAATAGTACTTTCTTTCTTGATATTTGCATTTTAGTCTTAGTTGGCATTCATTTGTTCATGCGTAGAGTGTCTAGTTACTTTCAGCAGTTAGTTTTTGCTATTTTTAAGCTACATCAGTAATATTTTTAAGATTTCTTCATGAATTGTCTCCGTAAGTAGCCTAACACCATTTATCTTGTGGTATTTTATTGCTCTAATGAATGTTCTAGACTTGCACTGGTTACCTTTTATTTTTACACTTACACTCGACGAATATTCTGAAAGGGAGAATCTATTACATACCTAGTTATGATTCATCCCAATCATCTAGTACCTTGGAATCTATAGGTGACTCTAGATTTAGCATTTTAGTTACTAGAGATGCTCGGATTTTGTAAGCTCATTTGAAAAAATCAAAATCACCCGTGAGTTTGAGAAGAACGAGAGTTCTATTCGAAAATAATAGTTTGTCGCGGGTGGAAATGGCTAGGTGACCCTTTAAGACCGAGTTAGGTTACTGGGGAAACACCTACCAATTTTTCTCAATACCGAGCATGCTTTTGAGACTTTATTCTAGATCTAGGAAACGCCCCTCGCTTAGGGTAGACTAGTGCCTAAACGTCAAAAACCTTAGGAAAGCTATAAAATGATGACTTAACTTACCATGGAACGATGTATCCCTTAAGAAGATTCGCTTAGCACGTGCACGAGAAGCTAACTTAGTGAACCTTTAGAACATATCTGTTTTTCTTTGATGGAAAATACCATTTGATAAATCTAGTTAATATGCTGAGTATGGAACAATGCTTTTTAAAATTTCATGGGACAGAGGATTGCTTGAGGACAAGCAAAGATTTAAGTTTGGGATAATTGATGTGAGCAAAATATATAGGGTTTTAGGAATAGTTTTTGCTCACATCTCATTACATTTTATACTTATTTCATGTATATTTCACTTTGTTTTACATGTATTTCCTATTTTCTAGTTTGGAGATCTGCTCGTTATACTTTTGTGTGCAAGACAATATTTTACAGGGAAAATGACACATTCTTTAAGCAAAAGGAAGACATTTGGTAGGAGAAATAGAAGGGGACACAACCTAGCCGTGTGAATTCACACGGTTGTGTCTAAACCACGAATTTGGCCACCCCAATGCCACACATGACCTGGCCGTGTGGATCCACACATTCGTGTGGTGTTGGCTTATTTTGATGTGACTAGATTTCTTTCGTGGCTTTGGGCAGTGCTGGGTTCAAGTCTATAAAAGGAAAGTCACGACCAACCCCTAGGGGGGAGGCACAACGGCTAAGACGACACACTGATGTCATAAAAAGCATCGAAAACTCACAACGGGGAGGAAGGATACGATGAGAGGATCGTAACTTGCGCTCTGACGTCGAAGAGAAGAACTAAGAGTACTATAATTTACTTTGTATTCATCTCCTGTATTGTAATGACTTATTCTATTATGTATTGTGTTCGTTCTTTTCCATCTATGGAGTAGAATCTTCGATTCTAGGATTAAGGAGTAACTTTGTACTTAGAACATGCTAGATCGAATGTTAATTCTATTTTTGAATTTCTATTCGCAGTTAGTGTTTGTTTGATTTGATGAAGATTGTGTTTTGGTTTTCTATCTATTGTTTATAGCCGATACAAGGGGTGACAACCCTTGTTACAAAGATCTAGGGGAATTAAGGAGGAACCAAGTGGTTGTCCTCATCTCCAGTAACCGTAGGTAGAAGGGTATGATGGAGTAGGGAACGGGACACATTTCGACTCTTCATAGGGATTGATTTGGCATCCTTGTACTGTCTATCCTATCTTAACGAAAGGGTCACCCTGGTTAAGGATAGGTAGTTCCCGATAGAAGCAAAAGCTCATCAGGAAAGGGTATGATGTCCCTTCCACAAGACCATAATTAGAGAACCAGGCAACATTTAATTGATTAGCATGTTCCATGTTGCACAAGTGAAATCGAAGTCTTAGGATCCCTTTTTGAACCTCGAACAAACCTTCCCTTCCTCCGTGTGACACCGTACTTGAGTTAGGACCACTTTCAACCCTCACAACCCTTAGAACTAAACTCCGAACAATAATGTCCACCGAACAATCGGTACTCGAATTTCAGTCTCTGTGGGATCAATAATCTATTTATTACTTGACGACAACCATACACTTGTGGGCGTTGAGCATGATAGGTAGGGTTAATGCCTAAGTTTTTGTTATCCTTAGGTGGGATTGACCTAGAATTGTCCTTAGACTTAATTTCAAAAGATTTTGCCCCTAAACAAAAATGTTTATTTTTAAATTGATCATTAGGCTTACAATTAGCATGCTTCTTATGATTAACAATTGCAAGTAAATTACTAGCATGCTTTTTATCTTTACATAAAGAAAGAGCATTATTGAAATATAGGGTTTTCCTTAGCGCCCCCTACATTTGAGCTCTTCCTTTGTCCATGGTAAGGTAACACCCCCTAGGACATTGACTTCTATAGTGCCCCTTTTGTTGACATTTGAAGCACACAATGTGCTCCTTGTTCTTCCTAATTGGGGCTCCAACTTCCTTAGCCTTTGGTGTTGATTGAGTCTTCTTCTTGGCCAATTTTGGGCATTTTCTTTTGTAATGTCATTTTTCCCTACACTCAAAGCATATAATATGATCTTTATTTTTACAACTTATGCTTTAGTTACCTAGGTTGGTGATGGAGAATCACTCCCGGATGTAGATGACGCCTCTTGCCTTGCTTCGGTGTAGAAAGTCTCTCCTCACCCGCAATCCTAGAGGTGGAGGCTTCTCTAACCTCTTCAACTTCTTCTCCTTTGGACGTTGAGCACCTCTCAACTTCTGACTCTACAAGCTCTTGAGATGATGATGATGATGATTCTTCCTCTTCGGATGTTGAGCATCTCTCAACTTTTGAGTCTTCATGAGCTTGAGATGAGGAGCAATCCTATTCTTCAGACTCCTTGTCTACTTGTGTCGATCAGTAATTTTCATATAACTTTACCAATTTTCTTCGTATTTCCTTGACATCCATAACTTCTCCTAATTTTGACATAATATCAATAGGGATTAAATTAGTTAGAAGTTTTGTTACCTTAAAATCGGTCTTATGTTTTTGACGTTTCTCCTTGGTTCATTTCTTGATTTTGAAGGGTCCTCCCTTCTTGTTCATGGAGGTTCAAATCCATCTGCTATGAAGAACCAATTGTTGGTGCAATCGGCCCAGGTCACAATTGATCAGACTCGAGTTTGACTCGAGCGATGTTTTGATGTTTGACAAAAATATATGACAATGTGATTGTCATGGTAAAGTCCAAGTCATGAGTACTTGGCATGGAAAGTCCAAGTGGGACACTTGGGATTGGGAAAGTCCAAGGCTTGAGTACTTGGCATGTAAATTCCAAGCATGGATCTTGGCAAGGGAAAGTCCAACATGGGTTGGCAAAGGAAAGTCCAAGCATGGGTCTTGGCATGGAAAGTCCAACATGGGTTGGCAAGGGAAAGTCTTGGCATTGGGAAAGTCCGAGTCTTGAGTACTTGGCATGTAAAGTCCAAGAATGGGTCTTGGCAATGGAATGTCCAACATGGGTTGGCAAAGGAATGTCCAAGCATGGGTCTTGGCATGGAAGGCCCAACAAGAGTTGGCAAGGAAAAGTCCAATCTTGAGTCTTGGCATTTGGAAAGTCCAAGGGAAATATTGGCGGCGTAAAGTCCAAGCGGGAGCCTTGGCAGTATAAGTCCAATGGTTTGCGACGTAAAGTCCAAGCGGAGTCTTGGAAGCATAAGCCCAATGTACCTTGGCGGTGTAGACACCGTTACCATGACAATAGCCGATGGAACTGTTGGGTTTTCCGAGCCGCAAAAACCACATTTTGCGTTGCGAAAACCTCGAAAGCCCAGACCACGGATCCGTGCGAAGATGTATTAAAACTAAAATATGTATGTGTTTACTAATAACCCTAGATCTACCTTATATCTAGAAGGTGAGATCATTACCCTCGATGTGACGCCCTTCGCAAATCCTGCTCGTCCAAAAGCTTCGCCGGAACTCAAGAGCGTCAAGTGCACACTCCTCTATTGGTATCCACACAAGCAATAGGTGGAGAAAACACACCCTTGAGTGTGCTAGCACCCTATGGATGGTTCGGCCAAAGAGAGGGATGGGAGAGCATGCTTGAGAGGAAGATGATCCAACGAAGAAGATGAAGTTGTGTAACTCACACAAATAATTCTCATCTAATGAGAATAGTGGCCGACCACTTTTCTTAGGGGGGTTACATGCATGCATGTAACTCCTCCAAGAGCCAATGGCTCTTGGTCACCCTCATGAGGTGGCACCACATGCTAAGTCAATTATGATGTGGAGCATCATCATTGGCCGGCCATGCCAAGTCATCATCATGACATGACATTTGGTCAAGTCAAACTTAACCTTTCATCTTCCCTCTCAAGTCAAGTCAAACTTGACCTCTTATCTCCCATTGTTGATCAAATCCAACCATTTAATTCAAGTCAATTTAATTTAATGAATCTCTATTCATTAATTTAAATTGACTCGATGAATCAAATCTAAATTAGACTCATTCAACACTTGAATCAAATTGAGTCCAACTCAATTAGTCTAATTAGGATTACTCTTAATCCAATTTGGTTCATCCCATGAACCTAATCCTCATGGTTCATCATATGAACCTAATCTCCATCTAATTGCCCTTAGTGTGTGACCCTACAGGTTCTTGTAACGTTGGCAATGTCCCTAAACTGATTTAGGAACATAAGCAATGAGCGGTATCTAGCAACACATCATTGCTACCCAAGTTACACGAATGTTGAGCTCCAACATCACCTTTGTGACTACTAATTGTGATTCTCACAATATGTGACAATGTCCCTCTATCCTTGACACCTAGATTGACCAATCGAGGCATAGACCATGTCATCCTCGGTACAATCTATATCTTGAAATCCAAGTAGACTCACTCTAATCAAATGAGCTCAATATCTCATATTGACTCATTTGGGCATGGCCATGCACTTCGTGGTCTCACTCTATCAAGAATATCAATGTCACCCCCGTCATATAGGAGGGATAGATCTCATCTACATCACTCATATCCCTCCGCATAATTTGTTACATACCCAGTAATCGCCTTTATAGTCCACCCATTTACGAGTGACGTTTGATGAAGCCAAAGTATGCAACTCCTTATGTAGGAAACCATGGTGACTTCAGGTCTAAGGACTAATAGTCATACTAATAGCCACATGAGAAAGTATATGACACTCATATAACGATCCATGATACTTTCTCATGGCGGGTCATTCAGTATATATTCTCCAATGCATACCCATGTGTCAACTTGATATCTCATATCCATGACTTGTGAGATCAAGTCATCGTGTTAACCTACATGCTAGTCTCTACGCATTAACATTGTCCCTGAATGTTAATACTCGACTAGGAATGATTAAGAGTAGTGTTCTCTATATCATCTCATTATCGATTCAACCAATCTTTTGATATAGATAAGAACCTACTACTCAAGGACATTATTATATTTAGTTATTTGGCACCAATACAAGTAAATATAATAACCATGCCCTTATAAATAGTAATATGATACAATAAAGTTCATACAACAATCATCACATGATTGGCTCTAGGGCTTTCACTAAAATTGAGTTGGACTCAATTTGATTCAAGTGTTGAATGAGCGTAATTATGATTACTCTTAATCAAATTTTGTTCATCCCATGAATCTAGTCCTCATGGTTCATCATATGAACCTAATCTCCATCTAATTGCCCTTAGTGTGTGATCCTATAGGTTCTTGTAACGTTGGAAATGTCCCTAAACCGATTTAGGAACATAAGCAATGAGCGGTATCTAGCAACACATCATTGCTACCCAAGTTACAAGAATGTTGAGCTCCAACATCACCTTTGTGACTACTAATTGTGACTCTCACAATATGTGACAATGTCCCTCTATCCTTGACACCTAGATTGACCAATCGAGGCATAGAGCGTGTCATCCTCGGTACAATCTATATCTTAAACTCCAAGTAGACTCACTCTAATCAAATGAGCTCAATATCTCATATTGATTCATTTGGGTATGGCCATGCACTTCGTGGTCTCACTCTATCAAGAATATCGATGTCACCCCCATCATAGAGGAGGGATAGATCCCATCTACATCACTCACATCCCTCCTCATAATTTGTTACACACCCAGTAATCGCCATTATAGTCCACCCATTTACGGGTGACGATTGACGAAGCCAAAGTATGCAACTCCTTATGTAGGGAACCATGGTGACTTTAGGTCTAAGGACTAATAGTCATACTAATAGCCACATGAGAAAGTATATGACACTCATATAACGATCCATGATACTTTCTCATGGCGGGTCATTCAGTATACATTCTCCAATGCATACCCATGTGTCAACTTGATATCCCATATCCATGACGTGTGAGATCAAGTCATCGTGTTAACCTACATGCTAGTCTCTACTCATTAACATTGTCCCTGAATGTTAATACTCGACTAGGAATGATTAAGAGTAGTGTTCTCTATATCTTCTCATTATCGATTCAACCAATCGATTGATATAGATAAGAACCTACTACTCAAGGACATTATTATATTTAGTTATTTGGCACCAATACAAGTAAATATAATTACCATGCCTTTATAAATAGGAATATGAAACAATAAAGTCCATACAACAATTATCACATGATTGACTCTAGGGCTTTCACTAACAATCTCCCACTAGCACTAGTGTCAATCACCATAGTATCTAATACCCAATGACCTAGTGTGACCATCATTCTTTTTCTGTGCCAAAGCCTTGGTCAAGGGATCTGCGATGTTAGCCTCTGTGGGTACTCTGCAAATCTTCACATCTCCTCTATCGATAATCTCTCGAATGAGATGGAAGCGTCGTAGTATGTGTTTGGTCCGCTGGTGTGAACGAGGTTCCTTAGCCTGTGCAATTGCTCCATTGTTGTCACAATAGAGCTCTATGGGATCTGCTATACTAGGAACCACCCCAAGCTCAGTAATGAACTTGCGGATCCAAACTGCCTCCTTTGCTGCCTCAGATGCAGCAATATACTCGACTTCTGTTGTAGAATCAGCAATTGTGTCTTGCTTCAAACTCTTCCAGCTCACAGCACCACCATTGAAGCAAAACACGAATCCTGACTGCGATCTATAATCATCCTGGTCAGTTTGGAAGCTGGCATTGTTGTAACCCTTTACAGATAGCTCCTCATCACCTCCAAATATCAAGAAATATTCTTTAGTCCTTCTCAAGTACTTTAGAATATTCTTGACTGCTATCCAGTGATGCTCACCTGGATCTGACTGGTATCTACTCGTCATGCTCAAAGCATACGAGACATCAGGACGAGTACACAGCATGGCGTACATGATAGATCCTATAGCAGATGCGACGACGTACCCTATCAGATCTGTGAAGAGGTAGGTCTACCTGAATAGGTGGTTGTTCCACAACTCTTTGTGCAACAACCTCATCACCCACAATACTTTGTGGTTCCTATTCAACCTCTATCAAGGCCTCAGTGTTATGGTCCTTATCTTGAATTTCTTCAAGATCGAACGTACTCCCACTAGTTTTTCTAGAAACAAAATCCCTTTCTAGAAAAACCCCAGTCTTTGCTATAAACACTTTGTGCTGACTGGGAATGTAGAAGTAATATCCCTTTGTATCCTTGGGATATCCAACAAAATAGCACCTATCAGATTTGGGTCCCAGTTTGTCTGATACTTGACGTAGAATGTAAGCCTCAAAACCCCAAATCCTCATGAAAGACATCTTGGAATTTCTCCCTGTCCATATGGTATATGGTGTCTTTATCGCAGCCTTGGATGGTACACGGTTAAGGGTAAAGGCTGTTGTGTCTAGAGCATATCCCCAAAAGGATATAGGAAGATTTATGTGACTCATCATAGATCGTACCATACCTAATAGGGTACGATTCCTCCTTTCGGATACACCATTCCACTATGGTGTTCCAGGAGGAGTGAGTTGGGATATAATCCCACACTCAGCTAGATAGTCATGAAACTCATGGCTAAGGCATTCACCACCTCGATCTGATTGGAGTATTTTAATACTCTTACCAAGCTAGTTTTGTACTTAATTCTTGAATTCTTTGAACTTTTCAAAGGATTCTAATTTATGTGTCATAAGATACACATAACCATATCTACTGAAGTCATCAGTAAATGTAATGAAGTACCTGTAACCACCTCTAGCTGCAACATTGAAAGGGCCACATACATCACTATGTATAAGTCCTAACAAGTCTATTGCTCTTTCGTTGTGTCCACTAAAGGGAGTCTTGGTCATCTTGCCTAAAAGGAAAGACTCCCATGTCTCATATGATTCAAAATCAAATGAGTCTAGCAGCCCATCCTTATGGAGCTGAGATAAGCGACTCTCATTTATGTGACCTAAGCGACAATGCCAGAGAAAGGTTTGGTTCAACTCATTTGACTTGAACCTTTTGGTACTTATGTTATAGATAGGGCTCTCTAAGTCTAGAAAGTAGAGTCCGTTCATTAGAGGTGCACTACAATAGAACATATCATTTAAATAAACTGAACAATATTTGTTCTTTATTATAAATGTAAATCCTTTCTTGTCCAAACAAGACACCGAAATGATGTTCTTAATTAAGGCAGGCACATAACAACATTCATATAATTCTAGTACAAGACTAGAGGGCAGAGATAGATCATAAGTTCCTATAGCAACAGCAGCAACCCTTGCTCCATTGCCTACTCATAGGTCCACCTCGCCCTTTGTCAATGCCCTGCTATTTCTCAGCGCTTGTACATTGGTACAAATGTGAGATGCACATCCAGTATCTAATACCCATAATGAAGAAATAGATAGATTGACTTCTATAACATTTATACCTGAAGTAGAAGTCTCACTTCTTTTCTTCTTAAGATCTTCCAGGTATGCCTTGCAGTTACGCTTTCAGTGTCCAACTTCCTTGTAGTGGAAGCAAGCCCCATCCTTGGACACCTCTCCTTTGGGTTTCAGTTCCTTGCCTTTGCCCTTGGCTTGGGACTTTCCCTTATCTTTAGGCTTGCCCTTGCCTTTCTTCTTTTGCACCATCAAAATGGTGTCAGATTTTCCCTTCTTAAGGTTAAACTCAGCAGTTCTCAACATGCTGAGCATCTCAGGCAGTGGCTTATCAATTTCATTCATGTTATAATTCATGACAAATTGATTGTAGGCTTGTGGAAAAGATTGCAAGATCAGGCCAGTGGCCAGCTCTTGGCCAAGTGGGAATCCCAACCTTTGTAGGTTTTCTACGTACCCAATCATCTTAAGTACATATGGACCTACGGGAGTCCCATCTTGCATTTTGGACCCAAACAATGCCTTAGAGACTTCATATCTCTCATGCCTTGCTTGTCCTTGATATAGTTGACGAAGATGTCCAACCATTTCATAAGCATTCATGAACTCGTGTTGCTTCTGAAGCTCAGAGTTTATGGTCGCGAGCATTAGACATGACACATCTAATGCATCATCTTGATGCTTCTTGTAAGCATCTTTGTCAGCTCGCGAGGCAGTGGCAGGAGGTGCCTCCGAAATGGGCTGCTCCAGGATGTACAACTTCCTTTCTTAGGTGAGAACAATTCTCAGGTTCCTGTACCAGTCCAAAAAATTTTCTCCATTGAGCTTATCCTTCTCAAGGATATAACGCAGAGAGAGAGTGTTCGTGTTTGTCGACATAGTAATCTACAACATACAATGCAGAGAATTAATATCATATTCCTTTTATCATTTAATTAGGCTTTTAATCAAATGATGCTCCCACTGAATTATAGAAATTTTGTATAATTGAGTTATGGATATGGTCAAACCACATTACTAGATTCATACAAACTAGCTATAATTCTTGCGGGACAAGATCCACATCATACTAAACCTTGAATTAGCTTTGGCTAAATCTCCCAAGACTTAGTACGATCGGTGGGTAACACATTACCGATTACATCTCTATGCAACTCTTGTTTATAGGATCAAGACCCACATTTACAAAAGACCTTGAGTTAGCTTTGGCTAAATCGCCCAAGATTTAGTGTAAATGCGATCTTATCCTATCTTTCCAACGATTGGAATATGCCTATAGTTCTACTCGATCCAATTGAGTTAACTAGTTTTACTCAATCTAATTGAGCTTACTCTAACCCAAGCTATGATAGGCGGGACCAAGATTGTCCCTCCACACCCTACCAAGATAATATGCGTTGCTCTGCTTTGGCAGATTGAACAACTACAAATGATCGAGGTAGTGATGGGTATCAAGGATCTGGTAGGCATTTACGAGTTGATTAAATTAAGATCTAATCTAATCGTAATGTGTATCATATATGCATTAAGGCCTTTATTTTCCTATATTAGCATGCATCACATACATACAAGCAGTATTCTAGCATGCATCATATACATACAAGCATTATTCTACTAGCATGCATCACATACATACAAGCAAAATTATATATATATATATATATATATATATATCAACATATATATATGTATAATTAATTGTGATGTGGTCATGACCCTACTACGATCTTCTCAAGCCAATGAGAAGATCAGACAGTCAACCTAAGGCTAGCGGCTTCTCCAAGCGCTTCCTTTGACCGCCATGTGTCGTCGGCACCCTTCTCGTAACTTCGTCTACAAGTGGACTTTCCACCGCTCCATTTTTGTACATTACAAATATGAAACTCGAGTTACATTTGAGTCTAAAAACTATTTACAACTAGAATTTTAAAAGAAGAGGCACGACGCGCAGGTCGCATACACTATACAACACGCACAACCACAAAAACGGCACGCAGGTCGTATTATGAATTACAATACATCATAATCCAATCAAATTGGGGTCATTGGGCCATGACAATCACAGAATTATACATAATTCTAAATTATGTATTTTTTACATAAAATTTCTATAATTTTTCCTATTTTTTTCAATTTTATGAGTCACCTCTCCGTAACGGTCCTGCTAAGCGGTTTTCGGGCTCGATCGCGGGACAAGGCCTCTTTCGAGGATAGGGGCAGCGCCCCTACTCGCAAAATAAACTTTGTGAGTGTCCCTACGACGATCTTACAGTGACTTAAGTCACTGTCCCAAAAACCTAAAGCGAGAGCTCGCCGTTTCGGAGAGTTTTTCTCGGTGTTTGAAGCCGACAAGTGTCCCAACACTCGTTGCTTCGACTCTTTGAGAAAAATACCCAAAAATTCTATAAAAATAGAAAATTTATAGAAACATAAAATTCTGTAATTTTTATATCTAATACAAAAATTAAAAAAAAAATGAAACATATACATGCTTCGCACGTGGCTCTGATACCACTATTGCACTTTCCGAGCCACCAAAACCACTTTTTACGTTGCAGAAACCCCGGAAGTCCCGGCCACGGATCCGTGCGAAGATGTATTAAAACTAAAACATGTATGTGTTTAGTAAAAACCCTAGATCTACCTTAGATCTAGAAGGTGAGATCATTACCCTCAATGCGACGCCCTTCGCAAATCCCGCTCGTCCAAAAGCTTCGTCGGAAA
Source organism: Wurfbainia villosa (assembly GCA_025175895.1). Lineage (NCBI taxonomy): Eukaryota > Viridiplantae > Streptophyta > Magnoliopsida > Zingiberales > Zingiberaceae > Wurfbainia > Wurfbainia villosa. The sequence goes on from CM045995.1 coordinate 31,140,611, forward strand.
TCAAGAGCGTCAAGTGCACACTCCTCTATTGGTATACACACAAGCAATAGGTGGAGAAAACACACCCTTGAGTGTGCTAGCACCCTATGGAGTGTTCGGCCAAAGAGAGGGGATGGGAGAGCAAGCTTGAGAGGAAGATGATCCAAGGAATAAGATGAAGTTTAGTAACTCACACAAATAATTCTCATCTAATGAGAATAGTGTTGGTGCAGTGGGCACCTAAGTCGAACCTAAGTTTTGATTATAGCAAACGATACAAAGTTAAGCTTATATTGTTATCTCACGAGCTAAATCAAGTGTGCAGAAAAGTCTAAATGTGGGAGCTGAAGGCTAGCGACACCCGGAGGAAGCCGCGGTGGTCGGGCGACACTCGAGTTACTTCGGAGGGAGCCGAAGGAATCGAGTGGAAGGCCGGAAGCAAAAGCGACACGTAAGTATCGAGGTAAGCTCATGTGTGCGAGCGTAAGTGAGGTCGTATCCTCTTTACGGGGATGATCTTAGGCGACGATCCGACACAAGACTTCCCATGGAAGGTCTATGTTGAGATCGGACGACAAGTGGCCGTCGAATCCGCTTATATTTTGAGCTAACTCTTTATTGTAGTCAAAAATCCTAGCCATCAGTTCAACCGGCCAGTTCAACCGGTGGTCAAAAATCAGCCTCGAGGAGTCAAGCTTTATCACCATTTTTCAAGGAGTTTTGTGCTCATTTGTGATTGTTTGAAGACCCATTCGTTGAGGGGCTTAAAGGCTATAAAAGGAGGGCCAAACCTAGGGTTTCATCCTCAATTCTAAGTGCTCAAAAGCCTCCGTTACACTGCAACTCTTCGACGACTCTACAACAACGAAGCGCTGCCAACAACCCTAGCTTAAAGTTTCTTTTGTTTAGTTGTTGGTATAATCTTAATTTGTTATTGCTTTCAATATTGCAATTCTTTTTAATCGAGGCTTTTCGTTGCATTTTACTTTAATAGAAGAAAGGGTTTGTCTCTCTATCTTTTTGCTTCGAAGCCTTTTGTAATCGTAAAACTCCTACCTCCAACGAGGAGGAGTGTTTTAGTGAATTGCCCTCCGTACACGGTCTAGGACCGTTAGGGCCTTGGAGTAGTAGCCGAAGGCTACGAACCAAGTAAAAAAACTATTTTTCTCATTTAGTTTTTATTTACATTTTCACTGCGTTTAATTGTCTATCGAACGATTTAAAAGAAAAGTTTTTATCGCTATTCACCCCCCCTCTAGTGATCCACTTCGATCCAACAATTGGTATCAGAGCAGGGGGTTGCTAAGATTTAGTGAAACCACCAATCTAGCCATTTTTCACAGATTTATTTTTCTTTTATTTCTGATTTATTTCGCTTTGTTAAATTTACTCCCGCACTACTAAACCAAGATGCGAGTCTTGGTACCTTGTTTTGTGTTTTTGTCGTTGCTAGTTTCTTCGTCTTCGTCCCTTTTTGTCTTTTGTTCTAATGGCCCATCTCGAGGGTTTTAGCACTGTCCGACCTCCATTTTACAATGGAGATGACTTCCATTATTGGAAGGGTCGGATGGAATGCTTTCTCAAAACCCAAATCGAGATGTGGATCATAATCCAAACGGGTTTCACACTTCCGACTAATGAAGTGGGTGACTCCTTGGATTATGATCAATGGACCATTGCGACAAAACGACAAGTCGAAGCCGACGCCAAGGCAACACAAATCCTCCAATGCGGCTTGTCCAAGGAGGAGTTAAATCGCGTCGGCCCCTTCATTAGCGCAAAGGACCTTTGGACAAAGTTGATCGAGTTACACGAAGGATCGGATCAAGCTAAGGTTTGCAAACGTGATTTGTTGTTCAATAAATTGTACACACTAAAAATGCAGGAACACGAGTCCCGACGCAACTCCACGCCCGTGTCCAAGACATAGTCAACAACCTACACGCAATCGGGCAAAAGGTCGAAAATCGCGACCTTATAAGGTATGTTCTAAACTCTTTTCCGAGGACTACCTTGTGGGCATCCATGGTCGATGCCTACAAGGTCTCCAAGGACCTTTCTAAACTTAGATTAGATGAACTCTTTTCGGATTTTGAATTACATGAGCAGTCCAACTCGGAACCCGAGAGGGGTATAGCCTTGTTTGCAGGTTCAAAGAAGAAGAAAATCGCAAGCAAGCTACCACCAACCGAGGAGGAAGATGAGTCCGAAGAAGAAGTTGACCCGGAATTGACTGCTGAACTAATGAACCTAGCTCGAAGGATAGCCAAGGGACAAAAGCGAACCACAACTCGACCCAACCAAGGTAAGCCTAAAAGTTCTAATATTAGGTGTTATGAGTGTAACAGATTTGGACATATAAAGTCCGAGTTCCCCAAGCTCAACCACCAAGCACCTAAGCACAAGAAGGCCCTCAATGCGACATGGGAAGAAGCGTCATCCGAAGAAGACGAAGACCACGTCTTCATGGAAAAATCGATTGAGTCCGACACGGAGACCGAACCTGAACTTGAGTCAGAACCTGAGGATGACTCGGACTACGAAGCTACCTTCAAGTCAAGCCACAGATACGCATCCGGTTCAAAAGATACCCTTAAGGTGAGTCGAACATTATTTAATACTTTACATAATACGGTTAGGTTTTTGTCTAGGATGTTAGCTAAGTCCGAGTCCAAGGTCGAGACCCTGGTTGAGGAAGTTAAACTCCTCAAACACGAGGTCTCCCTAACCTCTTCGACTAGTCGAGTTCAAGAGAAGGACTCAACTCGGGTTGAAAAACTCGAAGTTGAGAACTCACTCTTGAAAAGTCAAGTCGAAGATCTTAGGAATACGTTGGAAAGGTTTACTTTGGGATCCAAAGGACTTGACCTCCTACTTGGATCGCAAAGGGCCGTGTACAACAAGGCCGGACTAGGGTTTAGCTCAAACACGACCAATAAGTCGTATATGTCAATCGTAAGTAGACATAAAAAATGTGTCCAAGCATGGGTCCCTAAGACCACTTTGATTTCAACTCTAGGATCCAACTCGTACTGGGTTCCCAAGGACCAAATCCACTATGTGGATAGACCGAAGCGATTCAACGGTCTAGGGGGAGCAGTACAAAACATGTTTGTGTTTTAACTTAGAAATTGCATGCTTAGATTTTTTTTTTTCTTTCGTGAACTCACTTAGAACACGTAAATAACCAACTAAAATCCTTCGAAAAGATTGAGCCTCGGGGAGCCTCTTTTCAAATAATCAACTAAAATCCTTCGAAAAGATTGAGCCTCAGGGAGCCTCTTTTCAAAAATAACTAGTTAGACGAGGAAATAATTTTAGGTGAGTCAAGTCATCATTTTCTTGAAAATGGCTTTGTCTAAGGAAGTGGTCGATGATCCGATAAAAGAAGGCCCCTGTGCCTCGCCATGACCTGGAAGCCATGATCTTGAAAAGGTAAACTTGACAAGCCTAGGGTCAAATCCAAATCTAACATTACTTAAACATAAATGCACTTAATCAACTTAATTGGAAGTCATCTCACAAAGAACACATAAGTATAACATGCTTGATCATATAGACTCCGGTGAGATGACCTAGGTTTAACAACTTACAACCAATTTTTTTTTAAAAAATATAATAATCTAACATCCAATCCAATCACCTTGTGTGTAGGATCAATGGATGTTAGACAGCGGTTGCTCCCGACACATGACCGGGGATCAACTCAAATTCGCGAAGCTTCGATTCAAACGACAAGGATCGGTAGCCTTTGGGAATAACGGCAAGCTCAAAATCATCGGATCAGGTGATATCGAGCTTAACTCGAATTTTGTTATTAAAAATGTATTACTTGTAGAGAATTTTGAATATAACCTACTTAGCGTAAGCCAATTATGTGACAATAATTATAAGGTCGTATTTTTAGAAAATAAATGTGTAATTAAAACAAATGAAACAGCTAAAACAATACTCAAAAAAACTAGGACAAATAACATTTATACAATTAACTTAATCAAATCCTCAGCCAAATGTCTTATGACACAGGAAGAGGAATCATGGTTGTGGCACCAAGCGACTCGGTCACTCGCACTTTTAAGACTCGTCCACAAGATGAGTCAAAGTGGCCTAGTCAGAGGCTTACCCAACCTTAACAATTTGGTTAATAAAATCTGTAATGCTTGTCAACAAGGAAAACAACCTAGGACACAACACAAGTTAACTAACCAAGAACGAACCTCAAGTGAACTTGAGCTCCTGCATATGGATCTATTCGATTCACATGGAGCCAAGTCACTCAATAAAAGTCAATATTGCTTAGTCATAATTGACGACTACTCCAGGTTTACCTGGGTTAGGTTCATCAAACATAAAAATGATACCCTAGATCAATTAATCAATTTATTCAAATTAATCGAGAATCAAAAAAACCTTAAGGTTAAAAGAATTAGAAGCGATCATGGTGGTGAATTCGAAAATCAAAGGTTCACCGACTTCTGTAACCTAAACGGATACCACCATGAATTCTCTTGCCCTAGGACCCCTCAACAAAATGGCCTAGTGGAGCGGAAAAACCGAACTCTACAAGAAGCCACTAGGACCATGTTGAGCAGAATATGACCTACCCGATAGGTTTTGGGCGAAGCGTAGTACGGCATGCTATGTCCAAAATAGAATCCTTATGGTAAAGAGGCACCTTAAGACCTCATACGAGATTTATCACGATAAAATACCTAACATCAAGTACTTTAGGGTATTTGGGTGTAAGGTACATATCCTAAACACTAAGGATTACCTAGGGAAATTTACATCCAAGACCACAACCGGAATCTTTCTAGGATACTCGACTACAAGTCGAGCTTATAGAGTATATAACCACGACACCCTTAGAGTCGAGGAGACTATCAATGTAGTATTTGATGAAGGACATGAACCTACAAAACCCCCGGCAACCCCAATTAGCGAGCCGATTCATACTAGACCTAACTCTGATTCGGAGATCAGGTCTAGTGTTAATCCTAACCTAAGTCAACCAAGTCACTCCATTGATCAAGTGATAGATGACTCCAACAAAACTAATGTTCAACCAAGTCACCCCATTGATCAAGCATTAGGTGACACAAACCCAACCCAATCTAGGATTCAGACTAACCACCCTATCGATCAAGTGATAGGAGATCCTAATCTAGGAGTTCGAACTAGAGCATCCTATAGGAACCTTAGTCAAATTTCCTTAATTTCAAAGATAGAACCCAAATCAATTGAACAAGCTCTTCTTGATCCCGATTGGATTATTGCAATGCAAGAAGAGCTAGCTCAATTTACTGGGAATGAAGTGTGGGAATTAGTACCACCACCTAAAGACAAAACGATAATTGGAACAAGGTGGGTGTTTCGAAATAAGGTTGATGATAAAGGTGAAGTAGTTAGAAACAAGGCTAGGTTAGTCGCCAAAGGGTTTAGTCAAGTCGAAGGCTTAGATTACGACGAAACCTATGCCCCAGTAGCTAGACTCGAATCCATTCGAATGTTGCTAGCTTATGCCGCACATCGAGGATTTAAGCTGTTTCAAATGGATGTTAACTCGGCATTCTTAAATGGATACATTAAAGAAGAAGTTTATGTTAGCCAACCCCCCGGGTTCGAAAATCTAGATAAACCCGACCATGTTCTAAAACTTAAGAAAGCTCTCTATGGACTTAAACAAGCTCCTCTAGCTTGGTACGAGAGACTTTCAATCCATCTTAAGTCAAAAGGGTTTAACCAAGGCTTAGTTGACCCAACTCTCTTCGTAAAAACCTTAGGTAAAGAAATATTCATAGCTCAAATTTACGTAGACGATATAATTTTTGGAACCTCTAACTCATCCTTAGTAAACGAGTTCGTTTCACTCATGGAAAGTGAGTTCGAAATGAACTTGGTAGGCGAGTTAAGTTTCTTTTTAGGTCTACAAATTAAACAAACTAAGGATGGTATATACCTATATCAACAAAAATACACTAAGGAGTTAATTAAATGATTTGGAATGCAAGACGCTAAGATAATAAACACCCCAATGGCGATTAATGTTAACATAGGAGAAGACCTAGAAAGTAAGTCCATTGACTTAAAGTACTATAGGAGCGCAATAGGAAGTCTCCTATACTTAACTGCGAGTCGACCCGACATCCTATTCGCAGTAAGTATGTGCGCCTGGTTTCAAACCTATGCTAAGGAGTCTCACCTAACCCTAGTTAAGCGTATCCTTAGATATCTTAAGGGTACACTTAACATTGGTATTTGATACCCTAGATCTACGGAGTTCGAACTAATCGGCTACTCTGATTCAGATTATGCCGGTAGTAAACTCGACAGAAAGAGCACGAGTGGTTGTTGTCAACTACTCGGCTCAAATCTAGTGAGTTGGTGCAGTAGGAAGTAACATTGTGTTGCCTTATCTACCATCGAAGCCGAATACGTTGCGATGGGTGAGTGTGTAACTCAGCTTCTTTGGATGAAGCACACTCTCCGAGACTTTAGGTTGGACTTCACCAAAACTAAAATTTTTGTAGACAACATAAGTTCGATAAATCTAACTAAGAACCCTATATGCCATTCAAGGACAAAGAATATAGAGGTAAAACACCATTTCATTCGTGAACATGTAGCCAACGGCTCCATACAACTCGAATATGTTGACTCGAAGTCTAACCTAGCAGACATATTTACTAAACCACTACCCGAAGCCGAATTTAGTCTCTTGAGACGAAGATTAGGCATGTGCGTAATAGAATAGGAACTTACAAATGATATTTTCTTACTACTGTTTCTTACTTTTTTTTCATGGAACTAGCATAGGGCATACCTTAGATATCATGCACCTATAGATTTAAGGAGCCAATACATCTCACAACACATAGGACTAATGTGTTTGTGTACTTAGCCACGTAGATGGGCGTGAGATGTTAGGACCTTACTCTTGGTTCCAGATGTAGAGCTAGTGCATCGCTATGAACCATGGAGTATAATCATACATACTAACCGACTCTGACCAGGACTGGTTGATCCTTCATATCAATCAAGCCAAATATGAGTCGAACATTTTATAGATGAACTTATTTTCAGTATATTATTTTTAAAAATAAAAATGTGGAACATGCTTGGACTTTAAATTTAACATTTATTTTGTTTTCCACACACCCCTTACTCTTTTCGATATACGGCAAAAGGGGGAGAAAAAGGACAAAAGTTAAGGGGTCAAAATTTTTTTTTGATAACTTAACTCTTACTTCATAATTAAACCAAAAGTTAACTTTCTGTTTTGAAAACTTATTTAACTTTTAAAGGACAAGGTTAAGAAATCATTTGGTTTCTTAACTTAAAACTTATTTTAAACACTATGGCCAATATTAAGTAATTTCGGTTACTTAATTCTTTTTCTTAGTAGCAAATATCAAGGGGGAGAGTTAAAACCCTTTCTCAAGTACTCACCCTCGGTCAAGGGGGAGGATTCCTCAAGGGGGAGCACTTGAAAAAGAATTTTTATATACTCCTACTCATTCATGCATAATCTCATACTTATTTTTGTCTTAACTTTGTATGTGGGTTTGCCATAAATCAAAAAGGGGGAGATTGTTGGTGCAGTGGGCACCTAAGTCGAACCTAAGTTTTGATTATAGCAAACGATACAAAGTTAAGCTTATATTGTTATCTCACGAGCTAAATCAAGTGTGCAGAAAAGTCTCAATGCTGGAGCTGAAGGCCAGCGACACCCGGAGGAAGCCGCGGTGGTCGGGCGACACTCGAGTTACTTCGGAGGGAGCCGAAGGAATCGAGTGGAAGGCCGGAAGCAAAAGTAACACGTAAGTATTGAGGTAAGCTCGTGTGTGCGAGCGTAAGTGAGGTCGTATCCTCTTTACGGGGATGATCTTAGGCGACGATCCGACCCAAGACTTCCCATGGAAGGTCTATGTTGAGATCGGACGGCAAGTGGCCGTTGAATCCGCTTATATTTTGAGCTAACTCTTTATTGTAGTCAAAAATCCTGGCCATCAGTTCAACCGGCCAGTTCAACCGGCGCCAGTTCAACCGGCCAGTTCAACCGGTGGTCAAAAATCAGCCTCGAGGAGTCAAGCTTTATCACCATTTTTCAAGGAGTTTTGTGCCCATTTGTGATTGGTTGAAGACCCATTCGTTGAGGGGCTTAAAGGCTATAAAACGAGGGCCAAACCTAGGGTTTCATCCTCAATTCTAAGTGCTCAAAAGCCTCCGTTACGCTGCAACTCTCCGACGACTCTACAACAACGAAGTGCTGCCAACAACCCTAGCTTAAAGTTTCTTTTGTTTAGTTATTGGTATAATCTTAATTTGTTATTGCTTTCAATATTGCAATTCTTTTTAATAGAGGTTTTCGTTGCATTTTACTTTAATAGAAGAGAGGGTTTGTCTCTCTATCTTTTTGCTTCGAAGGCTTTTGTAATCGTAAAACTCCTACCTCCAACGAGGAGGAGTGTTTTAGAGAATTGCCCTCCGTACACGGTCTAGGACCGTTAGGGCCTTGGAGTAGTAGCCGAAGGCTACGAACCAAGTAAAAAAACTATTTGTCTCATTTAGTTTTTATTTACATTTCCGCTGCATTTAATTGTCTATCGAACGATTTAAAAGAAAAGTTTTTATCGCTATTCACCCCCCCCTCTAGCGATCCGCTTCGATCCAACAAATAGTGCCCGACCACTTTTCTTAGGGGGGTTACATGCATGCATGTAACTCCTCCAAGAGCCAATGGCTCTTGGTCTCCCTCGTGAGGTGGCACCACATGCTAAGTCAATGATGATGTGGAGCATCATCATTGGCCAGCCATGCCAAGTCATCATCATGACATGACATTTGGTCAAGTCAAACTTGACCTTTCATCTTCCCTCTCAAGTCAAGTCAAACTTGACCTCTTATCTCCCATGGTTGATCAAATCCAACCATTTGATTAAAGTCAATTTAATTTAATGATTCTCTATTCATTAATTTAAATTGATTTGATGAATCAAATCTAAATTAGACTCATTCAACACTTGAATCAAATTGAGTCCAACTCAATTAGTCTAATTAGGATTACTCTTAATCCAATTTGGTTCATCCCATGAACCTAATCCTCATGGTTCATCATATGAACCTAATCTCCATCTAATTTCCCTTAGTGTGTGACCCTATAGGTTCTTGTAACGTTGGTAGGAAGCACCTGAAGGCTAGCATATGGATGAACAAGTAATGGATCACATGGAGGGATCCGATAGGCACGAGGCTGCCGGAAGTGGCTAGAAGGCTTAGGTCTAGGCTATGGGTGGTCTAGTAAGTATGGGGGAAGTGCCCGGCAGTCGACTGCCAGAGGTGGGTAGTCGACTGCTAACCTGAGAAGTTGACTGATCTGGTGATCAGTCGACTGATTCTCGGGATCTCGGGCACAGAAGGTTCTTCAGTGAGTGATTGGCCCTAACACTCGATTGATTGAGCCATCAGTCGACTGATGGGTATGATCAGTCGACTGATGGTGTATCCGTTGGACTTATTGTTGGATCGAAGTGGATCGTTAGAGGGGGGGGTGAATAGCGATAAAACCTTTTCTTTTTGTTCGTTCGTTAAAACTCGAGTAGATAATTAATTTGCAGCAGAAAGATAAGAAATAAAAAAAAGGAGATAAATATTTTTACTTGGTTCGTAGCCTTCGGCTACTACTTCAAGGCCCTAGCGGTCCTTGACCACGTACGGAGGGCAAAAACACTAAAGAACTCCTCCTCGTTAGAGGTAGGAGTTAATCGATACAAAAAAAAAACAAAGCTTGAGGTAGAGGGACACTCCCCCTCTCCTTGTTACGATAAAAGCTCCGAGAAATTACAGTGATGAACTGAAATAAAAGTTTAAACCGACGTTAGAAAAACAAAGCAATTAAAACCTAGACATCGGAGAAGAAGCACTTCGTTGTCAGAAAGTTGTAGCTTGGCAGAGGTTTTTTGAAGCTTAGAATTGATGAAGAAACCCTAGGATAGGCCCTCCTTTTATAGTCTTTGAGCCCCTTTTCGAGAGGAACCCTAGCCAATCACATTTTAGCACAACTCCCCTTGAAATTAGGTGATAAACCAAGACTCCTCTATTGGGATGTATACTGAAAAGTCTATCTTTTGTATTAACATCTTTATTTTTGAAATAAGAATCACATGATCATTGTTTGCATATTTTTATGGTTATGCATATTGTCTAATACATTACATTGTAGATAACATGGTGTGTGTTGTCACATGGGAGATCATGTTATCGGTTCCTTGTAAAGTATAAGTAAAGGCTCACAACCGAGATGGCTTTGGACAAACTATTGGTATGGTTGTAGTGTGATTTGGTATTGTTTTGTCTTGACCATAGAATTACACTAGTACACTTTGTGTGTATTGAGCAGAACCGATTTAGAGGTGATTCGATTTATTGCTGACTACATAATCGAATCAGACCTCAGATATTATATTGTACATGCTCTTAATCCCGATATAATAACGGGCACATATACTTAGTATTCATCTCTTTGATTTACCAATGGGCGAGATTTATAGATTAAATCGATAGGCTCGATAAGTTGGGAGATGATATTATTTATATGGTGTGTTGTTGATTATACGAGGAAACCCTGTCCTATATATTAGGATGATGATGTCCCCTTGAGGAGCTCATAAGGTTCATCATGTAAACCCTGCAAGTGGACTTGGTCCGGCATGATGAAAATGTTGAGTGGTACTAGTCATGAAGTTAGATGTTGATTAATTAATGGTCAGTAAATTAATTAATTGATAGACATTCGAGATCTTAAACACGGGGAGAAAATGTACATATAATATATGGATCCCATATTAACCTATGGGGGTTGGTGAGGTAGATCAATGATAAACCTTTAGTGGATTGGATTATCATTAATGGATCGGACTTTATGTGGGCTTGATCCATTGGGTGGCCAAGATCCAACTCCTCCTCATGGTCCCTATTGTAGCCTATTAACACCTCATGAAGCTTAGATCCAATGGATGAAAACAAAACTCTAGATCCAACGTTAGAGATTAAATTTCTAGATCCGACGGTTGAGATTAAATTTCTAGATCCGATAGTTGAGATTAAATCCCTAGAACCAATGGTGGAGATTAAAACAAGGCTTGAGCCCAACTCTATAAATAGAGCATTAAGCTGGCCGGCAAGGCTTGATGGATGAGGGTTAGGGTTTGCTTCCCTTGGACGGCAAGCAATCCTAATTAGATTAGGATTAGAAGTGGCCGGCTAGGGTTAGGGTTTGGGTGTTGGTTGTGGCCGACAACATGAGGAGAAGACCTTTCTTCTTCTTCCAAGGTTTGGCTGGCTCCTATCCTTCTTCTCTCTACCTTGGCCGGAGCTCAACCTATTCTTCTTCCCTTCATCCTTGGCCGAAAATTAGGAGAGCTAGGTTTAGGGTTTGGTCGGCAACAAGGAGAAGGATTGCTTTCCTTTCTCTTCTCCAAGTGTTGGCCGGCACCCATACCCTCATTGATTCTCCTTTGGCCGGTTCCCATACTCCATGTTCTCTTCCTTGGCCGGCGGCAACATCGAGTCTATTGACTTGGTGGCCGGTTCTAGATAGGAAGACGAGTTTTGTTTTATGATCTTCCATTGTTCGGAGTGAACAAGTAAGGAAGATTGGCGATCTAGGAGCTTCGACTTTTGGAAGATCGTCGCCCACATGACGTCCAAAAGGAGGAAGGACATACAATAGACGATCAAGAGGTATAACAAGAGGTATAATCTTGTTTATTTTGATTAGTGTTCTTTTGTATTATGTTTATAATTGCTTTTCAATTATATGCATGTTGTATGTGGTTGTTTACTTTATGTATGTGGCTAAATAATACTTGGACCCCGAACATACACCCAAAAGCCGACGATCCGTACATCGTCTATTCCGCAGCTATTCGTGGAATAGAGGTTGGTTGCTTGAACAACAAATTTGTTCAAGTGACTACTCTAAATGAATAGCACGACAATAACAAGGTTGCTTGGGTGTTCCCTTTTGTCTAGGATTAAATTTTTAATCCGGGGACATCGATGGGATCGCCATGAACAAGCGACCGAGTCGAAGTGGGAAGCGAAGTTTCCCCTCACGGATCAACCCAACAATTGGTATCAGAGCTACGGTTTCCGGTTTTGTGTGTTCAAGCTACCGAGGTGAAGTGGGAAGCGAAGTTTCCCCTCACGGACTCGATAAGCAAAACCCTTCAATTGGTATCAGAGCTTCCGGGCAAAGCCTTCAATTGGTATCAGAGCCAAGGTTTCCGGTTTTGTGTGTTTAGGATTCGGTTAATTTTTATGCACTTTTTCATATATTATATGTGTCGGATAATAGTAGAATATGCGTAGGTTAACTCTTTGGTTGCAGGCATATGATCCGACTATTATGACCATATGTGTGTATATGATTGTATATGTATATTTTGTTGAATCCTCGGGGTTGACGAGGCTAGTCTTTAATTTTTTGTAAATTAGATACGGCATTGTTTAGCCACTCTTTTTATTTTAGTTTACTTTCGATCTAGATTTCATGTACACTCCCTCGTGGAGTATAGAATCGATGGATGTAAATTAAAATAGATTTTAGTCTCGACTCAGATCTCCGGATGGCTCGTACATGGCGTAGGAGGAGCGGACAAGAAGGCGATGCGACGGGAGACATATTGAAGACAAAAGCCATAATAGTTGGAAAATAATTTATTTTTCATATTTATTTCTTATTGTTTGATATGCATGTCGTAGGCTAGAAAATTTCTCAATTTCAAATTACTAAGTGGGAGAGGGATATTTTTATAAATTCTCACGGCCTCCATTACGATTTGACATGTGATGCAAACAAACTTGCACGTCGGCTCTGAGTGCCTTCCTCCCCATCGGATGGGTTTGTTTGCGGATCAAAAGGTCGAATATGGTTATAGAAAGTTATTAAGGAGCGTGTGTACTTTCCCATCGTAAGGCTCATAACCCGAGATAATTACCTTGGTACCAAGTAATGGTGAACACTTAGATACAAATATAAGTATCCTCCCCATCGGAGTCACTGCTTTTATTTGTAGGGTCAAAGAGGAACCAACTACTAATTTTACTTGTCAAAAAGTTAGGTTGACAAGATAGTAAAATTAATGGGTAAAACCTCCTCTTACAAATGTATAATTCGTATACGTCCACGCTATTGTGGCATACGATATTCTCGGTGTTTTGAGGTGTTGGTTGATTTTAAAATTTTATTGTTTGAGGAATCAATAATTTTTTGAAATATAAAGTAATGATCTATGTGATTCTTAGGTTTTTCAAAATGACTTTCAGTCCACTTGCTATGATACTAAAGGAAAATAAACTTACTGTACATAATTATGTTGATTGGAGAAAGGAATCTAGATATTGTCTTAACTGCTGAGGAGTACAAGTATGTACTCTTCGAAGAGTGTCCTCCTAAGCCTGCAAATGAGCTGGAAGTCCTTGGAGCTAAGATCGATGGGGAAACCCAGGTCGATATCATTCTCCAATTGACAGAACAGCTTGCTCAGGCTTAGGCCATGGTTGCTCAGAAGGTTTCTACTTCTAAAGCCGAAAGGCAAGAAGAAGAAGAAACAAGGTGGAGCAAAGGTGGTGGGAGGACCTCAGGGAGGAGTGAAGAAGCCAAAAGGCAAGTACTTCACTTGCAAGCAGACTGGACATTGGAAGAAGGACTGTCCCAATCCGAAGCAGAACAAAGGTATATCCTTTGGTCTAGTCATTGAAACATGATTAGCGGTGTTATCTACCGGCACCTGGTGTGTAGATACGGGAGTCACTGATCATGTCTGCAATACTTTGCAGGGGTTCCAGGAAACCCGACGACTAGCCAATGGGGAGATTACCGTTTACTTGGGGAGATTACCCTTTATTTAGAAAGAATTTAGTTTCAGTTTCTAAATTGTTTATGGATGGATATTCTATTTCTTTTAATGACAGAGTTGTTATAAAAAGGAATAGGGAGAATATCTGTTCAGGTACATTGATAGGAAATTTGTATACACTTGAACCAAAACCTCCCACGATGTAAATTGAAGTTTATAACTCATCTTCTAATTCCAATGAGAGAAAATAACCTTCGAAGATGAACCAAACAGATCTTTGGCATCATAGGCTTAGTCATATTAACCTAAGCAGAATTCAAAAGTTGATAGCAGATGGACCTCTGGGTTCATTAGTGGTGGAAGATTTCCCAACCTACGAATCTTGCTTGGAGGATAAAATGACCAAGAGACCTTTTAAGGCCAAGGGGTATAGAGCCAAAGATGTGTTAGAATTGGTTCATTCTGATTTGTGTGGTCCTATGTCTATCCAGGCTAGAGGTGGTTTTGAATATTTTGTCTTTTTCATAGATGATTATTCAAGATATGGATGACACTACGATCTGCTCATGGTGGCGAATACCTCTTGGGAGAGTTTAGGAATTACTTACCAAAGGCTAGGATTCAATCCCAATTGTCTGCACCTGGCACACCCCAGCAGAACGGTGTAGTCGAGCGAAGGAATAGGAGTCTTATGGAGATTGTTAGATCGATGATGAGTTATTCTGAGTTGCCAGATTCGTTCTGGGGATATGCTCTAGATACGGCGGTGTACATTCTGAACTTGGTTCCATCTAAATCAGTGTCTTCTACTCCCACAGAGTTGTGGACTGGGCGAAAGCCTAGTCTAAGACATATTCGGATATGGGGGAGTCCAGCACATGTGTTGAAGGTAGATTTTGATAAGTTGGAACCTCGTACAGAAGTACGCATGTTCGTTGGCTATCCTAGAGGAACGAAGGGTGGTTTGTTTTATAGTCCTAGAGATCAGAGGGTGATCGTTAGCACAAACGCCAAATTTCTAGAGGAAGACTATGTGATGAGCCACAAGCCCAAGAGTAAAATTGTTCTGGAGGAATTAAAATGGGGAAGTCACTTCTTCAGTACCACCAGTACAAGAGGATATACCACAAGTTACTGCACCGCGTGTCACAGAGGATACACATGAGATACCTCGTCGAAGTGGGAGGGTTGTTAGACAGCCTGATAGATTCATGTTCTTGGGAGAATCTTCTGATTTGGTCCCTGGCGAACATGAACCTGATCCCTGGACATATGTCGAGGGAATCCAAGATATAGATGCAGCATCTTGGCAAAGTGCAATGAATACTGTGTTAGTTATAGCCCTAGAACCAAACATGTGATGGTTGAATAGGGAACATTTTGTATCATATTCTATAAAGGCAAAGGATTGGTTATTATATATTTACGTCTTGCTTGTGCCAGCTAAATTAAATATATAATAATACCCTAGAAAAGTAGGTTCTTATCTACAGCACATCAATTGGCAGAATTGATTATGAGAGGCTGTAGAGAACACTTTCCTAAATGTTCCTAGTCAAGTATTAATATGCAAGGGCAATATTAATACATAAAGACTAGCATGTAGGTCAATTGATGACTTGATCTCACAAGTCATGGATATATGATATCAAGTTGACACATGGGTATATATTAGAGAATATATCTTGGTGACCCGCCATGAGAAAGTTTCATGGATCGTCATATGAGTGTCATAAACTTTCTCATGTGACTATTGGTATGAATAGTCCTCAAACCTGAAGTCACTACGGTTCCCTACATAAGGAGTTATGTACTTTGGTATCGTCAAACGTCACCCGTAGCAGGTGGACCATAAAGCGATTCTTGGGTATATAACAAATTATGCGGAGGGATGTGAGTGATGTAGATGGGATCTATCCCTCCCATATGAGGAGTGATATCGGTGGGCCTTGATTGAGTAGAACTACTAAAACATGGCCATGCTCGAATGAGTCAATATGAGATATTGAGCTCATTTGTTTGAGTTAGTTTACTCAGGGATCAAGAAACACATAGATTGATCGAGGATGACACGGTCTATGCCTCATTGGTCATATCATGGATAGAAGGACACGGTCATACATTATAGTAGTCACGGAAAGGTTAGTCGGATCTTGACTTATCTTGTAACTTGGGTAGCAATGATGTATTGCTAGATGCGCTCATTGCTTGTGTATCTAAAGAGTTTAGATCCACTTTGCCAGCGTTATGAGAGCCTATAGGGTCACACACAAAGAGCATGATGATTAGAAATTAGAGTCATTCTAGTTTGACTAGAATAATTTGGGAATAAGCTTAAGTACAAAATGGTTTTGGACTTTAAGCTTAATGAGAATTTTAGCTTATTGATTTAATGAGATTAATTCAATATGCTAGCTTAATTGATTTAATAAGATTAATTCAATATGTTACCTTATTGATTTAATGAGATTAATTCAATATGATAACATTAGCTTATAGAATTAATAAGATTAATTCAACATCCATCCATGCCACATAAGAATGCCACCTAAGCATGCCACATAAGCATGCCACCTAAGCTAGATGAGTTGGAAGGAGACAAAAGGGTTTTGATCCTTGGATTTCCTCCACATGTGGCCGCCAAAACAAGGAGGATAACTCCTTGTTTAATTATCTTTCAATGCCATTGATTGCATTGAATGTGATAGGAGATGAAAGGGTTTTTCAAACCTATAAAACACCCATGGGGTGGCCAGCCAAAGGAGTTGAGTTGGAGCTTAAGGCTTGGTGAGAGCTTGGTGGAGAGGCTTTTGTTGTGTGGTTTTTGAGTGTAGGCTAGCAAGAAGAGTAGTCTTCTTCTTCCTTTCTCTTCTTCCCTACCTTCCTCTCCTTTAGGGACTTCTCTAGCAAGAAGTAAAAAGGAGCTCCTTCTAGTTTTCTTTTGTGAGACAAGAGCTTGCTCGTGTGGATACATATAGAGGCACGGACATTTGAGCGTGCTAAAGATCCAAACATCAAGGAAAAGCGGGATTAACAAAGGTAGAATTCTCCTATAAGATAGGTTTGGTTTAGAAATTTATTTTATCTGAGTTTGCTTTACATGGATCACTTGGAAGGGATCCTAATTTTTCCGTTCTTGCATATGCTATTTTGCATAAAGAGATCCCTACAGTGGTATCGAGCCACTTGAAAGATCATTATAAAAATAGTTTTCTCTATTTTATATATAATATAGAAGTAGGATAAATTTTATTATGAGTTGATAATTGCATTGGCAATTTTCAAACATAATAAAATATCCGATGTCTTTAAAAGTTAAAATGACATGGTGCATGGTTATGGCCTAGTCCCAAAAGTTTGTGAATGTGTGTTGTAATTCTTAATACGGCTGCGTGTCGTGCCTTTCTCCTAAAAATTCTTGTTGTAAAATTAGTTTTAGACTCGAATGTAACTCGAGTATTTCTCCTTTTGTAATATACAAAATAAAGATGGAGGGTCCATTGGAAGATGATGTTACAAGGAGGAAGTCAACAACACACGACAACCAAAAGGAAGCACTTGGGAGAAGATGCTATCCCTAGGTTGACCAATCAATCTTCTCATTGGCTTGAGAAGATTGTAGAATAAGGGCCATAACCATGACACGCTTAGTATGCTAATATGTATGTGATGCATTTTAATTTAGCTTATATGTGATGTATGCTAATATGTATGTGATGCATGTTTATGTTTATTTCTTTAATAAGTTTAAACGATATGCCTACCAAAGTTTAGTACTCACTACTTCCTCGATCATTTGTTATTGGGTTTGCCAAAGCAAAGCAATGCATTTTATCTTGGAAGAGTGCGAGTGGACAATCGTGATGTCCCGCTATCAAACTTGGTTAAGACTTAATTAAGAAAGTAGAGGCATATATTAGCTTTGAACATAAGTTTTAAAAATTAGTTTTGTGTGATTTTCGAACATCAGCTTTGTCTTAGAAGTGGTCGTTGCTCCGATATCAAAGAAGGCCTCTGTGCCTCGCCACAGCCTGGAAGCTGGTTTAGGAATAAGCACTAAACTAATCTAAACTTAACCAAAGCTATTAAAGAATTACATCAGATGTAATTGGCAAAAGATTGCCTACCTAATCATACTACATCTTGGGCGATTAGCCAAAGCTAACTCAAGACGAATTATGATGTGGATCTTTATCCCATATAAATTTATAGCTAAATAGAAGCTAATGATGTAAGCAAAATGTGTTTGCCTACATCAATAATTAGCTCATATCAAAGCTATGAGAATTTAGTGGGAGCCTCATTTAATTAAAGACCTAATTAAATGACTTAGGTATGATACTTAATTTTGCATTTTAATGTTGTAGATCACCATGTCATCTAACACGACACACCCCCTCAACTTGCGATCTGTCCTTAAGAAAGACAAGCTTAATGGAGCGAACTTTCTTGACTGGTATAGGAACTTGAGGATTATCCTCAAGCAAGAACGTAAACTATATGTCCTAGAGCAGTCTATCCCTGAAACACCCGCCCATGCGGCCACTTGTGCTGAAAATGATGCTTATAAGAAGCATCAAGATGACGCATTAGATGTGTCATGTCTTATGCTTGCCACCATGAACTCTGAGCTTCAGAAGCAACATGAGAACATGGATGCCTATGATATGGTTGAGCATTTAAAACAACTATATCAAGGACAAGCTAGGCACGAGCGTTTTGAAGTGTCTAAAGCTCTTTTTGCATGCAAGATGCAAGAAGGAACACATGTAGGAACTCACGTACTTAAAATGATTGGGTACGTTGAGAACCTTGAAAGACTAGGTTTTCCATTGAGCCAAAAATTGGCAACCGATGTTATCCTGTAATCATTGCCGGAAGCATATAATCAATTCTTCATGAATTATAACATGAATGAAATTGATAAACCTTTGCCTGAGATTCTCAGCATGTTAAGAACTGCTGAACCGAATCTCAAAAAGAAAGTTAGTAATGTACTAATGGTCAAGAAGGGCAAAGGTAAGCGCAAAGGCAAGGGTAAGACCCAAGCCAAAGGCAAGGCCAATTCATCCACTTCAAAGGATAAAGGTAAAGTACCTAAGGAAGGGGACTGTTTCCATTGCGGTGAGACTGGACACTGGAAGCGGAACTGCAAAATCTACCTTGAGGAAGTAAAGAATAAAAGAAGTGGGACTTCTGCCTCAGGTATACACGTTATAGAAGTTGATCTATCTATTTCTTCTACATGGGTATTAGATACCGGATGTGCATCTCACATTTGTACTAATGTGCAGGGACTGAGAAATAGTAGACTAATGGCAAAAGGCGAAGTGGACCTACGAGTAGGCAATGGCGCAAAAGTTGCTGCTGTAGCTGTAGGAACATATTGTTTGTCTTTGCCCACTAGGCTTATCTTAGAACTAGAGGAGTGCTTTTATGTACCTGCATTAACAAAGGACATAATCTCTGTATCTTGTTTAGACAAGAAAAACTTCTCTTTTATAATAAAGGACAAATGTTGTTCCATTTATTTGAATGAAATGTTCTATTGTAATGCACCACTTATGAATGGTCTCTATGTTCTAGATTTAGAAACCCCAATATATAACGTAAATACCAAATGGTTCAAATCGAATAATTTGAACCAAACATATCTCTGGCACTGTCGCCTAGGTCACATAAATGAAAAACGCATATCCCAACTCCATAAAGATGGATTATTGGACTCATTTGATTTTGAATCATATGAGATATGCGAATCTTGTCTTTTAGGAAAGATGACTAAAACTCCATTTAGTGGACATGGCGAGAGAGCGACGGACTTGTTAGGACTCATACATACTGATGTATGTGGCCCTTTCAATATCGAAGCCAGAGGAGGCTATAAGTACTTTATTACTTTCACTGATGATATGAGTAGATTTGGCTACTTATATTTGATGAGACATAAGTCAGAATCCTTTGAAAAGTTCAAAGAATTCAAGAATGAAGTACAAAACCAACTTGGTAAGCGTATTATGCTACTTCGATCAGATCGAGGTGGTGAATACCTTAGTCAAGAATTTCGTGATCACCTGGTTGAGTGTGGGATAATATCCCAACTCACTCCACCTGGAACACCACAATGGAATGGTGTATCTGAAAGGAGAAATCGTACTCTATTAGATATAGATGCGATCAATGATGAGCCAGATCTACCTACTTCCTTTTGGGGTTTAGCTCTAGAGAGTAGCTTTCACACTTAATCACGTCCCATCAGCCCGTAGAAAAGACACCATACGTTATGGGTGGGAAGAGTCCCAAAATGTCTTTATAAAGATTTGGGGTTGTGAAGCTTATGTTAGGCGTCAAGTCTCGGATAAACTAGGACCCAAATCGGATAAGTGTTATTTTGTAGGATATCCCAAGGAAACTAAGGGATATTACTTTTACAATCCACACATGGCAAGGTGTTTGTTGCGAAATCTTGTCTTTCTAGAAGAGAATTTATTTCTAGAAAAACTAGTGGGAGTAAAATTCATCTTGAAGAAATTCGGGATGAAGATAACACTAAGGCTTCGATGGAAAATGAGCAGGCACCACAAAGTGTTGTGGATGAGAAATTGTTGCCCAGAGTTGTGGAGCAAACACATTCAAGTAGACCAACTCTTCGTAGATCCGATAGGATCCATCGTCAACCCGAGAGATATTCTTTTCTCTTGGTGAAACGGTGAAGTATTGCTTATCGATCTTGGCGAGCCTACATCCTATCAAGAAGCTATGATGAGCCCAGTTCCAAGAAATGGCTAGAGGCCATGAGATCCATTGAATCCATGTACACTAACCAAGTATGGACTTTGGTTGATCCACGAAGGGTAAAACCTATTGGGTGTAAGTGGGTCTTTAAAGTAAAAGTGACATGGATGGTAATAAGCATACCTATAAAGGTAGATTGGTGGCTAAAGGATTCAAACAAATTCATGGTATTGACTATGATGAAACCTTTTCACCAGTTGCGATGCTTAAATCCATTCGGATCATACTTGCTATTGCAGCCTACCACGATTATGAAATCTGGCAGATGGATGTCAAAACTGCTTTTCTGAATGGAAAGCTACTCGAGGATGTGTACATGACACAGCCTGAGGGTTTTGAAGATCCAAAGCATCCTAGAAAGGTATGCAAACTGCAAAGGTCCATTTATGGACTAAAGCAAGCCTCTCGAAGCTAGAATCTTCGATTTGATGATGCAATCAAGGAGTTTGGTTTCATCAAGAATGAAGATGAACCTTGTGTCTACAAGAGAAATAGTGGGAGCACATTTGTATTTCTTGTCCTGTATGTAGATGACATACTTCTCATCGAAAATGATATTCCCTCACTCCAGTCTGTGAAGATGTAGTTAGGGAATTATTTCTCGATGAAAGACTTAGGTGAAGCTGCCTATATTTTAGGCATCAAGATCTATAGAGATAGATCTAAAAGATTACTTGGCCTAAGTCAGAGTACATACATTGATAAAGTGCTAGATCGTTTTGCTATGCAAAACTCCAAGAAAGGATTTCTGCCTTTATCACATGGTGTGAGTCTTTCAAAGACTCAATGTCCCTCTTCTAAGGAGGAGAGAGATCGCATGGATAAGATCCCTTATGCATCTGCTATAGGGTCTATCATGTACGCCATGCTTTGTACTCGTCCTGACGTCTCGTATGCTTTGAGCATGACGAGTAGATACCAGTCGGATCCAGGTGAAAGTCACTGGATAGCAGTCAAAAATATTCTTAAATACTTACGAAGAACGAAAGAATATTTCCTGATATTTGGAGGCAATGAGGAGCTAACTGTAAAGGGTTACAGTGATGCAAGCTTCCAAACAGACAAGGATGACTATAGATCGCAATCGGGGTACGTGTTTTGCCTGAATGGTGGAGCTGTGAGCTGGAAAAGTGTTAGTTAAAGCCCTAAGAACCAATCATGTGATGGTTGAATAGGGAACATTTTGTATCATATTCTATAAAGGCAAAGGATTGGTTATTATATTTAAGTCTTGCTTGTGCCAGCTAAATTAAATATAGTAATGCCCTAGAAAAGTAGGTTCTTATCTACAGCACATCAATTGGCAGAATTGATTATGAGAGGCTGTAGAGAACACTTTCTAAATGTTCCTAGTCAAGTATTAATATGCAAGGGCAATATTAATACATAAAGACTAGCATGTAGGTCAATTGATGACTTGATCTCACAAGTCATGGATATATGATATCAAGTTGACACATGGGTATATATTAGAGAATATATACTGAACTGACCCGCCATGAGAAAGTTTCATGGATCGTTATATGAGTGTCATAAACTTTCTCATGTGACTATTGGTATGAATAGTCCTCGGACACGAAGTCACTACGGTTCCCTACATAAGGAGTTATGTACTTTGGTATCGTCAAAGCGTCACCCGTATGAGGTGGACCATAAAGGCGATTACTGGGTATATAACAAATTATGCGGAGGGATGTGAGTGATGTAGATGGGATCTATCCCTCTCATATGACGAGAGTGATATCGGTGGGCCCCTTGATTGAGTAAAACTACTAAAACGCATGGCCATGCTCGAATGAGTCAATATGAGATATTGAGCTCATTTGTTTGAGTTAGTTTACTCAGGGATCAAGAAACACATAGATTGATCGAGGATGACACGGTCTATGCCTCATTGATCAATCGGATATCAAGGATAGAAGGACACGGTCATATATTATAGTAGTCACGGAAAGGTTAGTCGGATCTTGACTTATCTCATAACTTGGGTAGCAATGATGTATTGCTAGATGCCGCTCATTGCTTGTGTATCTAAAAGAGTTTAGGTCCACTGCCAACGTTATGAGAGCCTATAGGGTCACACACAAAGAGCATGATGATTAGAGGAATTAGAGTATTCTAGTTTGACTAGAATAATTTGGGAATAAGCTTAAGTACAAAATGGTTTTTGGACTTTAAGCTTAATGAGAATTTTAGCTAATTGATTTAATGAGATTAATTCAATATGTTACCTCATTGATTTAATAAGATTAATTCAATATGATAACATAAGCTTAATTGAATTAATAAGATTAATTCAATATGATAACATAAGCTTAATTGAATTAATAAGATTAATTCAACATGCATGAATGCCACATAAGAATGCCACATAAGCATGCCACATAAGCATGCCACCTAAGCATCCACCTAAGCTAGATAAGGTGGAAGGAAACAAAATGGTTTTGTCTTCTTAAGTGGCCGGCCAAACAAATGTCCCAATGCAATGGATTGCATTGAATGTGTAGAGGTGAAAGGGTTTTTCCAACCCTATAAAAGACCCCATGGAGTGGCCGGCCAAAGTAATTGTAGGTGTGGTTGTTGGGAGCTTGAGGCTTGGAGAGAGCTTGAGAGCTTATTGTTGTGTGGCTTTTGTGAGTGTAGCAAGAAGAGTAGTCTTCTTCTTCCCTTCTCTTTTCCCTAGCTTCCTCTCCTTTAGGGACTTCTCTAGCAAGAAGTAAAGGAGAGCTCCTCTAGTTTTCTTTTGTGAGACAAGAGCTTGCTCGTGTGGATACATATAGAGGCACGGACACTTGAACGTGCTAAAGATCCAACAAACAAAACGAAGAAGCGGGATTAACAAGGGCACGCAACAAAGGTAATCCTCTCCTATAAGATAGGCTTGGTTTAGAGAAATTTATTTTATACGAGTTTGCTTTCGCATGGATCACTTGGAAGGGATCCTAATTTTTTCGTTGCGCATATGCCATTTGGCATAAAGAATTCCCTACAGTGGTATCAGAGCCACTTGCGAAAGATCGTATAAAATAGGTTTTCTCTATTTTATATGTGATATAGAAGTAGGATAAATTTTATTATGAGTTGATAATTGCATTAGCAATTGTCAAACATAATAAAATATCCAATGTCTTTTAAAAGTTAAAATGACATGGTGCATGGTTATGGCCTAGTCCCAAAAGGTTTGTGAATGTGTGTGTGTTGTAATTCTTAAATATACTGCGTGTGTGCCTTCCTCCTAAAATTCTTGTTGTAAAATTAGTTTTAGACTCGAATGTAACTCAGTATTTCTCCTTTTGTAATGTACAAAACAAAGATGGAGGGTCCATTGGAAGATGAGGTTACAAGGAGGAAGTCACACAAGACAACCAAAAGGAAGCACTTAGGAGAAGATGCTATCCCTAGGTTGACCAATCAATCTTTTCATTGGCTTGAGAAGATTGTAGAATAAGGGCCATAACCATGACACGCTTAGTTTAATATGTATGTGATGCATGTTAGTTTAGCTTATATGTGATGTATGCTAATATGTATATGATACATGTTTATTTCTTAATAAGTCAAAAACGATATGCCTACCAAAGCTTGGTACTCACTACTTCCTCGATCATTTGTTATTGGGTTTGCCAAAGCAAAGCAATGCATTTTATCTTGGAAGAGTGCGAGTGGACAATCGTGATGTCCCGCTATCAAACTTGGTTAAGACTTAATTAAGTTTTCTTAATTAGTTAAGAAAGTAGAGGCATATATTAGCTTTGAACATAAGTTTTAAAATTAGTTTTATGTGATTTCCGAACATCAGCTTTGTCTTAGAAGTGGTTGTTGCTCCGATATCCAAGAAGGCCCCTGTGCCTCGCCACAGCCTGGAAGCTGGTTTAGGAATAAACACTAAACTAATCTAAAACTTAACCAAAGCTATTAAAGAGTTACATCAGATGTAATTGGCAAAAGATTGCCTACCTAATTATACTACGTCTTGGGCGATTAGCCAAAGCTAACTCAAGACGAATTATAATGTGGATCTTTATCCCATATAAATTTATAGCTAAATAGTAGCTATGAGAATTTAGTGGGAGCCTCATTTAATTAAAGGCCTAATTAAATGATTTAGGTATGATACTTAACTTTGCATTTTAATGTTGTAGATCACCATGACATCTAACACGACACACCCCCTCAACTTGCGATCTATCCTTGAGAAGGACAAGCAATGGAGCGAACTTTCTTGGTGGTATAGGAACTTGAGGATTATCCTCAAGCAAGAACGCAAACTGTATGTCCTAGAGCGATCTCCACTGAAACACACGCCCATGCGGCCACTCGTCTTTGAAAAGATGCTTATAAGAAGCATCAAGATGGCGATTAGATGTGTCATGTCTTATGCTTGCCACCAATGAACTCGAGCTTGAACATGAGAACATGGATGCCTATGATATGGTTGAGCATTTGAAACAACTATATCAAGGACAAGCTAGGCACGAGCGTTTTGAAGTGTCTAAGGCTCTTTTTGCATGCAAGATGCAAGAAGGAACACCTGTAGGAACTCACGTACTCAAAATGATTGGGTACGTTGAGAACCGTGAAAGACTAGGTTTTCCACTCAGCCAAGAATTGGCAACCGATGTTATCCTGCAATCGTTGCCGGAAGCAAAAAATCAATTCGTCAAGAAATAAAACAAGAATGAAATTGATAAACCTTTGCCTGAGATTCTCAGCATGTTAAGAACTGCTGAACCGAATCTCAAAAAGAAAGTTAGCAACGTACTAATGGTCAAGAAGGGCAAAGGTAAGCGCAAAGGCAAGGGTAAGACCCAAGCCAAAGGCAAGGCCAATTCATCCACTTCAAAGGGTAAAGGTAAAGTACCTAAGGAAGGGGACTGCTTCCATTGGGTGAGACTGGACACTGGAAGCGGAACTGCAAAGTCTACCTTGAGGAAGTAAAGAATAAAAGAAGTGGGACTTCTGCCTCAGGTATACACGTTATAGAAGTTAATCTATCTATTTCTTCTACATGGGTATTAGATACCGGATGTGCATCTCACATTTGTAATAATGTGCGAGGGTAGAAATAGTAGACAAATGGCAAAAGGCGAAGTAGACCTACAGTAGGCAATGGCGCATAAAGTTCTTTCTGTGTTATTCTTTGTCTTTGCCCACTGGGCTTATCTTAGAACTAGAGGAGTGCTTATATGTACCTGCATTGATAAAGAACATAATTTCTGTATCTTGTTTAGACAAGAAAAACTTTTCTTTTATAATAAAGGACAAATGTTGTTCCATTTATTTGAATGAAATGTTCTATTGTAATGCACCACTTATGAATGATCTCTATGTTCTAGATTTAGAAAACCCAATTTATAACGTAAATACCAAGCGGTTCAAATCGAATGATTCGAACCAAACATATCTCTCCCTTTATCGCCTAGGTCACATAAATGAAAAACGCATATCCCAACTCCATAAAGATGGATTATTGGACTCATTTGATTTTGAATCATATGAGGTATGCGAATCTTACCTTTTAGGAAAGATGACTAAAACTCCATTTAGTGGACATGGAGAGAGAGCGACAGACTTGTTAGGACTCATACATACTGATGTATGTGGGCCTTTCAATGTCGAAGCCAGAGGAGACTATAAGTACTTTATTACTTTCACTGATGATATGAGTAGATTTGGCTACTTATATTTGATGAGACATAAGTCAGAATCCTTTGAAAAGTTCAAAGCATTCAAGAATGAAGTACAAAACCAACTTGGTAAGCGTATCAAGCTACTTCGATCAGATCGAGGTGGTGAATACCTTAGTCAAGAGTTTCGTGATCACCTGGCTGAGTGTGGGATAATATCCCAACTCACTCCCCCTGGAACACCACAATGGAATGGTGTATCTGAGAGGAGAAATCGTACTATATTAGATATGGTACGATCAATGATGAGCCAGACCGATCTACCCACTTCCTTTTGGGGACTAGCTCTAGAGACAGTCGCTTTCACACTTAATCGCGTCCCATCAAAAGCCGTAGAAAAGACACCATATACGATATGGACTGGGAAGAGTCCCAAAATGTCTTTTATAAAGATTTGGGGTTGTGAAGCTTATGTAAGACGTCAAGTCTCAGATAAACTAGGACCCAAATCAGATAAGTGTTATTTTGTCGGATATCCCAAGGAAACTAAGGGATATTACTTTTACAATCCCACACTTGGCAAGGTCTTTGTTGCGGAAATCTTTGTCTTTCTAGAAAGAGAATTTATTTCTAGAAAAACTAGTGGGAGTAAAATTCATCTTGAAGAAGTTCAAGATGACGATAACACTA
Organism: Wurfbainia villosa; assembly: GCA_025175895.1. NCBI lineage: Eukaryota > Viridiplantae > Streptophyta > Magnoliopsida > Zingiberales > Zingiberaceae > Wurfbainia > Wurfbainia villosa. The sequence goes on from CM045995.1 coordinate 31,167,564, forward strand.
AGGCTTCGATGGAAAATGAACAGGAACCACAAAGTGTTGTGGATGAGGAAATTGTTGCCCAAAGAGTTGTGGAACAAACACCTGTTCAAGTAGACCAACCTCTTCGTAGATCTGACAGGATCCGTCGTCAACCCGAGAGATATTCTTTTCTCTTGACTGACAATGGTGATGTATTGCTTGTCGATCTTGACGAGCCTACATCCTATCAAGAAGCTATGATGAGCCCAGATTCCGAGAAATGGCTAGAGGCCATGAGATCCGAAATGGAATCCATGTACACTAACCAAGTATGGACCTTGGTTGATCCACCTGAAGGGGTAAAACCCATTGGGTGTAAGTGGGTCTTTAAAGTAAAGACTGACATGGATGGTAATAAGCATACCTATAAAGGTAGATTGGTGGCGAAAGGATTCAAACAAATTCATGGTATTGACTATGATGAAACCTTTTCACCAGTTGCGATGCTTAAATCCATTCGGATCATACTTGCTATTGCAGCCTACCACGATTTTGAGATCTGGCAGATGGATGTCAAAACCGCTTTTCTGAATGGAAAGCTACTCGAGGATGTGTACATGACACAGCCTGAGGGTTTTGAAGATCCAAAGCATCCTGGAAAGGTATGCAAACTGCAAAGGTCCATTTATGGACTAAAGCAAGCCTCTCATTTGGAATATTCGATTAGATGATGCAATCAATGAGTTTGGTTTCATGTAGAATGAAGATTAACATTGTGTCTACAAGATAAATATTGGGAGCACATTTGTATTTGTTGTGTTGTATGTAGATGACATACTTCTCTTCGGTAATGATATTCCCTCACTCCGATGTGAAGAGATGGTTAGGGAATTGTTTCTCGATGAAAGACTTAGGTGAAGTGCCTATATTCTAGGCATCAAGATCTATAGAGATAGATCTAAAAGATTACTTGGCCTAAGTCGAGTACATACATTGATAAAGTGCTAGATCGCTTTTGCTATGCAAAATTCCAAGAAAGGATTTACGCCTTTATCACATGGTGTGAGTCTTTCAAGACTCAATGTCCCTCTTCTAAGGAGGAGAGAGATCGCATGGATAAGATCCCTTATGCGTATAGGGTCTATCATCATGCACGCCATGCTTTGTACTCGTCTGACGTCTCGTATGCTTTGAGCATGAAGTAGATACCCGTCGGATCAGTGTAAGTCACGGATAGCAGTCAAAATATTCTTAAATACTTACGAAGAGAACGAAAGAATATTTCCGATATTTTGAGGCAATGAGGAGCTAGTAAAGGGTTACGGTGATGCAAGCTTCCAAAGCGGACAAGGATGACTATAGATCGCAATCGAGGCGTGTTTTGCACGAATGGTGGAGCCGAGTGGAAGAGTTCAAAGCAGACACAATTTCTTGATTCTACAACAGGCCGGTATATTGCTGATCATCGATGCAAAAAGGGCGCTGTTCATCAGTGAACTTGGGGTAGTTCCTAGCATTGCAGATCCAATAGACCTCTATTGTGACAACAATGGGGCTATTGCAGAGCTAAGGAACCTCGATCACATCGCCGGACCAAACACATCTGGCGCTTCCATCTCATTCGAGAGATCATCGATAGAGGAGATGTGAGGATATGCAGAGTACCGACAGAAGCTAACATTGCAGATCCATTGACCAAGGCTTTGGAACAGAGGAAGCATGATGGTCACACTAGGTCACTAGGTATTAGATATCATAGTGATTGGTACTAGTGCTAGTGGGAGATTGTTAGTTAAAGCCCTAAGAACAAATCATGTGATGGTTGAATAGGGAACATTTTGTATCATATTCTATAAAGGCAAAGGACTGGTTATTATATTTAAGTCTTGCTTGTGCCAGCTAAATTAAATATAGTAATGCCCTAGAAAAGTAGGTTCTTGTCTACAGCACATCAATTGGCAGAATTGATTATGAGAGGCTGTAGAGAACACTTTCTAAATGTTCCTAGTCAAGTATTAATATGCAAGGGCAATATTAATACATAAAGACTAGCATGTAGGTCAATTGATGACTTGATCTCACAAGTCATGGATATATGATATCAAGTTGACACATGGGTATATATTAGAGAATATATACTGAACTGACCCACCATGAGAAAGTTTCATGGATCGTTATATGAGTGTCATAAACTTTCTCATGTGACTATTGGTATGAATAGTCCTCAGACCTGAAGTCACTACGGTTCCCTACATAAGGAGTTATGTACTTTGGTATCGTCAAACGTCACCCGTAACAGGGTGGACCATAAAGGCGATTACTGGGTATATAACAAATTATGCGGAGGGATGTGAGTGATGTAGATGGGATCTATCCCTCTCATATGACGAGAGTGATATCGGTGGGCCCCTTGATTGAGTAGAACTACTAAAACGCATGGCCATGCTCGAATGAGTCAATATGAGATATTGAGCTCATTTGTTTGAGTTAGTTTACTCAGGGATCAAGAAACACATAGATTGATCGAGGATGACAAGGTCTATGCCTCATTGATCAATCTGATATCAAGGATAGAAGGACACGGTCATATATTATAGTAGTCACGGAAAGGTTAGTCGGATCTTGACTTATCTCATAACTTGGGTAGCAATGATGTATTGCTATATGCCGCTCATTGCTTGTGTATCTAAAAGAGTTTAGGTCCACTGCCAACGTTATGAGAGCCTATAGGGTCACACACAAAGAGCATGATGATTAGAGGAATTAGAGTATTCTAGTTTGACTAGAATAATTTGGGAATAAGCTTAAGTACAAAATGGTTTTTGGACTTTAAGCTTAATGAGAATTTTAGCTAATTGATTTAATGAGATTAATTCAATATGTTACCTCATTGATTTAATAATATTAATTCAATATGATAACATAAGCTTAATTGAATTAATAAGATTAATTCAATATGATAACATAAGCTTAATTGAATTAATGAGATTAATTCAATATGATAACATAAGCTTAATTGAATTAATAAGATTAATTCAACATGCATGAATGCCACATAAGAATGCCACATAAGCATGCCACATAAGCATGCCACCTAAGCATCCACCTAAGCTAGATAAGGTGGAAGGAAACAAAATGGTTTTGTCTCCTTAAGTGGCCAAACAAATGTCCCAATGCAATGGATTGCATTGAATGTGTGGAGGTGAAAGGGTTTTCCAATCCTATAAAAGACCCCAAAGCAATTGTAGGTGTGGTTGTTGGGAGCTTGAGGCTTGGAGAGAGCTTGAGAGCTTATTGTTGTGTGGCTTTTGTGAGTGTAGCAAGAAGAGTAGTCTTCTTCTTCCCTTCTCTTTTTCCCTAGCTTCCTCTCCTTTAGGGACTTCTCTAGCAAGAAGTAAAGGAGAGCTCCTCTAGTTTTCTTTTGTGAGACAAGAGCTTGCTCGTGTGGATACATATAGAGGCACGGACACTTGAACGTGCTAAAGATCCAACAAACAAAAGGAAGAAGCGGGATTAACAAGGGCACGCAACAAAGGTAATCCTCTCCTATAAGATAGGCTTGGTTTAGAGAAATTTATTTTATACGAGTTTGCTTTCACATGGATCACTTGGAAGGGATCCTAATTTTTCCGTTGCGCATATGCCATTTGGCATAAAGAATTCCCTACAAAAAGTTCAAAGCAGGACACAGTTGCTGATTCTACAACAGAAGCCGAGTATATTGCTACGTCTGATGCAGCAAAGGAGGCTGTTTGGCTCCGCAAGTTCATCAGTGAACTTGGAGTAGTTCCTAGCATTGCAGATCCAATAGACCTCTATTGTGACAACAATGGGGCTATTGCACAGGCTAAGGAACCTCGATCACATCAGCGGACCAAACACATACTGCGGCGCTTCCATCTCATTCGAGAGATCATCGATAGAGGAGATGTGAGGATATGCAGAGTACCGACAGAAGCTAACATCGCAGATCCATTGACCAAGGCTTTGGCACAGAGGAAGCATGATGGTCACACTAGGTCACTAGGTATTAGATATCATAGTGATTGGTACTAGTGCTAGTGGGAGATTGTTAGTTATAGCCCTAGAACCAAACATGTGATGGTTGAATAGGGAACATTTTGTATCATATTCTATAAAGGCAAAAGATTGGTTATTATATATTTACGTCTTGCTTGTGCCAGCTAAATTAAATATATAATAATGCCCTAGAAAAGTAGGTTCTTATCTACAGCACATCAATTGGCAGAATTGATTATGAGAGGCTGTAGAGAACACTTTCCTAAATGTTCCTAGTCAAGTATTAATATGCAAGGGCAATATTAATACATAAAGACTAGCATGTAGGTCAATTGATGACTTGATCTCACAAGTCATGGATATATGATATCAAGTTGACACATGGATATATATTAGAGAATATATACTGAACTGACCCGCCATGAGAAAGTTTCATGGATCGTCATATGAGTGTCATAAACTTTCTCATGTGACTATTGGTATGAATAGTCCTCAAACCTGAAGTCACTACGGTTCCCTACATAAGGAGTTATGTACTTTGGTATCGTTAAACATCATCCGTAACAGGGTGGACCATAAAGGCGATTACTGGGTATATAACAAATTATGCGGAGGGATGTGAGTGATGTAGATGGGATCTATCCCTCCCATATGACGGGAGTGATATCTGTGGGCCCCTTGATTGAGTAGAACTACTAAAACGCATGGCCATGCTCGAATGAGTCAATATGAGATATTGAGCTCATTTGTTTGAGTTAGTTTACTCAGGGATCAAGAAACACATAGATTGATCGAGGATGACACGGTCTATGCCTCATTGGTCAATCTGATATCAAGGATAGAAGGACACGGTCATACATTATAGTAGTCACGGAAAGGTTAGTCGAATCTTGACTTATCTCATAACTTGGGTAGCAATGATGTATTGCTAGATGCCGCTCATTGCTTGTGTATCTAAAAGAGTTTAGATCCACTGCCAACGTTATGAGAGCCTATAGGGTCACACACAAAGAGCATGATGATTAGAAGAATTAGAGCATTCTAGTTTGACTAGAATAATTTGGGAATAAGCTTAAGTACAAAATGGTTTTAATGAGATTAATTCAATATAATAACATAAGCTTATTGAATTAATAAGATTAATTCAACATCCATGAATGCCACATAAGCATGCCACCTAAGCATGCCACATAAGCATGCCACCTAAGCTTGATGAGTTGGAAGGAGACAAAGGGTTTTGACCCTTGGATTTCCTCCACATGTGGCCGGCCAAAACAAGGAGGATAACTCCTTGTTTAATTATCTTTCAATGCCATTGATTGCATTGAATGTGATAGGAGATGAAAGGTTTTTCAAATCCTATAAAACACCCCATGGGGTGGCCGGCCAAAGGAGTTGAGTGGGAGCTTAAGGCTTGGTGAGAGCTTGGTGGGAGAGGCTTTTGTTGTGTGGTTTTGTGAGTGTAAGCTAGCAAGAAGAGTAGTCTTCTTCTTCCTTTCTCTTCTTCCCTACCTTCCTCTCCTTTAGGGACTTCTCTAGCAAGAAGTAAAGGAGAGATCTTCTAGTTTTCTTTTGTGAGACAAGAGCTTGCTCGTGTGGATACATATAGAGGCACGGACATTTGAACGTGCTAAAAGATCCAACACATCCAAGGAAAAGCAGGATTGCAAAGGGCACGCAACAAAGGTAGAATTCTCCTATAAGATAGGCTTTCTTTTGAGAAATTTATTTTTGTACGAGTTTTTCTTTCGCAAGGATCACTTGGAAGGGATCCTAATTTTTCCGTTGCGCATATGCTATTTTGCATAAAGAGATCCCAACATACTGAGATTGAATCTATGGATTCAAATTAGGTCTGGGAGCTAGTGGAACCACCCGATGGTGTAAAAACCATTGGATGCAAGTGGATCTTCAAAAGAAAGAGAGGAATAGATGGAAAGGTTGAGATCTTCAAAGGGAGGCTTGTTGTGAAGGGGTATACTCAGAAAGAGGGTATCGATTATGAGGAGACCTTTTCGCCGGTAGCCATGCTTAAGTCTATCTGGATTCTCTTATGCATAACAGCTTATATGGATTATGAGGTATGGCAGATGGATGTCAAGACAGCTTTCCAGAAAGGAAGTCTTGAAGAAAACATCTATATGAAGCAACTAGAGGGATTCATTACGAAGGGCAAAGAGCATCTTGTATGTAAGCTTAATCGGTCCATTTATGGATTGAAGCAAGCTTCGAGGTCTTGGAACATCCACTCTGATAAGGTAATCCAGTCTTATGGATTTATTCAAAGTCTGGATGAGCCTTGTCTATATAAGAGATGTGACGGAAACGTAGTGGTATTTCTTGTACTATATGTAGATGACAGTTTGTTGATTGACAACAATATCAAGATGTTATCGGACGTAAGAGTATGGTTGTCCAAACAGTTTGATATGAAGGATTGGGAGAGGTGGGACACATCCTTGGGATCAAGGTTATAAGGGATCGCAGGAAAAGGATGTTGTGCTTATCCCAAGCTTCATATATAGACACGATTATGGAGCGTTTTAGCATGCAGAACTCCAAGAAGGGTTTTCTACCTTTTTAGGTGTAGCGCCCGCCCTTATCTGCTCTCAGGGCGGCGCTACTTGGGTCTATATATTTTTTTTTATTAGCATACTACATATGGAACCGTTCAAAGTCTACATGCTTGAACAGGTTATCATAACTGAAATCTTCTTTGGCACATGCATCACCTATCTTATTCATCATTAGCATGACCACATATCTTATCTTATTTCATAACATGCATAGCGAAAGGATTCGTTCATGAGTTCTAACATGTCGAACCTCTTAAATTAAGGGATACTCATTAAACACAAGTCTTATAAGCGGAAGCAATGTCTTAAATTGTTCTTAGAGCATATAAATATAAGCAGATAATGTAGGGTCTTCTTTCACCATGCCACTATCACACACGCACATGGCCCCTCCTGCCACTCCCTCTAGTTCAGACTTCCTTTATCTGCAGTATATGGACAACATAAACTATAAGCATATAGCTTAGTAAGATCCTTGCCTACTCACAAAAACCACGATTTCATCAAACTATTAGAACATGAGCATGCTGGCATAGAAAATGACCTAAGCATTTCATAGCAACACTAATCAACAACATATCCAGGTAATAGTACAAAAGAACTAAGCATTGCATAGAATTGTTCATAAGCTGTTAAGCATAATTAATCTAAGCAGGCATACTTTGAACATGAGCGTTATAATCGCATAAACTAAGCGTGCATGAAAGAACGTAATCATAAGCATTTGGTTAACTTGAACATAAACATTTGTAATAACATAAACCCTAATCATGCAGAAGGAACATAGTCGCAAGTATTCTTAACCTTACCCTTAACCTTCACCACATCATAAATTCTAAACTAGCATAAAGTACATAGTCACCACATACTTAGACTTAACTCTAAACATCATAACTTCATAACATCTAGCATGCATAAACAACCTAGTTAAGTAAGCATTGAGCATTTAACATAAGCATACACAATATCATAGAAGTCTTTTCTTTTCAAACATACACTTATAATTAACTCAATATCATCGTAACTTCATAACATCTAGCATGCATAAAGAACCTAGTTCGTAAGCATTCAGAGCATTTAACATAGGCATACGATCATCATAAAAGTCTTTTCTTTTCAAAACATATACTTATAAATACTTCAATATCATCATAACTTCATAACATCTAGCATGCATAAAGAACCTAGTTCGTAAGCATTCAGAGCATTTAACATAGGCATACACAGTATCATAAAAGTCTTTTCTTTTCAAAACATATACTTATAAATACTTCAATATCATCATAACTTCATAACATCTAGCATGCATAAAGAACCTAGTTCGTAAGCATTCAGAGCATTTAACATAGGCATACACAGTATCATAAAAGTCTTTTCTTTTCAAAATATATACTTATAAATACTTCAATATCATCACAACTTCATAACATCTAGCATGCATAAAGAACCTAGTTCGTAAGCATTCAGAGCATTTAACATAGGCATACACAGTATCATAAAAGTCTTTTCTTTTCAGAACATATACTTATAAATACTTCAATATCATCATAACTTCATAACATCTAGCATGCATAAAGAACCTAGTTCGTAAGCATTCAGAGCATTTAACATAGGCATACACAGTATCATAAAAGTCTTTTCTTTTCAAAACATATACTTATAAATACTTCAATATCATCATAACTTGTTTGGGGGGCCCCAGGTTAAGTACCACATAATGCGCGTTCCCTAATAGGCTGGGGTAGCGAGCCACCAGTCCTATTAGAGCAAGACCTCTTACGTCTTACCAGGGCAAGACCTCTTACGTCTTCTTGTGTCCCTATGGATTTGATTAACGACCACCTGACGGGTCGGGTACTTAACCTCTTGCAAAGTAAAATACTTAATTCTTTTCTTTTCTGGACATAATATAAAGAATGCTCTTGATCCCCATCATAAGAAGGGAAGCATCTTGATCTTATCTTGACATAAGGAGAGCTCTTGATCCCTACTTGAAAGGGAAGCATCTCCATCTTATTTTATCATAAGGATGGCTCTTGATCCCTACTTGAAAGGGAAGCATCTCCATCTTAGTCATTTTATAAGGACACATGCATTCATAACATAAGAGTACCCTAAAGGGGTCCTAAAGCATAAACGGGTTCATCACATAAGCATGTTTCATGACATATTGCATCGTAAACATGAAGCATATTTCCTAAGCATATTCATGACATATTAAATCACAAAACATATTCTTCACCTAGGTATATTTCATGGCACAATACTCCATAACTTGAAGCACATTCCCGAAGCATATACATGGCATATTACTTCACACAACATGTTCATCATGGCATATTACATCATAACAGGAAGTATATTTCCTAAGCTTATTCATGGCATATTAAATCGTAAAACATGCTCATCACATAACCTAATTTCATGTTGCATTGAATCATAACATATTCATCACCCAAGCAAAGTTCATGTCATATTAAAAACTATACACATAGCACAATTACATATAGGGTGTTTTCATGAAACCCTAACCCTAAAACCATTGGTTGGCAGAAACTTGTAAGTGTGCTCAAGCTTAGTTTTGGTCCCCAAAAATTCATCCATAAAGCATTATAACCTAGCTTAGCATCATGAGGGATATTTTCATGCAACCCTAACCCTAATTACCTAGGGTGGCCGAAACCTACAAGGGGCTCAACTAGGGTTCTTGCCACCTAATATTCATTCATGAGCATTATCATCTAGCATAGCATCATTAGGGATATTTTCATACAACCCTAACCCTAATTACCTAGGGTGGCCGAAACCTACAAGGGGCTCAACTAGGGTTCTTGCCACCTAATATTTATTCATGAGCATTATCATCTAGCATAGCATCATTAGGGATATTTTCATGCAACCCTAACCCTAATTACCTAGGGTGGCCGAAACCTACAAGGGCCTCATCTTGGATGGTGGATACCCAAGGGTCTTACTTGAAACATACCAACCAAGAATATCACTTTAGGATCAAGTTCATGCAACCCTAACCCTAAAATCTTAGGGGTGGCCGAACCATATAGGGTCATCACCTTTGCACTTTGGTCTCCTAAAGGTATCTACTTGAAACATATCACCCATAAAAACCTCCCTTAGTAGCATTTTCATGAATCCTAGCCCACCAACTTAGTTGGCCGAAACTTATAAGGCTACAATTTCATATTTCTTTCAAGCAACCAACCCTATCAAACTAATATACTGCAGGTGAGGGGAAAACTTACATCCTTCGCTTTGCTTGGGGAGATGACCTAATGGAGGTCACCTAGCTCTCTCCTAGCTTGCAAGGAGCTCTCGGCCAAAGGAGGAAGAAGAGCTTGGGGTTTCGGTGAGAATGAAGAGAAGAGGAAGAAGGAAGGAAGAAGTGGCCAAGTGGAACTTCTCTCTTCTTTATAAAGGGGAGGAAGAGAAGTTTCTCTTCTCCTTGTCAAGCCTCTTCATTTACCCTCCTCCCATTTATCTATAGGTTCCCCCTTTCCTCTAATGATATGATTCTATTGGGCTTATGGTTAGTGGGTGCATCTATAAGGCTTGGCTATCTCTAGAGGTGGGGGGTTCAATTCCTAGGCTTTGCATCTCTTTTTGGCTTATTTTCTTTTATTTCTCCAAAAAGGCCTACATAAAGCCCATCCTCATAAAGCCAAAAATTCTCGTAAAATTGCTAGAATTTCACGGGCGTTACATTAGGCATGGAGTTCCTTTATCTAAGGAGATGTGTCCTAGAACATCTGAGGAGATAGAGGAGATGAAGGCGATTTTTTATGTTTCGGCAGTAGGAAGCCTCATTAATGCGATGCTATGTACGAGACTAGATATCTACTTTGCCGTGGGCATGGTCAACAGATATCAGAGTAATCCAGGAAAGGGATATTGGACTGTAGTAAAACATATATTGAAGTACCTGAGAAGGACTATGGATTATATGCTGGTTTACCAGGCAGACCAATTACTCCCTGTGGGTTACACAAATTCCGACTCCCAATCTGATAGGGATAACAGTAAGTCTACCTCAGGTTTTGTGTTTACTTTGGGAGCTAGAGCCATTGTATGGAGGAGTGTAAAGCAGAAATGCGTGGCGGACTCCACCATGGAAGCTGAGTATGTGGCGGCCTCTGAGGTGGCCAAAGAAGTTGTCTGGCTCAGGAACATCGTGATGGACTTGGATGTGATTCCTAGTTTTCCCAGAACTATCACAATATATTGTGATAATAATGGTGCAGTTGCAAACTCGAAGGAACCACGAGCCCATAAGGTAAGTAAACACATAGAGCGCAAGTGCCACCTGATACAAGAAATTGTAAAGGAGGTAGAAGTTGTTGTCGCCTAGATTGCATCAGATGATGACCTAGTAGACCATTTTCACTAAGGCCCTTCTAGCGAGAGCTTTGATAGGCATGTGGAGGGAAGGGGAATCAGATGTATGGCAGTATGAGGACAGCATAGTCTTTTAGTATAAGTGGGAGATTGTTGGGATGTATACTGAAAAGTTTATCTTTTGTATGAAAATCTTTATTTTTGAAATAAGAATAACATGATCATTGTTTGCATATTTTTATGGTTATGCATATTGTCTAATACATTACATTGTAGATAACATGATGTGTGGTGTCACACGGGAGATCATGTTATCGGTTCTTTGTAAAGTATAAGTAAAGGCTCACAACCGAGATGACTTTGGACAAACCATTGGTATGGTTGTAGTGTGATTTGGTATTGGTTTTTCTTGACCATAGAATTTCACTAGTACACTTTGTGTGTATTGAGCAGGACCAATTTAAAGGTGATTCAATTTATTGTTGACTACATAATCGAATCGGACCTCAGATATTATATTGTACATGCTCTTAATCTCGATATAATAACGGGCACATATACATAGTATTCATTTCTTTAATTTACCAATGGGCGAGATTTATAGATTAAATCGATAGGCTCGGTAAGTTGGGAGATTATATTATTTATATGGTGTGTCATTGATTATAGAAGGAAACTGTGTCCTATGTATTAGGATGATGATGTCCCCTTGAGGAGCTCATAAGGTTCATCATGTAAACCCTGCAGGTGGACTTGGTCCGGCATGATGAAAAGGTTGAGTGGTACTACTCATGGAGTTAGATGTTGATTAATTAATGGTCAGTAAATTAATTAATCGACAGACATTCGAGATCTTAAACACGGGGAGAAAATGTACATATAATATATGGAGCCCATCTTAACCTATGGGGGTTGGTGAGGTAGATCAATGATAAACCTTTAGTGGATTGGATTATCATTATTGGATCGGACTTTATGTGGGCTTGATCCATTGGGTGACCAAGATCCATCTTCTCCTCATGGTCCCTATTGTAGCCTATTAACACCTCATGAAGCTTAGATTCAATAGATGAAAACAAAACTCTAGATCTAACGGTAGTGATTAAATCTCTAGATCCAACGGTTGAGATTAAATCTCTAGATCCGACGGTTGAGATTAAATCCCTAGAACCAATGGTGGAGATTAAAACAAGGCTTGAGCCCAACTCTATAAATAGAGCATTAAGCTGGGCGGCAAGGCTTGATGAATGAGGGTTTGGGTTTACTTCCCTTGGACGGCAAGCAATCCTAATTAGATTAGGATTAGGAGTGGGCGGCTAGGGTTAGGGTTTGGGTGTTGGTTGTGGGTGGCAACATGAGGAGAAGACCTTTTCTTCTTCTTCCAAGGTTTGGCCGACTCCAATCCTTCTTCCCTCTACCTTGGCCGGAGCTCAACCTATTCTTCTTCCCTTCATCCTTGGCTGGAAATTAGGAGAGCTTGGTTTAGGGTTTGGCCGGCAACAAGGAGAAGGATTGCTTTCCTTTCTCTTCTCCAAGTGTTGGTCGGCACCCATGCCCTCATTGATTCTCGTTTAGCCGGTTCCCATACTCCATGTTCTCTTTCTTGGCCGGCGGCAACATCGAGTCTATTGACTTGGTGGCCAGTTCTAGATAGGAAGATGAGTTTTATTTTATAATCTTCCTTTGTTCGGAGTGAACAAGGAAGGAAGATTGGTGATCTAGGAGCTTCGACTTTTGGAAGATCGTCGCCCACACGACGTCCAAAAGGAGGAAGGACATACAATAGAAGATCAAGAGGTATAAAAAGAGGTATAATCTTGTTTATTTTGATTAGTGTTCTTTTGTATTATGTTTATAATTGCTTTTCAATTATATGCATGTTGTATGTGGTTGTTTACTTTATGTATGTGGCTAAATAATACTTGGACCCCGAACATAAACACAAAAGCCGACGATCCGTACATCGTCTATTCTGCGGCTATTCATGGAATAGAGGTTGGTTGCTTGAACAACAAGTTTGTTCAAGTGACTACTCTAAACGAATAGCACGACGATGACAAGGTTGCTTGGGTGTTCCCTTTAGTCTAGGATTAAATTTTTAATCCGGGGACATCGATGGGATCTGCCATGAACAAGCGACCGAGTCGAAGTGGGAAGCTATGTTTCCCCTCACGGATCAACCCAACATCCTCGAAGCTGATCCTTGACCACGATGATGATGGCCATCATCGATCGATGGCGATCATCGATCGAATGTTGACCTCGAGCGATCATTTGTTGACGTCGATCGAGAGTCCTCCAAGTTGGCAGTCGACTCATGCTAGATGCAAGGCAAAGTTAGCTTAACAAAAACATTATTTCGACGACCTCCGACCATCCGATCTCAACCTAGACCACCTATAGGATGTCTTTGGTAGGATCTATGCTTAAGATCATCCCCGTAAAGAGGATACGACCTCACTTACTCTCTCACACACACGAGCTTACCTCGATACTTACTGTGTTTCTTTCGCTTCCATCCTTCCACTCGATTCCTTTGGCTCCCTTCGAAGTCACTCGAGTGTCGTCCGACCACCGCGGCTTCCTCCAGGTGTCACTAGCCTTCAGGTCCAGCTATAGCAATTTTTTGCACACTCGATTTAGCTCGTGAGATAAAGACATGAGCTTAACTTTGTATCATTTGTTATAATCAAAACTCAGGTTCGACTTAGGTGCCTATTGCACCAACAATCTCCCCCTTTTTGATTTATGGCAAACCCACATACAAAGTTAAGAAAAATAAATTAAGTGCATTAAGTAAAATGAGTATGAGATATGCATGATTGAGCAGGAGTATATAAAAACTCTTTTTCAAGTGCTCCCCCTTGAGGAATCCTCCCCCTTTACCGAGGGTGAGTACTTGAGAAAGAGTTTTAACTCTCCCCCTTTATGTTTGCTACTAAAAAAGAATTAAGTAACCGAAATTACTTAATATTGGCCATAGTGTTTAAAATAAGTTTTAAGTTAAGAAATCAAAAAATTGATTTCTTAACCTTGGCCTTTACTTCAGTTTTGTTAACTTAAAGTTAAGTAAATGTGGTTAAGTTACGAATTCTCTCAACTTGGCCTTTACTTCTGTTTTGTTAACTTAAAGTTAAGTAAGCATTGGCCATATGAAAAAAAATTGATCCCTTAACTTTGGCCTTTCTCTCCCCCTTTTGCCTTATATCAAAAAGAGTGAGGGTGTGTGGAAAAATAAAAAAAATAAGTATTAAATTTAAAGTCCAAGCATGTTCCACATTATTTTGAAAATAATATACTAAAAATAAGCTCATCTATAAAATATTCTACTCATATTTGGCTTGATTGATATGAAAGATCAACCAGTCCTGGTCAAAGTCGGTTAGTATATATGATTATATTCCGTGGTTCATGGCGATGCACTAGCTCTACATCTGGAACCAGGAGTAAGGTCCTAACATCTCACGCCCATCTACGTGGCTAAGTACACAAACACATTAGTCCTATGTGTTGTGAGATGTATTGGCTCCTTAAATCTATAGGTGCATGATATCTAAGGTATGTCATATGCTAGTTCCATGAAAATGAAAAGTAAGAAATAGTAGTAAGAAAATATAATTTAAAAGTTCCTATTCTACTATGCACATGCCCAATTTTCGTCTTAATAGACTAAATTCGGCTTCGGGTAGAGGTTTAGTAAATAGGTCTGCCAAGTTAGACTTCGATTCGACGTATTCGAGTTGTATGGCTCCGTTGGCCACATGTTCTCGAATGAAATGGTGTTTGACCTCTATATGTTTGGTCCTAGAGTGACATATCGGATTCTTAGTAAGGTTAATTGAACTAATGTTATCTACGTGGAGTTTAGTGTTCGTAAAGTCTAACTCAAAGTCGCGGAGAGTGTACTTCATCCAAAGATGTTGAGTGACACACTCACCCATCGCTATGTATTCGGCTTCATTGGTAGATAAGGCAACACAGTGTTGCTTCCTACTGCACCAACTCACTAGACTCGAACCGAGAAGTTGACAACAACCACTCGTACTCTTTCTATCGAGCTTACTACCGGCATAGTCCGAATCGGAGTAGTCGGTTAGTTCGACCTCGATTAATCTAGGGTACTAAATACTGACATTAAGTGTACCCTTTAGATATCTAAGGATACGCTTGATTAGAGTTAGGTGAGACTCCTTGGCACAGGTTTGGAACCTTGCGCACATACTTACTGCAAATAAGATATCAGGTCGGCATGCAGTTAAGTAAAGGAGACTCCCTATTACGCTCCTATAGTATTTTAAATCAATTGAGTTTCTGATTTCATCTTCTTCTATATTCACATTAGTTGCCATTGGGGTATTAATAATTTTAGCGTCTTGCATTCCAAACCGTTTAATTAATTCCCTAGTATATTTGCGTTGATGTAGGTATATTCCATCTTTAGTTTGGTTAATTTGCAGACCTAAGAAGAAACTTAACTCGCCTACTAAATTCATTTCAAATTCACTTTTAATAAGTGAAATAAACTCATTCAGTAGGATCGAGTTGGTGGTTTCGAAAATAATATCATCTATGTAGATTTGGGCTATGAATATGTCTTTACCTAAGGTTTTTACGAAAAGGGTTGGATCAACTACACCTTGGTTAAATCCTTTAGACTTAAGATAAATTAAAAGTCTCTCGTACCAAGCTCGAGGAGCTTGTTTAAGTCCATAGAGGGCTTTCTTTAACCTGAGGACATGGTCAGGTTTATCTACACTTTCGAAACCGGGAGGTTGACTAACATAAACCTCTTCCTTAATGTATCCATTTAAGAACGCTGATTTCACATCCATTTGAAACAACTTAAATCCTCGATGTGCAGCATACGCTAATAGCATTTGAATGGACTCTAATCTAGCTACAGGAGCATAGGTCTCGTCGTAATCTAAACCTTCAACTTGACTCAACCCTTTAGCGACTAGTCTAGATTTATTTCTAACTACTTCACCTTTATCATCAAGTTTATTTCTAAACACCCACCTTGTTCCAACGATTGTTTAATCTTTAGGTGATGGTACTAATTCCCATACTTCGTTTCTAGTGAATTGAGCCAGCTCTTCTTGCATTGCAATAATCCAATCAATATCAAGAAGAGCTTGGTCAATAGTTTTGGGTTCAATTTTAGAAATCAAGGAGATTTGACTAAGGTTTCTGTATGAGGCTCTAGTTCGAACTCCTAGACTTGGATCACCTATCACTTGGTCGATAGGATGATTCGTTTGAGTCCTAGTTGGATTTGGGTTTGAGTCTACAACTTGATCAATAGGATGACTCGTTTGAGTTTTATTTTGGTTAGAGTCATCCATCACTTGGTCGATAGAGTGACTTGGTTGACTTAGGTTAGGGTTAACACTAGACCTGATCTCCGGATCAGAGTTAGGTCTAGTATGAATTGGCTCGCTAATTTGTGTTGCCAGAGGTTTTGTAGGTTCGTGTCCTTCATCAAATACTACATTGATAGTCTCTTCGACTCTAAGGGTGTCATGGTTATATACTCTATAAGCTCTACTTGTAGTCGAGTATCCTAAAAAGATTCCGGTCGTGGTTTTAGATGTAAATTTCCCGAGGTAATCCTTAGTGTTTAGGATATGTACCTTACACCCAAATATACTAAAGTACTTGATGTTAGGTATTTTATCATCATAAATCTCGTATGAGGTCTTAAGGTGCCTCTTTACCATAAGAATCCTATTTTGGACATAGCATGTCGTACTCACGGCTTCCGCCCAAAACCTATCGGGTAGGTTATACTCGTTTAACATTATCCTAGAAGCTTCTTGTAGGGTTCTATTTTTGCGTTCTACTAGGGCATTTTGTTGTGGAGTTATAGGGCAAGAGAACTCATGGTGGTATCCATTTAGGTTACAGAATTATGTAAACCTATGGTTCTCGAATTCACCACCATGATCAGTCTTAAGTCTTTTGATTTTAATGCTTTGTTGATTTTCTATTAATTTAAATAGGTTGATTAATTGATCTAGGGTATCACTTTTGTGTTTGATGAACCTAACCCAAGTAAATCTAGAATAGTCATCAATTATGACTAAGCAAAATTTACTTCCATTAAGTGACTTAGCTCCGTGTGAATCAAATAGATCCATGTGTAGGAGCTCAAGCACACTTTTGGTTCGTTCTTGATTAGTTAGTTGATGTTGTGTCCTAGATTGTTTACCTTGTTGACAAGAATTACATATTTTATTATCCAAGTTATTGAGGTTAGACAAACCTCTAACTAAGTCACTCTGACTCATCTTGTGGATGAGTCTTGGGTGTGAGTGACCGAGTCGTCGGTGCCACAACCATGATTCCTCTTGTCGTGTCATAAGACACTTAGTTGAGGAGTTAGTTAAGTTAATAGTGTAAATATTGTTATTTCTAGTTCCCTTAAGAATTGTTTTAGAAGTTTCATTTGTATTAATTACGCATTCATTTTCTAGAAATATGACCTTATAGTTATTATCACACAATTGGCTTACACTAAGTAAATTATATTGAAAATTTTCTACTAATAAAACATTTTGAATAACACAATTTGAGTTGAGCTCAATATCACCTGATCCGATGATTTTGAGCTTACCATTATTTTCGAAGGCTACCGATCCTTGTCGTTTGAATCGAAGCTTCGAAAACTTGATCCATTGATCCCGGTCTTGTGTCGGGAGCAACCACTGTCCAACATCCATTGATCCTACATGCAAGGTAGTTGGATCGGATATTGGATTTATTAAAGATTGGTTGAAGATTATTAACCTAAATCATATCACCCATGTCTACATGATCAAACATGTTAACCCTATATGTTATTGTGAGATGACTTCCAATTTTACTTTATTTAAATTTAATGACTTAAACTCTTGTCAACCTTGCGTTAGATTCGAATTTGACCTTAGGCTCATCAAGTCACCTTTTCAAGATCATGGCTTCCAGGTCATGGCGAGGCACAGAGGCCTTCTTTGATCGGAACAACGACCACTTTCTTAGACAAAGCCATTTTCAAGAAAATAGAGAATTGACTTACCTAAAACCACTTCCTCATCTAACTAGTCTAGGATACGGTGAGGTAGCTTCAGCTAGTTCCGCTCGGTCAAGTGCACCGAACTAGATACGCCTTATCTAGCTCGAATACACAAGACTCCGCTTTCCTAGCGTACTATCATCTCGCCGCGTCCTGGTACTATGTTATCAAGTATTGACGAGTTGTAGTCCTATCTAACCATTCTAAAAAGGAAAATCAAACTAAATAAAAACCTAAGCATGCAATTTCTAAGTTAAAACACAAACAAGTTTCGTACTAGCTCCCTCTGGACCGTTGAATTGATTCGGTCTCTCCACATAGTGGATTTGGTCCTTGGGAACC
The DNA here is from genome assembly GCA_025175895.1 of Wurfbainia villosa. Lineage (NCBI taxonomy): Eukaryota > Viridiplantae > Streptophyta > Magnoliopsida > Zingiberales > Zingiberaceae > Wurfbainia > Wurfbainia villosa. The sequence goes on from CM045995.1 coordinate 31,185,864, forward strand.
CACTACTGGTTCGATCCTAAGTTTGAAATCAAGGTGGTCTTAGGGACCCATGCTTGGACTCATTTTTTATGTCAACTTACAATCGACATATACGACTTGTTAGTCGTATTTGAGCTAAACCCTAGTCTGGCCTTGTTGTACACGACCCTTTGCGATCCAAGTAGGAGGTCAAGTCCTTTGGATCCCAAAGTAAACCTTTCCAACGTGTTCCTAAGATCTTCGACTTGACTCTTCAAGAGTGAGTTCTCAACTTCGAGTTTTTCAACCTGAGTTGAGTACTCCTCTTGAACTCGACTAGTCGAAGAGGTTAGGGTGACCTCGTGTTTGAGGAGTTTAACTTCCTCAACTAGGGTCTCGACCTTGGACTCGGACTTAGCTAATTTTTTAGTTAAAAACTTAATTGCACTATAAAGTTTACTAATGAGGGATCGACTTACCTTGAGTGTATCTTTTGAACCGAATGCGTATCTGTGGCTTGTCTTGAATAGTGCTTCGTAGTCCAACTCGTCTTCGGTTTCTGATTCAAGTTTCGGTTCTGACTCTGTCTCCGATTCCACCGGTTTGGCCATGAGAACACGATCATTATCTTCTTCCTCGAATGCTTCTTTCAAAGTAGCGTTGAGTGCCTTTTTGTGTTTTGGTGCTTTTCACTTGATTTTTGGCCATTCGGACTTGATATGTCCAAACCTGTTGCATTCGTAGCATCTAATATTTGAAATTTTAGTCTTACCTTCGTTGGGTCAAGTGACGGTTCATTTTCAGCCCTTGACTATCCTCCGAACTAGGTTGACTAGTTCGGCCTCCATTTTTGAGTTGACCTCCGAATCGGACTCATCCTCTTCTTCCTTCAGAGGTGCCTTGCTTGCGGTTTTCTTCCTTGAACCTGCAAAAAGTGTTATACCCTTCTTGGGTTCCGAATTAGACCTCTCATGAAGTTCAAAATCGGAAAATAGTTCATCTAACCTAAGTTTCGAAAGATCCTTGGAGACCTTGTAGGCATCGACCATGGATGCCCACAAGGTAGTCCTCGGAAAGGAGTTAAGAAAATACCTTATAAGGTCACGGTTTTCGACCTTTTGCCCGATTGCATGTAGATTGTTGACTATGTCTTGAATGCGGGCGTGAAGTTGCATCGCGGACTCATGTTCCTGCATTTTTAGATTATATAGTTTATTAAATAAAAGATCTTCCTTACATACCTTGGCTTCATCGGTCCCTTCGTGTAGCTCCACTAGCTTTGTCCAAATGTCCTTTGCGCTGATGAAGGGGCCGACGCGATTTAGTTCCTCCTTGGACAAACCGCATTGGAGGATTTGAGTTGCCTTGGCATCGACTTTGAATTGCCATTTTGTCGCAATGGTCCATTGATCATAACCAAAGGATTCACCCACTTCGTTAGTCAGAAGTGTGAAACCCGTTTGGATTATGATCCACATCTCGATTTGAGTTTTGAGAAAGAATTCCATCCGACCCTTCCAATAACGGAAGTCATCTCCGTTGTAAAACAGAGGTCGGACGGTGCTAAAACCCTCGAGATGGGCCATTAAAATAAAAGAAACAAGGAGATGAAGACGAAAAACCTAGCAACGACAAAAACACACGAAAATGTACCAAGACTCTCGTCTTGGATTAGTAGTGCGGGAGTAAAACTAACCAAATGAAATAAATCTAGAATAAACAGAATTAAAAAGAAAAAAAAATCTATAAAAATCTAGATCGGTGGTTTCACCAAATCTTAGCAACCCCCGGCTCTGATACCAATTGTTGGATCGAAGCGGATCGCTAGAGGGAGGGGGTGAATAGCGATAAAGCCTTTTCTTTTTGTTCGTTCGTTAAAACTCGAGTAGATGATTAATTTGCAGTGGAAAGATAAGCAATAAATAAAAGGAGACAAATATTTTTACTTGGTTCGTAGCCTTCGGCTACTACTCTAAGGCCCTAGCGGTCCTTGACCACGTACGGAGGGCAAAAACACTAAAGAACTCCTTCTCGTTAGAGGTAGGAGTTAATCGATACAAAAAAAACAAAGCTTGAGGAAGAGGGACACTCCCCCTCTCCTCGTTATGATAAAAGCTCCGAGAAATTACAGTAATGAACTGAAATAAAAGCTTAAACCGACGTTACAAAAAGAAAGCAATTAAAACCTAGACGTCAAAGAAGAAGCACTTCGTTGTCGGAAAGTTGTAGCTTGGCGGAGGCTTTTTGTGTTGGGTTTCCGGCACCGCGGCGAGTGTGTGTTCGAAAATGTTTCGTAAACATGTGCACAGCGGAAGAAATAAAAATAATAAATCTACATTTATTACAACACACACATCACACGCATGCATAGTACAACATGTGTAGACATAACCGTAAATTTAAATTTGCAATAAAAGGAAATTTAACTACGTTATACCTTTCGTATCACGTGTAGCGGGAACGGCATCAACTGGAACGATCCTCGCTAGAATCGTCTCTATCCGTATCCACGCCGAGTATCCTTGGGATGGCTTCGCTAAGTCACGAGCCTCGTCTTCGTACAGGTTACTAGCCTCGTGTTGAAGACGATGTGATCGAGAGATGATCACGATCCGAATCCAAATTCGGATCCAAAAATGAGTCCTCAAAACTCGCTTTTCCGGAGAGGTATTCGTCAACCGTTTGACAAATCCTTCGTCCTCCACCTCAGAGGATTACCGAAGATCGAATCCCCGGTAAGTTAGGCGCTGTCGGAGCTCTAACCGTCGTCCAAACGACGCTCCGATGAGAAGAAAACAAGCTGTCCAGAAAACTGGACAGCTTTGGTGGAGGAGTAAGGGCCGGCCAAAAGAAAGGTGGAAGCTCACCTTATTACCGAACCCAAGGAAGATCACCGGAGCACCAACCGACAGCAGCTCGACACCGGCGAGGGGGAAGGAAGCTCCTTATGGACGCCGGTTGGAGGAGGTGGGCGGCGGCAATGAAGTTGGCACCGAGAGTCTCCAAAGGGAGGAGGTGGGCGGCAACTTAGGGCTAGGGTATTGGATTAGGGCTTAACAACACCTTAAGCCCTCTTTTATAGAGAACTAATTCTCTTAATGGTTATTGGATCATAACCATAAGGCCCGTTAACCCGCTCCATTAATATAAGTTAAAATAAACCAAACCATGAAGGTTTATTTTAAGTTAAAATGAACCGAACCAACTTTTGGTTCATTCGTTTAAAATAAACCAAACCCTTTGGTTTATTCTCTGTTGGGGGATCGATTGGCCGGCTAGAGGGGGTGAATAGCCCTCGTACGATGGATGTCAGAATTCGTTCGTTCGTCGTACGTGCTCGTCTACAATTGTCGTTAATATGCAGCGGAATAACAATAGAAATAACAATAATACTAACAACAATACAAGCACACCAAATACGCAAGCATATACGTGGTTCGGAACCGAATGGTTCCTACTCCACGGGCGAGCTCCTCGAGCTCTAGAGATGCACACGACAATACTCAAACTCCTTCTCGACTACACGTTGGAGGTGGAGAAACCTCTCACAAGCAATTACAACAGTAATATGAAATACAACAAGAAATACAAAGACAATACAAAAGAAAACTTTTACACAATTGCTTTGATCGCTTTCTTGTTGCTTGCTTTTGCTTGCTCTTGAAGGTCTGGAATGCAACAGCAATTCCCCTCCAAAGTCACCTCAAAAGCCTTGGCGAAATCCTCCAACTCGAGCTCCATTTATAACCTGCATTAAACTATTTTCGCGCCCATCAGTCGAATGATCGTGACCATCAGTCGATTGGTCCCGTAGCCATTGTCTCACAACGGCCAGATCCACATTGGTTAAGTTCCAACGGATCACACATCAATCGACTGATGGCACCCATCAGTCGACTGATCATCCATCAGTCGAGTGCTGGCGAGCTCGACTTCATTCTCAGCTCGCGTCGGCGTCATCGGTCGATCATCTCCTCCTCATGATCGATTCCTCCGAACAATGATCGCCTCCTCCTGAGATCGATTAAAACCTCAAACATAACGATGTTTGAGCCTCCGACTCATCTTAGCCACTTGGCCAAGTCCACCTTATCCCTCATGGAGTTCCCCACCGGCTCTCTTCCCTCGGCCTCGTCCCACGGATCGCCAAGCGCGCGTAGCCATCGCCATCCTTCGCGTCTCATGCCCTAGAGGTATGCTTCCCTTTGGGCTCACTCCATTCGCTCCCCGTCCGGCGGTCCCTCGGATGCACCAAGCGCACGGCTTCGCAATGCCATCCTTCACCGACTCAAGGACCCGAGCCTAGTGAACTTGCCAAGTTCTCAAGACTTCCCAAATGCACCAATCGCACGGCTTCACAATGCATTTCTCACCAAGCACCAAGCGCACGGCTTCGCAATGCTTTGGATTTCCCATGCCAAGCACCAAGCGCACGGCTTCGCAATGCTTTGGACTTTCCCATGCCAAGGCTTCCCCCTTGGACTTCCACACCAAGCTCCATGCTTGTATTTTCCCATGCCAAGCACCAAGCGCACGGCTTCGCAATGCTTTGGACTTTCCCATGCCAAGGCTTCCCCCTTGGACTTCCACACCAAGCTCCATGCTTTGATTTTCCATGCCAACCCCATGTTGGACTTTCCCATGACAATCCAATGTCATGAGTTTTGTCTATCATCAAAATATCATCAAGGTACTGCTCGAGTCAAACTCGAGTCAACCTGGGTCGATTGCACCAACAATCTCCCCCTTTTTGATGATTGACAAAACTACCATCTCAAGTCTACCAATTCTCCCATATTGGCAATTCTCATATCCCAATGAGAATTCCAACGAACCCTAATTGGTAACTTGGTAACTTCTCCCCCTTTTTGACATTACATCAAAAAGGTCCTCCCCAAGGGTATGAATGTCTCATATCCCAATGAGATCTTACAATCTCTCCCTTGGAGGAACACATGCCTACAATCTTTCTAGTGATCCCATATCACTTAAAGAGAGGCAACCCAATTTTTCTCCCATGAGGAAATACACATCCATCTTCCCATGATGGATACCTCCCCCTAGAGGCTTGCTCCCCCTTGACCATTGCACCAACAATGTCCTTGGAGTGTCCCTAAGCCAATAGGAACATTGACCAAATCAAAATTAAGGCAAAGTTCAACAATGAACTCTCTTCCACCTTAAAATTGATACTCACCCTCAACCCAACTCCTAATCCATATCCAATGGATTTCCACCCTCTCTAATGCTCTCCCAAGCATATCCTAGGGTTAGGAGTGGTTAGGGGACCAAAACATGGCTAAACATGGGCCTAACTATCAAGTTTACCCGCAATCAGCCTGTGCCATTCGACTCGTCGGATACGATCATTGGACTTACCATCGATTGCCATTACAGCGATCGTGATAAGCGCGATTCTGTAGTTTTGATTTGAAAAATTGGATTTTCGAAATCCATAAGTAAATATACGTAATTTTAAAAATCTTGAAAATGCATATGTATAATACTTATCCTAAACACTATGGGTAAAAAATATTGAAAATTTATTTTACCCACTAAATTAGGAGATTGATACAAAGTTCAAAAGTTTAGAAAAGCTTCAATAAAGAGTCCTCTTTTTATCATCCCATTCAATGGTGATAGATATCAAAAGATAGGCTTCACCAAGGTTTTTCAAAATATTTTCAAAATGTTTTTCAAACCTTTATTTTCTTTTTCCTAAACATCTCACCAATATCTAGATGTGTAAAACACATACAAGTCAAATTTTTTGTGAGATGTGGGTTTTATTTCGTTTATGTTCTCATGCATATTTCTAAGGCAATATTCTTTGATTCCCATCAAATCATGCCATAGTCCATAATTTCATTTTATTTATATGCATGATATGATTATGGCATAGATATGTATAAGTAAAAGCATATGCCAATATCATGATGTCATGGCATGTAAATGAGATCTAGGCATTCATGACATCTAAACATAATTCTAAACATGATCATGACATTTTATAGATAAAAATGAAAATGATGTCATGACATGGTAAGGCAAACCAATTATGGCAAGTAAAATATACTAAGGTATAGAATACCTAAGTGTACAAATCAATTTGCCATTTTTAGGGATTAAATTCACTTTGCCTTAAACCATTCATTTCCCTAGTGCGCCAAAAACCCAAAATGGCACACCAATACCTCTAAGACCTAATTGTGCCAATTTAATCATTTTTAACTTCTCAAACCATATTGGCACACCCTAATGTGTCAACTCACAATGGCTAGATTAACCACCCATCCACTTAGGGTTGACACACCCTAACCCATTTAGCGTGAATCGATCACGCTCTTAGGAACCCAATATCTATTGGAGCTCCTTGGGTTACCAAGGTATTCTCTAGGGATAACTTCCCTAGATACCTTTCTAATGACCCTTTTAGGCTTTGAAGCCATAGTCTTTTGGGTCTTTCCTTGGTCAACTCTAGAGGTGACTCCTCCATTAACCTTCTTAGTGGCTTTCTTGATTTTTCTTAAGTCCTTAGCCACTAAACACACACCATGGCTAGACTTAGGGATGGCTTCCCTATTAGCCTTGGTTTTTCTAGACCTAGATGTTGTCCCATAATTAAATGGAACATTATGATAGGACATAGGTTTGTGACCCAAACCCTTCTTTCCCTTAGATAGTTCTTGTTTCCTAGGCCTTGATTTTTGTGTATTTGACCTTTGAACCGAATTTTTTATTATTGCTAGGGTCTTAGCCAATTTTTCTAGCCTTGACCTCAAGGCTTGGTTCTCCACCTCTAATTTCCTCAATTTTGGATTTTCATTAGGTTTAGGGGAAATGTTCTTCTTCTTAGGCATATGCCTAGATTTCTTGGGATTAACACCCAAGTTTTCTTCAATTCTCCTAATTGACTCCCTAGGTAAAATAGATCTAGTGTTTTGAGTCCTAGGTTTGTCCTTAGTTATATGAACATGCTTGGCACCTAGATAATACACCTTATTATTTCTCTTAGCATGCTTTTCATTGATAATAGTAAGAGAACTAAAATAATTTTTAGCATGCTTTTTGACTTTAGGAATTAAAGGTGCATTATTTAAATTTACCTTAGGGTTAGCTTTAGGAGCTCCCCCTATATGAGTTGCACCTTCTTGCGCTTTCTTCCTCCCCCTAGGGCATTGGCTTCGGTAGTGTCCCTTTTGATTGCATTTGAAGCACACAATGTGCTCTTTGCTCTTGATTTTGGGAACACCGGCATCGTTTGACTTTGGGTTGACTTTTGGTGTCGATACCTTCTTCTTAGCCAATTTAGGGCATTTGCTCTTGTAATGCCCTTTCTCCCTACACTCAAAACAAATAATATAATCTTTACGATTAATTATAATACATGAGTCACCTAGGGAGTTGGTGGAAGCCTCTTGGTCATTTCTTCCGGAGGTAGATGCTTCATTTTGGCTTGGCTCCAGAGTTGAAATCCTTTCCTCCCCCTCAACGCTAGAGGTGGAGGTCTCCACCAAGTCATCCACATCTTCAAAGGTGGATGGTGATTCTTCTTCGGCATTCTCCTCTACTTGTGCCGATTGGGAATTTTCTTGGAATTTCATTACCTTATTCCATAATTCCCTTGCATCCCTATAATCACCCAATCTAGACCAAATAGTGTTAGGTAACAAATCACTAATCAACTTGATTACCTTGAGATTTGTCTTGAAGTCTTTGATTAGATCTTGGGTCCATTTTGATTTTTCAATGGGCTTGTTGTGTTTGTCCCTAGGCATCTCAAAACCATTTTCTACAATAATCATATAATCAAAATCGGTTTCGAGATATACCTCCATCCGTTTTCTCCACCAAGCAAAATCTCCTTCGAATTTTGGTGGTTGGAGGTTGTAGCCGGCCATCTTGTAGTGCTCTCGCGGAGGTTAGTCCTTGAAGAGCGACCTCACTCTGATACCACTTGTTGAGGGATCGATTGGCCGGCTAGAGGGGGGTGAATAGCCCTCGTATGATGGATGTCGGAATTCGTTCGTTCGTCATATGTGCTCGTCTACAATTGTCGTTAATATGCAGCGGAATAACAATAGAAATAACAATAATACTAACAACAATACAAGCACACCAAATACGCAAGCATATACGTGGTTCGGAACCGAATGGTTCCTACTCCACGGGCGAGCTCCTCGAACTCTAGAGATGCACACGGCAATACTCAAACTCCTTCTCGACTACACGTCGGAGGTGGAGAAACCTCTCACAAGCAATTACAACAGTAATATGAAATACAACAAGAAATACAAATACAATACAAAAGAAAACTTTTACACAATTTCTTTGATCGCTTTCTTGTTGCTTGCTTTTGCTTGCTCTTGAAGGTCTGGAATGCAACATCAATTCCCCTCCAAAGTCACCTCAAAAGCCTTGGCGAAATCCTCCAACTCGAGCTCCATTTATAACGCATCGCTATTTTGCCCATCGATCCGATCGTGACCATCACCGATCGGGTCCCGTAGCCGTTGTCTCACAACGACTGATCCACGCTGGTTAAGTTCCAGATGACACATCACGATCGATGGCACCCATCAATCGACCGATCATCCATCACCGATCGGGCGAAGCTCGACTCCATTCGTGCTGCAGATGTCATCGATCACCGCCATCTCTCGGCAATGACCGATCCCCAACAATGATCGCCTCCCTCAATGACCGATCACCAAACTTGGTTCACCGAACACCGGGTCGAACCCATACGACCTAGAGCAGTCGACTGGCACCTATGCCAGTCGACTGATGTCGGCTAAAACCTCAAACATAACGATGTTTGAGCCTCCGACACTCAGTCTTAGCCACTTGGCCAAGTCCACCTTATCCCTCATGGAGTTCCCCACCGAAGCTCTCTTCCCTCGGCCTACGTCCCTCGGATGCGCCAAGCGCACGACTTCGCAACGCCATCCTTCGCGTCTCATGCCCTAGAGATATGCTTCCCTTTGGGCTCACTCCATTCGCTCCCCGTCCGGGGTCCCTCGGATGCACCAAGCGCATGGCTTCGCAATGCCATCCTTCACCGACTCAAGGACCCGAGCCTAGTGAACTTGCCAAGTTCTCAAGACTTCCCAAATGCACCAAGCGCACGGCTTCGCAATGCATTTCTCACCAAGCACCAAGCGCACGGCTTCGCAAAGCTTTGGATTTCCCATGCCAAGCACCAAGCGCACGACTTCGCAATGCTTTGGACTTTCCCATGCCAAGGCTTCCCCCTTAGACTTCCACACCAAGCTCCATGCTTGGATTTTCCATGCCAACCCCATGTTGGACTTTCCCATGACAATCCCATGTCATGAGTTTTGTCTATCATCAAAATATCATCAAGGTACTGCTCGAGTCAAACTCGAGTCAACCTGGGCCGATTGCACCAACATTCTCCTCCATTGGATTAGAACCAAACCATTTTGGTTCATCCATTATGTCTTCATAAGACATGGCCCATCCACGCTTCCATTGCGACTGAAACAATTTCATACTCGCTTCTTGTTTGGTCCAACCAAACCTAGTTTCTCTCGGTCTGAGAATCCCATTCTCAAGCTCATTTTAAATCCTTCGGATTACGCTCGTTGTGCGTGTGACCAAATAGGTTCTCGATTTATGTTGGCCGTCTATAATTAACCATTAATTATAGAACGATCATGAGTGGCACCTAGTAGTACATCATGATCCCCAATTAACCGAAAAGATCAACGGTTGATCCAGAACTATTTCTGAAACCCTTCAGTAGCTTGAATGAATCGTGCCTCATTCCCTTCACTCATCTTATACCCACTTGGTTCAGAACATGGTCTATAGTGTCAGTCCCCACTAGGCTGACTACGTCACACCTAGCCCAAGTATCATTTCCTCGTCCTACAGATTATAGTTACTGCACATGTATCGAAGAGTACCTTACTCTAAACATGTAATGCTTTGGCCAAATACTTTAGTAACAATCCAACGAGAGGCCATGGGTATACATCTCCTCGCAAGGAGTGGTGAATCCTTTATAGGCTATTCAAACACCTTCGATCACTTCGACTTATACCCAATCATCCCGGGTCCACATCTCCTTAGAGATGCTTGCTTAAGATGTCAAAGAATAAGTCTCCATGATCAAGGTATGCTTCCCTTTGGGCTCACTCCATTCACTCCCCGTCCGGCGGTCCCTCGGATGCACCAAGCGCACGGCTTCGCAATGCCATCCTTCACCGACTCAAGGACCCGAGCCTAGTGAACTTGCCAAGTTCTCAAGACTTCCCAAATGCACCAAGCGCACGGCTTCGTAATGCATTTCTCACCAAGCACCAAGCGGACGGCTTCGCAATGCTTTGGATTTCCCATGCCAAGCACCAAGCGCACGACTTCGCAATGCTTTGGACTTTCCCATGCCAAGGCTTCCCCCTTGGACTTCCACACCAAGCTCCATGCTTGGATTTTCCATGCCAACCCCATGTTGGACTTTCCCATGACAATCCCATGTCATGAGTTTTGTCTATCATCAAAATATCATCAAGGTACTGCTCGAGTCAAACTCGAGTCAACCTGGGCCGATTGCACCAACATTCTCCTCTATTGGATTAGAACCAAACCATTTTGGTTCATCCATTATGTCTTCATAAGACATGGCCCATCCATGCTTCCATTGCGACTGAAACGATTTCATACTTGCTTCTTGTTTGGTCCAACCAAACCTAGTTTCTCTCGGTCTGAGAATCCCATTCTCAAGCTCATTTTAAATCCTTCGGATTACGCTCGTTGTGCGTGTGACCAAATAGGTTCTCGGTTTATGTTGGCCGTCTATAATTAACCATTAATTATAGAACGATCATGAGTGGCACCTAGTAGTACATCATGATCCCCAATTAACCGAAAAGATCAACGGTTGATCCAGAACTATTTCTGAAACCCTTCAGCAGCTCGAATGAATCGTGCCTCATTCCCTTCACTCATCTTATACCCACTTGGTTCAGAACATGGTCTATAGTGTTAGTCCCCACTAGGCTGACTACGTCACACCTAGCCCAAGTATCATTTCCTCGTCCTACGGATTCTAGTTACTGCACATGTATCGAAGAGTACCTTACTCTAAACATGTAATGCTTTGCCCAAAGACTTTAGTAACAATCCAACGAGAGGCCATGGGTATACATCTCCTCGCAAGGAGTGGTGAATCCTTTATAGGTTATTCAAACACCTTCGATCACTTCGACTTATACCCAATCATCCCGGGTCCACATCTCCTTAGAGATGCTTGCTTAAGATGTCAAAGAATAAGTCTCCATGATCATGATGACTTGAATACCGTAAGTCAAAGGAACATCGCACTTAAGCTACAGTAAGAACTTCATTGACATATCTATATATGCAGAGAACTAGTTACCATAACTAGCATCCACGATCAACTCCGGACATCACAATGTCTCCAACCAGTGAGAATCAGCTGCTTGGATACACCAAGGAGTATACCTTATGTTAGTCTCGACAGAATTGATGGTGTCCAAATCCATCAATTCATCGACTAGGGATAATTTCGATACATCACAATTACACATGTAGAGATACTCACTAGTTGTGATTCAATCACAAATTCTCTCATGCTGTGAATCGTATCGTGGGCATTCAGTAAATGAGTTTAAGATGAAATCAAATACATGAAACATGTATACTCAAATAGTGAATCTTCATTTATCATATAAATGGTTCATACATAAGGCGATTGCCTTAGGACATCTCTCATATATTACTAACATTTTAAAGCTTAGAATTGATGAAGAAACCCTAGGATAGGCCCTCCTTTTAGAGCCTTTGAGCCCCTTTTTGAGAGGAACTCTAGCCAATCACATTTGAGCACCACTCCCCTAGAAATGAGGTGATAAGCCTTGACTCCTCGAAGCTGATCCTTGACCACCAATGACCTCGTGAAGTCGATCGCTGGTCGCAATGAGTCCTCCAAGTTGGCGATCATTGTTAAGCAAGGCAAAGTTAGCTTAACAAAAATATTATTTCGACGGCCTCCGACCGTCCGATCTCGACCTAGACCACCTATAGGATGTCCTTGGTCGGATCTACGCTTAAGATCATCCCCGTAAAGAGGACACGACCTCACTTACTCTCGCATACACACAAGCTTACCTCGATACTTACTATGTCTCTTTCACTTTCGGTCTTTCACTCGATTCCTTCGGCTCCCTCCGAAGTCACTCGAGTGTCGCCCGACCACCGCGGCTTCCTCCGGGTGTCGCTAGCCTTCAGCTCCAGCTATAGTAATTTTTTGCACACTCGATTTAGCTCGTGAGATAACAACATAAGCTTAACTTTGTATCGTTTGCTATAATCAAAACTCAGGTTCGACTTAGGTGCCTACTGCACCAACACTTATCTGATGTGGTTCATGCCGTTGTGAGACAACGGATACAAGGGCAGTCGACTGATGGTCCTTATCAGTCAACTACTAGGCGAAATCCAGCCCAAGGAGCAGCTTTAAAAGGAGCTCGTGGAGGAGGGATTTGGCACCAGTTCTTGGATGTCTTTAGGGTGATTTGCTGCTGCAAATCAGGGTCTCCAAGTGCATTTCAAGCAACCAAAGATCAAGCAATCAAAAGAGCAATTGTAAAGTGTTTTTCCTTTACTTGTTGTGCATTTCATTATTGTAATTTCTTGTATTTGTTTCTTACTGTTGTAAGACTATTTGTACGAGGTTTCTCCACCTCCAGATTATTTCGAGGAGTATTTTTTATTAGTAGTGCATGTTTGCATTGCTAGGGCTTTTAGAGCCCAATCCGTGGAGTAAGAACCATTCGGTTCCGAACCACATTATATTGCGTGTTGTGCTTGTGTGTATTTTATTATTGCTTTATTTCTGTTGCGCACTAATCAATTTGTAGCAAGCATGATCAAATTCCTCCATCGACAAGCGACGATGCTATTAACCCCCCCCCCTCCTCTAGCAATCACTGAACGACCCTACAATTGGTATCAGAGCAGGTCGCTCTTCACTTGCTTCACATCCGAGGTTGCAAGCTATAGGGAAGATGGATTTTGAAGAACAACAAGGATGGGACATCAACACGCCGATCCCATATACCTTCTATGGACAAGAAGGGTTTAGATGATGGAAGGCGAGGATTGAAGATTTTGTGATGATGATGGACTTAGATGATTGGGCCACTTTGATGGCAGGGTTCCAATTTCCAAGCGGGCCTAAGGGAGGGTTCCTCAAAATGAAGAAGTGGACCGAAGAACAACTCCAAGGATTCGAAAGGAGTAATAAGGTAATCAAATTTTTGAGTGATTTAATTTCTAATGATATTATGTCCAAATTAGGAGAATACAAGGATGCAAAGGAATTTTGGAGTGAATTGGCCAAGCTCCATGAGAACCCTCAACCGGTCCAAGAGCTTGAAGAAGAAGAATCCTCATCCTCACAAGCATGTGAGGATTTGGAAGTTGAGGAGGAGTCAACTTCTGGATCGGTGGAAGAGGAGGTAGAAGAAGTAGGAGAAGCCTCCTCCTCTAGGATTGAGGGGGAAGAGAGGATTTTCACTCTAGAGCATCAAGAAGAAGCCTCTACATCCGGTCAAGATGAAGAAGCTCAAACTCCGGCACTTACCACCGACCTAGGTAACTCAAGCATTTCGACTAATAATAAAAATCATATTATATACTTTGAGTGTAGGGAAGTAGGGAACTATAAGTGCAAGTGCCCTAAGAAGGTTAAAAGAACTCCACCGGCTCCAAAAGTCAAGAATGTCGGTGTCCCCACTAGAAGAAGCAAGGAGCACATCACTTGTTTCAAATGCAACCAAAAAGGGCATTTTAGGAGTCAATGCCCTAAGGGAAGAAGAAGGTCCAAGAAGAAGCATCACAAGTAGGGGGAGCCTCTATGGAAAACCCTAAGGTAAAATTTATCAATGCACATTCTTTAAGTTATAGGCAAAAGCATGCTAGAAATAATGTTAGCAATCTTGCTATTTATCATAAAGAGCATGCTAGAAATAGATTTTATAGTCTAGGTGCAAAATCATATCATATTTCAAATAAAGAGAAATTTGGGACTAATATCCCTAGAAAAACTTTACCTAGGGAATCCATTAAGAAAATAGAAAATCACCTAGGTATTAACCCTAAATGGACTAGACATATGCCTAGGAAAAACAATGTCCAAAGAATAGATGCAAAATCAAAAATTGGACAATTAGAATTGAAAAACCAAGCCTTGAGGTCAAGGCTTGAGAAATTAGAGAAGACCCTTGCAAAGATGCAAAATTTAATTAAAGGGTCAAATAGTCAAAACCTCGGGTGTAAGAGGCAAGAACCATCTAGGTGGCAAGGTTTGGGTGACAAGCCTATGTCTAAGAAGGTAATGCCTACTTACCATAGTGTTCCATTTAATTATGGAATACAAACTAGGTCTAGGAAGACCTAGGTTACTAGGGAATTCATCCCTAAGGGTAACCAAGGTGTGTGCCTAGTGGCTAGGGTTTCAAGAAAACCTAGGGAAGCCACTAAGAAGGTTACAAGGGGTGTTACCTCTAGAGTTAACCTAGGCAAGACCAAAATGACCAAGGCTACCAAGCCTAGGAGGGTCATTAGGAGGGTATCTAGGGAGGTCATCCCTAAGGAATACCTAGTAAACTCAAGGATCTCTAATAGGTATTGGGTTCCTTGGAGCGTGATCAATTCACGCTAGATGGGTTTAGGTGTGCTAACCTTGAATGGATGGGTAGTTAACCTAACCATAGTAAAGGTGGCACTTTAGGTCATTTTCAAGGTTATGGGTACCTTGGAAATGTGTTTTGAATAATGATCCTAAAAGAGTTTAGGATGTGTCAATATATTTTTGGGATTATGAAAAATCAATTAAATTGACACAATTTAGGCTTAGTAGTAATATGACAAAATCGATTTAATATTAACAAATGGCAACAAACATTAAAATTTAGGTATTATATACCTTTATATTTTATTTGCCATGTTTTGTTTGCCATATAACATGTCATGACATCATATCTATTTTTAATCATATAAAATGTCGTGAGTATGCTTAGGGTTAGTTTTTAATGTCATGTATATTTAGATTATATCATATACCATGACATCATGATCATTGGCTATGTTTACTAATGCTATCATTTATGCCATGATCATTTCATGCATTTAATAAGAATTGAATTAAGGACATATGGAATGACTTGAAGTCCCATGTATAAGGGAATCAAGTAGGGTTGCCTTAGAAAATGCATGAAACCCTAGATTAGGATGAACAAAACCCACATCTCACATTACATTGACATGTATGTGTATTTATACACCCTAGATACATGTGAGATGCTAGGATATGAGTTAAGTTCAAGGTGCATAGTTTTTGCATCTAGATAAAACTAAACTCATCTTATATTATTGATGGATCATTGGAAATCTTATGTTCAAGCCATGTACTTTAAGCCCAAAGAATATTATCCAATATAAGGTTTTGAAAATATTTTAAAATCATTTTGAAAAACTTTGGTGTAGTCTATCTTTTGATAGAAGTCACTATTGATGAAGTTGATACAAAGTGAGCTAAAACATTAAAGTTTTTCTTCACTTTTGAACTTTGTGTCAATTTCACTATTTTATGAATAAAATATTTTTCAAACATTTTTCATCCATTGTATTGGTCATAAGTATTATATGTATGAAATTTCAAAAATTTTCAAATTACATATAATTATTTATGAATTTCTGAAATTCGATTCTGATAATTGAAAATCAGATTTTTCAATTATCAGTTAACTGCCCTTGTTGGCAGTCGACTATTACCTGATAAAATCGACTGTCAGGCTGATTTCGGGTAAATAAGGTATGTTTAGCCCATTTTCAGCTATGGTAAGGTTCCCTAACCACTCCTAACCCTAGGATATACTTTGGGAAGCATTAAAAAGGGTGAAAATCCATTGGATATGGATTAGAAGAGTTGTTAGGGTGATGTATCAAATTTAAGGTGAGGACAAGTTTAATTTTGAACCTTTAACCTTATTTTTGATGGTTTAGAGTTCCTATAGGCTTAGGGACTTCCCAAAGACATTATTGGGGCAATGGTCAAGGGGGAGCAAGCCTTTAGGGAAAGGTATCCATCATGGGATGATGGATGTTATTTTTTTCTCATGAGGGGGAGAAATGGGATTTTGAGATACTCAATTTGGAAATTGGGAGAGTGTGTAGGATTGCCTCTCTCAAGTGATATGGGACTTATCACTAGGAAGATTGTAGGCATCATAGAGGTTTTAGGACCAAGGGGGAGATTGTAAGATCTCATTGGGATATGAGGCATTGACCTCCTTGGGAGAACCTTTTTGATGTATGTCAAAAAGGGAGAGAATGTATGGAATTACCAATTTGGGATAATTGGTAAGAGATTTTGAGTTAGGGGCCTAACTCAAGGGTGTTTTTGTCAAACATCAAAAAGGGGAAGATTGTTGGTGCAATCGGCCCAGGTCATGATTGATCGGACTCGAGTTTGACTCGAGCGATGTTTTGATGTTCGACAAAAACATATGGTAATGTGATTGTTGTTGGGTTTCTGGCACCGCAGCGTGTGTGTGTTCATGTTTCGTAAAAATGAGCACAGCGGAAGCAATTAAAAATAATAAATCTATATTTATTACAACACACACAACACACGCATGCATATTACAACAAGTGTAGACATAACCGTAAATTAAAATTTGCAATAAAAGAAAATTATCTACGTTATACCTTTCGTATGACGTGTAGCGGGAACGACATCAACCGGAACGATCCTCGTAAGAATCGTCTCTATCCGTATCCATGCCGAGCTCCTCGGGATGACTTCTCTAAGCCACGAGCTTCGTCTTCGTACGGGTTACTAGCCTCGTGTTGAAGACGACGTGATCGAGAGATGATCACGATCCGAATCCAAATTCGGATCCTAAAACGAGTTCTCAAAACTCGCTTCTCCGGAGAGGTATTCGTCAACCAATTGACGAATCCTTCGTCCTCCACCTCAGAGGATTACCGGAGAACAAATCCTCGGTAAGTTAGCCGCTGTCGGAGCACTAACCGTCGTCCAAACGACGCTCCGACAACAAAGAAACAAGCTGTCCAGAAAAACTGGACAGCTTTTGGTGGAGGAATAGAGGCCGGCCAAAGGAGATTTGGAGCTCACCTTATCACCGAACCCACAAGAGATCACCGGAGGGTCGCCGGAGCATCGCCGGCTGAAGCTTGGATGCCGGCGGCAAGGAGGTGGCAGCAGCTCCATGAAGTTGGCGGCAACACCATGTTGGGCGGCAACAACAAAAGGAGGCTAGGGTTGGGCGGCCAAAACTTCATTAGCTTTAGGGTTAGGGTTTAAGCCCTATTTTATAGAGAACTAATTCTCTTAATGGTTAATGGATCATATCCATAAAGCCCGTTAACCCGCTCCATTAAGATAAGTTAAAATAAACCAAACCATGATGGTTTATTTTAAGTTAAAACGAACCAACCAACTTTTGGTTCATTCGCTTAAAATAAACCAAACCCTTTGGTTTATTCTCTCCATTGATTAGAACCAAACCATTTTGGTCCATCCATTATGTCTTCATAAGACACGGCCCATCCACGCCCATTGCGACTGAAACAATTTCATGCTCGCTTTATGTTTGGTCCAACCAAACATAGTTTCTCTCGGTCTGAGAATCCCATTCTCAAGCTCGTTTTAAATCCTTTGGATTACACTCGTTGTGCATGTGACCAAATAGGTTCTCGGTTTATGTTGGCCATCTATAATTAACCATTAATTATAGAACGATCATAAGTGGCACCTAGTAGTACATCATGATCCCCAATTAACCGAAAAGATCAACGGTTGATCCAGAACTATTTCTGAAACCCTTCAGTAGCTCGAATGAATCGTGCCCCATTCCCTTCACTCATCTTATACCCACTTGGTTCAGGACATGGTCTATAGTGTCAGTCCCCACTAGGCTGACTACGTCACACCTAGCCCAAGTATCATTTCCTCGTCCTACGGATTCTAGTTACTCCACATGTATCGAAGAGTACCTTACTCTAAACATGTAATGCTTTGGACAAAGACTTTAGTAACAATCCGACGAGAGGCCATGGGTATACATCTCCTCGCAAGGAGTGGTGAATCCTTTATAGGCTATTCAAACACCTTCGATTACTTTGACTTATACCCAATCATCCCGGGTCCACATCTCCTTAGAGATGTTTGCTTAAGATGTCAAAGCATAAGTCTCCATGATCAAGATGACTTGAATACCGCAAGTCAAAGGAACCTCGCACTTAAGCCACAGTAAGAACTTCATTGACATATCTATATATGCAGAGAACCATATGAAGTCTTACGGCAGGTCACTCCAATGAACTAGTTACCATAACTAGCATCCACGATTAACTCCGGACATCACTATGTCTCCAGCCAGTGAGAATCAGCTGCTTGGATACACCAAGGAGTATACCTCGTGCTAGTCTCGACAGAATTGATGGTGTCCAAATCCATCAATTCATCGACTAGGGATAATTCCGATACATCACAATTACACATGTAGAGATACTCACTAGTTGTGATCCAATCACAAATTCTCTCATGCTGTGAATCCTATCGTGGGCATTCAGTAAATGAGTTTAAGATCCAATCAAATACATAAAACATATATACTCAAATAGTGAATCATCATTTATCATATAAATGGTTCATACATAAGGCGATTGCCTTAGGACATCTCTCATATATTACTAACAGACTCCCACTTGGCCTAATGCCAATCGCTACGGTATCCAATACCATAAGCTCGAACATGACCCTCAAACTTATTTTGAGGTAATGCCTTAGTCAAGGGATCCGCTAAGTTCCTTCAAAGGGGAATTTTCTCGATTTGTATTTCGCTCCTACCGATGATCTCTCTCGATAAGATGATAGCGGAAGCACATGTTTGGATCATTGATGAGACCACATCAAGTTCATAGATGAACTACTTGATCGCTTCCTAAAGTCGCAACGATTCTCGCTTAGTGGCGTAATCCGCTATAGTGTCAAGGGAACCTTTCCAACTTATTGCGCCTCCATTCTAGGTGAATACATACCCAGACTGAGACATGGAATCATCCTTGTCTGTCTGGAGCTGGCATCCGTATACCCACGTATCACCATGTACCCTTCTCCATATATTAGGAACATATCCTTAGTTCTTCTTAAGTACTTAAGGATCATCTTAATAGTCACCCAATGATCCATTCCTGGATTAGACTGGTATCTGCTCGTGACATTCAGAGCATACGATACATCGGGCCTTGTACATAACATAGCATACATGATAGATCCTATTGCGGATGCATAGGGAATCTTACTCATGCAAATCCTCTCGTCTTCTGTGCACGGACACATAGACTTCGAAAGGTGTACCCCATGCCTGATGGGTAAGAAACCTTTCTTAGATTCCGACATGCTAAACCTCTTTAGCACTCGGTCTATATATGTAGACTGCGAAAGACCAACCAACCATTTCGATCTATCTCTATAGATCTTAATCCCGAGGATGTAGATTGCTTCTCCCAGGTCTTTCATAGAGAATGTCTTGGATAACCAAACCTTCACTGACTGTAAGATTGAAACATCGTTTCCTATAAGTAGTATGTCATCGACATACAATACTAGGAATACGACTGCACTCCCACTAACCTTCTTGTACACACAAGGTTCGTCTGGATTTTGTGAGAAATCAAACTTTTTGATTGGCTCATCAAAATGGATATTCCAGCTCCTGGATGCTTGCTTCAATCCATAAATGGATCGTCGCAATTTGCATACCTTGGTTTTGTCAACCGATGTGAAACCCTCAGGCTGTATCATATACACGTCCTCGAGCAGGTTTCTATTAAGGAAAGCTATTTTCACATCGATCTGCCATATCTCATAATCATAATGAGCCGCTATGGCCAGGAGCATCCGAATGGATTTAAGCATAGCTACAGGCGAATAGGTTTCGTCATAATCAACACCTTATTTTTGACGATATCCTTTCGCCACCAATCTAGCCTTATAGGTAATCAAATTACCATCCATGTCGGTTTTCTTCTTGAAAACCCACTTGCACCCTATAGGCTTTATCCCTTCAGGTGGGTCAACCAAGTTCCAAACTTGGTTTTCATACATGGAATCCATTTCCGACTTCATGGCACCAAGCCACTTATCCCTTTCTGAACTTGTCAGCACTTCTTCATAACTTGTAGGCTCCTCATCGTCAATGAGTAACACGTCGTTCGATTCGCTTATGAGAAATCCATATCTCTCAGGAATATTGCGTGTTCTACCAGATCTACGAAGATGTGGTGTTACAATAGGTCCAGCCGATTGCCCATCACTATGAGTTGTCGGCTGTTGTGCTTCACCAGGTATCTCATCAATGTCTATTTGAGTCTCTCGAGCCTCCTCAAGCTCGACGACACTCCCACTGTTTTCTTGCAAGAGAAACTCTTTCTCTAGAAACACAGCATGCCTTAAAACAAACTCCTTTTGTTCCACAGGATGATAGAATTGGTAATCCCTAGTTTCCTTAGGGTATCCAATAAATAGACATTTATCAGACTTAGCATCCAATTTGTCTAATACAGTCCGCTTCACATAAGCAGGACAACCCCATATCTTCAAGTAAGATACATGAGGTTTCTTACTATTCCATATCTCATATGGAGTAGTTGAGACTACCTTGGTAGGCATTCTGTTTAACAAGTAAACAGCTGTCTGAAGTGCATAGCCCCAAAAGGACTTGGGAAGAGTTGCATGATTCA
This sequence comes from Wurfbainia villosa, assembly GCA_025175895.1. Taxonomy (NCBI): domain Eukaryota; kingdom Viridiplantae; phylum Streptophyta; class Magnoliopsida; order Zingiberales; family Zingiberaceae; genus Wurfbainia; species Wurfbainia villosa. The sequence goes on from CM045995.1 coordinate 31,206,645, forward strand.
TCATTGACCTGACCATGTCCAACAAGGTCCGGTTACGCCTCTCAGATACACCATTATGCTGTGGTGTATAGGGCGGAGTCCATTGAGACAATATACCATTGTCTCTTAGATAATCAAGAAACTCTTGACTTAAGTATTCACCACCTCGATCCGATCGAAGTATTTTAATACTCTTATCATGTTGTTTCTCTACTTCATTTCTGAATTCTTTGAACCTTTCAAAGGCTTCAGACTTGTGTTTCATCAAGAACACATACCCAAACCGTGAGTGATCATCGGTGAAAGTAATGAAGTAGCTATAGCCTCCTAATGCTTGAGTTGACATAGGTCCACATACATCAGTATGTACTAGACCTAGTAACTCTCCCACTCGTTCACCTTTTCCAGTAAAAGGTAACTTAGTCATCTTGCCTTTTAAGCATGATTCGCATGTATCGTATGAATCCAATTCAAACGATTCCAGAATTCCACATCGGTGTAATTCGGACATGCATTTCTTGCTTATATGGCCAAGATGACAATGCCACATATAGGAGTCTATTTGATTATCCTTTCGAGCATGCGTGTTGCTCGCTTCGATATTGAAAATGTCACTGGATACGTCCAACGTATAAACACCATTGCTTAAAGTTCCAGTCCCATAAAGAACTCCATTCAAAGTTATGTAACAACAATTGTTACTAAAAGTCAAATGGTACCCATTTCTATTTAAACAAGAAATAGAAATGATGTTCTTTATCAACGAAGGAACATAAAAGCAATTGTCCAGTTCTAAGACAAGTCCTACAGGGAGTTCCAACAAATACGTTCCGATGGCGAGTGCAGCAACTGTTGCTCCATTCCCAACACGTAAATTTGACTCTCCCCTTGACGAGTCTTCTTCTATTCCTTAGCCCATGTATGTCATTACATATATGTGAGCCACACCCAGTATCAAATACCCAAGTGTCTGAGGAAATAGAATGACAATCAATAAAGAAGATTTCAAGAAGATGGGGCATCCGATGCCTTATCCTTCTTCATGACTCAAGATAAATCTTGCACTTTCTTCAAGAATGGCTCTCCTTGCCATAATGATGGCAAGTTTCCTTTGTGCTAGTTCTACCTTCTTAGCCCTTCTCTTCTTTCCTTCGCTATTCCTTTGACTTCCTCTTAGAACCTTTCTTCGAGGAATCAACTAACAAAGACCGTCCCTCGCCATGCTTTCGTAAGACTCCACAGCCTTCAAAGATATTGAGCAAGACCACAGATGAACCTCCTAGCATCTCAGAGGTGAAGAGGAGCTGAGACTTCAACCTTCAATCTCACTTGCTCATCAACCAACTCACAAAGATGAAGGACTACGATATGAGCATCCATATGCTCATGCCGCCAGAGCTTGGGTTCCATCGTGGCTAGCATGATGCAACTCATTTGTTCAGAATCACTCACATGTTTCTGATAGGCCAACAATTGGTCCAGAGTTGCATCGTCACTAGGACGGGCGGGAAGAGGCGCTTCGAGGACATTTACAAGCTTTTCACCTTGAGAACAATTCTCAAGTTTCTAAGCCAGTCCAAGAAGTTCGGCCCAGTCAATTTATTTGAATTCAAAATGGAACGCAAATTCAAACACATCATGATCAATATATTAACTTAGAAATACAAAACGAGCATATATGAGAAAGATGATTTTAAAATGCATCAATATACATTTATAAATCCCATTCATTTTTCGAATTTCAAAAACCCCAAACTCACTTCGGGAGATCGTAGGTCCATCTCCGAATGGGCTGATATCCATCATAGTTATGAACAACCTTGGAGAGAGTCCAACAAGCCATTCATAACTACGACGGTAGGTATCAACTATACCGATTGCATATCACGTATATGCAACTATCACAATGTGCTATCAACTAATTGAATGTTCACACATACATCGGTTGTTAACACATTAACAAGTATGCATCATATGCATAGCACCCAACTTCACCTCCCTTTACATCGACCTTGGAGAGAGTCCAACAAGCCGATGCTCCAGGTTAAAGCCAACCCATTAATCGAGACATAGTTTTAATATGGTTAGAGCGCATTCAACCAATTAGCCCAGCTTGGAGAGAGTCCAACAACCAAAGCTAACGATTGACCTCTGACTCTTACCATATTAGTATTAAACTATTCCATGGTTTGAACATATTCAGGTTCGAGCCGGGCTTGGAGAGAGTCCAACAACCCAAACAAGAAATAGAACTCTGGTTCTAACCATATTAATGGAAGGTGTAGGCTTTAATATTGATTAAGGGTTTTTATGTCTCATCCTCTTTGCATGCAAATAACTATTATCTACATAGAATGACATACATGGCATACATCTACATGTCATGACACGCATGGCATAATATTATGCATCTAATGCAATTACATGGCATACAATTATGTCATGTAAATAATTTCCTTATATGTCATAACTATTTATGGAAATAAAATATATTTAAGATTTGATTCTCCAAATCAAATCATAATTAAATTAGGAAACAAATTTCCAAATCTAATCACATATTTTATTCATGGAATTATTTGATTAAGGAAAATCTATTTAGGAAACCAATTTCCTAAATCATTAAAACTACTTATGGAAATAAAATATTTTAAGATTTGATTTCCCAAATCAAATCATGATTAAATTAGGAAAAAAATTTCCAGAATCTAATCAAATATTTTATTTATGGAAAATATCAATTTCCATAAATACTTCCAACTTTCCAAAAGTGGAAGATTTCCATAAATACTTCTAGACTTTCCAAAATTGAAAATTTTCCATAAATACTTCTAAATTTCCAAAATTTAGAAAATTTCCAGAAATACATTATGACTATCGCAAAACCATTTTTACGATTATGTCGAAACACAACCTGGGCTCTGATACCACTGTTGGGTTTCTGGCACCGCAGCGTGTGTGTGTTCGATCATGTTTCGTAAACATGAGCACAGCGGAAGCAATTAAAAATAATAAATTTATATTTATTACAACACACGCATGCATATAACAACAAGTGTAGACATAACCGTAAATTAAAATTTGCAATAAAAGAAAATTATCTACGTTATACCTTTCGTATGACGTGTAGCGGGAACGACATCAACCGGAACGATCCTCGTAAGAATCGTCTCTATCCGTATCCACGCCGAGCTCCTCGGGATGACTTCGCTAAGTCACGAGCTTCGTCTTCGTACGGGTTACTAGCCTCGTGTTGAAGACGACGTGATCGAGAGATGATCACGATCCGAATCCAAATTCGGATCCAAAACGAGTTCTCAAAACTCGCTTCTCCGGAGAGGTATTCACAACCAATTGATGAATCCTTCGCCTCCACTAGAGGATTACCGGAGATCAAATCCCCGGTAAGTTAGCCGCTGTCGGAGCACTAACCATCGTCCAAACGATGCTCCGACAACAAAGAAACAAGCTGTCCAGAAAAACTGGACAGCTTTTGGTTGAGGAATAGAGGCCGGCCAAAGGAGATGTGGAGCTCACCTTATCACCGAACCCACAAGAGATCACCGGAGGGTCGCCGGAGCATCGCCGGCTGAAGCTTGGATGCCGGCGGCAAGGAGGTGGCAGCAGCTCCATGAAGTTGGCGGCAACACCATGTTGGGCGGCAACAACAAAGGGAGGCTAGGGTTGGGCGGCCAAAACTTCATTAGCTTTAGGGTTAGGGTTTAAGCCCTATTTTATAGAGAACTAATTCTCTTAATGGTTAATGGATCATATCCATAAAGCCCGTTAACCCGCTCCATTAAGATAAGTTAAAATAAACCAAACCATGATGGTTTATTTTAAGTTAAAATGAACCGAACCAACTTTTGGTTCATTCGTTTAAAATAAACCAAACCCTTTGGTTTATTCTCATCTATTGGATTAGAACCAAACCATTTTGGTCCATCCATTATGTCTTCATAAGACACGGCCCATCCACACTTCCATTGCGACTGAAACAATTTCATGCTCGCTTTATGTTTGGTCCAACCAAACATAGTTTCTCTCGGTCTGAGAATCCCATTCTCAAGCTCGTTTTAAATCCTTTGGATTACACTCGTTGTGCGTGTGACCAAATAGGTTCTCGGTTTATGTTGGCCATCTATAATTAACCATTAATTATAGAATGATCATGAGTGGCACCTAGTAGTACATGATCCCCAATTAACCGAAAAGATAAACGGTTGATCCAGAACTATTTCTGAAACCCTTCAGTAGCTCGAATGAATCGTGCCCCATTCCCTTCACTCATCTTATACCCACTTGGTTCAGGACATGGTCTATAGTGTCAGTCCCCACTAGGCTGACTACGCCACACCTAGCCCAAGTATCATTTCCTCGTCCCTACGGATTCTAGTTACTCCACATGTATCAAGAGTACCTTACTCTAAACATGTAATGCTTTGGCCAAAGACTTTAGTAACAATCCGACGAGGCCATGGGTATACATCTCCTCGCAAGGAGTGGTGAACTTTATAGGCTATTCAAACACCTTCGATCACTTCGACTTATACCCAATCATCCCGGGTCCACATCTCCTTAGAGATGTTTGCTTAAGATGTCAAAGCATAAGTCTCCATGATCAAGATGACTTGAATACTGCAAGTCAAAGGAACCTCGCACTTAAGCCACAGTAAGAACTTCATTGACATATCTATATATGCAGAGAACCATATGAAGTCTTACGGCTGGTCACTCCAATGAACTAGTTACCATAACTAGCATCCACGATTAACTCCGGACATCACTATGTCTCCACCGGAGAATCACCGCTTGGATACACCAAGGAGTATACTGCGTGCTAGTCTCGACAGAATTGATGGTGTCCAAATCCATCAATTCATCGACTAGGGATAATTCCGATACATCACAATTACACATGTAGAGATACTCACTAGTTGTGATCCAATCACAAATTCTCTCATGCTGTGAATCCTATCGTGGGCATTCAGTAAATGAGTTTAAGATCCAATCAAATACATAAAACAAGTATACTCAAATAGTGAATCTTCATTTATCATATAAATGGTTCATACATAAGGCGATTGCCTTAGGACATCTCTCATATATTACTAACAATTGTCATGGTAAAGTCCAAGTCATGGGTACTTGGCAAGGAAAGTCCAAGTCTTGAGTACTTGGCATGTAAAGTCCAAGCATGGGTCTTCGCAAGGGAAAGTCCAACATGGGTTGGCAAAGGAAAGTCCAAGCATGGGTCTTGGCATGGAAAGTCCAACATGGGTTGGCAAGGGAAAGTCCAAGCTTGAGTCTTGCCATTTTGAAAGTCCAAGGGGAATATTGGCAGCGTAAAGTTCAAGCGGTAGTGTTGGCAGCATAAGTCCAATGGTTGGCGGCGTAAAGTCCAAGCGGAGTCTTGGCAGTATAAACCCAATGTGCCTTGGCGGTGTAGACACCGTTAGCATGACAATAGCCGATGGAAGCACCTGAAGGATAGCGTATGGATGAACAAGTAATTGGATGACTTGGAGGGATCCGATAAGCGCGAGGCTGGTGGAGGTGGCTAGAAGGCTTAGGTCTAGGCTACGGGTGATCTAGCAAGTATGGGGGCACTATACTTGGGTTAAAACCTCATGTTTAAGGTGTATCAGTCAACTGAGACCTAGGGTCAGTCGACCGGTGTGAGTCAACTAGGGTTTGACTATGAGAAGTGCCCTAGTAGTCGATCGCCGAGGTGGGCGCTGACTAGTCGGCAATGACCGATCGATCCGTAATCACGATCGATACTCGGGATCTCAGGCATAGAAGGTTTTCTAATCGAGTGATCGGCCCGAACACTCGACTGATTGAGCCATCATTCGACTGATTGGTATAATTAGTCGACTGATGGTGTATCCTGTGGACTTATCCGACGTGGTTCATGCCATTGTGAGACAATGGATACATGGGTAGTCAACTGATGGTCCTGATCAGTCGACTGCTAGGCGAAATCCAGCCCAAGGAGTAGCTTTAAAAAGAGCTCATGGAGGAGGGATTTGGCATCGGTTCTTGGACATATTTGGGGCGATTTGCTGCTGCAAATCAGGGACTCCAAGTGCATTTCAAGTAACCAAATTGTTGGATCGAAAGTGTCGCTAGAGGGGGGGGTGAATAGCGATACGGTGTCGTTAAAAAACTTTTGCAATAAGTAAAAAGCAAGTAGAGAATGCACAGCGGAAATATAAAGTAGACAAGATATTTTTACGTGGTTCACAATCTTTCGATTGCTAATCCACTGCCCTAGTGATCCTTGATCACGTACGGAGGGCAATTCACTAAAACCACTCCTCTTCGTTGGAAGTAGGAGCAACGATTACAAAAAGAAATCAAGGCAAAGGGACACTCCCCCTTTCCTTGTTACGATTAAAGCACAAAGACAATTTAAAGAAGTAGAACTTAAATAAATATACCGACAACTCTTATAAGTAGAAGATGTAGCTTTCGTTGTCGGCGGCACTTCGTCGTAGCAAATGTGAGTAGTAGTAGCGGCGTTACGACGGCGTGTTGAGAGCTCTTGAATTCTTGTTATTTGCTTGGCTTGAACATGTCTATTTATGGATATTGATCTATGAATTTAGACATAGGTAGTGTCCAAGGTGAGGTTCTTATCCCCCAAGACTTGTTCATCCACATCCTCGCCTAACTCAAGGATGAGGTGTTTCATCCAACCACCTTGTGCCACCTCCAACCTCCTTGTGCGCCAACTCAAGGATGAGGTGTTTCATCCAACCACCTTGTGCCACCTCCAACCTCCTTGGGCGCCAACTTGAGGATGAGGTGTTTCATCCAACCACCTTGTGCCACCTCCAACCTCCTTGTGCGCCAACTCAAGGATGAGGTGTTTCATCCAACCACCTTGTGCCACCTCCAACCTCCTTGTGCGCCAACTCAAGGATGAGGTGTTTCATCCAACCACCTTGTGCCACCTCCAACCTCCTTGGGCGCCAACTTGTTGGAGCCATTCAACTTGTGCCACATCATGGGAGCCAACCATCTTGTGCCAACTCACCTTATCTTGGGCGCCCACCACAAGGAAGCTTGGTGATGGTTTGATGTCCACCTTGATGCCACATCACCCTTTGTACCAAAACACGAGTCAAGTCCAAATTCACCCCCTTGAAATTCGAGCTCTTCTCGAGGTGAACTTGACTAGCAAATGATCTGTAGTCAAAGGATTTTGGACCGCAGCATGCTAGCTTAAAATATAAAGTACGATGGTTCTAACCATTTGATCTCGACCTAGACCTTCCATTGGGTCGGGATCTACGCTAACGACCTTGCTTCGCTTTCACACGAAGCTACCTTGTAGCCTCGCTCGGTCTTCACCAGTACCTCGCTTCCTCCAAGTCCTCTCAAGGCGTTGCCCGACCACCCTGGTTCCCACCGGTGTCGCACCTTCCGCCAACTTTAGCATTTCTGCACACTTAATTGAGCTCGTAAGATAACAAATATACCCTTAACTATTGAGCCTTTTGCCATAATCAAAATACCGGTTCGACTTTGGTGCCCACTACACCAACAATCTCCCCCTTTTTGATTCATGGCAAACCGACACAAAAGTTAAGGAAAATTTAAGCATAACAGTAAGCTAGCATAATGATTAAGCATGAATGAGCTAGCATAAAGATCAAATATGAATGAGCTAGCATAATGATTAAGCATGAATGAGCTAGCATAAAGATTAAATATGAATGAGCTAGCATAAAGATTAAATATGAATGAGCTAGCATAATGATTAAATATGAATGAGCTAGCATAATGATTAGTATAAAGATTAAGCATGAGTGAGCTAGCATAAAGATTACATGAGTGAGAAATATTATTGTTTCAAGTTCTCCCTTTGAGGTAACCTCCTCTTGACCAAGGTGAGTTCTTGAAAAATAATTTTACTCCCTTAATAGTTGCTTAAGTAAACGGAATTACTTAATATAAAAGGTAATAATTTTGTTTACTTTCTTCCTTACTTTTGTGACTTTCTCCCCTTTGCCTTAACTCAAAAAGTTTGTAAATATATTTTAAGGTTTGTAAGTCCAAGCAAGTTCCCAATATAAATATATATATATATTTTTTTTAAAATAATAATAAGCTTGAAAATATGTTCATCTAAAATGTACAACTCCTTGGACTTGATTGATATAGAATGATCAATAAGTCTTGAAGGAGTTGATTAATTTTAAATAATTATACTCCATGGTTCATGTCGATGCACGAATCTACATCCGGAACTGTGAGTAAGGTCCTAACATCTCACGCCTGCCTACGTGGCTAAGTACACAAACACATTAGTCCTATGTGTTGTGAGATGTGTTGGCTCCTTAAATCTATAGGTATATGATTTCTAAGGTAAGACTTAGGCTAATTTCATAAAAGAAGCAAAAGTAGAGTACATATATAGAAAAATTTAAATCCTACTCTATTACGCACATACCTAACTTTCGTCTTAATAAACTAAATTCTAGTGGTTTGGTGAAGATGTCCGCTAGGTTTGATTTGGACTCAACATACTCTAGTTGTATAGTTCCATTAGTTACATGTTCCCTAATGAAGTGGTGTTTAACTTCTATATGTTTTGTCCTAGAATGACATATTGGATTTTTAGTTAAGTTAATTGAACTAATGTTATCTATGTAGGTTCTAATGTTGTTAAAGATTAAGCTAAAGTCTTGGAGAGTGTGCTTCATCCACAGGAGAGAGACACACTCACCCATCGCAACGTATTCGTCTGTGGTAGATAAGGCAACGCAATGTCGCTTCCATCTGCACTAACTTACTAGACTCGAGCCGAGGATTTGACAACAACCACTGTGCTCTTTCTATCGAGTTTACTACCGGCATAGTCGAGTCGGAGTAGCCGATTAGATTAAACTCGGTAGATCTAGGGTACCAAATACCTACGCTTAGCGTGCCCTTTAGATATCTAAGGATACGCTTGACTAGGTTAGGTGAGACTCCTTGGCACAGAGTTTGTAACCTTGCACATACTTACCGCGAATAAAATGTCGGGTCGGCTCTCGGTTAAGTATAGGAGACTTCCTATTGCGCTCCTATAGTATTTTAGGTCAACGGGTTTTCCTTCTACATCTTCGTTTATATTAACATTAGTTGCCATAGGTGTATTGATTATTTTAGCATCTTGCATTCCAAATCAATTTATTAAGTCCTTAGTATATTTTTGTTGATGTAAATATATTCCATCTTTAGTTTGTTTAATTTGTAAACCTAAGAAAAAACTTAACTCTCCCACTAAATTCATTTCAAATTCACTTTCCATAAGTGAGATGAATTCGTTTAGCAGGATCGAGTTGGTAGTTCCAAAAATTATATCATCTACATAGATTTGGGCTATAAAGATTTCTTTTCCTACGATTTTAACGAATAAGGTTGGGTCGACTAAACCTTGGTTGAATCCTTTGGACTTAAGATAGATCGAAAGCCTTCGCATCAAGCTCTTGGGGCTTGTTTGAGTCCATATAGGGCTTTCTTAAGTCTAAGGACATGGTCAGTTTATCTAGATTTTGAATCCGGAGGTTGGTAGCGTAAACTTCTTCCTTAATGTATCCATTCAAAAATGCTGACTTGACATCCATTTGAAACAATTTAAAACCTCGATGTGCAAAGATATGCTAACAACATTCGGATGGACTCTAGTCCAGCTACGGGCGTAGGTCTCATCGTAATCTAAACCTTCGACTTGACTAAACCCTTTGCGACTAACCTAGCTTTATTTCTAACTACTTCACCTTTATCATCAAGTTTATTTCAAATACCCACCTTGTTCCAATAATTGATTTTTCTTTAGGTGGTGGTACTAATTCCTGACTTCATTTCTAGTGAATTGAGCTAGCTCTTCTTGCATAGCAATAATCCAAATGGGATCAAGAAGTGCTTGTTCAATAGTTTTGGGTTCGATTTTGGAAATTAACGAGATTTGACTAAGGTTTCGATATGAAGCTCTAGTTCGAACCCCTAAATTTGGATCACCTATAACTTGATTGATAGGATGATTTGTTTGAGTCTTAGTGTGACTCGGGTTAGGGTCATCTATCACTTGGTCGATAGGTTGACTTGGGTGAGTTCTAGTTTGACTTGGGTTAGAGTCATCTATCACTTGGTCGATAGGATGACTTGGGTTAGGACGAGATTCAAGTTCAAGATCAGAGTCGGGTTCGCTATAAGTTGATTTGCTAGTTGGTTTTGTTAAGGATTGAACGGTTCGTGTCCTTCGTCAAAAAACTATATTAATGGTTTCTTCGACTCTAAGAGTGTCGTGATTGTATACCCTATAAGCTCCCATCGGTGGTTGAGTATCCTAGAAAGGTTCCAGAGAGGTTTTGGATTTGAATTTCCTAGGTAATCCTTAGTGTTTAAGATATGTACCTTGCATCCAAATACCCTAAAGTACTTGATGTTCGGTATTTTATCGTGATAAATCTCGTCTGAGGTCTTTTGGTGCCTCTTTACCATAAGGATCCTATTTTGGACATAGCAAGCCGTACTAACGCCTCGCCAAAATCTATCTGCAGGTTATTATACTGCTTAACATTGTCCTAGCGGCTTCTTGTAGGGTTCTATTTTTCCGCTCGACTAACCCATTTTGTTGTGGGTTCTAGGACATGAAAACTCATGGTGGTATCCGCTTAGGTTACGTAAATCAGAAACCTGTGGTTTTCTAATTCACCACCATGATCGCTTCTAAGTCTTTTAATCTTAAGGTTCTTTTGATTTTCGATTAACCTACAAAGATTGATTAGTTGGTCTAGGTATCATTTTTATGTTTGATAAACCTAACCCAAGTAAATCTAGAATAGTCGTCAATTATGACTAAGCAAAATTGACTACCATTGAGTGACTTAGCTCCATGTGAATCAAATAGATCCATGTGTAGGAGCTCAAGAACACTTTTGGTTCGTTCTTGATTAGTTAATTGATGTTGTGTCCTAGATTGTTTACCTTGTTGACAAGCATTACATATTTTATTATCCAAGTTGTTTAGTTTAGGCAAACCTATAACCAGCCACTCGACTCATCTTGTGGACGAGTCTTGGAGTGCGAGTGTCCCAGTCTTGATTGCCATAACCAAGATTCCTCTTGTTTGTGTCATAAGACACTTGGTTGAGGAGTTGGGTAAATTTATTGTGTAGATGTTGCTACTCCTAGTTCCTTTAAGTATTATTTTAGATGTTGCATTTATTTTGATTACGCATTCATTTTCTAGAAATATGACCTTATAATTGTTATCACACAATTGGCATACACTAAGTAAATTATATTGAAAGTTTTCTACTAATAAGACATTTTGAATTGTAAAGTTAGAGTTGAGCTCAATATCACCTGATCCGATGATTTTGAGCTTGCCTGCTATTTCCAAGGCTACCGATCCTTGTCGCTTTGAATCGTGAATCTCAAAAATTTGAGTTGATCCCGGCCATGTGTCGAGCAACCACCGCCCAACATCCATTGATCCTACACATAAGGTAGTTGGATCGGATATTGGAATTACTAAAGGGTTGTTTGTAAGTTTTAAACCTAAATCATCTCACCAATATCTACATGATCAAAACATGTTATTCCTATGTGTTATTGTGAGATGACTTTCAATTTTACTTGATTAATTTTAATGAATTTAAATTAACCAACATTAGGTTAGATTCGATTTAGTCTAAGCTCATCAAGTAATCTTTTCAAGAGATTAGCTTCCAGTCGTGGCGAGGCACGTGAGGCCTTCTTTGATCGGAACAACGACCACTTCCTTAGACAAAGCTAATTTCAAGAAATTGATAACTCGACTTACTTGAGACTACGCCTTGGTCTAACTAGTTATTTTTGAAAAGAGGCTCCCGAGGCTCAATCTTTTAGGATTTTAGTTGGTTTATTTTTGAAAAGAGGCTCCCGAGGCTCAATCTTTCGCAGGATTTTAGTTGGTTATGAGTCCTATCTAACCATTCTAAAAATAAAGGAAAAACTAAGCATGCAATTTCTAAGACTTAACAAAATACATTTTGTATTGGCTCTCGACCATCAATCGAGTGGGTCTATTCACATAGTGAATTTGGTCCTGGGAACCCAATACATGTTAGATCCTAAAGTTGAAATCAAAGTGGTCTTAGGGACCCATGCTTGGACATTTTTCTTATGTTGGTTTACTATAGACATATATGACTTATTGGTTGTATTTGAGTTAAACCCGAGTCCGGCCTTGTTGTACACGGCCCTTTGTGATCCAAGTAAGAGGTCAAGTCCCTTGGATCCCAAAGTGAACCTTTCCAACGTGTTCCTAAGGTCTTCGACTTGTGTTTTCAAAAGCGAGTTCTCAACTTCAAGCTTTTCAACTTGAGTTGAGTCCTCCTCTTGAATACGAGTAGTCGAAGAGGTTAGGGAGACCTCATGTTTGAGAAGGTTAACCTCCTCAATTAGGGTCTCGACCTTGGACTCGGACTTAGCTAGTTTCTTATTTAAAAATTTAATTGCACCATACAAAGTATTAAGTAACGACCGACTTACCCTTAATGATTCTTTTGAACCGGATACGGATCCGTGGCTTGTCTTGAATGGAAGCTCATCATCGGATTCGGACTCGGACTCTTCTTCGGTTTCGGAGTCGTGCTCGGTCGGCTTGGCCATTAGAGCTTGGATATCGTCTTCTTCCTCCGACAACTCCTCCCAAGTAGCGTTTAGCGCTTTCTTGGTATTTGATGCGTTATTCTTTAGCTTTGGGCACTCGGACTTGATGTGACCGAACTCGTTGCACTCATAGCATCTAAAATTAGAAGTATTTGAATTAGGTTTAGGCTTACCTTGAGTTGTTGGTCGTTTTTCGCCTCTTGATCATCTTCCTAACTAGATTGACTAGTTCGGATTCTATTTCGAGTCTACTTCCGATTCTGACTCGCCTTCTTCCTTCTGGGGGTGGCTTGCTTGCGGGCTTCTTCTTCTTGGAACTCGCAACTAATGCAATACTCTTCTCACCGACCACGTTAGTTTGCTCATGTAATTCAAGTTCAAAACAATTCGCCTAACCTAATTTTAGAAAGGTCTTGGAGACCTTGTAGGCATCGACCATGGATGCCCACAAGGTGGTCCTAGGAAACGAGTTAAGAGAATGCCTGATAAGGTCGCGATTCTCGACCTTTTGTCCGATGGCATGGAGTTGGTTGACGATGTCTTGGATACGAGCATGTAGTTGAGTTGCGGTCTCGTTTTCCTGCATTTTCAAGTTATACAATTTATTTAAAAGTAAATCTCTTTTACATACCTTCGTGTCGTCGGTGCCTTCGTAGTTCCACTAGCTTGGTCCATAAGTCCTTTGCACTAATGAAGGGGCCGACGCGGTTGAGCTCTTCCTTGGACAACCCACATTGCAAGATTTGAGTTGCCTTGGCATCGGCTTCTACTTGTTTTTTCATGGAATTTGACCATTGATCGTAACCCAAAGATTCACCATCTTCATTAATAGGAAGTGTGAAACCGGTTTGGATTACGATCCACATCTCGATTTGGGTTTTAAGAAAGCATTCCATCCGACCCTTCCAATAACGAAAGTCATTACCGTTGTAAACGGGTCGGCAAGGTGCTAAACCCTTCGAGATGGGCCATTTAAAAACAAGAAGAAGAACGATTTAAAAGAATCTTGCAAAACACACACGAAAGAATATTCCAAGACTTTCGCCTTGGATTAGTAGTGGAAGTAAAAAGATATATAAAATGTAACTTGCAAAAGAAATAAACAATCAAATGCGAATGTCGTTGAAGTTCCGAGGACAACCTTACTCGGATCTAACCCGAAGGACAACCTTATCCGGATCCTAAAGCCTCTAATGCAATTCTATATGTAGGAGAAGATAAGCAAGTGAAATAATTATACGAAAAACAGAAATAAATAAATAAAAATCTGTAAAAAAGAAAAACAAAGCTAGATTGGTGGTTTCACGAATCTTAGCGCCCGACTCGATACCAATTGTTGGATCGAAAGTGTCGCTAGAGGGGGTGAATAGCGATACGATGTCGTTAAAAACTTTTGCAATAAGTAAAAGCAAGTAGAGAATGCAGTGAAATATAAAGTAGACAAGATATTTTTACGTGGTTCACAATCTTTCGATTGCTAATCCACGGCCCTAGTGATCCTTGATCACGCACGGAGGGCAATTCACTAAAACCACCTCCTCGTTGGAAGTAGGAGCAACGACATAAAGAAATCAAGGCAAAGGACACTTTCCTTGTTACGATTAAAGCACAAAGACAATTTAAAGAAGTAGAACTTAAATAAATATACCGACAACTCTTATAAGTAGAAGATGTAGCTTTCGTTGTCGGCGCACTTCGTCAGAGCAAATGTGAGTAGTAGTAGCGGCGTTTGACCGTGTTGAGAGCTCTTGAATTCTTGTTATTTGCTTGGCAAACATGTCTATTTATGGATATTGATCTATGAATTTAGACATAGGTAGTGTCCAAGGTGAGACTTGTTCATCCACATCGCTGCGCCAACTCAAGGATGAGGTGTTTCATCCAACCACCTTGTGCCACCTCCAACCTCCTTGTGCGCCAACTCAAGGATGAGGTGTTTCATCCAACCACCTTGTGCCACCTCCAACCTCCTTGGGCGCCAACTTGAGGATGAGGTGTTTCATCCAACCACCTTGTGCCACCTCCAACCTCCTTGTGCGCCAACTCAAGGATGAGGTGTTTCATCCAACCACCTTGTGCCACCTCCAACCTCCTTGTGCGCCAACTCAAGGATGAGGTGTTTCATCCAACCACCTTGTGCCACCTCCAACCTCCTTGGGCGCCAACTTGTTGGAGCCATTCAACTTGTGCCACATCATGGGAGCCAACCATCTTGTGCCAACTCACCTTATCTTGGGCGTCCACCACAAGGAAGCTTGGTGATGGTTTGGATGTCCACCTTGATGCCACATCACCCTTTGTACCAAAACACGAGTCAAGTCCAAATTCACCCTTGAAATTCGAGCTCTTCTCGAGGTCGAACTTGACTAGCAATTGATCTGTAGTCAAAGGGTTTTGACGCAGCAAGTTAGCTTAAAATATAAAGTACGATGGTTCTAACCATTTGATCTCGACCTAGACCTTCCATTGGAGGTATTGGGTCGGATCTACGCTTAACGACCTTGCTTCGCTTTCACACGAGCTTACCTTGTAGCCTCGCTTCCGGTCTTCACCCGAGTACCTCGGCTTCCTCCGAAGTCCCTCTGGCGTTGCCCGACCACCTCGGTTCCCACCGGGTGTCGCAGACCTTCCGCTCAACTTTAGCATTTCTGCACACTTAATTGAGCTCGTAAGATAACAAATATACCCTTAACTATTGAGCCTTTTGCCATAATCAAAATACCGGTTCGACTTTGGTGCCCACTGCACCAACACAAATATCAGCCAATCAAAAGAGCAATTGTAAAGTATTTTTCGTTTACTTGTTATGCATTTCATTATTGTAATTGCTTGTATTTGTTTCTTACTATTGTAAGACTATTTGTACGAAGTTTCTCCACCTCCGGATTGTTCCGAGAAGGAGTATTTGTAATTAGTAGTGCGTGTTTGCATTGCTAGGGCTTTTAGAGCTCAATCCGTGGAGTAGGAACCATTTGGTTCAGAACCACATTATATTGTGTGTTGTGCTTGTGTGTATTTTATTATTGCTTTATTTCCACTGCGCACTAATCAATTTATAGCAAGCATGATCGAATTCCTCCATCGACAAGCGACGATGCTATTCACCCCCCTCTAGCGGTCACCGAACGACCCTATACCAATTCATTATGTCTATCATCAAGAAGGTCTCCATTTTCACCCTTCAAGCCAGAAAGTCTTCTCAGTCGAACGGTGGAGGAATTCAGGTGTCATATCTAAATCTGTCACTTGGCTTCATCTTCCTCTTCTCCTCTAATGCTTGCTCTCTTGGCAAATAGTCATTTGAATGTTGGTGCAAGGGCACTAGTTAATCGAAACTTGGTTTTGATAATAGAAAAGATTCAAAGTTAAGCTATTTTGTTATCTCATATGCTATGCTAAGTGTGTAGGTATTTATTAGACTTTGCTAAGGTCAACAACACTAGGAGAATCTCCGAACAATAAACCTCGGTGGTCAACGGAATCAGAAGAATCTCAGGATGAAAAACCTCAGTGGTTGGGTGACACAAGAAGAATCTCGGAAGGAGAAACCTCGGTGATCGGGTGACACTAGGAGAATCTCGGAAGGAGAAACCTCGGTGATCAAGTGACCAAAAACTAAGCGATAGGTCAGGAGGACCAAAGGTAAGCTCCGAGCTTGGAGCGGTGGTAAGGACGCGTCCTCGGTAAGAGGACAAACCTAGGTGTCGATCTAACCAAGGCTTCCAGAGGAATGCCGAAGTCGAGATCGGGCAATCAAAGAACTATCACACTGCATGGCATGATGCATCTCTTGTGCTAACCTTGTGTTGCAGGTATCAAGTTAGATTCTCAAGAGTAGCAGTCGACTGGAGGTTTTGACAGTCGACTAGAGGCAGTCAACTATTGATAGGATCAGTCGACTGATGTCGACAAATCAACCCAATACACAAAGCCAAAGAGATATCGATCGATGGTGACATTTCATGATAAGCTACCACCTCAAGATAAGATCCATGAGTTTTGGATCTGGACATATTCCAAGGCGCCAATCTATAAAAGGAGGGGAGGACCCAAACCCTAAATCAATTAATGAACTCCTAAGTGCTCCTACTCTCCGACCATAACTCTTTGTGCTTCAACGCTACTCCGACCACAATCCATTGTCGGTATTTTATTTAATTCATATTTATTACTTGCTAAGAGGAGAGGTAGGTTTGTTACCTCTTCCTCTACATATTCTGTAATCGATTGTCTCTTACCTCCAACGAGGAAGAGACTTTTGGTGCTTTGCCCTTCGAAAGTGATCGAGGATCGCAGGGCCTTAGATTAGCAGTCGGTGGGCTGTAAACCAAGTAAAATTCCTTGTGTCTTGTGTTCTTACTTTTGTTCATATTTTTCGCTGCGTACTTTGGTTTTAATCGACAAAAAGTAATGATTTTCGTACTCTATTCATCCCCCCTCTAGCGTTTTCTCGATCCAACAATTGATATCAGAGCAGAAGTGCTCAGATTCGGTGACCACTAGTCGAGTAATTTCTTTCCAATTTTTATTTTATTTTATTTTATTTATTACCTCCCGCACTACTAATCCAAGACCAAGTCTTGGGACATTTTCTTTGTAACTAACATTGCAGGAAAATGGATAAATCAAGGATTTAGGGGGAGAGTTCACAAGGTAAATTAAATTTAAAATTTAAATTGTATATTATTTGTTTCAAGCGCAGGGAGAGAGGACACTATAAAAATAAGTGTCCTACTCGTAAGACTCGAACGATGCAACCGACGGCAAAGGAGAAACCAATGCCAGAAGTCCGGAGGAACAAGAAGCACACCAAGTGTTTCGGGTACGGAATATTCGATCACTACAAAAATTGGTGCTCGGAAAAAAAAGTTAGTAAAATTAATAATTTTGAGAATTTAAGTTTTAGAATACTTGATAATTTAGATAAATTATGTTTTAAAGCTAGCAAATTAGTTGATTGTTATCAATTAATTAATACAGTTAATAATTCAACTAATAAAAACTTAATTAATTCAGATTTAATTAGTCTAAATAATAATAATATCATGGAATAAAATGATCAAATTAATCTAACATTTGAAAAAAAAATAACCAAGACCTTAATCAAATTTTTAGTTTAATCAACATATATCTAGATCAAGTCAAGAATAAAACCAACCTAAGACTTAATCAGAATAATCAAAGTATAGATCAGAATAATCAAACATTAGGACAGAATTATCAAACACTAGATATGATTAATCTAGATAATTCCGAATTAAAAAAATTCTATTTTGAAAAATTCAACCCATAAAAAGTTCAAAATTAAATTTTAAAAATTCCAAGTCCAAGTTAAAAATTTCTAATAATTCTAATATTTCTATCTTTAAAAATTCTAATAATTCTATCTTTAAAAATTCTAATAATTCTGCTTTTTGAAAAGTCTAATAATATTATCTTAAAAATTTCTAATAATTCTATCTTTAAAAATTCTAATAATTCTAATAAATCTACTTTTGAAAAGTCTAATAATCTTATTTTAAAAAATTCTAATAATTCAACTTTTAAAAAGTCTAATAATCTTATCTTGAAAAAATCTAATAATATTATTTTGAAAAAAATATAATAATCCTATTAAATCTGTTTTAAAATCTAACTTAATTAAAAATTCAAAATTAGATAATCAAACTAATAAAATTAGTTATAATAAAGTACCATTTGATTATACACAAATTAATAATTTAGTAACTAAACCTTCAACTTTTAGAAATTCAACAAATAAAAGTCTACCTAAGAAATGAACCATTTCTTTGAATTGATTGAACATAACATGCTCATGCATACATATCATTTTAATTAATTACCATGCTTATTTTAGTCATGTCATATATACTAGTCTTAAATTAACTCTCATAGAACGGTTAGGTAGGAAATGGTTAATTAACCTTGACAACATAGTATCAGGACGTGGTGAGATGATAGTATGTTAGAGAAACGAAATCTCGTCTAATCGGGTTAGATAAGGAATATCTAGCTTTGTGCACTCGGCTAAGTGGAACTAGCTGAAGTTATCTTACCACATCGTAAACTAGTTAGACCAGAACGTAACCCTAAATAAATTGAGCAATTTCTTAAGATTGGCTTTGTCTAAGGAAGTGTTCATTATTCCGATCAAAGAAAGCCTCTATGCCTCTCCACGACCTAGAAGCCCTCTTTTGAAATGTTCGCTTAACTAACTAAAGGTTAAATCCAAATCTAACCCAAGGTTAATTAATTTTCAAATCATGAAAATTAACTAAGTAAAATTAAATTCATCGCACAACACCTTTAAGGATAACTTGGTTGATCATGTAGAATAGGTGAGATGGTAAGGACAACAAATTGAAAATAGTTTTGAAAATAATTTCAAAATTTATATATATATAAATAGATTCTTAAAACTATTTTTTTTTGTTGCCATAATTGTTGTGTGTAGTTATATGTACTGTTTAAAATAACTATGATTTTTAAAATGATGGTTAGTTGACCAATACTGAACTTCTAGATCCCTATGTCAACTTTAGGCACCTAGACCCTCTGGACACTTAGGTGAGCCTTCCTTGTAGCCAACAAGGATGTCCTAAGAGTTTGTCAGACAAAGGTGGAGACCCTCTAGATAAGCCTTCCTTGTGGCTAACAAGGATGTAATGTTAAGGGGGAGGTTCTAATTGGATAATCATTATTTTTAGAAGTTGTTAAAATATTATTATTTAAAAAAAAATTATGCCAAGGGGGAGAGAAGACTTAAGTTAGACAAACTTAGTATCTCTAGCTACCTCTAGTTTGGCATAAAACCTAATAGATATGAGCCTCTAATATCTTGTAAATGTATCTTTAATTCCTTTAAAAAAATTCTTTCTTAAAATTCTATAACAATAATAAAGGTTGGACGGTCACATCCTAACCTAGGATATACATTGTTGGTGCATGAACTAGAAACCTAAGCTCATAAATGTTAAAGAGAGTTGAACATGTTAAGTCAAATTGATTAGAATGTTTTAAAAATTCTATTCTTGGTAAAAGTAAAGGACTCATGCTTGAAAATATTGTTCAAACATTAACCTTAAAAATGCACCCCTTGTAAAGTTATTTTTGATGTATGTGAAAAGGGGAGAGAGGTTAAAGTTAAGAGTTTAACTTTTTTTTCGAAAAGTATTTGTTTTTCAAAACTCACCTACGGTTAAGGGGGAGGTTTTGAAAAATTCTTGTTTAATGCTTACTGTGTATTTTCTCTTAACTTTGAATTGGTTTGTTATAGATCAAAATGGGAGAGATTGTTGGTGCAGGGGCACTAGTTAATCGAACTTTAGTTTTGATAATGGCAAAAATTCAAAATTAAGCTATTTTGTTATCTCATATGTTATGCTAAGTGTGCAAGTATTTATTAGACTTTGCTAAGGTCAATGCCACCGAGAGAATCTCTGAATGAGAAACCTCGATGGTTAATGACACCAGAAGAATCTCGGGACTAGAAACCTCAGTGGTTGGGTGATACCATGAGAATCTCATAAGAAGAAACCTTGATGGTCGGGTGATGCCAGGAGAATCTCGGAAGGAAAAACCTCAGTAATCAAATGACCGAAAGCTAAGTGAAAGGTCATGAGGACCAAAGGTAAGCTCCGAGTCTAGAGCAGTGTTAAGGATGCATCCTCGGTAAGAGGATAATCCTAGGCATCGGTCTGACCAAGGCTTCCGGAGGAATACCAAAGTCGAGATCGAATAGTCAAAGGCTGTCACACTGCATGACATGATGCATCTCTTGTGCTAACCTTGTGTTGCAGGTATCAGGTTAGATTCTCAAGAGTGCAGTCGACTGGAGGTTTTGGCAGTCAACTGTTGTCGATGAATCAACCCAATACACTATTGGATCGAAAAAGAGCACTAGAGGGGGGGGGTGAATAGCACACAAGAATTATTTTCGTTCGTTCGATATAAAACAATTATAAAAGTAAAAAATGCAACATAAATATAAAAGACACAAATTGGTTTTACTTGGTTCACAGCCTACCGACTGCTAATCCAAGGCCCTTACGATCCAAGATCGCGTATGGAGGGCAATGCACTAAAACTCTTCTCCTCGTTGGATATAGGAGAAAGCGAATACAAGGAAACTCAAATCTTGAGGATGAGGCAACAAGCCTACCTCACCTCATTTACGAAAAAGCTCCGAAAGGAAATGAGTTACAAGAATTAGAAAGTGACAACTAAAGAAAACTGATACCAACGACTGATGGAATGGTGATTGAGCTTGTGTCATCGACGTTTCGATAGTGCTTCATCGTCATAGAGTTGTCGTAGAGTTGCAGCATTGCGGGAGCACTTAGAGAGCCTTTTTTGATGACCTAAAGGGGTGAAACCCCCCTTCCTTTATAACCTTCCAACCTAGTGGACGTTGAGCTCAAGTTTTATCCAAAATGGCCACCTCACCATAAGAAAAGGGATGAAGTTTGACTCTCCTTGAAGCTGAAATTTGAATGGCAGTAGACTGTTTACCCTTAATTAGTCGATTAATGTCACTAGCAGTCGACTGACAATAGCCAACAGTCGACTGTTTCTAGGGTTTCCAGCTGCAATAACAAGTTAGCTCAAAAATGAAAGCAATATAAGTGAATTTGACGGTCACTTGCCATCCGATCTCGACCTAGACCTTCCACATGAAGTCTTGGTTGGATCGTTGCCTAAGGACGTCCCCATACAGAGGACCTGAACTTGCATTTACTCACACACATGAGCTTACCTTAGGTCCTTGCGACTTGTAGCTTTGCTTCTGGTCTCCACCTGAGTTCTTCGGCTCCTTCCGAAGTTCTCCCGGTGTCGCCCGACCACCGTGGTTTCTCTATCCGAGATTCTCCGGGTGTCACCAAACTTCAACTTAGCTTAATCATTCCTTCACACTTGGTTCAACTCATTAGATAACAATATGTCTTTAGCTTTTAGTCTTTTCCATAATTATAACTTAGGTTCGATTATCTAGTACCTACTGCACCAACAATCTCCCCCTTTTTGATCTATGGAAAACCGACACAAAGTTAAGGGTAACACTTAAAACATTAAGTAAATAAAATGAATATAAAGCTTAAATCAAATGAATATTGAATATGCATAACTTAATAAGTTAGTGTGAGTTACTTAGTAAGTTAGCTTCAATAGAAGTAAAAGTAAGATTCTTTTTCAAGTCCTCCCCCTTGACCTTAGGTGAGTACTTGTTAAAGGATCTTAGTTCTCCCCCTTAATGGTTGCTACTTAAAAAGTTAAGTATAGGCTTATCAGTTTAAATTAAGTTTTAAGTTAAGATGTCAAAAGGTAACTTTGATCTCTTAACTTTGACTTTTTCCTCTCCCTTTTGCCATTAAAAGGTTAACCATAAAAAAGGATTAAGTTAAGTAATTTAAGCATACTTAACTTGGGTCGATGTTCTTAAGTTAGATGCAAGTTAAATTATCAAAAAAAAAAAATATGATCCCTTAACTCTGGCCTTTTCTCCCCCTTTTTCCATAAATCGAAAAGAGCGGAGGGTTTTGGAAAACATATTTTTAGAATTGTGTCGTAAATGAAGTTTAAGTCCAAGCATGTTCCAAATAGATTTTGAAAATAATAGTTTAAATATAAGCTCATCTAAAAGTATGTTCAACTCCATTTGACTTGATTGATATAGAATGATCAATAAGTCCTAATTAGAGTTGATTAATTTAGATAATTATACTCCATGGTTCATGTAAATGCACTAGATCTGTAGGATCCTTGAACGGCTAGAGGGGGTGAATAGCCTCTTTTCGTTTTCTACAAAAGATTAGTGGAAACACAAAAAATACAATAATAGTAGAAATGAAAATGCAATGCTAACGCAGAAGATTTTACGTGGTTCGGAGATAACGCTCCTACTCCACGGCGATCCTTAAGGTGGATCAACCCAAATCAATCTTCACTAATAAGTTTTTCTCTTTACAAAGACCTCCTCTTCTTACAAAAGATGACAACGAAGATTTGAGAGGAGGAAGGAAATTAATACACTTAGAAAGCTTGAAAAACTTGTGGGAGCTTAGGAGAATGATCAGAATATAAGCATTGGCCTCTTCTTGCTCCCCTTGGCCTCTTTTTATAGGAAAGAGCCTCTTTTTCCCATTGGAGGTCTATCAGTCGACTGATGACTTACATCAGTCGATTGCCACCAATTCTAACGGCTTCTGAATAGTTGGATTCGCGGGATTTGCCATCGTCATCGCCAACGGGAAGACTATCAGTCGACTACCAATAGTGGCGATTCGATGACGACACGCCTGTAGCCGATCGCAAGTCGACTACGCCTTCGTTTGCGGGCAATCGATCGCCAATAATGCGATCGCCGCCTTGTATGCTGATTAGTCCGAGTCGACTCTCGTGATTCGACTGTGATAACCCCCAGTCGACTGCCAATAGCCGTCCAACCTCTAATACTTCATTTTAAAGGCCAGCTCGAATGACACCATGTTCCGGTCGACTGGCACACCCCAAGTATGACTAATTCATACTTGAAAACATACCCTAAGCCTAGACTTAACCTTCTAGCTTCTCCATCAGCCTTGCATCTCCAGGATTTCTCTGAGTCCACGACTCAATCCATGCACTTCCCTTCAAAAGCTTCCTTCGGTTTCGTCATGCTTTGGGTTTCTTCTTTGTCAAAGTACGCTTGGACTTTACGCCGCCAAGACTACATGCTTGGACTTATGCCGCCAAGACTTGCCTTTGGTCTTTCTTTGCCAAGGACTACTTGGACTTTATGCCGCCAAGACTACATGCTTGGACTTACACCGCCAAGACCTTTCCTTTGACTTCTCTTTGCCAAGATCACACTTGGACTTGTCTTTTACCAAGTCTTCATACTTGGATTTTCCTGTCACTTAAACATGTTCACAATTAGATCACAAAACATTGCCTAAATTAGATGATTATCCAAACATCGAAATATATAAATGCTTGGGGCATTGTTGCACCAACAATCTCCCCCTTTTTGATGTTTGACAATCATTTAAGTTAGGTCTTTAACATATGCACATAAACAATTTCAATATGAATTCTAACTTAAATATCCCTTCTCCCCCTTTGACATACAACAAAAAGATAAGATTTTATCCAATAAGTGCAGGAAAGAATTATAATTAACACATCTTAAACTAAGGTATAAAATTGATATGAAGCTCCCCCTTAATCCAAGACATGATTCATGATGTAGAAATAACATGTGAAGCAAAGCATAAACAATAGAATAAGCAAAATGTCCTAGCTTTGCACCAACAATTATAGAATTATGGGATGTAGCTCCCCCTAAACCAGTGCATCAAGAAGATCCTTCTTTCCATACAACTTATCATGTATATACTGTGTGAATCATATAATGTCCTAATTAGACCTTTTAACTGATGAAAAACCATTTTCTATTCCAAAACAGTGTCACCGATTCGATTGGAATTGTCATCACCAATCAACTGGCTTTGGCAATGATCGCTAATAACGATACGATCGATATCGCATAAATCTGAATCCAATTTTTCAGTCAAGGTTTAAAAATGCGTAGAAAGTTCCGTGGATGTCCAAAAATCACGAAACTCGTCATAGACATTTTACTTGACTAATATAACATATGAAAAATATTAGACGAAAAACATGCTCATCAGATTAACGGATTGATACGATATTCAAAATGATAAAAATATGATGCAAAAGTGGAATTGTATCGTATCAATATTCATAGCTTAGTACTATGTGCTCAATTTCTAAACTTGAAAATAACAAATTATAGTAATGTAGGCACTAATAGAAATGAACTAAACAAAACACAACTTCATTTCATTAATAAAAAATCATTACATAAGTTAGAGTTTGTGCCGTACATACGGCCAAAAAGAAAATAACAAAAACATGCTAACTAAAGATCATTGTCATCTGCATCCATCGGTGCAGATGACGAACCATCGTGAGGAGGTGGGTGTCCGGGTGCAGGAGGGCGGAGAATCGCCAAAATGTTTTCCTACTGCCGATGCATCCCACTCACGAGGGAGTGGAGCTCCTGATGCTCCCGGCGAAGCTCCTGTTATCCCAAGTGCAACTCCTCAAGATGTGTATCTACTCGCTCTGTAGAAGCATCGAAGCGGGCAATGAAGGATGAGTCTGGAAGAACAGCATCGCCTGCAGCAGTCCCCTCCGCATCGGCTCCCTCAGCAACACCCTCAGCATCTCCTGCCGCAGCGACATCCTCTGGTGCCGGAGCACCACCTGCTGGTAGTCGTGCAGGGTCCCAGAAAATGGACCCTTCGCTGGCCTTCAAGCCCGCCAAGGAGAAGCTCCGACGAGTCATCTGGTCATATTTTTTATTCATGATTTTAATGACCCCTATGTTGACATCAATGCCTACGGAGCTAAGCCACTGATTAAGGACATTTCCAAAAGGCATATGAACCTTCCCATTGTTTGGCTTTATGAAATGAGTAATGCAGCGGAAGGTGTTGAGACCAATATCGATGTCTAAGTACTGACGGAGGATATGCATCAGAAGGAAATGTATAGGTCGAACCAAGGCCAATCCGCGTGTAACAATAGGAAGAAGACAGTGAGCAATGATCTTATAAAGGACATTATCAGAAGCAGAAAGCTCTTGGGATTGAAAGAGATTGGTGTTCAAAGGACGAGGAGAGTTATAGAAAGTAGCATGAAGTGAATCTAGAGAAATCTCCTCAAAGGGAGGTGGAAGTTGATCACTCAAAGACGGATACAAAATGAAATCATTCTCGGAAGAGAGACATCCGAGAAAATCGGTCCAGATCTGGGGGCTGAAATCCAGAACGCACTGAGCAACGCGAGTCCGGTATCTCAAGCCATCTCCAATCAGTCGTAAATTGTTGAAGAATTCAGAAAGAAGAGTGATATTGACATGATGTTCACAAAAGACTAATGATTCAAGTTTGTAGAATTGGATGATTTGAACAATATCAAAGTAGTAGTCTTTAAGAAAATTTGGGTCCATTGATCGAGGTGGAATGAGTTGAAATTTATTTTTATTGAAGGCATTTTCAAGTGTGGAGTTTGGAAATCTAGGATCGACAGTGGGTGGAGGGTTTGACGGGCCCTCGTTGGTCGGTGGAACCCGGGCACGCTTAGATGCATAATGCTTAAGTCTAGATGTGCGAAAAGAGCAATGTAGGTTAAGGATGATGAATGTATACACAAAGACAACAAAACAAACACCGGTTAGTGAAACAAAACTATAGGAACAACCAAATAGTGAGCAGGGATGAGGGTTTACCTAGGCGGCATGGTGAAATATCAAAGAAAGGTGCCAGACGTGAGTGTCCACGAAACCCTAGCCGAGCGAGTGGTCTGCGGTGGAGACTAGGGCGTGAACCGGGTGAGAAGAGGTGGACCTCGAGTTGGAGAACACCTCAAATGGGAGCACCGGTCGGTGAAGTCACCGGAAAACGAGGGAGAACGGCGAGAGAAGTGCGGTGGAATTTCGTCGGAAGAGGAAAAGAAGGAAGGTCGGGAAGTTTTGGCGAGTCAAACCGGTGGGAAAACCCTAAAAACCACGACAACAGTCGACTGCCGTTAGTCGTCCGTCAAACTGATGGAGATCAGTCGAATCGGCCGCCGATACGATAGTGTTTCAGAGCCCGGCATGATCGCTATAAATGGCAATCGAATCGATGGAGATCGGCCGAACTGCCGGCCGCATACGAGTGCCTCGTCAGGCGGCGATCGCTATAAATGGCGATCGATCGATAGCGAACCGAGTAAGCCCAATTTGATATCGTCGTATCAGTCGAACTGGCGATAAGGGCCAATCGACTGATATCAGTCTGATAGCCTTTTTGGCCAGATTAAAAAATTCATAATTAATTCAATAAAGATCAAAAAATTACAAAATTTTGTGGTTAATGTTGTTAGATCATTTCCTATCAAGGAACAATTATTTTAAAAATATATCACCTCTAGATTTTGATATTGACACAATCTTGTGATTTTGCAAAAGTTATGATATTTTTGTAAACTTTGTATCACTTTGGCTTATCAATTGAAAATTGTTTCTCAAGGTTTGATAAACATAGTTTAAATTTTGTTTTATTTGACATTTCCAATCATATTCTTGGAGCTATATGCACATTAATTGTACAAAAGTCTTCCCAATGATTGGTCCAATGAAGGATTAATGTCTCTAGATGGCACTTTGGCTCATGGTAATGCATCATAACAAGCATGATGAACCAAGTGCATCTTCCTAACATCTCACATGATTTCTAGGTGGCTAAATACACAAATCATGGTTTCTTAGGTCTATTGTGAGATGGTTAGAGGTATAAAACCTAGATTTGTATGGGATCATGCAAACCTACACTTCTATTCTACAAAGCACATTCCAAGTTCTCTCCTAAGTGATGAAAATTCTATTTCGGGAAGAGGTTTGGTAAAGATGTCGGCTAGGTTGGACTTAGATTCAATGTGATTAAGCTCAATGTCCCCCTTAGCCACATGATCTCTAATGAAGTGATGTTTCACTTCAATGTGCTTAGTCCTAGAGTGATGAACCGGATTTTTGGTCAAGTTTATGGTGCTCACATTGTCACAAAATACTTTTATGTTGGAGTAAGATAGCTCATAGTCCTCTAAAGTATGTTTCATCCATAGAAGTTGAGCTACACAACCACCCATAGCCACATATTCGGCTTCGGTGGTGGATAGGGCAACACAAGGTTGCTTCCTACTACTCCAACTAACTAGGGAGGACCCAAGGAATTGGCATCCACCACTAGTACTCTTCCGATCCAATTTGCAACCGGCATAATCGGAATCGGTGTACCCAACCAAATCAAAAGACCTAGTCCTAGGGTACCATAGTCTTACATTTAGTGTGCCTTTAATATATCTTAAGATTCTCTTAACGGCAACTAAATGAGATTCTTTTGCACATGATTGGTACCTAGCACACATATCAACCGCAAATAATATATCGGGTCTACTAGCGGTTAGGTACAAAAGGCTACCAATCATGCTCCTATAGAGTGTAAGATCAATTTGTTTTCCTTCATTATCACTATATATTTTTGTATTGGTTGCCATTGGAGTTGAAACTACCTTAGCATTTTCCAAACCAAATTTCTTAATCATTTCCTTAGCATATTTGGTTTGGTAAATATAAATTCCTTCACTTGTTTGTTTGACTTGCAATCTTAGGAAGAAATTTAATTCCCCAACTAGACTCATTTCAAACTCTTTTTCCATATTCTTAATAAAGTCTTGGAGAAGTTCATCATTTGTTGACCCAAAGATAATATCATCAACATATACTTGGGCTACAAAGATGTCCGTTGATGTTGACTTTATAAATAGGGTTTGATATATACTACCCCTCTTAAAGTCCTTAGAGATTAAGAAAGATGATAATCTTTCATACCAAGCCCGGGGAGCTTGTTTCAAACCATACAAAGCTTTCCTAAGCTTGCATACATGGTTTGGATAGTTCATATTCTCAAACCCGGGAGGTTGTTCTACATATACCTCTTCCTTAATAAACCCATTTAGGAATGCCGATTTAACATCCATTTGATGGAGTTTGAAACCCATATAGGAGGCATACCCTAATAGTATTCTAATAGACTCTAACCTAGCAACCGAGGCATATGTTTCATCATAGTCAAGTCCTTCAACTTGATTAAAGCCCCTTGCAACTAATCTTGCCTTATTCCTAGTAATATTCCCTTGGTCAGCTAGTTTGTTCCTAAAGACCCATCTTGTAGTAATGATGGTGTTTTCATTAGGTCTAGGAACTAACTCCCATACTTGACTCCTTTCAAATTGAGCCAATTCATCTTGCATTGCAAAGATCCAATCCGGATCAAGTAATGCATCTTTGATGGTTTTGGGCTCAATTTGAGAAATTAGAGCTATATGAATAGTGGGATCCATATAAAAATACCTAGTCCTAACACCTTGAGATAATTCACCCACAATTTGATCTAAGGGGTGATTTTGATGAGTTATTATGGTTCTAGGAGGTGTATTAATTTGAGTTTGATCATAATTAATCTCAATCCTTTGCTCATCATCGGAATCACCTCTTACTCCCCCTTGATTCAATCCTCCCCCTTGATCATTACCCCTTAAAATTAGATCTTGGAATTGTTGGGTAATTTCTTGATGTTCATTATTAATATCATCATCAATAGGGGATTTCCTAGGGTATGTATTGGAAGTTTCATCAAATTGGACATTTGAAGATTCTTCAATCTTTTGAGTCCTTTTATTGTAAACTCTATACCCTACACTAGTGGATGAGTATCCAACTAGGATTCCCTCATCCACTTTGGACTCAAACTTACCTAGGTTGTCTTTAGTATTCAAAATATAGACTTTACATCCAAAGACCTTAAAATAATGAATTGTTATAATTGTACAATTCCAAAATTCAAATGGATTTTTTTCTAAAAACCTATGAATCAATACCCTATTTTGGATATAGCAAGCGGTATTAACCGCTTCCACCCACAAGTAGCTAGTTAAGAAGTATGCATTAAGCATTGTCCTAGCCGCTTCTTATAGGGCACGATTTTTCCTTTCCACAACCCCATTTTGTTGGGGTGTTCTAGGACAAGAAAACTCATGCTTGTACCCTTGTTCTAAGCAAAAAGTTGAAAAATTAAAATTCTCAAATTCTCCACCATGATCACTACGGATCCGGTTGATTTTGAGTTTTCTTTCATTTTCTACTCTTTTGCTAAATCCTATGATTATTCCTAAGGTTTCATATTTATTTTTCAAGAAAAATACCCAAGTAAACCTAAAGAAATCATCTACTATTACTAAGCAATATTTAATACCAATAATAGAAGGGGTACTATGACAATCAAATAAATCCATATGTAAGAGTTCTAAAGGTAAAGCGGTACTAAGTAAATTTTTACCTTTGTGTGATGTTTTTGATTGTTTCCCTTCTTGGCATGCATCACACATCTTGTCCTTGAGAAATTTGACTTTAGGCAACCCTTTGACTAATTTCATTTTTGCTATTTTGGCTATGTTCTTCATGTTTATGTGTCCTAGCCTCCTATGCCAAAGCCAACTTTCTTCCTCTTTTGCAATAAGACACTTAGTAGAAGCATTAGTAGCATAGGATAAATCAACATAATATATATTTGATTTCTTAAACCCTACTAACATGAAATCATTTAGAGTTTTGTATCTTATAAAATATTTTGAGGAATCAAATTTAACATCAAAGTTTGCATCACATAGTTGGCTTACACTAAGTAAATTAAATTTCATATTTTTAACTAATAATACTTTATGAATGACAAGGTTTGGGGATACCTCAATTGTGCACTTTCCTAGAATCTTAAGTTTGCCGCTATTACCAAATGATACTTTTCCTTTGCTAGTGTGGTTGATAGTGGAGAATTTTCTCTCATCACCGGTCATGTGCTTTGAGCACCCACTATCAACTATCCACAAGCTTGGTTCTTCTACCTATATCACATGAAAAACACAATCCTTAGGTACCCAAATCTTAGGACCACTAGCATTAATTAGAAATTTTTTAGGTACCCAAGCCTTTCTACCCTTGCTTTTAATCATGGATTTTCTACTAACAAGAGATGTAAATGTTACCTCCTTTTCCTTAGGCCTATATCCCAATCCGGCCTTGTTGTAAATAGCCCTTTGATCCTTAAAAATCATGTCTAGGTATTTAGAGCCATTAGTAAATTTTTCTAAGCATGCTCTTAAGTTACCTATTTCTTTTCTTAATTCATCATTTTCATCCCTAAGGGTACATTCATCACTAGATAACTTACCACAAGATGATTTAATCTCTATTTTTAAATCCTTAATCCTAGTTTTCGATCTATTCAAAGCATTTTGTAGGCATGCAATAGTCTTGTAAAGTAAATCTACTTTAGGTGAGTTGTTTACCTCATCATCATCACTTGATGATGATTCGTCGCTTGAAAAGGAAGAGGACTCCTCGCTTGAGCTCCCGGCTTCTTCCTCTAAAGCCATGAGGGCTAGATTTCGGGTGGCATGGCATACTTCTTCATCATCGGAGGTGTCTTCCATGCTTAGGGTGTCCCATGTTTGAGCCACCATTGCTTCTTTCTTCTTCTTTTCCTTTCTTCTCCTTATGCTTCTTTTCTTTCTCCTCCTTCTTCTTTAGTTCTGGGCAATTTGGCTTGATGTGTTCTTTCTTATTGCAACCATAACAAGTTACATTAGATGAAGAATTTGAACTATTTGAAGGCTTACCTCTTGAGGATTGGAACATCCTCCTCACATCTTTCTTGGTGAGTTTCCTTAATCTCCCACCAAACTTCTTGACGTAATGAGCCACCTCGCTTACCGATAGCTCATCTTCACTACTAGATGAATCTTCCTCGAATTCGAATGAGGAGGACACTTCTTTCTTCTCCTTCTTCTTTTTGTCCTTCTTGCCTACAAAAAGAGCTATACCCTTCTCTTTGGATGAAGTGTTAGCTTGTTCATGCAATTGAAATTCACAAAATAACTCATCCAACTTAACCAAAGAGAGATCCCTAGAGACCTTATAGGCATCTACCATTGAAGCCCATAAGGTTGTTCTAGGGAAGGCTTGGAGTACATACCTTACAAGGTCTCGATTGTCGACCTTTTCACCTATTACATGTAGTCCGTTGACTACTTCCTTGAAGCGACCGTGCATTTGGCTCACGGTCTCGTTGGTCTTCATGGTGAAACTTTGGAGTTGACCTATCAATAGATCTCTTTTTGCTCTTCTAGTCTCCTTTGAACCTTCATTCAATTCGATGAGCTTCTCCCAAATCTCTTTTGCAGAGTTGAAAGGACCAACTTTGGAAAGTTGCTCCTTGGATAGACCACATTGAAGTGTGGTCATTGCTTTTGCATTAGCTTGTGCTTTCTTTGCCATCTCTCTTGTCCAATCTTTTGTCGGTAGTGGTGCTCCGAATTCGTCGACCGGCTTTTCGAATCCATCTACAATACTAAACCAATTTTCGATGTCATTCATGAGGTAGTATTCCATCCTACCTTTCCAATAGCCGAAGTCATTGCCGTCGAAGAATGGAGGCCTCACCGTACTATATCCCTCTTGAAATACCATGCTTCGGTTGATGGTTAGATCTTTCGATGCGATCCGGGCTCTGATACCACTTGTAAGATCCTTGAACAGCTAGAGGGGGGTGAATAGTGTTGGTGCAATCGGCCCAGCAGTACCTTGATGGTATTTTGATGATAGACAAAACTCATGACATGGGATTGTCATGGGAAAGTCCAACATGGTGTTGGCATGGAAAATCCAAGCATGGAGCTTGGTGTGGGAAAGTCCAACATGGGGTTGGCATGGAAAATCCAAGCATGGAGCATGGTGTGGAAGTCCAAGGGGGAAGCCTTGGCATGGGAAAGTCCAAAGCATTGCGAAGCTGTGCGCTTGGTGCTTGGCATGGGAAATCCAAAGCATTGCGAAGCCGTGCGCTTGGTGCATTTGGAAAGTCTTGAGAACTTGGCAAGTTCACTAGGCTCGGGGTCCTTGAGTCGGTGAAGGATGGCATTGCGAAGCCGTGCGCTTGGTGCATCCGAGGGACCGCCGGACGGGGAGCGAATGGAGTGAGCCCAAAGGGAAGCATACTTCTAGGGTATGAGACGCGAAGGATGGCATTGTGAAGCTGTGCGCTTGGCGCATCCGAGGGACGTAGGCCGAGGGAAGAGAGCTCCAGTGGGGAACTCCATGAGGGATAAGGTGGACTTGGCCAAGTGGCTAAGACTGAGTGTCGGAGGTTCAAACTTGATGTTTGAGGGTTTACCCGACGGTCGGATGCTCAAACAACTTGGTGTTTGAGGTTTTGCCCGACATCAGTCGACTGGCATAGGTGCCGGTTCGACCGATCCAAGTCGACTAGAGTTCGACTGGTGTAAGGCTAGGGTTTTGTGCTTGGTAGTCGACTGCCATGGATCGGGCAATGATCGAGTCGAGCGGCAGCCGATCGCCGAGGGATGGCGATCGATCGATGGGAGTGTCGCGAGCACGAGCGCTCCGTAGCCGGCGGGCGATCGATTATTGGTCACCAAATCGGCCGATGGGCATCATCACGATCGGGTAGGTGATCCGCTGGAACTTGTCCGACGTGGATCCGTCGCTGTGAGACAACGGCAGGAAGTCGATCGGGCCTTTTGGCTGATCGCTAGGCGCGAAAATAGCTCGATGCAGGTTATAAAAGGAGCTCGAGATGGAGGTTTTTGCAATGGTTTTTGTGGAGCTATTGGAGGGGAATTGCTGCTGCATTCCAGTCCTTCAAGAGCCAATCAAAGCAAGCAACAAGCAAAGTGATCAAAGCAATCGGTGAAAGTTTTCTTGTGTATTGTATTTGTGTATTTGCTTGTATTTCTATATTACATTGTAATTGCTTGTGAGAGGTTTCTCCACCTCCGACGTGTTGTCGAGAAGGAGTGTTATAGTTAGTGTCATGCGCATAACTAGAGCTCGAGGAGCTCACCCGTGGAGTAGGAACCATTCGGTTCCGAACCACGTATATCGTGTGTCTTTGCGTATTCTTATTTGTTGTTAGTATTATTATTGTTTTATTGTTTCCGCTGCGCTAACGACAATCGTAGACAAGCAACACAACGAGAACGAACGAATTACGACATCCATCGTAACGAGGGCTATTCACCCCCCTCTAGCCGGCCAATCGATCCCCCTACAAGTGGTATCAGAGCCGAGGTCGCTCTTCAAGGATTAACTGCCGCGAGAGCACTACAAATGGCCGACTTCATCCATCCACCAAAATTCGATGGAGATTTTGCTTGGTGGAGAAAATGGATGGAGGTATATCTCGAAACCGATTTTGATTATATGATTATCATAGAAAATGGTTTTGAGATGCCTAGGGACAAATACAACAAGCCCATTGAGAAGTCTAGGTGGACCCGAGACCAAGTCAAGGATTTCAAGACAAATCTTGAGGTAATCAAATTGATTAGTGATTTGTTACCTAACACTATTTGGTCTAGATTGGGTGATTATAGGGATGCAAGGGAATTATGGTATAAGGTAATGAAATTCTAAGAAAATTCCCAATCGGCACAAGTAGAGGAGAATGTCGAAGAAGAATCACCATCCACTTTTGAAGATGTGGATGACTTGGTGGAGACCTCCACCTCTAGCGTTGAGGGGGAGGAAAGGATTTCGATTCCGAAGCAAGATCAAAATGAAGCTTCTACCTCCGGAAGAAGTGAAGAGGCCTCCACCAACTCCCTAGGTAACTCAAGTGTTGTAATTTTAAATAAAAATCACATAATATGCTTTGAGTGTAGGGAGAAAGGGCACTACAAGAGTAAATGCCCTAAATTGGCTAAGAAGAAGGCATCGACATCAAAAGTCAACCCAAAGTCAAACGATGCTGGTGTTCCCAAAATCAAGAGCAAAGAGCACATTGTGTGCTTCAAATGCAATCAAAAGGGACACTACTGAAGCCAATGCCCTAGGGGAAGGAAGAAAGGGCAAGAAGGTGCAACTCATGTAGGCGGAGCTCCTAAAGCTAACCCTAAGGTACATTTAGTTAATGCACCTTTAATTCCTAAAGTCAAAAAGCATGCTAAAAATTATTTTAGTTCTCTTTCCATTATTAATGAAAAGCATGCTAGGAGAAACAATAAGGTTTATTGCTTAGGTGCCAAGCATGTTCATATGACTAAAGACAAACCTAGGACTCATAATTCTAGAAATATCTTGCCTAGGGAGTCAATTAGGAGAGTAGAAGAAAATTTGGGCATTAATCCCAAAAAGTCTAGGCACATGCCTAAGAAGAAGAGGTTTTCCCAAAAACCTAATGAAAATTCAAAAATGGGAAAATTAGAGCTAGAGAACCAAGTCTTGAGGTCAAGACTTGAGAGAATGGAGAAAGCCCTTAGAATCATAGAAAATTCAATTCTAGGGTCAAATGTCCAAAAGTCAAGACCTAAGGTTCAAAAACGGTCTAAGGGCAAGGAAGGTTTGGGTGACAAACCTAAGCCCAAGAAGACTTATCATAATGTTCCATTTAATTATGGAACTATTTCTAGGTCTAGGAAAACCAAGGCTAATAGGGAAGTCATCCCTAAGTCTAGCCATGGTATGTGTTTAGTGGCTAACACTTCAAAGAAATCAAATGTAGCCACTAAGAAGGTCAATGGAGGAGTCACCTCTAGAGTTGACCTAGGAAAGACCCAAAAGACTATGGCTTCAAAGCCTAAAAGGGTCATTAGGAAGGTATCTAGGGAAGTTATTCCTAGGGAATACCTTGTTAACCCAAGGAGCTCCAATAGATATTGGGTTCCTAAAAGCGTGATCGATTCACGCTAAATGGGTTATGGTGTGTCAACCCTAAGTGGATGGGTAGTTAACCTAACCATAGTAGAGTTGACACATTAGAGTGTGCCAATGTGCTTGAGAAGTTAAAAATGATTTAAATTGGCACATTTAGGTCTTAGAGGTATTGGTGTGCCATTTTGGGTTTTTGGCACACTAGGGAAATGAATGGCATTAAGGCAAAATGAATTTAATTCCTAGAAATGGCAAATTAATTTTAACACTTAGGTATTTTATACCTTAGTATATTTTTCTTGTCATGCTTTATTTGTCTTGCCATGTCATGACATCATTTTCATTTTTATCTATAAAATGTCATGATCATGTTTAGAATTATTTTTAGATGTCATGTATGCTTAGTTCTCATTCACATACCATGACATCATGATATTGGCATATGTTTTTATCTAAATCATGTCTATGCCATAATCATATCATGCATGAATTAAAATGGAGTTAAGGACTATGGCATGATTTGATGGGAATCAAATAATGTTGCCTAGAAATATGCATGAAAATATAAACAAAACAAAACCCACATCTCACAAAAATTTGACTTGTATGTGTTTTACACATCTAGATATTGGTGAGATATTTAGGAAAAAGAAAATAAAGGTTTGAAAAACATTTTGAAAAACCTTGGTGAAGCCTATCTTTTGATAGCTATCACCATTGAATGGGATGATACAAAGATGGCTCTTTATTGAAGCTTTTCTTAAATTTTGAACTTTGTATCAATCTCCTAATTTAATGGGTAAAATAAATTTCCAATATTTTTCACTCATAGTGTTTAGGATAAGTATTATACGTATGCATCTTCAAGATTTTTAAAATTACATATATTTACTTATGGATTTCGGAAATCCATTTCTGAAATGGTGAAAATCAAATCAAGATCAATCGATCATTGCCAGATTTCGGTCGGTGATAGTAAATCTTGTTGGTTAGGCCCATGTTCAGCTAGATTAAGGTCCCCTAACCACTCCTAACCCTAGGATATGCTTGGGAGAGCATTAGAGAGGGTGGAAATCCATTGGACATGGATTAGGAGAAGGGTTTTAGGGAGAGTATCAACTTTAAGGTGGAAGAGAGTTCATTGTTGAACTTTGCCTTAATTTTGATTTGGTTAATGTTCCTATTGGCTTAGGGACTCTCCAAGGACATTGTTGGTACAATGGTCAAGGGGGAGCAAGCCTCTAGGGGGAGGTATCCATCATGGGAAGATGGATGTGTATTTCCTCATGGGAGGAAAATTGGGTTGCCTCTCTTTAAGTGATATGGGATCACTAGAAATAGTGTAGGCATGTGTTCCTTCAAGGGAGAGATTGTAAGATCTCATTGGGATATGAGACATTCATACCCTTGGGGAGGACCTTTTTTATGTAATGTCAAAAAGGGGGAGAAGTTACCAAGTTACCAATTAGGGTTCGTTGGAATTCTCATTGGGATATGAGAATTGCCAATATGGGAGAATTGGTAGACTTGAGATGGTAGTTTTGTCAATCATCAAAAAGGGGGAGATTGTTGGTGCAATCGGCCCAGCAGTACCTTGATGGTATTTTGATGATAGACAAAACTCATGACATGGGATTGTCATGGGAAAGTCCAACATGGTGTTGGCATGGAAAATCCAAGCATGGAGCTTGGTGTGGGAAAGTCCAACATGGGGTTGGCATGGAAAATCCAAGCATGGAGCTTGATGTGGAAGTCCAAGGGGGAAGCCTTGGCATGGGAAAGTCCAAAGCATTGCGAAGCCGTGCGCTTGGTGCTTGGCATGGGAAATCCAAAGCATTGCGAAGCCGTGCGCTTGGTGCATTTGGAAAGTCTTGAGAACTTGGCAAGTTCACTAGGCTCGGGGTCCTTGAGTCGGTGAAGGATGGCATTGCGAAGCCGTGTGCTTTGTGCATCCGAGGGACCGCCGGACGGGGAGCGAATGGAGTGAGCCCAAAGGGAAGCATACTTCTAGGGTATGAGATGCGAAGGATGGCGTTGCGAAGCTATGCGCTTGGCGCATCCGAGGGACGTAGGCCGAGGGAAGAGAGCTTCGGTGGGGAACTCCATGAGGGATAAGGTGGACTTGGCCAAGTGGCTAAGACTGAGTGTCGGAGGCTCAAACTTGATGTTTGAGGGTTTACCCGATGGTCGGATGCTCAAACAACTTGGTGTTTGAGGTTTTGCCCGACATCAGTCGACTGGCATAGGTGCCGGTTCGACTGATCCAAGTCGACTAGAGTTCGACTGGTGTAAGGCTAGGGTTTTGTGCTTGACAGTCGACTGCCATGGACTGGAAGTCGACTGAAGTCAACAACAGTCGACTGCCGAGGGATGGCAGTCGACTGATGTGAGTGTCGCGAGCATAGAACGCTCCGTAGCCGACTGGGCAGTCGACTACTGGGTCACCAGTCGACTGATGGGCATCATCAGTCGACTGGTAGGTGATCCGTTGGAACTTGTCCGACGTGGATCTGGCCGTTGTGAGACAACGCACGGTAATCGGTCGGGGCCTTTTGGTAGTCGGCGCTAGGAGTCGAAACAGCTCGATGCAGGTTATAAAAGGAGCTCGAGATGGAGGTTTTTGCAATGGTTTTTGTGGAGCTGTTGGAGGGGAATTGCTGCTGCATTCCAGTCCTTCAAGAGCCAATCAAAGCAAGCAACAAGCAAAGCGATCAAAGCAAGAAACAAGCAAAGCGATCAAAGCAATCGGTGAAAGTTTTCTTGTGTATTGTATTTGTGTATTTGCTTGTATTTTTATATTACATTGTAATTGCTTGTGAGAGGTTTCTCCACCTCCGATGTGTTGTCGAGAAGGAGTGTTATAGTTAGTGTCGTGCGCATAACTAGAGCTCGAGGAGCTCGCCCGTGGAGTAGGAACCATTCGGTTCCGAACCACGTATATCGTGTGTGTTTGCGTATGCTTATTTGTTGTTAGTATTATTATTGTTTTATTGTTTCCGCTGTGCTAACGACAATCGTAGACAAGCAACGCAACGAGAACGAACGAATTACGACATCCATCGTAACGAGGGCTATTCACCCCCCTCTAGCCGGCCGTTCGATCCCCTACAAATAGCCTCTTTTTATTTTCTACAAAAGATTAGTGGAAACACAACAAATACAATAATAGTAGAAACGAAAATGCAATGCTAACGCGGAAGCTTTTATATGGTTCGGAGATAACGCTCCTACTCCACGGCAATCCTTAAGGTGGATCAACCCAAATCAATCTTCACTAATAAGCTTTTATTTTTACAAAGACCTCCTCTTCTTACAAAAGATGACAACGAAGATTTGAGAAGAGGAAGGAAATTAATACACTTAGAAAGCTTGAAAAACTTATGGGAGCTTAAGAGAATGATCAGAATATAAGCATTAGCCTCTTCTTGCTCCCCTTGGCCTCTTTTTATAGGAAAGAGTCTCTTTTTCCTGTTGGAGGTCTATCAGTCGACTGATGACTTACATCAGTCGACTGCCGCCAATTCTAACAGCTTTTGAACAGCCGAATTCGCGGGATTTGCCGTCGTCATCGCCAACGGGAAGACTATCAGTCAACTGCCAACGGGCGGCTCGATCGATATCGCTCAGAGCCGATCGCTACCGCCTACGGGCCTTTCGCTTGTGGTAGTCGATCGCCAATAATGGTAGTCAACTACCTTGTACGCGCGCGCCGGGTTCGATCGATTCAGCCTGACCGATAATCCCCGATCGCCAAGCCTCCAACCTCTAATACTGCATTTTAAAGGTCAGTTTGACTAACACCATGTTCCAGTCAACTGGCACACCCCATGTCACGCCCGCCCTTTTTCCAAGGGTCCGGAGGGGCGGCGCATGATACGACCATACATACATACACTTCTTACTACTTACAGCGGAAGACTTTAGACACATTTTTTTTTTCTTTTAAAACATAAACATGCATTGACATATATAGATACCTCTTCTTCTTAACATAGAGCATGCATCATAACATATATAGATACTTCTTCTTACTTCTTCCTTACTTCTTCTTATTAACATAGAGTATGCATCATAACATATATAGATACTTAGTGCTTAGTTAAAGTTCATAAACATCATCATCATAAGGAGACATAAATAAGGACATCCATAAACATCATCATCATAGGGAAACATATATATAAGGACATAACGGATCTTCTCCACCATGCCACTACCACACACATTTGGCCCCTCCTGCTGCTCCCTTTAGTTTATCCATCCCTTACCCTTATCTGTAGTACGAGGGAAAGATAAACTATAAGCACATAGGCTTAGTAAGATCCTGTCCTACTCACAAAAACCATACATCGACATTAATCATGGCATGTAACATTCATAACATATAAGCAATATAACATGCAACACACATGGCGTAAGCAACTTAACATGTAGCATAAGTAACATAAGTAAACATAACATGTAACACATATATCATAGTAGCATATCATATAAATATATGACTTAATCACACATAACATACAACATATGTATGACATATCAAACATAACATACATCATATGTAACATAGCAGCATAAACATGACATATCAAACATAACATATATCATATGTAACATAGCAGCATAAACATGACATATCAAACATAACATGCAACATATATATGACATATCAACCTAACATGTAAACATAGCAATCAAATCGTGTAACCAATGCAGGATGCTTTTGAAAACATATATTATAGGTACGTAAACATAATCTCAACATATTTGGGCCCGGCATTGTACCACTTCTTCTTCATAATAGCGCGCATCCCTAAATAGACCCGAGGTAGCAAGTCTCGAACCTACTAGGTTACTAGGCCCGATCTTAGTCCGTCGACCTAGGGCAATCGTCATAGCGTAGAAGCCCATCTTAGGCCCGAGTCTTACTCCATCGACCTAGGGCATCTTGGAGCCCATCCCGTACTAGGCCCGATCTTTCCGTCGACCTAGGGGAAATCATACATAGAGGTCCATCCTAGGCCCGAGTCTTACTCCATCGACCTAGGGCATCTTAGGAGCCCATCCCTTTGGACCTTGTTAAGGTCTTGGTACAAGCCATGCAGAAGGTAAAATACTTATATGCTTTTATTATAACATAGCTTATTTCATTTTGCAAACATAGCATACTTTATTTCATAACATATCATATTTCACTTCATGAACATATCATCTTTCATTTCATAAACACATCATACTTCATTTCATAACATGTCATATTTCACTTCATGAACATATCATATTTCATTTCATAAACACATCATACTTCATTTCATAATCATATCATATTCATTTCATGAACATATCGTTTTTCATTTCATAATCATATCATATTTCATTTCATAACATATCTTAAATATCACATACACATAGGGCATGGCATAAGGCATAAACATCAAGAGTAAGTAAACACTAACCTAAAGCATGTTATCTTCATCTAGCATCATTTAATATCACAAGTCAACATGAATTCACCCAAACATAAAACACATGTTAACCTAACCTAGAGCATGTTAAAGGACAATGGTTGGCCGAATGGTTCATGTGGGTTTTTAGGGCTAGTCTTTTAACCTAATCCAATTAACATACTAACAACATCATATGCATACAAAACATGAATTAAAACTTCATTGAATCCTCAAAATAAAGGGGTGGCCGAATGGTTCAAGGGGCTTTTAGGGTTAGACTTTTAACCTAATTCAATTAACATACTAACAACATCATATGCATACAAAACATGGATTAAAACTTCATTGAATCATCAAAATAAAGGGGGTGGCCGAATGGTTCAAGGGGCTTTTAGGGTTAGACATTTAACCTAATTCAATTAACATACTAACAACATCATATGCATACAAAACATGGATTAAAACTTCATTGAATCATCAAATAAAGGGGGTGGCCGAATGGTTGAAGGGCTTTTAGGGTTAGACATTTAA
This sequence comes from Wurfbainia villosa, assembly GCA_025175895.1. NCBI lineage: Eukaryota > Viridiplantae > Streptophyta > Magnoliopsida > Zingiberales > Zingiberaceae > Wurfbainia > Wurfbainia villosa. Next base: position 31,247,586 of record CM045995.1, read on the forward strand.
CCTAATTCAATTAGCATACTAACAACATCATATGCATACAAAACATAGATTAAAACTTCATTGGAACATCAATACAAGGGGGGTGGCCAAATGGTTCATGAAGGCTTTTAGGGCTAGTCTTTTAACCTAATTCATTCTACAACCCAACATCTTCATATGCATGTAAAACAAGATATAGAACTTCAATAAAACACCAAGAAACCCATGTTGGCCGAATGGGTCATAGAGTTTCCTAGGGTTAACCTTTAACCTAATTCATTCTACATCCTAACATCATCATATGCATGTAAAACAAGGTATAGAACTTCAATAAAACACCCAAAAACATGTGTTGGCCGAATAGTCCATAGGGGTTTCTAGGGTTATCTTTTAACCTAATTCATTTTACATCCTAACATCATCTTCTTCTTACAAAACATGATATAGAACTTCCTTGGAACATCAAAACTAAGCTTGGCCGAATATATCATAGGGATTTCTACCCAAAACAATCAACCGAAAGCTACTCGTATGCAGGTGAGGGATACTTACATCCTTCGCGTTTCTTTTTGGTTGGAAAAATAACCTAAAGGAAGCAACCTAGCCTTGCTTCTTGCTTGGATGGGGTTCGGCCAAGGATGGAGAGGGGGAAGCTCTAGGATTCGGTGAGGAAGAGGAAGAAGAGGAGAAAATAAATTTTGTAACTCATGCCCCCTCATTCCCCCTATTTATTCACTTGAAGAGTCCCTTGATCTCCTTTACACTTAACCATAATTTCCCCTATTCCTCTAATGATAAAATATTATTGGACTTCTGGTTGTGTGATGCATCTATAGGGCTTGACTATCTCTAGAGGTTTGGGGTTCAATACCTAGGCCTTGCATCCCTTTTGGCTTATTTTCTTTTATTTTTGAAAAATCCCACATAAAGCCCATTATCATCAAGCCAACAATTCTTGTAAAATTGTCTAGAAATTTTATAGGCGTTACAATCCTTCATACCTTTTAAAAGTTTCGTCCTCGAAACTTAGAACAATTCTGGGTACTTCTGCTTCATGTCCTCCTCGCGTTCCCAGGTAGCTTCTTCGTACCGTTGATTCTGCCACAGGACCTTTACTAAGGGCACCTTTTTGTTCCTTAGTCTCTTCACTTCTCGGTCTAGTGTCTGGATAAGCCGACTTTCAATACTCAGGTCCTCTTGAACTTGTACTGTTTGTGGCTCAATCACTTGGTCCGCACTGGAAATGCATTTCTTAAGCACAGAAACATGGAACACGTTGTGTATAGCCGACATCTCTTGAGTTAGCTCCATCTTGTAAGCTTCCTTGCACAACCCTCTGCAATATCGGATACGGTCCCACGTAGCGTGGACTCAGTTTACCCTTCCTTCCGAATCTCATCACTCCCTTCATAGGGGCCACTTTGAGGAATACCAGGTCCCCGACTTCGAATTCTAATGGTCTATGCCGTAAATCCGCATAGCTCTTTTGTCGGCTCTGAGCAGTTTCAATTCTCTGACGGATGTTCTGTATAGCTCGGGTGGTGTCGTCGATGAAGTCCGTCTGGAGTCCCATCCTCTTCTTTTCACCACCCTCGTACCAACATATGGGAGATCTACATTTCCTCCTGTATAGAGCCTCGTAGGGTGTCATCCCAATAGTAGCTTGGTAGCTATTGCGTTCGGTACGTATTGCTAAGGAAGCGGCAAATAAACCGGCTACCTTTGAAATCCGAGCGAGCTCGTAACATATCCTCGATGATTTACTCTTTGATGCATCAGTCCATGCGGGGATGGAAGGCGATCTTGAACAATAACCGTGCCTAGGGCCTTACAGACACATTCCCGAAATGGGAAATAAGCGACCATCTCTGTCGAAATGATGGTCTTAGGAATTCCATGTAGTCGATAATTTCCTAGCATATAAGCCCGAGCAGTTGCTCCGTCGAATAGGTCATCTTGATTGCTAAGAAGTGGGCGGACCGTCAATCATCCATATAGCATCATAACCATTTGTTGTCTTGGGCAATCACGAGATGAAATCCATAGAAATGTCTTCCCATTTCCATTACGGAATCTGGATCATTGTAGTGTTCCTCAGTCTCTCGGTGTTACCTTTAACCCTCTGGCGGTCGAGGCATCTTGACATACTGAGCCACATCTCTTTTCATTCCGAACCACCAGAATTTTCTTTTCAGGTCTTGGTACATCTTTGTGGTTCCAGGATGCATCACATAAGGAGTTCCGTGAGCTTCCTCAAATATCTTCTTCTGTAATTCTGGATCATCGGGAATACACAGGCGATCCCTGAGGTAGAGTACTCCACTATCAGAGATACGAAACCCGTCATCCTTTCCTTCTAAGACCTCTTGCTTGATCCACTGAATGCTTGGGTCACGGGCTTGCTTTTCCAGTATATCATCGAACAGCGTCAGTGCTATCGTCATGGTCGAGAGCTGTCCGGAAATGATTTCAACCCCGTAATGCATAATCTCCTTTTCTAAGGGATGAGATAACACTGATAGAGGCATCAAGGTGGCACAGGACTTTCTGCTGAGTGCATCCGCCACCTTGTTTGCTTCCCCGGATGGTAGAAGATCTCACAGTCATAATCCTTGACGAGCTCGAGTCATCTGCATTGTCTCATGTTCAGGTCCTTCTGTGTGAAGAAATATTTCAGACTCTGATGGTCTGTATAAATCCTACACTGAGCTCCATATAGATAATGCCTCCATATTTTGAGAGCAAAGACCACAACCGCTAGCTCCAAATCGTGGGTGGGATAATTCCTTTCGTGTTCCTTGAGTTGCCTAGAGGCGTAGGCAATGACCTTGCCATTCTGCATGAGTACAGCTCCGAGTCCCAACTTGGAAGCGTCACTGTACATGTCGAAGCCTTCATTATTGTCCGGAAGAGCAAGGATTGGAGCGCTGGTTAGTCTCCTTTTCAATTCTGTGAAACTCCTCTCGCAGGTGTCCGTCCACTCATATTTCTTGTTCTTTCTGGTGAGGACTGTCTTAGGGGCGGCAATCCTGGAGAACTTCTCTACAAACTTCCGGTAGTAGCTTGCTAGCCCAAGAATGCTTCTGATCTTGCTGGCATTCTTTGGTCGGTTCCAGTTACTCACGGCTTCAATATTTATTGGGTCTACCATCACTCCGTGCTTGGATATAACGTGACCCAAAAATGACACTTGTTCGAGCCAGAACTCGCATTTGGAGAACTTTGCGAATAGCTATTTTTCCCAAAGAATCTGCAATACTACATTCAGGTGTTCTGCGTGCTCCTCTAGGGTTCTCGAATATATCAGTGTGTCATCGATAAAGACAATCACAAACTTGTCGAGGAATGCCGAGAATACCCGGTTCATCAAATCCATGAACAGAGCAGGTACATTCATCACTCCGAAGGGCATAACTACGAACTCGTAATGTCCGTATCTGGTTCGGAAGGTCGTCTTTGGTATATCATCTGATTTCACTTTTACTTGATGATAGTCGGACCTCAGGTCGATCTTAGAGAAGACGGTGGAACCCTTTAGTTGGTTGAACAGGTCATCAATCCATGGAAAAGGGTACCGGTTCTTGATCGTCACATTATTCAGCGCTCGGTAGTCTATGTACATTCGCATAGACCCATCTTTCTTCTTCACCAACAGCACTGGAGCTCCCCATGGAGAGAGACTTGGGCGAATAAGTTCCTTGTCGAGTAACTTCTATAGCTGTCCCTAAAGTTCCTTCAATTCAGCCGGCGCCATACGGTAAGGTGCTTTAGAGATCGGGTTAGTACCAGGAATCAATTCGATCTCAAATTCAACTTCTCTATCTGGGGCTAACCCTGGTAGTTCATCTGGGAATACCTCTGGGTAGTTGCATACAACTCTGACATCTTCTAGCTTCTGATCCTCTGCTTGACTTGTATCAACTATGTGTGCCAGAAACCCAGTGCATCCACTGTCTAACATCTTGCGTGCCTGTAGGGCTGATAAAATCTTATTGACTCTTCTCCTTGGCTCTCCAATAAATTCAAACATAGGTTCCTCCTCTAGCTGGAAGACCACTTTTCTCTTACGGCACTCGATTGAAGCACCGTACTTGCTTAAGAAATCCATGCCCAGTATAATATCATAATCCTGCATGTCGAGCACTATCAGATCACAATAGAGTTCTCTGTCTACGATTCTGATGGGTGCGGCTCGCAGCATATGAGTGGAGGGCATTACTTCTCCCGAGGGCAGAGTGGTTAAGAACTGGCGATCTAGAGCTTGTGGTGGTATGTCTATCTTTCCAGTAAAGTGTGTAGAAACAAACGAATGTGTTGCCCCAGTATCAAATAATGCGATAGCATCTTGTGAAAATAAATATCTGACCTGTGACAACTGTAGAGGCGTTCGCCACATCTTCTTGGGTGAGAGAGAATACCCTGGCATCTGTCATAACTGGGTGGGCTTCTAGTCTCCCTTGGCTGATCGGGGTTCCTTCGATTGCAGCCTGCATCTGATGTAACTGTGGAGGAGCACTCCTGGGCATATCCGAGGAGGTGCTCGAACACAGATAGGGCGATCCACGACTATATGTCCTGCCCGTCCACAGTTGTAACATCTATTTGTGCCTTGGTAGCATACTCCAGGATGTATCTTTCTGCAGGTAGCACACAGAGGGATCCTGGACTGCTTGTTTGCTGGACCACCTTTAGGATCCTCCCATTGTCTTCTCTTGCATGTGTGGTTCCCTTTCCAAGTACTCTGGTTCCTCTAACCTCCTGACTGGGCCTGACCCCTGTCTTCACTCAGTGCTTTCTTTTGCTGATTAATGTTGTTCAGGTAATGCTCGGTAATCAAGGCAGTACTGAATAGCTCATCTGCGGTCTGCGGTCTATGAACTCCACCGGCCACATTCAGAGCTATTTCTGGTCGAAGCATCTTCAGCATGAGTCTGACCCTTTCTCTTTCCATGCTGACCAACTCTGGGCATAGGCGTGCGAGTTCATGGCTTCGCTGACTGATAGGTCACCTTGTCGGAACCCAGTGAACTCATTGTAATGCTTGTTGGTTACCCTCATGTGGAAGAATTCTTCGAAAAACTCGTACTCGAAATCTGTCCATCTCATCTGATTTACTTGTCTCTTTGCTTTAACCCGTTCCCACCACATCCGAGCATCTCCCGAAAGGCAGAATGATGCACACTTAATCTTCTCGCATTCAGGCCAGTCCAGTAGCTCCACGATGCTTTCCACCGTCTTGAACCAGGCCTGGCCATCCCAAGGCTCACCAGTACCAGAGAAATTTTCCGGCGTCTACGCCCGGATCGGGTAAGCTTCTGTCGAACCATCGGGCGGGCCCGCCGTTGGTGAAGCGATGAGGGTTTCCTGATTCATTAGGGCATTTATTAATTGTTGTTGTTCTGTGACTTGTCGCTGGAGTTCTGTGACTATGTGTGTAAGGTCATGCGGGGGTGCTATCTCATCAGCTCTACTACTGCGTCTCCAAGACATGTTTATCTTCATATATTAAAGTAAAGCTAGTATAAGTTTTTCGTTCGTTTATCTACACATAATTAAACTAAAGCTAGCATAAAGTTATCATTCATGTTTTCATGCATAATTTAAGCTAAAGGCATTTTATGAACAAAATAAGCTAAAGGCATTTTATATCATACATGAACAAAATAAGCTAAAGGCATTTCATATCATACATGAACAAATTAAGCTAAAGGCATTTCATAAACAAAATAAGCTAAAGGCATTTCATATCATACATGAACAAATTTAAAAAAATTAGAGTAGACATAGAATTCTTACTTGGAGCAGCAGGGTTTGGAGCTTGATGTGTGTGTAGTGGAAAGGCAGATCCGCTCTGATACCAACCTGTCACGCCCGCCCTTTTTCCAAGCGTCCGAAGGGGCGGCGCGTGATGCGACCGTACATACATACACTTCTTACTACTTACAGCGGAAGGCTTTAGACACATTTTTTTTCTTTTAAAACATAAACATGCATTGACATATATAGATACTTCTTCTTCTTAACATAGAGCATGCATCATAACATATATAGATACTTCTTCTTACTTCTTCCTTACTTCTTCTTATTAACATAGAGCATGCATCATAACATATATAGATACTTAGTGCTTAGTTAAAGTTCATAAACATCATCATCATAAGGAGACATAAATAAGGACATCCATAAACGTCATCATCATAGGGAAACATATATATAAGGACATAACGGATCTTCTCCACCATGCCACTACCACACACATTTGGCCCCTCCTGCTGCTCCCTTTAGTTTATCCATCCCTTACCCTTATCTGCAGTATGAGGGAAAGATAAATTATAAGCACATAAGCTTAGTAAGATCCTGTCCTACTCACAAAAATCATACATCGACATTAAACATGGCATGTAACATTCATAACATATAAGCAACATAACATGTAACACACATGGCGTAAGCAACTTAACATGTAGCATAAGTAACATAAGTAAACATAACATGTAACACATATATCATAGTATCATATCATGTAAATATATGACTTAATCACACATAACATACAACATATGTATGACATATCAAACATAACATACATCATATGTAACATAGCAGCATAAACATGACATATCTGTTAGTAATATATGAGAGATGTCCTAAGGCAATCGCCTTATGTATGAACCATTTATATGATAAATGAAGATTCACTATTTGAGTATACATGTTTTATGTATTTAATTGGATCTTAAACTCATTTACTGAATGTCCACGATACGATTCACAGCATGAGAGAATTTGTGATTGGATCACAACTAGTGAGTATCTCTACATGTGTAATTGTGATGTATTGAAATTATCCCTAGTCGATGAATTGATGGATTTGGACACCATCAATTTTGTCGAGACTAGCACGAGGTATACTCCTTGGTGTATCCAAGAAGCTGATTCTCACTGGCTGGAGACATTGTGATGTCTGGAATTAATCGTGGATGCTAGTTATGGTAACTAGTTCATTGGAGTGACCAGCCGTAAGACTTCATATGGTTCTCTGCATATATAGATATGTCAATGAAGTTCTTACTGTGGCTTAAGTGCGATGTTCCTTAGACTTGCGGTATTCAAGTCATCTTGATCATGGAGACTTATGCTTTGACATCTTAAGCAAACATCTCTAAGGAGATGTGGACCCGGGATGATTGGGTATAAGTCAAAGTGATCGAAGGTGTTTGAATAGCCTATAAAGGATTCACCACTCCTTGCGAGGAGATGTATACCCATGGCCTCTCGTCGGATTGTTACTAAAGTCTTTGGCCAAAGCATTACATGTTTAGAGTAAAGTACTCTTCGATACATGTGGAGTAACTAGAATCCGTAGGACGAGGAAATGATACTTGGGCTAGGTGTGACGTAGTCAGCCTAGTGGGGACTGACACAATAGACCATGTCCTGAACCAAGTGGGTATAAGATGAGTGAAGGGAATGGGGCACGAATCATTTGAGCTGCTGAAGGGTTTCAGAAATAGTTCTGGATCAACCGTTGATCTTTTCGGTTAATTGGGGATCATGATGTACTACTAGGTGCCACCCATGATCGTTCTATACTTAATGGTTAATTATAGACGGCCAACATAAACCGAGAACCTATTTGGTCACACGCACAACGAGCGTAATCCAAAGGATTTAAAACGAGCTTGAGAATGGGATTCTCAGACCGAGAGAAACTAGGTTTGGTTGGACCAAACATGAAGCGAGCATGAAATCGTTTCAGTCGCAATGGAAGCGTGGATGGGCCGTGTCTTATGAAGACATAATAGATGGACCAAAATGGTTTGGTTCTAATCCAATGGAAGAGAATAAACCAAAGGGTTTGGTTTATTTTAAACGAATGAACCAAAAGTTGGTTCGGTTCGTTTTAACTTAAACTAAACCATCATGGTTTGGTTTATTTTAACTTATCTTAATGGAGCGGGTTAACGGGCCTAATGGTTATGATCGAATAACCATTAAGAGAATTAGTTCTCTATAAAAGAGGGCTTAAGGGATAATTAAGCCCTAATCAAAAAAACCCTAAGTTAGAGTTGCCGCCCACCCCATTGAAGGAGTTGGCGCCAACTCCATTGCCGCCGCCCATTGCTCCTCCAACCGGTGTCCAGAAGGTTGCTTCCTTCCCCCTCGCCGGCATCGAGCTGCTGCCGGTTAGTGCTCCGGTGATCTCCTTCAAGTTTGGCATCAAGGTGAGCTCTATCTCCCTTGGTTGGCCGGCGCCTATCACCTCCACCAAAGCTGTCCAGTTTTCTGGACAGCTTGTTCTCCTCTCGTCGGAGCGTCGTTTGGACAACGGTTAGAGCTCTGACAGCGGCTAACTTACCGGGGATTCGATCTCCGGTAATCCTCTGAGGTGGAGGACGAAGGATTCGTCAATTGGTTGACGAATACCTCTCCGGAGAAGCGAGTTTTGAGAACTCGTATTAGGATCCGAATTGGATTCGGATCGTGATCATCTCTCGATCACGTTGTCTTCAACACGAGGCTAGTAACCCATACGAAGACGAAGCTCGTGGCTTAGCGAAGTCATCCTGAGGAACTCGGCGTGGATACGGATAGAGATGATTCTAGCGAGGATCATTCCGGTTGATGCTGTTCCCACTACACGTCATACGAAAGGTATAACGTAGATAAATTTCCTTTTATTGCAAATTTAAATTTACGGTTATGTCTACACTTGTTGTAATATGCATGCGTGTGTTGTGTGTGTTGTAATAAATTTAGATTTATTATTTTTATTGCTTCCGCTATGCTCATGTTTGCGAAACATGATCGAACACACACACGCCGCGGTGCCGGAAACCCAACAGTGGTATCAGTGCCCAGGTTGTGTTTCGATATAATCGTAAAATGGTTTTGCGATAGTCATAATGTTATTTCTTGAAATTTTCTAATTTTGGAAATTTAGAAGTATTTATGGAAATTTTTCAATTTTGGAAAGTCTAGATGTATTTATGGAAATCTTCCACTTTTGGAAAGTTGGAAGTATTTATGGAAATTGATATTTTCCATAAATAAAATATTTGATTAGATTCTGGAAATTTGTTTCCTAATTTAATCATGATTTGATTTGGAGAATCAAATCTTAAAATATTTTATTTCCATAAGTAGTTTTGATGATTTAGGAAATTGGTTTCCTAAATTGATTTTCCTTAATCAATTATTTTCATAAATAAAATATGTGATTAGATTTGGAAATTTGTTTCCTAATTCAATCATGATTTGATTTGGAGAATCAAATCTTAAACATATTTTATTTCCATAAATAGTTATGACAAATAAGGAAATTATGTACATGACATAATTGTATGCCATGTAATTGCATTAGATGCATAACATTATGCCATGCGTGTCGTGACATGTAGATGTATGCCATGTATGTCATGCCATGTAGATAATAGTTATTTGCATGCAAAGAGGATGAGACATAAAACCCTAACTCAATATTAAAGCCTACACCTTCCATTAATATGGTTAGAACCAGAGTTCTGTTTCTTGTTTGGGTTGTTGGACTCACTCCAAGCCCGGCTTGAACCTGAACATGTTCAAATCATTGGAATAGTTTAACTCTAATATGGTAAGAGTCAGAGGTCAATCGTTAGTTTGGGTTGTTGGACTCACTCCAAGCCTGGCTAATTGGTTGAATGCGCTCTAACCATATTAAAACTATTTCGCGATTAATGGGTCGGCTCTAACTTGGAGCATCGATTTGTTGGACTCACTCCAAGGTCGATGTGAAGAGAGGTGAAGTTGGGTGCTATGCATATGATGCATACTTGTTAATGTGTTAACAACCCAATGTATGTGTAAACATTCAATTAGTTGATAGCACATTGTGATAGTTACATATACATGATATGTAATCGGTATACTTGATACCCACCATCATAGCTAAGAATGGCTTGTTGGACTCACTCCAAGGTTGTTCTTATCTATATTGGATATCAGCCCATTCGGAGATTGACCTACGATCTCCCGAATTGATTTCAAGGGTTTTTGAATTCAAAAAATGAATGGGATTTATAAATGTATATTGATGCATTTTAAAAATCATCTTTCTCATATATGCTCGTTTTGTATTTCTAAAATTGATCATGTTGTCTTTTAATTTGCGTTCCATTTTGGATTCGAATAAATTGACTGGGCCGAACTTCTTGGACTGGCTTAGAAACTTGAGAATTGTTCTCAAGGTGAAAAGCTTGCGTATGTCCTCGAAGTGCCTCTTCCCGCCCATCCTAGTGACGATGCAACTCTGGACTAATTGTTGGTCTATCAAAAACATGTGACTGATTCTAAACTGACAAGTTGCATCATGCTAGCCGCAATGGAACCCAAGCTATGAAAGCAGCATGAGCATATGGATGCTCATATCGTAGTCCTTCATCTTTATGAGTTGTTTGATAAGCAAGTGAGATTCGAAAGGTTCGAAGTCTCCAAGCTCCTCTTCACCTCTGAGATGCAAGAAGGTTCATCTGTGGTACTGCTCAACATGCTGAAGACTGTGGAGCCTTCTGAGAAGCATGAGCAGGGGACGGTGATGTTAGTTGATTCCTCAAAGAAAGGTTCTAAGAGGGAGTCAAAGGAACAACAGAAGGGGAAGAAGAAAAAAGGGTAAAAAGGCAGAACCAACTCAAAAGGGCACTTGCCATCATTATGGCAAGGAGAGCCATTTGCGAAGAAAGTGCAAGATTTATCTTGAGTCCGTGAAGAAGAATAAGGCATCGGATGCTCCATCTTCTTCAGATATCTTCGTTATTGATTGTCATTCTATTTCCTCAAACACTTGGGTATTGGATACTGGGTGTGGCTCACATATATGTAATGACATACATGGGCTAAGGAATAGAAGAAGACTCGTCAAGGGAGAGTCAAATTTGCGTGTTGGGAATGGAGCAAAGGTTGCTGCAGTCGCCATTGGAACGCATTTGTTGAAACTCCCTACAGGACTTGTCTTAGAACTGGACAATTGCTTTTATGTTCCTTCTTTGATAAAGAACATCATTTCTATTTCTTGTTTAAATAGAAATGGGTATCATTTGACTTTTAGTAACAATTGTTGTTACATAAATTTGAATGGAGTTCTTTATGGGTCTGGAACTTTAAGCAATGGTGTTTATACGTTGGACGTATCCAGTGGCGTTTTCAATATCGAAGCGAGCAACAAGCATGCTCTAAAGGATAATCAATTAGACTCCTACATGTGGCATTGTCGTCTTGGCCAAGTAAGCAAGAAACGCATGTCCGAATTACACCGATGTGGAATTCTGGAATCGTTTGAATTTGATTCATACGATACATGCGAATCATGCTTAAAAGGCAAGATGACTAAGTTACCTTTTACTGGAAAAGGTGAACGAGTGGGAGAGTTACTAGGTCTAATATATACTGATGTATGTGGACCTATGTCAACTCAAGCTTTAGGAGGCTATAACTACTTCATTACCTTCACCGATGATCACTCACGGTTTGGGTATGTGTTCTTGATGAAACACAAGTCTGAAGCCTTTGAAAGGTTCAAAGAATTCAGAAATGAAGTAGAGAAACAACATGACAAGTGTATTAAAATACTTCGATCGGATCGAGGTGGTAAATACTTAAGTCAAGAGTTTCTTGATTATCTAAGAGACAATGGTATATTGTCTCAATGGACTCTGTCATATACACTACAGCATAATGGTGTATCTGAGAGGCGTAACCGGACCTTGTTGGACATGGTCAGGTCAATGATGAATCATGCGACTCTTCCCAAGTCCTTTTGGGGCTATGCACTTGCATGTACCGCTTACTTGTTAAATGTAATGCCTACTAAGGTAGTCTCAACTACTCCATGAGATATGGAATAGTAAGAAACCTCATGTATCTTACTTGAAGATATGGGGTTGTCTCGCTTATGTGAAGCTGACAGACGTCAAACAAATTGATGCTAAGTCCGATAAATGTCTATTTATTGATACCCTAAGGAAACAAGGGGTTACCAATTCTATCATCGTGGAACAAAAGGTGTTTGTTTCAAGGCATGTGTTTCTAGAGAAAGAGTTTCTCTTGCAAGAAAAAAAAGTGGGAGTGTCGCCGAGCTTGAGGAGGCTCGAGAGACTCAAATAGACATTGATGAGATACCCGGTGAGCACACACCGACAACTCATAGTGATGAGCAATCTCGACTCATTGTAACACCACATCTTCGTAGATCCGTAGAACACGCAATATTCCCGAGAGATATGGATTTCTCGTAAGTGAATCGAACGACGGTTACTCATTGATGATGAGGAGCCTACCGCTTATGAAGAAGTGCCGACAAGTTCAGAAGGGATAAGTGGCTTGGTGCCATGAAGTCGGAAATGGATTCCATGTATGAAAACCAAGTTTGGAACTTGGTTGACCCACCTGAAGGCATAAAGCCTATAGGGTGCAAGTGGGTTTTCAAGAAGAAAACCGACATGGATGGTAATGTGATTACCTATAAGGCCAGATTTGTGGCGAAAGGATATCGTCAAAAATAAGGCGTTGATTATGACGAAACCTATTCGCCTATAGCTATGCTTAAATCCATTCGGATGCTCCTGGCCATAGCGGCTCATTATGATTATGAGATATGGCAGATGGATGTGAAAACAGCTTTCCTTAATGGAAACCTGCTCGAGGACGTGTATATGATACAGCCTGAGGGTTTCACATCGGTTGATAAAACCAAGGTATGCAAATTGCGACGGTCCATTTATGGATTGAAGCAAGCATCCAGGAGCTGGAATATCCGTTTTGATGAGACCATCAAAAAGTTTGATTTCTCACAAAATCCAGACGAACCTTGTGTGTACAAGAAGGTTAGTGGAAGTGCAGTCGTGTTCCTAGTATTATATGTCGATGACATATTACTTATAGGAAACGATGTTTCAATCTTACAGTCAGTTAAGGTTTAGTTATCCAAGACATTCTCCATGAAAGACCTGGGAGAAGCAACCTACATCCTCGGGATTAAGATCTATAGAGATAGATCGAAACAGTTGCTTGGTCTTTCGCAGTCTACATATATAGACCGAGTGCTAAAGAGGTTTAGCATGTCGGAATCCAAGAAAAGTTTCCTACCCATCAGGCATGGGGTACACCTTTCGAAGTCTATGTGTCTGCGCACAGAAGATGAGAGGATTTGCATGAGTAAGATTCCCTATGCATCCGCAATAGGATCTATCATGTATGCTATGTTATGTACGAGGCCCGATGTATCGTATGCTCTGAGTGTCACGAGCAAATACCAATCTAATCCAGGAATGGATCATTGGGTGACTGTTAAGATGATCCTTAAGTACTTAAGAAGAACTAAGGATGCGTTCCTAATATATGGAGAAGGGTACATGGTCATACGTGGGTATACGGATGCCAGCTCCAGACAGACAAGGATGATTCCATGTCTCAGTCTGGGTATGTATTCACCTAGAATGGAGGCGCAATAAGTTGGAAAGGTTCCAAGCTTGACGCTATAGCGGATTCTGCCACTAAGGCAGAATACATTGCAGCTTTGGAAGCAGCAAAGGAAGCGGTTTGGATCAAGAAGTTCATCTCTAAACTTGATGTGGTCTCATCAATGATCCAAACATGTGCTTCGCCGCTATCATCTTATCAGAGAGATCATCAGTAGGAACGAAATACAAATCGAGAAAATTCCCACTGAAAGGAACTTAGCGGATCCTTTGACTAAGGCATTACCTCAAAATAAGTTTGAGGGTCATGTTAGAGCTTATGGTATTGGATACCGTAGCGATTGGCATTAGGCCAAGTGGGAGTCTGTTAGTAATATATGAGAGATGTCCTAAGGCAATCGCCTTATGTATGAACCATTTATATGATAAATGAAGATTCACTATTTGAGTAAACATGTTTTATGTATTTGATTGGATCTTAAACTCATTTACTGAATGTCCACGATACGATTCACAGCATGAGAGAATTTGTGATTGGATCACAACTAGTGAGTATCTCTACATGTGTAATTGTGATGTATCGAAATTATCCCTAGTCGATGAATTGATGGATTTGGACACCATCAATTCTATCGAGACTAGCACGAGGTATACTCCTTGGTGTATCCAAGCAGCTGATTCCCACCGGCTGGAGATATTGTGATGTCCGGAGTTAATCGTGGATGCTAGTTATGGTAACTAGTTCATGTAACGCCCGTAAAAAGTCTCCAGCAATTTTACGAGGATTTTTGGCTTTACGATAATGGGCTTTATGGGGGTTTTCCGAAAATAAAAGGAAATAGCCAAAAAGAGATGCAAGGCCTAGGAATTGAACCCCAAACCTCTAGAGATAGCCAAGCCCTATAGATGCACCCCCTAACCATAAGCCCAATAGGATTACATCATTAAGAGAAGAGGGGAATTATAGATAAGGGTGATGAGGGTAAATGATGTTGGAAGATTGTTGGTACAATCGTCCCAGGTAGACTCCCGATGGTATTTTGATGATAGACAAAACTCATGACATGGGATTGTCATGGGAAAGTCCAAAGCATTGCGAAGCCGTGCGCTTGGTGCTTGGCATGGAAAATCCAAGCATGGAGCTTGGTGTGGGAAAGTCCAACATGGGGTTGGCATGGGAAGTCCAAAGCATTGCGGAGCCGTGCGCTCGGTGCTTGGCATGGGAAATCCAAAGCATTACGGAGCCGTGCGCTCGGTGCTTGGTGAGAAATGCATTGCGAAGCCGTGCGCTTGGTGCATTTGGGAAGTCTTGAGGACTTGGTAAGTTCACTAGGCTCGGGGTCCTTGAGTCGGTGAAGGATGGCATTGCGAAGCCGTGCGCTTGGTGCATCCGAGGGACCGCCGAACGGGGAGCGAAGGGAGTGAGCCCAAAGGAAGCATACTTCTAGGGCATGAGACGCGAAGGATGGCGTTGCGAAACCGTGCGCTTGGCGCATCCGAGGGACGTAGGCCGAGGGAAGAGAGCTTCGGTGGGGAACTCCGTGTGGACTTGGCCAAGTGGCTAAGACTGAATGTCGGAGGCTCAAACATGGTAATGTTTGAGGTTTTAGCCGACATCGATCGGTAGCATAGGTGCGATCATCGCTCTAGGTCGAATAGGTTCGACCAGTGTTCGATCAACCAGAGATCGGATACCGACGCCGAGGAGGGCAAGCGGATCGATGATGGGATCGATCCGACCGCCAAGGGACGGCAATGATAATGACACCGTGCGCAGACGCACAATGGAGTCGAGCTCGCCAAAGACTGATCGATGGATGATCAGTCGACTGATGGGTGCCATCAGTCGACTGATGTGTGATCCGTTGGAACTTAACCAACGTGGATCCAGCCGTTGTGAGACAACGGCTACGATATCACCGATCGATGGTCACGATCGATCGTGATGGGCGCAGATCGGCTTGATGCAGGTTATAAAGGAGCTCAAGAGGAGGATTTCGCCAAGACTTTAAGGGAGCTATTGGAGGGAATCGCTACATTCCAGTCCTTCAAGAGCCAACCAAAGCAAGCAACAAACAAGTGATCAAAAGCAATCGGTGAAAAGAGTTTCTTTTGTATTGTATTTGTATTCTTGTTTGTATTTCTATATTACTTTGTAATTGCTTGTGAGAGGTTTCTCCACCTCCGACGTGTTGTCGAGAAGGAGTTTGAGTTAGTGCCGTGAGCAAAACTAGAGCTCGAGGAGCTCGCCCGTGGAGTAGGAACCATTCGGTTCCGAACCACGTATATCGTGTGTATTGCATGTGCTTGTGTTGTTGTTAGTATTATTATTGTTTCTATTATTTCCGCTGCACTAACAACAATCGTAGACAAGCAACGCAACGAAAACGAGCAAAGTCCGGCATCCAATGAACGAGGGCTATTCACCCCCCTCTAGCCGGCCAACCGATCCCCCAACAAGTGGTATCAGAGCCGAGGTCGCTCTTCAAGGACTAACCGCCGCGAGAGCACTATAAGATGGCCGGCTACTTCATCCATCCACCGAAATTCGATGGAGATTTTTCTTGGTGGAGGAAACGGATGGAGGTATATCTCGAAACCGATTTTGATTTTATGATTATTATAGAAAACGGTTTTGAGATGCCTAGGGACAAACACAACAAGCTCATTGAAAAATCAAAATGGACCCAAGACCAAATCAAAGACTTCAAGACAAATCTCAAGGTAATCAAGTTGATTAGTGATTTGTTACCTAACACTATTTGGTCTAGATTGGGTGAGTATAGGGATGCAAGGGAATTATGGAATAAGGTAATGAAATTCCAAGAAAATTCCCAATCGGCACAAGAAGAGGAGAATGCCGAAGAAGAAGCACCCACAACATTTGAAGATGTTGATGATTTGGTGGAGACCTCCACCTCTAGCATTGAGGGGGAGGAAAGGCAATCTTCCATCCCGGAGCAAGAACAAGAAGCATCCACATCCGGGAGAAGTGAAGATCATGAAGAGGCCTCCACCACCTCCCTAGGTAACTCAAGTGTTATTATTTTAAATAAAAATCACATAATATGCTTTGAGTGTAGGGAGAAAGGGCATTACAAGAGAAAATGCCCTAAACTGGTTAAGAAGAAGGCATCGACACCAAAAGTCAACCCTAAGTCAAACAATGCCGGTGTTCCCAAAATCAAGAGCAAAGAGCACATTGTGTGCTTCAAATGCAATCAAAAGGGACACTACCGAAGCCAATGCCCTAGGGGGAGGAAGAAAGGGCAAGAAGGTGCAACTCATGTAGGGGGAGCTCCTAAAGCTAACCCTAAGGTAAATTTAGTTAATGCACCTTTAATTCCTAGAACTAAAAAGCATGCTAAGAATTATTTTAGTTCTCTAGCAATTATCAATGAAAAGCATGCTAGGAGAAATAATAAAGTTTATTGTTTAGGTGCAAGGCATGTTAATTTAACTAAGGATAAACCTAGGACTCATAACTCTAGACCTATCTTACCTAAAGAGTCAATTAGGAGAATTGAAGAAAACTTGGGTGTTAATCCCAAGAAATCTAGGCATATGCCTAAAAAGAAAAACATTTCCCCTAAACCTAATGAAAATTCAAAATTGAGGAAATTAGAGGTGGAGAACCAAGCCTTGAGGTCAAGGCTAGAAAAATTGGAGAAGACCCTAGCAATAATATCAAACTCGGTTAAGGGGTCTAATGCACAAAAATCAAGGCCTAGAAAACAAGAATTATCTAAGGGCAAGAAGGGTTTGGGTCACAAACCTATGTCTTACCATAATGTTCCATTTAATTATGGGACAACATCTAGGTCTAGAAAAACCAAGGCTAATGGGGAAGCCATCCCTAAGTCTAGCCATGGTGTGTGTTTAGTGGCCAAGGACTTAAGAAAAACCAAGAAGGCCACTAAGAAGGTCAATGGAGGAGTCACCTCTAGAGTTGACCCAAGTAAGACCCATTTGACTAAGGCTTCAAAGCCAAAAAGGGTCATTAGGAAGGTATCTAGGGAAGTTATCCCTAGGGAATACCTTGTTAACCCAAGGAGCTCCAATAGGTATTGGGTTCCTAAAAGCGTGATCGATTCACGCTAAATGGGTTAGGGGATGTCAACCCTAGGTGGATGGGTAGTTAACCTAACCATAGTAGAGTTGACACATTAGGGTGTGCCAATATGCTTGAGAAGTTTAAAATGATTTAAAATTGGCACAATTAGGTCTTAGAGGTATTGGTGTGCCATTTTGGATTTTTGGCACACTAGGGAGATGAATGGCTTTAAGGCAAATTGATTTAATCCCTAGAAATGGCAAATTGATTTTAACACTTAGGTATTCTAGACCTTAGTATATTTTTCTTGCCATGCTTTATTTGCCTTGCCATGTCTTGACATCATTCTCATTTTTATTTATAAAAATGTCATGATCATGTTTAATGTTATTTTTAGATGTCATGTATGCTTAAGTTTCATTTACATGCCATGACATCATGATATTGGCATATGTTTTTATCTAAATCATATCTATGCCATAATCATCATGCATAATAAAATGAATTCAAGGACTATGGCACAATTTGATGGGAATCAAATAAATATTGCCTAGATATATGCATGAGACCAAGAAAAGAACAAAAACCCACATCTCACTATGTTAATTGCCTTGAATGTGTTTTACAAATCTAGATATTAGTGAGATGTTTAGGAAAATGAAATTAAAGGTTTTGAAAACATTTTGAAAACATTTTGCAAAACCTTGGTGAAGACTATCTTGTGATAGCTATCACCATTGAATGGGATGATACAAAGAGGGCTCTTTATTGAAGCTTTTCTAAACTTTTGAACTTTGTATCAATCTCCTAATTTAATGGGTAAAATAATTTTCCAATAATTTTCACCCATAATGATTGTAATAAGTATTATCCATACCAAATTTCAAGATTTATCTATGTATGTATATTTACTTATGGATTTGGAAATTCATTTTGAAATCAAAAATTGGGTCGATTATCGATCGACCGATGGTAAGGCGGATCGATGGTAAGCCCAGATCATTATCTAGTCGACTGGCACAAGCTGATTTCGGGTAAATCTTGATAATTAGGCCCATGTTCAGCTAGGTTAAGGTCCCCTAACCACTCCTAACCCTAGGATATGCTTGGGATAGCATTAGAGAGGGTGGAAATCCATTGGATATGGATTAGGAGTTGGGTTGAGGGTGAGTATCAATTTTAAGGTGGAAGAAAGTTCATTGTTGAACTTTGCCTTAATTTTGATTGGTAAATGTTCCTATTGGCTTAGGGACTCTCCAAGGACATTGTTGGTGCAATGGTCAAGGGGGAGCAAGCCTCTAGGGGGAGGAATCCATCATGGGAGGATGGATTTGTATTTCCTCATGGGAGGAAATTGGGGTGCCTCTCTTTAAGTGATATGGGATCACTTGGAAGATTGTAGGCATGTGTTCCTCCATGGGAGAGATTGTAAGATCTCATTGGGATATGAGACATTCATACCCTTGGGGAGGACCTTTTTGATGTAATGTCAAAAAGGGGGAGAAGTTACCAAGTTACCAATTAGGGTTCGTTGGAATTCTCATTGGGATATGAGAATTGCCAATATGGGAGAATTGGTAGACTTGAGATGGTAGTTTTGTCAATCATCAAAAA
The DNA here is from genome assembly GCA_025175895.1 of Wurfbainia villosa. Lineage (NCBI taxonomy): Eukaryota > Viridiplantae > Streptophyta > Magnoliopsida > Zingiberales > Zingiberaceae > Wurfbainia > Wurfbainia villosa. Next base: position 31,266,684 of record CM045995.1, read on the forward strand.
GGGGGAGATTGTTGGAAGATTGTTGGTACAATCGTCCCAGGTAGACTCCCGATGGTATTTTGATGATAGACAAAACTCATGACATGGGATTGTCATGGGAAAGTCCAAAGCATTGCGAAGCCGTGCGCTTGGTGCTTGGCATGGAAAATCCAAGCATGGAGCTTGGTGTGGGAAAGTCCAACATGGGGTTGGCATGGGAAGTCCAAAGCATTGCGAAGCCGTGCGCTTGGTGCTTGGCATGGGAAAGTCCAAAGCATTGCGAAGCTGTGCGCTTGGTGCTTGGTGAGAAATGCATTGCGAAGCCGTGCGCTTGGTGCATTTGGGAAGTCTTGAGGACTTGGTAAGTTCACTAGGCTCGGGGTCCTTGAGTCGGTGAAGGATGGCATTGCGAAGCCGTGCGCTTGGTGCATCCGAGGGACCGCCGGACGGGGAGCGAAGGGAGTGAGCCCAAAGGAAGCATACTTCTAGGGCATGAGACGCGAAGGATGGCGTTGCGAAGCCGTGCGCTTAGCGCGATCCGAGGGACGAGGCCGAGGGAAGAGAGCTTGGGGAACTCCGTGTGGACTTGGCCAAGTGGCTAAGATCGAATGTCGGAGGCTCAAACATGGTAATGTTTGAGGTTTTAGCCGACATCATCGATCGGTAGCATAGGTGCCGATCGCTTCTAGGTCGTCGAATAGGTTCGACCGGTGTTCGATCGAACCGTAGATCGGATCGATCGCCGAGGAGGGCAATGATCGATGGATGATCACCGATCCCGCCAAGGGATGGCACGATCGATGACATGCATGGGCAGCATGGAGTCGAGCTCGCCGGACTCGGATCGATGGATGATCACGACTAATGGGTGCCATCACGATGATGTGATCCGCTGGAACTTGTCCGACTGGATCCGCCGTTGTGAGACAACGGCAACGATATCAGTCGACTGATGGTCACGATCAGTCGACTGATGGGCGCGAGATCAGCTTGATGCAGGTTATAAAAGGAGCTCAAGAGGAGGATTTCGCCTAAGACTTTAAGGGAGCTATTGGAGGGGAATTGCTGCTGCATTCCAGTCCTTCAAGAGCCAACCAAAGCAAGCAACAAACAAGTGATCAAAAGCAATCGGTGAAAAGAGTTTCTTTTGTATTGTATTTGTATTCTTGTTTGTATTTCTATATTACTTTGTAATTGCTTGTGAGAGGTTTCTCCACCTCCGACGTGTTGTCGAGAAGGAGTTTGAGTTAGTGTCGTGAGCATAACTAGAGCTCGAGGAGCTCGCCCGTGGAGTAGGAACCATTCGGTTCCGAACCACGTATATCGTGTGTATTGCATGTGCTTGTGTTGTTGTTAGTATTATTATTGTTTCTATTATTTCCGCTGCACTAACAACAATCGTAGACAAGCAACGCAACGAAAACGAGCAAAGTCCGGCATCCAACGAACGAGGGCTATTCACCCCCCTCTAGCCGGCCAACCGATCCCCCAACAAATGAAGGGGCATGGAAAAGAAAAGAGGAACTTCCCTTCCTCCCTTTATAAAGAAGAAGGAAGTTCCCATTTGGCCACTTCTTCCTCTCCTCTTCATCCTCACCGAAACCACCTTGCTCCCCCTCTCCATTTGCACCTTTGGCCGAAATCCCTCCAAGCAAGAAGAAGCTAGGGTTGGCTTCCATTAGGTCATCTTCCAACAAAAAAAAAAGCAAAGCGAAGGATGTAAGATTTCCTCACCTGCAGTATATTAGTTTTGTAGGATGAAATACATGAAAGAAATAGGGGTTTGGGAGCTTCATATGTTTCGGCCAACTAATGTCTTGGGCTAGGATTCATGAAATATGCTATTAGGGAAACCTTTTATATGTTGTATGCTCCAAGTAGGGATCCTTAGGTAACAAAAGTCCAAGGGTTTTAACCCTATATGTTTCGGCCACCAAGGGTTTAGGGTTAGGGTTTCATGAAGAGCTCCCCCTTATGAAGTTAGGTTATGATATAGGCTTACATGAATAGATGTAGGTGATAAAAATTCCAAAGATATTAACCCTACAAGTTTCGGCCAACCCATGAAATTAGGGTTAGGGTTGCATGAAAATATTTCTAAGGATACTATGATAGGTTATAAGGCTTCATGAATGAATTTTAAGGGGCAAACCCAAGCTTGAGCCCCTCACAAGTTTCGGCCAACCCATGAAATTAGGGTTAGGGTTGCATGAAAATATTTCTAAGGATACTATGATAGGTTATAAGGCTTCATGAATGAATTTTAGGGGGCAAACCCAAGCTTGAGCCCCTCACAATTTTAGGCCAACCCATGAAATTAGGTTTATGTTAGCATGAAAATATATCTAATGATACAATGATATTTTATAATGCTTCAAGAATGAATTTTATTGTACAAACACAATCTTGAGCCCATCACAAGTTTCGCCAACCAAGGAAACTAGGGTTAGGGTTGCAAGAAAAAGGCTTCTAAGGAACTAGGGATGTTGTATGCCTCATGTAGGAGTTTTAGGTGATGAACATGCTTTGTGATTAATATGCCATGAATATGCCAAAGAAATAGGCTTCATGTTATGATGTAATGTGCCATGAAATATGCTTAGGTGATGAACATGTTTTTATGATTTAATATGCCATGGATATGCCAAAGAAATAGGCTTCATGTTATGATGTAATGTGCCATGAAATATGCTTAGGTGATGAACATGTTTTTATGATTTAATATGCCTTGAATATGCTTAGGAAACATGCTACATGTTGATGATGTAATGTGCCATGAAATATGCTTAGGTGATGAACATGTTTTTGTGATTTAATATGCCATGAATATGCCAAGGAAATATGCTTCATGTTTATGATGTAATGTGCCATGAAATATGCTTGTATGATGAACATGTTTATACTTTAGGACCCCTTTAGGGTACTCTTATGTTATGAATGCATGTGTCCTTATGATAAGATGGAGATGCTTCCCTTTCATGTAGGGATCAAGAGCTCTCCTTATGATAAGATGGAGATGCTTCCCTTTCAAGTAGGGATCAAGAGCTCTCCTTAAGATAAGATAAAGTGGAGATGCTTCCCTTTCAAGTAGGGATCAAGAGCTCTCCTTATGACAAGATAAGATTAAGATGCTTCCCTTTTTATGTTGGGGATCAAGAGCATTCTTTATACTATGACAAGAAAAGAAAGGAATTAAGTATTTTACTTTGTAAGAGGTTAAGTACCCGACCCGTCAGGTGGTCGTTAATCAAATCCATAGGGACATAAGAAGACGTAAGAGGTCTTGCCCTGGTAAGACGTAAGAGGTCTTGCTCTGGTAGGTCTGGTGGCTCGCTACCCCAGCCTATTAGGGAACGTGCATTATGTGGTACTTAACCTGGGGCCCCCCAAACAAGTTATGATGATATTGAAGTATCTATATGTATATGTTTTGAAAAGAAAAGACTTTTATGAAATTGTGTATGCTTATGTTAAAGATTATGAATGCTTACGAACTCGTCCTTTATGCATTTTAGATGCTATGAAGTTATGATGCTTGCAGTAGTTTAAGAATACTTGTGATTATGTGCCTTATTCATGTTTAGGATTTATATCATTATAAATGTTTATGCTCAAGTTAAAAATGCTTATGATTATGTCCTTTATGCATGTTAGACTCTATGAAGTTATGATGCTTACAGTAGTTTAAGAATGTTTGTGATTATGTACCTTATGCATGTTTAGGATTTATATCATTATAAATGTTTATGCTCAAGTTAAAAAAATGCCTATGATTATGTCCTTTATGCATGTTAGACTCTATGAAGTTATGATGCTTGCAGTAGTTTAAGAATACTTGTGATTTTGTGCCTTATGCATGTCTAGGATTTATGTCATTATAAATGTTTATGCTCAAGTTAAAAATGCTTATGATTATGTTCTTGAAGCATGTTAGATTTTACTAAGTTATAATGCTTATAGTAAGAACATTGGGGTTTATGTACTTCCTGCATGTCTAAGATTTATATCATGAATGCTTATGTTTAGATTATGCCCTGCTTGGTGTTAATTATGCTTAGCATGCTGATGTAAACTCTATGTCATGCTTAGGTTTCATTACATGGTATGTTGTTGATTAGTGTTACTATGGAATACTTAGGCCATTTATGCTAGCATGCTTATGTTTCTAATTGCTTGATGAAGTTCGTGTTTTTTTTGTGAGTAGGCAAGAATCTTACTAAGCTTTATGCTTATAGTTTATGTTGTCCATATACTGCAGGTCAAGGGAACTTGAACTAGAGGAGGTAGCAGGAAGGGCCCAGTGTGTGTGATAGTGGCATGGTGGAGAAAGACCCTACTACTATCTGCTTATATTTATATGCTCAATTAACAACTTAAGACCTTGCTTCCGCTTATAAGACTTGTGAATTATTAGTACCATGTTGGATATTGCTTAGTTATGTTATTGTTCAATTACTTAAGAAAGTTGATGTGATAGAACTCACGAATGGATCCTTATGATGGGCATGTTATGAAATGAGATAAGATATGGTAACATGCTAACTATGAATAAGATAGGTGATGCATGTAGAAAGGAAGGTTTATGCCATGATAACATGCTTAAGTAAATGGTGAAATGATCCATGTGTATTATGTTTTAAAAGAAAAAAAAAGAAAGGGTAAAGTAGCGCATACGAGAGCAGATAAGGGCGCGCATACTCATTAGAGTGACCATATGGTTCTCTGCATATATAGATATGTCAATGAAGTTCTTACTGTGGCTTAAGTGCGATGTTCCTTAGACTTGCGGTATTCAAGTCATCTTGATCATGGAGACTTATGCTTTGACATCTTAAGCAAATATCTCTAAGGAGATGTGGACCCGGGATGATTGGGTATAAGTCGAAGTGATCGAAGGTGTTTGAATAGCCTATAAAGGATTCACCACTCCTTGCGAGGAGATGTATACCCATGGCCTCTCGTCGGATTTTTACTAAAGTCTTTGGCCAAAGCATTATATGTTTAGAGTAAGGTACTCTTCGATACATGTGGAGTAACTAGAATCCGTAGGACGAGGAAATGATACTTGGGCTAGGTGTGACGTAGTCAGCCTAGTGGGGACCGACACAATAGACCATGTCCTGAACCAAGTGGGTATAAGATGAGTGAAGGGAATGGGGCACGAATCATTCGAGCTGCTGAAGGGTTTCAGAAATAGTTCTAGATCAACCGTTGATCTTTTCGGTTAATTGGGGATCATGATGTACTACTAGGTGCCACCCATGATCGTTCTATAATTAATGGTTAATTATAGACGGCCAACATAAACCGAGAACCTATTTGGTCACACGCACAACGAGCGTAATCCAAAGGATTTAAAACGACCTTGAGAATGGGATTCTCAGACCGAGAGAACTAGGTTTGGTTGGACCAAACATGAAGCGAGCATGAAATCGTTTCAGTCACAATGGAAGCATGGATGGGCCGTGTCTTATGAAGACATAATGGATGGACCAAAATGGTTTGGTTCTAATCCAATGGAGGAGAATAAACCAAAGGGTTTGGTTTATTTTAAACGAATGAACCAAAAGTTGGTTCGGTTCGTTTTAACTTAAAATAAACCATCATGGTTTGGCTTATTTTAACTTATCTTAATGGAGCGGGTTAACGGACCTAATGGTTATGATCCAATTGTTAGTGAAAGCCCTAGAGCCAATCATGTGATGATTGTTGTATGGACTTTATTGTATCATATTCCTATTTATAAAGGCATGGTTATAATATTTACTTGTATTGGTGCCAAATAACTAAATATAATAATGTCCTTGAGTAGTAGGTTCTTATCTATATCAATCGATTGGTTGAATCGATAATGAGATGATATAGAGAACACTACTCTTGATCATTCCTAGTCGAGTATTAATATTCAGGGACAATGTTAATGCGTAGAGACTAGCATGTAGGTCAACAAGATGACTTGATCTCACAAGTCATGGATATGAGATATCAAGTTGACACATGGGTATGCATTGGAGAATGTATACTGAATGACCCGCCATGAGAAAGTATCATGGATCATTATATGAGTGTCATATACTTTCTCATGTGGCTATTAGTATGACTATTAGTCCTTAGACCTGAAGTCACCATGGTTCCCTACATAAGGAGTTGCATACTTTGGCTTCGTCAAACGTCACCCGTAAATGGGTGGACTATAAAGGCGATTCGGGTATGTAGCAATCTAATTATGCGGAGGGATGTGAGTGATGTAGATGGGATCTATCCCTCCTATATGACGGGGGTGACATCGATATTCTTGATAGAGTGAGACCACGAAGTGCATGGCCATGCCCAAATGAGTCAATATGAGATATTGAGCTCATTTGATTAGAGTGAGTCTACTTGGAGATCAAGATTTAGATTGTACCGAGGATGACACGGTCTATGCCTCGATTGGTCAATCTAGATGTCAAGGATAGAGGGACATTGTCACATATTGTGAGAGTCACAATTAGTAGTCACAAAGGTGATGTTGGAGCTCAACATTCTTGTAACTTGGGTAGCAATGATGTGTTGCTAGATACCGCTCATTGCTTATGTTCCTAAATCGGTTTAGGGACATTGCCAACGTTACAAGAACCTATAGGGTCACACACATAAGAGCAATTAGATGGAGATTAGGTTCATATGATGAACCATGAGGATTAGGTTCATGGGATGAACCAAATTGGATTAAGAGTAATCCAAATTAGACTAATTGAGTTAGACTCAAGTTGATTCAAGTGTTGAATGAGTCTAATTGAGATTTGATTCATCAAATCAATTTAAATTAATGAATAGAGATTCATTAAATTAAATTGACTTGAGTCAAGTGGTTAGATTTGATCAACCATGGGAGATTAGAGGTCAAGTTTGACTTGACTTGAGAGGGAAGATGAAAGGTCAAGTTTGACTTGACCAAATGTCATGTCATGATGATGACTAGGCATGGCCGGCCAATGATGGTGCTCCACATCATCATTGACTTGGTCAATTGGTGCCACATCATGAGGGAGACCAAGGGTCATGGGAGTTACATGCATGCATGTAACCCCCCCTCCATGAAGTGGCTGGCCACTTAGGGGTTATGGGTGGTGAATTCATTTTGAGGAGTTACTCTCATAACTTCATCTTCTTCCTTGGAACTTTTTCTCTCAAGCTCTACCTCTCCAAACCTAATCTTGCCGAAATTCCTAAGGGAGTGCTAGCACACTCTAAGGCATTTCTCTCCACCTATTGCTTGTGTGGATACCATAGAGGAGTGTGCACTTGACACTCTCGAGTTCCGACGAACTTTTGGACGAGCGGGATAAGCGAAGGGCGTCGCTACGAGGGTAACATTCTAACCTCTTAGATCTAAGGTAGATCTAGGATTTCTGTAAGCACATACATGTAATTATAATTTTTATACTTCGCACGGATCCGTGGCCGGGGCTTCCGAGGTTTCCGCAACGCAAAAAGCGGTTTTTGCGGCTCGGAAAAACCCAACAGTGGTATCAGAGCCACGTGCGAAGCATGTATGTGTTTCGTTTTTGTAGTTTTTATATTAGATATAAAAATTACAGATTTATATGTTTCTGTAAATTTTCTTATTTTATAGAATTTTTGGGTATTTTTCTCGTAGAGTCGAAGCAATGAGTGTTGGGACACTCGTAGGCTTCAACCGTCGAGAAAAACTCTCCGAATCAACGAGTTCTCGCTTTAGGTTTTTGGGACAGAGACTTAAGTCGCTGTAAGATCATTGTAGGGACACTCGCGAAGTTTATTTTGCGAGTAGGAGCGCTGCCCCTATCCCCGAAAGGGGTCATGTCCCGCGATCGCGCCCGGAAACCGCTTAGCGGGACCGTTTCGGAGGGGTGACTCATAAATTCAAAATAAATTAGGAAAAATTATAGAAATTTTCTGTAAAAATACATAATTTAGAATTATGTATAATTCTGTGATTGTCATGGCCCAATAACCCAATTGGATTGGATTATGTGTGTTGTAATTCATAATACGGCCTGCGTGCCGTTTTGTGGTTGTGCGTGTTGTAAAGTGTTTGCGACCTGCGCGTCGCACCTATTCTTTTAATATTCTAGTTGTAAATAGTTTTAGACTCGAATGTAACTCGAGTTTCGTATTTGTAATGTACAAAAATGGAGCAGTGGAAAGTCCACTTGAAGACGAGCTTACGAGAAGGGTGACGACGACACATGGCGGTCAAAGGAAGCGCTTGGAGAAGCCGCTAGCCTTAGGTTGACCGTCCGATCTTCTCATTGGCTTGAGAAGATCGTAGTAGGGCCATGACTATATCACATTTAATGATATATATATATGTTGATATATATATATGTATATTTAATTGATTTTGCTTGTATGTATGTGATGCATGCTAGTAGAAAAATGTTTGTATGTATATGATGCATGCTAGGTTAATTTTCTTGTATGTATATGATGCATGCTAGAATAATTAATGTATGTATATGATGCATGCTAATATAGGATAATAAAGGCCTAAATGCGTATAAGATACACATTACGATTAGATTAGATCATAATCGAATCAACTCGAAAATGCCTACCGAGCCTTGATACCCATCACTACCTCGATCATTTGTTGTTGTTGAATCTGCCAAAGCAGAGCAACGCATATTATCTTGGTAGGGTGCGGAGGGACAATCTTGGTCCCGCCTATCACGACTCGGGTTAGAGTAAGCTCAATTAGATTGAGCAAAACTAGTTAACTCAATTGGATCGAGTAGAACTATAGGCATATTCCAATCGTTGGAAAGATAGGTTAAGATCGCATTTACACTAAATCTTGGGCGATTTAGCCAAAGCTAACTCAAGGTCTTTTGTAAATGTGGGTCTTAATCCTATAAACAAGAGTTGCATAGAGATGTAATCGGTAATGTGTTACCCACCGATCGTACTAAGTCTTGGGCGATTTAGCCAAAGCTAACTCAAGGCTTAGTATGATGTGGATCTTGTCCCGCAAGAATTATAGCTAGTTTGTATGAATCTAATAAAAGTGGTTTGACCACATCCATAATTCGATTCTACAAAATTCCTATAATTTAGTGGGAGCATCATTTGATTAAAGGCCTAATTAAATGATAAAAGGAATATGATATTAATTCTCTGCATTGTATGTTGTAGATAACTATGTCGACAACCACGAACACTCTCTCTCTGCGATCCGTCCTTGAGAAGGACAAGCTCAATGGAGCAAATTTCTTGGACTGGTACAGGAACTTGAGAATTGTTCTCACCCAAGAAAGGAAGTTGTACGTCCTGGAGTAGCCCATTCCGGAGGCACCTCCTGCCAATGCCTCGCGAGCTGACAAAGATGCTTACAAGAAGCATCAAGATGATGCATTAGATGTGTCATGTCTAATTCTCGTGACCATGAACTCTGAGCTTCAGAAGCAACACGAGTTCATGAATGCTTATGATATGGTTGGACATCTTCGTCAACTATATCAAGGACAAGCTAGGCATGAGAGATATGAAGTCTCTAAGGCATTATTTGGGTCCAAAATACAAGAAGGGACTCCCGTAGGTACATATGTACTCAAGATGATTGGGTACGTAGAAAACCTACAAAGGCTGGGATTCCCACTTGGCCAAGAGATGGCCACTGACCTAATCTTGCAATCTTTGCCATAAGCCTTCAATCAATTTGTCATGAATTATAACATGAATGAAATTGATAAGCCATTGCCTGAAATGCTCAGCATGTTGAGAACTGCAGAGCTTAACCTTAAGAAGGGTAAACCTGACACCATTTTGATGGTGCAGAAGAAGAAAGGCAAGGGCAAGCCTAAAGGTAAGGGAAAGACCCAAGCCAAGGGCAAAGGCAAAGAACTTAAACCCAAAGGAGGGGTAGCCAAGGAAGGGGCTTGCTTCTTCTGCAAGGAAGCAGGACACTAGAAGCGTAACTGCAAGGCATACCTGGAAGATCTTAAGAAGAAGAGAAGTGAGACTTCTACTTCAGGTATAAATGTTATAGAAGTCAATCTATCTATTTCTTCATCTTGGGTATTAGATACCGGATGTGCATCTCACATTTGTACCAATGTGCAGAAATGAGAAATAGCAGGGCATTGACAAAGGGCGAGGTGGACCTACGAGTAGGCAATGGAGCAAGGGTTGCTGCTGTTGCTGTAGGAACTTATGATCTATCTCTGCCCTCTAGGCTTGTACTAGAATTAGATGAATGTTGTTATGTGCCTGCCTTAACTAAGAACATCATTTCAGTTTCTTGTTTGGACAAGAAAGGATTTTCATTTATAATAAAGAACAAATGTTGTTCAGTTTATTTAAATGATATGTTCTATTGTAGTGCACCTCTAATGAACGGACTCTACTTTCTAGACTTAGAGAGCCCTATCTATAACATAAGTACCAAGAGGTTCAAGTCAAATGAGTTGAACCAAACCTATCTCTGGCATTGTCGGCTAGGTCACATAAATGAGAGTCGCTTATCTCAGCTCCATAAGGATGGGCTGCTAGACTCATTTGATTTTGAATCATATGACACAAGCGAGTCTTGCCTTTTAGGTAAGATGACCAAGACTCCCTTTAGTGGACACAGCGAAGAGCATGATTTGTTAGGATTTATACATAGTGATGTATGTGGTCCTTTCAATGTTCGCTAGAGGTGGTTACATGTGTACTTCATTACATTTTGATGACTTGGAGATATGGTTATGTGTATCTTATGACACATAAATCAATCCTTTGAAAAGTTCAAAGAATTCAAGAATGAAGTACAAAACCAGCTTGGCAAGAGTATTAAGATACTTCGATCAGATCGAGGTGGTGAATACCTTAGCCATGAGTTTCGTGACTATCTAGCTGAGTGTGGAATTCTATCCCAACTCACTCCTCCTGGAACACCACAGTGGAATGGTGTATCCGAAAGGAGGAATCGTACCCTATTGGATATGGTACGATCTATGATGAGTCACACAGATCTTCCTATATCCTTTTGGGGATATGCTCTAGACACAAGACCTTTACCCTTAACCGTGTACCATCCAAGGCTGTGGTAAAGACACCATATACGATATGGACAGGGAAAAATCCCAAGATATCTTTTATGAGGATTTGGGGTTGTGAGGCTTACGTTCGACGTCAAGTCTCAAACAAACTGGGACCCAAATCCGATAGGTGCTATTTTGTTGGATATCCCAAGGATACAAAGGGATATTACTTCTACATTCCCAGTCAGCACAAAGTGTTTGTGGGGAAAAGACCGAGTTTTTCTCGAAAGGGATTTTGTTTCTAGAAAAACTAGTGGGAGTACCTTCGATCTTGAAGAAATTCAAGATAAGGACCATAGCACTGAGGCCTTGATGGAGGTTGAACAGGAACCACAAAGTGGTGTGGGTGATGAGGTTGTTGCACAAAGAGTTGTGGAACAACCACCTGTCCAAGTAGACCTACCTCTTCGCAGGTCTGATAGGCACGTCGTCACCGAGAGATACTCATTTCTCTTGTCTGACCATGATGACGTTATGCTCATTGAGAATGAGCCTACCTCCTATCAGGAAGCTGTGATGAGCCCAGATTCTGAGAAATGGCTAGACTCCATGATATCCGAGATGGAATCCATGTACACTAACCAAGTATGGACTTTGGTTGATCCACCTGAAGGGGTCAAACCCATTGGGTGTAAGTGGGTCTTTAGGAGAAAGACTGACATGGATGGACTTACGCATACCTATAAGGGCCGATTGGTGGCTAAAGGTTTCAAGCAAATTCATGGTATTGACTATGATGAAACCTTTTCTCTAGTGGCGATGTTTAAGTCCATTCGGATCTTGCTTGCTATTGCAGCATACCACGATTATGAGATCTGGTAGATGGATGTCAAAACCGCGTTTCTGAATGGAAACTTACTCGAGGATGTGTACATGACACAACCTGAGGGTTTTGTAGATCCACAGCATACTGGGAAGGTATGCAAGCTGCAAAGGTCCATTTATGGGCTAAAGCAAGCTTCTCGGAGTTGGAATCTTCGATTCGATGATGCGATCAAATAGTTTGGTTTCATCAAGAATGAAGATGAACCCTGTGTCTACAAGAGGGTTAATGGGAACACAGTTGTGTTCCTTGTATTGTATGTGGATGACATACTACTCATTGAGAATGACATCCCTTCGCTACAGTCTGTGAAGACTTGGCTGGGGACGTGCTTCTCAATGAAGGACTTAGGTGAAGCAGCCTGTATTCTAGGCATCAAGATCTATAGAGATAGATCTAAGAGATTTCTTGGCCTAAGTCAGAGTACATACATTGACACGGTATTACTTCGGTTTGCCATGCAGAATTCCAAGAAAGGACTTCTGCCGATGTCACATGGTGTGAGTCTTTCGAAGACTCAAAGTCCCTCTTCAGCAGAGGAGAGAGACCGCATGGATAAGATCCCTTACGCATCTGCTATAGGATCTATCATGTACGCCATGCTGTGTACTCGTCCTGATGTCTCGTATGCTTTGAGCATGACGAGTAGATACCAGTCAGATCCAGGTGAGCGTCACTGGATAGCAGTCAAGAATATTCTTAAGTACTTGAGAAGGACTAAAGAATATTTCTTGATATTTGGAGGCGATGAGGAGCTAGCTGTAAAGGGTTACAGCGATGCCAGCTTCCAAACTAACCAGGATGATTACAGATCGCAGTCAGGGTTCGTGTTTTGCTTGAATAGGTAGCACTGTGAGCTGGAAGAGTTCCAAGCAGGACACAGTTATTGATTCTACAACATAGGCCGAATATATCGGTGCTTCTATCTCATTCGTGAGATTGTCGATCGAGGAGATGTGAAGATTTGCAGAGTACCCACAGAGGCTAACATCGCAGATCCCTTGACCAAGGCTTTGGCACAGAAAAAGCATGATGGTCACACTAGGTCATTGGGTATTTGATACAACGATGATTGGCACTAGTGCTAGTGGGAGATTGTTAGTGAAAGCCCTAGAGCCAATCATGTGATAATTATTGTTTGGACTTTATTGTATCATATTCCTATTTATAAAGGCATGGTTATTATATTTACTTGTATTGGTGCCAAATAACTAAATATAATAATGTCCTTGAGTAGTAGGTTCTTATCTATATCAATTGATTGGTTGAATCGATAATGAGATGATATAGAGAACACTACTCTTGATCATTCCTAGTCGAGTATTAACATTCAGGGACAATGTTAATGTGTAGAGACTAGCATGTAGGTCAACAAGATGACTTGATCTCACAAGTCATGGATATGAGATATCAAGTTGACACATGGGTATGCATTGGAGAATGTATACTGAATGACCCGCCATGAGAAAGTATCATGGATCGTTATATGAGTGTCATATACTTTCTCATGTGGCTATTAGTATGACTATTAGTCCTTAGACCTGAAGTCACCATGGTTCCCTACATAAGGAGTTGCATACTTTGGCTTCACCAAACGCCACCCGTAAATGGGTGGACTATAAAGGCGACATCGGGTATGTAACAAATTATGCGGAGGGATGTGAGTGATGTAGATGGGATCTATCCCTCCTATATGACGGGGGTGACATCGATATTCTTGATAGAGTGAGACCACGAAGTGCATGGCCATGCCCAAATGAGTCAATATGAGATATTGAGCTCATTTGATTAGAGTGAGTCTACTTGGAGATCAAGATTTAGATTGTACCGAGGATGACACGGTCTATGCCTCGATTGGTCAATCTAGATGTCAAGGATAGAGAGACATTGTCACATATTGTGAGAGTCACAATTATTAGTCACAAAGGTGATGTTGGAGCTCAACATTCTTGTAACTTGGGTAGCAATGATGTGTTGCTAGATACCGCTCATTGCTTATGTTCCTAAATCGGTTTAGGGACATTGCCAACGTTACAAGAACCTATAGGGTCACACACATAAGAGCAATTAGATGGAGATTAGGTTCATATGATGAACCATGAGGATTAGGTTCATGGGATGAACCAAATTGGATTAAGAGTAATCCAAATTAGACTAATTGAGTTAGACTCAAGTTGATTCAAGTGTTGAATGAGTCTAATTGAGATTTGATTCATCAAATCAATTTAAATTAATGAATAGAGATTCATTAAATTAAATTGACTTGAGTCAAGTGGTTAGATTTGATCAACCATGGGAGATTAGAGGTCAAGTTTGACTTGACTTGAGAGGGAAGATGAAAGGTCAAGTTTGACTTGACCAAATGCCATGTCATGATGATGACTAGGCATGGCCGGCCAATGATGGTGCTCCACATCATCATTGACTTGGTCAATTGGTGCCACATCATGAGGGAGACCAAGGGTCATGGGAGTTACATGCATGCATGTAACCCCCCCTCCATGAAGTGGCCGGCCACTTAGGGGTTATGGGTGGTGAATTCATTTTGAGGAGTTACTCTCATAACTTCATCTTCTTCCTTGGAACTTTTTCTCTCAAGCTCTACCTCTCCAAACCTAATCTTGCCGAAATTCCTAAGGGAGTGCTAGCACACTCTAAGGCATTTCTCTCCACCTATTGCTTGTGTGGATACCATAGAGGAGTGTGCACTTGACACTCTCGAGTTCCGGCGAACTTTTGGACGAGCGGGATAAGCGAAGGGCGTCGCTACGAGGGTATCGTTCTAACCTCTTAGATCTAAGGTAGATCTAGGATTTCTGTAAGCACATACATGTAATTATAATTTTTATACTTCGCACGGATCCGTGGCCGGGGCTTCCGAGGTTTCCGCAACGCAAAAAGCGGTTTTTGCGGCTCGGAAAAACCCAACACCAATAACCATTAAGAGAATTAGTTCTCTATAAAAGAGAGCTTAAGGGATAATTAAGCCCTAATCAAAAAAACCCTAAGTTAGAGTTGCCGCCCACCCCATTGAAGAAGTTGGCACCAACTCCATTGCCGCCGCCCATTGCTCCTCCAACCGGCGTCCAGAAGGTTGCTTCCTTCTCCCTCACCGGCGTCGAGATGTTGCCGGTTAGTGCTCCGGTGATCTCCTTCAAGTTTGGCATCAAGGTGAGCTCTATCTCCCTTGGTTGGCCGGCGCCTATCACCTCCACCAAAGCTGTCCAGTTTTCTGGACAGCTTGTTCTCCTCTCGTCAGAGCGTCGTTTGGACGACGGTTAGAGCTCCGACAGCGGCTAACTTACCGGGGATTCAATCTCCGGTAATCCTCTGAGGTGGAGGACGAAGGATTCGTCAATTGGTTGACGAATACCTCTCCGGAGAAGCGAGTTTTGAGAACTCATATTAGGATCCGAATTTGGATTCGGATCGTGATCATCTCTCGATCACGTCGTCTTCAACACGAGGCTAGTAACCAGTACGAAGACGAAGCTCGTGGCTTAGTGAAGTCATCCCGAGGAACTCGGCGTGGATACGGATAGAGACGATTCTACCGAAGATTGTTCCGGTTGATGTCGTTCCCGCTACACGTCATACGAAAGGTATAACGTAGATAAATTTCCTTTTATTGCAAATTTAAATTTACGGTTATGTCTACACTTGTTGTAATATGCATGCGTGTGTTGTGTGTGTTGTAATAAATGTAGATTTATTATTTTTATTGCTTCCGTTGTGCTCATGTTTGCGAAACATGATCGAACACACACACGCCGCGGTGCCGGAAACCCAACAATATCAAACATAACATATATCATATGTAACATAGCAGCATAAACATGACATATCAAACATAACATGCAACACATATATGACAATTCAACCTAACATGTGAACATAGCAATCAAATCGTGTAACCTATGCAGGATGCTTTTAAAAACATATATTATAGGTACGTAAACATAATCTCAACATATTTGGGCCCGGCATTGTACCACTTCTTCTTCATAATAGCCCGCATCCCTAAATAGACTCGAGGTAGCAAGTCTCGAATCTACTAGGTTACTAGGCCCGATCTTAGTCCGTCGACCTAGGGCAATCGTCATAGCGTAGAAGCCCATCCTAGGCTCGAGTCTTACTCCATCGACCTAGGGCATCTTGGAGCCCATCCCGTACTAGGCCCGATCTTAGTCCGTTGACCTAGGGGCAATCATACATAGAGGTCCATCCTAGGCCCGAGTCTTACTCCATCGACCTAGGGCATCTTAGGAGCCCATCCCTTTGGACCTTGTTAAGGTCTTGGTACAAGCCATGCAGAAGGTAAAATACTTATATTCTTTTATTATAACATAGCTTATTTCATTTTGCAAACATAGCATACTACATTTCATAACATATCATATTTCACTTCATGAACATATCATCTTTCATTTCATAACACATCATACTTCATTTCATAACATGTCATATTTCACTTCATGAACATATCATATTTCATTTCATAAACACATCATACTTCATTTCATAATCATATCATATTCATTTCATGAACATATCGTTTTTCATTTCATAATCATATCGTATTTCATTTCATAACATATCTTAAATATCACATAGACATAGGGCATGGCATAAGGCATAAACATCAAGAGTAAGTAAACACTAACCTAAAGCATGTTATCTTCATCTTGCATCATTTAATATCACAAGTCAACATGAATTCACCCAAACATAAAACACATGTTAACCTAACCTAGAGCATGTTAAAGGACAATGGTTGGCCGAATGGTTCATGTGGGTTTTTAGGGCTAGTCTTTTAACCTAATCCAATTAACATACTAACAACATCATATGCATACAAAACATGAATTAAAACTTCATTGAATTCTCAAAATAAAGGGGTGGCCGAATGGTTCAAGGGGCTTTTAGGGTTAGACTTTTAACCTAATTCAATTAACATACTAACAAATTCAATTAGCATACTAACAAAATCATATGCATACAAAACATGGATTAAAACTTCATTGGAACATCAATACAAGGGGGGTGGTCGAATGGTTCATGAAGGCTTTTAGGGCTAGTCTTTTAACCTAATTCATTCTACAACCCAACATCATCATATGCATGTAAAACAAGATATAGAACTTCAATAAAACACCAAGAAACCCATGTTGGCCGAATGGTTCATAGAGGTTCCTAGGGTTAACCTTTAACCTAATTCATTCTACATCCTAACATCATCATATGCATGTAAAACAAGGTATAGAACTTCAATAAAACACCCAAAAACATGTGTTGGCCGAATAGTCCATAGGGGTTTCTAGGGTTATCTTTTAACCTAATTCATTTTACATCCTAACATCATCTTCTTCTTACAAAACATGATATAGAACTTCCTTGGAACATCAAAACTAAGCTTGGCCGAATATATCATAGGGATTTCTACACAAAACAATCAACAGAAAGCTACTCATATGCAGGTGAGGGATACTTACATCCTTCGCGTTTCTTTTTGGTTGGAAAAATAACCTAAAGGAAGCAACCTAGCCTTGCTTCTTGCTTGGATGGGGTTCGGCCAAGGATGGAGAGGGGGAAGCTCTAGGATTCGGTGAGGAAGAGGAAGAAGAGGAGAAAATAAATTTTGTAACTCATGCCCCCTCATTCCCCCTATTTATTCACTTGAAGAGTCCCTTGATCTCCCTTACACTTAACCATAATTTCCCCTATTCCTCTAATGAGAAAATCTTATTGGGCTTCTGGTTAGTGGATGCATCTATAGGGCTTGGCTATCTCTAGAGGTTTGGAGTTCAATTCTTAGGCCTTGCATCCCTTTTGGCTTATTTTCTTTTATTTTTGAAAAAGCCCACATAAAGCCCAATATCATCAAGCCAACAATTCTTGTAAAATTGCTAGAAATTTTATGGGCGTTACACCCCAAGTATGACTAATTCATACTTGAAAACATACCCTAAGCCTAAACTTAACCTTCTAGCTTCTCCATCAGCCTTGCGCCTCTAGGATTTGTTTGAGTCCATGACTCCATCCATGTGCTTGCCTTCAAAAGCTTCATTCGGTTTCGTCATGCTTTGGGTTTCTTCTTTGCCAAAATACGCTTGGACTTTACGCTGCCAAGACTACATGCTTGGACTTTATGCCGCCAAGACTACATGCTTGGACTTATGCCGCCAAGACTTGCCTTTGGTCTTTCTTTGCCAAGGACTGCTTGGACTTTACGCCGCCAAGACTACATGCTTGGACTTACACCGCCAAGACCTTTCCTTTGACTTCTCTTTGCCAAGATCACACTTGGACTTGTCTTTTACCAAGTCTTCATACTTGGATTTTCCTGTCACTTAAACATGTTCACAATTAGATCACAAAATATTGCCTAACTTAGATGATTATCTAAACATCAAAATATATAAATGCTTGGGGCATTGTTGCACCAACAAGATCTACATCTGGAATCAGGAGTGAGGTCCTAACATCTCACGCTCATCTACATGGATAAGTACACAAACACATTGATCCTATGTGTTGTGAGATGTTTTGGCTCCTTAAATCTATAGGTGCATGCTTTCTAGGGTAAGTCCTAGGCTAGTTCCATTTGCATGAAAAATAAAAAATAGAGTATAAAGAAAAGTATAAGTTTTTAAGTTCTACTCTCTTATGCACATACCTAATTTATGTCTAAGCAGACTAAACTCTGCTTCGGGTAAATGTTTGGTAAACAAGTCTACTAGGTTCGATTTGGACTCCACATATTCGAGTTGTATGGTCCCATTAGCTACATGTTCTCGAATGAAGTGGTGGTTGACCTCTATATGTTTGGTCCTAGAGTGGCATATAGGATTTTTGGTTAAATTAATTTAACTAATGTTATCGATGCAAATTTTAGTGTTGTTAAAATTTAGGTTAAAGTCTTGGAGAGTGTGCTTCATCCAAAGAAGCTGAGCTACACACTCACCCATCGCGACGTATTCGGCTTCGATGGTAGATAAGGCAATACAGTGTTTCTTTCTACTACACTAACTCACTAGACTCGAGCCGAGAAGTTGACAACAACCACTCGTGCTCTTTCTATCGAGTTTACTACCGACATAATTTGAGTCGGAGTAGTCGATTTGTTCAAACTCGATAGATCTAAGGTACCAAATCCCTACGTTTAGTGTACCCTTTAGGTATCTAAGGATACGTTTAACTAACGTTAGGTGTGACTGATTAGCACACATTTGGAACCTTGCGACTTACTGCGAATAAAATATTGGGTCGACTGGCAGTTAAGTATAAGAGACTACCTATTGCACTCCTATAGTATTTAAGGTCTATCAGTTTGCCTTCTAAGTCTTCTCCTATATTAACATTTGTGGCCTCAGTGTATTTATTACCTTAGCATTTTGCATTCCAAATTGATTAATTAATTTCGTAGCGTATTTATGTTGGTGTAAATAAATTCCCTCTTTAGTTTGTTTAATTTGTAATCCTAAGAAAAAAGTTAATTCTCCTACTAAGTTCATTTCAAATTCACTTCCCATTAGTGAAATGAACTCATTTATTAGGATTGAGTTGGTTGTTCCAAAAATTATGTCATCTACGTAAATTTGGGCAATAAAGATTTCTTTGCCTACGGATTTTACGAAAGTGGTTAGGTCGACTAGGCCTTAGCTAAACACTTTAGACTTGAGATAAATAGAGATCCTTCCATACGAAACTCTAGGAGCCTTTTTAGTCCATATAAGGATTTCTTAAGTTTAAAAACATGGTCAAGTTTGTCTAAGCTTTCGAATCCTGAGGGTTGGCTAACGTAGACTTCTTCCTTTATAATTCCATTTAAGAACGCTGATTTCACATCCATTTGAAATAGTTTAAATTCTTGATGTGCAGTGTATGCTAATAACATTCTGATCGATTCTAGTCTAGCTACAGGGGCATAGGTTTCATCATAATCTAACCCCTCTACTTGACTAAAACCTTTTGCGACCAATCTCGCTTTATTTCTAACTACTTCACCTTTGTCATCGAGTTTGTTCCAGAATACCCACCTTGTTCCAATAATCGATTTATCTTTAGGTGGTGGTACTAATTCCCAAACTTCATTCCTAGTAAATTGAGCTATCTCTTCTTGTATAGCAATAATCCAATCGGGATCAAGAAGGGCTTGTTCAATTGATTTGTGTTTGATTTTCGAGATTAAAGAGATTTGACTAAGGTTTCTGTATGATGCTCTAGTTCGAACCCCTAGGTTGGGATCACCTATCACCTGATCAATAGGGTTATTCGATTGTAACCTAGACTGACTCGGGTTAAGATTTATACTAGACTCATTTTCATGGTCAGATTCGAGTCTAGTATTAATCGGTTCATCAATTGGTTCTACTCTGGGTTTAGTGGCTTTATCTCCTTCGTCGAATACAACATTAATGGTTTCTTCGATATATAGGGTTTCATTATTGTAGACTCTATAGGTTCTACTTGTGGTTGAGTATCCTAGGAATATTCCAATATTTGTTTTAGAGGTGAATTTGCCTAGGTAGTCTTTAGTATTTAGGATATGTACCCTACATCCGAATACCCTAAAGTATTTAATGTTAGGTACTTTATCATGGTAGATTTCGTATGAGGTCTTAAGGTGCCTCTTGACTAGTAGGATTCTGTTTTGAACATAACAAGTCGTACTAACGACTTCTGCCTAAAATCTATCGGTTAGGATGTACTCGTTTAACATTGTTCTAGTGGCTTCTTGTAGGGTTCTATTCTTTTGCTCGATTAGACCATTTTTTTTTGTGGGGTTCTAGGACAAGAGAACTCATGGTGGTATCCGTTTAGATTACAAAAGTCGGTGAACCTGTGGTTTTCGAATTCACCACCATGATCGCTTCTAAGTCTTTTAATCTTAAGGTTCTTTTCATTTTCTATAAATTTACATAAGTTGGTAAGTTGGTCTAAGGTATCACTTTTGTGTTTAACGAACCTAACCCAGGTGAACCTAGAGTAGTCATCAATTATGACTAAGCAAAATTGACTCCCATTTAATGACTTGGCTCCATGAGAATCGAATAGGTCCAAGTGTAGGCGCTTAAGCACACTTTTGGTTCGTTCTTGGTTAGTTAGTTGATGTTGTGCCCTAGTTTGTTTACCTTGTTGACAAGCATTACAGATTTTATTATCCAAGTTGTTAAGGTTGGGCAAGCCTCTGACTAAGCCACTCTGAATCACCTTGTGAATGAGTCTTGGGTGTGAGCGGCCGAGTCGTCGGTGCCACAATCAGGATTCCTCTTGCTTTGTCATAAGACACTTAGTTGAGGAGTTGGGTAAATTAATTGTATAGATGTTGCTATTCTTATTTTCTTTAAGTATTGTTTTAGAGGTTTCATTAGTTTTAATTAAGCATTCATTTTCTAAGAATATAACCTTATAGTTGTTGTCACACAATTGACTTACACTAAGTAAATTATACTCAAAATTTTTGACTAATAAAACATTTCGAATTGTAAAGTTAGAGTTTAACTCAATATCACCTGATCCGATGATTTTGAGCTTGACATTGTTTTCGAAAGCTACCGATCCTTGATTTTTTAATCTGAGCTTCGAAAATTTCAGTCGATCTCCGGTCATGTGTTGGGAGCACCAACTGTCCAACATCCATTGATCCTACACATATAGTAGTTGGATCGGATATTGAAATTTGAGATTTAGTTGAAGTTTATTAGTCCTAGAGTCATCTCACCCTTTCTACATGATCAAACATGTTATCCTTATGTGTTATGTGAGATGACTTTAATTTTACTTGATTAAATTTAATGAATTGAAACTAATCAACCTTGGGTTAGATTCAGATTTAACCCTAAGCTCGTCAAGTAACTTTTCAGAGAAGTTGGCTTCCAGGTCGTGGCAAGGCACAGAGGCCTTCTTTGATCGAAACAACGGCCACTTCCTTAGACAAAGCCAAATTTAAGAAATCGATTACTTGAATCACTTAAGATTACTTCCTGGTCTAACTAGTTAAGGATACGGTGAGGTAGCTTCAACTAGTTCAACTTAGTCAAGTGCACCAAGCTAGATACGCCTTATCTAGTTCGGACGCACAAGACTTCGTTTCCCTAATGTACTATCATCTCGCCGCGTCCTAGTACTATATTATCAAGATTGATGAGTTATTGACCCTAACTAGCCATTCTAAAAATTAAAACAAAAACTAAGCATGCAAGTCTAATGTCATGTAATAGAGCAAACAAATTTAGTACTAGCTCCCCCTGGACCATTGAATCGATTCGGTCTATCCACGTAGTGGATTTGATCCTTGGGAACCCAGTACTTATTAGATCCTAGTTGTGAAATTAAGGCGGTCTTAGGGACCCATGCTTGGACTTGTTTTCTATTATGATTTACAATTGACATATATGACTTGTTGGTTGTATTTGATCTAAACCCTAGTCCAGCCTTGTTGTACACGGCCCTTTGTGATCCAAGTAGTAGGTCAAGTCCCTTGTTTTCCAAAGTAAACCTTTCCAATGTTTGCTTAAGATCTTCGACTTGTCCTATCAGAGCCCTAGGTTGTGAAGTCCACTTTCAGATTTTATTTCGTTCGGACATCGAGTTTTGCTTTACTCAATTTTGGTTTTGTGTGTTCTAGGATCTGGTTGTTGCAGACATCTCCGAGCTACAAGGTTTAAGGTATGATAACTGTTATCACATATCTTTCTGTTGGCTATGCATTTAGTTGCTTATAATAGGAATGACTTGTAAGATACAAAAAAAATAAAAAAACATAATAATAATAATAATAATATCTCATGTGAATTAAGAAATTTTCTTATATAATTTCTCAAGAATTCACAGAAATTTTTCCGAATTTAAAAGGGGTCCACACGAGAGAGATTTAAGCTTAAATGGTTGGTTGGGTTAGCTTTAGGTTAACTTGGGCTAGCTTGGACTTAAACTAAGCTAGCTTAACCCTAAGAAACTGATTCTTAAAAGCTAAACCCGACCCGATCGACGCATTCAGTTCACCGCGTGCCGATTTCTTCCTCGTGGTAGACTCTTTCCCCGATTCTTCTTCCTCACCATCGCCGACGGCTCCCTCTCGATCTCGACGGTGGCACCTCTTCTTCTCTCCGGTGTCGAGCTCCTGCATGAGGTTTGCTCAGCTCGGCGTCGCTCTCTTCTTCCACCACTTCGTGCCGAGATCTCGATCGTGCGGCACGCCAGCCGATGCCCAAACTCTCCGTCGCCTCTCCCTCCTGATCTCGGCGGCAGCGAGCTCCTCTAGCCATCGGGTTTGTTTCAGCACATGGGGCGATCACTGCAACAACCGAGTCAGCTCCTCCGATCGCCTTGATCGGCCGCTCTACCCTTTCCCCTATTCATTGTCGCAGCTCACCTCTGTCGATGATTTTCCACCGTCGACGCTGAGCTAGTCGATCTCCGCCCGATGCTGCCTTATCACCACTGTCGGAGCTCCCCGTCATCAGCCTAATCGGAGCTGTTGTCGACTGATTTCTATCGTCTACCTATTCCGATCGAGGTGGATCGCCATTGTCAATAGTTTCTCTTCGATTTCAGCCGCTCCAGGATGGATCTACCGTCGTCGTCACTTAGGCAAGAGTTTCTTATTTAGTGATGGTGCTTTTGGCTTTTGATCTCTGCTGTGTAAGCTCCTCTGCTCGTGCATCACCGCAGTCGTGGAGGCGACACTGCCTTTCATTACTACCCTCTGCACCAGTATTTTTGGCCTACCTTCAGCCGTGGTAGTGGCCAATGAGCGACGGGTGTTGATCCCATGAATCCGAGTATTTCCTTGTCGCAACTGCAGCTCCACCGTCGGTTACCCCACTAGTTGTTGTCCTCGGAGTCATTGTTAGTCGCCATTAACATGATCCTATGGAGCAAAGAATGGGGGTAAGTGCTTGATCCATTTTTTTTTTATCAGAGGAGTTAGATGTGTGAGCCTACTGTGGATTCTTAATTTGTAGGTAAAAAATAGAAATCAGAGCACAGGTTGCGATGGAATAAGTTGATCCTTCCAAATTTGAAACTTCAATTGTTGGATCCAAAGGTTGAGTAACTGAGATTGAATTTGGTAAGTCACGATCTGGATGTTATTGATGTATACCAGTATTGTTTAGTCAATTGATATGTGCAGATTGGATTTTTCCCTTAAATAGATCAAGGGATTGATTATGATTGAATCAGAGTTAGGACTTGTTAATGTTGTATGATAATTGCAGGACCTTGATTCAAGACAGATTTGCGGGCACGAAGGTCATCAACATGATCTACATTGTAGGTGGGTAATATCTACCTGGTCCGGTAGTTTTGATCAAATTCCAGTGCATGAATTTGGATATATGTTTATACCTGTTTACCTTAAATCTACCGTTATTTAATCATATGCTTGTACTGCCTTGACCTTTGAGATATTGTTGTTACTTCATTGATTATCTAGCATGGATAGGAACTATAAACCCTATTATGTGTTAGCCGATGGATGTTCAGTAAGTACAGGTGGTTAGGGTTATCCTTGTGACCTCAGATTGGATTACTGTGTTACATCACTAGGGTTAGGTGATGGTTTAGTTATGGAGTCGATTGTTGTATCGTACATATGTTAGTTTTGCATCTATGGTGGATCTAGTTGTTCGTGCATAGATAAATGTGTGTGGTTGTCAGTATGTGGTTATGGACTAGAGGTCCTAGCATGATTGTATATCCATTATGGAGCGTATATCTGTGTATGGTTATATGGATGGTCGATAGTATCTCGCTACTGACTAGAGGTCTTAGCATGGTTGACTATTAGATGAGTATGACTCTTTGTACGATAGAGAGTCTTGTGGATTGTAGTCCTTGCATAGTTGACTTTTTGTTGAGCAGGACTCCCCGTGAGATAGGGAGTGTTGCGAGGATACTTGTGTGGAGCTATGCATCATTACATTTGCATGCATGCTATTGACTGGGTCTCCCTTGTGGTTGAGACGGGTCATCAGTCATCCTGCCTCCCCGGCCACTCGGGGTAGTGGTAGCAGGGTTGAGGGCAGAGCATTGGATGTGCCGCGCTTGACCACTATAGATGGTGGTAGCTGGAGATGCGCACCTGGCCACTGTGCAGAGTGTTGTTAGCACTCGCCCACTATAGACGGTGGTTGTGTGACGTGAAGTTGTCCTATGTGCGGTGCTTGTCTACTCATGGGTAGGGATGGCGTGGCTTGCAGCAGGGACCCCTAGGAGTAGTTAGCTCTTTACGCTTATACGCTACTCAGTCATACTACCCAACTCGGCTACTCGAGAGTAGTGGTAGCTGGAGTCGGGCTAGTTGTCATTGTCGTGCCACCCTGGCCACTCTGGGGTCGTGGTTGGATGGGTCCACAGACAGTGACCATGCATATGCACTGCTGATATATATGTATGTATGCATGTATTTGATATATGTTTTACATATGCCTGTGAGATGTTGTATTTGATTGAGCTATGATTGTTGCACATGCTTGTACATCATGATACATGTCATTTGCATTTTATATACTGCTGTGTGTTGAGCATGATATATGTGTTGGTCCAGACTATTGTATGCATTTGATTAGCATCATGTCATAGTGTGGTATGGACCGGGATGTTATTACATGTGATTATATCTTTATTCATATGTGTTGAGTGTATGGGATTGACTTTGCACATTATATGGGTTATGTTATTGTATATCTGTTCAGGATGATATAGCATATGGTGTTGCAGACTATCAGGTACATTGGTACATTACTTCATGTTCAGTTGATCAGTTTAGTATATACATTGAGTATGACTATACTGTGGTTACTTGTTATCAGATTTGGATAGGACTGTATGTCTATTGGACTCATGTTGTATACCTGTAGATCTTCACATGTATACTTGTAGATTTCTATATCCTTATATGTTGTTCATGCACTTTCTACATATTACCCCTGAGTTTATACTCACCACCTGTCGCCCAGATAACAGGTAGAAGATTCCTTGGACGTTCGGAGCTCCGCCAGCTGATCCCATCTCACACCGAACAATTAGAGCTTTCCACGTATTTGCTTCCGTTGTTGTTTTGTATTATGGCCATGTATAATCAGTGTTGTATTTGGCTGTTGGTTTGTATGTTATTTTTGTGTAGTATGTTAGAGTCGCACCGGTGTGCACCTTTGTGTTGTTATGGATGTATTGTTTAGTATTGTCCATATATATGTCATGTTGTTGTTGGCCTACAGGCCTTGTATTAACCCGATATGTTGTCACGTACAAGGGAGATGTCATCCGTTTGCTTTTTGGTACGGCATACTTTTGGGGCTTGACAATTTTATTGGTATCAGAGCCCTAGGTTGCGAAGTCCATTTTCGGATTTTATTTCGTTCGAATATCGAGTTTTGTTTTACTCAATTTTGGTTTTGTGAGTTCTGGGATCTGGTTGTTGCGGATATCTCCGAGCTACAAGGTTTAAGGTATGTTAACTATTATTACATATCCTTCTGTTGGCTATGCATTTAGTTGCTTATAACAGGGATGACTTGAAGGGTGTTGGATAGTATTCGTAACCGTGGTTTGAGTTGCGAGAACAATATGTTGAGGTTATTAGACATGTACCTGCTATCGAAAAGGTAATTACCTTTGAGAGTCGACTGATACCGAGTTGAAAAGCAGGGGTTAGTTAGATGTATAGAGCAGGAGTGCTCAGGGAGTTTTGGCTAGCTACTGGGTGTTAGGGCAATCTCTTGCCATGATAAGGTTTTGATGTGTGTGGCAAAGGGTTTAAGTTAGGTTGATATGTTGGTTTGATATGTGCGTTGGAGTCTTGCAGGGCTTAGTAATTCGCACATGGAGTCGTGGCGAGTTTCACATCTCATGACTCGGTCCTTGAGTCGGTGAAGGATAGCTTTGCGGAAGCCGTGAGCTTGGAGCATCCAAGGGACCGCCGGACGAGGAGCTTGGAGTGAAGTCGGAGGAAGTAGACTTCGAGGCAAGAGATGCAAAGGAGCATTGCAGAGTCGTGCGCCTAATACTGCCAAGGGATGTGGCCGCGAACGAAGAGAACTTCGAAGGTGAGGGACTCCGAGGGATGAGAGTGAGCGAATGTAACCCGGGAAGGGGTAGCTCTTAGATGAAACTTGGCCATTTGGACAAGTGTCGGATGAGTTTTCCCGACACTTGTCGACTGCCATGGAATGGCAGTCGACTGCTCTGAGTCGAACGTGGTTTGACTGGTATTCGACTGGTTGTTTTGAGGCCGCAGCCGATCATATGTGGGCAATGATCAAGAAGACCATCACGATCGATGAAGGCAAATAAATGACCGTCGAAGGGTTTAGCCACGTAACCGCCATAGCCGATCGCGCTTGACTACGGAGGCAAAGATGATCGATGAGGTCCATCGATCGCAGTGTTCTCGTTGACTACAATGGTCGGGATCCGACGCGTGTTCGAGGCCGTTGGAGTGGAGGCGGCCGTGACAACGGAAGAAAAGCTTCCTCTCTATAAAAAGAGAGGGTGTGGGCTTTTGGATGGCTAATGCTCATACTCCAAACGACCATCCAAGTACCCCACAAGCTTTATACTCTTCTTACTAGCTTTTACTCCATTCTTATTGTAAGAAGAGTGATCTTGATTATAAAGGTTACCTCCACCTAGCTTGGTGCAAAGGAGAGACCAATAGTGATTGGCTTTGGAGGAGTGATTCACCTCGGACGAATCGGGATCGTGGATTAGTGGCGTAGCCGTGAACCACGTTACGACATTGTGTTAGCATTGTCTTTTTCCTTTGCTTTGTCTTTATTTGTTTAATTTGCTTGTATTGTTGTTTCCGCTTGCGCTAATCTAATTGTAGACGAGCAAATTACGACATCCATCATAAGAGGGCTATTCACCCCCCTCAAGCCGACCGTTCGATCTCCAACAAGTGGTATCAGAGCCAAGGAAAGCTTGTCGAGGACTAACCGCCACAACAAGCAACATTCAAAATGGTTGGCTCCAACATCCACCCACCGAAGTTCGACGGCGAATTCTCTTGGTGGAAAAAGAGAATGGAGGTATTTTTCGAAATGGATTTTGATATCATGATTACAATGGAATCCGGTTTCGTTTTGCCTAGGGATGAAGAAGGGAAGCTAATAAAGAAATCTAGGTGGACCAAAAAGCAAAGGGAAGAGCACCTTGCAAACTCAAAAGCCAAGCACCATCTCTTCAATGTGCTCCCCCAACAAGAGATCAACCGAATTGGGGAATGCTCAAGTGCCAAGGAGATGTGGGAGAGATTGGTTGAACTTCATGAAGGCACTTTGGAAGCCAAACTTGCAAGGAGAGACCTCCTCCGCTCCCAACTATCAAATATCAAATTGGAAAAGGGAGAAAAGGTAACATCATTACATTCTAGGTTTAAAGAAATATTAATTGGCCTAACAAGTGTAGGAGAAAAGCTCTCCAACCGGGATATGGTAATGAAGGTCATAGATGCCTTTCCCTGGTCCTCAAGATGGAGCTCCATGGTGGACTCATTTTATATCTCCAAGAACTTAGAAGTAAGCACCTTGGAGGAATTCTTCTCAACCATGGAGCTTCATGAAACAAGGCTTGAAGGTATACAAGAAGAGCCAAGAATCCAACCTTCAAGGGGAGTAGCATTGTTGGCAAACAAGGGTAAGAAGAAGATAGAGATTCCCTCCTCCTCCGATGACGAAGCTTCCTCCTCCTCCTCCATGGATAGCACGGAAGAAGCCTATATGGTAAGGAGGGTAAGGCATGCATTAAAAGGTTTTAGATTTAACAAATCAAAGGATAGGAATAGAAGACCAAGGGGGAAGATCATTTCTTACAATTGCCAAGGAGAGGGACACATAAGGGACAATTGTCCCCTCTTGAACAAAAGCAAGGAGGAGAAGAGAAAGAAAGAAGAAAAGAAGAAGAAAAAGGGGAGCAAGAAGAAAAAGGAAGAGGAGAAGAAGGCAAAGGAAAAGGGGAAGGCCAAGGCATTCAAAGCAAAGACGTGGGATGACCCTTCCTCTTCCTCTTCATCATCATCGAAAGAGGAGAACGCTTTCGTCACCAACCTTGCTCTAATGGCATTTGATGACTCGGATTGCTCCTCCACCGAAAATGAAGAATCAAGCTCAAGTGGAGGGAGCTCTAGCGAAGGGGGAGCCTCTACATCCTCATCCAAAGAAGAAGAAGAGGACATGGAAACTATGGTAACTAATCTTTCACCTAGTAAAATAGTTTCTATGATTTCTAGCCTCACTAAGGACCTATTTAGAGCTAAGAAGAAAAATAAGAGCATGCTTGAGCAAATTAAGGACTTAGAAAATAAACTAGAAAAAGCATGCTTAAATGATGATAATATTTCTTCTAGCTTAAATGATGAATGCTCACATGATAACTATATGCCTTTGGATGTTAGTGATGCATGTATAGAAGATAATAGGGCTTTAAGAGAGAAAGTAGATTATTTAACCAAAGCCCTAGAAAAGTTTACAATTGGCTCAAATACATTGAACATGATTATAGGGAGCCAAAGAGCTAGTTTTAATAAGAAAGGCCTAGGTTATAAAGAAAAGAAAATTAAAAAGGCCTACAAATGCCTAATTGCTAGGGGACAAGATAAGAAGAAAGTAATTGCTAGGAAATGGATTCCTAAGGAATTTCTAGTGAACCCCATAGGCAAGAATCTATTTTGGGTTCCAAAATCCATCCTTAAGGGTTAGGAAAACCCTAGGGTAGTCAACCATATGGACTTGACCTATATCATATCTTTGGTTGACTTAGGATGTCGGGACACATTTTTGAAATAGTGTTAGGTGATGATAATGCACCTATAAATAGATAATAATGCTTAAATCATGATAATCAATGTAATTGCTATGTATATGTGCAATCATGATTTATGATTTTGAAATTTGGCACATCATCATGAGAAATAGGGTTAAATCATGTTTGAGGTGATACTTTGTTTATTATCATGATATAATACCTAATGCATGATAACAATTCAATGAATACATGTGTTTCATGATCATAATGTGAAATTAGTTCATACATGCCTTTATGATCATGAGGATTGTGAGGATGATACTTAACCTTGATAGAATTGCATGAATATAATGATTAAGTATGTACAAATACCCTTTAGGATGCATCTCACACTCACTATAGGCTACTTTGATTGAAAACTTAGCATGAGTGAGATGTTAGGATGATACAAATGTCCACTAATGTCTATGACATTTAGATGGTCATTTAAAGTATCAAAATAGCAATAATAGACCAATCATGGGGAAGGCTTATGTTTAATTCATAGACATATTGCCCAAAGATCATGGTTGGATATTTCATATGTTTTCAAAACAATTTCTTACTTTAAAATCCATGTATTCATGTTTTGAAACAATCCAAAGCAAGACTAGGTGTTAAAGTAGATACTAACATGTTCAAAAACTAGTGGTTTTTAAAGCTTTTAGATTTTTGGCAAATCTCGGAAAATATAATGACTTTTCATGAAAAACTAATTTTCATTGATAGGTATACTTAAAAGAAATGAGTTCCCCAAATTTCATGATTTTTCAAATTTTTTAGAATTTTTAATGTATTTCTGAATTTCGCCCAGAAAATCAGAATTTCGAAATTCATTGTGCCAGTCGACTGCCATACTGATAGCAGTCGACTGGTGGCCTGAAAATCAAACTAGTTAAGGCTGAATTCAGGTTTTAGACTAATTTTTGGTATTTTCCTTCTATTAGACTTGATGTCATAAGTTTATAACTTAGTATTAATCTTTTTGATGGTGTCAAAGGGGGAGAAATAATTATGTTTAAGTTAATTATGATAGGGGGAGAAATTTGTATGGGGAGTTTCATGGATTAAGGGGGAGTTGCATGTTGTTATATCATGTTTATGTTTACATGCTTTCTTACCTTAGAAATTTCTATCAAATGTTTTTACCTAACTTAAACGGATTGCCACACATCAAAAAGGGGGAGATTGTTAGGGCAATCTCTTGCCATGATAAGGTTTTGATGTGTGTGGCAAAGTGTTTAAGTTAGGTTGATATGTTGGTTTGATATGTGCGTTGGAGTCTTGCAGGGCTTAGTAATTCGCACATGGAGTCGTGGCGAGTTTCACATCTCATGACTCGGTCCTTAAGTCGGTGAAGGATAGCTTTGCGGAAGTCGTGCGCTTGGAGCATCCGAGGGACCGTCGGACAAGGAGCTTGGAGTGAAAGCGGAGAAAGTAGACTTCGAGGCAAGAGACACGAAGGAGCATTGCAGAGTCATGCGCCTGATGCTGCCGAGGGACGTGGCCACGAACGAAGAGAACTTCGAAGGCGAGGGACTTCGAGGAAATGAGAGTGAGCGAATGTAACCCGGGAAGGGGTAGCTCTTAGGTGAAACTTGGCCATTTGGCCAAGTGTCGGATGAGTTTTCCCGACACCAGTCGACTGCCATGGAATGGCAGTCGACTGCTCTGAGTCGAACGTGGTTCGACTGGTATTCGACTGGTTGTTTTGAGGCCAGCAGTCGACTGCCATATGTGGGCAGTCGACTGCCAAGACCATCAGTCGACTGATGAAGGCAGCAGTCGACTGGTCGAAAGGGTTTGGCCACAGAACCGCTCGTAGCCGACTGGGCAGTCGACTACGGAGGCAGCAGTCGACTAATGAGGTCCATCAGTCGACTGCCAAGTGTTCCGTTAGACTACAACGGTCAGGATCTGACATGTTCGGAGGTCGTTGGAGTGGCGGCAGTCGACTGCCAAGGGCAGCAGTCGACTGGTGGCGGCCAACGGGAAGAAAAGCTTCCTCTCTATAAAAAGAGAGGGTGTGGGCTTTTGGATGGCTAATGCTCATACTCCAAACGACCATCCAAGTGCCCCACAAGCTTTATACTCTTCTTACTAGCTTTTACTCCATTCTTATTGTAAAAAGAGTGATCTTGATTGTAAAGGTTACCTCCACCTAGCTTGGTGCAAAGGAGAGACCAATAGTGATTGGCTTTGGAGGAGTGATTCACCTCGGACGAATCGGGATTGTGGATTAGCGGCGTAGCCGTGAACCACGTTACGACATTGTGTTAGCATTGTCTTTTTCCTTTGCTTTGTCTTTATTTGTTTAATTTGCTTGTCTTGTTGTTTCCGCTTGCGCTAATCTAATTGTAGACGAGCAAATTACGACATCCATCGTAAGAGGGCTATTCACCCCCCCTCTAGTCGACCGTTCGATCTCCAACACTGGGTAGTTGCTATAGGGTTGTTAGAACACGGATAGATGCAACTGGGGAGATTGGTCATTACGGTCTTCCAGTCACTTATAGTGTTGCGTGAAAGAGTGGATTTCGGACATGGTTGATTTCATAGTTGGTGTTGGGTATGCCAACAAGCAAAGGTAGAATAATGTGATTGGTAGGATTACGTACTGTGATGAAGTGGGAGCCTAGTACATTAGACTGTGTTGGGAGATTATCTGGAATTCGGAAAGGACTTGATAGGATTTGGGTAATCGATGATTGATTAGCTAGGTCCGCTCATTTTCTTCTGAGCCGTAAGATGGACTCCGTTGGATCGCTTGATGGAATTATATCCATGGAGTAACCTTGAGTATCATTTCTGATAGTGATTCATGATTCACCTTACGATTCTGGCAAAGTCTCCCATCGGTTACGGGTATAGAGCTCCACTCTGGTACAGTTATTGAACTTTTAATAGGTTGATTGAGAGTGTATATAAGAGCTCGAATGTAATATTCGAGCTCAGTACCCCACTTAGTCAGTGGAGGTGTGTGACTTTTCTCCGGATACTTGAGATGGTTGTTTTGACATCTCATACTCGTGCATGGGTCGAAAATTTGGGGACCAAATTTTTATTAGTGGGGGAGAATGTAAGATACAAAAATAATAATAATAATAATAATAATAATAATAATATCTCATGTGAATTAAGAAATTTTCTTATATAATTTCTCAGGAATTCATAGAAATTTTTCCGGATTTAAAAGGGGTCCACACGAGAGAGATTTAAGCTTAAATGGGTGGTTGGGTTAGCTTTAGGTTAACTTGGGCTAGCTTGGACTTAAACTAGGCTAGCTTAACCCTAAGAAACCGATTCTTAAAGGCTAAACCCGACCCAATCGACGCATTCACTTCACCGCATGCCGATTTCTTCCTCGTGGTAGACTCTTTCCCTGATTCTTCTTCCTCGCCATCGCCGACGGCTCCCTCTCGATCTCGACGGTGGCACCTCTTCTTCTCTCCGGTGTTGAGCTCCTGCATGAGGTTTGCTCGGCTCAGCGTCACTCTCTTCTTCCACCACTTCGTCGTCAGAGATCTCAGTCGCGCAGCCGCTACCGCCTTTGATGCCCAGCTCTCTATCGCCTCTCCCTCCCGATCTCGGCGTGTAACGCCCGCAAAATTCTAAACTAGGCAAAGTAATTATATAGGTTTTAAGGCCATAAAAGGGTTTAAAATAAAATAAAATAAAAGATGGTTATAGGTAGGATTTGAACCATGAACATCCTAATAGGGAGGTAGCCTTGACACCACTAGACCCTAGGATAATTTATGAATAAGATATATAAAGAATATACAAAGAATATAGATGGGAAGATGAGGAGTTGGTTCATCCCCCCCCCCCCCCCATGAAAGGATGATGAGTGTTCATTCCCTAGGTATTAAAGAAGAGAATTAAGAGAAGAGTGGAAGTAAAACCCCACTTTCCTTCTTCATTCTCCTTCTTCCTCATCCTTGGCCGAATTCCCCATTTCCCTTCCTTCCTTTTTCATCCCAAGCTCTAGAAATTTTATAAGAAATTTGGTATGATAATAGGGACTTTATGTGGGCTTTTTCAAAAATAAAAGAAAATAAGCCAAAAAGGGATGCAAGGCCTAGGAATTGAACCCCAAACCTCTAGAGATAGCCAAGCCCTATAGATGCACCCACTAACCATAAGCCCAATAGGATATTATCATTAGAGGAATAGGGGAAATTATGGTTAAGTGTAAGGGAGATCAAGGGACTCTCTAAGTAAATAAATAGGGGAAATGAGGGGGCATGAGTTAGCAAATTTGTTTTCTCCTCTTCTCTTCTTCTTCCTCACCGAATCCTAGAGCTCTCCCTCCCCATTTACACCCCTTGGCCGAACCTCATCCAAGCAAGAAGCAAGGGCTAGGTTTGGTTCCTTAGGTCATCTTCCCACTACAAGCAAAGCGAAGGATGTAAGTATCCCTCACCTGCATACGAGTAGCTTCGATTGCTGTTTTGTAAAAGAATCCATATGCTATATTCGGCCACCCCTAGATCTTGATGATCCAATGAAGTTTTAATCCATGTTTTGTAGGATTATGATGTTGTTGTTATGTTTAATGAATTAGGTTAAAGGTTAACCTAAAACCCTACATGGACCATTCGCCACCCCTAGATCTTGATGATCCAATGAAGTTTTAATCCATGTTTTGTAGGATTATGATGTTGTTGTTATGTTTAATGAATTAGGTTAAAGGTTAACCCTAAAAACCCTACATGGACCATTCGGCCACCCCTAGATCTTGATGATCCAATGAAGTTTTAATCCATGTTTTGTAGGATTATGATGTTGTTGTTATGTTTAATGAATTAGGTTAAAGGTTAACCCTAAAAACCCTACATGGACCATTCGGCCACCCCTAGATCTTGATGATCCAATGAAGTTTTAATCCATGTTTTTGTAGGATTATGATGTTGTTGTTATGTTAAATGAATTAGGTTAAAAGATAACCCTAGAACCCCTATAGACCATTCGGCCATCATGTAATTTTGGGTGATTAAATGAAGTTTAATTCATGCTCTATGTGCAAACGAAGTTGTTGTTGTGTTAAATGAATTAGGTTGAAAGATAACCCTAGAAACCCCTATAGACCATTCGGCCATCATGTAATTTTGGGTGATTAAATGAAGTTTAATTCATGTCCTATGTGCAAATGAAGTTGTTGTTGTGTTAAATGAATTAGGTTGAAAGATAACCCTAGAAACCCCTATAGACCATTCGGCCATCATGTAATTTTGGGTGATTAAATGAAGTTTAATTCATGTCCTATGTGCGAATGAAGTTGTTGTTGTGTTAAACGAATTAGGATGAAGGATAACCCTAGAAACCCCTATGGACCATTCGGCCATCATGTAATTTTTAGGGTTTAAATGAAGTTTTAATTCAAGTTTTATATGCAGATGAAGTTATTGTTATGATTAATGAATTAGGTTAACATGTATTTTATGTTTGGGTGAATTCATGTTGACTGTGAAATTAAAAGATGCCAGATGAAGATAATATGCCTTAGGTTAGTGTTTACTTACTCTTGATGCCATGCCTTACGTCATGCCCTATGTGTATGTGGTATTTAAAATATGTTATGAAATGAAGTATGGTATGTTTATGAAATGAAAGATGATATGTTCACGAAGTGAAGCATGATGTGTTATGAAATGAAGTATGCTATGTTTGCAAAATGAAATAAGCTATGTTATAAAATAAGCATATAAGTATTTTACCTTCTGCATGGCTTGTACCAAGACCTTAACAAGGTCCAAGAAGGGATGGGCTCCTAAGATGCCCTCGGTCGATGGAATAAGACTCGGGCCTAGGATGGGCTTCTATGTATGATTGCCCCTAGGTCGATGGAATAAGACTCAGGCCTAGTACGGGATGGGCTCCAAGATGCCCTAGGTCGATGGAGTAAGACTTGGTCCTAGGATGGGCTTCTACGCTATGACGATTGCCCTAGGTCGACGGACTAAGATCGGGCCTAGTAACCTAGTAGGTTCGAGACTTGCTACCTCGGGCCTATTTAGGGATGCGCGCTATGATAATGAAGAAGTGGTACAATGTCGGGCCCAAATATGTTGAGATTTATGTTTACGTACCTAAAATATATGTTTTCAAAAGAATCCTGCATATGTTTACCTGATTGATTGGTATGTTCACATGTTATGTTTAATATGCCATGTTTACGCCACTATGTTACATAGGTTGTATGTTATGTTGATATGTCATGTACACGTTGCTATGTTACATATGATGCATGATATGTTTGATTAAGTGTGTTTGATTAAGTATATATATTTATGTTATGCTGCTAAGTTGTGGATTATACATGTTATGTTTACTCATGTTACTTATGCTACATGTTAAGTTGATTACGCCATGTATGTTACATGTTATAATGCTTATATGTTATGAATGTTACATGCCATGATTAATGCTGATGTATGGTTTTGTGAGTAGGACAGGATCTTAATAAGCCTATGTGCTTATAGTTTATCTTTCCCTCGTACTGCAGATAAGGGTAAGGGATGGATAAACTAAAGGGAGCAGCAGGAGGAGCCAATGTGTGTGGTAGTGGCATGGTGGAGAAGATCCGTTAGGTCTATATATATACGTTTACCTATGATGATGATGTCTAAGGATGTCCTTACTTGTATCTCCTTATGACGATGATGTTTATGAACCTGAACTAAGCACTAAGTATCTATATATATGATGCATGCTCTATGTTGATAAGAAGAAGTAAAGAAGAAGTAAGAAGAAGTATCTATACATGTTATGAAGCATACTCTATGTTAAAAAGAAGAAGTATATATATATATATATATATATATATATATATATATATATATATGTCAATGCATGTTTATGTTTTCAAAAAATAAAATAGGTCTAAAGTCTTCCGCTGTAAGAATTAAGAAGTATGTATAAAGTCTTCCGCTGTATGTAATGTATGTATGTACGGTCGCGTCACGCGCCGCCTCTCCAGATTCGGGTCCGAAAAGGGCGGGCATGACACGGCGCCAGCGAGCTCCTCTAGCCATCGGGATCGTTTCAGCATATGGGGCAATCACTGCAACAACTGAGCCAGCTCCTCCGATCGCCTTGATCGGTTGCTCTGCCCATTCCCCTGTTCGTTGTCGCAGCTCACCTCTCTCGACAATTTGCCACCATCGACGCTGAGCTAGTCAATCTCTGCCCCATGCTGCCTTATCACCACTGTCAGATCTCCCCGTCATCAGCCCGGTCGGAGCTGTTGTCGGCTGATTTCTATCATCTACCTATTCCGATCGAGGTGGATCACCATTGTCAATAGTTTCTCTTCGATTTCAGCCACTGCCGATGGATCTACCATCGTCGTCGCTTAGGCAAGAGTTTCTTATTTAGTGATGGTGCTTTTGGCTTTTGATCTCATCAGGTCGCCTCCGCTGCGGCATCATCGCAATGCGCAGGCGACACCACCTTTCATTACTACCCTCTGCACCAGTATTTTTGGCCTACCTTCAGCCGTGGTAGTGGCCTATGAGCGATGGCTGTTGATCCCGTGAATCCGAGCATTTCCTTGTCGCAACTGCAGCTCCACCGTCAGTTACCCCACTAGCTGTTGTCCTTGGAGTCATTGTTAGTCGCCATTAAAATGATCCTATGGAGCAAAGAATGGGGGTAAGTGCTTGATCCATTTTTTTTAGATCAAAGGAGTTAGATGTGTGAGCCTACTCTGGATTCTTAATTTGTAGGTAAAAAATAGAAATCAGAGCACAGGTTGCGATGGTATAAGTTGATCCTTCCAGATTTGAAATTTTAATTGTTTGATCCAAAGGTTGAGTAACTGAGATTTAATTTGGTAAGTCAAGATCTGGATGTTATTGATGTATACCGGTATTGTTTAGTCAATTGATACGTGCATATTGGATTTTTCCCTTAAATAGATCAAGGGATTGATTATGATTGAATCAGAGATAGGACTTGTTAATGTTGTATGATAATTGCAGGACCTTGATTCAAGATAGATTTGCGGGCACGAAGGTCATCAACATGATCTACGTTGTAGGTGGGTAATATCTACCTGGTCCGGTAGTTTTGATCAAATTCCAGTGCATGAATTTGGATATATGTTTATATCTGTTTACCTTAAATCCACTCTTATTTAATCATATGCTTGTATTGCCTTGACCTTTGAGATATTGTTGTTACTTCATTGATTATCTAGCACAGATAGGAACTATAAACCCTATTATGTGTTAGCCGATGGATGTTCAGTAAGTACAGGTTGTTAGGGTTATCCTTGTGACCTCAGATTGGATTACTGTGTTACATCAGTAGGGTTAGGTGATGGTTTAGTTATGGAGTCGATTGTTGTATCGTACACATGTTAGTTGTGGATCTATGGTAGATCTAGTTGTTCGTGCATAGATAAATGTGTGTGGTTGTCAGTATGTGGTTATGGACTAGAGGTCCTAGCATGATTGTATATCCATTATGGAGCGTATATCTGTGTATGGTTATATGGATGGTCGATAGTATCTCGCTACTGACTAGAGGTCTTAGCGTGGTTGACTGTCAGATGAGTATGACTCTTTGTACGATAGAGAGTCTTGTGGATTATAGTCCTTGAATAGTTTGACTTTTGGTTGTCTAGGACTCCCCGTGAGATAGGGAGTGTTGCGAGGATACTTGTGTGGAGCTCTGCATCATTACATTTGCATTCATGTTGTTGACTGAGTCTCCCTTGTAGTTGAGACGGGTCATCAGTCATCCTGCATCCCCGGCCACTCGGAGTAGTGGTAGCAGGGTTGAGGGCAGAGCATTGGATGTGCCGCGCTCGGCCACTATAGATGTTGGTAGCTGGAGATGCGCACCTGGCCACTGTGCAGAGTGGTGTTAGCACTTGCCCACTATAGACGGTGGTTGTGTGACGTGCAATTGTCCTATGTGCGGCACTTGTCTACTCATGGGTAGGGATGGCGTGGCTTGCAGCAGGGACCCCTAGGAGTAGTTAGCTCTTTACGCTTATACGCTACTCAGTCATACTATCCAACTCGGCCACTCGAGAGTAGTGGTAGCTGGAGTCGGGCTAGTTGTCATTGTCGTGCCACCCTGGCCACTCTGGGGTAGTGGTTGGACGGGTCCGCAGACAATGACCATGCATATGCACTGCTGATATATATGTATGCATGTATTTGATATATGTTTTACATATGCCTGTGAGATGTTGCATTTGATTAAGCTATGATTGTTGCACATGCTTGTACATTGATAGCTGCATTTTTTATTGCGCCATTTTTACTTGTTGATTGGATCTTTTAGGCTCTTTGATGGGATAATTATTGTTATTCGGGATGTTTTTACATATTGAGCCTATTTGCGATTAATTAAATTAATTCCTATAATTTTAGTATTTTTCTTGAATTTCATGTGATTTTGTAGGAAACATATAATGAGGATCTAATGGGGCAATCGCAGCCGTCGATCCGGATCAGATCTGAGCATTATGGACTGTCCAATGAATATAGCTGATTTTAAGCCATCTATTCAGATCTGGAGAGATCTCGTCTGTACATTTCGATCTGAACATATTAGCCCTTCCTCCAGATTCAACCGATCATAATTATCCTTTCAGATGGATCAGATCCGTTCATTTGAAATCAGACTGATCACAGCCATTGGATCACAGCCTGCTTAGGAGATTAATTGGATTCATTTAACCTAGCTATATTTGGGAGATAAAATCCAACTTTTTCCCAGCTGCGCCAGATCGTGCGACAGAACACGAGCGGCATCTTCTTCCTCTCGCGGCGTAATCACGACGCACGAGTGATGATAGGCCGATAGTATTCGAAGAAGTTTCCTCCCGACCGGGTGTTGGGATCGAACGCGGTCACTACGGGGGTGAATAGCCTTTGTCGCTGAATGTCGATTTGCTCGTCTACAAAACTAAAAGCTAATGGAATAATAAAGACAAGCAAATACAAATACAAGAAAACAAACGCTAGCACAATAGTATAACGTGGTTCACGGCTACGCCGCTAATCCACGGTCCCCGATTCGTCCTCGGTGAATCACTCCGCCAAAACCAATCCACTAATGGTCTCTCCTTTGGACCAAGCTAGGTGGAGGTAACCTTTACAATCAAGATCACTCTTCTTACAATAAGAATGAAGTAAAAGCAAGTAAGAAGAGTTTAAAGCTTGTGGGGCACTTGGATGGTCGTTTGGAGTAAGAGCATTAGCCATCCAAAAGCCCACACCCTCTCTTTTTATAGAGGAAGCACCGATCACGCGCCCTTGGCGATTGTCGCCACTCCAACGGCCTCCGAACACGTCGGATCCCGACCGTTGTAGTCCAACGGAACACTTGGAAGTCGACTGATGGACCTCATCAGTCGACTGCTGCCTCCGTAGTCGACTTCCCAGTCGACTACGAGTGGTTCTGTGTCCAAACCCTTTCGACCCGATCCGATCGCGCGCTTTCGAATGATCGATGGTCTTGGCGCTGATCGCCCACATATAGCGATCATCACGGCCTCAAAACAACCAATCGAATACCAGTCGAACCACGTTCGACTCAGAGCAGTCGAGTATCATTCCATGGCAGTCGATTGGTGTCGGGAAATCCCATCTGACACTTAGCCAAATGGCCAAGTTTCACCTTAGAGCTACTACCCCTTCCCAGGTTACATTCGCTCACTCTCATCCCTCGGAGTCCCTCGCCTCGGTTATCTTCGCCCTCGCCACGCCCCTAGATCAGACGGCTTTGCAATGCTCCTTCGCGTCTCTTGCCTCGAAGTCTACTTCCTCCGGTTTCACTCCAAGCTCCTCGTCCGGCGGTCCCTCGGATGCTCCAAGCGCACGACTTCCGCAAAGCCATCCTTCACCGACTCAAGGACCAAGTCATGAGTTGTGAAACTCGCCACGGCTCCATGTGCGAATTACTAAGCCCTGCAAGACTCCAACGCACATATCAAATCACACTAACACCCTAACTTAAACCCTTTGCCACACACATCAAAACCTTATCATGGCAAGAGATTGCCCTAACAATCTCCCCCTTTTTGATGTGTGGAAATCCGTTTAAGTTAGGTAAAAACATTTGATAGAAATTCTAAGGTAAGAAAGAATGTAAATATAAACATGATATAGCAACATGCAACTCCCCCTTAATCCATGAAACTCCCCATACATATTTCTCCCCCTATCATAATTTACTTAAACATAATCATTTCTCCCCCTTTGACACCATTAAAAAGATTAACACTAAGTTATAAACTCATGGCATTAAGTCTAATAGAAGGAAAATACCAAAAATTGGTCTAAAACCTGAATTCGGCCTTAACTAGTCTGATTTTCAGGCCACCAGTCGACTGGTTCAGACTACCAGTCGATTGGAATGCGATTTTTAGAACTTTCTGATTTTCGGACCGAAATTCAAAAATACATTAAAAATTCCAAAAAATTCTAAAAATCATGAAATTTGGGGAACACATTTCATTTAAGTATATCTATCAATGAAAAATAGTTTTTCATGAAAAGTCATTATATTTCTAGAGATTTGCCAAAAATTCAAAAGCTTTAAAAACTACTAGGTTTTTGATCATTCTAGTATCAAGTTTAACACCTAGTTTTGCATCCAATTGTTTCAAAACATGAATACATGTATTTTAAGGTAAGAAATTGTTTTGAAAACATATGAAATATCCAACCATGATCTTTGGGCAATATGTCTATGAATTAAACATAAGCCTTCCCCATGATTGGTCTATTATTGCTATTTTGACACTTTAAATGACCATCTAAATGCCATTGGCATTAGTGGACATTTGTATCATCCTAACATCTCACCCATGCTAATAGTGAGTGTGAGATGCATTCTAGAGGGTATTTGTATATACTTAACCATTATATTCATGCAATTCTATCAAGGTTAAGTATCAACCTCCCAATTCTCTTGATCATAAGGGCATATATGAACTAATTTCACATTATGATCATGAAACACATGTATTCATTGAATTGTTATCATGCATTAGGTATTATATCATGATAATAAACAAGTATCACCTAAAGCATGATTTAAGTCCTATTTCTCATGATTATGTGCCAACTATCAAAATCATAAATCATGATTGCAAATATACATAGCAATTTCATTAAATATCATGATTTAAGCATTATTATCTATTTTTGGGCACATTATCATCACCCAATACTATTTCAAAAATGTTGTCCCGCTATCCTAAGTCAACCAAAAATAAGATATAGGTGAATTCCATTTGGTTGACTATCCTAGGGTTTTCCTAACCCTTAAGGATGGATTTTGGAACCCAAAATAGGTTATTTCCTATGGGGTTCACAAGATACTCCTTGGGGATCCATTTCCTAGCTATTACCTTATTTTTATCTTGTCCCCTAGCAATTAGGCATTTATAGGCTTTTTCATTTTTCTTTTCTTTATAACCTAGGCCTTTATTATTAAAACTTGCCCTTTGGCTCCTAATTATCATATGCATAATTGCCAAATGGTCGTGCGCTTGGAGCATCCGGCGGTCGCTCGGATGCTCCAAGCGTACGACTTCCGCAAAGCCATCCTTCACCGACTCAAGGACCGAGTCATGAGTTGTGAAACTCGTCACGGCTCCATGTGCAAATTACTAAGCCCTGTAAGACTCCAACGCACATATTAAATCACACTAACACCCTAACTTAAACCCTTTGCCACAAACATCAAAACCTTATCATGGCAAGAGATTGCCCAAACAAGCTAGTGGCGATCCCATTCGATCCTTGGCGGCAGATCTAGATGCCGTGATTTGGGCAGCTGATCCAAAGCGAGGCGAGGCGGGATTCCGGCGAGTTCATCCTTCACCGGCATTCTCCTTCATTCCGGCAACTGGGATAGGCCATTCCAGATTCACCGGAGTCAGGCACAGGTTGTGCCGATTGGACAGCCCCATCTTCACCGCCAGTGAAGAGTTCCATTTCACTGTCCGGTGAAGTCAGATTCGCCGGAGTAGTGATCACGTTCCTCCGTCCTTCCTATTGCGCCGATCGGGCCAGCTTCGCATTCATCACCGGAGTGGCTGATCGATTTGTTGTGACCATCGTGTGGTTACCGGTTGTAGTTTATTTGGATTACTGAGTGTGTTTGTGTTAAACACTCGGGATTTCATGTTAATTACATTCTGTGTTTTATTCCAGTGAAATTATGCAATTGTTAGTAGTTGATTATGTTTGTTTCGGTTAATTATTGGTTTGTTTACATGCAATGTTATTTCTATCGGTTTGTTATGCTTAGTTGTTTAATTCTGTTCATTGTGCATTTTTATTAGACTTAATATTGGTGTTCATTATTTAGTTATAGGTTAGTTTAATTTCTTGTTGCTGATGTACTAACCCCATCCATTAAAATTGTCTAATAAATGCATCGTATAGTGACAGTATGGTGTCTTGGTTGGAGTGCTTTCATTATTAGGTTAGATTTCCTTTACATTCGACCAGTTGCCGTATAGTGACAGTGCGGTGTCTGGTTGAATTGCTTTTGTTTATTGCATTTCGTTTATTGTAGTTTTTAGTGATTGTTTGACTACTGTGTCGTATAGTGACAGTGCGGTGCATGGTTGAATTGTTCACATTTGTTTGATCAGTGTACCATATAGTGACAGTGCGGTGCTTGGTCGATTTCTTTTTAATCTATTAGTTTAGTTTTTCAGTGGCTGTTTGATCACTGTGTCGTATAGTGACAGTGCGGTGCTTGGTTGAATGGTTCAGATTTGTTTGATCATTGTACTGTATAGTGACAGTGCGGTGCGTGATCACTTACTTATGCGCATTAGAATAGTTGCTTATTACTTCTTATTTGGTAATTAGATTTACTTCTTGCATGTTTAATTCTCATGTCTGTTTTTGATTTTGCTTTTTAATTGTTTTGATAATTATAAAAAAAAAACCCAGTGTTTACTTCTGTTTAAAAACAACCGTCCAACCATTAGGTTCATTAGGAGACGATCCGAGTCAGTCCTATACTGCATTAGTGTAGTTAGGGGGTTCGGTAAATAATTTGGAAACGATATCACGACATAATAACCGTCATATCAAATTTTGGCGCCGTTGCCGGGGAACCTTTTTATAATGGTGTTCTTTTGTCTTTAAACTGTAATAGTTTGTTTTGTTTTGTTTGCTTTTATTATTTATGTCTTTCCTATTATTTCTATCTTTTCTATCTGTACTCATTGTGTTGTTTGTTTTGAAAATGACCAGGTCTTCAGGCGATAAACTCTTTGAGCTGGATCCGAAGATTGATAGGACTTTTCACGCACTGCGGAGAGCACAGGCGTGTCAATCGATACTTCGATCCATCAGAGTTGCAGATAGTCATGGAAGATAACAACAGGACTCTGAAGGATCTTGCAGCCCCTGATGCGACATACCAGTATTCTTGCATTAGCTACCCAGCTTTAGGTGAGGATTTTGAGCTCAGATCGGGTACAGTTCATTTGCTTCCTAAGTTTCATGGATTGTCTGGTGAAGATCCCAACAGGCACTTGCACGAGTTCCATGTGGTATGCTCTACTATGAAGCCACAAGGCATTTCAGAGGAAGATATAAAATTGAGAGCTTTTCCATTTTCACTGGCTGGAGTAGCTAAGGATTGGTTATACTATCTTCCACCCGGATGTATCAACAGTTGGCTTGAATTGAAGAAAGCATTCTTGGAAAAGTTCTTCCCAACATCCGTAATCAAGCTACCACTGTGAAAAGCATCTAGATCCAGTAGCTTCATCGAGAGACATTATATGAGTACTGGGAGAGATTCAAGAAACTATGCTTCAGTTGCCCTCAAAGATCATATCGCTGACTGGGCTTCGCTCAAGATTTCTATGAGGGACTGCTTCCCATGGACAGGAGTATGATAGATGCAGCTAGTAGAGGGGCATTAGTTAACAAGACTCCCAGTGAGGCCCGAGAGCTTATTGCAAACATGGCAGAGAACTCATAGTAGTTTGGGAGTAGAGCTATAGTGACTAGAGGGG
Source organism: Wurfbainia villosa (assembly GCA_025175895.1). NCBI lineage: Eukaryota > Viridiplantae > Streptophyta > Magnoliopsida > Zingiberales > Zingiberaceae > Wurfbainia > Wurfbainia villosa. The sequence continues at coordinate 31,311,346 of CM045995.1, forward strand.
TGAGTGAGGCTCACCTGGCTTATACTGATCAGGCGGAGATGAAGAATTCTATACAGGAGCTCACATCATTAGTTAGGCAGTTGGCTCTGAATCAGGCGAGCCAATCTTCTGCAGTGCCTATGCAGCCTATGAGAGTTTGTGGTATTTGTTCGAGTCCAGAGCATCCTTCTGATTCATGTCCTTCACTCCAGCAAGATGAAATAGTAGTGGCGGCTAATCAGTTTCCTTCCAGACCTCAATATCAGCCTCCATATCAGCATCAGCAGCATCAGTATCAACCTCAGTATCAGGAACAACATTCTAGATATGATCCGATGTCTACCACTTATAATCCAAGATGGAGAGATCATCCAAATCTGAGGTATGGGAATTCATTTTATCAGCAGTCGTTTCAGCCAGGACCAGCATTTCAGAGACCCCTAGCCATCCAGAGTAACCCAGTACAGGTCAGACCTTCTGTTCAGCCAGTTAGAGCTGAGTATCCCAGTTCGAGTTCAAATTCAAAGATGGAGGATCTTATGCAGCAGTTGTTGGTACAGCAGCAGCAGTATCAGCAGAAAATAGATGCATCTATTCAATTCATAGAGAGACACCTTAGCCAGCTTGCATCTAATATTAATGAGCTGCAATCGCAGGGCTCTAGTCAGTTACCATCACAGACTATCCCAAATCCTAAAGGGAACATCAGTTCTTCTTCTTTGACATGACAGGGGAGTGTGTTCTTTTGTTTACTGTATTTTCTTCCTTCCTCCCATGTTCGGAAATAACTGGTTGTTAGTTGTGTGGTATTTGCCTGTTTGCCTAGGTTGTTTAGTTGTTTTCGTTGAGTCGAATAATTTTCCCTATGGATACCTTAGTATCATTTCAGAGGTGGTAAAAATTAGTTAAGTTTGATCATTAAATTGTGGATTTTTGTGTATGATAGGAGACTTCACTTGCATGTAGTCACTTGTTATGATGGTGAACTTTTTATTGATAGATCAAGCTTGATTTTTATTCACCTAGTGAGGTAGTAAGCCATTTCAATCATTTACCCACTTTAGTGTGATACACGTGTGATACTTGTTACTCTAGAACTTGCTTTGAGTCTTTTCAAAACTGCAAGAGCATTTATTTGCATGAATATGATGAAGGATTTCACTCTTGATTCTTTTCCTTACTTGAATTGCTTGTTTAATCCACTTGATACTTTCATGTTGTCGTACTTGTCATTCCTATTCATTTATTTTCCATTGTCTTGTGGATTACCTCTACCATCTTTTGTTCTCACATGGGAAGAATAACTTGATAAGTTGCATTGTCTGAGAGGGAAAAAAAATTTCTAAGTGTGGGGGAAGAGATATTGTTTGTTTGAAAGCTCCAGTTGGTAAGTGATCATGAGAATACAAAGATCAAATTAAGAGAACAGGTTGGAACTGCCAGGAATTTCAGTTGTGCTTGATTTTGAACTTGCAGATTTAGGACAGGACTATTGGAAAGCAAGTTTGCAGAAAAGCTGAGCTAGTTATCGAGCAAGAAGTTTGAACAAAGATGACAACATAAAAGCTTAGAAAGTGCAAGTGCTACCAGAATTGGAGTTGAAACTTTTGAAATCAGCTAATCCAATGTCAGATTGGAAGAAATCTGAAATTCAATAATAGCAGCGGGCAGATGAGGGAGAGAAAGCTCCACTGGCAGGTTTTTGTTCAGATTGCAAAATTACTGAGGACCTAGAACTTGTTTCTGAATTGGGTGCAACATTATCAGACCTTGGAAATAGCTAGAAAAAATATAGTTGGCAGTGTTTCTATTTGTTGCCTTTGAAAAACTGAAATTGCAAGTTTTAATGAGCTAGTCAAATTCTGGAAAAATGCAGGAGTCAAAGATCAAAACATGATGAACTCCTTGCAGCAAAAATATTGCCAACAGACTGCATAGAGCTCCCATGATTCTGCTACCCTTCGCAAAAGCTATGCAAGTGATGGATGCTGCAAGAACATTATGGATTCAGCTGCTAATGGAGCAAGTGACAGAGATGCAGTATGAATGAGCTGATGCTATTTTTGGAGATGTTGAAGCAGTGAGCCCAGTAAGCAGTGGTAGGGTGCGACAATAGATGAAAGGCTTCATAGTTTGGAAGTCGAAATTGCTAATTCTGTGGATGTTATAGCTGGTTGAAGCTGCTGAAAGTCCAAAACTGCTCGACAGTTTATCAGCAACAACTTGTCAGATTTTCAGACAAGTGCAAGTGCTACATGAATTGGAGTAGTCACAGTCTGAAAATCAGCTAATGCAATTTCAGATTTGAAGGTCAATCTCGTTGACAAAGAGACTGAAGAGGCCAAGGGAATAGAAATGGAAGAAGGGAAGTAGTATCACCTTGCGATTGTTAGCAGCAACCCTAATGCAGTAGCTGGACTCTGTCAAGCTTAGATAGCAGTTTCAAATTATAGTTTCTGGAGAGAAAATCTAGCATTGCATTATTTCTTCTGTAATTGGTCATTGTTCCAGTTTTAGAATCACATCAAATGGAAGGTCAACCACGTTTGTTGTACAAAAGTATATCACAGGCTTTCAGATAACAAGAAAATTAGGGATAACTGCAGAGCAATATGGCTGTCCGAATTCATGGATTAAATTGATGCAGTTCAGACCAGTTGGAGACTTTGGAAGGATGCAGGAATTGCTGCTTTGAGTAAGAAGTTGGAGTCTGGTGCAACAATAGAGAAGGCTAGTCTGAGGAGCAATATCAATGGACTTAAGGTAGAGATTGCAAGTAGTTCTAATGGAGAATAAACAGAGCAATTAGAGAGGGAGATAAAAGAAGGAATTTCTTTAGTGCTCGATCTAAATTAAGCCTGCACATTTCTGCTTCAGACACAAGTTCTTAAGTTTTAGAGCAATGCACTACAAGAGGAGCACCTGGGTTGTTTAGAAGGTTTAGAAAGTTGCCAGTTTATGGAATTTGAATTGATTTCTTTGTGAATTTGAGCAACACAATTGGAAGTGGAATGCCTGAATTTATTTTACACCGACTGCAGAATAGTCTGAGAATTCAATTTCTGAAAAGGAGAAAAGATGATAGATGCAGTCTGATTTAAAGTGCATGAGTCACTTAAGATCCAGGATTCTGTGTGCTTACACGTGGATTGGAAATCTTTGCCAAGTGCAACACCTGGACAACCTGCATGTTGACTACATTAAAACCTGCAAAATGTCAAAGAGTTGTAACCTTGGAGAAGCTACACTTGGAAGGGTAGAGGAGTTAGTTACAGTCTGAAAAAAAAAATTCTGGAGTAATGCATGAATAACCAAGCTCTATAACACAGTGCTTACACGTGGATTCAAGGATCGTTGAAGCTGCTGAAACTCCAAAACTGCTCGACAGTTTATCAGCAGCAACTTGTCAGATTTGCAGAGATAAAATTTTTTGAAAATCAGAGATAAAAGTTGTTGCAATTCAGAGATTGGTTGGAGTGTTTCAATGGTGTAGAGTCCTCCAGAAAGATGCAAATGCAAGGGAAATGCAATTCTGATCTGAACATTTCTGCAATGTTCAGATTTGTAGAATTGGAATTACCTGAGATATAAATTGGACCTGTTTTGATACACTGAAATCGCAAGCTTAGTAGCTAGATATGGTTTGGTAGAGGAGATGGTCAAAATGACGATGAGCTTGGATGGAACCCAGTAAAATCTTTAGATACCAAAGAAAGATCAAAGCTACCTCAATAAAAACAGAAGGAAATTGGTATAAGGCAAGAATGGATGGAGCCTTGATATTTCAAGGAAGAGTTCTAGAATTCCTGATTAGGATTTAGTCATTGAGGAGATAAGGCCACGTGTTTTTGGAAATTGTTGATGTTGCATTCAGGGCAATGATTAATGAAGGAAGAAACAACTCCATATTGGTCAGTGGAGAAATTGGTGTTGGTAAAACTGAGACAGCAAAGATGTTTATAAAATATCTGGCATACTTAGGGAAATGATCTGGAATTGAAGGGCGGACTGTTGAACAACAAGTTTTGGAATCTAATGCAGTTCTTGAAGTTTTGGAAATGTCAAAATAGTTCGAAACAATAACTCAAGTCGATTTGGTAAATTTGTTGAGATTCAGTTTGACCAAAATGGGATGCTCTTTGGAGCTGCTATTAGAACCAACTTGCTTGAAAAATCTCGTGTATGCCAAATTAATGAACCCGAGAGAAATTACCCTTGCTTTTACCTTCTATGTGCTGCTCCTCATAAGGATGTTGAGAAAGTGGTGCATTTGTATCAGAGAAAGCACAAATTGATCCATAAGTTAATATATAACCACAGTTCCTAGTAGCTTCTAAGTTGTCAACACAGCAACGAAGAGTAGGATAGATGAACTAAATCATGAAATCTTCTCCCTACACTACTATTTGCAATTTATTAGGTTTATTCTTCCAATTCTTCTGTTGTTGCCATTGTATCTTGATCTTCTTTGTATTTCTCTATTGCAATTCACTTATGATCTTGTTTTGATATTTGATAAATCCTTTTGATTCATGTATGGAATGCATTGATAGCAGTAGAGAAATAGATGATAAGCAAGCATATGGTAGGACAAGATTACATGGTGCTTTGAGGGTACCCCACTCCTAAAATCATTATGTGAGCATGAGTGCATATATCCATTTGGGAGGTTTTGTATCAGGCTTGGTTTATTTGATTTGACTGTAAACCATCGTACATGTTGACTGTTGTAGGAGTCGGATCTTTTGAATACCCTAGATCCTAATAAATTTGGTGATCCTAAGTAACTTATTTTTTCTGTCTCTGAGTTATTGATCTAGGTATTGCTAGGGGAATGAGTTAGGGAGTTAGTGTGTTTTTGTTTTTGTTATTGCACGGGATGTGCAAATATAAGTGTGGGGGAATGTGATAGCTGCATTTTTTATTGCACCATTTTTACTTGTTGATTGGATCTTTTAGGCTCTTTGATGGGATAATTATTGTTATTCAGGATGTTTTTACATATTGAGCCTATTTATGATTAATTGCATTAATTCCTATAATTTCAGTATTTTTCATGAATTTCATGTGATTTTGTAGGAAACATATAATGAGGATCTAATTGGAGCAATCGCAGCCGTCGATCCGGATCAGATCTGAGCATTATGGACCGTCCAATGAATATAGCTGATTTTAAGCCATCTATTCAGATCTGGAGAGATCCCGTCCATACATTTCGATCTGAACATCTGAGCCCTTCCTCCAGATTCGACCGATTGTTATTATCCTTTCAGATGGATCAGATCCGTTCATTTAAAATCAGACTGATCACAGTCATTGGATCACAGCCTGCTTAGGAGATTAATTGGATTCATTTAACCTAGCTATATTTGGGCGGCTGAGATCAGAACTGACACAATCGGACGGCTGAGAAAATTGGAGATAAAATCCAACTTTTTCCCAGCTGTACCAGATCGCACGACAGAACATGAGCGGCGTCTTCTTCCTCTCACGAGCTCGGTGACCGACGACTACATGAGTGATTGACGACAGGCCGACAGTATTCCGGCGAGTTTCCTTCCGACAGCTGGTGGCGATCCCATCCGATCCTTGGCGGCAGATCTAGATGTCGTGATTCATGCAGCTAATCCAAAGCGAGGCAAGGCGGGATTCCGGTGAGTTCATCCTTCACCGGCATTCTCCTTCATTCCGGCGACTGGGATAGGCCGTTCCAGATTCACCGGAGTCACCCACAGGTTTTTCTGATTGGACAGCCTCATCTTCACCGCTGGTGAAGAGTTCCATTTCACTGTCCGGTGAACTCAGATTCGCCGGAGCAGTGATCGCGTTCCTCCGTCTGTCCGTCCTTCCTGTTGCACCGATCGGGCCAGCTTCGCATTCACCGTCGGAGTGGCTGTTCGATTTGTTGTGACCGCCGTGTGGTTACCAGTTGTAGTTTATTTGGATTACTGAGTGTGTTTGTGTTAAACACTCGGGATTTCGTGTTAATTACATTCTTCATTTTATTCTAGTGCAATTATGCAATTGTTAGTAGTTGATTATATTTGTTTCGGTTAATTGTTGGTTTGTTTACATGCAATGTTATTTCTATCGGTTTGTTATGCTTAGTTGTTTAATTATGTTCATTGTGCATTTTTATTAGACTTAATATTGGCATTCGTTATTTAGTTGTAGGTTAGTTTAATTTCTTGTTGCTGATGTACTAACCCCATCCATTAAAATTGTCCAATCAATGCATCGTATAGTGACAGTATGGTGTCTTGGTTGGAGTGCTTTCATTATTAGGTTAGATTTCACGATAGTGACAAAGTAAGGTGCCTGATTGAATTTCTTTCGTTTATTGCATTTCATTTATTGCAGTTTTTAGTGACTATTTGACTACTGTACCGTATAGTGACAGTGCGGTGCATGGTTGAATTGTTCACATTTGTTTGATCAGTGTACCGTATAGTGACAGTGCAGTGCTTGGTCGATTTCTTTTCAGTCTATTAGTTTAGTTTTTCAGTGGTTGTTTGATCACTGTACCGTATAGTGACAGTGCGGTGCTTGGTTGAATTGTTCACATTTTGATCATTGTACCGTATAGTGACAGTGCGGTGCATGATCACTTACTTTTGCGCATTAGAATAGTTGCTTATTACTTCTTATTTGGTAGTTAGATTTACTTCTTGCATGTTTAATTCTCATGTCTGTTTTTGATTTTGCTTTTTAATTGTTTTGATAATTATAAAAAAAAACCCCAGTGTTTACTTCTGTTTAAAAACAAATGTCCAACAATTAGGTTCGTTGGGAGACGATCCGAGTTAGTCCTATACTGCATTAGTGTAGTTAGGGGGTTCGATAAATAATTTGGGAACGGTATCACGACATAATAACCGTCTATCATACATCATGATATATGTCATTTGCATTTTATATACTGCTGTGTGTTGAGCATGATATATGTGTTGGTCCAGACTGTTGTATGCGTTTGATTAGCATCATGTCATAGTGTGGTATGGACCGGGATGTTATTACATGTGATTATATACTGTTCATATGTCTGAGTGTTGGTCAGGTATGGGATTGACTTTGCACATTATATGGGTTATGTTATTGTATATCTGTTCAGGATGATATAGCATATGGTGTTGCAGACCGTCAGGTACGTTGGTACATTACTTCATGTTCAGTTGATCAGTTTAGTATATACATTGAGTATGACTATACTGTGGTTACTTGTTATCAGATTTGGATAGGATTGTATGTCTATTGGACTCATGTTGTATACCTGTAGATCTTCACATGTATACTTGTAGATTTCTATATCCTTATATGTTGTTCATGCACTTTTTACATATTACCCCTGAGTTTATACTCACCACCCCTGGACCCTAGGTTTCCTGTCGCCCAGATAACAGGTAGAAGATTCCTTGGACGTTCGGAGCTCCGCCAGCTGATCCTATCTCACACCGAACAATTGGGGTTTTCCACGTATTTGCTTCCGCTGTTATTTTGTATTATGGACATGTATAATCAGTGTTGTATTTTGTTGTTGGTTTTTATATTATTTTTGTGTAGTATGTTAGAGTCGCACCGGTGCGCACCTTTGTGTTGTTTTGGATGTATTGTTTAGTATTGTCCATATATATGTCATGTTGTTGTGGGCCTACGGGCCTTGTATTAACTCGATATGTTGTCATGTACAAGGGAGATGTCGTCCGTTTGCTTTTCGGTACGGCATACTCTCGGGGCGTGACATAACTTGTAGTGTGGTAGTCACTATTCATAACCGTGGTTTGAGTTGACCACGGGAACAACATGTAAAGTCTGTGTGTCTTGGACCTGCTATCAATAAGGTAAATTACCTTTAAGAGCCGACTAATACCAAGTCAGAAAGTAGGGGTTAGGTAGTCACATTTCTCATGGAGATCAAAGATTACAGTCCTAAGGATTTTCACTAATTATGCTTGTCAGATCATTACCTGTGGGGTAATGGACAAGCGAGTATACTATTGCTGATGCAGATAGTAGAGGATTTGGTATGTAGTGTTTTATAGGGATTTTAACCCCTGAGATTGTCGTGCTAGGTTGTATAACTTTGAAGGTACTTTTGAGTACTTAACTTGTGTTATACGAAGATAGTGGAGTTGGTTGCATACCATTATCAGGATCAAGCCGATACTTGGTGGAAGAGATAGGAAATAACCTTCGGGAAATCACACATCACTTGGCCACAGTGTAGTGATGTTGTGAGAGAGTATTTTTCCACGTCATCTTCTTTGACTCATTGTTAGGGAATTCTTGATCTTCAGGTTGGATGATCATTTTGGTAATGAAGGTACCATACAGAGTCGTTAGACTTGCGAAGATTACGACAACCTAATAGCTCAAGAATGTTATTGGGTTGATTTCGGCCACCCATGGTTTATTGGCTGACATCTTGATCAGGGTGTTTGTGTTGGGATGTATACTGGAAGCCTAGCTCTTTTGTATGGACATCTTTATTTTGAAATAAGAATCACATGATCATTGTTTGCACGTTATATTTATATGTGTGCATATTGTCTAATATTTTACATTGTAGATAACATGGTGCCTGCGCGCATGTAAGATCATGTTATCAGTCCCTTGTAGAATATAAGTAGAGGCTCACAACCAAGATGGTTTTGGACAAACCATTGGCATGGTTGTAGTGTAGCTTGGTATTGTTTTATCTTGAACATAGAGTTACACTAGTACACCTCGGTGTATTGAGCAGGACCGACATAGAGGTGATTCAATTTATTGCTGACTACATAATTGAATCGGACCTCGGATATTATATTGTACATGCTCTTAATCCTGATATAATAACGGGCACATGTACTTAGTATTTATTTCTTTGATTTACCAGAGGGTGAGATTTCTATGGATTAAATCAATATGCCCGGTAAGTTGGGAAGTGATATTATTTACATGGTGTGCCGTTGATTATAGGAGGAATCTGTGTCCTATATATTAGGTTGATGATGTCCCCTTGAGGAGCTCATAAGGTTCATCATGTAAACCCTGCAAGTTGACTTAGTCAACATGATGATAAGGTTGAGTGGTACTACTCGAGGAGTTAGATGTTAATTAATTGATGGTCAGTAAATCAATTAATTGACGGACATTCGATATCTTAAACACGGGGAGATGGATGTACAAATAATATATGGAGCCCATATTAATTTATGGGGGTTGGTGAGGTAGTTCGATGATGATCCTCTAGTGGAATGGAACATCATTGATGGATCAAGTTTGTGTGGTTCCGATCCATCGGGTGGCCAAGACCCAACTCCTCCTCATGGTCCCTATCGTAGCCTTATATAAACCTCATGAAGTCTAGATCAAATGATGGAAAACAAATCTCTAGATCCGACGGTTAGGATTGAATCCCTAGAACCGACGGTTGAGATTAAATCTCTAGATCCGACGGTTGGGATTAAATTCCTAGAACCGACGGTTGAGATTAAATCTCTAGATCCGACGGTTGGGATTAAATTCCTAGAACTGACGGTTGAGATTAAATCTCTAGATCCGACGGTTGGGATTATTTCCTAGAACCGACGGTTGAGATTAAATCTCTAAATCCGACGGTTGAGATTAAAACCCTAGAACCGACGGTGGAGATTAAACCAAGGCCTAAACCTAACTCTATATAAAAGGGAGAGGAAAGGTTGGATAAGGTGGGCGGCAAGAAAATTGGGAATTAGTTCCTATATTTTTGGCTACCTCATCAATAACCAATTTTCTCCTAAGTTCTATATAAGGGAGCATGGGTTGGGCGGCAACTAAGTTTTTGAGGGGTTCATGATGGATGCTAAGGAAATTAGGGTTTTGCCTAGCATTACTTGGGCGGCAAGCAACCTCAAGGAGGAAACCCTAATTAGGGTTTTGGCTCCTTAGGTTGGGCGGCCAAGGTGGTGGAGCTAGAGGGGGCGGCAACCTATGGATGAGCTTGTCTTCTTCCTTAGAGGTGGCTAGCTCCTAGATCTCTCTTCTCCACCATGCTTAGGCGGCAAGAAACCTATGGAGGAAACCCTAATTAGATTAGGGTTTGGCTCTTTGGATTAGGCGGCTAGGTTTGGAAGTTATGGTTGGGCGGCAACTATAGGGGAAGGGCTCATCTTCTTCCTTCTAAGGGTTGGCCTGCCACTCCCTTCTCTTCCACTACCTTGGGCAGCAAGAAATCCAAAGGAAGCTTGGTTGGGCGGCTAGGGTTTGGAAGGTAAGGTAGGTGGCAACTATAGGGGAAGTGTTCTTCTTCTTCCTAGGGTGTTGGCCGGTTCCTATCCTTTTTCCTATACCTTTGGTGGTGCCCAACCTATTCCTCTTTTCCCTTTGTTTTCCTCTTGGTCATGGCACTAGGAGCTAGGGTTTGTCCCTAGTTCGGTTGCTTGGTTGTTTCCATTATGTTCTCTCTATTCTTGGGGCCGGCGGCATCAATCCTTTGTGGATTGGTGGTTGGCTCAAGCAAGAAGGGAAAGAGAGTTCTTCATTCTTTGGATTGAAGAAGATCTAAGAAGCTTCAACTTGTGGAGGATCTTCGCCCACACGAAGTCTACAAGGAGGTTAGGACATACGATAGAAGATCAAGAGGTATAAAAGTTTTATAACTTTTATTTATGATCTTTGCATGTTTCTATTCTTAATTGATATGCTAGCTTAAGTTCTTTAGGTTAGTATATGTTGATTATACTAGTTTGCATTTGCATGTATTTGTATAATCATGGACCCCGAATAAGAAACACAAAAACCGGCGATCCGTCCGTCGTCTCTTCCGCGGCTAACCGACTAGAAGAGTTGTGTTGCTTGAACAACTAGTTTGTTCAAGCGATCGCTCGAGTCGTTAGCACGACGATGAATTGGTTGTGCTTAGGAAACTCATCCCATCCGGATTAGTTTTCATTAGTGAAAATTTTAATCCGGGGACATGGGAGCCTATGAGCATTCCGAGAAATAGCACGGTTGCCAACAATTGGTATCGGAGCCACGGTTTCCGGTTTTGTGTGTTTTGGATTCGGTTACTTTCATGCACATATCATATATTTAGTATGCCGGATAATAGTAGGATGTGCGTAGGCTAACTTTTTGGTTGCAGGCATAAGATCCGACTATTATGGCTATATGTGTGTATGTGATTGTTTGTGTATGATTGTATATTATTTGAATCCTCGGGGTTGACGAGGCTAAATTAGTATTTAGTTTTTGTAATTGAATACAGCATTGTTTAGCCACTCTTTATTTTATTTTACTTTCGATCTAGATTTCATGTACACTCCCTCGTGGAGTATAGGATCGATGGATGTAAAATAAAATAGGTTTTATACTCGGCTCGGATCTCCGGATGGCTCGTACATGGCGTAGGGGGAGCAGACGAGGAGGCAACACGACGGGACGCATATTGGAGAACAATGTCATAATAGTTGGAAAAATTCTGATTTTTCCATATTTATTGCTGATTTGTTTTATATGCATGTTGTGTGTGCTTGAAAATTCCTCATTTGTAATTTACTAAGTGGGAGAGGGATATTTTAATTAATTCCCGCGGCCTCCATTACAATTTGACGTGTGATGCAAACAAACTTGTGTGTTGGCTCTGAGTGCCTTCCTCCCCGAGGACGGGTTTGTTTGCGGATCACTAGGTCAAATAATGGTTATAGGAAATTATCTAGGAGCGTGTGTACTTCCACAGCGGTAAGGCACATAATCCGAAATAATTCCCTTAGTACCGTGTAATGGTGCACACTTAGATGCAAATAAAAAGTAGTTTTATTTGTAGGGCCGAAGAGAAACCAACTATTAATTTTATTTGTCAAAAGTAAGGTTGACAAGATAATAAAATTAATGGGTTAAACCTCCTCTTACAAATGTAGAATTCGTATACGTCCACACAGCGTGGCATGCGATATTCTCGGTGTTTGAGGTGTTGGTGGATTTCAAAATTTTATTGTTTGAGGAATCAATAATTTTTATTGAAATCTACAGTAATAATAAGCATGTTGTGTGTGCTTGAAAATTCCTCATTTTCAATTTACTAAGTGGGAGAGGGATATTTTAATTAATTCTCATGGCCTTCCATTACAATTTGACGTGTGATGCAACAAACTTGCGCGTGGCTCACTGAGTGCCTTCCTCCTCATGGATGAGTTTGTTTCATGGATCACTAGGTCAAATAATGGTTATAGGAAATTATCTAGGAGCGTGTGTACTTCCAGCAGGTAAGGCACATAATCCGAAATAATTCCCTTAGTATCGTGTAATGGTGCACACTTAGATGCAAATAAAAAGTATCCTCCCCATCGGAGTCACTGCTTTTATTTGTAGGGCCAAAGAGGAACCAACTATTAATTTTATTTGTCAAAAAGTAAGGTTGACAAGATAATAAAATTAATGGGTAAAACCTCTTCTTACAAATGTAGAATTCGTATACGTCCACACTGCGTGGCATGCGATATTCTCGGTGATTTGAGGTGTTGGTTGATTTCGAAATTTTATTGTTTGAGGAATCAATAATTTTTTGAAATCTAAAGTAATGATCTATGTGATTCTTAGGATTTTCAAAATTGACTTTCAGTCCACTTATTTTGATACTAAAGGAAATAAACTTATTGTACCCAAATTATATTGATTGGAAATGAATCCAAATATTGTCTTATCTGCTAGTATACAATCATCGAAGAGTGTCCTCAAGTCATCATTGCTCAAAAGAGTTTCTACTTCTAAGCCGAAAGGCAAGAAGAAGAAGAAACAAGGTGAAGCAAAGATGGTGCGAGGATCTCAGGGAAGAGTGAAGAAGCCGAAAGGCAAGTACTTCACTTGCAAGCAGGATGGACATTGGAACAAGGACTGTCCCGATCCAAAATAGAACATAGGTATATCTTTTGGACTAGTCATTGAAACATGATTAGCGGTGATATCTACTGCACTGTGAGTAGATACGGGAGCCACTAATCATGTCTGCAATATTTTGCAGGGGTTCCAGGAAACCCGATGACTAGCTAAAGGGGATATTACCATTTACTTGGGCAATGCCATGAAGATGGCGGCTATTATAAAGGGGAGATGTTTTATTTATCTTTTGAGAAAAATAAAGGTTTTGGTTCTTAAGAATTTCCTTTATGTACCCTTATTTAGAAAGAATTGATTTCGGTTTCTAAATAGTTTTTGGATGGATAATCTATTTCTTTTCATGACAGATTTGTTATAAAAGGAATAGGGACATTATCTATTCAGGTACATAGATAGGAAATTTATAACTTGAACCACAAGCTCCCACGATGCAAATAGAAGTTAATAACTCATCTTCTAATTCCAATAAGAGAAAAGAACCTTCGAAGATGAACCAAACATATCTTTGGCTTCTTAGGCTTGGTCACATTAACCTAAGCAGAATTCAAAGGTTGATAGCTGATGGACCTTTGGGTTCATTAGTGGTGGAGGATCTCCCAACCTACGAATCTTGCTTGGAGGGTAAGATGACCAAGAGGCCTTTTTAAGGCCAAGGGGTATAGAGCCAATCATTTGTTAGAAATGGTTCATTCTGATTTGTGAGGCCCTATGACTATCTAGGCAAGAGGTAATCTTGAATATTTCATCTCTTTCATAGACGATTATTCAAGATATGGATGACACTACGATCTGATCGTGGTGGTGACAACCTCTTGGGAGAGTTTAGGAACTACTTATCAGAGGTTGGGATTCAATCCCAATTGACTGCACCTGGCACACCCCAGCAGAACAGTGTAGCAGTACGAAGGAATAGGACTCTTATGGAGATGGTTAGATCGATGATGAGTTATTCTGACTTGTTTTGTAGTCCTAGAGATTAGAGGGTGATCGTTAACGCGAATGCCAGATTTCTAGAGGAAGACTATGTGATAAGCCACAAGCCCAAGGGTAAAATTGTTCTGGAGGAGTTAAAAAGGAAAGTCACTTCTTTAGTACCACCGGTACAAGAGGACATACCACATGTCACTGCACCGCGTGTCACAGAGGATACACAGAAGATACCTCGTCGTAGTGGGAGGGTTGTTAGACAACATCTTAGATTCATGTTTTTGGACAAATCTTCTGATTTTGTCCCTAGCAAACATGAACCTGATCCCTAGACATACGACGAGGCAATCCAAGATATAAATACAGCATCTTTGCAAAGTGCAATGAATACTGAGATTGAATCTATGGATTTAAGTCAGGTCTGGGAGCTCTCATGCATAGCAACTCATATGGATTATGAGACGTGACAGATGGATGTCAAGACAGCATTCCTTAGTGGAAGTCTTGAGGAATCCATCTACATGAAGTGACCAAAGGGATTCATTGCTAAGGGCAAAGAGCGTATTGTATATAAGCTTAATCGGTCCGTTAATGGACTGAAGCAAGCTTTGAAGTCTTGGGACATCCGCTTTGAGGAGGTAAATCCAGTCTTATGGATTTATTCAAAGTTCGGATGAGTCTTGTGTATATCAGATGACTAAACGTAGTGGTATTTTTGTACTATACGAGATGACATTTTGGTGGTTGGCGACAACATCAAGTGTTATCGACGTAAGGGTATGGTCGTCAAACAAAGATGATATGAAGGACTTGGGAGAAGTGGTCACAACCTTGGGGATCAAGGTTGTTGTGCTTATCCCAAGCTTCATACATAGACATGGTTTTGGATCGCTTTTAGCATGCAATACTCCAAGAAGGGTTTTCTACCTTCGTATGGAGTTCCTTTATCAAAGGAGATGTATCCTAGATCATCCGAGGAGATAGAGGAGATGAAGGCGGTCCCTTATGCTTCTAGAGGAAGCCTCATGTATGCGATGCTCAGATGAGACCAGATATCCGCTGCCGGGCATGGTCACAGATATCAAAGTAATCCAGAGACAGGATATTGGATCGATAAAGCATATATTGTAGTGCCTGAGAAGGACTAGGGATTATATGCTAGTTTACCGGGCAGACCAATTACTCCCTGTGGGTTACACAGATTCTGATTTCCAATCTGATAGGGATAACAGTAAGTCTACCTCAGGGTTTGTGTTTACTTTGGGAGGTGGAGCCATAGTATGGAAGAGTGTCTAGCAGAAATGCGTGGTGGACTCTACCATGGAAGCTGACTGTATGGCAGCCTCTAAGGCGGCCAAAGAAGCTGGGTGGCTCAGGAATTTCCTAATGGACTTGGATGTGATTCCTGGTTTGCCCAGAACTATCACAATTTATTGTGATAATAATGGTGCAGTTGCAAACTCGAAGGAACCACGAGCCCATAAGGTTAGTAAACACATAGAGTGCAAGTACCACCTGATACGAGAAATCGTTAAGGAGGTAGAAGTTGCTGTCGCCAAGATTGCATCAGAGGATGACCTGGTAGACCCTTTCACTAAGGCCCTTCTGGCGAGAGCTTTGATAGGCATGTGGAGGGAAGGGGAATCAGATGTATGGCAGTAAGAGGACAGCATAGTCTTTTAGTATAAGTGGGAGATTGTTGGGATGTATACTGAAAGCCTAGCTCTTTTGTATGGACATCTTTATTTTGAAATAAGAATCACATGATCATTGTTTGCACGTTATATTTATATGTGTGCATATTGTCTAATATTTTACATTGTAGATAACATGGTGCCTGGGTGCGGCACAGAAGATCATGTTATCAGTCCCTTGTAGAATATAAGTAGAGGCTCACAACCAAGATGGTTTTGGACAAACCATTGGCATGGTTGTAGTGTAGCTTGGTATTGTTTTATCTTGAACATAGAGTTACACTAGTACACCTCGGTGTATTGAGCAGGACCGACATAGAGGTGATTCAATTTATTGCTGACTACATAATTGAATCGGACCTCGGATATTATGTTGTACATGCTCTTAATCCCGATATAATAACGGGCACATGTACTTAGTATTTATTTCTTTGATTTACCAGAGGGTGAGATTTCTATGGATTAAATCAATATGCCCGGTAAGTTGGGAAGTGATATTATTTACATGGTGTGCCGTTGATTATAGGAGGAATCCGTGTCCTATATATTAGGTTGATGATGTCCCCTTGAGGAGCTCATAAGGTTCATCATGTAAACCCTGCAGGTTGACTTAGTCAACATGATGATAAGGTTGAGTGGTACTACTCGAGGAGTTAGATGTTAATTAATTGATGGTCAGTAAATCAATTAATTGACGGACATTCGATATCTTAAACACGAGGAGATGGATGTACAAATAATATATGGAGCCTATATTAATTTATGGGGGTTGGTGAGGTAGTTCGATGATGATCCTCTAGTGGAATGGAACATCATTGATGGATCAAGTTTGTGTGGTTCCGATCCATCGGGTGGCCAAGACCCAACTCCTCCTCATGGTCCCTATCGTAGCCTTATATAAACCTCATGAAGTCTAGATCAAATGATGGAAAACAAATCTCTAGATCCGACGGTTAGGATTGAATCCCTAGAATCGACGGTAGAGATTAGATCTCTAGATCCGACGGTTGGGATTAAATTCCTAGAATCGACGGTTGAGATTAAATCTCTAGATCCGGCGGTTGGGATTAAATTCCTAGAACCGACGGTTGAGATTAAATCTCTAGATCCGACGGTTGGGATTATTTCCTAGAACCGACGGTTGAGATTAAATCTCTAAATCCGACGGTTGAGATTAAAACCCTAGAACCGACGGTGGAGATTAAACCAAGGCCTAAACCTAACTCTATATAAAAGGGAGAGGAAAGGTTGGATAAGGTGGGCGGCAAGAAAATTGGGAATTAGTTCCTATATTTTTGGCTACCTCATCAATAACCAATTTTCTCCTAAGTTCTATATAAGGGAGCATGGGTTGGGCGGCAACTAAGTTTTTGAGGGGTTCATGATGGATGCTAAGGAAATTAGGGTTTTGCCTAGCATTACTTGGGCGGCAAGCAACCTCAAGGAGGAAACCCTAATTAGGGTTTTGGCTCCTTAGGTTGGGCGGCCAAGGTGGTGGAGCTAGAGGGGCGGCAACCGCTGGATGAGCGTGTCTTCGTCCTTGGAGGTGGCTAGCTCCTAGATCGCGCCTCTCCACCATGCTGAGGCGGCCAGACACCTATGGAGGAAACCCTAATTAGAGTAGGGTTTGGCTCTTTGGATTAGGCGGCTAGGTTTGGAAGTTATGGTTGGGCGGCAACTATAGGGGAAGGGCTCATCTTCTTCCTTCTAAGGGTTGGCCGGCCACTACATTCTCTTCCTCTAACTTGGGCAGCAAGAAATCCAAAGGAAGCTTGGTTGCGCGGCTAGGGTTTGGAAGGTAAGGTAGGTGGCAACTATAGGGAAGTGTTCTTCTTCTTCCTAGGGTGTTGGCGGTTCCTATCCTTTTCCTATACCTTGGTGGTGCCCAACCTATTCCTCTTTTCCCTTTGTTTTCCTCTTGGCCGTGGCACTAGGAGCTAGGGTTTGTCCCTAGTTAGGTTGCTTTGTTTTTTCCATTTTGTTATCTCTATTCTTGGGGCCGGCGGCATCAATCCTTTGTGTATTGGTGGTTGGCTCAAGCAAGAAGGGAGAGAGAGTTCTTCATTCTTTGGATTGAAGAAGATCTAAGAAGCTTCAACTTGTGGAGGATCTTCGCCCACACGAAGTCTACAAGGAGGTTAGGACATACGATAGAAGATCAAGAGGTATAAAAGTTTTATAACTTTTATTTATGATCTTTGCATGTTTCTATTCTTAATTGATATGCTAGCTTAAGTTCTTTAGGTTAGTATATGTTGATTATACTAGTTTGCATTTGCATGTATTTGTATAATCATGGACCCCGAATAAGAAACACAAAAACCGGCGATCCGTCTGTCGTCTCTTCCGCGGCTAACCGACTAGAAGAGTTGTGTTGCTTGAACAACTAGTTTGTTCAAGCGATCGCTCGAGTCGTTAGCACGACGCCGAATTGGTTGTGCTTAGGAAACTCATCCCATCCGGATTAGTTTTCATTAGTGAAAATTTTAATCCGGGGACATGGGAGCCTATGAGCATTCCGAGAAATAGCACGGTTGCCAACAGTTTGGATCTCCTATCAGATCCTACCGAAAGTCCTTAGACCGAGTCATGTGTATAGAAATGACTTCGTAGCAAGTGTTTTAAGAGTTGAAAATTTGATAGGCAGACATTGCAAGTCAAATTATTAGAATCTGAAGTATCTGTATGTTGGATAAAAGGAGCAAGATTGGAGTCATGGGCCATGAGCGACTATTAGAGAGTTTTTCCGATCATAGAAGACCGATTGCAGATCGTCAGCATCTTCTCATGTTTATCAGTGAACTCAGAAGAAAGGCACCGAAGAGATTATGTGTGTGCAGTGCGGGTCATGACGATGACACAAAGTCAGATTATCCGATGGATTATTTTATCTGTTTCTACTATAAGTAGCCAGTATCTACGAGGAGAGTATATACTTTGAAGACTCAGTTGAAGATTATGGATGATCCTTTCGAGAGGACGATCCACAACCTCGAAAGCCGAGTTCATCACAGAAGATTAGATTATCACATCAGCAGCAATCTTATCTCAGACATAGTGGAGTTCTTTGATACTTCCAGCTGGGAGAAGCGAGTTACTCAGTAGTATCAGCAGAAGACATCTCAGAAGACTCAGACATCCAGATGACAACTATTACCTCCCCAGGCATGGTTATCCTTTGTACAGAGGAGAGTGTTTACGATGATAGTTGTATCTATGTTGTATTCTTTAGTTGCAGCTATACTATTTGTAGAGTTGGAGTGTGCTATGATGTTGGCAGTTCTTCAGTACCTTACAGCCAGTTGTATACTCTTTGCCAGTACAGCAATGTTTGTCATCTCCATTGCAGTTGTTTTAGTATTGTATCTCAGTTCAGCAGTTGACTTTAGTTCCACCATGGTAGTCTTTGGCACCTACATGAGCTCAGCCGTCAAGAGCAGAAGTTGGATGAGTTACATGATTACTCGAGTAGAGGAGTTATAGAAGACCAAAGAATTGGTCATTTGGGGTATTACCATAGTTTACCATATGTGTGGATATATTGAGAGATACTGGTAGTTTACAGGTATCTAGGTCTAGAATATTCTTAGATAAGATTAGAAGGGTTTCTATTGACTTGTGGGTTGGTGATTTTTCTCTACCGTTAGGTGAGATGTTGATCAACAACTAAGAAGTCAAGGGATACCCTTAGACTTTGATAGACATACCTTCACTATAAACATATTCTTATGGATAGTTAAATTGTTGAAATGAGGGTATAACATGTATCTCGGATGTGCATATAATTCGAGAGTATTCGGATGTAGTTTCAGATGAACACCCGGGCTTGTCACTACATGGGCAAGTGGAATATGCGATTGGGGTGATTTCGGAAATAGTACCGATATTGAAGACCTCATACCGGGAGATGATTTTATTAGTATCAGTGTTGCTAAACACTGTGGAAATTAGAAGAACATAAGTTGCGATTATATGAGGTATTGGATGGGAGATTTATCTTTCCTATTGTTTCTTCTTGAGAAGACTCGTAACTCTTTATTAAAAGAGAGATGGACCTTTGAGTCTATGCATCGATTATTGATGATTGGAATGCAGTAGTTGAGAAGGAATATCCTTCGTTATGGATAGATGGTCTGTTTAGATCTGCTAAAGGACACCTGTGTATACCCTAGGATTGATATATAATTGGAGTGTTGATATTGTAGTGATTTGGTGTCATACAATTATCATTGTTGGTGTGATGATTGATATATCATCATCGTAGAGTAAAAGGATGCAGGTATGTAGAAGGACATTTTATACTTAGTATGAATTTTATGAGTTGTTGATAATGTCGTTAGACTTATTAACGATTTAGTCGTTCATGAAGCGACTGGACCTGTTAGTGGTTGCCTTCTTAGATGATTTGTTGGATCAAGAAGGTGCTGGGAATTACTTGGTCAGAAGCTTTGAAGTTAGGTTTTAGGGCCTAGACAGGGGCTAACTTTTGCATCAGTGTTAGTTAATCCTTCCAGTGTGGCTGGAAGGGTATTGTACGCAGATGCATTATTTCAGGGATTAGGAGCGATCCCGATGCAGTTGAATGAGACATGTCTTATGCTTACGTCAGTTGAGGTACTGCGAGATAGGCTGTCATACACATGACATGGGCTTAGCAGTTATTATCTTATTTTGTGGATGTGTAGGGCAGGAGTGCTCATGGAGTTTTAGTTAGCTACTAGATAGCTACTTTAGAGTTGCTAGAACATGGATAGATGCAACTAGGGAGATTGGTCATTACGGTCTCCCAGTCACTTACAGTGTTGTGTGATAGTGGATTTTGGACAGTAGATTGATTTCTCTTGTGAGAAAGAAATTCTCTATCTCTGAAGAGGATAGTGGTTCCCAGAGTTATTTTTGATTCAGGGGTCTCGACATTAGAGACTGGTGTTTTTCTCAGAGTGGATCCAAAAATAGTGAGTGATGGAACGTTCTTGGTGGTAGAACAACATGTGGAACATGGTTGAGTTCGTAGTTCGATGTTGGGTGGGCCAACAAGTAAAGGTGGAATATTAGTGACCAGTAGGGTACGTACCATGATGGAAGTGGTAGCCTAGTACGATGGACAATGTTGGGAGATTATCTAGAATTCGGAAAGGACTTGATAGGATTTGGGTAATCGATGATCGATTAGCTAGGTCCGCTCATTTTCTTTCGAGCCATAAGATGGATTTCATTGGATCGCTGGATGGAATTATATCCATGGAGTATCCTTGAGTATCATTTCTGATAGTGATTCATGATTTATCTTATGATTCTAGCAAAGTCTCCCACTAGTTATGAGTATAGAGCTCCACTATAGTACGGTTATGTACTTTTTGATAGTGAGCGATATGAAGGTGTTATTCAGACTTTAAAAGGTCGGTTGAGAGTGTATATATATGTGCTAGAATATAATATTCGAGCTCAGTACCCCATTTAGTCACTTGAGGTGTGACTTTTCTCCAGATATTTGAGATGGTTGTTGTGACATCTCGTACTCGTACATGAGTACGGAAATTTGGGGACCAAATTTTATTAAGTGGGGGAGAATGTTGAATACGAAAAAAATAATAATAATAAAATAAAATATCCCTTGTTAATGGAGAAATTGTCTTATATAATTTCTCAGGAGTTCACAGAAATTTTTTCGGATTCAAAAGGAGTCCATACAAGGAAGATTTAAGCTTAAATATATGGTTGGGTCAATTTGGGCTAGCTTGAACTTAACCTAGGTTTTTAGAAGGCTTATAAAGAGGTTTGGATTCGTTTTATGTTGACCCGACCTGACCCATTTTCTTCCTCTTCTTTTCCCAGTCGCAATCTCTCCCTCAAATCGTGATCTCTTCTCTCCCTCTACTTTTCCTTTCGCCGTGGCTCATCTCTTCTGATGATCTACCACCGTCGATGCTCGAGCCAGCCGATATCCACTGCAGCTGGGCACGTCAGCTTGTCTCCGGTGCCTTCTTTTTCTACCTCTTCTTCGGATTCCGAGAGTTGGATCTGCCACCATCACCATCGATAGTAACTCGCCACTGCTGTCGCTTCTTCTTGCCACCAAATCTTCTTACAAATGGTCAGTCGGTGAGCTTAGCATTGGCAAGATTCACATTGCTGTTGTGTCACTCTTCTGCCGCAGCTCAGATCAATTGTAAGATTTTCTTTCTGTGAGCTTGATTCAGCAATGGTCGTCGATCCATCAAATTTGATCATTACCCTGTCGCAGCTACAGTTCTGTCGATTGCGAGCACCAGGCCACCTTCACTGTGAGCTGGGGTATGTGATCTCAGCTACCAGTCATCTTCACACCATCAGATTAAAGAGGGAGGAGCTCGGTTTCACCTTTTGCTGACCTTGATGTGCAAGTGGCAGCGCTGGTGTTAGCGATGTTTTAGTCGATGAATCCACAACAAGAGCGAAGGGAAACACAGATCTGACACAGTTCGTTTGGGGGTAGAGGTATGTGAAGCCACCAGTAAATTCCTTATGATTTAATTATGAGATGTCTGATATTGTGAATTTGAAGGTTGTCTTCGATTCATTTGGATTGAGCAAGTTAGATTCATTGGAGGGAATCAAGAAGTTGTGGTTGAGTGCAATGGGTGAAGGTAATATTAGTGAAAGCCCTAGAGCTAATCATGTGATGATTGTTGTATGGACTTTGTTGTATCATATTCCTATTTATAAAGGCATGGTTATTATATTTACTTGTATTGGTGCCAAATAACTAAGTATAATAACATCCTTGAGTAGAAGGTTCTTATCTATATTAATCAATTGGTTGAATCGATAATGAGATGATATAGAGAACACTACTCTTAATCATTCCTAGTCAAGTATTAACATTCAGGGACAATGTTAATGCAACGAGACTAGCATGTAGGTCAACTCGATGACTTGATCTCACAAGTCATGGATATGTGATATCAAGTTGACACATGGGTATGCATTGGAGAGTGTATACTGAATGACCCGCCATGAGAAAGTATCATGGATCATTATATGAGTGTCATATACTTTATCATGTGACTATTAGTATGACTATTAGTCCTTGGACCTGAAGTCACCATGGTTCCCTACATAAGGAGTTGCATACTTTGGCTTCGTCAAACGTCACCCGTAAATGGGTGGACTATAAAGGCGATTACTAGGTATGTAACAAATTATGCGGAGGGATGTGAGTGATGTAGATGGGATCTATCCCTCCTATATGATGGGAGTGGCATCGTTATTCTTGATAGAGTGAGATCACTAAGTGCATGGCCATGCCCAAATGAGTCAATATGAGATATTGAGCTCATTTGATTAGAGTGAGTCTACTTGGAGTTCAAGATATAGATTGTACCGAGGATGACACGGTCTATGCCTCAATTGGTCAATCTAAATGTCAAGGATAGAGGGATATTGTCACATATTGTGAGAGTCACAATTAGTAGTCACAAAGGTGATGTTGGATCTCAACATTCTTGTAACTTGGATAGCAATGATGTGTTGCTAGATACCGCTCATTGCTTATGTTCCTAAATTGGTTTAGGAGCATTGCCAACGTTACAAGAACCTATAGAGTCACACACAAAGGACAATTAGATGGAGATTAGGTTCATATGATGAACCATGAGGATTAGGTTCATGGGATGAACCAAATTGGATTAAGAGTAATCCAAATTAGACTAATTGAGTTGGACTCAAGTTGATTCAAGTGTTGAATGAGTCTAATTTAGATTTAATTTATCGAGTCAATTTAAACTAATGAATTGAGATTCATTAAATCAAATTTACTTGAATCAAATGATTGGATTTGATCAACAATGGGAGATAAGAGGTCAAGTTTGACTTGACTTGAGAGGGAAGATGAATGGTCAATTTTGACTTGACCAATTTCCATGTCATGGTGAGTTGGCATGGGGCCGACCAATGATGATGCTCCACATCATCATGGACACATCATAGGGTGCCACCTCATGAGGGAGACCAAGAGCCATTGGCTCTTGGAGTTACATGCATGCATGTAACCCCCTTATAGTGGGTTATGAAAGTGTGAAGTTAAGTTGTGTAACTTCATCTTCTTCCTTCTCTCTTCCCTTAAGCTCTCACTTCCTCATCTTGCTGTGAGCCTTTAAGGGGTGCTAGCACACTCTAGGTTGCTTTTTTCCACCTATTTCTTGTGTGGATACCGATAGAGGAGTGTACACTTGACACTCTCGAGTTCCGACAAGCCATTTGGACGAGCGAGATAAGCGAAGGGTGTCGCATCAAGGGTAAAACTCTTAACATTTAGATCTAGAGTAGATCTAAGGTTTTAAATATGTACATGTAGTTTTGTTTATCTTCGCACGGATCCGTGGCCAACTTTCGGGGTTTCCGCAACGCAAAAAGAAGTTTTTGCGTCTCAGATAGTCCAATAGGTAAGCCCTGAATTGTATGTTATACATTGGATGTGTGATTAGAGTAACTAATTATTGAAAGAGAATGCACAATTGTGTTGCTAGAATTATTGATTAGTGTGTAAATCATGATTAGATTTTGGTTAATGTCATGGGATTTACTTGCAGTTAATAGTTGGGAAGATCAGATTCCATCAAGTGGATTAAGAGGTTGTTTGTGATTGAAGCGGAGATTAGTTTCAGAACTTTGATTAGTGATGGATGCTCGTACGTGTCGATAGTCATCATGTCAGGTGGGTAATATCTACCCTGGTCAGGTAGTTTGATCTGAATCTTGTGCATGAATTTGGATTTATGCTGAATTCTTTTACCTTGACTCCACTCTTATTTAGTCATGTGCTTATACTTAGCCTTGACCTTTGAGATATATTGTTGTTACTTCGTCGTTTATCTATCATGGATATGAACTACAAACTCTATTGTGTGTTAGCTGTTGGATGTTCAGTAAGTACATGTGGTTAGGATTATCTTTGTGACCTCAGATTGGGTTACTATGTTACATCACTAGAGTTAGGTGATGGATTAGATTATGGAGTCGATTGTTGTATCGTACATATATTAGTTGTGCATTTATGGTGGATCTAGTTGTCTGTGCATAGATAGGTGTGTGGTTGTCAGTATGTGGCTATGGACTAGAGGTCTTAGTGTGATGGTATATCCATTATGGATTGTGTGCCTGTGTATGGTTATATGGACAGTCGATAGTATCTCGCTATGGACTAGAGGTCTTAGCGTGGTTGACTGTCAGATGTGTATGACTCTCTGAGTGATAGAGAGAGAGTCTTGTGGATTAGTAGTCCTTGCATAGTTGACTTTTGGTTGACCAGGACTCCCCGTGGGATAGGGAGTGTTGCGAGGATACTTGTGTGGAGCTATGCATCATTACATTGCATGCATGCTGGCGATTAGGTCTCCGTTGTGGTTGAGAGGGTCGCTAGTCATCCTGCCTCCCCGGCCACTCGAAGTAGTGGTAGCAGGATTGAGTGCAGATCATTATTGTGTATGTCGTTCTCGGCCACTATGGATGGTGGTAGTTGGAGATGTGTACTTGGCCACTGTGTAGAGTGGTAGTTAGCGCACTCACCCACTATAGACGGTGGTCGTGTGATGTGCAGTTGTCCTAGGTGTGGTGCTCATCTACTAATGGGTAGGGACGGAGCGGCTAGCAGAAGGGACCCTCGTGTGAGTAGCATATAGCTCTATGGCGGCTAGCTACTATTTCATGCAACCCAACTCGGTCACTCGAGAGTGGTGGCGGCTGGAGTCGGGATAGTTGTCATATCGTGCCACCAACGCTATACTGGGGTCGTGGTTGGATGGGTCCGCTGACATGGTCATGCATATGCATTGCTGATATATATGTATGCATGTATTCGATATATATTTTACATATGGCTGTGAGATGCTGCATTTGATTGAGCTATGATTGTTGCATATGTTTGTACATAATGATACATGTCATTTGCATATTATATATTGTTGTGTGTTGAGCATGATATATGTGTTGGTCTAGACTATTGTATGCATTTGATTAGCGTCATGTCATAGTGTGATATGGACTGGGATGTTATTACATGTGATTATATACTGTTCATATGTCTGAGTGTTGGTCAGGTATGGGATTGACCTTGTACTGTTGGGTTTCCGGCACCGCGGCGAGTGTATGTTCGAACATGTTTCGTAAACATGTGCACAACGGAAGAAATAAAAATAATAAATCTACATTTATTACAACACACACATCACACGCATGCATAGTACAACATGTGTAGACATAACCGTAAATTCAAATTTACATTAAAAGGAAATTTAACTATGTATACCTTTCGTATCACGTGTAGCGGAAACGGCATCAACCGGAACGATCCTCGCTAGAATCGTCTCTATCCGTATCCATGCCGAGTATCTTTGGGATGACTTAACAAAGTCACGAGCTTCATCTTCGTACGGGTTACTAGCCTCGTGTTGAAGACGACGTGATCGAGAGAGGATCATGATCCGAATCCAAATTCGGATCCAAAGACGAGTCCTCAAAACTCGCTCCTCCGGAGAGGTATTCGTCAACCGTTTGACGAATCCTTCGTCCTCCACCTATGAGGATTACCGGAGATCGAAACCCCGGTAAGTTAGGCACTGTCAGAGCTCTAACCGTCGTCCAAATGATGCTCGGACGAGAGGGAAACAAGCTGTCCAGAAAACTGGACAGCTTTGGTGGAGGAATTAGGGCCGGCCAAAAAAGGTAGGATGAAGCTCACCTTGATGCCAAACCCAAACGAGATCACCGGAGAGTTGCAGGAGGATCACCGGCCAAAGCTTGGATGCCGGCAACAATTTGGACGGCGGCACAAGGGACTGGGCAGCGGCAATGGAGGTGTTGGCGCCGAAAATCTCCAATGAGATGAGGTGGGCGGCAACTTAGGTTAGGGTTTTGGATTAGGGCTTAACAACCCTTAAGCCCTCTTTTATAGAGAACTAATTCTCTTAATGGTTATTGGATCATAACCATAAGGCCCGTTAACCCGCTCCATTAATATAAGTTAAAATAAACCAAACCATGATGGTTTATTTTAAGTTAAAACGAACCAAACCAACTTTGGTTCATTCGTTTAAAATAAACCAAACCCTTTGGTTTATTCTCCTCCATTGGATTAGAACCAAACCATTTTGGTTAATCCATTATGTCTTCATAAGACATGGCTCATCCACGCTTCCATTGCGACTGAAACGATTTCATGCTTGCTTCTTGTTTGGTCCAACCAAACTTAGTTTCTCTCGGTCTGAGAATCTCATTCTCAAGCTCGTTTTAAATCCTTCGGATTACGCTCGTTGTGCGTGTGACCAAATAGGTTCTCGGTTTATGTTGGCCATCTATAATTAACCATTAATTATAGAACGATCATGAGTGGCACCTAGTAGTACATCATGATCCCCAATTAACCAAAAAGATCAACGGTTGATCCAGAACTATTTCTGAAACCCTTCAGCAGCTCGAATGAATCGTGCCCCATTCCCTTCACTCATCTTATACTCACTTGGTTCAGGACATGGTCTATAGTGTCATTCCCCACTAGGCTGACTACATCACACCTAGCCCAAGTATCATTTCCTCGTCTTACGGATTCTAGTTACTGCACATTTATCGAAGAGTACCTTACTCTAAACATGTAATTCTTTGGCCAAAGACTTTAGTAACAATCCGGCGAGAGGCTATTCAAACACCTTCGATCACTTCGACTTATACCCAATCATCCCGGGTCCACATCTCCTTAGAGATGCTTGCTTAAGATGTCAAAGCATAAGTCTCCATGATCAAGATGACTTGAATACCGCAAGTCAAAGGAACATCGCACTTAAGCTACAGTAAGAACTTCATTGACATATCTATATATGCAGAGAACCATATAAAGTCTTACGGCTGGTCATACCAATGAACTAGTTACCATAACTAGCATCCACGATTAACTTCGGACATCACAATGTCTCCAGCCAGTGAGAATCAGCTGCTTGGATACACCAAGGAGTATACCTCGTGCTAGTCTCGACAGAATTGATGGTGTCCAAATCCATCAATTCATCGACTAGGGATAATTCTGATACATCACAATTACACATGTAGAGATACTCACTAGTTGTGATCCAATCACAAATTCTCTCATCTTGTGAATCGTATCGTGGACATTGATAAATGAGTTTAAGATTCAATCAAATACATGAAAACATGTATACTCAAATAGTGAATCTTCATTTATCATATAAATGGTTCATACATAAAGCGATTGCCTTAGGACATCTCTCATATATTACTAACAGACTCCCACTTGGCCTAATGCCAATCGCTACGGTATCCAATACCATAAGCTCTAACATGACCCTCAAACTTACTTTGAGGTAATGCTTTAGTCAAAGGATCCGCTAAGTTCCTTTCAGTGGGAATTTTCTCGATTTGTATTTCGTTCCTACTTATGATCTCTCTGATAAGATGATAGCAGCGAAGCACATGTTTGGATCATTGATGAGACCACATCAAGTTCAAAGATGAACTTCTTGATCCAAACCACTTCCTTTGCTGCTTCCAAAGCTGCAATGTATTCTGCCTTAGTGGCAGAATCCGCTATAGTGTCAAGCTTGGAACCTTTCCAACTTATTGCGCCTCTATTCCAGGTGAATACACACCCAGACTGAGACATGGAATCATCCTTGTCTGTCTGGAGCTGGCATCCATATACCCACGTATCACCATGTACCCTTCTCAATATATTAGGAACGTATCCTTAGTTCTTCTTAAGTACTTAAGGATCATCTTAACAGTCACCCAATGATGCATTCCTGGATCAGACTGGTATCTGCTCGTGACACTCAAAGCATACGATACATCGAGCCTCGTACATAACATAGCATACATGATAGATCCTATTGCGGATGCATAGGGAATCTTACTCATGCAAATCCTCTCGTCTTCTGTGCGTGGACACATAGACTTCGAAAGGTGTATCCCATGCCTGATGGGTAGGAAACCTTTCTTGGATTTCGACATGCTAAACCTCTTTAGCACTACGTCTATATATGTAGACTGCGAAAGACCAAGCAACCGTTTCGATCTATCTCTATAGATCTTAATCCCGAGGATGTAGGTTGCTTCTCCCAGGTCTTTCATGGAGAATGTCTTGGATAACCAAACCTTAACTGATTGTAAGATTGAAATATCATTTCCCATAAGTAATATGTCATCGACATACAATACTAGGAACACGACTACACTCCCACTAACCTTCTTGTACACACAAGGTTCGTCTGGATTTTGTGAGAAATCAAACTTTTTGATTGTCTCATCAAAACGGATATTCCAGCTCCTGGATGCTTGCTTCAATCCATATATGGACCGTCGCAATTTGCATACCTTGGTTTTATCAACCGATGTGAAACCCTCAGGTTGTATCATATACACGTCCTCGAGCAGATTTCCATTAAGGAAAGTTATTTTCACATCCATCTGTCATATCTCATAATCATAATGAGCCGCTATGGCCAAGAGCATCCGAATGGATTTAAGCATAGCTACAGGCGAATAGGTTTCATCATAATCAACACCTTGTTTTTGACGATATCCTTTCGCCACTAATCTAGCTTTATAGGTAATCACATTTTCTTCTTGAAAACCCACTTGCACCCTATAGGCTTGATGCCTTCAGGTGGGTCAACCAAGTTCCAAACTTGGTTTTCATACATGGAATCCATTTTCGACTTCATGGCTTCAAGCCACTTATCCCTTTCTGAACTTGTCAGCACTTCTTCATAACTGGTAGGCTCCTCATCATCAATGAGTAACACGTCATTCGATTCACTTATGAGAAATCCATATCTCTCAGGAATGTTTCATGTTCTACCAGATCTACGAAGATGTGGTGTTACAATAGGTCCAGCCGATTGCTCATCACTATGAGTTGTCGGCTGTTGTGCTTCACCAGGTATCTCATCAATGTCTATTTGAGTCTCTCGAGCCTCCTCAAGCTCGATGACACTCCCACTATTTTCTTGCAAGAGAAACTCTTTCTCTAGAAACACAGCATGCCTTGAAACAAACACCTTTTGTTCCACAGGATGATAGAATTGGTAACCCCTTGTTTCCTTAGGGTATCCAATAAATAGACATTTATCAGACTTAGCATCCAATTTGTCTGATACAGTCCGCTTCACATAAGCAGGACAACCCCATATCTTCAAGTAAGATACATGAGGTTTCTTACCATTCCATATCTCATATGGAGTAGTAGAGACTACCTTGGTTGACATTCTATTTAACAAGTAAACAGTTGTCTGAAGTGCATAGCCCCAAAAAGACTTGGGAAGATTCGCATGATTCATCATTGACCTGACCATGTCCAACAAGGTCTGGTTACGCCTCTCAGATACACCATTATGCTATGGTGTATATGGCGGAGTCCATTGAGACAATATACCATTGTCTCTTAGATAATCAAGAAACTCTTGACTTAAGTATTCACCACCTCGATCCGATCGAAGTATTTTTAATACTCTTGTCATGTTGTTTCTCTACTTCATTTCTGAAATCTTTGAACCTTTCAAAGGCTTCAGACTTGTGTTTCATCAAGAACACATACCCAAACCGTGAGTGATCATCGGTGAAGGTAATGAAGTAGCTATAGCCTCCTAAATCTTGAGTTGACATAGGTCCACATACATCACTATGTATTAGGCCTAGCAACTCTCCCACTCGTTCACCTTTTCCTGTAAAAGGTAACTTAGTCATCTTGCCTTTTAAGCATGATTCGCATGTATCGTATGAATCAAATTCAAACGATTCCAGAATTCCACATCGGTGTAATTCGGACATGCGTTTCTTGCTTACATGGCCAAGACGACAATGCCACATATAGGAGTCTAATTGATTACCCTTTCGAGCACGCGTGTTGCTCGCTTCGATATTGAAAATGTCACTGGATATGTCCAACGTATAAATGCCATTACTCAAAGTTCCAGTTCCATAAAGTACGTCATTCAAAGTTATATAACAACAATTGTTACTAAACGTCAAATGGAAACCATTTCTATTTAAACAGGAAATAGAAACAATGTTCTTTATTAGAGAAGGAACATAATAGCAATTGTCCAGTTCCAAGACTAGTCCACTAGGAAGCTTCAGCAAATAAGTTCTGATGGCGACCGCAGCAACCTTTGCTCCATTGCCAACTCGCAAATTTGACTCCCCTCTGACGAGTCTTCTTCTATTCCTTAGCCCCTGTATGTCATTACATATATGTGAGCCACACCTAGTATCCAATACCCAAGTATCTAAGGAAATAGAATGACAATCAATAACGAAGATACCTAAAGAGGATGGGGCATCGGATGCCTTCTTCGTTCGGTTACGTATTGCTAATCTTGCAGTTTCTTACGCGGTGGCCTTCGCGCCCTGATGATGGCAAGTGCCCACTTTGTGCTGAGTTCTGCCTTCTTTGCCTTTTTGTTCTTCCCTTTCTTACATTCTTTTGCCTTCCTCTTAGAACCTTTCTTTGAGGAATCAACTAACAGAACCGCCTTCTCCTCATGCTTCACAGAAGGCTCCACAGTCTTCAGCATATTGAGGAGCTCAGGAATAGTGGATTCTAATTTGTTCATCCGATAGTTCATCACAAATTGTGAGAAACTCTTGGGAAAACAATGCAGAATTAAGTCAATACTTAATTCGTGATCCATCACAAACCCGAGGGTAGCTAGCCGCTCGATGTACCCGTTCATCTTTAGCACAAACTGCACTACAGACGAACCTTCTTGCATCTTCGTGGTGAAGAGGAGCCTAGAGACCTCGAACCTTTCGGATCTCGCTTGCTCATCGAACAACTCATGAAGATGGAAGACCATAGTATTAGCATCCATATGCTCATGCTGCTTTTGCAGCTCATGTACCATCGCCGCTAGCATGATGCAACTCGCCAGCTCAGAATCTGCCACGTGCTTCTGATAGACAAACATTTGGTCTGGAGTTGCATCGTCCTTAGGACGGTTGAGAAGAGGCTCTTCAAGGACATATGCTAGTTTTTCCGCCTTAAGAACAATTCTCAGGTTTCTAAGCCAGTCCAGGAAGTTAGGCCCAGTCAATTTGTTTAAATCCAAAATAGTGCATAAATTCAAAGACGACATGATCAATCGATTGACCTAGAAATACAAAACGAGCATATATGAGAAAATGATTTTTATAATACATCAATATACATTTATAAATCCCATTCATTTTTCGAATTTCAAAACCCCCAAAATCACTTCGGGAGATCGTAGGTCCATCTCCGAATGGGCTGATATCCATCATAGATATGAACAACCTTGGAGAGAGTCCAACAAGCCATTCATAACTACGACGGTAGGTATCAACTATACCGATTGCATATCACGTATATGCAACTATCACAATGTGTTATCAACTAATTGAATGTTCACACATACATCGGGTTGTTAACACATTAACAAGTATGCATCATATGCATAGCACCCAACTTCACCTCCCTTTACATCGACCTTGGAGAGAGTCCAACAAGCCGATGATAAAGGTTAAAGACAAAACAATAATCTATAAATAGTTTTAATATGGTTAGAGCGCATTCAACCAATTAGCCCAGCTTGGAGAGAGTCCAACAACCAAAGCTAACGATTGACCTCTGACTCTTACCATATTAGTATTAAACTATTCCATGGTTTGAACATGTTCGGGTTCGAGCCGGGCTTGGAGAGAGTCCAACAACCCAAACAAGAAACGGAACTCTGGTTTTAACCATATTAATGGAAGGTGTAGGCTTTAATATTGAGTTAGGGTTTTTATGTCTCATCCTCTTTGCATGCAAATAACTATTATCTACATGGCATGGCATACATGACATACATCAACATGTCATGACACGCATGGCATAATGATATGCATCTAATGCAATTACATGGCATACAATTATGTCATGTATATAATTTCCTTATATGTCATAACTATTTATGGAAATAAAATATGTTTAAGATTTGATTCTCCAAATCAAATCATGATTAAATTAGGAAACAAATTTCCAAATCTAATCACATATTTTATTTATGGAAATGGTTGATTAAGGAAAGTCAATTTAGGAAACCAATTTCCTAAATCATCAAAACTACTCATGGAAATAAAATATTTTAAGATTTGATTTCCCAAATCAAATCATGATTAAATTAGGAAACAAATTTCCAAAATCTAATCAAATATTTTATTTATTTAAAATATCAATTTCCATAAATACTTCCAACTTTCCAAAAGTGGAAGATTTCCATAAATACTTCTAGACTTTCCAAAATTGAAAAATTTCCATAAATACTTCTAACTTTCCAAAAGTAGAAAATTTCCAGAAATATCATTATGTCTATCGCAAAACCATTTTACGATTATGTCGAAACACAACCTGGGCTCTGATACCACTGTTGGGTTTCCGGCACCGCGGCGAGTGTGTGTTCGAACATGTTTCCTAAACATGTGCACAGCGGAAGAAATAAAAATAATAAATCTATATTTATTACAACACACACATTACATGCATGCATAGTACAACATGTGTAGACATAACCATAAATTCAAATTTGCATTAAAAGGAAATTTAACTACGTATACCTTTCGTATCACATGTAGCGGAAACGACATCAACCGAAACGATCCTCGCTAGAATTGTCTCTATTCGTATCCATGCCGAGTATCTTCGGGATGACTTCACAAAGTCACGAGATTCGTCCTCGTATGGGTTACTAGCCTCGTGTTGAAGACGACGTGATCGAGAGAGGATCACGATCCGAATCCAAATTCGGATCCAAAGACGAGTCCTCAAAACTCGCTTCTCCGGAGAGGTATTCGTCAACCGTTTGACGAATCCTTTGTCCTCCACCTATGAGGATTACCGGAGATCGAATCCCCGGTAAGTTAGGCGCTGTCGGAGCTCTAACCGTCGTCCAAACGACGCTCCTACGAGAGGGAAACAAGCTGTCCAGAAAACTGGACAGCTTTGGTGGAGGAATTAGGGCCGGCCAAAAAAGGTAGGATGAAGCTCACCTTGATGCCAAACCCAAACGAGATCACCGAAGAGTTGTCGGAGGATCACCGGCCGAAGTTTGGATGCCGGCAACAATTTGGACGGCGGCACAAGGGGCTAGACAGCGGTAATGGAGGTGTTGGCGCCGAAAATCTCCAATGAGATGAGGTGGGCGGCAACTTAGGTTAGGGTTTTGAATTAGGGATTAACAACCCTTAAGCCCTCTTTTATAGAGAACTAATTCTCTTAATGGTTATTGGATCATAACCATAAGGCCCGTTAACCCGCTCCATTAATATAAGTTAAAATAAACCAAACCATGATGGTTTATTTTAAGTTAAAACGAACCGAACCAACTTTGGTTCATTCGTTTAAAATAAACCAAACCCTTTTGTTTATTCTCCTCCATTGGATTAGAACCAAACCATTTTGGTCCATCCATTATGTCTTCATAAGACATGGCTCATCCACGCTTCCATTGCGACTGAAACGATTTCATGCTCGCTTCTTATTTGGTCCAACCAAACTTAGTTTCTCTCGGTCTGAGAATCTCATTCTCAAGCTCGTTTTAAATCCTTCGGATTACGCTCGTTGTGCGTGTGACCAAATAGTTTCTCGGTTTATGTTGGTCGTCTATAATTAACCATTAATTATAGAAAAATTATGAGTGGCACCTAGTAGTACATCATGATCCCCAATTAACCGAAAAGATCAACGATTGATCTAGAATTATTTCTGAAACCCTTCAGCAGCTCAAATGAATCGTGCCCCATTCCCTTCACTCATCTTATACCCACTTGGTTCAGGACATGGTCTATAGTGTCAGTCCCCACTAGGCTGACTACGTCACACCTAGCCCAAGTATCATTTCCTCGTCCTACGGATTCTAGTTACTGCACATGTATCGAAGAGTACCTGTAACACCCCAAAATTTTTCTCCAAAATTATTGTATAGAATTTAATTGCATGTCTAGTAGATTATATATGGAATCCTGGAAAATGATGATAAAAGAATAAAAAAAGTGGAGAGGTGAGGTTTGAACCTTAAACCTCTTGGTGAGAGTTAACTCTTACCATGCATGTGATGACCAAGTGCTCAGCAGTAGCTTACTGTTGAAGAAAGAGGAGAAATGTTAGATGAGTGTGAGGAGGGTAAATGAAGAGGCATGAAAAGAGAAGAGACATTTCTCTTCCTCCCTTTATAAATAAGAGGGAAGGTTTCATTTGACCACTTCTTCTTCCTTCTTCCTCCTTCCACCGAAACCCTAGGGCTCCTTCCTTGAGTTTCGGCCAAAGCAAATTAGAGGGCAAGATTATTTTAGTCTCCTCTCCAATCAAGGTCTCTCTTATTAAGGGGTAACCAATTATAAGTGGTAAGATTCCCTCACCTACAGTATATTTGCTCTTGTAGGACATGATATATGAAAGAAATATGATGCTTGATACCCTACAAGTTTCGGCCAATTAGGGTTTTAGGGCTAGGGTTGCATGAAAATACTCCTTATGAAATTATGATATGTTGTATGCCTTCATGTATGAATTTTATGTGAAAAAAAAAATAAAGTTTGGGTGCCCCTAATGTTTCGGCCACCTAGGGTTGTAGGGCTAGGTTTGCATGAAAATACTCCTTATGAAATTATGATATGTTGTATGCCTTCATGTATAAATTTTATGTGACAAAAATAAAGTATTGGTGCCCCTAAAGTTTCGGCCAACTAGGGTTTTATGGCTAGGGTTGCATGAAAACACTCCTTATGAAAATATGATATGAAATATGCCTAGGTGATGAACATGTTTATGATTTAATATGCCATGAATTATGCCTATGTGATGAACATGTTTATGATTTATTATGCCATGAAATATGCCTATGTGATGAACATGTTTATGATTTAATATGGCATGAATTATGCCTATGTGATGAACATGTTTATGATTTAATATGCCATGAATTATGCCTAGGTGATGAACATGTGTATGATTTAATATGCCATGAATTATGCCTATGTGATGAACATGTTTATGATTTAATATGCCATAAATTATGCCTATGTGATGAACATGTTTATGATTTATTATGCCATGAAATATGCCTATGTGATGAACATGTTTATGATTTAATATGCCATGAATTATGCTTATGTGATGAACATGTTTATGTTTTAATATGCCATGAATTATGCCTAGGTGATGAACATGTTTATGATTTAATATGCCATGAATTATGCCTATGTGATGAACATGTTTATGATTTAATATGTCATGACTTATGCCTATGTGATGAACATGTTTATGATTTAATATGCCATGAAATATGCCTATGTGATGAACATGTTTATGCTTTAAGACCCCTTTAGGGTATTCTTATGTTATGAATGCATATATGCTATGAAATGTCTAAGAAGATGCTTCCCCTTTTTATGTTGGGATTAAGAGCTCTCTTTATGATAAGATAAGACGGAGATGCTCCCCTTTTTATGTTAGGGGATTAAGAGCATTCTTTATGATATGATAAGCAAGAAAGGAAAGAAAATTAAGTATTTTACTTTGTAAGAGGTTAAGTACCCGACCCGTTAGGTGGTCGTTAATCAAATCCAAGGGACATAAGAAGACGTAAGAGGTCTTGCCCTGGTAAGACATAAGAGGTCTTGCTCTAGTAGGTCTGGTGGCTAGCTACCCCAGCCTATTAGGGAACGCGCTTTATGTGGTACTTAGCCTGGGGCCCCCATTCATGTTATGATTATGTTGAAGAATCTATATGTATATGTTTTGAAAAGAAAGGACTTGTATGAAATTGTGCATGCTTATGTTCAAGTTTAAGAATGCTTATGATTATGTCCTTTATGCATGTTTAGGATTGATGATGTCATGAATGCTTATGTTCAAGTTTAAGAATGCTTATGATTATGTCCTTTATGCATGTTTAGGATTGATGATGTCATGAATGCTTATGTTCAAGTTTAAGAATGCTTATGATTATGTCCTTTATGCATGTTTAGGATTGATGACGTCATGAATGCTTATGTTTAATTTATGCCATGCTTAGATTTAATTATGTTTAGCATGCTTATGTAAATTTTATGCCATGCTTGGGTTTCATTACGTTAGTATGTTGATGTTTAGTGTTGTTATGAAATACTTATGTTATTTATGCTAGTATGCTCATGTTTTCTAATTATTTGATGTAATTTGTGGCTTTAGTGAGTAGACAAGAATCTTACTAAGCTATATGCTTATAGTTTATGTTGACCATATACTGCAGATAAAGGAAACATGAACTAGAGGAAGTAGCAGGAGGGGCAGAGTGTGTGTGATAGTGGCATGGTGGAAAAAGACCCTATTACTCTCTGCTTTTATTTATATGCTCAATGAACAACTTAAGACATTTGCTTCCGCTTTTATGACTTGTGATTTATTAGTACCATGTTGGATGTTGCTTAGTTTATGTTATTATTCACCTTACTTATGAAAGTTTGATATGTTAGAACTCATGAATGGATCGTGTTAATAATAGTTACATTCTCTAATCTTTATGTTATGCATGTTATAAAATGAGATATGATGTGGTAACATGCTAATTATGATTATGATATGTGATGCATGTTATAAAAGAAGTTATGATATGTTAACATGCTAATTATGATTATGATATGTAATGCATGTTATAAAAGAAGTTATGATATGTTAACATGCTAATTAGGTCTATGATATGTGATACATGCTATAAAAGAAGATTTATGACATGATAACATGTTTGATTATGTAGATTGTGAAATGATCCATATAAGTTATGTTATAAAAATAAAAAATAAAAAAAGGGTAGCGTCGTCCTGAGAGCAGATAAGGGCAGGTGTTACAGGTTGGTATCAGATCCAGGTTCACCTTTCCACTCTCACATATCAAGCCTCCATCCTTCTATTTCCAAGTAAGTAACTTTATGCATACCTAAGTTTCTTTTATAATGAAGAATGTCTTCTATCTAGATAGAAATAATACCTCATCGTGTTTTAGTAGAATGGAACCATACTTGTGACTTAGATAGTAATGATACCTTACCATGCTTTATATGATGGAAACATGTTTCTAACCTAGAAATACCACTAGAAAGGATACCTTACCTTGTTTATGATAAGGAATGTTTAGATGCATGTATATGAGTAGAAATTATAATAATACCTTAATTATTTATTTATCACTTAGATAACATGGCTGGGAGACGTAGTAATAGAGGGAATGAATCAGCACCCCCACCAGATTTGATGCATGTGGTTACCGAGCTACAGCGTCGAGAACAAATGTTATCAATGCTCTCATGAATCAACAAGGGAACCCTACCACCACACTAGAGACGCAGAACGTGACGCCAAACACGACCACTATGGTGCAAGAACCACTAGTCAATGCTGCCACCGGGGTCCGACCCGAAGCTTATCTGATTCAGTTGCAGAGGAAACTAGAAAATTTCTCAGGTGCCTGCGAACCATGGGATGCCCAAGCTTGGTTCAAAATAGTGGAGAGCATCGTGGAGCTGCTGGATTGGCCCGAGCATGAAAAGATAAAATGTGCCTCATTCTGTCTTTCTAGAGATGCAAGGATGTGGTGGGAGAGAGTCAAAGCAAAGAGACAAGTAAATCAAATGAGGTGGACAGACTTTGAATCTGAGTTCTTCGAGGAGTTCTTTCAGAGACGGATCACAAATAAGCACTACGATGAGTTCCTCAAGTTCCGACAAGGCGATCTATCAGTCAGTGAAGCTATGAAAAGGTTCAACCGACTGGCACGTCTCTGCCCAAAATTAGTCAGTATAGAAAGGGAGAGGATCAGACACATGCTGAAAATGTTACGACCGGAGATAGCCCTGAATGTGGCCGGCAGAGTCAATCGACCCTGCATCAAAGAGCTGTCAAGAGTGCCTAATCACCGAGCACTACCTGAACAACATCAGTCAGTAGAATAAGGCACTGACCGGAGGTCAGAAATCTCAGAATACTAGCTGGAAGAGGGACCGCAGTGGCAAGAAGAAACAGTGTAATGGCCCAAAAGGGGGCCCAGGAAACAACCAAACTATTTATCCTGACTGTCCTACATGTGGGAAGAAGCATTCGGGGGAATGTCGTCAGGGCACGAGGAAGTGTTATAGTTGTGGACTGGAGGGACACATAGCCTGGAACTACCCTACCCGAGTTCAGGCACCTCCTTAGCAGTATGTCCAGTACCAGGGTGCTCCTCCACAGCTTCACCAGATGCAGGCTACGATAGAGGGTCCTCAGATAAGCCAAGGGAGACTGGAAGCCCCACCCGTTGTGGCAAATGCCAGGGTGTTCTCCCTCACCAGAGAAGATGTAGCGAGTGCCTCGACGGTTGTCACAGGTCAAATATTTATTTTCAGTCAGTATGCTACTGTATTGTTTGACACTGGGGCCACCCATTCATTCATCTCTACGCCTTTCATAAGAAAGATAGATAGGCATCCCCAAATTTTGGACTATAAATTCTTAACAACGTTACCTTCAGGAGAAGTGATGCCATCCACCCATATTCTGCGCGCCGCACCAATTAGACTCACAAACAGGGAGCTCTATTGTGACCTGATAGTTCTGGATATGCGGGACTATGATGTTATATTGGGCATGGATTTTCTGCACAAGTACGACGCTTCAATTGAGTGCCGTAAACAGAAGGTGATCTTCCGACCCGAAGCAGAGGTTTCATTTGAGTTTATCGGGGAGCCAAAGAAAGGAACAAGGAAATTCTTATCAGCGCTGAAAGCCCAAAAAATGTTAGAAAATGGATGCACCGGATTTCTAGCACACGTGGTTGATACCGTATCAGCAAAGAACCAGAAGCTAGAAGATGTCAGAGTGGTATGCGACCATCCGGAGGTATTCCCTGATGACCTACCTGGATTACCACCTAATAGAGAAATTGAGTTCGAGATCGAACTGATTCTCGGAACTAACCCGATCTCTAAGGCACCTTACCGTATGGCACCGACTGAGTTGAAAGAACTTCAGAAACAGCTACAAGAGTTACTCGACCAGGGATTTATCCGCCCTAGTCACTCACCTTGGGGAGCTCCAGTGTTGTTCATAAAGAAAAAAGATGGGTCTATGCGAATGTGTATAGACTACCGGGCACTGAACAATGTGACCATCAAGAATAGGTAAGAACGTAATAGTAAAGTGATTTACTAGAGTTCGGCATCTAAATCATACAGGAACAATGTCAGGTACCCCCTTCCCAGGATCGATGACCTATTCGACCAACTGAAGGGAGCTACTGTCTTCTCAAAGATCGATCTCAGGTCTGGCTATCATCAAGTAAAAGTAAAGCCAGGCGATATTCCGAAGACGGCCTTCCAGACGAGATACGGACATTATGAGTTCGTAGTTTTGCCCTTCGGAGTAACCAATGCTCCTGCGATGTTCATGGATCTGATGAATCGAGTATTCTTGGCCTTCCTTGACAAATTTGTAATCGTTTTCATCGACGATATTCTTATCTACTCGAGAGACCGAGAAGAGCATGTTGAACATCTGAAGACAGTACTACAGATTCTTCAGAAAGAGCAACTATATGCGAAGTTCTCCAAATGTGAGTTCTGGCTCGATCAAGTGTCATTCTTGGGTCATGTCATCTCTAAAGAAGGAATCATGGTAGACCCAATAAAGATTGAAGCTGTGAGGAACTGGAATAGGCCAAGGAATGCGAGTGAAATCAGAAGTTTTCTCGGACTAGCAGGCTATTACAGAAAGTTTGTAGAGGACTTCTCTAGAATTGCAGCCCCTATGACAGCCCTCAGCAGAAAGGACAAGCAATACAAATGGACTGAGGACTGTGAGAGGAGTTTTGCGGAACTGAAGAGGAGACTGACCAGCACTCCCATTCTGACTCTCCCGGAAGATAATGAAAGCTTCGATATGTATAGTGACGCTTCTAAACTGGGGCTCGGAGCTTTACTTATATAAAATGGCAAGGTTATCGCTTACGCCTCTAGACAGCTCAAGGAGCACGAAAGAAATTATCCAACCCATGACTTAGAACTAGCAGCCGTGGTATTCGCTCTGAAAATATGGAGACACTACCTATACGGAGCTCGGTGCAGGATTTATACAGACCACCAGAGTCTGAGATATTTCTTCACTTAGAAAGACCTAAATATGAGACAATGCAGATGGCTCGAGCTAGTCAAAGATTATGATTGTGAGATATTCTATCATCCAGGAAAGGCGAACAAAGTGGCAGATGCACTTAGCAGAAAGTCCTGTGCCGCTTTGATGTCCTTATTAATGCTATCTCAGCCCCTGAAAAGGGAAATAATAAATTACGGAATAGAGATTATTTTTGGACAACTTTCCACCATGACGATAGCGCCGACATTGTTCGACGATATATTGGGAAAGCAAGATGGTGATCCAGACATCCAGAAGATCAAACAGGAAATCCTGGAAGGAAGGGATAATGGATTCCGCATTTCCGACAGCGGATTATTATACCTCCGGGACCGACTATGTATTCCGGACAATCCGAAATTATGGAAGAAGATACTCGAGGAATCCCATGGAACACCTTATACCATGCATCCTGGATCTACAAAAATGTATCAGGACTTAAGAGATAAATTTTGGTGGTCCGACATGAAAAGGGATGTGGCTCGAAGACGGCCAAGACTGTCGACTGCCGGAGAGGTTAAGCGTAACACCGTAAACTGGGAGGATTACTACAGTCGATACAGATTCCAGAGTGGAAATGGAAAGAAATTTCTATGGATTTCATCTCGGGATTACCCAGAACAACAAATGGTTATGATGCTATATGGGTAATCGTAGACCGGTTGACAAAGTCTGCTCATTTCCTGGCAATTAAGATGACCTATCCGGTTGAGCAGCTAGCTCAATTATATGCCCAGGAAATTATCAGATTACATGGAGTGCCTAAGGCTATTATTTCTGATCGTGATGGACGTTTTACCTCCCATTTCTGGGAATGTGTTGTAAGGCTCTTGGCACTAAGTTGAGATTCAACTGCGTTTCATCCTCGGAAGCCACTGCCGACAGAAAGAGTGAACCAGGTGCTAGAAGATATGTTGCGGGCTTGTGCTCTGGACTTTAAGGGGAGTTGGTGTCGATATTTGTGCTTGGCAGAATTTGCTTACAACAACAGTTACCAGGCTACTATTGGAATGGCACCATATGAAGCTCTATACGGGAGAAGATGCAGGTCTCCTATCTGTTGGTACGAGGGTGGTGAAAGGAGGGAAATGGGTCTTGAGCCGATATTGTGACTGATACCACCCGAGCTATATAGACTATCCGTCAGAGGATAGAGACTGCTCAGAGCCGGCAAAAGAGTTATGCGGATAAGAGATGCCGACCATTGGAATTCGGAGTTGGGGATTTTGTGTTCTTCAAAGTCGCCCCTATGAAAGGAGTAATGAGATTTGGAAGAAAGGGAAAGCTGAGTCCGCGTTATGTAGAACCATATCAGATCCTGAAAAGAATCGGCAAGGTGGCCTATGAGCTGGAGCTACCTCAGGAGATGTCGGCTATCCACAATGTCTTCCATGTATCAACACTCAAGAGATGCGTTCCCAATGCAGACTAGGTGATCGAACCAATGGCAGTACAAATTCAAGGGGACCTAAGTTATGAAAGCCGACTTATTCAGATAACAGATCGAGAGGTCAAGAAGCTAAGGAGCAAAGAGGTACCCTTAGTGAAGGTCCTATGGCGAAGTCAAGGGTTCGAAGAGTTCACGTGGGAACGAGAAGACGAGATGCGACAAAAGTATCCGGAACTATTTTTAGTTCGGGACGAACTTTTCATAAGGTACGGGGGATTGTAACACCCCAAAATTTTTCTCCAAAATTTTTGTATAGAATTTAATTGCATGTCTAGTAGATTATATATGGAATCCTGGAAAATGATGATAAAAGAATAAAAAAAGTGGAGAGGTGAGGTTTGAACCTTAAACCTCTTGGTGAGAGTTAACTCTTACCATGCATGTGATGACCAAGTGCTCAGCAGTAGCTTACTATTGGAGAAAGAGGAGAAATGTTAGATGAGTGTGAGGAGGGTAAATAAAGAGGCATGAAAAGAGAAGAGACACTTCTCTTCCTCCATTTATAAATAAGAGGGAAGGTTTCATTTGAACACTTCTTCTTCCTTCTTCCTCCTTCCACCGAAACCCTAGGGCTCCTTCCTTGAGTTTCGGCCAAAGAAAATTAGGGTTCCACCCTAGTGAGTTAAGCAAAGAGAAGGGTTCATCTAAGGGGCTAACCTTCATCTAAGGGTCAAGAGCACCAAGAAGGGTTCTAGGGCAAGATTATTTTAGTCTCCTCTCCAATCAAGGTCTCTCTTATTAAGGGGTAACCAATTATAAGTGGTAAGATTCCCTCACCTGCAGTATATTTGCTCTTGTAGGACATGATATATGAAAGAAATATGATGCTTGATACCCTATAAGTTTCGACCAATTAGGGTTTTAGGGCTAGGGTTGCATGAAAATACTCCTTATGAAATTATGATAGGTTGTATGCCTTCATGTATGAATTTTATGTGAAAAAAAAAAATAAAGTTTGGGTGCCCCTAATGTTTCGGCCACCTAGGGTTGTAGGGCTAGGTTTGCATGAAAATACTCCTTATGAAATTATGATATGTTGTATGCTTTCATGTATGAATTTTATGTGACAAAAATAAAGTTTTGGTGCCCCTAATGTTTCAGCCAACTAGGATTTTAGCGCAAGGGTTGCATGAAAACACTCCTTATGAAATTATGATATGAAATATGCCTAGGTGATGAACATGTTTATGATTTAATATGTCATGAATTATGCCAATGTGATGAACATGTTTATGATTTATTATGCCATGAAATATGCCTATGTGATGAACATGTTTATGATTTAATATGCCATGAATTATGCCTATGTGATGAACATGTTTATGATTTAATATGCCATGAATTATGCCTAGGTGATGGACATGTTTATGATTCAATATGCCATGAATTATGCCTATGTGATGAACATGTTTATGATTTAATATGCCATGAATTATGCCTATGTGATGAACATGTTTATGATTTATTATGCCATGAAATATGCCTATGTGATGAACATGTTTATGATTTAATATGCCATGAATTATGCCTATGTGATGAACATGTTTATGATTTAATATGTCATGAATTATGCCTATGTGATGAACATGTTTATGATTTAATATGCCATGACTTATGCCTATGTGATGAACATGTTTATGATTTAATATGCCATGAAATATGCCTATGTGATGAACATGTTTATGCTTTAAGACCCCTTTAGGGTATTCTTATGTTATGAATGCATATATGCTATGAAATGCCTAAGAAGATGCTTCCCTTTTTTATGTTAGGGGATTAAGAGCATTCTTTATGATATGATAAGCAAGAAAGGAAAGAAAATTAAGTATTTTACTTTGTAAGAGGTTAAGTACCCGACCCGTTAGGTGGTCGTTAATCAAATCCAAGGGACATAAGAAGACGTAAGAGGTCTTGCCCTGGTAAGACGTAAGAGGTCTTGCTCTAGTAGGTCTGGTGGCTAGCTACCCCAGCCTATTAGGGAACGTGATTTATGTGGTACTTAGCCTAGGGCCCCCCTTCATGTTATGATTATGTTGAAGTATCTATATGTATATGTTTTGAAAAGAAAGGACTTGTATGAAATTGTGCATGCTTATGTTCAAGTTTAAGAATGCTTATGATTATGTCCTTTATGCATGTTTAGGATTGATGATGTCATGAATACTTATGTTCAAGTTTAAGAATGCTTATGATTATGTCCTTTATGCATGTTTAGGATTGATGATGTCATGAATGCTTATGTTCATGTTTAAGAATGCTTATGATTATGTCCTTTATGCATGTTTAGGATTGATGACGTCATGAATGCTTATGTTTAATTTATGCCATGCTTAGATTTAATTATGTTTAGCATGCTTATGTAAATTTTATGCCATGCTTGGGTTTCATTACTTTAGTATGTTAATGTTTAGTGTTGTTATGAAATACTTATGTTATTTATGCTAGTATGCTCATGTTTTCTAATTATTTGATGTAATTTGTGGCTTTTGTGAGTAGGCAAGAATCTTACTAAGCTATATTCTTATAGTTTATGTTGACCATATACTGCAGATAAAGGAAACA
This sequence comes from Wurfbainia villosa, assembly GCA_025175895.1. Taxonomy (NCBI): domain Eukaryota; kingdom Viridiplantae; phylum Streptophyta; class Magnoliopsida; order Zingiberales; family Zingiberaceae; genus Wurfbainia; species Wurfbainia villosa. The sequence goes on from CM045995.1 coordinate 31,355,998, forward strand.
TGAACTAGAGGAAGTAGCAGGAGGGGCAGAGTGTGTGTGATAGTGGCATGGTGGAAAAAGACCCTATTACTCTCTGCTTTTATTTATATGCTCAATGAACAACTTAAGACATTTGCTTCCGCTTTTATGACTTGTGATTTATTAGTACCATGTTGGATGTTGCTTAGTTTATGTTATTATTCACCTTACTTATGAAAGTTTGATATGTTAGAACTCATGAATGGATCGTGTTAATAATAGTTACATTCTCTAATCTTTATGTTATGCATGTTATAAAATGAGATATGATGTGGTAACATGCTAATTATGATTATGATATGTGATGCATGTTATAAAAGAAGTTATGATATGTTAACATGCTAATTATGATTATGATATGTAATGCATGTTATAAAAGAAGTTATGATATGTTAACATGCTAATTAGGTCTATGATATGTGATGCGTGCTATAAAAGAAGATTTATGACATGATAACATGTTTGATTATGTAGATTGTGAAATGATCCATATAAGTTATGTTATAAAAATAAAAAAAAAAAGGTAGCGCCACCCTGAGAGCAGATAAGGGCGGGTGTTAGATGTTGATGTCCCCTTGAGGAGCTCATAAGGTTCATCATGTAAACCCTGTAGGTGGACTTGGTCCGGCATGATGAAAAGGTTGAGTGGTACTACTCATGGAGTTAGATGTTGATTAATTAATGGTCAGTAAATTAATTAATCGACGGACATTCGAGATCTTAAACACGGGGAGAAAATGTACAAATAATATATAGAGCCCATGTTAACTTATGGGGTTTGGTGAGATAGATCAATGGTAATCCTTTAGTGGATTGGATTATCATTAATGGATCGGACTTTATGTGGGCTTGATCCATTGGGTGGCCAAGATCCAACTCCTCCTCATGGTCCCTATTGTAGCCTATTAATACCTCATGAATCCTAGATCCAATGGATGAAAACAAAACTATAGATCCAAAGGTAGAGATTAAATCTCTAGAACCGACGGTTGAGATTAAATCTCTAGATCCAACGGTTGAGATTAAATCCCTAGAACCAATGGATGAGATTAAAACAAGGCATATCCCTAACTCTATAAAAGGAGAGCATGGGGTGGGCGGCAAGAAGAATTCCAATAGAGATAGGATTACGGTAAGGGGCGGCAAGCATTGCGGATTAGGGTTTGGGTGTTGGTGGACCAAATAAGGAAAGGTTTTCCTTTTCTTCTTCTTCTTCTTCTTCCTTGGTGGTCGGCACCCATACAAGCCCTTCCCTCCCTTGGCCGGCGTCCAAACCTACTCCTTCTCCTCTCCTTGGCCTGTGGAAACAAGGCTTAGGGTCTTCCCTTGGACCTCTTTGTCGGCAACTATCTCCATCATCTTCTCCTTGTTGGCCAGTGGCAAGCACCTAGGTTGGTGTTTGTTAGTTGGCTAAAGGAAGGAGAAGGGTTTTGTTTCTTAGTCTTCCTCTTGTTCGGAGCGAGCAAGGAAGGAAGATTGGTGATCTAGGAGCTTCGACTTTTGGTAGATCGTCGCCCACACGACGTCCAAAAGGAGGAAGGACATACGAAAGAAGATCGAGAGGTATAATACTTGTCTATTTTCTTATGTAACATGTTTATAATTGTTTTTAATTATATATGCAAGATATATTCTATTTTGTGGCTAATATAACTTGGACCCCGAACATAAACACAAAAGCCGACGATCCGTACATCGTCTATTCCGCAGCTATTCGTAGAATAGAGGTTGGTGGCTTGAACAACAAGTTTGTTCAAGTGACCACTCTAATCGAATAGCATGACGATGAAATGGTAGCTTGGGTAATCCCTCTTGTCAAGGATAAATTTTTTTTATTCAGGGACGTAGAAGGGATCGCCATGAACAAGCAACCGAGTTGAAGTGGGAAGCGAAGTTTCCTACCTTCAAGTGGTATCAGAGCTTCAGTTCCGAGACAAAACCCTTCAAGTGGTATCAGAGCCACGGTTTCTGGTTTTGTGTGTTTAGGATTCGGTTACTTTTATGCACTTTTCAAATATTATATGTGTCGGATAATAGTAGGATATGCGTAGGTTAACTCTTTGGTTGCAGGCATAGGATCCAACTATTATCGCCATATGTGTGTATGTGATTTTATGTGTGTAATTGTATATTTTGTTGAATCCTTAGGGTTGACGAGGTTAGTATTTAATTTTTGTAAATTAGATACGACATTGTTTAGCCACTCTTTTTACTTTAGTTTACTTTCGATCTAGATTTCATGTACACTCCCTCGTGGAGTATAGGATCGATAGATGTAAATTAAAATATTTCTTCTCGGCTCAGATCTCCAGATGGCTTGTACATGGCGTAGGGAGGAGCGGACGAGATGGTGATACGACGAGAGACACATTGAAGACAAAAGCCATAATAGCTGGAAAATATTTATTTTTCATATTTATTGCTTATTGTTTGATATGCATGTCGTAGGCTAGAAAATTCCTCAATTTCAAATTACTAAGTGGGAGAGGGATATTTTTATAAATTCTCACGGCCTCCATTACGATATGACATGTGATGCAAACAAACTTGCGCGTCGGCTCTGAGTGCCTTCCTCTCCATCAGATGAGTTTGTTTTCATATCACAAGGTCAAATATGATTATAGAAAATTATTAAGGAGCGTGTGTACTTTCCCATCGGAAGGCACATAACCCGAGATAATTACCTTGGTACCGAGTAATGGTGAACACTTAGATACAAATATAAGTATCCTCCCCATCGGAATCACTACTTTTATTTGTAGGGACAAAGAGGAACCAACTATTAATTTTACTTGTCAAAAAGTTAGGTTGACAAGATAGTAAAATTTATGGGTAAAACCTCCTCTTACAAATGTAGAATTCGTATATGTCCACACTATCGTGGCATACGATATTCTCGGTGTTTTGAGGTGTTGGTTGATTTTAAAATTTTATTGTTTGAGGAATCAATAATTTTTTGAAATCTAATGTTTTGATCTATGTGATTCTTAGGTTTTCTTTCAAAATGACTTTCAACCGACTTGTTGTGATACTGAAAGAGAATAAACTTACTGAACCCAACTATGTTGATTGGAAGAGAAATCTTGACATTGTCTTGACTGCTAAGGAATACAAATATGTACTCCTCGAAGAGTGCCCTCCTAAGCCTACGGATGATTCTAAGGAAAAGGAGATGGAGAGTTATAAGAAGTGGATCAAGGCCGATGAGATGGCGCGGTGTTACATTTTGGCATCTATGTCAAAATATGGGGCAAAGGTGGCGGGAAGATCTCAGGGAGGAGTGAAGAAGCAGAAAAGCAAGTGCTTCACTTGCAAGAAGACTGGACACTGGAAGAAGGACTGCCCCAACCGGAAGTAGAACAGAGGTATATCTTTTGGTCAAGTCATTGAAACAAATTTAGCGGTGTTATCTACCGGCACCTAGTGTGTAGATACGGGAGCCACTGATCATGTCTGTAATACTTTGCAGGGGTTCCAGGAAACCAGACAACTGGCTGAAGGGGAGATTACCGTATACTTGGGCGTGCCACGAAGGTGGCGGTTGTTGCAGTGGAAGACATTTATTTATCTTTTGAGAAAAATAAAGTTTTGGTTCTTAAGAATTGCCTTTATGTACCTTTATTTAGATAGAATTTAATTTCGGTTTCTAAATTATTTATGGATGGATATTCTATTTCTTTTAATGAAAGAGTTGTTATAAAAAGGAATAGGGACATTATCTGTTCGGGTGCATTGATAGGAAATTTATACACAATTGAACCAAAAGCTCCCACGATGCAAATAGAAGCTAATAACTCATCTTTTAATTCCAATAAGAGAAAAGAACCTTCGAAGATGAACCAAATATATCTTTGGTATCTTAGGCTTGGTCATATTAACCTAATCAGAATTCAAAGGTTGATAGCTGATGGACCTCTGGGTTCATTAGTGGTGGAAGATTTCCCAACCTATGAATCTTGCTTGGAGGGTAAAATGACCAAGAGGCCTTTTAAGGCCAAGGGGTATAGAGCCAAAGATGTGTTAGAATTGGTTCATTCTGATTTGTGTGGTCCTATGTCTATCCAGGCTAGAGGTGGTTTTGAGTATTTCGTCTCTTTTATAGACGATTATTCGAGATATGGATACATTTACTTGATGCGCTGCAAGTCTGAATGCTTTGACAAGTTCAAAGAATTCAAGGCTGATGTGGAGAAACGTCAAGGTAAAAGTATCAAGATACTATGATCTGATCGTGGTGCTGAGTACCTCTTGGGAGAGTTTAGGAATTACTTATCAGAGGCAGGGATTCAATCCCAATTGTCTGCACCTGACACACCCCAGCAGAATGGTGTAGCTGAGCGAAGGAATAGGACTCTTATAGAGATGGTTAGATCGATGATGAGTTATTCTGAGTTGTCAGATTCATTCTGGGAATATGATCTAGATACGGAAGTGTATATTCTGAACTTGGTCTAAATCAGTGCCTTCTACTCCCACAGAATTGTGGATTGGGCGAAAGTCTAGTCTAAGACATATTCGGATTTGGGGGAGTCCAGCACATGTGTTGAAGGCAGATGCTGGTAAGTTGGAACCTCGTACAGAAGTACGCATGTTCGTTGGCTATCCTAAGGGAACGAAATGTGGTTTATTTTATAGTCCTAGAGATCAGAGGGTGATCGTTAGCACGAATGCCAGATTTCTAGAGAAAGACTATGTGATGAATCACAAGCCCATGAGTAAGATTGTTCTAGAGGAATTAAAAGGGGAAGTCACTTCTTCAGTACCACCAGTACAAGAGGATATACCATAAGTCACTGCACCGCGTGTTACAGAGGATACACAGATGATACCTCATCGTAGTGGGAGGGTTGTTAGACAACCTGATAGATTCATGTTCTTGGGAGAATCTTCTGATTTGGTCCCTGGCGAACATGAACCTGATCCCTGGACATATGACGAGGAAATCCAAGATAAAAATGCAATATCTTGGCAAAGTGCAATGAATGCTGAGATTGAATCTATGGATTCAAATCAGGTCTGGGAGCTAGTAGAACCACCCGATGGTGTAAAAATCATTGGATGCGAGTGGATCTACAAAAGAAAGAGAGGAATAGACGGGAAGGTTGTGACCTTTAAAGCGAGGCTTGTTGCGAAGGGGTATACTTAGAAAGAGGGTATCGATTATGAGGAGACCTTTTCGCCGGTAGCCATGCTTAAGTCTATCCAGATTCTCTTATGCATTGCAGCTCATATGGATTATGAGGTGTGGCAGATGGATGTCAAGGCAGCTTTCCTTAATGGAAGTCTTGAGGAAAACATCTATATGAAGCAACCAGAGAGATTCATTGCAAAGGGAAAAGAGCATCTTGTATGTAAGCTTAATCGGTCCATTTATGGATTGAAGCAAGCTTCGAGGTCTTGGAACATCTGCTTTGATGAGGTAATCTAGTCTTATGGATTTATTCAAAGTTTGGATGAGTCTTGTGTATACAAGAGATGTGACGAAATCGTAGTGGTATTTCTTGTACTATACGTAGATGACATTTTGTTAATTAGCAACAATGTCAAGGTGTTATCGGACGTAAGGGTATGGTTGTCCAAACAGTTTGATATGAAGGACTTGGGAGAAGTGGGACACATCCTTGGGATCAAGGTTATAAGGGATCACAAGAAAAGGATGTTGTGCTTATCCCAAGCTTCATACATAGACACTATTATGGATCGTTTTAGCATGCAAAACTCCAAGAAAGGTTTTCTACCTTTCAAGCATGGAGTTCCTTTATCTGAGGAGATGTGTCCTAGAACATCTGAGGATATAGAGGAGATGAAGGTGGTTCCTTATGCTTCGACAGTAGGAAGCCTCATGTATGCGATGCTATGTACGAGATCAGATATCTGCTTTTCCGTGGGCATGGTCAGCAGATATCAGAGTAATCTAGGATAGGGACATTGGACTGCGGTAAAGCATATATTAAAGTACCTGAGAAGGACTAGGGATTATATGCTAGTTTACCAGGCAGACCAATTACTCCCTGTGGGTTACACGGATTTTGACTTCCAATCAGAGAGGGATAACAGTAAGTCTACCTCAGGTTTTATGTTTACTTTGGGAGGTGGAGTCATTGTATAGAGGAGTGTCAAGCAGAAATCCGTGGCGGACTCCACCATGGAAGCTGAGTATGTGGCAGCCTCTGAGGCGGCCAAAGAAGTTGTGTGGCTCAGGAACTTCCTGATGGACTTGGATGTGATTCCTGGTTTGCCCAGAACTATCACAATTTATTGTGATAATAGTGGTGCAGTTGCAAACTGGAAGGAACCACGAGCCCATAAGGCAAATAAACACATAGAGTGTAAGTACCACCTGATACGAGAAATCGTAAAGAGAGGAGAAGTTGTTGTGGCCAAGATTGCATCGGAGGATAACCTGGCAGATCCTTTTACTAAGGCCCTTCCGGCGAGAGCTTTTGATAGGCATGTGGAGGGAATGAGAATCAGATGTATGGCAGTTTGAGGACAGCATAGTCTTTTAGTATAAGTGGGAGATTGTTGGGATGTATACTGAAAAGTCTATCTTTTGTATGAACATTTTTATTTTAAAATAAGAATCACATGATCATTGTTTGCATATTTATGGTTATGCATATTGTCTAATACATTATATTGTAGATAACATGGTGTGTGGTGTCACACGGGAGATCATGTTATCGGCTCCTTGTAAAGTATAAGTATAGGCTCACAACCAAGATGGCTTTGGACAAACCATTGGTATGGTTGTAGTGTGATTTTGTATTGGTTTGTCTTGACCATAGAATCACACTAGTACACTTTGAGTGTATTGAGCAGGATCGACTTATAGGTGATTCGATTTATTCCTAACTACATAATCGAATCGGACCTCAGATATTATATTGTACATGCTCTTAATCCCGATATAATAACGGGCACATATACTTAGTATTCATTTCTTTGATTTACCAATGGGCGAGATTTATAGATTAAATCGATAGGCTCGGTAAGTTGGGAAATGATATTATTTATATAGTGTGTCGTTGATTATAGGAGGAAATCGTGTCCTATATATTAGGATGATGATGTCCCCTTGAGGATCTCATAAGGTTCATCATGTAAACCCTGCAGGTGGACTTGGTCCGGCATGATAAAAAGGTTGAGTGGTACTACTCATGGAGTTAGATGTTGATTAATTAATGGTCAGTAAATTAATTAATCGACGGACATTTGAGATCTTAAACACGGGGAGAAAAATATACAAATAATATATGGATCCCATATTAACTTATGGGGGTTGGTGAGGTAGATCAATGATAATCCTTTAGTGGATTGGATTATCATTAATGGATCGGACTTTATGTGGGCTTGATCCATTGGGTGGCCAAGATCCAAATCCTCCTCATGGTCCCTATTGTAGCCTATTAATACCTCATGAAGCCTTGATCCAATGGATGAAAACAAAACTATAGATCCAAAGGTAGAGATTAAATCTCTAGAACCGACGGTTGAGATTAAATCTCTAGATCCAACGGTTGAGATTAAATCCCTAGAACCAATGGTGGAGATTAAAACAAGGCATATCCCTAACTCTATAAAAGGAGATCATGGGGTGGGCGGCAAGAAGAATTCCAATAGAGATAGGATTAGGGTAAGGGGCGGCAAGCATTGGGGATTAGGGTTTGGGTGTTGGCGACACCAAATAAGGAAAGGTTTTCCTTTTCTTCTTCTTCTTCTTCATTGGTGGCCGGCACCCATACAAGCCCTTCCCTCCCTTGGCCGGCGTCCAAACCTACTCTTTCTCCTCTCCTTAGCCGGTGGAAACAAGGCTTAGGGTCTTCCCTTGGAGCTCTTGGCCGGCAATTATCTCCATCATCTTCTCCTTGTTGGCCAGCGGCAAGCACCTAGGTTGGTGTTTGTTAGTTGGCTAAAGGAAGGAGAAGGGTTTTGTTTCTTAGTCTTCCTCTTGTTCGAAGTGAGTAAGGAAGGAAGATTGGTGATCTAGGAGCTTTGACTTTTGGTAAATCTATTGGTGCAGTAGGCACCTAAGTCGAACCTGAGTTATGATTATAGCAAACGATACAAAGTTAAGCTCATGTCGTTATCTCACGAGCTGAATCGAGTGTGCAGAAGATTGCTATAGCTGGAGCTGAAGGCTAGCGACACCCGGAGGAAGCCGCGGTGGTCGGGCGACACTCGAGTGACTTCGGAGGGAGCCGAAGGAATCGAGTGGAAGGCCGGAAGCAAAAGCAACACGTAAGTATCAAGGTAAGCTCGTGTGTGCGAGCGTAAGTGAGTTTGTATCCTCGTTATGTGGATGATCTTAAGCGTAGATCCGACCAAAGACATCCTATAGATGGTCTAGGTCGAGATCAGACGGTCGACGACCGTCGAAATTATGTTTTTGTTGAGCTAACTTTGACCTGCAGCAAGCATCATCATTGCCCGGCTTGGAGGACTCGACAATCAATCGGTCATTTGCGGAGGTTAGCACTGACCGATCTTCGCCATCGGTCGATCGATGATGGCCATCAGTCGACTGATGGTCAAAGGATCAGCTTCGAGGAGTCAAGGTTTATCACCAAATTTCAAGGGGAGTGGTGCTCAAATATGATTGGCTAGGGTTCCTCTCGAAAAGGGGCTCAAAGGCTATAAAAGGAGGTCCTAATCTAGGGTTTCATCATCAATTCTAAGTGCTCAAAAGCCTCCACAACACTGCGACTCTCCGACAACTCTATGACAACGAAGTGCTGCCAACAACCCTAGTTTAAGTCCTATCTTCGAGTTGTTGGTATAATCTTGTTTTGTCATTTCTTTTAATCTTGCAATTCGTTTGTTAATCGAGGCTTTCTACCGTTGCATTTCATTTTAATAGAAGAGAGGTTTGTCTCTCTATCTTGTGCTTCGAAGGTTTTTGTAATCGTAAAACTCCTACCTCCAACGAGGAGGAGTGTTTTAGTGAATTGCCCTCCGTACACGGTCTAGGACCGTTAGGGCCTTGGAGTAGTAGCCGAAGGCTACGAACCAAGTAAAAAAACTATTTGTCTCATTTAGTTTTTATTTACATTTCCGCTGCATTTAATTTCCTACCAAACGATTTAAAAGAAATTTTTTTATCGCTATTCACCCCCCCTCTAGCGATCCGCTTCGATCAAACAATTAGTATCAGAGCCGGGGGCGCTTAGATTTGGTGAAACCACCAATCTAACATTTTTTACAGATTTGTTTTTCGTTCGTTTAAATTTTTATTTCCCGCACTACTAATCCAAGACGCAAGTCTTGGTACTTTCGTGTGTTTTTGTTGTTGCTAGGTTTTCATTTTAGTCTCCTTTTCTTTTTGTTCTAATGGCCCATCTCGAGGGTTTTAGCACCGTCCGACCTCCGTTTTATAACGGATATGATTTCCGTTACTGGAAAGGTCGGATGGAATGCTTTCTCAAAACCCAAATCAAGATGTGGATCATAATTCAAACGGGTTTCACACTTCCGACTAATGAAGTGGGTGACTCCTTGGATTATGATCAATGGACCGTTGCAACAAAACGACAAGTCGAAGCCGATGCCAAGGCAACACAAATCCTCCAATGCGGCTTGTCCAAGGAGGAGTTAAATCGTGTCGGCCCCTTCATCAGCGCAAAGGACCTATGGACAAAGCTAGTAGAGCTACACGAAGGGACCGATGAAGACAAGGTATGTAAGCGCGACCTTTTGTTCAATAAACTATATAACCTAAAAATGCAGGAACACGAGTCCGCGACGCAACTCCACGCCCGTGTCCAAGATATAGTCAACAACCTACACGCAATCGGGCAAAAGGTCGAAAATTGTGACCTTATAAGGTATGTCCTAAACTCTTTTCCGAGGACTACCTTGTGGGCATCCATGGTCGATGCCTACAAGGTCTCCAAGGATCTTTCTAAACTTAGGTTAGATGAACTTTTTTCTGATTTCGAACTTCATGAGCAGTCTAACTTAGAACCCGAGAAGGGTATAGCACTTTTTGCAGGTTCGAGGAAGAAAACCGCAAGCAAGCGACCCCCGAAGGAAGAAGAGGATGAGTCGGATGCGGAGGTCGACTCGGAAATGGAAGCCGAACTAGTCAACCTAGTTCGAAGGATAGTCAAGGGCCGAAAACGAGCCATCACTCGACCCAACGAAGGTAAGCCTAAAAGTTCAAACATAAGATGTTATGAATGCAACAGGTTTGGACACATTAAGTCCGAGTGCCCAAAACTCAAGAGCAAGGCACCAAAACATAAAAAGGCACTCAACGCTACTTGGGAAGAAGCCTCCGAGGAAGAAGACAATGATCAAGTCCTTATGGCTAAACCGATGGAATCGGAGATGGAGTCGAAACCGGAACCAGAATCAGAAACCGAAGACGAGTCGGACTACGAAACACTATTCAAGACAAGCCACGGATACACATCCGGTTCAAAAGATACACTCAAGGTAAGTCGGTCTCTTATTACTACTCTTTATAGTGCAATTAAGTTTTTAAATAAAAAGTTAGCTAAGTCCGAGTCCAAGGTCGAGACCCTGGTTGAGGAAGTTAAACTCCTCAAACACGAGGTCTCCCTAACCTCTTCGACTAGTCGAGTTCAAGAGAAGGACTCAACTCGAGTTGAAAAACTCGAAGTTGAGAACTCACTCTTGAAAAGTCAAGTCGAAGATCTTAGGAATATGTTGGAAAGGTTTACTTTGGGATCCAAAGGACTTGACCTCCTACTTGGATCGCAAAGGGCCGTGTATAACAAGGCCGGGCTAGGGTTTAGCTCAAACACGACCAATAAGTCGTATATGTCAATCGTAAGTAGACATAGAAAACGTGTCCAAGCATGGGTCCCTAAGACCACCTTGATTTCAAACTTAGGATCAAACCAGTACTGGGTACCCAAGGACCAAATCCACTATGTGGAGAGACCGAATCGATTCAACGGTCCAGGGGGAGCTAGTATGAAATTTGTTTGTCTTAACTTAGAAATTGCATGCTTAGGTTTTTATTTAGTTTGATTTTTCTTTTTAGAATGGTTAGATAGGACTATAACTCGTCAATACTTGATAACATAGTACCAGGATGCGGCGAGATGATAGTACGCTAGGAAAGCGGAATCTTGTGTATTCGGGCTAGATAAGGCGTATCTAGTTCGATGCACTTGACCGAGTGGAACTAGCTGAAGCTACCTCGCCGTATCCTAGACTAGTTAGACCAGGAAGATGTCTTAGGTGAGTCAAGTCTCTATTTTCTTGAAAATGGCTTTGTCTAAGAAAGTGGTCGTTGTTTCGATCAAAGAAGGCCTTTGTGCCTCGCCATGACCTGGAAGTCATGATCTTGAAAAGGTGACTTGATGAGCCTAAGGTCAAATCCGAATCTAACGCAAGCTTGACAAGTGTTTAAGTCATTAAACTTAATTCAACTAAAAAATTGAAAGTCATCTCACAATAACATATAGGATTAACATGTTTGATCATATAGACATGGGTGAGATGATTTAGGTCAATAATATTCAACCAATTTTTAATAAATCCAATATCCGATCCAACTACCTTGCGTGTAGGATCAATGGATGTTGGACAGTGGTTGCTCCCGACACATGACTGGGGATCAACTCAAGTTTTCGAAGCTTCGATTCAAACGACAAGGATCGGTAGCCTTCGGAAATAACGGCAAGCTCAAAATCATCGGATCAGGTGATATTGAGCTCAATTCAAATTTTGTTATTCAAAATGTTTTATTAGTAGAAAATTTTCAATATAATTTACTTAGTGTAAGCCAATTGTGTGATAATAACTATAAGGTCATATTTCTAGAAAATGAATGCGTAATTAATACAAACGAAACCTCTAAAACAATTCTTAAAGGGACTAGAAATAACAACATTTACACTATCAACTTAACTAACTCCTCAACTAAGTGTCTTATGACACGGCAAGAGGAATCATGGTTGTGGCACCGACGACTTGTCACTACACCCAAGACATCCACAAGATGAGTCAGAGTGATTTAGTCAGAGGTTTGTCTAACCTCAACAACTTGGATAATAAAATATGTAATGCTTGTCAACAAGGTAAACAATCTAGGACACAACATCAACTAACTAGTCAAGAACGAACCAAAAGTGTGCTTGAGCTCCTACACATGGATCTATTTGATTCACACGGAGCTAAGTCACTTAACGGAAGTAAATTCTGCTTAGTCATAATTGATGACTATTCTAGATTTACTTGGGTTAGGTTCATCAAACACAAAAATGATACCCTAGATCAATTAATCAATCTATTTAAGTTAATAGAAAATCAACAAAGCATTAAAATCAAAAGACTTAGGACTGATCATGGTGGTGAATTCGAAAACCATAGGTTTACAGAATTCTGTAACCTAAATGGATACCACCACGAGTTCTCTTGCCCTAAAACTCCACAACAAAATGGCCTAGTAGAACGCAAAAATAGAACCCTACAAGAAGCCGCTAGGACAATGTTAAATGAGTATAACCTACCCGATAGGTTTTGGGCGGAAGCCGTGAGTACGGCATGCTATGTCCAAAATAGAATCCTTATGGTAAAGAGGCACCTTAAGACCTCATAAGAGATTTATCACGATAAAATACCTAACATCAAGTACTTTAGGGTATTTGGATGTAAGGTACATATCCTAAACACTAAGGATTACCTAAGGAAATTTACATCCAAAACCACGATCGGAATCTTTCTAGGATACTCGACTACAAGCAGAGCTTATAGAGTATATAACCACAACACCCTTATAGTCGAGGAGACTATCAATGTAGTATTTGATGAAGGACACGAACCTACAAAACCCCCGGCAACCCCAATTAGCGAGCCAACTCATACTAGACCTAACTCTGATCCGGAGATCAGGTCTAGTGTTAATCCTAACCTAAGTCAACCAAGTCACTCTATCGACCAAGTGATAGATGACTCCAACCAAACTAGAACTCAAACAAGCCATCCTATGGATCAAGTTGTAGACTCAAACCCAAATCCAACTAGGACCCAAACGAATCATCCTATCGACCAAGTGATAGGTGATCCAAGTCTAGGAGTTCGAACTAGAGCCTCATACAAAAACCTTAGTCAAATATCTTTGATTTCTAAAATTGAACCCAAAACTATTGACCAAGCTCTTCTTGATCCCGATTGGATTATTGCAATGCAAGAAGAGTTGGCTCAATTCACTAGGAACGAAGTATGGGAATTAGTACCACCACCTAAAGATAAAACAATCATTGGAACAAGGTGGGTGTTTAGAAATAAAATTGATGATAAAGGTGAAGTAGTTAGAAATAAAGCTAGACTAGTTGCTAAAGGGTTTAGTCAAGTCGAAGGTTTAGATTACGACGAGACCTATGCCCCAGTAGCTAGATTAGAGTCCATTCAAATGCTATTAGCATATGCAGCACATCGAGGATTTAAATTGTTTCAAATGGATGTGAAATCTGCATTCTTAAATGGATACATTAAAGAAGAAGTTTACGTTAGTCAACCCCCCGGTTTCGAAAGTTTAGACAAACCCGATCATGTCCTTAGGTTAAAGAAAGCTCTTTATGGACATAAACAAGCTCCGCGAGCTTGGTACGAGAGACTTTCGATTTATCTTAAGTCCAATGGCTTTAACCAAGGTGTAGTTGACCCAACCCTTTTCGTAAAAACCTTAGGTAAAGACATATTCATAGCCCAAATCTACGTAGATGATATTATTTTCGGAACCACCAACTCAATCCTACTAAATGAGTTCATTTCACTTATGGAAAGTGAATTTGAAATGAATTTAGTAGGCGAGTTAAGTTTCTTCTTAGGTCTACAAATTAAACAAACTAAAGATGGAATATACCTACATCAACGCAAATATACAAGGGAATTAATTAAACGCTTTGGAATGCAAGACGCTAAAATTATTAATACCCCAATGGCAACTAATGTGAATATAGAAGAAGATTTAATCGGAAACTCAATTGATTTAAAATACTATAGGAGCATAATAGGGAGTCTCCTTTACTTAACTGCAAGCCGACCTGATATCCTATTTGCAGTAAGTATGTGCCAAGGAGTCTCACCTAACTCTAGTCAAGCGTATCCTTAGATATCTAAAGGGTACACTTAATGTCGGTATTTGGTACCCTAGATCTACCGAGTTCGAACTAACCGGCTACTCCGATTCGGACTATGCCGGTAGTAAGCTCGATAGAGAGAGCACGAGTGGTTGTTGTCAACTTCTCGGCTCGAGTCTAGTGAGTTGGTGCAGTAGGAAGCAACACTGTGTTGCCTTATCTACCACCGAAGCCGAATACATCGCGATGGGTGAGTGTGTCACTCAGCTTCTTTGGATGAAGCACACTCTCCGCGATTTCAAGTTAGACTTTATGAACACAAAACTTCACGTAGATAACATTAGTTCAATTAATCTTACTAAGAATCCAATATGTCACTCTAGGACCAAACATATAGAGGTCAAACACCATTTCATTCGAGAACATGTGGCCAATGGAGCCATACAACTCGAATACGTCGAATCAAAGTCTAACTTAGCAGACCTATTTACTAAACCCCTACCCGAAGCCGAATTTAGTCTATTAAGATGAAAATTGGGCATGTGCATAGTAGAATAGGAACTTGCAAATTATATTTTCTTACTACTATTTCTTAAATTTTCATTTTTATGGAACTAGCATAGGACATACCTTAGATATCATGCACCTATAGATTTAAGGAGCCAATACATCTCACAACACATAGGACTAATGTATTTGTGTACTTAGCCACGTAGATGGGCGTGAGATGTTAGGACCTTACTCCTGGTTCCAGATGTAGAGCTAGTGCATCGCTATGAACCACGGAGTATAATCATACATACTAACCGACTCTAACCAGGACTGGTTGATCTTTCATATCAATCAAGCCAAATATGAGTCGAACATTTTATAGATGAACTTATTTTCAGTATATTATTTTCAAAATAATGTGGAACATGCTTGGACTTTATATTTAACACTTATTTTTGTTTTCCACACACACCCTCACTCTTTTCGATATATGGCAAAAGGGGGAGAAAAAGGCCAAAGTTAAGGGGTCAAAAAAATTTTTTATAACTTAACTCTTACTTTATATTTAAACCAAAAGTTAACTTTAAGTTTTGAAAACTTATTAAGACCAAGTTAAGATAATTCTTAACTTAAACTTATTTGTGCCATCAACGTTTTACTCATTTTTAATGCTTTACTTAAAGGGGAGAAAGGGCCAAGTTAATAAGAAATCTTAACTTAAACGTTTTACTAAGGCCAACTTTAAGTAATTACTTAAAGCAACCCTCAACGGGGAGGATTAAGGTCTTTCTTCAAGACTCACCCTCGGTCAAGGGGGAGGTTTCCTCATGGGGGAGTACTTGAAGAAAATCCTTACTACTCCAACTTAATCTTCTTTATTTCTTGTTTGTTTCTAATGCACATTATTCTTCATGCTTGCTATTTACTTAACTTTGTATGTGGGTTTGCCATAAATCAAAAAGGGGGAGATTGTTGGTGCAGTAGGCACCTAAGTCGAACCTGAGTTTTGATTATAGCAAACGATACAAAGTTAAGCTCATGTCATTATCTCACGAGCTGAATCGAGTGTGCAGAAGATTGCTATAGCTGGAGCTGAAGGCTAGCGACACCCGGAGGAAGCCGCGGTGGTCGGGCGACACTCGAGTGACTTCGGAGGGAGCCTAAGGAATCGAGTGGAAGGCCGGAAGAAAAAGCAACACGTAAGTATCGAGGTAAGCTCGTGTGTGCGAGCGTAAGTGAGTTCGTATCCTCGTTACGGGGATGATCTTAAGCGTAGATCTGACCAAAGACATCCTATAGATGGTCTAGGTCAAGATCGGACGGTCGACGACCGTCGAAATTATGTTTTTGTTGAGCTAAATTGCCGTCAATCGATCGTCATTCACGGAGGTTAGCACTCTTGATCCGCCATCGATCGATGATGATGGCCATCGGTCATTGATCGATGGTCAAAGGATCGGCCGAGTCAAGGTTTATCACCAAATTTCAAGGGGAGTGGTGCTCAAATATGATTGGCTAGGGTTCCTCTCAAAAAGGGGCTCAAAGGCTATAAAAGGAGGTCCTAACCTAGGGTTTCATCATCAATTCTAAGTGCTCAAAAGCCTCCACAACACTGCGACTCTCCGACAACTCTACGATAACGAAGTGCTGCTAACAACCCTAGTTTAAGTTCTATCTTCGAGTTGTTGGTATAATCTTGTTTTGTCATTTCTTTTAATCTTGCAATTCATTTGTTAATCGAGGCTTTCTACCATTGCATTTCATTTTAATAGAAGAGAGGGTTTGTCTCTCTATCTTGTGCTTCGAAGGTTTTTGTAATCGTAAAACTCCTACCTCCAACGAGGAGGAGTGTTTTAGTGAATTGCCCTCCGTACACGGTCTAGGACCATTAGGGCCTTGGAGTAGTAGCCGAAGGCTACGAACCAAGTAAAAAAACTATTTGTCTCATTTAGTTTTTATTTACATTTCCGCTGCATTTAATTGCCTACCAAACGATTTAAAAGAAAAAGTTTTTTATCGCTATTCACCCCCCCCTCTAGCGATCCGCTTCGATCCAACAAAATCGTCGCCCACACGACGTCCAAAAGGAGGAAGGACATACGATAGAAGATCGAGAGGTATAATACTTGTCTATTTTCTTATGTAACATGTTTATAATTGTTTTCAATTATATATGCATGATATATTCTATTTTGTGGCTAATATAACTTGGACCCCGAACATAAACACAAAAGTCGGCGATCCGTACATCGTCTATTCCGCGGCTATTCGTAGAACAGAGGTTGGTGGCTTGAATAACAAGTTTGTTTATCCAGGGACGTAAAAGGGATCGTCATGAACAAGTACCGAGTTGAAGTGGGAAGCAAAGTTTCCTACCTTCAAGTGGTATCATAGCTTCGGTTCCGGGAAAAAACCCTTCACTTTCGGTCTCCACCTGAGTTCTTTGGCTCCCTCCGAAGTTCTCCCAGTGTCGCCCGACTACCGCAGTTTCTCCATCCGATATTCTCTACGTGTCGCCGACCTTCGGCTTAGCTTAACCATTCCTACACATTTGGTTCAACTCATTTAGACAACAATATGACCTTAGCTTTGGGTCTTTTCCATAATCAAAACTTAGGTTCGATTATCTGGTGCGTACTGCACCAACTACACAAGGCTAAAGAGATATCGATTGATGTCGACACCTCATGATAAGGTAAACTGCCACCTCAAGATAAGATCCACGAGTTTTGGATCTAGATCTGGACATATTCCAAGGTGCCAATCTATAAAAGGATGAGAGGACTCAAAACCTAAATCAATCAATGAACTCCTAAGTGCTCTTACTCTCTGGCCATAACTCTTCGTACTTCAATGCTACTCCGACTGCACATCCACCGCAATCCATTGTTGGTATTTTATTTAATTCATATTTATTACTTGCTTAGAGGAGAGGTAGGTTTGTTACCTCTTCCTCTATATATTATGTAATCGGTTGTCTCTTACCTCCAACGAGGAAGAGACTTTTAGTGCTTTGTCTTTCGGAAGCAATCAAAGATTGTAGGGCCTTGGATTAGCAGCCGGTGGGCTATGAACCAAGTAAAATTCATTGTGTCTTGTGTTCTTACTTTTGTTCATATTTTTCGCTGCGTACTTTGGTTTTAATCGACCATAAGAAAAGATTTCAGTACACTATTCCCCCCCCCCTCTAGCATTTTCTCGATCTAACATTGAAGAGCGGCCTCACTCTGATACAAATTGTAGAAGAATCGGTGACCAAGCTAGAGTGGGATGAATAGCGATTTCTTCATTCGATGGATTGTGTTCATGATTGTCTCTACAAAATGGTAGTATGCAGCGGATATACAAATACAAGTAGAAACAAAATACAAAGACAATGAACACACACAATACACATGATTTTACGCGGTTAAGAACTAGGGTTCCTACTCCATCGCCAAGCTCTAGTTGAGTTCTACACACTACTAGCAACTTCTCCTTCTCAAAAATGATCCGAAGGTGGAGAAACCTAGTACAACAAGTTTATATAATGAAATACAACCAAATATAAAGCAAATGAAAGAGTACAAAAACTAAAATACTTTACAATTGCACTTTTGATTGCTAGATCTTTTGGGTGTTTTGAAAGGCTTTGAAGACCTGGAATGCAGCAATAATTCCTCCCAAAAAACTCCAAGAACTGGTAGCTCTAAATGCTTCTATTGAGCTCCTTTTATAACCTGCTAATGTTGATTCTTCGGCTTTTAGTCAACTGATCTTACCTAGCAGTCGACTGGACACTTAGATGTTGCCTCACAATGGCTTAATCCACATCAAAAAGTTGCCCATCAGTCGACTGTCCTAACCTAGCAGTCGACTGTCATGGTCACCTGTCAACTACCATGGGCTAGAAGTCGACTGCTCAACATTTTGTGGCTTGCCCACTTAATTCTAGTCGACTGCTCTACCCTAGCAGTCGACTATTGTGGACCAGTCTACTTCTCAACCCTAGCAGTCGACTTTTAAGCCACAGATTAGCAATCGAGCCTCAGTCGACTACTTGACCAGTTGACTGGGACATAACCCTAGTGGACTGCTTTGAGTCAACTAGGTTTTCCGAGTGTCAAACACTCGGTAAGCCGACTGGTAAACCTTAACCGTGAGATTTAACCCAATTATGATCCCCTCATACTTGATAACCACCCATAGCATAGACCTAAGCTAGGGGCACCAAATAATCAAACCTAGGTTTTGATTATGGCAAAGGTTCAAAGTTAAATTGTTATTGTTATCTAATAATCTATGTTAAGTGTGCAAGAAGTGTTTAAGCTAAGCTTAAGGTCGAGCGACACTCGGAGAATCTCAGGACGAGAGACCGTGGTAGTCGGGCGACACCAGGAGAACCTCGTGGAGTCGAGGAACCTCAGTGGAAGATCAGAAGCTAAGCGACAGGTCAGTAAGGGCTAGAGGTAAGCACGAGTGAGGAGTAATGGTGAGGTCGTGTCCTTTGTATGGAGACGAACTTAGGCGACGATCCGACTAAGACTTCCAGTGGAGGGTCTAGGTCGAGATTGGATGGTAAGTAGTCATCGTATCTATCATTACTTCTATTTTATGTGCTAACTCTTTGTTGCAGTTGAGAAACCAGTCCAACAGTCGACTGACAGCTATTGGCAGTCGACTGATCCTAGCATCAGTCGACTGCTATTCAAATTGGCTAGCTCGATGAAGGTCAAGATAAGATCCCCTTATCTTGGAGTGATGTGTCCCTTTGACCTAGATCTAGATCTCAACGAGCTAGGGTTTGGAGGGATATAAAAGAATGGGGGTTTCACCCTTTTGGATCATAATTCCTCGCTCCCAAAGTGCTCTAATGACGATACACTTCGACGATAACGCTACGACATTGACACGCCGATAGTGTTAGTTATAGCCCTAGAACCAATCATGTGATGGTTGAATAGGGAACATTTTGTATCATATTCTATAAAGGCAAAGGATTGGTTATTATATATTTACGTCTTGCTTGTGCCAGCTAAATTAAATATATAATAATGTCCTAGAAAAGTAGGTTCTTATCTACAGCACATCAATTGGCAGAATTGATTATGAGAGGCTGTAGAGAACACTTTCCTAAATGTTCCTAGTCAAGTATTAATATGCAAGGGCAATATTAATACATAAAGACTAGCATGTAGGTCAATTGATGACTTGATCTCACAAGTCATGGATATATGATATCAAGTTGACACATGGGTATATATTAGAGAATATATACTGAACTTACCCGCCATGAGAAAGTTTCATGGATCGTCATATGAGTGTCATAAACTTTCTCATGTGACTATTGGTATGAATAGTCCTCAAACCTGAAGTCACTACGGTTCCCTACATAAGGAGTTATGTACTTTGGTATCGTCAAACGTCACCCGTAACGGGGTGGACCATAAAGGCGATTACTGGGTATATAACAAATTATGCGGAGGGATGTGAGTGATGTAGATGGGATCTATCCCTCCCATATGACGGGAGTGATATCTGTGGGTTCTTGATTGAGTAGAACTACTAAAACGCATGGCCATGCTCGAATGAGTCAATATGAGATATTGAGCTCATTTGTTTGAGTTAGTTTACTCAGGGATCAAGAAACACATAGATTGATCGAGGATGACACGGTCTATGCCTCATTGGTCAATCTGATATAAAGGATAGAAGGACACGGTCATACATTATAGTAGTCACGGAAAGGTTAGTCGGATCTTGACTTATCTCGTAACTTTGGTAGCAATGATGTATTGCTAGATGCCGCTCATTGCTTGTGTATCTAAAAGAGTTTAGATCCACTGCCAACGTTATGAGAGCCTATAGGGTCACACACAAAGAGCATGATGATTAGAAGAATTAGTGCATTCTAGTTTGACTAGAATAATTTGGGAATAAGCTTAAGTACAAAATGGTTTTTGGACTTTAAGCTTAATGAGAATTTTAGCTTATTGATTTAATGAGATTAATTCAATATGCTAAGCTTAATTGATTTAATAAGATTAATTCAATATGTTACCTTATTGATTTAATGAGATTAATTCAATATGATAACATAAGCTTATTGAATTAATAAGATTAATTCAACATCCATGAATGCCACATAAGCATGCCACCTAAGCATGCCACATAAGCATGCCACATAAGCATGCCACCTAAGCTTGATGAGTTGGAAGGAGACAAAGGGTTTTGACCCTTGGATTTCCTCCACATGTGGCCGGCCAAAACAAGGAGGATAACTCCTTGTTTAATTATCTTTCAATGCCATTGATTGCATTGAATGTGATAGGAGATGAAAGGTTTTTCAAATCCTATAAAACACCCCATGGGGTGGCCGGCCAAAGGAGTTGAGTTGGAGCTTAAGGCTTGGTGAGAGCTTGGTGGGAGAGGCTTTTGTTGTGTGGTTTTGTGAGTGTAAGCTAGCAAGAAGAGTAGTCTTCTTCTTCCTTTCTCTTCTTCCCTACCTTCCTCTCCTTTAGGGACTTCTCTAGCAAGAAGTAAAGGAGAGATCTTCTAGTTTTCTTTTGTGAGACAAGAGCTTGCTCGTGTGGATACATATAGAGGCACGGACATTTGAACGTGCTAAAAGATCCAACACATCCAAGGAAAAGCGGGATTACAAAGGGCACGCAACAAAGGTAATATTCTCCTATAAGATAGGTTTTGAGAAATTTATTTTTGTACGAGTTTTTCTTTCGCAAGGATCACTTGGAAGGGATCCTAATTTTTCCGTTGCGCATATGCTATTTTGCATAAACAGATCCCAACAGTGGTATCAAAGCCACTTGCGAAAGATCGTATAAAAAATAGTTTTTCTCTATTTTATATATGATATAGAAGTAGGATAAATTTTATTATGAGTTGATAATTGCATTAGCAATTTTTCAAACATAATAAAATATCCGATTTCTTTTAAAATTTAAAAATGACATGGTGCATGGTTATGGCCTAGTCCCAAAAAGTTTGTGAATGTGTGTTGTAATTCTTAATACGGCTCAGTAGGTGCCTTTCTCCTAAAAATCTTGTTGTAAAATTAGTTTAGACTCGAATGTAACTCGAGTATTTCTCTTTTTGTAATATACAAAATAAAGATGGAGGGTCCATTGGAAGATGATGTTACAAGGAGGAAGTCAACAACACACGACAACCAAAAGGAAGCACTTGGGAGAAGATGCTATCCCTAGGTTGACCAATCAATCTTCTCATTGGCTTGAGAAGATTGTAGAATAAGGGCCATAACCATGACACACTTAGTATGCTAATATGTATGTGATGCATGTTAATTTAGCTTATATGTGATGTATGCTAATATGTATGTGATGCATGTTTAAGTTTATTTCTTAATAAGTCTAAACGATATGCCTACCAAAGTTTGGTACTCACTACTTCCTCGATCATTTGTTATTGGGTTTGCCAAAGCAAAGCAATGCATTTTATCTTGAAGAGTGAGTGGGACAATGTTGATGTCAGCTATCAAACTTAGTTAAGACTTAATTAAGTTTTCTTAATTAATTAAGAAAGTAGAGGCATATATTAGCTTTGAACATAAGTTTTAAAAATTAGTTTTGTGTGATTTCAGAACATCGGCTTTGTCTTAGAAGTGGTGGTTGCTCAGATATCAAAGAAGGCCTCATGTGCCTCACGGCTGGAAGGCTGGTTTAGGAATAAGCACTAAACTAATCTAAACTTAACCAAAGCTATTAAAGAGTTACATCAGATGTAATTGGCAAGATTGCCTACCTAATCATACTACGTCTTGGGCGATTAGCCAAAGCTAACTCAAGGCAATTATGATGTGGATCTTTATCCCATATAAATTTATAGCTAAATAGAAGCTAATGATGTAAGAAAAATGTGTTTGCCTACATCAATGATTAGCTCATATCAAAGCTATGAGAATTTAGTAGCCTCATTTAATTAAAGGCCTAATTAAATGACTTAGGTATGATACTTAATTTTGCATTTTAATGTTGTAGATCACCATGTCATCTAACACGACACACCCCTCGACTTGCGATCTGTCCTTGAGAAAGACAAGCTCAATGGAGCTAACTTTCTAGGTATAGGAACTTGAGGATTATCCTCAACAAGAATGTGTATGTCCTAGAAGCGATCTATCACTGAAACACGCCCCTGCGACCACTCGTCTTGAAAAGGATGCTTATAAGAAGCATCAAGATGGCCGCATTAGATGTGTCATGTCTTATGCTTGCCACCATGAACTCGAGCTTGAAGCAACATGAGAACATGGATGCCTATGATATGGTTGAGCATTTAAAACAACTATATCAAGGACAAGCTAGGCGGCGTTTTGAAGTGTCTAAGGCTCTTTTTCATGCAAGATGCAGAAGGAACACTGTAGGAACTCACGTACTTAAAATGATTGGTATGCGTTGAGAACCTTGAAAGACTAGGTTTTCCATTGAGCCAAGAATTGGCAATCATGTTATCCACGCAATCGAAGCATATAATCAATTCGTCATGAATTATAACATGAATGAAATTAATAAACCTTTACGAGATTCTCGGCATGTTAAGAAGCTCACGAACCGAATCTCAAAAAGAAAGTTAGTAATGGTCAAGAAAGGCAAAGGTAAGCGCAAAGGCAAGGGTAAGACCCAAGCCAAAGGCAAGGCCAATTCATCCACTTCAAAGGGTAAAAGTAAAGTACCTAAGGAAGGGGACTGTTTCCATTGCGGTGAGACTGGACACTGGAAGTGGAACTGCAAAGTCTACCTTGAGGAAGTAAAGAATAAAAGAAGTGGGACTTACGCCTCGGTATACGTTATAGAAGTTAATCTATCTATTTCTTCTACATGGGTATTAGATCGGATGTGCATCTCACATTTGTACTAATGTGCGAGGGATGAGAAATAGTAGACTAATGGCAAAAGGCAGTGGACCTACGAGTAGGCAATGGCGCAAAAGTTGTGTAGGAACATATTCTTTGTCTTTGCCTTTGGGCTTATCTTAGAACTAGAGGAGTGCTTTTATGTACCTGCATTAACAAAGAACATAATCTCTGTATCTTGTTTAGACAAGAAAAACTTCTCTTTTATAATAAAGGACAAATGTTGTTCCATTTATTTGAATGAAATGTTCTATTGTAATGCACCACTTATGAATGGTCTCTATGTTCTAGATTTAGAAAACCCAA
Organism: Wurfbainia villosa; assembly: GCA_025175895.1. Lineage (NCBI taxonomy): Eukaryota > Viridiplantae > Streptophyta > Magnoliopsida > Zingiberales > Zingiberaceae > Wurfbainia > Wurfbainia villosa. The sequence goes on from CM045995.1 coordinate 31,379,743, forward strand.
TCTATAACGTAAATACCAAATGATTCAAATCGAATAATTTGAACCAAACATATCTCTGGCACTGTCGCCTAGGTCACATAAATAAAAAACGCATATCCCAACTCCATAAAGATGGATTATTGGACTCATTTGATTTTGAATCATATGAGATATGCGAATCTTGTCTTTTAGGACTCATTTAGTGGACATGGCGAGAGAGCGACGGACTTGTTAGGACTCATACATACTGATGTATGTGGCCCTTTCAATGTCGAAGCCAGAGGAGGCTATAAGTACTTTATTACTTTCACTGATGATATGAGTAGATTTGGCTACTTATATTTGATGAGACATAAGTCAGAATCCTTTGAAAAGTTCAAAGTATTCAAGAATGAAGTACAAAACCAACTTGGTAAGCGTATTAAGCTACTTCGATCAGATCGAGGTGGTGAATACCTTAGTCAAGAATTTCGTGATCACTTGGCTGAGTGTGGGATAATATCCCAACTCACTCCACCTGGAACACCACAATGGAATGGTGTATCTGAAAGGAGAAATCGTACTCTATTAGATATGGTACGATCAATGATGAGCCAGACTGATCTACCTACTTCCTTTTGGGGTTTAGCTCTAGAGACAGCCGCTTTCACACTTAATCGCGTCCCATCAAAAGCCGTAGAAAAGACACCATACACGTTATGGACTGGGAAGAGTCCCAAAATGTCTTTTATAAAGATTTGGGGTTGTGAAGCTTATGTTAGACGTCAAGTCTAAGATAAACTAGGACCCAAATCAGATAAGTGGTATTTTGTAGGATATCCCAAGGAAACTAAGGTATATTACTTTTACAATCCCACACATGGCAAGGTGTTTGTTGCCAGAAATGCTGTCTTTCTAGAAAGAGAATTTATTTCTAGAAAAACTAGTGGGAGTAAAATTCATCTTGAAGAAATTCAGGATGAAGATAACACTAAGGCTTCGATGGAAAATGAACAGGCACCACAAAGTATTGTGGATGAGGAAATTGTTGCCCAAAGAGTTGTGGAGCAAACACCTGTTCAAGTAGACCAACCTCTTCATAGATCTGATAGGATCCGTCATCAACCCGAGAGATATTCTTTTCTCTTGACTGAAAACGGTGAAGTATTGCTTGTCGATCTTGACGAGCCTACATCCTATCAAGAAGCTATGATGAGCCCAGATTCCGAGAAATGGCTAGAGGCCATGAGATCCGAAATGGAATCCATGTACACTAACCAAGTATGGACTTTGGTTGATCCACCTGAAGGGGTAAAACCTATTGGGTGTAAGTGGGTCTTTAAAGTAAAGACTGACATGGATGGTAATAAGCATACCTATAAAGGTAGATTGGTGGCTAAAGGATTCAAACAAATTCATGGTATTGACTATGATGAAACCTTTTCACCAGTTGCGATGCTTAAATCCATTCGGATCATACTTGCTATTGCAGCCTACCACGATTATGAGATCTGGCAGATGGATGCCAAAACCGCTTTTCTGAATGGAAAGCTACTCGAGGATGTGTACATGACACAGCCTGAGGGTTTTGAAGATCCAAAGCATCCTGGAAAGGTATGCAAACTGCAAAGGTCCATTTATGGACTAAAGCAAGCCTCTCGAAGCTGGAATCTTCGATTCGATGATGCAATCAAGGAGTTTGGTTTCATCAAGAATGAAGATGAACCTTGTGTCTACAAGAGAAATAGTGGGAGCACAGTTGTATTTCTTGTCTTGTATGTAGATGACATACTTCTCATCGGAAATGATATTCCCTCACTCCAGTCTGTGAAGATGTGGTTAGGGAATTGTTTCTCAATGAAAGACTTAGGTGAAGCTGCCTATATTTTAGGCATCAAGATCTATAGAGATAGATCTAAAAGATTACTTGGCCTAAGTCAGAGTACATACATTGATAAAGTGCTAGATCGTTTTGCTATGCAAAATTCCAAGAAAGGATTTCTGCCTTTATCACATGGTGTGAGTCTTTCGAAGACTCAATGTCCCTCTTCTAAGGAGGAGAGAGATCGCATGGATAAGATCCCTTATGCATCTGCTATAGGGTCTATCATGTACGTCATGCTTTGTACTCGTCCTGACGTCTCGTATGCTTTGAGCATGACGAGTAGATACCAGTCGGATCCAGGTGAAAGTCACTGGATAACAGTCAAAAATATTCTTAAATACTTACGAAGAACGAAAGAATATTTCCTGATATTTGGAGGCAATGAGGAGCTAACTGTAAAGGGTTACAGTGATGCAAGCTTCCAAACAGACAAGGATGACTATAGATCACAATCGGGGTACGTGTTTTGCTGAATGGTGGAGTGATGGAAAAGTTCAAGCGAGACACGATTCTTGATTCTACAATGTGAAGCCGAGTATATTGCTGCGTCTGATGCAGCAAAGGAGGTTGTTTGGCTCTGCAAGTTCATCAGTGAACTTGGAGTAGTTCCTAGCATTGCAGATCCAATAGACCTCTATTGTGACAACAATGGGGCTATTGCACAGGCTAAGGAACCTCGATCACATCAGCGGACCAAACACATACTGCAGCGCTTCCATCTCATTCGAGAGATCATCGATAGAGGAGATGTGAGGATATGCAGAGTACCGACAGAAGCTAACATCGCAGATCCATTGACCAAGGCTTTGGCACAGAGGAAGCATGATGGTCACACTAGGTCACTAGGTATTAGATATCATAGTGATTGGTACTAGTGCTAGTGGGAGATTGTTAGTTATAGCCCTAGAACCAATCATGTGATGGTTGAATAGGGAACATTTTGTATCATATTCTATAAAGGCAAAGTTTTGGTTATTATATATTTACGTCTTGCTTGTGCCAGCTAAATTAAATATATAATAATGCCCTAGAAAAGTAGGTTCTTATCTACAGCACATCAATTGGCAGAATTGATTATGAGAGGCTGTAGAGAACACTTTCCTAAATGTTCCTAGTCAAGTATTAATATGCAAGGGCAATATTAATACATAAAGACTAGCATGTAGGTCAATTGATGACTTGATCTCACAAGTCATGGATATATGATATCAAGTTGACACATGGGTATATATTAGAGAATATATCTTGACGAATTCGCCATGAGAAAGTTTCATGGATCGTCATATGAGTGTCATAAACTTTCTCATGTGACTATTGGTATGAATAGTCCTCAAACAGAAGTCACTACGGTTCCCTACATAAGGAGTTATGTACTTTGGTATCGTCGAAGCGTCACCCGTAATAGGTGGACCATAAAGCGATTCTTGGGTATATAACAAATTATGCGGAGGGATGTGAGTGATGTAGATGGGATCTATCCCTCCCATATGACGGAGTGATATCTGTGGGCCCCTTGATTGAGTAGAACTACTAAAATGCATGGCCATGCTCGAATGAGTCAATATGAGATATTGAGCTCATTTGTTTGAGTTAGTTTACTCAGGGATCAAGAAACACATAGATTGATCGAGGATGACACGGTCTATGCCTCATTGGTCAATCTGATATCAAGGATAGAAGGCACGGTCATACATTATAGTAGTCACGGAAAGGTTAGTCGGATCTTGACTTATCTCGTAACTTGGGTAGCAATGATGTATTGCTAGATGCCGCTCATTGCTTGTGTATCTAAAAGAGTTTAGATCCACACAGCGTTATGAGAGCCTATAGGGTCACACACAAAGAGCATGATGATTAGAAGAATTAGTGCATTCTAGTTTGACTAGAATAATTTGGGAATAAGCTTAAGTACAAAATGGTTTTTGGACTTTAAGCTTAATGAGAATTTTAGCTTATTGATTTAATGAGATTAATTCAATATGCTAAGCTTAATTGATTTAATAAGATTAATTCAATATGTTACCTTATTGATTTAATGAGATTAATTCAATATGATAACATAAGCTTATTGAATTAATAATATTAATTCAACATCCATGAATGCCACATAAGCATGCCACCTAAGCATGCCACATAAGCATGCCACCTAAGCTTGATGAGTTGGAAGGAGACAAAGGGTTTTGCCCCTTGGATTTCCTCCACATGTGGCCGGCCAAAACAAGGAGGATAACTCCTTGTTTAATTATCTTTCAATGCCATTGATTGCATTGAATGTGATAGGAGATGAAAGGTTTTTCAAATCCTATAAAACACCCCATGGGGTGGCCGGCCAAAGGAGTTGATTAGGAGCTTAAGGCTTGATGAGAGCTTGGTGGGAGAAGCTTTTGTTGTGTGGTTTTGTGAGTGTAAGCTAGCAAGAAGAGTAGTCTTCTTCTTCCTTTCTCTTCTTCCCTACCTTCCTCTCCTTTAGGGACTTCTCTAGCAAGAAGTAAAGGAGAGATCTTCTAGTTTTCTTTTGTGAGACAAGAGCTTGCTCGTGTGGATACATATAGAGGCACGGACATTTGAACGTGCTAAAAGATCCAACACATCCAAGGAAAAGCGGGATTACAAAGGGCACGCAACAAAGGTAATATTCTCCTATAAGATAGGTTTTGGGAAATTTATTTTTGTACGAGTTTTTCTTTCGCAAGGATCACTTGGAAGGGATCCTAATTTTTCCGTTGCGCATATGCTATTTTGCATAAACAGATCCCAACATATAGCACATCGAGATTCCAATTCATCTTCGTCGTAGCTTAATAGTCTTTCATTTTGTTTCTATTTTATTGCACTCAGAGTTTTCATCATAACGAGGTGAGGTAGGCTTGTTGCCTCATCCTCAATTTGGTTTTCATTGTGATCGTTGTCTCCTACCTCCAACGAGGAGGAGACTTATAGTGGATTACTCCTTCATACGCAGTCAAGGATCGTGAGGCCTTGGAGTAGCAACCTTTCGGTTGTGAACCAAGTAAAAATAAAGGTGTTCATCTTTATTTTGTTGTCTTTACTTCTGCTACAATACTCGAGTTTTTGACGAACAAAAAGAAAGATTTACGATCGTTATTCACCCCCCCCCCCTCTAGCGATTCTCTTTATCCAATAATTGGTATCAGGGCAAGGGTGCTCAGATTCGGTGCAACCACCGGTCTAGCAAAGTTTTCTATTCTTTTCATGTTTATTGTTTTAAGTTTTTATTTCTCCCACACTACTAATCCAAGACCTACATTATTTTTTGGTTGTGTTTGCAAGTATCAATCGAACTATTCGCTTTTGGAGTAGCCGACGATAAAACGAGCATAACTTTTGATAGAAGTGGACCCACAAAATGTGCTACCCACCAAATCGAAGCTCTCTCAGAGATCAACATTTCTTATTGGGTTTTACCCCTATAACAAGCTATTTTCATCCTTAAAAGATGACATTTAGTACCCTTTCGAGGACATCGAAGGTTGTAAGTGCTTAGTTTTATTTTTGTTTAGCTTTTTATTTCTCATTTATTTCTTGTTATTTCCTTCGTTACTAATCCAAGACCAAGTCTTGGAATTCCTTTTGGTTTGTATTTTGTTTTGTAAGATAATTGATGGCCCATCTCAAAGGGTTTAGCACCACCCAACCTCCATTTTATAACGGAGATGACTTCCGTTATTAGAAGGGTCAGATGGATTGTTATCTCAAAACCCAAGTCGAGATGTGGATAGTCATCCAGACCTAGGTTCACCCTTCCAACCAATGACAACGGAGAATATTTGGACTGCGACAAGTGGAGGCCGATACAAAGGCTACACAAATTCTACAATGTGGTCTCTCTAAGGAAGAGCTCAACCGCGTCGGCCCTTTCATAAGTGCAAAAGATATATGGAATAAGCTTATCGAGCTACACGAAGGAACCTTCAACACTAAGGTATACAAAAGGGACCTTTTATTAAATAAGTTATTTAATTTAAAAATGCAGGACCACAAGTCGGCCACTCAGCTCCACGCAAGGATCTAGGACATCATCAATGGTATTCATTCAATCGGACAAAAGGTAGAGAATCGAGATGTCATAAGGTATGCCTTGAACGGTTTTCCTAGGACCACCTTGTGGGCATCCATGGTTGATGCCTACAAGGTGTCTAGAGATTTATCTAAAATTAGACTAGACGAGTTTTTTCTCTGAATTTGAATTACACGAACAATCTAACTCGGCCCGGGTCGAGAGAGGTGTTTCTTTGATTACAGGTCAAAGAAGAAAGGGGAAGAGCAAGCCACCTCTCGAAGAAGAAGAGTCTGATTCCAAGGGTGAATCCGAGTCGGAATCGGAGGAAGAAATGGAGGTCGAACTAGTCAATCTAGTTCAGAGAATGATCAAAAAGGGAAGGAAGCAATCGAAGAACAAGAAACCCCCACAAACTACTCGTGATATGAGTGCAACAAGAAGGAGCACTTCAAGTCAGATTGCCCAAAAATGAAGTCAAGACAAAAACAACCAAAGAAGGCATTTCAAGCAAGTTGGGATGAAGAAGAAGAAAACCAAGGCGATGACTTAGCATTTATGGCAAGACTGGTAGAGTCCGAGTTCGAGTCCGAAGCTAACGATGAATAAGAATCCAACTCCAACTTCGAGGATGATTTCGAGTCAAGACTCAAAGCTGACTCAAAGGAGAAGATAAAGGCAAGTCATTCTTTAATTGGTAATCTATATCATGCAAATGATGAGGCCACCATAACCTCTTCGACTAGACAAGTTCAAGAGGAAAACTCAACTCAAGTTAAGAAACTTGAGAAAGAGAATTCTCTCTTGAAAGGGTGAGTTCAAGAGCTCGAGGCTAGGTTGGAAAGGTTCATTTTGGAATCCAGGAATCTTAACCGACTCCTTGGAACTTAAAGAGTCATGTACAACAAAGACGGACTCGGGTTTAGATCAACGACTACGAATAAATCGTACATGTCAATTGTGAATCGTTGTCATCAAAGAATCCAGGCATGGGTCCCTAAAATTTTATTAAATTCATATATATGGACTAATAAGTATTTGATTCCCTGGGATCAAGTCCACTATGTGGATAGACCATATTGGTTCAATGGTTTAGGAGGACTAGTACTAAGATTGTGTACCCTATCTCTTAGTAAAACTTTACATGATTAGTTTTTCTTTTAATTTCTAGAACGGCTAGATAGGACCAATAGTTAGTCAACCTTAATAATATAGTATCAGGACGCGACGAGATGATAGTACGTTAGGGAAACGAGGTCTTGTGTATCCAAGCTAGATAAGGCGTATCTAGCTTAGTGCACTTGGCTAAGTTGAACTAGCTGAAGCTACCTCGCCGTATCCTAAACTAGTTAGACCAAGAAGTAACCCTAAGTGACTTAAGTAAATATTTTCTTAAAATTGACTTTGTCTAAGGAAGTGGTCATTGTTCTGATCAAAGAAGGCCCCTAGCCTCGCCACGACCTGGAAGCCATTTTTTTGAAAAATCTACTTAACGATCTAAAAGTTAAATCCAAATCTAACCCAAGGTTTACTATCTTCAATCAAGTTAAAATTGAAATCATGTCACAAAAACATATAAGGTGAACATGCTTTGAGACACATAGAATGAGTGAGATGTTAAAACTAATTGAAATACGGATAATATAATTCTTCGAAATGCTTTCAAAACTATAAGAACACTTATTTTCTTAATTTTTACATTTAACATATAGTTACTAGTTTTGTTTGGCCAATACTAAATATATAACCCTATAGGCCAAGTTTAGCCCCCTAAATCTTCTAGACTCTATGTATTTGACTAAGGGGAAGAAAAATAACCTTAAGGGTTATATTACAAACTCCTTAAAGTATTTTGAACATGTACTTATGGCATTTTGAAATCAAAATTATGTTTTGAATAGTTTCAAAAACTTACTTTAGTAAAACTAGTTTTACAATTGTTTGTGCAGAGGGATATACCTCGAATCAATTCTACACCCTTAGGATGTTATACTTGACTAAATGAACTTCAAAGGGACACATGATTGGACTCTTATATTTGATTTCTCTTTCGAATAATTTTACAAGCACATTTTATGCTTATAATGTCTCATTTTTCATTAAATACACCCCTATCCTATATATACACCCCCAAGTATTTTTGATTTATGGCAAAAGGGGGAGAAGAGGGAAATGTTATGGGGGAGTAAATCAAAAATGTTTTACAAAAAATTAACTTTAAAGTGTCTTTTTCAAAACTCACCTAGCCTTGAGGGGGAGGTCTTGAAAAAGCAGTTAATCATGTACTACATACTTACACTTGCTACTCATACTTATACTTACACTTGCTACTCATACTCACACTAAGTTAGTCACACTTATTTCTTACTTACACTTGCATATTTGTGCTTAAATTTTCCTTAACTTTGAATCGGTTTGTCATAAATCAAAAAGGGAAAGATTATTGGTGCAGGGGTATCAGATAATCGAACCTAGATTCTGATTATCGCAAAGGCTCAAAGTTAAGTTGTTATTGTTATCTCATAAGCTATGTTAAATGTGCAAGAAGTGTTTAAGATAAGCTCAAGGTTGAGCGACACCCGAAGAATCTCAAGACAAGAGACCATGGTGGTCGGGCGACACCAAGAGAACCTTATAGAGTTGAAGAACCTCGATGGAAGATCGGAAGCTAAGCGACAGGTCGATAAGGACCGAAGATAAGCACGAGTGCGGAGTAATGGTGAGGTCGTGTTCTCTATATGGGGATGAGCTTAGGCAACGATCCGACTAAGACTTCCAGTGGAAGGTCTAGGTCGAGATTGGACGGTAAGTAGCCATCGTATCTATCATTACTTATGTTTTATGTGTTAACTCTTTGTTGTAGTTGAGAAACATGTCCAACAGTCGACTAACAACAATTGGTAGTTGACTGATCATAGAATTAGTCGACTGCTGAGGGTCATCAGTCGACTGCTATTCAAACTGGCCAGCTCGATGAAGGTCAAGATAAGATACCCTTATCTTGGGGTGGTGTGTCCCTTTGACCCAGATCTGGATCTCAACGAGCTAGGGTTTAGAGGGATATAAAAGAAGGGGGGTTTCACCCTTTTGGATCATCATTCCTCGTTCCCAAAGTTCTCCAATGACGCTACACTTCGACGACAATGCTACGACACCGACACACCGATGACACGTCGAGATTCCAATTCATCTTCATCGGTAGCTTAATAGTCTTTAATTTTGTTTCTATTTTATTGTACTTGGAGTTTTCATCGTAACGAGGTGAGATAGGCTTGTTGCCTCATCCTTAATTTGGTTTTCATTGTAATCATTGTCTCCTACTTCCAACGAGGAGGAGACTTATAGTGAATTGCCCCTTCGTACGCAGTCAAGGATTGCGGGGCCTTGGAGTAGCAACCTTTCGTTTGTGAACCAAGTAAAAAACAAAGGTGTTCATCTTTATTTTATTGTCTTTACTTCCACTGTAATACCAGAGTTTTCGATGAACGAAAAGAAAGTTTTACAATCGCTATTCACCCCCCCCCCCCTCTAGCGATTCTCTTGATCCAATAGATAACCACCCATAGTCTAGACCTAAGCCTTCTAACCACCTCCATCAACCTCACGCCTCTTAGATCGCTCTAGTTCGCAACTTTTCATCCTTCGCGTTAGCTTTCAGGTGCTTTCATCGACTATGTCATACTAACCGGGTCCTTTGCCAAGGTTCATTTGGACTTATGCTGCCAAGACCCAAACTTGGACTTTACGACGCCAAACCTACACTCTTGAACTTTCACATTGCTAAGATCCATTTGGACTTACGCCGCCAAAACTTATGCTTGGACTTTACGTCGCCAAACCTACCCTTGGACTATCCCTTTGCCAATTACCTATGAATTGGACTTTCAATTGCCAAGTACTCATGACATGGACTTGCTAATTGTCAAAGTTCACTTGGACTTTACGTCGCCAAGACTACACACTTGGACTTATACTGCCAAGCCTATACCTTTGGACTTTACCATTGTCAAGTACCCAAACTTGGACTTCTGAGGTTGATTGGTTCAACAATTTCCCCCAAATAATTGTTGGTGCAATCAGCCTAGGTCACGATTGACCGGACTTGAGTTTGACTCGAGCGATGTTTTGATATTTGACATGGAGATTTGACATTGATGTTTGACATTGATGTCTGATAATGTTTTGGAGAGATTGTTGATGCAATCGACCCGGATCATGATTGACCGGACTCGAGTTTGACTCGAGAGGGATTTTGATGGTTGACTGGGGTTGACCATGTCATGGAAAGTCCAAGTCTTGAGTACTTGGCATGTAAAGTCCAAGCATGGGTCTTGGCATGGAAAGTCCAACATGGGTTGGCAAGTAAAGTCCAAGGGTGTAGTCTTGGCCATGTAAGCCCAAGGGTGTAGTCTTGGTGGTGAAAGTCCAAGTCATGAGTACTTGGCATTTGGAAAGTCCAAGGGATTTGATATTGGCGGCGTAAAGTCCAAGGGTGAAGTCTTGGCAGCATAAGTCCAATGGTTGGCAGCGTAAAGTCCAAGCGGAGTCTTGGCAACGTAAGTCCAATGTGCCTTGGCGGTGTAGACACCGTTAGCATGACATAGCCGATGGAAGCACCTGAAGGCTAGCGTATGGATGAACAAATCATGGATGACTTGGAGGGATCCGATAGGCGCGAGGCTGACGGAGGTGGCTAGAAGGCTTAGATCTAGGCTACGGGTGGTTTGGCAAGTATGGGGGCACCTTACTTGTGTTAAACCTCATGTTTGAGGTGTATCAATCGAATGGTACCATGTGGCAATCGACTGGTGTGAGTCAACAAGGGTTTGATCAGGAGTGCCCTAGCGATCATTGCCAGAGGTGCGATCATTGCTAGATCAACGATCGGGATCTTGTGATCAATCGATTGGTGCTCGATATTTCGAGCATAGAATGGAGTCAAACTTGATGGTTAGGGTTAGCAGTCGAGTGAAGGCTCGATCAGTCGACTGATGTCTTATCCGTTGGATTTTTCCAACGTGGATTGCACCGTTGTCTCACAGCAAAAGTGTCATCAGTCGACTGATGGTCCCGATCAGTCGACTGATGGGTGATTTCCAGCCCATGCAGCAGCTTTAAATGGAGCTCGTGGAGGAGGTTTGGAGTAGCGTTTCTTGAGGAGTTTTGGGGCGAATTGCTAGTGTAATTCAGGGTCTCCAAGTGCAACTCAAGCAACCACAAAGCAAGCAATCCAAAAGCTCTTGTAAAGTTGTTTTCTTTACTTGTATTGCATTATATTGTTGTATCTTGCATGTTTTTGTTTCTTACTATTGTAAAATCATTTGTACCAAGTTTCTCCGCCTCCGACGTGTTGTCGAGAAGGAGTTTATTGTTTAGTGGTGTTTGTGGCATCGCTAGAGCTCTTTAGAGCTCGATCCATGGAGTAGGATTCGTTTGTTTTCGAACCACGTTATATCTTGTGTAGTGTTTGTGATTGTGTATTGTGTTATTCTTTTTATTACTATTCTGCTGTGCACTAACACGATTTGTAGATGCAATCGCGACGAATTCCATCGAGCATCGAAACACTATTCACCCCCTGTAGGAATGTTGGTTGCCGGCTAGAGGGGGAGTGAATAGTCTTCTTTCGTCGTACAATGGAATTGCTTGTCTACAAAGGATATTAGCGCAATGGAAACAAAACTAAAACAAGCAATTAAGCAAGAAACAAAATAGACAATGCGAACAAATGATATAATGTGGTTCACAGCCTCGCCGCTAATCCATAGTCCGATTCATCTCCGGTAAATCACTCCGAAACCAATCCACTATTGGTCTCTCCCTTTAGCCCAAGCAAGGTGGAGGTAAACCTTTACACCAATGAGAACACTCCTTCTTTTACAATAGATATGAAAGAAAACTAGGAGAAGGAGTTTCAGCTTTGTGGGGCACTTAGTAGGATGTTTAGAGCATGAACATTAACCATCTAAAAACCCCCACCCTCTCTTTTTATTGAGAGGAAGCAAATCTTCTCATTGGACACTATCAGTCGACTGATGCTTTCATCAGTTGACTGATGTCGACTCCAATGGCTTCTGACCAGACCGGATTTGTGGGATCCGCAGCCACTTTCTCCAACAGTCAGATCATCAGTCAACTGATGGTATCATCAGTAGACTGATGTCGACTTCAGTCGAGTGATGACTCGCTTTTGTGCCCGTACACAGTGCGATCAGTCGACTACTTCCCTTAAGCAGTCGACTGATGTCGACTTGATTCATCAGCCACACACTAGTCGATTTGCGATCAACTTGGAGCAGTAGACTGCCATGACATGGCAGTCGACTGATGCCGATTAAATCTCAAACTTTACATCCATTTGAGCCTCCGACAGTCGGGTAAACCTCAACCCTTGCGGTCGAGCCTCCGACACTTAGCTATTCGGCCAAGTTCACCTAATGAGCTACTTACATTTCACTCATTCTCTCATCTCACTTGAAGTCCCTCACCGAAGCTCTCTTCGTTTGCGGCCACGTCCCTCGGCAGCATCAAGCGCACGACTCTGCAATGCTCCTTCGCGTCTCTTGCCCTCAAAGTCTTCTTCCTTGGCTTCGCTTCAAGTCATCTCGTCCGACGATCCCTCAGATGCATCAAGCGCACGGCTCTGCAATGCTCCTTCGCCGACTAAAGCATGAGGTTGTGAGTGGTGACACTCGCCAATGCTCCATGTGCGAATTACTAAGTCCTGCAAGACTCCAATGCACATATCAAATCCAATCATCCTAACTTAAACTCTTTGCCACACACATCAAAATCATATCACAGGTTGATTGCCCTAACACCCCCCCTCTAGCGGTCACCGAATCTTCTACAATTGGTATCAAAGTTAGGAGCTCTTCTACGGACTAACCGTCGGGAGCAAACCGCTAGAGGAAGAAGATGGAATTTCAAGATAAACTAGGATGGGACATAAACACACCGCCACCATATGACCAAGAAGATTTCTCGACATGGAGGGCAAGAATGGAGAACTTCTTGATGATGGACATAGAAGATTGGTTCATCATCATGGAAGGCTTTGAACCTCCTAGAGATAAGAAGGGAAATGTCTTGAAGTTGAAGAAGTGGACACAAGAGCAACGTCTCAAGTTCAAAACCGAAGCCAAGGTAACAAAACCTTTAGAAGATTTAATACCTAATGATGTTTTGTCTATGCTAGGTGAATATCTAGACGCCAAGGAGCTATGGGAAAAATTGGCAAAATTCCATGAAGAGACTCACTCAATTCAAGAAGAAAAGGAAGAGGAGGAAGAGAGCTCATCCTCACAAGCAAGTGAGGATTCGGAAATTGATAGGGAGTCAACCTTCGAATTAGTGGAAGAAGAGGAAGAATTGGAGGAGACCTCCACCTCTAGGATTGAGGGGGAGGAGATTAGGGCATCCTCAACACCGGAACAACAAGAAGAAGCATCTACATCCGATCGAGAGGAAGAGCAAGCTCAAGAGATCCTCACCACCACCCTAGGTAACTCAAACATATGTGTTAATAATAAAATGCATATAATATATTTTGAGTGTAGGGAATCCGGGCACTATAAGAGTAAGTGCTCGAAAAGAGTAAAGAAGACTCTATCGGCGCCTAAAAGACAAGAAAAGTCAAAGGAAGCCGGAGTCCCCACCAAGAAGGGCAAGGAGCACGTGGTGTGCTTCAAATGCCAACAATCGGAACACTATAGGAGCCAATACCCTAGGAGAAAAGGAGAAGCTACACATGTAGGGGGAGCCTCTAAAGTAAACCCTAAGGTAAAATTCAATAATGTTTCTATTGGTGCAATCGGCCCAGGTCACGATTGACCAGACTCAAGTTTGACTCGAGAGATATTTTGATGTTTGACAAAGTAAGTTGACATTGATGTTTGACATTAATGTCTGTTGATATTTTGGGAAGATTGTTTATACAATCAACCCGGGTTATATTAACTGGACTCGAGTTTGACTCGAGGGAGACTTTGATGGTTGACTAGGGTTGACCATGTGGTTATGGAAAGTCCAAGTCATGGGTACTTGGCATAGAAAGTCCAAGTGGGACACTTGGCATTTGGGAAAGTCCAAGCATGGGTCTTGGCATGGAAAGTCCAATATGGGTTGGCAAAGGAAAGTCCAAGCTTGAGTCTTGGCATTTGAGAAGTCCAAGGGGTTTGATATTGGCAGCGTAAAGTCCAAGCGGGAGTCTTGGCAGCATAAGTCCAATGGTTTGGCGGCGTAAAGTCCAAGCGGAGTCTTGGCAGCGTAAGTCCAATGTGCCTTGGCAGTGTAGACACCGTTAGCATGACATAGCCGATGGAAGCACCTGAAGGCTAGCGCGATGGATGAACAAGTCATGGATGACTTGGAGGGATCCGAGAGGCGTAAGGATGATGGAGGTGGCTAGAAGGCTTAGGTCTAGGCTAAGGGTGGTCTAGTAAGTATGGGGGCACCATACTTGGGCTAAAACCTCATGTTTGAGGTATGCCAGTCGACTGGTGCCATGTGGCAGTCGACTGGCATAGTCAACAAGGTTTGACTGCGGGAATTGCCCTAGCAGTCGACTGATTGGATGAGCAGTCGACTGATCTTGTGATCAGTCGACTGATGCTCAGATTTTAGGGCACATAATGGAGTCTCACTCGACCGCTGGGACGAGCAGTCGAGTGATGCTTGATCAGTCGACTGATGCGGATGATCAGTCGACTGATGTCCTAGCCATTGGATTTTTTCAGTGTGGATTACACCATTGTCTCACAGCAACAGTGTGATCAGTCGACTGATGGTCCCGAGCAGTCGACTGATAGACATTTTCCAGCATAGGTTGAAGCTATAAAAGGAGCTCGTGATGGAGAAAAATGGATCTGGTTTTTGAGAGCTTTAGGGGCGATTTGTTGCTGCAAATCAGGTCTCCAAGTGCTAATCAAACAACCAAGCATTCAAGCAATCAAAAGCAAGTGTTGTAAAGTTTCTCTTTACTTTTCTTTCACATTAATTGTTGTAATTGCTTGTTTTTGTTTCTTACTGTTGTAAGATCGCTTGTAAGGGGTTTCTCTGGCTCCGACTTGTGTCGAGAAGGAGTGTTTATCATAGTGGTGTGTGATTAGCATCGCTAGGGTTTGTACGAACCCAATCCGTGGAGTATGAACCATTCAGTTCCGAACCACGTTAAATATTTGTGTTTGCATGTTGTATATTTTGTTATTATTATTATTTTTCTATTTCTGCTGCGCTAACGAAATTGTAGAGACAAACGCAACGAATTCCATTATCGAACGAGCACGACGCTATTCACCCCCCCCCCTCTAGCGGCCTCAAATATCCTACAATTGGTATCAGAGCTCGAGGCTCTTCTACGGATTAACCGCCAGGAGCTAAAAGGCTAGAGGGAAGATGGAATTCCAAGACAAGCTTGAATGGGACATCAACACTCCACTTCCATATGATCGAGAAGACTTTTCGACGTGGAAAACAAGATTGGAGACATTCTTGATGATGGATATAGAGGATTGGTTCATCCTCGTAGAAGGTTTTGAACCTCCTCGGGATAGGAAGGGACAAGTCCTCAAGTTGAAGAAATGGACTCAAGAGCAACGACAAAAATTCAAAATCGAAGCCAAGGTAACAAAACTTTTAGAAGATTTGATACCTAATGATGTTTTGTCTAGGCTAGGTGAATATCTTGATGCCAAGGAGCTATGGGACAAATTATCCAAGTTCAATGAGAAGCCCCACTTGGCACAAGTAGAAGAAGATAAGGAAGAGGATGAAGAGAGTTCATCATCCTTAAGAGCAAGTGAGGAATCGGAAGTTGAAGAGGAGTCAACTTCCGGATCGGTGGAAGAGGAGGTGGAAGAAGTAGAAGACACCTCCACCTCTAGGATTGAGGGGGAGGAAAGAATTTCCACTCCGGAGCAACAAGAGAAAGCTTCGACATCTAGTCAAGATGAAGAAGCTCCAATTCCGGCACCTACCACCACCATAGGTAACTCAAGCATGTCAATTGTAAATAAAAATCATATAATATACTTTGAGTGTAGGGAATCCGGACACTACAAAAGTAAGTGTCCGAAAAGAGTTAAGAAAGCTCCTCTGGCACCAAAAGTCAATGAAAAAGTCAAGGATGCCGGTGTCCCCACCAAGAAGAGCAAGGAGCACGTGGTGTGCTTCAAATGCCGACAGCCGGGATACTATAGGAGTCAATGTCCTAGAAGAAAGGAGGGAGCTTCACAAGTAGGGGGAGTCTTTAAGACTAACCCTAAGGTATGTTTTCATAATGCTTATTCTTTAAATTCTAAGAAAAAGCATGGTAGAATTAATTCAAATAATTTTGCTATTACTCATGAATCAAAGCATGCTAGAAATGATAAATCTAGGTCTATTTCAAAGAAGGAGAAATTTGGGACTAATGTCCCTAGAAATGTTCTTCCTAAGAAAACAATTAAGAAAATCGACAACCATTTAGGCATCAATATCAATAAGGGTAGACATATGCCTAAAGTGAATGGTAATGCCCAAAAACCTAATCAAAAATCATTTGGGCAATTAGAGTTAGAAAATCAAGCCTTGAGGTCAAGGCTTGAGAAATTGGAAAAGACCCTTGCAAATATGCAAAATCAATTTAAAGGGTCAAAGTGTCAAACTCTAGGATCTAGAAGTCAACAAAAAGTGTGTAAGAGGCAAGAATCATCTAGGAGACAAGGTTTGGGTCACAAACCTATGTCTAAGAAAGTAATGTCTACTTATCACAATGTTCCATTTGATTATGGAACTAAACCTAGATCTAAGAAAACCAAGGTCTCTAGGGAAATTATTCCTAAGGCCAACCTTAGTGTATGCTTAGTGGCTAGGGTTTCTAAGAAATCTAAGGAAGTCATTAAGAAGGTTATTAGGGAGGCAATCCCTAAGACTAACCATGGCAAGACCATAATGACCAAGGCTAATAAGCCTAGAAGGGTCATTAGAAAAGTATCTAGGGAAGTCATCCCTAAAGAATATCTAACTAATCCAATGAGCTCAAATAAATTTTGGGTTCCAAAGAGCGTGATTGATTTACGTTAAATGGGTTAGGATGTGTCAATTTTGATTGGATGGGTAGTTAACTCAACCATAGCAAAGTTGACATTTTTAGGTTATTTTCAAGGTTATGGATACCTTGGAAATAGGTTTGATACTCTATCCTAAAAGATTTTAGGATGTGCCAATATATTTTTGAAATCATGAAAAATCAATAAAATTGGCACAATCTAGATTTAGAGGTCATAGTGTGTCATTTTGATCTTTGGCACACTTTAGGAATTAATGTATCAAGAGAAGTGTTTTTAAGGTGTAGAAGTTACATCGAGAGTGATACTCAAGTGTCACACACCTTGATGTTTTGCACTTACCATGCTTCATGTGTTTCACCATGTGTTTGCTTGGAAGGAATGTCTAGGGTGGATTGCATCTCACAAAACAAGTCTTTTACCTTGATTGTGTATTTCAACACTTAGAAAGGGTGAGATGTTAGGATTTTGAAACCATTGGATGTTAATGTTTGCTAAAATAAAATAAAATATCAAAATACATTAACGAATACATGAATATAAGCATAACATTAATATATTCGATATACAAGATTAAACATGAGAAAAAAAAACAAGTTAGATAAAGAAATCGAGATTTTCTGAATTTCAGAACTGGAAATCAGAGATCAGTTGACTGATACAGTTATCAGTCAACTGATCATACTATAGCGCGATATCATGTGAGTCCGAATGAGTCGCTTCGAGACTCATTGTTTGTACATCGATCCGATCGATAGGATACATCGATCGTAGTCACCGAGGGAAAGGATCATCACCGAGTGGTCGGAGCGTGATGATGATCGCATCGATCGACCGACGACCAACATCGATCGACTAATGTTATCGTAGCATGTACGATACGAATGATCGTGATCGATTCTTTGAGCCGCATAGTCGACACGGCTCGGTAAAACCGCTCATAAGCGCGCGATCGATGCGATGTTGCACCGATCCGAGGCGCGATTTTATAACGCCGAATCGCTAGGGTTCGGCGTTTTCACACGTCGATCTCTCGCTTCTTCTTTCTCTCCGGTCGCCGCTTTCTTCTCCGACCACCATGTGGTTATGGAAAGTCCAAGTCATGGGTACTTGCCATGGAAAGTCCAAGTGGGACACTTGGCATTTAGGAAAGTCCAAGCATGGGTCTTGGCATGGAAAGTACAACATGGGTTGGAAAGGGAAAGTCCAAGCTTGAGTCTTGGCATTTGAGAAGTCCAAGGGGTTTGATATTAGCGACGTAAAGTCCAAGCGGGAGTCTTGACAGCATAAGTACAATGGTTTAGCGGTGTAAAGTCCAAGCGGAGTCTTGGCGGCATAAGTCCAATATACCTTGGCGGTGTAGACACCATTAGTATGACATAGCCGATGGAAGCACCTGAAGGCTAGAACGATGGATGAACAAGTCATGGATGACTTGGAGGGATCCGAGAGGCATAAGGCTGATGGAGGTGGCTAGAAGGCTTAGGTCTAGGCTAAGGGTGGTCTAGCGTGTATGGGGGCACCATACTTGGGCTAAAACCTCATGTTTGAGGTGTGCCAGTCGACTAGTGTCATGTGCCAGTCGACTAGCGTAGTCAACTAGGGTTTGACTACGGGAATTGCCCTAGCAGTCGACTGCCATAGATAGGCAGTCGACTTATTGGACGAGCAGTCGACTGATCTTGTGATCAGTCGACTGATGCTCGGATTTTAGGGCACAGAATGGAGTCTCACTCGACCGCTGGGACGAGCAGTCGAGTGATGCTTGATCAGTCGACTGATGCGGATGATCAGTCGACTGATGTCCTAGCCGTTGGATTTTTCCAGCATGGATTACACCGTTGTCTCACAGCAACAGTGTGATCAGTCGACTAATAGTCCCGAGTAGTCGACTGATCGACTTTTTCCAGCACAAGTTAAAGCTATAAAAGGAGCTCGTGATGGAGAAAAACGGATCCGGTTTGAGAGCTTTAGGGGTGATTTGTTGCTGCAAATCAGGTCTCCAAGTGCTAATCAAACAACCAAGCATTCAAGCAATCAAAAGCAAGTGTTGTAAAGTTTCTCTTTACTTTTCTTTCACATTAATTGTTGTAATTGCTTGTTTTTGTTTCTTACTGTTGAAAGATCGCTTGTAAGGGGTTTCTCCGCCTCCGACTTGTGTCGAGAAGGAGTGTTTATCATAATGGTGTGTGATTGGCATCGCTAGGGTTCGTACGAATCCAATCCGTGGAGTAGGAACCGTTCGGTTCCGAGCCATGTTAAATATTTGTGTTTGCATGTTGTATATTTCGTTATCATTATTATTTTTCTATTTCCGCTGCGCTAACGAAATTGTAGAGACAAACACAATGAATTCCATTATCGAACGAGCGCGACGCTATTCACCCCTCCCCCCCTCTAGCGGTCTCAAATATCTTACAGCTTCTACTTTAATTTATAGGCAAAAGCATGTTAGAAATTTTAATTCTCTTGCAATTTATCATAAAGAGCATGCTAGAAATAGGGAATGTTGTTTAGGAGCTAAGAAAATCAACCTTTGGAATAAGGAGAAATTTGGGACTAATGTCCCTAAAAATATTTTATCTAATGCATCTATTAGAAAAATTGAAGATCACCTAGGTTTTAACTCCAAAAATTCTAGACAAATGCCTAGGAAGGGAAAAAATGATCATAGACACAATGGGCCCACAAAATTAGAGAAATTAGAATTAGAGAACCAAGCTTTGAGGTCAAGGCTTGAGAAGTTAGAAAATACCTTTGCAAAAATGGCAAATCAAATGCAAAAGGTCAAATGGTCAAACTATATGATCTAGAATTCAAAGTCAATACCTAGGGTCTAAGAAACAAGAGTCAACCAAGGGCAAGAAAGGTTTGGGTCACAAACCTAAGCCTAAGGTGACTTATCATAGTGTTCTATTTGATTATGGAACTAAACCTAGGTCTAGAAATACCAAGGTTACTAGGGAAGTCATCCCTAAGGGTAACCATGGAATGTGCCTAGTGTTTAGGGTTTCAAGGAAACCTAGGGAAGCCACTAAGAAGGTTACAAGGGGAGTCACCCCTAGAGTTAATCATGGCAAGACCCAAATGACCAAGGCTAACAAGCCTAGAAGGGTCATTAGGAAGGTATCTAGGGAGGTTATCCCTAAAGAATACCTAATTAACCCAAGGAGCTCGAATAGATTTTAGGTTCCTAGGAGCGTGATCGATTCACGCTAAATGGGTTAGGGTGTGTCAACTTTAAATGGAAGGGGTAGGTAACCTAACCATGGTGAAGATGACACTTTAGGTCATTTTTAAGGTAATGGGTATCTTGGAAATAAGTTTGATCTTGTGATCCTAAAAGATTTTAGGATATGTCAATACATTTTTGGGATTATGAAAAATCAATTAAATTGGCACATTTTAGGTTTAGAGATCATAGTGTGTCATTTTGGATTTTTGGCACACTTAGGAGAAAATTAGTAATATGGCAAAATATACTTAATTATATTAAATGGCAAAAAATATTAAATTTTAGGTATTATTATACCTATACATTTTATGTGTCATGCTTTGTTTGTCATATAACATGTCATGACATTATGTTTATTTTTATCATTTATATGTCATGATTATGTGTAGGATTAAGGTTTAATGTCATGTGTTTTTAGATTGTATCATATGTCATAACATCATGATCATTGGTCATGCTTAATTTTGCTATCATTTATGCCATGATCATCATGCATTTTAATTTGATTAAAATTGATTTAAGGACAATGGCATGACTTGGAGTCTCATTTATAAAGGAATCAAGTAGTGTTGTCTTAGAAAATGCATGAGACCTTAGATTAAGAAAACAAAAGTCACATCTTACATCTAAATTGACATGTATGTGTATTTATACACCCTAGATATATGTGAAATGCTAGGATATAAGTTAAGTTCAAGGTGCATAGTTTTTGCATCAAGATGAACTAAAACTCATTTTATCTTAATTGTGGATCATTGGGAAAGCTTATGTACAAGTCATGTATATTAAGCCCAAGGAATATGATCCAATATAGGTTTTCAAAATCATTTTAAAAATACTTTTAGAAAACCTTAGTGAAGTCTATCTTTTGATAGCAATCACCATTGATGAGGTTGATACAAAATGAGCTAAAACATTGAAGTTTTTCTTCACTTTTGAACTTTGTATCAATTTCGATATTTTATGGGTAAAATATTTTTCTAACATTTTTCACCCATTGTATTGATCATAAGTAATATACGTATGAATTTTAACGATTTTTCAATATACGTAGAATTACGTACACTTTTCCGAATTTGATTTCTGATAACTGAAATTCTGATTTTTCAGTTATCAGTCGACTATCCTTGATGGCAGTTAACTGATGGAGACGGCAGTCAACTGATCTCTGATAGAGTCGACTGCCAAGCTGATTTCAGGAAAAACAAGGTTGTTTAGCCCATTTTCAGCTACGGTAAAGTTCCCTAACCACTCCTAACCCTAAGATATGCTTTGGGAAGGATTATAAAGGGTGAAAATCCATTGGATATTAATTAGGAGAGTTATTAGGGTGATATATCAAATTTAAGGATGGGAAAGTTCAAGGTTCAACTTTAGACCTTATTTTTTATGGTTTAGAGTTCCTATTGGCTTAGGGACTTCCCAAGGACATTGTTGGTGCAATGATCAAGGAGAAGTAAGCCTTTAGGGGGAGGTATCCATCATGGTATGATGGATGGTATATTTCCTCATGAGGAGGAAAATGAAATTTTGAGATAACCGATTTGAAAATTGGAAGAGTGTATACGATTGTCTCTCATGAGTGATATGAGACTTATCACTAGGAAGATGGTAGACATCCTAGGTATTTTTGGACTAAGGGGGAAATTGTAAGATCTTATTAGGACATGAGACATTGACCTCCTTGGAGAGAAAACATTTTTTTTATGTTAGTCAAAAAGGGGGAGAATATTTGGGAAAAAATGTTTTGGAAAATGTTTGGGATTACCAATTTGGGATAATTGGTAAGAAGATTTGAGTTAATGTTATAACTCAATGGTATGTGTTTTTCTCAAACATCAAAAAGGGGAAGATTGTTGGTGCAATCGGCCCATGTCACGATTGACCGGACTCGAGTTTGACTCGAGCGATGTTTTGATGTTTGACATGGAGATTTGACATTGACGTCTGATAATATTTTGGGGAGATTGTTGATACAATCGACCCGGGTCATGATTGACCGGACTCGAGTTTGACTCGAGAGGGATTTTGATGGTTGACTGGGATTGACCATGTCATGGAAAGTCCAAGTCTTGAGTACTTGACATGTAAAGTCCAAGCATGAGTCTTGGCATGAAAAGTCCAACATGAGTTGGCAAGTAAAGTCCAAGGGTGTAGTCTTGGCCACATAAGTCCAAGGATGTAGTCTTGGCGGTGAAAGTCCAAATCATGAGTACTTGGCATTTGGAAAGTCCAAGGGGTTTGATATTGGCGGCGTAAAGTCCAAGGGCGAAGTCTTGACAGTATAAGTCCAATGGTTGGCGGCGTAAAGTTCAAGCGGAGTTTTGGCAGCGTTAGTCCAATGTGCATTGGCGGTGTAGACACCGTTAGTATGATATGGCCGATGAAAGCACTTGAAGGCTAGCGTATGGATGAACAAGTCATGGATGACTTGGAGGGATCCGATAGGCGCGAGGCAGATGGAGGTGGCTATAAGGCTTAGGTCTAGGCTACGGGTGGTATGGTAAGTATGGGAGCACCATACTTGGGTTAAACCTCATGTTTGAGGTTAAAACCTCATGTTTGAGGTGTATCTACCATGTGGTGAGTCAACTAGGATTTGATGCGGAGTGCCCTAGCTGATCGTCGAGAGGTGGGCGGTCATCGCTGATGGATCAGCGATCGTGATCTTATGATCAGTCAACTAGTGCTCGGTATTTCGAGCATAGAATGGAGTCGAACTCGACTGTTGGGGTTAGCAGTCGAGTGAAGGCTCGATCGGTCGACTGATGGACATGATCAGTCGACTGATGTCCTATCCATTGGATTTTTCCAGTGTGGATTGCACTGTTGTCTCACAGCAACAGTGTCATCAGTCGACTGATGTTCCCGATCAGTCGACTGATAAGCGATTTCTAGCCCAAGCAGCAGCTTTAAATGGAGCTTGTGGAGGAGGTTTGGAGTAGCGTTTCTTGAGGAGTTTTGGGGCGAATTGCTAGTGTAATTCAGGGTCTCCAAGTGCAACTCAAGCAACCTCAAAGCAAGCAATCCAAATGCTCTTGTAAAGTTGTTTTCTTTACTTGTATTGCATTATATTATTGTATCTTGCTTGTTTTTGTTTCTTACTATTGTAAGATCATTTGTACGAGGTTTCTCCACCTCTGACGTGTTGTCGAGGAGTTTATTTTTTAGTGGTGTTTGTGGCATCGCTAGAGTTTTTTAGAGCTCAATCCGTGGAGTAGGAACAGTTCGGTTCCGAACCACGTTATATCTTGTGTAGTGTTTGTCATTGTATTTTGTGTTATTATTTTTATTACTATTCCGTTATGCACTAACACGATTTGTAGACGCAATCGCGAACGAATTCCATCGAGCATCGAAACGTTATTCACCCCCCCCCCTCTAGCAGTCGCCGAATCTTCTACAA
Organism: Wurfbainia villosa; assembly: GCA_025175895.1. Lineage (NCBI taxonomy): Eukaryota > Viridiplantae > Streptophyta > Magnoliopsida > Zingiberales > Zingiberaceae > Wurfbainia > Wurfbainia villosa. The sequence goes on from CM045995.1 coordinate 31,403,293, forward strand.
TAATCTCCTCCATATGACTTTGGATATCTCAATCATCCACTAGTCATATGGTCAATATATGGTCAAACTCATACAGTCAACCAATGGTTAAACTCATTGTAAACCTCATTGTCAAACATCAAATTACTACTTGTGTTCCACTCGAGTTTCGTTAACATTGACTCGGGACTTGATGCACTAACACCTTTGAGTTGAGGTTGATTGCTCCAATAATCTCCTCCTCACAATCTCTCTCCATATGACCTTCGACATCTCAATCATCCACTCGTCATATGATCAATATATGGTTAAATCCATATTGTCAAACCAATTGACAAACTCATTGTCAAACATCAAAACTCTACTTGAATCTCATTCAAGTATAGTCAATTGTGATCTGGACCGATTACACCAACAATATCTTCTTTAAATTAAAATACACCATCTTCCAGCATCATGCAATTTTGTATTATCCAATTGCATCATACAAATGCAAATTAGGTTGGCAACCTAACCCTAACACCATTACTTGATTGCCACCCACCACGACGTCTACAGCCACACTAAAGCTCATTCAAGCCACATGAACACAAGAAGGGCCATAGCTTAGTAACATATTTGAACTTGTATTAATTGAAGACTTTTATGCATTCTTCTCCGTATTCTTACATAAGCATGAAAGAAAAGGACCCCCTGTATATATACGTTGCTAAAAGCCGCATTAATACAAACATATATAAACCTTAAAAAGTATTACCAAATTCAAGCAAAAAATAGACACTCAAAAGTGGGAAACACTTTCTCCATGTTGATCATCCACTTACACAGTTCTTATTCATGGTAGGACTGCAAGCATGCCATTGCTATTTCCCTCACATGATTGAGCAGCCGTTGGGGTTCTCATCGCTGAACATGCTGTATGGATGTTGTTGTGGCACGCACACGGGTGGCCCATAGCCGTAGCCCGATGGTCGGTATTGTCCGTTCATCATCATCCTTTGTTGCTGCATCAACGACTGTAGGTACTGCTGTTGGTAGGGATTTGGGCCGACCATCATCTCCGGCGGGAAGTAGGCTCCGGCTGGGAGGCTCTGGGCATTATTGGTTGCCATTAGGCCCATGGGTGGTTGGATGTTACCAAATTGACCCATCATGTGAGGTTGGCCTATGGGAAGGCCCCCTCCCACGCTATTATTGCTCCCACCACCCTTGTTGGATGAGGATTTTCCATTATGAGCATGATTTCCAGCATTGTTATTGCTATTGCCACTACCGCCACCATTTCCCTTCTTACTCCCCTCTCCTCCCTTATGATCTCCACCACTTCCTTTCTTATCTTTAGCAACTCCACTTCCCTTTGGTTGCAAGTTGCTGGACTTCATCATCTTGGGGTTCTCATACAGCTCTTCATCATAGTACTCATCCAGGTCATCGAGGTCCTCATCGTCGTCATATGCATCGTAATCATCTTCATCATCATCAAAATCACTCCCATCATCAAGCTCTTCCTTGGAAGGCATATCTAATTTGGCTGTTGCTTTGTGGTCATCTTTCTTGAATGGAATCTTCAGGTCCTTGAAACTTGGGAGCTTGAGATCTTTGAACCCTATCCCTTCCTGAAGCTGTACTGTCTGTCGAACTGGCTGGCCATTATGATCCTTCCCACCACCACCACCACCATCCTTTTGGACCTGTCCATGTTCCTTCAGCTGATGCTCAAGTTGGAACTTCTGGAGTTGGCTAGTGAGGCTCTGTCCTTTTCCACTACCACCACCACCACCCCCCTTTGAAGACAACAGCTCTGCATGTTTCCCAGTCTTGTTGAGCTTCTTGATCAGGATGTCAGGGTTTACATTTCCTACCACACTCACCTTCCTCTCCTCCACATTTATACTCACAGTGTACACCCCTGCACTTGCAATTAAAATTCAACATTTACAAACAACACTAGATCAGCACAAAGGAATTCTCAGAAACACGCAACAGAAGGAGAAAATGAAGAAATACGCATGGCGCACACACCATCAATCTTATGAAGCACCTTCTTCACCCTCTTCTGGCATCCATCACAGCATATGTTCACTCTCATCACACAAGCCTGCAATTAATTAAATTAGGGAGGAAAGGATGAAAAGGATAACCTTCAGACATGGAGTTGAGAGGAACCAAATCAACCGTGCATATATAGGTTGAAAGACATTGTATACCTGTGTTTTCAAGAATTTGAGGCTGTCTTCTTCCTTACTCATGCTTCTAAATAAGTTCACCAAGAACAAGGTCACGAAAATGAGAGAGGAAAAAAACAAAGGGACGAGGAAGAGCAGAAGGCGGCGCAAAGATCCAAGTTGGGTTTGCCGAAGAAATGTGAAAACCATGGAATTGCTCGGGGCAGTGGGGTGTGGGCGCGGATTATTTATTCTCGAAGGCAATGGAATGGACTGGTGGGCGTCAATGTTCTAAGTGGTCAGGCTGGATCTCATGACCCTTCAAAATCTGGAATCGTCAATTAATTGACGGTTTCAAAAATATTATTTCTTAATCTTAACCTAAACCATCTCTATTATTTGATATTAATAGTTTTTTATTCAGCATTAACATTATTACATTTTTAGTTTGATGAAACATATATATCATATAAATTATATCTTTTGATTATTTTTGTATGTTCGATGTTAATTTTTAATTACTATATATATAATTTTATTATTAAACAAATTATATTCTTTGTCAAATCTATTTTTATTTTTTTTATTTACATCATGTATCAGATACGATTTTTCTTCCCTATTAATCATGATGGTCAGTCGCACCAGCCCCATGAAAGTTTTTCAACGGCTGGCGAGAATAAATCATGATGACGGATGACCCGACGCGTTAGGACCCATGCTGCCTAGGAAGGTTGACCACGCTGAGACAAGAGAGCATCGTGCACCTCCACTCGCACAGCATGCATTGCCATGACAGAATCGACCTCTGGTTGCGCAGAGAGGAGCTTCGTACCTTACCATCTCGCCGTTGCCTTAGGGGCTTGTCAAATCTATTATTGATTGTATTATATAAGTTAAATAATGTCTATAAATTTGATGTTGAATAAATAAAATAAGACTAATAAATAACTAAGAAAAGTTAAATGAAATTAATTTTGATAAATTAAAAGTAAAATAGTTCCACATTAGAAAATTTAAGACAATCAAATTAAAAAAAAATGATTTAATAGATTGGTAGAATAATTTCATATTGAAAAATTTAAAATAAATGAATCAATTTATAAGAGCTCTGTTTCCTTCTTACACCACCACACTCTTATCAATTTAAAAATCGTGACCTGAGTCGATTACACCAATATTCTTATGTTAATCTTGTGTTGCAGGAACTTTCAAGTGCAGAAGTCGACTGGAGATATCAGCAGTCGACTGCCAAAAGGATTAGTCGACTGATGTCGACGAATCAACCCAATGCACAAGGTCAAAGAAATAGAGATCAATGTCGCCACCTCATGATAAGATAAGCCGTCACCTCAAGATAAGATCGACGAGTTTTGGATTTGGATCAAGACATATTCCAAAGCGATAATCTATAAAAGGAGGAGAGGACTTAAACCCATCAATCAATCGATGAACTCTTAAGTGTGTCGGCTCTCCGCAATCCTTCATGCTACAATGCTACTCCGACCATGCATCCGCTATAAGTTATTTGTTGGTATCTTTTACTTCTTAATTATTATTTGTAAAGAGGAGAGGTAAGGATGTTACCTCTTCCTCTACATCATTGTATTCGGTTATCTCTTACCTCAAACGAGAATGAGATTTTTAGTGCTTTGCCCTTCGAAAGCGATCAAGGATCACAAGACCTTGGATTAGCAGCCGGTGGATTGTAAACCAAGTAAAAAATACTTGTGTTTTTTGTTTTAGTTTTCTGCTTCATACTTTGTTTTAATAGACGAAAGGAAAAGTTTTTATGATCGCTATTCACCCTCCTCTAGCGATGCTTCTCGATCCAACAATTACTATCAGAGCGAGGGCACTCAGATTCGGTGCAACCACCGATCGGGAATTTTCTTTTCTTTATTTTTATTTTTAATTATCTCCCACACTACTAATCCAAAACCAAGTCTTGAGACTTTTTGTTGTATTTTTTTTAAGTATTGGAAGATCGTTGACCGAGCTAGCCATGGAAGAGCATCCCACAAGGCCTAAAGGTAACAATGTGAATTTAAATTTTAAATCGCATATTATTTGCTACAAGTGCAGGGAGAGATTGTTAGTGCTTATAAGATTGGCATATCTCCACAATGGTATAATATTGTCCACTTGGGCCAAAGCTCTCATGGTTTTATTTTTGGGTTTTATCTAAAAGACTTCATTCCAATAGAGATATTTTTTTATCTTATAAAAATATGATCTTTTCTATGTCTTACCAATGTGGGACTTTGATTGTATTCCCTATACTCCGAACAACTCCCCCCCCCCTCAAACGAAGGACCACATTGAGCACCCCTCAAGCCTATCTGTCCTCGAAGGACTTCTTCTACTTGATGTCCGATCCTCAATCCACCAGGACTTCCTGTCAACTGTCTGGTCCTCCTGACCCAGCTAGACTTTATACTAATTATCTAGCTCTTCTAGCCCAACTGGACTTCCTTCCAGTTGTTCAGTCCCCCCCGACCCAACTAGACTTCCTACCTAGTGTCTAGTTCTTTTAATCCGGATATGGGAGCTCCACTTCCTTCGTTCGAGGTGTTGATGCAGTAAGAATCACTCCTTAATTTTGATGTATGAACCACAGTTAAGAGTTAGGATTCACTTGTGATCTAATATAAGTGTTAAGTGTGCAGGCTTAATAGAAAGTCCCAGTAGATCGTGTTGACCGGATACTAAGCATGTATCTTGACAGATCAGGAGGACCGAACACCAGACATGAAGTCTAGATGGGTTGCATGGACCGGACATTTAGCATGAAGACCGGTTAGGTCAAGAGATCGGACAATCGGCAAAATGTCTAGCTGGGTTAGGCAGACCGAACAGCTGGTGGAAACCCTGGTGGATCAGATTGGATGTCAAGAATGGTAAGTCCGGCAGGTAAGCCTCGAGTGAAGAAGTGAGGCTGAGTCCTCTTTAGGGGGACAAAGCTAGGTGTCGATCCGACGAAAAGTCCGCGTGGAACGTAGTAGTCGAGATCGAGTAGTATTACTACTGCTATCATATTTCATATCTTGTACTAATCCTATTTTTACAGAGAACAGTCGATTGAATGGATTCGAGTCGACTGAACTCCAGTTGACTGGAGTTGTATCAGTCAACTGGATTCTTATTTGGTAGGATCAGCTGGTGATCGATCGGAGATCGTGTGACGCAAATGGAAAGGGCTTGAATCGACTAAAGAGCTTGAGTCGACTGAAGAGGAAAAATTTTCGATGCGGAGGCAAGTGACGTGGAGTCGACTGGAGAGGATTCAGTCGACTGGAAGACCACGAATTGCATATCGACGAGCTGATGTGGTGTCGACTGGAAGGCATTTCAGTCGATTGGAAAGAGTTTATAAAAGTTGTGCTCGACCAGATCCAATTATCTAATTCTATCTACGTCAAAGTGCGATCAAAATTTCCTCACGACCACAAGAGCTTCAACAATTTCGAAGGACTCTTTTCCGACACCTCGTGCTGCATCCTATACTACATATTGTGTCGGTATAAAGTAGTCGTTAATTCTTTTTATTTTGCTTGTAAATTTAATTTCAAGAGAGAGTAGGTTGTTACTCTTCTCTTACATTTGTAAAAAGCGAACTCCCTATGAAGTCGAGAGTTCTCGAATCGGAGGGTATTATAGAGATTGTCCATCGAGGTAGCTCTTGGCAGAGCTACGGGCCTTGGAGTTGCAACCCAATCTGGGTTGTGAACCAAGTAAATCGTCAGTGTCTTCAACTGCATTTAATTTCCGCTGCGTACTCATATTAAAATTATTAAAAAATTATTAAACACCGAGATTCACCCCCCCTCTCTCGGCTTACTCGATCTTACAATTAGTATCAGGGCAGAGGCGCTCCGAGTTGATGAAATCACCATCGTGAGCTTTAGATTAGCTTTAGATAAATTTTGATTGCTTTAGATAATTTTTTATTGCATTAGATAAACTTTTAAATTCATATTAAAATAATTTTCTTCATATTAAAATAATTTTCTGCATATTAAAATAATTTTTTACATATTAAAATAATTTTTTTGCATATTTAAATTTATTAAAATAATTTTCTACATATTTAAATTTATTAAAAAATATTTCTTCTTATTTAAATCAATTAAAATATTTTCTACATATTTAAATTATTTAAAAATCATTTTCTCCATATTTAAATCAATTAAAATATTTTCAAAATATTTAAATTAATTAAAAGTCGTTTTTATATTTAAATCATTTAAAATATTTTCTGCATATTTAAATTAATTAAAAATCATTTTCAGCATATTTAAATCAATTAAAATATTTTCTACATTAAATTTAATTTTCTACATATTAGATTTATTTTATTTAATTTTCTACACATTAAATTTATTTTTTTTATTTTTTTACACATTAGATTTATTTAATTTAATTTTCTGCACATTAGATTTATTTAATTTAATTTTCTGCACATTAAATTTATTTTAGTTAATTTTCTGTGCATTAGATTAATTTAATTTAATTTAATTTAATTTTCTGCACATTAGAGTTATTTAATTTATTTTTCTGTATTTAGAGAACATTTCCTTAATAATGTCTCACATAGAGGAATACAACACCGTTCGCCCTCCTCTCTTCAATGGAGAGGACTTCTCCTACTGGAAAAGACGAATGGAGTGCTACTTGAAGACCAACCTAGAAGTCTGGTTCTCAATTAGGAAAGGGTTCACAACTCCAGTAGACGACTCGGGTGAGTTGTTAGAACCGGAGAAATGGTCATCGGATATTAGGAAGAGAGCTCAAGTCGATTACAAGGCACTTAACACTTTGCAATGCGGACTTACCAAAGAAGAGCTCAATAGGTTAGGACCATTAAAAAATTCTAAGGAATTATGGAAAAAATTAATTGAACTGCATGAGGGTACAAATGACACTAGGATAGCCAAACGGGACATGATATTAAATAAATTATTTAATTGTAAAATGAACGAAAACGAAAATGTTAGTCAACTTCATACTGTTGGGTTTCCGGCACCGCGGCGAGTGTGTGTTCGAACATGTTTCGTAAACATGTGCACATCGGAAGAAATAAAAATAATAAATCTACATTTATTACAACACACACATCACACGCATGCATAGTACAACATGTGTAGACATAACCGTAAATTTAAATTTGCAATAAAAGGAAATTTAACTACGTTATACCTTTCGTATCACGTGTAGCGGGAACGACATCAACCGGAACGATCCTCGCTAGAATCGTCTCTATCCGTATCCACGCCGAATATCCTTAGGATGACTTCGCTAAGCCACGAGCTTCGTCTTCGTACGGGTTACTAGCCTCGTGTTGAAGACGACGTGATCGAGAGATGATCACGATCCGAATCCAAATTCGGATCCAAAGACGAGTCCTCAAAACTCGCTTCTCCGGAGAGGTATTCGTCAACCGTTTGACGAATCCTTCGTCCTCCACCTATGAGGATTACCAGAGATCGAATCTCCGGTAAGTTAGGCACTGTCGGAGCTCTAACCGTCGTCCAAACGACGCTCCGACGAGAGAAGAACAAGCTGTCCAGAAAACTGGACAGCTTAGGTGGAGGAGTAGGCGCCGGCCAACCAAGGGAAGCCAAGTGCTCACCTTATCGCCGAAGCCTAGGAAGATCACCGGAGGGTCGCCGGAGGATGACCGGATGAAGTTTGGACGTCGGCAAGGAGTTGGACGGCGGCACAAGGGGCTGGCGACAACCTAGGGTTGGCGCCAAAAATCCAAGGAGAGGATGGAGAGGTGGGCGGCAACCACAAGCTAGGGTTTTTGGATTAGGGCTTAACAATCCCTTAATCCCTCTTTTATAGAGAACTAATTCTCTTAATGGTTATTGGATCATAACCATGAGGCCCGTTAACCCGCTCCATTAATATAAGTTAAAATAAACCAAACCATGATGGTTTATTTTAAGTTAAAATGAACCGAACCAACTTTTGGTTCATTCGTTTAAAATAAACCAAACCCTTTGGTTTATTCTCCTCCATTGGATTAGAACCAAACCATTTTGGTTCATCCATTATGTCTTCATAAGACACGGCCCATCCAAACTTCCATTGCGACTGAAACGATTTTATGCTCGCTTCTTGTTTGGTCCAACCAAACCTAGTTTCTCTCGGTCTGAGAATCCCATTCTCAAGCTCGTTTTAAATCCTTCGGATTACGCTCGTTGTGCGTGTGACCAAATAGGTTCTTGGTTTATGTTGGTCGTCTATAATTAACCATTAATTATAGAACGATCATGAGTGGCACCTAGTAGTACATCATGATCCCCAATTAACCGAAAAGATCAACGGTTGATCCAGAACTATTTCTGAAACCCTTCAGTAGCTCGCATGAATCGTGCCCCATTCCCTTCACTCATCTTATACCCACTTGGTTCAGGACATGGTCTATTGTGTCAGTCCCCACTAGGCTGACTACGTCACACCTAGCCCAAGTATCATTTCCTCGTCCTACGGATTCTAGTTACTGCACATGTATCGAAGAGTACCTTACTCTTAACATGTAATGCTTTGGCCAAAGACTTTAGTAACAATCCGACGAGAGGCCATGGGTATACATCTCCTCGCAAGGAGTGGTGAATCCTTTATAGGTTATTCAAACACCTTCGATCACTTCGACTTATACCCAATCATCTCGGGTCCACATCTCCTTGGAGATGTTTGCTTAAGATGTCAAAGCATAAGTCTCCATGATCAAGATGACTTGAATACCGCAAGTCAAAGGAACATCACACTTAAGCTACAGTAAGAACTTCATTGACATATCTATATATGCAGGGAACCATATGAAGTCTTACGGCTGGTCACTCCAATGAACTAGTTACCATAACTAGCATCCACGATCAACTCCGGACATCACAATGTCTCCACCCAGTGAGAATCAGCTGCTTGGATACACCAAGGAGTATACCTCGTGCTAGTCTCGACAGAATCGATGGTGTCCAAATCCATCAATTCATCGACTAGGGATAATTCTGATACATCATAATTACACATGTAGAGATACTCACTAGTTGTGATCCAATCACAAATTCTCTCATGCTGTGAATCGTATCGTGGACATTCAATAAATGAGTTTAAGATCCAATAAAATACATGAAACATGTATACTCAAATAGTGAATCTTCATTTATCATATAAATGATTCATACATAAGACGATTACCTTAGGACATCTCTCATATATTACTAACATATACTAGAATTAAAGACATATTAAATGGATTGCATTTAATAGGACATCAAATAGAGAATAGGGACTTAATTTGGTATACTCTTAAGGCATTTCCGAGAAATGCCTTATGGACATCGATTGTCGATGCCTATAAGGTATCTTGTAACGCCCGTAAAATTCCTAGTAATTTTACAAGAATTTTTGGCTTGATGATCATGGGCTTTATGTGAGCCTTTTCCCAAAATAAAAGAAAATAAGCCAAAAATGGATGCAAGACCTAGGAATTGAACTCCAAACCTCTAGAGATAGCCAAACCCTATAGATGCACCCACTAACCAGAAGCCCAATAGGATTACATCATTAGAGGAAGGGGGGGGTTATAGATAAGTGTGATAAAGGTAAATGAAGAGGCATGGAGAAAGAAAAGAGAAACTTCTCTTCCTCCCTTTATAAAGAAGAGGGAAGGTTCTAATTTGCCACTTCCTCTCTTCTTCTTCTTCTTCTCACCGAATTCTAGCTCCCTCTCCACCTTTGGCCGAACCCCATCCAAGCAAGAGAAGGCTAGGTTTTGGTCTTCCTTAGGTCATCTTCCCCACCCAAAGCAAATCGAAGGATGTAAGTATCCCTCACCTGCATACGGGTAGCTTCGATTGCTATTTTGTAAAAGAAACTCATATGATATATTCGGCCAAAATGAAGTTTTGGGTGTTTTATTGAAATTCTATGTCATGTTTGTAAGAAGAAGATGTCGTTAGGAAGTAGATGATGATGTTAGGATGGAAAAAGGGTTTAGGTTAAAAGCTAACCCTAATAACCACTAAGGTTAATTCGGCCAAGCTATGATTTAGGGTTTCCATGAAGTTATATGCTATGTTTTAGTAACTATATGATGATGTTAGGATTTAAAATGAATTGGGACAAAAGCTAACCCTATTAGCCACTAAGGTTCATTCGGCCAACCTAGGTTTTGGGTGAATAAATGAAGTTTTAATCCATGTTTTATATGCAAATGAAGTTGTTGTTATATGAAATGAATTAGGCTAAAGGTTAACCCTAAAAACCCTACTTGGACCATTCGGCCAACCTAGGTTTTGGGTGAATAAATGAAGTTTTAATCCATGTTTTATATGCAAATGAAGTTGTTATATGAAATGAATTAGGTTGTTGTTATATGAAATGAATTAGGTTAAAGGTTAACCCTAAAAACCCTACTTGGACCATTCGGCCAACCTAGGTTTTGGGTGAACAAATGAAGTTTTAATCCATGTTTTATATGCAAATGAAGTTGTTGTTATATGAAATGAATTAGGTTGTTGTTATATGAAATGAATTAGGTTAAAGGTTAACCCTAAAAACCCTACTTGGACCATTCGGCCAACCTAGGTTTTGGGTGAATAAATGAAGTTTTAATCCATGTTTTATATGCAAATGAAGTTGTTGTTATATGAAATGAATTAGGTTAAAAGATAACCCTAGAAGACCCTATGGACCATTCGGCCACCATGAATTATGGGTGATTAAATGAAGTCTAATTCATGTTCTATGTGCAAATGAAGTTGTGGTTGTGTTAAATGAATTAGGATGAAGGATAACCCTAGAAACCCTATGGACCGATCTGACCATCAGGTATTTTTGGGAATTAAATGAAGTTTTAATTTAAGTCTTATGTACATATGAAGTTGTTGTTAAGTTAAATGAATAGGTTAACATGTGTTTTATGTTGGGTGAATTCATGTTGATTTGTGATACTAAATAATGCTAGATGAAGATGACATGCCTTAGGTTAGTGTTTACTTACTTTTGCCTTATGCCATGTCTATGAGTATGCGATATTTGAAATATATTATGAAATGGAAAAAGATAAGATTATGAAATGAAAACGAAACGATATGTTCACGACATAAATATGACATGATGATGAAATGAAGAATGATATGTTATGAAATGAAGAATGGTATGGTTATGAAATGAAAGATGATATGCTCATGAAGTGAAGCATGAAATGTTATGAAATGAAGTATGCTATGTTGCAAGATGAAATAAGCTATGTTATAAAATAAGCATATAAGTATTTTACCTTCTGCATGGCTTGTACCAAGACCTTAACAAGGTTCAAGAAGGGATGGGCTCCTATGATGCCCTAGGTCGATGGAATAAGACTCGGGCCTAGGATGGGCTTCTATGTATGATTGCCCCTAGGTCGATGGAATAAGACTCGGGCCTAGTACGGGATGGGCTCCAAGATGCCTTAGGTCGATGGAGTAAGACTCAGGCCTAGGATGGGCTTCTACGCTATGACGATTGTCCTAGGTCGACGGACTAAGATCGGGCCTAGTAACCTATTAGGTTCGAGACTTGCTACCTCGGGCCTATTTAGGGATGCGCGCTATGATAATGAAGAAGTGGTACAATGCCGGGCCCAAATATGTTGAGATTTATATTTACGTACCTATAATATATGTTTTCAAAAGCATCTTGCATATGTTACCTGATTAGATTGTTATGTTCACATGCCATGTTGATATGATGATGTATGTTATGTTTGATATGCCATGTTTATGTCTCTATGCTACATATGATGCATGTTGTGTTTGATATGCCATGTTTATGTCACTATGCTACATATGATGTATGTTATGTTTGATATGTCATGTTTATGCCACTATGTTACATATGAAGTATGTTATGTTTGATATGCCATGTTATGTCACTATGTTACGTATGTTATATGTTATGTTTAATTAAGTCCTAAATGTACATGATATGATGCTATGTTATAGATGATACATGTTATGCTGCCATGCTATGGATGAGACATGTTATGTTTACTCACGTTACTTATGCTACATGTTAAGTTGATTACGCCATGTATGTTACATGTTATATTGCTTATATGTTATGAATGTTACATGCCATGATTAATGTCGATATATGGATTTTGTGAGTAGGATTGGATCTTACTAAGCCTATGTGCTTATAGTTTATCTTTCCCTCGTACTGCAGATAAGGGTAAGGGATGGATAAACTAAAGGGAGCAGCAGGAGGGGCCAAATGTGTGTGGTAGTGGCATGGTGGAGAAGATCCGTTATGTCTATAAATATATGTCTCCTTATGACGATGATGTTTAAGAACCTGAACTAAGCACTAAGTATCTATATATGTTATGATGCATGCTCTATGTTATCAAGAAGAAGTAAAGAAGAAGTAAGAAGAAGTATCTATATATGTTATGATGCATGCTCTATGTTAAGAAGAAGAAGTATATATATATGTCAATGCATATGTTTAAAAGAAAAAAAAATAAGTCTAAAGTCTTCCGCTGTAAGAATAAAGAAGTATGTATAAAGTCTTTCGCTGTATGTAATGTATATATGTACGGTCGCGTCACGCGTCGCCCCTCCGGGTTCTGGGTCCAGGTGAAAGGGCGCGTGGGTGGATCTACCTTTCCACTACACACACATCAAGCTCCAAATCCTGCCGCTCCAAGTAAGAATTCTATGTCTACTCTAATTTTGTTAAAATTTTCTCATGTATGATAGGAAATGTTTCTAGCTTAAATATGTATGATACCCTTATGCTTGTTCATGTATGATATAAAATGCCTTAGCTTATTTTGTTAATGTATGATATAAAATGCCTTTAGCTTATTTTGTTCACGTATGATATAAAATGCCTTAGCTTATTTTGTTCATGTATGATATAAAATGTCTTAGCTTATTTTGTTCATGTATGATATGAAAAGCCTTTAGCTTAAATATGCATGAAAACATGAATGATAACTTTATACTAGCTTTAGTCTAATTATGCGTAGATGAACGAACGAAAAAACTTATACTAGCTTCACAAGAAATACTTGTGATTTGGTCAAAGGTAGACAAATTAGGTAAATCAAAATTGATCAGCGAAGAAATTTGACGATGGTCAATTTAAATAATAACCCAAGTGTCGAATAGTTGTTAGTACAACTTGAATTCGGAATAAAAAACTAGGGGAGTCGATTGTTCAGTTGAACTCATCAACAAAAAAAAAACTCCTAAAATTATGAAGAATTGATTTTCGTAATTAATTGTGTAAGGTCTATGCTCATATAAATTGAATTAAGCCGGTTTCGTACTGGTTAGTCGGTTTTGTACTGACTTAATTTATTTCAATTTCATATAGGCGGACAATCACTACGATGACCCGTCGTGATGTGTTCTAAACCAATTGAGGGAAGCTATTGAAGAAATAGTTTATAAACTCGATGGTGGGGTCATCGGACACATGAGAAGGCTCGATGGTCTTTTAGGAGACTCGGCGGCGGGAGTTTCGTTCTTGGACAATTATCGGATATGGGCCTTGGTACGCTCTCTTCCAAATGATTTCATGGTAGTTGCGCATCACGTATGGGGCCGCTATGAAGGGCGGATAACATATGCTGAGTTGTGCTGGGAACCACTGGAGCACAAGGTTCAAGAGAATCCTGTGGTAGCTGGTCTCGAAAAGAATGAAGAGAGTTCTACAAACAGTCAACTTATTGGCCAGCCTGAGACTACCCTAATGAGGCCAAGGAAGATAGGACAAAAAAAAAATTTACAACTGCACTAGGGTTTGTCCTAGTGGGAGTCGTAATAAACTATCTTCTCAAGTAGTTTTGTTCCGATTAGAAATAAGGAATGTTATATATTAACATTTTTCTTTTCTGAACGTATGAATAAGAAATGATGAGCTCATTTCCTATGAGCTCGTTTCCTTTGAAATTAGTGATTAGTTTATTGCATGGGATGTATGTGGTATAGTTGATTAGATTGGGGACATACGAATGATGAGTGGAAACGAAGTTGTCGCTTGACGTTGTAACCCAATTCAAGTTGACATTGAGTCAATCAGAGATTGCATGTGACTTATCGGTCAGCGAAGCCGTGAAGAGATTCAACCGACTCGCATGCCTATACCCAGAGTTGGTCAGCACGGAAAGAGAAAGGGGCAGACTCATGCTGAAGATGCTCCGACCAGAAATAGCTCTGAATGTGGCCGGCGGAGCTCATAGACCGCAGACCGTAGACCACAGAGGAGCTGTTCAGTAGTGCCCTGATTACCGAGCATTACCTGAACATGAGACAGCGCAGATGGCTCGAGCTCATCAAGGATTATGACTGCGAGATTCTCTACCATCCGGGGAAAGCTAACAAGGTGGCTGATGCACTCAGCAGGAAGTCTTGCGCCACCTTGATGTCTCTATCAGTGTTATCTCGGCCCTTAGAAAGAGGGATTATGCGTTACGGGGTTGAAATCATCTCCGGACAGCTCTCGACCATGACGATAGCACCGACGCTGTTCGATAATATACTGGAAAAGCAAGCCCGTGACTCAAGCCTTCAGAGGATCAAGCAAGAGGTTTTAGAAGGAAAGGACGACGGGTTTCGGATCTCTGATAGAGGAGTACTCTACCTCAGGGATCGCTTGTGTATTCCCGACGATCCAGAATTACGGAAGGAGATATTTGAGGAAGCTCACGGAACTCCTTATGCGATGCATCCTGGAACCACCAAGATGTACCAAGACCATCATTTCTGACAGAGATGGTCGCTTTATTTCCCATTTATGGGAATGTGTTCAGAAGGCCCTAAACGGTTATTGTTCAAGATCGCCTTCCATCCCAGACAGACGATGAGCACCGAAAGAGTAAATCAAGTAGTGAAGGATATGTTACGAGCCTGCGCCCTGGATTTCAAAGGTAGCTGGTGCCGATACTTATGTTTGGCAGAATTTGCCTACAATAATAGCTACCAGGCTACTATTGGAATGGCACCCTACGAGGCTCTATACGGGAGGAAATGTAGATCTCCCATATGCTGGTACGAGGGTGGTGAAAAGAAGAGGATGGGACTCCAGACGGACTTCATCGACAACACCACCCGAGCTATATGTAACATCCGTCAGAGAATTGAAACTGCTCAGAGCCGACAAAAGAGCTATGCGGATATGCGGCGTAGACCGTTAGAATTCGAAGTTGGGGACCTAGTATTCCTCAAAGTAGCTCCTATGAAAGGAGTGATGAGATTCGGAAGGAAGGGTAAACTGAGTCCACGCTACGTGGGACCGTATCCGATATTGCAGAGGATTGGCAAGGTAGCTTACAAGCTAGAGCTGCCTCAAGAGATGTCGGCTATTCACAACGTGTTCCATGTCTCTGTACTCAAGAAATGCATTTCTAGTGCGGACCTAGTGATCGAGCCACAAACAGTACGAGTTCAAGAGGACCTGAGTATTGAAAGTCGGCCTATCCAGATACTAGACCGAGAAATCAAGAGGCTAAGGAACAAAGAGGTGCCCTTAGTAAAGGTCCTGTGGCAGAATCAACGGTATGAGGAAGCTACCTGGGAACGCGAGGAGGTCATGAAGCAGAAATACCCAGAATTGTTCTAAGTTTCGAGGACGAAACTTTTAAAAGGTATGAAGGATTGTAACGCCTGTAAAATTCCTAGCAATTTTACAAGAATTTTTGGCTTGATGATCATGGGCTTTATGTGGGCCTTTTTCCAAAATAAAAGAAAATAAGCCAAAAATGGATGCAAGACCTAGGAATTGAACTCCAAACTTCTAGAGATAGCCAAACCCTATAGATGCACCCACTAACCAGAAGCCCAATAGGATTACATCATTAGAGGAAGGGGGGGGATTATAGATAAGTGTGATAAAGGTAAATGAAGAGGCATGGAGAAAGAGACGAGAAACTTCTCTTCCTCCCTTTATAAAGAAGAGGGAAGGTTCTAATTTGCCACTTCCTCTCTTCTTCTTCTTCTTCTCACGAATTCTAGCTCCCTCTCCACCTTTGGCGAACCCCATCCAAGCAAGAGAAGGCTAGGTTTTGGTCTTCCTTAGGTCATCTTCCCACCCAAAGCAAATCGAAGGATGTAAGTATCCCTCACTGCATACTGGGTAGCGATTGCTATTTTGTAAAAGAAACTCATATGATATATTCGGCCAAAATGAAGTTTTGGGTGTTTTATTGAAATTCTATGTCATGTTTGTAAGAAGAAGATGTCGTTAGGAAGTAGATGATGATGTTAGGATGGAAAAAGGGTTTAGGTTAAAAGCTAACCCTAATAACCACTAAGGTTAATTCGGCCAAGCTATGATTTAGGGTTTCCATGAAGTTATATGCTATGTTTTAGTAACTATATGATGATGTTAGGATTTAAAATGAATTGGGACAAAAGCTAACCCTATTAGCCACTAAGGTTCATTCGGCCAACCTAGGTTTTGGGTGAATAAATGAAGTTTTAATCCATGTTTTATATGCAAATGAAGTTGTTGTTATATGAAATGAATTAGGCTAAAGGTTAACCCTAAAAACCCTACTTGGACCATTCGGCCAACCTAGGTTTTGGGTGAATAAATGAAGTTTTAATCCATGTTTTATATGCAAATGAAGTTGTTGTTATATGAAATGAATTAGGTTAAAGATAACCCTAGAAGACCCTACTTGGACCATTCGGCCAACCTAGGTTATGGGTGATTAAATGAAGTCTAATTCATGTTCTATGTGCAAATGAAGTTGTGGTTGTGTTAAATGAATTAGGATGAAGGATAACCTAGAAACCCTATGGACTGTCGGCCAAGGTATTTTTTGGGAATTAAATGAAGTTTTAATTTAAGTCTTATGTACATATGAAGTTGTTGTTAAGTTAAATGAATAGGTTATCATGTGTTTTATGTTGGGTGAATTCATGTTGATTTGTGATACTAAATAATGCTAGATGAAGATGACATGCCTTAGGTTAGTGTTTACTTACTTTTGCCTTATAATGTCTATGAGTATCACGATATTTGAAATATGTTATGAAATGGAAAAGATAAGATTATGAAATGAAGAAACGATATGTTCAATGACATAAATATGACATGATGATGAAATGAAGAATGATATGTTATGAAATGAAGAATGGTATGGTTATGAATGAAGAATGATATGTTATGAAATGAAGAATGGTATGGTTATGAAATGAAAGATGATATGCTCATGAAGTGAAGCATGAAATGTTATGAAATGAAGTATGCTATGTTGCAAGATGAAATAAGCTATGTTATAAAATAAGCATATAAGTATTTTACCTTCTGCATGGCTTGTACCAAGACCTTAACAAGGTCCAAGAAGGGATGGGCTCCTATGATGCCCTAGGTCGATGGAATAAGACTCGGGCCTAGGATGGGCTTCTATGTATGATTGCCCCTAGGTCGATGGAATAAGACTCGGGCCTAGTACGGGATGGGCTCCAAGATGCCTTAGGTCTATGGAGTAAGACTCGGGCCTAGGATGGGCTTCTACGCTATGACGATTGCCCTAGGTCGACGGACTAAGATCGGGCCTAGTAACCTATTAGGTTCGAGACTTGCTACCTCGGGCCTATTTAGGGATGCGCACTATGATAATGAAGAAGTGGTACAATGCCGGGCCCAAATATGTTGAGATTTATATTTACGTACCTATAATATATGTTTTCAAAAGCATCTTGCATATGTTACCTGATTAGATTGTTATGTTCACATGCCATGTTGATATGTTACATATGATGTATGTTATGTTTGATATGCCATGTTTATGTCTCTATGCTACATATGATGCATGTTGTGTTTGATATGCCATGTTTATGTCACTATGCTACATATGATGTATGTTATGTTTGATATGCCATGTTTATGCCACTATGTTACATATGAAGTATGTTATGTTTGATATGCCATGTTATGTCACTATGTTACGTATGTTATATGTTATGTTTAATTAAGTCCTAAATGTACATGATATGATGCTATGTTATAGATGATACATGTTATGCTGCCATGCTATGGATGAGACATGTTATGTTTACTCACGTTACTTATGCTACATGTTAAGTTGATTACGCCATGTATGTTACATGTTATATTGCTTATATGTTATGAATGTTACATGCCATGATTAATGTCGATATATGGATTTTGTGAGTAGGACTGGATCTTACTAAGCCTATGTGCTTATAGTTTATCTTTCCCTCGTACTGCAGATAAGGGTAAGGGGTGGATAAACTAAAGGGAGCAGCAGGAGGGGCCAAATGTGTGTGGTAGTGGCATGGTGGAGAAGATCCGTTATGTCTATAAATATATGTCTCCTTATGACGATGATGTTTAAGAACCTGAACTAAGCACTAAGTATCTATATATGTTATGATGCATGCTCTATGTTATCAAGAAGAAGTAAAGAAGAAGTAAGAAGAAGTATCTATATATGTTATGATGCATGCTCTATGTTAAGAAGAAGAAGTATATATATATGTCAATGCATATGTTTAAAAGAAAAAAAAAATAAGTCTAAAGTCTTCCGCTGTAAGAATAAAGAAGTATGTATAAAGTCTTCCGCTGTATGTAATGTATGTATGTACGGTCGCGTCACGCACCGCCCCTCCGAGTTCTGGGTCCGAAAAGGGCGGGCGTGACAATCTAGGGATCTTTCCACAATTAGGTTAAACGAATGATTTTGTGAACTCGAACTACACGAACAAGCTAACTCGGGTCAAACTGAGAATGATTTAGCTTTGATGGCAGGTTCAACTAAAAAGAAAAGAAAAGTGAAGAGTGAATCCAAAGACAAGTCGGAGTTGGAGTCAAACGGAGAAGAGAAGATCGTAAATATGGTCCGGAAGATGTTTAACCGGAGGAAGAGATTTACGAAGAAAGATGCCAAAAAGGTGGTTGACAACAAGCTGAGACCCCGATCGGAAGTAACATGCTACGAATGTAACGAAAAGAGACACTATAAATCGGAGTGCACAAACTTAAAAAAGGAAGAAAAGCCAAAAAAGGAAAAGAAGAAGAAAGGGCTTAAGGTGACATGGGATGAGTCGTCATCGGAGGAGTCGGACGCGGAAGAGACAAAGAGAAGCTTCGTTGAATTTATGGCCGAATCGAGATCCAGAGCCGAGTCAAGTTCTGAGTACGAGTCTGATTCCGAGTTTGAGAGAAGCCACAGATCTGTATCCGTTTCCGAAGGTTAAAATACGGTAACTTCTCCATTAGAAGATAAATTATATAACATTATTGCATGCTTATGTAGGAAATTAGCTAAGTCCGAGAATTGGGTCGACTCGCTACTTAAGGAAGTCCAAGTACTTAAGGAGCAAGTCAACTCGAAGACTTTAACTTGTCAAATTAAGGGCACAGACTCAACTCAAGTTACAAAGCTTGAGGAAGAGAACTCAGTCCTAAAAAGGCAATTAGAATACCTAACCGGATCTTTTAAAAGGTTCACTTCAGGTTCCAAGTATCTCAACATGATGCTTGGATCTCAGCGAGCTGTGTATAACAGATCCGGACTTGGGTATAAGGCTAAGTCCACCTATAAATCATACATGTCTTTACTTAGCCGAAATGCTAAGAAGCGAGTCCAAGCATGAGTTCCTAAGAAGCGAGTCCAAGCATGGGTTCCTAAGTCTAGCTTAGTCAACCAAGTTGGACCAAATCAATTTTGGGTTCCCAAGAGTCAAGTTCACTTAGTGAACAAAACTCAAACTAGCTACCATTTAGGGGTAGCTAACACCTTGCTTGTTTCCTTGTTTAGTTAAACACTTGCATGTTTTAGTTTACTTTACTTGTTTTAGTTAAACACTTGAATGTTTTAGTTTACTTTACTTGGTTAATTTAGAATGGACTAGATAGGAAACAAAGTAGTTTAAACTTGAACAATCTAGTACTAAGACAAGTGAACTGATAGTAAGTTAGGGAAGCTCTTCGAAGTGCATGTCTAGGAAGTGGTCGTTGCTCCAATAACCAAGAAGGCCATGTGCCTCGCCACGACCTGGTGCACTAAGTCGAGTGGAACTGACCGAAGCTAACTCACTAAGTTTTTAACTAGTTAGACCAAGGCTTAGTCTAAAGTGAATCAAGTACTTGATTCCTTTATTGACTTTGTCTAGGAAGTGGTCGTTGCTCTGATAACCAAGAAGGCTATGTGTCTCGCCACGACCTGGAAGTCAATACTAGAAAAACTTACTTGACTAGCTCAAACCAAGCTTGAATCTAACACAAGTTTAAACACTTTGAAATTACTCATTAAATTTAATTAAGATAAAAGAAATATTCATCTCACAAAACACATAGGGATAAGTGTATTGAAAACTTAGCTTGGGTGAGATGATTTAGAACTTAATTAAGTTTAATTTAGCTTAATTCAATCTAATCTATCTTAACAATTTATCTTAATTAAACTTAACTTAATTTAACTCAACCTAATGTACTATACATAATTTAACTCAATTAACAAAACTTAATCCAACTATAATTAATTTAATAAAATTACTCGCTTAACAAATTTACAACTTAAATAGAATTTAAGAAAATTCATCCTACTCAAGGTTTGAATTATCTTAAATTTTTTAATTCATGTAGGACTCCAAAATGGATCAATGGATTCTGGATAGTGGCTGCTCCAGACATATGACTGGAGATAGTCAAAAGCTCTCGGAATTAAACTACAAGAACCAAGGAACAGTTGCCTTTGGAAACAATGGCAAACTTAAGATAATTAGATCAGGTAATATTGAATTAGAATCTCATTTTGTTATACAAAAAGTTCTGCTCGTAGATAATTTTAAATTCAATTTGCTTAGTATAAGTCAGTTGTGTGATGCTGGTTATATAGTAAAATTTTTATCTAATGAATGTTTGATTAACGGTATTGAAAATTCAAAAATATTACTTAAGGGAGTTGAGGATAAAAATATATATTCAATAAATTTAGAAAGATCCTCAATTAAGTGTCATATAATGTAAAATACAGGAAAAATAAAAAAAATAAAGCTTGTTAAGTAGGAAAACACCCTATGGAATTTTTCAGAAATTTTTAGAAATTTTCCTTGACTTAAATGGAAATTTCTATGGCTATTGCGGGAAAAGATTTAATAGGCTTTGGGAAAAGCCTGTTTGGGTCATCTGCTTATGAGGGATTAATAGGGTTTAATTGACCTAAGTTTAAATATAAAAACTCTAAATTAAATGGATGGATAAGAGCTGGTGTAAGCTCGAAATTGTTGCAAATTCAATCCGTTTGCGAAACCCGATCCACTTACCCGATCCGCTTACCCGTTTCTTTATTTCCCTGTCGATTTCATTACCTGCGCAGAACGTTTTCTCCCCGACTCTTCCCTTCCAAAACATGCAACTTCACCTTTTTCTCCGATTCTTCTTCACAATCGTCGCAAACCTTTCCCCTCTCTCAATTTCGGCCGCCGTTTCCCTTTCTCCTTCACTTCACTATCGCTGCTCGAGCTCAAGTTCGATCGACCGCCGCGTAAGCACCATCGCATGTGACCGTTAGCTGCCGGTCCGGGAGCCATCTTGGAGAGGTTGTCACTGACATTGCTGTCGCCCGCAACCTTTCATCACCTATGCCCCATCGTCGCCGCTTCGTCGGAGATCTCCACCCGAGCAATTGGGGATTTCGTGAGCATAGTGACGCCACCATCACCGGCTTCTTCCTCAAATATGTCCGCGATCTTCCTTCCCCAGATTTCTCCTTGATTCCCATATGGAGATCTACCTCGAACTTCTTCGTCCAGATCTCAAGCCTGCCTCATTCGAATCTAGGGGTTTTTGGGGGTTTCACTATCGATCAGCGCCAGAGCTAGGTAAGGTCTGATTATCCCCTTACTTTGGATGAAGGTCGAGCTCCTAGCCGTAGATTCCCTCATTTGACTTGATCTGTTGAATCGGGCAGTACCCATGGAACATAACAACTCAAGGAAAGGAGCTATTTTCTCCAATTTGTGTCGGAGGTTGGCGAGGACTGTGCTGTGGGGTAAGCCTTGGTGTATCGCCATTCACAGCAGTTGGTAAGGATGGATTACTGTGGTTCACAACAACATTGAGTGTGGATAACTCTATTTTACAGTAGGGCCTAGATGTTCCGACAATAGCTGGGATCTTCGACCTGGGTTCTAGTGGCATGATCTGATCTATGAGCGACCAGGCGATTTAAAGGTGTAAGACTTTTCATCTTTTGATTTATGATGTTGTTGTGTTAGATATGTTGTATTATGTGGATTGGTAGAGATGGTCGGTTGTTCGACATCCGACAAGCAAATCTATGGTTCAGGATTGTGTCAGAAAGAAGATTGGATGTCTATGTTGGGATCAAAGAATGGTGGTTTAGATTTGATATTATGATGTTGGAGTCAGATCTGATGATGATCAAGAAGTTGAGCAGATGAAAACAAGGCTTGGTAAGTATAGATTTGGTTGTTCATAGTTGTGTATCCGTTCTGTTTAGTAAACTGATCTGGATATGTTATAATTATGTAGTGATGATAGTACCTGTTCATTACATGATGATGTTTGATTTATTTAGATTAAATTGAGACCAGACTCTTTAAACAGATTAAGAAGTGGTTGAGATGAAAACAGCGTGAGGACTTTGATATGAGGCAGGTTCACGAATGTGAAGACAACTTGTATTCTCAAACAAGTCGTCAAAACAAGTGGGTAATTTCTACCCTGGTCAAGTAGTTTTAAATGCATGCAGATTTAGATACATGATCATCTTATATGATCATGTTACCTTGACTCTGTTCTTATTTACTCTTGCGCTTGATACCTTACCATTGGCTGTTAACTCCATTGTTGCTATCATGTTACATTTTATCATTATTAGGAGTTATATACATAGGTGATGTAAGTAACCTAGAATTTGTTTAGTTAAGTGCAAATAGTAAAGTTCGGATGACAACCTGATTGTAAATTGGGCAAAGAGGTCATCTGTGGATAGGTAATGTTTTGAACGTAGGGTTAATTCTAATACCCTTAGGTTGCATGTTTACCACCAACCATATATTGTGTAAATGGTCAGGTGAATGGTACTTAGTGTGTCGCTACGGACTGGTGGTCCTAGCTTGATATAATCAATTTGAGTACGACTCTCTACAGGATAGAGAGTGCATCAATTAGATTGGTATAACTCTCTATAGGATAGAGAGTGCGTCGATCAGTTGAGTATGACTCTCTACTGGATAGAGAGTACGTCCATCAGTTGAGTACGACTCTCAGTAGGATAGAGAGTATGTCGATTAGATTGGTATGACTCTCTACATGATAGAGAGTGTTATGATCAGTTGAGTATGACTCTCTGCAGGATAGAGAGTGTGTTGATCTGATTACTATGACTCTCTGGAGAATAGAGAGTCTATGGTGGATGTCTGTATGTGAGACATTCCATTCATGTCATTTGCATGCACGTTGGCGACGTGGTCTCCCTTGTGGTTGAGAGGGTCGCCAGTCATCCTGCCTCCACGATTACTCATAGGAGGAGTAACTGGTGTGAGGGTAGAGCATTTGTTGTGTCACACTCTACCACTATAGACGGTGGTAGTTGGAGTTGTGTGCAGTTGTCCTGGGTGTGTCACACTCGACCACTCATAGGTAGTGTTAGTCGGAGTGGCCAGCAGCAGAGACCCCCGTTGTGTAGCGAGCTCTTTACGCTCATATGCTACTTGATCATACTGCCCACTTGGCCACTCTAGAGCAGTGGTTGGTGTTGAGTTGGGACAGTTGTCATGTTGTGCCACCTAGGTCACACTAGGGTCGTGGTAGCGAGTAGGGGTGCGCAGGCATGACCATGCATGCTGCATTGCCGTGACTTATGACATTTTTGCATATTGCTATATATATACATATATGCATGTATATATATATATATGGATGGTTGTGATTAATATATATATAGATGCAATATAAATATATATATATATATATATATATATATATATATATATATATATATATATATATATATATATATATATATATATATATATATATATATATATATATATATGCTTATTGTGATGTTGCATTTGATTGTACTATGGTTGCTGCATTTTGTTGTATATCATATTCATGCATGTTTCTTGCATCTGTTATACGGTTGTGTCAGGTATTTGTATATTTATTGGACAGACCCTTAGATACCTTGACCTGTATCATGAGTATATTGTGAGTTAGTATTACTCTTCTTGTTATATATGTTGGATATATTCTCAGGTTGGATCAGAGTAGCGTAGCAGACTTTCAGGTATGTATGCGTTATACGTTGTTTATTTGGTTAGACGATATATGCATGCATTTATATATTGTGCTGTTATACCTGTGGTACCTTTAAGTTATGCTATTGAATTGCATGTGATATTTGATATATACATGTTTTTCCTATTACCTGCTGAGTTTTACTCACCACCACGGACCCTGAGTTTTTCTGTCGCCCAGGTAATAGGTAGCCGACTTCGTGATGGACTTGGAGCACCTCTGGCTGGCATTGTCTCATCTTAACTCCGAGAGTCCGGGTTTTGGGGTTTTCATTGGTGTTCTGATATGGATTTGGTTTATGTGATGTTTTGTAGTGATTAGACGTTGTAAATGTTGTATCTTTCTTTTTCTGGTTTTGTTATGGTGTTCTGAGTCGGTGTTAGTCATACTGGTATACATGTGTGTAGTTGTGGTGTTGTTGTATTATGTTTTCGCTGTATTTTGTGTATTTATTGTATTTACCTTTATGTGTTATGTTTATTGTGGGCCCAAGGGCCTTGTATTAACGGGATATGTTGCCACGTATAGGGGAGATGTTGTCCGTTTGATTTTCGGCTCGGCATACTCTCAGGGCGTGACAACTTTAGTGGTATCAAAGCCCTAGGTTCTGAAATGTCATACAATTTTGTTTTGTGTCGAGTCTTGGATTCTTGGGAGTCGATTTGTTTTGGTTTTGGTTTTCTGAGATGAGATGGACAGCGGCCTGAGTTCAAAGCAGCACGAGGTAAGAATCACTGATAACTTATACTTAGTTAGATGTTTATCTAAACTTGCTCAATAGGTGTATACAGTTAGAGTTATGACACCTATGCAAACTTATAGTAGAAGTCGCCCATCATGGCGACCAACCTGAGTTGCCGTTAGGGTTTATACTCTTGGTTTTGTTGGTTATATATTTAATGTTTAAAAAGGAAATAACCTGTAGTGTATTGGTTATTATTCGTAACCGTGGTATGAGTTAACCATGGGAACGACCCGTTGAGTCTGTAAGTCTTGAACCTGTGTCGAAAAGATGATTTACCTTTGAGAGCCGACTAATACCGAGTCGGAAAATAGGGGTCAAGTCGTCACATTTCTTGTGGAAATCAGAGACTACAATCTTAGAGATTTTTACTAATTATACTAGTCAGATCATTACCTGTTGGGTAATGGACAAGACAAGTAGGCTATTGTTGATGCAGATAGCGGAAGGCAAGTTTATGGTGTTTCATAGGGATTTTGATCCCTGAGTTTGTTCGTACTGGGTTGTATAACTTTGAGGGTACTTTTGAGTACTTAACTCATGTTATACATAAAAAGTAGAGTTATTTGCATACCATTATCGGGATCAAGCCGGTATTTGGTGATAAATACAGAAAATAATCTTCGGAAAATAATATATCACTTGATCATGGTTTAGTGATGTTGAAAGAGAGTATTTCCCCATGTCACTTTTAGTGACACATGTTGGGTTTCCGGCACCGCGGCGAGTGTGTGTTCGAACATATTTCGTAAACATGTGCACAACAGAAGGAATAAAATAATAAATCTAATTTATTACAACACACACATCACACACATGCATAGTATAACATGTGTAGACATAACCGTAAATTTAAATTTTGCAATAAAAGGAAATTTACACTACGTATACCTAACGTATCACGTGTAACGGGAAAGACATCAACCGGAACGATTCTCGCTAGAATCGTCTCTATCCGTATCCACGCCAAGTATCTTCGGGATGACTTCACTAAGTCACGAGCCTCGTCTTCGTACGGGTTACTAGCCTCGTGTTGAAGACGACGTGATCGAGAGAAGATCACGATCCGAATCAAAATTCGGATCCAAAATGAGTCCTCAAAAACTCGCTTCTCCGGAGAGGTATTCGTCAACCGTTTGACGAATCCTTCGTCCTCCACCTATGAGGATTACTAGAGATCGAATCCCCGGTAAGGAAGGCACTGTCGGAGCTCCAAACGTCGTCCAAATGACGCTCCGACAAGAGGGAAACAAGCTGTCCAGAAAACTTGACAGCTTTGGTGGAGACCTTGCGTCGGCCAAATAAGGAAAGCAATGTGCTCACCTTGTCACCGGAGCCAAGGATGATCACCGGAGATCCTCCGGAAGCAGCTCGACGCCGGCAAGTGTTGAAGAAGGCAGCAGTTGGTCGCCGGTTGGAGGAGTTGGGCGGCGACAAGGAGTTGGCGCCGACTAGATGGAGATGAGGGAGAGGTTGGGCGGCCACAATTAGGTTAGGGCTTTTGATTAAGGTTTAACAAAAACCCTTAAGCCCTATTTTATAGAGAACAAATTCTCTTAATGGTTATTGGATCATAACCAAAGGCTCGTTAAACCGCTCCATTAATTTAAGTTAAAATAAACCAAACCATGATGGTTTATTTTAAGTTAAAATGAACCGAACCAACTTTGGTTCATTCGTTTAAAACAAACCAAACCCCTTTGGTTTATTCTCCTCCGTTGGATTAGAACCAAACCATTTTGATTCGTCCATCATGTCTTCATAAGACACGGCCCATCCACGCTTCCATTGCGACTGAAACGATTTCATGCTCGCTTCTTGTTTGGTCCAACCAAACCTAGTTTCTCTCGGTCTGAGAATCTCATTCTCAAGCTCGTTTTGAATCCATCAGATTACGCTCGTTGTGCGTCTGACCAAATAGGTTTTCGGTTTATTTTGGTCGTCTATAATTAACCATTAATTATAGAACGATCATGAGTGGCACCTAGTAGTACATCATGATCCCTAATTAATCGAAAAGATCAACGGTTGATCCAGAACTATTTCTGAAACCCTTCAGCAGCTCGAATGAATCGTGCCACATTCCCTTCATTCATCTTATACCCACTTGGTTCAGGACATGGTCAATAGTGTCAGTCCCCACTAGGCTGACTACGTCACACCTAGCCCAAGTATCATTTCCTCATCCTACGGATTCTAGTTACTGCACATGTATCGAAGAGTACCTTACTCTAAACATGTAATGCTTTAGCCAAAGACTTTAGTAACAATCCGACGAGAGGTCATGGGTATACATCTCCTCGCAAGGAGTGGTGAATCCTTTATAGGCTATTCAAACACCTTCGATCACTTCGACTTATACCCAATCATCCCGGGTCCACATCTCCTCAGAGATGCTTGCTTAAGATGTCAAAGCATAAGTCTTCATAATCAAGATGACTTGAATACCGCAAGTCAAATGAACATCGCACTTAAGCTACAGTAAGAACTTCATTGACATATCTATATATGCAGAGAACCATATAAAGTCTTACGGCTGGTCACTCCAATGAACTAGTTACCATAACTAGCATCCACGATTAACTCCGGACATCACAATGTCTCCAGCCAGTGAGAATCAGCTGCTTGGATACACCAAGGAGTATACCTCGTGCTAGTCTCGACAGAATCAATGGTGTCCAAATCCATCAATTCATCGACTAGGGATAATTCTGATACATCATAATTACACATGTAGAGATACTCACTAGTTGTGATCCAATCACAAATTCTCTCATGCTGTGAATCGTATCGTGGACATTCAGTAAATGAGTTTAAGATCTAATCAAATACATGAAAACATGTATACTCAAATAGTAAATCTTCATTTATCATATAAATGGTTCAAACATAAGGTGATTGCCTTAGGACATCTCTCATATATCACTAACAAACTCCCACTTGGCCTAATGCCAATCGCTACAGTATCCAATACCATAAGCTCTAACATGACCCTCAAACTTACTTTGAGGTAATGCCTTAGTCAAAGGATCCGCTAAGTTCCTTTCAGTGGGAATTTTCTTGATTTGTATTTCCTTCCTACTGATGGTCTCTCTGATAAGATGATAGCGGCGAAGCACATGTTTGGATCCTTGATGAGACCTTGGCTCTTTCTCCTGTGCAATTGCTCCATTGTTGTCACAGTAGACCGGTATTGCTTCAACAATGGCTGGAATCACACCAAGTTCATAAATGAACTTCTTGATCCAAACCGCTTCCTTTGCTGCTTCCGAAGCTGCAATGTATTCTGCCTCAGTGGTAGAATCCACTACAGTGTTTTGTTTGGAACTTTTCTAACTCACTGTGCCCCCATTCAAGGTGAACACATATCCAGACTGAGACCTGGAATCATCCTTGTCTGTCTGGAAGCTGGCATCCGTATACCCGCGTATCACCATGTCCCCTTCTCAATATATTAGGAACACATCCTTAGTTCTTCTTAAGTACTTAAGGATTGTCTTAACAGCCACCCAATGATCCATTCCTGGATCAGACTGGTATCTACTCGTGACACTCAGAGCATACGATACATCGGGCCTCGTATATAACATAGCATACATGATAGATCCTATTACGGATGCATAGGGAATCTTACTCATGCAAATTCTCTCATCTTCTATGCGCGGACACATAGACTTTGAAAGGTGTACCCCATGCCTGATGGGTAGGAAATCTTTCTTGGATTCCGACATGCTAAACCTCTTTAGTACTCGGTCTATATATGTAGACTACGAAAGACCAAGCAACCGTTTCGATCTATCTCTATAGATCTTAATCCCGAGGATGTAGGTTGCTTCTCCCAGGTCGTTCATGGAGAATGTCTTGGATAACCAATTCTTAACTGACTGTAAGACTGAAACATCATCTCCTATAAGTAATATGTCATCGACATACAATACTAGAAACACGACTGCACTCCCACTAACCTTCTTGTACACACAAGGTTTGTCTGGATTTTGTGAGAAATCAAACTTTTTGATTGTCTCATCAAAACGGATATTCCAGCTCCTGGATGCTTGCTTCAATCCATATATGGACCGTCGCAATTTGCATACCTTGGTTTTATCAACCGATGTGAAACCCTCAGGCTGTATCATATACACGTCCTCGAGCAGGTTTCCATTAAGGAAAGATGTTTTAACATCCATCTGTCATATCTCATAATCATAATGAGCCACTATGGCCAGGAGCATCCGAATGGATTTAAGCATAGCTACAAGCGAATAGGTTTCGTCATAATCAATATCTTGCTTTTGACGATATCCTTTCGCCACTAATCTAGCCTTATAGGTAATCACATTACCATCCATGTCGGTTTTCTTCTTGAAAACCCACTTGCACCCTATAGGCTTAATGCCTTCAGGTGGGTCAACCAAGTTCCAAACTTGGTTTTCATACATGGAATCCATTTTTGACTTCATGACATCAAGCCACTTATCCCTTTCTGAACTTGTCGGCACTTCTTCATAACTGGTAGGCTCCTCATCATCAATGAGTAACACGTCGTTCGATTCACTTACGAGAAATCCATATCTCTCAAGAATGTTGCGTGTTCTACCAGATCTACGAAGATGTGGTGTTACAATAGGTCCAGCCGATTGCTCATCACTATGAGTTATCGGTTGTTGTACTTCACCAGGTATCTCATCAATGTCTATTTGAGTCTCTCGAACCTCCTCAAGCTCGATGACACTCCCACTGTTTTCTTGCAAGAGAAACTCTTTCTCTAGAAACACAACATGCCTTGAAACAAACACTTTTTGTTCCACAGGATGACAGAATTGGTAACCCCTTGTTTCCTTAGGGTATCCAATAAATAGACATTTATCAGACTTAGCATCCAATTTGTCTGATACAGTCCGCTTCACATAAGCAGGACAACCCCATATTTTCAAGTAAGATACATGAGGTTTCTTACTATTCCATATCTCATATGGAGTAGTAGAGACTACCTTGGCTTTCTGTTTAACAAGTAAACAGTTGTCTGAAGTGCATAGCCCCAAAAGGACTTGGGAAGATTCGCATGATTCATCATTGACCTGACCATGTCCAACAAGGTCCGGTTACGCCTTTCAGATACACCATTATTCTGTGGTGTATATGGCGGAGTCCATTGAGATAATATACCATTGTCTCTTAGATAATCAAGAAACTCTTGACTTAAGTATTCACCACCTCGATCCGATCGAAGTATTTTAATACACTTGTCATATTGTTTCTCTACTTCATTTCTGAATTCTTTGAACCTTTCAAAGGATTCAGACTTGTGTTTCATCAAGAACACATACCCAAACCATGAGTGATCATCGGTGAAGGTAATGAAGTAGCTATAGCCTCCTAAAGCTTGAGTTGACATAGGTCCGCATACATCAGTATGTATTAGACCTAGCAACCCTCCCACTCATTCACCTTTTCCTGTAAAAGGTAACTTAGTCATCTTTCCTTTTAAGCATGATTCGCATGTATCGTATGAATCCAATTCAAACGATTTCAGAATTCCACATCGGTGTAATTCGGACATGCATTTCTTGCTTACATGGCCAAGACGACAATGCCACATGTAGGAGTCTATTTGATTATCCTTTCGAGCACGCTTGTTGCTCACTTCGATATTGAAAACATCACTGGATACGTCCAACGTATAAACACCATTGCTTAAAGTTCTAGTCCCATAAAGAACTCCATTCAAAGTTATGTAACAACAATTGTTACTAAAAGTCAAATGGTATCCATTTCTATTTAAACAAGAAATAGAAATGATGTTCTTTATCAACGAAGGAACATAAAAGCAATTGTCCAGTTCTAAGACAAGTCCTACAGGGAGTTTCAACAATACGTTTAGATGGTGAGTGCAGCAACCTTTGCTCCATTCCCAACACGTAAATTTGACTCTCCCTTGACGAGTCTTCTTCTATTCCTTAGCCCATGTATGTCATTACATATATGTGAGCCACACCCAGTATCCAATACCCAAGTGTCTGAGGAAATAGAATGACAATCAATAACGAAGATATATGAAAAAGATGGAGCATCTTATGCCTTATTCTTCTTCATGGACTCAAGATAAATCTTGCAATTTCTTCGCCAATGGCCCTACTTGCCATAATGATGGCAAGTGCCCTTTTGAGCTGGTTCTGCCTTTTTAGCCTTTTTTTCTTCCCCTTCTACTATTCCTTTGACTTCCTCTTAGAACCTTTCTTCGAGGAATCAACTAATAGCACCGTCCCCTGCTCATGCTTCTCAGAAGGCTCCACAATCTTCAGCATGTTGAGCAGTACCATAGATGAACCTTCTTGCATCTCAAAGGTGAAGAGGAGCTTGGAGACTTCGAACCTTTCGAATCTCACTTGCTTATCAAACAACTCATAAAGATGAAGGACTACGATAAGAGCATCCATATGCTCATGCTGCTTCCGTAGCTTGGGTTCCATCATGGCTAGCATGATGCAACTCATTTGTTCAGAATCACTCACATGTTTCTGATAGACCAACAATTGGTCCGGAGTTGCATCGTCACTAGGATGGGCAGGAAGAGGCGCTTCGAGGACATATGCAAGATTTTCACCTTGAGAACAATTCTCAAGTTTCTAAGCCAGTCCAAGAAGTTCGGCACAGTCAATTTATTTTAATCAAAAATGGAACACAAATTCAAAGACATCATGATCAATCTGAGAAATACAAAACGAGCATATATGAGAAAATGATTTTAAAATGCATCAATATACATTTATAAATCCCATTCATTTTTCGAATTTCAAAAACCCCAAAATCACTTCGGGAGATCGTAGGTCCATCTCCGAATGAGCTGATATCCATCATAGATATGAACAACCTTGGAGAGAGTCCAACAAGTCATTCATAACTACGATGGTAGATATCAAATATACCAATTGCATATCACGTATATGCAACTATCACAATGTGCTATAAACTAATTGAATGTTCACACATACATCGGGTTGTTAACACATTAACAAGTATGCATCATATGCATAGCACCCAACTTCACCTCCCTTTACATCGACCTTGGAGAGAGTCCAACAAGCCGATGCTCCAGGTTAAAGCCAACCCATTAATCGAGGAATAGTTTTAATATGGTTAGAGTGCATTCAACCAATTAGCTTGGCTTGGAGAGAGTCCAACAACCAAAGCTAACGATTGACATCTGACTCTTACCATATTAGTATTAAACTATTCCATGGTTTGAACATGTTCGGGTTCGAGCCGGGATTGGAGAGAGTCCAACAACCCGAACAAGAAACGGAACTCTGGTTCTAACCATATTAATGGAAGGTGTAGGCTTTAATATTGAGTTAGGGTTTTTATGTCTCATCCTCTTTGCATGCAAATAACTATTATCTACATGGCATGACATACATGACATACATCTACATGTCACGACACACATGGCATAATGATATGCATCTAATGCAATTACATGACATACAATTATGTCATGTATAATATTTCCTTATATGCCATAACTATTTATGAAAATAAAATATGTTTAAGATTTGATTCTCCAAATCAAATCATGATTAAATTAGGAAACAAATTTCCAAATCTAATCACATATTTTATTTGTGGAAATAGTTGATTAAGGAAAGTCAATTTAGGAAACCAATTTCCTAAATCATCAAAACTACTTATGGAAATAAAATATTTTTAAGATTTGATTTCCCAAATTAAATCATGATTAAATTAGGAAACAAATTTCCAAAATCTAATCAAATATTTTATTTATGGAAAATATCAATTTCCGTAAATACTTCCAACTTTCCAAAAGTGGAAGATTTCCATAAATACTTCTAGACTTTTCAAAATTAAAAATTTTCCATAAATACTTCTAACTTTCCAAAAGTAGAAAATTTCCAGAAATATCATTATGACTATCGCAAAATAATTTTACGATTATGTCGAAACACAACCTGGGCTCTAATACCACTGTTGGGTTTCCGGCACCGCGGCGAGTGTGTGTTCGAACATGTTTCGTAAACATGTGCACAGCGGAAGGAATAAAATAATAAATCTAATTTATAACAACACACACATCACACACATGCATAGTACAACATGTGTAGACATAACCGTAAATTCAAATTTTACAATAAAAGGAAATTTACACTACGTATACCTGACGTATCACGTGTAGCGGGAAAGACATCAACCGGAACGATTCTCGCTAGAATCGTCTCTATCCGTATCCACGCCGAGTATCTTCGGGATGACTTCACTAAGTCATGAGCCTCGTTTTCGTACGGGTTACTAGCCTCATGTTGAAGATGACGTGATCGAGAGAAGATCACGATCCGAATCAAAATTCGGATCCAAAATGAGTCCTCAAAAACTCGCTTCTCCGGAGAGGTATTGTCAACCGTTTGACGAATCCTTCGTTCTCCACCTATGAGGATTACCGGAGATCGAATCTCCGGTAAGGAAGGGCTATCAGAGCTCCAAACGTCGTCCAAACGACGCTCCGATAAGAGGGAAACAAGCTGTCCAGAAAACTGGACAGCTTTGGTGGAGACCTTGCGCCGGCCAAATAAGGAAAGCAATGTGCTCACCTTGTCGCCGGAGCCAAGGATGATTACCGGAGCTCCTCCAGCAGCAGCTCGACGCCAGAAAGTGGAGAAGACGGCACCAGCTGGTCGCCGGTTGGAGGAGTTGGGCGGCGGCAAGGAGTTGGCACCGACTAGTTGGAGAGGAGGGAGAGGTTGGGTGGCCACAATTAGGTTAGGGCATTTGTTTAGGGTTTAACAAAAACCCTTAAGCCCTATTTTATAGAGAACAAATTCTCTTAATGGTTATTGGATCATAACCAAAGGCCCGTTAACCCACTCCATTAATTTAAGTTAAAATAAACCAAACCATGATGGTTTATTTTAAGTTAAAACAAACCGAACCAACTTTGGTTCATTCGTTTAAAACAAATCAAACCCCTTTGGTTTATTCTCCTCCATTGGATTAGAACCAAACCATTTTGGTTCGTCCATCATGTCTTCATAAGACACGGCCCATCCACGCTTCCATTGCGACTGAAACGATTTCATGCTCGCTTCTTATTTGGTCCAACCAAACCTAGTTTCTCTCGGTCTGAGAATCTCATTCTCAAGCTCGTTTTAAATCCATCGAATTACGCTCATTGTGCGTGTGACCAAATAGGTTCTCGGTTTATGTTGGCCGTCTATAATTAACCATTAATTATAGAACGATCATGAGTGGCACCTAGTAGTACATCATGATCCCCAATTAACCGAAAAGATCAACGGTTGATCTAAAACTATTTCTGAAACCCTTCAGCAGCTCGAATGAATCGTGCCCCATTCCCTTCACTCATCTTATACCCACTTGGTTCAGGAAATGGTCTATAGTGTCAGTCCCCACTAGGCTGACTACGTCACACCTAGCCCAAGTATCATTTCCTCATCCTACGGATTCTAGTTACTGCACATGTATCGAAGAGTACCTTACTCTAAACATGTAATGCTTTGGCCAAAGACTTTAGTAACAATCCGACGAGAGGCCATGGGTATACATCTCCTCGCAAGGAGTGGTGAATCCTTTATAGGCTATTCAAACACCTTTGATCACTTTGACTTATACCCAATCATCCCGGGTCCACATCTTCTCAGAGATGCTTGCTTAAGATGTCAAAGCATAAGTCTTCATAATCAAGATGACTTGAATACCGCAAGTCAAAGGAACATCGCACTTAAGCTATAGTAAGAACTTCATTGACATATGTATATATGTAGAGAACCATATGAAGTCTTACGGCTGGTCACTCCAATGAACTAGTTACCATAACTAGCATCCACGATTAACTCCGGACATCACAATGTATCCAGCCAGTGAGAATCAGCTGCTTGGATACACCAAGGAGTATACCTCGTGCTAGTCTCAACAGAATCAATGGTGTCCAAATCCATCAATTCATCGACTAGGGATAATTCTGATACATCACAATTACACATGTAGAGAAACTCACTAGTTGTGATCCAATCACAAATTCTCTCATGCTGTGAATTGTATCGTGGACATTCAGTAAATGTGTTTAAGATCTAATCAAATACATGAAAACATGTATACTCAAATAGTGAATCTTCATTTATCATATAAATGGTTCAAACATAAGGTGATTGCCTTAGGACATCTCTCATATATCACTAACAACACATTGTAAGGAATTCTTGAGCTTCAAGTAGGGTGATCATCGATAACATGATTACCATATAGGGTCGTTAGACTTGCAAAGGTTATGACCACCTAATAGCTCCAGAAAGTGATGGATGTTTTAAGCCACCCACAGTTGTTGGCTTCCTGTTGGATTAAGATGACAGGATCTTCTATCAGATCCTGCCGGAAGACATTGGATTGAGTCAGGAGTTTAGCAATGACTTCGTCCAAATGTTTAAGAGTTAGAGACTGATAAGCAGATATTGCGGGTCAACTTATTAGAGTCTGAAGTCTCTAGCTGTTGGATAAAAGGAGCAAGATCAGAGTCATATGCCTTGATCTATTTTCCGATTATAGAAGACCAATCGCAGATCATCAGGATGTTCTCATGCACATTAGCAAAATCAGAACAAAGATTCCGAAGGGATTATGTGCGTGCAATGCGGATCACGAAGACATGTGAGTCAGATTATCCGTTGGATCAGTTCATATGTTTCTATTGTAAGCAACCAGTACATATTGAGGAGTTGTATTTTGAAGACTCAGTTGAAGACTATCAAAGATGTTCCGGGAGGATGATGCACCATCTTGACAGCGGAGATCAGCATCGAAGATTGGGTTATCTCATCAGCAGCAACCTACTAGCTTAGGCGTGGTTGGAGTTCCTTGATACTTCCCTTCAGCAGAGATCAGCACAGAAGCAGCATTAGCAGAAGACATCGCAGAAGACTCATGCAGACAACAACAATTACCTCCAGATGTGATTTGCTTTGTACAGAGGAGAGAGTATACGATGATGGTCGTATCTATTCGGTATTCTACAGTTGTAGCTCGTAGGATTAAATGATGGAGATCATATGATCTTGGAAAATCCCCGGATTATTCATCGCATAAATGCGACCGCTTTGTCGCGGACTGTTGGATCTGATCTTGTTCTCTTCGAAGAAAGGCCGAGACCTACGGGGAGCCTTTGGATCGGATCGACAGATAATTGATCGTACAGGGTATTACGTTAGTTTACCCTCTGGGTTAATATATTGAGAGATGCTTATATTTACGGGTATCTTTGTCTAGAACATTCTCAGTTTGGATTAGAAGGGTTCCTATACATCGACTTGTGGGTCGGTGGTATCTCTACCGTTAGGTGAGATGTGGACCAACAATTAAGAAGTTAAGGGATGCCCTTAGACTTGGATAGACATATCTTTACTATAGACATATCCTTATGGATGGTCAAATTGTTGAGATTATGGTATGATATGTCTCTCGGATGTGCATATAATCCGAGAGCCTTCAGATGTAGTTTCGAATGACCTCCTAGCCTTGTCGTTGCATAGGCAAGTGGAGTAGGCTATCAGAGTGATTTTTGGAGATAGTGTCGATATTGAATACTTCATATGACTGATAAATTTTGTTGATATCAGTGTTCTTAAACACTATAGAAATTAGAAGAACGTGAGTTGCGATTATAGGAGATGTTGGAGGGGATATTTATCTATCCCAGTATTCCTCCTTGAGAAGATCCGAAAATCTTTGTTGAAAGAGAGATGGACCTTTGAAATTATGCATCGATTAACGATGATGGAATACAATAGTTGTTGTGAAGAATATCCTTAGTTGTGGATAGATGATCTGTTGGGTTTCCGGCACCGCGGCGTGTGTGTGTTCGATCATGTTTCGTAAACATGAGCACAGCGGAAGTAATTAAAATAATAAATCTACATTTATTACAACACACACAACACACGCATGCATATTACAATAAGTGTAGACATAACCGCAAATTAAAATTTGCAATAAAAGAAATTATCTACGTTATACCTTTCGTATGACGTGTAGCGGGAACGACATCAACCGAAACGATCCTCGTAAGAATCGTCTCTATCCGTATCCACGCCGAGCTCCTCGGGATGACTTCCCTAAGTCACGAGCTTCGTCTTCGTATGGGTTACTAGCCTCGTGTTGAAGACGACGTGATCGAGAGATGATCACGATCCGAATCCAAATTCGGATCCTAAAACGAGTTCTCAAAACTCGCTTCTCCGGAGAGGTATTCGTCAACCGTTTGACGAATCCGTCGTCCCCCACCTCAGAGGATTACCGGAGATCAAATCCCCGGTAAGTTAGCCGCTGTCGGAGCACTAACCGTCGTCCAAACGACGCTCCGACGAGAGGAGGAGAAGCTGTCCAGAAAACTGGACAGCTTGGTGGAGGATATAGGTGCCGGCCAACCAAGGAAAGAAAAGGCTCACCTT
The DNA here is from genome assembly GCA_025175895.1 of Wurfbainia villosa. Taxonomy (NCBI): domain Eukaryota; kingdom Viridiplantae; phylum Streptophyta; class Magnoliopsida; order Zingiberales; family Zingiberaceae; genus Wurfbainia; species Wurfbainia villosa. The sequence continues at coordinate 31,440,957 of CM045995.1, forward strand.
GATGCCAAACCTATAGGAGATCACCGGAGGGTCGCCGGAGGTTCACCGGCTGAAGCTTGGTCGCCGGCAACAAGTTGGATGGCGGCACAAGAGGTTGGGCGGCGGCACTCTAGGGTTGGCGCCGAAAACCTTCTTCAAGGGGTGGGCGGCAACTCCAAGGGCTAGGGTTTGGATTAGGGCTTAATTATCCATTAAGCCCTCTTTTATAGAGAACTAATTCTCTTAATGGTTAATGGATCATATCCATAAAGCCCGTTAACCCGCTCCATTAAGATAAGTTAAAATAAACCAAACCATGATGGTTTATTTTAAGTTAAAACGAACCGAACCAACCTTTGGTTCATTCGTTTAATACAAACCAAACCCTTTGGTTTATTCTCATCCATTGGATTAGAACCAAACCATTTTGGTCCATCCATTATGTCTTCATAAGACACGGCCCATCCACGCTTCCATTGCAACTGAAACAATTTCATGCTCGCTTTATGTTTGGTCCAACCAAACATAGTTTCTCTCGGTCTGAGAATCCCAATCTCAAGCTCGTTTTAAATCCTTTGGATTACACTCGTTGTGCGTGTGACCAAATAGGTTCTCGGTTTATGTTGGCCGTCTATAATTAACCATTAATTATAGAACGATCATGAGTGGCACCTAGTAGTACATCATGATCCTCAATTAACCGAAAAGATCAACGGTTGATCCAGAACTATTTCTGAAACCCTTCAGTAGCTCGAATGAATCGTGCCCCATTCCCTTCACTCATCTTATACCCACTTGGTTCAGGACATGGTCTATTGTGTCAGTCCCACTAGGCTGACTACGTCACACCTAGCCCAAGTATCATTTCCTCGTCCTACGGATTCTAGTTACTCCACATGTATCGAAGAGTACCTTACTCTAAACATGTAATGCTTTGGCCAAAGACTTTAGTAACAATCCGACGAGAGGCCATGGGTATACATCTCCTCGCAAGGAGTGGTGAATCCTTTCTAGGCTATTCAAACACCTTCGATCACTTCGACTTATACCCAATCATCCCGGGTCCACATCTCCTCGGAGATGTTTGCTTAAGATGTCAAAGCATAAGTCTCCATGATCAAGATGACTTGAATACCGCAAGTCAAAGGAACATCGCACTTAAGCCACAGTAAGAACTTCATTGACATATCTATATATGCAGAGAACCATATGAAGTCTTACGGCTGGTCACTCCAATGAACTAGTTACCATAACTAGCATCCACGATTAACTCCGGACATCACAATGTCTCCAGCCAGTGAGAATCAGCTGCATGGATACACCAAGGAGTATACCTCGTGCTAGTCTCGACAGAATTGATGGTGTCCAAATCCATCAATTCATCGACTAGGGATAATTCTGATACATCACAATTACACATGTAGAGATACTCACTAGTTGTGATCCAATCACAAATTCTCTCATGCTGTGAATCGTATCGTGGACATTCAGTAAATGAGTTTAAGATCCAATCAAATATATTAAACATGTATACTCAAATAGTGAATCTTCATTTATCATATAAATGGTTCATACATAAGGCGATTGCCTTAGGACATCTCTCATATATTACTAACAGACTCCCACTTGGCCTAATGCCAATCGCTACGGTATCCAATACCATAAGCACTAACACGACCCTCAAACTTACTTTGAGGTAATGCTTTAGTCAAAGGATCCGCTAAGTTCCTTTCAGTGGGAATTTTCTCGATTTGTATTTCGTTCCTACTGATGATCTCTCTGATAAGATGATAGCGGCGAAGCACATGTTTGGATCGCCGATGAGACCACATCAAGTTCAAAGATGAACTTCTTGATCCAAACCGCTTCCTTTGCTGCTTCCAAAGCTGCAATGTATTCTGCCTTAGTGGCAGAATCCGCTATAGTGTCAAGCTTGGAACCTTTCCAACTTATTGTGCCTCCATTCCCGGTGAATACATACTCAGACTGAGACATGGAATCATCCTTGTCTGTCTGGAGCTGGCATCCGTATACCCACGTATCACCATGTACCTTTCTTCATATATTAGGAACACATCCTTAGTTCTTCTCAAGTACTTAAGGATCGTCTTAACAGCCGCCCAATGATCCATTCCTGGATCGGACTGGTATCTGCTCGTGACACTCAGAGCGTACGATACATCGGGCCTTGTACATAACATAGCATACATGATAGATCCTAATGCGGATGCATAGGAAATCTTACTCATGCAAATCCTCTCGTCTTATGTGCGCGGACACATAGACTTCGAAAGGTGTACCCCATGCCTGATGGGTAGGAAACCTTTCTTGGATTCCGACATGCTAAACCTCTTTAGCACTCGGTCTATATATGTAGACTGCGAAAGACCAAGCAACCGTTTCGATCTATCTCTATAGATCTTAATCCCGAGGATGTAGGTTGCTTCTCCCAGGTCTTTCATGGAGAATGTCTTGGATAACCAAACCTTAACTGACTGTAAGATTGACACATCGTTTCCTATAAGTAATATGTCATCGACATACAATACTAGGAACACGACTGCACTCCCACTGACCTTCTTGTACACACAAGGTTCGTCTGGATTTTGTGAGAAATCAAACCTTTTGATCGTCTCATCAAAACGGATATTCCAGCTCCTGGATGCTTGCTTCAATCCATAAATGGATCGTCGCAACTTGCATACCTTGGTTTTATCAACCGATGTGAAACCCTCAGGCTGTATCATATACACGTCCTCGAGCAAGTTTCCATTAAGGAAAGCTGTTTTCACATCCATCTGTCATATCTCATAATCATAATGAGCCGCTATGGCCAGGAGCATCCGAATGGATTTAAGCATAGCTACAGGCGAATAGGTTTCGTCATAATCAACACCTTGTTTTTGATGATATCCTTTCGCCACCAATCTAGCCTTATAGGTAATCACATTACCATCCATGTCAGTTTTCCTCTTGAAAACCCACTTGTACCCTATAGGCTTTATGCCTTCAGGTGGGTCAACCAAGTTCCAAACTTGGTTTTCATACATGGAATCCATTTCTGACTTCATGGCACCAAGCCACTTATCCCTTTCTGAACTTGTCAGCACTTCTTCATAACTGGTAGGCTCCTCATCATCAATGAGTAACACGTCGTTCGATTCACTTACGAGAAATCCATATCTCTCAGGAATATTGCGTGTACTACCAGATCTACGAAGATGTGGTATTACAATAGGTCCAGTCGATTGCTCATCACTATGAGTTGTCGACTGTTGTGCTTCACCAGGTATCTCATCAATGTCTATTTGAGTCTCTCGAGCCTCCTCAAGCTCGACGACACTCCCACTGTTTTCTTGCAAGAGAAACTCTTTCTCTAGAAACACAGCATGCCTTGAAACAAACACCTTTTGTTTCACAGGATGATAGAATTGGTAACCCCTTGTTTCCTTAGGGTATCCAATAAATAGACATTTATCAGACTTAGCATCCAATTTGTCTGATACTGTCCGCTTCACATAAGCAGGACAACCCCATATCTTCAAGTAAGATACATGAGGTTTCTTACTATTCCATATCTCATATGGAGTAGTTGAGACTACCTTGGTAGGCATTCTGTTTAACAAGTAAACAGCTGTCTGAAGTGCATAGCCCCAAAAGGACTTGGGAAGAGTCGCATGATTCATCATTGACCTGACCATGTCCAACAAGGTCCGGTTACGCCTCTCAGATACACCATTATGCTGTGGTGTATATGGCGGAGTCCATTAAGACAATATGCCATTGTCTCTTAGATAATCAAGAAACTCTTGACTTAAGTATTCACCACCTCGATCCGATCGAAGTATTTTAATACTTTTGTCATGTTGTTTCTCTACTTCATTTCTGAATTCTTTGAACCTTTCAAAGGCTTCAGACTTGTGTTTCATCAAGAACACATACCCAAACCGTGAGTGATCATCGGTGAAGGTAATGAAGTAGCTATAGCCTCCTAAAGATTGAGTTGACATAGGTCCATATACATCACTATGTATTAGGCCTAGCAACTCTCCCACTCGTTCACCTTTTCCCGTAAAAGGTAACTTAGTCATCTTGCCTTTTAAGCATGATTCGCATGTATCGTATGAATCCAATTCAAACGATTCCAGAATTCCACATCGGTGTAATTCGGACATGCGTTTCTTGCTTACATGGCCAAGATGACAATGCCACATGTAGGAGTCTATTTGATTATCCTTTCGAGCACGCTTGTTGCTCGCTTCGATATTGCAAATGTCACTGGATACGTCCAACGTATAAACACCATTGCTTAAAGTTCCAGTCCCATAAAGAACCCCATTCAAAGTTATGTAACAACAATTGTTACTAAACGTCAAATGGAAACCATTTCTATTTAAACAAGAAATAGAAATGATGTTCTTTATCAACGAAGGAATATAAAAGCAATTGTCCAGTTCTAAGACAAGTCCTGCAGGGAGTTTCAACAAATACGTTCCGATGGCGAGTGCAGCAACCTTTGCTTCATTCCCAACACGTAAATTTGACTCTCCCTTGACGAGTCTTCTTCTATTCCTTAGCCCATGTATGTCATTACATATATGTGAGCCACATCCAGTATCAAATACCCAAGTGTCTGAGGAAATAGAATGACAATCAATAAAGAAGATTTCTGAAGAAGATGGGGCATCCGATGCCTTATCCTTCTTCACGGACTCAAGATAAATCTTGCACTTTCTTCGCAAATGGCTCTCCTTGCCATAATGATGGCAAGTTTCCTTTTGTGTTAGTTCTACCTTCTTAGCCCTTCTCTTCTTTCCCTTCTACTGTTCCTTTGACTTCCTCTTAGAACCTTTCTTCGAGGAATCAACTAACAGCACCGTCCCCTGCTCATGCTTCTCAGAAGACTCCACAGTCTTCAGCATATTGAGCAGTACCACAGATGAACCTCCTAGCATCTCAGAGGTGAAGAGGAGCTTTGAGACTTCGAACCTTTCGAATCTCACTTGCTCATCAACCAACTCACAAAGATGAAGGACTACGATATGAGCATCCATATGCTCATGCTGCTTTCGTAGCTTGGGTTCCATCGTGGCTAGCATGATGCAACTCATTTGTTCAGAATCACTTACATATTTCTGATAGGCCAATAATTGGTCCAGAGTTGCATTGTCACTAGGATGGGCGAGAAGAGGTGCTTCGAGGACATACGCAAGCTTTTCCACCTTGAGAATAATTCTCAAGTTTCTAAGCTAGTCCAAGAAGTTCGGCCCAGTCAATTTATTTGAATCAAAAATGGAACGCAAATTCAAACACATCATGATCAATATATTAACTTAGAAATACAAAACGAGCATATATGAGAAAGATGATTTTAAAATGCATCAATATACATTTATAAATCCCATTCATTTTTCGAATTTCAAAAACCCCAAAATCACTTCGGGAGATTGTAGGTCCATCTCCGAATGGGCTGATATCCATCATAGATAAGAACAACCTTGGAGTGAGTCCAACAAGCCATTCTTAGCTATGATGGTGGGTATCAAGTATACCGATTACATATCATGTATATGTAACTATCACAATGTGCTATCAACTAATTGAATGTTTACACATACATTGGGTTGTTAACACATTAACAAGTATGCATCATATGCATAGCACCCAACTTCACCTCTCTTCACATCGACCTTGGAGTGAGTCCAACAAATCGATGCTCCAAGTTAAAGCCGACCCATTAATCGCGAAATAGTTTTAATATGGTTAGAGCGCATTCAACCAATTAGCCAGGCTTGGAGTAAGTCCAACAACCCAAACTAACGATTGACCTCTCGACCATATTAGAGTTAAACTATTCTAATGATTTGAACATGTTCAGGTTCGAGCCAGGCTTGGAGTGAGTCCAACAACCCAAACAGGAAACAGAACTCTGGTTCTAACCATATTAATGGAAGGTGTAGGCTTTAATATTGAGTTAGGGTTTTTATGTCTCATCCTCTTTGCATGCAAATAACTATTATCTACATGGCATGGCATACATGGCATACATCTACATGTCACGACACGCATGGCATAATGTTATGCATCTAATGCAATTACATGACATACAATTATGTCATGTATATAATTTCCTTATATGTCATAACTATTTATGGAAATAAAATATGTTTAAGATTTGATTCTCCAAATCAAATCATAATTAAATTAGGAAATAAATTTCCAAATCTAATCACATATTTTATTCATGGAATTATTTGATTAAGGAAAATCTATTTAGGAAACCAATTTCCTAAATCATTGAAACTACTTATGGAAATAAAATATTTTTAAGATTTGATTTCCCAAATCAAATCATGATTAAATTAGGAAACAAATTTCCAGAATCTAATCAAATATTTTATTTATGGAAAATATCAATTTCCATAAATACTTCCAACTTTCCAAAAGTAGAAGATTTCCATAAATACTTCTAGACTTTCCAAAATTGAAAAATTTCCATAAATACTTCTAAATTTCCAAAATTTAGAAAATTTCCAGAAATACATTATGACTATCGCAAAACCAATTTTACGATTATGTCGAAACACAACCTGGGCTCTGATACCACTGTTGGGTTTCCGACACCGCGGCGTGTGTGTGTTCGATCATGTTTCGTAAACATGAGCACAGCGGAAGCAATTAAAATAATAAATCTACATTTATTACAACACACACAACACACACATGCATATTACAACAAGTGTAGACATAACCGTAAATTAAAATTTGCAATAAAAGAAATTATCTACGTTATACCTTTCGTATGACGTGTAGCGGGAACGACATCAACCGAAACGATCCTCGTAAGAATCGTCTCTATCCGTATCCACGCCGAGCTCCTCGGGATGACTTCGCTAAGTCACGAGCTTCGTCTTCATACGGGTTACTAGCCTCGTGTTGAAGACGACGTGATCGAGAGATGATCATGATCCGAATCCAAATTCGGATCCTAAAATGAGTTCTCAAAACTCGCTTCTCCGGAGAGGTATTCGTCAACCGTTTGACGAATCCTTCGTCCCCCACCTCAGAGGATTACCGGAGATCAAATCCCCGGTAAGTTAGCCGCTGTCGGAGCACTAACCGTCGTCCAAACGACGCTCCGACGAGAGGAGGAGAAGCTGTCCAGAAAACTGGACAGCTTGGTGGAGGATATAGGCGCCGGCCAACCAAGGAAAGAAAAGGCTCACCTTGATGCCAAACCTATAGGAGATCACCGGAGGGTCGCCGGAGGTTCACCGGCTGAAGCTTGGTCGCCGGCAACAAGTTGGACGGTGGCACAAGAGGTTGGGCGGCGGCACTCTAGGGTTGGCGCCGAAAACCTTCTTCAAGGGGTGGGCGGCAACTCCAAGGGCTAGGGTTTGGATTAGGGCTTAATTATCCATTAAGCCCTCTTTTATAGAGAACTAATTCTCTTAATGGTTAATGGATCATATCCATAAAGCCCGTTAACCCGCTCCATTAAGATAAGTTAAAATAAACCAAACCATGATGGTTTATTTTAAGTTAAAACGAACCGAACCAACCTTTGGTTCATTCGTTTAATATAAACCAAACCCTTTGGTTTATTCTCATCCATTGGATTAGAACCAAACCATTTTGGTCCATCCATTATGTCTTCATAAGACACGGCCCATCCACGCTTCCATTGCGACTGAAACAATTTCATGCTCGCTTTATGTTTGGTCCAACCAAACATAGTTTCTCTCGATGCGAGAATCCCATTCTCAAGCTCGTTTTAAATCCTTTGGATTACACTCGTTGTGCGTGTGACCAAATAGGTTCTCGGTTTATGTTGGCCGTCTATAATTAACCATTAATTATAGAACGATCATGAGTGGCACCTAGTAGTACATCATGATCCTCAATTAACCGAAAAGATCAACGGTTGATCCAGAACTATTCCTGAAACCCTTCAGTAGCTCGAATGAATCGTGCCCCATTCCCTTCACTCATCTTATACCCACTTGGTTCAGGACATGGTCTATTGTGTCAGTCCCCACTAGGCTGACTACGTCACACCTAGCCCAAGTATCATTTCCTCGTCCTACGGATTCTAGTTACTCCACATGTATCGAAGAGTACCTTACTCTAAACATGTAATGCTTTGGCCAAAGACTTTAGTAACAATCCGACGAGAGGCCATGGGTATACATCTCCTCGCAAGGAGTGGTGAATCCTTTCTAGGCTATTCAAACACCTTCGATCACTTCGACTTATACCCAATCATCCCGGGTCCACATCTCCTTAGAGATGTTTGCTTAAGATGTCAAAGCATAAGTCTCCATGATCAAGATGACTTGAATACCGCAAGTCAAAGGAACATCGCACTTAAGCCACAGTAAGAACTTCATTGACATATCTATATATGCAGAGAACCATATGAAGTCTTACGGTTGGTCACTTCAATGAACTAGTTACCATAACTAGCATCCACGATTAACTCCGGACATCACAATGTCTCGGCCGAGAATCACCGCTTGGATACACCAAGGAGTATACCTCATGCTAGTCTCGACAGAATTGATGGTGTCCAAATCCATCAATTCATCGACTAGGGATAATTCCGATACATCACAATTACACATGTAGAGATACTCACTAGTTGTGATCCAATCACAAATTCTCTCATGCTGTGAATCGTATCATGGACATTCAGTAAATGAGTTTAAGATCCAATCAAATACATTAAACATGTATACTCAAATAGTGAATCTTCATTTATCATATAAATGGTTCATACATAAGGCGATTGCCTTAGGACATCTCTCATATATTACTAACATGATCTATTTAGATCAGCCAAAGACACCTGTGTATACTCTAGGGTTGGTTTATGACTGGAGGGTTGATATTGTAGTGACATGGTGTCATACAATTATCATTGTCATTGTGATGATCGATATATCATCAGCTTAGAGTAAGTAGGATGCATGTGTATGGAGGACGACAATTTCATACTTAGTATGAATTTTATGATTTTTGATTAAGTTGTTACACTAATTAATGATTTAGTCACCACGGGATTTGAGAATCGTGTATTCTGGACACGATTGGTTCAGGTTGTGGTTGTTGAAGTTGCATAACTTAGCCACTGTTGATTGTGGTAGTTGGAGTTGCGTACTCGGCCACCATAGTGGTTTTTTCCTTGTATGATTTGGTTAATACTGTAGGTGTGGATAGAATGCTTGGCATTACTAAACCACGGACTTGTTTGACTAAGAGAGTGATAGAAATCATTTAGTCGGAAGCTGGTGAAACTAGTTTACAGGACCTAGACGGCGGTTAACTTTTACACGAGTATTAATTAAATCTTCCAGGGTGGATAAAAGGAAGTTGTAAGCAAATGTATCGTTACAGGGATTGGAGTGAATCCGATACAGTTGCATGAGGTGTATCTTATGCTTATGATAGTTAAGAAACTACTAGATAAACTATTATACACGTGATGTGGTGTTAACAGATATGATATCGTGTAGTAGTGATATGGAGCAGGAATGCTCATGGGATTTTTTTAACTAGCTATTGGGTAGCTACTATAAAGTTGCTAGAACGTGAACAGTTGCAATTTGCGAGACTGATCACTATAGTTTTCCATGCACTTACAGAGTGTGTGGAGTAGATTTTGGACGGTAGATGGACTTCCCTTGTGAGAAGATAATTTCCCGTCTCTAATATGGATACGTGTTCTGGACACGCATCCACTTAAGAATGAGTTGCTACAGGAGGCGCATTATTTGAGATTTGCTATACATTCTGATGGTACTTGGTTGTACCAAGATTTGAAATGTTTATACTGGTGGAACGGTATGAAGAGAGGTATAGCAGATTTTGCAGCTCGATGTTTAGTATGCCAGCAAATAAAGGTTGAACATCAGAAATCCGTTGGATTGCTTCAGGAGATTCCGACTTTCGGAATGGAAGTGGGAGCATATCACGATGGATTTCGTTACGGGATTACCTAGAACCCGTAAAGGACATAATGTGATTTGGGTGATCGTGGATCGACTAACCAAATCCGACCATTTCCTTCCTATTCTTAGGACGGACCCGTTAGACAGTCTGACTGAGTTATACTATTGAGAGATTGTCAAGCTGCATGGCGTACCTTTAAGTATTATATCTGATAGAGATCCATGATTTATCTCGTGGTTTTGGCAGAGTCTACAGCAAACCATAAGCACAGAGCTTCGGCTTAATACTGCATTTCATCCACAGACAGATGGACAGGCTAAGCATACCATTCAGACATGGGAGTGGATTGGGGTGTAGCTTACCGATTGGCTTTACCTCCGACACTTGCAGGTATTCACAACATATTTCATGTTTCTATGTTGAGGAAATACGTATCACATTCAGATCATGTTCCGAAAGAGGTTCCGATACCACTCCAGGCGAATGCGACTTATGAGGGGATTCCAGAGTGAATTCTTGATCGCAAGGAGCGACAGTTGCGAAACCAAACCATCTGACTCATAAAGGTTGGATGACAGCATCATACAGATGAGGAGGCTACGTGAGAGCTGGATGATGTTATCCGAGCTTGGTACCCTCATCTAGATACTTGAGATGGTTGTTATAACATCTCGTACTCATACATGAGTCAGAAATTTGGGGACCAAATTTTTATTAGTGGGGGAGAATGTAAAATACCGAAAAAAAATAATGCTTGTTAAGTAGGAAAACACCCTATGGAATTTTCCAGAAATTTTTAGAAATTTTCCTGGACTTAAATGGAAATTTCTATGGCTATTGCAGGGAAAGATTTAATAGGCTTTGGGAAAAGTCTGTTTGGGTCATCTGCTTATGAGGGATTAATAGGGTTTAATCGACCTAAGTTTAAATATAAAAACCTTGAATTAAATGGATGGATAAGAGCTGGTGTAAGCTCGAACTCAACTTGTTGCAAATTCAATCCGTTTGCGAAACCCGATCCGCTTACCCGTTCCTTTATTTCCTCGCCGATTTCATTACCAGCGCCGAAAGTTTTCTCCCCGACTCTTCCCTTCCGAAATGCGTGACTTCACCTTTTTCCCCGATTCTTCTTCCCAATCGTCGCAAACCTTTCCCCTCTCTCGATTTTAGCCACCGTTTCCCTTTCTCCTTCACTTCACCGTCGCCGCTCGAGCCCAAGTTTGATCGACCGCCGCACAAGCCCCATCGCACGCGACCGTCAGACGCCGGTCCGGGAGCCAGCTTGGTGAGGTTGTCACCGACGTTGCTGCTGCCCACAACCTTTCATCACCTCCGCCCCATCGTCGCCACTTCATCGGAGATCTCCAGCCGAGCAGTTGGAGATTTCGCGAGCATAGTGATGCCACCATCGCCGACTTCTTCCTCAAATCTGTGCGCGATCTTCCTTCCCCAGATTTCTCCTTGATTCCCATCTGAAGATCTACCTAGAACTTCTTCGACCAGATCTCAAGCTTGCCTCATTCGAATCTAGGGGTTTTTGGGGGTTTCACTGCCGATCAGCGCCGGAGCTAGGTAAGGTCTGATTATCCCCTTACTTTGGACGAAGGTCGAGCTCCTAGTCGTAGATTCCCTCATTTGACTTGATCTGTTGAATCGGGCAGTACCCATGGAACATAACAGCTCGGGGAAAGGAGCTATTTTCTCCAATTTATGTCGGAGGTTGGTGAGGACTGTGCTGTGAGGTAAGCCTTGGTATATTATTGTTCACAGCAATTGGTAAGGATGGATTACTATGGTTCACAACAACATTGAGTGTGGATAACTCTGTTTTGCAGCAGGGCCTAGATGTTCCGACAATAGCTAGGATCTCCGACCTGGGTTCTAGTGGCATGATCTGATCTGTGAGCGACCAGGCGATTTAAAGTGGTAAGACTTCATCTTTTGATTTATGATGTTGTTGTGTTAGATATGTTGTATTATGTGGATTGGTAGAGATGGTCGGTTGTTCGACATCTGACAAGCAAATTTGTGGTTCAGGATTGTGCCGGAAAGAAGATTGGATGCCTATGTTGGGATCAAAGAATGGTGGTTTAGATTTGATATTATGATGTTGGAGTCAGATCTGATGATGATCAAGAAGTTGAGCAGATGAAAACAAGGCTTGGTAAGTATAGATTAGGTTGTTCATAGTTGTGTATCCGTTTTGTTTAGTAAACTGATTTGGATATGCTATAATTATGTAGTGATGATAGTACCTATTCATTACATGATGATGTTTGATTTATTTAGATTAAATTGAGACCAGACTCTTTAAACAGATTAAGAAGTGGTTGAGATGAAAACAGCGTGAGGACTTTGATATGAGGCAGGTTCACGGATGTGAAGACAACTTGAATTCTCACATAAGTCGTCAAAACAAGTGGGTAATTCCTACCCTGGTCAGGTAGTTTTAAATGCATGCAGATTTAGATACATGATCATCTTATATGATCATGTTACCTTGACTCTGTTCTTATTTACTCTTGTGCTTGATACCTTACCGTTGGCTGTTAACTCCATTACTGCTATCATGTTACATTTTATCATGATTAGGAGTTATATATATAGGTGATGTAAGTAACCTAGAATTTGTTTAGTTAAGTGCAAATAGTAAAGTTCGGATGACAACCTGATTGTAAATTGGGCAAAGAGGTCATCTGTGGTACTTAGGTTGCATGTTTACCACCGACCATGTATTGTGTAAATGGTCAGGTGAATGGTACTTAGTGTGTCGCTATGGACTGATGGTCCTAGCTTGATATAATCAATTTGAGTACGACTCTCTACAAGATAGAGAGTGCATCAATTAGATTGGTATGACTCTCTATAGGATAAAGAGTTCATCGATCAGTTGAGTATGACTCTCTATAGGATAGAGAGTGTGTCCATCAATTGAGTACGACTCTCTGCAGGATAGAGAGTGTGTCAATTAGATTGGTATGACTCTCTATAGGATAGAGAGTGTTATGATCAGTTGAGTACGACTATCTGTAGGATAGAGAGTGCGTTGATCTGATTAGTATGACTCTCTGTAGAATAGAGAGTCTATGGTGGATGTCTATATGTGAGACATTGCATTCATGTCATTTGCATGAACGCTGGCGATGTGGTCTCCGTTGTGGTTGAGAGGGTTGTCAGTCATCTTGTCTCCACGGTTACTCATAGGAGTAACTGGTGTGAGGGAAAAGCATTTATTGTGTCGCACTCTACCACTATAGACGGTAGTAGTTGGAGTTGCGTGCAGTTGTCCTGGGTGTGTGGCACTCGACCACTCATAGGTAGTGTTAGTCGAAGTGGTCAGCAGCAGGGACCCCCGTTGTGTAGCGAGCTCTTTACGCTCATATGCTACTTGATCATACTGCCAACTCAGCCACTCTAGAGCAGTGGTTGGTGTTGAGTTGGGACAATTGTCATGTCGTTCCACCTAGGCCACACTGGGGTCGTGGTAGCGAGTAGCAGTGCGTAGGCATGACCATGCATGCTGCATTGCCGTGACTTATGACATTTTTACATATTGCCATATATATACATATATGCATGTATATATATATATATATATATATATATATATATATATATATATATATATATATATATATATATATATATATATATATATATATATATATATATATATATATATATATATATATATGGATGGTTGTGATTAATATATATATATAGATGCAGTCTATATATATATGCTTATTGTGATGTTGAATTTGATTGTACTATGCTTGCTGCATTTGGTTGTACATCATATTCATGCATGTTTCTTGCATCTGTTATACGGTTGTATCGGGTACTTGTATATTTGTTGGACAGACCATTAGATACCTTGACCTGTATCATGAGTATATTGTGAGTTAGTATTACTCTTCTGTAAAAAGGTTAGAACTGCCAACCTAGCAGCCTCCGGCCCCCCGTCCCAAGGAGGTATTCGCGAAGGAGTTAATCACGGGGCAGCCCACCAGGGACATTACCCCGCATGGGATGATCCTTTGGCCTTTAACGGGCTGGTACCAGCAGAGGAGGGGGGGTCTGCTACGACTGGGGGGAGGATTAATCCTGCCACCCCAGGGATCGAACCCTGCCCTCATCTGCAAGCACCCTCTGCCTTAACCAACCCGCCATCCCCATGGGGATGAGTTAGTATTACTCTTCCTGTTATATATGTTGGATACATTCTTAGGTTGGATCAGAGTAGCGTAGTAGACTTTTAGGTATGTCTGCATTATACGTTGTTTATTTGGTTAGACAGTATATGCATGTATTTATATACTGTGTTGTTATACCTGTGGTACCTTTAAGTTATGTTGTTGAATTACATGTGATATTCAATATATACATGGTTTTCCTATTACCTGCTGAGTTTTACTCACCACCACAGACCCTGAGTTTTTGTGTTGCCCAGGTAACAGGTAGTCGACTTCGTGATGGACTTGAAGCACCGTTGGCTGGCATCGTCTCATCTCAACTCCGAGAGTCTGGGTTTTTGGGTTTTCATTGGTGTTCTAATATGGATTTGGTTTATGTGATGTTCTGTAGTGATTGAACATTGTAAATGTTGTATCTTTCTTTTTCTGGTTTTGTTATGGTGTTCTGAGTTGGTGTTAGTCATACCGGTATGCATGTGTGTAGTTGTGGTGTTGTTGTATTATGTTTCCGCTGTGTTTTGTGTATTTGTTGTATTTACCTTTATGTGTTATGTTTATTGTGGGCCCAAGGGTCTTGTATTAACGGGATATGTTGCCACGTATAGGGGAGATGCTGTCCGTTTGATTTTCGACTCGGCATACTCTCGGGGCGTGACATATGACACGACAAGAGGAGAGTTGGTTGTGGCATAGGCGACTTGCTCACACCAACTTTAGAAATATAATAAAGTTAAGTGAAACTAATCTAGTCAGAGGGTTGCCCAAACTTAAAAATATTGAAAACAAAGTTTGTAATGTTTGCCAACAAGGAAAACAAACTAAGTCTCAACATAAATTAACTGATCAAGATCGAACAAGCTCAATACTCGAGTTAATTCACTTAGATTTATTCGATTCACATGGAGTAAAATCATTAAGTGGACCTATATTGTTTTGTAATAGTAGATGATTACTCTAGATTTACATGGGTAAAATTTTTAAAACATAAAGATGAAACATTTGAAGTATTTAAAAATTTTAGTAAACAAATAGAAAATGAAAAAGATCGTAAGATAAAAAGAATACGAAGTGATAACGGAGGAGAGTTTAAAAATAAAAAATTTACAATAATGTGTTCAGAAAATGGATATCATCATGAATATCCATGTCCTAGAACACCTCAACAAAACGGAATACTAGAAAGAAAAAATAGAACTCTACAAGAAGCCTCTAGGTCAATGATAAATTAATATAATCTACCTAGTTATTTATGGGCCAAAGCAATAAACACTGCATGTTATGTGCAAAATAGAGTAATAATTAATAAAATACATAACAAAACTTCTTATGAAATTTTTAATAATAAAATACCTTCAATAAAATATTTAAAGGTATTTGGTTGTAAAGTATTCATTTTAAATATGAAAGACCATTTAGAAAAATTCTCTTCAAAAATCGATGAAGGAATATTTTTAGGATACTCGAACACTAGTAGAGCCTATAGGCTTTATAATAAGAAAACTCTAAAAATTGAAGAAACAACAAATGTAAAATTTGATGAGGAAGAGATCACTAATAAACAATCAAATAAATTGAAAGATAATCAAAATGAGCTAAATAAAATTACACATGATGAAGAAGAACAAATTAATACAAACTAATGTAAAGAAAATTTAAAAACATCTAGAATTAATCCTAATCATCCGCTAGATCAAGTATTAGGAAATCCAACTTTAAGAGTTCAAACTAGATCAACTCTAAGAAACTTAAGTCAAATCACATTAATATCAAAAATAGAACCAAAATCAATAGAGGAGGCCTTACCAAACACTGATTGGATTATAGCAATGCAAGAAGAATTCGCACAATTCGATAAAAATGAAGTGTGGAACCTAGTACCTCCACCTGCAAATAAATCAATAATAGACACTAAATGGGTGTTTAGAAATAAATTAAACGACCAAGGAAAAATCGTTAGGAATAAAGCTAGATTAGTAGCTAAGGGGTTTAGTCAGGTAGAAGGGCTAGACTATGATGAAACTTATGCCCCAGTAGCTAGATTTGAGTCAATTAGAATGTTGCTAGCATATGCGGCACATAAAGGGTTCAAATTATACCAAATGGATGTAAAATTTGCATTTTAAATGGAGTAATAAAAGAAGAAGTGTACGTAGGTCAACCCCCTGGTTTTGAGAGCTTAGAATACCCTAATCATGTATATAGATTAAGAAAGGCATTGTATGGATTAAAACAAGCTCCTAGAGCCTGGTATAAAAGACTATTCTTGTAAGGGATCGTTTGAAGGCTAGAGGGGGGGGGGGTGAATAGCTCTTTTCGTTTCTACAAAAATAATTAGCGGAAGCAAACACAAGTAATATATGTAAAAACAAAAACCAATGCTAACAAAGCCTTTATGTGGTTCGGAGATAACGCTCCTACTCCACGGCGATCCTTAAGGTGGATCAACCCAAGCAATTTCACTATGAAGCTTTCTCTTTACAAAGACCTCCTCTTCTTACAAAAGATGACAATGAAGATTTGAGAGGAGAAAGGAGATTAATATACTTAGAAAGCTTTGGAAAACTTGTAGGAGCTTAGAAGGAAGATCAGAATATAAGCATTAGGCTCTTCTTGCTCCCCTTGGGCTCTTTTTATAGGAAAGAGCCTCTTTTCCGTTGAGGTCTATCGATCATTGGTGACTTTCATCGATCGTCACATCTAACGGCACGGATTATGGATTCGCGGATTTCGTCATCGCCTAACGGAAGACTATCACGATCGCCACCGATGGCGATCGATAGATCGCTGAGCCAGCGATCGGCCACACCATATTTATGGCGATCGACCGCCAATTATGGCGATCATGCCACCTTGTAGCCGCAGTGAAGTCGAGTCGATCGTTACCGCCCAGGATAACCCTCACCGATGATAACAGCCTTCCAAACTCTAATGCTATATTTTAAAGGCGGTTCGACACCATGTTCCATCGCACACTCAAGTATGACTAATTCATACTTGAAAACATAACCTAAGCCTAGACTTAACCTTCTAGCTTCTCCATTAGCCTTGCGTCTCTGGGATTTCTCTGAGTCCACGACTCCATCCATGCGCTTGCCTTCAATAGCTTCCTTCGGTTTGTCATGCTTTAGGTTTCTTCTTTGCCAAAATGTACGCTTGGACTTCGCCGCCAAGACTACATGCTTGGACTTATGCCGCCAAGACTTTCCTTTGGTCTTCCTTTTCCAAGGACTTGGACTTTACGCCAAGACTACATGCTTGGACTTATCTTATAAGACCTTTCCTTGACTTCTCTTTGCCAAGATCACACTTGGACTTGTCTTTTACCAAGTCTTCATACTTGGATTTTCCTGTCACTTAAACATGTATACAATTAGATCAAAAACATTGCCTAACTTAGATGATTATCCAAACATCAAAATATATATAAATGCTTGGGCATTGTTGCACCAACAATCTCCCCCTTTTTGATGTTTGGCAATCATTTAAGTTAGACCTTTAATACATAAACATATTTCAATATGAATTCTAACTTCAATGTCCCTTCTCCCCCTTTGACATACAACAAAAAGGGAAGAGGTTATTCAATAAGTGCAGGAAAGAATTATAATTAACACATCTTGAACAAAGGTATAAAATTGATATGAAGCTCCCCCTAAATCCAAGACATGTTTCATGATAAACAAAACATAAGCAATAGGCAAATATGTCCTAGTCTTGCACCAACAATTATATAAATAAGGGATTTAGCTCCCCCTAAACCAGTGCACCAAGAAAATCCGCCTTTCCATACAAGGTATCATATATATATTGTGGAAATTGTATAATGTCCAAAATTGAACCTTTTAACCGATGAAAAAACCACTTTCCAAATAACTGCGGTTATATATGACCGATCAATAATATCTAATGATCGATATCGCATAAATCTGAATTTCGAGTTTTTCAGTCAAAGTTTGAAAATGCGTAGAAAATTACGTGGGTGTCCAAAAATCACGAAACTTGGCATACACATTCTATTCGACTAGTATAACATATGAAAAATATTAGACGAAAAACATGTTCATCAGATTGATGGATTGATACGATATTTAAAACAACAAAAATCATGACACAAAAAGTGTAATTGTATCGTATCAACATTCAAAACTTCGTACTATATTCTCAACTTCTAAACTTGATAAACAATAAATTGTAGGCACTAGAAGTGAATAAAACAATTTCATATCATCAATCAAAAGTCATTACATAAGTAGGAGTTTATGCCGCATATACTACCAAAAAGAGAATAACAAAGAAAATAAGCAAGCATCCATCGGTGCCGATGACGAACCATCGTAGGTGGGTGTCCAGTGCGGCAGGCGAAGAATCGCCAAGATGTCCTCCGCGCCGATGCACCTCTCTCACGAGGAGAGGAGCTCCGATGCTCTAGGCGCAGCTCCTCTAGGCGTGTGTCCACCCGCTCGCAAAGCATCGGCGCGCAGGGATGTGTCCGGTAGAATAGTATCGCTGCAGCAGCTCCCGCAGTTTCCCCTGCCCTCAACACTCGGCACTACCTCCCTCCTTCGCAAAGACCATCCTCAAGAACACCTTCCGCGGTCCCGATAAGACGGATCCTCGCCGGCCTTCAGCCCGCCTAATGAGAAACTCCGTCGAGTCATCTGATCATATTTCCTATTCATGATTTTAATGACTCCTATATTCACATCAATGCCCACAGAGCTGAGCCATTGAGTGAGGACATTTCCAAATGGTATGTGAACCTTCCCATTGTTTGGTCTTATGAAATGAATGATGCATTGGAAGGTATTTAGACCAATGTCAATGTCTAAGTATTGACGAAAGAAATGCATGAGAAGTAGATGTGGAGGGCGAACCAAGGCCAAACCACGGGTAACAATGGGAAGAAGACAATGAGCAATGACCTTATAAAGGACATTGTCAGAAGCAGACAGTTCTTGTGATTGAAATAAATTGGTGTTCAAAGGTCGAGGATAGTGATAGAAGGTATCATGAAGGGAATCTAAAGAAATCTCCTCAAAGGGAGATGGAAGAGGTTCACTCCAAGATGGATATAGAGTGAAATCACTCTCGGAAGGAAGACATCCGAGAAAATCGGTCCAGATCTGGGATGAAATCAGATCGCTTGAGCAACGCGAGTCCGGTATCTCAGCCCATCTCCAACCGGTCGTAGGTTGTTGAAAAATTCAGAGAGGAGGGTGATGTTTACGTGATGTTCACAGAAGACCAACGACTCAAGGTTGTAATGTTGGATGATTTGAACTATGTCGAAACAAAAGTCTTTAAGAAACTTGGAATCCATTGACCTAGGTGGAATGAGTTGGAATTTGTTTTTATGAAACACACTCTCAAGGGCGGAATTTGGAAATCTAGGATCAACAGAGGGTTGAGGGTTCAACGGGCCCTCATTGGTCGGAGGTGCCCGGGTGCGCTTAGTAGCAACATGCTTAATTCTAAATGGGCGAAACAAACAACAAAAAAAATGCACAATGTAGGTTGATGATGCATGAGCAAGATAAGCATAGGTTAGTGAAAATCATAGGAACAAAACAAAACAATGATCATGAAAGAAAATATACCTAGGTGGCATGGTGAACAAGGATTAGTGCCGGACAACGAAACCCTAGCAAGTGTCTGGACCCTAGAACGCGACCGGAGGGACACGAGAAGCTTCTCGAGTTGGAGAGCACTGATTACGTGTCGATGGAGTCGCCGGAAAACAAAAAGGAATGGCAAAAAGGTGCGGTGGACGATCGTCGGAAGAGGAAAGAAAGAGAGAAGTGATCGACCCGACGTGAACCATACATGATTTCGATCGGGCCGATCGCCATAAATGGCGATCGGGCGAATCGATGGTGATCGAATCGACCCGACGATACACGAACTATTTCAGATGCGGCGTCGATCGCCATAAATGGCACCTGATCGATGGGATTATCGATCGCCATAAATGGCGAATCGATAACGAACCGGTGAGCTTGGTTCGATATTGGCGAATCAAGCGTTAGGCGTAGGTACGGTCGATATCGATCGATAACAATTTTGGCGATTTAAAAATTCATAATTAATTCAATAAAGACCAAAAAATCACGAAATTTCGTGGGTAATATTGTTAGATCATTTCCTATCAAGGAAAAATTATTTTAAAGGTATATTACCTCTAGATTTTGATATTGACACAATCTTGAGATTTTGCAAAAGTTATGATATCTTTGCAAAACTTTGTATCACTTTGGCTTATCAATAGGAATTTGTTTCTCAAGGTTTGATAGACATAGTTTATATTTTATTTTATTTGACATTTCCAATCATATTCTTGGAGCTATATGCACATTAATCGTACATAGGCCTTCCCAATGATTGGTCCAATGAAGGATTAATGTTTCTAGATGACACTTTGGTTCATAGTAATGCATCATAACAAGCATGATGAACCAAGTGCATCTCCCTAACATCTCACATGTTGTCTAGGTGGCTCAATACAAAAATCATGGTTTCCTAAGTGTTTTGTGAGATGGTTAAAGGTATAAATCCTAGTATTTCTATAGAATCATGCAAAACTACACTTCTATTCTACAAAGCACATCCCAAGTTCTCTCCTAAGTGATGAAAATTCTAGTTCGGGGAGAGGCTTGGTAAAGATGTCGGCTAGGTTGGACTTAGATTCAATGTAATTAAGCTCAATGTCCCCCTTTGCCACATGGTCTCTAATGAAGTGATGTTTCACTTCAATGTGCTTGGTCCTAGAGTGATGCACGGATTTTTGGTCAAGTTAATGGTGCTCACATTATCACAAAGTACTTTTATGTTGGAGTAAGTTAGCTCATAATCTTCTAAGGTATGTTTCATCCATAATAGTTGAGCTACACAACCACCCATAGCAACATATTCGGCTTCGGTGGTTGATAAAGCAACACAAAGTTGCTTCCTACTACTAACTAACTAGGGAGGACCCAAGAAATTGGCATCCACCACTAGTACTTTTCCTATCCAATTTGCACCGGCATAATCGGAATCGGTATACCCAAGTAATTCAAATGACCTAGTCCTAGGGTACCATAGACCTACATTTAGTGTGCCCTTGACATATCTTAAAATTCTTTTAACGGCAACTAAATGAGATTCCTTAGCACATGATTGATACCTAGCACACATACCAACCGCAAATAATATGTCGGGTCTACTAGCGGTTAAATACAAGAGGCTACCAATCATGCTCCTATAAAGGGTAAGATCTATTTGTTTTCCTTCACTATCACTATCTATTTTGGCATTGGTTGCCATTGGAGTTGACACTACCTTAGCATTTTCCAAACCAAATTTCTTAATCATTTCCTTAGCATATTTGGTTTGATAAATGTAAATTCCTTCACTAGTTTGTTTAACTTGCAAACCTAGGAAGAAATTTAATTCTCCAACTAGACTCATTTCAAACTCTTTTCCCATATTTTGAATAAAGTCTTCAAGAAGCTCATCATTTGTTGACCCAAAGATAATGTCATCAACATACACTTGGGCTACAAAAATGTCCTTAGATGTTGACTTTATAAAGAGAGTTTGATCTATACTACCTTCAAATCCTTGGAGATTAGGAAAGTTGACAATCTTTCATACCAAGCCCGGGAGCTTGTTTCAAACCATATAAGGCTTTCCTAAGTTTGTATACATGGTTTGGGTAGTCCATATTTTCAAACCCGGGAGGTTGTTCTACATACACCTCTTCCTTAATAAACCCATTTAGGAATGCCGATTTGACATCCATTTGATGGAGTTTGAAACCCATATAGGAGGCATATGCTAAAAGTATTCTAATGGACTCTAATCTAGCAACCGGGGCATATGTTTCATCATAATCAAGTCCTTCAACTTGATTAAAACCCCTTGCAACTAATCGTGCTTTATTTCTAGTGATATTCCCTTGGTCATCTAGTTTGTTCCTAAAGACCCATCTTGTAGTAATAATAGTGTTTTCACTTGGTCTAGGAACTAACTCCCACTTGACTCCTATCAAATTGAGCGATTCATCTTGCATTGCTAAGATCCAATCCGGATCAAGCAATGCATCTTTAATGTTTTTGGGCTCAATTTGAGAAATTAGAGCTATATGACTAGTGGGGTCCCTATGGAATGACCTAGTCCTAACTCCTTGAGATAATTCACCCACAATTTGATCTAATGGGTGACTTTGATGAACTCTTATGGTTCTAGGAGGTGTATCAAGTTGAGTTTGATCATGATCTACTTCAATTCTATGTTCATTATCGGAATCATCCCTTACTTCCCCTTGATCCAATCCTCCCCCTTGATTATTACCCCCTAAGTTTAATCTTGAAATTGTTTGGTAATTTCTTGATTTTCATTATTTATGTCATCATCAATAGGGGATTTTCTAGGGTATGTATTTGAAGTTTCATCAAATTGAACATTTGATGATTCTTCAATCTTTTGAGTCCTTTTATTGTAGACTCTATATCCTACACTAGTGGATGAGTATCCAACTAGGATTCCCTCATCCGCTTTGGACTCAAATTTACTTAGGTTGTCTTTGGTATTTAAGATATAGACTTTACATCCAAAGACCTTAAAATAATGAATTGTTGGAATTGTACCATTCCACAATTCAAATGGAGTTTTTCCTAAAAACCTATGAATTAATACCCTATTTTGGATATAGCAAGCGGTATTAACCGCTTCCGCCCACAAGTAGCTAGGTAAGGAATATGCATTAAGCATTGTCCTAGCCGCTTCTTGTAGGACACGATTTTTCTTTCCACAACCCCATTTTGTTGGGGTGTTCTAGGACAAGAAAATTCGTGCTTGTACCCTTGTTCTAAGCAAAAAGTTGAAAAGTTAGAATTCTCAAACTCTCCACCATGATCACTACGGATCCGGTTGATTTTGAGTTTTCTTTCATTTTCTACTCTTTTGCTAAATCCTATGATTATTTCTAAGGTTTCATCCTTATTTTTCAAGAAAAACACCCAAGTAAACCTAGAAAAATCATCTACTATTACCAAGCAATATTTACTACCAATTATAGATGGGGTACTATGGCAATCAAATAAATCCATATGTAGCAATTCTAATGGTAAAGCGGTACTAAGTAAGTTTTTACCTTTGTGTGATGTTTTTGATTGTTTCCCTTCTTGACAAGCATCACACATCTTGTCCTTGAGATATTTGACTCTAGGCAATCCTTTGACTAGCTTCAATTTGGCTATTTTGGCTATATTCTTCATGTTTATGTGACCTAGTCTCCTATGCCAAAGCCAACTTTCTTCCTCTCAATGGTGCCCTTTCCTAAGATTTTAAGTTTGCCGCTATTACCAAAAGACACTTTTCCTTGGCTAGTGTGGTTGATAGTGGAGAATTTTCTCTCATCCCTGGTCATATGCTTTGAGCACCCACTATCAACTATCCACAAGCTTGGATCTTCTACCTCATCATCATCACTTGATGATGATTCATCACTTGAAGAGGAAGAAGACTCCTCGCTTGAGCTTCCGGTTTCTTCCAATGCCATGAGGGCTAAGTTCCGGGTTGAATGGCAAACTTCTTCACCGTCGGTAGACTCCTCCATACTTAGAGTGTCCCACGTTTGTGCCAACATCGCCTCCTTCTTCTTCTTTTCCTTCTTCTTCTTATCCTTCTCCTCCTTTTTCTTTAGTTCCGGGCAATTGGGCTTTATATGCCCTTTCTTGTTGCAACCAAAACACGTCACGTTAGAGATAGAATTTGAATTGTTAGAAGATTTACCTCTTGAGGATTGAAACATCCTCTTCACATCCTTCTTGGTGAGCCTCCTTGACTTCCCACCAAATTTCTTGACGTAGTGTGCTACCTCACTTGCCGACAACTCATCCTCACTACTTGATGAGTCCTCCTCGGATTCGGATGAGGAAGACACCTCCTTCTTTTCCTTTTTCTTCTTCTCCTTCTTTCCTACAACAAGAGCTATACCCTTCTCTTTGGATGAAGTGTTAGCTTGTTCATGCAATTAAAATTCACAGAATAACTCATCTAATTTAACTAATGAAAGATCCCTAGAGACCTTATAGGCATCTACCATTGAGGCCCATAAGGTGGTCCTAGGGAAGGCTTGTAGTACATACCTCACAAGGTCTCGGTTGTTGACCTTTTCACCTATAACGTGTAGTCCGTTGACTACCTCCTTGAAGCGCCCATGCATTTGGCTCACCGTTTCATTTGTCTTCATAGTGAAGCTTTGGAGTTGGCCAATCAAAAGATCCCTCTTGGCCCTTCTTGTCTCTTTGGATCCTTCGTTGAGTTCGATGAGCTTCTCCCAAAGCTCCTTTGCGGAGTTGAAAGGCCCGACCTTAGATAGTTGCTCCTTGGATAGACCACATTGAAGTGTGGTCGTTGCTTTTGCATTCGCTTGTGCTTTCTTGGCCATCTCTCTTGTCCAATCCTTTGTTGGTAGTGGTGCTCCGAATTCGTCGACCGGCTTCTCAAAACCATCTACAATGCTAAACCAATTTTCAATATCGTTCATTAAATAATACTCCATCCTACCTTTCCAATATCCAAAATCGTTGCCGTCGAAGAACGGAGGCCTCGCCGTGCTATACCCCTCTTGAAATGCCATCTTTGCTCCGGTTGATTGCTAGATCTTCCGATGCGATCCGCTCGATACCACTTGTAAGGGATCGTTTGAAGGCTAGAGGGGGTGAATAGCTCTTTCGCTTTCTACAAAAATAATTAGCGGAAGCAAACACAAGTAATATATGTAAAAACAAAAACCAATGCTAACAAAGCCTTTACATGGTTCGGAGATAACGCTCCTACTCCACGGCGATCCTTAAGGTGGATCAACCCAAGCAATTTCACTATGAAACTTTCTCTTTACAAAGACCTCCTCTTCTTACAAAAGATGACAATGAAGATTTGAGAGGAGAAAGGAGATTAATATACTTAGAAAGCTTTGGAAAACTTGTAGGAGCTTAGAAGGAAGATCAGAATATAAGCATTAGGCTCTTCTTGCTCCCCTTGGGCTCTTTTTATAGGAAAGAGCCTCTTTTTCCCGTTGGAGGTCTATCAGTCGACTGGTGACTTTCATCACGATCACCGATTCTAACGGCTTCTAAAACCGGATTCGCGGATTTGCCGCCGCTATCGCTAACGGAAGACTATCGATCGCCAACATGGCGTCGACCGATGTCGCCAGAGTCGACCGCACCGACCACGGGCCATTCTGTGGCGCGACCGCCAATTATGGCAATGATCGCCACCTTGTAGCCGCAGCCGAGTCGAGTCGATCGTTCATCGCCTCGACCGATAACCCCCGACCGATACAACACCTTCCAAACTCTAATGCTATATTTTAAAGGTCAGTTCGACCGACACCATGTTCCAGTCGACTGGCACACTCCAAGTATGACTAATTCATACTTGAAAACATAACCTAAGCCTAGACTTAACCTTCTAGCTTCTCCATCAGCCTTGCGCCTCTAGGATTTCTCTGAGTCCACGACTCCATCCATGCGCTTGCCTTCAAAAGCTTCCTTCGGTTTCGTCATGCTTTAGGTTTCTTCTTTGCCAAAGTACGCTTGGACTTTACGCCGCCAAGACTACATGCTTGGACTTATGCCGCCAAGACTTTCCTTTGGTCTTCCTTTTCCAAGGACTGCTTGGACTTTACACCGCCAAGACTACATGCTTGGACTTATGCTGCCAAGACCTTTCCTTGACTTCTCTTTGCCAAGATCACACTTGGACTTGTCTTTTACCAAGTCTTCATACTTGGATTTTCCTGTCACTTAAACATGTATACAATTAGATCACAAAACATTGCCTAACTTAGATGATTATCCAAACATCAAAATATATATAAATGCTTGGGGCATTGTTGCACCAACAATTCTCATACTTAAGTTCTAAAGGGTTCAGACAAGGTCAAATTGACTCAACGCTTTTTGTAAAAACCTTGAACAAAGACATTTTTATTGCTCAAATATACGTAGAAGATATAGTCTTTGGATCAACAAATTCAAATTTTTAAAAGGAAATTATAACCCTAATGGAACAAGAATTCGAAATGAGTTTAGTAGGTGAGTTAAACTTCTTCCTAGGTTTACAAATAAAAAAACAAGAGACGGTAATTATATATACCAAAATAAGTATGCAAGAGAGTTAATTAAGAAATTTGGTATGGAAAATGAAAAAGACATTAAAACACCTATGGCTACGAATGTTATATTAAATGAAGACAAAGAAGGAAAATATGTAGATCTAAAATACTATAGGAGTGTCATAGGTAGTTTACTTTACTTAACTGCAAGTAGACCCGACATACTATTTGCAGTAAGCATGTGTGCTAGATATCAAACATGTGCTAAGGAGTCACATTTAACACATGTCAAAAGAATATTAAGATACATTAAAGGTACAATTAATGTAGGAATGTGGTACCCAAGATCTAGTACTTTTGAGTTAATAGGATATTCTGACTCAGACTATGTAGGATGTAAACTAGATAGGAAAAGTACTAATAGAGGATGTCAGCTCTTAGGATCTTGCTTAGTAAGTTGGTTCAGTAGAAAGCAACATTGTGTTGCACTTTCCACAACTGAAGCAGAATACATAGCATTAGGTGAATGTGTAGCACAACTATTATGGTTGATGCACACACTTAAGGATTTTGAACTAGATTACAAAAAGGTAAAAACTTTGGTTGATAACATAAGTTCAATAAATTTAACTAAAAATCCAATTCATCACTCACGTAGTAAACACATTGATATTAAACATCATTTTGTAAGGGGTCATGTGGCGAAAGGTAATATTGAACTCAACTATGTTGAGTCCAAATCAAACCTTGCCGACGTATTCACTAAACCACTTCCGGAAGCAGAATTTAGTATGCTTAGAAGACAATTAGGTTTATGCTTGGTAGATTAGGAATTTTTTTTGTGCTTATAATTCCGAATTATTTTGAAAAGTAATATTATATTTTTATGAAAATTGAAAATTAATCTAGATTAGGTCATCTAGACTTCATGATCCTATAGATCTAGGTAGCCTTCGCATATCACAAACACCTGGGATTACCTGTTTGTGTATTGAGCCACGAAGATGGGCGTGAGATGTTAGGACCGCAACCCTGGTTCCAGATGTAGATCAAGTGCATCGACATGAACCAACATGAGATTTACAAGAGCAAATCAATCACTTCGATGACTAACTTTAATTCAAAGCTTTATGATTAATTCTATATCATTTGAGCTAGCAAAGAGTTGAACATTTGCTTTAAGGACAAATTTTAGATGTGTATTTTCAATATTTAAATTTAATATTTAGGAATTCATGTTTGGACTTATTCTCTATCACTTTTGCATTGAAATTTTGAAAAAGTTGAAAATTTTGAAAATTTTAAAATTTTTGAATTATTCAGGGGGAGATTTTGGAGATTTAAAAAAAAAGTTAAAAAAATTTTAATTTTTTTTTTTTGAATTATTCATGGGGAGATTTTAGAGTTTTGAAAAAAGTTGAAAATTTTTGAAATTTTTTTAAAAAGTTGAAGTTAGAAATACTATT
Source organism: Wurfbainia villosa (assembly GCA_025175895.1). NCBI lineage: Eukaryota > Viridiplantae > Streptophyta > Magnoliopsida > Zingiberales > Zingiberaceae > Wurfbainia > Wurfbainia villosa. The sequence goes on from CM045995.1 coordinate 31,468,655, forward strand.
AAAAAAGATTAAATTAAGTTTTTATATTCTTAGGTGAAAGTTTTAAAACTTAATTTTTGAGCTTGTAAATTTGTTATTTTAAAATCTCCACTAAATTAAGTTGGCGTATTTTTTAACTCAATCCTTATTTTGATGTTTGCCAAAGGGGGAGAGAAGAGATATAAAATTATAGACTTAAAAAGTTAAGAGAATGCAAAAATTTGATAAGGACCTATGCATCTTATACATGGTTAAATTTATGCATCACAAAAGTTATTGGTTCATTTCTTATACATGTCAAAATATCGAGATTGGTATTTGATTCTCCTAACTTTAACTTATGTGTTGTCTTACATCAAAAAGGGGGAGATTGTTGATGCAGTAAGCATCACTCCTTAATTTTGATGTATGAACCACAGTTAAGAGTTAGGATCCACTTGTGATCTAATATAAGTGTTTAGTGTGCAGGCTTAACAGAAACTCCTAGTAGGTCATGTTGACTGGATACTAGGCACGTATCTTGATAGATCAGGAGGACCGAACACCAGGCATGAAGTCCAGATGGGTCGCGTGGACCGGACATTTGGCATGAAGACCAGTTGGGTTAGAAGATTGGACAATCAACAAAAAGTCTAGCTGGGTTAGGCAGACCGGACAGCTGGTGGAAGCCCTGGTGGGTCAGATCGGATGTCAAGAATGGTAAGTCCGACATGTAGCCGACAGGTAAGCCTCGAGTGAAGAGGTGAGGCAGAGTCCTCTTTAGGGGGACAGAGCCAAGCGTCGATCCGACGAAAAGTCCACATGGGACGTAGTAGTCAAGATCGAGCAGTTTTACTACTACTATCATATTTCATATCTTGTACTAATCCTATTTTGCAAGGAACAATCGACTGAATGGATTCGAGTCGACTGAACTCCAGTCGACTGGAGTTGTATCAGTCGATTGGATTCCTATTTGGCAGGATCAGCTGGTGATCGATCGGAGATTGTGCAATGCAGATGGAAAGGGCTTGAGTCGATTGAAGAGGAAAAATTTCCGATGCGGAGCCGAGTGATGTGGAGTTGACTGGAGAGGATTCAGTCGATTGGAAGACCACGAATTCTATATCGACGGGCTGATGTGGAGTCGACTGGAAGACATTTCAATCAACTGGAAAGAGTTTATAAAAGTTGTGCTCGACCAGATCCAATTATCAAATTATATCTACGTCGAAGTGTTGTCAAAATTTCCTCACGACTATAAGATCTTCAACCATTCTGAAGGACTCTTTTCCGACACCTCGTGCTGCATCCTATACTACATATTGTGTCAGTATAAAGTAGTCATTAATTTTTTTTATTTCTCTTGTAAATTTAATTTCAAGAGAGAGTAGGATGTTACTCTTCTCTTACATTTGTAAAAAACGAACTCCCTCCAAAGTCGAGAGTTCTCAAATTGAAGGGTTTTATAGAGATTGCCCATCGAGATAGTTCTTGGTGGAGCTAGGGCCTTGGAGTAGCAACCCAGTCTGGGTTGTGAACCAAGTAAATCGCCAGTGTCTTTGATTGCATTTAATTTCCCCTGCGTACTCGTATTAAAATTATTAAAAAATTATTAAACACCGAGATTCACCCCCTCTCTCAGCTTACTCGATCCTACACGAGGTTCATGGCTTGACATGGATCATGGCTCTGATACCAATTGTTAGTGCTTATAAGATTGACATATCTCCACAATAGTATGATATTTTCCACTTTGGGCCTAAACCCTCATGATTTTGTTTTTGGGCTTTACCCAAAAGACCTCATTCCAATAGAGATATCTTTTTATCTTATAAGCATATAATCTTTTCCATGTCTTACCAATATGGGACTTTGATTGTATTCCCTATACTCCCAATAGAGAAGACACTATAAAAATAAGTATCATACTCGTAAGACTCGAACGGCGCAACCGGCGACAAAGGAGACACCATTACCAGGAGTCCGGAAGAACAAGGAGCACATCAAGTGCTTCGGGTGTGGAAGATTCGGTCACTACAAGAATCGGTGCCCAAAGAAAAAGGTTAGTAAAATTAATAATTTTGAAAATTTGAGTTTTAACATACTTGATAATTTAGATAAATTGTGCATTAAAGGTAGTAAATTAGTTAATTGTTGTCAATTAATTAACATAGTTAATAATTTAACTAATAAAAACTTAATTAATTAAGATTTAGTTAGTTTAAATAATAATAATAATATTATTGTGGAAAATGATCAAATTAATCTAACATTTGATAAAATTAATCAAAAGCTTAATCAAATTTTTAGTTTGATCAACATAGACCTAGATAAGTCAAGGATAAAACCAACCTATGACTTAATCAGAATAATCAAACACTAGATCAGAATAATCAAACCTTTGGACAGAATCATCAAACCCTATATCTGATTAATCTTAGATAATTCTGAATTAAAAAAAAATTCTATTTTGAAAAATTCAACCATAAAAAATTCAAAATTAACTTTAAAAAATTCCAAATATAATCTAAATAATTATAAAAATAATAATAATTCTACTTTGAAAAATTCTAACAATATTATCTTAAAATTTTTTAATAATTCTATTAATAATTCTACCTTTAAAAACTCTAACAATCTTATCTTAAAATATTCTAATAATAATTCTACCTTTAAAAATTCTAACAATCTTAGCTTGAAAAATTATATTAATAATTCTATTGTTGAAAAGTCTAAAAAAAATCTTATCTTAAAAAATTCTAATAATAATTCTACTTTTAAAAATTCTAATAATAATTCTACCTTTAACAATTCTAACAATCTTATCAATGAAAAATTCTAATAATAATTCTACTTTTAATAATTCTAATAATAATTTTACTTTAAAAAATCTAATAATCCTATTAAATCTATTTTAAATTCAAAATCTAACTTAATTAAAAATTCAAAATTAAATAATCAAACTGATGCGGGACGGGGTGAAAATCTGTTCACTCCTTTTTCAATGCAGTGAAGCACTGAGGGAGATCTCAGAGAGTTTTCACAGGCCGCAGTCAGTAGAGAATAAGAAGATGAAGCAGATGAAACGCAAGAAACCCACGTCAGCACTCGAGACTCAGACACAAGATGTAACGTGGTTCGGAATAAGGATTCCTACTCTACGGAGGTGAGCTTTTCTCACCGGATGCAGTGCCTAAGCACCTTCACTATGAAGGTCTTCCTTTACGGAAAGAAAGTTCCCGAATGTGGAGGAGAAAAACCTCTTACAGTGATATCACAAAACGAGAAAAATACAAGAGATGTAACAATCGACAGATCTCCGTCCTTCTTCCCCAGCGAGGCGGTTGTCGCTCCCCTTCTTCTCCTGCGTCTCCTTCTCTCTTGCTGGGTGGGAATAATTGCGGATCCTCTTTTTCTCCTTGCTTCCTCCCTTTTATCTTCCCTTTTCCTTCATCGTAACGTCGTGGGCTATCTCCATTGTACACGTGGACACCACCTCCACCTGGAGAATAATTCTGTTACAGATATGAGGAATGAAGACTCCTTGGAATATTGCGTGGGGCCTCTCAAGTCGTTGCCTAACACCTCCTCCTCTACTTTCCGGATAACTAGGTTAGACTATCTCCCTCAACCATCCGCTTTAAGTGAAGCTAGCTTAGATCTATAGCCCACGGGTGCCCTAGCCCTAGGGTTCCTCATCGACCCGAACCAATTCCTCTTTTTCCCATGCCAAACTTCCTTCGTAGCGATCAGGTTAAGCCAACCCTCTATCTATCCCATCGGCTTCTGGAATTATCTAGCTGAACAAATTCTTGTTCCACTCTTAGCGAAGTGCCTTCCGTCTCTTCTTTGCCGTATCAATTGCTTCTGCTAACTCTCCCGTGCCAATTGCTTTAGATATTCTCCCATACCAATAGCTTCTGATATTTGCGCCTGAACCAATAGCTTCTGATATTCGCGCCTGGACTAATAGCCTCTGATATTCGTGCCCGGACCAATAGCCTCTGATATTCGCGCCCGGACCAATAGCCTCTGATATTCGCACCCGGACCAATAGCCTCTGATATTCGTGCCCGAACCATTCTTCCTTTTCTCCCTTCGCTGAGCCGAATATTTTGGATCGGATCATGGGTCACCCGCTAACCCTTCTATCGGGAACTATATAAAAAAGGTACCAGCAGTATCATTAGTCAACCCCAAAAAATAGTCAAGCGAAGTTATAAGCTTGACTTTCCAAATGTACATGAAGTTTTTGACCGACTCTTCATTTCTCAACTTAGATCCATCTGTTCCCTTATACCTCCCTTAGGTATACTTAAGGAGGCCCGATGGGCTTATGGGCTCCACTTCTTCTTCTCCTTTTGTGCAGTTGAATCGTCATAAAAAACCCTATATAAACCTCTGCCTTCTCCTTTTAGGTATCATTTAGTGTGCTTAACAATCCAGCATGTTCTTCTTCTTCCGTGATTTTCACCGGAGGCATTTCGGCGACCCAGTCCTTCCTTTCCCCACACGATTCTTCCTTAACCTCCGAGTAAGTGCTCTGCTTTGTTCGCACCCATGGCTCCTAGGACCATCTCCTCACCCGCCTGGTATGAACATACCATAACCCAGTTAGATTGTAACCATTATTTCTTTAATATTAAGGACAACTACATAGACCCCTCTATAAAATGTTGTTTCACGACTAAACTGCATCGGCCTCATAATCCCCCTCGGCTTGACATGCTTTTTCTCTGAACAATTTCTTAACGGCCTATCCTTGCCGGTACCGTCGGTCTATTTGGACCTTCTAAACTTCTATGGGCTACCCCTGAACCAATTCACCCCCAACTCCTTTCGAATTTTATCTGGAGCTTACATAGTATTCCAACACTTGAACCTTTCTCTGACCCCTGAAATATTCCATTGCTTCTTCCAACTAAAATCTTCTAAAGCAAGTCTCTTCTATCTATCTAGTCGTTCAGACTGCCAATTCTTGGTGAACCTACCCACTTCCCACAAGGGCAGGGAAGAATTGTATTTCTTTGTACAACTTCCCGAGTCTCTGCCCTATTCTAATACATGGAAGGTAGCCCTTCCTGAATTGCCTCCCTTCCGGGAAATGAGGACCAAATGCCCCTTCCCGAAAGTGTATAGAGTATTAAGAGAGTTACATTACTGCTCAAACCATCTAATAGAAACTTCTCTTTTAAGCCACTTTGGATTGTCTCTCCTACCTTTGACGACTTCAATTGCAGTAGGTAGATTGATACTTACCCTGCAATATGACTTCTTTTCTAGGTTATTCATTTTTCTTATCAGTATACCTTGCAGATAATCTAATGCAGAAGGCTTTGGTGGAAGGGGAGGCGATCGAGGCGGCCAAGAAGAAGAAAACATCGACTAAAAGAGGCAAGTCGATAGCAGCTCCGTCATCCCCCCAGAAAAAGCTGCAGCTCATCAAAAAAGGAGCCTCAAGTTCATCGGCTCTTCTTCCCTTGTCTTCCGACCAGCTGGGGTCTCAACCCCTAACCATTTATGAGCCAAGAAGGGGAGGCAGTACCTCCCCTGTCCCTTCCTCATCTCCCCAAGGAGGGGATTCTCCCTCCCAGTTTCTTCAATCCTCCCCATCTGCACAAAATTCACCCCCACCTCCTCATGCGGAGTCCCTCCAAGCTCAGGTACCTTCCGGTTCAAGAGCTGCTCCTACCCCCCTTCGTCGTATCAGGCCCCCATATTCTTCGAAAGGGGAGGATCTTTCCCTTCCCGTTCCTCCGAAGGCCACTTTGGGATCTCTGCTGAAGATTCGACACCCTTCGGAGGTAAAATTCTTTAATCAGTCGGGCATACAAGGCCCGTGCGAACAAGTGAGCAAACTGTTGGCAGAGGTATCTACTCTTTCTTTTTCTCCTCTTCATTATGAGTATCTCTCTATGCCGATATATGCTGATAATTTTTCCTTCCATTTAGGCTTCCACCCAACATAACAAAATGGTGGTTCAGCTGGCCCAATTCCAATATAGTGTGGAAACTCGCCACTTTGCCATCGTATCACAACAAAAAGAGCTCGTTCGGTGGTTGAGCGAGCAAGAGGCCAAGGAGGCGGACTTCAGGGGCCAGTGTGAAGATGCCATGATGCAACTAGCCCTGGTCCAAAGCGAGAAAGAGGAGCTGCAACGAAAAAATGAAGAACTTGAGCAGCGCCTCTTTTTGCAGTCCAGTTGCAGCAGTAGACATCGACTCGAGGGGAGTACAAGGGATCTCTTTGGGATGCCATGACCAAGGCTGCTGACTCCTCGACCACTATTATGCAGCTTCAGCAAGAGCGACACTGGCTTGAATTGGAACGTCAAGCATGGGAAACCACCAAGGAATCCTGTACAGTGAAATGTCAGGAGATTTCCTCCATGGTGGCAGCTCTTTCTCACACCCTATCGCCGGTGGCTCAGCAACAGTCTACCCTCCACCAGGAGTACCTAGAAGCTCTTTCATCCTTAGGGCAGCAAGCTATAAAGGCAGCCACCGACAGAGATGCTTTGGCGGTTGAATTGGCAAAAAGTCAAGCTTAGGTGGTTCAATATCAGGACCAACTGAAGGAGCAAGAAGCCGACCTCAAGGGACGCTATGTCAAGAAGGGGGTAGACTTATTTATACTAGGCTTTGAGGGGTCCTCGGCTCAAAACGCCGAATAAGGATACCCACCTCCTGGCACAGACACTAGCTATTTAGATCCCACGGAGGCGCTAGCTAAATGTCCGCCCGAACTTTTTGAGTTGTAATTTCTACTATTCTCCTTTTTGGTAATTTTGTCACTAGCCTTTCTTTTGCTTCTGAATGAGGAATTTATCCATATGTTTAATTATCATTGTCTTGTCATATTTCTTGATGGATCGGGAATTCTGAACCAATTTTAAACTCCTCCCTTTTTATACCGTTATCTCTTTTCCCGTATCATATGGCGCAATCACCTCGTTGGTTCAGGCTTATTGGAAAAATTTTGAATAACATTATTCACCTCCGCCCCAATTTCGATTCGGGACTCCGCTTGAAGGATCTTGCCTGATACTATTCACATCCGTCCCAGTTTCGGTTCGGAGGTCCGCCTAAAGTATTTTGCTTGATATTATTCACATCCGTCCCGGTTTCGGTTCGGAGGTTTGCTTTAAGTGACTCTTGCCTATTAGTTTTCCCCATTCCTTTTGCCACTTCGGAGACTGCATCAATCTCTTCGTCTTCTTCACCTTCCCAAGAACTTCTATCGTCGCTTTTCTTCCATTATAAATCATTGCCCTCCATGTCTCCCCTCTCATATCTCACTATCATGGCTTCAGAGGGGCACCCCATCGAAATTTCTTCAACTTCAGAATCTTTCGTCAGCAGGAATTTGGGTTTCTGAAGACACTGAAGATTTAGAGACCCGCTCAACTGCCACTTCCACTTTTCGTCCTCTTCCTTTTCCACCTCACACTCCAACTCCAACCCCTCCTACAGGGAGGTCCTTTCGTGCTCGCTTCCCTTCCTTCCGCAATAGAGTGTGGAATCCTCCCTTCACCTGGGGGTATACAGTGGGAGACCCCCGTGCCGCTGATGAACTCCCTCCACTTCCACCGGCGCTGGCTTTCATCCCAGTCCCCCCGGCGGAAGCTCATCCTTCTCCGTTCGATGAAGGTCCATCAGTTCCTCCTCCGTCCCAAGGCGAGCGCTTCAAGGTCGTCTTGGCGCCTTCTCCCCCCAAAGAGACCTCTCCCGCCTCGTCTGTTAGGAGTAATCAGAGGAAATCTGTATAGATCAAATTAATGTAATCATTTCAAATATATCAATAAAAACGAGGGAGGGAACTTGATATTTTACTTTTGTCTTTTTCTCGTAGAAGGTTTCTGTCTTCAAAAGGATAGTAATCTGGTCCGAACATGCCTTCTTCTGCCATCACCCGGGGATTCGGACCCTCTTAATTAGAGTCATAGTCCCGTCGACCTTCACACTACTGCCCCCACGTTTCCTCTTCTTTACTGGCATTTATAGTCCCTATTTCTTCTACCAATAAATGCACTTTTCCCCTTCGCCTCTATAAAAGTCCCCAACCCTTATCTGATAGCTTCCATCCTTTCCTTTTCTCTTTATTTGTCATGGACAGAATATCTGAACAGGGCAGCATTTCCTCTCCTTAGCAACGGCTGAAGGAAACTTCCGCCCGTAATCGTTCCCTGCGCCAACAACTGGTCGGGTCCCAAAAGGAACTGGCCAAGCAGATCTTCCTGCAGCAGTCTTACCGGCGGCAACTATTATACCAACCTCAACCCTACAAAGGATCTCCATCCGTTCCTCCCAACAAAGAACTGTAGTACCCCAGATGTATAAGGGCTTCTATTTGTTATTTTCCCTTGTAAATGACTCAGCATATGTAATTCTTTCGCATCAATGAACTTTCCCAGTTTATCTTCTTTCTCCAGTATCTTCTGAGTTGTGCCACGCTTTACTTCTTTCGTATTCACATAGACTCACATATAACTGAGGCATATTTCGGCTCTTCCGCCTTTTTACTCTGCTGGGTATATAGAACCATTAAATGAGCCAACTTTGCTATTTTACAGGAATAAAACAATACAAAGTTAAACAAGGACTTCAACTTCTCCCACTTTACGGGGACAAAAAGTGATACACAACTGAGGAGATCTCAGTTCTTCCGTTCCGCCACCACACGGGGATATCTTCTGCTTCGTGGGGATAAAAATTATGAGTATAACCGAATGAAATTCGGTTCTTCCGTTCTACCACCACACAGGGATATCTTCCGCTTCGCCTCGCGGGGATAGAAATTATGAGTATAACCGAATGAAATTCGGTTCTTCCGTTCCGCCACCACACGGGGATATCTTCCGCTTCGCAGGGATAGAAATTTTGTATACATAATATATAACCGAGGAATTTCGGTTCTTCCATTCCGCCACCACACGGGGATGTCTTCCGCTTCACGGGGATAAAAATTTTATATTCATAATATATAACCGAGGGATTTCGGTTCTTCTGTTCCGCCACCACACGGGGATATCTTCCGCTTCGCGGGGATAGAAATTTATATATATATATAGTACATAACCGAGGAACCTCGATTCTTCCGTTCCGCCACCGCACGGGGATATCTTCCGCTTCACCTCGCAGGGATAGAAATTTATATATATATAGTACATAACCGAGGAACCTCGGTTCTTCCGTTCCGCCACCGCACGAGGATATCATCCGCTTCACCTCGCGGGGATAGAAATTATGAGTATAACCGAATGAAATTTGGTTCTTCCGTTCCGCCACCACACGGGGATGTCTTCCACTTCGCGGGGATAGAAATTTTATATACATAATATATAACCGAGGGATTTCGGTTCTTCCGTTCCGCCACCACACGGGGATATCTTCCGCTTCGCGGGGATAGAAATTTATATATATATATAGTACATAACCGAGGAACCTCGGTTCTTCCGTTCCGCCACCGCACGGGGATATCTTCCGCTTCACCTCGCGGGGATAGAAATTTATATATATATAGTACATAACCGAGGAACCTCGGTTCTTCCATTCCGCCACCGCAGGGGGATATCATCTGCTTCACCTCGCGGGGATAGAAATTATGAGTATAACCGAATGAAATTCGGTTCTTCCGTTCCACCACCACACGGGGATATCTTCAGCTTCGCGGAGATAGAAATTTTGTATACATAATATATAACCGAGGAATTTCGGTTCTTCCGTTCCGCCACCACACGGGGATGTCTTCCGCTTCGCAGGGATAGAAATTTTATATACATATTATATAACCGAGGGATTTCGGTTCTTCCGTTCCACCACCACACGGGGATATTTTTCGCTTCGCGGGGATAGAAATTTATATATATATATAGTACATAACCGAGGAACCTCGGTTCTTCCGTTCCGCTATCGCACGGGGATATCTTCTGCTTCACCTCGCGGGGATAGAAATTTATATATATATAGTACATAACCGAGGAACCTCGGTTCTTCCGTTCCGCCACCGCACGGGGATATCATCCGCTTCACCTCGCGGGGATAGAAATTATGAGTATAACCGAATGAAATTCGGTTCTTCCGTTCCGCCACCACACGGGGATATCTTCCGCTTCGCGGGGATAGAAATTTTGTATACATAATATATAACCGAGGAATTTCGGTTCTTCCGTTCCGCCACCACATGGGGATATCTTCCGCTTCGCGAGGATAGAAATTTATATATATATATATGGCTCAGAAGCCATCAACATAAAGGAGGCAACGTTCTCATATCATCCTTCTTTTGTGCTTGTCTTCTGAAGGGGAACGCTTATATCCGCCCCTTCCCATGCAAATGAAGGCTTTAGTACATACTGGGCTATTTAAAAAAAACAACCCTTTTTTTTCCTTTTCACTTGGGGCCTCCTTTACCACAGACGAGGAGCCCAATAATGGTTACCAGCCCACTCTCATCCCTTTTATAGGAGATCCTTTTGTCTTCGTTTCTTTTTCTATCTTCCTTCCCTTGCCTTTTCATCTCCTTCTTCTCTGTCTGTTCGTTCCTCCACCGCCATACTCCGTTGCCTTAATCCCTTTTTTCACCCCTTTCTCTTTATTCTCAGGCCCTCAAAATGCATTCTACCTTCTTCCAGGAGATAGCGGGTCGTTATCCACATCGCAAGAGGAAGGCTGGTCAGCCATCGGCTCCATCTTCTTCTTCACTTTCCCCGATCACCACCACATCTGCTTCATCTCGTCCGTCTTCTTCTCCTCCCCCTGCATCCCTTTTTACTTCCGCCCCGGAGGAAATCGAGACAATTAGTCCCTCCTCGATTTCTCTGGCACTTACAAACCCTAGCTCTTAATCTTTTTCTCCCTCTGCCACCAATATTCAGAAGTCGCCTTCTCCTTCACTGCAACCTGTGGATGAACCCGGGGAGGATGCACTTCCATGTTAGCCAACGACAGAGGCTGGCTCACCCCTACCTTCTATCTCCCCTGAGTACCGTTCTTCCTCTGACCCCATGGCGGTTGATATCCCCTTACCACAAACTCCCCCCCCCCCCCCACTCATCGCCTGAAGAGTCCTTCTCCTCCAATGAATATCATCCCCCTTCTCCCCCTCACCAGTGAACTTCCCACCTCAGTATCATCTGTCCCATCTTCTTCCTTTTCTCCCAGGAGTCTTCGGATCCTGAACTTAGAGGAAGTGGTTCCTCGCATGGAAAGCCTACGCCATGCTCTGGATTTGGTATGTTTTCTCGATTAGCTCTCTTAGCTTTGTCTTACTAACCAATTTCTTTTTCACAACTGGCATGCAGGCTGTGACCAACCATCAAGAATTGGATCGCTCCCTCCATCAATATCGAGCTCAAGCTCGAGAATGGGAGCGACAACAACGGGAAGATTTAGCCAATACTCAAAATCGAGAACGGCTCCTGTTGCAACAATTGCATCTGTGCCAGGAGCAATTATCTGAGGCTCGCCAACAAATTCAGAAGGATCGATACCATTGCGGCGTGAGGGCACAACAACGTCCCGGTGTCGGCTACCGTCCCCGTAGGGAAGTCCAACTGGCTCCTCTTGATAAGGAGTCTTCCTCGGCTCAAGAATTAATACGTCTCCAAGGGCAGGTATTAGAGCTCCTCAAGGGGAAGCAACAGGATTCTGACACCCTCGCTCGCCTTCAGGTTCAATACCAGCAAGCACAGGATAAGATAGGGGACCTCCGCACCCGCTTGTGTAAGGAGGTACAAGAAAACTCCTCCCTCATAAATTCCCGGGCACATGCTCACGCCCGTCTACGCAGGCAAGAGACTTCTCTCGAGGGCCTCGAACTCACCTGGACGGATCTTATTCTGAAGTAGTGGAGGGGATTTCAGCTTCTATGCGTCAAAATATAGTGGAGATGACGCACCTTGTGCAGCAGGACCAAAGTTCCCGAGACGATGATGTTTCCATCCTAGCCGATGCTATTATGGAGGTGTCACGACGCTATGTGGACGTGCGTCGAAATCTTCAAGAACAACAAGAAAGATGCGAGAGGCTGCATCGAGAGCGAAGCCCTGACCGTCCGAACCGCCAGGAATGACTCATCATTTTACTGCGCGCCACTTATCGGGACGGATTTAATGAAGTGGTTCGGCAATATGCCGTCCAAGGATTACCTCCTCCAACTTATCCTTCATTTTCTTTAAATTGAGAGGCTGGTTTTCAACGTTATCCTCCCGACCGATTTAAGCTGTAATTCAGTGTCTTGTTTTGAAACGGGAATTTCCTTTCCATTTTCTTTCTCTTCTTCCAGATTTATTAACAGTACCGTATTTCTCTTGTAAATAACTCATTAACAAAATTTGGAGAGTACTTGGCATCTAATTAACGCGATCAAGTTAAGGAGTATTCCCCTTCGAAGTCTCATAATTTCTCTTCTATTCTCTACTCCTCATACAGTGTGAAAATTTTTTAAATGAATGGCATTCCAAGGTCGTGGAAGCTCTTTACCTTGGTAATCTTTCAGATAATATGCTGACCCTGCTACGCAGCGCGTTATTTCATAGGGTCCTTCCCAGTTTGGAGCTAGTTTTCCGGGGTCTCCAACGGGATTAACTTTACGCAAAACCCAATCCCCTTCTTGAAATCTTCGAGGCATTACTTTCTTATTAAAGGCTCGCTGCACTCTTTGCTTATAGACTTCCGCTCACCTTCGTGCCATTTCCCGCTTTTCTTCCACCAAGTCCAATTCAGTGCTTCGAATAAGTTGGTTCTGATTTGGTTCGTATGCCTTTATCCGAGCGCTATTTAACAAAACTTCGACCGGAGTAACAGCTTCCGTCCCGTACACCAAACTAAAGGGAGTTTCTCCTATTGTTGTCTTGGGTGTAGTTCGATAGGCCCACAGGACGTCTGGTAACTCTTCTACCCAGTTCCCCCTCTGAGCCCCCAATTTGGTCTTTAATCCTTGAATGAGGATCCTATTAGTCACCTCCACTTGTCCGTTTGCTTGAGGGTGAGCGACCGAAGTGAAAGCCTGCTGAATGTTGAGACTCTGGCACCATTCTTGGATCTTTTTCCTTGGAACTGTCATCCATTGTAACTGACTATTTTTCGAGGAATACCGTATCGACAAACAATGTTTCTCCATAAGAACTGTATTACGGCATTCTCAGTAATTTTGGATAAGGGCTCTGCCTCCACCCATTTGGAAAAATAATCCACAGCCACCAATAAAAACTTCTTCTGTAAGGGTGCCGCTGGCATCGGACCTACTATATCCATCCCCCATTGATCGAAAGGACAGGAAGAGACTACGGCTTTCATCAACTCAGCCGGCCGTTCGGAACGGTTACTATGCTTCTGACAAGCGGGACAAGCTTGCACCATGTAACGCCCGTAAAATTCCTAGCAATTTTACAAGAATTTTTGGCTTGATGATCATGGGCTTTATGTGGGCCTTTTCAAAAATAAAAGAAAATAAGCCAAAAAGGGGCGCAAGGCCTAGAAATTGAACCCCAAACCTCTAGAGATAGCCAAGCCCTATAGATGCACCCACTAACCAGAAGCCCAATAGGATTATATCATTAGAGGAATAAGGGAAATTATGGTTAAGTGTAAGGGAGATTAAGGGACTCTTTAGGTGAATAAATAGGGGGGGATGAGGAGGCATGAGTGAGCAACTTCACTTTCTCCACTTCTCTTCATCTTCTCACCGAAATCCTAAAGCTCTTCCTCTCCATTTCCACTCTTGGCCGAAACTCCTTCAAGCAAGAAGCAAGGGCTAGGTTTTGTGTTCCTTAGTTTATCTCACACTACAAGCAAAGCGAAGGATGTAAGTATCCCTCACCTGCATACGAGTAGCTTCGTTTGATGTTTGTAAAAGAAACCTATATGTTATATCCGGCCAAGCTAGGTTTTGTTTTATCAATGAAGTTGTATGCTATGTTTAGGAAGTAGATTATGATGTTAACATGGAAAAAGGGATTAGGTTAAAAGCTAACCCTAATAGCCACTAAAGCCTATTCGGCCAAGCCATGATTCTAGGTTTCAATGAGTTGCATGCTATGTTTTCTTGTAACTATATGATGATGCTAGGATTTAAAATGAATTAGGTTAAAGGTTAACCCTAAAAACCCTACATGGATCATTCAGCCAACCTATGTTTTGGGTGACTAAATGGAGTTTTAATTCTTGTTTTATCTGCAAATGAAGTTGTTGCTATGTTAAATGAATTAGGTTAAAAGATAACCCTAGAAAACCCTATGGATCATTCGGCCAACCTATGTTTTGAGTGATTAAATGAAGTCTAGTTCTTGTTTTATATGCAAATGAAGTTATTGTGTTATGTTAAATGAATTAGGTTAAAAGATAACCCTAGAAAACCCTATGGATCATTCGGCCAACCTATGTTTTGGGTGATTAAATGAAGTCTAGTTCTTGTTTTATATGCAAATGAAGTTGTTGTGTTATGTTAAATGAATTAGGTTAAAAGATAACCCTAGAAAACCCTATGGATCATTCGGCCACCATGAATTTTGGGTGATTAAATGAAGTCTAGTTCTTGTTTTATATGCAAATGAAGTTGTTGTGTTATGTTAAATGAATTAGGTTAAAAGATAACCCTAGAAAACCCTATGGATCATTCGGCCACCATGACTTTTGGGTGATTAAATGAAGTCTAGTTCTTGTTTTATATGCAAATGAAGTTGTTGTGTTATGTTAAATGAATTAGGTTAAAAGATAACCCTAGAAAACCCTATGGATCATTCGGCCACCATGAATTTTGGGTGACTAAATGAAGTCTAGTTCATGTTCTATGTGCAAATGAAGTTGTGGTTGTGTTAAATGAATTAGGATGAAGGATAGCCCTAGACACCCCTATGGACCATTCGGCCATCATGCATTTTGGAGATTAGATGAAGTTTTAATTCAAGTCTTATGTGCATATGAAGTTGTTGTTAAGTTAAATGAATAGGCTAACATGTGTTTTATGTTGGGTGAATGCATGTTGACTTGTGATATTAATTAATGCTAGATGAAGATAACATGCCTTAGGTTAATTCAAGTCTTATGTGCATATGAAGTTGTTGTTAAGTTAAATGAATAGGCTAACATGTGTTTTATGTTGGGTGAATGCATGTTGACTTGTGATATTAATTAATGCTAGATGAAGATAACATGCCTTAGGTTAATTCAAGTCTTATGTGCATATGAAGTTGTGTTAAGTTAAATGAATAAGCTAACATGTGTTTTATGTTGGGTGAATGCATGTTGACTTGTGATATTAATTAATGCTAGATGAAGATAACATGCCTTAGGTTAATTCAAGTCTTATGTGCATATGAAGTTGTTGTTAAGTTAAATAAATAGGCTAACATGTGTTTTATGTTGGGTAAATGCATGCCATGCCTTATGCCATGTCTATGTGTATGCGATGTTTAAAATATGTTATGAAATGGAAAAAGATAAGATTATGAAATGAAACAAAATGATATGTTCACGACATGAATATGACATGGTGATGAAATGAAGAATGATATGTTATGAAATGAAGAATGGTATGTTTACGAAATGAAAGATGATATGTTCATGAAGGGAAGCATGATGTGTTATGAAATGAAGTATGCTATGTTTGCAAAATGAAATAAGCTATGTTATAAAATAAGCATATAAGTATTTTACCTTCTGCATGGCTTGTACCAAGACCTTAACAAGGTCCAAGAAGGGATGGGCTCCTAAGATGCCCTAGGTCGATGGAATAAGACTCGGGCCTAGGATGAGCTTCTATGTATGATTGCCCCTAGGTCGATGGAATAAGACTTGGGTCTAGTACGGGATGGGCTCCAAGATGCCTTAGGTCGATGGAGTAAGACTTGGGCCTAGGATGAGCTTCTACGCTTTGACGATTGCCCTAGGTCGACGGACTAAGATCGGGCCTAGTAACCTATTAGGTTCGAGACTTGCTACCTCGGGCCTATTTAGGGATGCGCGCTATGATAATGAAGAAGTGGTACAATGCCGGGCCCAAATATGTTGAGATTTATATTTACGTACCTATAATATATGTTTTCAAAAGCATCTTGCATATGTTACATGATTAGATTGTTATGTTCACATGCCATGTTGATATGTTACATATGATGTATGTTATGTTTGATATGCCATGTTTATGTCTCTATGCTACATATGATGCATGTTATGTTGATATGCCATGTTTATGTCACTATGCTACATATGATGTATGTTATGTTGGATATGCCATGTTTATGCCACTATGTTACATATGAAGTATGTTATGTTTGATATGCCATGATTAATGTCGATATATGGTTTTTGTGAGTAGGACTGGATCTTACTAAGCCTATGTGCTTATAGTTTATCTTTCCCTCGTACTGCAGATAAGGGTAAGGGATGGATAAACTAAAGGGAGCAGCAGGAGGGGCCAAATGTGTGTGGCAGTGGCATGGTGGAGAAGATCCGTTAGGTTTATATATATATGTTTACCTATGATGATGATGTTTATGGATGTCCTTACTTATGTCTCCGTATGACGACGATGTTTAAGAACTTGAACTAAGCACTAAGTATCTATATATGTTATGATGCATGCTCTATGTTAATAAGAAGAAGTAAGGAAGAAGTAAGAAGAAGTATCTATATATGCTATGATGCATGCCCTATGTTAAGAAGAAGAAGTATATATATATATATATATATATATATATATATATATATATATATATATATATATATATATATATATATATATATATATATATATATCAATGCATATGTTTAAAATAAAAAAAAAAATAAGTCTAAAGTCTTCCGCTGTAAGAATAAAGAAGTATGTATAAAGTCTTCCGCTGTATGTAATGTATGTATGTACGGTCGCGTCACGCGCCGCCCCTCTGGGTTCTGGGTCCGAAAAGGGCGGGCATGACACACCATACGAGCAGCATCTTGCTGGAGAGTAGGCCAAAAATATCCTGCTAATAGGGTCTTTCTTGCTAAAGCTCTCCCTCCTAAATGATTGCTGCAGCAACCTTCATGAATCTCCCAGAGCACCCATTCTGCATCCTCCTTTCCCAAGCATTTCAATAAGGGTCATCCGAAAGAAGTCTTGTATAAATCTCCATTTAAGAGGGTGAACCGTGTGGCTCGGCTTATTAAAGAGGATGCCGCTCTTTTTTCTTCAGGGACCTTCCCGTGCCATAAATAAGCTATGATGTCAGTCCTCCAATCAAAAATTAGGCTTGATTCGGGTGCATCTTCCTCCATGCTGTACATTGCTAGGGAAGTATGAATTTTCGTATGGATTGTTTCCGAGGACTTCATTCCCTCCATAGCACTAGCCATCCGAGCCAATTCATCTGCCTTCCCGTTATTCTCCCGCGGAATTTGCTTTAAGAGGACCTGACGGAATTGAGCTTTTTCTTTCTCAAAAGCCTTCAAGTACTTATGCAGCCTTTCCTCTCGAACCGCAAAAGAACCTTGAAGTTGTGATATCGCCAACTGAGAATCCGAATGAATTACAATGGAAGAAGCCCCCACTGCTTTTGCAGCCTGCAATCCCATGAGAATAGCTTCATATTCTGCCTCATTATTAGATGCCCGATATTCCAGGCGAACGGCTAGTCGAGTTTCTTCACCATCAGGGGAAATTAATAGAACACCAACGCCATTTGCCCAGTAGATCTCAAGAACCGTCACGAATATATTCCATGCCTCTGATCCTCCTCTTGGTTGTCGAACCTCTTCCGAGCGCAGGTACCTGCGCGTAAAATCATCAAGCGCTTGGGCCTTGATAACCGTTCGAGGTTGTTAGTGAATATCATACTCGCTTAGTTCTACCACCCATTTGGCCAATCTTCCCGAGAAATTGGGCTTAGTGACGACCTTGCCCAATTCGCTGTGTGTTAGAACGGTGATGGGATGAGCCAAAAAGTACGACCTTAATTTGCGGGCGATTATCACTAGGATATACGCCAACTTCTCCAGCTCTGTATAACGGAATTCTGCCCCGTTCAGGATATGGCTGGTATAATAAATAGGCTACTGGTGAGAGCCTTCTTATTTCAATAATACCGAACTAACAGCTCCCTCTGAGACGACCAGATACATCCATAACGGTTCTCCGGCTATTGGTTTGGCTAGCAGTGGGAGTCCAACCAAATATTTCTTCAACTCCTGGAAAGCCTGTTCACATTGGTCATCCCACTGAAATTTAGTAGCCTTATGCAGGATCTTGAAGAAAGGCAATCCTTTGTCCGCTGATCTGGCTATGAATCGTGATAAAGAAACGATCCTGCCCACCAGCTTCTGGGTTTCCCGCAGATTAGAAGGTGACTTCATGTTACATAGTGCTTGCACCTTCTTAGGGTTGGCTTGTAACCCTTTCTCAGTCATGATGTACCCCAGGAACTTGCCGCTCTTTACTCCGAACAGGCATTTGTTAGGGTTTAGCTTCATATTAAACCGCCTTAATGTAGCGAAGGTTTCATTTAAATCCTTGACTAAATCCCGAGTGGTCTTTGATTTAACTAATATATCATCTACGTAGACTTCCACATTTTTCCCTTTCTGTTCTGCAAAGATTTTATCCATAAGGCGCTGATAGGTGGCCCCTGCATTCTTTAATCCGAACGGCATTACCACATAAGCGTATAACCCTCCTGCAGTCACAAAGCTAACCCTCTTTTGATCTTCTTCGGCCAAAGGTATTTGATGATATCCTTGATATGCATCCATTAGGGACACTACTTCGTATCCCACAGTAGAATCCACCAATTGATCAATACGAGGTAAGGGGTAGCAGTCTTTAGGGCACGCTTTATTTAAATCACGAAAATCGATACACATCCTCCATTGCCCCGAAGGCTTGGGGACCAGGACTACATTGGAAACCCATTCGGGAAACTGGATCTCCTTTACATGACCAGCTTTTAGCAATTTGTCCACTTCTTCAGCTATGACCTTGTCCTTTTCTGGTCCAAAATGTCGCCTCTTACATTTGGGCCTGGACTCCTTTAGTGATATTGAGCTGGTGTTCAGCCATTCGAGGGTTGATCCCCGTGAGATCATGCACGTCTTTTGTGAAGATGTCTTCATTTTCCTTCAGGCAAGCTACCAGCTCTTCTTTAGTTTCCAGCTGTTGTACCACCCGTGTGGCCTTTCCTGGAGCGATTTCCACCAGTTCACCTTCCTCTATTTTGCCAGCCTTGGAGGGGATTCCTCCAGGACGCAGACATCAGTGATGATGACGGCTTTGCCTTTGAGGTCATTGGTTCGGGCTTTCTTCTGATCGTCCCGAACCATTTGCACGTAACAGCTCATGGAGGCCTTCTGTTCTCCACGGACTTCTCCCACCGATGGGCCCACCGGAAACTTCAGCTTCTGGTGGTACGGGGAAGCCACGGCCTGAAAAAGGGTGAGAAAAGGACGCCCAAGAATAGCGTTATAAGTGGACGGAGCGTCCACAATGAGGAAAGGGATTATACAGGTTTTTTGGCTGGGCTTTACGCCCAGAGTCAGAGGTAATGAAATCTGCCCCGTAGGGTGTACTACATGTCCTGCGAATCCGAAGAGGGGGGTGGCCACATCTTCTAACTGGGCATTCCCCAACTGCATCTGTCCGAAGGCTTCCTGAAAGAGGATGTTGACGGAACTTCCTGAATCGACCAACACCCGGGCCACTTCATAATTAGCCAAGGATATGCGAATAACCAAGGCGTCCGTATGGGGCAGTAGGACACCCTGTAAATCTTCTGGCCCGAATGAAACGGGCAGTGCAGCTTGAATAGTCTGGTCAGTGGCGATGGCCAAACTCTCCAGGAGACGGGCATACGACTTCCGTGCTCGGTTGGAGTCCCCATCGGGAGGTCCTCCAGCTATAACATGAATAACTCCTCGTGTGGGAGCATTATCTAAATTGGATGAAGGGCCCTCACCTGATGGGCCTTCTTGGGAAACAACCTCTTGAGATGGCGTTTGAGGGAAAGTGACTTGAGGTTGTTGATTATAGGGCCCTGGACGAGTTACATTGGGTCGGGAGCCTCGCCGTGCCGGTCCTCCTGCCTGGAGCCTTACTTGCGGATATGCAGTATGGAGGCGATCCAATTCCTCTTGTAACTTGAAACATCGGCCACTACTGTGGCCGTATTCCGTATGATATTGGCAAAAGAATGGGCCCGAGGGGTTACGTGGGATCCACCTGTATCCTAAGGGTCGTTGCAGCAGACCCTATTGGTCATAGAATTCCATTTCTCGTTCTTTCCAAGTCCTCACAGGAGGAAGCGCTTCAGCGGCCATGATTTGTAAGGGCGAAACGGGGCGAGCACCTGGCAGCATTGGATGAGGCCTCGGAACCTCCTGTCGAAAAGGTCTTGTATACTCCCGTCGAGGGAGCGCTTGAGGAGCAGCAGAATGAGCTCTTTCCGTTGGGATTGCTGCGGCAGTCCGTTCAGCTCTCCGTACCCTTAATCCTTCTTCTTCGCGGATAAACTGCTCCGCACGACTTAGTAGCTCCTCATAACTATCCGCAGGTTGCGTTAACAAGGAACTGAGGAAGGGGCCCTCCTTCAGCCCATGCTGAATAGCGCCTTTGAAAGATTCAGATCGGGCGGAGGGGATTCCCCTAGCTGCAGAAGTGAATCGGTGAATGTACCCCCTAAGGGATTCTGAGGGTCCCTGGGTGATATGCATTAACATAGAGGCGTCCTGTTTATACGCCTTGCAGCTGACAAATTCCTGGCTGAACATTCTCTGGAAATCAACGAAACAAGTGATGGATCCTGGGGGCAGAGTATTGAACCACTTTTGTGCCGAGACAATTAGGGTGGTTCGAAAGACTCGGCACTTGAGAGCGTCAGTATAACAGTGGAGCGAGGCCGCTCCGTCAAATTGAGATATGTGCTCTTCGGGGTCCGTCGAACTGTCATACTTAGTGATCTGAGGATTTCGGAAGTAAGAAGGGGGGAGCTCAGAGAGAATGTCCATTGTAAAGGGACTGGGCTCGTATGTTTCCGGAGGTCGGGTTGATTGACTCTCGCCCTGTTCTTCCCTGCGCGTTTGGGTGAAGGGCATAGTGTTCTAAGGTGTTCTTCCCCCAAGTCCGCCTCCAGGTAATATTTCCACATTGACGGCTGTACGATATGGAGGAGGCATTTCTGGGGGTGGGCCTCTGGAAGAAGGTTCACCGGAATGCGGATGCAGATATCCGGTCCTTCTCCTTTCCCTAGCGAGGGCTTCTGTAATAGCATCATCCACCAGGGCCTTCAGCTGCGATGGTAGAAGGGTGATGGGGCGCTCTTCCACTGCAGAGGTAGCAGGTTGTTGTACTTCTTCAGGTTGCATCTCGACATCCAGCTCAAATGTTCCCACAGGCGGTGCCAACTGATGCGGGACGGGGTGAAAATCTGTTCACTCCTTTTTCAATGCGGTGAAGCACTGAGGGAGATCTCAGAGAGTTTTCACAGGCCGCAGTCAGTAGAGAATAAGAAGATGAAGCAGATGAAATGCAAGAAACCCACGTCAGCCCTCGAGACTCAGACACAAGATGTAACGTGGTTCAAAATAAGGATTCCTACTCCACGGAGGTAAGCTTTTCTCACCGGATGCAGTGCCTAAGCACCTTCACTATGAAGGTCCGCCTTTACGGAAAGAAAGTTCTAGAAGGTGGA
Organism: Wurfbainia villosa; assembly: GCA_025175895.1. Classification (NCBI taxonomy): domain Eukaryota; kingdom Viridiplantae; phylum Streptophyta; class Magnoliopsida; order Zingiberales; family Zingiberaceae; genus Wurfbainia; species Wurfbainia villosa. The sequence goes on from CM045995.1 coordinate 31,490,272, forward strand.
GGAGAAAAACCTCTTACAGTGATATCACAAAATGAGAAAAATACAAGAGATGTAACAATCGACAGATCTCCGTCCTTCTTCCCCGGCGAGGCGGTTGTCGCTCCCCTTCTTCTCCTGCGTCTCCTTCTCTCTTGTTGGGTGGGAATAATTGCGGATCCTCTTTTTCTCCTTGCTTCCTCCCTTTTATCTTCCCTTTTCCTTCATCGTAACGTCGTGGGCTATCTCCATCGTACACGTTGCCACCACCTCCACCTGGAGAATAATTCTGTTACATATATGAGGAATGAAGACTCCTTGGAATATTGCGTGGGGCCTCCCAAGTCATTGCCTAACACCTCCTCCTCTACTTTTCGGATAACTAGGTTAGACTATCTCCCTCAACCATCCACTTTAAGTGAAGCTAGCTTAGATCTATAGCCCACGGGCGCCCTAGCCCTAGGGTTCCTCATCGACCCGAACCAATTCCTTTTTTTCCCGTGCCAAACTTCCTTCGTAGCGATCAGGTTAAGCCAACCCTCTATCTATCCCATCGGCTTCTGGAATTATCTAGCTGAACCAATTCTTGTTCCACTCTTAGCGAAGTGCCTTCCGTCTCTTCTTTGCCATATCAATTGCTTCTGCTAACTCTCCCGTGCCAATTACTTTAGATATTCTCCTGTACCAATAGCTTCTGATATTCGCGCCTGAACCAATAGCTTCTGATATTCGTGCCCGGACCAATAGCCTCTGATATTCGCGCCCGGACCAATAGCCTCTGATATTCGAGCCCGGACCAATAGCCTCTGATATTCGCACCCGAACCATTCTTCCTTTTCTCCCTTCGCAGAGCAGAATATTTTGGATCGGATCATTGGTCACCCGCTAACCCTTCTATCGGGAACTATATAAAAAAGGTACCAGTAGTATCACAAACTAATAAAATTAATTATAATAGAGTACCATTTGATTATACAAAAATTAATAATTTAGCAATTAAACCTTCAACTTTTAGAAATTCAATAAATAAAAATCTACCAAAGAAGCAACCATTTCTTTGAATTGATTGAACATAATATGCTCATGCATACATATCATTTTAATTAATTACCATGCTTATTTTTGTCATATCATACATACTAGTCTTAAATTAAATTTCATTGAACGGTCAGATAGGAAATTGTTAATTAACCTTGAGAACATAGTATCAGGATGCGGTGAGATGATAGTACGTTAGAGAAATGAAGTCTCGTGTATTCAGGTTAGATAAGGAGTATCTAGCTTGGTGCACTTGGCTAAGTGGAACTAACTGAAGCTACCTCACCACATCCTAGACTAGTTAGACTAGGACGTAACCCTAAATGAATTAAGTGCACAATTTCTTAAGATTGACTTTGTCTAAGGAAGTGATCGTTGTTTCGATCAAAGAAGGTCTCTGTGCCTCGCCATGATCTGGAAGCCGTCTTTTGAAATATTCACTTAATTAACTAAAGGTTAAATCCGAATCTAACCTAATGTTAATTAATTTTGAAATCATTAAAATTAACTAAGTAAAATTAAATTCATCTCACAACACTTATAAGGATAACTTGGTTGATCATGTAGAATGGATAAGATGTCAAGGACACCAAATTGAAAATAGTTTTAAAAATGATTTCGAAATTTACATATACATAAATAGATTCTTAAAACTATTTTTATTGGTTGTCATGATTGATGTGTGTAGTTATACGTAATTTTCAAAATAACTATGCTTCTTCTTTTTTTTGGGAAATGGTAAAAATGTATAGATGTATGTAACTGTGTACAATCTAGATGTCTACAAAACGGTAGACATGAGTCTGGATCTTGAGGAACAACCTCTCGATCGATGGCTCATAACCCTCAAAACGACATCGATTGCGGGCTTGCCATATCAAAAACACCATACATGATATCGCTAGATCTCTCCTTTTCCTCACATATCCTTTCCCACGTAGCTCTTTGGCAAGAGCTCGGAATAATCTGCCAGCCGTGAAAATGTGAGGTCGGATTTGGAGCCAATTACGCACCAAGTCCCACAGCCGCCTCACCCAAGTGCATCGGAAGAATAGATGATCATTTGATTCCTGCTCCTCTTTGCAAAGACAGCATCTCTTCTCTTCCACGTACGACACCGTATCCCCAGTCCGTAGTTTGCCTCTAGCCATGAGCCAGAAGGAAAACCTATGCTTCGGTAAGATGTCCGGTCTCCACACCATAGCAGCCCAGCGCACCGTGTCCATATGCGGCATGAAAAATTGGTAGGCTGCCACAGCACCTCTGCGCTTGACCCGCTAAGCGTGCCATGATTCAACCAGCGAGGTTGTTGGTCCTGCTCCTCCCACATGCTGCACCAAGTAGTCCCTGATTTCAGCTATCCGCTTCAACATGGGCAAATCACCATGCTTGGGCGTCCACTGCCATATGTCTTCACGCTGCAGGTATTTGTGATGCACCCATCGCACCCATAATGAGTCCGCCTTGGCATGGATATTCCATAAGGTGCGACACAATAACGTCGAATTCCATGACCGCAAGTCCCTAAGCCTGTATCCTCCCTCCTCTTTGGCCAAGCAAAGTGATCTCCAAGAGGCAACAGGATGTCTAGTGGTCCACACAAAAGCTCTGCATAAGGTGTATATCTTATCTATCACCCCGCATGGTATTGGGAGGATAGATAGCCAGTAACACTCAACACCCTGTAGAACTGATCTGATAAGCTCTAACCTCCCGGCATAGGATAATGTGTGCTTGGGCCATGTGCGTACCCTCCCAGCAACTGCCTCCAATAAAGGGGAGTAATCCGCTATCCGCAACCTCTCCGTAGCTAATGGAATGCCCAGATAACGGAATGGAAATGAACCCTGTTGGAATCCCGTAATCTGCATCAGCTCCTCCCGTGTCCTCTGATCCACTCCAGCCATGTAGATGCAGGACTTTAGGGGATTGGCACGAAGTCCAGCCCGATCCCCAAAGTCCCGTAAGCACTCCGAAATAACTCTGAGCGAGGAGGCGTCTGCCCTAGCAAACATCAGCAGGTCATCCACATATGCTAGATGGGTCAGCTGTACCTCCTCGCACATCGGGTGATAGTGAAAATCCGGCTGCTCAGATGCCACCCTCATGGATCTAGAGAAGGCCTCCAAACATAACCCAAACAGCAGAGGGGATAGGGGGTCTCCATGCCTCAGACCACGCTGTCCTATGAAGAACCCATGCATAATCCCATTAATACTAACCGAGTAGGACACCGTAGATATGCATTCCGTGATCCATAAGCAGAATTGCCGGGGAAATCCATAACCGGCGAGCACAACACCAAGGAAGGTCCAATCCACCATATCAAAAGCTTTCCTTAGATCCACCTTAATCATGCAAATGGGGGAGACTCTTTTCCGTGCATACTTCCTAAGCAACTCCTGTGCTAGATTGATGTTATCCCCAATGTTTCGTCCGGGGACGAAGGCCGCTTGCGCTGGATCTAGAAGTTTATCCATCCCCTTTGACAACCGATCGGCGAGGATTTTGGCAATGACTTTATAGAAGACTGTACAACACGATATCGGCCTGTAATCCGTAACCCCCGGTGCATGGTCCGTCTTCGGTATCATAACTATCATCGTGTGATTCCACTCCTTGAGGAGTCTTCCGGTTTTGAAGAATTCCTGAACCGCAGCCACAAAATCAGACTGTACTGTATCCCATGCTGTCCGGAAGAAAGTCGCATTGAAACCATCTGGTCCAGGTGCTTTCTCCTTGCCGATACTGAACACCGCATCTCGAATGTCTTTAGTACTGACTTCCGACACCAAACCTGCAGCCTCCGCAGAATCCAGCTTCACCCCTTGAAGTTCAAAACCGTCCAGCCCACACGCATGATCTGCACTGCCCAGCAGGTTTTGGTAATAATGGAGGAATTCTGCAGCAATGTCATCCCCCCATGAGGTTTGCTCGCCTGATCGTGTGGCTATGGATATAATTGAGTTTCGCTTGTTGTTCCGCTTGACTAGATCGTGGAAGAACTTCGTCGGCCTATCACTTCCTTTGATGTATGCAGCTTTCGCCCTCTGCTGATAAAACATTTTCTCTGCTTCAGCTAAAAGGTTGGCTCGGCGATGCAATTTTGCATATGCGGCAGTGTCCATACGCACGGCAGGATCTGCAGAATTCTGGCCCGTCCCTACATCGCCCAACATGTGTTGCTGGATGTTTTCCAGCTCTTCCTTTGCCCGCCTTGCTTTCTCTGCAATGTGCTGAAAATGAAGGCGATCTAGTGTCCTTAGCTGGCCCTTGAGCTTGCACAGCTTCTTTTTCAGCACATACTGAGCATATCCATCCACCGGCTCCCTCCATGCATCATCCACCGTTGCTTGATAATCGCTATGGAGGGTCCACATATTATAAAATTTGAAAGGCTTCTTCCCGCCTCGATCTCTATCCACCGTTGAAACAATGGCGCAAGAATGGTCGGACAAGCATCCCGGCGGCATATACTCCACAAAGCTCTCAAATTCCTGCGTAAGCCATTGAGAATTCACCAATACTCTATCGAGTTTACTAGAAACAATACCATTCATCCATGTGTGCAAACATCCCACCGAATGAAGGTCAACCAGTCCCGTCGATAGCAATAGGAGGTTTAGGTCGCTCATTTCATAATTATTTACCGGCTGCCCACCTGATCGATCATGGATGGCTGCGACCGCATTGAAATCACCCATCACAACCCAAGGATCTTCCATGTGTTCGGCAAGCTGTTGGAGCGCTGTCCACAATGGGCGTCTTGCAACAATTGAGTGAAGGCCATACACAAAGGAGATTATGGACCGCCTTTGGGTGACTTGGCATGTGACCTTGCAGTGGATGAGCTGATCCTCCACACGTAACACCTCCAAATTAGCCAGCTGCGAGTCCCATAATACCAAGATGCGTCCGCGGTTAGAGAATTCAAAATTGTGTACCAAGCTCATACCGCTAAAGTATCGCTGCCGGATGCCTTCAAGCCTGTCCACCGTGAGTTTGGTCTCTAGCAACGCCATCACCTAGATCCGCCTACTCCGAAGGAGGTGTTGGACACCCCCTTGCTTTAGGGGCTTGTGAAAGCCCCTAATATTCCAGGATGCGATCTTCATGTGCGCCTCGGCCGGGCTGCTCCAACCCGTCGATTGCCCACCTTCCTTTGAACCACCGAAATCCACCTTGCCTCCGCTAGCTGCTCTGCCGCTGTAGGTCGTGCACCTTGACTGCTGGACTCTCCTTCCTGCCTTTCATCTGTATCCACTGAGCCCAAGGTCTGGCTCACTGCTGTGCTTTCAGTCTCTACTGTACTAATGGCTTGACGAGCCCCATTTGCATAATCCTGCACGCCATTATCCTGCACACTACCCGCTACCTCGCCCCCTGCCTGAGCATGTCGCCGTGATGGTTGCGAAGGTTCTGGCCGCACCTAGCGCGCTGTGTTCTAAGGTTGTTCACTTTGGCCGCCCGGGAGTTCTCATCCGCGGCGTGCACGGTGAGCGAAGTCTTAGCGCGCAGTTATTCCGCCTCGGTGGCCCATTGATTCTGTCTTGACATTTGCCTGCTGCCTGGATCGTGTTCGATATCGCCTCCGTGATCGCGATCTCCCTCCTCTTGCTTGCCCAGGGCCTGGCGCATCAGCGGCCGCCTCACCTCGTGCAGCTTGAGCAAGGGGCAATCGCGATTATGTGTCACGTCCTTGCTGTCCAGCATTTGCCATCCGCCCTGTGCCATTGGGTTCCGCTGTGTTCACATCCGGCTGGCATTTGCTCGTCATGTGCCCAAGCCTTTGACACAAATCACAGAAATCTGGGACTACCTCATATTGAACTCTCAGCTCTACTTTGGCACCAGTTGGAAGTTCTACCAGAATCCTCTTGATTCTTGGTCCCCGAATATCCACTTCCACCAAGATGCGCGCAAAGGAGATGCACTCCCTAGTCCTTGTTAGCTTATCCGTATAAAGTGGCTTGCCAATCTCCGATCCGATCCAGCTAAGTACCCTGTGCGTCCAACAATCCGGGGGGAGGCCATGTATTTGCACCCAAGCCGGCACGTGTCTCCCATCTTCCGCAAAGAGGAAGCATTTTGGCATTATCTTCAAGAATAACGGCGTCCCATACACAAGATACGGACCCCCTAGGAGCACTTTCTCCCGATCCTCCTCACCATCGAACTTGAATACCACCCACCCGCTAGAATGAAGGTGAAAGCTGCATGGAACGCCCCACCTCTTTATGGTTAACTCCACTCCTTGCCTTCCCTGGTGCTTACCCATGAAGCACCCTACCAAGCACGGTCCCAACACCGATTCTACTGCATCTATGTCCTTGTAGCCAATTTGGATTGTCGATCCTGTTTTCTCAAATTGGTCTAACTTCATAGCCGTGGTTGCATTCCGATTATCCCGAAATAAGTTTGTCCACGGCCTTGCTGGATTGCGAGCAGGGGCCTTGGTGCCATGCGTAGAGGCTGCTGTTTGAGCCGGTCTCTACGCACAACTCCCTTGACCTCCCGCCATGTCATCCGCCTTGTCACAATCCACCACATGTACCACCTGGTCCACAACCTCCACTTCAGCAGGCCTTTCCTCACCTCTTGCCTCATTCATAACCTATTTCCCTTTATCTCGTATGCTACTCCCTGTTTCTGCATGAGCCTGACCTCCTGAAGCTTCCACATGTTGTTTGCCTTGTCCTGATAGCCCACTATCGGTGTTGCCTGTTTGCTGATGTCGACCCTTAGCCATTTTGATATAACGTCAAGGTCTGCCGCAGGTTGTAGCCAGAATGTCCCTCCCAGAAATAGAAACGCACAGACCTTGAGCCCAGAGCCTTCCCAGCTGTCCCCTAACCTGCCACAACCACCAACCGATTTGTCCTGTAGTGCCTTCTTCCACCTCCAGCCTCCGGCGAAGAACCAGCTCCGTTGATCACCGGCGAGAAACTGGAAACTGCTTCCCACCTTCCACGACTAGCTTGCGCTCCAAAAACGAACAAGGCCCCTCTCGTTGAAGGAAGGTACAACGTCTCAAGCCTCTCCAAGAGTTACAGATCTCCACAGATCCTCCCTTGCCGCCGGAGCTGACCAACGACTGAGGAGGAAGAACCGCCATGCCCCCTTAGCACCACGCCGCGATCGATCAAGGCACGCACCTGGCAAACCGCTCCACCCTTTTGCCTGCCCACTGAACCACAGCATCTTGGCCTCCACTTACCTAGAGATTCTAGAGAGAAGGGAGAGCATCTCTCTCTAAGATGGAAGGGAGAAAGGATGACTGACTAAATAACTATGCTTCTTAAAATGATGGTTAATTGACCAATACTGAACGTCTAAATCCTTAGGTCAACTTTAGACACCTAGACCCTCTGGACACTTAGGTGAACCTTCCTTGTGGCCAACAAGGATATCCTAAGAGTTTGTTAGACAAAAGGGGAGACCCTCTAGATAATCCTTCCTTGTGGCTAACAAGAATGTTAGGTTAAGGGGGAGGTTCTAATTGGATAATCATCATAGAAGTTGTTAAAAATATTTTAAAAAAAAGGTCCCAATACTTTCAAAATTTAAAATCCTTCTTTTTGATAATATGCCAAGGGGGAAAGAAGACTCAAGTTGGACAAACTTAGTATTTGTAGCTACCTCTAGTTTGGCATAAACCTAATAGACACGAGCCTCTAGAGTACCTCTAGGTTAGGATGGTCACATCCTAACCTAGGATATATATTGTTGGTGCAGGATCTAGAAACCTAAGTGTTAGGGCAATCTCTTGCCGTAATATGGTTTTGATGGTGTGGCAAAGGGTTTAAGTTAGTGTGTTATGTTGATTTGATATGTGCGTTGAAGTTGTGCAGGACTTAGTAATTCGCACATGGAGCCGTGGCGAGTTTCACATCTCATGACTCGTGCCTTGAGTCGGTGAAGGATAGCTTTGCGGAAGCCGTGCGCTTGGAGCATCCGAGGGACCGCCGGACGAGAAGCTTAGAGTGAAGCCGGAGGAAGTAGACTTCGAGGCAAGAGACGCGAAGGAGCATTGCAGAGTCGTGCGCCTGATGCTGCCGAGGGACGTGGCCAAGAACGAAGAGAACTTCGAAGGCGAGGGACTCCGAGAGATGAGAGTGAGCGATTGTAACCCTGGGAGGGGTAGCTCTTAGGTGAAACTTGGCCATTTGGCCAAGTGTCGGATGGGTTTTCCCGACACCAGTCGACTGCCATGTCATGGCAGTCGACTCCTCTAAGTCGAATGTAGTTCGACCGTATCCGATCGATGGATCCAGCCCGATGGGTTTATGCCCGTGATCGGCTACCATCAGAATAGCGATCGTACCGGAGGATATCGCGAACGCAAGGCTCCGCTCGTAGCCAGCAGGCGATCGAGGCCACGGAGCGGCGATCAGTTAGGTCCATCGGTCATTGCCAACTCTCTATAAAAAGAGAGGGTGTGAGCCTTTGACAGGCTAATGCTCATGCTCCAAGCGATCTTCCTAGTGCCCCACAAGCTCTAAACTCTTCTTACTTGTTTTTACTCCATTCTTATTGTAAGAAGAGTGATCTTGATTGTAAAGGTTACCTCCACCTAGCTTGGTGCAAAGGAGAGACCAATAGTGATTGGCTTTGGAGGAGTGATTCACCTCGGACAAATCGGGATCGTGGATTAGTGGCGTAGCCGTGAACCACGTTACATCTTCTTTGTTAGCGTTTGTGTTTTTGTTTATTGCTTTGTCTTTATTGTTTATGCTTTCGCTTGCGCTAACGATTGTGTAGACGAGCAAACGAAAGAGAGAATTCCGACATCCATCGTAAGAGGGCTATTCACCCCCCTCTAGCCGGTCGTTCGATCCCCTACAAGTGGTATCAGAGCCGAGGAAAGCTTGTCGAGGACTAACCGCCACAACAAGCAACTTTCAAAATGGCCGGCTCAAACATTCACCCGCCGAAGTTCGACGGCGAATTCTCTTGGTGGAAAAAGAGAATGGAGGTATTCTTCGAGACCGATTTTGATATTATGCTTATAATGGAAAATGGTTTCGAGTTGCCTAGGGATGAAAGGGGTGAACCAATTGAAAAATCACGTTGGACTAAGAAGCAAAGAGAGGATCACCTTGCAAACTCATAGGCAAAACATCATCTTCTCAATGTGCTCCCTCAACAAGAGATCAACCGGATCGGAGAATGTGCTAGCGCCAAAGAGATGTGGGAAAAGCTTGTAGAACTCCATGAAGGCACATCCGAGGCCAAGCTAGCTAGGAGAGACCTCCTCCGCTCCCAACTCTCAAACATCAAATTAGAAAAGGGAGAAAAGGTAACTTCCCTACATTCTAGATTTAAAGAAATATTAATTGGGCTAACAAGTGTAGGAGAAAAGCTCTCCAACCGGGATATGGTAATGAAGGTCATAGATGTCTTTCCCCGATCCTCAAGATGGAGCTCCATGGTGGATTCATTTTACATCTCCAAGAACTTGGAAGTAAGTACCTTGGAGGAATTTTTCTCAACAATGGAGCTCCACGAAACTAGGCTTGAAGGAATACAAGAAGAGCCTTGAGTTCAACCCTCAAGAGGAGTAGCTTTGATAGCAAATAAGGGGAAGAAGAAGATGGAAATCCCCTCCTCCTCCGATGATGAAGCATCCTCATCCTCCTCCATGGATAGCACCGAAGAAGCATATATGGTAAGGAGGGTAAGACGTGCTTTAAAGGGTTTTCATTTTAATAAATCTAATGATAGGAATAGAAGACCAAGGGGGAAGGTCATATGCTACAATTGCCAAGGAGAGGGACACATAAGGGATAATTGTCCCCTCTTAAACAAGAGCAAGGAAGAGAGGAAAAAGAAAGAAGAAAAGAAGAAGAAAAAGGGGAGCAAGAAAAAGAAGGAAGAGGAGAAGAAGACAAAAGAAAAGGGGAAGACCAAAGCTCTAAAGGCAAGGACTTGGGATGACCCATCCTCATCCTCCTCATCATCATCGGATGAGGAGAATGCCTTTGTCACCAATTTGGCCTTGATGACCTTTGATGACTTGGATTGCTCTTCATTCGAAAATGAAGGATCAAGCTCAAGAGGAGAGAGCTCAAGTGAAGGGGGAGCTTCTACATCCTCCTCATCTGAAGAAGAAGAAGAGGATATGGAAACTATGGTAACGAAAGCCTCTCCTAAGAAAATAGTTTCCATAATTTCTAATTTAACTAAGGACTTATTTAGAATGAAAAAGAAAAATAAAAGCATGCTTAATCAAATTAAGGCATTGGAAAATAAGCTAGAAAATGCATGCTTAAATGATAATATTTCTTCTAGCTTAAATGATGCATGCTCACATGACCTTTATGTGTCATTAGATGTTAGTGATGCATGTATAAATGAAAATAGGGCCTTAAGGGAAAAGGTAGATTATTTAACAAAAGCCCTATAAAAATTCACAATTGGCTCCAACACTTTGAACATGATTTTAGGGAGCCAAAGAGCTAGTTTCAACAAAAAGGGCCTAGGCTACAAGGAAAAGAAAAATGAAAATGCCTACAAATGCCTAATAGCTAGGGGACAAGATAAGAAGAAAGTAATAGTTAGGAAATGGATCCCAAGGAATACTTAGTGAACCCAATAGGAAAGAACTTATTTTGGGTTCCAAAATCCATCCTTAAGGGTTAGGATGACCTTAGGGTAGTCGACCAGATGCAATTGACCTATATCATATTTTGGTTGACTTAGGATGGCGGGACAACATTTTTAAATAGTGTTGGGTGATGATAACGTACCCATAAATAGATAATAATACTTAAATCATGATGATTAATGTAATTGCTATGTATGTTAGCAATCATGATTTATGCTATTGATATTTGGCACATAATCATTGGAAATAGGGTTGAATCATGCTTTAGGTGATACTTTGTTTATTATCATCATATAATACCTAATGCATGACTATTATTTGATGAATACATGAGTTTCATGATCATAATGTAAAATTAATTCATATATGTCTTTGTGATCATGTAGAGTGTTAGGATGATACTTAACCATGAAAGAATTGCATGAATACAAGGGTTAAGTATATACAAATACCCCCTAGGATGCATCTCACACTCACTATAGGCTAACTTGATTGCAAACTTAGCATGGGTGAGATGTTAGGATGATACAAATGTCCACTAATGCCTATGACATTTAGATGGTCATTTAAAGTATCAAAATAGCAATAATAGACAAATCATGGGGAAGGCTTATGTTTAATTCATAGACATATTGCCCAAAGATCATGGTTGGATATTTCATATATTTTCAAAACAATTTCTTACTTTAAAATACATGTATTCATGTTTTGAAACAATTGGATGCAAGACTAGATGTTAAAATGGATACTCTTATGATCAAAAACCTAGTAGTTTTTAAAGCTTTTGGATTTTTGGCAAATATGTGGAAATATAATGATTTTTCATGAAAACATATTTTTCACTGATAGATATACTTAAAAGAAATGTGTTCCCCAAATTTCATGATTTTTCAAATTTTCTGAAATTTTTAATGCATTTGTAAATCAAATCCCAAACAACAATACAGCTATGATCGTAGTCTGAACCAGTCGACTGATGACCTAAATATTAGACCAGTAAAGGCTGAATTCTGATTTTACATCAACTTGTGGTATTTTCTTTCTATTAGACTTGATGTCATGTGCTTTTAACTTAGTGATAATCTTTTTGATGGTGTCAAAGGGGGAGAAATGATTATGTTTAAGTTAATTATGATAGGGGGAGAAATTAAGGGGGAGTCTCATAGATTAAGGGGGAGTTGCATGTTGCTATATCATGTTTATGTTTACATGCTTTCTTTCCTTTAAAATTTATATCAAATGTTTTTACCTAACTTAAACGGATTGCCACACATCAAAAAGGGGGAGATTGTTAGGGCAATCTCTTGCCGTAATATGGTTTCGATGGTGTGGCAAAGGGTTTAAGTTAGTGTGTTATGTTGATTTGATATGTGCGTTGAAGTCGTGCAGGACTTAGTAATTCGCACATGGAGCCGTGGCGAGTTTCACATCTCATGACTCGTGCCTTGAGTCGGTGAAGGATAGCTTTGCGGAAGCCGTGCGCTTGGAGCATCCGAGGGACCGCCGGACGAGAAGCTTGGAGTGAAGCTGGAGGAAGTAGACTTCGAGGCAAGAGACGCGAAGGAGCATTGCAGAGTCGTGCGCTTGATGCTGCCGAGGGACGTGGCCCAGAACGAAGAGAACTTCGAAGGCGAGGGACTCCGAGAGATGAGAGTGAGCGATTGTAACCCGGGGAGGGGTAGTTTAGTTCGTCGTATCCGATCGATGGGTTTGTCAGCCGATCGCCATGGAATGACAATGATCGCCAGAGGATATCGCGGCATTAGATCGCCGTAGCCGAGGCAATGATACGGAGGCGCGCGACGACCGGGTGAGGTCCATCACGATCGCCAAGAGTTCCGCTGACTACAACGGCGGGATCCAACGTGTTCGGAGGCTATCAGAGGACGCAATGATCGCTAAGGGCGCAAATGATCGTGGCGGCGGCCAACGGGAAGAAATCAGCCCTCTCTATAAAAAGAGAGGGTGTGAGCCTTTGACAGGCTAATGCTCATGCTCCAAGTGATCTTCCTAGTGTCCCACAAGCTCTAAACTCTTCTTACTTGTTTTTACTCCATTCTTATTGTAAGAAGAGTGATCTTGATTGTAAAGGTTACCTCCACCTAGCTTGGTGCAAAGGAGAGACCAATAGTGATTGACTTTGGAGGAGTGATTCACCTCGGACGAATCGGAATCGTGGATTAGCGGCGTAGCTGTGAACCACTTTACATCTTCTTTGTTAGCGTTTGTGTTTTCGTTTATTGCTTTGTCTTTATTGTTTATGCTTCCGCTTGCGCTAACGATTGTGTAGACGAGCAAACGAAAGAGAGAATTCCGACATCCATCGTAAGAGGGCTATTCACCCCCCTCTAGCCGGCCGTTCGATCCCCTACACTAAGCTCTTAAATGTTCAAGGGAGTTAAACATACTAGTTCACATCCTTACAAATGCACCCTTTATAAAGTTATTTTTGATATATGTCAAAGTGGGAGAGAGGTTAAAGTTAAGAGATTGCCTACTTTTTTTTTTTCAAAAAGTAATTATTTTTCAAAACTCACCTAGGGTTATGGGGGAGGTACCCTTAAGGGGGAGGTTTTGAAAAATGCTTGTTTAATACTTATTGCTTATTTTTCCTTAACTTTGAATATGTTTGTCATAGATAAAAAAGGGGAAGATTGTTGGTGCAGGGGCACTAGTTAATCGAACTTTGGTTTTGATAATGACAAAGATTCAAAGTTAAGTTATTTTGTTATCTCATATGCTATGTTAAGTGTGTAGGAAGTGTTTAAGCTAAGCTGAAGGTTAACGTCGCCCGGAGAATCTCGGGATGAGAAACCGTGGTGGCTGGGCGACATCGGGAGAACCTCGTGGAGTCGAAGAACCTAGGTGGAAGACCGAAAGTCATTGGTGCAATCGACCCAGATCATGATTGACCAGACTCTAGTTTGACTCGAGTAGTATTTTGATGTTTGACGATGAGTTGACCATTGTTTGATAATGGGTTGACTATATGGTTGACATAGGGTTGACCATATGATGGAGAAGTTCAAGTGGGACACTTGGCATGGAAAGTCCAAGCATGAGTCTTAGCAATGGTAAAGTCCAAGTCTTGAATACTTGGCATGGAATACTACAACAAATTTGACTTTTCACAGCACGCAAATATGCTATCCGCAGTGCGCATCGCATGCTGCACAATGCTAAGCTGTTGAATGTCATAAGGCATTCGTAGTGCACGATCGACACTGCAGTTAAGTGCATTCGCAGTGTGCGGTCGGCCACTGCGGTTAAGTGCATTTACAGCGTGTGACCGCATGCTATTGTTAAGTGCAATCGCAGCGTACAATAACATGCTACGATTAAGTGCATTCGCAGCGCGCAATCACACGTTGCGGTTAATTTCATTCGCAGTGCACAATCATACACTGCGGTAAAGTGCATTTGCAGTGCACGATCGCAAGCTGCGGTTAAGTGAATTCGCAGTGCACAATCGCACGCTGCGGTTAAGTGCATTTGTAGTGCACGAACGGGAGCTACGGTCACGCGAGCTACGGTTAAGTGCATTCGTAGCATTGTAATATCAAAACTCAAATAATTATAATCCAACCCACAAATACCACACAATTATAATATCACATACAAATACTATACACATTTTTAACATCACATATACACGATTATAAAATAAAAACTAAAACAATTATAATACCATAAATAATCATCAACACTACGCTTAAACCGCTAGTATGCTAATTATTCACTTAGTCACATAAAATAATTCAAACAAATAACATAAATTCACTTACATAATTTCTTTTCTACAAAATAATTATTCACTTAGTCACATAAAACAATTCAACCAGTAACATAAAATTTATATCAATCACACAAAACTATAAACTTAGATAACCAAGTGACTGTGCTTCCTATTGCATCCTCAAGAAAATACATTTCATCATTTGGTAGAATTAGATCCACCTTCTCCAGAAAAATTCTATCAATCCAAACTTTCCAACAAGATCCACTAAGAGGAATGTGATGCACTTTTACTTTTGAATATGTGAATGCAATTCGACCTTCTGCAACAACTTCATCAATAGACCAATGAACCAACTTACATTTAGTATTAACACTGATATCTCCACAATTCATGTTCTTCAATTTTCCATGTATATCAATAAAAAATTATTAATGTTCAAAAGTATATTTTTATAACAAAACATGCTATTAGTAATAAGAGAGATTGAATCATATAAACAATTCACATTCTTCAATTTTTGGTCTGGTAATTTGATATTGCATGAGTACAAAAGGGATACGGTTAAGAAAATTTAGTAGTTCAAATGTGAAGGTCAAATGACAGTTTGTCTCTTTGCTGACATATTGAAAGCATAAAGAAGATAATAATATAACAATAATGAAACTTATTTTTAATGACCTAAAAGCATTAAAAACAAAGATTCTATTCGGTAAAAAAAATTACAATATTCCTCATATCGATATGGTTATCTGAGTTACAATATTGTCATTCTTTTTTGCACTATTGACATCATTACTGCCACTAAGATAATTCCTAATATTGTCATCAATGCCACCACTAGCAACCTAATTTTTCAAACAAATTTTGTCAAATAATATTATCATAATATAATTTCACTAACAAGAACATAAAAAATAAAATTAATTAAGACAAAATGCATTTTTTTAATTACTAATCTGTTTTTGTTCATTTTGTTGTCTCGTATTTTGATAAAAAAATATGAGCCTTATTTCTTGCATTTCTTGTTGAAGATAATTTACTATACTTTCAAGGCATTTGACGATTCTATTTTGTTGCACAAAAGCTCCAACCTTTGATGGTACAATGCCAAAGCTCATTCCTCGTACTCTACTTCAAGATTCCTTGCCAAATACAAGACTCATTTCATCATTAGCAATGTTAATTGTGTTTAAAGACTCAGGTGGACATTCTTCTATTTCTTTATACAAATATCAAGATAGAACTTTTGTAAAATAACACTTTTAGATTACTAGTGATGTCATTGATATTAACACTTATAGAAATAATAATAAGAAATAATTTTATTACTATTTTATCTCTAACAACTTGACTAATATGTTGTCCACTTTAGAAAAAAGAAAGATAGATCTCAGTTGGAAACAAAAACTAAAAAAACTGCCATTATAACTAACAACCAATGCAAAAATCCAATAATGATTGCATACAAGAACAAGAGTTGTTACTTGGTGATGAGTTAATGCTCAATTCTAAAAACAGACAAAGATCTAACAAATAAAAAAAAGGAGCATACGGTGTGAATTCCCAAAAGTAAAATAAAGAAGAAAATACCTAATCAGAACTGGAAATGTGGAGTGAATAAGAGATAATATTAGATAAGGCAAAAAAAGAGAGTAAGAAGCACTAAATTGTAGATTCAGAGAGATCCTAGCTAACTTTGCTCTTTGTGATAGAGTCATTCACGTTGATCGCAGGGAAGAGCAAGGCGCCGCTGGCCTGCATCTGTTACAACCGCTTAACACCAGTGGTCGTTTAATTTCCTTCGATACACCGACTAGCCGCTCCTTCATCTTGTGATACTTCTTGGGATCGACCTTGAGCCCATCGCGGATAATACCCAGCACGATCTGGAACTTAGCATTGTTGGTGGAGGCAGGATCTGGCAACTTGCTGCTCTTCTTGTACTCTTCCTCAGCATTGACCCCTTCATGGATGAGGAGCGTCGCATCACCGCCATCATCAACGACGAGATCAGGGCCGCCTCCAGTGCCCCAGTCAAGTGCGCTTAGTGCACCACCAATACTCGGCGAGCATCTCGCCTTTCCATGCGAAGACAGCCACGGAATCACGAGCGATGGCAGCGGCAGCGTGGTCCTAGGTGGAGAAGATGTTACAAGAGCACCAGCGAACCTCGGCACCAAGAGCAGTGAGGGTCTCGATGAGGACGACAGTCAGAATGGTCATGTGGAGGGATCCGGAGATGCGAGCGCCGACGAAGGGCTTGGAGGAGCCGTACTCGGCGCGGCAGGCCATGAGGCCGGGCATCTCGACCTCGACAAGTTCAATCTCGAGACGACCGAAGTCGGCCTGAGAGAGGTCCTTGATCTTGTACTCCCTCCCAGTGGAAGTTTTCTCCACGATCAGAGCCATTGCTAGGACTTCCGAAAGCGGCGGAGAGAATAGGGGTTTAGGAAAACATTTAACCTAAAAAAGTAATATGATCATTAATTAGTAAAAAATTTATTTTTTTATAATGATATTTTTAATGGCGTACAAAATGCATATTGTGGATAATATTAACAAATCTAATATTATCCGCAGTGCACTTGATTGACGCGCTGCGAAAATTTTATTTTTTATAATGAAACTTTTAATGACATGCAAATTGTATGTTATTATTATTTCATATTAACAAGCTTAGTATTATTCGTAGCGCGATTGGTTGACACGCTATGAAAAATTTAATTTTTTTATAATGATACTTTTAACAGCATGCAAATTGTATGTCTTTATTATTTCATATTAACAAACATTGTATTATTCGCAGCGTATTTGATTGGCGCATTGCGAAAAATTTAACTTTTTATAGTGAGACTTTTAACAACGTACAAAATGCATGCTGTTAGTATTTCATATTAATAAACCTAATATTATCCGCAGCACACTTGATTGGTGCACTGCGAAAAATTTAATTTTTTATAATAAGATTTTTAACAGTGCGCAAAATGCATGCTGTTATTATTTAATATTAACATCATGCACAACATATTGTTAAAATGAGTATTGATAGCATTTTTTTTTGCATGTTGTTGTTTGCAAAAATATAATATTATCCGCAATGTACAAAATTGGGCGTGCTGTAAAAACTATTATTAACAGTGTATTATAATTGTGCGCTGTTAATAACATGCTACGGAAAGTCATATTTGTTGTAGTGGAAAGTCCAAGCTTAAGTCTTGGCAAGGGAAAGTCCAACATGAGTTGGCAAGGGAAGTCCAAGGGTTGATATTGGCGGCGTAAAGTCCAAAGGTGGAGTCTTGGCAGCATAAGTCCAATGTTTGGCAGCGTAAAGTCTAAGCATATGTCTTGGCAGCATAAGCCCAATGTGCTTTGGTGGTGTAGACCAACTTAACATGACAATAGCCAATGGAAGCACCTGAAAGCTAGCGTATGGATGAACAAGTCATGGATGACTTAGAGGGATCCAATAGGAGTAAGGCTGATGGAGGTGGCTAGAAGGCTTAGGTTTAAGCTAAGGGTGGTCTAGCAAGTACGAGGGCATCATACTTGGGATAAACCTCATGGTTGAGGTGTATCAGTCGACTGGGGTCATGGACCAGTCGACTGGTCAAGTGTTTTAACATTTGGAAGTCGAGTCAATACCGAGCAGTCGACTGGGATTATGACCAGTCAACTGATGGGAGTCGACTAGCGATCGACTGCGGTCGAGTTGTGGCCATAGACGTAAGGCGACTCGACTGGCGCCTTGACAGGAGGCCCAGTCAAGGCAGCGCTTCGACTAGCCTCGACTGTGGCCGAGCAGATGCAAGGCGCCTCGACTGGAGACCCAGTCGAGGCGACGCCTTGACTGCCCTTGAGCAGTCGACTGCCATAGAGAGCAGTCAACTATTGGTTGTGGTCATGGACTCAAAACCTTCGGTAAACGACTGATCAGTCGGCTACCGAAGCATCAGTCGACTGCTGGTAAGGGCAGTCGACTAATGAGGTATCCATTGGAGTTTTTTCAACGTGGATTAAGTCGTTGTGAGACAATGGCTATAGGAGCAGTAGACTACTAGGCGAAAATCATCCCGAGTTGCAGCTTTAAAGGGAGCTCAAAGGGAAGGTTTTTGTCAGCGATTTCTTGGGCAATTTGAGGCTATTTGCTGGTGCAAATCAGGGTCTTCAAGTGCGGTTCAAGAAGTCTAACAAGAAAGCATCCAAACCAATATTTGTAAAGTTTTCTTTACGTTGTTTTGTGTATTTCATTTGTAATTACTTGTATTACTTGTGTAATCATTGTAAGAGGTTTCTCCACCTCCGATGTGTCACCAAGAAGGAGTGATTTTGATTAGTGGTTGTGTGTGTATCACTAGAGCTCACTCGAGCTCAATCCGTAGAGTAGGAACCCTAAGGTTCCGAACCATGTTATATCGCTTGTCTTTGTGCTTGTGTATTTGTATTCATAATGTATTTTCTATTTCTGCTGCATACTAATGTAATTGTAGACAAGCACGATAAAATTTTGTCAAGCCAATGAGAATGCGCCATTCACCCCCCTCTAGCACTCACCGAAGTTCCTACAAGTGGTATTAGAGCGGGTCGCTCTTCACCGGCTTCGCATCCGAGGGAGCAAAAGCACTAGAGGAGATGGAGCTACCTAAGGACGGATTGGGGTACACCATCGATGTTCCTCCACCATACGCCCAATAAGACTTTCTGGCATGGAGGGCGAGAATGGAGACATTCTTAATGATGGACATAGAGAATTGGTTCATCATCATAGAAGGTTTCGAATCCCCCCAGGGATAAGAAGGGAGATGTCCTCAAATTGAAGAAGTGGACCCAAGAGCAATGCCAAAAATTCAAGATTGAGATTAAGGTAAAAATTTTTTTGGAAGATTTAATCCCTAATGATATTTTGTGCAAGCTAGGTGAATATCAAGATGCTAAGGAACTATGGAGCAAGTTAGCCAAGTTCCATGAAAAGCTCGCACCGGTCCAAGAAGATGAGGAAGAAGAGGACTGCTCATCCTCTCAAGCTCAAGAAGAATGTGGATCATCATCCCAAGATCTTGAAGATTCGAAGGTTGATAGGGAATCAACATCCGGATCGAAAGAGGTGGAAGAGGAAGAAGAAGCCTCCACCTCTAGGATTGAGGGAGAGGAGATTAGGCCATCTTCAATACCGGAGCAACAAGAAGAAGCATCTATCTCCGGGAGCAATGAAGAATTGAACCAAATTCTTCCGACTACCATCCTAGGTAACTCAAGCAATTTAGTTATAAATAAAAATCATATCATATGCTTTGAGTGCCCAAAATTGGCTAAGAAAAAAGCATCGACACCAAAAGAAAATGAGAAGCTTAAGGATGCCATAGTCCCCGTTAAGAAGAGGAAAGAGCACATTGTATGCTTCAAGTGCCATCAAAAGGGACATTATAGAAGCCCATGCCCTAGGGGGAGGAAGCCTAGCAAGGGTGAAGAAGGAGCATCAAATGTAGGGAGAGCTTCTAGAGCAAACCCTAAGGTAAATTTTAATAATGCTCATTCTTTAAGTAATAGGCAAAAGAATGTTAGGAGTAATCTTGCTTCATAAAGAGCATGCTAAAAATAGGTTTTATTGTTTAGGTGTCAAATCATGCGATTTTAGACCTAAGGAGAAATTGTTAGTAATATATGAGAGATGTCCTAAGGCAATCTCCTTATGTATGAACCATTTATATGATAAATGAAGATTCACTATTTGAGTATACATGTTTTATGTATTTGATTGGATCTTAAACTCATTTACTGAATGTCCACGATACGATTCACAGCATGAGAGAATTTGTGATTGGATCACAACTAGTGAGTATCTCTACATGTGTAATTGTGATGTATTGGAATTATCCCTAGTCGATGAATTTATGGATTTGGACACCATCAATTCTGTCGAGACTAGCACGAGGTATACTCCTTGGTGTATCCAAGCAGCTGATTCTCACTGGCTGGAGACATAGTGATGTCCGGAGTTAATCGTGGATGCTAGTTATGGTAACTAGTTCATTGGAGTGACCAGCCGTAAGACTTCATATGGTTCTCTGCATATATAGATATGTCAATGAAGTTCTTACTGTGGCTTAAGTGCGAGGTTCCTTTGACTTGCGGTATTCAAGTCATCTTGATCATGGAGACTTATGCTTTGACATCTTAAGCAAACATCTCTAAGGAGATGTGGACCCGGGATGATTGGGTATAAGTCGAAGTGATCGAAGGTGTTTGAATAGCCTATAAAGGATTCACCACTCCTTGCGAGGAGATGTATACCCATGGCCTCTCGTCGGATTGTTACTAAAGTCTTTGGCCAAAGCATTACATGTTTAGAGTAAGGTACTCTTCGATACATGTGGAGTAACTAGAATCCGTAGGATGAGGAAATGATACTTGGGCTAGGTGTGACATAGTCAGCCTAGTGGGGACTGACACTATAGACCATGTCCTGAACCAAGTGGGTATAAGATGAGTGAAGGGAATAGGGCACGATTCATTCGAGCTACTGAAGGGTTTCAGAAATAGTTCTGGATCAACCGTTGATCTTTTCGGTTAATTGGGGATCATGATGTACTACTAGGTGCCACTCATGATCGTTCTATAATTAATGGTTAATTATAGACGGCCAACATAAACCGAGAACCTATTTGGTCACACGCACAACGAGTGTAATCCAAAGTATTTAAAACGAGCTTGAGAATGAGATTCTCAGACCGAGAGAAACTATGTTTGGTTGGACCAAACATAAAGCGAGCATGAAATTGTTTCAGTCGCAATGGAAGCGTGGATGGGCCATGTCTTATGAAGACATAATGGATGGACCAAAATGGTTTGGTTCAAATCCAATGGATGAGAATAAACCAAAGGGTTTGGTTTATTTTAAACGAATGAACCAAAAGTTGGTTCGGTTCGTTTTAACTTAAAATAAACCATCATGGTTTGGTTTATTTTAACTTATCCTAATGGAGCGGGTTAACGGGCCTAATGGTTATGATCCAATAACCATTAAGAGAAGTAGTTCTCTATAAAAGAGGGCTTAAGGGATAATTAAGCCCTAATCAAAACCCTAGCCCCCTTGAGTTGCCGCCCACCTCCACCTTGGAGTTAATTGGCGCCAACCCTAAAGCTGCCGCCGCCCAGCTTGTGTGCTGCCGTCCAAGTCTTTGCCGGCGTCCAAGCTTCAGCCGGAGAACCTCCGGCGACCCTCCGGCGATCTTCTTTGGGTTCGGTGATAAGGTGAGCTTCCATCTTTCCTTAGCCGGCCTCTATACCTCCACCAAAAGCTGTCCATTTTTTCTGGACAGCTTGTTTCTTTGTTGTCGGAGCGTCGTTTGGACGACGGTTAGTGCTCCGACAGCGGCTAACTTACCGGGGATTTGATCTCCGGTAATCCTCTGAGGTGGGGGACGAAGGATTCGTCAAACGGTTGTGAATACCTCTCGGAGAAGCGAGTTTGAGGACTTCGTTTAGGATCGAATTTGGATTCGGATCGTGATCTGATCATCTCGATCACGTCGTCTTCAACACGAGGCTAGTAACCCGTCACGAAGCGAAGCTCGTGACTTAAGCGAAGTCATCGAGGAGCTCGGCGTGGATCACGGATAGAGGCGATTCTTACGAGGATCGTTCGGTTGATGCCGTTCCGCTACGTCATCTGAAGGTATAACGTAGATAATTTCCTTTTATTGCAAATTTTAATTTACGGTTATGTCTACACTTGTTGTAATAGCATGCGTGTGTTGTGTGTGTTGTAATAAATAGGAGTATTTATTATTTTATTGCTTCATTGTGTTCATGTTCTGAAACATGATCGAACACACACACTGCTTGTGATGCAGGAAACCACGATGGTATCGAGCCCAGGTTGTGTTTAGACATAATCGTAAAAATGGTTTTGCGATAGTCATAATGTATTTCTGGAAATTTTCTAATTTTGGAAATTTAGAAGTATTTATGGAAATTTTCAATTTTGGAAAGTCTAGAAGTATTTATGGAAATCTTCCACTTTTGGAAAGTTGGAAGTATTTATGGAAATTGATATTTTCCATAAATAAAATATTTGATTAGATTCTAGAAATTTGTTTCCTAATTTAATCATGATTTGATTTGGGAAATCAAATCTTAAAATATTTAATTTCCATAAGTAGTTTTAATGATTTAGGAAATTGGTTTCCTAAATAGATTTTCCTTAATCAAATAATTCCATGAATAAAATATGTGATTAGATTTGGAAATTTGTTTCCTAATTTAATTATGATTTGATTTGGAGAATCAAATCTTAAACATATTTTATTTCCATAAATAGTTATGACATATAAGGAAATATATACATGACATAATTGTATGTCATGTAATTGCATTAGATGCATAACATTATGCCATGCGTGTCGTGACATGTAGATGTATGCCATGTATGCCATGCCATGTAGATAATAGTTATTTGCATGCAAAGAGGATGAGACATAAAAACCCTTAAACAATATTAAAGCCTACACCTTCCATTAATATGGTTAGAACCAGAGTTAGTTTCTTGTTTGGGTTGTTGGACTCTCTCCAAGCCGGCTCGAACTGAACATGTTCAAACCATGGAATAGTTTAATACTAATATGGTAAGAGTCAGGTCAATCGTTAGCTTTGGTTGTTGGACTCTCTCCAAGCTGGGCTAATTGGTTGAATGCGCTCTAACCATATTAAAACTATTTCCCGATTAATGGGTTGGCTTTAACCTGGAGCATCGGCTTGTTGGACTCTCTCCAAGGTCGATGTAAAGGGAGGTGAAGTTGGGTGCTATGCATATGATGCATACTTGTTAATGTGTTAACAACCCGATGTATGTGTGAACATTCAATTAGTTGATAGCACATTGTGATAGTTGCATATACGTGATATGCAATCGGTATAGAAGATACCTACAGTCGTAGTTATGAATGGCTTGTTGGACTCTCTCCAAGGTTGTTCATAACTATGATGGATATCAGCCCATTCGGAGATGGACCTACGATCTCCCGAAGTGATTTTGGGGTTTTTGAAATTCGAAAAATGAATGGGATTTATAAATGTATATTGATGCATTTTAAAATCATCTTTCTCATATATGCTCGTTTTGTATTTCTAAAATTGATCATGTTGTCTTTGAATTTGCGTTCCATTTTGGATTCGAATAAATTAGTAGGCGAACTTCATGGGTGGCTTAGAAGCTTGAGAATTGTTCTCAAGGTTGAAAAGCTTGCAAATGTCCTCGAGCGCCTCTTCACTTCATCCTAGTGACGATGCAACTCTGGACCAATTGTTGGCCTATCGAAACATGTGAGTGATTACGAACAAATGAGTTGCATCATGCTAGCCGCGATGGAACCCAAGCTACAGCGGCATGAGCATATGGATGCTCATATCGTAGTCCTTCATCTTTGTGAGTTGGTTGATGAGCAAGTGAGATTCGAAGGTTGAAGTCTCAAAGCTCCTCTTCACCTCGAGATGCTAGAAGGTTCATCTGTGTCTTGCTCAATATCTTTGGAAGGTATGGAGTCTTACGAGAAGCATGAGCGAGGGGCGGTGCTATTAGTTGATTCCTCGAAGAAAGGTTCTAAGAGGAAGTCAAAGAGCAAGGAGAAGGGAAGGAAAGAAGAAAGGCTAAGAAGGTAGAACTAGCACAAAGGAAACTTGCCATCATTATGGCAAGGAGAGCCATTGAAGAAAGTGCAAGATTTATCTTGAGTCAGTGAAGAAGGATAAGGCATCGGATGCCCCATCTTCTTGAAATCTTCTTTATTGATTGTCATTCTATTTCCTCAGACACTTGGGTATTTGGATCTGGGTGTGGCTCACATATATGTAATGACATACATGGGCTAAGGAATAGAAGAAGACTCGTCGAGGAGAGTCAAATTTTACGTGTTGGGAATGGAGCAAAGGTTCTTTTTTTCGCCATCGAGCGTATTTGTTGGAAACTCCTGTGAGGACTTGTCTTAGAAGCTGGACAATTGCTTTTATGTTCCTTGATGTTGAACATCATTTCTATTTCTTGTTTAAATAGAAATGGGTACCATTTGACTTTTAGTAACAATTGTTGTTACATAACTTTGAATGGAGTTCTTTATGGAATTTGGAACTTTAAGCAATGGTGTTTATCGTTGGGCGTATCGGTGACATTTTCAATATCGAAGCGAGCAACACGCGTGCTCGAAAGGATAATCAATAGACTCCTATATGTGGCATTGTCGTCTTGGCCATATAAGCAAGAAACGCATGTCCGAATTACACCGATGTGGAATTCTGGAATCGTTTGAATTGGATTCATACGATACATGTGAATCATGCTTAAAAGGCAAGATGACTAAGTTACCTTTCTTGGAAAGGTGAGCAGTGGGAGAGTTACTAGGTCTAATACATGCGATGTATGTGGACCTATGTCAACTCAAGCATTAGGAGGCTATAGCTACTTCATTACCTTCATCGATGATCACTCACGGTTTGGGTATGTGTTCTTGATGAAACACAAGTCTGAAGCCTTTGAAAGGTTCAAAGAATTCAGAAATGAAGTAGAGAAACAACATGACAAGAGTATTAAAATACTTCGATCGGATCGAGGTGGTGAATACTTAAGTCAAGAGTTTCTTGATTATCTAAGAGACAATGGCATATTGTCTCAATGGACTCCGCCCTATACACCACAGCATAATGGTGTATCTGAGAGGCGTAACCGGACCTTGTTGGACATGGTCAGGTCAATGATGAATCATGCAACTCTTCCCAAGTCCTTTTGGGGCTATGCACTTCAGACAGCTGTTTACTTGTTAAACAGAATGCCTACTAAGGTAGTCTCAATTACTCCATATGAGATATGGAATAGTAAGAAACCTCATGTATCTTACTTGAAGATATGGGGTTGTCCTGCTTATGTGAAGCGGACTGTATCAGATAAATTGGATGCTAAGTCTGATAAATGTCTATTTATTGGATACCCTAAGGAAACAAGGGGTTACCAATTCTATCATCCTGTGGAACAAAAGGTGTTTGTTTCAAGGCATCTTTGTGTTTCTAGAAGAGTTTCTCTTGCAAGAAAGCGATGGGAGTGTCGTCGAGCTTGAGGAGGCTCGAGACTCAAATAGACATTGATGAGATGCACGGTGAAGCCTGACAGTAGCAACTCATAGTGATGAGCAATCATTTGGACCTATTGTAACACCACATCTTCGTAGATCTGGTAGAACACAATATTCTGAGAGATATGGATTTCTCGTAAGTGAATCGAGCGACGTGTTACTCATTGATGATGAGAGCCTACGATTATGAAGAAGTCTTGACAAGTTGAGAAAGGGATAAGTGGCTTGGTGCCATGAAGTGGAAATGGATTCCATGTATGAAAACCAAGTTTGGAACTTGGTTGACCCACTGAAGGGATAAAGCCTATAGGGTGCAAGTGGGTTTTCAAGAAGAAAACCGACATGGATGGTAATGTGATTACCTATAAGGCTAGATTGGTGGCGAAAGGATATCGCGTCAAAAACAAGGTGTTGATTATGAGAAACCTATTACTTTGTAGCTATCTTAAATCCATTCGGATGCTCCGGCCATAGCGCGACTCATTATGATTATGAGATATGGCGGATGGATGTGAAACGACTTTCCTTAATGGAAACTACTCGAGGGCGTGTATATGATACGGCTGAGGTTTCACATCGGTTGATAAAACCAAGGTATGCAAATTGCGGCGATCCATTTATGGATTGAAGCAAGCATCGAGATTTGGAATATCCGTTTTGATGAGACAATCAAAAGTTTGATTTCTCACAAAATCGAGCACCTTGTGTGTACAAGAAGGTTAGTAGAGTGCGATCGTGTTCCTAGTATTGTATGTCGATGACATACTACTTATAGGAAGCGATGTTTAATCTTCTGATCGTGAAGGTTTGGTTATCCAAGACATTCTCCATGAAAGACACAGGAGAAGCAACCTACATCCTCGGGATTAAGATCTATAGAGATAGATCGAAGCGGTTGCTTGGTCTTTCGCGGTCTACATATATAGGCCACCGAGTGCTAAAGAGGTTTAGCATGTCGGAATCCAAGAAAGGTTTCCTACCCATCAGGCATGGGGTACACCTTTCGAAGTCTATGTGTCGCGCACAGAAGACGAGAGGATTTGCATGAGTAAGATTCCCTATGCATCCGCAATAGGATCTATCATGTATGCTATGTTATGTACGAGGCCCGATGTATCGTATGCTCTGAGTGTCACGAGCAGATACCAGTCTGATCCAGGAATGGATCATTGGGTGGCTGTTAAGACGAAACTTAAGTACTTAAGAAGAACTAAGGATGTGTTCCTAATATATGGAGAAGGGTACATGGTGATACGTGGGTATCACGGATGCGGCTCGACGGACAAGGATGATTCCATGTCTCGATGCGGTATGTATTCACCGGAATGGGCGCGATAAGTTGGAAAGGTTCCAAGCTTGACACTATAAGCGGATTACGCCACTAAGGCGAGAATACATTGCGACTTTAGGCGACAAAGGAAGCGGTTTGGATCAAGAAGTTCATCTCTAAACTTGATGTGGTCTCATCAATGATCCAAACATGTGCTTCGCCGCTATCATCTTATCGAGAGAGATCATCGGTGAGGGAACGAAATACAAATCGAGAAAATTCCCTTTGAAAGGAACTTAGCGGATCCTTGACTAAGGCATTACCTCAAAATAAGTTTGAGGTCATGTTAGAGCTTATGGTATTGGATCTGTAGCGATTGGCATTAGGCCAAGTGGGAGTCTGTTAGTAATATATGAGAGATGTCCTAAGGCAATGCCTTATGTATGAACCATTTATATGATAAATGAAGATTCACTATTTGAGTATACATGTTTTATGTATTTGATTGGATCTTAAACTCATTTCTTGAATGTCCACGATACGATTCACAAGCATGAGAGAATTTGTGATTGGATCACAACTAGTGAGTATCTCTACATGTGTAATTGTGATGTATCAATTATCCTAGTCGATGAATTGATGGATTTGGACACCATCAGTTACAGCCGAGAGACTAACAGGTATACTCCTTGGTGTATCCAAGCGGTGATTCTCCTTTGGAGACATAGTGATGTCGGAGTTAATCGTGGATGCTAGTTATGGTAACTAGTTCATTGGAGTGACCATAGTAAGACTTCATATGGTTCTCTGCATATATAGATATGTCAATGAAGTTCTTCTTGTGGCTTAAGTGCGATGTTCCTTTGACTTGCGGTATTCAAGTCATCTTGATCATGGAGACTTATGCTTTGACATCTTAAGCAAACATCTCTAAGGAGATGTGGACCGGATGATTGGGTATAAGTCGAAGTGATCGAAGGTGTTTGAATAGCCTATAAAGGATTCACCACTCCTTGCGAGGAGATGTATACCCATGGCCTCTCGTCGGATTGTTACTAAAGTCTTTGGCCAAAGCATTACATGTTTAGAGTAAGGTACTCTTGATACATGTGGAGTAACTAGAATCCAGTAGGGCGAGGAAATGATACTTGGGCTAGGTGTGGCGTAGTCGACCTAGTAGGGACCGACACTATAGACCATGTCCGAACCAAGTGGGTATAAGATGAGTGAAGGGAATGGGGCGCGATTCATTCGAGCCTCTTGAAGGATTTGAAATAGTTCTGGATCAACCGTTGATCTTTTCGGTTAATTGGGGATCATGATGTACTACTAGGTGCCACTCATGATCGTTCTATAATTAATGGTTAATTATAGGCGGCCAACATAAACCGAGAACCTATTTGGTCACCACGCAGAGTGTAATCCAAAGGATTTAAAAGCGAGCTTGAGAATGGGATTCTCGGGAGAGAAACTATGTTTGGTTGGACCAAACATAAAGCGAGCATGAAATTGTTTCAGTCGCAATGGAAGCGTGGATGGGCCGTGTCTTATGAAGACATAATGGATGGACCAAAATGGTTTGGTTCTAATCCAATGGATGAGAATAAACCAAAGGATTTGGTTTATTTTAAACGAATGAACCAAAAGTTGGTTCGGTTCGTTTTAACTTAAAATAAACCATCATGGTTTGGTTTATTTTAACTTATCCTAATGGAGCGGGTTAACGGGCCTAATGGTTATGATCCAATAACCATTAAGAGAAGTAGTTCTCTATAAAAGAGGGCTTAAGGATAATTAAGCCTAATCAAAACCTTAGTTGAGTTGCCGCCCACCTCCACCTTGGAGTTAATTGGCGCCAACCCTAAGTGCCACCGCCCAGCTTGTGTGCTGCCGTCCAAGTCTTTGCCGGCGTCAAGCTTCAGCCGGAGAACCTCGGCGACCCTCGTGATCTCCTTGGGTTGGTGATAAGGTGAGCTTCCATCTTTCCTTAGCCGGCCTCTATTCCTCCACCAAAAGCTGTCCAGTTTTTCTGGACAGCTTGTTTCTTTGTTGTCGGAGCGTCGTTTGGACGACAGTTAGTGCTCCGACTGCGGCTAACTTACCGGGGATTTGATCTCCGGTAATCCTCTGAGGTGGGGGACGAAGGATTCGTCAAACGGTTGACGAATACCTCTCCGGAGAAGCGAGTTTTGAGAACTCATTTTAGGATCCGAATTTGGATTCGGATCGTGATCATCTCTCGATCACGTCGTCTTCAACACGAGGCTAGTAACCCGTACGAAGACGAAGCTCGTGACTTAGCAAAGTCATCCCGAGGAGCTCGGCGTGGATACGGATAGAGACGATTCTTACGAGGATCGTTCCGGTTGATGCCGTTCCCGCTACACGTCATACGAAAGGTATAACGTAGATAAATTTCCTTTTATTGCAAATTTAAATTTACGGTTATGTCTACACTTGTTGTAATATGCATGCGTGTGTTGTGTGTGTTGTAATAAATAGGAGTATTTATTATTTTTATTGCTTCCGCTGTGTTCATGTTTACGAAACATGATCAAACACACACACGCCGCGGTGCCGGAAACCCAACAGAAATTTGGGACTAATAACCCTAGAAAAATTCTACCGAGGGATTCAATTAGGAAGATAGAGAGTCATTTGAGTATTAACACTAAGAAGGGTAGACATATACCTAAAATGAAGAACCATGCCCAAAGACTAAATTAAAATTCAAAGATTGGGCAAATAGAATTGGAAAATCAAGCCTTAAGGTCAAGGCTTGAGAAACTTAAAAAGACTCTTAGGAAAATACAAAATCAAATGCAAGGGTCAAATGGTCAAGATTTGGGATCTAGGAGTCAAAGCCTAGGGTCTAGGAGGCAAGGTCCACCTAAAAGCAATAAAGGTTTGGGTCACAAATCTAAGCCCAAGGAGACCTACTATAATGTTCCATTCGATTATAGAACACAACTTAGGTTTGGGAAAACCAAGGTTATTAGGGAGGTCATCCCTAAGGGTAACCATAGTAAGTTCCTAGTGGCTAAGGCTTCAAGGAAACCTAGGGAAGTCACTAAGAAGGTTACAAGGGGAGTCACCCCTAGAGTTAACTTAGGCAAGACCATAATGACCAAGGCTTCTAAGTCTAGAAAGGTCATTAGAAGGGTATCTAGGGAAGTTATCCCTAAGGAATACCTAGTAAACCCAATGAGCTCCAATAGGTATTGGGTTCCTAGGAGCGTGATCGATTCACGCTAAATGGGTTAGGATGTGTCAACCTTTAGAGCATTCCTAAGGTAATGGGATACTTTGGAAATAAGTGTGAATTTAAATCATAAAAGATTTTAGGATGTGCCAATATCTTTAAGAAATATTGAAAAATGGATCAAATTGGCACAATTAGGTTTAGAGGTCATAGTGCGCTATTTTGGATTTCGGCACACTTGGGAGATAAGTAGTAATATGACAAAATGAATTTAATCTTAAAAAATGACAATTAATACTAAAACATAGGTATTATTATACCTTTATATTTCATTTGCCATGCCATGATTGCCATATAACATGTCACGATATTATTCTTATTTTTAATCATATAAAATATCATGATCATACTTAGGGTTTATCTTTTATGTCATGTGTATTTAGATTTAATCATATGCCATGACATCATGATTATTGGAACATATTTTTATTTATGCTATCATTTATGTCTTAATCTGTTGGGATGTATACTGAAAGCCCAGCCTTTGTAGGAACATCTTAATTTTGAAATAAGAATCACATGATCTTTGTATGCATATTTATAGTTATGCATATTGTCTAATACTTTACATTGTAGATAACATGGTGTGTGATGTCGCACAGAAGATCATGTTATCAGTTCCTTGTAGAGTATAAGTAGAGGCTCACAACCAAGATGATTTTGGACAAACCATTCGCATGGTTGTAGTGTAATTTGGTATTGGTTTATCTTGACCATAGAATTACACTAGTACACTTTGTGTGTATTGAGCAGGACCGATTTAGAGGTGATTCAATTTATACTAACTATATAATTGAATCGAACCTCGGATATTATGGTATACATGCTCTTAATCCCAATATAATAACGGGCACATGTACTTAATATTTATTTCTTTGATTTACCAATGGGCGAGATTTATTGGTTAAATCAATCAGCCAAGTAAGTTGGGAAATGATATTATTTACATGGTGCAACATTGATTATAGGAGGAAACCATGTCCTATGTATTAGGATGATGATGTCCCCTTG
The DNA here is from genome assembly GCA_025175895.1 of Wurfbainia villosa. Lineage (NCBI taxonomy): Eukaryota > Viridiplantae > Streptophyta > Magnoliopsida > Zingiberales > Zingiberaceae > Wurfbainia > Wurfbainia villosa. The sequence goes on from CM045995.1 coordinate 31,521,289, forward strand.
AAGAGCTCATAAGGATCATCATGTAAATCCTGCAGGTGGACTTGGTCCAGCATGATGATAAGGTTGAGTGGTACTACTCATGGAGTTAGATGTTAATTAATTAATTATCAATAAATTAATTAATTAACAGACATTTGATATCTTAAATACGGAGTGATATTTGTACAATTAATATATGGATCCCATGTTTAATTATAAGGGTTGGTGAGGTAGATCAATGATAATCCTCTAGTGGAATGAATTATCATTAATGGATCAATTTTTATGTGGGCCGGATCCATTGGGTGGCTAAGATCCAACTCCTCCTCATGGTCCCTATTGTAGCCTATTAAAACCCTCACAAAGCCTAGATCCAACGGACACGATTAAAAGGAGGCTTGGGCGAAATCTATAAATAAGAGGCAAGGCTTGGGCGGCAAGAAGTTTCTTTGGATGCTAGGGTTTCCTTCCAAGGTTTGGGCGGCAAGCAAGGAGTTGGCGTGGAAGGCTTAGGGCTAGGGTTTGGCTTCTCCTTGTGGGCGGCGACAACCTAGGGCTTTTCTTCTCCTTCCCATCTCTTTGGGCGGCGCCATCTCTTCCTTGTCTTAGGGTCGGCGGCAAGAGGTTGAGGGTTTAGCCTTTCTTCTTTCTCTCTTGACCGGCGCCTCTCCTTCTTCCTCTCCTTGGCCGACGGCAACAACCAAGCTAGGTGGCTTGGTGGTCGGCACTCGATAGGAGAAGAAGAGTTTGGTCATCTTCCCTTGTTCGAAGCGAGCAAGGAAGGGAAGATACGAGATCTAGGAGGCTTCAATTCTTGGAGGATCGTTGCCCACACAACGTTCAAGAAGAGGATAGTGTTGGTGCAGTAGGCACCTAAGTCGAACCTGAGTTTTAATTATAATAAACGATACAAAGTTAAGCTCATGTCGTTATCTCACGAGCTGAATCAAGTGTGCAGAAAATTACTATAGCTGGAGATGAAGGCTAGTGACACCTAGAGGAATCTGCGGTGGTCGGGCGACACTCGAGTAACTTCGGAGGGAGCCAAAGGAATTGAGTGGAAGGCTGGAAGCGAAAGCGACACAGTAAGTATCGAGGTAAGCTCATGTGTGTGCGAGTATAAGTAAGGTCGTATCCTCCTTACGAGGATAGACTTAAGTATAGATCCGACCCAAGACATCCCATCGGTGGTCTAGGTCGAGATTGAACAGTCGGAGGCCGTCGAAATAATGTTTTTGTTTAGCAAACTTGTCATTTCATTGCAGCATCACGATCGCATTGGAGGACTCGATCACCATCAATCACCGACCGTCTGGCCAAGATTCGATCGATGATCGCCATCACCGATCGATGATGGCTATCAATGAGATGGTCAAGGATCAGCTTCAAGGAGTCAAGGCTTATCACCTCATTTCAAGGGGAGTGGTGCTCAATTTTGATTGGCTGAAGTTCCTCTCGAAAAGGGGCTCAAAGGATATAAAAGGAGGGCCTATCCTAGGGTTTCATCATCAATTCTAAGCTTCCAAAAGCCTCTGCAAAGCTACAACTCTCCGACAACGAAGTGCTTCCTCTCCGATGTCTAGGTTTAAATTGCTTTTATTTTGTTACGTCGGTATAAGATTTATTTCAGTTTATTGTTTTACTTTCTCAGAGTTTTTATCATAACGAGGAGAGGGGGAGTGTCCCTCTACCTCAAGCTTTTGGTGTGTTCTTGTATCGATTAACTCCTACCTATAACGAGGAGGAGTTCTTTAGTGATTTGCTCTCCATGCATGGTCAAGGACCACTAGGGCCTTGGAGTAGTAGTCGAAGGCTACGAACCAAGTAAAAATATTAGTGTCTTTATTTTTATTGTGTTTTTCCACTGCATTTACACGTGCCTCAACGAACTATTTCGAACGAAAAAGCAAAGGTTTATCGCTATTCACCCCCCTCTAGCAATTCGCTTCGATCCAACAATTGGTATCAAAGCCGGGGGTGCTAAGATTTGGTGAAACCACCAATCTAGCATTTTACAGATTTTTTTCTTTTTTTTTCTGTTTATTTCGACTATATTTCATTTGGTTAGTCCTTTTCCCGCACTACTAATCTAAGACGCGAGTCTTGGTACATTTCGTATGTTTTTGTCGTTGTTAGGTTTCTCGTCTTCATCTCCTTGTTTATTTTGTATCAATGGCCCATCTCGAGGGTTTTAGCACCGTCCGACCTCCGTTTTACAACAGAGATGACTTCCGTTATTGGAAGGTTCGGATGGAATACTTTCTTAAAACTCAAATCGAGATGTGGATCATAATCCAAACGGGATTCACACTTCCGACTAACGAAGTGGGTGAATACTTGGATTATGACCAATGGACCATTGCGACAAAATGAAAAGTCGAAGTTGATGCCAAGGCAACTCAAATCCTCTAATGCGGCTTGTCCAAGGAGGAGCTTAATTGCGTCGGCCCCTTCATCAGCGCAAAGGACCTTTGGACAAAGCTAGTGGAGCTACACGAAGGGACCGATGAAGCCAAGGTATGTAATCGCGATCTTTTGTTTAATAAATTTATAATCTAAAAATGCAGGAACATAAAATGGTGACACAACTTCACGCTCGCGTTCAAGACATAGTCAATAACCTACACGTGATCGGGCAAAAAGTTGAAAACCATGACCTTATAAGGTATGTTCTTAACTCCTTTCCGAGGACTACCTTGTGGGCATCCATGGTCGATGCCTACAAGGTCTCCAAGGATCTTTCGAAACTTAGGTTAGATGAATTATTTTATGATTTTGAACTTCATGAGCAGTCTAACTCGGATCCCGAGAAAGGTATAACACTTTTTGCAGGTTCGAGGAAGAAAACCGCAAGCAAGTCACCCCCGAAGGAAGAAGAGGATGAGTCCGATTCGGAGGTCGACTCGGAAATGGAGGCCAAACTAGTCAACCTAGTTTGGAAGATAGTCAAGGGCCAAAAATGAACCGAAACTCGACCCAACGATACTTCGTTCAGTTTACGTATTGCTGATATTGATGTTATTCCCATGCGGTCATCATTAGGAGCCTAAGTTTTGATTGCAAGCGTCAAGTTAAGCTTATATTATCTCACGAGCTAAATCATGTGTAAAGTATGAAGGCTAGCGACACCGGAGGAAGCGCGGTGGTGAGTGATCTCGAGTTACTTGGAGGGAAGGAATCAGTGGAAGCAAAAGCGACACGTAAGTATCGAGGTAAGCTCGTGTGTGCGAGCGTAAGTGAGGTCGTGTCCTCTTTACGGGGATGATCTTAAGCGTAGATCCGACCAAAGACATCCCATAGATGGTCTAGGTCGAGATCGGATGGTCGGAGGCCGTCAAAATAATGTTTTCTTTGAGCTAACTTTGCCTGCTAACATCGATCATTGCCGGAGGACTCATTGCCCAAATCGACAAAGATCATTGATCGGTGATCGCCATCATTCGAATGATGATGGCCATCGATCGTGATGGTGTGATCATTCGAAGTCAAGGATTATCACCAAATTTCAAGGGAAGATGTGCTCAAATTTGATTGGCTAGGGTTCCTCTTGTTAGTAATATATGAGAGATGTTCTAAGGCAATCGCCTTATGTATGAACCATTTATATGATAAATGAAGATTCACTATTTGAGTATACATGTTTTATGTATTTGATTGGATCTTAAACTCATTTACTGAATGTCCACGATACGATTCACAGCATGAGAGAATTTGTGATTGGATCACAACTAGTGAGTATCTCTATATGTGTAATTGTGATGTATCGGAATTATCCCTAGTCGATGAATTGATGGATTTGGACACCATCAATTCTGTCGAGACTAGCACGAGGTATACTCCTTGGTGTATCCAAGTAGCTGATTCTCACTGGCTGGAGACATTGTGATGTCCGGAGTTAATCGTGGATGCTAGTTATGGTAACTAGTTCATTGGAGTGACCAGCCGTAAGACTTCATATGGTTCTCTGCATATATAGATATGTCAATGAAGTTCTTACTGTAGCTTAAGTGCGATGTTCCTTTGACTTGCGGTATTCAAGTCATCTTGATCATGGAGACTTATGCTTTGACATCTTAAGCAAACATCTCTGAGGAGATGTGGACCCGGGATGATTGGGTATAAGTCGAAGTGATCGAAGGTGTTTGAATAGCCTATAAAGAATTCACCACTCCTTGCGAGGAGATGTATACCCATGGCCTCTCGTCGGATTGTTACTAAAGTCTTTGGCCAAAGCATTACATGTTTAGAGTAAGGTACTCTTCGATACATGTGGAGTAACTAGAATCCGTAGGACGAGGAAATGATACTTGGGCTAGGTGTGACGTAGTCAGCCTAGTGGGGACTGACACAATAGACCATGTCTGAACCAAGTGGGTATAAGATGAGTGAAGGGAATGGGGCACGATCATTGAGCTCTTGAAGGGTTTCGTAAATAGTTCGGATCAACGCTGATCTTTTCGTTAATTGGGGATCATGATGTACTACTAGGTGCCACTCATGATCGTTCTATAATTAATGGTTAATTATAGACGGCCAACATAAACCGAGAACCTATTTGGTCACACGCACAACGAGTGTAATCCAAAGGATTTAAAATTAGCTTGAGAATGGGATTCTCAGACCGAGAGAAACTATGTTTGGTTGGACCAAACATAAAGCGAGCATGAAATTGTTTCAGTCGCAATGGAAGCGTGGATGGGCCGTGTCTTATGAAGACATAATGGATGGACCAAAATGGTTTGGTTCTAATCCAATGGATGAGAATAAACCAAAGGGTTTGGTTTATATTAAGCGAATGAACCAAAGGTTGGTTGGTTCGTTTTAACTTAAAATAAACCATCATGGTTTGGTTTATTTTAACTTATCTTAATGGAGCGGGTTAACGGGCTTTATGGATATGATCCATTAACCATTAAGAGAATTAGTTCTCTATAAAAGAGGGCATTAGGGTTTGTTAAGCCCTAATGAAGAGGCAAACCTAATTTTGCCACCCCTCCTCCTCTTGTTGGCGCCAACTCTGTGCCAGCCATCTCTTCCAACCGACCAGCTGCTGCCTTTTCCTCCTCTTGCCGGAGGCGAGCTGCTGCGGAGGAGCTCGGTGATCTTCCTTTGGCTCGGCGACAAGGTGAGCAAGTCGCTTTCCTTATTTGGCGGCGCCAGGTCTCCACCAAAGCTGTCCAGTTTTCTGGACAGCTTGTTCTCCTCGTCGGGCGTCGTTTGGATGACGGGTTAGTGCTCCGACAGCGGCTAACTAACGGGGATTTGATCTCGGTAATCCTCTGAGGTGGAGGACGAAGGATTCGTCAAACGGTTGACGAATACCTCTCCGGAGAAGCGAGTTTTGAGAACTCGTTTTAGGATCCGAATTTGGATTCGGATAGTGATCATCTCTCGATCACGTCGTCTTCAATACGAGGCTAGTAACCCGTGAAGAGGCGAAGCTCGTGACTTAGCGAAGTCATCGAGGAGCTCGGCGTGGATCGGATAGAGCGATTCTTACGAGGATCGTTCGGTTGATGCCGTTCCGCTACACGTCATGGAAGGTATAACGTAGTTTAATTTCCTTTATTGCAAATTTTAATTTACGGTTATGTCTACACTTGTTGTAATAGCATGCGTGTGTTGTGTGTGTTGTAATAAATATAGATTTATTATTTTTAATTGCTTCATTTGTGCTCATGTTTACGAAACATGATCGAACACACACACGCCTTGATCAGGAAACCCTTGATGGTATCAGAGCCCAGGTTGTGTTTCGACATAATCGTAAAATGGTTTTGCGATAGTCATAATGTATTTCTGGAAATTTTCTAATTTTGGAAATTTAGAAGTATTTATGGAAAATTTTCAATTTTGGAAAGTCTAGAAGTATTTATGGAAATCTTCCACTTTTGGAAAGTTGGAAGTATTTATGGAAATTGATATTTTCCATAAATAAAATATTTGATTAGATTCTGGAAATTTGTTTCTTAATTTAATCATGATTTGATTTGGGAAATCAAATCGTAAAATATTTTATTTCCATAAGTAGTTTTAATGATTTAGGAAATTGGTTTCCTAAATAGATTTTCCTTAATCAAATAATTCCATGAATAAAATATGTGATTAGATTTGGAAATTTGTTTCCTAATTTAATTATGATTTGATTTGGAGAATCAAATCTTAAACATATTTTATTTCCATAAATAGTTATGACATATAAGGAAATATATACATGACATAATTGTATGCCATGTAATTGCATTAGATGCATAACATTATGCCATGCGTGTCATGACATGTAGATGTATGCCATGTATGCCATGCCATGTAGATAATAGTTATTTGCATGCAAAGAGGATGAGACATAAAAACCCTTAAACAATATTAAAGCCTACACCTTCCATTAATATGGTTAGAACCAGAGTTCCGTTTCTTGTTTGGGTTGTTGGACTCTCTCCAAGCCCAGCTCGAACCCGAATATGTTCAAACCATTGAATAGTTTAATACTAATATGGTAAGAGTCAGAGGTCAATCGTTAGCTTTGGTTGTTGGACTCTCTCCAAGCTGGGCTAATTGGTTGAATGCGCTCTAACCATATTAAAACTATGTCCCGATTAATGGGTTGATGTAAAGGGAGGTGAAGTTGGGTGCTATGCATATGATGCATACTTGTTAATGTGTTAACAACCCGATGTATGTGTGAACATTCAATTAGTTGATAGCACATTGTGATAGTTGCATATACGTGATATGCAATCGGTATAGAAGATACCTACCGTCGTAGTTATGAATGGCTTGTTGGACTCTCTCCAAGGTTGTTCATAATCGTTCAGTTGCGTATTGCTGAGATTCTATTGGAGCCCAACTTTTAAACTTCCAGCAAGGGTTTGCAATGTTGGGGACGCGAACAATTGTCAGCTTGATGCTCGGACACAAAATCATCTTTCTCATATATGCTCGTTTTGTATTTCTAAGTTAATATATTGATCATGATGTGTTTGAATTTGCGTTCCATTTTGGATTGAATAAATTAGTAGGCGAACTTCATGGACTGGCTTAGAAAGCTTGAGAATTGTTCTCAAGGTTGAAAAGCTTGCAAATGTCCTCGGCGCCTCTTCCTTTCTAGTGTGATGCAACTCTGGACCAATTGTTGGCCTATCGAAACATGTGAGTGATTACGAACAAATGAGTTGCATCATGCTAGCCGCGATGGAACCCAAGCTACGAAAGCGGCATATGGATGCTCATATCGTGATCCTTCATCTTTGTGAGTTGGTTGATGAGCAAGTGAGATTTGAAAGGTTCGAAGTCTCAAGCTCCTCTTCACCTCTGAGATGCTAGGAGGTTCATCGTAGTCTTGCTCATATCTTTGAAGGCTGTGGAGTCTTCGAGAAGCATGGCGAGGGGACGGTCTTTGTTAGTTGATTCCTCGAAGAAAGGTTCTAAGAGGAAGTCAAAGGAGCAGGAAGGAAAGAAGAGAAGGCTAAGAAGGTAGAACTAGCACAAAGGAAACTTGCCATCATTATGGCAAGGAGACATTCTTGAAGAAAGTGCAAGATTTATCTTGAGTCAGTGAAGAAGGATAAGGCATCGGATGCCCCATCTTCTTGAAATCTTCTTTATTGATTGTCATTCTATTTCCTCGGACACTTGGGTATTGATCTTGGGTGTGGCTCACATATATGACATACATGGGCTAAGGAATAGAAGAAGACTCGTCAAGGAGAGTCAAATTTACGTGTTGGGAATGGAGCAGCGGTTCTTTGCACTCGCCATCGGGCGTATTTGTTGGAACTCCTCTGTAGGACTTGTCTTAGTGGACAATTGCTTTTATGTTCCTTCGTTGATAAAGAACATCATTTCTATTTATATTTTAAATAGAAATGGGTACCATTTGACTTATAGTAACAAATGTTGTTACATAAAGTTGAATGTAGTTCTTTATGGAATTTGGAACTTTAAGCAATGGTATTTATCGTTGGGCGTATCCGGTGACATTTTCAATATCGAGCGAGCAACAGCGTGCTCGAAAGGATAATCAAATAGACTCCTATATGTGGCATTGTCGTCTTGGCCATATAAGCAAGAAATGCATGTCCGAATTACACGATGTGGAATTCGGAATCGTTTGAATTGGATTCATACGATACATGCGAATCATGCTTAAAGGCAAGATGACTAAGTTACCTTTTACGGAAAGGTGAGCAGTGGGTGAGTTACTAGGTCTAGTACATACTGATGTATGTGGACCTATGTCAACTCAAGCATTAGGAGGCTATAGCTACTTCATTACCTTCACCGATGATCACTCACGGTTTGGATATGTGTTCTTGATGAAACACAAGTCTGAAGCCTTTGAAAGGTTCAAAGAATTCATAAATGAAGTAGAGAAACAACATGATAAGAGTATTAAAATACTTCGATCGGATCGAGGTGGTGAATACTTAAGTCAAGAGTTTCTTGATTATCTAAGAGACAATGGTATATTGTCTCAATGGACTCCGCCCTATACACCACAGCATAATGGTGTATCGGAGAGGCGTAACCGGACCTTGTTGGACATGGTCAGGTCAATGATGAATCATGCGACTCTTCCCAAGTCCTTTTGGGGCTATGCACTTCAGACAGCTGTTTACTTGTTAAACAGAATGCCTACCAAGGTAGTCTCAACTACTCCATATGAGATATGGAATAGTAAGAAACCTCATGTATCTTACTTGATGATATGGGGTTGTCCTGCTTATGTGAAGCGGACTGTATCAGACAAATTGGATGCTAAGTCTGATAAATGTCTATTTATTGGATACCCTAAGGAAACTAGGGGTTACCAATTCTATCATCCTGTGGAACAAAAGGTGTTTGTTTCAAGGCATGCTGTGTTTCTAGAGAAAGAGTTTCTCTTGCAAGAAAACAGTGGGAGTGTCGTCGAGCTTGAGGAGGCTCGAGAGACTCAAATAGACATTGATGAGATACACGGTGAAGCCTGACGGTAACAACTCATAGTGATGGGCAATCGGTTTGGACTATTGTAACACCACATCTTCGTAGATCTGGTAGAGCATGCAATATTCCCGAGAGATATGGATTTCTCGTAAGTGAATCGAATGGCGTGTTACTCATTGATGATGAGGAGCCTACCAGTTATGAAGAAGTGCTGACAAGTTCAGAAAGGGATAAGTGGCTTGGTGCCATGAAGTCGGAAATGGATTCCATGTATGAAAACCAAGTTTGGAACTTGGTTGACCCACGAAGGATAAAGCCTATAGGGTGCAAGTGGGTTTTCAAGAAGAAAACCGACATGGATGGTAATGTGATTACCTATAAGGCTAGATTGGTGGCGAAAGGATATCGTCAAAACAAGGTGTTGATTATGGCGAAACCTATTACTTTGTAGCTATCTTAAATTCATTCGGATGCTCACGGCCATAGCGGCTCATTATGATTATGAGATATGGAAGATGGATGTGAAAACAGCTTTCCTTAATGGAAACACCTCGAGGGGCGTGTATATGATACGACTGAGGTTTCACATCGATTGATAAAACCAAGGTATGCAAATTGCGACGATCCATTTATGGATTGAAGCAAGCATCCGATTTGGAATATCCGTTTTGATGAGACAATCAAAAGTTTGATTTCTCACAAAATCGAGCGAACCTTGTGTGTACAAGAAGGTTAGTGGGAGTGCGATCGTATTCCTAGTATTGTATGTCGATGACATACTACTTATAGAAGCGATGTTTCAATCTTCTGATCGATTGAAGGTTTGGTTATCCAAGACATTCTCCATGAAAGACCTGGGAGAAGCAACCTACACCCTCGGGATTAAGATCTATAGAGATAGATCGAAACGGTTGCTTGGTCTTTCGCAGTCTACATATATAGACCGAGTGCTAAAGAGGTTTAGCATGTCGGAATCCAAGAAAGGTTTCCTACCCATCAGGCATGGGGTACACCTTTCCGAAGTCTATGTGTCGCGGAAGGCGAGAGGATTTGCATGAGTAAGATTCCCTATGCATCATGATAGGATCTATCATGTATGCTATGTTATGTACGAGGCCCGATGTATCGTATGCTCACGAGTGTCATGGCGGATACCGATCGATCGAGGAATGGATCATTGGGTATTATTAAGACGATCCTTAAGTACTTAAGAAGAACTAAAGATCGTTCTAATATATGGAGAAGAGTACATGGTGATACGTGGGTATACGGATGCGACTCGGACGGACAAGGATGATTCCATGTCTTTGTGCGGGTATGTATTCACTAGAATGGGCGCAATAAGTTGGAAAGGTTCCGAGCTTGACACTATAGCGGATTACGCCACTAAGGCGAGAATACATTGCGGCTTTAGGCGACAAAGAGGCGGTTTGGATCAAGAAGTTCATCTCACGAACTTGATGTGGTCTCATCGATGATCCAAACATGTGCCGCCCGCTATCATCTTATCGAGAGAGATCATCGGTAGGAGCGAAATATAAATCGAGAAAATTCCCCTTTGAAGGAACTTAGCGGATCCTTTAACTAAGGCATTACCTCAAAATAAGTTTGAGAGGTCATGTTAGAGCTTATGGTATTGGATACCGTAGCGATTGGCATTAGGCCAAGTGGGAGTCTGTTAGTAATATATGAGAGATGTCCTAAGGCAATCGCCTTATGTATGAACCATTTATATGATAAATGAAGATTCACTATTTGAGTATACATGTTTTATGTATTTGATTGGATCTTAAACTCATTTACTGAATGTCCACGATACGATTCACAGCATGAGAGACTTTGTGATTGGATCACAACTAGTGAGTATCTCTACATGTGTAATTGTGATGTATCGGAATTATCCCTAGTCGATGAATTGATGGATTTGGACACCATCAATTCTGTCGAGACTAGCTAACAGTATACTCCTTGGTGTATCCAAGCGGTGATTCTCCTTTGGCTGGAGACATTGTGATGTCGGAGTTAATCGTGGATGCTAGTTATGGTAACTAGTTCATTGGAGTGACCGGTAGTAAGACTTCATATGGTTCTCTGCATATATAGATATGTCAATGAAGTTCTTACTGTGGCTTAAGTGCGATGTTCCTTTGACTTGCGGTATTCAAGTCATCTTGATCATGGAGACTTATGCTTTGACATCTTAAGCAAACATCTCTGAGGAGATGTGGACCCGGGATGATTGGGTATAAGTCGAAGTGATCGAAGGTGTTTGAATAGCCTATAAAGGATTCACCACTCCTTGCGAGGAGATGTATACCCATGGCCTCTCGTCGGATTGTTACTAAAGTCTTTGGCCAGAACATTACATGTTTAGAGTAAGGTACTCTTCGATACATGTGGAGTAACTAGAATCCGTAGGACGAGGAAATGATACTTGGGCTAGGTGTGACGTAGTCAGCCTAGTGGGGACTGACACAATAGACCATGTCACAGAACCAAGTGGGTATAAGATGAGTGAAGGGAATGGGGCACGAATCATTCGAGCTATTGAAGGGTTTGAAATAGTTACGGATCAACCGTTGATCTTTTGGTTAATTGGGGATCATGATGTACTACTAGGTGCCACTCATGATCGTTCTATAATTAATGGTTAATTATAGACGGCCAACATAAACCGAGAACCTATTTGGTCACACGCACAACGAGTGTAATCCAAAGGATTTAAAATTAGCTTGAGAATGGGATTCTCAGACCGAGAGAAACTAAGTTTGGTTGGACCAAACATAAAGCGAGCATGAAATCGTTTCAGTCGCAATGGAAGCGTGGATGAGCCGTGTCTTATGAAGACATAATGGATGGACCAAAATGGTTTGGTTCTAATCCAATGGATGAGAATAAACCAAAGGGTTTGGTTTATATTAAACGAATGAACCAAAGGTTGGTTCGGTTCGTTTTAACTTAAAATAAACCATCATGGTTTGGTTTATTTTAACTTATCTTCATGGAGCGGGTTAACGGGCTTTATGGATATGATCCATTAACCATTAAGAGAATTAGTTCTCTATAAAAGAGGGCATTAGGGTTTGTTAAGCCCTAATGAAGAGGCAAACCTAATTTTGCCGCCCACCCTCCTCCTCTTGTTGGCGCCAACTCTATTGCCGCCAACCATCTCTTCCAACCGGCGACCAGCTGCTGCCTTTTCCTCCTCTTGCCGGCGCGAGCTGCTGCGGAGGAGCCTCGGTGATCTTCCTTGGCTCCGGCGACAAGGTGAGCAAGTCGCTTCCTTATTTGGCGGCGCCAAGGTCTCCTCCACCAAGCTGTCCAGTTTTCTGGACAGCTTCTCCTCCTCTCGTCGGAGCGTCGTTTGGACGACGGTTAGTGCTCCGACAGCGGCTAACTTACCGGGGATTTGATCTCCGGTAATCCTCTGAGGTGGAGGACGAAGGATTCGTCAAACGGTTGACGACTACCTCTCCGGAGAAGCGAGTTTTGAGAACTCGTTTTAGGATCCGAATTTGGATTCGGATAGTGATCATCTCTCGATCACGTCGTCTTCAATACGAGGCTAGTAACCCGTATGAAGACGAAGCTCGTGACTTAGCGAAGTCATCCCGAGGAGCTCGGCGTGGATACGGATAGAGACGATTCTTACGAGGATCGTTCCGGTTGATGCCGTTCCCGCTACACGTCATACGGAAGGTATAACGTAGTTTAATTTCCTTTTATTGCAAATTTTAATTTACGGTTATGTCTACACTTGTTGTAATAGCATGCGTGTGTTGTGTGTGTTGTAATAAATATAGATTTATTATTTTTAATTGCTTCCGCTGTGCTCATGTTTACGAAACATGATCGAACACACACGCCTTGTGATGTCAGGAAACCCTTGATGGTATCGAGCCCAGGTTGTGTTTCGACATAATCGTAAAATGGTTTTGCGATAGTCATAATGTATTTCTGGAAATTTTCTAATTTTGGAAATTTAGAAGTATTTATGGAAAATTTTCAATTTTGGAAAGTCTAGAAGTATTTATGGAAATCTTCCACTTTTGGAAAGTTGGAAGTATTTATGGAAATTGATATTTTCCATAAATAAAATATTTGATTAGATTCTGGAAATTTGTTTCTTAATTTAATCATGATTTGATTTGGGAAATCAAATCGTAAAATATTTTATTTCCATAAGTAGTTTTAATGATTTAGGAAATTGGTTTCCTAAATAGATTTTCCTTAATCAAATAATTCCATGAATAAAATATGTGATTAGATTTGGAAATTTGTTTCCTAATTTAATTATGATTTGATTTGGAGAATCAAATCTTAAACATATTTTATTTCCATAAATAGTTATGACATATAAGGAAATATATAAATGACATAATTGTATGCCATGTAATTGCATTAGATGCATAACATTATGCCATGCGTGTCGTGACATGTAGATGTATGCCATGTATGCCATGCCATGTAGATAATAGTTATTTGCATGCAAAGAGGATGAGACATAAAAACCCTTAAACAATATTAAAGCCTACACCTTCCATTAATATGGTTAGAACCAGAGTTCCGTTTCTTGTTTGGGTTGTTGGACTCTCTCCAAGCCCGGCTCGAACCCGAATATGTTCAAACTATGGAATAGTTTAATACTAATATGGTAAGAGTCAGAGGTCAATCGTTAGCTTTGGTTGTTGGACTCTCTCCAAGCTGGGCTAATTGGTTGAATGCGCTCTAACCATATTAAAACTATGTCCCGATTAATGGGTTGATGTAAACGTTCGTTACGTATTGCTCTATGCATATGATGCATACTTGTTAATGTGTTAACAACCCGATGTATGTGTGAACATTCAATTAGTTGATAGCACATTGTGATGATAGTTACATATACATATCTGATCGGTATAGAGCCATCGTAGTTATGAATGGCTTGTTGGACTCTCTCCAAGGTTGTTCACAACTATGATGGATATCAGCCCATTCGGAGATGGACCTACGATCTCCCGAAGTGATTTTGGGGTTTTTGAAATTCGAAAAATGAATGGGATTTATAAATGTATATTGATGCATTTTAAAATCATCTTTCTCATATATGCTCGTTTTGTATTTCTAAGTTAATATATTGATCATGATGTGTTTGAATTTGCATTCCATTTTGGATTCGAATAAATTAGTGGGAGCTTCATGGACTAGCTTAGAAGCTTGAGAATTGTTCTCAAGGTTGAAAAGCTTGCAAATGTCCTCGAGCGCCTCTTCACTTGTCTAGTGGCGATGCAACTCTGGACCAATTGTTGGCCTATCGAAACATGTGAGTGATTACGAACAAATGAGTTGCATCATGCTAGCCACGATGGAACCCAAGCTCTGAAAGAAGCATGAGCATATGGATGCTCATATCGTGATCCTTCATCTTTGTGAGTTGGTTGATGAGCAAGTGAGATTTGAAAGGTTGAAGTCTCAGCTCCTCTTCACCTCTGAGATGCTAGGAGGTTCATCTCGTGAGTCTTGCTCGATATCTTTGAAGGTGTGGAGTCTTACGAGAAGCATGGCGAGGGGCAGTCTTTGTTAGTTGATTCCTCGAAGAAAGGTTCTAAGAGGAAGTCAAAGGAACAGCAGAAGGGAAAGAAGAGAAGGGCTAAGAAGGTAGAACTAGCACAAAAGGAAACTTGCCATCATTATGGCAAGGAGAGACATTTGCGAAGAAAGTACAAGATTTATCTTGAGTCCGTGAAGAAGGATAAGGCATCGGATGCCCCATCTTCTTCAGAAATCTTCTTTATTGATTGTCATTCTATTTCCTCAGACACTTGGGTATTCGATACTGGGTGTGGCTCACATATATGACATACATGGGCTAAGGAATAGAAGAAGACTCGTCAAGGGGAGAGTCAAATTTACGTGTTGGGAATGGAGCAACGGTTGCTGCACTCGCCATCGGAACGTATTTGTTGGAACTCCCTGTAGGACTTGTCTTAGAACTGGACAATTGCTTTTATGTTCCTTCGTTGATAAAGAACATCATTTCTATTTCGTGTTTAAATAGAAATGGGTACCATTTGACTTTTAGTAACAATTGTTGTTACATAACTTTGAATGGAGTTCTTTATGGGACTGGAACTTTAAGCAATGGTATTTATACGTTCGACGTATCCAGTGACATTTTCAATATCGAAGCGAGTAACACGCGTGCTCGAAAGGATAATCAAATAGACTCCTATATGTGGCATTATCGTCTTGGCCATATAAGCAAGAAATGCATGTCCGAATTACACCGATGTGGAATTCTGGAATCGTTTGAATTGGATTCATACGATACATGCGAATCATGCTTAAAAGGCAAGATGACTAAGTTACCTTTTACAGGAAAAGGTGAACGAGTGGGAGAGTTACTAGGTCTAGTACATACTGATGTATGTGGACCTATGTCAACTCAAGCATTAGGAGGCTATAGCTACTTCATTACCTTCACCGATGATCACTCACGGTTTGGATATGTGTTCTTGATGAAACACAAGTCTGAAGCCTTTGAAAGGTTCAAAGAATTCATAAATGAAGTAGAGAAACAACATGATAAGAGTATTAAAATACTTCGATCGGATCGAGGTGGTGAATACTTAAGTCAAGAGTTTCTTGATTATCTAAGAGACAATGGTATATTGTCTCAATGGACTCCGCCCTATACACCACAGCATAATGGTGTATCTGAGAGGCGTAACCGGACCTTGTTGGACATGGTCAGGTCAATGATGAATCATGCAACTCTTCCCAAGTCCTTTTGGGGCTATGCACTTCAGACAGCTGTTTACTTGTTAAACAGAATGCCTACCAAGGTAGTCTCAACTACTCCATATGAGATATGGAATAGTAAGAAACCTCATGTATCTTACTTGATGATATGGGGTTGTCCTGCTTATGTGAAGCGGACTGTATCAGACAAATTGGATGCTAAGTCTGATAAATGTCTATTTATTGGATACCCTAAGGAAACTAGGGGTTACCAATTCTATCATCCTGTGGAACAAAAGGAGTTTATTTCAAGGCATGCTGTGTTTCTAGAGAAAGAGTTTCTCTTGCAAGAAAACAGTGGGAGTGTCGTCGAGCTTGAGGAGGCTCGAGAGACTCAAATAGACATTGATGAGATACCTGGTGAAGCACAACAGCCGACAACTCATAGTGATGGGCAATCGGCTGGACCTATTGTAACACCACATCTTCGTAGATCTGGTAGAACACGCAATATTCCTGAGAGATATGGATTTCTCGTAAGCGAATCGAACGACGTGTTACTCATTGACGATGAGGAGCCTACCAGTTATGAAGAAGTGCTGACAAGTTCAGAAAGGGATAAGTGGCTTGGTGCCATGAAGTCGGAAATGGATTCCATGTATGAAAACCAAGTTTGGAACTTGGTTGACCCACCTGAAGGGATAAAGCCTATAGGGTGCAAGTGGGTTTTCAAGAAGAAAACCGACATGGATGGTAATGTGATTACCTATAAGGCTAGATTGGTGGCGAAAGGATATCGTCAAAAAAAACAAGGTGTTGATTATGACGAAACCTATTCGCCTGTAGCTATGCTTAAATTCATTCGGATGCTTCTGGCCATAGCGGCTCATTATGATTATGAGATATGGAAGATGGATGTGAAAACAGCTTTCCTTAATGGAAACCTGCTCGAGGACGTGTATATGATACAGCCTGAGGGTTTCACATCGGTTGATAAAACCAAGGTATGCAAATTGCGACGATCTATTTATGGATTGAAGCAAGCATCCAGGAGCTGGAATATCCGTTTTGATGAGACAATCAAAAAGTTTGATTTCTCACAAAATCCAGACGAACCTTGTGTGTACAAGAAGGTTAGTGGGAGTGCAGTCGTATTCCTAGTATTGTATGTCGATGACATACTACTTATAGGAAACGATGTTTCAATCTTACAGTCAGTGAAGGTTTGGTTATCCAAGACATTCTCCATGAAAGACCTGGGAGAAGCAACCTACATCCTCGGGATTAAGATCTATAGAGATAGATCGAAATGGTTGCTTGGTCTTTCGCAGTCTACATATATAGACCGAGTGCTAAAGAGGTTTAGCATGTCGGAATCCAAGAAAGGTTTCTTACCCATCAGGCATGGGGTACACCTTTCGAAGTCTATGTGTCCGCGCACAGAAGACGAGAGGATTTGCATGAGTAAGATTCCCTATGCATCTGCAATAGGATCTATCATGTATGCTATGTTATGTACGAGGCCCGATGTATCGTATGCTCTGAGTGTCATGGCGGATACGGTCGATCGAGAATGGATCATTGGGTGACTGTTAAGACGATCCTTAAGTACTTAAGAAGAACTAAGGATACGTTCCTAATATATGGAGAAGAGTACATGGTGATACGTGGGTATACGGATGCCAGCTCCAGACAGACAAGGATGATTCCATGTCTTTGTCTGGGTATGTATTCACCTGGAATGGAGGCGCAATAAGTTGGAAAGGTTCCAAGCTTGACACTATAGCGGATTCTGCCACTAAGGCAGAATACATTGCAGCTTTAGGCGGCAAAGGCGGTTTGGATCAAGAAGTTCATCTCTGAACTTGATGTGGTCTCATCAATGATCCAAACATGTGCTTCGCCGCTATCATCTTATCAGAGAGATCATCAGTAGGAACGAAATATAAATCGAGAAAATTCCCACTGAAAGGAACTTAGCGGATCCTTTAACTAAGGCATTACCTCAAAATAAGTTTGAGGGTCATGTTAGAGCTTATGGTATTGGATACCGTAGCGATTGGCATTAGGCCAAGTGGGAGTCTGTTAGTAATATATGAGAGATGTCCTAAGGCAATCGCCTTATGTATGAACCATTTATATGATAAATGAAGATTCACTATTTGAGTATACATGTTTTATATATTTGATTGGATCTTAAACTCATTTACTGAATGTCCACGATACGATTCACAGCATGAGAGAATTTGTGATTGGATCACAACTAGTGAGTATCTCTACATGTGTAATTGTGATGTATCGGAATTATCCCTAGTCGATGAATTGATGGATTTGGACACCATCAATTACTGCCGAGACTAGCACGAGGTATACTCCTTGGTGTATCCAAGTAGCCGATTCTCAACATTGTGATGTCGGAGTTAATCGTGGATGCTAGTTATGGTAACTAGTTCATTGGAGTGACCAGTAGTAAGACTTCATATGGTTCTCTGCATATATAGATATGTCAATGAAGTTCTTACTGTGGCTTAAGTGCGATGTTCCTTTGACTTGCGGTATTCAAGTCATCTTGATCATGGAGACTTATGCTTTGACATCTTAAGCAAACATCTCTGAGGAGATGTGGACCCGGGATGATTGGGTATAAGTCGAAGTGATCGAAGGTGTTTGAATAGCCTATAAAGAATTCACCACTCCTTGCGAGGAGATGTATACCCATGGCCTCTCGTCGGATTGTTACTAAAGTCTTTGGCCAAAGCATTACATGTTTAGAGTAAGGTACTCTTCGATACATGTGCAGTAACTAGAATCCGTAGGACGAGGAAATGATACTTGGGCTAGGTGTGGCGTGTCGACCTAGTGAGGCCCGACACAATAGACCATGTCCTGAACCAAGTGGGTATAAGATGAGTGAAGGGAATGGGGCACGAATCATTCGAGCTATTGAAGGGTTTCAGAAATAGTTCTGGATCAACCGTTGATCTTTTCGGTTAATTGGGGATCATGATGTACTACTAGGTGCCACTCATGATCGTTCTATAATTAATGGTTAATTATAGACGGCCAACATAAACCGATAACCTATTTGGTCACACGCACAACGAGCGTAATCCAAAGGATTTAAAATGAGCTTGAGAATGGGATTCTCAGACCGAGAGAAACTAAGTTTGGTTGGACCAAACATAAAGCGAGCATGAAATCGTTTCAGTCGCAATGGAAGCGTGGATGAGCCGTGTCTTATGAAGACATAATGGATGGACCAAAATGGTTTGGTTCTAATCCAATGGATGAGAATAAACCAAAGGGTTTGGTTTATATTAAACGAATGAACCAAAGGTTGGTTCGGTTCGTTTTACTTAAAATAAACCATCATGGTTTGGTTTATTTTAACTTATCTTAATGGAGCGGGTTAACGGGCTTTATGGATATGATCCATTAACCATTAAGAGAATTAGTTCTCTATAAAAGAGGGCATTAGGGTTTGTTAAGCCCTAATGAAGAGGCAAACCTAATTTTGCCGCCCACCCTCCTCCTCTTGTTGGCGCCAACTCTATTGCCGCCAACCATCTCTTCCAACCGGCGACCAGCTGCTGCCTTTTCCTCCTCTTGCCGGCGACGAGCTGCTGCCGGAGGAGCTCCGGTGATCTTCCTTGGCTCCGGCGACAAGGTGAGCAAGTCGCTTTCCTTATTTGGCCGGCGCAAGGTCTCCACCAAAGCTGTCCAGTTTTCTGGACAGCTTGTTCTCCTCTCGTCGGAGCGTCGTTTGGACGACGGTTAGTGCTCCGACAGCGGCTAACTTACCGGGGATTTGATCTCCGGTAATCCTCTGAGGTGGAGGACGAAGGATTCGTCAAACGGTTGACGAATACCTCTCCGGAGAAGCGAGTTTTGAGAACTCGTTTTAGGATCCGAATTTGGATTCGGATAGTGATCATCTCTCGATCACGTCGTCTTCAATACGAGGCTAGTAACCCGTACGAAGACGAAGCTCGTGACTTAGCGAAGTCATCCCGAGGAGCTCGGCGTGGATACGGATAGAGACGATTCTTACGAGGATCGTTCCCGTTGATGCCGTTCCCGCTACACGTCATACGGAAGGTATAACGTAGTTTAATTTCCTTTTATTGCAAATTTTAATTTATGGTTATGTCTACACTTGTTGTAATAGCATGCGTGTGTTGTGTGTGTTGTAATAAATATAGATTTATTATTTTTAATTGCTTCCGCTGTGCTCATGTTTACGAAACATGATCGAACACACACACGCCGCGGTGCCGGAAACCCAACACCTCTCGAAAAGGGGCTCAAAGGCTATAAAAGGAAGGCCAAACCTAGGGTTTCATATAATTTTCTAAGTGCTCAAAAGCCTCTGTTACGCTGTAACTCTCCGACAACGAAGTCCTTCCATTCCGACGTCTAGGTTTAACTTTCCTTATTATTTTTGTACGTCGGTATCAGTTTTTTTTGTTATCAGTTTGTCATTTACATTTCCGGAGCTTTTATCGTATACGAGGAGAGGGGGAGTGTCCCTCTATCTCAAGTTTTTGTGGTTCCTTCTTGTATCGATTAACTCCTACCTCTAACGAGGAGGAGTTCCTTTAGTGCTTTTGTCCTCCGTACGTGGTCAAGGACCACTAGGGCCTTGGAGTAGTAGCCAAAGGCTACGAACCAAGTAAAACTTCATTGTCTTTATTTACTTTACATTTCCGCTGCAATTAATTAATTATCTCTCGAGTTTTAACGAACGAAAGAAAAAGAAAAGGTTTTTCGCTATTCACCCCCTTCTAGCGAACCGCATCGATCCAACAATTGGTATCAGAGCTTGGGGTTGCTAAGATTTGGTGAAACCACCAATCTAGCCATTTTTCACAGATTTATTTTTCTTTTATTTCTGTTTATTTTAGATTTTTTTTCGCTTTGTTAAATCTACTCCCGCACTACTAATCCAAGACGCAAGTCTTGGTACTTTTTGTGTGTTTTTTTATCGTTGCTAGTTTTTCCTTCGTCTTCTTTTGTCTTTTGTTCTAATGGCCCATCTCGAGGGTTTTAGCACCGTCCGACCTCCGTTTTACAACGGAGATGACTTTCGTTATTGGAAGGGTCGGATGGAATGCTTTCTCAAAACCCAAATCGAGATGTGGATCATAATCCAAACCGGTTTCACACTTCCGACTAATGAAGTGGGTGACTCCTTGGATTATGATCAATGGACCATTGCGACAAAACGACAAGTCGAAGCCGATGCCAAGGCAACACAAATCCTTCAATGCGGCCTATCCAAGGAAGAGCTAAATCACGTCGGCCCCTTCACAAGCGCAAAGGATCTTTGGACAAAGCTAATCGAGTTACATGAAGGATCGGATCAAGCTAAGGTTTGCAAACGTGATTTGTTATTCAATAAATTGTACACACTAAAAATGCAGGAACACGAGTCCGCGACACAACTCCACGCCCGTGTCCAAGACATAGTCAACAACCTACACGCAATCGGGCAAAAGGTTGAAAACCGCAACCTTATAAGGTATGTCCTAAACTCTTTTCCGAGGACTACCTTATGGGCATCCATGGTTGATGCCTATAAGGTCTCCAAGGATCTTTCTAAAATTAGGTTAGATGAACTCTTTTCTGATTTCGAATTACATGAACAATCCAACTCGGAACCCGAGAGGGGTATAGCCTTGTTTGCAGGTTCAAAGAAGAAGAAAATCGCAAGCAAGCCACCACCAACCGAGGAGGAAGACGAGTCTGAAGAAGAAGTTGACCCGGAGTTGACTGCCGAACTAATGAACCTAGCTCGAAGGATAGACAAGGGACGAAAGCGAACCACGACTCGACCCAACCAAGGTAAGCCTAAAAGTTCTAACATTAGGTGTTATGAGTGCAACAGGATTGGACATATCAAGTCCGAGTGCCCCAAGCTCAACCACCAAGCACCTAAGCATAAGAAGGCCCTCAACGCGACATGGGAAGAAGCGTCATCCGAAGAAGACGAAAACCACGTCTTCATGGTGAAATCAATTGAGTCGGACACGGAGACCGAGCCTGAACTTGAGTCAGAACCTGAGGATGACTCGGACTACGAAGCTACCTTCAAGTCAAGCCACGGATACGCATCCGATTCAAAAGATACCCTTAAGGTGAGTCGAGCTTTATTTAATACTTTACATAATATGGTTAGGTTTTTGTCTAGGAAGTTAGCTAAGTCCGAGTCCAAGGTCGAGACCCTTGTTGAGGAGGTTAAACTCCTCAAACACGAGGTCTCCCTAACCTCTTCGACTAGTCGAGTTCAAGAGAAGGACTCAACTCGAGTTGAAAAGATCGAAGTTGAGAACTCTCTCTTGAAAAGTCAAGTCGAAGATCTTAGGAACACGTTGGAAAGGTTCACTTCGGGATCCAAAGGACTTGACCTCCTACTTGGATCTCAAAGGGCCGTGTACAACAAGGCTGGACTAGGGTTTAACTCAAACACGACTAATAGGTCGTATATGTCGATTGTAAGTCGACATAAGAAACATGTCCAAGCATGGGTCCCTAAGAACTTTTTGATTTCAACTCTAGGATTCAACCCGTACTGGGTTCCCAAGGACCAAATCTACTATGTGGATAGATCGAACCGATTCAACGGTCTAGGGGGAGCCAGTACAAAACATGTTTGTGCTTTAACTTAGAAATTGCATGTTTTAACTTAGAATGTTTGTGCTTTAACTTAGAAATTGCATGCTTTAACTTAGAAAGTTTGTACTTTAAAACTTGTGAACTCACTTAGAACATGAACATAATCAACTTCGAAAAGATTGAGCCCCGGGGAGCCTCTTTTCAAAAACATAACCAACTAAAATTCTTCGAAAAGATTGAGCCTCGGGGAGCCTCTTTTCAAAAACATAACCAACTAAAATTCTTCAAAAAGATTGAGCCTCGGGGAGCCTCTTTTCAAAAACATAACCAACTAAAATTCTTCGAAAAGATTGAGCCTCGGGGAGCCTCTTTTCAAAAATAACTAGTTAGACGAGGAAATAATTTTAGGTGAGTCAAGTCATCATTTTCTTGAAAATGGCTTTGTCTAAGGAAGTGGTCGATGATCCGATAAAAGAAGGCCCCTGTGCCTCGCCACGACCTAGAAGCCATGATCTTGAAAAGGTAAACTCGACAAGCCTAGGGTTAAATCCAAATCTAACATAAAATTACTCGAACCTAAATCCACTTAATCAACTTAATTGGAAGTCATCTCAAAAAAAAAAAACACATAAGTATAACATGCTTGATCATATAGACTCCGGGGAGATGACCTAGGGTTAACAACTTACAACCAATTTTCTTAACAAAAAATCTAACATCCAATCCAACCACCTTGTGTGTAGGATCAATGGATGTTGGACAGCGGTTGCTCCCGACACATGACCGGGGATCAACTCAAATTCGCAAAGCATTGATTCAAACGACAAGGATCGGTAGCCTTTGGGAATAACGGAAAGCTAAAAATCATCGGATCAGGTGATATCGAGCTTAACACGAATTTTGTTATTAAAAATGTATTACTTGTAGAGAATTTTGAATATAACTTACTTAGTGTAAGCCAATTGTGTGATAATAACTATAAGGTTATATTTCTAGAAAATGAATGCGTAATTAATACCAACGAAACCTCTAAAACAATTCTTAAAGGAACTATAAATAACAACATTTATACGATCAACTTAACCAACTCCTCAACTAAGTGTCTTATGACACGGCAAGAGGAATCATGGTTGTGGCACCGACGACTCGGTCACTTGCACCCAAGACTCATCCACAAGATGAGTCAGAGTGGCTTAGTCAGAGGCTTACCCAACCTCAACAATTTGGTTAATAAAATCTGTAATGCTTGTCAACAAGGAAAACAACCTAGGACACAAAACAAGTTAACTAACCAAGAACGAACCTCAAGTGTACTTGAGCTCCTGCATATGGATCTATTCGATTCACATGGAGCCAAGTCTCTCAATAGAAGTCAATATTGCTTAGTCATAATTGACGACTACTCCAGGTTTACCTGGGTTAGGTTCATCAAACATAAAAATGATACCCTAGATCAATTAATCAATCTATTCAAATTAATCGAGAATCAAAAAGACCTTAAGGTTAAAAGACTTAGAAGCGATCATGGTGGTGAATTCGAAAATCAAAGGTTCACCGACTTCTGTAACCTAAACGGATACCACCATGAATTCTCTTGCCCTAGGACCCCTCAACAAAATGGCCTAGTGGAGCGGAAAAACCAAACTCTACAAGAAACCGCTAGGACCATGTTGAATGAATACGACCTACCCGATAGGTTTTGGGCAGAAGCCATTAGCACGGCTTGCTATGTCCAAAATAGGATCCTTATGGTAAAGAGGCACCTTAAGACCTCGTACGAGATTTATCACGATAAAATACCTAACATTAAGTACTTTAGGGTATTTGGGTGTAAGGTACATATCCTAAACACTAAGGATTACCTAGGGAAATTTACATCCAAAACCACGACCGGAATCTTTCTAGGATACTCGACTACAAGTAGAGCTTATAGAGTATATAACCACGACACCCTTAGAGTCGAGGAGACTATCAATGTAGTATTTGATGAAGGACATGAACCTACAAAACCCCCGGCAACCCCAATTAGCGAGCCGATTCATACTAAACCTAACTCTGATCCGGAGATCAGGTCTAGTGTTAATCCTAACCTAGGTCAACCTAGTCACTCTATTGATCAAGTGATAGATGACTCCAACCAAACTAGTGTTCAACCAAGTCACCCCATTGATCAAGCATTAGGTGACACAAACCCAACCCAATCTAGGATCCAGACTAACCACCCTATCGATCAAGTGATAGGAGATCCTAATCTAGGAGTTCGAACTAGAGCATCCTATAGGAACCTTAGTCAAATTTCCTTAATTTCAAAGATAGAACCCAAATCAATTGAACAAGCTCTTCTTGATCCCGATTGGATTATTGCAATGCAAGAAGAGCTAGCCCAATTTACTAGGAATGAAGTGTGGGAGTTAGTAACACCACCTAAAGACAAAACGATAATTGGAACAAGGTGGGTGTTTCGAAATAAGCTTGATGATAAAGGTGAAGTAGTTAGAAACAAGGCTAGGTTAGTCGCCAAAGGGTTTAGCCAAGTCGAAGGCTTAGATTGCGACGAAATCTATGCCCCAGTAGCTAGACTCGAATCCATTCGAATGTTGCTAGCTTATGCCGCACATCGAGGATTTAAGCTATTTCAAATGGATGTTAAGTCGGCATTCCTAAATGGATACATTAAAGAAGAAGTTTATGTCAGCCAACCCCCCGGATTTGAAAATCTAGATAAACCCGACCATGTTCTAAAACTTAAGAAAGCTCTCTATGGACTTAAACAAGCTCCTCGAGCTTGGTACGAGAGACTTTCAATCCATCTTAAGTCAAAAGGGTTTAACCAAGGCTTAGTTGACCCAACTCTCTTCAGAAAAACCTTAGGTAAAGAAATATTCATAGCTCAAATTTACGAGACGATATAATTTTTGGAACCTCTAACTCCTTACTAAACGAGTTTGTTTCATTCATGGAAAGTGAGTTGAAATGAACTTGGTAGGCAAAGTTAAGTTTCTTTTTAGGTCTACAAATTAAACAAACTAAGGATGGTATATACCTATATCAACAAAAATACACTAAGGAGTTAATTAAAAGATTTGGAATGCAAGACGCTAAGGTAATAAACACCCCAATGGCGATAAATGTTAACATAGGAGAAGACCTAGAAAGTAAGTCCATTGACTTAAAGTACTCTAGCAGCGCAATAGGAAGTCTTCTATACTTAACTGCGAGTCGACCCGACATCCTATTCGCAGTAAGTATGTGCGCCAGGTTTCAAACCTGTGCTAAGGAGTCTCACCTAACCTAGTTAAGCGTATCCTTAGATATCTAAAGGGTACACTTAATGTCGGTATTTGGTATCCTAGATCTACCGAGTTCGAACTAATCGGCTACTCCGATTCGGATTATGCCGGTAGTAAACTCGACAGAAAGAGCATGAGTGGTTGTTGTCAACTACTCGGCTCGAGTCTAGTGAGTTGGTGCAGTAGGAAGCAACATTGTGTTGCCTTATCTACCACCGAAGCCGAATACATCGCGATGGGTGAGTGTGTCACTCAACTTCTTTTGATGAAGCACACTCTCCGCGACTTTAAGTTAGACTTTACAAATACTAAACTTCACGTAGATAACATTAGTTCAATTTATCTTACAAAGAATCCGATATGTCACTCTAGGACCAAACATATAGAGGTCAAATACCATTTCATTCGAGAACATGTGGCCAATGGAGCCATACACCTCGAATACGTCGAATCGAAGTCTAACTTGGCAGATCTATTTACTAAACCCCTACCCGAAGCCGAATTTAGTCTACTAAGACGAAAATTGGGCATGTGCGTAATAGAATAGGTACATGCAAATTATATTTTCTTACTATTATTTCTTAACTTTCATTTTTGTTATGGAACTAGTATAGGACATACCTTAGATATCATGCACCTATAGATTTAAGGAGCCAATACATCTCACAACACATAGGACCAATGTGTTTGTGTACTTAGCAACGTAGATGGGCGTGAGATGTTAGGACCTTACTCCTGGTTCCAGATGTAGAGCTAGTGCATCGCTATGAACCACGGAGTATAATCATACATACTAACCGACTCTGACCAGGACTGGTTGATCCTTCATATCAATCAAGCCAAATATGAGTCGAACATTTTATGGATGAACTTATTTTCAGCATATTATTTTAAAAAAAAAATGTGGAACATGCTTGGACTTTAAATTTAACATTTGTCTTGTTTTCCACACACCCCTTACTCTTTTCGATATACGGCAAAAGGGGGAGAAAAAGGAGAAAAAGGATAAAAGTTAAGGAGTCAAAATTTAATTTTTTTTTGATAACTTAACTCTTACTTCATAATTAAACCAAAAGTTAACGTTAAGTTTTGAAAACTTATTTAACCAAAAGGCCAGGGTTAAGAAATCATTTGGTTTCTTAACTTAAAACTTATTTTAAACTTATTTAACCAAAAGGCCAGGGTTAAGAAATCATTTGGTTTCTTAACTTAAAACTTATTTTAAACACTATGGCCAACATTAAGTAATTTCGGTTACTTAATTCTTTTTCTTAGTAGCAAATATCTAGGGGGAGAGTTAAAACCCTTTCTCAAGTACTCACCCTCGGTCAAGGGGGAGGATTCCTCAAGGGGGAGCACTTGAAAAAGGATTTTTATATACTCCTACTCATTCATGCATAATCTCATACTTATTTTTGTCTTAACTTTGTATGTGGGTTTGCCATAAATCAAAAAGGGGGAGATTGTTGGTGCAGTGGGCACCTAAGTCAAACTTAAGTTTTGATTATAGCAAACGATACAAAGTTAAGCTTATATTGTTATCTCACGAGCTAAATCAAGTGTGCAGAAAAGTCTCAATGCTGGAGCTGAAGGCTAGCGACACCCGGAGGAAGCCGCGGTGGTCGGGCGATACTCGAGTTACTTCGGAGGGAGCCGAAGGAATCGAGTGGAAGGCCGGAAGCAAAAGCGACACGTAAGTATCGAGGTAAGCTCGTGTGTGCGAGCGTAAGTGAGGTCGTGTCCTCTTTACGGGGATGATCATAAGCGTAGATCCGACCAAAGACATCCCATAGATGGTCTAGGTCGAGATCGGATGGTCGGAGGCCATCAAAATAATGTTTTCTTTGAGCTAACTTTGCCCTGCAGCTAGCATCAGTCGATTGCCAGCTTGGAGGACTCATCACAAACATAATCGCTGAAGGTCAAGACTCGATCGATCCGCCATTAGTCGACTGATGATGGCCATCAGTTGACTGATGGTCAATGATCATATTCAAGGAGTCAAGGATTATCACCAAATTTCAAGGGAAGATGTGCTCAAATTTGATTGGCTAGGGTTCCTCTCGAAAAGGGGCTCAAAGGCTATAAAAGGAGGGCCAAACCTAGGGTTTCATATAATTTTCTAAGTGCTCAAAAGCCTCCGTTACGCTGCAACTCTCCGACAACGAAGTCCTTCCATTCTGACGTCTAGGTTTAACTTTCCTTAATATTTTTGTACGTCGGTATCAGTTTTTTTTGTTATCAGTTTGTCATTTACATTTCTGGAGCTTTTATCGTATACGAGGAGAGGGGGAGTGTCCCTCTATCTCAAGTTTTTGTGGTTCCTTCTTGTATCGATTAACTCCTACCTCTAACGAGGAGGAGTTCCTTTAGTGCTTTTGCCCTCCGTACGTGGTCAAGGACCACTAGGGCCTTGGAGTAGTAGCCGAAGGCTACGAACCAAGTAAAACTTCATTGTCTTTATTTACTTTACATTTCCGCTGCAATTAATTAATTATCTCTCGAGTTTTAACGAACGAAAGAAAAAGAAAAGGTTTTTCGCTATTCACCCCCCCTCTAGCGAACCGCATCGATCCAACAGATGTTACGAATGCAACAGGTTTGGACACATCAAGTTCGAATGCCCAAAACTAAAGAGCAAAGCACCAAAACACAAAAAGGCACTCAACGCTACTTGGGAAGAAGCTTCCAAGGAAGAAGATGATGATCGTGTCCTCATGGTTTAACCGATGTAATTGGAGACGGAGTCAGAATCGGAACACGAATTGGAAACCGAAGATGAGTTAGACTGCGAAGCGCTATTAAAGATAAGCCACGGATACACATCCAGCTCAAAAGATACACTCAAGGTAAGTTGATCCCTTATTAGTACTCTTTATAGTGCAATTAAGTTATTAACTAGGAAATTAGCTAAGTCCGAGTCCAAGGTCGAGACCCTGGTTGAGGAAGTTAAACTCCTCAAACACGAGGTCTCCCTAACCTCTTCGACTAGTCGAGTTCGAGAGGAGGACTCAACTCGAGTTGAAAAGCTCAAAGTTGAGAACTCACTCTTAAAGAGTCAAGTCGAAGATCTTAGGAACATGTTGGAAAGATTTACTTTGGGATCCAAAGGACTTGACCTCCTACTTGGATCGCAAAGGGCCGTGTACAACATGGCCGGACTAGGGTTTAGCTCAAATACAACCAACAAGTCGTATATGTCAATTGTGAGTCGACATAAAAAACATGTCCAAGCATGAGTCCCTAAGACCGCCTTGATTTCAAACTTAGGATCGAACCAGTACTGGGTTCCCAAGGACCAAATCCACTATGTGGAAAGACCGAACCGATTCAACGGTCCAGGGCGAGCCAGTACAAAACTTGTTTGTATTTTAACTTAGAAATTGCATGCTTAGGTTCTTTATTTAGTTTGATTTTTATTTTTAGAATGGCTAGATAGGACTATAACTCGTTAATACTTGATAACATAGTACCAGGACGCGGCGAGATGATAGTACGCTAGGAAAGCGGAGTCTTGTGTATTCGGGCTAGATAAGGCGTATCTGTTGGATCGAAAGTGTCGCTAGAGGGGGGGGGGTGAATAGCGATACGATGTCGTTAAAAAACTTTTGCAATAAGTAAAAAGCAAGTAGAGAGTGCACAGCGGAAATATAAAGTAGACAAGATATTTTTACGTGGTTCACAATCTTTCGATTGCTAATCCACGGCCCTAGTGATCCTTGATCACGTACGGAGGGCAATTCACTAAAACCACTCCTCTTCGTTGGAAGTAGGAGCAACGATTACAAAAAGAAATCAAGGCAAAGGGACACTCCCCCTTTCCTTGTTACGATTAAAGCACAAAGACAATTTAAAGAAGTAGAACTTAAATAAATATACCGACAACTCTTATAAGTAGAAGATGTAGCTTTCGTTGTCGGCGGCACTTCGTCGTAGCAAATGTGAGTAGTAGTAGCGGCGTTACGACGGCGTGTTGAGAGCTCTTGAATTCTTGTTATTTGCTTGGCTTGAACATGTCTATTTATGGATATTGATCTATGAATTTAGACATAGGTAGTGTCCAAGGTGAGGTTCTTATCCCCCAAGACTTGTTCATCCACATCCTTTGCGCTAACTCAAGGATGAGGTGTTTCATCCAACCACCTTGTGCCACCTCCAACCTCCTTGTGCGCCAACTCAAGGATGAGGTGTTTCATCCAACCACCTTGTGCCACCTCCAACCTCCTTGGGCGCCAACTCAAGGATGAGGTGTTTCATCCAACCACCTTGTGCCACCTCCAACCTCCTTGGGCGCCAACTTGAGGATGAGGTGTTTCATCCAACCACCTTGTGCCACCTCCAACCTCCTTGGGCGCCAACTTGTTGGAGCCATTCAACTTGTGCCACATCATGGGAGCCAACCATCTTGTGCCAACTCACCTTATCTTGGGCGTCCACCACAAGGAAGCTTGGTGATGGTTTGGATGTCCACCTTGATGCCACATCACCCTTTGTACCAAAACACGAGTCAAGTCCAAATTCACCCCCTTGAAATTCGAGCTCTTCTCGAGGCTGGAACTTGACTAGCAGTTGACTGTAGTCAAAGGGTTTTGGACTGCAGTACAAGTTAGCTTAAAATATAAAGTACGATGGTTCTAACCATTTGATCTCGACCTAGACCTTCCATTGGAGGTATTGGCCTGATCTACGCTAACGACCTTGCTTCGCCTTTCACACGAGCTTACCTTGTAGCCTCGCCTGGTCTTCACCCGAGTACCTCGGCTTCCTCAAGTCCCTCTGGCGTTGCCCGACCACCTCGGTTCCCACCGGGTGTCGCAGACCTTCCGCTCAACTTTAGCATTTCTGCACACTTAATTGAGCTCGTAAGATAACAAATATACCCTTAACTATTGAGCCTTTTGCCATAATCAAAATACCGGTTTGACTTTGGTGCCCACTGCACCAACAATCTCCCCCTTTTTGATTCATGGCAAACCGACACAAAAGTTAAGGAAAAATTAAGCATAACAGTAAGCTAGCATAATGATTAAGCATGAGTGAGCTAGCATAAAGATTAAATATGAATGAGCTAGCATAATGATTAAGCATGAATGAGCTAGCATAAAGATTAAATATGAATGAGCTAGCATAAAGATTAAGCATGAGTGAGCTAGCATAAAGATTAAGCATGAGTGAGAAATATTATTGTTTCAAGTTCTCCCCTTTGAGGTAACCTCCCCCTTGACCGAAGGTGAGTTCTTGAAAAATAATTTTTACTCCCCCTTAATAGTTGCTTAATTAAACGGAATTACTTAATATAAAAGGTAATAATTTTGTTTACTTTCTTCCTTACTTTTGTGACTTTCTCCCCCTTTTGCCTTAACTCAAAAAGTTTGTAAATATATTTTAAGGTTTGTAAGTCCAAGCAAGTTCCCAATATAAATATATATATATATATATATTTTTTTTAAAATAATAAAAAGATTGAAAATATGTTCATCTAAAAAGTACAACTCAGTTTGGACTTGATTGATATAGAATGATCAATAACTATTGAAGGAGTTGATTAATTATAAATAATTATAATCCATGGTTCATGACGATGCACTGAATCTACATCTGGAACAGGAGTAAGGTCCTAACATCTCACGCCTGCCTACGGCTAAGTACACAAACACATTAGTCCTATGTGTTGTGAGATGTGTTGGCTCCTTAAATCTATAGGTATATGATTTCTAAGGTAAGACTTAGGCTAATTTCATAAAAAGAAGCAAAAGTAGAGTACATATATAGAAAAATTTTAATCATTCTCTATTACTCTCATACCTTACTTTAGTCTTATTATTCTTAATTCGTCTTCGGGTTGTGGTTTGGTTAAGATGTACGCTAGGTTTGATTTGGACTATTCATACTCTAGTTGTATAGTTCCATTAGTTACATGTTCCCTAATGAAGTGGTGTTTAACTTCTATATGTTTTGTCCTAGAATGACATATTGGATTTTTAGTTAAGTTAATTGAACTAATGTTATCTATGTAGGTTTTAATGTTGTTAAAGATTAAGCTAAAGTCTTGGAGAGTGTGCTTCATCCACAGAGTCGAGAGACACACTCACCCATCGCAACGTATTCGGCCGGTGGTAGATAAGGCAACGCAATCTTTGCTTCCTCGCACTAACTTACTAGACTCGAGCCGAGGATTTGACAACAACCACTCGTGCTCTTTCTATCGAGTTTACTACCGGCATAGTCGAGTCGAGTAGCCGATTAGATTAAACTTCGGTAGATCTAGGGTACCAAATACCTACGTTTAGCGTGCCCTTTAGATATCTAAGGATACGCTTGACTAGGGTTAGGTGAGACTCCTCGCAGGTTTGTAACCTTGCGCATACTTACCGCGAATAAAATGTCGTCGGCTCGCGGTTAAGTATAGGAGACTTCCTATTGCGCTCCTATAGAAATTTAGGTCAACGGGTTTTCCTTCTACATCTACGATTATAATAACATAAGTTGCAATATGTGTATTGATTAATTTAGCATCTAGAATTCCAAAACGATTTATTAAGTACTTAGTATAATTTTTTTGATGTAAAAATATTCCATCTTTAGTTTGTTTAATTTGTAAACCTAAGAAAAACTTAACTCTCCCACTAAATTCATTTCAAATTCACTTTCCATAAGTGAGATGAATTCGCTTAGCGAGGATCGAGTTGGTAGTTCCAAAATTATATCATCTACATAGATTTGGGCTATAAAGATTTCTTTTCCTACGGTTTTAACGAATAAGGTTGGGTCAACTAAACCTTGGTTGAATCCTTTGGACTTAAGATAGATCGAAGCCTTCGTACCAAGCTCTTGGGGCTTGTTTGAGTCCATATAGGGCTTTCTTAAGTCTAAGGACATGGTCGTTTATCTAGATTTTCGAATCCGGAGGTTGGTACTGACGTAAACTTCTTCCTTAATGTATCCAAAAATGCTGACTTGACATCCATTTGAAACAATTTAAAACCTCGATGTGCGGATATGCTAACAACATTCGGATGGACTCTAGTCCGCTACGGGGCGTAGGTCTCATCGTAATCTAAACCTTCGACTTGACTAAACCCTTTGCGACTAACCTAGCTTTATTTCTAACTACTTCACCTTTATCATCAAGTTTATTTCAAATACCCACCTTGTTCCAATAATTGATTTTTCTTTAGGTGGTGGTACTAATTCCCGGACTTCATTTCTAGTGAATTGAGCTAGCTCTTCTTGCATAGCAATAATCCAAATCGGGATCAAGAAGTGCTTGTTCAATAGTTTTGGGTTCGATTTTGGAAATTAACGAGATTTGACTAAGGTTTCGATATGAAGCTCTAGTTCAACCCTAAATTTGGATCACCTATAACTTGATTGATAGGATGACTTGGGT
This sequence comes from Wurfbainia villosa, assembly GCA_025175895.1. NCBI lineage: Eukaryota > Viridiplantae > Streptophyta > Magnoliopsida > Zingiberales > Zingiberaceae > Wurfbainia > Wurfbainia villosa. Next base: position 31,554,211 of record CM045995.1, read on the forward strand.
GAGTTCAAGTTTGACTTGGGTTAGAGTCATCTATCACTTGGTCGATAGGATGACTTGGGTTAGGACGAGATTCAAGTTCAAGATCAGTCGGGTTCGCTATAAGTTGATTTGCTAGTTGGTTTTGTTAAGGATTGAACGGGTTCGTGTCCTTCGTCAAAACTATATTAATGGTTTCTTCGACTCTTATGTGTAGGATCAATGGAATTACTAAAGGGTTGTTTGTAAGTTTTAAACCTAAATCATCTCACCAATATCTACATGATCAAAACATGTTATTCCTATGTGTTACGTGAGATGACTTTCAATTTTACTTGATTAATTTTAATGAATTTAAATTAACCAACATTAGGTTAGATTCGATTTAGTCTAAGCTCATCAAGTAATCTTTTCAAGAGATTAGCTTCAGGTCGTGGCGAGGCACAGAGGCCTTCTTTGATCGGAACAACGACCACTTCCTTAGACAAAGCTAATTTCAAGAAATTGATAACTCGACTTACTTGAGACTACATCTTGGTCTAACTAGTTATTTTTGAAAAGAGGCTCCTGAGGCTCAATCTTTTCGTAGGATTTTAGTTGATTTATTTTTGAAAAGAGGCTCCCCGAGGCTCAATCTTTTCGCAGGATTTTAGTTGGTTATGAGTCCTATCTAACCATTCTAAAAATAAAGGAAAAACTAAGCATGCAATTTCTAAGACTTAACAAAAATATTTTGTATTGGCTCCCCCTGGACCATTGAATCGAGTGGGTCTATTCACATAGTGAATTTGGTCCTTGGGAACCCAATACATGTTAGATCCTAAAGTTGAAATCAAAGTGATCTTAGGGACCCATGCTTGGACATTTTTCTTATGTTGGTTTACTATAGACATATATGACTTATTGGTTGTATTTGGAGTCCCGCCTTGTTGTACACGGCCCTTTGTGATCCAAGTAAGAGGTCAAGTCCCTTGGATCCCAAAGTGAACCTTTCCAACGTGTTCCTAAGGTCTTCGACTTGTGTTTTCAAGCGAGTTCTCAACTTCAAGCTTTTCAACTTGAGTTGAGTCCTCCTCTTGAATACGAGTAGTCGAAGAGGTTAGGAGACCTCATGTTTGAGAAGGTTAACCTCCTCAATTAGGGTCTCGACCTTGGACTCGACTTAGCTAGTTTCTTATTTAAAAATTTAATTGCACCATACAAAGTATTAAGTAACGACTTACCCTTAATGATTCTTTTGAACCGGATACGGATCCGTGGCTTGTCTTGAATGGAAGCTCATCACGATTCGGACTCGGACTCTTCTTCGGTTTCGAGTCGTGCTCGGTCGGCTTGGCCATTAGAGCTTGGATATCGCCTTCTTCCTCGACAACTCCTCCCAAGTAGCGTTTAGCGCTTTCTTGGTCTTTGATGCGTTATTCTTTAGCTTTGGGCACTCGGACTTGATGTGACCAACTCATGGCGCCTATAGCATCTAAAATTAGAAGTATTTGAATTAGGTTTAGGCTTACCTTGAGTTGTTGGTCGTTTTTCGTCCTCTTGATCATCTTCCAACTAGATTGACTAGTTCGGATTCTATTTCGAGTCTACTTCCGATTCGGACTCGCCTTCTTCCTTGGGGTGGCTTGCTTGCGGGCTTCTTCTTCTTGGAACCCGCAACTAACGCAATACTCTTCTCACTGGACCACGTTAGTTTGCTCATGTAATTCAAGTTCAAAACAATTCGTCTAACCTAATTTTAGAAAGGTCCTTGGAGACCTTGTAGGCATCGACCATGGATGCCCACAAGGTGGTCCTAGGAAACGAGTTAAGAGAATACCTGATAAGGTCGCGATTCTCGACCTTTTGTCCGATGGCATGGAGTTGGTTGACGATGTCTTGGATACGAGCATGTAGTTGAGTTGCGGTCTCGTTTTCCTGCATTTTCAAGTTATACAATTTATTTAAAAGTAAATCTCTTTTACATACCTTCGTGTCGTCGGTGCCTTCGTGTAGTTCCACTAGCTTGGTCCATAAGTCCTTTGCACTAATGAAGGGGCCGACGCGGTTGAGCTCTTCCTTGGACAACCCACATTGCAAGATTTGAGGTGCCTTGGCATCGGCTTCTACTTGTTTTTTCATGGAATTTGACCATTGATCGTAACCCAAAGATTCACCATCTTCATTAATAGGAAGTGTGAAACCGGTTTGGATTACGATCCACATCTCGATTTGGGTTTTAAGAAAGCATTCCATCCGACCCTTCCAATAACGAAAGTCATTACCGTTGTAAAACGGGGGTCGGGCGGTGCTAAACCCTTCGAGATGGGCCATTTAAAAACAAGAAGAAGAACGACGAAAAGAATCTTGCAAAACACCCGGACAGAATATTCCAAGACTTTCGTCTTGGATTAGTAGTGCGGGAAGTAAAAACAGATATATAAAATGTAACTTGCAAAAAGAAATAAACAATCAAATGCGAATGTCGTTGAAGTTCCGGAGGACAACCTTACTCGGGATCTAACCCGAAGGACAACCTTATCCGGATCCTAAAGCCTCTAATGCAATTCTATATGTAGGAGAAGATAAGCAAGTGAAATAATTATACAAAAACAGAAATAAATAAATAAAAAATCTGTAAAAAAAAGAAAAACAAAGCTAGATTGGTGGTTTCACCGAATCTTGGCCTCGATACCAATTGTTGGATCGAAAGTGTCGCTAGAGGGGGTGAATAGCGATACGATGTCGTTAAAAACTTTTGCAATAAGTAAAAAGCAAGTAGAGAGTGCACAAATGGAAATATAAAGTAGACAAGATATTTTTACGTGGTTCACAATCTTTCGATTGCTAATCCACGGCCCTAGTGATCCTTGATCACGCACGGAGGGCAATTCACTAAAACCACTCCTTCGTTGGAAGTAGAGCAACGCGATTACAAAAGAAATCAAGGCAAAGGGACACTCCCCTTTCCTTGTTACGATTAAAGCACAAAGACAATTTAAAGAAGTAGAACTTAAATAAATATACCGACAACTCTTATAAGTAGAAGCAAATGTGAGTAGTGAGTAGTAGTAGCGGCGTTACGGCGTGTTGAGAGCTCTTGAATTCTTGTTATTTGCTTGGCTTGAACATGTCTATTTATGGATATTGATCTATGAATTTAGACATAGGTAGTGTCCAAGGTGAGGTTCTTATCCCCAAGACTTGTTCCTTCAAGGCCAACTCAAGGATGAGGTGTTTCATCCAACCACCTTGTGCCACCTCCAACCTCCCAGGCGCCAACTCAAGGATGAGGTGTTTCATCCAACCACCTTGTGCCACCTCCAACCTCCTTGGGCGCCAACTCAAGGATGAGGTGTTTCATCCAACCACCTTGTGCCACCTCCAACCTCCTTGGGCGCCAACTCGAGGATGAGGTGTTTCATCCAACCACCTTGTGCCACCTCCAACCTCCTTGGGCGCCAACTTGTTGGAGCCATTCAACTTGTGCCACATCATGGGAGCCAACCATCTTGTGCCAACTCACCTTATCTTGGGCGCCCACCACAAGGAAGCTTGGTGATGGTTTGGATGTCCACCTTGATGCCACATCACCCTTTGTACCAAAACACGAGTCAAGTCCAAATTCACCCCCTTGAAATTCGAGCTCTTCTCGAGGCTGGAACTTGACTAGCAGTTGACTGTAGTCAAAGGGTTTTGGACTGCAGTACAAGTTAGCTTAAAATATAAAGTACGATGGTTCTAACCATTTGATCTCGACCTAGACCTTCCATTGGAGGTATTGGGTCGGATCTACGCTTAACGACCTTGCTTCGCTTTCACACGAGCTTACCTTGTAGCCTCGCTTCCGGTCTTCACCCGAGTACCTCGGCTTCCTCCGAAGTCCCTCTGGCGTTGCCCGACCACCTCGGTTCCCACCGGGTGTCGCAGACCTTCCGCTCAACTTTAGCATTTCTGCACACTTAATTGAGCTCGTAAGATAACAAATATACCCTTAACTATTGAGCCTTTTGCCATAATCAAAATACCGGTTCGACTTTGGTGCCCACTGCACCAACAGTATCTAGTTCGATGCACTTGACCGAGCGGAACTAGATGAAGCTACCTCACCGTATCCTAGACTAGTTAGATCAGGAAGTGGTCTTAGGTGAGTCAAGTGTCTATTTTCTTGAAAATGACTTTGTCTAAGGAAGTGGTCATTGTTCCGATCAAAGAAGGCCTCTGTGCCTCGCCACGACCTGGAAGCCATGATCTTGAAAAGGTGACTTGATAAGCACAACGGCAAGCTCAAAATCATCGGATCAGGTGATATTGAGCTCAACTCTAACTTTATTATTCAAAATATCTTATTGGTAGAAAATTTTCAATATAATTTACTTAGTGTAAGTCAATTGTGTGATAATAACTATAGGGTCATATTTCTAGAAAATGAATGCGTAATTAATATAAATGAAACCTCAAAAACAATCCTTAAGGGAACTAGAAATAACAATATTTACACTATTAACTTAACTAACTCCTCAACTAAGTGTCTTATGACACGACAAGAAAAATCATGGTTGTGGCACCGATGACTCGATCACTCACACCCAAGACTCATCCACAAGATAAGTCAGAGTGACTTAGTTAGAGGTTTGCCTAACCTCAATAACTTGGATAATAAAATATGTAATGCTTGTCAACAAGGTAAATAATCTAGGACACAACATCAACTAACTAATCAAGAACGAACCAAAAGTGTTCTTGAGCTCCTACACATGGATCTATTTGATTCACACGGAGCTAAGTCACTTAATGGAAGTAAATTCTGCTTAGTCATAATTGATGACTATTCTAGATTTACTTGGGTTAGGTTCATCAAACACAAAAGTGATACCCTAGATCAATTAATCAACCTATTTAAGTTAATAGAAAATCAACAAAGCATTAAAATCAAAAGACTTAGGACTGATTATGGTGGTGAATTCGAGAACCACAGGTTTACAGAATTCTATAACCTAAATGGATACCACCATGAGTTCTCTTGCCCTAGAACTCCACAACAAAATGGCCTAGTAGAACGCAAAAATAGAACCCTACAAGAAGCCACTAGGACAATGTTAAACGAGTATAACCTACCTGATAAGGTTTTTGTTGGATCAATGCAGTTCGCTAGAGGGGGGGGGTGAATAGCGAAAGAAAAAACTTTTTCTAATTCGTTTCAAGACAAATATACGCAGCGGAAAGATAAGCAAAACAAAAAGTAAAGGAGACAATAGAAACAAGATATTTACTTGGTTCGTAGCCGAAGGCTACTACTCTAAGGCCCTAGTGGTCCTTGACCACGCACGGAGGGCAAATCACTAAACAAACTCCTCCTCGTTGGAGGTAGGAGTTAATCGATACAAAAAAACTTGAGGTAGAGGGACACTCCCCCTCTCCTCGTTACGATAGAAAAATAGCTTCGAAGAATGTAAATGAGCAACGACACTAAAATTAAAACCGACGTACAAAAATAAAGGAAATGAAACCTAGACGTCGGAGAAGAAGAAGCACGTTGTTGTCGGTAGCTTTGCGGAGACTTTTTGGAAGCTTAGAATTGTTGTTAAAACCCTAGGTTTGGCCCTCCTTTTATAGCCTTTGAGCCCCTTTTCGAGTGGGTCTTCAACCAATCACAAATGGACACCAAACCGCTTTGAGGTGGAGTGATAAACCATCGATCGGTGATGGCCATCATCACGATCGATGGCACATCGGCCGATTGATGACCTTCTTCAGCGATGATCGATACACGATGAGTCCTCCAAGCCGGCAATGATCGATGCTTGCTGCAAGTCAAAGTTAGCTCAATAAAAACATAATTTCGATGGTCGTCGACCATCCGATCTCGACCTAGACCATCTATAAGATGTCTTTGGTCGGATCTACGCTTAAGATCATCCCCGTAAAGAGGATACGACCTTACTTACTCTCGCACACACGAGCTTACCTCGATACTTACGTGTCGCTTTTGCTTCCGGCCTTCCACTCGATTCCTTCGGCTCCCTCCGAAGTAACTCGAGTATCGCCCGACTACCGCGGCTTCCTCCGGGTGTCGCTAGCCTTCACTCACTATATCAATCTTACGCACACTCGATTCACTCGTGAGAAAACAAAATAGACTTAACTTTGTGTCTTTGCTATAATCAAAACACAGGTTCGATTTCGTGCCTCGCTGCAATCTCCCTTTTTGATATATGGCAAAAACACACAAAGTTAAGGAAATTAAGTGCATGAAACAGTAAAGACAAGAAGCAAAAGTAGGAGTAGTAAAAATATTTCTCAAGTTCTCCCCTTAGAGGAACCCTCCCCCTTTACCGAGGGTGAGTACTTGAAAAAGACTTTTAGTTCTCCAAACACAAAAGTTAAGTTAGGCTTCTTAGAGTGCAAGTTAAGTAATCAAAAGTTAAGTCAAAAGGTTAATTATTCAAAAGGTTTAACTTTTGATTTCTTAACTTGGGCCTTTAAAGTTTTCAATTCCGAAGAGTTGAAACCTAAACCTTACTCCCTTAACTTAGGCCGTAATCAAAGTTTTAAGTTAAGTTATCAATTTCAAAAATTTGAAATTGAACTTTGGCCTTTTCTTGAACCTTAACTTTGGCCTTTTCTCCCCTTTTGACATAAATCAAGGAAAACGTGGGGTTTTAAGAAAACCCTAAGTCCAAGCATGATGATTTTAAAAATAGTATGTGAAAATAATTCATCTAAATGTTCAACTCTAGTTTGACTTGATTGAAATGATATTATCAACAAGTCCTGATTAGAGTTGGTTAATATTAGTTGTATATTTATACTCCGAGGTTCATATTGACGCACTTGATCTACATCTTGGAACCTGGAGTAGGGTCCTAACATCTCACGCCCATCTACGTGGCTAAGTACACAAACACATTAGTCCTATGTGTTGTGAGATGTACTGGCTCCTTAAATCTATAGGTGCATGTTATCTAAGGTATGTCCTATGCTAGTTCCATCAAAATGAAAAATAAGAAATAGTAGTAAGAAAATATAGTTTGCAAGTTCTTATTCTATTACGCACATGCCCAATTTTCGTCTTAATAGACTAAATTCGGCTTCGGGTAGGGGTTTAGTAAATAGGTCTGCTAGGTTAGATTTCGATTCGACGTACTCGAGTTGTATGGCTCCGTTGGCCACATGTTCTCGAATGAAATGGTGTTTGACTTCTATATGTTTGGTCCTAGAGTGACATATTGGATTCTTTGTAAGATTAATTGAACTAATGTTATCTACGTGAAGTTTAGTATTCGTAAAGTCTAACTTAAAGTCGCGGAGAGTGTGCTTCATCAAAAGAAGTTGAGTGACACACTCACCCATCGCGATGTATTCGGCTTCGGTGGTAGATAAGGCAACACAATGTTGCTTCCTACTGCACCAACTCACTAGACTCGAGCCGAGTAGTTGACAACAACCACTCGTGCTCTTTCTATCGAGTTTACTACCGGCATAATCCGAATCGGAGTAGCCGATTAGTTCGAACTCGGTAGATCTAGGATACCAAATACCGACATTAAGTGTACCCTTTAGATATCTAAGGATACACTTAACTAGGGTTAGGTGAGACTCTTTAGCACAGTTTGAAACTCGCGCATATACTTATCGCGAATAGGATGTCGTCGACTCAGCTTAAGTATAGAAGACATCCTATTGCGCTCCTATAGTACTTTAAGTCAATGGACTTACTTTCTAGGTCTTCTCCTATGTTAACATTTATCGCCATTGGGGTGTTTATTACCTTAGCGCCTTGCATTCCAAATCTTTTAATTAACTCCTTAGTGTATTTTTGTTGATATAGGTATATACCATCCTTAGTTTGTTTAATTTGTAGACCTAAAAAGAAACTTAACTCGCCTACCAAGTTCATTTCGAACTCACTTTCCATGAGCGAAACGAACTCGTTTAGTAAGGCTGAGTTAGAGGTTCCAAAAATTATATCGTCTACGTAAATTTGAGCTATGAATATTTCTTTACCTAAGGTTTTTACAAAGAGAGTTGGGTCAACTAAGCCTTGGTTAAACCCTTTTGACTTAAGATGGATTGAAAGTCTCTCGTACCAAGCTCGAGGAGCTTGTTTAAGTCCATAGAGAGCTTTCTTAAGTTTTAGAACATGGTCGGGTTTATCTAGATTTTCGAATCCGGGGGGTTGGCTAACATAAACTTCTTCTTTAATGTATCCATTTAGGAATGCCGACTTAACATCCATTTGAAACAGCTTAAATCCTCGATGTGCGGCATAAGCTAGCAACATTCGAATGGGTTCGAGTCTAGCTACTGGGGCATAGGTTTCGTCGTAATCTAAGCCTTCGACTTGGCTAAATCCTTTGACGACTAATCGAGCCTTGTTTCTAACTACTTCACCTTTATCATCAAGCTTATTTCGAAACACCCACCTTGTTCCAATTATCGTTTTGTCTTTAGGTGGTGGTACTAATTCCCACACTTCATTCCTAGTAAATTAAGCTAGCTCTTCTTGCATTGCAATAATCCAATCGGGATCAAGAAGAGCTTGTTCAATTGATTTGGGTTCTATCTTTGAAATTAAGGAAATTTGACTAAGGTTCCTATAGGATGCTCTAGTTCGAACTCCTATATTAGGATCTCCTATCACTTGATCGATAGGGTGGTTAGTCTGAGTCCTAGATTGGGTTGGGTTTGTGTCACCTAATGCTTGATCAATGGGGTGACTTGGTTGAACACTAGTTTGGTTGGAGTCATCTATCACTTGATCAATAGAGTGACTAGGTTGACTTAGGTTAGGATTAACACTAGACCTGATCTCCGAATCAGAGTAAGGTATAGTATGAATCGGCTCGCTAATTGGGGTTGCCGGGGGTTTTGTAGGTTCATGTCCTTCATCGAATACTACATTGATAGTCTCCTCGACTCTAAGGGTGTCGTGGTTATATACTCTATAAGCTCTACTTGTAGTTGAGTATCCTAGAAAGATTCCGGTCGTGGTTTTGGATGTAAATTTCCCTAGGTAATCCTTAGTGTTTAGGATATGTACCTTACACCCAAATACCCTAAAGTACTTGATGTTAGGTATTTTATCGTGATAAATCTCGTACGAGGTCTTAAGGTGCCTCTTTACCATAAGGATCCTATTTTGGACATAGCAAGCCGTGCTAACGGCTTCTAAACAAAACCTATCGGGTAGGTCGTATTCGCTCAACATGGTCCTAGCGCTTCTTGTAGAGTTCGGTTTTTTCCGCTCCACTAGGCCATTTTGGCCGAGGGTCCTAGGGCAAGAGAATTCATGGTGGTATCCTTTTAGGTTACAGAAGTCGGTGAACCTTTGATTTTCGAATTCACCACCATGATCGCTTCTAAGTCTTTTAACCTTAAGGTCTTTTTGATTCTCGATTAATTTGAATAGATTGATTAATTGATCTAGGGTATCATTTTTATGTTCGATGAACCTAACCTGTAAACTGGAGTAGTCATCAATTATGACTAAGCAATATTGACTTCTATTGAGTGACTTGGCTCCATGTGAATCGAATAGATCCATATGCAGGAGCTCAAGTACATTTGAGGTTCGTTCTTGGTTAGTTAACTTGTGTTGTGTCCTAGGTTGTTTTCCTTGTTGACAAGCATTACAGATTTTATTAACCAAGTTGTTGAGGTTGGGTAAGCCTCGACTAATCCACTCGACTCATCTTGTGGACGAGTCTTAAAAGTGCGAGTGACCGAGTCGTCGGTGCCACAACCATGATTCCTCTTGCCGTGTCATAAGACACTTAGTTGAGGAGTTGGTTAAGTTGATCGTATAAATGTTGTTATTTCTAGTTCCTTTAAGAATTGTTTTAGAGGTTTCGTTGGTATTAATTACGCATTCATTTTCTAGAAATATAACCTTATAGTTATTATCACACAATTGGCTTACACTTAGTAAGTTATATTCAAAATTCTCTACAAGTAATACATTTTTAATAACAAAATTCGTGTTAAGCTCGATATCACCTGATCCGATGATTTTGAGCTTGCCGTTATTTCCAAAGGCTACCGATCCTTGTCGTTTGAATCGAAGCTTTGAAAACTTGAGTTGATCCCCGGTCATGTGTCGGGAGCAACCACTGTCCAACATCCATTGATCCTACACACAAGGTGGTTGGATTGGATGTTAGATATTTTTTTTTAAATTTAAATTGGTTGTAAGTTGTTAAACCTAGGTCATCTCACCTGAGTCTATGTATCAAGCATGTTATACTTATGTGTTTTTTTTTGTGAGATGATTTCCAATTAAGTTGATTAAGTGGATTTAGGTTCAAGTAATTTTATGTTAGATTTGGATTTAACCCTAGGCTTGTCAAGTTTACCTTTTCAAGATCATGGCTTCCAGGTCGTGGCGAGGCACAGGGGCCTTCTTTTATCGGATCATCGACCACTTCCTTAGACAAAACCATGTTCAAGAAAATGATGACTTGACTCACCTAAGATCATTTCCTAGTCTAACTGGTTATTTTTGAAAAGAGGCTCCCCGAGGCTCAATCTTTTCAAAGGATTTTAGTTGGTTATTTGAAAAGAGGCTCCCCGAGGCTCAATCTTTTCGAAGAATTTTAGTTGGTTATGTACGTGTTCTAAGAGAGTTCACAAGTTTTAAAGCACAAACTTTCTAAGTTAAAACATGCAATTTCTAAGTTAAAGCACAAACTTTCTAAGTTAAAACATGCAATTTCTAAGTTAAAGCACAAACATATTTTGTAATGGCTCCCCCTAGACCGTTGAATCGGTTCGGTCTATCCACATAGTGGATTTGGTCCTTGGGAACCCAGTACGAGTTAGATCCTAGAGTTGAAATCAAAGTGGTCTTAGGGACCCATGCTTGGACACATTTTTTATGTCTACTTACGATCGACATATACGACCTATTAGTCGCGTTTGAGTTAAACCCTAGTCCAGCCTTGTTGTACACGGCCCTTTGAGATCCAAGTAGGAGGTCAAGTCCTTTGGATCCCGAAGTGAACCTTTCCAACGTGTTCCTAAGATCTTCGACTTGACTTTTCAAGAGAGAGTTCTCAACTTCGAGTTTTTCAACCCGAGTTGAGTCCTTCTCTTGAACTCGACTAGTCAAAGAGGTTAGGGAGACCTGGTGTTTGAGGAGTTTAACTTCCTCAACTAGGGTCTCGACCTTGGACTCGGATTTAACTAATTTCCTAGACAAAAACCTAACCGTATTTTGTAAAGTATTAAATAAATTTCGACTTACTTTAAGGGTATCTTTTGAACCGGATGCGTATCCGTGGCTTGACTTGAAGGTAGCCGTGAGTCCGAGTCATCCTCGTGTTCCGACTCAAGTTCAGTGTTCGGTCTCCATGTTCCGACTAATCGATTTCGCCATGAAGACGTGGTCTTCGCCTTCTTCTTCGGATGACGCTTCTTCCCATGTCGCGCTGAGGGCCTTCTTGTGCTTAGGTGCTTGGTGGTTGAGCTTGGGGCACTCGGACTTGATGTGTCCAAACTCGCTACACTCATAACACCTAATGTTAGAACTTTTAGATTTACCTAGGTTGGGTCGAGTCGTGGTTCGCTTTCGTCCCTTGGCTATCCTTCGAGCTAGGTTCATTAGTTCGGCAGTCAACTCCGGGTCAACTTCTTCTTCGGACTCGTCTTCCTCCTCGGTTGGTGGTGGCTTGTTTATGCATTTTCTTCTTCTTTGAACTCGCAAACAAGGCTATACCCCTCTGCCCGAGTTAGACGTTCATGAAGTTCAAAATCCGAAAAGAGTTCATCTAACCTAATTTTAGAAAGGTCCTTGGAGACCTTATAGGCATCGACCATGGATGCCCATAAGGTAGTCCTCGGAAAAGAGTTTAGGACATACCTTATAAGGTCGCGATTTTCGACCTTTTGCCCGATTGCATGTAGGTTGTTGACTATGTCTTGGACACGGGCGTGGAGTTGCGTCGCGGACTCGTGTTCCTGCATTTTTAGTGTGTACAATTTATTGAATAACAAATCACGTTTGCAAACCTTAGCTTGATCCGATCCTTCGTGTAACTCGATTAGTTTTGTCCAAAGATCCTTTGCGCTTATGAAGGGGCCGACGCGATTTAGCTCCTCCTTGGATAGGCCACATTGGAGGATTTGTGTCGCCTTGGCCGGCCGACTTGTCGTTTTGTTGCAACGGTCCATTGATCATAATCCAAGGAGTCACCCACTTCATTGGTCGGAAGTGTGAAACCCGTTTGAATTATGATCCACATCTCAATTTGGGTTTTGAGAAAGCATTCCATCCGACCTTTCCAGTAACGGAAATCATCTCCGTTGTAAAACGGAGGTCGGACGGTGCTAAAACCCTCGAGATGGGCCATTAGAACAAAAAGACAAGGAGACTAAAATGAAAACAACCTTCGATGTCCCTGAAAGGCTACTGAACGTCATTTTTTGAGGATGAAAACAGCTTGTTACGGAGGTAAACCCCAGTAAGAAGTGTAAATCTCTGCGAGAGCTTCGATTTGGTAGGTAGACCGTGTCGTGGGTCAACTTGTACAAAAAGTTATGCCCGTTTGACCGTCGGCTACTCCAAAAGCGAATACTTGCAAAACAAAATCAAACGAAGAGTACCAAGACTTCGTCTTGGATTAGTAGTGCGGGAGAAAAATTTAAACGAATGAAAAACAAATCTGTGAAAAAAAGTTAGATTGGTGGTTTCACCAAATCTAAGCGCCCCCGGCTCTGATACCAATTGTTGGATCAATGCGGTTCGCTAGAGGGGGGGGTGAATAGCGAAAGAAAAAACTTTTTCGAATTTGTTTCAAGACAAATATATGCAGCGGAAAGATAAGCAAAACAAAAAGTAAAGGAGACAATAGAAACAAGATATTTACTTGGTTCGTAGCCGAAGGCTACTACTCCAAGGCCCTAGTGGTCCTTGACCACGCACGGAGGGCAAATCACTAAACAAACTCCTCCTCGTTGGAGGTAGGAGTTAATCGATACATAAAAAACTTGAGGTTGAGGGACACTCCCCCTCTCATCTTTACGATATAAAAATAGCTTCTAAGAATGTAAATGAGCAACGACACTAAAATTAAAACCGACGACAAAAATAAAGGAAATGAAACCTAGACGGAGAAGAAGAAGCACGTTGTTGTCGGTAGCTTTATGGAGACTTTTGGAAGCTTAGAATTGTTGTTAAAACCCTAGGTTTGGCCCTCCTTTTATAGCCTTTGAGCCCCTTTTCGAGTGGGTCTTCAACCAATCACAAATGGACACCAAACCGCTTTGAGGTGGAGTGATAAGCCTTGACTCTGACCGATCATATTGACCATCACGATCGATGGCCATCATCCCGATCGATGGCAAGATCACCGATTGATGACCTTCTGCCGATCGATACACGGCAATGAGTCCTCCAAGCCGGGCAATGACCGATGCTTGCTGCAAGTCAAAGTTAGCTCAATAAAAACATAATTTCGATGGTCGTCGACCATCCGATCTTGACCTAGACCATCTATAAGATGTCTTTGGTCGGATCTACGCTTAAGATCATCCCCGTAAAGAGGACACGACCTTACTTACTCTCGCACACACGAGCTTACCTCGATACTTACGTGTCGCTTTTGCTTCCGGCCTTCCACTCGATTCCTTCGGCTCCCTCCGAAGTAACTCGAGTATCGCCCGACTACCGCGGCTTCCTCCGGGTGTCGCTAGCCTTCAGCTCCAGCTATATCAATCTTCTGCACACTCGATTCAGCTCGTGAGAAAACAAAATAGACTTAACTTTTGTGTCTTTGCTATAATCAAAACACAGGTTCGATTTCGGTGCCTCACTGCACCAACAGTTTTGGGCGGAAGCCGTGAGTACGACATGCTATGTCCAAAATAGGATCCTTATGGTAAAGAGGCACCTTAAGACCTCATACGAGATTTATCATGATAAAATACTTAACATCAAGTACTTTAGGGTATTTGGGTGTAAGGTATGTTGGGTTTTCGGCACCACGGCGTGTGTGTTCGATCACGTTTCGCAAACATGAGCACAGCGGAAGGAATAAAAATAATAAATCTACATTTATTACAACACACACAACACATGCATGCATAGTACAACAAGTGTATACATAACCGTAAATTTAAATTTGCAATAAAAGGAAATTTATCTACGTTATACCTTTCGTATGACGTGTAGCGGGAACGGCATCAATCGGAACGATCCTCGCTAGAATCGTCTCTATCCGTATCCACGTCGAGTTCCTCGGGATGACTTTGCTAAGTCACGAGCTTTGTCCTCGTACGGGTTATTAGCCTCGTGTTGAAGACGAAGTGATCGAGAGATGATCACGATCCGAATCCAAATTCGGATCCTAATACGAGTCCTCAAACCTCTCTTCTCCGGAGAGGTATTCGTCAACCAATTGACGAATCCTTCATCCTCCACCTCAGAGGATTACCGGAGATCGAATCCCCGGTAAGTTAGCCGCTGTTGGAGCTCTAACCGTCGTCCAAACGACGCTCTGACGAGAGGAGAACAAGCTGTCCAGAAAACTGGACAGCTTTGGTGGAGGAGTAGGCGCCGGCCAAAACAAGGAAGCCAAGTGCTCACCTTTTCACCGAAGCCTAGGAAGATCACCGGAGGGTCACCGGAGGATCACCAGCTGAATCTTGGATGCCAGCAAGGACTTGGACGGCGGCACAAAAGCTGGGCGGCAAAGGAGGTTGGGCGGCAACTCCCTCAATGGGGTGGGCGGCAACTCCTTGCTAGGGTTTTGGATTAGGGCTTAATTATCCCTTAAGCCCTCTTTTATAGAGAACTAATTCTCTTAATGGTTATTGGATCATAACCATTAGGCACGTTAACCCGCTCCATTAAGATAAGTTAAAATAAACCAAACCATGATGGTTTATTTTAAGTTAAAACGAACCGAACCAACTTTTGGTTCATTCGTTTAAAATAAACCAAACCCTTTGGTTTATTCTCCTCCATTGGATTCGAACCAAACCATTTTGGTTCATCCATTACGTCTTCATAAGACTCGGCCCATCCACGCTTCCATTGCGACTGAAACGATTTCATGCTCGCTTTATGTTTGGTCCAACCAAACCTAGTTTCTCTCGGTCTGAGAATCCCATTCTCAAGCTCGTTTTAAATCCTTTGGATTACGCTCGTTGTGCGTATGACCAAATAGGTTCTCGGTTTATGTTGGACGTCTATAATTAACCATTAATTATAGAATGATCATGAGTGGAACCTAGTAGTACATCATGATCCCCAATTAACCGAAAAGATCAATGGTTGATCCAGAACTATTTCTGAAACCCTTCAGCAGCTCGAATGATTCGTGCCCCATTCCCTTCACTCATCTTATACCCACTTGGTTCAGGACATGGTCTATTGTGTCAGTCCCCACTAGGCTGACTACGTCACACCTAGCCCAAGTATCATTTCCTCGTCCTACGGATTCTAGTTACTCCACATGTATCGAAGAGTACCTTACTCTAAACATGTAATGCTTTGGCCAAAGACTTTAGTAACAATCCGACGAGAGGCCATGGGTATACATCTCCTCGTAAGGAGTGGTGAATCCTTTATAGGCTATTCAAACATCTTCGATCACTTCGACTTATACCCAATCATCCCGGGTCCACATCTCCTTAGAGATGCTTGCTTAAGATGTCAAAGCATAAGTCTCTATGATCAAGATGACTTGAATACCGCAAGTCAAAGGAACATCGCACTTAAGCCACAGTAAGAACTTCATTGACATATCTATATATGCAGAGAACCATATGAAGTCTTATGACTGGTCACTCCAATGAACTAGTTACCATAACTAGCATCCACGATTAACTCCGGACATCACTATGTCTCCAGCCAGTGAGAATCAGCTGCTTGGATACACCAAGGAGTATACCTCGTGCTAGTCTCGACGGAATTGATGGTGTCCAAATCCATCAATTCATCGACTAGGGATAATTCTGATACATCACAATTACACATGTAGAGATACTCACTAGTTGTGATCCAATCACAAATTCTCTCATGCTGTGAATCGTATCGTGGACATTCAGTAAATGAGTTTAAGATCCAATCAAATACATAAAACATGTATACTCAAATAGTGAATCTTCATTTATCATATAAATGGTTCATACATAAGGCGATTACCTTAGGACATCTCTCATATATTACTAACAGACTCCCACTTGGCCTAATGCCAATCGCTACGGTATCCAATACCATAAGCTCTAACATGACCCTCAAACTTACTTTGAGGTAATGCTTTAGTCAAAGGATCCGCTAAGTTCCTTTCAGTGGGAATTTTTTCGATTTGTATTTCGTTCCTACTGATGATCTCTCTGATAAGATGATAGCGGCGAAGCACATGTTTGGATCATTGATGAGACCACATCAAGTTCAGAGATGAACTTCTTGATCCAAACCGCTTCCTTTGCTGCTTCCAAAGCTGCAATGTATTCTGCCTTAGTGGCAGAATCCGCTATAGCGTTAAGCTTGGAACCTTTCCAACTTATTGCGCCTCCATTCTAGGTGAATACATACCCAGACTGAGACCTGGAATCATCCTTGTCTGTCTGGAAGCTGACATCCGTATACCCACGTATCACCATGTCCCCTTCTCCATATATTAGGAACACATCCTTAATTCTTCTCAAGTACTTAAGGATTGTCTTAACAGCCACCTAATGATCCATTCCCGGATCAGACTGGTATCTGCTCGTGACACTCAGAGCGTACGATACGTCGGGCCTTGTACATAACATAGCATACATGATAGATCCTATTGCGAATGCATAGGGAATCTTACTCATGTAAATCCTCTCGTCTTTTGTGTGCGGACACATAGACTTCGAAAGGTGTACCCCATGCCTGATGGGTAAGAAACCTTTCTTGGATTCTGACATGCTAAACCTCTTTAGCACTCGATCTATATATGTAGACTGCGAAAGACCAAGCAACCGTTTCGATCTATCTCTATAGATCTTAATCCCGAGGATGTAGGTTGCTTCTCCTAGGTCTTTCATGGAGAATGTCTTGGATAACCAAACCTTCACTGACTGTAAGATTGAAACATCATTTCCTATAAGTAGTATGTCATCGACATACAATACTAGGATCACGACTGCACTCCCACTAACCTTCTTGTACACACAAGGTTCGTCTGGATTTTGTGAGAAATCAAACTTTTTGATTGTCTCATCAAAACGGATATTCCAGCTCCTGGATGCTTACTTCAATCCATAAATGAATCGTCGCAATTTGCATACCTTGGTTTTATCAACCGATGTGAACCCCTCAGGCTGTATCATATACACGTCCTCGAGCAGGTTTCCATTAAGGAAAGTTGTTTTCACATCCATCTGCCATATCTCATAATCATAATGAGCCGCTATAGCCAGGAGCATCCGAATGGATTTAAGCATAGCTACAGGCGAATAGGTTTCGTCATAATCAACACCTTGTTTTTGACAATATCCTTTCGCCACCAATCTAGCCTTATAGGTAATCACATTACCATCCATGTCGATTTTCTTCTTGAAAACCCACTTGCACCCTATAGGCTTTATCCCTTCAGGTGGGTCAACCAAGTTCCAAACTTGGTTTTCATACATGGAATCCATTTCCGACTTCATGGCACCAAGCCACTTATCCCTTTCTGAACTTGTCAGCACTTCTTCATAATTGGTAGGCTCCTCATCATCAATGAGTAACACGTCGTTCGATTCACTTACGAGAAATCCATATCTCTCAGGAATATTGCGTGTTCTACTAGATCTACGAAGATGTGGTGTTACAATAGGTCCAGCCGATTGCTCATCACTATGAGTTGTCGGCTGTTGTGCTTCACCAGGTATCTCATCAATGTCTATTTGAGTCTCTCGAGCCTCCACAAGCTCGACGACACTCCCACTGTTTTTTTGCAAGAGGAACTCTTTCTCTAAAAACACAGCATGCCTTGAAACAAACACCTTTTGTTCCACAGGATGATAGAATTGGTAACCCCTTGTTTCCTTAGGGTATCCAACAAATAGACATTTATTAGACTTAGCATCCAATTTGTCTGATACAGTCCGCTTCACATAAGCAGGACAACCCCATATCTTCAAGTAAGATACATGAGATTTCTTACCATTCCATATCTCATATGGAGTAGTTGAGAATACCTTGGTAGGCATTCTATTTAACAAGTAAACAGCTGTCTGAAGTGCATAGCCCCAAAAGGACTTGGGAAGAGTCGCATGATTCATCATTGGCCTGACCATGTCCAACAAGGTCTGGTTACGCCTCTCAGATACACCATTATGCTGTGGTGTATATGGCGGAGTCCATTGAGACAATATACCATTGTCTCTTAGATAATCAAGAAACTCTTGACTTAAGTATTCACCACCTCGATCCGATCGAAGTATTTTAATACTCTTATCATGTTGTTTCTCTACTTCATTTCTGAATTCTTTGAACCTTTCAAAGGCTTCAGACTTGTGTTTCATCAAGAACACATACCCAAACCGTGAGTGATCATCGGTGAAGGTAATGAAGTAGCTATAGTCTCCTAATGCTTGAGTTGACATAGGTCCACATACATCAGTATGTATTAGTCCTAGTAACTCTCCCACTCGTTCACCCTTTCCAGTAAAAGGTAACTTAGTCATCTTGCCTTTTAAGCATGATTCACATGTATCGTATGAATCCAATTCAAACGATTCCAGAATTCCACATCGGTGTAATTCGGACATGCGTTTCTTGCTTACATGGCCAAGACGGCAATACCACATGTAGGAGTCTAATTGATTATCTTTTCGAGCATGCTTGTTGCTCGCTTCGATATTGAAAACATCACTGGATACGTCCAACGTATAAACACCATTGCTTAAAGTTCCAGTCCTATAAAGAACTCCATTCAAAGTTATGTAACAACAATTGTTACTAAAAGTTAAATGGTACCCATTTCTATTTAAACAAGAAATAGAAATGATGTTCTTTATCAACAAAGGAACATAAAAGTAATTGTCCAGTTCTAAGACAATTCCTACAGGGAGTTCCAACAAATACGTTCCGATGGCGAGTGCAGCAACCGTTGCTCCATTCCCAACACGTAAATTTGACTCTCCCTTGACGAGTTTTCTTCTATTCCTTAGCCCATGTATGTCATTACATATATGTGAGCCACACCCAGTATCAAATACCCAAGTGTCTAAGGAAATAGAATGACAATCAATAAAGAAGATTTCTGAAGAAGATGGGGCATCTGATGCCTTATCCTTCTTCACGGACTCAAGATAAATCTTGCACTTTCTTCGCAAATGGCCCTACTTTCCATAATGATGGCAAGTTCCCTTTTGAGCTGGTTCTGCCTTTTTAGCCTTTTTCTTCTTCCCCTTCTGTTGTTCCTTTGACTCCCTCTTAGAACCTTTCTTCGAGGAATCAACTAACAACACCGTCCCCTGCTCATGCTTCTCAGAAGGCTCCATAGTCTTCAGCATGTTGAGCAGTACCACAGATGAACCTTCTTGCATCTCAGAGGTGAAGAGGAGCTTGGAGACTTCGAACCTTTCGAATCTCACTTGCTTATCAAACAACTCATAAAGATGAAGGACTACGATATGAGCATCCATATGCTCATGCTGCTTTCGTAGCTTGGGTTCCATCGCGGCTAGCATGATGCAACTTGTCAGTTCAGAATCAGTCACATGTTTCTGATAGACCAACAATTGGTCCGGAGTTGCATCGTCACTAGGATGGGTGGGAAGAGGCGCTTCGAGGACATACGCAAGCTTTTCACCTTGAGAACAATTCTCAAGTTTCTAAGCCAGTCCAAGAAGTTTGGCCCAGTCAATTTATTCGAATCCAAAATGGAACGCAAATTAAAAGACAACATGATCAATTTTAGAAATACAAAACGAGCATATATGAGAAAGATGATTTTTAAAATGCATCAATATACATTTATAAATTCCATTCATTTTTCGAATTTCAAAAACCCCAAAACCACTTCGGGAGATCGTAGGTCCATCTCCGAATGGGCTGATATCCATCATAGATATGAACAACCTTGGAGAGAGTCCAACAAGCCATTCATAACTATGACGGTAGGTATCAACTATACCGATTGAATATCACGTATATGCAACTATCACAATGTGCTATCAACTAATTGAATGTTCACACATACATCGGGTTGTTAACACATTAACAAGTATGCATCATATGTATAACACCCAACTTCACCTCCCTTTACATCGACCTTGGAGAGAGTCCAACAAGCCGATGCTCCAGGTTAAAGCCAACCCATTAATCGAGAAATAGTTTTAATATGGTTAGAGTGCATTCAACCAATTAGCCCAGCTTGGAGAGAGTCCAACAACCAAAGCTAACGATTGACCTCTGACTCTTACCATATTAGTATTAAACTATTCCATGGTTTGAACATGTTCGGGTTCGAGCCGGGCTTGGAGAGAGTCCAACAACCCAAACAAGAAACGGAACTCTGATTCTAACCATATTAATGAAAGGTGTAGGCTTTAATATTGAGTTAGGGTTTTTATGTCTCATCCTCTTTGCATGCAAATAACTATTATCTACATGTCATGGCATACATGGCATACATCTACATGTCACGACACGCATGGCATAATGATATGCATCTAATGCAATTACATGACATACAATTATGTCATGTACATAATTTCCTTATTTGTCATAACTATTTATGAAAATAAAATATGTTTAAGATTTGATTCTCCAAATCAAATCATGATTAAATAAGGAAACAAATTTCCAAATCTAATCACATATATTATTTATGGAAATAATTGATTAAGGAAAATCAATTTAGGAAACCAATTTCCTAAATCATCAAAACTACTTATGGAAATAAAATATTTTAAGATTTGATTTTCCAAATCAAATCAAGATTAAATTAGGAAACAAATTTCCAAAATCTAATCAAATATTTTATTTATGGAAAATATCAATTTCCATAAATACTTCCAACTTTCCAAAAGTGGAAGATTTCCATAAATACTTCTAGACTTTCGAAAATTGAAAAATTTCCATAAATACTTATAAATTTCCAAAATTAGAAAATTTCTAGAAAAAACATTATGACTATCGCAAAACCATTTTACGATTATGTCGAAACACAACCTGGGCTCTGATACCACTGTTGGGTTTCCGGCACCGCGGCGTGTGTGTGTTCGATCACGTTTATGAAACATGAGCAGTAAAGCAATAAAAATAATAAATCTACATTTATTACAACACACACAACACACGCATGCATAGTACAACAAGTGTAGACATAACCGTAAATTTAAATTTGCAATAAAAGGAAATTTATCTACGTTATACCTTTCGTATGACGTGTAGCAGGAACGACATCAACCGGAACGATCCTCGCTAGAATCGTCTCTATCCGTATCCACGCCGAGTTCCTCGGGATGAATTCGCTAAGCTATGAGTTTCGTCCTCGTACGGGTTACTAGCCTCGTGTTGAAGATGACGTGATCGAGAGATGATCACGATCCAAATCCAAATTCGGATCCTAATACGAGTCCTCAAACCTCGCTTCTCCAGAGAGGTATTCGTCAACCAATTGACGAATCCTTCATCCTCCACCTCAGAGGATTACCGGAGATCGAATCCCCGGTAAGTTAGCCGCTGTCGGAGCTCTAACCGTTGTCCAAACGACGCTCCGACGAGAGGAGAACAAGCTGTCCAGAAAACTGGACAGCTTTGGTGGAGGAGTAGGCGCCGACCAAAACAAGGAAGCCAAGTGCTCACCTTTTCACCGAAGCCTAGGAAGATCACCGGAGGGTCGCCGGAGGATCACCAGCTGAATCTTGGACGCCGGCAAGGACTTGGACGGTGGCACAAAAGATGGGCGGCAAAGGAGGTTGGGCAGCAACTCCCTCAATGGGGTGGGCGGCAACTCCTTGCTAGGGTTTTGGATTAGGGCTTAATTATCCCTTAAGCCCTCTTTTATAGAGAACTAATTCTCTTAATGGTTATTGGATCAAAACCATTAGGCCCGTTAACCCGCTCCATTAAGATAAGTTAAAATAAACCAAACCATGATGGTTTATTTTAAGTTAAAACGAACCGAACCAACTTTTGGTTCATTCGTTTAAAATAAACCAAACCCTTTGGTTTATTCTCTTCCATTGGATTCGAACCAAACCATTTTGGTTCATCCATTACGTCTTCATAAGACTCGGCCCATCCACGCTTCCATTGCGACTGAAACGATTTCATGCTCGCTTTATGTTTGGTCCAACCAAACCTAGTTTCTCTCGGTCTGAGAATCCCATTCTCAAGCTCGTTTTAAATCCTTTGGATTACGCTCATTGTGCGTGTGACCAAATAGGTTCTCGGTTTATGTTGGCCGTCTATAATTAACCATTAATTATAGAACGATCATGAGTGGCACCTAGTAGTACATCATGATCCCCAATTAACCGAAAAGATCAACGGTTGATCCAGAACTATTTCTGAAACCCTTCAGCAGCTCGAATGATTCGTGCCCCATTCTCTTCACTCATCTTATACCCACTTGGTTCAGGACATGGTCTATTGTGTCAGTCCCCACTAGGCTGACTACGTCACACCTAGCCCAAGTATCATTTCCTCGTCCTACGGATTCTAGTTACTCCACATGTATCGAAGAGTACCTTACTCTAAACATGTAATGCTTTGGCCAAAGACTTTAGTAACAATCCGATGAGAGGCCATGGGTATACATCTCCTCGCAAGGAGTGGTGAATCCTTTATAGGTTATTCAAACATCTTCGATCACTTCGACTTATACCCAATCATCCCGGGTCCACATCTCCTTAGAGATGCTTGCTTAAGATGTCAAAGCATAAGTCTCTATGATCAAGATGACTTGAATACCGCAAGTCAAAGGAACATCGCACTTAAGCCACAGTAAGAACTTCATTGACATATCTATATATGCAGAGAACCATATGAAGTCTTACGGCTGGTCACTCCAATGAACTAGTTACCATAACTAGCATCCATGATTAACTCCGGACATCACTATGTCTCCAGCCAGTGAGAATCAGCTGCTTGGATACACCAAGGAGTATACCTCGTGCTAGTCTCGACGGAATTGATGGTGTCCAAATCTATCAATTCATCGACTAGGGATAATTCTGATACATCACAATTACACATGTAGAGATACTCACTAGTTGTGATCCAATCACAAATTCTCTCATGCTGTGAATCGTATCGTGGACATTCAGTAAATGAGTTTAAGATCCAATCAAATACATAAAACATGTATACTCAAATAGTGAATCTTCATTTATCATATAAATGGTTCATACATAAGGCGATTGCCTTAGGACATCTCTCATATATTACTAACAAGGTACATATTCTAAACACTAAGGATTACCTAGGTAAATTTACATCCAAAACATCGACCGATATCTTTCTAGGATACTCGACTACGAGTAGAGCGTATAGAGTATATAATCATGACACCCTTAGAGTCGAGGAGACTATCAATGTAGTATTTGATGAAGGACATGAACCTACAAAAGCCCCGGCAACCTCAATTAGCGAGCCGATTCATACCAGACTCAACTCCGATCCGGAGATCAAGTCTAGTGGTAATCCTAACCTAAGTCAACCAAGTCAGCCTATCGACCAAGTGGTAGATGACTCTAACCAAACTAGAACTCAAATGAGTCATCCTATTGACCAAGTGGTAGACTCAAACCCAAATCCAACTAGGATGTAAACGAATCATCCTATCGACCAAGTGATAGGTGATCCAAGTCTAGGAGTTTGAACTAGAGCCTCATACAAAAACCTTAGTTAAATCTCCTTGATTTCTAAAATTGAACCCAAAACTATTGACCAAGCTCTTCTTGATCCCGATTGGATTATTGCAATGCAAGAAGAGTTGGCTCAATTCACTAGGAACGAAGTATGAGAATTAGTACCACCACCTAAAGATAAATCAATCATTGGAACAAGGTGGGTGTTTAGAAATAAACTTGATGATAAAGGTGAAGCAGTTAGAAATAAAGTTAGACTAGTCGCTAAAGGGTTTAGTCAAGTCGAAGGTTTAGATTACGACGAGACCTATGCCCCAGTAGCTAGATTAGAGTCCATTCGAATGCTATTAGCGTATACTGCACATCGAGGATTTAAGTTGTTTCAAATGGATGTGAAATCAGCATTCTTGAATGGATACATTAAAGAAGAGGTTTATGTTAGTCAATCCCCCGGTTTCGAAAGTTTAGATAAACCCAACCATGTCCTTAGGTTAAAGAAAGCTCTCTATGGACTTAAACAAGCTCCTCGAGCTTGGTACGAGAGACTTTCGGTGTATCTTAAGTCTAAAGGATTTAACCAGGGTGTAGTTGACCCAACTCTTTTTGTAAAAATCTTAGGTAAAGACATATTCATAGCTCAAATCTACGTAGATGATATTATTTTCGGAACCACCAACTCGATCCTACTGAATGAGTTCATTTCACTTATGGAAAGTGAATTTGAAATGAATTTAGTAGGTGAGTTGAGTTTCTTCTTAGGTCTACAAATCAAACAAACTAAAGCTGGAATATACCTACATCAACGCAAATATACTAGGGAATTAATTAAACGCTTTGGAATGCAAGACGGTAAAATTATTAATACCCCAATGGCAACTAATGTGAATATAGACGAAGATGTAATCGGAAACTCAATTGATTTAAAATACTATAGGAGCGTAATAGGGAGTCTCCTTTACTTAACTGCAAGCCAACCTGATATATTATTTGCAGTAAGTATGTGCGCAAGGTTCCAAACCTGTGCCAAGGAGTCTCACCTAACTCTAGTCAATCGTATCCTTAGATATTTAAAGGGTACACTTAATGTCAGTATTTGGTACCCTAGATCTACCGAGTTCGAACTAACTGGCTACTCCGATTCGGACTATGCCAGTAGTAAGCTCGATAGAAAGAGTACAAGTGGTTGTTGTCAACTTCTCGGCTCGAGTCTAGTAAGTTGGTGCAGTAGGAAGCAACACTGTGTTGTCTTATCTACCACTGAAGCCGAATACATCGCGATGGGTGAGTGTGTCACGCAGCTTCTTTGGATGAAGCACACTCTCTGCGACTTTAAGTTAGACTTTATAAATACTAAACTTCACGTAGATAACATTAGTTAAATTAACCTTACTAAGAATCTGATATGTCACTCTAGGACCAAACATATAGAGGTCAAACACCATTTCATTCGAGAACATGTGGCCAACGGAGCCATACAACTCGAATACGTCGAATCAAAGTCTAACTTGGCAGACCTATTTACTAAACCCCTACCTGAAGCCGAATTTAGTCTATTAAGACGAAAATTGGGCATGTGCATAGTAGAATAGGAACTTACAAATTATATTTTCTTACTTTTCATTTTCATGGAACTAGCATAGGACATACCTTAGATTTCATGCACCTATAGATTTAAGGAGCCAATATATCTCACAACACTTAGGACTAATGTGTTTGTGTACTTAGCCACGTAGATGGGCGTGAGATGTCAGGACCTTACTCTTGGTTCCAGATATAGAGTTAGTGCATCGCCATGAACCACGGAGTATAATCATACATACTAACCGACTCTGACTAGGACTGGTTGATCTTTCATATCAATCAAGTCAAATATGAGTCGAACATTTTATAGATGAAATTATTTTCAGTATATTATTTTTAAAATAATATGGAACATGCTTGGACTTTAAATTTAAATCTATATTAAATTTTGACTCCACGCTTTTCGATATATGACAAAAGTGGGAGAAAAAGGCCAAAGTTAGGGGATCAAAATTTTTAACTCACTTCATATTTATTCACATGGCCAAAAGTTAAGTAAATGTTTACTTAACTTTAAGTTTTGAAAATTTACTTATCATATTTATTCACATGGCCAAAAGTTAAGTAAATGTTTACTTAACTTTAAGTTTTTGAAAATTTACTTATCATATTTATTCACATGGCCAAAAGTTAAGTAAATGTTTACTTAACTTTAAGTTTTGAAAATTTACTTAACTTGTTTTTTGTTAACAAAAAGAAGATTAAAGGGCAAGTTAAGAGAATTCTTAACTTAAACTTATTTTTAAAACACTATGGCCAAACGTTAATGCTTTACTTAAGAAAGGGGGAGAAAGGGCCAAGTTAAGAAGTCTTCTTAACTTAAACGTTTCACTAAGGCCAACTTTAAGTAATGTTAATTACTTAAACTCTTCCTAAATAGCAACCCTCAAGGAGGAGGATTAAGGGTTTCTTTCAAGGCTCACCCTCGGTCAAGGGGGAGGTTTCCCCAAGGGGGAGTACTTGAAGAAAATCCTTACTACTCCTACTTAATCCTCTTATTATTGTTTCTCATGCACATTATTATTCTTCATGCAAGCTATTTTATTAACTTTGTATATGGGTTTGCCATAAATCAAAAAGGGGGAGATTGTTGGTGCAGTAGGCACCTAAGTCGAACCTGAGTTTTGATTATAGAAAATGATACAAAGTTAAGCTCATGTTGTTATCTCATGAGCTGAATCAAGTGTGTAGAAAATTGTTATAGCTGGAGCTGAAGGCTAGTGACACCCGGAGGAAGCCGCGGTGGTCGGGCGACACTCGAGTGACTTCGGAGGGAGCCGAAGGAATTGAGTGGAAGGCCGGAAGCGAAAGCGACACAGTAAGTATCGAGGTAAGCTCATGTGTGTGCGAGTGTAAGTAAGGTTGTATCCTCCTTATGGGGATAGGCTTAAGCGTAGAACCTGTTGGTGCAATAGGCACCTAAGTCGAACCTGAGTTTTGATTATAGCAAACGATACAAAGTTAAGCTCATGTCATTATCTCACGAGCTGAATCAAGTATGCAGAAATGCTAAGCTAAGCCGAAGGTCAGCGACACTCGGAGAGAACCGTAGTGGTCGGGTGACACCGGGAGGACTTCGGAGGGAGCCGAAGGAATCAGATGGAGACCGAAAGCAAGGCTTCAAAGGTAAATGTTGAGGTAAGCTCGTGTGAGTGAGCGTAAGTAAGGTCGAGTCCTTCATACGGGGACATCCTTAGGCGATGATTCGACCAAGACTTCCCATGGAAGGTCTATGTTGAGATCGGATGGCAAGTGGCTGTCGAATTCACTTGTATTTCGAGCTAACTCTTTATTACAGTTGAAAAGTCTGGAAATCAGTTCAACCGGCCAAGGATCAGTTTAACTGCTAAGCCATCAGTTCAACCGGCCAAGGATCAGTTCAACTGCTGAGCCATCAGTTCAACCGGCCAAGAAATCAATTCAACCGATGGTCAAAAATCAGCCTCGAGGAGTCATGATTTATCACCATTTTTCAAGGAGTTTTGTGCCCAATTCCTATTGGTTGAAGACTCATTCGATGAGGCGCTTAAAGGCTATAAAAGGAGGGCTTCTCCTAGGGTTTTTCATCATCTCTAAGTGCTCAAAAACCTTTGCAACTCCAATTTTATGACGAAGTGCTGTCAACAACCCTAGCTTAGTTTCTACTCTTTAGTTGTTGATATTTTAATTTGTCGTCTCTTTAAATATTGCAATTCCTTTTATTAATCGAGGTTTTCTATCGTTGTACTTTACATTAATAGAAGAGAGGGTTTGTCTCTCTATCTTTTCTTTCGAAGGCTTTTTTGTAATCGTCAAACTCCTACCTCTAACGAGGAGGAGTGTTTTTAGTGAATTGCCCTCCGTGCGTGATCAAGGATCACTAGGGCCTTATAGTAGTAGCCTAAGGCTACAAACCAAGTAAAAATATTTGTCTCATTTTATTTATTGCTTATCTTTCCGCTGCAAATTAATTATCTGCTCGAGTTTTAACGAACGAACAAAAAAAGGTTTTATCGCTATTCACCCCCCCTCTAGCGATCCGCTTCGATCCAACAATTGGTATCAGAGTCGGGGGCGCTTAGATTTGGTGAAACCACCAATCTAACATTTTTTTAGAGATTTGTTTTTCGTTCGTTTAAAATTTTCTCCCGCACTACTAATCCAAGACGAAGTCTTGGTACTCTTCGTTTGGTTTTGTTTTGCAAGTATTCGCTTTTGGAGTAGCCGACGGTCAAACGGGCATAACTTTTCGTACAAGTTGACCCACGACACGGGCTACCTACCAAAACGAACTCTCGAAGAGATCTACACTTCTTATGAGGGTAAACCCTCGTAACAAGCTATCTTCATCCCCAAAAACCATCGTTTAGTACCATTTCTGGGACATCGAAGGTTGTAAGTGCTCATCTATTATTTTAGTTGGTTATTTCTCATTTATTCCTTTTGTTTCTTTTCATTTCCTACATTACTAATCCAAGGCGAAGTCTTGGAACCTTTTTCGTGTTTTTTTTGTATTTTTTGTGCAAGGTTTCCCTTTCAAATGGCCCATCTCGAGGGTTTTAGCACCGTCCGACCTCCGTTTTACAACGGAGATGATTTCCATTACTGGAAAGGTTGGATGGAATGCTTTCTCAAAACCCAAATCGAGATGTGGATCATAATCCAAACGGGTTTCACACTTCCGACTAACGAAGTGGGTGAATCCTTGGGTTATGACCAATAGACCATTGCGACAAAACGACAAGTCGAAGCCGATGCCAAGGCAACTCAAATTCTCCAATGCGGTTTGTCCAAGGAGGAGCTAAATCGCATCGGCCCCTTCATAAGCACAAAGGACCTTTGGACAAAGCTAGTGGAGCTACACGAAGGGACCGATGAACCCAAGGTATGTAAGTGTGATCATTTATTTAATAAACTATATAATCTAAAAATACAGGAACACGAGTCCGCGACGCAACTTCATGCCCGCGTCCAAGACATAGTCAACAATCTACACGCGATCGGGTAAAAGGTCGAAAACCGTGACCTTATAAGGTATGTCCTAAACTCCTTTCCGAGGACTACCTTGTGGGCATCCATGGTCGATGCCTACAAGGTCTCCAAGGATCTTTCGAAACTTAGGTTAGATGAACTATTTTCTGATTTTGAACTTCATGAGCAGTCTAACTCGGAACCCGAGAAGGGTATAACACTTTTTGTAGGTTCAAGGAAGAAAACCGCAAGCAAGCCACCCCCGAAGGAAGAAGAGGTTGAGTCCGATTCGGAGGTCGACCCGAAAATGGAGGCCGAACTAGTCAACCTAGTTTGGAGGATAGTCAAGGGCCGAAAGCGAACCATCACTCGACCCAACGAAGGTAAGCCTAAAAGTTCTAATATTAGGTGTTACGAATGCAACAGGTTTGGACACATCAAGTCTGAATGCCCAAAGCTCAAAAGCAAAGCACCAAAATACAAAAAGGCACTCAACGCTACATGGGAAGAAGCGTCCAAGGAAGAAGACGATGATCGAGTCCTCATGGCTAAACCGGTTGAATCGAAGATGGAGTCGGAACTGAAACATGAATCGGAAACCGAAGACGAATCGGACTGCGAAGCGCTATTCAAGACAAGCCACGGATACGCATCCGGTTCAAAAGATACACTCAACGTAAGTCGATCTCTAATTATTATGCTTTATAGTGCAATTAAGTTTTTAACTAGAAAGTTAGCTAAGTCCGAGTCCAAGGTCGAGACCCTGGTTGAGGAAGTTAAACTCCTCAAACACGAGGTCTTCCTAACCTCTTCGACTAGTCGAGTTCAAGAGGAGGACTCAACTCGGGTTGAAAAACTCGAAGTTGAGAACTCACTCTTGAAGAGTCAAGTCGAAGATCTTAGGAATACGTTGGAAAGGTTTACTTTGGGATCCAAAGGACTTGACTCATTTGTGTTTTAACCTAGAAATTGCATGCTTAGGTTTTTTATTTAGTTTGATTTTCCTTTTTAGAATGGTTAGATAGGACTATAACTCGTCAATACTTGATAACATAGTACCAGGACACGCCGAGATGATAGTACGCTAGAAAAGCGGAGTCTTGTGTATTCGGGCTAGATAAGGCGTATCTAGTTTGGTGCACTTGACTGAGCGGAACTAGTTGAAGCTACCTCACCGTATCCTAGACTAGTTAGACCAGGAAGTGGTCTTAGGTAAGTCAAGTCTCTATTTTCTTGAAAATGTCTTTGTCTAAGGAAGTGGTTGTTGTTCCAATCAAAGAAGGCCTCTGTGCCTCGCTACGACCTGGAAGCCATGATCTTGAAAAGGTGACTTGATGATCCTAAGGTCAAATCTGAATTTAACGCAAGGTTGACAAGTGTTTAAGTCATTAAATTTAAATCAAGTAAAATTGGAAGTCATCTCACAAGAACATATAGGGTTAACGTGTTCGATCATTTAGACATGGGTGAGATGATTTAGGTTAATAATCTTCAACCAATCTTTAATAAATCCAATATTTGATCCAACTACCTTGCGTGTAGGATCAATGGATGTTGGACAGTGGCTGCTCCCGACAAATGACCGGGGATCAACTCAAGTTTTCGAAGCTTCGATTCAAACGACAAGGATCGGTAGCCTTTGGAAATAACGACAAGCTCAAAATCATCGGATCAGGTGATATCGAGCTCAACTCAAATTTTGTTATTCAAAATGTTTTATTAGTAGAAAATTTTCAATATAATTTACTTAGTGTAAGCCAATTGTGTGATAATAACTATAAGGTCATATTTCTAGAAAATGAATGCGTAATTAATACAATTGAAACTTCTAAAACAATTCTTAAGGGAACTAGAAATAACAACATTTACACTATTAACTTAACTAACTCCTCAACTAAGTGTCTTATGACACGGCAAGAGGAATCATGGTTGTGGCACCGATGACTCGGTCACTCACACCCAAGACTCATCCACAAGATGAGTCAGAGTGACTTAGTCAGAGGTTTGCCTAACCTCAATAACTTGTACAATAAAATATGTAATGCATGTCAACAAGGTAAACAATCTAGGACACAACATCAACTAACTAATCAAGAACGAACCAAAAGTGTGCTTGAGCTCCTACACATGGATGTATTTGATTCACACGGAGCTAAGTCACTTAATCGAAGTAAATTCTGCTTAGTCATAATTGATGACTATTCTAGATTTACTTGGGTTAGGTTCATCAAACACAAAAGTGATACCCTAGATCAATTAATCAACCTATTTAAATTAATAGAAAATCAACAAAGCATTAAAATCAAAAGACTTAGGACTGATCATGGTGGTGAATTCGAGAACCATAGGTTTAAAAAATTCTGTAACCTAAATGGATACCACCATGAGTTCTCTTGCCCTAGAACTCCACAACAAAATGGCCTAGTAGAACACAAAAATAGAACCCTATAAGAAGTCACTAGGACAATGTTAAATGAGTATAACCTACCCGATAGGTTTTGGGTGGAAGTCGTGAGTACGACATGCTATGTCCAAAATAGGATCCTTATGGTAAAGAGGCACCTTAAGACCTCATACGAGATTTATCAAGATAAAATACCTAACATCAAGTACTTTAGAGTATTTGGGTGTAAGGTACATATCCTAAACACTAAGGATTACCTAGGGAAATTTACATCCAAAACCACGACCGGAATCTTTCTAGGATACTCGACTACAAGTAGAGCTTATAGAGTATATAACCATGACACCCTTAGAGTCGAGGAGACTATCAATGTAGTATTTGATGAAGGACACGAACCTACAAAACCCCCGAAAACCCCAATTCGCAAGCCGATTCATACTAGACCTAACTCTGATTCGGAGATCAGGTCTAGTGTTAATCCTAACCTAAGTCAACCAAGTCACTCTATCGACCAAGTGACAAATGACTCTAACCAAACTAGAACTCAGACGAGTCATCCTATTGATCAAGTTGTAGACTCAAACCCAAACCCAACTAGGACTCAAGCAAATCATCCTATCGACCAAGTGATAGGTGATCCAAGTCTAGGAGTTCAAACTAGAGCCTCATACATAAACCTTAGTCAAATCTCCTTAATTTCCAAAATTGAACTCAAGACTATTGACCAAGCTCTTCTTGATCCCGATTGGATTATTGCAATGCAAGAAGAGTTGGCTCAATTCACTAGGAATGAAGTATGGGAATTAGTACCACCACCTAAAGATAAAACAATCATTGGAACAAGGTGGGTGTTTAGAAATAAACTTGATGATAAAGGTGAAGTGGTTAGAAATAAAGCTAGACTAGTCACTCAAGGGTTTAGTCAAGTCGAAGGGTTAGATTACGATGAGACCTATGCCCCAGTAGCTAGATTAGAGTCCATTCGAATGCTATTAGTGTATGCATCACATCGAGGATTTAAGTTGTTTCAAATGGATGTGAAATCTGCGTTCTTAAATGGATACATTAAAGAAGAAGTTTATGTTAGTCAACCCCCCATTTTCGAAAGTTTAAACAAACCCGACCATGTCCTTAGGTTAAAGAAAGCTCTCTATGGACTTAAACAAGCTCCTCGAGCTTGGTACGAGAGACTTTCGATTTATCTCAAGTCCAAAGGATTTAACCAAGGTGTAGTTGACCCAACTCTTTTCGTAAAAACCTTAGGTAAAGACATATTCATAGCCCAAATCTACGTAGATGATATTATTTTCGGAACCACCAACTTAATCCTACTAAATGAGTTCATTTCACTTATGGAAAGTGAATTTGAAATGAATTTAGTAGGTGAGTTAAGTTTCTTCTTAGGTCTACAAATTAAACAAACTAAAGATGGAATATATCTACATCAACGCAAATATACTAGGGAATTAATCAAACGCTTTGGAATGCAAGACGCTAAAATTATTAATACCCCAATAGCAACTAATGTGAATATAGAAGAATATTTAATCGGAAACTCAATTGATTTAAAATACTATAGGAGCATAATAGGGATTCTCGTTTACTTAACTCCAAGCCGACCTGATATCCTATTTGTAGTAAGTATGTGCGCAAGGTTCCAAACCTGTGCCAAGGAGTCTCACCTAACTCTAGTCAAGCGTATCCTTAGATATCTAAAGGGTACACTTAATGTCGGTATTTGGTACCCTAGATCTACAGAGTTGAACTAAGGCTACTCGATTCGGACTATGCGGTAGTAAGCTCGATAGAAAGAGTACAGTGGTTGTTGTCAACTTCGAGTCTAGTGAGTTAGTGCGATAGGAAGCAACAACATGTTGCCTTATCTACCACCGAAACCGAATACATCGCGATGGGTGAGTGTGTCACTCAACTTCTGTGGATGAAGCACACTCTCTGCGATTTTAAGTTAGACTTTACGAACACAAAACTCCACGTAGATAACATTAGTTCAATTAACCTTACTAAGAATCCGATATGTCACTCTAGGACCAAACATATAGAGGTCAAACACCATTTCATTCGAGAACATGTGGCCAACGGAGCCATACAACTCGAATACGTTGAATCGAAGTCTAACTTGGCAGACCTATTTACTAAACCCTTACCCGAAGCCGAATTCAATCTATTAAGATGAAAATTGGGCATGTGCATAGTAGAATAGGACTTTGCAAATTATATTACTACTATTTCTTACTTTTCATTTTTCATGGAACTAGTATAGGACTTACTTTAGATATCATGCACCTATAGATTTAAGGAGCCAGTACATCTCACAACACAGGACTAATGTGTTTGTGTACTTACCCACGTAGATGGGCGTGAGATGTTAGGACCTTACTCCTGGTTCTAGATGTAGAGCTAGTGCATCGCTATGAACCACGGAGTATAATCATACATACTAACCGACTCTGACCAGGACTGGTTGATCTTTCATATCAATCAAGACAAATATGAGTCGAATATTTTATAGATGAACTTATTTTCAGTATATGATATGATTTTCAAAATAATGTGGAACATGCTTGGACATTAAAATTAATACTTATTTTTTATTCCACACACCCTCACTCTTTTCGATATATGGCAAAAGGGGGGGGGGGAAAGGCCAAAGTTAAGGGATCAATTTTTTATGGCCAAGGCTTACTTAACTTTAAGTTAACAAAACAAGTTAAGAGAATTCTTAACTTAAACACAATTAGTTAACTTGTTAACAAAAAAGTAAATTACTTAACTTTTAGTTAACTTGTTAACAAAATGGAAGTAAAGGCCAAGGTTAAGAAATCAATTTTTTGATTTCTTAACTTAAAACTTATTTTAAACACTATGGACAATATTAAGTAATTTCGGTTACTTAATTCTTTTTTAGTAGCAAACATCAAGGGGGAGAGTTAAAACTCTTTCTCAAGTACTCACCCTTGGTGAAGGGGGAGGATTCCTCAAGGGAGAGCACTTGAAAAAGAGTTTTTATATACTTCTGCTCATTCATGCATATCTCATACTCATTTTGCTTAATGCACTTAATTTATTTTTCTTAACTTTTTATGTGGGTTTGCCATAAATCAAAAAGGGGGAGATTGTTGGTGAGTAGGCACCTAGGTCGAACCTGAGTTTTGATTATAGCAAACGATACAAAGTTAAGCTCATGTCATTATCTCACGAGCTGAATCAAGTATGCAGAAATGCTAAGCTAAGCCGAAGGTCAACGACACTCGGAGAGAACCGTAGTGGTCGGGCGACACCGGGAGGACTTCAGAGGGAGCCGAAGGAATCAGGTGGAGACCGAAAGCAAGGCTTCAAAGGTAAATGTTGAGGTAAGCTCGTGTGAGTGAGCGTAAGTAAGGTCGAGTCCTTCATACGGGGACATCCTTAGGTGACGATCCGACCAAGACTTCCCATGGAAGGTCTATGTTGAGATCGGACGGCAAGTGGCCATCGAATTCACTTATATTTCGAGCTAACTCTTTATTACAGTTGAAAAGTCTGGAAATCCCCTAACCGCCAAGGATCAATTCAATCGCCGAGCCATCGCTTCAACCGCCAAGGATCGGGCTTCAATCGCCGAGCCATCGCTCAACCGGCCAAGAAATCAGTTCAACCGATGGTCAAAAATCAGCCTCGAGGAGTCAAACTTTATCACCATTTTTCAAGGAGTTTTGTGCCCAATTCCTATTGGTTTAAGGCCCCCATCGATGAGGAGCTTAAAGGCTATAAAAGGAGGGCTTATCCTAGGGTTTTTCATCATCTCTAAGTGCTCAAAAACCTTTGCAACTCTGCGATTCTCCGACGACTCTACGACGAAGTACTGTCAACAACCCTAGCTTAGTTTCTACTCTTTAGTTGTTGATATTTTAATTTGTCGTCTCTTTAAATATTGCAATTCCTTTTATTAATCGAGGTTTTCTATCGTTGCACTTTACATTAATAGAAGAGAGGGTTTGTCTCTCTATCTTTTCTTTCGAAGGTTTTTTTGTAATCGTCAAACTCCTACCTCCAACGAGGAGGAGTGTTTTTAGTGAATTGCCCTTCGTGCGTGATCAAGGATCACTAGGGCCTTGGAGTAGTAGCCCAAGGCTACGAACCAAGTAAAAATATTTGTCTCATTTTATTTATTACTTATCTTTCCACAGCAAATTAATTATCTACTCGAGTTTAACGAACGAACAAAAAAAGGTTTTATCGCTATTCACCCCCCTCTAGCAATCCGCTTCGATCCAATAGAACCGACCCAAGACATCCCATCGGTGGTCTAGGTCGAGATCGAACAGTCGGAGGCCGTCGAAATAATGTTTTTATTTAGCTAACTTGTCATTTCAGCTAGCATCAGTCGACTGCCAGCTTGGAAAACTCGACTGCTGTCAATCAGTCGACTATCTGTGACCAACATTCGACTGATGCTGTCATCAGTCGACTGATGATGGATATCAGTTGATTGATGGTCAATGATCAGCTTCAAGGAGTCAAGGCTTATCACCTCATTTCAAGGGGAGTGGTGCTCAATTTTTATTGGATGAAGTTCCTCTCGAAAAGGGGCTCAAAGGCTATAAAAGGAGGGCCTATCCTAGGGTTTCATCATCAATTCTAAGCTTCCAAAAGCCTCCGCAAAGCTACAACTCTCCGACAATGAAGTGCTTCCTCTCCGACGTCTAGGTTTAAATTGCTTTTATTTTGTTATGTCGGTATAAGCTTTATTTCAGTTTATTGCTTTACTTTCTCAGAGTTTTTATCGTAACAAGGAGAGGGGGAGTGTCCCTCTACCTCAAGCTTTTGGTGTGTTCTTGTATCGATTAACTCCTACCTCTAACGAGGAGGAGTTCTTTAGTGATTTCCTTCCGTGCGTGGTCAAGGACCACTAGGGCCTTGGAGTAGTAGTGAAGGCTACGAACCAAGTAAAAATATTATTGTGTCTTTATTTTTATTATGTTTTTTCGTTGTATTTACTCGTGACTCAATGAACGATTTTGAACAAAAAAGCAAAGGTTTATTGCTATTCACCCCCCTCTAGCGATCCGCTTTGATCCAACATATAGGTCATATGATAGATGATCAAGAGGTAAACAAGAGGTATAATTCTTGTTTTGGTTTCCTTTTGTTCTATGTAATTGCTTACAATTGTATGATCGTGGAACCCGATGATAAACAAAAAAATCGGCGATCCGTACATCATCTATTCCATGGCTAATCGAGAAAAAGAGTTAGGTGGCTTGAACAATAAGTTTGTTCAAGAGACCACTCAAATCGAATAGCACGATGATGAATCGATTACTTGGGTAATCCATTTTCGTCTGGGATAATTTTTTTTTAATCTGGGGACACGAGATAGGATCTCCATGTACAAGCGACCGAAGCGAAGTTTCAACCTTCAAGTGGTATCAGAGCCACAGTTTCTGGTTTTGTGTGTTTAGGATTCGGTTACATTTATACACTTGTCATTTATTATGTGTCGGATAATAGTAGGATGTGCGTAGGCTAACTTTTTATTTGTAGGAATAAGAGTCAACTATTATGGCCATATGTGTGTGTATGTGATTGTATGTGTGTATTCGTAATATTATTTGAATCCTCGGGGTTGACGAGGCTAGTATTTAATTTTTGTAATTAAGTATGACAATGTTAAGCCACTCTTTTATTTTAGTTTACTTTCGATCTAGATTTTATGTACACTCCTTTGTGGAGTATAGGATCGATGGATGTAAATTAAAATAATTTTTCTCGGCTCGGATCTCTGGATGGCTTGTACATGGCATAGGGAGGAGCTGACTGTTGGATCGAAGCGGATCGCTAGAGGGGAGGGGGGGGGTGAATAGCGATAGAAACTTTCTCTTTTAAATCGTTCGGTAGACAATTAAATGCAGCGGAAATGTAAATAAAAACTAAATGAGACAAATAGTTTTTTAACTTGGTTCGTAGCCTTCGGCTACTACTCCAAGGCCCTAATGGGGTCCTAGACCATGTACGGAGGGCAATTCACTAAAACACTCCTCCTCGTTGGAGGTAGGAGTTTTACGATTACAAAAACCTTCGAAGCACAAGATAGAGAGACAAACCCTCTCTTCTATTAAAATGAAATGCAACGGTAGAAAGCCTCGATTAACAAACGAATTGCAAGATTAAAAGAAATGACAAAACAAGATTATACCAACAACTCGAAGATAGGACTTAAACTAGGGTTGTTGGCAGCACTTCGTTGTCGTAGAGTTATCGGAGAGTCACAGTGTTGTGGAGACTTTTGAGCACTTAAAATTGATGATAAAACCCTAGGTTAGGACCTCCTTTTATAGCCTTTGAGCCCCTTTTCGAGAGGAACCCTAGACAATCATATTTGAGCACCACTCCCCTTGAATTTTGGTGATAAACCTTGACTCCTCAAAGCTGATCCTTTGACCATCAGTTGACTGATGGCAATCATCACCGATCGTGATGGCAAGATCATCGAGGGCCAGATCCGACCTCAATGATCGATTGACGGCAATGAGTCCTCTGCCGGCAATGACGATGCTAGCTGCAAGGCAAAGTTAGCTTAACAAAAACATTATTTTGAAGACCTCTGACCGTCCGATCTCGACCTAGACCATCTATAGGATGTCTTTGGTCGGATCTATGCTTAAGGTCATCCCCGTAAAGAGGATACAACCTCACTTACGCTCGCACACACGAGCTTACCTCGATACTTACGTGTTGCTTTTGCTTCCGGCCTTCCACTCGATTCCTTCGGCTCCCTTCGAAGTCACTCGAGTGTCGCCCGACCACCGCGGCTTCCTCCGGGTGTCGCTAGCCTTCAGCTCTAGCTATAGCAATCTTCTGCACACTCAATTCAGCTCGTGAGATAACGACATGAGTTTAACTTTGTATCGTTTGCTATAATCAAAACTCAGGTTCGACTTAGGTGCCTACTGCACCAACAATCTCCCCCTTTTTGATTTATGGAAAACCCACATACAAAGTTAAGTAAATAGCAAGCATGAAGAATAATGTGCATTAGAAACAAACAAGAAATAAAGAAGATTAAGTTGGAGTAGTAAGGATTTTCTTCAAGTACTCCCCCTTGAGGAAACCTCCCCCTTGACCGAGGGTGAGTCTTGAAGAAAGTCCTTAATCCTCCCCCTTGAGGGTTGCTTTAAGTAATTAACATTACTTAAAGTTGGCCTTAGTAAAACGTTTAAGTTAAGATTTCTTCTTAACTTGGCCCTTTCTCCCCTTTAAGTAAAGCATTAAAAATGATTAAAACGTTGATGGCACAAATAAGTTTAAGTTAAGAATTATCTTAACTTGGTCTTAATAAGTTTTCAAAACTTAAAGTTAACTTTTGGTTTAAATATAAAGTAAGATTTAAGTTATATATAAAAAAAAATTTTGACCCCTTAACTTTGGCCTTTTTAAAAAAATTTTTGACCCCTTAACTTTGGCCTTTTTCTCCCCCTTTTGCCATATATCGAAAAGAGTGAGGGTGTGTGTGGAAAACAAAAATAAGTGTTAAATATAAAGTCCAAGCATGTTCCACATTATTTTGAAAATAATATACAGAAAATAAGTTCATCTATA
Source organism: Wurfbainia villosa (assembly GCA_025175895.1). Taxonomy (NCBI): domain Eukaryota; kingdom Viridiplantae; phylum Streptophyta; class Magnoliopsida; order Zingiberales; family Zingiberaceae; genus Wurfbainia; species Wurfbainia villosa. The sequence goes on from CM045995.1 coordinate 31,592,990, forward strand.
AAATGTTCGACTTATATTTGGCTTGATTGATATGAAAGATCAACCAGTCCTAGTTAGAGTCGGTTAGTATGTATGATTATACTCCGTGGTTCATAGCGATGCACTAGCTCTACATCTGGAACCAGGAGTAAGGTCCTAACATCTCACGCCCATCTACGTGGCTAAGTACACAAACACATTAGTCCTATGTGTTGTGAGATGTATTGGCTCCTTAAATCTATAGGTGCATGATATCTAGGGTATGTCCTATACTAGTTCCATGAAAAATGAAAAGTAAGAAATAGTAGTAATATAATTTGCAAAGTCCTATTCTACTATGCACATGCCCAATTTTCATCTTAACAATTCTGGTAGAGGTTTAGTAAATAGGTCTGCCAAGTTAGACTTCGATTCGACGTATTCAAGTTGTATGGCTCCGTTGGCCACATGTTCTCGAATGAAATGGTGTTTGACCTCTATATGTTTAGTCCTAGAGTGACATATCAGATTCTTAGTAAGGTTAATTGAACTAATGTTATCTACGTGGAGTTTTGTGTTGGTAAAGTCTAACTTAAAATCACTGAGAGTGTGCTTCATCCAAAGAAGCTGCGTGACACACTCACCCATCGCGATGTATTCGGCTTCGGTGGTAGATAAGGCAACACAGTGTTGCTTCCTACTGCACCAACTCACTAGACTCGTTTAGAAGTTGACAACAACCACTGTACTCTTTCTATCGAGCTTACTACCGCATATAGTCCGAATCGAGTAGCCGATTAGTTCAACTCGGTAGAGATCTAGGGTACCAAATACCGACATTAAGTGTACCCTTTAGATATCTAAGGATACGCTTGACTAGAGTTAGGTGAGACTCCTTGGCACCGGTTTGGAACTCATGCACATACTTACCGCAAATAGGATATCGTCCATGCTAAGTAAAGGAGACTCCCTATTATGCTCCTATAGTATTTTAAATCAATTGAGTTTCCGATTAATCTTCTTCTATATTCACATTAATTTGCCATTGGGGTATTAATAATTTTAGCGCCTTGCATTCCAAAGCGCTTAATTAATTCCCTAGTATATTTGCTGATGTAGGTATATTCCATCTTTAGTTTGTTTAATTTGTAGACCTAAGAAGAAACTTATCTGCTACTAAATTCATTTCAAATTCACTTTCCATAAGTGAAATGAACTCATTTAGTAGGATTGAGTTGGTGGTTCCGAAAATAATATCATCTACGTAGATTTGGGCTATGAATATGTCTTTACCTAAGGTTTTTACGAAAAGGGTTGGGTCAACTACACCTTGGTTAAAGCCTTTGGACTTAAGATAAATCGAAAGTCTCTCGTACCAAGCTCGCGGAGCTTGTTTAAGTCCATAAAGAGCTTTCTTTAATCTAAGGACATGATCAGGTTTGTCTAAACTTTCGAAACCGGGGGGTTGACTAACATAAACTTCTTCTTTAATGTATCCATTTAAGAATGCAGATTTCACATCCATTTGAAACAACTTAAATCCTCGATGTGCTGCATGTGCTAATAGCATTCGAATGGACTCTAATCTAGCTACTGGGGCATAGGTCTCGTCGTAATCTAAACCTTCGACTTGACTAAACCCTTTAGTAACTAGTCTATCTTTATTTCTAACTACTTCACCTTTATCATCAATTTTATTTCTAAACACCCACCTTGTTCCAATGATTGTTTTATCTTTAGGTGGTGGTACTAATTCCCATACTTCGTTCTTAGTGAATTGAGCCAACTCTTCTTGCATTGCAATAATCCAATCGGGATCAAGAAGAGCTTGGTCAATAGTTTTGGGTTCAATTTTAGAAATCAAAGATATTTGACTAAGGATTCTGTATGAGGCTCTAGTTCGAACTCCTAGACTTGGATCACCTATCACTTGGTCGATAGGATGATTCGTTTAAGTCCTAGTTGGATTTGGGTTTGAGTCTACAACTTGATCCATAGGATGGCTTGTTTGAGTTCTAGTTTGGTTGGAGTCATCTATCACTTGGTCGATAGAGTGACTTGGTTGACTTAGGTTAGGATTAACACTAGACCTGATCTCCGGATCAGAGTTAGGTCTAGTATGAGTCGGCTCGCTAATTGGGGTTGCCGGGGTTTTTGTAGGTTCGTGTCCTTCATCAAATACTACATTGATAGTCTCCTCGACTCTAAGGGTGTCGTGGTTATATACTCTATAAGCTCTGCTTGTAATCGAGTATCCTAGAAAGATTCCGGTCGTGGTTTTGGATGTAAATTTCCCTAGGTAATCCTTAGTGTTTAGGATATGTACCTTACATCCAAATACCCTAAAGTACTTGATGTTAGGTATTTTATCGTGATAAATCTCGTATAAGGTCTTAAGGTGCCTCTTTACCATAAGGATTCTATTTTGGACCTAGAATGTCAGACTCACGCTTCCGCCTAAACCTATCAGTAGGTTATACTCATTTAACATTGTCCTAGCGGCTTCTTGTAGGGTTCTATTTTTTGCGCTTCTACTAGGCCATTTTGTTGTGGAGTTCTAGGGCAAGAGAACTCGTGGTGGTATCCATTTAGGTTCTGCACTCAGTAAACCTATGGTTTTCGAATTCACCACCATGATCAGTCCTAAGTCTTTTGATTTTAATGCTTTGTTGATTTTCTATTAACTTAAATAGATTGATTAATTGATCTAGGGTATCATTTTTGTGTTTGATGAACCTAACCCAAGTAAATCTAGAGTAGTAATCAATTATGACTAAGCAGAATTTACTTCCGTTAAGTGACTTAGCTCCGTGTGAATCAAATAGATCCATGTGTAGGAGCTCAAGCACACTTTTGGTTCGTTCTTGACTAGTTAGTTGATGTTGTGTCCTAGATTGTTTACCTTGTTGACAAGCATTACATATTTTATTATCCAAGTTGTTGAGGTTAGGCAAACCTCTGACTAAATCACTCTGACCCATCTTGTGGATGAGTCTTGGGTGTGAGTGACTGAGTCGTCGGTGCCACAACCACGATTCCTCTTGCCGTGTCATAAGACACTTAGTTGAGGAGTTAGTTAAGTTGATAGTGTAAATGTTGTTATTTCTAGTCCCTTTAAGAATTGTTTTAGAGGTTTCGTTTGTATTAATTACGCATTCATTTTCTAGAAATATGACCTTATAGTTATTATCACACAATTGGCTTACACTAAGTAAATTATATTGAAAATTTTCTACTAATAAAACATTTTGAATAACAAAATTTGAATTGAGCTCAATATCACCTGATCCGATGATTTTGAGCTTGCTGCTATTTCAAGGCTACGGATCCTTGTCGCTTGAATCGAATCTTCAAAACTTGAGTTGATCCCCTGGTCCATGTGTCGAGCAACCAACCGTCAACATCCATTGATCCTACACGCAAGGTAGTTGGATCGGATATTGGATTTATTAAAAATTGGTTGAATATTATTAACCTAAATCATCTCACCCATGTCTACATGATCAAAACATGTTAATCCTATATGTTCTTGTGAGATGACTTCCAATTTTAGTTGAATTAAATTTAATGACTTAAACACTTGTCAACCTTGCGTTAGATTCGGATTTGACCTTGGGCTCATCAAGTCACCTTTTCAAGATCATGGCTTCCAGGTCGTGGCGAGGCATAGAGGCCTTCTTTGATCGGAACAATGACCACTTCCTTAGACAAAGCCATTTTCAAGAAAATAGAGACTTGACTCACCTAAGACCACTTCTTGGTCTAACTAGTCTAGGATACGGCGAGGTAGCTTCAGCTAGTTTCGCTCGGTCAAGTGCACCGAACTAGATATGCCTTATCTAGCCCGAATACACAAGACTCCGCTTTCCTAGCGTACTATCATCTCGCCACGTCCTAGAACTATGTTATCAAGTATTGACGAGTTATAGTCCTATCTAACCATTCTAAAAAGAAAAATCAAACTAAATAAAAACCTAAGCATGCAATTTCTAAGTTAAGACACAAATAAATTTCGTACTAGCTCCCCCTGGACCGTTGAATCAATTCGGTGTCCCCACATAGTGGATTTGGTCCTTGGGAACCCAGTACTGGTTTGATCCTAAGTTTGAAATCAAGGTGATCTTAGGGACCCATGCTTGGACACGTTTTCTATGTCTACTTACGATTGACATATACGACTTATTGGTCGTGTTTGAGCTAAACCCTAGCCCGACCTTGTTGTACACGGCCCTTTGCGATCCAAGTAGGAGGTCAAGTCCTTTGGATCCCAAAGTAAACCTTTCCAACGTATTCCTAAGATCTTCGACTTGACTTTTCAAGAGTGAGTTCTCAACTTCGAGTTTTTCAACTCGAGTTGAGTCCTTCTCTTGAACTCGACTAGTCGAAGAGGTTAGGGAGACCTCGTGTTTGAGGAGTTTAACTTCCTCAACCAGGGTCTCGACCTTGGACTCGGACTTAGCTAACTTTTTATTTAAAAACTTAATTGCACTATAAAGAGTAGTAATAAGAGACCGACTTACCTTGAGTGTATCTTTTGAACCGGATGCGTATCCGTGGCTTGTCTTGAATAGTGTTTCGTAGTCCGACTCATCTTGGGTTTCTGATTCTGGTTCCGGTTCCGACTCCGTCTCCGATTCCACCGGTTTAGCCATAAGGACTCGATTGTTGTCTTCTTCCTCGGAGGCTTCTTCCCAAGTAGCGTTGAGTGTCTTTTTATGTTTTGGTGCCTTGCTCTTGAGTTTTGGGCACTCAGACTTAATGTGTCCAAACCTGTTGCATTCATAACATCTTATGTTTGAACTTTTAGGCTTACCTTCGTTGGGTCGAGTGATGACTCATTTTCGGCCCTTGGCTATCCTCCAAACTAGGTCGACTAGTTCGGCTTCCATTTCTGAGTCGACCTCCGAATCCGACTCATCCTCTTCTTCCTTCGGGGGTGGCTTGCTTGCGGTTTTCTTCCTCGAACCTGCAAAAAGTGCTATACCCTTCTTGGGTTCCGAGTTAGACTGCTCATGAAGTTCGAAATCAGAAAAAAGTTCATATAACCTAAGTTTAGAAAGATCCTTGGAGACCTTGTAGGCATCGACCATGGATGCCCACAAGGTAGTCCTCGGAAAAGAGTTTAGGACATACCTTATAAGGTTGCGGTTTTCGACCTTTTGCCCGATTGCGTGTAGGTTGTTGACTATGTCTTGGACATGGGCGTGGAGTTGTGTCGCGGACTCGTGTTCCTGCATTTTTAGGTTGTATAGTTTATTGAACAAAAGGTCATGCTTACATACCTTGGCTTCATCGGTCCCTTCGTGTAGCTCTACTAGCTTTGTCCATAGGTCCTTTGCACTGATGAAGGGGCCGATGCGATTTAACTCCTCCTTGGACAAGCCGCATTGGAGGATTTGTGTTGCCTTGGCATCGGCTTCGACTTGTCGTTTTGTTGCAATGGTCCATTGATCATAATCCAAGGAGTCACCCACTTCATTAGTCGGAAGTGTGAAACCCGTTTGAATTATGATCCACATCTCGATTTGGGTTTTGAGAAAGCATTCCATCCGACCTTTCCAGTAACGGAAATCATCTCCGTTGTAAAACGGAGGTCGGACGGTGCTAAAACCCTCGAGATGGGCCATTAGAACAAAAAGACAAAGAGACTAAAACGAAAACCTAGCAACAACAAAAACACACAAAAGTACCAAGACTTGCATCTTGGATTAGTAGTGTGGGAAATAAAAAGAAACAAACGAAAAATAGAAAGTTAAGCAAAGAAATAAGAAACTAAATAAAAAGTAAGTACTCACAACCTTCGATGTCCCCGAAAGGCTACTAAACGTCGATTTTTGATGATGAAAACATCTTGTTACGGGGGTAAACCACGATAAGAAGTGTAGATCTCTGCGAGAGCTTCGATTTGGTGGGTAGATCGTTTCGTGAGTCCACTTGTAGCAAAAGTTATGTTCGTTTGATCGTGAGGTACTCCGAAGGCAATCAATACTTGCAAAACAAAACCAAATGAAGAGTACCAAGACTTCGTCTTGGATTAGTAGTGCGGGAGAAAAATTTAAATGAACGAAAAACAAATCTGTAAAAAAAATGTTAGATTGGTGGTTTCACCAAATCTAAGTGCCCCCGGCTCTGATACCAATTGTTGGATCGAAGCGGATCGCTAGAGGGGGGGGTGAATAGCGATAGAAACTTTTTCTTTTAAATCGTTCGGTAGACAATTAAACGCAGCGGAAATGTAAATAAAAACTAAATGAGACAAATAGTTTTTTTACTTGGTTCGTAGCCTTCGGCTACTACTCCAAGGCCCTAACGGTCCTAGACCGTGTACGGAGGGCAATTCACTAAAACACTCCTCCTCGTTGGAGGTAGGAGTTTCACGATTACAAAAAACTTCGAAGCACAAGATAGAGAGACAAACCCTCTCTTCTATTAAAATGAAATGCAATGGTAGAAAGCCTCGATTAACAAATGAATTGCAAGATTAAAAGAAATGACAAAACAAGATTATACCAACAACTCGAAGATAGGACTTAAACTAGGGTTGTTGGCAGCACTTTGTTGTCGTAGAGTTATCGGAGAGTGGCAGTGTTGTGGAGGCTTTTGAGCACTTAGAATTGATGATAAAACCCTAGGTTAGGACCTCCTTTTATAGCCTTTGAGCCCCTTTTCGAGAGGAACCCTAGCCAATCATATTTGAGCACCACTCCCCTTGAATTTTGGTGATAAACCTTGACTCGGCCGATCCTTTGACCATCACCGATCGATGGCCATCATCATCGACCGATGGGCAAGATCGCTGAGGCCGACCTCGCAATGATCGATTGATGGCAGTCGAGTCCTCTAAGCTGGCAGTCGACTGATGCTAGCTGCAAGGCAAAGTTAGCTTAACAAAAACATTATTTTGACGGCCTCTGACCGTCCGATCTCGACCTAGACCATCTATAGGATGTCTTTGGTCGGATCTATGCTTAAGGTCATCCCTGTAAAGAGGATACGACCTCACTTACGCTCGCACACACGAGCTTACCTCGATACTTACGTGTTGCTTTTGCTTCCGGCCTTCCACTCGATTCCTTCGGCTCCCTCCGAAGTCACTCGAGTGTCGCCCGACCACCGTGGCTTCCTCCGGGTGTCGCTAGCCTTCAGCTCCAGCTATAGCAATCTTCTGTACACTCGATTCAGCTTGTGAGATAACGACATGAGTTTAACTTTGTATCGTTTGCTATAATCAAAACTCAGGTTCGACTTAGGTGCCTATTGCACCAACACTGACGAGGTGGCAACATGACTTGAGGCATATTGGAGAACAAAAGCCATAATAGTTGGAAAATTTATTTTTCATATTTATTTCTTTTGATTTATATGCTTGTTGTGCTTGCATAGTTAAAATTCCTCAATTTTAAATTACTAAGTGGGAGAGGGATATTTTATAAATTCCCTCGGCCTCCATTAAAATTTGACATGTGATGCGAACAAACTTGCACGTTGGCTCTGAGTGCCTTCCTCCATATTGGATGAGTTTGTTTTGCAGATCACTAGGTAAAATATTGTTATAGGAAGTTATTTAGGAGCGTGTGTACTTCCCCATCGGAAGGCACATAATCCGAGGTAATTGCCTTAGTATCAGGTAATGGTGAACACTTAGATGCAAATAAAAGTATCCTCCCCATCGGAGTCACTGCTTTTATTTGTAGGGCCGAAGAAGAACCAACTATTAATTTTATTTGTTAAAAAGTAAGGTTGACAGGATAATAAAATTAATGGGTAAAATCTCCTCTTACAAATGAAGAATTCGTATACGTACACACTATCGTGGTATACAATATTCTCGGTGTTTTGAGGTGTTGATTGATTTTAAAATTTTATTGTTTGAGGAATCAATAATTTTTTTTTGAAATATAAATGTTTTTGATCTATGTGATTCTTAGGTTTCTTCAAAATGACTTTCAACCCACTTACTGTGATTCTAAAGGAAAACAAACTTACTGGACCTAACGATGTTTATTGGAAAAGAAATCTGGACATTGTTTTAACTACTGAGGAGTACAAATATGTACTCTTTGAGGAGTGTCCTCCTAAGCCTATGAATGATTCTGGGGAAAAGGAGAAAGAGAGTTATAAGAAGTTGATCAAGACTGATGAGATGACATGGTGTTATATTTTGGCTTCTATGTCAAATGTATTGCAACATCAGCATCATGCCATGACCACTGCCTATGACATGATGCTCAATCTCAAGGAACTTTTCAGACACTAGAATTGGGCTGCAAGGCAGGAAGCCATGAGAAACTTGATGACTACCACAATGGTTGAGGGAACACCCGTGAGGGATCATGTTCTCAAGATGATGGCTCATTTGAATGAGATGGAAGTACTTGGAGCTAAGATCGATGGGGAAACCCAGGTTGATATCATTATCTAATCTCTACCTAGGAGTTTTGAGCAGTTTCGCCTGAACTACAACATGAATAAGAGGGTGTATTCGTTGGCGGAGCTTCTGACAGAACTCCAGGCGACAGAGGGGCTTTTTTGTCAGAGTTATCAGGTTTTGGTTGCCCAGAAGGTTTCTACTTCTAAGTCGAAAGGCAAGAAGAAGAAGAAACAAGGTGCAGCGAAGGTGGTGGGAGGATTTCAAGGAGGAGTGAAGAAGCCAAAAGGCAAGTGCTTCACTTGCAAGCACACTGGACATTGGAAGGCTGACTGCCCCAATCGGAAATAGAACAAAGGTATATCTTTTGGTCTAGTCGTTGAAACATGTTTAGCGGTGTTATCTACCGGCACCTGGTCTGTAGATATGGGAGCCACTGATCATGTTTGCAACTCTTTGCAGGGGTTATAGGAAACCAGACGACTAGCTGAGGGGGAGATTACCGTCTACATGGGCAATGCTATGAAGGTGGCGACTATTATAGTGGGAGATGTTTATTTATCTTTTGATAGGAATAAAACTTTGGTTATGAGAAATTGCCTTTATGTACCTTCATTTAGAAAGAATTTAATTTTAGTTTCTAAATTGTTTTTGGATGGATATTCTATTTCTTTTAATGATAGATTTGCTATAAAAAGGAATAGGGAGATTATCTGTTCTGGTGCATTGGTAGGAAATTTATATACTCTTGAACCGAAAGCTCCCACGATGCAAATAGAAATAAATAACTCATCTTCTAAATCTAATAAGAGAAAGGAATCTTCAAAAATGAACTAAAGGTATCTTTGGCATCTAAGGTTAGGTCATATTAACCTGAGTAGAATTCAAATATTGATAGCTGATGGACCTTTGAGTTCATTGGTGGTGGAAGATTTCCCAACCTGCGAATCTTGCTTAGAAGGTAAAATGACCAAGAGACCTTTTAAGGCCAAGGGGTATAGAGCCAAAGATGTGTTGGAATTGGTTCATTCTGATTTGTATGGTCATATGTCTATCCAGGCTAGAGGTGCTTTTGAATATTTCATCTCTTTTATAGATGATTATTCAAGATATGGATAGATTTACTTGATGCGTCACAAGTCTGAATGCTTTGACAGGTTCAAAAAATTCAAGGCTGATGTGGAGAAACGTCAAGGTAAAAGTATCAAGACACTACGATCTGATCGTGGTGGAGAGTAGCTCTTGGGAGAGTTTAGGAGTTACTTATCAGAGGCTGGGATTCAATCTCAACTGTCTGCACCTGGTACACCCCAGCAGAATAGTGGCAGAGCGAAGGAATATGACTTTTATGGAGATAGTTAGATCGATGATGAGTTATTTTGAGTTACTAGATTCGTTCTGGGGGTATACTTTGGATACGACAGTGTATATTATGAACTTGGTACTATCTAAATCAGTACTTTCTACTCCCACAGAATTGTGGACTTGGCGAAAGCCCAGTCTGTGACATATTCGAATTTGGGGGAGTCCATCACATGTGTTGAAGGGAGATGCTGGTAAGATGGAACCTCGTATAGAAGTGTGCTTGTTCGTAGGCTATCCTAGAGGAACAAAAGGTGGTTTGTTCTATAGTCCTAGTGATCAGAGAGTGATCGTTAGCACGAATGCCCGATTTTTAGAGAAATACTATGTGATGAACCACAAGCCCATGAGCAAGATTGTTCTTGAGGAGTTAAGAGGGGAAGTCCCTACTTCAGTTCTAATTGTACAAGAGGATATACCACAAGTGACTGCACCGCGTGTCATAGAGGATACATAGGTGATACCTCGTCCTAGTGGGAGGGTTATTAGACAACCTGAGAGATTTATGTTCTTGGGAGAATCTTCTGATTTGGTCCCTGGCGAACAAGAATTTGATCCTTGGACATAGGAAGAGGCAATCCAAGATAAAGATGCGGTATCTTGGCAAAGGGCGATGAATTCTGAGACAAAATCTATAGATTCAAATCAGGTCTAGGAGCTAATAGAATAACCCAATGGTGTAAAAGCGATTGGATGCAAGTGGATCTACAAAAGAAAGAGAGGAAAAGACGGGAAGGTTGAGACCTTCAAAGCAAGCTTTGTTGTGAAAGGGTATACTCAGACAGAGGGCATCGATTATGAGGAGACCTTTTCGCCGGTAGACATGCTTAAGTCTATCCTCATTCTCTTATCTATTGCTGCTCATATGGATTATGAGGTTTGGCAGATGGATGTCAAGACAACTTTTCTTAATGGAAGTCTTGAAGAAAATATCTATATGAAGCAACCAGAGGGATTCATTGCAATGGGCAAAGACCATCTTGTGTGCAAGCTTAATCGGTCCATTTATGGATTGAAGCAAGCTTCGAGATCTTGGAACATCTTCTTTGATGAGGTAATCCAATCATATGAATTTATTCAAAGTCCAGATGAGTCTTGTGTATACAAGAGATGTGAGGGAAACATAGTGGTATTTCTTGTACTATACGTAGATGACATTTTGCTCATTGGTAACAATGTCAAAGTGTTGTGAGACGTAAGGGTATGGTTGTCCAAACAATTTGATATGAAGGACTTGGGAGAAGTGGGACATATCCTTGGGATCAAGGTTATAAGGGATCGCAAGAAAAGGATGTTGTGCTTATCTCAAGCTTCATACGTAGACACTATTTTGGCTCGTTTTAGTATGCAAAACTCCAAGAAAGGTTTTATACCTTTTAGGCATGGAGTACCATTATCTAAAGAGATGTGTCCTAAAACATCAAAGAAGATAGAGGAGATGAAGGCGGTTCCTTATGCTTCGGCGGTAGGAAGCCTCATGTATGCAATGTTATGTACGAGGTGTTAGTGTCATCCCTTAGTACCAATCATGAGATGATTGATTAGGGATCATATGTATCATATTTCATTAATAACAGGCAAAGATTGATTATTATATTTACTTTATGTGTGTGCCAATAAATAAATATAATAATGCCCTAGAATAGTAGGTTTTAATCTATAGTATATCAATTGGTAGAATTGATTATGAGAAGCTATAGAGTGTTGGTGCAATCGACCAAGGTTGACTCGAGATTGACTCGAGAATGACTCGAGAAGTATTTTGATGATAGACAAAACTTATGACATGGGATTGTCATAGGAAAGTCCAACATGGAGTTGACATGGAAAATCCAAGCATGGAGCTTGGTGTGGAAAGTCCAACATGGAGTTGGCATGGAAAATCCAAGCATGGAGCTTGGTGTGGGAAAGTCCAACATGGAGTTGGCATGGAAAATCCAAGCATGGAGCTTGGTGTGGAAAAGTCCAAAGCATTGCGAAGCCGTGCGGTTGGTGGTTGGTAAGAAATGCATTGCGAAGCCGTGCACTTGGTGCATGTGGGAAGTCTTGAGGACATGGCAAGTTCACTAGGCTCGGGGTCCTTGAGTCGGTGAAGGATGACAATGTGAAGCTGTGCGCTTGGTGCATTCGAGGAACCGCTGGACGGGGAGCGAATGGAGTGAGGCCCAAGGGAAGCACACTTCGAGGGCATGAGACGCGAAGGATGGCATTGCGAAGCCATGCACTTGGCGCATCCGAGGGACGTAGGCCGAGGGAAGAGAGCTTCGGTGGGGAACTCCATGAGGGATGATGTGGACTTGGCCAAGTGGCTAAGACTGGTTGTCAGATGCTCAAACAGCTTGATGTTTGAGGTTTTACCCGACATCAGTCGACTGACATAGGTTCCAGTCGACTGATCTAGGTCGTATGAGTTCGACCAGTGTTCTCAACAGACAGTCTGGCCGATCACGATCGCCAATGGAGGGCCCGATCGTTTTACATTATCGATCGCGATCAAAGGAAGCAATGATCGATAACACTATCTATGCACGAGAATCTAGTCGAGCCGCCAACACTGACGATAGGTTACGATCGATGACCATCAGTCGACTGATGTGTACCATCAGTCGACTAATGTGTGATCCATTGGAACTTGACCAACGTGGATCTGGCCATTGTGAGACAACGGCTACAGGACCAGTCGACTGATGGTCACGATTAGTCGACTGATGCGCGCGAAATCATCTTGATGCAGGTTATAAATGGAGCTCAAGATGGGGGAATTTGCCAAGACTTTAAACAAGCTATTGGTGGAGAATTGCTGCTGCATTCCAGACCTTCAAGAGCCATCTAAAGCAAGCTACAAGCAAAGGGTTCAAAGCAAGCGTTGTAAAGTGTTCTTTCATATTACTTAGTGTAATTGCTTGTGAGAGGTTTCTCCACCTCCGACGTGTTGTCGAGAAGGAGTGGTTTAGTTAGTGTCGTGCGCATAACTAGAGCTAGTTGAGCTCGCCCATGGAGTAGGAACCATTCGGTTCCGAACCACGTATATCGTGTTGTCTCTTGTGTGATTGTATTTGTTGTTAGTATTCATATTTGTATTAGTATTCCGTTGCTCTAATGACAATTGTAGACAAGAACGCAACTAGAACGATCATATTCCATCGTACAACGAAAAAGGGCTATTCACCCCCTCTAGCTGGCCAACATATCGACCCTACAAGTGGTATCAGAGCCAAGGAGCTTGTTGAGGACTAACCGCCAACACAAGCACTATAAGATGGCTGGCTACAACATCCATCCATCGAAATTCGATGGAGATTTTGCTTGGTGGAAGAAACAAATGGAGGTATATCTCGAAACCGACTTTGATTTTATGATTATTGTAGAAAACGATTTTGAGATGCCTAGGGACAAAGACAACAAGCCGATTGAAAAATTGAAATGGACCAAGGACCAAATCAAGGATTTCAAGATAAACCTCGAGGTAATAAAATTACTTAGTGATTTGTTGCCTAATCATATTTGGTCTAGATTGGGTGACTATAGGGATGCAAGGGAGCTAAGGAATAAGATAATAAAATTTCAAGAAAATTCCCAACCGGCATAAGTAGAGGAGAATGCCGAGGAAGAAGCACCCACCACATTTGAAGATGTTGATGATTTGGTGGAGACCTCTACCTCTAGCATTAAAGGGGAGGAAATAGTTTCTATTCCAGAGCAAAGTCAAAACGAAGCATCTACCTCCGGAAGATGTGATCAAGAAGAATCCTCCACCTCCCTAGGTAACTCAAGTGTTGTTATTTTAAATAAAAATCACATAATATGCTTTGAGTGTAGGGAGAAATGACATTACAAGAGTAAACACCCAAAATTGGCTAAGAAGAAAACACCGCCACCAAAAGTCAACCCAAAGTCAAAAGATGCCGGAGTCCCCACAACTAGAAGCAAAGAGCACATTGTGTGCTTTAAATGCAATCAATGTTGGGAGATGATTGGCCGGCTAGAGGGGGGTGAATAGCCCTCGTTCGTTGGATGTCGTAATTCGTTCATTCTCGTGTGCTCGTCTATAATTGTCGTTAATATACACAGTGGAATAACAATAATACTAACAACAATACAAGCACACCAAATATACAAGCATATACGTGGTTCGGAACCGAATGGTTCCTACTCCACGGGCGAGCTCCTCGAGCTCTAGAGATGCACACGGCAATACTCAAACTCCTTCTGGACAACACGTCGGAGGTGGAGAAACCTCTCACAAGCAATTACAACAGTAATATACAAATACAAACAAGAATACAAATACAATACAAAAGAAACACTTTTCACCGATTGCTTTTGATCACTTGTTTGTTGCTTGCTTTGATTGGTTCTTGAAGGACTGGAATGCAGCAGCAATTCCCCTCTAATAGCTCCACAAAAACCATGGAGAAATCCTCCAACTCGTGCTCCTTTTATAACCTGCATCAAGCTATTTTCGCGCCCATCAGTCGACTGATCGTGACCATCAGTCGACTGGTCCCATAGCCGTTGTCTCACAACGGCCCGATCCACGTTAGTTAAGTTCCAACGGATCACACATCAGTCGACGGATGACACCCATCAGTCGACTGATCATCCATCAGTCGAGTGCTGGCGAGCTCGACTCCATTCTGCGTCTGCAGACAGCAGTGTCATCACGATCGCCATCCTCGCTGATCGATCCTCCCAACATTGATCGCCTCCTCAATGATCGATCACAGAACTTGGTTTAGTCGAACATTGGTCGAACCCATACGACCTAGAGCAGTCGACTGGCACCTATGCTAGTCGACTGATGTCGGCTAAAACCTCAAACATAACAATGTTTGAGCCTCCGACACTCAGTCTTAGCTACTTGGCCAAGTCCACCTTATCCCACATGGAGTTCCCCACCGAAGCTCTCTTCCGTCGGCCTACGTCCCTCGGATGCGCCAAGCGCACGGCTTCGCAACGCCATCCTTCGCGTCTCATGCCCTAGAAGTATGCTTCCCTTTGGGCTCACTCCATTCGCTCCCCGTCCGGCGGTCCCTCGGAAGCACCAAGCGCACGGCTTTGCAATGTCATCCTTCACCAACTCAAGGACCCGAGCCTAGTGAACTTGCCAAGTTCTCAAGACTTCCCAAATGCACCAAGCACACGGCTTCGCAATGCATTTCTCACCAAGCACCAAGCGCACGACTTCGCAATACTTTGGATTTCCCATGCCAAGCACCAAGCGCACGGCTTTGCAATGCTTTGGACTTTACCATGCCAAGGCTTCCCCCTTGGACTTCCACACCAAGCTCCATGCTTGGATTTTCCATGCCAACCCCATGTTGGACTTTCCCATGACAATCCCATGTCATGAGTTTTGTCTGTCATCAAAATACTATCAAGGTACTGCTCGAGCCAAACTCGAGTCAACCTGGGCCGATTGCACCAACAATCTCCCCCTTTTTGATGATCGACAAAACTACCATCTCAAGTCTACCAATTCTCCCATATTGGCAATTCTCATATCCCAATGAGAATTCCAACGAACCCTAATTGGTAACTTGGTAACTTCTCCCCCTTTTTGACATTACATCAAAAAGGTCCTCCCCAAGGGTATGAATGTCTCATATCCCAATGAGATCTTACAATCTCTCTCTTGGAGGAACACATGCCTACAATCTTTCTAGTGATCCCATATCACTTAAAGAGAGGCAACCCAATTTTCCTCCCATGAGGAAATACACGTCCATCTTCCCATGATGGATACCTCCCCCTAGAGGCTTGCTCCCCCTTGACCATTGCACCAACAATGTCCTTGGAGAGTCCCTAAGCCAATAGGAACATTAACCAAATCAAAATTTAGGCAAAGTTCAACAATGAACTCTCTTCCACCCTAAAATTGTAACTCACCCTCAACCCAACTCCTAATCCATATCCAATGGATTTCCACCCTCTCTAATGCTCTCCCAAGCATATCCTAGGGTTAGGAGTGGTTAGGGGACCAAAACATGGCTAAACATGGGCCTAAATATCAAGTTTACCCGAAATCACCAGGCTACGACCACGATACCAATGATCGATTTATTATCACCGATCGCCATTACAGTGCGGCCGATCGATAATCGATTCTAGCTTTTTCGCTTTTTAGAAAATGGATTTTCGAAATCCATAAGTAAATATATGTAATTTTAAAAATCTTGAAAATTCATACGTATAATACTTATCCTAAGCACTATGGGTGAAAAATGTTGGAAATTTATTTTACCCATTAAATTAGGAGATTGATACAAAGTTCAAAATTTAAGAAAAGCTTCAATAAAGAGCCATCTTTGTATCATCCCATTCAATGGTGATAGCTATCAAAAGATAGGCTTCACCAAAGTTTTTCAAAATGTTTTCAAAATGTTTTTCAAACCTTTAATTTCTTTTTCCTAAACATCTCACCAATATCTAGATGTGTAAAACATATACAAGTCAAGTTTTTAGTGAGATGTGGGTTTTGTTGTCTTTATGTTCTCATGCATATTTCTAAGGCAATATTATTTGATTCCTTTCAAATTATGCCATAGTCCTTAACTCCATTTTAATTCATGCATGATATGATTATGGCATAGATATGATATAGATAAAAACATATGCCAATATCATGATGTCATGGCATGTGAATGAAACTTAAGCATACATGACATCTAAACATAAATCTAAACATGATCATGACATTTTTATAGATGAAAATGAAAATGATGTCATGACATGGCAAGGCAAATAAAGCATGGCAAGTAAAATATACTAAGGTATAGAATGCCTAAGTGTTAAAATTAATTTTCCATTTCTAGGAATTAAAATCATTTTGCCTTAATGCCATTCATTTCCCTAGTGTGCCAAAAACCCAAAATGGCACACCAATACCTCTAAGACCTAATTGTTCAAATTTAATCATTTTTAGACTTTTCAAACACATTGGCACATCCTAATGTGTCAACTCTACTATGGTTAGGTTAACTACCCATCCATTTAGGGTTGACACACCCTAACCCATCTAGCGTGAATCAAACACGCTTTTAGGAACCCAATACCTATTGGAGCTCCTTGGGTTAACAAGGTATTCCCTATGGATAACTTCCCTAGATACCTTTCTAATGACCCTTTTTGGCTTTGACGCCTTAGTCAAATGGGTCTTACTTGGGTCAACTCTAGAGGTGACTCCTCCATTGACCTTCTTAGTGGCTACATTTGATTTCTTTGAGGTGTTAGCCACTAAACCCATACCATGGCTAGACTTAGGGATGGCTTCCCTATTAGCCTTGGTTTTCCTAGACCTAGATGTGGTTCCATAATTAAATGGAACATTATGGTAGGACATAGGTTTGTGACCCAAACCCTCCTTGCCCTTAGACCGTTTGTGAACCTTAGGTCTTGACTTTTGGGTATTTGACCCTAGAATTGAGTTTTCTATGATTCTAAGGGTTTTCTCCATTCTCTCAAGTCTTGATCTCAAGACTTGGTTTTCTAACTCCAATTTCCTCAATTTTGAATTTTCATTTGGTTTTTGGGAGTTGGTTTTCTTCTTAGGCATATGCCTAGATTTCTTGGGATTAATACCCAAATTCTCTTCAATTCTTCTAATTGATTTCCTAGGTAGGATAGGTCTAGTGTTTTGGGTCCTAGGTTTGTCCTTAGAGAAACTAACACGCTTAGCACCTAAGCAATAGACCTTATTGTTTCTCCTAGCATGCTTTTCATTTATAATTGCAAGAGAACTAAAATAATTTTTGGCATGCTTTTTGACTTTAGGAATTGAAGGTGCATTAAGTGAATTTACCTTAGGGTTAGCTTTAGGAGCTCCCCCTACATGAGTTGCACCTTCTTGCCCTTTCTTCCTCCCCCTAGGGCATTGGCTTCGATAGTGTCCCTTTTGGTTGCATTTAAAGCACACAATGTGCTATTTGCTCTTGATTTTGGGAACACCGACATCCTTTGACTTTGGATTGACTTTTGGTGTTGATGCCTTTTCCTTAGCCAATTTAGGGCATTTGCTCTTGTAATGCCCCTTCTCCCTTTTCTAATTGTTGGTGCAATCGGCCCAGGTTGACTCGAGTTTGGCTCGAGCAGTACCTTGATAGTATTTTGATGATAAACAAAACTCATGACATGGGATTGTCATGGGAAAGTCCAACATGGGGTTAGTATGGAAAATCCAAGCATGGAGCTTGGTGTGGAAGTCCAAGGGGGAAGCCTTGGCATGGGAAAGTCTAAATCATTGCGAAGCCGTGCGCTTGGTGCTTGGCATGGGAAATCCAAAGCATTGCGAAGCCGTGCACTTGGTGCTTGGTGAGAAATGCATTGCGAAGCCGTGCGCTTGGTGCATTTGGGAAGTCTTGAGAACTTGGCAAGTTCACTAGGCTCGGGTCCTTGAGTCGGTGAAGGATGATATTGCGAAGCCGTGCGCTTAGTGCATCCGAGGGACCGCCGGACGGGGAGCGAATGGAGTGAGCCCAAAGGAAAGCATACTTCTAGGGCATGAGACGCGAAGGATGGCGTTGCGAAGCCGTGCGCTTGGCGCATCTGAGAGACGTAGGCCGAGGGAAGAGAGCTTCGGTGGGGAACTCCATGTGGGATAAGGTGGACTTGGCCAAGTGGCTAAGACGTAGTGTCGGAGGCTCAAACATCGTTATGTTTGAGGTTTTAGTCGACATCAGTCAACTGACATAGGTGCCAGTCGACTGCTCTAGGTCGTATGGGTTCGACCAGTGTTCGACTAAAGCAAGTCTGGCTGATCAATCGACTGCTGTGGGAGGGCAGTCGACTGTTGGGAGGATCAGTCGACTGCCGAGGGATGGCAGTCGACTGATGACACTGTGCACGGGCACAGAATGGAGTCGAGCTTGCCAGCACTCGATCGATGGATGATCAGTCGACTGATGGGTGCCATCAGTCGACTGATATGTGATCCGTTGGAACTTAACCAACGTGGATCGGGCCGTTGTGAGACAACGGCTACGGGACCAGTCGACTGATGGTCACGATCAGTCGACTGATGGGCGCGAAAACAGCTTGATGCAGGTTATAAAAGGAGCACGAGTTGGAGGATTTCGCTATGGTTTTTTTGGAGCTATTGGAGGGGAATTGCTGCTGCATTCCAGTCCTTCAAGAGCCAATCAAAGCAAGCAACAAACAAGTGATCAAAAGTAATCGGTGAAAAGTGTTTCTTTTGTATTGTATTTGTATTCTTGTTTGTATTTGTATATTACTGTTGTAATTGCTTGTGAGAGGTTTCTCCACCTCCGACGTGTAGTCGAGAAGGAGTTTGAGTATTGCCGTGTGCATCTCTAGAGCTCGAGGAGCTCGCCCGTGGAGTAGGAACCATTCGGTTCCGAACCACGTATATGCTTGCGTATTTGGTGTGCTTGTATTGTTGTTAGTATTATTGTTATTTCTATTGTTATTCAGCTGCGTATATTAACGACAATTGTAGACGAGCACACGAGAACGAACGAAATACGACATCAAACGAACGAGGGCTATTCACCCCCCTCTAGCCGGCCAATCGATCTCCCAACAAGTGGTATCAGAGCCGAGGTTGCTCTTCGAGGACTAACCACCGCGAGAACACTACAAATGGCCGGCTTCATCCATCCACCGAAATACAATGGAGATTTTGCTTGGTGGAGGAAACGGATGGAGGTATACCTAGAAACCGATTTTGATTTTTATGATTATTATAGAAAACGGTTTTGAAATGCCTAGGGATAAAAACAACAAGCAAATTGAGAAGTCAAGGTGGACCCAAGACCAAATTAAGGACTTCAAGACAAATCTTGAGGTAATAAAATTACTTAGTGATTTATTACCTAACACTATTTGGTCTAGATTGGGTGACTATAGGGATGCGAAGGAATTATGGGAGAAAATAATGAAATTCCAAGAAAATTCCCAATCGGCACAAGTAGAGGAAGATGCCGTGGAAGAAAGCCCATCCACATTTGAAGATGTTGATGATTTGGTGGAGACTTCCACCTCTAGCATTGAGCGGGAGGAAAGAATTTCAACTCCGGAGCCAAGCCAAAATGAAGCATCCACCTCCGGAAGAAGTGAAGAGGCCTCCACCAACTCCCTAGGTAACTCAAGTGTTGTAATTTTAAATAAAAAACACATAATATGCTTTGAGTGTAGGGAGAAGGGGCATTACAAGAGCAAATGCCCTAAATTGGCTAAGGAAAAGGCATCAACACCAAAAGTCAATCCAAAGTCAAAGGATGCCGGTGTTCCCAAAATCAAGAGCAAAGAGCACATTGTGTGCTTTAAATGCAACCAAAAGGGACACTATCGAAGCCAATGCCCTAGGGGGAGGAAGAAAGGGCAAGAAGGTGCAACTCATGTAGGGGGAGCTCCTAAAGCTAACCCTAAGGTAAATTTACTTAATGCACCTTCAATTCCTAAAGTCAAAAAGCATGCCAAAAATTATTTTAGTTCTCTTGAAATTATAAATGAAAAGCATGCTAGGAGAAACAATAAGGTCTATTGCTTAGGTGCTAAGCGTGTTAGTTTCTCTAAGGACAAACCTAGGACCCAAAACACTAGACCTATCCTACCTAGGAAATCAATTAGAAGAATTGAAGAGAATTTGGGTATTAATCCCAAGAAATCTAGGCATATGCCTAAGAAGAAAACCAATTCCCAAAAACCAAATGAAAATTCAAAATTGAGGAAATTGGAGTTAGAAAACCAAGTCTTGAGATCAAGACTCGAGAGAATGGAGAAAACCCTTAGAATAATAGAAAACTCAATTCTAGGGTCAAATACCCAAAAGTCAAGACCTAAGGTTCACAAACGGTCTAAGGGCAAGGAGGGTTTGGGTCACAAACCTATGTCCTACCATAATGTTCCATTTAATTATGGAACCACATCTAGGTCTAGGAAAACCAAGGCTAATAGGGAAGCCATCCCTAAGTCTAGCCATGGTATGGGTTTAGTGGCTAACACCTCAAAGAAATCAAATGTAGCCACTAAGAAGGTCAATGGAGGAGTCACCTCTAGAGTTGACCCAAGTAAGACCCATTTGACTAAGGCGTCAAAGCCAAAAAGGGTCATTAGAAAGGTATCTAGGGAAGTTATCCATAGGGAATACCTTGTTAACCCAAGGAGCTCCAATAGGTATTGGGTTCCTAAAAGCGTGATTGATTCACGCTAGATGGGTTAGGGTGTGTCAACCCTAAATGGATGGGTAGTTAACCTAACCATAGTAGAGTTGACACATTAGGATGTGCCAATGTGTTTGAGAAGTCTAAAAATGATTAAATTGGCAGAATTAGGTCTTAGAGGTATTGGTGTGCCATTTTGGGTTTTTGGCACACTAGGGAAATGAATGGCATTAAGGCAAAATGATTTTAATTCCTAGAAATGGCAAATTAATTTTAACACTTAGGTATTCTATACCTTAGTATATTTTACTTGCCATGCTTTATTTTTATGTCATGACATCATTTTCATTTTCATCTATAAAAATGTCATGATCATGTTTAGATTTATGTTTAGATGTCATGTATGCTTAAGTTTCATTCACATGCCATGACATCATGATATTGGCATATGTTTTTATCTATATCATATCTATGCCATAAACATATCATGCATGAATTAAAATGGAGTTAAGGACTATGGCATAATTTGAAAGGAATCAAATAATATTGCCTTAGAAATAAGCATGAGAACATAAAGACAACAAAACCCACATCTCACTAAAAACTTGACTTGTATATGTTTTACACATTTAGATATTGGTGAGATGTTTAGGAAAAAGAAATTAAAGGTTTGAAAAACATTTTGAAAACATTTTGAAAAACCTTGGTGAAGCCTATCTTTTGATAGCTATCACCATTGAATGGGATGATACAAAGATGGCTCTTTATTGAAGCTTTTCTTAAATTTTGAACTTTGTTTCAATCTCCTAATTTATTGGGTAAAATAAATTTCCAACATTTTTCACCCATAGTGTTTAGGATAAGTATTATACGTATGAATTTTCAAGATTTTTAAAATTACGTATATTTACTTATGGATTTCGAAAATCCATTTTCAAATCAAAATCAGATCGATTATCGATCGTACTGTAATGGCGATCGTGATGGTAAGTCCAAATGATCCGGTATCGGGTCAGTCGATGGCAGATTTCGGGTAAACTTGATATTTAGGCCCATGTTTAGCCATGTTTTGGTCCCCTAACCACTCCTAACCCTAGGATATGCTTGGGAGAGCATTAGAGAGGGTGGAAATCCATTGGATATGGATTAGGAGTTGGGTTGAGGGTGAGTTTCAATTTTAGAGTGGAAGAGAGTTCATTGTTGAACTTTGCCTAAATTTTGATTTGGTTAATGTTCCTATTGGCTTAGGGACTCTCCAAGGACATTGTTGGTGCAATGGTCAAGGGGGAGCAAGCCTCTAGGGGGAGGTATCCATCATGGGAAGATGGACGTGTATTTCCTCATGGGAGGAAAATTGGGTTGCCTCTCTTTAAGTGATATGGGATCACTAGAAAGATTGTAGGCATGTGTTTCTCCAAGGGAGAGATTGTAAGATCTCATTGGGATATGAGACATTCATACCCTTGGGGAGGACCTTTTTGATGTAATGTCAAAAAGGGGGAGAAGTTACCAAGTTACCAATTAGGGTTCGTTGGAATTCTCATTGGGATATGAGAATTGCCAATATGGGAGAATTGGTAGACTTGAGATGGTAGTTTTGTCAATCATCAAAAAGGGGGAGATTGTTGGTGCAATCGGCCCAGGTTGACTCGAGTTTGGCTCGAGCAGTACCTTGATAGTATTTTGATGACAGACACAACTCATGACATGGGATTGTCATGGGAAAGTCCAACATGGGGTTGGCATGGAAAATCCAAGCATGGAGCTTGGTGTGGAAGTCCAAGGGGGAAGCCTTGGCATGGGAAAGTCCAAAGCATTGCGAAGCCGTGCGCTTGGTGCTTGGAATGGGAAATCCAAAGCATTGCGAAGCCGTGCGCTTGGTGCTTGTTGAGAAATGCATTGCGAAGCCGTGCGCTTGGTGCATTTGGGAAGTCTTGAGAACTTGGCAAGTTCACTAGGCTCGGGTCCTTGAGTTGGTGAAGGATGACATTGCGAAGCCGTGTGCTTGGTGCATCCGAGGGACCGCCGGATGGGGAGCGAATGGAGTGAGCCCAAAGGGAAGCATACTTCTAGGGCATGAGACGCGAAGGATGGCGTTGCGAAGCTGTGCGCTTGGTGCATCCGAGGGACGTAGGCCGAGGGAAGAGAGCTTCGGTGGGGAACTCCATGTGGGATAAGGTGGACTTGGCCAAGTGGCTAAGACTGAGTGTCAGAGGCTCAAGCATCATTATGTTTGAGGTTTTAGCCGAATCAGTCGACTGGCATAGGTGCCAGTCGACTGCTCTAGGTCGTATGGGTTCGACTAGTATTCGACTGAACCAAGTTTGGCTGATCGATCATCGAGGGAGGGCAATCATTGTTGGGGAGGATCACGATCGCCGAGGGATGACGATCGATGACACCGGTCCGCACGCAGAATGGAGTCGAGCTCGCCATAACTCGATTGATGGATGATCAGTCGACTTATGGGTGCCATCAGTCGACTGATGTGTGATCCGTTGGAACTTAACCAACGTGGATCGGGCCGTTGTGAGACAACGACTACGGGACCAATCGGCTGATGGTCACGATCAGTCGACTGATGGGCACGAAAACAGCTTGATGCAGGTTATAAAAGGAGCACGAGTTGGAGGATTTCGCCATGGTTTTTGTGGCGCTATTGGAGGGGAATTGTTGCTGCATTCCAGTCCTTCAAGAACCAATCAAAGCAAGCAACAAACAAGTGATCAAAAGCAATCGGTGAAAAGTGTTTCTTTTGTATTGTATTTGTATATTACTGTTTTAATTGCTTGTGAGAGGTTTCTCCACCTCCGACGTGTAGTCGAGAAGGAGTTTGAGTATTGCCGTGTGCATCTCTAGAGCTCGAGGAGCTCGCCTGTGGAGTAGGAACCATTCGGTTCCGAACCATGTATATGCTTGCGTATTTGGTGTGCTTGTATTGTTGTTAGTATTATTGTTATTTCTATTGTTATTCCGCTGCATATATTAATGACAATTGTAGACGAGCACACGAGAACGAACGAAATACGACATCAAACTAACGAGGGCTATTCACCCCCTTCTAGCTGGCCAATCGATCTCCCAACAATCAAAAGGGGCACTACCGAAGCCAATGCCCTAGGGGGAGGAAGAAAGGGCAAGAAGGTGTATCTCATATAGGGGGAGCTTCCAAAGCTAACCCTAAGGTACATTTAAATAATGCACCTTCAATTTCTAGGGATAAAAAGCATGTTAAAAATTATTTTAGTTCTCTTGCAATTATTAATGAAAAGCATGCTAGTAGAAATAATAAGGTTTATTGCTTAGGTGCCAAGCATGTTCATGTAACTAAGGACAAACCTAGGACTCATAATTCTAGAAATATTTTACCAAAGGAGTCCATTAGGAGAATAGAAGAAAATCTAGGCATTAACCCCAAGAAGGGTAGACACATGCCTAAGAGGAAGAACATTTCCCAAAAATCTAATGAAAATTCAAAATTGGGAAAATTAGAGCTAGAGAACCAAGTCTTGAGGTCAAGGCATGAGAGAATGGAGAAAACCCTTAGGATTATTGAAAATTCAATTCAAGGGTCAAATGCCCAAAAGTCAAGACCTAGGGTTCAAAAACGGTCTAAGGGCAAGGAAGGTTTGGGTCACAAACCTAAGCCCAAGAAGACTTATCAATATTCCATTTGATTATGGAACTATTTCTAGGTCTAGAAAAACCAAGGTTAGTAGGGAAGTTATCCCTAAGTCTAACCATGGTAGGTGTCTAGTGGCTAAGACCTCAAAGGAATCAAATGTAGCCACTAAGAAGGTCAAAGGGGGAGTTACCCCTAGAGTTGACTTAGGAAAGACCCAAAAGACTATGGCTTCAAAGCCTAAAAGGGTCATTAGGAAGATATCTAGGGAAGTTATCCCTAGTGAATACCTTGTTAACCCAAGGAGCTCCAATAGGTATTGGGTTCCTAGGAGCGTGATCGATTCACGCTAGATGAGTTAGGGTGTGTCAACCCTAAGTGGATGGGTAGTTAACCTAGCCATTGTGAGTTGACACATTAGGGTGTGCCAATATGATTTGAGAAGATGAAAAATGATTACATTGACACAATTAGATCTTAGAGGTATTGGTGTGCCATTTTGGGTTTATGGCACACTAGGGGGGATAAATGGCATTAAGGCAAAAATGGACTTAACCCTAGAAATGACAATTTGGATTCAACACTTAGGTATTCTATACCTTAGCATATTTTACTTGCCATGATTTATTTTCCTTGCCATGTCATGACATCATTTTCATTTTTATCTCTAAAAATGTCATGATCATGCTTAGGGTTATTTATATATGTCATGTATGCATAAATGTCATTCACATGCCATGACATCATGATTTTGGCACATGCTTAGTTAAATCATATTTATGCCATAATCATCATCATGCATATAATTAAAAATGAATTAAGGACTATGGCATAATTTGATGGGAATCAAAGAATATTGCCTTAGAATATGCATGAGACCATTAAAGAACAAAAACCCACATCTTACCAAAAATTTGACTTGTATGTGTTTTTACACATCTAGATACAAGTGAGATGTTTAGGAAAAAGGAATTAAAGATTTTGAAAACATTTCAAAAATATTTTAGAAAACCTTGGTGAAGTCTATCTTTTGATAGCAATCACCATTGAATGGGATGATACAAAGAGGACTCAATATTGAAGTTTTTTTTTAACTTTTGGACTTTGTATCAATCTCCTAATTTAGTAGGTAAAATGATTTTCAAATATTATTCACCTATAGTGTTTATGATAAGTATTATACGTATGAATTTTCAAGATTTTTAAAACTACGTATATTTACTTATGGATTTCAAAAATTCATTTCTGAAAATGCTGAAAACTGCAAATGCAGTGATCAGTCGACTGCCATGGAGGCTAGTCGACTGATGAGTGTGTCAGTCGACTGGTTTTTGACTCAGTCGACTGACAATGCTGATTTCGGGTAAACCTTGTTGGTTAGGCCCATGTTCAGCTAGGTTAAGGTCCCCTAACCACTTCCAACCCTAGGAAATGCTTGGGAGAGCATAAGAAAGGGTGGAAATCCATTGGATATGGATTAGGAGAAGTGTTAAGGGTGAGTATCAATTTTAAGGGGGAAGAGAGTTCATTGTTAAACTTTGCCTTAATTTTGATAGTTTTGATCTTCCTATTGGCTTAGGGACTCTCCAAGGACATTGTTGGTGCAATGGTCAAGGGGGAGCAAGCCTCTAGGAGGAGGTATCCATCATGGTAAGATGGATGTGTATTTCCTCATAGGAGGAAAATTAGGTTGCCTCTCTTAAGTGATATGGGATCACTAGAAAGATTGAGGGCCTGCCAAGTGGAAGTTTGTAAGATCTCATTGGGATATGAGACATTGAAACCCTTGAGGACCTTTTTGATATAATGTCAAAAAGGGGGAGAAGTTACCAAGTTACCAATTAGGGTTCGTTGGAATTCTCATTGGGATGTGAGAATTGCCAATATGGGAGAATTGGTAGACTTGAGATGGTAGTTTTGTCAATCATAAAAAAGGGAGAGATTGTAGGTGCAATCGGCCCAGGTTGACTCGAGATTGACTCGAGCATTATTTTGATGATAGACAAAACTTATGACATGGGATTGTCATAGGAAAGTCCAACATGGAGTTTACATGGAAAATCCAAGCATGGAGCTTGGTGTGGAAAGTCCAACATGGAGTTGGCATAGAAAATCCAAGCATGGAGCTTGGTGTGGGAAAGTCCAACATGGAGTTGCCATGGAAAATCCAAGCATGGAGCTTGGTGTGGAAAAGTCCAAAGCATTGCGAAGCTGTGCGCTTGGTGCTTGGTAAGAAATGCATTGCGAAGCCGTGCGCTTGGTGCATGTGGGAAGTCTTGAGGACTTGGCAAGTTCACTAGGCTCGAGGTCCTTGAGTCGGTGAAAGATGGCATTGCGAAGCCGTGCGATTGGTGCATCCGAGGGACTGTCGGACGGGGATCGAATGGAGTGAGGCCCAAGGGAAGCATACTTCGAGGGCATGAGATGGAAGGATGTCATTGCGAAGCCGTGCGCTTGGCGCATCCGAGGGTCATAGGCCGAGGGAAGAGAGCTTCGGTGGGGAACTCCATGAGGGATGATGTGGACTTGGCCAAGTGGCTAAGACTGGTTGTCGGATGCTCAAACAGCTTGATGTTTGAGGTTTTACCCGACATCAGTCGACTAGCATAGGTGCCAGTCGATTGATCTAGGTCATATGGGTTCGACCAGTGTTCGACTAAACAGAGTCTGGCTGATTAGTAGACTGCCAATGGAGGGCAGTCGACTGTTTACATCATCAGTCGACTACTTAAGGGAAGCAGTCGACTGATAGCACTGTGCACGGGCACAGAAGCTAGTCGAGCTCACCAACACTCGACTGATAGGTACCATCAGTCGACTGATGTGTGATCCGTTAGAACTTGACCAACGTGGATATGACAGTTATGATACAATGGCTACTGGACCAGTCGACTGATGGTCACGATCAGTCGACTGATGCGTGCAAAATCAGCTTGATGCAGGTTATAAATGAAGCTCAAGATGGGGGATTTCACCAAGACTTTAAGGAAGCTATTGGAGGGGAATTGTTGCAGAATTCTAGACCTTCAAGAGCCATCTAAAGCACGCTACAAGCAAAGGGTTCAAAGCAAGCGTTGCAAAGTGTTCCTTACATGTATTTCATATTTGTCTTTTTATTGCTTGTATTTTATATTACTTAGTGTAATTGCTTGTGAGAGATTTCTCCACCTTTGACGTGTTGTCGAGAAGGAGTGGTTTAGTTAGTGCCGTGCGCATAACTAGAGCTCGGTGAGCTCGCCCGTGGAGTAGCAACCATTCGGTTCCGAACCACGTATATTGTGTTGTCTCTTGTGTGATTGTATTTGTTGTTAGTATTCATATTTGTATTAGTATTCCGCTGCGCTAATGACAATTGTAGACGAGCACGCAACGAGAACAATCGTATTCCACCGTACGATGAAAGAGGGCTATTCACCCCCTCTAGCTGGCCAACATATCGACCCTACACAGAGAACACTATTCTTAAATATTCCTAGTCAAGTATTCTATTAATAGACAAAGGGATATATTGATACATTGAGACCAGCATGTAGGTCAATGGATGACTTGATCTCACATGTCATGGATATGTGATATCACATTGACACATGAGTATATATATTGGAGAATATATGTACTGAATTTACCCGCCATGCGAAAGTATCATGAATCGTTATATGAGTGTCATATACTTTCTCATGTGACTATTGGTATGAATAGTCCTTAGACCTGAAGTCACTATGGTTCCCTACATAAGGAGTTATGTACTTTGGTATCGTCTAACGTCACACCGTAATAGGGTGCACTATAATGATGATCACTGGGTATGTAACGAATTATGCAAAGGGATGTGAGTGATGTAGATGAGATTTATCCCACCCATATGACGAGAGTGATATCTTTGGCCTCTTGATAGAGTATGACCACGAAATGCATGACCATGCTTAAATGAGTCAATATGAGATATTGAGCTCATTTGTTTGAGTGAGTCTACTTGGGGATCAAGAAACATAAAGATCGATAAGGGGATGACACGATCTATGCCTCATTGATCGATCTAAGATATCAAGGATAGAAGGACTGAGTCATACAAGATAGTAGTCACGGAAAGGTTATTTCAGATCTCGACATTCTCGTCACTTGGGCAGCAATGATGTATTACTAGATGCCGCTCATTGCTTATGTCTCTAAAAGGGTTTTAGAAACATTGCCAACGTTACGAGAACCTATAGGGTGACACAAAAAGAACATATTTTGGAGAAGTGTTCATCTTAGTTTGACTAAATGAATCATTATTTAATTGAATGGACTAGAATGAGTTAGACTCATTGCTTGGCCAAACTTGAGTTGGACTCAAATTGGTTTAACTTGAGTTAGACTCAAGTGAAATCAATTGAAGAAGGTAAGCATGATTAATGATGATTAATCATGCATGCAAATGAGAGTTTTTTTCATGCAAATGGATTAATGCATGAAATGAGATTTAATGCTTAATGTTGCATGCAAAGACATTATTGCATGCAAATTTGATTATTGCATTAACATTGCATGAAATGTGATTTCACATGCAATTAGAATTTAAGAAACCACCCTAAACGTTGCATGCAAAAGAGGGGTTAATGCAAAAGAATTAATTCATGAAGTGGGGGTTTCATCGTCAAACATTGCATGCAAGAATGGGGTTAATGCATGAATTGGAATTTAATGCATGTAAACGTGGATTAATGCATGATAAAGGTGATTTGAGAAATCTCCTTAACGTGGATATTAGATCTTAAGTTTTATGCTTCCATCTTTTTGTGTCTTGCATCCCTATTTTCCCTTCTTCTTCTTGTAGGGGCGATGTTGGCCGGCTAGAGGGGGTGAATAGCCTTTATCGTAGACGTTGGAATTTGTTCGTTTGTTGCTCATCTACAAGTAATGTTAGCGCAAGCGAAATATACTAATAAAGACAATTAAGAAACAAAAAAAAAAAGATAAACAATGCTAACAAGAAAATATAACGTGGTTCATGGCTTTGCCGCTAATCCATGGTCCGATTCGTCCAAGGTGAATCACGCCTCAAGCTTTCACTATTCTCTCCTTTGCACCAAGCTAGGTGGAGGTAACCTTTTACACATGAATCCACTCTTCTTACAATGGAATGAAGATTAGCACAAATAGAAGAGTGGAAGACTTTTAGAGCACTTTGGGAGATATTATGAGTTGAAGCATTAGGCCCCCAAATCCCCTCACCTCTTCTTTTTATAGAAGAAGAGGGTTTCTTCCCGTTGACACAGGACCAGCCGACTGATGCCCCAACCAGTCCACTGATCCTGTAGCCGTTTCCCAATAACGACTTCTTCCATGTTGGATTTTACCCAACGGCTCCTACATCAGTCGACTGATCTTACCATCAGTCGACTGATGGAGCTATCAGTCGAGTGCCGGAAGCGGACACTCCATTCTGTGCCCAAAACCCTTGTGACCAGTCGATTGATGCATTCATCAATCGACTGGTGGTCTCGTCAGTCGACTGCCAATCCATGGTAGTCAACTGTTGGCACATGAACCGGACTCAAACACTAGTCGAGTCACAGTCGACTTAGAGTAGTCGACTGCCATAACAGGGCAGTCGACTGATGTCGGGAAATCCCATCCGACACTTAGCCAATTGGCCATGTTCACCTAAGCGACTACCCCTTCCCAGGTTACATTCGCTCACTCTCATTCCTTGGAGTCCCTCACCTTTGAAGTTGTTTTCGTTCGGCCTTGCCCCTCGGACGTGCCAAGCGCACGGCTCTGCAGCGCTATCCTTCGCGTCTCGCCCTGAAGTCTACTTCCTCCGGCTTCACTCCAATCTCCTCATCCGGCGGTCCCTCGGATGCTCCAAGCACACGACTTCCGCAAAGCTATCCTTCACCGACTCAAGGATCAAGTCATCAGAGGTGAACCCGCCAATGCTCCATGTGCGAATTACTAAGTACTGCAAGACTCCAACGCACATATCAAATCAAAATATCCTAACTTAAACCCTTTGCCACACACATCAAAACCATATCACGTGTTGATTGCACTAACAATCTCCCCCTTTTTGATGTGTGACAATCTGTTTAAGTTAGGCAAACATTTGATAAAAATATTAAGGCAAGAAAGCATGTAAATAACATGATTAGCAACTCTCCCCCTTAATACATGAAACTCCCCCTAAATACAATTCTCCCTTACTTAAACATATATATTTCTCCCCCTTTGACACCATCAAAAATATTGAACAAAGTTTATATAAGCATGACATCAAGTTTAGAGGGAAACAAAAACCAAAACATGCCTTAAAATCGGATAAAAGAGGTTTCTGGGCATGTTATCAGTCCATCAGTCGACTGGTTCAGACTACCAGTCGACTGACACTCTGATTTCAAATTTTTTTGATTTTCAGGGTGAATTTCAGAAATACATAAAAAATTCTATAAAATTCGAAAAATCATGAAATTTGGGGAACACATTTCTTTTAAGGTCCTTTATCAGTGAAAAATAGTTTTCTATGAAAAATCATTATATTTTCAAGGATTTTCCAAAAATTCAAAAGCTTCAAAAACAACTAGGTTTTTTAATTAAGTTTGTATCAATTTTAACACCTAGTTTTGCTTTGGATTGTTTCAAAACATGAGCACACAGATTTTAAAGTGAGAAATTGTTTTGAAAACATATGAAATATTCAACCATGATCTTTGGGCAGTATGTCTATGAATTAAACATAAGCCTTCCCCATGATTGGTCTATTATTGCTATTTTGATTCTTTAAATGACCATCTAAATGCCATAAGACTTAGTGGACCATTTGTATCATCCTATCATCTCACTCATGCTATGTTTTCAATCAAGGTAGCCTATAGTGAGTGTGAGATGTATCCTAAAGGTATTTATATATATACTTAACCATTAATTTCATGCATTTCTACCCATGGTTAAGTATCATCCTAACATACCATATGGTCATAAAGATATATATACATTGATTTTACATTATGACCATGAAACAAATGTATTCATCAATTTGTAATCATGCATTAGGTATGAATTACGATAATAAGTAAAGTATCACCCAAGGCATGATTTAAACCTTATTTCCCATGATTATCTATCAAATATCAAGATCATAAATCATGATTGCAAACATATATAGCAATTACATTAACTATCATGATTTAAGCATTATTATCAATTTATGGGCACATTATCATCACCCAACACTATGCTAAAAATGTATAGGTCATGAGTATCAAATAACACTAAGTGTCGAGCATGATTTAAACTATTTATGAGTGCATTATCATCACCCAACACTATTTCAAAAATTAAGTCCCGTCATCCTAAGTTAACCAATCATATGATATAGGTGAAATCCTTATGGTTGACTATCCTAAGGTTTTCCTAACCCTTAAGGATGGATTTAGGAACCCAAAACAAATTCTTTCCTATGGGGTTCACTAAAAATTTCTTAGGGATCCATTTTCTAGCTATTGTTTTCTTTTTATCTTGACCCCTAGAAATTAAACATTTATAGGCCTTTTTATTTTTATTTTCCTTATATCCTAGGCCTTTATCTTTCCCTTTGGCTCCCTATGATCATATTAAGGGTGTTGGAGCCAATTGAAAACTTTTCTAGGGCCTTGGTTAAATGATCTACCTTTTCCCTTAAAGCCCTAATTTCCTCAATGCATGCATCATTAACATTAAGAGGCATATAAAGATCATGTGAGCATGCATCATTGAAACTAGAAGAAATATTATCATTAATATTTAAGCATGCTTTTTCTAGTTTTTCTTCTAAGTCCTTAATCTGATCAAGCATGCTTTTATTCTTTTTCTTAGCCCTAAATAAATCCTTAGTAAGGCTAGAAATTATGGAAACTATTTTATTTGGTGAGAGATTCGTTACCATAGTCTCCATGTCTTCTTCTTCGGATGAGGAGGATGGTGATGAGCCTCCCCCTTCACTAGAGCTCTCCTCACTTGTGCTTGATCTTTCTTGTTCGGATGAGGAGGTGTCTAGGTCATCAAATGCCATTAGTGCCAAATTTGTGACAAAGGCATTTTCTTCCTCTGATGATGATGATGAGGAGGAAGGGTCATCCCAAGTTCTTGCTTCGAGTGCTTTGGCCTTCCCCTTTTCTTTGGCCTTCTTCTCTTCTTCCTTGTTTTCACTCCCCTTCTTCTTTTCTTCTTTCTTCTTCCTCTTTTCTTTGTTCTTATTCAAGAGGGGACAATTATCCCTTATGTGTCCCTCTCCTTGGCAATTATAGCAAATTACCTTCCCCCTTGGTCTTCTCCTCCTATCATTAGATTTATTAAATTTAAAATTTTTCAAAGCACGTCTTACCTTCCTTACCATGTAAGCTTCTTCCATTCTATCCATGGAAGAGGAGGAGGATGCTTCATCGGAGGAGGAGGGAGTCTCTATCTTCTTCTTCTTTCCTTTGTTGCCTACTAGGGCTACTCCTCTTGATGGCTTGATACTTGATTCTTCAACTACTCCCTCAAGCTTAGTTTCATGGAGCTCCATGGTTGAGAAGAACTCCTCCAAGGTGCTCACTTCTAAATTCTTCGACATGTAGAAGGAGTCCACCATTGAGCTCCATTTCGATGACTGGGGAAAGGCATCGATTGCTTTCATAAGCATATCCCGGTTCGAAAGTCTTTTGTTGGGAGTATGGGGAATACAATCAAAGTCCCACATTGGTAAGACATGGAAAAAGATCATGTGCTTATAAGAAAAAAGATATCTCCATTGGTATGAGGCCTTTTGGGTAAAGCCCAAAAACAAAACCATGAGGGCTTGGGCCCAAAGTGGACAATATCATACCATTGTGGAGATATGTGGATCTTATATGCACTAACAATTGGTATCAGAGCCATGGTCCATGTCAAGCCATGAACCTCGAACGAAGGAAGTTGAGCTCCCACGTCCGGATCAAGAGAACCAGACATCAGGAAGGAAGTCTAGTTGGGTCGGGGGGACCGAACAACTGGCAGGAAGTCCTGGTGGGTTGAAGATCGGACATCAAGCAGAGAAAATCCTTCGAGGAGGGATAGGCTTGAGGGGGGGCCCAATGTGGTCCTTCGAGTGAGGGGGGGATTGTTGGGAGTATGGGGAATACAATCAAAGTCCCACATTGGTAAGACATGGAAAAGATCATGTGCTTATAAGAAAAAAGATATCTCCATTGGTATGAGGCCTTTTGGGTAAAGCCCAAAAACAAAACCATGAGGGCTTGGGCCCAAAGTGGACAATATCATACCATTGTGGAGATATGTGGATCTTATATGCACTAACATCTTTCTCCTACACTTGTTAGCCCAATTAAAATTTCCTTAAATCGAGAGTGAAGTGAGGTTACCTTTTCTCCCTTTTCGAGTTTAATATTTGATAGTTGGGAGCGGAGGAGGTCTCTCCTTGCAAGCTTGGCCTCCGAGGTACCTTCATGAAGCTCTACTAGCTTCTCCCACATCTCTTTAGCACTTGCACACTCTCCAATTCG
The DNA here is from genome assembly GCA_025175895.1 of Wurfbainia villosa. NCBI lineage: Eukaryota > Viridiplantae > Streptophyta > Magnoliopsida > Zingiberales > Zingiberaceae > Wurfbainia > Wurfbainia villosa. Next base: position 31,626,920 of record CM045995.1, read on the forward strand.
GTTTACTTCTTGTTGGGGGAGTACATTGTAGAGGTGGTGATTTGCCTTTGAATTCGCCAAGTACTCCTCCCTTTGCCTTTTTGTCCATCTTGTCTTCTCTATTTGCTCTCCATTTTCATCCCTAGGTATCTCAAAACCATTTTCCATTACTAATAAGATTTCGAAATCGGTTTCAAAAAATACCTCCATTCTCTTCTTCCACCAAGCGAATTCCCCCTCAAACTTCGGCGGATGAATATTTGAACCGGCCATCTCTTGATGAAGTGCTTATTGCGGCGGTTAGTCCTCGACAAGCAACTTGGCTCCGATACCACTTGTAGGGGCAATGTTGGCCGGCTAGAGGGGGGTGAATAGCCTTTATTTTAGACGATGGAATTCGTTCGTTCGTTGCTCATCTACAAGTAATGTTAGCGCAAGCAGAATATACTAATAAAGACAATTAAGAAACAAACAAAAGATAAACAATGCTAACAAGAGAATATAACGTGGTTCACGGCTTCGCCGCTAATCCACGGTTTGATTCATCCAAGGTGAATCACGTCTCAAGCTTTCACTATTCTCTCCTTTTCACCAAGCTAGGTGGAGGTAACCTTTTACACAAGAATCCACTCTTCTTACAATGGAATGAAGATTAGCACAAGTAGAAGAGTGGAAGACTTTTAGAGCACTTTGGGAGATGTTATGAGTTGAAGCATTAGGCCCCCAAAGCCCCTTACCTCTTCTTTTTATAGAAGAAGAGGGTTTCTTCCCGTTGACACAAGACCAGTCGACTGATGCCCCGATCAGTCGACTGATGCCCCGATCAGTCGACTGATACCCCAATCAGTCGACTGATCCTGTAGCCATTGCCCAATAATAGCTTCTTCCATGTTGGATTTCACCCAACGGCTCCAACATTAGTCGACTGATCTTACCATCAGTCGACTGATGGAGCTATCAGTCGAGTACCGAAAGCGAACACTCCATTCTGTGCCCGAAACCCTTGCGACCCGGTCCGATGCCTTCATCGACCGAGTGGTCTCGATCGGCCGCCAATCCATGGCAGTCGACTGTTAGCATATGAACCGAACTCGAACACTAGTCGAGTCACAGTCGACTTAGAGTAGTCGACTGCCATAACATGGCAGTCAACTGATGTCGGGAAATCCCATCCAACACTTAGCCAATTGGCCAAGTTCACCTAAGTGCACTACCCCTTCCCGGGTTACATTCGCTCACTCTCATTCCTTGGAGTCCCTTGCCTTTGAAGTTGTCTTCGTCCGACCACGTCCCTCGGATGCGCCAAGCGTACGACTCTGCAGTGCCATCCTTCGCGTCTCTCCCTAAAGTCTACTTCCTCAGGCTTCACTCCAATCTCCTCGTCCGGCGGTCCCTCGGATGCTCCAAGCGCACTGCTTCCGTAAAGCTATCCTTCACCAACTCAAGGACCGAGTCATGAGAGGTGAACTCGCCAATGCTCCATGTGCGAATTACTAAGTCCTGCAAGACTCCAACGTACATATCAAATCCAAACATCCTAACTTAAACCCTTTGCCACACACATCAAAACCATATCACGGGTTGATTGTACTAACACTTCTTTTGTGGAAAACCTTGGTTTTTGGTTTCTAGCACAACCAAAGGTGTTATCTCCATCTCCAAGATACGGTTCGTGTGGATACATTAGAGATAAGGTTGTCCTTACCGTATTGAGATCCGACTATGTTTAGATTAGCAGGATTGCGAAGGGCTCGCATCGAAGGTATATTTCTTCTTCTAGATAAGATCTAGATTAAAGAAAATGACTTATATATTTTGCATGGATCTCTGGAGGGATCCGATTTATTTTTTTTCGTTGCGGTTGTGCGAAGTATTCACCCGCGATATTATGAATGTCATGATCCAAAATTTCCCTACAGTGGTATCAAAGCCACTTGCAAAACATATATTTCATTATGATGTTTTATATGTGATATAAATTTAGATTTTCGTGTTTTCTATGAGATATAAAACATGTGCATTTTGGGTATACAAATTTTAGGCTTAGTATGTTGATAAGGGGCAAAAACTGTGTTGAACACGAGACGCTCTGGAAATTAGGGTCTTGGGTTCATATTGATGGACAAAGGGTAGCAACTCAATTCAAGGAGTTGAGTTGAAAATAAAATTTTTCTTCAGTCGCCGCCGAGGCCCATGCAAGGCACTACCTTGACCACCGCTAAGCTGCAGGCTAGCGGGACCGTTGTAACATTACGACTTATCGGCGAAGCGGCTTAAAATTCGTATGTGTATTCATAATAAATTTTATAAAATTACATCATTATGAATGATATGATGCATGGTGCATGGTTATGGCCTAGGACCCAATATGATTGTGGTTGTGTGTTGTATGTGCATGTTGTAATTCATAATACAACTTGCGTGTCGTGTCTTCATCTCTATTTTCCTGGCTGTAAAATAGACTTAGACACGAATGTAACTCGAGTGTTCTCATTTTTTAATGTACAAAATAAAGAAATGAAAAGTCTATTGAAGGTTGAAGTTACAAGGAGGATGCCGACAACATAGGATGACCGAAGGAAGCACTTGGAGAAGATGTCATCCCTAGGTTATCCATTCGCTCTTCTCATTGGCTTGAGAAGATCGTAGATTCGGGCCATAACCATGTCACATTTAAAGTTATATGTTGATATATATTATGCTTGAATGTGATGCTTGTGTATGTGATGCATGCATAGTTAGTTGTCACAAAATTAGGTCACTTATCATATTCCTACCAAAGTTTAATACTTACTATTACCTTGTTCAATCGTACCACATTTACCAAAACAAAGTGACTCGATTTACCTCGATAAAGTACGACAGGACAATCGTGATGTTCGCCTATTAAACTTTGGGTTTGACTTAACTAAGCTCTCTCAATTAGATTAATGAACTTAGAGGCATAGCTCATACGAGAAATCTACCTACATTATACAAATTTTGGGCGATTAGCCAAAGCTAACTCAAGATGAGTAGTAATTTAGAAGGATATCTCATTCGATGGACACTATGAACAAATAATATTGTTCATATAGATATACAAGAGTTATATTAGATGTAATTGGTACGAGTTACCTACCTAACTTATACGCATCTTGGACGATTAGCCAAAGCTAACTCAAGATTCGGTATAATATGGATCTTGTCCCACTATGTGACCAGTGGGAGAATCATTTAGTTAAAGGCCTAATTAAATGATTGAAATATGATACATGTCTGTATTTATGTATTATAGATCACCATGTCATCAAATACATCAAACACACTCTCTCTGCGATCTGTCCTTGATAAGGACAAGCTCATTGGAGCTAACTTCCTAGACTGGTACAAGAACTTGAGGATAGTCCTCAAACAAGAATGCAAACTATACATCCTAGACTAGTCCATTCCTGAACCACCCGCCCCTACGGCCACTCGTGCTGACAAGGATGCTTATAAGAAGCATATAGATGACGCATTGGATGTGTCATGCCTTATGCTTGCCACCATGAACTCTGAGATTCAGAAGCAACATGAGAACATGGATGCCTATGGTATGGTTGAGCATTTAAAATGACTATATCAGGGACAAGCAAGGCACGAGCGATACGAAGTATCAAAGGCCTTGTTTCAACGCAAGATGCAAGAGGAAACTCCCGTAAGCACTCATGTACACAAGATGATTGGGTACATTGAGAACCTACAGAGATTGGGATTTCCATTGGGCCAAGAGCTGGCCACTGACCTTGTTCTGCAGTCATTGCCAAAAGGCTATAGTCAATTTGTCATGAACTATAACATGAATGAAATTGACAAGCCTTTACCTGAGTTGTTGAGCATGTTACGAACTACTAAACTCAACCTTAAGAAGGCAAATCCTGGCACCATTTTAATGGTGAACAAGAACAAAGGAAAAGGAAAGCAGAAGCCTAAAGGTAAGGGTAAGACCCAAGCCAAAGGCAAAGGCAAGGCAAATGCATTGAAACCCAAAGGAGGGGTGTCTAAGGAAGGGGAATGCTTCCACTGCGGTGAGACCAGGCATTGGAAGAGAAACTGCAAGCTATACCTGGAAGAGGTGAAAAAGAAGAGAAGTGAGACTTCTGCCTCAGGTATACATGTTATAGAAGTCAATTTATCTATCTCGTCTTCTTGGGTATTAGATACTGGTTGTGCTTCTCACATTTGTACCAATGTGCAGGGCCTTCGAAAGACTAGATCATTGACGAAGGGCGAAGTGGACCTATGGGTAGGCAATGGAGCAAAGGTTGCCGCCATTGCTGTAGGGACATATTCCTTATCTTTGCCCACTGCGCTTATCTTAGAACTAGAGGACTATTGTTATGTGCTTGCCTTGACGAAAAACATTATCTCCATTTCTTGTTTAGAAAAGAAAGGTTTCTCTTTTGTAATAAAGGACAACTGTTGTTCCGTTTATTTACATAATATGTTTTATTGTAGTGCACATCTTGTGAATGGTCTCTATCTTTTAGATCTTGAAACCCCAGTCTATAACATAAATACCAAACGGTTCAAATCTAATGATTTGAACCAAACATATCTCTGACATTGTCGCCTGGTTCACATAAATGATAGTCGTATATCCCAGCTCCATAAGGATGGATTACTGGACTCATTTGATTTTGAATCATATGAGACATGCAAATCTTGTCTTCTAGGCAAGATGACTAAGACTCCATTTAGTGGACATGGCGAATGAGCTACTGATTTGTTAGAACTCATACATACTGATTTATATGGGCCTTTCAATGTAACAGCTAGAGGAGGCTATCAGTACTTCATTACTTTTACTAATGATTTCAGTAGATATGGATATGTGTATCTTATGAGACAAAAATATGAATCCTTTAAAAAGTTCAAAGAATTCAAGAATGAAGTACAAAACCAACTTGGTAAGAGTATTAAAGTGCTTTGATCAGATCGAGGTAGGGAATATCTTAGCCAAGCTTTTCATGACTATCTCATTGAGTTTGGGATTAGATCTTAACTTACTCCACCTAGAACACCACAGTGGAATGGTGTATCAGAAAGGAGAAATCGTACATTATTAGATATGGTACCATCAATGATGAGTCATACAAATCTTCCTTCTTTCTTCTGGGGATACGCTTTAGAGACGGCTGCTTTCACACTTAACTGCGTCCCATCTAAGGCAATCATAAAGACACCATATACGATATGGACTTGGAAGAGTTCCAAGATGTCTTTTATGAAGATTTAGGGATGTGAGGCTTATGTTTGACATCAAGTATTCGACAAACTAGGCCCCAAATCAAACAAGTGCTACTTTGTAGGATATCCTAAGGAAACGAAAGGATATTACTTCTACAATCCCACATAAGGCAAAGTGTTTGTCACTAGAAATGAAGTATTTCTAGAAAGAGAGTTCATCTCTAGAAGAACTAGTGGGAGTAAATTACATCTTGAAGAAACTCAAGATAAAGATAGCACTGAGATGGAAATTGAACAGGCACCACAAAGTGTTGTGGAAGATGAGATTGTTGCATAAGCAGTTGTGGAGCAACAACCTATTCAAGTAGACCAACCTCTTTGTAGGTCTGATAGGATACGTTGTCAGCCTAAGAGATATTCATTTCTCTTGTCTGACAATGATGACATTATGCTTGTTGAGTTGAATGAGCCTATATCCTATCAGAAAGCTGTGATGAGCCCTAATTCTAAGAAATGACTAGAGGCCATGAGATCTGAAATGGAATCCATGTACACTAACCAAGTATGGACTTTGGTTAATCCACTTGAAAGGGTCAAACCCATTGGGTGTAAGTGGGTCTTTAAGAGAAAGACTAACATGGATGGTCTTATGCATACCTATAAAGGGCGATTGGTAGCTAAAGGTTTCAAACAGATTCATGGTATTGACTATGATGAAACTTTTTCACCAGTTGCGATGCTTAAGTCTATTCAGATCATGCTTGCTATTGCAGCTTACCACGATTATGAGATCTAGCAAATGGATGTCAAAACTGTGTTTCTGAATGGAAACCTCCTCGAGGATGTGTACATGACACAACCTGAGGGTTTTGTAGATCCAAAGCATGCTGGTAAGGTATGCAAGCTGCAAAGGTCCATTTATGGTTTAAAGCAAGCATCTAGAAGCTAGAATCTTCGATTTGATGATGCGATCAAACAGTTCAGTTTCATCAAGAATGAAGATGAACCCTGTGTCTACAAGAGGATTAGTGGGAGCATAGTTATCTTTCTTATCTTGTATGTTGATGACATACTTCTCATTGGAAATGACATCCCTATGTTGGAGTCTGTGAAGACTTGGCTTGGGAATTATTTCTCAATGAAGGACTTAGGTGAAGTAGCCTATATTTTGGGCATTAAGATCCATAGAGATAGATCTAAGAGATTGCTTGGCCTAAATCAAAGTGCATACATTGACAAGGTGCTTAAACATTTTGCCATGCAGAATTCCAAGAAGGGATTTCTGCCAATGTCACATGGTGTGAGCCTTTCGAAGGCTCAATGCCCTTCTTCTAAGGAAGAAAGGGAAATTATGGATTAGATCCCTTACGCATCTGCTATAGGATCTATTATGTATGTCATGCTATGCACTCGTCCTGATGTCTCGTATGCTTTAAGCATGATGAGTAGGTACCAGTCAGATCCAGGTGACGGTCACTGGATAGCTATCAAGAATATTCTCAAGTACTCGATAAGAACTAAAGAATATTTCTTGATATTTGGAGGCGATGAGGAGCTCGCTGTAAAGGGTTATAGCGATGCTTGCTTTCAAACAGACAAGGATGATTACAGATCGTAGTCATAGTATATCTTTTGTTTAAATTGTGGAGTTGTGAGCTAGAAGAGTTCAAAGCAAGACACAGTTGCGGATTCTACTACAGAGGTCGAGTATATTGCTGCTTCTGATGCGGCAAAGGAGGTTGTTTGGATCATGAAGTTTGTTTCTGAGCTTGGTGTAGTTCCTAGCATCGTGAGCCCTATAGAGCTTTATTGTGACAACAACGGGGCTATAGCACAGGCTAAGGAACCTTGTTCTCACTAGCGTTCCAAACAAATACTACGGCGATATCACCTCATTTGAGAGATCATCGATAGAGGAGATGTGCGGATATGCAGAGTAGATACTGATGCTAATATTGCGGATCCCCTGACCAAGGCTTTGGCACAGAGAAAGCATGATGGTCATACTAGGTCACTGGGTCTTAGAGATTACAGTGATTGACACTAGTGCTAGTGGGAGATTGTTAGTGTCAGCCCTTAGTGCAAATCATGAGATGATTGATTAGGGATCATATGTATCATATTTCATTAATAACAGGCAAAGATTTATTATTAAATTTACTTTATGTGTGTAACAGTAAATAAATATAATAATGCCCTTGAATAGTAGGTTCTAATCCATAGTATATCAATTGGTAGAATTGATTATGAGAAGCTATAGAGAACACTATTCTTAAATATTCCTAGTCAAGTATTGTATTAATAGACAAAGGGATATATTGATACATTGAGACTAGCATGTAGGTCAATGGATGACTTGATCTCACAAGTCATGAATATGTGATATCACATTGACACATGGGTATATATATTGGAGAATATATGTACTGAATTGACCCGCCATGAGAAAGTATCATGAATCGTTATATGAGTGTCATATACTTTCTCATGTGACTATTGATATGAATAGTCCTTGGACCTGAAGTCACTACGGTTCCCTACATAAGGAGTTATGTACTTTGGTATCGTCTAATGTCACACCGTAATAGGGTGCACTATAACGACAATCACTGGGTATGTAACAAATTATGCAGAGGGATGTGAGTTATGTAGATGAGATCTATCCCACCCATATAACGGGAGTGATATCTTTGGCCTCTTGATAGAGTATGACCACGAAATGCATGACCATGATCAAATGAGTCAATATGAGATATTGAGTTCATTTATTTGAGGTAGTCTACTTGGGGATCAAGAAACATAAAGATCGATAAGGGGATGACACGATTTATGCCTCATTGATCGATCTAAGATATCAAGGATAGAAGGACTGAGTCATACAAGATAGTAGTCATGGAAAGGTTATATCGGATCTCGACATAATCGTCACTTGGGTAGTAATGATGTATTGCTAGATGTCGCTCATTGCTTATGTCTCTAAAAAGGTTTTAGAAACATTGCCAACGTTACGAGAACCTATAGGGTCACATACAAAGAACATATTTTGGAGAAGTGTTCATCTTAGTTTGACTAAATGAATCATTATTTAATCGAATGGACTAGAATGAGTTAGACTCATTGCTTGACCAAACTTGAGTTATACTCAAATTGGTTTAACTTGAGTTAGACTCAAGTGAAATCAATTGAAGAAGGTAAGCATGATTAATGATGATTAATCATGCATACAAATGGGAGTTTTTTGCATGCAAATTGATTAATGCATGAAATGAGATTTAATGCTTAATGTTGCATGGAAAGGCATTATTCCATGCAAATTGGATTATTGCATTAGCATTGCATGAAATGTGATTTCACATGCAATTGGAATTTAAGAAACCACCCTAAACGTTGCATGCAAAAGAGAGGTTAATGCAAAAGAATTAATTCATGAAGTGGGGGTTTCATCCTCAAACGTTGCATGCATGAATGGGGTTAATGCATGAATTGGAATTTAATGCATGTAAATGTGGATTAATGCATGATAAAGGTGATTTGAGAAATCTCCTTAAGGTGGAGATTAGATCTCAAGTTTTATGCTTGCATCGTTTTGTGTTCCTTGCATCCCTATTTTCCCTTCTTTTGTAGAAAACCTTGGTTTTTGGTTGCTAGCACAACCAAAGGTGTTTTCTTCATCTCCAAGATACGGTTCATGTGGATACATTAGAGATACGATTGTTCTTACCGTATTGAGATCCGACTGCGTTTGGATTAGCGGGATTGCGAAGGGCTCGCATCGAAGGTATATTTCTTCATTTAGATAAGATCTAGATTAAAGAAAATGACTTATATATTTTGCATGGATCTCTGGAGGGATCTAGTTTATTTTTGTTTCCGCTGCAGTTGTGCGAAGTATTTGGTCGCGATATTATGAATGTCATGATCCGAAATTTCCCTACACGAGGCCGAATATCTGCTTTGCTGTGGGCATGGTTAGCAGATATCAAAGTAATCCAGGAGAGGGACATTGGACTACGGTAAAACATATATTGAAGTACCTGAGAAGGACTAGGATTATATACTAGTATACCAGGTAGATCAATTACTCCCTGTGGGTTACACAGATTCTAACTTCCAATCAGATAGGGATAACAGTAAGTCTACCTCAGGTTTTGTGTTTACTTTGGGAGGTGGAGCCATTGTATGAAGGAGTGTCAAGCAGAAATACGTGGCAGACTCCACCATGGAAGCTGAGTATGTGGCATCCTCTGAGGCAGCCAAAGAAGTTGTATGGCTCAGGAACTTCTTGATGGACTTGGATGTGATTCTTAGTTTGCCCAGAACTATCACAATTTATTGTGATAACAATGGTGCAGTTGCAAACTTGAAGGAACCATGAGCCCATAAGGCAAGTAAACACATAGAGCACAAGTACCACATGATATGAGAGATCGTAAAGCGAGGAGATGTTGTTATCGCTAAGATTGCATCAGAGGATAACCTGACAGATCCTTTCACTAAGGCCTTCCAGTGAGAGCTTTTGATAGGCATGTGGAGGGAATGGGAATTAGATGTATGACAGTTTGATGGTAGCATAGTCTTTTAGTATAAGTGGGAGATTATTGGGATGTATACTGAAAGCCTAGCCTTTGTATGAACATCTTCATTTTTAAATAAGAATCACATGATCATTGTTTGCATATTTATAGATATACATATTGTCTAATACTTTACATTGTAGATAACATGGGGTGTGGTGTATCACAGAAGATCATGTTATCAGTTCTTTGTAGAATATAAGTAGTGGCTCACAACCAAGATGGTTTTGGACAAACCATTGGTATAGTTGTAGTGTAATTTGGTATTGGTTTATCTTGACTATAGAATTACACTAGTACACTTTGTGTGTATTGAGCAGGACCGATTTAGAGGTGATTCAATTTATACTGACTGTATAATTGAATCGAACCTCGGATATTATGGTGTACATGCTCTTAATCTCGATATAATAATGGGCACATGTACTTAATATTTATTTCTTTGATTTACCAATGGGTGAGATTTATGGGTTAAATCAATAGGCCCGGTAAGTTGGGAAATGATATTATTTACATGGTGTACCATTGATTATAGGAGGAAACCATGTCCTATGTATTAGGATGATGATGTCCCCTTGAGGAGCTCATAAGGATCATCATGTAAATCCTACAGGTGGACTTGGTCCAGCATGATGATAAGGTAGAGTGGTACTACTCATGGAGTTAGATGTTAATTAATTAATTGTTAGTAAATTAATTAATTAACGGACATTCAATATCTTAAACACGGAGAGATATTTGTACAATTAATATATGGAGCTCATATTTAATTATGGGGGTTGGTGAGGTAGATCAATGATAATCCTCTAGTGGAATGGATTATCATTAATGGATCGGTTTTTATGTGGGTCGGATCCATTGGGTGGCCAAGATCCAACTCCTCCTCATGACCCCTATTATATCCTATAAAAACTCTCATGAAGCCTAGATCCAACGGACACAATTAAAAGGAGGCTTGGCCGAAATTTATAAATAGGAGGCAAGGCTTGGGCAACAAGAAGTTTCTTTGGATGCTAGGGTTTGCTTTCAAGGCTTGGGCAGCAAGAAAGGAGTTTGCGTGGAAGGCTTAGGGCTAGGGTTTGGCTTCTCCTTGTGGGCGGCGACAACCTAGGGATTTTCTTCTCCTTCCCATCTCTTTGGGCAGCGCCATCTCTTCCTTGTCTTAGGGCCAACGGCAAGAGGTTGAGGGTTTAGCCTTTCTTCTTTCTCTCTTGGCCAGCGCCTCTCCTTCTTACTCTCCTTGGCCGGCGGCAACAACCAAGATAGGTGTCTTGGTGGTTGGCACTAGATAAGAGAAGAACAGTTTGGTTATCTTCCCTTGTTTGGAGTGAGCAAGGAAGGGAAGATACGAGATCTAGGAGGCTTCAATTCTTGGAGGATCATTGCCCACACAACCTTCAAGAAGAGGATAGGTCATATGATAGAAGATCAAGAGGTAAACAAGAGGTATAATTCTTGTTTTGGTTTCTTTTTGTTCTATGTAATTGTTTACAATTGTATAATCATGGACCCCGATAATAAACACAAAAACCAGCGATCCGTACATTATCTATTCCGTAGCTAAATGAGGAAAAGAGTTAGGTTGCTTGAACAACAAGTTTGTTCAAGCGTCCACTCAAATCGAATAACACGATGATGAATCGGTTGCTTGAGTAATCCATTTTCGTCCGGGATAATTTTTTTTAATCCAAGGACGCGAGATAGGATCACCATGTACAAGCAACCGAAGCGAAGCGAGATGCGAAGCTTCAACCTTCATAATCATCATTCATACATTAATAAAATTTATTTAAGGACTATTGCACGATTTGAAGTCCCATGCATAAGGGAATCAAATAGCGTTGCTTTAGAAAAATGCATGAGACCTTAGTTTAGGATGAACAAAACCCACATCTCACATCATATTGACATGTGTGTGTATTGATACACCCTAGAAACATGTGAGATGTTAGGAAATGAGTTAAGTTCAAGGTGCATAGTGTTTGCATCTAGATGAATTCAAACTCATCTTATACCACGGATGAATCATGAGGAAAACTTATATACAAATCAAGTGCATTAAGCCCATAGACCATGGTTCAATATAAGGTTTTGAAAACATTTTAAAATCATTTTGAAAAACCTTGGTGAAGCCTATCTTTTGATAGCAATCACCATTGAGAAGATTGAAACAAAGTTGGCTAAAAACAATGAAAGTTTCAATGCTTTTGAACTTTGCATCATTCTTTGATTTTATAAGTTATTTTCATAGAAAACTATTTTTCCCCTATAGTGTGTGGCATAAGTAATATGTGGTCGAAATTTCACGATTTTTTGAATTTTCTAGAATTATTTATGCATTTCTAAAGATGGTTTGAAAATGTAGTTTCGACAAAGTCAGAAACTAGTCAAGGCGGCGCCTCGACTGGAGCTGCTATCACTCGACTGGAAGCTTTCTCAGTTGATTGTTAACTGAACCAGTCGACTGCCAATGCTGATTTCGGGTATACAAGGTCTGTTTAGCCTGATTTCAGCTATGTTAGGCTACCCTAACTGCTCCTAACCCTAGGATATGTTTTGAAAAATATTATAAATGGCGAAAATCCATTGGATATGGATTAGGAGAGTTTTTTAGGGTGTGTAGCAATTTTAAGATGTGTGAAAGCTCAAGGTTGAACTTTTGCCCTTAATTTTGAGGGTTTAGTGTTCCTATAGGCTTAGGGACTCTCCAAGGACATTGTTGGTGCAATGGTCAAGGGGGAGCAAGCCTTTAGGAGGAGGTTATCCATCATGAGATAATGGATGTGTTCTTCCTCATGAGGGGGAGAATTGGGAGAAAGCTTAGAGTTTGAAGGATTGCCTCTCTTTAGTGATATGAGACTTATCACTAGGAAGAGTGAAGACATCCTAGATGTTTTCTTAGACAAAGGGGGAGATTGTAAGATCTCTTTAGTATATGAGACATTGATACCCTTAGGGAGAGCCTTTTTGATGTATGTCTAAAAGGGGGAGAATTCGAGTGGAATTTCCAATTTGGACAATTGGGAGAATTGGATTGAGTTAGTGTTCTAACTCAAAAGTATTTGGTTTTTATCAAACATCAAAAAGGGGGAGATTATTGGTGCAATCAACCCAGGTCATGATTGACCAGACTCGAGTTTGACTCAAGTAGTGTTTTGATGTTTGATGATGAGTTGACCATTGTTTGACAATGGGTTGACCATATGATGGAGAAGTCCAAGTGGGACACTTGGCATGGAAAGTCCAAGCATGAGTCTTGGCAATGGTAAAGTCCAAGTCTTGAGTACTTGACATCGAAAGTCCAAGCTTGAGTCTTGGCAAGGGAAAGTCCAACATAGGTTGGCAAAGGAAGTCCAAGGGTTGATATTGGTGGCATAAAGTCCAAGGGTGGAGTCTTGGTAGCATAAGTCTAATGGTTGGCGGTGTAAAGTCCAAGCGTGTATCTTGCTAATGTAAGCCTAATGTCCCTTAACGATGTAGACTAGCTTAACATGACTATAGCCGATGGAAGCACCTGAAGGCTAGTGTATGGATGACCAAGTCATGGATGACTTGGAGGGATCCAATAGGCATAAGGCTGATGGAGGTGGCTTGAAGACTTTAGGTCTAGGCTAAGGGTGGTCTAGCAAGTATGAGGGCATCATACTTGCGGTAAACCTCATGGTTGAGGTGTATCAGTCGACTGGGGTCATAGACCAGTCGACTGGTCAAGTGTTTTGACACTTGGCAGCCGAGTCGACACTGAGCAGTCAATGTCGACTGGCAATCGACTACAGCCGAGTTGTGGCTACAAATGCAAGGCGCCTCGACTGGCGCCTCGACTTGAGGCCCAGTCCAGGCGGCACCTCGACTTCCTCGATTGCGATCGAGCAGATGCAAGGCGCCTCGACTGGCGCCTCGATTGGGGACCCAGTCGAGGCGGCGCCTCGTTTGTCCTTGAGCAGTCGACTGCCATGGAGGGCAGTCAACTGCTGGTAAGGGCAGTCGATTGATAAGGTATACGTTGAAGTTTTTCCAATGTGGATTAAGTCATTGTGAGACAACGGCTACAGGAGCAGTCGACTATTGTGTATGAGTAGTCGACTGCTAGGTGAAAATTAACCTGAGTTACAGTTTTAAAGGGAGCTCGAAGGAATGGTTTTTGGCAGTGATTTCTGGGGCGATTTGCTGATGCAAATTAGGGTCTTCAAGTGCGGTTCAAGCAATCAAATAAGCAAGCATCCAAAGCAATTGTTGTAAAGTTTTCTTTATGTTATTTTGTGTATTTTATTTGTAATTGCTTGTATTTCCTTGTATTACTTATGTAATCATTGTAAGAGGTTTCTCCACCTCTGGTGTATCCCTGAGAAGAAGTGTTTTTGATTAGTGGTGGTGTGTGCATCACTAGACCTCACTCAAGCTCAATTCGTGGAGTAGGAACCCTAAGGATCCGAACCACGTTATATCGCTTGTCTTTGTGCTTGTGTGTTTTTATTCATATTGGACTTTTGATTTCTACTGCATACTAACATAATTGTAGACAAGCATGATCAAATTCTGTCAAGCCAATGAGAACGCGCCATTCACCCCCTTCTAGCACTCACCGAAGTTCCTAGAAAAGCTAAGTGACGAGTCTGCAAGACCAAAGGTAAGCTCCGGGTGTGGAGCGGTGGTAAGGACGCGTCCTCGGTTAGAAAACAATCCTAGGTGTCGATCCGACCAAGGCTTCCGGAGGAATGCCGAAGTTGAGATCGGATGGTCAAAGGACTGTCACACTGCATGGCATTATGTATCTCTTGTGCTAACCTTGTGTTGTAGGAATTCTCAAGTGCAGCAGTCGACTGTGGTGTCAGTAGTCGACTAAATGCAGTTGACTGCGAAAAGGATCAGTCGACCGATGTCAACGAATCAACCTAGTGCAAAAGGTCAAAGAGATAGAGATCGATGCCGCCACCTTATGATAAGATAAGCTTCCACCTCAAGATAAGATCCATGAGTTTTGGATCTGGATCGGGACATATTCCAAGGAGACAATCTATAAAAGGAAGAGAAGACTCAAACCCATCAATCAATCAATGAACTCTTAAGTGTGTCGTCTCTCCACAATCCTTCGTGCTACAACGCTACTCCGACCGTGCATCCGCTACAAGTTATTTGTCAGTATCTTTTACTTCTTAATTATTATTTGCAAAGAGGAGAGATAAGGTTGTTACCTCTTCCTCTGCATCATTGTATTAGGTTATCTCTTACCTCTAACGAGGAAGAGATTTTTAGTGCTTTTCCCTTCGGAAGCGATCAAGGATCGCCGGACTTTGGATTAGTAGTTAGTGGGCTATGAACCAAGTAAAAAAATACTTGTGTTGTTGGTGCAGGGGCACCAGATAATCGAACTTAGGTTTTGATTATGGAAAATATCCAAAATTAAGGTCATATTGTTATCTCATGAGCTGAATTAAGTGTGCAGGAAATGATTAAGCTAAGCCGAAGGTCAGCGACACCAAGAGAATCCCGAGTCGAGAAACCGTGATGGTCGGGCTACACCAGGAGAACTTCGTGGGAGTCGAAGAACCCAGGTGAAGACCGAAAGCAAAGCGATAGATCATAGAGGACCAGAGGTAAGCACGAGTGTGAAGAGAGATGGTAAGGTCATGTCCTCTGTATGGGGATGACCGTAGGTGGCGATCCGACTAAGACTTCCAGTGGAAGATCTAGGTCGAGATCGAATGGTAAGGAACCGTCATATTTATCATATTCTGTGCTAACTTCTTACTGCAGGGAAGTGGCCAGGCTGGCAGTCGACTATTGGCTATTGGCAGTCGATTGCTACACATCAGTCGACTGATGAAGGACATCAATCGACTGATGGCGACGAATCAGCCTTGTACGATAGGTCAAAAAGGATAACGTTTGACGTAGCCACTTCGCGATAAGATAAGGTGCCACCTCATGATAAGTTTCACAAATTGAGGATCTAGATCCAGACTAATTCCAAGGCATGAGTCTATAAAAGGAGGGGAGGACTTGAACCCAAAGATCATTAATTTTCTCCTAAGTGCTCCCACAACACCAAGGTTCTGCATCAACGCTACAACGTCGTAACGCCGACGCCGCACCAAGTTTCAACTCCTTAAGCTTTAGTATCTCAGTTAGTTATTTCATTACTTTGTACTCGAAGCTTTTTTCGTAAACGAGGTGAGGTAGGCTTGTTGCCTCATCCTCGAGTTTTGGTTTTGTTGTGATCGTTGTCTCCTACCTCCAACGAGGAGGAGACTCTATAGTGAATTGCCCCTTCGTATGCGGTCAAGGATGGCGGAGCCTTGGAGTAGCAACCGCTGGGTTGTGAACCAAGTAAAAATAAATTTATCATATTTATTTTTTCGCTACATCTCTTTATTTTTAATCGATCGAACGAAAAGATTTATGTGTGCTATTAACCCCCCTCTAGCGCTCTTTTTCGATCCAACAATTGGTATCTGAGTAGGGGCGCTAAGATTTGATGCAACCACCAATCTAGCATTTTTTTGGTTTTCTTTTCATTTTAAGTTGTTCTCCCGCACTACTAATCCAAGACAAAGTCTTAGTACCCTTTTTTTGGTTGTGTTTGCAAGGATCAATTGAACTATTCGCTTTTGGTGTTACCGATGGTAACATAGGCATAACTTTTCATACAAGTGGACCCACAAAATGTGCTACCCACAAAATCGAAGATCTCTCAGAGATCTACACTTTTTACAAGGGTTTACCCTTGTAAAAAGCTGTTTTCATCCCCAAAAAATGACGTTTGGTACCCTTTCAAGGACATCGAAGGTCGTAAGTTTCTAGTTTTTGTTTAGCTTTTTTATTTTTTCGTTTATTTATTTTTATTTCTTATTATTTCCTACATTACTAATCCAAGACTAAGTCTTGGAATTCCTTTTGATTTTTATTCGTGTTTTGCAAGATAATTAATGTCTCACATTAAGGGGTGTAGCACCACCCGACCTCCATTCTTTAATGGAAATGATTTTTGTTATTGGAAAGGTCGGATGGAGTGTTTCTTTAAAACACAAGTTGAGACTTGGATAATAATCCAAACCAGCTTTGCTCTACCCACCAATGATCAAGGGAAGCCTTTGGACTTCGACAAATGGACCAATGCAATCAAGAGGCAAATCGAAGCTGATGCAAAAACAACCCAAATGTTGCAATGCGGCTTGTCGAAGGAGGAGCTCAACCGAATTGGACCGTTCATTAGCTCCAAAGACCTCTGGACCAAGTTAATCGAGCTACACAAAGGGACATCCGATGCTAAGTTATGCAAAAGAGACTTACTATAGAATAAATTATATAATCTAAAGATACAGGATCACGAGACTGCTTCACAACTTCATGCACGGATCCAAGACATCTTGAACGGACTACATGCCATCGGAAAAAAGGTAGACAATCGAGACATAATAAGGTATGCACTAAATGCCTTCCCTAGGACCACCTTGTGGGCACCCATGGTTGATGCCTACAAGGTTTCTAAGGACCTTTCTAAAATTAGGTTGGATGAGCTCATTTTGGAATTCAAACTTCACGAACAAACTAACGCGGTCCGGGCCGAGAGAGGTATTGCTTTTCTTGTAGGTCAAAGAAGAAAGGAGAAGAGCTAGCCACCTCCCGAGCAAGAAGAAGGATCCGAACCCGAGGGCGAACTCGAGTCCGAATCTGAAGAGGAGGCCGCAAAAGTAAACATGGTCCGAAGAATAATCCAAAAAGAAAGGGAGCAGTCAAAGAACAAGAAGAAGGGGCATTGTAAATCAAAAATGAAGCCAAAGCAAAAGGGATCTAAGAAGGCCTTTCATGCAACGTGGGAGGAACAAAAAGATCAAGACGATGACTTAGCATTCATGGTAAAATCGGTAGAGTTCGAGTCCGAGTTTGAATCCGACTACAAATCTAATTCTGACTCCGACTTCGAGGATGAATTCGAGTCAAGACTCAAAGATAGATCAAAATAAAAGATTAAGGTAGGTCATTCATTAATTGTAAACTTATATCATGAAATTAAGTTGCTAAATAGAAAATTGACTAAGTCCGAGTCTAGAGTTGAGTCGTTACTTGACGAGGTTTAAACCCTCAAGCAAGAAGCTACTCTAACCTCTTCAACTAGTCAAGTTCATGAGGGAAACTCAACTCAAGTTGAAAAACTTGAGGAGGAGAATTCTCTCTTGAAAGGACGAGTTCAAGAGGTCGAGGCTAGGTTGGAAAGGTTCACGTTGGGATCCAAGAATCTTAACCGACTACTTGGAACTCAAAGAGTCGTGTACAACAAAATCGGACTCGAATTTAGATCAACAACTACGAACAAATCGTACATGTCTATTGTGAATCGTAGTCATCAAAGAGTCAATGAATGGGTCCCAAAAAGTTTATTAAATTCACATATAAGGACCAATAAGTATTGGATTTCCTAGGATCAAATCCACTATGTGGATAGACCATGTTGGTTCAATGGTCTAGGGGGAGCTAGTACTAAATTAAATAGTGTACCCACTTTCTTAGTTAAAGCTTTGCATGCTTAGTTAATCCTTGTTTTAATTGTTAGAATGGTTAGATAGGACAAATAGTTAATCAATCTTGACAACATAGTATCAGGACGCGACGAGATGATAGTATGTTAGGGAAACAACGTTTCATGTATTTGAGCTAGATAAGGCATATCTAGCTTGGTGCACTTGGCTGAGTTGAACTAGTTGAAGCTACCTCGCCGTATCCTAAACTAGTTAGACCAGGAAGTAATCTTAAGTGAATAAAGTAATCAATTTCTTAAATTTGGCTTTGTCTAATGAAGTGGTCGTTGTTCCGATCAAAGAAGGCCTTTGTACCTCGCCACGACCTGGAAGCCAATTTCTTGAAAAGCTTACTTGACGAACTAAGGATTAAATCCAAATTCAATCCAAGGTTGACTAACTTTAATCAAGTTAAAATCATCTCACAAAACATATAAGGCAAATGCATTTTTGAGACACATAGAATGGGTGAGATGTTAAGGATAATTGAAATACACTTAACACAACTTTTTCAAAATGCTACTTATTTTCTTGCACTTAAAGAATAATTAAAACTTTGATTGGCTAATACTAAGTATACAACTCCTTAGGCCAAAGTTTAGCGCCCCTTAAATCTCTTATATTTCATATATTTGACTAAGGGGGAGAGCAAACTAACCCTAAGGGTTATATTACAAACCTTTGAAGTTCTTTTTGAAAATAAACTTATAAGTATTTTTCAAAAACTTATTAAATTGTTGGTGCAAAGGGACACACCTTGAACCAATCTATCTAACTAATGCTAGACGCATGCTTGGACTCATAGTTGATTTATCCTTAATACTTTTAGATGCATGTTGTTTTTAAATCTCTATTTTGTATAAACACCCTTACATTTTTTTTTGATTTATGGAAAAAGGGGAGAAGAGCAAAAGTTAAGTGGGAGTAACACAAAATTTATTTTAAAAATTAAAGTATCTCTTTCAAAACTCACCTAGGGTTAACGGGGAGTTTTGAAATAACATTTATCATTTACTCTACTTGTTTCATGCTTTAATTTCCCTTAACTTTGTGTCGGTTTGCCATAGATCAAAAAGGAGGAGATTGTTGGTGTAGAGTCACCAGATAATCGAACCTAGGTTTTGATTATGGTAAAGATCCAAAGTTAAGGTCATATTATTATCTCATGAGCTGAATTAAGTGTGCAGGAAATGATTAAGCTAAGCCGAAGATTAGCACACCCAGAGAATCCCGAGTCAGAAAATCATGGTGGTTGGGCAACACTAGGAGAACTTCGTGGGAGTCGAAGAATCCAGGTGAAGACCAGAAGCAAAGAGACAGGTCATAAAGGACCAGAGGTAAGCACGAGTGTGAAGTGTTGGGAAAACTCCGGATCTGATGTTCACAACATCGCGGGCGAATACTTCGCACAACAACAGTAGAAATAATAATTATACCAGATCCCACCAGAGATCCATGCAAAACTATATAAATCGTTTTCTATATTCTAGTCTAGATCTTATCTAGAGGAGGAATATACCTTCGGTGCGTGCCCTTCGCAATCCCGCTTTTCTAAACATTGTCGGATCTCAATACGGTAAAGGTAATCATATATCTATGGTATCCACACTAACACCCACACTAGCTTTGGAGTCACGTTGTGCTAGCAACCCCTAGCAAAACGCCAAGAACTCTTTTGGAAGAAGAAGGAGAGGAAGGAGGAGATGAGAGAATTCTTTCTCTTTGCCCTTTTGGCTTGCACGGCCAAACACAAAAGACACAAAATTATTCTCCATGTGAAACACCAAAAAGGTCATTTAAACCATTAGCCATCAATGCCATTATCTCCCCATTAAGAACTCTCTTAATACCAAGACCCTTGGTATTCCCTTCTTTAGTTCTCATCATGAATACCAAGCCCTTTGGTATTCCTATGCATGATTAATCAAATTAATCATGCATTATGATGAATCATCTTCCATGGTTCAACTTGAGTCTAACTCAAGTTTAACCAGTTTGAGTCTAACTCAAATCTTGGCCATATGCTCAATTGTCCTTTTAGTCCAACTAAAATAAACCATCTCCAAAATAGAATGTCATTTGTGTGTGACCCCATAGGCTCTTGTAACGTTGGCAATGTATCTAAAACCCTTTTAGATACATAAGCAATGAGCATCATCTAGCAATACATCATTGCTACCCAAGTTATAAGATCGTCGAGATCCGAAAACCTTTCTGTGACTATTATCATGTATGACGGTGTCCTTCTATCTCAGATATCTTAGATCGATCAATGAGGCATAGACCGTGTCATCCCCTTATCGATCTTTATGTTTCTTGATCCCCAAGTAGACACACTCAAACAAATGAGCTCAATATCTCATATTGACTCATTTGAGCATGACCATGCATTTCGTGGTCCTACTCTATCAAGAGGCCAAAGATATCACTCCTGTCATATAGGAGGGATAGATCCCATTTACATCACTCACATCCCTCTGCATGATTCATTACATACCCAGTGATCGCCGTTATAGTCACCCTGTTACGGTGTGACGTTAGACGATACCAAAGTACATAACTCCTTATGTAGGGAACCATAGTGACTTCAGGTCTAAGGACTATTCATAACAATAGTCACATTAGAAAGTATATGACACTCATATAACGATCCATGATACTTTCACATGGCGGGTTAATTCAGTATATATATTCTCCAATATATATACCCATGTGTCAATGTGATATCACATATCCAAGACTTGTGAGATCAAGTCATCCATTGACCTACATGCTAGTCTCAATGTATTAATATTGTCCTTGTATATTAATACTTGACTAGGAATATTAAGAATAGTGTTCTCTACAACTTCTCATAATCAATTCTACTAATTGATAAACTGTAGATTAGAACCTACTATTCAAGAGCATTATTATATTTATTTTAGCTGGCACATGCATAAAGTAAATATAATAAATAATCCTTGTCTTTTATTAATGAAATATGATACACATGATCCCTAATCAATCATCTCATGATTGACACTACATCTCATGATTAACACTAAGGGATGACACTAACATGAAGAGAGATGGTAAGGTCGTGTCCTCTGTACGGGGATGACCGTAGGCGGCGATACGACTAAGACTTCCAGTAGAAGGTCTAGGCCGAGATCGGACGGTAAGGAAATATCATATTTACCATATTCCATGCTAACCTCTTACTGCAGAAAAGTGACTAGGCTGGCAGTCGACTGCTGGCTATTAGCAGTCGACTTTTGTTCATCAGTCGACTGATGGCGATGAATCAGCCTTGTGCGCTAGGTCAAAAAGGATAATGTTTGACGCCGCCACTTCGCGATAAGATAAGGTGCCACCTCATGATAAGTTCCACAAATTGAGGATCAGGATCTAGACTAATTCCAAGGCACGAGTCTATAAAAGTAGGGGAGGACTCGAACCCAAAGATCATTAATTTTCTCCTAAGTGCTCCCACAACGTCAAGGTTCTGCATCAATGCTACAACTCTGTAACGCCGATGTCACACCAAGTTTCAACTCCATAAGCATCGGTTGCTCAGTTAGTTATTTCATTACTTTGTACTTGGAGCTTTTTTCATAAATGAGGTGAGGTAGGCTTGTTGCCTCATCCTCGAGTTTTGGTTTTGTTGTGATCGTTGTATCCTATCTTAAATGAGGAGGAGACTCTATAGTGAATTGCCCCATCATACGCAGTCAAGGATCACGGGGCCTTGGAGTAGCAACCACTAGGTTGTGATCAAGTAAAAATAAATTTGTCATATTTATTTTTTCGCTACATCTCTTTATTT
The DNA here is from genome assembly GCA_025175895.1 of Wurfbainia villosa. Classification (NCBI taxonomy): domain Eukaryota; kingdom Viridiplantae; phylum Streptophyta; class Magnoliopsida; order Zingiberales; family Zingiberaceae; genus Wurfbainia; species Wurfbainia villosa. The sequence goes on from CM045995.1 coordinate 31,649,008, forward strand.
TTAATCGAACGAACGAAAAGATTTACGTGCGCTATTCACCCCCCTCTTGCCCTCTTTTTCGATCCAACATATGTTTTGTGTTTTAGTTTTCTACTGCGTACTTTATTTTAATCGATGAAAAGAAAAGTTTTTACGATCGCTATTCACCCCCCTCTAGCGACGCTTCTCGATCCAACAAGAGGCTAATTGATTATCTTTTCGAGCATGCTTGTTGCTCGCTTCGATATTGAAAATGTCACTGGATACGTCTAACGTATATATACCATTGCATAAAATTTCAATCCCATAAAGAACGCCATTAAAAGTTATGTAACAACAATTGTTACTAAAAGTCAAATGGTACCCATTTCTATTTAAGCAAGAAATAGAAACAATGTTCTTTATTAACGAAGGAATATAATAGCAATTATCCAGTTCTAAGACAAGTCTTGTAGGGAGCTTCAACAAATATGTTTCGATGGCGACTGCAACAACCTTTGCTCCATTGCCAACTCGCAAATTTGATTCTCTCTTGATGAACCTTCTTCTATTCCTTAGCCCCTATATGTCTTTACATATATGTGAGCCACACCCAGTATTCAATACCCAAGTGTCTAAGGAACTAGAATGACAATCAATAACGAAGATACCTGAAGAGGATGGGGCTTCTGATGCCTTCTTCTTCTTCTTCTTCACGGCCTCAAGATAAATCTTACAGTTTCTTCGCCAATGACCCTCCTTGCTGCAATGATGGCAAGTGCCCTTTTGAGCTGGTTCTGCCTTCTTAGCCTTCTTCTTCCCCTTATGTTGTTCCTTTGATTTCCTATTAGAACCTTTCTTTAAGGAATCAACTAACAACACCGTCTTCTCATCATGCTTCACAGAAGGTTCCACAATCTTCAGCATATTGAGGAGTTCAGGAATGGTGGATTCAAGTTTGTTCATTTGGTAGTTCATCACAAACTGTGAGTAACTCTTTGGCAAACAATGTAGAATTAAGTCAATACTTAAATAATGATCCATCACAAACCCGAGTGTAGCAAATTGCTTGATGTACCCATTCATCTTTAGCACAAATTGCACCACAAATGAACCTTCTTGCATCTTAGAGGTGAAGAGGACCTTAGAGACTTCGAACCTTTTGGATCTCGCTTTCTCATCAAACAACTCATGAAGATGAAAAACTATGGTATTAGCATCCATATTCTCATGCTGCTTCTGAAGCTCGGGTACCATCATGGCTAGCATGATTCAACTCGCCAGTTTAGAATCAGTTACATGTTTTTGATAGTTGCATCATCCTTAGGACGATTGGGAAGAGGTCTTCGAGGACATACTCAAGCTTTTCCACCTTGAGAATAATGAAGGTAGGAAACTTCACTTCCCACTTCAACTCGGTCGCTTATTCATGGCGATCCCTTGTACATCCCCGGATAAAAAAAATTTATCCTTGACAAGAGGGATTACCCAAGCTACCGTTTCATCGTCGTGCTATTCGATTAGAATAGTCACTTGAACAAACTTGTTGTTCAAGCCACCAACCTCTATTCTACGAATAGCCGCGGAATAGACGATGTACGGATTGCCGGCTTTTGTGTTTGTATTCGGGGTCCAAGTTAATTTAACCACAAAACAGAATATACAATATGTATATGATTGAAAAACAATTATAGACATGTTACAAAAGAAAATAAACAAGCGTTATACCTCTCGATCTTCTATTGTATGTCCTTCCTCCTTTTGGACATCGTGTGGGCAACGATCTTCCAAAAGTCGAAGCCTCCTAGATCACCAATCTTCCTTCCTTGCTCGCTCCGAACAAGAGGAAGTATAGAAACAAAACTCTTCTCCTTCCTTTAACCAACCACCAAGCACCAACCTTGAAGCTTGCCGCCGGCCAAGAGGAGAAGAAGGATGGTGGACGCCGGCCAAAACTCCAAGGGAAGATACCCTAGGCTTTGTTTCCACCAACCAAGGAGAAGAGATGAGGAGGTTGGACGCCAGCAAAGGAGAGAAAAGAGGAGAATAGGCACCGACCACCTAAGGAAGAAGAAGGAAAGAAGTTTCCTTATTTGTGGCCGCCCAACCTCTTTACCCTTGCCGCCCAAACCCTAGCCCCTCTTCTCTATCTCTTGCCGCCCACCCCCTTGCCTCATTTTATAGAGTTAGGCCTAAGCCTCCTTTAATCTCCACCGTCGGATCTAGAGATTTAATCTCCACTGTCGGATCTAGAGTTTTGTTTTCAACCATTGGATCTAGGATTCATGAGGTTTTAATAGGCTACAATAGGGACCATGAGGAGGGGTTGGATCTTGGCCACCCAATGGACCAAGCCCACATAAAGTCCGATCCATTAATGATAATCCAATCCACTAGAGGATTATCATTGATCTACCTCACCAACCCCCATAAGTTAATATGGGCTCCATATATTATTTGTACATTTTTCTCAACGTGTTTAAGATCTTGAATGTCCATCGATTAATTAATTTACTGACAATTAATTAATCAACATCTAACTCCATGAGTAGTACCACTCAACCTTATCATCATGCCGGACCAAGTCCACCTTCAGGATTTACATGATGAACCTTATGAGCTCCTCAAGGGGACTTCATCATCCTAATATATATGACACGGTTTCCTCCTATAATCAACGACACACCATATAAGTAATATCGTTTCCCAACTTACCGAGCCTATCGATTTACTCTATAAATCTCGCCCATTGGTTAATCAAAGAAATGAATACTAAGTATATGTGTCCGTTATTATATCGTGATTAAGAGAATGTACAATATAATATCTGAGGTCCAATTCGATTATGTAGTCAGCAATGAATCTAATCACCTCTAAGTCAGTCCTGCTCAATACACACAAAGTGTACTAGTGTGATTCTATGGCCAAGACAAACCAATACCAAATCACACTACAACCATACCAATGGTTTGTCCAAAGCCATCTCGATTTTGAGCCTTTACTTATACTCTACAAGGAGCTGATAACATGATCTACCGTGTGATACTACATACCATGTTATCTATAATGTAATGTATTAGACAATATGCATAATCACAAATATGCAAACAATGATCATGTGATTCTTATTTCAAAATAAAGATGTTCATAAAAAAGATAGACTTTTCAGTATACATCTCAACAAATAATTCATAGGTTTCTAATCCAGTCCAAGAAGTTCAGCCTAGTCAACTTATTTGAATCCAAAATAGAGCGCAAGTTTAAAGACGTCATGATCATGTGATTTACCTAAAATTACAAATCGAGCATATATGAGAAAGATGATTTAAAATGCATCAGCATACATTTATATATCTCATACATTTTTCAAATTCAAAAACCCTTAAAATCAATTTGGGAGATCGTAGGTCCATCACCGAATGGGTTGATATCCAATATAGATAAAAACAACCTTGGAGAGGGTCCAACAAGTCGTTCATTGCTACGATGGTAGGTATCAAATATACCAATTGTTGGGATGTATACTGAAAAGTCTATCTTTTATATGAACATCTTTATTTTGAAATAAGAATCACATGATCATTGTTTGCATATTTTTGATTATGCATATTGTCTAATACATTACATTGTAGATAACATGGTGTGTAGTGTCACACAGTAGATCATGTTATAAGTGAAGGGTTTTGTCCTGGAACCGAAGCTCTTATACCACATGAAGGTGAAGAAACTTCGCTTCCCACTTCAACTTAGTCGCTTGTTCATGGCAATCCCATCGACGTCCCCAGATTAAAAAAATTTAATCCTAGACAATAGGGATCACCCAACCAACCATTTCATCGTCATGCTATTCGATTTGAGTAGTCACTTGAGCAAACTTGTTGTTCAAGCAACCAACCTCTATTCTACGATTAGCCACGGAATAGACGATGTACGAATCACCGATTTTTGTGTTTGTATTCGGGGTCCAAGTAAATTTAGCCACATAAAAAAATAAACAACCACATACATAATACAAGAGAACACTAATCAAAATAAACAAGATTATACCTCTTGTTATACCTCTTGATCTTCTATTGTATGTCCTTCCTCCTTTTTGACGTCGTGTGGGCGACGATCTTCCAAAAGTCGAAGCCTCCTAGATCACAAATCTTCCTATCCTTGTTCTCTCCAAACAAAGGAAGATCAATAACAAAACTCTTCCTCTCCTTACTTGCGCCAACCACCAAGCACCAACTTGGTGTCTGCCGACCAAAGGAGTGGATGAAGGAGATGGGTGCCGGCCATGAGCTCCAAAGGAAGAACCCTCACCCTTGTTGCTGTCGGCCAAGGACCAAAATAGGAAGAGGTTGGGCGCCGACCAAAGAAAAAGGAGGAAGAAGATGGGCGCCGGCTACCTTTGGAGAAGAAGAAAACAAACCCTAAAATTCTCCAATTGTTGCCGCCCAACTCCCTTTCCTAAACCCTAGCCGCCCAAGCCAAAACAGGCAAAACCCTAATCTCCCTTCCATTGGTTGCTGCCCAAGCCATAAGATCCTTTTTATAGAGCTAGGCTTAAGCCTCCTTTTAATCTCCACCATCGGTTCTAGGGATTTAATCTCAACCGTCGGATCTAGAGATTTAATCTCCACCGTCGAATCTAGAGTTTTATTTTCTATCATTGGATCTAGGCTCCAGGAGGTTTTAATAGGCTACAATAAGGACCATAAGGAGGAGTTGGATCTTGGCCACCAAATGGATCAAGCCCACATAAAGTTCGATCCATTAATGATAATCCATTCCACGAGAGGATTATCATTGATCTACCTCACCAACCCCCATAAGTTAATATGGGCTCCATATATTATTTGTACATTTATCTCCCCGTGTTTAAGATCTCGAATGTCCGTCGATTAATTAATTTACTGACAATTAATTAATCAACATCTAACTCCATGAGTAGTACCACTCAACCTTATCATCATGCCGGACCAAGTCCACCTGCAGGGTTTACATGATGAACCTTATGAGCTCCTCAAGGGGACATCATCATCCTAATATATAGGACATGATTTCCTCCTATAATCAACGATACACCATATAAATAATATCATTTCCCAACTTACCGAGCCTATTAATTTAATCTATAAATCTCGCCCATTGGTAAATCAAAGAAATGAATACTAAGTATATGTGCCCGTTATTATATCAAGATTAAGAGCATGCACAATATAATATCTGAGGTCCGATTCGATTATGTAGTCAGTAATAAATCGAATCACCTCTAAGTCAGTCTTGCTCAATACACACAAAGTGTACTAGTGTGATTCTATGGTCAAGACAAACCAATATTAAATCACACTACAACCATTCCAATAGTTTGTCCAAACCATCTCGGTTGTGAGCCTTTACTTATACTTTACAATGAACCGATAACATGATCTCCTATGTGACACTATACACCATATTATCTACATTGTAATGTATCAGACAATATGCATAGCCATAAATATGCAAACAATGATCATGTGATTCTTATTTCAAAGATTTTCATACAAAAGATAAACTTTTCAGTATACATCCCAACAATCTTCCACTTATACTAAAAGAGTATGCTGTCCTCATACTGCCATACATCTGATTCCCATTCCCTCCACATGCCTATCAAAAGCTCTCACTAGAAAGGCCTTAGTGAAAAGGTCTACCGGGTCATCCTCTGATGCAATCTAGGCGACAACAACTTCTACCTCCTTTACGATTTCTCGTATCAGGTTGTACTTGCGCTCTATATGTTTACTTGCCTTATGGGCTCGTGGTTCCTTCGAGTTTGCAACTGCACCACTGTTATCACAATAAATTGTGATAGTTCTGGGCAAACCAGGAATCACTTCCAAGTCCATCAAGAAGTTCCTGAGCCATACAACTTCTTTGGCCGCCTAAGAGGCTACCAAATACTCAGCTTCCATGGTAGAGTCCGCCACGCATTTCTGCTTGACACTCCTCCATACAATGGCTCCACCTCCCAAAGTAAACACAAAACCTGAGGTAGACTTACTGTTATCCCTATCTGATTGGAAGTCTGAATATGTGTAACCCACAGGGAGTAATTGGTCTACCTGGTAAACTAGCATATAATCCCTAGTCCTTCTCAGGTACTTCAATATATGCTTTACCACAGTCCAATGTCCCTGTCCTAGATTACTCTGATATCTGCTGACCATGGCTACGGCAAAGCAGATATCTGGTCGTACATAGCATCGCATATATGAGGCTTCCTACTGCCGAAGCATAAGGAACTGCCTTCATCTCCTCTATCTCCTCAGAAGTTCTAGGACACTTCTCCTTGGATAAAGGAACTCCATGCCTGAAAGGTAGAAAACCTTTCTTGGAGTTCTGTATGCTAAAACGATCTATAATGGTGTCCATGTATGAAGCTTGAGATAAGCACAACATCCTTTTCCTGCGATCCCTTATAACCTTGATCCCAAGGATGTGTCCCACTTCTCCCAAGTCCTTCATATCAAACTGTTTGGACAACCATACCCTTACGTCCGATAACACCTTGACATTATTGCCAATTAACAAAATATCTTCTACATATAGTACAAGAAATACTACTATGTTTCTGTCACATCTCTTGTATACACAAGACTCATCCGAACTTTGAATAGATCTATAAGACTGGATTACCTCATCAAAGCGGATGTTCCAAGACCTCGAAGCTTGCTTTAATCCATAAATGGACCAATTAAGCTTATACACAAGATGCTCTTTTCACTTTGCAATGAATCCCTCTGGTTTCTTCATATAGATGTTTTCCTCAAGACTTCCATTAAGGAAAGTTGTCTTGACATCCATCTGCCATACCTCATAATCCATATGAGTAGCAGTGCATAAGAGAATCCGGATAGACTTAAGCATGACTACCGGCGAAAAGGTCTCCTCATAATCGATACCCTCTTTCTGAGTATACCCTTTCGCAACAAGCCTTACTTTGAAGGTCTCAACCTTCCCATCTATTTCTCTTTCTTTTGTAGATCCACTTGGATCCAATGGTTCTTACACCATTAGGTGGTTCAACTAGCTCCCAGACCTGATTTGAATCCATAGATTCAATCTCATTATTCATTGCACTTTGCCAAGATACCACATCTTTATCTTGGATTACCTCGTCATATGTCCAGGGATCAGGTTCATGTTCGCCAGAGACCAAATCAGAAGATTCGTCCAAGAACATGAATCTATCAGGCTATCTCACAACCCTCCCACTACGACGAGGTATCACCTGTGTATCCTCCATGACACGCAGTGAAGTGACTTGTGCTATATCCTCTTGTACCGGTGGTACTAAAGAAGTGACTTCCCCTTTTAATTTCTTCAGAACAATCTTACTCATGGGCTTGTGGTTCATTACATAGTCTTCCTCTAGAAATCTGTCATTCGTACTAACGATTACCCTCTGATCTCTAGACCTATAAAACAAACCACCTTTCGTTCCTCTAGGATAGCCAACGAACATGCGTACTTCTGTACGAGGTTCCAACATACCAGCATCTACCTTCAGCACATGTGCTGGACTCCCCCAAATCCGAATATGTCTTAGACTAGGCTTTCACCCAGTCCACAATTATATGGGAGTAGAAGGCACTGATTTAGATGGAACCAAGTTCAGAATGTACACTGTCGTATCTAGAGCATATCCCCAGAACGAATCTGGCAACTCAAAATAACTCATCATCGATCTAACCATCTCCATAAGAGTCCTATTCCTTCGCTCTGCTACACTATTCTGCTGGGGTGTGCCAGGTGCAGACAATTGGGATTGAATCCCAGCCTTTGATAAGTAATTCCTAAACTCTCCCAAGAGGTACTCACCACCACGATCAAATCATAGTGTCTTGATACTTTTACCTTCACGTTTCTCCACATCAGCCTTGAATTCTTTGAACTTGTCAAAGCATTCAGACTTGTGGCGCATCAAGTAAATGTATCTATATCTTGAATAATCGTCTATAAAGGAGACGAAATATTCAAAACCACCTCTAGCCTGGATAGACATAGGACCACACAAATCAGAATGAACCAATTCCAACACATCTTTGGCTCTATACCCCTTGGCCTTAAAAGGCCTCTTGGTCATTTTTCCCTCCAAGTAAGATTCACAGGTTGGGAAATCTTCCACCACTAATGAACCCAGAGGTCCATCAACTATCAACCTTTAAATTTTGCTTATGGTAATATGACCAAGTCTTAGATGCCAAAGATATGTTTGGTTCATCTTCGAAGGTTCTTTTCTCTTATTGGAATTAGAAGATGAGTTATTAACTTCTATTTGCATCGTGGGAGCTTTTGGTTCCAGTGTATATATATTTCCTATGAATGTACCAGAACAGATAATCTCCCTATTCCTTTTTATAACAACTCTGTCATTAAAAGAAATAGAATATCCATCCATAAACAATTTAGAAATCGAAATTAAAATCTTTCTAAATAAAGGTACATAAAGGCAATTCTTAAGAACCAAAACTTTATTTTTCTCAAAAGACAAATAAATATCTCCCATTGCAACAATCGCCACCTTCATGGCATCGCCCAAGTATATAGTAATCTCCCCCTCAGCCAGTCGTCACATTTCTTGGAACCCCTGCAAGGTATTGTAGACATGATCAGTGGTTCCCTTATCTACACACCAGGTGCCGGTAGATAACACCGCTAAGCATGTTTCAACGACTAGACCAAAGGATATACCTTTGTTCTGCTTCCGATTGGGGCAGTCCTTCTTCCAATGTCCAGTCTGCTCGCAAGTGAAGCACTTGTCTTTCGGCTTCTTCACTCCTCCCTGAGATCCTCCCACCACCTTTCCCCCAACTTGTTTCTTCTTCTTCTTGCCTTTCGACTTAGAAGTAGAAATCTTTTGGGCAACCATGGCTTGCGCCTGAGCACTCTGATGAAAAAGCCCCTCTGCCACCTGGAGTTCTATCAAAAGCTCCGCCAATGAATACAACCTCTTATTCATGTTGTAATTCAGGCGAAACTACTCAAAACTCCTAGGTAGATACTGGAGTATGATATCGACCTAAGTTTCCCCATCAATGTCATCTCCAAGGACTTCTAGCTCATTTGCAAGTTTATGAGGACACTCTTCGAAGAGTACATACTTGTACTCCTCAGCAGTTAAGACAATATCTAGATTCCTTTTTCCAATCAACATAATTATCTACAGTAAGTTTATTTTCCTTTAGTATCACAGCAAGTGGACTGAAAGTCATTTTTGAAAAACCTAAAAATTACATAGATCAAAACTTTAGATTTCAAAAAATTATTGATTCCTCAAACAATAAAATTTTAAAATCAACCAACACCTCAAAACACCGAGAATATCGTATGCCACGATCGTGTGGACGTATACGAATTCTACATTTGTAAGAGGAGGTTTTACCCATTAATTTTACTATCTTGTCAACCTAACTTTTTGGCAAATAAAATTAATAGTTGGTTTCTCTTCGGCCCTACAAATAAAAGCAGTGACTCCGATGGGGAGGATACTTATATTTGTATCTAAGTGTTCACCATTACTAGGTATTAAGGCAATTATCTCGGGTTATGTGCCTTTCGATGGGGAAGTACACACGCTCCTTAATAATTTTCTATAACCATATTCGACCTTGTGATCCGCAAACAAAATCATCCGATGGGAAGGAAGGCACTCAGAGCTGACGCACAAGTTTGTTTGCATCACATGTCAAATCGTAATGGAGGCCGTGGGAATTTATAAAAATATCTATCTCCCACTTAGTAATTTGAAATTGAGGAATTTTCTAGCCTATGACATGCATATCAAACAATAAGCAATAAATATGAAAAATAATTATTTTCCAACTATTATAACTTTTGTCTTCAATATGTCTCTCGTCGTATCATCAACTTGTCCGCTCCTCCCTACGCCATGTACAAGCCATCCGGAGATCCGAGCCGAGAAAAATCTATTTTAATTTACATCCATCGATCCTATACTCCATGAGGGAGTGTACATGAAATCTAGATCGAAAGCAAACTAAAATAAAAGGAGTGACTAAACAATGTAGTATCTACTTACAGAAATTAAATACTAGCCTCGTCAACCCCGAGGATTCAACAAAATATACAATTACACACATACAATCACATACATACATATGGCCATAATAGTTGGATCCTATGCTTGCAACCAAAAAGTTAACCTATGCACATCCTACTATTATCTGACACATATAATATATGAAAAGTGCATAAAAGTAACCGAATCATAAACACACAAAACCGAAAACCGTGGCTCTGATACCACTTGAAGGGTTTTGTCCTGGAACCAAAGCTCTTATACCACATGAAGGTGAAGAAACTTCACTTCCCACTTCAACTTAGTCACTTGTTCATGGCGATCCCATCGAAGTCCCCAGATTAAAAAAAAAATTAATCCTAGACAATAGGGATCACACAAGCAACCGTTTCATCGTCGTGCTATTCGATTTGAGTAGTCACTTGAACAAACTTGTTGTTCAAGCAACCAACCTTTATTCTACGATTAGCCGTGGAATAGACGATGTACGGATCGCCAGTTTTTGTGTTTGTATTTGAGGTCCAAGTAAATTTAGCCACATAACAAAATAAACAACCACATACATAATACAAAAGAACACTAATCAAAATAAACAAGATTATACCTCTTGATCTTCTATTATATGTCCTTCCTCCTTTTGGACGTTGTGTGGGCGACGATCTTCCAAAAGTCGAAGCCTCCTAGATCACCAATCTTCCTATCCTTGTTCTCTCCGAACAAAGGAAGATCAATAACAAAACTCTTCCTCTCCTTACTTGCGCCAACCACCAAGCACCAACTTGGTGTCCGCCGGCCAAAGGAGTGGATGATGGAGATGGGTGCCGGCCAAGAGCTCCAAAGGAAGAACCCTCACCCTTGTTGCCGCAAGACAAGGAGAAGAATAGGAAGAGGTTGGGCACCGACCAAAGAAAAAGGAGGAAGAAGATGGGCTCCGACTACCTTTGGAGAAGAAGGAAACAAACCCTAAAATTCTCCAATTGTTGCCGCCCAACTCCCTTTCATAAACCCTAGCTGCCCAAGCCAAAAGAGGCAAAATCGTAATCTCCCTTCCATTTGTTGCCGCCCAAGCCATAAGCCCCTTTTTATAGAGCTTGGCTTAAGCCTCCTTTTAATCTCTACCGTCGGTTCTAGGGATTTAATTTCAACCGTTGGATCTAGAGATTTAATCTCAACCGTCGGATCTAAAGATTTAATCTCCACCGTCGGATCTAGAGTTTTGTTTTCCATCATTGGATCAAGGCTCCATGAGGTTTTATTGTTGGGATGTATACTGAAAAGTCTATATTTTGTATGAACATCTATATTTTGAAATAAGAATCACATGATCATTGTTTGCATATTTATGGTGATGCATATTGTCTAATACATTACATTGTAGATAACATGGTGTGTGGTGTCACACGGGAGATCATGTTATCAGATCCTTGTAAAGTATAAGTATAGGCTCACAACCGAGATGGCTTTGGACAAACCATTGGAATGGTTGCAGTGTGATTAGGTATTGGTTTGTCTTGACCATAGAATCACACTAGTACACTTTGTGTGTATTGAGCAGGACCGACTTAGAGGTGATTCGATTTATTGCTGACTACATAATCGAATCAAACCTCAGATATTATATTGTACATACTCTTAATCCCGATATAATAACGGGCACATATACTTAGTATTCATTTCTTTGATTTACCAATGGGCAAGATTTATAGATTAAATCGATAGGCTCGATAAGTTGGGAAATGATATTATTTATATGATGGGTCGCAGATTATAGGAGGAAACCGTGTCCTATATATTAGGATGATGATTTCTCCTTGAGGAGCTCATAAGGTTCATCATGTAAACCCTGCAGGTGGACTTGGTCCGGCATGATGAAAAGGATGAGTGGTACTACTCATGGAGTTAGATGTTGATTAATTAATGGTCAGTAAATTGATTAATCGACGGACATTCGAGATCTTAAACACGGAGAGAAAATGTACATATAATATATGGAGCCCATATTAACTTTTGGGGGTTGGTGAGGTAGATCAATGATAATCCTTTAGTGGATTGGATTATCATTAATGGATCAGACTTTATGTGGGCTTGATCCATTGGGTGACCAAGATCCAACTCCTCCTCATGGTCCCTATTGTAGCCTATTAATACCTCATGAAGCCTAGATCCAATGGATGGAAACAAAACTCTAGATCCAAAGGTAGAGATTAAATCTCTAGATCCGACGGTTGAGATTAAATATCTAGATCCGACGGTTGATATTAAATCCCTAGAACCAATGGTGGAGATTAAAACAAGGCTTATCCCTAAACTCTATAAAAGGAGGCCTTAGGGTTGGCGTGGAGGGGAATTAAAAAGCAAGGGAGGCTTGTAGTTGGCGGCAAGAAGCTTGGAGCTAGGGTTTGGAGTTGGCGGCACCAAATAAGGAAACTTATTCCTTATCTTCTTCTTCCTCAAGGTGGCCGGCGCCCATACAACCCTTTTCCAGCCCTTGGCCAACATCCAAACCACTTCAATCCCTTCTTTTTGGCCGGTGGAAACATAGCTTAAGGTCTTCCCTTGGAGCTTTTGGCCGGTATTCATCTTTCTCACCCTTTTCCTTGTTGGCCGACGGCAAGCAACTTGCTTGTTGCTTGTTGGTTGGCTAAAGGATGGAGAAGAGTCTTGTATCTATTCTTCCTCTTGCTCGGAATGAGCAAGGAAGGAAGATTGGTTATTTAGGAGCTTCAACTTTTGGTAGATCATCGCCCACACGACGTCCAAAAGGAGGAAGGTCATACAATAGAAGATTGAGAGGTATATCACTTATCTATTTTCATGTGTAACATGTTTATATTTGTTTTTCAATTATATGAATGTTATATTCTATTTTGTGGCTAATATAACTTGGACCCCGAACATAAACATAAAAGCCGGTGATCCGTACATCGTCTATTCCGCGGCTATTCGTAAAATAGAGGTTGGTCGCTTGAACAACAAGTTTGTTCAAGTCACTACTCTAATCGAATAACACGACGATGACAAGGTTGCTTGGGCAATCCCTCTTGTCAAGGATAATTTTTTTTATCCGGGGACGTAGAAGGGATCGCCATGAACAAGCGACTGAGTTGAAGTGGGAAGCGAAGTTTCCTACCTTCAAGTGGTATCAGAGCTTCGGTTCCGGGACAAAAACCCTTCATGTGGTATCAAAGCCATGGTTTCCAGTTTTGTGTGTTTAGGATTCGGTTACTTTTATGCAATTTTCATATATTATATGTGTTGGATAATAGTAGGATATGCGTAGGCTAACTCTTTGGTTGCAGGCATAGGATCCAACTATTATGGCCATATGTGTGTATGTGATTGTATGTGTGTAAATGTATATTTTGTTGAATTCTCGGGGTTGACGAGGCTAGTATTTAATTTTTGTAAATTAGATACGGCATTATTTAGCCACTCTTTCTATTTTAGTTTACTTTCGATCTAGATTTCATGTACACTCCCTCGTGGAGTATAGGATCGATGGATGTAAATTAAAATATTTAGTCTCGGCTCGGATCTCCGGATGGCTCGTACATGGCGTAGGGAGGAGTGGACGAGATGGCGATACGACGGGAGACATATTGAAGACAAAAGCCATAATAGTTAGAAAATAATTATTTTTCATATTTATTGCTTATTGTTTGATATGCATGTAGTAGGCTAGAAAATTCCTCAATTTAAAATTACTAAGTGGGAGAGGGAAATTTTTATAAATTCCCATGACCTCCTTTACGATTTAACAAGTGATGCAAACAAACTTGCGCATCGGCTCTGAGTGCCTTCCTCCCCATCGGATGAGTTTGTTTACTGATCACAAGGTCGAATATGGTTATAGGAAATTATTAAGGAGCGTATGTACTTCCCCATTGGAAGGCACATAACCCGAGATAATTACCTTGGTACCGAGTAATGGTGAATACTTAGATACAAATATAAGTATCCTCCCCATCAGAGTCACTGCTTTTATTTGTAGGGCCAAAGAGGAACCAACTATTAATTTTACTTGTCAAAAAGTTAGGCTGACAAGATAGTAAAATTAATAGGTAAAACCTCCTCATACAAATTTAGAATTCGTATATGCCCACACTATCATGACATACGATATTCTCGATGTTTTGAGGCGTTGGTTGATTTTAAAATTTTATTGTTTGAGGAATCAATAATTTTTTGAAATCTAATGTTTTGATCTATGTGATTCTTAGGTTTTCTTTCAAAATGACTTTCAACCAGCTTGCTATGATACTGAAAGAGAATAAACTTACTGGACCCAACTATGTTGATTGGAAGGGGAATCTAGACATTGTCTTGACTGCTGAGGAATACAAATATATACTCCTAGAAGAGTGCCCTCCTAAGCCTGCAGATGATTCTGGGGAAAAGGAGAAAGAGAGTTATAAGAAGTGGATCAAGGACGATGAGATGGCATGGTGTTATATTTTGGCATATATGTCAAATGTACTGCAACATCAGCATCAAGCCATGCCCACTGCTTATGACATGATGCTCAATCTCAAAGAGCTTTTCGAACACTAGAATCGGGATGCTAGGCAGGAAGCCATGAGGAACTTGATGACGACCACCATGATCGAGGGAACACCCGTGAGGGATCATGTTCTCAAGATGATGGCTCATTTGAATGAGTTAGAAGTCCTTGGAGCTGAGATCGATGGGGAAACCCAGGTCGATATCATTCTTCAGTCTCTACCTAGGAGTTTTGAGCAGTTTCGCCTGAACTACAACATGAACAAAAGGTTGTATTTGTTGGCGGAGCTTCTGACAGAACTCCAGGTGGTAGAGGGGCTATTTCATCAGAGTGCTCAGGCTCATGCCATGGTGACCCAAAAGGTTTCTACTTCTAAGCCGAAAGGCAAGAAGAAGAAGAAACAAACTGGGGCAAAGGTGGTGGGAAGAACTCACGAAGGAGTGAAGAAGCAAAAAGGCAAGTGCTTCACTTGTAAGCACACTGAACACTAGAAGAAGGACTGCCCCAACCGCAAGCAGAACAAAGGTATATCTTTTGGTCTAGTTGTTGAAACATGTTTAGAGGTGTTGTCTATCGGCACCTGGTGTGTAGATATGGGAGCCACTGATCATGTCTGCAATACTTTGCAGGGGTTCTAGGAAACCAGACGACTAGTTGAGGGGGAGATTACCGTATACTTGGGCAATGCCACGAAGGTGGCGGCTGTTGCAGTGGGAGATGTTTATTTATCTTTTGAGAAAAATAAAGTTTTGGTTCTTAAGAATTGCCTTTATGTACCTTTAGTTAGAAAGAATTTAATTTCGGTTTCTAAATTGTTTATGGATGGATATTCTATTTCTTTTAATGACAGAGTTGTTATAAAAAGGAATAGGGACATTATCTGTTCTGGTGCATTGATAGGAAATTTGTATACACTCGAACCAAAAGCTCCCACGATGCAAATAGAAGTTAATAACTCATCTTCTAATTCCAATAAGAGAAAATAACCTTTGAAGATGAACCAAACATATCTTTGGCATCTAAGGCTTGGTCATATTAACCTAAGCAGAATTCAAAGGTTGATAGATGATGGACCTCTGGGTTCATTAGTGGTGGAAGATTTCTCAACCTGCAAATCTTGCTTGGATTGTAAAATGACCAAGAGGCCTTTTAAGGCCAAGGGGTATAGAGCCAAAGATGTGTTAGAATTGGTTCATTCTGATTTGTGTGGTCCTATGTCTATCCAGGCTAGAGGTGGTTTTGAGTATTTCGTCTCTTTTATAGATGATTATTTGAGATATGGATACATTTACTTGATGCGCCGCAAGTCTGAATGTTTTGACAAGTTCAAAGAATTCAAGGCTGATGTGGAGAAACGTCAAGGTAAAAGTATCAAGACACTACGATCTGATCGTTGTAGTGAGTACCTCTTGGGAGAGTTTAGGAATTACTTATCAGAGGCTAGGATTCAATCCCAATTGTCTGCACCTGGCACACCCCAGCAGAATGGTGTAGCAGAGCGAAGGAATAGGACTCTTATGGAGATGGTTAGATTGATGATGAGTTATTTTGAGTTGCCAGATTCGTTCTGGGGATATGCTCTAGATACGACGGTGTACATTCTGAACTTGGTTCCATCCAAATCAGTGCCTTCTACTCCCACAGAATTGTGGACTGGGCGAAAGCCTAGTCTAAGATATATTCGAATATGGGGGAGTCCAGCACATGTGATGAAGGCAGCTGCTAGTAAGTTGGAACCTCGTACAGATGTACACATGTTCGTTGGCTATCCTAGAGGAACGAAAGGTGGTTTGTTTCATAGTCCTAGAGGTCAGAGGGTGATCGTTAGCCTGAATGCCAGATTTCTAGAGGAAGACTATGTGATGAATCACAATCCCATGAGTAAGATTGTTCTGGAGGAAATAAAAGGGAAAGTCACTTCTTCAATACCACCGATACAAGAGGATATACCACAAGTTACTGCACCGCGTGTCACAGAGGATACACAGGTGATACCTCGTCATAGTTGGTGGGTTGCGAGACAGCCTGATAGATTCATGTTCTTGGGAGAATCTTCTGATTTGGTCTCTGGCGAACATGAATCTGATCCCTGGACATATGATGAGGCAATGCAAGATAAAGATGCAGTATCTTGGTAAAGTGCAATGAATACTCAGATTGAATCTATTGATTCAAATCAGGTATGGGAGCTAGTAGAACCACCCGATGGTGTAAAAACCATTGGATGCAAGTGGATCTACAAAAGAAAGAGAGAAATAGAAGGGAAGGTTGACACCTTCAAAGCGAGGCTTGTTGCGAAGGGGTATACTCAGAAAGAGGGTATCGATTATGAGGAGACCTTTTCGCCGGTAGCCATGCTTAAGTCGATTCGGATTCTCTTATGCTTGCAGCTCATATGGATTATGAGGTGTGGCAGATGGATGTCAAGACAGCTTTCTTTAATGGAAGTCTTGAGGAAGACATCTATATGAAGCAACCAGAGGGATTCATTGCGAAGGGCAAAGAGCATCTTGTATGTAAGCTTAATCGATCCATTTATGGATTGAAGCAAGCTTCGAGGTCTTGGAACATCCGATTTGATGAGGTAATTCAATCTTATGGATTTATTCAAAGTCCGGATGAGTCTTATGTATACAAGAGATGTGATGGAAACATAGTGGTATTTCTTGTACTATATGTAGATGACATTTTGTTGATTGACAACAATATCAAGGTGTTATCGGACGTAAGGGTATGGTTGTCCAAATAGTTTGATATGAAGGACTTGGGAGAAGAGAGACACATCCTTGGGATCAAGGTTATAAGGGATCGTTTTAGCATGCAGAATTCCAAGAAGGATTTTCTACCTTTCAGGCATGGAGTCCCTTTATCTAAGGAGATGTGTCCTAGAACATCTGAGGAGATAGAGGAGATGAAGGCGGTTCCTTATGATTCAGCGGTGGGAAGCCTAATGTATAGGATGCTATGTACGAGACCAGATATCTGCTTTGTCGTGGGCATGGTCAGCAGATATCAGACTAATCTAGGACAGGGACATTAGACTGCGGTAAAGCATATATTGAAGTACCTGAGAAGGACTAGGGATTATATGCTAGTTTACTAGGTAGACCAATTACTCCCTGTGGGTTACATAGATTCCGACTTCCAATCAGATAGGGATAACAGTAAGTCTACCTCAAGTTTTGTGTTTACTTTGGGAGGTGGAGCCATTGTATGGAGGAGTGTCAAGTAGAAATGCGTGGCGGACTCCACCATGGAAGGTGAGTATGTGGCAGCCTCTGAGGCGGCCAAAGAAGCTGTGTGGCTCTGGAACTTCCTGATGGACTTGGATGTGATTCCTGGTTTGCCCAGAACTATCACAATTTATTGTGATAATAGTGGTGTAGTTGCAAACTCGAAGGAACCACGAGCTCATAAGGCAAGTAAACACATAGAGCGCAAGTACTACCTGATACGAGAAATCATAAAGAGAGGAGAAGTTGCTGTGGCCAAGATTGCATCGGAGGATAACTTGGAAGATCATTTCACTAAGGCCCTTTCGGCGAGAGATTTTGATAGGCATGTGGAGGGAATGGGGATCTGATGTATGGCAGTTTGAGGACAGCATAGTCTTTTAGTATAAGTGGGAGATTGTTGGGATGTAGACTAAAAAATCTATCTTTTGTATGAACATCTTTATTTTGAAATTAGAATCACATGATCATTGTTTTCATATTCATGGTGATGCATATTATCTAATACATTACATTGTATATAACATGGTGTGTGGTGTCACACGGGAGATCATGTTATCGGCTCCTTGTAAAGTATAAGTATAGGCTCACAACCGAGATGACTTTGGACAAACCATTGGAATGGTTGTAGTGTGATTATGTATTGGTTTGTCTTGACCATAGAATCACACTAGTACACTTTGTGTGTATTGAGCAGGACCGACTTAGAGGTGATTCGATTTATTGCTGACTACATAATTGAATCAGACCTTAGATATTATATTTTACATACTCTTAATCCCGATATAATAACGAGCACATATACTTAGTATTCATTTCTTTGGTTTACCAATGGGTGATATTTATAGATTAAAATGATAGACTCGGTAAGTTGGGAAATGATATTATTTATATGGTGTGCCGTTGATTATAGGAGGAAACCGTGTCCTATATATTAGGATGATGATGTCCCCTGAGGAGCTCATAAGGTTCATAATGTAAACCCTGCAGGTGGACTTGGTCCGGCATGAAGAAAAGGTTGAGTG
This sequence comes from Wurfbainia villosa, assembly GCA_025175895.1. Lineage (NCBI taxonomy): Eukaryota > Viridiplantae > Streptophyta > Magnoliopsida > Zingiberales > Zingiberaceae > Wurfbainia > Wurfbainia villosa. Next base: position 31,667,797 of record CM045995.1, read on the forward strand.
GTACTACTCATGGAGTTAGATGTTGATTAATTAATGGTCAGTAAAATAATTAATCGACAGACATTCGAGATCTTTAACACGGGGAGAAAATGTACATATAATATATGGATCCCATATTAAATTATGGGGGTTGGTGAGGTAGATCAATGATAATCCTTTAGTGGATTGGATTATCATTAATGGATCAGACTTTATATGGGCTTGATCGATTGGGTGGCCAAGATCCAACTCCTCCTCATGGTCCCTATTGTATCCTATTAATACCTCATGAAGCCTAGATCCAATGGATGGACACAAAACTCTAGATCCAAAGGTAGAGATTAAATCTCTAGATCTGACGGTTGAGATTAAATCTCTAGATCCGACGGTTGAGATTAAATCCCTAGAACCAATGGTGGAGATTAAAACAAGGCTTATCCCTAAACTCTATAAAAGGAGGCCTTAGGGTTGGCGTGTAGAGGAATTAAGAAGCAAGGGAGGCTTTGAGTTGGCGGCAAGAAGTGTAACGCCCGTAAAATTCCTAGCAATTTTACAAGAATTTTTGGCTTGATGATAATGGGCTTTATGTGGGCCTTTTCAAAATAAAAGAAAATAAGCCAAAAAGGGATGCAAGACCTGGGAATTGAACCCCAAACCTCTAGAGATAGCCAAGCCCTATAGGTGCACCCACTAACCAGAAGCCCAATAGGATTATATCATTAGAGGAAGAGGGGAAATTGTAGATAAGTGTGATGAGGGTAAATGAAGAGACATGGAAAAGAGAAGAGAAACTTCTCTTCCTCCCTTTATAAAGAAGAGGGAAGGTTCCACTTGGCCACTTCTTCTTCTCTTCTTCTTCCTCACCGAAAACCATCCCTCCCCCTCTCCATTTTCACCCTTGGCCGAAACTCATCCAAGCAAGAAGAAAGGGCTAGGTTTGGTTTCTTAGGTCATCTTCCCACTACAAGCAAAGCGAAGGATGTAAGTATCCCTCACCTGCATACGAGTAGCTTCGATTGCTGTTTTGTAAAAGAATCCATATGCTATATTCGGCCACCCCTAGATCTTGATGATCCAATGAAGTTTTAATCCATGTTTTGTAGGATTATGATGTTGTTGTTATGTTTAATGAATTAGGTTAAAGGTTAACCCTAAAAACCCTACATGGACCATTCGGCCACCCCTAGATCTTGATGATCCAATGAAGTTTTAATCCATGTTTTGTAGGATTATGATGTTGTTGTTATGTTTAATGAATTAGGTTAAAGGTTAACCCTAAAAACCCTACATGGACCATTCGGCCACCCCTAGATCTTGATGATCCAATGAAGTTTTAATCCATGTGTTTGTAGGATTATGATGTTGTTGTTATGTTTAATGAATTAGGTTAAAAGATAACCCTAGAACCCCTATAGACCATTCGGCCATCATGTAATTTTGGGTGATTAAATGAAGTTTAATTCATGCTCTATGTGTAAATGAAGTTGTTGTTGTGTTAAATGAATTAGGTTGAAAGATAACCCTAGAAACCCCTATAGACCATTTGGCCATCATGTAATTTTGGGTGATTAAATGAAGTTTAATTCATGTCCTATGTGCAAATGAAGTTGTTGTTGTGTTAAATGAATTAGGTTGAAAGATAACCCTAGAAACCCCTATAGACCATTCGGCCATCATGTAATTTTGGGTGATTAAATGAAGTTTAATTCACGTCCTATGTGCGAATGAAGTTGTTGTTGTGTTAAATGAATTAGGATGAAGGATAACCCTAGAAACCCCTATGGACCATTCGACCATCATGTAATTTTTATGGTTTAAATGAAGTTTTAATTCAAGTTTTATATGCAGATGAAGTTATTGTTATGATTAATGAATTAGGTTAACATGTATTTTATGTTTGGGTGAATTCATGTTGACTGTGATATTAAAAGATGCCAGATGAAGATAATATGCCTTAGGTTAGTGTTTACTTACTCTTGATGCCATGCCTTACGTCATGCCCTATGTGTATGTGGTATTTAAAATATGTTATGAAATGAAGTATGGTATGTTTATGAAATGAAAGATGATATGTTCACGAAGTGAAGCATGATGTGTTATGAAATGAAGTATGCTATGTTTCCAAAATGAAATAAGCTATGTTATAAAATAAGCATATAAGTATTTTACCTTCTGCATGGCTTGTACCAAGACCTTAACAAGGTCCAAGAAGGGATGGGCTCCTAAGATGCCCTAGGTCGATGGAATAAGACTCGGGCCTAGGATGGGCTTCTATGTATGATTGCCCCTAGGTCGATGGAATAAGACTCAGGCCTAGTACGGGATGGGCTCCAAGATGCCCTAGGTCGATGGAGTAAGACTCGGGCCTAGGATGGGCTTCTACGCTATGACGATTGCCCTAGGTCAATGGACTAAGATCGGGCCTAGTAACCTAGTAGGTTCGAGACTTGCTACCTCGGGCCTATTTAGGGATGCGCGCTATGATAATGAAGAAGTGGTACAATGTCGGGCCCAAATATGTTAAGATTTATGTTTACGTACCTAAAACATATCTTTTCAAAAGCATCCTGCATATGTTTACCTGATTGATTGGTATGTTCACATGTTATGTTTAATATGCCATGTTTACGCCACTATGTTACATAGGTTGTATGTTATTTTGATATGTCATGTACACATTGATATGTTACATATGATGCATGATATGTTTGATTAAGTGTGTTTGATTAAGTATATATATTCATGTTATGCTGCTAAGTTGTGGATTATACATGTTATGTTTACTCATGTTACTTATGCTACATGTTAAGTTGATTACGCCATGTATGTTACATGTTATAATGCTTATATGTTATGAATGTTACATGCCATGATTAATGCTGATGTATGGTTTTGTGAGTAGGACAGGATCTTACTAAGCCTATGTGCTTATAGTTTATCTTTCCCTCGTACTGCAGATAAGGGTAAGGGATGGATAAACTAAAGGGAGCAGCAGGAGGAGCCAATGTGTGTGGTAGTGGCATGGTGGAGAAGATCCGTTAGGTCTATATATATACGTTTACCTATGATGATGATGTCTATGGATGTCCTTACTTGTGTCTCCTTATGACGATGATGTTTATGAACCTGAACTAAGCACTAAGTATCTATATATATGATGCATGCTCTATGTTGATAAGAAGAAGTAAAGAAGAAGTAAGAAGAAGTATCTATACATGTTATGAAGCATACTCTATGTTAAAAAGAAGAAGTATATATATATATGTATATATATATATGTCAATGCATGTTTATGTTTTAAAAAAAAAATAGGTCTAAAGTCTTCCGCTGTAAGAATTAAGAAGTATGTATAAAGTCTTCCGCTGTATGTAATGTATGTATGTACGGTCGCGTCACGCGCCGCCCCTCCGGATTCGGGTCCGAAAAGGGCGGGCGTGACAAGAAGCTTGGAGCTAGGGTTTGGAGTTGGGAGCACCAAATAAGGAAACTTATTCCTTATCTTCTTCTTTCTCAAGGTGGCCGACGTCCATACAACCCTTTTCCATCCCTTGGCCGACATCCAAACCACTTCAATCCCTTCTTTTTAGCCGGTGGAAACATAGTTTAATGTCTTCCCATGGAGCTTTTGGCCGGTATTCATCTTTCTCACCCTTTTCCTTGTTGGCCGGCGGCAAGCAACTTGCTTGTTGCTTGTTGGTTGGCTAAAGGAAGGAGAAGAGTCTTGTTTCTATTCTTCCTCTTGCTCAAAATGAGCAAGGAAGGAAGATTGGTGATCTAGGAGCTTCAACTTTTGGTAGATCTTCGCCCACATGACGTCCGAAAAGAGGAAGGTCATACAATAGAAGATCGAGAGGTATATCACTTATCTATCTTCATGTGTAACATGTTTATATTTGTTTTTCAATTATATGAATGTTATATTCTGTTTTGTGGCTAATATAACTTGAACCCCGAACATAAACACAAAAGCCGACGATCCGTACATCGTCTATTCCGTGACTATTCGTAAAATAGAGGTTGGTCGCTTGAACAATAGGTTTGTTCAAGTGACTACTCTAATCTAATAGCACGACGATGACAAGGTTGCTTGGGCAATACCTCTTGTCAAGGATAAATTTATTTTATCCGGGGACGTAGAAGGGATCGCCATGAACAAGCGACTGAGTTGAAGAGGGAAGCGATATTTCCTACCTTTAAGTGGTATCACAGCTTCAGTTTCGGGACAAAAACCTTTCATTTAATAGGCTACAATAGGGACCATGAGGAGGAGTTGGATCTTGGCCACCCAAAGGATCAAGCCCACATAAATTCCGATCCATTAATGATAATCCATTCCACTAGAGGATTATCATTGATCTACCTCACCAACCCCCATAAGTTAATATGGGCTCCATATATTATTTGTATATTTATCTTCCCGTATTTAAGATCTCGAATGTCCGTCGATTAATTAATTTACTGACAATTAATCAACATCTAACTCCATGAGTAGTACCACTTAACCTTATCATCATGCCGGACCAAGTCCACCTTCATGGTTTACATGATGAACCTTATGAGCTCCTCAAGGGGACATCTGTTAGTGAAAGCCCTAGAGGCAATCATGTGATGATTGTTGTATGAACTTTATTGTATCATATTCCTATTTATAAAGGCATGGTTATTATATTTACTTGTATTGGTGCCAAATAATGAAATATAATAATGTCCTTGAGTAGTAGGTTCTTATCTATATCAATCGATTGGTTGAATCGATAATGAGATGATATAGAGAACACTACTCTTAATCATTCCTAGTCAAGTATTAACATTCAGGGACAATGTTAATGCGTAGAGACTAGCATGTAGGTCAACACGATGACTTGATCTCACAAGTCATGGATATGAGATATCAAGTTGACACATGGGTATGCATTGGAGAATGTATACTGAATGACCCACCATGAGAAAGTATCATGGATCGTTATATGAGTGTCATATACTTTCTCATGTGGCTATTAGTATGACTATTAGTCCTTAGATATGAAGTCACCATGGTTCCCTACATAAGGAGTTGCATACTTTGGCTTCGTCAAACGTCACCCGTAAATGGGTGGACTATAAAGGCGATTATTGGGTATGTAACAAATTATGCGGAGGGATGTGAGTGATGTATATGGGATCTAGCCCTCCTATATGACAGGAGTGACATCGATATTCTTGATAGAGTGAGACCACAAAGTGCATGGCCATGCCCAAACGAGTCAATATGAGATATTGAGCTCATTTGATTAGAGTTAGTCTACTAGGAGTTCAAGATATAGATTGTACCAAGGATGACACATTCTATGCCTCGATTGGTCAATCTAGATGTCAAGGATAGAGGGACATTGTCACATATTGTGAGAGTCACAATTAGTAGTCACAAAGGTGATGTTGGAGCTGAACATTCTTGTAACTTGGGTAGCAATGATGTGTTGCTAGATACCGCTCATTGCTTATGATCCTAAATCGGTTTAGGGACAATGCCAACATTACAAGAACCTATAGGGTTACACACATAAGAGCAATTAAATGGAGATTAGGTTCATATGATGAACCATGAGGATTAGGTTCATGGGATGAACCAAATTGGATTAAGAGTAATCCTAATTAGACTAATTGAGTAGTACTCGATTTGATTCAAGTGTTGAATAAGTCTAATTTAGATTTGATTCATCAAATCAATTTAAATTAATGAATAGAGATTCATTAAATTAAATTGACTTGAGTCAAGTGGTTAGATTTGATCAAACATGGGAGATAAGAGGTCAAGTTTGACTTGACTTGAGAGGAATATGAAAGGTCAAGTTTGACTTGACCAAATGCCATGTCATGATGATGACTTGGCATGGACGGCCAATGATAATGCTCCACATCATCATTGACTTATCATGTGGTGCCACCTCATGAGGGAGACCAAGAGCCATTGGAGTTACATGCATGCATGTAACCTCCCAAGCCTTATTGTGGCCGACCACTTTACTCCATTTGATGGTGAAATTGATTTTGTGAGTTACTCTCCAACTTCATCTTCTTCCTTGGATCATCCTCTCAAGCTCTCTCCCTCTTCTTCCTCATCTTGCCGTGAGAATCTATGGAGTGCTAGCACACTCAAGATTGCTTTTCTCCACCTATTGCTTGTGTGGATACCAATAGAGGAGTGTGCACTTGACGCTCTTGAGTTTCGGCGAAGTTTTTGGACGAGCGGGATTTGTGAAGGGCATCGCATCGAGGGTAATGATCTTACCTTCTAGATCTAAGGTAGATCTAGGGTTTTTAGTAAACACATACATGTTTTAGTTTTAATACATCTTCGCACAGATCCATGGCTGGACTTCCGGGGTTTCCGCAACGCAAAAAGCGGATTTTATGGCTCGGAAAGTCCAACAACATCATCATCCTAATATATAGGACATGGTTTCCTCCTATAATCAATGACACATCATATAAATAATATCATTTCCCAACTTACCGAGCCAATCGATTTAATCTATAAATCTTGCCCATTGGTAAATCAAAGAAATGAATACTAAGTATATGTGCCCGTTATTATATCGGGATTAAGATCATGTACAATATAATATCTGAGATCTGATTCGATTATGTAGTCAGCAATAAATCGAATCACCTCTAAGTCGGTCCTGCTCAATACACACAAAGTGTACTAGTGTGATTCTATGGTCAAGACAAACCAATACCAAATCACACTACAACCATTCCAATGGTTTGTCCATAACTATCTCGGTTGTGAGCCTTTACTTATACTTTACAATGAACCGATAACATGATCTCATGTGTGACACTACACACCATGTTATCTACAATGTAATGTATCAGACAATATGCATAACCATAAATATGCAAATAATGATCATGTGGTTCTTATTTCAAAGATGTTCATACAAAAGATAGACTTTTTCAGTATACATCCCAACAATTAGCTCCTTGTAGAGTATAAGTAAAGGTTCACAACCTAGATAGATTTGGATAAACTATTGGTATGGTTATAGTGTGATTTGGTATTGGTTTGTCTTGACCATAGAATCACATTAGTACACTTTGTGTGTATTGAGCAAGACCGACTTAGAGGTGATTCGATTTATTGCTGACTACATAATCGAATTGGACCTCAGATATTATATTGTACATGCTCTTAATCCCGATATAATAATGGGCACATATAATTAATATTCATTTCTTTGATTTACCAATGGGCGAGATTTATAGATTAAATCGATAGGCTTCGTAAGTTGGGAAGATATCTATATGCGATGCTATGTACAATACAAGATATCTGCTTTGCCGTGTATGGTCAGCAGATATCAGAGTAATCTAGGACAGGGACATTGGACTGCGGTAAAACATATATTGAAGTACCTGATAAGGACTAGGGATTACATGCTAGTTTACCAGGAAGACCAATTACTCCCTGTGGGTTACACGGATTCTGACTTCCAATCAGACAGAGATAACAGTAAGTCTACCTCAGGTTTTGTGTTTACTTTGGGAGGTGGAGTCATTGTATGGAGGAGTGACAAGCATAAATGCGTGGCAGACTCCACCATGGAAGCTGAGTATATGGCAGCCTCTATGGCTGCCAAAGAAGCTGTATGGCTAAGGAACTTCTTGATGGACTTGGATGTGCTTCATGGTTTGCCTAGAACTATGACAATTTATTGTGATAATTGTGGTGCAGTTGCAAAATCGAAGGAACCACGAGCCCATAAGGCAAGTAAACACATAGAGCACAAGTACCACCTGATACGAGAAATCGTAAAGAGAGGAGAAGCTGTTGTGGCCAAGATTGAATCGGAGGATAACCTGGCAGATCATTTCACTAAGGCCCTTCCAGCAAGAGCTTTTGATAGGCATGTGGAGGGAATGAGAATCAGATGTATGGCAGTTTAAGGACAACATAGTCTTTTAATATAAGTGGGAGATTGTTGAGATGTATACTGAAAAGTCTATCTTTTGTATTAACATCTTTATTTTAAAATAAGAATCACATGATCATTGTTTCCATATTTGTGATTATCCATATTGTCTAATACATTACATTGTAGATAACATGGTGTATAGTGTCACACAGTAGATCATGTTATCAGCTCCTTGTAGAGTATAAGTAAAGGCTCACAACCTAGATGAATTTGGACAAACCATTGGTATGGTTGTAGTTTGATTTGGTATTGGTTTGACTTGACCATAGAATCACATTAGTACACTTTGTGTGTATTGAACAGGACCGACTTAGAGGTGATTCGATTTATTTCTGACTACATAATCAAATCGGACCTCAGATATTATATTGTACATGCTCTTAATCCCGATATAATAACGGGCGCATATACTTAGTATTCATTTCTTTGATTTACCAATGGGCGAGATTTATAGATTAAATCGATAGACTCGGTAAGTTGGGAAATGATATTATTTATATGGTGTGCCATTGATTATAGGAGGAAACCGTGTCCTATATATTAGGATGATGATGTCCCCTTGAGGAGCTCATAAGGTTCATCATGTAAACCCTGCAGGTGGACTTGGTCCGACATGATGATAAGGTTGAATGGTACTACTCATGGAGTTAGATGTTTATTAATTATTTGTTAGTAAATTAATTAATCGACGGACATTCGAGATCTTAAACATGGGGAGAAAAATGTACAAATAATATATGGAGCCCATATTAACTTATGGGGGTTGGTGAGGTAGATCAATGATAATCCTCTAGTGGATTCGATTATCATTAATGGATCGAACTTTATGTGGGCTTGATCCATTGGGTGACAAAGATCCAATTCTTCCTCATGGTCCCTATTGTATCCTATTAAAACCTCATGAAGCCTAGATCCAATGGTTGAAAAAAAAAACTCTAGATTCGACGGTGGAGATTAAATCTCTAGATCCGACGGTTGAGATTAAATCCCTAGAACCGATGGTGGAGATTAAAACAAGGCTTAAACCTAACTCTATAAAAGGAGAGATTAGGGTGGGTGGCAAGGAGAATTAGAAGCAAGATAGGATTAGGGTTGGGAGACAAGGAGCTTGGAGGCTAGGGTTTTGGAGTTTGGTTTGGGAGGCCACAATTAAGGAAAATTTTTCCTTTCTTCTCTTCTTCCTTAAGGTGGTTGGCGCCCATCATCTTCTCCTCCCCCTTTCCCGGCGTCCAATGCTCCTCTTTCTCTTCTCCTTGGCCGGTGGAAACAAAGCATAGGGTCTTCCCTTGAAGCTCTTGGCCGGTGCCCAATTCTCTTTGTTCTTCTTCTTGGCTAGCGGAAAGCACCAAGCTTGGAGCTTGGTGGTTGGTTGAAAGAAGAAGAAGTGTTTTGTTTCTATACTTCCTCTTGTTCTGAGTGAGCAAGGAAGGAAAATTTGTGATCTAGGAGGCTTTGACTTTTGGAAGATCGTCGCCCACACGACGTCCAAAAGGAGGAAGGACATACAATAGAAGATCGAGAGGTATAAATGTTGTTTTATATTCTTTTGTGTTATGTCTATGATTGTTTTTCAATTATATGCATGTTGTATGCTTTGCTTTATGGCTAAATTAACTTGGACCTCGAATACAAACACAAAAGCCGGTGATCCATACATCGTCTATTCCGTGGCTATTCGTAGAATAGAGGTTGGTGTCTTGAACAACAAGTTTGTTCAAGTGACCACTCTAATCGAATAGCACGATGATGAAACGGTAGCTTGGGTAATCCCTCTTGTCAAGGATAAAATTTTTTTATCCGGGGACGTAGAAGGGATCGCCGTGAACAAGCAACCGAGTTGATCGAGGGGAAGCGAAGTTTCCTACATACACCAATTGCATATCACCTATATGTAACTATCACATTGTGCTATCAACTAATTGAATGTTCACACAAACATTGGGTTATTAACACATTAACAAGTATGCATCATATGCATAGCACCCAACTTCACCTCCCTTCACATCAACCTTGGAGTGAGTCCAACAAGTCGATGCTCCAAGTTAAAGCCGACCCATTAATCGAGAAATAGTTTTAATATGGTTAGAGCGCATTCAATCATTTAGTCAGGCTTGAAAAGAGTCCAACAACTCAAACTAAAGATTGACCTCTGACTCATACCATATTAGTATTAAATTATTTCAATGGTTTGAACATGTTCAGGTTCGAGCCGAGCTTGGAGAGAGTCCAACAACCCAAACAAGAAACGGAACTCCGATTCTAACCATATTAATGGAAGGTGTACGCTTTAATATTATATAAGGATTTTGAGGTCTCATCCTCCTTTCCATGCAAATAACTATTATCTACATGACATGACACATATGACATACATATGTGCACCTAATGCATCTACATGTCACGGCACGCATGACATAATGATATGCATATAATGCAATTACATTACATACAATTATGACATGTTCAAGTAATTTCCAAATTGTCATAATTAATTTTGAAAATAAAATAAGTTTGTGATTTGATTTCTCAAATCAAATCTCATTTATTAAATTAGGAAACAAATTTCCAAATTAAATCACATACTTTATTTATGGAAAATATTAATTAAGAAAATTCAAATTTAATTTAGGAAACAAATTTCTTAAATTCTAATTTCCTAATCACATCAAGAAATTCCTAATTTGAATTTCTTAACTAATTCATATTTCCATAATTTTTCTAAACTTTCCAAAAGTAGAAAATTTCTAAAATTACAATTATGACAAAACATTCATCGCAAAATAATTTTACAATTATGTCAGAACAAAGTCGGGTTTTGATACCACTGTTGGGTTTTCGGGGCACCGACGTGGGCGTGTCTTCGAACATGTTTCGTAAACATGCACAACGGAAGAAAATAAAAAATGGTAATAAACTATTTTATTACATCATACACACAACACGCATGCAAAATACAACAGTGTAGATATAATAGTACATTTAAAATTTTACAATAAAGGATATTACACTAGGTATACCTAACGAATAACACGTAGCGGAAAGGGCATTAAACTTAGTGACCCTCACAAGTTTTGCCTCTATCCGAGTCCACACCGAGTATTGTCGGGATAGTTTCTCAAGCTACGAGCCCCACCTTGACGAGAGATAATAGTCTAGCGTCAAAAACATTATGATCGAGAGATGATCATAAAACAAGTTTCACAAACATGCTTTTTGAAAATGCCGTCCAATCAAATTGGTCGGCGGCACCAAGGTGGCCGGCGGCTAGAGCTACTGGGTGGAGGTGGCCGACGGTTGGTGGTAGGCCGACGGCAAGAGGAGGCGGCAGCCATGGTGGGCGGGGGTACAAGAGAGGAAGTTGGATAGGGTTTCACAAACCTTAACTCATCCACGAAATTTATCTCAACCCTCTTACTTATAGAGAACATGTTTCTTGACCATCAAGAAACCTTCTCTCAACGGTTATTGGTTCACAACCAAAACCCATTAACCCGCTCCATTATTTTAAGTTAAAATAAACCAAATTGCATTAGTCTATTTTTAAGTTAAAATAAACCAAACCAATTTTGGTTCATTCATTTAAAACAAACCAAACCCCTTTGGTTTATTTTCCACCATTGGATTAGAACCAAACCAATTTGGTTCATCCATCATGTCTTCAAAAGACTTGGCCCTTTCATGCTTTCGATGTGATTGAAACAATTTCATGTTCGCTCCTTGTTTGGTCCAACCAAACCAAGTCTCTCTCTCAATCTGAGAATCCCATTCTCAAGGTCATTTTAAATCCTTTGGATAACCCTCGTAGTGCATGTCACCAAATAAGTTCCCAATTTATGTTGGCCATCTATAATTAACCATTAATTATAGAAGATCATGATCCCCAATTAACTAGAAAATCAAAAGTTGACTCCAGAACAACTTCTGAAACCTTTCAGCAGCTACAACGAATTGTGCCCCATTCCCTTCACTCATCTTATACCCACTTGGTTCAGGACATGGTATGTGTCTCAATCCCCACTAGGCTGACTATGTCACACCTAGCCCAAGTATCATTTCCTCATCCTGCGAATTCTAGTTACTGTAATGTATCCAAGAGTATCATACTCTAAACATGTAATGCTTTGGCCAAAGACTTTAGTAACAATCAGACGAGTGGCCATAGGGTATATATCTCCTCGCAAGGAGTGGTGAATCCTTTGTAGGCTATTCAAACACCTTCGGACACTTTGACTTATACCCAATCATCCTGGGTACACATCTCCTCAGAGATACTTACTCAAGATGTCAAAGCATAAGTCTTCATGACCAAGATGACTTGAACACCACAAGTCGAAGGAACATCACACTTAAGTTGCAGTAAGAACTTCATTGACATATTTGTATATGTAGAGAATCATATGAAGTTTTACAGCTAGTCACTCCAATGAACTAGTTACCAACTAGCATCCACAGTTAACTCTGGTATAACTTGTGCTAGTCTCAACAGAATTGATGCCATACGAATGCATCAATTCATCGACTTGGGATAATTCCAATACATCACAATTACATATGTAGAGATACTCACTAGTTGTGATCCAATCACAAATTCTCTCATTCTGTGAATCGTATTGCGGACATTCAGTAAATGAGTTTAAGATCCAATCAAATACATGAAAACATGTACAAACAAATAGTAAATCTTTATTTATCAAATAAATGGTACAACTATAAGGCTATTGACTTAGGGCACCTCTCATATATAACTAACAATCCATATAGTCAACCAATGGTTAAATCCATTGTCAATCTATTATCAAACATCAAATACTACTCGAGTCCCACTCGAGTTTGGTCAACATTAACCCGGGGCTTGTTGCACCAACAATCTCCCCCTTTTTGATGTTTGATAATACCTTTAAGTTAGGCTAACAATAACCCAACTTAACTCTTCCAATGCCAAAGCATAGTGATGGTTTACCTAACTTAACCCTCACTTCTCCCCCTTTAGCATACATCAAAAAGCATACAAAGATTTTCAATGTCTCATCTCCCAAAGAGATCCTACATTCTCTACCTTGGTTAAAAAAATAATCTTGGATGCATTTACTCTTCATAGTGATAAATCTCATATCACTAAATGAGAGGTAATCCTTACTTCTCCAATTCTTCCCCTTTGGTGAGCACAATGAGGGTTTCAAACCCTTCATTTCTCTTCCTTTAAGGAATACTCATCCATCATTCCTTGATGGATAACCTCCCCCGAAAGGCTTACTCCTCCTTGACCATTGCACCAACAATGTCCTTGGAGAGTTCCTAAGCCTATAGGAAACTTAAACCATTGAAAATAAGGGTAAAAGTTCAAACTGTTGGTGCAATTGTTCTAGGTCACAATTGACCAGACTCGAGTTTGACTCGATCAGTATTTTGATGTTCGACAAAATTAATGACAATGTGATGGTCTTGGGAAAGTCCAAGTCATGGGTACTTGGCATGGAAAGTCCAAGTCTTGAGTACTTGACAATGGAAAGTCCAAGTCATGGGTACATGGCATGGAAAGTTCAAGCTTGAGTCTTGGCAAATTGGAAAGTCCAACATGGGTTGGCATGGAAAGTCCAAGCATGGGTCTTGGCAAGGGAAAGTCCAAGCTTGAGTCTAGGCAATTGGAAAGTCCAACATGGGTTGACATGGAAAGTCCAAGCATGGGTCTTGGCAAGGGAAAGACCAAGCTTGAGTGGTGGCAAATGGAAAGTCCAACATGGGTTGATAAGGGAAGTCCAAGGGTTGACATTAGCGGCATAAAGTCCAAGCGGGAGTCTTGGCAGCATAAGTCCAATGGTCGGCAGCATAAAGTTCAAGTGGTAGTCTTGGCAGCGTAAGCCCAATGTGCCATGGCAGTATAGACCAGCTTAGCGTGACAATAGCCGATAGAAGCACCAAAAGGCTAGCGTATGAATGAATAAGTCATGGATGACTTAGAGAGATCCGATAGGTGTGAGGCTGACGGAGGTGGCTAGAAGGCTTAGGTATAGGCTAAGGGTGATCTAGCAAGTATGAGGGCATCATACTTGGGGTTAAATCTCATGGTTGAGGTTATCAGTCGACTGGGGATTTGGACCAGTCGATTGGTCAAGTGTTTTGACACTGGGCGGCAGAGTTGACTCTTGGTAGTTGACTGGGATTATGGCAAGTCGAACTTCTCGGACTCGATTGCTGTAGCAAAATGCCTTGGCAGTCGACTGCCAGAATTGGGAAGTTGACTTATGGCAGTCGACTGCCATGGAGGGCAGTCGACTGTTGGTTGAGGTTGTGGGAGCAGAATGCTTGGTAGCTGACTAGTTAGTCGGCTATGACCCTAGCAGTTGATTGCTGGGTTATGGCAGTCGACTGCAAGTGTAACTATTGGTTTGAATACCGATGTGGATTAATTCATTGTCTCAAAATGACACTGTTTGCAGTCAACTGGGCCTTTATGCTAGTCGACTGCTAGGCAGAATGAAGGGTTTTCCTTATCGAGTCCGTGAGGGGAAACTTCGCTTCCCACTTCACCTCGGTTGCTTGATCATGGCGATCCCTTCGATGTACCCGGATTAAAAAAAATTTAATCCTAAAAGAAAGGGATTTCCCAAACAACCAAGTCATCGTCGTGCTATTCGTTTAGAGAGGTCACATGAACAAACTAGTTGTTTAAGCGACCATCCTCTATTCTACGAGTAGCCGCAGAATAGACGATGTCCGGATCGCCGGTTTTTGCTTTTATGCTCGAGATCCAAGTATTATTTAGCCATTTACAGATTTATTACATGCTTATAATTGAAAAACAAAAACAAGCAACAAACAAAAGAAGAAAGTAGAATAGGTATACCTCTCGATCTTCTAATGTATGACCTTCCTCCTTTTGGACGTCGTGTGAGCGACGATCAACCAAAAGTCGAAGCTCCTAGATCACAAATCTTCCTTCCTTTCTCTTCCAAAGCAAGAGGAAGAATAGAAACAAGGTTTTTCTTTTCACTAGAAACAACCAACAAGGAACTAAAACTATCCTTGCCGCCGGCCAACTAGGTGAAGGAGAAGTTGGTGGAAAACAACCAAGACACCAAGGGAAGCCCTATATCTTGTTTCTACCACCTAAGGAGAAGGAGAAGGGGGATTTTGGGTGTCGGCCAAGGCTGGAAAAGAGGATGGAGAGGTGCTGGACGTTGGCCAAAAGAGGAAGAAGAAGAGAAGAATACCTTCCTTATTTGGTGCCACCCTTGCCTCCAAATCCTAATCCTAATCCTATCTCAACTAGGATTCCTTCTTGCCGCCCAAACCCTAGCTCTCCTTCAATGTAGTTCACACCAACTCCCATGCCATCCTTTTATAGAGTTAGGGATAAGTCATGAATTAATCTCATCCATTGGTTCTTGGGATTTAATTTCAACCGTCGGATGTAGAGATTTAATCTCAACCGTCGGATCTTAGAGATTTAATCTCTACCAATGGATCTTAGAGTTTTGTTTCTATCCATTGGATCTAAGCATCATGAGGTGTTAATAGGCTACATTAGGGACCATGAGGAGGAGTTGGGTCTTGGCCACCCATGGATCAAGCCCATATACAGTCCGATCCACTAATGATGATCCAATCCACTAAAGGTTCATCATTGATCTACCTCACCAACCCCCATATGATAATATGGGCTCCATATATTATTTATACATTTTCTCCTCGTGTTTAAGATCTCGAATGTCGGTCGATTAATTAATTTACTGACCATTAATTAATCAACATCTAACTACTTGAGTAGTACCACTCAACCTTTTCATCATACAGGACCAAGTCCACCTGCAGGGTTTACATGATGAACCTTATGAGCTCCTCAAGGGGACATCATCATCCTAATATATAGGACACAGTTTCCTCCTATAATCAACCACATACCATATAAATAATATCATCTCCCAACTTACCGAGCCTATCGATTTAATCTATAAATCTCGCTCATTGGTAAATCAAAGAGATGAGTACTAAGTATATGTGTCTGTTATTATATCGGAATTAAGAGCATGTACTAAATAGTATCTGAGGTCCGATTCTATTATGTAGTCTGCAATAAATCGAATCACCTCTAAGTCGGTCCTGCTCAATACACACAAAGTGCACAAGTGTGATTCTATGGTCAAGACAAACCAACACCAAATCATACTACAACCATTCCGATGGTTTGTCCAAAGTCATCTCGGTTGTGAGCCTTTACTTATACATTTCAAGGGGCCGATAACATGATCTCCTGTGTGACACCATACACCATGTTATCTACAATGTAAAGTATTAGACAATATTGCATAACTATAAAAATATGCAAACAATGATCATGTGATTCTTTTTTCAAAATAAAGATGTTCATACAAAAGATAGACTTTTCAGTATACATCCATACAATCTCCCACTACTATTAAAAGACTATATTGTCCTCAAAGTGCCATACATCTGATCCCCATTCCCTCCACATGCCTATCAAAAGCTATCACCGGAAGGGCCTTAGTGAAAGGATATGTCAGGTTATCCTCTGATGCAATCTTGGTCACAACAACTTCTCCTCTCTTTATGATTTCTCATATCAGGTGGTACTTCCACTCTATGTGTTTACTAGCCTTATGGGCTCATGGTTCCTTCGAGTTTGCAACTTTGATGTGTGTAAATCATGCTATGTTTTCACTACTCCATATACATGCATTTTATCTCATTTCATATCCTAGGCATGTATTTTATCATGATTCAGTTAAGTTTAGCATATTTTGGAGGAAGAGACTACTGTCAGGGTGTTTTTGTGTTAACAGGGCAAAGAAGAAGGCGTATCAAAACAACACAGGCGTGTTGGGAATCGACACGCCTGTGTCATGAGAGCCAGCGGACAACACGCCCAGTTCAGCTCCGACACGCCCGAGTTCAAAGCGCAACACGCCCGTGTCAGTGGTTCCAGCAGCCAACACGCCCCAGTGCAGCCGACACGCCCTAGTTCTAAACGCAACACGCTCGGTGGGAAATACGCGACACGCCAGTGCCCTCCTTTGGCACGGGCGTGTTGGCATGATTCCAGAATTCCTTTTCCGCGAGCAATCAGGATCTTCGTCTGAATTAAAGGGAAATCTATTGCCTTAATTGAAGAGGAGGCTAAAGCTATAAAAGAGAAGATATTCTAACCCTAAGAGGGGGATGGCGGATGGTCAAAAAGGAGGACAGAAGACGGCAAAGGGATCGACAACAGAAGAAGCAAAAGAGAAGGAGTCCGCAGAGGAACGCAGATGGCATCCAGTATTGTATTTTCTTTCTCTAGCAACTCTTGTCAGACTATGGAGTAGTGTCTTGTAATCTTAGGATGGGGGAGTAGCCCTTGACGATTTATGATGGATGATATAATCTATACTACTCGAACTATTGTTTGTTTTGATCTGGTTCTTTTGGATTCTTATTGATAAACCTAAGGAGCTAAGGGGAAGTACCTAACGGTGAACCCCGAGTTCCCGAAACCCAGAATCAACTAGGGAATAACTCCTGTCAAGTAGCGGTAGTGTATCTATGAGGGCTTGCGGGGGTCTCGTGACAGGTCCCCTTAGCTGATTATGGTCCCGTGTGCAAACCTACCGTGAAAAGGAAATTTGACTCTAGCGGAACTCTTATGGACTTAATGGATCTATCAAATCCAGTTTTCACCAGGTAACGGAGGCAAGACTAGGGAGGTTTGCGGGGGTCTCATGACAGGTCCCCTTAGCTGATTATGATCCCCTATGCTCGAACACCGTGACAGGTAAGTTGAGTTTGATAGGTACAGTTAGCGTAGACCTCGAAAGGAGCCATTGATTTACCTTAGGATAGGTTCCATCAAAACAACTCTACTAGGGGTAGGAAAGAATTAAATCACCTTATAAATCGTTGACGTGGTGAAACCCATATCCTGAGATTTTCCTCAACTCTTGACTTTTAGCTCGTTCTTCTCATTCGTTGTTATTGACTACTCAGTTTCTTTGCTTAAACCAATAATCGATTTACTAGATAACTTGGTATCACGATCATTCGGTAATTGTTCCAATCCCTGTGGGATCGATATTTTTATTACTTGACGACAACCGTGCACTTGCGGAAAATAACACATCAAGTTTTTGGCGCTGCAGTTCTGGGATTGGCACTCAATATTGAATTTAGCGTGATTTAGTTAATCTAGATTTGCTCAATTCTTGTTCGAATATTGATTGTTCCTATTTTCTTTTGTATCTATTCGAATTCTTGTTTTGGGAGCCTCTCTTGTTGTTGCATGCACAGACTTAATAGGAAATTCTGATATTGATCCCGAGATAGAGAGAACTTTCCTTGCTAGAAGACGATTTCGAACCTCGTGAAAACAATCGACCTATGGCTGACTGTAATCTAAAATAAACCTTTAAGGGATTATGCAAAGACCTAGTACAAGGGGATTGAGATCGAGTATTAGAAGACCCCTATTGAAGCAAACAATTTCAATTAAAACCGCGCTACTATCTATGGTCCAACAAAGATCAATTCGGAGGAGCACCTCATCAAGATCCAAATCTGCACTTGAAGTATTTTTGGAATTTTATGCGAGACTTTAAACAATGGAGCCTCGGTGATGCGGTTAGATTGCGCTTGTTTCCTTTCTCATTATGGGACAAAGCTAGAGCTTGGCTACACTCTTCCAAAGCAGATTGTATAACTACCGGGATCACCGGAGCAAAGATTTTTAGACAAGTATTTTCCACCCAAAGAAACTACAAGTTTTCGCCTTTCAAATCACTAATTTTGCATAAAAAGGATGGAGAAACATTATTTGAAGCCCGACATGATTTAAGGGATTACTACAACAATGCCCTCATCATGGGTCGGAGAAGTGGCTCATTGTTCATACTTTCTACAATGGAATCTCGATGCTACTAAGGTTTCTCTTGATTCTGCACAGGAGGAGCTCTTATGAACAAAACATTGGATGAAGCTTTTGAGATCATCGAGAATGTGGCAATGAATTGTCACCAATGGGCTCTGAACGAGGATATCAAACTAAAATGTGTAAGTTCGGAGGTAAGTACCATTGATCTACTCAAAGGCAAAAGTCGATGCATTAACTCAAAAGCTCAACATTTTAATGTATCACCAGAAACTCATCTAATGTCACTTAAGTAGATCTGTGGGTGTAACAGACACGAGCGATGAATCCAAATCCTACACGCACCATCATCTAAGCCGGGATCGAGCAAGTTGAGATGCGCTTGAATAATTTTAATCGAAGGCTAATGGTGGCAACCCTTACTCAAACACGCATAATCCTTGCTGAGAAATCATCCCAACTTTTCGTGATAGAGCCCATCAAAATTCTTTCCGGATGTAACAACTTTGGAGCACCTTCGGATTTCAAACCAGACCAAGTCGAACTTAGAAAAGATAATGGAAAATTTTATTACGTGTCGGGAAGATAAATGATGAATTTCGACAAAGATATTGTAGAATCAAATCGGCAACATCAAAATAATACCGAGGCAATCAAGCAATTGGGAGGCAAGGTTGATAATTTGACTAATCACACTAGAATGCTGGAAAATCAAATTTCCCAAATTGCCAGCTCAGCAGCAAGGACACCGGGCATATTTCCTGGAAATTCAGAAGTAAACCCAGATGAGCATTGTAATTCCATAAGTTTGAGAAGCGGAAGGATTTTAGAAGGAGAAAGAAGGGACACGAGCGTGTCGGAGTTGGAAGAAGACAAAGAAAGACGCTGGGTTGGAATAAAGAAAGGGAACCGACACACCGACCAGTGGCGTGTTGTTCAACACGCTGAGGCCCACGAGCGTGTCACCGACACCCGTGTCGGTAATTCCAGCAGACACGCCAACTCAGGCCGAACGACACAGCGCGTTTAATAGGGAACCAAGAACATATAAGCCCCCTATCCCGTTCCCTCAAAGGCTGATTAAGGAAAAATTGGATGAACAATTTGGTAAGTTCCTTGAGGTAATTAGGAAGTTGTATATCAATATACCTTTTATAGAAGCTCTTCAACGAATGCCTACATACACCAAGTTCTTGAAGGATATCTTAACCAATAAAAGAAAAGTCGAGGAGCATGTAATAGTGGCTCTTACTGAGGAGTGCAGTGCTTTAATTAAGAACATGGTACCTCCCAAACTAAATGATCCAGGTAGCTTTTCTATACCTTGCATAATTAATGACTCAAATTTTGATAAGGCTTTTTGCGATTTGGGTGCCAGTGTCAATCTGATACCTCTTTCCATATGCAAGAAATTGGATTTGGGAGAAATGAAACTAACTACTATGGCCTTGCAGTTAGCCGATCGCTCAATTAGATATCCTTTGGGAATCTTAGAAGATGTACCAGTGCAGGTGGGAAATTTTATTATTCCTGCCGATTTTGTAGTGCTTGACATGGATGAAGACCCATGCATTCCACTCATTTTGGGGAGACCTTTCTTGGCTACTGCAGGGGCAATGATAGATGTCAAGAACCACAAACTCTCACTTGCATTTGGAAACGACAAAATTGAATTCGACCTTTCAAAAGCTGTTAAACAGCCTTCTATTTTTGATGTTTGTTGTAGGATTGATAGTTTCCAGTCAATAGCACTAGAAGGAGCATCAGAACAAACTTATCTTAATAAGCTCGAAGGGGATTTTGAGGATAAAGAGCTGGAGATTTCCGACCCCAACCTAACACCACAGAGCTGGTTGAGGAGGAAGAGGGGCAGAGCACACTCCTCGAGCCATATCCCCAAAACTAGGGGATAACTGAGGGGTCAAGCTAACGACCTTAAACAAGCGCTTCTTGGGAGGCAACCCAAGCTATTTTCATTTTTTAGTAATTTTATTTTATTTTATTTGATTTTGAGTTTTACATTTTTTTCAGGTTTACAGGACACGACATGTTAAACGTGCCACTGCGTGCCAAATTGACACGACCCTCCTATGCCGAACGACACAGGCGTGTTGAGGTTACCCGAAGACAACACAGGTCGAGCGTGCTGTCGAGCACGCCCGTGTCGCACGTTTCTCACCTGTGACACGCCTGGGCTGGATGGAAGCATGCCTATGTCGCGCTTAAAGACCACCTTGAGCTATTTTGTTAGTTTCGATGCACATCCTTTATCGCTATCGTTTCTACTTAGATTTTTAGTCCGTTAGTGCTATTTTGTTTGCATCTTTTCATATATCATAACATTGCATTTTTATATCATCTAGTGTAATACAACTGAACATTGGTCGGATCATGATATTCCTTTTTGCCTATTTGATAAGAACCCTATTTCACTTCTAACACGATCTATAGGTTTGAGGTATCCAAAAAAAAGATTTAAATCCCCCATATCGGATGAGTACTCAATTTTCCATTAGAGACTTGCCTGTGCAATTTGGTTACTGGAGAAACACTTTCCCTAGAAGTATTGTGAAAAAAAAAAAAAAGGAATTGTTTTCAAGCACCCCTTTGAGACCAAGTAGTTACTGGGGAAACACCTAAAAGGTGCCCCTTTGAGACTAACTAGTTACTGGGGAAATACTCTCTAGGAATTGTTTTCAAGCACCCCTTTGAGACCAAGTAGTTACTGGGGAAACACCTAAAAGGTGCCCCTTTGAGACTAACTAGTTACTGGGGAAATGCTCTCTATAATTCCTTTCCTTCTCTCTTCTTAGAAAGTGCTCCTTTGAGATCTTTTGATGATAGGTAAGGATGATCCATGCATTAAGGCAGGTAAGTGCCTCTATGCCGAAAATAAGAATGCTCTACGATAGAAGGGATGTCAAGTCCGGATTGGTGTCCAATGACTTTAGTCCAACTTTTCACGTGCACTATATAGGGATCTTTCGAACTTGGCAACTAGGAATGATTTGAAAAGATTAAGATCAGACTGTATACCCTTGGATGGTGTCTAGCATTCCCACAAATAAGTTGTCTTTTGAGTTTTCTTTGCTTGAGGACAAGCAAAAGTTTAGGACTAGGGGATTTTGATGTGTGTAAATCATGCTATGTTTTCACTACTCCATATACATGCATTTTATCTCATTTCATATCCTAGGCATGTATTTTATCATGATTCAGTTAAGTTTAGCATATTTTGGAGGAAGAGACTGCTGTCAGGGTGTTTTTGTGTTAACAAGGCGAAGAAGAAGGCGTATCAAAACAACACAGGCGTGTTGGGAATCGACACGCCTGTGTCATGAGAGCCAGCGGACAACACGCCCAGTTCAGCTCCGACACGCCCGAGTTCAAAGCGCAACACGCCCGTGTCAGTGGTTCCAGCAGCCAACACGCCCCAGTGCAGCCGACACGCCCTAGTTCTAAACGCAACATGCTCGGTGGGAAATACGCGACACGCCAGTGCCCTCCTTTGGCACGGGCATGTTGGCCTGATTCCAAAATTCCTTTTCCGTGAGCAATCAGGATCTTCGTCTGAATTAAAGGGAAATCTATTGCCTTAATTGAAGAGGAGGCCAAAGCTATAAAAGAGAAGATATTCTAACCCTAAGAGGGGGACGGCGGATGGTCAAAAAGGAGGATAGAAGACGGCAAAGGGATCGACAACAGAAGAAGCAAAAGAGAAGGAGTCCGCAAAGGAACGCAGATGGCATCCAGTATTGTATTTTCTTTCTCTAGCAACTCTTGTCAGACTATGGAGTAGTGTCTTGTAATCTTAGGATGGGGGAGTAGCCCTTGACGATTTATGATGGATGATATAATCTATACTACTCGAACTATTGTTTGTTTTGATCTGGTTCTTTTGGATTCTTATTGATAAACCTAAGGAGCTAAGGGGAAGTACCTAACGGTGAACCCGAGTTCCCGAAACCCAGAATCAACTAGGGAATAACTCCTGTCAAGTAGCGGTAGTGTATCTATGAGGGCTTGTGGGGGTCTCGTGATAGGTCCCCTTAGCTGATTATGGTCCCGTGTGCAAACCTACCGTGAAAAGGAAATTTGACTCTAGCGCAACTCTTATGGACTTAATGGATCTATCAAATCCAGTTTTCACCAGGTAACGGAGGCAAGACTAGGGAGGTTTGCGGGGGTCTCGTGACAGGTCCCCTTAGCTGATTATGATCCCCTATGCTCGAACACCGTGACAGGTAAGTTGAGTTTGATAGGTACAGTTAGCGTAGACCTCGAAAGGAGCCGTTGATTTACCTTAGGATAGGTTCCATCAAAACAACTCTACTAGGGGTAGGAAAGAATTAAATCACCTTATAAATCGTTGACGTGGTGAAACCTATATCCTGAGATTTTCCTCAACTCTTGACTTTTAGCTCGTTCTTCTCATTCGTTGTTATTGACTACTCAGTTTCTTTGCTTAAACCAATAATCGATTTACTAGATAACTTGGTATCACGATCATTCGGTAATTGTTCCAATCCCTGTGGGATCGATATTTTTATTACTTGACGACAACCGTGCACTTGCGGAAAATAACACATCAGTGGTACTTGCACTCTATGTGTTTACTAGCCTTATGGGCTCATGGTTCCTTCGAGTTTGCAACTGCACCACTATTATCACAATAAATTGTGATAGTTCTGGGCAAACCAGGAATCACATCCAAGTCCATCAGGAAGTTCCTGAGCCATACAGCTTCTTTGGCTGCCTCAGAGGCCGCCACATACTCAGCTTCCATTGTGGAGTTCGCCACGCACTTCTGCTTGACACTCCTCCATACAATGACTCCACCTCCCAAAGTAAACACAAAACCTGAGGTAGACTTACTGTTATCCCTATCAGATTGGAAGTCAGAATCTGTGTAACCCATAGGGAGTAATTGGTTTGCCCGGTAAACTAGCATATAATACCTAGTCCTTCTCAGGTACTTCAATATATGCTTTACCACAGTCCAATGTCCCTGTCCTGGATTACTATGATATCTGCTGACCATGCCCACGGCAAAGCAGATATCTGGTCTCGTACAGAGCATCGCATACATGAGGCTTCCTACTGCCGAAGCATAAGGAACCACCTTCATCTCCTCTATCTCCTCAGATGATCTAGGGCACATCTCCATAGATAAAGGAACTCAATGCCTGAAGGGTAGAAAACCCTTCTTGGAGTTCTGCATGCTAAACGCTCCATAATCGTGTCTATGTATGAAGCTTAGGATAAGCACAACATCCTTTTCCTGCGATCCCTTATAACCTTGATCCCAAGGATGTGTCCCACCTCTCCCAAGTCCTTCATATCAAACTGTTTGGACAACCATACCCTTACGTCCGATAACACCTTGATATTGTTGCCAGTCAACAAAATGTCATCTACGTATAGTACAAGAAATACCACTACGTTTCTGTCACATCTCTTGTATACACAAGACTCATCCGGACTTTGAATGAATCCATAAGACTGGATCACCTCATCAAAGCGGATGTTCCAAGACCTCGAAGCTTGTTTCAATCCATAAATGGACCGATTAAGCTTACATACAAGATGCTCTTTGCCCTTAGCAATGAATTCCTCTGGTTGCTTCATGTAGATGTTTTCCTCAAGACTTCCATTAAGGAAAGCTATCTTGACATCCATCTGCCACACCTCATAATCCATATGAGCTGCTATGCATAAGAGAATCCGAATAGACTTAAGCATGGATACCGGCAAAAAGGTCTCCTCATAATCGATACCCTCTTTCTAAGTATACCCCTTCGCAACAAGCCTCACTTTGAAGGTCTCAACCTTCCCATCTATTCCTCTCTTTCTTTTCAGTTACACGTATTGCTAAAAGTTTTTCATGGATGCCCGAAGATCTCCCTTGAGTCATATCTTAGATCCATAGATTCAATGATCTCCAAGCATTCATGGTAACCCATGCTATCTTGGATTGCCTCGTCATATGTCCAGGGATCAGGTTCATGTTCGCCAAGGACCAAATCAGAAGATTCTCCCAAGAACATGAATCTATCAGGCTATCTCACAACCCTCCCACTACGATGAGGTATCATCTGTGACACGCGGTGCAGTGACATGTGGTATATCCTCTTGTACCAGTGGTACTAAAGAAGTGACTTCCCCTTTTAACTCCTCCAGAACAATTTTACTCTTGGGCTTGTGGCTCATCACATAGTCTTCCTCTAGAAATCCGGCATTCATGCTAACGATCACCCTATGATCTCTAGGACTATAAAACAATCCAACCATCATTCCCCTGGGATAGCCAACGAACAAGCGTACTTCTGTATGAGGTTCCAACTTACTAGCATCTGCCTTCAGCACATGTGTTGGACTCCCCCATATCCGAATATGTCTTAGACTAGGCTTTCGCTCAGTCCACAACTCTGTGAGAGTAGAAGGCACTGATTTAGATGGAACTAAGTTCAGAATGTACACCGCCGTATCTAGAGCATATCCCCAGAACGAATCTGGCAAGTCAGAATAACTCATCATCGATCTAACCATCTCCATAAGAGTACTATTCCTTCATTCTGCTACACCGTTCTGCTGGGGTGTGCCAGGTGTAGTCAATTGGGATTGAATCCTAGCCTCTGATAAGTAATCCCTAAAATCTCCCAAGAGGTACTCACCACCACGATCAGATCGTAGTGTCTTGATACTTTTACCTTGATGTTTCTCCACATCAGCCTTGAATTCTTTAAACTTGTCAAAGCATTCAGACTTGCGGTGCATCAAATAAATGTATCCATATCTTGAGTAATCATCAATAAAAGAGACGAAATACTCAAAACCACCTCTAGCTTGGATAGACATGGGACCACACAAATCAGAATGAACCAATTCTAACACATCTTTGGCTCTATACCCCTTGGCCTTAAAAGGCCTCTTGGTCAGCTTACCCTCCAAGCAAGATTCATAGGATGAGAGATCCTCCACCACTAATGAACCTAAAGGTCCATCAGCTATCAACCTTTGAATTCTTCTTAGGTTAATGTGACCAAGCCTAAGATGCCAAAGATATGTTTGGTTCATCTTCGAAGGTTCTTTTCTCTTATTGGAATTAGAAGATGAGTTATTAACTTCAATTTGCATCGTGGGAGGTTTTGGTTCAAGTGTGAACAAATTTCCTATCAATGCACCCGAACAGATAATATCTCTATTCCTTCTTATAACAACTCTGTCATTAAAAGAAATAGAATATCCATCCATAAACAATTTAGAAACCGAAATTAAATTCTTTCTAAATAAGGGTACATAAAGATAATTCTTAAGAACCAAAAGTTTATTTTTCTCAAAAGATAAATGAACATCTCCCACTGCAACAGCTGCCACCTTCGTGACATCGCCCAAGTACACGGTAATCTCCTCCTCAGCCAGTCATCTGGTTTCCTGGAACCCCTGCAAAGTATTGCAGACATGATCAGTGGCTCCCGTATCTAAACACCAGGTGCCGGTAGATAACACCGCTAAACATGTTTCAACGACTAGACCAAAAGATATACCTTTGTTCTTGCGGTTGGGGCAGTCCATCTTCCAGTGTCCAGTCTGCTTACAAGTGAAGCACTTGCCTTTCGGCTTCTTCACTCCTCCCTGAGTACCTCCCACCGCCTTCGCCCCGGTTTGTTTCTTCTTCTTCTTGCCTTTCGACTTAGAAGTAGAAACCTTCTGGGTCACCACGGCATCCGCATGAGCACTCTGACAAAATAGTCCCTCTGCCGCCTGGAGTTCTGTCAGAAGTTCTGCCAACGAAAACAAACTCTTGTTCATGTTGTAGTTGAGGCAAAACTGCTCAAAACTCATAGGTAGAGACTGGAGTATGATATCGACCTGGGTTTCCCCATCGATCTCAGCTCGTAGGACCTCCAGCTCATTCAAATGATCCATCATCTTGAGAACATGATCCCTCATGGGTGTTCCCTCGATCATGGTGGTCGTCATCAAGTTTCTCATGGCCTCTTGCCTCGCAGCCCGATTCTGGTGTCTGAAAAGCTCCTTGAGATTGAGCATCATATCATAAGCAGTGGACATGACATGATGCTGATGTTGTAGTACATTTGAGATATATGCCAAAATGTAACACTGCGCCATCTCATCGGACTTGATCCACTTTTTATAGCTCTCTCTCTCTTTTTCCCTAGAATTATCTGCAGGCTTGGGAGGGCACTCTTTGAGCAGTAAATATTTGTATTCCTTAGCAGTCAAGACAATGTCTAGATTCCTCTTCCAATCTACATAGTTTGGTCCAGTAAGTTTGTTCTCTTTCAGTATCACAGCATGTGGGTTGAAAGTCATTTTGAAAGAAAACCTAAGAATCACATAAATCAAAACATTAGATTTCAAAAAATTATTGATTCGTCAAACAATAAAATTTTAAAATCAACCAACAACTCAACACACCGAGAATATCATATGCCACGATAGTGTGGACGTATACGAATTCTACATTTGTAAGAGGAGGTTTTACCCATTAATTTTACTATCTTGTCAACCTAACTTTTTGACAAGTAAAATTAATAGTTGGTTCCTCTTTGGCCCTACAAATAAAAGCATTGACTCCGATGGGTAGGATACTTATATTTGTATCTAAGTGTTCACCATTACTCGATACCAAGGTAATTATCTCGGGTTATGTGCCTTACGATGGGCAAGTACACATGCTCCTTAATAATTTCCTATAACCATATTTGACCTTGTGATCCATAAACAAACCCATCTGATGGAGAGGAAGGCACTCAGAGCTAACGTGCAAGTTTGTTTGCATCACTTGTCAAATCGTAATGGAGGCCGTGGGAATTTTAAAAAAATATCCTTCTCCCACTTAGTAGTTTGAAATTGAGAAATTTTCCTAGCCTACGACATGTATATCAAACAAAAAGCAATAAATATGAAAAATAAATTTATTTCCAACTATTATGGCTTTTGTCTTCAATATGACTCCTGTCGCATCGCCATCTCGTCCGCTCCTCCTACGCCATGTACGAGCCATCCGGAGATCCAAGCCGAGACAAAAACCTATTTTATTTTACATCCATCGATCCTATACTCCACGAGGGAGTGTACATGAAATCTTGATCGAAAGTAAAATAAAATAAAGAGCGTCTAAACAATGCCATATTTAATTTACCAAAAAAATAGTCGGATCTATATGCCTGCAACCAAATAAATATTAGCCTCATCAACCCCGAGGATTCAACAAAATAAATATTTACACACATACAATCACATACACACATATGGCCATAATAGTCGGATCTTATGCCTGCAACCAAAGAGTTAAACTACGCATATCCTACTATTATCCGACACATATAATATATGAAAAAGTGCATAAAAATTAACCGAATCCTAAACACACAAAACCGGAAACCTTGGCTCTGATACCAATTGAAGGGTTTTCCTTATCGAGTCCATGAGGGAAAATTTCGCTTCCCACTTCACCTCGGTTTCTTGATGATGGCGATCCCTTCGATGTCCCCGGATTAAAAAAAATTTAATCCTAGACAAAAGGGATTGCCCAAACAACAAAGACATCATCGTGCTATTCATTTAGAGAGGTTACTTGAACAAACTAGTTGTTCAAGCAACCTTCCTCTATTCTACGAGTAGCCGCGGAATAGACGATGTCTGAATCGCCGGTTTTTGTGTTTATGCTTGGGATCCAAGTATTATTTAGCTATTTACAGATTTATAACATGCTTATAATTGAAAAACAAAAACAAACAACAAACAAAAGAAGAAAGTAGAATAGGTATACCTCTCGATCTTCTAATGTATGACCTTCCTCCTTTTAGACGTCGTGTGGGCGACAATCCACCAAAATTCGAAGCTCCTAGATCACAAATCTTCCTTCCTTGCTCTTCCAAAGCAAGAGGAAGAATAGAAACATGGTTTTTCTCTTCACTAGAAATAACCAACAAGGAACTAAAACTATCCTTGCTGCCGGCCACTAAGGTGAAGGAGAAGATGGTGGAAAACAACCAAGACACCAAGGGAAGCCCTATATCTTGTTTCCACCACCTAAGGAGAAGGAGAAGGGGGATTTTGGGTGCCAGCCAAGGCTGGAAAAGAGGCTGGAGAGGTGCTGGACGTTGGCCAAAAGAGGAAGAAGAAGAGAAGAATACCTTCCTTATTTGGTGCCACCCTCGCCTCCAAACCCTAATCCTAATCCTATCTCAACTAGGATTCCTTCTTGCCGCTCAAACCCTAGCTCTCCTTCAATGTAGTTCACGCCAACTCCCATGCCATCCTTTTATAGAGTTAGGGATAAGTCATGAATTAATCTCATCCATTGGTTCTAGGGATTTAATCTCAACCGTCGGATCTAGAGATTTAATCTCAACCGTCGGATCTTAGAGATTTAATCTCTACCGATGGATCTTAGAGTTTTGTTTCTATCCATTGGATCTAAGCATCATGAGGTGTTAATAGGCTACATTAGGGACCATGAGGAGGAGTTGGGTCATGGCCACCCATGGATCAAGCCCACATAAAGTTCGATCCACTAATGATGATCCAATCCACTAAAGGTTCATCATTGATCTACCTCACCAACCCCCATATGATAATATGGGCTCCATTTATTATTTGTAAATTTTCTCCCCATGTTTAAGATCTCAAATGTCCATCGATTAATTAATTTACTGACCATTAATTAATCAATATCTAACTCCTTGAGTAGTACCACTCAACCTTTTCATCATGCCGGACCAAGTCCACCTGCAGGGTTTATATGATGAACCTTATGAGCTCCTCAAGGGGACATCATCATCCTAATATATAGGACACGGTTTCCTCCTATAATCAATGGCAGACCATATAAATAATATCATCTCACAACTTACTGCGCCTATCGATTTAATCTATAAATCTCGCCCATTGGTATATCAAAGAGATGAGTACTAAGTATATGTGCCCGTTATTATATCGGGATTAAGAGCATGTACTAAATAGTATCTGAGGTCCGATTCGATTATGTAGTCAGCAATAAATCGAATCACCTCTAAGTCGGTTCTGCTCAATACACACAAAGTGCACTAGTGTGATTCTATGGTCAAGACAAACCAACACCAAATCACACTTCAACCATTCCAATGTTTTGTCCAAAGACATCTTGGTTGTGAACCTTTACTTATACTTTTCAAGAGGCCTATAACATGATCTCCTGTGTGACACCACACACCATGTTATCTACAATGTAAAGTATTAGACAATATTGCATAACCATAAAAATATGCAAACAAAGATCATGTGATTCTTATTTCAAAATAAAGATGTTCATACAAAAGATAGAGTTTTCAGTATACATCCCTACACAGAAATCTAGGTCGGGAGAAGGCTTAAAAGGAGCTCGACGGGAGGAATTTTAGCAATGATTTTTGGGGCAATTTTGGAGGAGAATTGCTGCTGCATTCTAGACCTTCTAGACCAATCTAAAGCAAGCCACAAGCAAGCAATCCAAAGTTCTTGTATAAAGTGTTCTTTACTTGTTTTTGTGTATTGCTTTGTGTATTTGTTTTATTTCATTGTATTACTTTTGTAATCGCTTGTACGAGGATTCTCCACCTCCGACTTGTTGTCGAGAAGAAGTTTTAGTAGTGTTGTATTCATCACTCGAGCTCGTTGAGCTCACCTTGTAGAGTAGGACCCCTAAGGTTCCAAACCATATTTTATCACTTTGTGTTGTGATTGTGTTTGTGTCTTTATTTTTTTTATTGCTATATACATTCCATTGCACATAACAAGTTTTGTAGAGACGAACACGATCGAATTCCATCTACGCAATGAACATGCTATTCACCACCCTCTAGCGGTCACCAACATTCCTACAATTAGTATCAGAGCTAGGAGTTCTTCACCGGCTTCACATCCGAGGGAGCACGCTAGAGGGAAGAAGATGGAGTTTGAAGAGAGATTGGGTGACAACTTCAACATTCCACTGTCCTTCGACCATGAAGATTTTGCATATTGGAAAGGTAGAATGATGAATTTTTTTATGTGCGATTTTGATAATTGGATTAGTATTGTAGTAGAATTTGATGCTTCGAAAGACGAAGAAGGAAAAAGACTTAAGAAGAAGAAGTGGAGCAAAGAACAACTCCGATACTTAAACATAAATAATAAGGTAATTGGTATATTACTTAGCATAATTCCTAATGATATTTTGATCAAGATAGGAGATTTTAAAGACGCCAAGGACCTTTGGAGCAAGTTGGCGAAATATCTTGAAAACCCATCACCGGTCCAAGAAGAAGAGGAAGGAGAAGAATGCTCATCGGCTCAATCGGAGGAGCTTGAAGAAGAAAAAAGTTCTTCCTCACAAGAAAGTGAGGATTCAGAAGATGATAGGGAATCAATATATGGATCAAGATCGGTGGAAGAAGTAGAAGAAGCCTCCACCGCTAGGATTGAGGGGGAGGAGAGACCATCCACTCCGGAACAAGAGCATAATCAAGAAGAACCATCAACATCTAGAAGAGATGAAGAAGCCCAAACTTCCACCATTGACCTAGGTATCTCAAGCAATTCAATTAAAAATAAAGATAATATAATTTCCTTTGAGTGTAGGGAACAAGGACACTACTGTTGGTGCAATCGGCCCAGGTCACGATTGACCAGACTCGAGTTTGACTCGAGTGATGTTTTGATGTTTGACAAAGGGATTTGACAAAGTGGTTTGGCATTGATGTTTGACATTAATGTCGGTTAATATGTTGGGGAGATTGTTGGAGCAATCGACCCGGGTCATGTTTGACCGGACTCGAGTTTGACTCGAGGAAGACCTTGATGGTTGACTGGGGTTGACCATGTGATTATGGGAAAGTCCAAGCATGGGTCTTGGCAAGGTAAAGTCCAAGTCATGGGTACTTGGCATGGAAAGTCCAAGTGGGACACTTGGCATTTGGTAAAGTCTAAGTCATGGGTACTTGGCATGAAAAGTCCAAGTGGGACACTTGGCGCATGGAAAGTCCAAGTCATGGGTACTTGGCTTTTGGGAAAGTCCAAGTCTTGAGTACTTGGCATGAGAAGTCCAAGCATGGGTCTTGGCGAATGAGAAGTCCAAGCATGGGTCTTGGCAAATGGAAAGTCCAAGCATGGGTCTTGGCAAATGGAAAGTCCAAGCATGGGTCTTGGCATGGAAAGTCCAACATGGGTTGGCAAGGGAAAGTCCAAGCTTGAGTCTTGGCATTGGGAAGTCCAAGGGGATTGATTTTAGCAGCGTAAAGTCCAAGCGGAGTCTTGGCGGCGTAAGTCCAATGTGCCTTGGCGGTGTAGACACCGTTAGCATGACATAGCCGAGGGAAGCACCTGGAGGCTAGCGCGATGGATGAACAAGTCATGGATGACTTGGAGGGATCCGAGAGGCTTGAGGCTGATGGAGGTGGCTAGAAGGCTTAGGTCTAGGCTAAGGGTGGTCTAGCAAGTATGGGGGCACCATACTTTGGTTAAAACCTCATCTTTGAGGATGGCAGTCGACTGGCATTATGGCCGGTTCGACTGCCGTGAGTCGACTTGAGTTCGACTGCTGTTTAAGAGCTAGAACTACTCTGGCAGTCGACTGCTCATTGGAAGCGATCATCGATGTCTACTGATGGTCGACTACCAAGTCGGCGATCGATAGTTCACCGCGAGAGAATGCTCCGTGGCCTGGCGATCGACTATCCGATCGCGACGCTAAGAGATCCGTTGGAGTTTTTCCGATTGTGGATCGATCCGCTTGTCTCACGACAAGTGGCATCGATCGAGTGACTTATGGCAATCGGTGATAAATGGCGCGAGTTATAAAGGCAGCTCGGAAGGAGGGTTTTTAAAAGCGATTTTCTTGGGCGAAATTGAAGGGGGAAGTTGGTGCTTTCTAGTCCTTCAAAGCTAGTTCAAGGCAATCAAAGATCAAGCAATCCAAAGCTCTTGTAAAGTTGTTTTTTCTTTACTTGCATTGTATTTCTTACTTGTATTTGCTTGTATCTTGTGTATTACTTAGTGTAATCCTTGTACGATGTTTTTCCGCCTCCGGATTGTTCCGAGAAGGAGTTATTATTTATTAGTGATTGCGTGTGCATCACTAGAGCTCTTTAGAGCTCGATCCGTGGAGTAGGAACCGTTTGGTTCCGAACCACGTTATATCCTTGTGTTCGTGATTGTATCTTTTCGTTATTGCTTTTATTATTTCTATTCCGCTGCGCATAATGAGTTTTGTAGAGACGATCGCGAACAATTTCCATCTACGTACGAATTCAACGCTATTCACCCCCTTCTAGCGGCGTCAAATCTCCAACAAGTGGTATCAGAGCCCGGGGCTCTTCTACGGACTAACCGCCGGGAGCTAATACAAAGAAGCTAGAGGAAGAAGATGGAATTCCAAGACAAGCTTGGATGGGACATCAACACGCCGGTCCCATACTCCTTCTATGGACAAGAAGGTTTTAGACAATGGAAGGCAAGGATCGAAGATTTTCTAATGATGAGGGACTTCGAAGAATGGTCAATCTTAATGGAGAGATATAGCTATCCAATAGGACCAAGGGGAGGCTTCCTCAAGAAGAAGAAGTGGAGTGAAAATCAACTCCAAGCCTTCGAGAAAAACATGAAGGTAGTAAAATTTATTCTTGATTTGGTACCTAATGAAATTGTGTGTATGGTAGGGGACTATATGGACGCTAAGGAGTTGTGGAGTCAAGTGGCAAAGCTCCATGAAAACTCATCATTGGTCCAAGAAGAAGAAGAAGAAGAAGAGTGCTCATCCTCTCAAGCTCAAAAAGAAGCAAGTACATCTTCATCCAAAGAGCTTGAGGATTCGGAGGTTGATAGGGAATCAACATCTGGATCGGAAGAGGTGGAGGAAGTGGAAGAAGCATCCACTTCTAGGATTGAGGAGGAGATTAGAATTTCCTCAACACCGGAGCATCAAGAAGAAGCTTCCACATCCGGTCAAGATGAAGAAGTTTCAATTCCAACACCTTCCACCACCATAGGTAACTCAAACATGTCAATTAATAATAAAGTGAATATTATATGCTTTGAGTGTAGGGAGAAAGGACACTACAAGAGTAAGTGCCCTAAACGGGTTAAGAAGACTCCACCCGTGCCAAAAGTCAAGGAGACCGGTGCCTCAATGAAAAAGAGCAAGGAGCAAGTGATTTGCTTCAAATGCCGACTACCGGGTCATTACCGGAGTCAATGCCCGAAGGGGAGAAGAAGGGGCAAAGGGGAGCATCATATGTAGGGAGAGCTAAGGCAAACCCTAGGGTAACTTCTAATTTTTCTCCTTCTTCAATTTATAAGCAAAAGCATGCTAGGGATTTCAATTCACTTGCAATTTATGAAAAGCATGCCAATAGGAATAAATATTTTTGCTTAGGAGCTAAGAGAGTCCATGTAGAAAATAGGGAGAAATTTGGGACTAATGTCCCTAAAAACAACTTATTTAAGGACAAACCTAGGTCAAATAACTCAAGATCAATTTTACCTAGGGAGATAATTAGAAAGGTGCAAGAGCACCTAGGTCTAAATCCTAAATGGACTAGGCATATTCCTAGGAAGTCCAATGCCCAAGATTTAAATCAAAATTCTAAAATTGGGCAATTAGAAAAGGAAAATCAAGTCTTGAGGTCAAGGCTTGAAAAACTTGAAAAGACCCTAAATAAGATACAAGATCAATTTAAAGGGTCTAATGGTCAAAGTCAAAGGTCCAAAAGTCAAAGTCAACACCAAGGACCTAAGAGTCAAAAGTCAACCAAAGGCAAACAAGGTTTGGGTCACAAACCTAAGCCTAAAGTGGCTTTATCATAGTGTTCCATTTGACTATGGAACACAAACTAGGTCTAGGAAGACCAAGGTCAATAGGGAAGTCATCCCTAGAGTTGACCAAAGGGTGTGCCTAGTGGCTAGGGTTTCTAGGAAACCTAGGATGACCACTAAGAAGGTTGCAAGGGGAGTTACCCCTAAAGTCAACCTAGGTAAGACTCAAATGACCAAGGCTAACAAGCCTAGGAGGGTCATTAGGAAGGTATCTAGGGAGGTTATCCCTAAGGAATACCTAATTAACCCTAGGAGCTCAAATCAATTTTGGGTTCCTAAGAGCGTGATTGATTCACGCTAGGTGGGTTTAGGATGTGCCAACCTTGAGTGGATGGGTAGTTAACTCAACCATGATAAAGGTGGCATTTTAGGTTATTTTCAAGGTTATGGATACCTTGGAAATAGGGTTGAATTATAATCCTAAAAAGATTTTAGGATGTGCCAATGTTAGTTATGAAGTTTGATAAAATGATCAAATTGGCACAATTAGGGTTTAGAGTGTTAGTGTGTCATTTTGGATTTTTGGCACACTAGGGAGATTAATGATAATATGGCAAAATATATCTAACTATATCAAATGACAATTAATATTAAAATTTTGGTATTACTATACCTATATATTTTATATGCCATGCTTTGTTTGCCATATAACATGCCATGACATCATGTTTATTTCAATCATTTTATATGTCATGTTCATGTTTAGGATTAAGGTCTTAAATGTCATGTATTTTTAGATTTCATCTTATACCATGACATCATGATTATGAGCATATGCTTATTTATATCATCATTAATGCCATAATCATTCATGCATTTAAGACAATTTGGTTGGAAATTGAATTAAGGACTATGGCATGACTTGAAGTCCCATTTATAAGGGAATCAAGTAGGGTTGCCTTAGAGAATGCATGAAACCCTAGATTAGGATGAACAAAACCCACATCTCACATCCAATTGACATGTATGTGTATTTATACACCTTAGATACATGTGAGATGCTAGGATATGAGTTGAGTTAAAGGTGCATAGTTTTTGCATCTAGATGAATTAAAACTCATCTTGTTTCATTTGTGGATCATTGGGAGAGCATGTGTACAAGTCATGTACATAGAGCCCAAGGAATATGATCCAAAATAAGGTTTTGAAAACATTTTAAAATCATTTTGAAAAACCTTGGTGAAGTCTATCTTTTGATAGCAATCACCATTGATAGAGTTGATACAAAATAGGGCCAAAACATTGAAAATTTCAATGGTTTTGAGTTTTGAATCAAACTCACTATTTTATGGGTAAAATAATTTTCAAATATTTTTCACCCATTGTGTGTGTCATAAGTATTATATGTATGAATTTTCACGATTTTTCAAATTACGTATAATTATTTATGAATTTCCAAAATTTATTTCTAATAGCTAAAAATCGAGATTTTCAGTTATCGATCACGCCTGTGGCGATCGATAGGAGTGGCGATTACTATCGAGTCATTGCCAGATCTGATTTTGGGTTAACAAGGTTTGTTTAGCCCATTTTCGGCCATGGTAAAGGTCCCTAACCACTTCTAACCCTAGGATATGCTTTGGAAAGCATTATAAAGGGTGAAAATCCATTGGATATGGATTAGGAGATGTGTTAGGTCAAAGTATCAAATTTAGGGTGAGTGAAAGTTCTATGTTGAACTTAGAACCTTAATTTTGATGGTTTAGAGTTCCTATTGGCTTAGGGGCTTCCCAAGGACATTGTTGGTGCAATGGTCAAGGGGGAGCAAGCCTTTAGGGGGAGTTATCAATCTTGAGATGATGAATGTGTTTCTCTTCTTGAAGGGGGAGAAGTGATTGGGAGAGTATCATCAATTGGGAAAATTGATGGGTTTTTGATACCCAATTTGGAAATTGGGAGAGAGTATAGGATTGTCTCTCTTGAGTGATATGTGACTTATCACTAGGAGGATGTTAGGCATCCTAGGTATTTATTTTTGGATCAAGGGGGAGATTGTAAGATCTTATTGGGACATGAGACATTGACCTCCTTGGGGAGAAAACCTTTTTGATGTTAGTCAAAAAGGGGGAGAATGTTTGGGGGAGAATATTTGGAGAGTGTTTACCAATTTGGAATAATTGGTAAGGGATTTGAGTTAGTGGTCTAACTCAGATGATTTGTTTGGTTTTTGTCAAACATCAAAAAGGGGGAGATTGTTGGTGCAATCGACCCAGGTCACGATTGACCAGACTCGAGTTTGACTCGAGTGATGTTTTGATGTTTGACAAAGGGATTTGACAAAGTGGTTTGGCATTGATGTTTGACATTAATGTCGGTTAATATGTTGGGGAGATTGTTGGAGCAATCGACCCGGGTCATGTTTGACCGGACTCGAGTTTTACTCGAGGAAGACCTTGATGGTTGACTGGGGTTGACCATGTGATTATGGGAAAGTCCAAGCATGGGTCTTGGCAAGGTAAAGTCCAAGTCAAGGGTACTTGGCATGGAAAGTCCAAGTGGGACACTTGGCATTTGGTAAAGTCCAAGTCATGGGTACTTGGCATGAAAAGTCCAAGTAGGACACTTGGTGCATGGAAAGTCCAAGTCATGGGTACTTGGCTTTTGGGAAAGTCCAAGTCTTGAGTACTTGGCATGAGAAGTCCAAGCATGGGTCTTGGCGAATGAGAAGTCCAAGCATGGGTCTTGGCAAATGGAAAGTCCAAGCATGGGTCTTGGCATGGAAAGTCCAACATGGGTTGGCAAGGGAAAGTCCAAGCTTGAGTCTTGGCATTGGGAAGTCCAAGGGGATTGATTTTGGCAGCGTAAAGTCCAAGCGGAGTCTTGGCGGCATAAGTCCAATGTGCCTTGGCGGTATAGACACCGTTAGCATGACATAGCCGAGGGAAGCACCTGGAGGCTAGCGCGATGGATGAACAAGTCATGGATGACTTGGAGGGATCCGAGAGGCGTGAGGCTGATGGAGGTGGCTAGAAGGCTTAGGTCTAGGCTAAGGGTGGTCTAGCAAGTATGGGGGCACCATACTTGGGTTAAAACCTCATCATTGAGGTTGTCGGCATTATGGCGGTTCATTGTGAGTCGACTGAGTTGCCGTTTAGAGCTAGAATCGCTCTGGCGATCATCGGCGATCGAACTGATGTCTCGATCCGATCGCCAAGGTTGGCGATCGGTGATAGTTCACCATGAGCACGAGAATGCTCCGTGGCCGATCGACTACGCGGTGGCGATCCCAAGAGATCCGTTGGAGTTTTTCCAGTGTGGATCGATCCGTTGTCTCACGACAACGATGGCATCGATCGGGGTGACTTATGGCGGCGTAGGTGGAAATCCAGCCCGACGCAGGTTATAAAGGCAGCTCGGAAGGAGGGTTTTTAAAAGCGATTTTCTTGGGCGAAATTGAAAGGGGAAGTTGGTGCTTTCCAGTCCTTCAAAGCTAGTTCAAGGCAATCAAAGATCAAGCAATCCAAAGCTCTTGTAAAGTTGTTTTTCCTTTACTTGCATTGTATTTCTTACTTGTATTTGCTTGTATCTTGTGTATTACTTAGTGTAATCCTTGTACGAGGTTTCTCTGCCTCCGGATTGTTCCGAGAAGGAGTTATTATTGATTAGTGATTGCGTGTGCATCATTAGAGCTCTTTAGAGCTCGATCCGTGGAGTAGGAACCGTGTGGTTCCAAACCACATTATATCCTTGTGTTCGTGATTGTATCTTTTCGTTATTGCTTTTATTATTTCTATTCTGCTACGCATAACGAGTTTTGTAGAGATGATCGCGAACGATTTCCATCTACGTACGAATTCAACGCTATTCACTCCCCTCTAGCGGCGTCAAATCTCCAACAACTACAAGAGCAAGTGTTCGAAAAGAGTCAAGAAGACTCAATCGGTGTCAAAAAGTCAAGGATGTCGGTGTCCTAACACATACGAGCAAGAAGCATGTGGTGAGCTTCAAATGCAACCAAAAAGGCCATTCTAGGAGTCAATTACCTAGGGGAAGGAAGAAAACTCAAGAGGGAGCATCACATGTAGGGGGAGCCTCTATGGCCTTGTTTGGGAGGAGGGGAGGGGAGTGTAAGTAATGGAAGGGAAATGGAGGGGAAGGGAAAGGAGATTTACACCCCAAATTGGGGTGTAAGAAAAGTCCAGTTTTTGTGAGGAGGAGGGGTATAATTTCACCTCCATTCCCCTCCCTTTCCCTTCCCTTCCCTTTTCCTCACTTCTTCCCAAACAGGGATAAACTTTTTTTCTTCCTTATTTACCTTTACCCTTCCATTACTTATCCCTCCCTCACCTCCTCCCAAACAAGCCCTAAGGCAAACTCTAAGGTAAAATTCGAGAATGCACCTTCTTTAAGTAATAGGCAAAAGCATGCTTTTAATTCACTTGCAATTTATCATAAAGAGCATTCTAGAAATAGGCTTTATTTCTTAGGGGCTAAACATGTTGATTGTAGGTCTAAGGACAAGTCTATAAATAATAACTCTAGACCCATTCTGCCTAGGGAGTCCATTAAAAGGGTAGAAAACCATTTAGGCATTAACCCTAAGAGGGATAGACATGCCTAGAGGAAATGGTAATGCCCAAAGACTAAATCAAAATTCAAAAATTGGGCAATTAGAGCTAGAAAATCAAGTTTTGAGGTCAAAACTTGAGAAAATGGAGAAGACTCTTGAAAAGACACAAAATCAAATTAAAGGGTCAAATGGTTAAACTCTAGGAGCTAGGAGTCAAAACCTAGGATGTAAGAGGCAAGAACCATCTAGGAAGCAAGGTTTGGGACATAAGCCTATGTCCAAGAAGGTAATGCATATTTATCACAATGTTCCATTTGATTATGAAACACAACCTAGGTCTAGGAGAGCCAAGGTCACTAGGGAAGTCATCCCTAGAGTTGACCATGGAGTGTGCCTAGTGGCTAAGGTTTCGAAGAAACCTAGGGAGGCCACTATGAAGGTTACAAGGGGAGTCACCCCTAGAGTTAACCTAGGCAAGACAAAAATGACCAAGGCTACCAAACCTGTGAGGGTCATTAGGAGGGTATCTAGGGAGGTCATCCCTAGTGATACCTAATTAACCCAAGGAGCTCAAATAGGTTTTGGGTTCCTAGGAGCGTGATCGACTCACACTAGATGGGTTAGGTTGTGCCAACTTTAAATGGATGGGTAGTTATGTTAGTAATATATGAGAGATGTCCTAAGGCAATCGCCTTATGTATGAACCATTTATATGATAAATGAAGATTCACTATTTGAGTATACATGTTTTATGTATTTGATTGGATCTTAAACTCATTTACTGAATGTCCACGATACGATTCACAGCATGAGAGAATTTGTGATTGGATCACAACTAGTGAGTATCTCTACATGTGTAATTGTGATGTGTCGGAATTATCCTAGTCGATGAATTGATGGATTTGGACACCATCGATTACATCGAGACTAACGCAGTATACTCCTTGGTGTATCCAAGCGGTGATTCTCCATTTGGAGACATTAGTGATGTCGGAGTTAATCGTGGATGCTAGTTATGGTAACTAGTTCATTGGAGTGACCGGTAGTAAGACTTCATATGGTTCTCTGCATATATAGATATGTCAATGAAGTTCTTCTTTGTGGCTTAAGTGCGATGTTCCTTTGACTTGCGGTATTCAAGTCATCTTGATCATGGAGACTTATGCTTTGACATCTTAAGCAAACATCTCTAAGGAGATGTGGACCGGATGATTGGGTATAAGTCGAAGTGATCGAAGGTGTTTGAATAGCCTATAAAGATTCACCACTCCTTGCGAGGAGATGTATACCCATGGCCTCTCGTCGGATTGTTACTAAAGTCTTTGGCCAAAGCATTACATGTTTAGAGTAAGGTACTCTTGATACATGTGGAGTAACTAGAATCAGTAGGGACGAGGAAATGATACTTGGGCTAGGTGTGGCGTGAGTCGACCTAGTGGGGGTGACACAATAGACCATGTCTGAACCAAGTGGGTATAAGATGAGTGAAGGGAATGGGGCACGATTCATTAGCTCTTGAAGGGTTTGAAATAGTTACGGATCAGCGTTGATCTTTTGGTTAATTAGGGGATCATGATGTACTACTAGGTGCCACTCATGATCGTTCTATAATTAATGGTTAATTATAGGCGGCCAACATAAACCGAGAACCTATTTGGTCACACGCTGCAGTGTAATCCAAAGGATTTAAAAGCGAGCTTGAGAATGGGATTCTCGGGCCAAGGAGAAACTATGTTTGGTTGGACCAAACATAAGCGAGCATGAAATTTTTCGCAATGGAGGCGTGGATGGGCCGTGTCTTATGAAGACATAATGG
The DNA here is from genome assembly GCA_025175895.1 of Wurfbainia villosa. NCBI lineage: Eukaryota > Viridiplantae > Streptophyta > Magnoliopsida > Zingiberales > Zingiberaceae > Wurfbainia > Wurfbainia villosa. The sequence continues at coordinate 31,708,758 of CM045995.1, forward strand.
ATGGACCAAAATGGTTTGGTTCTAATCCAATGGATGAGAATAAACCAAAGGGTTTGGTTTATATTAAGCGAATGAACCAAAGGTTGGTTAGGTTCGTTTAACTTAAAATAAACCATCATGGTTTGGTTTATTTTAACTTATCTTAATGGAGGCGGGTTAACGGGCTTTATGGATATGATCCATTAACCATTAAGAGAATTAGTTCTCTATAAAATAGGATTAAACCTAACCCTAAGACTAATCTAGTTTTGGGCGCCCAAACCCCTCCTCTCCTATTTCGGCGCCAACACCTTGTCAGCGGTGCCCCTGATCTCCTATAGGTTTGGCATCAAGGTGAGCCTTTTCTCTCCTTGTTTTGGCGGCGCCTATCTCCTCCACCAAGCTGTCCAGTTTTCTGGACAGCTTCTCCTCTCGTCGGGCATCGTTTGGGCACGGTTAGTGCTCCGACAGCGGCTAACTTACGGGGATTTGATCTCGGTAATCCTCTGAGGTGGAGGATGGCGAAGGATTCGTCAAGCGGTTGTGAACACCTCTCGGAGAAGCGAGTTTTGAGAACTCGTTTTGGATCGAATTTGGATTCGGATCGTGATCATCTCTCGATCACGTCGTCTTCAACACGAGGCTAGTAACCCGTCACGAAGGCGAAGCTCGTGACTTAGCGAAGTCATCCCGAGGAGCTCGGCGTGGATACGGATAGAGACGATTCTTACGAGGATCGTTCCGGTTGATGCCGTTCCCGCTACACGTCATACGGAAGGTATAACGTAGTTTAATTTCCTTTTATTGCAAATTTTAATTTACGGTTATGTCTACACTTGTTGTAATAGCATGCGTGTGTTGTGTGTGTTGTAATAAATATAGATTTATTAATTTTAATTGCTTCCGCTGTGCTCATGTTTACGAAACATGATCGAACACACACACGCCGCGGTGCCGGAAACCTAACAGTGGTATCAGAGCCTAGGTTGTGTTTCGACATAATCGTAAAAATGGTTTTGCGATAGTCATAATGTATTTCTGGAAGTTTTCTAAATTTGGAAATTTAGAAGTATTTATGGAAATTTTTCAATTTTGGAAAGTCTAGAAGTATTTATGGAAATCTTCCACTTTTGGAAAGTTGGAAGTATTTATGGAAATTTATATTTTCCATAAATAAAATATTTGATTAGATTCTGGAAATTTGTTTCCTAATTTAATCATGATTTGATTTGGGAATCAAATCTTAAAATATTTAATTTCCATAAGTAGTTTTAAAGATTTAGGAAATTGGTTTCCTAAATAGATTTTCCTTAATCAAATAATTCCATGAATAAAATATGTGATTAGATTTGGAAATTTGTTTCCTAATTTAATTATGATTTGATTTGGAGAATCAAATCTTAAACATATTTTATTTCCATAAATAGTTATGACACATAAGGAAATTATATACATGACATAATTGTATGCCATGTAATTGCATTAGATGCATAACATTATGCCATGCGTGTCGTGACATGTAGATGTATGCCATGTATGCCATGCCATGTAGATAATAGTTATTTGCATGCAAAGAGGATGAGACATAAAACCCTTAATCAATATTAAAGCCTACACCTTCCATTAATATGGTTAGAACCAGAGTTCTGTTTCTTGTTTGGGTTGTTGGACTCTCTCCAAGCGGCTCGAACTGAATATGTTCAAACCATGGAATAGTTTAATACTAATATGGTAAGAGTCGGTCAATCGTTAGCTTTGGTTGTTGGACTCTCTCCAAGCTGGGCTAATTGGTTGAATGCGCTCTAACCATATTAAAACTATTTCCGATTAATGGGTTGGCTTTAACAGCATCGGCTTGTTGGACTCTCTCAAGGTCGATGTAAAGGGAGGTGAAGTTGGGTGCTATGCATATGATGCATACTTGTTAATGTGTTAACAACCCGATGTATGTGTGAACATTCAATTAGTTGATAGCACATTGTGATAGTTGCATATACGGGATATGCAATCGGTATAGATGATACCTACCGTCGTAGTTATGAATGGCTTGTTGGACTCTCTCCAAGGTTGTTCATAACTATGATGGATATCAGCCCATTCGGAGATGGACCTACAATCTCCCGAAGTGATTTTGGGGTTTTTTGAAATTCGAAAAATGAATGGGATTTATAAATGTATATTGATGCATTTTAAAATCATCTTTCTCATATATGCTCGTTTTGTATTTCTAAGTTAATATATTGATCATGATGTGTTTGAATTTGCGTTCCATTTTGGATTGAATAAATTGGTAGGTCGAACTTCTTGGACTAGCTTAGAAACTTGAGAATTGTTCTCAAGGTGGAAAAGCTTGTGTATGTCCTCAGCGCCTCTTCCGCCGTCCTAGTGGCGATGCAACTTTGGACCAATTGTTGGCCTATCGAAACATGTGAGTGATTACGAACAAATGAGTTGCATCATGCTAGCGCGATGTAACCCTGAAGCAAACATATGGATGCTCATATCGTAGTCCTTCATCTTTGTGAGTTGGTTGATGAGCAAGTGAGATTCGAAAGGTTCGAAGTCTCAAAGCTCCTCTTCACCTTTGAGATGCTAGGAGGTTCATCGTAGTCTTGCTCAATATCTTTGAAGGCTGTGGAGTCTTAGAAGCATGGCGAGGGGCGGTCTTATTAGTTGGTTCCTCGAAGAAAGGTTCTAAGAGGAAGTCAAAGGAACAGCAGAAGGGAAAGAAGAGAAGGGCTAAGAAGGTAGAACTAGCACAAAAGGAAACTTGCCATCATTATGGCAAGGAGAGCCATTTGCGAAGAAAGTGCAAGATTTATCTAGAGTCCGTGAAGAAGGATAAGGCATCGGATGCCCCATCTTCTTCAGAAATCTTCTTTATTGATTGTCATTCTATTTCCTCAGACACTTGGGTATTTGATACTGGGTGTGGCTCACATATATGCAATGACATACATGGGCTAAGGAATAGAAGAAGACTCGTCAAGGGGAGAGTCAAATTTACGTGTTGGGAATGGAGCAACGGTTGCTGCATTCGCCATCGGAACGTATTTGTTGGAACTCCCTATAGGACTTGTCTTAGAACTGGACAATTGCTTTTATGTTCCTTAGTTGATAAAGAACATCATTTCTATTTCTTGTCTAAATAGAAATGGGTTCCATTTGACTTTTAGTAACAATTGTTGTTACATAACTTTGAATGGAGTTCTTTATGGGATTGGAACTTTAAGCAATGGTGTTTATACGTTGGACGTATCCGGAGCGATTTCAATATCGAAGCGAGCAACACGCGTGCTCGAAAGGATAATCAAATAGACTCCTATATGTGGCATTGTCGTCTTGGCCATATAAGCAAGAAACGCATGTCCGAATTACACCGATGTGGAATTCTGGAATCGTTTGAATTAGATTCATACGATACATGCGAATCATGCTTAAAAGGCAAGATGACTAAGTTACCTTTTACTGGAAAAGGTGAACGAGTGGGAGAGTTACTAGGACTAATACATACTGATGTATGTGGACCTATGTCAACTCAAGCATTAGGAGGCTATAGCTACTTCATTACCTTCACCGATGATCACTCACGGTTTGGGTATGTGTTCTTGATGAAACACAAGTCTGAAGCCTTTGAAAAGTTCAAGGAATTCAGAAATGAAGTAGAGAAACAACATGACAAGAGTATTAAAATACTTCGATCGGATCGAGGAGGTGAATACTTAAGTCAAGAGTTTCTTGATTATCTAAGAGACAATGGCATATTGTCTCAATGGACTCCGCCCTATACACCACAGCATAATGGTGTATCTGAGAGGCGTAACCGGACCTTGTTGGACATGGTCAGGTCAATGATGAATCATGCAACTCTTCCCAAGTCCTTTTGGGGTTATGCACTTCAGACAGCTGTTTACTTGTTAAACAGAATGCCTACCAAGGTAGTCTCAACTACTCCATATGAGATATGGAATGATAAGAAACCTCATGTATCTTACTTGAAGATATGGGGTTGTCCTGCTTATGTGAAGCGGACTGTATCAGACAAATTGGATGCTAAGTCTGATAAATGTCTATTTTTTGGATACCCTAAGGAAACAAGGGGTTACCAATTCTATCATCCTGTGGAACAAAAGGTGTTTGTTTCAAGGCATGCTGTGTTTCTAGAGAAAGAGTTTCTCTTGCAAGAAAAACAGTGGGAGTGTCGTCGAGCTTGAGGAGGCTCGAGAGACTCAAATAGACATTGATGAGATACCTGGTGTAGCACAACAGTCGACAACTCATAGTGATGAGCAATCGGCTGGACCTATTGTAACACCACATCTTCGTAGATCTGGTAGAACACGCAATATTCCTGAGAGATATGAATTTCTCGTAAGCGAATCGAACGACGTGTTACTCATTGATGATGAGGAGCCTACCAGTTATGAAGAAGTGCTGACAAGTTCAGAAAGGGATAAGTGGCTTGGTGCCATGAAGTCGGAAATGGATTCCATGTATGAAAACCAAGTTTGGAACTTGGTTGACCCACCTGAAGGCATAAAGCCTATAGGGTGCAAGTGGGTTTTCAAGAAGAAAACCGACATGGATGGTAATGTGATTACCTATAAGGCTAGATTGGTGGCGAAAGGATATCGTCAAAAGCAAGGTGTTGATTATGACAAAACCTATTCGCCTGTAGCTATGCTTAAATCCATTCGGATGCTCCTGGCCATAGAAGCTCATTATGATTATGAGATATGGCAGATGGATGTGAAAACAGCTTTCCTTAATGGAAACTTGCTCGAGGACGTGTATATGATACAGCCTGAGGGTTTCACATCGGTTGATAAAACCAAGGTATGCAAGTTGCGACGATCCATTTATGGATTGAAGCAAGCATCCAGGAGCTGGAATATCCGTTTTGATGAGACGATCAAAAAGTTTGATTTCTCACAAAATCCAGACGAACCTTGTGTGTACAAGAAGGTTAGTGGGAGTGCAGTCGTGTTCCTAGTATTGTATGTCGATGACATATTACTTATAGGAAATGATGTGTCAATCTTACAGTCAGTTAAGGTTTGGTTATCCAAGACATTCTCCATGAAAGACCTGGGAGAAGCAACCTACATCCTTGGGATTAAGATCTATAGAGATAGATCGAAACGGTTGCTTGGTCTTTCGCAGTCTACATATATAAACCGAGTACTAAAGAGGTTTAGCATGTCGGAATCCAAGAAAGGTTATCTGCCCATCAGGCATGGGGTACACCTTTCGAAGTCTATGTGTCCGCGCACAGAAGACGAGAGGATTTGCATGAGTAAGATTCCCTATGCATCCGCAATAGGATCTATCATGTATGCTATGTTATGTACGAGGCCCGATGTATCGTATGCTCTGAGTGTCACGAGCAGATACCAGTCTGATCCAGGAATGGATCATTGGGCGGCTGTTAAGATGATCCTTAAGTACTTGAGAAGAACTAAGGATGTGTTCCTAATATATGGAGAAAGGGTACATGGTGATACGTGGGTATACGGATGCCAGATCCAGACAGACAAGGATGATTCCATGTCTTAGTCTGAGTATGTATTCACCTAGAATGGAGGCGCAATAAGTTGGAAAGGTTCCAAGCTTGACACTATAGCGGATTCTGCCACTAAGGCAGAATACGTTGCAGCTTTGGAAGCAGCAAAGGAAGCGGTTTGGATCAAGTAGTTCATCTATGAACTTGATGTGGTCTCATCAATGATCCAAACATGTGCTTCGCCGCTATCATCTTATCAGAGAGATCATCAGTAGGAACGAAATACAAATCGAGAAAATTCCCACTGAAAGGAACTTAGCGGATCCCTTGACTAAGGCATTACCTCAAAATAAGTTTGAGAGTCATGTTCGAGCTTATGGTATTGGATACCGTAGCGATTGGCATTAGGCCAAGTGGGAGTCTGTTAGTAATATATGAGAGATTTCCTAAGGCAATCGCCTTATGTATGAACCATTTATATGATAAATGAAGATTCACTATTTGAGTATACATGTTTTATGTATTTGATTGGATCTTAAACTCATTTACTGAATGTCCACGATACGATTCACAGCATGAGAGAATTTGTGATTGGATCACAACTAGTGAGTATCTCTACATGTGTAATTGTGATGTATCGGAATTATCCCTAGTCGATGAATTGATGAATCTGGACACCATCAATTCTGTTGAGACTAGCACGAGGTATACTCCTTGGTGTATCCAAGCAGCTGATTCTCACTGGCTGGAGACATAGTGATGTCCGGAGTTAATCGTGGATGCTAGTTATGGTAACTAGTTCATTGGAGTGACGGTAGTAAGACTTCATATGGTTCTCTGCATATATAGATATGTCAATGAAGTTCTTCTTGTGGCTTAAGTGCGATGTTCCTTTGACTTGCGGTATTCAAGTCATCTTGATCATGGAGACTTATGCTTTGACATCTTAAGCAAACATCTCTAAGGAGATGTGGACCCGGGATGATTGGGTATAAGTCGAAGTGATCGAAGGTGTTTGAATAGCCTATAAAGGATACACCACTCCTTGCGAGGAGATGTATACCCATGGCCTCTCGTCGGATTGTTACTAAAGTCTTTGGCCAAAGCATTACATGTTTAGAGTAAGGTACTCTTCGATACATGTGGAGTAACTAGAATCAGTAGGACGAGGAAATGATACTTGGGCTAGGTGTGACGTAGTCAGCCTAGTGGGGACTGACACAATAGACCATGTCCTGAACCAAGTGGGTATAAGATGAGTGAAGGGAATGGGGCACGATTCATTCGAGCTACTGAAGGGTTTCAAAAATAGTTCTGGATCAACCGTTGATCTTTTCGGTTAATTGGGGATCATGATGTACTACTAGGTGCCACTCATGATCGTTCTATAATTAATGGTTAATTATAGATGGCCAACATAAACCGAGAACCTATTTGGTCACAAGCACAACGAGTGTAATCCAAAGGATTTAAAACGAGCTTGAGAATGGGATTCTCAGACTGAGAGAAACTATGTTTGGTTGGACCAAACATAAAGCGAGCATGAAATTGTTTCAGTCGCAATGGAAGCGTGGATGGGCCGTGTCTTATGAAGACATAATGGATGGACCAAAATGGTTTGGTTCTAATCCAATGGGTGAGAATAAACCAAAGGGTTTGGTTTATATTAAACGAATGAACCAAAGGTTGGTTCGGTTCGTTTTAACTTAAAATAAACCATCATGGTTTGGTTTATTTTAACTTATCTTAATGGAGCGGGTTAACGGGCTTTATGGATATGATCCATTAACCATTAAGAGAATTAGTTCTCTATAAAATAGGGATTAAACCCTAACCCTAAGACTAATCTAGTTTTTGGGCGCCCAAACCCCCTCCCTCTCCTATTCGGCGCCAACACCAAAAGCTGCTGCCGCCCAGCTTGTGTGCAGCCGTCCAAGTCTTTGCCGGCGACCAAGCTTCAGCCGGTGAACCTCCGGCGACCCTCCGGTGATCTCCTATAGGTTCGGCATCAAGGTGAGCCTTTTCTCTCCTTGTTTTGGCCGGCGCCTACTCCTCCACCAAGCTGTCCAGTTTTCTGGACAGCTTCTCCTCCTCTCGTTGGAGCGTCGTTTGGACGACGGTTAGTGCTCCGACAGCGGCTAACTTACCGGGGATTTGATCTCCGGTAATCCTCTGAGGTGGAGGACGAAGGATTCGTCAAACGGTTGACGAACACCTCTCCGGAGAAGCGAGTTTTGAGAACTCGTTTTGGATCCGAATTTGGATTCGGATCGTGATCATCTCTCGATCACGTCGTCTTCAACACGAGGCTAGTAACCCGTACGAAGACGAAGCTCGTGACTTAGCGAAGTCATCCCGAGGAGCTCGGCGTGGATACGGATAGAGACGATTCTTACGAGGATCGTTCCGGTTGATGCCGTTCCCGCTACACGTCATACGGAAGGTATAACGTAGTTTAATTTCCTTTTATTGCAAATTTTAATTTACGGTTATGTCTACACTTGTTGTAATAGCATGCGTGTGTTGTGTGTGTTGTAATAAATATAGATTTATTAATTTTAATTGCTTCCGCTGTGCTCATGTTTACGAAACATGATCGAACACACACACGCCGCGGTGCCGGAAACCTAACAAGTTACCCTAACCATGGTAAAGGTGGCACTTTAGGTCATTTTCAAGATTATGGGTACCTTGGAAATAAGTTTAATCTTATATCCTAAAGGATTTTAGGATGTGCCAATATCATTTAAGGAGTTTGGTAATTTGATCAAATTGGCACAAGTTAGGTCTTAGAGTCATGATGTGCCATTTAGGGTTTTTGACACACTTGGGGGACAATTAATTATATGTCAAAATGAACTTAATAATAACAAATAACAATCAATAATAAAATTTAGGTATTGTTATACCTATACCTTTTATTTTCCATTTAACATGTCATGACATCATATTTATTTTTATCATATAATATTTCATGATCATGTTTAGTTTAAGTTTTTATGTCATGAGTGCTTAGGTTATATTTGTTGGGATGTATACTGAAAGCCTAGCTCTTTTGTATGAACATCTTTATTTTGAAATAAGAATCACATGATCATTGTTTGCATATTTTTATGGTTATGCAATATTGTCTAATACGTTACATTGTAGATAACATGGTGTGTGGTGTCACACGGGAGATCTTGTTATCGGCTCCTTGTAAAGTATAAGTAAAGGCTCACAACCGAGATGACTTTGGACAAACCATCGGAATGGTTGTAGTGTGATTTGGTATTGGTTTGTCTTGACCATAGAATCACACTAGTGCACTTTGTGTGTATTGAGTAGGACCGACACAGAGGTGATTCGATTTTTTGCTGACTACATAATCGAATCGGACCTCAGATATTATTTAGTACATGCTCTTAATCTCGATATAATAACGGACACATATACATGGTACTCATCTCTTTGATTTACCAATGGGCGAGATTTATAGATTAAATCGATAGACTCGGTAAGTTGGGAGATGATATTATTTATATGGTGTGCCGTTGATTATAGGAGGAAACCGTGTCCTATATATTAGGATGATGATGTCCCCTTGAGGAGCTCATAAGGTTCATCATGTAAACCCTGCAGGTGGACTTGGTCCGGCATGATGAAAAGGTTGAGTGGTACTACTCAAGGAGTTAGATGTTGATTAATTAATGGTTAGTAAATTAATTAATCGACGGACATTCGAGATCTTAAACACGGGGAGAAAATGTACAAATAATATATGGAGCCCATATTGTCATATGGGGGTTGGTGAGGTAGATCAATGATGGACCTTTAGTGGATTGGATCATCATTAGTGGATCAGACTTTATGTGGGCTTGATCCATGGGTGGCCAAGACCCAACTCCTCCTCATGGTCCCTAATGTAGCCCATTAACACCTCAAGATGCTTAGATCCAATGGATAGAAACAAAACACTAAGATCCATTGGTAGAGATTAAATCTCTAAGATTCGACGGTTGAGATTAAATCTCTAGATCCGACGGTTGAGATTAAATCCCTAGAACCAATGGAGGAGATTAATTCATGGCTTATCCCCAAACTCTATAAAAGGTGGCATGGGGTTGGCGTGAAGAATATCATAGAGAGGGAGCAAGGCTTGGGCGGCAAGAATAGGGCAATCCTAGTTGAGATAGGATTGGAATTAGGGTTAGGGATTGGAAGCAAGGGTGGCACCAAATAAGGCAAGTTTTCCTTCTTCTTCCTTTCCTTGTGGCCAACGTCCAGCAGCTATTCCAGCCCTTCCCAGCCCTTAGCCGGCACCCAAAACACTCCCCTCTCTTCTCCTTAGGTGGTGGAAACAAGATATAGGGTTTCCCTTGGTGTCTTGGTAGTTTTCCATCATCTTCTTCTCCTTCTAGTTGGCCGGCGGCAAGAACTTCTATAGTTCTTTGTTGGTTGAGTTTTTGAAGGAGAAAAACATTGTTTCTCTTATTCCTCTTGCTTGGGAAAAGCAAGGAAGGAAGATTTGTGATCTAGGAGCTTTGACTTTTGGTGGATCGTCGCCCACACGACGTCCAAAAGGAGGAGGGTCATACATTAGAAGACCAAGAGGTATAACTATTCTTCTATATCTTTTATTCAATGCTTGTGTTTGTTTTTCAAAATATAAGCATGTTATATTTCTGTAAATAGGCTAAATAATACTTGTAATCACGAGTATAAACACAAAAACCGCGATCCGGACATCGTCTATTCCGCGGCTACTCGTAGAATAGAGAATGGTCGCTTGAACAACTAGTTTGTTCAAGTGACCTCTCTAAACGAATAGCACGACGATGACTTGGTTGCTTTGGAAATCCCTTTTGTCTAGGATTAAATTTTTAATCCGGGGACATCGAAGGGATCACCATGGTCAAGCAACCGAGGCGAAGGGGAAGCGAAGTTTCCCCTCACGGACTCGACAAGGGAAATCCCTTCAATTGGTATCAGAGCTTCCGGGCAAAACCCTACAATTGGTATTAGAGCTTTCGGGCAAAACCCAACAATTGGTATCAGAGCCCAGGTTTCCGGTTTTGTGTGTTTAGGATTCGGTTAATTTTTATGCACTTTTTCATATATTAAATGTGTCGGATAATAGTAGGATATGCGTAGTTTAACTCTTTGGTTGCATGCATAAGATCCGACTATTATGGCATGTGTGTGTATGTGATTGTATGTGTGTAAATGTTTATTTTGTTGAATCCTCGGGGTTGACGAGGCTAGTATTTAGTTTTTGTAAATTAAATACGGCATTGTTTAGCCGCTCTTTATTTTATTTTTCTTTCGATCTAGATTTCATGTACACTCCCTCGTGGAGTATAGGATCGATGGATGTAAATTAAAATAGGATTTAGTCTCGGCCCGGATCTCCGGATGGCTCGTACATGGCGTAGGAGGAGCGGACGAGATGGCGATGCGACAGGAGTCATATTGAAGACAAAAGCCATAATAGTTGGAAAATAATTTATTTTTCATATTTATTGCTTTTTGTATGATATGCATGTCGTAGGCTAGGAAAATTCTTCAATTTCAAATTACTAAGTGGGAGAGGGATATTTTTATAAATTCCCGCGGCCTCCATTACAATTTGACAAGTGATGCAAACAAACTTGCGCGTCGGCTCTGAGTGCCTTCCTCCCCATCGGATGGGTTTGTTTGCGGATCACAAGGTCGAATATGGTTATAGGAAATTATCAAGGAGCGTGTGTACTTGCCCATCGTAAGGCACATAACCCAAGATAATTACCTTGGTACCGAGTAATGGTGAACACTTAGATACAAATATAAGTATCCTCCCCATCGGAGTCATTGCTTTTATTTGTAGGGCGAAAGAGGAACCAACTATTAATTTTACTTGTCAAAAAGTTAGGTTGACAAGATAGTAAAATTAATGGCTAAAACCTCCTCTTACAAATGTAGAATTCGTATACGTCCACACTATCGTGGCATGCGATATTCTCGGTGTTTTGAGGTGTTGGTTGATTTCGAAATTTTATTGTTTGAGGAATCAATAATTTTTATTGAAATCTACAGTAATAATATGCATGTTGTGTGTGCTTGAAAATTCCTCACTGTCAATTTACTAAGTGGGAGAGGGACATTTTAATTAATTCCCGCGGCCTCCATTACAATTTGACGTGTGATGCAACAAACTTGCGCGTCGGCTCTGAGTGCCTTCCTCCCCATCGGATGAGTTTGTTTGTGGATCACTAGGTCAAATAATGGTTATAGGAAATTATTTAGGAGCGTGTGTACTTCCACATCGGTAAGGCACATAATCCGAGATAATTCCCTTAGTATCGTGTAATGGTGAACACTTAGATGCAAATATAAGTATCCTCCCCATCGGAGTCACTGCTTTTATTTGTAGGGCCGAAGAGAAACCAACTATTAATTTTACTTATCAAAAAGTTAGGTTGACAAGATAGTAAGACTAATGGGTAAAACCTCCTCTTACAAATGTAGAATTCGTATACGTCCACACGATCGTGGCATGCGATATTCCCGGTGTTTAGAGGTGTTGGTTGATTTTGAAATTTTATTGTTTGAGGAATCAATAATTTTTTGAAATCTACAGTAATGATCTATGTGATTCTTAGGATTTTCAAAAATGATTTTCAGTCCACTTACTATGATGCTAAAGGAAATAAACTTACTGTACCCAAATAATGTTGATTGGAAAAGAATCTAGATATTGTCTTATCTGCTAAGGAGTACAAGTATGCACTCTTCGAAGAGTGTCCTCAAGCCATGGTTGCTCAAAAAGGTTTCTACTTCTAAGCCAAAAGGCAAGAAGAAGAAGAAACAAGGTGGAGCAAAGGTGGTGGGAGGATCTCAGGGAGGAGTGAAGAAGCCGAAAGGCAAGTACTTTAAGCAGGATGGACATTGGAAGAAGGACTGTCCCAGTCCAAAACAGAACAAAGGTATATCCTTTGGACTAGTCGTTGAAACATGATTAGCGGTGTTATCTACCGGCACCTGGTGTGTAGATATGAGAGCTACTAATCATGTCTGCAACACTTTGCAGGGGTTTCAGGAAACCAAACGACTAGCTAAAGGGGAGATTACCATTTTGGACAATGCCATGAAGGTGGCGGCTATTGCAGTGGGAGAAGTTTTATTTATCTCTTGAGAAAAATAAAACTTAGGTTCTGGAAAATTCCCTTTATGTATCTTTATTTAGAAAGAATTTAGTTTCAGTTTCTAAATTATTATGGATGGATATTCTATTTCTTTTAATGACAGAGTTGTTATAAAAAGGAATAGGGAGAATATCTGTTCAGGTACATTGAAAGGAAATTTGTATACAAAACCTCCCACGATGCAAATTGAAGTTAATAACTCATCTTCTAATTCCAAAAGGAGAAAAGAACCTTCGAAGATGAACCAAACATATCTTTGGCTTCTTAGGCTTGGTCACATTAACCTAAGCAGAATTCAAAGGTTGATAGCTGATGGACCTTTGGGTTCATTAGTAGTGGAGGATCTCCCAACCTGCGAATCTTGCTTGGAGGGTAAGATGACCAAGAGGCCTTTCAAGGCCAAGGGGTATAGATCCAAAGATGTGTTGGAATTGGTTCATTCTGATTCGTATGGTCCTATGTCTATCCAGGCAAGAGGTAGTTTTGAATATTTTGTCTTTTTCATAGACAATTATTCAAGATGACACTACGATCTGATCGTAGTGGTGAATACCTTTTGGGAGAGTTTAGGAATTACTTATCAGAGGCTGGGATTCAATCCCAATTGTCTGCACTTGGCACACCCCAGCAGAATGGTGTAGCAGAGCGAAGGAATAGGACTCTTATGGAGATGGTTAGATCGATGATGAGTTATTCTGACTTGCCAGATTCGTTCTGAGGATATGCTCTAGATACGGCGGTATACATTCTGAACTTGGTTCCATCTAAATCAGTGCCTTCTACTCCCACAGAGTTGTGGACTGGGCGAAAGCCTAGTCTAAGACATATTCGGATATGGGGAGTCCAAAGACATGTGAAGGCGAATCTTTGGAAAGTTGGAACCTCGCATGTATAATGATTGTTCGTTGGATATCCCAGAGGAATGAAGGGTGACTTGTTTTATAGTCCTAGAGATTAGAGAGTGATCGTTAACACGAACGCCAGATTTCTAGAGGAAGACTATGTGATAAGCCACAAGCCCAAGAGTAAAATTGTTCTGGAGGAGTTAAAAGGGAAGTCACTTCTTTAGTACCACCGGTACAAGAGGATATTCCACATGTCACTGCACCGCGTGTCACAAAGGATACACAGATGATACCTCGTCGTAGTGGGAGGGTTGTTAGACAACCTCTTAGATTCATGTTTTTAGACGAATCTTCGGATTTGGTCCCTAGCAAACATGAACCTGATCCCTAGACATATGACGAGGCAATCCAAGATATAAATACAACATCTTGGCAAAGTGCAATGAATACTGAGATTGAATCTATGGATTCAAGTCAGGTATGGGAGCTCTTATGCACTGCAACTCATATGGATTATGAGTTGTGGCAGATGGATGTCAAGACAGCTTTCCTTAATGGAAGTCTTGAGGAAAACATCTATATGAAGCAACCAGAGGAATTCATTGCTAAGGGCAAAGAGCGTGTTATATATAAGCTTAATCAGTCCGTTAATGGACTGAAGCAAGCTTTGAAGTCTTGGGACATCCGCTTTGAGGAAGTAAATCCAGTCTTATGGATTTATTCAAAGTTCGGATGGGTCTTGTGTATATCAGAGATGTGACGGAAACGTAGTGGTATTTTTGTACTATACGTAGATGACATTTTGGTGGTTGGCGACAACATCGAAATGTTATCAGACGTAAGGGTATGGTCGTCCAAACAGTATGATATGAAGGACTTGGGAGAAGTGGGTCACAACCTTGGGATCAAAGTTGTTGTGCTTATCCCAAGCTTCATACATAGACATGGTTTTGGATCGTTTTAGCATACAAAACTCCAAGAAGGGTTTTTCTACCCTTCAGGCATGGAGTTCCTTTATCTAAGCAGATGTGTCCTAGATCATCTGAAGAGATAGAGGAGATATAGGCAGTTCCTTATGCTTCGGCGGTAGGAAGCCTAATGTATGCTATGTACGAGACCAGATATCTGCTTTGCCGTAGGCATGGTCAGCAGATATCAGAGTAATCCAGGACAGGGACATTGAACTGCGGTAAAGCATATATTGTAGTGCCTGAGAAGGACTAGGGATTATATGCTAGTTTACCGGGCAGACCAATTACTCCCTGTGGGTTACACGGATTCTGATTTCCAATCTGATAGGGATAATAGTAAGTCTACCTCAGGGTTTGTGTTTACTTTGGGAGGTGGAGCCATTGTATGGAGGAGTGCCCAGCAGAAATGCGTGGTGGACTCCACCATGGAAGCTGAGTATGTGGTAGCCTATAAGGCAACCAAAGAAGTTGTGTGTCTCAGGAACTTCCTGATGGACTTGGATGTGATTCCTGGTTTGCCCAGAACTATCACAATTAATTGTGATAATAATGGTGCAGTTGCAAACTCGAAGGAACCACGAGCCCATAAGGCTAGTAAACACATAGAGTGCAAGTACCACCTGATACGAGAAATCGTAAAGGAGGTAGAAGTTGTTGTCACCTAGATTGCATCAGAGGATGACCTGGTAGACCTTTTCACTAAGGCCCTTCTAGCGAGAGCTTTGATAGGCATGTGGAGGGAAGGGGAATCAGATGTATGGCAGTAAAAGGACAGCATAGTCTTTTAGTATAAGTGGGAGATTATTGGGATGTATACTGAAAGCCTAGCTCTTTTGTATGAACATCTTTATTTTGAAATAAGAATCACATGATCATTGTTTGCATATTTTTATGGTTATGCAATATTGTCTAATACGTTACATTGTAGATAACATGGTGTGTGGTGTCACACGGGAGATCTTGTTATCGGCTCCTTGTAAAGTATAAGTAAAGGCTCACAACCGAGATGACTTTGGACAAACCATCGGAATGGTTGTAGTGTGATTTGGTATTGGTTTGTCTTGACCATAGAATCACACTAGTGCACTTTGTGTGTATTGAGCAGACCGACACGCGAGGTGATTCGATTTATTCTGACTACATAATCGAATCGGACCTCGGATATTATTTAGTACATGCTCTTAATCCCGATATAATAACGGGCACATATACTTGGTACTCATCTCTTTGATTTACCAATGGTAGATTTATAGATTAAATCGATAGACTCGTAAGTTGGGAGATGATATTATTTATATGGTGTGTATGCGTTGATTATAGGAGGAAACCGTGTCCTATATATTAGGATGATGATGTCCCTTGAGGAGCTCATAAGGTTCATCATGTAAACCTGCAGTGGACTTGGTCATGATGAAAAGGTTGAGTGGTACTACTCAAGGAGTTAGATGTTGATTAATTAATGGTCAGTAAATTAATTAATCGACGGACATTCGAGATCTTAAACACGGGGAGAAAATGTACAAATAATATATGGAGCCCATATTATCATATGGGGGTTGGTGAGGTAGTTCAATGATGGACCTTTAGTGGATTGGATCATCATTAGTGGATCGGACTTTATGTGGGCTTGATCCATGGGTGGCCAAGACCCAACTCCTCCTCATGGTCCCTAATGTAGCCCATTAACACCTCAAGATGCTTAGATCCAATGGATAGAAACAAAACACTAAGATCCATTGGTAGAGATTAAATCTCTAAGATCCGACGGTTGAGATTAAATCTCTAGATCCGACTGTTGAGATTAAATCCCTAGAACCAATGGAGGAGATTAATTCATGGCTTATCCCCAAACTCTATAAAAGGTGGCATGGGGTTGGCGTGAAGAATATCATAGAGAGGGTGCAAGGCTTGGGCGGCAAGAATAGGGCAATCCTAGTTGAGATAGGATTGGAATTAGGGTTAGGGTTTGGAAGCAAGGGTGGCACCAAATAAGGCAAGTTTTCCTTCTTCTTCCTTGCCTTGTGGCCAACGTCCAGCAGCTATTCCAGCCCTTCCCAGCCCTTGGCCGGCGCCCAAAACACTCCCCTCTCTTCTCCTTAGGTGGTGGAAACAAGATATAGGGTTTCCCTTGGTGTCTTGGTAGTTTTCCATCATCTTCTTCTCCTTCTAGTTGGCCGGAGGCAAGAACTTCTATAGTTCTTTGTTGGTTGAGTTTTTGAAGTAGAAAAACATTGTTTCTCTTCTTCCTCTTGCTTGGGAAAAGCAAGGAAGAAAGTTTTGCGATCTAGGAGCTTTGACTTTTGGTGGATCGTCGCCCACACGACGTCCAAAAGGAGGAGGGTCATACATTAGAAGACCAAGAGGTATAACTATTCTTCTATCTCTTTTATTCATTGCTTCTGTTTGTTTTTCAAAATATAAGCATGTTATATTTCTGTAAATAGGCTAAATAATACTTGGATCCCGAGTATAAACACAAAAACCGGCGATCCGGACATCGTCTATTCCGCGGCTACTCGTAGAATAGAGAATGGTCGCTTGAACAACTAGTTTGTTCAAGTGACCTCTCTAAACGAATAGCACGACGATGACTTGGTTGCTTTGGGAATCCCTTTTTTCTAGGATTAAATTTTTAATCCGGGGACATCGAAGGGATCACCATGGTCAAGCAACCGAGGCGAAGGGGAAGCGAAGTTTCCCCTCATGGACTCGACAAGGGAAATCCCTTAAATTGGTATCAGAGCTTCCGGGCAAAACCCTACAATTGGTATCAGAGCTTTCGGGCAAAACCCAACAATATTATAGTTTATGCCATGACATCATGATTATTGGCAATGCTTATTTATGTTATCATTTATGCCATGATCATTCCATGCATTAAGTAAAATTGGCATGACTTGAAGTCCCATGTATAAGGGAATCAAGTAGTGTTGCCTTAGAAAATTCATGAGGCCCTAGATTAGGATGAACCAAAACCCACATCTCACATCAAATTGACATGTGTATATTTTTCAAACACCTTATACACATGTGAGATGCTAGGAAATGAGTTAAGTTCAAGGTGCATGGTTTTTGCATCTAGATGAACTCAAACTCATCTTATACCATGGTGGATCATGGGAAAAGCTAATGTGCAAGTCATGTGCATTGAGCCCATTGATTATGATCCAATATAAGTTTTCAAAAACATTTTAGAAAATCTTAGTGAAGTCTATCTTTTGATAGCAATCACCATTGATGGAGTAGATACAAAGTAGGGCCAAAACATTGAACTTTTCAATGGTTTTGAACATTATGTCAATCTCCTAATTTTATGGGTAATTTAATTTTCAAATATTTTTCACCCATAATGATTGACTTAAGTATTATATGCATGAAGTTTAACTATTTTTCAAATTATGTATAATTACTTATGTTTTTCCAAATTCCATTTCTGAATACTGAATTTCTATATTTGCATAAACTACCAACTCGCTATGGCAGATCAAGGCCAAGACAATGATCGATGACTATAAGAGTCAACTGCCAGAGCTGATTTTGGATAAACAAGGATGTTTAGCCCATGTTTCAGCTATGTTAGGCTACCCTAACTGCTCCTAACCCTAGGATATGCTTTGGAAAGTATTAGAATGGGTGAAAATTCATTGGATATGGATTAGGAGAGTTGTTTGGGTGTGTATCAAATTCTAAGGTGTGTGAAAGTTCAAGGTTGAACTTTTAATCTTAATTTTGATGGTTTAGTGTTCCTATAGGCTTAGAGACTCTCCAAGGACATTGTTGGTGCAATGGTCAAGGGGGAGTAAGCCTTTAGGGGGAGCTTATCCATCATGGGATGATGGATGTGTTCTTCATCATGAGGGGGAGAATTTTGAGAATGTGAGATGGCCAATTTGAAAATTGGGAGAGTTTGTAGGATTGCCTCTCTTGAGTGATATGAGGCTTATCACTAGGAAAAGTGAAGGCATACTAGGTGTTTTTGGACCAAGGGGAGATTGTAAGATCTCATTGGGATATGAGACATTTACACCCTTAGGGAGAACCTTTTTGATGTATGTCAAAAAGGGGGAGAATTAATGGGAGAAGTTATGGGAGAATTGATGGATGAATTTGGGAATTACAAATTTGAGAGAATTGGTAAGGAGATTTGAGTTAGGTGGCCTAACTCAAAGGTATTTATGGTTTTTATCAAACATCAAAAAGGGGGAGATTGTTGGTGCAATCGGCCCAGGTCACGATTGACCAGACTCGAGTTTGACTCGAGCGGTATTTTGATGTTCGATAAAATGAATGATAATGTGATTGTCATGGGAAAGTCCAAGTCATGGGTACTTAGCATGGAAAGTTCAAGTCTTGAGTACTTAGCAATGGAAAGTCAAAGTCATCGGTACTTGGCATGGAAAGTCCAAGCTTGAGTCTTGGCAAATTGGAAAGTCCAACATGGGTTGGCATGAAAAGTCTAAACATGGGTCTTGGCAAGGGAAAGTCCAAGCTTGAGTCTTGACAATTGAAAAGTCCAACATGGGTTGGTATGGAAAGTCCTAGCATGGGTCTTGGCAAGGAAAAGTGTCACGCCCTGAGATGGGGTACTTGTCCGACAAAAATCGAATAGCACCTCCCCTTTACTATGGACAATTGAAACCTGTATACAAGGCCTACATGACCCACTATATATCGGCCAACATGGATAGAACATAAAACATCATAATACATATAATATATGGGCCTCAAGCCAACAACCAAGGTAAATAAGAAGCCTAAAACTTCTAGACTTACCTCTTCTACCATCTGAGCAGGAATACACAACCACACACATAACCAAAACAAATCGAACAAAAAGTCCATAAGGACATAATCAAGTACCACCAAAACAACCACGAGTATAAAATACTACAAGTTTAAAACATAGAGTACTAGTGATAAAAATATGAAAAACTGAAATCAAAATAACGGAGTCGTCAGATCAGGGGACTAGCAACAGGACTCTTTGGAAGGCTTCATCCTGAAATAAAATAGATATCAATAGAGTGAGTAAAACTCAGTGGATATCTAATAGTCATGCATAGTAAATTATAAGTAGCAATAATAATTATGCTGGTACAGTTTCTCGACAAAAATACATACCCGAAACTGTACATACCAGAATCACCTAAACTGACATAAGATACATCCATATAAGCGTATGCATACCAAAACAAACTACATAATACCTCCTGTATGTGCATGACAATCATATGCAACAACCAAAAGTGCAACAAGCAATGCATATAGTAAAAGCGTATGCACATGATGCAATGACCTGTGTAACCCCTGACGCCAGTCAAGCCACCGACATGTCATGTGTGCCGACCGAGTGGGTAGGGCTGTGACAACTGTGCACTCTGCCATCACTACACCTATGTGACTGAGTGGATAGGATGCTGACGGAGTATCACCGTCCTACCCCATGTATATATATGGGGGACATCACCTCGTCTCATCTCCTCGTCACACAAGAAAGGGGGGATCCCTATCTGCTACCACGCCACAATACCAATATCCTGAGTGACCACCGTGGAGCCCAGACAGAGCAAATACACACACCCTTCTAAAATACCACTAACTCACTAGTGGTTGTGTGTGTAGATAATGAAACTGATGATTGGCTCAACTACTAAGTAGTATCACATCCTACCGAGGAGCCGATGATCGCAAGTCATGCAATAATGCAAGATGGTCCATGTCACTAATGTTGGGTTTCCTCGGCACCGCGGCGAGAGTGTGTTCGAACATGTTTCGTAAACAAGTGCACAGTGGAAGAATTAAAAGGAATAAATATAATTTAATACAACACACACACCACACACATGCAAGATACAATATATGTAGACATAATCACAGTTTCAAATTTTGCAATTAAAGAAAATTATTCTAGTTATACCTAACGTATCACGTGCAAGGGGAATGACATTAACCGGAGCAACTCTCGCTAGAATTGCCTCTATCCGTATCCACGCCGAGTACCGTCGAGATAGCTTCACCAAGCTACGAGCCTCATCTTCGTAGGAGTCACTAGCCTTGTGTCGAAGACGATGTGATCGAGAGGAGATCACAATCCGAACCAAAATTCCGATGCAAAATGAGTCCCCAAAAACTCGCTTCTCCGGAGAGGTATTCGTTAACCGATTGACAGATCCTTGGTCCTCCACCTATGAGGATTATCGGAGATCCAATCCCCGGCAAGGAAGTCACTGTCGGAGCTCCAAACACCATTCAAACGACACTCTGACAAGAAGGAAACAAGCTATCCAAAAACTGGACAGCTTGGTGGAGGACTTGGTGCCGGCCAAAGGAGGTGGCTGGCTAATTCTTGATCACCGGAGACAAGGTGGATTGCCAGAGGGGTGGCCGGCAACAGCTGGATGCCGATGGCACAAAGGGGCGGTGGCTCAAGAGTTGGGAATGGATCCTCTTGGGTGGAAGCAAGGAGAAGAGAGGAAGAGAAGTTTCCAGAAATAAACTTAGGGATCCCCAAACCTCTAGTCGCGCTTTTATAGAGCGCATGTTTCTTAACCATTAAGAAACCTTCTCCTTAGAGTTATTGGTTCCTAACCAAAACCCATTAACCCCCTCCAATAACTTATGTTAAAATTGTTGGGATGTATACTGAAAAGTCTACCTTTTATATGAACATCTTTATTTTGAAATAAGAATCACATGATCATTGTTTGCATATTTTTATGGCTATTCATATTGTCTAATACAATACAATGTAGATAACATGGTGTGTGGTGTCACACGGGAGATCATGTTATCGGTTCCTTATAAGGTATAAGTAAAGGCTCACAACCGAGATGACTTTGGACAAACCATTGGAATGGTTGTAGTGTGATTTGGGATTGGTTTGTCTTGATCATAGAATCACACTAGTGCACTTTGTGTGTATTGAGCAGGACCGACTTAGAGGTTATTCGATTTATTACTGACTACATAATCGAATAAGACCTCAGATATTATATTGTACATACTCTTAATCCCGATATAATAACGGGCACATATACTTAGTATTCATCTCTTTGATTTACCAATAGGCGAGATTTATAGATTAAATGGATAGGGTTGGTAAGTTGGGAGATGATATTATTTATATGGTGTGCCGTTGATTATAGGAGGAAACTGTGTCCTATATATTAGGATAATGATGTCCTCTTGAGGAGCTCATAAGGTTCGTCATGTAAACCCTGCAGGTGGACTTGGTCCGACATGATGAAAAGTTTGAGTGGTACTACTCATGGAGTTAGATGTTGATTAATTAATGATCAGTAAATTAATTAATCGACGGACATTCGAGATCTTAAACACGGGGAGAAAATGTACATATAATATATGGAGACCATATTATCTTATGGGGGTTGGTGAGGTAGATCAATGATAATCCTTTAGTGGATTGGATTATCATTAATGGATCGGACTTTATGTGGGCTTGATCCATGGGTGGCAAAGATCCAACTCCTCCTCATGGTCCCTATTATATCCTATTAACACCTCATGAAGCTTAGATCCAATGGATAGAAACAAAACGCTAGATCCAAAGGTAGAGATTAAATCTCTATGATCCGACGGTTGAGATTAAATCTCTAGATCCGACGGTTGAGATTAAATCCCTAGAACCAATGGTGGAGATTAAAACAAGGCTTATCCCTAAACTCTATAAAAGGAGGCTTAGGGTTAGCGTGGAGAAGAATTAGAGAAGCTAGGGTTTTTGGAGGTTGGTGGCAAGAAGCAAGTGTTAGGGTTTAGAGCATTGGCGGCACCAAATAAGGAAACAACTTCCTTATTTTCTTCTTCCTCAAGTTTGCCGACGCCCATTGAAGCCCTTCCAGCCCTTGGCTGGCATCCAAACTCCCTCTTCTCCTTCTCCTTGGCTGGTGGAAACAAGATTTAGGGCTTTCCCTTGGTGTCTTGGCCAGTTTCCACCCTAATCTCCTCTTCCTTCTTGGCCGACAGCAAGCTCCAACATTGGATGTTGGTGGTTGGTTGAAAGAAGAAAAGGAGCTTTGTTTCTATTCTTCTTCTAGCTCGGAGCAAGCAAGGAAGGAAGAATGGCTATCTAGGAGCTTCAACTTTTGGTAGATCGTCGCCCACACGACGTCCGAAAGGAGGAAGGTCATACATTAGAAGATCAAGAGGTATATAAATTCTCTATTCTCTTTTGTAACATATTTGTTTTTTTTTCAATTATGAGCATGATATATTCTGTTTGTGGCTAAATAATACTTGGATCCTGAACATAAACACGAAATTCGGTGATCCGGACATCATCTATTCTGCGGCTACTCGTAGAATAGAGGTTGGTCGCTTGAACAACAAGTTTTTTCAAGTGACCTTTCTAAAGGAGTAGCACGACGATGACTTGGTTGTTTGGGAAATCCCTTTTGTCTAGGATTAAATTTTTTTAATCCAGGGATATCGATGGGATCGCCATGAACAAGCGACCGAGGTGAAGTGGGAAGCGAAGTTTCCCCTCAAGGACTCACGGATCAACCCCTTCAATTCATATCAGAGCCAAGGTTTCTAGTTTTGTGTGTTTAAGGATTCGGTTACTCTTTATGCATTTTTTATATATTATATGTTCCGAATAATAGTACGATATGCGTAGTTTAAGTCTTTTGTTGCAGGCATAAGATCCGACTATTATGGCCATATGTGTGTATGTGATTGTATGTGTGTAATAGTATATTTTGTTGATTCCTCGGGTTTGACGAGGCTAGTATTTGATTTTTTGTAAATTAGATACGACATTATTTAGCCACTCTTTTTATTTTAGTTTACTTTCGATTTAGATTTCATGTACACTCTCTCGTGGAGTATAGGATCGATGGATGTAAATTAAAATAGGTTTTAGTTTCGGCTCGGATCTCCGGAAGGCTCGTACATGGCGTAGGAGGAGTGGACGAGAAGGCGATGCGATGGGAGATATATTAAAGACAAAAGCCATAATAGTTGGAAAATAATTTATTTTTCATATTTATTGCTTTTTGTTTGATATGCATGTCGTAGGCAAGGAAAATTCCTCAATTTCAAATTACTAAGTGGAAGAGGGATATTTTTATAAATTCCCACGACCTCCATTATAATTTGACATGTGATGCAAACAAACTTGCTCGTCGGCTCTGAGTGCCTTCCTCCCATCGGATGAGTATGTTTGAGGATCACAATGTCAAATATGGTTATAGGGAATTATTAAGGAGCATGTGCACTTCCCCATCAGAAGGCACATAACCCGAGATAATTACCTTGGTACCGAGTAATGGTGAACATTTAGATACAAATATAAGTATCCTCCCCATCGGAGTCACTACTTTTATTTGTAGGGCCAAAGAGGAACCAACTATTAATTTTACTTGTCAAAAAGTTAGGTTGACAAGATAGTAAAATTAATGGGTAAAATCTCCTCTTACAAATGTAGAATTCGTATACGTCCACACTATCGTGGCATACGATATTCTCGATGTTTTGAGGTGTTGGTTGATTTTAAAATTTTATTGTTTGAGAAATCAATAATTTTTTTAAATCTAATGTTTTGATTTATGCGATTCTTAGGTTTTCTTTCAAAATGACTTTCAACCCACTTGTTGTGATACTGAAAGAGAACAAACTTACTGGACCCAACTATGTTGATTGGAAGAGGAATCTAGACATTGTCTTGACTTTTGAGGAATACAAATATATACTTCTCGAAGAGTGCCCTCCTAAGCCTGTAGATGATTCTGAGAAAAAGGAAAAAGAGAATTATAAGAAGTGGATCAAGGTCGATGAGATGGATCATTTGAATGAGCTGGAGGTCCTAGGAGCTAAGATCGATGGGGAAACCCAGGTCGATATCATACTCCAGTCTCTACCTATGAGTTTTGAGCAGTTTTGCCTCAACTACAACATGAACAAGAGGTTGTATTCGTTGGCGAAACTTCTGACAGAACTCCAGGCGGTAGAGGGGCTATTTCGTCAGAGAGCTCAGGCACATGCCTTGGTGACCCAAAAGGTTTTTACTTCTAAGCCGAAAGGAAAGAAGAAGAAGAAACAAACTGGGGCGAAGGCGGTGGGAAGTACTCAGGGAGGAGTGAAGAAGCCAAAAGGCAAGTGCTTCACTTGTAAGCATACTGGACACTGGAAGAAGGACTGCCCCAACCGCAAGCAGAACAAAGGTATATCTTTTGGTCTAGTCGTTGAAACATGTTTAGTGGTATTATCTACTGGCACCTGGTGTTTAGATACGGGAGCCACTGATCATGTCTGCAATACTTTGCAGGGGTTCCAGGAAACCAGATGACTGGCTGAGGAGGAGATTACCGTGTACTTGGGCGATGCCACGAAGGTGGCGGCTGTTGCAGTGGGAGACATTCATTGATCTTTTGAGAAAAATAAACTTTTGGTTCTTAAGAATTATCTTTATGTACCCTTATTTAGAAAGAATTTAATTTCGGTTTCTAAATTGTTTATGGATGGATATTCTATTTCTTTTAATGACAGAGTTGTTATAAGAAGGAATAGGGATATTATCTGTTCGGGTGCATTGATAGGAAATTTGTTCACACTTGAACCAAAACCTCCCACGATGCAAATTGAAGTTAATAACTCATCTTCTAATTCCAATAAGAGAAAAGAACCTTCGAAGATGAACCAAACATATCTTTGGCATCTTAGGCTTGGTCACATTAACCTAAGAAGAATTCAAAGGTTGATAGCTGATGGACCTTTAGGTTCATTAGTGGTGGAGGATCTCTCAACCTATGAATCTTGCTTGGAGGCTAAGCTGACCAAGAGGCCTTTTAAGGCCAAGGGGTATAGAGCCAAAGATGTGTTAGAATTGGTTCATTTTGATTTGTGTGGTCCTATGTCTATCCAGGCTAGAGGTGGTTTTGAGTATTTCGTCTCTTTTATAGACGATTACTCGAGATATGGATACATTTACCTGATGCGCCACAAGTCTGAATGGTTTGACAAGTTCAAAGAATTCAAGGCTGATGTGGAGAAACGTCAAGGTAAAAGTATCAAGACACTACGATCTGATCATGGTGGTGAGTACCTCTTGGGAGAGTTTAGGAATTACCTATCAGAGGCTGAGATTAAATCCCAATTGACTGCACCTGGCACACCCCAGCAAAATGGTGTAGCAGAGCGAAGGAATAGGACTCTTATGGAGATGGTTAGTTCGATGATGAGTTATTCTGAGTTGCCAGATTCGTTCTGGGGATATGCTCTAGATACGACAGTGTACATTCTGAACTTAGTTCCATCTTAATCAGTGCCTTCTACTCCCACAGAATTGTGGACTGGGTGAAAGCCTAGTCTAAGACATATTCGGATATGGGGGAGTCCAGCACATGTGCTGAAGGTAGATGCTAGTAAGTTGGAACCTCGTACAGAAGTTTGTATGTTCGTTGGCTATCCTAGAGGAACGAAGGGTGGTCTATTTTATAGTCCTAGAGATCAGAGGGTGATCGTTAGCACGAAAACCAGATTAATAGAGGAAGACTTTGTCATGAGCCACAAGCCCAAGAGTAAAATTGTTCTGGAGGAATTAAAAGGGGAAGTCACTTCTTTAGTACCACCGGTACAAGAAGATATACCACATGTCACTGCACCGCGTGTCACAGAGGATACATAGGTAATGCCTTGTTGTAGTTGGAGAGTTTTGAGACAGCCTGATAGATTCATGTTCTTGGGAGAATCTTCTGATTTGGTCCTTGGCGAACATGAACCTAATCCCTGGACATATGACAAGGCAATCCAAGATAAAGATGAAGTATCTTGACAATGTGCAATGAATGCTGAGATTGAATCTATGGATTCAAATCAGGTATGGGAGCTAGTAGAACCACCCAATGGTGTAAAAACCATTGGATGCATGTGGATCTACAATAGAAAGAGAGGAATAGATGGGAAGGTTGAGACCTTCAAAACAATGATTGTTGCGAAGGGGTATACTCAGAAAGAGGGTATCAATTATGAGGAGACCTTTTCGCCGGTAGCCATGCTTAAGTCTATCCGGATTCTCTTATGTATTGTAGCTCATATGGATTATAAGGTGTGGCAGATGGATGTCAAGACAGCTTTCCTTAATGGAAGTCTTGAGGAAGACATCTATATGAAGCAACCAGAGGGATTCATTGCTAAAGGCAAAGAGTATTTTGTGTGTAAGATTAATCGGTCCACTTATGTATTAAAGAAAGCTTCAAGGTCTTGGAACATCCCCTTTGATGAGGTAATCAAGTCTTATGGATTTATTCAAAGTCCGGATGAGTCTTGTGTATACAAGAGATGTGACGGAAACGTAGTGGTATTTCTTGTACTATACATAGATGACATTTTTTTTATTGACAACAATATCAAGGTGTTATTGGACGTAAGGGTATGGTTGTCCAAACAGTTTGATATGAAGGACTTGGGAGAAGTTGGACACATCCTTGGGATCAAGGTCATAAGGGATCGCAAGAAAAGGATATTGTGCTTATCCTAAGCTTCATACATAGACACGATTATGGATCGTTTTAGTATGCAGAACTCCAAGAAGGGTTTTCCACCTTTCAGGCATGGAGTTCCTTTATCTAAGGAGATGTGTCCTAAAACATCTGAGGAGATAGAGGAGATGAAGGTGGATCCTTATGCTTCGGCGGTAGGAAGCCTCATGTATGCGATGCTATGTACGAGACCAGATATCTGCTTTGTCGTGGGCATGGTCAGTAGATATCAGAGTAATCCAAGACAGGGACATTGGACTGTGGTAAAACATATATTGAAGTACCTGAGAAGGACTAGGGATTATATGTTAGTTTACCAGGCATACCAATTACTCCCTGTGGGTTACACAGATTCTGACTTCGAATCTGATAGGGATAACAATAAGTCTACCTCAGGTTTTGTGTTTACTTTGGGAGGTGGAGCCATTGTATGGAGGAGTGTCAAGCAGAAATGCGTGGCGGACTCTACCATGGAAGCTGAGTATGTGACAGCCTCTTAGGCGGCCAAAGAAGCTGTGTGGCTCGGGAACTTCCTGATGGACTTGGATGTGATTTCTGGTTTGCTCAGAACTATCGCAATTTATTGTGATAATAGTGGTGCAGTTGCAAACTCGAAGGAACCACGAGCCCATAAAGCTAGTAAACACATAGAGTGCAAGTACCACCTGATATGAGAAATCGTAAAGAGAGGAGAAGTTGCTGTGACCAAGATTGCATCAGAGGATAACCTGGCAGATCCTTTCACTAAGGCCCTTCCGGCGAGAGCTTTTGATAGGTATGTGGAGGGAATGGGGATCAGATGTATGGAAGTTTGAGGACAACACAGTCTTTTAATATAAGTGGGAGATTGTTGGAATGTATGCTGAAAATTCTACCTTTTGTATGAACATCTTTATTTTGAAATAAGAATCACATGATCATTGTTTGTATATTTTTATGGCTATGCATATTTTCTAATACATTACATTGTAGATAACATGGTGTGTGGTGTCACACAGGAGATCATGTTATCGGTTCCTTGTAAGGGATAAGTAAAGGCTCACAACCGAGATGGCTTTGGACAATCCATTGGAATGGTTGTAGTGTGATTTTGGATTGGTTTGTCTTGACCATAGAATCACACTAGTGCACTTTGTGTGTATTGAGCAGGACCGACTTAGAGGTGATTCGATTTATTGCTGACTACATAATCGAATCAGACCTCAGATATTATATTGTACATACTCTTAATCCCGATATAATAACGGGCACATATACTTAGTATTCATCTCTTTGATTTACCAATGGGCAAGATTTATAGATTAAATCGATAGGCTCAGTAAGTTGAGAGATGATATTATTTATATGGTGTGTCGTTGATTATAGGAGGAAACTGTGTCCTATACATTAGGATGATGATGTCTCCTTGAGGAGCTCATAAGGTTCATCATGTAAACCCTGCAGGTGGACTTGGTCCGACATGATGAAAAAGTTGAGTGGTACTACTCATGGAGTTAGATGTGGATTAATTAATGGTCAGTAAATTAATTAATCGATGGACATTCGAGATCTTAAACACGGGGAGAAAATGTACATATAATATATAGAGCCCATATTATCTTATGGGGGTTGGTGAGGTAGATAAATGATAATCTTTTAGTGGATTGGATTATCATTAATGGATCGGACTTTATGTGGGCTTGATCCATGGGTGGCCAAGATCCAACTCCTCCTCATGGTCTCTATTGTAGCCTATTAACACCTCATGAAGCTTAGATCCAATGGATAGAAACAAAACTCTAGATCCAAAGGTAGAGATTAAATCTCTAAGATCCGACGGTTGAAATTAAATCTCTAGATCCGACAGTTGAGATTAAATCCCTAGAACCAATGGTGGAGATTAAAACAAGACTTATCCCTAAACTCTATAAAAGGAGGCTTAGAGTTGGCGTGGAGAAGAATTAGAGAAGCTAGGGTTTTTGGTGGTTGGCGGCAAGAAGCAAGGGTTAGGGTTTGGAGCATTGGCGGCACCAAATATGGAAACAACTTCCTTATTTTCTTCTTCCTCAAGCTTGCCGGCGCCCATTGAAGCCCTTCCATCCCTTGGCCGGCATCCAAACTCCCTCTTCTCCTTCTCCTTGGCTGGTGGAAACAAGATTTAGGGCTTTCCCTTGGTGTCTTGGCCGGTTTCCACCCTAATCTCCTCTTCCTTCTTGGCCGGCGGCAAGCTCCAACATTAGATGTTGGTGGTTGGTTGAAAGAAGAAAAGGAGCTTTGTTTCTATTCTTCCTCTTGCTCGGAACGAGCAAGGAAGGAAGATTGGTGATCTAGGAGCTTCAACTTTTGGTAGATCGTTGCCCACACGACGTCCGAAAGGAGGAAGGTCATACATTAGAAGATCGAGGGGTATATCAATTCTCTATTCTCTTTTGTAACATGTTTGTTTTTGTTTTTCAATTATGAGCATGATATATTTTATTTGTGGCTAAATAATACTTGGATCCCGAACATAAATATGAAAGCCGGCGATCCGGACATCGTCTATTCCACGGCTACTCGTAGAATAGAGGTTGGTCGCTTGAACAACAAGTTTGTTCAAGTGACCTCTCTAAACGAGTAGCACGATGATGACTTGGTTGTTTGGGCAATCCCTTTTGTCTAGGATTAAATTTTTTAATCCGGGGACTGTTAGTAATATATGAGAGATGTCCTAAGGCAATCGCCTTATGTATGAACCATTTATATGATAAATGAAGATTCACTATTTGCGTATACATGTTTTATGTATTTGATTGGATCTTAAACTCATTTACTGAATGTCCACGATACGATTCACAGCATGAGAGAATTTGTGATTGGATCACAACTAGTGAGTATCTCTACATGTGTAATTGTGATGTATCGGAATTATCCCTAGTCGATGAATTGATGGATTTGGATACCATAAATTCTGTCGAGACTAGCACGAGGTATACTCCTTGGTGTATCCAAGTAGCTGATTCTCACTGGCTGGAGACATAGTGATGTCCGGAGTTAATCGTGGATGCTAGTTATGGTAACTAGTTCATTGGAGTGACCAGCCGTAAGACTTCATATGGTTCTCTGCATATATAGATATGTCAATGAAGTTCTTACTGTGGCTTAAGTGCGAGGTTCCTTTGACTTGCGGTTTTCAAGTCATCTTGATCATGGAGACTTATGCTTTGACATCTTAAGCAAACATCTCTAAGGAGATGTGGACCCGGGATAATTGGGTATAAGTCGAAGTGATCGAAGGTGTTTGAATAGCCTATAAATGATTCACCACTCCTTGCGAGGAGATGTATACACATGGCCTCTCGTTGGATTGTTACTAAAGTCTTTGGCCAAAGCATTACATGTTTAGAGTAAGGTACTCTTCGATACATGTGGAGTAACTAGAATGTAAGGGATCGTTTGAAAGCTAGAGGGGGGGGGGATGAATAGCTCTTTTCGTTTCTACAAAAATAATTAGCGGAAGCAAACACAAGTAATATATGTAAAAACAAAAACCAATGCTAACAAAGCCTTTACGTGGTTCGGAGATAACGCTCCTACTCCACGGCGATCCTTAAGGTGGATCAACCCAAGCAATTTCACTATGAAGCTTTCTCTTTACAAAGACCTCCTCTTCTTACAAAAGATGACAATGAAGATTTGAGAGGAGAAAGGAGATTAATACACTTAGAAAGCTTGGAAAACTTGTAGGAGCTTAGAAGAAAGATCAGAATATAAGCATTAGACTCTCTCTTAGGCTCTTTTTATAGGAAGGAGCCTCTTCCCGTTTGATGACTTTCATCGATCGAGCGATCGGATTTGCGGGATTTGTCGTCGCCATGGAAGACTATCGATCGGCCTTAGCGATGCGATTCGTCTTTGCTCATGCCGTGGCGATCGGCTCTGAGCCGATCTGTTTGTGCGATCGTGCATATCGTGTCGACTACCGGCTTGTATCTTTGCGATGATCAGTCGAGTCGTATCACCCGATTCGAGGATAACCCCGATCGTGATAACAGCCTTCCAAACTCTAATGCTATATTTTAAGGGCCAGTTCGACCTGTTAGTAATATATGAGAGATGTCCTAAGGCAATCGCCTTATGTATGAACCATTTATATGATAAATGAAGATTCACTATTTGAGTATACATGTTTTATGTATTTGATTGGATCTTAAACTCATTTCTTGAATGTCCACGATACGATTCACACATGAGAGAATTTGTGATTGGATCACAACTAGTGAGTATCTCTACATGTGTAATTGTGATGTATCGAATTATCCTAGTCGATGAATTGATGGATTTGGACACCATCAATTCACCGAGACTAGCACGAGGTATACTCCTTGGTGTATCCAAGCACCGATTCTCACCGGGCCGAGACATAGTGATGTCCGGAGTTAATCGTGGATGCTAGTTATGGTAACTAGTTCATTGGAGTGACCAGGTAGTAAGACTTCATATGGTTCTCGCATATATAGATATGTCAATGAAGTTCTTACTGTGGCTTAAGTGCGATGTTCCTTTGACTTGCGGTATTCAAGTCATCTTGATCATGGAGACTTATGCTTTGACATCTTAAGCAAACATCTCCGAGGAGATGTGGACCCGGGATGATTGGGTATAAGTCGAAGTGATCGAAGGTGTTTGAATAGCCTATAAAGGATTCACCACTCCTTGCGAGGAGATGTATACCCATGGCCTCTCGTCGGATTGTTACTAAAGTCTTTGGCCAAAGCATTACATGTTTAGAGTAAGGTACTCTTCGATACATGTGGAGTAACTAGAATCCGTACGACGAGGAAATAATACTTGGGCTAGGTGTGACGTAGTCAGCCTAGTGGGGACTGACACAATAGACCATGTCCTGAACCAAGTGGGTATAAGATGAGTGAAGGGAATGGGGCACGATTCATTCGAGCTACTGAAGGGTTTCAGAAATAGTTCTGGATCAACCGTTGATCTTTTTGGTTAATTGGGGATCATGATGTACTACTAGGTGCCACTCATGATCGTTCTATAATTAATGGTTAATTATAGACGGCCAACATAAACCGAGAACCTATTTGGTCACACGCACAACGAGTGTAATCCAAAGGATTTAAAACGAGCTTGAGAATGAGATTCTCAGATCGAGAGAAACTATGTTTGGTTGGACCAAACATAAAGTGAGCATGAAATTGTTTCAGTCGCAATGGAAGCGTGGATGGGCAGTGTCTTATGAAGACATAATGGATGGACCAAAATGGTTTGGTTCTAATCAAATGGATAAGAATAAACCAAAGGGTTTGGTTTATTTTAAACGAATGGACCAAAAGTTGGTTCGGTTCGTTTTAACTTAAAATAAACCATCATGGTTTGGTTTATTTTAACTTATCTTAATGGAGCGGGTTAACGGGCTTTATGGATATGATCCATTAACCATTAAGAGAATTAGTTCTCTATAAAAGTGGGCTTAAGGGATTGTTAAACCCAAATCATCCAAAACCCTAGCCTCTTAGAGTTGCCGCCCACCCCAATTGTTGGAGTTTTCGGCGCCAACCCTAAAGCTGCCGCCGCCCAGCTTTGTGCCGCCGTCCAAGACCCTTGCCGGCGTCCAAGCTTCAGCCGGTGAACCTCCGGCGACCCTCCGGTGATCTCCTATAGGTTTGGCATCAAGGTGAGGCCTTTCTCTCCTTGTTTTGGCCGGCGCCTACTCCTCCACCAAGCTGTCCAGTTTTCTGGACAGCTTCTCCTCCTCTCGTCGGAGCGTCGTTTGGACGACGGTTAGTGCTCCGACAGCGGCTAACATACCGGGGATTTGATCTCCGGTAATCCTCTGAGGTGGAGGACGAAGGATTCGTCAAACGGTTGACGAATACCTCTCCGGAGAAGCGAGTTTTGAGAACTCGTTTTGGATCCGAATTTGGATTCGGATCGTGATCATCTCTCGATCACGTCGTCTTCAACACGAGGCTAGTAACCCGTACGAAGACGAAGCTCATGACTTAGCGAAGTCATCCCGAGGAGCTCGGCGTGGATACGGATAGAGACGATTCTTACTAGGATCGTTCCGGTTGATGCCGTTCCCGCTACACGTCATACGGAAGGTATAACGTAGTTTAATTTCTTTTATTGCAATTTTAATTTACGGTTATGTCTACACTTGTTGTAATAGCATGCGTGTGTTGTGTGTGTTGTAATAAATAGGAGTATTTATTATTTTTATTGCTTCCGCTGTGCTCATGTTTACGAAACATGATCGAACACACACACGCCGCGGTGCCGGAAACCCAACACGACCGACACCATGTTCCAGTCGACTGGCACACTCCAAGTATGACTAATTCATACTTGAAAACATAACCTAAGCCTAGACTTAACCTTCTAGCTTCTCCATCAGCCTTGCGCCTCTAGGATTTCTCTGAGTCCACGACTCCATCCATGCGCTTGCCTTCAAAAGCTTCCTTCGGTTTCGTCATGCTTTAGGTTTCTTCTTTGCCAAAGTACGCTTGGACTTTACGCCGCCAAGACTACATGCTTGGACTTATGCCGCCAAGACTTTCCTTTGGTCTTCCTTTTCCAAGGACTGCTTGGACTTTATGCCGCCAAGACTACATGCTTGGACTTATGCTGCCAAGACCTTTCCTTGACTTCTCTTTGCCAAGATCACACTTGGACTTGTCTTTTACCAAGTCTTCATACTTGGATTTTCCTGTCACTTAAACATGTATACAATTAGATCACAAAACATTGCCTAACTTAGATGATTATCCAAACATCAAAATATATATAAATGCTTGGGGCATTGTTGCACCAACAATCTCCCCCTTTTTGATGTTTGGCAATCATTTAAGTTAGATCTTTAACACATAAACATATTTCAATATGAATTCTAACTTCAATGTCCCTTCTCCCCTTTGACATACAAAAACAGGGAAGAGGTTATTCAATAAGTGCAGGAAAGAATTATAATTAACACATCTTGAACAAAGGTATAAAATTGATATGAAGCTCCCCCTAAATCCAAGACATGTTTCATGATAAACAAAACATAAGCAATAGGCAAATATGTCCTAGTCTTGCACCAACAATTATATAAATAAGGGATGTAGCTCCCCCTAAACCAGTGCACCAAGAAAATCCGCCTTTCCATACAAGGTATCATATATATACTGTGGAAATTGTATAATGTCCAAAATTGAACCTTTTAACCGATGAAAAACCACTTTCCATTCCAGCGACACCGGTTATTTGGAATAGGCGAATAAGCTAGACCATGTGATGATCGCAAATAATCAATGATCGATCGTGATATCAGACAAATCTGAATTTCGAGTTTTTCAGTTAAGGTTTGAAAATACGTAGAAAATTACGTGGGTGTCCAAAAATCACGAAACTTGGCATACACATTTTATTCGACTAATATAACATATGAAAAATACTAGATGAAGAACATGTTCATCAGATTAATGGATTGATACGATATTTAAAACAACAAAAATTATGACACAAAAAGTGTAATTGTATCGTATCAATATTCATAACTTCGTACTATATGCTCAACTTATAAACTTGATAAACAACAAATTGTAGGCACTAATAGAAGTGAATAATAAAAAAACAATTTCATATCATCAATCAAAAGTCATTACATAAGTAGGAGTTTATGCAGTACATACGGCCAAAAAGAAAATAACAAAGAAAACAAGCGATCTAACGATCGTCGTCTTCAACATCCATCGGTGCCGATGACGAACCATCGTGAGGTGGGTGTCCAGGTGCAGCAGGGCGGAGAATCGCCAAGATGTCCTGCTGCTGCCGATGCACCTCTCTCATGAGGGAGAGGAGCTCCTGATGCTCTAGGCGCAGCTCCTCAAGACGCGTGTCCACCCGCTCCGCAAAAGCATCGAAGCGGGCACTGAGGGATGTGTCTAGTAGAACAAGACGCTGCGCAGTCTCCCTGCAGCAGCCCCTCTCAAAGAACACTGCAAAGACCACCCTCGGCTACTCTCGCAGACCATCCTCAAGAACACCTTCCGCAGTTGGCATCCTCCGGTGCCGAGCGGCACCGCCACCCGCGCGTCGGGTCCCAAGACGGATCCTCTGTGGCCTTCAGCCCGCCAATGAGAAACTCACGAGTCATCCGATCATATTTCCTATTCATGATTTTAATGACTTATATTCACATCAATGCCTACATGAGCCATTGAGTGAGGACATTTCCAAATGGTATGTGAATCTTCCCATTGTTTGGCCTTATGAAATGAATGATGCATTGGAAGGTATTGAGACCAATGTTAATGTCTAAGTATTGACGAAAGAAATGCATGAGAAGTAGGTGTAGAGGGCGAACCAAGGCCAAACCACGGGTAACAATGGGAAGAAGACAATGAGCAATGACCTTATAAAGGACATTGTCAGAAGCAGACAGTTCTTGTGATTGAAATAAATTGGTGTTCAAAGGTCGAGGATAGTGATAGAAGGTATCATGAAGGAATCTAAAGAAATCTCCTCAAAGGAGATGGAAGAGGTTCACTCCAAGATGGATATAGAGTGAAATCACTTTCTGGAAGGAAGACATCCGAGAAAATCGGTCCAGATCTGGGAGAAATCCAGATCGTACGAGCAATGCGAAGTCCCAGATCTCACCCATCTCCAACCAGGTCATAGGTTGTTGAAAAATTCAGAGGAGGGTGATGTTTACGTGATGTTCACAGAAAACCAACGACTCAAGGTTGTAATGTTGGATGATTTGAACAATGTCGAAACAAAAGTCTTTAAGAAACTTGGAATCCATTGACCTAGGTGGAATAAGTTGGAATTTGTTTTTATGAAAAGCACTTTCAAGGGCGGAATTTGGAAATCTAGGATCAACAGAGGGTTGAGGGTTTGACGGGCCCTCATTGGCCTGAGGTGCCCGGTGCGCTTTAGTGGAAACGTGCTTAATTCTAAATGGGCGACAAGACAACAACAAAATGCACAATGTAGGTTGATGATGCATGAATAAGATAAGCATGGGTTAGTGAAATACAATCATAGGAACAAAACAAAACATTGATCATGAAAGTGATCGCTATAATGGCTAATCGAGGTTATAACCGAATCGATCACGAACCATTCTATATAGTCGTCGATCGCCATAAATGGCGAATCGATAACAATCGTAAGCTTCGGTTTGATGTCGGCGATTACCAAATCGGCATTAGGTACCCGATCTCGATAGCCTTTTGGCGATTTAAAATTCATAATTAATTCAATAAAGATAAAAAAATCACAAAATTTTGTGGGTAATATTGTTAGATCATTTCCTATCAAGGAAAAATTATTTTAAAATTATATTACCTCTAGATTTTGATATTGACACAATCTTGAGATTTTGCAAAAATTATGATTTTTTGCAAAACTTTGTATCACTTTGGCTTATCAATAGGAAATTGTTTCTCAAGGTTTGATAGACATAGTTTACATTTTATTTTATTTGACATTTCCAATCATATTCTTGGAGCTATATGCACATTAATTGTACATAGGCCTTCCCAATGATTGGTCCAATGAAGGATTAATGTTTCTAGATGACACTTTGGTTCATAGTAATGCATCATAACAAGCATGATGAACCAAGTGCATCTCCCTAACATCTCACATGTTGTCTAGGTGGCTCAATACAAAAATCATGGTTTCTTAAGTGTTTTGTGAGATGGTTAAAGGTATAAATCCTAGTATTTCTATAGAATCATGCAAAACTACACTTCTATTCTACAAAGCACATCCCAAGTTCTCTCCTAAGTGATGAAAATTCTAGTTCGGGGAGAGGCTTGGTAAAGATGTCGGCTAGGTTGGACTTAGATTCAATGTAATTAAGCTCAATATCCCCCTTAGCCACATGGTCTCTAATGAAGTGATGTTTCACTTCAATGTGCTTGGTCCTAGAGTGATGCACCGGATTTTTGGTCAAGTTAATGGTGCTCACATTATCACAAAGTACTTTTATGTTGGAGTAAGTTAGCTCATAATCTTCTAAGGTATGTTTCATCCATAATAGTTGAGCTACACAACCACCCATAGCAACATATTCGGCTTCGGTGGTTGATAAAGCAACACAAAGTTGCTTCCTACTACTCCAACTAACTAGGGAGGACCCAAGAAATTGGCATCCACCACTAGTACTTTTCCTATCCAATTTGCACCCGGCATAATCGGAATTGGTATACCCAAGTAATTCAAATGACCTAGTCCTAGGGTACCATAGACCTACATTTAGTGTGCCCTTGACATATCTTAAAATTCTTTTAACCGCAACTAAATGAGATTCCTTAGCACATGATTGATACCTAGCACACATACCAACCGCAAATAATATGTCGGGTCTACTAGCGGTTAAATACAAGAGGCTACCAATCATGCTCCTATAAAGGGTAAGATCTATTTGTTTTCCTTCACTATCACTATCTATTTTGGCATTGGTTGCCATTGGAGTTGACACTACCTTAGCATTTTCTAAACCAAATTTCTTAATCATTTCCTTAGCATATTTGGTTTGATAAATGTAAATTCCTTCACTAGTTTGTTTAACTTGCAAACCTAGGAAGAAATTTAATTCTCCAACTAGACTCATCTCAAACTCTTTTTCCATATTTTGAATAAAGTCTTCAAGAAGCTCATTATTTGTTGACCCAAAGATAATGTCATCAACATACACTTGGGCTACAAAAATGTCCTTAGATGTTGACTTTATAAAGAGAGTTTGATCTATACTACCCTTCAAAATCCTTGGAGATTAGGAAGGTTGACAATCTTTCATACCTAGCCCGGTGAGCTTGTTTCAAACCATATAAGGCTTTCCTAAGTTTGTATACATGGTTTGGGTAGTCCATATTTTCAAACCAGGGAGGTTGTTCTACATACACCTCTTCCTTAATAAACCCATTTAGGAATGCCGATTTGACATCCATTTGATGGAGTTTGAAACCCATATAGGAGGCATATGCTAAAAGTATTCTAATGGACTCTAATCTAGCAACCGGGGCATATGTTTCATCATAATCAAGTCCTTCAACTTGATTAAAACCCCTTGCAACTAATCGTGCTTTATTTCTAGTGATATTCCCTTGGTCATCTAGTTTGTTCCTAAAGACCCATCTTGTAGTAATAATAGTGTTTTCACTTGGTCTAGGAACTAACTCCCACACTTGACTCCTATCAAATTGAGCCAATTCATCTTGCATTGCTAGATCCAATCGGATCAAGTAATGCATCTTTAATGTTTTTGGGCTCAATTTGAAAAATTAGAAACTATATGACTAGTGGGGTCCCTATGGAATGACCTAGTCCTAACTCCTTGAGATAATTCACCCACAATTTGATCTAATGGGTGACTTTGATGAACTCTTATGGTTCTAGGAGGTGTATCAAGTTGAGTTTGATCATGATCTACTTCAATTCTATGTTCATTATCGGAATCATCCCTTACTTCCCCTTGATCCAATCCTCCCCCTTGATTATTACCCCCTAAGTTTAAATCTTGAAATTGTTTGGTAATTTCTTGATTTTCATTATTTATGTCATCATCAATAGGGGATTTTCTAGGGTATGTATTTGAAGTTTCATCAAATTGAACATTTGAAGATTCTTCAATCTTTTGAGTCTTTTTATTGTAGACTCTATATCCTACACTAGTGGATGAGTATCCAACTAGGATTCCCTCATCCGCTTTGGACTCAAATTTACTTAGGTTGTCTTTGGTATTTAAGATATAGACTTTACATCCAAAGACCTTAAAATAATGAATTGTTGGAATTGTACCATTCCACAATTCAAATGGAGTTTTTCCTAAAAACCTATGAATTAATACCCTATTTTGGATATAGCAAGCGGTATTAACCGCTTCCGCCCACAAGTAGCTAGGTAAGGAATATGCATTAAGCATTGTCCTAGCCGCTTCTTGTAGGGCACGATTTTTCCTTTCCACAACCCCATTTTGTTGGGGTGTTCTAGGACAAGAAAATTCGTGCTTGTACCCTTGTTCTAAGCAAAAAGATGAAAAGTTAGAATTCTCAAACTCTCCACCATGATCACTACGGATCCGATTGATTTTGAGTTTTCTTTCATTTTCTACTCTTTTGCTAAATCCTATGATTATTTCTAAGGTTTCATTCTTATTTTTCAAGAAAAACACCCAAGTAAACCTAGAAAAATCATCTACTATTACCAAGCAATATTTACTACCAATTATAGATGGGGTACTATGGCAATCAAATAAATCTATATGTAGCAATTCTAATGGTAAAGCGGTACTAAGTAAGTTTTTACCTTTGTGTGATGTTTTTGATTGTTTCCCTTCTTGACAAGCATCACACATCTTGTCCTTGAGATATTTGACTCTAGGCAATCCTTTGACTAGCTTCAATTTTACTATTTTGGCTATGTTCTTCATGTTTATGTGACCTAGTCTCCTATGCCAAAGCCAACTTTCTTCCTCTTTTGCAATAAGACACTTAGTGGAAGGATTAGTAGCATAAGATAAATCAACATAATATATATTTGATTTTCTAAAGCCTACTAACATGCAATCATTTATAGTTTTGTGTCTTATAAAGCATTTTGAGGAATCAAACTTAACATCAAAATTTGCATCACATAATTGGCTTACACTAAGTAAGTTAAATTTCATATTTTTAACTAATAGAACTCTATGAATAGCAAGATTGGGAGATACCTCAATGGTGCCCTTTCCTAAGATTTTAAGTTTGCCGCTATTACCAAAAGGCACTTTTCCTTGGCTAGTGTGGTTGATAGTGGAGAATTTTCTCTCATCCCCGGTCATATGCTTTGAGCACCCACTATCAACTATCCACAAGCTTGGATCTTCTACCTATGTCACATGAAAAACACAATCCTTAGGTACCCAAATCTTAGGACCACTAGCATTAGTTATAAATTTCTTTGGTACCCATGCTTTTCTCCCCTTACTTTTAATCATGGATTTTCTACTAACTAGGGATGCAAATGCTACCTCTTTCTCCTTAGGTTTATATCCTAAACCAGCCTTATTGTAAATTGCCCTTTGGTCCTTGATAATCATATCTAGATATTTGGAACCATTAGTGAACTTTTCTACGCATGTTCTTAATTTACTTATTTCTTTTCTTAACTCATCATTTTCATCCCTAAGAGTACACTCATCATCACTAGATGATTTATCACATGATGCATCTATATTCTTAAATGATTTGATTTCTAATTTTAGATCCTTAATCCTAGTTTTTGATCTATTTAAAGCATTTTGTAAACATGCAATAGTCTTATAAAGTAAATCTACTTTGGGTGAGTCATTTACCTCATCATCATCACTTGATGATGATTCATCACTTGAAGAGGAAGAAGACTCCTCGCTTGAGCTTCCGGTTTCTTCCAATGCCATGAGGGCTAAGTTCCGGGTTGAATGGCAAACTTCTTCACTGTCGGTAGACTCCTCCATACTTAGAGTGTCCCACGTTTGTGCCAACATTGCCTCCTTCTTCTTCTTTTCCTTCTTCTTCTTATCCTTCTCCTCCTTTTTCTTTAGTTCGGGGCAATTGGGCTTTATATGCCCTTTCTTGTTGCAACCAAAACACGTCACATTAGAAATAGAATTTGAATTGTTAGAAGATTTACCTCTTGAGGATTGAAACATCCTCTTCACATCCTTCTTGGTGAGCCTCCTTGACTTCCCACCAAATTTCTTGACG
Organism: Wurfbainia villosa; assembly: GCA_025175895.1. Lineage (NCBI taxonomy): Eukaryota > Viridiplantae > Streptophyta > Magnoliopsida > Zingiberales > Zingiberaceae > Wurfbainia > Wurfbainia villosa. The sequence goes on from CM045995.1 coordinate 31,749,422, forward strand.
TAGTGTGCTACCTCACTTGCCGACAACTCATCCTCACTACTTGATGAGTCCTCCTCGGATTCGGATGAGGAAGACACCTCCTTCTTCTTTCCTTTTCTTCTTCTCCTTCTTTCCTACAACAAGAGCTATACCCTTCTCTTTGGATGAAGTGTTAGCTTGTTCATGCAATTGAAATTCACAAAATAACTCATCTAATTTAACTAATGAAAGATCCCTAGAGACCTTATAGGCATCTACCATTGAGGCCCATAAGGTGGTCCTAGGGAAGGCTTGTAGTACATACCTCACAAGGTCTCGGTTGTCGACCTTTTCACCTATAACGTGTAGTCCGTTGACTACCTCCTTGAAGCGCCCATGCATTTGGCTCACCGTTTCATTTGTCTTCATAGTGACGCTTTGGAGTTGGCCAATAAAAGATCCCTCTTGGCCTTCGTTCCAGTTGCATGTATACTCAGCTATGAGTAGAATACAAAGGTTTCCCGCATTCTCAGGTGCTAATCCCGCGGCGGGTTCAACACAGAGGCGGATAGACCAAATTGAAGTGTGGTCGTTGCTTTTGCATTCGCTTGTGCTTTCTTGGCCATCTCTCTTGTCCAATCCTTTATCGGTAGTGGTGCTCCGAATTCGTCGACCGGCTTCTCAAAACCATCTACAATACTAAACCAATTTTCAATATCGTTCATTAAATAATACTCCATCCTAACTTTCCAATATCCAAAATCGTTGCCGTCGAAGAACGGAGGCCTCACGCTAGTCTCTTGAAATGCCATCTTTGCTCCGGTTGATTGCTAGATCTTCCGATGCGATCCGGGCTCTGATACCACTTGTAAGGGATTGTTTGAAAGCTAGAGGGGGGGGGATGAATAGCTCTTTTCGTTTCTACAAAAATAATTAGCGGAAGCAAACACAAGTAATATATGTAAAAACAAAAACCAATGCTAACAAAGCCTTTACGTGGTTCGGAGATAACGCTCCTACTCCACGGCGATCCTTAAGGTGGATCAACCCAAGCAATTTCACTATGAAGCTTTCTCTTTACAAAGACCTCCTCTTCTTACAAAAGATGACAATGAAGATTTGAGAGGAGAAAGGAGATTAATACACTTAGAAAGCTTGGAAAAACTTGTAGGAGCTTAGAAGAAAGATCCGAATATAAGCATTAGACTCTTCTTGCTCCCCTTGGGCTCTTTTTATAGGAAAGAGCCTCTTTTTCCCGTTGGAGGTCTATCGCGATGACTTTCATCATCGGCTACGCGCCGATTCTAACGGCTTCGAGCAATTTGGATTTTGCGGGATTTGCCGTCGTCGCCATCGCAGGAAGACTATCGATCGGCCCCGATGGCGATTCGGTGATCTGCCTTCGATCGCCGTGGCGATCGCCGCTGGCCATTCGTTATTGTGGCGATCGTAATATCAACGATCATTGCCGATCTAATGCTATATTTTAAGGGCCGATTCGGCCGAACACCATGTTCCAGTCGACTGGCACACTCCAAGTATGACTAATTCATACTTGAAAACATAACCTAAGCCTAGTCTTAACCTTCTAGCTTCTCCATCAGCCTTGCGCCTCTAGGATTTCTCTGAGTCCACGACTCCATCTATGCGCTTGCCTTCAAAAGCTTCCTTCGGTTTCGTCATGCTTTAGGTTTCTTCTTTGCCAAAGTACGCTTGGACTTTACGCCGCCAAGACTACATGCTTGGACTTATGCCGCCAAGACTTTCCTTTGGTCTTCCTTTTCCAAGGACTGCTTGGACTTTACGCCGCCAAGACTACATGCTTGGACTTATGCTGCCAAGACCTTTCCTTGACTTCTCTTTGCCAAGATCACACTTAGACTTGTCTTTTACCAAGTCTTCATACTTGGATTTTCCTGTCACTTAAACATGTATACAATTAGATCACAAAATATTGCCTAACTTAGATGATTATCCAAACATCAAAATATATATAAATGCTTGGGGCATTGTTGCACCAACATAGAATCCGTAGGACGAGGAAATGATACTTGGGCTAGGTGTGACGTAGTCAGCCTAGTGGGGACTGACACTATAGACCATGTCTTGAACCAAGTGGGTATAAGATGAGTGAAGGGAATGGGCCACGAATCATTCGAGCTACTGAAGGGTTTCAGAAATAGTTCTGGATCAACCGTTGATCTTTTCGGTTAATTGGGGATCATGATGTACTACTAGGTGCCACTCATGATCGTTCTATAATTAATGGTTAATTATAGACGGCCAACATAAACGGAGAACCTATTTGGTCACACGCACAACGAGCGTAATCCAAAGGATTTAAAACGAGCTTGAGAATGGGATTCTCAGACCGAGAGAAACTAGGTTTGATTGGACCAAACATAAAGCGAGCATGAAATCGTTTCAGTCGCAATGGAAGCATGGATGGGCCGCGTCTTATGAAGACGTAATGGATGAACCAAAATGGTTTGGTTCTAATCCAATGGATGAGAATGAACCAAAGGGGTTTGGTTTATTTTAAACGAATGAACCAAAAGTTGGTTCGGTTCGTTTTAACTTAAAATAAACCATCATGGTTTGGTTTATTTTAACTTATCTTAATGGAGCGGGTTAACGGGCTTTATGGATATGATCCATTAACCATTAAGAGAATTAGTTCTCTATAAAAGAGGGCTTAAGGGATTGTTAAGCCCTAACCTAATCCAAAACCCTAGCCTCTTGAGTTGCCGCCCACCTCCACCCTTGGAGTTTTTCGGTGCCAACCAAAAGGCTGTTGCCGCCCAGCTTGTGTGCTGCCGTCCAAGTCCTTGCCGGCGTCCAAGCTTCAGCCGGTGATCCTCCGGCGACCCTCCGGTGATCTTCCTAGGCTTCGGTGAAAAGGTGAGCACTTGGCTTCCTTTGTTGGCCGGCGCCTATCTCCTCCACCAAGCTGTCCAGTTTTCTGGACAGCTTCTTCTCCTCTCGTCGGAGCGTCGTTTGGACGACGGTTAGAGCTCCGACAGCGGATAACTTACCGGGGATTCGATCTCCGGTAATCCTCTGAGGTGGAGGACGAAGGATTCGTCAATCGGTTGACGAATACCTCTCCGGAGAAGCGAGTTTTGAGGACTCGTTTTGGATCCGAATTTGGATTCGGATCGTGATCATCTCTCGATCACATCGTCTTCAACACGAGGCTAGTAACCCGTACGAAGACGAAGCTCGTGGCTTAGCAAAGTCATCCCGAGGAACTCGGCATGGATACGGATAGAGACGATTCTAGCGAGGATCGTTCCGGTTGATGCCGTTCCCGCTACACGTCATACGAAAGGTATAACGTAGATAAATTTTCCTTTTATTGCAAATTTAAATTTACGGTTATGTCTACACTTGTTGTAATATGCATGCGTGTGTTGTGTGTGTTGTAATAAATAGGAGTATTTATTATTTTTATTGCTTCCGCTGTGTTCATGTTTACGAAACATGATCGAACACACACACGCCGCGGTGCCGGAAACCCAACAGGGACATCGATGGGATCGCCATGAACAAGCGACCGAGGTTAAGTGGGAAGCGAAGTTTCCCCTCAAGGACTCACGGATCAACACCTTAAAAAATATACCAAACCGAGTTGGTATATTTTAAGTTAAAACGAACCGAACCAACTTTGGTTCATTCGTTTAAAACAAACCAAACTACTTTGATTTATTTTCCTCCATTGGATTAGAGCCAAACCAATTTGGTTTATCCATCATGTCTGTAGGGGGTTGCTTCGGAGGCTCATTGGCTCCCATGTCCCCGAATTAAAATTTTCACTAATGACACAATTAATCCGGATGGGATGAGTTTCCTTAGCACAACCTATTCGTCATCGTGCTAACAACTTGAGTGGTCGCTTGAACAAACTAGTTGTTCAAGCAACACAACTCTTCTAGTTGATTAGCCGCGGAAGAGACGACGGACGGATCGCCGGTTTTTGTGTTTGTCTTCGGGGTCCATGATTATACAATATATATACATACACACACATGTATAATCAACACTAAAAGGAACATGCTCAGATCTTAAAATAAAGTTATAAAACTTTATACCATACGATCTTCTACCGTATGTCCTATCCTTCTCGTGGACGACGTGTGGACGAAGATCCTCCATGAGTAGAAGCCTTCTAGATCGCATTCTTCCCTTCCTTGTCCGCTGCGAACAAAGAGAAGAACCAACAAATACCTATCCTTTCTAGAACCGGCAACCACATTATAGAATTTGATGCAACCGCCGGCCAAGGAACACGTGGATGAGGCGCCGGCCACCAATAGAAGGAGAACCGCCGGCCACTTTGGAGAGTATCGAGGAGTGAACGCCGGCCACCAATGGAAGGAGAACCGCCGGCCAAGGAATAAGAGAGAGGCCTAGAGGATGGGCGCCGGCCAAGTCTAGATGGAGGAAGATGGGCGTCGGCAACAAGGAGAAGGAAGATGGTTGCCACCCAAGCTTTTGCTCCAAACCCTAGCCGCCCACTTTGAGAAGAGCCAAACCCTAACTCTAATTCAATTATCCTTGCCGCCCAAGCTTAAGCCTTCTATTTATAGAATTGGGCTTAAGCCTCCTTTAATCTCCACCATCGGATCAAGGGATTTAATCTCCACCGTCGGATCTAGGGTTTTATCCCAACCGTCGGATCTAGGGTTTCATCCCAATCGTCGGATCTAGGGTTTTATCCCAACCGTCGGATCTAGGGATTTAATCCCAACCGTCGATTCTAGGGTTTCATCCTAACCATCGGATCTAGGGATTTAATCCCAACCGTTGGTTCTAGGGTTTCATCCTAACCATCGGATCTAGGGATTTAATCCCAACTGTTGGTGCTAGGTTTTGTTTTACATTCTTGGATCTAGACTTCACAAGGATTATATTAGGCTACGATAGGGACCATAAGGAGGAGTTGGATCTTGGCCACCCGATGGATCGGAACCACACAAACTTGATCCATCAATGATGTTCCATTCCACTAGAGGATCATCATTGAACTACCTCACCAACCCCCATAAATTAATATGGGCTCCATATATTATTCGTACATTAATCTCCCCGTGTTTAAGATATCGAATGTCCATCAATTAATTGATTTACTCACCATCAATTAATTAACATCTAATTCTTCGAGTAGTACCACTCAACCTTATCATCATGTTGACAAAGTCAACCAGCTGGGTTTACATGATGAACCTTATGAGCTCCTCAAGGGGACATCATCAACCTAATATATAGGACACGGTTTCCTCCTATAATCAACGACACACCATGTAAATAATATCATTTCCCAACTTATCGGGCATATTGATTTAATCCATCTAAATCTCACCCTCTGGTAAATCAAAGAAATAAATACTAAGTACATGTGCCCGTTATTATATCGGGATTAAGAGCATGCACAACATAATATCCGAGGTCCAATTCAATTATGTAGTCAGTACTAAATTGAATCACCTCTATGTCGGTCCTGCTCAATACACCTAAGTGTACTAGTGTTACTCCATGTTCAAGACAAAAAAATACCAAGCTACACTACAACCATGCCAATGGTTTGTCCAAAACCATCTTGGTTGTGAGCCTCTACATATATTCTACAAGGGACTGATAACATGATCTTCTGTGCCACACCAAGCACCATGTTATCTACAATATAAAATATTAGACAATATGCACACATATAATAAATATAAAGTGCAAACAATGATCATGTGATTCTTATTCCAAAATAAAATGTTCATACAAAAAGAACTAGGCTTTCAGTATGCTTTCCAACAATCTCCCACTTATACTAAAAGACTATGCCATCATCATACTGCCATACATCTGATCCCTATGTCCTCCACATGCCTATCAAACGCTTTCGGTGGAAGGGCGCCTTAGTGAATGGATCCGCCAGGTTATCCTCTGATGCAATCTTGGCGACAGCAACTTCTCCTCGCTTTACGATCCTCGTATAAGGTGGTACTTGCGCTCTATGTGTTTACTCGCCTTATGGGCTCGTGGTTCCTTCGAGTTTGCAACTGCACCACTATTATCACAATAAATTGTGATAGTTCTGGGCAAACCAGGAATCACATCCAAGTCCATCAAGAAGTTCCTGAGCCATACAACTTCCTTGGCTGCCTCGAGGTCGCACACATACTCAGCTTCCATGGTAGAGTCCGCCACGCATTTCTGCTTGACACTCCTCCATACTATGGCTCCACCTCCAAAAGTAAACACAAACCCCGAGGTAGACTTACTCTTGTCCCTATCTGATTGGAAATCCAAATCCGTGTAACCCACAGGGACTAATTGATCTGCCCGTTAAACCAACATATAATCCCTAGTCCTTCTCAGGTACTTCAATATATGCTTTACCGCAGTCCAATGTCCCTGTCCAGGATTACTCTGATATCTGCTAACCATGCCCACGGCAAAGCAGATATCTGGTCTCGTACATAGCATAGCATACATAAGGCTTCCTACTGCCGAAGCATAAGGAATCGCCTTCATGTCCTCTATCTCCTTTGATGTTTTGGGATACATCTCTTTAGATAAAGGAACTCCATGCCTAAAAGGTAGAAAACCTTTTTTAGAGTTCCATGCTAAAACGAGCAAGGATAGTGTCAATGTATGAAGCTTGAGATAAGCACAACATCCTTTTCTTGCGATCCCTTATAACTTTGATCCCAAGGATGTGTCCCACTTCTCCCAAGTCCTTCATATCAAACTGTTTGGACAACCATACCCTTACGTCTGATAACACTTTGATATTGTTGCCAACTAACAAAATGTCATCTACATATAGTACAAGAAACACCACTACGTTTCCGTCACATCTCTTGTATACACAAGGCTCATCCGGACTTTGAATAAATCCATATGACTGGATTACCTCATCAAAGCGGATGTTCCAAGATCTAGAAGCTTGCTTCAATCCATAAATGGACCGATTAAGCTTACATACAAGATGCTCTTTACCTTTAGCAATGAATCCCTCTGGTTGTCGCATATAGATGTTCTCCTCAAGACTTCCGTTAAGGAAAGCTGTCTTGACATCCATCTGCTAAATCTCATAATCCATATGAGCAGCTATAGATAAGAGAATCCGGATAGACTTAAGCATAGCTACCAGTGAAAAGGTCTCCTCATAATCAATGCCCTCTTTCTGAGTATACCCTTTCGCAACAAGCCTAGCTTTAAAGGTCTCAACCTTCCCGTCTACTCCTCTCTTTCTCTTGTAGATCCACTTGCATCCAATGGCTTTTACAACAACGGGTGGTTCTACTAGCTCCCAGACCTGATTAGAATCCATAGATTCTATCTCTGAATCCATCGCTCTTTGCCAAGATACCGCATCTCTATCTTGGATTGCCTCGTCATATGTCCAGGGATCAGGTTCATGTTCACCAGGGACTAAGTCCGAAGACTCTCCCAAAAACATGAATCTCTCGGGTTGTCTAACAACCCTCCCACTACGACGAGGTGCCTCCTGTGTATGCTCTGTGACACCCGCTGCAGTGACTTGTGGTGTCTCCTCTTGTACCGGTGGTACTGAAGTCGGGACTTCCCCTGTTAACTCCTCAAGAACAATCCTACTCTTGGGCTTGTGGTTCATTACATAATCCTCCTCTAGAAATCTGGCGTTCGTGCTAACGATCACCCACTGATCTCTTGGATTATAAAACAAACCACCTTTCGTTCCCTTAGGGTAGCCAACAAACATGCACACTTCTGTACGAGGTTCCAACTTACCAGCATCAGCCTTCAGCACATGTGATGGACTCCCCCATATCCGAATATGTCTTAGACTAGGTTTTCGCCCAGTCCACAATTCTACAGGGGTAGAAGGTACTGATTTGGATGGAACCAAGTTCAGAGTATACATTGTCGTATCCAGTGCATACCCCCAGAACGAAACAGGTAACTCAGAATAACTCATCATTGATTTGACCATCTCCATAAGAGTCCTATTCCTTCGCTCCGCTAAACCATTCTGCTGGGGTGTGCCAGGTGTAGACAATTTGGATTGAATCCCAGCCTCTGATAAGTAATTCCTAAACTCTCCCAAGAGGTACTCGCCACCATGATCAGATCGTAATGTCTTGATACTTTTACCTTGACGGTTCTCCACATAAGCCTTGAATTCTTTGAACCTGTCAAAGCATTCAGACTTGCGGCGCATCAAGTAAATGTATCCATACCTTGAATAATCGTCTATAAAAGAGACGAAGTATTCAAAACCACCTCTTTCCTGGATAGACATAGGACCGCACAAATCAGAAAGAACCAATTCTAACACATCTTTGGCCCTATACCCCTTGGCCTTGAAAGGCCTCTTGGTCATTTTACCTTCGAAGCAAGATTCGAAGGTTGGGAGATCCTCCACCACTAATGAACCCAAAGGTCCATCAGTTATCAACCTTTGAATTCTACTTAGTTTAATATGACCAAGCCTTAGATGCCAAAGATATGTTTGGTTCATTTGCGAAGGTTCTTTTCTCTTATTAGACTTAGAAGATGAGTTATTGATTTCTATATGCATCGTGGGAGTTCTCGGTTCAAGAGTATATAAATTGCCAACCAATGTACCAGAACAGATAATCTCCCTATTCCTTTTTATAACCACTTTGTCATTAAAAGAAACAGAATATCCATCCATAAACAATTTAGAAACTGAAATTAAATTCTTTCTAAAAGTAGGTACATAAAGACAATTTCTCAAAACCAAAACTTTATTCCTATCAAAAGATAAATAAACGTCTCCCACTGTAATAGCTGCCACCTTTGAAGCATTGCCCATGAAGACGGTAATCTCTCCCTCAGCTAGTCGTCGGGTTTCCTGGAACCCCTGTAAAGTATTGCAGACATGATCAGTGGCTCCTGTATCTACACACCAGGCACTGGTAGATAACACCACTAAACATGTTTCAACAACTAAACAAGAAGATATACCTTTGTTCTTTCAGTGAGGACAGTCCGCCTTCCAATGTCTAGTCTGCTTGCAAGTGAAGCACTTTCCTTTCTGCTTCTTCACTCCTGCCTGAGGTCCCACTGCCACTTTCTTCGCTCCACCTTGCTTCTTCTTCTTCTTACCTTTCGGTTTAGAGGAAGAAACCTTCTGAGCGACCATGGCTTGAGCACTTTGACGAAAAAGCCCCTCTGCCGCCTGGAGTTCTGTCAGAAGCTCTGCCAACGAATACAACTTCTTGTTCATGTTGTAGTTGAGGCGGAACTGCTCAAAACTCCTAGGCAGACACTGGAGAATGATATCGACCTGGGTTTCCCCATCGATCTCAGCTCCGAGGACTTCCATCTCATTAAGATGAGCCATCATCTTGAGAACATGATCCCTAATGGGTGTTCCCTCAATCATGGTAGTCGTCATCAAGTTTCTCATCGCCTCCTGTCTAGCCGCCCTACTCTGTTGTCCGAAAAGTTCCTTGAAATTGAACATCATGTCATAAGCAGTGGCTATGGCCTGATGCTGATGTTGCAGCACATTTGACATAGATGCCAAAATGTAACACCGCGCCATCTCATCCGCCTTGATCCATTTCTTATAACGTTCTTTCTCCTTTTCATTAGAGTCATCGGTGGGCTTAGGAGGACATACCTCGAAGAGTACAAATTTGTACTCCTCCGCAGTTAAGACAATATCCAAGTTTCTTTTCCAATCATTATAGTTTGGTCCAGTAAGCTTATTTTCTTTTAAAATCACAGCAAGTGGGTTGAAAGCCATTTGAAAAACCTAAGAATCACAATGATCAAAATATTAGATTTCAAATATTATTGATTCCTCAAAACAATAAAATGCCGAAATCAACCAACACCTCAAATCACCGAGAATATCGCATGCCACGCTGTGTGGACGTATATGAATTCTACATTTGTAAGAGGAGGTTTTACCCATTAATTTTATTATCTTGTCAACCTTACTTTTTGACAAATAAAATTAATAGTTGGTTCCTCTTTGGCCCTACAAATAAAAGCAGTGACTCCGATGGGGAGGATACTTCTATTTGCATCTAAGTGTGCACCATTACACGATACTAAGGGAATTATTTCGGATTATGTGCCTTACCGCTGTGGAAGTACACATGCTCCTAGATAATTTCCTATAACCATTATTTGATCTAGTGATCCGCAAATAAACCCGTCCGCAGGGAGGAAGTCACTCAGAGCCAACACACAAGTTTGTTGCATCACACGTCAAATTGTAATGGAGGCCGCGGGAATTAATTAAAATTTCCCTCTCCCACTTAGTAAATTGAAATTGAGGAATTTTAAAGCATACACAACATGCATATAAAAACAAATCAGCAATAAATATGAAAAAAATAGAATTTTTCCAACTATTATGGCATTGTCCTCCAATACGCATCCCGTCGTGTCGCCACCTCGTCCGCTCCACCTTTTCCCGTGCGCAAGTCACCAAAGATATCCGAGCCGAGATAAATCATTTTAATTTACATCCATCGATCCTATACTTCACGAAGGAGTGTACAAATAATCTAGATCGAAAGTAAACTAAAATGAGCGGCTAAACAAAGCTGTATTTAATTACAAAAAATTGAATACTAATCTAGCCTCATCAACCCTGAGGATTCAAATAATAAATATTTACACACATCCAATTACATACACACATATGGCCATAATAGTCGGATCTTATGCCTGCAACCAAAGAGTTAAACTACACATATCCTACTATTATCTGGCACATATAATATATGAAAAAGTGCATAAAAATTAACCGAATCCCAAACATACAAAACCGGAAACCGTGGCTCTGATACCAAATGTAGGGGGTTGCTTCGGAGGCTCATTGGCTCCCATGTCCCCGGATTAAAATTTTCACTAATGAAAGAATTAATCCGGATGGGATGAGTTTCCTTAGCACAACCTATTCGTCATCGTGCTAACAACTTGAGTGATCACTTGAACAAACTAGTTGTTCAACCAACACAACTCTTCTAGTTGATTAGCCGCGGAAGAGACGACGGACGGATCGCTGGTTTTTGTGTTTGTCTTCGGGGTCCATGATTATACAATATATATACATACACACACATGTATAAACAACAATAAAAGGAACATGCTCAGATCTGAAAATAAAGTTATAAAACTTTATACCTTACGATCTTCTACCGTATGTCCTATCCTTCTCGTGGACGACGTGTGGACGAAGATCCTCCATGAGTAGAAGCCTTCTAGATCGCGTTCTTCCCTTCATTGTCCGCTGCAAACAAAGAGAAGAACCAACAAATACCTATCCTTTCTAGAACCGGCCACCAAATTATAGAATTTGATGCAACTGCCAACCAAGGAACACGTGGATGAGGCGCCGACCACCAATAGAAGGAGAACCGCCGGCCACTTTGGAGAGTATGGAGGAGTGAACGCCGGCCACCAATGGAAGGAGAACCGCTGGCCAAGGAATAAGAGAGAGGCCTAGAGGATGGACGCCGACCAAGTCTTGATAGAGGAAGATGGGCGCCGGCAACAAGGAGAAGGAAGATGGTTGCCGCCCAAGCTTTTGCTCCAAACCCTGGACGCCCACTTTGAGAAGAGCCAAACCCTAACTCCAATTCAATTATCCTTTCCGCCCAAGCTTAAGCCTTCTATTTATAGAATTGGGCTTAAGCCTCCTTTAATCTCCACTGTCAGATCTAGGGATTTAATCTCCACCATCGGATCTAGGGTTTTATCCCAACCGTCGGATCTAGGGTTTCATCCCAACCGTCGGATCTAGGGTTTTATCCCAACCGTCGGATCTAGGGATTTAATCCCAACCGTAGATTCTAGGGTTTCATCCTAACCATCGGATCTAGGGATTTAATCCCAACCGTTGGTTCTAGGGTTTCATCCTAACCATCGGATCTAGGGATTTAATCCCAACCGTTGGTTCTAGGTTTTGTTTTACATTCTTGGATCTAGACTTCACAAGGATTATATTAGGCTACGATAGGGACCATAAGGAGGAGTTGGATCTTTGCCACCCGATGGATCGGAACCACACAAACTTGATCCATTAATGATGTTCCATTCCACTAGAGGATCATCATTGAACTACCTCACCAACCCCCATAAATTAATATGGGCTCCATATATTATTCGTACATTAATCTCCCCGTGTTTAAGATATCGAATTTTCGTCAATTAATTGATTTACTGACTCTCAATTAATTAACATCTAATTCCTCGAGTAGTACCACTCAACCTTATCATCATGTTGACTAAGTCAACCAGCTGGGTTTACATGATGAACCTTATGAGCTCCTCAAGGGGACATCATCAACCTAATATATAGGACACGATTTCCTCCTATAATCAATGACACACCATGTAAATAATATCATTTCCCAACTTACCGGGCATATTGATTTAATCCATCTAAATCTCACCCTCTGGTAAATCAAAGAAATAAATACTAAGTACATGTGCCCATTATTATATCGGGATTAAGAGCATGCACAACATAATATTCGAGGTCCGATTCAATTATGTAGTCAGTACTAAATTGAATCACCTTTATGTCGGTCCTGCTCAATACACCTAAGTGTACTAGTGTAACTCTATGTTCAAGACAAAACAATACCAAGCTACACTACAACCATGCCAATGGTTTGTCTAAAACCATCTTGGTTGTGAGCCTCTTCTTATATTCTACAAGGGACTGATAACATGATCTTCTGTGCCACACCAAGCACCATGTTATCTACAATGTAAAATATTAGACTATATGCACACATATAATAAATATAAAGTGCAAACAATGATCATGTGATTCTTATTCCAAAATAAAATGTTCATACAAAAAGAGCTAGGCTTTCAGTATACATTCCAACAATGTCTTCATAAGACTTGACCCATCCATGCTTTAGTTGTGACTGAAATGATTTCATGCTCACTCCTTGTTTTGTCCAACCAAACCTATTTTCTCTCGATCTAAGAATCTAATTCTCACGCTCATTTTAAATCCTTTAGATTACGCTCATTGTGCATGTGATCAAATAGGTTCCCGATTTATGTTGGTCATCTATAATTAATCATTAATTATAGAACAATCATGAGTGGCACCTAGTAGTACATCATGATCCCCAATTAACTAGAAAATCAACTGTTGATTCCAAAACCATTTCTGAAACCCTTCAGCAGCTACAATGAATCGTGCCCCGTTCCCTTCACTCATCTTATACCCACTTGGTTCAGGACATGGTCTGTAGTGTCAGTCCCCACTAGACTGACTATGTCACACCTAGCCCAAGTATCATTTTCTCATCCTATGGATTCTAGTTACTGCACATGTATCCAAGAGTACCTAACTCTAAACATGTAACACATTGGCCAAAGACTTTAGTAACAATCCGACGAGAGGCCATGGGTATACATCTCCTCACAAGGAGTCGTGAATCCTTTATAAGCTATTCAAACACTTTTGACCACTTCGACTTATACCCATTCATCCTAGGTCCACATCTCCTTGGAGATGCTTGCTTAAGATGTCAAAGCATAAGTCTTCATGACCAAGATGACTTGAATATCGTAAGTCAAAGGAACATCGCACTTAAGCTGCAGTAAGTTTTTCATTGACATATCCATATATGCAGAGAACCATATGAAGTCTTACAGCTGGTCACTCCAATGAACTAGTTGTTGGGATGTATACAGAAAAGTCTATCTTTTGTATGAACATCTTTATTTTTGAAATAAGAATCACATGATCATTGTTTTCATATTTACGGTTATGCATATTGTCTAATACATTACATTGTAGATAACATGGTGTGCAGTGTCACACGGGTTCCTTGTAGAGTATAAGTAGAGGCTCACAACCAAGATGGTTTTGGACAAACCATTGGTATGGTTGTAGTGTAATTTGGTATTATTTTGTCTTGACCATAGAATTACACTAGTACACTTTGTGTGTTTTGAGAAAAACCGACTTAGAGGTGATTCAATTTATTGCTGACTACATAATTGAATCGGACCTCGGATATTATGGTGTACATGCTATTATTCCCAATATAATAACAGACACATGTACTTAGTATTAATTTCTTTGATTTACCAATGGGCGAGATTTATAGATTTAATCGATAGGCTCGGTAAGTTGGGAAATGATATTATTTACATGGTGTGCCATTGATTATAGGAGGAAACCATGTCCTATATAATAGGATGATGATGTCCCCTTGAGGAGCTCATAAGAATCATCATGTAAACCCTGCAGGTGGACTTGGTCTGACATGATGATGAGGTTGAGTGGTACTACTCATGGAGTTAGATGTTGATTAATTAATTGTTAGTAAATTAATTAATTGATGGATATTTGTGATCTTAAACACGGGGAGATATTTATACAATTAATATATGGAGCCCATATTTATTTATTGGGGTTGGTGAGGTAGATCAATGATAATCCTCTAGATGAATGGATTATCATTAATGGATCGGACTTTATGTGGGCTAGATCCATTGGGTCGCCAAGATTCAACTCCTCCTCATGCTCCTTATTGTAGCCTATTAAATACCTCATGAAAGCCTAGTTCCGACGGTGGAAAATGAAACCCTAGATCCGATGGTGGAGATTGAAAGGAGGCTTAAGCCTAGCTCTATAAAAGGAGGGCTAGGGCTTGGGCGGTGAGAGCTATAGAGAAAAGATTGGATTAGGGTTTGCTCTTTGGTTTGGGCGGCTAGGGTTTGGAGAGGCTTTGGGCGGCAACAAGTGGAAGAGTTTCTTCTCTTCCTAAGGTCTAGATGACGCCCATATCTCATCTTCTTTCTCTTCTTGTCCAGCGCCCATCTCTTTTCTTTCTCAAACTTTGGCCGGCGGCAACATGAGCTACTCTTGTTGGCCGTCACTCATCTTCCATCTTCCTCTCCTTGGTGGCCGACGACAACAACAAAGAGGAGGAAGAGGTTTGTTTTTCCTCCAAAGGGATTGTGTCCGAAACTAGATAGGAGAAGAAGGGAGCTTATATCTTCCCTTTGTTCGGAGCGAGCAAGGAAGGGAAGATCGAGATCTAGGAGGCTTCATCTCTTGGAGGATCGTTGCCCACACAACGTCCAAGAGGAGGATAGGACATACAATAGAATACCAAGAGGTAAACAAGAGGTATAATTCTTGTTTTGGTTTCCTTTTGTTTCTTTATATTATGTATGTAATTGCATGTGGCTAATTTACTTGGACCCCGAAGATAAACACAAAAACCAACGATCCGTACATCATCTATTCCGCGGCTAATCGAGGAAAAGAATTAGGTTGCTTGAACAACAAGTTTGTTCAAGAGACCACTCTAATCGAATAACACGCTGATGGATCGATAGCTTGGGTAATCCGTCATCGTCTTGGATTAATTTTTTTAATCCGGGGACGTAGATGGGATCACCATGCACAAGCGACCGAGGTGCGAAGCGAAGCATCGATTCCAACCTTCAATTTGTATCAGAGCATCGGTTTCCAATTTTGTGTGTTTAGCATTCGGTTACTTTTATGCACTTATCATATATTGTATGTGTCGGATGAGAGTAGGATGTGCGTAGGCCAACTTTTTGGTTGTAGGCATAAGATCCAACTCTTATGGCCATATGTGTGTGTATGTGATTGGATGTGTGTAATTGTAATATTATTTCAATCCTCGGGGTTGACAAGGCTAGTATTTAATTTTTGTAATTAAGTACGACATTGTTAAGCCACTCTTTTATTTTAGTTTACTTTCGATCTATATTTCATGTACAGTCCTTCATGGAGTATAGGATCGATGGATGCAAATTAAAATAATTGTTCTCCACTCGGATCTTCGGATGGCTTGCACATGGTGTATGGAGGAACGGACGAGATGGTGACACGACAGGAGGCATATTGGAAAACAAAAGCCTTAATAGTTGGAAAATATTTTTTTTCATATTTATTACTTCTTGTTTGATATGCATGTTGTGTGCTAGAAAAATTCCTCATTTTAAATTACTAAGTGGGAGAGGGATATTTTTTTTAAAAATTCTCATGGCCTCCATTATGATTTGACATGTGATGTAAACAAACTTGTGCGTCTGCTCTTAGTACCTTCCTCCCCATCGGATGAGTTTGTTTTGCGGATCACAGGGTCAAATATGGTTATAGGAAATTATTTAGGAGCTTGTGTACTTCCCCATCGGAAGGCACATAATCTGAGACAATTGCTTTGGTATCGAGCAATGGTGAACACTTAGATGCAAATAAGAGTATCCTCCCCATCGGAGACACTGCTTTTATTTGTAGGGCCGAAGAGGAACCAACTATTAATTTTATTTGTCAAAAAGTTATATTGACAAGATAATAAAATTAATGGGTAAAACATCCTCTTACAAATATAGAATTCGTATAGGTCCACACTATCGTGGCATACGATATTCTCGGTGTTTTGAGGTGTTGGTTGATTTTAAAATTTTATTGTTTGAGGAATCAATAAATTTTTGAAATCTAAAGTTTTGATCTATGTGATTCTTAGGTTTTTTGAAAATCACTTTCAACCCACTTGCTTTGATACTAAAGGAGAATAAACTTACTTGACCCAATTATGTTGTTTGGAAAAGGAATCTTGATATTATCTTGACTGTTGAGGAGTACAAGTATGTACTCTTCGAAGAGTGTCCTCGTAAGCCTACGGATAATTCTGGGGAAAAGGAGAAAGAGAGTTATAAAAAGTGGATTAAGGCTGATGAGATGGCGCGGTGTTACATTTTGTCTTCTATGTCAAATGTATTACAACATCAGCATCAAGCCATGCCCACTTCTTATGAAATGATGGTCAATCTCAAGGAACTTTTCAGACACCAGAATTGGGCTGCAAGGCAGGAATCCATGAGGAACTTGATGATGACCACCATGATTGAGGGAACACCCGTGAGGGATCATGTTCTCAAGATGATGACTCATTTGAATGAGCTGGAAGTCCTTGGAGCTTAGATCGATGGGGAAACGCAAGTCGATATCATTCTCCAATCTCTACCTTGGAGTTTTGAGCAATTTTGCCTGAACTACAACATGAATAAGAGGTTGTATTCGTTGGTGGAGCTTCTGACAGAACTCCAGGAGACAGTGGAGCTTTTTTGTCAGAGTGCTCAGGCTCAGGCCATGGTTGCTCAGAAGGTTTCTACTTCTAAGCCGAAAGGCAAGAAGAAGAAGAAATAAGGTGGAGCAAAGGTGGCGGGAGGATCTCAGGGAGGAGTGAAGAAGCCGAAAGACAGGTGCTTCACTTGCAAATAGACTGGACATTGGAAGAAGGACTGCCCCAACCAGAAGCAGAACAAAGGTATATTCTTTGGTTTAGTCGTTGAAACATATTTAGCATTGTTAT
Source organism: Wurfbainia villosa (assembly GCA_025175895.1). Classification (NCBI taxonomy): domain Eukaryota; kingdom Viridiplantae; phylum Streptophyta; class Magnoliopsida; order Zingiberales; family Zingiberaceae; genus Wurfbainia; species Wurfbainia villosa. The sequence continues at coordinate 31,766,737 of CM045995.1, forward strand.
CTTCCGGCACCTGGTGTGTAGATACGGGAGCCACTGATCATGTCTGCAATACTTTGCAGGGGTTCCAGGAAACTAGATGACTAGCTGAGGGGAAGATTACCGTTTACTTGGGCGATGCTACGAATATGGTGGGTGTTGCAGTGTGAGATGTTTATTTATCTTTTGATAGGAATAAAACTTTGGTTCTAAAAAATTGCCTTTATGTGCCTTTATTTAGAAAGAATTTAATTTTGGTTTCTAAATTATTTTTGGATGGATATTCTATTTCTTTTAATGACAGAGTTGTTATAAAAAGGAATAGGGAGATTATCTGTTATGGTGCATTGATAGGAAATTTATATACCCTTGAACCAAAAGCTCCCACGATGCAAATAGAAGTGAATAAATCATCTTCTAAATCTAATAAGAGAAAAGAACCTTCGAAAATGAACCAAACATATCTTTGGCATCTAAGGTTAAGTCATATTAACCTAAGTAAAATTCAAAGGTTGATAGCTGATGGACCTCTGGGTTCATTAGTGGTGGATGATTTCTCAACCTGCGAATCTTATTGGGAAGGTAAAATAACCAAGAGGCCTTTTAAGGCTAAGTGGTATAGAGCCAAAGATGTGTTGGAATTGGTTCATTTTGATTTGTGTGATCCTATATCTATCCAGGCTAGAGGTGGTTTTGAATATTTCGTCTCTTTTATAGATGATTATTCAAGATATAGATACATTTACTTGATGCGCCACAAGTCTGAATGCTTTGACAGGTTCAAAGAATTCAAGGCTGATGTGGAGAAACGTCAAGGTTAAAGTATCAAGGCACTAAGATCTAATCGTGGTGGTGAGTACCTTTTGGAAGAGTTTAGGAATTTCTTATCAGAGGATGGGATTCACAATTGTCTGCACTTGGCACACCTCAGCTGAATGGTGTAGCGGAGCGAAGGAATAAGACTCTTATGGAGATCGTTAGATCGATGATGAGTTATTCTGAGTTGCCAGATTCGTTCTGAGGGTATGCTCTGGATACGACAGTGTATATTCTGAACTTGGTACCATCTAAATCAGTGCCTTCTACTCCCACAAAATTATGGATTGGGCGAAAGCCTAGTCTAAGACATTTGGATTTGGGGGAGTCCAGCACATGTGCTAAAGGTAGATACTGGTAAGTTGGAACCTCGTACAGAAGTGCGCAAGTTCGTAGGCTATTCTAGAGGAATAAAAGGTTGTTTGTTCTATAGTCCTAGAGATCAGAGGGTGATTGTTAGAATGAACACCAGATTTTTTAGAGGAAGACTATGTGATGAACCACAATCCCATGAGTAAGATTGTTCTGGAGGAATTGAGAGGGGAAGTCACTACTTTAGTACCACCGTTACAAGAGGATATACCACAAGTGACTGCACCGCGTGTCACAGAGGATACATAGGTGATACCTCATCGTAGTGGGAGGGTTGTGAGACAGCCTGATAGATTCATGTTCTTGGGAGAATCTTCTGATTTAATCCCTAGCGAACATGAACCTAATCCCTAGACATATATTGAGGCAATCCAAGGTAAAGATGCGGTATCTTGGCAAAGTGTAATGAATACTGAGATTGAATCTATGGATTCAAATCAGGTCTGGAAGCTAGTAGAACCACCCAATGGTGTAAAAACCATTGGATGCGAGTGGATCTACAAAAGGAAGAGAGGAATAGATGGGAAGGTTGAGACCTTCAAAGCAAGGCTTGTTGCCAAAGGGTATACTCAGAAAGAGGGTATCGATTATGAGGAGACCTTTTCGTTGGTGGCCATGCTTAAGTCTATCCAGATTCTCTTATGTATTGCTGCTCATATAAATTATGAGGTGTGGCAGATGGAGGTCAAGACTGTAGGGATGTATACTGAAAAGTCTATCTTTTGTATGAACATCTTTATTTTTAAATAAGAATCACATGATCATTGTTTGCATGATTATGCAATATTGTCTAATACATTACATTTTAGATAACATGGTGTGTGGTGTCACACCGGAGATCATGTTATCGGCTCCATGTAAAGTATAAGTAAAGGCTCACAACCGAGATGACTTTGGACAAACCACCGGAATGGTTGTAGTGTGATTTGGTATTGGTTTGTATTGACCATAGAATCACACTAGTGCACTTTGTGTGTATTAAGAAGGACCGACTTAGAGGTGATTCGTTTTATTGCTGACTACATAATCGAATCGGACCTCAGATATTATTATGTACATGCTCTTAATCCTGATATAATAACGGGCACATATACTTAGTATTCATCTCTTTGATTTATCAATGGGCGAGATTTATAGATTAAATCGATAGGCTCGGTAAGTTGGGAAATTGTATTATTTATATGGTGTGACGTTGATTATAGGAGAAAATCGTGTCCTATATATTAGGATTATGATGTCCCCTTGAGGAGCTCATAAGGTTCATCATGTAAACCTTGCAGGTTGACTTGGTCCGACATGATGAAAAGGTTGAGTGGTACTACTCATGGAGTTAGATGTTGATTAATTAATGGTCAGTAAATTAATTAATCGACGGACATTCGAGATCTTAAACACGGGGAGAAAATATACAAATAATATATGGAACCCATATTAACTTATGTGGTTGGTGAGGTAGATCAATGATAATCCTTTAGTGGATTGGATTATCATTAGTGGATCGGACTTTATGTGGGCTTGATCCATGGGTGGCCAAGATCCAACTCCTCCTCATGGTCCCTATTGTAGCCTTTTAACAACTCATGAAGCTTAGATCCAATGGATAGAAACAAAACTCTAGATCCAAAGGTAATGATTAAATCTCTAAGATCCGACGGTTGAGATTAATTCTCTAGATCCGACGGTTGAGATTAAATCCCTAGAACCAATGGTGGAGATTGAACCAAGGATTATCCCTAACTCTATAAAAGGGTGGACTAGGGGTGGGTGGAAAAATAGAGAATGGAGGAAACGGGGCTAGGGTTTTGGGGGGCAAGAGCAAGGGAGGATTAGGGTTTTGGGTGGCCACAATTAAGGAAAGATGTTCTTCTTCTTCTTCTTCCTTTGGTGGACGGCACCCTTCTTCTCTCTTCTCTCCTTGGTTTGGCCGGCGCCCAAGCTTCTCCCTTTTATCTATGGCTTATGATGGATGGCATTAGGGTTGCTTCCCTTGGGTGGCAAGCAATCCTAGTTGGGATAGGGTTTAGGGTTTGGGCGGAAACAAGGTGGAGGATTGTTTTTATTTCTCTTCTCGAAGTGTTGGCCGACGCCCATGTCCTCTTTGATTCTCCATTTGTTGGTTTCCATACTCCATGTTCTCTTCCTTGGCCGACGGCAACATCGAGTTTATTGACTTGGTGGCCGGTTCTAGATTGGAAGATGAGTTTTGTTTTATGAACTTCCCTTGTTCAGAGTGAACAAGGAAGGAAGATTGGTGATCTAGGAGCTTCGACTTTTGAAAGATCATCGCCCACACGACGTCCAAAAGGAGGAAGGTCATACAATAGAAGATCAAGAGGTATAACAAGAGGTATAATCTTGTTTATTTTGATTAGTGTTCTTTTGTATTATGTTTATAATTGCTTTTCAATTATATGCATGTGTTGTGTGGATGTTTACTTTATGTATGTGGCTAAATAATACTTGAATCCAGAACATAAATGCAAAAACCAGCGATCCGGACAACGTCTATTCTGCAGCTACTCGTAGAATAGAGGTTGGTCGCTTGAACAACGAGTTTGTTCAAGTGACCTCTCTAAATGAATAACACGACGATGACTTGGTTGTTTGGGCAATCCCTTGTGTCTAGGATTAAACTTTTTAATCCAGGGACATCAATGGGATCGCCATGAACAAACAACCGAGGTGAAGTGGGAAGCGAAGTTTCCCCTCACGGACTCGATAAGCAAAACCCTTCAATTGGTATCAGAGCCAAGGTTTCCAGTTTTGTGTGTTTAGGATTCGGTTAATTTTTATGCACTTTTCATATATTATATGTGCCGGATAATAGTAGGATATGCGTAGTTTAACTCTTTGGTTGTAGGCATAAGATCCGACTATTATGGCCATATGTGTGTATGTGATTGTATGTGTGTAAATATTTATTTTGTTGAATCCTTGGGGTTGACGAGGCTAGTATTTGTTTTTTTGTAAATTAGATACGACATTATTTAGCCACTCTTGATTTTATTTTACTTTCGATCTAGATTTCATGTACACTCCCTCGTGGACTATAGGATCGATGGATGTAAATTAAAATAGGTATTAGGCTCGACTCGGATCTCCGGATGGCTTGTACATGGCATAGGAGGAGCGGACGAGAAGGCGATGCGACGGGAGGCATATTGAAGACAAAAGCCATAATAGTTGAAAAATAATTTATTTGTCATATTTATTGCTTTTTGTTTGATATGCGTGTCGTAGGCTAGAAAATTCTTCATTTTCAAATTACTAAGTGGGAGAGGGATATTTTTATAAATTTCCACGACCTCCATTACGATTTGATATGTGATGCAAACAAACTTGCATGTCGGCTCTGAGTTCCTTCCTCCCCATCGGATGGGTTTGTTTGCGGATCACAAGGTCGAATATGGTTATAGGAAATTATTAAGGAGTGTGTGTACTTCCCCATCGTAAGGCACATAACTCGAGATAATTATCTTGGTACCAAGTAATGGTGAATACTTAGATACAAATATAAGTATCCTCCCCATCGGAGTCACTGCTTTTATTTGTAGGGCCGAAGATAAATCAACTATTAATTTTATTTGTCAAAAAGTTAAGTTGACAAAATAGTAAAATTAATTGGTAAAACCTCCTCTTACAAATGTGGAATTCGTATACGTCCACACTATCGTGACATACGATATTCTCGGTGTTTTGAAGTGTTGGTTGATTTTAAAATTTTATTGTTTGAGGAATCAATAATTTTTTGAAATCCAAAGTAATGATCTATGTGATTCTTAGGATTTTCAAAATGACTTTCAGTCCACTTGTTATGATACTAAAGGAAAATAAACTTACTGTACCCAAATGATGTTGATTGGAAAAGAATCTAGATATTGTCTTAACTGCTGAGGAGTAAAAATATGTACTCTTCGAAGAGGGTCCTCCTAAGCCTGCGAATGAGCTGGAAGTCCTTGGAGTTGAGATCGATGAGGAAACCCAGGTTGATATCATTCTCCAATCGACAGAAAGGCTTGCTCAGGCTCAGGCCATGGTTGCTCAGAAGGTTTCTACTTCTAAGCCGAAAGGCAAGAAGAAGAAGAAACAAGATGGAGCAAAGGTGGTGGGAGGATCTTAGGGCAAGTTCTTCACTTGCAAGCAGGATGGACATTTGAAGAAGGACTGTCCCAATCCGAAGCAAGAACAAAGGTATATCCTTTGGTCTAGTCGTTGAAACATGGTTAGCAGTGTGATCTACCAGCACATGGTTTGTATATACGGGAGCCTCTGATCATGTCTGCAATACTTTGTAGGGGATCTAGGAAACCCGACGACGAGCTGAGGGAGAGATTACCATTTACTTGGGCAATGCCATGAAGGTGGCGGCTATTGCAGTGGGAGATGTTTTATTTATCTTTTGAGAAAAATAAAACGTTGGTTCTGGAAAATTCCCTTTATGTACCTTTATTTAGAAAGAATTTATTTTCAGTTTTTAAATTGTTTATGGATGGATATTCTATTTCTTTTAATGATAGAGTTGTTATAAAAAGGAATAGGGAGAACATCTGTTCAGGTACATTGATAGGAAATTTGTATACACACGAACCAAAAGTTTCCACGATGCAAATAGAAGTTAATAACTCATCTTCTAATTCCAATAAGAGAAAAGAACCTTTGAAGATGAACCAAACATATCTTTGGCATCTTAGGCTTGGTCATATTAACCTAAGCAGAATTCAAAGGTTGATAGCTGATGGACCTTTGGGTTGATTAGTGGTGGAAGATTTCCCAACCTGTGAATCTTGCTTGGAGGGTAAAATGACCAAGAGGCCTTTTAAGGCCAAGGGGTATAGAGCCAAAGATGTGTTAGAATTGGTTGATTCTGATTTGTGTGGTCCTATGACTATCCAGGCTAGAGGTGGTTTTGAATATTTCATCTTTCTCATAGACGATTATTCAAGATATGGATGACACTACGATCTGCTCGTAGTGGCGAATACCTCTTGGGAGAGTTTAGGAATTACTTATCAGAAGCAGGGAATCAATCCCAATTGACTGCACATGGCACACCCCAGCAGAACGGTGTAGCAGAGCGAAGGAATAGGACTCTTATGGAGATGGTTAGATCGATGATGAGTTATTCTGAGTTGCCAGATTCATTCTGGAGATATGCTCTAGATAGGACTCTAGATGCTTTAGATTCATCGACTAGGGATAATTCCGATACATCACAATTACACATGTAGAGATACTCACTAGTTGTGATCCAATCACAAATTCTCTCATGCTGTGAATCGTAGCATGGAAATTCAGAAATGAGTTTAAGATCTAATCAAATATATGAAAATATATATACTCAAATAGTGAATCTCCATTTATCATATAAATGGTTCGAACATAAGACGATTGCCTTAGGACATCTCTCATATATTACTAACAAACTCCCACTTGGCCTAATGCCAATCGCTACGGTATCCAATACCATAAGCTCTAACATGACCCTCAAACTTACTTTGAGGTAATGCCTTAGTCAAAGGATCCGCTAAGTTCCTTTCAGTAGGAATTTTCTTGATTTGTATTTCCTTCCTACTAATGATCTCTCTGATCAGATGATAGCGGCAAAGCACATGTTTGGATCGTTGATGAGACCTTGGCTCTTTCGCCTATGCTATTGCTCCATTGTCGTCGCAGTAGACCGGTATTGCTTCAACAATGGCTGGAAACACACCAAGTTCATAAATGAACTTCTTGATCCAAATCACTTCCTTTGCTGCTTTCGAATCTGCAATGTATTCTGCCTCAGTGGTAGAATCCGCTATATTGTCTTGTTTGGAACTTTTGCAAATCACTGCGCTCCCATTCAAGGTGAACACGTATCTAGACTGAGTCCTGGAATCATGCTTGTCTGTCTGGAAGTTGGCATCCGTATACCCGCGTATCACCATGTCCCCTTCTCCATATATTAGGAACACATACTTAGTTCTTCTCAAGTACTTAAGGATTGTCTTAATAGCCGCCTAATGATCCATTACTGGATCAGACTGGTATCTACTCGTGACACTCAGAGCATACGATACATCGAGCCTCGTACATAACATAACATACATGATAGATCCTATTGCGGATGCATAGGGAATCTTACTCATGCAAATCCTCTCGTCTTCTGTGCGCGGACACATAGACTTCGAAAGGTGTATCCCATGCCTGATGGGTAGGAAACCTTTCTTGGATTTCGACATGCTAAAACTCTTTAGAACTCGGTCAATATATATAGACTGCGAAAGACCAAGCAACCATTTCGATCTATCTCTATAGATCTTAATCCCGAGGATGTAGGTTGCTTCTCCCAGGTCTTTCATGGAGAATGTCTTGGACAACCAAATCTTAACTGACTGTAAGACTGAAACATCGTTTCCTATAAGTAATATGCCATCGACATACAATACTAGGAACATGAATGCACTCCCACTAACCTTCTTGTACACACAAGGTTCGTCTGGATTTTGTGAGAAATCAAACTTTTTGATTGTCTCATCAAAACGGATATTCCAGCTCCTGGATGCTTGCTTCAATCCATATATGGACCGTCGCAATATGCATACCTTGGTTTTATCAACCGATGTGAAACCCTCAAGTTGTATCATATACACGTCCTCGAGAAGGTTTCCATTAAGGAAAGCTGTTTTCACATCCATTTGTCATATCTCATAATCATAATGAGCTGCTATGGCCAGGAGCATCTGAATGGATTTAAGCATAGCTACAGGCGAATAGGTCTCGTCAAAATCAACACCTTGCTTTTGACGATATCCTTTCGCCACCAATCTAGCCTTATAGGTAATCACATTACCATCCATGTCAGTTTTCTTATTGAAAACCCACTGCACCCTATAGGATTTATGCCTTCAGGTGGGTCAACCAAGTTCCAAACTTGATTTTCATAGATCGAATCCATTTCCGACTTCATGGCTTCAAGCCACTTATCTCTTTCTGAACTTGTCAGAACTTCTTCATAACTTGTAGGCTCCTCATCATCAATGAGTAACACGTCATTCGATTCACTTATGAGAAATCTATATCTCTCAGGAATGTTGCGTGTTATACCAGATCTACGAAGATGTGGTGTTTCAATAGGTTTAGCCGATTGCTCATCACTATGAGTTATCGACTGTTTTGCTTCACCAGGTATCTCATCAATATCATTTGAGTCTCTCGAGCCTCCTCAAGCTCGACGACACTCCCACTGTTTTCTTGCAAGAGAAGCTCTTTCTCTAGAAACACAACATGTCTTGAAACAAACACCTTTTGTTCCACAGAATGATAGAATTTGTAACCCCTTGTTTCCTTAGGGTATCCAATAAATAGACATTTATCAGACTTAGCATCCAATTTGTCTGATACAGTCCGCTTCACATAAGCAGGACAACCCCATATCTTCAAGTAAGATACACGAGGTTTCTTACTATTTCATATCTCATATGGAGTAGTAGAGACTACCTTGGTTGGCATTCTGTTTAACAAGTAAACAACTGTCTTAAGTGGATAGCCCCAAAAGGACTTGGGAACATTCGCATGATTCATCATTGACCTGACCATGTCCAACAAGGTCCTGTTACGCCTCTCAGATACACCATTATGCTGTGGTGTATATGGCGGTGTCCATTGAGATAATATACCATTGTCTCTTAGATAATCAAAAAAATCTTGACTTATGTATTCACCACCTCGATCCGATTGAAGTATTTTAATACTCTTGTCATGTTGTTTCTCCACTTCATTTCTGAATTCTTTGAACCTTTCAAAGGCTTCAGACTTGTGTTTCATCAAGAACACGTACCCAAACAGTGAGTGATCATCGGTGAAGGTAATGAGGTAGCTATAGCCTCCTAAAGCTTGAGTTGACATAGGTCCACATACATCAGTATGTATTAGACCTAGCAACTCTCCCACTCGTTCACCTTTTCCTGTAAAAGGTAACTTGGTCATCTTTCTTTTTAAGCATGATTTGCATGTATAGTATGAATCCAATTCAAACGATTCCAGAATTCCACATCGGTGTAATTCGGACATGCGTTTCTTGCTTGCATGGCCAAGACGACAATGCCACATATAGGAGTCTAATTGATTATCCTTTCGAGCACGCTTGTTGCTCGCTTTGATATTGAAAATGTCACTGGATACGTCGAACGTATAAATACTATTGCTCAAAGTTCCAGTTCCATAAAGTACACCATTCAAAGTTATATAACAATAATTGTTACTAAACGTCAAATGGTAACAATTTCTATTTAAAGCAGGAAATAGAAACAATGTTCTTTATTAGAGAAGGAACACAATAGCAATTGTCCAATTCCAAGACTAGTCCACTAGGGAGCTTCAGCAAATAAGTTCCGATGGCGACCGCAACAACATTTTCTCCATAACAACTCGCAAATTTGACTCCCCTCTGATGAGTCTTCTTCTATTCCTTATACCCTGTATGTTATTACATATATGTGAGCCACACCCAGTATCCAATACCCAAGTGTCTAAGAAAATAGAATGACAATCAATAACGAAGATACCTGAAGAGGATGAAGCATTGGATGCCTTCTTCTTCTTCACGGACTCGAGATAAATCTTGCAGTTTCTTCGCCAGTGGCCTTCCTTGCCACAATGATGGCAAGTGCTCTTTTGTGCTGGTTCTGCCTTCTTAGCCTTCTTGTTCTTATCTTTATTCTGTTCCTTTGCCTTCCTCTTAGAACCTTTCTTTGAGGAATCAACTAACAGAACCACCTTCTCCTCATGCTTCACAGAAGGTTCCACAGTCTTCAGCATATTGAGGAGCTCAGGAATAGTGGATTCTAATTTGTTCATCTGATAGTTCATCACAAATTGTGAGAAACTCTTGGGCAAATAATGCAGAATTAAGTCAATACTTAATTCATGATCCATCACAAACCCGAGGGTGGCCAGCCGCTCGATGTACCCGTTCATCTTTAGCACAAACTACACTACAGACGAACTTTCTTGCATATTAGAGGTGAAGAGGAGACTGGAGATTCGAACCTTTCGGATCTCGCTTGCTCATCAAACAACTCATGAAGATGGAAGACTATGGTATTAGCATCCATATGATTATGTTGCTTTTGCAGCTCAGGTACCATCACAGCTAGCATGATGTAACTCGCCAGTTCAGAATCTGCCATATGTTTATGATAGGCAACATTTGGTCTGGAGTTGCATCGTCCCTAGGACAGTTGGGAAGAGTCTCTTCAAGGACATATGCTAGCTTTTCTTCCTTGAGAACAATTCTCAAGTTTCTAAGCCAATCCAGGAAGTTAGGCCCAGTCAATTTGTTTGAATCCAAAATAGTGCACAAATTCAAAGACGTCATGATCAATCGATTAACCTAGAAATATAAAACGAGCATATATGAGAAAATGATTTTAAAATGCATCAATATACATTCATAAATCTCATTCATTTTTTGAATTTCGAAAACCCCAAAATCACTTCGGGAGATCGTAGGTCCATCTCTGAATGGGCTGATATCCAATATAGATATGAACAACCTTGGAGAGAGTCCAACAAGTCATTCATAACTACTATGGTAGGTATCAAATATACCGATTGCATATCACTTATATGCAACTATCACAATGTGCTATCAACTAATTGAATGTTCACACATAGATCGGGTTGTTAACACATTAAAAAGTATGCATCATATGCATAACACCCAACTTCACCTCCCTTCACATCGATCTTGGAGAGAGTCCAACAAGCCGATGCTCCAGGTTAAAGCCAACCCATTAATCTAGAAATAGTTTTAATATGGTTAGAGCGCATTCAACCAATTAGCCTGGCTTGGAGAGAGTCCAACAACCAAAGCTAACGATTGACCTCTGACTATTACCATATTAGTATTAAACTATTCCAAGGTTTGAACATGTTCGGGTTCGAGCCGGGCTTGGAGAGAGTCCAACAACCCAAACAAGAAACGGAACTCTGGTTCTAACCATATTAAGGGAAGGTGTAGGATTTAATATTGAGTAAGGGTTTTTTATGTCTCATCGTCTTTGCATTAAATTACTATTATCTACATGGCATGAGATACATGGCATACATCTACATGTCACGACACGCATGGCATAATGATATGCATCTAATGCAATTACATGACAAACAATTATGACATGTACAAAATTTCCTTATATGTCATAACTATTTATGGAAATAAAATATGTTTGAGATTTGATTCTCCAAATCAAATCATGATTAAACTAGGAAAAAAATTTCCAAATCTAATCACATATTTTATTTGTGGAAAGTGTTGATCAAGGAAAGTCAATTTAGGAAACAAATTTCCTAAATCATCAAAACTACTTATGGAAATAAAATATTTTAAGATTTGATTTCCCAAATCAAATCATGATTAAATTAGGAAATTAATTTCCAAATATAATCAAATATTTTATTTATGGAAAATATCAATTTCCATAAATACTTCTAACTTTCCAAAAGTAGAAGATTTTCATAAATACTTCTAGACTTTCCAAAATTAAAAATTTCCATAAATACTTCTAACTTTCCAAAAGTAAAAAATTTCCATAAATACCATTACGACTATCGCAAAATAATTTTATGATTATGTCGAAACACAACCTGGGCTCTGATACCATTGTTAGGTTTCCTACACCGCGGTGAGTGTGTGTTCGAACATGTTTCGTAAACATGTGCACAACGGAAGAAATAAAAATAATAAATCTAATTTATTACAACACACACACCACACACATGCATAATACAATATGTGTAGACATAACCAAAATTTCAAATTTTGCAATAAAAGGAAATTTATACTACGTATAACTGACGTATCACGTGTAGCGGGAAAGACATCAACCGGAGTGATCCTCGCTAGAATCGCCTATATCCGTATCAACACCGAGTATCTTTGGGATGACTTCACAAAGTCACGAGCTTCGTCTTCGTATGAGTTACTAGCCTCGTGTTGAAGACGATGTGATCGAGAGAAGATCACAATCCGAATCAAAATTCAGATCCAAAACGAGTCCTCAAAAACTCGCTTTTCCGGAGAGGTATTCGTCAACCGTTTGACGAATCCTTCATCCTCCACCAATGAGGATTACCGGAGATCGAATCCCCGGCAAGGAAGCCCCTGTCGGAGCTCCAAACCTCATCTAAACGATGCTCCGACACGAAGTAAACAAGCTGTCCAGAAAACTGGACAGCTTTGGTGGAGGATTAGCGCCGGCCAAATAAGGAAGCTAGACGCTCACCTTGTTGCCGGAGCCAAGGAAGATCACCGGATCTCCTCCGGCAGTAGCTAGACACCGGAAAGAGGGGAGGACGGCAGCTGCTGGACGCCGGCAAGAGGGGCTTGGGCGGTGGTGGGCGGCGGCAAGGAGTTGGCGTCGACTACACAAGGAGGAGGGGCGGCAACTTTAGGGTTGCATGGATTAGGTTTTCACAAAACCCTTAAGCCCTATTTTATAGAGAACAAATTCTTCTAATGGTTATCGGATCATAACCAACAGCCCATTAACCCACACCATTAATTTAAGTTAAAATAAACCAAACCGATTTGGTCTATTTTAAGTTAAAACGAACTGAACCAACTTTGGTTCATTCGTTTAAAACAAACCAAACCCCTTTGGTTTATTCTCCACCATTGGATTAGAACCAAACAAATTTGGTTCATCCATCATGTCTTCATAAGACACAGCCCATCCACGCTTCCATTGCGATTGAAATGATTTCATGCCCGCTCCTTGTTTGGTCCAACCAAACCTAGTTTCTCTCGGTATGAGAATCTCATTCTCAAGCTTGTTTTAAATCCTTCGGATTACGCTCATTGTGTATGTGACCTAATAGGTTTTGGGTTTATGTTGGTCGTCTATAATTAACCATTAATTATAGAACGATCATGAGTGGCACCTAGTAGTACATCATGATCCCCAATTAACCGAAAAGATCAACGATTGATCCAGAACTATTTCTGAAACCCTTCAGCAGCTACAATGAATCGTGTTCCATTCCCTTCACTCATCTTATACCCACTTGGTTCAGGATATGGTCTATAGTGTCAGTTCCCACTAGGTTGACTATGTCACACCTAGCCCAAGTATCATTTCCTCGTCCTACAGATTCTAGTTACTACACATGTATCCAAGAGTACCTTACTCTAAACATGTAATGCTTTGACCAAAGACTTTAGTAACAATCCGACGAGAAGCCATGGGTATACATCTCCTCGCAAGGAGTGGTGAATCCTTTATAGACTATTCAAACACCTTCAATCACTTCGACTTATACCCAATCATCCCGGGTCCACATCTCCTCAGAGATGCTTGCTTAAGATGTCAAAGCATAAGTCTTTATGATCAAGATGAGTTGAATACCGCATGTCAAAGGAACATCGCATTTAAGCTGCAGTAAGAACTTCATTGACATATCTATATATGCAGAGAATCATATGATGTCTTATGGCTAGTCACTCCAATGAACTAGTTACCATAACTAGCATCCACGATTAACTCCGGACATCACAATGTCTCCAGCCAGTGAGAATCAGCTGCTTGGATACACCAAGGAGTTTACCTCGTGCTAGTCTCGACAGAATCGATGGTGTCCAAATCCATCAATTCATCGACTAGGGATAATTCCGATACATCACAATTACACATGTAGAGATACTCACTAGTTGTGATCCAATCACAAATTCTCTCATGCTGTGAATCGTAGCATGGAAATTCAGTAAATGAGTTTAAGATCTAATCAAATATATGAAAATATATATACTCAAATAGTGAATCTTCATTTATCATATAAATGGTTCAAACATAAGACGATTGCCTTAGGACATCTCTCATATATTACTAACAAACTCCCACTTGGCCTAATGCCAATCGCTACGGTATCCAATACCATAAGCTCTAACATGACCCTCAAACTTACTTTGAGGTAATGCCTTAGTCAAAGGATCCGCTAAGTTCCTTTCAGTAGGGATTTTCTCGATTTGTATTTCCTTCCTACTAATGATCTCTCTGATCAGATGATAGCGGCAAAGCACAAGTTTGGATCGTTGATGAGACCTTGGCTCTTTCGCCTATGCTATTGCTCCATTGTTGTCGCAGTAGACCGGTATTGCTTCAACAATGGCTGGAAACACACCAAGTTCATAAATGAACTTCTTGATCCAAATCACTTCCTTTGCTGCTTCCGAATCTGCAATGTATTCTGCCTCAGTGGTAGAATCCGCTATATTGTCTTGTTTGGAACTTTCCCAACTCATTGCGCTCCCATTCAAGGTGAACACGTATCCAGACTGAGTCCTGGAATCATGCTTGTTTGTCTGGAAGTTGGCATCCGTATACTCGCGTATCACCATGTCCCCTTCTCCATATATTAGGAACACATACTTAGTTCTTCTCAAGTACTTAAGGATTGTCTTAACAGCCGCCTAATGATCCATTACTGGATCAGACTGGTATCTACTCGTGACACTCAGAGCATATGATACATCGGGCCTCGTACATAACATAGCATACATGATAGATCCTATTGCGGATGCATAGGGAATCTTACTCATGCAAATCCTCTCGTCTTCTGTGTGCGGACACATAGACTTCGAAAGGTGTATCCCATGCCTGATGGGTAGGAAACCTTTCTTGGATTTCGACATGCTAAACCTCTTTAGCACTCGGTCAATATATATAGACTGCGAAAGACCAAGCAACCGTTTCGATCTATATCTATAGATCTTAATCTCGAGGATGTAGGTTGCTTCTCCCAGGTCTTTCATGGAGAATGTCTTGGACAACCAAATATTAACTGACTGTAAGACTGAAACATCGTTTCCTATAAGTAATATGTCATCGACATACAATACTAGGAACACGAATGCAATCCCACTAACCTTCTTGTACACACAAGGTTCGTCTGGATTTTGTGAGAAATCAAACTTTTTGATTGTCTCATCAAAACGGATATTCCAGCTCCTGGATGCTTGCTTCAATCCATATATGGACCGTCGCAATTTGCATACCTTGGTTTTATCAACCGATGTGAAACTCTCAAGTTGTATCATATACACGTCCTCAAGAAGGTTTCCATTAAGGAAAGCTGTTTTCACATCCATTTGTCATATCTCATAATCATAATGAGCTGCTATGGCCAGGAGCATCTGAATGGATTTAAGCATAGCTACAGGCGAATAGGTCTCGTCAAAATCAACACCTTGCTTTTGACGATATCCTTTCGCCACCAATCTAGCCTTATAGGTAATCACATTACCATCCATCTCAGTTTTCTTATTGAAAACCCACTGCACCCTATAGGATTTATGCCTTCAGGTGGGTCAACCAAGTTCCAAACTTGATTTTCATACATCGAATCCATTTCCGACTTCATGGCTTCAAGCCACTTATCTCTTTCTGAACTTGTCAGAACTTCTTCATAACTTGTAGGCTCCTTATCATCAATGAGTAACACGTCATTCGATTCACTTATGAGAAATCCATATCTCTCAGGAATGTTACGTGTTATACCAGATCTACGAAGATGTGGTGTTTCAATAGGTTCAGCCGATTGCTCATCACTATGAGTTATCGACTGTTTTGCTTCACCAGGTATCTCATCAATATCATTTGAGTCTCTCGAGCCTCCTCAAGCTCGACGACACTCCCATTGTTTTCTTGCAAGAGAAGCTCTTTCTCTAGAAACACAGCTTGTCTTGAAACAAACACCTTTTGTTCCACAAAATGATAGAATTGGTAACCCCTTGTTTCCTTAGGGTATCCAATAAATAGACATTTATCAGACTTAGCATCCAATTTGTCTTATATAGTCCACTTCACAAAAGCAGGACAACCCCATATCTTCAAGTAAGATACATGAGGTTTCTTACTATTTCATATCTCATATGGAGTAGTAGAGACTACCTTGGTTCGCATTCTGTTTAACAAGTAAACAACTGTCTAAAGTGGATAGCCCCAAAAGGACTTGGGAAGATTCGCATGATTCATCATTGACCTGACCATGTCCAACAAGGTCCGGTTACGCTTCTCAGATAGACCATTATGCTATGGTGTATATGGCGGAGTCCATTGAGACAATATACCATTGTCTCTTAGATAATCAAGAAACTCTTGACTTAAGTATTCACCACCTCGATCCGATTGAAGTATTTTAATACTCTTATCATGTTGTTTCTCCACTTCATTTCTGAATTCTTTGAACCTTTCAAAGGCTTTAGACTTGTGTTTCATCAAGAACACATACGCAAACCGTGAGTGATCATCGGTGAAGGTAATGAAGTAGCTATAGCCTCCTAAAGCTTGAGTTGACATAGGTCCACATACATCAGTATGTATTAGACCTAGCAACTCTCCCACTCGTTCACCTTTTCTTGTAAAAGGTAACTTGGTCATCTTGCCTTTTAAGCATGATTCTCATGTATCGTATGAATCCAATTCAAACGATTCCAAAATTCCACATCAGTGTAATTCGGACATGCGTTTCTTTCTTGCATGGCCAAGACGACAATGCCACATGTAGGAGTCTAATTGATTATCCTTTCGAGCACGCTTGTTGCTCGCTTCGATATTGAAAATGTCACTGCATACGTCGAACGTATAAATACTATTTCTCAAAGTTCCAGTTCCATAAAGTACACCATTCAAAGTTATATAACAATAATTGTTACTAAACGTCAAATGGTAACAATTTCTATTTAAAGCAGGAAATAGAAACAATGTTCTTTATTAGAGAAGGAACACAATAGCAATTGTCCAGTTCCAAGACTAGTCCACTAGGGAGCTTCAGCAAATAAGTTCCGATGGCGACCGCAACAACCTTTGGTCCATTACCAACTCACAAATTTGACTCCCCTCTGATGAGTTTTCTTCTATTCCTTATCCCCTGTATGTCATTACATATATGTGAGCCACACCCAGTATCCAATACCCAAGTGTCTAAGGAAATAGAATGACAATCAATAACGAAGATACCTGAAGAGGATGGGGCATCGAATGCCTTCTTCTTCTTCACGGACTCAAGATAAATCTTGCAATTTCTTCGCCAGTGGCCTTCCTTGCTGTTGGGATTTCCCGAGCCGCAAAAACCGCTTTTTGCATTGTGGAAACCTCGGAAGCCCCGACCACGGATCCGTGCGAAGTATAAAAATTATAATTACATGTATGTGCTTACAAAAATCCTAGATCTACCTTAGATCTAAAAGGTTAGAACGTTACCCTCGTAGCGACGCCCTTCGCTTATCCCGCTCGTCCAAAAGTTCGCCGGAACTCGAGAGTGTCAAGTGCACACTCCTCTATGGTATCCACACAAGCAATAGGTGGAGAAAACTCAACCTTGAGTGTGCTAGCACTCCTTGGTTGGTTCGGCCAAAGAGAGGGATGGGAGAGGGAGAGCTTGAGAGAAAAAGTTCCAAGGAAGAAGATGAAGTTAAGAGTGTAACTCACCAAATGAATTCACCACCCATAACCCCTAAGTGGTCGGCCACTTCATGGAGGGGGGGTTACATGCATGCATGTAACTCCCATGACCCTTGGTCTCCCTCATGATGTGGCACCAATTGACCAAGTCAATGATGATGTGGAGCACCATCATTGGCCGGCCATGCCTAGTCATCATCATGACATGGCATTTGGTCAAGTCAAACTTGACCTTTCATCTTCCCTCTCAAGTCAAGTCAAACTTGACCTCTAATCTCCCATGGTTGATCAAATCTAACCACTTGACTCAAGTCAATTTAATATAATGAATCTCTATTCATTAATTTAAATTGATTTGATGAATCAAATCTCAATTAGACTCATTCAACACTTGAATCAACTTGAGTCTAACTCAATTAGTCTAATTTGGATTACTCTTAATCCAATTTGGTTCATCCCATGAACCTAATCCTCATGGTTCATCATATGAACCTAATCTCCATCTAATTGCTCTTATGTGTGTGACTATAGGTTCTTGTAACGTTGGCAATGTCCCTAAACCGATTTAGGAACATAAGCAATGAGCGGTATCTAGCAACACATCATTGCTACCCAAGTTACAAGAATGTTGAGCTCCAACATCACCTTTGTGACTACTAATTGTGACTCTCACAATATGTGACAATGTCCCTCTATCCTTGACATCTAGATTGACCAATCGAGGCATAGACCGTGTCATCCTCGGTACAATCTAAATCTTGAACTCCAAGTAGACTCACTTTAATCAAATGAGCTCAATATCTCATATTGACTCATTTGGGCATGGCCATGCACTTCGTGGTCTCACTCTATCAAGAATATCGATGTCACCCCCGTCATATAGGAGGGATAGATCCCATCTACATCACTCACATCCCTCCGCATAATTTATTACATACCCAGTAATCGCCTTTATAGTCCACCCATTTACGGGTGACGTTTGACGAAGCCAAACTATGCAACTCATTATGTAGGGAACCATGGTGACTTCAGGTCTAAGGACTAATAGTCATACTAATAGCCACATGAGAAAGTATATGACACTCATATAACGATCCATGATACTTTCTCATGGCGGGTCATTCAGTATACATTCTCCAATGCATACCCATGTGTCAACTTGATATCTCATATCCTTGACTTGTGAGATCAAGTCATCTTGTTGACCTACATGCTAGTCTCTACGCATTAACATTATCCCTGAATGTTAATACTCGACTAGGAATGATTAAGAGTAGTGTTCTCTATATCATCTCATTATCGATTCAACCAATCGATTGATATAGATAAGAACCTACTACTCAAGGACATTATTATATTTAGTTATTTGGCACCAATACAAGTAAATATAATAACCATGCCTTTATAAATAGGAATATGATACAATAAAGTCCATACAACAATCATCACATGATTGGCTCTAGGGCTTTCACTAACACTTGCCACAATGATGGCAAGTGCCCTTTTGTGTTGGTTCTGCCTTCTTAGCCTTCTTATTCTTCCCTTTCTTCTGTTCCTTTGCCTTCCTCTTAGAACCTTTCTTTGAGGAATCAACTAACAAAACCGCCTTCTCCTCATGCTTCACAGAAGGTTCCACAGTCTTCAGCATATTGAGGAGCTCAGGAATAGTGGATTCTAATTTGTTCATCTGATAGTTCATCACAAATTGGGAGAAAATCTAAGGCAAATAATGTAGAATTAAGTCAATACTTAATTCATGATCCATCACAAACCCGAGGGTGGCCAGCCACTCGATGTACCCATTCATCTTTAGCACAAACTGCACTATAGACGAACCTTCTTGCATCTTAGAGGTGAAGAGGAGACCTGAGATTCGAACCTTTCGGATCTCGCTTGCTCATCAAACAACTCATGAAGATGGAAGACTATGGTATTAGCATCCAAATGATCATGCTGCTTTTGCAGCTCAGGTACCATCGCAGCTAGCATGATGCAACTCGCCAGTTCAGAATCTGCCATATGTTTATGATAGGCCAACATTTGGTCTGGAGTTGCATCGTCCCTAGGACAGTTGGGAAGAGTCTCTTCAAGGAGATATGCTAGCTTTTCTGCCTTGAGAACAATTCTCAAGTTTCTAAGCCAGTCCAGGAAGTTAGGCCCAGTCAATTTGTTTGAATCCAAAATAGTGCGCAAATTCAAAGACGTCATTATCAATCGATTAACCTAGAAATGCAAAATGAGCATATATGAGAAAATGATTTTAAAATGCATCGATATACATTCATAAATCCCATTCATTTTTTGAATTTCAAAAACCCCAAAATCACTTCGGGAGATCGTAGGCCCATCTCCGAATGGGCTGATATCCAACATAGATATGAATAACCTTGGAGAGAGTCCAACAAGCCATTCATAACTACTATGGTAGGTATCAAATATACCGATTGCATAACACGTATATGCAACTATCACAATGTGCTATCAACTAATTGAATGTTCACACATAGATCGGGTTGTTAACACATTAACAAGTATGCATCAAATGCATAACACCCAACTTCACCTCCCTTCACATCGACCTTGGAGAGAGTCCAACAAGCCGATGCTCCAGGTTAAAGACAACCCATTAATCTAGAAATAGTTTAAATATGGTTAGAGTGCATTCAACCAATTAGCCTGGCTTGGAGAGAGTCCAACAACCAAAGCTAACGATTGACCTCTGACTCTTACCATATTAGTATTAAACTATTCCATGGTTTGAACATGTTTGGGTTCGAGCCGGGCTTGGAGAGAGTCCAACAACCCAAACAAGAAACGAAACTCTGGTTCTAACCATATTAATGTAAGGTGTAGGCTTTAATATTGAGTAATGGTTTTTATGTCTCATCGTCTTTGCATTAAATTACTATTATCTACATGACATGACATACATGGCATACATCTACATGTCACGACACGCATGACATAATGATATACATCTAATGCAATTACATGACATACAATTATGACATGTACAAAATTTCCTTATATGTCATAACTATTTATGGAAATAAAATATGTTTGAGATTTGATTCTCCAAATCAAATCATGATTAAAATAGGAAATAAATTTCCAAATCTAATCACATATTTTATTTGTGGAAAGTGTTGATTAAGGAAAGTCAATTTAGGAAACAAATTTCCTAAATCATCAAAACTACTTATGCAAATAAAATATTTTAAGATTTGATTTCCCAAATCAAATCATGATTAAATTAGGAAATTAATTTCCAAATCTAATCAAATATTTTATTTATGGAAAATATCAATTTCCATAAATACTTCTAACTTTCCAAAAGTAAAAGATTTTCATAAATACTTCTAGACTTTCCAAAATTAAAAATTTCCATAAATACTTCTAACTTTCCAAAAGTAGAAAATTTCCATAAATACCATTAGGACTATCGCAAAACAATTTTACGATTATGTCGAAACACAACCTGGGCTCTGATACCATTGTTAGGTTTCCTGCACCGCGGCGAGTGTGTGTTCGAACATGTTTCGTAAACATGTGCACAGCGGAAGAAATAAAAATAATAAATCTAATTTATTACAACACACACACCACACGCATGCATAGTACAATATGTGTAGACATAACTAAAATTTAAAATTTTACAATAAAAGGAAATTTATACTACGTATACCTGACGTATCACGTATAGCGGGAAAGACATCAACCGGAGCGATCCTCGCTAGAATCGCCTATATCCGTATCCATGCCGAGTATCTTCGGGATGACTTCACAAAGTCACGAGCTTCGTCTTCGTATGAGTTACTAGTCTCGTGTTGAAGACGATGTGATCGAGAGAAGATCACAATCCGAATCAAAATTCGGATCCAAAACGAGTCCTCAAAAACTCGCTTCTCCGGAGAGGTATTCGTCAACCGTTTGACGAATCCTTCATCCTCCACCAATGAAGATTACCGGAGATCGAATCCCCGCCAATGAAGACGCTGTCGGAGCTCCAAATGTCATCTAAACGATGCTCCGACACGAAGTAAACAAGCTGTCCAGAAAACTGGACAGCTTTGGTGGAGGATTAGCGCCGGCCAAATAAGGAAGCTAGACGCTCACCTTGTCGTCGAAGCCAAGGAAGATCACCGGAGCACCTCCAGCAGTAGCTAGACACCGGAAAGAGGGGAGGACGGCAGCTGCTGGACGCCGGCAAGAGGGGCTTGGGCGGTGGTGAGCGGCGGCAAGGAGTTGGCGTCGACTACACAAGGAGAAGGAGGGGCGACAACTTTAGGGTTGCTTGGATTAGGTTTTCACAAAACCCTTAAGCCCTATTTTATAGAGAACAAATTCATCTAATGGTTATCGGATCATAATCAAAAGCCCATTAACCCACTCCATTAATTTAAGTTAAAATAAACCAAACCGATTTGGTCTATTTTAAGTTAAAACGAACCGAACCAACTTTGATTCATTCGTTTAAAACAAACCAACCCCCTTTGGTTTATTCTCCGCGATTGGATTAGAACCAAACCAATTTGGTTCATCCATCATGTCTTCATAAGACACAGGCCATCCATGCTTCCATTGCGACTGAAATGATTTCATGCCCGCTCCTTGTTTGGTCCAACCAAACCTAGTTTCTCTCGGTCTGAGAATCTCATTCTCAAGATTATTTTAAATCCTTCGGATTACGCTCATTGTGCATGTGACCAAATAGGTTTTCGATTTATGTTGTCCGTCTATAATTAACAATTAATTATAGAACGATCATGAGTGGCACCTAGTAGTACATCATGATCCCCAATTAACCGAAAAGATCAACGGTTGATCAAGAACTATTTCTGAAACCCTTCAGCAGCTACAATGAATCGTGCCCTATTCCCTTCACTCATCTTATACCCACTTGGTTCAGGACATGGTCTATAGTGTTAGTCCCCACTAAGTTGACTATGTCACACCTAGCCCAAGTATCATTTCCTCGTCCTACGAATTCTAGTTATTGCACATGTATCCAAGAGTACCTTACTCTAAACATGTAATGCTTTGGCCAAAGACTTTAGTAGCAATCCGATGAGAGGCCATGGGTATACATCTCCTCACAAGGAGTGGTGAATCCTTTATAGGATATTCAAACACCTTTGATCACTTCGACTTATACCCAATCATCCCGGGTCCACATCTCCTCAGAGATGCTTGCTTAAGATGTCAAAGCATAAGTCTTTATGATCAAGATGACTTGAATACCGCAAGTCAAAGGAACATCACACTTAAGCTGCAGTAAGAACTTCATTGACATATCCATATATGCAAAGAACCAAATGAAGTCTTACGGCTAGTCACTCTAATCAACTAGTTACCATAACTAGCCTCCACGATTAACTCCGAACGTCACAATGTCTCCAGCACGAGAGAATCAGCTGCTTGGATACACCAAGGAGTATACCTCGTGATAGTCTCGACAGAATCGATGGTGTCCAAATCCATCAATTCATCGACTAGGGATAATTCTGATACATCACAATTACACATGTAGAGATACTCACTAGTTGTGATCCAATAACAAATTCTCTCATGCTGTGAATCGTAGTGTGAACATTCAGTAAATGAGTTTAAGATCTAATCAAATATATGAAAACTATAGGGGATCGGTACGGCCGGCTAGAGGGGGGTGAATAGCCCTTTTCGTTTGGATGCCGGTATTTGCTCGTCTGCAAAACTAATTAGCGCAAGCGGAAGACTAATAAAGACAAGCAAATAGAAATACAAGAAAACAAACGCTAACAAAGAATGTAACGTGGTTCACGGCTATGCCGCTAATCCACGGTCCCCGATTCGTCCTCGGTGAATCACTCCGCTAAACCAATCCACTAAATGGTCTCTCCTTTGCACCAAGCTAGGTGGAGGTAACCTTTACAATCAAGATCACTCTTCTTACAAATAGAATGGAGTAAAAGCGAGTAAGAAGAGTTTAGAGCTTGTGGAGCACTAGGAAGATCACTTGGAGCATAAGCATTAGCCTCTCAAAGGCTTACACCCTCCCTTTTTATAGAGGGTGTTTTCTTCCGTTGCGCCATCGATCCGCCCTTGGCGATCATCATTACTACAACGGCCTCCGAACACGTCGGATCCCGACCGTTGTAGTCCAACGGAACTCTTGGCAGTCGACTGATGGACCTCATCAGTTGACTGCTGCCTCCGTAGTCGACTGCCCAGTCGGCTACGAACGGTTTTGTGGTCGAAACCCTATTGATCGCCGATCACGGCCGCAGCTTGATCGATTGGTCTGGAAGTCGATCGCTTACGTATGGCGATCCGCCACAATCCAGTCAGTCGTATACCGGTCGAACTCACTCGACTGAGGCGACCGCCATGACATATAATGACCGGTGTCGAAAACCCATCCGACACTTGGCCAAATGGCCAAGTTTCACCTAAGAGCTACCCTTCCCAGGTTACAATCGCTCACTCTCATCCCTCGGAGTCCTCGCCTTGGTTCTCATCGTTCTCGCCACGCCCTGGCAAAGATCGCACGGCTCTGCAATGCTCCTTCGCGTCTCTTGCCTCGAAGTCTACTTCCTCCGGCTTCACTCCAAGCTTCTCGTCCGGCGGTCCCTCGGATGCTCCAAGCGCACGGCTTCCGCAAAGCTATCCTTCACCGACTCAAGGCACGAGTCATGAGATGTGAAACTCGCCACGGCTCCATGTGCGAATTACTAAGTCCTGCACGACTTCAACGCACATATCACATCAACATATCAAACTAACTTAAACCCTTTGCCACACCATCAAAACCATATTACGGCAAGAGATTGCCCTAACAATCTCCCCCTTTTTGATGTGTGGCAATCCGTTTAAGTTAGGTAAAAACATTTGATATAAATTCTAAGGTAAGAAAGCATGTAAAGATAAACATGATATAACAACATGCAACTCCCCCTTAATCCATGAAACTCTCTATGCAAATTTTCTCCCCCTATCATATATTTCTCCCCCTAAAATATATTTCTCCCCCTAAAATAATTAACTTAAACATAATTATTTCTCCCCCTTTGACACCATCAAAAAGATTAACACTAAGTTATAAGCTCATGGCATCAAGTATAATGGAGGGAAAATATGACAAGTTGATTTAAAATTGGGTACCACTTGTTGGTTTACAAACTGAATTCGGCCTTCAATGTTCTGATTTATAGCCACGATCAAGCTATCGATGGCAATCGGTAGGCACAAAGGAATTTTTGATTTTCTGGACGAATTTCAGAAATGCATTATAAATTCCAGAAAATTCAAAAAATCATGAAATTTGGGGAACATATTTCTTTTAAGTATATCTATCAATGAAAAATAGTTTTTCATGAAAACTCATTATATTTTCTTGTTTTTGCCAAAAATCCAAAACACTTGAAAAACCACTAGTTTTTGAGCATGTTAGTATCCAATTTAGCACCTAGTCTTGCTTCGAGTTGTTCCAAAACATGAATACATAGATTTTAAATTAAGGAATTGTTTTGAAAACATATGAAATATCCAACCATGATCTTTGGGCAATATGTCTATGAATTAAACATAAGCTTTCCCCATGATTGGTCTATTATTGCTATTTTGATGCTTTAAATGACCATCTAAATGCCATAGGCATTAGTGGACATTTGTATCATCCTAATATCTCACCCATGCTAAGTTTTCAATCAAGTTAGCCTATAGTGAGTGTGAGATGCATCCTAGGGGGTATTTGTATATACTTAACCAATATATTCATGTAATTCTATCATGGTTAAGTATCATCCTAACAATTAACATGATCATAATGACATATATGAATGAATTCTACATTATGATCATAAAAGACATGTATTCATTAAATAATAGTCATGCATTAGGTATTTTATGATGATAATAACCAAAGTGTCACCTAAAGCATGATTCAAACCTATTTCTCATGATAACATGCCAAATATCAAAATCATAAATCATGATTTAAAACATACATAGCAATTACATTAATCATCATGATTTAAGCATTATTACCTATTTATGGGCACGTTATCATCACCCAACACTATCTAAAAAATGTTGTCCCGTCATCCTAAGTCAACCAAAATATGATATAGGTCAAGTTCATATGGTTGACTACCCTAGGGGTTTTCTAACCCTTAAGGATGGATTTTGGAACCCAAAATAAATTCTTTCTTATTGGGTTCACTAAATACTCCTTGGGGATCCATTTCCTAGCAATTACTTTCTTTTTATCTTGTCCCCTAGCTATTAGGCATTTATAGGCCTTTTCATTTTTCTTTTCTTTGTATCCTAGGCCTTTCTTGTTGAAACTAGCTCTTTGGCTCCCTAAGATCATATTTAAGGTGTTGGAGCCAATTGTGAATTTCTCTAGGGCTTTTGTTAAATAATCTACTTTTTCCCTTAAGGCCCTATTTTCATTCATACATGCATCACTAACATCTAATGGCACATAAAGGTCATGTGAGCATGCTTCATTTAAGCTAGAAGAAATATTATCATTTAAGCATGCATTTTCTAGTTTATTTTCTAGGTCCTTAATTTGATCTAGAATGCTTTTGTTTTTCTTCTTAGCTCTAAATAAATCTCTAGTTAAGCTAGAAACCATGGAAACTATTTTCTTAGGAGTTAGATTTGTTACCATAGTTTCCATGTCCTCTTCTTCTTCGGATGAGGAGGATGTGGAGGCTCCCCCTTCACTTGAGCTTTCCCCACTTGAGCTTGATTCTTCATTTGAGGAGGAGGAGGAGCAATCCAAATCATCAAAGGCCATCAAGGCCAAATTGGTGACAAAGGCATTCTCCTCATCGGATGATGAGGATGAGGATGAGGAAGGATCATCCCATGTCTTGGCCTTGAATGCTTTGGCCTTCCCCTTTTCTTTTGCCTTCTTTTCTTCTTCCTTTCTCTTGCTCCCCTTCTTCTTCTTCCTCTTCTCTTCTTTCTTTTTCTTCTCTTCTTTGCTTTTGTTTAGGAGGGGACAATTGTCCCTTATGTGTCCCTCTCCTTGGCAATTATAGCATATGACCTTCCCCCTTGGTTTTCTATTCCTATCATTAGATTTATCAAATCTAAAATTCTTAAATGCATGTCTTACCCTCCTTACCATATAGGCTTCTTCGGTGCTATCCATGGAGGAGGAGGAGGCTTCATCGGATGAGGAGGAGGGGACTTCCATCTTCTTCTTCCCCTTGTTTGCCATCAAAGACACTCCTCTTGAGGGTTGAATTCTAGGCTCCTCTAGTATTCCTTCAAGCCTAGTTTCGTGGAGTTCCATTGTTGAGAAGAACTCCTCCAAGGTGCTCACTTCTAAATTCTTTGAGATATAGAATGAGTCCACCATGGAGCTCCACTTTGAGGACCGGGGAAAAGCATCTATGGCCTTCATGAGCATGTCCCGGTTTGATAGCTTCTCACCTACACTTGTTAGCCCAATTAAAATTTCTTTAAACCTAGAGTGTAGTGATGTTACCTTTTCTCCCTTTTCTAGTTTTATATTGGATAGTTGGGAGCGGAGGAGATCTCTCCTTGCTAGCTTTGCCTCGGATGTGCCTTCATGAAGCTCAATTAGCTTCTCCCACATCTCCTTGGCGCTTAGGCATTCTCCTATTCAGTTGATTTCTTGTTGGGGGAGCACATTGAAGAGATGATGTTTGGCTTTTGAATTTGCAAGGTGCTCTTCCCTTTGCCTTTTGGTCCACCTAGATTTCTCTATTGGCTTCCCTTCTTCATCCCTAGGCAAAACGAAACCGGATTCCATTGTAATCATTATATCAAAATCCGTTTCGAAAAATACCTCCATTCGCTTCTTCCACCAAGCAAATTCTCCTTCAAACTTCGGAGGATGGATGTTGGAGCCGGCCATTTTAAAAGTTGCTTGTTGTGGCGGTTAGTCCTCGACAAGCTTTCCTCGGCTCTGATACCACTTGTAGGGGATCGAATGGCCGGCTAGAGGGGGGTGAATAGCCCTTTTCGTTTGGATGCCGGTATTTGCTCGTCTGCAAAACTAATTAGCGCAAGCGGAAGACTAATAAAGACAAGCAAATAGAAATACAAGAAAACAAACGCTAACAAAGAATGTAACGTGGTTCACGGCTACGCCGCTAATCCACGGTCCCCGATTCATCCTCGGTGAATCACTC
The DNA here is from genome assembly GCA_025175895.1 of Wurfbainia villosa. Classification (NCBI taxonomy): domain Eukaryota; kingdom Viridiplantae; phylum Streptophyta; class Magnoliopsida; order Zingiberales; family Zingiberaceae; genus Wurfbainia; species Wurfbainia villosa. The sequence goes on from CM045995.1 coordinate 31,794,497, forward strand.
CGCTAAACCAATCCACTAAATGGTCTCTCCTTTGCACCAAGCTAGGTGGAGGTAACCTTTACAATCAAGATCACTCTTCTTACAAATAGAATGGAGTAAAAGCGAGTAAGAAGAGTTTAGAGCTTGTGGGGCACTAGGAAGATCACTTGGAGCATAAGCATTAGCCTCTCAAAGGCTTACACCCTCCCTTTTTATAGAGAGGGCTGTTTTCTTCCCGTTGGCCACCATCGATCATTGCCGCCCTTGGCGATCGTGCCATTACTACGACCTCCGAACACGTCGGATCCGGCCGCTGTAGTCCAAGCGGAACCCTTGGCGATCGGCCGATGGACCTCATCGATCGGCGGCCCGCCAATCGGCCACGCGATCGGCTACGAGCGGTCGAAACCCTATTGATCGGTCGATGCGCCGTGATCGGCCGATCAATGCGTCGGCCCACGTATGGCGCCATCGCTGGCCCAATCGGTCGATGTATACGGTCGAACTCACTCAACTCGGAAGCGATCATTGCCATGACATAGCGATCGCGGTGTCGAAAAACCCATCCGACACTTGGCCAAATGGCCAAGTTTCACCTAAGAGCTACCCTTCCCTGGGTTACAATCGATCACTCTCATTTCTCGGAGTCCCTCGCCTTCGAAATTCTCTTCGTTCTCGGCCACGTCCCTCGGCAGCATCAGGCGCACATCTCTGCAATGCTCCTTCGCGTCTCTTGCCTCGAAGTCTACTTCCTCCAGCTTCACTCCAAGCTTCTCGTCCGGCGGTTCCTCGGATGCTCCAAGCGCACGGCTTCCGCAAAGCTATCCTTCACCGACTCAAGGCACGAGTCATGAGATGTGAAACTCGCCACAGCTCCATGTGCGAATTACTAAGTCCTGCATGACTTCAACGCACATATCACATCAACATATCAAACTAACTTAAACCCTTTGCCACACCATCAAAACCATATTACGGCAAGAGATTGCCCTAACAAAAACATGTATACTCAAATAGTGAATCTTCATTTATCATATAAATGGTTCAAACATAAGGCGATTGCCTTAGGACATCTCTCATATATTACTAACACCGCTTTGATGAGGTAATCTAGTCTTATGGATTTATTCAAAGTCCGGATGAGTCTTGTGTATACAAGAGATGTGACAGAAACATAGTGGTATTTCTTGTACTATACGTAGATGACATTTTGTTAATTTGCAACAATGTCAAGGCATTATCAGACGTAAGGGTATGGTTGTCCAAACAATGTGATATGAAGGACTTGGGAGAAGTGGGAAACATCTTTGGGATCAAGGTTATTAGGGATCGCAGGAAAAAGATGTTGTGCTTTTTTCAAGCTTCATACATAGACACCATTTTGGCTAGTTTTAGCATGTAGAACTCCAAGAAAGGTTTTCTACTTTTTAGGTATGGAGTACCTTTATCTAAAGAGATGTGTCCTAGAACATCAAAGGAGATAGAGGAGATGAAGGCTGTTCCTTATGCTTCAGCAGAAGGAAGCCTCATGTATGCTATGTTATGTACGAGATCGAATATCTGCTTTGTCATGGGCATGGTTAGTTGATATCAGAGTAATCCAGGACAGGGGCATTGGACTGCGGTAAAGCATATATTGAAGTACCTGAGAAGGACTAGAGATTATATGCTGGTATACTAGGTAGATCAATTACTCCCTATGGGTTACACAGATTCTGACTTCCAATCAGATAGGGATAACAGTAAGTCTACCTCAGGTTTTGTGTTTACTTTGGGAGGTGGAGCCATTGTATAGAGGAGTGTCAAGAAGAAATGTGTGACGGACTCCACCATGGAAGCTGAGTGTGTGGAAGCCTCTGAGGCAGTCAAAGAAGCTGTATGGCTCAGGAACTTATTGATGGACTTGGTTGTGATTCCTGGTTTGCCCAGAACTATCACAATTTATTGTGATAACAGTAGTGCAGTTGCAAACTCGAAAGAACCACGAGCCCATAAGGCAAGTAAACACATAGAGCAAAAGTACCACAAGATACGAGAGATCATAAAGCGAGGAGAAGTTGCTGTAGCCAAGATTGCATCAGAGGATAACCTGGCAGATCCTTTCACTAAGGCCCTTTCAGTGAGAGCTTTTTGATAGGCATGTGGAGGGAATGAGAATCAGATGTATGATAGTTTAAGGACAACATAGTCTTTTAGTATAAGTAGGAGATTGTTAGGATGTATACTAAAAAGTCTATCTTTTGTATGAACATCTTTATTTTTGAAATAAGAATCACATGATCATTGTTTGCATATTTATGATTATGCATATTGTCTGATACATTACATTGTAGATAACATTGTGTGTAGTGTCACATGGGAGATCATGTTATCAGTTCCTTATAGAGTATAAGTAGAGGCTCACAACCGAGATGGTTTTGGACAAACTATTGGTATGGTTGTAGTGTAGTTTGGTATTGGTTTGTCTTGACCATAGAATTACACTAGTACACTTTGTGTGTATTCAGCAGGACCGACTTAGAGGTGATTCAAATTATTATTGACTACATAATTGAATCGGACCTTGGATATTATGGTGTACATGCTCTTAATCCCGATATAATAACGGGCACATGTACTTAGTATTTATTTCTTTGATTTACCAATGGGCGAGATTTATAGATTAAATTGATAGGCTCGCTAAGTTGGGAAATGATATTATTTACATGGTGTGTCGTTGATTATAGGAGGAAACCGTGTCCTATATATTAGGATGATGATGTCCCCTTGAGGATATCATAAGTATCATCATGTAAACCCTACAAATGGACTTGGTCCGGCATGATGATGAGGTCGAGTGGTAATACTCATGGAGTTAGAAGTTGATTAATTAATTATCAGTAAATTAATTAATTGATGAACATTCGAGATCTTAAACACGGGGAGATATTTGTATAATTAATATATGGAGCCAATATTTATTTATGGTAGTTGGTGAGGTAGATCAATGATAATCCTCTAGTGGAATTGATTATCATTAATGGATCGGACTTTATGTGGGCTAGATCCATTGGGTGGCCAAGATCCAACTCCTCTTCATGGTCCCTATTGTAGCCTATTAAATTGTTGGGATGTATACTGTAAAGTCTATCTTTTATATGAACATCTTTATTTTGAAATAAGAATCACATGATCATTGTTTGCATATTTTTATGACTATGCATATTGTCTAATACATTATATTGTAGATAACATGGTGTGTGGTGTCACACGGGAGATCATGTTATCAACTCCTTGTAAAGTATAAGTAAAGGCTCACAACCGAGATGACTTTGGACAAACCATCGGAATTGTTGTAGTGTGATTTGGTATTGGTTTGTCTAGACCATAGAATCACACTAGTGCACTTTGTGTGTATTGAGCAGGACTGACTTAGAGGTGATTCAATTTATTGCTGACTACATAATCAAATCGGACCTCAGATATTATTTTGTACATGCTCTTAATCCCAATATAATAACAGACACATATACTTAGTATTCATCTCTTTGGTTTACTAATGGGCGAGATTTATAGATTAAATCGATAGGCTCGGTAAGTTGGGAGATGATATTATTTATATGGTGTGCCGTTGATTATAGAAGAAAACCATGTTCTATATATTAAGTTGATAATGTCCCCTTGAGGAGATCATAAGGTTCATCGTGTAAACCCTGCAGGTGGACTTGGTCCGACATGATGAAAAGGTTGAGTGGTACTACTCATGGAGTTAGATGATGATTAAGTAATTATCTGTAAATTTATTAATCGACAGACATTCGTGATCTTAAACACGGTGTGAAAATGTACAAATAATATATGGAGCCCATATTATCTTATGGGGGTTGGTGAGGTAGATCAATGATAATCCTTTAGTGAATTGGATTATCATTAATGGATCGGACTTTATTTGGGCTTGATCCATGGGTGGCCAAGATCCAACTCCTCCTCATGTTCCCTAATGTAGCCTATTAACACCTCATGAAGCTTAGATCCAATGGATAGAAACTAAACTCTAGATCCAAAGGTAGAGATTAAATCTCTAGATCCGATGGTTGAGATTAAAACTCTAGATCCGAAGGTTGAGATTAAATCCCTAGAACCAATGGTGGAGATTAAAAGGAGGCTTATCCCTAACTCTATAAAAGGAGAACAAGGGGTTGGTGTGGAGGATTAATTGAGAGAAGCTAGGGTTTTTGTAGTTGGCGACAAGAGCTTGGAGCTAGGGTTTGGGCATGGTGGCACCTAATAAGGAAAGTTTTTCCTTGCTTTCTTCTTCTTCTTCAATCTGCCGGTGCCCATTGAAGCCTTTTCAGCTCTTGGCCGGCGTCGAAAGTAGGTCCTCTCCTTCTCCTTGGCTGGTGGAACAAAGGCTTAGGGTCCTCCCTTGAAGCTTTTGGTTGGTTGGTTTGTTCAAGTGACCTCTCTAAATGAATAGCACGATGATGACTTGGTTGTTTGGGCAATCCCTTTTGTCTAGGATTAAATTTTTTTAATCCGAGGACATCTATGGGATCGCCATGAACAAACAACCGAGGTGAAGTGGGAAGCAAAGTTTCCCCTCACGGATCATTGAAACCAACCCTTCAATTGGTATCAGAGCCAAGGTTTCCGGTTTTGTGTGTTTAGGATTCGGTTAATTTTTATGCACTTTTCATATATTATATGTGCCGGATAATAGTAGGATCTGCGTAGGTTAACTCTTTGGTTACAGGCATAAGATCCGACTATTATGGTCATATGTGTGTATGTGATTGTATGTGTATATTTTGTTGAATCCTCGGGGTTGACGAGGCTAGTATTTAATTTTTTGTAAATTAGATACGACATTGTTTAGCCACTCTTTTTATTTTAGTTTACTTTCGATCTAGATTTCATGTACACTCCCTCGTGGAGTATAGGATCGATGGATGTAAATTAAAATAGATTTTAGTCTCGGCTCAGATCTCCGGATGGCTCGTACATGGCATAGGAGGAGCGGACGAGAAGGCATTGCGACTGGAGACATATTGAAGATAAATGCCATAATAGTTGGAAAATAATTTATTTTTCATATTTATTGCTTTTTGTTTGATATGCATGTCGTAGGCTAGGAAAATTCCTCAATTTTAAATTACTAAGTGGGAGAGGGAAATTTTTATAAATTCCCACGGCCTCCATTACAATTTGACATGTGATGCAAACAAACTTGCGCATCGGCTCTGAGTGCCTTCCTCCCCATCGGATGAGTTTGTTTGCGGATCACAAGGTCAAATATGGCTATAGGGAATTATTAAGGAGCGTGTGCACTTCCCCATCGGAAGGTACATAACCCGAGATAATTGTTAGGGCAATCTCTTGCCATGATAAGGTTTTGACGTGTGCGGCAAAGGGTTTAAGTTAGATTATTGTTATGATTTGATATGTGCATTGGAGTCTTGCAGGGCTTAGTAATTTTCACATGGAGCTTTGGCGAGTTTCACCTCTTATGACTCGGTCCTTGAGTCGGTGAAGGATGGCTTTACGGAAGCCGTCCGCTTGGAGCATCCGAGAGAGCGCCGAACGAGGAGCTTGGAGTGAAGCCAGAGGAAGTAGACTTCAGGGCAAGACGCGAAGGATGGCACTGCAGATCCGTGCGCTTGGCGCATCCGAGGGACGTGGCCGGACAAAGATAACTTCAAAGGTGAGGGACTCCGAGGGATGAGAGTGAGCGAATGTAACCCGGGAAGGGGTAGTAGCTCTTAGGTGAAACTTGGCCATTTGGCTAAGTGTCGGATGGGATTTCCCGACATCAGTCGACTGCCATGTAATGGTAGTCGACTACTCTAAGTCGACTGTGACTCGACTAGTGTTCGAGTCCAGTTCTAGTGCCAACATTCGACTGCCATGGATTGACAGTCGACTGCGAGACCACCAGTCGATTGATGAAGGCATCAGTTGACTGGTCGCAAGTGTTTCGGGCACAGAATGGAGTCGAGCTCGCAGAGCACTCGACTGATGGCAATATCAGTCGACTGATGTCGGTACCGTTGGATGAAATCCAATGTGGAAAGTAGTCGTTATTGGGCAACGGCTACAGGACGAGTCGACTGATAGGGACATCATCGACTGCTCCTGTGTCAACGGGAAGAAACCCTCTTCCTCTATAAAGAGGAAGGGTGTGGGGCTTTGGAGACCTAATTCTTCAACACATAACATCTCCCAAAGTGTTCTAAGGGTTTTTCCACTCTTCTACTTGTGCTAATTCTCATTCAATTGTAAGAAGAGGAATTGTAAAGAGGTTACCTCCACCTAGCATGGTGCAAAGGAGAGATTTAGTGAATTTGGCAAAGGAGTGATTCACCTTGGACGAATCGGGATCGTGGATTAGCGGCGTAGCCGTGAACCACGTTACGACTTTGTGTTAGCATTGTTTGTTTCTTTTGCTTTGTCTTTCTTTGCTTGATTTGCTTGATTTGCTTGTCTTGTTGTTTCCGTTGTGCTAATCTTGTTTATAGACAAGCAAATTCCGTTAACCAAACGAAAGAGGGCTATTCACCCCCTCTAGCCGGCCGATCGATCCTATACAAGTGGTATCAGAGCCAAGGAAAGCTTGTCGAGGACTAACCGCCACAACAAGTACATTCAAGAATGGTCCGCTCTAATATTCACCCACCAAAATTCGAAGGCAAATTCTCTTGGTGGAAAAAGAGAATGGAGGAATTCTTCGAAACCAACTTCGAAATTCTTTTGATTATGGAAAATAATTTTGAATTGCCTAGGAATGAAGAAGGGGAGCTATTGAAGAAATCAAGATGGAGTAAAAGACAAAGAGAGGAGTACATGGCAAATTCAAAGGCCAAGCACCACCTCTACAATGTACTCCCCCAACAAGAGGTGAATAGGATAGGGGAATGCTCTAGTGCGAAGGAGATGTGGGAGAAGCTAGTAGAGCTTCATGAAGGTACCTCGGAGGCCAAGGTTACAAGAAGAGATCTCCTCCGCTCCCAACTATCAAATATCAAGCTTGAAAAGGGAGAAAAGGTAACCTCCTTACATTCTAGATTCAAAGAAATTTTAATTGGGCTAACAAGTGTAGAAGAAAAACTTTCGAACCGGGATATACTTATGAAAGCAATCGACGCTTTTCCCCGGTCATCGAAATGGAGCTCAATGGTGGACTCCTTCTACATGTCAAAGAACTTATAAGTGAGCACCTTGGAGGAGTTCTTTTCAACAATGGAGCTTCATGAAACAAGACTTAAAGGAATAATAGAAGAGCGATGCTCAGCATGTTGAGAACTGCTGAGCTCAACCTTAAGAAGGGAAAATCTGACGCCATTTTGATGGTGCAAAAGAATAAAGGCAAGGGCAAGCCTAAAGGTAAGGGAAAGTCCCAAGCCAAGGGCAAAGGCAAGGAATTGAAACCCAAAGGAGGGGTAGCCAAGGAAGGGGCTTGCTTCCACTGCAAGGAAGTTGGACACTGGAAGCGTAACTGCAAGGCATACCTGGATGATCTTAAGAAGAAGAGAAGTGAGACTTCTACTTCAGGTATAAATGTTATAGAAGTCAATCTATCTATTTCTTTATCATAGGTATTAGATACCGGATGTGCATCTCACATTTGTACCAATGTGCAGGCGTTGAGAAATAGCAGGGCATTGACAAAGGGCGAGGTGGACCTACGAGTAGGCAATGGAGCAAGAGTTGCTACTGTTGCTGTAGGAACTTATGATCTATCTTTGCCCTCTGGGCTTGTACTAGAATTGGATTTCTCCCTGTCCATATCGTATATGGTGTCTTTATCACAACCTTGGATGGTTCACAGTTAAGGGTAAAGGTTGTTGTGTCTAGAGCATATCCCCAAAAGGATATAGGAAGATCTGTGTGACTCATCATAGATCGTACCATATCTAATAGGGTACGATTCCTCCTTTCGGATAGACCATTCCACTGTGGTGTTCCAGGAGGAGTGAGTTGGGATAGAATCCCACACTCAGCTAGATAGTCACGAAACTCATGGCTAAGGTATTCACCACCTCGATCTGATCGACGTATGATAAGGACCATAGCACTGAGGCCTTGATGGAGGTTGAATAGGAACCACAAAGTGTTGTGGACGATGAGGTTGTTGCACAAAGGGTTATGGAACAACCACCTATTTAGGTAGACCTACCTCTTCGCAGATCTGATAGGGTACATCGTCAGCCTGAGAGATACTCATTTTTCTTGTCTGACCATGATGACGTAATGCTCATTGACAATGAGCCTACCTCCTATCAGGAAGCTGTGATGAGCCCAGATTATGAGAAATGGCTAGAGGCCATGAGATTCGAGATGGAATCTATGTACACTAACCAAGTATGGACTTTGGTTGATCCACCTGAAGGGGTCAAACCCATTGGGTGTAAGTGGGTCTTTAGGAGAAAGACTGACATGGATGGACTTACGCATACCTATAAGGGCCGATTGGTGGCTAAAGGTTTCAAGCAAATTCATGGTATTAACTATGATGAAACCTTTTCTCCAGTGGCGATGTTTAAGTCCATTCGGATCTTGCTTGCTATTGCAGCATACCACGATTATGAGATCTAGCATATGGATGTCAAAACTGCATTTCTGAATGGAAACTTACTCGAGGATGTGAACATGATACAACCTGAGGGTTTTGAAGATCCACAGCATACTAGGAAAGTATGCAAGCTACAAAGGTCCATTTATGGGCTAAAGCAAGCTTCTCGGAGCTGGAATCTTCGATTGGATGATGCGATCAAACAATTTGATTTCATCAAGAATGAAGATGAACCCTGTGTCTACAAGAGGGTTAATGGGAACACAGTTGTCTTCCTTGTATTGTATGTGGATGACATACTACTCATTGGGAATGACATCCCTTCGCTACAGTCTGTGAAGACTTGGCTGGGGATGTGCTTCTCAATGAAGGACTTAGGTGAAGCAGCCTGTATTCTAGGCATCAAGATCTATAGAGATAGATCTAAGAGATTGCTTGGCCTAAGTCAGAGTACATACAATGACACGGTATTACTACGGTTTGCCATGCAGAATTCCAAGAAGGGATTTCTGCCGATGTCACATGGTGTGAGTCTTTCGAAGACTCAAAGTCCCTCTTCTAGAGAGGAGAGAGACCGCATGGATAAGATCCCTTAAGCATCTGCTATAGGATCTATCATGTACGCCATGCTGTGTACTCGTCCTGATGTCTCGTAAGCTTTGAGCATGACAAGTAGGTACCAGTCAGATCCAGGTGAGCGTCACTGGATAGCAGTCAAGAATATTCTTCAGTACTTGAGAAGGACTAAAGAATATTTCTTGATATTTGGAGGCGATGAGGAGCTTGCTGTAAAGGGTTATAGCGATGCCAGCTTCCAAACTGACCAGGAAGATTATAGATCGCAGTCAGGGTTCGTGTTTTGCTTGAATGGTGACGCTGTGAGCTGGAAGAGTTCCAAGCAGGACACAATTGCTGATTCTACAACAGAGGCCGAATATATATCGGTGCTTCCATCTCATTCGAGAGATTATCGATAGAGGAGATGTGAAGATTTGCAGAGTACCCACAAAGGCTAACATCGCAGATCCCTTGACCAAGGCTTTGGCACAGAAAAAGCATGATGGTCACACTAGGTCATTGGGTATAAGATACTATGGTGATTGGCTCTAGTGCTAGTGGGAGATTGTTAGTGAAAGCCCTAGAGCCAATCATGTGATGATTGTTGTATGGACTTTATTGTATCATATTCCTATTTATAAATGCATGGTTATTATATTTACTTGTATTGGTGCCAAATAACTAAATATAATAATGTCCTTGAGTAGTAGGTTCTTATCTATATCAGTCGATTGGTTGAATCGATAATGAGATGATATAGAGAACACTACTCTTAATCATTCCTAGTCGAGTATTAACATTCAGGGACAACGTTAATGCGTAGAGACTAGCATGTAGGCCAACTTGATGACTTGATCTCACAAGTCTTGGATATGAGATGTCAAGTTGACACATGGGTATGAATTGGAGAATGAATACTGAATGACCCTCCATGAGAAAGTATCATGGATCGTTATATGAGTGTCATAAACATTCTCATGTGACTATTAGTCCTTAGACCTGAAGTCACCATGGTTCCCTACATAAGGCATTGCATACTTTGGCTTCGTCAAACGTCACCCGTAAATGGGTGGACTATAAAGGCGATTACTAGGTATGTAACAAATTATGCGGAGGGATGTGAGTGATGTAGATGGGATCTATCCCTCATATATGACGGGAGTGACATCGATATTCTTGATAGAGTGAGACCACGAAGTGCATGGCCATGCCCAAATGAGTCAATATGAGATATTGAGCTCATTTGATATGAGTGAGTCTACTTGGAGTTCAAGATTTAGATTGTACCGAGGATGACACGGTCTATGCCTCGATTGGTCAATCTAGATGTCAAGGATAGAGGGACATTGTCACATATTGTGAGAGTAACAATTAGTAGTCACAAAGGTGATGTTGGAGCTCAACATTCTTGTAACTTGGGTAGCAATGATGTGTTGCTAGATACCGCTCATTGCTTATGTTCCTAAATCGGTTTAGGGACATTGCCAACGTTACAAGAACCTATAGGGTCACACACATAAGGGCAATTAGATGGAGATTAGGTTCATATGATGAACCATGAGGATTAGGTTCATGGGATGAACCAAATTGGATTAAGAGTAATCCAAATTAGACTAATTGAGTTAGACTCAAGTTGATTCAAGTGTTGAATTAGTCTAATTTTGATTTGATTCATCAAATCAATTTAAATTAAATGAATAGAGATTCATTAAATTAAATTGACTTGAATCAAATGGTTGGGTTTAATCAACCATGGGAGATAAGAGGTCAAGTTTGACTTGACTTGAGAGGGAAGATGAAAGGTCATGTTTGACTTGACCAAATGCCATGTCATGATGATGACTTGGCATGGCCGGCCAATGATGATGTTCCACATCATCATGGACACATCATGGGGTGCCACCTCATGAGGGAGACCAAGAGCCATTGGCTCTTGGAGTTACATGCATGCATGTAACCCCCTTATAGTGGGTTATGGATGATGTGAAGTTAAGTTGTGTAACTTCATATTCTTCCTCTTCTCTTCCCTCAAGCTCTCTCTTCCTCATCTAGCCATGAACGTCCAAGGGGTACTAGCACACTCTAAGGTGTTTTTCTCCACCATTTGTCCGTGTGGATACTTGTAGAGGAGTGTACACTTGACACTCTTGAGTTCTGACAAAGCGTTTGGACAAGCGGGATAAGCGAAGGGTGTCGCTATGAGGGTAATGCTCTCACCTTCTAGATCTAAGGTAGATCTAGGTTTACTTAAGCACATACATGTTTTTATTTTTATATACCTTCGCACGGATCCGTGGCCGGGCTTCCGAGGTTTCCGCAACGCAAAAAGCGGTTTTTGCAGCTCGGAAAGTCCAACAATATCTTCATCTACATTTAAAACATAGCATGACTACATATAGATCATAGCATGGAAGACCATTAGGAGCCTAAATGGGTCTTGGCCGAGAGTTTCAAGAGGCTTAAAGATCAAACACTTAAATCTAGCTTAACTATTAACATATTATCTTCATCTACATTCAAAACATAACATGACTACATATAGATCATAGCATAGAAGACCATTAGGAGCCTAAAAGCGGTCTTGGCGGAGAGTTTCAAGAGGTTTAAAGATCCAACACTTAAATCTAGCTTAGCTATCAACATATTATCTTCATCTACATTCAAAACATAACATGACTACATATAGATCATAGCATAGAAGACCATTAGGAGACTAAAAGGGGTCTTGGCCGAGAGTTTCAAGAAACTTTAAGATCAAACACTTAAACCAAGCCTATCTAGAAACATATTATCATCATATTCATACAAAACATAGCATGGACAATCATGGGAAGCATGAAGGAGGTCTTGGACGAAAGTTTCATAAAGGATTTTCTTAACAACCATAAACCGAAGCAACTTGTACTGCAGGTGAGGGGATACTTACATCCTTCTCTTTGTTTAGTAGTAGAATATACCCTAGGTTGTGCCAAGACTAGAGCTTTCTCCTAGCTTAGTTGGTTTTCGGAAATGGGAGAAGGGGGAGCTAGGGTTTCAGTGAGGAAGAAGAAGAGAAGGGGAGAATGACAAATTTTGTTTCTCTTGTCTCCTTATTCTCCTATTTATTCACTTGAAGGTGTCCCTTAGCCTCCCTTACCCCTTATCTATCATTTCCCATATCCTTCATATAGCACAACCCTGCTGGGCTTCTAGTTATTGGATGCATCTTAAGGTTTAGTTATCTGCTTGGAGATTTAGGGTTCAAACCCTGAGCCATGCATCCTTTTTGGCTCTATTTATTTTATTTTTGTGAAGGAGCCCACATAAAGGCCATTATAATCATTCAAAAATTCTTGTAAAATTACTAGGATTTTTATGGGCATTACAATCCTTCATACGTTTTAAAAGTTTCATCCTCGAAACTTAGAATAACTCTGGGTACTTCTGTTTCATGTTCTCCTCGCGTTCCCACGTGGCTTCTTCGTAACGTTGATTTTGCCACAGGACCTTCACTAAGGGCACCTCTTTATTCGTTAGTCTTTTGACTTCTCGGTCTAGTATCTGGATAGGCCGACTTTAATAACTCAGGTCCTATTGAACTTGCACTGTTTGTGGCTCGATCACTTGGTCTGTACTGGAAATGCACTTCTTGAGCATCGAAATGTGGAACACGTTGTGAATAGCCAACATCTCTTGAGGCAGCTCTAGCTCGTAAGCTACCTTGCCAACTCTCTTCAGTATTGGATACGGTCGCACATAGCGCGGACTCAGCTTACCCTTCCTTCCAAATCTCATCACTCCCTTCATAGGGGCTACCTTGAGGAATACCAGATCCCCGACTTCAAATTCCAACGGTCTACGCCACATATCTGCATAGCTCTTTTGTCGGCTCTGAGCAGTTTCAATTCTTTGGTGGATGTTCTGTATGGCTCGGGTGGTGTTGTCAATGAAATCTGTTTGAAGTCCCATCTCCTTCTTTTCACCACTCTCGTACCAGCATATAGGAGATCTACATTTCCTCCCGTATAGAGCCTCGTAGGACGTCATTTCAATAGTAACTTGGTAGCTATTATTGTAGGCGAATTCTGCCAAGCATAAGTATCGGCACCAGCTCCCATTGAAATCCAAGGCGCACGCTCATAACATATCCTCCAGTACTTGATTCACCCTTTTGGTCTGTCCGTGAGTCTGAGGATGAAAGGCAATACTGAATAATAGCTTCGTGCCAAGGGCCTTCTGAACACATTCCTAGAAATGGGAAATAAAGCGACCATCTCTGTCAGAAATGATGGTCTTAGGAATCCCATATAATCTGATAATTTCCTTAGCATATAATTGAGCCAGTTGCTCAGTCGAATAGGTCGTCTTGATTGCTAAGAAATAGGCAGACTTCGTCAATATGTCAACGATTACCCATATAGCGTCATATCCGTTAGTCGTCTTGGGCAGTCCTGAGATGAAATCCATAGAAATATCTTCCCATTTCCATTCTGGAATTTGGATCGGCTCATGATGTTCCTCCGAGTCTCGTGTTCGCTTTAACTCTCGGCGAGTTAGAGTGCATGTGTGATCGAGCCACATCTCTTTTCATACCGAACCACCAGAATTTCCTTTTCAGATCTTGGTACATCTTGGTGGTTCCAGGATGCATTGCATAAGGGGTTCCGTGAGCTTCCTCAAATATCTTCTTTCGTAATTCTGGATCATCAAGAATACACAAGCGATCCCTGAGGTAGAGTACTCCACTGTCAGAGATATGAAATCCATCATCCTTTCCTTCTAGGACCTCTTGCTTGATCCTTTGAATGCTCGGGTCATGGGCTTGCTTTTCTAATATATCGTCGAATAGCATCGGTGTTATCATCAAGGTAGAAAGCCGTCCGGAAATTATTTCAACCCCATAACGCATAATTTACTTTTCTAAGGGTCGAGATAATAACGATAGAGACATCAAGGTGGCACAGGACTTCCTGCTGAGTGCATCAGCCACCTTGTTCACTTTTCCTGGATGGTAGAAGATCTCATAGTCATAATCCTTAACGAGCTCGAGCCATCTGCATTGTCTCATGTTTAGGTCCTTCTGTGTGAAGAAATATTTCAGACTCTGGTGGTCTGTATAAATCCTACACTGAGCTCCATATAGATAATGCCTCCATGTTTTGAGAGCAAAGACCACGCCGCTAGCTCTAGATCATGAGTGGAATAATTCCTTTCATGTTCCTTGAGTTGCCTAGAGGCGTAGACAATGACCTTGCCATTTTGCATGAGTATAACTCCGAGTCCCAACTTGGAAGCATCGATGTACATGTCGAAGCCTTCGTTACTGTCCAGAAGAGCAAGGATTGGAGCACTGGTCAGTCTCTTTTTCAACTCCGTGAAACTCTTCTCGCAGGCATCCGTCCATTCATACTTTTTGTTCTTTCTGGTGAGAACTGTCATAGGGGTTGTAATTCTAGAGAAGTTCTCTACAAACTTTCTGTAGTAGCTTGCTAGCCCAAGAAAGCTTCTGATCTCACTGGCATTCTTTGGCCTGATCCAGTTACTCATAGCTTCAATCTTTATTGCGTCTACCATCACTCCGTGCTTGGATATAATGTGACCCAAAAATGATACTTGATCGAGCTAAAACTCGCATTTAGAGAACTTTGCATACATATGCTTTTCTCGAAGAATCTGTAATACCATATTCAGGTGTTCTGCATGCTCTTCTTTGGTTCTCGAATATATCAGTATATTGTCGATGAAAACGATCACAAATTTGTTGAGGAATGACGAGAATACCCGATTCATCAGATCCATGAACATAGCAGGTGCATTCATCACTCCGAAGGGCATAACTACGAACTCATAATGTCTGTATCTTGTTCAGAAAGCCGTCTTTGGTATATCATCTGGTTTCACTTTCACTTGATGATAGCCAGACCTCAAGTCAATATTAGAGAAGACGGTGACACCCTTTAGCTGGTCGAATAGGTCGTCAATTCGCGATAAAGGGTACCTATTCTTGATTGTCACATTATTTAGCGCTCGATAGTCTATGCACATTCGCATAGACCCATCTTTCTTCTTCACAAACTGTACTGGAGCTCCCCATGGAGAGCGAAATACTGTCTCATTTACTCTATTACTACGTCTTCCATATATTACTGTCTCATTGACTCTATTACTACGTCTTCCATATATTACTGTCTCATCGACACTATTACTATGTCTTCCAGCCGTGCTTATCTTTATATATTAGAATAAGGCTAGCATAATATTATCATACATATATTTATGTATCTTTAAACTAAAGGCTAGCATAAGACTATCATACATATATTCATGCATATTTAAGCTAAAAGCATTTCTTATCCTACATGGAAGAAATAGAGTAGGCATAGAATTTATTACTTGGAGCAGCAAGATTGGAGCTTGATGTGTGTGTAGTGGAAAGGCAGATATGCTCTGATACCAACCAGTCATGCCCGCCCTTTTTAACGGGGGTTGGAGGGGCAGCGGAACGCGATCATACACACATGCATTTACAGCGGAAGACTACATACATGCATTTACAACGGAAGACTTAACATTTTTTTTCTTTTTAAAACATAAAGCATGAAACATGGAGCATGCATCATCATTTCATAAGTACTTAGTTCAAGTTCATGATAATCAACTTAAGGACATCAAGTAGCAACCATCAACATCAAGTAGAGTTCGACTCTTATCAACTAACATGCAAAACTTAAAGGAAAACATGCATAAGTTTGGGAAAAAAAATAGATCTCCTCCACCATGCCACTACCACAAACACTTTGCCCCTCCTGCTGCTTCCTTTTTTAGCTTAGCCATTCTTTACCCTTATCTGCAGTACAAGGGGACATAAAACTATAAGCACATAGGCTTAGTAAGATCCTTTCCTACTCACAAAAACCATACATCAAGAACTAGACAGAGTAATGACACGATCATTTAAGAACATATAAGCATAACATTCATATAAACATTCAAGAACATATAAACATAGCATTCATATAAGAGAAACGACATGAGCATTCAGAAACATATACGCATAGCATTCATATAAAAGAAATGACATGAGCATTCAGGAACATATAAGCATGACAATCATCTAAACATTATAATCACCTAGACATGAAATAAGGGTATAAGCAAGATGCTCTTTGAAAACATATATCTTATAGGTACTTAAACATAATCTCAGCATATTGGGCCCGACATTGTACCACATACATCATCATCATAGCGCGCATCCCTAATAGATCCGAGGTAGCTAATCTCGAACCTACTAGAGTACTAGGCCCACACTATGTTCGTCGGCCTAGGGGCAACATAACATTGAAGCCCATCCTAGGCCCGTACTTATGACCGTCGACCCAGGGCAACTAGGAGCCCATCCCGTACTAGGCCCGTACTACGACCGTTGACCCAGTGGCACGTAGGAGCCCATCCCTTGGACCTTATTAGGGTCCAGTACAAGCCATGCAAAAAGTAAAATAGCATATTGATAACACTCAATTTGGTAGTTTATATTGGCTTTAATAATTGATGATTCTATCCTCTTATTGTTTAATTGTCGAGAATTAGCACATTTTATGAGCAGAACTTGTTTTGGACTATAATGATCATTCCTACATAATTTGGATTGATTTTTAACATTTTTCGATGTCTTCGTGTAGGATACAGCTGAGTATAGGCGTATCGCTCTCCTTGCATTAGACGACATGGGCATGTCATCTTGGCGGTAGAAAGTTAAAATTTCAATAAAAATTTTGGGCTGGAATAAAAGAAGCGAAGGCGGTAAAAAAAAATAAAAGGGGGGAACTGGATCCGATCTGCAGCCACTTCACGCATTCACCGGAGCGGAGGCAAGGGATTCCTCTTCGTTTATTTCATCTCCGATCTGCAGCCACTTCACGCATCCACCGGAGCAGAGGCAAGGGATTCCTCTTCGTTTCATTCATCTCCGATCTGCAGCCACTTCACACATCCACCGGAGTGGAGATTCAATTCCGGATAGCATCAAAGATCGAGGATTCTCTTCTTAGGAGCACAAAACGTGGAGTTCGCATCACTTCACTTCGACCTGTGGCAAGAGACATAGGAAGATTTACTAGATCTAACTTCCTTTACATTTCTGAGCATTGATTAGATTTGTTTGGCTTGTTGAGTGTTTGGTTGAATTTCCCTATCGTTGTCTAGATGTTGATTGGTTTTAGTTTTTATCTGTTTATTCAGTTGTTGCACTGATTTACTCATTGGTTGATCTTTACTTCAAGAATGCACATAATTCGTTGTGCTTCGTGTTATTTCTTGTTTTTTCCTTTAGATTAGATGATTTAGGAATCAATACACAACCCCCCCTTCTGTTCAATCTAAAAAAAAAAAAGAATCAAAACTGCAATAACCACTGGAATTACCGTACACCGTCTTCAATCGTTGGGAGACGACTCGAGTTATCCTATACTACTTTAGTTAGGGGGATTCGGTATTACTAAATTGGTTGAGCTCATTTAGAAGACAATCTGAGCCCTACACCAATTTTTGGCATCGTTGTCGGGGATTTGATAGAGGTGCATAGGTAGTCCTAATGTGTTTGCTTGAAATTTTTTTTTTTTACTTCTCTATTTCCAATTCTATTTCCATTTACTTTTATTGTTGAGGAGGTAATAAAAATTAAAGAAAACCATTTTATATTTCAATTCCTCATTATATTTGTCGTTGCTATACCTATTCTACACTAGTTGTGTCTTGTTTTCTTGCTTACAGTGAGACTATAGTGCATGACTAGGGCATCTACAGAGCAGTTACCAGCATACGATCCAGAGATTGATAGAACATTCCACGCTTTACAGAGAGCTTAGAGGAATTCAGTGATTAACATGGAAGATAACAACACAAAAAGCAGTAATAGAACACTCAGAGAATTGGCAGAGCCAAATGTAGCTTATCAACCTTTGTGTATTCGGTATCAGGGACTTGAAGGGGATTTTGAGCTGAGATCAGGGGTAATTCATCTGCTACCAAAGTTTCATGGCTTAGCTGGTGAGGATCCAAACAGACACCTACAAGATTTCCATATGATGTGCTCAACCATGAAGCCTCAAACCATATCAGAAAATGATATGAAGCTCAGGGCATTTCCATTTTCATTGACAGATAAGGCTAAGGATTGGTATTACTATCTTCCCCCAGGATCCATTACTAGTTGGAATGATATGAGCAGAATATTTCTAGAAAAATTCTTTCCTGCATCTAGGATTGCAGCAATCAGGAAAAATATATGCGGAGTTCAACAAATGATTGGAGAAACATTATACGAGTATTGGGAGCATTTCAAGAGACTCTGTGCAAGCTGCCCCCAACACCAAATTAGTGAGCAATTGTTGGTTCAATACTTCTACGAAGGATTGTTGCCTATGGATAGGAGTATGATAGATGCTGCTAGTGGAGGAGCACTTGTAAACAAAACACCTTCTCAAGCCAAGGAACTTATTGAGATTATGGCAGCCAACTATCAGCAATTTGGGAGTCAGACTGCACCTATCAAGAGTGTACACCATGTTCGGGATTCTGATATTGAACATCCTCGAATTGAGACTCGGTTGGATGGGATTGAAACAATGTTAAGGCAGATAGCTATAAGTCAGACTCAACAGACATCTTCACACTCTATTCAACAAGCACGAGTTTGCAGCATTTGTGCCAGTGCAGCACACTCGACTGATACCTGCTTAACCTTGCAGTCAGAGGAAGGAGGACTTTTCTCGGACCAGGTGGCAGCAACAAATATATTTCAGAATAGATCTCAATATCAGCAATCACAAAGACCACAATATGTTCCGATGTCAGCTACATACAACCCTGGATGGAGGGATCATCCCAATCTAAGATATGGAAACAATTCTGCACAGCAGCAGACCAATCGGGCACAACAACAATTATTCCAGCCTGCTGCAAAAAACTTGCAAAAGCCTCTAGGATTTCATAATAACCCCATTCAGTACAAACCTTCCCAGATTCCACAATAACAGCCTATTCCTGGACCAAGTCACTTAGACTCATTCACACAAGATTTGAAGGACATGATGCAGCAACTTCTGTTACAACAACAAGCACAATTTCAGCAGCATCAACAAAGGAGTGACACAACCATTCAGAATTTAGAAAGGCAAATGAGTCAGATGGCTTCTACACTCAGTCAGCTTCAGTCCCATGGGTCCAGTCAATTACCATCTCAGTCTATTCCAAACCCCAAAGGGAATGTGAGTGTTATGTCACTAAGGAGTGGGAAAACTATGCTATATCCCAACCTTCAGAAACCTACCACAGTTCATGCACCTGTGCCTATAGCAGTTTCTGATGAAGAAAAGAAACAAGAACTACAATCAGGTGTTAAATCGCAAGAGGCAGTGCAGATTCTCTTCCCTCAAAGAGCAGGAATTTCTAAGAAAAATGTTACTGTAGGAAGGACGAATGATCTTGAAGAATTAGTGGACATTTTTAGTAAGGTGGAAGTAAATATACCATTATTGAAGGTTATCAAACATATTCCAAAATATGCTATGTTTTTGAAGGATCTTTGTGTTCATAAGAGGAAACTGAAAGGTAATGAACTTGTAAGCATGGGAAAGAATGTATCAGCTTTGATTCAGTCAATACCCACGAAATGTAAAGATCCAGGAATGTTTACCATACCATGTGTGATTGGAGAATGCAATTTTTCAAATGCAATGTTGGCTCTGGGTGCATCCATCAATGTTATGCCTATGTCTGTTTTCCTATCCCTAGGTATTGGACCATTACAACCGACTGGGGTAATTATTCAGTTAGCCAACCGAAGTTTAGCTCATCCAGATGGTGTTATTGAAGATGTCTTAGTTAAGGTGAAGGATCTGATTTTTCCTGCTGATTTCTACATTCTTGATATGGAGGGAGACATGACTTTAAGCCAGACTCCTCTGATTTTAGGGAGGTCGTTCCTCAAGACTGCAAGGACAAAGATTGATGTACATGCAGGAACATTGACCATGGAGTTTGGAGACACAGTGGTACAATTTAGCATACTTGAAGCAATGAGGTATCCTGAAGAAGATCACTCACTGCTTAACATTGATATTCTTGATGAGTTAGAAGTTAGTGCAGAGACTTCGTGGATTGATAGGGATACCGACTCTGAGGTAGTAGATGACGACTCTATTAACATCATTGATGACATTGTGGATGTTTGTGCAAGGATTTCGTTAATGGAAACAGGTCCTGAAAAATTATTTCCTTCCCATGATCAACCTCCAAAACTGGAATTGAAACCTCTACCGGATCACTTGAAGTATGATTACTTGGAGAAAGAGGAGAAATTACCAGTCATTATTGCTAAGAATTTAGGAGCAGATCAGGAGACAAGGTTGTTGAATCTGCTAAGGTTTTATCAGAAGGCCATAGGATGGACCATTGCAGATATTCCTGGCATCAACCCTTCCTTTTGTATGCATAGGATCTTCCTGGAAGAGAACAAGTACACAGTAAGGCAACCACAGAGCAGATTGAACCCATTGCTTACCGAAGTGGTAAAGACAGAGATTCAAAAATTGTTGCAAGCAGGTATCATTTACCCCATTTCAGATAGTCAGTGGGTGAGCCCAGTACATGTGGTACCAAAGAAATCAGGGATGACAGTGATTGTCAATGAGGACAGTGAGATGATTTCCACAAGAGTGAAAAATTCATGGAGGGTGTGCATAGATTATCGGAAGCTTAACCAGGCTACAAGGAAGGATCATTTCCCACTACCTTTTATTGATCAAATGTTGGAGAGATTAGTGGGAAAGACTCATTACTGCTTCTTGGATGGATTTTCTGGATATTATGAGATTTGCATAGCACCTGAGGACCAGGAGAAGACTACCTTCACATGCCCTTACGGGACATTTGCATTCCGACCCATGACCTTTGGGCTCTGCAATGCCCCAGGTACATTTCAGCGATGCATGGTAAGCATTTTTGCAGATTTATTAGAGCATTGTATGGAAGTATTTATGGATGATTTTACCGTGTATGGCTCATCATTCGATGTATGTTTAGATAGTCTTTCTCAAGTTTTGCAAAGATGTGTGGAAACTGACATGTTTTTAAACTTTGAGAAGTGTCATTTCATGGTTGAACATGGCATTGTTTTAGGACATATTGTTTCGAGTAGGGGCATAGAGGTAGATCCTGCTAAGGTCAAGGTGATTTCTTCTTTGTCTTACCCTGCATGTGTGCGAGAGGTTCGAGCTTTCCTTGGTCATGCAGGTTTTTACAGGAGATTCATTAAAAATTTTAGTGCTATAGCTCTTCCCCTTTCACACTTACTGCAAAGGGTGTGGAATTTGGATTTGATGAAAAATGCAAGGACGCTTTCAACCAACTCAAGGATGCTCTCACCTCAGCTCCTATTATGCGTTCTCCTAATTGGGAATTGCCTTTTGAATTAATGTGTGATGCTTCTAATTTTGCAGTGGGTGCAGTGTTGGCTCAAAGGGTTGAAGGAGCTTCACATGTTATCTATTATGCATCCAAGACGTTAGATCCTGCTCAAGCAAATTATACAACCACGGAAAAAGAGCTTTTAGCCATTGTGTTTGCGTTGAATATGTTTCGTTCATATTTATTGTGCTCTCATGTGGTTGTCTTTTCAGATCATGCAGCTCTCAAATTCCTTTTAAAGAAGTCAGATGCAAAGCCCAGATTAATCAGATGGATACTTCTACTCCAAGAATTCGCCGTGGAAATACGCGATAGGAGTGGTAAGGAAAATATGGTGGCTGATCATTTGAGCAGAATCATGTAAGATAGGGAGCTTACACCCATTCCAGATTGTTTCCCATATGAACAACTTCTGACACTGCAAGGGGAAGTACCATGGTATGCCGACATCGTTAATTATTTGGTTGCACGTGTTATACCTGCAAATTTCTCTCAAGTACAGGTTAAAAAATTAAGATGTGATGCTAAATACTATGTATGGGATGAACCTTACTTGTGGAAGTGGTGCAACGATCAGGTAATTAGGCAATGTGTTCCTAACGACGAGTTTCATTCTGTTCTAACATTTTGCCATTCTTTATCTTGTGGCGGACATTTTGGACCACAAAGAACAGCTAGGAAAATTTTAGATTCAGGTTTATATTGGCCTAGTCTGTTCCGTGACGAATATGAGTTTACTAGATCATGTGAACAATGTCAAAAAGTCGGGAATATTGGACGTAGAAATGAGATGCCCCAACAGTCTATTTTGTTTTGTGAAGTGTTTGATGTATGGGGAATCGATTTTATGGGTCCATTTCCTGTTTCTTATGGTTTCACATGCATCTTATTGGCGGTGGACTATGTTTCTAAGTGGGTGGAAGCTATTCCTACCAGGACTGATGATGCATCTGTGGTTGTTAGTTTTGTCAGGTCAAACATCTTTTGCAGGTTTGGGTAGCCCAAGGCGATCATTAGTGATCAAGGGTCCCATTTTTGTAATTGACACATGAAGATGTTGCTTAACAAATATGGCGTTATGAACAAAGTTACTACTGCTTACCACCCTCAGACCAATGGGCAAGCAGGGGTATCAAATAGAGAGATTAAGTAGATTTTGGAAAAAATGGTAAAGCCTGACAGAAAATATTGGAGCAAAAGGTTGGATGCCGCTTTGTGGGCTTACAGAACCGCTTTTAAAACACCAATTGGAATGTCACCGTTCAGGATTGTGTTTGGAAAAGCATGTCACTTACCAGATGAGATAGCACATAAAGCTTTCTGGGCAGTCAAGTTATGTAACCTGGACATGGATCAAGCTGGAGTTGAGAGGAAAATGCAATTACAGGAATTGGAAGAATTAAGACTTGAAGCCTATGAGAACTCTCAGATTTATAAGGAAAAGACCAAAACATATCATGATAAGCACATACTGAGGAAAGAATTTCAACTAGGTGACAAGGTTTTATTGTACAACACTAGACTCAAATGGTTTCCAGGTAAATTGAGATCTAAGTGGGATGGTCCTTTCTATATCATTAATATTTTTCCCTATGGAGTGATTGAGTTGCAGGACAAGGAAGATGGGCGGACCTTCAAAGTGAATGGGCATCGCTTGAATAAATTTCATGATGGAATTATGCATGCGGTGTTGGAATGTGAAGCACTAGACAACCCCATCTACCCAATTTAAAGGGGAGTTCAGTTGTTCTATTTGTTTTAATGCTTTTGTTATTTTTGTTTGCATAAATGTGTTAGTGAATAAAATCTTTGAATAGAATCCTTGAGTGCTCGTATCAGTTTTAGGGGATGTGAAAGTTAGTTAAGTTTGATTATCATGTTTTCTGGATTCTAGGGCATGATTAGATACTTTACATGCATATGCTAATTAGTGTGGTGATGGATGCTAATTGGTTGATTGTACTTGATGATTTTACACACCTAGTAAGGATCTAGCCATTTTCTCCTTGTGTGTGATATGCACTCTTGTTGTGGAGCTCTAGAACTTGCTATGTTTATTCTCAAGGTTACAATTTCATAAAAGTTGTGATGATGATAAAGGCTATCTTATCTATACTCTCGGAATTTCTCTTGCGCTATCCTCTTTGTATAAATGCCTTCTTCTTATTGACTCAAACAATTTATCTTGTTGGATTTCTTGCCCGAGACGGTCAAATTTTAAGTGTGGGGGATCATGAGGGGATGTGAGGTTATTGTTGTCTTGTTGTCTTGTTGAATGTAAGGCGAGATATAATGGGTAGCATGAGCACTTGATCACCAGGTTTGGGCTAAGCTTTATTGTCTTTGAAGTCCTATTTTCTTTGTTGAGAAATTTGGACTAAGGAAAAGGGAAACTGTATACCAGCTGTGAAGAAATGTGTACACACAGAGATAATAGAGTATTCAGTGCACTGGTTTTATTGACACATCGGATAACAACATCTAGGAAGAAATCAGATCAACTATAAAAAAAAAAAGTTGTAGTCGATTAATATGGGATTTCCTGGTGTTCTGGTTTACTGGACTATTCGGTATCATGGAAAAGATCAGGACACTGGAACTAGATAGTCTATAAGGATGATGAAATTCAATTGTCTGTAATTGGAAGAAGCTGCAGAATTCTGAATTTTTGCATAACTAAATTTGAAATTTTGTCGTCAAACATTTGGCTTCTCAGACCTGGGACCTTGGACCGGTGGTTACCTAGGTTAAGTAAAGTTGGAATTCAAACTAAATTCAGAGGATTGAAGGGCTACTTGACCCTGAATTTTGAACAGCTTGAAAGTCTGAAAAGGGAAGCTGCACTTAAAAAAAAATTGAATGAAAAAAAAATTGAGACTGCAGTTATTGAGTTTTGAAATTCTTGGAGTTAAACATGATTCAGGAACTCATCTCAAGAATCTGGAATTTGAGCCAAGTGGAAGTGTTGAAACTTAATTTCCAGATACTGGAAATAAAATTTTAAAAATGAATTAGAAATTCTAAAATGTTGGAATTGGAGCGGTATTTTAGAAACTCTAGGAATTCTGCAACATTCAAATCGGCAGAAAGGGAACTGTAATTTCGGAGAAGCTACATAATCTGTAGAAATTGGCACGGCTAGGGAATTTGAGTAGAAGGAGTTTGAAATGCAGGAATTGCAATTCGTATAATTAGGAAAATAAAATTGGAAGCAATTTGGAAGTCTAAAACTGAACGGAAATTTCTAAATTCCTCAAGCCCTAGATAGTGTTTATTTTCTTCTTTATTACATTGTCATATCATCTTTCCACACCCTCTTGCTTTCTTATGTTTTATTGTGATTTCCCACGAGTTATACTTCATGATGATAAGCCTTTGGAGTCACGGATACTTATGATCTAGTGATGGAGAGTAGAAAATATGCAAGCATATGGTAGTGAAACATCATTAGTTGCATTGAGTGAAACCCCATTTACTTACATGCTATTGAGAGTGAGAGCACCACCTTACGCACCCTATATCTTGTGAGGATTGCATCATGTTTTAGTTAATCATGTGTTTGAAATCACCATGCTTATTGACTTATGTGTGAATCGGATCTATTGTGCCTTGGTTTAAATAAACTTGATAAGCCTAAGTAACTACTTTTTACTTTCTTTTGAAGCTACGATATGAGTTACTTAGGGAGAAGTTGTTTCCTTTGCTTGCCCGGGACGTGCAAGAATAAGTGTTGGGGAATTGATAACACTCAATTTTGTAGTTTATATTGGCTTTAATAATTGATGATTCTATCCTCTTATTGTTTAATTGTCGAGAATTAGCACATTTTATGAGCAGGACTTGTTTTGGACTATAATAATCATTCCTACATAATTTGGATTGATTTTTAACATTTTTTGATGTCTTCTTGTAGGATACAACCGAGTATAGGCGTGTCGCTCTCCTTCCGTTAGACGACACGGGCATGTCGTCTTGGCGGTAGAAAGTTAAAATTTCAGCGAAAATTTTGGGCCGGAATAAAAGAAGTGAAGGCGGTAAAAAAAAAAGAAAAGGGGGGAACTAGATCCGATCTGCAGCCACTTCTTGCATCCACCGGAGCAGAGGCAAGGGATTCCTCTTCGTTTCGTTCATCTCCGATCTGCAGCCACTTCACGCATCCACCGGAGCGGAGGCAAGGGATTCCTCTTCGTTTCGTTCATCTCCGATCTGCAGCCACTTCACGCATCCACCGGAGCGGAGATTCAATTCCGGATAGCATCAAAGATCGAGGATTCTCTTCTTAGGAGCACAAAACGTGGAGTTCGCATCACTTCACTTTGACCTGTGGTAAGAGACACAGGGAGATTTACTAGATCTAACTTCCTTTACATTTCTGAGCATTGATTAGATTTGTTTGTCTTGTTGAGTGTTTGGTTAAATTTCCCTATCATTTTCTAGATGTTGATTGGTTTTAGTTTTTATCCGTTTATTCAGTTGTTGCATTGATTTAGTCATTGGTTGATCTTTACTTCAAGAATGCACATAATTCATTATGCTTCGTGTTCTTTCTTGTTTTTTCCTTGAGATTAGATGATTTAGGAATCAATACACAACCCCCCCTTCTGTTCAATCTAAAAAAAAAAAAAAAATCAAAACTGCATTAACCACTGGAATTACCGTACACCGTCTTCAATCGTTGGGAGATGACTCGAGTTATCCTATACTACTTTAGTTAGGGGGATTCGGTATTACTAAATTGGTTGAGCTCATTTAGACGACAATCTGAACCCTACACCACATATCATGTTCCTTATCATAACATATCTTATTTCTTTTAATAACATATCATGTTCCTTATCATAACATATCATATTTCTTTTCATAAACATGTTCCTTTTCATGGAATATAACATTTATCTTCCTATACATATCATGTTCCTTATCATGGCTTATCATGTTCCTTCTTCATAGCATATCATGTTCCTTCTTCATAGCATATCATCTTCCTTTTCATAACATAAAGAGTGCTCTTAGTCCCCATTCATAGGGAAGCATCTCTTAGGCATTCATCATACATACTTCTTCATCATGATGCGATGAGCATAACATAATTATACATTCATACAATTAACATGGACATAAGGTAGTGACATAAACCAATCATGCTATCACAAAGTCTAGCTAACATCATATTTTCATTTTATCTACATGTAGCATGGCATGGAGGATTAGTAGAGGGCATGTACATGGGCTGGCCGAAACCCTAAGGGAGGGTTCG
Source organism: Wurfbainia villosa (assembly GCA_025175895.1). Classification (NCBI taxonomy): domain Eukaryota; kingdom Viridiplantae; phylum Streptophyta; class Magnoliopsida; order Zingiberales; family Zingiberaceae; genus Wurfbainia; species Wurfbainia villosa. The sequence goes on from CM045995.1 coordinate 31,821,286, forward strand.
TAGGAGTTTACATGCTAAAACAACTTGTGCAAGGTCTACTTAACATCATACTGTTGGGATGTATACTGAAAAGTCTATCTTTTGTATGAACATCTTTATTTTTAAATAAGAATCGAATGATCATTGTTTGCATATTTTTATGGTTATGCATATTGTCTAATACATTACATTGTAGATAACATGGTGTGTGGTGTCACACGGGAGATAATGTTATCGACTCCTTGTAAAGTATAAGTAAAGGTTCACAACCGAGATGGCTTTGGACAAACCATTGGTATGGTTGTAGTGTGATTTGGTATTGGTTTGTCTTGACCATAAAATCACACTGGTACACTTTGTGTGTATTGAGCAGGACCGACTTAGAGGTGATTCGATTTATTGCAGACTACATAATCGAATCGGACCTCGTATATTATATTGTACACACTCTTAATCTTGATATAATAACGGTCACATATACTTAGTATTCATTTCTTTAATTTACCAATGGGCGAGATTTATAGATTAAATCGATAGGCTCGGTAAGTTGGGATATGATATTATGTATATGATGTGCCGTTGATTATAGGAGGAAACCGTGTCCTATATATTAGGATGATGATGTCCCCTTGTGGAGCTCATAAGGTTCATCATGTAAACCCTGCACGTGGACTTGATCCGGCATGATGAAAAGGTTGAGTGGTACTACTCATGGAGTTAGATGTGGATTAATTAATGGTCAGTTAATTAATTAATCGACGAACATTTGAGATCTTAAACACGGGGAGAAAATATACATATAATAGATGGAACCCATATTAACTTATGGGGGTTGGCGAGGTAGATTAATGAAAATCCTTTAGTGGATTGGATAATCATTAATGGATCAGACTTTATGTGGGCTTGATCCATTGGGTGGCCAAGATCCAACTCCTCCTCATGGTTCCTATTGTAGCCTATTAATACGTCATGAAGCCTAGGTCCAATGGATGGAAACAAAACTCTAGATCCAAAGTTAGAGATTAAATCTCTAGATCCGACGATTAAGATTAAATCTCTAGATCCGACGGTTGAGATTAAATCCCTAGAACCAATGGTGGAGATTAAAACAAGGCTTATCCCTAAACTCTATAAAAGGATCCTTTAGGGTTGGCGTGGAGAATCAATCAAGGGAAGCAAGGGTGTTAGGAGTTGGCGGCAAGAGGTTGGAGCTAGGGTTTGGAGCTTGGTGGCACCAAATAAGGAAATTCTTTAATTCTCTTCTTCTTCTCCATTGGTGGCCGACGTCCATACATCCCCTCTCCTCCCTTGGCCGGCGTCAAAAGACAGCTCTCCTCTTCTCCTTGGCCGGTGGAACCAAGGCTTAGGGTCCTCCCTTGGAGCTTTGGCCGACATTCATCTTTTCTACCTTCTCCTTGTTGGCCGGCGGCAAACAACTTGGTTGTTGCTTGTTGGTTGGCTAATCAAGGAGAAGAGTCTTGTTTCTATTCTTCCTCTTGCTCGGAATGAGCAAGGAAGGAATATTGGTGATCTTGGAGCTTCAACTTTTGGTAGATCGTCGCCCACACGACGTCCGAAAGGAGGAAGGTCATACAATAGAAGATCAAGAGGTATAACACTTATCTATCTTCATATGTTACATGTTTGTAATTGTTTTTCAATTATATATGCATGATATATTCTATTTTGTAGCTAATATAACTTGGACCCCGAACATAAACACAAAAGATGACGATCCATACATCGTCTATTCCGTGGCTACTCGTAGAATAGATGTTGGTCGCTTGAACAACAAGTTTTTTCAAGTGACTACTCTAATCGAATAGCACGATGATGACAAGGTTTCTTGGGCAATCCCTCTTGTAAAATACCAGAAAATATATATATATATATTCCTCGGTAATTGATAAAATATCTTGTGGAATTTTTTAAGAATTTTTAGAAATTTTTCTGGATTTAAACGGAGGTCTTATGGACATTTTATGGGGATAAAGTTGATAGGCTTTTGTAAAGCATGCTTATACTATCTTCTAGGAATTAATGGATTTAATAAAAACCATTTAGTTTTCCCTCGATCCCTTTCGTTTTCCCCCGAACGACCGATCTTCTTCTTCTTCTTTTCCCGATCGCGCCACACCTCACGCCCTTCTCTTCCCCTCCCGATCTCGATCCTTCGGCTCTCGTGTGATTCATCACGGCGACGACGTCTCCATCACCGCCTCTCCCTCGCGTGCCGGCCACGACAGTCGCCACGCCCCGTCGCCGCACCTCATCACCGTGCCTCGTCGCTGTTCCCTCTCTCTCGCCATGTCATTGCCCATGGCCATCACCCTCCTCACCTAACCGCTGCCCCGCAACCGTCCACGGCCTCTCGAGGTTCTCGAGCAGAGCACCTCCTGTTCTGCCATCCCTACGTGCGAGCACAACAACATCACCTTCCCTATCACCATCGATCGTGGCTTTCCCCATGTGATATTCAGGCGTGTGCCCTCACGGGGAGCGAGTGCTTTCACTGGGAGCTTGGAGAGCGACGACGGCGACACTTTGTTTCGAAGGAGGGCTGGAGTCTGCGTCGGCAGTATTATGAATCGGGAGTTGTTCTTCTCAGTGGTCGCCGGAGCAAGGTTAGGGCAGTAGGATTCCGGCGAATTTATGAATTTGGGGGATTGCTCTGTTGGTGGTCATCGGAGCTCATGGGTTTTTTTTTTCCGGCGGACAGAACAAGTAGGGAGACAACAAGGTGGCTGCCGGTGGATTCCAATGACTGGTGAGCTGTGATTTACCTTTTTCTCTTCATCCTTATTGTTGTGTCTTATGTTGAATCAATGTTTAGGGGGGGCTGACCGATGGTTGTCGATGGTGCCTACCCGATAGGTGGCTGAGCGGCTGTGAGCAGGGAGAATTGCCGACTGTGAGGGCTCTTCCGGTGAACAGAGCAAGCTGTGAAGGGGTCGAGGTTGAGGTAAGGTTTATGTTGATCCATGATTTTACCATGTCTTGTATGCTACATATATGGCTGTGATATGGATTTGTTTACAGCTGCGGGAAGTTTTCTTGATAGGTTGTGGGATATGGAAACTACGTTAGGAGAGTTGAGATCAAGAAGTAGTACCGGGGAAACTCGACTAGGTAAGTAGGATTTGGTTGTTCATAGTTGTATATAAGTTTTCTTAGTAAACTAATCTGGATGTATTCTAGCTATGCCACCATATCCAATCTGACTAATAGGATGATGATGCTATTAGTTCTATTTGTGAATATATATAAATATGGAGTGTTTGGGGTATCTTAGAGATAACCGTGAATTATATGAATCCATAAAAAGGGAATGATTATTAGGGGTTAACTAATCAGGGTTTGGATTGATTCAGGATTATCGAGGTTAATCGAGTATGTATTGACTTTATTACCGAGTGTATGTTAAACTTGGTTATATGATGTGTTATTGTGTGCAGGAAGTTGAATCGAGATAAATTCTTGGACATGAAGGCAAATTATATTTCGAGATACTCGACATCAACAAGTGGGTAATTTCCTACCTAGTCCGGGTAGATGTATTGCATTCAGATTTAGTCATAGATATGAGCATGTTAGGTGTTCATATTGCCTTGACCCTGCTCTTATTATCGTATGCTTGATCCTTTATCGTTGGCTATTAACTCCATTGCTGATATCATGTTTATTTTATCATGATTAGGAGTTATACATATAGGTGATGTAAGTAACTTAGAATTTGTTTAAGTTAAGTGCAAATAGTAAAGTCCGAATGACAACCTGATTGTACATTGGACAAAATGGTCATCCGTAAGTAGATAATGTCTTGAACCTACGGTTAATCCTAGTACCCCTAGGTTGCATGTTTACCACTGACTATGTATTGTATAAATGGTCAAGTGAATGGTACTTAATGTGTCGCTACGGACCTGTGGTCCTAGCTTGATAATCGGTTTGAGTACGACTCTCTATCGGATAGAGAGTGCGTTGATCAGTCGAGTACGACTATCTATTGGATAGAGAGTGCGTCGATCAGTTGGGTACGACTCTCTATTGGAGAGAGAGTTATGATCAATCGAGTACGACTCTCTACAGGATAGAGAGTTCATCGATCAGTCGAGTATGACTCTCTATAGGATAGAGAGTGCGTCGTTCAGTTGAGTACAACTCTCTACAGGATAGAGAGTATTGATTAGATGGGTATGACTCTCTGCTGAACAGAGAGTCTGTGGTAGATGGTTGTACATGTGACAGCATACACATGTCATTTGCATGCATTTTGACGGCATAGTCTCCCTTGGGGTTGAGAGAGTCGTCAGTCATCTTGCCTCCCAGTGCACTCCTCGAGGAGTAACTTGCGTGAGGGGAAGAGCATCTGTTGTGCCACACTCTTCCACTATAGACGGTGGTAGTTGGAGTTGCGTATAGTTGTCCTGGGTGCGTGGTACTCGACCACTCATTGGTAGTGTTAGTCAGAGTGGCCAGCAGTAGGGACCCCCATTGTGTAGCGAGCTCTTTACGCTCATATGCTACTTGATCATATTGCCCACTCAGCCACTCTATAGCAGTGGTTGGTGTGAGTTGGGACAGTTGTCATGTCGTGCCACCTAGGCCACACTGGAGTCGTGGTAGCGAGTAGGGGTGAGCAAACATGACCATGCATGTTTCGTTGCCGTATCTGATGAAACTTTGCATATTACCATATATATATACATATATGCATGTATATATATATATGGATGGTTGAGATTAATATATATATAGATGAGGTATATATATATATGATTATTGTGATGTTGCATTTGATTGTACTATGCTTGCTGCATTTGGGTGTACATTATATTCATGCATGTTTCTTGCATTTGTTATACGATTGTGTCGGATACTGGTATGGGTTGGACATACCATTAGATACCTTGACCTGTAGCTAGAGTATATTGTTAGTTGATCTACTCTTCATGTTATATATATATATGTTTGATATATGTTCAGGTTGGATCAGAGTAGCGTAGCAGACTTTAGGTATGTCTGCATTTTTATGTTGTTTATTTGGTTAGACGGTATATGCTTGTATTTGTATACTATGCTGATATACCTATTGTACATCTAGATATGTCATTGAAATACATGTGATATTACATATATACATGTTTTCTATTACCTGCTGAGTTTTACTGACCACCCCCGCGGACCTTGGGTTTTTCTGTCGCCCAGGTAACAAGTAGCCGACTTCGTGATGGACTTGGAGCACTGCTGGCTGACATCATCTCATCTCAACTCTGAGAGTCCGAATTCTTGGTGTTCTCTTTGGTGTTCCGTTATGGATTTGTTTTATGTGATGTACGCACATGTTGGTGCGGGTTTTGCCGAGGTTTTCTTTATGTTCTTGTGTTAGTCATACCGGTATGCATGTGTGGGATTGTATTGTTGTAGGATACACTTCCATCCAGTAGTCTGTTCCACTCTGGGGTTCCCATTTGAGCTGGTCTGGATGATGTACTTCCTAGACCATTTTCCCCTCGTATGGTACTTGGTAGGCAGGAAACCATTGTGACCGCTGGTGTACATATCTTTTCAATAATAATCTGGGCTATTGCTTCCCCTGCTTGTATGAATAGCTCTTTATCTTGCATATTGAAAACGAGAATTTTTACCTCCCCTCTGTAATCAGAGTCAATTGCTCCTGCTCCGACTACAATTCCCTTCTTCCATGCACTGCCCGATCTTGCCATAATGTGTCCGAAATATCCTTCGGGTATAGCAAATGCCAAACCTGTGTACAGTAGAGACCTTTCCCAAGGTTTGATTAGATAATTATTGCAAATATGAAGATCATACCCCGCAGCTCCTGAAGTTCTTCTGACTGGGGCTATGGCTTCTGCATGCATTCGCATAACCTCTAGCACGGGTTCCTCATCAATTAGTACTGAGAGAATTTCTCCCTCTAAGCAATCTTCCACATCATCTTGATTAGTTGCTGTGATTGCTCTTGGTTTTGCTATGGGCGTAAGCATCGTCTCAGGTTTTCTTTCCAATTCCGAAAGTCGATCCTTTCTTTTGGTATCAGAGCAAGTTTGAAGTATGCAGGGCTAAGAGCCCAAGTTCTAGGCAAAGGTAATCGGTTCATAACTTATCTAAGTTTTTCTCACAGAAACTTTAAAATTCTGAAGTTTGTTCCTGAGGAGTATTTAGCGGGATGAAAGGTGGAGACTCGACATGCATCCTTGGTTCGGATTTATCCACAAGGCTAGTAAGTGCGTAAGACGGTAAGCCCGAAATCCCAAATTAAGGATATCCTCAGAACTAATTAAAGGATTAGAAGACAGAGTGTATCTATACTTATCTTTATAATAAGGCGACCGACCTATTAATTGATTGCAAAAGACTGCAGTTCTTATAAGTCTCCAAGGGAGCCAAGACCGTCAGGTGAGCATGAAAATTTTATAGGTCCTAAGCTGTAAGTAAAGATTAAGTAAGGTATTTTCTTAATGAGTGAAAAATTTGAGAAAAGCATTAGAGAATGGTATGAGAAACCCGAGAACCTGAGCCTAGAATTCCTTAAACTTGCAAACAAACCAAACCCGACAACCAGTGATCTAGCCAATAATTTGACATGACACTAGGAGATGGTATACAAATGGTCCTAGGTGGTAACTTCATCAGAAGCATGCAGGGAGGAGTTCGAATTGAAGGCAATACTGTCACTTTCTACAAAAACATAACCACCATTTCAACGAGTCCAGTAACTGTTTCAGCACTAGAAGAACTACAGCTGGAAGAAATGGAGTATATTGAAATAAAAGAAAAGGTATTCTTTACTGCCACACCTTCTAATACTTTTGTTTTGCAAAAGCATGGACCATTATTGCACAGGTTGAAAGAGCAGGTATTTATTGGGGATAACCCACTAAAGCACTGGGAAAAGAATGGAATCTTATGCAAAATTGATGTGATAAATCCAGACATTACTATACAGGATAAGCCATTATCCCATGTGACACCTGCAATGAAAACAGCTTTTCAGAAGCACGTTGATATACTGCTGGAATTAAAAGTTATTCGACCAAGCAAAAGCAGACACAGGACCATGGCAATGATTGTCCAGTCTGGCACCAGCATAAATCCTATTACTGGCAAAGAAGAAAAAGGCAAGGAACGTATGGTATTCAATTACAGAACACTTAATGATAATACGTACAAAGATCAATACAGTTTGCCAGGGATTAATACAATTCTGAAGAAGGTCGGAAACTCAAAAATTTATTCCAAATTCGACTTGAAATCTGGTTTTCATCAAGTCGCAATGGATCCTGCATCCATAGAATGGACGGCCTTTATCTGTCCATCAGGCTTATATGAATGGTCTACGTCCAACCCATACAAGAGTCTTGATTTTATGGGAGCAAGAATTGGGAAATTCCGGAGAAGCTATAATAGTGACAACCAATGGACACTACCCTCAGCACAACAAACGACATGTGCTATGCTTATTCTTCCTAATAATATTGGAATGTATAATGATGTCATTTCCAGATGGGAATCCATAACTACAAATGTGGTGGATTCAAAAATATGGCCTGATCGTAGAACAAAGGTGCAGTATATTGAGAATTTACTGGGGGAAATTGAGAAGAAAACATTCATACAATGGCGAATGATCGTTTCCGCTATGTATTTGTTGTGGTAGTTATTTTTATGTTGTTGTGGTTTGGTGATATTGTTATATATATTGTTGTTATTGTGGGCCTACGAGCCTTGTATTAACCCAAAATGTTGCCACGTACAGGGGAGATGTCGTCCGTTTGATTTTCGACTCGGCATGCTCTCGGGGCGTGACACCTCTTGTCAAGGATAAATTTTTTTATCCGGGGACATAGAAGGGAATTGGGAAGCGAAGTTTCCCCTTCCAACATGTGGTATCAGAGCCACAGTTTCCGGTTTTGTGTGTTTAGGATTCGGTTACTTGTATGCACTTTTCATATATTATATGTGCCGGATAATAGTAGGATATGCGTAGGTTAACTTTTTGGATGCAGGCATAAGATCCAACTATTATGGCCATATGTGTGTATGTGATTGTATGTGTGTAAATATATATTTTTTTGAATCCACGGGGTTAACGAGGCTAGTATTTGATATTTTGTAAATTAGATACGACATTGTTTAGCCACTCTTTTTATTTTAGTTTACTTTCGATCTAGATTTCATGCACACTCCCTCGTGGAGTATAGGATCAATGGATGTAAATTAAAATAGATTTTAGTCTCGGCTCGGATCTCCGGATGGCTCGTACATGGCGTAGGAGGAGCGGACGAGAAGGCGATACGACGGGAGACATATTGAAGACAAAAGCCATAATAGTTGGGAAATTTTTATTTTTCATATTTATTCCTTATTGTTTGATATGCATGTCATAGGCTAGAAAATTCCACAATTTCAAATTACTAAGTGGGAGAGGGAAATTTTTATAAATTCCCACGGCCTCTATTACCATTTTGTAAGTGATGCAAACAAACTTACGCGTCGGCTCTGAGTGCTTTCCTCCCCATCGGATGAGTTTGCTTGCAGATCACAAGGTTGAATATGGTTATAGGAAATTATTAAAGAGTGTGTGTACTTCCCCATCGGAAGGCACATAACCTGAGATAATTACCTTGGTACCGAGTAATGGTGAACACTTAGATACAAATATAAGTATCCTCCCCATCGGAGTCAATGCTTTTATTTGTAGGGCCAAAGAGGAACCAACTATTAATTTTACTTGTCAAAAAGTTAGGTTGACAAGATAGTAAAATTAATGGGTAAAATCTCCTCTTACAAATGTAGAATTCGCATACGTCCACACTATCGTGACATACGATATTCTCGGTGTTTTGAGGTGTTGGTTGATTTTAAAATATTATTATTTGAGGAATCAATAATTTTTTGAAATCTAATGTTTTGATCTATGTGATTCTTAGGTTTTCTTTCAAAATGACTTTCAACCCGCTTGCTGTGATACTAAAAGAGAATAAACTTACTGGACCCAACTATGTTGATTGGAAGAGGAATCTAGACATTGTCTTGACTGCTGAGGAATACAAATATGTACTCCTCGAAGAGTACCCTACTAAACCTGCGACAGTTACATATTGCTAAAGAGTGAAAGAACATAAGAAGTGGATAAAGGCGAGTGAGATGTGCGGTGTTACATTTTGGCATCTGTCAAATGTCTTGCCATCTCGACATCAAGCCATGCCCACTGCTTATGACATGATGCTCAATCTCAAAGAGCTTTTCGAACACCAGAATCGAGCTGCTAGGCAGGAAGCCATGAGGAACTTGATGACGACCACCATGATCGAGGGAACACCCGTGTGGGATAATGTTCTCAAGATGATGGCTCATTTGAATGAGTTGGAAGTCCTCAGAGCTGAGATCGATGGGGAAACCCAGGTCGATATCATTCTCTAGTCTCTACCTAGGAGTTTTGAGCAGTTTCTCCTGAACTACAACATGAACAAAAGGTTGTATTCGTTGGTGGAACTTCTGTCAGAACTCCAGGCGGTAGAGGGGCTTTTTCGTCAGAGTGTTGAGGCGCATGCCATGGTGACCCGAAAGGTTTCTGCTTCTAAGTCGAAAGGTAAGAAGAAGAAGAAACAAACTGGGACAAAGGCGGTGGGAGGAACTCAGAGAGGAGTGAAGAAGTCAAAAGGCAAGTGCTTCACTTGTAAACAGACTGGACACTGGAAGAAGGACTGCCCCAACCGCAAGAAGAACAAAGGTATATCTTTTGGTCTAGTCGTTAAAACATGTTTAGCGGTGTTATCTATCGGCACCTGGTGTGTAGATACAGTTGCCACTGATCATGTCTGCAATACTTTGTAGGGGTTCCAGAAAACCAGACTACTGGCTGAGGGGGAGATTACCGTGTACTTGGGCGATGCCACGAAGGTGGCGATTGTTGCAGTGGGAGACGTTCATTTATCTTTTGAGAAAAATAAAGTTTTGGTTCTTAATAATTGCCTTTATGTACCTTTATTTAGAAAGAATTTAATTTCAGTTTCTAAATTGTTTATGGATGGATATTCTATTTCTTTTAATGACAGAGTTGTTATAAAAAGGAATAGGGACATTATCTGTTTGGGTGCATTAATAGGAAATCTATATACACTTGAACCAAAAGCTCCCACGATGCAAATAGAAGTTAATAACTCATCTTCTAATTCCAATAAGAGAAAAGAACCTTCGAAGATGAACCAAACATATCTTTGGCATCTTAGGCTTGGTCATATTAACCTAAGTAGAATTCAAAGGTTGATAGCTGATGGACCTCTGGGTTCATTAGTGGTGGAAGAATTCCCAACCTGTGAATCCTGCTTGGAGGGTAAAATGACCAAGAGGTCTTTTAAGGCCAAGGGGTATAGAGCCAAAGATGTGTTAGAATTGGTTCATTCTGATTTGTGTGGTCCTATGTCTATCTAGGCTAGAGATGGTTTTGAGTATTTCATCTCTTTTATAGACGATTATTCGAGATATGGATACATTTACCTGATGCGCCGCAAGTCTGAATGCTTTGACAAGTTCAAAGAATTCAAGGCTGATGTGGAGAAACATCAAGGTAAAAGTATCAAGACACTACGATCTGATCGTGATGGTGAGTACCTCTTGGGAGAGTTTAGGAATTACTTATCAGAAGTTGGGATTCAATCCCAATTGTCTGCACCTGACACACCCTAGCAGAATGGTGTAGCAGAACTAAGGAATATGACTCTTATGGAGATGGTTAGATCGATGATGAGTTATTCTGAGTTGCTAGATTCGTTCTAGGGATATGCTCTAGATACGACAGTCTACATTCTGAACTTTGTTCCATCTAAATCAGTACCTTCTACTCCCACAGAATTGTGGACTGGGCGAAAGCCTTGTCTAAGACATATTCGGATATGGGGGAGTCTAGCACATGTGCTGAAGGCGGATGCTGGAAAGTTAGAACATCGTACAGAAGTATGCATGTTCGTTGGCTATCCTAGAGGAACGAAGGGTGGTTGGTTTTATAGTCCAAAAGATCAGAGGGTGATCGTTAGCACGAGCTATGAGTAAAATTGCTTTATGCATGGAGGAACCCCTGAAAAGGGGAAGTTCGGTCAAGACTTCATTTACGCACCAGAGCGAGCAAGTGGATACGACATACTTGAGAAGTCATCGCACTCCAATGATCACACGAAAAGAGGATACACAAGGTATAACTCTCCCACTCGAGGGAGGGGCTTGTACAATATAAATTCTTTAGAGAATCTCTGATTTGGTCCATGGCAAACATGAACCTGATCCCTAGACATATGACGAGGAAATCCAAGATAAAGATGCAACATCTTGGCAAAGTGCAATGAATACTGAGATTGAATCTATGGATTCAAATCAGGTCTGGGAGCTAGTGGAACCACCCGATGGTGTAAAAACCATTCGATGCAAGTGGATCTACAAAAGAAAAAGAGGAATAGACGGGATGGTTGAGACCTTCAAAGCGAGGCTTGTTGCGAAAGGGTATACTCAGAAAGAGGGTATCGATTATGAGGAGACATTTTCGCCGGTGGCCACGCTTAAGTCTATCCGGATTCTCTTATGCATTGTAGCTCATATGGATTATGAGGTGTGGCAGATGGATGCCAAGATAGCTTTCCTTAATGGAAGTCTTGAGGAAAACATCTATATGAAGCAACTAGAGGATTCATTGCGAAAGGCAAAGAGCATCTTGTATGTAAGCTTAATCGGTCCATTTATGGATTGAAGCAAGCTTCAAGGTCTTGGAACATCCGATTTGATGAAGTAATCCAGTCTTATGGATTTATTCAAAGTCCAGATGAGTCTTGTTTATACAATAGATGTGAAGGAAATGTAGTGGTATTTTTTGTACTATACGTAGATGACATTTTGTTGATTGGCAACAATATCAAGGTGTTATCGGACGTAAGAGTATTGTTGTCCAAACAGTTTGATATGAAGGACTTGGGAGAAGTGGGACACATCCTTGGGATCAAGGTTATAAGGGATCGCAGAAAAAAGTGGTTATGCTTATCCCAAGCATCATACATAGACACAATAATGGATCGTTTTAGCATGCAAAACTCTAAGAAAGGTTTTCTACCTTTCAGGGTTGGAGTTCCTTTATCTAAGGAGATGTGTCTTAGAACATCTGAGGAAATAGAGGAGATAAGGGCGGTTCCTTATGCCTCACCAGTAGGAAGCCGCATGTATGCGATGTTATGTACGAGACCAGATATCTGCTTTGTAACGCCCGTAAAATTCCTAGCAATTTTACAAGAATTTTTGGCTTGATGATAATGGGCTTTATGTGGGTTTTTTTTCAAAATAAAAGAAAAATAAGCCAAAAAGAGATGCAAGACCTAGGAATTGAACCCCAAACCTCTAGAGATAGCCAAACCCTATAGATGCACCCACTAACCAGAAGCCCAATAGGATTATATAATTAAGGAAGAGGGGAAACTATAGATAAGTGGGACTAAAGGTAAATGAAGATGCATAGAAAAGAAAAGAGAAACTTCTCTTCCTCCCCTTTATAAAGAAGAGGGAAGATTGAATTTGGTCACTTCCTCTCTTCTTTCCTTCTTCTCACCGAAACCCTAGAAGCTCTCCCTCTCCATTTTCTTCCTCCCTTGGCCGAAACTCCTCCAAGCAAGAAGAAAGGGCTAGGGTTTGTGTTAGGTCATCTTCTTCACACTACAAGCAAAGCGAAGGAAGTAAGTATCCCCTCACCTGCATACGAGTAGCTTATCGATTGATGTTTTGTGTCAAATTTTCCATGATCCATTCGGCCAAGCTATGAATTAGGGTCTCAATGAAGCTCTATGCTATGTTTATGCTATGTTTTATAACTAGATGATGATGTTAGGGGTTAAAGTGGATTAGGACAAAAGTTAACCCTAATAAACACTAAAGACCTATTCGGCCAAACCCTACTTTTAGGGTTTCAATGAAGTTCCATGCCATGTTTTTATAACTAGATGATGATGTTAGGGGTTAAAGTGGATTAGGACAAAAGTTAACCCTAATAAACACTAAAGACCTATTCGGCCAAACCCTACTTTTAGCGTTTCAATGAAGTTCCATGCCATGTTTTTATAACTAGATGATGATGTTAGGGGTTAAAGTGGATTAGGACAAAAGTTAACCCTAATAAACACTAAAGACCTATTCTGCCAAACCCTACTTTTAGGGTTTCAATGAAGTTCCATGCCATGTTTTTATAACTAGATGATGATGTTAGGGGTTAAAGTGGATTAGGATATGTTAATGAAATGAAGCATGATGTGTATGAAATGAAGTACGCTATGCTATGAAATGAAGTATGATATGCTATGTTAATGAAATGAAGCATGATGTGTATGAAATGAAGTATGCTATGCTATGTTAATGAAATGAAGCATGATGTGTATGAAATGAAGTATGCTATGCTATGAAATGAAGTATGATATGCTATGTTAATGAAATGAAGCATGATGTGTATGAAATGAAGTATGATATGCTATGAAATGAAGTATGATATGCTATGTTAATGAAATGAAGCATGATGTGTATGAAATGAAGTATGCTATGCTATGTTAATGAAATGAAGCATGATGTGTTGTGAAACGAAGTATGCTATGCTATGTTAATGAAATAAGCTATGATGTAAAAATAAGCATATAAGTATTTTACCTTCTGCATGGCTTGTACCAAGACCTTAACAAGGTCCAAGAAGGGATGGGCTCCTAAGATGCCCTAGGTCGATGGAATAAGACTCGGGCCTAGGATGGGCTTCTATGTATGATTGCCCCTAGGTCGATGGAATAAGATTCGGGCCTAGTACGGGATGGGCTCCAAGATGCCTTAGGTCGATGGAGTAAGACTCGGGCCTAGGATGGGCTTCTACGTTATAACGATTGCCCCTAGGTCGATGGAATAAGACTCAGGCCTAGAAACCTATTAGGTTCGAGACTTGCTACCTCGGGCCTATTTAGGGATGCGCGCTATGATAATGAAAAAGTGGTACAATGCCGGGCCCAAATATGTTGAGATTTATGTTTACATACCTAAAATTATATGTTTTCAAAGCATCCTGCATATGTGTACACATGTTATGTTCGATGATATGTTAAGAATGTTACATGTTTCTATTATCTATGTCACTTCCTAGGTTTGATGATACGATATGATGTTTAGGTCTACAAGTTATGTTTGATGATATGTTAGGAATGTTTACATGCTTATGTTATACACATTACATGTTATGTTTGATGATATACTATGATGTTTATGTTACTTAGTTACATACGATGCATGTCATGTTGATTAAGCATATATCCATGTTATGTTGCTAAGTTATGGATGATACATGTTATATGTACTTATGTTACTTATGCTACTGGTTAAGTTGATGACACCATGTATGTTACGTATTATCGCTTATATGTTATGTATGCCACATGCCATGATTAAAGATGATGTATGGTTTTGTGAGTAGGACAGGATCTTACTAAGCCTGTGTGCTTATAGTTGTCTTTCCCTCGTACTGCAGATAAGGGTAAGGGATGGATAAACTAAAGGGAGCAGCAGGAGGGGCCAATGTGTGTGGTAGTGGCATGGTGGAGAAGATCCGTTAGGTCTACATATATATGTGTTTACCTATGATGATGATGTCTATGGATGTCCTTATTATGCCTGCTCATGATGGTGTCGTTTAAGAACTTGAACTAAGCACTAAGTATCCATCTATGTTATGATGCATGTTCTATGTTAATAAGAAGAAGTAAAGAAGAAGTAAGAAGAAGTATCTATGTATGCTATGACGCATGCTCCATATGAAGAAGAAGAAGTATATATATATATATATATATATATATATATGTCAATGCATGTTTAGGTTTTAAAAGAAAAAAAAAATGTCTGAAGTCTTCCGCTGTATGTATGTATGTATGTATGTATGTATGGTCGCGTCACGCCCCGCCCCTCCGGATTCTGGGTCTGAAAAAGGGCGGGCGTGACATGCTTTGCCGTGGGCATGGTCAACAGATATCAGAGTAATCCACTACAGGGATATTGGACTACGGTAAATCATATATTGAAGTACCGGAGAAGGACTAGGGATTATATGTTGGTTTACCAGGCAGACCAATTACTCCCTGTGGGTTACACGAATTTTGACTTCCAATCTGATAGGGATAATAGTAAGTCTACCTCAGGTTTTGTGTTTACATTGGGAGGTGGAGCCATTGTATAGAGGAGTGTCAAGCAGAAATGCGTGGCGGACTCCACCATGGAAGCTGAGTATGTGGCAGCCTCTAAGGCGGCCAAAGAAGCTGTGTGGCTTAGGAACTTCCTGATGGACTTGGATTTGATTCTTGGTTTGTCCAGAACTATCACAATTTATTGTGATAATAGTGGTGCAGTTGCAAACTCGAAGGAACCACGAGCCCATAAGGCTAGTAAACACATAGAGTGCAAGTACCACCTGATACGAGAAATCGTAAAGAGAGGAGAACTTGTTGTGGCCAAGATTGCATCGGAGAAAAACCTGGCAGATCCTTTCACTAAGGCCCTTCCGGCGAGAGCTTTTGATAGACATGTGAAGGGAATGAGGATCAGATGTATGACAGTTTGAGGACAACATAGTCTTTTAGTATAAGTGGGAGATTGTTGGGATGTATACTGAAAAGTCTATCTTTTGTATGAACATCTTTATTTTGAAATAAGAATCACATGATCATTGTTTGCATATTTTTATGGTTATGCATATTGTCTAATACATTTAATTGTAGATAACATGGTGTGTGGTGTCACACGGGAGATCATGTTATCGGCTCCTTGTAAAGTATAAGTATAAGCTCACAACCGAGATGGCTTTGGACAAACCATTGGTATGGTTGTAGTGTGATTTGTTATTGGTTTGTCTTGACCATAAAATCACACTAGTACACTTCGTTTGTATTGAGCAGGACCGACATAGAGGTGATTTGATTTATTGCTGACTACATAATCGAATCGGATCTCAAATATTATATTTTACATACTCTTAATCTCGATATAATAACGGGCACATATACTTAGTATTCTTTTCTTTGATTTACTAATGGGCGAGATTTATAGATTAAATTGATAGGCTCGGCAAGTTGGGAAATGATATTATTTATATGATGTGTCATTGATTATTGGAAGAAACCATGTCCTATATATTAGGATGATGATGTCCCCTTGAGGAGCTCATAAGGTTCATCATGTAACCCTGCAGGTGGACTTGATCCGGCATGATGAAAAGGTTGAGTGACACAACTCATGGAGTTAGATGTTGATTAATTAATGGTCAGTAAATTAATTAATCGACGGATATTCGAGATCTTAACCATGGAGTGAAAATGTACATATAATATATGGAGCCCATATTAACTTATGGGGGTTGGTTAGGTAGATCAATGATAATCCTTTAGTGGATTGGATTATCATTAATGGATCGGACTTTATGTGGGCTTGATCCATTGGGTTGCCAAGATCCAACTCCTCCTCATGGTCCTTATTGTAGCCTATTAATACTCATGAAGCCAAGATCCAATGGATGGAAACAAAACTCTAAATCCAAAGGTAGAGATTAAATCTCTAGATCCGACGGTTAAGATTAAATTTCTAGATCCGACAGTTGAGATTAAATCCTTAGAACCAATGGTGGAGATTAATACAAGGCTTATCCCTAAACTCTATAAAAGGAGCATTTAGGGTTGGCGTGGAGAATCAATCAAGGGAAGCAAGGGTGTTAGGAGTTGGCGGCTAGAGGTTGGAGCTAGGGTTTTGAGCTTGGCGGCACCAAATAAGGAAATTCTTTCCTTCTCTTCTTCATCCCATTTGGTAGTCGGCGTCCATACAGCCTCTCTCCTCCCTTGGCCGTCGTCAAAACCCATCTCTCCTCTTCTCCTTGGCTGGTGGAACCAAGGCTTAGGGTCCTCCCTTGGAGCTTTTGCCGACATTCATCTTTTCTCCCTTCTCCTTGTTGGCCGGCGGCAAGCAACTTGCTTGTTGCTTGTTGGTTGGCTAAAGGAAGGAGAAGAGTCTTGTTTCTATTCTTCGTCTTGCTCGAAACGAGCAAGGAAGGAAGATTGGTGATCTTGGAGCTTCAACTTTTGGTAGATCGTCGCCCACACGATGTCCGAAAGGAGGAAGGTCATATAATAGAAGATCGAGAGGTATAATGTTAGGGCAATCTCTTGCCGTAATATGGTTTTGATCGTGTGGCAAAGGGTTTAAGTTAGTTTGATATGTTGATATGATATGTGCGTTGAAGTCGTGCATGACTTAGTAATTCGCACATGGAGCCGTGGCGAGTTTCACATCTCATGACTCGTGCCTTGAGTCGGTGAAGGATAGCTTTGCGGAAGCCGTGCGCTTGGAGCATCCGAGGGACCGCCGGACGAGAAGCTTGGAGTAAAGCCGGAGGAAGTAGACTTCGAGGCAAGAGACGCGAAGGAGCATTGCAGAGCCGTGCGCCTGATGCTGCCGAGGGACGTGGCCGAGAACGAAGAGAACTTCGAAGGCGAAGGACTCCGAGAAATGAGAGAGAGCGATTGTAACCCGGGGAAGGGTAGCTCTTAGGTGAAACTTGGCCATTTGGCCAAGTGTCGGATGGGTTTTCCCGACACCGCCGATCATTGCCATGTCATGGCGATCGCTTCAATCGAGTAAGTTCATTGGTATACAATCGACTGGATTGTAGCGTGATCGCCATACGTGGGCGGTCGGACGCCGTCTCGATCATTCCGAAAGCGTGATCGGTAGTAAATAAGGGTTCGACCGCATTAACCGTCGGCCGTGATCGGTCACGGAGGCAATAGTCGACTGATGAGGTCCATCAGTCGACTGCCAAGAGTTCCGTTGGACTACAACGGTCGGGATCCGACGTGTTCGGAGGCCGTTGTAGTAATGACGGATCGCGCAAGCGTGATGTGATGGCGGCAACGGAAGAAGTTAGCCCTCTCTATAAAAAGAGAGGGTGTAAGCCTTTGAGAGGCTAATGCTCATACTAAAAACGATCTTCCTAGTGCCCCACAAGCTCTAAACTCTTCTTACTTGTCTTTACTTCAATCCTATTGTAAGAAGAGTGATCTTGGTTGTAAAGGTTACCTCCACCTAGCTTTGTGCAAAGGAGAGACCGATAGTGATTGGTTTTGGCGGAGTGATTCACCGTGGACGAATCGGACCGTTGATTAGCGGCGTAGCCGTGAACCACGTTATACCATCGTGTTAGCGTTTGTTTTATTGTTTGTCTTTTGCTTTGTATTTGTATATTCCACTTGCGCTAACGTTTTGTAGACGAGCAATTTACGACGTCCAACGTACGAGGGCTATTCACCCCCCTCTAGCCGGCCATATCGATCCCCTACAAGTGGTATCAGAGCCAAGGTTGCTTGTCACCGGACTAACCGCCGCAACAAGCCCTACATCAAAAATGGCCGGCTCCAACATCCATCCTCCGAAGTTTGAAGGAGAATTCGCTTGGTGGAAGAAGCGAATGGAGGTATTTTTCGAAACGGATTTTGATATAATGATTACAATGGAATCCGGTTTCGTTTTGCCTAGGGATGAAGAAGGGAAGCCAATAGAGAAATCTAGGTGGACCAAGAGGCAAAGAGAGGAGCACCTTGCAAACTCCAAAGCCAAGCACCATCTCTACAATGTGCTCCCCCAACAAGAGATCAACGGATCGGAGAATGTGCTAGCGCCAAAGAGATGTGGGAGAAGCTTATAGAACTCCATGAAGGCACATCCGAGGCCAAGCTAGCAAGGAGAGACCTCCTCCGCTCCCAACTATCCAATATAAAACTAGAAAAGGGAGAAAAGGTAACCTCACTACACTCTAGGTTTAAAGAAATTTTAATTGGGCTAACAAGTGTAGGTGAGAAGCTATCAAACCGGGACATGCTCATGAAGGCTATAGATGCCTTTCCCCGGTCCTCAAAATGGAGCTCCATGGTGGACTCATTTTATATCTCCAAGAACCTAGAAGTGAGCACCTTGGAGGAATTCTTTTCAACCATGGAGCTTCACGAAACTAGGCTTGAAGGAATACAAGAGGAGCCTAGAGTTCAACCCTCAAGAGGAGTAGCCTTGATGGCAAATAAGGGGAAGAAGAAGATGGAAATCCCCTCCTCCTCCGATGACGAAGCGTCTTCCTCCTCCTCCATGGATAGCACCGAAGAAGCCTATATGGTAAGGAGGGTAAGACGTGCATTTAAGAATTTTAGATTTGATAAATCTAATGATAGGAATAGAAGACCAAGGGGGAAGGTCATATGCTATAATTGCCAAGGAGAAGGACACATAAGGGACAATTGTCCCCTCCTAAACAAAAGCAAAGAAGAGAAGAAAAAGAAAGAAGAGAAGAGGAAGAAGAAGAAGGGGATCAAGAGAAAGGAAGAAGAAAAGAAGACAAAGGAGAAGGGAAAGGCTAAGGCTCTCAAGGCAAGGACTTGGGATGATCCATCCTCATCCTCCTCCTCATCATCGGATGAGGAGAATGCCTTTGTCACCAATTTGGCCTTGATGGCCTTTGATGACTTGGATTGCTCTTCATCCGAAAATGAAGGATCAAGTTCAAATGGGGAGAGCTCAAATGAAGGGGGAGCTTCCACATCCTCCTCATCCGAAGAAGAGGACATGGAAACTATGGTAACCAACCTCTCACCTAATAAAATAGTTTCTATGATTTCTAGCTAGACTAAGGACTTATTTAGAGCTAAGAAGAAGAACAAAAGCATGCTAGATCAAATTAAGGACCTAGAACAAAAATTAGAAAAAGCATGCTTAAATCAAAATGAAAATAATTTTTCTTGCAATGATGATGCATGCTCACATGAATACATGCCATTTAATGTTAGTGATGCATGCATGAATGAAAATAGGGCTTTAAGAGAAAAGGTAGACTATTTGACAAAAGCCCTAGAAAAATTCACTATAGGCTCCAATACCCTTAACATGATAATTGGGAGCCAAAGGGCAAGTTTTAACAAGAAGGGCCTAGGATATAAAGAGAAGAAAAATGAGAAGGCCTATAAATGCCTAATAGCTAGGGGACAAGATAAGAAGAAAGTAATTGCTAGGAAATGGATCCCCAAGGAGTATTTAGTGAACCCAATAGGAAAGAATCTATTTTGGGTTCCAAAATCCATTCTTAAGGGTTAGAAAACCCTAGGGTAGTCAACCATATGAACTTGACCTATATCATATTTTGGTTGACTTAGGATGACGGGACAACATTTTTTAGATAGTGTTGGGTGATGATAACGTGCCCATAAATAGGTAATAATGCTTAAATCATGATGATTGATGTAATTCCTATGTACATTTACAATCATGATTTATGTTTTTTGATATTTGGCATGTTATCATGAGAAATAGGTTTAAATCATGCTTTAGGTGATAATTTGTTTATCATCATCATATAATACCTAATGCATGACTATTATTTGATGGATACATGAGTTTCATGATCATAATGTAGAATTAATTGATATATGTCATTATGATCATGTAGGATGTTAGGTTGATACTTAACCATGATAGAATTGCATGAATATATGGGTTAAGTATATACAAATACCCCCTAGGATGCATCTCACACCCACTATAGGCTACCTTGATTGCAAACTTAGCATGGGTGAGATGTTAGGATGATACAAATGTCCACTAATGCCTATGGCATTTAGATGGTCATTTAAAGTATCAAAATAGCAATAATAGACCAATCATGGGGAAGGCTTATGTTTAATTCATAGACATATTGCCCAAAGATCATGGTTGGATATTTCATATGTTTTCAAAACAATTTCTTATCTTAAAATACATGTATTCATGTTTTGAAACAATTGGATGCAAAACTAGGTAGCTAACTTGATACTAGAATGATCAAAAACCTAGTGGTTTTTAGAGCTTTTGGATTTTTGGCAAATATATGGAAATATAATGATTTTTCACGAAAACATATTTTTCACTGATAGATATACTTAAAATAAATATGTTCCCCAAATTTCATGATTTTTAGAATTTTCTGGAATTTATAATGCATTTCTGAAATTCGTCCAGAAAATCAGAAATTTGGATTCTTTAATGATCATTGCCATCGATAGCTGATCGTGGCCTAAATCAGAACATTGGAGGCCGAATTCAGTTTGTAAACCTACAACAAGTGGTAGAAATATACTTGATGCCATCAACAAGTGGTACCCAATTTTTAAATCAACTTGTCATATTTTTCCTCCATTATACTTGATGCCATGAGCTTATAACTTAGTGTTAATCTTTTTGATGGTGTCAAAGGGGGAGAAATAAGTATGTTTAAGTTAATCACTTTAGGGGGAGAAATATATTTTAAGGGGAGAAATATATGATAGGGGGAGAAAATTTGCATAGAGAGTTTCATGGATTAAGGGGGAGTTGCATGTTGCTATATCATGTTTATCTTTACATGCTTTCTTACCTTAGAATTTATATCAAATGTTTTTACCTAACTTAAACGGATTGCCACACATCAAAAAGGGGGAGATTGTTAGGGCAATCTCTTGCCGTAATATGATTTTGATGGTGTGGCAAAGGGTTTAAGTTAGTTTGATATGTTGATATGATATGTGCGTTGAAGTCGTGCAGGACTTAGTAATTCGCACATGGAGCCGTGGCGAGTTTCACATCTCATGACTCGTGCCTTGAGTCGGTGAAGGATAGCTTTGCGGAAGCCGTGCGCTTGGAGCATCCGAGGGACCGCCGGACGAGAAGCTTGGAGTAAAGCCGGAGGAAGTAGACTTCGAGGCAAGAGACGCGAAGGAGCATTGCAGAGCCGTGCGCCTGATGCTGCCGAGGGACGTGGCCGAGAACGAAGAGAACTTCGAAGGCGAAGGACTCCGAGAAATGAGAGTGAGCGATTGTAACCCGGGGAAGGGTAGCTCTTAGGTGAAACTTGGCCATTTGGCCAAGTGTCGGATGGGTTTTCCCGACACCAGTCGACTGCCATGTCATGGCAGTCGACTGCTCTGAGTCGAGTAAGTTCGACTGGTATACGACTGATTGGATTGTGGCCAGCAGTCGACTGCCATACGTGGCCGATCGCCAAGACCATCGATCATCAAAGCGATCGTGTCAATAAGGGTTCGGCCACAGAACCGTTCGTAGCCGACTGGGCAGTCGACTACGGAGGCAGCAGTCGACTGATGAGGTCCATCAGTCGACTGCCAAGAGTTCCGTTGGACTACAACGGTCGGGATCCGACGTGTTCGGAGGCCATTGTAGTGACGGCAGTCGACTGCCAAGGGCGGCAGTCGACTGATGGCGGCAAACGGGAAGAAGTTAGCCCTCTCTATAAAAAGAGAGGGTGTAAGCCTTTGAGAGGCTAATGCTCATACTAAAAACGATCTTCCTAGTGCCCCACAAGCTCTAAACTCTTCTTACTTGTCTTTACTTCAATCCTATTGTAAGAAGAGTGATCTTGGTTGTAAAGGTTACCTCCACCTAGCTTTGTGCAAAGGAGAGACCGATAGTGATTGGTTTTGGCGGAGTGATTCACCGTGGACGAATCGGACCGTGGATTAGCGGCGTAGCCGTGAACCACGTTATACCATCGTGTTAGCGTTTGTTTTATTGTTTGTCTTTTGCTTTGTATTTGTATATTCCGCTTGCTCTAACGTTTTGTAGACGAGCAATTTACGACGTCCAACGTACGAGGGCTATTCACCCCCCTCTAGCCGGCCATATCGATCCCCTACATATAACACTTATCTATCTTCATATGTTACATGTTTGTAATTGTTTTTCAATTATATATGCATGATATATTCTGTTTTGTGGCTAATATAACTTGGACTCGAACATAAACACAAAAGCCAGCGATCTGTACATCATCTATTCCGCGGCTATTCGTAAAATAGAGGTTGGTCGCTTGAACAACAAGTTTGTTCAAGAGACTACTCTAATCGAATAGCACGACGATGACAAGGTTGCTTGGGCAATCGCTCTTGTCAAGGATAATTTTTTTTTATCCGGGGACGTAAAAGGGATCGCATGAACAAGCGACCGAGTTGAAGTGGGAAGCGATGTTTTCCCTTCCTTCACATACTAAAATCATACACATATAGAGTATGGCATAAACACCATTAACAAGCATAACATGGTGTGGTCTAAACATCATGGGGTTCTAACAAAATTTTAAACCCTAAACAACTTGTAGAAGATCTAACTAACCACATGTTAATCTCCATTACATATAGATCATGGCATGGAAGGCCCTTAGGGGCCTAAATAGGTCTTGGCCGAGAGCTTCAAGGAACCTTAAGATCAATCACTTAAATCTAGCTTAGCTATCAACATGTTATCTTCATCTACATTCAAAACATAGCATGACTACATATAGATCATAGCATGGAAGACCATTAGGAGCCTAAATGGGTCTTGGCCGAGAGTTTCAAGAGGCTTAAAGATCCAACACATAAATCTAGCTTAGCTATCAACATATTATCTTCATCTACATTCAAAACATAACATGACTACATATAGATCATAGCATAGAAGACCTTCAGGAGCCTAAAAGGGGTCTTGGCCGAGAGTTTCAAGAGGCTTAAAGATCCAACACTTAAATCTAGCTTAGCTGTCAACATATTATCTTCATCTACATTCAAAACATAACATGACTACATATAGATCATAACATAGATGACCATTAGGAGCCTAAAAGGGGTCTTGGCCGAGAGTTTCAAGAAACTTTAAGATCAAACACTTAAACCAAACCTATCTACAAACATATTTTCATCATATTCATACAAGACATAGCATGGACAATCATGGGAAGCATGAAGGAGGTCTTGGCCGAAAGTTTCATAAAGGATTTTCTTAACAACCATCAACCTAAGCAACTTGTACTGCAGGTGAGGGGATACTTACATCCTTCGCTTTGTTTAGTAGTAGAATATACCCTAGGTTGTGCCAAGACTAGAGCTTTCTCCTAGCTTAGTTGGTTTTCGGAAATGGGAGAAGAGGGAGCTAGGGTTTCGGTGAGGAAGAAGAAGAGAAGGGGAGAATGACAAATTTTGTTTCTCTTGTCTCCTCATTCTCCTATTTATTCACTTGATAGTGTCCATTAGCCTCCCTTACCCCTTATCTATCATTTCCCATACCTTTCTAATAGCACAACCCTACTAGGCTTCTGGTTATTGGATGCATCTTAAGGTTTAGTTATCTACTTGGAGGTTTAGGGTTCAAACACTGGGCCATGCATCCTTTTTGGCTCTATTTCTTTTATTTTTTTTGAAGGAGACCACATAAAGCCCATTATAATCATCTAAAAATTCTTGTAAAATTGCTAGGAATTTTATGGGCGTTACATGAATTTCGTTCCTACTAATAATCTCTCTGATCAGATAATAGCGACAAAGCACATGTTTGGATCGTTGATGAGACCTTGGCTCTTTTGCCTGTGTAATTTCTCCATTGTTGTCATAGTAAACCGTTATTGCTTCAACAATGGTTGGAACCACACCAAGTTCATAAATGAACTTCTTGATCCAAACTGCTTCCTTTGTTGCTTTCGAAGCTGCAATGTATTCTGCCTTTGTGGTAGAATCCGCTACAGTGTCTTGTTTCAAACTTTTCCAACTCACTACACCCCCATTCATGGTGAACACATACCCAGACTGAGACCTAGAATCATCCTTGTCTGTCTGGAAGCTGGCATCCGTATACCTGTGTATCACCATGTCCCCTTCTCCATATATTAGGAACACATCATTAGTTCTTCTTAAGTACTAAAGGATCGTCTTAACAGTCGCCCAATGATCCATTCCTGGATTAGACTTGTATCTACTCGTGACACTCAGAGCATACGATACATAGGGCCTCGTACATAATATTGCATACATGATAGATCCTATTACGGATGCATAGGGAATCTCACTCATGAAAACCCTCTCGTCTTTTGTGCGCGAACACATAGACTTCGAAAGGTGTATCCCATGCCTGATTGGAAGGAAACCTTTCTTGGATTCCGACATGCTATACCTTTTTAGCACTGGGTCTATATATGTAGGCTGCGAAAGACCAAGCAATCGATTTGATCTATTCCTATAAATCTTAATCCCGAGGATATAGGTTGCTTCTTCCAAGTCTTTCATGGAGAATGTCTTGGACAACCAAATTGCAACTGACTATAAGATAGAAATATCGTTTTCTATAAGTAATATGTCATCGACATACAATACTAGGAACACAACTGCACTCCCACTAACCTTCTTGTACACACATGGTTCGTCCAGATTTTGTGAGAAATCAAACTTTTTGATTGTCTCATCAAAACAGATATTCCAACTCCTAGATGCTTGCTTCAGTCCATATATGGACCGTCGCAGTTTGCATACCTTGGTTTTATCAACCGATGTGAAACCCTCAGGCTATATCATATACACGTCCTCGAGTAGGTTACCATTAAGGAAAGTTGTTTTCACATTCATCTGTCATATCTCATAATCATAATGAGTCGCTATGGCTAGGAGCATCCGAATGAATTTAAGCATAGCAAGAGGTGAATAGGTCTCGTCATAATCAACACTTTGCTTTTGACGATATATTTTGGCCACCAGTCTAGCCTTATAAGTAATCACATTACCATCTATGTCGGTTTTCTTCTTGAAAATCCACTTGCACCCTATAGGCTTTATGCCTTCAGGTGGGTCAACCTGTTGGGTTGATCCGTGAGGGGAAGCTTCGCTTCCCACTTTAACTCAGTCGCTTGTTCATGGCGATCCCATTGAGGTCCCCGGATTAAAAATTTAATCCTAGACAAAAGGGAACACCCAAGCAACCTTGTCATCGTCGTGCTATTCGTTTAGAGTAGTCACTTGAACAAACTTGTTGTTCAAGCGACCAACCTCTATACTACGAGTAGCCACGGAATAGACGATGTACGGATCGCTGACTTTTGTGTTTATGTTCGGGGTCCAAGTATATTTTTCCACATACATAAAGTAAACATCCACATTAAACATGCATATAATTGAAAAGCAATTATAAACATAATACAAAGGAAGACTAATCAAAATAAACAAGATTATACCTCTTGTTATACCTCTTGATCTTCTATTGTATGTCCTTCCTCCTTTTGGACGTCATGTGGGCGACGATCTTCCAAAAGATGAAGCCTCCTAGATCACCAATCTTCCTTTCCTTGTTCACTCCGAACAAAGGAAGATCATTAAACAAAACTCTTCTTCATATCTAGAATCGGCCACCAAGTCAATAAACTCGATGTTGCCGCCGGCCAAAGAAGATAACATGGAGTATAGGAACTGGCCAAAGGAGAATCAATGAGGGCATGGGCGCTGGCCAACACTTGGAGAAGAGAAAGGAAAGCAATCCTTCTCCTTGTTGCCGCCCATACCCTAAACCTAGCTCTCCTATTTTCTGGCCAAGGATGAAGTGAAGAAGAATAGGTTGAGCTCCGGCCAAGGTAGAGGGAAGAAGAATAGGTGCCGACCAAAACATAGGAAGAAGAAGAAGAGACTTCCTACACTTGTTGCCGCCCACCCCAACCCCAAAACCCTAACCCTAGCCGCCCACTCCTAATCCTAATCTAATTAGGATTGCTTGCCGCCCAAGGGAAGCAAACCCTACCCCCCATCCATTTCTTCCCGCCCAAGCCATAAGACCCTTTATATAGAGTTTAGGCTTAAGCCTTGTTTTAATCTCCACCATTGGTTCTAGGGATTTAATCTCAACCGTCGGATCTAGAGATTTAATCTTAACCATCAGATCTTGAAATTAAATCTCTACCTTTGGATCTAGAGTTTTGTTTCTATCCATTGGATATAAGCTTCATGAGGTTTTAATAGGCTACAATAGGGACCATGAGGAGGAGTTGGATCTTGGCCACCCAATGGATCAAGCCCACATAAAGTCCGATCCATTAATGATTATCCATTCCACTTGAGGATTATCATTGATCTACCTCACAAACCCCCATAAGATAATATGGGCTCCATATATTATATGTACATTTTCTCCCCGTGTTTAATATCTCGAATGTCCATCGATTAATTAATTTACTGACCATTAATTAATCAACATCTAACTCCATGAGTAGTACCACTCAACCTTTTCATCATGCCGAACCAAGTCCACCTGCATGGTTTACATGATGAACCTTATGAGCTCCTCAAGAGGACATCATTATCCTAATATATAGGACACAGTTTCATGCTATAATCAACGGAACACCATATAAATAATACCATTTCCCAACTTACCGAGCCTATCGATTTAATCTATAAATCTCACCCATTGGTAAATCAAAGAAATGAATACTAAGTATATGTGCCCGTTATTATATCGGGATTAAGAGCATGTACAATATAATATCTGAGGTCCAATTCGATTATGTAGTCAGCAATAAATCGAATCACCTCTAAGTCGGTCCTGCTCAATACACACAAAGTGTACTAGTGTGATTTTATGGTCATGACAAACCAATCCCAAATCACACTACAACCATTCCAATGGTTTGTCCAAAGTCATCTCAGTTGTGAGCCTTTACTTATACTTTACAAGTAACCGATAACATGATCTCCCATGTGACACCACACACCATGTTATCTACAATGTAATATATTAGACAATATGCATAACCATAAAAATATGCAAACAATGATCATGTGATTCTTATTTCAAAAATAAAGATGTTCATACAAAAGATAGACTTTTCAGTATATATCCCAACAATCTCCCACTTATACTAAAAGACTATGCTGTTCTCATACTTCCATACATCTGATTCCCCTTCCCTCCACATGCCTATCAAAGCTCTCGCTAGAAGGGCCTTAATGAAAAGGGTCTACCAGGTCATCCTCCGATGCAATCTTGGCGACAACAACTTCTACCTCCTTTACGATTTCTTATATCAGGTGGTACTTAGGCTCTATGCATTTACTTACCTTATGGGCTCGTGGTTCCTTCAAGTTTGCAACTGCACCATTATTATCACAATAAATTGTGATAGTTCTGGGCAAACCAGGAATCACATCCAAGTCTATCCGGAAGTTCCTTAGCCACACAACTTCTTTGGATGTCTCAAAGGCTTCCACATACTCAGCTTCCATGGTGGAGTCCACAACGCATTTCTGCTTAACACTCCTCCATAAAATGGCTCCACCTTCCAAAGTAAACACAAAACTTGAGGTAGACTTACTGTTATCCCTATCATATTGGAAATCGAAATCCGTATAACCCACAGGGAGTAATTGGTCTGCCTGGTAAACTATCATATATTCCCTAGTCCTTCTTAGGTACATCAATATATGCTTTATCATAGTCCAATGTCCCTATCCTGGATTACTCTGATATCTACTGACCATGCCCATGACAAAGCAGATATCTGGTCTCGTACATAGCATCGCTTACATGAGGCTTCCTACTGCTGAAGCATAAGGAACCGCCTTCATCTCCTCTATCTCCTCAAATGTTCTAGGACACATCTCCTTAGATAAAGGAACTCCATGCCTGAAAAGTAGAAAACCTTTCTTGGAGTTCTGCATGCTAAAATGATCCTTAATCGTATCTATGTATGAAGCTTGGGGTAAGCACAACATCCTTTTCCTGCGATCCCTTATAACCTTGATCCCAAGGATGTGTCCCACCTCTCCCAAGTCCTTCATATCAAACTGTTTGGACAACCATACCTTTATGTTCGATAACACCTTGATATTGTTGCCAATGAAAAAAATGTCATCTATGTATAGTACAAGAAATACCACTACATTTCCATCACATTTCTTGTTTACACAAGACTCATCCGGACTTTGAATAAATCCATAAGACTGGATTACCTCATCAAAGAGGATGTTCCAAGACCTCGAAGCTTACTTCAATCCATAAATAGACCGATTAAGCTTGCATACAAGATGATCTTTGCCTTTAGCAATGAATCCCTTTGGTTGCTTCATATAGAAGTTTTCCTCAAGACTTCCATTAAGGAAAGCTGTCTTGACATCCATCTGCCACACCTCATAATCCATATGAGCTGCTATGCATAAGAGAATCCGGATAGACTTAAGCATGGCCACCGGTGAAAAGGTCTCCTCATAATCGATACCCTCTTTCTGAGTATACCCCTTCGCAACAAGCCTCGCTTCGAAGGTCTCAACCTTCCCGTCTATTCCTCTCTTTCTTTTGTAGATCCACTTACATCCAATGGTTTTTACACCATCGGGTGGTTCTACTAGCTTCCAGACCTGATTTGAATCATTAGATTCAATCTCAGCATTCATTGCACTTTGCCAAGATATTGCATCTTTATCTTGGATTGCCTCATCATATGTCCAGGGATTAGTTTCATGTTCGCCAGGGACCATATCAGAAGATTCTCCCAAGAACATGAATCTATCAGGATGTCTAACAACCCTCCCACTATAACGAGGTATCACCTGTGTATCCTCTGTGACACGCGGTGCAGTGACTTGTGGTATATCCTCTTGTACTGGTGGAACTGAAGAATTGACTTCCCCTTATAATTCCTCCAGAACAATCTTACTCATGGGCTTGTGGTTCATCACATAGTCTTCCTCTAGAAATCTGGCATTCGTGCTAACGATCATCCTCTGATCTCTATAACTATAAAACAAACCACCCTTCGTTCCTCTAGGATAGCCAACGAACATGCGTACTTCTGTACGAGGTTCCAACTTACCAGCATCTACCTTCAGCACATGTACTGGACTCCCCTAAATCCAAATATGTCTTAGACTAGGCTTTCACCCAGTCCAAAATTTTGTGGGAGTAGAAGGCACTGATTTAGATGGAACTAAGTTTAGAATGTACACTTCCGTATCTAGCATATCCCCAGAATGAATCTGACAACTCAGAATGACTCATCATTGATCTAACCATCTCCATAAGAGTCCTATTCCTTTGCTCTGTTACACCGTTCTGCTGGGGTGTGCCAGGTGCAGACAATTGGGATTGAATCCCAGCCTCAGATAAGTAATTCCTAAACTCTCCCAAGAGGTACTCACCATCACGATCAGATCGTAGTGTCTTGATACTTTTACCTTGACGTTTTTCCACATCAGCCTTGAATTCTTTAAACTTGTCAAAGCTTTCAGACTTGTGACGCATCAAGTAAATGTATCCATATCTCTAATAATCGTCTATAAAAGAGACGAAATACTCAAACCCACCTCTAGCCTGGAAAGTCATAGGACCACACAAATCAGAATGAACCAATTCTATCCCATCTTTGGCTCTATACCCCTCGGCCTTAAAAAGGCCTCTTGGTCATTTTATCCTCCAAGCAAGATTCGCAGGTTGAGAAATCTTCCACCACTAATGAACCCAGAGGTCTATCAACTATCAACTTTTGAATTCTTCTTAGGTTAATATGACTAAGCCTAAGATGCCAAAGATATGTTTGGTTCATCTTCGAATGTTCTTTTCTCTCATTGGAATTAGAAGATGAGTTATAAACTTCAATTTGCATCGTGGGAGGTTTTGGTTCAAGTGTATATAAATTTCTTATCAATGTACCTGAACAGATATTCTCCCCATTTCTTTTTATAACAACTCTGTCATTAAAAGAAATAGAATATCCATCCATAAATAATTTAGAAACTGAAACTAAATTCTTTCTAAATAAAGGTACATAAAGGGAATTTTCCAGAACAAAAATTTTATTTTTCTCGAAAGATAAATAAAATGTCTCCCACTACAATAGCCGCCACCTTCATTGCATTGCCCAAGTAAACGGTAATCTCCCCATTGGCTAGTCGTCCGGTTTCCTGGAACCGTTGCAAAGTATTGCAGACATGATCAGTGGCTCCCGTATCTACACACCAGGTGCCGGTAGATAACACCGCTAACCATGTTTCAATGACTAGACCAAAGGATATACCTTTGTTCTGCTTCGGATTGGGATAGTCCTTCTTCCAATGTCCAGTCTGCTTGCAAGTGAAGTATTTGCCTTTCGGCTTCTTTACTCCTCCCTGAGGTCCTCCCACCACCTTTGCTCCACCTTGTTTCTTCTTCTTCTTGCCTTTCGGCTTAGAAGTAGAAACCTTCTAAGCAACCTTGGCCTGAGCCTGAGAAAGCCTTTCTGTCGACTGGAGAATGAAATCGACCTGGGTTTCCCCATCGATCTCAGCTCCAAGGACTTCCAGCTCATTTACAGGCTTAGGAGGACACTCTTCGAAGAGTACATACTTGTACTCCTTAGCAGTTAAGACAATATCTAGATTCTTTTTCAATCAATATTATTTGGGTACAGTAAGTTTATTTTCCTTTATTATCATAGCAAGTGGACTCAAAGTCATTTTTCAAAATCCTAAGAATCACATAGATCATTACTATAGATTTCAAAAAATTATTGATTCCTCAAACAATAAAATTTTAAAATTAACCAACACCTCAAAACACCGAGAATATCGTATGCCACGATAGTGTGGACGTATACGAATTCTACATTTGTAAGAGGAGATTTTACCCATTAATTTTACTATCTTGTCAACCTAACTTTTTGACCAGTAAAATTAATAGTTGGTTCCTCTTTGGCCCTACAAATAAAAGCAGTGACTCCGATGGGGAGGATACTTATATTTGTATCTAAGTGTTCACCATTATTTGGTACCAACGTAATTATCTCGGGTTATGTGCCTTACGATGGGGAAGTATACACGCTCCTTAATAATTTCCTATAACCATATTCGACCTTGTGATCCGCAAACAAACTCATCCGATGGGGAGAAAGGCACTCAGAGCCGACGCGCAAGTTTGTTTGCATCACATGTCAAATCGTAATGGAGACCGTGGAAATTTATAAAAATATCCCTCTCCCACTTAGTAATTTAAAATTGAGGAATTTTCTAGCCTACGACATGCATATCAAACAATAAGCAATAAATATGAAAAATAAATTATTTTCCAACTATTATGGCTTTTGTCTTCAATATGTCTTCCGTCGTATCGCCTTCTCGTCCGCTCCTCCTACGCCATGTACGAGCCATTCGGAGATCCGAGCCGAGACTAAAAACTATTTTAATTTACATCCATCGATCCTATACTCTACGAGGGAGTGTACATGAAATCTAGGTAAAGTAAACTAAAATAAAAAGAGTGGCTAAACAATACCGTATTTAATTTACAAAAAATTAAATACTAGCCTCGTCAACCCCGAGGATTCAACAAAATATACTATTACACACATACAATCACATACACACATATGACCATAATAGTCAGATCATATGCTTGCAACCAAAGAGTTAACCTACACATATCCTACTATTATCCGACATATATAATATATGAAAAGTGCATAAAAATTAATCGAATCCTAAACACACAAAACCGGAAACCTTGGCTCTGATACCAATTGTTGGTTATTTGTTCGAGTCCGTGAGGGGAAACTTCGCTTCCCACTTCAACTCAGTCGCTTGTTCATGGCGATCCCATCGATGTCCCCGGATTAAAAATTTAATCCTAGACAAAAGGGAATACCCAAGCAACCTTGTCATCGTCGTGCTATTCATTTAGAGTAGTCACTTGAACAAACTTGTTGTTCAAGCGACCAACCTCTATACTACGAGTAGCCGCGGAATAGACGATGTACGGATCACCGACTTTTGTGTTTATGTTCGGGGTCCAAGTATATTTAGCCACATACATAAAGTAAACATCCACATAAAACATGCATATAATTGAAAAGAAATTATAAACATAATACAAAGGAAGACTACTCAAAATAAACATGATTATACCTCTTGTTATACCTCTTGATCTTCTATTGTATGTCCTTCCTCCTTTTGGATGTCGTGTGGGCGACGATCTACCAAAAGTTGAAGCCTCTTAGATCACCAATCTTCCTTTCCTTGTTCACTTCGAATAAAGGAAGATCATCAAACAAAACTCTTCTTCCTATCTAGAACCAGCCACCTAGTCAATAAACTCGATGTTGCCACCGGCCAAGGAAGAGAACATGGAGTATAGGAACTGGACAAAGGAGAATCAATGAGGGCATGGGCGCCGGCCAACACTTGGAGAAGAGAAAGGAAAGCAATCCTTCTCCTTGTTGCCGCCCAAACCCTAAACCTAGCTCTTCTAATTTCCGACCAAGGATGAAGGGAAGAAGAATAGGTTGAGTTCCGGCAAAGGTAGAGGGAAGAAGAATAGGTGCCGGCCAAAACTTAAGAAGAAGAAGAAGAGACTTCCTACACTTGTTGCCGCCCACCCCAACCCCAAAACCCTAACCCTAGCCGCCCACTCCTAATCCTAATCTAATTAGGATTGCTTGCCGCCCAAGGGAAGCAAACCCTATCCCTCATCCATCTCTTGCCGCCCAAGCCATAAGCCGCTTTATATAGAGTTTAGTCTTAAGCCTTGTTTTAATCTCCACCATTGGTTCTAGGGATTTAATCTCAACCGTCGGATCTACAGATTTAATCTAAACCGTCGGATCTAGAGATTTAATATCTACCTTTGGGTCTAGAGTTTTGTTTCTATCCATTGGATCTAAGCTTCATGAGGTTTTAATAGGCTACAATAGGGACCATGAGGAGGAGTTGGATCTTGGCCACCCAATGGATCAAGCCCACATAAAGTCCGATCCATTAATGATTATCCATTCCACTAGAGGATTATCATTGATCTACCTTACCAACCCCCATAAGTTAATATGGGCTCCATATATTATATGTACATTTTCTCCTCGTGTTTAAGATCTCGAATGTCCGTCGATTAATTAATTTACTAACCATTAATTAATCAACATCTAACTCCATGAGTAGTACCACTTAACCTTTACATCATGCCGAACCAAGTCCTCCTGCAGGGTTTACATGATGAACCTTATGAGCTCCTCAAGGGGACATCATCATCAAATATATAGGACACAGTTTCCTCCTATAATTAACGGCACACCATATAAATAATACCATTTCCCAACTTACCGAGCCTATCGATTTAATCTATAAATCTCGCCCATTGGTAAATCAAATAAATGAATACTAAGTATATGTGCCCGTTATTATATCGGGATTAAGAGCATGTACAATATAATATCTGAGGTCCGATTCGATTATGTAGTCAGCAATAAATCGAATCACCTCTAAGTCGGTCCTGCTCAATACACACAAAGTGTACTAGTGTGATTTTATGGTCATGACAAACCAATCCCAAATCACACTACAACCATTCCAATGATTTGTCCAAAGTCATCTCGGTTGTGAGCCTTTACTTATACTTTACAAGTAACCGATAACATGATCTCCTGTGTGACAACACACCATGCTATCTACAATGTAATGTATTAGACAATATGCATAACCATAAAAATATGAAACAATGATCATGTGATTCTTATTTCAAAAATAAAGATGTTCATACAAAATATAGACTTTTCAATATACATCCCAATACAACCAAGTTCCAAACTTGATTTTCATACATTGAATCCATTTCCAACTTCATGGCGTTAAACCATTTATCCCTTTCTGAACTTTTCAGAACTTCTTCATAACTAGTAGGCTCCTCATCATCAATGAGTAACACGTCATTCGATTCAGTTATGAGAAATCCATATCTCTTAGAAATGTTCCATGTTCTACAAGATCTACGAAGATGTGGTGTCACAATAGGTCCAGCCGATGGCTCATCACTATGAGTTTTCATTTGTGGTGCTTCATCAGGTATCTCATCAATGTCTATTGGAGTATCTTGAGCCTCCTTAAGCTCAACGACACTCCCACTATTTTTTTTGCAAGAAAAACTCTTCGTTAGAAACACAGCATGCCTTGAAACAAACACCTTTTGTTCGACAGGATGATAGAATTGGTAACCCCTTATTTCCTTAGGGTATCCAATAAATAGACATTTATCAGACTTAGCATCAAATTTGTCTGATACAGTCTTCTTCACATAAACAAGACAACCCCATATCTTCAAGTAAGATAAATGAGATTTCTTACTATTCCATATCTCATACGGAGTAGTAGAGACTACCTTGGTCGGCATTCTATTTAGCAAGTAAACAACTGTCTGAAGTGCATAGCCCCAAAAGGACTTGGGAAGATTCACATGATTCATCATCGACCTGACCATGTCCAACAACATCTAGTTGCGCCTATCAGATACACCATTATGCTATGGTGTATACGGCGGAGTCCATTGAGACATATACCAATGTCCCTTAGATAATCTAAAAACTCTTGACTCAAGTATTCACCACCTCGATCCGATCGAAGTATTTTAATACTCTTGCCAAGTTGTTTCTCTACTTCATTTCTGAATTCATTAAACCTTTCAAAGGCTTCAGACTTGTGTTTCATCAAGAACACATACCCAAACCATGAGTGATCATCGGTGAAGGTAATGAAGTAGCTATAGCCTCCTAAAGCATGAGTTGTCATAGGTCCGCATACATCCTTATGTATTCGACCAAGTAACTCTCCCATCGGTTCACCTTTTCCAGTAAAAGTTAACTTGATCATCTTTCCTTTTAAGCATGATTCGCATGTATCGAATGAATCGGATTCAAACGAATCCAGAATTACACATCGGTGTAATTCGGACATGCATTTCTTGCTTGCATGGCCAAGACGACAATGCCACATGTAGGAGTTTAATTAATTATCCTTTCGAGCACGCTTGTTGCTCACTTCAATATTGAAAATGTCACTAGATACGTCCAACGTATAAATATCATTGCTTAAAGTTCCAATCCATAAAGTATGCCATTCAAAATTATATAACAACAATTGTTACTAAACATCAAATGGTAACCATATCTATTTAATCAGAAAATAGAAACAATGTTTTTTTATTAGAGAAGGAACATAATAGCAATTGTCCAGTTCTAAGACTAGTCCACTAGGGAGCTTCAGCAAATAAGTTCCGATGGCGACTGCAGCAACCTTTGCTCCATTACCAACTCACAAATTTGACTCCCCTTTGATGAGTCTTCTTCTATTACTTAGCCCCTGTATGTCATTACATATATGTGAGCCACACCCAGTATCCAATACCCAAGTGTCTAAGGAAATAGAATGACAATCAATAACGAAGATACTTGAAGAGGATGGGGTATCAGATGCCTTCTTCTTCTTCTTCACACACTCAAGATAAATCTTGTAGTTTCTTCGCCAGTGGCCCTCCTTGCCAAAATGATGGCAAGTGCCCTTTTGTGCTGGTTCTGCCTTCTTAGCCTTTTTCTTCTTCCCTTTCGTCTGTTCCTTTGACTTCCTCTTAGAACCTTTCCTTAAAGAATCAACTAAAAGAACCGCCTTCTCCTCATGCTTCACAGAAGGCTCTATAGTCTTCCGCATATTAAGGAGCTCAGGAATAGTGGATTCAAGTTTGCTCATCCGATAGTTCATCACAAATTGTGAGAAACTCTTTGGCAAACAATGCAGAAATAAGTCAATACTTAATTCATGATCCATTACAAACCCGAGGGTAGCTAGTTGTTGGATGTACCCATTCATCTTTAGCTCAAACTGCACTACAGATGAACCTTCTTGCATCATAAAGGAGAAGATGAGCTTGGAGACTTCGAACCTTTCGCATCTCACTTGCTCATCAAACAACTCATGAAGATTGAAGACTATGGTATTAACATCCATATGCTCATGCTACTTTTGTAGCTCGTGTACCATCACAGCTAGCATGATGCAACTCGCCATTTCAGAATCAGTCACATGTTTCAGATAGGCCAACAATTGGTCTGGAGTTGCATTGTCCTTAGGACGGTTGGGAAGAGGCTCTTCGAGTTCATACGCGAGCTTTTTTGCCTTGAGAACAATTCTCAAGTTTCTAAGCCAGTCCAAGAAGTTAGGCTTAGTCAATTTGTTCGAATCAAAAATAATGCGCAAACTCAAAGATGTCAGGATCAATCGATTAACCTAGAAATACAAAATTTAGCATATATGAGAAAGATGGAAAAATGCATCAACATACATTTACATATCCCATTCAATTTTTGAATTTTAAAACCCTGAAATCACTTCGGGAGATCATAGGTCCATCTTCGAATGGGCTGATATCCAACATAGATATGAACAACCTTGGAGAGAGTCCAACAAGCCATTCATAGATACAATGGTAGGTATCAAGTATATCGATAGCATATCACATATATGCAACTATCACAATGTGCTATCAACTAATTGAATGTTCACACATACATCGAGTTGTTAACTCATTAACAAGTGTGCATCATATGCATAGCACCCAACTTCACCTCCCTTCACATCGACCTTGGAGAGAGTTCAACAAGCTGATGCTCTAGGTATAAGCCAACCCATTAATCGAGAAATAGTTTTAATATGGCTAGAGCACATTCAACCAATTAGACTGGCTTGGAGAAAGTCCAACAACCAAAGCTAACAATTGACCTCTGACTCTTACCATATTAGTATTAAACTATTCCATGATTTGAACATGTTCGAGTTCAAGCCGGGCTTGGAGAGAGTCCAACAACCCAAATAAGAAACAAAACTCTGGTTCCAACTATATTAATGTCTCATCCTCTTTGCATGCAAATAACTATTATCTATATGAAATGGCATACTTGGCATACATCTACATGTCACAACACGCATGACATTATGATATGCATCTAATCCAATAATTATGACATGTACAAAATTTCCTTATATGTCATAACTGTTGGACTATCCGAGCTGCAAAAATCGCTTTTTGCATTGCGGAAACTCCGGAAGTCAGCCACGGATCCATGCGAAGATAATCAAAATTACACGTACGTGTTTAAAAACCTTAGATATACTCTAGATCTACATGTTAATAGTTTTACCCTTGATGCGACGCCCTTCGCTTATCCCACTGATCCAAACGGTTTGCCGGAACTCGAGAGTGTCAAGTGTACACTACTCTATTGGTATCCACACAAGCAGTAGGTGGAGAAAAGCAACTTAGAGTGTACTAGCACCCCTTATAAGCTCACGGCAAGATGAGGAAGAGAGAGCTTGAGGGAAGAAAGGAGAAAGAAGATGAAGTTACACAACTTAACTTCATACTTTCATAACCCACTATAAGGGGGTTACATGCATGCATGTAACTCCAAGAACCAATGTCTCTTGGTCTCCCTCATGAGGTGGCACCCCATGATGAGTCCATGATGATGTAGAACATCATAATTGGCTGGACCCCATGCCAAGTCACCATGATATGGCAATTGGTCAAGTCAAAATTGACCATTCATCTTCCCTTTCAAGTCAAGTCAAACTTGACCTCTTATCTCCCATGGTTGATCAAATCCAACCATTTGATTCAAGTCAATTTGATTTAATGAATCTCTATTAATTATTTTAAATTGACTCAATGAATCAAATCTAAATTAGACTCATTCAACAATTGAATCAAATTGAGTCTAATTTGGATTACCCTTAATCCAATTTGGTTCATCCTATGAACCTAATCCTCATGGTTCATCATATGAACCTAATCACCATCTAATTGCCCTTTGTGTGTGACCCTATAGGTTCTTCTAACATTGGCAATGCTCCTAAATCGATTTAGGAACATAAGCAATGAGCGGTATCCAGCAACACATCATTGCTACCCAAGTTACAAGAATGTTGAGATCCAACATCACCTTTGTGACTACTAATTGTGACTCTCACAATATGTGACAATGTTCTTCTATCCTTGACATTTAGATTGACCAATTGAGGCATAGACCGTGTCATCCTCGGTACAATCTATATCTTGAACTCCAAGTAGACTCACTCTAATCAAATGAGCTCAATATCTCATATTGACTCATTTGGACATGGTCATGCACTTCGTGGTCTCACTCTATCAAGAATAACGATGTCACTCCCGTCACATAGAAGGGATAGATCCCATCTACATCACTCACATCCCTCCGTAAAATTTGATACATACCCAGTAATCGCATTTATACTACACCCATTTATGAGTGACGTTTGACGAAGCCAAAGTATGCAACTCCTTATTGTTGGTGCAATCAACCCAGGTTGACTCGAGTTTGACTCGAGCAGTACCTTGATAGTATTTTGATGATAGACAAAACTCATGATGTGGGAAAGTCCAACATGGGGTTGGCATGGAAAATATAAGCATGGAGCTTGGTGTGGAAAAGTCCAAAGCATTGTGAAGTCATGCGCTTGGTGCTTGGTGAGAAATGTATTGCGAAGTCGTGCGCTTGGTGCATGTGGGAAGTCTTGAGAACTTGGCAAGTTCACTAGGCTCGGGGTCCTTGAGTCGGTGAAGGATGACATTGCGAAGTCGTGCGCTTGGTGCATCCGAGGGACCGTCGGACGGGGAGCGAATGGAGCGAGGCTCAAGGGAAGCATACTTTGAGGGCATGAGACATGAAGGATGGCGTTGCGAAGCCGTGCGCTTGGCACATCCGAGGGATGTAGGCCGAGGGAAGAGAGATTCGGTGGGGAACTCCATGAGGGATGATGTGTACATGGCCAAGTGGCTAAGACAGAGTGTCGGAGGCTCAAACATGATGTTTGAGGGTTTACTCGACGGTCGGATGCTCAAACAACTTGGTGGTTGAGGTTTTGCTCGACAGCAGTCGACTGGCATAGGTGTCAGTCAACTGGTCCAAGTCGACTTGTATTCGACTTGTGTTAGACTCCAGTTTTGTGCTTGGCAGTCGACTGCCATGGACTGGAAGTCGACTGATGTCGACAGTAGTCGAATGCCGAGGAATGACAGTCGACTGATGGGAATGTCGTGAGCACAGAACGCTCTATAATTGACTGGGCAGTCGACTACTAGGTCACCAGTCGACTACCATGGACTGGCAGTTGACTGGTAGGTGATCCGTTGGAACTTATCCAACGTGGATCTGGCCATTGTGAGACAACGACTACAGGGGCAGTCGACTGGTGCCTTTTGGCAGTCGACTACTGGGCGCAAAAATAGCTTGATGCAGGCTATAAATGGAGCTCAAGTGAAAGGATTTCACCAAGAATTTAAGGAAGCGATTGGAGGGGAATTGCTGCTGCATTCCAGTCCGTCAAGAGCCATCCAAAGCAAGCAACAAGAAAGGGTTCAAAGCAAAGAGTTGTAATGCATTCTTTACTTGTATTTCTTGTGTCTTTGTATTTCTTATAGTATTACTGTTGTAATAGCTTGTACGAGGTTCCTCCACCTACGAGGTGTAGTCGAGAAGGAGTTTAGTTAGTGTCGTGCGCATAACTAGAGCTCGGAGAGCTCGCCCGTGGAGTAGCAACCATTTGGTTCCGAACCACGTATATCGTGTGTGTTTGCGTATGCTTGTATTGTTGATTAGTATTTTTATTGTTTCTATTGTTTCTGCTGTGCTAACGATAATCGTAGGTAAGTAATGCAATGAGAACGAAAAAATTCCACCATCGAAAGATTGAGGGCTATTCACCCCCCTCTAGTCGGCCAACCACATACACATCGATCGATCCCCTACAAGTGGTATCAGAGCCAAAGAGCTTGTCAAGGACTAACCGCCTACACAAGCACTACAAGATGGCCGGCTATATCATCCATCCGCCAAAATTCGATGGAGATTTTGCTTGGTGGAAGAAACAGATGGAGGTATCGAAACCGACTTTGATTTAATGATTATTGTAGAAAACGGTTTTGAGATGCCTAGGGACAAAGACAACAAGCCAATTGAGAAGTCAAGGTGGACCCAAGACAAAATTAGGGACTTCAAGACAAATCTTGAGGTAATCAAATTGCTTAGTGAATTGTTACCTAACAATATTTGGTCTAGATTGGGTGACTATAGGGATGCAAGAGAGCTTTGGAATAAGATTATGAAATTCCAAGAAAACTCCCAACCGGCACAAGTAGAGAAGAATGTCGAGGAAGAAGCACCCACAACATTTGGAGATGTTGATGATTTGGTCGAGACCTCTGTAACGCCCGTGAAATTCTAAACTATGCAAAGTAATTATATAGGTTTTAAGGCTATAAAAGGTTTAACATAAAATAAAATAAAAGATGGTCATAGGTAGGATTTGAACCATGAACCCCCTAATAGGAAGGTAGCCTTGACACCACTAGACCCTAGGATAATTTATGGATAAGATATATAAAGAATGGACAAGACCATAGGATGATTCATGGATAAGATATATAAAGAATATACAAAGAATATAGATGGGAAGATGAGAAGTGGGTTCATCCCCTCCCAGGAAAGGATGGAGAGTGTTCATTCCCTAGGTATTAAAGAGGAGAATTAAGAAAAGAGAGGAAGTAAAACCCCACCTTCCTTCTTCATTCTCCTTCTTCCTCATCCTTGGCCGAATTCCCCATTTCCCTTTCCTCCCTTTTCATCCCAAGCTCTAGAAATTTTATAATAATTTTTTTATAAAATTTAATTTCATGTCTAGGAAATTATATATGGAATCTTGGAAAAATGATAAAAGGATAAAAAGTGGAGAGGTGAGGTTTGAACCTTAAACCTCTTGGTAAGAGTTAACTCTTACCATGCATGTGATGACCAAGTGCTCGTGAAGAGCTTCTTTGTTGGAGAAAGAGGGGAAATTGTAGATAAGTGTGATGAGGGTAAATGAAGAGGCATGAAAGGAGAAGAGACACTTCTCTTCCTCCCTATATAAAGAAGAGGGAAGGTTCCACTTGGCCACTTCTTCTTCCTCCTTCCACCGAAACCCTAAGCCTCCTTCCTTGAAGTTTCGGCCAAAACAAAATAGGGTTCCACCCTAGAGAGTTAACCAAGGAGAAGGCTAGGTTTTTGTTTCCTTAGGTCATCTTCCCCCTCAGAGCAAAGCGAAGGAAGTAAGATTCCCTCACCTGCAGTATATTAGTTTTGTAGGACATGTTACATGAAAGGAATATGAAGCTTTGAGCCCTACATGTTTCGGCCAACCAAGTGTTTGGGCTAGGGTTTCATGAAAATGCTACTAAGAAAATTTTTGTAGGTTGTAAGATTCATGTAGGAATTTTTAGGTGACAAAAATCCAAGCTTTGAGCCCTACATGTTTCGGCCAACCAAGTTTTTGGGCTAGGGTTTCATGAAAATGCTACTAAGGAAATTTTTGTAGGTTGTAAGCTTCATGTAGGAATTTTTAGGTGACAAAAATCCAAGCTTTGAGCCCTACATGTTTCGGCCAACCAAGTTTTTGGGCTAGGGTTTCATGAAAATGCTACTAAGGAAATTTTTGTAGGTTGTAAGCTTCATGTAGGAGATTTTAGGTGTCAATAATCCAAGTTTATAGCCATACATGTTTCGGCCAACCTTGGGGTTAGGGTTAGGGTTCCATGAAAATACCCCCTTATGAAGTTATGTTAAGTAGTATGCCTTCATGAATGAATTTATGTGACAAGAATCAAATTTTAGTACCCCCTACATGTTTCGGGCAACCTTGGGGTTAGGGCTAGGGTTTCATGAAAACACCCCCTTATGAAGTTATGTTATGTGGATGATTATAATATGCCATGAATTATGCTTATGTGATTAACATGTTTATGATGTAATATGCCATGAAATATGCCTATGAGATGAACATGTTTTATAATTTAATATGCCAAGAAATATGTTTATGAAATATGCCTATGTGATGAACATGTTGTATGATTTAATATGCCAAGAAATATGTTTATGAAACATGCCTATGTGATGAACATGATTATGATTTTTATATGCCATGAAATATGCTTATGTGATGAACATGATTATGATTTTTATATGCCATGAAATATGCTTATGTGATGATCATGATTATGATTTTTATATGCCATGAAATATGCTTATGTGATGAACATGATTATGATTTTTATATGCCGTGAAATATGGTTATGTGATGAACATGATTATGATTTTAATATGCCATGAAATATGCTTATGTGATGAACATGATTATGATTTTTATATGCCATGAAATATGCTTATGTGATGAACATGATTATGATTTTTATATGCCATGAAATATGTTTATGTGATGAACATGATTATGATTTTAATATGCCATGAAACATGCTTATCTGATGAACATGATTATGATTTTAATATGCCCTGAAATATGCTGATGTGATGAACATGATTACGCTTTAGGACCCCTTTAGGGTACTCTTACGTTATGAATGCATATATGTTATGACATGTCTAAGAGATGCTTCACTTTCAAGTAGGGATTAAGAGATCTCCTTATGATAAGATAAGATGGAAATGCTTTCCTTTCAAGTAGGGATTAAGAGCTCTCCTTATGGTAAGATAAGATGGAGATGCTTCCCTTTCAAGTAGGGATTAAGAGCTCTCCTTATGATAAGATAAGACAGAGATGCTCCCCTTTTTATTTAGGGGATTAAGAGCATTCTTTATGATATGACAAGAAAGAAAGGAATTAAGTATTTTACTTTGCAAGAGGTTAAGTACCCGACCCGTCAGGTGGTCGTTAATCAAATCCAAAGGGACATAAGAAGATGTAGGAGGTCTTGCCCAGGTAAGACGTAAGAGGTCTTGCTCTAGTAGGTCTGGTGGCTCGCTACCCCAGCCTATTAGGGAACGCGCATTATGTGGTACTTATCCTGGGGCCCCCCATTCAAGTTATGATTATGTTGAAGTACCTATATGTATATGTTTTGAAAAGAAAGGACTTGTATGAAATTATGAATGCTTAAGTCAAGTTTAAGAATGCTTATGATTATGTCCTTGATGCTTGTCTTTGATTTATGAAATTATGAATGCTCATGTCAAGTTTAAGAATGCTTATGATTATGTCCTTGATGCTTGTCTTTGATTTATGAAATTATGAATGCTTATGTCAAGTTTAAGAATGCTTATGATTATGTCCTTGATGCTTGTCTATGATTTATGAAATTATGAATGCTTATGTCAAGTTTAAGAATGCTTATGATTATGTCCTCGATGCTTGTCTATGATTTATGAAATTATGAATGCTTACGTTATGTTTAAGAATGCTTAGGACTATGTCCTTTATGCATGTTAGGGTTGATGATATCATGAATGCTTATGTTTAATTTATGCCCTGCTTAGATTTAATTATGTTTAGCATGCTTATGTAAATTGTATGTCATGCTTATGTTTTCATTGCGTTGGTAAGTTGATACATAGTGTTGTTATGAAATACTTATGCTATTTATGCTAGTATGCTCCTGTTTTTCTAATTGTTCGATGAGGTTTGTGGCTTTTGTGAGTAGGCAAGAATCTTACTAAGCTATATGCTTATAGTTTATGCTGTCCATATACTGCAGATAAAGGAAACATGAACTAAGAGGAAGTAGCAGGAGGGGCTAAGTGGGTGTGATAGTGGCATGGTGGAAAAAGACCCTATTACTATCTGCTTATATTTATATGCTCAGTGAACACCTTAAGACATTTGCTTCCGCTTATAAGACTTGAGATTTATTAGTACCATGTTGAATGTTGCTTAGTTATGTTACTGTTCCGTTACTTATAAAAGTTTGATATGCTAGAACTCATGAATGGATATTTTATGTTATGCATGTTATAAAAAGAGATAAGAGATGTTAACATGCTTATTACGAATATGATAGGCAATGCATGTATAAGAGAAGGTTTATGTCATGAAAACACGTTAAGTA
The DNA here is from genome assembly GCA_025175895.1 of Wurfbainia villosa. Taxonomy (NCBI): domain Eukaryota; kingdom Viridiplantae; phylum Streptophyta; class Magnoliopsida; order Zingiberales; family Zingiberaceae; genus Wurfbainia; species Wurfbainia villosa. Next base: position 31,865,851 of record CM045995.1, read on the forward strand.
CGTAGATTGTGAAATGATCCCTATATGTCATGTTATAAAAAAAAAAGGTAGCGCCGCCCTGAGAGCAGATAAGGGCGGGCGTTACAACCTCCACCTTTAGCATTGAGGGGGAGGAAAGGATTTCCATTCCGGAGCAAGATCAAAATGAAGCTTCTACCTCCGGAAGAAGTGTAGAGGCCTCCACCACCTCCCTAGGTAACTCAAGTATTATAATTTTAAATAAAGATCATATAATATGCTTTGAGTGTAGGGAGAAAGGGCATTACAAGAGCAAATTCCCTAAATTGGCTAAGGAAAAAGCATCGGCACCAAAAGTCATCGCAAAGTCAAAGGATGCTGGAGTCCCCACAACTAGAAGCAAAGAGCACATTGTGTGCTTTAAATATAATCAAAAGGGGCACTACCGAAGCCAATGCCCTAGGGGGAGGAAGAAAGGGCAAGAGGGTGTATCTCTTGTAGGGGGAGCTTCCAAAGCTAACCCTAAGGTAAATTTAAATAATGCACCTTCTATTTCTAAAGTTAAAAAGCATGCTAAAAACTATTTTAGCTCTCTTGCTATTATTAATTAAAAGCATGCTAGTAGAAATAAATATTTTTGCCTAGGTATCAAGCATGTTCATGTAACTAAGGACAAACCTACGACTCATAATTCTAGAAATATTTTGCCTAGGGAATCAATTAGGAGAGTAGAAGAAAATTTGGGTTTTAATCCCAAAAAGTCTAGGCACATGCCAAAGAAGAAGAGGCCTTTCCCAAAAAACTAATGAAAATTCAAAAATAGGAAAATTAGAGCTAGAGAACCAAGTCTTGAGGTCAAGACTTGAGAGAATGGAGAAAACCCTTAGAATCATAGAAAATTTAATTCTAGGGTCAAATGCCCAAAAGTCAAGACCTAGGGTTCAAAAACGGTCTAAGGGCAAGGAAGGTTTGGGTCAAAAACCTAACCCCAAGAAGACTTATCATAATGTTCCATTTTATTATGGAACAATTTCTAGGTCTAGGAAAACCAAGGCTAATAGGGAAGTTATCCCTAAGATTAGCCATGGTGGTTGCTTAGTGGCTAAGACCTCAAAGAAATCAAATGTAGCCACTAGGAAGGTCAAAGGAGGAGTCACCTCTAGAGTTTACTTAGGAAAGACCCAAAAGACTATGACTTTAAAGCATAAAAGGGTCATTAGGAAGGTATCTAGGGAAGTTATCCCTAGTGAATACCTTGTTAACCCAAGGAGCTCCAATAGGTATTGGGTTCCTAGGAGCATGATCGATTCACGCTAGATGGGTTAGGGTGTGTCAACCCTAAGTGGATGGGTGGTTAACCTTGCCATGGTGAGTTGACACATTAGGATGTGCCAATGTGCTTGAGAAGTTTAAAAATGATTTAAATTGGCACAATTAGGTCTTAGAGGTATTGGTGTGCCATTTTGGGTTTATGGCACACTATGGGGATAAATGGAATTAAGGCAAAAATGGACTTAACCCTAGAAATGACAATTTGGATTTAACACTTAGGTATTTTATACCTTAGTATATTTTACTCGCCATGATTTGTTTACCTTGCCATGTCATGACATCATTTTCATTTTTATCTATAAAAATGTCATGATTATGTTTAGAATTATTTTTAGATGTCATGTATGCTTAGATGTCTCGCACATGCCATGACATCATGATTTTGGCATATGCTTTTATCTATATCATATCTATGTCATAATCATCATCATGCATATAACTAAAATGAAATTAAGGACTATGTCATGATTTGATGGAAATCAAATAATATTGCCTAGAAATATGCATGAGACCATTAAAGATCAAAACCCCACATCTCACTAAAAAACATGACTTGTATGTATTTTACACATCTAGATACAAGTGAGATATTTAGGAAAAAGGAATTAAAGGTTTCAAAAACATATTGAAAAACCTTGGTGAAGCCTATCTTTTGATAGCTATCACCATTGAATGGGATGATACAAAGAGGGCTCTTTATTGAAACTTTTCTTAACTTTTGGACTTTGTATCAATCTCCTAATTTAGTGGGTAAAATAATTTTCAAATATTTTTCACCCATAGTGTTTATTATAAGTAATATACATACCAAATTTCAAGAATTTTAAACTTATGTATATTTACTTATAGATTTCATAAATCCATTTCTGAAATGCTGAAAACTGCAAATGCAGTTATCAGTCGATTGCCAGGGAGGCCAGTCGACTTATGGAGGTGGCAACTGACTGATTTCTGAATTTAGTCGACTGCCCAAGCTGATTTCGGGTAAGCCTTGTTGGTTAGGCCCATGTTCAGCTAGGTTAAGGTCCCCTAACCACTCCTAACCCTAGGACATGCCTGGGAGAGCATTAGAAAGGGTGAAAATCCATTGGACATGGATTAGGAGAAGTGTTTAGGGAGAGTATCAATTTAAAGGTGGATGATAGTTCATTGTTGAACTTTGCCTTAATTTTGATTAGTTATATGTTCCTATTGGCTTAGGGACTCTCCAAGGACATTGTTGGTGCAATGGTCAAGGGGGAGCAAGCCTCTAAGGGGAGGTATCCATCATGTGAAGATGGATGTGTATTTCCTCATGGGAGGAAAATTTGGTTGTCTCTCTTTAAGTGATATGGGATCACTAGAAAGATTGTAGGCATGTGTTCCTCCAAAGGATAGATTGTAAGATCTTATTGGGATATGAGACATTCATACCCTTGGGGAGGACCTTTTTGATGTAATGTCAAAAAGGGGGAGAAGTTACCAAGTTACCAATTAGGTTTGGAATTCTCATTTGGGATGTCAGAATTGCAAATATGGGAGAATTGGTAGACTTGAGATGGTAGTTTTGTCAATCATCAAAAAGGGGGAGATTGTTGGTGCAATCGGCCAAGGTTGACTCGATTTTGACTCGAGCAGTACCTTGATAGTATTTTGATGATAGACAAAACTCATGATGTGGGAAAGTCCAACATGGGGTTGGCATGGAAAATCCAAGCATTGAGCTTGGTGTGGAAAAGTCCAAAGCATTGGGAAGTCGTGCGCTTGGTGCTTGGTGAGAAATGCATTGTGAAGCCGTGCGCTTGGTGTAAGTGGGAAGTCTTGAGAACATGGCAAGTTCACTAGGCTCGGGGTCCTTGAGTCGGTGAAGGTTGGCATTGCGAAGCCGTGCGCTTGGTGCATCTGAGGGATCGTCGAACGGGGAGCGAATGGAGTGAGGCCCAAGGGAAGCATACTTCGAGGGCATGAGACGTGAAGGATGGCGTTACGAAGCTGTGCGCTTGGCGCATCTGAGAAACGTAGGCCGAGGGAAGATAGCTTCGGTGGGGAACACCATGAGGGATGATGTGGACTTAGTCAAGTGACTAAGACTGAGTGTCGAAGGCTCAAACTTGATGTTTGATGGTTTACCCAACAACTTGGTGGTTGAGGTTTTGCCTGACAGCAGTTGACTTGCATAGGTGTCAGTTGACTAGTCCAAGTCGACTAGGGTTATTTGCGATTTTGTGCTTAGCGATCGACGCCATGGACTAGCGATCGGGATGTCGACAACGATCATTGTCGAGGATGACGATCATCGATGGGAATGTCGTGAGCACAGAACGCTCCATAGCCGACTGGGTAGTCGACTATTAGGTCAACAATCGAATTCCATGGATTGGTAGTCGACTGGTAGGTGATCCGTTGGAACTTATCCAACGTGGATCTGGCTGTTGTGAGACAATGCCTACAGGGGCAGTCGACTGGTGCCTTTTAGCTGTTGACTATTGGGCACGAAAATAGCTTGATGTAGGTTATAAATGGAGCTCAAGTGGGAGGATTTCGCCAAGACTTTAAGGAGGCAATTGGAGGGGAATTGCTGCTACATTCTAGTCCTTCAAGAGCCATCTAAAGCAAGAAACAAGAAAGGGTTCAAAGCAATGAGTTGTAAAGCGTTCTTTACTTGTATTTCTTGTAGTATTACTATTGTAATAGCTTGTACGAGGTTTCTCCACCTCCGACGTGTAGTCAAGAAGGAGTTTAGTTAGTGTCGTGCGCATAACTAGAGCTCGCCCGTGGAGTAGGAACCATTCGGTTCCGAACCACGTATATCGTGTGTGTTTGCGTATGCTTGTATTGTTGATTAGTATTATTATTGTTTCTATTGTTTCCGCTGCACTAACGATAATCGTAGGAAAGCAACGCAACGAGAATGAACAAATTCCACCATCGAACGATTGAGGGCTATTCACCCCCTCTAGCCGGCCAACTACATACACATCGATCGATCCCTTACACTTATGTAGGGAACCATGGTGACTTCAGGTCCAAGGACTAATAGTCATACTAATAGTCACATGAGAAAGTATATGACACTCATATAATGATCCATGATACTTTCTCATGACGGGACATTCAGTATACATTCTCCAATGTATACCCATGTGTCAACTTGATTTCACATATCCATGACTTGTGAGATCAAGTCATCGAGTTGACCTACATGCTAGTCTCTTCGCATTAACAATGTCCCTGAATGTTAATACTTGACTAGGAATAATTAAGAGTAGTATTCTCTATATCATCTCATTATCGATTCAACCAATCGATTGATATAGATAAGAAACTTATACTCAAGGACATTATTATACTTAGTTATTTGGCACCAATACAAGTAAGTATAATAACAATGCCTTTATAAATAGAATATGATACAACAAGTGTTGGGTTTCTGGCACCGCGGCGAGTGTGTGTTAGAACATGTTTCGTAAACATGTGCACAGTGGAAGAAATAAAAATAATAAATCTACATTTATTACAACACACACATCACACACATGCATAGTACAACATGTGTAGACATAACCGTAAATTTAAATTTTGCAATAAAAGGAAATTTAACTACGTATACCTTACGTATCACGTGTAGCGGGAACGACATCAACCGGAATGATCCTCGCTAGAATCGTCTCTATCCGTGTTCACGCCGAGTATCTTCGGGATGACTTCACTAAGTCACGAGCCTCGTCTTCGTACGGGTTACTAGCCTCGTGTTGAAGACGATGTGATCGAGAGAAGATCACGATCCGAATCCAAATTCGGATCCAAAGACGAGTCCTCAAAACTCGCTTCTCCGGTGAGGTATTCATCAACCGTTTGACGAATCCATCGTCCTCCACCTATGAGGATTATGGGAGATCGAATCCCCGGAAAGGCTACCGCTGTCGGAGCTCCAAACATCATCCAAACGATGCTCCGACGAGAGGGAAACAAGCTGTCCAGAAAACTGGACAGCTTTGGCGGAGGAGTAGGGGTCGGCCAAAAGGAAAGGTGGAAGCTCACCTTATTACCGAACCCAAGGGAGATCATCGGAGCTCCTCCGGCAGCAGCTCGACGCCGGCATGTGGAGGAGACGGCAACAGCTGGTGGCCGATTGGAGAAGGTGGGCGGCGGCCTAGGGTTGGCGCCGACTTCTTCAAGGAGGTGGGCGGCAAATCTAGGTTAGGGCTTTTGGATTAGGGCTTAACAAACCCTTAAGCCATATTTTATAAAGAACTAATTCTCTTAATGGTTATTGGATCATAACCATAAGGCCCGTTAACCCGCTCCATTAATATAAGTTAAAATAAACCAAACGATGATGGTTTATTTTAATTTAAAACGAACCGAACCAACTTTGGTTCATTCGTTTAAAATAAACCAAACCCTTTGGTTTATTCTCCTCCATTGGATTAGAACCAAACCATTTTGGTTCATCCATTATGTCTTCACAAGACACGGCCCATCCACGCTTCCATTGCAACTGAAACGATTTCATGCTCACTTCTTTTTTGGTCCAACCAAACTTAGTATCTCTCGGTCTGAGAATCTCATTATCAAGCTCGTTTTAAATCCTTCGGATTATGCTCGTTGTGCATGTGACCAAATAAGTTCTCGGTTTATGTTGGCCGTCTATAATTAACCATTAATTATAGAACGATCATGAGTGCACCTAGTAGTACATCGTGATCCTCAATTATGCGAAAAGATCAACGGTTGATCCAGAACAATTTCTGAAACCCTTCAGCTGCTCGAATGAATCGTGCCCCATTCCCTTCACTCATCTTATACCCACTTGGTTCAGGACATGGTCTATAGTGTCTGTCCCCACTAGGCTGACTACGTCACACCTAGCCCAAGTATCATTTCCTCGTCCTATGGATTCTAGTTACTGCACATGTATCGAAGGGTACCTTACTCTAAACATGTAATGCTTTGGCCAAAGACTTTAGTAACAATCCGACGAGAGGCCATGGGTATACATCTCCTCGCAAGGAGTGGTGAATCCTTTATTGGCTATTCAAACACCTTCGATCACTTCGACTTATACCCAATCATCCCGGGTCCACATCTCCTCAGAGATGCTTGCTTAAGATGTCAAAGCATAAGTCTTCATGATCAAGATGACTTGAATACCGCAAGTCAAAGGAACATCACACTTAAGCTACAGTAAGAACTTCATTGACATATCTATATATGCAGAGAACCATATGAAGTCTTACGGCTGGTCACTCCAATGAACTGGTTATCACAACTAGCATCCACGATTAACTCTGGACATCACTATGTCTCCAGCCAGTGAGAATCAGCTGCTTGGATACACCAAGGAGTATACCTCGTGCTAGTCTCGATAGAAGTGATGGTGTCCAAATCCATCAATTCATCGACTAGGGATAATTTCGATACATCACAATTACACATGTAGAGATGCTCACTAGTTGTGATCCAATCACAAATTCTCTCATGCTATGAGTAGTATCACGGACATTCATTAAATGAGTTTAAGATCCAATCAAATACATGAAACCATGTATACTCAAATAGTGAATCTTCATTTATCATATAAATGGTTCATACATAAGGCGATTGCCTTAGGACATCTCTCATATATTACTAACAGACTCCCACTTGGACTAATGCCAATCGCTACGGTATCCAATACCATAAGCTGTAACATGGCCCTCATACTTACTTTGAGGTAATGCCTTAGTCAAAGGATCCGCTAAGTTCCTTTTAGTGGGGATTTTCTCGATTTGTATTTCTTTCCTACTCATGATCTCTCTGATAAGATGATAACGGCGAAGCACATGTTTGGTTCGTTGATGAGACCTTGCCTCTGTCGCCTGTGCAATTGATCCATTGTTGTCGCAGTAGACCGGTATTGCTTCAACAATGGATGGAATCACACCAAGTTCATAAATGAACTTCTTGATCCAAACCTCTTCCTTTGCCACTTCCGAAGCTGCAATGTATTCTGCCTCCGTGGTAGAATCCGCTACAGTGTCTTGTTTAGAACTTTTCCAACTCACTGCGCCCCCATTCAAGGTGAACACTTATCCAGACTGAGACCTGGAATCATCCTTGTCTGTCTCGAAGCTGGCATCCGTATACCCGCGTATCACCATGTCCCCTTCTCCATATATTAGGAACACTGTTGGGTTTCCGGCACCGCGGCGTGTGTGTGTTCGATCACGTTTCATAAACATGAACACAGCGGAAGCAATAAAAATAATAAATCTACATTTATTACAACACACGCATGCATATTACAACAAGTGTAGACATAACCGTAAATTTAAATTTGCAATAAAAGGAAATTTATCTACGTTATACCTTTCGTATGACGTGTAGCGGGAACGGCATCAACCGAAACGATCCTCGCTAGAATCGTCTCTATCCGTATCCACGCCGTGTTCCTCGGGATGACTTTGCTAAGCCACGAGCTTCGTCTTCGTACGGGTTACTAGCCTCGTGTTGAAGACGACGTGATCGAGAAATGATCACGATCCGAATCCAAATTCGGATCCTAATACGAGTTCTCAAAACTCGCTTCTCCGGAGAGGTATTCGTCAATCAATTGACGAATCCTTCGTCCTCCACCTCAGAGGATTACCGGAGATCGAATCCCCGGTAAGTTAGCCGCTGTCGGAGCTCTAACCGTTGTCCAAACGATGCTCCGACGAGAGGAGAACAAGCTGTCGAGAAAAACTGGACAGCTTTGGTGGAGGAGATAGGCGCCGGCCAACCAAGGGAAGAAAAGGCTCACCTTGATGCCAAACATATAGGAGATCACCGGAGGGTCGCCGGAGGATCACCGGCTGAAGCTTGGTCGCCGGCAAGTGTTGGAGATTTGAGGTCGCTAGAGGGGGGGGGGTGAATAGCGTTTACTCTTGCGTAGATGGAAATCGTTCGCGTTGCTTGTCTACAATCTTGTTAGTACGCAGAGGAATAAACAATAACAAATACAAACACAAGATACAATCACAACACGCACGATATAACGTGGTTCGGAACCACACGGTTCCTACTCCATGGATCGAGCTCTAAAGAGCTCTAGTGATGCACACACAATCACTAATCAATAATAACTCCTTCTCGGAACAATCCGGAGGCGGAGAAACCTCGTATAAAGATTACACTAAGTAATACACAAGATACAAGCAAATGCAAATAAGAAATACAATGCAAGTAAAGGAAAAACAACTTTACAAGAGCTTTGGATTGCTTGATCTTTGATTGCCTTGAACTAGCTTTGAAGGACTGGAAAGCACCAACTTCCCCCTTCAATTTTGCCCAAGAAAATCGCTTTAAAAACCCTCCTTCCGAGCTGCCTTTATAACCTACGTCGGGCCGATTTCGCATCGGGCCGATCGCCATAAGTCACCAATCGATGCTGATCGTTGTCGTGAGACAATGGATCGATCCATGGTGGAAAAACTCAGCGGATCTCGCGGATCGCCAACATTGGCGCGATCGCGCCCGTAGTCGACCGCCGTAGGGCTACGAGCGCTTCGCGTTTCGACACAGAACTAGCAATCGACTGCCAACCCTTGGCCGTCGACTGCCAGAGCAATTCCAGCTCTAAATTGGCAGTCGAACTCAAGTCAACTCACGTCAGTCGAACCGGCCATATTGCCAGTCGACTGACAACCTCAAACATGAGGTTTTAACCCAAGTATGGTGCCCCCATACTTGCTAGACCACCCTTAGCCTAGACCTAAGCCTTCTAGCCACCTCCATCAGCCTCACGCCTCTCGGATCCCTCCAAGTCATCCATGACTTGTTCATCCATCGCGCTAGCCTCCAGGTGCTTCCCTCGGCTATGTCATGCTAACGGTGTATACACCGCCAAGGCACATTGGACTTACGCCGCCAAGACTCTGCTTGGGCTTTACGCTGCCAAAATCAATCCCCTTGGACTTCCCAAATGCCAAGACTCAAGCTTGGACTTTCCCTTGCCAACCCATGTTGGACTTTCCATGCTAAGACCCATGCTTGGACTTTCCATTTGCCAAGACCCATGCTTGGACTTCCCATTTGCCAAGACCCATGCTTGGACTTCTCATTCGCCAAGACCCATGCTTGGACTTCTCATGCCAAGTACTCAAGACTTGGACTTTCCCAAATGCCAAGTACCCATGACTTGGACTTTACCTTGCCAAGACCCATGCTTGGACTTTCCATGCCAAGTACACATGACTTCGACTTTACCTTGCAAAGACCCATGCTTGGACTTTCCCATAATCACATGGTCAACCCCAGTCAACCATCAAGGTCTTCCTCGAGTCAAACTCGAGTCCGGTCAAACATGACCCGGGTCGATTGCTCCAACAATCTCCCCAACATATTAACCGACATTAATGTCAAACATCAATGCCAAACCACTTTGTCAAATCCCTTTGTCAAACATCAAAACATCACTCGAGTCAAACTCGAGTCTGGTCAATCGTGACCTGGGCCGATTGCACCAACAATCTCCCCCTTTTTGATGTTTGACAAAAACCAAAAAAATCATCTGAATTAGACCACTAACTCAAATCCCTTACCAATTATCCCAAATTGGTAAACACTCTCCAAATGTTCTCCCCCAAACATTCTCCCCCTTTTTGACTAACATCAAAAAGGTTTTCTCCCCAAGAAGGTCAGTGTCTCATGTCCCAATGAGATCTTACAATCTCCCCCTTGGTCCAAAAATAAATACCTAGGATGCCTACCATCTTCCTAGTGATAATTCACATATCACTCAAGAGAGACAATCCTATACTCTCTCCCAATTTCCAAATTGGGTATCGAAAACCCATCAATTTTCCCAATTGATGATACTCTCCCAATAACTTCTCCTCTTCAAGGAGAAAAAACACATCCATCATCCCAAGATGGATAACTCCCCCTAAAGGCTTGCTCTCCCTTGACCATTGCACCAACAATGTCCTTGGGAAGCCCCTAAGCCAATAGGAACTCTAAACCATCAAAATTAAGGTTCTAAGTTCAACATAGAACTTTCACTCACCCTAAATTTGATACTTTGACCTAACACAGCTCCTAATCCATATCCAATGGATTTTCACCCTTTATAATGCTTCCTAAAGCATATCCTAGGGTTAGGAGTGATTAGGGACCTTTTCCATAGCTGAACACGGGCTAAACAACCCTTGTTAACCCGAAATCAGACCTAGCAGTCGACTCGGCGAATCGATCATTGCCACATCATCCGATCGACACAGTAGGCCGATCGATAATCAAAATCTCGATTTTCAACTATCAGAAATGAATTTTGGAAATTCATAAATAATTATACGTAATTCGAAAAATCATGAAAATTCATACGTATAATACTTATGACACACACAATGGGTGAAAAATATTTGAAAATTATTTTACCCATAAAATAGTGAGTTTGATACAAAACTCAAAACCATTGAAATTTTCAATGTTTTGGCCCTATTTTGTAACAACTCTATCAATGGTGATTGCTATCAAAAGATAGACTTCACCAAGGTTTTTCAAAATGATTTTAAAATGTTTTCAAAACCTTATTTTGGATCAAATTCCTTGGGGTCTATGTACATGACTTGTACACATGCTCTCCCAATGATCCACAAATGAAACAAGATTAGTTTTAGTTCATCTAGATGCAAAAACTATGCACCTTGAACTCAACTCATATCCTAGCATCTCACATGTATCTAAGGTGTATAAATACACATACATGTCAATTGGATGTGAGATGTGGGTTTTGTTCATCCTAATCTAGGGTTTCATGCATTCTCTAAGGCAACCCTACTTGATTCCCTTATAAATGGGACTACAAGTCATGCCATAGTCCTTAATTCAATTTCCAACCAAATTGTCTTAAATGCATGAATGATTATGGCATTAGAAATGTTATAACTAAGCATATGCTCATAATCATGATGTCATGGCATAAGATGAAATCTAAAAACACATGACATTTGAAACCTTAATCCTAAACATGAATCATGACATATAAAATCATAGAACTAGGCATGATGTCATGACATGGCATATGGCAATCAAAGCATGGCATATAAAATATATAGGTATAGTAATACCTAAATTTTAATATTAATTGCCATTTTGATATAGTTAGATATATTTTGCCATATTGTCATTAATCTCCTTAGTGTGCCAAAAACCCAAAATGGCACACTAACACTCTAAACCCTAATTATGCCAATTTCATCATTTTTATCAAACTTCATAACTAATATTGGCACATCCTAAAATCTTTTAGGATTATAATTCAACCCTATTTCCAAGGTATCCATAACCTTGAAAATAACCTAAAATGCCACCTTTATCATGGTTGGGTTAACTACCCATCCACTCAAGGTTGGCACATCCTAAACCCACCTAGCATGAATCAATCACGCTCTTAGGAACCCAAAACCGATTTAAGCTCCTAGGGTTAATTAGGTATTCCTTAGGGATAACCTCCCTAGATACCATCCTAATGACCCTCCTAGGCTTGTTAGCCTTGGTCATTTTGGTCTTACCTAGGTTGACTCTAGGGGTAACTCCCCTTGCAACCTTCTTAGTGGCCACCCTAGGTTTCCTTGAAACCCTAGCTACTAGGCACACCCTTTGGTCAACTCTAGGGATGACTTCCCTATTGACCTTGGTCTTCCTAGACCTAGTTTGTGTCCCATAATCAAATGGAACACTATGGTAATCTACCTTAGGCTTAGGTTTGTGACCCAAACCTTGCTTGCCCTTGGTTGACTTTTGACTCTTAGGTCCTTGGTGTTGACTTTGACTTTTGGACCTTGACTTTTGATTATTTGACCCTTTAAATTGATTTTGTATAATTTTAAGGGTCTTCTCAAGTTTTTCAAGTCTTGACCTCAAGACTTGATTCTCTAATTCTAATTGCCCAATTTTAGAATTTTGATTTAAACCATGGGCATGAGACTTTCTAGGCATATGCCTAGTCCATTTATGATTTAGATCTAGATGTTCTCCTATTTTCCTAATTGATTCCTTAGGTAAAATATTTTTAGGGACATTAGTCCCAAATTTCTCCTTACTCCTAAGGTAAACATTTTTAGCACCTAAGCAAAATTCCTTACTTCTAGCATGCTCTTTATGAATTGCAAGGGAATTAAAATTCCTAGCATGCTTTTGACTATTAAATCTAGAAGGTGCATTATTTAAATATACCTTAGGGTTAGCTATAGAAGCTCCCCCTACTTGTAATGCTCCTCCTTGCCCCTTCTTCTTCCCCCTAGGGCATTGACTCCGATAATGCCCCTTTGAATTCCACTTGAAGCATATGATGTGCTCCTTGCCTTTAGGTGTTGGGGAACCGGCATCCTTGACTTTTGGTGCCGGTGGAGCTTTCATAATCTTCTTTGGGCACTTGCTCTTATAGTGCCCAAATTCCCTACACTCAAAACACATAATATTATTTTTATTTGAAATTAGAGTGTTTGAGTTACCTAGGTTAATGGAGACCGGAATTGGATTTTGGGCTTCTTCATCTTGACCAGATGTCGAAGCTTCTTCTTGATGCTCCGGTGTTAAGGAAACTCTAATCTCCTCCTCAATGCTAGAAGTGGATGCTTCTTCCACTTCCTTCACCTCTTCCGATCCAGATGTCGATTCCCTATCAACCTCCGAATCCTCAAGCTCTTTGATTGAAGATGTATTTGCTTCTTTTTGAGCTTGAGAGGATGAGCACTCCTCTTCTTCTTCTCTTCTTGGATTGATGATGGATTTTCATGAAGCTTTGCCACTTGGCTCCACAACTCCTTAGCATCCATATAGTCCCCTACCATACACACAATCTCATTAGGGACCAAATCAAGAATAAATTTTATTACCTTCATGTTTTTCTCGATGGCTTGGAGTTGATTTTCACTCCACTTCTTCTTCTTGAGGAAGCCTCCCCTTGGTCCTATTGGATAGCTATATCCATCCATTAAGATTGACCATTCTTCGAAGTCCCTCATCATTAAAAAATCTTCGATCCTTGCCTTCCATTGTCTAAACCCTTCTTGTCCATAGAAGGAGTAAGGGATTGGTGTGTTAATGTTCCATCCCAATTGTTCTTCCATCTTCACCCTCTTGCTTCTTTGTCTTAGCTCCCGGCGGTTAGTCCGTAGAAGAGCCCCGGGCTCTGATACCACTTGTTGGAGATTTGAGGCCGCTAGAGGGGGGTGAATAGCGTTTACTCTTGCGTAGATAGAAATCGTTCGCGTTGCTTGTCTACAATCTTGTTAGTATGCAGCGGAATAAACAATAACAAATACAAACACAAGATACAATCACAACACGCACGATATAACATGGTTCGGAACCACACGGTTCCTACTCCACGGATCGAGCTCTAAAGAGCTCTAGTGATGCACACACAATCACTAATCAATAATAACTCCTTCTCGGAACAATCCGGAGGCGGAGAAACCTCGTACAAGGATTACACTAAGTAATACACAAGAAACAAGCAAATACAAGTAAGAAATACAATGCAAGTAAAGGAAAAATAACTTTACAAGAGCTTTGGATTGCTTGATCTTTGATTGCCTTGAACTAGCTTTGAAGGACTGGAAAGCACCAACTTCCCCCTTCAATTTCGCCCAAGAAAATCGCTTTAAAAACCCTCCTTCCGAGCTGCCTTTATAACCTGCGTCGGGCTGGATTTCCACCTATCAGTCGACTGCCATAAGTCACTAGTCGACTGATGCCACTGTTGTCGTGAGACAACGGATCGATCCACGCTGGAAAAACTCCAACGGATCTCTTGGCGATCGCCAACATTGGCCGATCGCGGCCGTCGTCGGCCGGCGATCGGCTCACGGTGATGCTCGACCGACACAGAACTAGCAGTCGACTGCCAACCCTTGGCAGTCGACTGCCAGAGCAATTCCAGCTCTAAATTGGCAGTCGAACTCAAGTCGACTCACGTCAGTCGAACCGGCCATATTGCCAGTCGACTGACAACCTCAAACATGAGGTTTTAACCCAAGTATGGTGCCCCCATACTTGCTAGACCACCCTTAGCCTAGACCTAAGCCTTCTAGCCACCTCCATCAGCCTCACGCCTCTCGGATCCCTCCAAGTCATCCATGACTTGTTCATCCATCGCGCTAGCCTCTAGGTGCTTCCCTCGGCTATGTCATGCTAACGGTGTCTACACTGCCAAGGCACATTGAACTTACGCCGCCAAGACTCCGCTTGGACTTTACGCTTCCAAAATCAATCCCCTTGGACTTCCCAAATGCCAAGACTCAAGCTTGGACTTTCCCTTGCCAACCCATCTTGGACTTTCCATGCCAAGACTCATGCTTGGACTTTCCATTTACCAAGACCCATGCTTGGACTTCTCATTCGCCAAGACCCATGCTTGGACTTCTCATGCCAAGTACTCAAGACTTGGACTTTTCCAAATGCCAAGTACCCATGACTTGGACTTTACCTTGCCAAGACCCATGCTTGGACTTTCCATGCCAAGTACACATGACTTGGACTTTACCTTGCCAAGACCCATGCTTGGACTTTCCCATAATCACATGGTCAACCCCAGTCAACCATCAAGGTCTTCCTCGAGTCAAACTCGAGTCAGGTCAAACATGACCCGAGTCGATTGCTCCAACAATCTCCCCAACATATTAACCAACATTAATGTCAAACAACAATGCCAAACCACTTTGTCAAATCCCTTTGTCAAACATCAAAACATCACTCGAGTCAAACTCGAGTCTGGTCAATCGTGACCTGGGCCGATTGCACCAACAGCAAGGAGCTGGACGGCGGCACAACAAGCTGGGCGGCAATGGAGGTTGGGCGGCAACTCCAAGCTAGGGTTTTTGGATTAGGGCTTAATTATCCCTTAAGCCCTCTTTTATAGAGAACTAATTCTCTTAATGGTTATTGGATCATAACCATTAGGCCCGTTAACCTGCTCCATTAAGATAAGTTAAAATAAACCAAACCATGATGGTTTATTTTAAGTTAAAATGAACCGAACCAACTTTTAGTTCATTCGTTTAAAATAAACCAAACCCTTTGGTTTATTCTCCTCCATTGGATCAGAACCAAACCATTTTGGTTCATCCATTACGTCTTCATAAGACTCGACCCATCCACGCTTCCATTGCGACTGAAACGATTTCATGCTCGCTTTATGTTTGGTCCAACCAAACCTTGTTTCTCTCGGTCTGAGAATCCCATTCTCAAGCTCATTTTAAATCCTTCGGATTACGCTCATTGTGCATGTGACCAAATAGGTTCTCGGTTTATGTTAGCCGTCTATAATTAACCATTAATTATAAAACGATCATGAGTGGCACCTAGTAGTGCATCATGATCCCCAATTAACCGAAAAGATCAACGGTTGATCCAGAACTTTTTCTGAAACCCTTTAGCAGCTCGAATGATTCGTGCCCCATTCCCTTCACTCATCTTATACCCACTTGGTTCAGGACATGGTCTATTGTGTCAGTCCCCACTAGGCTGACTACGTCACACCTAGCCCAAGTATCATTTCCTCGTCCTACGAATTCTAGTTACTCCACATGTATCGAAGAGTACCTTACTCTAAACATGTAATGCTTTGGCCAAAGACTTTAGTAACAATCCGACGAGAGGCCATGGGTATACATCTCCTCGCAAGTAGTGGTGAATCCTTTATAGGCTATTCAAACACCTTTGATCACTTCGACTTATACCCAATCATCCCGGGTCTACATCTTCTTAGAGATGCTTGCTTAAGATGTCAAAGCATAAGTCTCTATGATCAAGATGACTTGAATACCGCAAGTCAAAGGAACATCGCACTTAAGCCACAGTAAGAACTTCATTGACATATCTATATATGCAGAGAACCATATAAAGTCTTACGGCTGGTCACTCCAATGAACTAGTTACCATAACTAGCATCCACGATTAACTCTGGACATCACTATGTCTCCAGCCAGTGAGAATCAGCTGCTTGGATACACAAAGGAGTATACCTCGTGTTAGTCTCGACAGAATTGATGGTGTCCAAATCCATCAATTCATCGACTAGGGATAATTCCGATACATCACAATTACACATGTAGAGATACTCACTAGTTGTGATCCAATCACAAATTCTCTCATGCTGTGAATCGTATCGTGGACATTCAGTAAATGAGTTTAAAATCCAATCAAATACATAAAACATGTATACTCAAATAGTGAATCTTTATTTATCATATAAATGGTTCATACATAAGGCGATTGCCTTAGGACATCTCTCATATATTACTATCAAACACATCCTTAGTTCTTCTTAAGTACTTAAGGATTGTCTTAACAACCACCCAATGATCCATTCTTGGATCAGACTGGTACCTACTCGTGACACTCAGAGCATACGATACATCGAGCCTCATACATAACATAACATACATGACAGATCCTATTGCGGATGCATAGGAAATCTTACTCATGCAAATCCTCTCGTCTTCTGTGCGCGGACACATAGACTTCGAAAGGTGTACCCCATGCCTGATGGGTAGGAAACCTTTCTGGGATTTCGACATGCTAAACCTTTTTAGCACTCGGTCTATATACGTAGACTGCGAAAGACCAAGCAACCGTTTCGATCTATCTCTATAGATCTTAATTCCGAGAATGTAGGTTGCTTCTCCCAGGTCTTTCATGGAGAATGTCTTGGATAACCAAACCTTAACTAACTGTAAGATTGAAACATCGTTTCCTATAAGTAATATGTCATCGATATACAATACTAGGAACACGACTACACTCCCACTAACTTTCTTGTACACACAAGGTTCGTCTGGATTTTGTGAGAAATCAAACTTTTTGATTGTCTCATCAAAATGGATATTCCAGCTCCTGGATGCTTGCTTCAATCCATATATGGACCGTCGCAATTTGCATACCTTGGTTTTATCAACCGATGTGAAACCCTCAGGCTGTATCATATACACGTCCTCGATCAGGTTTCCATTAAGGAAAGCTATTTTTACATCCATCTGCCATATCTCATAATCATAATGAGCCACTATGTCCAGGAGCATCCGAATGGATTTAAGCATAGCTACAGGCGAATAGGTTTCGTCATAATCAACACCTTGTTTTTGATGATATCCTTTCGCCACTAATCTAGCTTTATAGGTAATCACATTACCATCCATGTCGGTTTTCTTCTTGAAAACCCTCTTGCACCCTATAGGCTTGATGCCTTCAGGTGGGTCAACCAAGTTCCAAACTTGGTTTTCATACATGGAATCCATTTCCGACTTCATGGCTACAAGCCACTTATCTTGTCAGCACTTCTTCATAACTGGTAGGCTCCTCATCATCAATGAGTAACACGTCGCTCGATTAACTTACGAGAAATCCATATCTCTAAGGAATGTTGCGTGTTCTACCAGATATATGAAGATGTGGTGTTACAGTAGGTCCAGCCGATTGCTCATCACAATGAGTTATCGGCTGTTGTGCTTCACCAGGTATCTCATCAATGTCTATTTGAGTCTCTCGAGCCTCCTCAAGCTCGACGACACTCCCACTATTTTCTTGCAAGAGAAACTCTTTCTCTAGAAACACAGCATGCCTTGAAACAAACAACTTTTGTTCCACACGATGATAGAACTGGTATCCCCTTGTTTCCTTAGGGTATCTAATAAATAGACATTTATCATACTTAGCATCCAATTTGTCTGATACAGTCTGCTTCACGTAAGCTGGACAACCCCATATCTTCAAGTAAGATACATGGGGTTTCGTACCATTCCATATCTCATATAGAGTAGTAGAGACTACCTTGGTTGACATTCTGTTTAACAAGTAAAAAGTTGTCTGAAGTGCATAGCCCCAAAAGGACTTGGAAAGATTCACATGATTCATCATTGACCTGACCATGTCCAACAAGGTCCGATTACGCCTCTCAGATACACCATTATGCTGTGGTGTATATGGCGGAGTCCATTGAGACAATATCCATTGTCTCTTAGATAATCAAGAAACTCTTGACTTAAGTATTCACCACCTCGATCCGATCAAAGTATTTTAATACTCTTGTCATGTTGTTTCTCTACTTCATTTCTGAATTCTTTGAACCTTTCAAAGGCTTCAAACTTTTGTTTCATCAAGAACACATACCCAAACCGTAAGTGATCATCGGTGAAGGTAATGAAGTAGCTATAGCCTCCTTATGCTTGAGTTGACATTGGTCCACATACATCAGTATGTATCAGACCTAGTAACTCTCCCACTCGTTCACCTTTTCCTGAAAAAGGTAACTTAGTCATCTTGGCTTTTAAGCATGATTCACATGTATCGTATGAATCCAATTCAAACTATTCCAGAATTCCACATCGGTGTAATTCAGACATGCGTTTCTTGCTTACATGACCAAGACGACAGTGCCACATGTAGGAGTCTAATTGACTATCCTTTTGAGCATGCTTGTTGCTCGCTTCGATATTGAAAATATCACTGAATATGTCCAACATATAAACACCATTACTTAAAGTTCTAGTCCCATAAAGAACTCCATTCATAGTTATGTAACAATAATTGTTACTAAAAGTCAAATGGTACCCATTTCTATTTAAACAAGAAATAGTAATGATGTTCTTTATCAATGAAGGAACATAAAAGCAATTGTCCAGTTCTAAGACAAGTCCTGCAGGGAGTTTCAACAAATACGTTCCGATGGCGAGTGCAGCAACCTTTTCTTCATTCCCAACACGTAAATTTGACTCTCCCTTGACGAGTCTTCTTCTATTCCTTAGCCCATGTATGTCATTACATATATGTGAGCCACACCCAGTATCCAATACCCAAGTGTCTGAGGAAATAGAATGACAATCAACAACGAAGATATATGAAAAAGATGGAGCATCTTATGTCTTATTCTTCTTCACAGACTAAAGATAAATCTTGCAATTTCTTCGCCAATGGCCCTACTTGCCATAATGATGGCAAGTGCCCTTTTGAGTTGGTTCTGCCTTTTTAGCCTTTTTATCTTCCCCTTCTGTTGTTCCTTTGACTCCCTCTTAGAACCTTTCTTCGAGGAATCAACTAACAACACCGTCCCCTGCTCATGCTTCTCAGAAGGCTCCACAGTCTTCAGCATGTTGAGCAGTACCACAGATGAACCTTCTTACATCTCAGAGGTGAAGAGGAGCTTGGAGACTTTGAACCTTTCGAATCTCACTTGCTTATCAAACAACTCATAAAGATGAAGGACCACGATATGAGCATCCATATGTTGGTGCAGTGAGGCACCGAAATCGAACCTGTGTTTTGATTATAGCAAAGACACAAAGTTATGTCTATTTTGTTTTCTCACGAGCTGAATCGAGTGTGCATGAGATTGATATAGCTGGAGCTGAAGGCTAGCGACACCCGGAGAAAGCCGCGGTGGTCGAGCGACACTCGAGTGATTTCAAAGGGAGCCGAAGGAATCGAGTGGAAGGCCGAAAGCAAAAGCAACACGTAAGCATCGAGGTAAGCTCGAGTGTGCGAGAGTAAGTAAGGTTGTATCCTCTTTACGGGGATGATCTTAAGCGTAGATCTGACCAAAGACTTCTTATAGATGGTCTAGGTTGAGATCGGATGGTCGACGACCATCGAAATTATGTTTTTGTTGTGCTAACTTTGACTTGCAGCAAGCATCAGTCGACTGCCAGCTTGGAGGACTCGACTGCCGTCAAACATGATCGGCTGAAGGTCGACAATCGATCGATCTTGCCATCGATCGTCGATGATGGCCATCGGTCGTGATGGTCAATGATCGATTCGAGAGTCAAGGATTATCACCAAATTTCAAGGGAAGATGTGCTCAAATTTGATTGGCTAGGGTTCCTCGAAATGCTGCTCAAAGGCTATAAAAGGAGGGCCAAACCTAGGGTTTCATAAACAATTCTAAGCCTCCAAAAAGTCTTAAGCTACAATTCTCCGACAACGAAGTCCTTCCTTCCGACGCCTAGGTTTAATTTTTCTTATTTGTCTCAGACGGGTATTATTTTGTTATCGCTTGTTCATCTACTTTTCGGAGCTTTTATCGTATAATGAGGAGAGGGGATTGTCCTCTACCTTAAAGTTTTTTGTATCGATTAACTCCTACCTCCAACGAGGAGGAGTTCCTTTAGTGCTTCGCTTCTCCGTGACGTGGTCAAGGACCACTAGGGCCTTGGAGTAGTAGCCTCGCCACGAACCAAGTAAAACCCTTTTGTCGATTGTCTCTTTTATTTTATATTTACATTTCCGCTGCAATTAATTTATTTTCTCTAGAGTTTTAACGAACGAAAGAAAAAGAAAAGGTTTTTCGCTATTCACCCCCCCCTCTAGCGAACCGCATCGATCCAACAATTGGTATCAGAGCCGGGGGCGCTTAGATTTGGTGAAACCACCAATCTAACATTTTTTTTTTTACAGATTTGTTTTTCGTTCGTTTAAATTTTTCTCCCGCACTACTAATCCAAGACGAAGTCTTGGTACTCTTCGTTTGATTTTGTTTTGCAAGTATTCGCTTTTGGAGTAGCCGACGGTCAAACGGGCATATCTTTTTGTACAAGTTGACCCACGACACGGTCTACCTACCAAATCGAAGCCCTCGTAGAGATCTACACTTCTTATGGGGGTTTACCCCCATAACAAGTTGTTTTCGTCCTCAAAAATCGACGTTTAGTAGCCTTTCGGGGACATCGAAGGTTGTGAGTACTTACTTTTTATTTAGTTTCTCATTTCTTTGCTTAACTTTCTATTTTTCGTTTGTTTCTTTTTATTTCCCACACTACTAATCCAAGACGCAAGTCTTGGTACTTTCGTGTGTTTTTTTTCGTTGCTAGGTCTTCTTTTTAGTCTCCTTGTTTTTTGTTCTAATGGCCCATCTCGAGGGTTTTAGCACCGTCCGACCTCCATTTTACAACGGAGATGATTTCCGTTATTGGAAAGGTCAGAAGGAATGCTTTCTCAAAACCCAAATCGAGATGTGGATCATAATCCAAACGGGTTTCACACTTCCGACTAATGAAGTGGGTGACTCCTTGGATTATGATCAATGGACCGTTGCAACAAAACGACAAGTCGAAGCCGATGCCAAGGCAACACAAATACTCCAATGCGGTTTGTCCAAGGAGGAGCTAAATCACGTCGGCCCCTTCATAAGCCAAAGGATCTTTGGACAAAGCTAATCGAGTTACATGAAGGATCGGATCAAGCTAAGGTTTGCAAACGTGATTTGTTATTCAATAAATTGTACACACTAAAAATGCAGGAACACGAGTCCGCGACGCAACTCCACGCCCGTGTCCAAGACATAGTCAACAACCTACACGCAATCGGGCAAAAGGTCGAAAACCGCAACCTTATTAGGTATGTCCTAAACTCTTTTTCGAGGACTACCTTATGGGCATCCATGGTTGATGCCTATAAGGTCTCTAAGGACCTTTCTAAACTTAGACTAGATGAACTCTTTTCGGATTTTGAATTACATGAGCAGTCCAACTCGGAACCCGAGAGGGGTATAGCCTTGTTTGCAGGTTCAAAGAAGAAGAAAATCGCAAGCAAGCCACCACCACCCGAGGAGGAAGATGAGTCCAAAGAAGAAGTTAACCCGGAATTGACTGCCGAACTAATGAACCTAGCTCGAAGGATAGCCAAGGGATGAAAGCGAACCACAACTCGACCCAACCAAGGTAAGCCTAAAAGTTCTAATATTAGGTGTTATGAGTATAACAGGTTTGGACATATAATGTCCGAGTGCCCCAAGCTCAACCACCAAGCACCTAAGCACAAGAAGGCCCTCAACGCGACATGGGAAGAAGCGTCATCCGAAGAAGACGAAGACCACGTCTTCATGGCGAAATCAATTGAGTAAGACACAGAGACCGAACTTGAGTCAGAACCTGAGGATGACTCGGACTACGAAGCTACCTTCAAGTCAAGCCACGGATACGCATCCGGTTCAAAAGATACCCTTAAGGTGAGTCGAACTTTATTTAATACTTTACATAATACGATTAGGTTTTTGTCTAGGAAGTTAGCTAAGTCCGAGTCCAAGGTCGAGACCCTTGTTGAGGAGGTTAAACTCCTCAAACACGAGGTCTCCCTAACCTCTTCGACTAGTCGAGTTCAAGAGAAGGACTCAACTCGAGTTGAAAAGCTAGAAGTTGAGAACTCTCTCTTGAAAAGTCAAGTCGAAGATCTTAGGAACACGTTGGAAAGGTTCACTTCGGGATCCAAAGGACTTGACCTCCTACTTGGATCTCAAAGGGACGTGTACAACTGTTGGGTTTCCGGCACCGCGGCGTGTGTGTGTTCGATCATGTTTCGTAAACATGAGCACAGCGGAAGCAATTAAAAATAATAAATCTATATTTATTACAACACACACAACACACTCTTGCATATTACAACAAGTGTAGACATAACCGTAAATTAAAATTTGCAATAAAAGAAAATTATCTACGTTTTACCTTTCGTATGACGTGTAGCGGGAACGGCATCAACCGGAACGATCCTCGTAAGAATCGTCTCTATCCGTATCCACGCCGAGCTCCTCGGGATGACTTCGCTAAGACACGAGCTTCGTCTTCGTACGGGTTACTAGCCTCGTGTTGAAGACAACGTGATCGAGAGATGATCACGATCCGAATTCAAATTCGGATCCAAAACCGAGTCCTCAAAACTCGATTCTCCGGAGAGGTATTCGTCAACCGTTTGACGAATCCTTCGTCCCCCACCTTAGAGGATTACCGGAGATCAAATCCCCGGTAAGTTAGCCGCTGTCGGAGCACTAACCGTCGTCCAAATGACGCTCCGACGAGAGGAGGAGAAGCTGTCCAGAAAACTGGACAGCTTGGTGGAGGATATAGGTGCCTGCCAACCAAGGAAAGAAAAGGCTCACCTTGATGCCAAACCTATAGGGGATCACCGGAGGATCGCCGGAGGGTTCACCGGCTGTAGCTTGGTCGCCGGCATGGACTTCGATGGCGGCACAAAAGCTGGGCGGCGGCAATGAAGGTGTTGGCGCCGAATAGGAGAAGGAGGGGGTTTGGGCGGCCAAAACTTGATAAGCCTTAGGGTTAGGGTTTAAGCCCGATTTTATAGAGAACTAATTCTCTTAATGGTTAATGGATCATATCCATAAAGCCCGTTAACCCGCTCCATTAAGATAAGTTAAAATAAACCAAACCATGATGGTTTATTTTAAGTTAAAACGAACCGAACCAACTTTTGGTTCATTCGTTTAAAATAAACCAAACCCTTTGGTTTATTCTCATCCATTGGATTAGAACCAAACCATTTTGGTTCATCCATTACGTCTTCATAAGACGCGGCCCATCCACGCTTCCATTGCGACTGAAACGATTTCATGCTCGCTTTATGTTTGGTCCAACCAAACATAGTGTCTCTCGGTCTGAGAATACCACTCTCAAGCTCGTTTTAAATCCTTTGGATTACACTCGTTGTGCGTGTGACCAAATAGGTTCTCGGTTTATGTTGGCCGTCTATAATTAACCATTAATTATAGAACGATCATGAGTGGCACCTAGTAGTACATCATGATTTCCAATTAACCGAAAAGATCAACGGTTGATCCAGAACTATTTCTGAAACCCTTCAGTAGCTCGAATGATTCGTGCCTCATTCCCTTCACTCATCTTATACCCACTTGGTTCAGGATATGGTCTATAGTGTCAGTCCCCACTAGGCTGACTACGTCACACCTAGCCCAAGTATCATTTCCTCGTCCTACGGATTCTAGTTACTCCACATGTATCGAAGAGTACCTTACTCTAAACATGTAATGCTTTGGCCAAAGACTTTAGTAACAATCCGACGAGAGGCCATGGGTATACATCTCCTCGCAAGGAGTGGTGAATCCTTTATACGCTATTCAAACACCTTCGATCACTTCGACTTATACCCAATCATCCCGGGTCCACATCTCCTTAGAGATGTTTGCTTAAGATGTCAAAGCATAAGTCTCCATGATCAAGATGACTTGAATACCGCAAGTCAAAGGAACCTCGCACTTAAGCCACAGTAAGAACTTCATTGACATATCTATATATGCAGAGAACCATATGAAGTCTTACGGCTGGTCACTCCAATGAACTAGTTACCATAACTAGCATCCACGATTAACTCCGGACATCACTATGTCTCCAGCCAGTGAGAATCAGCTGCTTGGATACACCAAGGAATATACCTCGTGCTAGTCTCAACATAATTGATGGTGTCCAAATCCATCAATTCATCGACTAGGGATAATTCCGATACATCACAATTACACATGTAGAGATACTCACTAGTTGTGATCCAATCACAAATTCTCTCATGCTGTGAATCGTATCGTGGGCATTCAATAAATGAGTTTAAGATCCAATCAAATACATAAAACATGTATACTCAAATAGTGAATCTTCATTTATCATATAAATGGTTCATACATAAGGCGATTGCCTTAGGACATCTCTCATATATTACTAACAGACTCCCACTTGGCCTAATGCCAATCGCTACGGTATCCAATACCATAAGCACGAACATGACCCTCAAACTTATTTTGAGGTAATGCCTTAGTCAAGGGATCCGCTAAGTTCCTTTCAGTGGGAATTTTCTCGATTTGTATTTCATTCCTACTGATGATCTCTCTCATAAGATGATAGCGGCGAAGCACATGTTTGGATCATTGATGAGACCACATCAAGTTCAGAGATGAACTTCTCGATCCAAACCGCTTCTTTGTCGCTTCGCAATGTATTCTCGCCTTAGTGGCGTAATCCGCTATAGTGTCAAGCTTGGAACCTTTCCAACTTATTGCGCCCCATTCTAGGTGAATACATACCTGCACAAAGACATGGAATCATCCTTGTTCGTTCGAGTCGCATTCGTATACCCACGTATCACCATGTACCCTTCTCCATATATTAGGAACACATCCTTAGTTCTTCTCAAGTACTTAAGGATCATCTTAACAGCCGCCCAATGATCCATTCCTGGATCGGACTGGTATCTGCTCGTGACACTCAGAGCATACGATACATCGGGCCTCGTACATAACATAGCATACATGATAGATCCTATTGCGGATGCATAGGGAATCTTACTCATGCAAATCCTCCCGTCTTCTGTGCGCGGACACATAGACTTCGAAAGGTGTACCCCATGCCTGATGGGTAGGAAACCTTTCTTAGATTCCGACATGCTAAACCTCTTTAGCACTCGGTCTATATATGTAGACTGCGAAAGACCAAGCAACCGTTTCGATCTATCTCTATAGATCTTAATCCCGAGGATGTAGGTTGCTTCTCCCAGGTCTTTCATGGAGAATGTCTTGGATAACCAAACCTTCACTGACTGTAAGATTGAAACATCGTTTCCTATAAGTAGTATGTCATCGACATACAATACTAGAAATACGACTACACTCCCACTAACCTTCTTGTACACACAAGGTTCGTCTGGATTTTGTGAGAAATCAAACTTTTTGATTGTCTCATCAAAACGGATATTCCAGCTCCTGGATGCTTGCTTCAATCCATTAATGGATCGTCGCAATTTGCATACCTTTGTTTTATCAACCGATGTGAAACCCTCAGGCTGTATTATATACACGTCCTCGAGCAGGTTTCCATTAAGGAAAGCTGTTTTCACATCCATCTGCCATATCTCATAATCATAATGAGCCGCTATGGCCAGGAGCATCCGAATGGATTTAAGCATAGCTACAGGCGAATAGGTTTTGTCATAATCAACACCTTGTTTTTGACGATATCCTTTCGCCACCAATCTAGCCTTATAGGTAATCACATTACCATCCATGTCGATTTTCTTCTTGAAAACCCACTTGCACCCTATTGGCTTTATCCCTTCAGGTGGGTCAACCAAGTTCCAAACTTGGTTTTCATACATGGAATCCATTTCCGACATCATGGCACCAAGCCACTTATCCCTTTTTGAACTTGTCAGCACTTCTTCATAACTAGTAGGCTCCTCATCATCAATGAGTAACACGTCGTTCGATTCGCTTACGAGAAATCCATATCTCTCAGGAATATTGCGTATTCTACCAGATCTACGAAGATGTGGTGTTACAATAGGTCCAGCCGATTGCTCATCACTATGAGTTGTCGACTGTTGTGCGTCACCAGGTATCTCATTAATGTCTATTTGAGTCTCTCGAGCCTCCTCAAGCTCGACGACACTCCCACTGTTTTCTTGCAAGAGAAATTCATTCTCTAGAAACACAGCATGCCTTGAAACAAACACCTTTTGTTCCACAGGATGATAGAATTGGTAACCCCTTGTTTCCTTAGGGTATCCAATAAATAGACATTTATCAGACTTAGCATCCAATTTTTCTGATACAGTCCGCTTCACATAAGCAGGACAACCCCATATCTTCAAGTAAGATACATGAGGTTTCTTACTATTCCATATCTCATATGGAGTAGTTGAGACTACCTTGGTAGGCATTCTGTTTAACAAGTAAACAGCTGTCTGAAGTGCATAGCCCCAAAAGGACTTGGGAAGAGTTGCATGATTCATCATTGACCTGACCATGTCTAACAAGGTCCGGTTACGCCTCTCAGATACACCATTATGCTGTGGTGTATAGGGCGGAGTCCATTGAGACAATATACCATTGTCTCTTAGATAATCAAGAAACTCTTGACTTAAGTATTCACCACCTCGATCCGATCTAAGTATTTTAATACTCTTGTCATGTTGTTTCTCTACTTCATTTCTGAATTCTTTGAACCTTTCAAAGGCTTCAGACTTGTGTTTCATCAAGAACACATTCCCAAACCGTGAGTGATCATCGATGAAGGTAATGAAGTAGCTATAGCCTCCTAATGCTTGAGTTGACATAGGTCCACATACATCAGTATGTATTAGACCTAGTAACTCTCCCACTCGTTCACCTTTTCCAGTAAAAGGTAACTTAGTCATCTTGCCTTTTAAGCATGATTCGCATGTATCGTATGAATCCAATTCAAACGATTCCAGAATTCCACATCAGTGTAATTCGGACATGCGTTTCTTGCTTATATGGCCAAGACGACAATGCCACATATAGGAGTCTATTTGATTATCCTTTCGAGCACGCGTGTTGATCGCTTCGATATTGAAAATGTCACTGGATACGTCCAACGTATAAACACCATTGCTTAAAGTTCCAGTCCCATAAAGAACTCCATTCAAAGTTATGTAACAACAATTGTTACTAAAAGTCAAATGGTACCCATTTCTATTTAAACAAGAAATAGAAATGATGTTCTTTATCAACGAAGGAACATAAAAGCAATTGTCCAGTTCTAAGACAAGTCCCACAGGGAGTTCCAACAAGTACGTTCCGATGGCGAGTGCAGCAACCGTTGCTCCATTCCCAACACACAAATTTGACTCTCCCCTTGACGAGTCTTCTTCTATTCCTTAGCCCATGAATGTCATTACATATATGTGAGCTACACCCAGTATCGAATACCCAAGTGTCTGAGGAAATAGAATGATAATCAATAAAGAAGATTTCTGAAGAAGATGGGGCATCCGATGCCTTATCCTTCTTCACGGACTCAAGATAAATCTTGCACTTTCTTCGCAAATGGCTCTCCTTGCCATAATGATGGCAAGTTTCCTTTTGTGCTAGTTCTACCTTCTTAGCCTTTCTCTTCTTTCCCTTCTGCTGTTCCTTTGACTTCCTCTTAGAACCTTTCTTCGAGGAATCAACTAATAGCACCGTCCCCTGCTCATGCTTCTCAGAAGACTCCACAGTCTTCAGCATATTGAGCAGTACCACAGATGAACCTTCTAGCATCTCAGAGGTGAAGAGGAGCTTTGAGACTTCGAACCTTTTGAATCTCACTTGCTCATCAACCAACTCACAAAGATGAAGGACTACGATATGAGCATCCATATGCTCATGTTGCTTTCGTAGCTTGGGTTCCATCGCGGCTAGCATGATGCAACTCATTTGTTCAGAATCACTCACATGTTTCTGATAGGCCAACAATTGATCCAGAGTTGCATCGTCACTAGGACGGGCGGGAAGAGGCGCTTCGAGGACATTTGCAAGCTTTTCAACCTTGAGAACAATTCTCAAGCTTCTAAGCCAGTCCAAGAAGCTCGGCCCAGTCAATTTATTCGAATCCAAAATGGAACGCAAATTCAAAGACATCATGATCAATCTTAGAAATACAAAACGAGCATATATGAGAAAATGATTTTTAAAATGCATCAATATACATTTATAAATCCCATTCATTTTTCGAATTTCAAAAACTCCAAAATCACTTCGGGAGATCGTAGGTCCATCTCCGAATGGGCTGATATCCATCATAGTTATGAACAACCTTGGAGAGAGTCCAACAAGCCATTCATAACTACGACGGTAGGTATCTTCTATACCGATTGCATATCACGTATATGAAACTATCACAATGTGCTATCAACTAATTGAATGTTCACACATACATCGGGTTGTTAACACATTAACAAGTATGCATCATATGCATAGCACCCAACTTCACCTCCCTTTACATCGACCTTGGAGAGAGTCCAACAAGCCGATGCTCCAGGTTAAAGCCAACCCATTAATCGAGACATAGTTTTAATATGGTTAGAGCACATTCAACCAATTAGCCCAGCTTGGAGAGAGTCCAACAACCAAAGCTAACGATTGACCTCTGACTCTTACCATATTAGTATTAAACTATTCCATGGTTTGAACATATTCGGGTTCGAGCCGGGCTTGGAGAGAGTCCAACAACCCAAACAAGAAACGGAACTCTGGTTCTAACCATATTAATGGAAGGTGTAGGCTTTAATATTGTTTAAGGGTTTTTATGTCTCATCCTCTTTGCATGCAAATAACTATTATCTACATGGCATGGCATACATGGCATACATCTACATGTCACGACACGCATGGCATAATGTTATGCATCTAATGCAATTACATGGCATACAATTATGTCATGTATATATTTCCTTATATGTCATAACTATTTATGGAAATAAAATATGTTTAAGATTTGATTCTCCAAATCAAATCATAATTAAATTAGGAAACAAATTTCCAAATCTAATGACATATTTTATTCATGGAATTATTTGATTAAGGAAAATCAATTTAGGAAACCAATTTCCTAAATCATTAAAACTACTTATGGAAATAAAATATTTTAAGATTTGATTTCCCAAATCAAATCATGATTAAATTAGGAAACAAATTTCCAGAATCTAATCAAATATTTTATTTCTGGAAAATATCAATTTCCATAAATACTTCAAACTTTCCAAAAGTGGAAGATTTCCATAAATACTTCTAGACTTTCCAAAATTTAAAAATTTCCATAAATACTTCTAAATTTCCAAAATTAGAAAATTTCCAGAAATACATTATGACTATCGCAAAACCATTTTTACGATTATGTCGAAACACAACCTGGGCTCTGATACCACTGTTGGGTTTCCGGCACCGCGGCGTGTGTGTTCGATCATGTTTCGTAAACATGAGCACAGCGGAAGCAATTAAAAATAATAAATCTATATTTATTACAACACACACAACACACGCATGCATATTACAACAAGTGTAAACATAACCGTAAATTAAAATTTGCAATAAAAGAAATTTATCTACGTTATACCTTTCGTATGACGTGTAGCGGGAACGGCATCAACCGGAACGATCCTCGTAAGAATCGTCTCTATCCGTATCCACGCCGAGCTCCTCGGGATGACTTCACTAAGCCACGAGCTTCGTCTTCGTACGGGTTACTAGCCTCGTGTTGAAGACAACGTGATCGAGAGATGATCACGATCCAAATCCAAATTCGGATCCAAAACCGAGTCCTCAAAACTCGATTCTCCGGAGAGGTATTCGTCAACCGTTTGACGAATCCTTCGTCCCCCACCTTAGAGGATTACCGGAGATCAAATCCCCGATAAGTTACCCGCTGTCGGAGCACTAACCGTCGTCCAAACGATGCTCCGATGAGAGGAGGAGAAGCTGTCCAGAAAACTGGACAGCTTGGTGGAGGATATAGGCGCCGGCCAACCAAGGAAAGAAAAGGCTCACCTTGATGCCAAACCTATAGGGGATCACCGGAGGATCGCCGGAGGGTTCACCGGCTGTAGCTTTGTCGCCGACACGGACTTGGACGACGACACAAAAGCTGGGCGGCGGCAATGAAGGTGTTGGCGCCGAATAGGAGAAGGAGGGGGTTTGGGCGGCCAAAACTTGATAAGCCTCAGGGTTAGGGTTTAAGCCCTATTTTATAGAAAACTAATTCTCTTAATGGTTAATGGATCATATCCATAAAGCCCGTTAACCCGCTCCATTAAGATAAGTTAAAATAAACCAAATCATGATGGTTTATTTTAAGTTAAAACGAACCGAACCAACTTTTGGTTCATTCGTTTAAAATAAACCAAACCCTTTGGTTTATTCTCATCCATTGGATTAGAACCAAACCATTTTGGTTCATCCATTACGTCTTCATAAGACGCGGCCCATCCACGCTTCCATTGCGACTGAAACGATTTCATGCTCGCTTTATGTTTGGTCAAACCAAACATAGTTTCTCTCGGTCTGAGAATCTCATTCTCAAGCTCTTTTTAAATCCTTTGGATTACACTCGTTGTGCGTGTGACCAAATAGGTTCTCAGTTTATGTTGGCCATCTATAATTAACCATTAATTATAGAACGATCATGAGTGGCACGTAGTAGTACATCATGATCCCAAATTAATCGAAAAGATCAACGGTTGATCCAGAACTATTTCTGAAACCCTTCAGTAGCTCGAATGATTCGTGTCTCATTCCCTTCACTCATCTTATACCCACTTGGTTCAGGACATGGTCTATAGTGTCAGTCCCCACTAGGCTGACTACGTCACACCTAGCCCAAGTATCATTTCCTCGTCCTACGGATTCTAGTTACTCCACATGTATCGAAGAGTACCTTACTCTAAACATGTAATGCTTTGGCCAAAGACTTTAGTAACAATCCGACGAGAGGTCATGGGTATACATCTCCTCACAAGGAGTGGTGAATCCTTTATAGGCTATTCAAACACCTTCGATCACTTCGACTTATACCCAATCATCCCGGGTCCACATCTCCTTAGAGATGTTTGCTTAAGATGTCAAAGCATAAGTCTCCATGATCAAGATGACTTGAATACCGCAAGTCAAAGGAACCTCGCACTTAAGCCACAGTAAGAACTTCATTGACATATCTATATGCAGAGAACCATATGAAGTCTTACGGCTGGTCACTCCAATGAACTAGTTACCATAACTAGCATCCACGATTAACTCCGGACATCACTATGTCTCCAGCCAGTGAGAATCAACTGCTTGGATACACCAAGGAGTATACCTTGTGCTAGTCTCGACAGAATTGATGGTGTCCAAATCCATCAATTCATCGACTAGGGATAATTTCGATACATCACAATTACACATGTAGAGATACTCACTAGTTGTGATCCAATCACAAATTCTCTCATGCTGTGAATCATATCGTGGGCATTCAGTAAATGAGTTTAAGATCCAATCAAATACATAAAACATGTATACTCAAATAGTGAATCTTCATTTATCATATAAATGGTTCATATATAAGGCGATTGCCTTAGGACATCTCTCATATATTACTAACAACAACAAGGCTGGACTCGGGTTTAAGTCAAACACGACTAATAGGTCGTATATGTCGATTGTAAGTCGATATAAGAAACATGTCCAAGCATGGGTCCCTAAGAAGTTTTTGATTTCAACTCTAGGATCCAACCCGTACTGGGTTCCCAAGGACCAAATCCACTATGTGGATAGACCGAACCGATTCAACGGTCTAGGGGGAGCCAGTACAAAACATGTTTGTGCTTTAACTTAGAAATTGCATGTTTTAACTTAGAATGTTTATGCTTTAACTTAGAAATTGCATGCTTTAACTTAGAAAGTTTGTACTTTAAAACTTGTGAACTCACTTAGAACAAAAACATAACCAACTAAAATTTTTCGAAAAGATTGAGCCTCGGGGAGCCTCTTTTCAAAAACATAACCAACTAAAATTCTTCGAAAAGATTGAGCCTCGGGGAGCCTCTTTTCAAAAATAACTAGTTAGACGAGGAAATAATTTTAGGTAAGTTAAGTCATCATTTTCTTGAAAATGGCTTTGTCTAAGGAAGTGGTCGATGATCCGATAAAAGAAGGTCCCTGTGCCTCGCCACGACCTGGAAGCCATGATCTTGAAAAGGTAAACTTGACAAGCCTAGGGTTAAATCCAAATCTAACATAAAATTACTTGAACCTAAATCCACTTAATCAACTTAATTCGAAGTCATCTCAAAATAAACACATAAGTATAACATGTTTGATCATATAGACTCCGGTGAGATGACCTAGGGTTAACAACTTACAACCAATTTTCTTAACAAAAATCTAACATCCAATCCAACCACCTTGTGTGTAGGATCAATGGATGTTGGACAGCGGTTGCTCCCGACACATGACCGGGGATCAACTCAAATTCGCAAAGTTTCGATTCAAACGACAAGGATCGGTAGCCTTTGGGAATAACGGCAAGCTCAAAATCATCGGATCAGGTGATAACGAGCTTAACACGAATTTTGTTATTAAAAATGTATTACTTGTAGAGAATTTTGAATATAACTTACTTAGTGTAAGCCAATTGTGTAATAATAACTATAAGGTTATATTTCTAGAAAATGAATGCGTAATTAATACCAACGAAACCTCTAAAACAATTCTTAAAGGAACTAGAAATAACAACATTTATACGATCAACTTAACCAACTCCTCAACTAAGTGTCTTATGACACGGCAAGAGGAATCATGGTTGTGGCACCGACGACTCGGTCACTCGCACCCAAGACTCGTCCACAAGATGAGTCAGAGTGGCTTAGTCAGAGGCTTACCCAACCTCAATAATTTGGTTAATAAAATCTGTAATGCTTGTCAACAAGGAAAACAACCTAGGACACAAAACAAGTTAACTAACCAAGAACGAACCTCAAGTGTACTTGAGCTCCTGCATATGGATCTATTCGATTCACATGGAGCCAAGTCACTCAATAGAAGTCAATATTGCTTAGTCATAATTGACGACTACTCCAGGTTTACCTGGGTTAGGTTCATCAAACATAAAAATGATACCCTAGATCAATTAATCAATCTATTCAAATTAATCGAGAATCAAAAAGACCTTAAGGTTAAAAGACTTAGAAGCGATCATGGTGGTGAATTCAAAAATCAAAGGTTCACCGACTTCTGTAACCTAAACGGATGCCACCATGAATTCTCTTTCCCTAGGACCCCTCAACAAAATGGCCTAGTGGAGCGGAAAAACCGAACTCTACAAGAAGCTGCTAGGACCATGTTGAATGAATACGACCTGAGATAGATTTTGGGCGAGAGTAGCATGTACTTGCTATGTCCAAAATAGGATCCTTATGGTAAAGAGGCACCTTAAGACCTCGTACGAGATTTATCACGATAAAATACCTAACATCAAGTACTTTAGGGTATTTGGGTGTAAGGTACATATCCTAAACACTAAGGATTACCTAGGGAAATTTACATCCAAAACCACCACCGGAATCATTCTAGGATACTCGACTACAAGTAAAGCTTATAGAGTATATAACCACGACACCCTCAGAGTCGAGGAGACTATCAATGTAGTATTTGATGAAGGACATGAACCTACAAAACCCCCGTCAACCCTAATTAGCGAGCCGATTCATACTAGACCTAACTCTGATACGTAGATCAGGTCTAGTGTTAATCCTAACCTAGGTCAACCTAGTCACTCTATTGATCAAGTGATAGATGACTCCAACCAAACTAGTGTTCAACCAAGTCACCCCATTGATCAAGCATTAGGTGACACAAACCCAACACAATCTAGGATTCAGACTAACCACCCTATCGATCAAGTAATAGGAGATCCTAATCTAGGAGTTCGAACTAGAGCATCCTATAGGAACCTTAGTCAAATTTCCTTAATTTCAAAGATAGAACCCAAATCAATTGAACAAGCTCTTTTTGATCCCGATTGGATTATTGCAATGTAAGAAGAGCTAGCTCAATTTACTAGGAATGAAGTGTGGGAATTAGTACCATCACCTAAAGACAAAACGATAATTGGAACAAGGTGGGTGTTTCGAAACAAGCTTGATGATAAAGGTGAAGTAGTTAGAAACAAGGCTAGGTTAGTCGCCAAAGGATTTAGCCAAGTCGAAGGCTTAGATTACGACGAAACCTATGCCCCAGTAGCTAGACTCGAATCCATTCGAATGTTGCTAGCTTTTGCCGCACATCGAGGATTTAAGCTGTTTCAAATGGATGTTAAGTCGGCATTCCTAAATGGATACATTAAAGAAGAAGTTTATGTTAGCCAACCCCCCGGATTCGAAAATCTAGATAATCCCGACCATGTTCTAAAACTTAAGAAAGCTCTCTATGGACTTAAACAAGCTCCTCGAGCTTGGTACGAGAGACTTTCAATCCATTTTAAGTCAAAAGGGTTTAACCAAGGCTTAGTTTACCCAACTCTATTCGTAAAAACCTTAGGTAAAGAAATATTAATAGCTCAAATTTACGTAGACGATATAATTTTTGGAACCTCTAACTCAGCCTTACTAAACGAGTTCGTTTCACTTATGGAAAGTGAGTTCGAAATGAACTTGGTAGGCGAGTTAAGGTTCTTTTTAGGTCTACAAATTAAATAAACTAAGGATGGTATATACCTATATCAAAAAAAATACACTAAGGAGTTAATTAAAAGATTTGGAATGCAAGACGCTAAGATAATAAACACCCCAATGGCGATTAATGTTAACATAGGAGAAGACCTAGAAAGTAAGTCCATTGACTTAAAATACTATAGGAGTGTAATAGGGAGTCTCCTGTACTTAACTGCAAGCCGACCTGATATCTTATTTGCAGTAAGTATGTGCACCAGATTTCAAACCTGTGCCAAGGAGTCTCACCTAACCCTAGTTAAGCGTATCCTTAGATATCTAAAGGGTACACTTAATGTCAGTATTTGGTATCCTAAATCTACCGAGTTCGAACTAATCGGCTACTCCGATTCGGATTATGCCGGTAGTAAACTCGACAGAAAGAGCACGAGTGGTTGTTGTCAACTACTCGGCTCGAGTCTAGTGAGTTGGTGCAGTAGGAAGCAACATTGTGTTGCCTTGTCTACCACCGAAGCCGAATACATCGCGATGGGTGAGTGTGTCACTCAGCTTCTTTGGATGAAGCACACCCTTCGTGACTTTAAGTTAGACTTTACGAATACTAAGCTTCACGTAGATAACATTAGTTCAATTAATCTTACAAAGAATCCAATATGTCACTCTAGGACCAAACATATAGAAGTCAAACAGCATTTCATTCGAGAACATGTGGCCAACGGAGCCATACAACTCGAGTACGTCGAATCAAAATCTAACCTAGCAGACCTATTTACTAAACCCCTACCCGAAGCCGAATTTAGTCTATTAAGACGAAAATTGGGCATGTGCGTAATAGAATAAGAACTTGCAAACTATATTTTCTTACTACTATTTCTTATTTTTCATTTTGATGGAACTAGCATAGGACATACCTTAGATAACATGTACCTATAGATTTAAGGAGCCAGTACATCTCACAACACATAGGACTAATGTGTTTGTGTACTTAGCCACGTAGATGGGCGTGAGATGTTAGGACCCTACTCCAGGTTCCAAGATGTAGATCAAGTGCGTCAATATGAACCTCGCAGTATAAATATGCAACTAATATTAACCAACTCTAATCAGGACTTGTTGATAATATCATTTCAATCAAGTCAAACTAGAGTTGAACATTTAGATGAATTATTTTCACATACTATTTTTAAAATCATCATGCTTGGACTTAGGGTTTTCTTAAAACCCCCCCACTTTTTCCTTGATTTATGTCAAAAGGGGGAGAAAAGGCCAAAGTTAAGGTTCAAGAAAAGGCCAAAGTTCAATTTCAAATTTTTGAAATTGATAACTTAACTTAAACTTTGATTTTGGCCTATGTTAAGGGGGAGTAAGGTTTAGGTTTCAACTCTTCGGAATTGAAAACTTTAAAGGCCCAAGTTAAGAAATCAAAAGTTAAACCTTTTGACTTAACTTTTGATTACTTAACTTGCACTTATTTTTGACTCTAAGAAGCCTAAGTTAAGTAATGTCATTTACTTAACTCATTATCTTTTGTGTTTGGAGAACTAAAAGTCTTTTTCAAGTACTCACCCTCGATCAAGGGGGAGGGTTCCTCTAAGGGGAGAACTTGAGAAATATTTTTACTACTCCTACTTTTGCTTCTTGTCTTTACTGTTTCATGCACTTAATTTCCTTAACTTTGTGTGTTTTTGCCATATATCAAAAAGGGGGAGATTGTTGGTGCAGTGAGGCACCGAAATCGAACCTGTGTTTTGATTATAGCAAAGACACAAAGTTAAGTCTATTTTGTTTTCTCACGAGCTGAATCGAGTGTGCAGAAGATTGATATAGCCGAGTGAAGGCTAGCGACACCGGAGAAAGCCGCGGTGGTCGGCGACACTCGAGTGATTCGGAGGAGCCAAGGAATCGAGTGGAAGGCCGGAAGCAAAAGCAACACGTAAGCATCGAGGTAAGCTCGAGTATGCCAGAGTAAGTAAGGTCGTATCCTCTTTACGGGGATGATCTTAAGCGTAGATCTGACCAAAGACTTCTTATAGATGGTCTAGGTCGAGATCGGATGGTCGACGACCATCGAAATTATGTTTTTGTTGTGCTAACTTTGACTTGCAGCATCGATCATTGCCGGCTTGGAGGACTCATGCGTCAAGCGGTCATCGCTGAGAAGGTCGACCAATCGATCGATGTCGCCATCACGATCGATGATGGCCATCGGTCGGTGATGGTCAATGATCAGATTCAAGGAGTCAAGGATTATCACCAAATTTCAAGGGAAGATGTGCTCAAATTTGATTGGCTAGGGTTCCTCTCGAAAAGGAGCTCAAAGGCTATAAAAGGAGGGCCAAACCTAGGGTTTCATCAACATTTCTATGCCTCCAAAAAGTCTCCGCAAAGCTACAATTCTCCGACAACGAAGTCCTTACTTCCGACGTCTAGGTTTAATTTTTCTTATTTGTCTTTGTACGTCGGTATTATTTTGTTATCAGTTGTTCATCTACTTTTCGGAGCTTTTATCGTATACGAGGAGAGGGGGATTGTCCCTCTACCTTAAAGTTTTTTTTGTATCGATTAACTCCTACCTCCAACGAGGAGGAGTTCCTTTAGTGCTTCTGCCCTCCGTACGTGGTCAAGGACCACTAGGGCCTTGGAGTAGTAGCCTTCGGCTACGAACCAAGTAAAACCCTTATGTCGATTGTCTCTTTTATTTTATATTTACATTTCCGCTGCAATTAATTTATTTTCTCTAGAGTTTTAACGAACGAAAGAAAAAGAAAAGGTTTTTCGCTATTCACCCCCCCTCTAGCGAACCGCATCGATCCAACACCATATGCTCATGCTGCTTTCGTAGCTTGGGTTCCATCGCTGCTAGCATGATGCAACTCATTTGTTCAGAATCACTCACATGTTTCTGATAGGCCAACAATTGGTCCAGAGTTGCATTGTCACTAGGACTGGCGGGAAGAGGCGCTTCAAGGACATTTGCAAGCTTTTCAACCTTGAGAACAATTCTCAAGTTTCTAAGATAGTCCAAGAAGTTCGGCCCAGTCAATTTATTCGAATCCAAAATGGAACGCAAATTCAAAGACATCATGATCAATCTTAGAAATACAAAACGAGCATATATGAGAAAATGATTTTAAAAATGCATCAATATACATTTATAAATCCCATTCATTTTTCGAATTTCAAAAACCCCAAAATCACTTCGGGAGATCGTAGGTCCATCTCCGAATAGGATGATATCCATCTTAGATATGAACAACCTTGGAG
This sequence comes from Wurfbainia villosa, assembly GCA_025175895.1. Taxonomy (NCBI): domain Eukaryota; kingdom Viridiplantae; phylum Streptophyta; class Magnoliopsida; order Zingiberales; family Zingiberaceae; genus Wurfbainia; species Wurfbainia villosa. Next base: position 31,904,116 of record CM045995.1, read on the forward strand.
AGAGTCCAACAAGTCATTCATAACTACGACGGTAGGTATCAACTATACCGATTGCATATCACGTATATCCAACTATCACAATGTGCTATCAACTAATTGAATGTTCACACATACATCAGGTTGTTAACACATTAACAAGTATGCATCATATGCATAGCACCCAACTTCACCTCCCTTTACATCGACCTTGGAGAGAGTCCAACAAGCCGATGCTCCAGGTTAAAGCCGACCCATTAATCAAGAAATAGTTTTAATATGGTTAGAGCGCATTCAACCAATTAGCCCGGCTTAGAGAGAGTCCAACAACCAAAGCTAACGATTGACCTCTGACTCTTACCATATTAGTATTAAACTATTCCATGGTTTGAACATGTTCGGGTTCGAGCCGGGCTTGGAGAGAGTCCAAAAACCCGAACAAGAAACGGAACTCTGGTTCTAACCATATTAAAGGAAGGTGTAGGCTTTAATATTGAGTTAGGGTTTTTATGTCTCATCCTCTTTGCATGCAAATAACTATTATCTTCATGGCATGGCATACATCTACATATCATGACACGCATGACATAATGATATGCATCTAATGCAATTACTTGACATACAATTATGTCATGTACAATATTTCCTTATATGTCATAACTATTTATGGAAATAAAATATGTTTAAGATTTGATTCTCCAAATCAAATCATGATTAAATTAGGAAACAAATTTCCAAATCTAATCACATATTTTATTTGTGGAAATAGTTGATTAAGGAAAGTCAATTTAGGAAACCAATTTCCTAAATCATCAAAACTACTTATGGAAATAAAATATTTTAAGATTTGATTTCCCAAATCAAATCATGATTAAATTAGGAAACAAATTTCCAAAATCTAATCAAATATTTTATTTATGGAAAATATCAATTTCCATAAATACTTCCAACTTTCAAAAAGTGGAAGATTTCCATAAATACTTCTAGACTTTCCAAAATTGAAAATTTTTCATAAATACTTCTAACTTTCCAAAAGTAGAAAATTTCCAGAAATATCATTATGACTATCGCAAAACCATTTTATGATTATGTCGAAACACAACCTGGGCTCTGATACCACTGTTGGGTTTCCGGCACCGCGGCGAGTGTGTGTTCGAACATGTTTCGTAAACTTGTGCACAGCGGAAGAAATAAAAATAAAAAATCTACATTTATTACAACACACACATTACACGCATGCATAGTACAACATGTGTAGACATAACCATAAATTTAAATTTGGCAATAAAAGGAAATTTAACTACGTATACCTTACGTATCACGTGTAGCGGGAACGACATCAACCGGAACGATCCTCGCTAGAATCGTCTCTATCCGTTTCCACGCCGAGTATCTTCGGGATGACTTCACTAAGTCAAGAGACTCATCTTCGTACGGGTTACTAGCCTCGTGTTGAAGAGGATGTGATCGAGAGAAGATCACGATCCGAATCCAAATTCGGATCAAAAGACGAGTACTCAAAACTCGTTTCTCCGGAGAGGTATTCGTCAACCGTTTGACGAATCCTTCGTCCTCCACCTATGACGATTACCGGAGATCGAATCCCCGGCAAGGCTACCGCTGTCGAAGCTCCAAATGTCGTCCAAATGACGCTCGGACGAGAGGGAAACAAGCTGTCCAGAAAACTGGACAGCTTTGGTGGAGGAGTAGGGGCCGGCCAAAAGGAAAGGTGGAGGCTCACCTTATTACCGAACCCAAGGGAGATCACCGGAGCTCCTCCGGCAGCAGCTCGACGCCGGGAAGTGGAGGAGACAGCAGCAGCTGGTGGCTGATTGGAGAAGGTGGGCGGTGGCCTAGGGTTGGCGCCGACTTCTTCAAGGAGGTGGGCGACAACTCTAGGTTAGGGCTTTTGGATTAGGGCTTAACAAACCCTTAAGCCCTCTTTTATAGAGAACTAATTCTCTTAATGGTTATTGGATCATAACCATAAGGCCCGTTAACCCGCTCCATTAATATAAGTTAAAATAAACCAAACGATGATGGTTTATTTTAAGTTAAAACGAACCGAACCAACTTTGGTTCATTCGTTTAAAATAAACCAAACCCTTTGGTTTATTCTCCTCCATTGGATTAGAACCAAACCATTTTGGTTCATCCATTATGTCTTCACAAGACACGGCCCATCCACGCTTCCATTGCGACTGAAATGATTTCATGCTCGCTTCTTGTTTGGTCCAACCAAACTTAGTTTCTCTCGGTCTGAGAATCTCATTCTCAAGCTCATTTTAAATCCTTCGGATTACGCTCGTTGTGCGTGTAATCCGATTTCATGATCGAATGAGATGGAATCATCGTAGTATATGTTTGGTCCGCTGGTGTGAGCGAGGTTCCTTAGCTTGCGCAATCGCTCCATTGTTGTCACAATAGAGAGCTCTATAGGATCTGCTATGCTAGGAACCACCCCAAGCTCAGTAATGAACTTGCAGATCCAAACTGCCTCCTTTGCTACCTCTGATGCAGCGATATACTTAGCCTCTGTTATAGAATCAGCAACCGTGTCCTACTTCGAACTCTTCCAGGATCACAACGCCACCATTCAAGCAAAACATGAACTCTGACTGTGATCTATAATCATCCTAGTCAGTTTGAAAGCTGGAATCGTTGTAACCCTTTAAAGCTAGCTCCTCATCTCTTAGTCCTTCTCAAGTACATAAGAATATTCTTGACAGCTATCCAGTAACACTCACCTGGATCTGACTGGTATCTTCTCGTCATGCTCAAAGCATATGAGACATCAGAACAAGTTCATTATTGGGGATCGATTGGCTCCATATATTAATATGGGCTCCATATATTATTTGTACATCCATCTCCCCGTGTTTAAGATATCGAATGTCCGTCAATTGATTGATTTACTGACCATCAATCAATTAACATCTAACTCCTCGAGTAGTACCACTCAACCTTATCATCATGTTGACTAAGTCAACCTGCAGGGTTTACATGATGAACCTTATGAGCTCCTCAAGGGGACATCATCAACCTAATATATAGGACACGGTTTCCTTCTATAATCAACGGCACACCATGTAAATAATATCATTTCCCAACTTACCGGGCATATTGATTTAATCCATAGAAATCTCACCCTCTGGTAAATCAAAGAAATAAATATTAAGTACATGTGCCCGTTATTATATCGGGATTAAGAGCATGTACAACATAATATCCGAGGTCCGATTCAATTATGTAGTCAGCAATAAATTGAATCACCTCTATGTCGGTCCTGCTCAATACACCTAAGTGTACTAGTGTAACTCTATGTTTAAGACAAAACAATACCAAGCTACACTACAACCATTCCAATGGTTTGTCCAAAACCATCTTGGATGTGAGCCTCTACTTATACTCTACAAGGGATTGATAACATGATCTTCTGTGCCACACCCAGGCACCATGTTATCTACAATGTAAAGTATTAGACAATATGCACATATATAAATATAAAATGCAAATAATGATCATGTGATTCTTATTTCAAAATAAAGATGTTCATACAAAAAGAGCTAGGCTTTCAGTATACATCCCAACAATCTGTGTTTCCATTAACCCTCTTGTAGACACAGGGTTCATCTTCATTCTTGATGAAACCAAACTATTTGATCGCTCATCGAATCAAAGATTGCAACTCCGAGAAGCTTGCTTTAGCTCATAAATGGACCTTTGTAGCTTGGATACTTTCCCAGTATGATGTGGATCTACAAAACCCTCAGGCTATGTCATGTACACATCCTCGAGCAAGTTTCCATTCAGAAATGCAGTTTTGACATCCATCTGCAAGATCTCATAATCGTGGTATGCTGCAATAGCAAGCATGATCCGAATGGACTTAAACATCGCCACTGGAGAAAAGGTTTCATCATAGCCAATACCATGATTTTGCTTGAAACCTTTAGCCACCAATCGACCCTTATAGGTATGCGTAAGTCCATCCATGTCAGTCTTTCTCTTAAAGACCAACTTACACCCAATGGGTATGATGCCTTCAAGTGGATCAACAAAAGTCCATACTTGGTTGGTGTACATGGATTCCATCTCGGATCTCATGGCTTCTAGTCATTTCTCAAAATCTAGGCTCATCACAGCTTCCTGATAGGAGGTAGGCTCATTCTCAATGAGCATAACATCATCATGGTCAGACAAGAGAAATGAGTATCTCTCAGGCTGAGATGTACCCTATCAGACCAGCGGAGAGGTAGGTCTACCTGAATAGGTTGTTGTTCCACAACTCTTTGTGCAACAATCTCATCACCCACAACACTTTGTGGTTCATGTTCAACTTCCATCTCAGCCTCAGTGCTATTGTCCTTATCATGAATTTCTTCAAGATCGAATGTACTCCCACTAGTTTTTCTAGAAACAAAATCCCTTTCTAGAAATACCCCAGTATTTGCCACAAACACTTTGTGTTGACTGGGAATGTAGACGTAATATCCCTTCATTTCCTTGGGATATCCAACAAAATAGCACTTATCTAATTTGGATCCCAGTTTGTCTGAGACTTGACGTCGAACGTAAGCCTCACAACCCCAAATCCTCATGAAAGACATCTTTGGATTTCTCCCTATCCATATCATATATGGTGTCTTTATCACAACCTTGGATGGTCCACGGTTAAGTGTAATGGCTACTGTGTCTAGAGCATATCTCCAAAAGGATATAGAAAGATCTGTGTGACTCATCATATATCGTACCATATCTAATAGGGTACTATTCCTCCTTTCAGATACACCATTCCACTGTTGTGTTCCAAGAGGAGTGAGTTGGGATAGAATCCCACACTCAGCTAGATAGTCACAAAACTCATGGCTAAGGTATTCACCACCTCAATCTGATCGAAGTATCTTAATACTCTTGCCAAGCTGGTTTTGTACTTCATTCTTGAATTCTTTGAACTTTTCAAAAGATTCTGATTTATGTGTCATCAGATACACATAACCATATCTACTGAAGTCATCAGTAAATGTAATGAAGTACCTGTAACCACCTCTAGCAGCAACATTGAAAGGGTAGCATACATCACTATGTATAAGTCCTAATATGTCTTTTGCTCTTTCGCTGTGTCCACTAAAGGGAGTCTTGGTATCTTGCCTAGAAGGCAAGACTCGCATGTCACATATGATTCAAAATCAAATGAGTCCAACAACCCATCCTTATGGAGCTGGGATAAGCAACTCTCATTTATGTGACCTAAGCGACAATGCCAGAGATAGGTTTGGTTCAACTAATTTGACTTGAACCTTTTTCTACTTATGTTATAGATGAGACTCTCTAAGTCTAGAATGTAGAGTCCGTTCATTAGAAGTGCACTATAATAGAACATATCATTTAAATAAACTGAACAACATTTGTTCTTTATTATAAATGAAAAGCCTTTCTTGTCCAAACAAGAAATTGAAATTATGTTCTTAGTCAAAGAAGGCATATAACAACATTCATCTAGTTCTAGTACAATCCAAGAGGGAAGAGATAGATCATAAGTTTTTACAGCAATAGCAGCAACCCTTGCTCCATCTCCTACTCGTAGGTCCACCTAGCCCTTTGTCAATGCCCTGCTATTTCTTAGCGCTCGCACATTAGTACAAATGTTAGATGCACATCCAGTATCTAATAACCATGATGAAGAAATAGATAGATTGACTTCTATGACATATATACCTGACGTAGAAGTCTCACTTCTCTTCTTGTTAAGATCTTCTAGGTATGCTTTGCAGTTACACTTCCAGTGTCCATCTTCCTTACAGTGAAAGCAAGTCCCTTCCTTGGCCAACCCTCCTTTCGGTTTTTGTGCCTTGCCTTTGCCGTTGGCGTGGGACTTTCCCTTACATTTAGGCTTGCTCTTGCCTTTCTTCTTTTGCACCATCAAAATGGAGTCAAGTTTTTCCTTCTTAAGGTTGAGCTCAGCTGTTTTCAACATGCTGAGCATCTCAGGCAGTGGCATATCAATTTCATTCATGTTGTAATTCATGACAAATTGATTGTAGTTTTGTGGCAAAGATTGCAAGATCAAGTCAGTGGCCAACTCTTGGCCAAGTGGGAATCCTAACCTCTATAGGTTTTCTATGTACCCAATCATCTTGAGTACATATGGACCTACGGGAGTCCCATCTTGCATCATGGACTGAAATAGTGCCTTAGAGATCTCATATCTCTCGTGCCTTGCTTGTCCTTGATATAGTTGATGTAGATGTTCAACCATATCAAAAGCATTCATGAACTCATGTTGCTTCTGAAGCTCAGAGTTCATGGTCACGAGCATGAGACATGACACATCTAATGCATCATCTTTATGCTTCTTGTAAGCATCTTGGTCAGCTCGCGAGGCAGTGGCAGGAGGTGCCTCCGGAATGGGCTGCTCCAGGATGTACAGTTTTCATTCTTGGGTGAGAATAATTCTCAGATTCCTGCATCAGTCCAGGAAATTAGCTCCATTGAGCTTGTCCTTTTCAAGGATAGAACACAGGGAGAGAGTGTTCGTGTTTGTCGACATGGTAATCTACAACATACACAATGCAGAAAATTAATATCATATTCCATTTATCATTTAATTAGGCCTTTAATCAAATGATGCTCCCACTGAATTATAGGACTTTTGTAGAATCGAGTCATGGATGTGGTCAAACCACTTTAGTAGTTTCATACAAACTAGCTATAATTTTTGCGGGACAAGATCCACATCATACTATGCCTTGAGTTAGCTTTGGCTAAATCGCCCAAGACTTAGTATGATCGGTAGGTAACAAATTACCAATTACATCTCTATGCAACTCTTTTTATAGGATCAAGATCCATATTTACAAAAGACGTTGAGTTAGCTTTGGCTAAATCACCCAAGATTGAGTGTAAATGCGATTTTATCCTATCTTTCCATTGGTTGGAATATGCCTATAGTTTTACTCGATCCAATTGAGTTAACTAGTTTTACTCAATCTAATTCAGCTTATTCTCACCCAAGCTGGGATAGGAGGGACCAAGATTGTCCCTCCGCACCCTACCAAGATAATGTGCGTTGCTCTGCTTTGGCAGATTCAATAACAACAAATGATCGAGGTAGTGATGGGTATCAAAACTTAGTAGGAATTTTCGAGTTGATTCGATTAAGATATAATCTAATCATAAATGTGTATCATATATGCATTAAGGCCTTTATTACCCTACACTAGCATGCATCACATACATACAAGAAAAATATACTAGCATGCATCATATACATACAAGCAAAATATCCTAGCATGCATCATATACATACAAGCAAAATTTACTAGCATGCATCACAAACATACAAGAAAAAACTAATATATATATATATATATATATATATATATATATATATATATATAAATTGTGATGAGGTCATGGCCCTACTACAATTTTCTCAAGCCAATGAGAAGATCAGACAGTCAACCAAGGGTTAGCGGCTTCTCCAAGTGCCTCCTTCAACCGCAATGTGTCGTCGTCACCCTCCTCGTAACTCTGTCTACTAGTGGACGTTCCACCACTCCATTTTATATATTACAAACATGAAACTCGAGTTACATTCGAGTCTAAAACTATTTACAACAGGAATATTAAAAGAAGAGACATAACACGCAGGTCGCATACCATGTACAACATGCACAACCCACAACCACAATAACATCACGCAAGTCGTATTATGAATTACAACACATTTATCCAATCACATTGGGGATCTTGGGTCATGACCATCACAGTATTATACATAATTCTAAATTATTTATTTCACAAAAATTTCTATAATTTTTCCCATTTTTTTTCTCAATTTAATGAGTCACATCTCCGTAACGGTCCCGCTAAGCGATTTCCGGGCGCGATCGCGGGACAATGCCCCTTTCGGGGTTAGGGGCAACACCCCTACTCACAAAAGAAACTTTGAGAGTGTCCCATCTTGATCTTACAATGACTTAAGTTGCTGTCCCAAAAACCTAAAGCGAGAATTCACCATTCCGGAGAGTTTTTCTTGGTGGTTGAAGCCTACAAGTGTCCCAACACTTGTTGCTTCGACTCTTCGAGAAAAATACCCAAAAAATCGATAAAAATAGGAAATTTACAGAAACTTACAGATCTGTAATTTTTATATTAAATATTAAAACTACAAAACTAAAACACATACATGCTTCGCACATGGCTCTGATACCACTATTGTACTATCCAAGCCGCAAAAACTGCTTTTTGCGTTGTGAAAACCCCGGAAGTTGGCCACGGATCCATGCGAAGATGAACAAAATTACATGTACATGTTTAAAAACCTTAGATCTACTCTAGATCTACATGTTAAGAGTTTTACCCGTGATGCGACACCCTTCGCTTATCCCGCTCGTCAAAACGGTTTGCCAGAACTCGAGAGTGTCAAGTGTACACTCCTCTATTGGTATCCACACAATCAATAGGTGGAGAAAAGCAACTTAGAGTGTGCTAGCACCCCTTAGAGGCTCACGGCAAGATGAGGAAGAGAGAGCTTGAGGGAAGAGAGGAGGAAGAAGATGAAGTTACACAACTTAACTTCACACTTTCATAACCCACTATAAGGGGGTTACATGCATGCATGTAACTCCAAGAGCCAATGGCTCTTGGTATCCCTCATGAGGTGGCTCCCCATGATGAGTCCATGATGATGTGGAACATCATCATTGGCTGGACCCCATGCCAAGTCATCATGACATGGCAATTGGTCAAGTCAAAATTGACCATTCATCTTCACTCTCAAGTCAAGTCAAACTTGACCTCTTATCTCCCATGGTTGATCAAATCCAACCATTTGATTAAAGTCAATTTGATTTAATGAATCTCTATTCATTATTTTAAATTGACTCAATGAATCAAATCTAAATTAGACTCATTCAACACTTGAATCAAATTGAGTCTAACTCAATTAGTCTAATTTGAATTACCCTTAATCCAATTTGGTTCATCCCATGAACCTAATCATCATGATTCATTATATTAACCTAATCTCCATCTAATTTATCTTTGTGTGACCCTACAGGTTCTTGTAACATTGGCAATGCTCCTAAACTGATTTAGGAACATAAGTAATGAGCGGTATCTAGCAACACATCATTGCTACCCAAGTTACAAGAATGTTGAGATCCAACTTCACCTTTGTGACTACTATTTGTGACTCTCACAATATGTGACAATGTCCCTCTATCCTTGACATTTGGATTGACCAATTAAGGCATAGAACATGTCATCCTCGGTACAATCTATATCTTGAACTCCAAGTAGCCTCACTCTAATCAAATGAGCTCAATATCTCATATTGACTCATTTGGGCATAGCCATACACTTCGTGGTCTCACTCATCAAGAATAACGATGTCACTCCCGTCATATAGGAGGGATAGATCCCATCTACATCACTCACATCCCTCCGCATAATTTGTTACATACCCAGTAATCACCTTTATAGTCCACCCATTTACGGGTGATATTTGACGAAGCCAAAGTATGCAACTCCTTATGTAGGGAACCATGGTGACTTCAAGTCCAAGGACTAATAGTCATACTAATAGTTACATGAAAAAGTATATGACACTCATATAACGATCAATGATACTTTCTCATGGCGGGTCATTCAGTATAAATTCTTCAATGCATACCCATGTGTCAACTTGATATCACATATTCATGACTTGTGAGATCAAGTCATCGAGTTGACCTACATGCTAGTCTCTTCGCATTAAAAATGTCCGTGAATGTTAATACTTGACTAGGAATGATTAAGAGTAGTATTCTCTATATCATCTCATTATCGATTCAACCAATCTATTGATATAGATAAAAACCTTCTACTCAAGGACGTTATTATACTTAGTTATTTGGCACCAATACAAGTAAGTATAATAACCATGCCTTTATAAATAGGAATATGATACAACAAGTCCATACAACAATAATCACTTGATTGGCTCTAGGGCTTTCACTAACAATAACTATTTATAGAAATAAAATAAGTTTGAGATTTGATTCCCCAAATCAAATCATGATTAAATTAGGAAACAAATTTCGAAATCTAATCACATATTTTTTTTTGAAAGGTCTCAATTAAGGAAAGTCAAATTTAATTTAGGAAATAAATTTCCTAAATTGTCAAAACTATTTATGGAAATAAAATATATTTTAGATTTGATTCCCTAAATCAAATCTTGATTAAATTAGGAAATAAATTTCCAAATCTAATCACATATTTTATTTATGGAAAGTGTTAATTTCTATAAATACTTCTAAACTTTCCAAAAGTAGAAGATTTCCATAAATATTTCTAAACTTTTCAAAATTAGAAAATTTACATAAATACTTCTAAACTTTCCAAAAGTAGAAAATTTTCATAAATACAATTATAACTATCGTAAAATTTTTTTACGATTATGTCGAAACACAACCTGGGCTATGATACCACTGTTGGGTTTCCCCGGCACCGCAGCGAGTGTTTTCGAACATGTTTCGTAAACATGTGCACAGCGGAAGAATTAAAAGTAATAAATCTAATTTATTACAACACACACACCACACACATGTAAGATACAATATATGTAGACATAATCGCAGTATCAAATTTTGCAATAAAAAGAAATTATTCAAGTTATACCTGATGTATCACGTGCAACGGGAATGACATCAACCGCAGCAACTCTCGCTAGAATTGCCTCTATCCGTATCCATGCCGAGTACCATCGGGATAGCTTCACCAAGGTATGAGCCTCGTCTTCATAGGAGTCACTAGCCTCGTGTCGAAGATGATTTGATCGAGAGGAGATCACAATCCAAATCAAAATTCGGATGCAAAATGAGTCCCCAAAAACTCGCTTCTCCGGAGAGGTATTTGTCAACCGATTGACGAATCCTTAGTCCTCCACCTATGAGGATCACCAGAGATACAATTCCCTGTAAGGAAGTCATTTTCGGAGCTCCAAACGCCATCCAAATGATGCTCCGACAAGAAGGAAACAAGCTATCCAAAAACTGGACAGCTTGGTGGAGGAGTTGGCGCCGGCCAAAGGAGGTGGCCGGCTAATCCTTGGTCACCAGAGCCAAGGTGGATCACCAGAGGGTTGCTGGAGATGTGGATGGCAACAACTGGACGGCGGTGGCACAAAGGGGCGCCGGATCAAGAGCTGGGCGTGTATCCTCTTGGGCGACGGCAAGGAGAAGAGAGGGAGAGGAGAGGAAGAGATGTTTACAAAAATAAACATAGAGCTCCCCAAACCTCTAGTCGCGCTTTTATAGAGCGCATGTTTCTTAACCATTAAGAAACCTTCTCCTTAGAGTTATTGCTTCCTATCCAAAACGCATTAACCTGCTCCAATAACTTAAGTTAAAATAAACCGAACCGAGTTGGTCTATTTTAAGTTAAAACGAACCGAACCAACTTTGGTTCATTCTTTTAAAACAAACAAAACGACTTTGGTTTATTTTCCACCATTGGATTAGAACCAAACTAATTTAGTTTATCCATCATGTCTCCATAAGACTCGACCCATCCATGCTTCCGTTGTGACTGAAACGATTTCATGCTCGCTCCTTGTTTGGTCCAACCAAACCTAATTTCTCTTGATCTGAGAATCTCATTCTCAAGCTCGTTTTAAATCCTTCGGATTATGCTCGTTGTGCATGTGACCAAATAGGTTCCCGATTCATGTTGGCCATCTATAATTAACCATTAATTATAGAATGATCATGAGTGACACCTAGTAGTACATCATGATCCCCAATTAACCAGAAAATCAACGGTTGATTCTAGAATGATTTCTGAAACCCTTCAACAGCTACAATGAATTGTGACACGTTCTCTTTACTCACCTTATACCCACTTGGTTCAGGAGATGGTCTATAGTCTCAGTCCCCACTAGGCTCACTATGTCACACCTAGCCCAAGTATCATTTTCTCGTTCTACGAATTCTAGTTACTGCACATGTATCCAATAGTACCTTTCTCTAAACATATAATGCTTTGGCCAAAGATTTTAGTAACAATTCGACGAGAGGCCATGGCTATACATCTCCTCACAAGGAGTGGTGAATCCTTTATAGGCTATTCAAACACCTTCGGCCACTTCAACTTATACCCAATCATCCCAGGTCCACATCTCCTAAGAGATGCTTTCTTAAGATGTCAAAGCATAAGTCTTCATGACCAAGATGACTTGAATACCGCAAGCCAAAGTAACATTGCACTTAAGCTGCAGTAAGAACTTCATTGACATATCCATATATGCAGAGAACCATATGAAGTCTTACAGCTGGTCACTCCAATGAACTAGTTACCATAACAAGCATCCATGATTAACTCTGGACATCACAATGTCTCCAGCCAGTGAGAATCAACTGCTTGGATACACCAAAGAGTATACCTTGTCCTAGTCTCGATAGAATTGATGGTGTCCAAATCGATCAATTCATCGACTAGGGATAATTCCAATACATCACAATTACACATGTAGAGATACTCACTAGTTGTGATCTAATCACAAATTTTCTCATGCTGTGAATCGTATTGTGGACATTCAGTAAATGAGTTTAAGATCTAATTAAATACATGAAAACATGTATACTCAAATAGTGAATCTTCATTTATCATATAAATGATTTAAACATAAGGCGATTGCCTTAGGACACCTCTCATATATAACTAACAACTAATGCACGATACACTTGTCAATCCATGGCTACCTATGGTATTTACCAAAAGGAGCTCATATCAAATAACCTAAGTACATAAGTCTCGGTACACATGCAAGGTATATCCATTATTCATTAAATGTCCAGTATGTAAGGTATGTCACTACTCTTAGTGCCAAATAAACAAATGACAAGTATCAAAATGATAGAGCACCAATATAATAAACATATGAAAATGCTACAATACGTATTAGGTAGTGACATACCAGAGAAGTTAAAACCATAGAAAACTATTACTAGCTATAGTAAACGATACACAACAATATGATAATATCTAAAAGAAGATAAGTCAAAGATACCCGCCTGCTATGAAGAATATCAACTGTCTTTACACTCGTGGGCCCGTCTCGTGATTTAAACCTGCATATAACATAATTACGATTAAGTTCAAACACACTACAACATATTATTTACTACTATATCGTTCCTATAGTCGCATCATTTTTATCGAATACGATTTATGAAATGCCCAATGATCCATAGTCGATTCACTATAACCAACCTTCACCGAACGAAACCCAAATACCCAACTTAACCACTTAATTTAAACCCACCATTTTCAATTAGCAAAAGTGCTAACCTACACATTCAATTCCATATCCATCTTAACAAAGCCCATCTCATGAAAATTTAACCTTTTACACTTAAATTTGATGTAATAGTATCACCAACAAAATTAGTTATAAATCTAATCCATATTCACACTAATATACATCTCTATTCGTAGACCAAAACAAAGCTATTACTTCACAGCCGACCAAAACATCACCTCACGGCCCCCTTTTTAGACCAAGAACAATCTTATTCACAACCAAATCTCCTATAGCTCTAATACAAGGCACAAACAGAGCATCACAGCGGTTCACAACCCCCAATTTATGACTGGGAACACCCTTGTTCATAGCCGACCATAACTCCATCCATTACAAACCTCTAAAACTTCTATCTCCACTCACAGCCGACTACTTTTTCTGCCCACAGTTCAAAACTCAACAGTAAGACACCCCACTGCACAAACCCTTCTCACTCTCACACGACATCCAATCAAGATTAACAACATCAACGAAAAGAAAGCTAAAATAGCTTACCAGCCATTGGAACCTCCACCGGCAGCAATCCCTTTATCCCCTGTTCGTCGAAAGGCTAGAACTCTGCTACCCTAAACCACAAATCGATGAGTTCCAATGGGAGAAATTGAGATCGGGAAATGGATTTCATCCGAGATCGGGGAAGAAGTCGTGCCCTACCTTGTTCCGGTAGAGGTCGCGAAGAACAACTCCTGATCGGATCGCTACCACTTGCAGAGAGGTAAACGGTTGAGAGGAAGGAGAAGCTGCGATCGCCCTAGTTGCTGTCGACATTCGATTGGGCTGGCGGAAAAGAAGAGAAGGCGACAGCATAACACTTGCGGAGGCGGCGAGCTTGAGCGACGGCCGCGACGTTGTGGCTGCGGGTTACGGCTTCGGGTTGGACATGAGAGAGGGGAAAACGAAGATGGGAGAAGAGAATGACGACGATGGAGAAAATGAGGAAAAAGGAAATAATTAGGAATGACTTAAATAAGAAACTTAGACTTAGGGTTAGGGTTAGATTAATTAACCCGTAGTTTAAATTAATCTATTATCCCAAATATCATATAACTTTTTAAATATTCCAAAAAAATTTTAAGGTAATTTCCTAATAACCCAATGTTATTATTATTATTATTTTCGTTATATTACATTCTCCCCCACTAATAAAATTTGGTCCCCAAATTTCCCACTCAAATGTATAATGAGTAAGAGATAGCACCCTCAAGTAGCACAAGTACCAAAAGTATATTTCACGTACCTTAAGTAAATATGTCGGGGTATTGAGCTCTGATCTTTTCCTCAAACTCCCAAGTAGACTCCTCATCGGTGTGGTGACTCTACCCGACTTTAACAAGTTGCACAATCTTGATCCACAATTGTCATTCTTTGTGATCTAGAATCCGTACCGGAACCTCTTCGTAAGTAGCATCAGGTTGAATGGAACCTGACATATCTGACAGAATATGTGTAGGGTCTGGCACATACTTTCTGAGCATGGACAAATGAAACACATCATGAATACCAGCCAAGGACGGTGGTAGCGCTAGGCGGTAAGCGACTGCTCCGATCCTCTCCAAAATCTCAAAAGCACCAATGTACCTTGGAGCTAGCTTGCCACGAACCAAATATCTTCATCCCTTTCGTGGGTGAGACTCGCAAGAATACAACCAATAAAGAACTCCAGAGGTCTTCGTCTCAGATGGGCATAACTCTTCTAATGATCCTGCGCCTCTGCCATCCTTCGTCTGATAGTACGGACCAACTCTGCCTCATGGTGATCTTTATGGGGTCCTAGCAACTGGGCCTCCCCAACCTCCTCCCAGAGGGTGGGTGTTCGACACTGTCTACCATACAATGCTTCAAACGGTGCCATTTGGATTGTCGAATGAAAGCTGTTGTTGTAGGCGAATTCCACTAATAGCAAGTGGTCCTCCTAGTTACTCCCGAAATCCATAACGCAAGACCTCAGCAAGTCTTCTAGAGTCTGAATGGTCTGCTTAGATTGTCCATCTGTCTGCGGATGGAATGTTGTACTAAAACGGAGCTGTGTGCCTAAGGCCTGCTATAGACTCTGTCAGAACCTGGACGTGAACCGAAGATCTCTATCTGATAAAATGCTCAAAGGAACACCAAGCAATCTGATGATCTCTCGATAATATAACTCTGCCATACGATCCAGAGAGTCGGTCTTCCGAATCACTAAGAAGTGTGTAGATTTAGTTAATCGGTCAACGACTACCCAAATCGCGTCATGGCCTCGTCGTGTCCTAGGCAGACCCACCATAAAATCCATGGTAATGTGATCCCACTTCCACTCGGTTAAAGAATCCTCTGAAGTAGTCTGGCTAGTCTCTGGTGCTCAGCCTTAAACTATTGACAAACTAGATATCTAGCTACAAAATCTGCATTGTCCTTCATGCCATTCCACCAATACAAATGCCTTAAACCTCGATACATGCGGGTTCCACATGGGTGGATCCCAAATCGAGAGCGATGAGCCTCCTGAAGTAACGCCTCCAAGACCGAGTGAGATTGAGGTACGCATAATCTGCCCCAGAAATAAATAATACTCACGTCATCTCGGGTGAACTTAGTCTGTTGTTCAGAGGTTATCTGGCTGCCAATGAACTGTAAGTGCTGATCACCGGCTTGAGCCTCTCAGACTCTTGTCCTGATAGATGACTGAGCAACCATGGTAACAAGAATGCCCTGCTCTATCGGTCCTTGCTCCTCAATATCCAACTCGGAGAAACCCTGAATCAAATCCGTGATTAAAACTTGGTAGCAAGCTAAAGTCCCTCAAGACTTCCGGCTAACTGCATCGGCAACCACATTGTCTTTCCCTGGGTGGTAGCTAATGGTACAGTCATAATCCTTCAGGAACTCAATCCATATCCTCTGTCAGAGATTGAGTTCCTTCTGCGTAAATAGATATTTGAGACTCTTATGATAAGTGAGAATCTCAAATGTAATACCATACAGATGATGCCTCCAAATCTTCAAGGCAAAGATAATAGCAGCTAACTCTAGATCATGTACTGGGTAGTTGTTCTCATGCTCCTTCAATTGGCGAGAAGCATAAGAGACCACCTTGCCATGCTGCATCAGTACTGCGCCTAAACCCTAGAGAGACACATCAGTATAAAGGATGAAACCGTCGACGCCTGATGGCAATACCAGAATCGGTGCTGACACCAATATCTTCTTCACTCCTAAAAGTTGGTCTCGCAGGCCTCTGACCACGTGAACTTCATGCCCTTCCTGGTAAGGCATGTCAAGGGCATAGCAATGCTTGAGAAACCCTCAACGAACCATCTGTAATATCCGGCTAAGCCCAAGAAATTGCAAACCTCCTGAATCGATTTCGGCTGCTCCCAACTTGTGATAACCTCAATCTTCTAGGAGACAACTGAAATGCCTTTGCTAGAAACCACGTGTTCCAGAAAACTGACTGAGGGTAACCAGAATGCATTTTTATTGAACCTCGCATATAGTTGCTTTTGTCGAAGCCTATCCAGGACAATGCGAAGATGCTGCGCATATTCCTCTTCGGAACGGGAATAGACCAGAATGACATCAATAAAGACAATGATGAACCGATCTAGGAAATCCATAAATTCACGGTTCATCAAGTCCATGAATACTGCCAAAGCATTGGTAAGCTAAAATGACATTACTAAAAACTCATAGTGCCCATATCTAGTACGGAACACTGTCTTTTGAAAGTTTGAATCTCTGACCCTTAACTGATGATATCTGGACCGCAGATCAGTCTTAGAATACACTGACGTACCTCTGAGCTGATCAAATAAGTCCTCAATACATGGTAGGGGATATTTATTCTTGATGGTGACGGCGTTCAACTGCCTGTAGTCGATGCATAATCTCATCGAACCGTCTTTCTTCTTTACGAAGAGAATTGGAGAACCCCAGGGAGATATGCTAGGGCGGATAAAAGCTATGTCCAAAAGCTCCTTCAACTCTTTCGGGGCCATACGATAAGGAGCTTTTGATGTCGGCGCTGTCCCCGGAATTAACTCAATTGTAAACTCCACTTGCATTATGGGAGGCAGACCCGGTAACTTCTCTAGAAAGGCATCCAGATACTCTCAGATGATAGGAATGTCCAAGATCTAATAGTCACTACTGTCCTCGATGTTGATCAATGACAATAGAAAACCCTGACAGCCGTGTGATAAAAGCTTCCGAGCTTGAATTGCATAAACGATTGATATACCATTGTTTATGGTGCCAATGAAATTCCACGAGGGTTGGTTAGGAGGATGGAACATAACCACCCTCGTCTGGTAATCCACAGTGGCATGATATGTTGTTAGCCAGTCCATGCAAAGTATGATGTCGAATTCGATCATGTTGAGAACCAACAAATCTACCGGGAGTATAATGCTGCCGAAATCTAGTGAACATCCTTTAACCTCCTGGGTGACTTCTAATTTATCCCCAGAGGGTAGAGATACCATCAATCTTTGTGACGTAAGAGTGGGTAGTCTACCAATCTCTCTAAGGAATGCCCGAGAAATAAATGAATGTGAACTACCAGTGTCAACTAACATATCAACAAAAAATGCATAAAGTAAAATTATACTCGAGAAAATAGATCCGTCGCCTCGCTTTACATCCTCTTGGGTAACTACACATGAATATGGCAAGTCTCTGGCGGGCGGGGGGGGGGGGGGGGGTGGAGGTGGTAGCGCTGTCAGAGACTGCAACGACTATGCCCAAGACTGCCACTGAGGCAGATACTGAGGCGGTGTCGAGTACTGTACCGGAAGCTGATATAAATACTGCTGCTGATACTAAACCAACGGTTGAGGCTGCAACTGATACTGAACCAATAGCTAATACTGAGGCTGATACTAAGGTACTGATATAGAACACTGAAACTCTGTAGGGGCACTAGAGTGCTTCTGTCCATGCATGGCATATGCAGTAACTGCCAGGGGATCCGTCCTCTACTCGCGTTGCGAAGATTGGGATTTCTGCACCCCTTGCTAAGGTCCCTTTTGTCTGAACTTTCCTCTCTCCACAGACACTCTTGAAGCCACATGTTGAGCCTTCAGCGAAAAATCTCTGCTCTGGTGTCCAGGAAGTTTGCAGTAATAACAAATTGATTGTGTCAGTGAACAGACTGATATCATATGATCCCTAAACTCGCATCTAATATAGTTATTGTCATTAGAGGACCGCTTCCGATTATGCTAGTCAGACTGGGAGCATCCTGACGAAGATCATCCGATCTTCTGAGATTTTCCTGATGCCCCAGAAGCATTCTGACCCATCTCACTGCAACCGCCTCATTGCTGACCCATAACTGGCAGCTGCTGGGCCTGAACTGAACTTTGAGCTGGCTATTTCCTTTTCTTTTCCATTTTTGCCCTCTGTTGAGCCGACTCATTCAGAAGAGTTTGATCCAATGCCTCTCTGTAAGAAGAATTTCCAAAACTTGCTTGCTTCACCTAAAGATGTCCGTCTAGATCCTGAACAAATTGAAGCATGCGAGACAACTCCTCAGCGAGTAACTCCGGACAAAATTTGGCTAACCGATTAAATTCAGCATTATATTCCATCACCGTGTGATTGTTTTGTCAAAGATTCTGACGACGCATCATCTGATAAGATAGTGGAAAATATTAGCTCTCGAAAACCTCTTTGAATTTAACCCATGTTATCTGCTGCTCACCTATAATCGCACGCTGCGTGTCCCACAAGGTTTTAGCCTCGTCCAATAAATGGTAGGTTATAAACTCTGTCTTCTTCCACTCAAAGCAAGCCATATAGAAAAAGGTCCGCTCCATAGTCTCTATCCAGGACTGAGCCACCCTCGGATCTATCTCTCCACGGAAGAGCATGAATTGGCCTTTCACCGACTCCGCCAAGTCTGGGATCCGAGCTCATGCCGCAGTCACATCAATAGGATGAGTAGGGATCGCCGCAGGAGATGGCGAAACCACTAGAGTTGGTGCGACTGCACAAGCAGGGGAAGTAACTGAGAAAGGGCGACTGGTACTACTAGTGGGGTTGTCGGGTATGCAGTAGTAGGCACCGCTGGCGGAGGTGTCGCATATCCCGTAGGCACTGCTAGAGGAGGTGCCTGGTATGTAGCAGCAGGGGCTGTCGGTGGTACCTCCAGGTGTACAATAGCAGATGCTGCCGGGGGTACTGCGGGATATGTTAGAGTGGGTACCACTAGTGGTACAGTGAATACTACAAAAGTGGGTATCTCTGGAGGAGGAACCGTCGGGGACTGAGGGTCCAATACACCCGCGACACCATGTGAAGTCTGAACCTGATCGACAGGCTCATTCTTCGTAGACCTTTCTGGCAACTGAGTAGATCTCAATGTCCTCTTGCGTGACTTCCCTGCACCACGTCTTGGCGCGAGAGCACGCCCACCACATTTCGTATCTGCTAAATTATTACCCAAGTAATACTACAGATAGAAAATCAATATTTTCACCTATTAGGCATCTGGAGATGTCATGTCATTGCCATGTCCCCAATACGATCTTGTCGAAATATGACTCCAAAATATCCAAAATGCCAAATCGATAGAAATCCATAAAAATCCGAAAATGCACAGCTTGACCTGCCAAACGTGGCGAACTTCGAAAACCCAAAAACCCTTAGGAACTCAGAACCTAGGCTCTGATACCAAATAAATTGTCTCACCCTGAGAGGGGGTACTTGTCCAACGAAAATCGGACAACACCTCCCCCGTACTGCAGACAATTGAAACGTGTATACATGGCCCACACGATCCACTATACATCGGCCAACATAGCCGGAACATAAAACATCACAATACATATAACATATGGGCATCAGGCCACCAACTAAGGTAAATAAGAAGCCTAAAAACTCTAGACTTACCTCTTCTGCCATCTGAGCAGGAATACACAACCACACACATAACCAAAACAAATAGAACAAAAAGTCCATAAGGACATAATCAAGTACTGCGAAAACAACCACGAGTATAAAACACTACATGTTTAAAACATAGAGTACTAGTGATAAAAATATGAAAAACTGAAATCAAAATAACAGAGTCATCAGATCAAGGGCATGGCAACTGGACCCTCCGGATACCTTCATCCTGAAATAAAATAGATTACAACGGAGTGTGTAAAACTCAGCGGATATCTAATAGTCATGCATAGTAAACTATAAGTAGCAATAATAATCATTCTAGTATAGTTTCTCAACAAAAATACATACTTGGAATTATACATACCAGAATCACCTAAACTGACATAAGATACATCCATATAAGCAAATGTAGAATCACCAAAACAAACTATATAATACCTCCTTTATCTGCATGGCAATCATATGCAACAACCAAAAGTGCAACAAGCAATGCATATAGTAAAAACATATGCACATGATGCAATGACCTGTGTCATCCCTAACGCCAGTCAAGCCATAGACATGTCATGTGTGTCGGCCGAGTGGGTAGGGTTGTGACAACTGTGCACTCTGCCATCATTATACCTATGTAACCGGGTGGATAGGATGATGGTAGAGTATCACCCTCCTACCCCTTGTATATATATGGAAGACATCACCTCATCTCATCTCCTTGTCTCACAACAAAAGAGGGATCCTTGTCTGCTACCATGCCGCAATACCAATATCTTGAGCGACCACCGTGGAGCCCTGACAGAGCAACTACACACACCCTCTTGAAATACCACTAACTCAGGAGTGGTTGTGTGTGTAGATAATGTAACTGACGATGGGCCTAACTACTAAGTAGTATCACCTCCTATCGAGGAGCCGATGATCGCCAGTCATGCAATAATGCAAGATGGTGCATGTCACTAATAAATGATACACCTGTCAATCCATGGTTACCTATGGTATGTACCAATAGGAGCTCATATAAAATAACCTAAGTACAAAAGTCTAGGTACACATGCATGGTATATCAATTATTCATTCAATGCCCAGTATGTAAGGTATGTTACTACTCTTAGTGCCAAATAAACAAATGACAAGTACCAAAATGATAGAGCACCAATATAATAAGCATATGAAAAGGCTACAACACGTACTAGGTAGTGACATACCAGGGCAGTTAAAAGCATAGAAAACTATTACTAGCTATAATAAACGATGCACATCAATATGACAATATCTAAAAGAAGATAAGTCAAAGATACCCACCTGCTATGAAGAATACCAACTGTCTTTATGCCCGTGGGCCTGTCTTATAATCGAAACCTGCATATAACATAATTACCATTAAGTTCAAACACACGACAACATATTATTTACTACTATATCGTTCCTATAGTCGCATCATTTTTATCGAATACAATTTAGGAAATCTTCAATCATCCATAGTCGATTTACAATAACCAACATTCACGGAACGAAATCCAAATAAGCAACTCAACCACTTAATTTAAACCCAACATTTTCAATTAGCAAAAGTGCTAACCTACACATTCAATTCCATATACATCTTAACAAAGCCCATCTCATGAAGATTTAACCTTTTACACTTAAATTTGATGTAATAGTATCACCAACAAAATTAGTTATAAATCTAATCCATATTCACACTAATACACATCTCTATTCGTAGCCCAAAACAAAGCTACTACTTCACAGCCGACCAAAACATCACCTCATAGCCCCCTTTTTTGACCAAGAACAACCTTATTAACAACCAAATATCTTACAACTCTAATACAAGGCACAAACAGAGCATCACAACCGTTCACAACCCCCAATTTATGGCCGGCAACACCCCTGTTCATAGCCGACCACAACTCCATGCATTACAAACCTCTAAAACATCTATCTTCACTCATAGCCGACTATTTTTCCTGCCCATAGTTCAAAACTCAACGGCATGAGATCCCATTGCACAACCCATTCTCACTCTCACATAGCAGCCAATTGAGATTAACAACATCAATGAAAAGAATGCTAAAATAGCTTTCTAGCCGTTGGAACTGTTCGGTTTCTCCGGCACCGCGGTAAGTGTGTGTTTGAACATGTTTCCTAAACATGTGTACAGTGGAAGAATTAAAAGAAATAAATCTAATTTATTACAACACACACACCACACGCATGAAAGATAAAATAAGTGTAGACATAATCACAGTTTTAAATTTTACAATAAAAAGAAATTATGCTAGTTATACTTGACGTATCACGTGTTAGTGAAAGCTTTAGAGCCAATCATGTGATGATTGTTGTATGGACTTTATTGTATCATATTCCTATTCATAAAGGCATGGTTATTATATTTACTTGTATTGGTGCCAAATAAACTAAGTATAATAACGTCCATGAGTAGAAGGTTCTTATCAATATCAAACGATTGGTTGAATCAATAATGAGATGATATAGAGAACACTACTCTTAATAATTCCTAGTCAAGTATAAACATTCAGGGACAATGTTTATGCGTAGAGACTAGCATGTAGGTCAACTCGATGACTTGATCTCACAAGTCATGGATATGAGATATCAAGTTTACACATGGGTATGCATTGAAGAATGTATACTGAATGACCCGCCATGAGAAAGTATCATGGATCGTTATATGAGTGTCATATACTTTCTCATGTGACTATTAGTTCTTGGACCTGAAGTCACCATGGTTTCATAAATAAGGAGTTGCATACTTTGGCTTCGTCAAACATCACCCATAAATGGGTGGACTATAAAGGTGATTACTGGGTATGTAACAAATTATGCGGATGGATGTGAGTGACGTAGATGGGATCTATCCCTCCTATATGACGGGAGTGACATCGTTATTCTTGATAGAGTGAGACCACGAAGTGCATGAGCTCCTCAAGGGGACATCATCAACATAGAGGTGATTCAATTTAGTACTGACTACATAATTGAATCGGACCTCGGATATTATGTTGTGCATGCTCTTAATCCCGATATTATAACGGGAACATGTACTTTGTATTTATTTCTTTGATTTACCCGAGGGTGAGATTTAGATGGATTAAATCAATATGCCTGGTAAGTTGGGAAATGATATTATTTACATGGTGTGTAATTGATTATTTGAGGAAACCATGTCCTATATATTAGGTTGATGATGTCCCCTTGAGGAGCTCATAAGGTTCATCATGTAAACCCAACTGGTTGACTTAGTCAACATGATGATAAGGTTGAGTGGTACTACTCGAGGAATTAGATGTTAATTAATTGATGGTCAGTAAATTAATTAATTGACGGACATTCGATATCTTAAACACGGGGAGATTAATGTATAAATAATATATGGAGCCCATATTAATTTATGGGGGTTGGTGAGGTAGTTCAATGATGATCCTCTAGTGTAATGGAACATCATTGATGGATCAAGTTTGTGTGGTTCCGATCCATCGGGTGGACAAGATCCAACTCCTCCTTATGGTCCCTTTCGTAGCCTAATATAATCCTTGTGAAGTCTAAATCTAAGAATTTAAAACAAAACCTAGAACCAACGATTAGGATTAAATCCCTAGATCCGATGGTTAGGATGAAACCCTAGAACCAACGGTTGGGATTAAATCCCTAGATCCGATGGTTAGGATGAATCCCTAGAATCGACGGTTGGGATGAAACCCTAGATCCGATGGTTGGGATGAAACCCTAGATCCGACGGTTGGGATAAAACCCTAGATCTGACGGTGGAGTTAAATCCCTAGATCCGACGGTGGAGATTAAAGGAGGCTTAAGCCCAATTCTATAAATAGGGGGCTTAGGATTGGGCGGCAAGAGAATAGATAGAGAATTAGGGTTTGGCTCTTCCAAGAAGTGGGCGGCTAGGGTTTGGGAGCTAGGGTTTTGTTTTGGGCGGCAACCTCCTTCCTCCAAGAAGTTGTCGGCGCCCAACCTTCTTCCATCTAGACTTGGCCGGCGCCCATTCTCAAGGCCTCTCTCTTATTCCTTGGCCGGTGGTTCTCCTTCCATTGGTGACCGGTGCTCTTCCTCCTCCCTTTCTCCTTGGTGGCCGGCGGAAACCCCTCTTCAAGTTGGTCGGCGCTTCATCCACTTGCTCCTTGGCCGGTGGTTGCACCAAATTCCCTAATTTGGTGGTCGGTTCTAGAAACGATAGGTATTTGTTTGTTCTTCTCTTTTTTTGCAGTAGACAAGGAAGGGAAGAACACGATCTAGAAGGCTTCTACTCGTGGAGGATCTTCGTCCACACGTCGTCCACGAGAAGGATAGGACATACGGTAGAAGATCGTAAGGTATAAAGTTTTTTTTCTTTATTTACAGATCTGAGCATGTTCTTTTATGTTTTGATTATACATGTATGCGTATGAATATATGTTGTATAATCATGGACCCCGAAGACAAACACAAAATTCGGCGATTCGTCCGTTGTCTCTTCCGCAGCTAACCAACTAGAAGAGTTGTGTAGCTTGAACAACTAGTTTGTTCAAGCGACCACCCAAGTTGTTAGCACGATGACAAAATGGTCGTGCTAAGGAAGCTCATCCCATCCGGATTAATTCTTTCATTAGTGAAAATTTTAATACGGGGACATGGGAGCCAATGAGCCTCCACAGAAGCAACAACCTACAAGTGGTATCAGAGCCACGGTTTTCGGTTTTGTGTGTTTAGGATTCGATTAATTTTTATGCACTTATTCATATATTGTATGTGACGGATAATAGTAGGATATACGTAGTTTAACTCTTTGGTTGCAGGCATAAGATCCGACTATTATCGCCGTATGTGTGTATGTGATTGGATGTGTGTAAATATTTATTATTTGAATCCTCGGGGTTGACGAGGCTAGATTAGTATTTAATTTTTGTAATTAAATACAGCATTGTTTAGCCGCTCATTTTAGTTTACTTTCAATCTAGATTATTTGTACACTCCTTCGTGGAGTATAGGATCGATGGATGTAAATTAAAATAGTTTTATCTCGGCTCGGATCTCTTTGGTGACTTGCGCACGGGAAAAGATGGAGCAGACGAGGTGGCGACACGACGGGATGCATATTGGAGGACAATGTCATAATAGTTGGAATAATTCTATTTTTTCCATATTTATTGCTTATTTGTTTTATATGCATGTTGTGTATGTTTTAAAATTCCTCTTTTTTAATTAACTAAGTGGGAGAGGGACATTTTAATTAATTCCCGCGGCCTCCATTACAATTTGACGTGTGATGCAACAAACTTGTGTTTTGGCTATGAGTGGCTTCCTCCCTGCGGACGGGTTTGTTTGCGGATAACTAGGTCAAATAATGGTTATAGGAAATTATCTAGGAGCATGTGTACTTCCACAGCGGTAAGACACATAATCCGAAATAATTCCCTTGGTATCGTGTAATGGTGCACACTTAGATGCAAATAAAAGTATCCTCCCCATCGGAGTCACTGCTTTTATTTGTAGGGCCAAAGAGGAACCAACTATTAATTTTATTTGTCAAAAAGTAAGTTTGACAAGATAATAAAATTAATGGGTAAAACCTCCTCTTACAAATGTAGAATTCGTATACGTCCACACAGCGTTGCATGCGATATTCTCGGTGATTTGAGGTGTTAGTTGATTTCGGGATTTTATTGTTTTGAGGAATCAATAATTTTTGAAATCTAATATTTTGATCATTGTGATTTTTAGGATTTTCAAATGGCTTTCAACCCACTTGCTGTGATTTTAAAAGAAAACAAACTTACTGGACCAAATTACATTAATTGGAAAAGAAATCTGGATATTGTCTTAACTGCGGAGGAGTACAAATTTGTACTCTTCGAGGTATGTCCTCCTAAGCCCTCCGATGACTCTGATGAAAAGGAGAAAGAACGTTATAAGAAATGGGTCAAGGCAGATGAGATGGCGCGGTGTTACATTTTGGCATCTATGTCAAATGTGCTGCAACATCAGCATCAGGCCATAGCCACAACTTATGACATGATGTTCAATCTCAAGGAACTTTTCGGACATCAGAGTAGGGCGGCTAGGCAGGAGGTAATGAGAAACATGATGACGACCACCATGATCGAGGGAACACCCGTTAGGGATCATGTTCTCAAGATGATGGCTCATCTTAATGAGATGGAAGTCCTCGGAGCTGAGATCGATGGGGAAACCCAGGTCGATATCATTCTCCAGTCTCTGCCTTGGAGTTTTGAGAAGGTTCGCCTCAACTACAACATGAACAAGAGGTTGTATTCGTTGGCGGAGCTTCTGACAGAACTCCAGGCGGCAGAGGGGCTTTTTCGTCACAGTGCTCAAGCCATGGTCGCTCAGAAGGTTTTTCCTCTAAACCGAAAGGTAAGAAGAAGAAGAAGCAAGGTGGAGTGAAGAAGGTGGCAGTGGGACCTCAGGGAGGAGTGAAGAAGCCGAAAGGCAAGTGCTTCACTTGCAAGCAGACTGGACATTGGAAGGCGGACTGTCCTCGCCGAAAGAACAAAGGTATATCTTCTTGTTTAGTTGTTGAAACATGTTTAGTGGTGTTATCTACCAGTGCCTGGTGTGTAGATAAAGGAGCCACTGATCATGTCTGCAATACTTTGCAGGGGTTCCAGGAAACCCGACGATTAGCTGAGGGAGAGATTACCGTCTTCATGGGCAATGCTTCAAAGGTGGCGGCTATTGCAGTGGGAGACGTTTATTTATCTTTTGATAGGAATAAAGTTTTGGTTTTGAGAAATTGTCTTTATGTACCTACTTTTAGAAAGAATTTAATTTCAGTTTCTAAATTGTTTAAGGTTGGATATTCTGTTTCTTTTAATGACAAAGTAGTTATAAAAAGGAATAGGGAGATTATCTGTTCTGGTACATTGGTTGGCAATTTATATACTCTTGAACCAAAAACTCCCACGATGCATATAGAAGTAAATAACTCATCTTCTAAGTCTAATAAGAGAAAAGAACCTTCGCAAATGAACCAAACATATCTTTGGCATCTAAGGCTTGGTCATATTAACCTAAGCAGAATTCAAAGGTTGATAGCAGATTGACCTTTGGGTTCATTAGTGGTGGAGGATCTCCCAACCTGCGAATCTTGCTTGGAAGGTAAAATGACCAAGAGGCCTTTCAAGGCCAAGGGGTATAGAGCCAAAGATGTGTTAGAATTGGTTCATTCTGATTTGTGCGGTCCTATGTCTATCCAGGCAAGAGGTGGTTTTGAATATTTCATCTCTTTTATAGACGATTATAAAAGATATGGATACATTTACTTGATGCACCGCAAGTCTGAATGCTTTGACAGGTTCAAAGAATTCAAGGCTAATGTGGAGAACCGTCAAGGTAAAAGTATCAAGACACTACGATCTGATTGTGGTGGCGAGTACCTCTTGGGAGAGTTTAGGAGTTACTTATCAGAGTCTGGGATTCAATCCCAATTGTCTGCACCTGGCACACCCTAGCAGAATGGTGTAGCGGAGTGAAGGAATAGGACTCTTATGGAGATGGTCAGATCGATGATGAGTTATTCTGAGTTACCTGTTTCATTCTGGGGGTATCCACTGGATACGACAATGTATACTCTGAACTTGGTTCCATCTAAATCAGTACCTTCTACCCCTGTAGAATTGTGGACTGGGCGAAAGCCTAGTCTGAGACATATTTGGATATGGGGGAGTCCAGCACATGTGCTGAAGGCTGATGCTGGTAAGTTGGAACCTCGTACAGAAGTGTGCATGTTTGTTGGCTACCCTAAGGTAACGAAAGGTGGTTTGTTTTATAATCCTAGAGATCAGATGGTGATCGTTAGCACGAACGCCAGATTTCTAGAGGAGGATTATGTAATGAACCACAAGCCCAAGAGTAGGATTGTTCTTGAGGAGTTAACAGGGGAAATCCCGACTTCAGTACCACCGGTACAAGAGGAGACACCACAAGTCACTGCACCGCGTGTCACAGAGCATACACAGGAGGCACCTCGTCATAGTGGGAGGGTTGTTAGACAACCCGAGAGATTCATGTTTTTGGGAGAGTCTTCGGACTTAGTCCCTGGTGAACATGAACCTGATCCATGGACATATGACGAGGCAATCCAAGATAGAGATGCGATATCTTGGCAAAAAGCGATGAATTCAGAGATAGAATCTATGGATTCTAATCAGGTCTGGGAGCTAGTAGAACCACCTGATGGTGTAAAAACCATTGGATGCAAGTGGATCTACAAGAGAAAGAGAGGAGTAGACGGGAAGGTTGAGACCATCAAAGCTAGGCTTGCTACGAAAGGGTATACTCAGAAAGAGGGTATCGATTATGAGGAGACCTTTTCGCCGGTAGCTATGCTTAAGTCTATCTGGATTCTCTTATCTATAGCTGCTCATATGGATTATGAGATTTGGCAGATGGATGTCAAGACAGCTTTCCTTGACGAAAGTCTTGAGGAGAACATCTATATGCGGCAACCAGAGGGATTCATTGCTAAAGGCAAAGAGCATCTTGTATGTAAGCTTAATCGGTCCATTTATGGATTGAAGCAAGCTTCTAGATCTTGGAACATCCGCTTTGATGAGGTAATCCAGTTATATGGATTTATTCAAAGTCCGGGTGAGCCTTGTGTATACAAGAGATGTGACGGAAACATAGTGGTGTTTCTTGTACTATACGTAGATGACATTTTGTTAGTTGGCAACAATATCAAAGTGTTATCAGACGTAAGGGTATGGTTGTCCAAACAGTTTGACATGAAGGACTTGGGAGAAGTGGGACACATCCTTGGGATCAAAGTTATAAGGGATCGCAAGAAAAGGATGTTGTGCTTATCTCAAGCTTCATACATTGACACTATCCTTGCTCGTTTTAGCATGCAGAACTCCAAGAAAGTTTTCCTACCTTTTAGGCATGGAGTTCCTTTATCTAAAGAGATGTGTCCCAAAACATCAAAGGAGATAGAGGACATGAAGGCGGTTCCTTATGCTTCGGCAGTAGGAAGCCTTATGTATGCTATGCTATGTACGAGACCGGATATCTTCTTTGCCGTGGGCATGGTTAGCAGATATCAGAGTAATCCTGGATAGGGACATTGGACTGCGGTAAAGCATATATTGAAGTACCTGAGAAGGACTAGGGATTATATTCTGGTTTACCGGGCAGATCAATTAGTCCCTGTGGGTTACACGGATTCGGATTTCCAATCAGATAGGGACAAGAGTAAGTCTACCTCGGGGTTTGTGTTTACTTTTGGAGGTGGAGCCATAGTATGGAGGTGTGTCAGCGAAATGCATGGCGGACTCTACCATGGAAGGAGTATGTGGCGACCTACGAGGCGACCAAAGGAAGTGTATGGCTCGGGAACTTCTTGATGGACTTGGATGTGATTCTGGTTTGCCCGAACTATCACAATTTATTGTGATAATGATTAGTGCAGTTGCAAACTCGAATGAACCACGAGCCCATAAGGCAAGTAAACACATAGAGCGTAAGTACCACCTTATACGAGAGATCGTAAAGCGAGGAGAAGTTGCTATCGCCAAGATTGCATCAGAGGATAACCTGGCGGATCCATTCACTAAGGCCCTTCCAGCGAAAGCGTTTGATAGGCATGTGGAGGACATGGGGATCAGATGTATGGAAGAGTGATGACGGCATAGTCTTTTAGTATAAGTGGGAGATTGTTGGAATGTATACTGAAAGCCTAGCTCTTTTTGTATGAACATTTTATTTTGGAATAAGAATCACATGATCATTGTTTTCACTTTATATATTTACTATATATGTGTGCATATTGTCTAATATTTTACATTGTAGATAACATGGTGCTTGGTGTGGCACAGAAGATCATGTTATCAGTCCCTTGTAAAATATAAGTAGAGGCTCACGACCAAGATGGTTTTGGACAAACCATTGACATGGTTGTAGTGTAGCTTGGTATTGTTTTGTCTTGAACATAAAGTTACACTAGTACACTTAGGTGTATTGAGCAGGACCGACATAGAGGTGATTTAATTTAGTACTGACTACATAATTGAGTCGGACCTCGGATATTATGTTGTGCATGCTCTTAATCCCGATATAATAACAGGCACATGTACTTAGTATTTATTTCTTTGATTTACCAGAGGGTGAGATTTAGATGGATTAAATCAATATTCCCGGTAAGTTGGGAAATAATATTATTTACATGGTGTGCCATTGATTATAGAAGGAAACCGTGTCCTATATATTAGGTTGATGATGTCCCCTTGAGGAGCTCATAAGGTTCATCATGTAAACCCAGCTGGTTGACTTAGTCAACATGATGATAAGGTTGAGTGGTACTACTCGAGGAATTAGATGTTAATTAATTGATGGTCAGTAAATCAATTAATTGACGGACATTCGATATCTTAAATACGGGGAGATTAATGTATAAATAATATATGGAGCCCATATTAATTTATGGGGGTTGGTGAGGTAGTTCAATGATGATCCTCTAGTGGAATGGAACATCATTGATGGATCAAGTTTGTGTGGTTCCGATCCATCGAGTGACCAAGATCCAACTCCTCCTTATGGTCCCTATCGTAGCCTAATATAATCCTTGTGAAGTCTAGATCTAAGAATGTAAAACAAAACCTACAACCAATGGTTAGGATTAAATCCCTAGATCCGATGGTTAGGATGAAACCCTAGAACCAACGGTTGGGATTAAATCCCTAGATCCGATGGTTAGGATGAATCCCAAGAATCAACGGTTGGGATGAAACCCTAGATCCGATGGTTGGGATGAAATCCTAGATCCGACGGTTGGGATGAAACCCTAGATCCGACGGTTGGGATAAAACCCTAGATCCGATGGTGGAGATTAAATCCCTAGATCCGATGGTGGAGATTAAATCCCTAGATCCGACGGTGGAGATTAAAAGAGGCTTAAGCCCAATTCTATAAATAG
Source organism: Wurfbainia villosa (assembly GCA_025175895.1). Taxonomy (NCBI): domain Eukaryota; kingdom Viridiplantae; phylum Streptophyta; class Magnoliopsida; order Zingiberales; family Zingiberaceae; genus Wurfbainia; species Wurfbainia villosa. Next base: position 31,935,261 of record CM045995.1, read on the forward strand.
GGGGCTTAGGCTTGTGAGGCAAGAGAATAGATAGAGAATTAGGGTTTGGCTCTTCCAAGAAGTGGGAGGCTAGGGTTTGGGAGTTAGGGTTTTGTTTTGGGCGGCAAACTCCTTCCTCCAAGAAGTTGCCGACGCCCAACCTTCTTCCATCTAGACTTGGCCGGTGCCCATTCTCAAGGCCTCTCTCTTATTCCTTGGCCGGCGGTTCTCCTTCCATTGGTGGCTGGTGCTCTTCCTCCTCCCTTTCTCCTTGGTGGCCGGCGGCAACCCCTCTTCAAGTTGGCCGGCGCTTCATCCACTTGCTCCTTGGCTGGCGGTTGCACCAAATTCCCTAATTTGGTGGCCGGTTCTAGAAAGGATAGGTATTTGTTGGTTCTTCTCTTTGTTCACAGCAGACAAGGAAGGGAAGAACACGATCTAGAAGGCTTCTACTCATGGAGGATCTTCGTCCACACGTCGTCCACGAGAAGGATAGGACATACGGTAGAAGATCATAAGGTATAAAGTTTTTTTCTTTATTTACAGATCTGAGCATGTTCTTTTATGTTTTGATTATACATGTATGCGTATGAATATATGTTGTATAATCATGGACCCTAAAGACAAACACAAAAACTGGCGATCCGTCCGTCGTCTCTTCCGCGGCTAGCCAACTAGAAGTGTTGTGTTGCTTGAACAACTAGTTTGTTCAAGTGACCACTCAAGTTGTTAGCACGATGACGAAATTGTTGTGCTAAGGAAGCTCATCCCATATGGATTAATTCTTTCTTTAGTGAAAATTTTAATACGGGGACATGGGAGCCAATGAGCCTCCACAGAAGCAACAACCTACAGACTTGACTTGAGAGGGAAGATGAATGGTCAATTTTGACTTAACCAATTGACATGTCAAGGTGACATGGCATGTGGGCCGACCAATGATGACCTTCCACATCATCATGGACTTATCATGTGGTGCCACCTCATGAGGGAGACCAAGAGTCATTGGCTCTTGGAGTTACATGCATGCATGTAACCCCCACCCATTGAAGTGGCCAACCACTTTTTCCATTTGATGGGAATTGATTTTTTGTGAGTAACTCCATCTTCTTCTTCCTTGGATCATCTTCCTCTCAAGCTCTCTCCCAATCCTCTACTTTGCCCGAAACTTCCAAGGTGTGCTAGCACACTCTAGTTTGTTTTTCTCCTCCATTTGTCCGTGTGGATACCAATAGAAAAGTGTACACTTGACACTCTTGAGTTTCAATAAAGCATTTGGACGAGCGGGATAAGCGAAGGGCGTCGCTACGAGGGTAATGCTCTCATCTTGTAGATCTAGGGTATTTAAACACATACATGTTTTATTTTTTTATATCTTCACACGGATCTGTGGCCGGCCTTCCGAGGTTTCTGCAATGCAAAAAGCGGTTTTTGCGGCTCGAAAAGTCCAACAGTGGTATCAGAGCCACGTGCGAAGCATGTATGTGTTTCATATTTATAGTTTTTATATTAGATATAAAAATTATATATTTTTAAGTTTCTTTAAATTTCCTATTTTTATAGATTTTTAGGGTATTTTTATCGAAGAGTCGAAGAAACAAGCTTCAACCGACGAGAAAAACTCTCCAAAACGGTGAGTTCTCGCTTTAGGATTTTGGAACAGTGACTTAAGTCGCTCTAAGATCTAGTAGGGACACTCACAAAGTTTATTTTTGTGAGTAGGGGTGCTTCCCCTATCCCTGAAAGGGGCCTTGTCCCCCTATCGCGCAGGGAAACCGCTTAGCGGGACCGTTACGGAGAGGTGACTCATAAAATTTAAAAAAATAGGAAAAATTATTGAAATTTTCTGTAAAATAAATAATTTAGTATTATGTATAATTCTGTGATGGTAATGGCCCAAGAACCCCAATATGATTGGATGATAATGTGTTGTAATTCATAATACGGCCTGCGTGCCATTTTTGTGGTTGTGCATGTTGTATAGGGTACGCGACCTGTGCGTCGTGCCTCTTCTTTTAAAATTATAGTTGTAAATAGTTTTAGACTCGAATGTAACTCGAGGTTCATATTTTTAATGTACAAAATGGAGCGGTGGAAAGTCCACTTGAAGACGGAGTTACGAGGAGGGAGCCGACAACACATGACGGTCAAAGGAGGCACTTGGAGAAGGCGCTAACCCTAGGTTGATCGTCCGATCTTCTCATTGGCTTGAGAAGATCGTAGTAGGGCCATGACCTAATCACAATATATATATATATTATGCTTGTATGTATGTGATGCATGCTAGTAGAATAATGCTTGTATGTATATGATGCATGCTAGGATATTTTTCTTGTATGTATATGATGCATGCTAGAATAATGCTTGTATGTATGTGATGCATGCTAGTATAGGATAATAAAGGCCTTAATGCGTATATGATAAACATTACGATTAGATTAGATCTTAATCGAATCAACTCGAAAATGCCTACCAAGTCCTTGATACCCACCACTATCTCGATCATTTGTAGTTGTTGAATCTGCCAAAGCAGAGCAATGCATATTATCATAGTAGGGTGTGGAGGGACAATCTTGGTCCCGCCTATCACAGCTTGGTTATAGTAAGCTCAATTAGATTGAGTAAAACTAGTTAACCCATTGGATCGAGTAGAACTATAGGCATATTCCAAACGTTGGAAAGATAGGATAGGATCGCATTTACACTAAATCTTGGGCGATTTAGCCCAAGCTAACTCAAGGTCTTTTGTAAATGTGGGTTTTGATCCTATAAACAAGAGTTACATAGAGATGTAATCGGTAATGTGTTACCCACTGATCATACTAAGTCTTGGCGATTTAGCCAAAGCTAACTCAAGGCTTAGTATGATGTGGATCTTGTCCCACAAAGATTATAGCATGTTTGTATGAATCTAGTAATGTGGTTTGACTACATCCATAACTCGATTCTACAAAATTCCTATAATTCAGTGGGAGCATCATTTGATTAAAGGCCTAATTAAATGATAAAAGGAATATGATATTAATTTTCTGCATTATGTATGTTATAGATTACTATGTCGACAAACACGAACACTCTCTCTCTGCGTTCTGTCCTTGAGAAGGACAAGCTCAATGGAGCAAATTTCCTGGACTGGTACAGGAACATTAGAATTGTTCTCACCCAAGAAAGGAAATTGTACGTCCTGGAGTAGCCCATTCCGGAGGCACCTCCTGCCACTGCCTCACGAGCTGACAAAGATGCTTACAAGATGCATCAAGATGGTGCATTAGATGTGTCATGTCAAATGCTCGCGAGCATGGACTCTGAGCTTCAGAAGCAACATGAGTTCATCAATGCTTATGATATGGTTGAACATCTTAGTCAACTATATCAAGGACAAGCAAGGCACGAGAGATATGAAGTCTCTAAGCATTGTTTCAGTCCAAAATGCAAGATGGGACTCCAGTAGGTCCATATGTACTGAAGATGATTGGGTACGTAGAAAACCTACAGAGATTGGGATTCCCACTTGGCCAAGAGCTGGCCACTGACCTGATCTTGTAGTCTTTGCAATAAAGCTACAATCAATTTGTCATGAATTACAACATCAATGAAATTGATAAGCCACTGCCTGAGATGCTCAACATGTTGAGAACAGGTAAAATCTGACTCCATTTTGATGGTGCAAACAAAGAAAGACAAGGGCAAGCTTAAAGGTAAGGGAAATTCCCAAGCCAAGGACAACGGCAAAGAACTGAAACCCAAAGGAGGGGTGGCCAAAGAAAGGGCTTGCTTCCACTGTAAGTAAGATGGACACTGGAAGCGTAACTGCAAAGCTTACCTGGAAGATCTTAAGAAGAAGAGAAGTGAGACTGCTACTTCAGGTATAAATGTTATAGAAGTCAACCTATCTATTTCTTCATCATGGGTATTAGATACCGAATGTGCATATTATATTTGTACCAATGTTCAGGCGCTAAGAAATAGTAGGGCATTGACAAAGGGTGAGGTGGACCTACGAGTAGGCAATGGAGCAAGGGTTGCTGCTGTTGCTGTAGGAACTTATGATCTATCTCTACCCTCTGGGCTTGTACTAGAATTAGATGAATGTTGTTATGTTCCTGCTTTAACTAAGAACATAATTTCGGTTTCTTGTTTGGACAAGAAAGGATTTATATTTATAATAAAGAACAAATGTTGTTCAGTTTATTTAAATGATATGTTCTATTGAAGTGCACCTCTAATGAACGGACTATACTTTCTAGACTTAGAGAGCCCCATCTATAACATAAGTACCAAAAGGTTTAAGTTAAATGAGTTGAACCAAACCTATCTCTGGCATTATCGCTTAGATCACATAAATGAGAGTCGCTTATCCCAGCTCCATAAGGATGGGTTGCTGGACTCATTTGATTTTGAATCATATGAGACATGCGAGTCTTGCCTTCTAGGCAAGATGACCAAGACTCCCTTTAGTGGACACAGCGAAAGAGCAACAAACTTGTTAGGACTTATACATAGTGATGTATGTGACCCTTTCAATGTTGCTGCTAGAGGTGGTTACAGGTACTTCATTACATTTACTGATGACTTCAGTAGATATAGTTATGTGTATCTAATGACACATAAATCAGAATCCTTTGAAAATTTCAAAGAATTCAAGAATGAAGTACAAAACCAGATTGACAAGAGTATTAAGATACTTCGATCAGATCGAGGTGGTGAATACATTAGCCATGAGTTTCGTGACTATCTAGCTGAGTGTGAGATTCTATCCCAACTCACTCCTCCTAGAACACCACAGTGGAATGGTGTATCCGAAAGGAGGAATCGTACCCTATTAGATATGGTATGATCTATGATGAGTTACACAGATCTTCCAATATTCTTTTGGGGATATGCTCTAGACACAGCAGCCTTCACCCTTAACCGTGTACCATCTAAGGCTGTGATAAAGACACCATATATGATATGGACAGGGAGAAATCTCAAGATGTCTTTCATGAGGATTTGGGGTTGTGAGGCTTACGTTCGACGTCAAGTCTTAGACAAACTGGGACCCAAATCTGATAAGTGCTATTTTGTTGAATATCCCAAGAAGACTAAGGGATATTACTTCTACATTCCCAGTCAGCACAAAGTGTTTGTGGCAAAGACTGGGGTTTTTCTAGAAAAGCATTTTGTTTATAGAAAAACTAGTGGGAGTACGTTCGATCTTGAAGAAATTCAAGATAAGGACCATAGCACTAAGGCCTTGATGGAGGTTGAATAGGAACCACAAAGTTTTGTGGGTGATGAGATTGTTGCACAAAGAGTTGTAGAACAACCACCTGTTCAGGTAGACCTACCTCTTCGCAGGTCTGATAGGGTACGTCGTCAGCCTAAGAGATACTCATTTCTCTTGTCTGACCATGATGACGTTATGCTTATTGAGAATGAGCCTACCTCCTATCAGGAAGCTGTGATGAGCCCAGACTCTGAGAAATGGCTATAGGTCATGAGATCCGAGATGGAATCCATGAACACCAACCAAGTATGGACTTTGGTTGATCCACCTGAAGGGGTTAAACCCATTGGCTGTAAGTGGGTCTTTAAGAGAAAGACTGACATAAAGAGAAAGACTGACATGGATGGACTTACGCATACCTATAAGGGTTTATTGGTGGCTAAAGGTTTCGAGCAAATTCATGGTATTGAATATGATGAAACCTTTTCTCCAGTGGCGATGTTTAAGTCCATTCGGATCATGCTTGCTATTGTAGCATACCACGATTATGAGATCTGGCATATGGATGTCAAAACCGCATTTTTTAATGGAAACTTACTCGAGGATGTGCACATGACACAACCTGAGAGTTTTGTAGATCCATAGCATACTGGGAAAATATGCAACCTGCAAAGCTCCATTTATGGGCTAAAGTTTCATCAACAATAAAGATGAACCCTGTGTCTACAAGAGGGTTAATGGGAAGACAGTTGTCTTCCTTGTATTGTATGTGGATAACATACTACTCATTGGGAATGACATCCCTTCGCTACAGTCTGTGAAGACTTGGCTGGGGACGTGCTTCTCAATGAAGGACTTAGGTGAAGCAGCCTATATTCTAGGCATCAAGATCTATAGAGATAGATCTAAGAGATTGCTTGGCCTAAGTCAGAGTACATATATTGACACGGTATTACTACGGTTTTCCATGCAGAATTCAAAGAAGGGACTTCTACCGATGTCACATGGTGTGAGTCTTTTGAAGACTCAAAGTCCCTCTTCTAGAGAGGAGAGAGACTGCATGTATAAGATCCCTTATGCAATTGCTATAGGATCTATCATGTACGCCATGCTGTGTACTCATCCTGATGTCTCGTTTGCTTTGAGCATGACGAGTAGATACCAGTCAGATCCAGGTGAGCATCACTGGATAGAAGTCAAGAATATTCTTAAGTACTTGAGAAGGACTAAAGAATATTTCTTGATATTTGGAGTCGATGAGGAGCTAGCTGTAAAGGGTTACAGCGATGCCAGCTTCCAAACTGACCAGGATGATTATAGATCGCAGTCAGGGTTCGTGTTTTGCTTGAATGGTGGCACTGTGAGCTGGAAGAGTTCGAAGCAGGACACAGTTGCTGATTCTACAACAAAAGCCGAGTATATCGCTGAATCTGAGGAAGCAATGGAGGCAATTTGGATCCGCAAGCTCATTACTGAGCTTGGGGTGGTTCCTAGCATAGCAGATCCCATAGAGCTCTATTGTGACAACGATGGAGCGATTGCAAAGGCTAAGGTACCTCGCTCACACCAGTGGACCAAACACATATTACGATGCTTCCATCTCATTCGAGAGATTATTGATAAAGGAGATGTGAAGATTTGCAGAGTACCCACAGAGGCTAACATCGCAGATCCCTTGACAAAGGATTTAGCACAGAAAAAGCATGATGGTCACACTAGATCATTGGGTATTAGATACTACGGTGATTGGTACTAGTGCTAGTGGGAGATTGTTAGTGAAAGCCCTAGAGCCAATCATATGATGATTGTTGTAAGAACTTTATTGTATCATATTCCTATTCATAAAGGCATGGTTATTATATTTACTTGTATTGGTGCCAAATAAACTAAGTATAATAACGTCCTTGAGTAAAGGTTCTTCTCTATATCAATCGATTGGTTGAATCGATAATGAGATGATATAGAGACACTACTCTTAATCATTCCTAGTCAAGTATTAACATTCAAGGACAATGTTAATGTGTAGAGACTAGCATGTAGGTCAACACGATGACTTGATCTCACAAGTCATGGATATGAGATATCAAGTTGACATGGGTATGCATTGGAGAATGTATACTGAATGACCCGCCATGAGAAAGTATCATGGATCATTATATAAGTGTCATATACTTTCTCATGTGACTATTAGTTCTTGGACCTGAAGTCACCATGGTCCCTACATAAGGAGTTGCATACTTTGGCTTCGTCAAACATCACCCGTAAATGGGTGGACTATAAAGGCGATTACTGGGTATGTAACAAATTATGCGGAGGGATGTGAGTGATGTCGATGGGATCTATCCCTCCTATATGACGGGAGTGACATCGTCATTATTGATAGAGTGAGACCACGAAGTGCATGGCCATGCCAAATGAGTCAATATGAGATATTGAGCTCATTTGATTAGAGTGAGTCTACTTGGAGTTCAAGATATAGATTGTACCGAGGATGACATAGTTTATGCCTCAATTGGTCAATCTAGATATCAAGGATAGAGGGACATTGTCACATATTGTGAGAGTCAGAATTAGTAGTCACAAAGGTGATGTTGGAGCTCAACATTCTTATAACTTGGGAGCAATGATGTGTTGCTAGATACTGCTCATTGCATATGTTCCTAAATCGGTTTAGGAGCATTGTCAACATTACAAGAACCTATAGGGTGACACACAAAGGGTAATTAGATGGAGATTAGGTTCATATGATGAACCATGAGGATTAGGTTCATGGGATGAACCAAATTGGATTAAGAGTAATCCAAATTAGACTAATTGAGTTAGACTCAATTTGATTCAAGTGTTGAATGAGTCTAATTTAGATTTGATTCATTGAATCAATTTAAATTAATGAATAGAAATTCATTAAATGAAATTGACTTGAATCAAGTGGTTAGATTTGATCAACCATGGGGGATAAGAGATCAAGTTTGACTTGACTTGAGAGGGAAGATGAATGATCAATTTTGACTTGACCAATTGACTTGTCATGGTGACATGGCATGTGGGTCGGCCAATGATGGTGTTCCACATCATCATGGACTTATCATGTGGTGCCACCTCGTGAGGGAGACCAAGAGCCATTGGCTCTTGGAGTTACATGCATGCATGTAACCCCCACCCATTGAAGTGGACGACTACTTTTTCCATTTGATGGTAATTGATTTTTGGTGAGTAACTCCATATTCTTCTTCCTTGGATCATCTTCCTCTCAAGCTCTCTCCCAATCCTCTACTTTGGCCGAAACTTCCAAAGGGTGCTAGCACACACTAGGTTGTTTTTCTACACCATTTGTCCGTGTGGATACCAATAGAGGAGTGCACACTTGACACTCATGTGTGTCCGACAAAGCATTTGGACGAGCGAGATAAGGGATGGGTGTCGCTACGAAGGTAATGCTCTTATCTTGTAGATCTAAGGTAGATCTAGGGTATTTTAAGACATACATGTTTTATTTTTTTATATCTTTGCACGGACCTGTGGCCGGGCTTCTGAGGTTTTTGCAACGCAAAAAGTGGTTTTTATGGCTCGGAAAGTCCAACATCACGTGCAACGGGAATGACATCAGCCAGAGCAACTCACGCTAGAGTTGCCTCTATCAGTATCCATGCCGAGTACCATCGGGATAGCTTCACCAAACTATGAGCCTCGACTTTGTAGGAGTCACTAGCTTGTGTCGAAGATGATGTGATCGAGAGAAGATCACAATCCGAATCAAAATTCGGATGCAAAAGTGAGTCCCCAAAACTCGCTTCTCCGAAGAGGTATTCGTCAACCGATTGATGAATCCTTGGTCCTCCACCTTTGAGGATTGCCGGAGATCCAATCCCCGGTGATGCAGTGACGGGGAAGAAGATCTATTGACTTCCTTTCAACCCGAGGGGCCATGAAGGAAGTTTAGGGGGTTCTCTCCGGCCGCAACAGTAAAATGAAACTGTTGGTGCAGTGGGCACCAAAGTCGAACCGGTATTTTGATTATGGCAAAAGGCTCAATAGTTAAGGGTATATTTGTTATCTTACGAGCTCAATTAAGTGTGCAGAAATGCTAAAGTTGAGCGGAAGGTCTGCGACACCCGGTGGGAACCGAGGTGGTAGGGCAACGCCAGAGGGACTTCGGAGGAAGCCGAGGTACTCGGGTGAAGACCGGAAGCGAGGCTACAAGGTAAGCTCGTGTGAAAGCGAAGCAAGGTCGTTAAGCGTAGATCCGACCCAATACCTCCAATGGAAGGTCTAGGTCGAGATCAGATGGTTAGAACCATCGTACTTTATATTTTAAGCTAACTTGTACTGCAGTCCAAAACCCTTTGACTACAGTCAACTGCTAGTCAAGTTCCAGCCTCGAGAAGAGCTCGAATTTCATGGGGGTGAATTTGGACTTGACTCGTGTTTTGGTACAAAGGGTGATGTGGCATCAAGGTGGACATCCAAACCATCACCAAGCTTCCTTGTGGTGGACGCCCAAAATAAGGTGAGTTGGCACAAGATGGTTGGCTCCCATGATGTGGCACAAGTTGAATGGCTCCAACAAGTTGGCGCCCAAGGAGGTTGGAGGTGGCACAAGGTGGTTGGATGAAACACCTCATCCTCAAGTTGGCGCCCAAGGAGGTTGGAGGTGGCACAAGGTGGTTGGATGAAACACCTCATCCTCAAGTTGGCGCCCAAGGAGGTTGGAGGTGGCACAAGGTGGTTGGATGAAACACCTCATCCTTGAGTTGGCGCACAAGGAGGTTGGAGGTGGCACAAGGTGGTTGGATGAAACACCTCATCCTTGAGTTGGCGCAAAGGATGTGGATGAACAAGTCTTGGGGATAAGAACCTCACCTTGGACACTACCTATGTCTAAATTCATAGATCAATATCCATAAATAGACATGTTCAAGCCAAGCAAATGACAAGAATTCAAGAGCTCTCAACAACACGCCCGTCGTAGCGCCGCTACTACTACTCACATTTGCTACGACGAAGTGCACGACAACGAAAGCTACATCTTCTACTTATAAGAGTTGTCGGTATTTATTTAAGTTCTACTTCTTTAAATTGTCTTTGTGCTTTAATCGTAACAAGGAAAGGGAGTGTCCTTTGCCTTGATTTCTTTTGTAATCGTTGCTCCTACCTCCAGCGAGGAGGGAGTGGTTTTAGTGAATTGCCCTCCGTGCGTGATCAAGGATCACTAGGGCCGTGGATTAGCAATCGAAAGATTGTGAACCACGTAAAAATATCTTGTCTACTTTATATTTCCGCTGTGCATTCTCTACTTGCTTTTTACTTATTGCAAAAGTTTTTAACGACACCGTATCGCTATTCACCCCCCCCCTCTAGCGCCACTTTCGATCCAACAATTGGTATCGAGCGGGCGCTAAGATTCGTGAAACCACCAATCTAGCTTTGTTTTCTTTTTACAGATTTTTATTTATTTATTTCTGTTTTTCGTATAATTATTTCACTTGCTTATCTTCTCCTACATATAGAATTGCATTAGAGGCTTTAGGATCCGGATAAGGTTGTCCTTCGGGTTAGATCCGAGTAAGGTTGTCCTCGAACTTCAGCGACATTCGCATTTGATTGTTTATTTCTTTTTGCAAGTTACATTTTATATATCTTTTTACTTCCCTACTAATCCAAGGCGAAAGTCTTGGAATATTCTTTCGTGTGTGTTTTGCAAGATTCTTTTAAATCGTTCTTCTTCTTGTTTTTAAATGGCCCATCTCGAAGGGTTTAGCACCTTGACCCGTTTTACAACGGTAATGACTTTCGTTATTGGAAGGGTCGGATGGAATGCTTTCTTAAAACCCAAATCGAGATGTGGATCGTAATCCAAACCGGTTTCACACTTCCTATTAATGAAGATGGTGAATCTTTGGGTTACGATCAATGGTCAAATTCCATGAAAAAACAAGTAGAAGCCGATGCCAAGGCAACTCAAATCTTGCAATGTGGGTTGTCCAAGGAAGAGCTCAACCGCGTCGGCCCCTTCATTAGTGCAAAGGACTTATGGACCAAGCTAGTGGAACTACGAAGGCACCGGCGACACGAAGGTATGTAAAAGAGATTTACTTTTAAATAAATTGTATAACTTGAAAATGCAGGAAAAGCGAGACCGCAACTCAACTACATGCTCGTATCCAAGACGCCGTCAACCAACTCCATGCCATCGGACAAAGGTCGAGAATCGCGACCTTATCGGTATTCTCTTAACTCGTTTCCTAGGACCACCTTGTGGGCATCCATGGTCGATGCCTACAAGGTCTCCAAGGACCTTTCTAAAATTAGGTTAGGCGAATTGTTTTGAACTTGAATTACATGAGCAAACTAACGTGGTCGAGGCCGAGAAGAGTATTGCGTTTGTTGCAGGTTCCAAGAAGAAGAAGCCCGCAAGCAAGCCACCCCCGAAGTAAGAATACGAGTCCGAATCGGAAGTAGACTCCGAAATAGAATCCGAACTAGTCAATCTAGTTCGGAAGATGATCAAGAGACGAAAACGACCAACAACTCAAGGTAAGCCTAAACCTAATTCAAATACTTCTAATTTTAGATGCTCTGAGTGCCAGAGTTCGGTCACATCAAGTCCGAGTGCCCAAAGCTAAAGAATAACGCATCAAAGACCAAGAAAGCGCTAAACGCTACTTCCGAGGAGTTGTCGGAGGAAGAAGACTCTATACAAGCTCTAATGGCCAAGCCGCCCGAGCACGACGCCGAAACCGAAGAAGAGTCCGAGTCGAATCCGATGATGAGCTTCCATTCAAGACAAGCCACGGATCCGTATCCGGTTCAAAAGAATCATTAAGGGTAAGTCGGTCGTTACTTAATACTTTGTATGGTGCAATTAAATTTTTAAATAAGAAACTAGCTAAGTCCGAGTCCAAGGTCGAGACCCTAATTGAGGAGGTTAACCTCCTCAAACATGAGGTCTCCCTAACCTCTTCGACTACTCGTATTCAAGAGGAGGACTCAACTCAAGTTGAAAAGCTTGAAGTTGAGAACTCGCTTTTGAAAACACAAGTCGAAGACCTTAGGAACACGTTGGAAAGGTTCACTTTGGGATCCAAGGGACTTGACCTCTTACTTGGATCACAAAGGGCCGTGTACAACAAGGCCGGACTCGGGTTTAACTCAAATACAACCAATAAGTCATATATGTCTATAGTAAACCAACATAAGAAAAATGTCCAAGCATGGGTCCCTAAGACCACTTTGATTTCAACTTTAGGATCTAACATGTATTGGGTTCCCAGGACCAAATTCACTATGTGAATAGACCCACTCGATTCAATGGTCCAGGGGAGCCAATACAAAATGTATTTTTGTTAAGTCTTAGAAATTGCATGCTTAGTTTTTCCTTTATTTTTAGAATGGTTAGATAGGACTCATAACCAACTAAAATCTTGCGAAAAGATTGAGCCTCGGGGAGCCTCTTTTCAAAAATAAACCAACTAAAATCCTACGAAAGATTGAGCCTCGGGGAGCCTCTTTTCAAAAATAACTAGTTAGACCAAGACGTAGTCTCAAGTAAGTCGAGTTATCAATTTCTTGAAATTAGCTTTGTCTAAGGATGTGGTCGTTGTTCCGATCAAAGAAGGCCTCTGTGCCTCGCCACGACCTGGAAGCTAATCTCTTGAAAAGATTACTTGATGAGCTTAGACTAAATCCGAATCTAACCTAATGTTGGTTAATTTAAATTCATTAAAATTAATCAAGTAAAATTGAAAGTCATCTCACAATAACACATAGGAATAACATGTTTTGATCATGTAGATATTGGTGAGATGATTTAGGTTTAAAAACTTACAAACAACCCTTTAGTAATTCCAATATCCGATCCAACTACCTTATGTGTAGGATCCTTATGGTAAAGAGGCACCAAAAGACCTCGTACGAGATTTATCACGATAAAATACCGAACATCAAGTACTTTAGGGTATTTGGATGCAAGGTACATATCTTAAACACTAAGGATTACCTAGGGAAATTCAAATCCAAAACCTCTCTGGAACCTTTCTAGGATACTCAACCACCAGAGAGCTTATAGGGTATACAATCACGACACTCTTAGAGTCGAAGAAACCATTAATATAGTTTTCGAAGGACACGAACCTGCGTTCAATCCTTAACAAAACCAACTAGCAAATCAACTTATAGCGAACCCGACTGATCTTGAACTTGAATCTCGTCCCTAACCCAAGTCATCCTATCGACCAAGTGATAGATGACTCTAACCCAAGTCAAACTAGAACTCACCCAAGTCATCCTATCGACCAAGTGATAGATGACCCTAACCCGAGTCACACTAAGACTCAAACAAATCATCCTATCAATCAAGTTATAGGTGATCCAAATTTAGGGGTTCGAACTAGAGCTTCATATCGAAACCTTAGTCAAATCTCGTTAATTTCCAAAATCGAACCCAAAACTATTGAACAAGCACTTCTTGATCCCGACTGGATTATTGCTATGCAAGAAGAGCTAGCTCAATTCACTAGAAATGAAGTGCAATTAGTACCACCACCTAAAGAAAAATCAATTATTGGAACAAGGTGGGTATTTCGAAATAAACTTGATGATAAAGGTGAAGTAGTTAGAAATAAAGCTAGGTTAGTCGCAAAAGGGTTTAGTCAAGTCGAAGGTTTAGATTATGATGAGACCTACGCCCCCGTAGCCAGACTAGAGTCCATCCGAATGTTGTTAGCATATGCACATCGAGGTTTTAAATTGTTTCAAATGGATGTCAAGTCAGCATTTTTGAATGGATACATTAAGGAAGAAGTTTACGAGTCAACCTCCGGATTCGAAAATCTAGATAAACGACCATGTCCTTAGACTTAAGAAAGCCCTATATGGACTCAAACAAGCCCCAAGAGCTTGCGAAGGCTTTCGATCTATCTTAAGTCCAAAGGATTCAACCAAGGTTTAGTCGACCCAACCTTATTCGTTAAAACCGTAGGAAAAGAAATCTTTATAGCCCAAATCTATGTAGATGATATAATTTTGGAACTACCAACTCGATCCACGAATTCATCTCACTTATGGAAAGTTAATTTGAAATGAATTTAGTTGGATAGTTAAGTTTCTTCTTAGGTTTAAAAATTAAACAAACTAAAGATGGAATATATTTACATCAACAAAAATATACTAAGGACTTAATAAATCTATTTGGAATGCAAGATGCTAAAATAATCAATACACCTATGGCAACTAATGTTAATATAAACGAAGATGTAGAAGGAAAACCCGTTGACCTAAAATACTATAGGAGCGCAATAGGAAGTCTCCTATACTTAACCGCCGACCCAGGCATTTTATTATTGCGGTAAGTATGTGCAAGGTTACAAACCTGTGCCAAGGAGTCTCACCTAACCCTAGTCAAGCGTATCCTTAGATATCTAAAGGGCACGCTAAACGTAGGTATTTGGTACCCTAGATCTACCGAGTTTAATCTAATCGGCTACTCCGACTCCGACTATGCGGTAGTAAACTCGATAGAAAGAGCACAGTGGTTGTTGTCAAATCCTCGGCTCGAGTCTAGTAAGTTAGTGCGATGGAAGCGACATTGCGTTGCCTTATCTACCACCGAAGCCGAATACGTTGCGATGGGTGAGTGTGTCTCTCAGCTCCTGTGGATGAAGCACACTCTCCAATACTTTAGCTTAATCTTTAACAACATTAAAACCTACATAGATAACATTAGTTCAATTAACTTAACTAAAAATCCAATATGTCATTCTAGGACAAAACATATAGAAGTTAAACACCACTTCATTAGGGAACATGTAACTAATGGAACTATACAACTAGAGTATGTTGAGTCCAAATCAAACCTAGCGGACATCTTCACCAAACCACTACCCGAATTTAGTTTATTAAGGACGAAAGTTAGGTATGTGCGTAATAGAGTAGGATTTAAATTTTTCTATATATGTACTCTACTTTTGCTTCTTTTTATGAAATTAGCCTAAGTCTTACCTTAGAAATCATATACCTATAGATTTAAGGAGCCAACACATCTCACAACACATAGGACTAATGTGTTTGTGTACTTAGCCACGTAGATGGGCGTGAGATGTTAAGACCTTACTCCTGGTTCCAGTAGATTCGATTGCATCGACATGAACCATGGAGTATAATTATTTAAAATTAATCAACTCCTTCAAGACTTATTGATCATTCTATATCAATCAAGTCCAACCGGAGTTGTACATTTTAGATGAACATATTTTCAAGCTTATTATTATTTTAAAAAAAATATATATTTATATTGGGAACTTGCTTGGACTTACAAACCCTAAAATATATTTACAAACTTTTTGAGTTAAGTCAAAAGGGGGAGAAAGTCACAAAAGTAAGTAAGAAAGTAAACAAAATTATTACCTTTTATATTAAGTAATTACATTTACTTAAGCAACTATTAAGGGAGTAAAAATTATTTTCAAGAACTCACCTTGGTCAAGGGGAGGTTACCTCAAAGGGAGAACTTGAAACAATAATATTTCTCACTCATGCTTAATCTTTATGCTAGCTCATTCATACTTAATCATTATGCTAGCTCATTCATATTTAATCATTATGCTAGCTCATTCATACTTAATCATTATGCTAGCTCATTCATATTTAATCTTTATGCTAGCTCATTCATGCTTAATCATTATGCTAGCTTACTGTTATGCTTAATTTTTCCTTAACTTTTGTGTCGGTTTGCCATGAATCAAAAAGGGGGAGATTGTTGGTGCAGTGGGCACCAAAGTCGAACCGGTATTTTGATTATGGCAAAAGGCTCAATAGTTAAGGGTATATTTGTTATCTTACGAGCTCAATTAAGTGTGCAGAAATGCTAAAGTTGAGCGGAAGGTCTGCGACACCCGGTGGGAACCGAGGTGGTCGGGCAACGCCAGAGGGACTTCGAGAAGCCGAGGTACTCGGGTGAAGACCGAGCGAGGCTACAAGGTAAGCTCGTGTGAAAGCGAAGCAAGGTCGTTAGCGTGAGATCAGGACCCAATACCTCCAATGGAAGGTCTAGGTCGAGATCGGATGGTTAGAACCATCGTACTTTATATTTTAAGCTAACTTATCTGCGGTCCAAAACCCTTTGACTACATCAAGCTGCTAGTCAGTTCGACCTCGAGAAGGCTCGAATTTCAAGGGGGTGAATTTGGACTTGACTCGTGTTTTGGTACAAAGGGTGATGTGGCATCAAGGTGGACATCCAAACCATCACCAAGCTTCCTTGTGGTGGGCGCCCAAAATAAGGTGAGTTGGCACAAGATGGTTGGCTCCCATGATGTGGCACAAGTTGAATGGCTCCAACAAGTTGGCGCCCAAGGAGGTTGGAGGTGGCACAAGGTGGTTGGATGAAACACCTCATCCTAAAGTTAGCGCCCAAGGAGGTTGGAGGTGGCACAAGGTGGTTGGATGAAACACCTCATCCTCAAGTTAGCCCAAGGAGGTTGGAGGTGGCACAAGGTGGTTGGATGAAACACCTCATCCTTGAGTTGGCGCACAAGGAGGTTGGAGGTGGCACAAGGTGGTTGGATGAAACACCTCATCCTTGAGTTAGCGCAAAGGATGTGGATGAACAAGTCTTGGGGATAAGAACCTCACCTTGGACACTACCTATGTCTAAATTCATAGATCAATATCCATAAATAGACATGTTCAAGCCAAGCAAATGACAAGAATTCAAGAGCTCTCAACACGCGTAAATAGCCGCTACTACTACTCACATTTGCTCGAGAAGTGCACTTACATCTTCTACTTATAAGAGTTGTCGGTATATTTATTTAAGTTCTACTTCTTTAAATTGTCTTTGTGCTTTAATCGTAACAAGGAAAGGGAGTGTCCTTTGCCTTGATTTCTTTTTAATGTCGTTGCTCCTACCTCCAACGAGGAGGAGTGGTTTTAGTGAATTGCCCTCCGTACGTGATCAAGGATCACTAGGGCCGTGGATTAGCAATCGAAAGATTGTGAACCACGTAAAAATATCTTGTCTACTTTATATTTCCGCTGTGCATTCTCTACTTGCTTTTTACTTATTGCAAAAGTTTTTAACGACACCGTATCGCTATTCACCCCCCCCCCCTCTAGCGACACTTTCGATCCAACAGAAACGTGAAGTCAAAACACGCAAGCCAACACAAGCAAGAAATAGAGGTGCAGGATGTAACGTGGTTCGGAATAAGGATTTCTACTTCACGGAGGCTAGCTCTCTCACCGGCTACTATGCTAAAGCACTTTCACTATGAACGTCCTCCGTAGAATGAACTTTCGGGTGTGGAGGAGAAAACCTCTTATAATTAGGTCGAGATACAGGAAGCAGTACAAGAAAGATAGAGATCACCATCCTCCTTCCTTCCTTCTCCAGCGAAGTGGTTGCTCTCCTCCTCCAGAATGTGCCTTCTGTTAGTAATATATGAGAGATGTCCTAAGGCAATTGCCTTATGTATGAACCATTTATATGATAAATGAAGATTCACTATTTGAGTATACATGTTTCATGTATTTGATTGGATCTTAAACTCATTTACTGAATGTCCACGATGCGATTCACAGCATGAGAGAATTTGTGATTGGATCACAACTAGTGAGTATCTCTACATGTGTAATTGTGATGTATCGGAATTATCCCTAGTCGATGAATTGATGGATTTGGACACCATCAATTCTGTCGAGACTAGCACGAGGTATACTCCTTGGTGTATCCAAGCAGCTGATTCTCACTGGCTGGAGACATTGTGATGTCCGGAGTTAATCGTGGATGCTAGTTATGGTAACTAGTTCATTGTAGTGACCAGCCGTAAGACTTCATATGGTTCTCTGCATATATAGATATGTCAATGAAGTTCTTACTGTGGCTTAAGTGCGATGTTCTTTTGACTTGCAGTATTCAAGTCATCTTGATCATGGAAACTTATGCTTTGACATCTTAAGGAAGCATCTCTAAGGAGATGTGGACCCAGGATGATTGGGTATAAGTCGAAGTGATCGAAGGTGTTTGAATAGCCTATAAAGGATTCACCACTCCTTGCGAGGAGATGTATACCCATGGCCTCTCGTCGGATTGTTACTAAAGTCTTTGGCCAAAGCATTATATGTTTAGAGTAAGGTACTCTTTGATAAATGTGGAGTAACTAGAATCCGTAGGACGAGGAAATGATACTTGGGCTAGGTGTGACGTAGTCAGCCTAGTGGGGACTGACACTATAGACCATGTCCTGAACCAAGTGGGTATAAGATGAGTGAAGGGAATGGGGCACGAATCATTCGAGCTACTGAAGGGTTTCAGAAATAGTTCTGGATCAACCGTTGATCTTTTCGGTTAATCGGGGATCATGATGTACTACTAGGTGCCGCTCATGATCTTTCTATAATTAATGGTTAATTATAGACGGCCAACATAAACCGAGAACCTATTTGGTCACACGCACAACGAGCGTAATCAAAAGGATTTAAAACGAGCTAGAGAATGGGATTCTCAGACCGAGAGAAACTAGGTTTGGTTGGACCAAACATAAAGCGAGCATGAAATCGTTTCAGTCGCAATGGAAGCGTGGATGGGCCGTGTCTTATGAAGACATAATGGATGAACCAAAATGGTTTGGTTCTAATCCAATGGAGGAGAATAAACCAAAGGGTTTGGTTTATTTTAAACGAATGAACCAAAAGTTGGTTCGGTTCGTTTTAACTTAAAATAAACCATCATGGTTTGGTTTATTTTAACTTATCTTAATGGAGCGGGTTAACGGGCCTAATGGTTATGATCCAATAACCATTAAGAGAATTAGTTCTCTATAAAAGAGGGCTTAATGGATAATTAAGCCTTAATCCAAAAACCCTAGCTTGGAGTTGCCGCCCAACCTAGTTGTGCCGCCTAACCTCCATTGCCGCCCAGCTTGTTGTGCGTGCAGTGCTCCTTGCCGCCCAAGCTTCAGCCGGTGATCCTCCGGCGACCCTCCGGTGATCTTCCTAGGCTTCGGTGAAAAGGTGAGCACTTGGCTTCCTTGTTTTGGTCGGCGCCTACTCCTCCACCAAGCTGTCCAGTTTTCTGGACAGCTTCTTCTCCTCTCGTCGGAGCGTCGTTTGGACGATGGTTAGAGCTCTGGCAGTGGTTAACTTACCGGGGATTCAATCTCCGGTAATCCTCTGAGGTGGAGGACGAAGGATTCATCAATTGGTTGACGAATACCTCTCCGGAGAAGCGAGTTTTGAGAACTCGTATTAGGATCTGAATTTGGATTCGGATCGTGATCATCTCTCGATCACGTCGTCTTCAACACGAGGCTAGTAACCTGTACGAAGACGAAGCTCATGGCTTAGCGAAGTCATCCCGAGGAACTCGGCGTGGATACGGATAGAGACGATTCTAGCGAGGATCGTTCCGGTTGATGCCGTTCCCGCTACACGTCATACGAAAGGTATAACGTAGTTAAATTTCCTTTTATTGCAAATTTAAATTTACGATTATATCTACACTTGTTGTAATATGCATGTGTGTGTTGTGTGTATTGTAATAAATAGAAGTATTTATTATTTTTATAGCTTCCGCTGTGTTCATGTTTATGAAACATGATCGAACACACACACGCCGCGGTGCCGGAAACCCAACAGTGGTATCAGAGCCCAGGTTTTGTTTCGACATAATCGTAAAAATGGTTTTACGATAGTCATAATGTATTTATGGAAATTTTCTAATTTTGGAAATTTAAAAGTATTTATGGAAATTTTTCAATTTTGGAAAGTCTAGAAGTATTTATGGAAATCTTCCACTTTTGGAAAGTTGGAAGTATTTATGGAAATTGATATTTTCCATAAATAAAATATTTGATTAGATTCTGGAAATTTGTTTCTTATTTAATCATGATTTGATTTGGGAAATCAAATCTTAAAATATTTTATTTCCATAAGTAGTTTTAATGATTTAGGAAATAATTCCATGAATAAAATATGTGATTAGATTTGGAAATTTGTTTCCTAATTTAATTATGATTTGATTTGGAGAATCAAATCTTAAACATATTTTATTTCCATAAATAGTTATGACATATAAGGAAATATATACATGACATAATTGTATGCCATGTAATTGCATTAGATGCATAACATTATGCCATGCGTGTCGTGACATGTAGATGTATGCATGTATGCCATGCCATGTAGATAATAGTTATTTGCATGCAAAGAGGATGAGACATAAAATCCCTTAAACAATATTAAAGCCTACACCTTCCATTAATATGGTTAGAACCAGAGTTCCGTTTCTTGTTTGGGTTATTGGACTCTCTCCAAGCCCGGCTAGAACCCGAACATGTTCAAACCATGGAATAGTTTAATACTAATATGGTAAGAGTCAGAGGTCAATCATTAGCTTTGGTTGCTGGACTCTCTCCAAGATAGGCTAATTGGTTGAATGCGCTCTAACCATATTAAAACTATTTCCCGATTAATGGGTTGGCTTTAACCTGGAGCATCGGCTTGTTGGACTCTCTCCAAGGTCGATGTAAAGGGAGGTGAAGTTGGGTGCTATGCATATGATGCATACTTGTTAATGTGTTAACAACCCGATGTATGTGTGAACATTCAATTAGTTGATAGCACATTGTGATAGTTGCATATACGTGATATGCAATCGGTATAGTTGATACCTACCATCGTAGTTATGAATGGCTTGTTGAACTCTCTCCAAGGTTGTTCATAACTATGATGGATATCAGCCCATTCGGAGATGGACCTACGATCTCCCGAAGTGATTTTGGGTTTTTTGAAATTCGAAAAATGAATGGGATTTATAAATGTATATTGATGCATTTTAAAATCATTTTCTCATATATGCTCGTTTTGTATTTCTAGGTCAATAAATTGATCATGATGTCTTTGAATTTGCACACTATTTTGGATTCGAACAAACTGACTGGGCCTAACTTCCTGGACTGGCTTAGAAACCTGAGAATTGTTCTCAAGGCAGAAAAGCTTGCATATGTCCTTGAAGAGCCTCTTCCTGACCGTCCTAAGGACGATGCAACTCCAGACCAAATGTTGGTCTATCAGAAGCATGTGGCAGATTCTGAGCTGGCGAGTTGCATCATGCTAGCGGCGATGGTACCTGAGCTGCAAAGCAAAGATGAGCATATGGATGCTATTACTATGGTCTTCCATCTTCATGAGTTGTTCGATGAGCAAGCGAGATCCAAAGGTTCGAGGTCTCTAGGCTCCTCTTCACCACGAAGATGCAAGAAGGTTCTGGCTCAGAGTGCGCTTTGTGCTAAAGATGAACGGGTACATCGAGCGGCTAGCTACCCTCGGTTTTGTGATGGATCATGAGTTAAGTATTGACTTAATTCTGCATTGTTTGCCCAAGAGTTTCTTGCAATTTGTGATGAACTATCGGATGAACAAATTGGAATCCACCATTCCCGATCTCCTTAATATGCTGAAGACTGTTGAGCCTTCTGTGAAGCATGAGGAGAAGGCGGTTCTGTTAGTTGATTCCTCAAAGAAAGGTTCTAAGAGGAAGGAAAAAGAACAGAAGAAAGGAAAGAAAAAGGCAAAGAAGGCGGAACCAGCGCAAAAGGGCACTTGCCATCACTGTGGCAAGGAAGGCCACTGGCGAAGAAACTGCAAGATTTATCTTGAGTCCATGAAGAAGAAGAAGGCATCCGATGCCCCATCCTCTTCAGGTATCTTCGTTATTGATTGTCATTCTATTTCCTTGGACACTTGGGTATTGGATACTGGGTGTAGCTCACATATATGTAATGACATACAGGGGCTAAGGAATAGAAGAAGACTTGTCAGAGGGGAGTCAAATTTGCGAGTTGGCAATGGAGCAAAGGTTGCTGCGGTCGCCATCGGAACTTATTTGCTGAAGCTCCCTAGTGGACTAGTCTTAGAACTGGACAATTGCTATTATGTTCCTTCTCTAATAAAGAACATTGTTTCTATTTCCTGTTTAAATATAAATGGTTTTCATTTGACGTTTAGTAACAATTGTTGTTATATAACTTTAAATGGCGTACTTTATGGAACTGGAACCTTGAGTAATGACATTTATACGTTGGACGTATCCAGTGACATTTTCAATATCGAAGCGAGCAACACGCGTGCTCGAAAGGATAATCAAATAGACTCCTATATGTGGCATTGTCGTCTTGGCCATATAAGCAAGAAATGCATGTCCGAATTACACCGATGTGGAATTCTGGAATCGTTTGAATTGGATTCATACGATACATGCGAATCATGCTTAAAAGGCAAGATGACTAAGTTACCTTTTACTGGAAAAGGTGAACGAGTGGGAGAGTTACTAGGTCTAATACATACTGATGTATGTGGACCTATGTCATGTAACGCCCGCCCTTATCTGCTCTCAGGGCGGCGCTACTGTTACTCCTTTTTTTTTTTTTAAAAACATACTACATATGGATCCTCTCACAACCTACGTACTTTAAGAGGTCATCATAACTTAAACCTTCTTTTGCACATGCATCACATATCATATTCATCATTAGCATGTTAACATATCTTTCATGACATGCATACATAAAGATTCGTTCATGAGTTCTAACATTTCCAACCTTCTTAAGTAGATGATACACATTAAACACAAGTCTTATAAGCGGAAGCAATGTCTTAAGTTGTTCTTAGAGCATATAAATACAAGCAGATAGTATAGGGTCTTCTTCCATCATGCCACTATCACACACACTTGGCCCCTCCTGCTACTTCTTCTAGCGCAGACTTCCTTTATCTGCAGTATATGGACAACATGAACTATAAGCATATAGCTTAGTAAGATCCTTGCCTACTCACAAAAGCCACAAACTTCATCAAGCAATTAGAACTGTATTTCATAGCAACACTAATCAACAACATATCCATGTAATAAAAAAACTAAGCATGGCATAGAATTGTTCATAAGCCAGTTAAGCATAATTAATCTAAGCAGGGCATAATTTGAACATAAGCATTATAACTACATAAAACTAAGCATGCATGAAAGACATATTCATAAGCGTTGTAAAACTTAACAATAAGCATTCCTAACCTAAGCATCCGTAACATCCTACATCTTAAACCTACGTAAAGTACATAGGCACAAACATTCTTCAACTTAACCATAACCATTCATCAGGGAATCCAAACATGCATAAAGGACATAATCATAAGCATTTGTTTAACTTGAACATAACATTTGTAATAACATAAATCCTAAACCTGCAGAAGGAACATAATCGCAAGTATTCATAAACTTAACCATAACATTCACCACATCATAAATTCTAAACTAGCATAAAGTACATAGTCGCAACATTCTTAAACTTAACTCTAAACATCATAACTTCATAACATCTAGCATGCATAAAGAACATAGTTCGCAAGCATTCAGGGTATTTAACATAAGCATACACAATATCATAAAAGTCTTTTCTTTTCAAAACATATACTTATAGATACTTCAATATCATCATAACTTCATAACATCTAGCATGCATAAAGAACATAATTCGCAAGCATTCAGGGTATTTAACATAAGCATACACAATAATCATAAAAGTCTTTTCTTTTCAAAACATATACTTATAGATACTTCAATATCATCATAACTTCATAACATCTAGCATGCATAAAGAACATAGTTCGCAAGCATTCAGAGTATTTAACATGAGCATACACAATAATCATAAAAGTCTTTTCTTTTCAAAACATATACTTACAGATACTTCAATATCAACATAACTTGTTTGGGGGGCCCCAGGTTAAGTACCACATAATGCGCGTTCCCTAATAGGCTGGGGTAGCGAGCCACCAGTCCTACTAGAGCAAGACCTCTTACGTCTTACCAGGGCAAGACCTCTTACGTCTTCTTATATCCCTATGGATTTGATTAACGACCACCTGACGGGTCGGGTACTTAACCACTTGCAAAGTAAAATACTTAATTCTTTTCTTTTCTTGTCATAATATAAAGAATGCTTTTGATCCCCAACATAAAAGGGAAGCATCTTAATCTCATCTTGTCATGAAGAGAGCTCTTGATCCCTACTTGAAAGGGAAGCATCTCCATCTTATCTTATCATAGGGAGAGCTCTTGATCCCTACTTGAAAGGGAAGCATCTCCATCTTATCTTGTCATAAGGAGAGCTCTTGATCCCTACTTGAAAGGGAAGCATCTCCATCTCAGTCATTTCATAAGGACACATACATTCATAACATAAGAGTACCCTAAAGGGGTCCTAAGCATAAACATGTTCATCACCCAAGCATATTTCATGGCACATTATATCATAAACATGAAGCATATTTCCTATGCATATTCATGGCATATTAAATCACAAAACATGTTCCACCTCTAGGTATATTTCATGGTACCTTACATCATAGACATGAAGCATATTTCCTAGGCATATTCATGGCATATTAAATCACAAAACATGTTCCACATTTAGGTATGTTTCATGGCATACTATATCATAAACATGTTCATCACATAGGCTTATTTCATATTGCATTGAATCATAAACATATTCATCACACAAGCATAGTTCATGACATATAAACAAAAAAACCATACCCTTAGCACAACTACATGTGGGGGTATTTTCATGAAACCCTAACCCTAAAACCATGGGTTGGCCGAATCTTGTAAGGGGCTCAAGCTTGAGTTTTGTCCCCTAAAGTTCGTTCATGAAGCCTTATAACTTATTGTAGTATCATTAGAGATATTTTCATGCAATCCTAACCCTACTTTCATTGGTTGGCCGAATCTTGTAAGGTTAGATCTTTGGACTTTTGTCCCCTAAATCTATTCATGTAGGCCTATATCATAACCTAACTTTATAAGAGGGTATTTTCATGAAACCCTCACTCTAAGAGTCTTGATTGGCCGAAACATGTGGGGGTTCAAGCTTAGGTTTTGTCCCCTAAAGTTCATTCATAAAGCATTATTACTTAACCTAGTGTCATTAGGAACATTTTCATGCAACCCTAACCCTAATTATATGGGTTGGCCGAAACATGGAATGGGTTCAAACTTAGGTTTTGTCCCCTAGAATTCATTCATAAAGCATTATCATGGCCTAACCTCATAAGAGGGAGTTGTCATAAAAACCCTAACCTTAAAAAGCCTTGGTGGCCGAAACCTATAAGGGCACCAAGTTAGAATCTTTGTCCCCTAAAAGTTTCTATAGTGAGCATACAACCTATAGAAGTTCCCTAGAATCATTTTCATGAATCTTAGCCCAAGAAAACTTGATTGGCCGAAACCTACAAGGGCTACAACTTCATCTTTCTTTCATGAAATTTAACCTACGAAACAAATACACTGCAGGTGAGGGAAATCTTACTTCCTTCGCTTTGCTTGAGAGATGACCTAATGGAAGTCACCTGTCACGCCCG
The DNA here is from genome assembly GCA_025175895.1 of Wurfbainia villosa. NCBI lineage: Eukaryota > Viridiplantae > Streptophyta > Magnoliopsida > Zingiberales > Zingiberaceae > Wurfbainia > Wurfbainia villosa. Next base: position 31,960,864 of record CM045995.1, read on the forward strand.
CCCTTCCGGGACCTTCAATGTCCGGAGAGGCGGCGCGTGACGCGACCGTACATACATTTCATACAGCGGAAGACTTTATATATATACTTCTTATTTCTTACAGCGGAAGACTTAAGACCTAAATACTTTTTTTTTTCAAACATAAATATGCATTAACACTTCTTCTTAACATAGAGTATGTTTCATAGCATAGCATGCATAGATACTTCTTCTTACTTCTTCTTTACTTCTTGCATAGATATTTCTTCTTACTTCTTCTTTACTTCTTCTTATCAACATAAAGCATGCATCATATATATATATAGATACTTAGGGCTTAGTAGGTTCATAACATCATCGTCATAGGGAGACATAAGTAAAGACATCCATAGACATCATCATCATAGGTAATACATGTATAAGTAGACTTAACGGATCTTCTCCACCATGCCACTACCACTCACATTGACCCCTCCTGCTGCTCCCTTTAGTTTATCCATCCCTTACCCTTATCTGCAAAGATCTGAGGAAAATAAACTATAAGCACATAGGCTTAGTAAGATCCTGTCCTACTCACAAAAACCATACATCATCATTAATCATGACTTGTAGCATTTATAACATATAATCAATATATCATGTAACATACATGGCATCATCAACTTAACTTGTAGCTTAAGTAACATGAGATGATATAGCATGGATCATCCCTAACTTAGCAGCATAACATGAAATATATATATATGCTTAATCAGCATAATATGGATCATATGTAACTTAGTAACCTAACATCATAGCGTACCATCGAACATAACATGTAACTTAACATTATGGCATATCATCTAACATAACATGTAACTTAAACATTATGGCATATCATCTAACATTACATGTAACTTAAACATTATGGCATATCATCTAACATAACATGTAACTTAAACATTATGGCATATCATCTAACATAACATGTAACTTAACATTATGGCATATCATCTAACATAACATGTAACTTAACATTATGGCATATCATCTAACATAACATGTAACTTAAACATTATGGCATATCATCTAACATAACATGTAACTTAAACATTATGGCATATCATCCAACATAACATGTAACTTAACATTATGGCATATCATCTAACATAACATGTAACTTAAACATTATGGCATATCATCTAACATAACATGTAGCTTAACATTATGGCATAACATCTAACATAACATGTAACTTAAACATTATGGCATATCATCTAACATAACATGTACCTTAAACATTATGACATATCATCTAACATAACATGTAACTTAAACATTATGGCATATCATCTAACATAACATGTAACTTAAACATTATGGCATATCATCTAACATAACATGTAACTTAAACATTATGGCATATCATCTAACATAACATGTAACTTAACATTATCAGGTAAACATAATTTAGAGTATAGACATAGAATTCTTACTTGGAGCAGCAGGATTTGGAGCTTGATGTGTGTGTAGTGGAAAGGCAGATCCGCTCGATGAACTGTCACGCCTGCCGCCGGGACCCTCAATGTCCGAGAGGCGTAGCGTGACGCGCATATACATTTCATACAGCGGAAGACTTTATATATATACTTCTTATTTCTTACAGCGGAAGACTTAAGACCTAAATACTTTTTTTTTTCAAACATAAATATGCATTAACACTTCTTCTTAACATAGAGTATGTTTCATAGCATAGCATGCATAGATACTTCTTCTTACTTCTTCTTTACTTCTTGCATAGATACTTCTTCTTACTTCTTCTTTACTTCTTCTTATCAACATAAAGCATGCATCATATATATATATAGATACTTAGGGCTTAGTAGGTTCATAACATCATCGTCATAGGGAGACAAAAGTAAAGACATCCATAGACATCATCATCATAGGTAATACATGTATAAGTAGACTTAACGGATCTTCTCCACCATGCCACTACCACTCACATTGACCCCTCCTGCACGCTCCTTTAGGTTTATCCATCCCTTACCCTTATCTGCATCTGAGGAAAATAAACTATAAGCACATAGGCTTAGTAAGATCTGTCCTACTCACATACATCATCATTAATCATGACTTGTAGCATTTATAACATATAATCAATATATCATGTAACATACATGGCATCATCAACTTAACTTGTAGCTTAAGTAACATGAGATGATATAGCATGGATCATCCCTAACTTAGCAGCATAACATGAAATATATATATATATGCTTAATCAGCATAATATGCATCATATGTAACTTAGTAACCTAACATCATAGCGTACCATCGAACATAACATGTAACTTAACATTATGGCATATCATCTAACATAACATGTAACTTAAACATTATGGCATATCATCTAACATTACATGTAACTTAAACATTATGGCATATCATCTAACATAACATGTAACTTAAACATTATGGCATATCATCTAACATAACATGTAACTTAACATTATGGCATATCATCTAACATAACATGTAACTTAACATTATGGCATATCATCTAACATAACATGTAACTTAAACATTATGGCATATCATCTAACATAACATGTAACTTAAACATTATGGCATATCATCCAACATAACATGTAACTTAACATTATGGCATATCATCTAACATAACATGTAACTTAAACATTATGGCATATCATCTAACACAACATGTAACTTAACATTATGGCATATCATCTAACATAACATGTAACTTAAACATTATGGCATATCATCTAACATAACATGTAACTTAAACATTATGGCATATCATCCAACATAACATGTAACTTAACATTATGGCATATCATCTAACATAACATGTAACTTAAACATTATGGCATATCATCTAACATAACATGTAGCTTAACATTATGGCATATCATCTAACATAACATGTAACTTAAACATTATGGCATATCATCTAACATAACATGTAACTTAAATATTATGGCATATCATCTAACATAACATGTAACTTAAACATTATGGCATATCATCTAACATAACATGTAACTTAAACATTATGGCATATCATCTAACATAACATGTAACTTAAACATTATGGCATATCATCTAACATAACATGTAACTTAAAATTATGGCATATCATCTAACATAACATGTAACTTAAACATTATGGCATATCATCTAACATAACATGTAACTTAAACATTATGGCATATCATCTTACATAACATGTAACTTAAACATTATGGCATATCATCTAACATAACATGTAACTTAACATTATCAGGTAAACATATGCAAGATGCTTTTGAAAACATATATGTTAGGTACGTAAATATAAATCTCAACATATTTGGGCCCGGCATTGTACCACTTCTTCATTATCATAGCGCGCATCCCTAAATAGGCCCGAGGTAGCAAGTCTCGAACCTAATAGGTTTCTAGGCCTGAGTCTTATTCCATCGACCTAGGGGCAATCGTCATAGCGTAGAAGCCCATCCTAGGCCCGAGTCTTACTCCATCGACCTAAGGCATCTTGGAGCCCATCCCGTACTAGGCCCGAATCTTATTCCATCGACCTAGGGGCAATCATACATAGAAGCCCGTCCTAGGCCCGAGTCTTATTCCATCGACCTAGGGCATCTTAGGAGCCCATCCCTTCTTGGACCTTGTTAAGGTCTTGGTACAAGCCATGCAGAAGGTAAAATACTTATATGCTTATTTTACTACATATCTTATTTCATTAACATGGCACAGCATACTTCGTTTCGTAACACATCATGCTTCATTTCATTAACATAGCATAGCATACTTCATTTCATACACCTCATGCTTCATTTCATTAACATAGCATAGCATACTTCATTACATACACATCATGCTTCATTTCATTAACATAGCATAGCATACTTCATTACATACACATCATGCTTCATTTCATTAACATAGCATAGCATACTTCATTACATACACATCATGCTTCATTTCATTAACATAGCATAGCATACTTCATTTCATACACATCATGCTTCATTTCATTAACATAGCATAGCATACTTCATTTCATAACAACATAACCTATTTCATTAGCATAGTATACAATTCATGGTATGAAACTCATTGTAACCTAAAAGACCAAAGGTGGTCGAATGGCCCTTATAGGCTTTTTAGGGTTTAGACTTTTAACCTAATTCAAGTAACATACAAATGCATATAATTCCATAAAATTCATGGTATGGAACTTCATTGAAACCCTAAAAGTAGGGTTTGGCCGAATAGGTCTTTAGGGTTCATTAGGGTTAGCTTTTGTCCTAATCCACTTTAACCGCTAACATCATCATCTAGTTATAAAAACATGGCATGGAACTTCATTGAAAGCCTAAAAGTAGGGTTTGGCCGAATAGGTCTTTAGGGTTCATTAGGGTTAGCTTTTGTCCTAATCCACTTTAACCCCTAACATCATCATCTAGTTATAAAAACATGGCATGGAACTTCATTGAAACCCTAAAAGTAGGGTTTGGCCGAATAGGTCTTTAGGGTTCATTAGGGTTAGCTTTTGTCCTAATCCACTTTAACCCCTAACATCATCATCTAGTTATAAAAACATGGCATGGAACTTCATTGAAACCCTAAAAGTAGGGTTTGGCCGAATAGGTCTTTAGGGTTCATTAGGGTTAGCTTTTGTCCTAATCCACTTTAACCCCTAACATCATCATCTAGTTATAAACAACATAGCATAGAGCTTCATTGAACCCTAAATCATGGCTTGGCCGAATGGGCTTTAGTGGGTATTAGGGTTAGCTTTTGTCCTAATCCCCTTTTAACATGCTTATAGCATCATATGTATACCAACATGGATTAAACTTCATTAGGACATCAATATAAGGGGGGTGGCCGAATGGCCTATGTAGACTTTTAGGGTTAGATCTTTATCCTAAACCCCCTAACATGTTAACATCATTATTTACAAGTAAAACAAGCTATAAAACTTCAATAAAACACCAAAGTCCATATTGGCCGAATGGTTCTTAGGGTTTCCTAGGGTTAACTTTTGACCTAATCCATTTTTTAACCCTAACATCATCATATGGTTTCAAAGCATGGCATATAACTTCATGGAGACCCTAAATCATAGTTTTTGCCGAATATAACAATATAGGTTTCTCCTTTTTTTTTCAAAAATAGAAATCGGAACTACTCGTATGCAGGTGAGGGATACTTACATCCTTCGCTTTGCTTGTAGTGTGAAGAAGATGACCTAACACAAACCCTAGCCCTTGCTTCTTGCTTGGAGGAGTTTCGGCCAAAGGTGGAGAAGGGCTAGAATTTTGGTGAGGAGAAGAAGAAAAAGAGTGGAAGTGACCAAATCCAACCTTCCCTCTTCTTTATAAAGGGGAGGGGAGGAAGAGAAGTTCCTCTTTTCTTTTCCATGCCTCTTCATTTACTCTTAGTCCCACTTATCTATAGTTTCCCCCTCTTTCTTAATCATATAATCCTATTGGGCTTCTGGTTAGTGGGTGCATCTATAAGGCTTGGCTGTCTCTAGAGGTTTGGGGTTCAATTCCTAGGCCTTGCACCCCTTTTTGGCTTATTTCCTTTTATTTTTGAAAAGGCCCACATAAAGCCCATGATCATCAAGCCAAAAATTCCTGTAAAAATTGCTAGGAATTTTATGGGCGTTACAATCCTTCATACCTTTAAAAAGTTTCGTCCTCGAAACTTAGAACAATTGTGGGTACTTCTGCTTCATGTCCTCCTCGCGTTCCCAGGATGCATCGCATAGGGAGTTTTGTGAGCTTCCTCAAATATCTCCTCCCGCAATTCTAGATTGTCGGGAATACACAAGCGATCCCTGAGGTAGAGTACTCCACTATCAGAGATCCAGAACCCATCGTCCTTTCCCTCTAGGACCTCTTGCTTGATCCTCTGAAGGCTTGGGTCACGTGCTTGCTTTTCCAGTATATCATCGAACAATGTCGGCGCTATCGTCAGGGTCGAGAGCTGTCCGGAGATGATTTCAACCTCGTAATTCATTACTCCCCCCCCCCTTTTTTTTTTTTGTATGTTCCAGTCTACCCAGCATTGTTCAACTATATCATACACATCCCATGCAATGAACTCATCATCAATTTCAAAAAGAGAAACGACTTGTCTCTTATTCACATCTCTTATTCATCTTTTCCAATCATAAGGAGAAATGTTAACAGATAACATTCCTTATTTCTAAATTAAACCACAGCAACTATTTGAGATGATAGTTCATTATGACTCCCACTAGGACAAACCCTAGTGCGATCGTAATTATTTTTCGTCCCATCTTCCTTGGCCTCACCAGTACCAGAGAAATTTTCCAGCTTTAGTCTCTGCCACTGGATCAGGTAAGCTTCCTGTCGAACCATCGGGCCGGGGCCCGTTGGTGGGGCAGTAGGGTTTCCTCGCTGATTCATTAGGGTAGTTATTACTTGTTGTTGTTCTGTGACTTGTCGTTGAAGTTCTGTGACTATGTGTGTAAGGTCATGCGGGGGTGCTAGCTCATCAGTTCTACTACTGCGTCTTCCAGACATGTTTATCTTCATACATTAAGGTAAAACTAGTATAAGTTCCCGTTCGTTGTCCTACACATACTTAGACTAAAGCTAGCATAAAGTCATTTTAAGCTTAAGGCATCATTCATGTTCTCAGGCATAGTTTAAACTTAAGGTATTTTACATCATACAAGAACTAAATAATCTAAAGACATTTCATATCATGCATGGTCAAAATTAACAAAATTTAGAGTATAGACATAGAATTCTTACTTGGAGCAGCAGGATTTGGAGCTTGATGTGTGTGTAGTGGAAAGGCAGATCCGCTCTGATACCAACCTGTCACGCCCGCCCTTCCGGGACCCTCAATGTCCGGAGAGGCGGCGCGTGACGCGACCGTACATACATTTCATACAGCGGAAGACTTTATATATATACTTCTTATTTCTTACAGCGGAAGACTTAAGACCTAAATACTTTTTTTTTTCAAACATAAATATGCATTAACACTTCTTCTTAACATAGAGTATGTTTCATAGCATAGCATGCATAGATACTTCTTCTTACTTCTTCTTTACTTCTTGCATAGATACTTCTTCTTACTTCTTCTTTACTTCTTCTTATCAACATAAAGCATGCATCATATATATATATAGATACTTAGGGCTTAGTAGGTTCATAACATCATCGTCATAGGGAGACATAAGTAAAGACATCCATAGACATCATCATCATAGGTAATACATGTATAAGTAGACTTAACGGATCTTCTCCACCATGCCACTACCACACACATTGACCCTCCTCACGCTCCCTTTAGTTTATCCATCCCTTACCCTTATCTCAGATTTAGGGAAAATAAACTATAAGCACATAGGCTTAGTAAGATCCTGTCCTACTCACAAAAACCATACATCATCATTAATCATGACTTGTAGCATTTATAACATATAATCAATATATCATGTAACATACATGGCATCATCAACTTAACTTGTAGCTTAAGTAACATGAGATGATATAGCATGGATCATCCCTAACTTAGCAGCATAACATGAAATATATATATATGCTTAATCAGCATAATATGCATCATATGTAACTTAGTAACCTAACATCATAGCGTACCATCGAACATAACATGTAACTTAACATTATGGCATATCATCTAACATAACATGTAACTTAAATATTATGGCATATCATCTAACATAACATGTAACTTAAACATTATGGCATATCATCTAACATAACATGTAACTTAAACATTATGGCATATCATCTAACATAACATGTAACTTAACAATATGGCATATCATCTAACACAACATGTAACTTAACATTATGGCATATCATCTAACATAACATGTAACTTAAACATTATGGCATATCATCTAACATAACATGTAACTTAAACATTATGGCATATCATCCAACATAACATGTAACTTAACATTATGGCATATCATCTAACATAACATGTAACTTAAACATTATGGCATATCATCTAACATAACATGTAGCTTAACATTATGGCATATCATCTAACATAACATGTAACTTAAACATTATGGCATATCATCTAACATAACATGTAACTTAAACATTATGGCATATCATCTAACATAACATGTAACTTAAACATTAAGGCATATCATCTAACATAACATGTAACTTAAACATTATGGCATATCATCTAACATAACATGTAACTTAAACACTATGGCATATCATCTAACATAACATGTAACTTAACATTATGGCATATCATCTAACATAACATGTAACTTAAACATTATGGCATATCATCTAACATAACATGTAACTTAAACATTATGGCATATCATCTAACATAACATGTAACTTAAACATTATGGCATATCATCTTACATAACATGTAACTTAAACATTATGGCATATCATCTAACATAACATGTAACTTAACATTATCAGGTAAACATATGCAAGATGCTTTTGAAAACATATATGTTAGGTACGTAAATATAAATCTCAACATATTTGGGCCCGGCATTGTACCACTTCTTCATTATCATAGCGCGCATCCCTAAATAGGCCCGAGGGAGCAAGTCTCGAACCTAATAGGTTTCTAGGCCCGAGTCTTATTCCATCGACCTAGGGGCAATCGTCATAGCGTAGAAGCCCATCCTAGGCCCGAGTCTTACTCCATCGACCTAAGGCATCTTGGAGCCCATCCCGTACTAGGCCCGAATCTTATTCCATCGACCTATGGGCAATCATACATAGAAGCCCGTCCTAGGCCCGAGTCTTATTCCATCGACCTAGGGCATCTTAGGAGCCCATCCCTTCTTGGACCTTGTTAAGGTCTTGGTACAAGCCATGCAGAAGGTAAAATACTTATATGCTTATTTTACTACATATCTTATTTCATTAACATGGCACAAAGATACTGCTTCAGAACACATCATGCTTCATTTCATTAACATAGCATAGCATACTTCATTTCATACACCTCATGCTTCATTTCATTAACATAGCATAGCATACTTCATTACATACACATCATGCTTCATTTCATTAACATAGCATAGCATACTTCATTACATACACATCATGCTTCATTTCATTAACATAGCATAGCATACTTCATTACATACACATCATGCTTCATTTCATTAACATAGCATAGCATACTTCATTTCATACACATCATGCTTCATTTCATTAACATAGCATAGCATACTTCATTTCATAACAACATAACCTATTTCATTAGCATAGTATACAATTCATGGTATGAACCTCATTGTAACCTAAAAGACCAAAGGTGGCCGAATGGCCCTTATAGGCTTTTTAGGGTTTAGACTTTTAACCTAATTCAAGTAACATACAAATGCATATAATTCCATAAAATTCATGGTATGGAACTTCATTGAAACCCTAAAAGTAGGGTTTGGCCGAATAGGTCTTTAGGGTTCATTAGGGTTAGCTTTTGTCCTAATCCACTTTAACCCCTAACATCATCATCTAGTTATAAAAACATGGCATGGAACTTCATTGAAAGCCTAAAAGTAGGGTTTGGCCGAATAGGTCTTTAGGGTTCATTAGGGTTTGCTTTTGTCCTAATCCACTTTAACCCCTAACATCATCATCTAGTTATAAAAACATGGCATGGAACTTCATTGAAACCCTAAAAGTAGGGTTTGGCCGAATAGGTCTTTAGGGTTCATTAGGGTTAGCTTTTGTCCTAATCCACTTTAACCCCTAACATCATCATCTAGTTATAAAAACATGGCATGGAACTTCATTGAAACCCTAAAAGTAGGGTTTGGCCGAATAGGTCTTTAGGGTTCATTAGGGTTAGCTTTTGTCCTAATCCACTTTAACCCCTAACATCATCATCTAGTTATAAACAACATAGCATAGAGCTTCATTTAACCCTAAATCATGGCTTGGCCTTATGGGCTTTAGTGGGTATTAGGGTTAGCTTTTGTCCTAATCCCCTTTTAACATGCTTATAGCATCATATGTATACCAACATGGATTAAACTTCATTAGGACATCAATATAAGGGGGGTGGCCGAATGGCCTATGTAGACTTTTAGGGTTAGATCTTTATCATAAACCCCCTAACATGTTAACATCATTATTTACAAGTAAAACAAGCTATAAAACTTCAATAAAACACCGAAGTCCATATTGGCCGAATGGTTCTTAGGGTTTCCTAGGGTTAACTTTTGACCTAATCCATTTTTTAACCCTAACATCATCATATGGTTTCAAAGCATGGCATATAACTTCATGGAGACCCTAAATCATAGTTTTTGCCGAATATAACAATATAGGTTTCTCCTTTTTTTTTTCAAAAATAGAAATCGGAACTACTCGTATGCAGGTGAGGGATACTTACATCCTTCGCTTTGCTTGTAGTGTGAAGAAGATGACCTAACACAAACCCTAGCCCTTGCTTCTTGCTTGGAGGAGTTTCGGCCAAAGGTGGAGAAGGGCTAGAATTTTGGTGAGGAGAAGAAGAAAAAGAGTGGAAGTGACCAAATCCAACCTTCCCTCTTCTTTATAAAGGGGAGGGGAGGAAGAGAAGTTCCTCTTTTCTTTTCCATGCCTCTTCATTTACTCTTAGTCCCACTTATCTATAGTTTCCCCCTCTTCCTTAAACATATAATCCTATTGGGCTTCTGGTTAGTGGGTGCATCTATAAGGCTTGGCTGTCTCTAGAGGTTTGGGGTTCAATTCCTAGGCCTTGCACCCCTTTTTGGCTTATTTCCTTTTATTTTTGAAAAGGCCCACATAAAGCCCATGATCATCAAGCCAAAAATTCTTGTAAAAATTGCTAGGAATTTTATGGGCGTTACATCACCTAGCTTTCTCCTAGCTTGAAAGGGGGTCTCGGCCAAAGGATGAAGAGGGAGATTGGTTTCGGTGAGGATGAAGAGGAGAGGAAGAAAATGGCCAAATGGAAACTTCCTTCTTCTTTATAAAGGGAGGAAGAGAAGTTTCTCTTTTCTTTGTCATTCCTCTTCACTTACCCTCCTTCCACTTATCTATAAATTCCCCTCTTCCTCTAAGGATATAATTCTATTGGGCTTATGGTTAGTGGGTGCATCTATAGGGCTTGGCTATCTCTAGAGTTTTGGGGTTCAATTCCTAGGCTTTGCATCTCCTTTTTTTTTTTTTTTGGCTTATTTTCTTTTATTTTTCCAAAAAGGGTCACATAAAGCCTATCATCATAAAGCCAAAATTCTCGTAAAATTGCTAGAAATTTTACTACGGCATAATCCTCATACCTTGTAAAAGTTTCGTCCTCGAAACTTAAAACAATTCTGGGTACTTCTGCCTCATGTCTTCCTCTCGTTCCCAGGTAGCTTCCTCATATTGCGAATTCTGCCACAGGAACTTTACTAAGGGCACCTCTTTGTTCCTTAGCCTTTTGACATCTCGGTCTAATATTTGGATAGGCCGACTTTCAACACTCAGGTCCTCTTGAACGTGTACTGTTTGTGGCTCGATCACTTGGTCCACACTGGATATGCATTTCTTGAGCATAGAGACATGGAACACGTTGTGTATAGCTGACATCTCTTGAGGCAGCTCCAGCCTGTACGCTACCTTGCCCACCCTCTGCGATATCAGATACGGTCCCACGTAGCGTGGATTCAGTTTACCCTTCCTTCCGAATCTCATCACTCCCTTCAGCTGGTCGAATAGGTCGTCGATCCTGGGAAGGGGGTACCTATTCTTGATGGTCACGTTGTTCAGTGCCCGGTAGTCTATACACATTCGCATGGACCCATCTCTTTTCTTTATGAACAACACTGGAGCTCCCCATGGGGAGTGACTAGGACGGATAAATCCCTGGCCAAGTAACTCCTGTAGCTATTTCTGAAGTTCTTTCAACTCAGTTGGCGCCATACGGTAAGGTGCCTTGGAGATCGGATTAGTTCCGGGAATCAATTCGATCTCGAACTCAATTTCTCTATCAGGTGGCAATCCAGGTAGGTCATCAGGGAACACCTCCGGATGGTCACATACCACTCTGACATCTTCTATTTTCTGGTTCTTCGATGATATGGTATCCACCACATGTGTGAGTAATCCGGTGCATCCGTCTTCTAACATTTTTCGGGCCTTTAGCGCTGATAAGAACTTCTTTGTTCCTTTCTTCGACTCCCCGATAAATTCAAATGAAACCTCTGCTTCGGGTCGGAAGATTACCCTCCGTTTATGGCACTCAATTGAAGCGCCGTACTTGTGCAGAAAATCCATGCCCAATATAACATCATTGTCCCACATATCTAGGACTATTAGGTCACAATAGAGCTCCCTGTCTGCGAGTCTAATTGGTGCGGTGCGTAGAACATGGGTGGATGGCATCACTTCTCCCGAAGGTAACGTTGTTAAAAATTTATAGTCCAAAGCTTGGGGATGCCTATCTATCTTTCTTATGAAAGGCGTAGCGATGAATGAATGGGTTGCCCCGATGTCAAACAAGACAGTAGCGTATTGACTGGAAATAATTAGCTGACCTGTGACCACCGTCGAGGCACTCGCCACATCTTCTCTGGTGTGGGAGAACACCCTGGCATTTGTCCCAACTGGCGGGGCTTCTAGTCTCCCTTGACTTATTTGAGGACCCTCTATCGTAGCCTGCATCTGGTGAAGCTGTGGAGGAGCTCCCGGGTACTGGACATACTGCTGTGGTGGTGCCTGAACTCGGGTAGGGCAATTCCAGGCTATGTGCCCCTCCCTTCCACAGTTGTAACACTTCCTCGTGCCCTGACGACATTTCCCCGGATGCTTCTTCCCACACGTAGGACATCAGGATACCCATTTTGGTTGTTTCCTGGGGCCCCTCTTGGGCCATTCCACTGTTTCTTCTTGCCACTGCGGTCTCTCTTCCAGCTAGTATTCTGAGATTTCGGCTCTCCGGTCCGTGCCTTACTCTGCTGACTGATGTTGTTCAGGTAGTGCTCTGTGACCAGGGCACTACTGAATAGCTCTTCGGCGGTCTGGGGTCGATTGACTCCGCCGGCCACATTCAGGGCTATCTCCGGTCGCAACATTTTCAGCAGGAGTCTGATCCTCTCCCTTGCCGACTAACTCGCAGGCGAGCGTGCGGTCGATTGAACCTTTTCATAGCTTCACTAACTGATAGATCGCCTTGTCGGAACTCGAGGAACTCATCGTAGTGCTTATTTGTGATCCGTCTCTGAAAGAACTCCTCGAAGAACTCTGCTTCGAAATCTGTCCACCTCATTTGATTTACTTGTCTCTTTGCTTTGACTCTCTCCCACCACATCCTTGCATCTCCGGAAAGACAGAACGAGGCACATTTTATCTTTTCGTGCTCGGGCCAATCCAGCAGCTCCACGATGCTCTCAACTATTTTGAACCAAGCTTGGGCATCCCATGGTTTGCCGGCACCAGTGAAACTTTCTGGTTTCAGCCTCTGCCACTGAATCAGATAGGCTTCGGGCCGGGCCTCAGGGGCAGCGTTGATTAGCGGTGCTTGCACCATAGTGGTCATGTTGGGAGTTACGTTCTGCATCCCTGGCGTGGTGCTAGGGTTCCCTTGTTGATTCGTGAGAGCATTGATAACCGTTGTTCTCATGACCGACTGTAGCTTCTGCAGAACCACATGCATCAACCGTGGGGTGCTGAGTCATTCCCTCTAGCACTACGTCTCCCGTTCATGTTATCTAAGTGATAAATAAATAATTTAATTAAGGTGTTTTTATAATTTCTATTCCTATACAGGCATCTAACATCCCATATCATAAACAAGGTAAGGTGTCCTTTCTAGGGATATTTCTAGGTTAGAGACATGTTCCCATCATATACAGCTTGGTAAGGTATACTATCTAAGTCATAAGTATGGTTCCATTATACTAAACATGACGAGGTATTATTTCTATCTAAGTCATAAGTGTGAGTCCATTCTACTAAAACATGATGAGGTATATATATTTTTTTTCATTCTAAATAGAAGACATTCTTCACTATAAAGGAAAACTTAAGTATGCATAAAATTACTTACTTGGAAATAGCAGGATGGAGGCTTGATGTGTGATAGTGGAAAGGTGAACCTGCTCTGATACCACCTGTAACACCCGCCCTTATCTGCTCTCGGCTGTGCCATCTTTACTCCTTTTTTTTAAAACATACTACATATGGATCCTCTCACAACCTACGTACTTTAACAGGTCATCATAACTTAAACCTTCTTTTACACATGCAGCACATATCATATTCATCATTAGCATGTTAACATATCTTTCATGACATGCATATATAAAGATTCGTTCATGAGTTCTAACATTTCCAACCTTCTTAAGTAGATGATACTCATTAAACACAAGTCTTATAAGCGGAAGCAATGTCTTAAGTTGTTCTTAGAGCATATAAATACAAGCAGATAGTATAGGGTCTTCTTCCACCATGCCACTATCACACACACATGGCCCCTCCTGCTACTTCCTCTAGCGCAGACTTCCTTTATCTGCAGTATATGGACAACATGAACTATAAGCATATAGCTTAGTAAGATCCTTGCCTACTCACAAAAGCCACAAACTTCATCAAGCAATTAGAACTGTATTTCATAGCAACACTAATCAACAACATATCCATGTAATAAAAAAACTAAGCATGACATAGAATTGTTCATAAGCCAGTTAAGCATAATTAATCTAAGCAGGGCATAATTTGAACAAAAGCATTATAACTACATAAAACTAAGCATGCATGAAAGACATATTCATAAGCGTTGTAAAACTTAACAATAAGCATTCCTAACCTAAGCATCCGTAACATCCTACATCTTAAACCTACGTAAAGTACATAGGCACAAACATTCTTCAACTTAACCATAACCATTCATCAGGGAATCCAAACATGCATAAAGGACATAATCATAAGCATTTGTTTAACTTGAACATAACATTTGTAATAACATAAATCCTAAACCTACAGAAGGAACATAATCGCAAGTATTCATAAACTTAACCATAACATTCACCACATCATAAATTCTAAACTAGCATAAAGTACATAGTCGCAACATTCTTAAACTTAACTCTAAACATCATAACTTCAAAACATCTAGCATGCATAAAGAACATAGTTCGCAAGCATTCAGGGTATTTAACATAAGCATACACCATATCATAAAAGTCTTTTCTTTTCAAAACCTATACTTATAGATACTTCAATATCATCATAACTTTATAACATCTAGCATGCATAAAGAACATAGTTCGCAAGCATTCAGGGTATTTAACATAAGCATACACAATAATCATAAAAGTCTTTTCTTTTCAAAACATATACTTATAGATACTTCAATATCATCATAACTTCATAACATCTAGCATGCATAAAGAACATAGTTCGCAAGCATTCAGAGTATTTAACATGAGCATACACAATAATCATAAAAGTCTTTCCTTTTCAAAACATATACTTATAGATACTTCAATATCATCATAACTTCATAACATCTAGCATGCATAAAGAACATAGTTCGCAAGCATTTAGAGTATTTAACATGAGCATACACAATAATCATAAAAGTCTTTTCTTTTCAAAACATATACTTATAGATACTTCAATATCATCATAACTTGTTTGGGGGGCCCCAGGTTAAGTACCACATAATGCGCTGCGTTCCTAATAGGTCAGTAGCGAGCCACCAGTCCTACTAGAGCAAGACCTCTTACGTCTTCTTATGTCCCTATGGATTTGATTAACGACCACCTGACGGGTCGGGTACTTAACCTCTTGCAAAGTAAAATACTTAATTCTTTTCTTTTCTTGTCATAATATAAAGAATGCTCTTGATCACCAACATAAAAGGGAAGCATATTAATCTCATCTTGTCATGAAGAGAGCTCTTGATCCCTACTTGAAAGAAAAGCATTTTCATCTTATCTTATCATAGGGAGAGCTCTTGATCCCTACTTGAAAGGGAAGCATCTCCATCTTATCTTGTCATAAGAAGAGCTCTTGATCCCTACTTGAAAGGGAAGCATCTCCATCTATGTCATTTCATAAGGACACATGCATTCATAACATAAGAGTACCCTAAAGGGGTCCTAAGCATAAACATGTTCATCACCCAAGCATATTTCATGGCACATTATATCATAAACATGAAGCATATTTCCTATGCATATTCATGGCATATTAAATCACAAAACATGTTCCACCTCTAGGTATATTTCATGGTACCTTACATCATAGACATGAAGCATATTTCCTAGGCATATTCATGGCATATTAAATCACAAAACATGTTCCACATCTAGGTATGTTTCATGGCATACTATATCATAAACATGTTCATCACATAGGCTTATTTCATATTGCATTGAATCATAAACATATTCATCACACAAGCATAGTTCATGACATATAAACAAAAAAACCATACCCTTAGCACAACTACATGTGGGGGTGTTTTCATGAAACCCTAACCCTAAAACCATGGGTTGGCCGAATCTTGTAAGGGGCTCAAGCTTGGGTTTTGTCCCCTAAAGTTTGTTCATGAAGTCTTATAACTGATCGTAGTATCATTAGAGATATTTTCATGCAACCCTAACCCTACTTTCATTGGTTGGCCGAATCTTGTAAGGTTAGATCTTTGGACTTTTGTCCCCTAAATCTATTCATGTAGGCCTATATCATAACCTAACTTTATAAGAGGGTATTTTCATGAAACCCTCACTCTAAGAGTCTTGATTGGCCGAAACATGTGGGGGTTCAAGCTTAGGGTTTGTCCCCTAAAGTTCATTCATAAAGCATTATTACTTAACCTAGTGTCATTAGGAACATTTTCATGCAACCCTAACCCTAATTATATGGGTTGGCCGAAACATGGAATGGGTTCAAACTTAGGTTTTGTCCCCTAGAATTCATTCATAAAGCATTATCATGGCCTAACCTCATAAGAGGGAGTTGTCATAAAAACCCTAACCTTAAAAAGCCTTGGTGGCCGAAACCTATAAGGGCACCAAGTTAGAATCTTTGTCCCCTAAAAGTTCCTATAGTGAGCATACAACCTATAGAAGTTCCCTAGAATCATTTTCATGAATCTTAGCCCAAGAAAACTTGATTGGCCGAAACCTACAAGGGCTACAACTTCATCTTTCTTTCATGAAATTTAACCTACGAAACTAATACACTGCAGGTGAGGGAAATCTTACTTCCTTCGCTTTGCTTGAGAGATGACCTAATGGAAGTCACCTAGCTTTCTCCTAGCTGGAAAGGGGGTCTCGGCCAAAGGATGAAGAGGGAGATTGGTTTCGGTGAGGATGAAGAGGAGAGGAAGAAAATGGCCAAATGGAAACTTCCTTCTTCTTTATAAAGGGAGGAAGAGAAGTTTCTCTTTTCTTTGTCATGCCTCTTCACTTACCCTCCTTCCACTTATCTATAAATTCCCCTCTTCCTCTAAGGATATAATTCTATTGGGCTTATGGTTAGTGGGTGCATCTATAGGGCTTGGCTATCTCTAGAGGTTTGGGGTTCAATTCCTAGGCTTTGCATCTCCTTTTTTTTTTTTTTGGCTTATTTTCTTTTATTTTTCCAAAAAGGCCCACATAAAGCCTATCATCATAAAGCCAAAATTCTCATAAAATTGCTAGAAATTTTACCGGCGTTACATGTCAACTCAAGCATTAGGAGGCTATAGCTACTTCATTACCTTCACCGATGATCACTCACGGTTTGGGTATGTGTTCTTGATGAAACACATGTCTGAAGCCTTTGAAAGGTTCAAAGAATTCAGAAATAAAGTAGAGAAACAACATGACAAGAGTATTAAAATACTTCGATCGGATCGAGGTGGTGAATACTTAAGTCAAGAGTTTCTTGATTATCTAATAGACAATGGCATATTGTCTCAATGGACTCCGCCCTATACACCACAGCATAATGGTGTATCTGAGAGGCGTAACCTGACCTTGTTGGACATGGTCAGGTCAATGATGAATCATGCAACTCTTCCCAAGTCCTTTTGGGGCTATGTACTTCAGACAGCTGTTTACTTGTTAAACAGAATGCCTACCAAGGTAGTCTCAACTACTCCATATGAGATATGGAATAGTAAGAAACCTCATGTATCTTACTTGAAGATATGGGGTTGTCCTGCTTATGTGAAGGGGACTGTATCAGACAAATTGGATGCTAAGTCTAATAAATGTCTATTTATTGGATACCCTAAGGAAACAAGGGGTTACCAATTCTATCATCCTGTGGAACAAAAGGTGTTTGTTTCAAGGCATGCTGTATTTCTAGAGAAAGAGTTTCTCTTGCAAGAAAACAGTGAGAGTGTCGTCGAGCTTGAGGAGGCTCGAGAGACTCAAATAGACATTGATGAGATACCTGGTGAAGCACAACAGCCGACAACTCATAGTGATGAGCAATCGGCTGGACCTATTGTAATACCACATCTTCGTAGATCTGGTAGAACACGCAATATTCCTGAGAGATATGGATTTCTCGTAAGCGAATTGAACGACGTGTTACTCATTGATAATGAGGAGCCTACCAGTTATGAAGAAGTGCTGACAAGTTCAGAAAGGGATAAGTGGCTTGGTGCCATGAAGTCGGAAATGGATTCCATGTATGAAAACCAAGTTTGGAACTTGGTTGACCCACCTGAAGGGATAAAGCCTATAGTGTGCAAGTGGGTTTTCAAGAAGAAAACCGACATGGATGGTAATGTGATTACCTATAAGGCTAGATTGGTGGCGAAAGGATATCATCAAAAACAAGGTGTTGATTATGACGAAACCTATTCGCCTGTAGCTATGCTTAAATCCATTCGGATGCTCTTGGCCATAGCGGCTCATTATGATTATGAGATATGGCAGATGGATGTGAAAACAGCTTTCCTTAATGGAAACCTGCTCGAGGACGTGTATATGATACAACCTGAGGGTTTCACATCGGTTGACAAAACCAAGGTATGCAAATTGCGACGATCCATTTATGGATTGAAGCAAGCATCCAGGAGCTGGAATATCCGTTTTGATGAGACAATCAAAAAGTTTGATTTCTCACAAAATCCAGACGAACCTTGTGTGTACAAGAAGGTTAGTGGGAGTGCAGTCGTATTCCTAGTATTGTATGTCGATGACATACTACTTATAGGAAACGATGTTTCAATCTTACAGTCAGTGAAGGTTTGGTTATCCAAGACATTCTCCATGAAAGACCTGGGAGAAGCAACCTACATCCTCGGGATTAAGATCTATAGAGATAGATCAAAACGGTTGCTTGGTCTTTCGCAGTCTACATATATAGACCGAGTGCTAAAGAGGTTTAGCATGTCGGAATCCAAGAAAGGTTTCCTACCCATCAGGCATGGGGTACACCTTTCGAAGTCTATGTGTCCGCGCACAGAAGACGAGAGGATTTGCATGAGTAAGATTCCCTATGCATCCGCAATAGGATCTATCATGTATGCTATGTTATGTACGAGGCCCGATATATCGTATGCTTTGAGTGTCACGAGCAGATACCAGTCCGATCCAGGAATGGATCATTGGGCGGCTGTTAAGACAATCCTTATGTACTTGAGAAGAACTAAGGATGTGTTCCTAATATATGGAGAAGGGTACATGGTGATACGCGGGTATACGGATGCCAGCTTCCAGACAGACAAGGATGATTCCAGGTCTCAGTCTGGATACGTGTTCACCTTGAATGGGGGCGCAGTGAGTTGGAAAAGTTCCAAACAAGAGACTGTAGCAGATTCTACCACTGAGGCAGAATACATTGTAGCTTCGGAAGCAGCAAAGGAAGCGGTTTGGATCAAAAAGTTCATTCATGAACTTGGTGTGATTCCGGCCATTGTTGAAGCAATACCGGTCTACTGCGACAACAATGGAGCAATTGAACAGGCGAAAGAGCCAAGGTCTCATCAGCGATCCAAACATGTGCTTCGCCGCTATCATCTTATCAAAGAGATCTTCAGTAGGAACGAAATACAAATCGAGAAAATTCCCATTGAAAGGAACTTAGCGGATCTCTTGACTAAGGCATTACCTCAAAATAAGTTTGAGGGTCATGTTCGAGTTTATGGTATTGGATACCGTAGCGATTGACATTAGGCCAAGTGAGAGTCTGTTAGTAATATATGAGAGATGTCCTAATGCAATCGCCTTATGTATGAACCATTTATATGATAAATGAAGATTCACTATTTGAGTATACATGTTTCATGTATTTGATTGGATCTTAAACTCATTTACTGAATGTCCACGATGCGATTCACAGCATGAGAGAATTTGTGATTGGATCACAACTAGTGAGTATCTCTACATGTGTAATTGTGATGTATCGGAATTATCCCTAGTCGATGAATTGATGGATTTGGACACCATCAATTCTGTCGAGACTAGCAGGAGGTATACTCCTTGGTGTATCCAAGCAGCTGATTCTCACTGGCTGGAGACATTGTGATGTCCGGAGTTAATCGTGGATGCTACTTATGGTAACTAGTTCATTGGAGTGACCAGCCGTAAGACTTCATATGGTTCTCTGCATATATAGATATGTCAATGAAGTTCTTACTGTGGCTTAAGTGCGATGTTCCTTTGACTTGCGGTATTCAAGTCATCTTGATCATGGAAACTTATGCTTTGACATCTTAAGCAAGCATCTCTAAGGAGATGTGGACCCGGGATGATTGGGTATAAGTCGAAGTGATCGATGGTGTTTGAATAGCCTATAAAGGATTCACCACTCCTTGCGAGGAGATGTATACCCATGGCCTCTCGTCGGATTGTTACTAAAGTCTTTGGCCAAAGCATTACATGTTTAGAGTAAGGTACTCTTCGATACATGTGGAGTAACTAGAATCCGTAGGACGAGGAAATGATACTTGGGCTAGGTGTGACGTAGTCAGCCTAGTGGGGACTGACACTATAGACCATGTCCTTAACCAAGTGGGTATAAGATGAGTGAAGGGAATGGGCCACGAATCATTCGAGCTACTGAAGGGTTTCAAAAATAGTTCTGGATCAACCGTTGATCTTTTCGGTTAATTGGGGATCATGATTGTTGGATCGAAAGTGTCGCTAGAGGGGGGGTGAATAGCGATACGGTGTCGTTAAAAACTTTTGCAATAAATAAAAAGCAAGTAGAGAATGCACAGCGGAAATATAAAGTAGACAAGATATTTTTACGTGGTTCACAATCTTTCGATTGCTAATCCACGGCCCTAGTGATCCTTGATCACGTACGGAGGGCAATTCACTAAAACCACTCCTCTTCGTTGGAAGTAGGAGCAACGATTACAAAAAGAAATCAAGGCAAAGGGACACTCCCCCTTTCCTTGTTACGATTAAAGCACAAAGACAATTTAAAGAAGTAGAACTTAAATAAATATACCGACAACTCTTATAAGTAGAAGATGTAGCTTTCGTTGTCGGCGGAACTTCGTCGTAGCAAATGTGAGTAGTAGTAGCGGCGTTACGACGGCGTGTTGAGAGCTCTTGATTTCTTGTTATTTGCTTGGCTTGAACATGTCTATTTATGGATATTGATCTATGAATTTAGACATAGGTAGTGTCCAAGGTGAGGTTCTTATCCCAACTCAAGGATGAGGTGTTTCATCCAACCACCTTGTGCCACCTCCAACCTTCTTGTGCGCCAACTCAAGGATGAGGTGTTTCATCCAACCACCTTGTGCCACCTCCAACCTTCTTGTGCGCCAACTCAAGGATGAGGTGTTTCATCCAACCACCTTGTGCCACCTCCAACCTCCTTGGGTGCCAACTTGTTGGAGCCATTCAACTTGTGCCACATCATGGGAGCCAACCATCTTGTGCCAACTCACCTTATTTTGGGCGTCCACCACAAGGAAGCTTGGTGATGGTTTGGATGTCCACCTTGATGCCACATCACCCTTTGTACCAAAACACGAGTCAAGTCCAAATTCACCCCCTTGAAATTCGAGCTCTTCTCGAGGTCGAACTTGACTAGCAGTTGATCGTAGTCAAAGGGTTTTGGACCGCAGCAAGTTAGCTTAAAATATAAAGTACGATGGTTCTAACCATCCGATCTCGACCTAGACCTTCCATTGGAGGTATTGGGTCGGATCTACGCTTAACGACTTCGCTTTCACACGAGCACCTTGTAGCCTCGCTCGGTCTTCACCCGAGTACCTCGCTTCCTCCAAGTCCTCTGGCGCGTTCGACCACCTCGTTCCCACCGGTGTCGCAGACCTTCCGCTCAACTTTAGCATTTCTGCACACTTAATTGAGCTCGTAAGATAACAAATATACCCTTAACTATTGAGCCTTTTGCCATAATCAAAATACCGGTTCGACTTTGGTGCCCACTGCACCAACAATCTCCCCCTTTTTGATTCATGGCAAACCACACAAAAGTTAAGGAAAAATTAACATAAAAGAAGCTAGCATAATGATTAAGCATGAATGAGCTAGCATAAAGATTAAATATGAATGAGCTAGCATAATGATTAAGCATGAATGAGCTAGCATAAAGATTAAATATGAATGAGCTAGCATAATGATTAAGCATGAATGAGCTAGCATAAAGATTAAATATGAATGAGCTAGCATAAAGATTAAATATGAATGAGCTAGCATAATGATTAAGCATGAATGAGCTAGCATAAAGATTAAATATGAATGAGCTAGCATAATGATTAAGCATGAATGAGCTAGCATAAAGATTAAATATGAATGAGCTAGCATAAAGATTAAATATGAATGAGAAAAATTATTGTTTCAAGTTCTCCCCTTTGAGGTAACCTCCCCCTTGACCGAAGGTGAGTTCTTGAAAAATAATTTTTACTCCCCCTTAATAGTTGCTTAAGTAAACGGAATTACTTAATATAAAAGGTAATAATTTTGTTTACTTTCTTCTTTACTTTCTTCCTTACTTTTGTGACTTTCTCCCCCTTTTGCCTTAACTCAAAAAGTTTGTAAATATATTTTAGGGTTTGTAAGTCCAAGCAAGTTCCCAATATAAATATATTTTTTTTTAAAAATAATAATAAGCTTGAAAAATGGCCCTACCCCATATATTCGAAGCGGCTTAATGGGCCCCGCTCCTCCTTTTCTCTTAGATAGTTGAACAATCACACAAAACCCTATATAAATCTTTGCCCTTCCCTTTTAGGAATAACTTAGCGTGCCTAACAATCCAGTCTTTTCCGCCTTTCCTTCCTAGCGATTTTCTTCAACAACATTTCAGCGACCTAGCCCCCTCTTTTGAGAACGTTCCTCCTTCAACCTTCAAGTAAGTGCTCTTCTCTGTTCTATAACTATGGCCCCTAAGTCCTTACCCTCACTTCCTTGGAATGAACATACCATCACCCAACTAAACAGCGAACATTACTTCTTTAACATAAGGGACCAATTCATATACCCTTCTATAAAATGTTGTTTCACTACTAAGGATCACCGACCACATCGTCCTCCCCCTGGCCTGACCTGCTTCTTTTCTGAACAATTCCTTAATGGCTTGTTTTTACTCGCGCCCTCTCCCTACTTAGAAATTCTAGATTTCTACGGGCTACCTCTAAACCAATTTACCTCCAATTCCTTTCGTATTTTTTCGGGGGCTATTATAGTATTCTAACATCTAAACCTCCCTTTGTCCCCCCAAATATTCCACACCAATTAAAATGCTCTAAGTAATGCCTTTTTTACCTCTCCAGCCGCACGAACTGCCAATTTTTAGTGAATATGCCTTCTTCCCACAAATGATGGGAAGAATTATATTTCTTTGTTCAACATCCAACACCCCTACCCCACTCAGATATCTGGAAGATAGATCTTCCCGAGCTACCTCCTTTCCACGAAATGAGGACCCAATGTCCTTTCTCAGAGGTTTATAAATTATTGGGAGAATCCCACTACTGCTCAGACCATCTAATGAAAACCCCTCTCCTCAGTCACTTCAAGTTGTGCCCTTTCCCCCCAATGGCCCCGACCGCCATAGGTAGGATGATATTCATATTTTGATATAGCTTCTTATTTGGATCAACCCATCTTTCTTACCAACGGATTTCACAGATAACCTAATGCAAGACGCTCTGGTAAAAGGCAAAGAGATAAATGCGGCCAAGAAAAAGAAGACCTCCACAAAGCGAGGTAAATCCGTGGCTACCCCCTCCTCCCCCCAGAAGAAATTGCATCCTGGCAAAGAGGGAGCTCCCCATTCTTCATGCCTTCCCACATCCTCTTCCAATCTGGAGAAATCTCAACGCCTAACCATCTATGAACCGAGGATGAGGGACACCACACTGGCCGCCCCATCTTCTTCCCCCCAAGGGGGAAACTCTCCATCCCATTCTCCTGTTTCATCGCCTATTCCTCTTGACTCTCCGTATATTCCCCGACCGAATCCATCCTAGCCACCATTCCCCCAGAAACACATCCTTCTCCTACTCCCCTTCAGCGTGTAGGTCCCCCTCCTCCTTCGGAGGGGGGAGATCTCCCCTTCCTGAATCCTCAATTGGTTACGCTAGGATCCCTCCTGAAGATCCGTCACCTCTCAAAGGTGAAATTTTTCAACCAATCAGGTGTATAGGATCCCTATGACAAGATGAGCAAACTGCTGGCCGAGGTAATTGCTCTCCTTCTTTACCTTTAGCATATATATATATATATATATATATTTGTGTGATAATGCTTAACATTTGTCTCCTTTCTTCTTCAGGTATCGGCCAGCATAATAAGATGATGCCCCATGTGGCCCAATTCCAAGCCAATGTGGAGACATGCCATTTTGCTTCCTTGGCACACCAAAAATAACTCACTTAGTAGCTAAGTGAAAAGGAGCAGAAAGAATCTGATCTAATCGGCCAATGTGAAGATTCCATGACTCAATTGGCCCTGGCTCAAAGCGAGAAGGAGGAGCTTCAACGGAAGAATAAAGACCTCGAGAAACAAATCTTCTTGTAGTCCAGCCAACTTCAGCAAGTGGACCTTCTTACCCACGAGCTAACAGGGTACAAAAGACAGCTTGGGGACACAATTATTCAAGTTGTTGATTCTTCTACTACTATTCAGCAGCTGCAACGGGAACGACAAGCATGGGAAACCACCCAAAAAATTTTCTTGGAGAGGTGTGAAGAACTCTTTACCCTGGTGGCGACCTTCCCTGAAGCCCTATCGTCTGTGGCTCGGTAGCAACAAGAACATCATCATGAATATACCGTGGCCTTTTCTGCTTCGAGTCAGCGGGCTATGATGGCAGTCATGGAAAGAGATGGCCTACCAGCCCAATTAGGTGAATGCTAGGCTCAACTTGCCGCCTGCCAGTCCCAATTAAAGGAACAAGAGGCAGATTTAAAGGGGAGCTATGTCCAAAATGGGGTGGACTTGTTCATACTGGGCTTCGATGGATCTTCGGCTTTAAACGCTGAACGAGGATATCCTCCTCTTGGTATGGACACCAGCTACCTAAATCCTACAACAGCCTTATCCAAATGCCCCCCCCCGAACTCTTTGAGATGTAATTTATTATATCTGCTCTTTGTAACGACTAATCCTTCACTGTTAAAGAATATTTGCAATAACACGTCTTTTGGTTATTCTTCATGTATGCTTTGATGTGGGTCTGGATTTTTAAGTCTGTTCTATGCTTCTTTCTCTTCGCAATTACTACCCGTTTTTTGTCTTGTATGAAATGATGACATTTTTCGCTTGGGAATCTGTTCGGGATACCCCCCAAGTGATCTTCTTCTGACCCGAACCAATTTTGCCTCGACCAACAATTAAGTGACTTCGGTCTCTTGAACTTCTCAAGCTACCTGGCCGATCCGGAAATGATATCTCTGTTGGATCGAAGCGGATCGCTAGAGGAGTGGGGTGAATAGCGATAAAACTTTTTTTTTTCGAGTTCGTATCAAAAACTAAGTAGATAATTAATTGCAGCGGAAATGTAAATGTAAAGTAAAAAGAGACAAAGGAGTTTTACTTGGTTCATAGCCTTCGACTACTACTCCAAGGCCCTATCGGTCCTTGACCACGTACGGAGGGAAAAAATACTAAAGAACTCCTCCCCGTTAGAGGTAGGAGTTTAATCGATACAAGTAAAGCACAAAGCTTGAGGTAGAGGGGCACTCCCCCTCTCCTCGTTACGATAAAATCTCCGAAAATGAAAGTACTAAACTGAAATAAAACTCTAACCGACGTAATAAAATGAAAACAAATAAACCTAGACGTCGGAGAAGAAGCACTTCGTTGTCGGAGAAGTTGTAGCTTTGCGGAGGCTTTTGGAAGCTTAGAATTGATGATGAAACCCTAGGTTTGGCCCTCCTTTTATAGGCTTTGAGCCCCATTTCGAGAGGAACCCTAGCCAATCACAATTGAGCACCAATCTCCTTGAAATGGGGTGATAAGCCTTGACTCCTCGAAGCTAATCATTGACCATCAGTCGACTGATGGCCATCATCAGTTGACTGATGGCAGCATCTGTCGAATGCTGACCTCAGGCAATCGACTGTTTGACAGTAGTCGAGTCCTCCAAGCTGGCAATCGACTGATACTAGCTGCAAGGAAAAGTTAGCTCAAAGAAAATATTATTTCGACGGCCTTCGACCGTCCGATCTCGACCTAGACCATCGATGAGATGTCTTTGGTCGGATCTACGCTTAAGACCATCCCCGTAAGGAGGATACGACCTCACTTACGCTCGCACACATGAGCTTACCTCGATACTTACCACGTCGCTTTTGCTTCTGGCCTTCCACTCGATTCCTTCGGCTCCCTCCGAAGTCACTCGAGTGTCGCCCGACCACC
The DNA here is from genome assembly GCA_025175895.1 of Wurfbainia villosa. Lineage (NCBI taxonomy): Eukaryota > Viridiplantae > Streptophyta > Magnoliopsida > Zingiberales > Zingiberaceae > Wurfbainia > Wurfbainia villosa. The sequence continues at coordinate 31,987,649 of CM045995.1, forward strand.
CGACTTCTTCCGGGTGTTGCTAGCCTTCAGCTCCAACTTTAGCAATCTTCTGCACACTCGATTCAGCTCGTGAGATAACGACATGAGCTTAACTTTGTATCGTTTGCTATAATCAAAACTCATGTTCGACTTAGGTGCGTACTGCACCAATAATCTCCCCCTTTTTGATTTATGGAAAACCCACATACAAAGTTAAGTAAATAGAAAGCATGAAGAATAATGTGCATTAGAAACAAACAAAAAATAAAGAAGATTAAGTTGGAGTAGTAAGGATTTTCTTCAAGTACTCCCCCTTGAGGAAACCTCCCCCTTGACCGAGGGTGAGTCTTGAAGAAAGACCTTAATCCTCCCCTTGAGGGTTGCTTTAAGTAATTACTTAAAGTTGGCCTTAGTAAAACGTTTAAGTTAAGAGTTCTTCTTAGCTTGTCCCTTTCTCCCCCTTAAGTAAAACATTAAAAATAAGTAAAACGTTGATGGCACAAATAAGTTTAAGTTAAGAATTCTCTTAACTTGGCCTTTAATAAGTTTTCAAAACATAAAGTTAACTTTTGGTTTAAATATAAAGTAAGAGTTAAACCAAAAAATTTAAAAATTTGACCTCTTAACTTTGGCTTTTTTCTCCCCCTTTTGCCATATATCGAAAAGAGTGAGGGTGTATGTGGAAAACAAAAATAAGTTGTTGGTGCAGTGAGGCACCGAAATCGAACCTGTGTTTTGATTATAGCAAAGACACAAAAGTTAAGTCTATTTTGTTTTCTCACGAGCTGAATCGAGTGTGCAGAAGATTGATATAGCTGGAGCTGAAGGCTAGCGACACCCGGAGGAAGCCTCGGTGGTCTGGTGATACTCGAGTTACTTCGGAGGGAGCCGAAGGAATCGAGTGGAAGGCCGGAAGCAAAAGCGACACGTAAGTATCGAGGTAAGCTCGTGTGTACGAGAGTAAGTAAGGTCGTATCCTCTTTACGGGGATGATCTTAAGCGTAGAACCGACCAAAGACATCTTATAGATGGTCCAGGTCGAGATCGGATGGTCGACGACCATCGAAATTATGTTTTTGTTGTGCTAACTTTGACTTGCAGCAAGCATCGATCACCCGGCTTGAGGATTCGATTGCCACAAACGATCGGCTGAAGGTCGAAGAATCGACGATCGCCATCAGTCGACTGATGATGGCCATCAGTCGACTGATGGTCAATGATCAGATTCGAGGAGTCAAGGATTATCACCAAATTTCAGGGGAAGATGTGCTCAAATTTGATTGGCTAGGGTTCCTCTCGAAAAGGGGCTCAAAGGCTATAAAAGGAGGGCCAAACCTAGGGTTTCATCAACAATACTAAGCCTCCAAAAAGTCTCCGCAAAGCTACAATTCTCCGACAACGAAGTCCTTCCTTCCGACGTCTAGGTTTAATTTTTCTTATTTGTCTTTGTACGTCAGTATTATTTTGTTATCAGTTGTTCATCTACTTTCGGAGCTTTTATCGTATACGAGGAGAGGGGAATTGTCCCTCTACCTAAAAGTTTTTTTGTATCGATTAACTCCTACCTCCAACGAGGAGGAGTTCCTTTAGTGCTTCTGCCCTCCGTACGTGGTCAAGGACCACTAGGGCCTTGGAGTAGTAGCCTTCGGCTACGAACCAAGTAAAACCCTTGTGTCGATTGTCTCTTTTATTTTATATTTACATTTTTTCTGCAATTAATTTATTTTCTCTAGAGTTTTAACGAACGAAAGAAAAAGAAAAGGTTTTTCGCTATTCACCCCCCCCCTCTAGCGAACCGCATCGATCCAACAATTGGTATCAGAGCCGGGGGCACTTAGATTTTGTGAAACCACCAATCTATCATTTTTTTTACAGATTTGTTTTTCGTTCGTTTAAATTTTTCTCCCGCACTACTAATCCAAGACGAAGTCTTGATACTCTTCGTTTGATTTTGTTTTGCAAGTATTCGCTTTTGGAGTAGCCTACGGTCAAACGGGCATAACTTTTTGTACAAGTTGACCCACGACACGGTCTACCTACCAAATCGAAGCCCTCGCAGAGATCTACACTTCTTATGGGGGTTTACCCCCGTAACAAGTTGTTTTCGTCCTCAAAAATCGACGTTTAGTAGCCTTTCGGGTTGTGAGTACTTACTTTTTATTTAGTTTCTCATTTCTTTGCTTAACTTTCTATTTTTCGTTTGTTTCTTTTTATTTCCCACACTACTAATCCAAGACGCAAGTCTTGGTACTTTCGTGTGTTTTTTTTCGTTGCTAGGACTTCTTTTTAGTCTCCTTGTTTTTTTGTTCTAATGGCCCATCTCGAGGGTTTTAGCACCGTCCGACCTCCGTTTTACAACGGAGATGATTTCCGTTATTGGAAAGGTCGGATGGAATGCTTTCTCAAAACCCAAATCGAGATGTGGATCATAATCCAAACAGGTTTCACACTTCCGACTAATGAAGTGGGTGACTCCTTGGATTATGATCAATGGACCGTTGCAACAAAACGACAAGTCGAAGCCGATGCCAAGGCAACACAAATACTCCAATGCGGCTTGTCCAAGGAGGAGCTAAATCGCGTCGGCCCCTTCATAAGCGCAAAGGATCTTTGGACAAAGCTAATCGAGTTACACGAAGGATCGGATCAAGCTAAGGTTTTCAAACGTGATTTGTTATTCAATAAATTGTACACACTAAAAATGCAGGAACACGAGTCCGCGACGCAACTCCACGCCCGTGTCCAAGACATAGTCAACAACCTACACGCAATCGGGCAAAAGGTCGAAAACCGTGACCTTATTAGGTATGTCCTAAACTCTTTTCCGAGGACTACCTTATGGGCATCCATGGTTGATGCCTATAAGGTCTCCAAGGACCTTTCTAAACTTAGATTAGATGAACTCTTTTCGGATTTTGAATTACATGAGCAGTCCAACTCGGAACCCGAGAGGGGTATAGCCTTGTTTGCAGGTTCAAAGAAGAAGAAAATCGCAAGCAAGCCACCACCACCCGAGGAGGAAGATGAGTCCGAAGAAGAAGTTGACCCGGAATTGACTGCCGAACTAATGAACCTAGCTCGAAGGATAGCCAAGGGACGAAAGCGAACCACAACTCGACCCAACCAAGTTAAGCCTAAAAGTTCTAATATTAGGTTTTATGAGTGTAACAGGTTTGGACATATAAAGTCCGAGTGCCCCAAGCTCAACCACCAAGCACCTAAGCAAAAGAAGGCCCTCAACGCGACATGGGAAGAAGCGTCATCCGAAGAAGACTAAGACCACGTCTTCATGGCGAAATCAATTGAGTCAGACACGGAGACCGAACTTGAGTCAGAACCTGAGGATGACTCGGACTACGAAGCTACCTTCAAGTCAAGCCACGGATACGCATCCGGTTCAAAAGATACCCTTAAGATGAGTCGAACTTTATTTAATACTTTACATAATACGGTTAGGTTTTTGTCTAGGAAGTTAGCTAAGTCCGAGTCCAAGGTCGAGACCCTTGTTGAGGAGGTTAAACTCCTCAAACACGAGGTCTCCCTAACCTCTTCGACTAGTCGAGTTCAAGAGAAGGACTCAACTCGAGTTGAAAAGCTCGAAGTTGAGAACTCTCTCTTGAAAAGTCAAGTCGAAGATCTTAGGAACACGTTGGAAAGGTTCACTTCGGGATCCAAAGGACTTGACCTCCTACTTGGATCTCAAAGGGCCGTGTACAACAAGGCTGGACTCGGGTTTAACTCAAACACGACTAATAGGTCGTATATGTCGATTGTAAGTCGACATAAGAAACATGTCCAAGCATGAGTCCCTAAGAACTTTTTGATTTCAACTCTAGGATCCAACCCATACTAGCTTCCCAAGGACCAAATCCACTATGTGGATAGACCGAACCGAATCAACGGTCTAGGGGGAGCCAGTACAAAACATGTTTGTGCTTTAACTTAGAAATTGCATGTTTTAACTTAGAATGTTTATGCTTTAACTTAGAAATTGCATGCTTTAACTTAGAAAGTTTGTACTTTAAAACTTGTGAACTCACTTAGAACAAAAACATAACCAACTAAAATTTTTCGAAAAGATTGAGCCTCGTGGAGCCTCTTTTCAAAAACATAATCAACTAAAATTCTTAGAAAAGATTGAGCCTCGGGGAGCCTCTTTTCAAAAATAACTAGTTAGACGAGCAAATAATTTTAGGTAAGTCAAGTCATCATTTTCTTGAAAATGGCTTTGTCTAAGGAAGTGGTCGATGATCCGATAAAAGAAGGCCCCTGTGCCTCGCCACGACCTGGAGCCATGATCTTGAAAAGGTAAACTTGACAAGCCTAGGGTTAAATCCAAATCTAACATAAAATTACTTGAACCTAAATCCACTTAATCAACTTAATTAGAAGTCATCTCAAAATAAACACATAAGTATAACATGCTTGATCATATAGACTCCGGTGAGATGACCTAGGGTTAACAACTTACAACCAATTTTCTTAACAAAAATCTAACATCCAATCCAACCACCTTGTGTGTAGGATCAATGGATGTTGGACAGCGATTGCTCCCGACACATGACCGGGGATCAACTCAAATTCGCAAAGCTTCGATTCAAACGACAAGGATCGGTAGCCTTTGGGAATAACGGCAAGCTCAAAATCATCGGATTAGGTGATATCGAGCTTAACACGAATTTTGTTATTAAAAATGTATTACTTGTAGAGAATTTTGAATATAACTTACTTAGTGTAAGCCAATTGTGTGATAATAACTATAAGGTTATATTTCTAGAAAATGAATGCGTAATTAATACCAACGAAACCTCTAAAACAATTCTTAAAGGAACTAGAAATAACAACATTTATACGATCAACTTAACCAACTCCTCAACTAAGTGTCTTATGACACGGCAAGAGGAATCATGGTTGTGGCACCGACGACTCGGTCAAAGACTCGTCCACAAGATGAGTCAGAGTGGCTTAGTCAGAGGCTTACCCAACCTCAACAATTTGGTTAATAAAATCTGTAATGCTTGTCAACAAGGAAAACAACCTAGGACACAAAACAAGTTAACTAACCAAGAACGAACCTCAAGTGTACTTGAGCTCTCGTGATATGGATCTATTCGATTCACATGGAGCCAAGTCACTCAATAGAAGTCAATATTGCTTAGTCATAATTGACGACTACTCCAGGTTTACCTGGGTTAGGTTCATCAAACATAAAAATGATACCCTAGATCAATTAATCAATCTATTCAAATTAATCGAGAATCAAAAAGACCTTAAGGTTAAAAGACTTAGAAGCGATCATGGTGGTGAATTCAAAATCAAAGGTTCACCGACTTCGTAACCTAAACGGATACCACCATGAATTCTCTTGCCCTAGGACCCCTCAACAAAATGGCCTAGTGGAGCGGAAAAACCGAACTCTACAAGAAGCTGCTAGGACCATGTTGAATGAATACGACCTACCCGATAGATTTTGGGCGTAAGCACGTTGCACCAAAATAGGATCCTTATTGTAAAGAGGCACCTTAAGACCTCGTACGAGATTTATCACGATAAAATACCTAACATCAAGTACTTTAGGGTATTTGGGTGTAAGGTACATATCCTAAACACTAAGGATTACCTAGGGAAATTTACATCCAAAACCACCACCGGAATCTTTCTAGGATACTCGACTACAAGTAAAGCTTATAAAGTATATAACCACGACACCCTCAAAGTCGAGGAGACTATCAATGTAGTATTTGATGAAGGACATGAACCTACAAAACCCCAGGCAACCCCAATTAGCGAGTCGATTCATACTAGACCTAACTCTGATCCGGAGATCAGGTCTAGTGTTAATCCTAACCTAGGTCAACCTAGTCACTCTATTGATCAAGTGATAGATGACTCCAACCAAACTAGTGTTCAACCAAGTCACCCCATTGATCAAGCATTAGATGACATAAACCCAACCCAATCTAGGATTCAGACTAACCACCCTATCGATCAAGTAATAGGAGATCCTAATCTAGGAGTTCGAACTAGAGCATCCTATAGGAACCTTAGTCAAATTTCCTTAATTTCAAAGATAGAACCCAAATCAATTGAACAAGCTCTTCTTGATCCCGATTGGATTATTGCAATGTAAGAAGGGCTAGCTCAATTTACTAGGAATGAAGTGTGGGAATTAGTACCATCACCTAATGACAAAACGATAATTGGAACAAGGTGGGTGTTTCGAACAAGCTTAATGATAAAGGTGAAGTAGTTAGAAACAAGGCTAGGTTAGTCGCCAAAGGAATTAGCCAAGTCGAAGGCTTAGATTACGACGAAACCTATGCCCCAGTAGCTAGACTCGAATCCATTCGAATGTTGCTAGCTTATGCCGCACATCGAGGATTTAAGCTGTTTCAAATGGATGTTAAGTCGGCATTCCTAAATTGATACATTAAAGAAGAAGTTTATGTTAGCCAACCCCCCGGATTCGAAAATCTAGATAAACCCGACCATGTTCTAAAACTTAAGAAAGCTCTCTATGGACTTAAACAAACTCCTCGAGTATGGTACGAGAGACTTTCAATCCATCTTAAGTCAAAAGGGTTTAACCAAGGCTTAGTTGACCCAACTCTCTTCGTAAAAACCTTAGGTAAAGAAATATTCATAGCTCAAATTTACGTAGACGATATAATTTTTGGAACCTCTAACTCACTCAGCCTTACTAAACGAGTTCGTTTCACTCATGGAAAGTGAGTTCGAAATGAACTTGGTAGGCGAGTTAAGGATGGTATATACCTATATCAACAAAAATACACTAAGGAGTTAATTAAAAGATTTGGAATGCAAGAAGATAAGATAATAAACACCCCAATGGCGATTAATGTTAACATAGGTAAAGACCTAGAAAGTAAGTCCATTGACTTAAAATACTATAGGAGTGTAATAGGGAGTCTCCTGTACTTAACTGCAAGCCGACCTGATATCTTATTTGCAGTAAGTATGTGCGCCAGATTTCAAACCTGTGCCAAGGAGTCTCACCTAACCCTAGTTAAGCGTATCCTTAGATATCTAAAGGGTACACTTAATGTCGGTATTTGGTATCCTAGATCTACCGAGTTCGAACTAATCGGCTACTCCGATTCGGATTATGCCAGTAGTAAACTCGACAGAAAGAGCACGAGTGGTTGTTGTCAACTACTCGGCTCGAGTCTAGTGAGTTGGTGCAGTAGGAAGCAACATTGTGTTGCCTTGTCTACCACAATACATCGCGATGGGTGAGTGTGTCACTCAGCTTCTTTGGATGAAGCACACCCTCCGCGACTTTAAGTTAGACTTTACGAATACTAAACTTCACGTAGATAACATTAGTTCAATTAATCTTACCAAGAATCCAATATGTCACTCTAGGACCAAACATATAGAAGTCAAACACCATTTCATTCGAGAACATGTGGCCAACGGAGCCATACAACTCGAGTACGTCGAATCGAAATCTAACCTAGCAGACCAATTTACTAAACCCCTACCCGAAGCCGAATTTAGTCTATTAAGACGAAAATTGGGCATGTGCGTAATAGAATAAGAACTTGCAAACTATATTTTCTTACTACTATTTTTCATTTTGATGGAACTAGTATAGGACATACCTTAGATATCATGCACCTATAGATTTAAGGAGCCAGTACATCTCACAACACATAGGACTAATGTGTTTGTGTACTTAGCCACGTAGATGGGCGTGAGATGTTAGGACCCTACTCCAGGTTCCAAGATGTAGATCAAGTGTGTCAATATGAACCTCGGAGTATAAATATGCAACTAATATTAACCAACTCTAATCAGGACTTATTGATAATATCATTTCAATCAAGTCAAACTAGAGTTGAACATTTAGATGAATTATTTTCACATACTATTTTCAAAATCATCATGCTTGGACTTAAGGTTTTCTTAAACCCCACACACACACACACTTTTTGATTGATTTATGTCAAAAGGGGGAGAAAGGGCCAAAGTTAAGGTTCAATAGGCCAAAGTTAAGGTTCAATTTAAATTTTAACTTTGATTCTGGCCTACGTTAAGGGGTAGTAAGGTTTAGGTTTCAACTCTTCTGAATTGAAAACTTTAAAGGCCTAAATGCCATTTACATAACTCGTTATCTTTTGTGTTTGGAATTAAGTAATGTCATTTACTTAACTCCAAACCTTTTGTGTTTGGAGAACTAAAAGTCTTTTTCAAAGTACTCACCCTCAGTCAAGGGGGAGGGTTCCTCTAAGGGGAGAACTTGAGAAATATCTTTACTACTCCTACTTTTGCTTCTTGTCTTTACTGTTTCATGCACTTGATTTCCTTAACTTTGTGTGTTTTTGCCATAGATCAAAAAGGGGGAGATTGTTGGTGCAATGAAGCACCGAAATCGAACCTGTGTTTTGATTATAGCAAAGACACAAAAGTTAAGTCTATTTTGTTTTCTCACGAGCTGAATCGAGTGTGCAGAAGATTGATATAGCTGGAGTTGAAGGCTAGCGACACCCGGAGGAAGCCGCGGTGGTCGGGCGATACTCGAGTCACTTCGGAGGGAGCCGAAGGAATCGAGTGGAAGGCCGGAAGCAAAAGCGACACGTAAGTATCGAGGTAAGCTCGTGTGTGCGAGAGTAAGTAAGGTCGTATCCTCTTTACGGGGATGATCTTAAGCGTAGATCCGACCAAAGACATCTTATAGATGGTCTAGGTCGAGATCGGATGGTCGACGACCATCGAAATTATATTTTTGTTGTGCTAACTTTGACTTGCAGCAAGCATCAGTCGACTGCCAGCTTGGAGGACTCGACTGCCGTCAAACAGTCGACTGCCGAAGGTCAGCAATCGACTGATGCTGCCATCAGTCGACTGATGATGGCCATCAGTCGACTGATGGTCAATGATCAGATTCGAGGAGTCAAAAATTATCACCAAATTTCAGGGGAAGATGTGCTCAAATTTGATTGGCTAGGGTTCCTCTCGAAAAGGGGCTCAAAGGCTATAAAAGGAGGGCCAAACCTAGGGTTTCATCAACAATTCTAAGCCTCCAAAAAGTCTCCGCAAAGCTACAATTCTCCGACAACGAAGTCCTTCCTTCCGACGTCTAGGTTTAATTTTTCTTATTTGTCTTTGTACGTCGGTATTATTTTTTTATCAGTTGTTCATCTACTTTTCGGAGCTTTTATCGTATACGAGGAGAGGGGGATTGTCCCTCTACCTTAAAGTTTTTTTGTATCGATTAACTCCTACCTCCAACGAGGAGGAGTTCCTTTAGTGCTTCTGCCCTCCGTACGTGGTCAAGGACCACTAGGGCCTTGGAGTAGTAGCCTTCGGCTACGAACCAAGTAAAACTCTTGTGTCGATTGTCTCTTTTATTTTATATTTACATTTCCGCTGCAATTAATTTATTTTCTCTAGAGTTTTAACGAACGAAAGAAAAAGAAAAGGTTTTTTGCTATTCACCCCCCCCCCTCTAGCGAACCGCATCGATCCAACATAAGTGTTAAATTTAAAGTCCAAGCATGTTCCACATTATTTTGAAAATAATATATTGAAAATAAGTTCATATATAAAATGTTCGACTCATATCTAGCTTGATTGATATAAAAGATCAACAAGTCCTGGTCAGAGTCGGTTAGTATGTATGATTATACTCCGTGGTTCATGGCGAGCACTAGCAATACATCTGGAACCAGGAGTAAGGTCCTAACATCTCACGCTCATCTACGTGGCTAAGTACACAAACACATTAGTCCTATGTGTTGTGAGATGTACTGGCTCCTTAAATCTATAGGTGCATGATATCTAAGGTATGTCCTATGCTAGTTCCATGAAAATGAAATTTAAGAAATAGTAGTAAGAAAATATAATCTGCAAGTTCCTATTCTATTACGCACATGCCTAATTTTTGACTTAATAGACTAAATTCGACTTCGGGTAGGGGTTTAGTAAATAGGTCGGCTATGTTAGACTTCGATTCGACGTATTCGAGTTGTATGGCTCCGTTGGCCACATGTTCTCGAATGAAATGGTGTTTGACTTCTATATGTTTGGTCCTAGAGTGACATATCGGATTCTTAGTAAGATTAATTGAACTAATGTTATCTACGTGAAGTTTAGTATTCGTAAAGTCTAACATAAAGTCGCGGAGAGTGTGTTTCATCCAAAGAAGTTGAGTGACACACTCACCCATCGCGATGTATTCGGCTTCGGTGGTAGATAAGGCAACACAGTGTTGCTTCCTACTGCACCAACTCACTAGACTCGAACCGAGAAGTTGAAAACAACCACTCGTGCTCTTCCTATCGAGCTTACTATCGGCAAAGACTGAATCGGAGTAGCCGGTTAGTTCCAACTCGGTAGATCTAGGATACCAAATACCGACATTAAGTGTACCCATTAGATATCTAAGGATACGCTTGACTAGAGTTAGGTGAGACTCCTTTTAAATCAATTTGGTTTCCAATTAATTCTTCTATATTAACATTAGTTGCCATTGGGGTATTAATAATTTTAGCGTCTTGCATTCCAAAGCTTTTAATTAATTCCCTAGTATATTTGTGTTGATGTAGGCATTTCCATCTTTAGTTTGTTTAATTTGTAATCCTAAGAAAAAACTTAATTTGCCTACTAGATTCATTTCAAATTCACTTTCCATAAGTGAAATAAACTCATTTAGTAGGATTGAGTTGGTGGTTCCGAAAATAATATCATCTATGTAGATTTGGGCTATGAATATGTCTTTACCTAAGGTTTTTACGAAAAGAGTTGGGTCAACTACACCTTGGTTAAAGCCTTTGGACTTAAGATAAATTGAAAGTCTCTCGTGCCAAGCTCGCGGAGCTTGTTTAAGTCCATAAAGCGCTTTCTTTAATCTAAGGACATGATCGAGTTTGTCTAAACTTTCGAAACCGGGGGGTTGACTAACGTAAACTTCTTCTTTAATGTATCCATTTAAGAATGCAGATTTCACATCCATTTGAAACAATTTAAATCCTCGATGTGCTGCATATGCTAATAGCATTCGAATGGACTCTAATCTAGCTACTGGGGCATAGGTCTCGTCGTAATCTAAACCTTCGACTTGACTAAACCCTTTAGCAACTAGTCTAGCTTTATTTCTAACTACTTCACCTTTATCATCAATTTTATTTCTAAACACCCACCATGTTCCAATGATTGTTTTATATTTAGGTGGTGGTACTAATTCCCATACTTCGTTCCTAGTGAATTGAGCCAACTCTTCTTGCATTGCAATAATCCAATCGGGATCAAGAAGAGCTTGGTCAATAGTTTTGGGTTCAATTTTAGAAATCAAAGATATTTGACTAAGGTTTCTGTATGAGGCTCTAGTTCAAACTCCTAGACTTGCATCACCTATCACTTGGTCGATAGGATGATTCGTTTGAGTCCTAGTTGGATTTGGGTTTGAGTCTACAACTTGATCCATAGGATGGCTTGTTTGAGTTCTAGTTTGGTTGGAGTCATCTATCACTTGATCAATAGAGTGACTTGGTTGACTTAGGTCACTAGACCTGACCTCCAGATCAGAGTTAGGTCTAATATGAATCGGCTCGCAAATTGGGGTTGCTGGGGGTTGTAGGTTCGTGTCCTTCATCGAATACTACATTGATAGTTTCCTCGACTCTAAGGGTGTCATGGTTATATACTCTATTAGCTCTACTTGTAGTTGAGTATCCTAGAAAGATTCCGGTCATTGTTTTGGATGTAAATTTCCCTAGGTAATCTTTAGTGTTTAGGATATGTACCTTACACCCAAATACCCTAAAATACTTGGTGTTAGGTATTTTATCGTGATAAATCTCGTATGAGGTCTTAAGGTGCCTCTTTACCATAAGAATCCTATTCTGGACATAGCATGTCATACTCACGGCTTCGGCCCAAAACCTATCGGGTAGGTTATACTCATTAAGCATTGTCCTAGCGGCTTCTTGTAGGGTTCTATTTTTGCGTTCTACTAGGCCATTTTGTTGTGGAGTTCTAGGGAAAGATAACTCATGGTGGTATCCATTTAGGTTACAGATTTCTGTAAACCTATGGTTTTCGAATTCACCACCATGATCAGTCCTAAGTCTTTTGATTTTAATGCTTTGTTGATTTTCTATTAACTTAAATAGGTTGATTAATTGACCTAGGGTATCACTTTTGTGTTTGATGAACCTAACCCAAGTAAATCTAGGGTAGTCATCAATAATGACTAAACATAATTTACTTCCGTTAAGTAACTTAGCTCCGTGTGAATCAAATAGATCCATGTGTAGGAGCTCAAGCACTCTTTTGGTTCATTCTTGACTAGTTAGTTGATGTTGTGTCCTAGATTGTTTACCTTGTTGACAAGCATTACATATTTTATTATCCAAGTTGTTGAGGTTAGGCAAACCTCTGACTAAATCACTCTGACTCATCTTGTGGATGAGTCTTGGGTGTGAGTGACCGAGTCGTCGGTGCCACAACCATGATTCCTCTTGCCGTTTCATAAGACACTTAGTTGAGGAGTTAATTAAGTTGATAGTGTAAATGTTGTTATTTCTAGTCCCTTTAAGAATTGTTTTAGAGGTTTCGTTTGTATTAATTACACATTCATTTTCTAGAAATATGACCTTATAGTTATTATCACACAATTGGCTTACACTGAGAAGATTATATTGAAAATTTTCTACTAATGAAACATTTTGAATGACAAAATTTGAGTTAAGCTAAATATCACCTGATCCGATGATTTTGAGCTTGTCGTTATTTCCGAAGGCTACCGATCCTTGTCGTTTGAATCGAAGCTTCAAAAACTTGAGTTGATCCCCGGTCATGTGTCGGGAGCAACCACTATCCAACATCCATTGATCCTACACGCAAGGTAGTTGGATCGGATATTGGATTTAAAAAATTGGTTGAAAATTATTAACCTAAATCATCTCACCCATGTCTACATGATCAAACATGTTAATCCTATATGTTCTTGTGAGAAGACTTCAAATTTTAGTTGAATTAAATTTAATGACTTAAACACTTGTCAACCTTGCGTTAGATTCGGATTTGACCTTAGGTTCATCAAGTCCCCTTTTCAAGATCATGGCTTCCAGGTCGTGGCGAGGCACAGAGGCCTTCTTTGATCGAAAAAATGACCACTTCCTTAGACAAAGCTATTTTCAAGAAAATAGAGACTTGACTCACCTAAGACCACTTCCTGGTCTAACTAGTTTAGGATACGGTGAGGTAGCTTCAGCTAGTTCCACTCGGTCAAGTGCACCGAACTAGATATGCCTTATCTAGCCCGAATACACAAGACTCCGCTTTCCTAGCGTACTATCATCTCGCCGCGTCCTGGTACTATGTTATCAAGTATTGACGAGTTATAGTCATATCTAACCATTCTAAAAAGAAAAAGAAAAACCTAAGCATGCAATTTCTAAGTTAAAACACAAACAAATTTCGTACTAGCTCCCCCTGGACCGTTGAATCGATTCGGTCTCTCCACATAGTGGATTTGGTCCTTGGGAGCCCAGTATTGGTTTGATCCTATGTTTGAAATCAAGGTGGTCTTAGGGACCCTTGCTTGGACACTTTTTTTATGTCTACTTACGATTGACATATACGACTTATTGGTCGTGTTTGAGCTAAACCCTAGCCCGACCTTGTTGTACACGGCCCTTTGCGATCCCAGTAGGAGGTCAAGTCCTTTGGATCCCAAAGTAAACCTTTCCAATGTATTCCTAAGATCTTCGACTTGACTCTCCAAGAGTGAGTTTTCAACATCGAGTTTTTCAACCCGAGTTGAGTCCTTCTCTTGAACTCGACTAGTCGAAGAGGTTAGGGAGACCTCATTTTTGAGGAGTTTAACTTCCTCAACCAGGGTCTCGACCTTGGACTCGGACTTAGCTAACTTTCTATTTAAAAACTTAATTGCACTATAAAGTGTAGTAATAAGAGACCGACTTACCTTGAGTGTATCTTTTGAACCGGATGCGTATCCGTGGCTCGTCTTGAATAGTGCTTCCCAGTCCAACTCGTCTCGGTTTTCGATTCAAGTTCCGATTCCGACTCCGTCTCTGATTCCACCAGTTTAGCCATGAGGACTCGATTGTTATCTTCTTCCTCGGAAGCTTCTTCCCAAGTAGCGTTAAGTGCCATTCTGTATTTTGGTGCCTTGCTCTTGAGTTTTGGGCATTCGGACTTAATGTGTCCAAACCTGTTGCATTCATAACATCTTATGTTTGAACTTTTAGGCTTACCTTCGTTGGTTCGAGTGACGGCTCATTTTCGGCCCTTGACTATCCTCCGAACTAGGTTGACTAGTTCGGCCTCCATTTCCGAGTCGACCTCCGAATCAGACTCATCCTCTTCTTCCTTCGGAGGTGGCTTGCTAGCGGTTTTCTTCTTTGATCCTGCAAATAATGCTATACCTTTCTCGGGTTCCGAATTAGACTGCTCATGAAGTTCAAAATCAGAAAAAAGTTCATCTAATCTATGTTTAGAAAGATCCTTGGAGACCTTGTAGGCATCGACCATGGATGCCCACAAGGTAGTCCTTGGAAAGGAGTTTAGGGCAAACCTTATAAGATCGCGGTTTTCGACCTTTTGCCCGATTGCGTGTAGATTGTTGATGATGTTCTGGACTCGGGCGTGAAGTTGCGTCGCGGACTCGTGTTTCTGCATTTTTAGGTTATATAGTTTATTGAATAGAAGATCACGCTTACATACCTCTGCTTCATCGGTCCCTTCGTGTAGCTCCACAAGCTTTGTCCAAAGGTCCTTTCCACTGATGAAGGGGCCGATGCGATTTAACTCCTCCTTGGACAAGCCGCATTGGAGGATTTGTGTTGCCTTGGCATCGGCTTTGACTTTTCATTTTTTCACAATGGTCCATTGATCATAATCCAAGGAGTCACCCACTTCATTAGTCGAAAGTGTGAAACCCGTTGGATTATGATCCACATCGCGATTTGGGTTTTGAGAAAGCATTCCATCTGGCCCTTCCAATAACGGAAGTCATTTCCGTTGTAAAACGGAGGTTGGACGGTGCTAAAACCCTCGAGATGGGCCATTAGAACAAAAGAAACAAGTAGACAAAAAACTAGCAATGACAAAAACACACAAGAAAGTACCAAGACTCGCGTCTTGGATTAGTAGTGTGGTAGAAAAACTAAGCGAACAAATTAAATTCGAAATAAATAGAAAAAAAGAAAAAAAAATATGTGAAAATGCTAGATTGATGGTTTCACCAAATTTTAGCACCCCCGGCTCTGATACCAATTGTTGGATCGAAGCGGATCGCTAGAGTAGGGGGTGAATAGCGATAAAACTTTTTTTTTTCGAGTTCGTATCAAAAACTGAGTAGATAATTAATTGCAGTGGAAATGTAAATGTAAAGTAAAAAGAGACAAAGGAGTTTTACTTGGTTCGTAGCCTTCGGCTACTACTCCAAGGCCCTAGCGGTCCTTGACCACGTACGGAGGGCAAAAACACTAAAGAACTCCTCCCCGTTAGAGGTAGGAGTTTAATCGATACAAGTAAAGCACAAAGCTTGAGGTAGAGGGACACCCCCCCTCTCCTCGTTACGATAAAAGCTCCAAAAATGAAAGTACTAAACTGAAATAAAACTCTAACCGACGTAATAAAATGAAAACAAATAAACCTAGACGTCGGAGAAGAAGCACTTCGTTGTCGGAGAAGTTGTAGTTTTGCTGAGGCTTTTGGAAGCTTAGAATTGATGATGAAACCCTAGGTTTGGCCCTCCTTTTATAGCTTTTGAGCCCCTTTTCGAGAGGAACCCTAGCCAATCACAATTGAGCACCAATCTCCTTGAAATGGGGTGATAAGCCTTGACTCCTCGAAGCTGATCATTGACCATCACCGAATGTCGACCTCAGCAATGATCACTTGACGCAATGAGTCCTCCAAGCCGGCAATGATCCGATACTAGCTGCAAGGCAAAGTTAGCTCAAAGAAAACATTATTTCGACGGCCTTCGACCATCCGATCTCGACCTAGACCATCGATGGGATGTCTTTGGTCGGATCTACGCTTAAGACCATCCCCGTAAGGAAGATACGACCTCACTTACGGTCGCACACACGAGCTTACCTCGATACTTACCATGTCGCTTTTGCTTCCGGCCTTCCACTCGATTCCTTCGGCTCCGTCCGAAGTCACTCGAGTGTCGCATGACCACCCGGCTTCTTCCGGGCGTCGCTAGCCTTCAGCTCAAACTTTAGCAATCTTCTACACACTCGATTTAGCTCGTGAGATAATGACATGAGCTTAACTTTGTATCGTTTGCTATAATCAAAACTCAGGTTCGACTTAGGTGCCTACTGTACCAACAATCTCGACAATTTCCTATGCTAATGCCATTATGATATTAGTCTCTTCTTCTTCTTCTCCTTCCTGAGGACAAATGTAGTCCTCCTCCCTCCATTATAAATTGTCATCCCCAATGTCTTCGGCCTTCCATCTCACTCTCATGGCTTCGACGGAACACCCCATCGAGATCTCATCAGATTCTGACTCTTTTGAGTTACATGACTGGTCTACTGAAGAAACTGAAGAGTCCGAGACACACTCGACGACAACTTCAGCCTTTTGCCCCTTCCTTCTCCATCCTTAACCACTGTTCGAACTCCGACCACAGGAAGGTCCTTCCGAGCCCCCTTCCCTTCCTTCCGCAATCGGGTCTAGAACCCTCCCTTTACGTGGGAATATACGGTAGGGGATCCTCGGGTCTCTGCTGAACTTCCTCCACTTCCACCGACCCTAGCTTTCATTCCAGTCCCTCCAGCGGGGACTCATCCACCTCCTTCTGCGGGAGCTCCACCAGCAATACCTCCAGTTCAAGGCGATCTCTATAAAGTCGTCTTAGTGCATTCTCCTCCGGAGGACCCTTCTGACGATCCTCCTATTTGTGACAACCCTAAAATCCTTGTATAATTATTAGCCTAAATGATGTAATTATGATCGAGAATATAAATAAAAGAAAAAAGAGGGTACCGAGACTTCTCTTTGTCATTTTCCTGTAAACGTAAAACAATTTCCATCAGAAAAGACTGCCATCCCATCTAAACATACTTCCCCTCACTACTTTCGTGGAATTTGAATCATCTTTCCCAGAGTTACTGCGCTAACAACTTTCACCCTGTGTCTTTACGTTTCTCCTTTTTTACTAGCATTTATTACTTTTACCTTCTCCGTGAGTTAATGCACCTTCTTCCCTCACCATTATAAGGACCTCAAGCCATCACTTGGTTAACATTCATCTTCTCTTCACCATGGAACAAACTTCTGAACAGGGTAGCAGCTCTTTTCCTTCTGAAAAAAAGACTGAAGAAAAATGCTATATCGCCGCTCTAGAGGAACAGGTTGGATATCTACAGCAACGCTTGTAGGAGGCTTCTACTAGCAACTACTCCCTGCGCCAACAACTAGCAGTATCCCAGAAGGTCTTATCCAATCACATCTTCATACAACAGTCTTACCTCCGGCAGCTACTACGCCAACCCAAGCCACACAAAGAGGCTCCTTCAGTACCTTCCACTAAGAACTATAATGCCCTAGGAATAAGGGCGTCTTTTGTTATTTTCTTCTTTTGGGGAAGTTGTAACATGTAACCCTTCCAAAGTAATGAACTTTCTGCAATATAAGCCTTCGCCTACATCCTTTCCCGCTTACCTTCTTCTTCCGACATTCCTCCGGCTGTGTCAAATTCTATACTTCTCTGGGATAATACAAAAATTAAATAAACAGACAACTCCTCCACCCTTTTATTACGCAAGGATTGCGGATACACTTCCATTGCACGAGAATGAAATAATCTATAACTGAGGAGCACTAAGTTCTTCCACCACCGCACGGGGATAAAAAATAATATATAACTAAGGAATACTCAGTTCTTCCATTCCACCACCGCATGGGGATAGAATAATAACATATAACTAAGGAATACTCAGTTCTTCCGTTCGGCCATCGCACGGGGATAAAATAATAATATATAAATGAGGAATACTCAGTTCCTCTGTTCCGCCACTGCACGGGGATAAAATAATATATAATTGAGGAATAAACTCAACTCTTCCATTCCGCCACCACACGAGGATAAGATAATAACATATAACTGAGTAATACTCAGTTCTTCCGTTCCACCACTGTACAGGGATAAAATAATATATAGTTGAGCAATAAACTCAACTCTTCCGTTCCGCCACCACACGGGGATAAAATAATAGATAGTTGAGGAATACACTCAACTCTTCTGTTCCGCCACCACACGGGGATAAAATAATAGATAGTTGAGGAATAATTCAACTCTTCCGTTATGCCACCACACGAGGATAAAATATTAGATAGTTGAGGAATACACTCAACTCTTTTGTTCCACTACCACACAACGATAAAATAATAGCATATAACTGAGGAATACTCAGTTCTTCCATTCTGCCATCGCACGGGGATAAAATAATAACATATAACTGAGGAATACTTAGTTCTTCTATTCCTCCATCCCACGGGGATAAAATAATAACATATAACTGAGGAATACTCAGTTCTTCCGTTCCATCACTGCACAGGGATAAAATAATATATAATTGAGCAATAAACTCAACTCTTCTGTTCCACCACCACACAAGGATAAAATAATAACATATAATTGAGGAATACTCAGTTCTTCCGTTCCGCCACAGCACGGGGATAAAATAATATATAGTTGAGGAATAAACTCAACTCTTCCGTTCTGCCACCACACGGGGATAAAATAATAGATAGTTGAGGAATACACTCAACTCTTCCCTTCTACCGGCACATGGGGATAAAATAATAACATATAACTGAGGAATACTCAGTTCTTCCATTCCACCATAGCACGGAGATAAAATAATATATAGTTGAGGAATAAACTCAATTCTTCAGTTCCGCCACCATACGGGGATAAAATAATAGATAGTTGAGGAATAATTCAACTCTTTTGTTCCACCTCTACACGGGGATAAAATATTAACATATAACTGAGGAATACTTAATTCTTCTATTCTGCCACCACACGGGGATAAAATAACAGCGATCAATGCCCTTCTGCGTAAAAAATACGTTAATCTTGACCCCAGGATCTACCTTCGTACTATCATCATCTCTTCATTCATCTTGAAGTTGGATACCATCGTTCACTTCATCATATTAAAACAAGGGTTTTAGCAGACAACAGGCCATTAAAGGAATAAATCATCACTTCCCTTTTTCCCCGAGGTCCCTTTTATAACTTAGTAGCCCAATTAATATCACAAGCCCATTTAACACCCCCTTCCCTATAAGACGCTTCAACTTTCCTCTTCTTCTCTTTCATCTTTTCTATTTGCCTTTTCGTCTTTTCCTTCTTCTTGATCCTTCTTTCTTGTCCCCGCCATCTTTCGGCGTTTCAACCATTAACTCTAGTACCTCTTTTCTTTCTCCGACAAGCAGGATATATTCCTTTTTCCAATGGGAAATGGCAAAGCCCTTCCAATAATCCAGGCGGACTGAGGGCCAATAGATAGCAACCCTTTCACCTTCACCTTCTCCCTTATCTTCATCCATCACCACCACGCCTGTCTCCTCTCTTGCTTCTCCTCATCATTCTTCTGAAATCCCTATCTCCCCTGCTTCAGATGAGATTAGGGTAACCAATCCATCCTCATCTCCAATGTTACTTATAAACCCTAACTCTCCCATCTTTTCCTCTTCCGCCATGGGTATCAGGAAATCACCACCTTCCTCATCGCAACCTAAGGATGAACACAGAGAGGTGGTGCGTCAATGCATATCGACAACAGAGGTCTTTGCGTCCCCTCCTCCTCTTTCCCCGGAGCATTCTCTTGCCCTTGAACCCATGATAGTCGAGATCCCCCCCTCATCATTTTCCCCCGATGCCTAGGATGTGGGGGACTTTTCTTCTCTTTTGGACACAGACCAGGTGTTGGGATATATACTGAAAAGTGTATCTTTTGTATGCACATTTTTATTTTGAAATAAGAATCACATGATCATTGTTTGAAGATTTATTGTTATGCATTTTGTCTACTACATTATATTGTAGATAACAAGGTGTGTAGTGTCACACGGGAGATCATGTTATCAGTTCCTTATAAAGTATAAGTAAAGGCTCACAACCGAGATGATTATGGACAAACCATTAGTATGGTTGTAGTGTAATTTGGTATTGGTATGTCTTGACCATAGAATTACACTAGTATACTTTGTGTGTATTGAGCAGGACCGATATAGAGGTGATTCGATTTATTGCCGACTACATAATCGAATCGGACCTCAGATATTATGTTCATGCTCTTAATCCTGATATAATAACGGGCATATATACTTACTATTCATTTCTTTGATTTACCAATGGGCGAGATTTATAGAGTAAATCGATAGGCTCAATAAGTTGGGAAATGATATTATTTATATGGTGTCTCATTGATTATAGGAGAAAACCGTGCCCTATATATTATGATGATGATGTCCCCTTGAGGAGCTCATAAGGTTCATCATGTAAACCCTGCAGGCGGACTTGGTCTGACATGATGATATAGTTGAGTGGTACTACTCATGAAGTTAGATGTTGATTAATTAATTGTCAGTAAATTAATTAATTGACGAACATTCAAGATTATAAACACGGGGAGATATATGTATAAATAATATATGAAGCCCATATTAACGTATGGGGGTTGGTGAGGTAGATCAATGATAATCCTCTAGTGGAATGGATAATCATTAATAGATCGGACTTTATGTGGGCTTGATCCATTGGGTGGCCAAGATCCAACTCCTCCTCATGGTCCCTATTGTAGCCTATTAAAACCTCATGGAGCCATAGATCCGGTGGTGGAAAATGGAACTCTAGATCCGACGGTGGAGATTAAATCTCTAGATCTGACGACTGAGATTAAATCTCTAGATCCGACGGTTGAGATTAAATCCCTAGATATGATGGTGGAGATTACAAGGAGGTTTAAGCCTAACTCTATAAATAAGGGCTCATGGCTTGGGAGACAACTCATTGAAGGGAGATTAGGGTTTTTTCTTCCTTAGCTTGGGCGGCAAGAAACAAGTGGGCGGCTAGGGTTTTGGAGGTGTCTTGGGCGGCAACACAAGAGGAAGGTTTTCCTATCTTCCTAGGGTTTTGGATGGCGCACATCTTCTCTATTCCTCTCCTTGGCTGGCATCCAATCTTCTTCCTCTCATCCTTGCCTGGTGGCAAGGGGCTAGGGTCTCTTCCCTTGGAGCTTTTGGCCGGCGCCCATACTCCTTGTTCTCTCCTTGGCTGGCGGTAATCACCAAGCAAGGAGGCTTGGTGGTCGGTTCTAGATAGGAGAAGAGTTTTGTTTTATTCTTCCTTTTATTCAGAGCAAGCTAAGAAAGGAAGAACATGATCTAGGAGGCTTCGACTTTTGGAAGATCGTCGCCCACACGACGTCCAAAAGGAGGAAGGACATACAATAGAAGATCGAGAGGTATAATGCTTGTTTATGTTCTTTTGTATTATGTCTACAATTGTTTTCAATAATATGTGGCTAATTTACTTGGACCCCGAATACAAACATAAAAATCGACGATCCTTACATCGTCTATTCTGCGACTATTCGAAGAATAGAGGTAGGTTGCTTGAACAACAAGTTTGTTCAAGTGACCACTCTAATTGAATAGCACGACGATGAAATGGTTGCTTGGGTAATCCCTTTTTTTTAGGATTAATTTTTTTAATCTAGGGATATCGATGGGATTGTCATGAACAAGCGACCAAGTAGAAGAGGGAAGCGAAGTTTCCTACCTTCAAGTGGTATCATAGCTTTGGTTCCGCAAAACCTTCAAGAGGTATCAGATCCACAGTTTCCAGTTTTGTGTGTTTAGGATTGGGTTACTTTTATGGACTTTTAATATATTATATGTGTCAGATAATAGTAGGATGTGCATAGGTTAACTTTTTGGTTGCAGGCATAGGATCCAACTTTTATGGCCATATGTGTGTATGTGATTGTATGTGTGTAATTGTATATTTTTTGAATCCTCGAGGTTGACGAGGCTAGTATTTAATTTTTGTAATTAGATACAACATTGTTTAGCAACTCAATTATTTTAGTTTAATTTCGATCTAGATTTCATGTACACTCCTTCGAGGAGTGTAAGATCGATGGATATAAATTAAAATAGTTAGTCTCGGCTCGGATCTCCGGATGGCTTGTACATGGCGTAGGGGGGAGCGGACGAGATGGCGATACGATAGGAGGCATATTGGAGACAAAGCCATAATAGTTGGAAAATATTTCTTTTCATATTTATTGCTTATTTTTTGATATGCATGTCATAGGCTAGAAAATTCCTCAATTTTAAATTACTAAGTGGGAGAGGGATATTTTTATAAATTCCCATGACCTCCATTACGATTTGACATGTGATGCAAACAAACTTGCATGTCGACTCTGAGTGTCTTCCTCCCCATCAGATGAGTTTGTTTTGCAGATCACAGGGTCGAATATGGCTATAGGAAATTATTTAGGAGCATGTGTACTTCCCCATCGGAAGGCACATAACCTGAGATAATTTTCTTGGTATCGAGTAATGGTGAACACTTAGATGCAAATAGGAGTATCCTCCCCATCGGAGTCACTGCTTTTATTTGTAGGGCTGAAGAGAAACCAACTATTAATTTTATTTTTCAAAAAGTTAGGTTGACAAGATAGTAAAATTAATGGGTAAAACCTCCTCTTAAAAATGTAGATTTCGTATACGTCCACACTATCGTGGCATACAATATTCTCGGTGTTTTGAGGTGTTGGTTCATTTTAAAAAAAAATTATTTGAGGAATCAAAATTTTTTTGAAATCTAATGTTTTGATCTATGTGATTCTTAGGTTTTTTCAAAATGACTTTCAACCCGCTTGCTGTGATACTAAAAGAAAATAAACTTACTGGACCCAATTATGTTGATTGGAAGAGGAATCTTGACATTGTCTTGACTACTAAGGAATACAAATATGTACTCCTCGAAGAGTGCCCTCCTAAGTCTGTGGATGATTCTGGGGAAAAGGAGAAGGAGAGTTATAAGAAGTGGATTAAGGCCGATGAGATGGCGTGGTGTTACATTTGGCATCTATGTCAAATGTACTACAACATCAGCATCAAGCCATGCCCACTGCTTATGACATGATGCTCAATCTCAAAGAGCTTTTCGGACACTAGAATTGGGCTGCTAGGCAGGAAGCCATGAGGAACTTGATGACGACCACCATGATCGAGGGAACACCCGTGAGGGATCATGTTCTCAAGATGATGGCTCATTTGAATAAGCTAGAAGTCCTCGGAGCTGAGATCGATGGGGAAACCCAAGTCGATATCATTCTCCAGTCTCTACATAGGAGGTTTGAGCAGTTTCTTCTGAACTACAACATGAACAAGAGATTGTATTCGTTGGTGGGGCTTCTGACAAAACACCAGGCAACAGAAGGGCTTTTTCGTCAGAGTGCTCAGGCACAGGCCATGGTCGCCCAAAAGGTTTCTGCTTCTAAGCCGAAATCCAAGAAGAAGAAGAAACAAGTTGGGGCAAAGGTGGCGGGAGGAACTCAGGGAGGAGTGAAGAAGCCGAAAGGCAAGTGATTCACTGCAAGTAGACTGGACACTGGAAGAAGGACTGCCCTAATCGGAAGTAGAACAAAGGTATATCTTTTGGTCTAGTCGTTGAAACATGTTTAGCGGTGTTATCTACTGGCACCTAGTGTGTAGATACGGGATCCACTGATCATGTCTATAATACTTTACAGGGGTTCCAGAAAACCAGACGACTAGCTGAGGGGGAGATTACCGAATACTTGGGTGATGCCACGAAAGTGGCGGCTATTGCAGTGGGAGATGTTTATTTGTCTTTTGAGAGGAATAAAGTTTTCGTTCTTAAAAATTGCCTTTATGTACCTTTATTTAGAAAGAATTTGATTTTGGTTTCTAAATTGTTTATGGATGGATATTTTATTTCTTTTAATGAAAGAGTTGTTATAAAAAGGAATAGGGAGATTATCTGTTCTGGTGCATTGTTAGGAAATTTATATACACTTGAACCAAAAGCTCCCACGATGCAAATAGAAGTAAATAACTCATCCTCTAATTCCAATAAGAGAAAAGAACCTTCGAAGATGAACCAAACATACCTTTGGCATCTAAGGCTAGGTCATATTAACCTAAGCAGAATTCAAAGGTTGATAGTTGATGGACCTCTGGGTTCATTAGTGGTGGAAGATTTCCCAACCTGCGAATCTTGCTTGGAGGGTAAAATGACCAAGAAGCTTTTTAAGGCCAAGTGGTATAGAGCCAAAGATGTGTTGGAATTAGTTCATTCTGATTTGTGTGGTCCTATGTCTATCCAGGCTAGAGGTGGTTTTGAATATTTTGTCTCTTTCATAGACGATTATTCAAGATATGGATACATTTACTTGATGCGCCGCAAGTCTGAATGCTTTGACAAGTTCAAATAATTCAAGGCTGATGTGGAGAAACATCAGGGTAAAAGTATCAAGACACTACGATCTGATCGTGGTGGTGAGTACCACTTGGGAGAGTTTAGGAATTACTTATCAGAGGCTAGGATTCAATCCCAATTGTCTGCACCTGGCACACCCCTGCAGAGCGAAGGAATAGGACTCTTATGGAGATGGTTAGATCAATGATGAGTTATTCTGAATTGCCAGATTCATTCTGGGGGTATGATCTGTATACAACTGTGTATATTCTGAACTTGGTTCTATCTAAATCAGTACCTTCTACTCCAACAGAATTGTGGAATGGGCGAAAGCCTCGTCTGGGACATATTCGGATTTGGGGGAGTCCAACACATGTGCTGAAGGCAGATGTTGGTAAGTTGGAACCTCATACAGAAGTACGTATGTTCGTTGGCTACCCTAAAGGAATGAAAGGTGGTTTGTTTTATAGTCCTCAAGATAAGAGGGTGATCCTTAGCACAACCACCAGATTTCTAGAGGAAGACTATGTGATGATCCACAAGGTTGAATTGAAAGGGGAAGTCACTACTTCAATACCACCGGTACAAGAGGATATATCACAAGTCACTGTACCGCGTGTCACAGAGGATACACATGTGATACCTCATTGCAGTGGGAGGGTTGTGAGACAGCCTGATAGATTCATATTCTTGGGAGAATCTTCTGATTTGGCCCCTGACAAACATGAACCTGATCCCTGGACATATGATGAGGCAATCCAAGATAAAGATGCAGTATCTTGGCAAAGTGCAATGAATGCTGAGATTGAATCTATTGATTCAAATCAGGTCTAGGAGCTAGTAGAACCAACCAATGGTGTAAAAACCATTGGATGCAAGTGGATCTACAAAAGAAAGAGAGAGGAATAGACGGGAAGGTTGAGACCTTCAAAGCGAGGCTTGTTGCCAAGGGGTATACTCAGAAAGAGGGTATCAATTAAGAGGAGATATTTTCGCTGGTAGCCATGCTTAAGTCTATCCGGATTCTCTTATGTATTATTGCTCATATGGATTATCCGGTGTAGCAGATGGATGTCAAGATAGCTTTCCTTAATGGAAGTCTTGAGGAAAACATCTATATGAAGCAACTAGAGGGATTCATTGCAAAGGGCAAAGAGCATCTTGTGTGCAAGCTTAATCGGTCCATTTATGGATTGAAGCAAACTTCGAGGTCTTGGAACATACACTTTGATGAGGTAATCCAGTCTTATGGATTTATTCAAAGTCCGGATGAGTATTGTGTATACAAGAGATGTGACGGAAATGTAGTGGTATTTCGTGTACTATACGTAGATGATATTTTGTTAATTGACAACAATGTCAAGGTATTATCGGACGTAAGAGTATGGTTGTCCAAACAGTTTGATATGAAGGACTTGGGAGAAGTGGGACACATCCTTGGGATCAAGGTTATAAGGGATCGCAGGAAAAGGATGTTGTGCTTATCTCAAGCTTCATACATAGACACCATTATGGATCGTTTTAGCATGCATAACTCCAATAAAGGTTTTCTACCTTTCAGGCATGGAGTTCCTTTATCTAAGGAGATGTGTCCTAGAACATCTGAGGAGATGGAGGAGATGAAGGCGGTTCCTTACACTTCAGCAGTAGGAAGCCTCATGTATGTTATGCTATGTACGAGACTGGATATCTGCTTTGCCGTCGGCATGGTTAGTAGATATCAGAGTAATCCAGGACAGGGACATTGGACTGTGGTAAACCATATATTGAAGTAACTGAGAAGGACTAGGGATTATATGCTAGTATACTAGGCTAACCAATTTCTCCCTATGGGTTACACATATTCCGACTTCCAATCAGATAGGGATAACAGTAAGTCTACCTCAGGTTTTGTGTTTACTTTGGGAGGTGGAGCCATTGTATGGAGGAGTGTCAAGTAGAAATGCGTGGCGGACTCTACCATGGAAGCTGAGTATGTGGTCGTCTCTGAGGCGGCCAAAGAAGTTGTATGGCTCAGGAAATTCTTGATGGACTTAGATGTAATTCCTGGTTTGCCCAAAACTATCACAATTTATTGTGATAATAGTGGTGCAGTTGCAAACTCGAAGGAACCACGAGCCCATAAGGCAAGTAAACACAAAAATCGCAAGCACCACCTGATATGAGAAATCGTAAAGAGACTAGAAGTTGTTGTGACCAATATTGCATCGGAGGATAACCTGACAGATCCTTTCACTAAGGCCCTTCCAGCGATAGCTTTTGATAGGCATGTGGAGGGAATGGGAATCAAATGTATGGAAGTTTGAGGAACGCATAGTCTTTTAGTATTAGTGGGAGATTGTTGGGATGTATACTGAAAAGTCTATCCTTTATATGAACATCTTTATTTTGAAATAAGAATCACATGATCATTGTTTGCATATTTATGGTTATGCATTTTGTCTAATACATTACATTGTAGATAACATGGTGTATAGTGTCACACGGGAGATCATGTTATCAGTTCCTTGTAAAGTATAAGTAAAGTCTCACAACCGAGATGGTTATGGACAAACCATTGGTATGGTTGTAGTGTAATTTGGTTTTGGTTTGTCTTGATCATAGAATTATACTAGTACACTTTGTGTGTATTGAGCAGGACTGACATAGAGGTGATTCGATTTATTGCTGACTACATAATCGAATCGGACCTCAGATATTATATTGTACATGGTCTTAATCCCGATATAATAATAGACACATATACTTAGTATTCAATTTTTTGATTTACCAATGGGCGAGATTTATAGAGTAAATCGATAGGCTCGATAAGTTGGGAAATGATATTATTTATATGGTGTGCCATTGATTATAAGAGGAAACTGTGTCCTATATATTATGACGATGATGTCCCCTTGAGGAGATCATAAGGTTCATCATTTAACCCTGCAGGTGGACTTGGTCCGGCATAATGATAAGTTTGAGTGGTACTACTCATGGAGTTAGTGTAAGGATGTATACTGAAAAGTCTATCTTTTGTATGAACATCTTTTATTTTGAAATAAGAATCACATGATCATTGTTTGCATATTTTTATGGTTATGCAATATTGTCTCATACTTTACATTGTAGATAACATGGTGTGTGGTGTCATACAGGAGATCATGTTATCGGCTCCTTGAAAAGTATAAGTAAAGGCTCACAACCGAGATGGCTTTGCATAAACCATCGGAATTGTTGTAGTGTGATTTGGTATTGGTTTGTCTTGACCATAGAATCACACAAGTACACTTTGTGTGTATTGAGCAGGACCGATATAGAGGTGATTCGATTTATTGCTGACTACATAATCGAATCGGACCTCAGATATTATTTAGTACATGCTCTTAATCCGGATATAATAACGGGCACATATACTTAATACTCATCTCTTTGATTTACCAATGGGCGAGATTTATAGATTAAATCGATAGGCTCGGTAAGTTGGGAGATGATATTATTTATATGGTGTGCCGTTGATTATAGGAGGAAACTGTGTCCTATATATTAGGATGATGATGTCCCCTTGAGGAGCTCATAAGGTTCATCATGTAAACCCTACAGGTGGACTTGGTCCGGCATGATGAAAAGGTTGAGTGGTACTACTCAAGGAGTTAGATGTTGATTAATTAATGGTCAGTAAATTAATTAATCGACGGACATTCGAGATCTTAAATGTTGGGGATCGAACGATCGGCTAGAGGGGGGTGAATAGCCCTCTTCCGTTGTGTGGTGGAATTCTCTCGTTCGTTTGCTCGTCTACACAATCGTTAGCGCAAACGGAAGCATAATCAATAAAGACAAAGCAATAAACGAAAATACAAACGCTAACAAAGAAGATGTAACGTGGTTCACGGCTACGCCGCTAATCCACGATCCCGATTCGTCCGAGGTGAATCACTCCTTCAAAGCCAATCACTATTGGTCTCTCCTTTGCACCAAGCTAGGTGGAGGTAACCTTTACAAATCAAGCACACTCCTTCTTTTTTAATAGATGTGAAAGAAAGCTAAGAGAAGGAGTTTGAATCTTGTGGATCACTTGGATGGTCGTTTAGAACTTAAGCATTAACCTCCCAAAGCTCTACACCCTCTCTTTTTATAGAGAGGGCTGATTTCTTCCCGTTGGCCGCCACTAGTCGACTGCTGCCCTTGGCAGTCGACTGCCGCCACTCCAACGGCCTCCGAACACGTCGGATCTCGACGGTTGTAGTCCAACGGAACACCTAGCAGTCGACTGATGGACCTCACCAGTCGACTGCTGCCTCCGTAGTCGACTGCCCAGTCGGCTACGAGCGGTTCTGTGCCCACGACATCCTCTGGCAGTCGACTGCCATTCCATGGCAGTCGACTGGTGGGCCTAAACCCATCAGTCGGATACTACAGAGCAGTCGATTGCCATTACATGGCAGTCGACTAGTGCCATGTGAAACTCAAACTTAACATAAGTTTGAGCTTCCGACGGTCGGGTAAACCTTAACCCTTGCGATCAAGTCTCTGACACTTAGCCATTCAACCAAGTTCACCTAATGAGCTACTTACATTTCACTCATTCTCTCATCTCACTTGAAGTCCCTCGCCGAAGTTCTCTTCGTTCGCGGCCACGTCCCTCGGCAGCATCAGGCGCACGGCTCTGCAATGCCCCTTCGAGTCTCTTGCCTCTGAAGTCTTCTTCCTTGGCTTCACTTCAAATCATCTCGTTCGGCGGTCCCTCGAATGCTCCAAGCGCACGGCTTCCGCAAAGTCATCCTTCACCGACTCAAGGACCGATGTTGTGAGGGTGAACCCACCATGGCTCCATGTGCGAATTACTAAGTCCTGCAAGACTCCAACGCACATATCAAATAACAATATCATCCTAACTTAAACCCTTTGACACACACATCAAAACCTTATCATGGCAAGAGATTGCCCTAACAATCTCCCCCTTTTTGATATGTGGCAATCCGTTTAAGTTATGTAAAAACATTTGATGAAAATTCTAAGGTAAGAAGGCATGTAAACATAAACATGATATAGCAACATGCAACTCCCCATAAAAATTTTCTCTCCCTATCATAAGCATAATCATTTCTCCCCCAAAATATATTCCCCGTTACTTTAACATACATTTCTCCCCCTTTGACACCATCAAAAAGATTAATCCTAATTTATAAACTCATGGAATCAAGTCTAATAGAAAGAGAACACCAAACACATGATTAAAATCTGAAATTAGAAAATATTGGGCTGTTTTTCATATGAGCAGTCGACTGCTATCAGTATGGCAGTCGACTGGCACAATGGTTTCCGAAATTCTGATTTTCTGGGTGAATTTTAGAAATGCATTAAAAATTATAGAAAATTTAAAAAATCATGAAATTTGAGGAACCTATTTCTTTTAAGTATATCTATTAATGAAAAATAGTTTTTCAAGAAAAATCATTATATTTTCTGAGATTTGCAAAAAATCCAAAGGCTTTAAAAACCACTAGTTTTTGAGCATGTTAGTATCCATTTTAACACCTAGTATTGCTTAGGATTGTTTCAAAACATGAATACATGGATTTTAAAGTAAGAAATTGTTTTGAAAACATATGAAATATCCAACCATGATCTTTGGGCAATATGTATATGAATTAAACATAAGCCTTCCCCATTATTGGTCTATTATTGCTATTTTGATACTTTAAATGACCATCTAAATGGCATAGGCATTAGTGGACATTTGTATCATCCTAACATCTCACCCATGCTAAGTTTTCAATCAAAGTAGCCTATGGTGAGTGTGAGATGCATCCTAGGGGGTATTTGTATATACTTAACCATTATATTCATACAATTCTATCAAGGTTAAGTATCAACCTACCAATCCTCATGATCATAAAGATATATATGACTTAATTTCACATTATGATCATGAAATACATGTATTCATTGAATTGTTCTCATGCATTAGGTATTATATGATAATAAACAAAATATCACCTAAGGAATGATTTAAACCCTATTTCTTATGATGATGTGCCAAATATCAAAATCATAAATCATGATTGCATATATACATAGCAATTACATTAATCATCATGATTTAAGCATTATTATTTATTATGGGCATGTTATCATCACCCAACACTATTCTAAAAATGTTGTCCCGCCATCCTAAGTCAACCAAAATATGATATAGGTCAATTCCATATGGTTGACTACCCTAGGGTTTTTCTAACCCTTAAGGATGGATTTTGGAACCCAAAATAAGTTCTTGCCTATTAGTTCACTAGATACTCCTTGGGGATCCATTTCCTAGCTATTACTTTCTTCTTATCTTGTCCCCTAGCTATTAAACATTTATAGGCCTTTTCATTTTTCTTTTCTTTATAACCTAGGCCTTTTTTATTAAAACTTTCCCTTTGGCTCCCTATAATCATATTCAATGTATTTGAGCCAATTGTAAACTTTTCTAGGGCTTTTGTCAAATAGTCTACCTTTTCCCTTAATGCCCTATTTTCTTCTATGCATGCATCATTTACATCTAATGGCATGTAATTATCATGTGAGCAAGCATCATCATTATCATCATTAACACATGCTTTTTCTAGTTTTTGTTCTAAATCCATAATTTGTTCAAGCATGCATTTGTTCTTTTTCTTGGCTCTAAATAAGTCCTTAGTGAGGCTAGAAATCATGGACATAATTTGTTTAGGGGGTAGATTAGTTACCTCACTTACCAAGTCCTCTTCTTCGCATGAGGATGTAGAGGAGGCTCCCCCTTCACTTGAGCTCTCTCCACTATAGCTTGATTCTTCATTTTCAGTGGAGGAGCAATCCAAGTCGTCGAAGGCCATCAAGGCCAAATTGGTGACAAAGGCATTTTCCTCATCCGATGATGATGAGGAGGATGAGGATGGGTCATCCCAAGTTCTTGCCTTTAGAGCTTTGGTCTTCCCCTTTTCTTTTGTCTTCTTCTCCTCTTTCTTCTTGCTCCCCTTCTTCTTCTTCTTTTCTTCCTTCTTTTTCTTCTCTTCCTTGCTCTTGTTTAGGAGGGGACAATTGTCCCTTATGTGTCCCTCTCCTTGGCAATTGTAGCATATGACCTTCCCCCTTGGTCTTCTATTCCTATCATTTGATTTATGAAAATGAAAACCTTTTGAAGCACGTCTTACCCTCCTTACCATATAGGCTTCTTCGGTTCTATCCATGGAGGAGGAGGAAGACGCTTTGTCATCAGAGGAGGAGGAGATCTCTATCTTCTTCTTCCCCTTATTTGCCAACAATGCTACTCCCCTTGAAGGTTGTATTTTTGGATCTTCTTGTATTCCTTAAAGCCTAGATTCATGTAATTCCATAGTGGAGAAAAATTCATCTAGAGTACTTACCTCTAGATTCTTTGAAATGTAAAATGAGTCCACCATTGAACTCCACTTGGATGATGGGGGGAAAGCATCTATTGCCTTCATTATCATATCGCGATTGGAGAGCCTTTCTCCTACACTTGTTAGTCCAATTAAAATTTCTTTGAATCTAGAATGCAAAGAAGTTACCTTTTCTCCCTTTTCTAATTTAATGTTGGATAGTTAGGAGCGGAGGAGATCTCTCCTTGCTAGCTTCGCCTCGGATGTGCCTTCATGAAGCTCAATTAGCTTCTCCCACATCTCCTTGGCACTTAGGCATTCTCCTATTCGGTTGATTTCTTGTTGGGGGAGCACATTGAAGAGATGATGCTTGGCTTTTGAATTTGCAAGGTGCTCTTCCCTTTGCCTTTTGGTCCACCTAGAATTCTCTATTGGCTTCCCCTCTTCATCCCTAGGCAAAACGAAACCGAATTCCATTGTAATCATAATATCAAAATCCGTTTCGAAAAATACCTCCATTCGCTTCTTCTACCAAGCGAATTCTCCTTCAAACTTCGGAGGATGGATGTTGGAGCTGGCCATTTTGAAAGTTGCTTGTTGTGGCGGTTAGTCCTCGACAAGCTTTCCTTGCCTCTGATACCACTTGTTGGGGATCGAACGACCGACTAGAGGGGGGTGAATAGCCCTCTTCCGTTGCGTGGTGGAATTTTCTCGTTCGTTTGCTCGCCTACACAATCGTTAGCGCAAGCGGAAGCATAAACAATAAAGACAAAGCAATAAACAAAAATACAAACGCTAACAAAGAAGATGTAACGTGGTTCACGGCTACGCCGCTAATCCACAATCCTGATTCGTCCGAGGCGAATCACTCCTTCAAAGCCAAACACTATTGGTCTCTCCTTTGCACCAAGCTAGGTGGAGGTAACCTTTACAAATCAAGCACACTCCTTCTTTTACAATAGATGTGAAAGAAAGCTAAGAGAAGGAGTTTGAATCTTGTGGAGCACTTGGATGGTCGTTTAGAACTTAAGCATTAACCTCCCAAAGCTCCACACCGTCTCTTTTTATAGAGAGGGCTGATTTCTTCCCGTTGGCCGCCACCACGATCACGCCTCGCGGCCGATCGCCGCTCCTAACGGGCCTCCGAACACGTCGGATCCCGACCGTTGTAGTCCAATGGAACACTTGGCAATGATCGATGGACCTCACCGACGATCGCTACCTCCGTAGTCGACGCCTGGCCACGAGCGGTTCTGTGCCCACGACATCCTCTGGCAGTCGACTGCCATTCCATGGAAGTCCACTGCTTGGCCTAAACCCATCAGTCGGATACCAGTCGAACACACTCGACTCAGAGCAGTCGACTGCCATTACATGGCAGTCGACTGGTGCCGTGTGAAACTCAAATATAACATAAGTTTGAGCTTCAGGCGGTCGGGTAAACCTTAACCCTTGTGGTCAAGTCTCCGACACTCAGCCATTCGGCCAAGTTCACCTAATGAGCTACTTACATTTCACTCATTCTCTCATCTCACTCGAAGTCCCCCGCCGAAGCTCTCTTCGTTCGCGGCCACGTCCCTCAGCAGCATCAGGCGCACGGCTCTGTAATGCCCTTCGCGTCTCTTGCCTCCGAAGTCTACTTCCTTGGCTTCACTTCAAATCATCTCGTCCGGCGGTCCCTCGGATGCTCCAAGCGCACGGCTTCCGCAAAGTCATCCTTCTCCGACTCAAGGACCGAGGTTGTGAGGGTGAACCCGCCAAGGCTCCATGTGCGAATTACTAAGTCCTGCAAGACTCCAACGCACATATCAAATAACAATATCATCCTAACTTAAACCCTTTTCCACACACATCAAAACCTTATAATGGCAAGAGACTGCCCTAACATTGAACACGAGGAGAAAATCTACAAATAATATATGGAGCCCATATTATCATATGGGGGTTGGTGAGGTAGATCAATGATGAACCTTTAGTGGATTGGATCATCATTAGTGGATCGGACTTTATGTGGGCTTGATCCATGGGTGGCCAAGACCCAACTCCTCCTCATGGTCCCTAATATAGCCTATTAACACCTCATGATGCTTAGATCCAATGGATAGAAACAAAACTCTAAGATCCATTGGTAGAGATTAAATCTCTAAGATCCGACGGTTGAGATTAAATCTCTAGATCCGACGGTTGAGATTAAATCCCTAGAACCAATGGAGGAGATTAATTCATGACTTATCCCCAAACTCTATAAAAGGTGGCCATGGGGTTGGCTTGAACATCATCAAGAGGAAAGCTAGGGTTTGGGCGGCAAGGAGCAATCCTATTTGAGATAGGATTGGGATTAGGGTTTTGAGGCTGGGGTGGCACCAAATAAGGAAGGTTCTTTCTCTCTTC
This sequence comes from Wurfbainia villosa, assembly GCA_025175895.1. Lineage (NCBI taxonomy): Eukaryota > Viridiplantae > Streptophyta > Magnoliopsida > Zingiberales > Zingiberaceae > Wurfbainia > Wurfbainia villosa. Next base: position 32,021,852 of record CM045995.1, read on the forward strand.
TTCTTCCTCTTTGGTATACCTATTCTTCTTTCTCTTTTATTCATTGCTTGTGTTTGTTTTTCAAATATAAGCATGTTATATTTCTATAAATAGGCTAAATAATACTTGGATCCCGAGTATAAACACAAAAATCGGTGATCCGGACATCGTCTATTTCGCGGCTACTCGTAGAATAGAGGATGGTCGCTTGAACAACTAGTTTGTTCAAGTGACCTCTCTAAACGAATAGCACGACGATGACTTGATTGCTTTGGGAATCTCTTTTGTCTAGGATTAAATTTTTTAATCCAGGGACATCGAAGGGATCACCATGGTCAAGCAACCGAGGTGAAGGGGAAGCGAAGTTTCCCCTCATGGATTCGACAAGGGAAATCCCTTCAATTGGTATCAGAGCTTTCGGGCAAAACCTTTCAATTGGTATTAGAGCCAAGGTTTCCGGTTTTGTGTGTTTAGGATTCGGTTAATTTTTATGCACTTTTTCATATATTATATGTGTCGGATAATAGTAGGATATGCATAGTTTAACTCTTTGGTTGCAGGCATAAGATCCGACTATTATGGCCATATGTGTGTATGTGATTTTATGTGTGTAAATATTTATTTTGTTGAATCCTCGGGGTTGACGAGGCTAGTATTTAGTTTTTGGTAAATTAAATATGTCATTGTTTAGCCGCTCTTTATTTTATTTTACTTTCGATCTAGATTTCATGTACACTCCCTCGTTGAGTATAGGATCGATGGATGTAAATTAAAATAGGATTTAGTCTCGGCTCAGATCTCCGGATGGCTCGTACATGGCGTAGGAGGAGCGGACGAGATGGCGATGCGACCGGAGTCATATTGAAGATAAAAGCCATAATAGTTGGAAAATAATTTATTTTTCATATTTATTGCTTTTTGATTGATATGCATGTCGTAGGCTAGGAAAATTCCTCAATTTCAAATTACTAAGTGGGAGAGGGATATTTTTATAAATTCCCGCAGCCTCCATTACAATTTGACAAGTGATGCAAACAAACTTGCGCGTCGGCTCTGAGTTCCTTCCTCCCCATCGTATGGGTTTGTTTGCGGATCACAAGGTCAAATATGGTTATAGGAAATTATCAAGGAGCGTGTGTACTTGCCCATCGTAAGGCACATAACCCGAGATAATTACCTTGGTACCAAGTAATGGTGAACACTTAGATACAAATATAAGTATCCTCCCCATCGGAGTCACTGCTTTTATTTGTAGGGACGAAGAGAAACCAACTATTAATTTTACTTGTCAAAAAGTTAGGTTGACAAGATAGTAAAATTAATGGGTAAAACCTCCTCTTAGAAATGTAGAATTCGTATACGTCCACACGATCGTGGCATGCGATATTCTCGGTGTTTAGAGGTGTTGGATGATTTTGAAATTTTAATGTTTGAGGAATCAATAATTTTTTGAAATGTACAATAATGATCTATGTGATTCTTAGAATTTTCAAAAATGACTTTCAGTCCACTTACTATGATACTAAAGGAAACAAACATACTGTACCCAAATAATATTGATTGGAAAAGAATCTAGATATTGTCTTATCTGCTAAGGAGTACAAGTATGCACTCTTTGAAGAGTGTCCTCAAACCATGGTTGCTCAAAAAGGTTTCTACTTCTAAGCCGAAAGGCAAGAAGAAGAAGAAACAAGGTGAAGCAAGGTGGTGGGAGGATCTCATGGAGGAGTGAAGAAGCCGAAAGGCAAGTATTTCACTTGCAAGCAGGATGGACATTGGAAGAAGGACTGTCCCAGTCCGAAACAGAGCAAAGGTATATCCTTTGGACTAGTCATTGAAACATGATTAGAGGTGTTATCTACCGGCACCTGGTGTGTAGATACGAGAGCCACTAATCATGTCTGTAACACTTTGCAGGGGTTCCAGGAAACCCGACGACTAGCTAAAGGGAAGATTACCATTTACCTGGGCAATGTCATGAAGGTGGCGGCTGTTGCAGTGGGAGATGTTCATTTATCTTTTGAGAAAAATAAACTTTTGGTTCTTAAGAATTGCCTTTATGTACCCTTATTTAGAAAGAATTTAATTTCAATTTCTAAATTATTTATGGATGGATATTCTATTTCTTTCAATGACAGAGTTGTTATAAAAAGAGATAGGGACATTATCTGTTTGGGTACATTGATAGGAAATTTGTACACACTGGAACCAAAACCTCCCACGATGCATATTGAAGTTAATAACTCATCTTCTAATTCCAATAAGAGAAAAGAACCTTCGAAGATGAACCAAACATATCATTGGCATCTTAGGCTTGGTCACATTAACCTAAGAAGGATTTAAAGGTTGATAGCTGATGGACCTTTGGGTTCATTAGTGGTGGAGGATATCCCAAACTGTGAATCTTGCTTGGAGGGTAAGATGACCAAGAGGCCTTTTAAGGCCAAGGGGTATAGAGCCAAAGATGGGTTAGAATTGGTTCATTCTGATTTGTGTGGTCCCATGTCTATCCAGGCTAGAGGTGGTTTTGAGTATTTCGTCTCTTTTATAGACGATTACTGAAGATATGGATACATTTACCTGATGTGCCGCAAGTCTGATTGCTTTGACAAGTTCAAAGAATTCAAGGCTGATGTGGAGGAATGTCAAGGTAAAAGTATCTAGACACTACGATCTGATCGTGGTGGTGAGTACCTCTTGAAAGAGTTTAGGAACTACTTATCAGAGGCTAGGATTCAATCCCAATTGTCTGCGCCTAGCATACCCCAGGAGAATGGTGTAGCAGAGCGAAGGAATAGGACTCTTATGGAGATGGTTAGATCGATGATAAGTTATTCTAACTTTCCAAATTCGTTTTGGGGATATGCTCTAGATACGACAGTGTACATTCTGAACTTGGTTTCATCTAAATCAGTGCCTTCTACTCCCACAAAGTTCTGGACTGGGCGAAAGCCTAGTCTAAGACATATTTAGATATGGGGGAGTCTAGCACATGTGCTGAAGGCAGATGCTGGTAAGTTGGAACCTCGTACAGAAGTGCGCTTGTTTGTTGGCTATCCTAGAGGAATGAAGGGTGGCTTGTTTTATAGTCCTAGAGATCAGAGGGTGATCGTTAGCACGAACGCTAGATTTCTAGAGGAAGACTATGTGATGAGCCAAAAGCCCAAGAGTAAAATTGTTCTGGAGGAGTTAAAAGGGGAAGTCACTTCTTTAGTACCACCGGTACAAGAGGATATACCACATGTCACTACACTGCGTGTCATAGAGGATACACAAGTGATACCTCATCGTAGTGGGAGGGTTGTGAGACAACCTGACAGATTCATGTTCTTGGGAGAATCTTCTGATTTGGTCCCTGGCAAACATGAACCTGATCCCTGGACATATGACGAGGCAATCTAAGATAAAGATGCAGTATCTTGGAAAAGTGCAATGAATGCTGAGATTGAATCTATGGATTCAAATCAGGTCTGGGAGGTAGTAGAACCACCCGATGGTGTAAAAACCATTGGATGCAAGTGGATCTACAAGAGAAAGAGAGGAATAGATGGGAAGGTTGAGACCTTCAAAGCGAGGCATGTTACGAAGGGGTATACTCAGAAAGAGGGTATCAATTATGAGGAGACCTTTTTGCCGGTAGCCATGCTTAAATCTATCCGGATTCTCTTATGCATAGCAGCTCATATGGATTATGAGGTGTGGCAGATGGATGTCAAGACAACTTTCCTTAATGGATGTCTTGAGGAAAACATCTACATGAAGCAACCAGAGGGATTCATTGCTAAGGGCAAAGAACATCTTGTATATAAGCTTAGTCGGTCCATTTATGGATTAAAGCAAGCTTCGAGGTCTTGGAACATCCGGTTTGATGAGGTGATCCAGTCTTATGGATTTATTCAAAGTCCCGATGAGTCTTGTGTATACAAGAGATGTGACGGAAACGTAGTGGTATTTCTTGTACTATACATAGATGACATTTTGTTGATTGGCAACAATATCAAGGTGTTATCGGACGTAAGGGTATGGTTGTCCAAACAGTTTGATATGAAGGACTTGGGAGAGGTGGGACACATCCTTGGGATCAAGGTTATAAGGGATCGCAGGAAAAGGATGTTGTGCTTATCCCAAGCTTCATACATAGACACGATTATGGAGCGTTTTAGCATGTATAACTCCAAGAAGGGTTTTCTACCTTTCAGGCATGGAGTTCCTTTATCTAAGGAGATGTGTCCTAGATCATCTGAGGAGATAGAGGAGATGAAGGCGGTTCCTTATGCTTCGGCAGTAGGAAGCCTCATGTATGCAATGCTCTGTATGAGACCAGATATCTGCTTTGCCGTGGGCATGGTCAGCAGATATCAGAGTAATCTAGGATAGGGACATTGGACTGTGGTAAAGCATATATTGAAGTACCTGAGAAGGACTAGGGATTATATGCTAGTTTACCGGGCAGACCAATTACTCCCTATGGGTTACACGGATTCCGACTTCCAATCTGATAGGGATAACAGTAAGTCTACCTCAGGTTTTGTGTTTACTTTGGGAGGTGGAGCCATTGTATGGAGGAGTGTCAAGCAAAAGTGTGTGGCAGACTCCACCATGGAAGCTGAGTATGTGGCGGCCTCTGAGGCGGCCAAAGAAGTTGTATGGCTCAGGAACTTCCTGATGGACTTGGATGTGATTCCTGGTTTGCCCAGAACTATCACAATTTATTGTGATAATAGTGGTGCAGTTGCAAACTCGAAGGAACCATGAGCCCATAAGGCTAGTAAACACATAGAGTGCAAGTACCACCTGATACGAGAAATCGAAAAGAGAGGAGAAGTTGTTGTGGCCAAGATTGCATCGGAGGCTAACCTGGCAGATCCTTTAACTAAGGCCCTTCCGGCGAGAGCTTTTGATAGGCATGTGGAGGGAATGGGGATCAGATGTATGGCACTTTGAGAACAGCATAGTCTTTTAGTATAAGTGGGAGATTGTAGGGATGTATACTGAAAAGTCTATCTTTTGTATGAACATCTTTTATTTTGAAATAAGAATCACATGATCATTGTTTGCATATTTTTATGGTTATGCAATATTGTCTCATACTTTACATTGTAGATAAGATAGTGTGTGGTGTCACACAGGAGATCATGTTATCGGCTCCTTGAAAAGTATAAGTAAAGGCTCACAACCGAGATGGCTTTGGACAAACCATCGGAATGGTTGTAGTGTGATTTAGTATTGGTTTGTCTTGACCATAGAATCACACTAGTGCACTTTGTGTGTATTGAGCAGGACCGATATAGAGGTGATTCGATTTATTGCTGACTACATAATCGAATCGGACCTCTGATATTATTTAGTACATGCTCTTAATCCGGATATAATAACGGGCACATATACTTAATACTCATCTCTTTGATTTACCAATGGGCGAGATTTATAGATTAAATCGATAGGCTCGGTAAGTTGGGAGATGATATTATTTATATGGTGTGTCGTTGATTATAGGAGGAAACCGTGTCCTATATATTAGGATGATGATGTCCCCTTGAGGAGCTAATAATGTTCATCATGTAAACCCTGCAGGTGGACTTGGTCCGGCTTGATGAAAAGGTTGAGTGGTACTACTCATGGATCCATGGGTGGCCAAGACCTAACTCCTCCTCATGGTCCCTAATGTAGCCTATTAACACCTCATGATGCTTAGATCCAATGGATAGAAACAAAACTCTAAGATCCATTGGTAGAGATTAAATCTCTAAGATCCGACGGTTGAGATTAAATCTCTAGATCCGACGGTTGATAATAAATCCCTAGAACCAATGGAGGAGATTAATTCATGACTTATCCCCAAACTCTATAAAAGGTGGGTATGGGGTTGGCGTGAACATCATCAAGAGGAGAGCTAGGGTTTGGGCGGCAAGGAGCAATCCTATTTGAGATAGGATTGGGATTAGGGTTTTGAGGCTAGGGTGGCACCAAATAAGGAAGGTTCTTTCTCTCTTCTTCTTCCTCTTTGGGCCAACTTCCAGCAGCCTTTTCCATCTCTTTTCCAGCCTTGGCCGGCGCCCAAAGTCCCCTTCTTCTTCTCCATAGGTGGTGGGAACAAGATATAGGGTTTCCCTTGGTGTCTTGATAGTTTTCCACCGACTCCTTCTTCTAGTTGGCCAACGGCAAGGGCTTTGATAGCTCCTTGTTGGTTGAGTTTTGGAAGGAGAAAAACATTGTTTCTCTTCTTCCTCTTGCTTGGGAAAAGCAAGGAAGGAAGTTTTGTGATCTACGAGCTTCGACTTTTGGTGGATTGTCGCCCACACGACATCCAAAAGGAGGAAGGTCATACATTAGAAGACCAAGAGGTATATCTTTTCTTCTTTCTCTTTTATTCATTGCTTGTGTTTGTTTTTCAAATATAAGCATGTTATATTTCTGTAAATAGGCTAAATAATACTTGGATCCCGAGTATAAACACAAAAACCGGTGATCCGGACATCGTCTATTTCGCGGCTACTCGTAGAATAGAGGATGGTCGCTTGAACAACTAGTTTGTTCAAGTGACCTCTCTAAACGAATAGCACGACGATGACTTGGTTGCTTTGGGAATCTCTTTTGTCTAGGATTAAATTTTTTAATCTGGGGACATCGAAGGGATCACCATGGTCAAGCAACCGAGGTGAAGGGGAAGCGAAGTTTCCCCTCACGGACTCGACAAGGGAAATCCCTTCAATTGGTATCAGAGCTTCCGGGCAAAACCTTTCAGTTAGATGTTGATTAATTAATTGTCAGTAAATTAATTAATTGATGGGCATTCGAGATCTTAAACACGGGGAGATATATGTACAAATAATATATAGAGCCCATATTAACTTATGGGGGTTGGTGAGGTAGATCAATGATAATTCTCTAGTGGAATGGATTATCATTAATGGATCGGACTTTATGTGGGTTTCATCCATTGGGTGGCCAAGATCCAACTCCTCCTAACGGTCCCTATTGTAGCTTATTAAAACCTCATGGAGCCTTATATCCGGTGATGGAAAATGAAACTCTAGATCCGACGGTGGAGATTAATGTAGGATATTTGAGGCCGCTAGAGGGGGGTGAATAGCATCGCGTGATGGTACGATGATGGAATTCTTTCGCATTTGATCATCTAGAATCTTGTTAGCACAGCGGAATAGTAATAACAAATAAATATAACAAGATACACATTCACAACACGGTCATATAACGTGGTTCGGAAATGAATGGTTCATACTCCACGAATCGAGCTCTAAAGAGCTCTAGTGATGCACACGCACTAACTAATCACAAATAACTCCTCGACACAAGTCGGAGGTGGAGAAACCTCGTACAAGGATTGCACTAAGTAATACAAAAGATACAAGCTAATATAAGTAAAAAATACAATAAAAGTAAAGAAAAACACTTTACAAGAGCACTTTCGTTGCTTGATCTTTGGTTGCCTTGGACTAGCCTTGAAGGACTGGAAGAGCACCAACAATTCCCCTTCAAATCGCCCAAGAAAACCGCTGCTTGAGCCATCCACGAACAACTGCTTTTATCCTCCAGCGGGCTAGATTTCCGCCTGGCAGTCGACTGCCATAAGTCACCAGTCGACTGCCAACACTGTAGTTGTGAGACAACGGCTCAATCTACGTTGGACAAGTTCCAACGGTACTCTCACTAGTCGACTGCCAACATTGCTAGTCGACTTAACGCCGTGAGCCGATCGCCTAATCGGCTACGAGCATTCTGCGGTTCGCAACTCAACCGGCCGATCGCCATCCCTTGGCGATCGCCGTGTTATCATCGATCGCTGAGCAATTTCAGCTCTTAAACGGTAGTCGAACTCAAGTCGACTCACGGTAGTCGAACCGACCATAATTCCAGTCGACTGCCAACCTCAAAAATGAGGTTTTAACCCAAGTATGGTTTCCCCATATTTGCTAGACCACCATTAGCCTAGACCTAAGCCTTCTAGTCACCTCCATCAGCCTCACGCCTCTCAGATCCCTCCAAGTCATCCATGACTTGTTCATCCATCACGCTAGCCTTCAGGTGCTTCCATCGTCTATGTCCTGCTAACGGTGTCTACACCGCTAAGGCACATTGGACTTACGCCGCCAAGACTCCGCTTGGACTTTACGCCGCCAATCATTGAACTTATGCTTCCAAGACTTCACCCTTGGACTTTATGCCGCCAATATCAAACCCCTTGGACTTCTCAAATGCCAAGACTCAAGCTTGGACTTTCCCTTGCCAACTCATGTTGAACTTTCCATGCCAAGACCCATGCTTGGACATTCCCTTGCCAACCCATGTTGGACTTTCCATGCCAAGACCCATTCTTGGACTTCCCTTGTGCCAAGTACTCAAGACTTGGACTTTCCCAAATTGCCAAGTGACTCACTTGGACTTTCCATGCCAAGTACTCATGACTTGGACTTTACCTTTCCCATAATCACATGGTCAACCCTAGTGAACCATCAAAGTCTCCCTCGAGTCAAACTCGAGTCTGGTTTATTATAACCTGGGTTGATTGTATAAACAGTCTCCCCAAAAACATTAACCGCCATTAATGTCACACATCAATATCAAACATTCTATGTCAAACATCAAAACATCACTCGAGTCAAACTCGAGTCTGGTCAATCGTGACCTGGGCCGATTGCACCAACAATCTCCCCCTTTTTGATGTTTGACAAAACAAACCTTGAGTTAGGCCCCTAACTCAAATTTCCTTACCAATTATCCCAAATTGGTAATCCCAAACACTCTCCAAACCTTATCCCCCCTTTTGACTAACATCAAAAAGGTTATCTCTCCAAGGATGTAAATGTCTCATGTCCCAATGAGATCTTACAATCTCCCCCTTAATCCAAAAATACCTAGGATGCCTACCATCTTCCTAGTGATAAGTCCCATATCACTCAAGAAAGGCAATCCTATACTCTCTCCCAATTTCAAAATTGGGTTTCTCAATATCCCATCAAATTTCCCAATTGATGATACTTTTCCAATAACTTCTCCCCCTTCAAGAAGAGAAACACATCCATCATCCCAAGATAGATAACTCCCCCTAAAGGCTTGCTCCCCCTTGACCATTGCACCAACAATGTCCTTAGGAAATGCCTAAGCCAGTAGGAACTCTAAACCATCAAAAATAAGGTTAAAAGTTCAAACATGAACTCTCCCCACCTTAAATTTGATACAAACCCTAAACAACTCTCCTAATCCATATCCAATGGATTTTCACCCTTTATAATGCTTCCCAAAGCATATCCTAGGGTTAGGAGTGGTTAGGGACCTTAACCGCAGCTGAACACGAGCTAAACAAACCTAGTTTTACCGAAATCAACATTTGCAGTCGACTCCATCAGTTACCAATCGATCATTACCACTCAATCGATCGACTACCAGAGGCGGCGATCGATGATCAAATTTCCAATTTCTGAAAATTCATAAGTAATTCTACGAATATCGAAAAATCACAAAATTTGATACGTATATTACTTATAGTCAATACAATGGGTGAAAAATATTTAAAAATTATTTTACCTATAAAATAGTGAAATTGGGACAAAGTTCAAAACCATTGAAATTTTCAATGTTTTGGCCCTACTTTGTATCAACTTCATCAATGGTTATTGCTATCAAAAGATAGGCTTCACCAAGGTTTTTCAAAAAGATTTCAAAATATTTTCAAAACCTTATTTTGGATCAAATTCCTTGGGCTCAATGTACATGACTTGTATACAAGCTTTCCCAATGATCCACAATTAAAATTAGATGAGTTTTAGTTCATCTAGATGCAAAAACTATGCACCTTGAACTCAACTCATATCCTAGCATCTCACATGTATCTAGTGTGTATAAATATACATACATGTCAATTGGATGTGAGATGTGGGTTTTGGTTAATGCATGAAATGATCATGGCATAATAATAGCAAAAATAAAGCATGGCCAATGATCATGATGTCATGGCATATGATATAAAAACTAAAGCACATGCCATTCAATCTTAATTCCTAAACATAATCATGACATACAAATGATAAAAATAGGTATGATGTCATGACATGTTATATGACAAATCAAAGCATGACATATAAAATATATAGGTATAATAATACCTAAGATTTAATATTAGTTGCCATTTGAGATAATTAAGCATATTTTTTCTATAATACTACTAATCTCCCTAGTGTGCCAAAAAACCCAAAATGACACACTAACCTCTAAACCTAAATTGTGCCAATTTGATCAATTTATCAAACTTCTCAAATAATATTGGCACATCCTAAAATCTTTTAGGATTAAAGATCAAATGTATTTCCAAGGTAACCATAACCTTGAAAATGATCTAAAATGTCATCTTTATCATGGTTGAGTTAACTACCCATTCAATCAAGGTTGGCACACCCTAAACCCTTCTAGCATGAATCTATCACGCTCCTAGGAACCAAAAATTTATTTGAGCTCATTGGGTTAATTAGGTATTCCTTAGGGATAACCTCCCTAGATACCCTCCTAATGACCCTTCTAGGCTTGTTAGCCTTGGTCATTTGGGTCTTACCTAGGTTGACTCTAGGGGTAACTTCCCTTGCAACCTTTTTAGTAGCCACCCTAGGTTTCCTAGAAACCCTAGCCACTAGGCACAGCCTTTGGTCAACCTTAGGGATGACTTCCCTATTGACCTTGGTCTTCCTACACCCAATTTGTGTTCCATAATCAAATGGAATACTATGGTAAGCCATCTTAGGCTTAGGTTTGTGACACAAACCCTTCTTGCCCTTTGATGACTTTTGCTTCTTGGGTCCTAAGTGTTGACTTTGAGATTTTGACCTATAGGTTTGACTAATTGACCCTTGCATTTGATTTTGCATAGCCTTAAGGGTCTTTTCAAGTTTTTCAAGCCTTGACCTCAAGACTTGATTTTCAACCTCTAATTGCCCAATTGTTTTTTGATTAAATTCTTGGGCATGGGACTTTCTAGGCATATGCCTAATCCATTTAGGGTTAAAACCTAGGTGCTCTCCTATTTTCCTAATTGATTCCCTAGGTAGAATATTTTTAGGGACATTAGTCCCAAATTTCTCCTTATTTCCTAAGTAGAAATTCATAGCTCCTAAACAAAAATATTTGTTTTTATTAGCATGCTTTTCATAAATTGCAAGAGAGTTAAAATTCCTTGCATGCTTTTTAACATTTAAATTAAAAGATGCATTACTAAAATGTACCTTAGGGTTAGCTTTAGCTCCCCCTACTTGTGATGCATCTTCTTGGGTCTTTTTGCTCCCCCTAGGGCATTGGCTTCTATAGTGCCCCTTTTGATGGCACATGAAGCATACTACGTGCTCTTTGTTCTTTTGACTTTGGGGACCGGCATCCTTGACTTTTGGTGCCGGAGGAGACTTCTTGATCCTTTTAGGACATTTACTTTTGTAATGTCCTACCTCCCTACACTCAAAACAAATTATGTGATTTTTATTTGAACCAACATTGCTTGAGTTACTTAGGGTATTTGTGGTGGTAGGTGCCGGAGTTGGAGCTTCTTCATCTTGACCGGATGTGGAAGGCTCTTCTTGGGGTTGCTCCGGTGTAGATGTTCTAATTCTCTCCCCCTCAATCCTAGAGGTTGAGGTTTCTTCTAAATCTACTTCTTCCACCACTTCTTCCTCCTCGGATGTCGAACACTCCTCGACCTCCGAATCCTCACTTTCTTGTGACGATGAACCCTCTTCCTCATCCTCCACATTTTCTTGGATTGAGTGAGGCTCTTCATGGAAATTTTCTAATTTGTTCCATACCTCCTTGGCATCTTTACAATCCCCTATCTTGATCAAAATATCATTAGGGATTATATTAAACAAAATACCCATTACCTTATTGTTGATGTTATAGTATCGGAGTTTTTCTTGACTCCAATTCTTCTTCTTGATTTTTATTTCTTTTTCATCTTTTGGAGTGTCAAAACCTACTAAGACACTAATCCAATTATCAAAGTCACACATTAGAAAATGCATCATTCTACGTTTCCAATACGTGAAATCTTCGCGGTCGAAGGAAGGCGGAACATTAATGTCGTCACCCAATCTTTCCTTGAATTCCATCTTGTTCCTCTAGCATCTTGACTCTGGGTTGTTAATCCGTAGGAGAGCCCCGGGCTCTGATACCAATTGTAGGATATTTGAGGCCACTAGAGGGGGGTGAATAACATCGCGTGATGGTACGATGATGGAAATCTTTTGTATTTGATCGTCTACAATCTTGGTAGCACAGCGAAATAGTAATAACGAATAAATATAATAAGATACACAATCACAACACGATCATATAACGTGGTTCGGAACCGAATGGTTCCTACTCCACGGATCGAGCTCTAAAGACCTCTAGTGATGCACATGCACTCACTAATCACAAATAACTCCTTCTCGACATAAGTCGGAGGTGGAGAAACCTCGTACAAGGATTGCACTAAGTAATACAAAAGATACAAGAAAATACAAGTAAGAAATACAATGCAAGTAAAGAAAAACACTTTACAAGAGCACTTTGGATGCTTGATCTTTGGTTGCCTTGGACTAGCCTTGAAGGACTGGAAGAGCACCAACAATTCCCCTTTAAATCGCCCAAGAAAACCGCTGCTTGAGCCTTCCATGAACAGTTGCTTTTATCCTTCATCGGGCTGGATTTCCGCCTGGTAGTCGACTGCCATAATTCACCAGTCGACTGCCAACACTGTAGCTATGAGACAACGGCTCAATCCACATTGAACAAGTTCCAATGGTACTCTCACTAGTCGGCTGCCAACGCCCATAGCCGACTGCCTAGTCGGATACGGAGCATTCTGTGCTCGCAACTCAACTGGTAGTCGGCTGCCATCCCTTGGCAGTCGACTGCCATCGACATCAATCAACTGCTCCAATGAGCAGTCGACTGCCAGAGCAATTTCAGCTCTTAAATGGTAGTCGAACTCAAGTTGACTCATGGCAGTCGAACCGACCATAATGCCAGTCGACTTCCAACCTCAAAAATGAGGTTTTAACCCATGTATGGTTCTCCCATACTTGCTAGACCACCCTTAGCCTAGACCTAAGCCTTCTATCCACCTCCATCAGCCTCACGCCTCTCGAATCTCTCCAAGTCGTCCATGACTTGTTCATCCATGGCGCTAGCCTTCAGGTGCTTTCATCGGCTATGTCATGATAACGGTATCTACACCGCCAAGGCACATTGGACTTACGCCGCCAAGACTCCGCTTGGACTTTACACCGCCAATCATTGGACTTATGCTACCAAGACTTCACCCTTGGACTTTACGCCACCAATATCAAACTCCTTGGACTTCTCAAATGCCAAGACTCAAGCTTGGACTTTCCCTTTCCAACTCATGTTGGACTTTCCATGCCAAGACTCGTGCTTGGACTTTCCCTTGCCAACCCATGTTGGACTTTCCATGCCAAGATCCATGCTTGAACTTCCCTTGTGCCATGTACTCAAGACTTTGACTTTCCCAAATTGCCAAGTGTCCCACTTAGACTTTCCATGCCAAGTACTCATGACTTGGACTTTACCTTTCCTATAATCACATGGTCAACCCCAGTCAACTATCAAAGTCACCCTCGAGTCAAACTTGAGTCTAGTTAATTATAACCTAGGTTAAATGTATAAACAGTCTCCCCAAAAACATTAACCGCCATCAATGTCACACATCATTGTCAAACATTCTATGTCAAACATCAAAACATGACTCGAGTCAAACTCGAGTCTGGTCAATCGTGACCTGGGCCGATTGCACCAACAATTAAATCTCTAGATCCTACAGTTGAGATTAAATCTCTAGATCCGATGGTTAAGATTAAATCCCTAGATCCGACGGTGGAGATTACAAGGAGGCTTAAGCCTAACTCTATAAATAAGGGCTTATGGCTTGGGAGGCAACTCATTGAAGGGAGATTAGGGATTTTTCTTCCTTGGATTGGGCAGCAAGAAACAAGTGGGTGGCTAGGGTTTTGGAGGTGTCTAGGGCTGCAACACAAGAGGAAGGTTTTCCTATCTTCCTAGGGTTTTGGCCGGCACCCATCTTCTCTATTCCTCTCCTTGGCCGGCGTCCAATCTTCTTCCTCTCATCCTTGGCCGGTGGCAAGGGCTAGGGTCTCTTTCCTTGAAGCTTTCGGCCGGTGCCCATACTCCTTGTTCTCTCCTTGGCCGGCAACAATCACTAAGCAAGGAGGCTTGGTGGTCGGTTCTAGATAGTAGAAGAGTTTTGTTTTATTCTTCCTTTTGTTTAGAGCGAGCAAAGAAAGGATGAACGTGATATAGGAGGTTCCACTTTTGGAAAATTATTGCCCGCACGACATCAAAAAGGAGGAAGGACATACAATAGAATATCGAGAGGTAAAATGCTTGTTTATGTTATTTTGCATTATGTCTATAATTTTTTTCAATTATATGTGGCTAATTTACTTGGACCCCTAATACAAATGCAAAAACCGACGTTCCGTACATCGTCTATTCCACGCCTATTCGATGAATAGAGGTAGGTTGCTTGAACAATAAGTTTGTTCAAGTGACCACTCTAATCGAATAGGACGACGATGAAATGGTTGCTTGCGTAATCCCTTTTTTCTAGGATTAATTTTTTTAATCGGGGGACGTCGATGGGATCGCCATGAACAAGTGACCAAGTTGAAGTGGGAAGCGAAGTTTCTTACCTTCACCAGGGTCCTTCTACTTGTCCTCCACCCTCGTGCTCTCTATATCTTCCTCACCAAACTCCTCACCGGACCACTCCCCTTTTGCAGATTCTTCTGTGTCCATTTCACAACCAACCACATTGTGTCGTCCACCCCACACTTCTGCTTCTTCTCACTCGTCCCCCATCTCTTTGAGCCTCCTCACGAGGACTCCTTTTTCTTTTCCTCCTGAACCCCCAACACATCCTCTAACTTCCATCTTTTCCTCTCCCATCATGAGTGAGCCTTCGCCTCTGGTGTCATCCATCCCTTCTTCTTCCACTACCCGTGGTCTTCGAATATTAAATTTGGAGGAACTAATCCCCCGGATGGAAGGCCTGTGTCATGCTCTGGAATTGGTATGTTCCTCAAACTGTCTTCTCTGACTTTCTTCACTTGATGATTTCTTTTTCATAAATGATCTCCAGGCCTTCACCAATTATCAAGAATTGAATCGTTCCTTCCAACAATATCAAGCTCAATCTCTAAAATGGGAGCAACAACGGCGGGAGGATCAGACAATACCGCCTGTAATCGAGCACCTCGTCACAAAGAAATTGAAACAATGCCGAGCAACTAGCGAGGCTCGCTAGCAACAAAGAAAAGGATACCGAAACTTTAATGGCATTATAAGAACAACAACGGGCTCATACAGAATCGTTATCTATCCGGCAGGACGTTCAACCAGCACAGTCTGATAGAGAGACTCCCCCTCCTCAAGAATTAATAGACCTTCGAGAGCAGGTAGCGGAACTCCTTCGGGAGAAACAAAGGGACTCTGAGATCATTGCAAACCTGTGAGTTCAACACCAGAGGGAGGAGGACAAGATAGGGGATCTCCGTACTTGTCTATGCAAGGAGGTGAAAGAAAACTCCTCCTTAATAACTTCTAGGGTGCATGCTCACGCCTGCATACGCAGGCAAGAAACATCCCTCCAGAGGCTGGGCAATGAGCTTGTCCGCACCAGATCCTATACATAGGCAGTAGAGGGAATTTCAACTTCAATACGCCAGAATATGATGGATATGACGAGCCTCCTCTAGCAGGACAAAACTTCCCGAGCAGATGACATCTCGGTCCTGGCTGATGCTATTATGGAAATATCCCGACGTTGTAGAGAAATGCGCCGAGCCCTCCGGGAGCATCAAGAGAATTGTCATAGGCTTCATCGAAACCGAAGTCCTGACCATCCGAACCGACAGGAGTGGTTAATAATCCTGATGCGTGCCACCTTCCAAGATGGATTTAATGAGGCGGTTCGGTAGTATGTTGACCAAGGACTACCCCCTGCGAACATCCGGCTCTCTCCCTACACTGGGAAATCGACTTCCGATGCTACCCTCCAGATCATTTTAGATTATAACTTAATGTATTGCTTCGGGACATGGCTCCCTTTTTATCTTCTTTTCTTTTCATAGCCCGCCAAAGAGAATATAGTATTATTGTAAATGATTCACAAACTAGATTCGGGTTTGCCACACATCTAATCAATATAGAAAATTATCATACACATTTCTCTGGGAACCTCTCAATTCCTTTTTGTTTCATACATCACCCCTTACACAGTATAAAAATGTTTCAAGTGTACAATGTTCCAGGGTCGAGGAAACTCCTTGCCCTGCTCGTCTTTCAGATAATACGCTGATCCTGCTACGCGGTGCATCACTTCGTAGGGTCCCTCTCCGTTTGGAGCTAACTTCCCAGGATCTCCAGTGGGATTAACTTTGCGCAGAATCAAATCCCCCTCTTGAAATCTTTGGGGCATCACCCTTTTGTTAAAGGCTTGTTGTACCCTCCTCCGCTTGTAAAATTCCACTCGCCTCTGCGCCAATTCCTTCTTTTCTTCCACCAAGTCCAACTCAGTGCTCCAAATAATTTGGTTTTACTCTGGCTCATAAACTTCCACGCAGGCACTACTTAAAAGGGCCTCCACCGGAATAACGACCTCCATTCAGTATACCAGGCTGAAGGGAGTTTCACCAGTTGCAGTTTTTGGTGTGGTTCGGTAGGCCCACAAGATCCCGGGCAACTCTTCCACCCAATTTCCTTTCTGAGCCCCCAATTTAGTCTTCAATCCTTGGATAAGGATTCTATTAGTGACTTCAACCTGCCCGTTAGCTTGAGGATGGGCGACAGAAGTGAATGCCTGCTGAATATTAAGGCTCTGACACCATTCCTTGATCTTCTTGCCCTGGAACTACCGCCCGTTGTCATTAACTAACCTCTGAGGAATACCATACCGACAGATAATATTCTTCCACAGGAATTGTACCACAACATTCTCAGTTATTTTGGCAAGGGGCTCTGCTTCCACCCACTTGGAGAAATAATCCACAGCCACAAATAAGAATTTTTTCTACAGCGGTGCCACAGACATGTGACCCACTATATCCATGCCCCATTGATCGAAGGGGCATGAAGAAACAATAGTTTTCATTAATTTAGCCAGCCATTCAGACGGATTGCTATGCTTCTAACAGGCCGAACAGGTTTTTATTACATGAGCTGCATCTTGTTGGAGGGTGGGCCAAAAGTATCCTGCTAACCAGACTTTTCTTGCCAAAGCTCTCCCTCCCAAATGATTGCGGCAACAACCTTCATGGATTTCCCGAAGTACCCATTCACCATCTTCCTTTCCCAAGCACTTCAGCAGGGGTCATCCAAAAGATGTCTTGTACAAGTCTCCATTTAGGATGGTGAATCGTTTGGCTCTGTTCAATAAAATAGATGCTGCCCCTCTTTCTTTCGGGACTTTTCCTTGGTGTAGATACGTTACAATGTCAGTCCTCCAATCAGGGATCAGATCTGGCTCAGGTACAATTTCCTCCACATTGTATATCACTAAAGGGGTAGGGACTTCCAGACAAACCATCTCAAGCTGCTTGATCCCTTCCATCGCGCTAGCCAACCGAGCCAATTCATCCGCCTTCCCATTGTTCTCCCTTGGAATCTTCTTTAAGAGGACTTGGCGAAAGTAAGCCTTTTCTTTCTCGAAAACCTTAAAATATTTTTGTAACCTTTCTTCCCCAACCGTGAAAGGGGCTTGATGTTGTGATACTGCAAACTGGAAATCTGAATGGATCACAATGATGGTTGCTCCCACAGCCCTGGCGGCTTGTAACCCTACTAAAATAGCTTCATATTCAGCTTCATTGTTGGACGCCCGATATCACAGGCGTACAGTTATGCGAGTTTCTTTTTTCTCAAGGGATATCAATTGGACTCCTACCCCACTACCTACAGAAACAGAAGAGCCATCCACAAATACATTCCATGCCTTCGATCTTTCTTCTTTTGCCGACGAGCCATTTTCTGAGCCAATAGGTACCTCAGCTAGAAAATCAGCGAGAGCCTGAGCCTTGATAATAGTTCGGGGTTGGTAATGAATGTCATATTCACTTATTTCTATGACCCATTAAGCCAGTCTCCCAGAAAAATTAGGCTTAGTAACCACCTTTCCAAACTCATCGTGAGTCAAAACATTGATAGGATGAGCCAAAAAGTATGGCCTCAACTTGCAGGCTATCATGACTAGAATATACACTAACTTCACCAGCTCTGTGTAACGGGATTCATCCCCTTTCAGAATATGGTTGGTATAATAAATAGGCTGTTGATGAGAACCTTCTTGCTTCAACAAAACTGAACTGATAGCTCCCTCTGAGACAGCTAAATACATCCACAATGGCTCTCCTGCCACTGGCTTTGCTAATAGCGGAAGCCCAGCTAGATACCTCTTCAGCTCTTGGAAAGCCTGCATGCATTGATCGTCCAACTGATATTTAGTAGCTTTGTGCAAAATCTTGAAGAAAGGTAGCCCTTTATCCGTCGATCGGGCTATAAATCGAGACAAGAAAACAATTCTCCCTACTAGCTTTTGAGTCTCTCGCAAATAAGTGGGGGACTTCATATTGCATAATGCTTGCACTTTCTTTGGGTTAGCATGCAGTCCCTTCTTAGTTACTATATATCCCAAGAATTTCCCGCTCTTCACCCCGAACAGACATTTTTTAGGATTCAGCTTCTTGTTATACCACCTCAAGGTAGCGAAAGTTTCGTTTAGGTCCTTAACCAAATCTCGAGTGGTTTTTTATTTGACTAGGATATCGTCCACATAAACCTCCATATTTTTCTTTTTTTTGCTCTGCAAAGATCTTATCCATGAGCCATTGGTATGTAGCCCCTGCATTTTTTAGGCCAAAAGGGCATTACCACATAAGCATATAACCCTCATAGCATTATAAAACTAACCCTTTTCTGATCTTCTTTGGCTAGTGGTATCTGATAATATCCCTGGTAAGCATCCATTAAGGACACTACCTCATACCCTATCGTAGAATCCACCAACTGATCAATACAAGGCAAGGGGTAGCAGTTTTTAGGGCACGATTTATTTAAGTCGCGGAAGTCAATACACATCCTCCACTGCTCATAAGGTATGGGGACCAGGACTACATTGGAGACCCACTCGGGGAATTGAATTTCTTTCACATGACCCGCTTTTAAAAAATTTTCTACTTCTTTGGCTATCACCTTGTCCTTCTCGGGTCCAAAATGTCGCCACTTTTGTTGGACAGGTCAGACTCCTCTGGTGATGTTGAGGTGATGTTTAGCAACACGAGGGTCGATTCCCATAAGGTCATGCACATCTCCCGCGAAGATGTTTTCGTTCTTCTTCAGACAGGCCACCAACTCCTCCTTGGCCTCCAGCTGTTGTGCCACCCGAGTGGCCTTTCTGGGAGTTATCTCCACCAGCTCTCCTTCCTCTATCTTGTCCACCTTGGGAGGAGATTCTTCCAGCATGCAGACATCAGAGATCACGATGGCCTTCCCCTTGAGGTCATCGATTCGAGCTTTCTTCTGGTCATTCCAAACCATTTGCACGTAGCAGCTTCTTACAACCTTCTGCTCGCCTCTGACTTCCCCAATCAACTGCCCGACTGGAAATTTCACCTTTTGGTGATATGGCGAAGCCACCGCCTGAAAAAT
Source organism: Wurfbainia villosa (assembly GCA_025175895.1). NCBI lineage: Eukaryota > Viridiplantae > Streptophyta > Magnoliopsida > Zingiberales > Zingiberaceae > Wurfbainia > Wurfbainia villosa. The sequence goes on from CM045995.1 coordinate 32,041,550, forward strand.
GAAGAGGAAAGGGCGACCAAGATTTGTATTATAGGTGGATGGAGCGTCCACAATGCGAAAGGGGACTATACTGGTTTTTTGGCTGGGCTTCGTGCCTAGAGTCAGGGGCAATGAAATTTGCCCTGTGGGATGGAACACATGTTCTGCAAACCCGAAGAGGGGTGTGGCCACATCTTCTAGCTGGGCATTTCCTAGCTGTATCTGTCCATAGGCCTCTTGTAAGAGGATGTTGACAAAACTCCCCGAATCAACTAGTACCCTGGCCACTTCATAGTTGCCCAGGGAAATACGAATCACCAAGGCATCCGTGTGAGGCAACAGAACGCATTGGAGATCCTCCGATTCGAACGAAACTGGCGGCACTGTCTGGATAGCCTGATCAGTGACTATAGCCAGGCTCTCCATGACACGGGTGTGTGATTTTTGCGCCCGGTTGGAATCCCCATCAGTGGGTCCTCCTACAATAATGTGAATGACCCCCCGTGTGGGTGCATTATTCATATCAGATGATGGGCCCTCACCTTATGGGCCACCTTGTGAGATACCCTCTGAGGCTGGAGTCTGAGGGTCCGAAGAGAAAGTAACTTGCGGTGGTTGGTTACATGGCCCTGGACGAGCCACATTGGGTCGTTGGCCTCACCGTGTCGGTCCTCCAGTCTGAGGTCGTAGTTGTGGGTAAGCGGCTTGGAGGCGCTCCAACTCCTCTTATAATTTGAAACATCGACCGCTAGTGTGGTAGTACTCCATGTGGTACTGGCAGAAGAATGGGGTGGGAGGGTTGTGAGGTACTCCCCTTTACCCCGTGGGACACTGCAATAGACCTTGTTGGTCATAGAATTCCATCTTCCGCTCCTTCCAAGTCCTCGGGGGAAGAACTGCATCGGCAGCCATGATCTACAATGGTTGTGCGGGGGGAGCACCCTGTAGCAATAATCGAGGCCTGGAAGCCTCCAGTAGAAGAGGTCGTGCATATCCCTATTTGGGAGGTGCTTGAGGGGCTGCGAGGCGATTTCTTTCGGCAGGGACCATCGCGGAGGCTCGTTTGGCTCTCCGCACTTTCAGCCCTTCTTCCTCGTTGATATATTTCTCCGTATGGCTTAACAGCTCCTCGTAACTATTAGCGGGCTTCCTCAAAAGTGAGCTGAGGAAGGGGCCCTCCCATAACCCGTGCAGGATGGCTACTTTGAAAGCATCTAACAATGCTGAAGGGAAGCTTCTGGCAGTGGAAGTGAATCGATGAAGATACCCTCTGAGTGATTCTGAGGGCCCTTGCATAATATGCAGCTGGATGGAGGCATCGTGCTTGTACGCCTTGTAGTTGGCGAACTCTTGGCGGAACATCCCTTAAAAATAGCAAAACAAGTAATAGACGCCGGGGACAGGGTGTTGAACCATTTTTATGCTGAGCCAGTTAAGGTGGTCCAGAAGACCCGACACTTGAGGGCGTCGGTATAGCAGTGGAGCGAGGCCGCTCCAGTAAATTGCGATAGGTGTGTTGGATCGAAGCGGATCGCTAGAGGGGGGTGAATAGCGATAAACCTTTTTTTTTGTTCATTCGATAAAACCGGAGTAGATAATTAATTACAGCGGAAAGATAAGCAATAAATAAAGGAGACAAATATTTTTACTTGGTTCGTAGCCTTCGGCTACTACTCCAATGCCCTAGTGGTACTTGACCACGTACGGAGGGAAAAAACACTAAAGAACTCCTCCCCGTTAGAGGTAGGAGTTTAATCGATACAAGTGAAGCACAAAGCTTGAGGTAGAGGGACACTCCCCCTCTCCTCGTTACGATAAAAGCTCCGAGAAATGAAAGTACTAAACTGAAATAAAAACTTTAACCGACGTAATAAAATGAAAACAAATAAACCTAGACGTCGATGAAGAAGCACTTCGTTGTCGGAATGTTGTAGCTTGGCGGAGGATTTTGGAAGCTTAGAATTGATGAAGAAACCATAGGATTGGCCCTCCTTTTATAGCCTTTGAGCCCCTTTTCGAGAGGAACTTCACCCAATAGAGTTTTGGCACATGGCTCCTTGAAAAATGGTGATAAGGCTTGACTCCTCGAGGCTGATCCTTGACCATCAGTCGACTGATGGTCATCATCAGTCGACTGATGGTAGCATCAGTCGAATGCTAACCTCCAGCAGTTGACTGTTGGACGGTAGTCGTGTCCTCCAAGCTGGCAGTCGACTGATGCTAGCTGCAAGGAAAAGTTAGCTTAACAAAAACATTATTTTGACGGCCTCCGACCATCCAATCTCGATCTAGACCACCTATAGGATGTCTTGGGTCAGATCTATGCTTAAGATCATCCCCGTAAAGAGGATACGACCTTACTTACGCTCGGACACACGAGCTTACCTCGATACTTACTGTGTTGCTTTTGCTTCCAACCTTCCACTCGATTCCTTCGGCTCCCTCCGAAGTCACTCGAGTGTCACCCGACCACCGCGGCTTCCTCCGGGTGTCGCTAGCCTTCAGCTCCAGCTATAGCAATTTTTTGCACACTCGGTTCAGCACGTGAGATAATGACATGAGCTTAACTTTGTATCGTTTGTTATAATCAAAACTCAGGTTCGACTTAGGTGCCTACTGCACCAATAATCTTCCCCTTTTTGATTTATGGCAAACCCACATACAAAGTTAAGAACATAGCATGCATGAAGAATAATAATGCGCATAAAATATCATGCATGAAAAATAATAATGTGTATGAAAAACAAAAATAAAGATTAAGTTGGAGTAGTAAAAATTTTCTTCTAGTACTCCCCCTTGAGGAAACCTCCCCCTTGACCGAGGGTGAGTCTTGAAAGAAGACCTTAGTCCTCCCCCTTGAGGATTGCTATTTAGGAAGAGTTTAAGTAATTAACATTACTTAAAGTTGGCCTTAGTAAAACATTTTAAGTTAAGAAGACTTCTTATTTCTCCCCCTTTCTTAAGTAAAGCATTAGCACTTTGCCATAGTGTTTAAAAAATACTAAGTTTAAGTTAAGAATTCTCTTAACTTGGCCTTTACTTCCTTTTAAGTAAATTTTTAAAACTTAAAGTTAAGTAAACATTTACTTAACTTTTTGCCATGAAAATTTTTGATCCCTTAACTTTGGCCTTTTTCTCCCCCTTTTGCCATATATCGAAAAGTGGAAGATTGTGTGGAAAATAAGTATTAAATTTAAAGTCCAAGCATGTTCCACATTATTTTGAAAATAATATACTGAAAATAAGCTCATCTATAAAATGTTCGACTCATATTTGGCTTGATTGATATGAAAGATCAACCAGTCCTGGTCAGAGTCGGTTAGTAAGTATGATTATACTCCGTGGTTCATGGCGATGCACTAGATCTACATCTGGAACCAGGAGTAAGGTCCTAACATCTCATACCCATCTACGTGTCTAAGTACACAAACACATTAGTCCTATGTGTTGTGAGATGTATTGGCTCCGTAAATCTATAGGTACATGATATCTAAGGTATGTCCAATACTAGTTCCTTGAAAAATGAAAAGTAAGAAATAGTAGTAATATAATTTGCAAATTCCTATTCTACTACGCACATGCCCAATTTTCATCTTAATAGACTAAATTCGGCTTCCGGTAGGAGTTTAGTAAATAGGTCTGCCAAGTTAGACTTTGATTCAACGTATTCGAGTTGTATGGCTCCGTTGGCCACATGTTCTCGAATGAAATGGTGTTTGACCTCTATATGTTTGGTCCTAGAGTGACATATCGGATTCTTAGTAAGATTAATTGAACTAATGTTATCTAAGTGAAGTTTAATATTTGTAAAGTCTAACTTAAAGTCGCAGAAAGTGTGCTTCATCCAAAGAAGCTGAGTAACTTATGCTCCTATAGTATTTTAAATCAATTGAGTTTCCGATTAAATCTTCTTCTATATTCACATTAGTTGCCATTGGGGTATTAATAATTTTAGCCTCTTGCATTCCAAAGCGTTTGATTAATTCCCAAGTATATTTACGTTGATATAGGTATATTCCATCTTTAGTTTGTTTAATTTGTAGACCTAAGAAGAAACTTAACTCGCCTACTAAATTCATTTCAAATTCACTTTCCATAAGTGAAATGAACTCATTTAGTAGGATTGAGTTGGTGGTTCTGAAAATAATATCATCTACGTAGGTTTGGGCTTGAATATGTCTTTACCTAAGGTTTTTACGAAAAGGGTTGGGTCCACTACAGCTTGGTTAAATCCTTTGGACTTGAGATAAATCGAAAGTCTCTCGTACAAAGCTCGAGGAGCTTGTTTAAGTCCATAGAGAGCTTTCTTTACCCTAAGGACATGGTCGGGTTTATCTAAACTTTCGAAACCAGGGGGTTGACTAACATAAACTTCTTCTTTAATGTATCCATTTAAGAACGCAGATTTCACATCCATTTAAAACAATTTAAATCCTCGATGTGCTGCATACGCTAATAGCATTCTAATGGACTCTAATCTAGCGACTGGGGCATAGGTCTCATCGTAATCTCAACCTTCAACTTGACTAAACCCTTTACCGACTAGTCTGACTTTATTTCTAACTACTTCACCTTTATCATCAAGTTTATTTCTAAACACCCACCTTGTTCCAACGATTGTTTTATCTTTAGGTGGTGGTACTAATTCCCATACTTCGTTCCTAGTGAATTGAGCCAGCTCTTCTTGCATTGCAATAATCCAATCGGGATCAAGAAGAGATTGGTCAATAGTTTTGGGATCAATTTTAGAAATCAAGGAGATTTGACTAAGGTTTCTGTATGAGGATCTAGTTCAAACTCCTAGACTTGGATCACCTATCACTTGGTCGATAGGATGATTCGTTTGAGTCCTAGTTGGATTTGGGTTTGAGTCAACAACTTGATCCATAGGATGACTCGTTTGAGTTCTAGTTTGGTCGATAGAGTGACTTGGTTGACTTAGGTTAGGGTTAACACTAGACATGATCTTCGGATCAGAGTTAGGTCTAGTATGAATCGGCTCGCTAATTGGGGTTGTCGGGGGATTTGTAGGTTCGTGTCCTTCATCAAATACTACATTGATAGAGTCCTCAACTCTAAGGGTGTCATGGTTATATACTCTATAAGCTCTACTTGTAGTCGAGTATCCTAGAAAGATTCCCGTCTTGGTTTTGGATGTAAATTTCCCTAGGTAATCCTTAGTGTTTAGGATATGTACCTTACACCCAAATACCCTAAAGTACTTGATGTTAGGTATTTTATCATGATAAATCTCGTATGAGGTCTTAAGGTGCCTCATTACCATAAGGATCCGATTTTGGACATAGCACGCCGTACTCACGGCTTCCGCCCAAACCCTATCGGGTAGGTTATACTCATTTAACATTGTCCTAGTGGCTTCTTGTAGGGTTCTATTTTTGCGTTCTACTAGGCCATTTTGTTGTGGAGTTCTAGGGCAAGAGAACTCATGGTGGTATCCATTTAGGTTATAGAATTCTGTAAACCTATGGTTCTCGAATTCACCACCATGATCAGTCCTAAGTCTTTTGATTTTAATGCTTTGTTGATTTTATATTAATTTAAATAGGTTGATTAATTGATCTAGGGTATCACTTTTGTGTTTGATGAACCTAACCCAAGTAAATCTAGAATAGTCATCAATTATGACTAAGCAGAATTTACTTCCATTAAGTGACTAAGCTCCGTGTGAATCAAATAGATCAATGTGTAGGAGCTCAAGCACACTTTTGGTTCGTTCTTGATTAGTTAGTTAATGTTGTGTCCTAGATTGTTTACCTTGTTGACACACATTACATATTTTATTGTTAAAGTTATTGAGGTTAGGCAAACCTCTGACTAAGTCACTCTGACTCATCTTGTGGATGAGTCTTGGGTGTGAGTGACCGAGTCGTCGGTGCCACAATCATGATTCCTCTTGCCGTGTCATAAGACACTTAGTTGAGGAGTTAGTTAAGTTAATGGTGTAAATATTGTTATTTCTAGATCCCTTAAGAATTGTTTTAGAAGTTTCATTTGTATTAATTACGCATTCATTTTCTAGAAATATGACCTTATAGTTATTATCACACAATTGGCTTAGACTAAGTAAATTATATTGAAAATTTTCTACTAATAAAACAATTTGAATAATAAAATTTGAGTTGAGCTCAATATTACCTGATCCGATGATTTTGAGCTTGCCGTTATTTCCGAAGGCTACCGATCCTTGTCGTTTGAATCGAAGCTTCGAAAACTTGAGTTGATCCCCGGTCATATGTCGGGAGCAACCACTGTCCAACATCCATTGATCCTACACGCAAGGTAGTTGGATCGGATATTGGATTTATTAGAGATTGGTTGAAAATTATTAACCTAAATCATCTCACCCATGTCTACATGATCAAACACGTTAACCCTATATGTTCTTGTGAGATGACTTCCAATTTTACTTGATTTAAATTTAATGACTTAAACACTTGTCAACCTTGCGTTAGATTCGGATTTGACCTTAGGCTCATCAAGTCACCTTTTCAAGATCATGGCTTCCAGGTCGTGGCGAGGCACAGAGGCCTTCATTGATCGGAACAACGACCACTTCCTTAGACAAAGCCATTTTCAAGAAAATAGAGACTTGACTTACCTAAGACCACTTCCTGGTCTAACTAGTCTAGGATACGGCGAGGTAGCTTCAGCTAGTTCCTCTCGGTCAAATCCACCAAACTAGATACGCCTTATCTAGCCCGAATACACAAGACTCCACTTTCCTAGCGTAGTATCATCTCGCCGCGTCCTGGTACTATGTTATCAAGTATTGACGAGTTATAGTCCTATCTAACCATTCTAAAAAGGAAAATCAAACTAAATAAATACCTAAGCATGCAATTTCTAGGTTAAAACACAAACAAGTTTCGTACTAGCTCCCCTTGGACCGTTGAATCGATTCGGTCTCTCCACATAGTGGATTTGGTGCTTGGGAACCCAGTACTGGTTCGAACCTAAGTTTGAAATTAAGGTGGTCTTAGGGACCCATGCTTGGACACGTTTTTTATGTCGACTTACAATCGACATATACGACTTGTTGGTCGTATTTGAGCTAAACCCTAGCCCGACCTTGTTGTACACGGCCCTTTACGATCTAAGTAGGAGGTCAAGTCCTTTGGATCCCAAAGTAAACCATTCCAACGTATTCCTAAGATCTTTGACTTGACTCTTCAAGAGTGAGTTCTCAACATCGAGTTTTTCAACCCCAGTTTAGTCCTCCTCTTGAACTCGACTAGTCGAAGAGGTTAGGGAGACCTCGTGTTTGAGGAGTTTAACTTCCTCAACCAGGGTCACGACCTTGGACTCAGACTTAGCTAACTTTATAGTTAAAAACTTAATTGCACTATAAAGTGTACTAATGAGAGACCGACTTACCTTAACTGTATCTTTTGAACAGGATGGCTATCCATGGCTTGTCTTGAATAGTGCTTCGCAGTCCGACTCATCTTCGGTTTCTGATTTAGGTTCCAGTTTCGACTCCGTCTCCGATTCCACCAGTTTAGCCATGAGAACACGATCATTATCTTCTTCCTCGGATGCTTCTTCTCAAGTAGCGTTGAGTGCCTTTTTGTGTTTTGGTGCTTTGCTCTTGAGTTTTGGGCATTCGGACTTGATATGTCCAAACCTGTTGCATTCATAACATCTAATATTTGAACTTTTAGGCTTACCTTCGTTGGGTCGAGTGACGGTTCATTTTCGGCCCTTGAAAATCCTTCGAACTAGGTTGACTAGTTCGGCCTCCATTTCCGAGTCGACCTCCGAATCGGACTCATCCTCTTCTTCCTTAGGGGGTGGCTTGCTAGCGGTTTTCTTCCTTGATCTTGCAAAAAGTGCTATACCCTTCTCGGGTTCCGAGTTAGACTGCTCATGAAGTTCAAAATCAAAAAATAGTTCATCTAACCTAAGTTTTGAAAGATCCTAGGAGACCTTGTAGGCATCAACCATGGATGCCCACAAGGTAGTCCTCGGAAAGGAGTTTAGGACATACCTTATAAGGTCGAGGTTTTCGACCTTTTGCCCGATCACGTGTAGATTGTTGACTATGTCTTGGACGCGGGCATGAAGTTGCGTCGCAGACTCGTGTTCCTGCATTTTTAGATTATATAGTTTATTAAATAAAAGATCACACTTACATACCTTGGTTTCATCGGTCTCTTCATGTAGCTCCACTAGCTTTGTCTAAAGGTCCTTTGCCCTTATGAAGGGGCCGACACGATTTAGCTCCTCCTTGGACAAGCCGTATTGAAGGATTTGAGTTGCCTTAGCGTTGGCTTCGACTTGTCGTTTTGTCGCAATGGTCCATTGGTCATAACCCAAGGATTCACCCACTTCATTAGTCGGAAGTGTCAAACCCGTTTGGATTATGATCCATATCTCGATTTGGGTTTTGAGAAAGCATTCCATCCGACCTTTTCAGTAACGGAAATAATCTCTATTGTAAAACGGAGGTCGGACGGTGCTAAAACCCTCGAGATGGGCCATTTGGAAGGAAAACCTTGCACAAAAAATACCAAAAAAAACACAAAAAAGGACTTCGCCTTGGATTAGTAATGTAGGAAATGAAAAGAAACAAAAGGAATAAACAAGAAATAACCAACTAAAATAAATTACAACCTTCGATGTCCCAGAAATGGTACTAAACGATGGTTTTTGGGGATGAAGACAGCTTGTTATGAGGGTTTACCCTCATAAGAAGTGTAGATCTCTCCGAGAGCTTCGTTTTGGTAGGTAGCCTGTTTCGTGGGTCAACTTGTCCGAAAAGATATGCCCATTTTACCATCGGCTACTCCAAAAGCGAATACTTGCAAAACAAAACCAAACGAAAAGTACCAAGACTTCGTCTTGGATTAGTAGTGAGGGAGAAAAATTTAAACATACGAAAAACAAATCTGTAAAAAATGCTAGATTGGTGTTTTCACCAAATCTAAGCGCCCCCGGCTCTGATACCAATTGTTGGATCGAAGCGGATCTCTAGAGGGGGGGTGAATAGCGATAAACCTTTTTTTTTTTAGTTCGATAAAACCGGAGTAGATTATTAATTGCAGCGGAAAGATAAGCAATAAATAAAGGAGACAAATATTTTTACTTGGTTCGTAGCCTTCAGCTACTACTCCAAGACCCTAGCGGTCCTTGACCACATACGGAGGGCAAAAACACTAAAGAACTCCTCCCAGTTAGAGGTAGGAGTTTAATCGATACAAGTGAAGCACAAAACTTGAGGTAGAGGGACACTCCCCCTCTCCTCGTTATGATAAAAGCTCCGAGAAATGAAAGTACTAAACTGAAATAAAAACATTAACCGACGTAATAAAATGAAAACAAATAAACCTAGACGTCGGAGAAGATGCACTTCGTTGTCGGAAGGTTGTAGCTTGGCGGAGGCTTTTGGAAGCTTAGATTTGATGAAGAAACCCTAGGATTGGCCCTCCTTTTATAGCCTTTGAGCCCCTTTTCGAGAGGAAGTTCACCCAATAGAGTTTTGGCACATGGCTCCTTGAAAAAAGGTGACAAGGCTTGACTCCTCGAGGCTGATCCTTGACCATCAGTCGACTGATGGCCATCATCATCTCGATGGTAGCATCTCGAATGCTAACCTCGGCGATGCTTGGATGGCAATGAGTCCTCTAAGCTAGCAGTCGACTGATGCTAGCTGCAAGGAAAAGTTAGCTTAACAAAAACATTATTTTGACAGCCTCCGACCGTCCGATTTCGACCTAGACCACCTATAGGATGTCTTTGGTCCGATCTACGCTTAAGATCATCCCCGTAAAGAGGATACGACCTTACTTACGCTCACACACACGAGCTTACCCCGATACTTACTATGTTGCTTTTGCTTCCGGCCTTCCACTCGATTCCTTTGGCTCCCTCTGAAGTCACTCAAGTGTCGCCCGACCACCACGGCTTCCTCCGGGTGTCGCTAGCCTTCAGCTCCAGCTATAGTAATTTTCTCCACACTCGGTTCAGCTCATGAGATAACGACATGAGCTTAACTTTGTATCGTTTGTTATAATCAAAACTAAGGTTCGACTTAGGTGCCTCCTGCACCAACAAGGTGTTCTTCGGGATCAATTGTGCCATCGTACTTGTCTACTTAGGGATTCCTGAAGTATGACGGTGGGATTTCGGAAAGAATGACCATGGTGAAATGGCTGGGCTGGTAGATCTCTGGAGCCCTAGTTGATCGGCTTTCACCCTGCTCTTCTCGTCGATTCTGAGTTAAGGGCAAAGTAGTCTGATGTACGCGCCCCCTAATCCTTTTTCAAGCAATGCTTCAATGTTAGTGGTTGTACAAGGTGGAGGGGGCATTTCTAGTGGTGGTCCACTAAAGGAAGGTTCTCCAGAATGAGGGTAAAGGTACCCTGTCCTTCTTCTTTCTCTGGTAAGGGCCTCAGCCATGGCATTATCCACCATGGCTCTTAGTTGTGATGGCAGTATCGTAATGGGGTTTTCCTATGCAGCGGAGGCAACTGGGTGTTGTATCTCTTCTGGTTGCATCTCTACGTCTTACTCAGATGTTTCTCACAGACGGCGCCAACTTATGCGGTGACGGGGAAGAAGATCTGTTCACTTCCTTTCAACCTTAGGGGCGCGAAGGAAGTTTAGGGGGTTCTCTCCTGCCGCAACAGTAAAATGAAACGTCAAGCCAAAACATGCAAGCCAACACAAGCAACAAACAGAGGCGCAGGATGTAACGTGTTTCGGAATAAGGATTCCTACTCCACGAAGGCGAGCTATCTCACCGGCTACTATGCCAAAGCACTTTCACTATGAACGTCCTCCTTCGCGGAAAGAACTTCTGGAGGTGGAGGAGAAAACCTATTACAATTAGGTCGAGATACAGGAAACAATAAAAGAAAGATAGAGATCACCACTCTCCTTCCTCGTCTCTTACTGGTTGGAATAATGTGGATCTCCTTTATTTCTATCCTGCTTCTCTCTTTTATTCTCTTCCTCTGATAAGTTGTTTCATCATAAGCTTTCCCCGTCGTACATGTGGCCCCCACTCCCACCTGGAGAATCATTCTGTTATAGACACGAGGAGAGAAGGCTTCTCGAAATATTATGTGGGGATCCCCTTCTGTGGTGTAACAACTTCATATCTACATTTTGGGAAATATGCTAGCCTATCCCTTTCAACCATTTACCTTCGACGAAACTAACCTAAACCTATGGCTCACGTGTGGCGTAGCCCTTAGGCTCTTCCCAGCAGCCTGAACCAACTCCTCTTTTTCCTACGCCGAATTATTTCTGGGCTTGCTATGCCGAGCTGATTCTCATCTTCCCCACCTTTTTCTGGGCCTGCTAAGTCGAACTGATTCTCATCTATTTCATAATGAAGTGATCTCCACAATCGCCTCGCCATGCCGATTACCTTGACTTGTCGTCCCATTCCAATTGTCCCAGATGATCGTGCCCAAACCATTCTAGCTTGTTTTCTTTGTCGAATCGATTATTTGGTTCGGACAGTGTCTTACGCACAAGCCCTCTTACCTGGTTCACCGAAAAGGGTAACAGCAGTATCACCCAGCAATGAAGACACTGTCGGAGCTCCAAACGTCATCCAAACGACGCTCCGACAAGAAGGAAACAAGCTGTCCAAAATTTGGATATCTTGGTAGAGGACATGGCGTCGGCCAAAGGAAGAGGGCCGGCTTGTCCATGGTCACCGGAGCCAAGGAGGGTGGCTGGCAGCAGCTGGACGCCGGCGGAACAAGGTTGGACGGTGGTACAAGCTTGGGCGTGGCTTCCTTGGGCAGCGGCAAGGAGAAGAGAGGGAGAGGAGAGGAAGAGAAGTTTCCAAAAATAAAACTTAGGGCTCTCCAAACCTCTAGTCGCGCTTTCATAGAGTGCGTGTTTCTTAACCATCAAGAAACCTTCTCCTTAGAGTTATTGGTTCCTAACCAAAACCCATTAACCCGCTCCAATAAATTAAGTTAAAATAAACCGAACGGAGTTAGTCTATTTTATGTTAAATCGAACCGAACCAACTTGGGTTCATTCATTTAAAACAAACCAAACCACTTTGGTTTATTTTCCACCATTGGATTAGAACCAAATCAATTTGGTTCATCCATCATGTCTTCATAAGACTTGGCCCATCCATGCTTCCGTTGTGACTGAAATGATTTCATGCTCGCTCATTGTTTGGTCCAACCAAACTTAGTTTCTCTCGATTTGAGAATCTCATTCTCAAGCTCATTTTAAATTCTTCGGATTACGCTCATTGTGCGTGCGACCAAATAGGTTCCCAGTTTATGTTTTCCATCTATAATTAACCATTAATTATAGAACGATCATGAGTGACACCTAGTAGTACATCATGATCCCTAATTAACCAAAAAACAACGATTGATCCCAGAACCATTTTTGAAACCCTTCAGCAGCTATAATGAATCGTGCCCCGTTCCCTTCACTCATCTTATACCCACTTGGTTTAGGACATGGTCTGTAGTGTCAGTCCACACTAGGTTGACTACGTCACACCTAGCCCATGTATCATTTCCTCGTCCTACGAATTCTAGTTACTGCACATGTATCCTAGAGTACCTTACTCGTAACATGTAATGCTTTGGCCAAAGACTTTAGTAACAATTCGATGAGAGGCCAAGGGTACACATCTCCTCGCAAGGAGTGGTGAATCCTTTATAGGCTATTCAAACAGCTTCCGACATTTCAACTTTTACCCAATCATCCCAGGTCCACATCTCCTTGGAGATGCTTGCTTAAGATGTCAAAACATAAGTCTCCATGACCAAGATGACTTGAATACCACAAGTCAAAGGAAAATCGCACTTAAGATGCAGTAAGAACTTCATTGACATATCCATATATGCAGAGAACCATATGAAGTCTTACAAATGGTCACTAAAATGAACTAGTTACCATTACTATCGTCCACGATTAACTCCGAACATCATAATGTCTCCATCTAGTGAGAATCATCTATTTGGATAAACCAAAGAGTATACCTCGTGCTAGTCTCGACAGAATTTATGGTGTCCAAATCCATTAATTCATCGACTAGGGATAATTCCAGTACATCACAATTACACATGTAGAGATACTCACTAATTGTGATCCAATCACAAATTCTCTCATGCTGTGAATCGTATTGTGGACATTCAGTAAATGAGTTTAAGATCTAATCAAATACATGCAAACATGTATACTTAAATAGTGAATCTTCATTTACCATATAAATTGTTTAAACATAAGGCGATTGCTTTAGGACACCTCTCATATATAACTAACAAACTCCCACTTGGCCTAATGCCAATCGCCATGGTATCCAATACCATAAGCCCTAACATGACCCTCAAACTTACTTTGAGGTAAGGCCTTAGTTAAAGTATCCGCTCAGTTCTTTTCAGTGGGAATCTTTTTGATTTAAATTTCGTTCCTACTGATAATCTCTTTGATCAGATGATAGCGGCAAAGCACAAGTTTGGATCATTGATGAGACCACATCAAGTTAAGAGACGAACTTCTTGATCCAAACCGCTTCCTTTACTGCTTCCAAAGCTTCAATGTATTATGCCTCAGTGGTAGAATCCGCTATAGTGTCTTGCTTGAAACTTTTCTAACTTATTGTGCCTCCATTCATGGTGAACACGTACCCAGAGTGAGACTTGGAATCATCCTTGTCTATCTGGATGTTGGCTTCCGTATACCCGCGTATCACCGTATCCCCTTCTCCATATATTAGGAACACATCCTTAGTTCTTCTTAAGTACTTAAGGATCGTCTTAATAGCTGCTCAATGATCCATTCCTGGATTAAACTGGTATCTTCTCATGACACTCAGAGCATACGATACATCGGGCCTCGTACATAACATAACATACATGATAGATCCTATTGCGGATGCATAGGGAATCTTATTCTTGCAAATCCTCTTGTCTTCTATGCGCAGACACATAGACTTCGAAAGGTTTATCCCATTCATGATGGGTAGGAAACCTTTCCTGGATTTTGACATGCTAAACCTCTTTAGCACTCGGTCTATATATATGGACTGTGAAAGACCAAGCAACCGATTCGATCTATCCCTATAATCTTAATCCCAAGGATGTAGGTTGCTTCTCCCAAGTCTTTCATGGAGAACGTCTTAGACAACCAAATTTTAACTTACTATAAGATAGAAACATCATTTCCTATAAGTAATATATAATCGACATACAATACTAGGAACATGATTGCACTCCCACTAACCTTCTTGTACACACAAGGTTCGTCTGGATTTTGTGAGAAATCAAACCTTTTGATTGTCTCATCAAAATGGATATTCCAGCTCCTGGATGCTTGCTTTAGTTCATATATGGACCGTCGCAGTTTGAATACCTTGGTTTTATCAACCGATGTGAAACACTCAGGTTGTATTATATACACGTCCTCGAGTAGGTTTCCATTAAGGAAAGATGTTTTCATATTCATCTGCCATATCTCATAATCATAATGAGCCGCTATGGCCAGGAGCATCCAAATGGATTTAAGCATAGCAACAGGTGAATAGGTCTCGTCATAATCAACACCTTGCTTTTGACGATGCCCTTTCGCCAGCAATCTAGCCTTATAGGTAATCACATTACCATCCATGTCGGTTTTCTTCTTGAAAACCCACTTGCACCCTATAGGCTTTATGCCTTTAGGTGGGTCGACTAAGTTTCAAACTTGATTTTAATACATGGAATCCATTTCCGACTTCATGGAATTAAGCCATTTATCCCTTTCTGAACTTTTCAGAACTTCTTCATAACTAGTAGGCTCCTCATCATCAATGAGTAACACGTCGTTCGATTCACTTACGAGAAATTCATATCTCTCAGGAATGTTGCGTGTTCTACCGATCTACGAAGATATGCTATCACAATAGGTCCAGCCGGTGGCTCATCACTATGAGTTGTCAGTTGTGGTGCTTCATGATCTCATCAATGTCTATTGGAGTCTCTTGAGCCCCCTCAAGCTCAATGCCACTCCCACTTTTTTCTTGCAAGAGAAACTCTTTCTCTAGAAATATAGTATGCCTTGAAACAAACACATTTTGTTCCACAGGATGATAGAATTGGTAACCCCTCATTTCCTTTGGGTATGCAATAAATAGAAATTTATCACACTTAGCAACCAATTTGTCTGATATAGTATGCTTCACATAAGCAGGACACCCCATATCTTCAAGTAAGATAAATGAGATTTCTTACTATTTCATATCTCATATGAAGTAGTAGAGACTGCGTTGGTCAACATTCTATTTAGAAAGTAAACAGCTGTCTGAAGTTCATAGCCCCAAAAGGACTTTGAAAGATTCACATGATTCATCATTGACCTGACCATGTCCAACAAGGTCCGGTTGCGCCTCTCAGATACACCATTATGTTGCGGTGCATACAACGGAGTTGATTGAGACAATATACCATTGTCCCTTAGATAATCTAGAAACTCTTGACTCAAGTATTCACCACCTCGATCCGATCGAAGTATTTTAATACTCTTGCCAAGTTGTTTGTCTACTTCATTTCTAAATTCTTTGACGTTTCAAAGGCTTCAGACTTGTGTTTCATCAAGAACACATACCCAAACCGTGAGTAATTATCGGCGAAGGTAATGAAGTAGCTATAGCCTCCTAGAGCTTGAGTTGATATAGGTCCTCATACATCAGTATGTATTAGACCAAGAAACTCTCCCACCGGTTCACCTTTTCCCGTAAAAGGTAACTTAGTCATCTTGCCTTTTAAGAATGATTCACATGTATCGTATGAATCTAATTCAAACAATTCCAGAATTCCACATCGGTGTAATTCAGACAAGAGTTGCTTGCTTGCCTGGCCAAGACGACAATGCCACATGTAGGAGTCTAATTGATTATCCTTTCGAGCACGCTTGTTGCTCGCTTCAATATTAAAAATGTCACTGGATACGTCTAACATATAAATATCATTGCTTAAAGTTCCAGTCCCATAAAATACACCATTCATGGTTATATAACAACAATTATTACTAAACGTAAAATGGTAACCATTTCTATTTAAGAAGGAAATAGAAATAATGTTCTTTATTAGAGAAGAAACATAATAGCAATTGTCCAGTTCTAAGACTAGTCCACTAGGGAGCTTCAGGAAAAAACTTCCGATGGCGACTATAGCAACCTTTGCTCCATTGACATCTCACAATTTTGACTCCCCTTTGATGAGTCTTCTTCTATTCCTTAGCCTTGTATGTCATTACATATATGTTAGCAACACCCAGTATCCAATACCAAGTGTCTAAAGAAATAGAATGACAATCAATAACGAAGATACTTGAAGAGGATGGGGCATCAGATGCCTTATTCTTCTTCATGGACTTAAGATAAATCTTGCAGTTTCTTCGCCAGTGGCCCTCCTTACCACAATGATGATAGGTTCCCTTTTGTGGTGGTTTTGCCTTCTTAGCCTTTTTCTTCTTCCCTTTTGTCTATTCATTTGACTTCCTCTTAGAACCTTTCTTTGAGGAATCAACTAATATAACCACCTTCTCCTCATGCTTCACCGAAGGCTCTGCAGTCTTCAGCATATTGAGGAGTTTAGGAATAGTGGATTCAAGTTTGTTCATCCGGTAGTTCATCACAAATTGTGAGAAAATCTTGGGCAAACAATGCAGAATTAAGTGAATACTTAATTCATGATCCATCACAAACCCGAGGGTAGCCAGCCGCTCGATGTACCAATTCATCTTTAGCACAAACTGCACTAAAGATGAACCTTCGTGCATCTTAGAGGTGAAGAGGAGCCTGGAGACTTCGAACCTTTCAAATCTCGCTTGCTCATCAAATAACTCATGAAGATGGAAGACTATGGTATTAGCATCTGTATGCTCATGCTGCTTTTGTAGCTCGGGTACCATCGCAGCTAGCATGATGCAACTCGCCAGTTCAGAATCAACCATATATTGTTGATAGGCCAACAATTGGTCTGGAGTTGCATCATCCTTAGGACGGTTGGGAAGAGGCTTTTCGAGGACATACGCGATCTTTTCTTCTTTGAGAATAATTCTCAAGTTTCTAAGCCAGTCCAAGAAGTTAAGCCCAGTAAATTTATTCGAATCCAAAATAGAGCGTAAATTCAAAGTCGTCAAGATCAATTGATTAACCTAGAAATACATAATCGAGCATATATGAGAAAGATGGAAAAATGCATCAACATACATTTACAAATCCCATTAATTTTTTGAATTTTAAAACCAAAAATCACTTCGGGAGATCGTAGGTCCATCTCCAAATCGGCTGATATCCAACATAGATATGAACAACCTTAGAGAGAGTCAAACAAGTCATTCATAGCTACAATGGTAGCCATCAAGTATACTGATTGCATATCACATATATGCAACTATCACAATGTGCTATCAACTAATTGAATGTTCACACATACATCGGGTTGTTAACTCATTAACAAGTATGCATCATATGCATAACACCAAACTTCACCTCCCTTCACATCGACCTTGGAGAGAGTCCAACAAGTCGATGCTCCAGGTTAAAGCCAACCCAGTAATCAAGAAATAGCTTTAATATGGTTATACGCATTCAACCAATTAGACCGGCTTGGGGAGAGTCCAACAACCAAAGATAACGATTGACCTCTAACTCTTACCATATTAGTATTAAACTATTCCATGGTTTGAACATGTTCAGGTTAGAGCCGGGCTTAGAGAGAGTCCAACAACCCAAACAAGAAACAGAACTCTGGTTCTAACCATATTAATGGAAGGTGTAGGCTTTAATATTGTGTAAGGGTTTTAATGTCTTATCCTCTATTCATGCAAATAACTATTATCTACATGACATGACATACATGACATACATCTACATGTTACGACACACATGGCATAATGATATGCATCTAATGCAATTACATGACATACATTTATGACATATACACAAATTTCCTTATATGTCATAACTATTTATGGAAATAAAATATGTTTGAGATTTGATTCCCCAAATCAAATCATGATTAAATTAGGAAACAAATTTCCAAATCTAATCACATATTTTATTTATGGAAAGTGTTAATTAAGGAAAGTCAATTTTAATTTAGGAAACAAATTTCCTAAATTGTCAAAACTATTTATGGAAATAAAATATGTTTTAGATTTAATCCCCCAAATCAAATCATGATTAAATTAGGAAACAAATTTCCAAATCTAATCACATATTTTATTTATGGAAATTGTTAATTTCCATAAATACTTCTAGACATTCCAAAAATAGAAGATTTCCATAAATACTTCTAAACTTTCCATAATTAAAAAATTTTCATAAGCAATTCTAAACTTTCCAAAAGTAGAAAATTTCCATAAATACAATTATGACTATCGCAAAACAATTTTACGATTATGTCGAAACATAACCTGGCCTCTGATACAACTGTTGGGTTTCCCCGGCACCGCGACGAGTGTGTGTTCGAACATATTTCGTAAACATGTGCACAAAGGAAGAATTAAAAGAAATAAATCTAATTTATTACAACAAACACACCACATGTATGCAAGATACAATATGTGTAGACATAATCGCAGCTTCAAATTTTGCAATAAAAGGAAATTACGCTAGTTATACCTGACGTATCATGTGCAGCGGGAATGACATCAACAGGAGCAACTCATGCTAGAGTTGCCTCTATCTGTATCCACGTCGAGTACCGTCGGGATAGCTTCGCCATGCAAGAGTTGCCTCTATCTGTATCCACGCCGAGTATCCCCATTCCCTTCTCTGATCTTATACCCACTTGGTTCAGGACATGGTTTATAGTGTCAGTCCCCAGTAGGCTGACTACGTCACACCTCGCCCAAGTATCATTTCCTCGTCCTTCAGATTCTAGTTACTACATATGTATCCTAGAGTAACTTACTCTAAACATGTAATGATTTGGCCAAAGACTTTAGTAACAATCCTCACAAGGAGTGGTGAATCCTTTATGAGCTATTCAAACACCTTCGGACATTTTGACTTATACCCAATCATCCCGGGTCCACATCTCCATGGAGATGCTTGCTTAAGATGTCAAAGCATAAGTCTCCATGACCAAGATGACTTGAATACTGCAAGTCAAAGGAACATTGTACTTAAGCTGTAGTAAGAACTTCATTGACATTTTCATATATGCAGAGAATCATATGAAGTCTTACAGTTGGTCACTCCAATGAACTAGTTACCATAACTAACATCCACGATTAACTCCAGAAATTACAATGTCTCCAGCCAGTGAGAATCAGTTGCTTGGATAACCAAAGAGTATACCTCGTGCAAGTCTCGACAGAATTGATGGTGTCCAAATCCATCAATTCAATGACTAGGGATAATTCCAATACATCACAATTACACATATAGAGATACTCACTAGTTGTGATCCAATCACAAATTCTAATGATGTGAATCGTATTGTGGGCATTCAGTAAATGAGTTTAAGATCTAATCAAATACATGAAAACATGTATACTAAAATAGTAAATCTTCATTTATCATATAAATATTTTAAACATTAGGCGAATGCCTTAGGACACCTCTCATATTAACTATTAGGAACATCCACCGGCAACAATCCCCTTATCCCCTGTTCATCGGACGGCTAGAACTCTGCTACCCTAAACCACAAATTGATGAGTTCCAAGGGGAGAAACTGAGATCGAGAAATGGATTTCATCCGAGATCGGGGGAAGAAGTTGTGCCTGTTGCGATGTATACTGAAAGCCTAGCCTTTGTATGAACATATTTATTTTAAAATAAGTATCACATGATCATTGTTTGCATATTTATAGTTATGTATATTATCTAATACATTACATTGTAGATAAGATGGTGTGTGGTGTCACCCAGAAGATCATGTTATCAATTCCTTGTAGAGTATAAGTAGGGTCTCACAACCAAGATGGTTTTGGATAAACCATTGGCATGGTTGTAGTGAAATTTGGTATTGATTTATCTTGACCATAGAATTACACTAGTACATTTTGTGTGTATTGAGCAGGACCGACTTAGAGGTGATTCAATTTATTGCTGACTACATAATTGAATCGGACCTCGGATAATATGGTGTACATGCTCTTAATCCCGATATAATAATGGGCACATGTACTTAATATTAATTTCTTTGATTTACCAATGGGCGAGATTTATGGGTTAAATCGATAGGCTCGGTAAGTTGAGAAATAATATTATTTACATGGATTGCCATTAATTATAAGAGGAAACCGTGTCCTATGTATTAGGATGATGATGTCCCCTTGAGGAGCTCATAAGGATCATCATGTAAACCCTGCAGGTGGACTTGGTCCGGCATGATGATAAGGTTGAGTGGTACTACTCATGGAGTTAGATGTTGATTAATTAATTGTCAGTAAATTAATTAATTAACAGACATTCAATATCTTAAACACGGGGAGACATTTGTACAATTAATATATGGAGCCCATATTTAATTATGGGGGTTAGTGAGGTAGATCAATGATAATCCTCTAGTGGAATGGATTATTATTAATGGATCAGATTTTATGTGGGATTGATTCATTGGGTGGCCAAGATCCAACTCCTACTCATGGTCCCTATTGTAGCCTATTAAAACCCTCATGAAACCTAGATCCGACGGACACGATTAAATGGAGGCTTGGGAGAAATCTATAAATAATGCTTCAAGGCTTTGGCATGAGATATTTTTTTTGGAGATTAGGGTTTTTGGAGTGGGCAGCAAGATTGTTGGAAAGGCAAGGGTTTCAGCGGAAGAAGCTTTTGGTTTTGCTTCCTATGGCAGACGGAGATAACTTGGAGATTAGGGTTTGTCTCTTGCTTCTCCTTGGCCGACACCACCTGTTGGTGTAGGGGCACTAGATAATCGAACCTGTGTTTGTTGGATCGAAGCGGTTCGCTAGAGGGGGGGGTGAATAGCGAAAAAGTTTTTTCTTTCAAGTTCGTATCAAAACAATTAAGTGTAGCGGAAAGATAAATGAAACAAAAAGAGACAAGATATGTTTTTACTTGGTTCGTAGCCTTCGGCTACTACTCCAAGGCACTAACGGTCCTAGACCGTGTACGGAGGGAAATTCACTAAAACACTCCTCCTCGTTGGAGGTAGGAGTTTGACGATTACAAAAACCTTCGAAGCAAGAAAGACAGAGAGACAAACCCTCTCTTATCTTTAAGTAAAATGCAACGATAGAAAACCTCGATTAACAAGAATTGAAATATTGAAAGCAATAACAAAGAAAGATTATACCAACAACTAAAAAAGGAACATAAGCTTGGGTTGTTGGAAGCACTTCATTGTTGTAGAGTCGCAGCGTTGCAGAGGCTTTTTAGCACTTAGAATTGATGAAGAAATCCTAGGTTAGGACCTCCTTTTTTAGCCTTTGAGCCCCTTTTCGAGAGGAACCCTAGCCAATCATATTTGAGCACCACTCCCCTTGAAATTTGGTGATAAGCCTTGACTCCTCGAAGTTGACCCTTTGACCATCAGTCAACTGATGGCCATCATCAGTCGACTGATGGCAGCATTAGTCGAGTGCTGACCTCCGACAGTCGACTAATTGACATCAGTCGAGTCCTCCAAGCTGGCAGTCGACTGATGCTTGCTGCAAGTCAAAGTTAGCCAAACAAAAACATAGTTCCGATGGTCGTTGACCATCCGATCTCGACCTAGACCATCTATAGGATGTCTTTGGTTGGATCTACGCTTAAGATCATCCCTGTAAAGAGGATACGACCTCACTTACACTCGCACACACGAGCTTACCTCGATACTTACTGTGTCGCTTTTGCTTCCGGCCTTCCACTCGATTCCTTCGGCTCCCTCCGAAGTCACTCGAGTGTCGCCTGACCACCGCGGCTTCCTCCGGGTGTCGCTAGCCTTCAGCTCTAGCTATAATAATTTTTTGCATACTCGATTCAGCTCGTGAGATAACGATATGAGCTTAACTTTGTATCTTTTGTTATAATCAAAACTCATGTTTGACTTAGGTGCCTATTGCACCAACAATCTCCCCCTTTTTGATTTATGGAAAACTCACATACAAAGTTAAGAAAAAATAAATTAAGTGCATTGAGTATGAGATATGCATGAATGAGCAGGAGTATATAAAAACTCTTTTTCAAGTGCTCCCCCTTGAGGAATCCTCCCCCTTGACCGAGGGTGAGTATTTGAGAAAGAGTTTTAACTCTCCCCCTTGATGTTTGATACTAAAAATTAAGTAACCAAAATTACTTAATATTAATAAGTTTTAAGTTAAGAAATCAAAAAATTGAATCCATAACCTTGGCCTTTACTTTCGTTTTGTTAACAAAAACAAGTTAACTAAATGTGTTTGAGTTTAAGAATTCTCTTAACTTGTTGTGTTAACTTAAAGTTAAGTAAGCCCTGGCCATAAAAAAAATGATCCCTTAACTTTGGCCTTTTTCTCCCCCTTTTGCCATATATCGAAAGGAGTGAGGGTGTGTGTGAAATAAAATAAGTATTAATTTTGAAGTCCAAGCATGTTCCACATTAATTTTGAAAATAATATACTAAAATAAGTTCATCGATAAAATGTTCGACTCATATTTGGCTTGATTCATATGAAAGATCAACCAGTCCTGATCAGAGTCGGTTAGTATGTATGATTATACTCCGTGGTTCATAGCGATGCACTAGCTCTACATCTGGGACCAGGAGTAAGGTTCTAACATCTCACGCCCATCTACGTGGCTTAGTACACAAACACATTAGTCCTATGTGTTGTGAGATGTACTGGTTCTTTAAATCTATAGGTGCATGATATCTAGGGTAAGTCCTATACTAGTTCCATGAAAAATGAAAAGTAAGAAATAGTAGTAATATAATTTGCAAAGTCCTATTCTACTACGCATATGCCCAATTTTCATCTTAATAGACTGAATTCAGCTTCGGGTAGGGGTTTAGTAAATAGGTCTACAAAGTTAGACTTCGATTTGACGTATTTGAGTTTTATGGCTCCGTTGGCCACATGTTCTCGAATGAAATGGTGTTTTCCCTCTATATGTTTGGTCCTAGAGTGACATATCGGATTTTTAGTAAGGTTAATTGAAATAATGTTATCTACATGGAGTTTTGTGTTCGTAAAGTCTAACTTATAGTCGCAGAGAGTGTGCTTCATCCAAAGAAGCTGAGTGACACACTCACCCATCGCGATGTATTTAGCTTCGGTGGTAGATAAGGCAACACAGTGTTGCTTCCTACTGCACCAACTCACTAGACTTGAGCCGAGAAGTTAACAACAACCACTCGTACTCTTTCTATCGAGCTTACTACCGGCATAGTCCGAATCGGAGTAGCCGGTTAGTTCGAACTCGGTAGATCTAGGATACCAAATACCGACATTAAGTGTACCCTTTAGATATCTAAGGATACGCTTGACTAGAGTTAGGTGAGACTCCTTGGCACAGGTTTGGAACCTTGCGCACATACTTACTACAAATAAGATAGCGGGTCGGCTTGCAGTTAAGTAAAGGAGACTCCCTATTACGCTCCTATAGTATTTTAAATCAATTGAATTTCCGATTACATCTTCTTCTATATTCACATTAGTTGCCATTGGGGTATTAATAATTTTAGCGTCTTGCATTCGAAAGCATTTAATTAATTCCTTAGTATATTTGCGTTGATGTTGGTATATTCCATCTTTAGTTTGTTTAATTTGTAGACCTAAGAAGAAGTTTAACTCGCCTACTAAATTCATTTCAAATTCACTTTCCATAAGTGAAATGAACTCATTTAGTAGGATTGAGTTGGTGGTTCCGAAAATAATATCATCTACGTAGATTTGGGCTATGAATATGTCTTTACCTAAGGTTTTTACGAAAAGGGTTGGGTCAACTACACCTTGGTTAAAATCTTTGGACTTAAAATAAATCGAAAGTCTCTCGTACCATGCTCGAGGATCTTGTTTAAGTTCATAGAGAGCTTTCTTTAACCTAAGGACATGGTCGGGTTTGTCTAAACTTTCGAAACCGGGGGGTTGACTAACATAAACTTCTTCTTTAATGTATCCATTTAAGAACGCAGATTTCATATCCATTTGAAACAACTTAAATCCTCGATGTGCTGCATACACTAATAGCATTTGAATGGACTCTAATCTAGCTACTGGGGCATAGGTCTCATCGTAATCTAAACCTTCGACTTGACTAAACTCTTTAGCGACTAGTCTAGCTTTATTCCTAACCACTTCACCTTTATCATCAAGTTTATTTCTAAACACCCACCTTGTTCCAATGGTTGTTTTATCTTTTGGTGGTGGTACTAATTCCCATACTTCGTTTCTAGTGAATTGAGAAAACTCTTCTTGCATTACAATAATCCAATCGGGATCAAGAAGAGCTTGGTCAATAGTTTTGGGTTCAATTTTGGAAATTAAGGAAATTTCACTAAGGTTTCTGTATGAGGCTCTAGTTCGAACTCCTAGACTTGGATCACCTATCACTTGGTCGATAGGATGATTCGTTTGAGTCCTAGTTGGATTTGGGTTTGAGTCTACAACTTGATCAGTAGGATGACTCGTTTGAGTTCTAGTTTGGTTAGAGTCATCTATCACTTGGTCGATAGAGTGATTTGGTTGACTTAGATTAGGATTAACACTAGATCTGATCTCCGGATCAGAGGTAGGTCTAGTATGAATCGGCTCGCTAATTGGGGTTGCCGGGGGTTTTGTAGGTTCGTGTCCTTCATCAAATACTACATTGAGAGTCTCTTTGACTCTAAGGGTGTCATGGTTATATACTCTATAAGCTCTACTTGTAGTCGAGTATCCTAGAAATATTTCGGTCATAGTTTTGGATGTAAATTTCCCTAGGTAATCCTTAGTGTTTAGGATATGTACCTTACACCCAAATACCCTAAAGTACTTGATGTTAGGTATTTCATCGTGATAAATCTCGTATGAGGTCTTAAGGTGTCTCTTTACCATAAGGATCCTATTTTGGACATAGCATGTCGTACTTACGGTTTCCGGCCAAAACCTATCGGGTAGGTTATATTTGTTTAACATTGTCCTAGCGGCTTCTTGTAGGGTTCTATTTTTGCGTTCTACTAGGCCATTCTGTTGTGGAGTTCTAGGGCAAGAGAACTCATGGTGGTATCCATTTAGATTACAGAATTCTGTAAACCTGTGGTTCTCGAATTCACCACCATGATCAGTCCTAAGTCTTTTGATTTTAATGCTTTGTTGATTTTCTATTACCTTAAATTGATTGATTAATTGATCTAGGGTATCATTTTTGTGTTTGATGAACCTAACCCAAGTAAATCTAGAATAGTCATCAATTATGACTAAGCAGAATTAAATTCCATTAATTGACTTAGCTCCATGTGAATCAAATAGATCCATGTGTAGGAGCTCAAGCACACTTTTGATTCGTTATTGATTAGTTAGTTGATGTTGTGTCCTAGATTGTTTACCTTGTTGACAAGCATTATATATTTTATTATCCAAGTTATTAAGGTTAGCCAAACCTCTGACTAAGTAACTCTGACTCGTCTTGTGGATGAGTCTTGGGTGTGAGTGACCGAGTCGTTGGTGCCACAACCATGATTCCTCTTGCCGTGTCATAAGATAAAACACTTAGTTGCGGAGTTAGTTAAGTTAATAGTGTAAATATTGTTATTTATGGTTACCTTAAGGATTGTTTTAGAGGATTAATTTGTATTAATTACACATTTGTTTTCTAGAAATACGACCTTATAGTTATTATCACACAATTGACTTACACTAAGTAAATTATATTAAAAATTTTCTACTAATAAAACATTTTGAATAACAAAATTTGAGTTAAGCTCAATATCACCTGATCCGATGATTTTGAGCTTGCCGTTATTTTCGAAGGCTACCGATCCTTGTCGTTTGAATCGAAGCTTCGAAAATTTGAGCTGATCCCCGGTCATGTGTCGGGAGCAACCACTGTCCAACATCCATTGATCCTACACGCATGGTAGTTGGATCGGATATTGGATTTATTAAAGATTGGTTGAAAAATTATTAACCTAAATCATCTCACCCATGTCTACATGTTCAAACATGTTAACCCTATATGTTTTTGTGAGATGACTTCTAATTTTACTTGATTTAAATTTAATGGCTTAAACACTTGTCAACCTTGCGTTAGATTCGGATTTGACCTTAGACTTATCAAATCACCTTTTCAAGATCATGGCTTCCAGGTCGTGGCAAGGCACAGAGGCCTTCTTTGATCGGAACAACGACCACTTCCTTAGACAAAGCCATTTTCAAGAAAATAGAGACTTGACTTACCTAAGACCACTTCCTGGTCTAACTAGTCTAGGATACGGCGAGGTAGCTTTAGCTAGTTCCGCTCGGTCAAGTGCACCGAACCAGATACACCTTATCTAGCCCGAATACACAAGACTCCGCTTTCCTAGCGTACTATCATCTCGCCGCATCCTGGTACTATGTTATCAAGTATTGACGAGTTATAGTCCTATCTAACCATTCTAAAAGGAAAATCAAACTAAATAAAATCCTAAGCATGTAATTTCTAGGTTAAAACACAAACAAGTTTCGTACTAGCTCCCCCTGAACCGTTGAATCGATTCGGTTTCTCCACATAGTGGATTTGGTCCTTGGGAACCCAATACTGGTTCGATCCTAAGTTTGAAATTAAGGTGGTCTTAGGGACCCATGCTTGGACATGTTTTTTATGTCGACTTACAATCGACATATACGACTTGTTGGTCATATTTGAGCTAAACCCTAGCCCGGCCTTGTTGTACACGACCCTTTGCGATCCAAGTAGAAGGTCAAGTCCTTTGGATCCCAAAGTAAACCTTTCCAACGTATTCCTAAGATCTTCGACTTGACTCTTCAAGAGTGAGTTCTCAACTTCGAGTTTTTCAACCCGAGTTGAGTCCTCTTCTTGAACTCGACTAGTCGAAGAGGTTAGGGAGATCTCGTGTTTGAGGAGTTTAACTTCCTCAACCAGGGTCTCGACCTTGGACTCGGACTTAGCTAACTTTCTATTTAAAAACTTAATTGCACTATAGAGTGTAGTAATGAGAGATCGACTTACCTTGAGTGTATCTTTTGAACCGGATGCGTATCCGTTGCTTGTCTTGAATAGTGCTTCGCAGTCCGACTCATCTTCGGTTTCCGATTCAAGCTCCGGATCCGACTCCATCTCCGATTCCACCAGTTTAGCCATGAGGACTCGATCATTGTCTTCTTCCTCGAAAGCTTCTTCCAAGTAGCGTTGAGTGCCTTTTTGTGTTTTAGTGCTTTTCTCTTGAGTTTTGGGCATTCGGACTTGATGTGTCCAAACCAGTTGCATTCATAACATCAAATATTAGAACTTTTAGGCTTACCTTCGTTGGGTCGAGTGATGGTTCTCTTTTGGCCCTTGACTATTCTCCGAACTAGGTTGACTAGTTCGGCCTCCATTTCTAGGTCGACCTCCGAGTCGGACTCATCCTCTTCTTCCTTCGGGGGTGGCTTGCTTGCGTTTTTCTTCCTCGAACCTGCAAAAAGTGCTATACCCTTCTCGGGTTCCGAGTTACACTGCTCATGAAGTTCAAAATCAGAAAAGAGTTCATCTAACCTAAGTTTAGAAAGATCCTTGGAGACCTTGTAGGCATTGACCATGGATGCCCACAAGGTAGTCCTTGGAAAGTAATTTAGGACATACCTTATAAGCTCGTAATTTTCGACCTTTTGCCTGATCGCGTGTAGATTGTTGACTATGTCTTGGACGCGGGCGTGAAGTTGCATCGCAGACTCGTGTTCCTGCATTTTTAGATTATATAGTTTATTAAAAAAAAGGTCACGCTTACATACCTTGGCTTCATGGGTCCCTTCGTGTAGCTCCACTAGCTTTGTCCAAAGGTCCTTTACGCTTATGAAGGGGCCGATGCGATTTAGCTCCTCCTTGGACAAGCCGCATTGAAGGATTTGAGTTGCCTTAGCGTCGGCTTCGACTTGTCGTTTTGTCGCAATGGTCCATTGGTCATAATCCAATGATTCACCCACTTCAAGTCGAAAGTGTGAATCCCGTTTGGATTATGATCCACATCTCAATTTGGGTTTTGAGAAAGCATTCCATCCGACCCTTCCAATAACGGAAGTCATCTCCGTTGTAAAACGGAGGTTGGACGATGCTAAAACTCTCGAGATGGGCCATTAGAACAAAAGAAACAAGTAGACGAAGGCAAAAAAACCTAGCAACGACAAAAACACACAAGAAAGTACAAGACTCGCGTCATGGATTAGTAGTGCGGTAGAAAAACTAAGCGAATGAATTAAATTCGAAATAAACAGAAAAAAAAATGGAAAAAATCTGTAAAAATGCTAGATTTGTGGTTTCACCAAATCTTAGCACCCTCGGCTCTGATACCAATTGTTGGATCGAAGCGGTTCGCTAGAGGGGGGGGGGTAAATAGCGAAAAACCTTTTTCTTTCAAGTTCGTATCAAAACAATTAAGTGCAGCGGAAAGATAAATGAAACAAAAAGAGACAAGATATTTTTTTACTTGGTTCGTAGCCTTCGGCTACTACTCCAAGGCCCTAACGGTCCTAGACCGTGTAAGGAGGGCAATTCACTAAAACACTCCTCCTCGTTGGAGGTAGGAGTTTGACGATTATAAAAACCTTCGAAGCAAGAAAGATAGAGAGACAAACCCTCTCTTCTCTTTAAGTAAAATGCAACGATAGAAAACCTCGATTAACAAGAATTGAAATATTGAAAGAAATAAGAAAGAATGATTATACCAACAACTAAAAAAGGAACTTAAGCTAGGGTTGTTGGCAGCACTTCGTTGTTGTAGAGTTGTCGGAGAGTCGCAGCATTGCGGAGGCTTTTTAGCACTTAGAATTGATGAAGAAACCCTAGGTTAGGACCTCCTTTTATAGCCTTTGAGCCCCTTTTCAAGAGGAACCCTAGCCAATCATATTTGAGCACCACTCCCCTTGAAATTTGGTGATAAGCCTTGACTCCTCGAAGCTGATCCTTTGACCATCAGTCGACTGATGGCCATCATCGATCGTGATGGCGACATCGATCAGTCCGACCTCTGGCGATCGGCGATTGACGGCAATGAGTCCTCAAGCCGGTGATCGATGCTTGTTGCAAGTCAAAGTTAGCTCAACAAAAACATAGTTCCGACGGTCGTTGATCGTCCGATCTCATCCTAGACAATCTATAAGATGTCTTTGGTCGGATCTACGCTTAAGATCATCCTCGTAAAGAGGATACGACCTCACTTACACTCGTACACACGAGCTTATCTCGATACTTACTGTGTCGCTTTTGCTTCCGGCCTTCCACTCGATTCCTTCGGCTCACTCAGAAGTCACTCGAGTGTCGCCCGACCACCGCGGCTTCCTCCGAGTGTCGCTAGCCTTCAGCTCCAACTATAGAAATTTTCTGCATACTCGGTTCAGCTCATGAGATAACGACATGAGCTTAACTTTGTATCGTTTGCTATAATCAAAACTCAGGTTTTACTTAGGTGCCTACTGCACCAACAGTGTTTTGATTATGGCAAAGACACAAAGTTAAGTTTACATCGTTATCTCATGAGCTAAATCAAGTGTTCAGAAAAGTCCTAAAGTTGAAGCTGAAGGCTAGCGACACCCGGAGGAAGCCACAGTGGTCGGGCGACACTCGAGTGACTTCGGAGGGAGCTGAAGGAATCGAGTGGAAGGCCAGAAGAAAGAGCTACTATTGAGGTAAGCTCGTGTGAGTGAGAGATTGTAAGGTCGTGTCCTCTTTACGGGGACAACCGTAGGCGGCGATCCGATTAAGACTTCTCGTGGAAGGTCTAGGTCGAGATCGGACGGTCAGAAACCATCGCATTTATCATTTTCCGAGCTAACCTCTTACTGCAGGGAAGTGGTCAGGTTGGCAGTCGACTGCTGGACATCAAGCAGTCGACTGATGCTCATCAGTCGACTGATGGGAGGCATCAGTCGACTGATGGCGACGAATCAGCCTTTGCGCTAGGTCAAAACGGATAAGGTTTGACACGGCCACTTCGCGATAAAATTTGGACAACTTCGTGATCTGTTTCGAAAAAAGAGGAGAAAAATTCAGAAGCCAAAATCTATAAAAGGAGGGGAGGATTCCAACTCCAAGCATCATCATGTTTATTCATCAAGTGCTCCTACAACGCCAACGCTCCAATGCCGTCATAACGCCAACGCGACAACAAGTTCAAATCTCCTTCGTCGGCAGCAGTAGCAAGTAATTATTTTTATTGTATTCTTTATTTTAATCGTAACGAGGTGAGGTAGGCTTGTTGCCTCATCCTCGTACATTCTGTTTTTGTGATCGTTGTCTCCTACCTCCAACGAGGAGGAGACGTTATAGTGCTTTGTCCTCCGTACGCGGTATAGGACCGATAGGGCCTTGGAGTAGCAACCGCTGGGTTGTGAACCAAGTAAAAATAAACGTGTTCCTTTATTTTCCACTGATCTTACTCGTTTAATTTTCTACTCGAATGAAACATCGAAAAGATTTATGATCGCTATTCACCCCCCCCCCCTCTAGCGACGCTTCTCCATCCAACACCACCCTTATCCTCTCCATCTCCATTACCAATGCCTCCTTCTCTTTCCCTTTGGCCGGCGGCAACAAGAGAATTCTCTTGGCTCGCGCCAACCTTTCTTCTTCCTCTCTTTGGCCGGCGCCAACAACCAAGATGAGATCTTGGTGGTCGACACTAGATAGGAGAAGAAGGGTTCGGTCATCTTCCCGTTGTTCAGAGCGAGCAAGGAATGGAAGAACGAGATCAAGAAGGCTTCAATTCTTGGAGGATCATTGCCCAAACAACGTCCAAGAAGAGGATAGGTCATACAATAGAAGATTAAGAGGTATAATTCTTGTTTTGGTTTCCTTTTGTTCTTTTGTATTATGTATGTAATTATATGTGGTTAATTTACTTGGACCTTGAAGATAAACACAAAAACTGACGATCCATACATCATCTATTCCGCGGCTAGTCGAGGAAAAGAGGTAGGTTGCTTGAACAACATGTTTGTTCAAGCGACCACTCTAATCGAATAGCACGATGATGGATCGGTTGCTTGGGTGATCCATCTTTGTCCAGGATAAATTTTTTTTATCCAGGGACGTAGATAGGATCGCCATGCACAAACTACCAAGTTGAAGCGAGAAGCGAAGCTTCAACCTTCAAGTGGTATCAGAGCCAGGTTTCCAGTTTTGTGTGTTTAGGATTCAGTTACTTTATGCACTTATCATATATTATGTGTGTCAGATAATAGTAGGATGTGGATAGGCTAACTTTTTGGTTTCAGGCATAAGATCCAACTATTATGGCCATATGTCTGTGTATGTGATTGGATGTGTGTAATTGTAATATTATTTGAATCCTCGGGGTTGACGAGGCTAGTATTTAATTTTTATAATTAAGTACGACATTGTTTAGCCACACTTTAAGTTTAGTTTACTTTCGATCAAGATTTCATGTACACTCCTTTGTGTAGTATACGATCGATGGATGTAAATTAAAATAATTATTCTCGGTTCAGATCTCCGGATTGCTTGTAGATGGTGTATGGAGGAGCGGACGAGATGGCGACACGACGGGAGGCATAATGGAAAACAAAAGCCATAATAGTTGGTAAATATTTTTCATATTTATTGCTTCTTCTTTGATATGCATATTGTGTGCTTGGAAAATTCCTCATTTTAAATTACTAAGTGGGAGACGGATATTTTTTTAAATTCCCATTGCCTCCATTACAATTTGACATGTGATGTAAATAAACTTGCGCGTCGGCTCTGAGTGCCTTCCTCCCCATCAGATAAGTTTGTTTTATGGATCAATAGGTCAAATATGGTTATAAGAAATTATTTAGGAGTGTGTGTACTTTCCTATCGGAAGGCACATAATCCGAGTTAATTACCTTGGTACCAAGTAATGGTGAACACTTAGATGCAAATAAGAGTATCATCCCCATCGGAGTCACTGCTTTTATTTGTAGGGCCGAAGAGAAACCAACTATTAATTTTTTTTGTCAAAAAGTAAGGTTGAGAGGATAATAAAATTAATGGATAAAACCTCCTCTTACAGATGAAGAATTCGTATACGTCCACACTATAGTGACATACGATATTCTCGGTGTTTTAAGGTGTTGGTTGATTTTAAAATTTTATTGTTTGAGGAATCAATAAATTTTTGAAATCTAATGTTTTGATCTATGTGATTCTTAGGTTTTTCAAAAATGACTTTCAACCCACTTGTTGTGATACTAAAGGAAAATAAAGTTACTAGACCTAACTATGTTGATTGGAAAAGGAATCTGGATATAGTGTTGACTGTTGAGGAGTACAAGTTTGTACTTTTCGAAGAGTGTCCTCCTAAGCCTACGGATGATTATGGGGAAAAGGAGAAAGAGAGTTATAAGAATTGGATAAAGGATGATGAAATGGCGCGGTGTTACATTTTGGATTCTATGTCAAATATTGTGACATCAGCATCAAGCCATACCTACTGCTTATGACATGATGTTCAATCTCAAGGAACTTTTCGAACACCAGAATCGGGCTGCGAGGCAAGAATCCATGAGGAACTTGATGACGATCACCATGGTTTAGGGAACACCCGTGAGGGATCATATTCTCAAGATTATGGCTCATTTAAATGAGCTGGAAGTCCTTGGAGCTGAGATCGATGGGAAAACCCAGGTTGATATCATTTTCCAATCTCTACCTAGAAGTTTTGAGTAGTTTCGCCTGAACTACAACATGAATAAGAGGTTGTATTAATTGGTGGAGCTTCTGACAGAACTCCAGGCGGCAGAGGGGCTTTTTCGTCAAAGTTCTCAGGCTCAGGCCATGGTTTCTCAAAAGGTTTCGACTTCTAAGTCGAAAGGCAAGAAGAAGGAGAAACAAGGTGTAGCAAAGGTGGTGGGAGGATCTCAGGGAGGAGTGAAGAAGCCGAAATGCAAGTGCTTCACTTGTAGGCAGACTGGACATTAGAAGGCTGACTGCCCCAACCGGAAGAAGAACAAAAGTATATCTTTTGGTCTAGTCATTGAAACATATTTAGCGGTGTTATCTATCGACACCTGGTGTGTAGATACGGGAGCCACTGATCATGTCTGCAATACTTTTCAGGGATTCCAGGAAACCAGAAGACTAGATGAGGGGAATATTACAGTCTACGTGGGCAATGCTACGAAGGTGGCGGCTATTGTAGTGGAAGTTGTTTATTTATCTTTTCATAGGAATAAAACTTTGGTTCAAAGAACTTGCCTTTATGTACCTTCATTTAGAAAGAATTTGATTTCAGTTTCTAAATTGTTTT
Source organism: Wurfbainia villosa (assembly GCA_025175895.1). NCBI lineage: Eukaryota > Viridiplantae > Streptophyta > Magnoliopsida > Zingiberales > Zingiberaceae > Wurfbainia > Wurfbainia villosa. Next base: position 32,074,867 of record CM045995.1, read on the forward strand.
TGGATGGATATTCTATTTCTTTTAATGACAGAGTTGTTAAAAGAAGGAATAGGGAGATTATCTATTCTGGTACGTTGGTAGGTAATTTGTACACTGTTGAACCAAAAGCTCCCACGTTGCAAATAGAAGTAAATAACTCATCTTCTAAATCTAATAAGAGAAAAGAACCTTCAAAAATGAACCAAGCGTATCTTTGCCATCTAAGGTTATGTCATATTAACCTGAATAGAATTCAAAGGTTGATAGCTGATGGACCTTTGGGTTCATTTGTTGTGGAAGATTTCCCAACCTTCGAATCTTGCTTGGAAGGTAAGATGACCAAGAGGCCTTTTAAGGCTAAGGGGTATAGAGCCAAAGATGTGTTGGAATTGGTTCATTCTTATCTGTGTGGTTCTATGTCTATCCAAGCTAGAGGTGATTTTAAATATTTCGTCTCTTTTATAGATGATTATTCAAGATATGGATACATTTACTTGATGCGCTGTAAGTCCGAATACTTTGACAGGTTCAAAGAATTCAAGACTGATGTGGAGAAACGTCAAGGTAAAAGTATCAAGACATTATGATCAGATCGTGGTGGTGAATACCTCTTAGGAGAGTTTAGGAATTATTTATCAGAGGTTGGGATTCAATCCCAATTTTCTACACCTAGCACACCCCAGCAGAATGGTGTAGCAGAGCGAAGGAATAAGACTCTTATGAAGATGGTTAGATCGATGATGAGTTATTCTTAGTTACCAGATTCGTTATGGGGGTATGCTCTTGATATGACAGTGTATATTCTGAACTTGGTACCATCTAAATCAGTGCCTTCTACTCCCACAGAATTGTGGACTGGGTGAAAGCATAGTCTGTGACATATTCGGATTTAGGGGAGTCCAACACTTGTGCTGAAGTCAGATGCTGGTAAGTTAGAACCTTGTACAGAAGTGTACTTGTTCGTAGGCTATCCTAGAGGGACAAAAGGTGGTTTGTTCTATAGTCCTAGAGATCAGAGGGTGATCATTAGGACGATCGCCAGATATTTAGAGGAAGATTATGTGATGAACAACAAGCCCATGAGCAAGATTGTTCTGGAGGAATTGAGAGAGGAAGTCACTACTTCAGTACCACCGATACAAGAGGATATACCACAAGGGACTACACCTCGTATCACAGAGGATACATAGGTGATACCTTATCATAGTGGGAGGGTTGTTAGACAACATGATAGATTTATGTTCTTGGGAGAATCTTCTGATTTAGTCCCTGGCAAACATGAACCTGATCCCTGGACATATGACGAGGCAATCCAAGATAAAGATGCAGAATCTTGGCAAAGTGCAATGAATTCTGAGATAGAATCTATGGATTCAAATCAGGTCTGGGAGCTAGTAGAACCACCCAATGGTGTAAAAACCATTGGATGCAAGTGGATCTACACAAGAAAGAGAGGAATAGATGGGAAGGTTGAGACCTTCAAAGTAAGGCTTGTTGCGAAAGGGTATACTCAAAAAGAGGGTATCGATTATTAGGAGACCTTTTCGCCAGTAGCCATGCTTAAGTCTATCCGGATTCTCTTATCTGTTGATGCTCATATAGATTATGAGGTGTGGCAGATGGATGTCAAGATAGCTTTCCTTAATGGAAGTCTTGAAGAAAACATCTATATGGAGCAACCAGAGGGATTCATTGCAAAGGGCAAAGAGCATCTTTTGTGCAAGCTTAATCGGTCCATTTATGGATTAAAGCAAGCTTCGAGATCTTGGAACATCCGCTTTGATGAGGTAATCCAGTCTTATGGATTTATTCAAAGTCTAGATGAGTCTCATGTATACAAGAGATGTGATGGAAACATAGTGGTATTTCTTGTACTATACATAGATGACATTTTGTTAATCTGCAATAATGTCAAAGTGTTATCAAACGTAAGTGTATGGTTGTCCAAAAAATTTGATATTAATGACTTGGGAGAAGTGGGACACATCCTTGGGATCAAGGTTATAAGGGATCATAGGAAAAGGATGTTGTGCTTATCTCAAGGTTCATACATAGACACTATTTTGGCTCATTTTAGCATGCAGAACTCTAAGAAAGGTTTTATACCATTTAGGCATGAAGTACCTTTATCTAAAGAGATGTGTCCAAGAACATCAAAGGAGATAGAGGAGATGAAGGTGATTCCTTATGCTTCGGCGGAAGAAAGTGTAACGCCCGCCCTTATCTGCTCTCAGGGCGGCGCTACATTTACCCCTTTCTTTTTTTTTTCTTTTAAAACATAATACACATGGTTCATTTCACCATTTACTTAAGCATGTTATCATGGCATAAACCTTCCTTTCTACATGCATCACCTATCTTATTCATAGTTAGCATGTTACCATATCTTATCTCATTTCATAACATGCCCATCATAAGGATCCATTCGTGAGTTCTATCACATCAACTTTCTTAAGTAATTGAACAATAACATAACTAAGCAATATCCAACATGGTACTAATAATTCACAAGTCTTATAAGCGGAAGCAAGGTCTTAAGTTGTTAATTGAGCATATAAATATAAGCAGATAGTAGTAGGGTCTTTCTCCACCATGCCACTATCACACACACTGGGCCCTTCCTGCTACCTCCTCTAGTTCAGGTTCCCTTGACCTGCAGTATATGGACAACATAAACTATAAGCATAAAGCTTAGTAAGATTCTTGCCTACTCACAAAAAACACGAACTTCATCAAGCAATTAGAAACATAAGCATGCTAGAATAAATGGCCTAAGTATTCCATAGTAGAACTAATCAACAGCATACCATGTAATGAAACCTAAGCATGGCATAGAGTTTACATCAGCATGCTAAGCATAATTAACACCAAGCAGGGCATAATCTAAACATAAGCATTCATGATATAAATCTTAGACATGCAGGAAGTACATAAACCCCAATGTTCTTACTATAAGCATTATAACTTAGTAAAATCTAACATGCTTCAAGAACATAATCATAAGCGTTTTTAACTTGAGCATAAACATTTATAATGACATAAATCCTAGACATGCATAAGGCACAAAATCACAAGTATTCTTAAACTACTGCAAGCATCATAACTTCATAGAGTCTAACATGCATAAAGGACATAATCATAGGCATTTTTAACTTGAGCATAAACATTTATAATGATATAAATCCTAAACATGCATAAGGCACAAAATCATAAGTATTCTTAAACTACTGCAAGCATCATAACTTCATAGAGTCTAACATGCATAAAGGACATAATCATAAGCATTTTTAACTTGAGCATAAACATTTATAATGATATAAATCCTAAACATGCATAAGGTACATAATCACAAGCATTCTTAAACTACTGTAAGCATCATAACTTCATAGAGTCTAACATGCATAAAGGACATAATCATAAGCATTTTTAACTTGAGCATAAACATTTATAATGATATAAATCCTAAACATGCATAAGGCACATAATCACAAGCATTCTTAAACTACTGCAAGCATCATAACTTCATAGCATCTAAAATGCATAAAGGACGAGTTCGTAAGCATTCATAATCTTTAACATAAGCATACACAATTTTATAAAAGTCTTTTCTTTTCAAAACATATACATATAGATACTTCAATATCATCATAACTTGTTTGGGGGCCCCAGGTTAAGTACCACATAATGCGCGTTCCCTAATAGGTCAGTAGCGAGCCACGGACCTACCAGAGCAAGACCTCTTACGTCTTACCAGGGCAAGACCTCTTACGTCTTCTTATGTCCCTATGGATTTGATTAACGACCACCTGACGGGTCGGGTACTTAACCTCTTACAAAGTAAAATACTTAATTCCTTTCTTTTCTGGTCATAGTATAAAGAATGCTCTTGATCCCCAACATAAAAAGGGAAGCATCTTAATCTTATCTTGTCATAAGGAGAGCTCTTGATCCCTACTTGAAAAGGAAGCATCTCCACTTTATCTTATCTTAAGGAGAGCTCTTGATCCCTACTTGAAAGGGAAGCATCTCCATCTTATCATAAGGAGAGCTCTTGATCCCTGCTTGAAAGGGAAGCATCTCCATCTTATCATAAGGACACATGCATTCATAACATAAGAGTACCCTAAAGGGGTCCTAAAGTATAAACATGTTCATCATACAAGCATATTTCGTGGCACATTACATCATAAACATGAAGCATATTTCCTTGGCATATTCATGGCATATTAAATCACAAAAACATGTTCATCACCTAAGCATATTTCATGGCACATTACATCATCGACATGTAGCATGTTTCCTAAGCATATTCAAGCCATATTAAATCATAAAAACATGTTCATCACCTAAGCATATTTCATGGCACATTACATCATCGACATGTAGCATGTTTCCTAAGCATATTCAAGGCATATTAAATAATAAAAACATGTTCATCACCTAAGCATATTTCATGGCACATTACATCATAACATGAAGCCTATTTCTTTGGCATATCCATGGCATATTAAATCATAAAAACATGTTCATCACCTAAGCATATTTCATGGCACATTACATCATAACATGAAGCCTATTTCTTTGGCATATTCATGGCATATTAATCACAAAGCATGTTCATCACCTAAAACTCCTACATGAGGCATACAACATCCCCTAGTTCCCTTAGAAGCCTTTTTCTTGCAACCCTAACCCTAGTTTCCTTGGTTGGCCGAAACTTGTGAAGGGCTCAAGCTTGGGTTTGTCCCCTAAAACTCATTCATGAAGCCTTATAACCTATCATAGCATTATTAGAAATATTTTCATGCAACCCTAACCCTAATTTCATGGGTTGGCCGAAACTTGTGAGGGGCTCAAGCTTGGGTTTGTCCCCTAAAACTCATTCATGAAGCCTTATAACCTATCATAGCATTATTAGAAATATTTTCATGCAACCCTAACCCTAATTTCATGGGTTGGCCGAAACTTGTGAGGGGCTCAAGCTTGGGTTTGCCCCCTAAAATTCATTCATGAAGCCTTATAACCTATCATAGTATCCTTAGAAATATTTTCATGCAACCCTAACCCTAATTTCATGGGTTGGCCGAAACTTGTAGGGTTAATATCTTTGGAATTTTTATCACCTACATCTATTCATGTAAGCCTATATCATAACCTAACTTCATAAGGGGCAGCTCTTCATGAAACCCTAACCCTAAACCCTTGGTGGCCGAAACATATAGGGTTAAAACCCTTGGACTTTTGTTACCTAAGGATCCCTACTTGGAGCATACAACATATAAAAGGTTTCCCTAATAGCATATTTCATGAATCCTAGCCCAAGACATTAGTTGGCCGAAACATATGAAGCTCCCAAACCCCTATTTCTTTCATGTATTTCATCCTACAAAACTAATATACTGCAGGTGAGGAAATCTTACATCCTTCGCTTTGCTTTTTTTTTTGTTGGAAGATGACCTAATGGAAGCCAACCCTAGCTTCTTCTTGCTTGGAGGGATTTCGGCCAAAGGTGCAAATGGAGAGGGGGAGCAAGGTTGTTTCGGTGAGGATGAAGAGGAGAGGAAGAAGTGGCCAAATGGGAACTTCCTTCTTCTTTATAAAGGGAGGAAGGGAAGTTCCTCTTTTCTTTTCCATGCCCCTTCATTTACCCTCATCACCCTTATCTATAATTCCCCTCTTCTCTTAATGATGTAATCCTATTGGGCTTATGGTTAGGGGGTGCATCTATAGGGCTTGGCTATCTCTAGAGGTTTGGGGTTCAATTCCTAGGCCTTGCATCTCTTTTTGGCTATTTCCTTTTATTTTCGGAAAACCCCCATAAAGCCCATTATCGTAAAGCCAAAAATCCTCGTAAAATTGCTGGAGACTTTTTACGGGCGTTACAGAATGCCTCATGTATGCTATGTTATGTACGAGGTCAGATATCTACTTTGTCGTGGGCATGGTTAGCAGATATCAAAGTAATCCAGGGCAGAGACATTGGATTGCAGTAAAGCATATATTGAAGTACCTGAGAAGTACTAGGGATTATATGTTGGTATACCAGGCAGATCAATTACTCCCTGTGGGTTACATAGATTTTGACTTCCAATCAGATAGGGATAACTGTAAATCTACCTCGGGTTTTCTGTTTACTTTGGGAGGTGGAGCCATTGTATAGAGGAGTGTCAAGCAGAAATGCATGGCAGACTCCACCATGGAAGCTGAGTATGTGGCAGCGTCTGAGGCAGCCAAAGAAGTTGTATGACTCAGGAACTTCTTGATGGACTTAGATGTGATTCCTGGTTTGCCAAGAACTATCACAAATTATTTTGATAACTGTGGTGCAGTTGCAAACTCGAAGGAACCACAAGACCATAAGGCAAGTAAACACATAGAGCACAAGTACCACTTGATATCGCCAAGATTGTATCGGAGGATAAATTGGTAGATCCTTTAACAAAAGCCCTTCTAGTGAGATCTTTTGATAGGCATGTGGAAGGAATGGGAATCGGATGTATGGCAGTTTGTGTTGGTGCAATCGGCCCGGGTTGACTCGAGTTTAACTCGAGCAGTATTTTGATGATAGACAAAATTTATGATATGGGATTGTCATAGGAAAGTCCCACATGGAGTTGGCATGGGAAATCCAAGCATGGGGCTTGGTGTGGAAAAGTCAATAGCATTGCGAAGTCATGCGCTTGGTGCATTTGGGAAGTCTTGAGGACTTGGCAAGTTCACTAGGCTAGGGGGCCTTGAGTCGATGAAGGATGACATTGCGAAGTCGTGCGCTTGGGGCATCTGAGGGACCATCGGACGGGGAGCAAATGGAGTGAGGCCCAAGGGAAGCATACATCAAGGGAAAGAGACACAAAGGATGGCATTGTGAAGTCGTGCGCTTGGCGCATCCGAGGGACGTAGGCCGAGGGAAGAGAGCTTCGGTGGGGAACTCCATGAGGGATGAGGTGGACTTTGTCAAGTGGCTAAGACTGAGTGTTGGATGCTCAAACAACTTGGTGTTTGAGGTTTTACCTTACATCAGCCGACTGGCATAAGTTCCAGTTGATTGCTCCAAGTCAACTAGGGTTTGACTAGTGTTCAACTGGTGTTCGACTTACCAGGGTTTGGCTGATCAGTCAATTACCGAGGGATGGCAGTCGACTGATAACACCATCAGTCGACTGATGAGGGAGATCAGTCGACTGATTGGGGTGTTTTCAGCCACAGAAGGTCTTCCAGTCGAGTTCTTTCACCAGCACTCGACTGATGGGATCATCAATCGACTGATGGCATGATCAGTCGACTGATGATGGATCCATTGGGTTTTGGCCAGCCTGGATCTGGTCGTTGTGAGACAACGACTATTGGACCAGTCGACTGATGGCCATGATCAGTCAACTTATGGCCGCGAAATCATCTTGATGAAGGTTATAAATGGAGCTCAAAGATGGAGGATTTCGCAAAGACTTTAAGGGAGACTTTGAAAGAGAATTGATGCTACATTCCAGTCCTTCAAGAGACAACTAAAGCAAGCAACAAGCAAGTGATCAAAGCAATTGTGTAAAATTTCTCTTTTATATTGTCTTTGTATTTTAGCTTGTATTTCTATATTACTATTGTAATTGCTTGTACGAGGTTTCTCCACCTCCGACACGTTATTGAGAAGGAGTTTAGTTACTGTCGTGTGCATAACTAGAGCTCGGTGAGATTGCCCGTGGAGTAGGAACCATTGGGTTCTGAACCACGTATATCTTGGTGTATTGAGTGTGCTTGTGTTGTTGTTAGTATTTATATTTGTTTCTATTGTTTCCGCTATGCTAACGGCAATTGTAGACAAGCGACGCACGACGAACAATCGAATTCCGCCATATGACGATTGAGGGCTATTCACCCCCCTCTAGCCGGCCACCTACATTCCAACAAGTGGTATTAGAGCAAGGAGCTTGTCGAGGACTAACCGCCGACACAAGCACTACAAGATGACCGGCTACAACCTCCATCCACCAAAATTCGAAGGAGATTTTCAATGGTCGAGAAGAAAAATTGAGGTATATCTAGAAACCGATGTTGACTTTATGCTAATCTTAGAAAATGGTTTCGAATTACCTAGGGATGAAAGCAATAGGTAAATTGAGAAGTCAAGGTGGACCCAAGACCAAATCAAGGACTTCGAGACAAATCTCAAGTTAATTGAATTAATTAGTGATTTGATTCCTAACAATTTTAGGGATGCTAAGGACCTATGGGACAAGGTGATAAGATTTCATGAAGAGCCCACATTGGTCCATGAAGAGGAAGATTGCCCATCAACATCAGGATTTGAAGATGTTGAAGAATTGCCATCCACATTCGAAGATATGGATGACTTGGTGGAGACCTCCACCTCTAGCATTGAGGGGGAGGAGAGGCCTCTCATACCGGAGCAAAGTCAAGACAAAGCATCTACCTCCGGAAGAAGTGATCGAAAGGCTTCCACCACCTCCCTAGGTAACTCATGCATTATAATTAATAATAAAGATCATATAATATTCTTTGAGTGTAGGGAGAAAGGGCATTACAAGAGTAAATGCCCTAAATTGGCTAAGGATAAGGTACAGACACCAAAAGACAATCAAAAGTCAAAGAATGCCAGAGTCCCCACAACTAGAAGCAAAGAGCACATTATGTGCTTTAAATGCAATCAAAGGGGACATTACCGAAGCCAATGCCCTAGAGGGAGGAAGAAAGGGCAAGAAGGTGTATCTCATGTAGGGGGAGCTTCTAAAGCTAACGCTAAGGTAAATTTAAATTATATACCTTCAATTCCTAAGACAAATAAGCATGCTAGAAATTATTTTAGTTCACTTGCTATGATTAATGAAAAGCATGCTAGTAGGAATAAATATGTTTGTCTAGGAGCCAAGCATGTTAGTTTATCTAAGAACAAACCTAGGACTAATAACACTAGAACTATTTTACCTAGGGAATCAATTAGGAGAATAGAAGAAAATTTGGGTATAAATCCCAAGAAGTCTAGGCACATGCTTAAGAAGAAGAGGCCTTCCCAAAAACCTAATGAACAATCAAAATTGGGAAAATTAGAATTAGAAAACTAAGTCTTGAGATCAAGACTTGAGAGAATGAAAAAGACCCTTAGGATTATAGAAAATTCTATTCAAGGGTCAAATGCCCAAAAGTCAAGACCTAGGATTCAAGAACGGTCTAAGGGCAAGAAAGATTTGGGTCACAAACCTATGTCCTACCATAATGTTCCATTTGATTATGGAACAACATCTAGGTCTAGGAAAACCAAGGCTAATAGGGAAGTTATCCCTAAGACTAGCCATGGTGTTTTCTTAGTGGCTAAGGACATAAGAAAAACCAAGAAAGCCACTAAGAACGTCAAAGGGGGAGTTACCCCTAGGTTTGACTTAGGAAAGACCCAAAAGACTATGGCTTCATAGCCTAAAAGGTGTTGGATCGATATGAGCACTAGGGGGGGGGTGAATAGCGTTCGTAAAAACTTTTCTTTTTCGACGATTAAAACCAAGTACACAGCAGAAAACTAAAAGACAAACACAAGAAAGACACAAAGCTTTTTTACTTGATTCACAGCCCACCGGCTGCTAATCCAAGGCCCTACGATCCTTGATCGCTTCCGAAGGGCAATCACTAAAAGACTCTTCCTCATTGGAGGTAAGAGACAAGACGATTACAATGATTATAAGGCCGGTAACAACCTTACTGGTCCTTATACAAATTAAGTACAGAAAGATAATAATAATACCGACAATTAATTAGAAGATGGCGCACGGTCGAGTAGCGTTGTAGAGAGCATTAGCACTTGGGAGATTCTTGAATTTGGGTGTGACTCCTCCCCTCCTTTTATATATTTACGCCATAGAATTTGTCCCGATCAAGATCCAAAACTCATGGATCTTATCTTGAGGTGGCGGCTTATCTTATCCTGAGGTGGTGACTTATCTTATCCTGAGGTGGTGGCATCAATCTCTATCTCTTTGACCTTATGCACTGGTGATTCGCCGACATCGATCGATCCTCTTAGCGATCATTGCCGTCGATCGACTCGACATCTCGGTGGCTCTTTGCGACTTGAGAATTCCTGCAATACAAGATTAGCACAATAGATGCAAAATGCCATGCAGTGTGACAATCTTTTGACTGTTCGATCTCGACTTCGGCATTCCTCCGGAAGCCTTAGTCGGATCGACACCAAGGATTGTCCTCTAACCGAGGGCGCGTCCTTACCGCTGCTCCACACACGGAGCTTACCTTTGGTCCTCTTGACCTGTCGCTTAACTTTCGGTCACCACTAAGGTTCCTCGACTCCCCGAGGTTCTCCTGGTGTCGCCCGACCACCACGGTTTCTCAACTTAAGATTCTCTGGATGTCGCTCGACCTTTGGCTTAGCTTAAACACTTCCTGCACACTTAGCATATCACATGAGATAACAAAATAACTTAACTTTGAATCTTTGCCATCATCAAAACCAAGGTTCGATTATCTAGTGCCCCTGCACCAACAATCTCCTCCTTTTTGATCTTTGGCAAACCAATTCGAAGTTAAGAGAAAATAAGTAGTAAGCATCGAACAATCATTTTTCAAAACCTCCCCCTTAACCCTAGGTGAGTTTTGAAAAACAATTACTTTTTGGAAAAGAAAAAGTAAGTAACCTCTTAACTTTATTCTCTCTCCCCCTTTGAAATATATCAAAAATAACTTTATATTGGGTACATTGCCAAGAAATAGAATTTTTAAACATGCTAATCAAGTTGATTTAATATGTTCAACTCCCTTTAATACTTAAGAGTTTAGGAGTTTAGGTTTCTAGATCCTGCACCAACAATGTATATCCTAGGTTAGAATATGACCCCCTAACCTTTAACATTGTTATAAAATTTTGAGAAAGAATTTAAAAAAAAACATTTTAAAGGCTCATGTCTATTGGTTTTTATGTCAAACTGTAGGTAGCTAGATACTAAGTTTGTCCAACTTAAGTCTTCTCTCCCCCTTGGCATATTATCAAAAGAAGGATTTAAATTTAGAAAGTATTGGTGATTTTTTTTTAAAAAAATATTTTTTAACAACTTCTTTGATGATTATCCAATTAGAACCTTCCCCTTAACCTAACATCCTTGTTAGCCACAAGGAAGGCATATCTAGAGGGTCTCCCCTTTTGTTTGACAAACTCTTAGGACATCCTTGTTGGCCATAAGGAAGGCTCACCTAAGTGTCCAGAGGGTCTAGGTATCTAAAGTTGACCTAAGGATTTATACATTCAGTATTGGTCAACTAACCATCATTTTAAGAAGCATAGTTGTTTTGAAAACTACGTATAACTACATACAATAATCATGGCAACCAATAAAAATAGTTTTAAGAATCTATTTATGTGTATATAAATTTTGAAATCGTTTTCAAAATCATTTTTAATTTGTTGTCCTTACCATCTCACCAATTCTACATGATCAACCAAGTTATTCTTATAGGTATTGTGATATGAATTTAATTTAATGCCTTAGAAATTAATTAATCTTGGGTTAGATTCGGATTTCACCTTTAGTTAGTTAAGTGAACATTTCAAAAGAGGGCTTCCAGGTCGTGGCGAGGCACAGGGGCCTTCTTTGATCGAAACAACGACCACTTCATTAGACAAAGCCAACTTAGGAAATTACACACTTAATTAACTTAGGATTACGTCCTGGTCTAACTAGTTTAGGATGTGGTGAGGTAGCTTCAGTTAATTCCACTTAGTTAAATGCACCAAGCTAGATACTCCTTATCCAACTCGGATACACTTGACTTCATTTCTTTAACGTACTATCATCTCACCGCATCCTGATACTATATTGTCAAGATTAATTAATTATTTCCTATCTAACCATTCTATGAGAGTGAATTTAAAACTAGTATGTATGACATGACAAAATAAGCATGATAATGATATGTATGCATGAGCAAGCTACATTCAATCAATTTAAAGAAATGGTTGTTTTCTTGGGTAGACTTTTATTTGTTCTCTAATTATAAGATACTTTATTATAATTAGGTTTACAAATTTTAGTGTCTTGATTTTTGGTTAGCTTAGACTTGTAACCCAAGTCGACATATTTATTAGTTGAATTTTTAAAAGTTGGTTGTTTAATTACTAGATTATTAATTTGTGTATAATCAAATGGTACTCTATTATAATTAACTTTATTTGTTTGATTATCTAATTTTGAATTTTTAATTAAGTTATATTGTGAATGATTTAAAATAGGATTATTAGAATTTTTTAAAATAATATTATTAGACTTTTTCAAGATAAGATTATTAGACTTTTTAAAAGTAGAATTATTAGAATTTTTTAAGATAAGATTATTAAACTTTTTAAAAATAGAATTATTAAAATTATTAGAATTTTTTAAGGTAGAATTATTAGAATTATTCAAGATAAGATTATTAGAATTTTTAAAGGTAGAATTATTATTAGAAATATTTAAGATAAGATTGTTAGATTTTTTAAAGGTAGAATTATTTAAGATAAGATTGTTAGAGTTTTTAAAGGTAGAATTATTACTAGAATTATTTAAGATAAAATTGTTAGAGTTTTTAAAGGTAGAATTATTATTAGAATTATTTAGATTATCTTTGGAATTTTTTAAAGTTAATTTCGATTTTTTTAGGGTTGAATTTTTCAAAATAGAATTTTATAATTCGGAATTATCGATATTAATCAGATATAGGATTTGATGATTCTGTCCTATGTTTTGATTATTCTGATCAAGTGTTTGATTATTCTGATTAAGTCCTAGGTTGGTTTTATCTTTGACTTGATCTAGATCTATGTTGATTAAACTTAATATTTGATTAATCTCTTTATTAATTTTATCAAATGTTAGATTAATTTGATCATTTTCTTCCATGATATTATTATAATTTAAACTAATTAAATCTGAATTAATTAATTGTTTATTAGTTGAATTATTAATTGTATTAATTAATTGACAACAATTACACAATTTATCTAAATTATCAACTATTCTAAAACTCAACTTTTCAAAATTATTAACTTTACTAACCTTTTTTTTCCGGATATCGATTCTTGTAGTGACCGAATCTTCCGCACCCAAAGCACTTAATGAGCTCCTTGATCTTCCGGATTCCTAGCAATTGTGTCTCCTTTGCCGTCGATTGCGTCGTTCGAGTCTTACGAGTAGGACACTTATTTTTATAGTGTCCTCTCTCCCTGTACTTAAAGCAAATAATGTTGGGAGGTCGGGACGGCCGACTAGAGGGGGGTGAATAGCCCTCAATTGTTGGATGTCAGAATTCGCTCATTCTTGTTGTGTTGCTTGTCTACGATTGTTGTTAGCACAGCGGAAACAATAAAACAAGAATAATACTAACAACAATACAAGCACACCAAATACGCAAGCCTATACGTGGTTCGGAACCTTAGGGTTCCTACTCCACGGGGCGAGCTCAACGAGCTCTAGAGATGCACATGGCAATACTCAAACTCCTTCTCGACTACACATCGGAGGTGGAGAAACCTCTCACAAGCAATTACAACAGTAATATACAAATACAAACAAGAATACAAATACAACACAAAATAAACACTTTTCACCGATTGCTTTTGATCACTTGTTTGTTGCTTGCTTTGATTGGCTCTTGAAAGACTGGAATGCAGCAGCAATTCCCCTCCAATAGCTCCACAAAAACCTCCATCTCGAGCTCCTTTTATAACCTGCATCGAGTTGTTTTGCGCTAGCGATCAGCCCAAAGACACGATCGGCGCCCTGTAGAGCCATTGTCTCACAATGGCGGATCCACATAAAGAGTTCCAACGGATCACCTACCGATCGATGATGCCCATCGATCTGACCTAGTAATCGATCGCCCGATCGGCTATGGAGCGCTCGTGCTCGCGACACTCCCATCGATCGCCGCCATACCTCGTGATGACTACTATCATTTATCATCGAGCCAATAACAAAATCCTAGCCTTATACCAGTCGAACCCTAGTCGACTTGGATCAGTCGAACCGACACCTATGTCAGTCGACTGATGTCGAGCAAAACCTCAAACACCAAGTTGTTTGAGCATCCGACCGTCGGGTAAACCCTCAAACATCAAGTTTGAGCCTCTGACACTCAGTCTTAGCCACTTGGCCAAGTCCACCTTATCCCTCATGGAGTTCCCCACCGAAGCTCTCTTCCCTCGGCCTACGTCCCTCAGATGCACCAAGTGCATGGCTTCGCAATGCCATCCTTCGCGTCTCATACCCTAGAAGTATGCTTCCCTTTGGGCTCACTCCATTAGCTCCCCATCCAGCGGTCCCTCGGATGCACCAAGCGCACAACTTCACAATGTCATCCTTCCCGACTCAAGGACCCGATCCTAGTGAACTTGCCAAGTTCTCAAGACTTCCCAAATGCACCAAGCGCACGGCTTCGCAATGCTTTGGACTTTCCCATGCCAAGGGTTCTCCCTTGGACTTCCACACCAAGCTCCATGCTTGGATTTTCCATGCTAACCCCATGTTGGACTTTCCCATGACAATCCCATGTCATGAGTTTTTTCTATCATCAAAATACTATCAAGGTACTACTCGAGTCAAACTCGAGTCAACCTGGGCCGATTGCACCAACAATCTCCCCCTTTTTGATGATTGAAAAAACTACCATCTCAAGTCTACCAATTCTCCCATATTGGCAATTCTCATATCCCAATGAGAATTCCAACGAACCCTAATTGGTAAATTGGTAACTTCTCCCCCTTTTTGACATTACATCAGAAAGGTCCTCCCCAAGGGTATGAATGTCTCATATCCCAATGAGATCTTACAATCTCTCCCTTGGAGGAACACATGCCTACAATCTTTCTAATGATCCCATATCACTTAAAGAGAGGCAACCCAATTTTCCTCCCATGAGGAAATACACATCCATCTTCCCATGATGGATACCTCCCCCTAGAGGCTTGCTCCCCCTTGACCATTGCACCAACAATGTCCTTGGAGAGTCCCTAAGCCAATAGGAACATTATGTTAGTTATAGCCCTAGAACCAATCATGTGATGGTTGAATAGGGAACATTTGGTATCATATTCTATAAAGGCAAAGGATTGGTTATTATATATTTACGTCATGCATGTGCCAGCTAAATTAAATATATAATAATGCCCTAGAAAAGTAGGTTCTTATCTACAGCACATCAATTGGCAGAATTGATTATGAGAGGCTGTAGAGAACACTTTCCTAAATGTTCCTAGTCAAGTGTTAATATGCAAGGGCAATATTAATACATAAAGACTAGCATGTAGGTAAATTGATGACTTGATCTCACAAGTCATGGATATATGATATCAAGTTGACACATGGGTATATATTAGAGAATATATACTGAACTGACCCACCATGAGAAAGTTTCATGGATCGTCATATGAGTGTCATAAACTTTCTCATGTGACTATTGGTATGAATAGTCCTCAAACCTGAAGTCACTACAGTTCCCTACATAAGGAGTTATGTACTTTGGTATCGTCAAACGTCACCTGTAATAGGGTGGACCATAAAGGCGATTATTGGGTATATAACAAATTATGCAGAGAGATGTGAGTGATGTAGATGAGATCTATCCCTCCCATATGACGGGAGTGATATCTGTAGGCCCCTTGATTGAGTAGAACTACTAAAACGCATGGCCATGCTCGAATGAGTCAATATGAGATATTGAGCTCATTTGTTTGAGTTAGTTTACTCAGGGATCAAGAAACACATAGATTGATCGAGGATGACACGGTCTATGCCTCATTGGTCAATCTGATATCAAGGATAGAAGGCCACGGTCATACATTATAGTAGTCACGGAAAGGTTAGTCGGATCTTGACTTATTTCGTAACTTGGGTAGCAATGATGTGTTGCTAGATGCCGCTCATTGCTTGTGTATCTAAAAGAGTTTAGATCCACTGCCAACGTTATGAGAGCCTATAGGGTCACACACAAAGAGCATGATGATTAGAAGAATTAGTGCATTCTAGTTTGACTAGAATAATTTGGGAATAAGCTTAAGTACAAAATGGTTTTTGGACTTTAAGCTTAAAGAGAATTTTAGCTTATTGATTTAATGAGATTAATTCAATATGCTAAGCTTATTAATTTAATAAGATTAAATAAATATGTTATCATGATATCCTAATCTAAATTGATTTAATAAGATTAATTCAATATGTTACCTTATTGATTTAATGAGATTAACTCAATATGATAACATAAGCTTATTGAATTAATAAGATTAATTCAACATGCATGAATGCCACATAAGCATGCCACCTAAGCTTGATGAGGTGGAAGGAGACAAAGGGTTTTGACCTTTGGATTTCCTCCACATGTGGTTGTTTTTCAATGCAATTGATTGCATTGAATGTGATTGGAGGTGAAAGGTTTTTCCAATCCTATAAAACACTCCATGGGGTGGCCGGCCAAGAAGTTGAAGCTTGAGGCTTGGAGAGAGCTTGGTGGTGAGAGGCTTTGGTTGTGTGGCTTTTGTGAGTGTAGCAAGAAGAGTGGTCTTCTTCTTCCTTTCTCTTTTTCCCTACCTTCCTCTCCTTTAGGAACTTCTCTAGCAAGAAGTAAAGGAGAGATCTTCTAGTTTCTTTTGTGAGACAAGAGCTTGCTCGTGTGGATACATATAGAGGCACGGCCATTTGAACGTGCTAAAAGATCCAACAAACCCAAGGAGAAGCGGGATTTAAAAAGGGCACGCAACAAAGGTAATATTCTCCTATAAGATAGGTTTTGAGAAATTTATTTTTGTACGAGGTTTTCTTTCGCAAGGATCACTTGGAAGGGATCCTATTTTTCCATTGTGCATATGCTATTTTGCATATAAAAAAATCAAGACAGTGGTATCAGAGCCACTTGCGAAATATCGTATAAAAATAGGTTTTCTCTATTTTATATATGATATAGAAGTAGGACAAATTTTATTATGAGTTGATAATTGCATTAGCAATTTTTCAAACATAATAACTTATCCGATGTCTTTTAAAAGTTAAAATTGACATGGTGCATGGTTATGGCCTAGTCCCAAAAAGTTTGTGAATGTGTGTGTTGTAATTCTTTATACGGCCTGCGTGTCGTGCCTTTCTCCTAAAATTCTTGTTGTAAAATTAGTTTTAGACTCGAATGTAACTCGAGTATTTCTCCTTTTGTAATATACAAAATAAAGATGGAGGGTCCATTGGAAGATGTCGTTACAAGGATGAAGTCAACAACACAAGACAACCAAAAGGAAGCACTTGGGAGAAGATGTTATCCCTAGGTTGACCAATCAATCTTTTCATTGGCTTGAGAAGATTGTAGAATAAGGGTCATAACCATGACACGCTTAGTTTAATATGTATGCGATGCATGTTAATTTAGCTTATATGTGATGTATGCTAATATGTATTTGATGCATGTTTAAGTTTATTTCTTAATAAGTCAAAAACGATATGCCTACCAAAGTTTGGTACTCACTACTTCCTCGATCATTTGTTGTTGGGTTTGCCAAAGCAAAGCAATGCATTTTATCTTGGAAGAGTGCGAGTGGACAATCGTGATGTCCCGCTATCAAACTTGGTTAAGACTTAATTAAGTTTTTCTTAATTAATTAAGAAAGTAGAGGCATATATTAGCTTTGAACATAAGTTTTAAAAATTAGTCTTGTGTGATTTCCGAACATCAACTTTGTCTTAGAAAGTGGTCATTGCTCCGATATCAAAGAAGGCCGCTGTGCCTCGCCACGGCCTGGAAGTTGGTTTAGGAATAAACACTAAACTAATCTAAACTTAACCAAAGCTATTAAAGAGTTACATCAGATGTAATTGGCAAAAGATTGCCTACCTAATCATACTACGTCTTGGGTGATTAGCCAAAGCTAACTCAAGATGAAGTATGATGTGGATCTTTATCCCATATAAATTTATAGCTAAATAGAAGCTAATGATGTAAGCAAAATGTGTTTGCCTACGTCAATGATTAGCTCATATCAAAGCTATGAGAATTTAGTGGGAGCCTCATTTAATTAAAGGCCTAATTAAATGACTTAGCTATGATACTTAATTTTGCATTTTAATGCTGTAGATCACCATGTCATCTAACACGACACACCCCCTCAACTTGCGATCTGTCCTTGAGAATGACAAGCTCAATGGAGCTAACTTTCTAGACTGGTATAGGAACTTGAGGATTATCCTCAAGCAAGAACGTAAACTATATGTCCTAGAGCAGTCTATCCCTGAAACATCGGCACCTGCGGCCACTCGTGCTGAAAAGGATGCTTATAAGAAGCATCAAGATGACGCATTAGATGTGTCATGTCTTATGCTTGCCACCATGAACTCTGAGCTTCAGAAGCAACATGAGAACATGGATGCCTATGATATGGTTGAGCATTTGAAACAACTATATCAAGGACAAGCTAGGCACAAGCGTTTTGAAGTGTCTAAGGCTCTTTTTGCAAGCAAAATGCAAGAAGGAACACCTGTAGGAACTCACGTACTTAAAATGATAGGGTACGTTGAGAACCTTGAAAGACTAGGTTTTCCACTGAGCCAAGAATTGGCAACCGATGTTATCCTACAATCATTGCCGGAAGCATATAATCAATTCGTCATGAATTATAATATGAATGAAATTGATAAGACTTTGCCTGAGATTCTCAGCATGTTAAGAACTGCTGAACCGAATCTCAAGAAGAAAGTTAGTAACGTACTAATGGTCAAGAAGGGCAAAGGTAAGCGCAAAGGCAAGGGTAAGACCCAAGCCAAAGGCAAGGCCAATTCATCCACTTCAAAGGGTAAAGGTAAAGTACCTAAGGAAGGGGACTGTTTCCATTGCGGTGAGACTGGACACTAGAAGCGGAACTGCAAAGTCTACCTCGAGGAAGTAAAGAAGAAAAGAAGTGGGACTTCTGCCTCAGGTATACACGTTATAGAAGTTAATCTATATATTTCTTCTACATGGGTATTAGATACCGGATGTGCATCTCACATTTGTACTAATGTGCAGGGACTGAGAAATAGTAGACTAATGGCAAAGGGCGAAGTGGACCTACGAGTAGGCAATGGCGCAAAAGTTCTTCGTCAGTAGGAACATATTCTTTGTCTTTGCCCACTGGGCTTATCTTAGAACTAGAGGAGTGCTTTTATGTACCTGCATTAACGAAGAACATAATTTTTGTATCTTGTTTAGACAAGGAAAACTTTTCTTTTATAATAAAGGACAAATGTTGTTCCATTTATTTGAATGAAATGTTGTATTGTAATGCACCACTTATGAATGGTCTCTATGTTCTAGATTTAGAAAACCCAATTTATAACGTAAATACAAAACGGTTCAAATCGAATAAATTGAACCAAACATATCTCTGGCTCTGTCTCTTAGGTCACATAAATGAAAAACGCATATCCCAACTCCATAAAGATGGATTGTTGGACTCATTTGATTTTGAATCATATGAGGTATGCGAATCTTGTCTTTTAGGAAAGATGACTAAAACTCCATTTAGTGGACATGGCGAGAGAGCGACGGACTTGTTAGGACTCATACATACTGATGTATGTGGACCTTTCAATGTCGAAGCTAGAGGAGGCTATAAGTACTTTATTACTTTCACTGATGATATGAGTAGATTTGGCTACTTATATTTGATGAGACATAAGTCAGAATCCTTTGAAAAGTCCAAAGAATTCAAGAATGAAGTACAAAACCAACTTGGTAAGCGTATTAAGCTACTTCGATCAGATCGAGGTGGTGAATAACTTAGTCAAGAGTTTCGTGATCACCTGGCTGAGTGTGGGATAATATCCCAACTCACTCCACCTGGAACACCACAATGGAATGGTGTATCTGAGAGGAGAAATCGTACTCTATTAGATATGGTACAATCAATGATGAGCCACACTGATCTACCTACTTCCTTTTGGGGTTTAGCCCTAGAGATAGCCGCTTTCACACTTAATCGCGTCCCATCAAAAGCCGTAGAAAAGACACCATATACGTTATGGACTGGGAAGAGTCCCAAAATGTCTTTTATAATGATTTGGGGTTGTGAAGCTTATGTTAGACGTCAAGTCTCAGATAAACGAGGACCCAAATTAGATAAGTGTTATTTTGTAGAATATCGCAAGGAAACTAAGGGATATTACTTTTACAATCCCACACTTGGCAAGGTGTTTGTTGCCAGAAATACTGTCTTTCTGGAAAGAGAATTTATTTCTAGAAAAACTAGTGGGAGTAAAATTCATCTTGAAGAAATTCAAGATAAAGATAGTACTAAGGCTTTGATGGAAAATGAATAGGCACCAAAAAGTATTGTGGATGAGGAAATTGTTGCCCAAAGAGTTATGGAGCAAACACCTGTTCAAGTAGACCAACCTCTTCGTAGATCTGATAGGATCCGTCGTCAACCCGAGAGATATTCTTTTCTCTTGACTGACAACGGTGATGTATTGCTTGTCGATCTTAACGAACCTACATCCTATCAAGAAGCTATGATGTGCCCAGATTCCGAGAAATTGCTAGAGGCCCTGAGATCCGAAATGGAATCCATGTACGCTAACCAAGTATGGACTTTGGTTGATCCACCTGAAGGGGTAAAACCCATTGGGTGTAAGTGGGTCTTTAAAGTAAAGACTGACATGGATGGCAATAAGCATACCTATAAAGGTAGATTGGTGGCTAAAGGATTCAAACAAATTCATGGTATTGACTATGATGAAACCTTTTCACCAGTTGCGATGCTTAAATCCATTCGGATCATACTTGCTATTGCAGCCTACCACGATTATGAAATCTGGCAGATGGATGTCAAAACCGCTTTTCTGAATGGAAAGCTACTCGAGGATGTGTACATGACACAGCCTGAGGGTTTTGAAGATCCAAAGCTTCCTGGAAAGGTATGCAAACTGCAAAGGTCCATTTATGGACTAAAGCAAGCCTCTCGAAGCTGGAATCTTCGATTCGATGATGCAATCAAGGAGTTTGGTTTCATCAAGAATGAAGATGAACCTTGTGTCTACAAGAGAAATAGTGGGAGCACAGTTGTATTTCTTATCTTGTATGTAGATGACATACTTTTCATCGGAAATGATATTCCCTCACTCCAGTCTGTGAAGATGTGGTTAGGGAATTGTTTTTCGATGAAAGACTTAGGTGAAGCTGCCTATATTCTAGGTATCAAGATCTATAGAGATAGATCTAAAAGATTACTTGGCCTAAGTCGGAGTACATACATTGATAAAGTGCTAGATCATTTTGCTATGCAAAATTCCAAGAAAGGATTTCTGCCTTTATCACATGGTGTGAGTCTTTCGAAGACTCAATGTCCCTGTTCTAAGGAGGAGAAAGATCGCATGGATAAGATCCCTTATGCATCTGCCATAGGGTCTATCATGTACGTCATGCTTTGTACTCGTCCTGACATCTCGTATGCTTTGAGCATGACGAGTAGATACCAGTCGGATCCAGGTGAAAGTCACTGGATAGCAGTCAAAAAAATTCTTAAATACTTATGAAGAATGAAAGAATATTTCCTGATATTTGGAGGCAATGAGGAGCTAACTGTAAAGGGTTACAGTGATGCAAGCTTCCAAACAGACAAGGATGACTATAGATCGCAATCGGGGTACGTGTTTTGCCTGAATGGTGGAGCTGTGAGCTGGAAGAGTTCGAAGCAGGACACAGTTGTTGATTCTACAATAGAAGCCGAGTATATTGCTGCGTCTGATGCAGCAAATGTAGGGAAATCTCGTATGCCAAATGGCATATGCGCAACGGAAAATAGGATCCCTTCCAAGTGATCCATGCGAAAGCAAACTCGTATAAAATAAATTTCTCTAAACCAAACCTATCTTATAGGAGAGGATTACCTTTGTTGCGTGCCCTTGTTAATCCCGCTTTTCCTTTCGGTTTGTTGGATCTTTAGAACGTTCAAGTGTCCGTGCCTCTATACGTATCCACACGAGCACGCTCTTGTCTCACAAAAGGAAAACTAGAAGAGCTCTCCTTTACTTCTTGCTAGAGAAGTCCCTAAAGGAGAGGAAGAGAGGGAAAAGGAGAAAGGAAGAAGAAGACTCCTCTTCTTGCTAGCCTACACTCACAAACCCACACAACTAAAGCTTCCACCAAGCTTTCTCACAACCACAACACCAAAAACTCACTATGGCCGGCCACTCCATGGAGCCTTTTATAGGGTTGGAAAAACCCTTCCACCTCCTTCACATTCAATGCAATCCATTGCATTGAGACACACTCAAAAAGGATTTGGCTTCCTTGTTTGGCCGGCCACTTAAGGAGACAAAACCATTTTGTTTCCTTCCACCTTAACTAGCTTAGGTGGATGCTTAGGTGGCATGCTTATGTGGCATGCTTATGTGGCATTCTTATGTGGCATTCATGCATGTTGAATTAATCTTATTAATTCAATTAAGCTTATGTTATCATATTGAATTAATCTTATTAATTCAATTAAGCTTATGTTATCATATTGAATTAATCTTATTAAATCAATAAGGTAACATATTGAATTAATCTCATTAAATCAATTAGCTAAAATTCTCATTAAGCTTAAAGTCCAAAACCATTTTGTACTTAAGCTTATTCCCATATTATTCTAGTCAAACTAGAATACTCTAATTCCTCTAATTATCATGCTCTTTGTGTGTGACCTATAGGCTCTCATAACGTTGGCGGTGGATCTAAACTCTTTTAGATACACAAGCGTTGGCGGCATCTAGCAATGCATCATTGCTACCCAAGTTCTGAGAGATAAGTCAAGATCCGACTAACCTTCCGTGACTACTATAATATATGACCGTGTCCTTCTATCCTTGATATCAGTTGATCAATGAGGCATAGACCGTGTCATCCTCGATCAATCTATGTGTTTCTTGATCCCTGAGTAAACTAACTCAAACAAATGAGCTCAATATCTCATATTGACTCATTCGAGCATGGCCATGCGTTTTAGTAGTTCTACTCAATCAAGGGGCCCACCGATATCACTCCCGTCATATGGAAGGGATAGATCCCATCTACATCACTCACATCCCTCCGCATAATTTGTTACATACCCGATGTCGCCTTTATGGTCCACCATTACGGGTGACGTTTGTGATACCAAAGTACATAACTCCTTATGTAGGGAACCGTAGTGACTTGTGTCGAGGACTATTCATACCAATAGTCACATGAGAAAGTTTATGACACTCATAACGATCCATGAAACTTTCTCATGGCGGGTCAGTTCAGTATATATTCTCCAATATATACCCATGTGTCAACTTGATATCATATATCCATGACTTGTGAGATCAAGTCATCTATTGACCTACATGCTAGTCTTTATGTATTAATATTGCCCTTGCATATTAATACTCGACTAGGAACATTTAGGAAAGTGTTCTCTACAGCCTCTCATAATCAATTCTGCCAATTGATGTGCTGTAGATAAGAACCTACTTTTCTAGGGCATTATTATATTTAAATTAGCTGGCACAAGCAAGATGTAAATATAATAACCAATCCTTTGCCTTTATAGAATATGATACAAAATGTTCCCTATTCAACCATCACATGATTGGTTCTAGGGCTTTAACTAACAATCTCCCACTAGCTCTAGTACCAATCACTATGATATCTAATACCTAGTGACCTAGTGTGACCATCATGCTTCCTCTGTGCCAAAGCCTTGGTCAATGGATCTGCGATGTTAGCTTCGCTTGCATCTGCATATCCTCACATCTCCTCTATCGATGATCTCTCGAATGAGATGGAAGCCGCAAGATGTGTTTGGTCCATTGATGTGATCGAGGTTCCTTAGCTCTGCAATAGCCCCATTGTTGTCACAATAGAGGTCTATTGGATCTGCAATGCTAGGAACTACCCCAAGTTCATCGATGAACTTGCGAGCCAAACAAACCTCCTTTGCCGCATCGATGCTGCAATATACTGGCTTGTTGTAGAATCAAGAATCGTGTCTGCTTGAACTCTTCCACTCACAGCTCCCACCATTCGTGCAAAACACGACTCCGATTGCAATCTATAGTCATCCTTGTCTGCTTTGGAAGCTTGCATCATGTAACCCTTTATAGTTAGCTCTCATTGCCTCCAAAATATTAGGTAATATTCTTTCGCTTCTTCGTAAGTACTTAAGAATATTTTTGATCGCTATCCAAAGTGACTTTCACTGGATCTGATCGGTATCTACTCGTCATGCTCAAAGCATACGAGGCGTCGGAGACAGTACAAAGCATGGCGTATATGATAGACCCTATAGGCGATGGATAAGGGATCTTATCCATGCGATCTCTCCTCCTTAGAAGAGGACATTGAGTCTTGAAAGACTCACACCATGTGATAAAGCGAAACCCTTTCTTAGAATTTTGCATAGCAAAGCGATCTAGCACTTTATCAATGTATGTACTCGACTTAGGCCAAGTAATCTTCTAGATCTATCTCTATAGATCTTGATGCCTAGAATATAGGCTTCACCTAAGTCCTTCATCGAGAAACAATTCCTAACCACATCTTCACATTGGAGTGAGGGAATATCATTTCGATGAGAAGTATGTCATCTACATACAAGACAAGAAATACAACTGTGCTCCCACTATTTCTCTTGTAGACACAAGGCTCATCTTCATTCTTGATGAAACCAAACTCTTTGATTGCATCATCGAATCTAAGATTCCAGCTTCGAGAGGCTTGCTTTAGTCCATAAATGGACCTTTGCAGTTTGCATACCTTTCCAGGATGCTTTGGATCTTCAAAACCCTCAGGTTGTGTCATGTACACATCCTCGAGTAGCTTTCCATTCAGAAAAGCGGTTTTGACATCCCTCTGCCAGATCTCATAATCGTGGTAGGCTGCAATAGCAAGTATGATCCGAATGGATTTAAGCATCGAATCGGTGAAAAGGTTTCTTCATAGTCAATACCATGAATTTGTTTGAATCCTTTAGCCACCAATCTACCTTTATAGGTATGCTTATTACCATCCATGTAGTCTTTACTTTAAAGACCCACTTACACCAATGGGTTTTACCCCTGGTGGATCAACCAACGTCCATACTTGGTTAGTGTACATGGATTCCATTTCGGATCTCATGGCCTCTAGCCATTTCTCGGAATCTAGGCTCATCATAGCTTCTTGATAGGATGTAGGCTCGTCAAGATCGACAAGCAATACTTCACCGTTGTCAGTCAAGAGAAAAGAATATCTCTCAGGTTGACGACGGATCCTATTAGATCTACGAAGAGGTTGGTCTACATGAACAGGTGTTTGCTATACAACTCTTTGGGCAACAAATTCCTCATCCACAACACTTTGTGGTGCCTGTTCATTTTCCATCGAAGCCTTAGTGTTATCATCATCTTGAACTTCTTCAAGATGAATTTTACTCCCACTAGTATTTCTAGAAATAAATTCTCTTTCTAGAAAGACAGCATTTCTGGCAACAAACACCTTGCCAAGTGTGGGATTGTAAAAGTAATATCCCTTAGTTTCCTTGGGATATCCTACAAAATAACACTTATCTGATTTGGGTCCTAGTTTATCTGAGACTTGACGTCTAACGTAAGCTTCACAACCCCAAATCTTTATAAAAGACATTTTGGGACTCTTCCATATCGTATATGGTGTCTTTTCTACGGCTTTTGATGGAACGCGATTAAGTGTGAAAGCGGCTGTCTCTAGAGCTAAACCCCAAAAAGAAGTAGGTAGATCAGTCTGGCTCATCATTGATCGTACCATATCTAATAGAGTACGATTTCTCCTCTCAGATACACCATTCCATTGTGGTGTTCCAGGTGGAGTGAGTTGGGATATTATCCCACACTCAGCCAGGTGATCACGAAACTCTTGACTAAGGTATTCACCACCTCGATCTGATCGAAGTAGCTTAATATGCTTACCAAGTTGGTTTTGTACTTCATTCTTGAATTCTTTGAACTTTTCAAAGGATTCTGACTTATGTCTCATCAAATATAAGTAGCCAAATCTACTCATATCATCAGTGAAAGTAATAAAGTACTTATAGCCTCCTCTGGCTTCGACATTGAAAGGGCCACATACATCAGTATGTATGAGTCCTAACAAATCCGTCGCTCTCTCGCCATGTCCACTAAATGGAGTTTTAGTCATCTTTCCTAAAAGACAAGACTCGCATACCTCATATGATTCAAAATCAAATGAGTCCAATAATCCATCTTTATGGAGTTGGGATATGCGTTTTCATTTATGTGACCTAGGCGACGATGCAGAGATATGTCCAGTTCAAATCATTCGATTTGAACCGCTTGGTATTTACGTTATAAATTGGGTTATCTAAATCTAGAACATAGAGACCATTCATAAGTGGTGCATTACAATAGAACATTTCATTTAAATAAATGGAACAACATTTGTCCTTTATTATAAAAGAAAAGTTTTTCTTGTCTAAACAAGATACAGAAATTATGTTCTTTGTTAATGCGGGTACATAGAAGCACTCCTCTAGTTCTAAGATAAGCCCAGTGGGCAAAGACAAAGAATATGTTCCTACAGCTACAGCAGCAACTTTTGCGCCATTGCCTACTCGTAGGTCCACTTCGCCCTTTGCCATTATTCTACTATTTCTCAGTCCCTGCACATTAGTACAAATGTGAGATGCACATCCGGTATCTAATACCCATGTAGAAGAAATAGATAGATTAACTTCTATAACGTGTATACCTGAGGCAGAAGTCCCACTTCTCTTGTTCTTTACTTCCTCAAGGTAGACTTTGCGATTAAAGCTTCCGGTGTCGATCTCACGCAATGGGGCAGTCCCTTCCTTAGGTACTTTACCTTTACCCTTTGAAGTGGATGAATTGGCCTTGCCTTTGGCTTGGGTCTTACCCTTGCCTTTGCGCTTACCTTTGTCCTTCTTGACCATTAGTACATTACTAACTTTCTTCTTGAGATTTGGTTGTGATTCTCAACATCTTTGAGAATCTCAGCAAAGGTTTATCAATTTCATTCATGTTATAATTCATGAATTGATTGTATGCTTGACGCGATTGCGGGATAACATCGATTGCCAATTCTTGGCTCAGTGGAAAACCTAGTCTTTCAAGGTTCTCAACGTACCCAATCATTTTGAGTACGTGAGTTCCTACAGGTGTTCCTTCTTGCATCTTGCATGCAAAAAGAGCCTTAGACACTTCAAAACACTCGTGCCTAGCTTGTCCTTGATATAGTTGTTTCAAATACTCAACCATATCATAGGCATCCATGTTCTCATGTTGCTTCTGAAGCTCAGAGTTCATGGTGGCAAGCATAAGGCATGACACATCTAATGCGTCATCTTGATGCTTCTTATAAGCATCCTTTTCAAAGACGAGTGGCCGTAGGCGGGTATTTCAGGGGTAGACTGCTCTAGGACATATAGTTTGCGTTCTTGCTTGAGGATAATCCTCAAGTTCCTATACCAGTCAAGAAAGTTTGCTCCATTGAGCTTGTCCTTCTCAAGGACAGATCGCAAGTTGAGGGGGTGTGTCATGTTAGATGACATGGTGATCTACAACATTAAAATGCAAAGTTAAGTATCATACCTAAATCATTTAATTAGGCCTTTAATTAAATGAGGCTCCCACTAAATTCTCATAGCTACTATTTAGCTATAAATTTATATGGGATAAAGATCCACATCATAATCGTCTTGAGTTAGCTTTGGCTAATCGCCCAAGGCGTAGTATAATTAGGTAGGCAATCTTTTGCCAATTACATCTGATGTAACTCTTTAATAGCTTTGGTTAAGTTTTAGATTAGTTTAGTGTTTATTCCTAAACGGCTTCGGTACGTGGCGAGGCACAGGCCTTCTTGGATATCAGCAACGACCACTTCTAAGACAAAGCTGATGTTTGGAAATCACACAAAACTAATGTTAACACTTATGTTCAAAGCTAATATATGCCTCTACTTTCTTAACCAATTAAGAAAACACTTAATTAAGTCTTAACCAAGACTGATAGCGGGACATCACGATTGTCCACTCGCACCCCTCCAAGATAAAATGCATTGCTTTGCTTTGGCAAACCCAATAACAAATGATCGAGGAAGTAGTGAGTACCAACTTTGGTAGGCATATCGTTTAGACTTATTAAGAAATAAACATGTATCATATACATATTAGCATACATCACATATAAGCTAAACTAATCATGCATCACATACAAGCTAAACTAACATGCATCACATACATATTAAACTAACGTGTCATGGTTATGGCCCTTATTCTACAATCTTCTCAAGTCAATGAAAAGATTGATTGGTCAACCTAGGGATAGCATCTTCTCCTAAGTGCTTCCTTTTGGTTGTCTTGTGTGTTGACTTCCTCCTTGTAACCTCATCTTCCAATGGACCCTCCATCCTTGTTTTGTACATTACAAAAGGAGAAATACTCGAGTTACATTCGAGTCTAAAACTAATTTTACAACAAGAATATTAGGAGAAAGGCACGACACGCAGGCCGTATTAAGAATTACAACACACAATCACAAACTTTTTGGGACTAGGCCATAACCATGCACCATGTCATTTTAACTTTTAAAAGACATTGGATATTTTATTATGTTTGAAAATTTGCTAATGCAATTATCAACTCATAATAAAATTTATCCTACTTCTATATCACATATAAAATAGAGAAAACCTATTTTATACGATCTTTCGCAAGTGGCTCTGATACCACTGTAGGGAAATCTCGTATGCCAAATGGCATATGCGCAACGGAAAATAGGATCCCTTCCAAGTGATCCATGCGAAAGCAAACTCGTATAAATTAAATTTCTCTAAACCAAACCTATCTTATAGGAGAGGATTACCTTTGTTGCGTGCCCTTGTTAATCCCGCTTTTCCTTTCGGTTTGTTGGATCTTTAGCACGTTCATGTGTCCGTGCCTCTATACGTATCCACACGAGCACGCTCTTGTCTCACAAAAGGAAAACTAGAAGAGCTCTCCTTTACTTCTTGCTAGAGAAGTCCCTAAAGGAGAGGAAGAGAGGGAAAAGGAGAAAGGAAGAAGAAGACTCCTCTTCTTGCTAGCCTACACTCACAAACCCACACAACTAAAGCTTCCACCAAGCTTTCTCACAACCACAACACCAAAAACTCACTATGGCCGGCCACTCCATGGAGCCTTTTATAGGGTTGGAAAAACCCTTCCACCTCCTTCACATTCAATGCAATCCATTGCATTGAGACACACTCAAAAAGGATTTGGCTTCCTTGTTTGGCCGGCCACTTAAGGAGACAAAACCATTTTGTTTCCTTCCACCTTAACTAGCTTAGGTGGATGCTTAGGTGGCATGCTTATGTGGCATGCTTATGTGGCATTCTTATGTGGCATTCATGCATGTTGAATTAATCTTATTAATTCAATTAAGCTTATGTTATCATATTGAATTAATCTTATTAATTCAATTAAGCTTATGTTATCATATTGAATTAATCTTATTAAATCAATAAGGTAACATATTGAATTAATCTCATTAAATCAATTAGCTAAAAATTCTCATTAAGCTTAAAGTCCAAAAACCATTTTGTACTTAAGCTTATTCCCATATTATTCTAGTCAAACTAGAATACTCTAATTCCTCTAATTATCATGCTCTTTGTGTGTGACCCTATAGGCTCTCATAACGTTGGTAGTGGATCTAAACTCTTTTAGATACACAAGCAATGAGCGGCATCTAGCAATGCATCATTGCTACCCAAGTTACGAGATAAGTCAAGATCCGACTAACCTTTCCGTGACTACTATAATATATGACCGTGTCCTTCTATCCTTGATATCAGATTGATCAATGAGGCATAGACCGTGTCATCCTCGATCAATCTATGTGTTTCTTGATCCCTGAGTAAACTAACTCAAACAAATGAGCTCAATATCTCATATTGACTCATTCGAGCATGGCCATGCGTTTTAGTAGTTCTACTCAATCAAGGGGCCCACCGATATCACTCCCGTCATATGGAAGGGATAGATCCCATCTACATCACTCACATCCCTCCGCATAATTTGTTACATACCCGATGTCGCCTTTATGGTCCACCACATTACGGGTGACGTTTGACGATACCAAAGTACATAACTCCTTATGTAGGGAACCGTAGTGACTTGGTCGAGGACTATTCATACCAATAGTCACATGAGAAAGTTTATGACACTCATATAACGATCCATGAAACTTTCTCATGGCGGGTCAGTTCAGTATAGATTCTCCAATATATACCCATGTGTCAACTTGATATCATATATCCATGACTTGTGAGATCAAGTCATCTATTGACCTACATGCTAGTCTTTATGTATTAATATTGCCCTTGCATATTAATACTCGACTAGGAACATTTAGGAAAGTGTTCTCTACAGCCTCTCATAATCAATTCTACCAATTGATGTGCTGTAGATAAGAACCTACTTTTCTAGGGCATTATTATATTTAAATTAGCTGGCACAAGCAAGATGTAAATATAATAACCAATCCTTTGCCTTTATAGAATATGATACAAAATGTTCCCTATTCAACCATCACATGATTGGTTCTAGGGCTTTAACTAACAGCAAAGGAGGCTGTTTGGCTCCGCAAGTTCATCAGTGAACTTGGGGTAGTTCCTAGCATTGCAGATCTAATAGACCTCTATTGTGACAACAATGGGGCTATTGCACAGGCTAAGGAACCTCGATCACATCAGCGGACCAAACACATACTGCGGCACTTCCATATCATTCGAGAGATCATCGATAGAGGAGATGTAAGGATATGCAGAGTACCGACAGAAGCTAACATCGCAGATCCATTGACCAAGGCTTTGGCACAGAGGAAGCATGATGGTCACACTAGGTCACTAGGTATTAGATATCATAGTGATTGGTACTAGTGCTAGTGGGAGATTGTTAGTTATAGCCCTAGAACCAATCATGTGATGTTTGAATAGGGAACATTTTGTATCATATTCTATAAAGGCAAAGGATTGGTTATTATATATTTACGTCATGCATATGCCAGCTAAATTAAATATATAATAATGCCCTAGAAAAGTAGGTTCTTATCTATAGCACATCAATTGGCAGAATTGATTATGAGAGGCTGTAGAGAACACTTTCCTAAATGTTCCTAGTCAAGTGTTAATATGCAAGGGCAATATTAATACATAAAGACTAGCATGTAGGTCAATTGATGACTTGATCTCACAAGTCATGGATATATGATATAAAGTTGACACATGGGTATATATTAGAGAATATATACTGAACTGACCCGCCATGAGAAAGTTTAATGGATCGTCATATGAGTGTCATAAACTTTCTCATGTGACTATTGGTATGAATGGTCCTCAAACCTAAAGTCACTACAGTTCCCTACATAAGGAGTTATGTACTTTGGTATAGACAAATGTCACCCGTAACAGGGTGGACCATAAAGGCGATTACTGGGTATATAACAAATTATGCGGAGGGATGTGAGTGATGTAGATAGGATATATCCCCCTATATGACGGCTGTGGGCCCCTTGATTGAGTAGAACTACTAAAACGCATGGTCATGCTCGAATGAGTCAATATGAGATATTGAGCTCATTTGTTTGAGTTAGTTTACTCAGGGATCAAGAAACACATAGATTGATCGAGGATGACACGGTCTATGCCTCATTGGTTAATCTGATATCAAGGATAGAAGGACACGGTCATACATTATAGTAGTCACGGAAAGGTTAGTCGGATCTTGACTTATTTCGTAACTTGGGTAGCAATGATGTGTTGCTAGATGTCTCTCATTGCTTGTGTATCTAAAAGAGTTTAGATCCACTGCCAACGTTATGAGAGCCTATAGGGTCATACACAAAGAGCATGATGATTAGAAGAATTAGTGCATTCTAGTTTGACTAGAATAATTTGTGAATATGCTTAAGTACAAAATGATTTTTGGACTTTAAGCTTAAAGAGAATTTTAGCTTATTGATTTAATGAGATTAATTCAATATGCTAAGCTTATTAATTTAATAAGATTAAATAAATATGTTATCATGATATCCTAAGCTAAATTGATTTAATAAG
Organism: Wurfbainia villosa; assembly: GCA_025175895.1. Taxonomy (NCBI): domain Eukaryota; kingdom Viridiplantae; phylum Streptophyta; class Magnoliopsida; order Zingiberales; family Zingiberaceae; genus Wurfbainia; species Wurfbainia villosa. The sequence continues at coordinate 32,106,940 of CM045995.1, forward strand.
ATTAATTCAATATGTTACCTTATTGATTTAATGAGATTAATTCAATATGATAACATAAGCTTATTGAATTAATAAGATTAATTCAACATGCATGAATGCCACATAAGCATGCCACCTAAGCTTGATGAGGTGGAAGGAGACAAAGGGTTTTGACCTTTGGATTTCCTCCACATGTGGCCGGCCAAACAAGGAGTGTTGATTGTTTTTCAATGCAATTGATTGCATTGAATGTGATTGGAGGTGAAAGGTTTTTCCAATCCTATAAAACACTCCATGGGGTGGGCGGCCAAGAAGTTGAAGCTTGAGGCTTGGAGAGAGCTTGGTGGTGAGAGGCTTTGGTTGTGTGGCTTTTGTGAGTGTAGCAAGAAGAGTGGTCTTCTTCTTCCTTTCTCTTTTTCCCTACCTTCCTCTCCTTTAGGGACTTCTCTAGCAAGAAGTAAAGGAGAGCTCTTCTAGTTTCTTTTGTGAGACAAGAGCTTGCTCGTGTGGATACATATAGAGGCACGGACATTTGAACGTGCTAAAAGATCCAACAAACCCAAGGAGAAGCGGGATTTAAAAAGGGCACGCAACAAAGGTAATATTCTCCTATAAGATAGGTTTTGAGAAATTTATTTTTGTACGAGGTTTTCTTTCGCAAGGATCACTTGGAAGGGATCCTATTTTTCCGTTGCGCATATGCTATTTTGCATATAAAATCCCTACACATTAACCAAATTAAAATTAAGGCAAAGTTCAACAATGAACTCTCTTCCACCTTAAAGTTTATACTCTCCCTAAAACCCTTCTCCTAATCCATGTCCAATGGATTTCCACCCTCTCTAATGCTCTCCCAAGCATATCCTAGGGTTAGGAGTGGTTAGGGGACCTTAACCTAGCTGAACATGGGCCTAACCAACAAGATTTACTTGAATGATCAAATTCCATCACCGATCTTACCCATGGCAATGATCGATCGATAATCGTGATTTGTAGCAAAGATTTGTAAATGGATTTCCGAAATCCATAAGTAAATATACGTAATTTTAAAAATCTTGAAAATGCATACGTATAATACTTATCCTAAACACTATGGGTGAAAAATATTGGAAAATTATTTTACCCACTAAATTAGGAGATTGATACAAAGATCAAAAGTTTAGAAAAGCTTCAATAAAGAGCCCTCTTTGTATCATCCCATATAATGGTGATACCTATCAAAAGATAGACTTCACCAATGTTTTTCAAAATGTTTTCAAAATGTTTTTTTTTCTAAACATCTCGCAAATATCTAGATGTGTAAAACACATACAAGTCAAGTTTTTAGTGAGATGTGTGTTTTGTTTTCTTTATATTCTCATGCATATTTCTAGGCCACATAATTTGATTCCCTTCAAATTGTGCCATAGTTCTTAACTCCATTTTAATTTATGCATGATATGATTATGACATAGATATGATATAAATAAAAGCATATGCCAAAATCATGATGTCATGGCATGTGAATGAAGCCTAAGCATACATAACATCTAAAAATAGTCATGACATTTTTAGAGATAAAAATGAAAATGATGTCATGACATGGCAAGGAAAATAAAGCATGACAAGTAAAATATACTAAGGTATAAAATACCTAAGTGTTAAAATCAATTTGCCATTTCTAGGGATTAAATTCACTTTGCCTTAATGCCATTATTTCCTTAGTGTGCCAAAAATCTAAAATAGCACACCACGACCTCTATTACCTAATTGTGCTAATTTAAATTATTTTAAACTTCTCAAACACATTGGCACACCCTAATGTGTCAACTCTACTATGGTTAGGTTAACTACCCTTCCACTTAGGGTTGACACACCCTAACCCATTTAGCGTGAATTGATCACGCTTTTAAGAATCCAATATCTATTGGAGCTCCTTGGGTTAACACGGTATTCTCTAGGGATGACTTCCCTAGATACCTTCCTAATGACCCTTTTTTGTTTTGACACATTAGTTAATTGGGTCTTTCCTAGGTCAACTCTAGAGGTGACTCCTCCATTGACCTTCTTAGTGGCTACATTTGATTTCTTTGAGGTGTTAGCCACTAAACACATACCATGGCTAGACTTAGGGATGACTTCCCTATTAGCCTTGGTTTTCCTAGACCTAGATGTGGTTCCATAATTAAATGGAACATTATGGTAGGACATAGGTTTGTGACCCAAACCCTTCTTGCCCTTAGACACTTCTTGTTTTCTAGGTCTTGACTTTTGTACATTAGGCCCCTTAACCGAATTTGATATTATTGCTAGGGTCTTCTCCAATTTTTCTAGCCTTGACCTCAAGGCTTGGTTTTCTAACTCTAATTTTCCCAATTTTGAATTTTCATTTATCTTTTGGGAAATGTTCTTCTTCTTAGGCATGTGTCTACCCTTGTTAGGGTTAATACCTAGATGGTTTTCAACTCTCCTAATGGACTCTTTAGGTAAAATAGGTCTAGAATTTTGAGTCCTAGGTTCGTCCTTAGAGAAACTAACATGCTTAGCACCTAAGCAATAAACCTTATTGTTTCTCTTAGCATGCTTTTCATTAATAATGGCAAGAGAACTAAAATAATTTTTGGCATGCTTTTTGACTTTAGGAATTGAAGGTGCATTAATTAAATGTACATTAGGGTTAGCTTTTGGAGCTCCCCCTACATGATATACACCTTCTAGCCCTTTCTTCCTCCCCCTAGGGCATTGTCTTCGGTAGTGCCCCTTTTGATTGCATTTAAAACACACAATGTGCTCTTTTCTTCTAGTTTTGGGAACACCGGCATCCTTTGACTTTACGTTGACTTTTGGTGTCGATGCCTTTTCCTTAGCCAATTTTGGGCATTTGCTCTTGTAATGCCCTTTCTCCCTACACTCAAAACAAATAATATAATCTTTACGATTAATTATAATACATGAGTCACCTAGGGAGTTGGTGGAAGCCTCTTGGTCATTTCTTCCGGAGGTAGATGCTTCATCTTGGCTTTGCTCCGGAGTTGAAATCCTTTCCTCCCCCTCAACGCTAGAGGTGGAGGTCTCCACCAAATCATCCACATCTTCGAATGTGGGTGTCAATTCTTCCACGACATTTTCCTCTACTTGTGCCGGTTGGGAATTTTCTTTGAATTTCATTACCTTATTCCATAATTCCCTTGCATCCCTATAATCACCCAATCTAGACAAAATAGTGTTAGGTAACAAATCACTAATCAACTTGATTACCTTGAGATTTGTCTTGAAGTCTTTAATTTGGTCTTGGGTCCATTTTGACTTCTCAATTGGCTTGTTGTACTTGTCCCTAGGCATTTCAAAACCGTTTTCTATAATAATCATAAAATCAAAATCGGTTTCTATGTATACCTCCATTTTTCTTCTCCAACATAGTAAATCCCCTTCGAATTTTTGTGGTTGGAGGTTGTAGCCGGCCATCTTGTAGTGCTCTCGTGGCGGTTAGTCCTTGAAGAGCGGCCTCGGCTCTGATACCACTTGTTGGGAGGTCGGGACGGCCGGCTAGAGGGGGTGAATAGCCCTCAATCGTTGGATGTCGAAATTCGCTCGTTCTCGTTGTGTTGCTTGTCTACGATTTTTGTTAGCACAGTGGAAACAATAAAACAAGAATAATACTAACAACAATACAAGCACACCAAATACGCAAGCATATACGTGGTTCGGAACCTTAGGGTTCCTACTCCACGGGGCGAGCTCAACGAGCTCTAGAGATGTACACGACAATACTCAAACTCCTTCTCAACTACACGTCGGAGGTGGAGAAACCTCTCACAAGAAATTACAACAGTAATATACAAATACAAACAAGAATAAAAATACAATACAAAAGAAACACTTTTCACCGATTGCTTTTGATCACTTGTTTGTTGCTTGCTTTGATTGGCTCTTGAAGGACTGGAATGCAGCAACAATTCCCCTCCAATATCTCCACAAAAACCATGGCAAAAACCTCCATCTCGAGCTCCTTTTATAATCTGCATCGAGCTGTTTTCATGCCTAGCAGGCGACTTCCAAAAGGCACCAGTCGACTGCCCCTGTAGCCGTTATCTCACAACGGCCAGATCCACGTCAGACAAGTTCCAACGGATCACCTACCAGTCGATTGATGATGCCCATCAGTCGACTGGTGACCTAGTAGTCGACTGCCCAGTCGGCTACGGAGCGTTCTGTGCTCGCGACACTCCCATCACCGATCGCCATCCTCGACAAATGATTGTTGACATCACGACTACACCCATGGCGAGACTACCAAGCACAAAATCCTATCCTTACACCAGTCAAACCCTAGTCGACTTGGATCAGTCGAACCGGCACCTATGCCAGTTGACTGATGTCGGGAAAAACCTCAAACACCAAGTTGTTTGAGCATCCGACCATCGGGTAAACCCTAAAACATCAAGTTTGAGCCTCCGACACTCAGTCTTAGCCACTTGGCCATGTCCACCTTATCCCTCATGGAGTTCTCCACCGAAGCTCTCTTCCCTCGGCCTACATCCCTCGGATGCGCCAAGCGCACGGCTTCGTAACGCCATCCTTCGCGTCTCATACCCTAGAAGTATGCTTCCCTTTGGGCTCACTCCATTCGCTCCCCGTCCGGCGGTCCCTCAGATGCACCAAGCACACGGCTTCGTAATGCCATCCTTCACCGACTCAAGGACCCGAGCCTAGTGAACTTGCCAAGTTCTCAAGACTTCCCAAATGCACAAAGCGCACGACTTCGCAATGCTTTGGACTTTCCCATGCCAAGGCTTCCCCCTTGGACTTCCAAACCAAGCTCCATGCTTGGATTTTCCATGCCAACCCCATGTTGGACTTTCCCATGACAATCCCATGTCATGAGTTTTGTCTATCATCAAAATACTATCAAGGTACTGCTCGAGTCAAACTCGAGTCAACCTGGGCCGATTGCACCAACAAATAATATGAAATTTAAAATTTAAATTGACATTGTTACCTTTATGCCTTCTGGGAGACTCTTCCATAGTTGGCTCGGTCAACGATTTTCTAAAACTCGCAAAAAAAAACACAAACCAAAAAGTCCCAAGACTTGGTCTTGGATTAGTAGTGAGGGAGATATTTAAAAATAAAAATAAAAATAAAGAAAAGAAAATGCTCGACCGGTGGTTGCACCGAATCTGAGCGCCCCCGCTCTAATATCAATTATTGGATAGATATGAGCGCTATAAAGGGGGGGGGGCTAAATAGCGTTTGTAAAAACTTTTCTTTTTCGACGATTAAAACTAAGTACACAGTAGAAAACTAAAAGACAAACAAAAGAAAGACACAAAGCTTTTTTACTTGGTTCACAGTCCACCGGCTACTAATCCATGGCCCTGCAATCCTTGATCGCTTTCGAAGGGCAATCACTAAAAGTCTCTTCCTCATTGGAGGTAAGAGACAAGACGATTACAATGATTATAAGGCCGGTAACAACCTTACCGGTCCTTATACAAATTAAGTACAGAAAGATAATAATAATACCGACAATTAATTAGAAGATGGCGCACGGTCGGAGTAGCATTGTAGAGAGCACGAGCACTTAAGAGAATCTTGAATTTGGGTGTGAGTCCTCCCTCCTTTTATAGATTTACGCCGTGGAATTTGTCCCAATCCAGATCCAAAACTCGTGGATCTTATCTTGAGGTGGCGGCTTATCTTATCCTGAGGTGGTGACTTATCTTATCCTGAGGTGGTGGCATCAATCTCTATCTCTTTGACCTTATGCACTGGGTTGATTCATCGACATCAGTCGACTGATCCTCTTAGCAGTCGACTACCTTCAGTCGACTACAGACATCTCCAGTTGACTGCTGCACTTGAGAATTCCTACAATACAAGATTAGCACAATAGATGCATAATGCCATGCAGTGTGACAATCCTTTGACTGTTCGATCTCGACTTCAGCATTACTCTGGAAGCCTTAGTCGGATCGATGCCTAGGATTGTTCTCTAACCGAGGGTGCGTCCTTACCACCGCTCCACACACGGAGCTTACCTTTGGTCCTCTTGACCTGTCGCTTAGCTTTCAGTCACCACTGAGGTTCCTCGACTCCCCGAGGTTCTCCTGGTGTCGCCCGACCACCATGGTTTCTCAACTTAAGATTCTCCGAATGTCGCTCGACCTTTGTCTTAGCTTAAACACTTCCTGCACACTTAGCATATCACATGAGATAACAAAATAACTTAACTTTGAATCTTTGCCATCATCAAAACCAAGGTTCGATTATCTAGTGCCCCGACACCAACAAAAGGGTCATTAGGAAGGTATCTAGGGAAGTTATCCCTAGGGAATACCTTGTTAACCCAAGGAGCTCCAATAGTTATTGGGTTCCTAAGAGCGTGATCGATTCACGCTAGATGGGTTAGGGTATGTCAACCCTAAGTGGATGGGTAGTTAACCTAGCCATGATGAGTTGAAACATTACGATGTGCCAATATGCTTTAAGAAATTGAAAAATAATTAAATTTGCACAATTAGGTCTTAAAGGTATTGGTGTGCCATTTTGGGTTTATGGCACACTTGGGAGATAATGGTATTAAGGCAAAATAGAATTAATTCCTAGAAATGGCAATTTGGATTTAACACTTAGGTATTTTATACCTTAGTATATTTTACTTGACATAATTTATTTGGCTTGCCATGACATGACATGATTTTCATTTTTATCTCTAAAAATGTCGTGATCATATTTAGACTTATTTTTATATGTCATGTATGCTAACATTTCATTCACATTCCAAGATATCATGATTTTGGCACATGCTTAGTTATATCATATATGTTGGATCGAGCGGATCACTAGAGAGGGGGTGAATAGCGATAAAACTTTTTTTTCGAATTCGTTCGATAGACAATTAAATGCAGCGGAAAGATAAATGAATAAATAAACAATACAAATGGATTTTTTACTTGGTTCGTAGCCTTTGGCTACTACTCCAAGGCTCTAACGGTCCTAGACCGTGTACGGAGGGCAATTCACTAAAACACTCCTCCTCGTTGGAGGTAGGAGTTAGACGATTACAAAAACCTTCGAAAGCAAAAGATAGAGAGACAAACCCTCTCTTCTATTAATGTAAAATGCAACGATAGAAAACCTCGATTAACAAAAAGAATTGCAATATTAATGAAACGACAAAATAAGATTATACCAACAACTAGGAAATATAAATTAAGCTAGGGTTGTTGGCAGCACTTCGTCGTTGTAGAGTCGTCGGAGAGTCATAGCATTGTAGAGGCTTTTGAGCACTTAGATATTGATGAAAAACCCTAGGAGAGGCCCTCCTTTTATAGCCCTTGAGCCTCTTTTCGAGAGGATCTTCAACCAATAGGAATTGGGCACAAGACTCCTTGAAAAATGGTGATAAAGCTTGATCCCTCGAGGCTGATTATTGACCATCAGTTGAACTGATTTATTGGTCGGTTGAACTGATGGCTCAGTAGTTGAACTGATCCTTGGGCGATTAAACTGATGGCTCAGCAGTTGAACTGATCCTTTGCCGGTTGAACTGATTGCCAGACTTTTCGATTGTAATAAAGAGTTAGCTCAAAATATAAGTGAATTCGGCGGCCACTTGCCATCCGATCTCAACATAGACCTTCCATGGGATGTCTTGGTCAGATCGTCGCCAAAGGATGTCCCTGTATGGAGGACTCGACCTTACTTACGCTCACTCACACGAGCTTACCTCAACATTTTCCTTTGAAGCCTTGCTTTCGGTCTCCACCTGATTCCTTCGGCTCCCTCTGAAGTCCTCCAGGTGTCGCCCGACCACTACGGTTCTCTCCGAGTGTCACTGACCTTCGGCTTAGCTTAGCATTTCTGCACACTTGATTCAGCTTGTAAGATAATGATATATCCTTCACTTTGCATCTTTTGTCATAATCAAAATACATGTTCGACTTAGGTGCCCCTGCACCAACAATCTCCCCCTTTTTGATCCTATGGCAAATTTATGCAAAGTTAAGGGAAAATATAAAGCAGAAAATGAGTAAGATAAATGGTATGCTCATTTGTAGTGAACTCCCTCTTAACCTTCGGTGAGTTTTAAAATAAAAGTTTAATTTTAAAAAATTTAAATTTTTTTCTCCCCCTTAACTTATCCTCTTCTCCCCCTTTTGCCATGAATCAAAAAAGCTATGGGGTTTTATATAAAAAGCAGGGGTTTTTTAATAGAAAAGGTAGCATGCATAAAGATTATCTAACATGAGTCCAAGCATGTGTCTTGATTTAATTTGGTTCGAGGTATAACCCTCTGCACCAACAATGTAAGTTTTTTGGAAACTAAGTTTGATTTTCAAAATACTTATAAAATTAGCTTTGAGTTCCACAATACTTATACGCTAATAACTTTTGAAAATATATAACCCTTAGGGTTAGTTTGCTCTCCCCCTTAATCAAATATATAAGGTATAGAAGAGTTAGGGGGCGCTAAACATTGACCTAGAAGGTTGTATATTTAGAGTTTTGTCCGAGTATAAATTGTTGGTGCAAGGGCACCAGATAATCGAACCTGTGTTTTGATTATGGCAAACACACAAAGTTAAGTTTACATCGTTATCTCACGAGCTAAATCGAGTGTACAGAAAAGTGCTAAAGATGGAGCTGAAGGCTAGCGACACCCGAAGGAAGCCGCGGTGGTCGGGCGACACTCGAGTGACTTCGGAGGAAGCCGAAGGAATCGAGTGGATGGTCGGAAGCGAGAGCTACAAGGTAAGTATCGAGGAAAGCTCGTGTGAGTGAGAGATTGTAAGGTCATGTCCTGTTTACGAGGACGACCATTGGCGGCGATCCGACTAAGACTTCCTGTGGAAGGTCTAGGTCGAGATCAGACGGTGAAAAACCGTCGCATTTACCATTTTCCGAGCTAACCTCTTACTGCAGGGAAGTGGCGAGCGATCGCTGTTGGACATTGGCGATCAGCGATCTTGATCGGTGGGTGATGGGAGGCATCGATCGGTGATGGCGATTTAAACCTTTGCGCTAGGTCAAAATGGATAAGGTTTGACGCGACCACTTTGCGATAAAATTGATTACAACTTCGTGATTTGTTCCGAAAAAAGAGGAGACATATTCAGAGGCTAAAATATATAAAAGGAGGGGGGGATTCCAACTCCAAACATCATCAAGATAATTCTCAAGCGCTCCTACAACGCCAAAGCTCCAACATCGTCATAACGCCGACGCGACGACAAGTTCAAATCTCCTTCGTCGGCAGTAGTAGCAAGTAATTGTTTTTATTGTATTCTTTGTTTTTATTCGTAACGAGGTGAGGTAGGCTTATTGCCTCATCCTCGTAATTTCGGTTTTGTGTTCGTTGTCTCCTACCTCCAACGAGGAGGAGACGTTATAGAGCTTTACCCTCCGTACGCGGTCTTGGACCGATAGGTCCTTGGAGTAGCAACCGCTGGGTTGTGAACCAAGTAAAATAAACGTGTCTCTTTATTTTCCGCTGCGCTTAATCATTTAATTGTCTACTCAAACGAAAGGAAGAAAAGATTTACGCTCGCTATTCAACCCCCCCTCTAGCGACGCTTCTCGATCCTACATAAATAAACATTTAAGCTCAATAGTTTGAAAAATATATAGCATTTTTAAAAAGATTATGTAAATTGAAATTGTTTCTTATTCATCTCAGCCATTCTAAGTGTCTTAGAATTGGTTCACCTTATATGTTGTGTGAGATGATTCCAATTTTATCTTGATTAAGTTTTAATGATTTGAAACTTGTCAACCTTGCGTTAGATTCGAATTTTATCCCAAGCTCATCAAGTCACCTTTTCAAGATCTTGGCTTCCGGGTCATGGCGAGTCACAGGGGCCTTCTTTGATCGGAAAAATGACCACTTCCTTAGACAAAGCCAATTTCGAGAAAATAGTAACTTGACTCACCTAAGACCACTTCCTGGTCTTACTAGTCTAGGATACGATAAGGTAGCTTTAGCTAGTTCCACTCGGTCAAGTGAATCGAACTAGATACACCTTATCTAGCTCGAATGCAAGAGACTCCATTTTCCTAGCGTACTATCATCTCGTCGCATCCTGGTACTATGTTATAAAGCATTGACAAGTTATAGTCCTATCTAACCATTCTAAAGAAAATAAGAGGTTTAGGTTACCGGATATACTATTTTGGTATTAGCTCCTCCTAGATCATTGAACCAATATGGTCTGGTCAAGTAATGAACTTGATCCTGGGGAATCCAAAACCTATTGGTCCTTATATGTGAGTTTAATAAGGTTTTCGGGAACCACGCTTGGACTCGATGATGACTACGATTTACGATAGACATGTAAGATTTATTCGTAGTCTTTGAGCTATATCCGAGTCCGGCTCTGTTGTACATGACTCTTTGAGTTCCAAGAAGTCGGTTAAGATTCTTCGACCCCGTTGAGAACTTGTTCAACCGAGCTTCGATCTCTTCGACTCGTCCTTTCAAGAGAGAGTTCTCTTCTTCGAGTTTTTCAACTCGAGTTGAGTCCTCCTATTGAACTCGACTAGTCAAAGAGTTTAGGGGTGTCTCTTGTTTGAGGGTTTCAACCTCCTCAACCAAGGACTTGACCCTAGACTCGGATTTAGCTAATTTCCTAGTTAGCAATTTAATTGTATTGTAAAGCGAATGAATTAGTGACCGGCTAACCTTAATTTTCTCTTTTGGTCCGACTTTGAGTTGCTTCTCGAAGTAGTCCTCGAGTTCGGAGTCGGTGTTGCAATTGGATTCGGATTCGGACTCTGACTCGGACTCTTTGGGTCATGCCATGCATGCTATGTTGATGCCTTCTTTGTTGTCCCATGTTGCATGAAAAGCCTTCTTTTGATTTGATTTGAATTGTGTCTCTCTTTTGGTTATTTAGTAGCCTCCTTTCCCTCCGAATGATCTTCTGTACTATGTTTACTATTGCTTCCACCTCTTCGGATTTGGACTCTGATTCATCTTCAGGTTCGAGCCCATCTTCTAGCCTAGTAGGTAGCTTGCTTCTTTGTCCTGCAAGTAGAGCAAAACCTCTCTCGTCCCGGACCATGTTAGTCTGCTCATGAAGTTCAAACTCGGAAAATAACTCGTCTATCCTATGCTTCAAAAGGTCTTTAGAGACGTTGTAGGCATCGACCATGGATGCCCACAAGGTAGTCCTAGGAAATGAATTAAGAACGTACCTTAGGAGGTCGCAGTTTTTGACCTTGTGTCCAATAGTGTGCAGGTCGTTGACAATGTCCTGGATGCGGGCGTGTAGTTGTGTCATCGTCTTGTGTTCCTGCATCTTAAGGTTATATTACTTATTGAAAAGAAGGTCACGTTTACATACCTTAGAATCAGACGTTCCTTCGTATAGCTTGATTAATTTGTTCCACAGGTCCTTTGCGCTGATGAAGGGTCTGATGCGGTTGAGCTCCTCTTTGGACAGATCGCACTGCAACACTTGGGTCGCCTTTACATCGGCTTCGATTTGCCTCTTGGTTGCATTGGTCCACTTATTGAAATCCAAGGCCTCGCCTTGATCATTGGTGGGTAGAGAAAAGCCGGTTTGGATGATTATTCAAGTCTCAACTTATGTTTTTAGAAAACACTCCATCCAACCTTTCCAATAACGGAAATCATATCTGTTAAAAAACGGAGGTCGGATGGTGCTGTACCCCTCAATGTGGGCCATTTGGAAGGAAAATCTTGCACACAAAACAAATGAAAGAGGTTCCAAGACTTTGCCTTGGATTAGCAATGTAGGAAATGAAAAGAAACAAAAGGAATATACGAGAAATAACCAACTAAAATCAAAGATGAGAACTTACAACCTTCGATGTCCCCGAAAGGGTACTAAACGTCAGTTTTTGGCGATGAAGGCAACTTGTTACAAGAGTAAACCACTTGTAAGAAGTGTAGATCTCTCAGAGAGCTTCGTTTTGGTAGGTAGCCCGTTTCGTGGGTCAACTTGTATGAAAAGTTATGCCCATTTTACCATCGGCTACTCCAAAAACCAATACTTGCAAAACAAAACCAAAAGAAAAGTACCAAGACTTCGTATTCGATTAGTAGTGCGGGAGAAAATTTAAATGAATGAAAAAAGATCTGTAAAATTCAAAAACAAATATGCTAGATTGGTGGTTTCACCAAATCATAGCGCCCACGGCTACTAAATAAACAATACAAATGGATTTTTTACTTGGTTCGTAGCCTTCGGCTACTACTCCAAGGCCCTAACGGTCCTAGATCGTGTACGGAGGGCAATTCACTAAAACACTCCTTCTCGTTGGAGGTAGGAGTTAGCCGATTACAAAAACCTACGAAAGCAAAAGATAGAGAGACAAACCCTCTCTTCTATTAATGTAAAATGCAACGATAGAAAACCTCGATTAACAAAGAGAATTACAATATTAATGAAACGGCAAAATAAGATTATACCAACAACTAGTAAATATAAATTAAGCTAGGGTTGTTGGCAGCACTTCGTCGTTGTAGAGTCGTTGGAGAGTCGTAGCGTTGCGGAGGCTTTTCAGCACTTAGAGATTGATGAAAAACCCTAGGAGAGGCCGTCCTTTTATAGCCCTTGAGCCCCTTTTTGAGAGGATCTTCAACCAATAGGAATTGGGCACAAGACTCCTTGAAAAATAGTGATAAAGCTTGATTCCTTGTGGCTGATTATTGCCCATCGGTTGAACTGATTTCTTGGCCGATTGAACTGATGGCTCAGTAGTTGAACTAATCCTTAACCGGTTGAACTGATGGCTCAGCAGTTGAACTGATCCTTGGTTGGTTGAATTGATTGCCAGACATTTCTACTGTAATAAAGAGTTAGCTCGAAATATAAGTGAATTCGATGGCCACTTGTCGTCCGATCTCAATATAGACCTTCCATGGGAAGTCTTGGTTGGATCATCGCCTAAGGATGTCCCCGTATGGAGGACTCGACCTTACTTACACTGACTCACACGAGCTTACCTCAACATTTACCTTTGAAGCCTTGCTTTCGGTCTCTACCTGATTCCTTTGGCTCCCTCTGAAGTCCTCCCGGTGTCGCCCGACCACTACGGTTCTCTCCGAGTGTCGCTGACCTTTGGCTTAGCTTAGCATTTCTGCATACTTGATTCAGCTCGTAAGATAATGATATATCCTTGACTTTGCGTCTTTTGTCATAATGAAAATACAAGTTCGACTTAGGTGCCCCTGCACCAACAATATATATGCCATAATCATATCATGCATAAAATAAAATTGATTTAAGGACCATTGGCATGACTTGAAGTCTCATGCATAAGGGAATCAAGTAGAGTTGCCTTAGAATTTGCATGAGACCATTAAAGAACAAAAACCCACATCTCACTAGAATATTTGACTTGAATGTGTTTTCCACATTTAGATACAAGTGAGATGTTTAGGAAAAAGGAATTAAAGGTTTCGAAATCATTTTGAAAACATTTTTAAAAAGCTTGGTGAAGTCTATCTTTTGATAGCAATCACCATTGGATGAGATGATACAAAGAGGGCTCAATATTGAAGCTTTTCTTAACTTTTGAATTTTGTATCAATCTCACTATTTTTTGTGTAAAATAATTTTCCAATGTTTTTCACTCATTATGCTTGTAATAAGTAATATACATAAAAAATTTCAAGATTTTCTAACTTATGTATATTTACTTACGAATTTCAAAAATTCATTTCTAGAAATCAGAAAACTGCAAAATGCAGTTATCAATTGATTGTCAGGGAGGCCAGTCAACTAATGTGGGAAGGAGTCGACTGATATCTGATTCAGTCGACTGATATTGTTGATTTCGGGTAAACCTTGGTGGTTAGGCCCATGTTCAGCTATGTTTTGGTCCCCTAACCACTCCTAACCCTAGGACATGCTATGGAGAGCATTAGAAAGGGTGGAAATCCATTGGATATGGATTAGGAGAAGTGTTTAGGCAGAGTATCAATTTTAAGGTGGATGAGAGTTCATTGTTGAACTTTGCCTTAATTTTGATAGTTTAATGTTCCTATTGGCTTAGGGACTCTCCAAGAACATTGTTTGTGCAATGGTCAAGGGGGAGTAAGCCTCTAGGGCGAGGTATCTATTATAGGAAGATGGATGTGTACTTTTCCTCATGGGGGGAAATTGGGTTGCCTCTCTTTAAGTGATATGGAACTTATCACTAGAAAGATTGTAGGAATGTGTTCCTCCAAGGGAGAGATTGTAAGATCTCATTGGGATATGAGACATTCATACCCTTGGGGAGGACCTTTCTGATGTAAGTCAAAAAGGGGAAGAAGTTACCAAGTTACCAATTGGATTTGGAATTCTCAATGGGATGTGAGAATTTCCAATTAGGGATAATTTGTAGAATTAAGGGATAGTTTTGTCAATCATCAAAAAGTGGGATATTGTTGGTGCAATCAGCCCGGGTTGACTCGAGTTTGACTCGAGCAGTATTTTAATGATAGATAAAATTTATGACATGGGATTGTCATAAGAAAGTCCATCATAGAGTTGGCATGGGAAATCCAAGCATGGGGCTTGGTGTGGAAAAGTCTAAAGCATTGCGAAGTCGTGCGCTTGGTGCATTTGGAAAGTCTTGAGGACTTGGCAAGTTCACTAGGCTCGGGGTCCTTAAGTCGGTGAAGGATGGAATTGCGAAGCCGTGCGCTTGGTGCATCCGAGGGACCACCGGACAGGGAGCGAATGGAGTGAGGCCCAAGGGAAGCATACTTTTTGGGCAAGAGATGCGAAGGATGGCGTTGCGAAGCTCTGTGCTTGGCGCATTCGAGGGACGTAGGCCAAGGGAAGAGAGCTTCGGTAGGGAACTCCACGAGGGATGAGGTGGACTTTGCCAAGTGGCTAAAACTGAGTGTCGGATGCTCAAACAACTTAGTGTTTGAGGTTTTACTCGACATCAGTCGACTGCTCCAAGTCGACTAGGCCAACTGGTGTTCGACTAACTAGGGTCTGGCTGATCAGTTGACTGCCGAGGGATGGTAGTCGACTGATAACACCATCAGTCGACTGATGAGAGAGATTAGTTGACTGATCGGGGTGTTCTTGACCACAAAAGGTCTTCACGTCGAGTGCTCATGCCAACAATCGACTGATAGGCATGATCAGTCGACTGATAATGCATCCATTGGCTTTTGGCCTGCGTGGATCTAGCCGTTGTGAGACAACGGCTACAAGACCAGTCTACTGATGGTCACGATCAGTCGACTGATGGCCGCGAAATCAACTTGATGTAGGTTATAAATGGAGCACAAGATGGAGGATTTCGCAAATACTTTAAGGGAGAGTTTGAAGGGGAATTGATGCTGCATTCTAGTCCTTCAAGAGCCAACCAAAGCAAGCAACAAGCAAGTGATCAAAGCAATTGTGTAAAAGTTCTCTTTTGTATTGTCTTTGTATTTTATCTTGTATTTCTATATTACTATTGTAATTTCTTGTACGAGGTTTCTCCACCTCTGACGTGTTGTTGAGAGGGAGTTTAGTTAGTGTCGTGCTCAAAACTAGAGCTCGGTGAGCTCGCCCGTGGAGTAGGAATCATTCGGTTCCGAACCACTTATATCTTGGTGTATTGCATGTGCTTTTGTTGTTGTTAGTATTTCTATTTGTTTCTATTGTTTCGGCAGCGCTAACGACAATTGTAGACAAGCGATGCACGATGAACGATCAAATTCCACCATACGACGATTGAGGGCTATTCACCCCCCTCTAGTCGGCCACCTACGTTCCAACAGTTTGATGGCAACATAGTCTTTTAGTATAAGTGGGAGATTATTGGGATGTATACTGAAAGCCTAGCCTTTGTATGAACATATTTATTTTTGAAATAAGAATCACATGATCATATTTTGGATATTTATAGTTATGCATATTGTCTAATACTTTACATTGTAGATAACATGGTGTGAGGTGTCACAAAGAAGATCATGTTATCTGTTCCTTGTAGAGTATAAATAGAGGCTCACAACCAAGATGGTTTTGGACAAACCATTGGCGTGGTTGTAGTATAATTTAGTATTGGTTTATCTTGACCATAGAATTACACTAGTACACTTTTTGTGTATTGAGCAGGACCGACTTAGAGGTGATTCAATTTATTGCTGACTACATAATTGAATCAGACCTCAGATATTATGGTGTACATGCTCTTAATCCCGATATAATAACGGGCACATGTACTTAATATTTATTTCTTTGATTTACCAATGAGCGAGATTTATGGATTAAATCGATAGGCTCGGTAAGTTGGGAAATAATATTATTTACATGGTGTTCCGTTGATTATAGAAGGAAACCGTGTCTTATGTATTAGGATGATGATGTCCCCTTGAGGTGCTTATAAGGATCATCATGTAAACCCTGCAGGTGGACTTGGTCCGGCATGATGATAAGGCTTAGTGGTACTACTCATGGAGTTAGATGTTGATTAATTAATTGTCAGTAAATTAATTAATTAACGGACATTCGATATCTTAAACACGGGGAGACATTTGTACAACTAATATATGGAGCCCATATTTAATTATGCAGGTTGGTGAGGAAGATCAATGATAATCCTCTAGTGGAATAGATTATCATTAATGGATCGGATTTTAAGTGGGACGGATCCATTGGATGACCAAGATCCAACTCCTCCTCATGGTCCCTATTGTAGCCTATTAAAACCCTCATGAAACCTAGATTTGACGGACACGATTAAATGGAGACTTGGGCAAAATCTATAAATAAGGTTTCAAGGCTTGGGCGTGAGATATTTTTTTTTAGAGATTAGGGTTTTTGGAGTGGGCGGCAAGATTGTTGGAAAGGCTAGGGTTTGGGCGGAAGAAGCTTTTAGTTTTGCTTCCTAGGGTCGGTGGTACCAACTTGGAGATTAGGATTTGTCTCTTGCTTCTCATTGGCCATCGCCACCCTTATCCTCTCCATCTCTATTGCCGACGCCTCCTTCTCTTTCCCTTTTGCCGGCGGCAATAAGAGAATTCTCTTGGCTGGCGCCCACCTTCCTTCTTCCTCTCCTTGGCCGGTGGTAACAACCAAGCTGGGAGCTTGGTGGTCGGTACTAGATAGGAGAAGAAGGGTTCGATCATCTTCCCTTTGTTAAGAAAAGGATCATTGCCCACACAATGTCCAAGAAGAGGATAGGTCACACAATAGGAGATCAAGAGGTATAATTCTTGTTTTTGTTTCCTTTTGTTCTTTTGTATTATGTATTTAATTGTATGTGGTTAATTTACTTAGATCCCGAAGATAAACACAAAAACTGGCGATCCGTACATCATCTATTCCGCGGCTAGTAGAGGAAAAGAATTGCTTCCTCTCTATAAAAAGAGAGGGTGGGGGCTTTTAGATGGTTAATGCTCATGCACTAAACATCCTACTAAGTGCCCCACAAAGCTCAAACTCCTTCTTCTAGTTTTCTTTCATATTTATTGTAAAAGAAGGAGTGCTCTCATTGGTGTAAAGGATTACCTCCACCTTGCTTGGGCTAAAGGAAGAGACCAATAGTGGTTTGGTTTCGGAGTGATTCACCGGAGATGAATCGGACCGTGGATTAGCGACGAGGTTGTGAACCACGTTACATTGTTTGTTATCATTGTCTATTTTGTTTCTTGCTTAATTGCTTGTTTAGTTTTTGTTTCCGTTGCGCTAATTTTATTTGTAGACAAGCAATTCGTTCATACAACGAAAGAGCCATTCACCCCCCTTCTAGTCGGCCACCATCGTTCCTACAAATGGTATCAGAGCCAAGGAAGCTTATCGAGGACTAACCGCCGTAACAAGCACTACATTAAGGATGGCCGGCTGTAACATTAACCCAACGAAGTTTGAAGGAGAATTCTCTTGGTGGAAGAAGAGAATGGAGGTATTTTTTGAAACCGATTTCGAAATTTTATTAATAATGGAAAATGGTTTTGAGATACCTAGGGATGAAAATGGAGAGCAAATAGATAAGACAAGATGGACAAAAAGACAAAGAGAAGAATACTTGGCGAATTTGATGGCCAAGCATCACTTGTACAACGTACTCCCCCAATAAGAGATCAACCGGATTGGAGAGTGTGCAAGTGCTAAAGAGATGTGGGAGAAGCTAGTAGAGCTTCATGAAGGTACCTCGAATGCCAAGCTTGCAAGGAGAGACCTCCTCCGCTCCCAACTAACAAATATCAAACTTGAAAAGGGAGAAAAGGTAATCTCATTACACTCTCGTTCCAAAGAAATTCTCATTGGACTAATGAGTGTAGGAGAAAAGCTATCAAACCCGGATATTGTAATGATGTCTATGTTGGGATGTATACTAAAAAGTCTATCTTTTGTATGAACATCTTTATTTTGAAATAAGAATCACATGAACATTGTTTGCATATTTATGGTGATGCATATTGTCTAATACATTACATTGTAGATAACATGGTGTGTGGTATCAAATGGGAGATCATGTTATTGGCTCCTTGTAAAGTATAAGAATAGGCTCACAATCGAGATGACTTTGGACAAACCATTGGTATGGTTGTAGTGTGATTTGGTATTGGTTTGTCTTGACCATAGAATCACAATAGTACACTTTGTGTGTATTGAGCAGGACCGATTTAGAGGTGATTCGATTTATTGCTGACTACATAATCAAATTGGACCTCAGATATTATATTGTACATGCTCTTAATCCCGATATAATAACGGGCACATATAATTAGTATTCATTTCTTTGATTTACCAATGGCCAAGATTTATAAATTAAATCGATAGTCTCGGTAAGTTGGAAAATGATATTATTTATATGGTGTGCCATTGATTATAGGAGGAAACTGTGTCCTATATATTAGGATGATAATGTCCCTTTGAGGAGCTCATAAGGTTTATCATGTAAACCATGCAGGTGGGCTTGGTCCGGCATAATGAAAAGGTTAAGTGGTACTACTCATGGAGTTAGATGTTGAATAATTAATGGTCAGTAAATTAATTAATCGACGGGCATTCGAGATCTTAAACACGGGGAGAAAATGTACTTATAATATATGGAGCCCATATTAACTTATGGGGGTTAGTGAGGTAGATCAAAGATAATCCTCTAGTGAAATGGTTAATCATTAATTGATCGGACTTTATGTGGGCTTGATCCATTGGGTGGCCAAGATCCAACTCCTCCTCATGGTCCCTATTGTAGCCTATTAAAAGCTCATGAAGCCTAGATCCAATGGATGGAAACAAAACTCTAGATCCAAAGGTAGAGATTAAATTTCTAGATCCGACGGTTGAGATTAAATCTCTAGATCCGATGGTTGAGATTAAATCCCTAGAACCAATGGTCGAGATTAAAACAAGGCTTATCCCTAAACTCTATAAAAGGAGGGATTAGGGTTGGCGTGGAGAGCAATAGAGAAGCAAGGGAGCTTTGGAGTTGGCGGCAAGAAGCTAGGATTAGGGTTTGGAGCTTGGCGGCACCAAATAAGGAAATTCTTTCCTTGTCTTCTTCATCTCCATTGGTGGTCGGCACCCATACCAGCCTTCCCAGCCCTTGGCCGGCGTCAAAACCACCTTCTTCTCCTCTCCTTGTCCGGTGGAACCAAGGCTTAGGGTCCTCCATTGGAGCTCTTGGCCGACAACCATCCTTTTTCCTTCTCCTTGTTGGCCGGCGGCAAGCAACTTGTTTGTTGCTTGTTGGTTGACTAAATAAAGGAGAAGAGTCTTGTTTCTATTCTTTCTCTTGCTCGGAACGAGCAAGAAAGGAAGATTGGTGGTCTAGGAGCTTCAACTTTTGGTAGATCGTCGCCCACACAACGTCTGAAAGGAGGAAGGTCATACAATAGAAGATCGAGAGGTATAACACTTATCTATCTTCATATGTCACATGTTTGTAATTGTTTTTCAATTATATATGCATGATATATTCTGTTTTTTGGCTAATATAACTTGGACCCCGAACATAAACACAAAAGCCGGCGATCCGTACATCGTCTATTCCGCGGCTATTCGTAGAATAGAGGTTGGTCGCTTGAACAACAAGATTGTTCAAGTAACTACTCTAATCGAATAGCACGACGATGACAAGGTTGCTTGGGAAATCCCTCTTGTCACGGATAAATTTTTTATCCAGGGGTGTAGAAGGGATCGCCATGGACAAGCGACCGAGTTGAAGTGGGAAGCAAAGTTTCCTACCTTTAGGCTATAGATGTCTTTACCCGGTCCTCAAAGTGGAGCTCAATGGTGGACTCCTTCTACATCTAAAAGAACCTGGAAGTTGTTAGGGCAATCTCTTGCCATGATAAGGTTTTGATGTGTGTGGAAAAGGGTTTAAGTTAGGATGATATTGTTATTTGATATGTGCGTTGGAGTCTTGCAAGACTTAGTAATTCGCACATTGGAGCCTTGACGGGTTCACCCTCACAACCTCGATCCTTGAGTCGGTGAAGGATGACTTTGCGGAAGCCGTGCGCTTGGAGCATCCGAGGGACCACCGGACGAGATGACTTGAAGTGAAGCCAAGGAAGCAGACTTCGGAGGCAAGAGACGCGAAGGAGCATTGCAGAGCCGTGCGCTTGATGCTGCCGAGGGACGTGGCCACGAACGAAGAGAGCTTTGGCGAGGGACTTTGAGTGAGATGAGAGAATGAGTGAAATGTAAGTAGCTCATTAGGTGAACTTGACCGAATGGCTGAGTGTCGGAAACTTGACCGTAAGGGTTAAGGTTTACCCGACCGCCGGAAGCTCAAACTTATGTTAAGTTTGAGTTTCACCGATCGCTATGTATAATGGCAATGATCCAGTCGAGTGTGTTCGACCGGTATCCGATCGATGGTTTATGCAGCCGATCGCCATGGAATGGCATCGCCGCGAAGGATATCACGAGACCGCCAGAGCCGATCGGGCAAGCCGATCGACTACGAGGCAGCCGATGATCGGTGAGGTCCATCGATCATTGCGCTAAGAGTTCCGTTGGACTACAGTCGGGATCCGACTTGTTCGAGGTTGTAGTAGGACGGCAATGATCGCCCGCGAAGCGGTCATCGTAGCGCCAACGGGAAGAAATCAGCCCTCTCTATAAAAAGAGAGGGTGTGAGCCTTTGAGAGGCTAATGCTTATGCTCTAAGTGATCTTCCTAATGCCCCACAAGTTCTAAACTCTTCTTACTTGTTTTTACTCCATTCTTATTGTAAGAAGAGTGATCTTGATTGTAAAGGTTACCTCCACCTACCTTGGTGCAAAGAAGAGACCAATAGTGATTGGCTTTGGAGGAGTGATTCACCTCGGACGAATCAGGATCATGGATTAGCAGCGTAGCCGTGAACCACGTTACATCTTCTTTGTTAGCGTTTGAATTTTCATTTATTGCTTTGTCTTTATTGTTTATGCTTTCTCTTGCGCTAACGATTGTGTAGACGAGCAATCGAACGAACGTATTCCGACATCCATCGTAAGAGGGCTATTCACCCCCCTCTAGCCGGCCGTTCGATCCCCTACAAGTGGTATCAGAGCCAAGGAAAGCTAGTCGAGGACTAACCGCCACAACAAGCAACTTTCAAAATGGTCGTCTCCAAGGAACTTACCAAATTGTTCATCCAATTTTTCCTTAATCAGCCTTTGAGGGAACGGGATAGGGGGCTTATATGTTCTTGGTTCCCTATTCGACACGCCTGTGTTGTTTGGCACAGCCTGGGCGTGTTGTCTGCTGGAATGACCCGACACGGGTGTGTCGGCTGACACGCGCTCGTGGGCCTCAGGCGTGTTGAACAACACGCCCTGGGTCAGGGTGTGTCGGTTCAACCCAGGCGTGCTGCTGTCATCTTCCAACTCCGACACGCTCGTGTCAGAGGCTGCTTGTTTAGCTCTGTCTCCTTCTAAAATCCTTCCACTTCTCAAACTTATAGAATTACAATGCTCGGTTGGGTTTACTTCTGAATTTCCAGGAAATCTGCCGGGCGTCCTTGATGCTGAGCTGGCAATTTGGGAAATTTGATTTTCCAGCATTCTTGTGTGATTAGTCAAATTATCAACCCTGCTTCCCAATTGCTTGATTGCCTCGGTATTATTTTGATGTTGCCTATTTGATTCTACAATATGCTGCCGAAATTCATCATTTATCTTCCCCTGACACGTGATAAAATTTTCCATCATCTTTTCTAAGCTCGACTTGGGTCTGGTTTGAAATCCAGAAGGTGCTCCAAAGTTGTTACATCGGAAAGAATTTTGATGGGCTCTATCTGAAAGTTGGGATGATTTCTCCAAGGGATTATGCGTGTTTGAGTAAGGGTTGCCACCATTAGGCTCGATTAAAATTATTCAACGATCAACTTGCTCAATCCCAGCTTCCGATGATGGTGCGTGTAGGATTTGACAGTTCATCGCTACGTGCCCTGTTACACCACAGATCTCGCAAGTGACATTAGATGAGTTTACGGCTGATACATTAAAATGTTTGAGCTTTTGAGTTAATGCATCGACTTTTGCCTTGAGTAGATCAATGGTACTTACCTCAAACTTACGCATTTTAGTTTGATATCCTCGTTCGTAGCCATTGGTGAGAATTCATTGCCACATTCTCGATGATCTCAAAAGCTTCATCCAATGTTTTGTTCATAAGAGCTCCTCCTGCAGTGAGAATCAAGAGAAACCTTAGTAGCATACGAGATTCCATTGTAGAAAGTATGAACAATGAGCCACCCATGATGAGGGCATTGTTGTAGTAATCCCTTAAATCTGTCGGGCTTCAAATAATGTTTCTCCATCCTTTGCGCAAAATTAGTGATTTGATGGCGAAGACTTGCGCTTTCTTTGGGTGGAAAATACTTGTCTAAAAATCTTGCTCCTGATCGGTAGTTATACAATCTTTGGAAGAGAGTGTAGCCAAGCTCGGCTTTGTCCCGCAATGAGAAAGGAAACAAGCGCAATCTAATAGCATCTCGAGGCTCCATTCAGTTTCAAAGTCTCATAAAATTCCAAAAATACTTCCAAGTGCGATTTGGATCTTGATGAGGTGCTCCTCGAATTGATCTTTGTTGGACCATAGATAGTAGCCGGTTTTAATTGAAATTGTTTGCTTCAATAGGGGTCTTCTAATACTCGATCTCAATCCTTGTACTAGGTCTGCATAATCCCTTAAAGGTTTATTTTAGATTACAGTCAGCCATGTCAGAGGTCGATTGTTTTCCGAGGTTCTTGAAATCGTCTTTCAGCAAGGAAAGTTCTCTCTATCTCAGATCAATATCGAGAATATCCCTATTAAGTCTGTGCATGCAACAACAAGAGAGGCTCCCAAAACAAGAATTCAGAATAGATACAAAAGAAAAATAGGAACAATCAATATTCATAACAAGAATTCAGAACAGAAATCTAGATTAACTAAATCACGCTCAATTCAATATTGAGTGCCAATCCCGACTCGCCAAAAACTTGATGTGTTATTTTCCGCAAGTGCGGTTTGTCGTCAAGTAATAAAATATCGATCCCACGAGATTGGAACAATTACCGAATGATCGTGATACCAAGTTATCTAGTAAATCAATGTATGGTTTAAGCTAAGAAACCGAGCAAATAATAACAACGAATGAGAAGAACGAGCTAAAAGTCGATAGTTGAGGAGAATCTCAGGATATGGGTTTCACCACGTCGATGATTTATAAGGTGATTTGATTCTCTCCTACCCCTATTAGAGTTTGTTTTGATGGAACCTATCCTAAGGTAAATCAACGGCCCTTTCGAGGTCTAGTTGTACTATCAAATTCAATTTACATCACTGTTCGAGCATAGGGGATCATAATCGACTAAGGGGACTGTCACGAGACCCCAAACCTCCTATTCTTACCTCTGTCACTAGGTAGAAACTGGATTTGATAGATCCATTAAGTCCATAAGAGTTCCTCTAGAGTCAAATTTTTTTTCACGGTAGGTTTGCACAGGACCATAATCACTAAGGGGACTGTCACGAGACCCCATGAGCCCTCGTGAATCTACCGCTACTTGACAGGAGTTTATCCCTAGTTGGTTCGGGGTTTCGGGAACTTGGGTTCACTGTTAGGTACTTCCCCTTAGCTCCTTAGGTTTGTCAATAAGAATCCATGAAAACCAAATCAACACAAACAATAATTTAAGTAGTATAGATTATATCATCATCGTAGAAATCGTCAAGGGCTACTCACCCATCCTAAGATTACAGGACACTACTCCTAAGACTGACAAGAGTTGCTAGAGAAAGAAAATACACTACTGGATTCCATCTGCGTTCCTCTGCCGAATCCTTCTCTTTTGCTTCATCTGTTGTCGATCCCTTTGCCGTATTCTCTCCTCCTTTTGACCATCCGCCTCCTTTAGGGTTAGAATATCTTCTCTTTTATAGCCTTGCCTCCTCTTCAATTTAAGGCAATAGATTCCCACGAAGATCTGATTGCTCGCAGAAAGGAAGGTGAAATCGAACACGCCCATGCCACATGAGGGCACCGGCGTGTCGCGGGTTTCCCACTAGGCGTGTTACGGTTTGAATTGGGGCGTGTAGCGGCTGCATAGGGCGTGTTTGCTGCTGGAATCACCGGCACGGGCGTGTTGTGGCTGCATAGGGCGTGTTGGTCTTTGGAATCACGCAGGCGTGTTGCTCTTTGAACTCAGCGTGTTGTCCGTGGCTCTCATGACACAGCGCGTGTCGATTCCGAGCCTGTGTTGTTTTGATACGCCCTTCTTCTTCGCCTGTTAACACAAAAACACCTGTGATCTCTTCCTCAAAATATGCTAATCATGATAAAATACATGTCTAGGATATGAAATGAGATAAAATGCACATATATAAAGTAGTGAAAACATAGCATGATTCACCCACATCAAAATCCCCTAGTCTTAAACTTTTGCTTGTCCTCAAGCAAAGACAACTCGAAGACAACTTATTTGTGGAAATACTAAGCATCATCTAGGGGTATCTGATCAGATCTTAATCTTTTCAAATCATTCCTAGTTGCCAAGTTGAAAGATCCTATATAGTGCGTGAAATGGTGGACTAAAGTCATTGGACACCAATCTGGACTTGACATCCCTTCTATCGTAGAATATTCTTATTTCGGCATAGAGGCACTTACGCCTTAATGCATGGATCATTCTTACCTATCATCAAAAGGTCTCAAAGGAGCACTTTCCAAGAAGAGAAGGTAAGGAATTAATGAGAGCATTTCCCGATAACTAGTTAGTCTCAAAGGGGCACCTTTTAGGTGTTTCCCGAACTACTTGGTCTCGAAGGGTGCTTGAAAACAATTCCCATACGCCTTTTTATTTTTATTTTTTTATTTTTATTTTTTATTTTTAGTGAAAGTGTTTCTCCACCAAGTTGCAGTAAGTCTCAATGGAAAATCAGTACTAAATGCGATATGGGGATTTAAATCTTTTCATTGGATACCTCGGACCTATAGACCGTGTTCAAGTGAAATAGGGTTCTTATCAAATAGGCAAAAGGAATTTCATGATCCGACCAATATTGATTGTATTACATTTGGATGATATATAAAAAAATTACCTTTATTATGAGATATGAAAAGATGCAAATAAAATAAAATAGCAATAACCAAAAAGATCTAAGTAGAAAGCGGCATAAGCGATAAAGGATGTGCATCAAAACTCACAAAATAGTTGAAGGTGGTCAATGGTCATCGTCTTCGCTACTAGCATCCTCCTCTGCCCACCTCGTCTGCTCTGGTAAAACTCCGGGACTCTTGTAAAATCTATCATTATCTTCCCTCGGGCGGACTCGTGATGAAAAATTCATCGGCTCTCCTGTAAAAATCATTTGCACTATCCAAATCTTTGTGTCACCATGCGATGGTGCTCCTCGTAGCTTGGGCATACGATCCCACACACCAATGTAATGCGGTATGCTCGACCCTAAATGCTTGAATGATGATCGGAATCTGAAAAATCAAAGAAGAGTACCTGCGAAACATTGTCGATGAGGAAACCGTGGGGTTGAGTCGAATGTGATGGCTCGGGGCTATGTGAGATGGCTCCTAGCGGTGATGGAGCATGGGCGTTAGGGGGTAGGAAAGGGTTCTGAACATCTCTAAAAGCCAATTGGATGAATTAAACAGTCATCCGCTCGGGAGTTCGGAAGAGGATTTTAATTCCATTTCTTAACACAAGCGATATCCCTCGTCACATGCCTCAATCATCTTCATATTTATACAAGCATCCAAATCCAATCTAGGGCTAGCGAGGACAATATTCAAGGTCATCCAAATCACATCCTAAGGCTACAGAATCCTAGTGATAATACCCCATGACTATGACTCGGATGGGCTATTACTAACCTTAACTAAATGCCTAACCATATGGGCTCTGAATCAATCTTAACTTCATTTAGCATGGCCCATAGAAATTGTAACTCACTCTTAGCCACCCACCCTGCACTATCATATCTCCACGAGATTGTATTAGCCATGAATCTAAGGAGATAGAAAGTAGGATTAGGGATGTTAAATGATTTAGATCTAGATGCATCGTAAGGCGAGGTCATCGAAATTAATCTCAAAATTGATGATCAATAAAATGTCTATGAATTTGCCTCTCCTCGCTAGGAAAATCAAATATCATATTAAAATCACTTTCAGAAAGGTAAATTCATGGTTCATTAATCTAAATTTTATTTTTCCTTCCTCACAATCTTTTCCTTGCAGTATTTCAGCGGACAGGGAGCTAAGGAATTCAAGAGTGATACTAGGGTAAGTAAGGTGATGGTGTGTGATAAACTCATCCGGCCTATCCTATTTGTTAACCAAGTTATGTCATCTCTTAACCCTAAGGTGGTCAGCGTGTAGAAGTCTATAGTTCTCGTAGATACTAACTTCCTCTTTTCAAGCTTACTGAATTTAGTCTTCATAATATCATCCCTAAAAACAATTCCATAAGGATGGCTAGAGGTCGGAGGAGGTTCGTTACCCAAATCCTGAGCTTTTCTTTTCCCCTTGTCCTTCAAGAAGAGCTCCTCCTCTTGTCTTCACTCGCTTGCTCATGGCGTTGGAATTGGAGAGACAGAGTTTGCTCCTACGCTTGAGAGGGAGACGCCGTGCTTCAACCTTGTATCGCGAGTGGAAGATTAGGGCGTGCTCGGGCTGGTTTTAGAGGGTTATCCGCAGCATAGGCGTGTCGGGCTTGTTCTTACGCAAATACCCGACCCGTTTAGGTACGACATGGGCGTGTTCCGTCCCTCCCTAGGCGTGTCGCAGTCCGGCCCAGGCGTGCCTAGGTTGAGAAGTGTGCGACAGGCGTGCTAGTCGGCGCGCCACTATATTGTCTTCGGTTACCAACAACACGCCTGTGTCATTCGGCACAGGCGGGTCGTGTCAACTTGGCACGCAGTGGCACGCATCCTGAAAACATGAAAAAAAATAAATAAAAATAGAATAAAGAATAAAATAAAATAAAATGAAAATAGCATGGGTTGCCTCCCAAGAAAGCGCTTGTTTAAGGTCGTTAGCTTGACCCTCGGATTATCCCTAGTTTTGGGGATATGGCTCGAGGAGTGTGATATGCCCCTCTTCCTCCTCAACTTGACTCTGTGGTGTTAGGTTGTGGTCGGAAATCTCGACTCTTTATCCTCAAAATCCCTTGAGCTTATTAAGATAAGTTTGTTACGATGCTCCTTCTAGTGCTATTGTGAAACTATCAATCCTACAACAAACATCAAAATAGAAGGTTGTTTACTTGACTTTTGAAAGGTCGAATTCAATTTTGTCGTTTCCAAATGCAAGTGAGAGTTTGTGGTTCTTGACATCTATCATTGCCCTGATAGCCAAGAAAGGTCTCCCCAAAATGAGTGGAATGCATGGGTCTTCATCCATGTCAAGCACTACAAAATCGTGGGAATAATAAAATTTCCCACACCGGTACATCTTCTAAGATTCCCAAAGGATATCTAATTGAGCGATCGGCTAAGCTGCAAGGCCATAGTAGTTAGTTTCATTTCTCCCAAATCAATTTCTTGCATATGGAAAGAGGTATCAGTTGACACTTTGGCACCCAAATCGCAAAAAGCCTTATCAAAATTTGAGTCATTAATTATGCAAGGTATAGAAAAGCTACGGATCATTTAGTTTGGGAGGTACCATGTTCTTAATTAAGGCCTTTGCCTCCTCGATGAAGAGCCAGCATTACATGCTCCTCGACTTTTCTTTTATTGGTTAAGATGTCCTTCAAGAACTTGGAGTATGTAGCCATTTGTTGAAGAGCTTCTATAAAAGGTATATTGATATATAGCTTCCTAATTACCTCAAGGAACTTACCAAATTGTTCATCCAATTTTTCCTTAATCGCCTTTGAGGAAGCAGGATAGGGGGCTTATATGTTCTTGGTTCCCTATTCGACACGCTGTGTTGTTTGGCACACTGGCGTGTTATCTGCTGGAATGACCCGGGCGCGGGTGTGTTACACGCCTTCGTGGGCCTCGGCGTGTTGAACAACCATACAGGTCGAGTGTGTCGGTTGACCAGCGTCTTCTTTGTCATCTTCCAACTCGCACGCTCGTGTCCTTGTTTAGCTCTGTCTCCTTCTAAAATCCTTCCACTTCTCAAATTATAGAATTACAATGCTCCCGGGTTTACATCTCAATTTCCAGAAATCACAAGGCCCTCGATGCCGAGCCGGGCAATTTGGGAAATTTGATTTTCCAAAGATTCTTGTGTGATTAGTCAAATTATCAACCCCGCTTCCCAATTGCTTGATTGCCTCGGTATTATTTTGATGTTGCCTATTTGATTCTACAATATGTCAAAATTCATCATTTATCTTCCCCGACACGTGATAAAATTTTCCATCATCTTTTCTAAGCTCGACTTGGGTCCCGTGAAATCCGAAGGTGCTCCAAAGTTGTTCTATCCGTAAGAATTTTGATGGGCTCTATCTAAAGTTGGGATGATTTCTCCAACCGGGATTATGCGTGTTTGAGTAAGGGTTGCCACCATTAGGCTTCGATTAAAATTATTCAACGATCAACTTGCTCAATCCGGCTTAGATGATGGTGCGTGTAGGATTTGTGATTCCATCGCTACGTGTCTGTTACACCACGATCTCGCAAGTGACATTAGATGAGTTTACAGCTGATACATTAAAATGTTCGAGCTTTTGAGTTAATGCATCGACTTTTGCACTGAGTAGATCAATGGTACTTACCTCAAACTTACCCGGCATTTTAGTTTGATATCCTCGCTCAGAGCCCATTGGTGAGAATTCATTGCCACATTCTCGATGATCTCAAAAGCTTCATCCAATGTTTTGTTCATAAGAGCTCCTCCTACAGCAGAATCAAGAGAAACCTTAGTAGCATACGAGATTCCATTGTAGAAAGTATGAACAATGAGCCACTTCTCCAGCCCATGATGAGGGCATTGTTGTAGTAATCCCTTAAATCATCCCCGGGCTTCAAATAATGTTTCTCCATCCTTTGCGCAAAATTAGTGATTTGATGGCGAAGACTTGCGAGTTTCTTTGGGTGGAAAATACTTGTCTAAAAATCTTTGCTCCAGCTGATCCCAGGTAGTTATACAATCTGCTGGAAGAGAGTGTAGCCAAGCTCTGGCTTTGTCCCACAATGAGAAAGGAAACAAGCGCAATCTAATAGCATCTGCTGAGGCTCCATTCAGTTTCAAAGTCTCGCAAAATTCCAAAAATACTTCAAGTCAGATTTGGATCTTGATGAGTGCTCCTCCGAATTGATCTTTGTTGGACCATAGATAGTAGTGCCGGTTTTAATTGAAATTGTTTGCTTCAATAGGGTCTTCTAATACTGATCTCAATCCCCTTGTACTAGGTGCCGAGATAATCCCTTAAAGGTTTATTTTCGCTCCGTCAGCCATGTCTGAGGTCGATTGTTTTCCGAGGTTGTCAAATCGTTTTTCTAGCAAGGAAAGTTCTCTCTATCTCGTGATCAATATCGAGAATTTCCCTATTAAGTCTGTGCATGCAACAACAAGAGAGGCTCCCAAAACAAGAATTCAGAATAGATACAAAAAGAAAAATAGGAACAATCAATATTCGGAACAAGAATTCAGATCAGAAATCTAGATTAACTAAATCACGCTCAATTCAATATTGGCAAGAACGCCAAAAACTTGATGTGTTATTTTCCGCAAGTGCACGGTTGTCGTCAAGTAATAAAAATATCGATCCCACAGGGATTGGAACAATTACCGAATGATCGTGATACCAAGTTATCTAGTAAATCAATGTATGGTTTAAGCTAAGAAACTGAGCAGTCAATAACAACGAATGAGAAGAACGAGCTAAAAGTCGATAGTTGAGGAGAATCTCGTGATATGGGTTTCACCACGCCGATGATTTATAAGGTGATTTGATTCTTTCCTACCCCTATTAGAGTTTGTTTTGATGGAACCTATCCTAAGGTAAATCAACGGCCCCTTTCGAGGTCTCACGTTGTGCACCTTTCAAATTCAATTTACATCACGGTTGTTCGAGCATAGGGATCATAATCACTAAGGGGACTCAGTCGAGACCCCGCAAACCTCCCTATTCTTACCTCTGTCACTAGGTAGAAACTGGATTTGATAGATCCATTAAGTCCATAAGAGTTCCTCTAGAGTCAAATTTCCTTTTTTCACGGTAGGTTTGCACACGGGACCATAATCAGCTAAGGGGACCTGTCACGAGACCCCCGCAAGCCCTCGTAGATACGCTACCGCTACTTGACAGGAGTTTATCCCTAGTTGGTTCGGGGTTTCGGGAACTTGGGTTCACTGTTAGGTACTTCCCCTTAGCTCCTTAGGTTTGTCAATAAGAATCCAACGAAAACCAAATCAACACAAACAATAATTTAAG
Source organism: Wurfbainia villosa (assembly GCA_025175895.1). Classification (NCBI taxonomy): domain Eukaryota; kingdom Viridiplantae; phylum Streptophyta; class Magnoliopsida; order Zingiberales; family Zingiberaceae; genus Wurfbainia; species Wurfbainia villosa. Next base: position 32,137,694 of record CM045995.1, read on the forward strand.
TAGTATAGATTATATCATCATCGTAAATCGTCAAAGGGCTACTCCCCCATCCTAAGATTACAGGACACTACTCCATAGTCTGACAAGAGTTGCTAGAGAAAGAAAATACAATACTGGATGCCATCTGCGTTCCTCTGCCGACTCCTTCTCTTTTGCTTCCTCTGTTGTCGATCCCTTTGCCGTCTTCTCTCCTCCTTTTTGACCATCCGCCGTCCTCCTTTAGGGTTAGAATATCTTCTCTTTTATAGCCTTGCCTCCTCTTCAATTTAAGGCAATAGATTCCCATGAAGATCCTGATTGCTCGCAGAAAAGGAAGGCTGAAATCAGGCCAACACGCCCATGCCACATGAGGGCACCGGCGTGTCGCGGGTTTCCCACAAGGCGTGTTACGGTTTGAACTGGGGCGTGTCGCGGCTGCATAGGGCGTGTTGGCTGCTGGAATCACCGGCACGGGCGTGTTGTGGCTGCATAGGGCGTGTTGGCTGCTGGAATCACCGGCACGGGCGTGTTGCTCTTTGAACTCAGGCGTGTTGTCCGCTGGCTCTCATGACACAGGCGTGTCGATTCCGAGCACGCCTGTGTTGTTTTGATACGCCCTTCTTCTTCGCCCTGTTAACACAAAAACACCCTGACAGCAGTCTCTTCCTCCAAAATATGCTAATCATGATAAAATACATGTCTAGGATATGAAATGAGATAAAATGCACATATATAAAGTAGTGAAAACATAGCATGATTCACCCACATCAAGGACTAACCGCCACAACAAGCAACTTTCAAAATGGTCGTCTCCAACATCCATTCTCCAAAGTTTGAAGGAGAATTCTCTTGGTGGAAGAATCAAATGGAGGTATTTTTCGAAATGGATTTTGATATTATGATTACAATGGAATCCGGTTTCGTTTTGCCTAGGGATGAAGAGGGGAAGCCAATAGAGAAATCTAGGTGGACCAAAAGGCAAAGGGAAGAGCACCTTGCAAATTCAAAAGCCAAGCATCATCTCTTCAATGTGCTCCCCCAACAAGAAATCAACCGAATAGGAGAATGCCTAAGCGCCAAGGAGATGTGGGAGAAGCTAATTGAGCTTCATGAAGGCACATCCGAGGCGAAGCTAGCAAGGAGAGATCTCCTCCTCTCCCAACTATCCAACATTAAATTAGAAAAGGGAGAAAAGGTAACTTCTTTGCATTCTAGATTCAAAGAAATTTTAATTGGACTAACAAGTGTAGGAGAAAGGCTCTCCAATCGCGATATGATAATGAAGGCCATAGATGCTTTCCCCCGATCATCCAAGTGGAGTTCAATGGTGGACTCATTTTACATTTCAAAGAATCTAGAGGTAAGTACTCTTGATGAATTTTTCTCCACTATGGAATTACATGAATCTAGGCTTGAAGGAATACAAGAAGAGCCAAAAATACAACCTTCAAGGGGAGTAGCATTGTTGGCAAATAAGGGGAAGAAGAAGATAGAGATCCCCTCTTCCTCCGATGATGAAGCATCCTCATCCTCCTCCATGGATAGCACCGAAGAAGCATATATGGTAAGGAGGGTAAGACGTGCTTTAAAAGGTTTTCATTTTAATAAATCAAATGATAGGAATAGAAGACCAAGGGGGAAGGTCATATGCTACAATTGCCAAGGAGAGGGGCACATAAGGGATAATTGTCCCCTCCTAAACAAGAGCAAGGAAGAGAAGAAAAAGAAAGAAGAAAAGAAGAAGAAAAAGGGGAGCAAGAAAAAGAAGGAAGAGGAGAAGAAGACAAAAGAAAAGGGGAAGACCAAAGCTCTAAAGGCAAGGACTTGGGATGACCCATCCTCATCCTCCTCATCATCATCGGATGAGGAGAATGCCTTTGTCACCAATTTGGCCTTGATGGCCTTTGATGACTTGGATTGCTCTTCCTCCGAAAATGAAGGATCAAGCTCAAGAGGAGAGAGCTCAAGTGAAGGGGGAGCTTCTACATCCTCCTCATCCGAAGAAGAAGAAGAGGATATGGAAACTATGGTAACGAATGCCTCTCCTAAGAAAATAGTTTCCATAATTTCTTGTTTAACTAATGACTTATTTGGAATGAAAAAGAAAAATAAAAGCATGCTTAATCAAATTAAGGCATTGGAAAATAAGCTAGAAAATGCATGCTTAAATGATAATATTTCTTCTAGCTTAAATGATGCATGCTCACATGATCTTTATGTGCCATTAGATGTTAGTGATGCATGTATAAATGAAAATAGGGCCTTAAGGGAAAAGGTAGATTATTTAACAAAAGCCCTAGAAAAATTCACAATTGGCTCCAACACATTGAACATGATCTTAGGGAGCCAAAGAGCTAGCTTCAACAAAAAAGGTCTAGGTTATAAAGAAAAGAAAAATGAAAAGGCCTATAAATGCCTAATTGCTAGGAGACAAGATAAAAAGAAGGTAATAGCTAGGAAAAGGATCCCCAAGGAGTATCTTGTGAACCCAATAGGAAAGAACTTATTTTGGGTTCCAAAATCCATTCTTAAGGGTTAGGAAAACCCTAGGGTAGTCAACCATATGGAATTGACCTATATCATATTTTGGTTGACTTAGGATGGCGGGACAACATTTTTAGAATAGTGTTGGGTGATGATAACGTGCCCATAAATAGATAATAATGCTTAAATCATGATGATTAATGTAATTCCTATGTATGGTTGCAATCATGATTTATGATTTTGAAATTTGGCACATTATCATAAGAAATAGGCTTAAATCATGCTTTAGGTGATATTTTGTTTATTATCATGATATAATACCTAATGCATGATTATTAATTGATGAATACTTGTGTCTCATGATCATAATGTAGAATTAATTGATATATATCTTTATGATCATGAGGATTGTTAGGTTGATACTTAACCTTGATAGAATTGTATGAATATAATGGTTAAGTATATACAAATACCCCCTAGGATGCATCTCACACTCACCATAGGCTACTTTAATTGAAAACTTAGCATGGGTGAGATGTTAGGACGATACAAATGTCCACTAATGCCTATGGCATTTAGATGGTCATTTAAGGTATCAAAATAGCAATAATAGACCAATCATGGGGAAGGCTTATGTTTAATTCATAGACATATTGCCCAAAGATCATGGTTGGATATTTCATATGTTTTCAAAACAATTTCTTACTTTAAAATCCATGTATTCATGTTTTGAAACAATCCTAAGCAATACTAGGTGTTAAAATGGATACTAACATGCTCAAAAACTAGTGGTTTTTAAAGCCTTTGGATTTTTGGCAAATCTCGGAAAATATAATGATTTTTCTTGAAAAAACTATTTTTCATTGAAAGATATACTTAAAAGAAATATGTTCCTCAAATTTCATGATTTTTTGAATTTTCTGGAATTTATAATGCATTTCTGAATTTCCCCCAGAAAATCAGAATTTTGGAATCCTTTGTGCCAGTCGACTGCCATACTGATAGCAGTAGACTGCTCACCTGAAAAATAGTCCAATATTTTCTGATTTCATATTTTAATCATGTTTTTGGTATTTTCCTTCTATTTAACTTGATGCCATGGATTTATAACTTAGTGTTAATCTTTTTGATGGTGTCAAAGGGGGAGAAGTAATTATGTTTAAGTAAATTATGATAGGGGGAGAAAAAGTTGAAAATTTGTATGGGGAGTTTCATGGATTAAGGGGGAGTTGCATGTTGCTATATCATGTTTATGTTTACATGCTTTCTTACATTAGAATTTTCATCAAATGTTTTTACCTAACTTAAACGGATTGCCACACATCAAAAAGGGGGAGATTGTTAGGGCAATCTCTTGCCATGATAAGGTTTTGATGTGTGTGGCAAAGGGTTTAAGTTAGGATGATATTGTTATTTGATATGTGCGTTGGAGTCTTGCAGGACTTAGTAATTCACACATTGGAGCCTTGGCAGGTTCACCCTCACAACCTCGGTTCTTGAGTCGGTGAAGGATGACTTTGCGGAAGCCGTGCGCTTGGAGCATCCGAGGGACCGCCGGACGAGGGTCCTTAGTCGGTAAGGCGTGCATTGAAAAATTTTAAATTTAACAAATCTAATTATAGGAGAAGGCACAAGAGGAAAATCATATGCTACAATTGCCAACAAGAGGGACATATAAGAGATGATTGTCCTCTCTTGAACAAGGGCAAAGAAGAAAGGAGGAGAAAAGAAGAAAAGAAGAAGGGGAGCAAGAAGAAGGAAGAAGAGAAGAAGTCCAAAGAAAAAGGGAAGGCCAAGGCACTAAAAGCAAGGACATGGGATGATCCCTCCTCATCATCATCATCGGAGGAAGAAAACACTTTTGTCACTAACCTTGCATTGATGGATTTTGATGATCTAGACACCACCTCCTCCGAACAAGAAAGATCAAGCACAAGTGAGGTGAGCTCTAGTGAAGGGGGAGGCTCATCACCATCCTCATCTGAATCCACAGATGAAGATATGGAAACTATGGTAAGGAATTTAACTTCCAAGAAAATAGTTTCCATGAATTCTAGCTTAACTAGCAATTTGTTTAAGGCCAAAAAGAAAAATAAGAGCATGCTAGATCAAATTAAGGCCTTAGAAAATAAATTAGAACAAGCATGCTTAAATAGTAATGATAATATTTCTTCTAGTGATGATGATGCATGCTCACATGATAACTACATGCCTTTTGATGTTAATGATGCATGCATTGAGGAAAATAGGACTTTAAGAGAAAAGGTAGACCATTTGACTAAAGCCCTAGAAAAATTCACAATAGGCTCCAACACCCTTAATATGATTATAGCGAGCCAAAGGGCTAGCTTTAATAAGAAAGGCCTAGGTTATAAGAGAAAGACAAATGAAAAGGCCTATAAATGTTTGATTGGTAGGGGTCAAAGCAAAAATAAGACAATTGCTAGAAAATGGATTCCTAAGGAATATTTAGTGAACCCTATAGAAGGAACTTGTATTGGGTTCCTAAATCAATCCTTAAGGGTTAGGAAAACCCTAGGTTAGTCAACCAAAAGGATTTTACTTATATCATATGTTTTGGTTGACTTAGGATGATCGGGACAAATTTTTGAAATAGTATTAGGTGATGATAATGCACCCATAAATAGATAAAATCATGCTTTTGGTGATACTTGACTTATTATCATGATTTTATACCAATGTATGATTATAAATTGATTGATACATTTGTTTCATGATCATAATGTGAAATCAATGCATATATGTTTTTATGATCATGTGGTATGATAGAGTGATACTTAGCCTTGAGTAGAATTGCATGAATTTGAAGGTTAAGTATATAAATACCTTTAGGAACATCTCACATTCACCATAAGGATAACTTTGATTGAAAACATAGTATGGGTGAGATGATAGGATGATACAAATGGTCCACTAATGCCTATGACATTTAGATGGTCATTTTAAGTATCAAAATAGCAATAATAGACCAATCATGGGGAAGACTTATGTTTAATTCATAGACATATTACCCAAAGATCATGGTTGGATATTACATATGTTTTCAAAAACCATTTCTTACTTTAAAATCTGCGCTTTCATGTTTTGAAACAATCTAAAGCAAAACTAGGTCTTAAAATTGATACAAACTTGATCAAAACACTAGTTGTTTTTGAAGCTTTTGGATTTTTGGCAAATCATTGAAAATATAAGTAATTTTCAATAAAACTCATTTTTCACTGATAAAGGACTTTAAAAAAAATGTGTTTTCAAAATTTCATGATTTTTTGAATTTTTTAGAATTTATAGTGCATTTCTGAATTTCGTCTAGAAAATCAGAAAACTTGAAATGTTTGTGCCAGTCGACTGGTAGTCTGAACCAGCCGAGTGATGTACTATGCACGAGCATAATAACCTGATTTTATTAGGTTTTGTTTAGTTTTTGATATTTTTTCCTTCTTAGAAATGATGCCATGTGTGTATAACATTTAGAAAATGTTTTTGATGGTGTCAAAGGGGGATAAATAGGGAAGTTTAGGTTAATCATGCTAAGAGGGAAAAGTTAGCATGTCTTAAGGGGGAGTTGCATGTTTAAGTGGGAGATGTTATACTCATGTTTTTACTTACATGCTTTCTTTGCTTATGCTTATTATTATTTGTTTACCTAACTTAAACGGATTGCCACATATCAAAAAGGGGGAGATTATTAGGGCAATCAACCCGTGATATGGTTTTGATGCGTGTGGAAAAGGGTTTAAGTTAGGATGATTGGATTTGATATGTGCATTGGAGTCTTGCAGGACTTAGTAATTTGCATATGGAGCTTAGGCAAGTGTCACCACTCACAACCTCATGCTTGAGTCGGCGATAGAGCATTGTAGAGTTATGCGCTTGATGCATCCGAGGGACCGTCGGATGAGATGACTTGAAGCGAAGCCAAGGAAGAAGACTTCGAGGGCAAGAGATGCTAAGGAGCATTGCAGAGCCATGCGCTTGATGTTGCCGAGGGACGTGGTCGCGAACGAAGAGAGCTTCGGCGGGGGACTTCAAGTGAGATGAGAGAATGAGTGAAATGTAAGTAGCTCATTAGGTGAACTAGGTCGAATGGCTAAGTGTCGGAGGCTCGGCCGCAAGGGTTGAGGTTTACCCGACCGCCGGAAGCTCAAACGGATGTAAAGATTGAGTTTCACCCGACACCAGTCGACTGCCATGTCATGGTATTCAACTGCTCCAAGTCGATCGACAATCGACTGGTGTGGATGATGAATCAAGTCGACATCAGTTGAGTGCTTAAGGGAAGCAGTAAACTGATAGCACTGTGCACGGGCATAGAAGCTAGTCGAGCTCGCGGGTCACTCAATTGGAAGTCGACATCAGTCAACTGATGATATCATCAGTCGATTGATCATCCGACTATTGGAGAAGGAGACCGCAGATCCCACGAATCTGGCCTGTTCAGGAGTCGTTGGAGTCAACATCAGTGGATTGATGAAAGCATCAATCGACTGATAGTGTCCAACAGGAAGAATTGCTTCCTCTCTATAAAAAGAGAGGGTGGGGGCTTTTAGATGGTTAATGCTCATCCTCTAAACATCCTACTAAGTTCCCCACAAAGCTCAAACTCCTTCTTCTAGTTTTCTTTCATATTTATTGTAAAAGAAGGAGTGCTCTCATTGGTGTAATGGTTTACCTCCACCTTTCTTGGGCTAAAGCGAAAGACCAATAGTTGTTTGGTTTCGGAGTGATTCACCGGAGAGGAATCAGACTGTGGATTAGCGGCGAGACCGTGAACCACGTTACATTGTTTGTTAGCATTGTCTATTTTGTTTCTTGCTTAATTGCTTGTTTAGTTTTTGTTTTCATTGCGCTAATAATATTTGTAGACAAGTAATTCGTTCATACGACGAAAGAGGCTATTCACCCCCCTCTAGCCGGCCACCATCGCTACAAGAATCCCTAAGTTTTAGTTAAAATTTCCATTTTCTAGAATTAAACCCCATTTTGTCATAATACATCAATTTCCCAAGTGTCCCAAAAACCCAAAAATAGCACACTATGACTATAACCTAGTTTGTATCAATTTTGATCAATTTTTTAACTTCCAAAATTCTATTGGAACATCCTAGAATCTTTTGGGATTAAATCCTAAATCCATTTTCAAATTATTATAATACTAAGAAAATGTCCTAAAGTGTCACCTTTACTATGGTTAGGTTAACTACCTATCCATTCAAGGTTTTCACACCCTAAACCCATTTAGCATGATGGAATCAAGTACCTAGGAACCCAATACCTATTTGAGCTCCTTGGGTTTTGTAAGTAGTCACTAGGGATAACCTCCCTAGCTACCCTCCTAATGACCCTACCTAAGGATAACAAGAACTCAAGAGGTGTGGTGTAAGAAGGAATCGAAGCTCTTATAAATTGAGAGTGTTAGTTTAAAAATCGGAGCTCTGGTGAAAAAGAAAAAAAAATGCATGCAAAATGAAATTAAGGATCTAGAAGAAAAATTGAAGAATGCATTCTCACATGTTAATAATATTTCTTCTAGAACTAATGATGCTTGTGTAGAAGAGAATAACACCATAAGGGAAAAGGTAGATTATTTAACTAAGGCTCTTTAGAAACTCACAATTGGCTCGAACACCCTAAACGTGATTATTGGAAGCCAAAGGGCTGGCTTTACAAGAAGGGCTTAGGTTATAAGGGAACCAAGAATGAAAAAGCCTATCATTGTTTAATTTCTAAGGGTAAATCTAAAACAACAATGGTATCTAGGAAATGGATCCCTAAGGAGTACTTGGTGAACCATATTGGAAAGAATTTATATTGAGTACCCAAGTAAATCCTAAAGGGTTAGAGAAACCTAGGATAGTCAACCATAATTGGACCCATTTTATATCATGCTAAATGGTTGACTGATGTTGAACTTGGGTAGTATTTGATTTATCATGAGCATGTTCGGTGATAATGATATGAATCATGTTTTGTGATACTTATTTTTATTATAATAATAATATGTGACTTATGATTTGAATGATAATACTTGTGTTATGATCATGATGGATGATATACTTGCTTTTTGATAATACTTAACCTTGGTAGAAATTGCATGAAATTGATGGTTAAGTATAATACCTTAGGTACATCTCACATTCACCATAAGGGGGTGAGATGTTAGGATGATACAATTGATTCACTAATGCTTATGTCATTTAGATGGGTCATTCAAAGTATCATAACATAGCAATCATAGACCAACTATGGGGAAAGCAAATGTTTAATCAATGGACATATTGCCCATAGATCATAATTGGATATTTTAAATGATTTAAAACCATTTTATGTTTTTCAAATAGTGAATTGATGTTTTAAAACAACTTAAGGAAAAACTAGGTTTCAAAGTTGATAAAATGATTGAAGGTTTTTACAACTTTTGAGTTTTTGCCAAATGTTTGAAAAATGAATGTTTTTTCATGAAAAATAATTTTTTCCTTGATAAAGGGACTAATAAAAAATGTGTTCCCAAAATTTCATGATTTTTTGAATTTTATGGAATTTTTAGTGCATTTCTGAACTTGGGTTCGGAAATCAGAAAAGGCTGGAAATCAGGTGCTAGTCGTAGTCTGAATCAATTGACTGATGGACTGTAAACGTGCATAGTAACCTGCTTTGTGTGGTTTTCAGCATGTTTTGGTGAATTTTCTTCCCTTAGACTTTGATACCTCGTTATATGACATATGTTTAATGTTTTTGTTGGTGTCAAAGGGGGAGAAATGTGAGAGTTTAAGTTAATCATGCTAGGAGGGAAATTACCATGTGTTAAGGGGGAGTTGCATGTATTAAGGGGGAGTATTTGATACTCATATTTTTTTTACATGATTTCCTTCTTTATGTATTTGGTTAATGTTTTACCTAACTTAAACATGGTTGGCACACATCAAAAAGGGGGAAATTGTTAGGGCAATTTGTAGGGATGTATACTGAAAAGTCTATCTTTTGTATGAATATCTTTATTTTGAAATAATAATCACATGATCATTGTTTGCATAGTTATGTAATATTGTCTAATACATTACATTGTAGATAACATGGTGTGTGGTGTTACACGGGAGATCATGTTATCGGCTCCTTGTAAAGTATAAGTAAAGGCTCACAACCGAGATGGCTTTGGACAAACCATCGTAATGGTTGTAGTGTGATTTGGTATTGGTTTGTCTTGACCATAGAATCACACTAGTGCACTTTGTGTGTATTGAGCAAGACCGACTTAGTGGTGATTCGATTTATTACTGACTACATAATCGAATCGGACCTCAAATATTATTTTGTACATGCTCTTAATCCCGATATAATAACGGGCACATATACTTAGTATTCATCTCTTTCATTTACCAATGGGCGAGATTTATAGATTAAATCGATAGGCTCAGTAAGTTGGTAGATGATATTATTTATATGGTTTGTCGTTGATTATAGGAGGAAACCGTGTCCTATATATTAGGATGATGATGTCCCCTTGAGGAGCTCATAAGCTTCAACATGTAAACCTTGCAGGTGGACTTGGTCCGGCATGATAAAAATGTTGAGTGGTACTACTCAAGGAGTTAGATGTTGATTAATTAATGGTCAGTAAATTAATTAATCGACGGACATTCGAGATCATAAACACGGGGATAAAATGTACATATAATATATAAAGCCCATATTATCATATGGGGGTTGGTGAGGTAGATTGATGATGATCCTTTAGTGGATTGGATTGTCATTAGTGGATCGGACTTTATGTAGGCTTGATCCATGGGTGCCCAAGATCCGACTCCTCCTCATAGTCCCTATTGTAGCCTATTAACACCTCATGAAGCTTAGATCACATGGATAGAAACAAAACTCTAGATCCAAAGGTAGAGATTAAATCTCTAAGATCCGACGGTTGAGATTAAATCTCTAGATCCTACGGTTGAGATTAAATCCCTAGAACCAATGGTGGAGATTAAACCAAGGCTTATCCCTAACTCTATAAAAGGGTGGACTAGGGGTGGGCAGCAAGATAATGGAGAGGAAAGGGGGCAAGGGTTTGGGTGGCAAGAGCAAAGGAGTTTAGGGTTTTGGGTGGCCACAATTAAGGAAAGTTTTTTTCTTCTTCCTTTGGTGGCCGAAACCCTTGCTCCTTCTTCTCTCCTTAGTTTGGCCAGCGCCCAAGCTTCTCCCCTTGCTCTATGGCTTATGATGGATGAGTTTAGGGTTGCTTCTCATGGGCGGCAACCAATCCTAGTTGGGATAGGAATAGGAGTGGCGCTACGGTAAGGGTTTGGGTGTTGGTGTTGGGCGGCAACAAGGGGAGGAGAGATCCTTTCTTTTTCTTCCAAAGGTTGGTCGTCCCCTCTTCCTTCTACCCTCTACCTTGACCAAAGCTCAAACTATTTATCTCCCCTTCATCCTTGGCCGAAAATTAGGAGAGCTTAGTTTTGGGTTTGGGCGGCAACAAGGAGAATGAGTGTTTTCCATTCTCTTATCCAAGTGTTGGCCGGCGCCCATGCCGTTGTTGTTTCTCCTTTTGTTGGTTCCCATACTCCATGTTCTCTTCCTTGGTTGATGGCAACATCGAGTTTATTGACTTGGTGGTCGGTTCTAGATAGGAAGATGAGTTTTGTTTAAGAATCTTCCTTTGTTCGGAGTGAACATGGAAAGGAAGATTGGTGATCTAGGAGGCTTCAACTTTTGGTAGATCGTCGCTCACACAACGTCCGAAAGGAGGAAGGACATACAATAGAAGATCAAGAGGTATAACAAGAGGTATAATCTTATTTATTTTGATTAGTGTTCTTTTGTATTATGTTTATAATTGCTTTTCAATTATATGCATGTATTGTGTGGATGGTTACTTGCTTGTATTTGTTTTTCAACTATGAGCATGATATAAATCTGTATATGGCTAAATAATACTTGGATCCCGAGCATAAACATAAAAACCGGCGATGCGGACATCGTCTATTCCGCGGCTACTTGTAGAATAGAGGATGGTCGCTTGAAAAACTAGTTTGTTCAAGTGACCTCTCTAAACGAATAGCACGATGATGACTTGGTTGTTTGGGCAATCCTTTTTGTCTAGGATTAAATTTTTTTAATCTGGGGACATTGAGGGGATCGCCATGAATAAACGACCAAGGTGAAGTGGGAAGCGAAGTTTCCCCTCACGGACTCAATAAGCGAAACCCTTCAATTGGTATACGAGCCAAGGTTTCCTGTTTTGTGTGTTTAGGATTCGGTTAATTTTTATGCACTTTTTCATATATTATATGTGCCGGATAATAGTAGGTTATACGTAGTTTAACTCTTTGGTTGCAGGCATAAGATCCGACTATTATGGCCATATGTGTGTATGTGATTGTATGTGTGTAAATATTTATTTTATTGAATCCTCGAGGTTGACGAGGCTAGTATTTAGTTTTTGTAAATTAAATACGACATTGTTTAGCCACTCTTTATTTTATTTTACTTTCTATCTAGATTTCATGTACACTCCCTCGTGGAGTATAGGATCGATGGATGTAAATTAAAATAGGTTTTAGTCTCGCCTCGGATCTCCAGATGGCTCGTACATGGCATAGGAGGAGCGGACGAGATGGCGATGTGACGGGAGACATATAGAAGACAAAAAGCCATAATAGTTGGAAAATAATTTATTTTTCATATTTATTGCTTATTGTTTGATATGCATGTCGTAGGCTAGAAAATTCCTCATTTTCAAACTACTAAGTGGGAGAGGGAAATTTTTATAAATTCCCACGGCCTCCATTACGATTTGACATGTGATGCAAGCAAACTTGCACGTCGGCTCTGAGTGCCTTCCTCCCCATCGGATGAGTTTGTTTTGGATCACAGGGTCGGATATGGTTATAGGAAATTGTTTAGGAGTGTGTGTACTTCCCCATCGGAAGACACATAACCCGAGATAATTTCTTTGGTATCAAGTAATGGTGAACACTTAGATACAAATAGGAGTATCCTCCCCATCGGAGTCACTGCTTTTATTTGTAGGGATGAAGAGAAACCAACTATTAATTTTATTTGTCAAAAAGTTAGGTTGACAATATAGTAAAATTAATGGGTAAAACCTCCTCTTACAAATGTAGAATTCGTATACGTCCACACATTTTTGGCATACGATATTCTTGGTGTTTTGAGGTGTTGGTTGATTTTAAAATTTTATTGTTTGAGGAATCAATAATTTTTTGAAATCCAAAGTAATGATCTATGTGATTCTTAGGATTTTCAAAATTGACTTTCAGTCCACTTACTGTGATACTAAAGGAAAATAAACTTACTGTACATAATTATGATGATTGGAAAAGAATCTAGATATTGTCTTATCTGCTAAAGAGTACAAGTATGCACTCTTCGAAGAGTATCCTCAAGTCATGGTTGCTAAAAAAGGTTTCTACTTCTAAGCCGAAAGGCAAGAAGAAGGAGAAACAAGGTGGAGCAAAGGTGGTGGGAGGATCTCAGGGAGGAGTGAAGAAGCCGAAAGGCAAGTACTTCACTTAGAAGCCGGATGGACATTGGAAGAAGGACTGTCCCAATCCAAAGCAGAACAAAGGTATATCCTTTGGACTAGTCGTTGAAACATGATTAGCGGTGTTATCTACTGGCACATGGTGTGTAGATACTGGAGCCACTAATCATGTCTGCAATACTTTGCAGGGGTTCCAGGAAACCCGACGACTAGCTAAAGGGGAGATTACCATTTACCTGGGTAATGCCATGAAGGTGGCGGCTATTGCAGTGGGAGAAGTTTTATTTATCTCTTGAGAAAAATAAAACTTAGGTTCTGAAAAATTCTCTTTATGTACCTTTATTTAGAAAGAACTTAGTTTCAGTTTCTAAATTGTTTATGGATGGATATTCTATTTCTTTTAATGACAGAGTTGTTATAAAAAGGAATAGGCAGAATATCTGTTCAGGTACATTGATAGGAAATTTGTATACACATGAACCAAAACCTCCCACGATGCATATTGAAATTAATAGCTCATCTTCTAATTCCAATAAGAGTAAAAAACCTTCGAAGATGAACCAAACATATCTTTGGCATCTTAGGCTTGGTCATATTAACCTAAGCAGAATTCAAAGGTGGATAGCTGATGGACCTTTGGGTTCATTAGTGGTGGAGGATCTCCCAACCTGTGAATCTTACTTGGAGGGTAAGATGAACAAAAGGTCTTTTATGGCCAAGGGGTATAGAGCCAAAGATGTGTTAGAAATGGTTCATTCTGATTTGTGTAGTCCTATGACTATCTAGGCAAGAGGTGGTCTTGAATATTTCGTCTCTTTCATAGACGATTATTCAAGATATGGATGACACTACGATTTGATCGTGGTGGTGAGTACCTCTTGGGAGAGTTTAGGAATTACTTATCAGAGGCTGGGATTCAATCCCAATTGACTGCACCTGGCACACCCCAGTAAAACGGTGTAGCAGAGCGAAGGAATAGGACTCTTATGGAGATGGTTATATCGATGATGAGTTATTCTGAGTTGCCACATTCGTTTTGGGGATATGCTCTAGATACGACGGTGTACATTCTAAACTTGGTTCCATCTAAATCAATGCCTTCTACTCCCACAGAATTGTGGACTGGGCGAAAGCCTAGTCTAAGACATATTCGGATATGGGGAGTCCAACACATGTGCTAAAGGCAGATGCTGGTAAGTTAGAACCTCGTACAGAAGTACGCATGTTCGTTGGCTATCCTAGAGGAACGAAGGGTGGTTTGTTTTATAGTCCTAGAGATCAGAGGGTGATCGTTAACATGAATGCCAGATTTCTAGAGGAAGACTATGTGATGAACCACAAGCCCAAGAGTAAAATTGTTCTAGAGGAATTAAAAGGGGAAGTCACTTCTTCATTACCACCGGTACAAGAGGATATACCACAAGTCACTGCACCGCGTGTCACAGAGGATACACAGGTGATACCTCGTCGTAGTGGGAGGGTTGTGAGACAGCCTAATAGATTCATGTTCTTTGGAGAATCTTCTGATTTGATTCCTGGCAAACATGAAACTGATCCCTGGACATATGTCGAGGCAATCCAAGATAAAGATACAGTATCATAGCAAAGACCATCTTGTATGTAAGCTTAATCGGTCCATTTATGGATTGAAGCAAGCTTCGAGGTCTTGGAACATCCGCTTTGATTAGGTAATTCAGTCTTATGGATTTATTCAAAGTTCGAATGAGTCTTGTGTATACAAGAGATGTGATGGAAACGTAGTGGTATATCTTGTACTATACGTAGATAACATTTTGGTGATTGGCAACAATATCAAAGTGTTATCGGACATAAGGGTATGGTTGTCCAAACAGTTCGATATGAAGGACTTGGGAGAAGTGGGACACATCCTTGTGATCGAGGTTATAAGGGATCGCAGGAAAAGGATGTTGTACTTATCCCAAGCTTCATACATAGACACGATTATGGATCATTTTATCATGCAGAACTCTAAGAAGGGTTTTTCTACCTTTCAGGAATGGAGTTCCTTTATCTAAGGAGATGTGTCCTAGATCATCTGGGGAGATAGAGGAGATGAAGGCGGTTCCTTATGCTTCAGTAGTAGGAAGCCTCATGTATGTGATGCTATGTACGAGACTAGATATCTGCTTTGTCTTGGACATGGTCAGCAGATATCAGAGTAATCCAGGACAGGGACATTGGACTGCGGTAAAGCATATATTGAAGTACCTGAGAAGGACTAGAGATTATACGCTGGTTTACCGGGCAGACCAATTACTCCCTGTGGGTTACATGGATTCCGACTTCCAATCTGATAGGGATAATAGTAAGTCTACCTCAGGTTTTGTGTTTACTTTGGGAGGTGGAGCCATTGTATAGAGGAGTGTCCAGCAGAAATGCGTGGCGGACTCCACCATGGAAGCTGAGTATATGGCAGTCTATGAGGTGTCCAAAGAAGCTGTGTGGCTCGGGAACTTCCTGATGGACTTGGATGTGATTCCTGGTTTGCCTAGAACTGTCGCAATTTATTGTGATAATAATGGTGCAGTTGCAAACTCGAAGGAACCACGAGCCCATAAGGTAAGTAAATACATAGAGTGCAAGTACTACCTGATACGAGAAATCGTAATGGAGGTAGAAGTTGTTGTCGCCTAGATTGCATCAGAGGATGACCTGGTAGACCCCTTTCACTAAGGCCCTTCTAGCGAAATCTTTGATAGGCAAGTGGAGGGAAGGGGAATCAAATGTATGGCAGTATGAGGAAAACATAGTCTTTTAGTATAAGTGGGAGATTGTAGGGATGTATACTGAAAAGTCTATCTTTTGTATGAACATATTTATTTTGAAATAATAATCACATGATCATAGTTTGCATAATTATGCAATATTGTCTAATACATTACATTGTAGATAACATGATGTGTGGTGTCACACGGGAAATCATGTTATCGGCTCCTTGTAAAGTATAAGTAAAGGCTCACAACCGAGATGGCTTTGGATAAACCATCGGAATGTTTGTAGTGTGATTTGGTATTGGTTTGTCTTGACCATAGAATCACACAAGTGCACTTTGTGTATATTGAGCAGGACCGACTTAGAGGTGATTCGATTTATTGCTAACTACATAATCGAATCGGACCTCAGATGTTATTTAGTACATGCTCTTAATCCCGATATAATAACGAGCACATATACTTAGTATTCATCTCTTTGATTTACCAATGGGCGAGATTTATAGATTAAATCGATAGGCTCGGTAAGTTGGGAGATGATATTATTTATATGGTGTGCCGTTGATTATAGGAGGAAACCGTGTCCTATATATTAGGATGATGATGTCCCCTTGAGGAGCTCATAAGGTTCATCATGTAAACCCTGCAGGTGGACTTGGTCCGGCATGATGAAAAGGTTGAGTGGTACTACTCAAGGAGTTAGATGTGGATTAATTAAAGGTCAGTAAATTAATTAATCGACGGACATTCGAGATCTTAAACACGGGGACAAAATGTACATATAATATATGGAGCCCATATTATCATATGGGGATTGGTGAGGTAGATCGATGATGATCCTTTAGTGGATTGGATTGTCATTAGTGGATCGGACTTTATGTGGGCTTTATCCATGGGTGGCCAAGATCCAACTCCTCCTCATAGTCCCTATTGTAGCATATTAACACCTCATGAAGCTTAGATTCAATGGATAGAAACAAAACTCTAGATCCAAAGGTAGAGATTAAATCTCTAAGATTTGACGGTTAAGATTAAATCTATAGATCCGACGGTTGAGATTAAATTCCTAGAACCAATAGTCGAGATTAAACCAAGGCATATCCCTAACTCTATAAAAGGGTGGACTTGGGGTGGGCGGCAAGATGATGGAGAGGAAAGGGGGCTAGGGTTTGGGCGGCAAGAGCAAAGGAGGTTAGGGTTTTGGGTGGCCACAATTAAGGAAAGTTTCTTTCTTCTTCCTTTGGTGGCCGAAACCCTTTCTCCTTCTTCTCTTCTTAGTTTGGCTGGTGCCCAAGCTTCTTCCCTTGCTCTATGGCTTATGATGGATGAGTTTAGGGTTGCTTCCCATGGGCGACAACAAATCCTAGTTGGGATAGGAATAGGAGTGGGGCTAGGGTTAGGGTTTCGGTGTTGGTGTTGGGCGGCAACAAGGGGAGGAGAGATCCTTTCTTCTTCTTCCAAAGGTTGGTCGGCCCCTCTTCTTTCTACCCTCTAGCTTGACCAAAGCTCAAACTATTCTTCTCCCCTTCATCCTTGGCTGGAAATTAGGAGAGCTTAGTTTCGTGTTTGGGCGGCTACAAGGAGAAGGAGTGTTTTCCATTCTCTTCTCCAAGTGTTGGCCTGCGCCCATGCCCTTGTTGTTTCTCCTTTGGTTGGTTTCCATACTCCATGTTCTCTTCCTTGGCCGGCGGCAACATCGAGTTTCTTGACTTGGTGGTCGGTTCTAGATAGGAAGATGAGTTTTTTTAAGAATATTCCTTTGTTCGGAGTGAACAAGGAAAGGAAGATTGGTGATCTAGGAGGCTTCAACTTTTGGTAGATCGTCGCCCACACGACGTCCAAAAGGAGGAAGGACATACAATAGAAGATAAAGAGGTATAACAAGAGGTATTATCTTGTTTATTTTGATTAGTGTTCTTTTGTATTATGTGTTGGGTTTCCGGCACCGCGGTGTGTGTGTGTTCGATCACGTTTCGTAAACATGAACACAGCGGAAGCAATAAAAATAATAAATCTACATTTATTACAACACATACATCACACGCATGCATATTACAACAAGTGTAGACATAACCGTAAATTTAAATTTGCAATAAAAGGAAATTTAACTACGTTATACCTTTCGTATGACGTGTAGCGGGAACGACATCAACCGGAACGATCCTCGCTAGAATCGTCTCTATCCGTATCCACGCCGAGTTCCTCGGGATGGCTTCGCTAAGTCACGAGCTTCGTCTTCGTACGGGTTACTAGCCTCATGTTGAAGACGACGTGATCGAGAGATGATCACGATCCGAATCCAAATTCGGATCCTAAGACGAGTCCTCAAAACTCGCTTCTCCGGAGAGGTATTCGTCAACCGATTGACGAATCCTTCGTCCTCCACCTCAGAGGATTACCGGAGATCGAATCCCCGGTAAGTTAGCCGCTGTCGGAGCTCTAACCGTCGTCCAAACGATGCTCCGACGAGAGGAGAACAAGCTGTCCAGAAAACTGGACAGCTTTGGTGGAGGAGTAGGCGTCGGCCAAAACAAGGAAGCCAAGTGCTCACCTTTCCACCGAAGCCTAGGAAGATCACCGGAGGGTCGCCGGAGGATCACCGGCCGAAGCTTGGACGCTGGCAACAACTTGAACGGCGGCACAATGGGCTAGGCGGCAATGGAGGTTGGCACCAAATCAAAGAGAAGATGAGGTGGGCGGCAACTTAATCTAGGGTTTTGGATTAGGGCTTAATTATCCATTAAGCCCTCTTTTATAGAGAACTAATTCTCTTAATAATTATTGGATCATAACCATTAGGCCCGTTAACCCGCTCCATTAAGATAAGTTAAAATAAACCAAACCATGATGGTTTATTTTAAGTTAAAATGAACCGAACCAACTTTTGGTTCATTCGTTTAAAATAAACCAAACCCTTTGGTTTATTCTCCTCCATTGGATTAGAACCAAACCATTTTGGTCCATCCATTATGTCTTCATAAGACACGGCCCATCCACGCTTCCATTGCGATTGAAACGATTTCATGCTCGCTTTATGTTTGGTCCAACCAAACCTAGTTTCTCTCGGTCTGAGAATCCCATTCTCAAGCTCGTTTTAAATCCTTTGGATTACGCTCGTTATGCGTGTGACCAAATAGGTTCTCGGTTTATGTTGACCCACTATAATTAACCATTAATTATAGAACGATCATGAGTGGCACCTAGTAGTACATCATGATCCCCAATTAACCGAAAAGATCAATGGTTGATCCAGAACTATTTCTGAAACCCTTCAGCAGCTCGAATGATTCGTGCCCCATTCCCTTCACTCATCTTATACCCACTTGGTTCACGACATGGTCTATTGTGTCAGTCCCCACTAGGCTGACTACGTCACACCTAGCCCAAGTATCATTTCCTCGTCCTACGGATTCTAGTTACTCCACATGTATCGAAGAGTACCTTACTCTAAACATGTAATGCTTTGGCCAAAGACTTTAGTAACAATCCGACAAGAGGCCATGGGTATACATCTCCTCGCAAGGAGTGGTGAATCCTTTATAGGCTATTCAAACACCTTCGATCACTTCGACTTATACCTAATCATCCCGGGTCCACATCTCCTTAGAGATGTTTGCTTAAGATGTCAAAGCATAAGTCTCCATGATCAAGATGACTTGAATACCGCAAGTCTAAGGAACATCGCACTTAAGCCATAGTAAGAACTTCATTGACATATCTATATATGCAGAGAACCATATGAAGTCTTACGGCTGGTCACTCCAATGAACTAGTTACCATAACTAGCATCCACGATTAACTCCGGACATCACAATGTCTCCAGCCAGTGAGAATCAGCTGCTTGGATATACCAAGGAGTATACCTCATGCTAGTCTCGACAGAATTGATGGTGTCCAAATCCATCAATTCATCGACTAGGGATAATTTCGATACATCACAATTACACATGTAGAGATACTCACTAGTTGTGATCCAATCATAAATTCTCTCATGCTGTGAATCGTATCGTGGACATTCAGTAAATGAGTTTAAGATCCAATCAAATACATAAAACATGTATACTCAAATAGTGAATCTTCATTTATCATATAAATGGTTCATACATAAGACGATTTGTTGAGGATCGATTGGCCGGCTAGAGGGGGGTGAATAGCCCTCGTTCGAGAGTTGTCGGTATTTGCTCGTCTACAAAACTAATTAGCGTAAGCGGAAGACTAATAAAGACAAGCAAATAGAAATTACAAGAAAGCAAACGCTAACAAGAAGATGTAACGTGGTTCACGGCTACGCCGCTAATCCACGATCCCGATTCGTCCGAGGTGAATCACTCCTTCAAAGCCAATCCAAAATTGGTCTCTCCTTTGCACCAAGCTAGGTGGAGCTAACCTTTACAACCAAGATCACTCTTCTACAATGGAATGAAGATTAAAGCAAGTAGAAGAGTGGAAAAACGTTTAGGGCACTTTTGGGAGTAGTTGGGCGTTCAAGCATTAACCCCCCAAAGTCCCAACCCTTTCCTTTTTATAAAGGAAGAGGGTTTCTTCCTGTTGACACAGGATCAGTCGACTGATGGCACCCATCAGTCGACTGGTGCTGTAGCCGTTGTCCAATAACGGCCGCTTTACACGTTGGATACTATCCAACGGTACTGGCATCAATCGACTGATGGCACCCATCAGTCGACTGATGTCAACCAGTCGAGTCCTCAACGAGGTCGACTCCATTGCGTCCCGTGCCGCGGTGATATCGATCATTGCCGTCCCTTGGCGGTCGGTGATCAAGCCATCAATCGGCCGCCCATGGCGATCGGTGATCAACGATTGACCACATTATACTAGTCGATCGAACCGCCGATCGCATGACATGGCAATGATCGTGTTGGGAAAACTCATCCGACACTTGGCCAAATGGCCAAGTTTCACCTAAGAGCTACCCTTCCCGGGTTACAATCGCTCACTCTCATCCCTCGGAGTCCCTCGCCTTCGAAGTTCTCTTCGTTCGCGGACACGTCCCTCGGCTGCATCAGGCGCACGGCTCTGCAATGCTCCTTCGCGTCTCTTGCCTCGAAGTCTACTTCCTTCGGCTTCACTCCAAGCTCCTCGTCCGGTGGTCCCTCGGATGCTCCAAGCGCACGACTTCCGAAAAGCTATCCTTCACCGACTCAAGGCACGAGTCATGAGATGTGAAACTCGCCATGGCTCCATGTGCGAATTACTAAGTCCTGCACGACTTCAACGCACATATCAAATCAATATATCAAACTAACTTAAACCCTTTGCCATACCATCAAAACCATATTACGGCAAGAGATTGCCCTAACAATCTCCCCCTTTTTGATGTGTGGCAATCCGTTTAAGTTAGGTAAAAAACATTTGATATAAATTTTAAAGGAAAGAATGCATGTAAACATAAACATGATATAGCAACATGCAACTCCCCCTTAATCCATGAAACTCTATATGTAAATTTCTCCCTATCATAAATTTCTCCCCCTTTTATAATTAACTTAAACATAATATTTTCTCCCCCTTTGACACCATCAAAAAGATTATCACTAAGTTAAAAACACATGGCATCAAGTCTAATAGAAAGAAAATACCACAAGTTGATTTAAAATCGGAATTCAGCCTTCTTGATGCGATATTAAGGCCATCGGTCATTGGTTGAGATACGGTCGGACGCGTGAATTCGGGATTTTCTGATTTCTGGGTTGAATTTCAGAAATGCATTAAAAATTCCAGAAAATTCGAAAAATCACGAAATTTGGGGAACACATTTCTTTTAAGTATATCTATCAGTGAAAAATATGTTTTCATGAAAAATTATTATATTTCCGCGTGTTTGCCAAAAATTCAAAAGCTTTAAAAACTACTAGGTTTTTGATCATAAGAGTATCCATTTTAACACCTAGTCTTGCATCCAATTGTTTCAAAAACATGAATACGTATATTTTAAAGTAATAAATTGTTTTGAAAACATATGAAATATCCAATCATGATCTTTGGGCAATATGTCTATGAATTAAACATAAGTCTTCCCCATGATTGGTCTATTATTGCTATTTTGATACTTTAAATGACCATCTAAATGCCATAGGCATTAGTGGACATTTGTATAATCCTAACATCTCACTCATGCTAAGTTTTCAATCAAGGTAGCCTATGGTGAGTGTGAGATGCATCCTAGGGGGTATTTGTATATACTTAACCAATATATTCATGCAATTCTCTCATGATTAAGTATCAACCTAATAATCCTCATGATCATAAAGACATATATGAATGAATTCTACATTATGATCATGAAACTCATGTATTCATCAAATAATATTCATGCATTAGGTATTATATGATGATAATAAACAATGTATTACCTAAAGCATGATTCAAACCTATTTCTTATGATAACGTGCCAAATTTCAAAAACATAAATCATGATTGTAAATATACATAGGAATTACATCAATCATCATGATTTAAGCATTATTATCTATTTATGGGTACGTTATCATCACCCAACACTATCTAAAAAATGTTGTCCCGTCATCCTAAGTCAACCAAAATATGATATAGGCTAGGTCCATGTGGTTGACTACCCTAGGGTTATTCTAACCCTTAAGGATGGATTTTGGAACCCAAAATAGGTTCTTTCCTATTGGGTTCACTAGATATTCCTTGGGGATCCATTTTCTAGCAATTACTTTCTTTTTATCTTGTCCCCTAGCTATTAGGCATTTGTAGGCCTTTTCATTTTTCTTTTCCTTATATCCTAGGCCTTTTTTGTTAAAACTTGCCCTTTGGCTCCCTATGATCATATTTAATGTGTTGGAGCCAATTTTAAATTTCTCTAGGGCTTTGGTTAAATAATCTACCTTTTCCCTTAATGCCCTATTTTCCTCTATGCATGCATCATTAACATCCAAAAGCATATAGTCATGTGAGCATGCATCATCTAAGCTAGAAGAAATATTTTTATTTTCATTTAAGCATGCTTTTTCTAGTTTATTTTCTAAGTCCTTAATTTGATCTAGCATGCTTTTGTTTTTCTTCTTATCTCTAAATAAATCTCTAGTTAAGCTAGAAACCATGGAAACTATTTTCTTAGAAGTTAGATTCGTTACCATAGTTTCCATGTCCTCTTCTTCTTCTTCGGATGAGGAGGATGTGGAAGCTCCCCCTACATTTGAGCTCTCCCCACTTGAGCTTGATTCTTCATTTGAGGAGGAGGAGGAGCAATCCGAGTCATGAAGTGTAACGCCCGTGAAATTCTAGCAATTTTACGAGAATTTTTGGCTTTATGAGGATGGGCTTTATGTAGGCCTTTTTGGAGAAATAAAAGAAAATAAGCCAAAAAGAGATGCAAAGCCTAGGAATTGAACCCCCCACCTCTAGAGATAGCCAAGCCTTATAGATGCACCCACTAACCATAAGCCCAATAGAATCATATCATTAGAGGAAAGGGGGAACCTATAGATAAATGGGAGGAGGGTAAATGAAGAGGCTTGACAAGGAGAAGAGAAACTTCTCTTCCTCCCCTTTATAAAGAAGAGAGAAGTTCCACTTGGCCACTTCTTCCTTCCTTCTTCCTCTTCTCTTCATTCTCACCGAAACCCCAAGCTCTTCTTCCTCCTTTGGCCGAGAGCTCCTTGCAAGCTAGGAGAGAGCCAGGTGACCTGCATTAGGTCATCTCCCCAAGCAAAGCGAAGGATGTAAGTTTTCCCCTCACCTGCAGTATATTAGTTTGATAGGGTTGGTTGCTTGAAAGAAATATGAAATTGTAGCCTTATAAGTTTCGGCCAACTAAGTTGGTGGGCTAGGATTCATGAAAATGCTACTAAGGGAGGTTTTTATGGGTGATATGTTTCAAGTAGATACCTTTAGGAGACCAAAGTGCAAAGGTGATGACCCTATATGGTTCGGCCACCCCCAAGATTTTAGGGTTAGGGTTGCATGAACTTGATCCTAAAGTGATATTCTTGGTTGGTATGTTTCAAGTAAGACCCTTGGGTATCCACCATCCAAGATGAGGCCCTTGTAGGTTTCGGCCACCCTAGGTAATTAGGGTTAGGGTTGCATGAAAATATCCCTAATGATGCTATGCTAGATGATAATGCTCATGAATAAATATTAGGTGGCAAGAACCCTAGTTGAGCCCCTTGTAGGTTTCGGCCACCCTAGGTAATTAGGGTTAGGGTTGTATGAAAATATCCCTAATGATGCTATGCTAGATGATAATGCTCATGAATGAATATTAGGTGGCAAGAACCCTAGTTGAGCCCCTTGTAGGTTTGCCACCCTAGGTAATTAGGGTTAGGGTTGCATGAAAATATCCTCATGATGCTAAGCTAGGTTATAATGCTTTATGGATGAATTTTGGGGACCAAACCTAAGCTTGAGCCCCCTTACAAGTTTCGGCCAACCCAAGGTTTTAGGGTTAGGGTTTCATGAAAACACCCTATATGTAATTGTGTTATGTGTATAGTTTTTAATATGACATGAACTTTGCTTGGGTGATGAATATGTTATGATTCAATGCAACATGAAATTAGGCTATGTGATGAGCATGTTTTACGATTTAATATGCCATGAATAAGCTTAGGAGATATACTTCCTGTTATGATGTAATATGCCATGATGAACATGTTGTGTGAAGTAATATGCCATGTATATGCTTGGGAATGTGCTTCAAGTTATGGAGTATTGTGCCATGAAATATACCTAGGTGAAGAATATGTTTTGTGATTTAATATGTCATGAATATGCTTAGGAAATATGCTTCATGTTTATTTATGCAATATGTCATGAAACATGCTTATGTGATGAACCCGTTTATGCTTTAGGACCCCTTTAGGGTACTCTTATGTTATGAATGCATGTGTCCTTATAAAATGACTAAGATGGAGATGCTTCCCTTTCAAGTAGGGATCAAGAGATCTCCTTATGATAAAATAAGATGGAGATGCTTCCCTTTCAAGTAGGGATCAAGAGCTCTCCTTATGATAAGATAAGATGGAGATGCTTCCCTTTCAAGTAGGGATCAAGAGCTCTCCTTATGTCAAGATAAGATCAAGATGCTTCCCTTATTATGATGGGGATCAAGAGCATTCTTTATATTATGTCCAGAAAAGAAAAGAATTAAGTATTTTACTTTGCAAGAGGTTAAGTACAGACCGTCGGTGGTCGTTAATCAAATCCATAGGGACACAAGAAGGCGTAAGAGGTCTTGCCACTGGTAAGACGTAAGAGGTCTTGCTCTAATAGGATCGTGGCTCGCTACTGACCTATTAGGGAACGCGCATTATGTGGTACTTAACCTGGGGCCCCCCAAACAAGTTATGATGATATTGAAGTATTTATAAGTATATGTTTTGAAAAGAAAAGACTTTTATGATACTGTGTATGCCTATGTTAAATGCTCTGAATGCTTACGACTAGGTTCTTTATGCATGCTAGATGTTAAGAAGTTATGATGATATTGAAATATTTATAAGTATATGTTTTGAAAAGAAAAGACTTTTATGATACTGTGTATGCCTATGTTAAATGCTCTGAATGCTTACGAACTAGGTTCTTTATGCATGCTAGATGTTATGAAGTTACGATGATATTGAATTAATTATAAGTATATGTTTTGAAAAGAAAAGACTTTTATGATACTGTGTATGCCTATGTTAAATGCTCTGAATGCTTACGACTAGGTTCTTTATGCATGCTAGATGTTATGAAGTTATGATGATATTGAAGTATTTATAAGTATATGTTTTGAAAAGAAAAGACTTTTATGATACTGTGTATGCCTATGTTAAATGCTCTGAATGCTTACGACTAGGTTCTTTATGCATGCTAGATGTTATGAAGTTATGATGATATTGAAGTATTTATAAGTATATGTTTTGAAAAGAAAAGACTTTTATGATACTGTGTATGCCTATGTTAAATGCTCTGAATGCTTACGACTAGGTTCTTTATGCATGCTAGATGTTATGAAGTTATGATGATATTGAAGTATTTATAAGTATATGTTTTGAAAAGAAAAGACTTTTATGATACTGTGTATGCCTATGTTAAATGCTCTGAATGCTTACGACTAGGTTCTTTATGCATGCTAGATGTTATGAAGTTATGATGATATTGAAGTATTTATAAGTATATGTTTTGAAAAGAAAAGACTTTTATGATAATGTGTATGCCTATGTTAAATGCTCTGAATGCTTACGAACTAGGTTCTTTATGCATGCTAGATGTTATGAAGTTACGATGATATTGAATTAATTATAAGTGTATGTTTGAAAAGAAAAGACTTCTATGATATTGTGTATGCTTATGTTAAATGCTCTGAATGCTTACGAACTAGGTTCTTTATGCATGCTAGATGTTATGAAGTTATGATGTTTAGAGTTAAGTCTAAGTATGTGGTGACTATGTACTTTATGCTAGTTTAGAATTTATGATGTGGTGAAGGTTAAGGGTAAGGTTAAGAATACTTGCGACTATGTTCCTTCTGCATGATTAGGGTTTATGTTATTACAAATGTTTATGTTCAAGTTAACCAAATGCTTATGATTACGTTCTTTCATGCACGCTTATTTTATGAAGTTATAACGATCATGTTCAAAGTATGCCCTGCTTAGATTAATTATGCTTAACACGCTTATGAACAATTCTATGAAATGCTTAGTTCTTTTTGTACTATTACTGGATATGTTGTTGATTAGTGTTGCTATGAAATGCTTAGGTCATTTTCTATGCGATGCTCATGTTCTAATAGTTTGATGAAATCGTGGTTTTTGTGAGTAGGCAAGGATCTTACTAAGCTATATGCTTATAGTTTATGTTGTCCATATACTGCAGATAAAGGAAGTCTGCACTAGAGGGAGTGGCAGGAGGGGCCATGTGCGTGTGTGATAGTGGCATGGTGAAAGAAGACCCTACACTATCTGCTTATATTTATATGCTCTAAGAACAATTTAAGACATTGCTTCCGCTTATAAGACTTGTGTTTAATGAGTATCCCTTAATTTAAGAGGTTCGACATGTTAGAACTCATGAACGAATCCTTTCGCTATGCATGTTATGAAATAAGATAAGATATGTGGTCATGCTAATGATGAATAAGATAGGTGATGCATGTGCCAAAGAAGATTTCAGTTATGATAACCTGTTCAAGCATGTAGACTTTGAACGATTCCATATGTAGTATGCTAATAAAAAAAAAATATATAGACCCAAGTAGCGCCGCCCTGAGAGCAGATAAGGGCGGGCGCTACATGAAGAGCCATTAGTGCTAGGTTGGAGTAGACATGCTCTTCTTCTTCGGATGAGGATGAAGAGGCAAGGTCATCCCATGTCTTGGCTTTGAGTGCAATGGCCTTCCCTTTTCCTTTTGCCTTCTTCTCCTCTTCCTTCTTTTTACTTCCCTTCTTCTTCTTCTTTTCTTCTTTCTTCTTTCTTTCTTCCTTGCTCTTGTTTAGGAGGGGACAATTATCCCTTATATGTCCCTCTCCTTGGCAATTATAACATATGACCTTCCCCCTTGGTCTTTTGTTCCTGTCATGAGATTTATCAAATCTAAAATTCTTAAATGCACGCCTTACCTTCCTTACCATGTAGGCTTCTTCCGTGCTATCCATGGAGGAGGTAGAGGCTTCATCGGATGAGGAGGAGGGGACTTCCATCTTCTTCTTTCCCTTGTTTGCCATCAAGGCTACTCCTCTTGAGGGTTGGATTCTAGGCTCTTCTTGTATTCCTTCAAGCCTAGTTTCGTAAAGCTCCATTGTTGAGAAAAATTCCTCCAAGGTACTTACTTCCAAGTTCTTGGAGATGTAAAATGAGTCCACCATGGAGCTCCATTTTGAGGAACGGGGAAAGGCATCTATGGCCTTCATTACCATATCCCGGTTGGAGAGCTTCTCTCCTACACTCGTTAGCCCAATTAATATTTCTTTAATTCTAGAATGTAGGGAAGTTACCTTTTCTCCCTTTTCAAGCTTAATATTTGATAGTTGGGAGCGGAGGAGATCTCTTCTCGCTAGCTTGGCTTCCGAAGTGCCTTCATGAAGTTCAACCAATCTCTCCCACATCTCTTTGGCACTTGAGCACTCCCCTATTCTATTTACTTCTTGTTGAGGGAGCACATTGTAGAGGTGGTGCTCGGCCTTTGAATTTGCCAAATACTCCTCTCTTTGTCTTTTGCTCCATCTCGATTTCTCCAATGGCTCCCCATCCTCGTTCCTAAGCAACTCGAAACCGTTTTCCATTATTAAAAGGATTTCAAAGTCGGTTTCGAAGAATACCTCCATTCTCTTTTTCCACCAAGAGAATTCGCCGTCGAACTTCGGTGGATGGATGTTTGAGCCGGCCATTTTGAAAATTGCTTGTTGTGGCAGTTAGTCCTCGACAAGCTTTCCTTGGCTCTGATACCACTTGTTGGGGATCGATTGGCCGGCTAGAGGGGGGTGAATAGCCCTCGTTCGAGAGTTGTCGGTATTTGCTCATCTACAAAACTAATTAGCGCAAGCGGAAGACTAATAAAGTCAAGCAAATAGAAATTACAAGAAAGCAAACGCTAACAAGAAGATGTAACGTGGTTCACGGCTACGTCGCTAATCCACGATCCCGATTCGTCCGAGGTGAATCACTCCTTCAAAGCCAATCCAAAATTGGTCTCTCCTTTGCACCAAGCTAGGTGGAGGTAACCTTTACAACCAAGATCACTCTTCTACAATGGAATGAAGATTA
Organism: Wurfbainia villosa; assembly: GCA_025175895.1. NCBI lineage: Eukaryota > Viridiplantae > Streptophyta > Magnoliopsida > Zingiberales > Zingiberaceae > Wurfbainia > Wurfbainia villosa. Next base: position 32,166,143 of record CM045995.1, read on the forward strand.
AAGCAAGTAGAAGAGTGGAAAAATGTTTAGGGCACTTTTGGGAGTAGTTGGGTGTTCAAGCATTAACCCCCCAAAGCCCCAACCCTTTCCTTTTTATAGAGGAAGAGGGTTTCTTCCCGTTGACACAGGATCAGTCGACTGAAGGCACCCATCAGTCGACTGGTGCTGTAGCCGTTGTCCAATAACGACCGCTTTCCACGTTGGATACTATCCAACGGTACTGGCATCAGTCGACTGATGGCACCCATCAGTCGACTGATGTCAACCAGTCGAGTCCTCAACGAGGTCGACTCCATGCGTGCGTGAGCGGTGACATCGATCATTGCCGTCCCTTAGCGGTCGGTGATCAAGCCATCGATCGCCGCCCATCGTGCGTCGATCGATCAACTTGATTGACCACATTATACCGATCGATCGAACCATCGACTCGGAAGCGATCCGCCATGACATGGCGGCATCGGTGTGTCGAAAACTCATCCGACACTTGGCCAAATGGCCAAGTTTCACCTAAGAGCTACCCTTCCCGGGTTACAATCGCTCACTGTCATCCCTCGGAGTCCCTCGCCTTCGAAGTTCTCTTCGTTCGCGGCCACGTCCCACGGCAGCATCAGGCGCACGGCTCTGCAATGCTCCTTCGCGTCTCTTGCCTCGAAGTCTACTTCCTCCGGCTTCACTCCAAGCTCCTCGTCCGGCGGTCCCTCGGATGCTCCAAGCGCATGGCTTCCGAAAAACTATCCTTCACCGACTCAAGGCACGAGTCATGAGATGTGAAACTCGCCATGGCTCCATGTGCGAATTACTAAGTCCTGCACGACTTCAGCGCACATATCAAATCAACATATCAAACTAACTTAAACCCTTTGCCATACCATCAAAACCATATTACGGTAAGAGATTGCCCTAACACGATTGCCTTAGGACATCTCTTATATATTACTAACAGACTCCCACTTGGCCTAATGCCAATCGCTACGGTATCCAATACCATAAGCTCGAACATGACCCTCAAACTTATTTTGAGGTAATGCCTTAGTCAAGGGATCCGCTAAGTTCCTTTCAGTGGGAATTTTCTCGATTTGTATTTCGTTCCTACTGATGATCTCTCTGATAAGATGATAGCGGCGAAGCACATGTTTGGATCATTGATGAGACCACATCAAGTTCAGAGATGAACTTCTTGATCCAAATCGCTTCCTTTGCTGCTTCCAAAGCTGCAATGTATTCTGCCTTAGTGGCAGAATCTGCTATAGTGTCAAGCTTGGAAGCTTTCCAACTTATTGCGCCTCCATTCCAGGTGAATACATACCCAGACAAAGACATGGAATCATCTTATGCATGCAGGTACAACATCCGTATACCCGTATCACCATGTACCCTTCTCCATATATTAGGAACACATCCTTAGTTCTTCTCAAGTACTTAAGGATCGTCTTAACATCACCCAATGATCCATTCTGGATCGGTAGTATCTGCTCGTGACACTCAGAGCATACGATACATCGGGCCTCGTACATAACATAGCATACATGATAGATCCTATTGCGGATGCATAGGGAATCTTACTCATGCAAATCCTCTCGTCTTCTGTGTGCGGACACATAGACTTCGAAAGGTGTACCCCATGCCTGATGGGTAAGAAACCTTTCTTGGATTCTGACATGCTAAACCTTTTTACCACTCGGTCTATATATGTAGACTGCGAAAGACCAAGCAACCGTTTCGATCTATCTCTATAGATCTTAATCCTGAGGATGTAGGTTGCTTCTCCCAGGTCTTTCATGGAGAATGTCTTGGATAACCAAACCTTCACTGACTGTAAGATTGAAACATCATTTCCTATAAGTAGTATGTCATCGACATACAATACTAGGAACACGACTGCACTCCCACTAACCTTTTTGTACACACAAGGTTCGTCTGGATTTTGTGAGAAATCAAACCTTTTGATTGTCTCATCAAAACGGATATTCCAGCTCCTGGATGCTTGCTTCAATCCATAAATGGACCGTCGCAATTTGCATTCCTTGGTTTTATCAACCGATGTGAAACGCTCAGGCTGTATCATATACACGTCCTCGAGCAGGTTTCCATTAAGGAAAGTTATTTTCACATCCATCTGCCATATCTCATAATCATAATGAGCCGCTATGGCCAGGAGCATCCGAATGGATTTAAGCATAGCTACAGGCAAATAGGTTTCGTCATAATCAACACCTTGCTTTTGACGATATCCTTTCGCCACTAATCTAGCCTTATAGGTAATCACATTACCATCCATGTCGGTTTTCTTCTTGAAAACCCACTTGCACCCTATAGGCTTTATCCCTTCAAGTGGGTCAACCAAGTTCCAAACTTGGTTTTCATACATGGAATCCATTTTCGACTTCATGGCACCAAGCCACTTATCCCTTTCTGAACTTGTCAGCACTTCTTCATAATTGGTAGGCTCCTCATCATCAATGAGTAACACGTCGTTCGATTCACTTACGAGAAATCCATATCTCTCAGGAATATTGCGTGTTCTACCAGATCTACGAAGATGTGGTGTTACAATAGGTCCAACCGATTGCTCATTACTATGAGTTGTCAGCTGTTGTGCTTCACCAGGTATCTCATTAATGTCTATTTGAGTCTCTCGAGCCTCCTCAAGCTCGACGACACTTCCACTGTTTTCTTGCAAGAGAAACTCTTTCTCTAGAAACACAGCATGCCTTGAAACAAACACCTTTTGTTCCACAGGATGATAGAATTGGTAACCCCTTGATTCCTTAGGGTATCCAACAAATAGACATTTATCAAACTTAGCATCCAATTTGTCTGATACAGTCCGCTTCACATAAGCAGGACAACCCCATATCTTCAAGTAAGATACATGAGGTTTCTTACCATTCCATATCTCATATGGAATAGTTGAGACTACCTTGGTAGGCATTCTGTTTAACAAGTAAACAGCTGTCTGAAGTGCATAGCCCCAAAAGGACTTGGGAAGAGTCGCATGATTCATCATTGACCTGACCATGTCCAACAAGGTCCGGTTACACCTCTCAGATACACCATTATGCTGTGGTGTATATGGCGGAGTCCATTGAGACAATATACCATTGTCTCTTAGATAATCAAGAAACTCTTGACTTAAGTATTCACCACCTCGATCCGATCGAAGTATTTTAATACTCTTATCATGTTGTTTCTCTACTTCATTTCTGAATTCTTTGAACCTTTCAAAGGCTTCAGACTTGTGTTTCATCAAGAACACTTACCCAAACCGTGAGTGATCATCGGTGAAGGTAATGAAGTAGCTATAGCCTCCTAATGCTTGAGTTGACATAGGTCCACATACATCAGTATGTATTAGACCTAGTAACTCTCCCACTCGTTCACCTTTTCCAGTAAAAGGTAACATAGTCATCTTGCCTTTTAAGCATGATTCGCATGTATCATATGAATCCTATTCAAACGATTCCAGAATTCCACATCGGTGTAATTCGGACATGCATTTCTTGCTTACATGGCCAAGACGACAATACCACATGTAGGAGTCTAATTGATTATCTTTTCGAGCACGCTTGTTACTCACTTCGATATTGAAAATATCACTGGATACGTCCAACGTATAAACACCATTGCTTAAAGTTCCAGTCCCTTAAAGAACTCCATTCAACGTTATGCAACAACAATTGTTACTAAAAGTCAAATGGTACCCATTTCTATTTAAACAAGAAATAGAAATGATGTTCTTTATCAATGAAGAAACATAAAAGCAATTGTCCAGTTCTAAGACAAGTCCTACAGGGAGTTCCAACAAATACGTTCCGATGGCGAGTGCAGCAACCGTTGCTCCATTCCCAACACATAAATTTGACTCTTCCTTGATGAGTCTTCTTCTATTCCATAGCCCATGTATGTCATTACATATATGTGAGCCACACCCAGTATCAAATACCCAAGTGTCTGAGGAAATAGAATGACAATCAATAAAGAAGATTTCTGAAGAAGATGGGGCATCCGATGCCTTATCCTTCTTCACGGACTCAAGATAAATCTTGCACTTTCTTCGCAAATGGCCCTACTTGCCACAATGATGGCAAGTGCCCTTTTGAGCTGGTTCTGCCTTTTTAGCCTTTTTCTTCTTCCCCTTCTGTTGTTCCTTTGACTCCCTCTTAGAACCTTTCTTCGAGGAATCAACTAACAACACCGTCCCCTGCTCATGCTTCTCAGAAGGCTCCACAGTCTTTAGCATGTTGAGCAGTACCACAGATGAACCTTCTTGCATCTCAGAGGTGAAGAGGAGCTTGGAGACTTCGAACCTTTCGAATCTCACTTGCTTTTCAAACAACTCATAAAGATGAAGGACTACGATATGAGCATCCATATGCTCATGCTACTTTCATAGCTTGGGTTCCATCGCGGCTAGCATGATGCAACTTGTCAGTTCAGAATCAGTCACATGTTTCTGATAGACCAACAATTGGTCAGGAGTTGCATCGTCACTAGGATGGGCGGGAAGAGGCGCTTCGAGGACATACGCAAGCTTTTCACCTTGAGAACAATTCTCAAGTTTCTAATCCATTCCAAGAAGTTCGGCCCAGTCAATTTATTCGAATCCAAAATGGAACGCAAATTAAAAGACATCATGATCAATTTATTGACCTAGAAATACAAAACGAGCATATATGAGAAAATGATTTTAAAATGCATCAATATACATTTATAAATCCCATTCATTTTTCGAATTTCAAAAACCCCAAAATCACATCGGGAGATCGTAGGTCCATCTCCGAATGGGCTGATATCCATCATAGTTATGAACAACCTTGGAGAGAGTCCAACAAGCCATTCATAACTACGACGGTAGGTATCAACTATACCGATTGCATATCACGTATATGCAACTATCACAATGTGCTATCAACTAATTGAATGCTCACACATACATCGGGTTGTTAACACATTAACAAGTATGCATCATATGCATAGCACCCAACTTCACCTCCCTTTACATCGACCTTGGAGAGAGTCCAACAAGCCGATGCTCCAGGTTAAAGCCAACCCATTAATCGGGACATAGTTTTAATATGGTTAGAGCGCATTCAACCAATTAGCCCAGCTTGGAGAGAGTCCAACAACCAAAGCTAACGATTGACCTCTGACTCTTACCATATTAGTATTAAACTATTCCATGGTTTGAATATGTTCGGGTTCGAGCCGGGCTTGGAGAGAGTCCAACAACCCAAACAAGAAACGGAACTCTGGTTCTAACCATATTAATAGAAGGTGTAGGCTTTAATATTGTTTAAGGGTTTTTATGTCTCATCCTCTTTGCATGCAAATAACTATTATCTACATGGCATGGTATACATGACATACATCTACATGTCACGACATGCATGGCATAATGTTATGCATCTAATGCAATTACATGGCATACAATTATGTCATGTATATATTTCCTTATATGTCATAACTATTTATGGAAATAAAATATGTTTAAGATTTGATTCTCCAAATCAAATCATAATTAAATTAGAAAACAAATTTCCAAATCTAATCACATATTTTATTCATGGAATTATTTGATTAAGGAAAATCTATTTAGGAAACCAATTTCCTAAATCATTAAAACTACTTATGGAAATAAAATATTTTAAGATTTGATTTCCCAAATCAAATCATGATTAAATTAGGAAACAAATTTCTAGAATCTAATCAAATATTTTATTTATGAAAAATATCAATTTCCATAAATACTTCCAACTTTCCAAAAGTGGAAGATTTCCATAAATACTTCTAGACTATCCAAAATTGAAAAATTTCCATAAATACTTCTAAATTTCCAAAATTAGAATATTTCCAGAAATAGATTATGACTATCGCAAAACCATTTTTATGATTATGTCGAAACACAACCTGGGCTCTGATACCACTGTTGGGTTTCCGGCACCGCGATGTGTGTGTGTTCGATCACGTTTCGTAAACATGAACACAGCGGAAGAAATAAAAATAATAAATCTACATTTATTACAACACACACATCACACGCATGCATATTACAACAAGTGTAGACATAACCGTAAATTTAAATTTGCAATAAAAGGAAATTTAACTACGTTATACCTTTCGTATGACGTGTAGCGGGAACGACATCAACCGGAATGATCCTCGCTAGAATCGTCTCTATCCGTATCCACGCCGAGTTCCTCAGGATGACTTCGCTAAGTCACGAGCTTCGTCTTCGTACGGGTTACTAGCCTCGTGTTGAAGAAGACGTGATCGAGATATGATCACGATCCGAATCCAAATTCGGATCCTAAGACGAGTCCTCAAAACTCGCATCTCCGGAGAGGTATTCGTCAACCGATTGACAAATCCTTCATCCTCCACCTCAGAGGATTACCGGAGATCAAATCCCCGGTAAGTTAGCTGCTGTCGGAGCTCTAACCGTCGTCCAAATGATGCTCCGACGAGAGGAGAACAAGCTGTCCAGAAAATTGGACAGCTTTGGTGGAGGAGTAGGCGTCGGCCAAAACAAGGAAGCCAAGTGCTCACCTTTTCACCGAAGCCTAGGAAGATCACCGGAGGGTCGCCGGAGGATCACCGGCCGAAGCTTGGACGCCGGCACAGCACAGCAGCACAATGGTGCAGTGGCGGCAATGGAGGTTGGCGCCAACTCAAAGAGAAGATGAGGTGGGCGGCAACTTAATCTAGGGTTTTGGATTAGGGCTTAATTATCCATTAAGCCCTCTTTTATAGAGAACTAATTCTCTTAATGGTTATTGGATCATAACCATTAGGCCCGTTAACCCGCTCCATTAAGATAAGTTAAAATAAACCAAACCATGATGGTTTATTTTAAGTTAAAACGAACCGAACCAACTTTTGGTTCATTCGTTTAAAATAAACCAAACCCTTTGGTTTATTCTCCTCCATTGGATTAGAACCAAACCATTTTGGTTCGTCCATTATGTCTTCATAAGACACGGCCCATCCACACTTCCATTGCGACTGAAACGATTTCATGCTTGCTTTATGTTTGGTCCAACCAAACCTAGTTTCTCTCGGTCTGAGAATCCCATTCTCAAGCTCGTTTTAAATCCTTTGGATTACGCTCGTTGTGCGTGTGACCAAATAGGTTCTCGGTTTATGTTGGTCATCTATAATTATCCATTAATTATAGAACGATCATGAGTGGCACCTAGTAGTACATCATGATCCCCAATTAACCGAAAAGATCAACAGTTGTTCCAGAACTATTTCTGAATCCCTTCAGTAGCTCGAATGATTTGTGCCCCATTCCCTTCACTCATCTTATACCCACTTGGTTCAGGACATGGTCTATTGTGTCAGTCCCCACTAGGCTGACTACGTCACACCTAGCCCAAGTATCATTTCCTCGTCCTACGGATTCTAGTTATTCCACATGTATCGAAGAGTACCTTACTCTAAACATGTAATGCTTTGGCCAAAGACTTTAGTAACAATTCGACGAGAGGCCATGGGTATACATCTCCTCGCGAGGAGTGGTGAATCCTTTATAGGCTATTCAAACACCTTCGATCACTTCGACTTATACCCAATCATCCCGGGTCCACATCTCCTTAGAGATGTTTGCTTAAGATGTCAAAGCATAAGTCTCCATGATCAAGATGACTTGAATACCGCAAGTCTAAGGAACATCGCACTTAAGCCACAGTAAGAACTTCATTGACATATCTATATATGCAGAGAACCATATGAAGTCTTACGGCTGGTCACTCCAATGAACTAGTTACCATAACCAGCATCCACGATTAACTCCGGACATCACAATGTCTCCAGCCTGTGAGAATCAACTGCTTGGATACACCAAGGAGTATACCTCGTGCTAGTCTCGACAGAATTGATGGTGTTCAAATCCATCAATTCATCGACTAGGGATAATTCCGATACATCACAATTACACATGTAGAGATACTCACTAGTTGTGATCCAATCACAAATTCTCTCATGCTGTGAATCGTATCGTGGACATTCAGGAAATGAGTTTAAGATCCAATCAAATACATAAAACATGTATACTCAAATAGTGAATCTTCATTTATCATATAAATGGTTCATACATAAGGCGATTGCCTTAGGAGATCTCTCATATATTACTAACATTATGTTTATAATTGCTTTTCAATTATATGCATGTATTGTGTGGATGGTTACTTGCTTGTATTTATTTTTCAACTATGAGCATGATATAAATCTGTATATTGCTAAATAATACTTGGATCCAGAGCATAAACACAAAAACCGGCGATCCAGACATCGTGTATTCCGTGGCTACTCGTAGAATAGAGGATGGTCGCTTGAACAACTAGTTTGTTCAAGTGGCCTCTCTAAATGAATAGCACGATGATGACTTGGTTGTTTGGACAATCCTTTTTGTCTAGGATTACATTTTTTTTATCTGGGGGCATTGAGGGGATCGCCATGAACAAATGACCAAGGTGAAGTGGGAAGCGAAGTTTCCCCTCACGGACTCGATAAGCGAAACCCTTCACAATTAACCCAAGTATGGTTTGGTTTTGATATGTGTGGCAAAGATTTAAGTTAGGATGTTTATGTTGATTCGATATGTGTGTTTAGTGAAGGGTTTTGCTTATCGAGTCCGTGAGGAGAAACTTCGCTTCCCACTACACCTTGGTTGTTTGTTCATGGCGATCCCATTGATGTCCCCGGATTAAAACATTTAATCCAAGACAAAAGGGATTACCCAAACAATCAAGTCATCGTCGTGCTATTCGTTTAGAGAGGTCACTTGAACAAACTCGTTGTTCAAGCGACCATCCTCTATTCTACGAGTAGCCACAGAATAGACGATGTACGGATCACCGACTTTGGTATTTATGATCGGGATCCAAGTATTATTTAGCGACAAATAGAATATTACATACTCATAATTGAAAAATAAAAACAAACATGTTACAAAAGAGAATGAAGAATAGGTATACCTCTCGATCTTCTAATGTATGACCTTCCTCCTTTTGGACGTCGTGTGGGAGACGATCTACCAAAAGTCGAAGCTCCTAGATCGCAAATATTCTATCCTTGCTCTTCCAAAGCAAGAGGAAGAATAGAAACAAGGCTCTATTCCTTCTTTTAACCAACCAACAACTTCCAAGGAGGAAGCTTGCCGCTGGCCAAGAAGGAAGAGGAGTTTGAGAGTGGCCGGCCAAAAGCTTGAAGGGAGGACCCTAAACCTTTGTTCAACCGGCCAAGGAGAAGGAGAGGACCTATTTTGTACTCCGGCCAAAGGCTAGAAGGAACTCCAAGGGCGCCGATAGCTTAGGGAAGAAGAACAACACAAGGAAAATTTTCCTTATTAGGTGCTGGCCAAGCCCAAACCCTAATTCCTATGCCTTGCCGCCAACCTCCAAAAACCCTAGCTTCTCTTGATGATTACTCCACGCCAACCCCTCAAGCTCCTTTTATAGAGTTAGGGATAAGCCTCCTTTTAATCTCTACCATTGGTTCCAGGGATTTAATCTCAACCATCGGATCTAGAGATTTAATCTCAACCGTCGGATCTTAGAGATTTAATCTCTACCTATGGATCTAGAGTTTTGTTTCTATCCATTGGATCTAATCTTCATGAGGTGTTAATAGGCTACATTAGGGACCATGAGGAGGAGTTGGATCTTGTCCACCCATGGATCAAGCCCACTTAAAGTCCGATCCATTAATGATAATCCAATCCACTAAAGGATTATCATTGATCTACCTCACCAACCCCCATAAGTTAATATGGGCTCCATATATTATTTGTACATTTTCTCCCCGTGTTTAAGATCTCGAATGTCCGTCGATTAATTAATTTACTGACCATTAATTAATCAACATCTAACTCCATGAGTAGTACCACTCAACCTTTTCATCATGTCGGACCAAGTCCACCTACAGAGTTTACATGATGAACCTTATGAGCTCCTCAAGGGGACATCATCATCCTAATATATAGGACACGGTTTCCTCCTATAATCAACGACACACAATATAAATAATATTATCTCCCAACTTACCGAGCCTATTGATTTAATCTATAATCTCGCCCATTGGTAAATCAAAGAGATGAATACTAAGTATATGTGTCCGTTATTATATCAGGATTAAGAGTATGTACAATATAATATCCGAGGTCCAATTCGATTATGTGGTCAGCAATAAATCGAATCACCTCTAAGTCGGTCCTGCTCAATACACACAAAGTGCACTAGTGTGATTCTATGGTCAAGACAAACCAATACCAAATCACACTACAACCATTCCGATGGTTTGTCCAAAGCCATCTTGGTTGTGAGCCTTTACTTATACTTTATAAGGAGCCGATAACATGATCTCCCGTGTGACACCACACACCATGTTATCTACAATGTAATGTATTAGACAATATTGCATAATCATAAAAATGCAAACAATGATCATGTGATTCTTATTTCTAAATAAAGATGTTCATACAAAAGATAGACTTTTCAGTATACATCCCTACATTTAAGTTGTGCAGGACTTATTAAATCACACCTGAGTTAGCTGAATGATAGCATTGGTGGGTTCACCATCTCATGGCTCGGGTCCTTTAGTCGGTGATGGATGACATTGCGGAAGCCATGCACTTGGTGCATCCAAGGGACCGTCGGACGAGGAGCATCGGAGTGAAGCCAAAGAAAGCATAATTTAGGGTGAGATGCGAAGGATGACATTATCGAAGCTATGCACTTGGTGCATCTGAGGGGGTCGGACGAAGAGAGCTTCAGTGAGGGACACCAAGGGAGATGAGAGATTGAGTGATTGTAATGGTAGCTCATAGGTGAACTTGGCCAAATGGCTAAGTCAAGTGTCAGATGCTCAAACTTAGGTTTGATGTTTTACCCGACAAGACGGATGCTAAAACTTTTGTTTGAGGTTTTACCCGACATTTGGATAAGTCGGATGCTCAAACATGAGTTTGAGATTTCTACCAGACGAATGGAAGTGTCGGATGCTCAAACAGGTGGTTTGAGGTTTACTCAACTGTCAGATGCTCAAACAAGTATTTGTTTGAGTTTTTACACGACATCAATCAACAGCAGTCAACTACCAAACCCTAACAGTCAACTGCTGGGCCAGAAACCCATAAGCCGAACACCAGTCGATTGCCATCAACTCAGAGCAATCGACTGCTCTGAGTCAATGGTAATCGACTGGTTTTTGACTTATGGTTTTCTAGCCTAGCAGTCGACTGCTAGGGTTTGGTAGTTGACTACTACACCATCAGTTAACTACTGAAGGTGGTCACGGGCATAGAAGGTTTTTGAGTGGACTGATTGCTTGGATCACACGACTGATGGCCATGATCAGTCGACTGATGAGAGTGTCGTGGCTTTGACGACCACAAACTGGCATGGTTAGAAGCCCTTGGAACGACGTCATTCGACTGATTCATGCAACAGTCAATTATTGCATGCCCAACGGGAAGAAACCCTTCCTCTCTATGCAAAGAGGGGTTGAGGGCCTTGGGAGGGTTAATGCTTAACTGCCATTCATACTCCCAAGTGTCGTAAACAACTTCCACTCCTCTTCCTTGTGTTTACTTCTATTTTATTGTAAGAGGGAGTGATTTATTGTAAAGAGGTTACCTCCACCTTGTTGAGCTAAAGGAGAGATTAGTGTATTTTGTTGAGGGAGTGATTCTCCATACGAATCGTCCGTGGATTAGCGGTAAAGGCCGTGAACCACATTACATACTTGCATTTGCGTTTGCTTTCTCTTTATCTTTGTTTAAGTTAACTGTCTTTGGTTTTAGTATTTTCGCTGCGCTAACAATCTTGTAGACGATTAAGAAGCGAACAATTTCCATCAATGTACAAGGGCTATTCAACCCCCCTTCTAGCCGGGGCACGATCCTCCAATAGGTAAGTCATCCCTAGAGTTGACCATGGATTGTGTCTAGTGGCTAAGGTTTCGATGTAACCTAGGGAGGCTACTAAGAAGGTTACAAGGGGAGTCACCCCTAGAGTTAACCTAGGCAAGATCAAAATGACCAAGGCTACGAAGCCTAGGAGGGTTATTAGGAGGGTATCTAGGGAGGACATTCCTAAGGAATACCTAGTAAACCCAAGGAGCTCCAATAGGTATTGGGTTCCTAGGAGTGTGATCGACTCATGCTAGATGGGTTAGGGTGTGCCAACCTTTAATGGATAGGTAGTTAACCTAACCATGGTAAAGGTGGAACTTTAGGTCATTTCCAAGGTAATAGGATACATCGAAATAAGTATGAATTTTAATCATAAAAGATTTTAAGATGTGCCAATATCATTTAAGAAGTTTGAAAAACTAATCAAATTTGCACAAATTAGGTCCAGAAGTCTTGGTGTGCCATTTTGGGTTTTTAGCACACTTGGAAGATAAGTGTTATTATGGAAAAATTAAACTAATCCTAACAAATGGCAACAAATATTAAAATTTAGGTATTCCTAAGCCTTATATTTTATTTGCCATGCCTTGATTGTCATATAACATGTCATGACATCATTCTTATTCTTTATCATATAAATGTCATGATTATGCTTAGGGCTTATCTTTTATGTCATGTTATGCTTAAATTTTAATCATGTGCCTTGACATTATGATTATTGGCAATGCTTATTTATGTTATCATTTATGCCATGATCATTCATGCATTAATTAAAATTGATTTAAGGACTATGACATGACTCTAAGTCCCATGTATAAGGGAATCAAGTGGTGTTGCATTAGAAAAATGAATGAGCCCTTAGATTAGGATGAACTAAACCCACATCTCTCCTCAAATTGACATGTGTGTGTTTTCAAACACCGTAGACACATGTGAGATGCTAGGAAATGAGTTATGTTCATGGTGTATAATTTTTGCATCTAGATGAACTCAAACTCCTCTTATACGATGGGTGGATCATGGGGAAAGCTAATGTGCAAATCAAGTGCATTGAGCCCATTGATCATGATCCAATATAGGTTTTCAAAAGCATTTTAAAATTATTTTAGAAAACCTTGGTGAAGTCTATCTTTTGATAGCAATAACCATTGAGAGAGTTGATACAAAGTAGAGCCAAAATATTGAACTTTTCAATGGTTTTGAACTTTGTGTCAATCTCATTATATGGCTATTTTATTTTTCAAATATTTCTCACCCATAATGTTTGAAATAAGTATTATACATATGAATTTTTGTGATTTTTTGATTTATGTATAATTACTTATGAGTTTTCGAATTCCATTTCTGAAAAACTGAATTTCTGCATTTGTAGAAATCAATCGACTACCGCTTATAGCACTCGACTGGCATCAATGGCAGCCGACTGCTGACTATCATAGTCGACTGCCAAGCCTGATTTCGAGTAAACAAGATTTATTTAGCCTGATTTCAACTATGTTAGGCTACCCTAACTGCTTCTAGCCTTAGGATAAGCTTTGGAAAACTTTGGAAATGGTGAAATTCTATTGGATATGGATTAGGAGAGTTATTTGGCTGTGTATCAATTTTAAGGTGTGTGAAAGTTCAAGTTTAAACTCTTGACCTTAATTTTGATGGTTTAGTGTTCATATTGTCTTAGGGACTCTCCAAGGACATTGTTGGTGTAATGGTCAAGGGAGAGAAAGCCTTTAGTGGGAGCTTATCCATCATGGGATGCGATGCGAGCGAAAGATATAGAGTTTTAGGAGTAGTTTTTGCTCACATCTTGTCACATTTTGTGTTAGTTTCATGCATATGTTACTCTGTTTTTTCATGCATTTCATATTTTCTAGTTCGGAGGTCTGCTTGTTGTTCTTTTGAATGCAGGTTGGCTTTTCGAGCGGAAAAGATGCGTTTTCGAAGCGAAAGAAAGACATTTCATGATAGAAGCAGAGTGGGACACGGTTAGGGCATGTGGATTCACACGACCATGCCCGATGGGCGAAGATCGGCACACCAGGCCGCACACGGCTTGGCCATGTGGAAACACATGGCCTTGTGGCGGCCCGATGGAGTTGCGTGACTAGGGTTTTTTCCAGATTTCGTAGTGGTCCGAGGCTACGTCTATATGAGGATGTCTCCGCCCAAACCCTAGGAGGAGGCACGATGGCTAGGATGGCATGCCAAAGCCCTAAAAAGCTTCGATAACTCGCATTGGGGAGGAGGAACACTGCCGGAGGTCCACCACTTGCAACACAATGCCGGAGAGAAGGTCACAACGCATTGTAATCTCTATTTCTGCGCTCTCTTTCTATTGTAATTGAACTTAAACATGTGTTGTGATTCTTCCATCGAGTTTATGGAGTAGAACTTTTAATTCTAGGATTAGGGAGTAGCTTGTGTTCATAGACAATGTTGGTTCATATTAAATTTTGGCCAAAAATTTGATTTGACAATTGGATGTTGCTCTTTATTATACCTACATGTATTTGGCTTTCTTTCCGCTGTTCTTAGACGATACAAGGTAGTGAAATCCCTCGCAATCTAGATTTAGGATGTTTGATCATGGAACCTAGGGGTAAACCTGACCTCTCGTAACTATGGGGAGAAGGGAGCGGTGGAATCGAAAATGGTCCACCACAAGGATTGATTTGGCATCCTCGTACTCTTTATCTCGTCCTTTTGGCCGAGGATAGCTCCCGGTGAATGCGTCGTCTCTGTGGGAGAGTGTATGATGTCCCTTTTCCAAAACCGTAAGTAGAAGTTTAGACGACGCCAATTGACAACGTTGTTCTGTGGTACATAAGTGAAACCGAAGTCCTAGAATCACCTTTTTAAGACCCCGACACACTTTTCCTCGTCCGTGTGACACCGCACTGAGTAGGTCCTCTGATAGTCCTCACCAACCGACTCTCACTGAGATGTTGTCCGAACAATAGTAACCACTTAGCGTATTGGTACTCGAATCCCAGTCCCTATGGGATCGATAATCTATTTATTGCTTGACGACATCCGTACACTTCCGGGCATTGAGCGCAAGCGCGTACTTTTAGTCTTCGATGGTCTCCGTCACGAGATTTAAAGTCGCGACCGTGCGCATCATGTTTTTGGCACCGTTGCCGAGGACTTTCGATTCGATATCAATCGAATGGTGGTAGATTGAATCGCACTTAGGATTAGATTAATTTTCTTGCTTTATTTTTCATTTTAGATTAATCTTATTTTCTTAGTTCTAGTTTCCATATTTAGATTTAGTTTTTATTTGCAGTAGTAGTTTCCTTTTTACTTATTGCATCTTAGGTTTTTATTCGCTAGATTTATTTATTTTCTTCTTTTAGTGCTAAGTTAGCACTCTTACTCTTGTGGTTTGGTTCGTCATATGCTTATACGTCTAGAGTCGGAAGGTCTAATTCCGATCGATTTAGAGATAGAGCGAACCTTTCACCGTCGGAGAGAAGTACAACGAAAAATGGAAGATCAAGCTACTTCCGAGGTGAACATGGGAAGCCGACCTCTGCGGGACATACACAGCTCTTAGCGCTAGAGGATTCAGGACGAGCATAGCTGGACCATCCATATCGACAAATAACTTTGAGCTGAAGCCGACACTCATACATATGGTCCAGCATAGCCAATTTGGAAGAGCTACAACTGAAGACTCGAACCGCCATCTTGAGGCTTTTCTAGAAATCTGCTCAACCATGAAACTAAACAGAGTCCCTTCTAACATGATCTGCCTAAGCCTGTTTCTGTTTTCACTATGGGATAAGGCTAAGGTTTGGCTTCACTCCTTACCCTCTGGCAGCATCACCACATGGGAGCAGTGTGTGCAGCAGTGTTTGAATAAATACTTCCCACCAAGTAAGACTGCTCACATGCACCATCTTATCACTAGCTTTCACCAGAAGGAGGGGGAGTCCCTGTTCGAAGCATGGGATCGCTACAAGGGGCTACTTTATCAATGCCCACACCACGGACTGGAGAGGTGGCTGGTGATCCATATTTTATATAATGGGATCGCTTACGCCACGAAGATGTCCTTAGATTCTGCCACAGGAGGAGCCTTAATGAACAAGACCATCGAGGAGGCAGAGGATCTCATTGAAGAGGTGGTACAAAACCACCATCAATGGGCCTCCGAATGTGGTCAACCCATGCCTACAGTGGGACATTACACTATCAACTCCATGTACCATCTTTCAGCAAGGATGGACGCGCTAAGTAGACAATTTGACTCTTTGAATCCTTCATCTGCATGCGCGACCATTGACTTTGGAGAGGGGGCGGCAGCGTATCGAGAGGAGCACTTTGTAGGGCAGGGGACTTCAAACGAGCAGATCGAGCATTGTGACGTGATTGGGGACTATGATCAAAGGCCCCAAAACTCATAGTCTAATACCTAAAATCACGGATGGAGGAGTCACCCAAATTTCTCCTACAAAAATAACTCGGGAAACCCCAAATCATCCGGAGGATACGGGCAGCAGCAAGGCAATGGGCAGCGACCACAGAAGTCCATACTAGAATAGATGATGGAGGACTTCATCGCTACCCAAACTAAGGCAAATGAAGAATTTCGTCGCCTGCATCAAAAGTCTGAAGAATCACTGAGAGACTTGAAGGCCACCATTGACAGCCTTACAAGTCATACTAGGATGTTGGAGACACAAGTGGCCCAAATAGCCCAATCAGTGTCACAACCTGTGAAGAACTCTCCGCCAAGCCAAGGAAAAGAGGAAGGAGTAGGGCAAAGTAGCCAATTCTCCAAGTGGTGTGCAACCATGATTTCCACCCTACCTGACCAAGCTGAGTTTGAAGAGAAAATCCCAGCACAACTTAAGGACCCTGGTGAATTCATTATTTCCTGCTCGATTTATGGGGAGAGTTTCGATGAAGCGCTATGCAATTTGGGGTCATCAGTCAGTGTGATGCCCTATGCATATTATCTGAAGATGGGATTGAGCGGGCTCCAACCAACGAATCTTTGTATTTGCATGGGAGATGGTTCAGTGAAGAAGCCTATTGGCCTGCTACCACACGTTCCTATGATGATAGAATATTTCATGATACCCATGGACTTCATCATACTGGACACAGGACCGAATCTCCAGAATCCCATCATTCTGGGAAGGCCTTTTCTAGCAACCACTGGGGCGTGCATCGATGTGAAGGCACACCAGATCTCCCTGGAGGTGGATGGGGAGATCATTCTTTTCAGTCTTTTGGAACAAAGAGCTTCCTACTTTGATGACTTCACGAATAGTAGATTGGAACCTCCAGATGTAGATCCCGAGACGGATGAATACAGGTTCACTGAACCACCGAAGCCAAGTTGATAGAAGAGTGCGGTCGAGCTAAACGACCTTAAACAAAGTACTTCTTGGGAGGCAACCTAAGTTTGGTTGTAGATTTCCCTTTTTCCTATTGCATTGTATACATGTGTTAGATTTTAGTTTTGATTTCCATCACATTTAGAGTTAGGAGCAAAAAAGAACTTTGTTAGGGAAAAATGAAACCAATATTAGTCTACACGGCGAAGTGTATGAACAAATTCAGGCCATGGTGTATCAAAGGGGCAAAAAATGGGGGCACACGGCCAGGCCATGTGTTTTCCCACGGCCGTGCCCACATGACTAGAGGTGCACATGGCCTGGCCATGTGTTTTCACATGGCCATGGTGCGCGAGGTTAAAAGGGGCGAGCCGTGTGCTTCAAAAGCTCTTGCCCTAGCCGTGTGATTTCGTTTTCCCCTTCCTCTTAAAGCATTTCCAACCTCTTTAGAAGCCAAAAGGATCAAGGATGAGGAGGACCAAGACTGTAGCATCCCAATTCGGTGCCTCGGAGCGACAAATAAGAAGATTCGATGCTCCTCAAGCTCCGGAAGAGGGTAACGCCCTACCCCCTCTACTTTTTCTCAATAATGAGAAAAGAGATAGGTTCAATATGCTCTCTACTCGTAAACTTACTGCTAATAGGTACTTAGATGAGGATTTGCTATGATCTTTAGGTTTGTTGGGTGACATGCAAACCCTATTTGCAAAAATGGGTTGGGATGAGATAATGGGAATAAGCACCTAACCTACCCTAGGATAGTTTTAGAATTTTTGAGTTCTTTAGAGGCGGAAGTTTTAACGGGTAGAGAGAGCAAGGAGGGTAGGATAACTTTTAGACTTTTTAATATTGAGCATGAGTGGACCCTTCACCAATGGAACTCATGCTTTGTCTTGCCAAGTGGGGGAGAGAGAAGAACTCCTAATGGGTACAACTCTCATTTGATTTGGACTGAGTTGACAGGGAAGCATGTTTATGACCCTTCTAGAACCAAAGCATCGCTCCTACAAAACCCCGTCTTTCGATACATTCACCATGTCATGACCAATACTATATTTGGTCGTGGGGAGAGTGACAGTGTAGTGAGAGCCAGTGAGATACTTTGCCTATGGGACATGCTACAAGAGAGGAGTAGCATTGATGTAGGGTCCCACTTCATTAGACACTTAGTGAAGATGGGCAAAGCAACATGCAGAGAGATCCATGTGGGAGGCCTACTTACCCACATATGTTATAGGATGGGGTACGACTACACAGCATTGGAGAGTATAGAGGGGAGCCCTAGGATCGACCTAGGAGTATGCATTGTCATGAAGATGATTGTAAGAGAAGGAGACTCCTTATGCTTTGTAAGAAAAATCATACGACCCTTAGGCTCTCTGACCAAGATCGTACCACCATCGCTATACATGCCAAATTGCGCTTAGACCTGATAGTGAAGTCCCCTCCACATCAGGGACCATCCACATCGGCGCCCATCTCTCCACCTTTGTACCACTCTCCCTCCAATCCACACATACATAGGAGCCCGCCCAGTCCACACCGACATGAGCCTACACCTGTGCCACCATTTTTATTTTTGAGCGGGATGCAGGTACATCGGCATATGATTTCTCAGAGTTCTGATCATGCCTCGACGACATTTACACTAAGCAACAGACGCAGAGGCAGCGATGGGAGGAGCAAAGCGCTTACTAGCAGATGGAGTTTCAGGGATTCCGGGAGAATTTCCAGCGGGCAGAGTAGTTCTACGATGAGGCCTGCATATACTTCCAGGAGGAGGTTGCTCATCGCCAGGATGAGGCAACTTATTGCAGGGAGATGTGGCAGCATATGCACGCCCAGCAGGCACAGTGGGCTAGGGAGGAGGAGAACCGAGCAGCCGCTGCATCCACCATCTCTCAGATCGACCACATGTATATGTGGCATCAGTGACTCAGCAGCAGGTTCTCTAAGGATCCAGAGATGCCCAGGCTCCCAGACTTTCTAGCTCGTCCACCATATTAGAGGTATATTTTTGTTTAAGTCTGGAGGAAAACCCCAAAATCTATTTTGTTTCGTTTTCCTAGTAGTAGTTTCTTTTCTGGTATTTGCATTTGTTCATGCATGCATGAGTTGTTTAGTTCCTTTCAGTACTTAATTTTTGGTGTTTTAAAAGCTACCTCAATAGCATTTGTGAAAGTTGCTTGCATGAAGTGTTCCCATAAGTAGCTTAACTCCATTTATCTTGTGGTATTTTATTCTATGTGCTCTATTGAATGTTCTAGACCTACATTGGTTAGCTCTATTTTGCACTCACACATGTTGAACATTTAGAAATGGAGAATTTAGTACATACCTCGTTATGATTCACTTCAGTAGTCTAGTACTTTGGAATCCATAGGTGACTCTAGGTTTAGCATTTTAGTTACTGGAGATGCTCGGATTGTGTATGTCCATTCGAAAAAATCGAGATCCCTGTGAGCCGAAAAAAAAATTGAGAGGGATAAAAAACGGTTATCATGGATGGAAATGGCTAGGTGCCCCTTTGAGACCGAGTTAGGTTACTAGGGAAAAACCTCCCAATTTCTCTCAATACCGAGCACGCCTTTGAGACTTTATGCTAGATCTAGGGAACGACACTCGCTTTGGGCAGGTAAGTGCCTAAGAGTCGAAAACCTTAGGAAAGCTATGGGGTGACGACTTAACTCACCATGGAACAAGCATCTCCTAAGAATGATTCACCTAGCATGAGCACGAGGAGCTAACTTAATAAATTTTTAGAACATATCTGTCTTGCGTTGATTGCAAATACCACCTGATAAATTTAGTTTGCATGCTAATTATGGAACAATATCTTTTTAAAATTTCATGGCACTAAGGTTTGCTTGAGGACAAGCAATGATTTAAGTCTGCGGGAAGTGATGTGAGCAAAACATATAGGGGTTTAGGAGTAGTTTTCGCTCACATCTTGTTACATTTTGCGTTAGTTTCATGCATATGTTACTCTGTTTTTGCATGCATTTCCTATTTTCTAGTTCGGAGGTCTACTCATTGTTCTTTTGAATGCAGGTTGGCTTTTGGGCAGAAAAGATGTGTTTTCAGAGCGAAAGAAGGACATTTCATGCTAGACGCAGAGTGGGACACGACCAGGGCATGTGGATTCACACGGGCGTGTCCGATGGGCGAAGATCAATACACCAGGGCCGCACATGGCAGGCCGTGTGGCGGCCTGATGGAGTTGCGTGACTAGGGTTTATTCCTGATTTTGTAGAGGTCCGAGGGTACGTCTATATAGGGATGGCTCCGCCCAAACCCTAGGAGGAGTCACCATGGGTAGAACGACACGCCGAAGCCCTAAAAAGCTTCGGTAACTCGCAGCGGGGAGGAGGAATGCCGCCGGATGTCCACCACTTGCAATACAATGCCGGAGAGATGGTCACAACACATTTTAATCTCTATTTCTGCACTCTCTTTTTATTGTAATTGAACTTAAACATGTGTTGTGATTCTTTCTTCGAGTTTATGGAGTAGAACTTTTGATTCTAGGATTAGGGAGTAGCTTGTGTTCATAGACAATGTTGGTTCATATTAAATTCTGGCCAAAAGTTTGATTTGACAATTGGATGTGGCTCTTTATTATACCTACATATATTTGGCTTTCTTTCCGCTGTGCTTAGGCAATACGAGGTGGTGGCAATCCTCGCAATCTAGATTTAGGAGGTTTGATCAAGGAACCTAGGGGTAAACCTGATCTGTCGTAACTACAGGGAGAAGGGAGCGGTGGAATCGGAAATGGTCCACCGCAAGGATTGATTTGGTATCCTCGTACCCTCTATCCCATCCTTTTGGGCGAGGATAGCTCCCGGTGAATTTGGCGACTCTGCGGGAGAGTGTATGATGTCCCTTCCCCAAAATCGTAAGTAGAAGTTTAGATGACACCAATTGACAACGTTGTTCTGTGGTACACAAGTGAAACCAAAGTCCTAGAATCACCTTTTTAAGACCCCAGAACACTCTTTTCCTCCTTCATGTGACACCGTACTGAGTAGGTCCTCCTATAGTCCTCACCAACCGACTCTCACTGAGATTTTGTCCGAACAATGGCAACCACTTAGCGTATTGGTACTCGAATCTCAGTCCATGTGGGATCGATAATCTATTTATTACTTGACGACAACTGTGCACTTGTGGGTGTTGAGCGTGAGCGCGTAGTTTGAGTCTTCGACGGTCTCCGTCGTGAGATTTAAGGTCGTGACGGTGCGCATCGGGATGATGGTTGTATTCTTCCTCATGAGGGGGAGAATTTTAGAAAATGGGAGACTATGAGGTGCCCGATTTGGAAATTTAGAGAGTTTGAGGAATGCCTCTCTTAAGTGTTATGGGACTTATCACTAGGAAGAGTGAAGGTATCCTAGGTGTTTTTGGACCCAGGGGAAGATTATAAGATCTCATTGGAATATAAGACATTGACACCCTTGGGGAGAGAACTTTTTTAATGTATGTCAAAAAGGGGGAGAATTGATAGGAAAATCAATGGGAAATTTGAGATTACCAATTTGGGAGAATTGGTAAGGAGATTTGAGTTAGGTGGCCTAACTCAAAGGTGTTTGTGGGTTTTGTCAAATATCAAAAAGGGAGAGATTGTTAGTGCAATCGGGCCAGGTCACAATTGACAAGACTCGAGTTTGAATAGAGTCGTATTTTTATGTTCGACAAAATGTATGACAATGTGATTGACATTGGAAAGTCTAAGTCATGGGTACTTGGCATGGAAAGTCCAAGCACGAGTCTTGGCAATAGGAAAGTCCAAGTCTTGAGTACATGGCAATGGAAAGTCCAATCATGGGTACTTGGCATGGAAATTCCAAGTGAGGCACTTGGCAATGGTAAAGTCCAACATAGATTAGTATGGAAAGTCCAAGCATGGGTCTTGGCAAGGGAAAGTCCAAGCTTGAGTCATAGCAATTGGAAAGTCCAACAGATTGGCAAGGGAAGTCCAAGGGTTGATATTGCCGGCGTAAAGTCCAAGGCGGAGTCTTGGCAGCATTAGTCCAATTGTTGGCGGCGAAAAGTCCATGCGGTAGTCTTGGCAGCATAAGTCCAATGTGCCTTGGCGGTATAGACCAGCTTAGCATGACAATAGCTGATGGAAGCACCTGATGGCTAGTGTATGGATAAACAAGTCATGGATGACTTGGAGGGATCCGATAGGTGCGAGGCTGACGGAGGTGGCTAGAAGGCTTAGGTCTAGGGTAAGGGTGGTCTAGCAAGTATGAGGGCATCGTACTTGGGGTTAAACCACATGGTTGAGGTTATCAGTCGACTAGGGCTTTGGACCAGTCAATTGATGAAGTGTTTTGACATTTGATAGCCGAGTTGACTCTTGGGAGTCGACTGGGATTATGGCTAGTCGAACTGCTCAGAGTCGACTGGTGTTCAATTACAGAAAATAGCCAGACAGTCGACTGTCAACATTGGGTAGTTGACTGATGGCTTGAGTAGTCAACTGCCATGGATGACAATCGACTGCTTGTCAAGGTTACGGGAGAAGAACACTCGGTAGTCGACTGGTCAGTCGGCTACGACCTCGACAGTCGATTGCTTGGTAATGGTAGTCGACTGCCAGTGTATCCATTGGCTTGAATGTCGACGTGGATTAAGTCCATTGTGAGACAATGGTCCTGTTGGTAGTCAAATGAGACCTTATGGAAGTTAACTACCAGGCGGAAATCCTGGTTGCTAGGAGGCTTAAAAGGACCTCGATGGGAGAGATTTCAGTAGCGATTTTGAATCAATTTCTTGGGCGATTTTGAGGAAATTTGCTGGTGAAAATCAGGGTCTTTAAGCTCGTTTCAAGCGATCAACAAGCAAACATTCAAAGCTCATTGTAAAGTTTTTTTACTTGCATTCTATTGTATTTGCTTATATTTTTGTTGTATTACTTTTATAATCATTGTAAGAGGTTTCTCCGCCTCTAACTTGTTGTCGAGAAGGAGTGTTTGTGTTTAGTGGTGATATTTGCATCGCTAGAGTTCATTCGAGCTCAACCAGTGGAGTAGGAACACTAAGCTTCCAAACCATGTTATATCACTTGTATTTGTAATTGTGTTTGTGTCTTTATTTTTGTTATTGTTATTATATACATTCCGCTATGCATAACAAGCTTTGTAGAGACGAACATGATCGATTTCCATCTTTGTCAACAAACCCGCTATTCACCCCCCCCCCCTCTAGCGGTCACCAATGTTCCTACAACCATGAAGTCAAAAATGGATTCCATGTATGAAAATAATGTTTGGAACTTGGTGGACCTACCTGAAGGCATTAAGCCAATAGGGTTTTCAAGAAGAAAACTGGCATGGATGGTAATGTGATGTTAGATTAGTGGCGAAAGGCTATTGTCAAAAGCAAGGTGTTGATTATGACGAGACCTATTCACTAGTAGCTATGCTTAAATCCATTCGGATGCTTCTGGCCATAATGGATCATTATGATTATGAGATATAGCAGATGGATGTGAAAATGACTTTCCTTAATGGAAACCTACTCTAGGATGAGTATATGATACAACCTGAGGGTTTCACATCGGTTGATGAAACCAAGGTATGCAAACTTCGACGATCCATATATGGACTGAAGCATGCATCCAGGAGCTGGAATATCCATTTTGATGAGACAATCAAAAGGTTTGATTTCTCACAAAATTCAAACGAACCCTGTGTGTATAAGAAGGTTAGTGGGAGTGCAGTCGTGTTCCTAGTATTGTATGTCGATGACATATTACTTATAGGAAATGATATATCTGTCTTACAGTTGGTAAAAATTTTGTTATCCAAAACATTCTCCATAAAAGACCTGGAAGAAGCAACCTACATCCTCGGGATTAAGATATATAGAGATAGATCAAAACACTTACTTGGTCTTTTGTAGTCTACATATATAGACGAAGTGCTAAAAAGGTTTACCGTGTCCAAATCCAAGAAAGGTTTCATTCCCATCAGGAATGGGATACACCTTTCGAAGTATATGTGTCCGCGCACAGAAGACGAGAGGATTTGCATGAGTAAGATCTCCTATGCACCGCAATAGGATGTATCATGTATGCTATGTTATGTAAAAGGGCTGATGTATCGTATGCTATGAGTGTCACGAGCAGATACCAGTCTGATCCAGGAATGGATCATTGGGTGAGTATTAAGACAATCCTTAAGTAGTTGAGAAGAACTAAGGATGTGTCTCTAATATATGGAGAGGGTGATATGGTAATATGGGGGTATATGGATGTCAACTTCCAAACAGACAAGGATGATTCCAGGTCTCAGTTTGGGTACATATTCACCTTAAATGGAGGGGTAATAAGTTGGAAAAGTTCCAAGCAAGATACGTTAGCGGATTCAATCTACTACTGAGCCAGAATACATTGCAGCTTCGGAAGCAGCAAAGGAAGTGGTTTGGATCAAGAAGTTTGTCTCACTTGGTGTGGTTCAAACCATTGTTGAAGCAATACTAGTCTACTACGACAAGAATGGAGCGATTGCACAAGCAAAAGAGCCAAGGTCTCATATATGATCCAAATATGTGCTTCGTCGCTATCATCTGATAAGAGAGATCATCAGTAGGAAGGAAATACAAATCGAGAAGATTCCCATTGAAAGGAACTTAGCGGACCCTTTAACTAAGGCCTTACCACAAAATAAGTTTGAGAGTCATGTTAGAGCTTATGTTATTGGATACCGTGGTGATTGGCATTAGGCCAAGTGAGAGTTTGTTAGTTATATATGAGAGGTGTATAAGGAAATCACCATATGGTTGTACCATTTATTTGATAAATGAAGATTTACTATTTGAGTGTACATGTTTTCATGTATTTGATTGGATCTTAAACTCATTTACTGAATGTCCGCAATACGATTCACAGCATGAGAGAATTTGTGATTGGATGACAACTAGTGAGTATCTCTACATGTGTAATTGTGATGTATTGGAATTATCCCTAGTCGATGAATTGATGCATTTAGACACCATCAATTCTGTTGAAACTAGCACAAGTTATACTCTTTGGTTTATCCAAGTAGCTGTTTCTCACTGGCTGGAGACATTGAGATGTCCGGCGTTAACCATGGATGCTAGTTATGGTAACTGTTGGGTTTCCGGCACCGCGGCGTGTGTGTGTTCGATCATGTTTCGTAAACATGAGCACAGCGGAAGCAATAAAAATAATAAATACTCCTATTTATTACAACACACACAACACACGCATGCTATTACAACAAGTGTAGACATAACCGTAAATTAAAATTGCAATAAAAGGAAATTAAACTACGTTATACCTTCCGTATGACGTGTAGCGGGAACGGCATCAACCGGAACGATCCTCGTAAGAATCGTCTCTATCCGTATCCATGCCGAGCTCCTCGGGATGACTTCGCTAAGTCACGAGCTTCGTCTTCGTACGGGTTACTAGCCTCGTGTTGAAGACGACGTGATCGAGAGATGATCACGATCCGAATCCAAATTCGGATCCAAAACGAGTTCTCAAAACTCGCTTCTCCGGAGAGGTGTTCGTCAACCGTTTGACGAATCCTTCGTCCTCCACCTCAGAGGATTACCGGAGATCAAATCCCCGGTATGTTAGCCGCTGTCGGAGCACTAACCGTCGTCCAAACGACGCTCCGACGAGAGGAGAAGCTGTCCAGAAAACTGGACAGCTTGGTGGAGGAGTAGGCGCCGGCCAAAACAAGGAGAGAAAAGCCTCACCTTGATGCCAAACCTATAGGAGATCACCGGAGGGTCGCCGGAGGTTCACCGGCTGAAGCTTGGTCGCCGGCAACAAGTTGGACGGCGGCACAAGTGGTTGGGCGGCGGCACAAGGTTGTTGGCGCCGAATTCACCAAGGAGGTGGGCGGCAACTTGCTTTAGGGTTTTGGATGATTAGGGTTTAACAATCCCTTAAGCCCACTTTTATAGAGAACTAATTCTCTTAATGGTTAATGGATCATATCCATAAAGCCCGTTAACCCGCTCCATTAAGATAAGTTAAAATAAACCAAACCATGATGGTTTATTTTAAGTTAAAACGAACCGAACCAACCTTTGGTTCATTCGTTTAATATAAACCAAACCATTTGGTTTATTCTCATCCATTGGATTAGAACCAAACCATTTTGGTCCATCCATTATGTCTTCATAAGACACTGCCCATCCACGCTTCCATTGCGACTGAAACAATTCCATGCTCGCTTTATGTTTGGTCCAACCAAACATAGTTTTTCTCGGTCTGAGAATCCCATTCTCAAGCTCGTTTTAAATCCTTTGGATTACACTCGTTGTGCGTGTGACCAAATAGGTTCTCGATTTATGTTGGCCGTCTATAATTAACCATTAATTATAGAACGATCATGAGTGGCACCTAGTAGTACATCATGATCCCCAATTAACCGAAAAGATCAACGGTTGATCCATAACTATTTCTGAAACCCTTCAGTAGCTCGAATGAATCGTGCCCCATTCCCTTCACTCATCTTATACCCACTTGGTTCAGGACATGGTCTATTGTGTCAGTCCCCACTAGGCTGACTACGTCACACCTAGCCCAAGTATCATTTCCTCGTCCTACGGATTCTAGTTACTCCACATGTATCGAAGAGTACTTTACTCTAAACATGTAATGCTTTGGCCAAAGACTTTAGTAACAATCCGACGAGAGGCCATGGGTATACATCTCCTCGCAAGGAGTGGTGAATCCTTTATAGGCTATTCAAACACCTTCGATCACTTCGACTTATACCCAATCATCCCGGGTCCACATCTCCTTAGAGATGTTTGCTTAAGATGTCAAAGCATAAGTCTCCATGATCAAGATGACTTGAATACCGCAAGTCAAAGGAACATCGCACTTAAGCCACAGTAAGAACTTCATTGACATATCTATATATGCAGAGAACCATATGAAGTCTTACGGCTGGTCACTCCAATGAACTAGTTACCATAACTAGCATCCACGATTAACTCCGGACATCACTATGTCTCCAGCCAGTGAGAATCAGCTGCTTGGATACACCAAGGAGTATACCTCGTGCTAGTCTCAACAGAATTGATGGTGTCCAGATCCATCAATTCATCGACTAGGGATAATTCCGATACATCACAATTACACATGTAGAGATACTCACTAGTTGTGATCCAATCACAAATTCTCTCATGCTGTGAATCATATCGTGGACATTCAGTAAATGAGTTTAAGATCCAATCAAATACATAAAACATGTATACTCAAATAGTGAATCTTCATTTATCATATAAATGGTTCATACATAAGGCGATTGCCTTAGGACATCTCTCATATATTACTAACAGACTCCCACTTGGCCTAATGCCAATCGCTACGGTATCCAATACCATAAGCACCAACATGACCCTCAAACTTACTTTGAGGTAATGCTTTAGTCAAAGGATCCGCTAAGTTCCTTTCAGTGGGAATTTTCTCGATTTGTATTTCGTTCCTACTGATGATCTCTCTGATAAGATGATAGCGGCGAAGCACATGTTTGGATCATTGATGAGACCACATCAAGTTCATAGATGAACTACTTGATCCAAACAACTTCCTTTGCTGCTTCCAAAGCTGCAACGTATTCTGCCTTAGTGGCAGAATCCGCTATAGTGTCAAGCTTGGAACCTTTCCATCTTATTGCGCCTCCATTCTAGGTGAATACATACCCAGACTAAGACATGGAATCATCCTTGTCTGTCTGGATCTGGCATCCGTATACCCACGTATCACCATGTACCCTTCTCCATATATTAGGAACACATCCTTAGTTCTTCTCAAGTATTTAAGGATCGTCTTAACAGCCGCCCAATGATCCATTCCTGGATCAGACTGGTATCTGCTCGTGACACTCAGAGCATATGATACATCGGGCCTCGTACATAACATAGCATACATGATAGATCCTATTGCGGATGCATAGGGAATCTTACTCATGCAAATCCTCTCGTCTTCTGTGCGCGGACACATAGACTTCGAAAGGTGTTCCCCATGCCTGATGGGCAGATAACCTTTCTTGGATTCCGACATGCTAAACCTCTTTAGCACTCGGTCTATATATGTAGACTGCGAAAGACCAAGCAACCGTTTCGATCTATCTCTATAGATCTTAATCCCAAGGATGTAGGTTGCTTCTCCAAGGTCTTTCATGGAGAATGTCTTGGATAACCAAACCTTAACTGACTGTAAGATTGACACATCATTTCCTATAAGTAATATGTCATCGACATACAATACTAGGAACACGACTGCACTCCCACTAACCTTCTTGTACACACAAGGTTCGTCTGGATTTTGTGAGAAATCAAACATTTTGATCGTCTCATCAAAACGGATATTCCAGCTCCTGGATGCTTGCTTCAATCCATAAATGGATCGTCGCAACTTGCATACCTTGGTTTTATCAACCGATGTGAAACCCTCAGGCTGTATCATATACACGTCCTCGAGCAAGTTTCCATTAAGGAAAGTTGTTTTCACATCCATCTGCCATATCTCATAATCATAATGAGCCGCTATGGCCAGGAGCATCCGAATGGATTTAAGCATAGCTACAGGCGAATAGGTTTCGTCATAATCAACACCTTGTTTTTGACGATATCCTTTCGCCACCAAACTAGCCTTATAGGTAATCACATTACCATCCATGTCGGTTTTCTTCTTGAAAACCCACTTGCACCCTATAGGCTTTATGCCTTCAGGTGGGTCAACCAAGTTCCAAACTTGGTTTTCGTACATGGAATCCATTACCGACTTCATGGCACCAAGCCACTTATCCCTTTCTGAACTTGTCAGCACTTCTTCATAACTGGTAGGCTCCTCATCATCAATGAGTAACACGTTGTTCGATTCACTTACGAGAAATCCATATCTCTCAGGAATATTGCGTGTTCTACCAGATCTACGAAGATGTGGTGTTACAATAGGTCCAGCCGATTGCTCATCACTATGAGTTGTCGGCTGTTGTGCTTCACCAGGTATCTCATCAATGTCTATTTGAGTCTCTCGAGCCTCCTCAAGCTCGACGACACTCCCACTGTTTTCTTGAAAGAGAAACTCTTTCTCTAGAAACACAGCATGCCTTGAAACAAACACCTTTTGTTCCACAGGATGATAGAATTGGTAACCCCTTGTTTCCTTAGGGTATCCAATAAATAGACATTTATTAGACTTAGCATCCAGTTTGTCTGATACAGTCCGCTTCACATAAGCAGGACAACCCCATATCTTCAAGTAAGATACATGAGGTTTCTTATTAGCCCATATCTTATATGGAGTAGTAGAGACTACCTTGGTAGGCATTCTGTTTAACAAGTAAACAGCTGTCTGAAGTGCATAACCCCAAAAGGACTTGGGAAGAGTCGCATGATTCATCATTGACCTGACCATGTCCAACAAGGTCGATTCGCCTCTCGGATACACCATTATCTTTGTGGTGTATAGGCGGAGTCCATTGAGACAATATGCCATTGTCTCTTAGATAATCAAGAAACTCTTGACTTAAGTATTCACCACCTCGATCCGATCAAGTATTTTAATACTCTTGTCATGTTGTTTCTCTACTTCATTTCTGAATTCTTTGAACCTTTCAAAGGCTTGGACTTGTGTTTCATCAAGAACACATACCCAAACCGTGAGTGATCATCGGTGAAGGTAATGAAGTAGCTATAGCCTCCTAATGCTTGAGTTGACATAGGTCCACATACATCCGGTATGTACTAGACCTAGTAACTCTCCCACTGCTCACCTTTTCGGTAAAGGTAACTTAGTCATCTTGCCTTTTAAGCATGATTCGCATGTATCGTATGAATCCAATTCAAACGATTCCAGAATTCCACATCGGTGTAATTCGGACATGCGTTTCTTGCTTATATGGCCAAGACGACAATGCCACATATAGGAGTCTATTTGATTATCCTTTCGAGCACGCGTGGTGCTCGCTTCGATATTGAAAATGTCACTGGATACGTCAAACGTATAAATGCCATTACTCAAAGTTCCAGTTCCATAAAGTACGCCATTCAAAGTTATATAACAACAATTGTTACTAAACGTTAAATGGAAACCATTTCTATTTAAGCAGGAAATAGAAACAATGTTCTTTATTAGAGAAGGAACATAATAGCAATTGTCCAGTTCCAAGACTAGTCCACTAGGGAGCTTCAGCAAATAAGTTCCGATGGCGACCGCAGCAACCTTTGCTCCATTGCCAACTCGCAAATTTGACTCCTCTGACAAGTCTTCTTCTATTCCTTAGCCCCTGTATGTCATTACATATATGTGAGCTACACCCAGTATCCAATACCCAAGTGTCTAAGGAAATAGAATGACAATCAATAACGAAGATACCTGAAGAGGATGGGGCATCGGATGCCTTCTTCTTCTTCATGGACTCAAGATAAATCTTGCAGTTTCTTCGCCGGGCCTTCCTTGCCATGATGGCAAGTGCCCTTTTACTTGTGGTTCTGCCTTCTTTGCCTTTTTCTTTCCTTTCTTCTGTTCTTTTGCCTTCCTCTTAGAACCTTTCTTTGAGGAATCAACTAACAGAACCGCCTTCTCCTCATGCTTTACAGAAGGCTCCACAGTCTTCAGCATATTAAGGAGCTCGGGAATGGTGGATTCCAATTTGTTCATCCGATAGTTCATCACAAATTGCGAGAAGCTCTTGGGCAAACAATGCAGAATTAAGTCAATACTTAACTCATGATCCATCACAAAACCGAGGGTAGCTAGCCGCTCGATGTACCCGTTCATCTTTAGCACAAAAGCACTCTGAGCGAACCTTCTTGCATCTTCGTAGTGAAGAGGAGCCTAGAGACCTCGAACCTTCGGATCTCGCTTGCTCATCGAGCAGCTCATGAAGATGGAAGACCATAGTGTTAGCATCCATATGCTCATGCGTACGTAGCTCGTACCATCGCCGCTAGCATGATGCAACTCACTTTCAGAATCGCCACATGTTTACGATAGACCAACATTTGATGCAGGTTGCATCGTCCTTAGGGACTGATCGAAGAGGCTCTTCAAGTACATATGCAAGCTTTTCCGCCTTGAGAACAATTCTCATGTTTCTAAGCCAGTCCAGGAAGTTAGGCCCAGTCAGTTTGTTCGAATCCAAAATAGTGCGCAAATTCAAAGACGTCATGATCAATTTATTGACCTAGAAATACAAAACGAGCATATATGAGAAAATGATTTTTAAAATGCATCAATATACATTTATAAATCCCATTCATTTTTCGAATTTCAAAAACCCTTAAAATCACTTCGGGAGATCGTAGGTCCATCTCCGAATGGGCTGATATCCATCATAGATAAGAACAACCTTGGAGTGAGTCCAACAAGCCATTCTTAGCTATGATGGTGGGTATCAAGTATACCGATTACATATCATGTATATGTAACTATCACAATGTGCTATCAACTAATTGAATGTTTACACATACATTGGGTTGTTAACACATTAACAAGTATGCATCATATGCATAGCACCCAACTGCACCTCTCTTCACATCGACCTTGGAGTGAGTCCAACAAATCGATGCTCCAAGTTAAAGCCGACCCATTAATCGTGAAATAGTTTTAATATGGTTAGAGCGCATTCAACCAATTAGCCAGGCTTGGAGTGAGTCCAACAACCCAAACTAACGATTGACCTCTGACTCTTACCATATTAGAGTTAAACTATTCCAATGATTTGAACATGTTGAGTTTGAGTAGGCTTGGAGTGAGTCCAACAACCCTAACAAGAAACAGAACTCTGGTTCTAACCATATTAATGGAAGGTGTAGGCTTTAATATTGAGTTAGGGTTTTATGTCTCATCCTCTTTGCATGCAAATAACTATTATCTACATGGCATGGCATACATGGCATACATCTACATGTCACGACACGCATGGCATAATGTTATGCATCTAATGCAATTACATGGCATAGAATTATGTCATGTATATATTTCCTTATATGTCATAACTATTTATAGAAATAAATATGTTTAAGATTTGATTCTCCAAATCAAATCATAATTAAATTACGAAACAAATTTCCAAATCTAATCACATATTTTATTCATGGAATTATTTGATTAAGGAAAATCTATTTAGGAAACCAATTTCCTAAATCATTAAAACTACTTATGGAAATAAAATATTTTAAGATTTGATTTCCCAAATCAAATCATGATTAAATTAGGAAACAAATTTCCAGAATCTAATCAAATATTTTATTTATGGAAAATATCAATTTCCATAAATACTTCCAACTTTCCAAAAGTGGAAGATTTCCATAAATACTTCTAGACTTTCCAAAATTGAAAACTTTCCATAAATACTTCTAAATTTCCAAAATTTAGAAAACTTCCAGAAATACATTATGACTATCGCAAAACCATTTTTATGATTATGTCGAAACACAACCTGGGCTCTGATACCACTGTTGGGTTTCTGGCACCGCGGCGTGTGTGTGTTCGATCATGTTTCGTAAACATGAGCACAGCGGAAGAAATAAAAATAATAAATAGTCCTATTTATTACAACACACACAACACACGCATGCTATTACAACAAGTGTAGACATAACCGTAAATTAAAATTGCAATAAAAGGAAATTAAACTACGTTATACCTTCCGTATGATGTGTAGCGGGAACGGCATCAACCGGAATAATCCTCGTAAGAATCGTCTCTATCCGTATCCACGCCGAGCTCCTCGGGATGACTTCGCTAAGTCACGAGCTTCGTCTTCGTACGGGTTACTAGCCTCGTGTTGAAGACGACGTGATCGAGAGATGATCACGATCCGAATCCAAATTCGGATCCAAAACGAGTTCTCAAAACTCGCTTCTCCGGAGAGGTGTTCGTCAACCGTTTGACGAATCCTTCATCCTCCACCTCAGAGGATTAACGGAGATCAAATCCCCGGTATGTTAGCCGCTGTCGGAGCACTAACCGTCGTCCAAACGACGCTCCGACGAGAGGAGGAGAAGCTGTCCAGAAAACTGGACAGCTTGGTGGAGGAGTAGGCGCCGGCCAAAACAAGGAGAGAAAAGCCTCACCTTGATGCCAAACCTATAGGAGATCACCGGAGGGTCGCCGGAGGTTCACCGGCTGAAGCTTGGTCGCTGGCAACAAGTTGGACGGCGGCACAAGTGGTTGGGCGGCGGCACAAGGTTGTTGGCGCCGAATTCACCAAGGAGGTGGGCGGCAACTTGCTTTAGGGTTTTGGATGATTAGGGTTTAATAATCCCTTAAGCCCACTTTTATAGAGAACTAATTCTCTTAATGGTTAATGGATCATATCCATAAAGCCCGTTAACCCGCTCCATTAAGATAAGTTAAAATAAACCAAACCATGATGGTTTATTTTAAGTTAAAACGAACCGAACCAACCTTTGGTTCATTCGTTTAATATAAACCAAACCATTTGGTTTATTCTCATCCATTGGATTAGAACCAAACCATTTTAGTCCATCCATTATGTCTTCATAAGACACTGCCCATCCACGCTTCCATTGCGACTGAAACAATTCCATGCTCACTTTATGTTTGGTCCAACCAAACATAGTTTCTCTCGGTCTGAGAATCCCATTCTCAAGCTCGTTTTAAATCCTTTGGATTACACTCGTTGTGCGTGTGACCAAATAGGTTCTCGATTTATGTTGGCCGTCTATAATTAACCATTAATTATAGAACAATCATGAGTGGCACCTAGTAGTACATCATGATCCCCAATTAACCGAAAAGATCAACGGTTGATCCAGAACTATTTCTGAAACCCTTCAGTAGCTCGAATGAATCGTGCCCCATTCCCTTCACTCATCTTATACCCACTTGGTTCAGGACATGGTCTATTGTGTCAGTCCCCACTAGGCTGACTACGTCACACCTAGCCCAAGTATCATTTCCTCGTCCTACGGATTCTAGTTACTCCACATGTATCGAAGAGTACTTTACTCTAAACATGTAATGCTTTGGCCAAAGACTTTAGTAACAATCCGACGAGAGGCCATGGGTATACATCTCCTCGCAAGGAGTGGTGAATCCTTTATAGGCTATTCAAACACCTTCGATCACTTATACCCAATCATCCGGGTCCACATCTCCTTAGAGATGTTTGCTTAAGATGTCAAAGCATAAGTCTCCATGATCAAGATGACTTGAATACCGCAAGTCAAAGGAACATCGCACTTAAGCCACAGTAAGAACTTCATTGACATATCTATATATGCAGAGAACCATATGAAGTCTTACGGCTGGTCACTCCAATGAACTAGTTACCATAACTAGCATCCACGATTAACTCCGGACATCACTATGTTGTTGGTATTGCCCAAAAGCTCTGATACCATTTGTTGGCGATGTGCTATTTCTCGGAATGCTCATAGGCTCCCATGTCCCCGGATTAAAATTTTCACTAATGAAAACTAATCCGGATGGGATGAGTTTCCTAAGCACAACCAATTCGTCGTCGTGCTAACGACTCGAGCGATCGCTTGAACAAACTAGTTGTTCAAGCAACACAACTCTTCTAGTCGGTTAGCCGCGGAAGAGACGACGGACGGATCGCCGGTTTTTGTGTTTGTCTTCGGGGTCCATGATTATACAATATATATTCATATACACACATGTATAATCATCATATATAAGAACATGCTCAGATCTGAAATTAAAGTTATAAAACTTTTATACCTCTTGATCTTCTATCGTATGTCCTAACCTCCTTGTAGACTTCGTGTGGGCGAAGATCCTCCACAAGTTGAAGCTTCTTAGATCTTCTTCAATCCAAAGAATGAAGAACTCTCTTTCCCTTCTTGCTTGAGCCAACCACCAATCCACAAAGGATTGATGCATGACCCCAAGAATAGAGAGAACATAATGGAAACAACCAAGCAACCGAACTAGGGACAAACCCTAGCTCCTAGTGCCGCCGGCCAAGAGGAAAACAAAGGGAAAGAGGAATAGGTTGGGCACCACCAAAGGTATAGGAAAAAGGATAGGAACCGCCAACACCCTAGGAAGAAGAAGAACACTTCCCTATAGTTGCCACCTACCTTACCTTCCAAACCCTAGCCACCCAACCAAGCTTCCTTTGGATTTCTTGCCGAAGGTAGAGGAAGAGAAGGTAGTGGCGGCCAACCCTTAGAAGGAAGAAGATGAGCCCTTCCCTATAGTTGGCCCCAACCATAACTTCCAAACCTAGTCGCCTAATCCAAAGAGCCAAACCCTAATCTAATTAGGGTTTCCTCCATAGGTTTCTTGCCGCCTAAGCATGGTGGAGAGGAGAGATCTAGGAGCTAGCCACCTCCAAGGAAGAAGACAAGCTCATCCATAGGTTGCCCCCTCTAGCTCCACCACCTTGGCCCCAACCTAAGGAACCAAAACCCTAATTAGGGTTTCCTCCTTGAGGTTGCTTGCCGCCCAAGTAATGCTAGGCAAAACCCTAATTTCCTTAGCATCCATCATGAACCATCCATCAAACTTAGTTGCCGCCCAACCCATGCTCCCTTATATAGAACTTAGGAGAAAATTGGTTATTGATGAGGTAGCCAAAAATATAGGAACTAATTCCCAATTTTCTTGCCGCCCACCTTATCCAACCTTTCCTCTCCCTTTTATATAGAGTTAGGTTTAGGCCTTGGTTTAATCTCCACCGTCGGTTCTAGGGTTTTAATCTCAACCGTCGGATTTAGAGATTTAATCTCAACCGTCGGTTCTAGGAAATAATCCCAACCGTCAGATCTAGAGATTTAATCTCAACCGTCGGTTCTAGGAATTTAATCCCAACCGTCGGATCTAGAGATCTAATCTCCACCGTCGGTTCTAGGGATTCAATCCTAACCGTCGGATCTAGAGATTTGTTTTCCATCATTTGATCTAGACTTCATGAGGTTTATATAAGGCTACGATAGGGACCATGAGGAGGAGTTGGGTCTTGGCCACCCGATGGATCGGAACCACACAAACTTGATCCATCAATGATGTTCCATTCCACTAGAGGATCATCATCGAACTACCTCACCAACCCCCATAAATTAATATGGGCTCCATATATTATTTGTACATCCATCTCCCCGTGTTTAAGATATCGAATGTCCGTCAATTAATTGATTTACTGACCATCAATTAATTAACATCTAACTCCTCGAGTAGTACCACTCAACCTTATCATCATGTTGACTAAGTCAACCTGCAGGGTTTACATGATGAACCTTATGAGCTCCTCAAGAGGACATCATCAACCTAATATATAGGACACGGATTCCTCCTATAATCAACGGCACACCATGTAAATAATATCACTTCCCAACTTACCGGGCATATTGATTTAATCCATAGAAATCTCACCCTATGGTAAATCAAAGAAATAAATACTAAGTACATGTGCCCGTTATTATATCGGGATTAAGAGCATGTACAACATAATATCCGAGGTCCGATTCAATTATGTAGTCAGCAATAAATTGAATCACCTCTATGTCGGTCCTGCTCAATACACCGAGGTGTACTAGTGTAACTCTATGTTCAAGATAAAACAATACCAAGCTACACTACAACCATGCCAATGGTTTGTCCAAAACCATCTTGGTTGTGAGCCTCTACTTATATTCTACAAGGGACTGATAACATGATCTTCTGTGCCGCACCCAGGCACCATGTTATCTACAATGTAAAATATTAGACAATATGCACACATATAAATATAACGTGCAAACAATGATCATGTGATTCTTATTTCAAAATAAAGATGTCCATACAAAAGAGCTAGGCTTTCAGTATACATCCCAACATATGTCTCCAGCCAGTGAGAATCAGCTGCTTGGATACACCAAGGAGTATACCTCGTGCTAGTCTCAACAGAATTGATGGTGTCCAGATCCATCAATTCATCGACTCGGGATAATTCCGATACATCACAATTACACATGTAGAGATACTCACTAGTTGTGATCCAATCACAAATTCTCTCATGCTGTGAATCGTATCGTGGACATTCAGTAAATGAGTTTAAGATCCAATCAAATACATAAAACATGTATACTCAAATAGTGAATCTTTATTTATCATATAAATGGTTCATACATAAGGCGATTGCCTTAGGACATCTCTCATATATTACTAACAGTAACTAGTTCATTGGAGTGACCAGCTGTAAAACTTCATATGGTTCTCTGTATATACAGATATGTTAATAAAGTTCTTACTGTAGCTTAAGTGTGATGTTCCTTAGACTTGCGGTGTTCAAGTCATCTTAGTCATGAAGACTTATGCTTTGACATCTTGAGTAAGCATCTCCGAGGAGATGTGGACCCGGGATGATTGGGTATAAGTTGAAGTGCTCGAAGGTGTTTGAATAAACTAAAAAGAATTCACCACTACTTGTGAGGAGATGTATACCCTCGTCAGATTGTTATTAATGTCTTTGGCCAAAGAATTACTTGTTTAGAGTATGGTACTCTTGGATACGTGTACAATAACTAGAATCTGCAGGACGAGGAAATGATAATTAGGCTAGGTGTGACGTAGTCAACCTAATGGGGACTAACAAACAGACCATGTCCTGAACCAAGTGTTGAATAGTAAAAAGAGCGCAAGAGGGGGGTGAATAGCACATGTAAATCTCTTTCTTTTTCATTCAATTCGATTAAAATAATAGTAGAGTAAATACACAGTGGAAATGTAAATGACAAAGCTTGGTTTTACTTGGTCCACAGCCTACCGACTGCTAATCCAAGGCCCTTACGATCCGAGATCACGTACGGAGGCCAATTCACTAAACTAGTCTCCTCCTCGTTGGAGGTAGGAGACAACGATTACAAAACTTCAAAAATCTCGAGGTATAGAGACAAACCCTTTCTCCTCGTTACGATAAAAGCTCGATTAAGAATTGAAATACAATGTTTAAAGATCACGACAAAATGAACTAATACTGACGATAGAGAAATGGAGGTTGACCTCATGTCGTCGACATTTCGGTAGTACTTCGGCATCGTAGAGTCCTTGTGGAGTAGCAGCATTGTGAAGCTATTTAGAGAGCATGAAAGATGACCTAAAGGGGTGAAATGCCTCTTCTTTTATAGCCTTCCAACCCCGTAGACGTTGAGATTAAGTTCTATCCAAAAAGGCCACCTCATCCTAAGATGAGGGGATGAAGTTTGACTCTCATCGAAGTTGGAATTTGAATAGCAGTCGACTGATCAACCTTATCAGTCGACTGACGCCTCCAGCAGTCAACTGCCAACATCCAGTAGTCGACTATTTCTAGGGTTTCTAGCTGCAACAACAAGTTAGCTCGATAATGAAAGAAATATAAGTGAATTTGACGACCACTTATCGTCCGATCTTGACCTAGACCTTGCACGGGAAGTCTTGGTCGAATTGTCGCCTAAGGACGTCCCTGTACGGAGGACCCGACCTTGCATTTACTCACACACACGAGATTACCTTAGGTCCTTGTGACTTGCAGCTTTGCTTCAGGTCTCCACCTGGATTCTTCGGCTCTCGCCGAAGTTTTCTCGGTGTTGCCTGAACACCGTGGTTTCTCCATTTGAGATTCTACGGGTGTCGCCGACCTTCATCTTAGCTTTATCCATTCTTGCACACTTAGTTTAGCTCGTTAGACAATAATATGATCTTAGCTTTGATTCTTTGCCATAATCAAAACATAGGTTCGATTATCGGGTGCCTACTGCACGAACAATCTCCCCCTTTTTTATCTATGGAAAATCGACACAAAGTTAAGGGTAACACTTAAAGCATTAAGTGAATGAAATGAGGCATAAATCAAATGAATATTGAATATGCATAACTTAATAAGTTAGTGTGAATAACTTAGTGAGTTGGCTTCAGTAGGAGTAAAAGTAAAACTCTTTTTCAAGTCCTCCCCCTTGACCTTAGGTAAGTACTTAAAAAAAGTTCTTAGTTCTCCCCCTGAATGGTTGCTACTTAATAAGTTTAAGTATAGGCCTAAAAGTTTAAATTAAGTTTTAAATTAAGATATCAAAAGTTAACTTTTGATCTCTTAACATTGGCCTTTTCCTCCCCCTTTTACCATTAAAAAGTTTGACCATAATAAGTTAAGTTAAGTAAACAAGCTTTAATTAACTTGGCCCGATGCAAGTTAAGTTATCAAAAAATTAAAATTAATTTTAGATCCCTTAACTTTAGCCTTTTCTCCCCCTTTTGTCATAAGTCGAAAAAGGGGGGGTGGGGTTGGAAAACACATTTTGTAAAAAAAATTTATAAGTCTTAGGATGTTTCAAATACATTTTGAAAATAATAGTTTAAATATAAGCTCATCTATTGGTATGTTCAACTCTATTTGACTTGATTGATATAGAATGATCAATAAGTCCTGATTAGAATTGATTAATTTAGATAATTATACTCCATGGTTCATGTCGATGCACTGGATCTACATCTGGTACCAGGAGTAAGGTGCTAACATCTCATACCCATCTACGTGGCTAAGTTCACAAACACATTAGTCCTATGTGTTGTGAGATGTTTTGGCTCCTTAAATCTATAGGTGCATGCTTTCTAAGGTAATCACTAGGCTAGTTCCATTTGCATGAAAAATAAAAAATAGAGTATAAAGAAAAGTATAAGTTTTTATGTTCTACTCTATTACGCACATACCTAATTTATGTCTAAGCAGACTAAAATCTGCTTCGGATAAAGGTTTGGTAAACAAGTCTACTAGGTTCAATTTAGACTCCACGTATTCGAGTTGTATGGTCCCGTTTGCTACATGTTCTCGAATAAAGTGGTGTTTGACCTCTATATGTTTGGTTGTAGAATGACATATTGAGTTCTTGGTTAAATTAATTGAACTAATGTTATCGATGAATATATTAGTGTTGTTAAAATTTAGGTTAAAGTCGTGGAGAGTGTGCTTCATCCAAAGAAGCTGAGCTACACACTCACCCATCGCGACGTATTTGACTTCCGTGGTAGATAAGGCAACACAGTGTTGCTTTCTACTGCACCAAATAACTAGACTTGAGCCGAGAAGTTGACAACAACCACTCGTGCTCTTTCTATTGAGTTTACTATTGGCATAGTCTAAGTTGGAGTAGCCGATTTGTTCGAACTCGATAGATTTAGGGTACCAAATCCCTATATTTAGTGTACCCTTTAGGTATCTAAGGATGCTTTTAACTAGCATTAGGTGATGTGAGCAAAACATATAGGCTTTTAGGAGTAGTTTTTTCTGACATCTCATTGCATTTTATGTTAGTTTCATGCATATGTTACTCTATTTTGCACGCATTCCCTATTTTCTGGGTTGGAGATATGCTCTTTGTACTTTTGTGTGCATGATAGCATTTCATCGGAAAACAACGCACTTTTGGAGCATAAATGGAGCAATTTGTGGAGCACGGAACTTAGGGAACATGCACTGGCCATGTCCCAAGACTTGGGCATGTTTTCGAAGCGAAACGGACCAAAACAGAGGCTCTAGGAAAAGACACAGCCAGGTTGTGTGAAAACACACGACCGTGCCTTTTTTCCAGCTTATTTTTTAGCCATGATTTCAGTCATTTTCCAGCCTTGCACATGGCCTGGCCTTGTGAAATTCACATGGCCTGCCCGTGTGACGACGCCGCAAATTCGATGAAATAGGATTTTTCAAGCATTTATGGAAAGCCGGAGCCGCCTCTATATATAGGAAACTTGTCTAAGAGGCTAGGGATCACGAGAGAGCCGCCGTAGGGCTCCCAAACCTTAGGAGGAGGCACGATGGCTAGGACGGCACGCCGAAGCCTTAAAAAGCTTCGGTAACTCGCAATGGGGAGAAGAAACATCGCCGGAGGTCCATGCCTTGCACTTCAACACCGGAGAGAAGACCACGAAAGCATTGTAATTCTTTGTTCCTGCATTTTATTCCTTATGTATTCGAACATAGATATGCTTTGTGATTCTTTCTTCATATACATGGAGTAGTACTTTCAATTCTAGGATTAGGGAGTAGCTTGTGTACACATACAATGTTGGTTCATGTTAAATTCTGCCTTTAAGTTTGATTTGACAATTGGTAGTTGTTTTTACTATATCTATGCATGTTTGGTTTTCTATCTGCTGTGCTTAGGTGATACGAGGGGTGACAACCCTCGTATCTAAGATTTAGGGGATTTTATATAAGGAACCTAGGGGTAAACATGATCTCCTGTAACTGTGGGAAGAAGGGTGGAGTGAAATCAAAAATGGTTCACCGTAGGGATTGATTTGGCATCCTCGTACCGTCTATCTTGTCCTTTTAGGTGGAGGTAGCTCCCGATAGATGCAGCAGCTCTGCGGGAGAGTGTATGATGTCCCATCCACAAAACCATAGCTAAACATCTAGACAATGCCAATTGACAACATTGTTTTGTGATACACAAGCAAAATCAAAGACCTAGAATCTCCTTTGAAGACCTCGACACACTCTTTTCCTCCTCCGTGTTACACCGTATAGAGTAAAGTCCACCGACATCACTCACCAATTGAAACCTCTTAGAGTTACGTCCAAAAAATTTCAACCATTGAAAATATTTGGTATTCGAATCCCAGTCCCTCTGGGATCGATAATCTTTATTACTTGACGACATCCATGCACTTGCGGTCGTTGAGCGCGAGCGCGCACTTTGAGTTTTTGATGATCTCCATTGCGAGATTTGAGATCGCTTTCATGCGCATTAAGTTTTTGGCGTCGTTGCCGGGGACTGATCGATTCGATATCGAATTGAAAAGTGGATAATTGGATCGGACTTAGGCTAGATTTATTTTCTTGTTTTATTTTATATTATTTCAGTTTTATTTCATTTTATATTTTTTCTTAATTACATCTTTATTTCTTTTAGTTTTTAGTAGTGCTCTAGTTTAATAAAAAAAAAGGAGACTCTTGGCGACCCACTACTATTCCTTTCCTTATCCATAATTTCCTGTGTATAACAATGCATGCTTTTAGTCATGATTATGGTCAATTAAATGCTATAAGTTTTGATAACATTTATTGTGAACATTGTGGTGAAACATTGCATACCATTAACGATGGTCCGGATATATTCAAACCTTCACAATTTAAACAAGATGTCACCTACAATTACAACCAGTGGCCACAAGATGATTTCTATTCATATAGTTATGACCCTGGGTACTTAAACCCTCAATATTTTCCGCCTAAATCCCGACTTGAATAGAACAAACGTCGAACGATGAATTCTGACGGTGGCATTCGCAGATAGAGACTCAATATCATTTCCAAAATGAGAACGAGAGCTATGAGTCACCATTCAACTTTTATCAAGAACCAAGCCCCCACTTAGAAGCTCCGCTAGATAATTTTACTAGGGAATACGAGGAGCATAGCCAACAATTTGTGGAGATTGTGGAATGAGATCTAGCAAGAGAAGAAACCAAACGACTAGAAGGTGGCTTTGATGATTGGATTAAATAGAATATGACAGAGACTCACTTTGAGCGAATGGATGAGGAGGACGTAGATGACATTGGAAGTAAAGAAAGACAATCCATTCAATCTCCACTAGAAGGAGAACTTGAGGATTATATAATTGATACTTTAATCGAGGAGTACATTGCTTCAATCAAAACACCTCCTAACCTCAAGGGTCTATAAGAGCTTGCCTTAACCCTCACCAAAACTTTAGTTTCCAATAACAAAGCCGACCAAGTGATTTGTAATGATAATATTTCATTCGACATGATAGAATCTGCTAATAAATATTTGGGTGAGAATATTTGTGGTGAGTTACATTATTTACAGCATATGGATGAAATAGAATATCATGACTAAACTCCTGATGATTCTCTAAAGATAAGCATGTTCACTCTCAAACCAAGGAAGGCAGCCAATAAATATCTTACCCCTCCACAAGCAAGATTTAAGAGATATGGTGATAAGGGATCACAAGGGAGGAGGCATAAGATGAGCAAATATCTTGCTCCCCCACGAGCAAGATTCGAATGCCTCAAATGAAATGTAAGAATAAGGTCGAGCTAAAAGACCTTAAATAAAGCGCTTCTTGGGAGGCCACCCAAGTTTAGATTTTGTGTTTATTTCTTATTAGTTTATTGCATTCGTTTGTTAAGAACTTTAATCTATAATCGTTTAGCGTGTTGCATTTGAATTAGGACTAGAAAGAACTTGCTAGGTAAAAAAAATGTCATTTTAAGTTTATACGATGAAGTGAGTAAGTGAAATCATACCATTGAGCACCACGAGAAAAGAAACAATGGGTGTACGGCTAGGCCGTGTGTTTTCACACGACCGTGCCTTGACTTCCAGAGTCGCACACAGTCAGGCAGTGTGTTTTCACACGGTCGTGCCCAAACTTCCAGATGTTGCGATGTATACTGAAAAGTCTATCTTTTGTATGAACATCTTTATTTTGAAATAAGAATCACACGATCATTGTTTGCATAATTATGGTTATGAATTTTGTCTAATACATTATATTGTAGATAACATGGTGCGTAGTGTCACACAGGAGATCATGTT
Organism: Wurfbainia villosa; assembly: GCA_025175895.1. NCBI lineage: Eukaryota > Viridiplantae > Streptophyta > Magnoliopsida > Zingiberales > Zingiberaceae > Wurfbainia > Wurfbainia villosa. Next base: position 32,209,936 of record CM045995.1, read on the forward strand.
ATCAGTTCCTTGTAAAGTATAAGAAAAGGCTCATAACCGAGATGGTTTTGGACAAACCATTGGCATGGTTGTAGTGTGATTTGGTATTGGTTAGTCTTGACCATAGAATTACACTACTACACTTTGTGTGTATTGAGCAGGACCAACTTAGAGGTGATTCGATTTATTGCTAACTTCATAATCGAATCAGACCTCAGATATTATGTTGTACATGCTCTTAATCCCGATATAATAACGGGCACATATACTTAGTATTCATTTCTTTGATTCACCAATGAGTGAGATTTATAGAGTAAATTGATAGGCTCGGTAAGTTGGGAAATGATTTTATTTATATGGTGTTCCATAGATTATAGTAGGAAACCGTGTCCTATATATTAGGATGATGATGTCCCCTTGAGGAGCTCATAAGGTTAATCATGTAAACCCTGCAGGTGGACTTGGTCTGGCATGATGATAAGGTTGAGTGGTACTACTCAAGGAGTTAGATGTTGATTAATTAATTGTCAGTAAATTAATTAATTGACGGACATTTGAGATCTTAAACACGGGGAAATAAATGTACAAATAATATATGGAGCCCATATTAACTTATGGGGGTTGGTGAGGTCGATCGATGATAATATTCTCGTGGAATGGATTATCATTAATGGATCAAACTTTATTTGGGCTTGATCCATTGGGTGGCCAAGATCCAACTCCACCTCATGGTCCCTATTGTAGCATATTAAAACCTCATGGAGCCTAGATCCGATGATGGAAAATAAAATGCTAGACCCGACAGTGGAGATTAAATCTCTAGATCCGACGGTTGTGATTAAATCTCTAGATGCGACGGTTGAGATTAAATTCCTAGATCCGATAGTGGAGATTAAAAGGAGGCTTAAGCCTAACTCTATAAAAGGAGGCTAAGGCTTGGGCGTGGATGACACTTTGGGAGATTAGGGTTTTGGAGCTTGGCTTGAGAGGAGAGGTGGGTGGCGGCAACCCTATGTTTTATCCATCCTTGTGGACGGCGGAAAACACAAGACTAGGGTTTGGTGTTTTCCTTGGCTGACGGCATCAACACCACCCTCTCTCTCTAGATCGATGGCAACTCCTCTCTCTCTCTTTCTCTCTCTAGGTTGGCTGGCGACAACCTTCCTTCAAGGCTGGCCGACACTCCTCCACCTCTCTTTGGGCCGGCGGCAAGCTTCAAGTTTGGAGCTTGTTGGTTGGTCCTAGATAGAGTAGAGTTTTTTTTTATAATCATCCTTTGTTCAGGGTGAAAAAAGAAAGGAAGATTAGAGATCTAGGAGGATTCGACTTTTGGTAGATCGTCGCCCACACGACGTCCAAAAGGAGGAAGGAAATACAATAAAAGATTGAGAGGTATAATGCTTGTTTATGATCTTTTCTTATTATATGCATGTTGTATGTTTTGTTATGTGGCTAATTTACTTTGACCCCGAATACAAACGCAAAAACAGGTGATCCGTACATTGTCTATTCCACGGCTATTCGAAGAATAGAGGTAGGTTGCTTGAACAAGTTTGTTCAAGTGACCACTCTAATCGAATAGCACGACGATGAAAAAGTTGCTTGGGTAATCCCTTTTTGTCTAGGATTAATTATAATTAATCCGGGGATGTAGATGGGATCGCCATGAAGAAGTGACCTAGTTGAAGTGGGAAGCAAAGTTTCCTACCTTCAAGTGGTATCAGAGCCATAGTTTCGGGTTTTGTGTGTTTAGGATTCGGTTACTTTTATGCACTTTTCATATATTATATGTGTCGGATAATAGTAGGATGTGCATAGGTTAACTTTTTGGTTGCAGGCATAGGATCCAACTATTATGCCCATATGTGTGTATGTGATTGTATGTGTGTAATTGCATATTATTTGAATCCTCGGGGTTGACGAGGCTAGAATTTAATTTTTGTAATTAAGTACGACATTGTTTAGCGACTCTTTTTATTTTAGTTTAATTTCGATCTAGATTTCATGTACACTCCTTCAAGGAGTATCAGATCGATGGATGTAAATTAAAATAGTTATTCTAGGCTCGGATCTCCGGATGGCTTGTACATGGCGTAGGGAGGTGCGGATGAGATGGCGATACGACAGGAGGCATATTGGAGACAAAAGCCATAATAGTTGGAAAATATTTCTTTTTCATATTTATTGCTTATTATTTGATATGCATGTCGTAAGCTAGAAAATTCCTCAATTTTAAATTACTAAGTGGGAGAGGGATATTTTTATAAATTCCCATGGCCTCCATTACGATTTGACATGTGATGCAAACAAACTTGCGCGTCGGCTCTGAGTGCCTTCCTTCACATCGGATGAGTTTTTTTTTTATCACAAGGTCGAATATGATTATAGGAAATTATTAAGGAGCGTGTGTACTTCCCCATCGGAAGGCACATAACCCGAGATAATTACCTTGGTACAGAGTAATGATAAACACTTAGATACAAATAGAAGTATCCTCCCCATAGGAGTCACTACTTTTATTTGTAGGGCCGAAGAGGAACAAACTATTAATTTTATTTGTCAAAAAGTTCGGTTGACAAAATAGTAAAATTAATGGGTAAAACCTCCCCTTACAAATGTAGAATTCGTATACGTCCACACTTTCATGACATACGATATTCTCGGTGTTTTGAGGTGTTGGTTGATTTTAAAATTTTATTATTTGAGGAATCAATAATTTTTTGAAATCTAATGTTTTGATCTATGTGATTCTTAGTTTTTTTCAAAATGACTTTCAACCCGCTTGCTGTGATACTGAATGAAAATAAACTTACTGGACCCAATTATGTTGATTGAAAGAGGAATCTTGACATTGTCTTGACTACTGAGGAATACAAAAATGTACTCCTCGAATAGTGCCCTCTTAAGCCTGCGGATGATTCTGAGGAAAAGGAGAAGAAGAGTTATAAGAAGTGGATTAAGGCTAATGAGATGTTGCGATGTTACATTTTGACATATATGTCAAATGTACTGCAACATCAGCATCAAGCCATGTCCACTGCTTATGACATGATGTTCAATCTCAAAGAGCTTTTCGGACCCCATAATCATGCTGCTAGGAAGGAAGCAATGAGGAACTTGATGACAACCACCATGATCGAGGAAACACCCGTGAGGGATCATGTTCTCAAGATGATGGATCATTTGAATAAGCTTGAAGTCCTCGGAGCTGAGATCGATGGGGAAACCCAAGTCGATATCATTCTCCAATCTCTACCTAGGAGTTTTGAGAAGTTTCACCTAAACTACAACATGAACAAAAGGTTGTATTCGTTGGCGGAGCTTCTGACAGAACTCTAGGTGGTAGAGGGGCTTTTTCGTCAAAGTGCTCAGGCACAGGCTATGGTTGCCCAAAAGGTTTCTACTTCTAAGCCAAAAGGCATGAAGAAGAAGAAATAAGCTGGGGAAAAGGTGGCGGGAGGAACTCAGGGAGAAGTGAAGAAGCCGAAAGGCAAGTGTTTCACTTGCAAGTAGACTGGACACTGGAAGAAGGACTGCCCCAACCGAAAGCAGAACAAAGGTATATCTTTTGGTCTAGTTGTTGAAACATGTTTAGCGGTGTTATCTATCGGCACCTGGTGTGTAGATACGGGAGCCACTGATTATGTCTACAATACTTACAGGGGTTCCAGGAAACCAGACGACTGACTGAGGGGGAGATTACCGTATATTTGGGTGATGCCACGAAGGTGGCGGCTATTACAGTGGGAGATCTTTATTTGTCTTTTGAGAGGAATAAATTTTTGGTTCTTAAAAATTGCCTTTATGTACCTTTATTTAGAAAGAATTTGATTTCGGTTTCTAAATTGTTTATGGATGGATATTCTATTTCTTTTAATGACAGAGTTATTATAAAAAGGAGTAGGGATATTATTTGTTCTGGTGCATTGATAGGAAATTTATATACACTTGAACCAAAAGCTCCTACGATGCAAATAGAAGTGAATAACTCATCCTCTAATTCCAATAAGAGAAAAGAATCTTCGAAGATGAACCAAACATATCTTTGGCATCTAAGGCTAGGTCATATTAACCTAAATAGAATTCAAAGGTTGGTAGCTAATGGACCTCTGCATTCATTAGTGGTGGAAGATTTTCCAACCTACGAATCTTGCTTGGAGGGTAAAATGACCAAGAGGCCTTTTAAGGCCAAGGGCTATAGACCCAAAGATGTGTTGGAGTTGATTCATTCTGATTTGTGTGGTCCTATGTCTATCCAGGCAAGAGGTGGTTTTGAATATTTCATTTCTTTCATTGACGATTATTCAAGATATGGATACATTTACTTGATGCACCGCAAGTCTAAATGTTTTGACAAGTTTAAAGAATTTAAGGCTGATGTGGAGAAACGTCAAGGTAAAAGTATCAAGATACTACGATCTAATCGTGGTGGTGAGTACCTCTTGGGAGAGTTTAGGAATTACTTATCACAGGCTGGGAATCAATCCCAATTGTCTGCACCTGGCACACCCCAACAGAATGGTGTAGCAGAGCGAAGGAATAGGACTCTTATGGAGATGGTTAAATCGATGATGAGTTATTCTGAGTTGCCAGATTCGTTATGGTGATATTCTCTAGATACGACATTGTATATTCTGAATTTGGTACCATCTAAATCAGTGCCTTCTACTCCCATAGAATTGTGGACTGGGCAAAAAACTAGTCTAAGACATATTCGGATTTGGGGGAGTCCTGTACATGTGCTGAAGGCAGATGCTGGTAAGTTGGAACCTCGTACAGAAGTATGCATGTTCGATGGCTATCCTAGAGGAACAAAATAAGGTTTGTTTTGTAGTCCTAGAGATCAGAGGGTAATCGTTAGCACGAACGCAAGATTTCTAGAGGAAGACTATGTGATGAACCACAAGCCCATGAGTAAGATTGTTCTTGAGGAATTGAAAGGGGAAGTCACTACTTCAGTACCACCGGTACAAGAGGATATACCACAAGTCACTGCACCACATGTCACAGAGGATACATAGGTGATACCTCATCGTAGTGGGAGGGTTGTGAGACAGCCTGATAGATTCATGTTCTTGAGAGAATCTTCAGATTTGGTCCATAGCGAACATGAACATGATCCCTGGACATATGACGAGGCAATCCAAGATAAAGATGTGGTATCTTGGCAAAGTGCAATGAATGCTGAGATTAAATCTATGGATTCAAATCAGGTATGGGAGCTAGTAGAACCACCCAATGGTGTAAAAGCCATTGGATGTAAGTGGATCTACGAAAGAAAGAGATGAATAGACGGGAAGGTTGAGACCTTCAAAGCGAGACTTGTAGCAAAGGGGTATACTCAAAAAGAGGGTATCGATTATGAGGAGACCTTTTCGCTGGTAGCCATGCTTAGGTCTATTCGAATTATCTTATGTATTGCTACTCATATGGATTATGAGGTATGGCAGATGGATGACAAGACAACTTTCCTTAATGTAAGTCTTGTGGAAAACATCTATATGAAGCAATAAGAGGGATTCATTGCAAAGGGCAAAGAGCATCGTGTATGCAAGCTTAATCGATCCATTTATGGATTGAAGCAAGCTTCGAGATCTTGGAACATCTACTTTGATGAGGTAATCCAGTCTTATAGATTTTTTCAAAGTCCGGATGAGTCTTGTGTATACAAGAGATGTGACGGAAACATAGTGGTATTTCTTGTACTATATGTAGATGACATTTTGTTAATTGGCAAAAATGGTAAGGTATTATCGGACGTAAGGGTATGGTTGTCCAAACAGTTTGATATGAAGGACTTGGGAGAAGTGGGACACATCCTTGGGATAAAGGTTATAAGGGATCGTAGGAAAAGGATGTTATGTTTATCTCAAGCTTCATACATAGACACCATTATGAATCATTTTAGCATGCAGAACTCCAAAAAAGATTTTCTACCTTTCAAACATGGAGTTCCTTTATCTAAGGAGAAGTGTCCTAGAACATCTGAGGAGATGAAGGTTGTTCCTTATGCTTTGACAATAGGAAGCCTCATGTATGCTATGCTATGTGTGAGATCGGATATCTGCTTTGCCGTCAGCATGGTTAGCAGATATCAGAGTAATCCAGAACAGGGACATTGGACTGCAGTAAAGCATATATTGAGGTACCTGAGAAGGACTAGGGATTATATGCTAGTATACTAGGCATACCAATTACTCCCTGTGGAATACACAGATTCCGACTTCCAATCAGATAGGGATTACAGTAAGTGTACCTCAGGTTTTGTGTTTACATTGGGAGGTGGAGCCATTGTTTGGAGGAGTGTCAAGCGGAAATGCGTGGCAGACTCCACCATGGAAGCTGAGTATGTGGCAGCCTCTAAGGCAACAAAAGAAGTTGTATGGCTCAGGAACTTCTTGATGAACTTGGATGTGATCCCTAGTTTGCCCAGAACTATCACAATTTATTGTGATAATAGTGGTGCAGTTGCAAACTCAAAGGAACCACGAGCCTATAAGGCAAGTAAACACATAGAGCGCAAGTACCACCTGATACGAGAAATCATAAAGAGAGGAGAAGTTGTTATGGCCAAGATTGCATCGGAGGATAACCTGGCAGATCCTTTCACTAAGGCCCTTCCAGCGAGAGCTTTTGATAGGCATGTGGATGAATGGGAATCAGATGTATGGCAGTTTGAGGACAGCATAGTCTTTTAGTATAAATGGGAGATTGTTGGGATTTATATTGAAAAAATCTATCTTTTGTATGAACATCTTTATTTTGAAATAAGAATCACATGATCATTGTTTGCATATTTATGGTTATGCATTTTGTCTAATACATTACATTGTAGATAACATGGTGTGTAGTGTCACACGGGAGATCATGTTATCAGTTCCTTGTAAAGTGTAAGTAAAGGCTCACAACCGAGATGGTTTTGGATAAACCATTGGCATGATTGTAGTGTGATTTGGTATTGGTTTATCTTGACCATAGAATTACTCTAGTACACTTTGTGTGTATTGAGCATGACCGAATTAGAGTTGATTCGATTTATTGCTGACTAGATAATCGAATCGGACCTCAGATATTATGTTGTACATGCTCTTAATCCCGATATAATAACAGGCACATATACTTAGTATTCATTTCTTTGATTCACCAATGAGCGAGATTTATAGAGTAAATCGATAGTCTCGATAAGTTGGAAAATAATATTATTTATATGGTGTGTCGTTGATTATAGGAGGAAACCGTGTCCTATATATTAGGATGATGATGTCCCCTTGAGGAGCTCATAAGGTTCATCATGTAAATCCTGCAGGTGGACTTGGTCCGACATGATGATATGGTTGAGTGGTACTACTCATGGCGTTAGATGTTGATTAATTAATTGTCAGTAAATTAATTAATTGACGGACATTCGAGATCTTAAACACGGAGAGTTAAATGTACAAATAATATATGATGCCCATATTAACTTATGGGGGTTGGTGAGGGAGATCAATGATAATCCTCTAGTGGAATGGATTATCATTAATGGATCAGACTTTATGTGGGCTTGATCCATTGGGTGGCCAAGATCCAACTCCTCCTCATGGTTCCTATTGTGTCCTATTATAACCTCATGGAGCCTAGATCCAATGATGGAAAATAAAACTTTAGATTCGACGGTGGAGATTAAATCTCTTGATCTGATGGTTGAGATTAAATATCTAGATCCGATGGTTGAGATGAAATCCCTAGATCGAACAGTGGAGATTAAAAGGAGGCTTAAGCCTAACTCTATAAAAGGAGGCCAAGGCTTGGGCGTGGATGACACTTTGGGAGATTAGGGTTTTGGAGCTTGGCTTGAGAAGAGAGGTGGGTGGAGGCAACCCTATGTTTTGTCCATCCTTGTGGGCGACGTCAAACACAAGACTAGGGTTTGGTGTTTTCCATGGCCGGCGGCATCAACACCACCCTCTCTCTCTAGATCGGTGGTAGCTCCTCTCTCTTTGTTTCTCTCTCTAGGTTGGCTGGCGGCAACCTTCCTTCAAGGTTGGTCGTCACTATTCCACCTCTATTTGGGCCGGCGGCATGTTTCAAGTTTTAAGCTTGTTTGTTGGTCCTAGATAGAGTAGAGTTTTGTTTTATAATCTTCCTTTGTTCGGGGTGAACAAAGAAAGGAATATTGGTGATCTAGAAGGCTTTGACTTTTGGAAGATCGTCGCCCACACGACGTCCAAAAGGAGGAAGGACATACATTAGAAGATCGAGAGGTATAATGCTTGTTTATGATCTTTTCTTATTATATGCATGTTGTATGTTTTGTTATGTGGCTAATTTACTTGGACCCCGAATACAAACGCAAAAATCGGCGATCCGTACATCGTCTATTCCGCGGCTATTCGAAGAATAGAGATAGGTTGCTTGAACAACAAGTTTGTTCAAGTGACCACTCTAATCTAATAGAATGACGATGAAACGGTTACTTGGGTAATACCTTTTTGTCTAGGATTAATTTATTTAATCCGGGGACGTAGACGGGATCGACATGAATAAGAGACCAAGTTGAAGTGGGAAGTAAAGTTTCCTACCTTCACCAGAGGCGCACACCGTCAAGCCATGTGATTTCACATGGTCGTGTCGCGCCCCTAGTCCACTTGAAAAGCCTACACCTGCACCGTTTTCTTTTTCTTGTTTTGAGCAGAATGCAGGTACTTCTGCCTATGATCTCTCGGAGTTTCGATCGCGCCTCGATGACATATATGCTGAGCAGCAAATGCAGGGGCAGCGATGGGATGATCATAGCTCCTATACACAGGCGGAGTTTATAGGCTTACGGGAGCACTTCCAGTGGGTCGAGGACTTCTACGACAAGGCTCGTATTTACTTTCAAGAGGAGGATGCTCGACGGCAGGACGAGGCCACCTAGTACCAGGAGATGCGACAGCATATGCGTGCCCAACAGGCATAGTGGGTCCGGGAGGAGGAGCACAGAGCTGTCGTTGCATCCACCAGCTCTCAGATTGAGCACATGTACATGTGACATCAGCGACTTAGCACCAGGTTCTCCCAGGATCCAGAGATGCCCAGGCTCCCAGACTTTCCACCTTGTCCATCATACTAGAGGTATATTTTCATTTAAGTCTGGGGAGGGGGGGGAGACCCTATAGTTTATTTTGTTTTGTTTCCTCACAGTAGTTTCTTTTTTGGTATTTTCATTCATTTATTCATGCATGTGTTGTTGAGTTTCTTTCAGTACTTAATTTTTGTTATCTGTAAAGATACCTCAGTAGTATTTTTGAAAGTTGCTCGCATGAGTTGTTCCCATAGGTAGCTTAACCTCATTTATCTCGTGGTATTTTATTTTATTCGCTCTATTTAATGTTCTACACTTACACTGGTAAGCTTTATTTTTACACTTACATATGTCGAACGTTCTAAAAGGGAGAATCTAGTACATAACAAGTTATGATTCATCTCAGTAGTCTAGTACTTTAGAATCCATAGGTGACTCTAGGTTTAGCATTTTAGTTACTGGAGATGCTCGGATTGTTTAAGCCCATTCGAAAAAATCAAAATCCCAGTGAGCCAAAAAATAAAAGAAAATAAAAAAAAGAGAGAGATAGAAAAAAATAAATGAAAAAGAAAACAAAGAGAAAAAAAAAGAGAGAAGATTATGAGGGATAAAAAAATAGTGGTTGTGGGTGGAAATGACTAGGTGCCCCTTTGAGACCGAGTTAGGCTACTCGGGAAACACCTACCAATTTCTCTCAATACCGAGCATGCCTTTGAGACTTTATGCTAGATCTAAGGAATGACCCTCGCTTTGGGCAGGTAAGTGCCTAAGAGCCAGAAACCTTAGAAAAGCTATGGGATGACGACTTAACTCACCATGCAACGAGTAGCCCCTAAGAATGATTCACTTAGTACGAGCACGAGTAGCGAACTTAGTGAATTTGTAGAACATATTTATTTTTCTTTGATTGCAAATACCACTTGATAAATTTATTTAACATGATAATTATGGAACAATATCTTTTTAAAATTTCATGGCACTGAGGTTTGTTTGAGGACAAGCAAAGATTTAAGTCTGGTGGAAGTGATGTCACCAAAACATATAGGGTTTTAGGAGTAGTTTTCGCTCACATTTCATTACATTTTATGTTAGTTTCATGCATATGTTACTCTATTTTGCACGTATTTCCTATTTTCTTGTTCGGAGATCTGTTCTTTGTACTTTTGTGTGCAAGATAGCATTTCATGGGAAAACAACGCACTTTTGGAGCATAAATGGAACAATTTGTGGAGCACGAATCTTAGGGAACATGCACTGGCCATGTCTCAAGACTTGGGCAAGTTTCCAAAGTGAAACAGATCAAACCGGAGGCTCCAGGAAAAAACACGGCATGCCTTTTTTCTAGCTTATTTTTCAACCCTAATTTCACCCATTTTCCAGCCTTGCACATGGCCTGGCCTTGTGAAATTCACATGGTCATGTGGCGGCGCCACAAATTCGACGAAATAGGGTTTTTCAAGCATTTATGGAAAGCTGGAGCTACCTCTATTTATAGGAAACTTGTATAAGAGGATAGTGATCACGAGGGAGTCGCCCTAGGGCTCCTAAACCATAGGAGGAGGCACAACGGCTAGGACGACATGCCGAAGCCCTAAAAAGCTTCGGTAACTCGTTAGGGGGAGGAGAAATGTCGCTGGAGTTCGACACCTTGCACTTCAACGCCGGAGAGAAGACCACGAAAGCATTGTAATTCTTTGTTCCTGTATTTTTTTCCTTATGTATTCGAACATAGACATGCTTTGTGATTCTTCCTTCATATACATGGAGTAGTAATTTCGATTCTAGGATTAGGGAGTAGCTTTTGTACACATACAATGTTTGTTCATGTTAAATTCTGCCTTTGAGTTTGATTTGACAATTGGAAGTTGTTTTTACTATATCTATGCGTGTTTAGTTTTCTATCTGCTGTGCTTAGGCGATACGAGGGGTGACAACTCCGTATCTAAGATTTAGGAAATTTTATATAACGAACCTAGGGGTAAACCTGATCTCCTGTAACTGTGGGTAGAAGGGTGCGGTGAAATCGGAAATGGTTCATCGTAGGGATTGATTTGGCATTCTCGTACCGTCTATCCCATCCTTTTAGGTGGTGGTAGCTCCCGATTGATGCGGTGGCTCTGTGGGAGAGTGTATGATGTTCCTTCCAAAAAACCATAGCTAAACGTCTAGACAACGCCAATTGATAACATTGTTTTGTGATACACAAGCGAAACTGAAGTCCTAGAATCTCCTTTTAAGACCTCGGCACACTCTTTTCCTCCTCTGTGTGACACTGTATAGAGTAAAGTCCAACGACATCCATCACCAATCGAAACCTCTTAGAGTTACGTCCGAACAATTACAACCACTAAAAATATTTAGTATTCGAATCCCAGTCCCTGTGGGATCGATAATCTTTATTACTTGATGACATCCGTGCACTTGCGGGCATTGAGCGCGAGTGTGCACTTTGAGTCTTCGACGGTCTCCGTTGCGAGATTTGAGATAGCGTTCGTGCGCATCATTAGGTGTGACACCTTAGCACAAGTTTGAAATCTTATGCACATACTTACTGTGAATGATATATCGAGTCGACTCACAGTTAAGTACAAGAGACTACCTATTGCGCTCCTATAGTGTTTAAGGTCTATTGGTTTGCCTTCTAAGTCTTCTCTTATATTAACATTTGTGACCAATGGTGTATTTATTGCCTTAGCATTTCGCATTCCGAATCGATTAATTAATTCCTTAGTGTATTTATGTTGGTGCAAGTAAATTTCTTGTTTAGTTTGTTTAATTTGTAATCCGAGGAAAAATGTTAATTCTCCTACTAAGTTCATTTCAAATTCACTTTCCATTAGTGAAATGAACTCATTTAGTAGGATTGAGTTGGTTAGCCCAAAAATTATGTCGTCTATGTAAATTTGGGTAATAAAGATTTCTTTGCCTACAAATTTTACGAAGAGGGTTGGGTCGACTAGGCCTTGGCTAAACCCTTTAGACTTGAGATAAATAGAAAGTCTTTCATACCAAGCTCTAGTAGCTTGTTTTAGTCTATATAGGGCTTTCTTAAGTTTAAAAACATGTTTAGGTTTGTCTAAGTTTTCAAATCCTAGGGGTTGGCTAATATAGACTTCTTCCTTGATAATTCCATTAAAGAATATTGATTTCACATCCATTTGAAATAGTTTAAATCCTCGATGTGTAGCGTAGGCTAATAACATTCTGATTGATTCTAGTCTAGCTATAGGGGCAGAGGTTTCATCATAATCTAACCCCTCTACTTGACTAAATTCTTTTGCAACCAATCTCGCTTTATTTCTAACTACTTCACCTTTGTCATCGAGTTTTTTCCGGAATACCCACCTTGTTCCAATAATCGATTTACCTTTAGGTGGTGGTACTAATTCCCAAACTTCGTTCCTAGTGAATTGAGCTAGCTTTTCTTGCATAGCAATAATCCAATCGGGATCAAGAAGAGATTGTTCAATTGATTTGGGTTCGATTTTTGAGATTAACGAGATTTGACTATGGTTTCGGTATGATGCTATAGTTCGAACCCCTAGGTTTGGATCACCTATCACTTGATCAATAAGATGATTCGATTGTAACCTAGATTGGCTCGGGTTAGGATTTGCACTAGACTCAATTTCATGGTCAGATTCGGGTCTAGTATGAATTGGTTCATCAATTTGTTCTACTTCAGGTTTTGTAGTTTTATCTCCTTCATCGAATAATACATTAATGGGTTCTTCAATTTTTAGGGTTTCATTATTGTAGACTCTATAAGCTCTACTTGTGGTTGAGTATCCTAGGAATATTTCGGTATTCATTTTTGAGGTGAATTTGCCTAAGTAATTTTTAGTATTTAGGATATGTACCCTACATCCAAATACCCTAAAGTATTTAATGTTAGGTACTTTATCATGGTAGATTTCATATGAGGTCTTAAGGTGCCTCTTGACTAGTAGGTTTCTATTTTGGATATAGCACGCCGTACTAACGGCTTCTGCTCAAAACCTATTAGGAAGGTTGTATTCATTCAACACGGTTCTAGTAGCTTCTTGTAGGGTTCTATTCTTTCGCTCAACTAGACCATTTTGTTGTGGGGTTCTAGGATAGGAGAACTCATGGTGGTATCCGTTTAGGTTATAGAAGTCGGTGAACATATGGTTTTCGAATTCACCACCATGATCGCTTCTAAGTCTTTTAATCTTAAGGTTCTTTTCATTTTCTATTAATTTACATAAGTTGGTAAGTTGGTCTAAGGTATCACTTTTGTGTTTAAGGAACCTAACCCAAGTGAACCAAGAGTAGTCGTCAATTATGACTAAGCAAAATTGACTCCCATTTAGTGACTTGGCTCCATGAGAATTGAATATATCCAAGTGTAGGAGCTCAAGCACACTTTTGGTTCATTCTTGGTTAGTTAGTTGATGTTGTGCCCTAGTTTATTTACCTTGTTGACAAGCATTACAAAATTTATAATCCAAATTGTTAAGGTTTGGCAAGCCTCTGACTAAACCACTCTGACTCACCTTGTGAATGAGTCTTGGGTGCGAGTGGACGAGTCGTCATGCCACAACCAGGATTCCTCTTGTTGTGTCATTAGACACTTGGATGAGGAGTTAGGTAAATTAATGATGTATATATTGCTATTCCTAGTTCCTTTAAGTATTGTTTTAAAGGTTTCATTAGTTTTAATTAAGCATTCATTTTCTAAGAATATAACCTTATAGTTGTTGACACACAATTGACTTACACTAAGTAGATTATACTCAAAATTTTTGACTAATAAAACATTTCAAATTGTAAAGTTAGAGTTTAGCTCAATATCACCTGATCCGATCATTTTGAGCTTGCTGTTGTTTCCGAAAGCTACCGATCCTTGACTTTTGAATCTAAGATTCGAAAATTTCAGTAGGTCTCCGGTCATGTGTCGGGAGCACCCACTATCCAACATCCATTGATCCTACACATATAGTAGTTGGATTGGATATTGGAATTTGAGATTTGGTTGAAGTTTATTAGTCCTAGATTCATCTCACCCTTTTCTACATGATCAAACATGTTATCCTTATGTGTTCTGTGAGATGACTTCAATTTTACTTGATTAAATTTAATGAATTGAAACTAATCAACCTTGGGTTAGATTTGGATTTAACCCTAAGCTCGTCAAATAACTTTTTCGAGAAGTTGGCTTTTTGATCGTGACGAGGCACATAGGCCTTCTTTGATCGGAACAATAACCACTTCCTTAGACAAAGCAAAACTCAAGAAATTGATTACTTGAGTCACTTAATATTACTTCCCGGTTTAACTAGTTAAAAATACGATGAGTTAGCTTCAGCTAGTTCAACTTAGTCGAGTGCACCAAGCAAGATATGCTTTATCTAGTTCGGACGCATAAGACTCCGTTTCTCTAACATACTATCATCTCGCCGCATCTTACTACTATGTTGTCAAGATTAACGATTTATTGACCCTATCTAGCCGTTCTAAAAATTAAAACAAAAACTAAGCATGCAAGTCTAATTTCATGTAATAGAGCAAACAAATTTAGTACTAGCTCTCCTAGATCATTGAATCAATTCGGTCTATCCACATAGTGGATTTGGTCCTTGAGAACCCAGTACTTATTAGATTCTAATTGTTAAATTAAAGCGGTCTTAGCGACCCATGCTTTGACTTATTTTCTATTACAATTTATGATTGACATATATGACTTGTTAGACATGGTTGATCTAAATCCTAGTCCGACCTTGTTGTACACGACCCTCTGCGATCCAAGTAGTAGGTCAATTCCTTTGGATCCCAAAGTGAACCTTTCCAACGTTTTCCTAAGATTTTCGACTTGTCCTTTCAAGAGTGAGTTCTCAACTTTGAGTTTTTCAACTCGAGTTGAGTCCTCCTCTTGAACATGACTAGTCGAAGAGGTTAGGGAGACCTCGTGTTAAAGGAGTTTAACCCCCTCAACTAAGGTCTTGACCTTGGACTCGGACTTAGCTAACTTTCTAGTTAAGAACATAATTGCACCATATAATGTATCGATTAGAGAGCGACTCACCTTGAGTGAATCTTTTGAACCGGATAGGGATCCGTGGCTTGTCTTGAATAGAGACTCGTTGTCAAATCCAGAGTCGGACTCTTCTTCAGGTTTGAACTCTTCCTTGGGTTCGGTTGGCTTGGCCATGAAGGCGTGGTTGTTGAGCTCGTCTTCCTCCTCCGACAATTCCTCCCACGTTGTGTTGAGTGCCATCTTGGATTGTGGTGCCTTGTTCTTGAGTCATGGACACTTCGACTTGATGTGGCCCATCCTGTTGCACTCATAACATCTATAGTTAGAATTTTGTTTCGACTTACCCTCCTTGGATTGATTGATTTGTCATCTTTGTTTATTGATAATTTTTCAAGCTAGATTTACTAGTTCGGTCTACATCTCGTTGTCCACCTCCCACTATTACTCGTCTTCTTCCTCCGGAGGTGGTTTTCTCTTGGGCTTCTTCTTCGGACCTTCAAATAAACCGATACTTTTCTCGGCAGGGGTCGAATTATACTACTTATGTAATTCGAATTCAAAAAACAATTCGTCAAACCTTATTTTTGAAAGGAATTTATAAACCTTGTAGGCATCAACCATGGATGCCCACAAGGTAGTCCTAGGGAATGCATTAAGCGCGTACCTAATCATGTCTCGATTTTTGACCTTCTGTCCGATCGAATGATGCCCATTCATAATATCTTGAATTCGGGCATGGAGCTGGGTGGCTGGCTCGTGGTTCTGCATTTTTAAGTTAAATAATTTATTTAAAAGTAAGTCACGCTTACATACCTTCGTATCGGCGATTACCATCGTGAAGCTTGATGACCTTATTCCACAAGTCCTTCATGCTTATGAATAGGCCGACACGGTTGAGCTCCTCTTTGGATAGACCACATTGAAGGATTTGTGTGGCCTTGGCATCAACTTCAACTTGGCGTTTCATGGCATTTGTCCACTAATCACAATCCAAGAATTCACCATTTCCATTTGTTGGAAGTGTGAATCCGGTTTGAATCACGATCCACATCTCTACTTGGGTTTTCAAGTAGCACTCCATTCAACCCTTCCAGTAACGGAAGTCATCGCTATTGTAAAATGGACATCGGGCGGTGCTAAACCCTTCGAGATGGGTCATTTAAAAAAACCTTACAAAAACACAAACGACAAGAAAGAAGTTCTAAGACTTCGCCTTAGATTATTATTGAAGGAAATAAAAAGAAATAAAAATAAATAAACAAAAAAATAAAAAACTAATCAAAAACTAAGAACTTACGACCTTCGATGTCCCCAAAAAGTTACTAAACGTCATTTTTTGGGGATGAAAATAGCATATTATTAGGGTAAAGGCTCGTAAGAATGTAGATCTTTCAGAGAGCTTCGATTGGTGGGTAGCACATTTTGTGGGTCCACTTGTATAAAAAGTTATACCTATTTTATCGTGAACAACTCTAGAAGAGATTAGTTCGATCGATACTTGCAAATACAAAACCAAAAAAAGGGTACCAAGACTTTCTAAGCGCAATCAACCCATGAATGATGTGTTTTGATGTGTGTGGAAAAGGTTTAAGTTAGGTTGTTATTGGTTTAATAAGTGTGTTGAAGTCATATAGGACTTAGTAATTCACACATGGAGAAAGTATTGGCAAGTCACCATCTCTTGACTCGGTCCTTGAGTCGGTGAAGCATAACATACGGAAGCTATGCGCTTGGTGTATTTGAGGGACCGTCGGACGAGGAGCATTGGAGTGAAGCCAAAGGAAGTAAACTTCAGGGCGAGACGTGAAGGATGACATTGCGAAGTCGTGCACTTGGTGCATCTGAGAAACGTGGTAGGACGAAGAGAACTTCAAGGCGAGGGACTCCAAGGGAAGATGAGAGTGAGTGATTGTAACCCAGGACGGGGTAGCTCGTAGGTGAACTTGGCCAAATGGATAAGTGTCAGATGGGTTTTCTCGACATCAGTCGACTGCCATGAAGTGGCATTCGATTGCTCCAAGTCGACTGTAGACTCGACTGGTGTTCGAGTCTAGTTTCTATCCTAGCAGTCGACTGCCAAGGATTGGCAGTTCACTGCCGAAACAATCAGTCGACTGCTGATGCCAGTAGTCGACTGGTCGTCAGGGTTTCAGGCACAGAACGTTGGAGAGTCGACAGCTCACTTCGGGCACTCGACTGTTTGCTCCATCAATCGACTGATGGGAAGATTAGTCGACTGATGTGAGAGTCGTTGGTTGGAATCCAACATGGAAGAAGCCGTTGCGAGGCAATGACTATAGCAGCAGTCGACTGATCGAGGCATCAGTCGACTGCTAGCTGTCCAACGGAAAGAATGACCTCTTCCCTATAAGAAGAGGCCTTGGGTCATCTTGGGGGGTTAATGCTTCATCTCTAAACATCCTCCCAAGTGCCTAAACATTTTCTTCCCTCTTTCTTGAGTTTATTTCCATCATATTGTAAAGAGGGAGATTCTTGTATGAAAGGTTACCTCCACCTAGCTTTGTGCAATGGAGAGACTAGTGGAATTGTTGTAGGCGTGATTCACCTTGGACGAATCGGTCGTGGAGTAGCGGCAAAGGTCATGAACCACGTTACACACTCTTGTTAGCGTTTGTATTCTTTTTGTTGTCTTAATTGTCTTGTTTAGTTTAATTATTATGTTGTGCTAACCCTAATCGCAGACTCTCAAGAACGATCGAACTTCACCATCTATGAAAGAGTGTGTAACCCCCTCTAGCCGGCCACCGATCCTTCAACAAGTGGTATCAGAGCGAGGAGATTGTCGTCGGACTCACCGTAGCACAATCATCGATAATGGCCGGCTCAAACATCCATCCACCCAAATTTGAAGGAGAATTTGCTTGGTGGAAAAAGCGAATGGAGGTATTCTTCGAGACCGACTTTGAAATAATGTTAATCCTAGAAAATGGTTTTGAAGTTTCTAGGGATGAAGAAGGAGAGCCATTAGAGAAATCTAGATGGACAAAGAAGCAAATGTTGGAACGTCGGTGTCCGGGTAGAGGGGGGTGAATAGCCCTAAATCGTCGTACGGTGGAATTCGATCGTTCTTGCATCTACAATCTTGTTAGTGTAGTGGAATAACAATAATAATACTAACAAGATATACAAATACACACAAGTACACAAGAGACAACAATATATGTGGTTCGGAACCTTAGGGTTGCTACTCCACGGGGCGAGCTCAACGAGCTCTAGAGATGCACACGACAATACTCAAACTCCTTCTCGACAACACATCAGAGGTGGAGAAACCTCGTACAAGCAATTACAATGGTAATATAAAAATACAAGCAAATACAAAGAACACCAATGAAATCTTTACACTAATTGCTTTGATCGCTTTTGCTTGTTGTTTGCTTTGGATTGACTCTTGAAGGTCTGGAATGCAGCAGCAATTCCCCTCCAAAATCTCCCCAAAAGTCTTGTTGAAATCCTCCCTCAAGCTCCTCCTTTTATGCTTTCCTCGGGCTGATTTCGCACAGACCAGTCGTCTGCTCGTGACCTCCAGTCGACTACTGTTGTAGCCATTGTCTCACAATGGTCGAATCCACGTTGGCAAAAACCTAACGGATAACCATCAGTCAACTGGTAACCCCATCAGTCGACTACTCAGCGCAATCACTCGATTGGAAAACATTATGTGCCCGAATTCACCTCGATAAGTCGACTATTCGGCCATAACTTTGTCAGTCGAACATCGGTCAAGTGCATTCAACCTAGAGCAGTCAACTGGTACCTATAGCAGTCGACTGATGTCATGTAAAACCTCAAACACAATGTTGTTTGAGCATCCAATAGTTGGGTAAACCCTCAAACACCACGTTTGAGCCTCCGACACTCAGTCTTAGTCACTTGGCTAAGTCCCTCGGATACACCCAGCGCACACCTTCGCAATGCCATCCTTCGCAGCTCTTGCCCTCAAAGTATTCTTCCCTTGGGCCTCACTCCATTCGATCCCCGTATGGAGGTCCCTCGGATGCACCAAGCGCAAGGCTTCGTAATGTCATCCTTCACCGACTCAAGGACCCGAAGACTAGTGAACTTGCCAAGTCCTCAAGACTTCCCACATCAAGCCTCATGCTTGTATTTTCCATGCCAAGCCCCATGCTTGGACTTTTCACCACCAAGGCTACACACTTGGATTTACGTGGCCAACCCATGTTGGACTTCCCATAACAATCCCATTTCATGCATTTTGTCTAACATCAAAATATAGTTCGAGTCAAACTCGAGTCCTGGGCCGATTCCACCAATAATCTCCCCCTTTTTGATGTTTCACAAAACCTCAAACTCAAGTCTACCAATTATCCCCAATTGGCAATTCTCACTTCCCAATGAGACTTCCAACTATCCAAATTGGTAACTTTTCCCCCTTTTTGACATACATCAAAAAGGTCCTATCCAAGGGTATGAATGTCAGTGGACTGATCTGACATTAGTGGACTGAGGGTATGAATTGACTCTCTCAGAGATCAGTCGACTACTTCCCACACCAGTGGACTGCCATCCATGGCAGTCGATTGATAACTGCAAAATGCAGTTTTCAATTTTTCAGAAATGAATTTTCGAAAATCATAAGTAAATATACATAAGGTGAAAAATCATGAAAATTCATATGTATATTACTTATTACAATCATTATGGGTGATAAATATTAGAAAATTATTTTACCCACAAAATAGTGAGATTGATACAAAGATCAAAAGTTAAGAAAAGCTTCAATATTGAGCCTCTTTGTATCACCTCATTCAATGTTGATTGCTATCAAAAGATAGACTTCACCAAGATTTTTCAAAATGATTTTGAAATGTTTTTGAAACCTTTAATTCCTTTTTCCTAAACATCTCACTTGTATCTAAATGTGTAAACCACATATAAGTCAAGTATTAGTGAGATGTGGGCTTTGTTCATTTAGGGTTTCATGCATATATCTAGGCAACAATATTTGATTCCCTTCAAATTATGCCTTAGTCCTTAAATCCATTTTATTTATGCATGAATGATGATTATGGCATAAATGATACAAAGATAAAAGCATGTGCCAAAATCATGATGTCATGGCATGTGAATGAAATCTAAGCATACATGACATATACAAATAACCCAAAAAATGATCATGACATTTTATATGATAAAACTAAATATGATGTCATGTCATGGCAAGGAAAACAAAGCATGGCAATTATAAAATACTAAGGTATAGAATACCTAAGTGTTAAGCCCAAATTGCCATTTCTAAAATCAAATCCATTTTTGCCTTTATGCCATTTATCCCCCTAGTGTGCCAAAAACCCAAAATGGCACCCCATTACTCCTAAGACCTAATTATGCCAATTTAATCATTTTTCAACTTCTCAAAGATACATTGGCACATCCTAGAGTGTCAACTCTCCATGGTAAGGTTAACTACCCATCCACTTACGGTTGACACCCCCTAACCCATCTAGCATGAATCAATCACGTTCCTAGGAACCCAATACCTATTGGAGCTCCTTGGGTTAACAAGGTATTCACTAGGGATAACTTCCCTAGATAGCTTCCTAATGACCCTTTTTGGCTTTGAAGTCTTAATCAATTGGGTCTTTCCTAGGTCAACTCTAGACGTAACGGCCCCTTTGACCTTCTTAGTGGCTACATTAGATTTTCTTGATCTTTTAGCCACTAGACACACACCATGGCTAACCTTAGGAATAACTTCCCTATTAGCCTTGGTTTTCCTAGACCTAGAAATAGTTAAATTGAATGAAACATTATGGTAGGACATAGGTTTGTGACCCAAACCTCTCTTGCCCTTGGACATTTCTTGTTCCCTAGGCCTTAAATTTTGAACATTTAACCCTTTAATTGAATTTGTCATAATTTTGAGGGTCTTTTCTAATTTATCAAGCCTTGAGCTCAAGGCTTGGTTCTTTAATTCTAGTTTTCCCAATTTTAATTTTTCATTCTTTTTTTGGGAAGGCCTCTTCTTGGGCATGTGCCTAGACTTCTTGGGGTTAATATCTAAATTTTATTCAATTATCCTAATGGACTCCCTAGGAAGAATTGGTCTAGAGTTATGGTGTCTAGGTTTGTCCTTAGGTAATTCAACATACTTGGCACCTAAACAAAAATATCTATTTCTACTAGCATGCTTTTCATTAATAATAGCAATAGAACTAAAATAGTTCCTAGCATGCTTTATATCCTTAGAAATAGAAGGTGGATTAATTAAATTTACCTTAGGGTTAGCTTTAGAAGCTCTCCCTACAAGAGATGCCCCTTCTTGCCCCTTCTTTCTCTCCTTAGCACATTGGCTACGGTAGTGTCCTCTTTGGTTGCATTTGAAGCACACAATGTGCTCTTTGCTTCTCTTTGTGAGGACTCTGGCATCCTTTGACTTTTGGTTGAATTTTGGTGATGGTGCTTTCTTCTTAGCCAATTTTGGACATTTACTCTTGTAATGCCTTTTCTCCCTACACTCAAAGCATATTATATAATTTTTATCCTTAATTATAATGCATGAGTTACCTAGGGAAGTAGTGGAAGTCTCTTGAGCAAGTTCATGACTTCTCCCGGAGGTGGATGCTTCTTCTTGATCTTGCTCTTGAATAGTAACCCTCTCCTCCCCCTCAATGCTAGAGGTGGAGGTTTCCTCCAGGTCATCCACATCTTCGAATGTAGATGAACGTTCTTCCTCGGCCTCCTCTTCTACTTGTGCCGGTTCAAATTTTTCATGGAATTTTATTACCTTATTCCATAATTCCTTTGTGTCCCTATAATTGCCTAATCTAGACCAAATATGGTTAGGAATTAAATCACTTAGCAATTTGATTACCTCAAGATTTGTCTTGAATTCCTTGATTTAGTCCTTGGTCCATCTTGACTTCTCTATTGGCTTATTTTCTTTATCCCTATGCATTTTGAAACCATTTTTTATAATAAGCATAATATCGAAATCGGTTTCGAAATATACCTCCATCCTTTGCTTCCACCAAGAAAAGTTTCCATCGAATTTCGGTGGATGGATGTTCTAGTCGGCTATCTTGTCATGCTTATGTTGGCGATTAGTCCGCGAAAAGCTCCTCGCTCTGATACCACTTGTTGGAACATCGGTGGCTAGCTAGAGGGGGGTGAATAGCCCTAAATCGGCGTACGGTGGAATTCTATCATTCTTGCATCTACAATCTTGTTAGCGCAACGGAATAACAATAATTATACTAACAAGATATAAAAATACACACTAGCACACAAAGAGACAACAATATACGTGGTTCGGAACCTTAGGGTTCCTACTCCATGGAGCGAGCTCAACGAGCTCTAGAAATGCACATAGTAATACTCAAACTCCTTCTCGATAATACATCAAAGGTGGAGAAACCCCGTACAAGCAATTACATCGGTAATATAAAAATACAAGCAAATACAAATAACACAAATGAAATCTTTACACAAATGGATTTGATCACTTTTGCTTGTTGATTGCTTTGGATTGGCTCTTGAAGGTCTGGAATGTTGTAGCAATTCCCCTCCAAAATGTCCCCAAAAGTCTTGTTGAAATCCTCCCCCAAGCTCCTCCTTTTTATGCTTGCCTCGGGTTGATTTTGTGTCGATCAGTCGACTGCTCATGACCTCAAGTTGACTGTTGTTGTAGCCGTTGTCTCACAATGATCGAATCCACCTTGGCAAAAACCCAACGGATAACCATCAGTCGACTGATCCTACCCATCATTCGACTGGTAACCCCATCAGTCGAGTGCTCGGCATAATCACTCAACTTGAAAACATTCTGTGCCCGAATTTGCTCCGATCAGTCGACTGATCTTCTTTATCAATCGTCTAATGGCATCAACAGTCGACTGCCCTCCCTCGGTAGTCGACTGTTCGACCAGAACTTGGTCAGTCGAACACCGATCGAGTCCAATCGACCTAGAGCAGTCAACTGGTACCTATATCAGTCGACTGATGTTGGGTAAAACCTCAAACACCAAGTTGTTTGAGCATCCGACCATCGGGTAGACCCTCAAACACCACGTTTGAGCCTCCGATACTCAGTCTTAGCCACTTGGCCAAGTCCACCTCATCCTCTCATGGAGTTCCCCACCGAAGCTCTCTTCCCTCGACCTACGTTTCTCGGATGCACCAAGTGCACGGCTTCACAATGTCATCCTTTGCGTCTCTTGCCCTCGAAGTATGCTTCCCTTGGGCCTCAGTCCATTCTCTCCTCGTCCGGCGGTCGCTCGGATGCACCAAGCGCATGGCTTCGCAATGTCATCCTTCACCGACACAAGGACCCCAAGCCTAGTGAACTTGCCAAGTCCTCAAGACTTCCCACACCAAGCCTCATGCTTGGATTTTCCATGCCAAGCCCCATGCTTGGACTTTCCCAACACCAAGCCCCATGCTTGGACTTTTAACCACCAAGGCTACACACTTGGATTTACGTGGGCAACCCATATTTGACTTCCCATGACAATCCCATGTCATGCATTTTGTCTAACATCAAAATATAGTTCGAGTCAAGCTCGAGTCCTGGGCCGATTGCACCAACAGCAAATAGAGGAGTACTTGGCGAATTCAAAGGCCAAGTACTATTTGTACAATCTACTCCCTCAATAAGAAGTAAATCGAATAGGAGAATATGCTAGCACCAAAGAGATGTGGGAGAAGCTTGTAGAACTTCATGAAGGCACATAGGAGGCCAAGCTAGCAAGAAGAGAAGTCCTCCGCTCCCAACTCAATAATATCAAACTCGATAAAGGGGAGAAGGTAACATCATTAAATTCTCATTTTAAAGAAATTCTTAACGGTTTATCTAGTGTAGGGGAGAATCTCTCCAATAGAGACATGATCATGAAGGCAATTTATGCATTCCCTCGATCATCAAGGTGGAGTTCCATGGTGGACTCATTTTATATCTCAAAGAATCTAGAGGTAAGTACTCTAGATGAATTTTTCTCCACTATGGAATTACGCGAGTCTAGGCTTGAAGGAATAGTAGAAGATCCAATCAAGCCATCAAGGGGAATAGCGCTCATGGCCGACAAGGGAAAGAAGAAGAAGAAGGAGATTGCACCGTCTTCATCCGATGAATCATCCTCTTCCTCATCAATGGATAGCAATGAGGAGGCCTATATGGTAAGAAAGGTGAGACGTGCACTTAAAAATTTTAAATTTAATAAATCTCATGATAGGGGTAGAAGGCCAAGGAGGAAGATCATTTGTTACAATTCCCAAGGAGAGGGACACATAAGGAATGATTGTCCCCTCTTGAACAAAAGGAAGGAGGAAAAGAGAAAGAAAGAAGAGAAGAATAAGGGGAGGAAGAAAGAAGAAGAATAGAAGAAAACTAAAGAAAAAGGTAAGGCTAAGGCACACAAGGCCACATGGGATGATCCATCATCCTTATCGGAAGAAGAAGAAGCCTTCACAAGCCTTGCCCTAATGGAAATAGAAGACTTAGGCTCCACCTTATCCTCTGAACAAGAAGCAAGCACAAGTGAGGAGGAAAGCTCAAGTGAAGGGGGAGCTTCATCTTCATCCTCATCGGAATCGGAGGAAGAAGATATGGAAACTATGGTAACAAATTTTTCCCCTAAGAAAATTGTTTCCATGATTTCAAGTTTAACTAGGGACTTGTTTAAAATGGAAAATAAAAATAAATGCATGCAAAATGAAATTAATGCTCTAGAAGAAAAACTAGCAAATGCATGCTCACATAATGATTATATTTCTTTTAATGTTAGTGATGCATATATTGATGAAAACAAGTCCTTAAGGGAAAAGGTAGATCATTTAACTAAGGCCCTAGAGAAATTCACTATATGCTCCAACACTTTGAACAAGATCATTGGGAGCCAAAGGGCTAGTTTCAATAGGAAAGGCTTATTATATAAGGAATCCAAGAATGAGAAAGCATATCATTGTTTAATTGTTAGGGGTCAAGCTAAAACAACAATGGTAGCTAGGAAATGGATCCCTAAGGAGTTTTTGGCGAACCCTATTGGAAAGAATTTATATTGGGTTCCCAAATCCATCCTTAAGGGTTAGGAAAACCCTAGGTTAGTCAACCATACTTGGACTTAACTTATATTATGTTAATTGGTTTACTTAGGATGATGTGGGTTATACCTTTTTGATTTATAGTGTTCGTTGATGATAATGTGATCATAATATGAAATTATGTATAATCTTTGTTTTATGATCATGATATGTAATTAGTGATTTATAATGATGATATGCAATAATTGATGATTTATGATCATGAATGATAATTCTTGATGCATGTTCAGAATTGGGTTTTTAGGATGATACTTAACATTGATAGAATTGCATGAAAATTATGGTTAAGTATAAATACCTTAGTCACATCTCACACTCACTATAAGGCTAACTTGATAGAGAACATAGCAATAGGTGAGATGATAGGATGATACAAATGGTCCAGTAATGCTTATGGCATTTAGATGGGTCATTAAGTGTATCAATAGAGCAATCATAGACCAACTATGGGAAAAGCAAATGTTTAATCAATAGACATATTTCCCATAGATCATAGTTGGATATTTTAATTGATTTAAACCCATTTTATACTTTGCAAACAGTGAATTGATGTTTTGAAAAATGTCTAAGGCAAAATTAGCTTTCAAATTGATACAAAATTTAGTGATTTTCAACATCTTTGAGTTTTTGCCAAATGTTTGGAAATTAAATGAGTTTTCATAAGAAAACTATTTTTCACTCTTAAAGGAACTTACATGAAATATGTTACCGAAATTTTATCATTTTTCGAATTTCCTAGAATTTTTAATGAATTTTTGAAATTGGACTTCGAAAATCAGAAATTCTGAAATTTAGGTGCCAGTCGACTGATGCTCTAATTCAGTCGACTGATGTACTATGCACGAGCACAGTAACCTATTTTATCTGGTTTTGAGTTAGTATTTGGTATTTTTCTTCCCTTAGACTTGATGTCATGCTTGTATAACATGTGGTAGATGTTTTTGATGATCTCAAAGGGGGAGAAATTGTAGGTTTAAGTTAATCATGCTATGGGGGAAATTAGCATGTCTTAAGGGGGAGTTCCATGTTTAAGGGGGAGTTTTGATACTCATGTTTACTTACATGCTTTCTTTCCTTATGTATTTTGATTTATGTTTTATGTAACTTAAACAAGGTTGCCACACATCAAAAAGTGGGAGATTGTAAGGGCAATCAACCCATGAATGATGTGTTTGTATGTGTGTGGCAAAGGTTTAAGTTATGTTGTTATAGGTTTAATATGTGTGTTGAAGTTGTGCAGGACTTAGTAATTCACACATGACGAAAGCATTGGCAAGTCACCATCTCATGAGTCGGTCCTTGAGTCGGTGAAGGATAGCATTGTGGAAGCAGTGTGCTTGGTGCATCCGAGAGATCGCTGAATGAGGAGCATTGGAGTGAAGCCAAGGAAGTAGACTTCAGGGTGAGACGGGAAGGATGACATTGCGAAGCCGTGCGCTTGGTGCATTCGAGGGACGTGGTCGGACGAAGAGAACTTCAAAGCGAGGGACTCCAAGGGAAGATGAAAGGGATCGATTGTAACCCGGGACAGGGTAGCTCGTAAGTGAACTTGGCCAAAAGGCTAAGTGTCAGATGTGTTTTACCAAATCAGTCGACTGCCATGAAGTGGCAGTCAACTGCTCCAAGTCAACTATAGACTCATCTGGTGTTCGAGTCTAGTGTCTGTCATAGCAGTCGACAGCCAAGGATTGGCAGTTGACAGTCAAAACCATCAGTCGACTACTGATGGCAGCAGTCGACAGGTCGCGAGGGTTTCGGGCACAAAACATTGGAGAGTCGAATGCTTGCTTCGAGCACTCGACTGTTAGCTCCATCAATCGACTGATGGGAAAATCAGTCGACTAATGTAGGACCCATTGGTTGGAATCCAACGTGGAAGAAGTCGTTGCGAGGCAACGACTACAGCAATAGTCGACTGATCAAGGCATCAGTCGACTACTAGCTTCCCAACGGGAAGAATGACCTCTTCCCTATAAGAAGAGGCCTTGGGTCATCTTGAGTGGTTAATGCTTCATCTCTAAACATCCTCCCAAGTTCCTAAACATTTTCTTCCCTCTTTCTTGAGTTTATTTCCATCATATTGTAAAGAGGGAGATTCTTGTAAGAAAGGTTACCTCTGTTAGTGTTATCCCTTAGTGCCAATCATGCGATGATTGATTAGGGATCATGTGTATCATATTTAATTAATAAAAGGCTAAGATTGTTTATTATATTTACTTTATGCATGTGTCAGCTAAAATAAATATAATAATGCCCTTGAATAGTAGGTTCTAATCTAAAGTATATCAATTGGTTGAATTGGTTATGAGAAGTTGTAGAGAACACTATTCTTAATATTCCTAGTTAAGTATTAATAGTCAAGGGCAATATTAATACATTAAGACTTGCATGTAGGTCAATGGATGACTTGATCTCACAACTCATGTATATGTGATATCACATTGACACATGGGTATATATATTAGAGAATATATATACTGAATTGACACGCCATGAGAAAGTGTCATGGATCGTTATATGAGTGTCATATACTTTTTCATGTGACTATTGATATGAATAGTCCTTAGACCTGAAGACACTACGGTTCCCAACATAAAAAATTTTGTACTTTTGTATCGTCTAACGTTAAACCGTAACAGGGTGCACAATAATGGCGATCACTAAGGTATGTAACGAATTATGCGGAGGGATATGAGTGATGTAGATGGGATATATCGCTCCTATATGACGCGAGTGATATCTTTGGGCTTTTGATAGAGTAAGACCACGAAATGCATGGTCATGCTCAAATGAGTCAATATGAGATATTGAGCTCATTTGTTTGAGTGAGCCTACTTGGGGATCAAGAAACATAAAGATCGATAAGGGGATGACACGGTATATGCCTCATTGATCGATCTAAGATATCAGAGATAGAAGGACACCATCATACATGATAATAGTCACAGAAAGGTTGTCAGATCTCGACGATCTTGTAACTTGGGTAGCAATGATGTATTACTAGATGCCGCTCATTGCTTATGTATCTAAAATGGTTTCAGATACATTGCCAACTTTACAAGAGCCTATAGGGTCACACACAAATGACATTCTGTTTTGGAGATGGTTTCTTTTAGTTGGATTAAAAGGACAATTGAGCATATGGCCAAGACTTGAGTTAGACTCAAACTGGTTAAACTTGAGTTAGACTCAAGTTGAACCATGGAAGATGATTCATCATCATCATGTATGATTAATGTGATTAATCATGCATGGGAACACCAAGGGCCTTGGTATTCATGAAGGAGAATACAAAGGGTCTTGGTATTAAGAGTGTTTTTAATGGGGATTTAATGGAATTGATGGCTTGGGCATAAAAGGGGTTTTGTGCTCAACGTGGAGAGGCTAAGTGTGTGGTTTTTGGTGTTTTTGGGCATGTAAGCCAAAAAGGAGCCAAGAGAAGTGTTCTCTCATCCATCTCCTTCCTCTACTTCTTCTTCCAAAAGAGTTCTTGGCATTTTACTAGGGGTTGCTAGCACAACGTGACTCCAAATTGGGTGGGTGTCAGTGTGGATACCATAATGATACGGTTATCCTTACCGTATTAAGATCCGACAACATTTGGAAAAGCTGGATTGCAAGGGCGCGAACCGAAGGTATACTTCTCCCTCTAGATAGGATCTAGAAAAGTAGGGTACAAAATGACTTATATAGTTTTGCATGGATCTCTGGTGGGATCCGATTTATAATTATTATTTCTACTGCGGTTGTACAAAATATTCGCCCGCGATGTTGTGAACATCATATTCAGATTTTTCCCAACTGTGGTATCAGAACCAGTTGCAAAACATATATTTCGTTATAATGATTAATATGTGATATAAATCTAGATCTTCATGTTTTCTATGAGATATAAAACATATGAATTATGGATACACGAATTTTAGGCTTGAAATGTTGATAAAGGAGCAAAAACAGGGTTGAACAAGATGACACACGGCCGTGTTAAAAAACACGGCGTGGCGGTGTTCAAACCCACGACCACGTTGAAAGACACGGCCTGGCCGTGGGAGCCTCTGTGAGAGCAACCCACGGCCATGTCGAAAGACAAGTCCTACCCGTGTGGGCCTTTGACCACCCCAGAATGGCCGTGCCAAATTGGCACGGCCCGACCGTGTTGGACACGAGACGCTCCGGAAACAAGAAACTTGGGTTCATAGTAATTGACCGAGGGTAGCAACTCATTCAAGGAGTTGAAAATAAAATTCATGCAATTGCGCCTTCGACTTGCCATTGCGGCTTATCGGTGAAGCGCCTTTAAAATTAGTGTATGTATAATCAATTTTATTAAATCACATCATTATGAATGATATGATGCATGGTGCATGGTTATGGCCTATGACCCAATATGATTGTGGTTGTGTGTTGTGTGTGCATGTTGTAATTCATAATGCGGCTTGCATGTCGCCCCTTCATCTATATTTTTTCTGTTGTAAAATGGATTTAGACTCGAATGTAACTTGAGTTTTCTTATTTTGTAATGTACAAAATGAATAAATGGAAAGTCCATTGAAGGTTGAAGTTACAAGGAGGATGCCGACAACATAGGATGACCGAAGGAAGCACTTGGAGAAGATGTCATGCCTAGGTTATCCATTCGCTCTTCTCATTGGCTTGAGAAGATCGTAGATTCGGGTCATAACCAGTCACGTTTAAAGTAATATGTTGATATATATTATGCTTGCATGTGATGCTTGTATGAGATGCATGCGTAGTTAGTTGTCACACAATTAGGTCACTTATTATATGCCTACCAAAGTTTAATACTTACTATTACCTTGTTCAATCGTAGCGCATTTGCCAAAGCAAAGTGATTCAATTTACCTCGGTAAAGTACGATAGAACAATTGTGATGTCCGGCTATTAAACTTTGGATTTGACTTAACTAAGCTCTCTCAATTAGATTGATGAACTTAGAGGCATAACTCGTACGAGAAATCTACCTACATTATATAAATCTTGGGTGATTAGCCAAAGCTAACTCAAGATGAGTAGTAATTTAGAAGGATATCTCATTCGTTGGGCACTATGAACAAATAATATTGTTCATAAAGGTATACAAGAGTTACATTAGATGTAATTGGTACGAGTTACCTTCCTAATTTATAAGAGTCTTGGACGATTAGCCAAAGCTAACTCAAGATACGGTATAATATGAATCTTGTACCACTTTGTGACCAGTGGGAGAATCCTTTAGTTAAAGGCCTAATTAAATGATTGAAATATGATAAATGTCTACATTTCTGTTGTAGAGCACTATGTCTTCAAATACATCAAATACCCTATCTCTGCGATCGGTCCTTGAGAAGGACAAGCTCAATGGAGCAAACTTTATTGACTGGTATAGGAATTTAAGAATAGTTCTCAAATAGGAGCGGAAACTCTATGTCCTAGAGCAACACATTCCTGAAGCACCCACCAACAATGCCACTCATGCTGATAAGGATGCTTACAAGAAATATCAAGATGGTGCATTAGATGCATCATGCCTTATGCTTGCTACCATGAACTCTAAGCTTCAGAAGCAACATGAGAACATGGATGCCTTTGCTATGGTTACACACCTGAAGCAACTATATCAAGGGCAAGCGAGGCCTGAGAGATCCGAGGTATCTATGGCATTGTTTCAATGCAAGATGCAAGAAGGAACACCCATAGGAACTCACGTACTCAAGATGATTGGGAACGTAGAGAACCTTGATAGATTGGGATTTCCTTTAGGCCAAGAGTGGGCCACTGACCTTTTTTTGTAGTCCTTGCGTAGAGGCTTTAGTCAATTTTTTATGAATTATTACATGAGTGAAATTTACAAACCATTGCCTGAGCTCTTAAGCTTGTTAAGAATTGTTGAGAGCAATCTTAAGAAGATACAACCTAGTACTAGTGATGTACTTATGGTTAAAAAGGGCAAAGGTAAGAAGAAGTCTAAAGGCAAGACCCAAGAAAAGGGTAAGAAAGCATTGAAGCCCAAAGGTGGGATGGCCAAGGAAGGGACTTGCTTCCACTGTATGGAAGCTGGACATTGGAAGAGGAACTATAAAAAGTATCTTGAGAAAGTCAAGAAGAAGCAAAGTGAGGCTTCTGCTTCAGGTATACATGTTATAGAAGTTAACCTATCTATTTCTTCTTCATGGTATTGGATACCGATTGTGCCTCTCACATTTGTACTAATGTGTAGGGCCTGAGAAGAAGTAGATCATTGATGCAAGGAGAGGTGGACATACATCAGGGCAATGGCACAAGAGTTGCTGCTATAGTTGTAGGAACATATTCATTATTGTTGCCGAGTGGTTTGATTTTAGAACTTGATGAGTGCTATTTTGTACATACAATAACAAAGAACATTATGTCTGTTTCTTGTTTAGACAAAAAAGGTTTTTCATTTACTATAAAGGACAAATGTTGTTCTATTTATTTAAATGAAATGTTCTATTTCAGTGCACATTTGATGAATGGACTCTATGTTCTAGATCTAGAAAACCCAGTCTATAACATAAATACCAAACGATTCAAATCTAATAATTTGAATTAGACATATCTTTGGCATTGTCGCTTGGGTCACATAAGTGAGAGTCGCATATCCCAGCTCCAAAGAGATGGATTACTGGATTCATTTGATTTTGAATCATATGAGACATGTGAATATTGTCTTTTAGGCAAGATGACAAAGACTCCATTTAGTGGACAAGGTGAATGAGCAACAGATTTGTTAGACCTCATACATAGTGATGTTTATCGTCCTTTCGAAGTCGCAGTCAGAGGTGGTTATCAGTATTTCATTGCATTTACTGATGATTTCAGTAGATATGGATATGTGTATCTTATGAGGCACAAATCAAAATTATTTTAAAAGTTCAATGAATTCAAGAATGAAGTACAAAACCAACTTGGAAAGAGTATTATGATGCTTCGATCAGATCAAGGTGGGGAATACCTTAGCCAAGAGTTTCATGACTATCTAATTGAGTGTGGGATACGATCCCAACTCACTCCACCCGAACACCATAGTTGAATGGTGTATCCTTGAAGAGAAATCGTACTCTATTAGATATGGTACGATCAATGATGAGTCATACAAATCTTCCTCCATCCTTCTGGAGATATGCTCTAGAGACAACTGCTTTCACACTTAACCGTGTTCCATCTAAGGCAGTTATAAAGACACCATATGTGATATGGACTGGGAAGAGTCCCAAGATGTCTTTTATGAGGATTTGGCGATGTAAAGCTTACGTGAGATGTCAAGTCTCCGATAAACTAGGCCCCAAATCAAACAAGTTCTATTTTGTAGGATATCCTAATGAAACGAAAGGATATTACTTTTACAATCCCACGCTAGGCAAAGTGGTGGTCGCCAAAAATGGTTTTTTTCTAGAAAGGGAATTTATTTCTAGAAAGGCTTGTGGGAGTAAAATTGATCTTGAAGAATTTCAAGATACACAAAATAGCACTGATCCATTAATGCAACAAGAACATGCACCACAAGGTGATGAGCATTATGAATCAAGGTCATCACAAGGAGTTGTGGCACAACCTGTTCAGGTAGACCAAGCTCTGCGCAGGTCTGATAGAATACGTCGTCAACCTGAGAGATATTCTTTTCTCTTGGATGACAACGATGGTGTCATGCTAGATGGCCCAACATCCTATCAGGAAGTTGTAATAAGCCCAGATTATGAGCAATGGCTTGAGGCCATGAGATCCGAAATGGAATCCATGTACACTAACCAAATATGGACTTTGGTTGATCCACCTGAAGGGGTCAAACCCATTGGGTGTAAGCGGGTCTTTAGGAGAAAGATTGACATGGATGGCAATGTGCATACCTATAAGGGGCGATTGGTAGCAAAAGGATTCAAGCAGATTCATGGTATTGACTATGATGAAACCTTTTCCCTAGTTGCGATGCTCAAATCCATTCAGATCATGCTTGCTATTGTTGCTTACTATGACTATGAAATATGGCAGATGGATGTCAAAACTGTATTTCTTAACGGAAATCTACTCAACGATGTGTATATGACACAACCTGAGGGTTTTATCAATCCAAAGGATGTTGGAAAGGTCTGTAAGTTGCATAGGTCCATTTATGGTTTCAAGCAAGCTTCTAGAAGTTGGAATTGTCGATTCGATGATGCAATCAAAACATTTGATTTCATTAAGAACGAAGATGAACCTTGTGTCTACAAGAACGCTAGTCGAAGCACAGTTGTTTTCCTCATTTTGTATTTAGATGACATACTACTCATTGGAAATGATATTCCTATGCTGGAGTCTGTGGAGACTTGGCATGGGAATTATTTTTCAATGAAGGACTTAGGTGAAGAAGCCTATATTCTTGGCATCAAGATCTATAGGGATAGATCTAGGAGATTGATTGGCTTGAGTCAGAATACATATATTGACAAGGTCCTTAAGCATTTTGCCATGCAGAATTCCAAGAAGGGATTTCTGCCAATGTCACATGGTGTAAGTCTTTCAAAGACTCTATCCCTCTTCTGCAGAAGAGAAACAACGTATGGATCAGATCCCTTATGCATCTGCTATAGGATCTATCATGTACGCCTTGATTTATACTCGCCTCGATGTCTCTTACGCTTTGAGCATGACGAGTAGGTACCAGTTAGATCCCAGAGAGTGTCACTGGACAGCAGTCAAGAATATTCTCAAGTACTTGAGAAGGACAAAAGAATATTTCTTGATCTTTGGAGGTGATGAGGAGATAGTTGTAAAGGGTTACAACGATGCAAGTTTCCAAACCGATAGAGATGACTCGCGATCACAGTCAGGATATGTATTTTGTCTGAATGGTGGTGCTGAGCTAGAGGAGTTCGAAGCAGGACATAGTCGCAGATTCTACAATAGAAGCCGAGTACAATGTTGCATTTGATGCAGCAAAGGAAGCAGTTTGAATCAGAAAGTTATTTTCTGAGCTTGATGTAGTTCCTAGCATTGTGAGCCATATATAGCTTTATTGTGACAACAACGGGGCTATACTCATGTTTACTTACATGCTTTCTTTCCTTATGTATTTTGATTTATGTTTTACGTAACTTAAACAAGGTTGCCACACATCAAAAAGTGGGAGATTGTAAGGGCAATCAACCCATGAATGATGTGTTTGTATGTGTGTGGCAAAGGTTTAAGTTAGGTTGTTATAGGTTTAATATGTTTGTTGAAGTTGTGCAGGACTTAGTAATTCACACATGACGAAAGCATTGTCAAGTCACCATCTCATGAGTCGGTCCTTGAGTCGGTGAAGGATAGCATTGTGGAAGCAGTGTGCTTGGTGCATCCGAGAGATCGCTGAATGAGGAGCATTGGAGTGAAGCCAAGGAAGTAGACTTCAGGGTGAGACGGGAAGGATGACATTGCAAAGCCATGCGCTTGGTGCATTCGAGGGATGTGGTCGGACGAAGAGAACTTCAAAGCGAGGGACTCCAAGGGAAGATGAAAGGGATCGATTGTAACCCGGGATAGGGTAGCTCGTAAGTGAACTTTGCCAAATGGCTAAGTGTCAGATGTGTTTTACTAACATCAGTCGACTGCCATGAAGTGGCAGTCCACTGCTCCAAGTCGATTGTAGACTCATCTGGTGTTCGAGTCTAGTGTCTGTCATAGCGATCGACGACGATGGCGATCGGCGTCGATAATCCATCATCGATCGACACAAAACATTGAAGAGTCGAATGCTCGCTTCGAGCACTCGACTGTTAGCTCCATCAATCGACTGATGGGAAAATCAGTCGACTAATGTAGGACCCATTGGTTGGAATCCAATGTGGAAGAAGTCGTTGCGAGGCAACGACTACAGCAATAGTCGACTGATCAAGGCATCAGTCGACTACTAGCTTCCCAACGGGAAGAATGACCTCTTCCCTATAAGAAGAGGCCTTGGGTCATCTTGAGTGGTTAATGCTTCATCTCTAAACATCTTCCCAAGTGCCTAAACATTTTCTTCCCTCTTTCTTGAGTTTATTTCCATCATATTGTAAAGAGGGAGATTCTTGTAAGAAAGGTTACCTCTGTTAGTATTAGCCCTTAGTGCCAATCATGCGATGATTGATTAGGGATCATGTGTATCATATTTAATTAATAAAAGGCTAAGATTGTTTATTATATTTACTTTATGCATGTGTCAGCTAAAATAAATATAATAATGCCCTTGAATAGTAGGTTCTTGTTAGTTAAAGCCCTAGAACCAATCATGTGATGGTTGAATAGGGAACATTTTGTATCATATTCTATAAAGGCAAAGGATTGGTTATTATATTTACATCTTGCTTGTGCCAGCTAATTTAAATATAATAATGCCCTAGAAAAGTAGGTTCTTATCTACAGCACATCAATTGGCAGAATTGATTATGAGAGGCTGTAGAGAACACTTTCCTAAATGTTCCTAGTCGAGTATTAATATGCAAGGGCAATATTAATACATAAAGACTAGCATGTAGGTCAATTGATGACTTGATCTCACAAGTCATGGATATATGATATCAAGTTGACACATGGGTATATATTGGAGAATATATACTGAACTGACCCGCCATGAGAAAGTTTCATGGATCGTTATATGAGTATCATAAACTTTCTCATGTGACTATTGGTATGAATAGTCCTCAGACCTGAAGTCACTACGGTTCCCTACATAAGGAGTTATGTACTTTGGTATCGTCAAACGTCACCCGTAACAGGGTGGACCATAAAAGCGATTACTGGGTATGTAACAAATTATGCGGAGGGATGTGAGTGATGTAGATGGGATCTATCCCTTCCATATGACGGGAGTGATATCTGTGGGACCCTTGATTGAGTAGAACTACTAAAACGCATGGCCATGCTCGAATGAGTCAATATGAGATATTGAGCTCATTTGTTTGAGTTAGTTTACTCGAGGATCAGAAACACATAGATTGATCGAGGATGACACGGTCTATGCCTCATTGATCAATCGATATCAAGGATAGAAGGACACGGTCATATATTATAGTAGTCACGGAAAGGTTAGTCGGATCTTGACTTATCTCGTAACTTGCAATGATGTATTGCTAGATGCGCTCATTGCTTGTGTATCTAAAAGAGTTTAGGTCCACTTTGCCAACGCGTTATGAGAGCCTATAGGGTCACACACAAAGAGCATGATAATTAGAGGAATTAGAGTATTCTAGTTTGACTAGAATAATTTGGGAATAAGCTTAAGTACAAAATGGTTTTTGGACTTTAAGCTTAATGAGAATTTTAGCTAATTGATTTAATGAGATTAATTCAATATGTTACCTTATTGATTTAATAAGATTAATTCAATATGATAACATAAGCTTAATTGAATTAATAAGATTAATTCAACATGCATGAAAGCCACATAAGAATGCCACATAAGCATGCCACCTAAGCATCCACCTAAGCATCCACCTAAGCTAGATGAGGTGGAAGAAGACACATTGGTTTTGTCTCCTTAAGTGGCCCAAACAAGGATATGTCTCAATGCAATGGATTGCATTGAATGTGTGGAGGTGAAAGGGTTTTCTAACCCTATAAAGACACCCTAAGTGGCCGCCAAAGGTGGTATTGGCTTTTGTTGTTGGTGGAAGCTTTGGTTGTGTTAGTGGTGAGAAAGCTTGGTGGAAGCTTTGGTTGTGTGGGTTTGTGAGTGTAGGCTAGCAAGAAGAGAGTCTTCTTCTTCCTTTCTTTTCCCTCTCTTCCTCTCCTTTAGGGACTTCTCTAGCAAGAAGTAAAGGAGAGCTCTTCTAGTTTTCCTTTTGTGAGACAAGAGCGTGCTCGTGTGGATACGTATAGAGGCACGGACACTTGAACGTGCTAAAGATCCAACAAACCGAAAGGAAAAGCGGGATTAACAAGGGCACGCAACAAAGGTAATCCTCTCCTATAAGATAGGTTTGGTTTAGAAATTTATTTTATACGAGTTTGCTTTGCATGGATCACTTGGAAGGGATCCTATTTTCCGTTCTTATATGCCATTTGGCATCGAGATTTCCCTCTGATGGTATCAGAGCCACTTGCGAAAGATCGTATAAAAATAGGTTTTCTCTATTTTATATGTGATATAGAAGTAGGATAAATTTTATTATGAGTTGATAATTGCATTAGCAAATTTTCAAACATAATAAAATATCCAATGTCTTTTAAAAGTTAAAATGACATGGTGAATGGTTATGGCCTAGTCCCAAAAAGTTTGTGATTGTGTGTTGTAATTCTTAATACGGCCTGCGTGTCGTGCCTTTCTCCTAATATTCTTGTTGTAAAATTAGATTTAGACTCAAATGTAACTCGAGTATTTCTCCTTTTGTAATGTACAAAACAAGGATGGAGGGTCCATTGGAAGATGAGGTTACAAGGAGGAAGTCAACACAAGACAACCAAAAGGAAGCACTTAGGAGAAGATGCTATCCCTAGGTTGACCAATCAATCTTTTCATTGGCTTGAGAAGATTGTAGAATAAGGGCCATAACCATGACACGTTAGTTTAATATGTATGTGATGCATGTTAGTTAGCTTGTATGTGATGCATGATTAGTTTAGCTTATATGTGATGTATGCTAATATGTATATGATACATGTTTATTTCTTAATAAGTCTAAACGATATGCCTACCAAAGTTGGTACTCACTACTTCCTCGATCATTTGTTATTGGGTTTGCCAAAGCAAAGCAATGCATTTTATCTTGGAGGGGTGCGAGTGGACAATCGTGATGTCCCGCTATCAGTTTTGGTTAAGACTTAATTAAGTGTTTTCTTAATTGGTTAAGAAAGTAGAGGCATATATTAGCTTTGAACATAAGTGTTAACATTAGTTTTGTGTGATTTCCGAACATCAGCTTTGTCTTAGAAGTGGTCGTTGCTCCGATATCCAAGAAGGCCCTCGCCTCGCCACGGCTTGGAAGTGTTTAGGAATAAACACTAAACTAATCTAAAACTTAACCAAAGCTATTAAAGAGTTACATCAGATGTAATTGGCAAAAGATTGCCTACCTAATTATACTACGTCTTGGGCGATTAGCCAAAGCTAACTCAAGACGAATTATGATGTGGATCTTTATCCCATATAAATTTATAGCTAAATAGTAGCTATGAGAATTTAGTGGGAGCCTCATTTAATTAAAGGCCTAATTAAATGATTTAGGTATGATACTTAACTTTGCATTTTAATGTTGTAGATCACCATGTCATCTAACACGACACACTCCCTCAACTTGCGATCTGTCCTTGAGAAGAACAAGCTCAATGGAGCAAACTTTCTTGACTGGTATAGGAACTTGAGGATTATCCTCAAGCAAGAACGCAAACTATATGTCCTAGAGCAGGCTACCCCTGAAATACTCGCCCCTACGGCCACTCGTGTTGAAAAGGATGCTTATAAGAAGCATCAAGATGACGCATTAGATGTGTCATGCCTTATGCTTGCCACCATGAACTCTGAGCTTCAGAAGCAACATGAGAACATGGATGCCTATGATATGGTTGAGCATTTGAAACAACTATATCAAGGACAAGCTAGGCACGAGCGTTTTGAAGTGTCTAAGGCTCTTTTTGCATGCAAGATGCAAGAAGGAACACCTGTAGGAACTCACGTACTCAAAATGATTGGGTACGTTGAGAACCTTGAAAGACTAGGTTTTCCACTGAGCCAAGAATTGGCAATTGATGTTATCCTGCAATCGTTGCCGGAAGCATACAAACAATTCGTCATGAATTATAACATGAATGAAATTGATAAACCTTTGCCTGAGATTCTCAGCATGTTGAAGCTAATGAACCAAATCTCAAGAAGAAAGTTAGTAATGTACTAATGGTCAAGAAGGACAAAGGTAAGCGCAAAGGCAAGGGTAAGACCCAAGCCAAAGGCAAGGCCAATTCATCCACTTCAAAGGGTAAAGGTAAAGTACCTAAGGAAGGGGACTGCTTCCATTGCGGTGAGACTGGACACTGGAAGCGGAACTGCAAAGTCTACCTTGAGGAAGTAAAGAACAAGAGAAGTGGGACTTCTGCCTCAGGTATACACGTTATAGAAGTTAATCTATCTATTTCTTCTACATGGGTATTAGATACCGGATGTGCATCTCACATTTGTACTAATGTGCGAGGGGGAGAAATAGTAGAATAATGGCAAAGGGTGAAGTTGACCTACAGTAGGCAATGGCGCATAAAAGTTCTTCTGTTGTAGCTGTAGGAACATATTCTTTGTCTTTGCCCACTGGGCTTATCTTAGAACTAGAGGAGTGCTTCTATGTACCCGCATTAACAAAGAACATAATTTCTGTATCTTGTTTAGACAAGAAAAACTTTTCTTTTATAATAAAGGACAAATGTTGTTCCATTTATTTAAATGAAATGTTCTATTGTAATGCACCACTTATGAATGGTCTCTATGTTCTAGATTTAGATAACCCAATTTATAACGTAAATACCAAGCAGTTCAAATCGAATGATTTGAACGGACATATCTCGCAGCGCCTAGGTCACATAAATGAAAAACGCATATCCCAACTCCATAAAGATGGATTATTGGACTCATTTGATTTTGAATCATATGAGGTATGCGAGTCTTGTCTTTTAGGAAAGATGACTAAAACTCCATTTAGTGGACATGGCGAGAGAGCGACGGACTTGTTAGGACTCATACATACTGATGTATGTGGCCCTTTCAATGTCAAAGCCAGAGGAGGCTATAAGTACTTTATTACTTTCACTGATGATATGAGTAGATTTGGCTACTTATATTTAATGAGACATAAGTCAGAATCCTTTGAAAAGTTCAAAGAATTCAACAATGAAGTACAAAACCAACTTGGTAAGCGTATTAAGCTACTTCGATCAGATCGAGGTGGTGAATACCTTAGTCAAGAGTTTCGTGATCACCTGGCTGAGTGTGGGATAATATCCCAACTCACTCCACCTGGAACACCACAATGGAATGGTGTATCTGAGAGGAGAAATCGTACTCTATTAGATATGGTACGATCAATGATGAGCCAGACTGATCTACCTACTTCCTTTTGGGGTTTAGCTCTAGAGACAGCCGCTTTCACACTTAATCGCGTTCCATCAAAAGCCGTAGAAAAGACACCATATACGATATGGACCGGGAAGAGTCCCAAAATGTCTTTTATAAAGATTTGGGGTTGTGAAGCTTACGTTAGACGTCAAGTCTCAGATAAACTAGGACCCAAATCAGATAAGTGTTATTTTGTAGGATATCCCAAGGAAACTAAGGGATATTACTCTTACAATCCCACACTTGGCAAGGTGTTTGTTGCCAGAAATGCTGTCTTTCTAGAAAGAGAATTTATTTCTAGAAATACTAGTGGGAGTAAAATTCATCTTGAAGAAGTTCAAGATGATGATAACACTAAGGCTTGATGGAAAATGAGCAGGCACCACAAAGTGTTGTGGATGAGGAATTTGTTGCCCAAAGAGTTGTGGAGCAAACACATTCAAGTAGACCAACCTCTTCGTAGATCTAATAGGATCCGTCGTCAACCCGAGAGATATTCTTTTCTCTTGGTGACAGCGGTGAAGTATTGCTTGTCGATCTTGGCGAGCCTACATCCTATCAAGAAGCTATGATGAGCCAGTTCGAGAAATGGCTAGAGGCCATGAGATCGAAATGGAATCCATGTACACTAACCAAGTATGGACTTTGGTTGATCCACGAAGGGTAAAACCCATTGGGTGTAAGTGGGTCTTTAAAGTAAAGACTGACATGGATGGTAATAAGCATACCTATAAAGGTAGATTGGTGGCTAAAGTTCAAACAAATTCATGGTATTGACTATGAAGAAACCTTTTCACGATTGCGATGCTTAAATCCATTGGATCATACTTGCTATTGCGACCTACCATGATTATGAGATCTGGCAGATGGATGTCAAAACCGCTTTTCTGAATGGAAAGCTACTCGAGGATGTGTACATGACACAACCTGAGGGTTTTGAAGATCCAAAGCATCCTGGAAAGGTATGTAAACTGCAAAGGTCCATTTATGGACTAAAGCAAGCCTCTCGAAGCTGGAATCTTCGATTCGATGATGCAATCAAAGAGTTTGGTTTCATCAAGAATGAAGATGAGCCTTGTGTCTACAAGAGAAATAGTGGGAGCACAGTTGTATTTCTTGTCTTGTATGTAGATGACATACTTCTCATCGGAAATGATATTCCCTCACTCCAGTCTGTGAAGATGTGGTTAGGGAATTGTTTCTCGATGAAGGACTGAGGTGAAGCTGCCTATATTCTAGGCATCAAGATCTATAGAGATAGATCTAGAAGATTACTTGGCCTAAGTCAGAGTACATACATTGATAAAGTGCTAGATCGTTTTGCTATGCAAAATTCTAAGAAAGGGTTTCTGCCTTTATCACATGGTGTGAGTCTTTCGAAGACTCAATGTCCCTCTTCTAAGGAGGAGAGAGATCGCATGGATAAGATCCCTTATGCATCAGCTATAGGGTCTATCATGTACGCCATGCTTTGTACTCGTCCTGACGTCTCGTATGCTTTGAGCATGACGAGTAGATACCAGTCAGATCCAGGTGAAAGTCACTGGATAGCAGTCAAAAATATTCTTAAGTACTTACGAAGAATGAAAGAATATTTCCTGATATTTGGAGGCAATGAGGAGCTAACTGTAAAGGGTTACAGTGATGCAAGCTTCCAAACAGACAAGGATGACTATAGATCGCAATCGGGGTACGTGTTTTGCCTGAATGGTGGAGCCGTGGTGGAAGAGTTCAAGCGAGACACGATTCTTGATTCTACAATGTGAGCAGTATATT
This sequence comes from Wurfbainia villosa, assembly GCA_025175895.1. Lineage (NCBI taxonomy): Eukaryota > Viridiplantae > Streptophyta > Magnoliopsida > Zingiberales > Zingiberaceae > Wurfbainia > Wurfbainia villosa. The sequence continues at coordinate 32,251,867 of CM045995.1, forward strand.
GCGATCTCGATGTAGCAAAGGAGGTTTTGGCTCCGCAAGTTCATCAGTGAACTTGGGGTAGTTCCTAGCATTGCAGATCCAATAGACCTCTATTGTGACAACAATGGGGCTATTGCACAGGCTAAGGAACCTCGATCACATCAGCGGACCAAACACATACTGCGGCGCTTCCATCTCATTCGAGAGATCATCGATAGAGGAGATGTGAGGATATGCAGAGTACCGACAGAAGCTAACATCACAGATCCATTGACCAAGGCTTTGGCACAGAGGAAGCATGATGGTCACACTAGGTCACTAGGTATTAGATATCATAGTGATTGGTACTAGTGCTAGTGGGAGATTGTTAGTTAAAGCCCTAGAACCAATCATGTGATGGTTGAATAGGGAACATTTTGTATCATATTCTATAAAGGCAAAGTTGGTTATTATATTTACATCTTGCTTGTGCGACTAATTTAAATATAATAATGCCCTAGAAAAGTAGGTTCTTATCTACAGCACATCAATTGGCAGAATTGATTATGAGAGGCTGTAGAGAACACTTTCCTAAATGTTCCTAGTCGAGTATTAATATGCAAGGGCAATATTAATACATAAAGACTAGCATGTAGGTCAATTGATGACTTGATCTCACAAGTCATGGATATATGATATCAAGTTGACACATGGGTATATATTGGAGAATATATATCTTGAATGACCCGCCATGAGAAAGTTTCATGGATCGTTATATGAGTGTCATAAACTTTCTCATGTGACTATTGGTATGAATAGTCCTCGGACACGAAGTCACTACGGTTCCCTACATAAGGAGTTATGTACTTTGGTATCGTCAGCGTCACCCGTAGCGAAGGTGGACCATAAAGCGATTCGGGTATGTAATAAATTATGCGGAGGGATGTGAGTGATGTAGATGGGATCTATCCCTTCCATATGGCGAGTGATATCGGTGGGCCCGATTGAGTAGAACTACTAAAGCGCCATGCTCGAATGAGTCAATATGAGATATTGAGCTCATTTGTTTGAGTTAGTTTACTCGAGGATCAGAAACACATAGATTGATCGAGGATGACACGGTCTATGCCTCATTGATCAATCTGATATCAAGGATAGAAGGACACGGTCATATATTATAGTAGTCACGGAAAGGTTAGTCGGATCTTGACTTATCTCGTAACTTGGGTAGCAATGATGTATTGCTAGATGCCGCTCATTGCTTGTGTATCTAAAAGAGTTTAGATCCACTGCCAACGTTATGAGAGCCTATAGGGTCACACACAAAGAGCATGATAATTAGAGGAATTAGAGTATTCTAGTTTGACTAGAATAATTTGGGAATAAGCTTAAGTACAAAATGGTTTTTGGACTTTAAGCTTAATGAGAATTTTAGCTAATTGATTTAATGAGATTAATTCAATATGTTACCTTATTGATTTAATAAGATTAATTCAATATGATAACATAAGCTTAATTGAATTAATAAGATTAATTCAACATGCATGAAAGCCACATAAGAATGCCACATAAGCATGCCACCTAAGCATCCACCTAAGCATCCACCTAAGCTAGATGAGGTGGAAGAAGACAAATTGGTTTTTGTCTCCTTAAGTGGCCGGCCAAACAAGGATATGTCTCAATGCAATGGATTGCATTGAATGTGTGGAGGTGAAAGGGTTTTTCTAACCCTATAAAAGACACCCTAAGTGGCCGGCCAAAGGTGGTATTGGCTTTTGTTGTTGGTGGAAGCTTTGGTTGTGTTAGTGGTGAGAAAGCTTGGTGGAAGCTTTGGTTGTGTGGGTTTGTGAGTGTAGGCTAGCAAGAAGAGGAGTCTTCTTCTTCCTTTCTCCTTTTCCCTCTCTTCCTCTCCTTTAGGGACTTCTCTAGCAAGAAGTAAAGGAGAGCTCTTCTAGTTTTCCTTTTGTGAGACAAGAGCGTGCTCGTGTGGATACGTATAGAGGCACGGACACTTGAACGTGCTAAAGATCCAACAAACCGAAAGGAAAAGCGGGATTAACAAGGGCACGCAACAAAGGTAATCCTCTCCTATAAGATAGGTTTGGTTTAGAGAAATTTATTTTATACGAGTTTGCTTTCGCATGGATCACTTGGAAGGGATCCTATTTTCCGTTGCGCATATGCCATTTGGCATACGAGATTTCCCTACAGTTCTAATCTAAAGTATATCAATTGGTAGAATTGATTATGAGAAGCTGTAGAGAACACTATTCTTAATATTTCTAGTCAAGTATTAATAGTCAAGGGCAATATTAATACATTAAGACTTGCATGTAGGTCAATGGATGACTTGATCTCACAACTCATGTATATGTGATATCACATTGACATATGGGTATATATATTGGAGAATATATATACTGAATTGACACGCCATGAGAAAGTGTCATGGATCGTTATATGAGTATCATATACTTTCTCATGTGACTATTGATATGAATAGTCATTAGACCTGAAGTCACTACGGTTCCCAACATAAAAAGTTTTGTACTTTGGTATCGTCTAACGTTAAACCGTAACAGGGTGCACAATAATGGCGATCACTGGGGTATGTAATGAATTATGCGGAGGGATATGAGTGATGTAGATGGGATCTATCCCTCCTATATGACGCGAGTGATATCTTTGGGCTTTTGATAGAGTAAGACCACGAAATGCATGGTCATGCTCAAATGAGTCAATATGAGATATTGAGCTCATTTGTTTGAGTGAGCCTACTTGGGGATCAAGAAACATAAAGATCGATAAGGGGATGACACGGTATATACCTCATTGATCGATCTAAGATATCAGAGATAGAAGGACACCGTAATACATGCTAATAGTCATAAAAAGGTTGTTAGATCTCAACGATCTTGTAACTTGGGTAGCAATGATGTATTACAAGATGCCGCTCATTGCTTATGTATCTAAAATGGTTTTAGATACATTGCCAACTTTACAAGAGCCTATAGGGTCACACACAAATGACATTCTGTTTTGGAGATGGTTTCTTTTAGTTGGACTAAAAGGACAATTGAGCATATGGCCAAAACTTGAGTTAGACTCAAACTGGTTAAACTTGAGTTAGACTCAAGTTGAACCATGGAAGATGATTCATCATCATCATGTATGATTAATGTGATTAATCATGCATGGGAACACCAAGGGCCTTGGTATTCATGAAGGAGAATACAAAGGGTCTTGGTATTAAGAGTGTTTTTAATGAGGATTTAATGGAATTGATGGCTTGGGCATAAAAGGGGTTTTGTGCTCAACGTGGAGAGGCTAAGTGTGTGGTTTTTGGTGTTTTTGGGCGTGTAAGTCAAAAAGGAGCCAAGAGAAGTGTTCTCTCATCCATCTCCTTCCTCTACTTCTTCTTCTAAAAGAGTTCTTGGCGTTTTACTAGGGGTTGCTAGCACAACGTGACTCCAAATTGGGTGGGTGTCAGTGTGGATACCATAATGATACGGTTATCCTTACCGTATTAAGATCCGACAGCATTTGGAAAAGCTGGATTGCAAGGGCGCGAACCGAAGGTATACTTCTCCCTCTAGATAGGATCTAGAAAAGTAGGGTACAAATTGACTTATATAGTTTTGCATGGATCTCTGGTAGGATCCGATTTATAGTTATTATTTCTACTGCGGTTGTACGAAGTATTCGCCCGCGATGTTGTGAACATCATATTAAGATTTTTTCCAACGGTGGTATCAGAGCCAGTTGCAAAACATATATTTCGTTATAATGATTAATATGTGATATAAATCTAGATCTTCATGTTTTCTATGAGATATAAACATATGAATTATGGATACACGAATTTTAGGCTTGAAATGTTGATAAAGGAGCAAAAACAGGGTTGAACAGGATGACACACGGTCGTGTTGAAAAACACGACCTGGCGGTGTTCAAACCCACGGTCGCGTTGAAAGACACGGCCTGGCCGTGGGAGCCTCTGTGAGAGCAACCCACGGCCATGTCGAAAGACACGTCCTACCCGTGTGGGCCTTTGATCACCCCAGAATGGCCGTGCCAAATTGGCACGGCCCGACCGTGTTGGACAGAAGACGCTCCGAAAACGAGAAACTTGGGTTCATAGTGATTGACCGAGGGTAGCAACTCATTCAAGGAGTTGAAAATAAAATTCATGCAATTGCGCCTTCGACTTGCCATTGCGGCTTATCGGTGAAGCGCCTTTAGAATTAGTGTATGTATAATCAATTTTATAAAATCACATCATTATGAATGATATGATGCATGGTGCATGGTTATGGCCTTTGACCCAATATGATTGGGGTTGTGTGTTGTGTGTGCATGTTGTAATTCATAATGCGGCTTGCATGTCGCCCCTTCATCTATATTTTTTCTGTTGTAAAATAGATTTAGACTCGAATATAACTTGAGTGTTCTTATTTAGTAATGTACAAAATGAATAAATGGAAAGTCCATTGAAGGTTGAAGTTACAAGGAGGATGCCGACAACACAGGATGACCGAAGGAAGCACTTGGAGAAGATGTCATGCCTAGGTTATCCATTCGCTCTTCTCATTGGCTTGAGAAGATCGTAGATTCAGGCCATAACCATGTCACGTTTAAAGTAATATGTTGATATATATTATGCTTGCATGTGATGCTTGTGTATGTGATGCTTGTATGAGATGCATGCGTAGTTAGTTGTCACACAATTAGGTCACTTATTATATGCCTACCAAAGTTTAATACTTACTATTACCTTGTTCAATCGTAGCGCATTTGCCAAAGCAAAGTGATTCAATTTACCTCGGTAAAGTACGACAGAACAATTGTGATATCCGGCTATTAAACTTTGGATTTGACTTAACTAAGCTCTCTCAATTAGATTGATGAACTTAGAGGCATAACTCATACGAGAAATCTACCTACATTATATAAATCTTGGGTGATTAGCCAAAGCTAACTCAAGATGAGTAGTAATTTAGAAGGATATCTCATTCGATGGGCACTATGAACAAATAATATTGTTCATAAAGGTATACAAGAGTTACATTAGATGTAATTGGTACGAGTTACCTTCCTAATTTATAAGAGTCTTGGGCGATTAGCCAAAGCTAACTCAAGATACGGTATAATATGAATCTTGTACCACTTTGTGACCAGTGGGAGAATCCTTTAGTTAAAGGCCTAATTAAATGATTGAAATATGATAAATGTCTACATTTCTGTTGTAGAGAATTATGTCTTCAAATACATCAAATACCCTATCTCTGTGATCGGTCCTTGAGAAGGACAAGCTCAATGGAGCAAACTTTATTGACTGGTATAGGAATTTAAGAATAGTTCTCAAACAGGAGCGGAAACTCTATGTCCTAGAGCAACCCATTCCTGAAGCACCCACCAACAATGCCACTCGTGCTGATAAGGATGCTTACAAGAAATATCAAGATGGTGCATTAGATGCATCATGCCTTATGCTTGCTACCATGAATGCTGAGCTTCAGAAGCAACATGAGAACATGGATGCCTTTGCTATGGTTACACACCTGAAGCAACTATATCAAGGGCAAGCGGGGCATGAGAGATCCGAGGTATCTAAGGCATTGTTTCAATGCAAGATGCAAGAAGGAACACCCATAGGAACTCACGTACTCAAGATGATTGGGAACGTAGAGAACCTTGATAGATTGGGATTTCTTTTAGGCCAAGAGTGGGCCACTGACCTTATTCTGTAGTCCTTGCGTAGAGGCTTTAGTCAATTTTTTATGAATTATTACATGAGTGAAATTTACAAACCATTGCCTGAGCTCTTAAGCATGTTAAGAACTGTTGAGAGCAATCTTAAGAAGATACAACCTAGTACTAGTGATGTACTTATGGTTAAAAAGGGCAAAGGTAAGAAGAAGTCTAAAGGCAAGACCCAAGAAAAGGGTAAGAAAGCATTGAAGCCCAAAGGTGGGATGGCCAAGGAAGGGACTTGCTTCCACTGTATGGAAGCTGGACATTGGAAGAGGAACTATAAAAAGTATCTTGAGAAAGTCAAGAAGAAGCAAAGTGAGGCTTCTGCTTCAGGTATACATGTTATAGAAGTTAACCTATCTATTTCTTCTTCATGGTATTGGATACCGATTGTGCCTCTCACATTTGTACTAATGTGTAGGGCCTGAGAAGAAGTAGATCATTGATGCAAGGAGAGGTGGACATACATCAGGGCAATGGCACAAGAGTTGCTGCTATAGTTGTAGGAACATATTCATTATTGTTGCCGAGTGGTTTGATTTTAGAACTTGATGAGTGCTATTTTGTACATACAATAACAAAGAACATTATGTCTGTTTCTTGTTTAGACAAAAAAGGTTTTTCATTTACTATAAAGGACAAATGTTGTTCTATTTATTTAAATGAAATGTTCTATTTCAGTGCACATTTGATGAATGGACTCTATGTTCTAGATCTAGAAAACCCAGTCTATAACATAAATACCAAACGATTCAAATCTAATAATTTGAATTAGACATATCTTTTGCATTGTCGCTTGGGTCACATAAATGAGAGTCGCATATCCCAGCTCCATAGAGATGGATTACTGGATTCATTTGATTTTGAATCATATGAGACATGTGAATATTGTCTTTTAGGCAAGATGACAAAGACTCCATTTAGTGGACAAGGCGAATGAGTAACAGATTTGATAGACCTAATACATAGTGATGTTTATCGTCCTTTCGAAGTTGCAGTCAGAGGTGGTTATCAGTACTTCATTGCATTTACTGATGATTTCAGTAGATATGGATATATGTATCTTATGAGGCACAAATCAAAATTCTTTTAAAAGTTCAATGAATTCAAGAATGAAGTACAAAACCAAATTGGAAAGAGTATTAAGATGCTTCGATCAGATCAAGGTGGGGTATACCTTAGTCAAGAGTTTCATGACTATCTAATTGAGTGTGGGATACGATCCCAACTCACTCCACCCGAACACCATAGTTGAATGGTGTATCCTAGAGGAGAAATCGTACTCTATTAGATATGGTACGATCAATGATGAGTCATACAAATCTTCCTCCATCCTTCTGGAGATATGCTCTAGAGACAACTGCTTTCACACTTAACCGTGTTCCATCTAAGGCAGTTATAAAGACACCATATGTGATATTGACTGGGAAGAGTCCCAAGATATCTTTTATGAGTATTTGGGGATGTAAAGCTTACGTGAGATGTCAAGTCTCCGATAAACTAGGCCCCAAATCAAACAAGTTCTATTTTGTAGGATATCCTAATGAAACGAAAGGATATTACTTTTACAATCCCACGCTAGGCAAAGTGGTGGTCGCCAAAAATGGTATTTTTCTACAAAGGGAATTTATTTCTAGAAAGGCTTGTGGGAGTAAAATTGATCTTGAAGAAGTTCAAGATACACAAAATAGCACTGATCCATTAATTCAACAAGAACATGCACCACAAGGTGATGAGCATTATGAATCAAGGTCATCACAAGGAGTTGTCGCACAACCTGTTCAGGTAGACCAAGCTCTGCGCAGGTCTGATAGAATACGTCGTCAACCTGAGAGATATTCTTTTCTCTTGGATGACAACGATGGTGTCATGCTAGATGGCCCAACATCCTATCAGGAAGTTGTAATAAGCCCAGATTATGAGCAATGGCTTGAGGCCATGAGATCCGAAATGGAATCCATGTACACTAACCAAATATGGACTTTGGTTGATCCACCTGAAGGGGTCAAACCCATTGGGTGTAAGTGGGTCTTTAGGAGAAAGACTGACATGGATGGTAATGTGCATACCTATAAGGGGCGATTGGTAGCAAAAGGATTCAAGCAGATTCATAGTATTGACTATGATGAAACCTTTTCCCTAGTTGCGATGCTCAAATCCATTCAGATCATGCTTGCTATTGCTGCTTACTATGACTATGAAATATGACAGATGGATGTCAAAACTATATTTCTTAACGGAAATCTACTCAAGGATGTGTATATGACACAACCTGAGGGTTTTATCAATCCAAAGGATGCTGGAAAGGTCTGTAAGTTGTATAGGTCCATTTATGGTTTCAAGCAAGCTTCTAGAAGTTGGAATTGCCGATTCGATGATGTGATCAAAACATTTGATTTCATTAAGAACGAAGATGAACCTTGTGTCTACAAGAACGCTAGTGGGAGCACAGTTGTTTTCCTCATTTTTTATGTAGATGACATACTACTCATTGGAAATGATATTCCTATGCTGGAGTCTGTGGAGACTTGGCATGGGAATTATTTTTCAATGAAGGACTTAGGTGAAGAAGCCTATATTCTTGGCATCAAGATCTATAGGGATAGATCTAGGAGATTGATTGGCTTGAGTCAGAATACATATATTAACAAGGTCCTTAAGCATTTTGTCATGCAGAATTCCAAGAAGGGATTTCTGCCAATGTCACATGGTGTAAGTCTTTCAAAGACTCAATATCCCTCTTCTACAGAAGAGAAACAACGTATGGATCAGATCCCTTATGCATCTGCTATAGGATCTATCATGTACGCCTTGATTTATACTCGCCTCGATGTCTCTTATGCTTTGAGCATGACGAGTAGGTACCAGTTAGATCCCAGAGAGTGTCACTGGACAGCAGTCAAGAATATTCTCAAGTACTTGAGAAGGACAAAAGAATATTTCTTGATCTTTGGAGGTGATGAGGAGATAATTGTAAAGGGTTACAACGATACAAGTTTCCAAACCGATAGAGATGATTCGCGATCACAGTCAGGATATGTATTTTGTCTGAATGGTGGTGCTGAGCTAGAGGAGTTCGAAGCAGGACATAGTCGCAGATTCTATAATAGAAGCCGAGTACATTGTTGCATTTGATGCAGCAAAGGAAGCAGTTTGGATCAAAAAGTTATTTTCTGAGCTTGATGTAGTTCCTAGCATTGTGAGCCATATATAGCTTTATTGTGACAACAACGGGGCTATAGCTCAGGCTAAGGAACCTCGTTCTCACCAGCGTTCTAAACATATACTGCGGCAGTATCACCTCATTCAAGAGTTCATCGATAGAGGAGATGTGCACATATGCCAAGTATATACTAATGCTAACATTGCGGATCCCTTGACCAAGGCTTTGGCATAGAGAAAGCATGATGGTCATACAAGGTCACTGGGTCTTAGAAATTATAGTGATTAGCACTAGTGCTAGAGGGAGATTGTTAGTGTCATCTCTTAGAGCCAATCATGAGATAATTGATTAGGGATCATGTGTATCATATTTCATTAATAAAAGGCAAAGATTGTTTATTATATTTACTTTATGAATGTGGCAGCTAAAATAAATATAATAATGCCCTTGAATAGTAGGTTCTAATCTACAGTATATCAATTGTTAGAATTGATTATGAGAAGCTGTAGAGAATACTATTCTTAATATTTCTAGTCAAGTATTAATAGACAAGAGCAATATTAATACATTGAGACTAGCATGTAGGTCAATGAATGACTTGATCTCACAAGTCATGGATTTGTGATATCACATTGACACATGGGTATATATATCGGAGAATATATATACTGAATTGATCCGCCATGAGAAAGTGTCATGGATCATTATATGAGTGTCATATACTTTCTCATGTGACTATTGGTATGAATAGTCCTTAGACCTGAAGTCTCTATGGTTCCCTACATAAAGAGTTATGTACTTTGGTATCGTCTAACGTCACACTATAACAGGGTGCACTATAACGGCAATCACTGGGTATGTAACAAATTATGTGGAGGGAGGTGAGTGATGTAAATGGGATCTATCCCTCCCATATGACGGGAGTGATATCTTTAGCCTCTTGAAAGAGTAGGACAACAAAATGCATGGACATGCTCAAATGAGTCAATATGAGATAATGAGCTCATTTGATCGAGTGAGTCTACTTGGGGATCAAGAAACATGAACATCAATAAGGGGATGACACGGTCTATGCCTCATTGATCGATTTAAGATATCTGAGATAGAAGTACACCGTCATATATGATAATAGTCACGGAATGGTTGTCGGATCTCGACGATCTTGTAACTTGGGTAGCAATGATGTATTGCTAGATGCCGCTCATTTCTTATGTATCTATAATAGTTTTAGATACATTGCCAACGTTACAAGAGCCTATAGGGTCACAAACAAATGACATTCTATTTTGGAGATGGTTTCTTTTAGTTGGACTAAAAGGACAATTGTGCATATGGCCAAGACTTGAGTTAGACTCAAACTGGTTAAACTTGAGTTAGACTCAAGTTGAACCATGGAAGATGATTCATCATCACCATGCATGATTAATGTGATTAATCATGTATGGGAACACCAAGGTCCTTGGTATTCATGATGAGAATTCATGAATGAGAATACTAAGTGTCTTGGTATTAAGAGTCTTCTAAATGGGGATTTAATGGAATTGATGGCTAGAGCATAAAAAGGGTTTTGTGCTCAACGTGGAGAGGCTAAGTGTGTGGCTTTTGGTGTTTTTGGGCGTGCAAGCCAAAAAGGAGCCAAGAGAAGTGTTCTCTCATCCATCTCCTTCCTCTCCTTCTTCTTCCAAAAGAGTTCTTGGCATTTTGCTAGGGGTTGATAGCACAATGTGACTCTAAATCAGATGGGTGTCAGTGTGGATACCATATCTATACGGTTATCCTTACCGTATTGAGATCCGACAGTGTTTGGAAAAGCGGGATTGCGAAGGGCATGCACCGAAGGTATACTTCTCCCTCTAGATAGGATCTAGAAAAGTAGGGTACAAAACAACATATATAGTTTTGCATGGATCTCTAGTGGGATCCGCTTTATAGTTATTATTTTCATTGCGGTTGTGCAAAGTATTCGCCCACGATGTTATGAATATTAGATCCGGATTTTTCCCAACAACCTCCACCTTGCTTTGTGCAAAGGAGAGACTAGTGGAATTGTTGTAGGCGTGATTCACCTCAGACGAATTGGTTGTGGATTAGCAGCAAGGGTCATGAACCACGTTACACACTCTTGTTAGAGTTTTTATTCTTTGCATTGTCTTAATTGTCTTGTTTAGTTTTATTATTCCGTTAAGCTAACCCTAATCATAGACGCTCAAGAACGATCGAACTCCACCATCTACGAAAGAGGGCTATTCACCCCCCTATAGCCGGCCACCGATCCTCCAATAGACTTGGTCTTGGATTAGTAGTGTGGGAAAATCTTAAAATAATAAATACGGAAAAAAAGTGCCCAATCGATGGTTGCATCGAATTTGAGCGCCCCCTCTCTGATACCAATTGTTGGATCGTAAAAAGAGCACTAGAGGGGGGAGGGTGAATAACGCACGTAAATCTCTCATTTCTTTTTCGTTCAATTCGATTAAAACAATAGTAGAGTAAATATACAGTGGAAATGTAAATGACAAAGCTTTGTTTTACTTGGTTCACAGCCTATCGGCTGCTAATCCAAGGCCCTTATGAACCAAGATTGCATACGGAGGGCAATTCATTAAACTAGTCTCCTCCTCGTTGGAGGTAGGAGACAACAATTACAAAACTTTGAAAATCTCGAGGTAGAGAGACAAACCCCCTCTCCTCCTTATGATAAAAGCTCGATAAAGAATTGAAATACAATGTTTAAATACAATGATAAAATGAACTGATACCGATGACTAGGGAAATAGAGGTTGAGCTCATGTCGTCGGCGTTTCGATAGTACTTCAGCGTCGTAGTCATCGTATAGTAGCAGTGTTGCGGAGGCGTTTGGAAATCTTGAATGATGACCTAAAGGGGTGAACCCCCCCCCCCCCCCCCCCCTCTTCTTTTATAGCTTTCTAACCCTCTAGACGTTAAGATCAAGTTCTATCCAAAAAGGTCACCTCACCCTAAGATGGGGATGAAGTTTGACTCTCATTGAAGCTGAAATTTAAATAGCAGTCGACAGATCAACATTACCAGTCGACTGATGCTTCTAGCAGTCGACTGTCAACAGCCAGTAGTCGACTATTTCTAAGGTTTCTAGCTGCAATAACAAGTTAGCTCGACAATGAAAGCAATATAAGTGAATTTGATGACCACTTACCGTCCGATCTCCACCTAGACCTTCCACGGGAAGTCTTGGTCGGATTATCGCCTAAGGACATCCTCGTATGGAGGATCTGACCTTGCATTCCCTCACACACATGAGCTTACCTTAGGTCCTTGTGAATTGCAGCTTTGATTTAGGTCTCCACCTGGATTCTTCGGCTCCCTTCGAAGGTTTCCCGGTGTTGCCTGACCACTATGATTTCTCCATCTGAGATTCTCCGAGTGTCGCCGACCTTCAGCTTAGCTTTAACCATTCCTGCACACTTGGTTCAGCTCGTTAGAAAACAATATGACATTAGTTTTGAGTCTTTGCCATAATCAAAACTTAGGTTTGATTATCTGGTGCCTACTGCACCAACACCAAGTGGGTATAAGATGAGTTAAGGGAATGGGCATGATTCACTGTAGCTGCTGAAAGGTTTTACAAGTTGTTCTGGGGGTCTACTCTTGATTTTCTATTAATTGGGGATCATGATGTACTACTAGGTGCCACTTATGATCGTTCTATAATATAGGGTTAATTATAGATGACCAACATAAATCGAGAACCTATTTGGTCACACGCACTATGAGACTTATCCGAAGGATTTAAAAAGAGCTTGAGAATGAGATTCTCATATCGAGATAGAGACTTGGTTTGGTTGGACCAAACAAGGAGCGACCATGAAATTGATTCAATCGCATCGGAAGCATTAAAAGGCTGAGTCTTTTGAAGACATGATGGATGAACTAAATTGGTTTAGTTCTAATCCAATTGTTAAAAATAAACCAAAGGGGTTTGGTTTATTTTAAGTGAATGAACCAAAATTGGTTTGGTTTATTTTAACTTAAAATAGACAAACGCAAATTTGTTTATTTTAACATAAATTAATGGAGCGAGTTAACGGATTTTGGTTGTGAACCAATAACCGTTGAGAGAAGGTTTCTTGATGGTCAAGAAACACGTTCTCTATAAGTAAGGGGGTTAAGACAAATTTCTTGGATGAGTTAAGTTTTGTGAAACCCCAGCCACTTTCCTCTCTTCTTCTCTTGTGCCGCCGCACACCTTGGCCACCGCCTCCTCTTGCCACTGCCCTACCACTAGCCAACGACCACCCTCCGGCCAATAACTTCAATTGTCGGTCAGCCAACAGTTGTCGGCCAACCAACAACCACTGGCCACCTTGGTGCCATTGGCCAATTTGATTGGCCGACACTTTCGAAAAACAAGTTTCTCAAACTTGTTTTGTGATCATCTCTCGATCACAACATTTTCGACACAAGACTAGTATCTCTCGTCAAGGTGGGGCTTGTAGCTTGAGAAGCTACCCCAACGATACTCGGCGTGGACTCGGATAGAGGTGAAACTTATGAGAGTCACTAAGATTGATGCCCTTTTCACTACGTGTTATTCGTCCGGTATACCTAGTGTAATTTCCTTTATTGTAAAATTTTAAATGTATGATTATGTCTACACTATTGTATCCTTCATGTGTGTGGCGTGTGTGATGTAATAAAATAGTTTATTACCATTTTTTATTTGCTTCCACTATGCATGTTTACGAAACATGTTCGAACACACACCCACTTTGGTGCCCTAGAAACCCAACATGGATTTGACTATATTTTGACCATATGGCTAGTGGATGATTGGGATATCCAAAGTCATATGAGGAAGATTATTTTGGGGAGATTGTTCGAGTAATCAATCTCAGAAGTCCTAGTTTAGATACTTGGCATTGAAAGTCCAAGTCATGGGTACTTGACAATGGTAAAGTCCAAAGGTATAATATTGGCAGCATAAGTCTAAGTGTGTAGTCTTGGTGAAATAAAGTGCAAATGAACATTGGCAATTGGAAAGTCTAAATCATGGGTACTTGGCAATTGAAAGTCCAAGTCATGGGTACTTGGCAAAGAGAATGTCCAAGGGTAGGTTTGGTGGCGTAAAGTCCAACCATGGGTCTTGGTAGCATAAGTGGAAATGGATCTTGGCAATTTGAAAGTCCAAGGATGTAGGTTTGGTGGCGTAAAGTCCAATAATGGGGTCTTGGCAGCATAAGTCCAAATCAACCTTGGCAAAGGACCCAGTTAGCATGACATAGCCGATGGAAGCACCAGAGGGCTAACATGAAGGCTGAAGAGTCGCGGACTCGAGGTATCTGAGAGGCATGAGGCTGATAGACAAGAAGGCTTAGGTCTAGGGTATGGGTGGTTATCAAGTATGAGGGGATCATACTTGGGTTAAACCTCATGGTTGAGGTTTACCAATTGACTGGGGTTATGGACTAGTCGATTGACAAAGTGTTTGACACTCGGAAGCCTAGTTGACTCGGAGCAGTTGACTGGGGTTATGCACGAGTCAAGTGGTCAAGTAGTCGACTGAGGCTCGACTGCTGATCTGTGGCTTTGGTAGTCGGCTGCTAGGGTTAAGCTGTCGACTAGTCCACTTCAGTCGACTGCTAGGGTAGAGCAGTCAACTGAAATTAAGTGGTTAGGCCATAGAATGTTGAGCAGTCGATTGCTTGCCCATGGTAGTCGACTTCTTGCCCATGACAGTCGACTGGTGACTATAACAGTCGACTGCTTGGTCAGAGCAGTCGACTGATGGGTAACTTTCTGACGTGGATTAAGTCATTGTGAGGCAACAACTAAGTGTCCAGTCGATTGGAAGTCGGAGAATCAGCCCAAGCTGGGTTATAAAATGATGTCAATGGGAGGATTTGGAGCTCCTAATTCTTGGAACTTATGGGGAAGAATTGTTGTTCTATTCCAGGTCTTCAAAGCCTTTCAAAGCAATGAAAAGATCAAGCAATCAAAAGTGACATGTAAAGTGTTTTATTTTTGTACACTTTCATTTGCTTTTTATTTGGTTGTATTTCATTGTATAAACTTATTGTACGTTGTTTATCCACCTTCGGATCATTTCCAAGAAGGAGAATTTGATAGTGGTGTGTGCATCACTAGAGCTCAACAAGAACTCGACCGTGGAGTAGGAACTCTAGTTTCGAACCATGTAAAATCGTGAGTATTGTGTGTGTGTTGTCTTTGTATTTTGTTTCTACTTCTATTTGTATATCCTATGCATACTTACATTTTGTAGAGACAATCACGATCGCAATCCAACCAATGAAGAAATCGATATTCACCCCTTTCTAGTGTGATCACCGATTCCTCTAGAAAAGGTTGAGCAAGATCGAGTGAGACTCGAGTTGAAGTCCAAGTATGGTTATTTGGAAAAGGAAAGTCCAAGGGTGTAGTATTTATAGGGTCGATGGTGGTCGGCTAGAGGGGGGTGAATAGCCTTCTTTCGTCGTATGATGAAGTCGTTCGTTGATCGTCTACAACTCTCGTTAGCGAAAGCGGAAAATACAACTAAACAACAATAAAGATAAAGCAAGATACCAAACAATGCTAACAAGGGAAGTAACGTGGTTCACGGCTTCGCCGCTAATCCACAGTCCGATTCATCCAAGGTGAATCACTTTTCAATCTATCGACTAGAACTCTCCTTTGCACCAAGCTAGGTGGAGGTAACCCATCTTACAAGAATTCACTCTTCTTACAATAGAATAAAGATAAGCACAAGTAGAAGAGTGGAAAATGTTTAGAGCACTTTGGGAGATGTTAGGAGTTAAAGAATTAGCCTCCCAAAGGCCCTCACCCCTTCTCTTTATAGAGGAAGAGAGTTTCTTCCAGTTAATATAGGAGCTGTCGACTGATGCCCCCGACCAGTCGACTGATCCTGTAGTCGTTGCCCAATAACAATTTCTTCCACGTTGGATTCCAACCAATGGCTCCAACATCAGTCGACTGATGCTTTCATCAGTCGACTGATGTCGTCTTCCAGTCGAGTGCTCGCGAGCTTGACTAGCTTCTATGCCCGTGCACAATGCGATTAGTCGACTGCTTCCCTTAAGCAGTCGACTGATGTCGACTTGAACTAGCCAAACACCAGTCGAACTCCGTTCGACTTGGAGCAGTCGACTACCATGACATGGCAGTCGACTGTGTTGGGAATCGATTGGCCGGCTAGAGGGGGGTGAATAGCCCTCGTTCGTTGGATGTCGTATTTTGCTCATCTACGAAAATGTTAGCGCAAGCGGAAGCAATAAACTAAGACAAGCAAATAGAAATAAAACAAAGACAATACAAACACGGAGATGTAACGTGGTTCACGGCTACGCCGCTAATCCACGGTCTGATTCGTCCACGGTGAATCACTCCGCAATCTATCCACTAGATCTCTCCTTTGCACAAAGCTAGGTGGAGGTAACCTCTTTACAACAAAACTCCACTTACAAATATAATGAAAATAAGCTTGGGTAAGGGGATGGAAAGCTTTAGGGAACTTTGGGAGAGTGTTAGAGTATATAAATTAGCCTCCCAAAGCCTTACCCCCTTCCTTTTTATAGAAGAAGAGGGTTTCTTCTCGTTGACACAGGATAAGTCGACTGATGGCACCCATCAGTCAACTGGTGCTGTAGCCGTTGCCCAATAACGACCGCTTTCCACGTTGGATACCATCCAACGGTACTGGCATCAGTCGACTGATGGCACCCATCAGTCGACTGATGTCAACCAGTCGAGTCCTCAACAAGGTCGACTCCATTCTGCGTACCGCAAGCGAGACATCTGTCGTATCGTCCCTTAGCGGTCGACCGATCAAGTCACCACCGATCGCCTATATCGCTCGATCAAATGATCAACTTGATTCAGCCACATTAGACCAGTCGATCGAACCATCGACTCAGAGCAGTCGACTGCCATGACATGGCAGTCGACTGGTTCCGGGAAAAGTCATCCGACACTTGGCCAAATGGCCAAGTTTCACCTAAGAGCTACCCTTCCTGGGTTACAATCGCTCACTCTCATCCCTCGGAGTCCCTCGCCTTCGAAGTTCTCTTCGTTCGCGGCCACGTCCCTCGGCAGCATCAGGCGCACGGCTCTTCAATGCTCCTTCGCGTCTCTTGCCTCGAAGTCTACTTCCTCCGGCTTCACTCTAAGCTCCTCGTCCGGCGGTCCCTCGGATACTCCAAGTGCACGACTTCCGCAAAGCTAACCTTCACCGACTCAAGGCACGAGTCATGAGATGTGAAACTCGACATGGCTCCATGTGCGAATTACTAAGTCCTGCACGACTTCAACGCGCATATCAAATCAACATATCAAACTAACTTAAACCCTTTGCCATACTATCAAAACCATATTACGGCAAGAGATTGCCCTAACAATCTCCCCCTTTTTGATGTGTGGCAATCCGTTTAAGTTAGGTAAAAGCATTTGATATAAATTCTAAGGTAAAGAAAGCATGTAAATATTAACATGATATAGCAACATGCAACTCCCCCTTAATCCATGAAACTCTCTATGTAAATTTCTACCTATCATAGATTTCTTCCCTTTTATAATTAACTTAAACATAATATTTTCTCCCCCTTTGACACCATCAAAAAGATTATCACTAAGTTAAAAACACATGGCATCAAGTCTAATAGAAAGAAAATAGCACAAGTTGATTTAAAATTTGAATTCAGCCTTTCTTGATGCGATATTCAGGCCATCGATCGGTTGGTTCGGATACGGTCATTGTAGCTGAATTCGGGATTTTCTGATTTCTGGATTGAATTTCAGAAATGCATTAAAAATTTCAGAAAATTCAAAAAATCACAAAATTTGGGGAACACATTTCTTTTAAGTATATCTATCAGTGAAAAATATGTTTCCATGAAAGATTATTATATTTCCGCGTGTTTGCCAAAAATTCAAAAGCTTTAAAAACTACTAGGTTTTTTATCATAAGAGTATCCATTTTAACACCTAGTCTTGTATCCAATTGTTTCAAAACATGAATACATATATTTTAAAGTAAGAAATTGTTTTGAAAACATATGAAATATCCAACCATGATCTTTGGGCAATATGTCTATGAATTAAACATAAGCCTTCCCCATGATTGGTCTATTATTGCTATTTCGATACTTTAAATGACCATCTAAATGCCATAGGCATTAGTGGACATTTGTATCATCCTAACATCTCACTCATGCTAAGTTTTCAATCATGGTAGCCTATGGTGAGTGTGAGATTCATCCTAGGGGGTATTTGTATATACTTAACCAATATATTCATGCAATTCTATCATGATTAAGTATCAACCTAATAACCCTCATGATCATAAAGACATATATGAATGAATTCTACATTATGATCATGAAACTCATGTATTCATCAAATAATAGTCATGCATTAGGTATTATATGATGATAATAGACAAAGTATTACCTAAAGCATGATTCAAACCTATTTCTCATGATAACGTTCCAAATTTCAAAAACATAAATCATGATTGCAAATATACCTAGGAATTACATCAATCATCATGATTTTAGTATTATTATCTATTTATGGGTACGTTATCATCACCCAACACTGTCTAAAAAATGTTGTCCCGTCATCCTAAGTCAACCAAAATATTGATATAGGTTAGGTCCATGTGGTTGACTACCCTAGGGTTATTCTAACCCTTAAGGATGGATTTTGGAACCCAAAATAAGTTCTTGCCTATTGGGTTCACTAGGTATTCCTTGGGGATCAATTTCCTAGCTATTACTTTCTTTTTATCTTGTCCCCTAGCTATTAGGCATTTGTAGGCCTTTTCATTTTTCTTTTCCTTATATCCTAGGCCTTTTTTGTTAAAACTTGCCCTTTGGCTCCCTATGATCATATTTAATGTGTTGGAGCCAATTGTGAATTTCTCTAGGGTTTTGGTTAAATAATCTACCTTTTCCCTTAATGCCCTATTTTCCTCTATGCATGCATCATTAACATCCAAAGGCATATAGTCATGTGAGCATGCATCATCATGGCAAGAAGAAACATTATCATTTAAGCATGCTTTTTCTAGTTTTTGTTCTAAATCCTTAATTTGATTAAGCATGCTTTTATTTTTCTTTTTCATTCCAAATAAGTCCTTAGTTAAACTAGAAATTATGGAAACTATTTTCTTCGGAGAGGCATTCGTTACCATAGTTTCCATGTCCTCTTCTTCTTCTTCGGATGAGGAGGATGTAGAAGCTCCCCCTTCATTTGAGCTCTCCCCACTTGTGCTTGATTCTTCATTTGAGGTGGAAGAGCAATCCGAGTCATGAAGAGCCATTAGTGCTAGGTTGGAGTAGACGTGCTCTTCTTCTTCGGATGAGGATGAAGAGGCAAGGACATCCCATGTCTTGGCTTTGAGTGCCATGGCCTTCCCTTTTCCTTTTGCCTTCTTTTCTTCTTCCTTTTTCTTGCTCCCCTTCTTCTTCCTCTTTTCTTCTTTCTTTTTCTTCTCTTCCTTGCTCTTGTTTAGGAGGGGAAAATTATCCCTTATATGTCCCTCTCCTTGGCAATTATAGCATATGACCTTCCCCCTCGGTCTTCTATTCCTATCATGAGATTTATCAAATCTAAAATTCTTAAATGCACGTCTTACCTTCCTCACCATGTAGGCTTCTTCCGTGCTATCCATGGAGGAGGTAGAGGCTTCATCGGATGAGGAGGAGGGGATCCCTATCTTCTTCTTCCCCTTATTTGCCATCAAAGCTACTCCTCTTGAGGGTTGAATTCTAGGCTCTTCTTGTATTCCTTCTAGCCTAGTTTCATGAAACTCCATTGTTGTGAAGAATTCCTCCAAGGTACTTACTTCCAAGTTCTTGGAGATGTAAAATGAGTCCACCATGGAGCTCCATTTTGAGGACCGGGGAAAGGCATCTATGGCTTTCATTACCATATCTTTCTGATAGCTTCTCACCTACACTCGTTAGCCCAATTAATATTTCTTTAATTCTAGAATGTAGGGAAGTTACCTTTTCTCCCTTTTCAAGCTTAATATTTGATAGTTGGGAGCGGAGGAGATCTCTTCTCGCTAGCTTGGCTTCCGAAGTGCCTTCATGAAGTTCAACCAATCTCTCCCACATCTCTTTGGCACTAGAACACTCTCCTATCCTATTGACTTCTTGTTGAGGGAGGACATTGTATAGATGGTGCTTGGCCTTTGAATTTGCCAAGTATTCTTCTCTTTGCCTCTTGCTCCACCTAGATTTCTCCAATGGCTCCCCATTTTCGTTCCTAGGCAACTCGAAACTGTTTTCCATTATTAAAAGGATTTCAAAGTCGGTTTCGAAGAATACCTCCATTCTCTTTTTCCACCAAGAGAATTCGCCGTCGAACTTCGGTGGATGGATGTTTGAGCCGACCATTTTGAAAATTGCTTGTTGTGGCGGTTAGTCCTCGACAAGCTTTCCTTGGCTCTGATACCACTTGTTGGGAATCGATTGGCCGACTAGAGGGGGGTGAATAGCCCTCGTTCGTTGGATGTCGTATTTTGCTCGTCTACGACAACGTTAGCGCAAGCGGAAGCAATAAACTAAGACAAGTAAATAGAAATAAAACAAAGATAATACAAACACGGAGATGTAACGTGGTTCACGGCTACGCCGCTAATCCACGGTCTGATTCATCTACGGTGAATCACTCCGCAATCTATCCACTATATCTCTACTTTGCACAAAGCTAGGTGGAGGTAAGCTCTTTACAACAACACTCCTCTTACAAATATAATGAAAATAAGCTTGGGTAAGAGGATGGAAAGCTTTAGGGAACTTTGGGAGAGTGTTAGAGTATATGCATTAGCCTCCCAAAGCCTTACCCCCTTCCTTTTTATAGAAGAAGAGGGTTTCTTCCCGTTGACACAGGATCAGTCGACTGATGGCACCCATCAGTCGACTGGTGCTGTAGCCGTTGCCCAATAACGACCGCTTTCCATGTTGGATACCATCCAACGGTACTGGCATCAGTCGACTGATGGTACCCATCAGTCGACTGATGTCAACCAGTCGAGTCCTCAACGAGGTCGACTCCATTCTCGCGTGCCCGCACGCGGTATCAATCGATCGCGTCCCTTGGCGATCGATCAAGCCACCACCGATCGCCCATGCCGCTCGATCGATCAACTTGATTAAGCCACATTAGACCAGTCGATCGAACCATCGACACAGAGCAGTCGACTGCCATGACATGGTAGTCGACTGGTGCCGGGAAAAACCATCCGACCCTTGGCCAAATGGCCAAGTTTCACCTAAGAGCTACCCTTCCCGGGTTACAATCGTTCACTCTCATCCCTCGGAGTCCCTCGCCTTCGAAGTTCTCTTCGTTCGCGGCCACGTCCCTCGACAGCATCAGGCACACGACTCTGCAATGCTCCTTCGCGTCTCTTGCCTCGAAGTCTACTTCCTCCGGCTTCACTCCAAGCTCCTCGTCCGGCGGTCCCTCGGATACTCCAAGCGCACGCCTTCCGCAAAGCTATCCTTCACCGACTCAAGGCACGAGTCATGAGATGTGAAACTCGCCATGGCTCCATGTGCGAATTACTAAGTCCTTCACGACTTCAACGCACATATCAAATCAACATATCAAACTAACTTAAACCCTTTGCCATACCATCAAAACCATATTACGGCAAGAGATTGCCCTAACAGACTGGTGCCAAGTAAAACTCAAACATAACATCCGTTTGTGCTTCCGACGGTCGGGTAAACCTCAACCCTTTCGGTCGAGCTTCCGACACTTAGCCATTTGGCCAAGTTCAACTAATGAGCTACTTATAATTCACTCATTATCTCATCTCCCTCGAAGTCCCTCGCCGAAGCTCTCTTTGTTCGCGACCACGTCCCTCGACAGTATCTGGTGCACTTTGCAATGCTCCTTCACATCTCTTGCCTTCGAAGTCTGCTTCCTTGGCTTCACTTCAAGTCATCTCGTCTGGTGGTCCCTCGGCATCATCAAGCGCATAACTCTGCAATGCTTCTTCTCTGACTCAAGCACGAGGTTGTGAGAGGTGAAATTTGCCTATGCTCCATGTGTGAGTTACTAAGTTCTGTAAGACTCCAGCGCACATATCAAATCCAATCATCCTAACTTAAACCCTTTGCCACACTCATAAAAACCATATCACGGGTTGATTGCACTAACAATCTCCCCCTTTTTGATGTATGACAATCCGTTTAAGTTAGGTAAACATTTGATAAAAATACTAAGGTAAGAAAGCATGTAAATAAACATGATTATCAACTCTCCCCCTTAATACATGAAACTCCCCCTAAATACAATTCTCCGCCTTAATATAACTTACTTAAATATACATATTTCTCCACCTTTGACACCATCAAAAAGATTAAACTAAGTTATTCAAATATGACATCAAGTCTAGGAAATAAAAATCACCAAAACATGCCTTAAAATCTGATAAAAGAAGTTTCTAGGCATGTTTTCGGTCGATCAGTCGACTGGTTCAGACTACCTCTCGACTGACACTCTGATTTCAGGAATTTCTATTTTTCGGGCTGAATTTCAGAAATGTATTAAAAAATCTATAAAATTCGAAAAATCATGAAATTTGGGGAGCACATTTCTTGTAAGTTCATTTATCAATGAAAAATAGTTTTTCATGAAAATCATTATATTTTCAAAAATTAGGCAAAATCTCAAAAGTTGGAAAATATCTAAAGTTTCTATCAATTTTAAAGCCTAGTTTTGCCTTGAAGCTTTTCAAAACATGAAAAATTCAGTTTATGAAACAAGAAATTTTTTTCAAAACATTTGAAATATCTAACCATGATCTTTGGGCAATATGTCTATGAATTAAATATAAGCCTTCCCCTTGATTGGTCTATTATTGCTATTTTGATACTTAAAATGACCATCTATATGCCATAGGCATTAGTGGACCATTTGTATCTTCCTATCATCTCACTCTTGCTATGTTTTCAATCAAGGTAGCCTATAGTGAGTGTGAGATGTTCCTAAAGGTATTTGTATATACTTAATCATTAATTTTATGCAAATTTACACAAGGTTAAGTATCATCCTGACATACCACATGATCATAAAAATATATATGAATTATTTTCACATTATGATCATGAAATAAATTTATCCATCAATCATGCATTAGGTATAAAATGATAATGAGTCAAGTATCACCCATACTATGATTTAAACCTTATTGTCCATGATTATATATCAAATGTCAAGATCATAAATCATGATTGCAAACATATATAGCAATTACATTACCTATCATGATTTAAGCATTATTATCAATTTATGGGTAGATTATCATCACCCAACACTATGCTAAAAATTTATAGGTCATGAGTGTCAACATATATAACACTAAGTGTTGAGCATGATTTAAACTATTTAAGGGTGCATTATCATCAACCAACACTATTTCAAAAACTTAGTCCCGCCATCCTAAGTCAACACAAATATGATAAAGGTAAATTCCATATGGTTGACTATCCTATGGCTTTCCTAACCCTTAAGGATGGATTTAGGAACCCAAAACAATTTCTTTCCTATGGGGTTCACTAAAAATTCCTTGGGGATCCATTTTCTAGCTATTGTTTTCTTTTTATCTTGACCCCTAGCAATTAAATATTTATAGGCCTTTTCATTTTTATTTTCCTTATATACTAGGCCTTTCTTATTGAAGCTTGCCCATTGGCTCCCTATAATCATATTAAGGGTGTTGGAGCCAATGGTGAATTTTTCTAGGGCTTTGGTCAAATGATCTACCTTTTCCCCTAAAGCCCTATTTTCTTCAATGCATGCATCATTTACATCAAATGGCACATAGTTATCATGTGAGCATGCATCATCATGACTAGAGGAAATATCATCATTAATATTTAAGCATGCTTTTTCTAGTTTATTTTCTAGATCCTTAATTTGATCAAGCATGCACTTGTTCTTTTTCTAAGACCTAAATGAGTCCTTAGTAAGGCTAGAAATCATGGAAACTATTTAATTGGGTGAGAGATTCGTTACCATAGTTTCCATGTCCTCTTCCTCCGATTCTGATGATGATGATGATGAAGCTCCCCCTTCACTTGAGCTCTCCTCACTTGTGCTTCTTTGTTCTTGCTCGGAGGAGGAGGTGTCTAGGTCATCAAGTGCCATTAGGGCAAGGTTTTAGTAGACATGTTCTTCTTCTTCGGATGATGATGATGATGAAGAAGAAGGATCATCCCATGTCCTTGCTTTGAGTGCTTTGACCTTCCCTTTCTCCTTGGCTTTCTTCTCTTCTTCCTTCTTCTTGCTCCCCTTTCTCTTCTTTTCTTCTTTCTTTCTCCTCTCTTCTTTGATCTTGTTCAAGAGTGGACAATTTTCTCTTATGTGTCCCTCTTGTTGGCAATTGTAGCAAATTATTTTCCTCCTTGGCCTTTTCCCCCTATCATGAAATTTGTTAAATTTAAAATCTTTTAATGCACGCCTTACCTTCTTTACCATAGAAGCTTATTCCGTGCTATCCATGGAGGAGGAGGAGGATGCTTCATCGGATGAGGAAGGAGTCTCCATCTTCTTTTTCCCTTTGTTGGCTAATAGTGCCACTCCTCTTGATGTCTTGATGCTTGGTTCTTCACTTATTCGCTCAAGCCTTGTTTCATGGAGCTCCATTGTTGAGAAGAACTCCTCCAAGGTTTTCACTTCTAGGTTCTTTGACATGTAGAAGGAGTCCACCTTTGAGCTCAATTTCGATGACCGGGGAAAAGCATCGATTGCTTTCATAAGCATATCCCGGTTTGAGAGTCTTTCTCCTACACTTGTTAGCCCAATTAAAATTTCCTTAAATCGAGACTATAGTGAGGTTACCTTTTCCCGCTTTTCAAGTTTGATATTCGTTAGTTGGGAGCGGAGGAGGTCTCTCCTTACAAGCTTTGCCTCCGAGGTACCTTCATGAAGCTCTACTAGCTTCTTTCACATCTCTTTAGCACTTGCACATTCCCCTATCCGATTGATCTCTTGTTGAGGAAGCACATTGAAGAGGTAGTGCTTGGCCTTTGAATTGGCAAGGTGCTCCTCCCTTTGCTTTTTAGTCCACCTTGACTTCTCTATTGGTTCACCCTCTTCGTCCTTAAGCATCTCAAAACCATTTTCCATTATAAGCATAATATCAAAATCTGTTTCAAAGAATACCTCCATTCTCTTCTTCCACCAAGAGAAATCTCCCTCGAACCTTGGTGGGTGAATGTTAGAGCCGACCATCTCTTGATGAAGTGCTTATTGCGGGGGTTAGTCCTCGACAAGCGACTTGGCTCTAATACCACTTGTAGGGTCGATGGTCGCTAAAGGGGGGTGAATAGCCCTCTTTCGTCATATGATGAAGTCGTTCATTGATCGTCTACAACTATCGTTAGTGTAAGAGAAAAATACAACTAAACAACAATAAAGATAAAGCAAGATACCAAACAATGCTAACATGGGATGTAACGTGGTTCACGGCTTCATCGCTAATCCACGGTCCGATTTGTCCAAGGTGAATCACTCCTCAATCTATCCACTAGATCTCTCCTTTCCACCAAGCTAGGTGAGGGTAACCTATCTTACAAGAATTCACTCTTCTTACAATAGAATGAAGATTAGCACAAGTAGAAGAGTGGAAAACGTTTAGATCACTTTGGGAGATGTTAGGAGTTAAAGAATTAGCCTCCCAAAGGCCCTCACCCCTTCTCTTTAGAGAGGAAGAGGGTTTCTTCCTATTAATATAGGAGTTGTCAACTGATGCCCCTGACCAGTCGACTGATCCTATAGTCGTTGCCCAATAACGGCATCTTCCACGTTGGATTCCAACCAACAGCTCGAACATCAGTCGACTGATGCTTTCATCAGTCGACTGATGTCGACTTCCAGTCGAGTGCTCGTGAGCTCGACTAGCTTCTGTGCCCATGAACAGTGCAATCAGTCGACTGCTTCCCTTAAGAAGTCGACTGATGTCGACTTAATCCAGTCAAACACCAGTCGAACTCCGTTCTACTTGGAGCAATCGACTGCCATGACATGGCATTCGACTGGTGTCAGGTAAAACTCCAACTTAACATCCGTTTGATCTTTCGGCGGGCGGGTAAACCTCAACCCCTATGGTCGAGCTTTCGACACTTAGCCATTCGGCCAAGTTCACCTAATGAGCTACTTACAATTCACTCATTCTCTCATCTCATTCAAATTCCCTCGCCAAAGCTCTCTTCGTTCGCGGCCACGTCCCTCGGCACCATCAGGCGCATGACTCTGCAATGCTCCTTCGCATCTCCTGCCCTCGAAATCTGCTTCCTTAGCTTCGCTTCAAGTCATCTCGTCCGACGGCCCCTCGGCACCATCTAGCACACGACTCTGCAATGCTCCTTATCTGACTCAAGCACGAAGTTGTGAGCGGTGACACTTGCCTAAGCTCCATGTTCGAATTACTAAGTCCTGCAATACTCCAACGCACATTTCAAATCCAATCATCCTAACTTAAACCCTTGCCACACACATCAAAACCATATCATGGGTTGATTGCACTAACAATCTTTACCGTGTAAGTCCAAGTATGTAGTCTTGGCGCCAAAACTCCAAATATGAATATTTGGCAACAGAAAATTCCAAGGGTGTAGTCTTGCCCATGTAAGTCTAAGTGTGTAGTCTTGGTGGCAAAAGTCCAAATATAAATATTTAGCAAAGGAAAAGTCCAAAGGTGTAGTCTTGGCCACATAAGTGTTAGTGTCAGCCCATAGTGTCAATCATGAGATGATTTATTAGGGATCATTTGCATCACATTTCATTAATAAAAGGCAAGAATTGTTTATTATATTTACTTTATTCATGTGCTAGCTAAAATAAATATAATAATGCCCTTGAATAGTAGGTTCTAGTCTACAGTTTATCAATTGGTAGAATTGATTATGAGAAGCTGTAGAGAACACTATTCTTAATATTCCTAGTGAAGTATTAATATACAAGGACAAAATTAATCGATTGAGACTAGCATTTAGGTCAATGGATGACTTGATCTCACAAGTCTTGGATATGTGATATCACATTGAGACATGGGTATATATATTGGAGAATATATATACTGAATTGACCCACCGTGAGAAAGTATCATGGATCGTTATATGAGTGTCATATACTTTCTCAAGTGACTATTGGTATGAAAAGATGTTAGACTTGAAGTCACTACGATTCCCTACATAAGGACTTATGTACTTTGGTATCGCCTAACGGCACACCGTAACAGGGTGACTATAACGGCGATCACTAGGTATGTAACAAATTATGCAGAGGGATGTGAGTGATGTAGATGAGATCTATCCCTCCTATATGACAGGAGTGATATCTTGGACTCTTGATAGAGTAGGACCACGAAATGCATGGCCATGCTCAAATGAGTCAATATGAGATATTGAGCTCATTTGTTTGAGTTAGTCTTCTTGGGGATCAAGAAACATAAAGATCCATAAGGGGATGACACGGTCTATACCTCATTGATTGATCTGAGATATCAGAGATAGAAGGACACCGTCATACATGATAATAGTCATGGAAAGATTGTCGGATCTCGACGATCTTGTAACTTGGGAAGCAATGATTTATTGCTAGATGTCGCTCATTGCTTATGTATCTTAAAGAGTTTTAGATACATTGCCAACATTACAAGAGCCTATAGGGTAACACACAAATAACATTCTGTTTTGGAGATGGTTTCTTTTAATTGGACTAAAAGGACAATTGAGCATATAGCCAAGATTTGAGTTAGACTCAAACTGGTTAAACTTGATTATTGTCAAGTTGAACCATGGAAGATGATTCATCATCATGCATGATTAATTTGATTAATCATGCATTGGAATACCAAAGGGCTTGGTATTCATGATGAGAACTAAAAATGGAATACCAAGGGTCTTGGTATTAAGAGAGTTCTTAATGGGGAGATAATGGCGTTGATGGCTAATGGTTTAAATGGTTTTTTTGGTGTTTCACGTGTAGTACAATTGGTGGTTCTTGTGTTTTGGGCGTGCAAGCCAAAAGGGCCAAGAGAGAAAGTGTTCTCTCATCTCCTCCTTCCTCTCTTTCTTCTTCCAAAAGAGTTCTTGGCATTTTGCTAGGGGTTGCTAGGACAACGTGACTCCAAAGCTAGTGTGGGTGTCAGTGTTGATACCATAGATATACGGTTACCCTTACCGTATTGAGATCCGACAACATTTGGAAAAGTGGGATTCAGAAGGGCACACACCGAAGGTATATTCCTCCTCTAGATAATATCTAGACTAGATTATAGAAAACAATTTATATAGTTTTGTGTGGATCTCTTGTGTGATCTGGTATAATTTATTATTTCCACTGCGGTTGTGCGAAGTATTCACCCACGATGTTGTGAACATTAGATTAGGAGTTTTTCCCAACAGTGGTATCAGAGCCACTTGAAAAACATATATTTCATTATAATGATTTATATGTGATATAAATTAGTTTTTCATGCTTTCTATGAGATATAAAGCATGTAGATTATGGGTACACGAATTTTAGGCTTGGAATATTGATAAAGGGGCAAAAATGGAGTGGAACAGTACGACACACGACCGTGTTGAAAAACATGACCTGGATGTGTTCCACCCCACGACCATGTTAAAGAACATGGCCTAGCCGTGGGCGCCTCTGGAAGAGAAACCCACGACCGTGTGGAAAGACACGGTCTGCCCGTGTGGGACTCTGATCACCCCAGAATGGCCATATCAATTAGTACAGCCCGACCGTGTTGGACACGGGATGCTCCGGAAGCAAAGGTCTTGAGTTACGACTTATCGACAAAGCAACTTTAAAATTTGTGTATGTATAATTAATTTTATAAAATCACATCATTATGAATGATATGATGCATGGTGCATGGTTATGGCCTAGGACCCAATATGATTGTGGTTGTGTGTTGTATATGCATGTTGTAATTCATAATGTGGCTTGCATGTCGCACCTTCATCTCTTTTTTTCCTGTTGTAAAATAGATTTAGACTCAAATGTAACTCGAGTGCTATTATTTTGTAATCTACAAAATGAATAAATGGAAAGTCTATTGAAGGTTGAAGTTACAAGGAGGATGCCGACAACACAGGATGACCGAAGGAAGCACTTGGAGAAGCTGTCATCCCTAGATTATCCATTGTCTCTTCTTATTGGCTTGAGAAGATCGTAGATTCAGGCCATAACCATGTCACGTTTAAAATTATATGTTGATATATATTATATGCTTGCATGTGATGCTTGTGTATGTGATGCTTGTATGAGATGCATGGGTTGTTAGTTGTCATAAAATTTGGTCACTTATTTTATGCCTACCAAAGTTTAATATTTACTATTACCTTGTTCAATCGTAGTGCATTTGCCAAAGCAAAGTGACTCGATTTACCTTGGTAAAGTACGACAGGACAATTGTGATGTCTGCCTATTAAATTTTGGGTTTGACTTAACTAAACTCTCTCAATTAGATTGATGAACTTAGAGGCATAGCTAATATGAGATATCTACCTACATTATAAAAATCTTGGGGGATTAGCCAAAGCTAACTCAAGATGAGTAGTAATTTAGATGGATATCTCATTAGATGGGCATTATGAACAAATATTGTTCATAAAGATATACAAGATGTTGGATCGATATGAGCGCTAGAGGGGGGGGGTGAATAGCGTTCGTAAAAACTTTCCTTTTTCGACGATTAAAACCAAGTATACAGCGGAAAACTAAAAGACAAACACAAGAAAGACACAAATCTTTTTTACTTGGTTCACAGCCCACCGGCTGCTAATCCAAGGCCCTGCGATCCTTGATCGCTTCCGAAGGGCAATCACTAAAAGTCTCTTCCTCGTTGGAGGTAAGAGACAAGACGATTACAATGATTATAAGGCCGATAACAACCTTACCGGTCCTTATATAAATTAAGTACAGAAAGATAATAATAATACCGACAATTAATTAGAAGATGAGCACAGGCGGAGTAGCGTTGTAGAGAGCACGAGCACTTGGGAGATTCTTAAATTTCGGTGTGAGTCCTCCCCTCCTTTTATAGATTTGTGCCTTGGAATTTGTCCCGATCCAGATCCAAAACTCGTGGATCTTATCTTGAGGTGGTGGCTTATCTTATCCTGAGGTGGCAGCTTATCTTATCTTGAGTTGGTGGCTTATCTTATCCTGAGGTGGTAGCTTATCTTATCTTGAGGTGGTGGCATCAATCTCTATCTCTTTGACCTTGTGCACTGGGTTGATTTGTCGACATCAGTCGACTGATCCTCTTAGCGATCAAGCGCCTTCGATTGACTACCGACATCTCGATTGGCTATTCTTGAGAATTCCTACAATACAAGATTAGCACAATAGATGCATAATGCCATGTAGTGTGACAGTCCTTTGACTGTCCGATCTCGACTTCAGCATTCCTCCGGAAGCCTTAGTCGGATCAACGCCTAGGATTGTCCTCTAACCGAGGGCGCATCCTTGCCACCGCTCCACAAACGGAGCTTACCTTTGGTCCTCTTGACCTGTCGCTTAGCTTTCGGTCACCACTAAGATTCCTCAACTCCCCGAGGTTCTCCTGGTGTCGCCCGACCACCACGGTTTCTCAACTTGAGATTCTCCGGATGTCGCTCGACCTTTGGCTTAGCTTAAACACTTCCTGGCTTAGCTTAAACACTTCCTGCACACTTAGCATATCACATTAGATAACAAAATAACTTAACTTTGAATCTTTGCCATCATCAAAACCAAGGTTCAATTATCTAGTGCCCCTGCACCAACAATCTCCCCCTTTTTGATCTATGGCAAACTAATTCAAAGTTAAGAGAAAATAAGCAGTAAGTATTGAACAATCATTTTTCAAAACCTCCCCCTTAAGGGTACCTCCCCCTTAACCCTAGGTGAGTTTTGAAAAATAATTACTCTTTGGGAAAGAAAAAGTAACCTCTTAACTTTATTCTCTCTCCCCCTTTGACATATATCAAAAATAACTTTATATTCGGTACATTGCCATGAAATAGAATTTTTAAACATGCTAATCAAGTTGATTTAATATGTTCAACTCCCTTTAATACTTAAGAGTTTAGGAGTTTAGGTTTCTAGATCCTGCACCAACAATGTATATCCTAGGTTAGAATGTGACCCCCTAACCTTTAACATTGTTATAAAATTTTGAGAAAGAATTAAAAAAAACATTTTAAAGGCTCATGTCTATTGGTTTTTATGCCAAACTGGAGGTAGCTAGATACTAAGTTTGTCCAACTTAAGTCTTCTCTCCCCCTTGGCATATTATCAAAAGAAGAATTTAAATTTAGAAAGTATTGGTGATTTTTTAAAAAAAATATTTTTTAACAACTTCTATGATGATTATCCAATTAGAACCTCCCCCTTAACCTAACATCCTTGTTAGCCACAAGGAAGGCTTATCTAGAGGGTCTCCCCTTTTGTCTGAGAAACTCTTAGGACATCCTTGTTGGCCATAAGGAAGGCTCACCTAAGTATCCAGAGGTTCTAGGTATCTAAAATTGACATAAGGATTTAGACGTTCAGTATTGGTCAACTAACCATCAATTTAAGAAGCATAGTTGTTTTGAAAACTACGTATAACTACACACAATAATCATAGCAACCAATAAAAATAGTTTTAAGAACCTATTTATGTGTATATAAATTTTGAAATTGTTTTCAAAATCATTTTTAATTTGTTGTCCTTACCATCTCACCCATTCTACATGATCAACCAAGTTATTCTTATAGGTATTGTGAGATGAATTTAATTTAATGCCTTAGAAATTAATTAATCTTGGGTTAGATTCGGATTTCGCCTTTAGTTAGTTAAGTGAACATTTCAAAAGAGGGCTTCCAGGTCATGGCGAGGTACAGGGGCCTTCTTTGATCGGAACAACGACCACTTCCTTAGACAAAGCCAACTTAAGAAAATTACACACTTAATTCACTTAGGATTACATCCTGGTCTAACTAGTTTAGGATGTGGTGAGGTAGCTTCAGTTAGTTCCACTTAGTTAAATGCACCAAGCTAGATACTCCTTATCCAACTCGGATACACTTGACTTCGTTTCCTTAATGTACTATCATCTCACCGCGTCCTGATACTATGTTGTCAAGATTAATTAATTATTTCCTATCTAACCATTCTATGAGAGTGAATTTAAAACTAGTATGTATGACATGACAAAATAAGCATGATAATGATATGTATGCATGAGCAAGCTACATTCAATCAATTTAAAGAAATGGTTATTTTCTTGGGTAGACTTTTATTTGTTCTATAGTTATAAGATACTTTATTATAATTAGGTTTACAAATTTTAGTGTCTTGATTTTTGGTTAGCTTAGACTTGTAACCCAAGTCAACATATTTATTAGTTGAATTTTTAAAAGTTGATGGTTTAATTACTAGATTATTAATTTGTGTATAATCAAATGGTACTCTATTATAATTAATTTTATTGGTTTGATTATCTAATTTTGAATTTTTAATTAAGTTATATTATGAATTATTTAAAATAGGATTATTAGAATTTTTCAAAATAATATTATTAGGCTTTTTCAAGATAAGATTATTAGACTTTTTAAAAGTAGAATTATTAGAATTTCTTAAGATAAGATTATTAGACTTTTTAAAAATAAAATTATTAAAATTATTAGAATTTTTTAAGGTAGAATTATTAGAATTATTCAAGATAATATTATTAGAAATTTTAAAGGCAGAATTATTATTAGAATTATTTAAGATAAGATTGTTAGAGTTTTTAAAGGTAGAATTATTATTAGAATTATTTAAGATAAAATTGTTAGAGATTTTAAAGGTAGAATTATTATTAGAATTATTTAGATTATCTTTGGAATTTTTTAAAGTTAATTTCGATTTTTTTATGGTTGAATTTTTCAAAACAGAATTTTTTAATTCGGAATTATCTAGATTAATCAGATCAAGGATTTGATGATTCTGTCCTATGGTTTGATTTTTCTGATCAAGGGTTTGATTATTCTGATTAAGTCCTAGGTTGGTTTTATCTTTGACTTGATCTAGATCTATGTTGATTAAACTAAATATTTGATTAATCTCTTTGTTAATTTTATCAAATGTTAGATTAATTTGATCATTTTCTTCCATGATATTATTATTATTATTATTATTATTTAAACTAATTAAATCTGAATTAATAAATTTTTTATTAGTTGAATTATTAATTGTATTAATTAATTGACAACAATTGCATAATTTATCTAAATTATCAACCATTCTAAAACTCAACTTTTCAAAATTATTAACTTTACTAACCTTTTTTTCCGGACACCGATTCTTGTAGTGACGAAATCTTCCGCACCCGAAGCACTTGATGTGCTCCTTGTTCTTCCGAATTCCTAGCAATGGTGTCTACTTTGCCGTCGGTTGCGTCGTTCGAGTCTTACGAGTAGGACACTTATTTTTATAGTGTCCTCTCTCCCTGCACTTAAAGCAATTAATATGAAATTTAAAATTTAAATTGACATTGTTACCTTTATGCCTTGTGGGAGACTCTTCCATGGTTTGCTCAGTCAACGATTTTCTAAAACTCACAAAAAAACACAAACCAAAAAGTCCCAAGACTTGGTCTTGGATTAGTAGTGCGGGAGATATTTAAAAATAAAAATAAAAATAAAGAAAAGAAAATGCTCGACCGGTGGTTGCACCGAATCTGAGCGCCCCCGCTCTGATACCAATTGTTGGATCGATATGAGCGCTAGAGGGGGGGGGTGAATAGCATTCGTAAAAACTTTCATTTTTCGACGATTAAAACCAAGTATACAGCGGAAAACTAAAAGACAAACACAAGAAAGACACAAATCTTTTTTACTTGGTTCCTGATTGCCAGCTAATCCAAGGCCCTGCGATCCTTGATCACTTCCGAAGGGCAATCACTAAAAGTCTCTTCCTCGTTGGAGGTAAGAGACAAGACGATTACAATGATTATAAGGCCGATAACAACCTTACAGGTCCTTATATAAATTAAGTATAGAAAGATAATAATAATACCGACAATTAATTAGAAGATGACGCACGGGCAGAGTAGCGTTGTAGAGAGCACGAGCACTTGGGAGATTCTTAAATTTGGGTGTGAGTCCTCCCCTCCTTTTATAGATTTGTGCCTTGGAATTTGTCCCGATCCAGATCCAAAACTCGTGGATCTTATCTTGAGGTGGTGGCTTATCTTATCCTGAGGTGGCAGCTTATCTTATCTTGAGGTGGTGGCATCAATCTCTATCTCTTTGACCTTGTGCACTGGGCTGATTCATCGACATCAGTCGACTGATCCTCTTAGCAGTCAAATGCCTTCAGTTGACTACTGACATCTCCAGTTGACTGATGCACTTGAGAATTCCTGCAATACAAGATTAGCACAATAGATGCATAATGCCATGCAGTGTGACAGTCCTTTGACTGTCCGATCTCGACTTCAGCATTCCTCCGGAAGCCTTAGTCGGATCGACGCCTAGGATTGTCCTCTAACCGAGGGCGCGTCCTTGCCACCGCTCCACACACGGAGCTTACCTTTGGTCCTCTTGACCTGTCGCTTAGCTTTCGGTCACCACTAAGATTCCTCAACTCCCCGAGGTTCTCCTGGTGTCGCCCGACCACCACGGTTTCTCAACTTGAGATTCTCCGGATGTCGCTCGACCTTTGGCTTAGCTTAAACACTTCCTGGCTTAGCTTAAACACTTCCTGCACACTTAGCATATCACATGAGATAACAAAATAACTTAACTTTGAATCTTTGCCATCATCAAAACCAAGGTTCAATTATCTAGTGCCCCTGCACCAACACAAGAGTTACATTAGATGTAATTAGTACGATTTACCTACCTAATTTATACGAGTCTTGGGCGATTAGCCAAAGGTAACTCAAGATGCGGTATAATATGGATCTTGTACCACTTTTTGACCAGTGGGAGAATCATTTAGTTAAAGGCCTAATTAAATGATTGAAATATGATAAATGTCTGCATTTCTGTTGTAGATCACTATGTCTTCAAATACTTCAAATACCTTATCTATGCCATCGGTCATTGAGAAGGACAAGCTCAATGGAGCAAACTTTATTGACTGGTTTAGAAATTTGAGAATAATTCTCAAACAGTAGCGAAAACTCTATGTCCTAGAGCAACCCATTCCTGAACCACCCACCAACAATGCCACTCGTGCTGATAAGGATGCTTACAAGAAGCATCAAGATGATGCATTAGATGCATCATGCCTTATGCTTGCAACCATGAACTCTGAGGTTCAGAAGCAACATGAGAACACGGATGCCTTTGCTATGGTTGCACACCTGAAGCAACTATATGAAGGGCAAGCGAGGCACGAGAGATTCGAAGTATCTAAGGCATTATTTCAATCCAAGATGCAAGAAGGAACACCCGTAGGAACTCACATACTCAAGATGATTGGGTACGTGGAGAACCTTGAGAGATTAGGATTTCCTATAGGCCAAGAGTTGGCCACTGACCTTATTTTGCACTCCTTGCCTTGAGACTTTAGTCAATTTGTCATGAATTATTACATGAGTGAAATTGACAAACTGTTGGCTAAGCTCTTAAACATGTTGAGAACTGCTGAGAGCAATCTTAAGAAGATACAACCTAGTACTAGTAATGTACTTATTGTTAAAAAGGGCAAAGGTAAGAAGAAGTCTAAAGGCAAGACCCATGAAAAAGGCAAGAAAGCATTGAAGCCCAAAGGTGGGGTGGCCAAGGAAGGGACTTGCTTCCACTGTAAGGAAGCTGGATATTGGAAGAGGAACTATAAAAAGTATCTTGAGGAAGTCAAGAAGAAGCAAAGTGAGACTTCTGCTTCAGGTATACATGTTATAGAAGTCAATCTATCTATTTCTTTTTCATGCGTATTGGATACCGATTGTGCTTCTCACATTTGCACTAATATGCAGGGCCAGAAAAGAAGTAGATCATTGACGCAAGGGGAAGTGGACCTGCGTGTGGGCAATGGAGCAAGAGTTGCTTCTATAGCTGTAGGAACATATTCCTTATTGTTTCCGAGTGGTTTGATTTTAGAATTTGATGAGTGCTATTTTGTACCTTCAATAACTAAGAACATTATGTCTTTTTCTTGTTTAGACAAGAAAGGTTTTTCATTTACTATAAAGGACAAATGTTGTTCTATTTATTTAAATAAAATGTTCTATTGCAATGCACATTTGATGAATAGACTCTATTTTCTAGATCTAGAAAACCCAATCTATAACATAAATACCAAACGATTCAAATCTAATGATTTGAATCAGACATATCTTTGGCATTGTCGCTTGGGTCACATAAATGAGAGTTGCATATCCCACCTCCATAGAGATGAATTACTGTACTCATTTGATTTTGAATCATATGAGACATGTGAATCTTGTCTTTTAGGCAAGATGACCAAGACTCCATTTAGTGGACAAGGCGAACGAGCGACAGATTTGTTAGGTCTCATACATAGTGATGTTTGTGGTCCTTTCAAAGTCATAGCCAGAGGTGGTTATCAATACTTCATTACATTTATTGATGATTTCAGTAGATATGGATATGTGTACCTTATGAGGCACAAATCAGAATCATTTGAAAGTTCAAAGAATTCAAGAATGAAGTACAGAACCAACTTGGAAAGAGTATTAAGATGCTTCGATCAAATCAAGGTGGGGAATACATTAGCCAAGAGTTTCATGACTATCTAGTTGAGTGTGGGATACAATCTCAACTCACTCCACCCAGAACACCACAGTTGAATGGTGTATCCGAGAGAAGAAATCGTACTCTGTTAGACATGGTATGATCGATGATGAGTCATACGGATCTTCCTCCTTCCTTCTAGGGATATGCTACTTTCACACTTAACCGTGTTCCATCTAAGGCAGTCATAAAGACACCATAGGTGATATGGACTGGGAAGAGTCCCAAGATATCTTTTATGAGGATTTGGGGATATGAAGCTTATGTGAGACGTCAAGTTTCAGATAAATTAGACCCCAAATCAGACAAGTGTTATTTTGTAGGATATCCTAAAGAAACGAAAGGATATTACCTTTACAACCCCACACTAGCCAAAGTGTTTATCGCCATAAATGGTGTCTTTCTAGAAAGGGAATTTATTTCTAGAAAGGCTAATGGGAGTAAAATTGATCATGAAGAAGTTCATGATACACAAAATAGCACTAATGCCTTAATGCAACAAGAACAAGCATCACAAGGAGTTATGGTACAACTTGTTCAGGTAGACCAAGCTCTGCCCAGGTCTGATAGGATACGCCAACATCGTATCAGGAAGCTATAATGAGCCCAGATTCTGAGAAATGGCTTGAGGCCATGAGATCTGAAATGGAATCCATATACACTAATCAAGTATGGACTTTGGTTGATGCACCTGAAGGGGTCAAACCCACTGAGTGTAAGTGGGTCTTTAGGAGAAAACCTGACATGCATGGCAATGTGCATACCTATAAGGGGCGATTAGTAGCAAAAGGATTCAAGCGGATTCATGGTATTGACTATGATGAAACCTTTTATCCAGTTGCGTTGCTCAAATCCATTCGGATCATGCTTGCAATTGCTGCTTACTATGACTATGAAATATGGCAGATGGATGTCAAAACTACATTTCTTAACGGAAATCTACTCGAGGATGTGTATATGACACAGTCTGAGGGTTTTGTCAATTCAAAGGATGCTGGAAAAGTCTGTAAGTTGCATAGGTTCATTTATGGTTTAAAGAATGCTTCTAGAAGCTAGAATCGTCGATTTGATGATGCGATCAAAACGTTTGATTTCATTAAGAATGAAGATGAACCTTGTGTCTACAAGAAGGCTAGTGGGAGCAAAGTTGTTTTCCTCATTTTATATGTAGATGACATGCTACTCATTGGAGTAGGTGAAGACTTTGCTTGGGAATTGTTTCTCAATGAAGGACTTAGGTGAAGCAGCCTATATTCTTGGCATCAAGATCCATAGGGATTGATCTAAGAGATTGTTTGGCTTGAGTCAGAGTACATATATTAACAAGGTGCTTAAGCATTTTGCCATGCAGAATTCCAAGAAGGGATTTCTGCCAATGTCACATGGTGTAAGTCTTTCAAAGACTCAATGTCCCTCTTATGCGGAAGAGAAACAATTCATGGATCAGATCCCTTATGCATCTGCTATAGGATCTATCATGTACGCCATGATTTGTACTTGCCCCGATGTCTCGTATGCTTTGAGCATGACGAGTAGGTACCATTCAGATCCCGGTGAGTGTCACTAGATAGCAGTCAAGAATATTCTTAAGTAATTGAGAAGGACAAAAGAATATTTCTTGATCTTTGAAGGTGATTATGAGATTGTTGTAAAGTGTTACAGCGATGCAAGCTTCCAAACTGACAGAGATGATTCGCGATCGCAATAAGGGTATGTCTTTTGTATGAATGGTGGTGCTGTGAGCTGGAAGAGTTCGAAGCAGGACACAGTCGGAGATTCTACAACAGAAGCCGAGTACATTGCTGCTTCAAATGTAGCAAAGGAAGCAGTTTGGATCAAAAAGTTTGTTTCAGAGCTTGGTGTAGTTCCTAGCATTGTGAGCCCTATAGAGCTTTATTGTGACAACAATGGGGCTATAGCATAAGCTAAGGAACCTCATTCTCACCAGCGTTCCAAACATATACTACGGTGGTATCATCTTATTCGAGAGATCATTGATAGAGGAGATGTGCTAATTATGTAGAGTAGACACTGATGCTAACATTGCGGATCCCCTGACAAAGGCTTTGGCACAGAGAAAGCATTATGGTCATACTAGGTCACTGGGTCTTAGAGATTACAGTGATTGACACTAGTGCTAGTGGGAGATTGTTAGTGTCTTCCGTTAGTGCCAATCATGAGATGTAGTGACAATCATGAGATGATTGATTAGGGATCATGTGTATCATATTTCATTAATAAAAGGCAAGGATTGTTTATTATATTTACTTTATACATGTGCCAGCTAAAATAAATATAATAATTCCCTTGAATAGTAGGTTCTAATCTATAGTTTATCAATTGGTAGAATTGATTTTGAGAAACTGTAGAGAACACTATTCTTAATATTCCTAGTCAAGTATTAATATACAAGGGCAATATTAATACATTGAGAATAGCATATAGGTCAATGGATGACTAGATCTCACAAGTCATTGATATGTGATATCACATTGACACATGGGTATATATATTAGAGAATATATATACTGAATTGACTCGCCATGAGAAAGTATTATGGATCGCTATATGAGTGTCATATACTTTCTAATGTGACTATTGGTATGAATAGTCCTTAGACCTGAAGTTACTATGATTCCCTACATAAGGAGTTATGTACTTTGGTATCATCTAACGTCACACCGTAACAGGGTGACTATAATGGCGATCATTGGGTATGTAACAAATTATGCAGAGGGATGTAGATGAGATCTATCCCTCCTATATGACAAGAGTGATATCTTTGACCTCTTGATAGAGTAGGACCACGAAATGCATGGCCATGCTCAAATAAGTCAATATGAGATATTGAGCTCATTTGTTTGAGTGAGTCTACTTGGGGATCAAGAAACATAAAGATCGATAAGAGGATGACATAGTCTATGCCTAATTGATCGATCTGAGTTATCAGAGATAGAAGGACACCGTTAAACATGATAATAGTGATGGAATGGTTGTCGGATCTCGACGATCTTGTAACTTGGGTAGAAATGATGTATTGCTAGATGCCGCTCATTGCTTATGTATCTAAAAGGGTTTTAGATACATTGTCAACATTACAAGAGCCTATAGGGTCGCACACAAATGACATTCTGTTTTGGAGATGGTTTCTTTTAGTTGGACTAAAAGGACAATTGAGCATATGGCCAAGATTTTAGTTAGACTCAAACTGGTTAAACTTGAGTTAGACTCAAGTTGAACCATGGAAGATGATTCATCATCATGCATGATTAATTTGATTAATCATGCTTAGGAATACCAAAGTGCTTCGTATTCATGATGAGAACTAAAGAAGGAATACCACGGGTCTTGGTATTAAGAGAGTTCATAATGGGGAGATAATGGCATTGATGGATAATGGTTTAAATGGCCTTTTTGGTGTTTCACGTGTAGTACAATTGGTGGTTCTTGTGTTTTGGGCGTGCAAGCCAAAAGGGCCATGAGAGAAAGTGTTCTCTCATCTCTTCCTTCCTCTTATTCTTCTTCCAAAAGAGTTATTGGCATTTTGCTAGGGGTTGCTAGCACAACGTGACTCCAAAGCAAGTGTGGGTGTCAGTGTGGATACCATAGATATACGGTTACCCTTACCATATTGAGATCCGACAGTGTTTGGAAATGCAAGATTGTGAAGGGCACGCACCGAAGGTATATTCCTCCTTTGGATAAGATCTAGACTATATTATAGAAAATGATTTATATAGTTTTGCATGGATCTCTAGTGGATTCTGGTATAATTTATTGTTTCCACTGCGGTTGTGTGAAGTATTCGCGCACGATGTTGTGAACATCAGATCCAGAGTTTTTCCCAACAATAAGTCCATGTGTGAAGTCTTAGCAGTGAAAGTCTAAGCATTGAGGCTTGGCAATGAAAAAGTCCCAGAGGCGCGACCAATTGGCAAAAGTACTCGATGGAATAATGAAGTCAATGGAATCACCTGAAAGCTAGTGCAAAGGGTGATGGAGTCGTGGAGAACTCAAATGAACCTTGAGGGCGTGAGACTGATTGAATTGGTTAGAAGGCTTAGGTGCTAGCCTAGGATAAGTATCAAGTATGAGGGGATTATTATTGGGTTAAACCTCAGTTTTGAGGTTTACTAGTCGACTAATGACATTTGACAGTCTACTGGTCAAGTGTTTGGAACTCGGGAGGCTTGATTGACTGGAGCAGTCGACTGGGGTTATGACCCAGTATATTGGAAGAGTAGTTGGCTAAGGTTTGCCTTCTAACAATGACTCTAGCAGTCGACTGGTGGGTTAAACTAGTCAATTGGTCATTGGTAGTCAACTGCTAGGTATAGTAGTCGACTAGCCTTAAGTGGATAGAGCACAAACGATTTCGTAGTCGATTGGGAAATCGACTGATGGCTTGGTAGTTGACTGATGGTAATGGCAGTCAACTTCCCAAGAGTCATTTGGGATAAAGCTGACGTGGATTAGTCCATTGTGAGACAATGGATAGACGGAGATTCGACTGGGTCGTTTAGATGTCGACTACTAGGCAAAAAATTAGTCCAATGTAGGTTATAAAAGGAGGTTGTAATAGAGGGTTAATGGAGTCAGTTCTTAGGAGTTTAAAGGAGAAACACTGTTGTGATTCCAGACCTTCAAGGGACTCCAAAGCTACCAAATCAACAAGAAATCAAAAGTGCAACTGTAAAGTGTTTTGTTTTGTAATCTTTCATTTGCTTTGTATTTGATTTTATTATTCTTCTTGTAATCTCTTTGTAAGAGGTTTCTCCACCTCCAAATTATTTTCGAGAAGGAGAATAGTTAGTGGTGGTGTGCATTACTAGAGCTCTACTATTTCTCGACCATGGAGTAGGAACTAGGGTTTCAAACCACGTAAAATCCCTTCTGTAGTGTTTGTGTTGTGTGTTTGTATTTTGTTTATGCTTTACTTAATTTTCACTGCGAACTAATGACTATAAACAAGCCCACACGATTGAGATCGGAAGAATTTGCAAATCACTATTCACCCCTCTCACTACTTCACAAAATGGTACCCAACAAGTGGTATCATAGCAAGGCAACTCTTCAAGGACTGACCGTCGCAAGAGCAAGCTCTAGAGGAGTAGAAGAATAGAGTTGTCCAATGATGGACTTGTCTATAACATCTGGATGCCTCCACCATTCAACTGAGAAGATTTTTCATCTTGGATAATGAGGATGGAGACATTCCTTATGATGCCCATTGAGAAATGGTTCATCTTAATGGACGAGTTTGAATCCCCTAAGAATAGAAAGGCCAAGCTCATCAAGATGAAGAAATGGACAGAAGAACAAATTCAAGCCTTCGAGATAAGAGAAAGGGTAATGAAAATCCTAACTAAATTATCCTCAATGATATTTTGTGTCAATTAGGTGATTATAAGGATGGCAAGGAGATATGGAGCAATTTGGCAAAATTTCATGAAAAACCCTCATCGGTCCAATCCCAAAGTAAAGAAGATGACAAGCCTGAAGAAGAATCTATTGGTGCAGGGGCACCAAATAATCAAACCTATGTTTTGATTATGGCAACGACACAAAGTTAAGTTCATTTTGTTATCTCATGAGCAGAACCAAGTGTGCAGGAACGCTAAGCTAGGCTGAAGGTCAGCGACACTCGGAGGAAACCGTGGTGGTCGTGCGACACCGGGAGGACTTCAAAGGGAGCCGAAGAACTCAGGTGAAGACAAGAAGCGAAGCTTCAAAGGTAAGAGGTTGAGGTAAGCTCGTGTGAGTGAACGTAAGTAAGGTCGTGTCCTCCATACGGGGAAGTCCTTAGGCGACGATCCGACTAAGACATCCCATGAAAGGTCTAAGTCGAGATCTGATGGTAAATGACCATCAAATTTACTTATATTAACTGCAATTTTGAGCTAACTCTTCATTGCAGCTGGAAACCCTAGCAACAGTCGACTGCAAACTTTTGGTAGTGGACTACTGCCTCAATCAGTCGACTGCTGGTCAAAGATCAGCCTCGAGGAGAGTCAAAGCTTATCACCATTTCTCAAGGGCTAGGTGGCATCACCTCATGAAACTTCATCACAACTATTAGGGTTTCTCATTTCTATCAAAGAAGGGGTTCTCCACACCTTTTTCATCATCAAAAAGCTCTCCCAAAGCCTTCGCAACGCCGCTACTCTCTGACGACTCTACGATGATGAAGTTCTAATACTCCGACGATCAAAGCTTAAGTTATTATTCTTCTTTAGTCAGTATAAGCTTGATTTAGTTCGTCTATTTTAATTTCTTGTATTAGTCTCCGTTCCAGTTACGTATTGCTTTTTATATGCTTGATAAGTGTCCCTCTACCTTGAGTTTTTGCTTTTTCTTGTACTTGCTTACTCCTACCTCCAACGAGGAGGAGTATTTTAGTTATTTGCCCTCCATACATGGTCTAGAACCGTTAGGGCCTTAGATTAGCAGCTGAAGGCTACGAACCAAGTAAAAACAAAAGTG
This sequence comes from Wurfbainia villosa, assembly GCA_025175895.1. NCBI lineage: Eukaryota > Viridiplantae > Streptophyta > Magnoliopsida > Zingiberales > Zingiberaceae > Wurfbainia > Wurfbainia villosa. The sequence goes on from CM045995.1 coordinate 32,294,969, forward strand.
TTCTATTTACTTTTCCGCTACACACTCTTTTCTTAATCGAACGAATTCGAAAAATTGTCTTGCACTATTCAACCCCCCCCTCCCCGTCTAGCGCTCAAATCGATCCAACAAGTGGTATCAGAGCCAAGGGAATTACGATTTGGTGAAACCACCAATCTAGCAATTTTTACAGATTTCTTTTGTTTATTTTTGTTTTATGACTTTTTTCATTTCGTTTGATTTCGTTCTCCCGCGCTACTAATCCATGACGAAAGTCTTGGTAATTTTGGTTGTTTGTGTTTTTGCGAGGTTCTCGTTTTTCTTCATTTCTCTAAATGGCCAATCTCGAAAGTTTTAGCACCGTCCGACCTCCATTTTACAACGGAGATGAATTCTATTACTAGAAGGGTCAGATGGAGTGCTTTCTAAAGACCCAAATCGAGATGTGGATCATAATCTAAACCGGATTCATGCTTCCTACTAATGAAGTGGCTGAATCGTTGGATTACGATCAATGAACGAAGGCAATGAAAAGACAAGTTGAAGCCGATGCCAAGACGACCCAAATCTTAAAATGTGGTTTGTCTAAAGAGGAGTTAAACTGCGTCGGCCCCTTCATTAGCGCAAAAGATCTATGGACTAAACTTGTAGAGCTACACGAAGGAACCGACGACACGAAGGTATGTAAACATGACTTACTTTTCAATAAGTTATATAATCTTAAGATGCAGGAACACAAGACGGCAACAGAACTACACACTGACATTCAAGATATCGTCAATAGCCTGCATGCCAACGGACAAAAGGTCGAAAATTTAGACCTTATAAGGTATGCCTTAAATTCTTTTCCTAGGACAACCTTGTGGGCATCCATGGTTGATGCCTACAAGGTTTCTAAGGACCTTTCAAAACATAGACTAGATGAAATGTGTTCGGAATTCGAACTTCACAAACAGACTAACGTGGTCCGGGCCGAGAGAGGTGTTGCTTTTGTTGGACTTTCTGAGCCGCAAAAACCACCTTTTGCGTTGCGGAAATCCCGGAAGTCCGGCCACGGATCCGTGCGAAGATGTATTAAAACTAAAACATGTATGTGTTTACTAAAAGCCCTAGATCTACCTTAGATCTAGAAGGTGAGATCATTACCCTCGATGCGACGCCCTTCGCAAATCCCGCTCTTTCAAAAGCTTCGCTGGAACTCAAGAGCGTCAAGTGCACACTCCTCTATTGGTATCCACACAAGAAATAGGTGGAGAAAACACACCCTAGAGTGTGCTAGCACCCTATGGATGGTTCGGCCAAAGAAAGGGATGGGAGAGCAAGCTTGAGAGTAAGATGATCCAAGGAAGAAGATGAAGTTGGAGTGTAACTCACCAAATCAATTTCACCATCAAATGGAGTAAAGTGGCCGACCACAATAAGGCTTGGGAGGTAACATGCATGCATGTAACTCCAATGGCTCTTGGTCTCCCTCATGAGGTGGCACCACATGATAAGTCAATGATGATGTGGAGCATCATCATTGGTCGGCCATGCCAAGTCATCATCATAACATGACATTTGGTCAAGTCAAACTTGACCTTTCATCTTCCCTCTCAAGTCAAGTCAAACTTGACCTCTTATCTCACATGGTTGAGCAAATCCAACCATTTGATTCAAGTCAATTTAATTTAATGAATATCTATTCATTAATTTAAATTGATTTGATGAATCAAATCTAAATTAGACTCATTCAACACTTGAATCAAATCGAGTCCAACTCAATTAGTCTAATTAGGATTACTCTTAATCCAATTTGGTTCATCCCATGAACCTAATCCTCATGGTTCATCATATGAACCTAATCTCCATCTAATTGCCCTTATGTGTGTTACCCTATAGGTTCTTGTAACGTTGGCAATGCCCCTAAACCGATTTAGGAATATAAGCAATGAGCGGTATCTAGCAACACATCATTGCTACCCAAGTTACAAGAATGTTGAGCTCCAACATCACCTTTGTGACTACTAATTGTGACTCTGACAATATGTGACAATGTCCCTCTATCCTTGACATTTAGATTGACCAATCGAGGCATAGACCGTGTCATCCTCGGTACAATCTATATCTTGAACTCCAAGTAGACTCACTCTAATCAAATGAGCTCAATATCTCATATTGACTCATTTCGGCATGGCCATGCACTTCATGGTCTCACTCTATCAAGAATATCGATGTCACCCCCGTCATATAGGAGGGATAGATCCCATCTACATCACTCACATCCCTCCGCATAATTTGTTACATACCTAGTAATCGCCTTTATAGTCCACCCATTTATGGGTGACATTTGACGAAGCCAAAGTATGCAACTCCTTATGTAGGGAACCATGGTGACTTCAGGTCTAAGGACTAATAGTCATACTAATAGCCACATGAGAAAGTATATGACACTCATATAACGATCCATGATACTTTCTCATGGTGGGTCATTCAGTATACATTCTCCAATGCATACCCATGTGTCAACTTGATATCTCATATCCATGACTTGTGAGATCAAATCATCATGTTGACCTACATGCTAGTCTCTATGCATTAACATTGTCCCTGGATGTTAATACTTGACTAGGAATGATTAAGAGTAGTGTTCTCTATATCATGTCATTTTTCGATTCAACCAATCGATTGATATAGATAAGAACCTACTACTCAAGGACGTTATTATACTTAGTTATTTGGCACCAATACAAGTAAATATAATAACCATGCCTTTATAAATAGGAATATGATACAACAAAGTCCATACAACAATCATCACATGATTGGCTCTTGGGCTTTCACTAACAATCTCCCACTAGCACTAGTGCTAATCACCGTAGTATCTAATACCCAATGACCTAGTGTGACCATCATGCTTTTTCTGTGCCAAAGCTTTGTTCAAGGGATCTGCGATGTTAGCCTATGTGGGTACTCATAGCGCTACCATTCAAGCAAAACACGAACCCTGACTGCGATCTATAATCATCCTAGTCTGTTTGGAAGCTGGCATCGCTGTAACCCTTTACAGCTAGCTCCTCATCGCCTCCAAATATCAAGAAATATTCTTTAGTCCTTCTCAAGTACTTAAGAATATTCTTGACTACTATCCAGTGACACTCACCTGGATCTGACTGGTATCTACTCGTCATGCTCAAATCATACGAGACATCAGGACGAGTAAACAGCATGGTGTACATGATAGATCCTATAGCAGATGCATAAGGGATCTTATCCACGCGGTCTCTCTCCTCTCTAGAAGAGGGACTTTGAGTCTTCGAAAGACTCACACCATGTGACATCGGCAGAAGTCCCTTCTTGGAATTCTGCATTGCAAACCGTAGTAATACCGTGTCAATGTATGTACTCTGACTTAGGCCAAACAATCTCTTAGATCTATCTCTATAGATCTTGATGCCTAGAATACAGGTTGCTTCACCTAAGTCCTTCATTAAGAAGCACGCCCCCAGCCAAGTCTTCATAGACTGTAGCGAAGGGATGTCATTCCCAATGAGTACTATGTCATCCACATACAATACAAGGAAGACAACTGTGTTCCCATTAACCCTCTTGTAGACACAGGGTTCATCTTCATTCTTGATGTAACCAAACTTTTTGATCGCATCATCAAATTGAAGATTCCAGCTCCGAGAGGCTTGCTTTAGCCCATAAATTGACCTTCGCAGCTTGCATACTTTCCCAGTATGCTGTGGATCTTCAAAACCCTCAGGTTGTATCATGTAAACATCCTCGAGTAAGTTTCCATTCAGAAATGTGGTTTTGACATCCATATGCCAGATCTCATAATCGTGGTATGCTGCAATAGCAAGCAAGATCCGAATGGACTTAAACATCACCACTGGAGAAAAGTTTTCGCCATAGTCAATAGCATGAATTTTCTTGAAACCTTTAGCAACCAATCGACTCTTATAGGTATGTGTAAGTCCATCCATGTCAGTCTTTCTCCTAAAGACCCACTTACACCCAATGGGTTTGACCCCTTTAGGTGGATCAACAAAAGTCTATACTTGGTTGGTGTACATGGATTCCATCTCGGATCTCATGGCCCCTAGCCATTTCTCAGAATCTGGCCTCATCACAACTTCCTGATAGGAGGTAGGCTCATTCTTAATGAGCATAACGTCATCATGGTCAGACAAGAGAAATGAGTATCTCTCAGGCTGACGACGTACCCTATCAGACCTGCGAAGAGGTAGGCCTACGTGAACAGGTGGTTGTTCCACAACTTTTTGTGCAACAACCTCATCACCCACAACACTTTGTGGTTCCTGTTCAACTTCCATCAAGGCCTTAGTGATATGGTCCTCATCTTGAATTTCTTCAAGATCGAACATACTCCCACTAGTTTTTATAGAAACAAAACTGCTTTCTAGAAAAACCCCATTCTTTGCCACAAACACTTTGTGCTAACTGGAAATGTAGAAGTAATATCCCTTTGTGTCCTTGGGATATCCAACAAACTAGCAGCTATCGGATTTGGGTCCCAGTTTGTCTGAGAATTGACATCGAACGTAAGCCTCACAAGCCCAAATCCTCATGAAAGACATCTTGGGATTTCTCCCTGTCCATATTGTATATGGTAACTTTATTACAGCCTTGGATGGTACATGGTTAAGGGTAAAGGTTGTTGTGTATAGGGCATATCCCCAAAAGGATATAGGAAGATCTGTGTGATTCATCATAGATCGTACCATATCTAATAGGGTACGATTCCTCCTTTCGGATACATCATTCCACTGTGGTGTTCCAGGAGGAGTGAGTTGGGATAAAATCCCACACTCAACTAGATACTCATGAAACTCATGGCTAAGGTATTCACCACCTCGATCTGATCGAAGTATCTTAATACTCTTGCCAAGCTAGTTTTGTACTTCATTCTTGAATTGTTTGAACTTTTCAAAGGATTCTGATTTATGTGTCATAAGATACACATAACCATATCTACTGAAGTCATCAGTAAATGTAATAAAGTACCTGTAACCACCTCTAGCAGAAACATTGAAAGGGCTACATACATCACTATGTATAAGTCCTAACAAGTCTGTAGCTCTTTCACTGTGTCCACTAAAGGGAGTCGTGGTCATCTTGCCTAAAAGGCAAGACTCACATGTCTCATATGATTCAAAATCAAATGAGTGTAGCAGCCCATCCTTATGGAGCTGAGATAAGCGACTCTCATTTATGTGACCAAAGCGACAATGCCAGAGATAGGTTTGGTTCAACTCAGTTGACTTGAACCTTTTGGTACTTATGTTATAAATAGGGCTCTCTAAGTCTAGAAAGTAGAGTCCGTTCATTAGAGGTGCACTACAATAGAACATATCATTTAAATAAACTAAACAACATTTGTTCTTTATTATAAATGTAAATCCTTTCTTGTCCAAACAAGAAATCGAAATTATGTTCTTTGTCAAAGCAGGCACATAACAACATTCATCTAATTCTAGTACAACCCCAGAGGGCAGAGAAAGATCATAAGTTTCTACAGCAATAGCAACAACTCTTGCTCCATTGCCAACTCGTAGGTCCACATCGCCCTTTGTTATTGGCCTGCTATTTCTCAGTGCCTGCACATTGGTACAAATGTGAGATGCACATCCTGTATCTAATACCCATGATGAAGAAATAGATAGATTGACTTCTATAACATTTATACATGAAGTAGAAGTCTCACTTCTCTTCTTTTTAAGATCTTCCAGGTATGCCTGACAGTTACGCTTCCAGTGTCCAGCTTCCTTGCAGTGGAAGCAAGCCCCTTCCTTGGCTACCCCTCCTTTGGGTTTTAGTTCCTTGCCCTTGCCCTTGGCTTGGGACTTTCCCTTACCTTTAGGCTTGCCCTTGCCTTTCTTCTTTTGCACCATCAAAATGGTGTCAGATTTTCCCTTATTAAGGTTAAGCTCAGCAGTTCTCAACATGCTGAGCATCTCCGGCAGTGACATATCAATTTCATTCATATTATAATTCATGAAAAATTGATTGTAGGCTTGTGGCAAAGATTGCAAGATCAGGTCAGTGGCCAGCTCTTGGCCATGTGGGAATCCTAGCCTTTGTAGGTTTTCTACCTACCCAATCATCTTGAGTACATATGGACCTACAAGAGCCCCATCATGTATTTTGGACCAAAACAATGCCTTAGAGACTTCATATCTCTCGTGCCTTGCTTGTCCTTGATATAGTTGACGAAGATGTTCAACCATATCATAAGCATTCATGAACTCGTATTGCTTCTGAATCTCAGAGTTCATAGTCGCGAGCATTAGACATGACACATCTAATGCATCATCTTTATACTTCTTGTAAGCATCTTTGTCAGCTCGCGAGGCAGTGGCAGGAGGTGCCTCCGGAATGGACTTCTCCAAGATGTACAACTTCCTTTCTTCGGTGAGAACAATTCTCAGGTTCTTGTACCAGTCAAGGAAATTTGCTCCATTGAGCATGTCCTTCTCAAGGACAGAACGCAGAGAGAGAGAGTGTTCATGTTTGTGGACATAGTAATCTACAACATACAATGCAGAGAATTAATATCATATTCCTTTTATCATTTAATTAGGCCTTTAATCAAATGATGCTCCCACTGAATTATAGGAATTTTGTAGAATCGAGTTATGGATGTGGTCAAACCACATTACTAGATTCATACAAACTAGCTATAATTCTTGCGGGACAAGGTCCACATCATACTAAGCCTTGAGTTAGATTTGGCTAAATCGCCCAAGACTTAGTACGATCGGTGGGTAACACATTATTGATTACATCTCTATGAAACTCTTGTTTATAGGTTCAAGACCAACATTTACAAAAGACCTTGAGTTAGCTTTGGCTAAATCGCCCAAGATTTAGTGTAAATGCGATCTTATCCTATCTTTCCAAAAGTTGGAATATGCCTATAGTTCTACTCGATCCAATTGAGTTAACTAGTTTTACTCAATCTAATTGAGCTTACTCTAACCCAAGTCGTGATAGGCGGGACCTGAAGGGAGTTGCTTCGGAGGCTCATTGGCTCCCATGTCCCCGGATTAAAATTTTCACTAATGAAAGAATTAATCCGGATGGGATGAGTTTCCTTAGCATAACTAATTCGTCGTCGTGCTAACAACTTGAGTGATCGCTTGAACAAACTAGTTGTTCAAGCTACACAACTCTTCTAGTTGGTTAGCCGCGGAAGAGACGACGGACGGATCGCCGGTTTTTGTGTTTGTCTTCGGGGTCCATGATTATACAAAATATATACATACGCACACTTGTATAATCAACACATAAAAGAACATGCTAAGATCAGAAAATAAAGTTGTAAAACTTTATACCTTACGATCTTCTACCGTATGTCCTATCGTCCTCGTGGACGACATGTGGGCGAAGATCCTCCACGAGTAGAAGCCTTCTAGATCGCGTTCTTTCCTTCCTTGACCACTGCGAACAAAGAGAAGAACCAACAAAACCTTTCCTTTCTAGAACTGGCCACCAAGCAAGGGAGTTTGATGCAACTACCGGCCAAGGAACGAATGGATGAAGCGCCGGCCACCAATGCAAGGAGAACCGCCGGCCACCTTGGAGAGTATGAAGGAGTAAACGCAGGCCAACCTTGAAGATAGGTTGCCGCCGGCCAAGGAATAAGAGAGGGACCAAGAGGATGGGCGTCGGCCAAGTCTTTATGAAAGAAGATGGGCGCCGGTTTCTTCTCCAAGAGTTGCCGCCCAAGCCAAATCTTCCAATCCCTAGCCGCCCAACCTTAAACCCTAAATCCAATTGAACCAATTCCCTCTTGCCGCCCAACCTAAGCCTTCTATTTATTGAATTGGGCTTAAGCCTCCTTTAATCTCCACCGTCGGATCTAGGGATTTAATCTCCACCGTCGGATCTAGGGTTTTATCCCAACCGTCGGATCTAGGGTTTCATCCCAACCGTCGGATCTAGGATTTCATCCCAACCGTCGGATCTAGGGTTTTATCACAACCGTCGGATCTAGGGATTTAATCCCATCCGTCGATTCTAGGGTTTCAGCCTAACCATCGGATCTAGGGATTTAATCCCAACCATTGGTTTTAGGGTTTCATCCCAACCATCGGATCTAGGGATTTAATCTCAACCATTGGTTCTAGGGTTTTGTTTTACATCCTTGGATCTAGACTTCATAAGGATTATATTAGGCTATGATAGGGACCATAAGGAGGAGTTGGATCTTTGCCACCCGATGGATCGGAACCACACAAACTTGATCCATCAATGATATTCCATTCCACTAGAGGATCATCATTGAACTACCTCACCAATCCCCATAAATCAATATGGGCTCTATATATTATTTGTACATCCATCTCCCCGTGTTTAAGATATCGAATGTCCGTCAATTAATTGATTTACATACCATCAATTAATTAACATCTAACTCCTCGAGTAGTACCACTCAACCTTATCATCATGTTGACTAAGTCAACCAGCTGGGTTTACATGATGAACCTTATGAGCTCCTCAAGGGGACATCATCAACCTAATATATAGGACACAGTTTCCTCCTATAATCAACGACACACCATGTAAATAATATTATTTCCCAACTTACCGGGCATATTGATTTAATCCATATAAATCTAACCCTCTGGTAAATCAAAGAAATAAATACCAAGTACATGTGCCCGTTATTATATCGGGATTAAGAGCATGTACAACATAATATCCGAGGTCCGATTCAATTATGTAGTCAGCAATAAATTGAATCACCTCTATGTCGGTCCTGCTCAATACACCTAAGTGTACTAGTGTAACTCTATGTTCAAGACAAAACAATACCAAGCTACACTACAACCATGCCAATGGTTTATCCAAAACCATCATGGTTGTGAGCCTCTACTTATATTTTAAAAGGAACTGATAACATGATCTTCTGTGCCACACCAAGCACCATGTTATCTACAATGTAAAATATTAGACAATATGCACACACATATAATAAATATATAAAGTGCAAACAATGATCATGTGATTCTTATTCCAAAATAAAATGTTCATACAAAAAGAGCTAGGCTTTCAGTATACATTCCAACAATCTCCCACTTATACTAAAAGACTATGCCATCATCACACTGCTATACATCTTATCCCCATGTCCTCCACATGCCTAACAAACACTTTCGCTGGAAGGGCCTTAGTGAATGGATCTGCCAGGTTATCCTCTGATGCAATCTTGGCGACAGCAACTTCTCCTCGCTTTACGATCTCTCGTATAAGGTGGTACTTGCGCTCTATGTGTTTACTCGCCTTGTGGGCTCGTGGTTCCTTCGAGTTTGCAACTGCACCACTGTTATCACAATAAATTGTGATAGTTCTGGGCAAACCAGGAATCACATCCAAGTCCATCAAGAAGTTCCTGAGTCATACAGCTTCCTTGGCTGCCTCAGAGGCTGCCACATACTCAGCTTCCATGGTAGAATCCGCCATGCATTTCTGCATGACACTCCTCCATACTATGGCTCCACCTCCAAAAGTAAACACAAATCCCGAGGTAGACTTACTCTTGTCCCTATCTGATTGGAAATCCGAATCAGTGTAACCCACAGGGACTAATTGATCTGCCCGGTAAAGCAGCATATAATCCCTAGTCCTTCTCAGGTACTTCAATATATGCTTTATCGCAGTCCAATGTCCCTGTCCAGGATTACTCTGATATCTACTAACCATGCCCACGGCAAAGCAGATATCCGATCTCGTACATAGCATAGCATACATAAGGCTTCCTACTGCCGAAGCATAAGGAACCGCCTTCATGTCCTCTATCTCCTTTGATGTTTTGGGACACATCTCTTTAGATAAAGGAACTCCATGCCTAAAAGGTAGAAAACCTTTCTTGGAGTTCTACATGCTCAAACGAGCAAGGATAATGTCAATGTATGAAGCTTGAGATAAGCACAACATCCTTTTCTTGCGATCCCTTATAACTTTGATCCCAAGGATGTGTCCCACTTCTCCCAAGTCCTTCATGTCAAACTGTTTGGACAACCATACCCTTACGTCTGATAACACTTTGATATTGTTGCCAACTAACAAAATGTCATCTACGTATTGTACAAGAAACACCACTACATTTCCGTCACATCTCTTATATACACAAGGCTCATCCGGACTTTGAAAAAATCCATATGACTGGATTACCTCATCAAAGCGAATGTTCCATGATTTATAAGCTTGCTTCAATCCATAAATGGACCGATTAAGCTTACATACAAGATGCTCTTTGCCTTTAGCAATGAATCCCTCTGGTTGCCGCATATAGATGTTCTCCTCATGACTTCCGTTAAGGAAAGCTGTCTTGACATCCATCTACCAAATCTCATAATCCATATGAGCAGCTATAGATAAGAGAATTCGGATAGACTTAAGCATAGCTACCGGCGAAAAAGTCTCCTCATAATCGATACCCTCTTTATGAGTATACCCTTTCGCAACAAGCCTAGCTTTGAAGGTCTCAACCTTCCCGTCTACTCCTCTCTTTCTCTTGTAGATCCACTTGCATCCAATGGCTTTTACACCATCGGGTGGCTTTACTAGCTCCCAAACCTGATTAGAATCCATAGATTCTATCTCTGAATTCATCGCTCTTTGCCAATATACCGCATCTCTATCTTGGAGTGCCTCGTCATATGTCCAGGGATCAGGTTCATGTTCACCAGGGACTAAGTCCGAAGACTCTCCCAAAAACATGAATCTCTTGGGTTGTCTAACAACCCTCCCACTACGACGAGGTGCCTCCTGTGTGTACTCTGTGACACGCGGTGCAGTGACTTGTGGCATCCCCTCTTGTACCGGTGGTACTGAAGTCGGGACTTCCCCTGTCAACTCCTCAAGAACAATGCTACTCTTGGGCTTGTGGTTCATTACATAATCCTCCTCTAGAAATCTGGCATTCGTGCTAACGATCACCCTCTGATCTCTAGGATTATAAAAAAAACAACCTTTCGTTTCCTTAGGGTAGCCAACAAACATGCACACTTCTGTACGAGGTTCCAACTTACCAGCATCAGCCTTCAGCACATGTGATGGACTGCCCCATATCCGAATATGTCTCAGACAAGGCTTTCGCCCAGTCCACAATTCTACAGGGGTAGAAGGTAATGATTTAGATGGAACCAAGTTCAGAGAATACATTGCCGTATCCAGCGCATACCCCCAGAACGGAACAGGTAACTCAGAATAACTCATCATCGATCTGACCATCTCCATAAGAGTCCTATTCCTTCGCTCCACTACACCATTCTGCTGGGGTGTGCCAGGTGCAGACAATTGGAATTGAATCCTAGACTCTGATAAGTAATTCCTAAACTCTCCCAAGAGGTACTCGCTAACACGATCATATCGTAATGTCTTGATACTTTTACCTTGACGGTTCTCCACATCAACCTTGAATTCTTTGAACCTGTCAAAGCATTCAGACTTGCGGCGCATCAAGTAAATGTATCCATATCTTTAATAATCGTCTATAAAAGAGACGAAATATTCAAAACCACCTCTTGCCTGGATAGACATAGGACCGCACAAATCAGAATGAACCAATTCTAACACATCTTTGGCTCTATACCCCTTGGCCTTGAAAGGCCTCTTGGTCATTTTACCTTCCAAGCAAGATTCGCAGGTTGGGAGATCCACCACCACTAATGAACCCAAAGTTCCATCAGCTATCAACCTTTGAATTCTGCTTAGGTTAATATGACCAAGCCTTAGATGCCAAAGATATGTCTGGTTCATTTGCGAAGGTTCTTTTCTCTTATTAGACTTAGAAGATGAGTTATTTACTTCTATATGCATCGTGGGAGTTTTCGGTTCAAGAGTATATAAATTGCCAACCAATGTACCAGAACAGATAATCTCCCTATTCCTTTTTATAACCACTTTGTCATTAAAAGAAATAGAATATCCATCCATAAACAATTTAGAAACTGAAATTAAATTCTTTTTAAAAGTAGGTACATAAAGACAATTTCTCAAAACCAAAACTTTATTCCTATCAAAAGATAAATAAACGTCTCCCACTGCAATAGCCGCCACCTTTGAAGCATTGCCCATGAAGACGGTAATCTCTCCCTCAGCTAGTCGTTGGGTTTCCTAGAACCCCTGCAATGTATTGCAGACATGATCAGTGGCTCCTGTATCTACACACCAGACACTGGTAGATAACACCGCTAAACATGTTTCAACAACTAAATAAGAAGATATACCTTTGTTCTTTCGGTGAGGACAGTTCGCCTTCCAATGTCCAGTCTGCTTGTAAGTGAAGCACTTGCCTTTCGGCTTCTTCACTCTTGCCTGAGGTCCCACTGCCACTTTCTTTGCTCCACCTTGCTTCTTCTTCTTCTTACCTTTTGGTTTTGAAGAAGAAACCTTCTGAGCGACCATGGCTTGAGCGCTTTGACGAAAAAGCACCTCTGCCACCTGGAGTTCTGTCAGAAGCTCCGCCAACGAATACAACCTCTTGTTCATGTTGTAATTGAGGCTAAACTGCTCAAAACTCCTAGGCAGAGACTGGAGAATGATATCGACCTAGGTTTCCCCATCGATATCAGCTCCGAGGTCTTCCATTTCATTAAGATGAGCCATCATCTTGAGAACATGATCCCTAACGGGTGTTCCCTCGATCATGGTGGTCGTCATCAAGTTTCTCATCGCCTCCTGCCTAGCTGCCCTACTCTGATATCCGAAAAGTTTCTTGAGATTTACCATCATGTCATAAGCTGTGGCCATGGCCTGATGCTGATGTTGCAGCACATTTGACATAGATGCCAAAATGTAACACCGCGCCATCTCATCTGCCTTGATCCATTTCTTATAATGTTCTTTCTCCTTTTCATCAGAGTCATCGGTGGGCTTAGGAGGACAGACCTCGAAGAGTACAAATTTGTACTCCTCCGCAGTTAAGACAATATCCAGATTTCTTTTCCAATCAATATTGTTTGGTCTAGTAAGCTTATTTTCTTTTAAAATCACAACAAGTGGGTTGAAAGCCATTTGAAAATCCTAAAAATCACAATGATCAAAATATTAGATTTCAAATATTATTGATTCCTCAAAACAATAAAATCCCGAAATCAACCAACTCCTCAAAACACCGAGAATATCGCATGCCACGGTGTGTGGACGTATACGAATTCTATATTTGTAAGAGGAGATTTTACCCATTAATTTTATTATCTTGTCAACCTTACTTTTTGACAAATAAAATTAATAGTTGGTTCCTCTTTGGCCCTACAAATAAAAGCAGTGACTCCGATGGGGAGGATACTTTTATTTGTATCTAAGTGTTCACCATTACACGATACTAAGGGAATTATTTCGGATTATGTGCCTTAGCGCTGTGGAAGTACTCATGCTCCTAGATAATTTCCTATAACCATTATTTGACCTAGTGATCCGCAAACAAACTCATCTGCTGGGAGGAAGGCACTCAGAGCTAACACACAAGTTTGTTGCATCACACATCAAATTGTAATGGAGGCCACGGGAATTAATTAAAATATCCCTCTCCCAATTAGTAAATTGAAACGGAGGAATTTTAAAGCATACACAACATGCATATAAAACAAATAAGCAATAAATATGGAAAAAAAATAGAATTTTTCCAACTGTTATGGCATTGTTCTCCAATACGCATCCCGTCGTGTCGCCACCTCGTCCGCTCCATCTTTTCCCGTGCGCAAGTCACAAAAGAGATCCGAGCCGAGATAAATCATTTTAATTTACATCCATCGATCCTATACTCCACGAAGGAGTGTACAAATAATCTAGATCGAAAGTAAACTAAAATGAGCGGCTAAACAATGTCATATTTAATTACAAAAATTAAATACTAATCTAGCCTCGTCAACCCCGAGGATTCAAATAATATACATACAATCACACACAAAACAATCACATACAAACAAATAGCCATAATAGTCGGATCTTATGCCTGCAACCAAAAAGTTAGCCTACGCACATCCTACTATTATCCGACATACTCAATATATGATATGTGCATGAAAGTAACCGAATCAAAAACACACAAAACCAGAAACCGTGGCTCTGATACCACTTGAAGGGAGTTGCTTCGGAGGCTCATTGGCTCCCATGTCCCCGGATTAAAATTTTCACTAATGAAAGAATTAATCCGGATGGGATGAGTTTCCTTAGCACAACCAATTCGTCGTCGTGCTAACAACTTGAGTGATCGCTTGAACAAACTAGTTGTTCAAGCAACACAACTCTTCTAGTTGGTTAGCCACGGAAGAGACGACGGACGGATCACCGGTTTTTGTATTTGTCTTCGGGGTCCATGATTATACAAAATCTATACAAACACACACTTGTATAATCAACACATAAAAGAACATGCTAAGATCAGAAAATGAAGTTGTAAAACTTTATACCTTACGATCTTCTACCGTATGTCCTATCCTCCTCGTGGACGACGTGTGGGCGAAGATTCTCCACGAGTAGAAGCCTTCTAGATCGCGTTCTTCCCTTCCTTGTCCACTGCGAACAAAGAGAAGAACCAACAAAACCTTTCCTTTCTAGACCTGGCCACCAAGCAAGGGAGTTTGATGCAACCGCCGGCCAAGGAACGAATGGATGAAGCGCCGACCACCAATGCAAGGAGAACCGCCGGCCACCTTGGAGAGTATGAAGGAGTAAACGCCGGCCAACCTTGAAGAGAGGTTTCCGCCGGCCAAGGAATAAGAGAGGGACCAAGAGGATGGGCGCCGGCCAAGTCTTGATGGAAGAAGATGTGGTTGTGAGCCTCTACTTATATTCTACAAGGGAATGATAACATGATCTTATGTGCCACACAAAGCACCATGTTATCTACAATGTAAAATATTAGACAATATGCACACACATATAAATAATATATAAAGTGCAAACAAAGATCATGTGATTCTTATTCCAAAATAAAATGTTCAGGCTTTCAATATACATTCCAATAGGACCAAGATTGTCCCTTTGCACCCTACCAAGATAATATGCGTTGCCCTGCTTTGGCAGATTCAACAACTACAAATGATCGAGGTAGTGATGGGTATCAAGGACTTTGTAGGCATTTACGAGTTGATTCGATGAAGATCTAATCTAATCATAATGTGTATCATATACACATTAAGGCCTTTATTATCCTATATTAGCATGCATCACATACATACAAGCATTATTCTAGCATGCATCATATACATACAAGAAAAATAACCTAGCATGCATCATATACATACAAGCATTATTCTACTAGCATGCATCACATACATACAAGCAAAATCAAATATATATATATATATATATATATATATATATATATAAAATTAACTGTGATGTGGTCATGGTGTAACGCCCGCCAAATTTCTAAACTAGGCAAAGTAATTATATAGGTTTTAAGACCATAAAATGGTTAAAAAATAAAATAAATTAAAGATGGTATTGGTATGATTTGAACCATGAACCTCCTAATAGGGAGGTAGCCTTGACACCACTAGACCCTAGGATAATTTATTGATAAGATATATAAAGAATATACAAAGAATATAGATGGGTGTTCATTCCCTAGGTATTAAAGAGGAGAATTAAGAGAAGAGTGGAAGTAAAACCCCACTTTCCTTCTTCCTCATCCTTGGCCGAATTCCCCATTTCCCTTTCCTCCCTTTTCATCCCAAGCTCTAGAAATTTTATAATAATTTTTTCATAGAATTTAATTTCATGTCTAGGAGATTATATATGGAATCTTGGAAAAAAAAAATGATGATAAAAGAATAAAAGTGGAGAGGTGAGGTTTGAACCTTAAACCTCTTGGTGAGAGTTAACCCTTACCATGCATGTGATGACCAAGTGCTTAGCAATAGCTTACTATTAGAGGAAGAGGGGGAATTATAGATAAGTGTGATAAGAGTAAATGAAGAGGCATGACAAAGAGAAGAGAAACTTCTCTTCCTCCCTTTATAAAGAAGAGAGAAGTTCCACTTGGCCACTTCTTTCTTCCTTCTTCCTCTCCTCTTCATCCTCCACCGAAACCCTAAGCCTTCTTCCTTGAAGTTTCGGCCAAAACAAAATAGGGTGTCACCCTAGAGAGTTAGGCAAAGGGAAGGGTTCATCTAAGGGGCTAATAACCATCTAAGGGTCAAGAGCACCAAGAAGGGTACTATGGCAAGATTATTTCTTGTCTCCTCTCCTTCTTCTTCCTTTGGCCGAGAGCCCCATTCAAGCTAGGAGAAAGCTAGGTGATTTCTTTAGGTCATCTTCTCCATCCAAAACAAAGCGAAGGAAGTAAGTATCCCTCACCTGCGTACGAGTAGCTTCGGTTGACGTTTTATAAAAGAAATTTATATTGTTATATTCGGCCAAGATATGATCTAGGGTTTCCATGAAGTTGTATGCCATGCTTTTGTAATTAGATGATGATGTTAGGGCTTAAAATGGATTAGGTCAAAAGTTAAACCTAGGAAACCCTATGAACCATTCGGCCAACATGGGTTTTGTTGGTGTTTTATTGAAGTTATATCTTGTTTTTGCTTGCAAGTGATGATGTTAGCATGTTATAGGGATTAGGATAAAGATCTAACTCTAGAGGCCTCCATGACCCATTCGGCCAAGTCATGAACTAGGGTCTCAAAGAAGCTCTATGCTATGTTTATGCTATGTTTTATAACTAGATTATGATGTTAGGGTTTAAAGTGGGTTAGAACAAAAGCTAACCCTAATGAACACTTTAGTTCTATTCGGCCAAACCCTACTTTAGGGTTTCAATGAAGTTCCATGCCATATTATGGGAACTAGATGATGATCTTAGGGTTTAAAGTGGGTTAGAGCAAAAGCTAACCCTAATGAACACTATAGTTCTATTCGGCCAAACCCCACTATAGGGTTTCAATGAAGTTCCATACTATGTTTTGTAACTATATGATGAGGTTAAGTTTAAAAAGGGGATTAGGTCAAAAGTTAAACCCAAAGGCCCTACATGGACCATTCGGCCACCTTTGGTTCTTAGGTTACAATGAAGTTCATACCATGAATTTTATGGAATTTGTATGCATATGTATGTTACTTGAATTAGGTTAAAGGTCTAAACCCTAAAAAGCCTATAAGGACCATTCGGCCACCTTTGACCTCTTTAGGGTACAATGAAGTTCATACCATGAATTGTATGCTATGTTATGTTAATGAAATCAGTTATGTTGTTATGAAATGAAGCATGCCATGCTATGTTAATGAAATAAGTTATGTGGTTATGAAATGAAGCATGCCATGCTATGTTAATGAAATAAGTTATGTTGTTATGAAATGAAGCATGCCATGCTATGTTAATGAAATAAGTTATGTTGTTATGAAATAAAGTATGCCATGACTATGTTAATGAAATAGGATAAGTTGTTATGAAATGAAGTATGCTATGCTATGTGAATGAAATGAAGCATGATGTGTATGAAATGAAGTATGCTATGCTATGTTAATGAAATAAGCTAAGATGTTATGACATGAAGTATGCTATGCTATGTGAATGAAATGAAGCATGATGCGTTATGAAATGAAGTATGCTATGCTATGTTAAAGAAATAAGCTATGTTGTAAAATAAGCATATAAGTATTTTACTTTCTGCATGGCTTGTACCAAGACCTTAACAAGGTCCAAGAAGGGATGGGCTCCTAAGATGCCCTAGGTCGATGGAATAAGACTCGGGCCTAGGGGCGGGCTTCTATGTATGATTGCCCTAGGTCGATGGAATAAGATTCGGGCCTAGCAGGATGGGCTCCAAGATGCCTTAGGTCGATGGAGTAAGACTCGGGCCTAGGATGGGCTTCTACGCTATGACGATTGCCCCTAGGTCGATGGAATAAGACTCGGGCCTAGAAACCTATTAGGTTCGAGACTTGCTACCTCGGGCCTATTTAGGGATGCGCGCTATGATAATGAAGAAGTGGTACAATGCCGGGCCCAAATATGTTGAGATTTATATTTACGTACCTAGTATATATATTTTCAAAAGCATCTTGCATATGTATGTCATGATTGTTAAGTTACATGTTATGTTAAGTAATATTCCATGAAGTTAAGTTACATGTAATGTTAAATAATATGCCATGATTGTTAAGTTACATGTTATGTTAAGTAATATGCCATGATTGTTAAGTTACATGTAATGTTAAATAATATGCCATGATTGTTAAGTTACATGTAATGTTAAATAATATGCCATGAATGTTAAGTTACATGTTATGTTAGACGATATGCCAAGAACGTTAAGTTATATGTTATGAAAGTTATGTTTTATGATATGTTATGAACGTTTACATGCTTACGTTAGATATGTCATGAAAGTTATGTTTTATGATATGTTATGAATGTTTACATGCTTACGTTAGATACGTTATGAAAGTTATGCTTTACACTATGCTATGAATGTTTACATGTTTACGTTAGGTACATTATAAGTTATGTTTGATGATACGGTGATCCATGTTATATTTCACTTACGTTACTTATGCTACATGTTAAGTTGATGACACCAAGTATGTTACATGTTATATTGCTTCTATGTTGTGAATGCTGCATGCCATGATTAATGATAATGTATGGTTTTAGTGAGTAGGACAGGATCTTACTAAGCCTATGTGCTTATAGTTTATCTTTCCTCGTCGCAGATAAGGGTAAGGGATGGATAAACTAAAGGAGCAGCGGAGGGGGCCAATGTGTGTGGTAGTGGCATGGTGGAGAAGATCCGTTAGGTCTAAACATGTTTACCTATGATAAAGATGTCTATTCATGTCTTCACTTATGTCTCCTTATGATGATGATGTTATGAATTTACTAAGCACTAAGTATCTGCATATATGATGCATGCTCTATGTTAAGAAGAAGAAGTAAAGAAGAAGTAAGAAGAAGTATCTATCCACGCTATGAAGCATACTCTATGCTAAGAAGAAGAAGTATATATATATATATATGTATATATGTGTTAATGCATGTTTATGTTTAAAAGAAAAACAAAAAAAAAAGTATTAAGAAGTATGTATAAAGTCTTCCGCTGTATGTAATGTATGTACGGTCGCGTCACGCGCCGCCTCTCCGGACATTTAGGGTCCTGGAAGGGCGGGCGTGACACATGGCCCTACTATGATTTTCTCAAGCCAATGAGAAGATCGGACGGTCAACCTAAGGCTAGCGGCTTCTCCAAGCGCATCCTTTAACTGCCATGTGTCGTCGGCACCCTTCTAGTAACTTCGTCTACAAGTGGACTTTCCACCGCTCCATTTTGTACATTACAAATATGAAACTTGAGTTATATTCGAGTGTAAAACTATTTACAACTAGAATTTCAAAAAAAGAGGTATGACGCGCAGGTCGCATACATTATACAATATGCACAACCACAAAAACGACACACAGGCCGCATTATGAATTACAACACATCATAATCCAATCAAATTGGGGTCATTGGGCCATGAAAATCACAGAATTATACATAATTCTAAATTATGTACTTTTTACAGAAATTTCTATAATTTTTCCTATTTTTTTCAATTTTATGAGTCACCTCTCCATAACGGTCCCGCTAAGCTGTTTCCGTGCGCGATCGCGGGACAAGGCCCCTTTCGGGGATAGGGGTAGCACCCCTACTAGAAAAATAAACTTTGCGAGTGTCCCTACTATGATCTTACAACGACTTAAGTCACATTCCCAAAAACCTAAAGCAAGAACTCGCCGTTTCGGAGAGTTTTTCTCGGTGGTTGAAGCCGACAAGTGTCCCAACACTCGTTGCTTCGACTCTTCGAGAAAAATATCCAAAACTTCTATAAAAATAGGAAATTTACAGAAACATAAAATTCTGTAATTTTTATATCTAATACAAATATTATAAAAAATGAAACACATACATGCTTCGCACGTGGCTCTTATACCACTGTTGGACTTTCCGTGCCGCAAAAACCACTTTTTGCATTGCGGAAACCCCGGAAGTCCGGCCACGGATCCGTGTGAAGATGTATTAAAACTAAAACATGTATGTGTTTACTAAAAGCCCTAGATCTAACTTAGATCTAGAAGGTGAGATCATTACCCTCGATGCGACGCCCTTTACAAATATCGCTCGTCCAAAAGCTTCGCCGGAACCCAAGAGCGTCAAGTGCACACTCCTCTATTGGTATCCACACAAGCAATAGGTGGAGAAAACACACCCTTGAGTGTTCTAGCACCCTATGGATGGTTCGTCCAAAGAAAGGGATGGGAGAGCAAGCTTGAGAGGAAGATGATCCAAGGAAGAAGATGAAGTTGGAGTGTAACTCACCAAATCAATTTCACCATCAAATGGAGTAAAGTGGCAGGCCACAATAAGGCTTGGGAGGTTACATGCATGCATGTAACTCCAATGGCTCTTGGTCTCCCTCATGAGGTGGCACCACATGATAAGTCAATGATGATGTGGAGCATCATCATTGACCGGCCATGCCAAGTCATCATCATGACATGGCATTTGGTCAAGTCAAAGTTGACCTTTCATCTTCCCTCTCAAGTAGAGTCAAACTTGACCTCTTATCTCCCATGGTTGATCAAATCCAACCATTTGATTCAAGTCAATTTAATTTAATGAATCTCAATTCATTAATTTAAATTGATTTGCTGAATCAAATCTAAATTAGACTCATTCAACACTTGAATCAAATCGAGTCCAACTCTATTAGTCTAATTAGGATTACTCTTAATCAAATTTGGTTCATCCCATGAACCTAATCCTCATGGTTCATCATATGAACCTAATCTCTATCTAATTTCCCTTATGTGTGTGACCCTATAGGTTCTTGTAACATTGGCAATGTCCCTAAACTGATTTAGGAACATATGCAATGAGCGGTATCTAGCAACACATCATTGCTACCCAAGTTACAAGAATGTTGAGCTCCAACATCACCTTTGTGACTACTAATTGTGACTCTCACAATATGTGACAATGCCCCTCTATCCTTGACATCTAGATTGACCAATCGAGGCATAGGCCGTGTCATCCTCGGTTCAATCTATATCTTGAACTCCAAGTAGACTCACTCTAATCAAATGAGCTCAATATCTCATATTGACTCATTTGGGCATGGTCATGCACTTCGTGGTCTCACTCTATCAAGAATATCGTTGTCACACCCATCATATAGGAGGGATAGATCCCATCTACATCACTCACATCCCTCCGAATAATTTGTTACATACCCAGTAATCGCCTTTATAGTCCACCAATTTACGGGTGACGTTTGACGAAGCCAAAGTATGCAACTCCTTATGTAGGGAACCATGGTGACTTCAGTTCTAATGACTAATAGTCATACTAATAGCCATATGAGAAAGTGTGTGACACTCATATAACGATCCATGATACTTTCTCATGGCGGGTCATTCAGTATACATTCTCCAATGCATACCCATGTGTCAACTTGATATCTCATATCCATTACTTGTGAGATCAAGTCATCGTGTTGACCTACATGCTAGTCTCTATGCATTAACATTGTCCCTAAATGTTAATACTTGACTAGGAATGATTAAGAGTAGTGTTCTCTATATCATGTCATTTATCGATTCAACCAATCGATTGATATAGATAAGAACCTACTACTCAAGGACGTTATTATACTTAGTTATTTGGCACCAATACAAGTAAATATAATAACCATGCCTTTATAAATAGGAATATGATACAAGAAAGTCTATACAACAATCATACCATGATTGACTCTAGGGCTTTCACTAATAACTTTACTTGCAGGACAAAAAAGAAACGAGAAGAGCAAGCCACCTCCTGAGCAAGAAGATGGATCTAAACCCATGGTCGAACCCGAGTTCGAATCCGAATCCGAAGAGGAGGTTGCAATAGTCAACATGGTGACTGAATAGTTCGTAAAGAAAGAAGGCAATTGAAGAACGAGAACAAGGAGCAATTCAAGTCAAGAAGGAGGCCAAAGCAAAAGGGAGCAAGGAAAGCCTTCTATGCAACTTGGGACAACGGAGAAAAAGGCATCGACATAGCTTACATGGCAAGACTGGAGGAGTCCAAGTTAGAATCTGAAGCCGAGTCCAACTACAACTCCGACTCTGACCCCGAAGACTGCTTCGAGAGGAAACTCAAAGCCAGACCAAAAGGGAAAGTTATGGTTAGTCGCTCTTTAATTAGTACACTTTACCTTACAATTAAAATGCTTACTAGGAAATTAACTAAGTCTGAGCCTAGGGTCGAGTCCTTGCTTGAGGAGGTTGAAACCTTAAAGCAAGAGGCCACTCTAACCTCTTCGACTAGTCAAGTTCGAGAGGAGGACTTAACTCGAGTTGGAAAACTCGAAGAAGAGAACTCTCTCTTAGAAGGTAAAGTCCAAGAGATCGAGGCTCGGTTCCACATGTTCTCGATGGGATCCAAGAATCATAACCGACTTCTTACAACTCAGAGAGTCATGTACAACAGAGCCGGACTCGAATTTAGCTCAAAGACTACGAATAGATCATATATGTCTATCGTAAATCGTAGTCATCAATGAGTCCAAGCTTGGATCCCTAAAAATCTATTAAAATCACATATAAGGACCAATAAGTATTGGATTCCCTAGGATCAAGTTCATTATTTGAATAGACCATATTGGTTCAATGGTCCCGGGGGAGCTAATACCAAAATAGTGTACCCGATAACTTAGCATGATCAAACTTTTATTTTACTTTTTAGAACGGCTAGAGAGGACAAGTAGTTAGTCAACTCATGACAACATAGTATCAGGATGCGGTGAGATGATAGTACGTTAGGGAAACAAAGTCTCATGTATTCGAGCTAAATAAAGGGTATCTAGCTTGGTGCACTTGACCGAGTAGAACTAGTTGAAGCTACCTCGCCGTATCCTAAACTAGTTAGACCAGGAAGTACTCTTAAGTGACTCAAGTTATCATTTTCCTGAACTTGGCTTTGTCTAAGGAAGTGGTCGTTGTTCCGATCAAAGATGACTCCTATGCCTCGCCAAGACTTGCAAGTCAATTTCTCGTAAAGGTTACTTGATGAGCTTAGGGATAAATCTGAATCTAACCAAAGGTTGACTAACTTTAATAAAATTAAAATCATCTCACATAACATATAAGGCGAACAAATCTGAGACATATAGAATGGGTGAGATGATTAAGGAATAATTTTAATATAGATAACCTTTTCAAAATGCTATCTATTTTTTAACTATTGCGCTAAAACGTATACTTATACTCGGCCAATACTTAATATAATACTCGATTTTTTTTTGCATGTTATAATATTATGCCTTTTAAAACCCCTATTTTCTATATAAATCCCTGACTTTATTTTTGATTCATGGAAAAAGGGGGAGAAGAGCATAAGTTAAGGGGGAGTAACAAAATTTAAATTTTTATTTTCATCAAAACTTAAAGTGTTTCCTGCAAAACTCACCTAGGGTTAAGGGGGAGTTTTGAGAGTTTTTTTTCTAAGGCATTTACTTTACTTATTTTTCTCGCTTTAAATCTCCCTTAACTTTGTGTTGGTTTGCCATTGATCAAAAAGGGGAGATTATTGGTGCAGGGGCACCAGATAATCGAACCTATATTTAAATTATGGCAAATACACAAAGTTAAGTTCATTTTGTTATCTCACGAGCTGAATCAAGTGTGCAGGAATGCTAAGCTACACTGAAGGTCAGCGACACTCGGAGGAAACCGTGGTGGTCGGGAGACACCAGGATGACTTCGGAGGGAGTCGAAGAACTCAGGTGAAGACCAGAAGCGAAGCTTCAAAGGTAAAAGGTTGAGGTAAGCTCATGTGAGTAAGCGTAAGTAAGGTCGTGTCCTCCGTACGGGGATGTTCTTAGGCGACTATTCGACTAAGACATCCCATGGAAGGTCTATGTCGAGATCAGATGGTAAATGACCATTAAATTTACTTATATTAATTGCACTTTCGAGCTAACTCTTCATTGCAGCTGGAAACCCTAGCAACAGTCGACTACCGATTATTGGTAGTCAACTGCTGCCTCCATCAGTCGACTGATAGGGTTGATCAGTCGACTGTTGGTCAAGAATCAGCCTCGAGAAGAGTCAAAGCTTATTACCATTTCTCAAGGGCTAGGTGGCATCACCTCATGAAACTTCATCTTAAGGTCGAGTCGACTGATTAGGATTTCTCAAGGCTATAAAAGAAGGGCTTCTCCACACCTTTTTCATAATAAAAAAGCTCTCCAAAAGCCTCTGTAACACGCTACTCTCCGACGACTCTATGACGACGATGTTCTAATACTTTGACAATCAAATCTTAAGGTCTTATACTTCTTTCATCGATATAAGCTTAATTTAGTTCGTCTATTTTAATTTCTTGTATTAGTCTTTTTGTCTCGGAGCTTTTTATCGTAACGAGGAGAGGGGGAGTGTCCCTCTACCTTGAGTTTTTGCTCTTTCTTGTACTCGCTTACTCTTACCTCCAACGAGGAAGAGTATTTTAGTGATTTTCCCTCCGTACATGATCTATGACCATTAGGGCCTTGGATTAATAGCCAAAGGCTATGAACCAAATAAAAACAAAAGTGTTCTATTTACTTTTCCGCTACACACTCTTTTATTAATCGAACGAATTCGAAAAATTGTCTTGCGCTATTCACCCCCCCCCCTCTAGCGCTCCATCGATCCAACAGAATCATGTTCATCATCTAAAGAGCTTGATGAGTCAGAGGTTAAAAGAAGTTCAACATCTGAGGAAGAAGAGTAGGTTGAAGAACCCTCCACCTCTAGGATTGAAGGGGAGGATAGGCATCCGACAGCGAAGCAAGAGCAAGAGGATCCATCTACCTCCGGGAGCCATGAAGGACTAGACCAAACTTCCTCTACCGAGCTAGGTAACTCAAATGCATGTATTAAAAATAAAAATCATATTATATTCTTTGAGTTTAGGGAATGAAGGACTGACAAGAGTAAGTGTTCTAAATTTATTTAGAAGAAGGCTCTTGTAGTTCCAAAGGGGAAGGGGAAGGTCAAGGAAGTTGGAGTGTCGATATGCAAAAACAAGGAGCGCATAGTGTGCTTCAAATGCCAACAAAAGGGACATTATTGAAGTCAATGTGTGAAGGGGAATCACCCTAGGAAGGAAATGAGAGGAGTCTCATATATAGGGGGAGATTCTATGGTAAAATCCAAGGTAACATTTAATGATGCACCTTCGATTTATCACAAAAAGCATGCTAGTGATGTATCACAAATCTTACTTGCAATTGTCCATGATAGAAAGCATGCTAAAAACAAATATTTTTGTTTAGGTGCTAAACATTATAATATTTGGCCTAAGGATAACTCTAGGACTACCCTACCTAAGGACAAAAAGGATAGAAAGGTAGAGAACAACCTAGGTGTTAATTCTAAGAAAACTAGACACATGCCTAGGAAGGGAAAGAGTGCCAGAAAATGTAATGGACAATAAAAAATTGAGAAGTTAGAGGTAGAAAATCAAGCTTTAATGTGTAAGCTTGATAAATTAGAGAAGACCCTAAAAAGAATGGAAAATATGATTCAAGGGTAAAATGGGCAAGGTCTAGGTGTTGGTAGGAAGGAACCAACGAAGGACAAGAAAGGTTTGGATCACAATATCAAGTCCAAGATGACCATGAAAACCTACGACAATGTTCCATTTAAATATGGAATAACCATAGGTCTAGGAGTGTCAAGGTCACAAGGGATACCCTCCCTAGAGTCGATCTTGATAAGACTCAAGTGACTAAGGTTTCGAAGAAGTCTAGGAAAGTCACTCAAAAGGTTACAAGGGAAGATATTCCTAGGGTTAACTTTAGTGAGATCAAAATGAACAAGACTTCCAAGCCTAGGATGGTCATTAGGAAGGTACTATGGGAGGTTATCCCTAATAAGTACCTAGTAAATCTAAGGAGCTACAATAGATTTTGGGTTCCTAGGATCATGATCTCTTCGCACTAAATGGGTTTAGATTGTGTCAATCTTGAATGGATGGATAATTAACATAACCATGGTAGAGTTGACACTTTAGGGCATTTTCAAGGTAATGTGATACCTTGGAAATGAGTTTAGAAATAGAACCTAAAGGCTTTTAGGATGTGCTAATGGATTTCATAGAAGATGAAAAATTGATTATAATTTGCACAAGTAAGTTTAGAGTCAAAAGTGTGTCATTTTTGGTTTTGGCACACTTCGGAGATTGATTCATTATGACAATTTGGTCTTAATTATAGAAAATAGAAAATTAGATTTTACAACTTAGGTATTTCTATACCTTTACATTAAAAAATTTGTCATGCCTTGTTTGTCATATGTCATTTCATGACATCATGCTTAATATGATTATTTAAAATGTCATGAATTGTACTAACGTTATATTTTATTATGTCATGACATCATGAATCATGAGCAAATGCTTTTAAATTATGCAATCATTTATGCCATGATCATAATTCATGTATTAAGACCATTAATTGAATTTAAGGACAAATGACATTATTTGATGTCCTAGATAAAGGAATCAAATGGATATACATAGATATAATGCATGAACCATTAGATTTAGGGAAGACCAAACCCACATCTCACAAGGACTATAAGCTGACATGTGTGTGCATTGATTCACCTTAGACACATGTGAGATGTTAGGAATATGTGTTAAGTTCAATGTGCTTGTATGATATATCAAAACGAATATTAACTCTTTCAATCATAGGAAGAAATCATGAGGAAAGTTAATGTAGAGTCATGCACATTTAACCCATAGACCATGATTGAAATTAAGGTTTTGAAAATCATTTAAAAAATATTTTAAAAAAATCTTAGTGAAGTTTATCATTTGATATGAACCGCCATTGAAAGATTGACACAAAGTTAGGAAAAACATTGAAGGTTTCAATGATTTTGAACTTTGTATCATTCTTCAAAATTAATGTGTATTTTATTATAAAACTATTTTCACCCATAATGTTTGACATAAGTATTGTATGTATGAATTTTCATGATTTTTAGACACATATAATTACTTATGAAATTATAAAATTAATTTATAAAAACTATTTTTTGCAAATTACAGAAAACAATCGACTGGTGGTGGCGCAGTCGACTGATTTCTAATTTTAGTCGACTGTTGGTGCTGAATACGATTAAACAAGGTTTGTTTAACTATCTATCAGCAACTCTAGGTACCATATCTACTTCTAACCTTATGATACACTTAGAGAAGCATTGGAAGGGTAAAATGATAATTGAATATGATTAGGAGATATAATTAGAATGGGGAATCAAATTTTAAGGGAAGTTAAAGTTCAATTTTGAACTTTTACCCTTATTTTTTATGGTTTAGATTTCTTATAGGCTTAGAAACTCTCCAAGTACATTGTTGGTGCAATGATCAAGGGGAAGAAAACATTTAGGGGGAGTTTGTTTATCATGGGATGATGGATGAATGTTAACCGGGGGAAAATGGAAGAATTCCTTGAATTTAGTGATAAGGGAGTATCACTAAGGAGAATGAAGGCATTCTAGATGATTTTGGGCCGAGGGGGAGAATGAAGGATCTCATTGAAAGATGAGACATGTAAACCCTTGGTAGGCATTTTGATGTATGCCAAAGGGGGAGAAATGAGGGTTTAAGTTAGGTAAACCTTCATTATGCTTTGGCATAATACGAGTTGAGCTAGTCTTATGGGATAGTCAAACTTAGAGGTATTGTCATATAACTTAAAGGTGTTGTCAAACATCTAAAAGGGAGAGATTATTGGTGTAATCAACCCCAGGTCACCATTGACCATACTCAAGTGGGACTCGAGTAGGGTTTTGATGTTTGACAATGAGTTTGTTAATTGGTTTGACAATATGGGTTTTACCATATGTTGACCATGTGACTAGTGGATGATTGGGATGTCCTAGGTCATATGGGGGATATTGTGTTGGATCGATTTGAAACGCTAGAGGGGGGGTGAATAGCGTTTGTGAAAACATTTCTTTTTCGGCGATTAAAACCAAGTACACAGCGGAAAACTAAAAGACAAACACAAGAAAGACACAAAGCTTTTTTACTTGGTTCACAACCCACCGGCTGCTAATCCAAGGCCCTGCGATCCTTGATCGCTTCTGAAGGGGAATCACTAAAAGTCTCTTTCTCGTTGGAGGTAAGAGACAAGACGATTACAATGATTATAAGGCCGGTAACAACCTTACCGGTCCTTATACAAATTAAGTACAGAAATATAATAATAATACCGACAATTAATTAGAAGATGACGCATGGTCGGAGTAGCGTTGTAGAGAGCACGAGCACTTGAGAGATTCTTGAATTGGGTTTGAGTCCTCCCCTCCTTTTATAGATTTGCACCTTGGAATTTGTCCCAATCCAGATCCAAAACTCGTGGATCTTATCTTGAGGTGGCAGCTTATCTTATCTTGAGGTGGCGGCTTATCTTATCTTGAGGTGGCGGCTTATCTTATCCTGAGGTGGCGGCATCAATCTCTATCTCTTTGACCTTGTACCTTTGGGTTGATTCTACATCGATCGTGATCCTCTTAGAAGTCGATTGCGCCTTGATCGACTTCGACATCTGTAATACAAGATTAGCATAATAGATGCATAATGCCATGCAGTGTGACAGTCCTTTGATTGTCCGATCTCGACTTCAGCATTCCTCCGGAAGCCTTAGTCGGATCAACGCCTAGGATTGTCCTCTAACCAAGGACGCATCCTTACCACCGCTCCACACATGGATCTTACCTTTGGTACTCTTGACCTATCGCTTAGCTTTCGGTCACCACCGAGGTTCCTCAACTCCCCGAGGTTCTCCTGGTGTCACCCGACCACCACGGTTTCTCAACTTGAGATTCTCCGGATGTCGCTCGACCTTTGGCTTAGCTTAAACACTTCCTGCACACTTAGGATATCACATGAGATAACAAAATAGCTTAACTTAGAATCTTTGCCATCATCAAAACCAAGGTTCGATTTTCTAGTGCCCCTGCACCAACAATCTCCCCCTTTTTGATCTATGGCAAACCAATTCAAAGTTAAGAGAAAATAAGCAGTAAACATTGAACAGTCATTTTTCAAAACCTTCCCCTTAAGGGTACCTCCCCCTTAACCCTAGGTGATTTTTGAAAAACAATTACTTTTTGGGAAAGAAAAAGTAAGTAACCTCTTAACTTTATTCTCTCTCCCCCTTTGACATATATCAAAAATAACTTTATATTGGGTACATTGCCAAGAAATAGAATTTTTAAACATGGTAATCAAGATGATTTAATATGTTCAACTTTCTTTAATACTTAGGAGTTTAGGTTTCTAGATCCTACACCAACAATGTATATCCTAGGTTAGAATGTGACCCCCTAACCTTTAACATTGTTATAAAATTTTGAGAAAGAAAAAAAACATTTTAAAGGCTCATGCCTATTGGTTTTTATGCCAAACTGGAGGTAGCTAGATACTAAGTTTGTCCAACTTAAGTCTTCTCTCCCCCTTGGCATATTATCAAAAGAAGGATTTAAATTTAGAAAGTATTGGTGATTTTTTTTTTAAAAAAAAATATTTTTTAACAACTTCTATGATGATTATCCAATTAGAACCTCCCCCTTAACCTAACATCCTTGTTAGCCACAAGGAAAGCTTATCTAGAGGGTCTCCCCTTTTGTCTGACAAACTCTTAGGACATCCTTGTTGGCCATAAGGAAGGCTCACCTAAGTGTCCACAGGGTCTAGGTATCTAAAGTTGACCTAAGGATTTAGATTTTCAATATTGGTCAACTAACCATCATTTTAAGAAGAATAGTTATTTTGAAAACTACATATAACTACACACAATAATCATGGCAACCAATAAAAATAATTTTAAGAATCTATTTATGTGTATATAAAATATGAAATCGTTTTCAAAATCATTTTTAATTTGTTGTCCTTACCATCTCACCCATTCTATATGATCAACCAAGTTATCCTTATAGGTATTGTGAGATGAATTTAATTTAATGCCTTAGAAATTAATTAATCTTGGGTTAGATTCAGATTTAACCTTTAGTTAGTTAAGTTAACATTTCAAAAGAGGGCTTCCAGGTCATCGCGAGGTACAGGGGCCTTCTTTGATCGGAACAACGACCACTTCCTTAGACAAAGCTACCTTAGGAAATTACACACTTAATTCACTTAGGGTTACGTCCTAGTCTAACTAATTTAGGATGTGGTGAGGTAGCTTCAGTTAGTTCCACTTAGTTAAATGCACCAAGCTAGATACTCCTTATCCAACTCGGATACACTTGACTTCGTTTCCTTAACGTACTATCATCTCACCGCGTCCTGATACTATGTTGTCAAGATTAATTAATTATTTCCTATCTAACCATTCTATGAGAGTTAATTTAAAACTAGTATGTATGACATGACAAAATAAGCATGATAATGATATGTATGCATGAGCAAGCTACATTCAATCAATTTAAAGAAATGGTTATTTTCTTGGGTGGACTTTTATTTGTTCCATAGTTATAAGATACTTTATTATAATTAGGTTTACAAATTTTAGTGTCTTGATTTTTGGTTAGCTTAGACTTGTAACCTAAATCTTCATATTTATTAGTTGAATTTTTAAAATTTGAAGGTTTAATTGCTAGATTATTAATTTGTGTATAATCAAATGGTACTCTATTATAATAAATTTTATTGGTTTGATTAACTAATTTTGAATTTTTAATTAAGTTAGATTGTGAATTATTTAAAATAGGATTATTAGAATTTTTCAAAATAATATTATTAGACTTTTTCAAGATAAGATTATTAGACTTTTTAAAAGTAGAATTATTGTTAGAATTTTTTAAGATAAGATTGTTAGAGTTTTTAAAGATAGAATTATTATTAGAATTATTTAAGATAAGATTGCTAGAGTTTTTAAAGGTAGAATTATTATTAGAATTATTTAAGATAAGATTGTTAGAGTTTTTAATGGGAGAATTATTTAAGATAAGATTATTAGAGTTTTTAAAGGTAGAATAATTATTAGAATTATTTAGATTATCTTTAGAATTTTTTAAAGTTAATTTCGAATTTTTTATGGTTGAATTTTCAAAAGCAATTTTTAATTCGGAATTATCTAGATTAATCAGATCTAGGATTTGATGATTCTGTCCTATTGTTTGATTATTCTGATCAAGGTTTTGATTATTCTGATTAAGTCCTAGGTTGGTTTTATCCTTGACTTGATCTAGATCTATGTTAATTAAACTAAAAATTTGATTAATCTCTTGGTTAATTTTATCAAATGTAAGATTAATTTGATCATTTTCTTCCATGATATTGTTATTATTATTATTTAAACTAATTAAATCTGAATTAATTAATTTTTTATTAGTTGAATTATTAATTGTATTATTTAATTGACAACAATTACAAAATTTATCTAAATTATCAACTATTCTAAAACTCAACTTTTCAAAATTATTAATTTTACTAACCTTTTTCTCCGGACATCGATTCTTGTAGTGACCGAATCTTCCGCACCCGAAGCACTTAATGTGCTCCTTGTTCTTCCGTACTCCTAGCAATGGTGTATCCTTTGTCGTCGGTTGTGTCGTTCGAGTCTTACGAGTAGGACACTTATTTTTATAGTGTCCTCTCTCCTTGCACTTGAAACAAATAATATGGAATTTAAAATTTAAATTGACATTGTTACCTTTAGGCATTGTGCGATACTCTTCCATGGTTAGCTCGATCAACGATCTTCTAATACTCGCAAAAAAACACAAACCAAAAAGTCTCAAGACTTGGTCTTGGATTAGTAGTGCGGGAGATAATTAAAAATTAAAAATAAAAATAAAGAAAAGAAAATGCTCGATCGGTGGTTGCATGAAATCGCCCAGCTCGATACCAATTGTTGGATCGATTTGAAACGCTAGAGGGGGGGTGAATAGCGTTAGTGAAAACTTTTCTTTTTCGGTGATTAAAACCAAGTACACAGCGGAAAACTAAAAGACAAACACAAGAAAGACACAAAGCTTTTTTACTTGGTTCACAACCCACCGACTGCTAATCCAAGGCCCTGCAATCCTTGATCGCTTCTGAAGGGCAATCACTAAAAGTCTCTTCCTCGTTGAAGGTAAGAGACAAGACGATTACAATGATTATAAGGCCGGTAACAACCTTACCGGTCCTTATACAAATTAAGTATAGAAATATAATAATAATACCGACAATTAATTAGAAGATGGCCTTGCGGTCGGAGTAGCGTTGTAGAGAGCACGAGCACTTGAGAGATTCTTGAATTGGGTTTGAGTCCTCCCCTCCTTTTATAGATTTGCACCTTGGAATTTGTCCCGATCCAGATCCAAAACTCGTGGATCTTATCTTGAGGTGGCAGCTTATCTTATCTTGAGGTGGCGGCTTATCTTATCTTGAGGTGGCGGCTTATCTTATCCTGAGGTGGCGGCATCAATCTCTATCTCTTTGACCTTGTGCACTAGTTTGATTCGTCTACATCAGTCGACTGATCCTCTTAGCAGTCGACTGCCTTCAGTCGACTACTGACATCTCCAGTTGACTGCTGCACTTGAGAATTCCTGCAATACAAGATTAGCACAATAGATGCATAATGCCATGCAGTGTGACAGTCCTTTGACTGTCCAATCTCGACTTCAGCATTCCTCCGGAAGCCTTAGTCAGATCAACGCCTAGGATTGTCCTCTAACCGAGGACGCGTCCTTACCACCGCTCCACACATGGAGCTTACCTTTGGTACTCTTGACCTATCGCTTAGCTTTCGGTCACCACCGAGGTTCCTCAACTCCCCGAGGTTCTCCTGGTGTCACCCGACACCCACGGTTTCTCAACTTAAGATTCTCCGGATGTCGCTCGACCTTTGGCTTAGCTTAAACACTTCCTGCACACTTAGGATATCACATGAGATAACAAAATAGCTTAACTTTGAATCTTTGCCATCATCAAAACCAAGGTTCGATTTTCTAGGGCCCCTGCACCAACATATTGTGAGGAGGAGATTGTTGGAGCAATCGGCCTCAGGTCAAAGGTTGACCAAGCTCAAGTGAGACTCGAGTGAAAGTTAGAGTATGGATACTTGGCAAAGAAAAGTCCAAGGGTGTAGTCTTGGTTGTGTAAGTTCAAATGTGAAGTTTTGGTGATGAAAGTCTAAATATGGATATTTGGCAAAAAAAAAGTCCAAGGGTGTATTTTGAACATGTAAATCCAAATGTGTTGTCTTGGCCATGTAAGTCCAGGTGTGTAGTCTTGGCGGTAAAAGTCCAAGCATTTAAGCATGGTAATGGAGAAGCCTAGTAGGCACTACCTCTTAGCAAAGGTACTCAATGGCATGACGAAGCCAATAAAAGCACATGAAGGCTAGCGCGAAGGGTGAAGGAGACGTGGAGGACTCGGATGAACATTGAGAGCGTGAGGTGTTGCGCACGAACGCGTCCTCAAATCTCGCGACGGATACCGTTGTGGACTCAAAGTGCATGCTCGCGCTCAATGCCCGCAAGTGCATAGATGTCGTCAAGTAAAAAAGATTATCGATCCCACAGGGACTGAGATTCGACTACCAATAAACTAAGTGGTTGTGATTGTTCGGATGTGATCCTTGAGAGAGAGTCAGTTGGTGTGGACTATCGGTGGACCCTACTCTGTGCGGTGTCACACATAGGAGAAAAGAGTGTGTCGGGGTCTTAAAAGGCGATTATAGGACTTCGGTTTCACTTGTGTACCACAAAACAATGGTGTCAATTGGCGTCGTCTAAACATCTACCTACGGTTTTGGGGGAAGGGACATCATACACTCTCCCATAGTGTAACGACCGGGCCCCTGTTGGCGGAATTCGGTGACCCCTATTGGTCAACGACCGTCGCCCCTGTTGGCGGAATTCGGCGACCCCTATTGGTCGACGACCGTCGCCCCTGTTGGCCCGTCGTTACTCACCTGGACTTCCCACCCCTGGAAGTGGGTTTTTGCCTTCCCCAGGATTCGAACTCTAGACCTCCAGGTTAAGTACTAAAGTTTATGAATCCTGGTAACCAAGTGATCAGCCTTTTTATTGTAACGACCGGGCCCCTGTTGGCGGAATTCGGTGACCCCTATTGGTCAACGACCGTCGCCCCTGTTGGCGGAATTCGGCGACCCCTATTGGTCGACGTCGCCTGTTGGCCGTCGTTACTCACTGGACTTCCACCACGAGTGGGTTTGTGCCTTCCCCAGGATTCGAACTCTAGACCTCCAGGTTAAGTACTAAAGTTTATGAATCCTGGTAACCAAGTGATCAAGTGATCACTTGGTTACCAGGATTCATAAACTTTAGTACTTAACCTGGAGGTCTAGAGTTTGAATCCTGGGGAAGGCAAAAACCCACTTCCAGGGGTGGGAAGTCCAGGTGAGTAACGACGGGCCAACAGGGGCGACGGTCGTTGACCAATAGGGGTCACCGAATTCCGCCAACAGGGGCCCGGTCGTTACACATAGAGCTACCGCATTCACCGGGAGCTATCCTCGCTCAAAAGGATGGGATAGAGGGTACGAGGATGCCAAATCAATCCTTGCGGTGGACCGTTTCCTATTCCACCGCTCCCTTCTCCCCGCAATTATGGGAGGTCAGGTTTACCCCTAGGTTCCTTGATTAAACCTTCTAAATCTAGATTACGAAGGTTGTCACCACCTCATATTGCCTAAGCATAGCATAAAGAAAGCCAAATACACGTTGATATAATAAAGAGCAACTACCAATTGTCAAATTAAACTTATGGCCAAAATTTAACATGAACCAACATTGTCTATGTACACAAGCTACTCCCTAATCCTAGAATCGAAAGTTCTACTCCATAAACACGATGGAAAAATCAAAAAACATGTTTAAGTTTGATTACAATAGAAATAAGCGTAGATATAGAGATATACGATGCTTTGTGATCCTCTCTCTGGCATTATATTGCAAGTTGTGAACCTCCGGTGGCGTTCCTCCTCCCCGCTGCAAGTTACTGAAGGTTTTTAGGGCTTTAGCATGCCGTCTTAGCCATTGTGCCTCTATCCTAGGGTTTGAGCGGAGCCATCCTTATATAGACATCGCCTCGGACCGCTGCAAAATCCAGAAAATGCCCTAGTCGTGCAAATCTGTCGGGCCGCCACACGATCGTGTGTTTGCACACGACCAAGCTGTGTATGGCCCTGGAGTGTTGTTCTTCGCCCATTGGACACGACCGTGTGAATCCACATGCCCAGGCCATGTCCCACTCTGCGTCTAGCTACGAAAGTCTTTCTTTTGCTCCAAAAACGCATCTTTTCACCAGAAAATCTAACCTGCACACAAAAGTACAATGAGCAGACCTCCGAATCAGAAAATAGGCAATGCGTGCAAGAATAGAGTAACATGTGGATGAAACTAACACAAAAAGTAACAAGATGTGAGTGAAAACTACTCCTAAAACCCTATAGGATTTGCTCACATCACTTCCCCAGACTTAAATCTTTACTTGTCCTCAAGCAAACCTCAGTTCCATAAAATTTTAAAAAGATATTGTTCCATAATTAGAATGCTAACTAAATTTATTAGGTGGTATTTGCAATCAAAGCAAAACAGATATGTTCTAAAAATTCACTAAGTTAGCTCCTCGTGCTCGTGCTAGGCGAATCATTCTTAGGGGATGCCCGTTCAATGGTGAGTTAAGTCGTCACCCCATAGCTTTTCTAAGGTTTCTGGCTCTTAGGCACTTACCTGCCCAAAGCAACGGTCATTTCCTAGATCTCGGATAAAGTCTCAAAGGTGTGCTAGATATTGAGAGAAATTGGGAGGTGTTTCTTCAGTAACCTAACTCGGTCTCAAAGTGGCATCTAGCCATTTCGACCCACGACAACTGTTTTTTTATCCCTCTCACTTTTTTTCCTTGTCATTTTTTTTCTCTCTCTCTTTTTTTTTTTTCATCTCATAGGGATTTTGATTTTTCTGAACGGGCTTACACAATCTGAGCATCTCAAGTAACTAAAATGCTAAACCTCGAGTCACCTATGGATTCCAAAGTACTAGACTACTGAAGTGAATCATAACTAGGTATGTACTAGATTCTCCCTGTCAGACTCTTCAACATGTGTAAGTGCAAAAACAGAGGTAACCAGTGTAAGTCTAGAACATCCAATAAAGCGTATATAATAAAATACCACAAGATAAATGGAGTTAAGCTACCTATGGGAACAACTCATGCAGGCAACTTTTCAAAAATACTACTGAGGTAACTTTACAGACACCAAAAATTAAGTACTGAAAGGAACTACACAACTCATGCATGTATGAACAAATGAAAATACCAGAAAAGAAACTACTGCTAGGAAAAAAACAAAATATATTTTGGGGCCCCCCAGACTTAAACAAAAATATACCTCTAATATGGTGGACGAGGTGGAATGTCTCATGGCCTCGACATCTCTGGATCCTGGGAGAACCTGCTGTTGAGCCGCAGATACCACATATACATGTGGTCGATCTGAGAGCTGGTGGATGCAGCGGCTGCTCGGTGCTCCTCCTCATCCTTGCTCCTTTTGGCTTCTTAAGAGGTTTAAAATGCTTCTAGAGGAAGGGGAAAGCGAAATCACACAGCTAGGGCAAGAACTTTTGAAGCACACGATGCAAATGCGGTGAAAAC
The DNA here is from genome assembly GCA_025175895.1 of Wurfbainia villosa. NCBI lineage: Eukaryota > Viridiplantae > Streptophyta > Magnoliopsida > Zingiberales > Zingiberaceae > Wurfbainia > Wurfbainia villosa. The sequence continues at coordinate 32,331,613 of CM045995.1, forward strand.
ACACGACTTGCCCCTTTTAACCTCGCGTGCCACGGCCGTGTGAAAACACATGGCCAGGCTATGTGCACCTCTGGTCAATCGGGCACGACAGTGGGAAAACACATGGTCAGGCCATGTACCCCCATTTTTCGCCCCTTTTATGCACCATGGCCTGAATTTGTTCATACACTTCACCATGTAGACTAATATGGGTCTCATTTTTGCCTAGCAAAGTTCTTTTCTATTCCTAACTCTAAATGTGATGGAAATTAAAACTAAAATTCAAACAAATGTATGCAATGCAATAGAAAAGGGAAATCTAAAACTAAACCTGGGTTGCCTCCCAAGAAGCGCTTTGTTTAAGGTCATTTAGCTTGACCACACTCTTCTATCAACTTGGCTCTGGTGGTTCAGTGAACCTCCATTCATCCGTCTCGGGATATGAGGACTCCCCTAGATACTTCTTCAATTGTTGTCCATTTACCTTGTTCTCCCCCGATTCTCTACTCCATATGTCCACTGCCCCGTATGGGTATACCCTTTTTACCCGAAATGGTCCTGACCATCTTGATTTTAGTTTTCCTCGAAAAAGATTAACCTGGAGTTATACAGGAGAACTAAGTCTCCTTCCTTAAACTCCTTTCTCAAGATGTGTTGGTCATGCCATTTCTTTGTTCTTTCCTTGTATGCCTTAGCATGCTCCTATGCATCTCTTCGAATTTCGTCCAATTCGCTCATCTACAGTTTCCTTTTTTCTCCTGCCGCGCTTTAGTCTAAGTTGAGTTTCTTAATTGCCTAGAAGGCATTGTGTTCTAATTCAATGGGAAGATGGAAAGGCTTCCCCTAGACTAAGCGGAACGGGGTCATGCCTATTGGAGTCTTGTAAGTCGTGCGGTAAGCCTTAAGAGCATCGTTCAATTTCGGTGCCCAATATTTCCGTGACTCCACTACCATTTTTTCTAGGATACTTTTGATTTCCCGATTCGAAATTTCCACGTGCCCGCTAGTTTGCAGGTGGTACGCTATTGAGACTCTGTGTATCACCCTGTACTTATGTAGCAATCTTTCAACCTATTTTTCAATGAAGTGGGATCCTCCATCACTGATTACTACTCGAGGGACTCCGAACCTAAGAAATATGTTTCTTTTGAACATCTTTATTACGGTTTTAGCATCGCAATGGGGTGATGCCACGACTTCCACCCATTTGGATAAGTAGTCTACTGCGACCAAGATGTATCTGTTTCCATCAGAAATAGAAAAGTGCCCCATGAAATCCACTCCCCATACGTCAAAAAGTTCTACTTCTAATATGGTGCTTGCCGGCATCTCATGTATGCTTCCTATATTGCCTGTTCTCTGACATCGGTCACAGGAAGCTACATAGTTGTGTGTATCCCTAAATAAACTAGGCTAGTAGAATCCTGACTGAAGTACTTTCGCGGCCATTTTTGCAATTTCGGCATGGCCCCCATATGCAGAAGAATGGCAGTGAAAAAGGATGCTTTCCACTTCCTCTTCTGACACGTACCTCCGATAGACGATGTCTGCACACTTCCTGAATAGGAAAGGGTCATCCCATACATATTTCCGAACTTCCAAAAAGAATCTTTTCCTTTGTTGGGTCGTGAATTCTGGTGGTATCACTCTTCCTGCGAGAAAATTCACCAAATATGCATACCAGGGGGTGGTGACCTTAATAACCATTAGGGTATTATCCCACAGAGCATCGTCTATTTTGGTAGTATCTCCTTCCTCTATCATAATATCTATGGGCATGCGTGATAAGTGGTTTGATACGACATTGTCCGTCCCTTTTTTATCCCTGATTTCTTCATCAAATTCCTGAAGTAATAAAATCCAGCAAATAAGGCGGGGTTTTGCATCCTTCTTGTTTAGCAAGTAACGAACTGCAGCATGATCGGTGTATACCACTACTTTTGAACATACCAAGTATTGTCTGAATTTGTCAAATGTGAACCCAACTGCTAGTAATTCCTTCTCAGTCGTGGCATAGTTAATTTATGCCTCATTCAGGGTCTTATTGGCGTAGTGAATGGCATGTAATTTTCTCTCCTTCCGTTGCCCTAAGACTGCCCCCACGACATAATTGCTAACATCACACATGATCTCAAATGGGAGGCTCTAGTCAGGTGGCTGAATTATCGGAGATGTTACTAGGGCTTTCTTTATTTCCTCAAATGCCACTAAGCATTTCTGATCAAAAATAAAGTCCGTGTCTTTAGCTAGTAGATTTGTTAGTGGTCTAGTTATTTGGGAAAAAATCCTTTATAAACCTTCGATAGAATCCCGCATGCCCAAGAAAACTTCGAACCCCCTTTACATCCCTAGGTGGCAGCAATTTCTCTATTACTTTGACCTTTGCCTTGTCTACTTCGATACCATTCCCTGATATCTTATGCACTAGAACTATCCCTTCAGTCACCATGAAGTGGCATTTTTCCCAATTCAGCACCAAGCTATTCTCCTCACACCTTTGAAAAACCCTTTCCAAATTCCTCAGACATGCATCGAAACATGTTCCATAGATCGAAAAATCATCCATGAAAACTTCCATAATTTGTTCGATCATATCCAAAAAGATGGCTGTCATACAACATTGGAAGGTGGCTGGAGCATTACATAGGCAAAAGGGCATTTGTCTGTATGCAAAGGTCCCGTACGGATAGGTTAAATGGTCTTCTCTTGGTCTTTAGGGTGGATTGGGATTTGGAAAAATCCTGAGTACCCATCAAGGTAGCAAAAATATGAATGTTTAGTCAGGCGTTCCAGCATCTAGTCGATAAAAGAAAGTGGAAAATGATCATTTTTTGTTGCTTTGTTTAATTTTCGATAATCTATGCACATTCTCCACCCTGTTACCATTCGAATAGGAATTAATTGCCCCCAGGGCAATGGCGCGTCGGTAAGAGCTTGGGGGGTCCCTGGAGCAAGCCATGGTTCGATCCCTGCCGGCTGCAGCTTGCGGAGGGAATTCCGCCGTTTTCCACTCGCTTGCGGGTTGCGGAGGCGGGTTCCCGTTTACCAGCGGGTTGGTGTGGGGTGCGGACCCTGATTGGCGTTAAACCCCTCACGGCGACTTGGTGGCGCGTCTTCCTGATTTACCCTTGTGGGCCGGTGGAGACTCTTCGGAGGCCGTGGGGCAGGGCCGGTTCGCCAAGTGGACTAGTCGGGCGAAGCTTGGATACCACTTGTAAATCAAAAAAAAAAAAAAGAATAGGAATTAATTCATTCTCCTTGTTCTTGACTACCATAGTACCGCCTTTCTTTTGGGACTACGTGTACTGGACTCACCCACTCACTATCTGAAATTAGGTATATTATTCTCGCATCCAAGAGTTTAAGCACTTCCTTTTTCACCACCTCCTGCAAATGAGGGTTAAGTCACCTTTGGCGCTCAACAATTGACTTAGACCCATCCTCAAGTACTATCCTATGCATGCACAGAGACGGGCTTACCCCTTTTATGTCATCGATGGTATACCCCAACACTTTTTTATATGTCATGAGCACCTCCAGCAATTTCCTTGTCTCCTCTTTACTCAAATTGGCATTTATGATCACCGGATGGGTTGCAAGTGGGCCTAAAAATTCGTACTTCAGACTGGGAGGAAGTGGCTTCATCTCAAGCCCTGTGTGTTTTTCTTCTGCCTTCTGCCCCGATTCTCCCTCTTCTTCTGATTCGGAGGATACGGAGTCTTCTCCCATCAAATACTTTTTCTCTCCATCCTCTTCCTGCACTTGGTAGACCCCTTCAGTACTATCTATCTCCTTGATTGGAAGGTCCCCCCTGAAAGCGTTGCTTGTTGTTAGCCCATATTTCGAGAGTCCCTACCACTGTGTCTATAATGCTATATACGTCGTTTGTGCTCTTTTTCATCAATACGCCCTCTGTTGCTATGTCCAAGTGTTCTTTCGATGTGTTAGTTATTCCGGCATAAAAATCATGGAGCAGTAACCACTCTTGTAATCCAAGGTGCGAGCAGCGAATCACCATCCCTTGTAGCCTCTTCCATCCTTCGACCAGAGTCTCTTCTTGTATTTGCTCAAATGAAAGAATTTTATCCCTAAGGTAAGCTATTTTGTGGGGGGAGAATTTGCCTAGGAAAGTGTTTTCCATTTTTTCCCACTTCGTTATGCTTCCTTCGGGTAGCTCACGTATCCATTGCTTAGCCCCTCCTTTCAGTGAGAATGGAAACATAATAAGGTTGATAGCCTCTGCTGGGACTCCTTCATATTGCATCATCCCGCAGTATGCAAGGAATTCCTCAAGGTGTAGATAGGGTTCCTAAATCTGAGTCCCTCCAAACTATTTTCCTTGAATGAGAGCAATTAATGCAGGGTTTATTTCCCAACTTGCTGCTTGAATTCGGGGAATAACAATGCAGGAGTTCCAGGCCTTTCGTTTAGGCGCTATGTAATCTTTCAAGGGTCGAGCGGCCTATATTAACATCTCTCAAGGTGTAGAACTAAACCACCAAGTTAAGAGTGCTAACCTAATTCTAAAAAGAAGAAAGTAAACAAAACTAGTGAATAAAAATATAATATGCAATAAGTAAATAGGAAACTACTACTAAAAATAAAAGCTAAATCTAAATATGGAAAATAAAACTAAAGCAAATAAAGTAAACTAATAAGAAAATAAAGCAAGAAAATAATCTAATCCTAAGTCCAATCCAATCTACCACCATTCGTTTTGATATCGAATCGATAGTCCCCGACAACGATGCCAAAAACTTGATCCGCTTGGATGCATCTTCAAATCTCACGACGGATACCGTTGTGGACTAAAAGTGTATGCTTGCGCTCAACGTCCGCAACTACATGGATGTCTTCAAGTAATAAAGATTATCGATCCCACAGGGATTGAAATTCGAGTACCAAAACACTAAGTGGTTGTGATTGTTCGGACGTGATCTCTGAGAGAGAGTCGGTTGATGAGGACTATCGGTGGACCCTACTCTGTGCGGTGTCACACGAAGGAGGAAAAGAGTGTGTCGGGGTCTTAAAAGGCGATTCTAGGACTTCAGTTTCACTTGTGTACCACCGAACAATGTTGTCAATTGCCGTCATCTAAAGGTCTATCTATGGTTTTGGGGAAGGGACATCATACACTCTCCTGCAGAGTTGCCACATTCACCGGGAGCTATCCTAGCCCAAAAGGACGGGATAGAGGGTACGAGGATGCCAAATCAATCCTTACGGTGGACCTTTTTCGATTCCACCGCTCCCTTCTTCCTGCAGTTATGGGAGGTCAGGTTTACCCCTAGGTTCCTTGATTAAACCTCCTAAATCTAGATTGCGAGGGTTGTCACCGCCTCGTATCGCCTAAGCACAGTGGAAAGAAAGACAAATACACGTAGATATAATAAATAGCAACTACCAATTGTCAAATTAAACTTATGGCCAGAATTAAATATGAACCAACATTGTCTATGTACACAAGCTACTCCCTAATCCTAGAATCGAAATTTCTACTCCATAAACATGAAGGAAGAATCACAAAACATGTTTAAGTTCGATTACAATAGAAATAGAGGGCAGAAATAGAGATATACGATGCTTCGGGATCCTCTCTCTGGTGTTGTATTGCAAGTTGTGGACCTCCGGCGACATTTCTCCTTCCTGCTGTGAGTTACTGAAGCTTTTTAGGGCTTCAGCGTGCCATCCTAGCCATTGTGCCTCTCCCCTAGGATTTGGGAGGAGCCATCCTTATATAGACATCGCCTCGGCCCGCTGCAAAATTCGAAAAAAGCCCAAGTTATGCAAATCCATCTGGCCGTCACACGGCCAGGCCGTGTGGGTCCCTGGGGTGCTGTTCTTCACCCATTGATACGACCGTGTGAATCCACATGCCCGGGCCATGTCCCACTCTGTGTCTAGCTATGAAAGTCCTTCTTTTGCTCCGAAAATGCATCTTTTTCACCAGAAAAGCTAACCTGCACACAAAAGTACAACGAGCAGACCTCCGAACAAGAAAATAGCCAATGCGTGCAAGAATAGAGTAACATGTGCATGAAACTGACACAAAATGTAACAAGATGTGAGCCAAAACTTCTCCTTAAATCCTATATGTTTTGCTCACATCAAGGCCTAAGGAAAGTATCAAGTATGAGGGCATCATACATGGGTTAAACCTCAGCTTTAAGGTTTACTAGTTGATTGATGGCATTCGACAAACAGAGTAGTCAACTAAGGATCGACTGCTGACTATGGCTCTAGCAGTTGACTGGTGGGTTATACCATTCGACTGGCCACTGGTAGTCGATTGCTGGGTATGACAGTCGATTCGCCTTAAGTGGATAGTGTGTTGGTGCAACAAGACCTAGGTCAATGTTGACAAACCTTGAGTGGAACTCGAGTAGTGTTTTGATGTTGGACAATGGGTTTGACCATTGGTTGACTATATGGTTTTTACCATATGTTGACTATATGGGTTTGACCATATGTTGACTATATGACTAGTGGATGATTGAAAAGTCATATGGGAGAGAATATTTGGGGGAGATTGTTGGAGCAATCAACCTCGGATGTCCAAGTTTGGATACTTAGCATGGAAAGCCAAGTCATGGTTACTTGGCAATGGTAAAGTCCAAAAGTTCAGTCTTGACAGCAAAGTCCAAGTGTGTAGTCTTGATGGAGTAGAGCCCAAGTGAACTTTGACAATTGGAAAGTCCAACATGGAGTTGGCAAGGAAAGTCCAAGTCATGGGTACATGGTAATTAGAAGTACAAGTCATGCGTACATGGCAAAGGGAAAGTCTAAGGGTAGGTTTGGCAGTGTAAAGTCTGAGCATGAGTCTTGGCGATGTAAGTCAAAATGGATCTTGGCAATGTGGAAGTCCAGGGGTGAGGTTTTGGGCGCGTAATGTCCAAACTGGTGGAATAATTCCAAATTAACCTTGGCAAAGGATCCAGTTAGCATGACATAGCCGATGAAAGCACCTAAAGGGTAACGCAAAGGATGAAGAGTCGCAAACTTAAGGTATCCGAGAGGCATGAGGCAGATGGAGGTGGCTAGAAGGCTTAGGTCTAGGTTATGGGTGGTTATCAAGTATGAGGGGATCATACTTGGATTAAACATAATATTTGAGGTTTACTAGTCGACTGGGGTATTGAATCAGTCGACTGGTCAAGTGTTTTCCACAAAGAAACCTAGTCTACTCGGAGCAGTCGACTAGGGTTATGCCCTAGTTGACTAGTCAAGTAGTTCACGGTGGCTTGGCTGCTGATCAGTGACTCTGGCAGTTGACTACTAGGGTTGAGTAATCAACTAGTCTATAGCAGTCGACTGCTAGGGAAGAGCAGTCGACTAGTGACAATGATATCCGACTTCTAGGTTAGGGCAATCGACTGATGGGCAATTTTCTGATATGGATTTAGCCATTGTGAGGCAACAACTAAGGGTCCATCGACTGGAAAGTGGAGAATAAACCTGAGTTGAGTTATAAAAGGAGCTCGATGGGAGAATTTAGAGCATTCAATTTTTGGTGATTTGGGAGGGGATTTGCTGTTGCATTTCAAACCTTCTAAGCTCGTCCAAAGCAACCAAAGTGCAAGCAGTCAAAATTGCAATTTATAATGTGTTTTCACTTGTATTTCTTATTTGCTTTGTCTTTATTGCATTTGGTTATTGTTTACAGTTGTAATCATTTTGTATGAGGTTTCTTTACGTTCGCTGTCATACCGAGAAGGAGAAGTTTGTTAGTGATGGTGTGTATCACATGAGCTCATTTAGAGCTCGCCTTGTGGAGTAGGAACCCTAGTTCCGAACCATGTTAAATCTTCTTGTCTTGTGTTTGTCTTTTGTTTTTGTTTATGCTTTATTTCTATATTCCACTGCGCACTAATGAATTGTAGACAAGCACGAACGTGATAAATCGACGAAATCACAAAATTGCTATTCGCCCCCTTCTAGTACAGTCACCGAATCCTCTACAATTGGTATCAACGCGAGGGTGCTCTTTAGACGACTAACTGCCAAGAGAGCAAAGAATTAGAGGAGAAGAGGAAGGAATGGAGTTGCCAAAGCTTGCACTAGGCTGCGACATAAACACTCCACCTCCCTATGGATTCTATGGACAAGGGGGATTTGAGCATTGGATGGCGAGTATAGTAACCTTCCTCATGATCAACATCGAAGATTGGTTCATCTTAATGGAAGGGTTCAAACCTCTCATGGACAAGAAGGGAAAAGTTATAAAAATCAAGAAGTGGACCAAGGAGAAATGCAAAAAATTTAAGACCGAGGTTAAGGTAATAAATTTTTTAACAAATTTAATACCTAATGATATCTTGTGCTAGCTAGGGGATTATATGGATGTCAAGGAGCTATGGATAAATTGGAAAAAATCCATGAGAAGCCTCAACTGGTCCTAGATGATAAAAAAAGAAATAGAGGAGGAATCCGAGGAAGAGTGCTCCTCATCTCAAGCTCAAGAAAACTCGGAAGTTGAGAGTTGCTCAACATCCGAATAGGAAGAATCATCATCATCCTCTCTAGAGATTGAAGAATCAGAGGTTGAGAGGTGCTCAACGTCCGAGTTAGGAGAGTTTGAAGAAGCCTCCACCTCTAGGATTGAGGGGGAGGAGAGACCATTGACACTGGAGCAAAATCAAGATGAACCATCTACATCCGGTGCTAGTAAAGAACAAGCTCACGATTCTATTCTTCAAGAAGGTAATGTTAGTGTCAACCCTTAGTGCCAATCATGAGATTATTGATTAGGGATCATAAGTATCATATTTCAATAATAACAGGCAAAGATTGATTATTATATTTACTTAATGCGTGTACCAGTAAATAAATATAATAATGCCCTTAAATAGTAGCTTCTAATCTACATTATATCAATTGGTAGAATTGATTATGAGAAGCTGTAAAGAACACTATACTTAAACATTCCTAGTCAAGTATTGTATTAATAGACAAAGAGATATATTGATACATTGAGACTAGCATTTAGGTTAATGGATAACTTGATCTCACAAGTCATGGATATGTGATATCACATTGACACATGGGTATATATATTGGAGAATATATGTACTAAATTGACCCACAATGAGAAAGTGTCATGGATGGCTATATGAGTGTTATATACTTTCTCATGTGACTTTTTGTATGAATAGTCATTAGACGTGAAGTCACTACGGTTCCCTTCATAAGGAGTTATGTACTTTGGTATCGTCTAATGTCACCTGTAACAGGGTGCACGATAAAGACGATTACTGGGTATGTAATGAATTATGATGAGGGATGTGAGTGATGTAAATGTGATCTATCCCTCCCATATGACGGGAGTAATATCTTTGGCCTCTTGATAGATTATGACCACAGAATGCATGGTCATGCTCAAATGAGTCAATATGAGATATTGAGCTCATTAATTTGAGTGAGTCTACTTGGGGATCAAGAAACATAAAGATCGATAAGGGGATGATAAGGTCTATGCCTCATTGATCGATCTAAGATATCGAGGATAGAAGGACACCGTCATACATGATAATAGTCACGGAAAGGTTGTCGGATCTCGAATTTCTTGTAACATGGGTAGCAATGATGTATTTCTAGATGTTGCTCATTGCTTATATGTCTAAAAGGGGGTTTTAGACACATTGCCAATGTTGCAAGAGCCTATTGGGTCACACACAAATGACATTCTATTTTGGAGATGGTTTCTTTTAGTTTGACTAAAAGAATAATTGAGCAAATGGCCAAGATTTGAGTTAGACTCAAGATGGTTGCACTTGAGTTAGACTCAAGTTAAACCATGGAAGATGATTCATCATGCAGAAAATCCAAGGATCATCTATCACTTTGCATGATTAATGTGATTAATCATGCAAGAGAATACCAAGGGCCTTGGTATTCATGATGAGAAGATGAAAGGTTTTATTCATTAATGAAATGGAATACCAAGGGTCATGGTATTGATTGGGAGATAATGGAGTTGATGGCTTGGGGGGTTTTTCATATGCTTTCAATGTGAAAGTTTTGGTGTGCTTTTTAGGGTTGGACGTGTAAGCCAAGAGGCAAGCCAAGGAATCCCTCTCCTTCTTTTCCTTCTTCTTCCAAGTGTTCTTGGCATTTTTGCTAGGGTTGCTAGCACAATGTGACTCCAAAATTGCTGAGTGTCAGTGTGGGTACCGTGGAGATATGGTTGTTCTTACCCTATTGAGATCCGGGAGTGCTTGGATTAGTGGGATTGCGAAGGGCTTGCATCGAAGATATACTTCTTCTTCTAGATAAGATCTAGAAAAGTAGGATAATCGAAACAACTTATATGTTTTGCATGGATCACTGGAGGGATCCGATTTATATTTTTGTTTTTATTGCGGTTGTTTGAAGTATTCGCCCGCGATATTGTGAATGTCATGATCCGGACTTTCTCTATAGGTAACTCAAGCATGCTAAATAAAAATAAAAATCACATAACATACTTTGAGTATAGGGAGCAAGGGCATTACAAGAGCAAGTGCCCAAAAAGAGCAAGAGCCCAAAGGCTAAGGAGAAGACCAAGGTAGCCAAAGCTCCAATTAGGATGAGCAAGGAGCACATTGTGTGCTTCAAGTGCCAACAACGGGGTCATTATAGAAGTCAATGCTCTAGGGGGGAGCCACTCATCCAAGGGAAAAGGAGGAGCTTCACATGTAGGGGGAGGTAAAGAAAACCCTAAGGTATATTTTAATAATGCTCTAATTCATGTAATGATAGAAAGCATGAAAAGAATGTTTTTAATTAACTTGCAATTGTTAATGATAACAAGCATGATAAAAATAATAATAAATATTATTGCTTAGGTACTAAACATGTTAGTTTCTCTAAGGACAATTCTAGGCCAATCCCACCTATGGATAATGATCAAGGCATTAAACCTAAGAAGGGTAGGCATATGGCTAGAAGGAAGAACAATGCCCGAAGAACAAATGGAAATTTAAAATGGGAGCCATTAGTGGTAGAAAATCAAACATTGAGGTCAAAGCTTGAAAAATTGGAAAAGACCTTTCAAATTATGACAAACTTAATTAAAGGATTTAGGAGTCAAAACTTAGGTGTTAGGAGGCAAGGATTACCAAAGGATAGAAAAGGCTTAGGTCACAAGCCTATGTCCAAGAAGGTAATGTCTACTTACTATAGTGTGTTCCATTTGACTATGGAACCATCTCTAGGTTTAGGAAAACCAAGGCCACAAGGGAAATCATCCCTAGAGTTGACCTTGGTAGATGTCTAGTGGCCAAGGTTTCAAAGACACCTAGGTAAGCCACTAACAAGGTTTCAAGGGAAGTTATCCCTAAGGTTAACCTAAATAAGACCCAAATGACCAAGGCTTTAAAGCTTATGAGGGTAGCTAGGAAAGTTATCCCTAGCGAGTACCTTGTGAACCCAAGGAGCTCCAATAGATTTTGGGTTACTAGGAGTATGATTCTATCACACTAAATAGGTTTAGGGTGTGCCAATCTTAAATGGATAGGTAGTTAACCTAACCTTGGTAAAGGTCGCACTTTAGGGCATTTTTGAGGTTATGTGATACCTTTGAAAATGAGTTTAGAATTATATCTTAAAAGATTTTTGGATGTGCCAATAAAATTTATGGAAGTTGAAAAGTCAATTAAAATTGACACAATTAGATGTTAGAGTCATAGTGTGTCATTATGAGTTTTTGGCACACTTGGAAAATTGAGGTATTATGGAATAATTGGATATAATCCTAGAAAACTTAGGTATTCTATACCTTTGTATTTTATATATTTGTCATGCTTTGTTTGCCTTGCGATGTCATGACATCATGCTTCATATGATTATTTAAATTTCATAATCATGCTTTGGATAATATGTCATGTTTGTACTTAGGTTTATATCTATGCCATGATATCTTGATTATTGGAAAATACTTTAATTTATGCTATCATTTATGCCATGATCTTATTTAACACATTTAGACAAAATAAAATTTAATTAAGGACAATGACATGATTTGAAGTCCCATGATAAGGGAATCAAATACAGTTGCTTAGATGAAATGCATGAGACCCTAGATTACGAAGAACAAAAATCCACATCCCACAAAATCATTAAATTGACATGTGTGTGTATTGATATACCCTAGACACATGTGGATGTTAGGAAAATTAGTTAAGTTCAAGGTGCATAGTTCTTGCATCTAGATGAACTCAAACTCATAATATGACATTTAGGAATCATGAGGAAAGTTATATACAAGTCATGTACATCTAGCCTATAGACTATGGTTCAAAATAAGGTTTTAAAATCATTTCAAAATCATTTTGAAAAATCTTGGTGAAGTCTATCTTTTGATAGCAATCACCATTGGACAAGTTGGCACAAAGTTAGGCAAAAAAATTGAAGTTATCAAAGGTTTTGAACATTGTATCTGTTGGACTTTCCGAGCCGCAAATATCGCTTTTTGCGTTGTGGAAACCCCGAAAGTCTGGCCATGGATCCGTGCGAAGATATATTAATATAAAAACATGTATGTGCTAAGTAAACCTAGACTACCTTAGATCTAGAAGTTGAGAGTGTTACCCTTAATGCGATGCCCTTCGCAAATCCCGCTCGTCCAAATAGCTTGCCTGAACTCTAGAGTGTCAAGTGTACACTTTTCTATTTGTATCCACACAAGCAATAGGTGGAGAAAACACAACCTTGAGTGTACTAGCACCCTTAGGATGGTTCGGCCAAGGAGGAGAGGGGAGCTTGAGAGGATGATCCAAGGAAGAAGATGAAGTTGGAGTAACTCACCAAATCAATTCTCATCTAATGGAGTGGCCGACCACTTTCTCTTGTGGGGTTACATGCATGCATGTAACTCCAAGAGCCAATGGCTCTTGGTCTCCCTCATGAGGTGGCACCACAAGATAAGTAAATGATCATTGGCCGACCATGCCAAGTCATCATCATGACATGACATTTGGTCAAGTCAAACTTGACCTTTCATCTTTCCTCTAAAGTCAAGTCAAACTTGACCTCTTATCTCCCATGAATGTTCAAATCCAACCATTTGATTCAAGTCAATTTAATTTAATGAATCTCTATTCATTAATTTAAATTGATTTGATGAATCAAATCTAAATTAGACTTATTCAACACTTGAATCAAATTGAGTCCAACACAATTAGCCAAATTTGGATTACTCTTAATCCAATTTGGTTCATCCCATGAACCTAATCCTCATGGTTCATCATATGAACCTAATCTCCATCTAATTGCCATTTATGTGTGACCCTATAGGTTCTTGTAACGTTGGCAATGTCCCTAAACCGATTTAGGAACATAAGCAATGAGCGGTATCTTGTAACACATCATTGCTACTCAAGTTACAAGAATGTTGAGTTCCAACATCACCTTTGTGACTACTAATTGTGACTCTCACAATATGTGACAATGTCCTTCTATCCTTGACATCTAGATTGACCAATTGAGGCATAGACCGTGTCATCCTCGGTACAATCTATATCTTGAACTCTAAGTAAACTCACTCTAATCAAATGAGCTCAATATCTCATATTGACTCATTTGGGCATGGCCATGCACTTTGTGGTCTCACTCTATCAAGAATATCAATGTCACCCCCGTCATATAGGAGGGATAGATTTCATCTACATCACTCACATCCCTCCGCATAATTTGTCACATACCTAGTAATCGCCTTTATAGTCAACCCATTTACGGGTGACGTTTGACGAAGCCAAAGTATGCAACTCCTTATCTAGGGAACCATGGCGACTTCAGGTCTAGGGACTAATAGTCATACTAATAACCACATGAGAAACTATATGACACTCATATAACGATCCATGATACTTTCTCATTGCGGGTCATTCAGTATACATTCTCCAATGCATACCCATGTGTCAACTTGATATCTCATATCCATGACTTGTGAGATCAAGTTATCGTGTTGACCAACATTCTAGTCTCTACGCATTAGCATTGTCCCTGAATGTTAATACTTGACTAGGAATGATTTAGAGTAGTGTTTTCTATATCATCTCATTATCAATTCAACCGATCGATTTATATAGATAAGAACCTACTACTCAAGGACATTTTTATATTTAGTTATTTGGCACCAATACAAATAAATATAATAACCATGCCTATATAAATAGGAATATGATACAATAAAGTCCATACAACAATCATCACATGATTGACTCTAGAGTTTTCACTAACAATCCCCCACTAGCACTAGTGTCAATCACCGTAGTATCTAATACCCAATGACCTAGTGTGACCATCATGCTTTTTCGGTGCCAAAGCCTTGGTCAAGCGATCTGCGATGTTAGCCTCTGTGGGTACTCTGCAAATCTTCACATCTCCTCTATCGATAATCTCTCAAATGAGATGGAAGCACCGTAGTATGTGTTTGGTCCGCTGGTGTGACCGAGGTTCCTTAGGTTGTGCAATCGCTCCATTGTTGTCACAATAGAGCTCTATGGGATATGCTATGCTAGGAACCACCCCAAGCTCAGTAATGAACTTGCGGATCCAAACAACCTCCTTTGCTGTCTCAGATGCAGCAATATACTTGGCTTCTATTGTAGAATCAGCAACTGTGTCCTACTTCGAACTCTTCTAGCTCACAGCGCCACAATTCAAGCAAAACATGAACTCTGATAGCGATCTATAATCATCCTGGTTAGTTTGGAAGCTGGCATCGCTGTAACCCTTTACAGCTATCTCCTCATCCCCTTCAAATATCAAGAAATATTCTTTAGTCCTTCACAAGTACTAAAGAATGTTCCTGACTGCTATCCAGTGATGCTCACCTGGATCTGACTGGTATCTACTCATCATGCTCAAAGCATACGAGACATCATTGTTGGTGCAGTGGGCACCAAAGTCGAACCGGTATTTTGATTATGGCAAAAGGCTCAATAGTTAAGGGTATATTTGTTATCTTACGAGCTCAATTAAGTGTGCAGAAATGCTAAAGTTGAAGGTGCGACACCGGTGGGAACCGAGGTGGTCGCCTTGAGAGGACTTGGAAGCCGAGGTACTCGGGTGAAGACCGGAAGCGAGGCTACAAGGTAAGCTCGTGTGAAAGCGAAGCAAGGTCGTTAAGCGTAGATCCGACCCAATACCTCCAATGGAAGGTCTAGGTCGAGATCAAATGGTTAGAACCATCGTACTTTATATTTTAAGCTAACTTGTACTGCAGTCCAAAACCCTTTGACTACAGTCAACTGCTAGTCAAGTTCCAGCCTCGAGAAGAGCTCGAATTTCAAGGGGGTGAATTTGGACTTGACTCGTATTTTGGTACAAAGGGTGATGTGGCATCAAGGTGGACATCCAAACCATCACCAAGCTTCCTTGTGGTGGACGCCCAAGATAAGGTGAGTTGGCACAAGATGGTTGGCTCCCATGATGTGGCACAAGTTGAATGGCTCCAACAAGTTGGCGCCCAAGGAGGTTGGAGGTGGCACAAGGTGGTTGGATGAAACACCTCATCCTCAAGTTGGCGCCAAGGAGGTTGGAGGTGGCACAAGGTGGTTGGATGAAACACCTCATCCTTGAGTTGGCACAAGAAGGTTGGAGGTGGCACAAGGTGGTTGGATGAAACACCTCATCCTTGAGTTGGCAAAGGATGTGGATGAACAAGTCTTGGGGATAAGAACCTCACCTTGGACACTACCTATGTCTAAATTCATAGATCAATATCCATAAATAGACATGTTCAAGCCAAGCAAATAACAAGAATTCAAGAGCTCTCAACACCCGTAACGCCGCTTACTACTACTCACATTTGCTACGAGAAGTGCCACGACAACGAAAGCTACATCTTCTACTTATAAGAGTTGTCGGTATATTTATTTAAGTTCTACTTCTTTAAATTGTCTTTGTGCTTTAATCGTAACAAGGAAAGGGGGAGTGTCCCTTTGCCTTGATTTCTTTTTGTAATCGTTGCTCCTACTTCCAACGAAGAGGAGTGGTTTTAGTGAATTGCCCTCCGTACGTGATCAAGGATCACTAGGGCCGTGGATTAGCAATCGAAAGATTGTGAACCACGTAAAAATATCTTGTCTACTTTATATTTCTGTGCATTCTCTACTTGCTTTTACTTATTGCAAAAGTTTTTAACGACCCCGTATCGCTTTACACCCCCCCCTATAGCGACACTTTAGACCCAAAAATTTTTATCAGAGGCGGGGGCGCTAATATTGGGTTAAACCACCAATCTAGCTTTTTTTTACATTTTTTTTTTACAGATTTTTTATTTATTTATTTCTGTTTTCGTATAATTATTTCACTTGCTTATCTTCTCCTACATATAGAATTGCATTAGAGGCTTTAGGATCCGGATAAGGTTGTCCTTCGGGTTAGATCCCGAGTAAGGTTATCCTCCGGAACTTCAGCGACATTCGCATTTGATTGTTTATTTCTTTTGCAAGTTACATTTTATATATCTTTTTACTTCAAGACTACTAATCCAAGGCGAAAGTCTTGGAATATTCTTTCGTGTGTTTTGCAAGATTCTTTTAAATCGTCGTTCTTCTTCTTGTTTTTAAATGGCCCATCTCGAAGGGTTTAGCACCCGACCCGTTTACAACGGTAATGACTTTCGTTATTGGAAGGGTCGGATGGAATGCTTTCTTAAAACCCAAATCGAGATGTGGATCGTAATCCAAACCGGTTTCACACTTCCTATTAATGAAGATGGTGAATCTTTGGGTTACGATCAATGGTCAAATTCCATGAAAAAACAAGTAGAAGCCGATGCCAAGGCAACTCAAATCTTGCAATGTGGGTTGTCCAAGGAAGAGCTCAACCGCGTCGGCCCCTTCATTAGTGCAAAGGACTTATGGACCAAGCTAGTGGAACTACACGAAGGCACCGACGACACGAAGGTATGTAAAAAAGATTTACTTTTAAATAAATTGTATAACTTGAAAATGCAGGAAAACGAGACCGCAACTCAACTACATGCTCGTATCCAAGACATCGTCAACCAACTCCATGCCATCGGACAAAAGGTCGAGAATCGCGACCTTATCAGGTATTCTCTTAACTCGT
Source organism: Wurfbainia villosa (assembly GCA_025175895.1). Taxonomy (NCBI): domain Eukaryota; kingdom Viridiplantae; phylum Streptophyta; class Magnoliopsida; order Zingiberales; family Zingiberaceae; genus Wurfbainia; species Wurfbainia villosa. The sequence goes on from CM045995.1 coordinate 32,348,650, forward strand.
TTCCTAGGACCACCTTGTGGCATCCATGGTCGATGCCTACAAGGTCTCCAAGGACCTTTCTAAAATTAGGTTAGACAATTGTTTTCGAACTTGAATTACATGAGCAAACTAACGTGGTCGCCGAGAAGAGTATTGCGTTAGTTGCGAGTTCCAAGAAGAAGAAGCCCGCAAGCAAGCCACCCAGAAGGAAGAAGGCGAGTCGAATCGGAAGTAGACTCGAAATAGAATCCGAACTAGTCAATCTAGTTCTAAGATGATCAAGAGACTAAAACGCACCAACAACTCAAGGTAAGCCTAAACCTAATTCAAATACTTCTAATTTTAGATGCTATGAGTGCAAGTTCGGTCACATCAAGTCCGAGTGCCCAAAGCTAAAGAATAACGCATCAAAGACCAAGAAAGCGCTAAACGCTACTTGGGAGGAGTTGTCGGAGGAAGAAGACGATATCCAAGCTCTAATGGCCAAGCCGACCGAGCACGACTCCGAAACCGAAGAAGAGTCCGAGTCCGAATCCGATGATGAGCTTCCATTCAAGACAAGCCACGGATCCGTATCCGGTTCAAAAGAATCATTAAGGGTAAGTCGGTCGTTACTTAATACTTTGTATGGTGCAATTAAATTTTTAAATAAGAAACTAGCTAAGTCCGAGTCCAAGGTCGAGACCCTAATTGAGGAGGTTAACCTTCTCAAACATGAGGTCTCCCTAACCTCTTCGACTACTCATATTCAAGAGGAGGACTCAACTCGAAAGCTTGAAGTTGAGAACTCGCTTTTGAAAACACAAGTCGAAGACCTTAGGAACACGTTGGAAAGGTTCACTTTGGGATCCAAGGGACTTGACCTCTTACTTGGATCACAAAGGGCCGTGTACAACAAGGCCGGACTCGGGTTTAACTCAAATACAACCAATAAGTCATATATGTCTATAGTAAACCAACATAAGAAAAATGTCCAAGCATGGGTCCCTAAGACCACTTTGATTTCAACTTTAGGATCTAACATGTATTGGGTTCCCAAGGACCAAATTCACTATGTGAATAGACCCACTCGATTCAATGGTCCAGGGAGCCAATACAAAATGTATTTTGTTAAGTCTTAGAAATTGCATGCTTAGTTTTTCCTTTATTTTTAGAATGGTTAGATAGGACTCATAACCAACTAAAATCCTGCGAAAAGATTGAGCCTCGGGAGCCTCTTTTCAAAAATAAACCAACTAAAATCCTATTTAAAAAGATTGAGCCTCGGGGAGCCTCTTTTCAAAAATAACTAGTTAGACCAAGACGTAGTCTCAAGTAAGTCGAGTTATCAATTTCTTGAAATTAGCTTTGTCTAAGGAAGTGGTCGTTGTTCCGATCAAAGAAGGCCTCTATGCCTCGCCACGACACGAAGCTAATCTCTTGAAAAGATTACTTGATGAGCTTAGACTAAATCGAATCTAACCTAATGTTGGTTAATTTAAATTCATTAAAATTAATCAAGTAAAATTGAAAGTCATCTCACAATAACACATAGGAATAACATGTTTTGATCATGTAGATATTGGTGAGATGATTTAGGTTTAAAAACTTACAAACAACCCTTTAGTAATTCCAATATCCGATCCAACTACCTTATGTGTAGGATCAATGGATGTTGGACAGTGGTTGCTCCCGACACATGACCGGGGATCAACTCAAATTTTGAGTTACGATTCAAGCGACAAGGATCGGTAGCCTTGAAATAACGGCAAGCTCAAAATCATCGGATCGGGTGATATTGAGCTCAACTCTAACTTTACAATTCAAAATGTCTTATTAGTAGAAAACTTTCAATATAATTTACTTAGTGTAAGCCAATTGTGTGATAACAATTATAAGGTCATATTTCTAGAAAATGAATGCGTAATCAAAATAAATGCAACATCTAAAATAATACTTAAAGGAACTAGGAGTAGCAACATCTACACAATAAATTTACCCAACTCCTCAACCAAGTGTCTTATGACACAGCAAGAGGAATCTTGGTTATGGCACCGAAGACTCGGACACTCGCACCCAAGACTCGTCCACAAGATGAGTCAGAGTGGCTTGGTTATAGGTTTGCCTAAACTAAACAACTTGGATAATAAAATATGTAATGCTTGTCAACAAGGTAAACAATCTAGGACACAACATCAATTAACTAATCAAGAACGAACCAAAAGTGTTCTTGAGCTCCTACACATGGATCTATTTGATTCACATGGAGCTAAGTCACTCAATGGTAGTCAATTTTGCTTAGTCATAATTGACGACTATTCTAGATTTACTTGGGTTAGGTTTATCAAACATAAAAATGATACCCTAGACCAACTAATCAATCTTTGTAGGTTAATCGAAAATCAAAAGAACCTTAAGATTAAAAGACTTAGAAGCGATCATGGTGGTGAATTCGAAAACCACAGGTTTACGAGTATAACCTACCCGATAGATTTTGGGCAGAGGCCGTTAGTACGGCTTGCTATGTCCAAAATAGGATCCTTATGGTAAAGAGGCACCAAAAGACCTCGTACGAGATTTATCACGATAAAATACCGAACATCAAGTACTTTAGGGTATTTGGATGCAAGGTACATATCTTAAACACTAAGGATTACCTAGGGAAATTCAAATCCAAAACCTCTACTGGAACCTTTCTAGGATACTCAACCACCAGTAGAGCTTATAGGGTATACAATCACGACACTCTTAGAGTCGAAGAAACCATTAATATAGTTTTCGACGAAGGACACGAACCCGTTCAATCCTTAACAAAACCAACTAGCAAATCAACTTATAGCGAACCCGACTCTGATCTTGAACTTCCCAAGTCATCCTATCGACCAAGTGATAGATGACTCTAACCCAAGTCAAACTAGAACTCACCCAAGTCATCCTATCGACCAAGTGATAGATGACCCTAACCCGAGTCACACTAAGACTCAAACAAATCATCCTATCAATCAAGTTATAGGTGATCCAAATTTAGGGGTTCGAACTAGAGCTTCATATCGAAACCTTAGTCAAATCTCGTTAATTTCCAAAATCGAACCCAAAACTATTGAACAAGCACTTCTTGATCCCGACTGGATTATTGCTATGCAAGAAGAGCTAGCTCAATTCACTAGAAATGAAGTGGGAATTAGTACCACCACCTAAAGAAAAATCAATTATTGGAACAAGGTGGGTATTTCGAAATAAACTTGATGATAAAGGTGAAGTAGTTAGAAATAAAGCTAGGTTAGTCGCAAAAGGGTTTAGTCAAGTCGAAGGTTTAGATTACGATGAGACCTACGCCTGTGAGCAGGACTAGAGTCCATCCGAATGTTGTTAGCATATCGCACATCGAGGTTTTAAATTGTTTCAAATGGATGTCAAGTCAGCATTTTTGAATGGATACATTAAGGAAGAAGTTTACGCTACCAACCTCCGGATTCGAAAATCTAGATAAACTGACCATGTCCTTAGACTTAAGAAAGCCCTATATGGACTCAAACAAGCCCCAAGAGCTTGGTACGAAAGGCTTTCGATCTATCTTAAGTCCAAAGGATTCAACCAAGGTTTAGTCGACCCAACCTTATTCGTTAAAACCGTAGGAAAAGAAATCTTTATAGCCCAAATCTATGTAGATGATATAATTTTGGAACTACCAACTCGATCCTGCTAAACGAATTCATCTCACTTATGGAAAGTGAATTTGAAATGAATTTAGTGGGAGAGTTAAGTTTTTTCTTAGGTTTACAAATTAAACAAACTAAAGATGGAATATATTTACATCAACAAAAATATACTAAGGACTTAATAAATCGATTTGGAATGCAAGATGCTAAAATAATCAATACACCTATGGCAACTAATGTTAATATAAACGAAGATGTAGAAGGAAAACCCGTTGACCTAAAATACTATAGGAGCAATAGGAAGTCTCCTATACTTAACCGCGAGCCGACGACATTTTATTCGCGGTAAGTATGTGCGCAAGGTTACAAACCTGTGCCAAGGAGTCTCACCTAACCCTAGTCAAGCGTATCCTTAGATATCTAAAGGGCACGCTAAACGTAGGTATTTGGTACACTAGATCTACCGAGTTTAATCTAATCGGCTACTCTGACTCGACTATGCGGTAGTAAACTCGATAGAAAGAGCACGAGTGATTGTTGTCAAATCCTACCGAGTCTAGTAAGTTAGTGCGATGAGGAAGCAAAGATTGCGTTGCCTTATCTACCACCGAATACGTTGCGATGGGTGAGTGTGTCTCTCACTCGTGGATGAAGCACACTCTCCAAGACTTTAGCTTAATCTTTAACAACATTAAAACCTACATAGATAACATTAGTTCAATTAACTTAACTAAAAATCCAATATGTCATTCTAGGACAAAACATATAGAAGTTAAACACCACTTCATTAGGGAACATGTAACTAATGGAACTATACAACTATAGTATGTTGAGTCCAAATCAAACCTAGCGGACATCTTCACCAAACCACTACCCGAAGCCGAATTTAGTTTATTAAGACGAAAGTTAGGTATGTGCGTAATAGAGTAGGATTTAAATTTTTCTATATATGTACTCTACTTTTGCTTCTTTTTATGAAATTAGCCTAAGTCTTACCTTAGAAATCATATACCTATAGATTTAAGGAGCCAACACATCTCACAACACATAGGACTAATGTGTTTGTGTACTTAGCCACGTAGATGGGCGTGAGATGTTAGGACCTTACTCCTGGTTCGGATGTAGATTCAGCATCGACATGAACCATGGAGTATAATTATTTAAAATTAATCAACTCCTTCAAGACTTATTGATCATTCTATATCAATCAAGTCCAACCGGAGTTGTACATTTTAGATGAACATATTTTCAAGCTTATTATTATTTAAAAAAAAAAATATATATTTATATTGGGAACTTGCTTGGACTTACAAACCTTAAAATATATTTACAAACTTTTTGAGTTAAGGCAAAAGGGGGAGAAAGTCACAAAAGTAAGGAAGAAAGTAAACAAAATTATTACCTTTTATATTAAGTAATTCCGTTTACTTAAGCAACTATTAAGGGGGAGTAAAAATTATTTTTCAAGAACTCACCTTCGGTCAAGGGGGAGGTTACCTCAAAGGGGAGAACTTGAAACAATAATATTTCTCACTCATGCTTAATCTTTATGCTAGCTCACTCATGCTTAATATTTATGCTAGCTCATTCATACTTAATCATTATGCTAGCTCATTCATATTTAATCATTATGCTAGCTCATTCATATTTAATCTTTATGCTAGCTCATTCATATTTAATCTTTATGCTAGCTCATTCATGCTTAATCATTATGCTAGCTCATTCATATTTAATCTTTATGCTAGCTCATTCATGCTTAATCATTATGCTAGCTTACTGTTATGCTTAAATTTTCCATAACTTTTGTGTCGGTTTGCCATGAATCAAAAAGGGGGAGATTGTTGGTGCAGTGGGCACCAAAGTCGAACCGGTATTTTGATTATGGCAAAAGGCTCAATAGTTAAGGGTATATTTGTTATCTTACGAGCTCAATTAAGTGTGCAGAAATGCTAAAGTTGAGCGGAAGGTCTGCGACACCCGGTGGGAACCGAGGTGGTCGGGCAACGCCAGAGGGACTTCGGAGGAAGCCGAGGTACTCGGGTGAAGACCGGAAGCGAGGCTACAAGGTAAGCTCGTGTGAAAGCGAAGCAAGGTCGTTAAGCGTAGATCCGACCCAATACCTCCAATGGAAGGTCTAGGTCGAGATCAAATGGTTAGAACCATCGTACTTTATATTTTAAGCTAACTTGTATCAAGTCAAAACCCTTTGACTACATAACTGCTAGTCAAGTTCCAAATTTCGAGAAGAGCTCAAATTTCAAGGGGGTGAATTTGGACTTGACTCGTGTTTTGGTACAAAGGGTGATGTGGCATCAAGGTGGACATCCAAACCATCACCAAGCTTCCTTGTGGTGGACGCCCAAGATAAGGTGAGTTGGCACAAGATGGTTGGCTCCCATGATGTGGCACAAGTTGAATGGCTCCAACAAGTTGGCGCCCAAGGAGGTTGGAGGTGGCACAAGGTGGTTGGATGAAACACCTCATCCTCAAGTTGGCGCCCAAGGAGGTTGGAGGTGGCACAAGGTGGTTGGATGAAACACCTCATCCTTGAGTTGGCGCACAAGAAGGTTGGAGGTGGCACAAGGTGGTTGGATGAAACACCTCATCCTTGAGTTGGCGCAAAGGATGTGGATGAACAAGTCTTGGGGGATAAGAACCTCACCTTGGACACTACCTATGTCTAAATTCATAGATCAATATCCATAAATAGACATGTTCAAGCCAAGCAAATAACAAGAATTCAAGAGCTCTCAACACGCCGTCGTAACGCCGCTACTACTACTCACATTTGCTACGACGAAGTGCCGCCGACAACGAAAGCTACATCTTCTACTTATAAGAGTTGTCGGTATATTTATTTAAGTTCTACTTCTTTAAATTGTCTTTGTGCTTTAATCGTAACAAGGAAAGGGGGAGTGTCCCTTTGCCTTGATTTCTTTTTGTAATCGTTGCTCCTACTTCCAACGAAGAGGAGTGGTTTTAGTGAATTGCCCTCCGTACGTGATCAAGGATCACTAGGGCCGTGGATTAGCAATCGAAAGATTGTGAACCACGTAAAAATATCTTGTCTACTTTATATTTCCGCTGTGCATTCTCTACTTGCTTTTTACTTATTGCAAAAGTTTTTAACGACACCGTATCGCTATTCACCCCCCCCCTCTAGCGACACTTTCGATCCAACAATCATGACGAGTACACAGCATGGCGTACATGATAGATCCTATAGCTGATGCGTAAGGGATCTTATCCATGCGGTCTCTCCCCTCTCTAGAAGAGGGACTTTGAGTCTTCGAAAGACTCACACCATGTGACATCGACAGAAGTCCCTTCTTGAAATTCTGCATGGCAAACCATAGTAATATCGTGTCAATGTATGTACTCTGACTTAGGCAAAGCAATCTCTTAGATCTATCTCTATAGATCTCGATGCCTAGAATACAGGCTGCTTCACCTAAGTCCTTCATTGAGAAGCACGTCCCCAGCCAAGTCTTCACAGACTGTAGCGAAGGGATGTCATTCCCAATGAGTAGTATGTCATCCACATACAATACAAGGAAGACAACTGTGTTCCCATTAACCTTCTTGTAGACACAGGGTTCATCTTCATTCTTGATGAAACCAAACTGTTTGATCGCATCATCGAATCAAAGATTCCAGCTGCGAGAGGCTTGCTTTAGCCCATAATGGACCTTTGCAGCTTGCACACTTTCCCAGTATGCTGTGGATCTTCAAAACCCTCAGGTTGTGTGATGTACACACCCTCGAGTAAGTTTCCATTCAGAAACGCAGTTTTGACATCCATCTACCAAATCTCATAATCGTGGTATGCTGCAATAGCAAACAAGATCCGAATGGACTTAAACATCGCCACTGGAGAAAAGGTTTCATCATAGTCAATACCATGAATTTGCATGAAACATTTAGCCACTAATCGACCATTATAGGTATGCATAAGTCCATTCATGTCAGTCTTTCTCCTAAAGACCCACTTACACCCAATGGGTTTGACCCCTTCAGGTGGATCAACCAAAGTCCATACTTGGTTGGTGTACATGGATTCCATCTCGGATCTCATGGCCTCTAGCCATTTCTCAGAATCTGGGCTCATCACAGCTTCCTGATAGAAGGTAGGCTCATTCTCAATGAGCATAACGTCATCATGGTCAGACAAGAGAAATGAATATCTCTCAGGCTGACGACGTACCCTATCATACCTGCGAAGAGGTAGGTCTACATGAACAGGTGGTTGTTCCACAACTCTTTGTGCAATAACATCATCACCCACAACACTTTGTGGTTCCTATTCAACCTCCATCAAGGCCTAAGTTCTATGGTCCTTATATTGAATTTCTTCAAGATCGAACGTACTCCCACTAGTTTTTCTAGAAACAAAATCTCTTTCTAGAAAAACCCCAGTCTTTGCCACAAAAAATTTGTGCTGACTGGGAATGTAGAAGTAATATCGCTTTGTATCCTTGGGATATCCAACAAAATAGCACCTATCGGATTTGGGTCCCAGTTTGTCTGAGACTTGACGTCGAACGTAAGCCTCACAACCCCAAATCCTCATAAAAGACATCTTGGGATTTCTCCCATTCCATATTGTATATGGTGTCTTTATCACAGCCTTGGATGGTACACGGTTAAGGGTAAAGGCTGATGTATATAGAGCATATCCCCAAAAGGATATAGGAAGATCTGTGTGACTCATCATATATCATACCATATCTAATAGGGTACGATTCCTCCTTTCGGATACACCATTCCACTGTAGTGTTCCAGGAGGAGTGAGTTGGGATAGAATCCCACACTCAGTTAGATAGTCACGAAACTCATGGCTAAGGTATTCACCACCTCGATTTGATCGAAGTATCTTAATACTCTTGCCAAGCTGGTTTTGTACTTCATTCTTGAATTCTTTGAACTTTTCAAAGGATTCTGATTTATGTGTCATAAGATACACATAACCATATCTACTGAAGTCATTAGTAAATGTAATGAAGTACCTATAACCACCTCTACCTGCAACATTGAAAGGGCCACATACATCACTATGTATAAGTCTTAACAAGTCCGTTGCTCTTTCGCTGTTTCCACTAAAGGGAGTCTTGGTCATCTTTCCTAAAAGGAAAGACTCGCATGTCTCATATGATTCAAAATCAAATGAGTCTAGCATCCCATCCTTATGGAGCTGAGATAAGCGACTCTCATTTATGTGACCTAAGCGACAATGCCAGAGATAGGTTTGGTTCAACTCATTTGACTTGAACCTTTTGGTACTTATGTTATAGATAGGGCTCTCTAAGTCTAGAAAATAGACTCCGTTCATTAGAGGTACACTACAATAGTACATATCATTTAAATAAAGTGAACAACATTTGTTCTTTATTATAGATATAAATCCTTTCTTGTCAAAATAAGAAACCAAAATTATGTTCTTAGTTAAGACAGACACATAACAACAATCATCTAATTCTAGTACAAGCCCAGAGGGCAGAGATAGATCATAAGTTCCTACAGCAACAGCAGCAACCCTTGCTCCATTGCCTACTCGTAGGTCCACCTCGCCCTTTGTCAATGCCCTGCTATTTCTCAGCGCCTGCACATTGGTACAAATGTGAGATGCACATCCGGTATCTAATACCCAAGATGAAGAAATAGATAGATTGACTTATATAACATTTATACCTGAAGTAGAAGTCTCACTTTGCTTCTTCTTAAGATCTTCCAGGTATGCCCTGCAGTTACGCTTCCAGTGTCCAGCTTCCTTACAGTGGAAGCAAGCCCCTTCCTTGGCCACCCCTCCTTTGGGTTTCAGTTCCTTGCCTTTGCCCTTGGCTTGAGACTTTCCCTTACCTTTAGGCTTGCCCTTGCCTTTCTTCTTTTGCACCATCAAAATGGCGTCAGATATTCCCTTTTTAAGGTTGAGCTCAGCAGTTCTCAACATGCTTAGCATCTCAAGCAGTGGCTTATCAATTTCATTCATGTTGTAATTCATGAAAAATTGATTGTAGCTTTGTGGAAAAGATTGCAAGATCAAGTCAGTGGCCAGCTCTTGGCCAAGGGGAAATCCCAATCTCTGTAGGTTTTCTATGTACCCAATCATCTTGAGTACATATGGACCTACGGGAGTCCCATCTTGAATTTTGGAACCAAACAATGCCTTAGAGACTTCATATCTCTTGTGGCTTCCTTTTCCTTGATATAGTTGACGAAGATGTTCAACCAGATCATAAGCATTCACGAACTTGTGTTTCTTTTGAAGCTCAGAGTTCATGGTCGCGAGCATTAGACATGACACATCTAATGCATTATCTTGATGCTTCTTGTAAGCATCTTTGTCAGCCCTCGAGGCAGTGACAGGAGATGCCTCCGGAATGGGATGCTGCAGGACGTGCAATTTCCTTTCTTGGGTGAGAACAATTCTCAGGTTTCTGTACCAGTCCAGGAAATTTGCTCCATTGAGCTTGTCCTTCTCAAGGACAAGCTTGTCCTTCTCAAGGACAGAACACAGAGAGAGAGTGTTCATATTTGTCGACATAGTAATCTATAACATACAATTCAAAGAATTAATATCATATTCCTTTTATCATTTAATTAGGCCTTTAATCAAATGATACTCCCAATGAATTATAGGAATTTTGTAGAATCGAGTTTTGTATGTGGTCAAACCACATTACTAGATTCATACAAACTAGCTATAATTCTTGCGGGACAAGATCCACATCATACTAAGCCTTGAGTTAGCTTTGGCTAAATCGCCCAAGACTTAGTACGATCGGTGGGTAACACATTACTGATTACATCTCTATACAACTCTTGTTTATAGGATCAAGACACACATTTACAAAAGACCTTAAGTTAGCTTTTGCTAAATCGCCCAAGATTTAGTGTAAATGCGATCTTATCCTATCTTTCCAACGATTGGAATATGCCTAAAGTTTTACTCGGTCCAATTGAGTTAACTAGTTTTACTCAATCTTATTGAGCTTACTCTAACCCAAGCCATGATTGGCGGGACCAAGATTGTCCCTCTGCACCCTACCAAGATAATATACGTTGCTCTGCTTTGGCAGATTCAACAACTACAAATGATCGAGGTAGTGATGGTATCAAGGACTTGGTAGGCATTTACGTGTTGATTCGATTAAGATCTAATCTAATCGTAATGTGTATCATATACGCATTAAGGCCTTTATTATCCAATATTAGCATGCATCACATACATACAAGCATTATTCTAGCATGCATCATATACATACAAGCATTATTCTACTAGCATGCATCACATACATACAAGTAAAATCAAATATATATATATATATATATATATATATATATATATATATATATATAAATATATATATATATATATATATATATATATATATATATATATATATATATATATATATATATATATATATATATATATATATATATATATATATATATATATATATATAAAATTAACTGTGAAGTAGTCATGGCCCTACTACGAACTTCTCAAGCCAATGAGAAGATCGGACGGTCAACCTAAGGCTAGTGGCTTCTCCAAGCGCTTCCTTTGACCGCCATGTGTCATCGGCACCCTTCTCGTAACTTCGTCTACAAGGTGACTTTCCACCGCTCCATTTTGTACATTACAAATATGAAACTCGAGTTACATTCGAGTCTAAAACTTTTTACAACTATAATTTCAAATGAAGAGGTACGACATGTTGGTCGCATACACTATACAACATGCACAACCACAAAAACGGTACGCAGGTCGTATTATGAATTATAACATATCATAATCCAATCAAATTGGGGTCATTGAGCCATGACAATCACAGAATTATACATAATTATAAATTATGTATTTTTACAAAAAATTTCTATAATTTTTTCTATTTTAAATTTTCAATTTTATGAGTCACCTCTCCGTAATGCTCCCGCTAAGCGGTTTCCGGGCACGATCATGGGACAAGGCAATTTTCGAGGATAGGGGCAGCGCTCCTACTTGCAAAATAAATTTTGTGAGTGTCCCTACTATGATCTTACAGCGACTTAAGTCGCTGTCCCAAAAATCTAAAGCGAGAACTCGCCTTTTCGGAGAGTTTTTCTCGATGGTTGAAGCCTACAAGTGTCCCAACACTCGTTGCTTCGACTCTTCGAGAAAAATACCCAAATAATCTATAAAAATAGGAAATTTACAGAAACATAAAAATCTGTAATTTTTATATCCAATACAAAAACTACAAAAAAAAACACATACATGCTTCGCACGTGGCTCTGATACCACTGTTGGACTTTTCGAGCCGTAAAAACCGCTTTTTGCGTTACAGAAACCCCGGAAGTCCGGCCAGGGATCCGTGCGAAGATATATTAAAACTAAAAACATGTATGTGTTTACTAAAAACCCTAGATCTACCTTAGATCTAGAAGGTGAGATCATTACCCTTGATGCGATGGCCTTCACAAATCCCGCTCATCCAAAAGCTTCGCCGGAACTCAAGAAATAGGTGGAGTAAAGAAATCTTGAGTGCGCTAGCACTCCTTAGATGCTCACGACAAGATGAGGAAGAAGAGGGAGAGAGATAGAGAGGATGATCCAAGGAAGAAGATGAAGTTGTGGTAACTCACACAAATCAATTTTTTTTTTCATCTAATGCCAATCAAGTGGCCGGCCACTTCATGGAGAGGGGGTTACATGCATGCATGTAACTCCAAGAGCCAATGACTCTTGATAAGTCAATGATGATGTGGAGCATCATCATTGGTCATGTTAGTTAAAGCCCTAGGACCAATCATGTGATGGTTGAATAGGGAACATTTTGTATCATATTCTATAAAGGCAAAAGGATTGGTTATTATATTTATGTCTTGTTTGTGCCAGCTATAGTAAATATAATAATGCCCTAGAAAAGTAGGTTCTTATCTACAGCACATCAATTGGCAGAATTGATTATGAGAGGCTGTAGAGAACACTTTTCTAAATGTTCCTAGTCAAGTATTAATATGCAAGGGCAATATTAATACATAAAGACTAGCATGTAGGTCAATTGATGACTTGATCTCACAAGTCATGGATATATGATATCAAGTTGACACATGGGTATATATTGGAGAATATATACTGAACTGACCCGCCATGAGAAAGTTTCATGGATCGTTATATGAGTGTCATAAACTTTCTCATGTGACTATTGGTATGAATAGTCCTTAGACCTGAAGTCACTACGGTTCCCTACATAAGGAGTTATGTACTTTGGTATCGTCAAACGTCACCCGTAACAGGGTGGACCATAAAGGCGATTACTGGGTATATAACAAATTGTGCGGAGGGATGTGAGTGATGTAAGATGGGATCTATCCCTCTCATATGACGAGAGTGATATCGGTGGGCCCCTTGATTGAGTAGAACTACTAAAACGCATGGCCATGCTCGAATGAGTCAATATGAGATATTGAGCTCATTTGTTTGAGTTAGTTTACTCAGGGATCAAGAAACACATAGATTGATCGAGGATGACACGGTCTATGCCTCATTGATCAATCTGATATCAAGGATAGAAGGACACAGTCATATATTATAGTAGTCACAGAAAGGTTAGTCGGATCTTGACTTATCTCGTAACTTGGGTAGCAATGATGTATTGCTAGATGCCGCTCATTGCTTGTGTATCTAAAAGAGTTTAGATCCACTGCCAACGTAATGAGAGCCTATAGGGTCACACACAAAGAGCATGATAATTAGAGGAATTAGAGTATTCTAGTTTGACTAGAATAATATGGGAATAAGCTTAAGTACAAAATGGTTTTTGGACTTTAAGCTTAATGAGAATTTTAGCTAATTGATTTAATGAGATTAATTCAATATGTTACCTTATTGATTTAATAAGATTAATTCAATATGATAACATAAGCTTAATTGAATTAATAAGATTAATTCAATATGATAACATAAGCTTAATTGAATTAATAAGATTAAATCAACATGCATGAATGCCACATAAGAATGCCACATAAGCATGTCACATAAGCATGCCACCTAAGCATCCACCTAAGCTAGATAAGGTGGAAGGAAACAAAATGGTTTTGTCTCCTTAAGTGGCCGGCCAAACAAATGTCCCAATGCAATGGATTGCATTGAATGGTAGGAGGTGAAAGGGTTTTTCCAACCCTATAAAAGACCATGAAGTGGCCGGCCATTCCATAGCAATTGTTGTTGTGGTTGTGGAGTGTGGTTGTTGGGAGCTTGAGGCTTGGAGAGAGCTTGAGAGCTTATTGTTGTGTGGCTTTTTGTGAGTAGAGAGAAGAGTAGTCTTCTTCTTCCCTTCTCTTTTCCCTAGCTTCCTCTCCTTTAGGGACTTCTCTAGCAAGAAGTAAAGGAGAGCTCCTCTAGTTTTCTTTTGTGAGACAAGAGCGTGCTCGTGTGGATACGTATAGAGGCACGGACACTTGAACGTGCTAAAGATCCAACAAACCGAAACGAAAAGCGGGATTGCAAAGGGCACGCAACAAAGGTAGAACTCTCCTATAAGATAGGTTTGGTTTAGAGAAATTTATTTTATACGAGTTTGCTTTCGCATGGATCACTTGGAAGGGATCCTAATATTTTCCGTTGCGCATATGCCATTTGGCATATGAGAATTTCCCTACCGTGGTATCAGAGCCACTTGCGAAAGATCGTATAAAAATAGGTTTTCTCTATTTTATATGTGATATAGAAGTAGGATAAATTTTATTATGAGTTGATAATTTCATTAGCAAATTTTCAAACATAATAAAATATCCAATGTCTTTTAAAAGTTAAAATGACATGGTGCATGGTTATGGCCTAGTCCCAAAAAGTTTGTGATTGTGTGTTGTAATTCTTAATACGGCCTGCGTGTCGTGCCTTTCTCCTAATATTCTTGTTGTAAAATTAGTTTTAGACTCGAATGTAACTCGAGTATTTCTCCTTTTGTAATGTACAAAACAAGGATGGAGGGTCCATTGGAAGATGAGGTTACAAGGAGGAAGTCAACACACAAGACAACCAAAAGGAAGCACTTAGGAGAAGATGCTATCCCTAGGTTGACCAATCAATCTTTTCATTGGCTTGAGAAGATTGTAGAATAAGGGCCATAACCATGACACGTTAGTTTAATATGTATGTGATGCATGTTAGTTTAGCTTGTATGTGATGCATGATTAGTTTAGCTTATATGTGATGTATGCTAATATGTATATGATACATGTTTATTTCTTAATAAGTCTAAACGATATGCCTACCAAAGTTGGTACTCACTACTTCCTCGATCATTTGTTATTGGGTTTGCCAAAGCAAAGCAATGCATTTTATCTTGGAGGGGTGCGAGTGGACAATCGTGATGTCCCGCTATCTTGGTTAAGACTTAATTAAGTGTTTTCTTAATTGGTTAAGAAAGTAGAGGCATATATTAGCTTTGAACATAAGTGTTAACATTAGTTTTGTGTGATTTCAACATCGCCTTTGTCTTAGAAGTGGTCGTTGCTCGATATCCAAGAAGGCCCCCTGTGCCTCGCCATACTGAAGTCGGTTTAGGAATAAACACTAAACTAATCTAAAACTTAACCAAAGCTATTAAAGAGTTACATCAGATGTAATTGGCAAAAGATTGCCTACCTAATTATACTACTCGTCTTGGGCGATTAGCCAAAGCTAACTCAAGACGAATTATGATGTGGATCTTTATCCCATATAAATTTATAGCTAAATAGTAGCTATGAGAATTTAGTGGGAGCCTCATTTAATTAAAGGCCTAATTAAATGATTTAGGTATGGTACTTAACTTTGCATTTTAATGTTGTAGATCACCATGACATCTAACACGTCGCACCCCCTCAACTTGCGATCTGTCCTTGAGAAGGACAAGCTCAATGGAGCAAATTTTCTTGACTGGTATAGGAACTTAAGGATTATCCTCAAACAAGAGCGTAAAATCAGATGTCCTAGAGCAGCTACCCTGAAATACCCGCCTACTACCACTCGTCTTTGAAAAGGATGCTTATAAGAAGCATCAAGATGACGCATTAGATGTGTCATGTCTTATGCTTGCCACCATGAACTCTGAGCTTCAGAAGCAACATGAGAACATGGATGCCTATGATATGGTTGAGCATTTGAAACAACTATATCAAGGACAAGCTAGGCACGAGCGTTTTGAAGTGTCTAAGGCTCTTTTTGCATGCAAGATGCAAGAAGGAACACCTGTAGGAACTCACGTACTCAAAATGATTGGGTACGTTGAGAACCTCAAAGACTAGGTTTTCCCGAGCCAAGAATTGGCAACCGATGTTATCCGCAATCGTTCAAGCATACAATCAATTCGTCATGAATTATAACATGAATGAAATTGATAAACCTTTGCTCGAGATTCTCGGATGTTAAGAATCACAACCAAATCTCAAGAAGAAAGTTAGTAATGTACTAATGGTCAAGAAGGACAAAGGTAGCGCTAAAGGCAAGGGTAAGACCCAAGCCAAAGGCAAGGCCAATTCATCCACTTCAAAGGGTAAAGGTAAAGTACCTAAGGAAGGGGACTGCTTCCATTGCGGTGAGACTGGACACTGGAAGCGAAACTGCAAAGTCTACCTTGAGGAAGTAAAGAATAAGAGAAGTGGGACTACTGCCTCAGGTATACATGTTATAGAAGTTAATCTATCTATTTCTTCTACATGGGTATTAGATACCGGATGTGCATCTCACATTTGTACTAATGTGCAGGACCGAGAAATAGTAGAATAATGGCAAAGGGTGAAGTGGACCTACGAGTAGGCAATGGCAAAAGTTGTCTGTGTGTAGGAACATATTCTTTGTCTTTGCCCACTGGGCTTATCTTAGAACTAGAGGAGTGCTTCTATGTACCCGCATTAACAAAGAACATAATTTCTGTATCTTGTTTAGACAAGAAAAACTTTTCTTTATAATAAAGGACAAATGTTGTTCCATTTATTTAAATGAAATGTTCTATTGTAATGCACCACTTATGAATGGTCTCTATGTTCTAGATTTAGATAACCCAATTTATAACATAAATACCAACGGTTCAAATCGAATGATTTGAACTGACATATCTTCGCACATCGCCTAGGTCACATAAATGAAAAACGATATCCCAACTCCATAAAGATGGATTATTGGACTCATTTGATTTTGAATCATATGAGGTATAGTCTTGTCTTTAGGAAAGATGACTAAAACTCCATTTAGTGGACATGGCGAGAGCGACGGACTTGTTAGGACTCATACATGCTATGTGGCCCTTTCAATGTCGGCGAGGAGGCTATAAGTACTTTATTACTTTCGATGATATGAGTAGATTTGGCTACTTATATTTGATGAGACATAAGTCGAATCCTTTGAAAAGTTCAAAGAATTCAAGAATGAAGTACAAAACCAACTTGGTAAGCGTATTAAGCTACTTCGATCAGATCGAGGTGGTGAATACCTTACTCAAGAGTTTCGTGATCACCTGGCTGAGTGTGGGATAATATCCCAACTCACTCCACCGAACACCACAATGGAATGGTGTATCTGAGAGGAGAAATCGTACTCTATTAGATATGGTACGATCAATGATGAGCCAGACTGATCTACCTACTTCCTTTTGGGGTTTAGCTCTAGAGACAGCCGCTTTCACACTTAATCGCGTTCCATCAAAAGCCATAGAAAAGACACCATATACGATATGGACCGGGAAGAGCCCCAAAATGTCTTTTATAAAGATTTGGGGTTGTGAAGCTTACGTTAGACGTCAAGTCTCAGATAAACTAGGACCCAAATCAGATAAGTGTTATTTTGTAGGATATCCAAAGGAAACTAAGGGATATTACTTTTACAATCCCACACTTGGCAAGGTGTTTGTTGCCAGAAATGCTGTCTTTCTAGAAAGAGATTTTATTTCTAGAAATACTAGTGGGAGTAAAATTCATCTTGAAGAAGTTCAAGATGATGATAACACTAAGGCTTCGATGGAAAATGAACAGGCACCACAAAGTGTTGTGGATGAGGAATTTGTTGCCCAAAGAGTTGTGGAGCAAACACCTGTTCAAGTAGACCAACCTCTTCGTAGATCTAATAGGATCCGTCGTCAACCCGAGAGATATTCTTTTCTCTTGACTGACAACGGTGATGTATTGCTTATCAATCTTGACGAGCCTACATCCTATCAAGAAGCTATGATGAGCCCAGATTCCGAGAAATGGCTAGAGGCCATGAGATCCGAAATGGAATCCATGTACACTAACGAAGTATGGAATTTGGTTGATCCACCTGAAGGGGTAAAACCCATTGGGTGTAAGTGGGTCTTTAAAGTAAAGACTGACATGGATGGTAATAAGCATACCTATAAAGGTAGATTGGTGGCTAAAGGATTCAAACAAATTCATGGTATTGACTATGAAGAAACCTTTTCACCAGTTGCGATGCTTAAATCCATTCGGATCATACTTGCTATTGCAGCCTACCATGATTATGAGATCTGGCAGATGGATGTCAAAACCGCTTTTCTGAATGGAAAGCTACTCGAGGATGTGTACATGACACAACCTGAGGGTTTTGAAGATCCAAAGCATCCTGGAAAGGTATGCAAACTGCAAAGGTCCATTTATGGACTAAAGCAAGCTCTTGAAGCTGGAATCTTCGATTCGATGATGCAATCAAAGAGTTTGGTTTCATCAAGAATGAAGATGAGCCTTGTGTCTACAAGAGAAATAGTGGGAGCACAGTTGTATTTCTTGTCTTGTATGTAGATGACATACTTCTCATCTGAAATGACATTCCCTCACTCCAGTCTGTGAAGATGTGGTTAGGGAATTGTTTCTCGATGAAGGACTTAGGTGAAGCTGCCTATATTCTAGGCATCAAGATCTATAGAGATAGATCTAGAAGATTACTTGGCCTAAGTCAGAGTACATACATTGATAAAGTGCTAGATCATTTTGCTATGCAAAATTCTAAGAAAGGGTTTCTGCCTTTATCACATGGTGTGAGTCTTTCGAAGACTCAATGTCCCTCTTCTAAGGAGGAGAGAGATCGCATGGATAAGATCCCTTATGCATCTGCTATAGGGTCTATCATGTACGCCATGCTTTGTACTCGTCCTGACGTCTCGTATGCTTTGAGCATGACGAGTAGATACCAGTCAGATCCAGGTGAAAGTCACTGGATAGCAGTCAAAAATATTCTTAAGTACTTACGAAGAACGAAAGAATATTTCCTAATATTTGGAGGCAATGAGGAGCTAACTGTAAAGGGTTACAGTGATGCAAGCTTCCAAACTGACAAGGATGACTTTAGATCGCAATCGGGGTACGTGTTTTGCCTGAATGGTGGAGCTGTGAGCTGGAAGAGTTCAAAGCAGGACACAGTTGCTGATTCTACAACAGAAGCCGAGTATATTGCCGCATCCGATGCAGCAAAGGAGGCTGTTTGGCTCCGCAAGTTCATCAGTGAACTTGGGGTAGTTCCTAGCATTGCAGATCCAATAGACCTCTATTGTGACAACAATGGGGCTATTGCACAGGCTAAGGAACCTCGATCACATCAACGGACCAAACACATACTGCGGCGCTTCCATCTCATTCGAGAGATCATCGATAGAGGAGATGTGAGGATATGCAGAGTACCGACAGAAGCTAACATCGCAGATCCATTGACCAAGGCTTTGGCACAGAGGAAGCATGATGGTCACACTAGGTCACTAGGTATTAGATATCATAGTGATTGGTACTAGTGCTAGTGGGAGATTGTTAGTTAAAGCCCTAGGACCAATCATGTGATGGTTGAATAGGGAACATTTTGTATCATATTCTATAAAGGCAAAAGGATTGGTTATTATATTTATGTCTTGTTTGTGCCAGCTATAGTAAATATAATAATGCCCTAGAAAAGTAGGTTCTTATCTACAGCACATCAATTGGCAGAATTGATTATGAGAGGCTGTAGAGAACACTTTTCTAAATGTTCCTAGTCAAGTATTAATATGCAAGGGCAATATTAATACATAAAGACTAGCATGTAGGTCAATTGATGACTTGATCTCACAAGTCATGGATATATGATATTAAGTTGACACATGGGTATATATTGGAGAATATATACTGAACTGACCCGCCATGAGAAAGTTTCATGGATAGTTATATGAGTGTCATAAACTTTCTCATGTGACTATTGGTATGAATAGTCCTTAGACCTGAAGTCACTACGGTTCCCTACATAAGGAGTTATGTACTTTGGTATCGTCAAACGTCACCCGTAACAGGGTGGACCATAAAGGCGATTACTGGGTATATAACAAATTGTGCGGAGGGATGTGAGTGATGTAAGATGGGATCTATCCCTCTCATATGACGAGAGTGATATCGGTGGGCCCCTTGATTGAGTAGAACTACTAAAACACATGGCCATGCTCGAATGAGTCAATATGAGATATTGAGCTCATTTGTTTGAGTTAGTTTACTCAGGGATCAAGAAACACATAGATTGATCGAGGATGACACGGTCTATGCCTCATTGATCAATCTGATATCAAGGATAGAAGGACACAGTCGTATATTATAGTAGTCACAGAAAGGTTAGTCGGATCTTGACTTATCTCGTAACTTGGGTAGCAATGATGTATTGCTAGATGCCGCTCATTGCTTGTGTATCTAAAAGAGTTTAGATCCACTGCCAACGTAATGAGAGCCTATAGGGTAACACACAAAGAGCATGATAATTAGAGGAATTAGAGTATTCTAGTTTGACTAGAATAATATGGTAATAAGCTTAAGTACAAAATGGTTTTTGGACTTTAAGCTTAATGAGAATTTTAGCTAATTGATTTAATGAGATTAATTCAATATGTTACCTTATTGATTTAATAAGATTAATTCAATATGATAACATAAGCTTAATTGAATTAATAAGATTAATTCAATATGATAACATAAGCTTAATTGAATTAATAAGATTAAATCAACATGCATGAATGCCACATAAGAATGCCACATAAGCATGCCACATAAGCATGCCACCTAAGCATCCACCTAAGCTAGATAAGGTGGAAGGAAACAAAATGGTTTTGTCTCCTTAAGTGGCCGGCCAAACAAATGTCCCAATGCAATGGATTGCATTGAATGGTAGGAGGTGAAAGGGTTTTTCCAACCCTATAAAAGACCATGAAGTGGCCAGCCATTCCATAGCAATTGTTGTTGTGGTTGTGGAGTGTGGTTGTTGGGAGCTTGAGGCTTGGAGAGAGCTTGAGAGCTTATTGTTGTGTAGCTTTTTGTGAGTAGCAAGAAGAGTAGTCTTCTTCTTCCCTTCTCTTTTCCCTAGCTTCCTCTCCTTTAGGGACTTCTCTAGCAAGAAGTAAAGGAGAGCTCCTCTAGTTTTCTTTTGTGAGACAAGAGCGTGCTCGTGTGGATACGTATAGAGGCACGGACACTTGAACGTGCTAAAGATCCAACAAACCGAAAGGAAAAGCGGGATTGCAAAGGGCACGCAACAAAGGTAGAACTCTCCTATAAGATAGGTTTGGTTTAAAGAAATTTATTTTATACGAGTTTGCTTTCGCATGGATCACTTGGAAGGGATCCTAATATTTTCCGTTGCGCATATGCCATTTGGCATACGAGAATTTCCCTACAGGTCGGCCATGCAAAGTCATCATCATGACATGGCATTTGGTCAAGTCAAACTTGACCTTTATCTTCCTCTCAAGTCAAGTCAAACATTACCTCTTATCTCCCATGGTTGATCAAATCTAACCACTTGACTCAAGTCAATTTAATTTAATGAATTTTTATTCATTAATTTAAATTGATTTGATGAATCAAATCTAAATTAGACTCATTCAACACTTGAATCAAATTGAGTCCAACTCAATTAGTCTAATTAGGATTACTCTTAATCCAATTTGGTTCATCCCATGAACCTAATCCTCATGGTTCATCATATGAACCTAATCTCCATCTAATTGCCCTTATATGTGTGGTGACCCTATAGGTTCTTGTAACGTTGACAATTTCCCTAAACCGATTTAGGAATATAAGCAATGAGCGGTATCTAGCAACACATCATTTCTACCCAAGTTACAAGAATGTTCATCTCCAACATCCCCTTTGTGACTACTAATTGTGACTCTCACAATATGTGACAATGTCCCTCTATCCTTTACATCTAGATTGACCAATTGAGGCATAGACCATGTTATCCTCGGTACAATCTATATCTTGAACTCCAAGTAGACTCACTCTAATCAAATGAGCTCGATATCTCATATATACTCATTTGGGCATGGCCATGCACTTCGTGGTCTCACTCTATCAAAAATATCGATGTCACTCCCATCATATAGGAGGGATAGATCCCATCTACATCACTCACATCCCTCCGCATAATTTGTTACATAACCAGTAATCGCCTTTATAGTCCACCCATTTACAGGTGACGTTTGACGAAGCCAAAGTATTCAACTCCTTATATAGGGAACGATGGTGATTTCAGGTCTAAGGACTAATAGTCATACTAATAGCCTCATGAGAAAGTATATGACACTCATATAACGATCCATGATACTTTCTCATGGCGGGTCATTCAGTATACATTCTCCAATGCATACCCATGTCAACTTGATATCTTATATCCATTACTTGTGAGATCAAGTCATCGTGTTGACCTACATGCTAGGCTCTACGCATTAACATTGTCCCTGAATGTTAATACTTGACTAGGAATGATTAAGAGTAGTGTTCTCTATATCATCTCATTATCTATTCAACCAATCGATTGATATAGATAAGAACCTACTACTCAAGGACATTATTATATTTAGTTATTTTGCACCAATACAAGTAAATATAATAACCATGCCTTTATAAATAGGAAGATGATACAATAAAGTCCATACAAAAATCATCACATGATTGACTCTAGGGCTTTCACTAACACATTATTCTAACATGCATCATATACATACAAGAAAATTATCCTAGCATGCATCATATACATACAAGCATTATTCTACTAGCATGCATCACATACATGCAAGAAAAATCAAATATATATATATATAATTAACTGTGATGTGGTCATGGCCTCACTCCGATCTTCTCAAGCCTATGAGAAGATCGGACGTTCAACCTAAGGCTAGTGGGTTCTCCAAGCGCTTCCTTTTACCGTCATGTGTCGTCGACACCAATCTCGTAACTTCGTCTACAAGTGGATTTTCCACCGCTCCATTTTGTACATTACAAATATGAAACTCTGGTTACATTCAAGTCTTAAACTATTTACAACTAGAATTACAAAAGAAGAGGCACGACGCGCAGGTCACATATACTATACAACATGCACAACCACAAAAACGGCACGCAAGCCGTATTATGAATTACAACATATTAACGTCCAATCAAATTGGGGTTCTTGGGACATGACAATCATAGAATTATACATAATTCTAAATTATGTATTTTTACAGAAAATTTCTATAATTTTTTCTAGTTTTTTTTCAATTTTATGAGTCACCTCTCCGTAACGGTCCTGCTAAACGGTTTTCGGGTGCGATCGCGTGACAAGACCCCTTTTGGGGTTAGGGGCAACTCCCCTACTCGCAAAATAAACTTTGTGAGTGTTCCTACTACGATCTTACAGCGACTTAAGTCGCTGTCCCAAAAACCTAACGCGATAACTTGCCGTTTCGGAGTGTTTTTCTCGATGGTTGAAGCCAACAAGTATCCCAACACTCGTTGCTTCGACTCTTAGAGAAAAATACCCAAAAATTCGATAAAAATAGGAAATTTATAGAAACATAAAAATATGTAATTTTTATATCTAATACAAAAACTACAAAAATGAAACACGTACATGCTTCACACGTGGCTATTATACCACTATTGGACTTTTCGAGCCACAAAAACTGCTTTTTGTGTTGCAGAAACCCCGGAAGTCTGGCCACGGATCTGTGCGAAGATATATTAAAATAAAAACATGTATGTGCTAAGTAAACCTAGATCTACCTTAGATCTAGAAGTTGAGAGTGTTACCCTGGATGTGACGCCCTTCGTAAATCCCACTCGTCCAAATAGCTTGCCGGAACTCTAGAGTGTCAAGTGTACACTCCTCTATTGGTATCCACACAAGCAATAGGTGGAGAAAACACAACCTTGAGTGTGCTAGCACCCTTCGGATGGTTCGGCCAAGGAAGAGACGGGAGCTTGAGAGGATGATCCAAGGAAGAAGATGAAGTTGGAGTAACTCACCAAATCAATTCTCATCTAATGGAGTGGCCAGCCAATTTCTCTTGGGGGGTTACATGCATGCATGTAACTCCAAGAGCCAATGTCTCTTGGTCTCCCTCATGAGGTGGCACCACATGATAAGTCAATGGCGGCCATGCCAAGTCATCATCATGACATGGCATTTGGTCAAGTCAACCTTGACCTTTCATCTTTCCTCTAAAGTCAAGTCAAACTTGACCTCTTATCTCCCATGGTTGATCAAATCCATCCATTTGTTTCAAGTCAATTTAATTTAATAAATCTCTATTCATTAATTAAAATTGATTTGATGAATCAAATCTAAATTTAACTTATTCAACACTTCAATCAAATTGAGTCCAACTCAATTAGTCTAATTTGGATTACTCTTAATACAATTTGGTTCATCCCATTAACCTAATCCTCATGGTTCATCATATGAACCTAATCCCCATCTAATTGCCCTTTGTGTGTGACACTATAGGTTATAGTAACTTTGGCAATGCCCCTAAACCGATTTAGGAACATAAGCAATGAGCAGTAACTAGTAACAAATCATTGCTACCCAAGTTACAAGAATGTTCAGCTCCAACATCACCTTTGTGACTACTAATTGTGACTCTCACAATATGTGACAATGTCCCTCTATCCTTGACATCTAGATTGACCAATTGAGGCATAGACTGTGTCATCCTCGGTACAATCTATATCTTGAACTCCAAGTAGACTCACTCTAATCAAATGAGCTCAATATCTCATATTGACTCATTTGGGCATGGCCATGCACTTCGTGGTCTCACTCTATCAAAAATATCGACGTCACCCCCGTCATATAGGAGGGATAGATCACATCTACATTCCTCACATTCCTCCGCATAATTTGTTACATACCCAGTAATCGCCTTTATAGTCCACCCATTTACGGGTGACGTTTGACGAAGGCAAAGTATGCAACTCCTTATGTAGGGAACCATGGTGACTTCAGGTCTATGGAATAATAGTCATACTAATATCCACATGTGAAAGTATATGACACTCATATAACGATCCATGATACTTTCTCATGGTGGGTCATTCAGTATACATTCTTCAATGCATACCCATGTGTCAACTTGATATCTCATATCCATGACTTGTGAGATCAAGTCATCGTGTTGACCTATATGCTAGTCTCTATGCATTAACATTGCCCCTGAATGTTAATACTTGACTTGGAATGATTAAGAGTAGTGTTCTCTATATCTTCTCATTATCGATTCAACCAATCGATTGATTTAGATAAGAACCTACTACTCAAGGAGATTATTTTATTTAGTTATTTGGCACCAAAACAAGTAAATATAATAACCATGCCTTTATGAATAGGAATATGATACAATAAAGTCCTTACAACAATCATCACATGATTGACTCTAGGGCTTTCACTAACAGTATCAATCTCTTAATT
This sequence comes from Wurfbainia villosa, assembly GCA_025175895.1. Classification (NCBI taxonomy): domain Eukaryota; kingdom Viridiplantae; phylum Streptophyta; class Magnoliopsida; order Zingiberales; family Zingiberaceae; genus Wurfbainia; species Wurfbainia villosa. The sequence continues at coordinate 32,373,964 of CM045995.1, forward strand.
TAATCGCTATTTTTATATAAAATTATTTTTCACCCATTGTATTTGATGTAAGTAATATACGTATAAATTTTTAGAATTTTTGAAATTACGTATAATTACTTATGCATTTCAATAAATGGATTTCTGAATCTAATTTATGCACTTTATTGAAATCAGTTGATTGCCACTTTGCGCAGTCGACTGGTTTCTGATTTCAGTCGTCTGCTAGAGCTAATTTTGGCTGAACAAGGTTTATTTATCCTTGTATGATTTATAGTACTCTAACGCCTCTTAACACTAGGATATGCTTTGGAAAGTATGGGAAGGGTAAAATATCATTGAAAATGATTAGGAGAGGTGTTTAGGGTGGAGTATCGATTTTAAAGGATGTGAAAGTTCAATGTTGAACTTTTACCCTTAATTTTGATGGTTTAAGTTTCCTATTGGCTAAGGAACTCTCCAAGGACATTGTTAGTACAATGGTCATGGGGGACTAAGCCTTTAGGGGGAGGTTATCTATCAAGGGATGATGGATGAGTATTCCTTAAAGGGGGAGAAATGAAGGATTTGAAACCCTCATTGTGCTCACCAAAGAGAGAAAATTGGAGAAGTAAGGATTGCCTCTCATTTAGTGATATGAGATTTTTCACTAGGAAGAGTGAGGGCATCATAGATGTTTTTTGAACCAAGGGGAAAAATGTAGGATCTCTTTAAGAGATGAGGCATTGAAATTCTTGGTAGGCTTTTTGATGTATGCCAAAGGGGGAGAAGTGAGGATTAAGTTAGGTAAACTATCTGTTGGATCAATGCGGTTCGCTAGAGGGGGGGGGTGAATAGCGAAAGAAAAAAAACTTTTTCGAATTCGTTTCAAAAGAAATATACGCAGCGGAAAGATAAGCAAAACAAAAAGTAAAGGAGACAATAGAAACAAGATATTTACTTGGTTCGTAGCCGAAGGCTACTACTCCAAGGCCCTAGTGGTCCTTGACCACGCACGGAGGGCAAATCACTAAACAAACTCCTCCTCGTTGGAGGTAGGAGTTAATCGATACAAAAAAACTTGAGGTAGAGGGACACTCCCCCTCTCCTCGTATACGATAAAAGCTCCGAAAATATAAATGACAAACTGATAACAAAAACTAAGACCGACGTACAATAATAAAGAAAGTTAAACCTAGACGTCGGAATGGAAGGACTTCGTTGTGGTAGAGCTTTTGAGCACTTAGAATTGTTGATGAAACCCTAGGTTTGGCCCTCCTTTTATAGCCTTTGAGCCCCTTTTCGAGTGGGTCTTCAACCAATCACAAATGGACACCAAACCGCTTTGAGGTGGAGTGATAAGCCTTGACTCCTCGAATTTGATCATTGACCATCAGTCGACTGATGGCCATCATCACGATCGATGGCAGATCGCCGATCGATAACCTTCTCTGACGATCGATACACGCAATGAGTCCTCCTTAGCTCAATAAAAACATAATTTCGATGGTCGCGACCATCGATCTCGACCTAGACCATCTATAAGATGTCTTTGGTCGGATCTACGCTAAGATCATCCCGTAAAGAGGATACGACCTTACTTACTCTCGCACACGAGCTTGCCTCGATACTTACGTGTCGCTTTGCTTCCGCCTTCCACTCGATTCCTTGGCTCCCTCCGAGTAACTCGAGTATCGCCTGACCACCGCGGCTTCCTCCGTGTCGCTAGCCTTCACTCACTATATCAATCTTCACACTCGATTCAGCTCGTGAGAAAACAAAATAGACTTAACTTTTGTGTCTTTGCTATAATCAAAACACAGGTTCAATTTCGGTGCCTCACTGCACCAACAATCTCCCCTTTTGATATATGGCAAAACACACAAAGTTAAGGAAATTAAGTGCATGAAACAGTAAAGACAAGAAGCAAAAGTAGGAGTAGTAAAAATATTTCTCAAGTTCTCCCTTAGAGGAACCCTCCCTTGACCGAGGGTGAGTACTTGAAAAGACTTTTAGCTCTCCAAACACAAAAGATAATGAGTTAAGTAAATGACATTACTTAACTTAGGCTTCTTAGAGTCAAAAATAAGTGCAAGTTAAGTAATCAAAAGTTAAGTCAAAGGTTAATTATTCAAAAGGTTTAACTTTTGATTTCTTAACTTGGGCCTTTAAAGTTTTCAATTCGAGTTGAAACCTAAACCTTACTCCCCTTAACTTAGGCCGTAATCAAAGTTTTAAGTTAAGTTATCAATTTCAAAAATTTGAACCTTAACTTTGGCCTTTTCTTGAACCTTAACTTTGGCCTTTTCTCCCCCTTTTGACATAAATCAAGGAAAAAGTGGGGGTTTTTAAGAAAACCCTAAGTCCAAGCATGATGATTTTAAAAATAGTATGTGAAAATAATTCATCTAAATGTTCAACTCTAGTTTGACTTGATTGAAATGATATTATCAATAAGTCCTGATTAGAGTTGGTTAATATTAGTTGCATATTTATACTCCGAGGTTCATATTGATGCACTTGATCTACATCTTGGAACCTGGAGTAGGGTCCTAACATCTCACGCCCATCTACGTGGCTAAGTACACAAACACATTAGTCCTATGTGTTGTGAGATGTACTGGCTCCTTAAATCTATAGGTGCATGATATCTAAGGTATGTCCTATGCTAGTTCCATCAAAATGTAAGAAATAGTAGTAAGAAAATATAATTTGTAAGTTCCTATTCTATTACGCACATGCCTAATTTTCGTCTCAAGAGACTAAATTCGGCTTCGGGTAGTGGTTTAGTAAATATGTCTGCTAGGTTAGACTTCGAGTCAACATATTCGAGTTGTATGGAGCCGTTGGCTACATGTTCTCGAATGAAATGGTGTTTTACCTCTATATGCTTTGTCCTAGAGTGACATATAGGGTTCTTAGTTAGATTTATCGAACTTATGTTGTCTACAAAAATTTTAGTTTTGGTGAAGTCCAACCTAAAGTCTCGGAGAGTGTGCTTCATCAAAAGAAGCTGAGTTACACACTCACCCATCGCAACGTATTCGGCTTCGGTGGTAGATAAGGCAACACAATGTTGCTTCCTACTGCACCAACTCACTAGACTCGAGCCGAGTAGTTGACAACAACCACTCGTGCTCTTCTCATCGAGTTTACTACCGGCATAATCCGAATCGGAGTAGCCGATTAGTTCGAACTCCGGTAGATCTAGGATACCAAATACCGACATTAAGTGTACCCTTTAGATATCTAAGGATACGCTTAACTAGGGTTAGGTGAGACTCCTTAGCACAGTTTGAAACTGGCGCACATACTTCATGCGAATAGGATGTCGGTCGACTCATGATTAAGTATAGAAGACTTCCTATTGCGCTCCTATAGTACTTTAAGTCAATGGACTTACTTTCTAGGTCTTCTCCTATGTTAACATTTATCGCCATTGGGGTGTTTATTACCTTAGCGTCTTCCATTCCAAATCTTTTAATTAACTCCTTAGTGTATTTTTGTTGATATAGGTATATACCATCCTTAGTTTGTTTAATTTGTAGACCTAAAAAGAAACTTAACTCGCCTACCAAGTTCATTTCGAACTCACTTTCCATGAGCGAAACGAACTCGTTTAGTAAGGTTGAGTTAGAGGTTCCAAAAATTATATCATCTATGTAAATTTGAGCTATGAATATTTCTTTACCTAAGGTTTTTACAAAGAGAGTTGGGTCAACTAAGCCTTGGTTAAACCCTTTTGACTTAAGATGGATTGAAAGTCTCTCGTACCAAGCTCGAGGAGCTTGTTTAAGTCCATAGAGAGCTTTCTTAAGTTTTAGAACATGGTCGGGTTTATCTAGATTTTCGAATCCTGGGGGTTGGCTAACATAAACTTCTTCTTTAATGTATCCATTTAGGAATGCCGACTTAACATCCATTTGAAATAGCTTAAATCCTCGATGTGCGGCATAAGCTAGCAACATTCGAATGGATTCGAGTCTAGCTACTGGGGCATAGGTTTCGTCGTAATCTAAGCCTTCGACTTGGCTAAAACCTTTGGCGACTACCCTAGCCTTGTTTCTAACTACTTCACCTTTATCATCAAGCTTATTTCGAAACACCCACCTTGTTCCAATTATCGTTTTGTCTTTAGGTGGTGGTACTAATTCCCACACCTCGTTCCTAGTAAATTGAGCTAGCTCTTCTTGCATTGCAATAATCCAATCGGGATCAAGAAGAGCTTGTTCAATTGATTTGGGTTCTATCTTTGAAATTAAGGAAATTTGACTAAGGTTCCTATAGGATGCTCTAGTTCGAACTCCTAGATTAGGATCTCCTATCACTTGATCGATAGGGTGGTTAGTCAGAATCCTAGATTGGGTTGGGTTTGTGTCACCTACTGCTTGATCAATGTGGTGACTTGGTTGAACACTAGTTTGGTTGGAGTCATCTATCACTTGATCAATAGAGTGACTAGGTTGACTTAGGTTAGGATTAACACTAGACCTGATCTCCGGATCAGAGTAAGGTCTAGTATGAATCGGCTTGCTAATTGGGGTTGCCGGGGGTTTTGTAGGTTCATGTCCTTCATCGAACACTACATTGATAGTCTCCTCGACTCTAAGGGTGTCGTGGTTATATACTCTATAAGCTCTACTTGTAGTCGAGTATCCTAGAAAGATTCCGGTTGTGGTTTTGGATGTAAATTTCCCTGGGTAATCCTTAGTGTTTAGGATATGTACCTTACACCCAAATACCCTAAAGTACTTGATGTTAGGTATTTTATCGTGATAAATCTCGTACAAGGTCTTAAGGTGCCTCTTTACCATAAGGATCCTATTTTGGACATAGCAAGCCGTGCTAACGGCTTCTGCCCAAAACCTATCGGGTAGGTCGTATTCGTTCAACATGGTCCTAGCGGCTTCTTGTAGCGTTCGGTTTTTCCGCTCCACTAGGCCATTTTGCTGAGGGGTCCTAGGGCAGGAGAATTCATGGTGGTATCCGTTTAGGTTACAGAAGTCGGTGAACCTTTGATTTTCGAATTCACCACCATGATCGCTTCTAAGTCTTTTAACCTTAAGGTCTTTTTGATTCTCAATTAATTTGAATAGATTAATTAATTGATCTAGGGTATCATTTTTATGTTTGATGAACCTAACCCAGGTAAACCTGGAGTAGTCGTCAATTATGACTAAGCAATATTGACTTCTATTGAGAGACTTGGCTCCATGTGAATCGAACAAATCCATATGCAGGAGCTCAAGTACACTTGAGGTTCGTTCTTGGTTAGTTAACTTGTGTTGTGTCCTAGGTTGTTTTCCTTGTTGACAAGCATTACAGATTTTATTAACCAAGTTGTTGAGGTTGGGTAAGCCTCTGACTAAGCCACTCTGACTCATCTTGTGGACGAGTCTTGGGTGTGAGTGACCGAGTCGTCGGTGCCACAACCATGATTCCTCTTGCCGTGTCATAAGACACTTAGTTGAGGAGTTGGTTAAATTGATCGTATAAATGTTGTTATTTCTAGTTCCTTTAAGAATTGTTTTAGAGGTTTCGATGGTATTAATTATGCATTCATTTTCTAGAAATATAACCTTATAGTTATTATCACACAATTGGCTTACACTAAGTAAGTTATATTCAAAATTCTCTACAAGTAATACATTTTTAATAACAAAATTCGTGTTAAGCTCGATATCACCTGATCCGATGATTTTGAGCTTGCCGTTATTCCCAAAGGCTACCGATCCTTGTCGTTTGAATCGAAGCTTTGCGAATTTGAGTTGATCCCCGGTCATGTGTCGGGAGCAACCTGTTAGTTAAAGCCCTAGAACCAATCATGTGATGGTTGAATAGGGAACATTTTGTATCATATTCTATAAAGGCAAAGGATTGGTTATTATATTAACATCTTGCTTGTGCCAGCTAATTTAAATATAATAATGCCCTAGAAAAGTAGGTTCTTATCTACAACACATCAATTGGCAGAATTGATTATGAGAGGCTGTAGAGAACACTTTCCTAAATGTTCCTAGTCGAGTATTAATATGCAAGGACAATATTAATACATAAAGACTAGCATGTAGGTCAATTGATGACTTGATCTCACAAGTCATGGATATATGATATCAAGTTGACACATGGGTATATATTGGAGAATATATACTGAACTGACCCGCCATGAGAAAGTTTCATGGATCGTTATATGAGTGTCATAAACTTTCTCATGTGACTATTGGTATGAATAGTCCTTAGACCTGAAGTCACTATGGTTCCCTACATAAGGAGTTATGTACTTTGGTATCGTCAAAGCGTCACCCGTAATAGGTGGACCATAAAGGCGACATCGGGTATGTAACAAATTATGCGGAGGGATGTGAGTGATGTAGATGGGATCTATCCCTTCCATATGACGGGAGTGATATCGGTGGGCCCTTGATTGAGTAGAACTACTAAACGCATGGCCATGCTCGAATGAGTCAATATGAGATATTGAGCTCATTTGTTTGAGTTAGTTTACTCGGGGATCAAGAAACACATAGATTGATCGAGGATGACACGGTCTATGCCTCATTGATCAATCGATATCAAGGATAGAAGGACACATCATATATTATAGTAGTCACGAAAGGTTAGTCGGATCTTGACTTATCTATCGTAACGTAGCAATGATGTATTGCTAGATGCCGCTCATTGCTTGTGTATCTAAAAGAGTTTAGATCCACTGCCAACGTAATGAGAGCCTATAGGGTCACACACAAAGAGCATGATAATTAGAGGAATTAGAGTATTCTAGTTTGACTAGAATAATTTGGGAATAAGCTTAAGTACAAAATGGTTTTTGGACTTTAAGCTTAATGAGAATTTTAGCTAATTGATTTAATGAGATTAATTCAATATGTTACCTTATTGATTTAATAAGATTAATTCAATATGATAACATAAGCTTAATTGAATTAATAAGATTAATTCAATATGATAACATAAGCTTAATTGAATTAATAAGATTAATTCAACATGCATGAATGCCACATAAGCATGCCACCTAAGCTAGATAAGGTGGAAGGGGACAAAATGGTTTTTGTCTCCTTAAGTGGCCGGCCAAAACAAAAGGGGTCTCAATGCAATGGATTGCATTAAATTGTAGGAGGTGAAAGGGTTTTGCCAACCCTATAAAAGGCCCCATGGAGTGGCCGGCCAAAGCATCATTTGGATTGTGATTGTGGTGTGGTTGTGAGAGAGAGCTTGAGAAGCTTGGTGGAAGCTTTGGTTGTGTGGCTTTGTGAGTGTAGGCTAGCAAGAAGAGTAGTCTTCTTCCTCCTTTCTCTTCTTCCCTAGATTCCTCTCCTTTAGGGACTTCTCTAGCAAGAAGTAAAGGAGAGCTCTTCTAGTTTCTCTTGTGAGACAAGAGCTTGCTCGTGTGGATACGTATAGAGGCACGGACACTTGAACGTGCTAAAGATCCAACAAACCGAAAGGAAAAGCGGGATTAACAAGGGCACGCAACAAAGGTAATCCTCTCCTATAAGATAGGTTTGGTTTAGAGAAATTTATTTTATACGAGTTTGCTTTCGCATGGATCACTTGGAAGGGATCCTATTTTCCGTTGCGCATATGCCATTTGGCATACAAGAATTCCCTACACAACCGCTGTCCAACATCCATTGATCCTACACACAAGGTGGTTGGATTGGATGTTAGATTTTTTGTTAAGAAAATTGGTTGTAAGTTGTTAACCCTAGGTCATCTCGCCGGAGTCTATATGATCAAGCATGTTATACTTATGTGTTTTTTTTTTGAGATGACTTTCAATTAAGTTGATTGAGTGGATTTAGGTTCATGTAATTTTATGTTAGATTTGGATTTAACCCTAGGCTTGTCAAGTTTACCTTTTCAAGATCATGGCTTCCAGGTCGTGGCGAGGCACAGGGGCCTTCTTTTATCGGATCATCGACCACTTCCTTAGACAAAGCCATTCTCAAGAAAATGATGACTTGACTTGCCTAAAATTATTTCCTCGTCTAACTAGTTATTTTTGAAAAGAGGCTCCCCGAGGCTCAATCTTTTTCAAAATTTTAGTTGGTTATGTTTTTTGAAAAGAGGCTCCCCGAGGCTCAATCTTTTCGAGAAATTTTAGTTGGTTATGTTTTTGTTCTAAGTGAGTTCACAAGTTTTAAAGTACAAACTTTCTAAGTTAAAGCATGCAATTTCTAAGTTAAAGCATAAACATTCTAAGTTAAAACATGCAATTTCTAAGTTAAAGCACAAACATGTTTTGTACTGGCTCCCCCTAGACCGTTGAATCGGTTCGGTCTATCCACATAGTGGATTTGGTCCTTGGGAACCCAGTACGGGTTGGATCCTAGAGTTGAAATCAAAAAGTTCTTAGGGACCCATGCTTGGACATGTTTCTTATGTCGACTTACAATCGACATATACGACCTATTAGTCGTGTTTGAGTTAAACCCGAGTCCAGCCTTGTTGTACACAGCCCTTTGAGATCCAAGTAGGAGGTCAAGTCCTTTGGATCCTGAAGTGAACCTTTCCAATGTGTTCCTAAGATCTTCGACTTGACTTTTCAAGAGAGAGTTCTCAACTTCGAGCTTTTCAACTCGAGTTGAGTCCTTCTCTTGAACTCGACTAGTCGAAGAGGTTAGGGAGACCTCGTGTTTGAGGAGTTTAACCTCCTCAACAAGGGTCTCGACCTTGGACTCAGACTTAGCTAACTTCCTAGACAAAAACCTAACCGTATTATGTAAAGTATTAAATAAAGCTCGACTCACCTTAAGGGTATCTTTTGAACCGGATGCGTATCCGTGGCTTGACTTGAAGGTAGCTTCGTAGTCCGAGTCATCCTCAGGTTCTGACTCAAGTTCGGTCTCCGTGTCTGACTCAATCGACTTCGCCATGAAGACGTGGTCTTCGTCTTCTTCGGATGACGCTTCTTCCCATGTCGCGTTGAGTGCCTTCTTGTGCTTAGGTGCTTGGTGGTTGAGCTTGGGGCACTCGGACATGATGTGTCCAAACCTGTTACACTCATAACACCTAATGTTAGAACTTTTAGACTTACCTTGGTTGGGTCGAGTCGTGGTTCGCTTTCGTCCCTTGGCTATCCTTCGAGCTAGGTTCATTAGTTCGGCAGTCAACTCTGGGTCAACTTCTTCTTCGGACTCGTCTTCCTCCTCGGGTGGTGGTGGCTTGCTTGCGATTTTCTTCTTCTTTGAACCTGCAAACAAGGCTATACCCCTCTCGGGTTCCGAGTTGGATTGTTCATGTAATTCGAAATCCGAAAAGAGTTCGTCTAACCTAATTTTAGAAAGGTCCTTGGAGACCTTATAGGCATCAACCATGGATGCCCATAAGGTAGTCCTCGGAAAAGAGTTTAGGACATACCTAATAAGGTCGCGGTTTTCGACCTTTTGCCCGATTGCGTGTAGGTTGTTGACTATGTCTTGGACACGGGCGTGGAGTTGCGTCGCGGACTCGTGTTCCTGCATTTTTAGTGTGTACAATTTATTGAATAACAAATCACGTTTGCAAACCTTAGCTTGATCCGATCCTTCGTGTAACTCGATTAGTTTTGTCCAAAGATCTTTTGCGCTTATGAAGGGGCCGACGTGATTTAGCTCCTCCTTGGATAGGCCACATTGGAGGATTTGTGTCGCCTTGGCGTCGGCTTCGACTTGTCGTTTTGTTGCAACGGTCCATTGATCATAATCCAAGGAGTCACCCACTTCATTGGTCGGAAGTGTGAAACCCGTTTGAATTATGATCCACATCTCAATTTGGGTTTTGAGAAAGCATTCCATCCGACCTTTCCAGTAACGGAAATCATCTCCGTTGTAAAACGGAGGTCGGACGGTGCTAAAACCCTCGAGATGGGCCATTAGAACAAAAAAACAAGGAGACTAAAATGAAAATCTAGCAACAAAAAAAACACACGAAAGTACCAAGACTTGCGTCTTGGATTAGTAGTGCGGGAAATAGAAAGAAATAAACGAAAAATAGAAAGTTAAGCAAAGAAATAAGAAACTAAATAAAAAGTAAGTACTCACAACCTTTGATGTCCCCGAAAGGATACTAAACGTCATTTTTTGAGGATGAAAACAGCTTGTTACGGGGGTAAACCCCCGTAAGAAGTGTAGATCTCTGCGAGAGCTTCGATTTGGTAGGTAGACCGTGTCGTGGGTCAACTTGTACGAAAAGTTATGCCCGTTTGACCGTCGGCTACTCCAAAAGCGAATACTTGCAAAACAAAATCAAACGAAGAGTACCAAGACTTCGTCTTGGATTAGTAGTGCGGGAGAAAAATTTGAACGAACGAAAAATAAATCTGTGAAAAAAAGTTAGATTGGTGGTTTCACCAAATCTAAGCGCCCCCGGCTCTGATACCAATTGTTGGATCAATGCGGTTCGCTAGAGGGGGGGGTGAATAGCGAAAGAAAAAAACTTTTTCGAATTCGTTTCAAAAGAAATATACGCAGCGGAAAGATAAGCAAAACAAAAAGTAAAGGAGACAATAGAAACAAGATATTTACTTGGTTCGTAGCCGAAGGCTACTACTCCAAGGCCCTAGTGGTCCTTGACCACGCACGGAGGGCAAATCACTAAACAAACTCCTCCTCGTTGGAGGTAGGAGTTAATCGATACAAAAAAACTTGAGGTAGAGGGACACTCCCCCTCTCCTCGTATACGATAAAAGCTCCGAAAATATAAATGACAAACTGATAACAAAAACTAAGACCGACGTACAATAATAAAGAAAGTTAAACCTAGACGTCGGAATGGAAGGACTTCGTTGTCGTAGAGTTGCAGCGTAACGGAGGCTTTTGAGCACTTAGAATTGTTGATGAAACCCTAGGTTTGGCCCTCCTTTTATAGCCTTTGAGCCCCTTTTCGAGTGGGTCTTCAACCAATCACAAATGGACACCAAACCGCTTTGAGGTGGAGTGATAAGCCTTGACTCCTCGAATCTGATCATTGACCATCAGTCGACTGATGGCCATCATCGATCGGATCGATGGCGACATCGATCGATTGATAACCTTCTGCAATGATCGATACACTGAGTCCTCCAAGCTGGCAGTCGACTGATGCTTGCTGCAAGTCAAAGTTAGCTCAATAAAAACATAATTTCGATGGTCGTCGACCATCTGATCTCGACCTAGACCATCTATAAGATGTCTTTGGTCGGATCTACGCTTAAGATCATCCCCGTAAAGAGGATACGACCTTACTTACTCTCGCACACACGAGCTTGCCTCGATACTTACGTGTCGCTTTTGCTTCCGGCCTTCCACTCGATTCCTTCGGCTCCCTCCGAAGTAACTCGAGTATCGCCCGACCACCGCGGCTTCCTCCGGGTGTCGCTAGCCTTCAGCTCCAGCTATATCAATCTTCTGCACACTCGATTCAGCTCGTGAGAAAACAAAATAGACTTAACTTTTGTGTCTTTGCTATAATCAAAACACAGGTTCGATTTCGGTGCCTCACTGCACCAACACTATCACTATGCTTTGTGGCATTGGAAGAGTTATGTTTGGGTTATTATTAGCCTAACTTAAAGGTATTGTCAAACATCAAAGGGAGAGATTGTTTGTGCAACAAGCCCCGAGTCAATGTTGACTAAATTCGAGTGGGACTCGAGTAGTATTTTGATGTTTGTTAATGGGTTGACAATGGCTTTTGTTGGGAGTATTGAGAATTCAATCAAACTCCCATATTGAAAAGACATGGAAAATATCATGTGCTTATAAGACGAAAATATATCTCCATTGGTATGAAGTATTTTAGGTAAAGCCCAAAAATAAAACCATGAAGGGTTAGGCCCAATGTTGACAATATCATGTCATTATGGAGATATATGATTCTTATAGGCACTAACAATTGGTATCAGAGGCATGATCCATGTCAAGCCATGAACCTCAAACTAAGGAAGTGGAGCTCCCATGTCTAAATCAAGAGAACTATACACCAGGCAGGAAGTCCAATTGGGTTGGGAGGACCGAATAACTCTTAGGAAGTCTAGTTGGGTCAGAAGGGCTAGACAACTGACATGAAGTCCAGCTGAGTTAGAAGGACCAGACAGTTGGTAGAAAGTCCTGGTGGATTGAGAATTTAACATCAAGTAGAGGAAGTCCTTCGAGGATGGATAGACTTGAGTGGGGCTCAATGTGGTCCTTTTTTTGAGTAGGGGATTCTTGGGAGTATGGAGAATACAATCAAAGTGTCACATTGGTAAGACATGGAAAAGATCATGTGCTTATTGTTGGGATGTATACTGAAAAGCCTATCTTTTGTATGAACATCTTTATTTTTAAAATAAGAATCACATGATCATTGTTTGCATATGTATGATTATGCATTTTATCTAATACATTACATTGTAGATAACATGGTGTGCAGTGTCACACGGGAGATCATGTTATCAGTTCCTTGTAAAGTATAAGTAAAGGCTCACAATCGAGATGGTTTTGGACAAACCATTGGCATGGTTATAGTGTGATTTTGTATTGGTTTGTCTTGACCATAGAATTACACAAGTGCACTTTGTGTGTATTGAGCAGGACCGACTTAGAGGTGATTCGATTTATTGCTGACTACATAATCGAATCAGATCTCAGATATTATGTTGTATAGGCTCTTAATCCTGATATAATAACGTGCACATATACTTAGTATTCATTTATTTGATTTACCAATGGGCGAGATTTATAGAGTAAATTGATAGGCTCGGTAAGTTGGGAAATGATATTACTTATAAGGTGTGTCGTTGATTATTAGAGGAAACCTTCTCCTATATATTAGGATGATGATGTACCCTTGAGGAGCTCATAAGGTTCATTATGTAAACCCTGCAGGTGGACTTGGTCCGGCATGATGATAAGATTGAGTGGTACTACTCATGGAGTTAGATGTTGATTAATTAATTGTCAGTAAATTAATTAATCTATGGACATTCGAGATCTTAAACACGGGGAGATAAATGTACAAATAATATATGGAGCCCATATTAACATATGTGGGTTGGTGAGGTAGATCAATCATAATCCTCTAGTGGAATGATTATCATTAATGGATCGGACTTTATATGGGCTTGATCCATTGGGTGGCCATGATCCAACTCCTCCACATGGTCCCTATTGTAGCCTATTAAAACCCCATGGAGCCTAGATCTGATGGTGGAAAATAAAACTCTAGATCCGACGGTGGAGATTAAATCTTTAGATCCGACGGTTGAGATTAATTCTCTAGATCCGACGGTTGAGATTAAATCTTTAGATCTGACAGTGGAGAATGAAGGAGGCTTAAGCCTAACTCTATAAATAAGGCTTAAGGGGGTGGGCGGCATGATAATAGAAAAGGATTAGGGTTTTTGGGCGGCAAGAGGCTTGGAGTCTTGGGCGGCCACAATTTTGGAAATTTTTCTTCTTCTTCTTCCTTAGGTGGTCGGCGCCCATCCTCTCTTCTTCTCTCTTTGTTTTTGCCGGCGTCCATCCTTCTTCCCTTTATCCTTGGCCGGTGGCAAGAGCTAGGGCCTTCCCTTGGAGCTTTTGGCCAGCGCCCTTCCTCCTTATCTATCACTTTGGCCAGCGGCAAGCATCAAGCTTTGAGCTTGATGTTCAGTTAAAGGAAGGAGAAGAGTTTTGTTTCTATATTTTCTCTTGTTAGGAGCGAGCAAGGAATGGAAGATTGGTGATCTAGGAGGCTTCTACTTTTGGAAGATCGGTGCCCACACGACGTCCAAAAAGAGATAGGACATACGATAGACGACCTAGAGGTAAAAAAGAGGTATAAATCTTGTTTTGCTTTCCTTTTTGTTTCTTTGTATATTGTATGAATGGCATGTGGCTAATTTACATGGACCCCGAATACAAACACAAAAAATGGTGATCCATACATCATCTATTCCGCGTCTATTCGTAGAATAGAGGTGGGTGGCTTGAACAACAAGTTTGTTCAAGTGGCCACTCTAATCGAATAGCACGACGATGAAACGGTAGCTTGGGTAATCCCTCCTTATCAAGGATAATTTTTTTTTATCCGGGGACGTAGAAGGGATCGCAATGAACAAGCGACCGAGTTGAAGTGGGAAACGAAGTTTCCTTCCTTCAAGTGGTATCAGAGCCACAGTTTTTGGTTTTGTGTTTTTAGGATTCAGTTACTTTTATGCACTTTTCATATATTATATGTGTCGGATAATAGTAAGATGTGCATAGGTTAACTTTTTGGTTGCAGGCATAGGATACAACTATTATGGTCATATGTGTGTATGTGATTGTATGTGTGTAATTGTATATTTTGTTGAATCCTCGGGGTTGACGAGGCTAGTACTTAATTTTTGTAATTAGATACGACAATTTTTAGCCACTCTTTTTATTTTAGTTTACTTTCGATCTAGATTTATGTACACTCCTTCATGGAGTATAGGATTGATGGATGTAAATTAAAATAGTTTTTCTCAGCTCGGATCTCTGGATGGCTTGTACATGACGTAGGGAGGAGAGGACGAGACGGCAATACGACAGGAGGCATATTGGAGACAAAAGCCATAATAGCTGGAAAATATATCTTTTTCATATTTATTTCTTATTGTTTAATATGCATGTCGTAGGCTAGAAAATTCCTCAATTTTAAATTACTAAGTGGGAGAGGGATATTTTTATAAATTCACACGGCCTCCGTTACGGTTTGACATGTGATGCAAACAAACTTGCGCGTCGTCTCTGAGTGCCTTCCTCCCCATCGGATGAGTTTGTTTGCGGATCACAAGGTCGAATATGGTTATAGGAAATTATTATGGAGAGTGTGTACTTCCCCATCGGAAGGCACATAACCCGAGATAATTACCTTGGTACCGAGTAATGGTGAACACTTAGATGAAAATAGGAGTATCCTCCCCATCGGAGTCATTGCTCTTATTTGTAGGGCCCAAGAGGAACCAACTATTAATTTTATTTGTCAAAAAGTTAGGCTGACAAGATAGTAAAATTAATGGGTAAAACCTTCTCTTACAAATGTAAAATTCATATATGTCCAAACTATCTTGGCATACGATAATCTCGGTATTTTGAGTTGTTGGTTGATTTTAAAATTTTATTGTTTGAGGAATCAATAATTTTTTGAAATCTAATGTCATGATCTATGTGATTCTTAGATTTTTTCAAAATGACTTTCAACCCGCTTGCTGTGATACTAAAAGAAAATAAACTTACTGGACCCAACTATGTTGATTAGAAGAGGAATCTTGACATTGTCTTGACTGCTGAGGAATACAAATATGTACTCCTTGAAGAGTGCCCTCCTAACCCTGCGGATGATTCTGGGGAAAAGGAGAAGGAGAGTTATAAGAAGTGGATCAAGGCCGATGAGATGGTCCAGTGTTACATTTTGCCATCTCTGTCAAATGTACTGCAACATCAGCATCAAGCCATGCCCACTTCTTATGATATGATGCTCAATCTCAAAGAGCTTTTCGGACAACGAAATCGGGCTGCTAGGCAGGAAGCCATGAGGAACTTGATGACAACCACCATGATCGAGGGAACACCCATGAGGGATCATGTTCTCAAGATGATGGCTCATTTGAATGAGTTGGAAGTCCTCGGAGCTGAGATCGATGAGGAAACCCAGGTCGATATCATTCTTCAGTCTGTACCTAGGAGTTTTGAGAAGTTTCGCATAAACTGTAACATGAACAAGAGGTTGTATTCGTTGGCGGAGCTTCTAACAAAACTCCAGGTGGTAGAGGGGATTTTTCTTCTGAGTGCTCAGGCACAAGCCATTGTTGCCCAAAAGGTTTCTACTTCTAAGCCGAAAGGCAAGTAGAAGAACAAACAAGCTGGGGCAAAGGTGGTGGGAGGAACTCAGGGAGGAGTGAAGAAGCCGAAAGGCAAGTGCTTCACTTGCAAGCAGACTGGACACTGGAAGAAGGACTGTCCCAACCAGAAGAAGAACAAAGGTATATCTTTTGGTCTAGTCGTTGAAACATGTTTAGCGGTGTTATCCATGGACTCCTGGTGTGTAGATACGGGAGCTACTGATCATGTCTGTAAGACTTTGTAGGGGTTCTAGGAAACCAGACGACTGGCTGAGGGGGAGATTACCGTATACTTGGGTTGTTGCAGTGGGAGATGTTTATTTGTCTTTTGAGCAAAATAAATTTTTGGTTCTTAAGAATTACCTTTATGTATCTTTATTTAGAAAGAATTTGATTTCGGTTTCTAAATTGTTTATGGATGGATATTCTATTTCTTTTAATGACAGAGTTGTTATAAAAAAGAATAGGGAGATTATCTGTTCTGATGCATTGATAGAAAATTTATATACACTTAAACCAAAAGCTCCCATGATGCAAATAGAAGATAATAACTCATCTTCTAATTCCAATAAGAGAAAAAAACCTTCGAAGATGAACCAAATATATCATTGGCATCTAAGGCTTGGTCATATTAACCTAAGCAGAATTCAAAGGTTGATAGATGAAGAACCTCTGGGTTCATTAGTGGTGGAAGATTTCCCAACCTACGAATCTTGCTTGGAGGGTAAAATGACCAAGAGGCATTTTAAGCCCAAGAAGTATAGAGCCAAAGATGTGTTGGAATTGGTTCATTCTGATTTATGTGGTCCTATGTCTATCTAGGCTAGAGGTGATTTTGAGTATTTCTTCTCTTTCATAGATGAATATTCAAGATAGGGATACATTTACTTGATGCACTGCAAGTCTGAATGCTTTGATAAGTTCAAAGAATTCAAGGATGATATGGAGAAACGTCAAGGTAAAAGTATCAAGACACTACGATCTGATCGTGGTGGTGAGTACCTCTTGGGAGAGTTAAGGAGTTACTTATCAGAGGTTTGGATTCAATCCCAATTGTCTGCACCTGGCACACCCCAGCAGAATGGTATAGCAGAGAGAAGGAATATGACTCTTATGGATATGGTTAGATCGATGATGAGTTATTCTGAGTTGCCAGATTCGTTTTGGGGATATGCTATAGATATGACAGTGTATATTCTGAACTTGGTACCATCTAAATCAGTGCCTTCTACTCCCACAGAATTGTGGACTTGTCGAAAGCCTAGTCTAAGACATATTCGAATTTGGGGGAGTCCAACACATGTGCTGAAGGCAGATGCTGGTATGTTGGAACCTCGTACAAAAGTACGTATGTTCGTTGGCTATCCTAGAGAAATGAAAGGAAGTTTGTTTTATAGTCCTAGAGATCAGAGGGTGGTCGTTAGCACGAACGCCAGATTTTTAGAGAAAGACTATGTGATGAACAACAAGCCCATGAGTAAGATTGTTCTGGAGGAATTGAAAGGAGAAGTCACTACTTCAGTACCACCGGTACAAGAGGATATACCATAAGTCACTGCACCGCGTATCACAGAGGATACATAGGTGATACCTCGTCGTAGTGGGAGGGTTGTGAGACAGCCTGATAGAATCATGTTCTTGGGAGAATCTTCTGATTTGGTCCCTGGCGAACATGAATCTGATCCCTGGACATATGACGAGGCAATCCAAGATAAAGATGTAGTATCTTGGCAAAGTGAAATGAATGCTAAGATTGAATTATGGATTCAAATCAGGTCTGGGAGATAGTAGAACCACCCAATGGTGTAAAAACCATTGGATGCAAGTGGATCTACAAAATAAAGAGAGGAATAGACGGGAAGGTTGAGACCTTCAAAGCAAGGCTTGTTGCGAAGGGGTATCCTCAGAAAGAGGGTATCAATTATGAGGAGACTTTTTCGCCAGTAGCCATGCTTAAGTCTATCCGGATTCTCTTATGTATTACTGCACATATGGATTATGAGGTATGACAGATGGATGTCAA
The DNA here is from genome assembly GCA_025175895.1 of Wurfbainia villosa. NCBI lineage: Eukaryota > Viridiplantae > Streptophyta > Magnoliopsida > Zingiberales > Zingiberaceae > Wurfbainia > Wurfbainia villosa. Next base: position 32,391,750 of record CM045995.1, read on the forward strand.
GACAACTTTCCTTAATGGAAGTCTTGCGGAAAACTTCTATATGAAGCAACTAGAGGGATTCATTGCAAAGGGAAAAGAGCATCTTGTGTGCAAGCTTAATCGGTCCATTTATGGATTGAAGCAAGCTTCGAGGTCTTGGAACAACAGCTTTGATGAGGTAATCCAGTCCTATGGATTTATTCAAAGTGCAGATGAGTCTTGTGTATACAAGAGATGTGACGGAAATGTAGTGGTATTTCTTGTATTATACGTAGATGACATTTTGTTAATTGGCAACAATGTCAAGGTGTTATCGGACGTAAGGGTATATGATTGTCCAAACAGTTTGATATAAAGCACTTGGGAGAAGTGGGACACATCCTTGGGATCAAGATTATAAGGGATCGTAGGAAAAGAATGTTGTGCTTATCTCTTGCTTCATACATAGACACCATTTTGGCTCGTTTTAGCATGCAGAACTCCAAGAAGGGTTTTTTACCTTTCAGGCATGGAGTTCCTTTATCTAAGGAGATGTGTCCTAGAACATCTGAGGAGATAGAGGAGATGAAGGCGATTCCTTATGCTTCAGCAGTAGGAAGCCTCATGTATGTTATGCTGTGTATGAGACCAGATATATTCTTTATCGTTGGCATGGTTTGCAGATATCAGAGTAATCAAGGACAGGGACATTGGACTGCGGTAAAACATATATTGAAGTACCTGAGAAGGACTAGGGTTTATATGCTAGTTTACCTAGCAGACAAATTACTCCTTGTGAGTTATACAGATTTCGACTTCCAATCAGATCGGGTTAACAATAAGTCTACCTCAGGTTTTGTGTTTACTTTGAGAGGTGGAGCCATTGTATGGAGGAGTGTCAAGCAAAAATGCGTAGCGGACTCTACCATGGAAGCTGAGTATGTGGCAGCCTCTGAGGCGGGCAAAGAAGTTGTGTGGCTCAGGAACTTCTTGATGGACTTGGATGTGATTCCTGGTTTGCCCAAAACTATCACAATTTATTGTGATAATAGTGGTGCAGTTGCAAACTTGAAGGTACCACGAGCCCATAAGGCAAATAACACATAGAGCGTAAGTACCACGTGATACGAGAAATCGTAAAGAGAGGAGAAGTTGTTGTGGCCAAGATTGCATTGGAGGATAACCTAGTAAATCCTTTCACTAAGGCCCTTCCGGCGATAGCTTTCGATATGCATGTAGAGGGAATGGGAATCAGATGTATGGCAGTTTGAGGACAACATAGTCTTTTAGTATAAGTGAGAGATTGTTGGGATGTATACTGAAAAGTCTATCTTTTGTATGAACATCTTTATTTTTGAAATAAGAATCACACGATCATTGTTTGCATATGTATGCTTATACATTTTGTCTAATACATTACATTGTAAATAACATGGTATGCAGTGTCACACGGGAGATCATGTTATCAGTTCCTTGTAAAGTATAAGTAAAGGCTCATAATCGAGATGGTTTTGGACAAACCATAGGCATGGTTGTAGTGTGATTTGGTATTGGTTTGTCTTGACTATAGAATTACACTAGTGTACTTTGTGTGTAATGAGCAGGACCGGTTTAGAGGTGATTCGATTTATTGCTGACTACATAATCGAATCGGAATTCAGATATTATGTTGTACATGCTCTTAATCCCGATATAATAACGGACACATATACTTAGAATTCATTACTTTTATTTACTAATGGGTGAGATTTATAGAGTAAATCGATAGGCTCGGTAAGTTGGGAAATGATGTTACTTATATGGTGTGTCGTTGATTATAGGAGGAAACCGTGTCCTATATATTAGGATGATGATGTCCCCTTGAGGAGCTCATAAGGTTCATCATGTAAACCCTGCAGGTGGACTTGGTCCGACCTGATGATAAGGTTGAGTGGTACTACACATGGAGTTAGATGATGATTAATTAATTATCAGTAAATTAATTAATCGACGGACATTCGAGATCTTAAACACGGAGAGATAAATGTACAAATAATATATGGAGTCCATATTAACATATGGGGTTTGGTGAGGTAGACCAATGATAATCCTCTAGTGGAATGGATTATCATTAATGGATCGGACTTTATGTGGGCTTGATCCATTGGGTGGCCAAGATCCAACTCCTCCTCATGGTCTCTATTGTAGCCTATAAAAACCTCATGGAGCCTAGATCCGATGGTTGACAATAAAACTCTAGATCCGACAGTGGAGATTAAATCTTTAGATCCGAAAGGTTGAGATTTATTCTCTTGATACGACGGTTTGTTAGTAATATATGAGAGATGTCCTAAGGCAATCGCCTTATGTATGAACCATTTATATGATAAATGAAGATTCACTATTTGAGTATACATGTTTTATGTATTTGATTGGATCTTAAACTCATTTACTGAATGTCCACGATACGATTCACAGCATGAGAGAATTTGTGATTGGATCACAACTAGTGAGTATCTCTACATGTGTAATTGTGATATATCGGAATTATCCCTAGTCGATGAATTGATGGATTTGGACACCATCAATTACATCAGACCTTGGTGTATCCAAGCGGTGATTCTCACCGGCCGGAGACATAGTGATGTCCGAGTTAATCGTGGATGCTAGTTATGGTAACTAGTTCATTGGAGTGACCAAAGTAAGACTTCATATGGTTCTCTGCATATATAGATATGTCAATGAAGTTCTTCTTGTGGCTTAAGTGCGATGTTCCTTTGACTTGCGGTATTCAAGTCATCTTGATCATGGAGACTTATGCTTTGACATCTTAAGCAAACATCTCTAAGGAGATGTGGACCCGGATGATTGGGTATAAGTCAGTGATCGAAGGTGTTTGAATAGCCTATAAAGGATTCACCACTCCTTGCGAGGAGATGTATACCCATGGCCTCTCGTCGGATTGTTACTAAAGTCTTTGGCCAAAGCATTACATGTTTAGAGTAAGGTACTCTTCGATACATGTGGAGTAACTAGAATCCGTAGGATGAGGAAATGATACTTGGGCTAGGAGTGACGTAGTCAGCCTAGTGGGGACTGACACAATAGACCATGTCCTGAACCAAGTGGGTATAAGATGAGTGAAGGGAATGGGGCACGAATCATTCGAGCTACTGAAGGGTTTCAGAAATAGTTCTGGATCAACCGTTGATCTTTTCGGTTAATTGGGGATCATGATGTACTACTAGGTGCCACTCATGATCGTTCTATAATTAATGGTTAATTATAGACGGCCAACATAAACCGAGAACCTATTTTGTCACACGCACAACGAGCGTAATCCAAAGGATTTAAAACGAGCTTGAGAATAGGATTCTCAGACCGAGAGAAACTAAGTTTGGTTGGACCAAACTTGAAGCGAGCATGAAATCATTTCAGTCGCAATGGAAGCGTGGATGAGCCGTGTCTTATGAAGACATAATGGATCGACCAAAATCGTTTGGTTCTAATCCAATGGAGGAGAATAAACCAAATGGTTTGGTTTATTTTAAACGAATGAACCAAAAGTTGGTTCGATTCGTTTTAACTTAAAATAAACCATCATGGTTTGGTTTTTTTTAACTTATCTTAATGGAGCGGGTTAACGGGCCTAATGGTTATGATCCAATAACCATTAAGAGAATTAGTTCTCTATAAAAAAGGGTTTTAGGGTTTGTTAAGCTCTAATGAAGAGGCAACCCTAGTTTGGCCGCCCACCTCATCTCCCCTTTTGAGTTGGCGCCAACTTCTCTTGCCGCCCAGCCCATAGCTCCTCCAACCGGCGTCCAGAAGGCTGCTTCCTTCCTCCTCGCCGGCATCGAGCTGCTGCCGGAAGAGTTCCGGCGATCCTCCTTAGGTTTGGCATCAAGGTGAGCACTTGGCTTCCTTGTTTTGGCCGGCGCCTACTCCTCCACCAAGCTGTCCAGTTTTCTGGACAGCTTCTTCTCCTCTCGTCGGAGCGTCATTTGGACGACGGTTAGAGCTCCGACAGCGATTAAATTACCGGGGATTCGATCTCCGGTAATCCTCTGAAGTGGAGGACGAAGGATTCGTCAATCGGTTGACGAATACCTCTCCGGAGAAGCGAGTTTTGAGGACTCGTCTTAGGATCCGAATTTGGATTCGGATCGTGATCATCTCTCGATCACGTCGTCTTCAACACGAGGCTAGTAACCCGTACGAAGACGAAGCTCGTGGCTTAGCGAAGTCATCCCGAGGAACTCGGCGTGGATACGGATAGAGACGATTCTAGCGAGGATCGTTCCGGTTGATGCCGTTCCCGCTACACGTCATACGAAAGGTATAACGTAGATAAATTTCCTTTTATTGCAAATTTAAATTTACGGTTATGTCTACACTTGTTGTAATATGCATGCGTGTGTTGTGTGTGTTGTAATAAATAGGAGTATTTATTATTTTATTGCTTCCGCTGTGTTCATGTTTACGAAACATGATCGAACACACACACGCCGCGGTGCCGGAAACCCAACAGTGGTATCAGAGCCCAGGTTGTGTTTCGACATAATCGTAAAAATGGTTTTGCGATAGTCATAATGTATTTCTGGAATTTTTCTAATTTTGGAAATTTAGAAGTATTTATGGAAATTTTTCAATTTTGGAAAGTCTAGAAGTATTTATGGAAATCTTCCACTTTTGGAAAGTTGGAAGTATTTATGGAAATTGATATTTTCCATAAATAAAATATTTGATTAGATTCTGGAAATTTGTTTCCTAATTTAATCATTAATTGATTTGGGAAATCAAATCTTAAAATATTTTATTTCCATTAGTAGTTTTAATGATTTAGGAAATTGGTTTCCTAAATAGATTTTCCTTAATCAAATAATTCCATGAATAAAATATGTGATTAGATTTGGAAATTTGTTTCCTAATTTAATTATGATTTGATTTGGAGAATCAAATCTTAAACATATTTTATTTCCATAAATAGTTGTGACATATAAGGAAATATATACATGACATAATTGTATGCCATGTAATTGCATTAGATGCATAACATTATGCCATGCGTGTCGTGACATGTAGATGTATGCCATGTATGTCATGCCATGTAGATAATAGTTATTTGCATGCAAAGAGGATGAGACATAAAAACCCTTAAACAATATTAAAGCCTACACCTTCCATTAATATGGTTAGAACCAGAGTTCCGTTTCTTGTTTGGGTTGTTGGACTCTCTCCAAGCCCGGCTCGAACCCGAATATGTTCAAACCATGGAATAGTTTAATACTAATATGGTAAGAGTCAGAGGTCAATCGTTAGCTTTGGTTGTTGGACTCTCTCCAAGCTGGGCTAATTGGTTGAATGCGCTCTAACCATATTAAAACTATGTCCCGATTAATGGGTTGGCTTTAACCTGGAGCATCGGCTTGTTGGACTCTCTCCAAGGTCAATGTAAAGGGAGGTGAAGTTGGGTGCTATGCATATGATGCATACTTGTTAATGTGTTAACAACCCGATGTATGTGTGAACATTCAATAAGTTGATAGCACATTGTGATAGTTGCATATACGTGATATGCAATCGGTATAGTTGATACCTACCATCGTAGTTATGAATGACTTGTTGGACTCTCTCCAAGGTTGTTCGTATCTATGATGGATATCAGCCCATTCGGAGATGGACCTACGATCTCCCGAAGTGATTTTGGGGTTTTTGAAATTCGAATAAATGAATGGGATTTATAAATGTATATTGATGCATTTTAAAATCATCTTTCTCATATATGCTCATTTTGTATTTCTAGGTCAATAAATTGATCATGACGTCTTTGAATTTGCGCACTATTTTGGATTCGAACAAACTGACTGGGCCTAACTTCCTGGACTGGCTTAGAAACCTGAGAATTGTTCTCAAGGCGGAAAAGCTTGCATATGTCCTTGAAGAGCCTCTTCCTGACCGTCCTAAGGACGATGCAACTCCTGACCAAATGTTGGTGTATCAGAAGCATGTGGCAGATTCTGAGCTGCCGAGTTGCATCATGCTAGCGGCGATGGTACCTGAGCTGCAAAAGTAGCATGAGCATATGGATGCTAATACTATGGTCTTCCATCTTCATGAGTTGTTCGATGAGCAAGCGAGATCCGAAAGGTTCGAGGTCTCTAGGCTCCTCTTCACCACGAAGATGCAAGAAGGTTCATCAGTAGTGCAGTTTGTGCTAAAGATGAACGGGTACATCGAGCGGCTAGCTACCCTCGGTTTTGTGATGGATCATGAGTTAAGTATTGACTTAATTCTGCATTGTTTGCCCAAGAGTTTCTCGCAATTTGTGATGAACTATCGGATGAACAAATTGGAATCCACCATTCCCGAGCTCCTCAATATGCTGAAGACTGTGGAGCCTTCTGTGAAGCATGAGGAGAAGGCGGTTCTGTTAGTTGATTCCTCAAAGAAGGGTTCTAAGAGGAAGGCAAAAGAATAGAAGAAAGGAAAGAACAAAAAGGCAAAGAAACCAGCGCAAAGGGCACTTGCCATCACCGTGGCAAGGAAGGCCACTGGCGAAGAAACCGCAAGATTTATCTTGAGTCCATGAAGAAGAAGAAGGCATCCGATGCCCCATCCTCTTCAGGTATCTTCGTTATTGATTGTCATTCTATTTCCTTAGACACTTGGGTATTGGATCTTGGGTGTAGCTCACATATATGTAATGACATCTGAGGGCTAAGGAATAGAAGAAGACTTGTCGGAGGAGTCAAATTTGCGAGTTGGCAATGGAGCAAAGGTTCTTGCTGCCATCGGAACTTATTCTTTGAAGCTCCTAGTGGACTAGTCTTGAGCGGACAATTGCTATTATGTTCCTTCTCTAATAAAGAACATTGTTTTATTTCTGTTTAAATAGAAATGGTTTCCATTTAACGTTTAGTAACAATTGTTGTTATATAACTTTAAATGGCGTACTTTATGGCTGGAACTTTGAGTAATGGCATTTATCGTTGGGCGTATCGGTGACATTTTCAATATCGAAGCGAGCAACAGCGTGCTCGAAGGATAATCAAATAGACTCCTATATGTGGCATTGTCGTCTTGGCCATATAAGCAAGAAACGCATGTCCGAATTACACCGATGTGGAATTCTGGAATCGTTTGAATTGGATTCATACGATACATGCGAATCATGCTTAAAAGGCAAGATGACTAAGTTACCTTTTACTGGAAAAGGTGAACGAGTGGGAGAGTTACTAGGTCTAATACATACTGATGTATGTGGACCTATGTCAACTCAAGCATTAGGAGGCTATAGCTACTTCATTACCTTCACCGATGATCACTCACGGTTTGGGTATGTGTTCTTGATGAAACACAAGTCTGAAGCCTTTGAAAGGTTCAAAGAATTCAGAAATGAAGTAGAGAAACAACATGACAAGAGTATTAAAATACTTCGATCGGATCGAGGTGGTGAATACTTAAGTCAAGAGTTTCTTGATTATCTAAGAGACAATGGCATATTGTCTCAATGGACTCCGCCCTATACACCACTGACATAATGGTGTATCCGAGGCGTAAGGACCTTGTTGGACATGGTCGGTCAATGATGAATCATGCAACTCTTCCCAAGTCCTTTTGGGGCTATGCACTTGACTTGTTTGAAGCGGAATGCCTACAGGTAGTCTCAACTACTCCATATGAGATATGGAATAGTAAGAAACCTCATGTATCTTACTTGAAGATATGGGGTTGTCTGCTTATGTGAAGCGGGTATGTCGAGACAAATTGGATGCTAAGTCGATAAATGTCTATTTATTGGATACCCTAAGGAAACAAGGGGTTACCAATTCTATCATCTGTGGAACAAAGGTGTTTGTTTCAAGGTATCTTTGTGTTTCTAGAGAAAGAGTTTCTCTTGCAAGAAAATAGTGGGAGTCGTCGAGCTTGAGGAGGCTCGAGAGACTCAAATAGACATTGATGAGATACAGGTGAAGCACAGCCTGAGACAACTCATAGTGATGAGCAATCAATTTGGACCTATTGTAACACCACATCTTCGTAGATCTGGTAGAACACGCATAATATTCACGAGAGATATGGATTTCTCATAAGTGAATCGAGCAGCGACGTGTTACTCATTGATGATGAGAGCCTACGGTTATGAAGAAGTCGACAAGTTCGAGAAAGGGATAAGTGGCTTGGTGCCATGAAGTCGGAAATGGATTCCATGTATGAAAACCAAGTTTGGAACTTGGTTGACCCACCTGAAGGGATAAATCCTATAGGGTGCAAGTGGGTTTTCAAGAAGAAAATCGACATGGATGGTAATGTGATTACCTATAAGGCTTGATTGGTGGCGAAAGGATATCGTCAAAAACAAGGTGTTGATTATGACGAAACCTATTCGCCTGTAGCTATGCTTAAATCCATTCGGATGCTCCTGGCCATAGCGGCTCATTATGATTATGAGATATGGCAGATGAATGTGAAAACACCTTTCCTTAATGGAAACCTGCTCGAGGACGTGTTTGTGATACAACCTGAGGGTTTCACATCGGTTGATAAAACCAAGGTATGCAAATTGCGACGATCCATTTATGGATTGAAGCAAGCATCCAGGAGCTGGAATATCCGTTTTGATGAGACAATCAAAAAGTTTGATTTCTCACAAAATCCAGACGAACCTTGGGTGTACAAGAAGGTTAGTGGTAGTGCAGTCGTATTCCTAGTATTGTATGTCGATGACATACTACTTATAGGAAATGATGTTTCAATCTTACAGTCAGTGAAGGTTTGGTTATCCAAGACATTCTCCATGAAAGACCTGGGAGAAGCAACCTACATCCTCGGGATTAAGATCTATAGAGATAGATCGAAATGGTTGCTTGGTCTTTCGCAGTCTACATATATAGACCGAGTGCTAAAGAGGTTTAGCATGTCGGAATCCAAGAAAGGTTTTCTACCCATCAGGCATGGGATACACCTTTCGAAGTCTATGTCCGCGCACAGAAGACGAGAGGAATTGCATGAGTAAGATTCCCTATGCATCCGCAATAGGATCTATCATGTATGCTATGTTATGTACGAGGCCCGATGTATCGTATGCTCTGAGTGTCACGAGTAGATACCAGTCCGATCCAGGAATGGATCATTGGGCGGCTGTTAAGACGATCCTTAAGTACTTGAGAAGAACTAAGGATGTGTTCCTAATATATGGAGAAGGGGACATGGTGATACGCGGGTATACGGATGCAAGCTTCCAGACAGACAAGGATGATTCCAGGTCTCAGTCTAGATACGTGTTCACCTTGAATGGGGGCGCAGTGAGTTGGAAAAGTTCCAAACAAGAGATTGTAGCGGATTCTACCACTGAGGCAGAATACATTGCAGCTTCGGAAGCAGCAAAGGAAGCGATTTGGATCAAAAAGTTCATTCATGAACTTGGTGTGATTTCGGCCATTGTTGAAGCAATACTGGTCTACTGCGACAACAATGGAGCAATTGCACAGGCGAAAGAGCCAAGGTCTCATCAACGATCCAAACATGTGCTTCGCCGTTATCATCTTATTAGAGAGATCATCAGTAGGAACGAAATACAAATCGAGAAAATTCCCACTGAAAGGAACTTAGCGGATCCCTTGACTAAGGCATTACCTCAAAATAAGTTTGAGGGTCATGTTCGACCTTATGGTATTGGATACCGTAGCGATTGGCATTAGGCCAAGTGGGAGTCTGTTAGTAATATATGAGAGATGTCCTAAGGCAATCGCCTTATGTATGAACCATTTATATGATAAATGAAGATTCACTATTTGAGTATACATGTTTTATGTATTTGATTGGATCTTAAACTCATTTACTGAATGTCCACGATACGATTCACAGCATGAGAGAATTTGTGATTGGATCACAACTAGTGAGTATCTCTACATGTGTAATTGTGATATATCAGAATTATCCCTAGTCGATGAATTGATGGATTTGGACACCATCAATTCTGTCGAGACTAGCACGAGGTATACTCCTTGGTGTATCCAAGCAGCTGATTCTCACTGGCTGGAGACATAGTGATGTCCGGAGTTAATCGTGGATGCTAGTTATGGTAACTAGTTCATTGGAGTGACCAGCCGTAAGACTTTATACGGTTCTCTGCATATATAGATATGTCAATGAAGTTCTTACTGTGGGTTAAGTGCGATGTTCCTTTGACTTGCGGTATTCAAGTCATCTTGATCATGGAGACTTATGCTTTGACATCTTAAGCAAACATCTCTAAGGAGATGTGGACCCGGGATGATTGGGTATAAGTCGAAGTGATCGAAGGTGTTTGAATAGCCTATAAAGGATTCACCACTCCTTGCGAGGAGATGTATACCCATGGCCTCTCGTCGGATTGTTACTAAAGTCTTTGGCCAAAGCATTACATGTTTAGAGTAAGGTACTCTTCGATACATGTGGAGTAACTAGAATCCGTAGGATGAGGAAATGATACTTGGGCTAGGTGTGACGTAGTCAGCCTAGTGGGGACTGACACAATAGACAATGTCCTGAACCAAGTGGGTATAAGATGAGTGAAGGGAATGGGGCACGAATCATTCGACCTACTGAAGGGTTTCAGAAATAGTTCTGGATCAACCGTTGATCTTTTCGGTTAATTGGAGATCATGATGTACAACTAGGTGCCACTCATGATCATTCTATAATTAATGGTTAATTATAGACGGCCAACATAAACCGAAAACCTATTTGGTCACACGCACAACGAGCGTAATCCAAAGGATTTAAAACGAGCTTGAGAATGGGATTCTCAGACCGAGAGAAACTAAGTTTGGTTGGACCAAACTTGAAGCGAGCATGAAATCGTTTCAGTCGCAATGGAAGCGTGGATGAGTCGTGTCTTATGAAGACATAATGGATGGACCAAAATCGTTTGGTTCTAATCCAATGGAGGAGAATAAACCAAAGGGTTCGGTTTATTTTAAACGAATGAACCAAAAGTTGGTTCGGTTCATTTTAACTTAAAATAAACCATCATGGTTTGGTTTTTTTTAACTTATCTTAATGGAGCAGGTTAACGGGCCTAATGGTTATGATCCAATAACTATTAAGAGAATTAGTTCTCTATAAAAAAGGGTTTTAGGGTTTGTTAAGCTCTAATGAAGAGGCAACCCTAGTTTGGCCGCCCACCTCATCTCCCCTTTTGAGTTGGCGCCAACTTCTCTTGCCGCCCAGCCCATAGCTCCTCCAACCGGCGTCCAGAAGGCTGCTTCCTTCCTCCTCGCCGGCGTCGAGCTTCTGCCGGAAGAGTTCCGGCGATCCTCCTTAGGTTTGGCATCAAGATGAGCACTTGGCTTCCTTGTTTTGGCCGGCGCCTACTCCTCCACCAAGCTGTCCAGTTTTCTTGACAGCTTCTTCTCCTCTCGTCGGAGCGTCGTTTGGACGACGGTTAGAGCTCTGACAGCGGTTAAATTACCGGGGATTCGATCTCCGGTAATCCTCTGAAGTGGAGGACGAAGGATTCGTCAATCGGTTGACGAATACCTCTCCGGAGAAGCGAGTTTTGAGGACTCGTCTTAGGATCCGAATTTGGATTCGGATCGTGATCATCTCTCGATCACGTCGTAGTCATTCCGAGGAACTCGGCGTGGATACGGATAGAGACGATTCTAGCGAGGATCGTTCCGGTTGATGTCGTTCCCGTTACACGTCATACGAAAGGTATAACGTAGATAAATTTCCTTTTATTGCAAATTTAAATTTACGGTTATGTCTACACTTGTTGTAATATGCATGCGTGTGTTGTGTGTGTTGTAATAAATAGGAGTATTTATTATTTTTATTGCTTCCGCTGTGTTCATGTTTACGAAACATGATCGAACACACACACGCCGCGGTGCCGGAAACCCAACACGGTTGAGATTAAATCCCTAGATACGATAGTGGAGATTGAAGGAGGCTTAAGCCTAACTCTATAAATAAGGCATAAGGGGGTGGGCGGCAAGATAATAGAAGGGGATTAGGGTTTTTGTGCGGCAAGAGGCTTGGAGGCTTGGGCGGCCACAATTTTAGAAAAAAAATTTCTTCTTCTTCCTTAGGTGGCCGGCACCCATCCTCTCTTCTTCTCTCCTTGTTTTTGTCAGCGTCCAACCTTCTTCCCTTCATCCGTTGCCGGTGGCATGTTTTAGTGAAAGCCCTAGAGCCAATCATGTGATGATTGTTGTATGGACTTTTTTGTATCATATTCTTATTTATAAAGGCATGATTATTATATTTACTTGTATTGGTGCCAAATAACTAAATATAATAATGTCCTAGAGTAGTAGGTTCTTATCTATATCTATCGATTGGTTGAATTGATAATGAGATGATATAGAGAACACTACTCTTAATCATTTCTAGTCAAGTATTAACATTCAGGGACAATTTTAATGCGTAGAGACTAGTATGTAGGTCAACTCGATGAATTGATCTCACAATTCATGGATATGAGATATCAAGTTGACACATGGGTATACGTTAGAGAATGTATACTGAATGACCCGCCATGAGAAAGTATCGTGGATCGTTATATGAGTGTCATATACTTTCTCATGTGGCTATAAGTATGACTATTAGTCCTTAGACCTGAAGTCACCATGGTTCCCTACATAAGGAGTTGCATACTTTGGCTTCGTCAAACGTCACCCATAAATGGGTGGACTATAAAGGCGTTTACTGGGTATGTAACAAATTATGCGGAGGGATGTGAGTGATGTAGATGGGATCTATCTCTCCTATATGACGGGAGTGACATCGTTATTCTTGATAAAGTGAGACCACGAAGTGCATGGCCATGCCCAAATGAGTCAATATGAGATATTGAACTCATTTGATTAGAGTGAGTCTACTTGGAGTTCAAGATATAGATTGTACCGAGGATGACATGGTCTATGCCTCAATTGGTCAATCTAGATGTCAAGGATAGGGGGACATTGTCACATATTGTGAGAGTCACAATTAGTAGTCACAAAGGTGATGTTGGAGCTCAACATTCTTGTAACTTGGGTAGCAATGATGTGTTGCTAGATATCGCTCATTGCTTATGTTCGTATATCGGTTTAGGGACATTGCCAACGTTACAAGAACCTATAGGGTCACACACAAAGGGCAATTACATGGAGATTAGGTTCATATGATGAACCATGAGGATTAGGTTCATGGGATGAACCAAATTGGATTAAGAGTAATCCTAATTAGACTAATTGAGTTGGACTCAATTTGATTCAAGTGTTGAATGAGTCTAATTTAGATTTGATTCATCAAATCAATTTAAATTAATGAATAGAGATTCATTAAATTAAATTGACTTGAATCAAATGGTTGGATTTGATCAACCATGGGAGATAAGAGGTAAAGTTTGACTTGATTTGAGAGGGAAGATGAAAGGTCAAGTTTGACATAACCAAAAGCCATGTCATGATGATGACTTGGCATGGCCGGCAAATGATGATGTTCCACATCATCATTGACTTATCATGTGGTGCCACCATATGAGGGAGACCAAGAGCTATTGGCTCTTGGAGTTACATGCATGCATGTAACCCCCCAAGAGATGGTGGCCGACAACTTATTCCATTAGATGGAATTGATTTTGTGAGTTACTCCAACTTCATCTTGTTCCTTGGATCATCTTCCTCTCAAGCTTGCTCTCCCATCCCTCTCCTTGGCTGAAACTTCTAAGGGTGCTAACACACTCTAGGTTTCTTTTCTCCACCTCTTGCTTGTGTGGATACCAATAGACGAGTGTGCACTTGACACTCTAGAGTTCCGACAAGCTATTTGGACGAGCGAGATTTGCGAAGGGCTTCGTATCGAGGGTAAGACTCTCATCTTATAGATCTAAGGTAGATCTAGGTTTACTTAGCACATACATTTTATTATTTTAATATATATCTTCGCACGGATCCGTGGCGGACTTTCGGGGTTTCTACAATGCAAAAAGCTGTTTTTGCGGCTCGGAAAGTCAAACAGGTGTATCAGAGGCATGTGCGAAGCATGTATGTGTTTCATTTTTGTAGTTTTTGTATTAGATATAAAAATTATATATTTTTATGTTTCTGTAAATTTCCTATTTTTATCGAATTTTTGGATATTTTTCTCGAAGAGTCGAAGCAACGAGTGTTGGAACACTTGCAGGCATCAACCATCGAGAAAAACTCTCCGAAACGGTGAGTTCTCGCTTTAGGTTTTTGGGATAGCGACTTAAGTCACTTTAAGATCATAGTAGGGACACTCGAAAAGTTTATTTTGTGTGTAGGAGCGCTGCCCCTATCCCCAAAAGACGCCTTGTCCCGCGATCGCGCCTGGAAACCGCTTAGCGGGACAGTTACGGAGAGGTGACTCATAAAATTGAAAGAAAATAGGAATAATTATAGAAATTTTTTGTAAAAATACATAATTTAGAATTATGTATAATACTGTGATTGTCATGGCCCAAGAACCCAAATATGATTGGATGATGATAAATTGTTATTCATAATACGACCTGCATGCTGTTTTTGTGGTTGTGCATGTTGTATAGTGTATGTGACATGCGCGTCGTACCTCTTCTTTTGAAATTTTAGTTGTAAATAGTTTTAGACTCGAATGTAACTCGAGTTTCATATTTGTAATATACAAAATAGAGCGGTGGAAAGTCCACTTGTAGACGAAGTTACGAGAAGGGTGCCGACGACACATGACGGTCAAAGGAAGCGCTTGGAGAAGCCGCTAGCCCTAGGTTGACCATCCGATCTTCTCATTGGCTTGAGAAGATCGTAGTAGGGCCATGACCACATCACAGTGAATTATATATATATATATATATATATATATATATATATATATATATATTTGATTTCGCTTGTATGTATGTGATGCATGCTAGTAGAATAATGCTTGTATGTATGTGATGCATGCTAGTAGAATAATGCTTGTATGTATATGATGCATGCTAGGATATTTTTCTTGTATGTATATGATGCATGCTAGAATAATGCTTGTATGTATGTGATTCATGCTAATATAGGATAATAAAGGCCTTAATGCGTTTATGATACACATTACGATTAGATTAGATCTTAATCGAATCAACTCGTAAATGTCTACCAAGTCCTTGATACCCATCACTAACTCGATCATTTATAGTTGTTGAATCTGCCAAAGCAGAGAAACGCATATTATCTTGGTAGGGTGCGGAGGGACAATCTTGGTCCCGCCTATCATGGCTTGGGTTAGAGTAAGCTCAATTAGATTGAGTAAAACTAGTTAACTCAATTGGATCGAGTAGAACTATAGGCATATTCCAACCGTTGGAAAGATAGGATAAGATCGCATTTACACTAAATCTTGGGCAATTTAGCCAAAGCTAACTCAAGGTCTTTTGTAAATGTGGGTCTTGATATTATAAACAAGATTGCATCGAGATGTAATTGGTAATGTGTTACCCACCGATTGTACTAAGTCTTGGGAGATTTAGCCAAACTAAACTCAAGGCTTAGTATGATGTGGATCTTGTCCCGCAAGAATTATAGCTAGTTTGTATGAATCTAGTAATGTGGTTTGACCACATCCATAACTCGATTCTACAAAATTCCTATAATTCAGTGGGAGCATCATTTGATTAAAGGCCTAATTAAATGATAAAAGGAATATGATATTAATTCTCTGCATTGTATGTTGTAGATTATTATGTCGACAAACATGAACACACTCTCTCTGTGTTCTGTCCTTGAGAAGAACAACCTCAATGGAGCAAATTTCTTGGACTGGTACAGGAACCTGAGAATTGTTCTCACCCTAGAAATGAAACTGTACGTCCTGGAGCAGCCCATTCCGGAGGCACCTCCAGCCACTGCCTTGCAAGCTGACAAAGATGATTACAAGAAGCATCAAGATAATGCATTAGATGTGTCATGTCTAATGCTCGTGACCATGAACTCTGAGCTTCAGAAGCAACATGAGTTCATGAATGCTTATGATATGGTTGAACATCTTCGTCAACTATATCAAGGACAAGCAAGGCACGAGAGATATAAAGGCTCTAATACATTGTTTGGGTCCAAAATGCAAGATGGGACTCCCGTAGGTCCATATGTACTCAAGATGATTGGGTACGTAGAAAACCAATAGAGATTGGGATTCCCCCTTGGCCAAGAGCTGGCCACTGACTTGATCTTGTAGTCTTTGCCGCAAAGCTACAATCAATTTATCATGAATGAAATTAATAAGTCACTGCCTAGGATGCTCAGCATGTTGAGAACTGCTGAGCTCAACCTTAAGAAGGGAAAAACTTACACCATTTTAATGGTGCAAAAGAAGAAAGGCAAGGGCAAGCCTAAAGGTAATGGAAAGTCCCAAGCCAAGGGCAAAGGCAAGGAACTGAAACCCAAAGAGCGGTGGCCAAGGAAGGGGCTTACTTCCACTGCAAGGAAGCTGGACACTGGAAGCGTAACTGCAAGGCATACCTGGAAGATCTTAATAAGAAGAGAAGTGAGACTTCTACTTCAGGTATAAATGTTATAGAAGTCAATCTATCTATTTCTTCATCATGGGTATTAGATATCGGATGTGCATCTCACATTTATACCAATGTGCAGGCGCTGAGAAATAGTAGGGCATTGACAAAGGGCGAGGTGGACCTACGAGTTGGCAATGGAGCACGAGTTGATGCTGTTGCATTAGGAACTTATGATCTATCTCTGCCCTCTGGGCTTGTACTACAAATAGATGAATGTTGTTATGTGTCTGCTTTAACTAAGAACATAATTTCGATTTCTTGTTTGGACAAGAAAGGATTTACATTTATAATAAAGAACAAATGTTGTTCAGTTTATTTAAATGATATGTTCTATTGCAGTGCACCTCTAATGAACGAACTCTACTTTCTAGACTTAGAGAGACCTATCTATAACATAAGTACCAAAAGGTTCAAGTCAAATGAGTTGAACCAAACCTATCTCTGGCATAGTCGCTTAGGTCACATAAATGAGAGTCGCTTATCCCAGCTCCATTAGGATGGGCTGCTGGACTCATTTGATTTTGAATCATATGAGACATGCGAGTCTTGCCTTTTAGGCAAGATGACCAAGACTCCCTTTAGGGACACAGCGAAAGAGTAACAGACTTGTTAGGACTTATACATAGTGATCTATGTGGCCCTTTCAATGTTGCTGCTAGAGGTTGTTACAGGTACTTCATTATATTTACTGATGAATTTAGTAGATATGGTTATGTATATCTTATGACACATAAATCAGAATCCTTTGAAAAGTTCAAAGAATTCAAGAATGAAGTACAAAACAGCTTGGCAAGAGTATTAAGATACCTCGATCAGATCGAGGTAGTGAATACCTTAGCCATGAGTTTCGTGACTATCTAGCTGAGTGTGGGATTCAAATCCCAACTCACTCCTCCTGGAATACCACAGTGGAATGGTGTATCCAAAAGGAGGAATCATAGCCTATTAGATATGGTACGATCTATGATGAGTCACACAGATCTTCCTATATCCTTTTAGGGATATGCTCTAGACACAACAATCTTTACCCTTAACCGTGTACCATCTAAGGCTTTGATAAAGACACCATATATGATATGGACAGGGAGAAATCCCAAGATGTCTTTCATGAAGATTTGGGGTTGTGAGGCTTACGTTCGACCTCAAGTCTCAGACAAACTCGGACCCAAATCGGATAGGTGCTATTTTGTTGGATATCCCAAGGATACAAAGGGATATTACTTCTACATTCCTGGTTAGCAGAATGTTTTTGTAACAAAGACTGAGATTTTTCTAGAAAGGGATTTTGTTTCTAGAAAAACTAGTGGGAGTAGGTTCAATCTCGAAGAAATTCAAGATAAGGACCATAACACAGAGGCCTTGATGGAGGATGAACAGGAACCACAAAGTGTTGTGGGTGATGAGATTGTTGCACAAAGAGTTGTGGTACAACCACCTGTTCATGTAGACTTACCTCTTCGCAGGTCTGATATGGTACATCGTCAGCCTGAGAGATACTCATTTCTCTTGTCTGACCATGATGACGTTATGCTCATTGAGAATGAGCCTACCTCCTATCAGGAAGCTGTGATGAGCCCAGATTTTGAGAAATGGCTAGACGCCATGAGATCCGAGATGAAATCCTTGTACACCAACCAAGTATGGACTTTGGTTGATCCACCAGAAGGGGTCAGACCCATTGGGTGTAAGTGGGTCTTTAGGAGAAAGACTGCCATGGATGGACTTACGCATACCTATAAGGGTCGATTGGTGGCTAAAGGTTTCAAGCAAATTCATGGTATTGACTATGATGAAACCATTTCTCCAGTGGCGATGTTTAAGTCCATTCGGATCTTGCTTGCTATTGCAACATACCACGATTATGAGATCTGGCTGATGGATGTCAAAACTATGTTTCTGAATGGAAACTTACTCGATGATGTGTACATGACACAACCTGAGGGTTTTGAAGATCCACAGCATACTGGGAAAGTATGCAAGCTGCAAAGGTCCATTTATGGGCTAAAGCAAGTCTCTCGCAGCTGGAATCTTTGATTGCATGATGCGATCAAACAGTTTGGTTTCATCAAGAATAAAGATGAACCCTGTCTCTACAAGAAGGTTAATGGGAACACAGTTATCTTTCTAGTATTGTATGTGGATAACATACTACTCATTGGGAATGACATCCCTTCGCTATAGTCTGTAAAGACTTGGCTGGGGATGTGCTTCTCATTGAAGGACTTAGGTGAAGAAGCTTGTATTCTAGGCATCAAGATCTATAGAGATAGATCTAAGAGATTGCTTGGCCTAAGTCAGAGTACATACATTGACACGGTATTACTACGGTTTGCCATGCAGAATTATAAGAAGGGACTTCTACCGATGTCACATGGTGTGAGTCTTTCGAACACTCAAAGTCCCTCTTCTAGAGAGGAGAGGGACCGCATGGATAAGATCCCTTACGCATCTGCTATAGGATCTATCATGTACGCCATGCTGTGTAGTCATCCTGATGTCTCGTATGCTTTGAGCATGATGAGTAGATACCAGTCACTAGAGAGCAGTCATGTTTTTCTTGAATGGTGGCGCTGTGAGCTGGAAGAGTTCGAAGCAGGAGACAGTTGTTGATTCTACAACAGAAGCCGAGTATATTGTTGTATATGAGGCAGTAAAAGAGGCAGTTTGGATCCGCAAGTTCATTACTGAGGCTGGGGTGGTTCCTAGCATAGCAGATCCCATAGAGCTCTATTGTGACAACAATGGAGCGATTGCACAGGCTAAGGAACCTCGCTCACATCACCGGACCAAACACATACTACTTCCATCTCATTCGAGTGATTATTTATAGAGGAGATGTGAAGATTTGCAGAGTACCCACAGAGGCTAACATCGCAGATCCCTTGACCAAGGCTTTGGCACAGAAAAAGCATCATGGTCACACTAGGTCATTGGGTATTAGATACTACGGTGATTGACACTAGTGCTAGTGGGAGATTGTTAGTGAAAGTCCTAGAGTCAATCATTTGATGATTGTTCTATAGACTTTATTGTATCATATTCCTATTTATAAAGGCATGGTTATTATATTTACATGTATTGGTGCCAAATAACTAAATATAATAATGCCCTTGAGTAGAAGGTTCTTATCTATATCAATCAATTGGTTGAATCGATAATGAAATAATATAGAGAACACTACTCTTAATCATTCCTAGTAAAGTATTAACATTCAGGGACAATGTTAATGCGTAGAGACTAGTATGTAGGTCAACTCGATGACTTGATCTCACAAGTCATGGATATGAGATATCAAGTTGACACATGGGTATTCGTTAGAGAATGTATATTGAATGACCCGCCATGAGAAAGTATCGTGGATCATTATATGAGTGTCATATACTTTCTCATGTGGCTTTTAGTATGACTATTAGTCCTTAGACCTGAAGTCACCATGGTTCCCTAGATGAGGAGTTGCATACTCTGGCTTCGTCAAACGCCACCCGTAAATGGGTGGACTATAAAGGCGATTACTGGGTATGTAACAAATTATGCGAAGGGATGTGAGTGATGTAGATGGGATCTATCCGTCCTATATGACTGGAGTGACATCATTTTTCTTGATAGAGTGAGACCACGAAGTGCATGTCCATGCTCAAATGAGTCAATATGAGATATTGAGCTCATTTGATTAGAGTGAGTCTACTTGGAGTTCAAGATATAGATTGTACCAAGGATGACACGGTCTATGCCTCAATTGGTCAATCTAGATGTCAAGGATAGGGGGACATTGTCACATTTTGTGAGAGTCACAATTAGTAGTCACAAAGGTTATGTTGGAGCTCAACATTCTTGTAACTTGGGTAGCAATGATGTGTTGCTAGATACCGCTCAATACTTATGTTCCTAAATCGGTTTAGGGACATTGCCAACATTACAAGAACCTATAGGGTCACACACAAAGGGCAATTAGATAGATATTAGGTTCATATGATGAACCATGAGGATTAGGTTCATGGGATGAACCAAATTGGATTAAGAGTAATCCTAATTAGACTAATTGAGTTGACTCAATTTGATTCAAGTGTTGAATGAGTCTAATTTAGATTTGATTCATCAAATCAATTTAAATTAATGAATAGAGTTTCATTAAATTAAATTGACTTGAATCAAATGATTGGATTTGATCAACCATGGGAGATAAGAGGTCAAGTTTTACTTGACTTGAGAGGAAAGATGAAAGGTCAAGTTAGACTTGACCAAATGCCATGTCATGATGATGTTCCACATCATCATTGACTTATCATGTGGTGCCACCTCATGAGGGAGACCAAGAGCCTTTGGCTCTTGGAGGTACATGCATGTATGTAACCCCCCCAAGAGATGGTGGTCGGCCACTTATTCCATTAGATGGAATTGATTTTGTGAGTTACTCCAACTTCATCTTGTTCCTTGGATCATCTTCCTCTCATGCTTGCTCCCCCATCCCTCTCCTTGGCCGAAACTTCTAAGGGTGCTAGCACACTCTAGGTTTCTTTTCTCCACCTATTGCTTGTGTGGATACCAATAGAGGAGTGTACACTTGACACTCTAGAGTTCCGGCAAGCTATTTGGACGAGCGGGATTTGCGAAGGCCGTCGCATCGGGAGTAACACTCTCAACTTCTAGATCTTGTTGGATCGGATCGATACGAATGGCCGGCTAGAGGGGGGTGAATAGCCCTCGTTCGTTGGATGTCGTATTTTGCTCGTCTACGAAAACGTTAGCGCGAGCGGAAGCAATAAACTAAGACAAGCAAATAGAAGTAAAACAAAGACAATACAAACACGGAGATATAACGTGGTTCACGGCTACGCCGCTAATCCATGGTCTGATTCGTCCACGGTGAATCACTCCGAAACCCAATCACTATTGGTCTCTCCTTTGCACCAAGCTAGGTGGAGGTAACCTTTACAAACACTCCTCTTACAAATAGAATGGAAATAAGCTTGAGTAAGAGGATGGAAAGCTTTATGGAACTTTGGGAGAGTATTAGAGCATAAGCATTAGCCTCCCAAACCCTTACCCCCTTCCTTTTTATAGAGGAAGAGGGTTTCTTCCGTTGACAGGATCACCGATGATGCCTCGATCGACCGACCGATCCCGTGAGTCGCTGCCCAATAACGGCCGCTTTCACGTTGGATTCCATCAAGCGGTATTGGCATCACCGATCGATGGGACCATCGATCGATGCTCGATCAATCGAGTGCTCGGTGAGTCGACTCCATTCTGCGGTTCCATCGATCCATCACGATCGCTTCCCGGCGATCATTGCCGACATCGATGGCCGATCGCTCCATGGCAATGATCGCTGCCCTAAAACCGGTCTTATACCACCGATCAACCCATCGACTAGAAGCGATCAGCTGCCATGACATGGCAGTCGACTGGTGTCGGGAAAACCCATCCGACACTTGGCCAAATGGCCAAGTTTCACCTAAGAGCTACCCTTCCCGGGTTACAATCGCTCACTCTCATCTCTCGGAGTCTCTCGCCTTCGAAGTTCTCTTCGTTCTCGGCCACGTCCCTCGGCAGCATCAGGCGCACGGCTCTGCAATGCTCCTTCGCGTCTCTTGCCTCGAAGTCTACTTCCTCCGGCTTCACTCCAAGCTTCTCGTCCGGCGGTCCCTCGGATGCTCCAAGCGCACGGCTTCCGCAAAGCAATCCTTCACCGACTCAAGGCCCGAGTGATGAGTTGGTGAAACTCGCCATGGCTCCATGTGCGAATTACTAAGTCCTGCACGACTTCAACGCACATATCAAATCAACAATACCAACCTAACTTAAACCCTTTGCCACACCATCAAAACCATATCACGGCAAGAGATTGCCCTAATAGATCTAAGGTAGATCTAGGTTTACTTAGCACATACATGTTTTTATTTTAATATATCTTCGCACGGATCCGTGGCTGGACTTCCGGGGTTTTTGCAACGCAAAAAGTGATTTTTGCGGCTCGGAAAGCTAAACAACAAGAGTTAGGGTCTTCCCTTGGAGCTTTTGGCCGATGCCCTTCCTCCTTATCTCTCACTTTGGCTGGCGGCAAGCATCAATCTTGGAGCTCGATGGTCAGTTAAAAGAAGGAGAAGAGTTTGGATTCTATATTTCCTCTTGTTCAGAGCGAGCATGGAAAGGAAGATTGGTGATCTAGGAGGCTTCGACTTTTGGAAGATCGTCGCCCACACGACGTCCAAATGGAGATAGGACATACGATAGAAGACATAGAGGTAAACAAGAGGTATAAATCTTGTTTTGCTTTCCTTTTTGTGTCATTGTATATTGTATGAATGGCATGTGGCTAATTTACTTGGACCCCGAATACAAACACAAAAATTGATGATCCGTATATCGTCTATTCCGCAGCTATTCGTAGAATAGAGGTGGGTGGCTTGAACAACAAGTTTATTCAAGTGGCCACTCTAATCGAATAGCACGATGATGAAACGGTAGCTTGGGTAATCCCTCCTTATCAAGGATAATTTTTTTTTTATCCTGAGACGTAGAAGGCATCGCCATGAACAAGCGACTGTGTTGTGGGAAGCGAAGTTTCCTACCTTCACTTATAATATAAAAAGATATTTCCATTAGTATGAGGTCTTTTAGGTAATGCCCAAAAATAAAACCATGAGGGCTTAGGCCAAAAGTAAACAATATCATGCCATTGTGAAGATATATGAATCTTATAGCCACTAATAGGTTTAACCTTTGGTTGACTATATGGATTTGACTATATGTTGACCATATGACTAGTGGATGATTGGGATATCCAAAGTCATATGGGGGAGATTATTTGGGGGAGATTGTTAGAGCAATCAACCTCAGAAGTCCAAGTTTTGATACTTGTCATGAAAAGCGCAAGTCATGGGTACTTGACAATGGTAATGTCCAAAGGTACAATCTTGGTAGCATAAATCTAAGTGTGTAGTCTTGACAGCGTAAAGTCTAAGTGAACTTTGGCAATTGGAAAGTCCAAGGGTAAGTTTTGTGGCGTAAAGTCCAAGCATGGGTATTAGCGGTATAAGTCCAATTGGATCTTGGCAATGTGGAAGTCCAAGGGTGAGTATTTGACAGCGTAAAGTCTAAGCATGGGTCTTGGTGGCATAAGTTTAAATGAACCTTGGCAAAAGACTCGGTTAGCAGAACATAGCCGATGGAAGCACCATAAGGCTAACACAAAGGATGAAGAGTCACGAACTCGAGGGATCTGAGAGGCGTGAGGCTAATAGAGGTGGCTAGAAGGCCTAGGTCTAGCCTATGTGTGAGTATCAAATATTATGAGATAATACTTGGGTTAAACCTCATGTTTGAGGTCACAAATTGACTATGGTATTGGAGAAGTCGATTGGTCGAGTGTTTGACACTCAGAAGCCTAGTTGACTCAGAGCAGTAAACTATAGTTATGCCCCAGTCATTGGTTAAGTATTCGACTGAGGCTTGACTGCTGATCTGTGGCTTTGACAGTCGACTGCTAGGGTCGAGCAGTTGACTAGTCCACAAAAGTCAATTGCTAGAGTAGAGAAGTCGGCTGGAATTAAGTGGCCAATGCATAGAATATTGAGTAGTCGACTGCTAGCCCATGGCAATCGACTGGTGACTATGGTAGTCGATGGCTAGGTTAGGACAGGCGACTGATGGCCTATTTTTTGATGTGGATTAAGCCATTGTGAGGCAATGGCTAAGGGTTCAGTCGACTACTAGGTAAGAGCAATTAATTGGAAGGTGGAGAATTAGCCCAAGCTGAGTTAAAAAGGAGCTCGATGGAAGGATTTAGAGCAGTCGGTTTTTAGTAATTTAGGAGGGGATTTGTTGTTGCATTCCAGACCTTTGAATCTCATTCAAAGCAACTAAAGTGCAATCAATCAAAAGCATAATTGGTAAAGTGTTTTCACTTGTATTTCTTATTTGATTTGTGTTTGATGCATTTGGTTATTATTTACTATTATAATCATTTTGTACGAGATTTCTCCACCTTTGGCAGTCACTTGTATTTCTTCTTTTCTTATGCTTGTATTTTGTTTTCGTTTATGTTTCATTTCTATATTCCACTACGCATTGACGAATTATTGACAATCATTAATATGATCGAATCGATGAAATCATAAAATTTCTATTCACCCGTTCTAGTGAGATCATCGAATCATTTACACAAAGCATAGAAGGTTTTTTAGTCGATTGGGCAGTTGACTGATGGCTTAGCAGTCGACTAACGGTAATGGCAATTGACTGGCCGAGTGTCCGTTGGGCGAAAGTCGACGTAGATTAGTCCATTGTGAGACAACGGATAGGTGGACAGTCGACTCCTGGGCGAAAAATCAACCCTATGTAAATTATAAAAGGAGGCTTCAATGGAAGGTTGAAGGAGCCGGTTCTTGGAAGTTTGAAGGAGAAACCCTGCTGTGATTTCAAACCTTCAAGGGAATCCAAATCAACAAGCAATCAAAAGCGCACTTGTAAAATAGTTTGTTTTGTAATCTTTCATTTTGCTTTGTATTTGGTTTGCTTATTCTTTCTTAATCTCATTATAAGAGGTTTCTCTGTAGGATCGAATTATACTTAGAGAGGGGTGAATCTTGGTGTTCATAATTTTCTTTTATATTTAAAAATATTTCTTTCACTTTTAAAAAGATATTAGAGTAATGCAGTGAAAATATAGTAATGACAAGTACTCAAGGTTTTTACTTGGTTCACAACCCTAGCAGGTTGCTGCTCCATGGCATGTAACCCCTCCTAGGGCTACCTATCAGGTAATCACTAAAAGACCCTCCGAATTGAGAACTCTCAAACTCAGAGGGGTTCACTTTTACAAAAGATAAGGGTAAATAGCTACTTTCCCTTTATAATTTAAGCACAAATAAGCTAAAAGAAGTTCACAAGAGTTATACCAACATTTCTTTAGATGAACGTGTCAATGTTTTGTAGATGACGAATGATGTCGACGCCACTTTGAGGTATTAGATTTGATTAATTTGGAGCTAGTCCTCCATTTCTTTTATAAGTATTTTCAAGTTGATTGGAACACTGTCCAGTTGACTCTAAATTATCCTATCGATTTGGTAATCCGGGCTTCCCAGTTGATGGACCTGGTTCAATCGATTCCAAGATGGCTAGCTCTGATCGTTTGCTGTTTGGAAAACTTCCTAGCCTAGTCAACTGAACCTCTCCAGTCTACTAGAATGCTTGTCATCTCAGTAATAGGATCTCCAATCGATTGACAACCTTCCTTGCCAACTCAGCATCCCAATCGACTGGATCATACTCAGTCAACTGAATCTGAGGTGCTTGGAATCTTCCCAATCGCCTGGAGATCTTTAAAGCTACATTATCATAATACACAATATAATATGATGTGGCAGTAGTAATTGACATGTCTAGAGAGTATGCCGAGCCTAAAAAGTAGATCGCATCTCCCCTGTATGTGATACAATTCTCTGTTGATACAAGCCTTTGGGACATAACCACACAAAATAAAATGATACTACCACATAATACAACCAGAAAGACACAAAAATGCACACTGGTGCGACTCTAAGACACTAAACAAAATATGATTTAAACCAACATCCAAACCAAAAGCATCATAGAAGCCAAATAAAACCTCACATACATGACTATAATATAAAAGCAGTAGTCGAACAAATATGAATTAAACTCCAAATGCTTGGTGTGAAATGGGATTTGCTAGTGGAGCTCCAAGCATCCTAGAAATCTTCTACCTGTTACTTAGACGACAAGAAAACCCAGGGTATGTGATGGTGAGTATAAAACTCAATAGTAAAGAATAGATAGTGCATGAACTAAATAAATGTAAGGAGATCAATAGATATATAGTGTAAAAGTACAATAGATAATCACCAGTATATTATAACCCATGTGTATACTAAAAGAACAACTGAACAACATAAGGTCCTGACATACCTGAAGACTACAATGCTACAACTCATACCACCTATGCACATATACCATAATATGGAAAAACAACATTACCTATGTATTCAACAAACTTCCCTACGGACGTTCTATAACAAGTAGAACAACATACCTGGTCCATCCCGTACCACATCAGGATACAGGTCAAAGCTGTACAATAATCCGACCAATGCATACACTAGTATCCCACAAAAAACCAACATAGAATATGTAATAACATGCAAGATGATGTACAACCAAATACAGCAAACATAGCACAAACAAATGCAACAACACAACAAGCATAATATGTAGACTATATCTATTAACACTGCTCACACTCACACAGATATATATATATATATATATATATATATATATATATATATATATATATATATATATATATATATATATATATATATATATATATATATATATATATATATATATATATATATATATTTATGTAAATGCCCTCACACGTGGCAATGCAAATGCATGGTCATGCCTGCGCACCCCACTCGCTACCACGACCCCAGTGTGCCCTTGGTGGCACGACATGACAATTGTCCCAACTCAACAACAACCACTACTCTCGATTGGCTGAGTGGGCAGTATGAATAAGTAGAGATAAGCTAAAGATCTATAAGATAGACAATGGGGGTCCCTACTGCTGGCCACTCCGACTGACACTACCCATGAGTGGTCGAGTGCCACACACCTAGGACAACTGCATGCAACTCCAACTACCACTATCAATAGTGGCTGTGTTCGGCACAACAAATGAACTCCCCTCACACCAGTTACTACTATCACGAGTAACCATGAAGGCAGGATGACTGACGACTCTCTCAACCATAAGGGAGACCAAGTCGCCAGCATGCATGTTAATGGAATGTATGCACAATTACACACATATACATCCACAACACACTCTCTATCCAATAGAGAGTCATAAACAACTGACAGTCAACCATGCTAGGACCACAAGTCCAAAGCAACCCACTTTCGACCATCTACCAAACATAGATCCATGATCCATATTAGACGCACAATGTAAAGGGATATAACACGACAATCCACTCCACATACTGACAACAACCCACTTATCTATGCACCGATGGCCAGATCCACCATAGATGCACCACGTAAATGTGTGTGATACAACAATCGATCCCACCATCAAAATCATGACCTAATCCTAGATGTAACACAATGACTAAAGTTGAATCCACACTGTGCCCTAGTAACATGCACTTAAATGAACCTCTACAAGCCAACTTACAATAGAGTCTATAATCTATAACAGTGATGAACGAACTGTAAGATAATAACAATGCATCTCAAAGTACAAAGGTGATGTGAGCAAAACATATAGGGTTTTTAGGAGTAGTTTTCGCTCACATCTCATTGCATTGTGCATTAGTTTCATGCATATGTTATGCTATTTTAACATGCATTGCCTATTTTCTGTTTTGGAGGCATGCTCGTTGCACTTTTGTGTGTAGGTTATCCTTTCGGATGAAAAAGATGCATTTTCAGAGCAAAAAAAGGATATTTCGCAGCTAGACACAGAATGGGACATGGTCAGGGCATGTGGATTCACACGGTCGTGTCCAATGGGCGAGATCTGCACCCTAGGGCCACACACGGCCTAGCCATGTAGAAACACACGGTCGTGTGGTGGCCCGATGGATTTGCGCGACTAGGGTTTTTTCTGGATTTTGCAACGGTCTGAGGCAATGTCTATATAGGGATGACTCCGCCCAAACCCTAAGGGGGAGGCACGATGGCTAGGACGACACACTGAAGCCCTAAAAAGCTTCGATAACTCGCAACGGGGAGGAGGAACGTCGCCGGAGGTCCACACCTTGCAACACAATGCCGGAGAGAAGATCATGGAAGCATTGTATATCTCTATTACTGCGTTTCATTCCTTATGTATTAAAACTTAGACATGCTTTGTGATTCTTCCTTTGTATACATGGAGTAGAAATTTTGATTCTAGGATTAGGGAGTAGCTTGTGTTCATAAATAATGTTGGTTCATGTTAAATTCTTCCCATGAGTTTGATTTGACAATTGGTAGTTGCTCTTTACTATATCTATGCATATTTGACTTTCTTTATGCTGTGCTTAGGCGATACGAGGGGTGACAACCATCGTAATCTAAAATTTAGGAGATTTGATTAAGGAACCTAGGGGTAAACCTGATCTCCTACAACTGCAGAGAGAAGTGTGTGGTGGAATTGGAAACGATCCACGGTAGGGATTGATTTGGTATCCTCGTACCGTCTATCCCGTCCTTGTAGGCAGAGATAGCTCCCGGTGAATGCGGTGGCTCTACGGGAGAGTGTATGATGTCCCTTCCACAAAACCATAGGTAAACGTCTAGACAACGCCAATTGATAACATTGTTCTGTGATACGCAAGTGAAACTGAAATCCTAGAATCACCTTTGAAGACCTCGGCACACTCCTTTCCTCCTCCATGTGACGTCGTACAGAGTAGAGTCCACCGACAGCCCTCACCAACAGTAACCTCTTAGAGATCACGTCCGAACAATTATAACTACTAAGTATATTGGTATTTGAATCCCAGTCCCTATGGGATTGATAATCTTTATTACTTGACGACATTCGTACACTTGCGGGCGTCGAGGGAAAGCGTGCACTTTGAGTCCTCGACGGTATCCATCGCAAGATTTGAGGTCGCGTCCGTGCGCATCATGTTTTTGGCGCCGTTGCCCGAGACTGATCAATTCGATATTAAATCGGGAAGTGGATAATTGGATCGGACTTAGGATAGATTTACTTGTCTTGTTTTATTTTATTTTATTTCAGTTTTGTTTATTCAGTTGCCCTTTCCTTATTTATAATTTCCTGTATATAACGATGCATGCTTTTAATCATGATTATGATCAAGTTAATGCTGTGAGTTTTGGTAACGTTTATTGTGAGCATTATCATGAAACATGGCATACCATAAACAATTGTCCTTTTATATTCGAACCTTCACAATTTGAACAAGAAGATGTCACCTACAATTACAACCATTGGCCAGAAGATGATTCCTATTCATATAGTTGTGACCCTGGGCACTTAAACCCTCAATGTTGTCCGCCTAAATCCCGACTTGAGCATATGATGGAAGATTTCATTCGAATAGAACAAGCGGCGAACACTGAATTCCAACGGCGGCATTCGCAGACAAAGACTCAATATTGTTTCCCAAGTGAGAACGAGTGCTATGAATCGCCATGCGAATTTTATCCAGAACCAAGTCTCCATCTAGAAGCCTTGCTAGACAATTTTACTAGGGAATGCGATAAGCATAGCAACAATTTGCGGAGATTATGAAATGAGATCTAGAGAGAGAAGAAACCAAATGACTAGAAGGTGACTTTGATGACTGGATCACACCAAATAGGGTGGAGACTCACTTTGAGTGAATGGATGAGGAGGGCGTAGATGACATAGGAAGTGAAGAAGGACAATCAATTCAATCACCATTGGAAGAAGAACTTGAGGATTATATAATTGATACTTTAATCGAGGGTAGCATTGTTTCAATCCAAACACCTCCTAACCTCAAGGATCTAGAAGAGCCTACCATAACCCTCACCGAAGCTTTAACTACCAATAACGAAGCCCATTTAGCGATTTGTAATGAAAAAATTTCATTTGAAATAATAGAATCTGCTAGCCAATCTTTTGTTGAGGATGTTCATGGTGAGTTATGTTATTTACAACATTTGGACAAAATAGAATATTATGATCAAACTCCTAATGGTTACTTGAGGCTAAGCATGTTCAATCTTGAACCAAGGAAGGCAGCTAATAAATACCTTGCCCCACCACGAGCAAGATTTAAGAGATATGGTGATAAGGGACCACAAGGGAGGAGGTGTAAGGTGAGCAAATATCTTGCTCCTCCACGAGCAAGATTCAAACACCTTAAATGAAACGTAGGAATAAGGTTGAGCTAAAAGACCATACACAAAGCGCTTCTTGGAAGGCAACCCAAGTTTATTTTTAGATTTCCCTTTTCTATTGCATTGAATACATTTGTTTGATTTTAGTTTTGATTTCCATCACATTTAGAGTTAGGACTAGAAAAGAACTTTGCTAGGAAAAAATGAAATCCATATTAGCCTACACGGTGAAGTGTATGATAAAATACGGACCATGGTGCATAAATGGGCAAAAAATGGGGACACACGGCCTGACCGTGTGTTTCCCTAAGGCCGTGCCTGACCAACCCGAGGTGCACACGGCCTGGTCGTGTATTTTCACACGGCCGTGGCGCGCGAGATTAAAAGGGGTGAGCCGCGTGTTTTCACCCCATTTGCGTCGTGTGCTTCGAAAGTTCTTGCCCTAGCCATGTGATTTCGCCTTCCCCACCATCTAGAAGCATCTCTAACCTCTAAAGAAGACAAAAGGAGCAAGGATAAGGAGGACCAAGACCGTAGCACCCTGATTCGGTGCCTCGGAGCGACGAATAAGGAGAGCCGACACCCCTCAAGCTCCGGAGGAGGGTAACGCCCAACCCACCCTACTTTTTTGCAATAATGAACATAGAGATAGATACAATATGCTCTCTACTCATAAACTTACTGCTATTAGGTACTTGGATGAGGATTTGCTAGAATCTGTAGGGATGTTGAGTGATATGCAAATAATATTTGCAAAAATGGGGTGGGATGAGATTATGGGAATAAGGCACCTAACCTACCCTAGGATAGTTTTGGAATTTTTGAGTTCTTTAGAGGAAAAAGTTTTAACGGGTAGAGAAAGCGAGGAAGGTATGATAACTTTTAGGCTTTTTAATATTGAGCATGAGTGGACCCTTCACCAATGGAACTCATGCTTTGGCTTGCCAAGTGGGGGAGAGTGAAGGACCCCTAATGGGTACAACTCTCGAATATTTTGGACTGAGTTGACAGGGGAGCATGCTTATGACCCATCTAGGGCCAAAGCGTCGCGCCTCCAACACCCAGTATTTCGATACCTCCACCGCATCATGGCCAATACTATATTTGGTCATGGGGAGTGTGACGGTGTAGTTAGAGCTAGCGAGTTGTTTTGCCTATCGGATATGCTACAAGAAAGGAGTAGCATCTATGTAGGGTCCCACTTCATCAGACACTTAGTGAAGATGGGCAAAGCAGCACGAGGAGAGATCAATGTGGGAGGCCTACTTACCCACATTTGCCATAGGATGGGGTACGATTACACAACATTAGAGAGTATAGTGGGGAGCCCTAGGATCGACCTAGGAGTATGCATGGCCATGAAGATGATTCTAAGAGAAGGAGACTCCTTATGCTTTGTAAGGAAAAATATGACGACCCTTAGGCTCCCCAACCCAGATCGTACGACTATCGTTATACGTGCCAATTGGCGCTTGGACCTGATAGTGGAGTCCCCTCCACATGAGGGACCATCCACATCATCGCCCATCTCTCCACCTTTGTATCACTTTCCCTCCAGTCCACACATCCATAGGAGCCCACCTAGTCCATGCCGACATGAGCCTACACCTGCACCACCACCTTTTTCTACTTTTGAGCAGGATGCAGGTATGTTGGCTTATGATTTCTTTAAGTTTCGATCGTGCCTCGACGACATTTACACTGAGTAGCTGACGCAGAGGCAGCGATGGGAGGAGCAGATCGCCTACCAGCAGACGGAGTTGCAGGGATTCTGGGAGGGCTGAGGAGTTCTATGATGAGGCTTGTATATACTTCCATGAGGAGGTTGTTCATCGCCAAGATTAGGTCGCCTACCGTAGGGAGATGCGACAGCACATGCATGCCAAACAGGCACAGTGGGCTAGGGAGGAGAAGTACCAAGCAACTGCTACATCCACCAGCTCCCAGATCGACCACATATATATGTGGCATCAGTGGCTCAGCAGCAGGTTCTCCCAGGATCCAGAGATGCCCAGGCTCCCTGACTTTCCACCTTGTCCACCATATTAGAGGTATATTTTTGTTTAAGTTTGGGGGGGGGGGGGGGGGGGCGGGATCGAAAGGTTTATTTTGTTTTATTTCCTAGCAGTAGTTTCTTTTCTGATATTTTCATTTATTCATACCTTGTGTTTCTTTTAGTACTTGATTTTTATTGTCTGTAAAGCTACCTCAGTAGCATTTTTGAAAGTTGCTTGCATGAGTTGTTCCCATAGGTAGCTTAACTCCATTTATCTTATGGTATTTTATTTTATTCGCTCTATTGAATGTTCTAGACTTACACTGGTTAGCTTTGTTTTTGCACTCACACATGTCGAACATTCTGAAAGGGAAAATCTAGTACATACCTAGTTATGATTTACTTCAGTAGTCTAGTACTTTGGAATCCATAGGTGACTCTAGGTTTAGCATTTTAGTTACTGGAGATGCTCGGATTGTGTATGCCCATTTGGAAAAATAAAAATCCCAGTGAGCCGAAAAAAATAAAAGAAAAAAAAAGAAAAAAAAAGAGAGAAAAGAAATGAAAAAAAAAGAGAGAGAAAAGATTAAGAGGGATAAAAAACAATTGTCGTGGGTGGAAATGACTATGTGCCCCTTTGAGACCGAGTTAGGTTACTGGGGAAACACCTACCAATTTCTCTCAATACCGAGCACGCCTTTGAGACTTTATGCTAGATCTAGGGAATGACCCTCACTTTGGGTAGGTAGGTGCCTAAGAGACGGAAACCATAGGAAAGCAATGGGTTGACAACTTAACTCACCAAGGAACGGGCATCCCCTAAGAATGATTCGCTTAGCACGAGCACGAGGAGCTAACTTAGTGAATTTCTAGAACATATTTGTTTTGCTTTGATTGCAAATACCACCTGATAAATTTAGTTAACATGCTACTTATGGGATATTATCTTTTTAAATAAAGGTTCATGGCACTGAGGTTTGCTTGAGGACAAGCAATGATTTAAGTCTGGGGAAGTGATGTGAGCAAAACATATAGGCTTTTAGGAGTAGTTTTCACTCACATCTCATTGCATTGTGCATCAGTTTCATGCATAAGTTACGCTTTTTTTGCATGCATTGCCTATTTTCTGGTTCGGAGGTCTTCTCGTAGTACTTTTGTGTGCATGTTAGCTTTACGGATGAAAAAGATGCATTTTCGGAGCAAAAGAAGGATATTTCATAGCTAGACATAGAATGGGACACGACTAGGGTGTGTGGAGTCACACGGTCGTGTCCAATGCGTGAGATTAGCACCCTAGGGCCGCACATGGCCTGGCCGTGTGGAAACACACAGCCGTGTGGTGGCCCAACGGATTTGCACGACTAGGGTTTTTTTTTGGATTTTGTAGCGATCTAAGGCGATGTCTATATAAGGATGGCTGAGCCCAAACCCTAGGGGGGAGAAACGACGGCTAAATCAGCATGCCAAAGCCCTAAAAAGCTTCGGTAACTCGCAACGTGGAGGAGAAATAACGCCGGAAGTCCACACCTTGCAACACAACACCGAAGATAAGATCACGGAAGCATTGTATATATCTATTACTGCGTTTCATTCCTTATGTATTCAAACTTACACATGCTTTGTGATTCTTCCTTCGTATACATGGATTAGTAATTTTGATTCTAGGAGTAGGGAGTAGCTTGTGTTCATAAACAATGTTGGTTCATGTTAAATCCTGCCCATGAGTTTGATTTGACAATTGGTAGTTGCTTTTTAATATATCTATGCGTATTTGGCTTTCTTTCCGCTGTGCTTAGGCAATATGAGGGGTGACAACCCTCTCAATATAAAATGTAGGAGATTTGATTAAAGAATCTAGGGGTAAACCTGATCTCCTTCAACTGCGGGGAGAAGGGTGCGGTGGAATCAGAAACGGTCCACCGCAGGGATTGATTTGACATCCTCGTACCGTATATCCCGTCCTTGTAGGTGGAGGTAGCACCCGGTGAATGAGGCGGTTCTGCAGGAGAGTGTATGATGTCCATTCCATAAAACTGTAGGTAAACGTCTAGACAACGTCAATTGACAATATTGTTCTGTGTTATACAAGCAAAACCGAAATCCTAGAATCACCTTTGAAGACCTCGGCACACTCCTTTCCTCCTCCATGTGACACCGTACAGAGTAGAGTCCACTGACAGCCCTCACCAACCGTAACCTCTTAGAGATCATGTCCGAACAATTACAACCACTAAGTATATTGGTATTTGAATCCCAGTCTCTATGGGATCGATAATCTTTATTACTTGACGACATCCGTGCACTTGCGGGCGTTGAGCGCGAGCGTGCACTTTGCGTCTTCGACGGTATCCATCGCGAGATTTGAGGTCGCGTCCATGCACATCAAAAGGCTAAGTATCAAGCACATGATTAAATAAGAGTGGAGTCAAGGTAAAGATATCGTCAACATAAATATCATGCACAAGATATATCAACTACCTGATCAGGGTAGAAAATTACCCACCTAATATGTAGACACAAAGTGTCTTCATGTCCGAGAACTCTACCTCAAATCAATGTCTGGGTATATAACTCATGCTAGCATAACCAAATAGTAGGAATAAAAATCTAATCCAATTTTAATCCTTTTTTAATTAACCAAATAATCTAATACTATAAGATGAACCAACTCATATATCATCATGCATCCGTAAACATACACATCTGAACTTACCTTAAATCCCATCAATTCCCATAGCTTTTCTGGAAGAACAATCCTCTTCCCAAAATCATCCAACTTCTTGATTCACTGTTGAAGTAGCAATCTATAAGAACAAGATGAATTCAACCATAGTTTCCACCTAACATCACAACCAAAACCATTGTGACTTAATTATGTACACCTCATAATCCAACATCCGAAAACCTTACCTCCTACTAATTTAATTGCTCACAACCTATTCGGAAAGATCAAAGCCAATGCCCAAAAACTATTTGGAAGGTAAACAAATTGCCAATCTAGTTAATACTGCAAACAACCTCCAAATTCTACACACCAATGAAGCAAAGAGATTATAGGGATTACTAATAGACTTACCAAAAATTAAGGCATATCGATTATAAGAACCCACCGATCGATCCACAGATCTGAACACCAAAGCACAGTAACCGCGATCATTAGTTATAATGCAAGGCAGATGATCAACGAAGCTGAGCCATCGGTGGCTAGCTGCCGACAAAGACGGCTGGCCTAACAGATCCAGCAGTGGCAATGGGGCTATCTTTAGTGGCTGCAATTGAATGCAGTGGTTGTTCGTGACAACCCAAAAGGTAGCTGCGGTAGTGATTAAATGATCAACTACCTAGGATGGAAGACCATTGGCACGACATGCAATCTAGAGAGGATACGATAGCAATGGTTTGATCTACGGTAGAGGAAAACAAGAATCGACTCGCAAGTGGGAAGACACACACCGCAACGCAAAAAATAGAGGGAAAAGTGATCTGACGGCTATGAAAGATCGAGACTAAGCTTGCTGCTACTTGGATCGATGGAGGGCGACAATGTAGAGCTCTGACGGTGACCACAGACAAAAGAAGGAAGACGACCGGAGACCTAGCTAGAACTGGCAGCCGACGGAGCTCGTGGTGGTTGCTGTAGAAGGAAAAGCACCGACAACGAGGAAGAAAGGCGGCGATGAGTGGGAAAACTTTCGTTCGGAGAAGAGAAGTCATAGGGCGTGAGAAGAGAAGAGAAGGCGCAATCGGGAAGGGGAAGAAATCGGGATAAGAGGGTTGCGGAGAAATAAAAATGAAGGAAATTTAATAAAACCTAAACCTTGGTTTTGATATTTATATAACATGGGTTAATTAAACCCATTTAACTCCATATATGATAGTTTAAACAGGCTTTATCGAAGCCTATTAATTCTTTCCCTATAAAATATCATAAGAACTCAATTTAATTCCAAAAAAAATTCTAAAAATATTCCTAAAAATTCTATAAGTCCATTTCCTATTTAACTAGGGATATTTTATTTTTTTTTTATTATTATTATTTTTCGATACTTTACAGTATTACTGCCCGATTTCGACTTCTGAGTCCAACATGAACCCTCCATCTGATCGACGCCTAGCTTGGTCCCCACCTGAGGACTCGACCTCACCTCTTCACTCGAGGCATACCTACTGACTTACCTTTCTTAACATCTAATCCGACTCACCAAGTCTTCATGCCAACTATTCGGTCTCCTTGACCCAGCTGGGCTTCTTGTTAATTTTCCGGTCTCCTCACCTTATCGGTCTTCTACTTGATGTCCGATCCACTCGACCCATCTGGACTTCATGCCTGGTGTCTGATCTTCGTGATCTATCAAGACTCTTGCCTAGTGTCTGGTCAACATGACCTACTAGGACTTTCCTTCTAAGCATGTACACTTAACTTGCACATTAACTCAAGCTTATCCTACCTTTAACCATGGTTCATGCATCAAAACTCAGGAGTGGTGCTCTTTACACCAACAATCTCCTCCTTTTTGATGTATGACAACACATCGGTTAAAGTTAGGAGGAATATCAATTTCACTTCAAATGCATCAAGTACTTAGTAAATCATGTTCATATGCAATGCATAAAGTTCATAGTAAATCAAGTTCATGTGCAATGCATCAAGTTCATAGTAAATCAAGTCAAGGTCACATGCATTTACTTATAACCTTACTCTCTCTCATATGCATTGCATAGAGTTCAAGTTCATGTGCATTGCATCAAGTTCACATGCATTTACTTATAACCTTACTCTGTAACATTAAACCTTACTCTCTCCCCCCTTTTGGCAAACATCAAAAAACATTTCTATGACTATGTGATTTGAAAAATCAAACCATTCCTTGAGTCCAAGTGATTATCATTCAAGATCATAAGTTCAATATGCATAAGGTCCAAAACAATTGAATAATTATTCCACCTTTGAAAACATAAGTCAAAAAATAAATTTTCAAAAATACTATTTCAAAGTACATGCTTGGCTTATCGAAACTCTAAAGATCATAAAGCTTAAGATAAAAATTTGATTTCAAATTGAACTTTTCAAGACATGGTAGCATGAATTTAATCTTCTTCAAACTCCCCCTTAAATTTTGAAACTCCCCCATAGGTAAAAAACATCAAAATAATTTACTTAGAAAAATATTTTTGCCCCTTCAATAAAAGCTAAAAGTTTTGAAATTCCTCTTTAACCATAGCTTAAAATATAAATTTTTCGAAAAGTTTTCAAAATAAAATTTTGACAAAAATTTCCTTAGCTAATGTCTTTAATTTTTTTGAAATTCTTTTCTCCCCCTAAAATGTACTAAAACAAATGCTTGCAATTTATGACTTAAGCATTTCCAAGCATGGCCCACAGATATATATATATATATAAGTATTGAAAAATACACATGTAAAATTTGTCTATAACGTAAATGTCTAACTCTTGAGAAACTCAAATGATATGAACTTATCATCAAGTTTAGGTAAAAGTTAGTCCCTGAAGTGATCCATTTGAATTAAAAATCTCTTTCGGTTCATGTTGACGCACTAAGTCTACATCTAGAATCTAGGGTGTAGTCCTAACATTTCACGCCCATCTTCGTGGCTCAATACACAAATTTGGATAGCCACCTCAAGTTTGGATAGTCTATCCTCTACTGAGGGAGGTGGAGGAAGTGCAAGGTATGGAGATAGCCCATGGATCTGGTTGTTTGGTGCCTTCTCAGTCCTATCTAGCTGATGCTCGGGCAGGGGCGGCTAGGGTTGAGGTCCATCTCTCCTCGAGGTAAGGACATTATTTTCATCTAAACCTATCTTAGCTAGTGCATACTGTCTACTGTATATAATGTCATACTCAGTAAGTTGTTTGACATTACCACTGGTAACACAAACTGTAGTGTAGCTAATAATGATGTGATAATGTGACAATAAGGCATATGTGCCCTACCACTGGTGATGACTCTAGAATGGTAAATGATAGTCTGGAACATATGCAAACTAATGTCTATGTCTAATCTATGAATGAATGCATAAAATGAATGAAAGAGACACATCATAGTGATGTTTCTAGTAGTGAGAGGAAAAATACAGTTCATTATGACTCTGTACACAGCATAGTCCTATTCTCTAAGTCTAATAGAACTGAATAGACTCACAGATGAAGTCCTCTCCTCACCAAAACAAGTACAGATTCATCTATCTAGAGTGATGAGAGAGTAGGGATCACCATAAAGTAATTCCCTAGGGGGGGGGGGGGGGGCGAGAGTGGAACAAACAATAGGACACGATAAATGCATGAGTCTTAAGTGTTCTCTCAAAATAGATGGAGTAAAGATAATATCTCTACTCTGTACTTTGTTAGAATACATGAGATCATTTATCCTAATAATGTTATTGCAGAACTCAACAGATAAATCTATGTTGACTGAGCTCTTGCAATAAACTAATTTTTCAAAGACATAAACATCAATAACTTCTATGCTAGGTATGCATGACCTAGAGAAATATGACTTACTCATATACCTTGTATCCATAGTGGCGGGGCATATATGGTGCTATTAAATCTAGTCTATATCTCTCAGTGGGAAACCTAATATCCAAACTTGGACTGGAGGATGACTTAGCCTCAACTGCTCTCCTCTTACCCCTAATTAAATTGCAAATTTTAATACTAATTCTATTTAAGAAATAATTGAAAAATGAATTTAAGGGCATTACCAAGCCATTGTAGATGAATTTATAAATAAGAATTGATGACCTAGGCGCTTGTATAGGCTGAAAATAGGATTTTCCAGAGGATTTGAAGGTTGATTTGAGTCAACTTAGTTATCCCTCGACACCGTTCTTATAATGTGAATCTAGTCAACTGGAAGCAGTATAGTCGACTAAATCTCGAGTGACTGGACCTTTTCTAGTCGCCTAAGTTGGGTTTACCATTTACTCCGTCCACTCCTCAGGCGACTATTTTTAAGCAGGCATCTAGGTTGGTTATATCTCTTATTGGCAGTTGCATCCCGGTCGATTAGATCTTGTACAATCGACTAGAGTTGTGATTTTTACCATCGATGTTTTGAGGTAACTTGCAATGGTTCAGTCGCCTATAGTTGCTCCAGTCAACTGTAAACCATCTAATCGACTGGATAAAATTTTTTAAACTTTATTTAAGTGTTTGTATAAACTTTAGGTGAAATTTTTTAAAGAGTTATTTCAATATTACTTATAATTTTAAATTAATTAACGGTAGTCTTTTAATTAGAGATTTTGAAAATACCTTTCAATCACAATATTCTAAACTTTAATTATTATGTAATTTCTTGTAAGTTTCCTCTAAAGTGTTTGTTGAAAGCAAATTTTAGGTGGATTGACTTAACTTTAATCATCTCATCAAATCTAAATTTCAAAACATGTTGGCCTTATATGTTTTGTGGGATGTGTAGGGAGTTGCTTCGGAGGCTCATTGGCTCCCATGTCCCCAGATTAAAATTTTCACTAATGAAAGAATTAATCCGGATGGGATGAGTTTCCTTAGCACAACCAATTCGTCGTCGTGCTAACAACTTGAGTGGTCGCTTGAACAAACTAGTTGTTCAAGCAACACAACTCTTCTAGTTGGTTAGCCGCGGAAGAGACGACGGGCGGATCACCGGTTTTTGTGTTTGTCTTTGGGGTCCATGATTATACAAAATATATACATACGCACACTTGTATAATCAACACATAAAAGAACATACTAAGATCAGAAAATAAAGTTGTAAAACTTTTATACCTCACGATCTTCTACCGTATGTTCTATCCTCCTCGCAGACGACGTGTGGGCGAAGATCCTCCACGAGTAGAAGCCTTCTAGATCACGTTCTTCCCTTCCTGTTTCACTGCGAACAAAGAGAAGAACAAACAAAACTTCTCCTTTCTAGAACCGGCCACCAAGCAAGGGAGTTTGATGTAACCGCCGGCCAAGGAACGAATGGATGAAGCACCGGCCACCAATGTAAGGGGAACCGCCAGCCACCTTGTAGAGAATGGAGGAGTGAACGCCAGCCAACCTTGTAAGGGGAACCGCCGGCCAAGGAATAAGAGAGGGACCAAGAGAATGGGCGCCGGCCAAGTCTTGATGGAAGAAGATGGGCACCGGCCACACTTTGTTGGAATAAGATGGGCGCCGGTTTCTTCTCCAAGAGATGCCGCCCAAGCCAAAGCTTCCAAACCCTAGCCGCCCAACCTAAAACTCTAACTCCTTTCGAACCCCCTTTTGCCGCCCAACCTAATCCCTCTATTTATAGAATTGGGCTTAAGCCTCCATTAATCTCCACCGTCGGATCTAGGGATTTAATCTCCATCGTCGGATCTAGGGTTTTATCCCAACCGTCGAATTTAGGGTTTCATCCCAACCGTCGGATCTAGGATTTCATCCCAACCGTCGGGTCTAGGGTTTCATCCAAACTGTCGGATCTAGGGTTTCATCCCAACCGTCGGATCTAGGGTTTTATTCCAACCGTCGGATCTAGGGATTTAATCCCAACCGTCGATTCTAGGGTTTCATCCCAACCATCGGATCTAGGGATTTAATCCCAATCGTTGGTTCAAGGGTTTCATCCCAACAATCGGATCTAGGGATTTAATCCAACCGTTGGTTCTAGAGTTTTGTTTTACATCCTTGGATTTAGACTTCACGAGGATTATATTAGGCTACGATAGGGACCATAAGGAGGAGTTGAATCTTGGCCACCCGATGGATCGGAACCACACAAACTTGATCCATCAATGATGTTCCATTCCACTAGAGGATCATCATTGAACTACCTCACCAACCCCCATAAATCAATATGGGCTCCTTATATTATTTGTACATTCATCTCCCTGTGTTTAAGATATCGAATGTGTTCAATTAATTGATTTACTGACCATCAATTAATTAACATCTAACTCCTCGAGTAGTACCACTCAACCTTATCATCATGTTGACTAAGTCAACCAGCTGGGTTTACATGATGAACCTTATGAGCTCCTCAAGGGGACATCATCAACCTAATATATAGGACACGGTTTCCTCCTATAATGAACGACACACCATGTAAATAATATCATTTCCCAACTTACTGGGCATATTGATTTAATCCATCTAAATCTCACCCTCTGGTAAATCAAAGAAATAAATACTAAGTACATGTGCCCATTATTATATCGGGATTAAGAGCATGTACAACATAATATCCGAGGTATGATTCAATTATGTAGTCAGCAATTAATTGAATCACTTCTATGTCAGTCCTGCTCAATACACCTAAGTGTACTAGTGTAACTTTA
The DNA here is from genome assembly GCA_025175895.1 of Wurfbainia villosa. NCBI lineage: Eukaryota > Viridiplantae > Streptophyta > Magnoliopsida > Zingiberales > Zingiberaceae > Wurfbainia > Wurfbainia villosa. Next base: position 32,433,377 of record CM045995.1, read on the forward strand.
TGTTCAAGACAAAACAATACCAAGCTACACTACAACCATGCCAATGGTTTGTCCAAAACCATCTTGGTTGTGAGTCTCTACTTATATTTTACAAGGGACTGATAACATGATCTTCTGTGCCACACCAAGCACCATGTTATCTACAATATAAAATATTAGACAATATGCACACACATATAATAAATATATAAAGTGCAAACAATGATCATGTGATTCTTATTCCAAACTAAAATGTTCATACAAAAAGAGCTAGGCTTTCGGTATACATTCCAACAATCTCCCACTTATACTAAAAGACTATGCCATCATCACACTGCCATACATCTGGTCCCCATGTCCTCCACATGCCTATCAAACGCTTTCGCTGGAAGGGCCTTTGTGAATGGATCCACCAGGTTATCCTCTGATGCAATCTTGGCGACAGCAACTTCTCCTCGCTTTACGATCTCTCGTATAAGGTGGTACTTGCGCTCTATGTGTTTACTCGCTTTATGGGCTCGTGGTTCCTTCGAGTTTTCAACTGCACCACTGTTATCACTATAAATTGTGATAGTTCTGGGAAAACCAGGAATCACATCCAAGTCCATCAAGACGTTCCTGAGCCATACAACTTCCTTGGCTGCCTAAGAGGCTGCCACATACTCAGTTTCCATGGTAGAGTCCGCCATGCATTTCTGCTTGACCCTCCTCCATACTATGGCTCCACCACCAAAAGTAAACACAAACCCCGAGGTAGACTTACTCTTGTCCCTATCTGATTGGAAATCCGAATCCGTGTAACACACAAGGACTAATTGATCTGCCCGGTAAACCAGCATATAATCACTAGTCCTTCTCAGGTACTTCAATATATGCTTTACCACAGTCCAATGTCCCTGTCCAGGATTACTCTGATATCTGCTAACCATGCCCACAACAAAGCAGATATCTGGTCTCGTACATAGCATAACATACATGGGGCTTCCTACTGCCGAAGTATAAGGAACCGCCTTCATGTCCTCTATCTCCTTTGATGTTTTGGGACACATCTCTTTAGATAAAGGAACTCCATGCCTAAAAGGTAGAAAACCATTCTTGGAGTTTTGCATGCTAAAACGAGCAAGGATAGTGTCAATGTATGAAGCTTGAGATAAGCACAACATCCTTTTCTTGCGATCCCTTATAACTTTGATCCCAAGTCCTTCATGTCAAACTGTTTTGACAACCAAACCCTTACGTCTGATAACACTTTGATATTGTTGCCAACTAACAAAATGTCATCTACGTATAGTACAAGAAACATCACTACGTTTCCGTCACATCTCTTGTAGACACAAGGCTCATCCGGACTTTGAATAAATCCATATGACTGGATTACCTCATCAAAGCGGATGTTCCAAGATCTAGAAGCTTGCTTCAATCCATAAATGGACCGATTAAGCTTACATACAAGATGCTCTTTGCCTTTAGCAATGAATCCCTTTGGTTGCTGCATATAGATGTTCTCCTCAAGACTTCCGTTAAGGAAAGCTATCTTGACATCCATCTGCCAAATCTCATAATCCATATGAGCAGCTATAGATAAGAGAATCCGGATAGACTTAAGCATAGCTACCGGCAAAAAGGTCTCCTCATAATCGATGTCCTCTTTCTGAGTATACCCTTTCGCAACAAGCCTAGCTTTGAAGGTCTCAACCTTCCCGTTTACCCCTCTCTTTCTCTTGTAGATCCACTTGCATCCAATGGCTTTTACACCATCGAGTGGCTCTACTAGCTCCCAGACTTGATTAGAATCCATAGATTCCATCTCTGAATTCATCGCTCTTTGCCAAGATACCGCATCTCTATCTTGCAGTGCCTCGTCATATGTCCAGGGATCCGGTTCATGTTCACCAGGGACTATGTCCGAAGACTCTCCCAAAAACATGAATCTCTCGGGTTGTCTAACAACCCTCCCACTACGACGAGGTGCCTCCTGTGTATACTTTGTGACACGCGGTGCAGTGACTTGTGGCATCTCCTCTTGTACCGGTGGTACTGAAGTCGGGACTTCCCCTGTCAACTCCTCAAGAACAATCCTACTCTTGGGCTTGTGGTTAATTACATAATCCTCCTCTAGAAATCTGGTGTTCATGCTAACGATCACCCTCTGATCTCTAGGATTATAAAACAAACCACCTTTCGTTCCCTTAGGGTAGCCAACAAACATGCACACTTCTGTACGAGGTTCCAACTTACCAGCATCAGCCTTTAGCACATGTGCTGGACTCCCCCATATCCAAATATGTCTCAGACTAGGCTTTCGCCCAGTCTACAATTCTACAGGGGTAGAAGGTACAGATTTGGATGGAACCAAGTTCAGAGTATACATTGCCGTATCCAGCGCATACCCCCAGAACGAAACAGGTAACTCAGAATAACTCATCATCGATCTGACCATCTCCATAAGAGTTCTATTCCTTCACTCTACTAAACCATTCTACTGGGGTGTGTCAGGTGCAGACAATTGGGATTGAATCCCAGCCTCTGATAAGTAATTCCTAAACTCTCCCAAGAGGCACTCGCCACCACGATCAGATCGTAATGTCTTGATACTTTTACCTTGACGGTTCTCTATATCAGCCTTGAATTCTTTGAACCTGTCAAAGCATTCAGACTTGTGGCGCATCAAGTAAATGTATCCATATCTTGAATAATCGTCTATAAAAGAGACGAAATATTCTAAACCACCTCTTGCCTAGATAGACATAAAACCGCACAAATCAGAATGAACAAATTCTAACACATCTTTGGCTCATACCCCTTGGCCTTGAAAGGCCTCTTGGTCATTTTACCTTCCAAGCAAGATTCGCAGGTTGGGAGATCCTCCACCACTAATGAACCTAAAGGTCCATCTGTAGGGATGTATACTTAAAAGTCTATTTTTTTGTATGAACATCTTTATTTTGAAATAAGAATCACATGATCATTGTTTGCATATTTTTATGGTTATGCAATATTGTCTAATACGTTACATTGTAGATAACATGGTGTGTGGTGTCACACGGGAGATCATGTTATCGGCTCCTTGTAAAGTATAAGTAAAGGCTCACAACCGAGATGGCTTTGGACAAACCATCAGAATGGTTGTAGTGTGATTTGGTATTGGTTTGTCTTGACCATAGAATCACACTAGTGCACTTTGTGTGAATTGAGCAGGACCAACACAAAGGTGATTCGATTTATTGCTGACTACATAATCGAATCGGACCTCAGATATTATTTAGTACAAGCTCTTAATCCCGATATAATAACGGGCACATATACTTGGTACTCATCTCTTTGATTCACCAATGGGCGAGATTTATAGATTAAATCGATAGACTCGGTAAGTTGGGAGATGATATTATTTATATGGTGTGCCGTTGATTATAGGAGGAAACCGTGTCCTATATATTAGGATGATGATGTCTCCTTGAGGAGCTCATAAGGTTCATCATGTAAACCCTGCAGGTGGACTTGGTCCGGCATGATGAAAAGGTTGAGTGGTACTACTCAAGGAGTTAGATGTTGATTAATTAATGGTTAGTAAATTAATTAATCGACGGACATTCGAGATCTTAAACACGGGGAGAAAATGTACAAATAATATATGGAGCCCATATTATCATATGGGGGTTGGTGAGGTAGATCAATGATGGACCTTTAGTGGATTGGATCATCATTAGTGGATCGAACTTTATGTGGGCTTGATCCATGGGTGGCCAAGACCCAACTCCTCCTCATGGTCCCTAATGTAGCCTATTAACACCTCATGATGCTTAGATCCAAAGGATAGAAACAAATCTCGAGATCCAAAGGTAGAGATTAAATCTCTAGATCCGACGGTTGAGATTAAAACTCTAGATCCGACGGTTGAGATTAAATCCCTAGAACCAATGGATGAGATTAATTCATGGCTTATCCCTAACTCTATAAAAGGATGGCATGGAGTTGGCGTGGAGATTAATTGAAGAGAGCTAGGGTTTTTGGAGTTGGCGGCAAGGTTAGGAATTAGGGTTTGGAGCTTGGGCGGCACCTATTAAGGAAAGTCTTTCCTTAGTTGTTCTTCTTCCCCAAGCTGCCGACGCCCATCTTCTTCCTTCCAGACCTTGGCCAGCGTCCAAAACAAGCCTTCTCCTTCTCCTTGGCCGGTGGAACAAAGGTTTAGGGTCTTCCCTTGGAGCTTTTGGCCGGCCACACCCAAAACTCCTCTTTCCTTCTTTTGTTGGCCGACGGCAAGGATACTCCTTGCTTCTTGTTGGCTGGTTTTAGGGAGGTAAATATCCTTGTTTCTATTCTTTCTCTTGCTTTGGAAGAGCAAGGAAGGAAGTATTGCGATCTAGGAGCTTCAACTTTTGGTGGATCGTTGCCCACACGACGTCCAAAAGGAGGAAGGTCATACATTAGAAGACTAGGAGGTATACCTATTCTTCTTTCTCATTTATTCATTGCTTGTATTTACTTTTGATTTATGAGCATGTTATATTTCTGTAAATGGCTAAATAATACTTGGATCCCGAGTATAAATACAAAAACCGGAGATCCGGACATCGTCTATTCCGCAGCTACTCGTAGAATAGAGGATGGTCGCTTGAACAACTAGTTTGTTCAAGTGACCTCTCTAAACGAATAGCACGACGATGACTTGGTTGCTTTGGGAATCCCTTTTGTCTAGGATTAAATTTTTAATCCGGGGACATCGAAGGGATCACCATGGTCAAGCAACCGAGGCGAAGGGGAAGCGAAGTTTCCCCTCACGGATCAACCCCAACACCATCAGCTATCAACCTTTGAATTCTGCTTAGGTTAATATGACCAAGCCTTAGATGCCAAAGATATGTTTGGTTCATTTGCGAAGGTTCTTTTCTCTTATTAGACTTAGAAGATGAGTTATTGATTTCTATATGCATCGTGGGAGTTTTCGGTTCAAGAGTATATAAATTGCCAACCAATGTACCAGAACAGATAATCTCCCTATTCCTTTTTATAACCACTTTGTCATTAAAAGAAACAGAATACCGATCCATAAACAATTTAGAAACTGAAATTAAATTCTTTCTAAAAGTAGGTACATAAAGACAATTTCTCAAAACCAAAACTTTATTCCTATCAAAAGATAAATAAACGTCTCCCACTGCAATAACCGCCACCTTTGAAGCATTGCCCATGAAGATGGTAATCTCTCCCTCAGCTAGTCGTTGGGTTTCCTGGAACCCCTACAAAGTATTGCAGACATGATCAGAGGCTTCTGTACCTACACACCAGGCACCGGTAGATAACATCGCTAAACATGTTTCAACAACTAAACAAGAAGATATACCTTTGTTCTTTCGGCGAGGACAGTCCGCCTTCCAATGTCTAGTCTGCTTGCAAGTGAAGCACTTGCCTTTCGGCTTCTTCACTCCTGCCTGAGGTCCCACTGCCACTTTCTTCGCTCCACCTTGCTTCTTCTTCTTCTTACCTTTCGGTTTTGAAGAAGAAACCTTCTTAGCGACCATGGCTTTAGCGCTTTGACGAAAAAGCCCCTCTGCCGCCTAGAGTTCTGTCAGAAGCTCCGCCAATGAATACAACCTCTTGTTCATGTTGTAGTTGAGGCAGAACTGCTCAAAACTCCTAGGCAGAGACTGGAGAATGATATCGACCTGGGTTTCCCCATCGATCTCAGCTTCGAGGACTTCCATCTCATTAAGATGAGCCATCATCTTGAGAACATGATCCCTAATGGGTGTTCCCTTGATCATGGTGGTCGTCATCATGTTTCTCATCGCCTCCTATCTAGCCGCCCTACTCTGATGTCCGAAAAGTTCTTTGAGATTGAACATCATGTCATAAGCTGTGGCCATGGCCTGATGCTGATGTTGCAGCACATTTGACATAGATGCAAAAATGTAACACCGCGCCATCTCATCTGCCTTGACCCATTTCTTATAACGTTCTTTCTCCTTTTCATCAGAGTCATCGGTGGGCATAGGAGGACAGACCTCGAAGAGTACAAATTTGTACTCCTCCGTAGTAAAGACAATATCCAGATTTCTTTTCCAATCAATATAGTTTGGTCCAGTAAGTTTATTTTCTTTTAATATTCCAGCAAGTGGGTTGAAAGCCATTTGAAAATCCTAAAAATCACAATGATCAAAATATTAGATTTCAAATATTATTGATTCCTCAAAACAATAAAATCCCGAAATCAACCAACACCTCAAATCACCGAGAATATCGCATGCCACACTGTGTGGACGTATACGAATTCTACATTTGTAAGAGGAGGTTTTACCCATTAATTTTATTATCTTGTCAACCTTACTTTTTGATAAATAAAATTAATAATTGGTTCCTCTTTGGCCCTACAAATAAAAGTAGTGACTCCGATGGGGAGGATACTTTTATTTGCATCTAAGTGTGCACCATTATACGATACTAAGAGAATTATTTCGGATTATGTGCCTTACCGCTGTGGAAGTACACATGCTCCTAGATAATTTCCTATAACCATTATTTGACCTAGTGATCTGCAAACAAACCCGTCCGCAGGGAGGAAGGCACTCAGAGCCGACACACAAGTTTGTTGCATCACACGTCAAATTGTAATGGAGGTCACGGGAATTAATTAAAATATACCTATCCCACTTAGTAAATTGAAATTGAGGAATTTTAAAGCATACACAACATGCATATAAAACAAATAAGCAATAAATATGGAAAAAATAGAATTTTTCCAACTATTATGGCATTGTCCTCCAATACGCATCCCGTCGTGTCGCCACCTCGTCCGCTCCATCTTTTCCCGTGCGTAAGTCACCAAAGAGATCCAAGCCGAGATAAATCATTTTAATTTACATCCATCGATCCTATACTCCACGAAGGAGTGTACAAATAATCTAGATCGAAAGTAAACTAAAATGTGTGGCTAAACAATGCCGTATTTAATTACAAAAATTAAATACTAATCTAGCCTCGTCAACCCCGAGGATTCAAATAATATACATACAATCACATACAACCAAATAGCCATAATAGTCGGATCCTATGCCTGCAACCAAAAAGTTAGCCTACGCACATCCTACTATTATCCGGCATACTCAATATATGATATGTACAAGAAAGTAACCGAATCCAAAACACACAAAACCGGAAACCTGGCTCTGATACCAGTTGTAGGGAGTTGCTTCGGAGGCTCATTGGCTCCCATGTCCCTGGATTAAAATTTTCACTAATGAAAGATTTAATCCGGATGGGATGAGTTTCCTTAGCACAACCAATTCGTCATCGTGCTAACAACTTGAGTGGTCGCTTGAACAAACTAGTTGTTCAAGCAACACAACTCTTCTAGTTGGTTAGCCGCGGAAGAGACGACGGACGGATCGCCGGTTTTTGTGTTTGTCTTCGGGGTCCATGATTAGAAAAAATATATACATATGCACACTTGTATAATCAACACATAAAAGAACATGCTAAGATCAAAAAATAAAGTTGTAAAACTTTTATACCTCACGATCTTCTACCGTATGTCCTATCCTCCTCGCGGACGACGTGTGGGCGAAGATCCTCCATGAGTAGAAGCCTTCTAGATCGCGTTCTTCCCTTCCTTGTTCGGTGCAAACAAAGAAAAGAACAAACAAAACTTCTCCTTTCTAGAACCGGCCACCAAGCAAGGGAGTTTGATGTAACGGCCAGCCAAGGAACGAATGGATGAAGCACCGGCCACCAATGTAAGGGGAACCGCCGGCCACCTTGGAGAGAATGGAGGAGTGAACGCCGGCCAACCTTGTAAGGGGAACCGCCGGCCAAGGAATAAGAGAGGGACCAAGAGGATGGGCGTCGGCCAAGTCTTGATGGAAGAAGATGGGCGCCGGCCACACTTTGTTGAAAGAAGACGGGCGCCGATTTCTTCTCCAAGAGTTGCCGCCCAAGCTAAAGCTTCCAAACCCTAGCCGCCCAACCTAAAACCCTAACTCCTTTCGAACCCCCTTTTGCCGCCCAACCTAAGCCCTCTATTTATAGAATTGGGCTTAAGCCTCTATTAATCTCCACCATCGGATCTAGGGATTTAATCTCCACCGTCGGATCTAGGGTTTTATCCCAACCGTCGAATTTAGGGTTTCATCCCAACCGTCGGATCTAGGATTTCATCCCAACCGTCGAATCTAGGGTTTCATCCCAACCGTCGGATCTAGGGATTTAATCCCAACCGTCGATTCTAGGGTTTCATCCCAACCATTGGATCTAGAGATTTAATCCCAACCGTTGGTTCAAGGGTTTCATCCCAACCATTGGATCTAAGGATTTAATCCAACCGTTGGTTCTAGAGTTTTGTTTTACATCCTTGGATCTAGACTTCACGAGGATTATATTAGGCTATGATAAGGACCATAAGGAGGAGTTGGATCTTGGCCACCCGATGGATCGGAACCACACAAACTTGATCAATCAATGATGTTCCATTCCACTAGAGGATCAGCATTGAACTACCTCACCAACCCCGATAAATCAATATGGGCTCCATATATTATTTGTACATTCATCTCCCCGTGTTTAAGATATCGAATGTTCGTCAATTAATTGATTTACTGACCATCAATTAATTAACATCTAACTCCTCGAGTAGTACCACTCAACCTTATAATCATGTTGACTAAGTCAACCAGCTGGGTTTACATGATGAACCTTATGAGCTCCTCAAGGGGACATCATCAACCTAATATATAGGACACGGTTTCCTCCTATAATCAACGACACACCATCTAAATAATATCATTTCCCAACTTACCGGGCATATTGATTTAATCCATCTAAATCTCACCCTCTCGTAAATCAAAGAAATAAATACTAAGTACATGTGCCCGTTATTATATCAGGATTAAGAGCATGTACAACATAATATCCGAGGTCCGATTCAATTATGTAGTCAGTAATTAATTAAATCACCTCTATGTCAGTCCTGCTCAATACACCTAAGTGTACTAGTGTAACTCTATGTTCAAGACTAAACAATACCAAGCTACACTACAACCATGCCAATGGTTTGTCCAAAACCATCTTGGTTGTGAGCCTCTACTTATATTTTACAAGAGACTGATAACATGATCTTCTGTGCCACACCAAGCACCATGTTATCTACAATGTAAAATATTAGACAATATGCACACACATATAATAAATATATAAAGTGCAAACAATGATCATGTGATTCTTATTCCAAAATAAAATGTTCATACAAAAAGAGCTAGGCTTTCAGTATACATTCCAACAGGATGAGGGTTCATTATTTCTTATTTAGTTTTAATGAAAATTGAAAGTGTTTAAACTTGTGTTAGATTTAAGTTATGCTTGAGATAATCAAGTAAATTTTTCCAAAATCAACTTCCATGTAGTGGCGGTATATGGCCTTCTTGGATATCAGGTGGACAACTTCCTTAGACAAAGTTGATTAAGGAATCAAGTACTTGACTTGCTTTAGAATAAGCTTTAGTCTAACTAGTTAAAGAATTAGTGACTTAGCTTCGCTTAGTTTCACTCAACTTAGTGCACCAGGTAGTGGCGAGGCATATGACCTTCTTGGATGTCAGGTAGGCCACTTCCTAAGACATGAACTTTGAAGAGCATCCCTAACTTACTATTAGTTCAGTTCATCTTAGTACTAGGTTATTTAACTTTATACTACTTGTTTCCTATCTAGTCAATTCTAAATTAAGAAAGTAAAACTAAACATGCAGGAGTTTAATTGTGTGTAGAAACAAGTAAAGATTTAGCTCCCCATAAGTAATAACTCATATGAGTTTTATCCACTAAGTGAATTAGACTCTTGGGGACCCAAAAATGGTTTAGTCCAACTTTGTTAACTAAGCTAGTCTTAGGGACCCATGCTTGGACTCCAATCTTAGTGGTTCGGCTAAATAAAGACATGTATGATTTGTATAATGACTTAGCTTTGTATTTGAGTTTGGACTCGTACACGGCTCATTTAGGCCCAAGCATCATGTGGAGATATTTGGATCCCGAGGTGAATCTTTCCAATGTTCTGATGAAATCTTCTACTTGCCATTTCAAAATGGAGTTCTCTTCCTCAAGCTTCACAAATTGAGTTGAGTCTCTATCTTGGACTTGGAAAGTTGAAGTCTTGGAGTTGACTTACTTCTTAAGTACTTGAATTTCCTTAAGAAGTAAGTTGACTCAATTCTCGGACTTAGTTAATTTCTACCTAGGCATGCTATGATTTTGTACAACTTATATTCTAAAGGAGAGTTTACCTCGTTTAGTCCTTTGGAAACAGATGCAGATTCGTAGTTTCTCTCAGACCCAGACTTGGAGTTTGACTTTGATTCGGACTCGTCTATGACCATGAATGTGACGATGTTCTTCTTAGGGTTTTCTGCGTTCGACTCTTCAAATAATGACTCGTACAAATTCGCCTTATGTGCTTTCTTTTTTTCTTTCCCTTTTGGGATTTTCTTCCTTTTTTAGATTCACACACTCTCGTAGTGTCTCTCTCCGTTGCACTCGTAGCGCGTTACTTTTGATCTTGGTCTAGGTTTGTTGTCGACCACTTTCTTAGCATCTCTTTTCATGAACCTCTTCATTCGGTTGAACATCTTCCAGACCATGTTCATTATCTCTTCCTCTCTGTTTGTTTCTGACTCTGATTCATCTTCGGACTCGTTCTTGACTTTCTTCCCATCTTTGCTTCCCCTCGAACTTGCCATTAAAGCTATACCATTATTGACTTGACCCCGAGTTAGCTTATTCATGTAATTCAAGTTCATAAAATAACTCATCTAGCCTAATTGATGGAAGATCCCGAGAAAATTTATAGACATCAACAATGGATTTCCATAAAGTGTTCAGAGGAAATTCCTTAAGAGTATACCTAATTACGTCGCAATTTTCTATTTGACGTCCCATTAGATGTAGTCCATTTAGTATGTCTTTAATCATAGTAGTAATTGACTAGCATTTTCTCCCTCTAACATTTTACAATTGAAGAGTTTATATAGAAATATGTCTCTTTTAACTATCCCAGTGTTATTTATTCCTTCATGAAATTCTATTAATTTATCCCAAAGTTCTTTAGAGTTTTCGAATGGTCCAACACTATTGAGCTCTTCTTTAGTTAGTCTGCATTGAAAGGTGTTAAGGGCCTTGTAATGGACTTGAGCTCTTCATCTAATGTCTACAGTCCATTTCTCTGGATCTAATAACTTTCTCGAGTAGTCTGCTAGAGGAACGAAGCCTTTCCTAATAAAAAACCAAATATGGATGTCGATTTTCAAGATGCACTCCATTTGCCTCTTCCAATAACAAAGTCCTCTCCGTTAAAGAGAGTAGGGCGAACGATGCTATAGCTTTTCAAATGTGACATTTTTTTAATTTATAGAATATTTATTTAGTAAAAAAATTTTCTAAAGATAAAAATGTAAAGACAAACTAAACTAGTACATGATTTCAACTAGAGAAATTTAGATAAATGTAGGGAAAATTTTAATCTAATGCAAAAATTAAAATTAAAGTTGTTGAGGTACGGTCGACGCGTAGAAATACTTTTTCATTTCACAAACGAATGGAGCAGAAGAAAAACACAATAATTTCCTAAATTATTATAACACTCAAAACCACACATGCAGAATTACAACACGTGCAGACATATCAACCAAATGAAATTTTACATACAACAAGAATAAAATAAATTTTACTCTAGGTATCCCTTTCGGATGATGGCGAGTCCAAAGGGCATCAACAGTACGACGCTCGCGGAGCTTTGACTCTACTCGTATCCACATCGAATCATTGGAGGGATGACTTCTCAAAGTCTCGAGTTTGACCTTCTCTTCGCTACTAGACGAAGAAAGAAGGTCAAGTGATCAGAGAGGAATCACCAACTCATTTTGTGACTTAAACGTGTCCTCGAACAACCTTCGTAAGGTTGTCGATTCGTGTCAGAAATAGCCATTTTTTTTAAGCTTCAATAAGCGACAATAACAACCCTAAAACCTAGAGTGGGTGACCTCTAAAGAGGTGGAAACAACCCTTGTTTCCTTGATGGCCGTTGGAACACCAAACACTAATTCTCCTAGGTTCGACCAAGGGCACAAAGAAAGAAACGTTTGTTCCAAGCCTTGACCGAATAGTCAATCCACCTTGAGGAATTCTTTGCCGGAGTTCACCACTTCCTTGGGGAGGAGTTGGCCGGACCTAAATAAGAGGGAGCCTTGCTAGGGCCGATGGAAAAGAAGAAGGAAAAGGGTAGAGAGTTTGTCTAGGTTGAGGAAGAGGGCTTTATGGTCTTCTATTCAGTAGGTTTAGCCTTTATAACCCTTTATATTGGCACTAATCCTAATGGGTTATAGGTTAGTCGATCAATTCCCTAAGCCCATAACCATTAAGGCTTAATCTCATCCATTAAACCCTAATTGAGCTCTTAACCAAAAGAGGGATCTTTCAATTAAAACCAAATGGGTTTGATTTATAATTAAACCTTTTAAGGCCCAACCCATCTTATTATGACATGCTCCTTTCACATTTTTGACTTGACAAATATTTCATATTTGTCATGTGTTTGGTCCAACCAAACTTGATCTCTCTCGATCTTGATAATCCAATCCCCAAACTCGTTTTAAGTCTCTTCGAAAGATTCATAATGCGTGTGACCTAATAGGTTCTCGTTTTATGTTGGTCATCCATAATTAACCATTAATTATGGAATGATCATGAATGACACCTAGTAGTATATCACGATTCCCAATTAATCAAAAAATCAACAGTTGATCTTGGAACCATTTCCGAACCCTTAGCAGCTATAGTGAATCGTCCCTCATTTCATTCACTAATCTTATACCGACTTGGTTCAGAATATAGTCCATGTGTCAGTCTCCACTAGGTTGACTATGTCACACATAACCCAAGTCTTACTTCCTCGTCCAGTGGATTCTAATTATTTCGACATGTATCCAAGGGTACCATACTATTGACATACAATGCTTTGGTCAAAGACTTTGAGTAACAATCCTGACGAGTGACCATAGCATATACATCTCCTTGCAAGGAGTGGTGAATCCTTTGTTTGGATATTCAATAACCTTCAGGCACTTTGACTTTTACCCAATCATCTCGTACCCACACCTCCATAGAGATGTATCAACTAAGATGCCAAAGTATAAGTCTCCATGACCAAGATGACTTGAATACCTCAAGTCGAAGGAAACTCACGCTCGAGCTATAGTAAAAGCTTCACTGACATATCATATATGCAGAGAACCATGTGAAGTTTTAAAGCAGATCACTCCAATGAACTAGTTACCTTAACTAGCATCCACATTTAACTCTCGACATCTCAATGTCTCCAGCCAGTGAGGAGCAGCTACTTGGATAAACCAAGGAGTATAACCCGTGCTAGTCTCCCAGAATCGATGATGTCCAAACTCATTAATTCATCGACTAGGGATTATTTTAATACATTCATAATTACACTTGTAGAGATACTCACTAGTTGTGATCCAATCACAAGTTCTCTCATGCTATGAATTGTATCGCGGACATTCAGTAAATGAGTTTAAGATCCAATCAAACACATATGACATGTGCACTTAATTAATGAATCTTTATTTATCAAATAAATAGTGCAACCATAAGACGATTTCCTTAGGACATCTCTCAAATATAATAGACTCCCACTTGGCCTAAAGCCAATCGCTATGGTATCCAATACCATAGTTCTTGACATGACTCTCAAACTTACTTTGTGAAAGAGCCTCTGTCAAAGGATCCACTAGGTTCCTTTCTGTGGGAATCTTCTTGATTTATATTTCTTTCCTACTGATTATTTCTCTGATCATATGATATCGCCGAAGCACGTGTTTGGATCATTGGTGAGACTTGGGTTCCTTTGTCTGTGTGATAGCTTCAGTGTTGTCGTAGTAAACTGGTAATGCTTCAACAATGGATGGAACCACCCCAAGTTCAGAGAAGAACTTCTTGATCCAAACTCCCTCCTTTGCTACTTCGAAATTTGCAATGTTTTTTTGCCTCTGTTGTAGAATTGACAATTGTGTCTTGTTTGGAATTTTTCTAACTCCCTGCACCACCATTCAATGTGAATATGTACCCAGACTGTGACTTGGAGTCATCCTTGTCTGTCTGGAATCTAACATCTGTATACCCACATGTAACCATATCACCTTCTCCATATACCAAGAACATATCCTTAGTTCTTATCAAGTACTTAATGATTGCCTTGACAACCACCAAATGATCCATTCCTGGATCAGATTAGTATCGGTTCGTGACACTTAAAGAATATGATACGTCGAGCCTTGAACATAACATAGCATACATAATAGATCCAATTACAGAAGCATAAGGAATCTTATTCATGCAAATCCTCTTGTCTTCTGTGCAGGGAAAAAAACATTGAAAGGTGAATCCCATATTGCATGGGTATATAACCTTTCTTGGATTCATACAATCTAAGAGACTTTGAAAGTCTGTGCAGGGACACATAGACTTTGAAAGGTGAATCCCACTATAAGTCTCTTCCTCGTTGGAGGTAAGAGATGCACTTCTTTACACAAGATAAGGAACGGTAACAACCTTACCTCCTCCTTTACAATTAAGCACAAAAGTAATGAAAATAAATATTATTGACTTTTAGATCAAGAAGTTGAAGCGCTTGTATTTGATGATCGATCTGGAAGCCCTGAACATCTTGCACTCTTTCTGGCACTTCCCCAGTCGTAGTTGTAGCATGAAGCTTTTAGAGCAAGAACTTGAGCATTATAAGTGCCTTGACTAGGGTTTACACTTGAGAATTCTTTTATAGACTAGAGCCTCGGAATAAGTCCTAATCCAAATCTAAATCTCACGGATCTTATCTTGAGGTGGCAGCTTTAACTGATCCAATTCGTTACTTGGTGTTTTGGTTGATTCTCAAGCATCAGTCGACTACAATCCAATATCAGTTGACAGGTATCGAGTCACAAATCTTTCCCAGTCGATATTTAAACTGTCTACTCGGGATTTACACTGGCCTCTTGGGAATTCTACTAGATGCTCGGGAGCAATTGTTTCTCCATCACAACTGATTGCTCGGGAATTCCACTAGTCACTTGGGAATTTTACTAGTCGCTCGGGAGTTACACTGGTTGCTCAGGAATGCACTACCTGCTCAAGAATTCCACTAGTTGCTTAGGAATTACATTGGTTGCTCAGGAATGCAATTCCTACTTGGGAATTCCAGTAGTTGCTTAGTAATTACACTGGTTTCTCGGGAAATGCACTGCCTGCTTAGGAATTCCACTAGTTGCTCGAGAATTACACTTGTTGCTCAGGAAATGCACTAGTTGTTTGGCAATATGATAAAAAACCTATAATACAAAGTTAGCACAAGACCTATATAAATGAGATGGTCCTTTACCGTCCGATCTCGACTTAGACCTTCCTCTTGAAGTCTTAGTCGAATCGTCTGCTACAGTTGTCCCCGTACTGAGGAAGCGACCTGTCCTCTCCACACACAGTTCTTACCATGCTTACCTTTGGTCCTTCTAACCTATCGCTTAGCTTTCGGTCACTTGACCACTGAGTTTTCTTCTTCCGAGATTCTCCTGGCATCACCCGATGACCAAGGTTTCTCATCTGGAGATTCTCCTTGCATCATTGACCCTAGCAAAGTCTAATACAATACCTGCACACTTAGCATAGCATATGAGATAACAAAATAGATTAACTTTGAATCATTGCCATTATCAAAACCCTAGGTTCGATTATCTAGTGCCCATGCACCAATAGCTCAGAGTATAGATTGTCGGCATGTCGATGCTTTTGTATATGACGAATGATGGCGACAACACTTTGAGGTATTAGAGATGATTACTTCAGAGTTGATCCCTTATTTCTTTTATAAGACTTTCTAGTCGACTGGAACACTCTTTAGTCGACTCCAAATCAACCTGTCGATTTGGTGTTCTAGACTTCTCAATCGACTGGACTGTTGGTGCAATCGGCCTAGGACACAATTGACCAGACTCGAGTTTGACTCGAGTAGTGTTTTGATGTTTGACGATGAGTTGACCATTGTTTGATAATGGGTTGACAATATGGTTGACATAGGATTGCCCATATGATGGAGAAGTCCAAGTGGGACACTTGCCATGGAAAGTCCAAGCATGGGTCTTAGCAATGGGAAAATGTCCAAGTCATGAGTACTTGGCATGGAAAGTCCAATCATGGGTCTTGGTAAGGGAAAGTCCAAGAATGAGTCTTGGCAATTGGAAAGTTCAACATGGGTTGGCAAGGTATGTCCAATTGTTTGGCCATGTAAGTCCAATTGTGTAGCCATGGCGGTGAAAGTCCAAGTCATGGGTACTTGGCAATTGGGAAGTCCAAAGGTTGATATTAGCAGCATAAAGTCCAAGAGTGGAGTCTTGGCAGCATAAGTCCAATGGTTTGGCAGCGCAAAGTCCAAGTGTGTGTCTTGGCAGTGTAAGCCCAAATGTACCTTGGTAGTGTAGACCATCTTAGCATGACAATAGTTGATGTAAACACCTGATGGCTAGCATATGGATAAATAAGTCATGGATGATTTGGAGGGATCCGATAGGTGTGAGGCTGACAGAGGTGGCTAGAAGGCTTAGCTCTAGGCTAAGGGTGGTCTAGCAAGTATGAGGGCATCATACTTGGGGTTAAACCTCATGGATGAGGTTTGCCAGTTAATTGGGGTTATGGCAGTTGACTGCTAGCTTTGGTCACAAAGCACAGAACCTTCGATAGATGATTGGATAGTCGGCTACCGAATCCTCAGTCGACTGTTGAGGTATTTGTTGGCTTGGATGCCAATGTGGATCAAGTCCGTTGTGAGACAACGACACTGTTGGCAATCGACTTGGGCCTTATGGTAGTCGACTGATAGGTGCGGAATCATCCAGATGCATGCATAATAGAAGTTGCTCATGGAGGATTTCGCTATCAGTTCTTTGAGCGATTTCTTGGGCGATTTGAGGTGATTTTGTGGTGCAAGTCTGGGTCTTCAAGTGTGGCTCAAGCGATCAACCAAGTAAGCATTCAATAGAGTTTTTGTAAAGTTCTCTTTACATCTTTTGTTTTATTTCATTTGTAATTGCTTGTTTTATTTTGTATTACTGTTGTAATCGCTTGTACGAGGTTTTTCCACCTCTGACTTGTTGCTGAGAAGGAGTGTTATTGATTAGTGGTGGTGTAGATCACTTGAGCTCGATATTGAGCTCACCCCGTGGAGTAGGAACTAGGGTTCCGAACCATGTTATATCGTTTGTGTTTGTGTGTTGCGTGTTTGTCTTTATTTGTTATTGTTATCATTATTTTTGTTGCGCTAACATGAATTGTAGACAAGCTTGCAAACACGATCGAATTCCATCAAGTGAACAAAAATGCGCCATTGACCTCCCCTCTAGCACTCACCAAAGTTCCAATAATTGGTATTAGAGATAGAAGCTCTTCTGCGGATTAACAACTGGGAGCAAACGCGCTAGAGGAAGGAGTTGCCGAACGATGGACTAGGATGGGATATCAACACTCCAGTTCCATATGCGCTCTATGGACAAGAAGGCTTCAATCAATGGAAGACAAGGATTGAAGAGTTCATATTCATGATGAACTTCAAAATTGGGCCACCTTGATGGAAGGATTTGAATATCCAAGAGGGTCAAAGGGAGGATTCCTCAAGATGAAGAAATGGACCAAGGAACAACTCCAAGATTTCGAGAAAAATAAGAAGGTAATAAAATTCTTCGTTGATTTGATTCCTCATGATATTTTGTATAATTTAGGTGAATACAAGGATGCCAAGGAGCTTTGGAGCAAATTGGCAAATTATCATGAAAATCCATCACTGACTCATGAAGAAGAGGAGGAGTTTGAAGAGGAGTGCTCATCCTCACAAGAAAGTGAGGATTCGAAGCTCAAGAGGGGTTCGACATCTAGATCAGTAGAAGAAGTGGAAGAAGTGGAAGAAGTAGGAGAAGCCTCCACCTCTAGGATTGAGGGGGAGGAGAGGCAATCTTCTATCCCGAAGCAAAATCTAGAGGAAGCCTCTACCTCCGGAAGAGATGAAGAACCAATTCCTGCCACTACCACCCTAGGTAACTCAAGCACTTTAATTAATAATAAAAATCATATTATATACTTTGAGTCTAGGGATGCGGACACAAGAAGAGCAAGTGTCTGAAATGGATCAAGAAGACGACAAAAGTCGTGCCAAAGGCCAAGGAAACTGGAGCCGAACAATTAAAAGCAAGGAGCATGTAATTTGCTTTAATTGCAATCAAAAGGGGCATTATAGGAGTCAATGCCCTAGGGGGACAAAGAAGTCCAAGAAGGAGCATCACATGTAGGGGGAGCTTTAAAAGTAAACCCAAGGTATATTTTAGTAATGCACCTTCAAATTTTCATGTCAAAAATGTATGCTAGGAGTAATGTTAATAATCTTTCTATTATCAATGAAAAGGATGCTAGAAATAATAAAATCTATTGTTTATGGGCTAAACATGTCGATATTAAGACTAAGGATAAATCTAGAAATAATAATCCTAGAAAAATTCTACCTAAGGAGGCAATTAGACAGGTAGAAAACCATTTAGACATTAACCCTAAGAAGGGTAGGCATATGCCTAGATGAAATGGTAATAGCCAAAGACTAAATGAACCATCAAAAATTGGGTAAATATAATTAGAAAATTAAGCTATGAGGTCAAGGCTTGACAAATTAGAAAAGACCCTTAGAAAGATGCAAAATCAAATGCAAGGGTCAAATAGTCAAATTTTAGGGTCTAGGAGGCAAGGTCCACCCAAGGGAAAGAAAGGTTTGTGATGGGGTCGGGGTTTCTAGAGCAGTATGAATATTTCCAAGGGAGTCTGATTAGTTCCTGAGGAGTATATGTATCTTCAGAGCAGTATGTGCATTTCCCGACCAATATGAGTTTTTTTTTCAGGGTAGTGTGATCAGTTATAGAGCAGTATGTGTAATTCCAGAGCAATATGGGTATTTACAAGAGCGGAATGGGTATTTCCCGAGCAGTCTGATCAGTTATAGAGCAATATGTTTAGTTCCAGAGTAGTATGTGTACTTACAAAGCAGTATGTTTGGTTCCAGAGTAGTATGTGTACTTATAGAGTAGTATGTTTAGTTCTAGAGTAGTACGTGCACTTGCAGAGCAGTATGTTCAGTGCCAGAGCAATATGTATAGTTCTAGGGCACTGGGTTTCCAGGACAATATGTTTAAATTCCAGAGTAGTGTATATAATTCTCGGGCAGTATGTTTAATTCCCGAGTTGTATGTGTGTTTCTCGAACAGTATATGTATTTCTCGAGCAGTGAATATAATTTCTGAAGGTAGGGTGTGCAGTGCTCGGAACGAAGGAGCAGCATGGGCAGAGTGATTCATGTATTCTCCGAGCAGTATGTATAATTCCTTAGTAGTATGTATAATTCCTAGGCAGTATATGTGTTACCCGAGCAGTATGTGTATTTCCTGAGCCGTGAATGTAGTTTCCGAAGGTAGGGTGTGAAGTGCTTGAAAGGAAGGAGCGGCATGGGCAGAGCGATACATGTATTCTCCGAGCAGTATGTGTAATTCTCGAGTAGTATGTATAATTCCTAGGCAGTATGTGTGTTTCCTGAGCAGTATGTGTATTTCTCGAGTTGTGAATGTAGTTTTTGAAGGTATGGTGTGCAATGCTCGGAAGGAAGGAGCAGCAGGGGCAGAGCGATTCATTTATTCTCCGAGCAGTATGTCTAATTCTCGGGCGGTATGTGTGTTTCCTGACCAATATGTGTATTTCTTGAGGCGTTAATGTAGTTTCCGAAGGTGTTTATGTAGTACTCGGAAGGAAGGAGCAACATGGGCAGTGCGACTCATATATTTTCCGAGTAGTATGGGTATTCCCCGAGTAGTATGCCTATTTTTCGAGCAGTATGTGTATTTCCTGAGCCAAGCAAGGAGGTTTAGGGTTCCTTTTTTATTTGGTAAAATCAAGAAGATAAGATGATTAGGGATAGAAGGAGGAGGTCAAGGAAGATAAATATGATTAATATAAGATATTCTGTCATTTATTTATTTATATAATTTGTATGTAATTAATGCTTGGCAGGGAAATATAAGGTATGTGAAGCATTTGAAAGAGACATTTTAAATATGGGCGGGAAAAGCGATTACAATCAATGCTTGGAAAAGGGCATTAAAGTAAATTCACTTTAAGGGGAGGCGGGGTGAATAATCTATAAAAGGGGCAGAGGTGGAAGGAAGCGGGGATGGTTGTTTCTTCAGTATTCGGTATCTCTAAGATCTTTTTCCTACTTCTTCTTCTACATTTCATTACTTTCTCCATACTCTTACATACTTGAGCGTCGGAGTGGAAGCTCCGAGCAACCGGTCCATATCTCACATTTCTTCTTCGAGCAACAGATCTAACTCTACTTGCAAGAGCTCAAGTGATTCTTGGAGCGGATCTCTTTTTATCTCATTTCCTACATTCTTTGGTATCAGATATAGCAATCCCTAAGGAGGGGGAGGGAGATTTCAGCAGACCGAAGAAGCTAACACCATCAAATTGGCACTGTCTGTGGGAACTTGTACAAAAAGACATGATGGTGAATACTAGAAGGACATTGAAGGAACCATCGGAGGGGGAGAAGTCTGTCTCCATTACCTCTCAGGAGGGTACCTGCAAAAGGCATCGGGAGCCTTTATATAAGGAAGATCTTATGAAAATTATGGCTGAAATAATGGATTAGATGTCACAAAGGGCCACCCCGAAGAAGGTTAAAGTAGACGATATCTCTGGTAGTGATTCTATGGAAGAGGGCAGTATGATTTCTCAGTTGAAGAAGGGTTCTTTCGGTGTTCTCCAAACGGTGAAGGTGAAATAAAAATGTGTTGCTCCTTCGAAGAATTTACCACCTGAGGGGGAGGTTCCTACTGTAGGTACTATTGTACAAGTAGAGGGGGAAACTCTTTTTGTTGAGAATATCTTAAACGATGAGTTACCTCGACATTTTCAGCTTCCTCAAATATCTAAATATGTTGGTTTTTCTGATCCCAAAGATCATTTAAGAAAATTTAAAAATGCTACTCTATTATATCATTATACCGATGGGGTTAAATGTCGGGTATTCCTTACTACTTTAGTGGGACTGGCAGAACAATGGTTTAGTGATTTAAAGCCGAAGAGTATTGCATCCTTTAAGGATTTCTCCACGTTATTTTTAAGTCATTTCTCTAGTTCTAAAAAATATTTTCCACAACCCTTGAGTATTTTTTATCTTAAGCAAAGAGAGACAGAAAGTTTGCGACAATATGTGCATATATTTACACAATCTGCTCGTGAAATTTCTGCTTTGGAACCCAGTATGATGATGGGAGCATTCACTCAGGGGCTCAAGGAGGGGGATTTCTTTAAATTTT
This sequence comes from Wurfbainia villosa, assembly GCA_025175895.1. NCBI lineage: Eukaryota > Viridiplantae > Streptophyta > Magnoliopsida > Zingiberales > Zingiberaceae > Wurfbainia > Wurfbainia villosa. The sequence goes on from CM045995.1 coordinate 32,454,799, forward strand.
TGGCTAAGAGGCCTCCAACAAACTTTGAAGATTTATTATCTCGGGATGAGAAGTTTATTAACTTGGAGGATGCTCAGAAATCTCGACGAACTTTTCAAGATTTCAGAGTAATGGAGAGGCCTAAAAGGAGGATTGAATGGGTGAGGCATGTTCGGCCCTCAGAAGATAGATCTCTAAATGCTCCTCCATCCAGGTTTTCTAAGGAGAGGACTATGAATATTAGTATAGAGCATCAGTTACTACAAATACCCTTCGGAGGTGACAGAGGGCCTAGGAGATTATCAACCCCTACTTTCTGTACTTTTTATCAAGAATATGGGCATAATACTCAAAATTTTCAGCAGTTAGATATGGACTTGCAAAGGATTATGGGAGCTCATCCTCATGTTTCAAATTTTGTTATGAATCCGGTTCCTTATCAGCGGGGGTTTGGAGGAAGAAATTACGAAAGAGGAAATGATGAAAGGCTTCTTATAAATCATCTTGTACAGACTGCTCAAATAAGGTAATTAACCACTGATCATGTAGCACCTACCAATCGACCCCGTGTGAGAGGTACTATTAATATGATATATCGTGGTTCCACTAATGGAGATTCTAACAGAGCACGAAAAAGACACAGTAGAGAAGAATGCACAACTTTTGTCGCTCTGCCCAAAGTTAGAGGACCCGTGATAGGGTTTGATTCGAATGACTCAGAGGGAGTAATGACTCCACATACATATGCCTTGGTCATTCAGGCTCTTATTGCCAATTTTGATAAAGGAAGAGTTTTTGTTGACCCGGACAATTCAATGGATATTTTGTATTGGGCAGCTCTAGAACAAATAGGAGTTACTGTCATTGATTTACAATCGGTAGGAACTTCTTTATTTTGGTTTTTTGGACATGAGGTGCAACCGATGGGCAAAATCAAGTTACCTTTGTCTTTGGGAGAAGAGCCAAGGGAGACAATGCTTATTAACTTCATCGTGGTGGATATGCCTTCCTCCTATAATGTTATTCAAGGTAGACCTGTTTTGAGCAGTTTACAGGTTCTGAATTCTCCTTACCATCAGAAAAATAAGTTTCCTATAGGGAATGAAGTAGGAGAGGTAAAAGGTGATCAACAACTCTCTCGTAGATGCTATGTAGATGCTATCAGACCAGGACAAAAGGGAAAATGTTAATAAATCTCTACAAAAATTCAAGTACGGAGACACTGTGTGTATCATTCAAAAGGGAGCTGCTGAAGGAATAGGCTAGCCTGATAAAGAAGCAATTGTGTTAAATGATAAGTGTGTTGAACATGTTGCATTTATAGCTCGGGATCTTCCCCTATGACTTAAAACAGATTTAATACAATGCCTTATCAAAAACATAGACAGTTTTGCATGGTCTCCGCAAGATTTATCAGGGATTGATCCTAATGTCATGGAACACAAATTGTATATATTACCTACTACAGTTCCTTTAAAACAGAAACACCGACACTTTGGTGCAGGGAAAGTGGAGGTTGAAGCTTCGCTTCCTTCTTCATCTTGGTCGCTTGTGCATGGCAATCCCATGTATGTCTCCGAATTAAAAAAAATTAATCCTTGACGAAAGGATTACCCAAGCCACCGATCCATCGTCGTGCTATTCGATTAGAGTAGACACTTGAACAAACTTGTTGTTCAAGCAACCTACCTCTTTTCTTCGATTAGCCGCGGAATAGATGATGTACGGATTGTCGGTTTATGTGTTTATCTTCGGGGTCCAAGTAAATTAGCCACATGGAATTACATACATCATACAAAGAAACAAAAGGAAACCAAAACAAGAATTATACTTCTTGTTTACCACAAGGTCTTCTATTGTATATGTAGGGAATTCTTTATGCCAAATGGCATATGCGCAACGGAAAAATTAGGATCCCTTCCAAGTGATCCATGCGAAAGCAAACTTGTATAAAATAAATTTCTCTAAACCAAGCCTATCTTATAGGAGAGGATTACCTTTGTTGCGTGCCCTTGTTAATCCCGCTTCTTCCTTTTGTTTGTTGGATCTTTAGCACGTTCAAGTGTCCGTGCCTCTATATGTATCCACACGAGCAAGCTCTTGTCTCACAAAAGAAAACTAGAGGAGCTCTCCTTTACTTCTTGCTAGAGAAGTCCCTAAAGGAGAGGAAGAGAGGGAAAAGGAGAAAGGAAGAAGAAGACTCCTCTTCTTGCTAGCCTACACTCACAAACCCACACAACCAAAGCTTCCACCAAGCTCTCTCACAACCACAACCACACTTGCTTTGGCCGGCCACTTCATGGGGTCTTTTATAGGGTTGGAAAAACCCTTTCACCTCCACACATTCAATGCAATCCATTGTATTGGGACACAAGTTTGGCCGGCCACTTAAGGAGACAAAACCATTTTGTTTCCTTCCACCTTATCTAGCTTAGGTGGATGCTTAGGTGGCATGCTTATGTGGCATGCTTATGTGGCATTCATGCATGTTGAATTAATCTTATTAATTCAATTAAGCTTATGTTATCATGTTGAATTAATCTTATTAATTCAATCATATTGAATTAATCTTATTAATTCAATTAAGCTTATGTTATCATATTGAATTAATCTTATTAAATCAATAAGGTAACATATTGAATTAATCTCATTAAATCAATTAGCTAAAATTCTCATTAAGCTTAAAGTCCAAAAACCATTTTGTACTTAAGCTTATTCCCAAATTATTCTAGTCAAACTAGAATACTCTAATTCCTCTAATTATCATGCTCTTTGTGTGTGACCCTATAGGCTCTCATAACGTTGGCAGTGGACCTAAACTCTTTTAGATACACAAGCAATAAGCGGCATCTAGCAATACATCATTGCTACCCAAGTTACGAGATAAGTCAAGATCCGACTAACCTTTCCGTGACTACTATAATATATGACCGTGTCCTTCTATCCTTGATATCAGTTGATCAATGAGGCATAGACCGTGTCATCCTCGATCAATCTATGTGTTTCTTGATCCACAGTAAACTAACTCAAACAAATGAGCTCAATATCTCATATTGACTCATTCGCCATGCGTTTTAGTAGTTCTACTCAATCAAGGGGCCACCGATATCACTCGTCATATGAGAGGATAGATCCCATCTACATCACTCACATCCCTCCGCATAATTTGTTATATACCCGATGTCGCCTTTATGGTCCATCCATTGCGGGTGGACGTTTGTGATACCAAAGTACATAACTCCTTATGTAGGGAACCGTAGTGACTTGGTGAGGACTATTCATACCAATAGTCACATGAGAAAGTTTATGACACTCATATAACGATCCATGAAACTTTCTCATGGGTCGATTCGATTATATATTCTCTAATATATACCCATGTGTCAACTTGATATCATATATCCATGACTTGTGAGATCAAGTCATCAATTGACCTACATGCTAGTCTTTATGTATTAATATTGCCCTTGCATATTAATACTTGACTAGGAACATTTAGAAAGTGTTCTCTACAGCCTCTCATAATCAATTCTGCCAATTGATGTGCTGTAGATAAGAACCTACTTTTCTAGGGCATTACTATATTTAATTTAGCTGGCACAAGCAAGAGTTAAATATAATAACCAATCCTTTGCCTTTATAGAATTATGATACAAAATATTCCCTATTCAACCATCACATGATTGGTTCTTAGGGCTATAACTAACAATCTCCCACTAGCACTAGTACCAATCACTATGATATCTAATACCTAGTGACCTAGTGTGACCATCATGCTTCCTCTGTGCCAAAGCCTTGGTCAATGGATCTGCAATGTTAGCGCTACATCGGTACTCTGCATATCCTCACATCTCCTCTATCGATGATCTCTCGAATGAGATGGAAGCGCCCGATATGTGTTTGGTCCACGATGTGATCGAGGTTCCTTAGCACGCGCAATAGCCCCATTGTTGTCACAATAGAGGTCTATTGGATCTGCAATGCTAGGAACTACCCCAAGTTCAGCGATGAACTTACAGCCAAACGACCTCCTTTCTTGCATCGGATCGACAATATACTAAACCATTGTAGAATCGGCAAGCTGTGTCTGCTTTGAACTCTTCCGACTCACGGCTCCACCATTCGAGCAAAACACGTACCCGATTGCGATCTATAGTCATCCTTATGCATTTGGAAGCTTGCATCACTTTGTAACCCTTCTGATTAGCTCCTCATTGCCTCCAAATATCAGGAAATATTCTTTCGTTCTTCGTAAGTATTTAAGAATATTTTTGACTGCTATCCAGTGACTTTCACCTGGATCCGACTGGTATCTACTTGTCATGCTCAAAGCATACGAGACGTCAGGACGAGTACAAAGCATGGCGTACATGATAGACCCTATGGCAGACGCATAAGGGATCTTATCCATGCGATATCTCTCCTCCTTAGAAGAGGGACATTGAGTCTTTGAAAGACTCACACCATGTGATAAAGGCAGAAATCCTTTCTTGGAATTTTGCATAGCAAAATGATCTAGCACTTTATCAATGTATGTACTCTGACTTAGGCCAAGTAATCTTTTAGATCTATCTCTATAGATCTTGATGCCTAGAATATAGGCAGCTTCACCTAAGTCTTTCATCGAGAAACAATTCCCTAACCACATCTTCACAGACTGGAGTGAGGGAATATCATTTCCGATGAGAAGTATGTCATCTACATACAAGACAAGAAATACAATTGTGCTCCCACTATTTCTCTTGTAGACACAAGGTTCATCTTCATTCTTGATGAAACCAAACTCTTTGATTGCATCATCGAATCGAAGATTCCAGCTTCGAGAGGCTTGCTTTAGTCCATAAATGGACCTTTGCAGTTTGCATACCTTTCAGGATGCTTTGGATCTTCAAAACCCTCGGTGTTATGTCATGTACACATCCTCGGTAGCTTTCCATTAAGCGGTTTTGACATCCATCTGCCAGATCTCATAATCGTGGTAGGTCGCATAGCAAGTATGATCCGAATGGATTTAAGCATCAATCGTGAAAAGGTTTCATCATAGTCAATACCATGAATTTGTTTGAATCCTTTGCCACCAATCTACCTTTATAGGTATGCTTATTACCATCCATGGAGTCTTTACTTTAAAGACCCACTTACACCCAATGGGTTTTACCCTTGGTGGATCAACCAAGGTCCATACTTGGTTAGTGTACATGGATTCCATTTGGATCTCATGGCCTCTAGCCATTTCTCGGAATCTGGGCTCATCATAGCTTCTTGATAGGATGTAGGCTCGTCAGATCGACAAGCAATACATCACCGTTGTCGGTCAAGAGAAAAGAATATCTCTCGGGTTGGCACGGATCCTGCTCGGATCTACGAAGAGGTTGGTCTACTTGAGCAGTGTTTGTTCCACAACTCCTTTGGCAACAATTTCCTCATCCACAACACTTTGTGGTTCCTGTTCATTTTCCATCGAAGCCTTAGTGTTATCGTCATCTTGAACTTCTTCAAGATGAATTTTACTCCCACTAGTTTTTCTAGAAATAAATTCTCTTTCTAGAAAGACAGCATTTCTGGCAACAAATACCTTGCCAAGTGTGGGATTGTAAAAGTAATATCCCTTAGTTTTCTTGGGATATCCGACAAAATAACACTTATCTGATTTGGGTCCTAGTTTATCTGAGACTTGACGTCTTACATAAGCTTCACAACCCCAAATCTTTATAAAAGACATTTTGGGACTCTTCCCAGTCCATATCGTATATGGTGTCTTTTCTATGGCTTTTGATGGGACGCGATTAAGTGTGAAAGCGGCTGTCTCTAGAGCTAGTCCCCAAAAGGAAGTAGGTAGATCAGTCTGGCTCATCATTGATCGTACCATATCTAATAGAGTACGATTTCTCCTCTCAGATACACCATTCCATTGTGGTGTTCCAGGGGGAGTGAGTTGGGATATTATCCCACACTCAGCCAGGTGATCACGAAACTCTTGACTAAGGTATTCACCACCTCGATCTGATCGAAGTAGCTTGATACGCTTACCAAGTTAGTTTTGTACTTCATTCTTGAATGCTTTGAACTTTTCAAAGGATTCTGACTTATGTCTCATCAAATATAAGTAGCCAAATCTACTCATATCATCAGTGAAAGTAATAAAGTACTTATAGCCTCCTCTCGGCCCGACATTGAAAGGCCACATACATCGGTATGTATGAGTCCTAACAATGTCGTCGCTCTCTCTCCATGTCCACTAAATGGAGTTTTAGTCATCTTTCCTAAAAGGCAAGATTCGCATACCTCGTATATGATTCAAAATCAAATGAGTCCAATAATCCATCTTTATGGAGTTGGGATATGCGTTTTCATTTATGTGACCTAGGTGACAATGCGAGAGATATGTTTGGTTGAATCATTCGATTTGAACCGCTTGGTATTTACGTTATAAATTGGGTTTTCTAAATCTAGAACATAGAGACCATTCATAAGTGGTGCATTACAATAGAACATTTCATTCAAATAAATGGAACAACATTTGTCCTTTATTATAAAGAAAAGTTTTTCTTGTCTAAACAAGATACAAAATTATGTTCTTTGTCAATGCAGTACATATAAGCACTCCTCTAGTTCTAAGATAAGCCCCCGGTGGGCAAAGACAAAGAATATGTTCCCTACAACTCTGGGAACTTTTGCATTTACTGCCTACTCGTAGGTCTACTTCGCCTTTGCCATTTGTCTACTATTTCTCAGTCCTTGCACATTATTACAAATGTGAGATGCACATCCGGTATCTAATACCCATGTAGAAGAAATAGATAGATTAACTTCTATAACGTGTATACCTGAGGCAGAAGTCCCACTTCTTTTATTCTTTACTTCCTCAAGGTAGACTTTGCGATTCCGCTTCGATGTCGATCTCACGCAATGGAAGCGATCCCTTCCTTAGGTACTTTACCTTTACCCTTTGAAGTGGATGAATTGGACTTGACTTTGGCTTGGGTCTTACCCTTGCCTTAGAGATTACCTTTGCCCTTCTTGACCATTAGTACGTTGCTAACTTTCTTTTTGAGATTTGGTTCAGCAGTTCTTAACATGCTGAGAATCTCAGGCAAAGGTTTATCAATTTCATTCATGTTATAATTCATGACGAATTGATTATATGCTTCCGGCAACGATTGCAGGATAACATCGGTTGCCAATTCTTGGCTCAGTGGAAAACCTAGTCTTTCAAGGTTCTCAACGTACCCAATCATTTTGAGTACGTGAGTTCCTACAGGTGTTCCTTCTTGCATCTTGCATGCAAAAAGAGCCTTAGACACTTCAAAACGCTCGTGCCTAGCTTGTCCTTGATATAGTTGTTTCAAATGCTCAACCATATCATAGGCATCCATGTTCTCATGTTGCTTCTGAAGCTCAGAGTTCATGGTGGCAAGCATAAGACATGATACATCTAATGCGTCATCTTGATGCTTCTTATAAGCATCCTTTTCAGCACGAGTGGCCGCATGGGCGGGTGTTTCAGGGGTAGACTGCTCTAGGACATACAGTTTGCGTTCTTGCTTGAGGATAATCCTCAAGTTCCTATACCAGTCAAGAAAGTTCGCTCCATTAAGCTTGTCCTTCTCAAGGACAGATCGCAAGTTGAGGGGGTGTGTCGTGTTAGATGTCATGGTGATCTACAACATTAAAATGCAAAGTTAAGTATCATACCTAAATCATTTAATTAGGCCTTTAATTAAATGAGGCTCCCACTAAATTCTCATAGCTACTATTTAGCTATAAATTTATATGGGATAAAGATCCACATTATAATTCGTCTTGAGTTAGCTTTGGCTAATCGCCCAAGACGTAGTATAATTAGGTAGGCAATCTTTTGCCAATTACATCTGATGTAACTCTTTAATAGCTTTGGTTATGTTTTAGATTAGTTTAGTGTTCATTCCTAAACCAGCTTCCAGGCTGTGGCGAGGCACAGGGGCCTTCTTGGATATCGGAGCAACGACCACTTCTAAGACAAAGCTGATTTTCGGAAATCACATAAAACTAATTTTAAAACTTATGTTCAAAGCTAATATATGCCTCTACTTTCTTAACTAATTAAGAAAACTTAATTAAGTCTTAACCAAGTTTGATAGCGGGACATCACGATTGTCCACTCGCACTCTTCCAAGATAAAATGCATTGCTTTGCTTTGGCAAACCCAATAACAAATGATCGAGGAAGTAGTGTGTACCAAGCTTTGGTAGGCATATCGTTTTTGACTTATTAAGAAATAAACATGTATCATATACATATTAGCATACATCACATATAAGCTAAACTAATCATGCATCACATACAAGCTAAACTAACATGCATCACATACATATTAAACTAAGCGTGTCATGGTTATGGCCCTTATTCTACAATCTTCTCAAGCATCTTCTCCTAAGTGCTTCCTTTTGGTTGTCTTGTGTGTTGACTTCCTCCTTGTAACCTCATCTTCCAATGGACCCTCTATCTTTGTTTTGTACATTACAAAAGGAGAAATACTCGAGTTACATTCGAGTCTAAAACTAATTTTACAACAAGAATTTTAGGAGGAAGGCACGACACGCAGGCCGTATTTAAGAATTACAACACACACACATTCACAAACCTTTTGGGACTAGGCTAACCATGCACCATGTCATTTTAACTTTTAAAAGACATTGATATTTTATTATGTTTGACAATTGCTAATGCAATTATCAACTCATAATAAAATTTATCCTACTTCTATATCACATATAAAATAGAGAAACCTATTTTATACGATCTTCGCAAGTGGCTCGATACCAATTGTAGGGAATTCTTTATGCCAAATGGCATATGCAAGAACGGAAAAATTAGGATCCTTCCAAGTGATCCATGCGAAAGCAAACTCGTATAAAATAAATTTCTCTAAACCAAGCCTATCTTATAGGAGAGGATTACCTTTGTTGCGTGCCCTTGTTAATCCCGCTTCTTCCTTTTGTTTGTTGGATCTTTAGCACGTTCAAGTGTCCGTGCCTCTATATGTATCCACACGAGCAAGCTCTTGTCTCACAAAAGAAAACTAGAGGAGCTCTCCTTTACTTCTTGCTAGAGAAGTCCCTAAAGGAGAGGAAGAGAGGGAAAAGGAGAAAGGAAGAAGAAGACTCCTCTTCTTGCTAGCCTACACTCACAAACCCACACAACCAAAGCTTCCACCAAGCTCTCTCACAACCACAACCACACTTGCTTTGGCCGGCCACTTCATGGGGTCTTTTATAGGGTTGGAAAAACCCTTTCACCTCCACACATTCAATGCAATCCATTGTATTGGGACACAAGTTTGGCCGGCCACTTAAGGAGACAAAACCATTTTGTTTCCTTCCACCTTATCTAACTTAGGTGGATGCTTAGGTGGCATGCTTATGTGGCATTCATGCATGTTGAATTAATCTTATTAATTCAATTAAGCTTATGTTATCATGTTGAATTAATCTTATTAATTCAATCATATTGAATTAATCTTATTAATTCAATTAAGCTTATGTTATCATATTGAATTAATCTTATTAAATCAATAAGGTAACATATTGAATTAATCTCATTAAATCAATTAGCTAAAATTCTCATTAAGCTTAAAGTCCAAAAACCATTTTGTACTTAAGCTTATTCCCAAATTATTCTAGTCAAACTAGAATACTCTAATTCCTCTAATTATCATGCTCTTTGTGTGTGACCCTATAGGCTCTCATAACGTTGGCAGTGGACCTAAACTCTTTTAGATACACAAGCAATAAGCGGCATCTAGCAATACATCATTGCTACCCAAGTTACGAGATAAGTCAAGATCCGACTAACCTTTCCGTGACTACTATAATATATGACCGTGTCCTTCTATCCTTGATATCAGATTGATCAATGAGGCATAGACTGTCATCCTCGATCAATCTATGTGTTTCTTGATCCTCGAGTAAACTAACTCAAACAAATGAGCTCAATATCTCATATTGACTCATTCGAGCATGGCCATGCTTTAGTAGTTCTACTCAATCAAGGGGCCCACCGATATCACTCTCGTCATATGAGAGGGATAGATCCCATCTACATCACTCACATCCCTCCGCATAATTTGTTACATACCCAGTAATCGCCTTTATGGTCCACCCTGTTACGGGTGACGTTTGACGATACCAAAGTACATAACTCCTTATGTAGGGAACCGTAGTGACTTCAGGTCTAAGGACTATTCATACCAATAGTCACATGAGAAAGTTTATGACACTCATATAACGATCCATGAAACTTTCTCATGGCGGGTCAGTTCAAGATATATTCTCTAATATATACCCATGTGTCAACTTGATATCATATATCCATGACTTGTGAGATCAAGTCATCAATCGACCTACATGCTAGTCTTTATGTATTAATATTGCCCTTGCATATTAATACTTGACTAGAACATTTAGAAAGTGTTCTCATGCCTCTCATAATCAATTCGCCAATTGATGTGTCAGAGATAAGAACCTACTTTTCTAGGGCATTACTATATTTAATTTAGTGCACAAGCAAGACTTAAATATAATAACCAATCCTTTGCCTTTATAGAATTATGATACAAAATGTTCCCTATTCAACCATCACATGATTGGTTCTTAGGGCTATAACTAACAATCTCCCACTAGCACTAGTACCAATCACTATGATATCTAATACCTAGTGACCTAGTGTGACCATCATGCTTCCTCTGTACAAAGCCTCGTCAATGGATCCGCAATGTTAGCTTCGGATTGCAGATATCCTCACATCTCCTCTATCGATGATCTCTCGAATGAGATGGAAGCGCCAGATGTGTTTGGTCCTGATGTGATCGAGGTTCCTTAGCTCGTCGTAATAGCCCCATTGTTGTCACAATAGAGGTCTATTGGATCTGCAATGCTAGGAACTACCCCAAGTTCACTCGATGAACTTATTTGAGCCAAACAGCCTCCTTTCTGCATCGATCAAAGAATATACTGCTTTGTAGAATCAAAGAATCGTGTCCGCTTGAACTCTTCCACTCACACCCACCATTCAGCAAAACACGTACTCGATTGCGATCTATAGTCATCCTTGTCTGTTTGGAAGCTTGCATCACTGTAACCCTTTACAGCTAGCTCCTCATTGCCTCCAAATATCAGGAAATATTCTTTCGTTCTTCGTAAGTATTTAAGAATATTTTTTACTGCTATCTAGTGACTTTCACCTGGATCCGACTGGTATCTACTCGTCATGCTCAAAGCATACGAGACGTCAGGACGAGTACAAAGCATGGCGTACATGATAGACCCTATGACAGACGCATAAGGGATCTTATCCATGCGATCTCTCTCCTCCTTAGAAGAGGGACATTGAGTCTTTGAAAGACTCACACCATGTGATAAAGGCAGAAATCCTTTCTTGGAATTTTGCATAGCAAAATGATCTAGCACTTTATCAATGTATGTACTCTGACTTAGGCCAAGTAATCTTTTAGATCTATCTCTATAGATCTTGATGCCTAGAATATAGGCAGCTTCACCTAAGTCTTTCATCGAGAAACAATTCCCTAACCACATCTTCACAGACTAGAGTGAGGGAATATCATTTCCGATGAGAAGTATGTTATCTACATACAAGACAAGAAATACAACTGTGCTCCCACTATTTCTCTTGTAGACACAAGGTTCATCTTCATTCTTGATGAAACCAAACTCTTTGATTGCATCATCGAATCGAAGATTCCAGCTTCGAGAGGCTTGCTTTAGTCCATAAATGGACCTTTGCAGTTTGCATACCTTTCCAGGATGCTTTGGATCTTCAAAACCCTCAGGCTGTGTCATGTACACATCCTCGAGTAGCTTTCCATTCAGAAAAGCGGTTTTGACCTCCATCTGCCAGATCTCATAATCGTGGTAGGCTGCAATAGCAAGTATGATCCGAATGGATTTAAGCATCGCAACTGGTGAAAAGGTTTCATCATAGTCAATACCATGAATTTGTTTGAATCCTTTCGCCACCAATCTACCTTTATAGGTATGCTTATTACCATCCATGTCGTTACTTTAAAGACCCACTTACACCCAATGGGTTTTACCCTTCAGTGGATCAACCAAGGTCCATACTTGGTTAGTGTACATGGATTCCATTTCGGATCTCATGGCCTCTAGCCATTTCTAATCTGGGCTCATCATAGCTTCTTGATAGGATGTAGGCTCGCCAAGATCGACAAGCAATACATCACCATTGTCACCAAGAGAAAAGAATATCTCTGGGTTGGAGACGGATCGGATCCTTCGATCTACGAAGAGGTTGGTCTACTTGAACAGGTGTTTGTTCCACAACTCCTTTGGCAACAATTTCCTCATCCACAACACTTTGTGGTTCCTGTTCATTTTCCATCGAAGCCTTAGTGTTATCATCATCTTGAACTTCTTCAAGATGAATTTTACTCCCACTAGTTTTTCTAGAAATAAATTCTCTTTCTAGAAAGACAAAGATTTCGCAACAAAACCTTGCCAAGTGTGGGATTGTAAAAGTAATATCCCTTAGTTTTCTTGGGATATCCGACAAAATAACACTTATCTGATTTGGGTCCTAGTTTATCTGAGACTTGACGTCTTACATAAGCTTCACAACCCCAAATCTTTATAAAAGACATTTTGGGACTCTTCCCAGTCCATATCGTATATGGTGTCTTTTCTACGGCTTTTGATGGGACGCGATTAAGTGTGAAAGCGGCTGTCTCTAGAGCTAGTCCCCAAAAGGAAGTAGGTAGATCAGTCTGGCTCATCATTGATCGTACCATATCTAATAGAGTACGATTTCTCCTCTCAGATACACCATTCCATTGTGGTGTTCCAGGGGGAGTGAGTTGGGATATTATCCCACACTCAGCCAGGTGATCACGAAACTCTTGACTAAGGTATTCACCACCTCGATCTGATCGAAGTAGCTTGATACGCTTACCAAGTTGGTTTTGTACTTCATTCTTGAATGCTTTGAACTTTGCAAAGGATTCTGACTTATGTCTCATCAAATATAAGTAGCCAAATCTACTCATATCATCAGTGAAAGTAATAAAGTACTTATATCCTCCTCTGGCTTCGACATTGAAAGGCCCACATACATCAGTATGTATGAGTCCTAACAAGTCTCGCTTCTCCCATGTCCACTAAATGGAGTTTTAGTCATCTTTCCTAAAGGCAAGATTCGTGATACCTCATATGATTCAAAATCAAATGAGTCCAATAATCCATCTTTATGGAGTTGGGATATGCGTTTTTCATTTATGTGACCTAGGCGACAATGCCAGAGATATGTTTGGTTCGAATCATTCGATTTGAACCGCTTGGTATTTACGTTATAAATTGGGTTTTCTAAATCTAGAACATAGAGACCATTCATAAGTGGTGCATTACAATAGAACATTTCATTCAAATAAATGGAACAACATTTGTCCTTTATTATAAAAGAAAAGTTTTTCTTGTCTAAACAAGATACAAAAATTATGTTCTTTGTCAATGCAGGTACATATAAGCACTCCTCTAGTTCTAAGATAAGCCCAGTGGGCAAAGACAAAGAATATGTTCCTACAGCTACAGCAGCAACTTTTGCGCCATTGCCTACTCGTAGGTCTACTTCGCCTTTTGCCATTTGTCTACTATTTCACCTGCACATTATTACAAATGTGAGATGCACATCCGGTATCTAATACCCATGTAGAAGAAATAGATAGATTAACTTCTATAACGTGTATACCTGAGGCAGAAGTCCCACTTCTTTTATTCTTTACTTCCTCAAGGTAGACTTTGCAGTTCCGCTTCCAGTGTCCAGTCTCACCGCAATGGAAGCAGTCCCCTTCCTTAGGTACTTTACCTTTACCCTTTGAAGTGGATGAATTGGCCTTGCCTTTGGCTTGGGTCTTACCCTTGCCTTTGCGCTTACCTTTGCCCTTCTTGACCATTAGTACGTTGCTAACTTTCTTTTTGAGATTCGGTTCAGCAGTTCTTAACATGCTGAGAATCTCAGGCAAAGGTTTATCAATTTCATTCATGTTATAATTCATGACGAATTGATTATATGCTTCCGGCAACGATTGCAGGATAACATAGGTTGCCAATTCTTGGCTCAGTGGAAAACCTAGTCTTTCAAGGTTCTCAACGTACCCAATCATTTTGAGTACGTGAGTTCCTACAGGTGTTCCTTCTTGCATCTTGCATGCAAAAAGAGCCTTAGATACTTCAAAACGCTCGTGCCTAGCTTGTCCTTGATATAGTTGTTTCAAATGCTCAACCATATCATAGGCATCCATGTTCTCATGTTGCTTCTGAAGCTCAGAGTTCATGGTGGCAAGCATAAGACATGACACATCTAATGCGTCATCTTGATGCTTCTTTTAAGCATCCTTTTCAGCACGAGTGGCGTATGGGCGGGTGTTTCAGGTTAGATCGCTCTAGGACATACAGTTATGCGTTCTTGCTTGAGGATAATCCTCAAGTTCCTATACCACCAAGAAAGTTCGCTCCATTGCTTGTCCTTCTCAAGGACAGATCGCAAGTTGAGGGGGTGTGTCGTGTTAGATGTCATGGTGATCTACAACATTAAAATGCAAAGTTAAGTATCATACCTAAATCATTTAATTAGGCCTTTAATTAAATGAGGCTCCCACTAAATTCTCATAGCTACTATTTAGCTATAAATTTATATGGGATAAAGATCCACATTATAATTGCCTTGAGTTAGCTTTGGCTAATCGCCCAAGACGTAGTATAATTAGGTAGGCAATCTTTTGCCAATTACATCTGATGTAACTCTTTAATAGCTTTGGTTATGTTTTAGATTAGTTTAGTGTTCATTCCTAAACCAAATTTCCAGTCGTGGGCGAGGCACAGGCCTTCTTGGATATCGGAGCAACGACCACTTCTAAGACAAAGCTGATGTTCGGAAATCACATAAAACTAATTTTAAAACTTATGTTCAAAGCTAATATATGCCTCTACTTTCTTAACTAATTAAGAAAACTTAATTAAGTCTTAACTAAGTTTGATAGCGGGACATCACGATTGTCCACTCGCACTCTTCCAAGATAAAATGCATTGCTTTGCAAACCCAATAACAAATGATCGAGGAAGTAGTGAGTACCAAGCTTTAGTAGGCATATCGTTTTGACTTATTAAGAAATAAACATGTATCATATACATATTAGCATACATCACATATAAGCTAAACTAATCATGCATCACATACAAGCTAAACTAACATGCATCACATACATATTAAACTAAGCGTGTCATGGTTATGGCCCTTATTCTACAATCTTCTCAAGCGAATGAAAAGATTGATTGGTCAACCTAGGGATAGCATCTTCTCCTAAGTGCTTCCTTTTGGTTGTCTTGTGTGTTGACTTCCTCCTTGTAACCTCATCTTCCAATGGACCCTCCATCTTTGTTTTGTACATTACAAAAGGAGAAATACTCGAGTTACATTCGAGTCTAAAACTAATTTTACAACAAGAATTTTAGGAGGAAGGCACGACACGCAGGCCGTATTTAAGAATTACAACACACACACATTCACAAACCTTTTGGGACTAGGCCATAACCATGCACCATGTCATTTTAACTTTTAAAAGACATTGGATATTTTATTATGTTTGACAATTGCTAATGCAATTATCAACTCATAATAAAATTTATCCTACTTCTATATCACATATAAAATAGAGAAAACCTATTTTATACGATCTTTCGCAAGTGGCTCTGATACCACTGTAGGGAATTCTTTATGCCAAATGGCATATGCGCAACGGAAAAATTAGGATCCCTTCCAAGTGATCCATGCGAAAGCAAACTCGTATAAAATAAATTTCTCTAAACCAAGCCTATCTTATAGGAGAGGATTACCTTTGTTGCGTGCCCTTGTTAATCCCGCTTCTTCCTTTTGTTTGTTGGATCTTTAGCACGTTCAAGTGTCCGTGCCTCTATATGTATCCACACGAGCAAGCTCTTGTCTCACAAAAGAAAACTAGAGGAGCTCTCCTTTATTTCTTGCTAGAGAAGTCCCTAAAGGAGAGGAAGAGAGGGAAAAGGAGAAAGGAAGAAGAAGACTCCTCTTCTTGCTAGCCTACACTCACAAACCCACACAACCAAAGCTTCCACCAAGCTCTCTCACAACCACAACCACACTTGCTTTGGCCGGCCACTTCATGGGGTCTTTTATAGGGTTGGAAAAACCCTTTCACCTCCACACATTTAATGCAATCCATTGTATTGGGACACAAGTTTGGCCGGCCACTTAAGGAGACAAAACCATTTTGTTTCCTTCCACATTATCTAACTTAGGTGGATGCTTAGGTGGCATGCTTATGTGGCATGCTTATGTGGCATTCATGCATGTTGAATTAATCTTATTAATTCAATTAAGCTTATGTTATCATGTTGAATTAATCTTATTAATTCAATCATATTGAATTAATCTTATTAATTCAATTAAGCTTATGTTATCATATTGAATTAATCTTATTAAATCAATAAGGTAACATATTGAATTAATCTCATTAAATCAATTAGCTAAAATTCTCATTAAGCTTAAAGTCCAAAAACCATTTTGTACTTAAGCTTATTCCCAAATTATTCTAGTCAAACTAGAATACTCTAATTCCTCTAATTATCATGCTCTTTGTGTGTGACCCTATAGGCTCTCATAACGTTGGCAGTGGACCTAAACTCTTTTAGATACACAAGCAATAAGCGGCATCTAGCAATACATCATTGCTACCCAAGTTACGAGATAAGTCAAGATCCGACTAACCTTTCCGTGACTACTATAATATATGACCGTGTCCTTCTATCCTTGATATCAGATTGATCAATGAGGCATAGACCGTGTCATCCTCGATCAATCTATGTGTTTCTTGATCCCTGAGTAAACTAACTCAAACAAATGAGCTCAATATCTCATATTGACTCATTCGAGCATGGCCATGCGTTTTAGTAGTTCTACTCAATCAAGGGGCCCACCGATATCACTCTCGTCATATGAGAGGGATAGATCCCATCTACATCACTCACATCCCTCCGCATAATTTGTTATATACCCAGTAATCGCCTTTATGGTCCACCCTGTTACGGGTGACGTTTGACGATACCAAAGTACATAACTCCTTATGTAGGGAACCGTAGTGACTTCAGGTCTGAGGACTATTCATACCAATAGTCACATGAGAAAGTTTATGACACTCATATAACGATCCATGAAACTTTCTCATGGCGGGTCAGTTCAGTATATATTCTCTAATATATACCCATGTGTCAACTTGATATCATATATCCATGACTTATGAGATCAAGTCATCAATTGACCTACATGCTAGTCTTTATGTATTAATATTGCCCTTGCATATTAATACTTGACTAGGAACATTTAGAAAGTGTTCTCTACAGCCTCTCATAATCAATTCTGCCAATTGATGTGCTGTAGATAAGAACCTACTTTTCTAGGGCATTACTATATTTAATTTAGCTGGCACAAGCAAGACTTAAATATAATAACCAATCCTTTGCCTTTATAGAATTATGATACAAAATGTTCCCTATTCAACCATCACATGATTGGTTCTTAGGGCTATAACTAACAGTATATCCTTCCTCTTTTTGGACGTCGTGTGGGCGATGATCTTCCAAAAGTCGAAACCTCCTAGATCATGTTCTTCCCTTCCTTGCTCGCTCCAAACAAAGAGAAGAATAAAACAAAACTTCTTCTCCTATCTAGAACCGACCCCCAAGCCACCTTGCTTGGTGGTTGCCGCCGGTCAATGAGAGGAATAAGCAGCGCCGACCAACCTTGAAGAAAGGTTGCCGCCGGCCAAAAGATAGGAGAAGAGGGTGGCGTCGCCGACCCAAGGAGAAGATGGTGGTGTGCCGGCCAAGAGGGAAAAACTAAGGAAAACAAACCTTAGACCCTCTTGTGCCGCCAGCCAAGGAGACAAAACCCTAACACCACTTCTCCTCCTTGCCGCCCAAGCAAAACCCTAACCCTAGCATCCAAAACCATAAGTTTCCACCTAAGCCCTAGCCCTCCTTTTATAGAGTTAGGCTTAAGCCTCCTTTCAATCTCCACCATCGGATCTAGAGATTCAATCTTCACCGTTTAATCTAGGGTTTCACTTTCCATCATCGGATCTAGGCTTCATGAGGGTTTTAATAGGCTACAATAGGGACCATGAGGAGGAGTTGGATCTTGGCCACCCAATGGATCTAGCCCACAAAAAGTCCGATCTATTAATGATAATCCATTCCACTAGAGGATTATCATTGATCTACCTCACCAACCCCCATAAATAAATATGGGCTCCTTATATTAATTGTATAAATATCTCCCCATGTATAAGATCTCGAATGTCTGTTAATTAATTAATTTACTGACAATTAATTAATCAACATCTAACTCCATGAGTAGTACCACTCAACCATATCATCATGTCGGACCAAGTCCACCAGCAGGGTTTACATGATGATCCTTATGAACTACTCAAGGGGACATCATCATCCTAATATATAAAACACGGTTTCCTCCTATAATCAATGACACACCATGTAAATAATATCATTTCCCAACTTATCGAGCCTATCGATTTAATCTATAAATCTCGCCCATTGGTAAATCAAAGAAATAAATACTAACTACATGTGCCCGTTATTATATCGGGATTAAGAGCATGTACACCATAATATCTGAGGTTCGATTAAATTATGTAGTCAGCAATAAATTAAATCACCTCTATGTCGGTCCTGCTCAATACACACAAAGTGTAATAGTGTAATTCTATGGTCAAGAAAAATCAATACCAAATTACATTACAACCATACCAATGGTTTGTCCAAAACCATCTCGGTTGTGAGTCCTTACTTATACTCTACAAGGAACTGATAACATGATCTCCCGTGTGACACTACACACCATGTTATCTACAATGTAATGTATCAGACAATATGCATAACCATAAATATGCAAACAATGATCATGTGATTCTTATTTCAAAAATAATGATGTTCATACAAAAGATAGACTTTTCAGTATACATCCCAATAATCTCCCACTTATACTAAAAGACTATGCTTTCCTCATACTGCCATACATCTGATTTCCATTCCATCCACATTCCTATCAAAAGCTTTCACTGGAAGGGCCTTAGTGAAAGGATCTGCCAGGTTATCCTCTGATGCAATCTTGCCTACAGCAACTTCTCCTCGCTTTACGATTTCTCGTATCAGGTGGTACTTGCGCTCTATGTGTTTAATTTCCTTATGGGGTTGTGGTTCCTTCGACTTTTCAACTGCACCACTATTATCACAATAAATTGTGATAGTTCTGGGCAAACCAGGAATCACATCCAAGTCCATCATGCAGTTCCTGAGCCATACAACTTTTTTGGCTGCCTCAGAGGCTGCCACATCGTCAGCTTCCATAGTGGAGTCCGCCATGCATTCCTGCTTGACACTCCTACATACAATGGCTCCACCTCCTAAAGTAAACACAAAACCTGAGGTAGACTTACTGTTATCCCTATCTGATTGGAAGTCAGAATTTGTGTAACCCACAGGGAGAAATTGATCTGCCTGGTATATCAGCATATAATCCCTAGTCCTTCTCAGGTACTTCAATATATACTTTACCGTAGTCCAATGTCCCTGTCCTAGATTACTTTGATATTTGCTAACCATGCCCATGGCAAAGCAGATATTTGGCCTTGTACATAGCATAGTGAAGTTAGGAAACTTCTCTTCCCACTTTAACTCGGTCGCTTGTTGATGGCAATCCCGTCTATGTCCCCGGATAAAAAAAAATTATCCTTGACAAAGATTGATTACCCAAGCAACCGTTTCTGTGTCGTGTTATTCGATTAGAGTGGTCACTTGAACAAACTTGTTGTTCAAGCAACCTACCTCTATTCTTTGAATAGCCGCGGAATAGACGATTTACGGATCGCCGACTTTTGTGTTTGTATTCGGGGTCCAAGTAAATTAGCCACATAACAAAATATACAACATGCATATAATAAGAAAAGATCATAAACATGAATTATACCTCTTGTTATACCTCTTGATCTTCTATCGTATGTCCTATCCTCCTCTTGGACGTTGTGTGGGCAATGATCCTCCAAGAGATGAAGCCTCCTAGATCATGATCTTCCTTTCCTTGCTCGTTCCGAACAAGGGGAAGAAGAAAAGCACCCTTCTTTTCCTTACTTGCGCCATCCACCAAGGACAAGCTCCTTGGTGTCCGGCGACCCTAAGGAAAGGGAGAGGTTTGAGCGCCGACCAACTTCAATGGATGAACGCCGGCCAAGAGCTCCAATGGAAGAAGAAGGAGCTGCCCTAGGGAAAGGAGAAGCCGACCAAGAGGAAAAGAGAAGAGGAAACCCTAGTCCTTCTCTTGTGTTGTCGCGCGGCCCTAAAGGAGAAGCCAACCAATGTTGCCGCCTGCCCCTTTAATCTAAACGCTAGCTCTCCACGATTTCTTGCCGCCCAAGCCAAGGGAAACAAAAAACCCTAATCTCCTAAAGTGTATTCACGTCGAAGCCTTGACCACCCTTTTATAGAGTAAGACTTAAGCCTCTTTTTAATCTCCACCGTCTGATCTAGAGATTTAATCTCAACCGTCGAATCTAGAGATTTAATCTCAACCGTCGGATATAGAGA
This sequence comes from Wurfbainia villosa, assembly GCA_025175895.1. Taxonomy (NCBI): domain Eukaryota; kingdom Viridiplantae; phylum Streptophyta; class Magnoliopsida; order Zingiberales; family Zingiberaceae; genus Wurfbainia; species Wurfbainia villosa. The sequence continues at coordinate 32,475,474 of CM045995.1, forward strand.
TTTAATCTCCACCGTCGGATCTAGAGTTTCATTTTCCATCATCGGATCTAGGCTTCATGAGGGTTTTAATAGGCTACAATAGGGACCATGAGGAGGAGTTGGATCATGGCCACCCAATGGATCAAGCCCACATAAAGTCCGATCCATTAATGATAATCCATTCCACTAGAGGATTATCATTGATCTACCTCACCAACCCCCATAAGTTAATATGGGCTCCATATATTATTCGTACATATATCTCCCCGTGTTTAAGATCTCGAATGTCCATCGATTAATTAATTTACTGACAATTAATTAATCAACATCTAACTCCATGAGTAGTACCACTCAACCTTATGATCATGCCGGACCAAGTCCACCTGCAGGGTTTACATAATGAACCTTATGAGGTCCTCAAGGGGACATCATCATCCTAATATATAGGACACTATTTCCTCTTATAATGAATGACACACCATATAAATAATATCATTTCCCAACATACCGAGCCTATCGATTTACTCTAAAAATCTCGCCCATTGTTAAATCAACGAAATGAATACTAAGTATATGTGACCGTTATTATATCGGGATTAAGAGCATATACAATATAATATCTACGGTCCGATTCAATTATGTAGTCAGCAATAAATCGAATAACCTCTAAGTCGGTCCTGCTCAATACACACAAAGTATACTAGTGTAATTTAATGGTCAAGACAAGCCAATACAAAATTACAGTACAACCATTCCAATGGTTTGTCCATAACCATCTAGGTTGAGAGCCTTTACTTATACTTTATAAGGAACTGATAACATGATCTCTCGTGTGACACTACACACCATGTTATCTACAATGTAATGTATTAGACAATATGCATAACCATAAATATGCTAACAATGATCATGTGATTCATATTTCAAAAATAAAGATGTTCATACAAAAGATAGACTTTTCAGTATATATCCCAACAATCTCCCACTTATACTAAAAGACTATGATGTCCTCACACTGCCATACATCTGATTCTCATTCCCTTCATATGCCTATCAAAAGCTTTCACTAGAAGGGCCTTAGTGAAAAGATCTACCATGTTATCCTCTGATGCAATCATGACCACAGCAACTTCTCCTGCCTTTACTATTTCTCGTATCAGGTGGTACTTGCGTTCTATGTGTTTACTTGCCTTATGGGCTCGTGGTTCCTTCGAGTTTGCAACTGCACCACTGTTATCACAATAAATTGTGATAGTTTTGGGAAAATTAGGAATCACACCCAAGTCCATCAAGAAGTTCCTAAGCCATACAATTTCTTTGGCTGCCCCATAGGCTTCCATGGTGGAGTCCGCCACGCATTTCTGCTTGACACTCCTCTATACAATGGCTCCACCTCCCAATGTAAACACAAAACCCGACGTAGACTTACAGTTATCCCTATCTGATTGGAAGTTGGAATTTGTGTAACCACAAGGAGTAATTGATCTGCCTAGTATATCAGCATATAATCACTAGTCCTTCTCAGGTACTTCAATATATACTTTACCGCAGTCCAATGTCCCTATCCTAGATTACTCTGTTATCAGCTTACCATGCCCACGGCAAAGCAGATATCTGGTCTCGTACATAGCATGGCATACATGAGGCTTCCTACTGCCGAAGCATAAGGAATCGCCTTCATCTCCTCTATCTCCTTAGATGTTCTAGGACACATCTCCTTAGATAAAGGAATTCCATGCCCGATAGGTAGAAAACCTTTTTTGGAGTTCTGCATGCTAAAATGATCCATTATAGTGTCTATGTATGAAGCTTAAGATAAGCACAACATTCTTTTCCTACGATCCCTTATAACTTTGATCCCAAGGATGTGTCCCACTTCTCCCAAGTCCTTCATGTCAAACTGTTTGGACAATCATACCCTTACGTCCGATAACACCTTGACATTGTTGCCAATTAACAAAATGTCATATACATATAGTACAAGAAATACCACTACGTTTCTGTCACATCTCTTGTATACACAAGACTCATCCGGACTTTGAATAAATCCATAAGACTGGATTAACTCATCAAAGTGGATGTTCCAAGATCTCAAAGCTTGCTTCAATCCATAAATGGATCGATTAAGCTTGCACACAAGATGCTCTTTGCCCTTTGCAATGAATCCCTCTTGTTGTTTCATATAGATGTTATCCTCAAGACTTCCATTAAGAAAAGTTGACCTGACACCTATCTTCCATTCCACATAATCCATATAAGCAGCAATACATAAGAGAATTCGGATAGATTTAAGCATGGCTACTGACGAAAAGGTCTTCTCATAATCGATATTCTCTTTCTGAGTATACCCCTTCGCAACAAGCCTCGCTTTGAAGGTCTCAACCTTCCCATCTATTCCTCTCTTTCTTTTGTAGATCCACTTGCATCCAATGGCTTTTACACCATTGGGTCATTCTACTAGCTCCCAGACTTGATTTGAATCCATATATTCTATCTCAGAATTCATCACAATTTGCCAAGATAATGCATCTTTATCTTGGATCGTCTCATCATATGTCCAGGGATCAGGTTCATATTCGTCAAGGACCAAATCAGAAGATTCTCCCAAGAACATAAATCTATCAGGCTATCTAACAACCCTCCCACTACGATGAGGTATCACCTGTGTATCCTCTGTGACATGCGGTGCAGTGACTTGTGGTACACCCTCTTGTACCAATGGTACTGAAGTAGTGACTTCCCCTCTTAATTCCTCCAAAACAATCTTACTCATGGGTTTGTGGTTCATCACATAGTCTTCCTCTAGAAATCTAGTGTCTGTGCTAACGATAACCCTTTGATCTCTAGGACTATAAAACAAATCACCTTTCGTTCCTCTAGGATAGCCAATGAACATGCGCACTTCTGTACGAGGTTCCAACTTACTAGCATCTACCTTCAGCACATGTGTTGGACTCCCCCTTATCCAAATATGTCTCAAACTAGGCTTTCACCCAATCCACAATTCTGTGGGAGTAGAAGACACTAATTTAGATGGAACCAAGTTCAGAATATACAATGTCGTATCTAGAGCATATCCCCAGAACGAATCTAACAACTCAGAATTACTCATCATTGATCTAACCATCTCCATAAGAGTCCTATTCCTTCATTCTGCTACACCATTCTGCTGGGGTGTGCCAGGTGCAGACAATTGGGATTGAATCCTAGCCTCTGATAAGTAATTCCTAAACTCTCCCAAGAGGTACTCACCACCACGATAAGATCGTAGTGTCTTGATACTTTTACCTTGACGTTTCTCCACATCAGCCTTGAATTCTTTGAACTTGTCAAAACATTCAAACTTGTGGCACATCAAGTAAATGTATCCATATATTGAATAATCGTCTATGAAAGAGACAAAATATTCACAACCACCTCTTGCCTGGATAGACTTAGGACCACACAAATCAGAATGAACTAACTACAACACATCTTTGGCTCTATACCCCTTGGCCTTAAAAGGCCTCTTAGTAATTTTACGCTCCGAGCAAGATTCGCAGGTTGGGAAATCTTCCACCACTAATGAACTTAGAGGTCCATCAGCTATCAACCATTGAATTCTTCTTAGGTTAATATGACCTAGCCTTATATGCCAAAGATATGTTTGGTTCATCTTCGAAGGTTCTTTTCTCTTATTGGAATTAGAAGATGAATTATTTACTTTTATTTGCATCATGGGAGCTTTTCGTTCAAGTGTATATAAATTTCCTATCAATGCACCAAAACAGATAATCTCTCTATTCCTTTTTATAACAACTCTATCATTAAAAGAAATAGAATATCCATCCATAAACAATTTCGAAACCGAAATCATTTTCTTTCTAAATAAAGGTACATAAAGGTAATTTTTCAGAACCAAAACATAATTCCTCCCAAAAGACAAATAAACATCTCCCACTACAACAGCCGCTACCTTCGTAGCATCACCCAAGTAGATGGTAATCTCCACTTCAGCAAGTCGTCTGGTTTCCAGGAACCCCTGTAAAGTATTGCAGACATGATCAGTGGCTCCCGTATCTACACACCAGGTGTTGGTTGATAAAACCACTAAACATGTTTCAACGACTAGACCAAAAGATATACCTTTGTTCTGCTTCAAATTGGGGCAGTCCTTCTTCCAGTCTCCAGTCTGCTTACAAGTGAAGAACTTGCCTTTCGACCTCTTCACACCTCCTTGAAATCCTCCCGCCACCTTTGTCGCACCTTGTTTCTTCTTCTTCTTGCCTTTCGGCTTAGAAGTAGACACCTTTTGGGCAACCATGGCCTAAGCCTAAGCACTCTGACGAAAAAGACCCTCTACTGCCTGGAGTTCTGTAAGAAGCTCCGCCAATGAATACAACCTTTTATTCATGTTGTAGATCAGGCGAAACTGCTCAAAACTCCTAGGTAGAGACTAGAGTATGATATCGACCTCGATTTCCCCATCGATCTCAACTCCAAGGACTTCCAACTCATTCAAATGATCCATCATCTTGAGAACATGATCTATCACGGGTTTTCCCTCGATCATAGTGGTCGTCATCAAGTTCCTCATGGCTTCCTGCCTAGAAGCCCGATTCTGGTGTCCGAAAAGCTCTTTGAGATTGAGCATCATGTCATATGTAGTGGACATGGCTTGATGCTGATGTTGCAATACATTTGATTTAGATGCCAAAATGTAACATCGTGCCATCTCATCAGCCTTAATCCACTTCTTATAACTCTCCTTCTCCTTTTCCCCAGAATCATCCGTAGGCTTAGGAGGACACTCTTCGAACAAGTACATATTTGTACTCTTCAGCAGTCAAGACAATGTCAAGATCCCTCTTCCAATCAACATAATTGGTTCCGGTAAGTTTATTTTCTTTCAGTATCATAGCAAGCGGGTTGAAAGTCATTTTGAAAAACCTAAGAATCACATAGATCAAAACATTAGATTTTAAAAATTATTGATTCCTCAAACAATAAAATTTTAAAATCAACCAACACCTCAAAACACCGAGAATATCATATGCCACGATAGTGTGGACGTATACGAATTCTACATTTGTAAGAGGAGGTTTTACCCATTAATTTTACTATCTTGTCAACCTAACTTTTTAACAAATAAAATTAATAGTTGGTTCCTCTTCGGCCCTACAAATAAAAGCAGTGACTCCGATAGGGTGGATACTTATATTTGCATCTAAGTGTTCACCATTACTCGCTACCAAGGTAATTATTTCGGATTATGTGCCTTCCGATGGGGTAGTACACACGCTCCTTAATAATTTCCTATAACAATATTCGACCCTGTGATCCGCAAACAAACTCATCCATAGGGGAGGAAGGCACTCAGAGCCGATGCGCAAGTTTGTTTGCATCACATGTCAAATCGTAATGGAGGCCACGAGAATTTATAAAAATATCCCTCTCCCACTTAGTAATTTAAAATTGAGGAATTTTCCTAGCCTACGACATGCATATCAAACAAGAAACAATAATTATGAAAAAAATATTTTTCAACTATTATGGCTTTTGTCTGCAATATGCCTCCTGTCGTATCACCATCTCGTCCGCTCCTCCCTACCATAGATCTGAGCCGAGAAAAACTATTTTAATTTACATCAATCGATCCTATACTCCATGAAGGAGTGTACATGAAATCTAGATCGAAAGTAAACTAAAATAAAAAGAGTGAATAAACAATGTCATACTTAATTAGAAAAAATAAATACTAGCCTCGTCAACCCCGTGGATTCAAATAATATACAATTAAATACACACATATGACCATAATAGTTGGTTTCTATGCCTGCAACAAAAAAGTTAACCTACACACATCCTACTATTATCCGGCACATATAAAATATGAAAAGTGCATAAAAGTAACCGAATCCTAAACACACAAAACTTGAAACCTGGCTCTGATACCAATTGAAGGTAGGAAACTTAGATTCCCACATCAACTCGGTCGCTTGTTCATGGCAATCCCGTATACATCCCGGATAAAAAAAATTTATCCTTGACAAAGATGGATTACCCAAGCAACCATTCCATCGTCATGCTATTCGATTAGTGTGGTCACTTGAACAAACTTGTTGTCCAAGCAACCTACCTCTATTCTTCGAATAGCCACAGAATATACGATGTACGAATCATCGATTTTTATGTTTGTATTCGGGGTCCAAGTAAATTAGCCACATATCAAAATATACAACATGCATGGAATAAGAAAAGATCATAAACATGAATTATACCTCTTGTTATACCTCTTGATCTTCTATCGTATGTCCTATCCTCCTCTTGTATATTGTGTGGGCAATGATCCTCCAAGAGATGAAGCCTCATAGATCACGATCTTCCTTTCCTTGCTCGCTTCGAACAAGAGGAAGAAGAAAAGCATCCTTCTTCTCCTTACTTGCACCAACCACCAAGGACAAGCTCCTTGGTGTCCACTAGCCCTAAGGAGAGGGAGAGGTTTGAGCGCCAGCCAACTTCAATGGATGAACGCCGGCCAAGAGCTCCAATGGAAGAAGAAGGAGATGCTCTAGGGAAAGGAGAAGCCGGCCAAGAGGAAAAGAGAAGAGGAAACCCTAGTCCTTCTCTTGAGTTGCCGCCGACCCTAAAGGAGAAGCCAACCAATGTTGTCGCCCACCCCTTTAACCTAAACCCTAGCTCTCCAAGGTTTCTTGCTGCCCAAGCCAAGGGAAACAAAAAACCCTAATCTCCAAAAGTGTTTTCACGCCCAAGCCTTGGCCACCCTTTTATAGAGTTAGGCTTAAGCCTCCTTTTAATTTCCACCGTCGAATCTAGGGATTTAATCTCAAACGTCGGATCTAGAGATTTAATCACAACCGTCGGATCTAGTGAAATAATCTCCACCATCAGATCTAGAGTTTCATTTTCCATCATCGGATCTTTGCTTCATCAGGGTTTTAATAGGCTACAATAGGGACCATGAGGAGGAGTTAGATCTTGTCCACCCAATGGATCAAGCCCACATAAAGTCCGATCCATTAATGATAAACCATTCCACTAGAGGATTATCATTTATCTACCTCACCAACCCCCATAAGTTAATTTGAGTTCCATATATTATTCGTACATATATCTCCCCGTGTTTAAGATCTCGAATGTCCGTCGATTAATTAATTTACTGACAATTAATTAATCCACATCTAACTCCATGAGTAGTACCACTCAACCTTATCATCATGTCGGACCAAGTCAACCTGCAGGATTTACATGATGAACCTTATGAGCCCCCCAAGGGGACATCATCATTCTAATATATAGGACATGGTTTCCTCCTATAATCAATTGAACACCCTATAAATAATATCATTTCCCAACTTACCGAGTCTATTGATTTACTCTAAAAAATCTCGCCCATTGGTAAATCAAAGAAATGAATACTAAGTATATATGCCCGTTATTATTGTTGAAATGTATACAGAAAAGTCTATCTTTTGTATGAACATCTTTTTTTTGAAATAAGAACCACATGATCATTGTTTGCATATTTGTGATTATGCATATTGTCTAATACATTACATTGTAGATAACATGGTGTATAGTGTCACAGAGTAGATCATGTTATCAGCTCCTTGTAGAGTATAAGGAAAGGCTCACAACCTGATGGTTTTGGACAAACCATTGGTATGGTTGTAGTGTGATTTGGTATTGGTTTGTCTTGACCATAGAATCACATTAGTACACTTTATGTGTATTGAGCAGGACCAACTTAGAGGTAATTCGATTTATTGTTGACTACATAATCGAATCGGACCTCAGATATTATAATGTACATGCTCTTAATCCCGATATAATAATGGGCACATATACTTAGTATTCATTTCTTTGATTTACCAATGGGTGAGATTTATAAATTAAATCGATGGGCTCGGTAAGTTGGGAAATGATATTATTTATATGGTGTGCCATTGATTATAGCAGGAAATCGCGTCCTATATATTAGGATGATGATGCCCCCTTGAGGAGATCATAAGGTTCATCATGTAAACCCTGCAGGTGGACTTGGTCCGACATGATGATAAGGTTGAGTGGTACTACTCATCGAGTTAGATGTTGATTAATTAATTGTCAGTAAATTAATTAATCGACGGATATTCGAGATCTTAAACACGGGGAGAAAAATGTACAAATAATATATGGAGCCCATATTAAATTATGGGGGTTTGTGAGGTAGATCAATGATAATCCTCTAGTGGATTGGATTATCATTAATGGATCTGACTTTATGTGGGCTTGATCCATTGGGTGGCAAAGATCCAACTCCTCCTCATGGTCCCTATTGTAGCCTATTAAAACCTCATGAAGCCTAGATCCAATGGTAGAAAACAAAACTCTAGATCCGACAGTGGAGATTGAATCTCTCGATCCGACGGTCGAGATTAAATTTCTAGATTCGACGGTTGAGATTAAATCCCTAGAACCGACGGTGGAGATTAAAAGGAGGCTTAAGCCTAACTCTGTAAATATGGGCTTAAGGCTTGGTGTGGAAGAGAATTAGAAGCAAGATAGGATTAGGGTTTGGGTGGCTTAGGGTTTGGAGGCTTGGGCGCGAACAATTAAGGAAATTTTTTTCCTTTCTTCTTTTCTTCCATTAGGTGGCCGGCGCCCATCATCTTCTCCTCTCCCTTTGCCTGCGTCCAAACATCCTCCTTCTCTTTTCCTTGGCCGGTGGAAACAAAGCTTAGGGTCTTCCCTTGAAGCTCTTGGCCGGCGCCCACTTCCCTATCTCTTCTTCTTCTTTGTCGGCGGTAAGCACCAAGCTTAGAGCTTGGTGGTTGGTTGAAAGAAGGAGAAGTGTTTTGTTTCTATACTTCCTCTTGTTCGGAGCGAGCAAGGATGGAATATTGGTGATCTAGGAGGCTTCGACTTTTGGAAGATCGTCGCCCACAGGACGTCCAAAAGGAGGAAGGACATACAATAGAAGATCGAGAGGTATACATGTTGTTTTATATTCTTTTGTGTTATGTCTATGATTGTTTTTCAATTATATGCATATTGTATGCTTTGCTTTATAGCTAAATTAACATGGACCCCGAATACAAATACAAAAGCCGGCGATCCGTACATCGTCTATTCCGCGGCTATTCGTAGAATTGAGGTTGGTGGCTTGAACAACAAGTTTGTTCAAGTGACCACTCTAATCGAATAGCACGACGATGAAATAGTAGCTTGGGTAATCCCTCTTGTCAAGGATAAAATTTTTTTATGCGGGGACGTAGAAGGGATCCCTGTGAAAAAGCGACCGAGTTGAAGTGGGAAGCAAAGTTTCCTACCTTCAAGTGGTATCAGAGCCACGGTTTCCGGTTTTATGTGTTTAGGATTCGGTTACTTTTATACACTTTTCATATATTGTATGTGCCGGATAACAGTAGAATGTGCGTAGGTTATCATTTTTGTTGTAGGCATAGGATCCAACTATTATGGCCTTATGTGTGTATGTGATTATATGTGTGTAATTGTATATTTTTTTGAATCCTCGGGGTTGACGAGGCTAGTATTTAATTTTTGTAATTAGATATGGCATTTTTTATCCACTCTTTTTATTTTAGTTTACTTTCGATCTAGATTTCATGTACACTCCCTCGTGGAGTATAGAATCGATGGATGTAAATTAAAATAGTTTTTCTCGGCTCGGATCTCCGGATGGCTTGTACATGGCATAGGGAGGAGTGGACAAGATGACGACACGACGGGAGACATATTTAAGACAAAAGCCATAATAGTTGGAAAATATTTATTTTTCATATTTATTGCTTATTGTTTGATGTGCATGTCGTAGGCTAGAAAATTCCTTAATTATCAAATTACTAAGTGGGAGAGGGATATTTTTATAAATTTCCACGACCTCTATTACGATTTGACATGTGATACAAACAAACTTGCGCGTCGGCTCTGAGTGCCTTCCTCCCCATCGGATGAGTTTGTTTGCGGATCACAAGGTCAAATATGGTTATAGGAATTTATTAAGGAGCATGTGTACTTCCCCATCGGAAGGCACATAACCGAGATAATTATCTTGGTACTGAGTAATGGTGAACACATAGATATAAATATAAGTATCCTCCCCATCGGAGTCACTGCTTTTATTTGTAGGGCTGAAGAGGAACCAACTATTAATTTTACTTGTCAAAAAGATAGGTTGACAAGATAGTAAAATTAATGGGTAAAACCACCTCTTACAAATGAAGAATTCGTATACGTCCACACTATCGTGGCATACGATATTCTCGGTGTTTTGAGGTGTTGGTTGATTTTAAAATTTTATTGTTTGAGGAATCAATAATTTTTTTAAATCTAATGTTTTTGATCTATGTGATTCTTAGGTTTTCTTTCAAAATGACTTTCAACCCGCTTGCTGTGATACTGAAAGAAAATAAACTTACTAGACCCAACTATGTTGATTGGAAGAGGAATCATGACATTGTCTTGACTGCTGAGGAATCCAAATATATACTCCTTGAAGAGTGCCCTCCTAAGCCTGCGTATGATTATGAGGAAAAGGAGGAGAGTTATAAGAAATAGATTAAGGCCGATGAGATGACGCGGTGTTACATTTTGGCATCTATGTCAAATGTACTGCAACATCAGCATCAAGCCATGCCCACTGCTTATGACATGATGCTCAATCTCAAAGAGCCTTTCGGACATCAAAATCGGGCTGGTAGGCAGGAAGCCATGAGGAACTTGATGACCACCACGATGATCGAAGAAACACCCGTGAGGGATCATGTTCTCAAGATGATGGCTCATTTGAATGAGCTGAAAGTTCTTGGAGCTGAGATCGATGGGAAAACCCAGGTGGATATCATTATCCAGTCTCTACCTAGAAGTTTTGAGCAATTTCGCCTGAACTACAACATGAATAAGAGATTGTATTCGTTGGCGGAGCATCTGACAAAACTCTAGGCGCCAGAGGGGCTATTTCGTCAGAGTGCTCAGGTGCAAGCCATGGTTACCAAAAAGGTTTCTACTTCTAAGACGAAAGGGAAGAAGAAGAAGAAACAAGCTGGGGCAAAGGCGGTGGGAGAAACTCAGGGAGGAGTGAAGAAGCCGAAAGGTAAGTGCTTCACTTGTAAGCAGACTAGACACTAGAAGAAGGACTACCCCAACCGCAAGTAGAACAAAGGTATATCTTGTAGGATCTCGTTGGAAGCTAGAGGAGGGGTGAATAGCTTATTTTTGTTTCTACAAAGATGATTAGCAGAAGCACAACAAAAATAATAATAATAACACAAATGAACACAATGCTAACACAATTCCTTTACGTGGTTCGGAGATAGCGTTCCTACTCCACGGTGATCCTTGAGGTGGATCAACCCTAATCAATATCACTATAAAGCTTTCCTTTTCAACAACCCTCCTCTTCTTACAAAGAATGAAGATGGAGCTTAGAGAGGAGGAGGGGATTTAAAAGCACTAGAAAACTTGGAAAAATCATTGAGGCTTGAGAGTATGATAAGAGAATAAGCATTAGCCCTCAAAACAACCACAAGCCCTCTTTTTATAGAGAGAGGGATGATTTTCCTGTTAGAGCACCATCAGTCGACTGATGTAAAACATCAGTCGACTGCTGGTGTGGTTAATGGCTTATAAATAGCCAGATTCACGGGATTCAGAGTCGTTACCTCCAACAGTACTTTCATCAGTCGAATGATCCATCCATTAGTCGACTGATGTAGTGATTAGTCGAGTGATCACGGGCCGCAGTTGAGCGAGACTCCATTCTATGCCCGTATTTAACTTGATCAGTCGACTGCCACTGTTGGCAGTCAACTTATCGCAACATCAGTCGACTACCATGACAAAGCAGTTGACTGATCATTAGGGTTTCATCGTGACTCAGTCGAGCACCTGACCAGTCGACAGATACATCGTATCAGTCGACTGAAACTCATCTAGTATGAATAATTCATACTTGATTTTACCCCCTAGACCTAGACTCAACCTTCTTGCTCTTCCTTAAGCCTTGCACCTCCAGGATTCCTCCGAGTCCGTGACTTGTTCATCCTTTGCGCTTTACTTCCAAGAGCTTCCTTCTGTTTTGTCATGTCTTGGGTTTACCTTTGCCAAAGCGTGCTTGGACATTACGGCGCCAAGACTACATGCTTGGACTTACGCTGCCAAGACTTGCCTTTGGACTTCTTTTGCCAAGGTCCGTTTGGACTTAATACCGCCAAGACAACATGCTTGGTCTTATGCCGCCAAACATTTTCCTTGGACTTCTATTGCCAAGATCATACTTGGACATTGCCTTTACCAAGTCTTCATACTTGGATTTCCCTGTCACTTGAACACGTTACCAATTAGATCACAAATTGTTGCCTAACTTAGATGATTATCCAAACATCAAAACATATAAATGCTTGGGCCATTGTTGCACCAACAATCTCCCCCTTTTTGATGTTTGACAATCATTTAAGTTAGGTCTTTTAAAATACGCACATAATCATATTTCCAAATCACAAAATCATATTTCCAATTCTAACTTAAACATTTCTTCTCCTCCTTTTTCATACATCAAAAAGAGAAGAAGTCATATATTTCATAAAAGAATTAAATGTGTTGTAATCTTGAACTAAGGCATAGAATTGAAATTTAGCTCCCCCTTAATCCAAGATATAGTTCATGATGAGTAAAAGACATGTGGAACAAAAACCTAACAAACAATTGAAGGTTAAATCCTAACTTTGCACCAACAATGTAAGTTTGGGGATGAAAAGATATATCTTATGAAACCCCCCCTAAAACATTGCATAGAACAATCCTAAAAACCCGTTTATACCGAAGATTATCATACCATAGTTTTAGGACATTCCAAGATACACTTAAATGCAAGAAATAGATCCTTTTATCAGAAAATATAGTGTATCAATCGACTGGTTACTGATGCAGTCGACTGCTAAGCCTGAAATCCGAATTTCAGCCTTTTTAGCCCAACTTCAGAAATGCGTTAGAAATTCTACAAACCTCAAAAAATCATGAAATTTTGTGTACACATTCTGAAATCATTGTTTATCAAGGAAACATAATTTGAAAAATATATGTTTTCCAGATTTCAAGATTGATACAAACTTGGAAACTAACTAAAGTTCTAATGTTTTTGCAAACTTTGTATCACTTTTGTGTTCCACTTGAAAACTGTTTTTCAAAATATGACAAACATAGTTTTAATTATGTTTTATTTGATATTTCCAATGATATTCTTGGAGCTATATACACATTAATTGAGTATAATCCTTCCCAATGATTGGTCCAATGAAGGATTAATGTCTCTAGATAACACTTTGGTCCATAGTAATGCATCATAACAAACATGATGAACTAAGTGCATCTTTCTAACATCTCACATGTTGTCTAAGTGACTCAATACAAAGATCATGGTTTCATAGGTATTTTGTGAGATACTTAAAGGTATAAATCCTAGGATTTCTCTAGGATCATGCAAACCTACACCCTCATTCAACCAAGCACATCCCAAGTTCTCTCCTAAGTGATGAAAATTCTAGCTCGGGGAGAGCCTTGGTAAATATGTCGGCTAGGTTGGACTTGGATTCAATGTAATTAAGCTCAATGTCCCCTTAGCCACATGATCTCTAATGAAGTGATGTTTCACTTCAATATGCTTGGTCCTAGAGTGATGCATCAGATTTTTGGTCAAATTTATGGTGCTCACATTATCACAAAATACTTTCATGTTGGACTAAGATAGCTCATAATCCTCTAAGGTATGTTTCATCCATAGTATTTGAGCTACACAACCACCCATAGCCACACACTCGGCCTCGGTGGTGGATAGGGCAACACAAGGTTGCTTCCTACTACTCCAACTAACTAGGGAGGACCCAAGGTATTTGCATCCACCACTAGTACTCTTCCGATCTAATTTTCAATCGGGATAATCGGAATCGGTGTACCCATCCAAATCAAAAGACCTAGTCCTAGGGTACCATAGTCCTATATTTAGTGTGCCTTTAATATATCTTAAGATTCTCTTAACGACAACTAAATGAGATTCTTTTGCACATCATTGATACCTAGCACACATACCAACCGCAAATAATATATAGGGTCTACTAGCGATTAGGTACAAAAGGCTACCAATCATGCTCCTATAGAGTGGAAGATCAATTTGTTTTCCTTCATTATCACTATATATTTTTGTATTGGTTGCCATTGGAGTTGAAACTACCTTCGCATTTTCCAAACCAAATTTCTTAATCATTTCCTTAGCATATTTGGTTTGGTAAATATAAATTCCTTCACTTGTTTGTTTGACTTGTAATCCTAGGAAGAAATTTAATCCCCCAACTAGACTCATTTCAAACTCTTTTTTCATATTCTTAATAAAGTCTTGAAGAAGTTCATCATTTGTTGACCCAAAGATAATGTCATCAACATATACTTGGGCTACAAAAATGTCCTTTGATGTTGACTTTATAAGTAGAGTTTGATCTAAACTACCCCTTTTAAAGTCCTTAGAAATTAAGAAAGATGAAAATCTTTCATACCAAGCCTGGGGAGCATGTTTCAAACCATACAAAGCTTTCCTAAGCTTGTATACATGGTTTGGATAGTCCATATTCTCAAACCCGGGAGGTTGTTCTACATATACCTCTTCCTTAATTAACCCATTTAGGAATGCCAATTTAACATCCATTTGATGGAGTTTGAAACCCATATAGGATGCATACCCTAATAATATCCTAATATACTCTAACCTAGCAACCGGGGCATATGTTTCATCATAGTTAAGTCCTTCAACTTGATTAATGCCCCTTGCAACTAACCTTGCCTTATTCCTAGTGATATTTCCTTGGTCATCTAGTTTGTTCCTAAAGACCCATCTTGTGGTAATAATGGTGTTGTCATTAGGTCTAGGAACTAACTCCCATACTTGACTCCTTTCAAATTGAGCCAATTCATCTTGCATTTCTAAGATCCAATCCGGATCAAGTAATGCATCTTTGATTGTTTTGGGCTCAATTTGAGAAATTAGAGCTATATGACTAGTGGGATCCCTATGAAATGACCTAGTCCTAAGACCTTGAGATAATTCACCCACAATTTGATCTAAGGGGTGATTTTGATGAACTCTTATAGCTCTAGGAGGTGTATTAATTTGAGTTTGATCATAATTAATCTCAATCCTTTGCTCATCATCGGAATCACCTCTTACTCCCCCTTGATTCAAACCTCCCCCTTGATCATTACCCCCTAAGGTTAAATCTTGAAATTGTTGGGTAATTTCTTGATTTTCATTATTATTATCATTATCAATAGGGGATTTTCTAGGGTATATATTGGAAGTTTCATCAAATTGGACATTTGAAGATTTCTCAATCTTTTGAGTCCTTTTATTATAAACTCTATATCCTATACTAGTCGATGAGTATCCAACTAGATTTCCCTCATCCGCTTTGGACTCAAATTTACTTAGGTTGTCTTGTGTATTTAAAATATAAACTTTGCATCCAAAAACCTTAAAATAATGAATTATTGGAATTGTACCATTCCACAATTCAAATGGGGTTTTTTCTAAAAACCTATGAATTAACACCCTATTTTGGATATAGCAAGCGGTATTAACCGCTTTCGCCCACAAGTAGCTAGGTAAAGAATATGCAATTAGCATAGTCCTAGCCGCCTCTTGTAGGGCACAATTTTTCCTTTCCACAACCCCATTTTGTTGGGGTGTTCTAGGACAAGAAAACTCATGCTTGTACCCTTGTTCTAAGAAAAAGGTTGAGAAATTAGAATTCTCAAATTCTCCACCATGATCACTACGGATCCAGTTGATTTTAGTTTACTTTCATTCTCTACTCTTTTGTTAAATCCTATGATTATTCCTAGGGTTTCATCTTTATTTTTCATGAAAAATACCCAAGTAAACCTAGAGAAAACATCTATCATTACTAATCAATATCTACTACCAATCATAGAAGGGGTACTATGATAATCAAAAAAGTCCATATGTAAAAGTTCTAAAGGTAAAGCGGTGCTAAGTAAAGTTTTACCTTTGTGTGATGTTTTTGATTGTTTACTGTCAGTAATATATGAGAAATGTCCTAAGGCAATCGCCTTTTGTTTAAACCATTTATATGATAAATGAAGATTCACTATTTGAGTATACATGCTTTCATGTATTTGATTGGATCTTAAACTCATTTACTGAATGTCCGTGATACGATTCACAGCATGAGAGAATTTGTGATTAGATCACAACTAGTGAGTATCTCTACATGTGTAATTGTGATGTATAGGAATTATCCCTAGTCGATGAATTGATGGATTTGGACACCATCAATTCTGTCGAGACTAGCATAAGGCATACTCCTTGGTGTATCCAAGCAGCCGATTCTCACTGGCTGGAGACATTGTGATGTCCGGAGTTGATCGTGGATGCTAGTTATGGTAACTAGTTCATTGGAGTGATCAGCCGTAAGACTTCATATGGTTCTCTGCATATATAGATATGTCAATGAAGTTCTTACTGCCGCTTAAGTGCGATGTTCCTTTGACTTGCGGTATTCAAGTCATCTTGATCATAAAGACTTATGCTTTGACATCTTAAGCAAGCATCTCTGAGGAGATGTGGACCCGGGATGATTGGGTATAAGTCGAAGTGATCGAAGGTGTTTGAATAGCCTATAAAGGATTCACCACTCCTTGCGAGGAGATGTATACCCATGGCCTCTCGTCGGATTGATACTATAGTCTTTGGCCAAAGCATTACATGTTTAGAGTAAGGTACTCTTCAATACATGTGCAATAACTAGAATCCTTAGGACGAGGAAATGATACTTGGGCTTGGTGTGACTTAGTCAGCCTAGTGGGGACTGACACTATAGACAATGTCCTGAACCAAGTGGGTATAAGATGAGTGAAGGGAATGGGGCACGATTCATTCGAGTTGCTGAAGGGTTTTAGAAATAATTTTGTATCAACCGTTGATCTTTTTAGTTAATTGGGGATCATGATGTACTACTAGGTGCCACTCATGATCGTTCTATAATTAATGGTTAATTATAGACGACCAACATAAACCGAGAACCTATTTGGTCACACGCACAATGAGCGTAATCTGAAGGATTTAAAACGAGCTTGAGAATGAGATTCTCAGACCGAGAGAAACTAAGTTTGGTTGGACCAAACAAGAAGCGAGCATGAAATCGTTTCAGTCGCAATGAAAGCGAGGATGGGCCGTGTCTTATGAAGACATAATGGATGAACCAAAATGGTTTGGTTCTAATCCAATGGAGGAGAATAAACCAAAGCATTTGGTTTATTTTAAACGAATGAACCAAAGTTAGTTCGGTTTGTTTTAACTTAAAATAAACGATCATGGTTTGGTTTGTTTTAACTTATATTAATGGAGCGGGTTAACGGGCCTTATGGTTATGCTCCAATAACCATTAAGAGAATTAGTTCTCTATGAAAGAGGGCTTAAGGGTTTGTTAAGCCCTAATCCTAAACCCTAACCTAGTTTTGGCCGCCCACCTCTCCCTCCTCGCCTTGGTGATTCGGTGCCAACACCATTGTGCCACCGCCAAACCCCTTGTGTCACCGTCCAAATTGTTGCCTGTGTCCAAGCTTTGGCCGGTGATCCTCTGGCAACTCTCCGGTGATCTCTTTTGGGTTCGGCATCAAGGTGAGCTTCATCTTTCCTTTTTGGCCGGCCTCTACTCCTCCACCAAAGCTGTCCAGTTTTATGGACAGCTTGTTTTTTTCTCGTCGGAGCGTCGTTTGGACAACGTTTGGAGCTCCTACAGCACCTTACTTACCGGGGATTTGATCTCCGGTAATCCTCAGTGGTGGAGGACGAAGGATTCGTCAAACGGTTGACGAATACCTCTCCAGAGAAGCGAGTTTTGAGGACTCATCTTTGGATCCGAATTTGGATTCGGATCTTGATCCTCTCTCTATCACGTCTTCTTCAATATGAGGCTAGTAACCCGTACTAAGACGAAGCTCGTGACTTTGTGAAGTCATCCCAAAGATACTCGGCATGGATACAGATAGAGACGATTATAGCGAGGATCGTTCCGGTTGATGCCGTTCCCGCTACACGTGATACGAAAGGTATACGTATTTAAATTTCCTTTTATTGCAAATTTAAATTTATGATTATGTCTACATATGTTATACTATGCATGCGTGTGGTGTGTGTGTTGTAATAAATGTAGATTTATTATTTTTATTCATTTCGCTGTGCACATGTTTGCGAAACATGTTCGTACACACACTCGCCGCGGTGCCGGAAACCAAATAGTGGTATCAGAGGCCAGGTTGTGTTTCGACATAATCGTAAAATGGTTTTGCGATAGTCATAATGATATTTCTGGAAATTTTCTACTTTTGGAAAGTTAGAAGTATTTTGGAAATTTTTCAATTTTGGAAAGTCTAGAAGTATTTTGGAAAGTTGGAAGTATTTATGGAAATTGATATTTTCCATAAATAAAATATTTGATTAGATTTTGGAAATTTATTTCCTAATTTAATCATGATTTGATTTGGGAAATCAAATCTTAAAATATTTAATTTCCATAAGTAGTTTTGATGATTTAGGAAATTGGTTTCCTAAATTGACTTTCCTTAATCAACCATTTCCATAAATAAAATATGTGATTAGATTTTGAAAATTATTTCCTAATTTAATCATGATTTGATTTAGAGAATCAAATCTTAAACATATTTTATTTCCATAAATAGTTATGACATATAAGGAAATTATATACATGACATAATTGTATGCCATGTAATTGCATTAGATGCATATCATTATGCCATGCGTGTCATAACATGTAGATATATGTCATGCCATGTAGATAATAGTTATTTGCATGCAAAGAGGATGAGACATAAAAACCCTTACTCAATATTAAAGCCTACACCTTCCATTAATATGGTTAGAACCAGAGTTCCATTTCTTGTTTGGGTTGTTGGACTCTCTCCAAGCCCGGCTCGAACCCGAACATGTTCAAACCATGGAATAGTTTAATACTAATATGGTAAGAGTCAGAGGTCAATCGTTAGCTTTGGTTGTTGGACTCTATCCAAGCCGGGCTAATTGGTTGAATGCGCTCTAACCATATTAAAACTATTTCTCGATTAATGGGTTGGCTTTAACCTGGAGCATCGGCTTGTTGGACTCTCTCCAATGTCGATGTAAAGGGAGGTGAAGTTGGGTGTTATGCATATGATGCATACTTGTTAATGTGTTAACAACCCGATGTATGTGTGAACATTCAATAAGTTGATAGCACATTGTGATAGTTGCATATACGTGATATGAAATCGGTATAGTTGATACCTACCGTCGTAGTTATGAATGGGTTGTTGGACTCTCTCCAAGGTTGTTCATATCTATGATGGATATCAGCCCATTCGGAGATGGACCTATGATCTCCCGAAGTGATTTTGGGGTTTTTGAAATTTGAAAAATGAATGAGATTTATAAATGTATATTGATGCATTTTAAAATCATTTTCTCATATATGCTCGTTTTGTATTTTTAGGTCAATCGATTGATCATGATGTCTTTGAATTTGCGTTCCATTTTGGATTCAAATAAACTGACTTGGCCTAAGTTTCTGGACTGGCTTAGAAACTTGAGAATTGTTCTCAAGGTTGAAAAACTTGAAAATGTCCTTGAATTGCCTCTTCTCGCCCGTCCTAGTGACAATGCAACTCTGGACCAAGTGTTGGCCTATCAGAAATATGTGACTGATTCTGAAATGGTGAGTTGCATCATGCTAGCCACGATGGTACCTGAGCCGCGGAAGCAACATGAGCATTTGGATGCTCATACCATAGTCTTTCATCTTTATGAGTTGGTTGATGAGCAAGTGAGATTCGAAAGGTTCGAAGTCTCCAAGCTCTTCTTCACCTATGAGATGCAAGAAGGTTCATCTATGGTACTGCTCAACATGCTGAAGACTGTGGAGCCTTCTGAGAAGCATGAGCAGGGGACGGTGCTGTTAGTTGATTCCTCGAAGAAAGGTTTTAAGAGGAAGTCAAAGGAACAACAGAAGGGAAAGAAGAGAAGGGCTAAGAAGGTAGAACTAGCACAAAAGGAAACTTGCCATCATTATGGCAAGGAGAGCCATTGGCGAAGAAAGTCCAAGATTTATCTTAAGTCCGTGAAGAAGAATAAGGCATTGGAAGCCCCATCTTCTTCAGATATCTTCGTTATTGATTGTCATTCTATTTCCTCAAACACTTGGGTATTGGATACTGGGTGTGGCTCACATATATGTAATGACATACATGGGCTAAGGAATAGAAGAAGACTTGTCAAGGGAGAGTCAAATTTATGTGTTGGGAATGGAGCAAAGGTTGCTGCACTCGCCATCGGAACGTATTTTTGAAACTCCCTACAGGACTTGTCTTAGAACTGGACAATTGCTTTTATGTTCCTTCATTGATAAAGAACATCATTTCTGTTTCTTGTTTAAATTGAAATGAGTACCATTTGACTTTTAGTAACAATTGTTGTTACATAACTTTGAATGGAGTTCTTTATGGGACTGGAACTTTAAGCAATGGTGTTTATACGTTGGACGTATCCAATGACGTTTTCAATATCGAAGCGAGCAACAAGCGTGCTCGAAAGGATAATCAATTAGACTCCTACATGTGGCATTGTCGTCTTGGCCATGTAAGCAAGAAACGCATGTCCGAATTACACCGATGTGGAATTCTGGAATCATTTGAATTGGATTCATAGGATACATGCGAATCATACTTAAAAGGCAAGATGACTAAGTTACCTTTTACAGGAAAAGGTGAACGAGTGGGAGAGTTACTAGGTATAATACATACTGATGTTTGTGGACCTATGTCAACTCAAGCTTTAGGAGGCTATAGCTACTTCATTACCTTCACCGATGATCACTCACGGTATGGGTATGTGTTCTTGGTGAAACACAAGTCTGAAGCCTTTGAAAGGATCAAAGAATTCAGAAATGAAGTAGAGAAACAACATGACAAGAGTATTAAAATACTTCGATCGGATCGAGGTGGGGAATACTTAAGTCAAGAGTTTCTTGATTATCTAAGAGACAATGGCATATTGTCTCAATAGACTCCGCCATATACACCACAGCATAATGGTGTATCTGAGAGGCGTAACCGGACGTTGTTGGACATGGTCAGGTCAATGATGAATCATGCGAATCTTCCCAAGTCCTTTTGGGGCTATGCACTTCAGACAGCTGTTTACTTGTTAAACAGAATGCCAACCAAGGTAGTCTATACTACTCCATATTAGATATGGAATGGTAAGAAACCTATTGTATCTTACTTGAAGATATGGGGTTGTCCAGCTTATGTGAAGTAGGTTGTATCAGACAAATTGGATGCTAAGTCTGATAAATGTCTATTTATTGGATACCCTAAGGAAACAAGGGGTTACCAATTCTATCATCCTGTGGAACAAAAGGTGTTTGTTTCAAGGCATGCTGTGTTTCTAGAGAAAGAGTTTCTCTTGCAAGAAAACAGTGGGAGTGTTGTCGAGCTTGAGGAGGCTCGAGAGACTCAAATAGACATTGATGAGATACCTGGTGAAGCACAATAGCCGATAACTCATAGTGATAAGCAATCGACTGGGCCTACTGTAACACCACATCTTCGTAGATCTGGTGGAACACGCAACATTCCTGAGAGATATGGATTTCTCGTAAGTGAATCGAACGACGTGTTACTCATTGATGATGAGGAGCCTACTAGTTATGAAGAAGTTCTGACAAGTTCAGAAAGGGATAAGTGGCTTGAAGCCATGAAGTCGGAAATGGATTGCATGTATGAAAACCAAGTTTGGAACTTGGTTGACCCACCTGAAGGCATCAAGCCTATAGGGTGCAAGTGGGTTTTCAAGAAGAAAACCGACATGGATGGTAATGTGATTACCTATAAAGCTAGATTAGTGGCGAAAGGATATCGTCAAAAACAAGGTGTTGATTACGACGAAACCTATTAGCCTGTACTTATGCTTAAATCCATTCGGATGCTCCAGGCCATAGCAGCTCATTATGATTATGAGATATGGCAGATAGATGTGAAAACAGCTTTCCTTAATGGAAATCTGCTCGAGGACGTGTATATGATACAACCTGAGGGTTTCACATCGGTTGATAAAACCAAGGTATGCAAATTGCGATGGTCCATATATGGATTGAAGCAAGCATCCAGGAGCTGGAATATCCGTTTTGATGAGACAATCAAAAAGTTTGATTTCTCACAAAATCCAGATGAACCTTGTGTGTACAAGAAGGTTAGTGGGAGTGCAGTCGTGTTTCTAGTATTTTATGTCGATGACATATTACTTATAGGAAATGATGTTTCAATCTTACAGTCAGTTAAGTTTTGGTTATCCAAGACATTCTCTATGAAAGACCTGGGAGAAGCAACCTACATCCTCGGGATTAAGATCTATAGAGATAGATCGAAACGGTTGCTTGGTCTTTCGCAGTCTACATATATAGACCGAGTGCTAAAGAGGTTTAGCATGTCGGAATCCAAGAAAGGTTTCCTACCCATCAGACATGGGGTGTTGGTGCAGGGGCACCTAAGTCGAACCTGTATTTTGATTATGCAAAAGACGCAAAGTCAAAAATATATCATTATCTCACGAACTGAATCGAGTGTGCAGAAAAGTGCTAAAGCTGAAGCTGAAGGCTAGCGACACCCGGAGGAAGCCACGGTGGTCGGGCGACACTCGAGTGACTTCGGAGGGAGCCGAAGGAATCGAGTGGAAGGCCGAAAGCAAAAGCGACATGGTAAGTATCGAGGTAAGCTCGTGTGTGCGAGCGTAAGTGAGGGTGTATCCTCCTTACGAGGATGGTCTTAAGCGTAGATCCGACCAAAGACATCCCATCGATGGTCTAGGTCGAGATCGGACGGTCGAAGGCCGTCGAAATAATATTTTCTTTGAGCTAACTTTGCCTTGCAGCTAGCATCACGATCGCCTTGGAGGACTCGGACGCCTTCATCACGATCGTTTCATCGTTGACTGATCGATGCTACCATCGATCGATGATGGCCATCAGTCGACTGATGGTCAATGATCAGCTTCGAGGAGTCAAGGCTTATCACCCCATTTCAAGGAGGTTTTGTGTCCATTTGTGATTGGTTGAAGACCCATTCGATGAGGGACTCAAAGGCTATAAAAGGAGGGCTTGTCTTAGGGTTTTTCATCAATTAAAAAGCTTCCAAGTGCTTCCAGTATGCTACGAGTCTCTGACATTCCTACGACGAAGCTCTGCAGACACGACGACTAGGGTTTCATCTTTCCATCTACGAGTCGTCGGTAAAATCTAAGTTTAATTCAATTATGTACTTCTTTTTATTTTGGTTTTATCGTAACGAGAAGAGGGGGAGTGTCCCTCTATCTCGAGTCTCTTTCGTGGTTTTTGTATCCGATTAACTCCTACCTCTAACAAGGAGGAGTTCATTAGTGATTTGCCCTCCGTGCATGATCAAGGATCACTAGGGCCTTGGAGTAGTAGCCGAAGGCTATGAACCAAGTAAAAAATCTACTTGTCTCTTTTATTTTTTATTTATCTTTTCGCTGCATATAAGTGTTTTGAAACGAATTCGTACGAAAAAGTTTTATCGCTATTCACCCCCCCCCCCCTCTAGCGATCTGCTTCGATCCAACATGGGGTACACCATTCGAAGACTATGTGTCCGCACACAGAAGACGAGAGGATTTTCATGAGTAAGATTCCCTATGCATCTGCAATAGGATCTATCATGTATAGTATGTTATGTACGAGGCCCGATGTATCATATGCTCTGAGTGTCACGAGCAGATACTAGTCTGATCTAGGAATGGATCATTGGGTGACTGTTAAGACGATCCTTAAGTACTTAGGAAGAACTAAGGATACATTCCTAATATATGGAGAAGGGTACATGGTGATACGTGGGTATACGGATGTCAGCTCTAGACAGACAAGGATGATTCCATGTCTCAATCTGGGTATGTATTCACCTGGAATGGAGGCGCAATAAGTTGGAAAGGTTCCAAGCTTGACACTATAGCGAATTCTTCCACTAAGGCAGAATATATTGCAGCTTTGAAAGCAGCAAAGGAAGTGGTTTGGATCAAGAAATTCATATTTGAACTTGATGTGGTCTCATCAATGATCCAAACATGTGCTTCGCCGCTATCACCTTATCAGAGAGATCATCAGTAGGAACGAAATACAAATCAAGAAAATCCCCACTGAAAGGAACTTAGCGGATCCTTTGACTAAGGCATTACCTCAAAGTAAGTTTGAGGGTCATGTTAGAGCTTATGGTATTGGATACCGTAGTGATTGGCATTAGGCCAAGTGGGAGTCTGTCAGTAATATATGAGAAATGTCCTAAGGCAATTGCCTTATGTTTGAACAATTTATATGATAAATGAAGATTCACTATTTGAGTATACATGCTTTCATGTATTTGATTGGATCTTAAACACATTTACTGAATGTCCGCGATACGATTCACAGCATGAGAGAATTTGTGATTGGATCACAACTAGTGAGTATCTCTACATGTGTAATTGTGATGTATCGGAATTATCCCTAGTCGATGAATTGATGAATTTGGACACCATCAATTCTGTCGAGACTAGCACGAGGCATACTCCTTAGTGTATCCAAGCAGCCGATTCTCACTGGCTGGAGATATTATGATGTCCGGAGTTGATCGTGGATGCTAGTTATGGTAACTAGTTCATTGGAGTGACTAGCCGTAAGTCTTCATATGGTTCTCTGCATATATAGATATGTCAATGAAGTTCTTACTGCCGCTTAAGTGCGATGTTCCTTTGACTTGCGGTATTCAAGTCATCTTAATCATAAAGACTTATGCTTTGACATCTTAAGCAAGCATCTCTGAGGAGATGTGGACCCGGGATGATTGGGTATAAGTCGAAGTGATCGAAGGTGTTTGAATAGCCTATAAAAGATTCACCACTCCTTGCGAGGAGATGTATACCCAAGGCCTCTCGTCGGATTGTTACTAAAGTCTTTGGCCAAAGCATTACATGTTTAGAGTAAGGTACTCTTCGATACATGTGCAGTAACTAGAATCCGTAGGATGAGGAAATGATACTTGGGCTAGGTGTGACGTAGTCAGCCTAGTGGGGACTGACACTATAGACCATGTCCTGAACCAAGTGGGTATAAGATGTGTGAAGGGAATGGGGCACGATTCATTCGAGCTGCTGTAGGGTTTCAGAAATAATTCTGTATCAACAGTTGATCTTTTCGGTTAATTGGGGATCATGATGTACTACTAGGTGCCACTCATGATCGTTCTATAATTAATGGTTAATTATAGACAACCAACATAAATCGAGAACCTATTTGGTCACACGCACAACGAGAGTAATCCGAAGGATTTAAAACGAGCTTGAGAAGGAGATTCTCAGACCGAGAGAAACTAAGTTTGGTTAGACCAAACAAGAAGCGAGCATGAAATCATTTCAGTCGCAATGGAAGCGAGGATGGGCCATGACTTATGAAGACATAATGGATGAACCAAAATGGTTTGGTTCTAATCCAATGGAGGAGAATAAACTAAAGGGTTTGGTTTATTTTAAACGAATGAACCAAAGTTGGTTCGGTTCGTTTTAACTTAAAATAAACGATCATAGTTTGGTTTGTTTTAACTTATATTAATGGAGCGAGTTAACGGGCCTTATGGTTATTATCCAATAACCATTAAGAGAATTAGTTCTCTATAAAAGAGGGCTTAAGGGTTTGTTAATCCCTAATCCAAAACCCTAACCTAGTTTTGGCCGCCCACCTCTCCCTCCTCTCCTTGGTGATTCGGCGGCAACACCATTGTGTCGCCGCCCAACCCCTTGTGCCGCCGACCAAATTGTTGCCGGTGTCCAAGCTTCAGCCGGTGATCCTCCGGCAACTCTCCGGTGATCTCTTTTGGGTTCGGCATCAAGGTGAGCTTCATCTTTCCTTTTTTGCCGGCCTCTACTCCTCCACCAAAGCTGTCCAGTTTTCTGGACAGCTTGTTTTCTTCTCGTCGGAGCGTCGTTTGGACGACCTTTGGAACTCCGACAGTGCCTTACTCACCAGGGATTTCGATCTCCAGTAATCCTCAGAGGTGGAGGACAAACGATTCATCAAACGGTTGACGAATACCTCTCCGGAGAAGCGAGTTTTGAGGACTCGTCTTTGGATCCGAATTTGGATTCGGATCGTGATCCTCTCTCGATCACGTCGTCTTCAACACGAGGCTAGTAACCCGTACGAAGACGAAGCTCGTGACTTTGTGAAGTCATCCCGAAGATACTCGGCGTGGATACAGATAGAGACGATTCTAGCGAGGATCGTTCCGGTTGATGTCGTTCCCGCTACACGTGATACGAAAGGTATACGTAGTTAAATTTCCTTTTATTGCAAATTTAAATTTACGGTTATGTCTACACATGTTGTACTATGCATGCGTGTGGTGTGTGTGTTGTAATAAATGTAGATTTATTATTTTTATTCTTTCCGCTGTGCACATGTTTGCGAAACATGTTCGAACACACACTCGCCGCGGTGCCGGAAACCCAACATTTACCTTCTTGCCATGCATCACATATTTTGTCCTTGAGAAATTTATCTTTGGGTAACCCTTTAACTAACTTCTTTTTTGCTATTTTGGCTATGTTCTTCATATTTATGTGTCCTATCCTCCTATTCCTAAGCCAACTCTTCTCTTCTTTTGCAATAAGACACTTAGTAGAGACATTAGTAGCATAGGATAGATCAACATAGTATATGTTTGATTTCCTAAAACCTACTAGCATGCAATCATTTAAAGTTTTGTCTTTTATAAAACATTTTGAAGAGTCAAATTTAACATCATAATTTGCATCACATAGTTGGCTTACACTAAGTAAATTAAATTTCATATTTTTAACTAATAACACTTTATGGATGGCATGGTTGGGGGATACCTCAATTGTGCCCTTTCCTAGAATCTTAAGTTTGCCACAATTACCAAATGATACCTTTCCCTTGCTAGTGTGGTTGATTGTGGAGAATTTTCTCTCATCACCTGTCATGTGTTTTGAACACCCACTATCAACAATCCACAAGCTTGGTTCTTCTACCTATATCACATGAAAAATACAAGCCTTAGGTACCCAAATTTTAGGACCACTAGCATCAATTAGAAATTTCTTAGGAACCCAAACCTTTCTACCCTTGCTTCTAATTATGGATTTTCTACTAACAAGAGATGTAAATGCTACCTACTTTTCCTTAGGCCTATATCGTAGTCCGGCCTTGTTGTAAATATCCGTTTGATTCTTAATTATAATGTCTAGGTATTAAAAGCCATTAGTAAATTTTTCTAAACATGGTCTTAGATTACCTATTTCTTTTCTCAATTCATCATTTTCATATCTAAGGGTACATGCATCATCACAAGATAATTTATCAAAAGATGGTTCTACATTCTTAAATGATTTAATTTCTACTTTTAACTCCTTAATCCTAGTTTTTGATCTATTCAATGCATTTTGAAGGCATGCAATTGTCTTGTAAAGTAAATCTACCCTACGGGAGTTGTTTACCTCATCATCGTCACTTGATGATGATTCGTCGCTTGAGGAAGAGGATGAAGACTCCTCACTTGAGCTTTCGGCTTCTTCCTCCAAGGTCATGAGGGCTAGGTTCCGGGTGGCATGACACACTTCTTCATCATCGGAGGAGTCCACACTTAGTGTGTCCCACGTTTGTGCCACCATTGCCTTCTTCTTCTTCTTCTCCTTCTTTTCCTTCTCCTCCTTCTTCTTTAGTTTCGGGCAATTTGGCTTGATATGCCCTTTCTTGTTGCAACCATAACAAGTTACATTAGGTGTAGAATTTGAACTATTTGAAGACTTACCTCTTGAGGATTGGAACATCCTCCTCACATCTTTCTTGGTGAGTTTCCTTGACTTCCCACCAAAGTTCTTGACATAATGGGCCACCTCGCTTGGCAATAGCTAATCTTCACTACTAGATGAGTCTTCCTCGGATTCGAATGAGGAGGACACTTCTTTCTTCTCCTTCTTCTTTTTGTCCTTCTTTCTTATAAAAAGAGCTATACCCTTCTCTTTGGATGAAGTGTTAGCTTGTTCATGCAATTCAAATTCACAAAATAAATCATCTAACTTAACCAAAGAGAGATCCCTAGAGACCTTATAGGCATCTACCATTGAAGCCCATATGGTTGTTCTAGGGAAGGCTTGGAGCACATACCTTACAAGGTCTCGGTTGTCAACCTTCTCACCTATTACATGTAGTGTGTTGACTACTTCTTTGAAGCGACCATGCATTTGGCTCACAGTCTCATTGGTCTTCATGGAGAAACTTTGAAGTTGGCCAATTAGGAGATCTCTCTTGGCTCTTCTTGTTTCCTTGGATCCCTCGTTGAGCTCTATCAACTTCTCCCAAAGCTCCTTTGCCGATTCAAAAGGTCCCACCTTGCTTAGTTGCTCTTTTGACAACCCACATTGAAGTGTGGTTGTTGCCTTTGCGTTGGCTTGAGCCCTCTTGGTCATGTCTCTCATCCAATCCTTGGTCGGTATGGGCGCTCCGTGTTCATCGACCAACTTCTCAAAACCATCTACAATGCTAAACCAATTTTCAATATCATTCATAAGATAATACTCCATCCTACCTTTCCAGTAGTGGAAGTCGTTGCCGTCGAAGAACGGAGGCCTCGCCGTGCTATACCCCTCTTGGAAAGCCATCTTGCTCTGGTTGATTGTTAGATCTTCCGATGCAATCCGGGCTCTGATACCACTTGTAGGATCTCATTGGAAGCTAGAGGGGGGGGTGAATAGCTTGTTTTCGTTTCTACAAAGATGATTAGCGGAAGCACAACAAAAATAATAATGATAACACAAATGAAAACAATGCTAACACAATTCCTTTACGTGGTTTGGAGATAGCGCTCCTACTTCACGGTGATCCTTGAGGTCGATCAACCCTAATCAATATCACTATAAAGCTTTCCTTTACAACAACCCTACTATTCTTACAAAGAATGAAGATGGAGCTTAGAGAGGAGGAGGGGATTTAAAAGCACTAGAAGGCTTGGAAAAATCGTGGAGGCTTGAGAGTATGATCAGAGAATAAGCGTTAGCCCTCAAAACCACCACAAGCCCTCTTTTTATAGAGAGAGGACTGATTTTACCGTTGGAGCACCATCAGTCGACAGATGTACAACATCAATCGACTATTGGCACGGTTAACGGCTTTTGAATCGCTGGATTTATGGGATTCAGAGTCGTTACATCCAATGGTACTTTCATCAGTCGACTGATCCATCCATCAGTCGACTGATGTAGTGATCAGTCCAGTGATCACGGGTCGCAGTCGAGTGAGACTCCATTCTGTGCCCATGTTTAACTTGATCAGTCGACTGCCACTGTTGGCAGTCAACTGATCGCAACATCCGTCGACTGCCACAAAAAATAAGTCGACTGATCGTTAGGGTTTCATCCTAACTCTCTCGAGCACCTGACCAGTCGACTGATATATCGTATTAGTCTACTGATACTCATCAAGTATGAATAATTCATACTTGATTTTAACCCCTAGACCTAGACTTAACCTTCTAGCTCTTCCTTAAGCCTTGCACCTCCAGGATCCCTCCGAGTCCGCGACTTGTTCATCCTTTGCGCTTTGCTTCCAAGAGCTTCCTTCAGTTTTGTCATGTCTTGGGTTTACCTTTGCCTAAGTGTGCTTGGACTTTACGCCACCAAGACTACATGCTTGGACTTACGCTGCCAAGACTTGCCTTTGGACGTCCTTTGCCAAGGTCCGTTTGGACTTAATGCTGCCAAGACAACATGCTTGGTCTTATGTTGCCAAACCTTTTCCTTGGACTTCTCTTGCCATGATCATACTTGGACTTTGCCTTTACCAAGTCTTCATACTTGGATTTCCCTGTCACTTGAACATGTTCACAATTAGATCACAAATTGTTGCCTAACTTAGATGATTATCCAAACATCAAAACATATAAATGTTTGGGGCATTGTTGCACCAACATATCTTTTGGTCTAGTTGTTGAAACATGTTTAGCGGTGTTATCTATTGGCACATGGTGTGTAGATACGGGAGCCACTGATCATGTCTGCAATACTTTGCAGGGGTTTAAGAAAACCAGACGACTGGCTGAGAGGGAGATTACCATATACTTGGATAATGCCACGAAGGCGTCGGCTGTTGTAGTGGGAGATATTTATTTATCTTTTGAGAAAAAAAAAGTTTTTGTTCTTAAGAATTGCCATTATGTACCTTTATTTAGAATGAATTTAAATTTGGTTTCTAGATTATTTATGGATGGATATTCTATTTCTTTTAATGACAGAGTTGTTATAAAAAGGAATAGGGAGATTATCTGTTCTGATACATTGATAGGAAATTTATATACACTGGAACCAAAAGCTCCCACGATACAAATAGAAGTTAATAACTCATCTTCTAATTCTAATAAGAGAAAAGAACCTTCGAAGATAAACCAAACATATCTTTGGCATCTAAGACTTGATAATATTAACCTAAGCAGAATTCAAAGGTTGATAGCTGATGGACCTCTGGGTTCATTAGTGGTGGAAGATTTCCCAACCTGCGAATCTTGCTTGGAGGGAAAAGTTACCAAGAGGCCTTTTAAGGGCAAGGGGTATAGAGCCAAAGATGTGTTGGAATTGGTTCATTATGATTTGTCTGGTCCTATGTCTATCCAGATTAGAGGTGGTTTTGAATATTTCGTCTCCTTTATAGATGATTATTCGAGATATGGATACATTTACTTGATGCGCCGCAAGTCTGAATGCTTTGACAAGTTCAAAGAATTCAAGACTGATGTGGAGAAACATCAAGGTAAAAGTATCAAGACACTACGATCTGATCGTGATGGTGAGTACCTCTTGGAAGAGTTTAGGAATTACTTATCAGAGGCTGGGATTCAATCCCAATTGTCTGCACCTGGCACACCCCAACAAAATGATGTAGAAGAGTGAAGGAATAGGACTCTAATGGAGATGGTTAGATCGATGATGAGTTATTCTGACTTGCCAGATTCGTTCTGGGGATATGCTCTAGATATGACAGTGTACATTCTGAACTTGGTTCCATCTAAATCAGTGCCTTCTACTACCACAGAATAGTGGACTTAGCGAAAGCCTAGTCTAAGACATATTCGGATTTGGCGGAGTCTAGCACATGTGCTGAAGGCAGATGCTGGTAAGTTGGAACCTCGTACAGAAGTATGCATGTTCGTTGGCTATCCTAGAGGAACGAAAGGTGGATTGTTTTATAGTCCTAGAGATCAGAGGGCGATCGTTAGCATGAACGCCAGATTTCTAGAGGAATACTATGTAATGAACCACAAGCCCATGAGTAAAATTTTATGGAGGAATTAAAAGGGGAAGTTACTTTTGAAGGGGATCGATCGGCCGGCTAGAGGGGGGTGAATAGCCCTTTTTCGTTGGATGGTAGAATTTTCTCGTCTACAAAGATTATTATCACAAGCCGAATATGCAAATACAAATAGACAAAGCAAAAGATAAACAAACAATGCAAACACAAGGTCGTAACGTGGTTCACGGCTACGCCGCTAATCCATGATCCCAGATTCGTCCTCGGTGAATTACTCCGCCAAAACCAATCCACTATTGGTCTCTCCTTTGCACCAAGGAAGGTGGAGGAAACCTTTACAAATCAAGATCACTCTTCTTACAATAGAAATGGAGTAAAAGCAAGTAAGAAGAGTTTAAATATTGTGGTTCACTTGGATGATCATTTAAAGAATAAGCATTAGCCTCTCAAAGCCCCACACCCTCTCTTTTTATAGAGAGGAAGATTTTCTTCCCGTTGGCCGCCACCAGTCGACTGCTGCCCTTGGCAGTCGACTGCCGCCACTTCAACGGCCTCCGAACATTTCAGATCCCGATCGTTGTAGTCCAATAGAACACTTGGAAGTCGACTGATGGACCTCATCAGTCGATTGTTGCCTCCGTAGTCGATTGCCCAGTCGGCTACAAGCGGTTATGTGCCCGTGACATCCTCTGGCAGTCGACTGTCATTCCATGGCAATCGACTGCTGGGAATAAACCCATCAGTCGGATACCACTCGAACCCATTCGACTCAGAGCAGTCTACTGCCATTCCATGGCAGTCGACTGGTGGCGGGAAATCCCATCCGACACTTAGCCAAAAGACCAAGTTTTACCTAAGAGCTACTACCCCTTCCAGGGTTACATTCCCTCACTCTCATCTCTCGGAGTCCCTCGCCTTCGAAGTCATCTTCGTCCGGCCACGTCCCTCGTATGCATCAAGCGCATGGCTCTGCAGCGCCATCCTTCGTGTCTCACCCTGAAGTCTACTTCCTTCGGCATCACTCCTAGCTCCTCGTCCAACAGTCCCTCGGATGCTCCAAGCGCACGGCTTCCTCAAAGCTATCCTTCACCGACTCAAGGACTAAGTCATGAGTTGTGAAACTCGCCTAGGCTCCATGTGCGAATTACTAAGCCCTGCAAGACTCCAACGCACATATCAAATCATAATCACAACCTAACTTAAATCCTTTTCCACACACATCAAAACCTTATCATGGCAAGAGATTGCCCTAACAACTTCTTCAGTACCACCAGTACAAGAGGATATATCACAAGTCACTGCACCGCGTGTCACAGAGGATACACAGGTGATACCTCATCGTAGTGGGAGCATTGTGAGATAACCTGATAGATTCATGTTCTTGGGAGAATCTTCTAATTTGATCCCTATCAAAAATGAACCTGATCCATGGACATATGACGAGGCAATCCAAGATAAAGATGCATTATCTTGGCAAAGTGCAATGAATACTGAGATTGAATCTATGGATTCAAATTAGGTCTGGGAGCTAGTAGAACCCCCCCAATTGTGTAAGAACCATTAGATGCAAGTGGATCTACAAAAGAAAGAGAGGAATAGACTGGAAGGTTGAGACCTTCAAAGCAAGGCTTGTTGCGAAAGGGTATACTCAGAAAGAGGGTATCGATTATGAGGAGACTTTTCGCCGGTAGCTATGCTTAAGTCTATCCGGATTCACATATGCATTACTGCTCATATGGATTTTGAGGTGTGGCAGATAGATGTCAAGACAGCTTTCCTTAATGGAAGTCTTGAAGAAAACATCTATATGAAGCAACCAGAGGGATTCATTACAAAGGGCAAAGAGCATCTTGTGTGTAAGCTTAATTGGTCCATTTATAGATTGAAGCAAGCTTCGAGGTCTTTGAACATCCACTTTGATTAGGTAATCCAGTCTTATGGATTTATTCAAAGTCTGAATGAGTCTTGTGTATACAAGAGATGTGACGGAAACGTAGTGGTATTTCTTGTGCTATACGTAGATGACATTTTGTTAATTGGCAACAATGTCAAGGTGTTATCGGACGTAAGGGTATGGTTGTCCAAATAGTTTTCTATGAAGGACTTAGGAGAAGTGGGACACATCCTTGGGATCAAGGTTATATGGAATCGCAGGAAAAGGATGTTGTGCTTATCTCAAGCTTCATACATAGACACCATTATGGATTGTTTTAGCATGCAAAACACCAAGAAAGGTTTTCTATCTTTCAGGCATGGAGTTCCTTTATCTAAGGAGATGTGTCCAAAAACATCTAAGGAGATAGAGGACATGAAGGCGGTTCCTTAAGCTTCGGCAGTAGGAAGCCTCATGCATGTTATGCTATGTACGAGACCGGATATCTTCTTTGTTGTCGGCATGGTTACCAGATATCAGAGTAATCTTGGATAGGGACATTGGACTGTTGTGAAGCATATATTGAAGTACCCGAGAAGGACTAGGGATTATATGCTAGTTTACCAGGCAGACCAATTACTCTCTGTGGGTTACATAGATTCCGACTTCCAATCAAATAGGGATAATAGTAAGTCTACCTCAGATTTTGTGTTTACTTTGGGAGGTGGATCCATTGTATAAAGGAGTGTCAAGCAGAAATGCGTGGCGGACTCCACTATGGAAGCTGAGTATGTGGCAGCCTCTGAGGTGACCAAAGAAGCTATTGTTGGGATGTATACTGAAAAGTCTATTTTTTGTATGAACATCTTTATTTTGAAATAAGAATCACATGATCATTGTTTGCAAATTTATATGGTTATGCATATTGTCTAATACATTACATTATAGATAACATGGTGGGTAGTGTCACACGTGAGATCATGTTATCGACTCCTTGTAAAGTAGAAGTAAAGGCTCACAACCGAGATGGCTATGGACAAACCATTGGTATGGTTGTAGTGTGATTTGGTATTGGTTTGTCTTGACCATAGAATTACACTAGTCACTTTGTGTGTATTGAGAAGGATCGACTTAGAGTTGATTCGATTTATTGCTGACTACATAATCGAATCAGACCTCAAATATTATATTGTACATGCTCTTAATCCCGATATAATAATGGGTACATATACTTAGTATTCATTTCTTTGATTTACCAATGACCGAGATTTATAGATTAAATCGATAGGCTCGGTAAGTTGAGAAATGATATTATTTATATTGTGTGACATTGATTATAGGAGGAAATCATGTCCTATATATTAGGATGTTGATATCCCCTTGAGGAGCTCATAAGGTTCATCATGTAAACCCTGCAGGTGGACTTGGTCCACCATGATGATAAGGTTGAGTGGTACTACTCATGGAGTTAGATGTTGATTAATTAATTGTCAGTAAATTAATTAATCGACAGACATTCGAGATCTTGAACACGGGGAGAAAAATGTACAAATAATATATGGAGCCCATATTAACTTATGGGGGTTGGTGAGGTAGATTAATGATAATCCTATAGTGGATTGGATTATCATTAATGGATCGGACTTTATGTGGGCTTGATCCATTGGGTGGCCAAGATCCAACTCCTCCTCAAGGTCCCTATTGTAGCCTATTAAAACCTCATGAAGCCTAGATTCAATGGTAGAAAACAAAACTCTAGATACAATGGTAGAGATTATATCTATAGATTCGACGGTTGATATTAATTCTCTAGATCCGACGGTTGAGATTAAATCTCTAGAACCGAAGGTGGAGATTAAAGGGAGGCTTGAGCCCAACTCTATAAAAGGAGGCTTAGGGCTTGGACGACAATCAATCAAAGGAGGGGCTAGGGTTTTGGGCGGCAAGGAGCAAGGGGTGTTGGGCGGCCACAATTAAGGAAAGAATTTCCTTTCTTCTCTTCTTCCTCAAGGTGGCTGTTGTTGGTGGGAGTCGCTTCGGAGGCTCATTGGCTCCCATGTCCCCGGATTAAAAATTTTCTCTAATGAAAGAATCAATCCGGATGGGATGAGCTTCTTTAGCACAACCTATTCGTCGTCGTGCTAACAACTTGAGTGATCACTTGAACAAACTAGTTGTTCAAGCAACTCAACTCTTCTAGTTGGTTAGCCGCGGAAGAGACGACGGACGGATCGCCGATTTTTGTGTTTGTGTTCGGAGTCCATGATTATACAATATATATTCATACACACACATGCATAATCAAAATATTAAAGAATATATTCAGATCTGTAAATAAAGTTAAAATAACTTTATACCTTATGATCTTCTATCGTATGTCCTATCCTTCTCGTGGACGACGTGTGGACGAAGATCCTCCACGAGTAGAAGCCTTCTAGATCACTTTCTTCTCTACCTTGCCCGCTGCGAACAAAGAGAAGAAACAACAAATACCTTCCTATCTAGAACCGGCCACCAAATTATGGAACTTGGTGCAACCGCCGGCCAAGGAAACTATTGGATGAAGCGCCGGCCAACTTGAAGAGGAGTTGCCGCCGGCCACCAAGGAGAAAGGAAGGAGGAAGACCACCGGCCACCAATGGAAGGAGAACCACCGGATAAGGAAGAAGAGAAAAGCCTTAATGATGGGCGTCGGCCAAGTATTGATGGAGGAAATTGGGCGCCGACAACAACTAGAAGGAAGAAGAAAGTTGCCGCCCACTTTTGCTCCAAACCCTAGCCGCCCACTTCTCCAAAAGCCAAACCCTAATTCTTCAATCTTATCTTGCCGCCCAACCTAAGCCTCTATTTATATAATTAGGCTTAAGCCTCCTTTAATCTCCACCGTCGGATCTAGGGATTTAATCTCTACCGTCGGATCTAGGGTTTTATCCCAACCATCGGATCTAGGGTTTAATCCCAACCATCGGATCTAGGATTTCATCCCAACCTTCGGATCTAAGGTTTCATCCCAACCGTCGATTCATCCTAACCGTCGGATCTAGGGATTTAATCCCAACCGTCGATTCTAGGGTTTCATCCTAACCATCGGATCTAGGGATTTAATCCCAACCGTTGGTTCTAGGTTTTGTTTTACACTCTTGGATCTAGACTTCATAAGAATTATATTAGGCTATGATAGGGACCATAAGGAGGAGTTGGGTCTTGGCCACTCGATGGATCGGAACCACACAAACTTGATCCATCAATGATGTTCCATTCCACTAGAGGATCATCATTGAACTACCTCACCAACCCTCATAAATTAATATGGGCTCCATATATTATTCGTACATTAATCTCCCCGTGTTTAAGATATCGAATGTCCGTCAATTAATTGATTTACTGACCATCAATTAATTAACATCTAATTCCTCGAGTAGTACCACTGAACCTTATCATCACGTTGACTAAGTCAACTAGCTGGGTTTACGTGATGAACTTTATGAGCTCCTCAAGGGGACATCATCAACCTAATATATAGGACATGGTTTCCTCCTATAATCAACGACACACCATGTAAATAATATTATTTCCCAACTTACCGGGCATATTGATTTAATCCATCTAAATCTCACCCACAGGTAAATCAAAGAAATAAGTACTAAGTACATGTGCCCGTTATTATATCGGGATTAAGAGCATGTACAACATAATATCCGAGGTCCGATTCAATTATGTAGTTAGTACTAAATTGAATCACCACTATGTCGGTCCTGCTCAATACACCTAAGTGTACCAGTGCAACTCTATGTTCAAGACAAAACAATACCAAGCTACACTACAACCATGCCAATGGTTTGTCCAAAACCATCTTGGTTGTGAGCCTCTACTTATATTTTACAAGGAACTGATAACATGATCTTCTGTGCCACACCAAGCACCATGTTATCTACAATGTAAAATATTAGACAATATTCACACATATATAAAGAGCAAACAATGATCATGTGATTCTTATTTCAAAATAAAATGTTCATACAAAAAGAGCTAGGCTTTCAGTATACATTCCAACAATCTCCCACTTATACTAAAAGACTATATCGTCATCACTCTGCCATACATCTGATCCCCATGTCCTCCACATGCATATCAAACGCTTTCGCTGGAAGGGCCTTAGTGAATGGATCCGCCAGGTTATCCTCTGATGCAATCTTGGCGACGGCAACTTCTCCTCGCTTTACGATCTCTCGTATAAGGTGGCACTTACGCTCTATGTGTTTACTCGCATTATGGGCTTGTGGTTCCTTCGAGTTTACAACTCCACCACTGTTATCACAATAAATTGTGATAGTTCTGGGCAAACCAAGAATCACATCAAAGTCCATCAAGAAGTTCTTGAGCCATACAGCTTCCTTGGCTGCCTCAGAGGCTGCCACATACTCAGCTTCCATGGTAGAGTCCACCACGCATTTCTGCTTGACACTCCTCCATACTATGGCTCCACCTCCAAAAGTAAACACAAACCCCGAGGTAGACTTACTCTTGTCCCTATCTGATTAGAAATCCGAATCCGTGTAACCCACAGGGACTAATTGATCTGCCCGGTAAACCAGCATATAATCCCTAGTCCTTCTCAGGTACTTCAATATATGCTTTACCGCAGTCCAATGTCCCTATCCAAGATTACTCTGATATCTGCTAACCATGCCCATGGCAAAGCAGATATCCGATCTCGTACATAGCATAGCATACATAAGGCTTCCTACTGCCGAAGCATAAGGAACCGCCTTCATGTCCTCTATCTCCTTCGATGTTTTGGGACACATCTCTTTAGATAAAGGAACTCCATGCCTAAAAGGAAGAAAACCTTTCTTGGAGTTCTGCATGCTAAAACGAGCAAGGATAGTGTCAATGTATGAAGCTTGAGACAAGCACAACATCCTTTTCTTGCGATCCCTTATGACTTTGATCCCAAGGATGTGTCCCACTTCTCCCAAGTCCTTCATATCAAACTGTTTGGACAACCATACCCTTACACCTGATAGCACTTTGATTTTGTTGCCAACTAACAAAATGTCATCTACGTATAGTACAAGAAACACCACTACGTTTTCGTCACATCTCTTGTATACACAAGGCTCATCCGGACTTTGAAAAAATCCATATGACTGGATTACCTCATCAAAGCGGATGTTCCAAGATCTAGAATCTTGCTTCAATCCATAAATGGACCGATTAAGCTTACATACAAGATGCTCTTTACCTTTAGAAATGAATCCCACTGGTTGCCGCATATAGATGTTCTCCTCAAGACTTCCGTTAAGCAAAGCTGTCTTGACATCCATCTGCCAAATCTCATAATCCATATGAGCAGCTATAGATAAGAGAATCCGGATAGACTTAAGCATAGCTACCGGCAAAAAGGTCTCCTCATAATCGATACCCTCTTTCTGAGTATACCCTTTTGCAACAAGCCTAGCTTTGAAGGTCTCAACCTTCCCGTCTACTCCTCTCTTTCTCTTATAGATCCACTTGCATCCAATGGTTTTTACCAAGACCTGATTAGAATCTATAGATTCTATCTCTGAATTCATCGCTCTTTGCCAAGATACCGCATCTCTATCTTGGATTGCCTCGTCATATGTCCAGGGATCAGGTTCATGTTCACCAGGGACTAAGTCCGAAGACTCTCCGAAAAACATGAATCTCTCGGGTTGTCTAACAACCCTCCCACTACGACGAGGTGCCTCCTGTGTATGCTTTGTGACACGCGGTGCAGTGACTTGTGGTGTCTCCTCTCATACCGGTGGTACTAAAGTCGGGACTTCCCCTGTCAACTCCGCAAGAACAATCCTACTCGTGGGCTTGTGGTTCATCACATAGTCCTCCTCTAGAAATATGGCATTCGTACTCACGATCACCTTCTGATCTCAAGGACTATAGAATAAACTACCCTTCGTTCCCTTAGGGTAGCCAACAAACAAGCGTACTTCTGTACGAGATTCCAACTTACCAACATCTCCCTTCAGCACTTGTGCTGGACTTCCCCAAATCCGAATATGTCTTAGACTAGGCTTTCGCCCAGTCCACAACTCTGTGGGAGTAGAGGGTACTGACTTAGATGGAACCAAGTTCAGAATGTGTGCTGCTGTTTCCAGAGCAAA
The DNA here is from genome assembly GCA_025175895.1 of Wurfbainia villosa. Lineage (NCBI taxonomy): Eukaryota > Viridiplantae > Streptophyta > Magnoliopsida > Zingiberales > Zingiberaceae > Wurfbainia > Wurfbainia villosa. The sequence continues at coordinate 32,514,890 of CM045995.1, forward strand.
CCCCCAGAACGAATCAGGTAACTCAGAATAACTCATCATCGATCTGACCATCTTCATAAGAGTCCTATTCCTTTGCTCCGCCACACCATTCTGCTGGGGTGTGCCAGGTGCGGACAATTGGGATTGAATCCCAGCCTCTGATAAGTAACTCCTAAACTCTCCCAAGAGGTACTCGCCACCACGATCAGATCGTAATGTCTTGATACTTTTACCTTGACGGTTCTCCACATCAGCCTTGAATTCTTTGAACTTGTCAAAGCATTCAGACTTGCGGCGCATCAAGTAAATGTATCCATACCTTGAATAATCATCTATAAAAGAGACGAAGTATTCAAAGCCACCTCTTGCCAGGATAGACATAGGACCACACAAATCAGAATGAACCAATTCTAACACATCTTTGGCTCTATACCCCTTGGCCTTAAAAGGCCTCTTGGTCATTTTACCTTCCAAGCAAGATTCACAGGTTGGGAGATCCTCCACCACTAATGAACCCAAACGTCCATCAACTATCAACCTTTGAATTCTGCTTAGGTTAATATGACCAAGCCTTAGATGCCAAAGATATGTTTGGTTCATTTGCGAAGGTTCTTTTCTCTTATTATACTTAGAAGATGAGTTATTGATTTCTATATGCATCGTGGGAGTTTTTTGGTTCAAGAGTATATAAATTGCCAACCAATGTACCAGAACAGATAATCTCCCTATTCCTTTTTATAACCACTTTGTCATTAAAAGAAACAGAATATCCATCCATAAACAATTTAGAAACTGAAATTAAATTCTTTCTAAAAGTAGGTACATAAAGACAATTTCTCAAAACCAAAACTTTATTCCTATCAAAAGATAAATAAACGTCTCCCACTGCAATAACCGCCACCTTTGAAGCATTGCCCATGAAGACGGTAATCTCTCCCTCAGCTAGTCGTTGGGTTTCCTGGAACCCCTGCAAAGTATTGCGGACATGATTAGTGGCTCCTGTATCTACACACCAGGCACTGGTAGATAACACCGCTAAACATGTTTCAACAACCAAACAAGAAGATATACCTGTGTTCTTTCGGCGAGGACAGTCCGCCTTCCAATGTCCAGTCTGCTTGCAAGTGAAGCACTTGCCTTTCGACTTCTTCACTCCTGCCCGCGGTCCCACTGCCACTTTCTTCGCTCCACCTTGTTTCTTCTTCTTCTTACCTTTCGGTTTAGAGGAAGAAACCTTCTGAGCGACCATGGCTTGAGAACTCTGATGAAAAAGCCCCTCTACCGCCTGGAGTTCTGTCAGAAGCTCCGCCAATGAATACAACCTCTTGTTCATGTTGTAGTTGAGGCGGAACTGCTCAAAACTCCTAGGTAGAGACTGGAGAATGATATCGACCTGGGTTTCCCCATCGAACTCAGCTCTGAGGACTTCCATCTCATTAAGATGAGCCATCATCTTGAGAACATGATCCCTAATGGGTGTTCCCTCGACCATGGTGGTCATCATCAAGTTTCTCATTGCCTCCTGCCTAGCCGCCCTACTCTGATGTCCGAAAAGTTCCTTGAGATTGAACATCATGTCATAAGCAGTGGCTATGGCCTGATGCTGATGTTGCAGCACATTTGACATAGATGCCAAAATGTAACACTGCGCCATCTCATCTGCCTTAACCCATTTCTTATAATGTTCTTTCTCCTTTTCATCAGAGTCATCGGTGGGCTTAGGAGGACAGACCTCGAAGAGTATAAATTTGTACTCTTCTGCAGTTAAGACAATATCCAGGTTTCTTTTCCAATCAATGTAGTTTGGACCAGTAAGTTTGTTTTCTTTTAAAATCACAGCAAGTGGGTTGAAAGCCATTTGAAAATCCTAAAAATCACAATGATCAAAATATTAGATTTCAAATATTATTGATTCCTCAAAAAAAATAAAATTCCGAAATCAACCAACACCTCAAAACACCGAGAATATCGCATGCCACGATAGTGTGGACGTATACGAATTCTGCATTTGTAAGAGGAGGTTTTACCCATTAATTTTATTATCTTGTCAACCTTACCTTTTGACAAATAAAATTAATAGTTGGTTCCTCTTTAGCCCTACAAATAAAAGCAGTGACTCCGATGGGGAGGATACTTTTAATTTGCATCTAAGTGTGCACCATTACACGATACTAAGGGAATTATTTCGGATTATGTGTCTTACCGATGGGGAAGTACACACGCTCCATAATAATTTCCTATAACCATTATTTGACCTAGTGATCCGCAAACAAACCCATCCGATGGGGAGGAAGGCACTCAGAGCCAACGCGCAAGTATGTTGCATCACACGTCAAATTGTAATGGAGGCCGCGGGAATTAATTAAAATGTCCCTCTCCCACTTAGTAAATTAAAATTGAGGAATTTTAAAACATACACAACATGCATATAAAACAAATAAGCAATAAATATGGAAAAAAACAGAATTTTTCCAACTATTATGGCATTGTCCTCCAATATGCATCCCGTCGTGTCGCCACCTCGTCCGCTCCATCTTTTCCCGTGCGCAAGTCACCAAAGAGTTCCGAGCCGAGATAAAACATTTTAATTTACATCCATCGATCCTATACTCCACGAAGGAGTGTACAAATCATCTAGATCGAAAGTAAACTAAAATGAGTGGCTAAACAATGTCGTATTTAATTACAAAAATTAAATACTAATCTAGCCTCGTCAACCCCGAGGATTCGAATAATAAATTTTTACACACATCCATTCACATACACACACATGACCATAATAGTCGGATCTTATGCCTACAACCAAAGAGTTAAACTACGCATATCCTACTATTATCCGACACATCTAATATATGAAATATGCATAAAAATTAACCGAATCCAAAACACACAAAACCGAAAACCGTGGCTCTGATACCACTTGTTGGTGGGAGTCGCTTCGGAGGCTCATTGGCTCCCATGTCCCCGGATTAAAAATTTTCACTAATGAAAGAATCAATCAGGATGGGATGAGCTTCTTTAGCACAACCTATTCATCGTCGTGCTAACAACTTGAGTGATCGCTTGAACAAACTAGTTGTTCAAGCAACTCAACTCTTCTAGTTGGTTAGCCGCGGAAGAGACGACTGACGGATTGCTGGTTTTTGTGTTTGTCTTCGGGGTCCATGATTATACAATATATATTCATACACACATATGCATAATCAAAATATTAAAGAATATATTCAGATCTGTAAATAAAGTTAAAATAACTTTATACCTTACGATCTTCTATCGTATGTCCTATCCTTCTCGTGGACGACGTGTGGATGAAGATCCTCCACGAGTAGAAGATTTCTAGATAACTTTCTTCTCTACCTTGTCCGCTGTGAACAAAGAGAAGAAACCACAAATACCTTCCTATCTAGAACCGGCCACCAAATTATGGAACTTGGTGCAACCGCCGGCCAAGGAAACTATTGGATGAAGCCACAACTCAAGAGGAGTTGTCACGCCACCAATAAGGAAGAAGAGAAAAACCTTAATGATGGGCGCCGGCCATGTATTGATGGAGGAAATTGGGTGCCGGCAAAAACTAGAAGGAAGAAGAAAGTTGCCGCCCACTTTTGCTCCAAACCCTAGCCGCCCACTTCTCCAAAAGCCAAACCCAAATTCTTCAATCTTATCTTGCCGCCCAACCTAAGCCTCTATTTATATAATTAGGCTTAAGCCTCCTTTAATCTCCACCGTCAGATCTAGGGATTTATTCTCCACCGTCGGATCTAGGGTTTTATCCCAACCGTCGGATCTAGGGTTTAATTGTTAGTTAAAGCCCTAGAACCAATCATGTGATGGTTGAATAGGGAACATTTTGTATCATATTCTATAAAGGCAAAGGATTGGTTATTATATTTACATCTTGCTTGTGCCAGCTAATTTAAATATAATAATGCCCTAGAAAAGTAGGTTCTTATCTACAGCACATCAATTGGCAGAATTGATTATGAGAGGCTGTAGAGAACACTTTCCTAAATGTTCCTAGTCGAGTATTAATATGCAAGGGCAATATTAATACATAAAGACTAGCATGTAGGTCAATTGATGACTTGATCTCACAAGTCATGGATATATGATATCAAGTTGACACATGGGTATATATTGAGAATATATACGACAATTCGCCATGAGAAAGTTTCATGGATCGTTATATGAGTGTCATAAACTTTCTCATGTGACTATTGGTATGAATAGTCCTTAGACCAAGTCACTATGGTTCCCTACATAAGGAGTTATGTACTTTGGTATCACAAACGTCCACCCGTAATAGGTGGACCATAAAGGCGACATCGGGTATATAACAAATTATGCGGAGGGATGTGAGTGATGTAGATGGGATCTATCCCTTCCATATGACGGGAGTGATATCGGTGGACCCCTTGATTGAGTAGAACTACTAAAACGCATGGCCATGCTCGAATGAGTCAATATGAGATATTGAGCTCATTTGTTTGAGTTAGTTTACTCAGGGATCAAGAAACACATAGATTGATCGAGGATGACACGGTCTATGCCTCATTGATCAATCTGATATCAAGGATAGAAGGACACGGTCATATATTATAGTAGTCACGGAAAGGTTAGTCGGATCTTGACTTATCTCGTAACTTGGGTAGCAATGATGTATTGCTAGATGCCGCTCATTGCTTGTGTATCTAAAAGAGTTTAGATCCACTGCCAACGTTATGAGAGCCTATAGGGTCACACACAAAGAGCATGATAATTAGAGGAATTAAAGTATTCTAGTTTGACTAGAATAATATGGGAATAAGCTTAAGTACAAAATGGTTTTTGGACTTTAAGCTTAATGAGAATTTTAGCTAATTGATTTAATGAGATTAATTCAATATGTTACCTTATTGATTTAATAAGATTAATTCAATATGATAACATAAGCTTAATTGAATTAATAAGATTAATTCAACATGCATGAAAGCCACATAAGAATGCCACATAAGCATGCCACCTAAGCATCCACCTAAGCATCCACCTAAGCTAGATGAGGTGGAAGAAGACAAATTGGTTTTTGTCTCCTTAAGTGGCCGGCCAAACAAGGATATGTCTCAATGCAATGGATTGCATTGAATGTGTGGAGGTGAAAGGGTTTTTCCAACCCTATAAAAGACACCCTAAGTGGCCGGCCAAAGAGAGCATTTATTGGCTTTTGTTGTTGGTGGAAGCTTTGGTTGTGTTAGTGGTGAGAAAGCTTGGTGGAAGCTTTGGTTGTGTGGGTTTGTGAGTGTAGGCTAGCAAGAAGAGGAGTCTTCTTCTTCCTTTCTCCTTTTCCCTCTCTTCCTCTCCTTTAGGGACTTCTCTAGCAAGAAGTAAAGGAGAGCTCTTCTAGTTTTCCTTTTGTGAGACAAGAGCGTGCTCGTGTGGATACGTATAGAGGCACGGACACTTGAACGTGCTAAAGATCCAACAAACCGAAAGGAAAAGCGGGATTAACAAGGGCACGCAACAAAGGTAATCCTCTCCTATAAGATAGGTTAGGTTTAGAGAAATTTATTTTATACGAGTTTGATTTCGCATGGATCACTTGGAAGGGATCCTATTTTCCGTTGCGCATATGCCATTTGGCATACGAGATTACCCTACAGTGGTATCAGAGCCACTTGCGAAAGATCGTATAAAAATAGGTTTTCTCTATTTTATATGTGATATAGAAGTAGGATAAATTTTATTATGAGTTGATAATTGCATTAGCAAATTTTCAAACATAATAAAATATCCAATGTCTTTTAAAAGTTAAAATGACATGGTGCATGGTTATGGCCTAGTCCCAAAAGTTTGTGATTGTGTGTTGTAATTCTTAATACGGCCTGCGTGTCGTGCCTTTCTCCTAATATTCTTGTTGTAAAATTAGTTTTAGACTCGAATGTAACTCGAGTATTTCTCCTTTTGTAATGTACAAAACAAGGATGGAGGGTCCATTGGAAGATGAGGTTACAAGGAGGAAGTCAACACACAAGACAACCAAAAGGAAGCACTTAGGAGAAGATGCTATCCCTAGGTTGACCAATCAATCTTTTCATTGGCTTGAGAAGATTGTAGAATAAGGGCCATAACCATGACACGTTAGTTTAATATGTATGTGATGCATGTTAGTTTAGCTTGTATGTGATGCATGATTAGTTTAGCTTATATGTGATGTATGCTATACATGTTTATTTCTTAATAAGTCTAAACGATATGCCTACCAAAGTTGGTACTCACTACTTCCTCGATCATTTGTTATTGGGTTTGCCAAAGCAAAGCAATGCATTTTATCTTGGAGTGGTGCGAGTGGACAATCGTGATGTCCCGCTATCAGTCTTGGTTAAGACTTAATTAAGTGTTTTCTTAATTGGTTAAGAAAGTAGAGGCATATATTAGCTTTGAACATAAGTGTTAACATTAGTTTTGTGTGATTTAAACATCACTTTGTCTTAGAAGTGGTCGCTTGCTGATATCCAAGAAGGCCTCGTGGCTCGCCACGTACCGAAGCTGGTTTAGGAATAAACACTAAACTAATCTAAAACTTAACCAAAGCTATTAAAGAGTTACATCAGATGTAATTGGCAAAAGATTGCCTACCTAATTATACTACGTCTTGGGCGATTAGCCAAAGCTAACTCAAGACGAATTATGATGTGGATCTTTATCCCATATAAATTTATAGCTAAATAGTAGCTATGAGAATTTAGTGGGAGCCTCATTTAATTAAAGGCCTAATTAAATGATTTAGGTATGATACTTAACTTTGCATTTTAATGTTGTAGATCACCATGTCATCTAACACGACACACCCCCTCAACTTGCGATCTGTCCTTGAGAAGGACAAGCTCAATGGAGAAAACTTTCTTGACTGGTATAGGAACTTGACGATTATCCTCAAGCAAGAACGCAAACTATATGTCCTAGAGCAGGCTACCCCTGAAATACCCGCCCCTACGGCCACTCGTGCTGAAAAGGATGCTTATAAGAAGCATCAAGATGACGCATTAGATGTGTCATGCCTTATGCTTGCCACCATGAACTCTGAGCTTCAAAAGCAACATGAGAACATGGATGCCTATGATATGGTTGAGCATTTGAAACAACTATATCAAGGACAAGCTAGGCACGAGCGTTTTGAAGTGTCTAAGGCTCTTTTTGCATGCAAGATGCAAGAAGGAACACCTGTAGGAACTCACGTACTCAAAATGATTGGGTACGTTGAGAACCTTGAAAGACTAGGTTTTCCACTGAGCCAAGAATTGGCAACTGATGTGTTGGGCTTTTCCGGGCCGCAAAAACCGCTTTTTGCGTTGCGGAAACCCCGGAAGTCCCGGCCACGGATCCGTGCGAAGAAGTATTAAAACTAATTACATGTATGTGCTTACAAAATCCTCTAGATCTACCTTAGAACTAAGAGATAAGGATGTTACCCTTGATGCAATGCCCTTCGCAAATCCCGCTCGTCCAAAGTCCGCCGGAACTCGAGAGTGTCAAGTGCACACTCCTCTATGGTATCCACACAAGCAATAGGTGGAAGAAAACTCAACCTTGAGTGTGCTAGCACTCCTTGGTTGGTTCGGCCAAAGAGAGGAAGGAGAGGGAGAGCTTGAGAGAAAAATTCCCAAGGAAGAAGATGAAGTAATGAGTGATTACTCACAAAATGAATTTTCACTCACATAACCCCCAAATGGTGGCCGGCCACTTCATGGAGGGGGAGTTACATGCATGCATGTAACTCCCATGACCCTTGGTCTCCCTCATGATGTGGCACTAATTGACCAAGTCAATGATGATGTGGAGCATCATCATTGGCCGGCCATGCCTAGTCATCATCATGACATGGCATTTGGTCAAGTCAAACTTGACCTTTCAACTTCCCTCTCAAGTCAAGTCAAACTTGACCTCTAATCTCCCATGGTTGATCAAATCTAACCACTTGACTCAAGTCAATTTAATATAATGAATCTCTATTCATTAATTTAAATTGATTTGATGAATCAAATCTCAATTAGACTCATTCAACACTTGAATCAACTTGAGTCTAACTCAATTAGTCTAATTTGGATTACTCTTAATCCAATTTGGTTCATCCCATGAACCTAATCCTCATGGTTCATCATATGAACCTAATCTCCATCTAATTGCTCTCATGTGTGTGACCCTATAGGTTCTTGTAACGTTGGCAATGTCCCTAAACCGATTTAGGAACATAAGCAATGAGCGGTATCTAGCAACACATCATTGCTACCCAAGTTACAAGAATGTTGAGCTCCAACATCACCTTTGTGACTACTAATTGTGACTCACAATATGTGACAATGTCCCTCTATCCTTGACATCTAGATTGACCAATCGAGGCATAGACCGTGTCATCCTCGGTACAATCTAAATCTTGAACTCCAAGTAGACTCACTCTAATCAAATGAGCTCAATATCTCATATTGACTCATTTGGGCATGGCCATGCACTTCGTGGTCTCACTCTATCAAGAATATCGATGTCACCTCCATATAGGAGGGATAGATCCCATCTACATCACTCACATCCTCCGCATAATTCGTTTACATACCCGAATCGCCTTTATAGTCCACCCATTTACGGGTGACGCGTTTGACGGCCAAAGTATGCAACTCCTTATGTAGGGAACCATGGTGACTTCAGGTCTAAGGACTAATAGTCATACTAATAGCCACATGAGAAAGTATATGACACTCATATAACGATCCATGATACTTTCTCATGGCGGGTCATTCAGTATACATTCTCCAATGCATACTCATGTGTCAACTTGATATCTCATATCCATGACTTGTGAGATCAAGTCATCTTGTTGACCTACATGCTAGTCTCTACGCATTAACATTGTCCCTGAATGTTAGTACTCGACTAGGAATGATTAAGAGTAGTGTTCTCTATATCATCTCATTATCGATTCAACCAATCGATTGATATAGATAAGAACCTACTACTCAAGGACATTATTATATTTAGTTATTTGGCATCAATACAAGTAAATATAATAACCATGCCTTTATAAATAGGAATATGATACAATAAAGTCCATACAACAATCATCATATGATTGACTCTAGGGCTTTCACTAACAATCTCCCACTAGCACTAGTGTCAATCACCGTAGTATCTAATACCCAATGACCTAGTGTGACCATCATGCTTTTTCTGTGCCAAAGCCTTGGTCAAGGGATCTGCGACGTTAGCCTCTGTGGGTACTCTACAAATCTTCACATCTCCTCGATCGACAATCTCACGAATGAGATGGAAGCACCGATATATTCGGCCTCTGTTGTATAATCAATAACTGTGTCCTGCTTGGAACTCTTCCAGCTCACAGTGCTACCTATTCAAGCAAAACACGAACCCTGACTGTGATCTGTAATCATCCTGGTCAGTTTGGAAGCTGGCATCGCTGTAACCCTTTACAGCTAGCTCCTCATTGCCTCCAAATATCAAGAAATATTCTTTAGTCCTTCTTAAGTACTTAAGAATATTCTTGACTGCTATCCAGTGACGCTCACCTGGATCTGACTGGTATCTACTCGTCATGCTCAAAGCATACGAGACATCAGGACGAGTACACAGCATGGCGTACATGATAGATCCTATAGCAGATGCGTAAGGGATCTTATCCATGCGGTCTCTCTCCTCTCTAGAAGAGGGACTTTGAGTCTTCGAAAGACTCACACCATGTGACATCGGCAGAAGTCCTTTCTTGGAATTCTGCATGGCAAACCGAAGTAATACCGTGTCAATGTATGTACTCTGACTTAGGCCAAGCAATCTCTGAGATCTATCTCTATAGATCTTGATGCCTAGAATACAGGCTGCTTCACCTAAGTCCTTCATTGAGAAGCACGTCCCCAGCCAAGTCTTCACAGACTGTAGCGAAGGGATGTCATTCCCAATGAGTAGTATGTCATCCACATACAGTACAAGGAAGACAATCAGTATTCCCATTAACCCTCTTGTAGACACAGGTTCATCTTCATTCTTGATGAAACCAAACCGCTTTGATCGCATCATCGAATCGAAGATTCCACCCGAGAAGCTTGCTTTAGCCCATAAATGGACCTTTGCACTTGCATACCTTCCGATATCTTGTGGATCTACAAAACCCTCGAGTTGTGTCATGTACACATCCTCGAGTAAGTTTCCATTCGAAACGCGGTTTTGACATCCATCCGCCAGATCTCATAATCGTGGTATGCAATAGCAAGCAAGATCCGAATGGACTTAAACATCGCCATCGAGAAAAGGTTTCATCATAGTCAATACCATGAATTTGCTTGAAACCTTTAGCCACCAATCGCCCTTATAGGTATGCGTAAGTCCATCCATGTCTTTTCTCCTAAAGACCCACTTACACCCAATGGGTTTGACTTCAGGTGGATCAACCAAAGTCCATACTTGGTTAGTGTACATGGATTCCATCTCGGATCTCATGGCGTCTAGCCATTTCTCAGAATCTGGGCTCATCACAGCTTCTGATAGGAGGTAGGCTCATTCTCAATGAGCATAACGTCATCATGGTCAGACAAGAGAAATGAGTATCTCTCAGGCTGACGACGTACCCTATCAGACCTGCGAAGAGGTAGGTCTACTTGAACAGGTGGTTGTTCCACAACTCTTTGTGCAACAACCTCATCACCCACAACACTTTGTGGTTCTTGTTCAACCTCCATCAAGGCCTCAGTGCTATGGTCCTTATCTTGAATTTCTTCAAGATCGAAGGTACTCCCACTAGTTTTTCTAGAAACAAAATCCCTTTCTAGAAAAACCCCAGTCTTTGCCACAAACACTTTGTGCTGACTGGGAATGTAGAAGTAATATCCCTTTGTAGACTTGGGATATCCAACAAAATAGCACCTATCGGATTTGGGTCCCAGTTTGTCTGAGACTTGACGTCGTACGTAAGCCTCACAACCCCAAATCCTCATAAAAGACATCTTGGGATTTTTCCCTGTCCATATCGTATATGGTGTCTTTACCACAGCCTTGGATGGTACAGTTAAGGGTAAAGGCTGCGTGTCGAGCATATATCCCCAAAAGGATATAGGAAGATCGTGTGACTCATCATAGATCGTACCATATCCAATAAGTGCGATTCCTCCTTTCGGATACACCATTCCACTTTGTGGTGTTCCAGAGGAGTGAGTTGGGATAGAATCCCACACTCAGCTAGATAGTCACGAAACTCATGGCTAAGGTATTCACCACCTCGATCTGATCGAAGTATCTTAATACTCTTGCCAAGGTGGTTTTGTACTTCTTTCTTGAATTCTTTGAACTTTTCAAAGGATTCAGATTTATGTGTCATAAGATACACATAACCATATCTGAAGTCATCAAGAAATGTAATGAAGTACACAGAACCACCTCTAGCGAAGAACATTGAAAGGACCACATACATCACTATGTATAAGTCCTAACAAATCTGTTGCTCTTCGCTATGTCCACTAAAGGAGTCTTGGTCATCTTGCCTAAAGGCAAGACTCGCATGTCTCATATGATTCAAAATCAAATGAGTCTAGCACCCATCCTTATGGAGCCGAGATAAGCGACTCTCATTTATGTGACCTAAGCGATAATGCCGAGATAGGTTTGGTTCAACTCATTTGACTTGAACCTCTTGGTACTTATGTTATAGATAGGGCTCTCTAAGTCTAGAAAGTAGAGTCCGTTCATTAGAGGTGCACTACAATAGAACATATCATTTAAATAAACTGAACAACATTTGTTCTTTATTATAAATGAAAACCCTTTCTTGTCCAAACAAGAAATCAAATGATGTTCTTAGTTAAAGCGGGCACATAACAACATTCTTCTAATTCTAGTACAAGCCCGGAGGGCGAGATAGATCATAAGTTCCTCGCGAAAGCAACCCTTGCTCCATTGCCTACTCAGAGGTCCACTCGCCCTTTGTCAATGCCTTGCTATTTCTCACTGCACATTGGTACAAATGTGAGATGCACATCCGGTATCTAATACCCATGATGAAGAAATAGATAGATTGACTTCTATAACATTTATACCTGAAGTAGAAGTCTCACTTCTTTTCTTCTTAAGATCTTCCAGGTATGCCTTGCAGTTACGCTTCCAGTGTCCTGCTTCCTTGCAGAAGAAGCAAGCCCCTTCCTTAGCTACCCCTCCTTTGGGTTTAAGTTCTTTGCCTTTGCCCTTGGCTTGGGACTTTCCCTTACCTTTAGGCTTGCCCTTGCCTTTCTTCTTCTGCACCATCAAAATGGTGTCAGATTTACCCTTCTTAAGGTTAAGCTCAGCAGTTCTCAACATGCTGAGCATTTCAGGCAGTGGCTTATCAATTTCATTCATGTTATAATTCATGACAAATTGATCGAAGGCTCTTGGCAAAGATTGCAAGATTAGGTCAGTGGCCAGCTCTTGGCCAAGTGGGAATCCCAGCCTTTGTAGGTTTTCTACGTACCCAATCATCTTGAGTACATATGTACCTACGGGAGTCCCTTCTTGCATTTTGGACCCAAATAATGCTTTAGAGACTTCATATCTCTCATGCCTAGCTTGTCCTTGATATAGTTGACGAAGATGTCCAACCATATCATAAGCATTCATGAACTCATGTTGCTTCTGAAGCTCAGAGTTCATGGTCGCGAGCATTAGACATGACACATCTAATGCCTCATCTTGATGCTTCTTGTAAGCATCTTTGTCACTCGAGGCGGTGGGTGAGGTGCCTGCGGAATGGGCTGCTCCAGACGTCTGACCTTCCTTTCTTGGGTGAGAACAATTCTCGTGTTCTGCATCACCAGAAATTTGCTCCATTGAGCTTGTCCTTCTCAAGGACAGATCGCAGAGAGAGAGTGTTCGTGTTGTTTGACATAGTAATCTACAACATACAATGCAGAGAATTAATATCATATTCCTTTTATCATTTAATTAGGCCTTTAATCAAATGATGCTCCCACTGAATTATAGGAATTTTATAGAATCGAGTTATGGATGTGGTCAAACCACATTTACTTGATTCATACAAACTAGCTATAATTCTTGTGGGACAAGATCCACATCATACTAAGCCTTGAGTTAGCTTTGGCTAAATCGCCCAAGACTTAGTACGATCGGTGGGTAACACATTACCGATTACATCTCTATGCAACTCTTGTTTATAGGATTAAGACCCACAGTTACAAAAGACCTTGAGTTAGCTTTGGAAATCTCGGCCAAGATTTAGTGCAAATGCGATCTTAACCTATCTTTCCAACGATTGAATATGCCTATAGTTCTACTCGATCCAATTGAGTTAACTAGTTTTGCTCAATCTAATTGAGCTTACTCTAACCCGCGTGATAGGCGGGACCAAGATTGTCCCTCCGCACTTACCAAGATAATATGCGCTTGCTCTGCTTTGGCAGATTCAACAACAACAAATGATCGAGGTAGTGATGGGTATCAAGGCTCGGTAGGCATTTTCGAGTTGATTCGATTATGATCTAATCTAATCGTAATGTGTATCTTATACGCATTTAGGCCTTTATTATCCTATATTAGCATGCATCATATACATACATTCATTATTCTAGCATGCATCATATACATACAAGAAAATTAACCTAGCATGCATCATATACATACAAGCAATTTTTTTTCACTAGCATGCATCACATACATACAAGCATAAATCAATTAAATATATATATATCAACATATATATATATATAATTAAATGTGATATAGTCATGGCCCTACTACGATCTTCTCAAGCCAATGAGAAGATCGGACGGTCAACCTAAGGCTAGCGGCTTCTCCAAGCGCTTCCTTTGACCGCCATGTGTCGTCGTCACCCTTCTCGTAAGCTCGTCTTCAAGTGGACTTTCCACCGCTCCATTGTTGTACATTACAAATACGAAACTTGAGTTACATTCGAGTCTAAAACTATTTACAACTAGAATATTAAAAGAAGAGGTGCGACGCGCAGGTCGCATACACTATACAACACGCACAACCACAAAACGACGCAGCCGTATTATGAATAACAACACACCTAATCCAATCCTATTGGGTTATTGGGCCATGACAATCACAGAATCATACATAATTCAAAATTATGTATTTTTTACAGAAAATTTCTATAATTTTTCCTAATTTATTTCGAATTTATGAGTCATCTCTCCGAAACGGTCCCGCTAAGCGGTTTCTGGGCGCGATCACGGGACATGGCCCCTTTCGGGGATAGGGGCAGCGCCCCTACTCGCAAAATAAACTTCGCGAGTGTCCTACAGCGATCCTACAGCGACTTAAGTCGCTGTCCCAAAAACCTAAAGCGAGAACTCGCCGATTCGGAGAGTTTTTCTCGACGGTTGAAGCCTACGAGTGTCCCAACACTCGTTGGTTCGACTCTACGAGAAAAATACCCAAAAATTCTATAAAATTAGGAAATTTACAGAAACATAAAAATCTGTAATTTTTATATCTAATATAAAAAATACAAAACGAAACAACATACATGCTTCGTGACGTGGCTCGATACCATCGCTGGTTTTCCGAGCCGCAAAACCGCTATGCTGAAACCTCGAAGTCCGCCACGGATCCGCTGAAGAAGTATTAAAACTAATTACATGTATGTGCTTACAAAATCCTCTAGATCTACCTTAGAACTAAGAGATAAGGATGTTACCCTTGATGCGATGCCTTCGCAAATCCCGCTGGCCCAAAGTCCCGAACTCGAGAGTGTCAAGTGCACACTCCTCTATGGTATCCACACAAGCAATAGGTGGAAGAAAACTCAACCTTGAGTGTGCTAGCACTCCTTGGTTGGTTCGGCCAAAGAGAGGAAGGAGAGGGAGAGCTTGAGAGAAAAATTCCCAAGGAAGAAGATGAAGTAATGAGTGATTACTCACAAAATGAATTTTCACCACATAACCCCCAAATGGTGGCGGCCACTTCATGGAGGGGAGTTACATGCATGCATGTAACTCCCATGACCCTTGGTCTCCCTCATGATGTGGCACTAATTGACTCAAGTCAATGATGATGTGGAGCATCATCATTGGCGCCATGACAAGTCATCACCATGACATGGCATTTGGTCAAGTCAAACTTGACCTTTCAACTTCCCTCTCAAGTCAAGTCAAACTTGACCTCTAATCTCCCATGGTTGATCAAATCTAACCACTTGACTCAATTCAATTTAATATAATGAATCTCTATTCATTAATTTAAATTGATTTGATGAATCAAATCTCAATTAGACTCATTCAACACTTGAATCAACTTGAGTCTAACTCAATTAGTCTAATTTGGATTACTCTTAATCCAATTTGGTTCATCCCATGAACCTAATCCTCATGGTTCATCATATGAACCTAATCTCCATCTAATTGCTCATGTGTGTGACTTATAGGTTCTTGTAACGCTGGCAATGTCCCTAAACCGATTTAGGAACATAAGCAATGAGCGGTATCTAGCAACACATCATTGCTACCCAAGTTACAAGAATGTTGAGCTCCAACATCACCTTTGTGACTACTAATTGTGACTATCACAATATGTGACAATGTCCCTCTATCCTTGACATCTAGATTGACCAATCGAGGAATAGACCGTGTCATCCTCTGTACAATCTAAATCTTGAAATCCAAGTAGACTCACTCTAATCAAATGAGCTCAATATCTCATATTGACTCATTTGGGCATGTCCATGCACTTCGTGGTCTCACTCTATCAAGAATATCGATGTCACCCCGTCATATAGGAGGGATAGATCCCATCTACATCACATCCCTCCGCATAATCTGTTACATACCCAGAATCGCTTTATAGTCCACCCATTTACGTGACGCTTGACGGCCAAAGTATGCAACTCCTTATGTAGGGAACCATGGTGACTTCAGGTCTAAGGACTAATAGTCATACTAATAGCCACATGAGAAAGTATATGACACTCATATAACGATCCATGATACTTTCTCATGGCGGGTCATTCAGTATACATTCTCCAATGCATACCCATGTGTCAACTTGATATCTCATATCCATGACTTGTGAGATCAAGTCATCTTGTTGACCTACATGCTAGTCTCTACGCATTAACATTGTCCCCTGAATGTTAGTACTGACTAGGAATGATTAAGAGTAGTGTTCTCTATATCATCTCATTATCGATTCAACCAATCGATTGATATAGATAAGAACCTACTACTCAAGGACATTATTATATTTAGTTATTTGGCACCAATACAAGTAAATATAATAACCATGCCTTTATAAATAGGAATATGATACAATAAAGTCCATACAACAATCATCATATGATTGACTCTAGGGCTTTCACTAACATGATGTTATCCTGCAATCGTTGCCGGAAGCATACAATCAATTCGTCATGAATTATAACATGAATGAAATTGATAAACCTTTGCCTGAGATTCTCAAAGATGTTGAGAATCATTGAACCAAATCTCAAGAAGAAAGTTAGTAATGTACTAATGGTCAAGAAGGACAAAGGTAAGCGCAAAGGCAAGGGTAAGACCCAAGCCAAAAGCAAGGCCAATTCATCCACTTCAAAGGGTAAAGGTAAAGTACCTAAGGAAGGGGACTGCTTCCATTCTGTAAGATCGACACCGGAAGCGAATCGCAAAGTCTACCTTGAGGAAGTAAAGAATAAAAGAAGTGGGACTTCTGCCTCAGGTATACACGTTATAGAAGTTAATCTATCTATTTCTTCTACATGGGTATTAGATACCGGATGTGCATCTCACATTTGTAATAATGTGTGGATCGAGAAATAGTAGACAAATGGCAAAAGGCGAAGTAGACCTACGAGTAGGCAATGGCGCAAAAAGTTCTTCTTGTAGTTTGTAGGAACATATTCTTTGTCTTTGCCTTCGGGCTTATCTTAGAACTAGAGGAGTGCTTATATGTACCTGCATTGACAAAGAACATAATTTCTAGACAAGAAAAACTTTTCTTTTATAATAAAGGACAAATGTTGTTCCATTTATTTAAATGAAATGTTCTATTGTAATGCACCACTTATGAATGGTCTCTATGTTCTAGATTTAGAAAACCCAATTTATAACGTAAATACCAAACGGTTCAAATCGAATGATTTGAACCAGACATATCTCTGGCACTGTCGCCTAGGTCACATAAATGAAAAACGCATATCCCAACTCCATAAAGATGGATTATTGGACTCATTTGATTTTGAATCATATGAGGTATGCGAGTCTTGTCTTTTAGGAAAGATGACTAAAACTCCATTTAGTGGACATGGCGAGAGAGCGACGGACTTGTTAGGACTCATACATACTGATGTATGTGGCCCTTTCAATGTCGAAGCCAGAGGAGGCTATAAGTACTTTATTACTTTCACTGATGATATGAGTAGATTTGGCTACTTATATTTGATGAGACATAAGTCAGAATCCTTTGAAAAGTTCAAAGAATTCAAGAATGAAGTACAAAACCAACTTGGTAAGCGTATTAAGCTACTTCGATCAGATCGAGGTGGTGAATACCTTAGTCAAGAGTTTCGTGATCACCTGGCTGAGTGTGGGATAATATCCCAACTCACTCCACCTGGAACACCACAATGGAATGGTGTATCT
Organism: Wurfbainia villosa; assembly: GCA_025175895.1. Taxonomy (NCBI): domain Eukaryota; kingdom Viridiplantae; phylum Streptophyta; class Magnoliopsida; order Zingiberales; family Zingiberaceae; genus Wurfbainia; species Wurfbainia villosa. The sequence goes on from CM045995.1 coordinate 32,532,487, forward strand.
GAGAGGAGAAGTCGTACTCTATTAGATATGGTACGATCAATGATGAGCCAGACTGATCTACCTACTTCCTTTTGGGGTTTAGCTCTAGAGACAGCCGCTTTCACACTTAATCGCGTTCCATCAAAAGTCGTAGAAAAGACACCATATACGATATGGACCGGGAAGAGTCCCAAAATGTCTTTTATAAAGATTTGGGGTTGTGAAGCTTACGTTAGACGTCAAGTCTCAGATAAACTAGGACCCAAATCAGATAAGTGTTATTTTGTAGGATATCCCAAGGAGACTAAGGGATATTACTTTTACAATCCCACACTTGGCAAGGTGTTTGTTGCCAGAAATGCTGTCTTTCTAGAAAGAGAATTTATTTCTAGAAATACTAGTGGGAGTAAAATTCATCTTGAAGAAGTTCAAGATGATGATAACACTAAGGCTTCGATGGAAAATGAACAGGCACCACAAAGTGTTGTGGATGAGGAATTTGTTGCCCAAAGAGTTGTGGAGCAAACACCTGTTCAAGTAGACCAACCTCTTCGTAGATCTAATAGGATCCGTCGTCAACCCGAGAGATATTCTTTTCTCTTGACTGACAACGGTGAGGTATTGCTTGTCGATCTTGACGAGCCTACATCCTATCAAGAAGCTATGATGAGCCCAGATTCCGAGAAATGGCTAGAGGCCATGAGATCCGAAATGGAATCCATGTACACTAACCAAGTATGGACCTTGGTTGATCCACCTGAAGGGGTAAAACCCATTGGGTGTAAGTGGGTCTTTAAAGTAAAGACTGACATGGATGGTAATAAGCATACCTATAAAGGTAGATTGGTGGCTAAAGGATTCAAACAAATTCATGGTATTGACTATGATGAAACCTTTTCACCAGTTGCGATGCTTAAATCCATTCGGATCATACTTGCTATTGCAGCCTACCACGATTATGAGATCTGGCAGATGGATGTCAAAACCGCTTTTCTGAATGGAAAGCTACTCGAGGATGTGTACATGACACAGCCTGAGGGTTTTGAAGATCCAAAGCATCCTGGAAAGGTATGCAAACTGCAAAGGTCCATTTATGGACTAAAGCAAGCCTCTCGAAGCTGGAATCTTCGATTCGATGATGCAATCAAAGAGTTTGGTTTCATCAAGAATGAAGATGAACCTTGTGTCTACAAGAGAAATAGTGGGAGCACAGTTGTATTTCTTGTCTTGTATGTAGATGACATACTTCTCATCGGAAATGATATTCCCTCACCCACTGTGAAGATGTGGTTAGGAATTGTTTCTCGATGAAGGACTTAGGTGAAGTCGCCTATATTCTAGGCATCAAGATCTATAGAGATAGATCTAGAAGATTACTTGGCCTAAGTCGAGTACATACATTGATAAAGTGCTAGATCGCTTTGCTATGCAAAATTCTAAGAAAGGGTTTCGCTTTATCACATGGTGTGAGTCTTTCAAGACTCAATGTCCTCTTCTAAGGAGGAGAGAGATCGCATGGATAAGATCCCTTATGCATCGCTATAGGGTCTATCATGTACGCCATGCTTTGTAATTATCTCGACGCCTCGTATGCTTTGAGCATGACGAGTAGATACGATCAGATCCAGTGAAAGTCATCGGATAGCCAAAAAATATTCTTAAATACTTACGAAGAACAAAAGAATATTTCCCGATATTCGAGGCAATGAGGAGCTAATCAGAAAGGGTTACGTGATGCAAGCTTCCAAATGCATAAGGATGACTATAGATCGCAATCGGGTACGTGTTTTGCTCGAATGGTGGAGCCGTGAGTCGGAAGAGTTCAAGCAGACACGCTTGCGATTCTACAATAGAAGCGAGTATATTGCAAAGATCCGATGCAAAGAAAGGAGGTCTTGGCTCCGCAAGTTCATCAGTGAACTTGGGGTAGTTCCTAGCATTGCAGATCCAATAGACCTCTATTGTGACAACAATGGGGCTATTGCAGACAGCTAAGGAACCTCGATCACATCGACCAAACACATATCCGGCGCTCCATCTCATTCGAGAGATCATCGATAGAGATGATGAGGATATGCAGAGTACCGATGTAAGCTAACATCGCAGATCCATTGACCAAGGCTTTGGCACAGAGGAAGCATGATGGTCACACTAGGTCACTAGGTATTAGATATCATAGTGATTGGTACTAGTGCTAGTGGGAGATTGTTAGTTAAAGCCCTAGAACAAATCATGTGATGGTTGAATAGGGAACATTTTGTATCATATTCTATAAAGGCAAAGGATTGGTTATTATATTTACATCTTGCTTGTGCCAGCTAATTTAAATATAATAATGCCCTAGAAAAGTAGGTTCTTATCTACAGCACATCAATTGGCAGAATTGATTATGAGAGGCTGTAGAGAACACTTTCCTAAATGTTCCTAGTCGAGTATTAATATGCAAGGGCAATATTAATACATAAAGACTAGCATGTAGGTCAATTGATGACTTGATCTCACAAGTCATGGATATATGATATCAAGTTGACACATGGGTATATATTGGAGAATATATACTGAACTGACCCGCCATGAGAAAGTTTCATGGATCGTTATATGAGTGTCATAAACTTTCTCATGTGACTATTGGTATGAATAGTCCTTAGACCTGAAATTACTATGGTTCCCTACATAAGGAGTTATGTACTTTGGTATCGTCAAACGTCACCCGTAACAGGGTGGACCATAAAGGCGATTACTGGGTATGTAACAAATTATAAGGAGGGATGTGAGTGATGTAGATGGGATCTATCCCTTCCATATGACGGGAGTGATATCGGTGGGCCCCTTGATTGAGTAGAACTACTAAAACGCATGGCCATGCTCGAATGAGTCAATATGAGATATTGAGCTCATTTTTTTGAGTTAGTTTACTCAGGGATCAAGAAACACATAGATTGATCGAGGATGACACGGTCTATGCCTCATTGATCAATCTGATATCAAGGATAGAAGGACACGGTCATATATTATAGTAGTCACGGAAAGGTTAGTCGGATCTTGACTTATCTCGTAACTTGGGTAGCAATGATGTATTGTTAGATGCCGCTCATTGCTTGTGTATCTAAAAGAGTTTAGATCCACTGCCAACGTTATGAGAGCCTATAGGGTCACACACAAAGAGCATGATAATTAGAGGAATTAAAGTATTCTAGTTTGACTAGAATAATATGGGAATAAGCTTAAGTACAAAATGGTTTTTGGACTTTAAGCTTAATGAGAATTTTAGCTAATTGATTTAATGAGATTAATTCAATATGTTACCTTATTGATTTAATAAGATTAATTCAATATGATAACATAAGCTTAATTGAATTAATAAGATTAATTCAACATGCATGAAAGCCACATAAGAATGCCACATAAGCATGCCACCTAAGCATCCACCTAAGCATCCACCTAAGCTAGATGAGGTGGAAGAAGACAAATTGGTTTTTGTCTCCTTAAGTGGCCGGCCAAACAAGGATATGTCTCAATGCAATGGATTGCATTGAATGTGTGGAGGTGAAAGGGTTTTTCCAACCCTATAAAAGACACCCTAAGTGGCCGGCCAAAGAGAGCATTTATTGGCTTTTGTTGTTGGTGGAAGCTTTGGTTGTGTTAGTGGTGAGAAAGCTTGGTGGAAGCTTTGGTTGTGTGGGTTTGTGAGTGTAGGCTAGCAAGAAGAGGAGTCTTCTTCTTCCTTTCTCCTTTTCCCTCTCTTCCTCTCCTTTAGGGACTTCTCTAGCAAGAAGTAAAGGAGAGCTCTTCTAGTTTTCCTTTTGTGAGACAAGAGCGTGCTCGTGTGGATACGTATAGAGGCACGGACACTTGAACGTGCTAAATATCCAACAAACCGAAAGGAAAAGCGGGATTAACAAGGGCACGCAACAAAGGTAATCCTCTCCTATAAGATAGGTTTGGTTTAGAGAAATTTATTTTATACGAGTTTGCTTTCGCATGGATCACTTGGAAGGGATCCTATTTTCCGTTGCGCATATGCCATTTGGCATAAAGAATTCCCAACATTAATCCCAACCATCGGATCTAGGATTTCATCCCAACCATCGGATCTAAGGTTTCATCCCAACCGTCGGTTCTAGGGTTTCATCCTAACCGTCGGATCTAGGGATTTAATCCCAACCGTCGATTCTAGGGTTTCATCCTAACCATCGGATCTAGGGATTTAATCCCAACCGTTGGTTCTAGGTTTTGTTTTACATTCTTGGATCTAGACTTCATAAGGATTATATTAGGCTACGATAGGGACCATAAGGAGGAGTTGGGTCTTGGCCACCCGATGGATCGGAACCACACAAACTTGATCCATCAATGATGTTCCATTCCACAAGAGGATCATCATTGAACTACCTCACCAACCCCCATAAATTAATATAGGCTCCATATATTATTCGTACATTAATCTCCCCGTGTTTAAGATATCGAATGTACGTCAATTAATTGATTTACTGACCATCAATTAATTAACATCTAATTCCTCGAGTAGTACCACTCAACCTTATCATCACGTTGACTAAGTCAACCTGCTGGGTTTACGTGATGAACTTTATGAGCTCCTCAAGGGGACATTATCAACCTAATATATAGGACACGGTTTCCTCCTATAATTAACGGCACACCATGCAAATAATATTATTTCCCAACTTACCGGGCATATTGATTTAATCCATCTAAATCTCACCGACTGGTAAATCAAAGAAATAAATACTAAGTACATGTGCCCATTATTATATCGGGATTAAGAGTATGTACAACATAATATCCGAGGTCTAATTCAATTATGTAGTCAGTACTAAATTGAATCACCTCTATGTCGGTCCTGCTCAATACACCTAAGTGTACCAGTGCAACTCTATGTTCAAGACAAAACAATACCAAGCTACACTACAACCATGCCAATGGTTTGTCCAAAACCATCTTGGTTGTGAGCCTCTACTTATATTTTACAAGGAACTGATAACATGATCTTCTGTGCCACACCAAGCACCATGTTATCTACAATGTAAAATATTAGACAATATGCACACATATATAATGTGCAAACAATGATCATGTGATTCTTATTTCAAAATAAAATGTTCATACAAAAAGAGCTAGGCTTTCAGTATACATTCCAACAGCTGGCGCCCATTATCTACTTCCCTCCAATGGCTGGCGTCCAAACCACCTCCTTCTCTTCTCCTTGGCCAATGGAAACAAAGCTTAGGGTCTTCCCTTGGAGCTCTTGGCCGGCATCCATCTCCTTCATCCACTCCTTTTGCCGGCGCACACCAAGTTGGTGTTTGGTGGTTGACGCAAGTAAGGAGAGGAAGAGTTTTGTTATTGATCTTCCTTTGTTCGTAGAGAACGACGATAGGAAGATTGGTGATCTAGGAGCTTCGACTTTTGGAAGATCGTCGCCCACACGACGTCCAAAAGGAGGAAGGACATACAATAGAAGATCGAAAGGAATAACGCTTGTCTATTTTCTTTTATAACATGTCTATAATTATTTTTCAATCATATACATGTTGTGTATTCTATTTTTATGGTTAAATATATTTGGACCCCGAATACAAACACAAAAGTTGGCGATCCTTACATCGTTTATTCCGTGGCTAATCGTAGATTAGAGGTTGGTTGCTTGAACAACAAGTTTGTTCAAGTGACCACTCTAATCGAATAGCACGATGATGAAACAGAAGCTTGGGTAATCCCACTTGTCTAGGATAAATTTATTTTTCTGGGGACGTAGAAGGGATCACCATGAACAAGCGACCGAGTTGAAGTGGGAAGCGAAGTTTCCTGCCTTTAGCTGGATGGCTCAGGAACTTCTTGATGGACTTGGATGTGATTCCTGGTTTGCCTAGAACTATCACAATTTATTGTGATAATAGTGGTGCAATTGCAAACTCAAAGGAACCACGATCCAATAAGGCAAGAAAACACATAGAGCGCATGTACCACCTGACATGAGAAATCGTAAAGAGAGGAGAAGTTGTTGTGGCCAAGATTGCATCGGAGGATAACGTGGAAGATCCTTTCACTAAGGCCCTTTCGACGAGAGCTTTTGATAGGCATTTGGAGGGAATGGGAATAAGATGTATGGCAATTTAAGGACAGCATAGTCTTTTAGTATAAGTGGGAGATTGTTAGGATGTATATTGAAAAGTCAATCTTTTGTATGAACATCTTTATTTTGAAATAAGAATCACATGATCATTGTTTGCATATTTGTGATTATGCATATTGTCTAATACATTACATTGTAGATAACATGGTGTGTAGTGTCACATAGTAGATCATGTTATCAGCTCCTTGCAGAGTATAAGTAAAGGTTCACAACCTAGATGACTTTGGACAAACCATTGGTATAGTTGTAGTGTGATTTGGTATTGGTTTGTCTTGACCATAGAATCACATTAGTATACTTTGTGTGTATTGAGCAGGACCGACTTAGAGGTAATTCGATTTATTGTTGACTACATAATCGAATCGGACCTCAGATATTATATTGTATATGCTCTTAATCCCGATATAATAACGGTCACATATACTTAGTATTCATTTCTTTGATTTACCAATGGGCGAGATTTATAGATTAAATCAATAGGCTCGGTAAGTTGGGAAATGATATTATTTATATGGTGTGCCTTTGATTATAAAAGGAAACCGTGTCCTATATATTAGGATGATGATGTCCCCTTGAGGAGCTCATAAGGTTCATCATGTAAACCCTGTAGGTGGACTTGGTCCGACATGATGATAAGGTTGAGTGGTACTACTAATGGAGTTAGATGTTGATTAATTAATTGTCAATAAATTAATTAATCGATGGACATTCGAGATCATAAACACGGGGAGAAAAATCTAGAAATAATATATGAAGCCCATATTAACTTATAAGTGTTGGTGAGGTAGATCAATGATAATCGTCTAGTGGATTGGATTATCATTAATGGATCTGACTATATGTGGGCTTGATCCATTGGGTGACCAAGATCAAACTCCTCCTCATGGTCCCTATTGTAGCCTATTAAAACCTCATGAAGCCAAGATCCAATGGTTGATAACAAAACTCTAGATCCGACGGTGGAGATTGAATCTCTAGATCCGACGATTGAGATTAAATCTCTAGATCCAACGGTTGAGATTAAATCTCTAGAATCGACGGTGGAGATTAAAAGGAGGCTTAAGCCTATCTCTATAAATATGGGCTTAAGGCTTGGCGTGGAAGAGAATTAGAAGCAAGATAGGATTAAGGTTTGGACGGCTTAGGGTTTGGAGGCTTGGGCGGCCACAATTAAGGAATTTTTTTTTCCTTTCTTCTCTTCTTCCATTAGGTGGCTGGCGCCCATCATCTTCTCCTCTCCCTTTATCGGCATCCAAACCTCCTCCTTCTTTTCTCCTTGGCCGGTGGAAACAAAGCTTAGGGTCTTCCCTTGAAGCTCTTGGTCGGCGCCCACTTCCCTATCTCTTCTTCTTCATGGCCGGCGGCAAGCACCAAGCTTGGAGCTTGGTGGTTGGTTGAAAGAAGGAGAAGTATTTTGTTTCTATACTTCCTCTTGTTCGGAGCGAGCAAGGAAGGAAGATTGGTGATCTAGGAGGCTTCGACTTTTGGAAGATCGTCGCCCACACAACGTCCAAAAGGAGGAAGGACATACAATAGAAGATCGAGAGGTATAAATGTTGTTTTATATTCTTTTGTGTTATGTCTATGATTGTTTTTCAATTATATGCATGATGTATGCTTTGCTTTATGGCTAAATTAACTTGGAACCCTAATAAAAATACAAAAGTCGGTGATCCGTACATCGTCTATTCCGTGGCTATTCGTAGAATAGAGGTTGGTGTCTTGAACAACAAGTTGGTTCAAGTGACCACTCTAATCGAATAGCACGATGACGGTAGCTTGAGTAATTCCTCTTGTTAAGGATCAAATTTTTTTATCTGGGGACGTAGTGTTGGTGGATTCGGCCCAGGTTGACTCGAGTTTGACTCGAGCAGTACCTTGATAGTATTTTGATGATAGACAAAACTCATTACATGGGAAAGTCCAACATGGGGTTGGCATGGAAAATCCAAGCATGGAGCTTGGTGTGGAAATCCAAGGGGGAAGCCTTGGCATGGGAAAGTCCAAAGCATTGCGAAGCCGTGCGCTTGGTGCTTGGCATGGAAAATCCAGAGCATTGCGAAGCCGTGCACTTGGTGCTTGGTGAGAAATGCATTGCGAAGCCGTGCGCTTGGTGTATTTGGGAAGTCTTGAGAACTTGGCAAGTTCACTAGGCTCGGGTCCTTGAGTCGGTGAAGGATGACATTACGAAGCAAGCAACAAGAAAGCGATCAAAGCAATTGTGTAAAAGTTCTCTTTTATATTGTCTTTGTATTTCTTCTTGTATTTCATATTACTTGTTGTAATAGCTTGTGAGAGGTTTCTCCACCTCCGACGTGTAGTCGTTAAGGAGTGTTGTTAGTGTCGTGCGCATAACACGGGCTCGTTGAGCTCACCCCGTGGAGTAGGAACCATTCGGTTCCGAACCACGTATATGCTTGTGTATTGATTATGCTTGTATTGTTGTTATTTCTATTGTTATTCCGCTGCGTATATTAACGACAATTGTAGACAAGCACACGAGAACGAACGAATTATGACATCCAACAAACGAAGGATATTCACCCCTCTCTAGCCGGTCATTTCGATCCCCCTAACAAGTGGTATCAGAGCAAGGTTTCTCTTCAAAGACTAACCGCCGCGAGAGCACTACAAAATGGTCGGCTTCATCCATCCATCGAAATTCGAAGGAGATCTTGCTTGGTGGAAGAAATCGATGGAGGTATATCTCGAAACCGATTTTGATTATATGATTATTATAGAAAATGGTTTTGAGATGCCTAGGGACAAACACAACAAGCCCATTGACTGGTATCTGAACCAGTCGACTGATGGCCTGAATATCAGACCAGTAAAGGCTGAATTCCGATTTTAAATCAACTTGTGGTATTTTCTTTCTATTAGACTTGATGCCATGTGTTTTTAACTTAGTGATAATCTTTGTGATGGTGTCAAAGGGGGAGAAAATATTATGTTTAAGTTAATTATAAAAGGGGAGAAATCTATGATAGGTAGAAATTTACATAGAGAGTTTCATGGATTAAGGGGGAGTTGCATGTTGCTATATCATGTTAATGTTTACATGCTTTCTTTACCTTAGAATTTATATCAAATGCTTTTACCTAACTTAAACGGATTGCCACACATCAAAAGGATTTACGTATTGCTAAGGGTTTAAGATTAGTTTGATATGTTGATTTGATATGTGCGTTGAAGTCGTGCGGGACTTAATTGGTCGCACATGGAGCCATGGCGAGTTTCACATCTCATGACTCGTGCCTTGAGTCGGTGAAGGATAGCTTTGCGGAAGCCGTGCGCTTGGAGCATCCGAGGGACCGCCGGACGAGGAGCTTGGAGTGAAGCCGGAGGAAGTAGACTTGAGGCAAGAGGCGAAGGAGCATTGCGGTCGTGCGCTGATCTTTGCTTAGGGGCGTGGCCGAGCAGAAGAGAACGCGAGGACTCAGGGATGAGTGGCGATTGTAACCGGGAAGGGTAGCTCTTAGGTGAAACTTGGCCATTTGGCCAAGTGTCGGATGAGTTTCCGAGCACGGTCATTGCCATGTCATGGCGATCATTGCTCTAATCGATGGTTCGATCGGCTGGTCTAATAATGGTGAATCAAGTTGATCGGTCGATTGCCCGACATAGGCGGTCGGTGATGGGTGATCGATCGGCTATGAGGATGGCGGTCGTGATGTCATCGACCTCGTTGAGGACTCATTTGGTTGACATCGATCGGTGATGGGTGCCATCGATCGGTGATGCGATCTGGATTGGATGGTATCCAGCGTGGAAGCGGCCGATTATTGGGCAGCGGCTCTGACGCGATCGGTGATGGGTGCCATCAGTCGACTGATCCTGTGTCAACGGGAAGAAACCCTCTTCCTCTATAAAAAGGAAGGGGGTAAGGCTTTGGAAGGCTAATGCATATACTCTAACACTCTCCCAAAGTTCCCTAATGCTTTTCATCCTCTTACCCAAGCTTATTTTCATTATATTTGCAAGAGGAGTGTTGTTGTAAAGAGGTTACCTCCACCTAGCTTTTTGCAAAGGAGAGATCTAGTGGATAGATTGCGGAGTGATTCACCGAAGACGAATCGGACCGTGGATTAGCGGCGTAGCCGTGAACCACGTTACATCTCCGTGTTTGTATTGTCTTTGTTTTATTTCTATTTGCTTGTCTTAGTTTATTGTTTCCGCTTGCACTAACATTTTCGTAGACGAGCAAAATACGGCATCCAACGAACGAGGGCTATTCACCCCCTCTAGCCGGCCAATCGATCCGACCCAATAGAAACGGATGGAGGTATATCTCGAAACCGATTTTGATTATATGATTATTATAGAAAATGGTTTTGAGATGCCTAGGGACAAACACAACAAGCCAATTGAAAAATCAACGTGGACCCAAGACCAAATCAGGAACTTCAAGGAAAATCTGGAGGTAATTAAATTGATTAGTGATTTGTTACCTAACACTATTTGGTCTAGATTGGGTGATTATAGGGATGCAAGGGAACTATGGAATATGATAATAAATTTCCAAGAAAATTCTCAACTGGCACAAGTAGAAGAAAATGCCGAGGAAGAAGAACCCACAACATTTGAAGATGTTGATGACTTAGTGGAGACCTCCACCTCTAGCATTGAGGGGGAGGAGAGACAATCTTCCATCCCGGAGCAAGAACAAGAAGCATCCACATCCGGGAGAAGTGAAGATCAGGAAGAGGCCTCCACCACCTCCCTATGTAACTCAAGTGTTATTATTTTAAATAAAAATCACATAATATGCTTTGAGTGTAGGGAGAAAGGGCACTACAAGAGTAAATGCCCTAAATTGGCTAAGGAAAAGGCATCAACACCAAAAGTCAACCCAAAGTCAAAGGATGCCGGTGTTCCTAAAATCAAGAGCAAAGAGCACATTGTGTGCTTTAAATGCAACCAACGGGGACATTACCGAAGCCAATGCCCTAGGGGGACGAAGAAAGGGCAAGAAGGTGTGACTCATGTAGGGGGAGCTTCTAAAGCTAACCCTAAGGTACATTTAAATAATGCACCTTCAATTTCTAGAATTAAAAAGCATGCTAAGAATTATTTTAGTTCTCTTGCCATTTTTAATGAAAAGCATGCTAGGAGAAACAATAAGGTTTATTGCTTAGGTGCTAAGCATGTTAGTTTCTCTAAGGACAAACCTAGGACTCAAAACACTAGATCTATTTTACCTAGGAGTCAATTAGGAGAATTGAAGAAAACTTGGGTGTTAATCCCAATAAATCTAGGCATATGCCTAAAAAGAAAAACATTTCCCAAAAGATAAATGAAAATTTAAAATTGGGAAAATTAGAGTTAGAAAACCAAACCTTGAGGTCAAGGCTAGAAAAATTGGAGAAGACCCTAGCAATAATATCAAATTCGGTTAAGGGGTCTAATGTACAAAAGTCAAGACCTAGAAAACAAGAAATGTCTAACGGCAAGAAGGGTTTGGGTCACAAACCTATGTCCTACCATAATGTTCCATTTAATTATGGAACCACATCTAGGTCTAGGAAAACCAAGGCTAATAGGGAAGTCATCCCTATGTTTAGCCATGGTATGTGTTTAGTGGCTAACACCTCAAAGAAATCAAATGTAGCCACTAAGAAGGTCAATGGAGGAGTCACCTCTAGAGTTGACCCAAGTAAGACCCATTTGACTATGGCTTCAAAGCCAAAAAGGGTCATTAGGAAGGTATCTAGGGAAGTTATCTCTAGGGATTGATGGTAATTGCTTCGGAGGCTCATTGGCTCCCATATCCCCGGATTAAAATTATCACTAATGAAAGAACTAATCCGAATGGGATGAGTTTCCTTAGCACCACCAATTCATCGTCGTGCTAACAACTTGAGCGATCGCTTAAACAAACTAGTTATTCAAGCCACACAACTCTTCTAGTTGGCTAGCCGCGGAAGAGACGACTGACGGATCGCCAATTTTTGTGTTCGTCTTCGGGGTCCATGATTATACAAATACATGCATATGCGAACTAGTACAATCATGCATACAAGAACATGCTAAGATCAGAAAATAAAGTTATAAAACTTTTATACCTCACGATCTTCTACCGTATGTCCTATCCTCATCGTGGACGTCGTGTGGGCGAAGATCCTCCACGAGTAGAAGACTCCTAGATCACGTTCTTCTCTTCCTTGTTCGCTCCGAACAAAGAGAAGAACTAAACAAAGCTCCTTCTCCTTTCTAGATCCGGCCACCAAGCCAAGGAGCTCGATGTAACCACCGGCCAAGGAGTGAATGGTTGAGCGCCGGGCAACCTTGTGACAATGTTGCCGCCGGCCACCAATGAATGGGAGAAGCACCGGTAACCAATGTATGGAGAACCGCCAGCCACCAAGGAGAAAAGGAAGTGGAAGAGAGCCGGCCAAAACAAGGAGGAGGATGGAGTGAGCGCCGGCCACCAAGGAGCAAAGGAGGAAACCCTAATCTCCTTCTTTGTTGCCGCCCAAACCAAGAACCAAAACCCTAGCCGTCTAATCTCTTGAGAGGCAAAACCTTAATAAAAAAAACCATCCTTGCCGCCCAAGCCTTAGCCCTCTATTTATAGAATTGGGCTTAAGCCTCATTTAATCTCCACCGTCAGATCTAGGGATTTAATCTCCACCGTCGGATCTAGGGTTTTATCCCAACCGTCGGATCTAGGGTTTCATCCCAACCGTCAGATCTAGGGTTTCATCCCAACCGTCGGATCTAGGGTTTCATCCCAACCGTCGGATCTAGGTATTTAATCTCAACCGTCGATTCTAGGATTTCATCCCAACCGTCGGATCTAGAGATTTAATCTCAACCATCGGTTATAGGGATTTAATCCCAACCGTTGGTTTTAGAGTTTTGTTTTACATCCTTGGATCTAGGCTTCTTGAGGATTATATTAGGCTACGATAGGGACCATGAGGAGGAGTTGGATCTTGGCCACCCGATGGATCGGAACCACACAAACTTGATCCATCAATGATGTTCCATTCCACTAGAGGATCATCATTGAACTATCTCACCAACCCCCATAAATTAATATGGGCTCCATATATTATTTGTACATCCATCTTCTCGTGTTTAAAATATCGAATGTCTATTAATTAATTGATTTACTGACAATCAATCAATTAACATCTAACTCCTCGAGTAGTACCACTCAACCTTATCATCATGTTGACTAAGTCAACCAGCTGGGATTACATGATGAACCTTATGACCTCCTCAAGGGGACATCATCAACCTAATCAATAGGACACGGTTTCCTCCTATAATCAACGACACACCATGTAAATAATATTATTTCCCAACTTATCGGGCATATTGATTTAATCCATCTAAATCTCACCCTATGGTAAATCAAAGAAATAAATACTAAGTACATGTGCCCGTTATTATATCGGGATTAAGAGCATGTACAACATAATATCCGAGGTCCGATTCAATTATGTAGTCAGTAATAAATTGAATCACCTCTATGTCGGTCCTGCTCAATACACCTAAGTGTACTAGTGTAACTCTATGTTCAAGACAAAACAATACCAAGCTACACTACAACCATGCCAATGGTTTGTCCAAAACCATCTCGGTTGTGAGCCTCTATATATATTCTACAAGGGACTGATAACATGATCTTCTATGCCACACCAAGCACCATGTTATCTACAATGTAAAATATTATACAATATGCACACATATAATAAATATAAAGTGCAAACAATGATCATGTGATTCTTATTTCAAAATAAAAATGTTCATACAAAAAGAGTTAGGCTTTCAGTATACATTCCAACAATCTCCCACTTATACTAAAAGACTATGCTGTCATCACACTGCCATACATCTGATCCCCATGTCCTCCACATGCCTATCAAACGCTTTCACTGGAAGGGCCTTAGTGAATGGATCCGCTAGGTTATCCTCTGATGCAATCTTGGCGATAGCTACTTCTCCTCGCTTTACGATCTCTCGTATCAGGTGGTACTTGCGCTCTATTTGTTTACTTGCCTTATGAGCTCGTGGTTCCTTCGAGTTTGCAACTCCACCACTGTTATCACAATAAATTGTGATAGATCTGGGCAAACTAGGAATCACATCCAAGTCCATCAAGAAGTTCCTGAGCCATACAGCTTCCTTTGCTGCCTCAGAGGATGCCACATACTCAGCTTCCATGGTTGAGTCCGCCACGCATTTCTACTTGACACTCCTCCAAATTATGGCTCCACCTCCAAAAGTAAACACAAACCCCGAGGTAGACTTACTGTTGTCCCTATCTGATTGAAATCCGAATCCGTGTAACCCACAGGGACTAATTGATCTGCCCGGTAAACCAGCATATAATCCCTAGTCTTTTTCAGGTACTTCAATATATGCTTTACCGCAGTACAATGTCCCTGTCCAGGATTACTCTGATATCTGCTAACCATGCCCATGGCAAAGCAGATATCTGGTCTCGTACATAGCATAGCATACATGAGGCTTCCTACTGCCGAAGCATAAGGAATCGTCTTAATCTCCTCTATCTCCTTTGATGTTTTGGGACACATCTCTTTAGATAAAGGAACTCCATGCCTAAAAGGTAGAAAATCTTTCTTGGAGTTCTGCATGCTAAAACGAGCAAGGATAGTGTCAATGTATTAAGCTTGAGATAAGCACAACATCCTTTTCTTGCGATCCCTTATTACTTTGATCCCAAGGATGTGTCCCACTTCTCCTAAGTCCTTCATGTCAAACTGTTTGGACAACCATACCCTTACGTCTGATAACACTCTGATATTGTTGCCAACTAACAAAATGTCATCTACGTATAGTACAAGAAATACCAATACGTTTCCGTCACATCTCTTGTATACACAAGGCTCATCCGGACTTTGAATAAATCCATATGACTGGATTACCTCATCAAAGCGGATGTTCCAAGATCTAGAACCTTTCTTCAATCCATAAATGGACCGATTAAGCTTACATACAAGATGTTCTTTGCCTTTAGTAATGAATCCCTCTGGTTGCCGCATATAGATGTTCTCCTCAAGACTTCCGTTAAGGAAAGTTGTCTTGACATCCATCTGCCAAATCTCATAATCCATATGAGCAGCTATAGATAAGAGAATCCGGATAGACTTAAGCATAGCTACCGGCGAAAAGGTCTCCTCATAATCGATACCCTCTTTCTGAGTATACCCTTTCGCAACAAGCCTAGCTTTGAAGGTCTCAACCTTCCCGTCTACTCCTCTCTTTCTCTTGTAGATCCACTTGCATCCAATGGCTTTTACACCATCGGGTGGTTCTACTTGCTCCCAGACCTGATTAGAATCAATAGATTCTATCTCTGAATTCATCGCTCTTTGCCAAGATACCGCATCTCTATCTTGGAGTGCCTCGTCATATGTCCAGGGATCAGGTTCATGTTCACCAGGGACTAAGTCCGAAGACTCTCCCAAGAACATGAATCTCTCGGGTTGTCTAACAACCCTCCCACTACGATGAGGTGCCTCCTGTGTATGCTCTGTGACACGCGGTGCAGTGACTTGTGGTATGTCCTCTTATAATGGTATCAAGTCGGACTTCTGTCAACTCCTCAAGAACAATCCTACTCGTGGGCTTGTGGTTCATCACATAGTCCTCCTCTAGAAATCTGGCATTCGTACTCACGATCACCTTCTGATCTCTAGGACTATAGAACAAACCACCCTTCGTTCCCTTAGGGTAGCCAACAAACAAGCGTACTTCTGTACGAGATTCCAACTTACCAGCATCTCCCTTCAGCACATGTGCTGGACTACCCCAAATCCGAATATGTCTTAGACTAGGTTTTCTTGATCCACAGTGCAATGGGAGTAGAAGTCGACTTAGATGGAACCAAGTTCAGAATGTGTGCTGCCGTTTCCAGAGCAAACCCCCAGAACGAATCAGGTAACTCAGAATAACTCATCATCGATCTGACCATCTCCATAAGAGTCCTGTTCCTTCGCTCCGCCACACCATTCTGCTGGGGTGTGCCAGGTGCGGACAATTGGGATTGAATCCCAGACTCTGATAAGTAACTCCTAAACTCTCCCAAGAGGTACTCGCCACCACGATCAGATCGTAGTGTCTTGATACTTTTACCTTGACGGTTCTCCACATCAGCCTTGAATTCTTTGAACCTGTCAAAGCATTCAGACTTGCGGCGCATCAAGTAAATGTATCCATACCTTGAATAATCGTCTATAAAAGAGATGAAGTATTCAGAGCCACCTCTAGCCTGGATAGACATAGGACCGCACAGATCAAAATGAACCAATTCTAACACATCTTTGGCTCTATACCCCTTGGCCTTGAAAGGACTCTTGGTCATTTTACCTTCCAAGCAAGATTCGCAGGTTGGGAGATCCTCCACTACTAATGAACCCAAAGGTCCATCAGCTATCAACCTTTGAATTCTACTCAGGTTAATATGACCAAGCCTTAGATGCCAAAGATACGTCTGGTTCATTTTCGAAGGTTATTTTCTCTTATTAGACTTAGAAGATGAGTTATTTACTTCTATATGCATCGTGGGAGTTTTCGGTTCAAGAGTATACAAATTGCCAACTAATGTACCAGAACAAATAATCTCCCTATTCCTTTTTATAACCACTTTGTCATTTAATGAAACAGAATATGCATCCATAAACAATTTAGAAACTGAAATTAAATTCTTTCTAAAAGTAGGTACATAAAGATAATTTTTCAAAACAAAAACTTTATTCCTATCAAAAGAAAAATAAACGTCTTCCACTACAATAGCCGCCACCTTTGAAGCATTGCCCATGAAGACGGTAATCTCTCCCTCAGCTAGTCGTCGAGTTTCCTGGAACCCCTGCAAATTATTGCAGACATGATCAGTGGCTCCTGTATCTACACACTAGGCACTGGTAGATAACACCGCTAAACATGTTTCAACAACTAAACAAGAAGATATACCTTTGTTCTTTCGGCGAGGACAATCCGCCTTCCAAAGTCCAGTCTACTTGCAAGTGAAGCACTTGCCTTTCGGCTTCTTCACTCCTGCCTGAGGTCCCACTGCCACTTTCTTTGCTCCACCTTGCTTCTACTTCTTCTTACCTTTCGGTTTAGAAGAAGAAACCTTCTGAGCAACCATGGCTTGAGCGCTTTGACAAAAAAACCCCTCTGCCGCCTGGAGTTCTGTCAGAAGCTCTGCCAACGAATACAACCTCTTGTTCATGTTGTAGTTGAGGCGGAACTGCTCAAAACTCCTAGGCAGAGACTGGAGAATGATATCGACCTGGGTTTCTCCATCGATCTCAGCTCCGAGGACTTCCATCTCATTAAGATGAGCCATTATCTTGAGAACATGATCCCTAACGGGTGTTCCCGCGACCATGGTGGTCGTCATCAAGTTTCTCATAGCCTCCTGTCTGGCAGCCCTACTCTGATGTCCGAAAAGTTCCTTGAGATTGAACATCATGTCATAAGCTGTGGCCATGGCCTGATGCTGATGTTGCAGCACATTTGACATAGATGCCAAAATGTAACACCGCGCCATCTCATCTGCCTTGATCCATTTCTTATAACTTTCTTTCTCCTTTTCATCAGAGTCATAGGTGGTCTTAGGAGGACAGACCTCAAAGAGTACAAATTTGTACTCCTCTGCAGTTAAGGCAATATCCAAGTTTCTTTTCCAATCAATATAGTTTGTTCCAGTAAGTTTATTTTCTTTTAATATCACAGCAAGTGGGTTGAAAGCCATTTGAAAAACCTAAGAATCAAAATGATCAAAATATTAGATTTCAAATATTATTGATTCCTCAAAACAATAAAATTCCGAAATCAACGAACACCTCAAAACACCGAGAATATCTCATGCCACGATAATGTGGACGTATACGAATTCTACATTTGTAAGAGGAGGTTTTACCCATTAATTTTATTATCTTGTCAACCTTACTTTTCGACAAATAAAATTAATAGTTGGTTTCTCTTTGGCCCTACAAATTAAACCAGTGACTCCGATGGAGAGGATACTTTTTATTTTAATCTAAGTGTGCACCATTATACGATACTAAGGGAATTATTTCGGATTATGTGCCTTACCGATAGGGAAGTACACACGCTCCTAAATAATTTCCTATAACCATTATTTGACCTAGTGATCCGCAAACAAACTCATCCGATGGGGAGGAAGGCACTCAGAGCCAACGTGCAAGTTTGTTGCATCCCACGTCAAATTGTAATGGAGGTCACGGGAATTAATTAAAATGTCCCTCTCCCACTTAGTAAATTGACAATGAGGAATTTTCAATCATACACAACATGCATATAAAACAAATCAACAATAAATATGAAAAAAATCAGAATTTTCTCAACTATTATGGCATTGTTCTCCAATACGTATCCCATCGTGTCGCCACCTCGTCCGCTCCACCTTTTCCCGTGCACAAGTCACCAAAGAGATTCGAGCTGAGATAAACTATTTTAATTTACATCCATCGATCCTATACTCCACGAAGGAGTGTACAAATAATCTAGATCGAAAGTAAACTAAAATGAGTGGCTAAACAATGTCGTATTTAATTACAAAAATTAAATACTAATCTAGCCTCGTCAACCCTGAGGATTAAAATAATATACATACAATCACACACAAAACAATCACATACACACAAATAGCCATAATAGTCGGATCTTATGCCTGCAACCAAAAAGTTAGCCTACGCACATCCTACTATTATCCGGCATACTCAATATATGATATGTGCATGAAAGTAACCGAATCCAAAACACACAAAACCGGAAACCGTGGCTCTGATACCACTTGTTGGTAATTGCTTCGGAGGCTCATTGGCTCCCATAACCCCGGATTAAAATTTTCACTAATGAAAGAACTAATCCGGATGGGATGAGTTTCTTTAGCACAACCAATTCGTCGTCGTGCTAACAACTTGAGCCATCGCTTGAACAAACTAGTTGTTCAAGCAACACAACTCTTCTAGTTGGCTAGCCACGGAAGAGACGACGGACGGATCGCCGGTTTTTGTGTTCGTCTTCGGGGTCCATGATTATACAAATACATGCATATGCGAGTTAGTACAATCATGCATACAAGAACATGCTAAGACCAGAAAATAAAGTTATAAAACTTTTATACCGCACGATCTTCTACCGTATGTCCTATCCTCTTCGTGGACGTCGTGTGGGCGAAGATCCTCTACGAGTAGAAGCCTCCTAGATCACGTTCTTCTCTTCCTTGTTCGCTCTGAACAAAGAGAAGAACTAAACAAAGCTCCTTCTCCTTTCTAGATCCGGCCATCAAGCCAAGGAGCTCGATGTAACCGCCGGCTAAGGAGTGAATGGTTGAGCGCCGGCCAACCTTGTGACAATGTTGCCGCCGGCCACCAATGAATGGGAGAAGCGCCAGCCACCAATGTATGGAGAACCGCCGGCCACCAAGGAGAAAAGGAAGAGGAAGGGAGCCGACCAAAACAAGGAGGAGGATGGAGTGAGCGCCGACCACCAAGGAGCAAAGGAGGAAACCCTAATCTCCTTCTTTATTGCCGCCCAAACCAAGAACCAAAACCCTAGCCGCCTAATCTCTTGAGAGGCAAAACCCAAATCAAAAAAACCATCCTTGCCGCCCAAGCGTTAGCCTTCTATTTATAGAATTGGGCTTAAGCCTCCTTTAATCTCCACCGTCGGATCTAGGGATTTAATTTCCACCGTCGGATCTAGGGTTTCATCCCAACCGTCGGATATAGGGTTTCATCCCAACCGTTAGATCTAGGGATTTAATCTCAACCGTCGGTTCTAGGGTTTCATCCCAACCGTCGGATCTAGAGATTTAATCTCAACCGTCGGTTCTAGATATTTAATCCCAACCGTTGGTTTTAGAGTTTTGTTTTACATCCTTGGATCTAGGCTTCTTGAGGATTATATTAGGCAACGATAGGGACCATGAGGAGGAGTTGGATCTTGGCCACCCGATGGATCAGAACCACACAAACTTGATCCATCAATGATTTTCCATTCCACTAGAGGATCATCATTGAACTACCTCACCAACCCCCATAAATTAATATGGGCTCCATATATTATTTGTACATCCATCTCCCCGTGTTTAAGATATCGAATGTCCGTTAATTAATTGATTTACTACTGACCATCAATCAATTAACATCTAACTCCTCGAGTAGTACCACTCAACCTTATCATCATGTTGACTAAGTCAACCAGCTGGGTTCACATGATGAACCTTATGAGCTCCTCAAGGGGACATCATCAACCTAATATATAGGACACGGTTTCCTCCTATAATCAACGGCACACCATGTAAATAATATTATTTCCCAACTTACCGGGCATATTGATTTAAACCATCTAAATCTCACCCTATGGTAAATCAAAGAAATAAATACTAAGTACATGTGCCCGTTATTATATCGGGATTAAGAGCATGTACAACATAATATCCGAAGTTCGATTCATTTATGTAGTCAGCAATAAATTGAATCACCTCTATGTCAGTCCTGCTCAATACACCTAAGTGTACTAGTGTAACTCTATGTTCAAGACAAAACAATACCAAGCTACACTACAACCATGCCAATGGTTTGTCCAAAACCATCTCAGTTGTGAGCCTCTACTTATATTCTACAAGGGACTGATAACATGATCTTCTTTGCCACACCAAGCACCATGTTATCTACAATGTAAAATATTAGACAATATACACACATATAATAAATATAAAGTGCAAACAATGATCATGTGATTCTTATTTCAAAATAAAAATGTTCATACAAAAAGAGCTAGGCTTTCAGTATACATTCCAACAGGGAATACCTTGTTAACCCAAGGAGCTCCAATAGGTATTGGGTTCCTAGAAGCGTGATCGATTCACGCTAAATGAGTTAGGGTGTGTCAACCCTAAGTGGATGGGTAGTTGACCTAGCCATTGTGAGTTGACACATTAGGCTTGAGAAGTTGAAAAATGATTAAATTGGCACAATTATGTCAAAGAGGTCATTGGTGTGTCATTTTGGGTTTATGACACACTATGGAAATAATGACTTTAAGGCAAAATGGACTTAACCCTAGAAATGGAAATTTGGATTCAACACTTAGGTATTTTATACCTTAGTATATTTTACTTGCCATACTTTATTTGCCTTGCCATGTCATGATCATGTTTAGAATTATTTTTAGATGTCATGTATGCTTAGTTCTCATTCACATTCCATGACATCATGATATTGGCATATGCTTTTATCTAAATCATATTTATGCCATAATCATATCATGCATAGTTTAAAATGGAGTTATGGACTATGGCACAACTTGAAGGGATTCAAATTAATGTTGCCTAGAAATATGCATGAGAACATAAACAAAACAAAATCCACATCTCACAAAAATTTTTTTTACTTGTATGTGTTTTACACATCTAGATATTGGTGAGATGTTTAGGAAAAAGAAAATAAAGGTTTGAAAAACATTTTGAAAAACCTTGGTGAAGCCTATCTTTTGATAGCTATCACCATTGAATGAGATGATACAAAGAGGGCTCTTTATTGAAGCTTTTCTTAAATTTTGAACTTTGTATCAATCTTCTTATTTAATGGGTAAAATAAATTTCCAATATTTTTCACCCATAGTGATTAGGATAAGTATTATATGTATGTATTTTCAAGATTTTTAAAATTATTTATATTTACTTATGGATTTCGAAAATCAATTTCAAATCAAAAGCTGAATCACGATTATCGATCACTGTAATGGCGATCGGTGATGGTAAGTCCAATCGATCGTGATAGTTAGGCCCATGTTTAGCCATGTTTTGGTCCCCTAACCACTCTTAACCGTAGGATATGCTTGGGAGAGCATTCGAGAGGGTGGAAATCTATTGGATATGGATTAGGAGTTGGGTTGAGGGTGAGTATCAATTTTAAGGTGGATGAGAGTTCATTGTTGAACTTTGCCTTAATTTTGTTTGGTTTAATGTTCCTATTAGCTTAGGGACTCTCCAAGGACATTGTTGGTGCAATGGTCAAGGGGGAGGAAGCCTCTAGGGGGAGGTATCCATCATGGGAAGATGGATGTGTATTTCCTCATGGGAGGGAAATTGGGTTGCCTCTCTTTAAGTGATATGGGATCACTAGAAAGATTGTAGGCATGTGTGTTGGCAATCGTGCTATACCTCGGAATGCTCATAGGCTCCCATGTCCTCGGATTAAAATTTTCACTAATGAAAACTAATCCGGATGGGATGAGTTTCCTAAGCACAACCAATTCGTCGTCGTGCTAACGACTCGAGCGATCGCTTGAACAAACTAGTTGTTCAAGCAACCAAACTCTTTTAGTCGATTAACCGCGGAATAGACGACGGACGGATTGTCGGTTTTTGTGTTTCTTATTCGGGGTCCATGATTATACAAATACATGCAAATGCAAACTAGTATAATCAACATATACTAACATAAAGAACATAAGCTAGCATATCAAATAAGAACATGAAAAGAACAATAATAAAAGTTGTGAAACTTTTATACCTCTTGATCTTCTATTGTATGTCCTAACCTCCTTGCAGACTTTGTGTGGGCGAAGATCCTCCACAAGTTGAAGCTTCCTAGATCTTCTTCAATCCAAGAAAGAAGAACTCTCTTTCCCTTCTTGCTTGAGCCAACCACCAATCCACAAAAGGATTGATGCCGCCGGCCCCAAGAATAGAGAGAACATAATGGAAACAACCAAGGAACCGAACTAGGGACAAACCCTAGTTTTGGTGCCGCCGGCCAAGATGGAGTGAAGAGGAGAAAGGGAATATGTTGGGCGCCGGCTACGGTGGAGGGAATAGAGGAAGGAGCCGGCCACACCCTAGGAAGAAGAAGACCTCCTCTCCTATAGTTGCCGCCCAACTTCCTTGCAATCCCTAGCCGCCCAACCTAAGGAGGAAACCCTAATTAGGGTTTCTCCTTAGGCTTTCTTGCCGTCCAACCATGGTGGAGAGAAGAGATCTAGGAGCTAGCCACCTCCAAGGAAGAAGACAAGCTCTTCCACAAGTTGCCACCCACTCTTCATTCCCATCCATGGCCGCCCAAGCAAAGGAGCCAAAACCCTAATCAAATTAGGGTTTCCTCCATAGGGTTCCTTGCCGCCCAAGCATGGTGGAGAGAAGAGATCTAGGAGCTAGCCACCTCCAAGGAAGAAGACAAACTCCTCCACAAGTGGCCGCCCAACCTTCATCCTCACCTTGGCCGCCCAACCTAAGGAGCCAAAACCCTAATTAGGGTTTCCTCCTTAAGGTTTCTTGCCACCCAAGTAATGCTAGGCAAAACCCTAATTTCCTTAGCATCCATCATCAACCACTCTCCTTTTCCGCCCAACCCATAGCCACCCTTTTATAGAACTTAGGAGAAAATTGGTTATTGATGAGGTAGCCAAAAATATAGGAACTAATTCCCAATTTTCTTGCCGCCCACCTTATCCAACCTTTCCTCTCCCTTTTATATAGATTTAGGTTTAGGCCTTGGTTTAATCTCCACCGTCGGTTCAAGGGTTTTAATCTCAACCGTCGGATTTAGAGATTTAATCTCAACCGTCGGTTCTAGGGTTTTAATCCCAACCGTCAGATCTAGAGATTTAATCTCAACTGTCGGTTCTAGGGATTTAATCCTAACCGTCGGATCTAGAGATTTGTTTTCCATCATTTGATCTAGACTTCATGAGGTTTATTTTAGGCTACGATAGGGACCATGAGAAGGAGTTGGGTCTTGGCCACCCGATGGATCGGAACCACACAAACTTGATCCATCAATGATGTTCCATTCCACTAGAGGATCATCATCGAACTACCTCACCAACCCCCATAAATTAATATGGGCTCCATATATTATTTGTACATCCATCTCCCCGTGTTTAAGATATCGAATGTCCGTCAATTGATTGATTTACTGACCATCAATCAATTAACATCTAACTCCTCGAGTAGTACCACTCAACCTTATCATCATGTTGACTAAGTCAACCTGCAGGGTTTACATGATGAACCTTATGAGCTCCTCAAGGGGACATCATCAACCTAATACATAGGACATGGATTCCTCCTATAATCAACGGCACACCATGTAAATAATATCATTTCCCAACTTACCGGGCATATTGATTTAATCCATAGAAATCTCACCCTCTGGTAAATCAAAGAAATAAATACTAAGTACATGTGTCCGTTATTATATCGGGATTAAGAGCATTTACAACATAATATCCGAGGTCCGATTCAATTATGTAGTCAGCAACAAATTGAATCACCTCTATGTCGGTCCTGCTCAATACACCTAAGTGTACTAGTGTAACTCTATGTTCAAGACAAAACAATACCAAGCTACACTACAACCATGCCAATGGTTTGTCCAAAACCATCTTGGTTGTGAGCCTTTACTTATATTCTACAAGGGACTGATAACATGATCTTCTGTGCCACACCCAGGCACCATGTTATCTACAATGTAAAATATTAGACAATATGCACACATATAAATATAATGTGCAAACAATGATCGTGTGATTCTTATTTCAAAATAAAGATGTCCATACAAAAGAGCTAGGCTTTCAGTATACATCCCAACAATCTCCCACTTATACTAAAAGACTATGCTGTCATCATACTGTCATACATCTGATTCCCCTTCCCTCCACATGCCTATCAAAGCTCTCGCTAGAAGGGCCTTAGTGAAAGGGTCTATCAGGTCATCCTCTGATGCATGCTAGGCGACAACAACTTCTACCTCCTTTACGATTTCTCATATCAGGTGGTACTTGCACTCTATGTGTTTACTAGGCTTATGGGCTCATGGTTCCTTCGAGTTTGCAACTGCACCATTATTATCACAATTAATTGTGATAGTTCTGGGCAAACCAGGAATCACATCCAAGTCCATCAGGAAGTTCCTGAGCCATACAGCTTCTTTGGCCGCCTCATAGGCTGCCACATACTCAGCTTCCATGGTGGAGTCCGCCACGCATTTCTGCTGGACACTCCTCCATACAATGGCTCCACCTCCCAAAGTAAACACAAAACCTGAGGTAGACTTACTGTTATCCCTATCTGATGGGAAATCGTAATCCATGCAACCCACAGGGAGTAATTGGTCTGCCCGGTAAACTAGCATATAATCTCTAGTCCTTCTCAGGCACAACAATATATGTTTTACCGCAGTCCAATGTCCCATCTGGATTACTCGATTCGCTACCATGCCTACGGCAGCGTATATCCGGGTCTCGTACATAGCATACATTAGGCTTCCTACTGCCGAAGCATAAGGAACTGCCTATATCTCCTCTATCTTTTCAGATGATCTAGGACACATCTCCTTAGATAAAGGAACTCCATGCCTGAAGGGTAGAAAACCCTTCTTGGAGTTTTGTATGCTAAAACGATCCAAAACCATGTCTATGTATGAAGCTTGGGATAAGCACAACAACCTTGATCCCCAAGGTTGTGACCCACTTCTCCCAAGTCCTTCATATCATACTATTCGACGACCATACTTTACGTCCCGATAACACTTCGATGTTGTCGCCAACCACCAAAATGTCATCTATGTATAGTACAAAAATACCACTACGTTTCCGTCACATCTCTGATATACACAAGACCCATCCGAACTTTGAATAAATCCATAAGACTGGATTTACTTCCTCAAAGCGGATGTCCCAAGACTTCAAAGCTTGCTTCAGTCCATTAACGGACCGATTAAACTTATATACAATACGCTCTTTGCCCTTAGCAATGAATCCCTCTGGTTGCTTCAAATAGATGTTTTCCTCAAGACTTCCATTAAGGAAAGCTATCTTGACATCCATCTATCACACCTCATAATCCATATGAGCTGCAATGCATAAGAGCTCCCAGACCTGACTTGAATCCATAGATTCAATCTCAGTATTCATTGCACTTTGCAAAGATGCTGTATTTATATCTTGGATTGCCTCGTCGTATGTCTAGGGATCAGGTTCATGTTTGCTAGGCACCAAATCAGAAGATTTGTTCAAAAACATGAATCTAAGAGGTTGTCTAACAACCCTCCCACTACGATGAGGTATCTTCTGTGTATCCTCTGTGACACGCGGTGCAGTGACATGTGGTATGTCCTCTTGTACCGGTGGTACTAAAGAAGTGACTTCCCTTTTAACTCCTCCAGAACAATTTTACTCTTGGTCTTATGGCTTATCACATAGTATTCCTCTAGAAATCTAGCATTCGTGTTAACGATCACCCTCTGATCTCTAGGACTACAAAACAAGTCAGAATAACTCATCATCGATCTAACCATCTCCATAAGAGTCCTCCTCCTTCGTACTGCTACACTGTTCTGCTGGGGTGTGCCAGGTACAGTCAATTGGGATTGAATCCCAACCTCTGATAAGTAGTTCCTAAACTCCCCCAAGAGGTTGTCACCACCACGATCAGATCGTAGTGTCATCCATATCTTGAATAATCGTCTATGAAAGAGACGAAATATTCAAGATTACCTCTTACCTAGATAGTCATAGGACCTCACAAATCAGAATGAACCATTTCTAACAAATCTTTGGCTCTATACCCCTTGGCCTTAAAAAGGCCTCTTGGTCATCTTACCCTCCAAGAAAGATTCGTAGGTTGGGAGATCCTCCACCACTAATGAACCCAAAGGTCCATCAGCTATCAACCTTTGAATTCTGGTTAGGTTAATGTGACCAAGCCTAAGAAGCCAAAGATATGTTTGGTTCATCTTCGAAGGTTCTTTTCTCTTATCAGAATTAGAAGATGAGTTATTAACTTCTATTTGCATCGTGGGAGCTTGTGGTTCAAGTTATAAATTTCCTATCTATGTACCTGAATAGATAATGTCCCTATTCCTTTTATAACAAATCTGTCATGAAAAGAAATAGATTATCCATCCAAAAACTATTTAGAAACCGAAATCAATTATTTCTAAATAACGGTACATAAAGGAAATTCTTAAGAACCAAAACTTTTATTTTTCTCAAAAGATAAATAAAATATCTCCCACTGCAATAGCTGCCATCTTCATGGCATTGCACAAGTAATTGGTAATATCCCCTTTAGCTAGTTGTCGGGTTTCCTGGAACCCCTACAAAGTATTGCAGATGTAACGCCCGTAAAATTCCTAGCAATTTTACAGAAATTTTTGGCTTGATGATCATGGGCTTTATGTGGGCCTTTTCAAAAATAAAAGAAAATAAGCCAAAAAGGGGTGCAAGGCCTAGGAATTGAACCCCAAACCTCTAGAGATAGCCAAGCCTAATAGATGCACCCACTAACCAGAAGACCAATAGGATTACATGATTAAGGAAGAGGGGGAAACTATAGATAAGTGGGACTAGGAGTAAATGAAGAGGCATGGAAAAGAAAAGAGGAACTTCTCTTCCTCCCCCCCTTTATAAAGAAGAGGGAAGGTTGGATTTGGTCACTTCCACTCTTTTTCTTCTTCTCCTCACCAAAATTCTAGCCCTTCTCCACCTTTGGCCGAAACTCCTCCAAGCAAGAAGCAAGGGCTAGGGTTTGTGTTAGGTCATCTTCTTCACACTACAAGCAAAGCGAAGGATGTAAGTATCCCTCACCTACATACGAGTAGTTGCGATTGAATGTTTGAACAACCTGTATGTTATATTCGGCCAAGCATGTTTTAGTTTACCAATGAAGTTGAAATCTATGTTTAGGAAGGATATGATGATGCTAAGATGGGAAAAGAGGGTTGGTTAAAAAGCTAACCCTAGTTGAGCCCTTATGTGTTTCGGCCACCCTAGGAAATTAGGGTTAGGGTTTCATGAATGCCATGTTTTAATTGCTATATGATGTAGTTAGGGTTTAAAAAGGGATTAGGTCAAAAGTTAACCCTAGGAAACCCTATGGACCATTCGGCCAACATGGGTTTTTGGTGTTTTTGTTGAAGTTTATATCTTGCTTTACTTGCAAATGATGATGATAGCATGTTAGCGGGATTAGGATAAAGATCTAACCCCAAAGGTCTCCATGAACTATTCGGCCAAGTCATGGACTAGGGTCTAAATGAAGCTCCATGTTATGTTTATGCTATGTTCTATAACTAGATGATGATGTTAGGGTTTTAAGTGGATTAGAACAAAAGCTAACCCTAATGAACCCTAAAGACCTATTCTGCCAAACCCTACTTTTAGGGTTTCAATGAAGTTCCATGCCATGTTTTTGTAACTAGATGATGATGTTAGGGGTTAAAGTGGATTAGGACAAAAGCTAACCCTAATGAACCCTAAGAACCATTCGGCCAATATGGATTTTGGTGTTTTATTGAAGTTTTATAGCTTGTTTTACTTGTAAGTAATGATGTTAACATGTTAGGGGGGTTGAGGTTAAAGATCTAAACCCTAAAAAGCCTATAAGGGCCATTCGGCCACCTTTTATCTCCTTAGGTTACAATGAAGTTCATACCATGAAGTATGCTATGCTATGTTAATGAAATAAGCTATGTTGTTATGAAATGAAGTATGCTATGCTATGTTAATGAAATGAAGCATGATGTGTATGAAATGAAGTATGCTGTGCTATGTTAATGAAATAAGCTATGTTGTTATGAAATGAAGTATGCTATGCTATGTGAATGAAATGAAGCATGATGTGTTATGAAATGAAGTATGCTATGCTATGTTAATGAAATAAGCTATGTTGTTATGAAATGAAGTATGCTATGCTATGTGAATGAAATGAAGCATGATGTGTTATGAAATGAAGTATGTTATGCCATGTTAAAGAAATAAGCTATGTTGTAAAATAAGCATATAAGGATTTTACTTTCTGCATGGCTTGTACCAAGACCTTAACAAGGTCCAAAGAAGGGATGGGCTCCTAAGATGCCCTAGGTCGATGGAATAAGACTCGGGCCTTGGATGGGCTTCTATGTATGATTGCCCCTAGGTCGATGGAATAAGATTCGGGCCTAGTACGGGATGGGCTCCAAGATGCCTTAGGTCGATGGAGTAAGACTCGGGCCTAGGATGGGCTTCTACGCTATGACGATTGCCCCTAGGTCGATGGAATAAGACTCGGGCCTAGGAACCTATTAGGTTCGAGACTTGCTACCTCAGGCCTATTTAGGGATGCGCGCTATGATAATGAAGAAGTGGTACAATGCCGGGCCCAAATATGTTGAGATCTATATTTACGTACCTAACATATATGTTTTCAAAAGCATCTTGCATACGTTTGCATGTTAATGTTTAAGTTACGTGTTATGTTAGATGATATGCCATGATTGTTAAGTTACATGTTATGTTAGATGATATGCCATAATGTTTACGTTACATGTTATGTTAGATAATACGCCATAATATTTAAGTTACATGTTATGTTAGATGATATGCCATGATTGTTAAGTTACATGTTATGTTAGATGATATGCCATGATTGTTAAGTTACATGTTATGTTAGATGATATGCCATGATTGTTTACGTTACATGTTATGTTAGATGATATGCCATAATGTTTAAGTGACCTGTTATGCTAGATGATATGCCATAATGTTTAAGTTACCTGTTATGTTAGATGATATGTCATGATGTATAAGTTACATGTTATGTTCGATGGCACGCTATGATGTTAGGTTACTAAGTTACATATGATGTCATGTATGTTACGTTTATGTTGCTTAAGCAACAAGTTAAGTTGATGATGCCATGTATGTTACATGATATATTGATTATATGTTATAAATGCCACAAGTCATGATCAATGATGATGTATGGTTTTTGTGAGTAGGACAGGATCTTACTAAGCCTATGTGCTTATAGTTTATCTTTCCTCAGATCACAGATAAAGGTAAGGGATGGATAAACTAAAGGGAACAGCAGGAGGGGTCAATGTGTGTGGTAGTGGCATGGTGGAGAAGATCCGTTAAGTCTACGTATACATGTATTATCTATAATGATGATGTCTATGGATGTCTTTACTTATGTCTCCCTATGACGATGATGTTATGAACCTACTAAGCCTTAAGTATCTATATATATATATAATGCATGCTTTATGTTGATAAGAAGAAGTAAAGAAGAAGTAAGAAGAAGTATCTATGCATGCTATGCTATGAAACATACTCTATGTTAAGAAGAAGTGTTAATGCATATTTATGTTTAAAAGAAAAAAAAAAGTATTTAGGTCTTAAGTCTTCCGCTGTAAGAAATAAGAAGTATATATATAAAGTCTTCCGCTGTATGAAATGTATGTACGGTCGCGTCACGCGCCGCCTCTCCGGACATTTAGGGTCCCGGGAAGGGCGGGCGTGACAGCAGACATGATTAGTGGCTCTCGTATCTACACACCAGGTGCTGGTAGATAACACGGCTAACCATGTTACAACGACTAGACCAAAGGATATACTTTTGTTCTTCTTTGGATTAGGACAGTCTTTCTTTCAATGTCCATCCTGCTAGTAAGTGAAGTACTTGCCTTTCGGCTTCTTCACTCCTCCCTGAGATCCTCCCACCACATTTGCTCCACCTTGTTTCTCCTTCTTCTTGCCTTTCGGCTTAGAAGTAGAAACCTTTTTGAGCAACCATGGCTTGAGGATACTCTTCAAAGAGTGCATACATGTACTTCCTAGCAGATAAGACAATATTTGGATTCTTTTCCAATCAATATTATTAGGGTACAGTAAGTTTATTTTCTTTAGTATCACAATAAGTGGACTGAAAGTCATTTTGAAAATCCTAAGAATCACATAGATCATTACTTTAGATTTCCAATATTATTGATTCCTCAAAACAATAAAATTCCGAAATCAACCAACACCTCAAAACACCGAGAATATCGCATGTCACGCAGTGTGGACGTATACGAATTCTACATTTGTAAGAGGAGGTTTTACCCATTAATTTTATTATCTTGTCAACCTTACTTCTTGACAAATAAAATTAATAGTTGGTTCCTCTTTGGCCCTACAAATAAAAGCAGTGACTCCGATGGGGAGGATACTTTATATTTGCATCTAAGTGTGCACCATTACACGATACTAAGGGAATTATTTCGGATTATGTGTCTTACCGCTGTGGAAGTACACACGCTCCTAGATAATTTCCTATAACCATTATTTGACCTAGTGATCCGCAAACAAACTCATCCGTAGGGAGGAAGGCACTCAGAGCCGACATGCAAGTTTGTTGCATCACACGTCAAATTGTAATGGAGGCCGTGGGAATTAATTAAAATATCCCTCTCCCACTTAGTAAATTGAAAATGAGGAATTTTCAAGCACACACAACATGCATATAAAACAAATCAGCAATAAATATGGAAAAATCAGAATTTTTCCAACTATTATGGCATTGTTCTCCAATATGCATCCCGTCGTGTCGCCACCTCATCCGCTCCATCTTTTCCCGTGCGCAAGTCACCAAAGAGTTCCGAGCAGAGATAAAATATTTTAATTTACATCCATCGATCCTATACTCCACGAAGGAGTGTACAAATAATCTAGATCGAAAGTAAACTAAAATGAGTGGCTAAACAATGCCGTATTTAATTACAAAAATTAAATACTAATCTAGCCTCGTCAACCCCGAGGATTCAAATAATATACAATCACACACACATGCAATCACATACACACATATATAGCCATAATAGTTGGATCTTATGCCTGCAACCAAAAAGTTAGCCTACGCACATCCTACTATTATCCGGCATACACAATATATGATAAATGCGTGAAAGTAACCGAATCCAAAACACACAAAACCGGAAACCGTGGCTCTGATACCAATTGTTGGCAATCGTGCTATACCTCGGAATGCTCATAGGCTCCCATGTCCCCGGATTAAAATTTTCACTAATGAAAACTAATCCGGATGAGATGAGTTTCCTAAGCACAACCAATTCGTCGTCGTGCTAACGACTCGAGCGATCGCTTGAACAAACTAGTTGTTCAAGCAACCAAACTCTTTTAGTCGATTAGCCGCGGAATAGACGACGGACAGATTGCCGATTTTTGTGTTTCTTATTCGGGGTCCATGATTATACAAATACATGCAAATGCAAACTAGTATAATCAACATATACTAACATAAAGAACATAAGCTAGCATATCAAATAAGAACATGAAAAGAACAATAATAAAAGTTGTGAAACTTTTATACCTCTTGATCTTCTATCGTATGTCCTAACCTCGTTGTAGACTTCGTGTGGGCGAAGATCCTCCACAAGTTGAAGCTTCCTAGATCTTCTTCAATCCAAGAAAGAAGAACTCTCTTTCCCTTCTTGCTTGAGCCAACCACCAATCCACAAAAGGATTGATGCCGCCGGCCCCAAGAATAGAGAGAACATAATGGAAACAACCAAGGAACCGAACTAGGGACAAACCCTAGTTTTAGTGCCGCCGGCCAAGATGGAGTGAAGAGGAGAAAGGGAATATGTTGGGCGCCGGCTACGGTGGAGGGAATAGAGGAAGGAGCCGGCCACACCCTAGGAAGAAGAAGACCTCCTCTCCTATAGTTGCCGCCCAACTTCCTTGCAATCCCTAGTCACTAACCTAAGGAGGAAACCCTAATTAGGGTTTCTCCTTAGGCTTTCTTGCCGCCCAACCATGGTGGAGAGAAGATATCTAGGAGCTAGCCACCTCCAAGGAAGAAGACAAGCTCTTCCACAAGTTACCACCCACTCTTCATTCCCATCCATGGCCGCCCAAGCAAAGGAGACAAAACCCTAATCAAATTAGGGTTTCCTCCATAGGGTTCCTTGCCGCCCAAGCATGGTGGAGAGAAGAGATCTAGGAGCTAGCCACCTCCAAGGAAGAAGACAAACTCCTCCACAAGTGGCCGCCCAACCTTCATCCTCACCTTGGCCGCCCAACCTAAGGAGCCAAAAACCTAATTAGGGTTTCCTCCTTAAGGTTGCTTGCCACCAAAGTAATGCTAGGCAAAACCCTAATTTCCTTAGCATCCATCATCAACCACTCTCCTTTTCCGCCCAACCCATAGCCACCCTTTTATAGAACTTAGGAGAAAATTGGTTATTGATGAGGTAGCCTAAAATATAGGAACTAATTCCCAATTTTCTTGCCGCCCACCTTATCCAACCTTTCCTCTCCCTTTTATATAGAGTTAGGTTTAGGCCTTGGTTTAATCTCCACTGTCGGTTCAAGGGTTTTAATCTCAACCGTCGAATTTAGAGATTTAATCTCAACCGTCGGTTCTAGGGTTTTAATCCCAACCGTCGGATCTAGAGATTTAATCTCAACTGTCGGTTCTAGGGATTTAATCCTAACCGTCGGATCTAGAGATTTGTTTTCCATCATTTGATCTAGACTTCATGAGGTTTATATTAGGCTACGATAGGGACCATGAGGAGGAGTTGGGTCTTGGCCACCCGATGAATCGGAACCACACAAACTTGATCCATCAATGATGTTCCATTCCACTAGAGGATCATCATCGAACTACCTCACCAACCCCCATAAATTAATATGGGCTCCATATATTATTTGTACATCCATCTTCCCGTGTTTAAGATATCGAATGTCCGTCAATTGATTGATTTACTGACCATCAATCAATTAGCATCTAACTCCTCGAGTAGTACCACTCAACCTTATCATCATGTTGACTAAGTCAACCTGCAGGGTTTACATGATGAACCTTATGAGCTCCTCAAGGGGACATCATCAACCTAATACATAGGACACGGATTCCTCCTATAATCAACGGCACACCATGTAAATAATATCATTTCCCAACTTACCGGGCATATTGATTTAATCCATAAAAATCTCAGCCTCTGGTAAATCAAAGAAATAAATACTAAGTACATGTGTCCGTTATTATATCGGGATTAAGAGCATTTACAATATAATATCCGAGGTCCGATTCAATTATGTAGTCAGCAACAAATTGAATCACCTCTATGTCGGTCCTGCTCAATACACCTAAGTGTACTAGTGTAACTCTATGTTCAAGACAAAACAATACCATGCGACACTACATCCATGCCAATGGTTTGTCCAAAACCATCTTGGTTGTGAGCCTTTACTTATATTCTACAAGGGACTGATAACATGATCTTTTGTGCCGCACCCAGGCACCATGTTATCTACAATGTAAAATATTAGACAATATGCACACATATAAATATAATGTGCAAACAATGATCGTGTGATTCTTATTTCAAAATAAAGATGTCCATACAAAAGAGCTAGGCTTTCAGTATACATCCCAACAATGTGTTCCTCCAAGAGAGAGATTGTAAGATCTCATTGGGATATGAGACATTCATACCCTTGGGGAGGACCTTTTTGATGTAATGTCAAAAAGGGGGAGAAGTTACCAAGTTACCAATTAGGGTTAGTTGGAATTCTCATTGGGATATGAGATTTGCCAATATGGGAGAATTGGTAGACTTGAGATGGTAGTTTTGTCAATCATCAAAAAGGGAGAGATTGTTGGTGCAATCGGCCCAGGTTGACTCGAGTTTGACTCTAGCAGTACCTTGATAGTATTTTGATGATAGACAAAACTCATGAAATGGGAAAGTCCAACATGGGGTTGGCATGGAAAATCCAAGCATGGAGCTTGGTGTGGAAGTCAAAGGGGGAAGCCTTGGCATGGGAAAGTCCAAAGCATTGCGAAGTCGTGCGCTTGGTGCTTGGCATGGGAAAGTCCAAAGCATTGCGAAGCCGTGCGCTTGGTGCTTGGTGAGAAATGCATTGCGAAGCCGTGCTCTTGGTGCATTTGGGAAGTCTTGAGAACTTAGCAAGTTCACTTGGCTCGGGTCCTTGAGTCGGTGAAGGATGGCATTGCGAAGTCGTGCGCTTGGTGCATCCGAGGGACCACCGGACGGGGATCGAATGGAGTGAGCCCAATTGGAAGCATACATCTAGGGCATGAGAAGCGAAGGATGGCGTTGCGAAGTCTTGCGCTTGGCGCATCCGAGGGACGTAGGCCGAGGGAAGAGAGCTTCGGTGGGGAACTCCATGAGGGATAAGGTTGACTTGGCCAAGTGGCTAAGACTGAGTGTCGGACGCTCAAACAACTTTGTGTTTGAGGATTTAGCCGACATTAGTCGACTGGCATAGGTGCCAATCGACTACTCTAGGTCGTATGGGTTCGACTGTTCGATCAACCAAGTCCGTCATCACCGACCGCCGAGGAGGGCAATGATCGTGGGAGCATCAATCGATCCGCTTAAGGGAAGCAATGATCGATCACACCGCACGGCACGAATGGAGTCAAGCTTCGCCAAAGACTCGATCGATGGATGATCACCGATCGATGGGTGTCATCACCGATCGATGTGTGATCCGCTTGGAACTTAACTAACGTGGATCTAGCCGCTGAGACAATCTGACGGGACTAGATCCGATGGTCACGATCAATGATCGGTGATGGGCGAAATCATTTGATGCAGGTTATCAAAGGAGCTCAAGAGGAAAGATTTCACAATGGTTTTTGTGAAGCTATTGGAGGGGAATTGCTGTTGCATTCCAGACCTTCAAGAGTCATCTAAAGCAAGCAACAAGAAAGCGATCAAAGCAATTGTGTAAAAGTTCTCTTTTGTATTGTCTTTGTTTTTCTTCTTGTATTTCATATTACTTGTTGTAATAGTTTTTGAGAGGTTTTTCCACCTCCGACGTGAAGTCGATAAGGAGTGTTGTTAGTGTCGTGCGCAAAACACGAGCTCATTGAGCTCACCCCGTGGAGTAGGAACCATTCAGTTCCGAAGCACATATATGCTTGTGTATTGATTGTGCTTGTATTGTTGTTATTTCTATTGTTATTCCGCTGCGTATATTAACGACAATTGTAGACAAGCACACGAGAACGAACGAATTACGACATCCAACGAACGAAGGCTATTCACCCCCCTCTAGCCGGTTGTTTCGATCCCCCCAACACATAGAAGGGATCACCGTGAACAAGCGACCGAGTTGAAGTGGGAAGCGAAGTTTCCTACCTTATATTATATCGGGATTAAGAGCATGTACAAGATGCTCTTTGCCCTTTGCAATGAATCCCTCTAGTTGCTACATATATATGTTTTCTTCAAGACTTCCCTTAATGAAAGCTATCTTGATATCCATCTGTCACACCTCATAATCCATATGAGCAGCAATACATAAGAGAATCTGGATAGACTTAAGCATCCCACTGGTGAAAAAGTTTCCTCATAATCAATACCCTCTTTCTGAGTATATCCTTTCGCAACAAGTCTTACTTTGAAGGTCTCAACATTCCCGTCTATTCCTCTCTTTCTTTTGTAGATCCACTTGCATCCAATGGTTTTTTCACCATTTGGTGGTTCTACTAGCTCCTAGACCTGATTTGAATTCATAGATTCTATCTCAGAATTCATTGCACTTTACCAAGATACCACATCTTAATCTTGGAATGCCTCGTCATATGTCCAAGGATCAGGTTCATGTTCACCAGGGACCAAATCAGAAGATTCTCCCAAGAACATAAATCTATCAGGCTGTCTAACAACCCTCCCACTACGATGAGGTATCACCTGTGTATCCTCTGTGCCACGCGGTGCAGTCACTTATGGTATATCCTCTTGTATCGGTGGTACTAAAGTAGTGACTGTTGGCAATCGTGCTATTTCTCGGAATGCTCATAGGCTCCCATGTCCCCGGATTAAAATTTTCACTAATGAAAACTAATCCGGATGGGATGAGTTTCCTAAGCACAACCAATTCGTTGTCGTGCTAACGACTCGAGCGATCGCTTGAACAAACTAGTTGTTCAAGCAACACAACTCTTCTAGTCGGTTAGCCGCGGAAGAGACGACGGACGGATCGCCGGTTTTTGTGTTTCTTATCGGGGTCCATGATTATACAAATACATACAAATGTAAACTAGTATAATCAACATATACTAACCTAAAGAACTTAAGCTAGCATTTCAATTAAGAATAGAAACATGCAAAGATCATAAATAAAAGTTATAAAACTTTTATACCTCTTGATCTTCTATCGTATGTCCTAACCTCCTTGTAGACTTCGTGTGGGCGAAGATCCTCCACAAGTTGAAGCTTCTTAGATCTTCTTCAATCCAAAGAATGAAGAACTCTCTTTCCCTTCTTGCTTGAGCCAACCACCAATCCACAAAGGATTGATGCCGCCGGCCCCAAGAATAGAGAGAACATAATGGAAACAACCAAGCAACCGAACTAGGGACAAACCCTAGCTCCTAGTGCCACCGGCCAAGAGGAAAACAAAGGGAAAAGAGGAATAGGTTGGGCACCACCAAAGGTATAGGAAAAAGGATAGGAACCGGCCAACACCCTAGGAAGAAGAAGAACACTTCCCCTATAGTTGCCACCTACCTTACCTTCAAAACCCTAGCAGCCCAACCAAGCTTCCTTTGGATTTCTTGCTGCCCAAGGTAGAGGAAGAGAAGGTAGAGGCCGGCCAACCCTTAGAAGGAAGAAGATGAGCCCTTCCCCTATAGTTGCCGCCCAACCATAACTTCCAAACCTAGCCGCCTAATCCAAAGAGCCAAACCCTAATCTAATTAGGGTTTCCTCCATAGGTTTCTTGCCGCCTAAGCATGGTGGAGAGGAGAGATCTAGGAGCTAGCCACCTCCAAGGAAGAAGACAAGCTCATCCATAGGTTGCCGCCCCCTCTAGCTCCACCACCTTGGCCGCCCAACCTAAGGAACCAAAACCCTAATTAGGGTTTCCTCCTTGAGGTTGCTTGCCGCCCAAGTAATGCTAGGCAAAACCCTAATTTCCTTAGCATCCATCATGAACCATCCAAAAAACTTAGTTGCCGCCCAACCCATGCTCCCTTATATAGAACTTAGGAGAAAATTGGTTATTGATGAGGTAGCCAAAAATATAGGAACGAATTCACAATTTTCTTGCCGCCCCCTTTATCCAACCTTTCCTCTCCCTTTTATATAGAGTTAGGTTTAGGCCTTGGTTTAATCTCCACCGTCGGTTCTAGGGTTTTAATCTCAACCGTCGGATTTAGAGATTTAATCTCAACCGTCGGTTCTAGGAAATAATCCCAACCGTCGGATCTAGAGATTTAATCTCAACCGTCGGTTCTAGGAATTTAATCCCAACTGTTGGATCTAGAGTTTTAATCTCAACCGTCGGTTCTAGGAATTTAATCCCAACCGTCGGATCTAGAGATCTAATCTCCACCATCGGTTCTAGGGATTCAATCCTAACCGTCGGATCTAGAGATTTGTTTTCCATCATTTGATCTAGACTTCATGAGGTTTATATAAGGCTACGATAGGGACCATGAGGAGGAGTTGGGTCTTGGCCACCCGATGGATCAGAACCACACAAACTTGATCCATCAATGATGTTCCATTCCACTAGAGGATCATTATCGAACTACCTCACCAACCCCCATAAATTAATATGGGCTCCATATATTATTTGTACATCCATCTCCCCGTGTTTAAGATATCGAATGTCCGTCAATTAATTGATTTACTGACCATCAATTAATTAACATCTAACTCCTCGAGTAGTACCACTCAACCTTATCATCATGTTGACTAAGTCAACCTGCAGGGTTTACATGATGAACCTTATGAGCTCCTCAAGGGGACATCATCAACCTAATATATAGGACACGGATTCCTCCTATAATCAACGACACACCATGTAAATAATATCACTTCCCAACTTACCGGGCATATTGATTTGATCCATAGAAATCTCACCCTCTGGTAAATCAAAGAAATAATACTAAGTACATGTGCCCGTTATTATATCGGGATTAAGAGCATCTACAACATAATATCCGAGGTCCGATTCAATTATGTAGTCAGCAATAAATTGAATCACCTCTATGTTGGTCCTGCACAATACACCGAGGTGTACTAGTGTAACTCTATGTTCAAGATAAAACAATACCAAGCTACACTACAACCATGCCAATGGTTTGTCCAAAACCATATTGGTTGTGAGCCTCTACTTATATTCTACAAGAGACTGATAACATGATCTTCTATGCCGCACCCAGGCACCATGTTATCTACAATGTAAAATATTAGACAATATGCACACATATAAATATAACGTGCAAACAATGATCATGTGATTCTTATTTCAAAATAAAGATGTCCATACAAAAGAGCTAGGCTTTAAGTATACATCCCAACAATCTTCCACTTATACTAAAAGACTATGCTGTCCTCTTACTGCCATACATCTGATTCCCCTTCCCTCCACTTGCCTATCAAAGCTCTCGCCAGAAGGGCCTTAGTGAAAAGGGTCTACCAGGTCATCCTCTGATGCAATCTAGACGACAGCAACTTCTACCTCCTTTACGATCTCTCGTATCAGGTGGTACTTGCACTCTATGTGTTTACTAGCCTTATGGGCTCGTGGTTCCTTCGAGTTTGCAACTGTACCATTATTATCACAATTAATTGTGATAGTTCTGGGTAAACCAGGAATCACATCCAAGTCCATCAGGAAGTTCCTGAGCCATCTGACTTCTTTGGCGCCTCATAGGTGCCGTACACTTCCATGGTGGAGTCCGCCACGCATTTCTGCTTGACACTCCTCCATACTATGGCTCCACCTCCCAAAGTAAACACAAACCCTGAGGTAGACTTACTATTATCCCTATCAGATTGGAAATCAGAATCCGTGTAACCCACAGGGAGTAATTGGTCTGCCCGGTAAACTAGCATATAATCCCTAGTCCTTCTCAGGCACTACAATATATGCTTTACCGTAGTTCAATGTCTCTGTCCTGGATTACTCTGATATCTGCTGACCATGCCTACGACAAAGCAAATATCTGGTCTCGTACATAGCATACATTAGGCTTCCTACCGCCGAAGCATAAGGAACTGCCTATATCTCCTCTATCTCCTCAGATGATCTAGGACACATCTTCTTAGATAAAGGAACTCCATGCCTGAAGGGTAGAAAACCCTTCTTGGAGTTTTGTATGCTAAAACGATCCAAAACCATGTCTATGTATGAAGCTTGGGATAAGCACAACAACCTTGATCCCCAAGGTTTGACCCACTTCTCCCAAGTCCTTCATATTATACTGTTTGGATGAACATACCCTTACGTCTGATAACACTTCGATGTTGTCGCCAACCACCAAAATGTCATCTACGTATAGTACAAAAATACCACTACGTTTCCGTCACATCTCTGATATACACAAGACTCATCCGAACTTTGAATAAATCCATAAGACTGGATTTACCTCCTCAAAGCGGATGTCCCAAGACTTCAAAGCTTGCTTCAGTCCATAAATGGACCGATTAAGCTTACATACAAGATGCTCTTTGCCCTTAGCAATGAATCTCTAGTTGCTACATATGGATGTTTTGCTCAAGACTTCCATAAAGGAAAGCTGTCTTGACATCCTTCTGCCACACCTCATAATCCATATGAGCTGCTATTTATAAGAGCTCCCAGACCTGATTTGAATCCATATATTCAATCTCAGTATTCATTGCACTTTGCAAAGATGTTGCATCTATATCTTGGATTGCCTCGTCATATGTCCAGGGATCAGGTTCATGTTTGCCAGGGACCAAATCGGAAGATTCTCCCAAGAACATGAATCTATCAGGCTGTCTCACAACCCTCCCACTACGACGAGGTATCACCTGTGTATGCTCTGTGACACGTGGTGCAGTGACATGTGGTATATCCTCTTGTACCGGTGGTACTGAAGTCGGGACTTCCCCTGTCAACTCCTCAAGAACAAAACTACTCGTGGGCTTGTGGTTCATCACATAGTCTTCCTCTAGAAATCTGGCGTTCGTGTTAACGATCACCCTCTGATCTCTAGGACTAT
Organism: Wurfbainia villosa; assembly: GCA_025175895.1. NCBI lineage: Eukaryota > Viridiplantae > Streptophyta > Magnoliopsida > Zingiberales > Zingiberaceae > Wurfbainia > Wurfbainia villosa. The sequence goes on from CM045995.1 coordinate 32,573,418, forward strand.
AAAACAATCCACCCTTCGTTCCCCTGGGATAGTCAACGAACATGCATACTTCTGTACGAGGTTCCAACTTACCAGTATCTGCCTTCAGCACATGTGCTGGACTCCCCCTATCCGAATATGTCTTAGACTAGGCTTTCGCCCAGTCCACAATTCTGTGGGAGTAGAAGGCACTGATTCAGATGGAACCAAGTTCAGAATGTATACCGCCGTATCTAGAGCATATCCCCAGAACGAATCCGCAAGTCGAATAACTCATCATCGATCTAACCATCTCCATAAGAGTCCGCTACACCGCTCATTCTGGGGTGTGCCAGGTGCAGACAATTGGGATTGAATCCCAGCCTCTGATAAGTAATTCCTAAACTCTCCCAAGAGGTATTCACCACTACGATCAGATCGTAGTGTCATCTTGAATAATTGTCTATGAAAAAGACAAAATATTCAAAACTACCTCTTGCCTGGATAGACATAGGACCATACGAATCAGAATGAACCAATTCCAACACATCTTTGGATCTATACCCCTTGTCCTTGAAAAGGCCTCTTGGTCATCTTACCCTCCAAGCAAGATTCGTAGGTTGGGAGATCTTCCACCACTAATGAACCCAAAGGTCCATCAGCTATCAACCTATTGAATTCTGCTTAGGTTAATGTGACCAAGCCTAAGATGCCAAAAGATATGTTTGGTTCATTTTCGAAGGTTCTTTTCTCTTATCGGAATTAGAAGATGAGTTAAAAACTTCTATTTGCACCGTGGGAGCTTGTGGTTCAAGTTATAAATTTCCTATCTATGTACCTGAATAGATAATGTCCCTATTCCTTTTATAACAAATCTGTCATTAAAAGAAATAGAATATCCATCCATAATAATTTAGAAACTGAAACTAAATTCTTTCTAAATAAAGGTACATAAAGGGAATTTTCCAGAACCAAAGTTTTATTATTTTCAAGAGATAAATAAAACTTCTCCCACTGCAATAGCCGCCACCATCATGGCATTGCCCAAGTAAATGGTAATATCTCCTTTAGCTAGTTGTCGGGTTTCCTGGAACCCCTGCAAAGTATTGCAGACATGATTAGTGGCTCTCGTATCTACACACCAGGTGCCAGTAGATAACACCGCTAACCATGTTACAACGACTAGACCAAAAGATATACTTTTGTTCTTCTTTGGATTGGGACAGTCTTTCTTCCAATGTACATCCTGCTAGTAAGTGAAGTACTTGCCTTTTGGCTTCTTCACTCCTCCCTGAGATCCTCCCACCACGTTTGCTCCACCCTGTTTCTCCTTCTTCTTGCCTTTCGGCTTAGAAGTAGAAACCTTTTTGAGCAACCATGGCTTGAGGATACTCTTCGAAGAGTGCATACTAGCAGATAAGACAATATTTGGATTCATTTCCAATCAATATAATTTGGGTACAGTAAGTTTATTTCCTTTAGTATCAAAATAAGTGGACTGAAAGTCATTTTGAAAATCCTAAGAATCACATAGATCATTACTTTAGATTTCAAATATTATTGATTCCTCAAAACAATAAAATTCCGAAATCAACCAACACCTCAAAACACCGAGAATATCGCATGCCACGATAGTGTGGACGTATACGAATTCTACATTTGTAAGAGGAGGTTTTACCCATTAATTTTATTATCTTGTCAACCTTACTTTTTGACAAATAAAATTAATAGTTGGTTCCTCTTTGGCCCTACAAATAAAAGCAGTGACTCCGATGGGGAGGATACTTTTTATTTGCATCTAAGTGTGCACCATTACACGATACTAAGGGAATTATCTCGGATTATGTGCCTTACCGATGGGGAAGTACACACGCTCCTAAATAATTTCCTATAAACATTATTTGACCTAGTGATCCGCAAACAAACTCATCCGATGGGGAGGAAGGCACTCGAGCACGCAAGTTTGTTGCATCACATGTCAAATTGTAATGGAGGCCATGAGAATTAATTAAAATATCCCTCTCCCACTTAGTAAATTGAAAATGAGGAATTTTCAAGCACACACAACATGCATATAAAACAAATCAGCAATAAATATGGAAAAATTATAATTTTTCCAACTATTATGGCATTGTTCTCCAATATGCATCCCGTCGTGTCGCCACCTTGTCCGCTCCCCCTACGCCATGTACGAGCCATCCGGAGATCCGAGCCGAGAATAAAACCTATTTTATTTTACATCCATCGATCCTATACTCCACGAGGGAGTGTACATGAAATCTAGATCGAAAGTAAAATAAAATAAAGAGTGGCTAAACAATGTCGTATTTAATTACAAAAATTAAATACTAATCTAGCCTCGTCAACCCCGAGGATTCAAATAATATACATACAATCACACACAAACAACCATATAGACACATATAGCCATAATAGTCGGATCTTATGCATGCAACCAAAAAGTTAGCCTACGCACATCCTACTATTATCCGACATACTCAATATATGATATGTGCATGAAAGTAACCGAATCCTAAACACACAAAATCGGAAACCGTGGCTCTGATACCATTTGTTGGCAATCGTGCTATTTCTCGGAATGCTCATAGGCTCCCATGTCCCCGGATTAAAATTTTCACTAATGAAAACTAATCCGGATGGGATGAGTTTCCTAAGCACAACCAATTCGTCGTCGTGATAACGACTCGAGCGATCGCTTGAACAAACTAGTTGTTCAAGCAACACAACTCTTCTAGTCGGTTAGCCGCGGAAGAGACGACGGACGGATCGCCGGTTTTTGTGTTTCTTATCTGTTGGTGCAGTGGGCACCAAAGTCGAACCGGTATTTTGATTATGGCAAAAGGCTCAATAGTTAAGGGTATATTTGTTATCTTACGAGCTCAATTAAGTGTGCAGAAATGCTAAAGTTGAGCGGAAGGTCTGCGACACCCGGTGGGAACCGAGGTGGTCGGGCAACGCCAGAGGGACTTCGGAGGAAGCCGAGGTACTCGGGTGAAGACTGGAAGCGAGGCTACAAGGTAAGCTCGTGTGAAAGCGAAGCAAGGTCGTTAAGCGTAGATCCGACCCAATACCTCCAATGGAAGGTCTAGGTCGAGATCAGATGGTTAGAACCATCGAACTTTATATTTTAAGCTAACTTGTACTGCAGTCCAAAACCCTTTGACTACAGTCAACTGCTAGTCAAGTTCCAGCCTCGAGAAGAGCTCGAATTTCAAGGGGGTGAATTTGGACTTGACTCGTGTTTTGGTACAAAGGGTGATGTGGCATCAAGGTGGACATCCAAACCATCACCAAGCTTCCTTGTGGTGGATGCCCAAAATAAGGTAAGTTGGCACAAGATGGTTGGCTCCCATGATGTGGCACAAGTTGAATGGCTCCAACAAGTTGGCGCCCAAGGAGGTTGGAGGTGGCACAAGGTGATTGGATGAAACACCTCATCCTCAAGTTGGCGCCCAAGAAGGTTGGAGGTGGCACAAGGTGGTTGGATGAAACACCTCATCCTCAAGTTGGCGCCCAAGGAGGTTGGAGGTGGCACAAGGTGGTTGGATGAAACACCTCATCCTTGAGTTGGCGCACAAGAAGGTTGGAGGTGGTACAAGGTGGTTGGATGAAACACCTCATCCTTGAGTTGGGATAAGAACCTCACCTTGGACACTACCTATGTCTAAATTCATAGATCAATATCCATAAATAGACATGTTCAAGCCAAGCAAATAACAAGACATCAAGAGCTCTCAACACGCCGTCGTAACGCCGCTACTACTACTCACATTTGCTCTGACGAAGTGGCGCCGACAACGAAGCTACATCTTCTACTTATAAGAGTTGTCGGTATATTTATTTAAGTTCTACTTCTTTAAATTGTCTTTGTGCTTTAATCGTAACAAGGAAAGGGAGTGTCCTTTGCCTTGATTTCTTTTGTAATCGTTGCTCCTACCTCCAACGAGGAGGAGTGGTTTTAGTGAATTGCCCTCCGTACGTGATCAAGGATCACTAGAGCCGTGGATTAGCAATCGAAAGATTGTGAACCACGTAAAAATATCTTGTCTACTTTATATTTCCGCTGTGCACTCTCTACTTGCTTTTTACTTATTGCAAAAGTTTTTTAACGACATCGTATCGCTATTCACCCCCCCCCCCGCTAGCGACACTTTCGATCCAACATTATCGGGGTCCATGATTATACAAATACATACAAATGTAAACTAGTATAATCAACATATACTAACCTAAAGAACTTAAGCTAGCATTTCAATTAAGAATAGAAACATGCAAAGATCATAAATAAAAGATATAAAACTTTTATACCTCTTGATCTTCTATCGTATGTCCTAACCTCCTTGTAGACTTCGTGTGGGCGAAGATCCTCCACAAGTTGAAGCTTCTTAGATCTTCTTCAATCCAAAGAATGAAGAACTCTCTTTCCCTTCTTGCTTGAGCCAACCACCAATCCACAAAGGATTGATGCCGCCGGCCCCAAGAATAGAGAGAACATAATGGAAACAACAAAGCAACCGAACTCGGGACAAACCCTAGCTCCTAGTGCCGCGCCAAGAGGAAAACAAAGGGAAAAGCGGAATAGGTTTGGCACCACCAAAGGTATAGGAAAAGGATAGGAACCAACACCCTAGGAAGAAGAAGAACACTTCCCTATAGTTGCCACCTACCTTCCAAACCCTAGCCGCCCAACCAAGCTTCCTTTGGATTTCTTGTCACTTGGGTAGAGGAAGAGAAGGTAGTGGCCACCCCTTAGAAGGAAGAAGATGAGCCCTTCCCCTATAGTTGCCGCCCAACCATAACTTCCAAACATAGCCGCCTAATCCAAAGAGCCAAACCCTAATCTAATTAGGGTTTCCTCCATAGGTTTCTTGCCGCCTAAGCATGGTGGAGAGGAGAGATCTAGGAGCTAGCCACTCCAAGGAAGAAGACAAGCTCATCCATAGGTTGCCGCCCCTCTAGCTCCACCACCTTCGCCAACCTAAGGAACCAAAACCCTAATTAGGGTTTCCTCCTTGAGGTTGCTTGCCCAAGTAATGCTAGGCAAAACCCTAATTTCCTTAGCATCCATCATGAACCATCCAAAAACTTAGTTGCCGCCAACCCATGCTCCTTATATAGAACTTAGGAGAAAATTGGTTATTGATGAGGTAGCCAAAAATATAGGAACTAATTCCCAATTTTCTTGCAGCCTACCTTATCCAACCTTTCCTCTCCCTTTTATATAGAGTTAGGTTTAGGCCTTGGTTTAATCTCCACCGTCGGTTCTAGGGTTTTAATCTCAACCGTCGGATTTAGAGATTTAATCTCAACCGTCGGTTCTAGGAAATAATCCCAACCGTCGGATCTAGAGATTTAATCTCAACCGTCGGTTCTAGGAATTTAATCCCAACTGTTGGATCTAGAGTTTTAATCTCAACCGTCGGTTCTAGGAATTTAATCCCAACCGTCGGATCTAGAGATCTAATCTCCACCGTCGGTTCTAGGGATTCAATCCTAACCGTCGGATCTAGAGATTTGTTTTCCATCATTTGATCTAGACTTCATGAGGTTTATATAAGGCTATGATAGGGACCATGAGGAGGAGTTGGGTCTTGGCCTTCCGATGGATCAGAACCACACAAACTTGATCCATCAATGATGTTCCATTCCACTAGAGGATCATCATGGAACTACCTCACCAACCCCCATAAATTAATATGGGCTCCATATATTATTTGTACATCCATCTCCCCGTGTTTAAGATATCGAATGTCCGTCAATTAATTGATTTACTGACCATCAATTAATTAACATCTAACTCCTCGAGTAGTACCACTCAACCTTATCATCATGTTGACTAAGTCAACCTGCAGGGTTTACATGATGAACCTTATGAGCTCCTCAAGGGGACATCATCAACCTAATATATAGGACACGGATTCCTCCTATAATCAACGGCACACCATGTAAATAATATCACTTCCCAACTTACCGGGCATATTGATTTAATCCATAGAAATCTCACCCTCTGGTAAATCAAAGAAATAAATACTAAGTACATGTGCCCGTTATTATATCGGGATTAAGAGCATGTACAACATAATATCCGAGGTCCGATTCAATTATGTAGTCAGCAATAAATTGAATCACCTCTATGTCGGTCCTGCTCAATACACCGAGGTGTACTAGTGTAACTCTATGTTCAAGATAAAACAATACCAAGCTACACTACAACCATGCCAATGGTTTGTCCAAAACCATCTTGGTTGTGAGCCTCTACTTATATTCTACAAGGGACTGATAACATGATCTTCTATGCCGCACCCAGGCACCATGTTATCTACAATGTAAAATATTAGACAATATGCACACATATAAATATAACGTGCAAACAATGATCATGTGATTCTTATTTCAAAATAAAGATGTCCATACAAAAGAGCTAGGCTTTCAGTATACATCCCAACAATCTCCCACTTATACTAAAAGACTATGCTGTCCTCTTACTGCCATACATCTGATTCCCCTTCCCTCCACTTGCCTATCAAAGCTCTCGCCAGAAGGGCCTTAGTGAAAAGGGTCTACCAGGTCATCCTCTGATGCAATCTAGGCGACAGCAACTTCTACCTCCTTTACGATCTCTCGTATCAGGTGGTACTTGCACTCTATGTGTTTACTAGCCTTATGGGCTCGTGGTTCCTTCGAGTTTGCAACTGTACCATTATTATCACAATTAATTGTGATAGTTCTGGGCAAACCAGGAATCACATCCAAGTCCATCAGGAAGTTCCTGAGCCATACAGCTTCTTTGGCCGCCTCATAGGCTGCCGCATACACAGCTTCCATGGTGGAGTCCGCCACGCATTTCTGCTTGACACTCCTCCATACTATGGCTCCACCTCCCAAAGTAAACACAAACCCTGAGGTAGACTTACTATTATCCCTATCAGATTGGAAATCAGAATCCGTGTAACCCACAGGGAGTAATTGGTCTGCCCGGTAAACTAGCATATAATCCCTAGTCCTTCTCAGGCACTACAATATATGCTTTACCGTAGTTCAATGTCCCTGTCCTGGATTACTCTGATATCTGCTGACCATGCCTACGACAAAGCAAATATCTGGTCTCGTACATAGCATACATTAGGCTTCCTACCGCGGAAGCATAAGGAACTGCCTATATCTCCTCTATCTCCTCAGATGATCTAGGACACATCTTCTTAGATAAAGGAACTCCATGCCTGAAGGGTAGAAAACCCTTCTTGGAGTTTTGTATGCTAAAACGATCCAAAATCATGTCTATGTGTGAAGCTTGGGATAAGCACAACAACCTTGATCCCAAGGTTGTGACCCACTTCTCCCAAGTCCTTCAAAACTGTTTGGACAACCATACCCTTACGTCTGATAACACTCTGATATTGTTGCCAACTACCAAAATGTCATCGTATAGTACAAAAATACCCTACGTTTTACATCACATCTCTGATATACACAAGACTCATCCGAACTTTGAATAAATCCATAAGACTGGATTTACCTCCTCAAAGCGGATGTCCCAAGACTTCAAAGCTTGCTTCAGTCCATAAATGGACCGATTAAGCTTACATACAAGATGCTCTTTGCCCTTAGCAATGAATCTCTAGTTGCTACATATGGATGTTTTGCTCAAGACTTCCATAAAGGAAAGCTGTCTTGACATCCTTTTGCCACACCTCATAATCCATATGAGCTGCTATTTATAAGAGCTCCCAGACCTGATTTGAATCTATAGATTCAATCTCAGTATTCATTGCACTTTGCAAAGATGTTGCATCTATATCTTGGATTGCCTCGTCATATGTCCAGGGATCAGGTTTATGTTTGCCAGGGACCAAATCGGAAGATTCTCCCAAGAACATGAATCTATCAGGCTGTCTCACAACCCTCCCACTACGACGAGGTATCACCTGTGTATGCTCTGTGACACGTGGTGCAGTGACATGTGGTATATCCTCTTGTACCGGTGGTACTGAAGTCGGGACTTCCCCTGTCAACTCCTCAAGAACAAAACTACTCGTGGGCTTGTGGTTCATCACATAGTCTTCCTCTAGAAATCTGGCGTTCGTGTTAACGATCACCCTCTGATCTCTAGGACTATAAAACAATCCACCCTTCGTTCCCCTGGGATAGTCAACGAACATGCATACTTCTGTACGAGGTTCCAACTTACCAAGATTCGCCAAAGACTGTGCCGACTCCCTATCCGAATATGTCTTAGACTAGGCTTTCGCCGATCCACAGTGCAGGAGTAGAAGGCGATTCGATGGAACCAAGTTTAGAATGTATACCGCCCGTATCTAGAGCATATCCCGAGCGAATCGCACTTAATAACTCATCAATGATCTAACCATCTCCATAAGAGTCCTATTCCTTCGCTCGCTACACACACCGCTCACTGGGTGTGCAAAAGTGCATAATTGGGATTGAATCCCAGCCTCTGATAAGTAATTCCTAAACTCTCCCAAGAGGTATTCACCACTACGATCAGATCATAGTGTCATCTTGAATAATTGTCTATGAAAAAGACAAAATATTCAAAACTACCTCTTGCCTGGATAGACATAGGACCATACGAATCAGAATGAACCAATTCCAACACATCTTTGGATCTATACCCCTTGTCCTTGAAAAGGCCTCTTGGTCATCTTACCCTCCAAGCAAGATTCGTAGGTTGGGAGATCTTCCACCACTAATGAACCCAAAGGTCCATCAGCTATCAACCTATTGAATTCTACTTAGGTTAATGTGACCAAGCCTATGATGCCAAAAGATATGTTTGGTTCATTTTCGAAGGTTCTTTTCTCTTATCGGAATTAGAAGATGAGTTAAAAACTTCTATTTGCACCGTGGGAGCTTGTGGTTCAAGTTATAAATTTCCTATCTATGTACCTGAATAGATAATGTCCCTATTCCTTTTATAACAAATCTGTCATTAAAAGAAATAGAATATCCATCCATAATAATTTAGAAACTGAAACTAAATTCTTTCTAAATAAAGGTACATAAAGGGAATTTTCCAGAACCAAAGTTTTATTATTTTCAAGAGATAAATAAAACTTCTCCCACTGCAATAGCCGCCACCATCATGGCATTGCCCAAGTAAATGGTAATATCTCCTTTAGCTAGTTGTCGGGTTTCCTGGAACCCCTGCAAAGTATTGCAGACATGATTAGTGGCTCTCGTATCTACACACCAGGTGCCAGTAGATAACACCGCTAACCATGTTACAACGACTAGACCAAAAGATATACTTTTGTTCTTCTTTGGATTGGGACAGTCTTTCTTCCAATGTCCATCCTGCTAGTAAGTGAAGTACTTGCCTTTTGGCTTCTTCACTCCTCCCTGAGATCCTCCCACCACGCTTGCTCCACCCTGTTTCTCCTTCTTCTTGCCTTTCGGCTTAGAAGTAGAAACCTTTTTGAGCAACCATGGCTTGAGGATACTCTTCGAAGAGTGCATACTAGCAGATAAGACAATATTTGGATTCATTTCCAATCAATATAATTTGGGTACAGTAAGTTTATTTCCTTTAGTATCAAAATAAGTGGACTGAAAGTCATTTTGAAAATCCTAAGAATCACATAGATCATTACTTTAGATTTCAAATATTATTGATTCCTCAAAACAATAAAATTCCGAAATCAACCAACACCTCAAAACACCGAGAATATCGCATGCCACGATAGTGTGGACGTATACGACTTCTACATTTGTAAGAGGAGGTTTTACCCATTAATTTTATTATCTTGTCAACCTTACTTTTTGACAAATAAAATTAATAGTTGGTTCCTCTTTGGCCCTACAAATAAAAGCAGTGACTCCGATGGGGAGGATACTTTTATTTGCATCTAAGTGTGCACCATTACACGATACTAAGGGAATTATTTCGGATTATGTGCCTTACCGATGGGGAAGTACACACGCTCCTAAATAATTTCCTATAACCATTATTTGACCTAGTGATCCGCAAACAAACTCATCCGATGGGGAGGAAGGCACTCAGAGCCGACACGCAAGTTTGTTGCATCACATGTCAAATTGTAATGGAGGCCGCGGGAATTAATTAAAATATCCCTCTCCCACTTAGTAAATTGAAAATGAGGAATTTTCAAGCACACACAACATGCATATAAAACAAATCAGCAATAAATATGGAAAAATTATAATTTTTCCAACTATTATGGCATTGTTCTCCAATATGCATCCGTCAGGTCGCCACCTTGTCCGCTCCCCCTACGCCATGTACGAGCCATCCGGAGATCCGAGCCGAGAATAAAACCTATTTTATTTTACATCCATCGATCCTATACTCCACGAGGGAGTGTACATGAAATCTAGATCGAAAGTAAAATAAAATAAAGAGTGGCTAAACAATGTCGTATTTAATTACAAAAATTAAATACTAATCTAGCCTCGTCAACCCCGAGGATTCAAATAATATACATACAATCACACACAAACAACCATATAGACACATATAGCCATAATAGTCGGATCTTATGCATGCAACCAAAAAGTTAGCCTACGCACATCCTACTATTATCCGACATACTCAATATATGATATGTGCATGAAAGTAACCGAATCCTAAACACACAAAATCGGAAACCGTGGCTCTGATACCATTTGTTGGCAATCGTGCTATTTCTCGGAATGCTCATAGGCTCCCATGTCCCCGGATTAAAATTTTCACTAATGAAAACTAATCCGGATGGGATGAGTTTCCTAAGCACAACCAATTCGTCGTCGTGATAACGACTCGAGCGATCGCTTGAACAAACTAGTTGTTCAAGCAACACAACTCTTCTAGTCGGTTAGCCGCGGAAGAGACGACGGACGGATCGCCGGTTTTTGTGTTTCTTATCTGTTGGTGCAGTGGGCACCAAAGTCGAACCGGTATTTTGATTATGGCAAAAGGCTCAATAGTTAAGGGTATATTTGTTATCTTACGAGCTCAATTAAGTGTGCAGAAATGCTAAAGTTGAGCGGAAGGTCTGCGACACCCGGTGGGAACCGAGGTAGTCGGGCAACGCCAGAGGGACTTCGGAGGAAGCCGAGGTACTCGGGTGAAGACTGGAAGCGAGGCTACAAGGTAAGCTCGTGTGAAAGCGAAGCAAGGTCGTTAAGCGTAGATCCGACCCAATACCTCCAATGGAAGGTCTAGGTCGAGATCAGATGGTTAGAACCATCGTACTTTATATTTTAAGCTAACTTGTACTGCAGTCCAAAACCCTTTGACTACAGTCAACTGCTAGTCAAGTTCCAGCCTCGAGAAGAGCTCGAATTTCAAGGGGGTGAATTTGGACTTGACTCGTGTTTTGGTACAAAGGGTGATGTGGCATCAAGGTGGACATCCAAACCATCACCAAGCTTCCTTGTGGTGGATGCCCAAAATAAGGTAAGTTGGCACAAGATGGTTGGCTCCCATGATGTGGCACAAGTTGAATGGCTCCAACAAGTTGGCGCCCAAGGAGGTTGGAGGTGGCACAAGGTGATTGGATGAAACACCTCATCCTCAAGTTGGCGCCCAAGAAGGTTGGAGGTGGCACAAGGTGGTTGGATGAAACACCTCATCCTCAAGTTGGCGCCCAAGGAGGTTGGAGGTGGCACAAGGTGGTTGGATGAAACACCTCATCCTTGAGTTGGCGCACAAGAAGGTTGGAGGTGGTACAAGGTGGTTGGATGAAACACCTCATCCTTGAGTTGGGATAAGAACCTCACCTTGGACACTACCTATGTCTAAATTCATAGATCAATATCCATAAATAGACATGTTCAAGCCAAGCAAATAACAAGACATCAAGAGCTCTCAACACGCCGTCGTAACGTCGCTACTACTACTCACATTTGCTACGACGAAGTGCCGCCGACAACGAAAGCTACATCTTCTACTTATAAGAGTTGTCGGTATATTTATTTAAGTTCTACTTCTTTAAATTGTCTTTGTGCTTTAATCGTAACAAGGAAAGGGGGAGTGTCCCTTTGCCTTGATTTCTTTTTGTAATCGTTGCTCCTACCTCCAACGAGGAGGAGTGGTTTTAGTGAATTGCCCTCCGTACGTGATCAAGGATCACTAGAGCCGTGGATTAGCAATCGAAAGATTGTGAACCACGTAAAAATATCTTGTCTACTTTATATTTCCGCTGTGCACTCTCTACTTGCTTTTTACTTATTGCAAAAGTTTTTTAACGACATCGTATCGCTATTCACCCCCCCCCCTCTAGCGACACTTTCGATCCAACATTATCGGGGTCCATGATTATACAAATACATACAAATGTAAACTAGTATAATCAACATATACTAACCTAAAGAACTTAAGCTAGCATTTCAATTAAGAATAGAAACATGCAAAGATCATAAATAAAAGATATAAAACTTTTATACCTCTTGATCTTCTATCGTATGTCCTAACCTCCTTGTAGACTTCGTGTGGGCGAAGATCCTCCACAAGTTGAAGCTTCTTAGATCTTCTTCAATCCAAAGAATGAAGAACTCTCTTTCCCTTCTTGCTTGAGCCAACCACCAATCCACAAAGGATTGATGCCGCCGGCCCCAAGAATAGAGAGAACATAATGGAAACAACAAAGCAACCGAACTAGGGACAAACCCTAGCTCCTAGTGCCGCCGGCCAAGAGGAAAACAAAGGGAAAAGCGGAATAGGTTTGGCACCACCAAAGGTATAGGAAAAAGGATAGGAACCGGCCAACACCCTAGGAAGAAGAAGAACACTTCCCCTATAGTTGCCACCTACCTTACCTTCCAAACCCTAGCCGCCCAACCAAGCTTCCTTTGGATTTCTTGCCGCCCAAGGTAGAGGAAGAGAAGGTAGTGGCCGGCCAACCCTTAGAAGGAAGAAGATGAGCCCTTCCCCTATAGTTGCCGCCCAACCATAACTTCCAAACATAGCCGCCTAATCCAAAGAGCCAAACCCTAATCTAATTAGGGTTTCCTCCATAGGTTTCTTGCCGCCTAAGCATGGTGGAGAGGAGAGATCTAGGAGCTAGCCAACTCCAAGGAAGAAGACAAGCTCATCCATAGGTTGCCGCCCCCTCTAGCTCCACCACCTTCGCCGCCCAACCTAAGGAACCAAAACCCTAATTAGGGTTTCCTCCTTGAGGTTGCTTGCCGCCCAAGTAATGCTAGGCAAAACCCTAATTTCCTTAGCATCCATCATGAACCATCCAAAAAACTTAGTTGCCGCCCAACCCATGCTCCCTTATATAGAACTTAGGAGAAAATTGGTTATTGATGAGGTAGCCAAAAATATAGGAACTAATTCCCAATTTTCTTGCCGCCCCCTTTATCCAACCTTTCCTCTCCCTTTTATATAGAGTTAGGTTTAGGCCTTGGTTTAATCTCCACCGTCGGTTCTAGGGTTTTAATCTCAACCGTCGGATTTAGAGATTTAATCTCAACCGTCGGTTCTAGGAAATAATCCCAACCCCGTCGGTTCTAGGAATTTAATCCCAACTGTTGGATCTAGAGTTTTAATCTCAACCGTCGGTTCTAGGAATTTAATCCCAACCGTCGGATCTAGAGATCTAATCTCCACCGTCGGTTCTAGGGATTCAATCCTAACCGTCGGATCTAGAGATTTGTTTTCCATCATTTGATCTAGACTTCATGAGGTTTATATAAGGCTATGATAGGGACCATGAGGAGGAGTTGGGTCTTGGCCTTCCGATGGATCAGAACCACACAAACTTGATCCATCAATGATGTTCCATTCCACTAGAGGATCATCATGGAACTACCTCACCAACCCCCATAAATTAATATGGGCTCCATATATTATTTGTACATCCATCTCCCCGTGTTTAAGATATCGAATGTCCGTCAATTAATTGATTTACTGACCATCAATTAATTAACATCTAACTCCTCGAGTAGTACCACTCAACCTTATCATCATGTTGACTAAGTCAACCTGCAGGGTTTACATGATGAACCTTATGAGCTCCTCAAGGGGACATCATCAACCTAATATATAGGACACGGATTCCTCCTATAATCAACGGCACACCATGTAAATAATATCACTTCCCAACTTACCAGCCTATTGATTTAATCCATAGAAATCTCACCTGTAAATCAAAGAAATAAATACTAAGTACATGTGCTCGTTATTATATCGGGATTAAGAGCATGTACAACATAATATCCGAGGTCCGATTCAATTATGTAGTCAGCAATAAATTGAATCACCTCTATGTCGGTCCTACTCAATACACCGAGGTGTACTAGTGTAACTCTATGTTCAAGATAAAACAATACCAAGCTACACTACAACCATGCCAATGGTTTGTCCAAAACCATCTTGGTTGTGAGCCTCTACTTATATTCTACAAGGGACTGATAACATGATCTTCTGTGCCGCACCCAGGCACCATGTTATCTACAATGTAAAATATTAGACAATATGCACACATATAAATATAACGTGCAAACAATGATCATGTGATTCTTATTTCAAAATAAAGATGTCCATACAAAAGAGCTAGGCTTTCAGTATACATCCCAACAATCTCCCACTTATACTAAAAGACTATGCTATCCTCTTCATCGCCATACATCCGATTCCCTTCCCTCCACTTGCCTATCAAAGCTAGTAAGGGCCTTAGTGAAAAGGGTCTACTGTGTCATCCTCTCGATGCAATCTAGGCGATGAACTTCTACCTCCTTTACGATCTCTCGTATCAGGTGGTACTTGCACTCTATGTGTTTACTAGCCTTATGGGCTCGTGGTTCCTTCGAGTTTGCAACTGTACCATTATTATCACAATTAATTGTGATAGTTTTGGGCAAACCAGGAATCACATCCAAGTCCATCAGGAAGTTCCTGAGCCATACAGCTTCTTTGGCCGCCTCATAGGCTGCCGCATACACAGCTTACATGGTGGAGTCCGCCACGCATTTCTGCTTGACACTCCTCCATACTATGGCTCCACCTCCCAAAGTAAACACAAACCCTGAGGTAGACTTACTATTATCCCTATCAGATTGGAAATCAGAATCCGTGTAACCCACAGGGAGTAATTGGTTTGCCCGGTAAACTAGCATATAATCCCTAGTCCTTCTCAGGCACTACAATATATGCTTTACCGTAGTTCAATGTCCCTGTCCTGGATTACTCGATATTCACGACCATGCCTACGACAAAGCAAATATCTGGTCTCGTACATAGCATACATTAGGCTTCCTACCGCGGAAGCATAAGGAACTGCCTATATCTCCTCTATCTCCTCAGATGATCTAGGACACATCTTCTTAGATAAAGGAACTCCATGCCTGAAGGGTAGAAAACCCTTCTTGGAGTTTTGTATGCTAAAACGATCCAAAACCATGTCTATGTATGAAGCTTGGGATAAGCACAACAACCTTGATCCCCAAGGTTGTGACCCACTTCTCCCAAGTCCTTCATATCATAACCGCTTGACGACCATACCTTACGCTCGATAACACTTCGATGTTGTCGCCAACCACCAAAATGTCATCTACGATAGTACAAAAATACCACTACGTTTTACATCTCTGATATACACAAGACTCATCCGAACTTTGAATAAATCCATAAGACTGGATTTACCTCCTCAAAGCGGATGTCCCAAGACTTCAAAGCTTGCTTCAGTCCATAAATGGACCGATTAAGCTTACATACAAGATGCTCTTTGCCCTTAGCAATGAATCTCTAGTTGCTACATATGGATGTTTTGCTCAAGACTTCCATAAAGGAAAGCTGTCTTGACATCCTTCTGCCACACCTCATAATCCATATGAGCTGCTATTTATAAGAGCTCCCAGACCTGATTTGAATCCATAGATTCAATCTCAGTATTCATTGCACTTTGCAAAGATGTTGCATCTATATCTTGGATTGCCTCGTCATATGTCCAGGGATCAGGTTCATGTTTGCCAGGGACCAAATCGGAAGATTCTCCCAAGAACATGAATCTATCAGGCTGTCTCACAACCCTCCCACTACGACGAGGTATCACCTGTGTATGCTCTGTGACACGTGGTGCAGTGACATGTGGTATATCCTCTTGTACCGGTGGTACTGAAGTCGGGACTTCCCCTGTCAACTCCTCAAGAACAAAACTACTCGTGGGCTTGTGGTTCATCACATAGTCTTCCTCTAGAAATCTGGCGTTCGTGTTAACGATCACCCTCTGATCTCTAGGACTATAAAACAATCCACCCTTCGTTCCCCTGGGATAGTCAACGAACATGCATATTGCAGAGGTTCCAACTTACGATTCGCCTTCAAAGATATGTGCCGACTCCTTATCCGAATATGTCTTAGACTAGGCTTTCGCCCAGTCCACAATTCTGTGGGAGTAGAAGGCACTGATTCAGATGGAACCAAGTTCAGAATGTATACCGCCGTATCTAGAGCATATCCCCAGAACGAATCTGGCAAGTCAGAATAACTCATCATCGATCTAACCATCTCCATAAGAGTCCTATTCCTTCGTTCTGCTACACCGTTCTGCTGGGGTGTGCCAGGTGCAGACAATTGGGATTGAATCCCAGCCTCTGATAAGTAATTCCTAAACTCTCCCAAGAGGTATTTACCACTACGATCAGATCATAGTGTCATCTTGAATAATTGTCTATGAAAAAGACAAAATATTCAAAACTACCTCTTGCCTGGATAGACATAGGACCATACGAATCAGAATGAACCAATTCCAACACATCTTTGGATCTATACCCCTTGTCCTTGAAAAGGCCTCTTGGTCATCTTACCCTCCAAGCAAGATTCGTAGGTTGGGAGATCTTCCACCACTAATGAACCCAAAGGTCCATCAGTTATCAACCTATTGAATTCTACTTAGGTTAATGTGACCAAGCCTAAGATGCCAAAAGATATGTTTGGTCCATTTTCGAAGGTTCTTTTCTCTTATCGGAATTAGAAGATGAGTTAAAAACTTCTATTTGCAAGTGAGCTTGTGGTTCAAGTTATAAATTTCCTATCTATGTACCTGAATAGATAATGTCCCTATTCCTTTTATAACAAATCTGTCATTAAAAGAAATAGAATATCCATCCATAATAATTTAGAAACTGAAACTAAATTCTTTCTAAATAAAGGTACATAAAGGGAATTTTCCAGAACCAAAGTTTTATTATTTTCAAGAGATAAATAAAACTTCTCCCACTGCAATAGCCGCCACCATCATGGCATTGCCCAAGTAAATGGTAATATCTCCTTTAGCTAGTTGTCGGGTTTCCTGGAACCCCTGCAAAGTATTGCAGACATGATTAGTGGCTCTCGTATCTACACACCAGGTGCGATGAATAACACCGCTAACCATGTTACAACGACAAGACCAAAAGATATACTTTTGTTCTTCTTTGGATTGGGACAGTCTTTCTTCCAATGTCCATCCTGCTAGTAAGTGAAGTACTTGCCTTTTGGCTTTTTCACTCCTCCCTGAGATCCTCCCACCACGTTTGCTCCACCCTGTTTCTCCTTCTTCTTGCCTTTCGGCTTAGAAGTAGAAACCTTTTTGAGCAACCATGGCTTGAGGATACTCTTCGAAGAGTGCATACTAGCAGATAAGACAATATTTGGATTCATTTCCAATCAATATAATTTGGGTACAGTAAGTTTATTTCCTTTAGTATCAAAATAAGTGGACTGAAAGTCATTTTGAAAATCCTAAGAATCACATAGATCATTACTTTAGATTTCAAATATTATTGATTCCTCAAAACAATAAAATTCCGAAATCAACCAACACCTCAAAACACCGAGAATATCGCATGCCACGATAGTGTGGACGTATACGAATTCTACATTTGTAAGAGGAGGTTTTACCCATTAATTTTATTATCTTATCAACCTTACTTTTTGACAAATAAAATTAATAGTTGGTTCCTCTTTGGCCCTACAAATAAAAGCAGTGACTCCGATGGGGAGGATACTTTTTATTTGCATCTAAGTGTGCACCATTACACGATACTAAGGGAATTATCTCGGATTATGTGCCTTACCGATGGGGAAGTACACACGCTCCTAAATAATTTCCTATAAACATTATTTGACCTAGTGATCCGCAAACAAACTCATCCGATGGGGAGGAAGGCACTCAGAGCCGACACGCAAGTTTGTTGCATCACATGTCAAATTGTAATGGAGGCCGCGGGAATTAATTAAAATATCCCTCTCCCACTTAGTAAATTGAAAATGAGGAATTTTCAAGCACACACAACATGCATATAAAACAAATCAGCAATAAATATGGAAAAATTATAATTTTTCCAACTATTATGGCATTGTTCTCCAATATGCATCCCGTCGTGTCGCCACCTTGTCCGCTCCCCCTACGCCATGTACGAGCCATCCGGAGATCCGAGCCGAGAATAAAACCTATTTTATTTTACATCCATCGATCCTATACACCACGAGGGAGTGTACATGAAATCTAGATCGAAAGTAAAATAAAATAAAGAGTGGCTAAACAATGTCGTATTTAATTACAAAAATTAAATACTAATCTAGCCTCATCAACCCCGAGGATTCAAATAATATACATACAATCACACACAAACAACCACATAGACACATATAGCCATAATAGTCGGATCTTATGCATGCAACCAAAAAGTTAGCCTACGCACATCCTACTATTATCCGGCATACTCAATATATGATATGTGCATGAAAGTAACCGAATCCTAAACACACAAAATCGGAAACCGTGGCTCTGATACCATTTGTTGGCAATCGTGCTATTTCTCGGAATGCTCATAGGCTCCCATGTCCCCGGATTAAAATTTTCACTAATGAAAACTAATCCGGATGGGATGAGTTTCCTAAGCACAACCAATTCGTCGTCGTGCTAACGACTCGAGCGATCACTTGAACAAACTAGTTGTTCAAGCAACACAACTCTTCTAGTCGGTTAGCCGCGGAAGAGACGACGGACGGATCGCCGGTTTTTGTGTTTCTTATCGGGGTCCATGATTATACAAATACATACAAATGTAAACTAGTATAATCAACATATACTAACCTAAAGAACTTAAGCTAGCATTTCAATTAAGAATAGAAACATGCAAAGATCATAAATAAAAGTTATAAAACTTTTATACCTCTTGATCTTCTATCGTATGTCCTAACCTCCTTGTAGACTTCGTGTGGGCGAAGATCCTCCACAAGTTGAAGCTTCTTAGATCTTCTTCAATCCAAAGAATGAAGAACTCTCTTTCCCTTCTTGCTTGAGCCAACCACCAATCCACAAAGGATTGATGCCGCCGGCCCCAAGAATAGAGAGAACATAATGGAAACAACCAAGCAACCGAACTAGGGACAAACCCTAGCTCCTAGTGCCGCCGGCCAAGAGGAAAACAAAGGGAAAAGAGGAATAGGTTGGGCACCACCAAAGGTATAGGAAAAAGGATAGGAACCGGCCAACACCCTAGGAAGAAGAAGAACACTTACCCTATAGTTGCCACCTACCTTA
Source organism: Wurfbainia villosa (assembly GCA_025175895.1). NCBI lineage: Eukaryota > Viridiplantae > Streptophyta > Magnoliopsida > Zingiberales > Zingiberaceae > Wurfbainia > Wurfbainia villosa. The sequence goes on from CM045995.1 coordinate 32,592,890, forward strand.
CCTTCCAAACCCTAGCCGCCCAACCAAGCTTCCTTTGGATTTCTTGCCGCCCAAGGTAGAGGAAGAGAAGGTAGTGGTCGGCCACCCCTTAGAAGGAAGAAGATGAGCCCTTCCCCTATAGTTGCCGCCCAACCATAACTTCCAAACATAGCCGCCTAATCCAAAGAGCCAAACCCTAATCTAATTAGGGTTTCCTCCATAGGTTTCTTGCCGCCTAAGCATGGTGGAGAGGAGAGATCTAGGAGCTAGCCACCTCCAAGGAAGAAGACAAGCTCATCCATAGGTTGCCGCCCCCTCTAGCTCCACCACCTTGGCCGCCCAACCTAAGGAACCAAAACCCTAATTAGGGTTTCCTCCTTGAGGTTGCTTGCCGCCCAAGTAATGCTAGGCAAAACCCTAATTTCCTTAGCATCCATCATGAACCATCCAAAAAACTTAGTTGCCGCCCAACCCATGCTCCCTTATATAGAACTTAGGAGAAAATTGGTTATTGATGAGGTAGCCAAAAATATAGGAACTAATTCCCAATTTTCTTGCCGCCCCCTTTATCCAACCTTTCCTCTCCCTTTTATATAGAGTTAGGTTTAGGCCTTGGTTTAATCTCCACTGTCGGTTCTAGGGTTTTAATCTCAACCGTCGGATTTTGAGATTTAATCTCAACCGTCGGTTCTAGGAAATAATCCCAACCGTCGGATCTAGAGATTTAATCTCAACCGTCGGTTCTAGGAATTTAATCCCAACCGTCGGATCTAGATATTTAATCTCAACCGTCGGTTCTAGGAATTTAATCCCAACCGTCGGATCTAGAGATCTAATCTCCACCGTCGGTTCTAGGGATTCAATCCTAACCGTCGGATCTAGAGATTTTTTTTCCATCATTTGATCTAGACTTCATGAGGTTTATATAAGGCTACGATAGGGACCATGAGGAGGAGTTGGGTCTTGGCCACCCGATGGATCGGAACCACACAAACTTGATCCATCAATGATGTTCCATTCCACTAGAGGATCATCATCGAACTACCTCACCAACCCCCATAAATTAATATGGGCTCCATATATTATTTGTACATCCATCTCCCGTGTTTAAGATATCGAATGTCCACAATTAATTGATTTATCTGACCATCAATTAATTAACATCTAACTCCTCGAGTAGTACCACTCAACCTTATCATCATGTTGACTAAGTCAACCTGCAGGGTTTACATGATGAACCTTATGAGCTCCTCAAGGGGACATCATCAACCTAATATATAGGACACGGATTCCTCCTATAATCAACGGCACACCATGTAAATAATATCACTTCCCAACTTACCGGGCATATTGATTTAATCCATAGAAATCTCACCGTAAATCAAAGAAATAAATACTAAGTACATGTGTCCGTATTATATCGGGATTAAGAGCATGTACAACATAATATCCGAGGTCCGATTCAATTATGTAGTCAGCAATAAATTGAATCACCTCTATGTCGGTCCTGCTCAATACACCGAGGTGTACTAGTGTAACTCTATGTTCAAGATAAAACAATACCAAGCTACACTACAACCATGCCAATGGTTTGTCCAAAACCATCTTGGTTGTGAGCCTCTACTTATATTCTACAAGGGACTGATAACATGATCTTCTGTGCCGCACCCAGGCACCATGTTATCTACAATGTAAAATATTAGACAATATGCACACATATAAATATAACGTGCAAACAATGATCATGTGATTCTTATTTCAAAATAAAGATGTCCATACAAAAGAGCTAGGCTTTCAGTATACATCCCAACAGTGACTTCCCCTCTCAATTCCACAAGAACAATCTTACTCATGGGCTTGTGGTTCATCACATAGTCTTCCTCTAGAAATCTGTCGTTCGTGATAACGATCACCCTCTCATCTCTAGGACTATAGAACAAACAATCTTTCATTCCTCTAGGATAGCCTACGAACATGCGCACTTCTGTACGAGGTTCCAACTTACCAACATCTTCCTTCAGCACAAGTGCTGGACTCCCCCAAATTCGAATATGTCTCCGATTGGGCTTTCGCCCAGTCCACAATTTTGTTGGAGTAGAATACATTGATTTAGATGGTACCAAGTTCAGAATATACACTGTCATATCCAGAGCATACCCCTAGAACAAATCTGACAACTCAGAATAACTCATCATCAATCTAACCATCTCCATAAGAGTCCTATTTGTTCGCTCTGCTACACTATTCTGCTGGGGTGTGCCAGGTGCATACAATTTGGATTGAATCCCAACCTCTGATATGTAATTCATATACTCTCCCAAGAGGTACTCACCACCACAATCAGATTGTAGTGTCTTGATACTTTTACCTTGACGTTTCTCTACATCAGCCTTGAATTCTTTGAACCTATCAAAGCATTCAGACTTGTCGCACATCAAGTAAATGTATCCATATATTGAATAATCATCTATAAAATAGACAAAATATGCAAAACCACCTCTAGCCTAGATAGACATAGGACCACATAAATCAGAATGAACCAATTCCAACACATCTTTGGCTCTATACCCCTTGGCCTTAAAAGGCCTCTTGGTCATTTTACCTTCCAAGCATGATTCGCAGGTTGGGAAATCTTCCACCACTAATGAACCCAGAGGTCCATCAGCTATCAACCTTTGAATTCTACTTAGGTTAATATGACCTAACCTGAGATGCCAAAGATATGTTTGGTTCATTTTCGAAGGTTCTTTTCTCTTATTAGATTTAGAAGATGAGTTATTTACTTCTATTTGCATCATGGGAGATTTTGGTTCAAGTGTATATAAATTGCCTACCAACGCACCAGAATAGATAATCTCCCTATTCCTTTTTATAACAACTCTGTCATTAAAAGAAATAGAATATCCATCCAAAAATAATTTAGAAATTGAAATTAAATTCTTTCTAAATAAAGGTACATAAAGACAATTTTTCAGAACCAAAATTTTATTCCTATCATAAGATAAATAAACATATCCAACTGCTACAACCGCCACCTTCGTAGCATCGCCCAAGTAAACGGTAATCTCCCCCTCATCTAGTCATCTGGTTTTCTGGAACCCCTACAAAGTATTGCAGACAAGATTAATGGCTACCGTATCTACACACCAGATGCCTGTAGATAACACCGATAAACATGTTTCAATGACTAGACCAAAAGATATACTTTTGTTCTGCTTCTAGTTGGGGCAGTCCTTCTTCCAATATTCAGTCTGCTTACAAGTGAAGCATTTGCCTTTTGGCTTCTTCACTCCTCCCAGCACCTTTGCCCCACCATGTGTTTTCTTCTTCTTGCCTTTCGGCTTAGAAGTAGAAACCTTTTGGGCAACCATGGGCTGAGCCTAAGCCCTCTAATAAAAAAGCCCCTCTGTCACCTAGACTTTTGTCAGAAGCTCTGCCAATGAATACAACCTTTTATTCAAGTTGTAGTTCAGGGAAAACTGCTCAAAACTCCTAGGTAGAGACTGGAGAATGATATCAACCTGGGTTTCCCCATCGATCTCAGCTCCAAGGACTTCCAGCTCATTCAAATGAGGCATCATCTTAAGAACATGATCCCTCACAGGTGTTCCCTCGATCATGGTGGTCATCATCGAGTTCCTCATTGCTTCTTGCCCAATAGCCCAATTCTGCTGTTCGAAAAGCTCCTTAAGATTGAGCATCATGTCATAAGCAGTGGGCATGGCTTGATGCTGATGTTGCAATACATTTGACATAGAAGCCAAAATGTAACACCGCGCCATCTCATTGGCCTTAATCCACTTCTTATAACTCTCCTTCTCCTTTCCCCTAGAATCATTCGAAGGTTTAGGAGGACACTCTTCGAAGAGTACATACTTGTACTCCTCAGCAGTCAAGATAATATCAAGATTCTTTTTCCAATCATCATAATTGGTTCCAGTAAGTTTATTCTCTTTTCGTTTCAAAGCATGCGGGTTTAAAGTCATTTTTGAAAAATCTAAGAATCACATAGATCAAAACATTAGATTTCAAAAAATTATTGATTCCTTAAATAATAAAATTTTAAAATCAACCAACACCTCACCTCAAAATACCGAGAATATCGTATGCCACGATCATGAGGACGTATACGAATTCTACATTTATAAGAGGAGGTTTTATCCATTAATTTTACTATCTTGTCAACCTAACATTTTGACAAATAAAATTAATAGTTTGTTCCTCTTCGTCCCTACAAATAAAAGCAGTGATTCCGATGGGGAGGATACTCCTATTTGCATCTAAGTGTGCACCATTACTTGGTACCAAGTGTTGGGATGTATACTGAAAAGTCTATCTTTTGTATGAACATCTTTATTTTTAAAATAAGAATCACATGATCATTGTTTGCATATTTATGGTTATGCATATTGTCTAATACATTACATTGAAGATAACATGGTGTGTGGTGTCACACGGAAGATCATGTTATCAGTTCCTTGTAGAGTATAAGTAAAGGCTCAAAACCGAGATGGTTGATGTGAGCAAAACATATAGCATTTTAGGAGTAGTTTTTGCTCACATCTTGTTATATTTTGGGTTAGTTTCATGCACATGTTACTCTATTCTTGCACGCATTGCCTATTTTCTGGTTCGGAGGTATGCTCGTTGTACTTTTGTGTGTAGGTTAGCTTTTCTGGTGATAAAGACATGTTTTCGAAGCAAAAGGACTTTCGTAGCTAGACACAGAGTGGGACATGGCCAGGGCATGTGGATTCACACGGCTGTGTCCGATGGGCGAAGAACAGCACCCCAGGGCCGCACATGGCTTTGCCGTGTCGCGGCCCAACGGATTTGAACGACTAGGGCTTTTTCCAAATTTTGCAGTGGTCTGAGGCGATGTCTATATAAGGATGGCTCCGTCCAAACTCTAGGGGGGAGGAACGACAGCTAGAATGGCATGCCGAAGCCCTAAAAAGCTTCACTAAGTCACAGCGAGGAGGAGGAACGCCACCAGAGGTCCTCAACTTGCAATACAACGCCGGAGAGAGGATCACGAAGCAATGTAATCTCTATTTTTGCGCTCTCTTTCTATTGTAATCGAACATAAACATGTTTTGTGATTCTTCCTTCGTGTTTATGGAGTAGAACTTTCGATTCTAGGATTAGGGAGTAGCTTGTGTACATAGACAATGTTGGTTCACATTAAATTCTGGCCATAAGTTTAAATTGACAATTGGTAGTTGCTCTTTATTATATCTACATGTATTTGGCTTTCTTTCGGCTGTGCTTAGGTGATACAAGGTGGTGATAGCCCTCGCAATCTAGATTTAGGAGGTTTGATCAAGGAACCTGGGGGTAAACCTGACCTACCGTAACTGCGGGGAGAAAGTGGCGGTGGAATCTGAAATGATCCACCACAAGGATTGATTTGGCATCCTCGTACCCTCTATCCCATCCTATTTGGGCGAGGATAGCTCCCGCTGAATGCGGCGGCTCTGCAGGAGAGTGTATGATGTCCATTCATAAAAAACGTAGGTAGAAGTTTAGACGATGCCAATTCACAACATTGTTATATGGTATACAAGTGAAACCGAAGTCCTAGCATCGCCTTTTAAGACCCCGGCACCCTCTTTTCCTCATCCATATGACACTGCACAGAGTAGTGTCCACCGATAGTCCTCACCAACCAACTCTCTCTTAGAGATCACGTCCGAACAATCACAACCACATAGTGTATTTGTACTCGAATCCCAGTCCCTGTGGGATCGATAATCTTTATTATTTGACGACATCCATACACTTGTGGGTGTTGAGCGCGAGCGCGCACTTTGAGTCCATGATTGTATCTGTCGCATAATTTGAGGATGTGTCCATGCGTATAAAGTTTTTGGCGCCGTTGTCGGGGACTGTCCATTCGATATCAAATCGAATAGTGGTAGATTTGATCGAACTTAGGATTAGATTATTTTCTTGCTTTATTTTCTTATTAGTTACTTTATTTGCTTTAGTTTTATTCTCCATATTTAGATTTAGTTTTTATTCTTCAGTAGTAGTTTCCTGTTTACTTATTGCATCTTAGGTTTTTATTTGCTAGATTTATTTATTTTCTGCATTTAGCATTAGGTTAGCACTCATAACTTTTTGGTTTGGTTCTACACTGTGAGAGATGTTAATACAAGTCGTTCGACCCTTGAAGGATTACATCGCGCCTAAACGAAAGGCCTGGAACTCCTGCATTGTTATTTCCTGAATTCCGGCAGCAAGCTGGGAAATAAACCCTGCATTAATTGCTCACATTAAAAGAAAACAATTTGGAGGGACTCAGATTGAGGAACCCTATCTACACCTTGAGAAATTCTTGCCTTACTGCAGAACGGTTCAATATGAAGGAGTCCAAGTAGAGGCCATCAAGCTTATTATGTTCCCATTCTCACTGAAAGGAGGGGCTAAGCAATGGATATGCACGCTACCCGAAGGAAGCATAACGATGTGGGAACAAATGGAAAACACCTTCCTAATAAAATTCCCCCCCCCCCCCCCCCACACACATAAAATAGCCTACTTTAGGGACAAAATCCTTTCATTTGAGCAAGGACAAGAAGAGACTCTGGTTGAAGCATGGAAAAGGCTACAAGGGATGGTGATTTCCTGTCCGCACCATGGATTACAAGAGTGGTTACTCCTCCATATTTTTTATTCTTGAATAACTAACACATCGAAAGAACTCTTGGACATAGTCGTAGGGGGCGTGCTGATGAAAAAGAGCACAAACGATGCATATAGCATTATAGAGACAGTGGTAGGGACTCTCGAAATATGGGTTAACAATGAGCAACACTTTAAGGGGGATCTTCCGATCAAGGGGATAGATAGTACTGAAGTAGTCTACCAAGTGTAGGGAGAGGATGGAGAAAGAGAGTATTTGACGGAAGAAGACTCTGTATCCTCCAAATCTAAAGAAGAAGGAGAATCGGGGGAGGTGGCAGAAGAAAAACACACAGGGCTTGAGATGAAGGCACTTTCCCCCAGTCTAAAGTACAAATTTCTAGGCACACTTGCAACCCATCCGGTGATCATAAACGCCAATTTGAGTAAAGAAGAGACAAGGAAATTGTTGGAGGTGTTCAGAACATATAAAAAAGTGTTGGGGTATACCATCGATGACATAAAAGGGGTAAGCCCGTCTCTGTGCATGCATAGGATAGTACTTGAGGACGGGTGTAAGTCAACCATTGAGCGCCAAAGGCGACTTAACCCTCATTTTCAGGATGTGGTGAAAAAGAAAGTACTTAAGCTCTTGGACGCCGGAATAATATACCCAATTTTAGATAGTGAGTGGGTGAGTCCCGTACATGTAGTCTCAAAGAAAGGCGGTACTATAGTAGTCGAGAATGAGGAGAACGAATTAATTATGGTTCGAATGGTAACAGGGTGGAGAATTTGCATAGATTATCGTAAACTAAACAAAGAAACAAAGAAGGATCATTTTCCACTTCCGTTTATCGACCAGATGTTGGAATGCCTAGCTAAACATTCCTATTTTTGCTACCTTGATGGGTACTCAAGATTTTTCCAAATCCCAATCAACCCGAAAGACCAAGAGAAGACCACTTTCACCTGCCCGTACGGAACATTTGCATACAGACGGATGCCCATTGGCCTGTGAAATGCTCCAGCCACCTTCCAACGTTGTATGACAGCCATCTTTTCGGATATGATCGAACAAATTATGGAGGTTTTCATCGATGATTTTTCAGTCTACGGAACAAGTTCGATGCATGTGTAAGTAATTTGGAAAGGGTTTTGCAAAGGTGTGAGGATAATAGCTTGGTGCTGAATTGGGAAAAATGCCACTTCATGGTGACTGAAGGGATAGTTCTAGGGCATAAGATATCAAGGAATGGTATCAAAGTACACAAGGCGAAAGTCGAAGTAATAGAGAAATTGCTGCCACTTAGGGATGTAAAGGGGGTTCGAAGCTTTCTTGGGCATGCGGGTTTCTATCGAAGGTTTATAAAGGATTTTTCCCAGATAACTAGACCACTGACAAATCTACTAGCTAAAGACATGGGCTTTATTTTTGATCATAAATGTTTAGTGGCATTTGAGGGAATAATGAAAGCCCTAGTAACATCTCCGATAATTTAGTCGCCTGACTGGAGCCTACCATTTGAGATCATCTATGATACTAGTGATTATGTAGTGGGGGCGGTCTTAGGGAAACGGAAGGAGAGAAAATTACATGCCATTCACTACGCCAGTAAGACCCTGAACGAGGCACAAATTAACTACACCACGATTGAGAAGGAATTACTAGCAGTTGTGTTCACATTCGACAAGTTCAAACAGTACTTGGTACGTTAAAAAGTAGTGGTATACACTGACCATGCTGCAGTTCGTTACTTGCTAAACAAGAAGGATGCAAAACCCCGCCTTATTCGCTGGATTTTATTACTTCAAGAATTTGATGTAGAAATAAGGGATAAAAAGGGGACAGACAATGTCGTGGCAGACCACCTATCGCGCATGCACATAGACCATATGATAGAGGAAGGAGACAATGCTCAAATAGATGATGCTCTGTGGGATGATACCCTAATGACTATTAAGGTCACCACCCCCTGGTATGCAGATTTGGTTAATTTTCTTGCGGGAAGAGTGATACCACCAGAATTCACGACCCAACAATGGAAAAGATTCTTTTTCGAAGTTCGGCAATACGTATGAGATGACCCCTTCCTATTCAGAAAGTGTGCGGACAACGTCTATCGGAGGTGCGTGTCGGAAGAGCATGTGGAGACCATCCTTTTTTACTTACATTCTTCCGCATATGGGGGTCATGCCGGAATTGCAAAAACGGCTGTGAAAGTACTTCAGTCAGGATTCTACTGGTCTAGTTTGTTTAGGGATACGCGCAACTATGTAGCTTCCTATTATCGGTGTTAGAGTATAGGAAATATAGGAAGGAGATATGAAATGCCGGCAATCACCATATTAGAAGGAGAACTTTTCGACGTATGGGGAGTGGATTTCATGGGACCCTTTCCCATTTCCGATGGAAACAGATAGATCCTAGTCGTGGTAGACTACGTCTCCAAATGGGTGGAGGCCATGGCGTCACCCCATTGTGATGCTAAGAATGTAATAAAGATGTTCAAAATAAACATATTCCCTTGGTTCAGAGTCCCTCGAGTAGTAATCAGTGATGGAGGATCCCACTTTATTGAAAAATAGTTTGAAAAATTGCTACATAAGTATGGGGTGATCCACAGAGTCTCAACAGTGTACCACTCGCAAACTAGCGGGCAGGTGGAAATTTCGAATCAGGAAATCAAAAGTATCCTAGAGAAAATGGTAGTGGCATCAAGGAAAGATTGGGCACCGAAACTGGATGATGCTCTTTGGGCTTGCCGCATGGCTTACAAGACTCCGATAGGCATGACCCCATTCCGCTTAGTCTACGAGAAGCCTTGAATCTTCTCGTTGAATTAGAAAACAAAGCCTTCTGGGCAATTAAGAAACTCAACTTAGACTACGGCGCTGCGGGAGAGAAAAGGAAACTGCAGTTAAGCAACACTACAAAAAAAATAGTAATTTGGGACAAATTTAGCGACGAATTTAAAAAAAAATTTGTTGCAAAAAAAATTTGCGACGAATTTAGCGACAAAAATTTTTTTGTTGGGAATAAAGCGTCGCAAATATTAGCGACAAAAATAGCGACGAATTTTTTGCGACGAATTTTAGCGACGAAAATTAGGGACGAATTTTAAAATTCGTCCCTAATTTTGTTGCAAAAGTTACCCCGATTTTCCAAATTCGTCGCAGAATTCGTCGCAAAATTTTGCGACGAATTAATGTTTTCGTCGGAAATTTTCGCAACGAATTAAGTAATTCGTTGGTAAATTTGCGACTGATACAAATTCGTCGCAAAATTCGTCGCAAAAAATTAATTTTTGCGACGAATAAATTTTTTCGTTGGTAATTTTCGCGACGAAAAAAGGAATTCGTTGCTAAATTTGCGATGTTTCCAAATTCGTCGCAAAATGCGTCGCAAAAATTTTGCGACGAATTCGTTTTCCGTTGCAAATATTTGCGACGAAATAAAATTCGTTGCAAAATTCGTCGCAAATTTCGTTGCAAAATTTGTCGCAGATTGGATTCGTTGCTAAATTAAATCAGAATTTGCGTGAAATTTAAATTTAAATTTCATCGCAAAGTTCGTCGCAGATTTATCGAGATTTAGCAACGAATTGGGATATTTGTCGCTAAATTTGTCGCAAAAGAAAAAAAATTTTGACAGCTTTATTCCGTTTCGATATTCTATCGTATATACAAATTATCACACACACACAACAAAACACAATAAATTCAATACAAACAAAACACACATACATTCAATACAAACAAAACACACATACATTCAATACAACAAAATAATAAGCAACATTCCAACAAAAGATATCCAAATAAAAAGTTATATCTTACAAAAATTCAAACATCAACATAGTTATGATATACAAATAACAATGTCCACAAAAGATCTCAACACATGGTGAAAAAAAGAAAATCTGGTAAGCAATTGGGCGCCGACATTCTTCTACCTGCATTAGAAAAGAAACAAACAGCAAAAAGTAGCATACATTAAAAAAAACTATATACTAACACGAAAATAAATATGCAAAAACTTACAATGATGTGCAATTTCAACCACCATAAGGATTGACTTCATAGATTATTCCTGTTTAAAGCAAAATAAAAAACTCAACATTACTAGCTGCGAAATTTAAAAACTCTTGCAACCCACTCATAAATTCATCAGTTAAACCCCGACGTTCAGGTAAATTCCTATTATACATCCAACTCCTTTCACGCTGCATTTTGTCTGTTTTCAATCAATTATATTATTATCAACTCCTAGAAATTACAATAATACGAATATAAAGTTAGTTCACATATGAATTCACTATGTTTAACAATCTTTAAACAGAGACAAAGAAAGACTAGCATAGAGAAAAAGAAATTCACTATAAAAAACAGAGGACTTTTATTACTTTAGGATAAACATTAAAGAATTACTTTAATGTTCATTTTTCCCTTTCCCTAACGTGTTCCTTGATCTCCAATATCACTTTATTTTCAGCTCACGAGTAGCATGACCTTCTTGACACCAGTACTACTGGAACTAGTAAACTATCAGTAATTGTTACAGGAGTAAAAATGTTTCTAGGGCATTCAATTAAAAAAAACAGAAATTTTCAAGATCTTATGTAAAGCATACATGTAGAGGAGTTAAGTAACTTGAGAGACAGAAATCAAACAAACCAGGTGTATAAAATTAATTGTATAACAATTAATTATATATTTTAATTAATACAACAACCAAGCCTTATCACAAATTTAGTTGTTGTATATATTTTGATTAATAATAGAATTAAATATAATAATTAATTGTATATTGTAATTTATCTGTATTAATTGATACATATAATTTAGAAATTATGAATATACTAATATTAGTATCAATATTTAATATACACAAAGTATTATTTAATTTGGATTTCAGAAAACCCTATGGGTTGATTTTACAAAGTGCTACAAGAAATAATATTCCCCTCATATGACATTGCTTTTGGTATTAACAAAGAATGTTTGTAACAATTTGTACTTTATTGTTCTTAAATGTTAATGCAAATAAACTTTTAATTTATATACACATTTTTTTAAATTATGTCTTGAAACCTTAACGCCATGGCATCGTCCAATATTGAAATTGTAGCATCCTTTTAAGTGATCGAAACTCAACAAAAAGTCAAGATTCCAAACCTTTGCCTAAATTATTAACAAAGAGCCCATTCTAGACTCGCATCTTGACATGGTGTTTTTAAAAGCTTCAAATGCTTGACCTCCTACTTTGTTAAGAAGTTGAGTCATGACTCACAAACTATCTGATCTTAACAGACCACTGGGTTGTCTGCAAAGTTATTCCTCTGGTTGTATCTAGAAATTTTGAATCACCTTGTATAACATCCAATGTAATATTCTTTGATTTTCCTATATTTCTATGATTGGTTCTACTAGTCTAATTATATCTATTAGTTATCTTTGAACACGTCTATACTATGAACTTATTTTCTCTTGTTTTGTCATCCAAACCTCCTCTGAGCAAATCTGATTTAGTAACCGCTTAAAAAGTTTAAGCTATTAAGAAAGAGATCAATCTACACTGTAAGCATCTAGTATTTGTTATTGGTCACAAGTGTGCAAGTAGTTCCAATGTAAACAAACGTATGGTTGCAGCATCGACCGCATGTAGCTACTTTTTGGTACAAATGAAAAAAGAGAATTGCAGTTTACCTCCAGATATGTTGCGGCGTGGTCGCGGCCGTGGTCGTGGCGGTAAGTGGCGTGGTCGCGGTGGCGGCCGTGGCGTGTCATGGCGCGTCGCGGCGTGTCATGGGGCGGCGTGGTCGTGGTAGCGGCGTGGCGCGGCGGTCAGAGTCTCGACAGCGGCGGGTGGATCGCGGCGGACGGCCGGCGCGGCTCTGGCCGGCTTCTTGGCGCCCTCATGGCCTACGGCGGGCGGGCTCGCGATCATTGGGGGCCGGGCGACGAGGGCCGTCAGCGGCCTCGCGGCCGTGCCGGCAGAGGCGCGGCTGGCTGGCGACCTCATGGCCGGGACGGCGCTAGCTCGCGGCTTTAGAGGGCACGCAGACCACCGAGGATAGCGGCCGGGCCAGCCGCTGCGGGCTCCGGCCGGGGCCGGCGGTTCGTGGCGAGACGACGTCTCGCGACGACCCAGCTCTCGGCGCGCGCGAAGAGCGGCGGAGGCTCTCGCCCGCAGAGCGAAAGAAGCGCGGCGGAGGCTCTCGTCTTGGAAGAAGCGTCGCTGGCGGAGGCTCTCGGCGCTGTGAACCGAGCGTGGCCGGAGGCTCGCGAGGACTTGTGGGATTAGGGCATCGGGCGGAAAAAAAGGCTAACTTTGCAACGAATCTTTGGATTCGTTGCAAATTCTAGCGAATCCAAAGATTCGTTGCAAATATTTTAAAAAAATTAAAACATTTCTTAACTAATTTTTTAATTTTTTTAAAAATTTTTGCAGCAATTTGAGGATTCGTTGCAAAAATTTTGCAACGAATCTATTATTCGTTGCAATTTTGCAACGAATTTGAGGATTCGTTGCAAATTTGCAACGAATCATAGATTCGTTGCAAATATTTTTTTAAAAAAAAATTAAAACATTTGAAAACGTTAATTATTTCTTTAATATATTTTTTTATAAATTTAAAAGTTTGCAACGAATCTGTGATTCGTTGCAAATATTTTGCAACAAATCCATAAATTCGTTGCAAATTTGCAACGAATCCATAAATTCGTTCGTGGCCGGCCGGTCGCTATCGGCTTGGCCGGGGCCACGCGGCCGACGAGGGCGCGCAACCTCGCGGCCGTCGATGGTCTGTGCGTCGTCGGCGTCGTCGGTCGACCTAGTGACCTCGGCCTCAGTGGCCCGGCTCGGGTGCGGGCCGGCGGGCCGCACCATTGGAGGCGGGTCATGGCGAGCAGCGTGCTGAGGCGAGGAAGACCGGCGGCGTGGAGGGGAAAGGTTAGGGGTCGATCGTGCGCGAGAAGATGGGAAAAAATTAGGGCGGGGGGTAAGTTTATTAAATTTTGCAACGAATCGTGGAATTCGTTGCTAATTTTTAGCGAATCCCGGATTCGTTGCAAAATTTTTTAAAAAAAAATTTAAGTTTTTAAAACGTTAATTTTTTTTTAATATTAATATCAAATTAGCAACGAATCCTAGGATTCGTTGCTAAATTTAGCAACGAATACTAGGATTCATTGCTAATTTGCAACGAATCCTGGATTCGTTGCTAATTTGCAACGAATCCTGGATTCGTTGCTAATTTGCAATGAATCCTAGGATTCGTTGCTAATTTAGCAATGAATATAGGATTCGTTGCTAAATTTAGCAACAAATCTAGGATTCATTGCTAAATTTAGCAACGAATCTAGGATTCGTTGCTAATTTGCAACGAATCCTAGATTCGTTGCTAAATTAGCAACGAATCCTAGGATTCGTTGCAAATTAGCAACGAATCCAGGATTCGTTGCAAATTAGCAACGAATCCTAGTATTCGTTCCTAAATTTTAAAAAAGAAAATTTAAAGTTTTTAAAACGTTAATTTTTTTTATATTAATATTAACTTTGCAACGAATCCACTGATTCGTTGCAATTTAGCAACGAATCCTGGATTCGTTGCAATTATTTGCAACGAATCCTGGATTCGTTGCAATTTTTGCAACGAATCCTGGATTCGTTGCTAAATTTAGCAACGAATCCACGGATTCGTTGCAAATAATTGCAACGAATACGTGGATCCGTTGCAATTTTGCATCGAATTCTGAATTCGTCGCTAAATTTAGCGACGAAATTTATTTCGTCGCAAATTGGCGACGAAACATAAAATCCGTCGCTATATTAGTTGCAGATTTGCAACGAAAATAATTCATTGCTAAATTTCGTTGCCAAAAAATAGTTTTTTTGTAGTGTGAATTGGACAAAATTCGAAGAGATGCGTACGAGCATGCTAAGGCATACAAGGAAAGAACAAAGAAATGGCATGACCAACACATCTTGAGAAAGGAGTTTGAGAAAGGAGACTTAGTTCTCCTGTATAACTCCATGTTAAAACTTTTCCCAGGAAAACTAAAATGAAGGTGGTCAGGACGTTTCGAGTAAAAAGGGTATACCCCTAAGAGGCAGTGGACATATGGAGTAGAGAATCGGGGGAGATCAAGGTAAATGGACAACGATTGAAGAAGTATCTATGGGAGTCCACAAATCCCGAGACGGATGAATGGAGGTTCACTGAACCACCAGAGTCGAGTTGATAGAAGAGTGTGATCGAGCAAAATGACCTTAAACAAAGTGCTTCTTGGGAGGCAACCCAAGTTTAGTTGTAGATTTCCCTTTTTCTATTGCATGAATGTGTTAGATTTTAGTTTTGATTTTCATCACATTTAGATTTAGGAGTAGAAAAGAACTTTGCTAGGATAAAATGAAACCCATATTAGTCTACACGGCGAAGTGTATCAACAAATTCGGGCCATGGTGCATAAATGGGCGAAAAAAGGGGACACACAGCCTGGCCATGTGTTTTCCCACGGTCGTGCCCGCTTGACCATAGGTGCACACGGCCTGGCTGTGTGTTTTCACACGGTCGTGGTGCACGAGGTTAAAAGGGGCGAGCCGTGTGTTTTCACCTCATTTACGCCGTGTGCTTCAAAAGTTCTTGCCCTAGCCATGTGATTTCGCTTTCCCCTTCCTCTAGAAGAATTTTCAACCTCTTTAGAAGCCAAAAGGAGCAAGGATGAGGAGGACCAAGACCATAGCATCCCGATCCTGTGCCTTGGAGCGACGAACAAGAAGAGTCGACGCTCCTCAAGCTCCGGAAGAGGGTAATGCCCTACCCCCGCTACTTTTTCGCAATAATGAATATAGAGATAGGTTCAATATGCTCTTTACTCGTAAACTTACTGCTACTAGGTACTTAGATGAGAATTTGCTAGCATCTTTAGGGTTGTTAGGTGATATGCAAACCCTATTTGCAAAAATGGGGTGGGATGAGATTATGGGAATAAGGCACCTAACCTACCCTAGGATAGTTTTGGAATTTTTGAGTTCTTTATAGGCGAAAGTTTTTAACGGGTAGAGAGAGTGAGGAGGGTAGGATAACTTTTAGACATTTTAATATTGAGCATTAGAGGACCCTTCACCAATGGAACTCATGCTTTGGCTTACCAAGTGGGGGGGGGGGTGTAGGGAGTTGCTTCGGAGGCTCATTGGCTCCCATGTCCCTGGATTAAAATTTTCACTAATGAAAGAATTAATCCGGATGGGATGAGTTTTCTTAGCACAACCAATTCATCGTCGTGCTAACAACTTGAGTGATCACTTGAATAAACTAGTTGTTCAAGCAACACAACACTTCTAGTTGGTTAGCCGCGGAAGAGACGACGGTCGGATCGCCGGTTTTTGTGTTTGTCTTCGGGGTCCATGATTATACAAAATATATACTAATGCACACTTGTATAATCAACACATAAAAGAACATGCTAAGATCAGAATATAAAGTTGTAAAACTTTTATACCTTACGATCTTCTACCGTATGTCCTATCCTCCTCGTGGACGACGTGTGGGCGAAGATCCTCCACGAGTAGAAGCCTTCTAGATCGCGTTCTTCTCTTCCTTGTTCGCTGCGAACAAAGAGAAGAACAAAATAAAAAACTCATCCTTTCTAGAAGCGACCACCAATCAAAAGAGCTCGATGTAACTGCTAGCCAAGGAGTGAATGGATGAGTGTCGGCCAACTTGTTGCAATGTTGCCGTCGGCCACCTAGAAGTTGTAGAAGTCCCGGCCACCAAGGAGTTGGAGAACCGCCGGCCACCAAGGAGCAAAGGAGGAGGAAGAGAGGAGCACCGACAATGGATGAGAAGAGGATGAGGGGCGCCGGCCAAAACCCTAGGGAGAACCAAGCTTGCCGCCCACTTTTAGCCGCCCAAAACCCTAGCTCCTCTAGGGTTTGTTGCCGCCCACTTTGAGATGTGCAAAACCCTAATTTCCAATTGAACCACTTCTCTTATTGCCGCCCAACCTAAGCCCTCTATTTATAGAATTGGGCTTAAGCCTCCTTTAATCTCCACCGTCGGATCTAGGGATTTAATATCGACCGTCGGATCTAGGGTTTTATACCAACCGTCGGATCTAGGGTTTCATCCCAACTGTCGGATCTAGGATTTCATCCCAACCGTCAGATCTAGGGTTTCATCCCAACCGTCGGATCTAGGGTTTCATCCCAACCGTCGGATCTAGGGATTTAATCCCAACCGATGGTTCTAGAGTTTTGTTTTACATTCTTGGATCTAGATTTCATGAGGATTATATTAGGCTACGATAGAGACCATAAGGAGGAGTTGGATCTTGGCCACCCGATGGATCGGAACCACACAAACTTGATCCATCAATGATGTTCCATTCCACAAGAGGATCATCATTGAACTACCTCACCAACCCCCATAAATTAATATGGGCTCCATATATTATTTGTACATTCATCTCCCCGTGTTTAAGATATCGAATGTTCGTCAATTAATTGATTTACTGACCATCAATTAATTAGCATATAATTCCATGAGTAGTACCACTCAACCTTATCATCATGTTGACTAAGTCAACCAGCTGGGTTTACATGATGAACCTTATGAGCTCCTCAAGGGGACATCATCAACCTAATATATAAAACATGGTTTCCTCCTATAATCAATGGCACACCATGCAAATAATATCATTTCCCAACTTACCGGGCATATTGATTTAATCCATCTAAATCTCACCCTCTGGTAAATCAAAGAAATAAATATTAAGTACATGTGCCCGTTATTATATCGGGATTAAGAGCATGTACAACATAATATCCGAGGTCCGATTCAATTATGTAGTCAGCAATTAATTGAATCACCTCTATGTCGGTCCTGCTCAATACACCTAAGTGTACTAGTGTAACTTTATGTTCAAGACAAAACAATACCAAGCTACACTATAACCATGCCAATGGTTTGTCCAAAACTATCTTTGTTGTGAGCCTCTACTTATATTTTACAAGGGACTGATAACATGATCTTCTATGCCACACCAAGCACCATGTTATCTACAATGTAAAATATTAGACAATATGCACACACATATAATAAATATATAAAGTGCAAACAATGATCATGTGATTCTTATTCCAAAATAAAATGTTCATACAAAAAGAGCTAGGCTTTCAGTATACATTCCAACAATCTCCCACTTATACTAAAAGACTATGCCATACATCTGATCCCCATGTCCTCCACATGCCTATCAAACACTTTCGCTGGAAGGGCCTTAGTGAATGGATCCGCCAGGTTATCCTCTGATGCAATCTTGGCGACAACTACTTCTCCTCGCTTTACGATCTCTCATATAAGGTGGTACTTGCACTCTATGTGTTTACTCGCTTTATGGGCTCGTGGTTCCTTCGATTTTGCAACTGCACCACTGTTATCACAATAAATTGTGATAGATTTGGCTAAACCAGGAATCACATCCAAGTCCATCAAGATGTTCCTGAGCCATACAACTTCCTTGGCTGCCTTAGAGGTTGCCACATACTCAGCTTCCATGGTAGAGTCCGCCACGCATTTCTGCTTGACACTCCTCCATACTATGGCTCCACCTCCAAAAGTAAACACAAACCCCGAGGTAGACTTACTCTTGTCCCTATCTGATTAGAAATCCGAATCCGTGTAACCCACAGGGACTAATTAATCTGCCCGATAAACTAGCATATAATCCCTAGTCCTTCTCAGGTACTTCAATATATGGTTTACCGCAGTCCAATGTCCTTGTACATGATTACTTTGATATCTTCTAAACATGTCCACGGCAAAGCATATATCCGGTCTCGTACATAGCATAGCATTCATAAGGCTTCCTACTGCCGAAGCATAAGGAACCGCCTTCATGTCCTCTATCTCCTTTGATGTTTTGGGACACATCTCTTTAGATAAAGGAACTCCATGCCTAAAAGGTAGAAAACCTTTCTTGGAGTTCTGCATGCTAAAACGAGCAAGGATAGTGTCATTGTATGAAGCTTGAGATAAGCACAACATCCTTTTCTTGCGATCCCTTATTACTTTGATCCCAAGGATGTGTCCTACTTCTCCCAAGTCCTTCATTTCAAACTGTTTGGACAACCATACCCTTACGTCTGATAACACTTTGATATTGTTGCCAACTAACAAAATGTCATCTACGTATAGTACAAGAAATACCACTACGTTTCCGTCACATCTTTTGTATACACAAGGCTCATCTAGACTTTGAATAAATCCATATGACTGGATTACCTCATCTAAGCGGATGTTCCAAGATCTAGAAGCTTGCTTCAATCCATAAATGGACCGATTAAGCTTACATACAAGATGCTCTTTGCCTTTAGCAATGAATCCCTCTGGTTGCCGCATATAGATGTTCTCCTCAAGACTTCCATTAAGGAAAGCTGTCTTGACATCCATCTGCCAAATCTCATAATCCATATGAGCAACTATAGATAAGAGATTCCGGATAGACTTAAGCATAGCTACCCGCGAAAAGGTCTCCTCATAATCGATACCCTCTTTCTGAGTATACCCTTTCACAACAAGCCTAGCTTTGAAGGTCTCAACCTTCCCATCTACTCCTCTCTTTCTCATGTAGATCCACTTGCATCCAATGGCTTTTACACCATCGGGTGGTTCTACTAGCTCCCAGACCTGATTAGAATCCATAGATTCTATCTCTAAATCCATCGCTCTTTGCCAAGATACTATATCTCTATCTTGGAGTGCCTCGTCATATGTCCAGGGATCAGGTTCATGTTCACCAGGGACTAAGCCTGAAGACTCTCCCAAAAACATGAACCTGTCGGGTTGTCTAACAACCCTCCCACTACGATGAGATGCCTCCTGTGTATGCTCTATGACACGCGGTGCAGTGACTTGTGGTATCTCCTCTTTTACCGGTGGTACTGAAGTCGGGACTTCCCCTGTCAACTCCTCAAGAAGAATCCTACTCGTGGGCCTGTGGTTCATTACATAGTCCTCCTCTAGAAATCTGGCATTCGTACTCACGATTACCTTCTGATCTCTAGGACTATAGAATAAACCACCCTTCGTTCCCTTAGGGTAGCCAACAAACAAGCATACTTTTGTACGAGATTCCAACTTACCAGCATCTCCCTTCATCACATGTGCTAGACTACCCCAAATTCGAATATGTCTTAGACTAGGCTTTCACCCAATCCACAACTCTGTGGGAGTAGAGGGTACTGACTTAGATGGAACCAAATTCAGAATGTGTGCTGCTGTTTCTAGAGCAAACCCCCAGAACGAATCAGGTAACTCATACTAACTCATCATAGATCTGACCATCTCCATAAGAGTTCTGTTCCTTCGCTCTGCCACACCATTCTGCTGGGGCATGCCAGGTGCGGATAATTGGGATTGAATCCCAGACTCTGATAAGTAACTCCTAAACTCTCCCAAGAAGTACTCGCCACCACGATCAGATCGTAGTGCCTTGATACTTTTACCTTGACGGTTCTCCACATCAGCCTTGAATTCTTTGAACCTGTCAAAGCATTCAGACTTGCGGTGCATCAAGTAAATGTATCTATACCTTGAATAATCGTGTATAAAAGAGACGAAGTATTCAAAGCCACCTCTAGCCTGGATAGTCATAGGACCGCATAGATCTGAATTAACCAATTCTAACACATCTTTGGCTCTATACCCCTTGGCCTTGAAAGGCCTCTTGGTCATTTTAGCTTCCAAGCAAGATTCGTAGGTTGGGAGATCCTCCACCACTAATGAACCCAAAGGTCTATCAGCTATCAACCTTTGAATTCTGCTTAGGTTAATATGACCAAGCCTTAGATGCCAAAGATATGTATGGTTCATTTGCGAAGGTTCTTTTCTCTTATTAGATTTAGAAGATGAGTAATTTACTTCTATATGCATCGTGGGAGTTTTCGGTTCTAGAGTATATAAATTGCCAACCAATGTACCAGAACAGATAATCTCCCTATTCCTTTTTATAACCACTTTGTCATTAAAAGAAATAGAATATCCATCCATAAACAATTTAGAAACTGAAATTAAATTCTTTCTAAAAGTAGGTACATAAAGATAATTTCTCAAAACTAAAACTTTTTTCCTATCAAAAGATAAATAAATGTCTCCCACTGCAATAGCCGCCACCTTTGAAGCATTGCCCATGAAGACGGTAATCTCTTCCTCAGCTAGTCGTCGGGTTTCCTGGAACCCCTGCAAAGTATTGCAGACATGATCAGTGGCTCCTGTATCTACACACCATGCACTGGTAGATAACACCGCTAAACATGTTTCAATAACTAAACAAGAAGATATACCTTTGTTCATTCGGCTAGGACAGTCCGCCTTCCAATGTCCAGTATGCTTGCAAGTGAAGCACTTGCATTTCGGCTTCTTCACTCCTGCCTGAGGTCCCACTGCCACTTTCTTCGCTCCACCTTGCTTCTTCTTCTTCTTACCTTTCGGTTTAGAGGAAGAAACCTTCTGAGCGACCATGGCTTGAGCACTATGACAAAAAAGCCCCTATGTCGCCTGGAGTTCTGTTAGAAGCTCCGCCAATGAATACAACCTCTTGTTCATGTTGTAATTGAGACAGAACTGCTCAAAACTCCTAGGCAGAGACTGGAGAATGATATGGACCTGGGATTCCTCATCGATCTCAGCTCCGAGGACTTCCATCTCATTAAGATGAGCCATCATCTTGAGAACATGATCCCTAACAGGTGTTCCCTCGATCATGGTGGTCGTCATCAAGTTTCTCATTGCCTCCTGTCTAGCCGCCCTACTCTGATGTCCAAAAAGTTCCTTGAGATTGAACATCATGTCATAAGCAGTGGCTATGGCCTGATGCTGATGTTGCAGCACATTTGACATAGATGCCAAAATGTAACACCGCGCCATCTCATCTGCCTTGACCCATTTCTTATAACGTTCTTTCTCCTTTTCATCAGAGTCATCGGAGGGCTTAGGAGGATAGACCTCGAAGAGTACAAATTTGTACTCCTCCGCAGTTAAGACAATATCCAGATTTCTTTTCCAATCAATATAGTTTGGTCCAGTAAGCTTATTTTCTTTTAAAATCACAGCAAGTGGGTTGAAAGCCATTTGAAAAACCTAAGAATCACAATGATCAAAATATTAGATTTCAAATATTATTGATTCCTCAAAACAATAAAATTCCGAAATCAACCAACACCTCAAAACACCGAGAATATCGCATGCCACAATAGTGTGGACGTATACGAATTCTACATTTGTAAGAGGAGGTTTTACCCATTAATTTTATTATCTTGTCAACCTTACTTTTTGACAAATAAAATTAATAGTTAGTTCCTCTTTAGCCCTACAAATAAAAGCAGTGACTCCGATGCGGAGGATACTTTTTATTTGCATCAAAGTGTGCACCATTACACGATACTAAGGGAATTATTTCGGATTATGTGCCTTACCGATGGGGAAGTACACTGTTGGGTTTCCGGCACCGCGGCGTGTGTGTGTTCAATCATGTTTCGTAAACATGAACACAGCGGAAGCAATAAAAATAATAAATACTCCTATTTATTACAACACACACAACACACGCATGCATATTACAACAAGTGTTGACATAACCGTAAATTTAAATTTGCAATAAAAGGAAAATTTATCTACGTTATACCTTTCGTATGACGTGTAGCGGGAACGGCATCAACCGGAACGATCCTCGCTAGAATCGTCTATATCCATATCCACGCCGAGTTCCTCGGGATGACTTCGCTAAGCCACGAGCTTCGTCTTCATATGGGTTACTAGCCTCGTGTTGAAAACGATGTGATCGAGAGATGATCACGATCCGAATCCAAATTCGGATCCAAAACGAGTCCTCAAAACTCGCTTCTCCGGAGAGGTATTTGTCAACCGATTGACGAATCCTTCATCCTCCACCTCAGAGGATTACCGGAGATCGAATCCCCGGTAAGTTATCCGCTTTCGGAGCTCTAACCGTCGTCCAAACGACGCTCCGACGAGAGGAGAAGAAGCTGTCCAGAAAACTGGACAGCTTGGTGGAGGAGATAGGCGCCGGCCAACAAAGGAAGCCAAGTGCTCACCTTTTCACCGAAGCCTAGGAAGATCACCAGAGGGTCGCCGGAGGATCACCGGCTGAAGCATGGACGCCGGCAAGGACTTGGACGGCAGCACACAAGCTGGGCCGCAGCAGCCTTTTGGTTGGCGCCGAAAAACTCCAAGGGTGGAGGTGGGCGGCAACTCAAGAGGCTAGGGTTTTGGATTAGGTTAGGGCTTAACAATCCCTTAAGCCCTCTTTTATAGAGAACTAATTCTCTTAATGGTTAATGGATCATATCCATAAAGCCCGTTAACCCGCTCCATTAAGATAAGTTAAAATAAACCAAACCATGATGGTTTATTTTAAGTTAAAACGAACCGAACCAACTTTTGGTTCATTCGTTTAAAATAAACCAAACCCCTTTGGTTCATTCTCATCCATTGGATTAGAACCAAACCATTTTGGTTCATCCATTACGTCTTCATAAGACGCGGCCCATCCACGCTTCCATTGTGACTGAAATGATTTCATGCTCGCTTTAAGTTTGGTCCAATCAAACCAAGTTTCTCTCGGTCTGAGAATCCCATTCTCAAGCTCGTTTTAAATCCTTTGGATTACGCTCGTTGTGCGTGTGACCAAATAGGTTCTCGGTTTATGTTGGCCGTCTATAATTAACCATTAATTATAGAACGATCATGAGTGGCACCTAGTAGTACATCATGATCCCCAATTAACCGAAAAGATCAACGCTTGATCCAGAACTATTTCTGAAACCCTTCAGTAGCTCGAATGATTCGTGCCCCATTCCCTTCACTCATCTTATACCCACTTGGTTCAG
This sequence comes from Wurfbainia villosa, assembly GCA_025175895.1. Classification (NCBI taxonomy): domain Eukaryota; kingdom Viridiplantae; phylum Streptophyta; class Magnoliopsida; order Zingiberales; family Zingiberaceae; genus Wurfbainia; species Wurfbainia villosa. Next base: position 32,616,411 of record CM045995.1, read on the forward strand.
GACATGGTCTATAGTGTCAGTCCCCACTAGGCTGACTACGTCACACCTAGCCCAAGTATCATTTCCTCGTCCTACGGATTCTAGTTACTCCACATGTATCGAAGAGTACCTTACTCTAAACATGTAATGCTTTGGCCAAAGACTTTAGTAACAATCCGACGAGAGGCCATGGGTATACATCTCCTCGCAAGGAGTGGTGAATCCTTTATAGGCTATTCAAACACCTTCGATCACTTCGACTTACACCCAATCATCCCGGGTCCACATCTCCTTAGAGATGTTTGCTTAAGATGTCAAAGCATAAGTCTCCATGATCAAGATGACTTGAATACCGCAAGTTAAAGGAACCTCGCACTTAAGCCACAGTAAGAACTTCATTGACATATCTATATATGCAGAGAATCATATGAAGTCTTACGGCTGGTCACTCCAATGAACTAGTTACCATAACTAGCATCCACGATTAACTCCGGACATCACTATGTCTCCAGCCAGTGAGAATCAGCTGCTTGGATACACCAAGGAGTATACCTCGTGCCAGTCTCGACAGAATTGATGGTGTCCAAATCCATCAATTCATCGACTAGGGATAATTCCGATACATCACAATTACACATGTAGAGACACTCACTAGTTGTGATCCAATCACAAATTCTCTCATGCTGTGAATCGTATCGTGGACATTCAGTAAATGAGTTTAAGATCCAATCAAATACATAAAACATGTATACTCAAATAGTGAATCTTCATTTATCATATAAATGGTTCATACATAAGCCGATTGCCTTAGGACATCTCTCATATATTACTAACAGACTCCCACTTGGCCTAATGTCAATCGCTACGGTATCCAATACCATAAGCTCGAACATGACCCTCAAACTTATTTTGAGGTAATGCCTTAGTCTAGGGATCCGCTAAGTTCCTTTCAGTGGGAATTTTCTCGATTTGTATTTCGTTCCTACTGATGATCTCTCTGATAAGATGATAGCGTGGCTACATGTTTGGATCACGATGAGACCTTGGCTCTTTTCGTCAAATTGCTCCATTGTTGTCGCGAGACCAGATTGATTCAACAATGGCTCAATCACACCAAGTTCATGAACGAACTTTGATCCAAACCGCCTTTTCACGCCTGCCGCAATGTATTCTCGCCTCGCGGTAGAATCCGCCATGCCTCTTGTTTGGAACTTTTCCAACTCATCGCGCCATTCAAGGTGAACACGATCCAGCATCGAGACTTGAATCATCCTTGTCCGTCTCGAAGCCGCATCCGTGATACCCGCAGTATCACCATGTCCCCTTCTCCATATATTAGGAACACATCCTTAGTTCTTCTCAAGTACTTAAGGATCGTCTTAACAGCCGCCCAATGATCCATTCCTGGATCGGACTGGTATCTGCTCGTGACACTCAGAGCATACGATACATCGGGCCTCGTATATAACATAGCATACATGATAGATCCTATTGCGGATGCATAGGGAATCTTACTCATGCAAATCCTCTCGTCTTCTGTGCGCGGACACATAGACTTCGAAAGGTGTACCCCATGCCTGATGGGTAGGAAACCTTTCTTGGATTCCGACATGCTAAACCTCTTTAGCACTCGGTCTATATATATGTAGACTGCGAAAGACCAAGCAACCGTTTCGATCTATCTCTATAGATCTTAATCCCGAGGATGTAGGTTGCTTCTCCCAGGTCTTTCATGGAGAATGTCTTGGATAACCAAACCTTCACTGACTATAAGATTGAAACATCATTTCCTATAAGTAGTATGTCATCGACATACAATACTAGGAATACGACTGCACTCCCACTAACCTTCTTGTACACACAAGGTTCGTCTGGATTTTGTGAGAAATCAAACTTTTTGATTGTCTCATCAAAATGGATATTCTAGCTCTTGGATGCTTGCTTCAATCCATAAATGGACCGTCGCAATTTGCATACCTTGGTTTTATCAACCGATGTGAAACCCTCAGGCTGTATCATATACACGTCCTCGAGCAGGTTTCCATTAAGGAAAGCTATTTTCACATCCATCTGCCATATCTCATAATCATAATGAGCCGCTATGGCCAGGAGCATCCAAATGGATTTAAGCATAGCTACAGGCAAATAGGTTTCGTCATAATCAACACCTTGTTTTTGACGATATCCTTTCGCCACCAATCTAGCCTTATAGGTAATCACATTACCATCCATGTCGGTTTTCTTCTTGAAAACCCACTTGCACCCTATAGGCTTTATCCCTTCAGGTGGGTCAACCAAGTTCCAAACTTGGTTTTCATACATGGAATCCATTTCCGACTTCATGGCACCAAGCCACTTATCCCTTTCTGAACTTGTCAGCACTTCTTCATAACTGGTAGGCTCCTCATCATCAATGAGTAACACATCGTTCGATTCGCTTACGAGAAATCCATATCTCTCAGGAATATTGCGTGTTCTACCAGATCTACGAAGATGTGGTGTTACAATAGGTCCAGCCGATTGCTCATCACTATGAGTTGTCGGCTGTTGTGCTTCACCAGGTATCTCATTAATGTCTATTTGAGTCTCTCGAGCCTCCTCAAGCTCGACGACACTCCCACTGTTTTCTTGCAAGAGAAACTCTTTCTCTAGAAACACATCATGCCTTGAAACAAACACCTTTTGTTCCACAGGATGATAGAATTGGTAACCCCTTGTTTCCTTAGGGTATCCAACAAATAGACATTTATCAGACTTAGCATCCAATTTGTCTGATACAGTCCGCTTCACATAAGCAGGACAACCCCATATCTTCAAGTAAGATACATGAGGTTTCTTACTATTCCATATCTCATATGGAGTAGTTGAGACTACCTTGGTAGGCATTCTGTTTAACAAGTAAACAGCTGTCTGAAGTGCATAGCCCCAAAAGGACTTGGGAAGAGTTGCATGATTTATCATTGACCTGACCATGTCCAACAAGGTCCGGTTACGCCTCTCAGACACACCATTATGCTGTGGTGTATAGGGCGGAGTCCATTAAGACAATATGCCATTGTCTCTTAGATAATCAAGAAACTCTTGACTTAAGTATTCACCACCTCGATCCGATCGAAGTATTTTAATACTCTTGTCATGTTGTTTCTCTCCTTCATTTCTGAATTCTTTGAACCTTTCAAAGGCTTCAGACTTGTGTTTCATCAAGAACACATACCCAAACCGTGAGTGATCATCGGTGAAGGTAATGAAGTAGCTATAGCCTCCTAATGCTTGAGTTGACATAGGTCCACATACATCGATGTATTAGACCTAGTAACTCTCCCACTGCTCACCTTTTCCAAAAAGGTAACTTAGTCATCTTGCCTTTTAAGCATGATTCGCATGTATCGTATGAATCCAATTCAAACGATTCCAGAATTCCACATCGGTGTAATTCGGACATGCGTTTCTTGCTTATATGGCCAAGACGACAATGCCACATATAGGAGTCTATTTGATTATCCTTTCGAGCACGCGTGTTGCTCGCTTCAATATTGAAAATGTCACTGGATACGTCCAACGTATAAATGCCATTACTCAAGGTTCCAGTTCCATAAAGTACGCCATTTAAAGTTATATAACAACAATTGTTACTAAATGTCAAATGGAAACCATTTCTATTTAAACAGGAAATAGAAACAATGTTCTTTATTAGAGAAGGAACATAATAGCAATTGTCCAGTTCTAAGACTAGTCCACTAGGGAGCTTCAGCAAATAAGTTCCGATGGCGACCGCAACAACCTTTGCTCCATTGCCAACTCGCAAATTTGACTCCCCTCTGACAAGTCTTCTTCTACTCCTTAGCCCCTGTATGTCATTACATATATGTGAACTACACCCAGTATCCAATACCCAAGTGTCCAAGGAAATAGAATGACAATCAATAACGAAGATACCTGAAGAGGATGGGGCATCGGATGCCTTCTTCTTCTTCATGGACTCAAGATAAATCTTGCAGTTTCTTCGCTAGTGGCCTTCCTTGCCACAGTGATGGCAAGTGCCCTTTTGCGCTGGTTCCGCCTTCTTTGCCTTTTTGTTCTTTCCTTTCTTCTATTCTTTTTCCTTCCTCTTAGAACCCTTCTTTGAGGAATCAACTAACAGAACCGCCTTCTCCTCATGCTTCACAGAAGGCTCCAAAGTCTTCAGCATATTGAGGAGCTCGGGAATGGTGGATTCCAATTTGTTCATCCGATAGTTCATCACAAATTGTGAGAAACTCTTGGGCAAACAATGCAGAATTAAGTCAATACTTAACTCATGATCCATCACAAAACCGAGGGTAGCTAGCCGCTCGATGTACCCATTCATCTTTAGCACAAACTGCACTACAGATGAACCTTCTTGCATCTTCGTGGTGAAGAGGAGCCTAGAGACCTCGAACCTTTCGGATCTCGCTTGCTCATCGAACAACTCATGAAGATGGAAGACCATAGTATTAGCATCCTCGTACCATCGCCGCTAGCATGATGCAACTCGCCACTCGAGACCGCCACATGCTTCGATAGACCAACATTTGGTGCAGAGTTGCATGATCCTTAGAGATCAGGAAGAGGCTCTTCAAGGACATATGCAAGCTTTTCCGCCTTGAGAACAATTCTCAGGTTTCTAAGCCAGTCCAGGAAGTTAGGCCCAGTCAGTTTGTTCGAATCTAAAATAGTGCGCAAATTCAAAGACGTCATGATCAATTTATTGACCTAGAAATACAAAACGAGCATATATGAGAAAGATGATTTTAAAATGCATCAATATACATTTATAAATCCCATTCATTTTTCGAATTTCAAAAACCCCAAAATCACTTCGGGAGATCGTAGGTCCATCTCCGAATGGGCTGATATCCATCATAGTTATGAACCACCTTAGAGAGAGTCCAACAAGCCATTCATAACTACGACGGTAGGTATCAACTATACCGATTGCATATCACGTATATGCAACTATCACAATGTGCTATCAACTAATTGAATGTTCACACATACATCGGGTTGTTAACACATTAACAAGTATCAACTTGGCGTCGCGTTGGCGTTGTAGGAGCACTTTATGAATAAAATTGATGTACTTTAGAGATGAATCCTCCCCTCCTTTTATAGACTTTAGCCTCTGAATTTGTCTCCTATTTCTTTGGAACGGATCATGAATTTTTCCAAATTTTTATCGCGAAGTTGCCGCGTCAAACGTTATCCATTTTGACCTAGCGCAAAAGCTGAATCGTCGCCATCGATCGATGCCTCCCCATCGATCGTGATGGGCATCGATCGGCTTCATGTCCAGAATGATCGCCGCTGGCCACTTCCCTGCAGCAAGAGGTTAGCTCAGAAAATGATAAATACGACGGTTTCTAACCGTCCGATCTCGACCTAGACCTTCCACAGGAAGTCTTAGTCGGATCGTCGCCTACGGTCATCCCCGTAAAGAGGACACGACCTTACAATCTCTCACTCACACGAGCTTACCTCGATAGTAGCTCTTGCTTCCGGCCTTCCACTCGATTCCTTCGGCTCCCTCCGAAGTCACTCGAGTGTCGCCCGACCACCACGGCTTCCTCCGGGTGTCGCTAGCCTTCAGCTCCAGCTTTAATACTTTTCTGTACACTCGATAGCTCATGAGATAACGATATAAACTTAACTTTGTGTCTTTGCCATAATCAAAATACAGGTTCGATTATCTAGTGCCCCTGCACCAACACCCCCCACAAGTCAGAGAATAACAAAAAGTAAGTCTGTATGGAATGAAAATCATAATCAGGCACACATCATCTAATGATCTGATCACTACAAAATTTTCAAAGATAAAGACCATCCCATACATAATACTTAGCATCACTTTCCAATTTCTAGACTTCTACGTGAGTAAAATGTGAAGGTACAATACGACAACTAATTAAATAGCAAGATCTGCATACCATGATGTCTTACCCTACAGGTGAAAAAATTGCTCATCTAGAAATGAAGCTACTATGGGGTTGGACTCGATCTCCATCATAATCCTAGTCAAACTGAAATACCACCTCCTTCTGCAACAAGTTAGTCAAGGGTAGGGTAAACTAAAGTCTCTGATAAATCGTCTGTAGAAACCTGCATAACCTAGAAAAGCACAAACTTTCCGCACAGAAGCGGGGTAAGATAAAGAAGATATAACATGAATTGTAGCAGGATCTACTTCAATACCATACACAGAGATAATATAACCTAAGACTATCCCATGCTCGACCATGAAATGACATTTCTCACAAACATCTGATGGAAGTGATCCTTGGGGCATCGCTTGAAGAGCGCTAGTCCCTACACAATCCATATCTCTGTCTACATAAAAAGAGCCCACAGATAGGTCCTAATGACAAATTATTATCAACATCAGAATCATTAGAATCAATAAAATCACAACAAAATATAGAAGGTGCAGAGTTATCCAAATGAAAAATAGACTAAGAAATAAAGTTCATGCAATCCAACTCATCAGCTATAACCACGCTAAGAATAGATTGATTCTCCATTGAGTACCTCATAGCGTCCAAAATATTGAACCGAACTACAGTATCTCCTACCTTCATATCAAGAGTAAAACTTCTTGTGAACACACCGATCTTTACAAAACTTGGCATACTTGGGAATCTGCTAGCTCCTGGAATTCCCTAACCTTTTCTTCAACAACCCTCTTCCTAGGCTGGGCCTCTGAGGGAAGAGAAAAACTGCTACATAAAACTCAAGTGAATTATTGCCTGAAGACCTAGTCATCCACACAAACAAATTCAATGAGAAACAAATATAAATGATAAGAAAGACAATAATAACAAAAGAAAAAGAAAACAAACAAACAAATTACAGTTTAAAGACAAACGAACCCATTAGAGTTCCCCGGCAACGGCGCCAAAATTTGATCGAACAATTTTTTAATGTAGCAATACCGTTCCCAAATTATTTACCGAACCCCCTAACTACACTAATGCAGTATAGGACTGACTCGGGTCAACTCCCAATGAACATAATGGCTGGATGTTTGTTTTTAAATAGAAGTAAACATTGGGGGTTTTCTGAATTTATTAAAATGCAAAATCAAAAGCAAACATGAGAATTAAATATACAAAGAGTAAATCTAACTACCAAATAATGAGTAACAGACAACTATTCTAATGAGCAAAAGTAAGTGATCACGCACCGCACTGTCACTATACGGCACAATGATCAAACAAATGTGAACAATTCAACCATGCACTGCACTGTCACTAAAAACTAAACTAACAGACAGAAAAGGAAGCGACCAAGCACCGCACTGTCACTATACGGTACACTGATCAAACAAAGGTGAATAATTCAACCATGCACCGCACTGTCACTATACGACACATTGATCAAACAGTCACTAAAAACTGCAATAAACGAAATGCAACAAATGAAAGCAATTCAACCAAGTACCGCACTGTCACTATACGGCAACTAGTCGAATGTAAAAGAAATCTAACCTAATAATGAAAGCACTCCAACCAAAACACCATACTGTCACTATACGATGCATTGATTGGACAATTTTAATGGATGGTGTTAGTACATCAGCAACATCAAATTAAACTAACCTACAACTAAATAACAAATGCCAATATTAAATCTAATAAAAATGCACGATGAACAGAATTAACAACCAAGCATAACAAACCGATAGAAATAGCATTGCATGTAAACAAATTAACAAGTAACCGAAACAAACATCATCAACTACTAACAATTGCATAACTGACGGGAATAAACTGCAGAATGTAAATAACATGAAATCCCGATTTTTTAACACAACCACACTCAGTACTAAATCCAAATAAAATATGACCGGCAACCACACGATGGTCACAACAAACCGAACAAACACTCCGGCGGTGAATGCGAAGCTGCCCAATCGGCGTCAGCAGGAAGGAAGGAAAGATGGATGATTGCGATCACTGCTCTGATGAATCTGGATTTCACCGGACAGTGGAATGGAATTCTTTTCCGGCGGTGAAAATGGGATTGTCCAATCGGCACAACCTGTGGGTGACTCCGGTGAATCTGGAAGGGCCTATTCCAGTCGCCGGAATGAAGGAGAAATGACGGTGAAGGATGAACTCGCCGGAATCCCGCCTCGCCTCGCTTTGGATCAGCTGCCCGAATCACGGCATCTGGATCCGCCACCAAGGATCGGCCGGGATCGTTGCCAGCTGTCGGAGGGAACTCGCCAGAATCATCGCTTACCGCCGTCGATCGCTTGTAGTCGCCGGCGCCAAGGCCATGAGAGGAAGAAGATGCCGCCCGTAGGTTTTTGTCGCGCATTGTGGCACAGCTGGGAAGAAGTTGATTTTTATCTCCAATTTCCTCAACCGTCCGATTGTGCCAGATCTAATCTCAGCCGCCCAAATATAGCTAGGTTAGATGAATCCAATTAATCTCCTAAGCATGATGTGATCCAACGGTCCGGATGAACGACCAAGACGTGTAGATCTTAATGTATGGGCCAGATCGCTCCAGATCCAGATGGATGGCTCAAAATCAATCACTTTCCTCGGACGGTCCATAATGCTCAGATCAGATCTAGATCGACGGCTGTGATTGCTCCAATTAGATCTTCCTTATATGTTCCTACAAAATCACATGAAATTCATGAGAAATACTGAATTTATAGGAATTAATGTAATTAATCACAAATAGGCTCAATATGTAAAAACATCCCGAATAACAATAATTATGCCATCAGAGAGCCTAAAAGATCTAATCAACAAGTAAAAATAGCGCAATAAAAAATGCAGCTATCACTAGGTCAAATAATGGTTATAGTAAATTATCTAGGAGCATGTGTACTTCCACAGCGGTAAGGCACATAATCCGAAATAATTCCCTTCGTATCGTGTAATGGTGCACACTTAGAGCCAAACAAAAGGGTATCCTCCTCATCGGAGTCTCTGCTTTTATTTGTAGTGCCGAAGAGAAACTAACTATTAATTTTATTTGTCAAAAAGTAAGGTTGACAAGAAAATAAAATTAATGGGTTAAACCTCCTCTTACAAATGTAGAATTCGTATACGTCCACACAGCGTGGCATGCGATATTCTCGGTGTTTGAGGTGTTGGTTGATTTTGAAATTTTATTGTTTGAGGAATCAATAATTTTTATTGAAATCTACAGTAATAATAAGCATGTTGTGTGTGCTTGAAATTTCCTCATTGTCAATTTACTAAGTGGGAGAGGGACATTTTAATTAATTCCCGCGGCCTCCATTACAATTTGACATGTGATGCAACAAACTTGCGTGTCGGCTCTGAGTGTCTTCCTCCCTGCGGATGAGTTTGTTTGCGGATCACTAGGTCAAATAATGGTTATAGAAAATTATCTAGGAGTGTATGTACTTCCACAGCGGTAAGGCACATAATCCGAAATAATTCCCTTCGTATCGTGTAATGATGCACACTTAGATACAAATAAAAGAGTATCCTCCCCATCGGAGTCACTGCTTTTAATTGTAGGGCCGAAGAGAAACCAACTATTAATTTTATTTGTCAAAAAGTAAGGTTGAAAAGATAATAAAATTAATGGGTTAAACCTCCTCTTACAAATGTAGAATTCGTATACGTCCACACAGCGTGGCATGCGATATTCTCGGTGTTTGAGGTTTTGGTTGATTTTGAAATTTTTTTGTTTGAGGAATCAATAATTTTTATTGAAATCTATAGTAATAATAAGCATGTTGTGTGTGCCTGAAAATTCCTCATTGTCAATTTACTAAGTGGGAGAGGGACATTTTAATTAATTCTCGCGGCCTCCATTACAATTTGACGTGTTATGCAACAAACTTGCATGTCGGCTCTGAGTGCCTTCCTCCCTGTGGATGGGTTTGTTTGTGGATCACTAGGTCAAATAATGGTTATAGGAAATTATCTAGGAGCGTGTGTACTTCCACAGCGGTAAGGCACATAATCCGAAATAATTCCCTTAGTACCGTGTAATGGTGCACACTTAGATGCAAATAAAAAGTATCCTCCCCATCGGAGTCATTGCTTTTATTTGTAGGGCCAAAGAGGAATCAACTATTAATTTTATTTGTCAAAAAGTAAGGTTGACAAGATAATAAAATTAATGGGTAAAACCTCCTCTTACAAATGTAGAATTCGTATACGTCCACACAACGTGGCATGCGATATTCTCGGTGTTTTGAGGTGTTGGATGATTTCGGAATTTTATTGTTTTGAGGAATCAATAAGATTTGAAATCTAATATTTTGATCATTGTGATTCTTAGGATTTTCAAAATTGACTTTCAGTCCACTTACTATGATACTAAAGGAAATAAACTTACTGTACCCAAATAATATTGTGTTGGATCGAAAGTGTCGCTAGAGGGGGGGGTGAATAGCGATACGGTGTCGTTAAAAACTTTTGCAATAAGTAAAAAGCAAGTAGAGAATGCACAGCGGAAATATAAAGTAGACAAGATATTTTTACGTGGTTCACAATCTTTCGATTGCTAATCCACGGCCCTAGTGATCCTTGATCACGTACGGAGGGCAATTCACTAAAACCACTCCTCTTCGTTGGAAGTAGGAGCAACGATTACAAAAAGAAATCAAGGCAAAGGGACACTCCCCCTTTCCTTGTTACGATTAAAGCACAAAGACAATTTAAAGAAGTAGAACTTAAATAAATATACCGACAACTCTTATAAGTAGAAGATGTAGCTTTCGTTGTCGGCGGCACTTCGTCGTAGCAAATGTGAGTAGTAGTAGCGGCGTTACGACGGCGTGTTGAGAGCTCTTGAATTCTTGTTATTTGCTTGGCTTGAACATGTCTATTTATGGATATTTATCTATGAATTTAGACATAGGTAGTGTCCAAGGTGAGGTTCTTATCCCCCAAGACTTGTTCATCCACATCCTTTGCGCCAACTCAAGGATGAGGTGTTTCATCCAACCACCTTGTGCCACCTCCAACCTCCTTGTGCGCCAACTCAAGGATGAGGTGTTTCATCCAACCACCTTGTGCCACCTCCAACCTCCTTGGGCGCCAACTTGAGGATGAGGTGTTTCATCCAACCACCTTGTGCCACCTCCAACCTCCTTGGGCGCCAACTTGTTGGAGCCATTCAACTTGTGCCACATCATGGGAGCCAACCATCTTGTGCCAACTCACCTTATCTTGGGCGTCCACCACAAGGAAGCTTGGTGATGGTTTGGATGTCCACCTTGATGCCACATCACCCTTTGTACCAAAACACGAGTCAAGTCCAAATTCACCCCCTTGAAATTCGAGCTCTTCTCGAGGCTGGAACTTGACTAGCAGTTGACTGTAGTCAAAGGGTTTTGGACTGCAGTACAAGTTAGCTTAAAATATAAAGTACGATGGTTCTAACCATTTGATCTCGACCTAGACCTTCCATTGGAGGTATTGGGTCGGATCTACGCTTAACGACCTTGCTTCGCTTTCACACGAGCTTACCTTGTAGCCTCGCTTCCGGTCTTCACCCGAGTACCTCGGCTTCCTCCGAAGTCCCTCTGGCGTTGCCCGACCACCTCGGTTCCCACCGGGTGTCGCAGACCTTCCGCTCAACTTTAGCATTTCTGCACACTTAATTGAGCTCGTAAGATAACAAATATACCCTTAACTATTGAGCCTTTTGCCATAATCAAAATACCGGTTCGACTTTGCCCGCACCAACAATCTCCCCCTTTTTGATTCATGGCAAACCGACACAAAAGTTAAGGAAAAATTAAGCATAACAGTAAGCTAGCATAATGATTAAGCATGAATGAGCTAGCATAAAGATTAAATATGAATGAGCTAGCATAATGATTAAGCATGAATGAGCTAGCATAAAGATTAAATATGAATGAGCTAGCATAAAGATTAAATATGAATGAGCTAGCATAATGATTAAATATGAATGAGCTAGCATAATGATTAAGTATGAATGAGCTAGCATAAAGATTAAGCATGAGTGAGCTAGCATAAAGATTAAGCATGAGTGAGAAATATTATTGTTTCAAGTTCTCCCTTTGAGGTAACCTCCCCTTGACCGAAGGTGAGTTCTTGAAAATAATTTTTACTCCCTTAATAGTTGCTTAAGTAAACGGAATTACTTAATATAAAAGGTAATAATTTTGTTTACTTTCTTCCTTACTTTTGTGACTTTCTCCCCCTTTTGCCTTAACTCAAAAAGTTTGTAAATATATTTTAAGGTTTGTAAGTCCAAGCAAGTTCCCAATATAAATATATATATATATATTTTTTTAAATAATAATAAGCTTGAAAATATGTTCATCTAAAATGTACAACTCCGGTTGGACTTGATTGATATAGAATGATCAATAAGTCTTGAAGGAGTTGATTAATTTTAAATAATTATACTCCATGGTTCATGTCGATGCACTAAATCTACATCTGGAACCAGGAGTAAGGTCCTAACATCTCACGCCCGTCTACGTGGCTAAGTACACAAACACATTAGTCCTATGTGTTGTGAGATGTGTTGGCTCCTTAAATCTATAGGTATATGATTTCTAAGGTAAGACTTAGGCTAATTTCATAAAAAGAAGCAAAAGTAGAGTACATATATAGAAAAATTTAAATCCTACTCTATTACGCACATACCTAACTTTCGTCTTAATAAACTAAATTCGGCTTCGGGTAGTGGTTTGGTGAAGATGTCCGCTAGGTTTGATTTGGACTCAACATACTCTAGTTGTATAGTTCCATTAGTTACATGTTCCCTAATGAAGTGGTGTTTAACTTCTATATGTTTTGTCCTAGAATGACATATTGGATTTTTAGTTAAGTTAATTGAACTGATGTTATCTATGTAGGTTTTAATGTTGTTAAAGATTAAGCTAAAGTCTTGGAGAGTGTGCTTCATCCACAGGAGCTGAGAGACACACTCACCCATCGCAACGTATTCGGCCCGGTGGTAGATAAGGCAACGCAATGCTGCTTCCTACTGCACCAACTCACTAGACTCGAGTCGAGGATTTGACAACAACCACTCGTGCTCTTTCTATCGAGTTTACTACCGGCATAGTCGGAGTCGGAGTAGCCGATTAGATTAAACTCGGTAGATCTAGGGTACCAAATACCTACGTTTAGCGTGCCCTTTAGATATCTAAGGATACGCTTGACTAGGGTTAGGTGAGACTCCTTGGCACAGGTTTGTAACCTTGCGCACATACTTACCGCGAATAAAATGTCGGGTCGGCTCGCGGTTAAGTATAGGAGACTTCCTATTGCGCTCCTATAGTATTTTAGGTCAACGGGTTTTCCTTCTACATCTTCGTTTATATTAACATTAGTTGCTATAGGTGTATTAATTATTTTAGCATCTTGCATTCCAAATCGATTTATTAAGTCCTTAGTATATTTTTGTTGATGTAAATATATTCCATCTTTAGTTTGTTTAATTTGTAAACCTAAGAAAAACTTAACTCTCCCACTAAATTCATTTCAAATTCACTTTCCATAAGTGAGATGAATTCGTTTAGCGAGGATCGAGTTGGTAGTTCCAAAAATTATATCATCTACATAGATTTGGGCTATAAAGATTTCTTTTCCTACGGTTTTAACGAATAAGGTTGGGTCGACTAAACCTTGGTTGAATCCTTTGGACTTAAGATAGATCGAAAAGCCTTTCGTACCAAGCTCTTGGGGCTTGTTTGAGTCCATATAGGGCTTTCTTAAGTCTAAGGACATGGTCGTTTATCTAGATTTTCGAATCCGGAGGTTGGTCGACGTAAACTTCTTCCTTAATGTATCCATTCAAAAATGCTGACTTGACATCCATTTGAAACAATTTAAAACCTCGATGTGCAAAGATATGCTAACAACATTCGGATGGACTCTAGTCGGCTACGAGGCGTAGGTCTCATCGTAATCTAAACCTTCGACTTGACTAAACCCTTTTGCGACTAACCTAGCTTTATTTCTAACTACTTCACCTTTATCATCAAGTTTATTTCGAAATACCCACCTTGTTCCAATAATTGATTTTTCTTTAGGTGATGGTACGGACTTCATTTCTAGTGAATTGAGCTAGCTCTTCTTGCATAGCAATAATCCAGTCGGGATCAAGAAGTGCTTGTTCAATAGTTTTGGGTTCGATTTTGGAAATTAACGAGATTTGACTAAGGTTTCGATATGAAGCTCTAGTTCGAACCCCTAAATTTGGATCACCTATAACTTGATTGATAGGATGATTTGTTTGAGTCTTAGTGTGACTCGGGTTAGGGTCATCTATCACTTGGTCGATAGGATGACTTGGGTGAGTTCTAGTTTGACTTGGGTTAGAGTCATCTATCACTTGGTCGATAGGATGACTTGGGTTAGGACGAGATTCAAGTTCAAGATCAGAGTCGGGTTCGCTATAAGTTGATTTGCTAGTTGGTTTTGTTAAGGATTGAACGGGTTCGTGTCCTTCGTCGAAAACTATATTAATGGTTTCTTCGACTCTAAGAGTGTCATGATTGTATACCCTATAAGCTCTACTGGTGGTTGAGTATCCTAGAAAGGTTCCAGTAGAGGTTTTGGATTTGAATTTCCCTAGGTAATCCTTAGTGTTTAAGATATGTACCTTGCATCCAAATACCCTAAAGTACTTGATGTTCGGTATTTTATCGTGATAAATCTCGTACGAGGTCTTTTGGTGCCTCTGTACCATAAGGATCCTATTTTCGACATAGCAAGCCGTACTAACGGCCTCTGCCAAAAATCTATCGGGTAGGTTATACTCGTTTAACATTGTCCTAGCGGCTTCTTGTAGGGTTCTATTTTTCCGTTCGACTAACCCATTTTGTTGTGGGGTTCTAGGACATGAAAACTCATGGTGGTATCCGTTTAGGTTACAGAAATCTGTAAACCTGTGGTTTACGAATTCACCACCATGATCGCTTCTAAGTCTTTTAATCTTAAGGTTCTTTTGATTTTCGATTAACCTACAAAGATTGATTAGTTGGTCTAGGGTATCATTTTTATGTTTGATAAACCTAACCCAAGTAAATCTAGAATAGTCGTCAATTATGACTAAGCAAAATTGACTACCATTGAGTGACTTAGCTCCATGTGAATCAAATAGATCCATGTGTAGGAGCTCAAGAACACTTTTGGTTCGTTCTTGATTAGTTAATTGATGTTGTGTCCTAGATTGTTTACCTTGTTGACAAGCATTACATATTTTATTATCCAAGTTGTTTAGTTTAGGTAAACCTATAACTGGTTTACCTCACTCATCTTGTGGACGAGTCTTAAAATGTGAGTGTCCGAGTCTCGTGCCATAACCAAGATTCTCTTGTGTGGTCATAAGACACTTGGTTGAGGAGTTGGGTAAATTTATTGTGTAGATGTTGCTACTCCTAGTTCCTTTAAGTATTATTTTAGATGTTGCATTTATTTTGATTACGATTCATTTTCTAGAAATATGACCTTATAATTGTTATCACACAATTGGCTTACACTAAGTAAATTATATTGAAAGTTTTCTACTAATAAGACATTTTGAATTGTAAAGTTAGAGTTGAGCTCAATATCACCCGATCCGATGATTTTGAGCTTGCCGCTATTTCAAGGCTACCGATCCTTGTCGCTTGAATCGTAACTTCGAAAATATGAGATGATCCCCGGTCATGTGTCGGGAGCAACCACTGTCCAACATCAATTGATCCTACACATAAGGTAGTTGGATCGGAGATTGGAATTACTAAAGGGTTGTTTGTAAGTTTTTAAACCTAAATCATCTCACCAATATCTACATGATCAAAACATGTTATTCCTATGTGTTATTGTGAGATGACTTTCAATTTTACTTGATTAATTTTAATGAATTTAAATTAACCAACATTAGGTTAGATTCGGATTTAGTCTAAGCTCATCAAGTAATCTTTTCAAGAGATTAGCTTCCAGGTCGTGGCGAGGCATAGAGGCCTTCTTTGATCGGAACAACGACCACTTCCTTAGACAAAGCTAATTTCAAGAAATTGATAACTCGACTTACTTGAGACTACGTCTTGGTCTAACTAGTTATTTTTGAAAAGAGGCTCCCCGAGGCTCAATCTTTTCGTAGGATTTTAGTTGTTTTATTTTTGAAAAGAGGCTCCCCTAGGCTCAATCTTTTCGCAGGATTTTAGTTGGTTATGAGTCCTATCTAACCATTCTAAAAATAAAAGAAAAACTAAGCATGCAATTTCTAAGACTTAACAAAAATAAATTTTGTATTGGCTCCCCCTAGACCATTGAATCGAGTGGGTCTATTCACATAGTGAATTTGGTCCTTGGGAACCCAATACATGTTAGATCCTAAAGTTGAAATCAAAGTGGTCTTAGGGACCCATGCTTGGACATTTTTCTTATGTTGGTTTACTATAGACATATATGACTTATTGGTTGTATTTGAGTTAAACCCGAGTCCGGCCTTGTTGTACACGGCCCTTTGTGATCCAAGTAAGAGGTCAAGTCCCTTGGATCCCAAAGTGAACCTTTCCAACGTGTTCCTAAGGTCTTCGACTTGTGTTTTCAAAAGCGAGTTCTCAACTTCAAGCTTTTCAACTTGAGTTGAGTCCTCCTCTTGAATACGAGTAGTCGAAGAGGTTAGGGAGACCTCATGTTTGAGGAGGTTAACCTCCTCAATTAGGGTCTCGACCTTGGACTCGGACTTAGCTAGTTTCTTATTTAAAAATTTAATTGCACCATACAAAGTATTAAGTAACACCGACTTACCCTTAATGATTCTTTTGAACCGGATACGGATCCGTGGCTTGTCTTGAATGGAAGCTCATCATCGCCAGTTCGGACTCGGACTCTTCTTCGGTTTCGAGTCGTGCTCAGTCGGCTTGGCCATTAGAGCTTGGATATCGCCTTCTTCCTCCGACAACTCCTCCCAAGTAGCGTTTAGCGCTTTCTGGTCTTTGATGCGTTATTCTTTAGCTTTGGGCACTCGGACTTGATGTGACCGAACTCGCTGCACTCATAGCATCTAAAATTAGAAGTATTTGAATTAGGTTTAGGCTTACCTTGAGTTGTTGGTCGTTGCCTCTTGATCATCTTCCGAACTAGATTGACTAGTTCGGATTCTATTTCGAGTCTACTTCCGATTCGGACTTCTTCTTCCTTCGGGGTGGCTTGCTTGCGGGCTTCTTCTTCTTGGAACTCGCAACTAACGCAATACTCTTCTCCGACCACGTAGTTTGCTCATGTAATTCAAGTTCAAAACAATTCGCCTAACCTAATTTTAGAAAGGTCTGGAGACCTTGTAGGCATCGACCATGGATGCCCACAAGGTGGTCCTAGGAAACGAGTTAAGAGAATACCGATAAGGTCGCGATTCTCGACCTTTTGTCCGATGGCATGGAGTTGGTTGTGATGGCGTCTTGGATACGAGCATGTAGTTGAGTTGCGGTCTCGCTTTTCCTGCATTTTCAAGTTATACAATTTATTTAAAAGTAAATCTCTTTTACATACCTTCGTGTCGTGGTGCCTTCGTGTAGTTCCACTAGCTTGGTCCATAAGTCCTTTGCACTAATGAAGGGGCCGACGGTTGAGCTCTTCCTTGGACAACCCACATTGCAAGATTTGAGTTGCCTTGGCATCGGCTTCTACTTGTTTTTTCATGGAATTTGACCATTGATCGTAACCCAAAGATTCACCATCTTCATTAATAGGAAGTGTGAAACCGGTTTGGATTACGATCCACATCTCGATTTGGGTTTTAAGAAAGCATTCCATCCGACCCTTCCAATAACGAAAGTCATTACCGTTGTAAAACGGGGGTCGGGCGGTGCTAAACCCTTCGAGATGGGCCATTTAAAAACAAGAAGAAGAACGACGAAAAGAATCTTGCAAAACACACACGAAAAGAATATTCCAAGACTTTCGTCTTGGATTAGTAGTGCAGGAAGTAAAAAAAAGATATATAAAATGTAACTTGCAAAAAGAAATAAACAATCAAATGTGAATGTCGTTGAAGTTCCGGAGGACAACCTTACTCGGGATCTAACCCGAAGGACAACCTTATCCGGATCCTAAAGCCTCTAATGCAATTCTATATGTAGGAGAAGATAAGCAAGTGAAATAATTATACGAAAACAGAAATAAATAAATCAAAAATCTGTGAAAAAGAAAACAAAGCTAGATTGGTGGTTTCACGAATCTTAGCGCCACTCGATACCAATTGTTGGATCGAACGTGTCGCTAGCGGGGGGGGGGGTGAATAGCGATACGGTGTCGTTAAAAACTTTTGCAATAAGTAAAAAGCAAGTAGAGAATGCACAGCGGAAATATAAAGTAGACAAGATATTTTTACGTGGTTCACAATCTTTCGATTGCTAATCCACGGCCCTAGTGATCCTTGATCACGCACGAGGGCAATTCACTAAAACCACTCACTCCTCTTCGTTTGAAGTAGGAGCAACGATTACAAAAAGAAATCAAGGCAAAGGGACACTCCCCCTTTCCTTGTTACGATTAAAGCACAAAGACAATTTAAAGAAGTAGAACTTAAATAAATATACCGACAACTCTTATAAGTAGAAGATGTAGCCCGTTGTCGTGCACTTCGTCGTAGCAAATGTGAGTAGTAGTAGCGGCGTTACGACGGCGTGTTGAGAGCTCTTGAATTCTTGTTATTTG
The DNA here is from genome assembly GCA_025175895.1 of Wurfbainia villosa. Taxonomy (NCBI): domain Eukaryota; kingdom Viridiplantae; phylum Streptophyta; class Magnoliopsida; order Zingiberales; family Zingiberaceae; genus Wurfbainia; species Wurfbainia villosa. The sequence continues at coordinate 32,635,043 of CM045995.1, forward strand.
CTTGGCTTGAACATGTCTATTTATGGATATTGATCTATGAATTTAGACATAGGTAGTGTCCAAGGTGAGGTTCTTATCCCCCAAGACTTGTTCATCCACATCCTTTGCGCCAACTCAAGGATGAGGTGTTTCATCCAACCACCTTGTGCCACCTCCAACCTCCTTGTGCGCCAACTCAAGGATGAGGTGTTTCATCCAACCACCTTGTGCCACCTCCAACCTCCTTGAGCGCCAACTTGAGGATGAGGTGTTTCATCCAACCACCTTGTGCCACCTCCAACCTCCATGGGCGCCAACTTGTTGGAGCCATTCAACTTGTGCCACATCATGGGAGCCAACCATCTTGTGCCAACTCACCTTATTTTGGGCGTCCACCACAAGGAAGCTTGGTGATGGTTTGGATGTCCACCTTGATGCCACATCACCCTTTGTACCAAAACACGAGTCAAGTCCAAATTCACCCCCTTGAAATTCGAGCTCTTCTCGAGGCTGGAACTTGACTAGCAGTTGACTGTAGTCAAAGGGTTTTGGACTGCAGTACAAGTTAGCTTAAAATATAAAGTACGATGGTTCTAACCATTTGATCTCGACCTAGACCTTCCATTGGAGGTATTGGGTCGGATCTACGCTTAACGACCTTGCTTCGCTTTCACACGAGCTTACCTTGTAGCCTCGCTTCCGGTCTTCACCCGAGTACCTCGGCTTCCTCCGAAGTCCCTCTGGCGTTGCCCGACCACCTCGGTTCCCACCGGGTGTCGCAGACCTTCCGCTCAACTTTAGCATTTCTGCACACTTAATTGAGCTCGTAAGATAACAAATATACCCTTAACTATTGAGCCTTTTGCCATAATCAAAATACCGGTTCGACTTTGGTGCCCACTGCACCCGGTTAGAACCATCGTACTTTATATTTTAAGCACGAGTGGTTGTTGTCAAAATATCTTGTTAGTGCTTATAAGCTCCACATATCTCCACAATGGCATGATATTGTCCACTTTGGGTCTAAGCCCTCATGGTTTTATTTTTGGGCTTTACCCAAAAGGCCTCATACCAATGGAGATATCTTTTTTCTTATAAGCACATGATCTTTTCCATGTCTTACCAATGTGGGACTTTGATTGTATTCCCCATACTCCCAACAATCCCCCCCTCAAACGAAGGACCACATTGGGCCCCCCCTCAAGCCTATCCCTCCTCGAAGGATTTTCTTCGCTGATGTCCGATCTTCAACCCACCAGACTTCGCCGCTTGTTCGTCCCCGACCCAACCAGACTTCCTTCCCGATGTCCGGTTCTCTTGATCCGGACGTGGGAGCTCAACTTCCTTCGCTCGAGGTTCATGGCTTGACATGGACCATGGCTCGATACCAATTGTTGGATCAAAGTGTCGCTAGAGGGGGTGAATAGCGATACTATGTCGTTAAAAACTTTTGCAATAAGTAAAAAGCAAGTAGAGAATGCACAAATGGAAATATAAAGTAGACAAGATATTTTTACGTGGTTCACAATCTTCGATTGCTAATCCACGGCCCTAGTGATCCTTGATCACGCACGAGGGCAATTCACTAAAACCACTCCTCTCGCTGGAAGTAGGAGCAACGACATAAAAGAAATCAAGGCAAAGGGACACTCCCCCTTTCCTTGTTACGATTAAAGCACAAAGACAATTTAAAGAAGTAGAACTTAAATAAATATACCGACAACTCTTATAAGTAGAAGATGTAGCTTTCGTTGTCGGCGGCACTTCGTCGTAGCAAATGTGAGTAGTAGTAGCGGCGTTACGACGGCGTGTTGAGAGCTCTTGAATTCTTGTTTTTTGCTTGGCTTGAACATGTCTATTTATGGATATTGATCTATGAATTTAGACATAGGTAGTGTCCAAGGTGAGGTTCTTATCCCCCAAGACTTGTTCATCCACATCCTTTGCGCCAACTCAAGGATGAGGTGTTTCATCCAACCACCTTGTGCCACCTCCAACCTCCTTGTGCGCCAACTCAAGGATGAGGTGTTTCATCCAACCACCTTGTGCCACCTCCAACCTCCTTGGGCGCCAACTTGAGGATGAGGTGTTTCATCCAACCACCTTGTGCCACCTCCAACCTCCTTGGGCGCCAACTTGTTGGAGCCATTCAACTTGTGCCACATCATGGGAGCCAACCATCTTGTGCCAACTCACCTTATTTTGGGCGTCCACCACAAGGAAGCTTGGTGATGGTTTGGATGTCCACCTTGATGCCACATCACCTTTTGTACCAAAACACGAGTCAAGTCCAAATTCACCCTTGAAATTCGAGCTCTTCTCGAGGTCGAACTTGACTAGCATTGACCTGTAGTCAAAGGGTTTTGGACTGATGTTAGCTTAAAATATAAAGTACGATGGTTCTAACCATCCGATCTCGACCTAGACCTTCCATTGGAGGTATTGGGTGGGATCTCGCTCAACGACCTTGCCCGCTTTCACACGAGCTTACCTTGTAGCCTCGCTTCGGTCTTCACCCGAGTACCTCGGCTTCCTCAGAATCCCTCTGGCGTTGCCCGACCACCTCGGTTCCCACCGGTGTCGCAGACCTTCCGCTCAACTTTAGCATTTCTGCACACTTAATTGAGCTCGTAAGATAACAAATATACCCTTAACTATTGAGCCTTTTGCCATAATCAAAATACCGGTTCGACTTTGGTGCCCACTGCACCAACAATCTCCCCCTTTTTGATTCATGGCAAACCGACACAAAAGTTAAGGAAAAATTAAGCATAACAGTAAGCTAGCATAATGATTAAGCATGAATGAGCTAGCATAAATATTAAATATGAATGAGCTAGCATAATGATTAAGCATGAATGAGCTAGCATAAAGATTAAATATGAATGAGCTAGCATAAAGATTAAATATGAATGAGCTAGCATAATGATTAAGTATGAGTGAGAAATATTATTGTTTCAAGTTCTCCCCTTTGAGGTAACCTCCCCCTTGACCGAAGGTGAGTTCTTGAAAAATAATTTTTACTCCCCCTTAATAGTTGCTTAAGTAAACGGAATTACTTAATATAAAAGGTAATAATTTTGTTTACTTTCTTCCTTACTTTTGTGACTTTCTCCCCTTTTGCCTTAACTCAAAAGTTTGTAAATATATTTTAGGGTTTGTAAGTCCAAGCAAGTTCCCAATATAAATATATATATTTTTTAAAATAATAATAAGCTTGAAAATATGTTCATCTAAAATGTACAACTCGGTTGGACTTGATTGATATAGAATGATCAATAAGTCTTGAAGGAGTTGATTAATTTTAAATAATTATACTCCATGGTTCATGTCGATGCCTTGAATCTACACTGGAACCCGAGGGTAAGGTCCTAACATCTCACGCCCATCATCGTGGCTAAGTACACAAACACATTAGTCCTATGTGTTGTGAGATGTGTTAGCTCCTTAAATCTATAGGTATATGATTTCTAAGTTAAGACTTAGGCTAATTTCATAAAAAGAAGCAAAAGTAGAGTACATATATAGAAAAATTTAAATCCTACTCTATTACGCACATACCTAACTTTCGTCTTAATAAACTAAATTCGGCTTCGGGTAGTGGTTTGGTGAAGATGTCCGCTAGGTTTGATTTGGACTCAACATACTCTAGTTGTATAGTTCCATTAGTTACATGTTCCCTAATGAAGTGGTGTTTAACTTCTATATGTTTTGTCCTAGAATGACATATTGGATTTTTAGTTAAGTTAATTGAACTGATGTTATCTATGTAGGTTTTAATGTTGTTAAAGATTAAGCTAAAGTCTTGGAGAGTGTGCTTCATCCACAGGAGCTGAGAGACACACTCACCCATCGCAACGTATTCGGCTTCGGTGGTAGATAAGGCAACGCAATCTTTGCTTCCTCTTGCACCAACTCACTGACTCGGTAGGGATTTGACAACAACCACTCGTGCCCTTTCTATCGAGTTTACTACCGGCATAGTCGGAGTCGGAGTAGCCGATTAGATTAAACTCGGTAGATCTAGGGTACCAAATACCTACGTTTAGCATGCCCTTTAGATATCTAAGGATACGCTTGACTAGGGTTAGGTGAGACTCCTTGGCACAGGTTTGTAACCTTGCGCACATACTTACCGCGAATAAAATGTCGGGTCGGCTCGCGGTTAAGTATAGGAGACTTCCTATTGCGCTCCTATAGTATTTTAGGTCAACGGGTTTTCCTTCTACATCTTCGTTTATATTAACATTAGTTGCTATAGGTGTATTGATTATTTTAGCATCTTGCATTCCAAATCGATTTATTAAGTCCTTAGTATATTTTTGTTGATGTAAATATATTCCATCTTTAGTTTGTTTAATTTGTAAACCTAAGAAGAAACTTAACTCTCCCACTAAATTCATTTCAAATTCACTTTCCATAAGTGAGATGAATTAGTTTAGCGAGGATCGAGTTAGTAGTTCCAAAATTATATCATCTACATAGATTTGGGCTATAAAGATTTCTTTTCCTACGGTTTTAACGAATAAGGTTGGGTCGACTAAACCTTGGTTGAATCCTTTGGACTTAAGATAGATCGAAAGCCTTTCGTACCAAGCTCTTGGGGCTTGTTTGAGTCTATATAGGGCTTTCTTAAGTCTAAGGACATGGTCAGTTTATCTAGATTTTCAATCCGGGAGGTTGGTAGCGTAAACTTCTTCCTTAATGTATCCATTCAAAAATGCTGACTTGACATCCATTTGAAACAATTTAAAACCTCGATGTGCAGCATATGCTAACAACATTCGGATGGACTCTAGTCTTGCTACGGGGGCGTAGGTCTCATCGTAATCTAAACCTTCGACTTGACTAAACCCTTTTGCGACTAACCTAGCTTTATTTCTAACTACTTCACCTTTATCATCAAGTTTATTTCGAAATACCCACCTTGTTCCAATAATTGATTTTCTTTAGGTGGTGGTACTAATTCCCAGACTTCATTTCTAGTGAATTGAGCTAGCTCTTCTTGCATAGCAATAATCCAGTCGGGATCAAGAAGTGCTTGTTCAATAGTTTTGGGTTCGATTTTGGAAATTAACGAGATTTGACTAAGGTTTCGATATGAAGCTCTAGTTCGAACCCCTAAATTTGGATCACCTATAACTTGATTGATAGGATGATTTGTTTGAGTCTTAGTGTGACTCGGGTTAGGGTCATCTATCACTAGGTCGATAGGATGACTTGGGTGAGTTCTAGTTTGACTTGGGTTAGAGTCATCTATCACTTGGTCGATAGGATGACTTGGGTTAGGACGAGATTCAAGTTCAAGATCAGAGTCGGGTTCGCTATAAGTTGATTTGCTAGTTGGTTTTGTTAAGGATTGAACGGGTTCGTGTCCTTCGTCGAAAACTATATTAATGGTTTCTTCGACTCTAAGAGTGTCGTGATTGTATACCCTATAAGCTCTCTTGGTGGTTGAGTATCCTAGAAAGGTTCGATGGGGTTTTGGATTTGAATTTCCCTAGGTAATCCTTAGTGTTTAAGATATGTACCTTGCATCCAAATACCCTAAAGTACTTGATGTTCGGTATTTTATCGTGATAAATCTCGTACGAGGTCTTTTGGTGCCTCTTTACCATAAGGATCCTATTTTGGACATAGCAAGCCGTACTAACGGCCTCTGCCCAAAATCTATCGGGTAGGTTATACTCGTTTAACATTGTCCTAGCGGCTTCTTGTAGGGTTCTATTTTTCCGTTCGACTAACCCATTTTGTTGTGGGGTTCTAGGACATGAAAACTCATGGTGGTATCCGTTTAGGTTACAGAAATCTGTAAACCTGTGGTTTTCGAATTCACCACCATGATCGCTTCTAAGTCTTTTAATCTTAAGGTTCTTTTGATTTTCAATTAACCTACAAAGATTGATTAGTTGGTCTAGGGTATCATTTTTATGTTTGATAAACCTAACCCAAGTAAATCTAGAATAGTCGTCAATTATGACTAAGCAAAATTGACTACCATTGAGTGACTTAGCTCCATGTGAATCAAATAGATCCATGTGTAGGAGCTCAAGAACACTTTTGGTTCGTTCTTGATTAGTTAATTGATGTTGTGTCCTAGATTGTTTACCTTGTTGACAAGCATTACATATTTTATTATCCAAGTTGTTTAGTTTAGGCAAACCTATAACCAAGCCACTCTGACTCATCTTGTGGGCCGAGTCTTGGGTGCAGTGTCCGAGTCTTGATTGCCATAACCAAGATTCCTCTTCTTTGTGTCATAAGACACTTGGTTGAGGAGTTGGGTAAATTTATTGTGTAGATGTTGCTATTCCTAGTTCCTTTAAGTATTATTTTAGATGTTGCATTTATCTTGATTACGCATTCATTTTCTAGAAATATGACCTTATAATTGTTATCACACAATTGGCTTACACTAAGTAAATTATATTGAAAGTTTTCTACTAATAAGACATTTTGAATTGTAAAGTTAGAGTTGAGCTCAATATCACCTGATCCGATGATTTTGAGCTTGCCGTTATTTCCGAAGGCTACCGATCCTTGTCGTTTGAATCGTAACTTCGAAAATTTGAGTTGATCCCCGGTCATGTGTCGGGAGCAACCACTGTCCAACATCCATTGATCCTACATATAAGGTAGTTGGATCGGATATTGGAATTACTAAAGGGTTGTTTGTAAGTTTTTAAACCTAAATCATCTCACCAATATCTACATGATCAAAACATGTTATTCCTATGTGTTATTGTGAGATGACTTTCAATTTTACTTGATTAATTTTAATGAATTTAAATTAACCAACATTAGGTTAGATTCGGATTTAGTCTAAGCTCATCAAGTAATCTTTTCAAGAGATTAGCTTCTAGGTCGTGGCGAGGCACAGAGGCCTTCTTTGATCGGAACAACGACCACTTCCTTAGACAAAGCTAATTTCAAGAAATTGATAACTCGACTTACTTGAGACTACGTCTTGGTCTAACTAGTTATTTTTGAAAAGAGGCTCCCCGAGGCTCAATCTTTTCGTAGGATTTTAGTTGGTTTATTTTTGAAAAGAGGCTCCCCGAGGCTCAATCTTTTCGCAGGATTTTAGTTGGTTATGAGTCCTATCTAACCATTCTAAAAATAAAGGAAAAACTAAGCATGCAATTTCTAAGACTTAACAAAAATACATTTTGTATTGGCTCCCCCTGGACCATTGAATCGAGTGGGTCTATTCACATAGTGAATTTGGTCCTTGGGAACCCAATACATGTTAGATCCTAAAGTTGAAATCAAAGTGGTCTTAGGGACCCATGCTTGGACATTTTTCTTATGTTGGTTTACTATAGACATATATGACTTATTGGTTGTATTTGAGTTAAACCCGAGTCCGGCCTTGTTGTACACGGCCCTTTGTGATCCAAGTAAGAGGTCAAGTCCCTTGGATCCCAAAGTGAACCTTTCCAACGTGTTCCTAAGGTCTTCGACTTGTGTTTTCAAAAGCGAGTTCTCAACTTCAAGCTTTTCAACTTGAGTTGAGTCCTCCTCTTGAATACGAGTAGTCGAAGAGGTTAGGGAGACCTCATGTTTGAGAAGGTTAACCTCCTCAATTAGGGTCTCGACCTTGGACTCGGACTTAGCTAGTTTCTTATTTAAAAATTTAATTGCACCATACAAAGTATTAAGTAACGACCGACTTACTCTTAATGATTCTTTTGAACCGGATACGGATCCGTGGCTTGTCTTGAATGGAAGCTCATCATCGGATTCGGACTCGGACTCTTCTTCGGTTTCGGAGTCGTGCTCGGTCGGCTTGGCCATTAGAGCTTGGATATCGTCTTCTTCCTCCGACAACTCCTCCCAAGTAGCGTTTAGCGCTTTCTTGGTCTTTGATGCGTTATTCTTTAGCTTTGGGCACTCGGACTTGATGTGACCGAACCTGTTGCACTCATAGCATCTAAAATTAGAAGTATTTGAATTAGGTTTAGGCTTACCATAGAAATCATATACCTATAGATTTAAGGAGCCAACACATCTCACAACACATAGGACTAATGTGTTTGTGTACTTAGCCACGTAGACGGGCGTGAGATGTTAGGACCTTACTCCTGGTTCCAGACGTAGATTCAGTGCATCGACATGAACCATGGAGTATAATTATTTAAAATTAATCAACTCCTTCAAGACTTATTGATCATTCTATATCAATCAAGTCCAACCGGAGTTGTACATTTTAGATGAACATATTTTCAAGCTTATTATTATTTTAAAAAAAAAATATATTTATATTGGGAACTTGCTTGGACTTACAAACCCTAAAATATATTTACAAACTTTTTGAGTTAAGGCAAAAGGGGGAGAAAGTCACAAAAGTAAGGAAGAAAGTAAACAAAATTATTACCTTTTATATTAAGTAATTCCGTTTACTTAAGCAACTATTAAGGGGGAGTAAAAATTATTTTTGATGCGTTATTCTTTAGCTTTGGGCACTCGGACTTGATGTGACCGAACCTGTTGCACTCATAGCATCTAAAATTAGAAGTATTTGAATTAGGTTTAGGCTTACCTTGAGTTGTTGGTCGTTTTCGTCTCTTGATCATCTTCCGAACTAGATTGACTAGTTCGGATTCTATTTCGGAGTCTACTTCCGATTCGGACTCGTCTTCTTCCTTCGGGGGTGGCTTGCTTGTGGGCTTCTTCTTCTTGGAACCTGCAACTAACGGAATACTCTTCTCGGCCTGGACCACGTTAGTTTGCTCATGTAATTCAAGTTCCGAAAACAATTCGTCTAACCTAATTTTAGAAAGGTCCTTGGAGACCTTGTAGGCATCGACCATGGATGCCCACAAGGTGGTCCTAGGAAACGAGTTAAGAGAATACCTGATAAGGTCGCGATTCTCGACCTTTTGTCCGATGGCATGGAGTTGGTTGACGATGTCTTGGATACGAGCATGTAGTTGAGTTGCGGTCTCGTTTTCCTGCATTTTCAAGTTATACAATTTATTTAAAAGTAAATCTCTTTTACATACCTTCGTGTCGGTGCCTTCGTGTAGTTCCACTAGCTTGGTCCATAAGTCCTTTGCACTAATGAAGGGGCCGACGCTGCTGAGCTCTTCCTTGACAACCCACATTGCAAGATTTGAGTTGCCTTGGCATCGGCTTCTACTTGTTTTTCATGGAATTTGACCATTGATCGTAACCAAAGATTCACCATCTTCATTAATAGGAAGTGTGAAACCGTTTGATTACGATCCACATCTCGATTTGGGTTTTAAGAAAGCATTCCATCCCACCTTCCAATAACGTAAAGTCATTACCGCTGTAAAACGGGGTCAAGCTGTGCTAAACCCTTCGAGATGGGCCATTTAAAAACAAGAAGAAGAACGATTTAAAAGAATCTTGCAAAACACACACGAAAGAATATTCCAAGACTTTCGCCTTGGATTAGAAAAGGGAAGTAAAAAGATATATAAAATGTAACTTGCAAAAAGAAATAAACAATCAAATGCGAATGTCGCTGAAGTTCGAGGACAACCTTACTCGGATCTAACCCAAGGACAACCTTATCCGATCCTAAAGCCTCTAATGCAATTCTATATGTAGGAGAAGATAAGCAAGTGAAATAATTATAATAAAACAGAAATAAATAAATAAAAATCTGTAAAAAAGAAAACAAAGCTAGATTGGTGGTTTCATCAATCTTAGCGCCTACTCGATACCAATTGTTGGATCAAAGTGTCGCCAGAGGGGGTGAATAGCGATACGATGTCGTTAAAAACTTTTGCAATAAGTAAAAAGCAAGTAGAGAATGCACAATGGAAATATAAAGTAGACAAGATATTTTTACGTGGTTCACAATCTTTCGATTGCTAATCCACGGCCCTAGTGATCCTTGATCACGTACGGAGGGCAATTCACTAAAACCACTCCTCCTCGCTGAGGTAGGAGCAACGACATAAAAAGAAATCAAGGCAAAGGACACTCCTTTCCTTGTTACGATTAAAGCACAAAGACAATTTAAAGAAGTAGAACTTAAATAAATATACCGACAACTCTTATAAGTAGAAGGCACTTCGTCAATTCGTGAGGCAAATGTGAGTAGTAGTAGCGATGACGGCGTGTTGAGAGCTCTTGAATTCTTGTTATTTGCTTGGCTTGAACATGTCTATTTATGGATATTGATCTATGAATTTAGACATAGGTAGTGTCCAAGGTGAGGTTCTTATCCCCAAGACTTGTTCATCCACATCCTCGCCAACTCAAGGATGAGGTGTTTCATCCAACCACCTTGTGCCACCTCCAACCTCCTTGTGCGCCAACTCAAGGATGAGGTGTTTCATCCAACCACCTTGTGCCACCTCCAACCTCCTTGGGCGCCAACTTGAGGATGAGGTGTTTCATCCAACCACCTTGTGCCACCTCCAACCTCCTTGGGCGCAAACTTGTTGGAGCCATTCAACTTGTGCCACATCATGGGAGCCAACCATCTTGTGCCAACTCACCTTATTTTGGGCGTCCACCACAAGGAAGCTTGGTGATGGTTTGGATGTCCACCTTGATGCCACATCACCCTTTGTACCAAAACACGAGTCAAGTCCAAATTCACCCCCTTGAAATTCGAGCTCTTCTCGAGGTCGGAACTTGACTAGCAGCTTGACTGTAGTCAAAGGGTTTTGACCGCAAGCAAGTTAGCTTAAAATTTAAAGTACGATGGTTCTAACCATTTGATCTCGACCTAGACCTTCCATTGGAGGTATTGGGTCGGATCTACGCTTAACGACCTTGCTTCGCTTTCACACGAGCTTACCTTGTAGCCTCGCTTGCCTTCACCCGAGTACCTCGCTTCCTCCAAGTCCTCTCAAGCGTTCGACCACCTCTGTTCCCACCGGGTGTCGCAGACCTTCCGCTCAACTTTAGCATTTCTGCACACTTAATTGAGCTCGTAAGATAACAAATATACCCTTAACTATTGAGCCTTTTGCCATAATCAAAATACCGGTTCGACTTTGGTGCCCACTGCACCAACAATCTCCCCCTTTTTGATTCATGGCAAACCGATACAAAAGTTAAGGAAAAATTAAGCATAACAGTAAGCTAGCATAATGATTAAGCATGAATGAGCTAGCATAAAGATTAAATATGAATGAGCTAGCATAATGATTAAGCATGAATGAGCTAGCATAAAGATTAAATATGAATGAGCTAGCATAATGATTAAATATGAATGAGCTAGCATAATGATTAAGTATGAGTGAGAAATATTATTGTTTCAAGTTCTCCTTTGAGGTAACCTCCCTTGACCAAGGTGAGTTCTTGAAAATAATTTTACTCCCTTAATAGTTGCTTAAGTAAACGGAATTACTTAATATAAAAGGTAATAATTTTGTTTACTTTCTTCCTTACTTTTGTGACTTTCTCCCTTTGCCTTAACTCAAAAAGTTTGTAAATATATTTTAGGTTTGTAAGTCCAAGCAAGTTCCCAATATAAATATATATTTTTTAAAATAATAATAAGCTTGAAAATATGTTCATCTAAAATGTACAACTCGGTTGGACTTGATTGATATAGAATGATCAATAAGTCTTGAAGAGTTGATTAATTTTAAATAATTATACTCCATGGTTCATGTCGATGCACCCAATCTACGTCTGAACTGTGAGTAAGGTCCTAACATCTCACGCCGCTCACGTGGCTAAGTACACAAACACATTAGTCCTATGTGTTGTGAGATGTGTTGGCTCCTTAAATCTATAGGTATATGATTTCTAAGGTAAGACTTAGGCTAATTTCATAAAAGAAGCAAAAGTAGAGTACATATATAGAAAAATTTAAATCCTACTCTATTACGCACATACCTAACTTTCGTCTTAATAAACTAAATTCGGCCGGGTAGTGGTTTGGTGAAGATGTCCGCTAGGTTTGATTTGGACTCAACATACTCTAGTTGTATAGTTCCATTAGTTACATGTTCCCTAATGAAGTGGTGTTTAACTTCTATATGTTTTGTCCTAGAATGACATATTGGATTTTTAGTTAAGTTAATTGAACTAATGTTATCTATGTAGGTTTTAATGTTGTTAAAGATTAAGCTAAAGTCTTGGAGAGTGTGCTTCATCCACAGGAGCTGAGAGACACACTCACCCATCGCAACGTATTCGGCCCGGTGGTAGATAAGGCAACGCAATGTCGCTCTCATCGCACTAACTCACTAGACTGAGGAGGATTTGACAACAACCACTCGTGCTCTTTCTATCGAGTTACCGGCATAGTCGGAGTCGGAGTAGCCGATTAGATTAAACTCGGTAGATCTAGGGTACCAAATACCTACGCTTAGCGTGCCCTTTAGATATCTAAGGATACGCTTGACTAGGGTTAGGTGAGACTCCTTGGCACAGGTTTGTAACCTTGCGCACATACTTACCGCGAATAAAATGTCGGGTCGGCTCGCGGTTAAGTATAGGAGACTTCCTATTGCGCTCCTATAGTATTTTAGGTCAACGGGTTTTCCTTCTACATCTTCGTTTATATTAACATTAGTTGCCATAGGTGTATTGATTATTTTAGCATCTTGCATTCCAAATCGATTTATTAAGTCCTTAGTATATTTTTGTTGATGTAAATATATTCCATCTTTAGTTTGTTTAATTTGTAAACCTAAGAAGAAACTTAACTCTCCCACTAAATTCATTTCAAATTCACTTTCCATAAGTGAGATGAATTCGTTTAGCAGGATCGAGTTGGTAGTTCCAAAAATTATATCATCTACATAGATTTGGGCTATAAAGATTTCTTTTCCTACGGTTTTAACGAATAAGGTTGGGTCGACTAAACCTTGGTTGAATCCTTTGGACTTAAGGTAGATCGAAAGCCTTTCGTACCAAGCTCTTGGGGCTTGTTTGAGTCCATATAGGGCTTTCTTAAGTCTAAGGACATGGTCAAGTTTATCTAGATTTTCGAATCCGGGAGGTTGACTGACGTAAACTTCTTCCTTAATGTATCCATTCAAAAATGCTGACTTGACATCCATTTGAAACAATTTAAAACCTCGATGTGCAGCATATGCTAACAACATTCGGATGGACTCTAGTCTGGCTACGGGGGCGTAGGTCTCATCGTAATCTAAACCTTCGACTTGACTAAACCCTTTTGCGACTAACCTAGCTTTATTTCTAACTACTTCACCTTTATCATCAAGTTTATTTCGAAATACCCACCTTGTTCCAATAATTGATTTTTCTTTAGGTGGTGGTACTAATTCGAAAAGTTTATTGCAAAAGTTTATTTCGAAATACCCACCTTGTTCCAACTCTGATACCAATTGTTGGATCGAAAGTGTCGCTAGAGGGGGGGGGGGTGAATAGCGATACGATGTCGTTAAAAAACTTTTGCAATAAGTAAAAAGCAAGTAGAGAGTGCACAGCGGAAATATAAAGTAGACAAGATATTTTTACGTGGTTCACAATCTTTCGATTGCTAATCCACGGCCCTAGTGATCCTTGATCACGTACGGAGGGCAATTCACTAAAACCACTCCTCCTCGTTGGAGGTAGGAGCAACGATTACAAAAAGAAATCAAGGCAAAGGGACACTCCCCCTTTCCTTGTTACGATTAAAGCACAAAGACAATTTAAAGAAGTAGAACTTAAATAAATATACCGACAACTCTTATAAGTAGAAGATGTAGCTTTCGTTGTCGGCGGCACTTCGTCGTAGCAAATGTGAGTAGTAGTAGCGGCGTTACGACGGCGTGTTGAGAGCTCTTGAATTCTTGTTATTTGCTTGGCTTGAACATGTCTATTTATGGATATTGATCTATGAATTTAGACATAGGTAGTGTCCAAGGTGAGGTTCTTATCCCCCAAGACTTGTTCATCCACATCCTTTGCGCCAACTCAAGGATGAGGTGTTTCATCCAACCACCTTGTGCCACCTCCAACCTCCTTGGGCGCCAACTTGAGGATGAGGTGTTTCATCCAACCACCTTGTGCCACCTCCAACCTCCTTGGGCGCCAACTTGAGTATGAGGTGTTTCATCCAACCACCTTGTGCCACCTCCAACCTCCTTGGGCGCCAACTTGTTGGAGCCATTCAACTTGTGCCACATCATGGGAGCCAACCATCTTGTGCCAACTCACCTTATCTTGGGCGCCCACCACAAAGGAAGCTTGGTGATGGTTTGGATGTCCACCTTGATGCCACATCACCCTTTGTACCAAAACACGAGTCAAGTCCAAATTCACCCCCTTGAAATTCGAGCTCTTCTCGAGGTTTGGAACTTGACTAGCAGTGACGTAGTCAAAGGGTTTTGGAGCTATGATACAAGTTAGCTTAAAATATAAAGTACGATGGTTCTAACCATCCGATCTCGAAACCTAGACCTTCCATTGGAGGTATTGGGTCGGATCTACGCTTAACGACCTTGCTTCGCTTTCACACGAGCTTACCTTGTAGCCTCGCCGGTCTTCACCCGAGTACCTCGGCTTCCTCCGAAGTCCTCGGCGGTTCGACCACCTCGGTTCCCACCGGTGTCGCATCTTCCGCTCAACTTTAGCATTTCTGCACACTTAATTGAGCTCGTAAGATAACAAATATACCCTTAACTATTGAGCCTTTTGCCATAATCAAAATACCGGTTCGACTTTGGTGCCCACTGCACCAACAATCTCCCCCTTTTTGATTCATGGCAAACCGACACAAAAGTTAAGGAAAAATTAAGCATAACAGTAAGCTAGCATAATGATTAAGCATGAGTGAGAAATATTATTGTTTCAAGTTCTCCCCTTTGAGGTAACCTCCCCCTGGTGGGTTGAAGATCGGACATCAAGCAGAGAAAATCCTTCGAGGAGGGATAGGCTTGAGGGGGGGCCCAATGTGGTCCTTCGTTTGAGGGGAGGATTGTTGGGAGTATGGGGAATACAATCAAAGTCCCACATTGGTAAGACATGGAAAAGATCATGTGCTTATAAGAAAAAAGATATCTCCATTGGAATGAGGCCTTTTGGGTAAAGCCCAAAAATAAAACCATGAGGGTCTAGGCCCAAAGTGGACAATATCATGTCATTGTGGAGATATGTGAATCTTATATGCTCTAACAATTGGTATCAGAGCCATGGTCCATGTCAAGCCATGAACCTCGAACGAAGGAAGTTGAGCTCCCACGTCCGGATCAAGAGAACCAGACATCAGGAAGGAAGTCTAGTTGGGTCAGGAAGCAAATTCACTTGCTTATCTTCTCCTACATATAGAATTGCATTAGAGGCTTTAGGATCCGGATAAGGTTGTCCTTCGGGTTAGATCCCGAGTAAGGTTGTCCTCCGGAACTTCAATGACATTCGCATTTGATTGTTTATTTCTTTTTGCAAGTTACATTTTATATATCTTTTTTTACTTCCCGCACTACTAATCCAAGACGAAAGTCTTGGAATATTCTTTCCGTGTGTGTTTTGCAAGATTCTTTTCGTCGTTCTTCTTCTTGTTTTTAAATGGCCCATCTCGAAGGGTTTAGCACCGCCCGACCCCCGTTTTACAACGGTAATGACTTTCGTTATTGGAAGGGTCGGATGGAATGCTTTCTTAAAACCCAAATCGAGATGTGGATCGTAATCCAAACCGGTTTCACACTTCCTATTAATGAAGATGGTGAATCTTTGGGTTACGATCAATGGTCAAATTCCATGAAAAAACAAGTAGAAGCCGATGCCAAGGCAACTCGGACACTCGCACCCAAGACTCGTCCACAAGATGAGTCAGAGTGGCTTGGTTATAGGTTTGCCTAAACTAAACAACTTGGATAATAAAATATGTAATGCTTGTCAACAAGGTAAACAATCTAGGACACAACATCAATTAACTAATCAAGAACGAACCAAAAGTGTTCTTGAGCTCCTACACATGGATCTATTTGATTCACATGGAGCTAAGTCACTCAATGGTAGTCAATTTTGCTTAGTCATAATTGACGACTATTCTAGATTTACTTGGGTTAGGTTTATCAAACATAAAAATGATACCCTAGACCAACTAATCAATCTTTGTAGGTTAATCGAAAATCAAAAGAACCTTAAGATTAAAAGACTTAGAAGCGATCATGGTGGTGAATTCGAAAACCACAGGTTTACAGATTTCTGTAACCTAAACGGATACCACCATGAGTTTTCATGTCCTAGAACCCCACAACAAAATGGGTTAGTTGAACGGAAAAATAGAACCCTACAAGAAGCCGCTAGGACAATGTTAAACGAGTATAACCTACCCGATAGATTTTGGGCAGAGGCCGTTAGTACGGCTTGCTATGTCGAAAATAGGATCCTTATGGTAAAGAGGCACCAAAAGACCTCGTACGAGATTTATCACGATAAAATACCGAACATCAAGTACTTTAGGGTATTTGGATGCAAGGTACATAACTTAAACACTAAGGATTACCTAGGGAAATTCAAATCCAAAACCTCTACTGGAACCTTTCTAGGATACTCAACCACCAGTAGAGCTTATAGGGTATACAATCACGACACTCTTAGAGTCGAAGAAACCATTAATATAGTTTTCGACGAAGGACACGAACCCGTTCAATCCTTAACAAAACCAACTAGCAAATCAACTTATAGCGAACCCGACTCTGATCTTGAACTTGAATCTCGTCCTAACCCAAGTCATCCTATCGACCAAGTGATAGATGACTCTAACCCAAGTCAAACTAGAACTCACCCAAGTCATCCTATCGACCAAGTGATAGATGACCCTAACCCGAGTCACACTAAGACTCAAACAAATCATCCTATCAATCAAGTTATAGGTGATCCAAATTTAGGGGTTCGAACTAGAGCTTCATATCGAAACCTTAGTCAAATCTCATTAATTTCCAAAATCGAACCCAAAACTATTGAACAAGCATTTCTTGATCCCGACTGGATTATTGCTATGCAAGAAGAGCTAGCTCAATTCACTAGAAATGAAGTCTGGGAATTAGTACCACCACCTAAAGAAAAATCAATTATTGGAACAAGGTGGGTATTTTGAAATAAACTTGATGATAAAGGTGAAGTAGTTAGAAATAAAGCTAGGTTAGTCGCAAAAGGGTTTAGTCAAGTCGAAGGTTTAGATTACGATGAGACCTACGCCCGTAGCGGACTAGAGTCCATCCGAATGTTGTTAGCATATGCACATCGAGGTTTTAAATTGTTTCAAATGGATGTCAAGTCAGCATTTTTGAATGGATACATTAAGGAAGAAGTTTACGTCAGTCCAACCTCCGGATTGAAAATCTAGATAAACTGACCATGTCCTTAGACTTAAGAATGCCTATATGGACTCAAACAAGCCCCAAGAGCTTATGCGAAGGCTTTCGATCTATCTTAAGTCCAAAGGATTCAACCAAGGTTTAGTCGACCCAACCTTATTCGTTAAAAACCGTAGGAAAAGAAATCTTTATAGCCCAAATCTATGTAGATGATATAATTTTGGAACTACCAACTCGATCCTGCTAAACTAATTCATCTCACTTATGGAAAGTGAATTTGAAATGAATTTAGTGGAGAGTTAAGTTTCTTCTTAGGTTTACAAATTAAACAAACTAAAGATGGAATATATTTACATCAACAAAATATACTAAGGACTTAATAAATCGATTTGGAATGCAAGATGCTAAAATAATCAATACACCTATGGCAACTAATGTTAATATAAACGAAGATGTCGAAGGAAAACCCGTTGACCTAAAATACTATAGGAGCGCAATAGAAGTCTCCTATACTTAACCGCGAGCCCGACATTTTATTCGCGGTAAGTATGTGCGCAAGGTTACAAACCTGTGCCAAGGAGTCTCACCTAACCCTAGTCAAGCGTATCCTTAGATATCTAAAGGGCACGCTAAACGTAGGTATTTGGTACCCTAGATCTACCGAGTTTAATCTAATCGGCTACTCGACTCGACTATGCCGGTAGTAAACTCGATAGAAAGAGCACGAGTGGTTATTGTCAAATCCTCTACCGAGTCTAGTAAGTTGGTGCAGAGGAAGCAAGATCGTTGCCTTATCTACCACCGGCCGAATACGCGATGGGTGAGTGTGTCTCACCTCGTGGATGAAGCACACTCTCCAAGACTTTAGCTTAATCTTTAACAACATTAAAACCTACATAGATAACATTAGTTCAATTAACTTAACTAAAAATCCAATATGTCATTCTAGGACAAAACATATAGAAGTTAAACACCACTTCATTAGGGAACATGTAACTAATGGAACTATACAACTAGAGTATGTTGAGTCCAAATCAAACCTAGCGGACATCTTCACCAAACCACTACCCGGTTTAATTTAGTTTATTAAGACGAAAGTTAGGTATGTGCGTAATAGAGTAGGATTTAAATTTTTCTATATATGTACTCTACTTTTGCTTCTTTTTATGAAATTAGCCTAAGTCTTACCTTAGAAATCATATACCTATAGATTTAAGGAGCCAACACATCTCACAACACATAGGACTAATGTGTTTGTGTACTTAGCCACGTAGACGGGCGTGAGATGTTAGGACCTTACTCCCGGTTCCGTATGTAGATTCAAAGCATCGACATGAACCATGGAGTATAATTATTTAAAATTAATCAACTCCTTCAAGACTTATTGATCATTCTATATCAATCAAGTCCAACCGTAGTTGTTCATTTTATATGTACTTATTTTCAAGCTTATTATTATTTTAAAAAAATATATATATATATATATATTTATATTGGGAACTTGCTTGGACTTACAAACCTTAAAATATATTTACAAACTTTTTGAGTTAAGGCAAAAGGGGGAGAAAGTCACAAAAGTAAGGAAGAAAGTAAACAAAATTATTACCTTTTATATTAAGTAATTCCGTTTACTTAAGCAACTATTAAGGGGGAGTAAAATTATTTTTCAAGAACTCACCTTCGGTCAAGGGGAGGTTACCTCAAAGGAGAACTTGAAACAATAATATTTCTCACTCATGCTTAATCTTTATGCTAGCTCACTCATGCTTAATCTTTATGCTAGCTCATTCATACTTAATCATTATGCTAGCTCATTCATATTTAATCATTATGCTAGCTCATTCATATTTAATCTTTATGCTAGCTCATTCATATTTAATCTTTATGCTAGCTCATTCATGCTTAATCATTATGCTAGCTCATTCATATTTAATCTTTATGCTAGCTCATTCATGCTTAATCATTATGCTAGCTTACTGTTATGCTTAAATTTTCCTTAACTTTTGTGTCGGTTTGCCATGAATCAAAAAGGGGGAGATTGTTGGTGCAGTGGGCACCAAAGTCGAACCGGTATTTTGATTATGGCAAAAGGCTCAATAGTTAAGGGTATATTTGTTATCTTACGAGCTCAATTAAGTGTGCAGAAATGCTAAAGTTGAGCGGAAGGTCTGCGACACCCGGTGGGAACCGAGGTGGTCGGGCAACGCCAGAGGGACTTCGGAGGAAGCCGAGGTACTCGGGTGAAGACCGGAAGCGAGGCTACAAGGTAAGCTCGTGTGAAAGCGAAGCAATGTCGTTAAGCGTAGATCCGACCCAATACCTCCAATGGAAGGTCTAGGTCGAGATCAAATGGTTAGAACCATCGTACTTTATATTTTAAGCTAACTTGTACTGCAGTCCAAAACCCTTTGACTACAGTCAACTGCTAGTCAAGTTCCAGCCTCGAGAAGAGCTCGAATTTCAAGGGGGTGAATTTGGACTTGACTCGTGTTTTGGTACAAAGGGTGATGTGGCATCAAGGTGGACATCCAAACCATCACCAAGCTTCCTTGTGGTGGACACCCAAGATAAGGTGAGTTGGCACAAGATGGTTGGCTCCCATGATGTGGCACAAGTTGAATGGCTCCAACAAGTTGGCGCCCAAGGAGGTTGGAGGTGGCACAAGGTGGTTGGATGAAACACCTCATCCTTGAGTTGACGCACAAGGAGGTTGGAGGTGGCACAAGGTGGTTGGATGAAACACCTCATCCTTGAGTTGGCGCACAAGGAGGTTGGAGGTGGCACAAGGTGGTTGGATGAAACACCTCATCCTCAAGTTGGCGCCCAAGGAGGTTGGAGGTGGCACAAGCTGGTTGGATGAAACACCTCATCCTTGAGTTGGCACACAAGGAGGTTGGAGGTGGCACAAGGTGGTTGGATGAAACACCTCATCCTTGAGTTGGCGCAAAGGATGTGGATGAACAAGTCTTGGGGGATAAGAACCTCATCCTCTGATGCCAATTGTTGGATCGAAAGTGTCGCTAGAGGGGGGGGTGAATAGCGATACGGTGTCGTTAAAAACTTTTGCAATAAGTAAAAAGCAAGTAGAGAATGCACAGCGGAAATATAAAGTAGACAAGATATTTTTACGTGGTTCACAATCTTTCGATTGCTAATCCACGGCCCTAGTGATCCTTGATCACGTACGGAGGGCAATTCACTAAAACCACTCCTCTTCGTTGGAAGTAGAACCGCGATTACAAAAGAAATCAAGGCAAAGGACACTCCCCTTTCCTTATTACGATTAAAGCACAAAGACAATTTAAAAAGTAGAACTTAAATAAATATACCGACAACTCTTATAAGTAGAAGATGTAGCTTTCGTTGTGTGACGCCGTCGTAGCAAATGTGAGTAGTAGTAGCGGCGTTACGGCCGGCGTGTTGAGAGCTCTTGAATTCTTGTAATTTGCTTGGCTTGAACATGTCTATTTATGGATATTGATCTATGAATTTAGACATAGGTAGTGTCCAAGGTGAGGTTCTTATCCCCCAAGACTTGTTCATCCACATCCTTTGCGCCAACTCAAGGATGAGGTGTTTCATCCAACCACCTTGTGCCACCTCCAACCTCCTTGGGCGCCAACTCCAGGATGAGGTGTTTCATCCAACCACCTTGTGCCACCTCCAACCTCCTTGGGCGCCAACTTGAGGATGAGGTGTTTCATCCAACCACCTTGTGCCACCTCCAACCTCCTTGGGCGCCAACTTGAGGATGAGGTGTTTCATCCAACCACCTTGTGCCACCTCCAACCTCCTTGGGCTCAAGGATGAGGTGTTTCATCCAACCACCTTGTGCCACCTCCAACCTCCTTGGGCGCCAACTTGTTGGAGCCATTCAACTTGTGCCACATCATGGGAACCAACCATCTTGTGCCAACTCACCTTATTTTGGGCGTCCACCACAAGGAAGCTTGGTGATGGTTTGGATGTCCACCTTGATGCCACATCACCCTTTGTACCAAAACACGAGTCAAGTCCAAATTCACCCCCTTGAAATTCGAGCTCTTCTCTGGAACTTGACTAGCATTATTGTAGTCAAAGGGTTTTGGACTGCAGCATACAAGTTAGCTTAAAATATAAAGTACGATGGTTCTAACCATTTGATCTCGACCTAGACCTTCCATTGGAGGTATTGGGTCGGATCTACGCTTAACGACCTTGCTTCGCTTTCACACGAGCTTACCTTGTAGCCTCGCTTCCGGTCTTCACCCGAGTACCTCGGCTTCCTCCGAAGTCCCTCTGGCGTTGCCCGACCACCTCGGTTCCCACAGTGTCGCGGAACCTTCCGCTCAACTTTAGCATTTCTGCACACTTAATTGAGCTCGTAAGATAACAAATATACCCTTAACTATTGAGCCTTTTGCCATAATCAAAATACCGGTTCGACTTTGGTGCCCACTGCACCAACAATTATCTCCCCCTTTTTGATTCATGGCAAACCGACACAAAAGTTAAGGAAAATTTAAGCATAACAGTAAGCTAGCATAATGATTAAGCATGAATGAGCTAGCATAAAGATTAAATATGAATGAGCTAGCATAATGATTAAGCATGAATGAGCTAGCATAAAGATTAAATATGAATGAGCTAGCATAAAGATTAAATATGAATGAGCTAGCATAATGATTAAATATGAATGAGCTAGCATAATGATTAAGTATGAATGAGCTAGCATAAAGATTAAGCATGAGTGAGCTAGCATAAAGATTAAGCATGAGTGAGAAATATTATTGTTTCAAGTTCTCCCCTTTGAGGTAACCTCCCCCTTGACCGAAGGTGAGTTCTTGAAAAATAATTTTTACTCCCCCTTAATAGTTGCTTAAGTAAACGGAATTACTTAATATAAAAGGTAATAATTTTGTTTACTTTCTTCCTTACTTTTGTGACTTTCTCCCCCTTTTGCCTTAACTCAAAAAGTTTGTAAATATATTTTAAGGTTTGTAAGTCCAAGCAAGTTCCCAATATAAATATATATATATATTTTTTTTTAAATAATAATAAGCTTGAAAATATGTTCATCTAAAATGTACAACTCCGGTTGGACTTGATTGATATAGAATGATCAAATGTTCTTGAAGGAGTTGATTAATTTTAAATAATTATACTCCATGGTTCATGTCGATGCACTGAATCTACGTCTGGAACCAGGAGTAAGGTCCTAACATCTCACGCCCGTCTACGTGGCTAAGTACACAAACACATTAGTCCTATGTGTTGTGAGATGTGTTGGCTCCTTAAATCTATAGGTATATGATTTCTAAGGTAAGACTTAGGCTAATTTCATAAAAAGAAGCAAAAGTAGAGTACATATATAGAAAAATTTAAATCCTACTCTATTACGCACATACCTAACTTTCGTCTTAATAAACTAAATTCGGCTTCGGGTAGTGGTTTGGTGAAGATGTCCGCTAGGTTTGATTTGGACTCAACATACTCTAGTTGTATAGTTCCATTAGTTACATGTTCCCTAATGAAGTGGTGTTTAACTTCTATATGTTTTGTCCTAGAATGACATATTGGATTTTTAGTTAAGTTAATTGAACTAATGTTATCTATGTAGGTTTTAATGTTGTTAAAGATTAAGCTAAAGTCTTGGAGAGTGTGCTTCATCCCACGAGGTGAGAGACACACTCACCCATCGCTAGCGTATTGGCTTCGGTGGTAGATAAGGCAGCGCAATCTTTGCTTCCTCTGCGCACTTACTAGACTCGGTAGGATTTGACAACAACCACTCGTGCTCTTTCTATCGAGTTTACTACCGGCATAGTCGGGTCGGAGTAGCCGATTAGATTAAACTCGGTAGATCTAGGGTACCAAATACCTCGTTTAGCGTGCCCTTTAGATATCTAAGGATACGCTTGACTAGGGTTAGGTGAGACTCCTTAGCGCAGGTTTGTAACCTTGCGCACATACTTACATGAATAAAATGTCGGGTCGGCTCGCGGTTAAGTATAGGAGACTTCCTATTGCGCTCCTATAGTATTTTAGGTCAACGGGTTTTCCTTCTACATCTTCGTTTATATTAACATTAGTTGCCATAGGTGTAGTGATTAGTTTAGCATCTTGCATTCCAAATCGATTTATTAAGTCCTTAGTATATTTTTGTTGATGTAAATATATTCCATCTTTCGTTTGTTTAATTTGTAAACCTAAGAAAAACTTAACTCTCCCACTAAATTCATTTCAAATTCACTTTCCATAAGTGAGATGAATTAGTTTAGCGAGGATCGAGTTGGTAGTTCCAAAAATTATATCATCTACATAGATTTGGGCTATAAAGATTTCTTTTCCTACGGTTTTACTTGAATAAGGTTGGGTCGACTAAACCTTGGTTGAATCCTTTGGACTTAAGATAGATCGAAAGCCTTTACCAAGCTCTTGGGGCTTGTTTGAGTCCATATAGGGCTTTCTTAAGTCTAAGGACATGGTCGAGTTTATCTAGATTTTGAATCAAGGAGGTTGGTAGCGTAAACTTCTTCCTTAATGTATCCATTCAAAAATGCTGACTTGATATCTATTTGAAACAATTTAAAACCTCGATGTGCGGCATATGCTAACAACATTCGGATGGACTCTAGTCAGCTCAGGCGTAGGTCTCATCGTAATCTAAACCTTCGACTTGACTAAACCCTTTTGCGACTAACCTAGCTTTATTTCTAACTACTTCACCTTTATCATCAAGTTTATTTCGAAATACCCACCTTGTTCCAATAATTGATTTTTCTTTAGGTGGTGGTACTAATTCCCAGTCTTCATTTCTAGTGAATTGAGCTAGCTCTTCTTGCATAGCAATAATCCAGTCGGGATCAAGAAGTGCTTGTTCAATAGTTTTGGCTTCGATTTTGGAAATTAACGAGATTTGACTAAGGTTTCGATATGAAGCTCTAGTTCGAACCCCTAAATTTGGATCACCTATAACTTGATTGATAGGACGATTTGTTTGAGTCTTAGTGTGACTCGGGTTAGGGTCATCTATCACTTGGTCGATAGGATGACTTGGGTGAGTTCTAGTTTGACTTGGGTTAGAGTCATCTATCACTTGGTCGATAGGATGACTTGGGTTAGGGCAGATTCAAGTTCAAGATCAGTCGGGTTCGCTATAAGTTGATTTGCTAGTTGGTTTTGTTAAGGATTGAGCGGGTTCGTGTCCTTCGTCGAAAACTATATTAATGGTTTCTTCGACTCTAAGAGTGTCGTGATTGTATACCCTATAAGCTCTCTTGGTGGTTGAGTATCCTAGAAAGGTTCGATGAGGTTTTGGATTTGAATTTCCCTAGGTAATCCTTAGTGTTTAAGATATGTACCTTGCATCCAAAAACCTAAAGTACTTGATGTTCGGTATTTTATCGTGATAAATCTCGTCTGAGGTCTTTTGGTGCCTCTTTACCATAAGGATCCTATTTTGGACATAGCAAGCCCGTACTAACGGCCTCTGCCCAAAATCTATCGGGTAGGTTATACTCGTTTAACATTGTCCTAGCGGCTTCTTGTAGGGTTCTATTTTTCCGTTCGACTAACTCATTTTGTTGTGGGGTTCTAGGACATGAAAACTCATGGTGGTATCCGTTTAGGTTCACAATCTGTAAACTGTGGTTTTAATTCACCACCATGATAAACTTCTAAGTCTTTTAATCTTAAGGTTCTTTTGATTTTGATTAACCTACAAAGATTGATTAGTTGGTCTAGGTATCATTTTTATGTTTGATAAACCTAACCCAAGTAAATCTAGAATAGTCGTCAATTATGACTAAGCAAAATTGACTACCATTGAGTGACTTAGCTCCATGTGAATCAAATAGATCCATGTGTAGGAGCTCAAGAACACTTTTGGTTCGTTCTTGATTAGTTAATTGATGTTGTGTCCTAGATTGTTTACCTTGTTGACAAGCATTACATATTTTATTATCCAAGTTGTTTAGTTTAGGCAAACCTATAACCAAGCCACTCGACTCATCTTGTGGGCCGAGTCTTAGGTGCGAGTGTCCGAGTCTTCGGTGCCATAACCAAGATTCCTCTTGATGTGTCATAAGACACTTGGTTTAGGAGTTGGGTAAATTTATTGTGTAGATGTTGCTACTCCTAGTTCCTTTAAGTATTATTTTAGATGTTGCATTTATTTTGATTACGCATTCATTTTCTAGAAATATGACCTTATAATTGTTATCACACAATTGGCTTACACTAAGTAAATTATATTGAAAGTTTTCTACTAATAAGACATTTTGAATTGTAAAGTTAGAGTTGAGCTCAATATCACCTGATCCGATGATTTTGAGCTTGCCGTTATTTCCGAAGGCTACCGATCCTTGTCGTTTGAATCGTAACCGAAAATTTGAGTTGATCCCGGTCATGTCGGAGCAACCAGCATCCAACATCCATTGATCCTACACATAAGGTAGTTGGATCGGATATTGGAATTACTAAAGGGTTGTTTGTAAGTTTTAAACCTAAATCATCTCACCAATATCTACATGATCAAAACATGTTATTCCTATGTGTTATTGTGAGATGACTTTCAATTTACTTGATTAATTTTAATGAATTTAAATTAACCAACATTAGGTTAGATTCGGATTTAGTCTAAGCTCATCAAGTAATCTTTTCAAGAGATTAGCTTCGGTCGTGGCGAGCCTGAGGCCTTCTTTGATCGGAACAACGACCACTTCCTTAGACAAAGCTAATTTCAAGAAATTGATAACTCGACTTACTTGAGACTACGTCTTGGTCTAACTAGTTATTTTTGAAAAGAGGCTCCCGAGGCTCAATCTTTTAAATAGGATTTTAGTTGGTTTATTTTTGAAAGAGGCTCCCGAGGCTCAATCTTTTGCAGGATTTTAGTTGGTTATGAGTCCTATCTAACCATTCTAAAAATAAAGGAAAAACTAAGCATGCAATTTCTAAGACTTAACAAAAATACATTTTGTATTGGCTCCCCTGGACCATTGAATCGAGTGGGTCTATTCACATAGTGAATTTGGTCCTTAACCCAATACATGTTAGATCCTAAGTTGAAATCAAAAGTGGTCTTAGGGACCCATGCTTGGACATTTTCTTATGTTGGTTTACTATAGACATATATGACTTATTGGTTGTATTTGAGTTAAACCCGAGTCCGGCCTTGTTGTACCACGGCCCTTTGTGATCAAGTAAGAGGTCAAGTCCTTGGATCCCAAAGTGAACCTTTCAACGTGTTCCTAAGGTCTTGACTTGTGTTTTCAGCGAGTTCTCAACTTCAAGCTTTTCAGCAGGTTGAGTCCTCCTCTTGAATACGAGTAGTCGAAGAGGTTAGGAGACCTCATGTTTGAGAAGGTTAACCTCCTCAATTAGGGTCTCGACCTTGGACTCGGACTTAGCTAGTTTCTTATTTAAAAATTTAATTGCACCATACAAAGTATTAAGTAACGACCGACTTACCCTTAATGATTCTTTTGACCGGATACGGATCCGTGGCTTGTCTTGAATGGAAGCTCATCATCGGATTCGGACTCGGACTCTTCTTGGTTTGGTCGTGCTCGGTCGGCTTGGCCATTAGAGCTTGGATATCGTCTTCTTCCTCCGACAACTCCTCCCAAGTAGTGTTTAGCGCTTTCTTGGTCTTTGATGCGTTATTCTTTAGCTTTGGGCACTCGGACTTGATGTGACCGAACACATTGCACTCATAGCATCTAAAATTAGAAGTATTTGAATTAGGTTTAGGCTTACCTTGAGTTGTTGGTCGTTTCGTCTCTTGATCATCTTCGAACTAGATTGACTAGTTCGGATTCTATTCGAGTCTACTTCGATTCGGACTCGTCTTCTTCCTTCGGGGGTGGCTTGCTTGCGGGCTTCTTTTTCTTGGAACCTGCAACTAACGCAATACTCTTCTCGACCTGGACCACGTTAGTTTGCTCATGTAATTCAAGTTCCAAAAACAATTCGTCTAACCTAATTTTAGAAAGGTCCTTGAAGACCTTGTAGGCATCGACCATGGATGCCCACAAGGTGGTCCTAGGAAACGAGTTAAGAGAATACCTGATAAGGTCGCGATTCTCGACCTTTTGTCCGATGGCATGGAGTTGGTTGTGATGTCTTGAATATGAGCATGTAGTTGAGTTGCGGTCTCATTTTCCTGCATTTTCAAGTTATACAATTTATTTAAAAGTAAATCTCTTTTACATACCTTCGTGTCGTCGGTGCCTTCGTGTAGTTCCACTAGCTTGGTCCATAAGTCCTTTGCACTAATGAAGGGCCGTGCGGTTGAGCTCTTCCTTGGACAACCCACATTGCAAGATTTGAGTTGCCTTGGCATCGGCTTCTACTTGTTTTTTCATGGAATTTGACCATTGATCGTAACCCAAAGATTCACCATCTTCATTAATAGGAAGTGTGAAACCGGTTTGGATTACGATCCACATCTCGATTTGGGTTTTAAGAAAGCATTCCATCCGACCCTTCCAATAACGAAAGTCATTACCGTTGTAAAACGGGGGTGCCTTCGAGATGGGCCATTTAAAAACAAGAAGAAACGCGAAAAGAATCTTGCAAAACACACACGAAAGAATATTCCAAGACTTTCGTCTTGGATTAGTAGTCTCTTGAGAAGTAAAAAGATATATAAAATGTAACTTGCAAAAAGAAATAAACAATCAAATGCGAATGTCGTTGAAGTTCCGGAGGACAACCTTACTCGGGATCTAACCCGAAGGACAACCTTATCCGGATCCTAAAGCCTCTAATGCAATTCTATATGTCAAGCCATGAACCTCGAACGAAGGAAGTTGAGCTCCCACGTCCGGATCAAGAGAACCAGACATCAGGAAGGAAGTCTAGTTGGGTCGGGGGGACCGAACAACTGACAGGAAGTCCTGGTGGGTTGAAGATCGGACATCAAGCAGAGAAAATCCTTCGAGGAGGGATAGGCTTGAGGGGGGGCCCAATGTGGTCCTTCGTTTGAGGGGGGGATTGTTGGGAGTATGGGGAATACAATCAAAGTCCCACATTGGTAAGACATGGAAAAGATCATGTGCTTATAAGAAAAAAGATATCTCCATTGGTTTGAGGCCTTTTGGGTAAAGCCCAAAAATAAAACCATGAGGGCTTAGACCCAAAGTGGACAATATCATGCCATTGTGGAAATATGTGGAGCTTATAAGCACTAACAATTGGTATCAGAGCCGGGGGCGCTAAGATTCGGTGAAACCACCAATCTAGCTTTGTTTTTCTTTTTTTTTACAGATTTTTTATTTATTTATTTCTGTTTTCGTATAATTATTTCACTTGCTTATCTTCTCCTACATATAGAATTGCATTAGAGGCTTTAGGATCCGGATAAGGTTGTCCTTGGGTTAGATCGAGTAAGGTTGTCCTCGGAACTTCAGCGACATTCGCATTTGATTGTTTATTTCTTTTTGCAAGTTACATTTTATATATCTTTTTACTTCCCTACTAATCCAAGGCGAAAGTCTTGGAATATTCTTTCGTGTGTGTTTTGCAAGATTCTTTTAAATCGTTCTTCTTCTTGTTTTTAAATGGCCCATCTCGAAGGGTTTAGCACCGGACCCGTTTTACAACGGTAATGACTTTCGTTATTGGAAGGGTCGGATGGAATGCTTTCTTAAAACCCAAATCGAGATGTGGATCGTAATCAAACGGTTTCACACTTCCTATTAATGAAGATGGTGAATCTTTGGGTTCACGATCAATGGTCAAATTCCATGAAAAACAAGTAGAAGCCGATGCCAAGGCAACTCAAATCTTGCAATGTGGGTTGTCCAAGGAAGAGCTCAACCGCCCCTTCATTAGTGCAAAGGACTTATGGACCAAGCTAGTGGAACTACGAAGGCACCGGCGACACGAAGGTATGTAAAGAGATTTACTTTTAAATAAATTGTATAACTTGAAAATGCAGGAAAGCGAGACCGCAACTCAACTACATGCTCGTATCCAAGACATCGTCAACCAACTCCATGCCATCGGACAAAGGTCGAGAATCGCGACCTTATCGGTATTCTCTTAACTCGTTTCCTAGGACCACCTTGTGGGCATCCATGGTCGATGCCTACAAGGTCTCCAGGACCTTTCTAAAATTAGGTTAGGCAATTGTTTTGAAACTTGAATTACATGAGCAAACTAACGTGGTCGGGCCGAGAAGAGTATTGCGTTAGTTGCGAGTTCCAAGAAGAAGAAGCCAAAGCAAGCCACCCAGAAGGAAGAAGGCGAGTCGAATCGGAAGTAGACTCCGAAATAGAATCCGAACTAGTCACTCTAGTTGGAAGATGATCAGAGAGGCAACGACCAACAACTCAAGGTAAGCCTAAACCTAATTCAAATACTTCTAATTTTAGATGCTATGAGTGCAGCAGGTTGGTCACATCAAGTCCGAGTGCCCAAAGCTAAAGAATAGCATCAAAGACCAAGCGCTAAGCGCTACTTGGGAGGAGTTGTCGGAGGAAGAAGGCGATATCCAAGCTCTAATGGCCAAGCCGACCGAGCACGACTCGAAACAAGAAGAAGAGTCCGAGTCGAATCCGATGATGAGCTTCCATTCAAGACAAGCCACGGATCCGTATCGGTTCAAAAGAATCATTAAGGGTAAGTCGATTGTTACTTAATACTTTGTATGGTGCAATTAAATTTTTAAATAAGAAACTAGCTAAGTCAGTCCAAGGTCGAGACCTAATTGAGGAGGTTAACCTTCTCAAACATGAGGTCTCTAACCTCTTCGACTACTCGTATTCAAGAGGAGGACTCAACTCAAGTTGAAAAGCTTGAAGTTGAGAACTGCTTTTGAAAACACAAGTCGAAGACCTTAGGAAGGCTGCGTTGGAAAGGTTCACTTTGGGATCCAAGGGACTTGACCTCTTACTTGGATCACAAAGGGCCGTGTACAACAAGACCGGACTCGGGTTTAACTCAAATACAACCAATAAGTCATATATGTCTATAGTAAACCAACATATGAAAAATGTCCAAGCATGGGTCCCTAAGACCACTTTGATTTCAACTTTAGGATCTAACATGTATTGGGTTCCCAAGGACCAAATTCACTATGTGAATAGAACCACTCGATTCAATGGTCGAGGGAGCCAATACAAAATGTATTTTGTTAAGTCTTAGAAATTGCATGCTTAGTTTTCCTTTATTTTTAGAATGGTTAGATAGGACTCATAACCAACTAAAATCCTGCGAAAAGATTGAGCCTCGAGCCTCTTTTCAAAAATAAACCAACTAAAATCCTACGAAAAGATTGAGCCTCGGGGAGCCTCTTTTCAAAAATAACTAGTTAGACCAAGACGTAGTCTCAAGTAAGTCGAGTTATCAATTTCTTGAAATTAGCTTTGTCTAAGGAAGTGGTCGTTGTTCCGATC
The DNA here is from genome assembly GCA_025175895.1 of Wurfbainia villosa. Taxonomy (NCBI): domain Eukaryota; kingdom Viridiplantae; phylum Streptophyta; class Magnoliopsida; order Zingiberales; family Zingiberaceae; genus Wurfbainia; species Wurfbainia villosa. Next base: position 32,665,623 of record CM045995.1, read on the forward strand.
AAAGAAGGCCTCTGTGCCTCGCCACGACCTGGAAGCTAATCTCTTGAAAAGGTTACTTGATGAGCTTAGACTAAATCCGAATCTAACCTAATGTTGGTTAATTTAAATTCATTAAAATTAATCAAGTAAAATTGAAAGTCATCTCACAATAACACATAGGAATAACATGTTTTGATCATGTAGATATTGGTGAGATGATTTAGGTTTAAAAACTTACAAACAACCCTTTAGTAATTCCAATATCCGATCCAACTACCTTATGTGTAGGATCAATGGATGTTGGACAGTGGTTGCTCCCGACACATGACCGGGGATCAACTCAAATTTTTGAAGTTACGATTCAAACGACAAGGATCGGTAGCCTTCGGAAATAACGGCAAGCTCAAAATCATCGGATCAGGTGATATTGAGCTCAACTCTAACTTTACAATTCAAAATGTCTTATTAGTAGAAAACTTTCAATATAATTTACTTAGTGTAAGCCAATTGTGTGATAACAATTATAAGGTCATATTTCTAGAAAATGAATGCGTAATCAAAATAAATGCAACATCTAAAATAATACTTAAAGGAACTAGGAGTAGCAACATCTACACAATAAATTTACCCAACTCCTCAACCAAGTGTCTTATGACACAGCAAGAGGAATCTTGGTTATGGCACCGAAGACTCGGACACTCGCACCCAAGACTCGTCCACAAGATGAGTCAGAGTGGCTTGGTTATAGGTTTGCCTAAACTAAACAACTTGGATAATAAAATATGTAATGCTTGTCAACAAGGTAAACAATCTAGGACACAACATCAATTAACTAATCAAGAGCAGACCAAAAGTGTTCTTGAGCTCCTACACATGGATCTATTTGATTCACATGGAGCTAAGTCACTCAATGGTAGTCAATTTTGCTTAGTCATAATTGGCGACTATTCTAGATTTACTTGGGTTAGGTTTATCAAACATAAAAATGATACCCTAGACCAACTAATCAATCTTTGTAGGTTAATCGAAAATCAAAAGAACCTTAAGATTAAAAGACTTAGAAGCGATCATGGTGGTGAATTCGAAAACCATAGGTTTACAGATTTCTGTAACCTAAACGGATACCACCATGAGTTTTCATGTCCTAGAACCCCACAACAAAATGGGTTAGTCGAACAGAAAAATAGAACCCTACAAGAAGCCGCTAGGACAATGTTAAACGAGTATAACCTACCCGATAGATTTTGGGGCGGAGGCCGTTAGTACGACTTGCTATGTCCAAAATAGGATCCTTATGGTAAAGAGGCACCAAAGACCTGCGTACGAGATTTATCACGATAAAATACCGAACATCAAGTACTTTAGGGTATTTGGATGCAAGGTACATATCTTAAACACTAAGGATTACCTAGGGAAATTCAAATCCAAAACCTCTACTGGAACCTTTCTAGGATACTCAACCACTAGTAGAGCTTATAGGGTATACAATCACGACACTCTTAGAGTCGAAGAAACCATTAATATAGTTTTCGACGAAGGACACGAACCCGTTCAATCCTTAACAAAACCAACTAGCAAATCAACTTATAGCGAACCCGACTCTGATCTTGAACTTGAATCTCGTCCTAACCCAAGTCATCCTATCGACCAAGTGATAGATGACTCTAACCCAAGTCAAACTAGAACTCACCCAAGTCATCCTATCGACCAAGTGATAGATGACCTAACCCGAGTCACACTAAGACTCAAACAAATCATCCTATCAATCAAGTTATAGGTGATCCAAATTTAGGGTTGAACTAGAGCTTCATATCGAAACCTTAGTCAAATCTAATTTCCAAAATCGAACCCAAAACTATTGAACAAGCACTTCTTGATCCCATTTGGATTATTGCTATGCAAGAAGAGCTAGCTCAATTCACTAGAAATGAAGTAGAATTAGTACCACCTAAAGAAAAATCAATTATTGGAACAAGTGGGTATTTGAAATAAACTTGATGATAAAGGTGAAGTAGTTAGAAATAAAGCTAGGTTAGTCGCAAAGGGTTTAGTCAAGTCGAAGGTTTAGATTACGATGAGACCTCGCCCGTGGCAGACTAGAGTCCATCAGATGTTGTTAGCATATCTTTGCACATCGAGGTTTTAAATTGTTTCAAATGGATGTCAAGTCGGCATTTTTGAATGGATACATTAAGGAAGAAGTTTTCGTCGGTCAACCTCCGGATTGAAAATCTAGATAAACGACCATGTCCTTAGACTTAAGAAAGCCCTATATGGACTCAAACCCCAGAGCTTGATGCGAAGGCTTTGATCTATCTTAAGTCAAAGGATTCAACCAAGGTTTAGTCGACCCAACCTTATTCGTTAAAACCGTAGGAAAAGAAATCTTTATAGCCCAAATCTATGTAGATGATATAATTTTTGGAACTACCAACTCGATCCTGCTAAACGAATTCATCTCACTTATGGAAAGTGAATTTGAAATGAATTTAGTGGGAGAGTTAAGTTTTTTCTTAGGTTTACAAATTAAACAAACTAAAGATGGAATATATTTACATCAACAAAAATATACTAAGGACTTAATAAATCGATTTGGAATGCAAGATGCTAAAATAATCAATACACCTATGGCAACTAATGTTAATATAAACGAAGATGTAGAAGGAAAACCCGTTGACCTAAAATACTATAGGAGCGCAATAGGAAGTCTCCTATACTTAACAGCGAGCCGACCCGACATTTTATTCGCGGTAAGTATGTGCGCAAGGTTACAAACTGTGCCAGAGTCTCACTCTAACCCTAGTCAGCGTATCCTTAGATATCTAAAGGGCACGCTAAGCGTAGGTATTTGGTACCCTAGATCTCTGAGTTTAATCTAATCGGCTACTCGACTCGACTATGCGTTAGTAAACTCGATAGAAAGAGCAAGAGTGTTTGTTGTCAAATACTCGGATCTAGTCTAGTAAGTTGTTTCAGTAGGTAGCAGCATTGGGTTGCCTTATCTACCACCGAAGCCTAATAAGTTGCGATGGGTGAGTGTGTCTCTCAGCTCCTGTGGATGAAGCACACTCTCCAAGACTTTAGCTTAATCTTTAACAACATTAAAACCTACATAGATAACATTAGTTCAATTAACTTAACTAAAAATCCAATATGTCATTCTAGGACAAAACATATAGAAGTTAAACACCACTTCATTAGGGAACATGTAACTAATGGAACTATACAACTAGAGTATGTTGAGTCCAAATCAAACCTAGCGGACATCTTCACCAAACCACTACCCGAAGCCGAATTTAGTTTATTAAGACGAAAGTTAGGTATGTGCGTAATAGAGTAGGATTTAAATTTTTCTATATATGTACTCTACTTTTGCTTCTTTTTATGAAATTATCCTAAGTCTTACCTTAGAAATCATATACCTATAGATTTAAGGAGCCAACACATCTCACAACACATAGGACTAATGTGTTTGTGTACTTAGCCATGCGTGAGCCAGGCGTGAGATGTTAGGACCTTACTCACAGTTCCGGATGTAGATTCATTGAACCATGGAGTATAATTATTTAAAATTAATCAACTCCTTCAAGACTTATTGATCATTCTATATCAATCAAGTCCAACCGGAGTTGTACATTTTAGATGAACATATTTTCAAGCTTATTATTATTTAAAAAAAAATATATATATATTTATATTGGGAACATGATTGGAATTACAAACACTAATATATATATACAAACTTTTTGAGTTAAGCAAAAAGGGGTAGAAAGTCACAAAATAAAGGAATAAATTAAAAAAAAATATTACATTATATATTAAGTAATTCCGTTTACTTAAGCAACTATTAAGGGGGATTAAAAATTATTTTTCAAGAACTCACCTTCGGTCAAGGGGGAGGTTACCTCAAAGGGGAGAACTTGAAACAATAATATTTCTCACTCATGATTAATCTTTATGCTAGCTCATTCATACTTAATCATTATGCTAGCTCATTCATATTTAATCATTATGCTAGCTCATTCATATTTAATCTTTATGCTAGCTCATTCATGCTTAATCTTTATGCTAGCTCATTCATATTTAATCTTTATGCTAGCTCATTCATGCTTAATCATTATGCTAGCTCATTCATATTTAATCTTTATGCTAGCTCATTCATGCTTAATCATTATGCTAACTTACTGTTATGCTTAAATTTTCCTTAACTTTTGTGTCGGTTTGCCATGAATCAAAAAGGGGGAGATTGTTGGTGCGGTGGGCACCAAAGTCGAACGTATTTTGATTATGGCAAAGGCTCAATAGTTAAGGGTATATTGTTATCTTCAGCTCAATTAAGTGTGCGAGAAATGCTAAAGTTGGCGGAAGTGCGACACCGGTGGGAAGGTGGTCGAGCCTTGAGAGGAGGAAGCGAGGTACTCGGGTGAAGGCAAGGCGAGGCTACAAGGTAAGCTCGTGTGAAAGCGAGCAAGCAGGTCGTTAAGCGTAGATCCAGGCCCAATACCTCCAATGGAAGGTCTAGGTCGAGATCAAATGGTTAGAACCATCGTACTTTATATTTTAAGCTAACTTGCTGCGGTCAAACCCTTTGACTACAGTCAATGCTAGTCAAGTTCGACCTCGAGAAGGCTCAATTTCAAGGGGTGAATTTGGACTTGACTCGTGTTTTGGTACAAAGGGTGATGTGGCATCAAGGTGGACATCAAACCATCACTGCTTCCTTGTGGTGGACGCCCAAGATAAGGTGAGTTGGCACAAGATGGTTGGCTCCCATGATGTGGCACAAGTTGAATGGCTCCAACAAGTTGGCGCCCAAGGAGGTTGGAGGTGGCACAAGGTGGTTGGATGAAACACCTCATCCTTGAGTTGGCGCACAAGGAGGTTGGTGATGGTTTGGATGTCCACCTTGATGCCACATCACCCTTTGTACCAAAACACGAGTCAAGTCCAAATTCACCCCCTTGAAATTCGAGCTCTTCTCGAGGCTGGAACTTGACTAGCAGTTGACTGTAGTCAAAGGGTTTTGGACTGCAGTACAAGTTAGCTTAAAATATAAAGTACGATGGTTCTAACCATTTGATCTCGACCTAGACCTTCCATTGGAGGTATTGGGTCGGATCTACGCTTAACGACCTTGCTTCGCTTTCACACGAGCTTACCTTGTAGCCTCGCTTCCGGTCTTCACCCGAGTACCTCGGCTTCCTCCGAAGTCCCTCTGGCGTTGCCCGACCACCTCGGTTCCCACCGGGTGTCGCAGACCTTCCGCTCAACTTTAGCATTTCTGCACACTTAATTGAGCTCGTAAGATAACAAATATACCCTTAACTATTGAGCCTTTTGCCATAATCAAAATACCTGTTCGACTTTGGTGCCCACTGCACCAACAGTGGCTTGAGGGGGGGCCCAATGTGGTCCTTCGTTTGAGGGGGGGATTGTTGGGAGTATGAGGAATACAATCAAAGTCCCACATTGGTAAGACATGGAAAAGATCATGTGCTTATAAGAAAAAAGATATCTCCATTGGTATGAGGCCTTTTGGGTAAAGCCCAAAAACAAAACCATGAGGGCTTGGGCCCAAAGTGGACAATATCATACCATTGTGGAGATATGTGAATCTTATATGCACTAACATATTGATTGGAAAAGATTCTAGATATTGTCTTATCTGCTAAGGAGTACAAGTATGCACTCTTCAAAGAGTGTCCTCAAGCCATCATTGCTCAAAAGGGTTTCTACTTCTAAGCCGAAAGGCAAGAAGAAGAAGAAACAAGGTGAAGCAAAGATGGTCGGAGGATCTCAGGGAAGAGTGAAGAAGCCGAAAGGCAAGTACTTCACTTGCAAGTAGGATGGACATTGGAAGAAGGACTGTCCCAATCCAAAACAGAACAAAGGTATATCTTTTGGACTAGTCATTGAAACATGATTAGCGGTGATATCTACCGGCACCTGGTGAGTAGATACGGGAGCCGCTAATCATATCTGCAACAATTTGCAGGGGTTCCAAGAAACCCAATGACTAGCTAAAGGGGAGATTACCATTTACTTGGGCAATGCCATGATGGTGGTGGCATTGCAGTGGGAGAAGTTTTATTTATCTCTTGAAAATAATAAAACTTTGGTTCTGGAAATTTCCCTTTATGTACCTTTATTTAGAAAGAATTTAGTTTCAGTTTCTAAATTATTATGGATGGATATTCTATTTCTTTTAATGACAGAGTTGTTAAAAAAGTAATAGGAAGAATATCTATTTAGGTACATTGAAAGGAAATTTGAACCAAAACCTCCCACGATGCAAATTGAAGTTAATAACTCATCTTCTAATTCCAATAAGAGAAAAGAACCTTCGAAGATGAACCAAACATATCTTTGGCTTCTTAGGCTTGGTCACATTAACCTAAGCAGAATTCAAAGGTTGATAGCTGATGGACCTTTGGGTTCATTAGTGGTGGAGGATCTCGCAACCTACGAATCTTGCTTGGAGGGTAAGATGACCAAGAGGCCTTTTTAAGGCCAAGGGGTATAGAGCCAAAGATGTGTTAGAAATGGTTCATTCTGATTTGTGTGGTCCTATGACTATCTAGGCAAGAGGTGGTTTTGAATATTTAGTCTCTTTTATTGACGATTATTCAAGATATGGATGACACTATGATATGATTGTAGTGGTGAGAACCTCTTGGGATAGTTTAGGAACTACTTATCAGAGGTTGGGATTCAATCCCAATTGACTGCACCTGGCACACCCCAGCAGAACGGTGTAGCAGAGCGAAGGAATAAGACTCTTATGGAGATGGTTATATCGATGATGAGTTATTCTGACTTGTTTTATAGTCCTAGAGATCAGAGGGTGATCATTAACACGAACGCCAGATTTCTAAAGGAAGACTATGTGATGAGCCACAAGCCCAAGAGTAAAATTGTTCTAGAGGAGTTAAAAGGGGAAGTCACTTCTTTAGTACCACCAGTACAAGAGGATATACCACATGTCACTGCACCGCGTGTCACAGAGGATACACAGATGATACCTCGTCGTAGTGGGAGGGTTGTGAGACAGCCTCTTAGATTCATGTTCTTGGGTGAATCTTTTGATTTGGTCCCTAGCAAACATGAACCTGATCCCTAGACATACGACGAGGCAATCCAAGATATAAATACAACATCTTGGCAAAGTGCAATGAATACTGAGATTGAATCTATGGATTCAAGTCAGGTCTGGGAGCTCTTGTGCATTGCAGCTCATATGGATTATGAGGTGTGGCAGATGGATGTCAAGACAGCTTTCCTTAATGGAAGTCTTGAGGAAAACATCTATATGAAGCAACCAGAGGGATTCATTGCTAAGGGCAAAGAGCGTATTGTATGTAAGCTTAATCGGTCCATTTATGGACTGAAGCAAGCTTTGAGGTCTTGGAACATCCGTTTTGAAGAGGTAAATCTAGACTTATGGATTTATTCAAAGTACGGATGAGTCTTGTGTATACAAGAGATGTGACGGAAACGTAGTGGTATTTCTTGTACTATACATAGATGACATTTTGGTAGTTGGCAACAATATCAGAGTGTTATCAGACGTAAGGATATGGTTGTCCAAACAATTTTGAAGGACTTGGGAGAAGTGGGACACATCCTTGGGATCAAGGTTAGTGTGCTAATCCCAAGATTCATACATAGACACAATCTTGATCGTTTTAGCATGTAGAACTCCAAGAAAGGTTTTCTAACTTTTTGGCATGGAGTACCTTTATCTAAAGAGATGTGTCCCAACATCAAAGAAGATAGAGGAGATGAAGGCGGTTCCTTATGCTTCGGCAGTAGGAAGCCTCATGTATGCGATGCTCTGTACTATATTAGATATCTGCTTTGCCGTGGGCATGGTCAGCAGATATCAGAGTAATCCAGGACAGGGACATTGGACTGCGGTAAAGCATATATTGTAGTGCCTGAGAAGGATTAGGGATTATATGCAAGTTTACCGGGCAGACCAATTACTCCCTATGGGTTGCATGGATTACGATTTCCAATCATATAAGGATAACAGTAAGTCTACCTCAGGTTTTGTGTTTACTTTTGGAGGTGAAGGCATAGTATGGAGGAGTGCCAAGTAGAAATGCGTGGCGGACTTGTAACGCCCGTAAAATTCCTAGCAATTTTACAAGAATTTTTGGCTTGATGATAATGGGCTTTATGTGGGCTTTTTTTTCAAAATAAAAGAAAAATAAGCCAAAAAGAGATGCAAGACCTAGGAATTGAACCCCAAACCTCTAGAGATAGCCAAACCCTATAGATGCACCCACTAACCAGAAGCCCAATAGGATTATATGATTAAGGTGTTGGGTTTCCGGCACCGCGGCGTGTGTGTGTTCGATCATGTTTCGTAAACATGAGCACAGCGGAAGCAATAAAATTAATAAATACTCCTATTTATTACAACACACACAACACACGCATGCTATTACAACAAGTGTAGACATAACCGTAAATTAAAATTTGTAATAAAAGGAAATTAAACTACGTTATACCTTCCGTATGACGTGTAGCGGGAACGGCATCAACCGGAACGATCCTCGTAAGAATCGTCTCTATCCGTATCCACGCCGAGCTCCTCGGGATGACTTCGCTAAGTCACGAGCTTCATCTTCGTACGGGTTACTAGCCTCGTGTTGAAGACGACGTGATCGAGAGATGATCACGATCCGAATCCAAATTCGGATCCAAAACGAGTTCTCAAAACTCGCTTCTCCGGAGAGGTATTCGTCAACCGTTTGACGAATCCTTCGTCCTCCACCTCAGAGGATTACCGGAGATCAAATCCCCGGTATGTTAGCCGCTGTCGGAGCACTAACCGTCGTCCAAACGACGCTCCGACGAGAGGAGGAGAAGCTGTCCAGAAAACTGGACAGCTTGGGGGAGTAGTAGGCGCCGGCCAAAACAAGGAGAGAAAAACCTCACCTCGATGCCAAACCTATAGGAGATCACCGGAGGGTCGCCGGAGGGTCGCCGGAGGTTCACCGGCTGAACAGTTCGCGGCAAGAAGCTAGGCGAAGACACAATAGGCAGGCAAGGAGGTTAGGCACAACCAGGTTGGGCGGCAACTCCTTGGAGGCTAGGGTTTTTATTTTGGATTATTGTTTAACAATCCCTTAAGCCCACTTTTATAGAGAACTAATTCTCTTAATGGTTAATGGATCATATCCATAAAGCCCGTTAACCCGCTCCATTAAGATAAGTTAAAATAAACCAAACTATGATGGTTTATTTTAAGTTAAAACGAACCGAACCAACTTTTGGTTCATTCGTTTAAAATAAACCAAACCCTTTGGTTTATCCTCATCCATTGGATTAGAACCAAACTATTTTGGGCCATCCATTATGTCTTCATAAGACACTGCCCATCCACGCTTCCATTGCGACTGAAACAATTTCATGCTCGCTTTATGTTTGGTCCAACCAAACATAGTTTCTCTCGGTCTGAGAATCCCATTCTCAAGCTCGTTTTAAATCCTTTCGATTACACTCGTTGTGCGTGTGACCAAATAGGTTCTCGGTTTATGTTGGCCGTCTATAATTAACCATTAATTATAGAACGATCATGAGTGGCACCTAGTAGTACATCATGATCCCCAATTAACCGAAAAGATCAACGGTTGATCGAACTATTTCAAACCCTTCAAGAGCTCGAATGAATCGTGCCCCATTCCCTTCACTCATCTTATACCCACTTGGTTCGGGACATGGTCTATTGTGTCATCCCACTAGGCCGACTACGTCACACCTAGCCCAAGTATCATTTCCTCGTCCTCTGATTCTAGTTACTCCACATGTATCGAAGAGTACCTTACTCTAAACATGTAATGCTTTGGCCAAAGACTTTAGTAACAATCCGACGAGAGGCCATGGGTATACATCTCCTCGCAAGGAGTGGTGAATCCTTTATAGGCTATTCAAACACCTTCGATCACTTCGACTTATACCCAATCATCCCGGGTCCACATCTCCTCGGAGATGTTTGCTTAAGATGTCAAAGCATAAGTCTCCATGATCAAGATGACTTGAATACCGCAAGTCAAAGGAACATCGCACTTAAGCCACAGTAAGAACTTCATTGACATATCTATATATATGCAGAGAACCATATGAAGTCTTACGGCTGGTCACTCCAATGAACTAGTTACCATAACTAGCATCCACGATTAACTCCGGACATCACAATGTCTCCAGCCAGTGAGAATCAGCTGCTTGGATACACCAAGGAGTATACCTCGTGCTAGTCTCGACAGAATTGATGGTGTCCAAATCCATCAATTCATCAACTAGGGATAATTCCGATACATCACAATTACACATGTAGAGATACTCACTAGTTGTGATCCAATCAGAAATTCTCTCATGCTGTGAATCGTATCGTGGTCATTCAGTAAATGAGTTTAAGATCCAATCAAATACATTAAACATGTATACTCAAATAGTGAATCTTCATTTATCATATAAATGGTTCATACATAAGGCGATTGCCTTAGGACATCTCTCATATATTACTAAAAGACTCCCACTTGGCCTAATGCCAATCGCTACGGTATCCAATACCATAAGCTCTAACATGACCCTCAAACTTACTTTGAGGTAATGCTTTAGTCAAAGGATCCGCTAAGTTCCTTTCAGTGGGAATTTTTTTCGATTTGTATTTCGTTCCTACTTATGATCTCTCTGATAAGATGATAGCGGCGAAGCACATGTTTGGATCATTGATGAGACCACATCAAGTTCATAGATGAACTACTTGATCCTCGCAGCGTATTACGCCTTAGTGGCGAGAATCCGCTATAGTGTCAAGCTTGGAACCTTTCCAACTTATTGCGCCCATTCTAGGTGAATACATACGGACTAAGACATGGAATCATCCTTATGCATCGGATCGCATCCGTATACCCACGTATCACCATGTACCCTTCTCCATATATTAGGAACACATCCTTAGTTCTTCTCAAGTACTTAGGATCGCCTTAATACCGCCCAATGATCCATTCTGGATCGGATCGTATCCGCTCGTGACACTCAGCATACGATACATCGGGCCTCGTACATAACATAGCATACATGATAGATCCTATTGCGGATGCATAGGGAATCTTACTCATGCAAATCCTCTCGTCTTCTGTGCGCGGACACATAGACTTCGAAAGGTGTACCCCATGCCTGATGGGCAGATAACCTTTCTTGGATTCCGACATGCTAAACCCCTTTAGCACTCGGTCTATATATGTAGACTGCGAAAGACCAAGCAACCGTTTCGATCTATCTCTATAGATCTTAATCCCAAGGATGTAGGTTGCTTCTCCTAGGTCTTTCATGGAGAATGTCTTGGATAACCAAACCTTAACTGACTGTATGATTGACACATCGTTTCCTATAATTAATATGTCATCGACATACAATACTAGGAACACGACTGCACTCCCACTAACCTTCTTGTACACACAAGGTTCGTCTGGATTTTGTGAGAAATCAAACTTTTTGATTGTCTCATCAAAACGGATATTCCAGCTCCTGGATGCTTGCTTCAATCCATAAATGGATCGTCGCAACTTGCATACCTTGGTTTTATCAACCGATGTGAAACCCTCAGGCTGTATCATATGCACGTCCTCGAACAAGTTTCCATTAAGGAAAGCTGTTTTCACATCCATCTGCCATATCTCATAATCATAATGAGCTGCTATGGCCAGGAGCATCCGAATGGATTTAAGCATAGCTACAGGCGAATAGGTTTCGTCATAATCAACACCTTGCTTTTGACGATATCCTTTCGCCACCAATCTAGCCTTATAGGTAATCACATTACCATCCATGTCGGTTTTCTTCTTGAAAACCCACTTGCACCCTATAGGCTTTATGCCTTCAGGTGGGTCAACCAAGTTCCATACTTGGTTTTTCATACATGGAATCCATTTCTGACTTCATGGCACCAAGCCACTTATCCCTTTCTGAACTTGTCAGCACTTCTTCATAACTGGTAGGCTCCTCATCATCAATGAGTAACACGTCGTTCGATTCACTTATGAGAAATCCATATCTCTCAGGAATATTGCGTGTTCTACCAGATCTACGAAGATGTGGTGTTACAATAGGTCCAGCCGATTGCTCATCACTATGAGTTGTCGGCTGTAGTGCTTCACCAGGTATCTCATTAATGTCTATTTGAGTCTCTCGAGCCTCCTCAAGCTCGACGACACTCCCACTGTTTTCTTTCAAGAGAAACTCTTTCTCTAGAAACACAGCATGCCTTGAAACAAACACCTTTTGTTCCACAGGATGATAGAATTGGTAACCCCTTGTTTCCTTAGGGTATCCAATAAATAGACATTTATCAGACTTAGCATCCAGTTTGTCTGATACAGTCCGCTTCACATAAGCAGGACAACCCCATATCTTCAAGTAAGATACATGAGGTTTCTTACTAGCCCATATCTCATATGGAGTAGTAGAGACTACCTTGGTAGGCATTCTGTTTAACAAGTAAACAGCTGTCTGAAGTGCATAACCCCAAAAGGACTTGGGAAGAGTTGCATGATTCATCATTGACCTGACCATGTCCAACAAGGTCCGGTTACGCCTCTCAGATACACCATTATGCTGTGGTGTATATGGCGGAGTCCATTGAGACAATATGCCATTGTCTCTTAGATAATCAAGAAACTCTTGACTTAAGTATTCACCACCTCGATCCGATCGAAGTATTTTAATACTTTTGTCATGTTGTTTCTCTACTTCATTTCTGAATTCTTTGAACCTTTCAAAGGCTTCAGACTTGTGTTTCATCAAGAACACATACCCAAACCGTGAGTGATCATCGGTGAAGGTAATGAAGTAGCTATAGCCTCCTAATGCTTGAGTTGACATAGGTCCACATACATCAGTATGTACTAAACCTAGTAACTCTCCCACTCGTTCACCTTTTCCAGTAAAAGGTAACTTAGTCATCTTGCCTTTTAAGCATGATTCGCATGTATCGTATGAATCCAATTCAAACGATTCCAGAATTCCACATCGGTGTAATTCGGACATGCGTTTCTTGCTTATATGGCCAAGACGACAATGCCACATATAGGAGTCTATTTGATTATCCTTTCGAGCACGCGTGTTGCCCGCTTCGATATTGAAATCGTCACTGGATACGTCCAACGTATAAACACCATTGCTTGAAGTTCCAATCCCATAAAGAACTCCATTCAAAGTTATGTAACAACAATTGTTACTAAAAGTCAAATGGAACCCATTTCTATTTAGACAAGAAATAGAAATGATGTTCTTTATCAACGAAGGAACATAAAAGCAATTGTCCAGTTCTAAGACAAGTCCTACAGGGAGTTCCAACAAATACGTTCCGATGGCGAGTGCAGCAACCGTTGCTCCATTCCCAACACGTAAATTTGACTCTCCCCTTGACGAGTCTTCTTCTATTCCTTAGCCCATGTATGTCATTACATATATGTGAGCCACACCCAGTATCAAATACCCAAGTGTCTAAGGAAATAGAATGACAATCAATAAAGATGATTTCTGAAGAAGATGGGGCATCCGATGCCTTATCCTTCTTCATGGACTCAAGATAAATCTTGCACTTTCTTCGCAAGTGGCTCTCCTTGCCATAATGATGGCAAGTGCCCTTTTGAGCTGGTTCTGCCTTTTAGCCTTTTTCTTCTTCCCCTTCTGTTGTTCCTTTGACTCCCTCTTAGAACCTTTCTTCGAGGAATCAACTAACAACACTGTCCCCTACTCATGCTTCTCAGAAGGCTCCACAGGTCTTGACATGTTGAGCGATACCATAGATGAACCTCCTTGCATCTCGGAGGTGAAGAGGAGCTTGGAGACTTGAACCTTTGATCTCACTTGCTCATCAACCAACTCAGAGAGATGAAGGACTACGATATGAGCATCCATATGCTCATGCTGCTTTCGTAGCTTGGGTTCCATCGCGGCTAGCATGATGCAACTCATTTGTTCAGAATCACTCACATGTTTCTGATAGGCCAACAATTGGTCGAGTTGCATTGTCACTAGGATGGGCGGGAAGAGGCGCCGAGGACATCATAAGCTTTTCCACCTTGAGAACAATTCTCAAGTTTCTAAGCTAGTCCAAGAAGTTCGGCCCAGTCAATTTATTTGAATCCAAAATGGAACGCAAATTCAAACACATCATGATCAATATATTAACTTAGAAATACAAAACGAGCATGTATGAGAAAGATGATTTTAAAATGCATCAATATACATTTATAAATCCCATTCATTTTTCGAATTTCAAAAACCCTTAAAATCACTTCGGGAGATCATAGGTCCATCTCTGAATGGGCTGATATCCATCATAGATAAGAACAACCTTGGAGTGAGTCCAACAAGCCATTCTTAGCTATGATGGTGGGTATCAAGTATACCGATTACATATCATGTATATGTAACTATCACAATGCGCTATCAACTAATTGAATGTTTACACATACATTGGGTTGTTAACACATTAACAAGTATGCATCATATGCATAGCACCCAACTGCACCTCCCTTCACATCGACCTTGGAGTGAGTCCAACAAATCGATGCTCCAAGTTAAAGCCGACCCATTAATCGCGAAATAGTTTTAATATGGTTAGAGCGCATTCAACCAATTAGCCAGGCTTGGAGTGAGTCCAACAACCCAAACTAACGATTGACCTCTGACTCTTACCAAATCAGAGTTAAACTATTCCAATGATTTGAACATGTTCAGGTTCGAGCCGGGCTTGGAGTGAGTCCAACAACCCAAACAAGAAACAGAACTCTGGTTCTAACCAAATTAATGGAAGGTGTAGGCTTTAATATTGAGTTAGGGTTTTATGTCTCATCCTCTTTGCATGCAAATAACTATTATCTACATGGCATGGCATACATGGCATACATCTACATGTCACGACACGCATGGCATAATGTTATGCATCTAATGTAATTACATGGCATACAATTATGTCATGTATATATTTCCTTATATGTCATAACTATTTATGGAAATAAAATATGTTTAAGATTTGATTCTCCAAATCAAATCATAATTAAATTAGGAAACAAATTTCCAAATCTAATCACATATTTTATTCATAGAATTATTTGATTAAGGAAAATCTATTTAGAAAACCAATTTCCTAAATCATTAAAACTACTTATGGAAATAAAATATTTTAAGATTTGATTTCCCAAATCAAATCATGATTAAATTAGGAAACAAATTTCCAGAATATAATCAAATATTTTATTTATGGAAAATATCAATTTCCATAAATACTTCCAACTTTCCAAAAGTGGAAGATTTCCATAAATACTTCTAGACTTTCCAAAATTGAAAAATTTCCATAAATACTTCTAAATTTCCAAAATTAGAAAATTTCCATAAATACATTATGACTATCGCAAAACCATTTTACGATTATGTCGAAACACAACCTGGGCTCTGATACCACTGTTGGGTTTCCGGCACCGCGGCGTGTGTGTGTTCGATCATGTTTCGTAAACATGAGCACAGCGGAAGCAATAAAAATAATAAATACTCCTATTTATTACAACACACACAACACACGCATGCTATTACAACAAGTGTAGACATAACCGTAAATTAAAATTTGCAATAAAAGGAAATTAAACTACGTTATACCTTCCGTATGACGTGTAGCGGGAACGACATCAACCGGAACGATCCTCGTAAGAATCGTCTCTATCCGTATCCACGCCGAGCTCCTCGGGATGACTTCGCTAAGTCACGAGCTTCGTCTTCGTACGGGTTACTAGTCTCGTGTTGAAGACGACGTGATCGAGAGATGATCACGATCCGAATCCAAATTCGGATCCAAAACGAGTTCTCAAAACTCGCTTCTCCGGAGAGGTATTCGTCAACCGTTTGACGAATCCTTCGTCCTCCACCTCAGAGGATTACCGGAGATCAAATCCCCGGTATGTTAGCCGCTGTCGGAGCACTAACCGTCGTCCAAACGACGCTCCGACGAGAGGAGGAGAAGCTGTCCAGAAAACTGGACAGCTTGGTGGAGGAGTAGGCGCCGGCCAAAACAAGGAGAGAAAAACCTCACCTTGATGCCAAACCTATAGGAGATCACCGGAGGGTCGCCGGAGGTTCACCGGCTGAAGCTTGGTCGCCGGCAAGGAGCTAGACGGCAGCACAATCAAGCTGGGCGGCAAGGAGGTTGGGCGGCACAACCAGGTTGGGCGGCAACTCCTTGGAGGCTAGGGTTTTGATTTTGGATTATTGTTTAACAATCCCTTAAGCCCACTTTTATAGAGAACTAATTCTCTTAATGGTTAATGGATCATATCCATAAAGCCCGTTAACCCGCTCCATTAAGATAAGTTAAAATAAACCAAACCATGATGGTTTATTTTAAGTTAAAACGAACCGAACCAACTTTTGGTTCATTCGTTTAAAATAAACCAAACCCTTTGGTTTATCCTCATCCATTGGATTAGAACCAAACCATTTTGGTCCATCCATTATGTCTTCATAAGACACTGCCCATCCACGCTTCCATTGCGACTGAAACAATTTCATGCTCGCTTTATGTTTGGTCCAACCAAACATAGTTTCTCTCGGTCTGAGAATCCCATTCTCAAGCTCGTTTTAAATCCTTTCGATTACACTCGTTGTGCGTGTGACCAAATAGGTTCTCGGTTTATGTTGGCCGTCTATAATTAACCATTAATTATAGAACGATCATGAGTGGCACCTAGTAGTACATCATGATCCCCAATTAACCGAAAAGATCAACAGTTGATCCATAACTATTTCTGAAACCCTTCAGTAGCTCGAATGAATCGTGCCCCATTCCCTTCACTCATCTTATACCCACTTGGTTCAGGACATGGTCTATTGTGTCAGTCCCCACTAGGCTGACTACGTCACACCTAGCCCAAGTATCATTTCCTCGTCCTACGGATTCTAGTTACTCCACATGTATCGAAGAGTACCTTACTCTAAACATGTAATGCTTTGGCCAAAGACTTTAGTAACAATCCGACGAGAGGCCATGGGTATACATCTCCTCGCAAGGAGTGGTGAATCCTTTATAGGCTATTCAAACACCTTCGATCACTTCGACTTATACCCAATCATCCCGGGTCCACATCTCCTCGGAGATGTTTGCTTAAGATGTCAAAGCATAAGTCTCCATGATCAAGATGACTTGAATACCGCAAGTCAAAGGAACATCGCACTTAAGCCACAGTAAGAACTTCATTGACATATCTATATATATGCAGAGAACCATATGAAGTCTTACGGCTGGTCACTCCAATGAACTAGTTACCATAACTAGCATCCACGATTAACTCCGGACATCACAATGTCTCCAGCCAGTGAGAATCAGCTGCTTGGATACACCAAGGAGTATACCTCGTGCTAGTCTCGAGAATTGATGGTGTCCAAATCCATCAATTCATCAACTAGGATAATTCCGATACATCACAATTACACATGTAGAGATACTCACTAGTTGTGATCCAATCGAAATTCTCTCATGCCGTGAATCGTATCGTGGTCATTGAAATGAGTTTAAGATCCAATCAAATACATTAAACATGTATACTCAAATAGTGAATCTTCATTTATCATATAAATGGTTCATACATAAGGCGATTGCCTTAGGACATCTCTCATATATTACTAACTGACTCCCACTTGGCCTAATGCCAATCGCTACGGTATCCAATACCATAAGCTCTAACATGACCCTCAAACTTACTTTGAGGTAATGCTTTAGTCAAAGGATCCGCTAAGTTCCTTTCAGTGGGAATTTTTTCGATTTGTATTTCGTTCCTACTTATGATCTCTCTGATAAGATGATAGCGGCGAAGCACATGTTTGGATCATTGATGAGACCACATCAAGTTCATAGATGAACTACTTGATCCAAACCGCTTCCTTTGCTGCTTCCAAAGTCGCAGCGTATTACGCCTTAGTGGCGAGAATCCGCTATAGTGTCAAGCTTTTAAGCTTTCCAAGTTATTGCGCCCATTCTAGGTGAATACATACCCAGACTAAGACATGGAATCATCCTTGTCTGTCTGGATCTGGCATCCGTATACCCACGTATCACCATGTCCCCTTCTCCATATATTAGGAACACATCCTTAGTTCTTCTCAAGTACTTAAGGATCGTCTTAACAGCCGCCCAATGATCCATTCCTGGATCAGACTGGTATCTGCTCGTGACACTCAGAGCATACGATACATCGGGCCTCGTACATAACATAGCATACATGATAGATCCTATTGCGGATGCATAGGGAATCTTACTCATGCAAATCCTCTCGTCTTCTGTGCGCGGACACATAGACTTCGAAAGGTGTACCCCATGCCTGATGGGCAGATAACCTTTCTTGGATTCCGACATGCTAAACCTCTTTAGCACTCGGTCTATATATGTAGACTGCGAAAGACCAAGCAACCGTTTCGATCTATCTCTATAGATCTTAATCCCAAGGATGTAGGTTGCTTCTCCTAGGTCTTTCATGGAGAATGTCTTGGATAACCAAACCTTAACTGACTGTAAGATTGACACATCGTTTCCTATAAGTAATATGTCATCGACATACAATACTAGGAACACGACTGCACTCCCACTAACCTTCTTGTACACACAAGGTTCGTCTGGATTTTGTGAGAAATCAAACTTTTTGATTGTCTCATCAAAACGGATATTCCAGCTCCTGGATGCTTGCTTCAATCCATAAATGGATCGTCGCAACTTGCATACCTTGGTTTTATCAACCGATGTGAAACCCTCAGGCTGTATCATATACACGTCCTCGAACAAGTTTCCATTAAGGAAAGCTATTTTCACATCCATCTGCCATATCTCATAATCATAATGAGCTGGTATGGCCAGGAGCATCCGAATGGATTTAAGCATAGCTACAGGCGAATAGGTTTCGTCATAATCAACACCTTGCTTTTGACGATATCCTTTCGCCACCAATCTAGCCTTATAGGTAATCACATTACCATCCATGTCGGTTTTCTTCTTGAAAACCCACTTGCACCCTATAGGCTTTATGCCTTCAGGTGGGTCAACCAAGTTCCAAACTTGGTTTTTCATACATGGAATCCATTTCTGACTTCATGGCACCAAGCCACTTATCCCTTTCTGAACTTGTCAGCACTTCTTCATAATTGGTAGGCTCCTCATCATCAATGAGTAACACGTCGTTCGATTCACTTATGAGAAATCCATATCTCTCAGGAATATTGCGTGTTCTAACAGATCTACGAAGATGTGGTGTTACAATAGGTCCAGCTGATTGCTCATCACTATGAGTTGTCGGCTGTAGTGCTTCACCAGGTATCTCATTAATGTCTATTTGAGTCTCTCGAGCCTCCTCAAGCTCGACGACACTCCCACTGTTTTCTTTCAAGAGAAACTCTTTCTCTAGAAACACAGCATGCCTTGAAACAAACACCTTTTGTTCCACAGGATGATAGAATTGGTAACCCCTTGTTTCCTTAGGGTATCCAATAAATATACATTTATCAGACTTAGCATCCAATTTGTCTGATACAGTCCGCTTCACATAAGCAGGACAACCCCATATCTTCAAGTAAGATACATGAGGTTTCTTACTAGCCCATATCTCATATGGAGTAGTAGAGACTACCTCATTACATTTAACAAGTAAGCAGGTATGCAAGTGCATAACCCCAAAAGGACTTGGGAAGAGTCGCATGATTCATCATTGACCTGACCATGTCCAACAAGGTCCGGTTATGCCTCTCAGATACACCATTATTTTGTGGTGTATATGGCGGAGTCCATTGAGACAATATGCCATTGTCTCTTAGATAATCAAGAAACTCTTGACTTAAGTATTCACCACCTCGATCCGATCGAAGTATTTTAATACTTTTGTCATGTTGTTTCTCTACTTCATTTCTGAATTCTTTGAACCTTTCAAAGGCTTCAGACTTGTGTTTCATCAAGAACACATACCCAAACCGTGAGTGATCATCGGTGAAGGTAATGAAGTAGCTATAGCCTCCTAAAGCTTGAGTTGACATAGGTCCACATACATCAGTATGTACTAAACCTAGTAACTCTCCCACTCGTTCACCTTTTCCAGTAAAAGGTAACTTAGTCATCTTGCCTTTTAAGCATGATTCGCATGTATCGTATGAATCCAATTCAAACGATTCCAGAATTCCACATCGGTGTAATTCGGACATGCGTTTCTTGCTTATATGGCCAAGACGACAATGCCACATATAGGAGTCTATTTGATTATCCTTTCGAGCACGCGTGTTGCCCGCTTCGATATTGAAATCGTCACTGGATACGTCCAACGTATAAACACCATTGCTTGAAGTTCCAATCCCATAAAGAACTCCATTCAAAATTATGTAACAACAATTGTTACTAAAAGTCAAATGGAACCCATTTCTATTTAGACAAGAAATAGAAATGATGTTCTTTATCAACGAAGGAACATAAAAGCAATTGTCCAGTTCTAAGACAAGTCCTACAGGGAGTTCCAACAAATACGTTCCGATGGCGAGTGCAGCAACCGTTGCTCCATTCCCAACACGTAAATTTGACTCTCCCCTTGACGAGTCTTCTTCTATTCCTTAGCCCATGTATGTCATTACATATATGTGAGCCAAACCCAGTATCAAATACCCAAGTGTCTAAGGAAATAGAATGACAATCAATAAAGATGATTTCTGAAGAAGATGGGGCATCCGATGCCTTATCCTTCTTCATGGACTCAAGATAAATCTTGCACTTTCTTCGCAAGTGGCTCTCCTTGCCATAATGATGGCAAGTGCCCTTTTGAGCTGGTTCTGCCTTTTAGCCTTTTTCTTCTTCCCCTTCTGTTGTTCCTTTGACTCCCTCTTAGAACCTTTCTTCGAGGAATCAACTAACAACACTGTCCCCTACTCATGCTTCTCAGAAGGCTCCACAGTCTTCAGCATGTTGAGCAGTACCATAGATCAACCTCCTTGCATCTCAGAGGTGAAGAGGAGCTTGGAGACTTCGAACCTTTCGAATCTCACTTGCTCATCAACCAACTCACAGAGATGAAGGACTACGATATGAGCATCCATATGCTCATGCTGCTTTCGTAGCTTGGGTTCCATCGCGGCTAGCATGATGCAACTCATTTGTTCAGAATCACTCACATATTTCTGATAGGCCAACAATTGGTCCAGAGTTGCATTGTCACTAGGATGGGCGGGAAGAGGCGCTTCGAGGACATACGCAAGCTTTTCCACCTTGAGAACAATTCTCAAGTTTCTAAGCTAGTCCAAGAAGTTCGGCCCAGTCAATTTATTTGAATCCAAAATGGAACGCAAATTCAAACACATCATGATCAATATATTAACTTAGAAATACAAAACGAGCATGTATTAGAAAGATGATTTTAAAATGCATCAATATACATTTATAAATCCCATTCATTTTTCGAATTTCAAAAACCCTTAAAATCACTTCGGGAGATCATAGGTCCATCTCTGAATGGGCTGATATCCATCATAGATAAGAACAACCTTGGAGTGAGTCCAACAAGCCATTCTTAGCTATGATGGTGGGTATCAAGTATACCGATTACATATCATGTATATGTAACTATCACAATGCGCTATCAACTAATTGAATGTTTACACATACATTGGGTTGTTAACACATTAACAAGTATGCATCATATGCATAGCACCCAACTGCACCTCCCTTCACATCGACCTTGGAGTGAGTCCAACAAATCGATGCTCCAAGTTAAAGCCGACCCATTAATCGCGAAATAGTTTTAATATGGTTAGAGCGCATTCAACCAATTAGCCAGGCTTGGAGTGAGTCCAACAACCCAAACTAACGATTGACCTCTGACTCTTACCATATCAGAGTTAAACTATTCCAATGATTTGAACATGTTCAGGTTCGAGCCGGGCTTGGAGTGAGTCCAACAACCCAAACAAGAAACAGAACTCTGGTTCTAACCATATTAATGGAAGGTGTAGGCTTTAATATTGAGTTAGGGTTTTATGTCTCATCCTCTTTGCATGCAAATAACTATTATCTACATGCCATGGCATACATGGCATACATCTACATGTCACGACACGCATGGCATAATGTTATGCATCTAATGCAATTACATGGCATACAATTATGTCATGTATATATTTCCTTATATGTCATAACTATTTATGGAAATAAAATATGTTTAAGATTTGATTCTCCAAATTAAATCATAATTAAATTAGGAAACAAATTTCCAAATCTAATCACATATTTTATTCATAGAATTATTTGATTAAGGAAAATCTATTTAGGAAACCAATTTCCTAAATCATTAAAACTACTTATGGAAATAAAATATTTTAAGATTTGATTTCCCAAATCAAATCATGATTAAATTAGGAAACAAATTTCCAGAATATAATCAAATATTTTATTTATGGAAAATATCAATTTCCATAAATACTTCCAACTTTCCAAAAGTGGAAGATTTCCATAAATACTTCTAGACTTTCCAAAATTGAAAAATTTCCATAAATACTTCTAAATTTCCAAAATTAGAAAATTTCCATAAATACATTATGACTATCGCAAAACCATTTTATGATTATGTCGAAACACAACCTGGGCTCTGATACCACTGTTGGGTTTCCGGCACCGCGGCGTGTGTGTGTTCGATCATGTTTCGTAAACATGAGCACAGCGGAAGCAATAAAAATAATAAATACTCCTATTTATTACAACACACACAACACACGCATGCTATTACAACAAGTGTAGACATAACCGTAAATTAAAATTTGCAATAAAAGGAAATTATACTACGTTATACCTTCCGTATGACGTGTAGCGGGAACGACATCAACCGGAACGATCCTCGTAAGAATCGTCTCTATCCATATCCACGCCGAGCTCCTCGGGATGACTTCGCTAAGTCACGAGCATCGTCTTCGTACGGGTTACTAGCCTCGTGTTGAAGACGACGTGATCGAGAGATGATCACGATCCGAATCCAAATTCGGATCCAAAACGAGTTCTCAAAACTCGCTTCTCCGGAGAGGTATTCGTCAACCGTTTGACGAATCCTTCGTCCTCCACCTCAGAGGATTACCGGAGATCAAATCCCCGGTATGTTAGCCGCTGTCGGAGCACTAACCGTCGTCCAAACGACGCTCCGACGAGAGGAGGAGAAGCTGTCCAGAAAACTGGACAGCTTGGTGGAGGAGTAGGCGCCGGCCAAAACAAGGAGAGAAAAACCTCACCTTGATGCCAAACCTATAGGAGATCACCGGAGGGTCGCCGGAGGTTCACCGGCTGAAGCTTGGTCGCCGGCAAGGAGCTAGACGGCAGCACAATCAAGCTGGGCGGCAAGGAGGTTGGGCGGCACAACCAGGTTGGGCGGCAACTCCTTGGAGGCTAGGGTTTTGATTTTGGATTATTGTTTAACAATCCCTTAAGCCCACTTTTATAGAGAACTAATTCTCTTAATGGTTAATGGATCATATCCATAAAGCCCGTTAACCCGCTCCATTAAGATAAGTTAAAATAAACCAAACCATGATGGTTTATTTTAAGTTAAAACGAACCGAACCAACTTTTGGTTCATTCGTTTAAAATAAACCAAACCCTTTGGTTTATCCTCATCCATTGGATTAGAACCAAACCATTTTGGTCCATCCATTATGTCTTCATAAGACACTGCCCATCCACGCTTCCATTGCGACTGAAACAATTTCATGCTCGCTTTATGTTTGGTCCAACCAAACATAGTTTCTCTCGGTCTGAGAATCCCATTCTCAAGCTCGTTTTAAATCCTTTCGATTACACTCGTTGTGCGTGTGACCAAATAGGTTCTCGGTTTATGTTGGCCGTCTATAATTAACCATTAATTATAGAACGATCATGAGTGGCACCTAGTAGTACATCATGATCCCCAATTAACCGAAAAGATCAACGGTTGATCGAACTATTTACGAAACCCTTGATGCTTCGAATGAATCGTGCCCCATTCCCTTCACTCATCTTATACCCACTTGGTTCAGGACATGGTCTATTGTGTGGGTCCCCACTAGTGACTACGCCACACCTAGCCCAAGTATCATTTCCTCGTCCTACAGGATTCTAGTTACTCCACATGTATCGAAGAGTACCTTACTCTAAACATGTAATGCTTTGGCCAAAGACTTTAGTAACAATCCGACGAGAGGCCATGGGTATACATCTCCTCGCAAGGAGTGGTGAATCCTTTATAGGCTATTCAAACACCTTCAATCACTTCGACTTATACCCAATCATCCAGGGTCCACATCTCCTCGGAGATGTTTGCTTAAGATGTCAAAGCATAAGTCTCCATGATCAAGATGACTTGAATACCGCAAGTCAAAGGAACATCGCACTTAAGCCACAGTAAGAACTTCATTGACATATCTATATATATGCAGAGAACCATATGAAGTCTTACGGCTGGTCACTCCAATGAACTAGTTACCATAACTAGCATCCACGATTAACTCCGGACATCACAATGTCTCCAGCCAGTGAGAATCAGCTGCTTGGATACACCAAGGAGTATACCTCATGCTAGTCTCGACAGAATTGATGGTGTCCAAATCCATCAATTCATCAACTAGGGATAATTCTGATACATCACAATTACACATGTAGAGATACTCACTAGTTGTGATCCAATCACAAATTCTCTCATGCTGTGAATCGTATCGTGGTCATTCAGTAAATGAGTTTAAGATCCAATCAAATACATTAAACATGTATACTCAAAAAGTGAATCTTCATTTATCATATAAATGGTTCATACATAAGGCGATTGCCTTAGGACATCTCTCATATATTACTAACATAAGGAAGAGGGGAAACTATAGATAAGTGGGACTAAGGGTAAATGAAGAGGCATAGAAAAGAAAAGAGAAACTTCTCTTCCTCCCCTTTATAAAGAAGAGGGAAGATTGAATTTGGTCACTTCCTCTCTTCTTTCCTTCTTCTCACCGAAACCCTAGAAGCTCTCCCTCTCCATTTTCTTCCTCCCTTGCCCGAAACTCCTCCAAGCAAGAAGAAAGGGCTAGGGTTTGTGTTAGGTCATCTTCTTCACACTACAAGCAAAGCGAAGGAAGTAAGTATCCCCTCACCTTCATACGAGTAGCTTGTCGATTGATGTTTTGTGTCAATTTTTCCATGATCCATTCGGCCAAGCTATGAATTAGGGTCTCAATTAAGCTCTATGCTATGTTTATGCTATGTTTTATAACTAGATGATGATGTTAGGGGTTAAAGTGGATTAGGACAAAAGTTAACCCTAATAAACACTAAAGACCTATTCGGCCAAACCCTACTTTTAGGGTTTCAATGAAGTTCCATGCCATGTTTTTATAACTAGATGATGATGTTAGGGGTTAAAGTGGATTAGGACAAAAGTTAACCCTAATAAACACTAAAGACCTATTCGGCCAAACCCTACTTTTAGGGTTTCAATGAAGTTCCATGCCATGTTTTTATAACTAGATGATGATGTTAGGGGTTAAAGTGGATTAGCACAAAAGTTAACCCTAATAAACAATAAAGACCTATTTGGCCAAACCCTACTTTTAGGGTTTCAATGAAGTTCCATGCCATGTTTTTATAACTAGATGATGATGTTAGGGGTTAAAGTGGATTAGGACAAAAGTTAACCCTAATAAACACTAAAGACCTATTCGGCCAAACCCTACTTTTAGGGTTTCAATGAAGTTCCATGCCATGTTTTTATAACTAGATGATGATGTTAGGGGTTAAAGTGGATTAGGACAAAAGTTAACCCTAATAAACACTAAAGACCTATTCGGCCAAACCCTACTTTTAGGGTTTCAATGAAGTTCCATGCCATGTTTTTTATAACAAGATGATGATGTTAGGGGTTAAAGTGGATTAGGACAAAAAGCTAACCCTAATAGCCAACAAGGACCATTCGGCCACCCCTAGATATTGATGACCCAATGATGTTTCAATCCATGTTTTGTAGGGTTATGATGTTGTTGTTGAATTAGGTTAATGGCCAACCCTAAAAGCCCTACATGGACCATTCAGCCACCATAAACTTTTGGTGATTAAATGAAGTCTAATTCATGTTCTATATGCATATGAAGTTGTTGTTAGGAATTAATTTAACATGTGTTTTATGTTGGGTGGATTCATGTTGAACTTAGGATATTAAATGATTCTAAATGAGGATAACATGTTATAGGTTAGCATTTACTTACTTTTGATGGCATGCCTTATGCCATGCCCTATGTGTATGTGATGTCTAGGATATGTTAATGAAATGAAGCATGATGTGTATGAAATGAAGTATGCTATGCTATGTTAATGAAATGAAGCATGATGTGTATGAAATGAAGTATGCTATGCTATGTTAATGAAATAAGCTATGATGTAAAAATAAGCATATAAGTATTTTACCTTCTGCATGGCTTGTACCAAGACCTTAACAAGGTCCAAGAAGGGATGGGCTCCTAAGATGCCCTAGGTCGATGGAATAAGACTCGGGCCTAGGATGGGCTTCTATGTATGATTGCCCCTAGGTCGATGGAATAAGATTCGGGCCTAGTACGGGATGGGCTCCAAGATGCCTTAGGTCGATGGAGTAAGACTCGGGCCTAGGATGGGCTTCTATGTTATAACGATTGCCCCTAGGTCGATGGAATAAGACTCGGGCCTAGAATCCTATTAGGTTCGAGACTTGCTACCTCGGGCCTATTTAGGGATGCGCGCTATGATAATGAAGGAGTGGTACAATGCCGGGCCTAAATATGTTGAGATTTATGTTTACATACCTAAAATATATGTTTTCAAAGCATCCTGCATATGTGTACCTGCTGATTGTTATGTTTACATGTTCCCATTATACATGTCACATGTTATGTTTGATAATATGATATGACGTCTATGTTTACATGTTATGTTCGATGATATGTTAGGAATGTTACATGTTTCTGTTATCTATGTCACTTCCTATGTTTGATGATACGATATGATGTTTAGGTCTACAAGTTATGTTTGATGATATGTTAGGAATGTTTACATGCTTATGTTATACACATTACATGTTATGTTTGATGATATACTATGATGTTTATGTTACTTAGTTACATACGATGCATGTCATGTTGATTAAGCATATATCCATGTTATGTTGCTAAGTTATGGATGATACATGTTATATGTACTTATGTTACTTATGGTACTGGTTAAGTTGATGACACCATGTATGTTACGTATTATACTACTTATATGTTATGTATGCTACATGCCATGATTAAAGATGATGTATGGTTTTGTGAGTATGACAGGATCTTACTAAGCCTATGTGCTTATAGTTGTCTTTCCCTCGTACTGTAGATAAGGGTAAGGGATGGATAAACTAAAGGGAGCAGCAGGAGGGGCCAATGTGTGTGGTAGTGGCATGGTGGAGAAGATCCGTTAGGTCTACATATATATTTGTTTACCTATGATGATGATGTCTATGGATGTCCTTATTATGCCTGCTCATGATGGTGTCGTTTAAGAACTTGAACTAAGCACTAAGTATCTATCTATGTTATGATGCATGTTCTATGTTAATAAGAAGAAGTAACGAAGAAGTAAGAAGAAGTATCTATGTATGCTATGACGCATGCTCCATATGAAGAAGAAGTATATATATATATATATATGTCAATGCATGTTTAGGTTTTAAAAGAAAAAAAAATGTCTGAAGTCTTCCGCTGTATGTATGTATGTATGTATGTATGTACGGTCGCGTCACGCGCCGCCCCTCCGGATTCTGGGTCCGAAAAAGGGCGGGCGTGACAGGTGGTATCAGAGCGGATCTGCATTTCCACTACACACACATCAAGCTCCAAATCCTGCTGCTCCAAGTAAGAATTCTATGTCTACTTTAATTTTGTTGAATTTTTTTTTCATGTGTGATAGGAAATGTTTCTAGCTAAATATGCATGAAAATATGTATGATACCCTTACGCTTGTTCATATATGATGTAAAATACCCTAAGCCAAATTATGCCTTAGAACGTGAATGAAGATTAAGCTTGAAACAACCTTATGATAGCTTTAGTCTAATTATGCATAGGTAAACGAACGAAAAACTTATACTAGCTTTACTTTAATATATGAAGATAAACATGTCTGGAAGACGCGGTAGTAGAGCTGATGAGATAGCACCCCCGCATGACCTTACACACGTAGTCACAGAACTCCAGCGACAAGTCACAGAACAACAACAAGTAATAAATACCCTAATGAATCAGCGAGGAAACCCTACTGCCCCACCGACGGGCCCCGGCCCGATGGTTCAACAGGAAGATTACCTGATCCAGTGGCAGAGACTAAAGCCAAAAAATTTCTCTGGTATTGGTGAGCCATGGGATGCCCAGGCCTGGTTCAAGACGGTGGAAAGCATCGTGGAGCTACTGGACTGGCCCGAATGCGAGAAGATTAAGTGTGCATCATTCTGCCTTTCGGGAGATGCTCGGATGTGGTGGGAACGGGTTAAAGCAAAGAGACAAGTAAATCAGATGAGATGGACAGATTTCGAGTACGAGTTCTTCGAAGAATTCTTCCACATGAGGGTGACCAACAAGCATTACGACGAGTTCACTGGGTTCCGACAAGGTGACCTATCGGTCAGCGAAGCCGTGAAGAGATTCAACCGACTCGCACGTCTGTGCCCAGAGTTGGTCAGCACGGAAAGAGAAAGGGTCAGACTCATGCTGAAGATGCTCCGACCGGAAATAGCTCTGAATGTGGCCGGCGGAGTTCATAGACCGCAGACCGCAGAGAGGAGCCGTTCAAGAGTGCCTTAATTAGAGCATTACCGAACAACATTAATCGACAAAAGAAAGCCGAGTGAAGGCGGGGGTCGGCCCGGTCGGAGAGTCGAGGAACTGTGGTGCTTGGAAAGGGAACCCCACAGGCAAGAGAAGACAATGGGAGAATCCTAAAGGAGGTCCAGCGAGCAAGCAGCCCAGGATCCCTCTGTGTGATACCTGCGGGAAGATACATCCTGGAGTATGCTACCAAGGCACAAATCGATATTACAACTGTGGACGGACAGGGCATAGAATCAAGGACTGTCCTATCCAGGTTCAGGCACCTCCTCAGCCGTATGCCCAGCCCAGGAGTGCTCCACCACAGTTACATTAGATGCAGGCCGCAATCGAAGGAACCCCAATCCACCAAGGGAGACTAGAAGCCCCACCAACTATTACAGATGCTAGGGTATTCTCTCTCACCCAAGAAGATGTGGCAAACGCCTCTACAGTTGTCACAGGTCAGATATTTATTTTCTATCAGTATGCTACTGCATTATTTGATACTGGGGCAACACATTCGTTTGTTTCTACACACTTTACGGGAAACATAGACATACCACCACAAGCCCTAGATCACAAGTTCTTAACCACTCTGCCCTCGGGAGAAGTAATGCCCTCCACTCATATGCTGCGAGCTGCGCCCATCAGAATTGCAGACAGAGAACTCTACTGCGATCTGATAGTGCTCGACATGCAGGATTATGACATTATATTTGGCATGGATTTCTTGAGCAAGTACGGTGCTTCGATCGAGTGCCGAAAAAGGAAAGTGGTCTTCCAGCCGGAGGCGGAACCTAAGTTCGAATTTATTGGAGAGCCAAGGAGAAGAGTCAATAAGATTTTATCACCCTCACAGCACGTAAGATGCTAGGCGGTGGATGCACCGGGTTTCGCACACATAGTTGATACAAGTCAAGCCGAGGATCGTAACTAGAGAATGTCGAGTTGTATGCAACTACCCGCAGGTATTCAGACGAACTACCGTGGTTAGCCCGGATAGAAATCGAATTTGAGATTGAGTTGATTCCTGGTACTAACCCGATCTCTAAAGCACCTTACCGTATGGCACCGGCTGAATTAAAGGAACTTCAGGGACAGCTACAGGAGTAACTCGACAAGGGACTTATTCGCCCAAGTCGCTCTCCATGGGGAGCTCCAGTGCTGTTGGTGAAGAAGAAAGATGGGTCTGTGCGAATGTGCATAGACTACCGCGCGCTAAATAATGTGACGATCAAGAACCGGTACCCTTTGCCGCGGATTGACGACCTGTTCGACCAACTAAAGGGTGCCACCGTTTTCTCGAAGATCGACCTGAGGTCCGGCTATCATCAAGTAAAAGTGAAATCAGATGATATACCAAAGACGACCTTCCGGACCAGATACGGACATTATGAGTTCGTAGTTATGCCCTTCGGTGTGATGAATGCACCTGCTTTGTTCATGGATTTGATGAACCTGGTATTCACGGCATTCCTCGACAAATTTGTGATCGTCTTTATCGACGACATACTGATATATTCGAGAACCCCCGAGGAGCACGCAGAACACTTGAATGTGGTATTGCAGATCCTTCGGGAAAAATAGCTATTCACAAAGTTCTCCAAATGCGAATTCTGGCTCGAGCAAGTATCATTTTTGGGTCACATGATATCCAAACACGGAGTGATGGTGGACCCAATGAAGATTGAAGCCGTGAGTAATTGGAACCGACCAAGGAATGCATGAGGTCGGCTTTCTCGGGCTAGCAAGCTACTAGGAAGTTTGTAGAGAACTTCTCCAAGATTGCCGCCCTTCTATGATCCTCACCGTAAAGGACAAGAAATATGAGTGTATGACGGGCGCTGCGAAGGAGTTTCTGACAGAGTTGAAAAGGAGTGACCACCGCTCCAATTCTTGCTCTTCCGGACGAAGCGAAGAAGCCGACATGTGCTGATGACGCTTCCAAGTTGGGACTCGGAGCTGTACTTATGCAGAATGGCAAGGTCATTGCCTACGCCTCTAGGCAACTCAAGGAACACGAAAGGAATTATCCCACCCACGATTTAGAGCTAGCGGCCGTGGTCTTTGCTCTCAAAACATGGAGACATTACCTATATGGAGCTCAGTGTAGGATTTATACAGACCACCAGAGTCTGAAATATTTCTTCAAACAGAAGGACCTGAACATGAGACAGCGCAGATGGCTCGAGCTCGTCAAGGATTATGACTGCGAGATTCTCTACCATCCGGGGAAGGCTAACAAGGTGGCTGATGCACTCAGCAGGAAGTCCTGCGCCACCTTGATGTCTCTATCAGTGTTATCTCGGCCCTTAGAAAGAGAGATTATGCGTTACGGGGTTGAAATCATTTCCGGGCAGCTCTCGACCCTGACGATAGCACCGACGCTGTTCGATGATATACTGGAAAAACAAGCCCGTGACCCAAGCCTTCAGAGGATCAAGCAAGAGGTCTTAGAAGGAAAGGACGACGGGTTTCGGATCTCTGATAGTGGAGTACTCTACCTCAGGGATCGCTTATGTATTCCCGACGATCCAGAATTACGGAAGGAGATATTTGAGGAAGCTCACAGAACTCCTTATGTGATGCATCCTGGAACCACCAAGATGTACCAAGACCTGAAACAAAAGTTCTGGTGGTCCGGAATGAAAAGAGATGTGGCTCAGTATGTCAGTACCTGCCTGACCTGCCAGAGGGTTAAGGCAGAACACCAGAGACCTGGAGGAACACTGCAGCCGATCCAGATTCCAGAATGGAAATGGGAAGACATTTCTATGGATTTCATCTCAGGATTGCCCAAGACGACAAACGGTTATGATGCTATATGGGTAATTGTGGACAGATTGACGAAGTCCGCCCATTTCTTAGCAATCAAGATGACCTATTCGACGGAGCAATTGGCTCAGTTATATGCTAAGGAAATTATTAGACTACATGGAATTCCTAAGACCATCATTTCTGACAGAGATGGTCGCTTTATCTCCCATTTCTGGGAATGTGTTCAGAAAGCCCTAGGCACGAAGCTATTGTTCAGTACTGCCTTCCACCCCCAGACGGACGGACAGACCGAAAGGGTAAATCAAGTACTGGAGGATATGTTACGAGCCTGCGCCCTGGATTTCAAAGGTAGCTGGTGCCGATACTTATGTTTGGCAGAATTCGCCTACAACAATAGCTATCAAGCTACTATTGGGATGGCACCCTACGAGGCTCTATACGGGAGGAAATGTAGATCTCCCATATGCCTGGTACGAGGAAGCCACCTGGGAACGCGAGGAGGACATGAAACAAAAGTACCCGGAATTGTTCTAAGTTTCGAGGATGAAAATTTTTTAAGGATGAAGGATTGTAACGCCCGTAAAATTCCTAGCAATTTTACAAGAATTTTTGGCTTGATGATAATGGGCTTTATGTGGGCTTTTTTTTCAAAATAAAAGAAAAATAAGCCAAAAAGAGATGCAAGACCTAGGAATTGAACCCCAAACCTCTAGAGATAGCCAAACCCTATAGATACACCCACTAACCAGAAGCCCAATAGGATTATATGATTAAGGAAGAGGGGAAACTATAGATAAGTGGGACTAAGGGTAAATGAAGAGGCATAGAAAAGAAAATTGAAACTTCTCATCCTTCCCTTTATAAAGAAGAGGGAAGATTGAATTTGGTCACTTCCTCTCTTCTTTCCTTCTTCTCACCGAAACCCTAGAAGCTCTCCCTCTCCATTTTCTTCCTCCCTTGGCCGAAACTCCTCCAAGCAAGAAGAACGGGCTAGGGTTTGTGTTAGGTCATCTTCTTCACACTACAAGCAAAGCGAAGGAAGTAAGTATCCCCTCACCTGCATACGAGTAGCTTGTCGATTGATGTTTTGTGTCAATTTTTCCATGATCCATTCGGCCAAGCTATGAATTAGGGTCTCAATTAAGCTCTATGCTATGTTTATGCTATGTTTTATAACTAGATGATGATGTTAGGGGTTAAAGTGGATTAGGACAAAAGTTAACCCTAATAAACACTAAAGACCTATTCGGCCAAACCCTACTTTTAGGGTTTCAATGAAGTTCCATGCCATGTTTTTATAACTAGATGATGATGTTAGGGGTTAAAGTGGATTAGGACAAAAGTTAACCCTAATAAACACTAAAGACCTATTCGGCCAAACCCTACTTTTAGGGTTTCAATGAAGTTCCATGCCATGTTTTTATAACTAGATGATGATGTTAGGGGTTAAAGTGGATTAGGACAAAAGTTAACCCTAATAAACACTAAAGACCTATTCGGCCAAACCCTACTTTTAGGGTTTCAATGAAGTTCCATGCCATGTTTTTATAACTAGATGATGATGTTAGGGGTTAAAGTGGATTAGGACAAAAGTTAACCCTAATAAACACTAAAGACCTATTCGGCCAAACCCTACTTTTAGGGTTTCAATGAAGTTCCATGCATTGTTTTTATAACTAGATGATGATGTTAGGGGTTAAAGTGGATTAGGACAAAAGTTAACCCTAATAAACACTAAAGACCTATTCGGCCAAACCCTACTTTTAGGGTTTCAATGAAGTTCCATGCCATGTTTTTTATAACTAGATGATGATGTTAGGGGTTAAAGTGGATTAGGACAAAAAGCTAACCCTAATAGCCAACAAGGACCATTCGGCCACCCCTAGATATTGATGACCCAATGATGTTTCAATCCATGTTTTGTAGGGTTATGATGTTGTTGTTGAATTAGGTTAAAGGCCAACCCTAAAATCCCTACATGGACCATTCGGCCACCATAAACTTTGGGTGATTAAATGAAGTCTAATTCATGTTCTATATGCATATGAAGTTGTTGTTATGAATTAAGTTAACATGTGTTTTATGTTGGGTGGATTCATGTTGAACTTAGGATATTAAATGATGCTAAATGATGATAACATGTTATAGGTTAGCATTTACTTACTTTTGATGCCATGCCTTATGCCATGCCCTATGTGTATGTGATGTCTAGGATATGTTAATGAAATGAAGCATGATGTGTATGAAATGAAGTATGCTATGCTATGTTAATGAAATGAAGCATGATGTGTATGAAATGAAGTATGTTATGCTATGTTAATGAAATAAGCTATGATGTAAAAATAAGCATATAAGTATTTTACCTTCTGCATGGCTTGTACCAAGACCTTAACAAGGTCCAAGAAGGGATGGGCTTCTAAGATGCCCTAGGTCGATGGAATAAGACTCGGGCCTAGGATGGGCTTCTATGTATGATTGCCCCTAGGTCGATGGAATAAGATTCGGGCCTAGTACGGGATGGGCTCCAAGATGCCTTAGGTCGATGGAGTAAGACTCGGGCCTAGGATGGGCTTCTACGTTATAGCGATTGCCCCTAGGTCGATGGAATAAGACTCAGGCCTAGAAACCTATTAGGTTCGAGACTTGCTACCTCGGGCCTATTTA
This sequence comes from Wurfbainia villosa, assembly GCA_025175895.1. NCBI lineage: Eukaryota > Viridiplantae > Streptophyta > Magnoliopsida > Zingiberales > Zingiberaceae > Wurfbainia > Wurfbainia villosa. The sequence goes on from CM045995.1 coordinate 32,699,940, forward strand.
GGGATGCGCGCTATGATAATGAAGAAGTGGTACAATGTCGGGCCCAAATATATTTAGATTTATGTTTACATACCTAAAATATATGTTTTCAAAGCATCCTGCATATGTGTACCTGCTGATTGTTATGTTTACATGTTCCCATTATACATGTCACATGTTATGTTTGATAATATGATATGACGTCTATGTTTACATGTTATGTTCGATGATATGTTAGGAATGTTACATGTTTCTGTTATCTATGTCACTTCCTAGGTTTGATGATACGATATGATGTTTAGGTCTACAAGTTATGTTTGATGATATGTTAGGAATGTTTACATGCTTATGTTATACACATTACATGTTATGTTTGATGATATACTATGATGTTTATGTTACTTAGTTACATACGATGCATGTCATGTTGATTAAGCATATATCCATGTTATGTTGCTAAGTTATGGATGATACATGTTATATGTACTTCTGTTACTTATGCTAATTGTTAAGTTGATGACACCATGTCTGTTCCGTATTATACTGCTTATATGTTATGTATGCTACTTGCCATGATTAAAGATGATGTATGGTTTTGTGAGTAGACAGATCTTACTAAGCTTGTGTGCTTATAGTTGTCTTTCCTCGTCTTTCCTAGATAAGGGATAAGGGTAAGGGATGGATAAACTAAAGGGAGCAGCAGGAGGGGCCAATGTGTGTGGTAGTGGCATGGTGGAGAAGATCCGTTAGGTCTACATATATATGTGTTTACCTATGATGATGATGTCTATGGATGTCCTTATTATGCCTGCTCATGATGGTGTCGTTTAAGAACTTGAACTAAGCACTAAGTATCTATCTATGTTATGATGCATGTTCTATGTTAATAAGAAGAAGTAAAGAAGAAGTAAGAAGAAGTATCTATGTATGCTATGACGTATGCTCCATATGAAGAAGAAGAAGTATATATATATATATATGTCAATGCATGTTTAGGTTTTAAAAGAAAAAAAAATGTCCGAAGTCTTCCGCTGTATGTATGTATGTATGTACGGTCGCGTCACGCGCTGCCCCTCCGGATTCTGGGTCCGAAAAAGGGCGGGCGTGACAGGGACTCCACCATGGAAGCTGAGTATGTGGCAGCCCCTTGGGCGGCCAAAGAAGCTGTGTGGCTCAGGAACTTTCTGATGGACTTGGATGTGATTCCTGGTTTGCCCAGAAATATCACAATTTATTGTGATAATAATGGTAAAGTTGTAAACTCGAAGGAACCACGAGCCCATAAGGCTAGTAAACACATAGAGTGCAAGTACCACCTGATACGAGAAATCGTAAAGGAGGTAGAAGTTGTTGTCGCCTAGATTGCATCAGAGGATGACCTGGTAGACCCTTTCACTAAGGCTTTTCTGGCGAGAGCTTTGATAGACATGTGGAAGGAAGGGGAATCAGATGTATGGCAGTATAAGGACAACATAGTCTTTTAGTATAAGTGGGAGATTGTTGGGATGTATACTGAAAGCCTAGCTCTTTGGTATGAATATTTTATTTTGAAATAAGAATCACATGATCATTGTTTGCACTTTATATTTATATATGTGCATATTGTCTAATACTTTACATTGTAGATAACATGGTGCTTGGGTGTGGCACAGAAGATCATGTTATCAGTCCCATGTAGAGTATAAGTAGAGGCTCACAACCAAGATAGTTTTGGACAAACCATTGGCATGGTTGTAGTGTAGCTTGGTATTGTTTTATCTTGAACATAGAGTTACACTAGTACACTTAGGTGTATTGAGCAGGACCGACATAGAGATGATTCAATTTATTGCTGACTGCATAATTTAATCGGACCTCGGATATTATGTTGTACATGCTCTTAATCCCGATATAATAACGGGCACATGTACTTAATATTTATTTCTTTGATTTATCAGAGGGTGAGATTTCTATGGATTAAATCAATATGCCCGGTAAGTTGGGAAATGATATTATTTATATGGTGTGTCATTGATTATAGGAGGAAACCGTGTCCTATATATTAGGTTGATGATGACACCTTGAGGAGCTCATAAGGTTCATCATGTAAACCCTGCAGGTTGACTTACTCAACAAGATGATAAGGTTGAGTGGTACTACTCGAGGAGTTAGATGTTAATTAATTTATGGTCAGTAAATCAATTAATTGACGGACATTCGATATCTTAAACACGGGGAGATGGATGTACAAATAATATATGGAGCCCATATTAATTTATGGGGGTTGGTGAGGTAGTTCGATGATCATCCTCTAGTGGAATGGAACATCATTGATGAATCAAGTTTGTGTGGTTCCGATCCATCGGTGGTCCAGATCCAACTCCTCCTCATGGTCCCTATCGTAGCCTAATATAAACCTCATGAAGTCTAGATCAAATGATGGAAAACAAATCTCTAGATCCGATGGTTGGGATTAAATCCCTAGAACCGACGGTTGAGATTAAATATCTAGATCCGACGGTTGAGATTAAAACCCTAGAACCGACGGTGGAGATTAAACCAAGGCCTAAACCTAACTCTCTATATATGGGAGATAGGGTTGGGCGGCAACTAAGTTTTTTGGTTGGATGATGGATGCTAAGGAGATTAGGGTTTTGCCAAGCCTTGCTTGGGCGGCAAGAAACCCTATGGAGGAAACCCTAGTTAGGGTTATGCTCCTTTGGATGGGCGGCCAAGGTTAGGAAAGAAGGGTGGGCGGCAACTTGTGGAAGATCTCTTCTTCTTCCTTGAAGGTGGCTAGCTCCTAGATATCTTCTCTCCACCATGGTTGGGCGGCAAGAAATCCAAAGGAAGAAAGGTTGGGCGGCTAGGGTTTGAAAGCTTGGTTGGGCGGCAACTATATGGGAAGTGCTCTTCTTCTTCCTAGGGTGTTGCCGGCTACTTCTCTTTTCCCTATACCTTGGCCGGCGCCCAACATGTTCCTTTTAACCTCTTCACTCCCTATTGGCCGGCGGCACTAGAAGCTAGGGTTTGTCCTTAGTTTGGTTCCTTGGTGGTTTCCATTTAGTTCTCTCTATTCTTGGGGCCGACGGCACCAATCCTTTGTGGATTGGTGGTTGGCTCAAGCAAGAAGGGAAGGAGAGTTCTTCTTTCTTTGGATTGAAAAAGACCTAGGAAGCTTCAACTTGTGGAGGATCTTCGCCCACACGAAGTCTACAAGGAGGTTAGGACATACGATAGAAGATCAAGAGGTATAAAAGTTTTACAACTTTTATTATTGTTCTTTGCATGTTCTTATTGATATGATAACTTATGTTCTTTATGTTAGTATATGTTGATTATACTAGTTTACATTTGCATGTATTTGTATAATCATGGACATCGAATAAGAAACACAAAAACCGGCAATCTGTCCGTCGTCTCTTCCGCGGCTAATCGACTAGAAGAGTTTGGTCGCTTGAACAACTAGTTTGTTCAAGCGATCGCTCGAGTCATTGGCACGATGACAAATTGGTTGTGCTTAGGAAACCCATCCCATCCAGATTAGTTTTCATTAGTGAAAATTTTAATCCGGGGACATGGGAGCCGATGAACATTCCGAGGAATAGCACGATGCCAACAACGAGGAGTCTTGGCAGTGAAGTCCCGGAGGCGTGGCTTCTTAGCAGTGAAGACCCGGACAGGGAGTCTTGGCACGAAGTCTCGGAGATGATTCCTGGCATGGAAGACCTATGAACAGTAATTCATAGGCATCAGGTAAAGGTGGTAGTCGACGTGACCCCTCGACTGGAACTTACCGCTCTTGATGAGCAGCAGGTTGACTCATACCAATCGAGGCGATGCCTCGACTGATGCTTGGTTCAACTAAGTAGACGCAAGGAGGTGTCGACAAAGAGCTCGACTGCTCTGGACAAACAAAGAGGTTCTGATCAGATTGGCGAGGCCGACCGAGATTATTTCTTCTGGCGAGGCAAGCTACAGTCGGTTGATGTCTCGACTGTGGCCTGTATGTTCGTAGGAAAACCGACAGCAGTCGAGGAGGCGACTCGACTAGAGCTTTGATCCAACGGAATAGACGCAAGAGACTATCGACTGGGAGCTCGACTGTTGCTCTGTTCAGTTGGAACCAAAGCCTGCCAGTCGAAGCGGTGACTCGACTAGAGCTTTAATCCAACGGAACAGAAGCAAGGGACTGTCGACTGGGAGCTCATTTGCTGTTCGATTGGAACTAAAGCGCACGATCAAGGCGTCAGATCATCGCCTCGACAGGACCTATGTTTTCAACGGAAATAAAACTAATTATGGTCCAAATCTTACCATTGAAGCCATTAATAAATGCCAATTAATACTCCAGTCAAGGCACCAGCCATGGCGACTCGACTGGACGGGCAGAAAAGCCCTAATCAGGCTCGAGCTATCAAGTATTCTGGGCTTATATATTTCAAAGTTAAGAGTAGAAAAATAGAACTTACGACATTTTCTGAAGAAAGACACGAGGGAAAAAGCTTCTTCATTCTTAAAAGCCTTGATCATTAAACAGGAGTGTCAACGATTCAGCAAGCAAGAAGCATTTTCATTCACTCTGAAATCTGTACTCATTTTACTGCTTCTTCATTGTCTACTGTAAGCTTTCTTGTAACGTTTCTAATAAACTGTGCAAAAGGGTTTCTCCACCTTCGGTGTATCACTGAGAAGGAGAAGTTTATAGTGGTGGTGTGCATCACTAGAGCCGACGAGGGCTCAACCATGGAGTAGGGACTTGTGTTCCGAACCACATAAAATTTGTGTGTTTGCGTTTGTCATTCTTTCTGTATTCATTTTCTTGTTTCCGCTGCATACTATTCATTATAGAAGGGTAAAACGAATCAAAAAGATGAGCATAGCTATTCATGCCCCCCCCCCCCCCCCCCCGCCTTTCTAGCGACGCCAACGATCCTACAATTGGTATCAGAGCAAGGTGCTCTTCTTCGGATTCACAACCGCAAGAGCAAATTCAAATGGCGATGCAAGAAGGTTACAGCACAAATAGGCCTCCATTCTTTGATGGAACGAACTTCCAGTATTGGCGAAGCCGGATGAAGTACTATCTCATGACTGAGATAGATATGTGGTTTTCGGTAACCGAAGGCTTCACGACACCGATAGACGCAGAAGGCAAAGTACTTGAGTCTGGAAGGTGGACTGTAGAACAAAAATGCATGGCGCAAGCAAATGCTAAGGCCACCGTGACTCTGCAATGTGGTCTAGCGAAGGATCAACTCAACAAAGTGGGTCTGTTCAGCAGCGCGCAAGATCTCTGGAATAAACTGATAGAACTGAACGAAGGGACAACAGACTCGAGGATAGCAAAGCGAGATCTCTACATGAACCAGCTACAAAATCTTGCTATGAAAGATGGCGAGACTATTGGTGAGTTGCATGGAAGGTTCAAGGAAGTATTGAATTGGCTGCATTCAGTTGGAGAAAATTTGGAGAACAGAGACATTATTAGGTACGTCCTAAAGTCTTTTCCCCGAAATGCTTTGTGATCATCTATGGTAGATGCCTACAAAGTATCAAGGGATCTGTCTACTATAAAGTTGGATGAATTATTTTGTGAAATGGAATTACATGAGCAAGCTAACAAGGGTCCAAAAGAGAAAGGTATTGCTTTTGTTGCAGGTGAGCAATACAAGGAGAACAAGAAAAAGGAGAAGAAGAAGGAGTCATCTTCATCCTCATCTGAGACAAATAGTGACAGTGACAACGAGTCCTCATCCAGCGAGGTAGCCAATTTCGTGAGGAGGATGATGAGGAGAAGCAGAAAGTACAATAAGAAGGATGTAAAGAAAATCTTCGCAGACAAGAGGAAAGGTAAGTCATCACATAAATTGTAACGCCCGTAAAAAGTCTCCAGCAATTTTACGAGGATTTTTGGCTTTACGATAATGGTATATATGGGGGTTTTCCGAAAATAAAAGGAAATAGCCAAAAAGAGATGCAAGGCCTAGGAATTGAACCCCAAACCTCTAGAGATAGCCAAGCCCTATAGATGCACCCCTAACCATAAGCCCAATAGGATTACATCATTAAGAGAAGAGGGGAATTATAGATAAGGGTGATGAGGGTAAATGAAGGGGCATGGAAAAGAAAAGAGGAACTTCCCTTCCTCCCTTTATAAAGAAGAAGGAAGTTCCCATTTGAAAACTTCTTCCTCTCCTCTTCATCCTCACCGAAACCACCTTGCTCCCCCTCTCCATTTGCACCTTTGGCCGAAATCCCTCCAAGCAAGAAGAAGCTAGGGTTGGCTTCCATTAGGTCATCTTCCAATAAAAAAAAAAAAACAAAGCGAAGGATGTAAGATTTCCTCACCTGCAGTATATTAGTTTTGTAGGATGAAATACATGAAAGAAATAGGGGTTTGGGAGCTTCATATGTTTCGGCCAACTAATGTCTTGGGCTAGGATTCATGAAATATGCTATTAGGGAAACCTTTTATATGTTGTATGCTCCAAGTTTATATGTTGTATGCTCCAAGTAGGGATCCTTAGGTAACAAAAGTCCAAGGGTTTTAACCTTATATGTTTCGGCCACCAAGGGTTTAGGGTTAGGGTTTCATGAAGAGCTCCCCCTTATGAAGTTAGGTTATGATATAGGCTTACATGAATAGATGTAGGTGATAAAAATTCCAAAGATATTAACCCTACAAGTTTCGGCCAACCCATGAAATTAGGGTTAGGGTTGCATGAAAATATTTCTAAGGATACTATGATAGGTTATAAGGCTTCATGAATGAATTTTAGGGGGCAAACCCAAGCATGAGCCCCTCACAAGTTTCGGCCAACCCATGAAATTAGGGTTAGGGTTGCATGAAAATATTTCTAATAATGCTATGATAGGTTATAAGGCTTCATGAATGAGTTTTAGGGGACAAACCCAAGCTTGAGCCCTTCACAAGTTTCGGCCAACCAAAGAAACTAGGGTTAGGGTTGCAAGAAAAAGGCTTCTAAGGGAACTAGGGGATGTTGTATGCCTCATGTAGGAGTTTTAGGTGATGAACATGCTTTGTGATTAATATGCCATGAATATGCCAAAGAAATAGGCTTCATGTTATGATGTAATATGCCATGAAATATGCTTAGGTGATGAACATGTTTTTATGATTTAATATGCCATGGATATGCCAAAGAAATAGGCTTCATGTTATGATGTAATGTGCCATGAAATATGCTTAGGTGATGAACATGTTTTTATGATTTAATATGCCTTGAATATGTTTAGGAAACATGCTACATGTTGATGATGTAATGTGCCATGAAATATGCTTAGGTGATGAACATGTTTTTTGATTTAATATGCCATGAATATGCCAAGGAAATATGCTTCATGTTTATGATGTAATGTGCCACGAAATATGCTTGTATGATGAACATGTTTATACTTTAGGACCCCTTTAGGGTACTCTTATGTTATGAATGCATGTGTCCTTATGATAAGATGGAGATGCTTCCCTTTCAAGTAGGGATCAAGAGCTCTCCTTATGATAAGATGGAGATGCTTCCCTTTCAAGTAGGGATCAAGAGCTCTTCTTAAGATAAGATAAAGTGGAGATGCTTCCCTTTCAAGTAGGGATAAAGAGCTCTCCTTATGACAAGATAAGATTAAGATGCTTCCCTTTTTATGTTGGGGATCAAGAGCATTCTTTATACTATGACAAGAAAAGAAAGGAATTAAGTATTTTACTTTGTAAGAGGTTAAGTACCCAATCTGGCAGTGGTCGTTAATCAAATCCATAGGGACATAAGAAGACGTAAGAGGTCTTGCCTGGTAAGACGTAAGAGGTCTTGCTCGTAGGTCTGGTGGCTCGCTACTGACCTATTAGGGAAGGCGCATTATGTGGTACTTAACCTGGGGCCCCCCAAACAAGTTATGATGATATTGAAGTATCTATATGTATATGTTTTGAAAAGAAAAGACTTTTATGAAATTGTGTATGCTTATGTTAAAGATTATGAATGCTTACGAACTCGTCCTTTATGCATTTTAGATGCTATGAAGTTATGATTCTTGCAGTAGTTTAAGAATGCTTGTGATTATGTGCCTTATGCATGTTTAGGATTTATATCATTATAAATGTTTATGCTCAAGTTAAAAATGCTTATGATTATGTCCTTTATGCATGTTAGACTCTATGATGTTATGATGCTTACAGTAGTTTAAGAATGCTTGTGATTATGTACCTTATGCATGTTTAGGATTTATATCATTATAAATGTTTATGCTCAAGTTAAAAATGCTTATGATTATGTCCTTTATGCATGTTAGACTCTATGAAGTTATGATGCTTACAGTAGTTTAAGAATGCTTGTGATTATGTACCTTATGCATGTTTAGGATTTATATCATTATAAATGTTTATGCTCAAGTAAAAAAATGCTTATGATTATGTCCTTTATGCATGTTAGACTCTATGAAGTTATGATGCTTGCAGTAGTTTAAGAATACCTGTGATTTTGTGCCTTATGCATGTTTAGGATTTATATCATTATAAATGTTTATGCTCAAGTTAAAAATGCCTATGATTATGTCCTTTATGCATGTTAGACTCTATGAAGTTATGATGCTTGCAGTAGTTTAAGAATACTTGTGATTTTGTTCCTTATGCATGTCTAGGATTTATGTCATTATAAATGTTTATGCTCAAGTTAAAAATGCTTATGATTATGTTCTTGAAGCATGTTAGATTTTACTATGTTATAATGCTTATAGTAAGAACATTTGGGGTTTATGTACTTCCCGCATGTCTAAGATTTATATCATGAATGCTTATGTTTAGATTATGCCCTGCTTGGTGTTAATTATGCTTAGCATGCTGATGTAAACTCTATGCCATGCTTAGGTTTCATTACATGGTATGTTGTTGATTAGTGTTACTATGGAATACTTAGGCCATTTATGCTAACATTCTTATGTTTCTAATTGCTTGATGAAGTTCGTGTTTTTTTTGTGAGTAGGCAAGAATCTTACTAAGCTTTATGCTTATAGTTTATGTTGTCCATATACTGCAGATCAAGGGAACCTGAACTAGAGGAGGTAGCAGGAAGGGCCCAGTGTGTGTGATAGTGGCATGGTGGAGAAAGACCCTACTACTATCTGCTTATATTTATATGCTCAATTAACAACTTAAGACCTTGCTTCCGCTTATAAGACTTGTGAATTATTAGTACCATGTTGGATATTGCTTAGTTATGTTATTGTTCAATTACTTAAGAAAGTTGATGTGATAGAACTCACGAATGGATCCTTATGATGGGCATGTTATGAAATGAGATAAGATATGGTAACATGCTAACTATGAATAAGATAGGTGATGCATGTAGAAAGGAAGGTTTATGCCATGATAACATGCTTAAGTAAATGGTGAAATGATCCATGTGTATTATGTTTTAAAAGAAAAAAAAAGAAAGGGGTAAAAGTAGCGCCGCCTTGAGAGCAGATAAGGGCGGGCGTTACATAAATTTAGAGGTAAATCTGATGTGGTTTGTTTTGAGTGTAACAGGAAAGGGCACATCAAGAGTGAATGTCCTGATCTCAACAAGAAAGAGGACAAGTCCAGGAAGAAGAAGGCGTTGTGGGCAACATTGGATGACTCTTCTTCCAGTTCCTCAGAAGATGAAGACAGGGCAAAAGGAGCCAAGCATACGACACTAATGGCGTTTGATCACACAGATTCATATGAGTCTTCACGGAAGGACACATCATCATCATCTGATGATGATGAGGTAACATCTCCTGAACTAGATAAATTGTATGAAACAGTAGCATGCTTAACTAATGCCTTGAGTAGATCAAAAAATAAAGTTAAGATGTTAAAATCAGAATTAGAGGAGCTTAAAACTCAAGATTCTGTTCCTGCAGAAATTAGGATTGATACTTATGAAATCGAAAAACATAGGGAAGAAAACAATTTCTTGAGAGCACAAGTTGACGATCTCAAGTGCACACTTGAGAGATTCACAACAAGCTCTCAAACTCTTAACATGATTTTAGATGCCCAAAGGGCAGTTTACAACAGAGTAGGAATAGGCTACAAACCAACAAAAAGGGAATTCAGTTTCATGTCATTAGTCAATAGAACTCATGTTGGTAAAGCAAACACAACTAAGGCGTGGATTCCTAAACAATATGTCCTAAATGCTAATGGACCCAAAATCTGGGTTCCAAAAGATCTTGTTTTTCGTGTTTGATTAGGTACCGGTCAAGGGGGAGTATCCAATGATGTGGGTCGTAGATATCAGATGCTCCAAGTACATGACCGGGGACTCTACAAAGTTTGATACATTTAAAAACAGGAGTAAAGGTACTGTTTCTTTTGGTAATAGTGGCAAACTAAAAGTCATAGGAGTAGGAGACATAGTAATATCTGAACAATTTAGAATTAAGAATGTTCTGCTAGTTAGAGGAATGGTTTTTAATTTGTTAAGTGTCAGTCAATTATGTGATGAAGGATATAGAGTAGAATTTTATTCAACTAAATGCTTAATTAAACATAATGAAACTGATACTATCATGCTAGTAGGGACGAGGAAGGAAAATATCTATCAAGTTCAATTTAGTAGTGCTACTAACCTGCGTGTGAAGTGTTTTTTGTCCAAAGAAGATGAATCATGGCTATGGCATCGGAGACTAGCACACGTCAACATGAAAAATATCAAGAGGTTGGGCAAGGAAGAGCTTGTGCGGGGTCTACCATTTCTCAAGTACGAAAAGGACAAGCTATGTGATGCATGTCAAAAAGGTAAACAAATAAGAGCATCACATAAAAGCAAGAACACTGTAAGTACTTTAAATGCTTTAGATTTATTGCATTTATATTTGTTTGATAGTAGTTCCACAAAAACCTTGAATGGAAGTAGATATTGCTTGGCAGTAGTAGATGATTATACTAGATATACATGGACTTTCTTTCTCAAACATAAGGATCAAACATTAGAAATTTTTATTCCTTTTTGTAGAAGAATTAAAAATGAGAAAAACTCAACAATTAAAACAATTAGGAGTGATCATGGAGGAGAATTTGAAAATATGAGGTTTAAGGAATTCTGTTCAGAAAAAGGCTATAAACATGAGTTTTCCACTCCTAGAACACCACAACAAAATGGTGTGATAGAGAGGAAGAATAGAGCTTTGCAAGAAGCTGCGAGGAGTATGCTAAATGAGTATACACTTCCTAGTTACTTGTGGGCTGAGGCAATTAACACTGCATGCTATGTTCAAAACAGAGTTTTGATACATAGATTCTTAGGAAAAACACCTCATGAACTATGGTTTGGAAAACCACAAACAGTCAAACATCTTAGGGTTTTTGGTTGCAAGGTTTTCATTTTAAACACTAAGGATCATCTAGGAAAATTCACTACAAAAGCAGATGAAGGTGTTCTGTTAGGATATTCCCTCACTTGTAAGGCTTATCGAGTTTACAACAAACGAACAAATTTGGTTGAGGAATCGTCAAACATGGTTTTTGAGGAATGTAAAGACCAAATTGATTCTAAGCATAATAGTGATGCAGTAAAGGTCTAACTCAAAAGATTAAGTTTGAAGGAGGACACAAGTGTAGGGGGAGTCAAATCTGACTCCGAAAATGAAAAATCTAGATCAAAAGGGTCATTGCTTGAGATTGTATCTAACAATGAGGTTTAAGAAACATCTCAAGTACCAAGATCCACTAGAATGGGCACTAGTCATTCCCTAGACCATGTTGTTGGAGACATCCATCAAGGGGTGAGGACAAGATCATACTTTAGAAATGAAGTGAATCAAGTAGCATTAATCTCTGAAATTGAACCAAAAGTAATTGATGAAGCTTTGCTTGATCCGGACTAGATTATAGCAATGCAGGATGAATTGGGAAAATTTGAGAGAAGTCAAGTTTGGGATTTAGTTCCAAGACTTGATTAAGATACCATAATAGGAACCAAATGGGTATTCAAGAATAAATTGAATGATAAAGGAGAAATAGTGAGAAATAAAGCTAGGTTAGTTTCCAAAGGATACAATCAAATTGAGGGACTTGATTATGGTGAAACTTATGCACCCATGGCTAGGTTAGAATCCATTCGATTATTTCCAGCATTTGCAGCATATAGAGGATTCAAATTATATCAAATGGATATGAAGTCAGCATTTTTGAACGGGTTTATAAACGAAGAGGTCTATGTTGAACAACCACCGTGATTTGAAAATTCTAAATTTCCAAATCACGTGTATAAGCTCAAGAAGGCTCTTTATGGGCTGAAACAAGCACCTCGTGCATGGTACGAAAGGTTGTCAATTTTTCTAGTTGAGAAGGGTTTTAGAAGAGGTCAAATTGATCCCACACTTTTTCTGAAAAGAAATGGTGAAGACATATTTATAGCTCAGATTTATGTCGATGACATAATCTGTGGTTCAAACAATAGGGATTATCTCAATGAATTCATAGAACACATGGAGAGTGAGTTTGAGATGAGTCTAGTAGGGGAGTTGACATTTTTCCTTGGACTTCAAATCAAACAAACCAAAGAAGGAATTCATGTTTGTCAATCAAAATATACCATGGAATTGCTAAAAAGATTCAACATGAAAAATGTTAAGGAGGTTGCAACTCCAATGGCACAAAACACTCATCTAGATAGCGATGTAGATGGTAAAACTGTTGATCTAAAGCGTTATAGGAGTGCCATAGGTAGTCTTTTATATCTTACAGCAAGTAGACCTGATATAGTATTTGTTGTGGGCATGTGTGCACGATATCAATCGTGTGCTAAAGAGTCTCATTGGATTGCTGTTAAAAGAATTATGATATATCTTAAAGCAACAATATCAGTTGGACTGTGGTATCCCCGAACTGAGTCTTTTGATTTAGTAGGCTATACAAATTCAGATTATGCAGGATGAAAACTAGATAGAAAAAGTACTAGTGGGGGCTGTGAATTCCTAGGTTCAGCTTTAGTTGGTTGGTCAAGTCGAAAGCAACATTGTATTGCTCTCTCCACCACTGAGGCTGAGTACATAGCCATGGGAGAGAGTGTGTCACAATTGTTATGGATGACTCACACATTAGAGGATTATGGTTTTTCATATAAGAACGTGCAAGTGCTATGTGATAATATTAGCACGATCAACTTAAAAAAAAACCCAGTCCATCATTCCAGAACAAAACACATTGAAGTGAGACATCACTTCATTAGGGATCATGTAGCAAGAGGAGATATTATACTCAATTATGTTGAGTCTAAGGAGAATCTTGCTGATATTTTCACAAAACCTCTTCCAGAAAATGAATTTAGTCATTTAAGAAGAGAGTTGGGAATGTGTGCAGTTGAGTGAAAACTCTCCGTGATCATAAGGACTAATTCATAAGTTCAAAAGAAATGGGAAAATAAAGTTTGGGATACCTTTGGGAAACATCTCACACAAATCATAGGATTAACTATGCTTGTGTATTGCTAGATAGGTGTGAGATATTAGGAGCAACCAATTTAACTCAAATTGCTTGTTATGATGCATAACTTGAGTAATGCGGTTGAAAACTGCATGAATCATTAAGTTGACAAATTATGGGGAAGACCAATACATAATTCATGTGTATTTGGTTTAAAAAAAAAACAATTGGACATTCCAACCAAGTAAAATTGGTTGGACATCTTAAATAATGATAAAACTCAAGTGAAACATCCAATATATGTTTGATATTGTCGATAGAGTATATTCTCACTTTTAAAATGTTTCAAATACCTAAATACAACGAATTTGGAACTTAAAATATCTAAGACAAAAATGAACCTTCAGAATAACAGTCGAGGCATTTCAATAATTGCCTCGACTAATAGAGGGTGTGAGCAAAAAGAAGCGAGGCACACTCGACTGGCGCCTCAACTGATATAACAGTCGAGGCATTCAACTTACTGCCTCGACTGCGTAACTAAGAAATATATAAGGAAATTCACTTACAGCCTCACCCAAACTCGCGACTCGCCTCGACTCCTCTCGCCGCGTTTTTTCTCTTCTGTCGCCTGGTTGTCGCCGTTCGAGTCTCCGGCCAAGTTTAACACCGACAAAACCCTGGATTACCTCACTCACTCCTAAACTAACTTCAAGTAAGTTCTGCAGCCCCTCATTCACTCTTTTAGTCAATCCCTAACCCTAGACAACGATTTTCTCAAACCCTAGATTTTGCCAAATTTTATAGGGTTCGCTAGTTTTTTTTTTCTAGCTGGAGAAGGTGATTTCACAGAAGTCATCTTCTTGATCCCACAAGACCAGTCAACAACAGGAAAAATGGCACCTAAGTAAATTTCTAAACTCATCTCTTTGATTACACAACTTAGTAATATTGGTTAACTAATTGGGTGTTGGTTATTGCCACTCATCATACCATCATATTATTTTTTTTAACATCATTTTGGCATTCATTAGACAAAAACGTAGGATAGGCGAGTCAAGTGAAACACCTAGGGAAAATCCATCTACGGATCCCTAGTTTCCCTCCACACATCATCAACATACCGTTACTGCCCACAAATTTAAGTTGATGCATACTAGATCATTAGATAAAGAATTTTTTGAAAAACATGCTCAACATGTTATAAAAATGATTAACTACTATGGGCTCAATAAACTAGTCTATTGTGATCATGACATCAATATAGACTTAGTTAGTGAATTCTACAAAAATCTAGAGCCTAAAGGTGATAGGCTTATATTTAAGAGTAGTGTAGCCAGAAAGGACATATCTTTCACTCCTGATATCCTCAGAGCATTTCTAGAGTGTCGAGAGTCAAACTCAACCCTTGAATGCTATCCAAGCATTCAAGAACCTGTTGAGGGATACTCCATAAATGTAATTCATGAGTACTTCTTTAAAAAACCCAGACAACCTGGTCTTACTCTATTTCTGGCCATGGCATTAGCTGCCCCTGATAATGTCCTATATAAGGTCATTGTAGGTTGCATCCTTCCAATTGTTACTAGGGGGCAATCTAAAATAAGACCACATCATTTAGTAGCTCTACATCTCTTAAAGCAACGTTTAAACTTTAATGTTGCTTTAAACATCTTTTTTTGCATAGTCCACTTCTCAACTCCTGTCCAAAAGAAAATTTATAGGCCTTTTGGTCATATCATCACATTCTGGCTAGAATCCATAGGCATCAACACAAGAAGGGGGAAAATTAGGAAGATGACAGACTTTGATTTCATAAAGTAGAGAAACTTTTCTTTGGCCGGCATGTCAAAAGTTGGTAGCACCGTTGAGTGGGCAGATGGACATCAAGCGGGTGAAAGGTGGGATATGGAGGAAGAAGGTGAACAAGAACATCCAGCTGTTGAACCATCTTCCACCATGTCTGAACAGATGGAGAATCTGCGAAAAGATCATGCTTAGTTCACAAACTCAGTTGATACTAAATTCACCGATCTTAGTACGTCAATCGACACTAAATTCGAAGATCTTTACTCCAAGCTAGATGCTCGGTTTTCCGAAGTCTCTGCCCAGCAGGAGGAAATACTAAGTCTCCTTCATGCCATGATGTCGGATTCATCAGGACCATCATCTTCAGCAGTTTAGTTTTTTTTTTCTTTTTATCTGTATGAACAGTTTGAATTCAAGAAAATATATATATCAGGATGTTTTGGGTGACTTTTTGGGTGTATGCTTGTATATTTGTTTCTAATATCTCTGTGTATGTTGGTTTGTTTTTTTTTATTTGAGCTGTCATTTACAAGGATATTACAACAAATATTAAGGAAAATTATGTCAAATTTTTTTTTCGGTGGTTTATATCTTTCTTTAGAAATGCACGACTGACATTTATCTTGCTAAAATATATTGTTAGTGCATTTGATAACATGAGGGTAATGAATTCAGGGGGAGTGCTTCTATAAGCAACTCTTCTTTTTGGCTGTTTGCCAAAGGGGGAGAAGATGGGGTTTAAGTTTAATTTGACCTAAAATTAAAACTTTTTAAACTACTCATCTGTATCTCTTCTTTGTGCATATTCAATTTATATTGTGCTATAATTTCATCACCTAAACTTAAACCGTATTGTCAAACATCAAAAAAGGGGGAGATTGTTGGTGCAATCAGACCCAAATGATGTTTTTGGTGATTAACAAGGGTTTAAGTCCAGGTGATAATTATGTGTTATATCATACGGTTGGTTGAGATGTATTTTCAGGAAATCTCTTATAGGTCGAGGACTAGATGCAAGACGTGGAGTCCTGGCAAGTGAAGACCAGGACGTGGAGTCCTGGCAAGTGAAGACCCGAACGAGGAGTCTTGGCAGTGAAGTCCCGGAGGCGTGGCCGCTTGGAAAGTGAAGACCCGGACGTGGAGTCCTGGCAAGTGAAGACCCAGACGAGGAGTCTTGGCAGTGAAGTCCTGGAGGCGTGGCCTCTTGGCAGTGAAGACCAGGACAGGGAGTCTTGGCACGAAGTCCCAGAGATGATTCCTGGCATGGAAGACCTATGAACAATAATTCATAGGCATCAGGTAAAGGTGGTAGTCGAGGCGACGCCTCGACTGGAACCTACTGCTCTTGACGAGCAGAAGGTTGACTCATACTAGTCGAGGAGACACCTTGACTGATGCTTGGTTCAACTAAGCAGACGCAAGGAGGTGTCGGCGAGAGCTCGCCGACAAGCAGGTTATTTCGATCGATCGGCGAGCGCCTCGGCCCGTTATTCTTCTGGCGAGGCAAGCCACAGTCGGTTGATGTCTCGACTGTGGCATGTATGTTCGTAGGAAAACCAATCGTAGTCGAGGTGGCGACTCGACTAGAGCTTTGATCCAACGGAACAGACGCAAGAGACTATCGACTGGGAGCTCGACTGTTGCTCTATTCAGTTGGAACCAAAGCCTGCCAGTCGAAGCGGCGACTAAACTAGAGCTTTAATCCAACGGAACAGAAGCAAGGGACTGTTGACTAGGAGCTCGACTGTTGCTCTGTTCAGTTGGAACCAAAGCCTGCCAATCAAGGTGTCGGATCATCGCCTAGACTAGACCTATGTTTTCAACGGAAATAAAACTAATTATGGTCCAAATCTTACCGTTGAAGCCATTAATAAATGACAATTAATACTCCAGTCGAGGCACCAGCCGAGGCGACTCGACTGGGCAGGCAGAAAAGCCCTAATCAGGCTCGAGCTATCAAGTATTCTGGGCTTATATATTTCAAAGTTAAGAGTAGAAAAAGTAGAACTTACGACATTTTCTGAAGAAAGACACGAGGGAAAAAGCTTCTTCATTCTTAAAAGCCTTGATCATCCAACAGGCGTGTCAACGATTCAGCAAGCAAGAAGCATTTTCATTCACTCTGAAATCTGTACTCATTTTACTGCTTCTTCATTGTCTACTGTAAGCTTTCTTGTAGCGTTTCTGATAAACTGTGCAAAAGGGTTTCTCCACCTTCGGTGTATCACTGAGAAGGAGAAGTTTATAGTGGTGGTGTGCATCACTAGAGCCGACGAGGGCTCAACCGTGGAGTAGGGACTTGTGTTCCGAACCACGTAAAATTGGTGTGTTTGCATTTGTCATTCTTTCTATATTCATTTTCTTGTTTCCGCTGCGTACTATTCATTATAGAAGGGTACAACGAATCGAAAAGATGAGCATAGCTATTCATTACCCCCCCCCCTTTCTAGTGATGGCAACGATCCTACATATGGATGCTCATACCATAGTCTTTCATCTTTATGAGTTGGTTGATGAGCAAATGAGATTCGAAAGGTTCGAAGCCTCCAAGCTCCTCTTCACCTCTAATATGCAAGAAGGTTTATTTGCAGTACTGCTCAACATGCTGAAGACTGTGGAGTCTTTTATGAAGCATGAGCAGGGGATGGTGCTGTTAGTTGATTCCTCGAAGAACATTTCTAAAAGAAAGTTAAAGGAACAACAGAAGGGGAAGAAGAAAAAGGATATAAAGGCAAAACCAGCTCAAAAGGGAACTTGCCATCATTGTGGCAAGGAAGGCCATTGGCGAAGAAACCGCAAGATTTATCTTGAGTCCGTGAAGAAGAATAAGGCATCAGATGACCCATCTTCTTCAGATATCTTTGTTATTGATTATCATTCTATTTTCTTAGATACTTGGATATTGGATACTGGGTGTGACTCACATATATGTAATGACATACATCGGCTATGAAATAGAAAAAGACTCATCAAGGGAGAGTAAAATTTACGTGTTGGGAATGGAGCAAAGGTTGCTGCACTCGCCATCAGAACGTATTTGTTAAAACTCCCTATAGGACTTGTCTTAGAATTGGACAATTTCTTTTTTGTTTCTTCGTTTATAAAGAACATAATTTCTATTTCTTGTTTAAATAGAAATGGGAACCATTTAACATTTAGTAACAATTATGGTTACATAACTTTGAATGACATTCTTTATGGGACTGGAATTTTAAGCAATGGTATTTATACGTTGGACGCATCCCGTGACATTTTCAATATCGAAGCGAGCAACAAGCGTGCTCAAAAGGATAATCAATTAGACTCCTACATGAGGCATTGTCATCTTGGCCATGCAAGCAAGAAATGCATGTCCAAATTACACCGATGTGGAATTCTGGAATTGTTTGAATTAGATTCATACGATACATGTGAATCATGCTTAAAAGGAAAGATGACTAAGTTACCTTTTATAGGAAAAGGTGAATGAGTGGGAGAGTTGTTAGGTCTAATACATACTGATGTATGTGGACCTATGTCAACTCAAGCTTTAGGAGGCTATAGCTACTCCATTACCTTCATCGATGATCACTCACGGTTTGGGTATGTGTTCTTGATGAAACACAAGTCTGAAGCCTTTGAAAGATTCAAAGAATTCAGAAATGAAGTAGAGAAACAACATAACAAGAGTATTAAAATACTTCGATCGGATCAAGGTGGTGAATACTTAAGTCAAGAGTTTCTAGATTATATAAGAGACAATGGTATATTGTCTCAATGGACTGCGCCATATACACCATAGCATAATGGTGTATCTGAGAGGCGTAATTGGACCTTGTTGGACATGGTCAGGTCAATGATGAATCATGTGAATCTTCCCAAGTCCTTTTGGGGGTATGCGCTTCAGACAGCTGTTTACTTGTTAAATAGAATGCCAACCATGGTAGTCTCCACTACTCCTTATGAGATATGAAATAGTAAGAAACCTCATGTATCTTACATGAAGATCTGGGGTTGTACTGCTTATGTGAAGCGGACTGTATCAGACAAATTGGATGCTAAGTCTGATAAATGTCTATTTATTGGATACCCTAAGGAAACAAAGGGTTACCAATTCTATCATCTTGTGGAACAAAAGGTGTTTGTTTCAAGGCATGTTGTGTTTCTAGAGAAAGAGTTTCTCTTGCAAGAAAACAGTAGGAGTGTCGTCGAGCTTGAGGAGGCTCGAGAAACTCAAATAGACATTGATGAGATACCTAGTGAACCACGACAACCGATAACTCATAGTGATGAGCAATCGGCTGGACCTATTGAAACACCACATCTTCGTAGATCTGGTAGAACATGCAATAATCCTGAGAGATATGGATTTATCGTAAGTGAATCGAATGACGTGTTAATCATTGATGATAAGGAGCCTACTAGTTATGAAGAAGTTCTGACAAGTTCATAAAGGGATAAGTGGCTTGAAGCCATGAAGTCGGAAATGAATTCCATGTATGAAAACCAAATTTGGAAGTTGGTTGACCCACCTGAAGGCATAAAGCCTATAGGGTGCAAGTGGGGTTTCAAGAAGAAAACCGACATAGATGGTAATATGATTACCTATAAGGCTAGATTGATGGTGAAAGGATATCGTCAAAAACAAGGTGTTGATTATGACGAAACCTATTCGCCTGTTGCTATGCTTAAATCCATTCGGATGCTCCTGCCCATAGCGGCTCATTATGATTATGAGATATGGCAGATGGATGTGAAAATAGCTTTCCTTAATGGAAACCTGCTCGAGGACGTGTATATGATACAACCTGAGGGTTTCACATCGGTTTATAAAACCAAGGTAAGCAAACTGCGACGGTTCATATATGGATTGAAGCAAGCATCCAGGAGCTGGAATATCCATTTTGATGAGACAATCAAAAGGTTTGATTTCTCACAAAATCCAGACAAACCTTGTGTGTACAAGAAGGTTAGTGGGAGTGCAGTCGTGTTCCTAGTATTGTATGTCGATGCCATATTACTCATAGAAAATGATGTTTCAGTCTTACAGTCAGTTACGATTTGGTTGTCCAAGACATTCTCCATGAAAAACCTGGGAGAAGCAACCTATATCTTCGGGATTAAGATCTATAGATATAGATCGAAACAGTTGCTTGGTCTTTCGCAGTCTACATATATAGACCGAGTGCTAAAGAGGTTTATCATGTCGGAATCCAAGAAAGGTTTCCTACCCATCAGACATGGGATACACCTTTCAAAGTCTATGTGTCCGCACACACAAGACGAGATTTGCATGAGTAAGATTCCCTATGCATCCGCAATAGGATCTATCATGTATGCTATGTTATGTACGAGGCCCGATGTATCATATGCTCTGAGTGTCACGAGCAGATACCAGTCTGATCCAGAAATGGATCATTGGGTGACTGTTAAGACGATCATTAAGTACTTAAGAAGAACTAAGGATACATTCCTAATATATGGAGAAGGGTACATGGTGATACGTGGGTATACGGATGCCAGCTCCAGACAGACAAGGATGATTCCATGTCTTAGTCTGGGTATGTATTCACCTAGAATCAAGGCTCAATAAGTTGGAAAGGTTCCAAGCTTGACACTATAGCGGATTCTGCCACTAAGGCAGAATACATTGCAGCTTTGGAAGCAGCAAAGGAAGCAGTTTGGATCAAGAAGTTCATCTCTGAACTTGATGTGGTCTCATCAATGATCCAAACATGTGCTTTGCCGCTATCATCTGATCAGAGAGATCATTAGTGGGAATGAAATACAAATAGAGAAAATCCCCACTGAAAGGAACTTAGCAGATACTTTGACTAAGGGATTACCTCAAAGTAAGTTTGAGGGTCATGTTAGAGCCTATGCTATTAAATACCGTAGCGATTGCCATTAGGCCAAGTGGGAGTTTGTTAGTAATATGTGAGAGATGTCCTAAGGCAATCGCCTTATGTTAGAATCATTTATATGATAAATGAAGATTCACTATTTGAATATACATGTTTTCATGTATTTGATTAGATCTTAAACTCATTTACTGAATGTCCACGATACGATTCATAGCATGAGAGAATTTGTGATTGGATCACAACTAGTGAGTATCTCTACATGTGTAATTGTGATGTATGGAAATTATCCCTAGTCGATGAATTGATGGATTCGGACACCAAGAAATCTGTCGAGACAAGCACGAGGTATAGTCCTTTGTGTATCCAAGCATCTGATTCTCACTGGCTGGAGACATTGTGATGTCTAGAGTTAATCATGGATGCTAGTTATGGTAACTATTTCATTGGAGTGACAAGCCATTAGACTTCATATGGTTCTCTGCATATATAGATATGTCAATAAAGTTATTACTACAGCTTAAGTGCGATGTTCCTTTGACTTGTGGTATTCAAGTTATCTTTGTCATGAAGACTTATGCTTTGACATCTTAAGCAAGCATCTCCAAGGAGATGTGGACCCGGGATGATTGGGTATAAGTCAAAGTGATCGAAGGTGTTTGAATAGCCTATAAAGGATTCACCACTCCTTGCGAGGAGATGTATACCCAAGGCCTCTCGTCAGATTGTTACTAAAGTCTTTGGCCAAAGCATTACATGTTAAGAGTAAGGTACTCTTTGATACATGTGTAGTAACTAGAATCTGTAGGATGAGGAAATGATACTTGAGCTAGGTGTGACGTAGTCAACATAGTAGGGACTGACACTATAGATCATGTCCTGAACCAAGTGGGTATAAGATGAGTGAAGGGAATGGGGCACGATTCATTGTAGTTGCTGAAGGGTTTTCAGAAATAGTTCTGGATCAACCGTTGATCTTTTTGGTTAATTGAGGATCATGATGTACTATTAGGTGTCACTCATGATCATTCGATAATTAATGGTTAATTATAGACGACCAACATAAACCAAGAACCTATTTGGTCACACGTACAACGAGTGTAATCCGAAGGATTTAAAACGAGCTTGAGAATGAGATTCTCAGATCGAGATAAACTAGGTTTGGTTGGACAAAACATGGAGCGAGCATGAAATCGTTTCAGTCGCAATGGAAGCGTGGATGGGCCATGACTTATGAAGACATAATGGATGAACCAAATTTGTTTGGTTCTAATCCAATGGTGGAGAATAAACCAAAGGAGTTTGGTTTGTTTTAAACGAATGAACCAAAGTTGGTTCGGTTCGTTTTAAATTAAAATAGACAAAATCAGTTTGGTTTATCTTAACATAAATTAATGGAGTGGGTTAACGGGATTTTGGTTATGATCCGATAACCATTAGGATAATTTGTTCTCTATAAAATATGGCTTAAGGGTTTTGTGAAAACCTAATCCAAGCAACCCCAAAGTTGCCGCCCACCCTCTCCTTCTCCTCTTGTGGTCGGCGCCCAAACCCTAGCCGCCGCCCACCCTTGTGCCGCCGTCAAAGCTTCAGCCGGCGATATTCCGGCGACCCTCTAGTGATCCTCCTTGGCTCCGGTGACCAAGGACTTGCTGGACCTCTTCTCTTTGGTTGGCGCAAACTCCTCCACCAAGCTGTCCAGTTTTCTGGACAGCTTGTTTCCTTCGTGTCGGAGCGTCGTTTGGACGACGTTCGGAGGTCCGACAGTGGCTACTTTGCCGGGGATTCAATCTCCGGTAATCCTCATTGGTGGAAGACGAAGAATTCGTCAAACGGTTGATGAATACCTCTCCAGAGAAGCGAGTTTTTGAGGACTCGTTTTGAATCCGAATTTTGATTCGGATTGTGATCTTCTCTCGATCACATCATCTTCGACACGAGGCTAGTGACTCATATGAAGACGAGGCTCGTGACTTTGTGAAGTCATCCCGAAGATACTCGATGTGGATACGGATAGAGACGATTATCGCGATGATCGCTCCGGTTGATGTCTTTCCCACTACATATGATACGTCAGGTATACGTAGAATAAATTTCCTTTTATTGCAAAATTTGAAACTATGATCATGTCTACACATGTTTTACTATGCATGCGTGTGGTGTGTGTGTTGTAATAAATTAGATTTATTATTTTTATTTCTTCCGTTGTGCACATGTTTACGAAACATGTTCAAACACAAAACTCGCCGCGGTGCCAGAAACCCAACACAAGAAGGGTTTGGGTCACAAACAAAAGCCTAAGGTGGCTTATCATAGTGCTCCATTTGATTATGGAACACAAACTAGGTCTAGGAAGACCAAGGTCAATAGGGAAGTCATTCCTTGAGTTGACCAAGGTATGTGCCTAGTTGCTAGGGTTTCAAGGAAACTTAGGGAGGCCACTAAGAAGCTTACAAGGGGAGTCACCCCTAGAGTTAACCATGGCAAGACCACAATTACCAAGGCTACCTAGCCTAGGAGGGTCATTAGGAAGGTATCTAGGGAGGCTATCCCTAAGGAATACCTAGTTAACCCTAGGAGCTCAAATAGGTTTTGTGTTCTTAAGAGCGTGATTGATTCACGCTAGATGGGTTTAGGGTGTGCCAATCTTGATTGGATGGGTAGTTAACTCAACCACGATAAAGGTGGCACTTTAGGTAATTTTCAAGGTTATGAGTACCTTGAAAATAGAGTTGATATTATAATCCTAAAAGATTTTAGGATGTGCCAATGTATTTTTTGGATTATGAAAAATCAATTGAATTGGCACAATTTAGGATTAGAGGTTATAGTGTGCCATTTTGGGTTTTTGGCACACTAGGGAGAAAAGTAATAATATGGTAAAATATACTTAATTATATCAAATGACAATTAATATTAAAATTTAGGTATTATTATACCTATACTTTTTATATGTCATGCTTTGTTTGCCATATAACATGCCATGACATCATGTCTATTTTTATCATTTATTTGCCATAATCATGTTTTAGGATTAAGGATGAATGTCATGTGTTTTTAGATTATGTCATATGCCATGACATAATGATCATCGTTCATGTTTAATTATTGCTATTATTATGTCATGATCATTTCATGCATTTAAATTGACAAAAATTGATTTAAGGACAATGTCATGACTTGGAGTCCCATTTATAAGCGAATCAAGTAGGGTTGCCTTAAAAAAATGCATGAAATCCTAGATTAAATAAACCAAAACCCACATCTCACATTAAATTGACATGTATGTGTATGTTATACACCCTAGATACATGTGAGATGCTAGGATATGAGTTAAGTTCAAGGCGCATAGTTTTTGCATATAGATGAACTAAAACTCATCTAAAATCAGTGTGGATCATTGGGAAAACTTGTGTACAAGTCATGTACATTGAGCCCAAGGAATATGATCCAAAATAAGATTTTGAAAATATTTTAAAATCATTTTGAAAAAACCTTGGTGAAGACTATCTTTTGATAGCAATCACCCTTTATGAGATTGATACAAAGTGAGCCAAAATTTAGACGTTTTCTTCACTTTTGAATTTTGTATCAATTTCAGTATTTTATGGGTAAAATAAATTTCAAATATTTTTCACCCATTGTATTGACTATAAGTAATATACATATGATTTTTTATTTGATAATCAAATTGAAATTTCAGATCAATCGACCCTGGGTGGCAATGACGAATGTGGAGTGGCAAATGATCCGTAATCGATTGAGTCGACTGCCAATGTTGATTTCGGGAAAACAAAATATGTTTAGCCCGTGTTCAGCTGCGGTTAAGGTTCCTAACCACTTCTAACCCTAGGATATGTTTTGGGAAGCATTATAAAGGGTGAAAATCCATTGGATATGGATTAGGAGAGGTGTTAGCATAATATATCAAATTTAAAGTGGGGAGAGTTCATGTTTAAAATTTTAACCTTACTTTTGATGGTTTAGAGTTCCTATTGGCTTAGGGACTTCCCAAGGACATTATTGTTGCAATGGTCAAGGGGGAGCAAGCCTTTAGGGGGAGGTATCCATCTTGGGATGATTGATGTGTTTTCTTCTTGAAGGGGAGAAGCTTTTGGGAGAAGGACATCAATTGGGAAAATTGATGGGATTTTGAGAGACCCAATTTGGAAATTGGGAGAGTGAATAGGATTGCCTCTCTTGAGTGATATGAGACTTATCACTAGGAAGATGGTAGGAATCCTAGGTATGGTTGGCCAAGGGGGAGATTGTAAGATCTCATTGGGACATGAGACATTGAACTCCTTGGAGAGAAAACCTTTTTGATGTTAGTCAAAAAGGGGGAGAATGTTTGGGGGAGAATGTTTTGGAAAATGTTTGGGATTATCAATTTGGGATAATTGGAAAGGAGTTTTTGAGTTAGATTGTCTAACTCAAATGGTTTGTTTGTTTTTTGTCAAGCATCAAAAAGGGAGAGATTGTTGGTGCAATCGACCCAGGTCACGATTGACCAGGACTCGAGCATGGCTCGAGAGATGTTTTGATGTTCGACAAAAACATATGACAATGTAATTGTCATGGGAAAGTCCAAGTCTTAAGTACTTGGCATGGAAAGTCCAAGTGGGACACTTGGCATTTGGGAAAGGCCAATCATGGGTCTTAGCAAAGTAAAGTCGAAGCATGAGTCTTGGCATGGAAAGTCCAACATGGATTGGCAAGGGAAAGTCCAAGCTTGAGTCTTGGCATTTGAGAAGTCCAAGGAGTTTGATATTGGCAGCGTAAAGTCCAAAGGTGAAGTCTTGGCAGCATAAGTCCAATGGTTGGCGGCGTAAAGTCCAAGCGGAGTCTTGGCGGCGTTAGTCCCATGTGCCTTGGCGGTGTAGACACCGTTAGCATGACATAGCCGATTGAATCACCTAAATGCTAGCGCGATCGATGAACAAGTCATGGATGACATGGAGGGATCCGAGAGGTGTGAGGCTGATAGAGGTGGCTAGAAGGCTTAGGTCTAGGCTAAGGGTGATCTAGCAAGTATGTGGGAACCATACTTGGGCTAAAACCTCATGTTTGAGGTGTGCCTGTCGACTGGTGCAATTTTGCATTCGATTAGCCTGAGTCAACTAGGGTTTGACTGCGGGATTTTGCCTAGCAGTCGACTGCTAAAAAAGGCAAGTCAACTGATTTGTCGAGCAGTCGACTGATCTCGTGATCAGTCGACTGGTGCTCGTGTTTTGGAGCACAGAATGGAGTCTCACTCGACTGTTGCGGTCAGCAGTCGAGTTATGGCTTGATCACTCAACTGATGGTCATAGTCAGTCGACTGATGGGGGATCCATTGAATTTTTTCAGCATGGATCTAACCGTTGTCTCATGACAACAGTTGCATCAATCGACTGATGGTCCTGAGCAGTCGACTGATAGACTTTTTCCAGCATAGTTAGAATCTTTAAAAGGAGCTCGTGGAGGAGGAAAAAGGCAATGGTTCTTTGAGGCGATTTGGGGCGAGTTGCTGCTGCAATTAAGGGCCTCCAAGTGCTACTTCATCAACCTAGCAAGCAAGCATTCAAAAGCTCGGTGTAAAGTTTTCTTTACTTGTATTTTAGTCTATTTGCTTGTATTTTAATTGTATTACTGTTGTAATCTATTGTACGAGGTTTCTCCACCTCTGACTTGTGTCGAGAAGGAGTTATTCATGATTAGTGAGTGTGTGTGTATCACTAGAGCTCTTTAGAGCTCGATCCGTGGAGTAGGAACTGTTCAGTTCTGAACCACGTTATATCCTTGTGTTTGTGTCTTTGTGTTTTTGTTATTGCTTTATTATCTTTGTTTCAGTTGCGCTAATGAAAATTATAGACAATCACGTGAATGATTTTCATCGACGTATAGCACGACGCTATTCACCCCCCTCTAGCGTTCAAAAGATCCCCTACATATACTTCCAGGAGGAGGCTACTCGTCGCCAGGATGAGGCAGCTTACCCTAGTGAGATGCGACAGCATATGCATGCTCAGTAGGCACAGTGGGCTAGGGAGGAGGAGCACCGAGTAGCCGCTGCATCCACCAGCTCTCAGATCGACCACGTGTACATGTGGCATCAGCGACTCAGCAGCAGGTTCTCCCAGACTCTCCACCTCGTCCACCATATTAGAGGTATATTTTTGTTTAAGTCTGGGGGGGAGACCCCAAAATATATTTTGTTTTGTTTTCCTAGTAGTAGTTTCTTTTCTAGTATTTTCATTTGTTCATGCATGCATGAGTTATTTAGTTCCTTTTAGTACTTAATTTTTGTGTCTGAAAAGCTACCTCAGTAGTATTTTTGAAAGTTGCTTGCATGAGTGTTTCCCATAGGTAGCTTAACTCTATTTATCTTGTGGTATTTTATTTATATGTGCTCTATTTAATGTTCTAGACCTACACTGGTTAGCTTTATTTTTTGCACTTACACATATTGAACATTCTGAAAGGGAAAATCTTGTACATACCTAGTTATGATTCACTTTAATAGTCTAAGTACTTTGGAATCCATAGGTGACTCTAGGTTTAACATTTTAGTTACTGGAGATGCTCAGATTGTGTAAGCCCATTCGGAAAAATCAAAATCTAGGTGAGCTGAAAAAAAAAGAGAAAGAAAAAAAGAGAGAGAGAGAGAAAAAAAAGAAAATAAAAAGATTATGAGGGATAAAAAAACAGTTGTCATGGGTGGAAATGGCTAGGTGCCCCTTTGAGACCGAGTTAGGTTACTGGGGAAACACCTCTCAATTTCTCTCAATACCGAGCACACCTTTCAGACTTTATGCTAGGTCTAGGGAATGACCCTCGCTTTAGGGAGGTAAATGCCTAAGAGCCGGAAACCTTAGCAAAGCTATTGGGTGACGACTTAACTCACCATGGACCGGGCATCCCCTAAGAATGATTCGCCTAGCACGAGCACGAGGAGCTAACTTAGTGAATTTTTACAACATATCTATTTTGCTTTGATTGTAAATACCACCTGATAAATTTAGTTAGCATGCTAATTATGGAACAATATCTTTTTAAAATTTTATGGCACTGAGGTTTGCTTAAGGACAAGCAAAGATTAAAGTCTGGGGGAAGTGATGTGAGCAAAACATATAAGGTTGTAAGAGTAGTTTTCACTCACATCTTGTTACATTTTGTGTTAGTTTCATGCACATGTTACTCTATTCTTGCACGCATTGCCTATTTTCTGGTTCGGAGGTCTGTTCGTTGTACTTTTGTGTGCAGGTTTGCTTTTCTGGTGATAAAGATGCATTTTCGGAGCAAAAGAAAGGCATTCGCTGCTAGACGCAGAGTGGGACACGACCAGGGTGTGGATTCACACGGTCATGTCCGATGGGCGAAGAACAACACCCCAGGGCCGCACACGGCCTGGTGGTGTGGAAACACATGATCGTGTGGAAACACACAGCCGTGTGGTGGCCCGATGGATTTGCGCGACTAGGGTTTTTTCTGGATTCTACAACGGTCCGAGGCGAAGTCTATATAAGGATGGCTCTGCCCAAACGCTAGGAGGGAGGCACGACGGCTAGGATGGCACGCCGAAGCCCTAAAAAGCTTCGGTAACTCACAGCTGTAGGGGATCGAACAACCGGCTAGAGGGGGGTGAATAGCCCTCTTCCTATGGATGTCGGAATTCTCTCGTTCTTTTGCTCGTCTACACAATCGTTAGCGCAAGCGGAAGCATAAACAATAAAGACAAAGCAATAAATGAAAATACAAATGCTAACAAAGAATGTAACGTGGTTCACGGCTACGCCGCTAATCCACGGTCCCCGATTCGTCCTCGGTGAATCACTCCGCTAAACCAATCCACTAAATGGTCTCTCCTTTGCACCAAGCTAGGTGGAGGTAACCTTTACAATCAAGATCACTCTTCTTACAAATAGAATGGAGTAAAAACGAGTAAGAAGAGTTTAGAGCTTGTGGGGCACTAGGAAGATCACTTGGAGCATAAGCATTAGCCTCTCAAAAGCTCACACCCTCTCTTTTTATAAAGAGGGATGATTTCTTCCCGTTGGCCGCCACCAGTCGACTGCTGCCCTTGGCAGTCGACTGCCGTCACTACAACGGCCTCCGAACACGTCGGATCCCGACCGTTGTAGTCCAACGGAACTCTTGGCGATTGATTGCCGACCTCGGCCGATCGATGCCTCCGTAGTCGGCCGATCACGAGCGGTTTCGCCGCGATATCTTCGCGAGATCGCCATTCCATGGTAGTCATCGCGGGCATAAACCCATCAGTCGGATACCAGTCGAACTCACTCGACTCAGAGCAGTCGACTGCCATGACATGGCAGTCGACTGGTGTCGGGAAAACCCATCCGACACTTGGCCAAATGGCCAAGTTTCACCTAAGAGCTACCCCTCCCCAGGTTACAATTGCTCACTCTCATCTCTCGGAGTCCCTCGCCTTCGAAGTTCTCTTCGTTCTCGGCCACGTCCCTCGGCAGCATCAGGCACACGACTCTGCAATGCTCCTTCACGTCTCTTGCCTCAAAGTCTACTTCCTCCGGCTTCACTCCAAGCTTCTCGTCCGGCAGTCCCTCGGATGCTCCAAGTGCACGGCTTCTGCAAAGCTATCCTTCACCGACTCAAGGCACGAGTCATGAGATGTGAAACTCGCCACGGCTCCATGTGCGAATTACTAAGTCCTGCACGACTTCAACGCACATATCAAATCAACATAACACACTAACTTAAACCCTTTACAACACCATCAGAACCATATTACGGCAAGATATTGCCCTAACAATCTCCCCCTTTTTGATGTGTGGCAATCCGTTTAAGTTAGGTAAAAACATTTGATATAAATTTCAAAGAAAGCATGTAAACATAAACATGATATAGCAACATGCAACTCCCCCTTAATCCATGAAACTCCCCCTTAATTTCTCCCCCTATCATAATTAACTTAAACATAATTATTTCTCCCACTTTGACACCATCAAAAATATTAATACTAAGTTATAAACTCATGGCATCAAGTATAAAGAAAAACATATATTAAAATCAATCAAAAACCTGATAAAATCAGGTTCTTTGTACTTATTCACGATCCATCGATCATTGCTATCGGTATGTGATCGTAGCACAAAGGAATCCGAATTTCTGATTTTCTGGATGAATTTTAGAAATGCATTATTAGTTCAAAAAAATTCTAAAAATCTTGAAATTTGGGGAACATATCTCTTTTAAGTATATCTATCAGAGAAAAATAGATTTTCATGAAAAATCATTATATTTCCACGTATTTGCCAAAAATCTAAAAGCTTTAAAAACTACTAGGTTTTTGATTATAAGAGTATCCATTTTAACACCTAGTCTTGCATCCAATTGTTTCAAAACATGAATACTTAGATTTTAGATTAAGAAATTGTTTTGAAAACATATGAAATATCCAACCATGATCTTTGGGCAATATGTCTATGAATTAAACATAAGCCTTCCCCATGATTGGTCTATTATTGCTATGTTGATACTTTAAATGACCATCTAAATGCCATAGGCATTAGTGGACATTTGTATCATCCTAACATCTCACCCATGCTAAGTTTGCAATCAAGTTAGCCTATAGTGAGTGTGAGATGCATCCTAGGGGGGTATTTGTGTATACTTAACCAATATATTCATGCAATTCTATCAAGGTTAAGTATCAACCTAATAATCCTCATGATCATAAAGACATATATGAATAAATTCTACATTATGATCATGAAACTCATGTATTCATCAAATAATAGTCATGCATTAGGTATTATATGATGATAATAAACAAAGTATCACCTAAAGCATGATTCAACCCTATTTCTCATGATTACGTGCCAAATATTAAAATCATAAATCATGATTTCAAACATACATAGCAATTACATTAATCATCATGATTTAAGCATTATTATCTATTTATGGGCACGTTATCATCACCCAACACTATTCTAAAAATGTTGTCCCGCCATCCTAAGTCAACCAAAATATAATATAGGTCAATTGCAAATGGTTGACTACCCTAGGGGTTTTCTAACCCTTAAGGATGGATTTTGGAACCCAAAATAAGTTCTTTCCTATTGGGTTCACTAAGTATTCCTTGGGGATCCATTTCCTAGCTATTACTTTCTTCTTGTCTTGTCCCCTAGCTATTAGGCATTTGTAGGCCTTTTCATTTTTCTTTTCCTTGTAGCCTAGGCCCTTTTTGTTGAAACTAGCTCTTTGGCTCCCTAAGATCATGTTCAATGTGTTGGAGCCAATTGTGAATTTTTCTAGGGCTTTTGTTAAATAATCTACCTTTTCCCTTAAGGCCCTATTTTCATTTATACATGCATCACTAACATCTAATGGCACATAAAGGTCATGTGAGCATGCATCATTTAAGCTAGAAGAAATATTATCATTTAAGAATGCATTTTCTAGCTTATTTTCCAATGCCTTAATTTGATTAAGCATGCTTTTATTTTTCTTTTTCATTCCAAATAAGTCCTTAGTTAAACTAGAAATTATGGAGACTATTTTCTTAGGAGAGGCTTTCATTACCATAGTTTCCATGTCCTCTTCTTTTTCGGATGATGAGGATGTAGAAGCTCCCCCTTCATTTGAGCTCTCCCCACTTGAGCTTGATCCTTCATTTTCGGATGAAGAGCAATCCAAGTCATCAAAGGCCATCAAGGCCAAATTGGTGACAAAGGCATTCTCCTCATCCGATGATGATGAGGAGGATGAGGATGGGTCATCTCAAGTCCTTGCCTTGAGAGCTTTGGCCTTACCTTTTTCCTTTGTCTTCTTCTCCTCTTCCTTTTTCTTCTTGCTACCCTTTTTCTTCTTCTTTTCTTCCTTCTTTTTCTTTTCTTCTTTGTTTTTGTTTAGGAGGGGACAATTGTCCCTTATGTGTCCTTCTTCTTGGCAATTATAGCATATGACCTTCCCTCTTGGTCTCCTATTCCTATCATTTGATTTGTTAAATTTAAAACCCTTTAAAGCACGTCTTACCCTCCTTACCATATAGGCTTCTTCGGTGCTATCCATGGAGGAGGAGGAAGACGCTTCGTCATCGGAGGAGGGGATTTCCATCTTCTTTTTCCCCTTGTTCGCTATCAAAGCTACTCCTTTTGAGGGTTGAATTCTAGGCTCTTCTTGTATTCCTTCATGCCTAGATTCATGTTATTCCATAGTGGAGAAAAATTCATCTAGAGTACTTACCTCTAGATTCTTTGAAATATAAAATGAGTCCACCATTGAACTCCACTTGGATAATCGGGGGAAGGCATCTATGACCTTC
Organism: Wurfbainia villosa; assembly: GCA_025175895.1. Lineage (NCBI taxonomy): Eukaryota > Viridiplantae > Streptophyta > Magnoliopsida > Zingiberales > Zingiberaceae > Wurfbainia > Wurfbainia villosa. The sequence continues at coordinate 32,732,242 of CM045995.1, forward strand.
ATTATCATGTTGCAATTAGAGAGCCTTTCTCCTACACTTGTTAGTCCATTTAAAATTTCTTTGAATCTAGAATGCAAAGAAGTTACCTTTTCTCCCTTTTCTAATTTAATGTTGGATAGTTGGGAGCGGAGGAGATCTCTCCTTGCTAGCTTTGCCTCGGATGTGCCTTCATGAAGCTCAATTAGCTTCTCCCACATCTCCTTGGCGCTTAGGCATTCTCCTATTCGGTTGATTTCTTGTTGGGGGAGCACATTGAAAAGATGATGCTTGGCTTTTGAATTTGCAAGGTGCTCTTCCCTTTGCCTTTTGGTCCACCTAGATTTCTCTATTGGCTTCCCCTCTTCATCCCTAGGCAAAACGAAACCGGATTCTATTGTAATCATAATGTCAAAATCCGTTTCGAAAAATACCTCCATTCGCTTCTTCCACCAAGCGAATTCGCCTTCAAACTTCGGAGGATGGATGTTGGAGCCGGCCATTTTGAAAGTTGCTTGTTGTGGCGGTTAGTCCTCGACAAGCTTTCCTCTCCTCTGATACCACTTGTATGGGATCGAACGGCCGGCTAGAGGGGGGTGAATAGCCCTCTTCCTATGGATGTCGGAATTCTCTCGTTCTTTTACTCGTCTACACAATCGTTAGCGCAAGCAGAAGCATAAACAATAAAGACAAAGCAATAAATGAAAATACAAATGCTAACAAAGAATGTAACGTGGTTCATGGCTACGCTGCTAATCCACGGTCCTCGATTCGTCCTCGATGAATCACTCCGCTAAACCAATCCACTAAATGGTCTCTCCTTTGCACCAAGCTAGGTGGAGGTAACCTTTACAATCAAGATCACTCTTCTTACAAATAGAATGGAGTAAAAATGAGTAAGAAGAGTTTAGAGCTTGTGGGGCACTAGGAAGATCACTTGGAGCATAAGCATTAGCCTCTCAAAGGCTCACACCCTCTCTTTTTATAGAGAGGGTTGATTTCTTCCGTTAGCGCCACGGATGCGCCCTTGGCGATCGATTGCGTCACTACAACGGCCTCACGAACACGTCGGATCCCGGTTGTAGTCCAGCGGAACTCTTGGCGGTCATTGCTGGACCTCAACGATCGGTGATGCCTCCGTAGTCGAGGCCGCCGGCTACGGCGTTGCCCACGATATCTTACGAGTCATTGCCATTCCATGGCGGCGATCGGCTATAAACCATCATCGATCGGATACCGGTCGAACTCACTCGACTCGGAAGCGATCATTGCCATGACATAGCGCGGTGGTGTCGGGAAAAACCATCCGACACTTGGCCAAATGGCCAAGTTTCACCTAAGAGCTACCCCTTCCCGGGTTACAATCGCTCACTCTCATCCCTCGGAGTCCCTCGCCTTCGAAGTTCTCTTCGTTCGCGGCCACGTCCCTCGGCAGCATCAGGCGCACGACTCTGCAATGCTCCTTCGCGTCTCTTGCCTCGAAGTCTACTTCCTCCGGCTTCACTCCAAGCTTCTCGTCCGGCGATCCCTCGGATGCTCCAAGCGCACGGCTTCCGCAAAGCTATCCTTCACCGACTCAAGGCACGAGTCATGAGATGTGAAACTCGCCACGGCTCCATGTGCGAATTACTAAGTCCTGCACGACTTCAACGCACATATCAAATCAACATAACACACTAACTTAAACCCTTTGCCACACCATCAAAACCATATTATGGCAAGAGATTGCCCTAACAACAGCGGGGTGGAGGAATGCCGCCGGAGGCCCACAACTTGCAGTACAACGCCGGAGAGAGGATCACGAAGCATTGTAATCTCTGTTTTTGCGCTCTCTTTCTATTGTAATCGAACTTAAACATTTTTTGTGATTCTTCCTTCATGTTTATGGAGTAGAACTTTCGATTCTAGGATTTAAGAGTAGCTTGTGTACATAGACAATGTTGGTTCACATTAAATTCTGGCCATAAGTTTAATTTGACAATTGGTAGTTGCTCTTTATTATATCTACGTGTATTTGGCTTTCTTTCCGTTGTGCTTAGGCTATACGAGGTGGTGACATCCCTCGCAATCTAGATTTAGGAGGTTTGATCAAGGAACCTGGGGGTAAACCTAACCTCCCATAACTGCGGGGAGGAGGGAGCGGTGGAATCGGAAACGGTCCACCATAAGGATTGATTTGGTATCCTCGAACCCTCTATCTCGTCTTATTTGGGCGAGGAAAGCTCCCGGTGAATGCGGCGGCTCTGCGGGAGAGTGTATGATGTCCCTTCCCCAAAACCGTAGGTAGAAGTTTAGACGATGCTAATTGACAATATTTTTCTGTGGTACACAAGTCAAACCGAAGTCCTAGGATCGCCTTTTAAAACCCCGGCACCCTCTTTTCCATCTTCTTGTGACACCACATAGAGTAGTGTCCCCCGATAGTCCTACCAACCGACTCTCTCTTAGAGATCACGTCCGAACAATCGCAACCACTTTGTGTATTGGTACTCGAATCTCAGTCCCTATGGGATCGATAATCTTTATTACTTGACGACATCTGTGACTTGCGGGCATTGAGCGCGAGTGCGCACTTTGAGTCCACGACGGTATCCATCGCGCGATTTGAGGACGCATCCGTGCACATCAATGGTTTTGGACAAACCATTGGTATGGTTGTAGTGTGATTTGATATTGGTTTGTCTTGACCATAGAATTATACTAGTACACTTTGTGTGTATTGAGCTGGACCGACTTAGAGGTGATTCGATATATTGCTGACTACATAATTGAATCAGACCTCAGATATTATGGTGTACATCCTCTTAATCCCGATATAATAACGGGCACATGTACTTAGTATTTATTTCTTTGATTTAACAATGGGCGAGATTTATAGATTAAATCGATATGCTCGGTAAGTTGGGAAATGATATTATTTACATGGTGTGCCGTTGATTATAGGAGGAAACTGTGACCTATATATTAGGATGATGATGTCCCCTTGAGGAGTTCATAAGGTTCATCATGTAAACCCTGCAGGTGGACTTTATCCGACATGATGATAAGGTTGAGTGGTACTACTCATGGAGTTAGATGTTGATTGATTAATTGTCAGTAAATTAATTAATTGACAGACATTCGAGATCTTAAACAATTAATATATAAAGCCCATATTTATTTATGGGTGTTGGTGAGGTAGATCAATGATAATCCTCTAGTGGAATGGATTATCATTAATGGATCAGACTTTATGTGGGCTAGATCCATTGTGTGGCCAAGATCCAACTCTTCCTCATGGTCCCTATTGTAGCCTATTAAAACCCTCATGAAGCCTAGATCCAATGGTGTAAAATGGAACTCTAGATCCAACACTGGAGATTAAATCTTGAGATCCGACGGTGGAGATTAAATCCCTAGATCCGACGGTTGAGATTAAATCTCTAGATCCGACTGGTGAGATTAAATATCTAGATCCAACGGTAGAGATTAAAAGGAGTCTTAAGCCTAAATCTATAAATAAGGCTTAAGGGTTGGGCTGCAAGAAGAACAACAAAAGGAGATTAGAGTTAGGGTTTGGAGTTGTATTTAGCCTTGGGTGGCAAGGGTGTGCTAGTGTTTCTCTCCTAGGGTCGGCGGCATAAGCAAGGTGAGATCTTCCTTCTCCTTTTCTTCAGTGCTGGCACCATCCTCTCTCCCTCTTCTTTGGCCGACGACACCACCCTCTTCCCCTCTTCCTTGGTCGGCAGCTAAAGTTAGGGTTTCTTCCCTTGGAGCTTTTGGTCGGCGCCCATACTTCCTATTCCTCTCCTTGGCCGATGGCAAGGATCAAGCTTGGAGCTTGGTGGTCGGTCCTAGATAGGAGAAGAAGTTTTGTTTTCTTCTTCCTTTTGTTCGGAGAGAACAAGGAAAAGAAGATACTCGATCTAGGAGGCTTCGACTTTTGGAAGATCGTCGCCCACTTGACGTCCAAAAGGAGGAAGGACATACAATAGATTACCTTGAGGTAAACAAGAGGAATAATTCTTGTTTATGGATGTTTTCTTATTCTATGTTAGTTGAATATATTGTATGTGGCTAATTTACTTGGACCCCGAAGACAAACACAAAAACTGGTGATCCATACATCGTCTATTATGCGGCTAATCGAAGAAAAAAGGTAGGTTACTTGAACAACAAATTTGTTCAAGTGATCACTCATTTCGAATAGCACGACGATGGATCGGTTGCTTGGGTAATCCCTCTTCGTCAAGGATTAATTTTTTAATCTGGGGACGTAGATGGGATCGCCATGCACTAGCGACCAAGTTGAAGTGGGAAGCGAAGGTTCGTCCCTTCAAGTGGTATTAGAGCCATGGTTTTCGGTTTTATGTGTTTATGATTCGGTTAATTTTATGCACTTATCATATATTGTATGTGCTGGATGATAGTAGGATGTACGTTGGCTAACATTTTGCTTGTAGGCATAAGATCCAACTATTATGGCCATATGTGTGTGTATGTGATTGCATGTGTGTAATATTATTTGAATCCTCGGGGTTGACGAGGCTAGTATTTAATTTTTGTAATTAAGTACGACATTGTTTAGCCACTCTTTTATTTTAGTTTACTTTCGATCTTGATTTCATGTACACTCCTTCGTGGAGTATAGGATCGATGGATATAAATCAAAATAATTATTCTCGGCTCGGATCTCCGGATGGCTTTTATATGGCGTAGGGAGGAGCGGACGAGATGGAGATACGACGGGAGGCATATTGGAGAACAAAAGCCAAAATAGTTGGAAAATATTTTTTTTTTCATATTTATTGCTTCTTGTTTGATATGCATGTCGTGTGCTAGAAAAATTCCTCAATTTTAATTTACTAAGTGGGAGAGGGATATTTTTATAAATTCCCACGACCTCCATTATGATTTGACATGTGATGCAAACAAACTTGCACGTCGGCTCTGAGTGCCTTCCTCCCCATCGGATGAGTTTGTTTTGGGATCATAGGGTCGAATATGATTATGGAAAATTATTTAGGAGAGTGTGTACTTCCCCATCGAAAGGCACATAACTCAAGATAATTGCCTTGGTACCGAGTAATGGTGAACACTTGGATGCAAATAGGAGTTTCATCCCCATCTGAGTCACTGCTTTTATTTGTAGGGTCGAAGAGGAACCAACTATTAATTTTATTTGTCAAAAAGTTAGGTTGAGAAGATAGTATAATTAATGTGTAAAAGCTCCTCTTACAAATGTAGATTTCGTATACGTCTACACGATCGTGGCATACGATATTCTCGGTGTTTTGAGGTATTGGTTGATTTTAAAATTTTATTTTTTGAGGAATCAATAATTTTTTGAAATCTAATGTTTTGATATATGTGATTCTTAGGTTTTTTTTAAAAATAACTTTCAACCCGCTAGCTATGATACTAAAATAGAATAAACTTATAGGACCCAATTATGTTGATTGGAAGAGGAATCTTGATGTTGTCTTGACTGCTGAGGAGTACAAATATGTACTCTTCGAAGCGTGTCCTCCTAACCCTGTAGATGATTTTGGGAAAAAGAATAAGGAGAGTTATAAGAAGTGGATAAAGGCTGATGAGATGGCGCGGTGTTACATTTTGGCTTCTATGTCAAATGTATTGGAACATCAGCATCAAGCCATGCCCACTACTTATGACATGATGCTCAATCTCAAGGAACTTTTTAGACACCAGAATCAGGTTGCTAGGCAGGAAGCCATGAGGAACTTGATGACGACCACCATGATCGAGGGAACACCCGTGAGGGATCATGTTCTCAAGATGATGGCTCATTTGAACGAGTTGAAAGTCCTTGAAGCTGAGATCGATGGGGAAACCCAGGTCAATATGATTCTCCAATCTCTACCTAGGAGTTTTGAGTTGTTTCGCCTAAACTACAACATGAATAAAAGGTTGTATTCGTTGGCGGAGCTTCTGACAGAACTCCATGTAGGGAATCGATTGGCCGGCTAGAGGGGGGTGAATAGCCCTCTTTCGTTGGATGTCATATTTTGCTCGTCTACAAAACGTTAGCGCAAGCGAAATATGCAAATATAAATAAAGACAAGCAAAATATAAACAAGCAATAAAAACACGAGATGTAACATGGTTGACGGCTACGCCGCTAATCCACGGTCTGATTCGTCCAAGGTGAATCACTCCTCCAAATCCACTAGATCTCTCCTTTACACAAAGCTAGGTGGAGGTAACCTCTTTTACACAAGGATCACTCTTCTACAATAGAATAGAGATTAGAACAAGTAGACGAGTAGGAAATCATGTATGGCACTTTGGGAGAAGTTTAGAGCTCAAGCATTTTTTTTCCCAAAGCCCCACCCCCTTCCTTTTTATAGAGGAAGAGGGTTTCTTCCCGTTGACACAGGATCAGTCGACTGATGCCCTCGATCAGTCGACTGATCCCGTAGTCGTTGCCCAATAACGGCTGCTTTCCACGTTGGATTTCATCCAACGGTATTGGCATCAGTCGACTGATGGCACCATCAGTCGACTGATGCTCGATCAGTCGAGTGCTCAATGGAGTAGACTCCATTTTATGCTCGTGCACAATGCCATTAGTCATTGCCATTCCTGGCGGTCATTGCTATCATCGACTATCGATCGATTGACGATCCATAGCGATCGCGCCAAGCATTAAACTGGTCTTATACCAGTCGATCAAACCATCGACTTAGAGCAGTCGACTACCATGACATGGCAGTCGACTGGTGTCAGGAAAACCCATCCGACACTTGGGCAAATGGCCAAGTTTCACCTATGAGCTACTACCCCTTCCCGGGTTACATTCGCTCACTCTCATCCCTCGGAGTCCCTCGCCTTCGAAGTTCTCTTCGTTCGCAGCCACGTCCCTCGGCAGCATCAGGCGCACGACTCTGCAATGCTCCTTCGCGTTTCTTGCCTCGAAGTCTACTTCCTCCGGCTTCACTCCAAGCTCCTCGTCCGGCGGTCCCTCGGATGCTCCAAGCGCACGGCTTCCGCAAAGCTATCCTTCACCAACTCAAGGCGCGAGTCATGAGATGTGAAACTTGCAACGGCTCCATGTGCGAATTACTAAGTCCTGCATGACTTCAACGCACATATCAAATCAACATAACACACTAACTTAAACCCTTTGCCACACACATCAAAACCTTATCACGGCAAGAGATTGCCCTAACAATCTCCCCCTTTTTGATGTGTGGCAATCCATTTAAGTTAGGTAAAAATATTTGATAAAAATTTTAAAGGAAAGAAAGCATGTAAACATAAACATGATATAGCAACATGCAACTCCCCCTTAATCCATGAAACTCTCTCTACAAATTATCAATTTTCTCCCCCTCTCATAATTTACTTAAACATAATCAATTCTCCCCCTTTGACACCATCAAAAAGATTAACACTAAGTTATAAACTCATGGCATCAAGTCTAATAGAAGAAAAATACCAAAAATTAGTTTAAAAACTGAATTCGGCCATTCTTATTTATGCTTCGTTTCAGTTACATTATTTACTGTTTGACTACGATCGTATTCTATGATTTTCAGAAAATTCTAATTTTTGAACCGAATTTCAGAAATTCGTTAAAAATTCCAGAAAATTCAAAAAATCATGAAATTTTGGGAAAATATTTCTTGTAAGGTTCTTTATCAGTGAAAAATAATTTTTCATGAAAAATCATCATATTTTCACGTTTTTGCCAAAAATCCAAAAAGTTTAAAAATCACTAGGTTTTTGACCATTCTAGTATCAAGTTTAACACCTAGTTTTGGTTCCAATGTTTTCAAAACATGAATACATAGATTTTAGATTAAGAAATTGTTTTGAAAACATATGAAATATCCAACCATGATCTTTGGTGCAATATGTCTATGAATTAAACATAAGCCTTCCCCATGATTGTGTTGGGAGTATGGGGAATACAATCAAAGTCCCACATTGGTAAGACATGGAAAAGATCATGTGCTTATAAGAAAAAAGATATCTCCATTGGTTTGAGGCCTTTTGGGTAAAGCCCAAAAATAAAACCATGAGGGCTTAGACCCAAAGTGGACAATATCATACCATTGTGGAGATATGTGGAGCTTATAAGCACTAACAATTGGTATCAGAGCCATGGTCCATGTCAAGCCATGAACCTCGAACGAAGGAAGTTGAGCTCCCACGTCCGGATCAAGAGAACCAGACATCAGGAAGGAAGTCTAGTTGGGTCGGGGGGACCGAACAACTGGCAGGAAGTCCTGGTGGGTTGAAGATCGGACATCAAGCAGAGAAAATCCTTCGAGGAGGGATAGGCTTGAGGGGGGGCCCAATGTGGTCCTTCGTTTGAGGGGGGGATTGTTGGGAGTATGGGGAATACAATCAAAGTCCCACATTGGTAAGACATGGAAAAGATCATGTGCTTATAAGAAAAAAGATATCTCCATTGGTTTGAGGCCTTTTGGGTAAAGCCCAAAAATAAAACCATGAGGGCTTAGACCCAAAGTGGACAATATCATACCATTGTGGAGATATGTGGATCTTATATGCACTAACAGATTGGTCTATTATTGCTATTTTGATACTTTAAATGACCATCTAAATGCCATAGGCATTAGTGGACTTTTGTATCATCCTAACATCTCACTCATGCTAAGTTTTCAATCAAAGTAGCCTATGGTGAGTGTGAGATGCATCCTAGGGGGGGGATTTGTATATACTTAACCATTATATTCATACAATTCTATCAAGGTTAAGTATCAACCTAACAAACCTCATGATCATAAAAGCATATATCAATTAATTTTACATTATGATCATGAACCTAAAGTATTCATCAATTAATAATCATGCATTAGGTATTATATCATCATAATGAGCAAAGTATCACCTAAAGCATGATTCAAACCTATTTCCCATGATTATGTGCCAAATATCAATAGCATAAATCATGATTGCAAACATGTGTAACAATTATATTAATCATCATGATTTATGCATTATTATCTATTTATGGGCACGTTATCATCACCCAACACTATTCTAAAAATGTTGTCCCGTCATCCTAAGTCAACCAAAAATATGATATAGGTCAAGTCCATATGGTTGACTACCCTAGGGTTATCCTAACCCTTAAGGATGGATTTTGGAACCCAAAATAAGTTCTTTCCTATTGGGTTCACAAGATACTCCTTGGGGATCCATTTTCTATCAATTACTTTTTTTTTATCTTGTCCCCTAGCTATTAGGCATTTGTAGGCCTTTTCATTTTTCTTTTCCTTGTATCCTAGGCCTTTCTTGTTAAAACTTTCCCTTTGGCTCCCAATGATCATATTTAATGTGTTTGAGCCAATAGTAAACTTTTCTAGGGCTTTGGTTAAATAGTCTACCTTTTTCCTTAAAGCCCTATTTTCATTTATACATGCATCACTAACATCTAATGGCACATAAAGATCATGGGAGCATGCATCATCATCATTATCATTAAAACATGCTTTTTCTAATTTTTGCACTAATTCCTTAATTTGGTCAAGCATGCTTTTGTTCTTTTTCTTGGCTCTAAATAGATCCTTAGTTAAGCTAGAAATCATGGAAACTATCTTATGGGGCGAGAGATTCCTTACCATAGTTTCTATGTCTTCTTCTTCTTCTTCGGATGAGGAGGATGTAGAGGCTCCCCCTTCATTTGAGCTCTCTCCACTTGAGCTTGATTCTTCATTGGTGGAGGAGCAATCCAAGTCGTCGAAGGCCATAATGCAAGGTTGGAGTAGACATGCTCTTCTTCTTCGGATGAGGATGAGGAAGCAAGGTCATCCCATGTCTTTGCTTTGAGTGCCATGGCCTTTCCCTTTTCCTTGGCCTTCTTCTCCTCTTCCTTCTTTTTACTCCCATTTTCTTCTTCTTTTCTTCTTTCTTCTTTCTTTCTTCCTTGCTCTTGTTTAGGAGGGGACAATTGTCCCTTATGTGCCCCTCTCCTTGGCAATTGTAGCATATGACCTTCCCCCTAGGTCTTCTTCTCCTATCATGAGATTTATTAAATTGAAAACCTTTTAATGCACGTCTTACCCTCTTTACCATATATGCTTCTTCCGTGCTATCCATGGAGGAGGAGGAAGAGGATTCATCATCGGAGGAGGAGGAGGGGACTTCCATCTTCTTCTTCCCCATGTTTGCCATCAAGGCTACTCCTCTTGAGGGTTGAATTCTAGGCTCTTCTTGTATTCCTTCAAGCCTAGTTTCGTGGAGCTCCATTGTTGAGAAAAATTCCTCCAAGGTACTTACTTCCAAGTTCTTGTAGATGTAAAATGAATCCACCATGGAGCTCCATTTTGAGGACCGGGGAAAAGCATCTATGGCCTTCATTACCATATCCTGGTTGGAGAGCCTTTCACCTACGCTTGTTAGCCCAATTAATATTTCTTTAAACCTAGAATGCAATGAAGTTACCTTTTCTCCCATTTCTAATTTGATGTTTGAGAGTTGGGAGCGGAGGAGGTCTCTTCTTGCTAGCTTAGTCTCCGAGGTACCTTCATGAAGCTCTACTAGCTTCCCCCACATCTCCTTAGCACTAGAACATTCCCCTATCCTATTGACTTCTTGTTGGGGGAGCACATTGTAGAGGTGGTGCTTGGCCTTTGAATTTGCCAAATACTCCTCTCTTTGTCTTTTGCTCCATCTCGATTTCTCAAATGGCTCCCCATCTTCGTTCCTAGGCAACTCGAAACTGTTTTCCATAATTAACAATATTTCAAAGTCGGTTTCGAAGAATACCTCAATTCTCTTTTTCCACCAAGAGAATTCACCGTCGAACTTTGGTGGGTGAATGTTTCAGTCGGCCATTTTTGAATGTTGCTTGTTGTGGCGGTTAGTGTAACGCCCGTAAAATTCCTAGCAATATTACAAGAATTTTTGGCTTGATGATAATGGGCTCTATGTGGGCCTTTTCAAAAATAAAAGAAAATAAGCCAAAAAGGGATGCAAGGCCTAGGAATTGAACCCCAAACCACTAGAGATAGCCAAGCCCTATAGGTGCACCCACTAACCAGAAGCCCAACAGGATTATATCATTAGAGGAAGAGGGGAAATTGTAGATAAGTGTGATGAGGGTAAATGAAGAGACATGGAAAAGAGAAGAGAAACCTCTCTTTCTCCCTTTATAAAGAAGAGGGAAGGTTCCACTTGGCCACTTCTTCTTCTCTTCTTCTTCCTCACCGAAAACCATCCCTCCCCCTCTCCATTTTCACACTTGGCCGAAACTCATCCAAGCAAGAAGCAAGGGCTAGTTTTGGTTCCTTAGGTCATCTTCCCACTACAAGCAAAGCGAAGGATGTAAGTATCCCTCACCAGCATAAGAGTAGCTTCGATTGCTGTTTTGTAAAAGAATTCATATGCTATATTCGGCCACCCCTAGATCTTGATGATCCAATGAAGTTTTAATCCATGTTTTGTAGGATTATGATGTTGTTATTATGTTTAATGAATTAGGTTAAAGGTTAATGCTAAAAACCCTACATGGACCATTCGGCCACCCCTAGATCTTGATGATCCAATGAAGTTTTAATCCATGTTTTGTAGGATTATGATGTTGTTGTTATATTTAATGAATTAGGTTAAAGGTTAACCCTAAAATCCCTACATGGACCATTCGGCCACCCCTAGATCTTGATAATACAATGAAGTTTTAATCCATGTTTTGTAGGATTATGATGTTGTTGTTATGTTTAATGAATTAGGTTAAAGGTTAACCCTAAAAACCCTACTGTTGGGTTTCCGGCACCGCGGCGTGTGTGTGTTCGATCATGTTTCGTAAACATGAGCACAGCGGAAGCAATTAAAATTAATAAATCTATATTTATTACAACACACACAACACACGCATGCATATTACAACAAGTGTAGACATAACCGTAAATTTAAATTTGCAATAAAAGAAATTTATCTACGTTATACCTTTCGTATGACGTGTAGCGGGAACGGCATCAACCGGAACGATCCTCGTAGGAATCGTCTCTATCCGTATCCACGCCAACTCCTCGGGATGTCTTCGCTAAGTCATGAGCTTCGTCTTCGTACGGGTTACTAGCCTCGTGTTGAAGACGACGTGATCGAGAGATGATCATGATCCGAATACAAATTCGGATCCTAAAACGAGTTCTCAAAACTCGCTTCTCCGGAGAGGTATTCGTCAACCGTTTGACGAATCCTTCGTCCTCCACCTCAGAGGATTACCGGAGATCAAATTCCCGGTAAGTTAGCTGCTGTTGGAGCACTAACCGTCGTCCAAACGACACTCCGACAACAAAGAAACAAGCTGTCCAGAAAAACTGGGCAGCTTTTGGTGGAGGAATAGAGGCCGGCCAAAGGAGATGTGGAGCTCACCTTATCACCGAACCCACAAGAGATCACCGGAGGGTCACCGGAGCATCGCCGGCTGAAGCTTGGATGCCGGCAAGGACTTGGACGGCGGCAATGAAGGTGTTGGCGCCGAATAGGAGAAGGAGGGGGTTTGGGCGGCCAAAACTTGATTAGTTTTAGGGTTAGGGTTTAAGCCCTATTTTATAGAGGACTAATTCTCTTAATGGTTAATGGATCATATCCATAAAGCCCGTTAACCTGTTCCATTAGGATAAGTTAAAATAAACCAAACCATGATGGTTTATTTTAAGTTAAAACGAACCGAACCAACTTTTGGTTCATTCGTTTAAAATAAACCAAACCCTTTGGTTTATTCTCATCCATTGGATTAGAACCAAACCATTTTGGTCCATCCATTATGTCTTCATAAGACACGGCCCATCCACGCTTCCATTGCGATCAAACAATTTCATGCTCGCTTTATGTTTGGTCCAACCAAACATAGTTTCTCTCGATGCGAGAATCCCATTCTCAAGCTCGTTTTAAATCCTTTGGATTACACTCGTTGTGCGTGTGACCAAATAGGTTCTCGGTTTATGTTGGCCGTCTATAATTAACCATTAATTATAGAACGATCATGAGTGGCACCTAGTAGTACATCATGATCCCCAATTAAACGAAAAGATCAACGGTTGATCCAGAACTATTTCTGAAACCCTTCAGTAGCTCGAATGAATCGTGCCCCATTCCCTTCACTCATCTTATACCCACTTGGTTCAGGACATGGTCTATTGTGTCAGTCACCACTAGGCTGACTACGTCACACCTAGCCCAAGTGTCATTTCCTCGTCCTACGGATTCTAGTTACTCCACATGTATCGAAGAGTACCTTACTCTAAACATGTAATGCTTTGGCCAAAGACATTAGTAACAATCTGACGAGAGGCCATGGGTATACATCTCCTCGCAAGGAGTGGTGAATCCTTTATAGGCTATTCAAACACCTTCGATCACTTCGACTTATACCCAATCATCCCGGGTCCACATCTCCTCAGAGATGTTTGCTTAAGATGTCAAAGCATAAGTCTCCATGATCAAGATGACTTGAATACCGCAAGTCAAAGGAACATCGCACTTAAGCCACAGTAAGAACTTCATTGACATATCTATATATGCAGAGAACCATATGAAGTCTTACTTGTCACTCAATGAACTAGTTACCATAACTAGCATCCACGATTAACTCCGGACATCACAATGTCTCCAGCCAGTGAGAATCAGCTGCTTGGATACACCAAGGAGTATACCTCGTGCTAGTCTCGACAGAATTGATGGTGTCCAAATCCATCAATTCATCGACTAGGGATAATTCCGATACATCACAATTACACATGTAGAGATACTCACTAGTTGTGATCCAATCACAAATTCTCTCATGCTGTGAATCGTATCGTGGACATTCAGTAAATGAGTTTAAGATCCAATCAAATACATTAAACATGTATACTCAAATAGTGAATATTCATTTATCATATAAATGGTTCATACATAAGGCGATTGCCTTAGGACATCTCTCATATATTACTAACACCTACATGGACCATTCGGCCACCCCTAGATCTTGATGATCCAATGAAGTTTTAATCCATGTTTTGTAGGATTATGATGTTGTTGTTATGTTTAATGAATTAGGTTAAAGGTTAACCCTAAAAACCCTACATGGACCATTCGGCCACCCCTAGATCTTGATGATCCAATGAAGTTTTAATCTATGTTTTTGTAGGATTATGATGTTGTTGTTATGTTAAATGAATTAGGTTAAAAGATAACCCTAGAACCCCTATAGTCCATTCGGCCATCATGTAATTTTGGGTGATTAAATGAAGTTTAATTCATGCTCTATGTGCAAATGAAGTTGTTGTTGTGTTAAATGAATTAGGTTGAAAGATATCCCTAGAAACCCCTATAGACCATTCGGCCATCATGTAATTTTGGGTGATTAAATGAAGTTTAATTCATGTCCTATGTGCAAATGAAGTTGTTGTTGTGTTAAATGAATTAGGATGAAGGATAACCCTAGAAACCCCTATGGACCATTCGGCCATCATGGAATTTTTAGGGTTTAAATGAAGTTTTAATACAAGTTTTATATGCAGATGAAGTTATTGTTATGATTAATGAATTAGGTTAACATGTATTTTACGTTTGGGTGAATTCATGTTGACTGTGATATTAAAAGATGCCAGATGAAGATAATAGGACCTTAGGTTAGTGTTTACTTACTCTTGATGGCATGCCTTACGTCATGCCCTATGTGTATGTGGTATTTAAAATATGTTATGAAATGAAGTGTGGTATGTTTATGAAATGAAAGATGATATGTTCACGAAGTGAAGCATGATGTGTTTGTTGGATCGAAAGTGTCGCTAGAGGGGGGGGGTGAATAGCGATACGGTGTCGTTAAAAAAAACTTTTGCAATAAGTAAAAAGCAAGTAGAGAGTGCACAGCGGAAATATAAAGTAGACAAGATATTTTTACGTGGTTCACAATCTTTCGATTGCTAATCCACGGCCCTAGTGATCCTTGATCACGTACGGAGGGCGATTCACTAAAACCACTCCTCCTCGTTGGAAGTAGGAGCAACGATCACAAAAAGAAATCAAGGCAAAGGGACACTCCCCCTTTCCTTGTTACGATTAAAGCACAAAGACAATTTAAAGAAGTAGAACTTAAATAAATATACCGACAACACTTATAAGTAGAAGATGTAGCTTTCGTTGTCGGCGGCACTTCGTCGTAGCAAATGTGAGTAGTAGTAGCGGCGTTACGACGGCGTGTTGAGAGCTCTTGATTTCTTATCTTTTTTGCTTGGCGTGAACATGTCTATTTATGGATATTGATCTATGAATTTAGACATAGGTAGTGTCCAAGGTGAGGTTCTTATCCCCAAGTCTTGCTCATCCACATCCTTTGCCAACTCAAGGATGAGGTGCTTCATCCAACCACCTTGTGCCACAACTCAAGGATGAGGTGCTCATCCAACCACCTTGTGCCACCTCAAGGAGGCCTTCACGCCAACTTGTTGGAGCCATCCAACTTGTGCCACATCATGGGAGCCAACCATCTTGTGCCAACTCTCCTCATTTTGGGCGTCCAAGCTTGATGGTGGTTTGCCAACCATCTTGTGTCAACTCACCTCATTTTGGGCGTCCAACTTGATGATGGTTTGGATGTCAACCTAAATGCCACATCACCTAATTTTGGGGTCCAAGCTTGGTGATGGTTTGGATGTCCACCTTGATGCCACATCACCCTTTGTACCAAAACACGAGTCAAGTCCAAATTCACCCCTTGAAATTCGAGCTCTTCTCGAGGTGGAACTAGACCAGGTTGGTAAAGGCAGTCGTCAAAGGGTTTTGACATGCAGCAAGTTAGCTTAAAATATAAAGTACGATGGTTCTAACCAACCGATCTCGACCTAGACCTTCCATTGGAGGTATTGGGTCGGATCTACGCTTAACGTGCTTCGCTTTCACACGAGCTTACCTTGTAGCCTCGCTTCCGGTCTTCACCCGAGTACCTCGGCTTCCTCCGAAATCCCTCTAGCGTTGCCCGACCACCTCGGTTCCCACCGGGTGTCGCAGACCTTCCGCTCAACTTTAGCATTTCTGCACACTTAATTGAGCTCGTAAGATAACAAATATACTCTTAACTATTGAGCCTTTTGCCATAATCAAAATATCGGTTCGACTTTGGTGCCCACTGCACCAACAATCTCCCCCTTTTTGATTCATGGCAAACCGACACAAAAGTTAAGGAAAAATTAAGCTAGCATAATGATTAAGCATGAATGAGCTAGCATAAAGATTAAATATGAATGAGCTAGCATAATGATTAAATATGAATGAGCTAGCATAATGATTAAATATGAATGAGAAATATTATTGTTTCAAGTTCTCCCCTTTGAGGTAACCTCCCCCTTGACCGAAGGTGAGTTCTTGAAAAATAATTTTTACTCCCCCTTAATAGTTGCTTAAGTAATCGGAATTACTTAATATAAAAGGTAATAATTTTGTTTACTTTCTTCCCTTTAATTTTGGTTAATTTTGGTTACTTTCTCCCCTTTTGCCTTAACTCAAAAGTTTGTAAATATATTTTAGGGTTTGTAAGTCCAAGCAAGTTCCCAATATATATATATATATATATATATATATATATATATATATATATATATATATATATATATATATATATTTTTTTTTAAATAATAATAAGCTTTAAAATATGTTCATCTAAAATGTACAACTCGGTTGGACTTGATTGATATAGAATGATCAATAAGTCTTGAAGGAGTTGATTAATTTTAAATAATTATACTCCATGGTTCATATCGATGCCTTTGAATCTACACGGAACCGGAGTAAGGTCCTAACATCTCACGCCTCTCACGTGGCTAAGTACACAAACACATTAGTCCTATGTGTTGTGAGATGTGTTGGCTCCTTAAATCTATAGGTATATGATTTCTAAGGTAAGACTTAGGCTAATTTCATAAAAGAAGCAAAAATAGTACATATATAGAAAAATTTAAATCCTACTCTATTACGCACATACCTAACTTTCGTCTTAATAAACTAAATTGACGGGTAGTGGTTTGGTGAAGATGTCCGCTAGGTTTGATTTGGACTCAACATACTCTAGTTGTATAGTTCCATTAGTTACATGTTCCCTAATGAAGTGGTGTTTAACTTCTATATGTTTTGTCCTAGAATGACATATTGGATTTTTAGTTAAGTTAATTGATGTTATCTATGTAGGTTTTAATGTTGTTAAAGATTAAGCTAAAGTCTTGGAGAGTGTGCTTCATCCACGGAGTGAGAGACACACTCACCCATCGCATAGCGTATTAGGCCGGTGGTAGATAAGGCAACGCAATCTTTGCTTCCTCTTGCACCAACTCACTAGACTCGGGTAGGATTTGACAACAACCACTCGTGCTCTTTCTATCGAGTTTACTACCGGCATAGTCGAGTCGGAGATGGCGATTAGATTAAACTCGGTAGATCTAGGGTACCAAATACCTACGTTTAGCGTGCCCTTTAGATATCTAAGGATACGCTTGACTAGGGTTAGGTGAGACTCCTTGGCACAGGTTTGTAACCTTGCGCACATACTTACCGCGAATAAAATGTCGGGTCGGCTCGCGGTTAAGTATAGGAGACTTCCTATTGCGCTCCTATAGTATTTTAGGTCAACGGGTTTTCCTTCTACATCTTCGTTTAGATTAACATTAGTTGCTATAGGTGTATTAATTATTTTAGCATCTTGCATTCCAAATCGATTTATTAAGTCCTTAGTATATTTTTGTTGATGTAAATATATTCCATCTTTAGTTTGTTTAATTTGTAAACCTAAGAAGAAACTTAACTCTCCTACTAAATTCATTTCAAATTCACTTTCCATAAGTGAGATGAATTCGTTTAGCAGGATCGAGTTGGTAGTTCCAAAAATTATATCATCTACATAGATTTGGGCTATAAAGATTTCTTTTCCTACGGTTTTTACGAATAAGGTTGGGTCGACTAAACCTTGGTTGAATCCTTTGGACTTAAGATAGATCGAAAGCCTTCGTATCAAGCTCTTGGGGCTTGTTTGAGTCCATATAGGCTTTCTAAGTCTAAGGACATGGTCAGGTTTATCTAGATTTTCGAATCCGGGAGGTTGACTGACGTAAACTTCTTCCTTAATGTATCCATTCAAAAATGCTGACTTGACATCCATTTGAAACAATTTAAAACCTCGATGTGCAGCATATGCTAACAACATTCGGATGGACTCTAGTCTTGCTACGGGGGCGTAGGTCTCATCGTAATCTAAACCTTCGACTTGACTAAACCCTTTTGCGACTAACCTAGCTTTATTTCTAACTACTTCACCTTTATCATCAAGTTTATTTCGAAATACCCACCTTGTTCCAATAATTGATTTTTCTTTAGGTGGTGGTACTAATTCCCAGATTTCATTTCTAGTGAATTGAGCTAGCTCTTCTTGCATAGCAATAATCCAGTCGGGATCAAGAAGTGCTTGTTCAATAGTTTTGGGTTCGATTTTGGAAATTAACGAGATTTGACTAATGTTTCGGTATGAAGCTCTAGTTCGAACCCCTAAATTTGGATCACCTATAACTTGATTGATAGGATGACTTGGGTTAGGGTCATCTATCACTTGGTCGATAGGATGACTTGGGTTAGGACGAGATTCAAGTTCAAGATCAGAGTCGGGTTTGCTATAAGTTGATTTGCTAGTTGGTTTTGTTAAGGATTGAACGGGTTCATGTCCTTCGTCGAAAACTATATTAATGGTTTCTTCGACTCTAAGAGTGTCGTGATTGTATACCCTATAAGCTCTACTGGTGGTTGAGTATCCTAGAAAGGTTCCAGTAGAGGTTTTGGATTTGAATTTCCCTAGGTAATCCTTAGTGTTTAAGATATGTACCTTGCATCCAAATACCCTAAAGTATTTGATGTTCGGTATTTTATCGTGATAAATCTCGTACGAGGACTTTTGGTGCCTCTTTACCATAAGGATCGTATTTTGGACATAGCAAGCCGTACTAACGGCCTCTGCCCAAAATCTATCGGGTAGGTTATACTCGTTTAACATTGTCCTAGCGGCTTCTTGTAGGGTTCTATTTTTCCGTTCGACTAACCCATTTTGTTGTGGGGTTCTAGGACATGAAAACTCATGGTGGTATCCGCTTAGGTTAGTAAACCTGTGGTTTTCGAATTCACCACCATGATCGCTTCTAAGTCTTTTAATCTTAAGGTTCTTTTGATTTTCGATTAACCTACAAAGATTGATTAGTTGGTCTAGGGTATCATTTTTATGTTTGATAAACCTAACCCAAGTAAATCTAGATTAGTCGTCAATTATGACTAAGCAAAATTGACTACCATTGAGTGACTTAGCTCCATGTGAATCAAATAGATCCATGTGTAGGAGCTCAAGAACACTTTTGGTTCGTTCTTGATTAGTTAATTGATGTTGTGTCCTAGATTGTTTGCCTTGTTGACAAGCATTACATATTTTATTATCCAAGTTGTTTAGTTTAGGCAAACCTATAACCAAGCCACTCTGACTCATCTTGTGGACGAGTCTTGGGTGCGAGTGTCCGAGTCTTCGGTGCCATAACCAAGATTCCTCTTGCTGTGTCATAAGACACTTGGTTGAGGAGTTGGGTAAATATATTGTGTAGATGTTGCTATTCCTAGTTCCTTTAAGTATTATTTTAGATGTTGCATTTATCTTGATTACGCATTCATTTTCTAGAAATATGACCTTATAATTGTTATCACACAATTGGCTTACACTAAGTAAATTATATTGAAAGTTTTCTACTAATAAGACATTTTGAATTGTAAAGTTAGAGTTGAGCTCAATATCACGATCCGATGATTTTGAGCTTTGCTATATCCGGCTACCGATCCTTGTCGTTTGAATCGTAATCAAAAATTTGAGTTGATCCCTGGTCATGTGTCGGGAGTAACCAGCCAACATCCATTTGATCCTCATATAAGGTAGTTGGATCCCGGATATTGGAATTACTAAAGGGTTGTTTGTAAGTTTTTAAACCTAAATCATCTCACCAATATCTACATGATCAAAACATGTTATTCCTATGTGTTATTGTGAGATGACTTTCAATTTTACTTGATTAATTTTAATGAATTTAAATTAACCAACATTAGGTTAGATTCGGATTTAGTCTAAGCTCATCAAGTAATTTTTTCAAGAGATTAGCTTCCAGGTCGTGGCGTGGCACAGAGGCCTTCTTTGATCGGAACAATGACCACTTCCTTAGACAAAGCTAATTTCAAGAAATTGATAACTCGACTTACTTGAGACTACATCTTGGTCTAACTAGTTATTTTTGAAAAGAGGCTCCCCGAGGCTCAATCTTTTCGTAGGATTTTAGTTGATTATGAGTCCTATCTAACCATTCTAAAAATAAAGGAAAAACTAAGCATGCAATTTCTAAGACTTAACAAAAATACATTTTGTATTGGCTCCCCCTGGACCATTGAATCGAGTGGGTCTATTCACATAGTGAATTTGGTCCTTGGGAACCCAATACATGTTAGATCCTAAAGTTGAAATCAAAGTGATCTTAGGGACCCATGCTTGGACATTTTTCTTATGTTGGTTTACTATAGACATATATGACTTATTGGTTGTATTTGAGTTAAACCCGAGTCCGGCCTTGTTGTACACGGCCCTTTGTGATCAAGTAAGAGGTCAAGTCCCTTGGATCCCAAAGTGAACCTTTCAACGTGTTCCTAAGGTCTTGACTTGTGTTTTCAAAGCGAGTTCTCAACTTCAAGCTTTTCAGCAGGTTGAGTCCTCCTCTTGAATACAAGTAGTCGAAGTGGTTTGGGAGACCTCATGTTTGAGGAGGTTAACCTCCTCAATTAGGGTCTCGACCTTGGACTCGGACTTAGCTAGTTTCTTATTTAAAAATTTAATTGCACCATACAAAGTATTAAGTAACGACCGACTTACCCTTAATGATTCTTTTGAACCGGATCACGGATCCGTGGCTTGTCTTGAATGGAAGCTCATCGCCGGATTCGGACTCGGACTCTTCTTGATTTGAGTCGTGCTCATTGGCCATTAGAGCTTGGATATCGTCTTCTTCCTCCGACAACTCCTCCCAAGTAGCGTTTAGCGCTTTCTTGGTCTTTGATGCGTTATTCTTTAGCTTTGGGCACTCGGACTTGATGTGGCCGAACCTGCTGCACTCATAGCATCTAAAATTAGAAGTATTTGAATTAGGTTTAGGCTTACCTTGAGTTGTTGGTCGTTTCGTCTCTTGATCATCTTCGAACTAGATTGACTAGTTCGGATTCTATTTCGAGTCTACTTCCGATTCGGACTCGTCTTCTTCCTTCGGGGTGGCTTGCTTTGCGGGCTTCTTCTTCTTGGAACTGCAACTAACGCAATACTCTTCTCGGCACAGACCACGTTAGTTTGCTCATGTAATTCAAGTTCGAAAACAATTGTCTAACCTAATTTTAGAAAGGTCCTTGGAGACCTTGTAGGCATCGACCATGGATGCCCACAAGGTGGTCCTAGGAAACGAGTTAAGAGAATACCTGATAAGGTCGCGATTCTCGACCTTTTGTCCAATGGCATGGAGTTGGTTGACGATGTCTTGGATACGAGCATGTAGTTGAGTTGCGGTCTCGTTTTCCTGCATTTTCAAGTTATACAATTTATTTAAAAGTAAATCTCTTTTACATACCTTCGTGTCGTCGGTGCCTTCGTGTAGTTCCACTAGCTTGGTCCATAAGTCCTTTGCACTAATGAAGGGCCGGTAGCGGTTGAGCTCTTCCTTGGAGAACCCACATTGCAAGATTTGAGTTGCCTTGGCATCGGCTTCTACTTGTTTTTTCATGGAATTTGACCATTGATCGTAACCCAAAGAGTCACCATCTTCATTAATAGGAAGTGTGAAACCGGTTTGGATTACGATCCACATCTCGATTTGGGTTTTAAGAAAGCATTCCATCCGACCCTTCCAATAACGAAAGTCATTACCGTTGTAAAACGGGGTGGTGGTGCTAAACCCTTCGAGATGGGCCATTTAAAAACAAGAAGAAGAACGAAAAAGAATCTTGCAAACACACACGAAAGAATATTCCAAGACTTTCATCTTGGATTAGTAGTGCAGAAGTAAAGAAAAAATATATATAAAATGTAACTTGCAAAAGAAATAAACAATCAAATGCGAATGTCGTTGAAGTTCCGAGGACAACCTTACTCGGGATCTAACCCAAGGACAACCTTATCCGGATCCTAAAGCCTCTAATGCAATTCTATATGTAGGAGAAGATAAGCAAGTGAAATAATTATACGAAAACAGAAATAAATAAATAAAAATCTGTGAAAAAAGAAAAACAAAGCTAGATTGGTGGTTTCACCGAATCTTAGCGCCCCCGGCTCTGATACCAATTGTTGGATCGAAAGTGTCGCTAGAGGGGGGGGGTGAATAGCGATACGGTGTCGTTAAAAAAACTTTTGCAATAAGTAAAAAGCAAGTAGAGAGTGCACAGTGGAAATATAAAGTAGACAAGATATTTTTACGTGGTTCACAATCTTTCGATTGCTAATCCACGGCCCTAGTGATCCTTGATCACGTACGGAGGGCAATTCACTAAAACCACTCCTCCTCGTTGGAAGTAGGAGCAACGATCACAAAAAGAAAGCAAGGCAAAGGGACACTCCCCCTTTCCTTGTTACGATTAAAGCACAAAGACAATTTAAAGAAGTAGAACTTAAATAAATATACCGACAACTCTTATAAGTAGAAGATGTAGCTTTCGTTGTCAGCGGCACATCGTCGTAGCAAATGTGAGTAGTAGTAGCGGCGTTACGACGGCGTGTTGAGAGCTCTTGATTTCTTATCTCTTTTGCTTGGCGTGAACATGTCTATTTATGGATATTGATCTATGAATTTAGACATAGGTAGTGTCCAAGGTGAGGTTCTTATCCCCCAAGTCTTGCTCATCCACATCCTTTGCGCCAACTCAAGGATGAGGTGCTTCATCCAACCACCTTGTGCCACAACTCAAGGATGAGGTGCTCATCCAACCACCTTGTGCCACCTCAAGGAGGCCTTCACGCCAACTTGTTGGAGCCATCCAACTTGTGCCACATCATGGGAGCCAACCATCTTGTGCCAACTCTCCTCATTTTGGGCGTCCAACTTGATGATGGTTTGGATGTCCACCTTGATGCCACATCACCTAATTTTGGGGGTCCAAGCTTGGTGATGGTTTGGATGTCCACCTTGATGCCACATCACCCTTTGTACCAAAACACGAGTCAAGTCCAAATTCACCCCCTTGAAATTCGAGCTCTTCTCGAGGCTGGAACTAGACCAGCAGTTGACTGTAGTAGACGACTGGTCAAAGGGTTTTGGACTGCAGTACAAGTTAGCTTAAAATATAAAGTACGATGGTTCTAACCAACTGATCTCGACCTAGACCTTCCATTGGAGGTATTGGGTCGGATCTACGCTTAACGTCCTTGCTTCGCTTTCACACGAGCTTACCTTGTAGCCTCGCTTCCGGTCTTCACCCGAGTACCTCGGCTTCCTCCGAAATCCCTCTGGCGTTGCCCGACCACCTCGGTTCCCACCGGGTGTCGCAGACCTTCCGCTCAACTTTAGCATTTCTGCACACTTAATTGAGCTCGTAAGATAACAAATATACTCTTAACTATTGAGCCTTTTGCCATAATCAAAATATCGGTTCGACTTTGGTGCCCACTGCACCAACAGTGTTATGAAATGAAGTATGCTATATTTGCAAAATAAAATAAGCTATGTTATAAAATAAGCATATAAGTATTTTACCTTCTGCATAGCTTGTACCAAGACCTTAACAAGGTCCAAGAAGGGATGGCCTGAATAAGACTCGGGCCTAGGATGGGCTTCTATGTATGATTGCCCCTAGGTCGATGGAATAAGACTCGGGCCTAGTACGGGATGGGCTCCAAGATTTCCTAGGTTGATGGAGTAAGACTCGGGCCTAGGATGGGCTTCTACGCTATGACGATTGCCCTAGGTCGACAGACTAAGATCGGGCCTAGCAACCAAGTAGGTTCGAGACTTGCTACCTCGGGCCTATTTAGGGATGCGCGCTATGATAATGAATAAGTGGTACAATGTAGGGCCGAAATATATTGATATTTATGTTTACGTACCTAAAATATATGTTTTCAAAAGCATCCTGCATATGTTTACCTGATTGATTGGTATGTTCACATGTTATGTTTAATATGCCATGTTTACGCCACTATGTTACATAG
This sequence comes from Wurfbainia villosa, assembly GCA_025175895.1. Taxonomy (NCBI): domain Eukaryota; kingdom Viridiplantae; phylum Streptophyta; class Magnoliopsida; order Zingiberales; family Zingiberaceae; genus Wurfbainia; species Wurfbainia villosa. The sequence continues at coordinate 32,756,417 of CM045995.1, forward strand.
GTTGTATGTTATGTTGATATGTCATGTACACGTTGCTATGTTACATATGATGAATGATATGTTTCATTAAGTATGTTTGATTAAGTATATATATTCATGTTATGCTGCTAAGTTGTGGATTATACATGTTATGTTTACTCATGTTACTTATGCTACATGTTAAGTTGATTACGCCATGTATGTTACATGTTATATTGCTTATATATTATGAATGTTACATGCCATGATTAATGCTGATGTATGGTTTTGTGAGTAGGACAGGATCTTACTAAGCCTATGTGCTTATAGTTTATCTTTCCCTCATACTGCAGATAAGGGTAAGGGATGGATAAACAAAAGGGAGTAGCAGGAGGAGCCAATGTGTGTGGTAGTGGCATGGTGGAGAAGATCCGTTAGGTCTATATATATATACGTTTACCTATGATGATGATGTCTATGGATGCCATTACTTGTGTCTCCTTATGACGATGATGTTTATGAACCTGAACTAAGCACTAAGTATCTATATATATGATGGATGCTCTATGTTGATAAGAAGAAGTAAAGATGAAGTAAGAAGAAGTATATATATATATGTATATATATATATGTATATATATATATGTCAATGCATGTTTATGTTTTAAAACAAAATATGTCTAAAGTCTTCCGCTGTAATAATTAAGAAGTATGTATAAAGTCTTCCGCTGTATGTAATGTATGTATGTACGGTCGCGTCACGTGCCTCCCCTCCGGACTTCTGGTCCGAAAATGGCGGGCGTGACAGGTTGGTATCAGAGCGGATCTGCCTTTCCACTACAAACACATCAAGCTCCGAATCCTGCCGCTCAAAGTAAGAATTCTATGTCTACTCTAATTTTGTTAAAAAAAATTTCATGTATGATAGGAAATGTTTCTAGCTTAAATATGCATGAAAATATGTATGATACCTTTATGTTTGTTCATGTATGATATAAAATACCTTAGCTTATTTTGTTCATATATGATGTAAAATACCTTAAGCTTAAATTATGCATGAGAACAAGAATGATGCCTTAAGCTTAAAATGACTTTATGCTAGCTTTAGTTTAATTACGTGTAGAGAAACGAATGAAAAAAAAAAAACTTATATCAGCTTCACAAGAAATACTTGTGATTTGGTCAAAGGTAGACAAATTAGGTAAATCAAAATTGATCAGCGAAGAAATTTGACGATGGTCAATTTAAATAATAAACCAAGTGTCGAATAGTTGTTAGTACAACTTGAATTCGGAATAAAAACTAGGGGAGTCGATTGTTTAGTTGAACTCATCAACCAAAAAAAAAACTCCTAAAATTATGAAGAATTGATTTTCGTAATTAATTGTGTAAGGTCTATGCTCATATAAATTGAATTAAGCCAGTTTCGTACTGGTTAGTCAGTTTTGTACTGACTTAATTTATTTCAATTTCAGATGGCACAGACAATCACTACGATGACCCGTCGTGATGTGTTACGAAACCAATTGAGGGAAGCTATTGAAGAAATAGTTTATAAACTAGACGGTGGGGTCATCGGACACATGAGAAGGCTCGATGGATTTTTTAGGGGACTCGAGCTGCAGAAGTTTCCGTTACTGGACAATTATCGGATATGGGCCTTGGTACGCTCTCTGCCAAATGATTTCATGGTAGTTGCACATCACGTATGGGGCCGCTATGAAGGGCGGATAACATATGCTAAGTTATGCTGGGAACTACTGGAGCACAAGGTTCAAGGGAATCCTGTGGTAGCTAGCCTCGAAAAGAAAGAAGAGAGTTCTACAAACATTCAACTTATTGGCCAGCCTGAGACTACCCTAATGAGGCCAAGGAAGATAGGACTAAAAATAATTACAACTGCACTAGGGTTTGTCCTAGTGGGAGTCGTAATAAACTATCTTCTCAAGTAGTTTTTGTTTCGATTAGAAATAAGGAATGTTATATGATTAACATTTTTCTTTTCTGAAAGTATGAATAAGAAATGATGAGCTCGTTTCCTTTGAAATTAGTGATTAGTTCATTGCATGGGATGTATGTGGTATAGTTGATCAATGTCGGTTAGATTGGGACATATGAATGATGAGTGGAAATGAAGTTGCCGCTTGATGTTGTAAACCAATTCAAATTGACATTGAGTCAATTAGAGACTGCATGTGACCTATCGGGCAGCGAAGCCGTGAAGAGATTCAACTGACTCGCATGCCTATACCCAGAGTTGGTCAGCACGGAAAGAGAAAGGGGCAGATTCATGCTGAAGATGCGCCGACAAGAAATAGCTATGAATGTGGCTGGCGGAGCTTATAGACCGTAGACCGCAGAGGAGCTGTTCAGTAGTGCCCTGATTACCGAGCATTACTTGAACATGAGACAGCGCAGATGGCTCAAGCTCGTCAAGGATTATGACTGCGAGATTCTCTACCATCCGGGGAAAGCTAACAAGGTGGTTGATGCACTCAGCAGGAAGTCCTGCGCCACCTTGATGTCTCTATCAGTGTTATCTCGGCCCTTAGAAAAAGAGATTATGCGTTACGGGGTTGAAATCATTTCTGGACAGCTCTCGACCATGACAATAGCACCGACACTGTTCGATGATATCCTGGAAAGGCAAGCCCATGACCCAAACCTTCAGAGGATCAAGCAAGAGATCTTAGAAGGAAAGGACGACGGGTTTCGGATCTCTGATAGTGGAGTACTCTACCATAGGGATCGCTTGTGTATTCCCGACGATCCAGAATTATGGAAGGAGATATTTGAGGAAGCTCACGGAACTCCTTATGCGATGCATCCTGGAACCACCAAAATGTACCAAGACCTGAAACGAAAGTTCTGGTGGTTCGGAATGAAAAGAGATGTGGCTCAGTATGTCAGTACCTGCCTGATCTGCCAGAGGGTTAAGGCAGAACACCAGGGACCTGGGGGAACACTACAGCCGATCCAGATTCTAGAATAGAAATGGGAAGACATTTCTATGGATTTCATCTCAGGATTGCCCAAGACGACAAACAGTTATGATGCTATATGGGTAATTGTGGACAGATTGACGAAGTCCGCCCACTTCTTTGCAATCAAAATGACCTATTCGACGGAGCAACTGGCTAAGTTATATGCTAGGGAAATTATCAGACTACATGGAATTCCTAAGACCATCATTTCTGACAGAGATGGTCGATTTATTTCCCATTTCTGGGAATGTGTTCAGAAGGCCCTAGGCACGAAGCTGTTGTTCAGTACTGCCTTCCATCCCCAGACGGACGGACAGACCGAAAGAGTAAATCAAGTACTGGAGGATATGTTATGAGCTTGCACCCTGGATTTCATAGGTAGCTGGTGTCGATACTTATGTTTGGCAGAATTCGCCTACAATAATAGCTACCAAGATACTATTGGAATGGCACCCTACGAGGCTCTATACGGGAGGAAATGTAGATCTCCCATATGCTGGTACGAGGGTGGTGAAAAGAAGAGGATGGGACTCCAGACGGATTTCATCGATGACACCACCCGAGCTATACGGAACATCCGTCAGAGAATTGAAACTGCTCAGAGCCGACAAAAGAGCTATGCGGATATACGGTGTAGACCATTAGAATTCGAAGTTGGGGACCTAGTATTCCTCAAAGTGGCTCCTATGAAGGGAGTGATGAGATTCGGATAGAAGGGTAAACTGAGTCCACGCTACATGGGACCGTATCCGATATTGCAGAGGATTGGCAAGGTAGCTTACAAGCTAGAGCTGCCTCAAGAGATGTCGGCTATTCACAACGTGTTCCATGTCTCTGTGCTCAAGAAATGCATTTCCAGTACGGACCAAGTGATCGAGCCACAAACAGTACAAGTTCAAGAGGACCTGAGTATTGAAAGTTGGCCTATCCAGATACTAGACCGAGAAATCAAGAGGCTAAGGAACAAAGAGGTGCCCTTAGTAAAGGTGTGGCGAATCAAGCAGAGGAAGCTACAGGGAACGCGAGGAGGACATGAAGCGTATACCAGAATTGTTCTAAGTTTCGAGGATGAAACTTTTAAAAAGTATGAAGGATTGTAACGCCCGTAAAATTCCTAGCAATTTTACAAGAATTTTTGGCTTGATGATAATGGGCTTTATGTGGGCCTTTTCAAAAATAAAAGAAAATAAGCCAAAAACGGATGCAAGGCCTAAAAATTGAACCCCAAACCTCTAGAGATAGCCAAGCCCTATAGGTGCACCCACTAACCAGAAGCCCAATAGGATTATATCATTAGAGGAAGAGGAGAAATTGTAGATAAGTGTGATGAGGGTAAATGAAGAGACATGGAAAAGAGAAGAGAAACTTCTCTTCTTCCATTTATAAAGAAGAGGGAAGGTTCCACTTAGCCACTTCTTCTTCTCTTCTTCTTCCTAACCGAAAACCATCCCTCCCCCTCTCCATTTTCACCCTTGGCCGAAACTCATCCAAGCAAGAAGCAAGGGCTAGGTTTGGTTCCTTAGGTCATCTTCCCACTACAAGAAAAGCGAAGGATGTAAGTATCCCTCACCTGCATACGAGTAGCTTCGATTGCTGTTTTGTAAAAGAATCCATATGCTATATTCGGCCACCCGTAGATCTTGATGATCCAATGAAGTTTTAATCCATGTTTTGTAGGATTATGATGTTGTTGTTATGTTTAATGAATTAGGTTAAAGGTTAACCCTAAAAACACTACATGGACCATTCGGCCACCCCTAGATCTTGATGATCCAATGAAGTTTTAATCCATGTTTTGTAGGATTATGATGTTGTTGTTATGTTTAATGAATTAGGTTAAAGGTTAACCCTAAAAACCCTACATGGACCATTCGGCCACCCCTAGATCTTGATGATCCAATGAAGTTTTAATCCTTTTTTTGTAGGATTATGATGTTGTTGTTATGTTTAATGAATTAGGTTAAAGGTTAACCCTAAAAACCCTACCTAGACCATTCGTCCACCCCTAGATCTTGATGATCCAATGAAGTTTTAATCCATGTTTTGTAGGATTATGATGTTGTTGTTATGTTTAATGAATTAGGTTAAAGGTTAACCCTAAAAACCCTACATGGACCATTCGGCCACCCCTAGATATTGATAATCCAATGAAGTTTTAATCCATGTTTTGTAGGATTATGATGTTGTTGTTATGTTTAATGAATTAGGTTAAAGGTTAACCCTAAAAACCCTAACTGGACCATTCGGCCACCCCTAGATCTTGATGATCCAATGAAGTTTTAATCCATGTTTTGTAGGATTATGATGTTGTTGTTATGTTTAATGAATTAGGTTAAAGTTTAACCCTTAAAACCCTACATGGACCATTCGGCCACCCCTTGATCTTGATGATCCAATGAAGTTTTAATCCATGTTTTTGTAGGATTATGATGTTGTTGTTATGTTAAATGAATTAGGTTAAAAGATAACCCTAGAACCCCTATAGACCATTCGGCCATCATGTAATTTTGGGTGATTAAATGAAGTTTAATTCATGCTCTATGTGCAAATGAAGTTGTTGTTGTGTTAAATGAATTAGGTTGAAAGATAACCCTAGAAACCCCTACAGACCATTCGGCCATCATGTAATTTTGGGTGATTAAATGAAGTTTAATTCATGTCCTATGTGCAAATGAAGTTGTTGTTGTGTTAAATGAATTAGGATGAAGGATAACCCTAGAAACCCCTATGGACCATTCGGCCATCATGTAATTTTTAGGGTTTAAATGAAGTTTTAATTCAAGTTTTATATGCAGATGAAGTTATTGTTATGATTAATGAATTAGGTTAACATGTATTTTATGTTTGGGTGAATTCATGTTGACTATGATATTAAAAGATGCCAGATGAAGATAATATGCCTTAGGTTAGTGTTTACTTACTCTTGATGCCATGCCTTACGTCATGCCCTATGTGTATGTGGTATTTAAAATATGTTATGAAATGAAGTATGGTATGTTTATGAAATGAAAGATGATATGTTCACGAAGTGAAGCATGATGTGTTATGAAATGAAGTATGCTATGTTTGCAAAATGAAATAAGCTATGTTATAAAATAAGCATATAAGTATTTTACCTTCTGCATGGCTTGTACCAAGACCTTAACAAGGTCCAAGAAGGGATGGCCTCCTAAGATGCCCTAGGTTGATGGAATAAGACTCCGGCCTAGGATGGGCTTCTATGTATGATTGCCCCTAGGTCGATGGAATAAGACTCGGGCCTAGTACGGGATGGGCTCCAAGATGTCCTAGGTTGATGGAGTAAGACTCGGGCCTAGGATGGGCTTCTACGCTATGACGATTTCCCTAGGTCGACAGACTAAGATCGGGCCTAGCAACCAAGTAGGTTCGAGACTTGCTACCTCGGGCCTATTTAGGGATGCGCGCTATGATAATGAAGAAGTGGTACAATGCTGGGCCCAAATATGTTGAGATTTATGTTTACGTACCTAAAATATATGTTTTCAAAAGCATCCTGCATATGTTTACCTGATTGATTGGTATGTTCACGCGTTATGTTTAATATGCCATGTTTACGCCACTATGTTACATAGGTTGTATGTTATATTATATTGATATATATGCGTTGCTATGTTACATATGATGCATGATATGTTTCATTAAGTATGTTTGATTAAGTATATATATTCATGTTATGCTGCTAAGTTGTGGATTATACATGTTATGTTTACTCATGTTACTTATGCTACATGTTAAGTTGATTACGCCATGTATGTTACATGTTATATTGCTTATATGTTATGAATGTTACATGCCATGATTAATGCTGATGTATGGTTTTGTGAGTAGGACAGGATCTTACTAAGCCTATGTGCTTATAGTTTATCTTTCCCTCGTACTGCAGATAAGGGTAAGGGATGGATAAACTAAAGGGAGCAGCAGGAGGAGCCAATGTGTGTGGTAGTGGCATGGTGGAGAAGATCCGTTAGGTCTATATATATATACGTTTACCTATGATGATGATGTCTATGGATTTCCTTACTTGTGTCTCCTTATGACGATGATGTTTATGAACCTGAACTAAGCACTAAGTATCTATATATTTGATGCATGCTCTATGTTGATAAGAAGAAGTAAAGAAGAAGTAAGAAGAAGTATATATATATATGTATATATATATATGTCAATGCATGTTTATGTTTTAAAAAAAAAATAGGTCTAAAGTCTTCCGTTGTAAGAATTAAGAAGTATGTATAAAGTCTTCCGCTGTATATAATGTATGTATGTACGGTCGCGTCACGCGCCGCCCCTCCGGACTTCTGGTCCGAAAAGGGCGGGCGTGACAGTTAGTCCTCGACAAGCTTTCCTTGGCTCTGATACCACTTGTAGGGAATCGATTGGCCAGCTAGAGTGGGGTGAATAGCCCTCTTTCATTGGATGTCGTATTTTGCTCGTCTACAAAATGTTAGCGCAAGCGGAATATGCAAATATAAATAAAGACAAGCAAAATATAAACAAGCAATACAAACACGAGATGTAACGTGGTTCACGGCTACGCCGCTAATCCACGGTCCGATTCGTCCAAGGTGAATCACTCCTCCAAATCCACTAGATCTCTCCTTTGCACAAAGCTAGGTGGAGGTAACCTCTTTTACACAAGGATCACTCTTCTACAATAGAATAGAGATTAGAACAAGTAGAAGAATAGGAAATTGTGTATGGCACTTTGGGAGAAGTTTAGAGCTCAAGCATTTTTTTTCCCAAAGCCCCACCCCTTCCTTTTTATAGAGGAAGAGGGTTTCTTCCTGTTGACACAGGATCAGTCGACTGATGCCCTCGATCAGTCGACTTATCCTGTAGCTGTTGCCCAATAACGACTGCTTTCCACGTTGGATTTCATCCAACGGTATTGGCATCAGTCGACTGATGGCACCATCAGTCGACTGATGCTCGATCAGTCGAGTGCTCAATGGAGTCGACTCCATTATGTCCCCGTGCACAGTCCATGGCAGTCGACTGCCAAGCAATAAACTGGTCTTATACCAGTCGATCGAACCATCGACTTAGAGCAGTCGACTGCCATGACATGGCAGTCGATTGGTGTCAGGAAAACCCATCCGACACTTGGCCAAATGGCCAAGTTTCACCTACGAGCTACTATCCCTTCCCGGGTTACATTCGCTCACTCTCATCCCTCGGAGTCCCTCGCCTTCGAAGTTCTCTTTGTTCGTGGCCATGTCCCTCGGCAGTATCAGGCGCACGACTCTGCAATGCTCCTTCGCGTTTCTTGCCTCGAAGTCTACTTCCTTCGGCTTCACTCCAAGCTCCTCGTCCGGCGGTCCCTCGGATGCTCCAAGTGCACGGCTTCCGTAAAGCTATCCTTCACCGACTCAAGGCACGAGTCATGAGATGTGAAACTTGCCATGGCTCCATGTGCGAATTACTAAGTCCTTCATGACTTCAACACACATATCAAATCAACATAACACACTAACTTAAACCCTTTGCCACACACATCAAAACCTTATCACGACAAGAGATTGCCTTAACACTCCAGGCGGTAGAGGGATTTTTCGTCAGAGTGCTCAGGCTCAGGCCATGGTTGCCCAAAAGGTTTCTACTTCTAAGCCGAAAGGCAAGAAGAAGAAGAAACAAGGTGGGGAAAAGGTGGCGGGAGGATCTTAGGGAGGAGTGCTTCACTTGCAAGTAGACTGGACATTGGAAGAAGCACTGCCCCAACCGGAAGCAGAACAAAGGTATATATTTTGGTCTAGTCATTGAAACATTTATAGCGGTGTTATCTACAGGAACCTAGTGTATAGATACGGGAGCCACTGATCATGTTTGTAATACTTTGTAGGGGTTCCAGGAAACCAAACGACTGGCTGAGGGGGAGATTACCATTTACTTGGGCGATGCTACGAAGGTGGTGGTTGTTGCAGTAGGAGATGTTTATTTGTCTTTTGAGAGGAGTAAAATTTTGGTTCTGAAAAATTGCCTTTATGTACCTTTATTTAGAAAGAATTTGATTTCGGTTTCTAAATTGTTTATGGATGGATATTCTATTTTTTTAATGACAGAGTTGTTATAAAAAGGATTAGGGAGATTATCTGTTCTGGTGAATTGATAGGAAATTTATATACCCTTCAACCAAAAGCTCCCACGATTCAAATAGAAGTAAATAACTCATCTTCTAATTCTAATAAGAGAAAAGAACCTACGAAAATGAACCAAACATATCTTTGGCATCTAAGGTTAGGTCATATTAACCTATGTAGAATTCAAAGGTTGATAGATGATGGACCTTTGGGTTCATTAGTGGTGGAAGATTTCCCAACCTGCGAATCTTGCTTGGAAGGTAAAATGACCAAGAATCCTTTTAAGGTCAAGGGGTATAGAGACAAAGATGTGTTGGAATTGGTTCATTCTGATTTGTGTGGTCCTATGTCTATCCAGGAAAGAGGTGGTTTTGAATATTTCATCTCTTTTATAGACGATTATTCAAGATATGGAAACATATACTTGATGCGCCGCAAGTCTGAATCTTTGACAGGTTCAAAGAATTCACGGATGATGTGGAGAAACATCAAGGTAAAATTATCAAGACACTACGATCTGATCGTGGTGGTTAGTACCTCTTGGGAGAGTTTAGGAATTACTTATCAGAGGCTGGGATTCAATCCCAATTGTCTGCACCTGGCACACCCCAGCAGAATGGTATAGCGGAGCGAACAAATAGGACTCTTATGGAGATGGTTAGATCGATGATGAGTTATTATGAGTTGCCAGATTCGTTTTGGGGGTATGCTCTATATACGACAGTGTATATTTTGAACTTGGTATCATCTAAATCAGTACCTTCTACTCCAACAAAATTGTGGAATGGGCAAAAGCCTAGTCTGAGACATATTCAGATTTAGGGGAGGCCAGCACATGTGATGAAGGCAAATACTGGTAAGTTGGAACCTCGTACAGAAGTACGCATGTTCATTGGCTATCCTAGAGGAACGAAAGGTCGTTTGTTTTATAGTTCTAGAGATCATAGGGTGATCGTTAGCACGAACTCCAGATTTCTAGAGGAAGACTAATTAATGAACCACAGACCCATGAGTAAGATGTTCTTGTGGAATTGAGAGGGGAAGTTACTACTTCAGTTCCACCGGTATAAGAGGATATACCATAAGTGACTACACCGTGTGTCACAGAGGATACACAGGTGATACCTCGTCGTAGTGGGAGGGTTGTTAGATAGCCTGATAGATTTATGTTCTTGGGAGAATCTTCTAATTTGGTCCATGGTGAACATGAACCTGATCCCTGGACATATGACGAGGCAATACAAGATAAAGATGCGGTATCTTGGAAAAGTGCAATGAATTCTGAGATAGAATTTATGGATTCAAATTAGGTCTGGGAGCTAGTAGAAAAACCCAATGGTGTAAACACTATTGGATGCAAGTGGATCTACAAAAGAAACAGAGGAATAGACGGGAAGACTGAGACCTTCAAAGCAAGGCTTGTTGCGAAAGGGTATACTCAGAAAGAGGGTATCGATTATGAGGAGACCTTTTTGCTGGTAATCATGCTTAAGTCTATCTAGATTCTCTTATGTATTGCTGCTCATATGGATTATGAGGTGTGGCAGATGGATGTCAAGACAACTTTCCTTAATGGATGTCTTGAGGAAAACATCTATATGAAGCAACCAGAGGGATTCATTGCAAAGGGCAAAGAGCATCTTGTGTGCAAGCTTAATTGGTCCATTTATGGATTAAAGCAAACTTCGAGATCTTGGAACATCCGCTCTGATGAGGTAATCCAGTCTTATAGATTTATTCAAAGTCCTGATGAGTCTTGTGTATACAAGAGATGTGACGGAAACGTTGTGGTATTTCTTGTACTATACGTAGTTGACATTTTGTTAATTGGCAAAAATGTCAAGGTGTTATCGGACGTAAGGGTATGGTTGTCCAAACAGTTTGATATGAAGGACTTGGGAGAAGTGGGACACATCCTTGGGAGCAGGAAACGGATGTTGTGATTGACTCAATCTTCATACATAGACACCATTTTTGCTCGTTTTAGCATGCAAACTCCAAGAAAGTTTTTCTACCTTTTAGGCATGGAGTTCCTTTATCTAAAGATATGTGTCCTAGAACATCAAAGGAGATAGAGGAGATGAAGGCAGTTTCTTATGCTTCGGCAGCAGAAAGCCTCATGTATGCTATGCTATGTACGAGACCGGATATCTACTTTGTCATTGGCATGGTTAGTAGTTATCATAGTAATCCAGAATAGAGATATTGGACTGCAGTCAAGCATATATTGAAGTACCTGAGAATGACTAGGGATTATATGCTGGTATACCAGGTAGATCAATTACTCCCTGTGGGTTACACAGATTCTGGCTTCCAATTAGATAGGGATAACAGTAAGTCTACCTCAGGTTTTGTGTTTACATTGGGAGGTGGAGCCATTGTATGGAGGAGTGTCAAGCAGAAATGCGTGGCGGACTCTACCATGGAAGCTGAGTATGTGGCAACCTCTAAGGCGGTAAAAGAAGTTGTATTGCTAAGGAACTTCTTGATGGATTTTGATATGATTCCTGGTTTGCCCAAAACTATCACAATTTATTGTGATAACAGTAGTGCAATTGCAAACTTGAAGGAACCACGAGCCCATAAGGTAAGTAAACACATAGAGCGCAAGTACCACCTAATACGAGAAATCATAAAGCGAGGAGAAGTTGCTGTGGACATGATTGCATCAGAGGATAACCTGACAGATCCTTTCACTAAGGCCCTTCTAGCGAGAGCTTTTGATAGGCATGTGGAGGGAATGGGAATCAGATGTATGGCAGTATGAGGACAACATAGTCTTTTAGTATAAGTGGGAGATTGTTGGGATGTATACTGAAAAGTCTATCTTTTGTATGAACATCTGTATTTTTGAAATAAGAATCACATGATCATTGTTTTCATATTTATGGTTTTGCATATTGTCTAATACATTACATTGCAGATAACATGGTGTGTGGTGTCATACGGGAGATCATGTTATCGACTACTTGTAAAAGTATAAGTATAGGCTCATAACCGAGATGATTTTGGACAAACCATTGTTATGGTTGTAGTGTGATTTGGTATTGGTTTGTCTTGACCATAGAATCACACTAGTACACTTTGTGTGTATTGAGCAGGACCGACGTAGAGGTGATTCAATTTATTGCTGACTACATAATTGAATAGGACCTTGAATATTAATATAAAAACGGGCACATGTACTTAGTATTTATTTCTTTGATTTACCAATGGGAGAGATTTATAGATTAAATCGATAGGCTCGGTAAGTTGGAAAATGATATTATTTACATGTTGTGTCATTTGTTGGTGCAATCAGCCCAGGTCACGATTGACCAGGACTCGAGTTTGACTCGAGTGATGTTTTGATTTTTCGACAAAAACATATGACAATGTAATTGTCATGGGAAAGTCCAAGTGGAACACTTGGCATTTGGTAAAGTCCAAGTTTTGAGTACTTGGCATGAAAAGTCCAAGTGGGACACTTGGCACATGAAAAGTCCAAGCATGGGTCTTGGCAAGGTAAAGTCCAAGTCATGGGTACTTGGCAAGAAAAGTTCAAGTGAGACACTTGGCGCAAGGAAAGTCCAAGTCATGGGTACTTGGCATTTGGGAAAGTCCAAGTCTTGAGTACTTGCCATGAGAAGTCCAAGCATGGGTCTTGGCAAATGAGAAGTCCAAGCATGGGTTTTGGCAAATGGAAAGTCCAAGCATGGGTCTTGGCATGGAAAGTCCAAGCATGGTCTTGGCATGAAAAGTCCAAAATGGGTTGGCAAAGGAAAGTCCAAGCTTGAGTCTTGGCATTTGAGAAGTCCAAGGGTTTGATATTGGCAGCGTAAAGTCCAAGCGGGAGTCTTGGCAGCATAAGACCAATGGTTGGCGGCATAAAGTCCAAGCGGAGTCTTGGCGGCGTAAGTCCAATGTGCCTTGGCGGTGTAGACACCGTTAGCATGACATAGCCGAGGGAAGCACCTGGAGGCTAGCGCGATGGATGAACAAGTCATGGATGACTTGGAGGGATCCGAGAGGCGTGAGGTTGATGGAGGTGGCTAGAAGGCTTAGGTCTAGGCTAAGGGTGGTCTAGCAAGTATGGGGGCACCATATTTGGGTTAAAACCGCATCCTTGAGGTTGGCAGTCGACTGGCATTATGGCCGGTTCGACTGCCGTGAGTCGACTTGAGTTCGACTTCCAGCTTGAGGCTGAAAATGCTCTGGTAGTCGACTGCCGAGGGATGGCGCGATCGCCAATGAGTGTCGAGCACGACGCCCATAGCCGATCGGGCGCCGACACGGCGCTGGGCCGACCGCCAAGAGATCCGGTGGAGTTTTTTCAGCGTGGATCGATCCGTTGTCTCACGACAACAATGGGCATCACCGACCGGGTGACTTATGGCAATGATCGATAGGCGTAAATCCAAACAACACAGGTTATAAAGGCAGCTCGGAAGGAGGGTTTTTGCAACCGATTTTCTTGGACGTTTTGAAGCGATTTGCTGCTGCAAATCAGGGCTTTCAAGTGCTAGCCCAAGGCAATCAACAAGCAAGCTTCTAAAGAGTTTTTGTAAAGTGTTCTTTACTTCTCTTATTGTATTTCTTCTTATATTTTCTTGTTGTATTTATATTATTGTTGTAATCTTATTGTAAGAGGTTTCTCCACCTCCGACTTGTGTCGAGAAGGAGTATTTATCATAGTGGTGTGTGATTGGCATCGCTAGGGTTCGTATGAACCCAATCCGTGGAGTAGGAACCGTTTCGGTTCCGAACCACGGTATATCTTTGTGTTTGCGTGTTGTATGTTCCGTTATCATTATTATTCTTGTTATTCCACTGCGTACTAACAAAATTTTAGATAAGCACGCGATCGAATTCCATCTTCCTACGGGCACATCGCTATTCACCCCTCCCCCCTCTAGCGGCATCAAATCTCCAACAATTGGTATCAGAGCCAGGTTGCTCTTCAACGGATTAACAACCGGGAGCAAGACGCTAGAGGAAAAGATGTAAGTTCAAGGACAATTGGGATGGGACATCAACACCCCAATTCTCTATTCCTTCTATGGACGAGAAGGTTTCAATTCTTGGAAGGTGAGAATTGAAGATTTTTTGATGATGAGAGACCTTGAGGAGTGGTCCGCGTTGATGGAAGGATTTGAATATCCTAAGGGACCAAAGGGAGTGTTTCTCAAGAAGAAGAGATGGAGTGAGGAGCAACTCCAACAATTCGATAAAAAGAAGAAGGTAATCAAATTCTTTTTTGATTTAAATCCTAATGATCTCTTGTGTAGCCTAGGTGACTACATGGATGCCAAGGAGCTATGGAGCGATTTGGCCAAGCTCCATGAAAGTCTATCGCCCGTCCAAGAAGAAGGACCATCACCCTCTCAAGCTCAAGAAGAATCATCCAAAGAGCTAGAGGATTCGGAGGTTGATAGGGAATCAACATCCGGATCAGAAGAGGTAGAAGTGATGGAAGAAGAGGAGACCTCCACCTCTAGGATAGAAGGGGAGGAGATTAGGGCATCCTCGATACCGGAGCAACAAGAAGAACCATCTACATCCGGTAGAGAGGAAGAGCAAGCTCAAGAATCCACTCCGACCACCACAACCACCTTAGGTAACTCAAGCATGTCAATTAATAATAAAATGAATATTATATGCTTTGAGTGTAGGGAGAAAGGACACTACAAGAGTAAGTGTCCTAAACGGGTTAAGAAGACTCCACCCGTGCCAAAAGTCAAGGAGACCGGTGCCTCAATGAAAAAGAGCAAGGAGCAAGTGATTTGCTTCAATGTCAACTCACCGGGTCCACACGAGTCAATGCCCGAAGGGGGAGAAGAAAGGGCAAAGGGGAGCATCACAAGTAGGGGGAGCTACTAAGGCTAACCCTAAGGTATATCAAGTTAATAATGCTCTTTCTTTAGTTAATAGACAAAAGCATGCTAGAAATTTCAATTCCCTAGCAATTTGCCATGAAAAGCATGCTAATAGAAATAAATACTTTTGTTTAGGAGCTAAAAATATTCACTTAGATAATAGGGAGAAATTTGAGACTAATGTCCCTAAAAACAACTTATCTAAGGACAAACCTAGGTTAAATAACTCTAGAAAATGTTTACCTAGGGAGACAATTAGAAAGGTGCAAGAGCACCTAGGTCTAAACCCTAAATGGACTAGGCATATGCCTAGGAAGTCCAATGCCCAAGATTTAATTCAAAATTCTAAAATCGGGCAATTAGAAAAGGAAAATCAAGTCTTGAGGTCAAGGCTTGGAAAACTTGAAAAGACCCTTAGGAATATACAAAACCAATTTAAAGGGTCAAATGGTCAATGTCAAAGGTCCAAAAGTCAAAGTCAACACCAAGGACCTAAGAGTCAAAAGTCAACCAAAGGCAAGCAGGTTTGGGTCACAAACCTAAGCCCAAGGTGACTTACCATAGTGTTCCATTAGATTATGGAACACTAACTAGGTCTAGGAAGACCAAGGTCAATAGGGAGGTTATCCCTAGAGTTGACCAAAGGGTGTGCCTAGTGGCTAGGGTTTCTAGGATACCTAGGGTGGCCACTAAGAAGGTTGCAAGGGGAGTTACCCCTAGAGTCAACCTATGTAAGACCCAAATGACCAAGGCTAATAAGCCTAGGAGGGTCATTAGGAAGGTATCTAGGGAGGTTATCCCTAAGGAATGCCTAATTAACCCTAGGATCTCAAATCGGTTTTGGGTTCCTAAGAGCGTGATTGATTCACGCTAGATGGGTTAGGGTGTGCCAACCTTGATTGGATGGGTAGTTAACTCAACCATTGTAAAGGTGGCATTTTAGGATATGTTCAAGGTTATGGTTACCTTGAAAATACATTTGAGCTTTAATCCTAAAAGATTTTAGGGTGTGCCAATGTTATTTGAGAAGCTTGATAAAATGATCAAATTGGCACAATTTAGGTTTAGAGGTTAGTGTGCCATTTTGGGTTTTTGACACACTTGGGAGAAAAATAGAAATATGGCAAAATATATCTAATTATATCAAATGACAATTAATATTAAAATTTGGGTATTACTATACCTATATATTTTATATGCCATGCCTTGTTTGCCATATAACATGCCATGACATCATGCTTATTTTTAATCATTCTATATGTCATGTACATGTTTAGGATTAAGGATTAAATGTCATGTGTTTTTAGATTTCATATTATGCCATGACATCATGATTATGAGCATGTGTTTATCTATATCATCTCTAATGCCATAATCATTCATGCATTTAAGATATTTTGATTGAAATTGATTTAAGGACAATGGCATGACTTAGAGTCTCATTTATAAGGGAATCAAGTAGGGTTGCCTTAGAGAATGCATGAACCCCTAGATTAGGATGAACAAAACCCACATCTCCCATCCAATTGACATGTATGTGTATTTATACACCTTAGATACATGTGAGATGCTAGGATATGAGTTAAGTTCAAGGTGCATAGTGTTTCCATCTAGATGAACTAGAACTCATCTTATATGACTTGTGGATCATTGGGAGAGCATGTGTACAAGTCATGTACATAGAGCCCAAGGAATATGATCCAAAATAAGGTTTTGAAAACATTTTAAAATCATTTTGAAAAACCTTGGTGAAGTCTATCTTTTGATAGCAATCACCATTGATGAAGTTGATACAAAATAGGGCCAAAACATTGAAAATTTCAATGGTTTTGAGTTTTGTATCAAATTCACTATTTTATGGGTAAAATAATTTTAAAATATTTTTCACCCATTGTTTTTGTCATAAGTATTATACGTATCAAATTTCGTGATTTTTTGATATACGTATAATTAGTTATGATTTTCTGAAATTGGATTCTGATAGCTGAATTTTGGAAAATTCAGCTACCAGTCGACTGCCATTGGTGGCAGTCGACTGATGTATGTGGCAATCGACTGATTACTGTCAGGAGTCGACTGCCAGGTCTGATTTCGGGTTAACAAGGTTTGTTTAGCCCATTTTCAGCCATGGTAAAGGTCCCTAACCACCCCTAACCCTAGGATATGCTTTGGGAAGCATTATGAAGGGTGAAATTTCATTGGATATGGATTTGGAGAGGTGTTAGGTCAATGTATCAATTTGAGGTGGTGGAAAGTTCAATGTTGAATTTCCAACCTTAATTTTGATGGTTTAGATTACCTATTGGCTTAGGGGCTTCCCAAGGACATTGTTGGTGCAATGGTCAAGGGGGAGCAAGCCTTTAGGGGGAGTTATCCATCTTGGGATGATGGATGTGTTTATTTCTCCTTGAAGAGGAGAAGTTATTGGGAGAGTATCATCAATTGGGAAAATTGATGGGTTTTTGATGCCCAATTTGGAAATTGGGTGAGTGAATAGGATTGCCTCTCTTGAGTGATATGAGACTTATCACTAGGACGATGGTAGGCATCCTAGATATTTTTAGGTCAAAAAAAGGGGGAGATTGTATGATCTCATTGGGACATGAGACATTGACCTCCTTGGAGAGATAACCTTTTTGATGTTAGTCAAAAAGGGGGAGAATGTTTGGGGGAGAACATTTAAATGAGAAGTCCAATGTTTGAGGGAGAACAGAGTGTTTACCAATTTGGGATAATTGGTAAGGGATTTGAGTTAGTGGTCTAACTCAAATGATTTGTTTGGTTTTTGTCAAACATCAAAAAGGGGGAGATTGTTGGTGCAATCGGCCCAGGTCACGATTGACCAGGACTCGAGTTTGACTCGAGTGATATTTTGATGTTTCGACAAAAACATATGACAATGTAATTGTCATGGGAAAGTCCAAGTGGAACACTTGGCATTTGGTAAAGTCCAATTTCTGAGTACTTGGCATGAAAAGTCCAAGTGGGACACTTGGCACATGAAAAGTCCAAGCATGGGTCTTGGCAAGGTAAAGTCCAAGTCATGGGTACTTGGCATGAAAAGTCCAAGTGAGACACTTGGCGCATGGAAAGTCCAAGTCATGGGTACTTGGCATTTGGGAAAGTCCAAGCCTTGAGTACTTGGCATGAGAAGTCCAAGCATGGGTCTTGGCAAATGAGAAGTCCAAGCATGGGTTTTGGCAAATGGAAAGTCCAAGCATGGGTCTTGGCATGGAAAGTCCAAGCATGGTCTTGGCATGAAAAGTCCAACATGGGTTGGCAAGGGAAAGTCCAAGCTTGAGTCTTGGCATTTGAGAAGTCCAAGGGTTTGATATTGGCAGCGTAAAGTCCAAGCGGGAGTCTTGGCAGCATAAGACCAATGGTTGGCGGTGTAAACTCCAAGCGGAGTCTTGGCGGCGTAAGTCCAATGTGCCTTAGCGGTGTAGACACTGTTAGCATGACATAGCCGAGGGAAGCACCTGGAGGCTAGCGCGATGGATGAACAAGTCATGGATGACTTGGAGGGATCCGAGAGACGTGAGGCTGATGGAGGTGGCTAGAAGGATTAGGTCTAGGCTAAGGGTGGTCTAGCAAGTATGGGGGCACCATATTTGGGTTAAAACCTCATCCTTGAGGTTGGCAGTCGACTGACATTATGGCCGGTTCGACTGTCGTGAGTCGACTTGAGTTCGACCGCCACGAGGTCAAAATGCTCGCAAATGACCGCCGAGGGATGGCAATGATCGCCCGAGTGTCGAGCAGAACGCCCGTGAGCCGATCGGGCGTCGACTACGCCATTGGCGATCGGCCGCCAATGTTGGCTGATCGCCAAGAGATTCGTTGGAGTTTTTCCAGCGTGGATCGATCCGTTGTCTCACGACAACAGTGACATCAGTCGATTGGTGACTTATGGCAGTCGACTGATAGGCGGAAATCCAGTCCGACGCAGGTTATAAAGGCAGCTCGGAAGGAGGGTTTTTGCAACCGATTTTCTTGGACGTTTTGAAGCGATTTGCTGCTGCAAATCAGGGCTTTCAAGTGCTAGTCCAAGGCAATCAACAAGCAAGCTTCTAAAGAGTTTTTGTAAAGTGTTCTTTACTTCTCTTATTGTATTTCTTCTTATATTTGCTTGTTGTATTTAGATTATTGTTGTAATCTTATTGTAAGAGGTTTCTCCACCTCCGACTTGTGTCGAGAAGGAGTATTTATCATAGTGGTGTGTGATTGGCATCGCTAGGGTTCGTACGAACCCAATCCGTGGAGTAGGAACCGTTTCGGTTCCGAACCACGTTATATCTTTGTGTTGTGTTTGCGTGTTGTATGTTTCGTTATCATTATTATTCTTGTTATTCCGATGCGTACTAACGAAATTGTAGATAAGCACGTGATCGAATTCCATCTTCCTACGGGCACATCGCTATTCACCCCCCCCCCTCTAGCGGCGTCAAATCTCCAACATCGTTGATTGTAGGAGGAAACCGTGCCCTATATATTAGGATGATGATGTCCCCTTGAGGAGATCATAAGATTCATCATGTAAACCCTGCTGGTGGACTTGGTCCAGTATGTGTAGGGATGTATACTGAAAAGTCTATCTTTTGTATGAACATCTTTACTTTTGAAATAAGAATCACATGATGATTGTTTGCATTTTATTATGGTTATGCATATTGTCTAATACTTTACATTGTAGATAAAATGGTGTGTGGTGTCACACGGGAGATCATGTTATCAGCTCCTTGAAAAGTATAAGCAAAGGCTCACAACCGAGATGGCTTTGGACAAACCATCGGAATGGTTGTAGTGTGATTCGGTATTGGTTTGTCTTGACCATAGAATCACACTAGTGCACTTTGTGTGTATTGAGCAGAACTGACTTAGAGGTGATTCGATTCATTGCTGACTACATAATTGAATCGAACCTCAGATATTATTATGTACATGCTCTTAATCCCGATATAATAACGGACACATATACTTAGTATTCATCTCTTTGATTTACCAATGGGCGAGATTTATAGATTTAATTGATTGGCTCGGTAAGTTGGGAGATGATATTATTTATATGGTGTGTCATTGATTATAGGAGGAAACCGTGTCCTATATATTAGGATGATGATGTCCCCTTGAGGAGCTCATAAGGTTTATCATGTAAACCCTGCAGGTGGACTTGGTCCAGAATGATGAAAAGGTTGAGTGGTACTACTCAAGAAGTTAGATGTTGATTAATTAATGGTCAGTAAATTAATTAATCGACGGACATTCGAGATCTTAAACACGGGGAGAAAATGTACAAATGATATATGGAGCCCATATTATCATATGGGGTTGGTGAGGTAGATCGATGATGATCCTTTAGTGGATTGGATTATAATTAGTGGATCGGACTTTATGTGGGCTTGATCCATGGGTGGCCAAGATCCAACTCCCCCTCATGGTCCCTATTGTAGCTTATTAACACCTCATGAAGCTTAGATCCAATGGATAGAAACAAAACTCTAGATCCAAAGGTAGAGATTAAATCTCTATGATCCGACGGCTGAGATTAAATCTCTAGATCCGACGGTTGAGATCAAATCCCTAGAACCAATGGTGGAGATTAAACCAAGGCTTATCCCTAACTCTATAAAAGGGTGGACTAGGGGTGGGCGGCAAAAAAATGAAGAGGAAAGGGGGCAATGGTTTTGGGCGGCAAGAGCAAGGGAGGTTAGGGTTTTGGGTGACCATAATTAAGGAAAGTTTTTCTTCTTCTTCTTCCTTTGGTGGCCGGCAACCATCTTCCCTAATCTCTGCTTGGCTTGGCCGGCGTCCACCATTCTCCCTTTCATCTATGGCTGATGATGGATGGGGATTAGGGCTTGTCCCTTGGGCAGCAACAAAATCCTAATTAGATTAGGATTGGGCTTGGGCGGCTAGGATTAGGGTTTTGGGATTAGATTGGCCGGCAACAAGAAGATGAAGCTCCTTTCTTCTTCTTCCTAAGGTTGTCCGGCCACTATCCTTGTTCCCTCTACCTTGGCCGGAGCTCAACCTATTCTCCTTCCTTTCATCCTTGGCCGGAAATTAGGAGAGCTTAGTTTAGGGTTTGGGTGGCAACAAGGAGGAGGATTGCTTTCCTTTCTCTTCTCCAAGTATTGGCCAGTGCCCATGTTCTTGTGTTTTCTCTTTTGGCCGGTATCCATACTCCATGTTCTCTTCCTTTTCCGGCGGCAACATCGAGTTTATTGACTTGGTGGCCGGTTCTAGATATGAAGATGTGTTTTGTTTTAGGATCTTCCTTTGTTCGGAGTGAACAAGGAAAGAAAGATTGGTGATCTAGGAGGCTTCGACTTTTGGTAGATCGTCGACCACACGACGTCCGAAAGGAGGAAGGACATACAATAGAAGATCAAGAGGTATAACAAGAGGTATAATCTTGTTTGTTTTGATTAGTGTTCTTTTGCATTATGTTTATAATTGCTTTTCAATTATATGCATGTTTTGTGTGGATAGTTACTTGCTTGTATTTGTTTTTCAACTATGAGCATGATATAAATCTGTATATGACTAAATAATACTTGGATCCCGAACGTAAACACAAAAACCGGCGATCCGAACATCATCTATTCCGCGGCTACTCGTATAATAGAGATTGGTCGCTTGAACAATGAGTTTGTTCAAGTGACCTCTCTAAACGAATAGCACGACGATGACTTCGTTGTTTGGGCAATCCCTTGTGTCTAGGATTAAATTTTTTAATCCGGGGACATCGATGCGATCGCCATGAACAAATGACCGAGGTGAAGTAGGAAGCGAAGTTTCCTCTCACGGACTCGATAAGCAAAACCCTTCAATTGGTATCAGAGCTTCCGGGCAAAACCCTCAATTGGTATCAGAACCAAGGTTTCTGGTTTTGTGTATTTAGGATTTGGTTAATTTTTATGCACTTTTCATATATTATATGTTCCGGATAATAGTAGGATATGCGTAGTTTAACTCTTTGGTTGCAGGCATAAGATTCGACTATTATGACCATATGTGTGTATGTGATTGTATGTGTATATTTTGTTGAATCCTCGTGGTTGACGAGGCTAGTATTTGATTTTTTGTGAATTAGATACGACATTGTTTAGCCATTCTTTATTTTAGTTTACTTTCAATCTAGATTTCATGCACACGACGTTGTGGAGTATACGATCGATGGATGTAAATTAAAATAGGTTTTAGTCTCGGCTCGGATCTCCGGATGGCTCGTACATGGCGTAGGAGGAGCGGATTAGAAGGTGATTTATAGGAGACATATTCAAGACAAAAGCCATAATAGTTGGAAAATAATTTAATTTTCATATTTATTGCTTATTGTTTGATATGCATGTCGTAGGCTAGAAAATTCCTCATTTTCAAATTACTAAGTGGGGGAGAGATATTTTTATAAATTCCCACAGCCTCCATTACGATTTGACAAGTGATGCAAACAAACTTGTGCGTCGGCTCTGAGTGCCTTCCTCCCCATCGGATGAGTTTGTTTGCGGATCACAAGGTCAAATATGGTTATAGGCAATTATCAAGGAGTGTGTGTACTTCCCCATCGTAAGGTACATAACCCGATATAATTACCTTGGTACCAAGTAATGGTGAACACTTAGATACAAATATAAGTATCCTCCCCATCGGAGTCATTGCTTTTATTTGTAGGGCCAAAGAGAAACCAACTATTAATTTTACTTGTCAAAAAGTTAGGTTGACAAGATAGTAAAATTAATGGGTAAAACCTCCTCTTACAAATGTAGAATTCTTATACATCCACACTATCGTGGCATACGATATTCTCGGTGTTTTGAGGTGTTGGTTGATTTTAAAATTTTATTGTTTGAGGAATCAATAATTTTTTGAAATCCAAAGTAATGATCTATGTGATTCTTAGGATTTTCAAAATGACTTTCAGTACACTTATTGTGATACTAAAGGAAAATAAGTTTACTGTACCCAAATGATGTTGATTGGAAAAGAATCTAGATATTGTCATAACTACTGAGGAGTACAAATATGTACTCTTCGAAGAGTGTGCTCCTAAGCCTAAGAATGAGCTGGAAGTCCTTGGAGCTGAGATCGATGGGGAAACCTAGGACGATATCATTCTCCAATCGACAGAAAGGCTTGCTCAGGCTCAGGCCATGGTTGCTCAGAAGGTTTCTACTTCTAAGCTAAAAGGCAAAAAGAAGAAGAAACAAGATGGAGCAAAGGTGGTGGGAGGATCTGAAGGCAAGTACTTCACTTGCAAGCAGGATGGACATTGGAAGAAGGACTGTCCCAATCCGAAGCAAGAACAAAGGTATATCCTTTGGTCTAGTCGTTGAAACATGGTTAGCGGTGTTATCTACCGGCACCTGGTGTGTAGATACGAGAGCCTCTAATCATGTTTGTAATTCTTAGCAAGGGTTCTAGGAAACCCAACGACGAGCTGAGGGATAGATTACCGTTTACTTGGGCAATGCCATAATGATGGCGGCTATTGCAGTGAGAGAAGTTTTATTTATCTTTTAAGAAAAATAAAACTTTGGTTCTGGAAAATTCCCTTTATGTACCTTTATTTAGAAAGAATTTATTTTAAGTTTCTAAATTGTTTATGGATGGATATTCTATTTCTTTTAATGACAGAGTTGTTATAAAAAGGAATAGGGAGAATATTTGTTCAGGTACATGTTGGGATCACTTCGTATAATCGTCGGCTCTCATGTCCCCGGATTAAAATTTTCACTAATGAAAATTAATCCGGATGGGATAAGTTTCCTAATCACAACAAATTCGTCGTCGTGCTAACGACTCGAGCAATCGCTTGAACAAACTTGTTGTTCAAGCAATCAACTCTTCTAGTCGGTTAGCCGCGGAAGAGACGATGGACGGATCGCCGATTTTTGTGTTTATCTTCAGGGTCCATGATTATACAAATACATATGGATGTAGACATGTATAATAAACACATACAAACATATTAAAAAGAACATGCAAAGATCAATAATAAAAGTTGTAAAACTTTTATACCTCTCAATCTTCTATCGTATGTCCTAACCTCCTTGTAGACTTCGTGTGGGCGAAGATCCTCCACACGATGAAGCTTCCTAGATCACGTTCTTCCCTTCCTTGCTTGCTCCGAACAAAGAGAAGAACCAAAAAAAACTCCTCCTATCTAGAACCGAGCACCAAGCCAAGGAGTTTGATATAGCCGCCGGCCAAGGAGAAGATGAAAAATAGGTTGAGCGCCGGCCACGGTAGAGGGGAAGATGGAGTGGGCGCCGGCTACACCTTAGGAAGAGAAAGGAAGAAAACCCTAATCTCCCACCTTGTTGCCACCAAAGCCAAAACCTTAACCTTAATCCTTTGGGTGCCGGCCAAAGCAAGGAGGGAGATGGAGTGGGCGCCGACTACACCTTAGGAAGAGAAAGGAAGCAAACCCTAATCTCCCACCTTGTTGCCGCCCACTCCACAAGCCAAACCCTAGCCGCCCAAGGGACAAACCCTAATCTCTCCTTGGATTTCATGCCGCCCAAACTCTTGAGAGGAAAAACCCTAATCTTCCAAGCATTAGGTTGCTGCCCAAGCCTTAGGCCTCTATTTATAGAGTTGGGCTTAAGCCTCCTTTAATTTCCACCGTCGAATTTAGGTATTTAATCTCCACCGTCAGATCAAGGGTTTCATCCCAACCGTCATATATAGGGTTTCATCCCAACCGTCGGATCTAGGGTTTCATCCCATCCGTCGGATCTAGAGATTTAATCTCAACCGTCGGATCTAGAGATTTAATCTCAACCGTCGGATCTAGAGTTTTATGTTCCATCATTGGATCTAGGCTCCATGAGGTTTATGTTAGGCTACGATAGGGACCATGAGGAGGAGTTGGATCTTGGCCACCCGATGGATCGGAACCACACAAACTTGATCCATCAATGATGTTCCATTCTACTAGAGGATCATCATTGAATTATCTCACCAACCCCCATAAATTAATATGGGCTCCATACATTATTTTTACATCCATCTCCCCGTGTTTAAGATATCGAATATTCGTCAATTAATTGATTTACTGACCATCTATCAATTAACATCTAACTCCTCGAGTAGTACCACTCAACCTTATCATCATGTTGACTAAGTCAACCTGCAGGGTTTACATGATGAACCTTATGAGCTCCTCAAGGGGACATCATCAACCTAATATATAGGACATGGTTTCCTCCTATAATCAACGACACACCATATAAATAATATCATTTCCCAACTTACCGGCCATATTGATTTAATCCATAGAAATCTCACCCTTTGGTAAATCAAAGAAATAAATACTAAGTACATGTGCCCGTTATTATATCGGGATTAAGAGCATGTACAACATAATATCCGAGGTCCGGTTCAATATTGTAGTCAGCAATAAATTGAATAACCTCTATGTCGGTCCTGCTCAATACACCTAAGTGTACTAGTGTAACTCTATGATCAAGACAAACCAATACCTAGCTACATTACAACCATGCCAATGGTTTGTCCAAAACCATCTTGGTTGTGAGCCTCTACTTATATTCTACAAGGGACTGATAACATGATCTTTTATGCCACACCAAGCACCATGTTATCTACAATATAGAGTATTAGAAAATCTGTACACATATAATAAATATAAAGTGCATAACAATGATCATGTGATTCTTATTTTAAAAATAGACAATTATTCAAGGTATGGATACATTTACTTGATGCGCCGCAAGTCTGAATGCTTTGACAGGTTGAAAGAATTCAAGTCTGATGTGGAGAACCGTCAAGATAAAAGTATCAAGACACTACGATCTGATCGTGGTGGCGAGTACCTCTTGGGAGAATTTAGGAGTTACTTAACAGAGGCTGGGATTCAATCCCAATTGTCTGCACCTGGCACACACCAGCAGAATGGTGTGGCGGAGTGAAGGAATAGGACTCTTATGAAGATGGTCAGATCGATGATGAGTTATTCTGAGTTACCTGATTCGTTCTTGGGTTTGCTCTTGAAACAGCAGCACACATTCTGAACTTGGTTCCATCTAAGTCAGTACCCTCTACTCCCACAAAATTGTAGACTGGGCGAAAGCCTAGTCTAAGACATATTCGGATTTTGGGTAGTCCAGCACATGTGCTGAAGGGAGATGCTGGTAAGTTGGAATCTCGTACATAAGTACACTTGTTTGTTGGCTACCCTAAGGGAACGAAGGGTGGTTTGTTCTATAGTCCTAGAGATCAGAAGGTGATCGTGAGTAGGAATGTCAGATTTCTAGAGGATGACTATGTGATGAACCACAAGCCCACAAGTAGGATTGTTCTTGAGGAGTTGACAGGGGAATTCCCGACTTCAGTACCACCGGTACAAGAGGAAATACTACAAAGTCACTGCACCGCGTGTCACAGAGCATACATAGGAGGCACCTCGTCGTAGTGAGAGGGTTGTTAGACAACCCGTGAGATTCATGTTCTTGGGAGAGTCTTCGGACTTAGTCCCTGGTAAACATGAACCTGATCCCTGGACATATGACGAGGCACTCCAAGATAGAGATGTGGTATCTTGGCAAAGAGCGATGAATTCACAGATAGAATCTATGGATTCTAATCATGTCTGGGAGCTAGTAGAACCACCCGATGGTGTGAAAGCCATAGGATGCAAGTGGATCTACAAGAGAAAGAGAGGAGTAGACGGGAAGGTTGAGACATTCAAAGCTAGGCTTATTGCGAAAGAGTATACTCAGAAAGAGGGTATCGATTATGAGGAGACCTTTTCGCTGGTAGCTATGCTTAAGTCTATCTAGATTCTCTTATCTATTGCTGCTCATGAGGATTATGAGATTTGGCAGATGGATGTCAAGACAACTTTCCTTAACGGAAGTCTTGAGGAAAACATCTATATGAAGCAACAAGAGGGATTCATTGCAAAGGGCAAAAAGCATCTTGTGTGTAAGCTTAATCGGTCCATTTATGGATTGAAGCAAGCTTCTAGATCTTGGAACATCCGCTTTGATGAGGTAATCCAGTCATATGGATTTATTCAATGTCCGGATGAGCCTTGTGTATACAAGAGATGTGATAGAAACGTAGTGGTATTTCTTGTACTATACGTAGATGACATTTTGTTAGTTGGAAACAATATCAGAGTGTTATCAGACGTAAGGGTATGGTTGTCCAAACAGTTTGATATGAAGGACTTGGGAGAAGTGGGACACATCCTTGGGATCAAGGTAATAAGGGATCGCAAGAAAAGGATGTTGTGCTTATCTCAAGCTTCATACATTGACACTATCCTTGCTCATTTTAGCATGCAGAACTCCAAGAAAGGTTTTCTACCTTTCAGGCATGGAGTTCCTTTATCTAAGGAGGTGTGTCCTAGATCATCTGAGGAGATAGAGAAGATGAAGGCGGTTCTTTATGCTTCGACAGTAGGAAGCCTCATGTATACGATGCTATGTACGAGACCCGATATCTGCTATACCGTGGGCATGGCCAGTAGATATCAGAGTAATCCAGGACAGGGACATTGGACTGCGGTAAAGCATATATTGTAGTGCCTGAGAAGGACTAGGGATTATATGCTAGTTTACTGGGCAGACCAATTACTCCCTGTGGGTTACAGGGATTCTGATTTTCAATTTGATAGGGAGAACAGTAAGTCTACCTCGGGTTTTGTATTTACTTTGAGAGGTGGAGCCATTGTATGGAGGAGTGTCCAGCAGAAATGCGTGACAGACTCTACCATGGAAGCGATGTGATTCTGGTTTGCCCGAACTATCACAATTTATTGTGATAATAATGGTGCGATTGCAAACTCGAAGGAACCACGAGCCCATAAGAGCGAGTAAACACATAGGCGCATGTACCACGATCACGAGAGATCGTAAGCGAGGAGAAGTTGTTGTCGCCAAGATTGCATCGAGAGGATAACACGGATCCATTCACTAAGACCCTTCTAGCGAGAGCTTTGATAGGCATGTGGAGGGAAGGGGAATCAGATGTATGGCAGTGTGATGACAACATAGTCTTTTAGTATAAGTGGGAGATTATTGGGATGTATACTGAAAGCCTAGCTCTTTTTGTATGAACATTTTTATTTTGAAATAAGAATCACATGATCATTCTTATGCACTTTATATTTATTATATGTGTGCATATTGTCTAATACTCTACATTGTAGATAACATGGTGCTTGGTGTGGCACAGAAGATCATGTTATCAGTCCCTTGTAGAATATAACTAGAGGCTCACAACCAAGATGGTTTTGGACAAACCATTGGCATGGTTGTAGTGTAGCTAGGTATTGGTTTGTCTTGACCATAATGTTACACTAGTACGCTTAGGTGTATTGAGAAGGACCGACATAGAGGTGATTCAATTTATGGCTGACTACATAATTGAATCGGACCTCGGATATTATGTTATACATGCTCTTAATCTGGATATAATAACGGGCACATGTACTTAGTATTTATTTCTTTGATTTACCAAAGGGTGAGATTTCTATGGATTAAATCAATATGCCCGGTAAGTTGGGAAATGATATTATTTACATGGTGTGTCGTTGATTATAGGAGGAAACCGTGTCCTATATATTAGGTTGATGATGTCCCCTTGAAGAGCTCATAAGGTTCTTCATGTAAACCCTGCAGGTTGACTTAGTCAACATGATGATAAGGTTGAGTGGTACTACTCGAGGAGTTAGATGTTAATTGATTGATGGTCAGTAAATCAATTAATTGACGGACATTCGATATCTTAAACACGGGGAGATGGATGTAAAAATAATGTATGGAGCCCATATTAATTTATGGGGGTTGGTGAGGTAATTCAATGATGATCCTCTAGTGGAATGGAACATCATTGATGGATCAAGTTTGTGTGGTTCCGATCCATCGGGTGGCCAAGATCCAACTCCTCCTCATGGTCCCTATCGTAGCCTAACATAAACCTCAG
The DNA here is from genome assembly GCA_025175895.1 of Wurfbainia villosa. Taxonomy (NCBI): domain Eukaryota; kingdom Viridiplantae; phylum Streptophyta; class Magnoliopsida; order Zingiberales; family Zingiberaceae; genus Wurfbainia; species Wurfbainia villosa. The sequence goes on from CM045995.1 coordinate 32,785,268, forward strand.
GGAGCCTAGATCCAATGATGGAACATAAAACTCTAGATCCGACGGTTGAGATTAAATCTCTAGATCCGACGGTTGAGATTAAATCTCTAGATCCCACAGATGGGATGAAATCCTAGATCCGACAGTTGGGATGAAACCCTAGATCCGATGGTTGGGATGAAATGCTAGATCCGACGGTGGAGATTAAATCCCTAGATCCGACGGTGGACATTAAAGGAGGCTTAAGCCAAACTCTATAAATGAGGGCTAAGGCTTGAGCGGCAACCTAATGCTTGGAAGATTAGGGTTTTGCCTCTCAAGAGTTTGGGCGGCAAGAAATCCAAGGTGGGATTAGGGTTTGTCCCTTGGGCGGCTAGGGTTTGGCTTATGGAGTGGGCGGAAACAAGGTGGGAGATTAGGGTTTGCTTCCTTTCTCTTCCTAAGGTGTAGTAGGCTCCCATCCATCTTCTTCCTTGCTTTGGTCGGCGCCCAAAGGATTAAGGTTAGGGTTTTGGCTTGGGCGGCAACAAGGTGGGAGATTAGGGTTTGCTTCCTTTCTCTTCCTAATGTGTAGCCGGCGGCCACTCCATCTTCCCCTCTACCTTGGCCGGCGCTCAACCTATTCCTCCTCTTCTCCTTGGCCGGCGACTATATCATGCTCCTTGGCTTGGTGGTCGGTTCTAGATAGGAGAAGGAGTTTTGTTTGGTTCTTCTCTTTGTTCGGAGTGAGCAAGGAAGGGAAGAACGTGATCTAGGAATCTTCAACTTGTGGAGGATGTTCGCCCACATGAAGTCTACAAGGAGGTTAGGACATACGATAGAAGATCGAGAGGTATAAAAGTTTTACAACTTTTATTATTGATCTTTGCATGTTCTTATTAATATGTTTGTATGTGTTGATTATACATGTCTACATCCATATGTATTTGTATAATCATGGACCCTGAAGATAAACACAAAAACCGGCGATCCGTCCGTCGTCTCTTCCACGGCTAACCGACTAGAAGAGTTGATTGCTTGAAAAACAAATTTGTTCAAGCGATTGCTCAAGTCATTAGCACGACGACGAATTGGTTGTGCTTAGGAAACTCATCCCATCCGGATTAATTTTCATTAGAGAAAATTTTAATCCGGGGACATGGGAGCCAACGAGTATACGAAGCGATCCCAACAGTACATTGATAGGAAATTTATACACACTTGAACCAAAATCTCCCACGTTGCAAATTTAAGTTAATAACTCATATTCTAATTCCAATAAGAGAAAAGAACCTTCGAAGATGAACCAAACATATTTTTGGCATCTTAGGCTTGGTCATATTAACCTAAGCAGAATTCAAAGGTTGATAGCTGATGGACCTTTGGATTCATTAGTGGTGGAGGATCTCCCAACCTGTGAATCTTGCTTGGAGGGTAAGATGACCAAGAGGCCTTTTAAGGCCAAGGGGTATAGAGCCAAAGATGTGTTAGAATTGGTTCATACTGATTCGTATGGTCCTATGTCTATCCAGGCAAGAGGTAGTCTTGAATATTTCATTTTTTTCATATATAATTATTCAAGATATGGATGACACTACAATCTGATTGTGGTAGTGTGTACCTCATGGGATAGTTTAGGAATTACTTATCAGAGGCTGGGATTCAATCCCAATTGACTGCACCTGGCACACCCCAATAGAATGGTGTAGTAGAGCGAAGGAATAGGACTCTAATGGAGATGGTTAGATCGATGATGAGTTATTCTGAATTGCCAGATTCATTTTGGGGATATGCTCTAGATACGGCGGTGTACATTCTGAACTTTGTTCCATCTAAATCAGTGCATTCTACTCCCACAGAGTTGGAGTCCAGCACATGTGCTGAAGGCAGATGCTGGTAAGATGAAACCTCGTACAGAAGTACGCATGTTCGTTGGGTATCCTGGAGGAACGAAGGGTGGTTCGTTTTGTAGTCCTAGAGATCATAGGGTGATCGTTAGCACGAACGCCATATTTCTAGAGGAAGACTATGTGATGAGCCACAAGCCCAAGAGTAAAATTGTTCTGGGGGAATTAAAAAAAGGAAGTCACATCTTCAGTACCACCAGTACAAGAGGGCATACCACAAGTCACTGCACCGCATGTCACAGAGGATACACAAGTGATACCTCGTCATAGTGGGAGGGTTGTGAGGCAGCCTGATAGATTCATGTTCTTGGGAGAATCTTCTGATTTGGTCCCTAGCAAACATGAACATGATCCCTAGACATATGACGAGGCAATACAAGATAAAGATACAGTATCTCAACAAAGAGCATCTTGTATGTAAGCTTAATCGGTCCATTTATAGATTGAAGCAAGCTTCAAGGTCTTGGAACATCCATTTTGATGAGGTAATCCAGTCATATGGATTTATTCAAAGTCCGGATGAGTCTTGTGTATACAAGAGATGTGACGGAAACGTAGTGATATTTCTTGTACTTTACGTAGATGACATTTTGTTGATTGACAACAATATCAAGGTGTTATCGGATGTAAGGGTATGGTTGTCCAAACAGTTTGATATGAAGGACTTGGGAGAGGTGGGACACATCCTTGGGATCAAGGTTATAAGGGATCGCAGTAAAAGGATGTTGTTCTTATCCCAAGCTTCATACATAGACACGATTTTGGATCGTTTTAGCATGCAGAACCCCAAGAAGGGTTTTCTACCTTACAGGTATGGAGTTCTTTTATCTAAGGAGATGTGTCCTAGAACATCTGAGGAGATAGAGGAGATGAAGGCGGTTCCTTATGCTTCGGTAGTAGGAAGCATCATGTATGCAAAGCTATGTATGAGACCAGATATCTGCTTTACCGTGGGCATGGTCAGCAGATATCAGAGTAATCCAGGACAGGGACATTGGACTGCGTTAAAGCATATATTGAAGTACCTGAGAAAAACTAGGGATTATATGCGGGTTTATCGGGCAGACCAATTACTCCCTGTGGGTTACACGGATTCCGACTTCCAATCTGATAGGGATAACAGTAAGTTTACCTCAAGTTTTGTGTTTACTAAAAGAGGTGGAGTCATTGTATGTGTTAGTAATATATGAGAGATGTCCTAAGGCAATTACCTTATGTATGAACCATTTATATGATAAATGAAGATTCACTATTTGAGTATACATGGTTTCATGTATTTGATTGGATCATAAACTCATTTACTGAATGTCCGCGATACAACTCACAGCATGAGAGAATTTGTGATTGGATCACAACTAGTGAGTATCTCTACATGTGTAATTGTGATGTATCGGAATTATCCCTAGTCGATGAATTAATGGATTTGGACACCATCAATTCTGTCGAGACTAGCATGAGGTATACTCCTTGGTGTATCCAAGCAGCTGATTCTCACTGGCTGGAGACATTATGATGTCCATAGTTAATCGTGGATGATAGTTATGGTAACTAGTTCATTGGAGTGACCAGCCATAAGACTTCATATGGTTCTCTGCATATATAGATATGTCAATGAAGTTCTTACTGTAGCTTAAGTGCGATGTCCTTTTGACTTGCGGTATTCAAGTCATCTTGATCATAAAGACTTATGCTTTAACATCTTAAGCAAGCATCTCTGAGGAGATGTGGACCCGGGATGATTGGGTATAAGTCGAAATGATCGAAGGTGTTTTAATAGCCTATAAAGGATTCACCACTCCTTGCGAGGATATGTATACCCATGGCCTCTCGTCGGATTGTTACTAAAGTCTTTGGCCAAAGCATTACATGTTTAGAGTAAGATACTCTTCGATACTTATGCAGTAACTAGAATCCGTAGGACGAGGAAATGATACTTGGGCTAGGTATGACGTAGTCAGCCTAGCGGAGACCAACACTATAGACTATGTTCTGAACCAAGTGGGTATAAGATGAGTGAAGGGAATGGGGCACGATTCATTCGAGCTGCTGAAGGGTTTCAGAAATAGTTCTGGATCAACCGTTGATCTTTTCGGTTAATTGGGGATCATGATGTACTACTAGGTGCCACTCATGATTATTCTATAATTAATGGTTAATTATAGACATCCAACATAAACCGAGAACCTATTTGGTCACACGCACAACGAGCGTAATCCGAAAAATTTAAAACGAGCTTGAGAATGAGATTCTCAGACTGAGAGGAACTAAGTTTGGTTGGACCAAACAAGAAGTGAGCATGAAATCGTTTCAGTCGCAATGGAAGTGTGGATGGGTCGTGTCTTATGAATACATAATGGATGAACCAAAATGGTTTGATTCTAATCCAATGGAGGAGAATAAACCAAAGTGTTTGGTTTATTTTAAACGAATGAACCAAAGTTGGTTCGGTTTGTTTTAACTTAAAATAAACCATCATGGTTTGGTTTATTTTAACTTATATTAATGGAGCGGGTTAACGGGCCTTATGGTTATGATCCAATAACCATTAAGAGAATTAGTTCTCTATAAAAGTGGGCTTAAGGGTTTGTTAAGCCCTAATCCAAAAACCCTAACCTAGAGTTGCCGCCCACCTCTCCCCTTTGAAGAAGTCGGCGCCAACCCTAGTGCTGCCGCCCCTTCTCCTCCAACCGGCGACCAGCTGCTGCCGTCTTCTCCACTTGTCGGCGTCGAGCTGCTGTCGGAGGAGCTCCGGTGATCTCCCTTGGGTTCGGTAATAAGGTGAGCTTCCACCTTTCCTTTGGCCAGCCCCTACTCCTCCACCAAAAGCTGTCCAGTTTTCTGGACAGCTTGTTTCCCTCTCGTCGGAGCGTCGTTTGGACAACGTTTGGAGCTCCTACAGTGGTAGCCTTGCCGGGGATTCGATCTCCGGTAATCCTCATAGGTGGAGGACGAAGGATTCGTCAAACGGTTGACGAATACCTCTCCGGAGAAGCGAGTTTTGAGGACTCATTTTTAGATCCGAATTTGGATTCGGATCGTGATCTTCTCTCGATCACATCGTCTTCAACACGAGGCTAGTAACCCGTACGAAGATGAGGCTCGTGACTTGGTGAAGTCATCCCGAAGATACTCGGCGTGGATACGGATAGAGACGATTCTAGTGAGGATCGTTCCGGTTGGTGCATTTCCCGCTACAAGTGATACGTAAGGTATACGTAGTTAAATTTCCTTTTATTGCAAAATTTAAATTTACAGTTATGTCTACACATATTGTACTATGCATGTGTGTGGTGTGTGTGTTGTAATAAATGTAGATTTATTATTTTTATTCCTTCCGTTGTGCACAAGTTTTCGAAACATGTTCGAACACACACTCGTCGCGGTGCCGGAAACCCAACAGTGGTATCAGAGCCCCGGTTGTCTTTCGACATAATCATAAAATTGTTTTGCGATAGTCATAATGATATTTCTGGAAATTTTCTACTTTTGTAAAGTTAGAAGTATTTATGAAAATTTTTCAATTTTGGAAAGTCTAGAAGTATTTATTGAAATCTTCCACTTTTTGAAAGTTGGAAGTATTTATGGAAATTGATATTTTCCATAAATAAAATATTTGATTAGATTTTGAAAATTTGTTTCGTAATTTAATCATGATTTGATTTGGGAAATCAAATTTTAAAATATTTTATTTCCATAAGTAGTTTTGATGATTTAGGAAATTGGTTTCCTAAATTGACTTTCCTTAATCAACTATTTCGAAAAATAAAATATGTGATTAGATTTGGAAATTTGTTTCCTAATTTAATCATGATTTGATTTGGAGAATCAAATCATAAACATATTTTATTTCCATAAATAGTTATGACATATAAGGAAATATTGTACATGACATAATTGTATGCCATGTAATTGCATTAGATGCATATCATTATGCCATGCGTGTCGTGACATGTAGATGTATTCCATGTATGTCATGCCATGTAGATAATAGTTATTTGCATGCAAAGAGTATGAGACATAAAAACCCTAACTCAATATTAAAGCCTACACCTTCCATTAATATGGTTAGAACCAGAGTTCCGTTTCTTATTTGGGTTGTTGGACTCTCTCCAAGCCCGGCTTGAACCCGAACATGTTTAAACCATGGAATAGTTTAATACTAATATGGTAAGAGTCAGAGGTCAATCGTTATCTTTGGTTGTTGGACTCTCTCCAAGCCGGGCTAATTGGTTGAATGCGCTCTAACCATATTAAAACTATTTCTTGATTAATGGGTCGGCTTTAACCTGGAGCATCGGCTTGTTGGACTCTCTCCAAGGTCGATGTAAAGGGAGGTGAAGTTGGGTGCTATGCATATGATGCATACTTGTTAATGTGTTAACAACCCGATGTATGTGTGAACATTCAATTAGTTGATAGCACATTGTGATAGTTGCATATACGTGATATGCAATCGGTATATTTGATACCTACCATCGTAGTTATGAATGGCTTGTTGGACTCTCTCCAAGGTTGTCCATATCTATGATGGATATCATCCGATTCGGAGATGGACCTACGATCTCCCGAATTGATTTTGGGGTTTTTGAAATTCAAAAAATGAATGGGATTTATAAATGTATATTGATGTATTTTAAAATCATCTTTCTCATATATGCTCATTTTGTATTTCTAAGATTGATCATGATGTTTTTGAATTTGCGTTCCATTTTGGATTCGAATAAATTGACTGGGCTAAACTTCTTGGACTGGCTTAGAAACTTGAGAATTGTTCTCAAGGTTGAAAAGCTTGCAAATGTCCTCGAAGCGCCTCTTCTCGCCCATCCTAGTGACAATGCAACTCTGGACCAATTGTTGGCCTATCAGAAACATGTGAGTGATTCTGAACAAGTGAGTTGCATCATACTAGCCACAGTGATACCTGAGCTGCGGAAGTAGCATGAGCATATGGATGCTCATACCATAATCTTTCATCTTTATGAGTTGTTTGATGAGCAAGTGAGATTCGAAAGGTTCGAAGTCTCCAAGCTCCTCTTCACCTCTGAGATGCAAGAAGGTTCATTTGTGGTACTGCTCAACATGTTGAAGACTGTGGAGCCTTCTGAGAAGCATGAGCAGGGGACGGTGCTATTAGTTGATTCCTCGAAGAAAGATTCTAAGAGAAAGTCAAAGGAATAGCAAAAGGGGAAGAAAAAGGCTAAAAAGGCAGAACCAGCTCAAAAGGGCACTTGCCATTATTATGGCAAGTAGGGCCATTGGCGAAGAAATTGGAAGATTTATCTTGAGTCTGTGAAGAAGAATAAAGTATAAGATGCTCCATCTTTTTCATATATCTTCGTTATTGATTGTCATTCTATCTCCTCAGACACTTGGGTATTGGATACTGGGTGTGGCTCACATATATGTAATGACATACATGGGCTAAGGAATAGAAGAAGACTCGTCAAGGGAGAGTCAAATTTACGTGTTGGGAATGGAGCAAAGGTTGCTGCACTCGCCATCGGAACGTATTTGTTGAAACTCCATGTAGGACTTGTCTTAGGACAATTGCTTTTATGTTCCTTCGTTGATAAAGAACATCATTTCTATTTCTTGTTTAAATAGAAATGGGTACCATTTGACTTTTAGTAACAATTGTTGTTACATAACTTTGAATGGAGTTCTTTATGGGACTGGAACTTTAAGCAATGGGGTTTATACGTTGGACGTATCCAGTGACATTTTCAATATCGAAGTGAGCAACAAGCGTGCTAGAAAGGATAATCAAATAGACTCCTACATGTGGCATTGTCATCTTGGCCATGTAAGCAAAAAACGCATATCCGAATTACACCGATGTGGAATTCTGGAATCGTTTGAATTGGATTAATATGATACATGTGAATCATGCTTAAACGACAAGATGACTAAGTTACCTTTTTCAGGAAAAGGTGAACGAGTGGGAGAGTTACTAGGTCTAATACATACTAATGTATGTGGACCTATGTCAACTCAAGCTTTAGGAGGCTATAGCTATTTCATTACCTTCACCGATGATCACTCACGGTTTGGGTATGTGTTCTTGATGAAACACAAGTCTGAAACCTTTGAAAGGTTCAAAGAATTCAGAAATGAAGTAGAGAAACAACATGACAAGAGTATTAAAATACTTCGATCGGATCAAGGTGGTGAATACTTAAGTCAAGAGTTTCTTGATTATCTAAGAGACAATGACATATTATCTCAATGGACTCTACCATATACACCACAGCATACTGGTGTATCTGAGAGGCTTAACCGGACCTTGTTAGACATGGTCGGGTCAATGATGAATCATGCGAATCTTCCCAAGTCCTTTTGGGACTATGCACTTCAGACAGCTGTTTACTTGTTAAACAGAATGCCAACCAAGGTAGTCTATACTACTCCATATTAGATATGGAATGGTAAGAAACCTCATGTATGTTACTTTAAGATATGGGATTTTCAAGCTTATGTGAAGCGGACTATATCAGACAAATTGGATGCTAAGTCTGATAAATGTCTATTTATTGGATACCCTAAGGAAACAAGGGGTTACCAATTCTATCATCCTGTGGAACAAAAGGTGTTTGTTTCAAGGCATGCTGTGTTTCTAGAGAAAGAGTTTCTCTTGCAAGAAAACAGTGGGAGTGTCGTCGAGCTTGAGGAGGCTCGAGAGACTCAAATAGACATTGATGAGATACCTGGTGAAGTACAACAGCCGATAACACATAGTGATGAGCAATCGGCTGGACCTACTATAACACCACATCTTCGTAGATCTGGTAGAACACTCAACATTCCTGAGAGATATGGATTTCTCGTAAGTGAATCGAACGACGTGTTACTCATTGGTGATGAGGAGCCTACCAGTTATGAAGAAGTGCTGACAAGTTCAGAAAGGGATAAGTGGCTTGAAGCCATGAAGTCGGAAATGAATTCCATGTATGAAAACCAAGTTTGGAACTTGGTTGACCCACCTGAAGGCATCAAGCCTATAGGGTGCAAGTGGGTTTTCAAGAAGAAAATCGATATGGATGGTAATGTGATTACCTATAAAGCTAGATTAGTGGCGAAAGGATATCGTCAAAAACAAGGTGTTGATTATGACGAAACCTATTTGCCTGTAGCTATGCTTAAATTCATTCGGATGCTCCTGGCCATAGCGGCTCATTATGATTATGAGATATGACAGATGGATGTGAAAACAGCTTTCCTTAATGGAAACCTGCTCGAGGACGTGTATATGATACAACCTAAGGGTTTCACATCGGTTGATAAAACCAAGGTATGCAAATTGCGACAGTCCATATATGCATTGAAGCAAGCATCCAAGAGCTGGAATATCTGTTTTGATGAGACGATCAAAAAGTTTGATTTCTCACAAAATCCAGACGAACCTTGTGTGTACAAGAAGGTTAGTGGGAGTGCAGTCGTGTTCCTAGTATTGTATGTCGATGACATGTTACTTATAGGAAACAATGTTACAATCTTACAGTCAGTTAAGGTTTGGTTATCCAAGACATTCTCCATGAAAGACCTGGGAGAAGCAACCTACATCCTCGAGATTAAGATCTATAGAGATAGATCGAAACGGTTGCTTGGTCTTTCGCAGTCTACATATATAGACCGTTACTAAAGAGGTTTAGCATGTCGGAATCCAAGAAAGGTTTCCTACCCATCAGGCATGGGGTACACCTTTCGAAGTCTATGTGTCCGCGCACAGAAGATGAGAGGATTTGCATGAGTAAGATTCCCTATGCATCCGCAATAGGATCTATCATGTATGTTATGTTATGTACGAGGCCCGATGTATCGTATGCTCTGAGTATCACGAGCAAATACCAGTCTGATCCAGGAATGGATCATTGGGTGGCTATTAAGATGATCCTTAAGTACTTAAGAAGAACTAAGGATGTGTTCCTAATATATGGAGAAGGGGACATGGTGATATGCGGGTATACAGATGCCAGCTTCCAGACAGACAAGGATGATTCCAAGTCTCAGTCTGGATATGTATTCACCTTGAATGGGGGCGCAGTGAGTTGGAAAAGTTCCAAACAAGACACTGTAGCGGATTCTACCACTGAGGCAGAATACATTGCAGCTTCGGAAGCAGCAAAGGAAGCGGTTTGGATCAAGAAGTTCATTTATGAACTTGGTGTGATTCCCGCCATTGTTGAAGCAATACTGGTCTACTGCGACAACAATGGAGCAATTGCACAGGCGAAAGAGCCAAGGTCTCATCAACGATCCAAACATGTGCTTCGCCGCTATCATCTTATCAGAGAGATCATCAGTAGGAAAGAAATACAAATCGAGAAAATCTCCACTGAAAGGAACTTAGCGGATCCTTTGACTAAGGCTTTACCTCAAAGTAAGTTTGAGGGTCATGTTACAGCTTATGGTATTAGATACTGTAGAGATTGACATTAGGCCAAGTGAGAGTCTGTTAGTAATATATGAGAGATGTCCTAAGGCAATCGCCTTATGTATGAACCATTTATATGATAAATGAAGATTCACTATTTGAGTATACATGGTTTCATGTATTTGATTGGATCTTAAACTCATTTACTGAATGTCCGCGATACGACTCACAGCATGAGAGAATTTATGATTGGATCACAACTAGTGAGTATCTCTACATGTGTAATTGTGATGTATCGGAATTATCCCTAGTCGATGAATTGATGGATTTGGACACCATCAATTCTGTCGAGACTAGCACGAGGTATATTCCTTGGTGTATCCAAGCAGCTGATTCTCACTGGCTGGAGACATTGTGATGTCCGGAGTTAATCGTGGATGCTAGTTATGGTAACTAGTTCATTGGAGTGACCAGCCATAAGACTTCATATGGTTCTCTGCATATATAGATATGTCAATGAAGTTCTTACTGTAGCTTAAGTGTGATGTTCCTTTGACTTGCGGTATTCAAGTCATCTTGATCATAAAGACTTATGCTTTGACATCTTAAGCAAGCATCTCTGAGGAGATATGGACCCGGGATGATTGTGTATAAGTCGAAGTGATCGAAGATGTTTGAATAGCCTATAAAGGATTCACCACTCCTTGCGAGGAGATGTATACCCATGGCCTCTCGTCGGATTGTTACTAAAGTCTTTGGCCAAAGCATTACATGTTTAGAGTAAGGTACTCTTTGATACATGTGCAGTAACTAGAATCCATAGGACGAGGAAATGATACTTGGGCTAGGTGTGACGTAGTCAGCCTAGTGGGGACTGACACTATAGACCATGTCTTGCACCAAGTGGGTATAAGATGAGTGAAGGGAATGGGGCACGATTCATTCGAGCTGCTGAAGGGTTTCAGAAATAGTTCTGGTTCAACCATTGATCTTTTTGGTTAATTGGGGATCATGATGTACTACTAGGTGCCACTCAATGATCGTTCTATAATTAATGGTTAATTATAGACGGCCAACATAAACCGAGAACCTATTTGGTCACACACACAATGAGCGTAATCCGAAGGATTTAAAATGAGCTTCAGAATGAGATTCTCAGACCGAGAGAAACTAAGTTTGGTTGGACCAAACAAGAAGCGAGCTTGAAATCGTTTCAGTCGCAATGGAAGCGTGGATGGGTCGTGTCTTATGAAGACATAATGGATGAACCAAAATGGTTTGATTCTAATCCAATGGAGGAGAATAAACCAAAGGGTTTGGTTTATTTTAAACGAATGAACCCAAGTTGGTTCGGTTCATTTTAACTTAAAATAAACCATCATGGTTTTGTTTATTTTAACTTATATTAATGGAGCGGGTTAACGGGCCTTATGGTTATGATCCAATAACCATTAAGATAATTAGTTTTCTCTAAAAGAGGGCTTAAGGGTTTGTTAAGCCCTAATCCAAAAACCCTAACCTAGAGTTGTCGCCCACCTCTCCCCTTTGAAGAAGTCGGCGCCAACCCTAGTGTCGCCGCCCCTTCTCCTCCTACCGGCGACCAGCTGCTGCCGTCTTCTCCACTTGCCGGCGTCGAGCTGCTGTCGGAGGATCTTCGGTGATCTCCCTTGGGTTCGGTAATAAGGTGAGCTTCCACCTTTCCTTTGGCTGGCCCCTACTCCTCTACCAAAAGCTGTCCAGTTTTCGGGACATCTTGTTTCCCTCTCGTTGGAGCGTCGTTTGGACGACGTTTGGAGCTCCGACAGTGGTAGCCTTGCCAGGTATTCGATCTCCGGTAATACTCATTGGTGGAGGATGAAGGATTCGTCAAACGGTTGACGAATACCTCTCCGGAGAAGCGAGTTTTGAGGACTCATTTTTTTATCCGAATTTGGATTCGGATTGTGATCTTCTCTCGATCACATCGTCTTCAACACGAGGCTAGTAACCTGTACGAAGACGAGGCTCGTGACTTAGTGAAGTTATCCCGAAGATACTCGGCGTGGATACGGATAGAGACGATTCTAGTGAGGATCGTTCCGGTTGATGCCTTTTCCCGCTACACGTGATACGTAAGGTATACGTAATTAAATTTCCTTTTATTGCATAATTTAAATTTACGGTTATGTCTACACATGTTGTACTATGCATGCGTATGGTGTGTGTGTTGTAATAAATGTAGATTTATTATTTTTATTCCTTCCGCTGTGCACATGTTTGCGAAACATGTTCGAACACACACTCGCCGCGGTGCCGGAAACCCAACCGTATGGAGGAGTGACAAGAAAATATGCGTGGCGGATTCCACCATGGAAGCTAAGTATGTGGAAGCCTCTGAGGAAGCAAAAGAAGTTGTGTGGCTCAGGAACTTCCTGATGGACTTGGATGTGATTCCTGGTTTGCCCAGAACTATCACAATTTATTGTGATAATAATGGTGCAGTTGCAAACTAGAAGCAAACACGAGCTCATAAGGCAAGTAAACACATAGAGCGTAAGTACTACTTGATACGAGAAATCGTAAAGGAGGTAGAAGTTGTTGTCGCCTAGATTGCATCAGAGGATGACCTGGTAGACCCTTTTCACTAAAGCCCTTCTAGCGAGAGCTTTGATAGGCTTGTGGAGGGAAGGGGAATCAAATATAAGGCAGTATGAGAACAACATAGTCTTTTAGTATAAGTGGGAGATTATAGGGATGTATACTGAAAAGTCTATCTTTTGTATGAACATCTTTATTTTTGAAAGAAGAATCACATGATCATTGTTTGCATTTTTTTATGGTTATGCATATTGTCTAATACTTTACATTTTAGATAACATGGTGTGTGGTGTCACACGGGAGATCATGTTATCGGCTCCTTGAAAAGTATAAGCAAAGGCTCACAACCGAGATGACTTTGGACAAACCATCGGAATGGTTGTAGTGTGATTCGGTATTGGTTTGTCTTGACCATAGAATCACACTAGTGCACTTTGTGTGTATTGAGCAGGACCGACTTAGAGGTGATTCGATTCATTGCTGACTACATAATTGAATTGGACCTTAGATATTATTATGTACATGGTCTTAATCCCGATATAATAACGGGCACATATACTTAGTATTCATCTCTTTGATTTACCAATGGGTGAGATTTATAGATTAAATCGATAGGCTCGGTCAGTTGGGAGATGATATTATTTATATGGTGTGTCGTTGATTATAGGAGGAAACCGTGTCCTATATATTAGGATGATGATGTCCCCTTGAAGAGCTCATAAGATTCATCATGTAAACCCTGCAGGTGGACTTGGTCCGGCATGATGAAAAGGTTGAATGGTACTACTCAAGGAGTTAGATGTTGATTAATTAATGGTTAGTAAATTAATTAATCGACGGACCTTCAAGATCTTAAACACGGGGAGAAAATGTACAAATAATATATGGAACCCATATTATCATATGGGGGTTGGTGAGGTATATCGATGATGATCCTTTAGTGGATTGAATTATCATAAGTGGACCGGACTTTATGTGGGCTTGATCCATGGGTGGCCAAGATCCAACTCCTCCTCATGGTCCCTATTGTAGCCTATTAACACCTCATGAAGCTTAGATCCAATGGATAGAAACAAAACTCTATATCCAAAGGTAGAGATTAAATCTCTAAGATCCGACGGTTGAGATTAAATCTCTAGGTTCGACGGTTGAGATTAAATCCCTAGAACCAATGGTGGAGATTAAACCAAGGCTTATCCCTAACTCTATAAAAGGGTGGACTAGGGGTGGGCGGCAAAAAAATGAAGAGGAAAGGGGGCTAGGGTTTTGGGCGGCAAGAGCAAGGGAGGTTAGGGTTTTGGGTGGCCACAATTAAGGAAAGTTTTTCTTCTTATTCTTCGTTTGGTGGCCGGCACCCTTCATCCCTAATCTCTCCTTGGCTTGGCCGGCGTCCACCATTCTCCCTTTCATCTATGGCTGATGATGGATGGGGATTAGGGCTTGTCCCTTGGGCGGCAACAAAATCCTAATTAGATTAGGATTGGGCTTGGGCGGCTAGGGTTAGGGTTTTGGGATTAGGTTGGGCGGCAACAAGAAGATGAAGCTCCATTCTTCTTCTTCCTAATGTTGGCCGGCCACTATCCTTGTTCCCTCTACCTTGGTAGGAGCTCAACCTATTCTCCTTCCTTTCATCCTTGGCCGGAAATTAGGAGAGCTTAGTTTAGGGTTTGGGTGTCAACAAGGAGGAGGATTGCTTTCCTTTCTCTTCTCCAAGTGTTGGACGGTGCCCATGCTCTTGTGTTTTCTCTTTTGGCCGGTTTCCATACTCCATGTTCTCTTCCTTGGCCGGCGGCAACATCGAGTTTATTGACTTGGTGGCCGGTTCTAGATAGGAAGATGAGTTTTGTTTTGGGATCTTCCTTTGTTCGGAGTGAACAAGGAAAGGAAGATTGGTGATCTAGGAGGCTTCAACTTTTAGTAGATCGTCCCCCACACGATGTCCGAAATGAGGAAGGACATACAATAGAAGATCAAGAGGTATAACAAGAGGTATAATCTTGTTTGTTTTGATTAGTGTTCTTTTGTATTATGTTTATAATTGCTTTTCAATTATATGAATGTTTTGTGTGGATGGTTACTTGCTTGTATTTGTTTTTCAAATATGAGCATGATATAAATCTGTATATGGCTAAATAATACTTGGATCCCGAACATAAACACAAAAACCGCCTATCCGGACATCATCTATTCCACGGCTACTCGTAGAATAGAGGTTGGTCGCTTGAACAACGAGTTTGTTTAAGTGACCTCTCTAAACGAATAGCACGACGATGACTTGGTTGTTTGGGCAATCCCTTGTGTCTAGGATTAAATTTTTTATTCTGGGGACATCGATGGGATCGCCATGAAGAAATGACCGAGGTGAAGTAGGAAGCGAAGTTTCCCCTCACGGATTCGATAAGCAAAAACCTTCAATTGGTATCAGAGCTTCTGGGCAAAACCTTCAGTATGATGATAAGGTTGAGTGGTACTACTCATAGAGTTAGATGTTGATTGATTATTTTTTAATAAATTAATTAATTGACGGACATTCGAGATCTTAAACACGGGGAGATATTTGTACAATTAATATATGTAGCCAATATTTATTTATGGGGGTTGATGAGGTAGATCAATGATAATTCTCTAGTGGAATGAATTATCATTAATGGATCGGACTTTATGTGGGCTAGATCCATTGGGTGGCCAAGATCCAACTCCTCCTCATGGTCCCTATTTTAGCCTATTAAAACCCTCATGAAGCCTAGATCCAATGGTGGAAAATGGAACTCTATATCCGACGGTGGAGATTAAATCTCTAGATCCGACGGTGGAGATTAAATCTCTAGATCTGAGGTGGAGATTAACTCCCTAGATTCGACGATTGAGATTAAATGTCTAGATCCGACGGTTGAGATTAAATCTCTAGATCTTACGGTGGATATTAAAAGGAGCCTTAAGCTTAACTCTATAAATAAGGCTTAAGGGTTGGGCAACAAGAAGAACAACAAAAGGAGATTAGGGTTAGGGTTTGCGGTTGGCTTTAGGCTTGGGCGGCTAGGGTGTGCTAGGGTTTCTCTCCTAGGGGCGGCGACATAAGCAAGGTGAGATCTTCCTTCTCCTTTTCTTCATTGTCGGTGCCACCCTCTCTCCCTCTCCTTTGGTCGGCGGTGCCACCCTCTTCCCCTCTTCCTTGGCCAGTCGCAAGAGTTAGGGTTTCTTCCCTTGGAGCTTTTGGCCGGCACCCATACTTCGTCTTCCTCTCCTTGGTTGGCGGCAAGGATCAAGCTTTGAGCTTGGTGGTCGGTTGTAAATAAGAGAAGAAGTTTTGTTTTCTTCTTCCTTTTGTTCGTAGCAAACAAGTAAAGGAAGATACTCGATCTAGGAGGCTTCGACTTTTGGAAGATCGTCGCCCACACGACGTCCAAAAGGAGGAAGGACATACAATAGAAGACCTTGAGGTAAACAAGAGGTATAATTCTTGTTTATGCATGTTTTCTTTTTCTATGTAAGTTGTATATATTGTATGTGGCTAATTTACTTGGACCCCAAAGACAAACACAAAAACTGGCGATCCGTACATCGTCTATTTGAATAATATGTGGAGCCCATATTAATTTATGAGGGTTGGTGAGGTAGTTCAATGATGATCCTCTAGTGGAATGGAACATCATTGATGGATCAAGTTTGTGTGGTTCCGATCCATCAGGTGGCCAAGATCCAACTCCTCCTCATGGTCCCTATCGTAGCCTAATATAATCCTCAAGAAGTCTAGATCCAAGGATGTAAAACAAAACTCTAAAACCAACGGTTGGGATTAAATCCCTAGAACCAACGGTTGAGATTAAATCTCTAGATCCGACGGTTGGGATGAAACCCTAGAACCGACGGTTGAGATTAAATCTCTAAAACCGACGGTTGGGATTAAATCCCTAGATCCGATGATTGGGATGAAACCCTAGATTCGACGGTTGGGATGAAACCCTTGATCCGACGGTTGGGATAAAACCCTAGATCCGACGGTGGAGATTAAATCCCTAGATCCGACGGTGGAGATTAAAGGAGGCTTAAGCCCAATTCTATAAATAGAGGGCTAAGCCTTGGGCGGCAAAGAGATATGGTTTTTGGATTAGGGTTTTGCCTCTCAAGAGTTTAGGCGGCTAGGGTTTGGTTTGTGGTTTGGGCGGCAACAAGGAAGGAGATTAGGGTTTCCTCCTTTTCTCCTTGGTGGCCGGCGCTCACTCCATCTTCCTCCTTGTTTTGGCCGGCCCTCTTCCTCCTCCTTTTCTCCTTGGTGGCCGGCGGTTCTCCAATCCATTTGTTGCCGGCGCTTCTCCCATTCCTTAGTGGCCGTCGGCAACATTGTTACAAAGGTTGGCCGGCGCTCAACCATCTACTCCTTGGACGGCGGTTATATCAAGGTCCTTGGCTTGGTAGCCGATTCTAGAAAGGAGAAGGAGTTTTATTTGGTTCTTCTCTTTGTTCGGAGCGAGCAAGGAAGGGAAGAACGTGACCTAGAAGGCTTCTACTCGTGGAGGATCTTCGCCCACATGACGTTCACGAGGAGGATAGGACATACGGTAGAAGATCAAGAGGTATAAAAGTTTTAAAACTTTATTTTTCTGATCTTAACATGTTCTTTATGTGTTGATTATACTGTTGGTGCAATCGGCCCAGGTCACGATTGACCAGGACTCGAGTTTGACTTGAGTGATGTTTTGATGTTTCGACAAAAACATATGACAATGTAATTGTCATTTGGTAAAGTCCAAGTCTTGAGTACTTGGCATGGAAAGTCCAAGCATGGTCTTGGCATGGAAAGTCCAACATGGGTTGGCAAGGGAAAGTCCAAGCTTGAGCCTTGGCATTTGAGAAGTCCAAGGGTTTGATATTGGCAGCGTAAAGTCCAAGCGGGAGTCTTGGCAGCATAAGTCCAATGGTTGGCGGCGTAAAGTCCAAGCGGAGTCTTGGCGGCGTAAGTCCAATGTGCCTTGGCTGTGTAGACACCGTTAGCATGACATAGCCGATGGAAGCACCTGAAGGCTAGCGCGATGGATGAACAAGTCATGGAAGACTTGGAGGGATCCGAGAGGCGTGAGGCTGATGGAGGTGGCTAGAAGGCTTAGGTCTAGGCTAAGGGTGGTCTAGCAAGTATGGGGGAACCATACTTGGGTTAAAACCTCATGGTTGAGGTGTGTCAGTCGACTGATGCCATGTGGCAGTCGACTGGACCAAGTCAACTAGGGTTTGACTGCGGGAAGTGGCCTAGTAGTCGACTGCCATTGTTAGGCGATCGTGATGATGACGGTCGGATCGATCATGTGATCAGTCGACTGATGCTCGGATTTTCGCCCACAGAATGGAGTCTCACTCGACTGCTGAGACGAGCAGTCGAGTGATGGCTCATCAGTCAACTGATGGTCATGATCAGTCGACTGATGTCCTAGCCGTTGGATTTTTTTCAGCGTGGATTACACCGTTGTCTCACAGCAACAGTGTGATCAGTCGACTGATGGTCCCGATCAGTCGACTGATCGACCTTTTCCAGCACAGGTTGAAGCTATATAAGGAGCTCGTGATGGAGGAAAAGATAGCGATTTTCTTGAGCGAAATTGAAGAGGGAAGTTGGTGCTTTCCAGTCCTTCAAAGCTAGTTCAAGGCAATCAAAGATCAAGCAATCCAAAGCTCTTGTAAAGTGTTTTTCCTTTACTTGCATTTGTATTTCATATTTTTTTTTGCTTGTATCTACTTGATTATTGTTGTAATCATATTGTACGAGGTTTCTCTGCCTCCGGATTGTTCCGAGAAGGAGTTATTGTTATAGTGGTGTGTGATTGGCATCGCTAGGGTTCGTACGAACCCGATCCGTGGAGTAGGAACCGTGCGGTTCTGAACCACGTTATATCGTTGTGTTAGCGTGTTGTGAATTTCGTTATCGTTATTACTTTTCTATTTCTGCTGCGCTAACGAAATTGTAGAAACAAACACGAAAGAATTACATTGATGCTATTCACCCCCCTCTAGCCGTTACAATATTCCTAACAAGTGGTATCAGAGCCTGGGGCTCTTCTACGGACTAACCGCCCGGAGCTAAGACAAAAGGCTAGAGGGTGAAGATGGAATTCCAAGACAAGCTTGGATGAAATATCAATACTCCACCTCCATATGATCCAGAAGATTTTCCGGCGTGGAGAGCAAGAATGGAAACATTCTTGATGATGAACATAGAGGATTGGTTCATCCTCGTTGAAAGCCTTGAACCCCCTAGGGATAAGAAGGGGAATGTCCTAAAATTGAAAAAGTGGACCCAAGAGCAACGTCAAAAGCTCAAGACCGAAGTTAAGGTAACGAAACTTTTGGAAGATTTAATCCCTAATGATGTTTTGTGCAAGCTAGGGGATTACATGTATTCCAAGGAGCTATGGAGAAAATTGGCAAGATTCCATGAGGAGAGTTCATCCTCAAGTAAAAGTGAGGAATCGGAAGTTGAGATGGAGTCAACTTCCGGATCGGAGAAAGAAGAAGTAGAAGAGATGGAAGAAGCATCTACTTCTAGAATTGAGGAGGAGAGACCATCCTCTACACCGGAACAACCTCAAGAAGAGCCTTCAACATCCGATCAAGATGAGGAAGCTCAAAATTCAACTCCGGCACCTACCACCTGTTGGATTTCCGGCACCGCGGCGTGTGTGTGTTCGATCATGTTTCGTAAACATGAGCACAGCGGAAGCAATTAAAAATAATAAATCTATATTTATTACAACACACACAACACACGCATGCATATTACAACAAGTGTAGACATAACCGTAAATTAAAATTTGCAATATAAGAAATTTATCTACGTTATACCTTTCGTATGACGTGTAGCGGGAACGGCATCAACCAGAACGATCCTTGTAAGAATCATCTCTATCCGTATCCACGCCGAGCTCCTCGGGATGACTTCGCTAAGTCACGAGCTTCGTCTTCGTATGGGTTACTAGCCTCGTGTTGAAGACGACGTGATCGAGAGATGATCACGATCCGAATCCAAATTCGGATCCTAAAACGAGTTCTCAAAACTCGCTTCTCCGGAGAGGTATTCGTCAACCGTTTGACGAATCCTTCGTCCCCCACCTCAGAGGATTACTGGAGATCAAATCCCCGGTAAGTTAGCCGTTGTCGGAGCACTAACCGTCGTCCAAACGACGCTCCGATAACAAAGAAACAAGCTGTCCAGAAAAACTGGACAGCTTTTGGTGGAGGAATAGAGGCCGGCTAAGGAAAGATGGAAGCTCACCTTATCACCGAACCCAAAGGAGATCACGGAGGGTGGCGGAGGTTCACCGGCTGAAGCTTGGTCGGCAAGGACTTGGGCGGCACACAAGGCGTGGCAACACCTAGGGTTGGCGCCGGGTTTAAGCCCTATTTTATAGAGAACTAATTCTCTTAATGGTTAATGGATCATATCCATAAAGCCCGTTAACCGCTCCATTAAGATAAGTTAAAATAAACCAAACCATGATGGTTTATTTTAAGTTAAACGAACCGAACCAACTTTGGTTCATTCGTTTAATATAAACCAAACCCTTTGGTTTATTCTCATCCATTGGATTAGAACCAAACCATTTTGGTCCATCCATTATGTCTTCATAAGACACGGCCCATCCACGCTTCCATTGCGGTGAAACAATTTCATGCTCGCTTTATGTTTGGTCGACCAAACATAGTTTCTCGATGCGAGAATCCCATTCTCAAGCTCGTTTTAAATCCTTTGGATTACACTCGTTGTCGTGTGACCAAATAGGTTCTCGGTTTATGTTGGCCGTCTATAATTAACCATTAATTATAGAGCGATCATGAGTGGCACCTAGTAGTACATCATGATCCCCAATTAACCGAAAAGATCAGCGGTTGATCCAGAACTATTTCTGAAACCCTTCAGTAGCTCGAATGAATCTGCCCCATTCCCTTCACTCATCTTATACCCACTTGGTTCAGGACATGGTCTATTGTGTCAGTCCCCACTAGGCTGACTACGTCACACCTAGCCCAAGTATCATTTCCTCGTCCTCACAGTTCTAGTTACTCCACATGTATCGAAGAGTACCTTACTCTAAACATGTAATGCTTTGGCCAAAGACTTTAGTAACAATCCGACGAGAGGCCATGGGTATACATCTCCTCGCAAGGAGTGGTGAATCCTTTATAGGCTATTCAAACACCTTCGATCATTTCGACTTATACCCAATCATCCCGGGTCTACATCTCCTCGGAGATGTTTGCTTAAGATGTCAAAGCATAAGTCTCCATGATCAAGATGACTTGAATACCGCAAGTCAAAGGAACATCGCACTTAAGCCACGGTTAGAACTTCATTGACATATCTATATAGGCAGAGAACCATATGAAGTCTTACGGCTGGTCACTCCAATGAACTAGTTACCATAACTAGCATCCACGATTAACTCCGGACATCACTATGTCTCCAGCCAGTGAGAATCAGCTGCTTGGATACACCAAGGAGTATACCTCGTGCTAGTCTCGACAGAATTGATGGTGTCCAAATCCATCAATTCATCAACTAGGGATAATTCCGATACATCACAATTACACATGTAGAGATACTCACTAGTTGTGATCCAATCACAAATTCTCTCATGCTGTGAATCGCATCGTGGACATTCAGTAAATGAGTTTAAGATCCAATCAAATACATGAAACATGTATACTCAAATAGTGAATCTTCATTTATCATATAAATGGTTCATACATATGGCGATTGCCTTAGGACATCTCTCATATATTACTAACAGACTCCCACTTGGCCTAATGCCAATCGCTACGGTATCCAATACCATAAGCTCGAACATGACCCTCAAACTTATTTTGAGGTAATGCCTTAGTCAAGGGATCCGCTAAGTTCCTTTCGATTGGGAATTTTCTCGATTTGTATTTCGTTCCCTCGATGATCTCTCGATAAGATGATAGCGTGAAGCACATGTTTGGATCATTGATGAGACCACATCAAGTTCATAGATGAACTTCTTGATCCAAACCGCTTCCTTCTTTGCTTCCAGTGCAATGTATTACGCCTTAGTGGCAGAATCCGCTATAGTGTTAAGCTTGGAACCTTTCCAACTTATTGTGCCTCCATTCCAGGTGAATACATACCCAGACTGAGACATGGAATCATCCTTGTTTATGCATGGGGCAGCATCCGTATACCACGTATCACCATGTACCCTTCTCCGTATATTAGGAACACATCCTTAGTTCTTCTTAAAGTACTTAAGGATCGTCTTAACGATCACCCAATGATCCATTCTGGATCGGTGAGTATCTGCTCATGACACTCGAGCATACGATACATCGGGCCTCGTACATAACATAGCATACATGATAGATCCTATTGCGGATGCATAGGAATCTTACTCATGCAAATCCTCTCGTCTTACGTGCGCGGACACATAGACTTGAAAGGTGTACCCCATGCACGATGGGTAAGAAACCTTTCTTGGATTCCGACATGCTAAACCTCTTTGCTTTTCGGTCTATATATGTAGTGCGAAGACCAAGCAACCATTTGATCTATCTCTATAGATCTTAATCCCAGGATGTAGGTTGCTTCTCCCGAAGTCTTTCATGGAGAATGTCTGATAACCAAACCTTAACTGATCAGAAGATTGAAACATCGCTTCCTATAAGTAATATGTCATCGATATACAATACTAGGAACACGATCGCACTCCCACTAACCTTCTTGTACACACAAGGTTCGTCTCGATTTTGTGAGAAATCAAACTTTTGATTGTCTCATCAAAACGGATATTCCAGCCTCGATGCTATGCTTGCTTCAATCCATAAATGGACCGCCGCATTGCATACCTTGGTTTTATCAACCGATGTGAAACCTCAGTCAGTATCATATACACGCCCTCGAGCGTGTTTCCATTAAGGAAAGTTGTTTTCACATCCATCCGCCATATCTCATAATCATAATGAGCCGCTATGGCCAGAGCATCCGAATGGATTTAAGCATAGCTACAAAGTAATAGGTTTCGCCATTCATAATCAACACCTTGTTTTTGATGATATCCTTTCGCCACCAATCTAGCCTTATAGGTAATCACATTACCATCCATGTCGGTTTTCTTCTTGAAAACCCACTTGCACCCTATAGGCTTTATCCTTCAGTGGGTCAACCAAGTTCCAAACTTGGTTTTCATACATGGAATCCATTTCCGACTTCATGGCACCAAGCCACTTATCCCTTTCTCGAACTTGTCAAGACTTCTTCATAATCGTAGGCTCTCATCATCAATGAGTAACACGTCGCTCGATTCACTTACGAGAAATCCATATCTCTCAGAATATTATGGTTCTACCAGATCTACGAAGATGTGGTGTTACAATAGGTCCAAATTGATTGCTCATCACTATGAGTTGCCTACCGCTGTGCTTCACCGTGTATCTCATCAATGTCTATTTGAGTCTCTCGAGCCTCCTCAAGCTCGACGACACTCCCACGCTTTCTTGCAAGAGAAACTCTTTCTAGAAACACAACATGCCTTGAAAACAAACACGCTTTGTTCCACAGATGATAGAATTGGTAACCCCTTGTTTCCTTAGGGTATCCAATAAATAGACATTTAACAGAATAAGAATCCAATTATTCTGATACAGTCCGCTTCACATAAGCAGGACAACCCCATATCTTCAAGTAAGATACATGAGGTTTCTTACCATTCCATATCTCATATGGAGTAGTTAAGACTACCTTGGTAGGCATTCTGTTTAACAAGTAAATAGCTGTCTGAAGTGCATAACCCCAAAAGGACTTGGGAAGAGTCGCATGATTCATCATTGACCTGACCATGTCCAACAAGGTCCGGTTACGCCTCTCAGATACACCATTATGCTGTGGTGTATAGGGCGGAGTCCATTGAGACAATATGCCATTGTCTCTTAGATAATCAAGAAACTCTTGACTTAAGTATTCACCACCTCGATCCGATCAAAGTATTTTAATACTCTTGTCATGTTGTTTCTCTACTTCATTTCTGAATTCTTTGAACCTTTCAAAGGCTTCAGACTTGTGTTTCATCAAGAACACATACCCAAAACCGTGAGTGATCATCGGTGAAGGTAATGAAGTAGCTATAGCCTCCTAAAGCTTGAGTTGACATAGGTCCACATACATCAGTATGTATTAGACCTAGTAACTCTCCCACTCGTTCACCTTTTCCAGAAAAAGGTAACTTAGTCATCTTGCTTTTTAAGCATGATACACATGTATCGCATGAATCCAATTCAAACGATTCCAGAATTCCACATATGTGTAATTCGGACATGCGTTTCTTGCTTACATGGCCAAGATGACAATGCCACATATAAAGAGTCTATTTGATTATCCTTTCGAGCACGCATGTTGCTCGCTTCGATATTGAAAATTTCACTGGATACGTCCAACGTATAAACACCATTGCTTAAAGTTCCAGTCCCATAAAGAACTCCATTCAAAGTTATGTAACAACAATTGTTACTAAAAGTCAAATGATACTCATTTCTATTTAAACAAGAAATAGAAATGATGTTCTTTATCAACGAAGGAACATAAAAGCAATTGTCCAGTTCTAAGACAAGTCCTACAGGGAGTTCCAACAAATATGTTCCGATGGCGAGTGCAGCAACCGTTGCTCCATTCCCAACACGTAAATTTGACTCTCCCCTTGACGAGTCTTCTTCTATTCCTTAGCCCATGTATGTCATTACATATATGTGAGCCACACCCAGTATCGAATACCCAAGTGTCTGAGGAAATAGAATGACAATCAAAAAAGAAGATTTCTGAAGAAGATGGGGCATCCGATGCCTTATCCTTCTTCACGGACTCAAGATAAATCTTGTACTTTCTTCGCAAATGGCTCTCCTTGCCATAATGATGGCAAGTTTCCTTTTGTGCTAGTTCTACCTTCTTATCCCTTCTCTTCTTTCCCTTCTGTTGTTCCTTTGACTTTCTCTTAGAACCTTTCTTCGAGGAATCAACTAACAGCACCGTCCCCTGCTCATGCTTCTCAGAAGACTCCACAGTCTTCAACATATTGAGCAGTACCACAGATGAACCTTCTTACATCTCAGAGGTGAAGAGGAGCTTGAAGACTTTGAACCTTTCAAATCTCACTTGCTCATCAACCAACTCATAAAGATGAAGGACTACGATATGAGCATCCATATGCTCATACTGTTTTCGTAGCTTGGGTTCCATCATGGCTAGCATGATGCAACTCATTTGTTCAGAATCACTCACATGTTTCTGATAGGCCAACAATTGGTCCAGAGTTGCATTGTCACTAGGATGGGCGGGAAGAGGCGCTTCGAGGACATACGCAAGCTTTTCCACCTTGAGAACAATTCTCAAGTTTCTAAGCTAGTCCAAGAAGTTCGGCCCAGTCAATTTATTTGAATCCAAAATGGAACGCAAATTCAAACACATCATGATCAATATATTAACTTAGAAATACAAAATGAGCATATATGAGAAAGATGATTTTAAAATGCATCAATATACATTTATAAATCCCATTCATTTTTCGAATTTCAAAAACCCCAAAATCACTTCGGGAGATCATAGGTCCATCTCCGAATGGGCTGATATCCATCATAGTTATGAACAACCTTGGAGAGAGTCCAACAAGCCATTCATAACTATGACGGTAGGTATCAACTATACCGATTGCATATCACGTATATGCAACTATCACAATGTGCTATCAACTAATTGAATGTTCACACATACATCGGGTTGTTAACACATTAACAAGTATGCATCATATGCATAGCACCCAACTTCACCTCCCTTTACATCGACCTTGGAGAGAGTCCAACAAGTCGATGCTCCAGGTTAAAGTCAACCCATTAATCGAGAAATAGTTTTAATATGGTTAGAGCGCATTCAACCAATTAGCCCAGCTTGGAGAGAGTCCAACAACCAAAGCTAACGATTGACCTCTGACTCTTACCATATTAGTATTAAACTATTCCATGGTTTGAACATATTCAGGTTCGAGCCGGGCTTGGAGAGAGTCCAACAACCCAAACAAGACACGGAACTCGGGTGCTAACCATATTAATGGAAGGTGTAGGCTTTAATATTGATTAAGGGTTTTATGTCTCATCCTCTGTGCATGCAAATAACTATTATCTACATGGCATGGCATACATGGCATACATCTACATGTCACGACACGCATGGCATAATGTTATGCATCTAATGCAATTACATGGCATACAATTATGTCATGTATATAATTTCCTTATATGTCATAACTATTTATGGAAATAAAAAATGTTTAAGATTTGATTCTCCAAATCAAATCATAATTAAATTAGGAAACAAATTTCCAAATCTAATCACATATTTTATTCATGGAATTATTTGATTAAGGAAAATCTATTTACGAAACCAATTTCCTAAATCATTAAAACTACTTATGGAAATAAAATATTTTAAGATTTGATTTCCCAAACCAAATCATGATTAAATTAGGAAATAAATTTCAAGAATCTAATCAAATATTTTATTTATGGAAAATATCAATTTCCATAAATACTTCCAACTTTCCAAAAGTGGAAGATTTCCATAAATACTTCTAGACTTTCCAAAATTGAAAAATTTCCATAAATACTTCTAAATTTCCAAAATTTAGAAAATTTCCAGAAATACATTATGACTATCGCAAAACCATTTTTACGATAATGTCGAAACACAACCTGGGCTCTGATACCACTGTTGGGTTTCTGGCACCGCGGCGTGTGTGTGTTCGATCATGTTTCGTAAACATGAGCACAGCGGAAGCAATTAAAAATAATAAATCTATATTTATTACAACACACACAACACACGCATGCATATTACAACAAGTGTAGACATAACCGTAAATTAAAATTTGCAATAAAAGAAATTTATCTACGTTATACCTTTCGTATGACGTGTAGCGGGACCGGCATCAACCGGAACGATCCTCATAAGAATCGTCTCTATCCGTATCCACGCCGAGCTCCTCGGGGTGACTTCGCTAAGTCACGAGCTTCGTCTTCGTATGGGTTACTAGCCTCGTGTTGAAGACGACGTGATCGAGAGATGATCACGATCCGAATCCAAATTCGGATCCTAAAACGAGTTCTCAAAACTCGCTTCTCCGGAGAGGTATTCGTCAACCGTTTGACGAATCCTTCATCCCCCACTTCAGAGGATTACCGGAGATCAAATCCCCGGTAAGTTATCCACTGTCGGAGCACTAACCGTCGTCCAAACGACGCTCCGACAACAAAGAAACAAGCTGTCCAGAAAAACTGGACAACTTTTGGTGGAGGAATAAAGGCCGGCTAAGGAAAGATGGAAGCTCACCTTATCACCGAACCCAAAGGAGATCGCCGGAGGGTCGCCGGAGTGTTCACCGGCTGAAGCTTGGTCGCCGGCAATGACTTGGACGGCGGCACAAAAGTTGGGCGGCGGCACACCTAGGGTTGGCGCCGACTAGGAGAGAAGATGGAGGGGGCGGCATAATTAGGTTGGGCGGCAACTCTAATTAGGGTTTTAGGATTAGGGTTTAAGCCCTATTTTATAGAGAACTAATTCTCTTAATGGTTAATGGATCATATCCATAAAGCCCGTTAACCTGCTCCATTAAGATAAGTTAAAATAAACCAAACCATGATGGTTTATTTTAAGTTAAAACGAACCGAACCAACCTTTGGTTCATTCGTTTAATATAAACCAAACCCTTTGGTTTATTCTCATCCATTGGATTAGAACAAAACCATTTTGGTCCATCCATTATGTCTTCATAAGACACGGCCCATCCACGCTTCCATTGCGACTGAAACAATTTCATGCTCGCTTTATGTTTGGTCCAACCAAACATAGTTTCTCTCGGTCTGAGAATCCCATTCTCAAGCTCGTTTTAAATCCTTTGGATTACACTCATTATGCGTGTGACCAAATAGGTTCTCAGTTTATGTTGGCCATCTATAATTAACCATTAATTATAGAACGATCATGAGTGGCACCTAGTAGTACATCATGATCCCCAATTAACCGAAAAGATCAACGGTTGATCCAGAACTATTTCTGAAACCCTTCAGTAGCTCGAATGAATCGTGCCCCATTCCCTTCACTCATCTTATACCCACTTGGTTCAGGACATGGTCTATTGTGTCAGTCCCCACTAGGCTGACTACGTCACACCTAGCCCAAGTATCATTTTCTCGTCCTACGGATTCTAGTTACTCCACATGTATCGAAGAGTACCTTACTCTAAACATGTAATGCTTTGGCCAAAGACTTTAGTAACAATCCGACGAGAGGCCATGGGTATACATCTCCTCACAAGGAGTGGTGAATCCTTTATAGGCTATTCAAACACCTTCGATCATTTCGACTTATACCCAATCATCCCGGGTCTACATCTCCTCGGAGATATTTGCTTAAGATGTCAAAGCATAAGTCTCCATGATCAAGATGACTTGAATACTGCAAGTCAAAGGAACATCGCACTTAAGCCATGGTAAGAACTTCATTGACATATCTATATATGTAGAGAACCATATGATGTCTTACGGCTGGTCACTCCAATGAACTAGTTAACATAACTAGCATCCACGATTAACTCCGGACATCACTATGTCTCCAGCCAGTGAGAATCAGCTGCTTGGATACACCAAGGAGTATACCTCGTGCTAGTCTCGACAGAATTGATGGTGTCCAAATCCATCAATTCATCGACTAGGGATAATTCCGATACATCACAATTACACATGTAGAGATACTCACTAGTTGTGATCCAATCACAAATTCTCTCATGCTGTGAATCGCATCGTGGACATTCAGTAAATGAGTTTAAGATCCAATAAAATACATGAAACATGTATACTCAAATAGTGAATCTTCATTTATCATATAAATGGTTCATACATAAGGCGATTGCCTTAGGACATCTCTCATATATTACTAACACCACCACCCTAGGTAACTCAAACACTTTATCTTCCAATAAAAATCATATAATGTGCTTTGAGTGTAGGGACTATGGGCATTACAAGAGCAAATGCCCAAAGAAGGTTAGGAAAGCTTCTCCGGTGGCCAAAAGTCAACAAAAGTCAAAGGATGCCGGTTCCCCAAGTCAAAAGAGCAAGGAGCATATTATATTCTTCAAGTGCCATCAAAAGGGGCATTATAGAAGTCAATGCTCTAGGTGGAGGAAAAAGACCCAAGAAGAAGCATCACAAGTAGGGGGAGCTAAGGTTAACCCTAAGGTACATTTTAGTAGTGCATCTTCTAATTTAAATGTTAAAAAGCATGCTAGGAATTTAAATTCTCCTGCAATTTATGAAAAGCATGCTAATAGGAATAAAGTTTTTTATTAGGAGCTAAAAGTGTCCATTTTAGTAATAAGGAGAAATTTGGGACTAATGTCCCTAGAAAAACCATACCTAGGGAATCTATTAAGAAAATACAAGAACATCTAGGTGTTAATCCAAAATGGACTAGGCATATGCCAAGGAAGTCCAATGCCCAATATTTAAATCAAAATTCTAAAATTGGGCAATTAGAATTAGAAAACCAAGCCTTGAGGTCAAGGCTTGAAAAAATTGAGAAGACCCTCAACACTATGCAAAATCATTTTAAAGGGTCTAATGGTCAAACTCCTAGGTCAAGAAGTCAAAGTCAACATCTAGGACCTAAGAGTCAAAAGTCAACCAAGGGCAAGAATGGTTTGGGTCACAAACCTAAGTCCAAGGTGACTTATCATAGTGTTCCATTTGACTGTGGAACACTAACTAGGTCTAGGAAGACCAAGGTCAATGGGGAAATCATCCCTAGAGTTGACCAAGGTTTGTGCCTCGTGGCCAAGGTTTCGAAGAAACCTAGGGTGGCCGCTAAGAAGGTTGTTAGGGAGGCAATCCCTAAGGTTAACCTAGGCAAGACCAAAATGACCAAGGCTAATAAGCCTAGAAAGGTCATTAGGAAGGTATCTAGGGAGGTTATCCCTAAGGAATACCTAGTTAATTAAATGAGCTCAAATAGATTTTGGGTTCCAAAGAGCGTGATTGATTCACGTTAAATGGATTAGAATGTGCCAACCATGATTGGATGAGTAGTTAACTCAACCATTGTAAAGATGACACTTTAGGTTATTTTCAAGGTTATGGGTGCTTTGGAAAAACATTTGAGCTTTAATCCTAAAGGATTTTAGGATGTGCCAATATAGTTTTTGAAAAACATGAAAATCAATAAAAGTGGCACAATCTAGATTTAGAGGTCATAGTGTGTAACGTTGATTGTTGGCACACTTTATAAGTTCATGTAAAAGTAACATCAAGAGTGATACTCAAGTGTCACACAACTTGATGTCTTGTACCCACCATGCTTCATATGTTTTACCATATGTTTGCATGGAAGGAATGTCTAGGATGGATTGCATCTCACAAAACAAGTCTTTTACCTTGATTGTGTATTTCAACACTTAGAAAGGGTGAGATGTTAGGATTTGGAAATCATTGAATGTTAATGTTTGCAAAAATGAAATAAAACATTAAAACACATTAACAAATACATGAATGTAAGTGTAACATCAATATATTCGATATACAAGAATAAACATGATAAAATGGATTAATTAGATGAAGAAATCGAGATTTTCAGAATTTCGAAATCGATATCGAATGATCGATAACATCAGAGCACGATACAATGCGGTCATCGAAAGTCCGTTTCATGACTCGATCGCTTGAACATCAATCGATCGATGGGATACATCGACCGATCGATAATCGCTTCACCGAGGTCGAGGGCATCGATCAGTGCTCGACAATCGGGCCGAGTGATGCGACATCGGCCGATCGATGAGCAACATCACGACCGATGTTATCGTAGCACGCCACGTAAGGTTCAAGGATCATCGGCTCGAAAAACCCGGTAATAAACCGCGATCAGTCAACTGATGCTCACATCAGTCGACTGCATCGTGATTTTATAACGCCGAACCGCTAGGGTTCGACGTCTTCACTCGACGCACCTTCGTTCTTTTCTCTTTCTTCGATCGCCATCATTTTCTCCGACCGATCCTTCCGGCCGTGCCAGCCGCCCAAGGTGTTAGGTTTGTTAGATGAGCCCTAATTTGCCTTAGTTCACTTATTTCAAGCCGTGTTTCACTCATTCTAGGGTTTATCTCCTTGTTTTTCCGATTAGGTTCCGGCGTTTGAGTTCTCCGGCGAACCTTCCGGCGACCCCTCAGCAATATCTGAGTATTTCCTCTGGCCACACCTCCAAATGGCGCCTAAGTAACGCTCTTCTTACCCAAGCCCTAATTTGTCTTTCCATTAGAATTTAGTTTTTATCTAATCATGTATTATGTGCTTGCATGTAATATCATTACATTGCATTCATAATAGGAGAGCCCATAGGAATGATCCACCCGAGGGTGAATCTCGATTGTACCAACCTATGTTGGTTAGGTACATCGATAGGGACTTTTTCAACCGCCATTGTAGTGATGTCATGGAATTAATTGCATACTACAATCTCATGAAAATCGTCTTATGCACGCATCCAATTAATGATGACCTTCTTAAGGAATTTTATCAAAACCTAAAAAAGGTGGATGACGGCCCTACCTACATTACTCGCATTGCAAAACACGAGTTAGAGTTCACTCCTGCGATACTGCAGGAGTTTCTCAAGTGTAGTCCCTCAGATGATACCTTTATCTTTTTCCCTACCATCGATTTTCCTTTACCCAAGCCCTTTGACCATATCTCTATGGAGTCCATGCATGAGCATATCTTTGGTTATCCTCATCTACCGACCCAAAATTTATTCCCTATCACTGAGTTATCTGCACCTGACAATGTACTTTACAAGGTCATTTTTGGGTGTTTTCTTCCTATCGTCACTCCGGGTCTGGCCAAGATTCGGCCTCCCCATCTCTTTCTTTTATACGCCATGTGTCATAGGTTAGACATTAACTTTGCACTAAAGATGTTTCATTGCATTGTGCATTTCACTTCCCCTGAACAAGGGAAAGTGCATATGCCATATGGTCATATCATCACAGCATGGCTAGAGTCCGTAGGTGTTAACATCCATAGGGGTTCTCTGAGAGCGCTATCGGAGGTGTACGACTGTATATCAGTTCGTAACTTCTCGTTAGCAAAGCTAAGGATGGGGGCTGGACAGATGGAGTTGGCACCTCGACCACCTCCCAGGGCACGCAGAGAGCCTCCTCCGGTACCCAGAGAGGCGACAGAGGACTACAAGGATGTAGACGCCACTGATGAGGATGATCAGATGCCGATAGACACATCAGCAGCGGGTCCATCAGATCGTCGTGGTCGGCTGGAGTCCAGATTTCAGGACTATCAGCAGTCGGTTGACTCTTGGCTGTCATAGTTATTGGCAGGCTTGGCATCTTTCGGCGCACGTCTTGATCGGATGGAGGAGTCCCAGAGCCGCATCGAGCAGCATCAGCTCGATATGTTAGAGATGATGCGGGCCTGGACCTTGAGTCAGCAGCCTCCTCCACCGCCACCTCCTAAAGACGATTAGATATTAAGGATATTAGATTTTCTGTGGTTGTCAGTTTTTGTAGTGAGATAGAGCATAGCCAATCTCCATTTTGAATGTAAAAGACTAAATTTTTAAGTTAAATGAAATTTGTGTTTCTGAAAATCTTGTGTGTCTGGATGAGTACTTGTATTATTGTATTGCTTATAAAAGTTGATATATCATGACATGAAATCGCATCCTATCATATACCATGTCATGTCGTTGTTTAGGGTTATTTTAGATGTCATGTGTTCTTAAAGTTCATCATATGCCATGACATCATGATCATTGGTCATGTTTTTATTTTGCCATCACTATGCCATGATCATTTCATGCATTAATTTGATTGAACATTGATTTAAGGAAAATGGCATGACTTGAAGTCTCACTTATAAGGGAATCAAGTAGAGTTGCCTAGAAAAAGCATGAAACCCTAGATAAAGTAAATCAAAACCCACATCTCACGTCACATTGACATGTATGTGTATTTTTACACCCTAGATACATGTGAGATGCTAGGATAATAAGTTAGGTTCAAGGTGCATAGGTAGTGCATCTAGATGAACTCAAACTTATTTCAACTATCACCAAGAATCATAAGGAAAGCTAATATACAAGTTATGTATATTTAGCCAATAAATTATGGTTCAAAATAGGTTTTCAAAAACATTTTAAAATCAATTTAGAAAACCTTGGTGAAGTCTATCTTTTGATAGCCATCATCATTGTAGAAGTTGATACAAAGTGGATCAAAAACTTTAAAGTTTTTAATAGTTTTGAACTTTGTATCAATCTCCTTTTTCAAGGGTAAAAATATTTTTCCAAAATTTTTCACTGATTGTATGTGTGATAAGTAATATACGTATCAAGTTTCGTGATTTTTTGATTTATGTAGAATTACTTATGAATTTCCAAAAGTTGAGTGTGATTTTTAAAATCGGTTTTGATTATCGATCATCCGCTACGGCGCGATCGATGGGCTACGCTTGGATTCGATCAGCATGTATCACTCGACTATTGCCTCGCGCTGCTGGATCGATGGATACATCATCACCGTAGTCGATAGAGTCGATCGATAGCCCGATTCGGGTAACAAAAGTTGTTTAACCTGATTTCAGCTGCAGTTAAGGTCCCTAACCACTCCTGACCCTAGGATATGCCTTGAGAAGCATGATGAACGGTGAAAATCCATTGGATATGGATTAGGAGAAGTGTTTAGGGTTTGTATCAATTTCAAGGTGTTGGAAAGTTCAATGTTGAATTTCTACCCTTAATTTTTGATGGCTTAGAGTTCCTATTGGCTTAGGGGCTTCCCAAGGACATTGTTGGTGCAATGGTCAAGGGGGAGCAAGCCTTTAGGGGGAGGTATCCATCTTGGGATGATGGATGTGTTTTTTTTCTCCTTGAAAAGGAAAAGTTATTGGGAAAGTATCATCAATTGGGAAAATTGATGGTTTTTCTTTATACCCAATTTGGAAATTGGGAGAGTAAATAGGATTGCCTCTCTTGAGTGATATATGACTTATCACTAGGAAGATGGTAGGCATCCTAGGTATTTTTGGACCAAGGGGGAGATTGTAAGATCTCATTGGGATATGAGACATTGACCTCCTTGGAGAGAAAACCTTTTTGATGTTAGTCAAAAAGGGGGAGAATGTTTGGGGGAGAACATTTGGAGAGTATTTACAAATTTTAGATAATTGGTAAAGGATTTGAGTTAGTGTTCTAACTCAATCATTTATTTGGTTTTTGTCAAACATCAAAAAGGGAGAGATTGTTGGTGCAATCGGCCCAGGTCACGATTGACCAGGACTCGAGTTTGACTTGAGTGATGTTTTGATGTTTCGACAAAAACACATGACAATGTAATTGTCATTTGGTAAAGTCCAAGTCTTGAGTACTTGGCATGAAAAGTCCAAGCATGGTCTTGGCATGGAAAGTCCAACATGGGTTGGCAAGGGAAAGTCCAAGCTTGAACCTTGGCATTTGAGAAGTCCAAGGGTTTGATATTGACAGCGTAAAGTCAAAGCGGGAGTCTTGGCAGCATAAGTCCAATGGTTGGCGGCGTAAAGTCCAAGCGGAGTCTTGGCCGAGTAAGTCCAACGTGCCTTGGCGGTGTAGACACCGTTAGCATGACATAGCCGATGGAAGCACCTGAAGGCTAGCGCGATGGATGAACAAGTCATGGATGACTTGGAGGGATCCCAGAGGTGTGAGGCTGATGGAGGTGGCTAGAAGGCTTCGGTCTAGGCTAAGGGTGGTCTAGCAAGTATGGGGGAATCATACTTGGGTTAAAACCTCATGGTTGAGGTGTGTCAGTCGACTGATGCCATGTGGCAGTCGACTGGACCAAGTCAACTAGGGTTTGACTGCGGGAAGTGGCCTAGCGATCGCCATGTTAGGCGATCGCCGATCATGTGATCGATCGATCGATGCTCGGATTTTCGCCACGAATGGAGTCTCACTCATCGAGAGCGAGCGATCGAGTGATGGCTCATCATCAGCGATGGTCGCGATCGATCGTCGATGTCCTAGCCATTGGATTTTTTTTTCCAGCGTGGATTATGTTGGTGCAGTAGGCACCTACGTCGAACCTGAGTTTTGATTATAGCAAACGATACAAAGTTAAGCTCATGTCGTTATCTCATGAGCTGAATCGAGTATACAGAAGATTGATATAGCTGGAGCTGAAAGCTAGCGATACCCGGAGGAAGCCGCGGTGGTCGGGCGACACTCGAGTGACTTCGGAGGGAGCCGAAGGAATCGAGTCGAAGGCCGGAAGCAAAAGCAACATGTAAGTGTCAAGGTAAGCTCGTGTGTGCGAGCGTAAGTGAGGTCGTATCCTCTTTATGGGGATGATCTTAAGCGTAGATCCGACCAAAGACATCCTATAGATGGTCTAGGTCGAGATCGGACGGTCGACGACCGTCGAAATTATGTT
The DNA here is from genome assembly GCA_025175895.1 of Wurfbainia villosa. Classification (NCBI taxonomy): domain Eukaryota; kingdom Viridiplantae; phylum Streptophyta; class Magnoliopsida; order Zingiberales; family Zingiberaceae; genus Wurfbainia; species Wurfbainia villosa. Next base: position 32,820,592 of record CM045995.1, read on the forward strand.
TTTGTTGAGATAACTTTGACTTGCAGCAAGCATCAGTCGACTGCCAGCTTGGAGGACTCGACTGCCACAATCCCGATCAGCCGGAGGTCGACTCGATCGATGTCGCCATCCCGATCGATGATAGCCATCAGTCGACTGATGGTCAATGATCAGATTCGAGGAGTCAAGGCTTATCACCCCATTTCAAGGAGATTGGTGCTCAATTGTGATTGGCTAGGGTTCCTCTCGAAAAGGGGCTCAAAGGTTATAAAAGGAGGGCGAAACCTAGGGTTTCTTCATCATTCTAAAGCTTCCAAAAAGCCTCCGCCAAGCTACAACTTTTCGACCACGAAGTGCTTTCTCTCCGACATCTAGGTCTTAAATTATTTCTTATTGTAACATCGGTTTTTTAGCTCTTATTTAAGTTCATTTTTTTCGGAGCTTTTATCGTATACGAGGAGAGGGGGGGGTGTCCCTCTACCTCAAGCTTTTTTGTTCTTGTATCGATTAACTCCTACCTCCAACGAGGAGGAGTTCCTTTAGTGCTTTTGCCATCCGTACGTGGTCAAGGACCACTAGGGCCTTGGAGTAGTAGCCGAAGGCTACGAACCAAGTAAAAACCTTCATTGTCTCTTTTTACTTTACATTTCCACTGCAATTAATTATCTCTCGAGTTTTAACGAACGTAAAAAAAAAGGAAAAGGTTTTTCTCTATTCACCCCCCCCCCTCTAGCGAATCGCATCGATCCAACAATTGGTATCAGAGCCGGGGGCGCTAAGATTTGGTGAAACCACCAATCTAATATTTTTTACAGATTTGTTTTTCGTTCTCTTAAATTTTTTCCCGCACTACTAATCCAAGACGAAGTCTTGGTACTCTTCGTTTGGTTTTGTTTTGCAAGTATTCGCTTTTGGAGTAGCCGACGGTCAAACGGGCATAACTCTTCGTACAAGTTAACCCACGACATGGTCTACCTACCAAATCGAAGCCCTCGCAGAGATCTACACTTTTTACATGGGTTTACCCCCGTAGCAAGTTGATTTCATCCTCAAAAATCAACGTTTATTAGCCTTTCGGGGACATCGAAGGTTGTGAGTACTTACTTTTTATTTAGGTTCTTATTTCTTTGCTTAACTTTCTATTTTTCGTTTGTTTCTTTTTATTTCCCACACTACTAATCCAAGACGTAAGTCTTGGTACTTTCGTGTGTTTTTGTCGTTGATAGGTCTTCTTTTTAGTCTCCTTGTTTTTTGTTATAATGGCCCATCTCGAGGGTTTTAGCACCGTCCGACCTCCGTTTTACAACGAAGATGACTTCCATTATTGGAAGGGTCGGATGGAATGCTTTCTCAAAACCCAAATCGATATCTGGATCATAATCCAAACGAGTTTCACACTTCCGACTAATGAAGTGGGTGACTCCTTGGATTATGATCAATGGACCATTGCGACAAAACGACAAGTCGAAGCCGACGCCAAGGCAACACAAATCCTCCAATGCGGCCTATCCAAGGAGGAGCTAAATCGCGTCGGCCCCTTCATAAGCGCAAAAGATCTTTGGACAAAACTAGTGGAGCTACACGAAGGAACCGATGAAGCCAAGGTATGTAAGCGTGATCTTCTTTTAAATAAACTATATAACCTAAAAATGCAGGAACACGAGTCCGTGATGCAACTCCACGCCCGGGTCCAAGACATAGTCAACAACCTACACGCAATCGGGCAAAAGGTCGAAAACCGCGACCTTATAAGGTATGTTCTAAACTCTTTTCCGAGGACTACCTTGTGGGCATCCATGGTCGACGCCTACAAGGTCTCCAAGGATCTTTCTAAAATTAGGTTAGATGAACTTTTTTCATATTTCGAATTACATGAGCAGTCCAACTCGGAACCCGAGAGGGTTATAGCCTTGTTTGCAGGTTCAAAGAAGAAGAAAATTGGAAGCAAGCCACCACCAACCGAGGAGGAAGACGAGTCCGAAGAAGAAGTTGACCCAGAGTTGACTGCCGAACTAATGATCCTAGCTCGAAGGATAGCCAAGGGACGAAAGAGAACCACGACTCGACCCAACCAAGGTAAGCCTAAAAGTTCTAATATTAGGTGTTATGAGTGTAACAGGTTTGGACATATCAAGTCTGAGTGCCCCAAGCTCAACCACCAAGCACCTAAGCACAAGAAGGCCCTCAACGCGACATGGGAAGAAGCGTCATCCGAAGAAGACGAAGACCACGTCTTCATGGCGAAATCGATTGAGTCAGACACGGAGACCGAACCTGAACTTGAGTCAGAACTTGAGGATGACTCGGACTATGAAGCTACCTTCAAGTCAAGCCACGGATACGCATCCGGTTCAAAAGATACCCTTAAAGTGAGTCGAACTTTATTTAATACTTTACATAATACGGTTAGGTTTTTGTCTAGGAAATTAGTTAAGTCCGAGTCCAAGGTCGAGACCCTGATTGAGGAGGTCAAACTCCTCAAACACAAGGTCTCCCTAACCTCTTCGACTAGTCAAGTTCGAGAAGAGGACCCAACTCGAGCTGAAAAGCTTGAAGTTGAGAACTCTCTCTTGAAAAGTCAAGTTGAAGATCTTAGGAACACGTTGGAAAGGTTCACTTCAGGATCCAAAGGACTTGACCTCCTACTTGGATCTCAAAGGGCCGTGTACAACAAGGCTGGACTAGGGTTTAACTCAAACACGACTAATAGGTCGTATATGTCGATTGTAAGTCGACATAGGAAACATGTCCAAGCATGGGTCCCTAAGAACTTTTTGATTTCAACTCTAGGATCCAACCCGTACTGGGTTCCCAAGGTCCAAATCCACTATATGGATAGACCGAACCGATTCAACAGTCTAGGGGGAGCCAGTACAAAACATGTTTGTGCTTTAACTTAGAAATTGCATGCTTTAACTTAGAAAGTTTGTGCTTTAACTTAGAAATTACATGCTTTAACTTAGAAAGTTTGTGCTTTAAAACTTGTGAACCCACTTAAAACACGTACATAACCAACTAAAATCCTTCGAAAAGATTGAGCCTCGGGGAGCCTCTTTTCAAAAATAACCAGTTAGACTAGGAAATAGTCTTAGGTGAGTCAAGTCATCATTTTCTTGAAAATGGCTTTGTCTAAGGAAGTGGTCGATGATCCGATAAAAGAAGGCCCCTATGCCTCGCTACGACCTGGATGCCATGATCTTGAAAAGGTAAACTTGACAAGCCTAGGGTCAAATCCAAATCTAACATAAAATTACTTGAACCTAAATGCACTTAATCAACTTAATTGGAAGTCATCTCACAAAAAAAACACATAAGTATAACATGCTTGATCATATAGACACAGGTGAGATGATCTAGGTTTAACAACTTACAACCAATTTTTTTTTAAAAAAAAAAAATCTAACATCCAATCCAGCCACCTTGTGTGTAGCATCAATGGATGTTGGACAGCGGTTGCTCCTGACACATGACCGGGGATCAACTCAAATTCACGAAGCTTCGATTCAAACGACAAGGATCGGTAGCCTTTGTGAATAACGGCAAGCTCAAAATCATCGGATCAGGTGATATCGAGCTTAACTCAAATTTTGTTATTAAAAATGTATTACTTGTAGAGAATTTTGAATATAACCTGCTTAGCGTAAGCCAATTATGTGACAATAACTATAAGGTCGTATTTTTAGAAAATGAATGTGTAATTAAAACAAATAAAACAGCTAAAACAATACTCAAAGGAACTAGGACAAATAACATTTACACAATTAACTTAATCAAATCCTCAGCCAAATGTCTTATGACACAGGAAGAGGAATCATGGTTGTAGCACCGACGACTCGGTCACTCGCACCAAAGACTCGTCCACAAGATGAGTCAGAGTGGCTTAGTCAGAGGCTTACCCAACCTCAACAATTTGGTTAATAAAATTTGTAATGCATGTCAAAAAGAAAAACAACCTAGGACACAACACAAGTTAACTAACCAAGAACGAACCTCAAGTGTACTTGAGCTCCTGCATATGGATCTATTAGATTCACATGGAGCCAAGTCACTCAATAGAAGTCAATATTGCTTAGTCATAATTGACGACTACTCCATGTTGGATCGAAAGTGTCGCTAGAGGGGGGGGGTGAATAGCGATACGGTGTCGTTAAAAACTTTTGCAATAAGTAAAAAGCAAGTAGAGAATGCACAGCGGAAATATAAAGTAGACAAGATATTTTTACGTGGTTCACAATCTTTCGATTGCTAATCCACGGCCCTAGTGATCCTTGATCACGTACGGAGGGCAATTCACTAAAACCACTCCTCTTCGTTGGAAGTAGGAGCAACGATTACAAAAAGAAATCAAGGCAAAGGGACACTCCCCCTTTCCTTGTTACGATTAAAGCACAAAGACAATTTAAAGAAGTAGAACTTAAATAAATATACCGACAACTCTTATAAGTAGAAGATGTAGCTTTCGTTGTCGGCGGCACTTCGTCGTAGCAAATGTGAGTAGTAGTAGCGGCGTTACGACGGCGTGTTGAGAGCTCTTGAATTCTTGTTATTTGCTTGGCTTGAACATGTCTATTTATGGATATTGATCTATGAATTTAGACATAGGTAGTGTCCAAGGTGAGGTTCTTATCCCCCAAGACTTGTTCATCCACATCCTTTGCGCCAACTCAAGGATGAGGTGTTTCATCCAACCACCTTGTGCCACCTCCAACCTCCTTGTGCGCCAACTCAAGGATGAGGTGTTTCATCCAACCACCTTGTGCCACCTCCAACCTCCTTGGGCGCCAACTTGAGGATGAGGTGTTTCATCCAACCACCTTGTGCCACCTCCAACCTCCTTGGGCGCCAACTTGTTGGAGCCATTCAACTTGTGCCACATCATGGGAGCCAACCATCTTGTGCCAACTCACCTTATTTTGGGCATCCACCACAAGGAAGCTTGGTGATGGTTTGGATGTCCACCTTGATGCCACATCACCCTTTGTACCAAAACACGAGTCAAGTCCAAATTCACCCCCTTGAAATTCGAGCTCTTCTCGAGGCGGAACTTGACTAGCAGTTGACTGTAGTCAAAGGGTTTTGGACTGCAGTACAAGTTAGCTTAAAATATAAAGTACGATGGTTCTAACCATCTGATCTCGACCTAGACCTTCCATTGGAGGTATTGGGTCGGATCTACGCTTAACGACCTTGCTTCGCTTTCACACGAGCTTACCTTGTAGCCTCGCCGGTCTTCACCCGAGTACCTCGGCTTCCTCCGGTCCTCTCCGCGTTCGACCACCTCGGTTCCCACCGGTGTCGACTTCCGCTCAACTTTAGCATTTACGCACACTTAATTGAGCTCGTAAGATAACAAATATACCCTTAACTATTGAGCCTTTTGCCATAATCAAAATACCGGTTCGACTTTGGTGCCCACTGCACCAACAATCTCCCCCTTTTTGATTCATGGCAAACCGACACAAAAGTTAAGGAAAAATTAAGCATAACAGTAAGCTAGCATAATGATTAAGCATGAATGAGCTAGCATAAAGATTAAGTATGAATGAGCTAGCATAAAGATTAAGCATGAGTGAGCTAGCATAAAGATTAAGCATGAGTGAGAAATATTATTGTTTCAAGTTCTCCCCTTTGAGGTAACCTCCCCCATGACCGAAGGTGAGTTCTTGAAAAATAATTTTTACTCCCCCTTAATAGTTGCTTAAGTAAACGGAATTACTTAATATAAAAGGTAATAATTTTGTTTACTTTCTTCCTTACTTTTGTGACTTTCTCCCCCTTTTGCCTTAACTCAAAAAGTTTGTAAATATATTTTAAGGTTTGTAAGTCCAAGCAAGTTCCCAATATAAATATATTTTTTTTTTAAAATAATAATAAGCTTGAAAATATGTTCATCTAAAATGTACAACTCCGGTTGGACTTGATTGATATAGAATGATCAATAAGTCTTGAAGGAGTTGATTAATTTTAAATAATTATACTCCATGGTTCATGTCGATGCACTGAATCTACGTCTGGAACCAGGAGTAAGGTCCTAACATCTCACGCCCATCTACGTGGCTAAGTACACAAACACATTAGTCCTATGTGTTGTGAGATGTGTTGGCTCCTTAAATCTATAGGTATATGATTTCTAAGGTAAGACTTAGGCTAATTTCATAAAAAGAAGCAAAAGTAGAGTACATATATAGAAAAATTTAAAACCTACTCTATTACGCACATACCTAACTTTCGTCTTAATAAACTAAATTCGGCCGGGTAGTGGTTTGGTGAAGATGTCCGCTAGGTTTGATTTGGACTCAACATACTCTAGTTGTATAGTTCCATTAGTTACATGTTCCCTAATGAAGTGGTGTTTAACTTCTATATGTTTTGTCCTAGAATGACATATTGGATTTTTAGTTAAGTTAATTGAACTAATGTTATCTATGTAGGTTTTAATGTTGTTAAAGATTAAGCTAAAGTCTTGGAGAGTGTGCTTCATCCACAGGAGCTGAGAGACACACTCACCCATCGCAACGTATTCAGCTTCGGTGGTAGATAAGGCAACGCAAATGCCGCTCCATCGCACCAACTTACTAGACTCGAGCCAGGATTTGACAACAACCACTGTGCTCTTTCTATCGAGTTTACTACCGCATAGTCGGAGTCGGAGTAGCCGATTAGATTAAACTCGGTAGATCTAGGGTACCAAATACCTACGCTTAGCGTCTTTAGATATCTAAGGATACGCTGACTAGGGTTAGGTGAGACTCGCATGGCACAGTTTGTAACCTTGCGCACATACTTACCGAATAAAATGTCGGGTCGGCTCGCGGTTAAGTATAGGAGACTTCCTATTGCGCTCCTATAGTATTTTAGGTCAACGGGTTTTCCTTCTACATCTTCGTTTATATTAACATTAGTTGCCATAGGTGTATTGATTATTTTAGCATCTTGCATTCCAAATCGATTTATTAAGTCCTTAGTATATTTTTGTTGATGTAAATATATTCCATCTTTAGTTTGTTTAATTTGTAAACCTAAGAAAAACTTAACTCTCCCACTAAATTCATTTCAAATTCACTTTCCATAAGTGAGATGAATTCGTTAAGGTGGATCGAGTTGGTAGTTCCAAAATTATATCATCTACATAGATTTGGGCTATAAAGATTTCTTTTCCTACGGTTTTAACGAATAAGGTTGGGTCGACTAAACCTTGGTTGAATCCTTTTGACTTAAGATAGATCGAAAGCCTTTCGTACCAAGCTCTTGGGGCTTGTTTGAGTCCATATAGGGCTTTCTTAAGTCTAAGGACATGGTCAGTTTATCTAGATTTTCGAATCCGGAGGTTGACCGACGTAAACTTCTTCCTTAATGTATCCATTCAAAAATGCTGACTTGACATCCATTTGAAACAATTTAAAACCTCGATGTGCAAGATATGCTAACAACATTCGGATGGACTCTAGTCGGCTACGGGGCGAGGTCTCATCGTAATCTAAACCTTCGACTTGACTAAACCCTTTGCACTAACCTAGCTTTATTTCTAACTACTTCACCTTTATCATCAAGTTTATTTCAAATACCCACCTTGTTCCAATAATTGATTTTTCTTAGGTGGTGGTACTAATTCCCGAGACTTCATTTCTAGTGAATTGAGCTAGCTCTTCTTGCATAGCAATAATCCGGTCGGGATCAAGAAGTGCTTGTTCAATAGTTTTGGGTTCGATTTTGGAAATTAACGAGATTTGACTAAGGTTTCGATATGAAGCTCTAGTTCGAACCCTAAATTTGGATCACCTATAACTTGATTGATAGGATGATTTGTTTGAGTCTTAGTGTGACTGGGTTAGGGTCATCTATCACTTGGTCGATAGGATGACTTGGGTGAGTTCTAGTTTGACTTGGGTTAGAGTCATCTATCACTTGGTCGATAGGATGACTTGGGTTAGACGAGATTCAAGTTCAAGATCGAGTCGGGTTCGCTATAAGTTGATTTGCTAGTTGGTTTTGTTAAGGATTGAACGGGTTCGTGTCCTTCGTCGAAAACTATATTAATGGTTTCTTCGACTCTAAGAGTGTCGTGATTGTATACCCTATAAGCTCTACTGGTGGTTGAGTATCCTAGAAAGGTTCCAGTAGAGGTTTTGGATTTGAATTTCCCTAGGTAATCCTTAGTGTTTAAGATATGTACCTTGCATCCAAATACCCTAAAGTACTTGATGTTCGGTATTTTATCGTGATAAATCTCGCTGAGGTCTTTTGGTGCCTCTTTACCATAAGGATCCTACACATAAGGTAGTTGGATCGGATATTGGAATTACTAAAGGGTTGTTTGTAAGTTTTTAAACCTAAATCATCTCACCAATATCTACATGATCAAAACATGTTATTCCTATGTGTTATTGTGAGATGACTTTCAATTTTACTTGATTAATTTTAATGAATTTAAATTAACCAACATTAGGTTAGATTCGGATTTAGTCTAAGCTCATCAAGTAATCTTTTCAAGAGATTAGCTTCCAGGTCGTGGCGAGGCACAGAGGCCTTCTTTGATCGGAACAACGACCACTTCCTTAGACAAAGATAATTTCAAGAAATTGATAACTCGACTTACTTGAGACTACGTCTTGGTCTAACTAGTTATTTTTGAAAAGAGGCTCCCCGAGGCTCAATCTTTTCGTAGGATTTTAGTTGGTTTATTTTTGAAAAGAGGCTTCCCGAGGCTCAATCTTTTCGCAGGATTTTAGTTGGTTATGAGTCCTATCTAACCATTCTAAAAATAAAGGAAAAACTAAGCATGCAATTTCTAAGACTTAACAAAAATACATTTTGTATTGGCTCCCTCGACCATTGAATCGAGTGGGTCTATTCACATAGTGAATTTGGTCCTGGGAACCCAATACATGTTAGATCCTAAAGTTGAAATCAAAGTGGTCTTAGGGACCCATGCTTGGACATTTTTCTTATGTTGGTTTACTATAGACATATATGACTTATTGGTTGTATTTGAGTTAAACCCGAGTCCGCCTTGTTGTACACGGCCCTTTGTGATCCAAGTAAGAGGTCAAGTCCCTTGGATCCCAAAGTGAACCTTTCCAACGTGTTCCTAAGGTCTTCGACTTGTGTTTTCAAAAGCGAGTTCTCAACTTCAAGCTTTTCAACTTGAGTTGAGTCCTCCTCTTGAATACGAGTAGTCGAAGAGGTTAGGGAGACCTCATGTTTGAGAAGGTTAACCTCCTCAATTAGGGTCTCGACCTTGGACTCGGACTTAGCTAGTTTCTTATTTAAAAATTTAATTGCACCATACAAAGTATTAAGTAACGACCGACTTACCCTTAATGATTCTTTTGAACCGGATACGGATCCGTGGCTTGTCTTGAATGGAAGCTCATCATCGGATTCGGACTCGGACTCTTCTTCGGTTTCGGAGTCGTGCTCGATCGGCTTGGCCATTAGAGCTTGGATATCGTCTTCTTCCTCCGACAACTCCTCCCAAGTAGCGCTTAGCGCTTTCTTGGTCTTTGATGCGTTATTCTTTAGCTTTGGGCACTCGGACTTGATGTGACCGAACTCTGCACTCATAGCATCTAAAATTAGAAGTATTTGAATTAGGTTTAGGCTTACCTGAGTTGTTGGTCGCTGCCTCTTGATCATCTTCGAACTAGATTGACTAGTTCGGATTCTATTTCGAGTCTACTTCCGATTCGGACTCGCCTTCTTCCTTGGGGTGGCTTGCTTGGGCTTCTTCTTCTTGGAACCTCGCAACTAACGCAATACTCTTCTCGGCCCGACCACGTTAGTTTGCTCATGTAATTCAAGTTCAAAACAATTCGTCCTAACCTAATTTTAGAAAGGTCCTTGGAGACCTTGTAGGCATCGACCATGGATTCCCACAAGGTGGTCCTAGGAAACGAGTTAAGAGAATACCTGATAAGGTCGCGATTCTCGACCTTTTGTCCGATGGCATGGAGTTGGTTGACGATGTCTTGGATACGAGCATGTAGTTGAGTTGCGGTCTCGTTTTCCTGCATTTTCAAGTTATACAATTTATTTAAAAGTAAATCTCTTTACATACCTTCGGTCGCTTTGCCTTCGTAGTAGTTCCACTAGCTTGGTCCATAAGTCCTTTGCACTAATGAAGGGGCCGACGGTTGAGCTCTTCCTTGGACAACCCACATTGCAAGATTTGAGTTGTGGCATCGGCGGCTTCTACTTGTTTTTCATGGAATTTGACCATTGATCGTAACCCAAAGATTCACCATCTTCATTAATAGGAAGTGTGAAACCGGTTTGATTACGATCCACATCTCGATTTGGGTTTTAAGAAAGCATTCCATCCGACCCTTCCAATAACGAAAGTCATTACCGTTGTAAAACGGGGTCAGGCAGTGCTAAACCCTTCGAGATGGGCCATTTAAAAACAAGAAGAAGAACGAAAAGAATCTTGCAAAACACACACGGAAAGAATATTCCAAGACTTTCGTCTTGGATTAGTAGTGCGGGAAGTACAAAAAGATATATAAAATGTAACTTGCAAAAAGAAATAAACAATCAAATGCGAATGTCGTTGAAGTTCCGGAGGACAACCTTACTCGGGATCTAACCCAAGGACAACCTTATCCGGATCCTAAAGCCTCTAATGCAATTCTATATGTAGGAGAAGATAAGCAAGTGAAATAATTATAAAAAACAGAAATAAATAAATAAAAATCTGTAAAAAGAAAAACAAAGCTAGATTGGTGGTTTCACGAATCTTAGCGCCCGACTCTGATACCAATTGTTGGATCGAAAGTGTCGCTAGAGGGTGAATAGCGATACTGATGTCGTTAAAAACTTTTGCAATAAGTAAAAAGCAAGTAGAGAATGCACAGAAATATAAAGTAGACAAGATATTTTTACGTGGTTCACAATCTTCGATTGCTAATCCACGGCCCTAGTGATCCTTGATCACGCACGGAGGGCAATTCACTAAAACCACTCCTCTCGCTGGAAGTAGGAGCAACGATTACAAAAGAAATCAAGGCAAAGGGACACTCCCCCTTTCCTTGTTACGATTAAAGCACAAAGACAATTTAAAGAAGTAGAACTTAAATAAATATACCGACAACTCTTATAAGTAGAAGATGTAGCTTTCGTTGTCGGCGGCACTTCGTCGTAGCAAATGTGAGTAGTAGTAGCAGCGTTACGACGGCGTGTTGAGAGCTCTTGAATTCTTGTTATTTGCTTGGCTTGAACATGTCTATTTATGGATATTGATCTATGAATTTAGACATAGGTAGTGTCCAAGGTGAGGTTCTTATCCCCCAAGACTTGTTCATCCACATCCTTTGCGCCAACTCAAGGATGAGGTGTTTCATCCAACCACCTTGTGCCACCTCCAACCTCCTTGTGCGCCAACTCAAGGATGAGGTGTTTCATCCAACCACCTTGTGCCACCTCCAACCTCCTTGGGCGCCAACTTGTTGGAGCCATTCAACTTGTGCCACATCATGGGAGCCAACCATCTTGTGCCAACTCACCTTATTTTGGGCGTCCACCACAAGGAAGCTTGGTGATGGTTTGGATGTCCACCTTGATGCCACATCACCCTTTGTACCAAAACACGAGTCAAGTCCAAATTCACCCCTTGAAATTCGAGCCTTCTCGAGGTCGGAACTTGACTAGCAAATTGACTGTAGTCAAAGGGTTTTGACCGCAGATAAGTTAGCTTAAAATATAAAGTACGATGGTTCTAACCATCTGATCTCGACCTAGACCTTCCATTGGAGGTATTGGGTCGGATCTACGCTTAACGACCTTGCTTCGCTTTCACACGAGCTTACCTTGTAGCCTCGCTTCCGGTCTTCACCCGAGTACCTCGGCTTCCTCCGAAGTCCCTCTGGCGTTGCCCGACCACCTCGGTTCCCACCGGGTGTCGCAGACCTTCCGCTCAACTTTAGCATTTCTGCACACTTAATTGAGCTCGTAAGATAACAAATATACCCTTAACTATTGAGCCTTTTGCCATAATCAAAATACCGGTTCGACTTTGGTGCCCACTGCACCAACACTCCAGGTTTACCTGGGTTAGGTTCATCAAACATAAAAATGATACCCTAGATCAATTAATCAATCTATTCAAATTAATCGATAATCAAAAAAACCTTAAGGTTAAAAGACTTAGAAGCGATCATGGTGGTGAATTCGAAAATCAAAGGTTCACTGACTTCTGTAACCTAAACATATACCACCATGAATTCTCTTGCCCTAGGACCCCTCAACAAAATGGCCTAGTGGAGCGGAAAAACCGAACTCTACAAGAAGCCGCTAGGACCATGTTGAACGAATATGACCTACCTGATAGGTTTTGGGCAGAAGCCGTTAGCACGGCTTGCTATGTCCAGAATAAGATCCTTATGGTAAAGAGGCACCTTAAGACCTCGTACGAGATTTATCACAATAAAGTACCCAACATCAAGTACTTTAGGGTATTTGGATGTAAAGTACATATCTTAAACACTAAGAACCACCTAGGAAATTAATCCAAAACCTCCACCGGAATCTTCTTAGGATACTCAACCACGAGTAGGGCCTATAGGGTATATAACCACGATACCCTTAAAGTCGAAGAGACTATTAATGTAGTGTTCGATGAAGTACCCGAACCTACAAAACCCTTAATGACACCAAGTGTTGAGCCCACTGATACCAAACTCATCTCCGACCCTGAGATCGAGTCTAATCCACACCAACCAACTTCTCTTGTCGACCAAGTGACAAGTGATCCGAGTCAAACTAGTGTTCAACCAAGTCACCCCATTGATCAAGCATTAGGTGACACAAACCCAACCCAATCTAGGATTCAAACTAACCACCCTATCGATCAAGTGATAGGAGATCCTAATCTAGGAGTTCGAACTAGAGCATCCTATAGGAACCTTAGTCAAATTTCCTTAATTTCAAAGAAAAAACCCAAATCAATTGAACAAGCTCTTCTTGATCCCGATTGGATTATTGCAATGCAAGAAGAGCTAGCTCAATTTACTAAGAATGAAGTGTGGGAATTAGTACCACCACCTAAAGACAAAATGATAATTGGAACAAGGTGGGTGTTTCGAAATAAGCTTTATGATAAAGGTGAAGTAGTTAGAAACAAGGCTAGGTTAGTCGCCAAAGGGTTTAGTCAAGTCGAAGGCTTAGATTACGACGAAACCTATGCCCCAGTAGCTAGACTCGAATCCATTCGAATGTTGCTAGCTTATGCCGCACATCAAGGATTTAAGCTGTTTCAAATGGATGTTAAGTTGGCATTCCTAAATGGATACATTAAAGAAGAAGTTTATGTTAGCCAACCCCCCGGATTCGAAAATCTAGATAAACCCGATCATGTTCTAAAACTTAAGAAAGCTCTCTATGGACTTAAACAAGCTCCTCGAGCTAGGTACGAGAGACTTTCAATCCATCTTAAGTCAAAAGGGTTTAACCAAGGCTTAGTTGACCCAACTATCTTCGTAAAAACCTTAGGTAAAGAAATATTCATAGCTCAAATTTATGTAGACGATATAATTTTTGGAACCTCTAACTCAGCCTTACTAAACGAGTTCGTTTCACTCATGGAAAGTGAGTTCGAAATGAACTTGGTAGGCGAGTTAAGTTTCTTTTTAGGTCTACAAATTAAACAAACTAAGGATGGTATATATATATATCAACAGAAATACACTAAGGAGTTAATTAAAAGATTTGGAATGCAAGACGCTAAGATAATAAACACCCCAATGGCGATTAATGTTAACATAGGAGAAGACCCAAAAAGTAAGTCCATTGACTTAAAGTACTATAGGAGCGCGATAGGAAGTCTCCTATACTTAACTGCGAGTCGACCCGACATCCTATTCGCAGTAAGTATGTGCGCCAGGTTTCAAACCTGTGCTAAGGAGTTTCACCTAACCCTAGTTAAGCGTATCCTTAGATATCTTAAGGGTACACTTAACGTTGGTATTTGGTACCCTAGATCTACGGAGTTCGAACTAATCGGCTACTCCGATTCAGATTATGCCGGTAGTACACTCGATAGAAAGAGCATGAGTGGTTGTTGTCAACTACTCGGCTCGAGTCTAGTGAGTTGGTGCAGTAGGAAGCAACATTGTGTTGCCTTATCTACCACTGAAGTCGAATACGTTGCGATGGGTGAGTGTGTAACTCAGCTTCTTTGGATGAAGCACACTCTCCGAGACTTTGGGTTGGACTTCACCAAAACTAAAATTTTTGTAGACAACATAAGTTCGATAAATCTAACTAAGAACCCTATATGCCATTCAAGGACAAAGCATATAGAGGCAAAACACCATTTCATTCGAGAACATGTAGCCAACGGCTCCATACAACTCGAATATGTTGACTCGAAGTCTAACCTAGCAGACCTATTTACTAAACACCTACTCGAAGTCGAATTTAGTCTATTAAGATGAAAATTGGGCATGTACGTAATAGAATAGGTACTTGCAAATTATATGTTCTTACTACTATTTCTTTAATTTCATTATTATGGAACTAGCATAGGACATACCTTAGATATCATGCACCTATAGATTTAAGGAACCAATACATCTCACAACACATAGGACTAATGTGTTTGTGTACTTAGCCACATAGATGGGTATGAGATGTTAGGACCTTACTCCTGGTTCCAGATGTAGAGCTAGTGCATCGCTATGAACCACGGAGTATAATCATACATACTAACCGACTCTGACCAGGACTGGTTGATCCTTCATATCAATCAAGCCAAATATGAGTCGAACATTTTATAGATGAACCTATTTTCAGTATATTATTTTCAAAATAATGTGGAACATGCTTGGACTTTAAAATTAAAACTTATTTTTTATTCCACACACATCCTCACTCTTTTCGATATATGGCAAAAGGGGGAGAAAAAGGCCAAAGTTAAGGGATCAATTTTTTTATGGCCAAGGCTTACTTAACTTTAAGTTAACAAAACAAGTTAAGGGAACTCTTAACTTAAACACATTTAGTTAACTTGTTTTCGTTAACAATACAATAATTTACTTAACTCTTACTTAACTTGTTAACAAAAAGTAATTTACTTAACTTGTTAACAAAATAGAAGTAAAGGCCAAGGTTAAGAAATCAATTTTTTTTCTTAACTTAAAACTTATTTTAAACACTATGGCCAATATTAAGTAATTTCGGTCACTTAATTCTTTTTTAGTAGAAAATATCAAGGGGGAGAGTTAAAACCCTTTCTCAAGTACTCACCCTCGGTCAAGGGGAAGGATTCCTCAAGGGGGAGCACTTGAAAAAGAGTTTTTACTCCTACACATTCATGCATATCTCTTGCTCATTTTACTTAATGCACTTAATTTGTTTTTTCTTAAACTTTGTATGTGGGTTTGCCATAAATCAAAAAGGGGGAGATTGTTGGTGCAGTAGGCACCTAAGTCGAACCTGAGTTTTGATTATAGCAAACGATACAAAGTTAAGCTCATGTCATTATCTCACGAGCTGAATCGAGTATGCAGAAGATTGATATAGCTGGAGCTGAAGGCTAGCGACACCCGGAGGAAGCCGCGGTGGTCGGGCGACACTCGAGTGACTTCGGAGGGAGCCGAAGGAATCGAGTGGAAGGCCGGAAGCAAAAGCAACATGTAAGTGTCGAGGTAAGCTCGTGTGTGCGAGCGTAAGTGAGGTCATATCCTATTTATGGGGATAATTTTAAGCATAGATCCGACCAAAGACATCCTATAGATGGTCTAGGTCGAGATCGGACGGTCGACGACCATCGAAATTATCTTTTTGTTGAGCTAACTTTGACTTGCAGCAAGCATCACGATCGCTACTGAGGACTCGATCGCCAATCGATCGCCGAGGTCAAGACTGACCGATGTCGCCATCATCGATGATAGCCATCAGTCGACTGATGGTCAATGATCAGATTCGAGGATGTTGGGTTTCCGGCACCGCGGCGTGTGTGTGTTCGATCATGTTTCGTAAACATGAGCACAGCGGAAGCAATTAAAAATAATAAATCTATATTTATTACAACACACACAACACACGCATGCTATTACAACAAGTGTAGACATAACCATAAATTAAAATTTGCAATAAAAGAAATTTATCTACGTTATACCTTTCGTATGACGTGTAGCGGGAACGGCATCAACCGGAACGATCCTCGTAAGAATCGTCTCTATCCGTATCAACGCCGAGCTCCTCGGGATGACTTCACTAAGTCATGAGCTTCGTCTTCGTACGGGTTACTAGCCTCGTGTTGAAGACAACGTGATCGAGAGATGATCAGGATCCGAATCCAAATTCGGATCCAAAACTGAGTCCTCAAAACTCGCTTCTCCGGAGAGGTATTCGTCAACCAATTGACGAATCCTTCGTCCTCCTCCTCAGAGGATTACCGGAGATCAAATCCCCAGTAAGTTAGCCGCTGTCGGAGCACTAACCGTCATCCAAACGACGCTCCGACGAGAGGAGGAGAAGCTGTCCAGAAAACTGGACAGCTTGGTGGAGGATATAGGCGCCGGCCAACCAAGGAAAGAAAAGCCTCACCTTGATGCCAAACCTATAGGGGATCACCGGAGGGTCGCCGGAGTGTTCACCGGCTGAAGCTTGGTCGCAGGCAAGGACTTGGACGGCGGCACAAAAGCTGGGCGGCGACAATGAAGGTGTTGGCGCCGAATACTCTTTCAAGGGGTGGGCGGCAACTTGGTTGGGTGGCCAAAACTAGATTAGGGTTTTGGATTAGGGTTTAAGCCCTATTTTATAGAGAACTAATTCTATTAATGGTTAATGGATCATATCCATAAAGCCCGTTAACCCGCTCCATTAAGATAAGTTAAAATAAACCAAACCATGATGGTTTATTTTAAGTTAAAACGAACCGAACCAACCTTTGGTTCATTCGTTTAATATAAATCAAACCCTTTGGTTTATTCTCATCCATTGGATTAGAACCAAACCATTTTGGTCCATCCATTATGTCTTCATAAGACACGGCCCATCCACGCTTCCATTGCGACTGAAACAATTTCATGCTCGCTTTATGTTTGGTCCAACCAAACATAGTTTCTCTCGGTCTGAGAATCCCATTCTCAAGCTCGTTTTAAATCCTTTGGATTACACTCATTGTGCGTGTGACCAAATAGGTTCTCGGTTTATGTTGGTCGTCTATAATTAACCATTAATTATAGAACGATCATGAGTGGCACCTAGTAGTACATCATGATCCCCAATTAACCGAAAAGATCAACGGTTGATCCAGAACTATTTCTGAAACCCTTCAAGAGCTTCGAATGAATCGTGCCCCATTCCCTTCACTCATCTTATACCCACTTGGTTCAGGACATGGTCTATTGTGTCGGTCCCCACTAGGTGACTACGCCACACCTAGCCCAAGTATCATTTCCTCCCACGGATTCTAGTTACTCCACATGTATCAAGAGTACTTTACTCTAAACATGTAATGCTTTGGCCAAAGACTTTAGTAACAATCCGACGAGAGGCCATGGGTATACATCTCCTCGCAAGGAGTGGTGAATCCTTTATAGGCTATTCAAACACCTTCGATCACTTCGACTTATACCCAATCATCCCGGGTCCACATCTCCTTAGAGATGTTTGCTTAAGATGTCAAAGCATAAGTCTCCATGATCAAGATGACTTGAATACCGCAAGTCAAAGGAACATCGCACTTAAGCTACAGTAAGATCTTCATTGACATATCTATATATGCAGAGAACCATATGAAGTCTTACGGCTGGTCACTCCAATGAACTAGTTACCATAACTAGCATCCACGATTAACTCCGAACATCACAATGTCTCCAGCCAGTGAGAATCAGCTGCTTGGATACACCAAGGAGTATACCTCATGCTAGTCTCGACAGAATTGATGGTGTCCAAATCCATCAATTCATCGACTAGGGATAATTCCGATACATCACAATTACAATTACACATGTAGAGATTCTCACTAGTTGTGATCCAATCACAAATTCTCTCATGCTGTGAATCGTATCGTGGACATTCAGTAAATGAGTTTAAGATCCAATCAAATACATTAAACATGTATACTCAAATAGTGAATCTTCATTTATCATATAAATGGTTCATACATAAGGCGATTGCCTTAGGACATCTCTCATATATTACTAACAGAGGAGTCAAGGCTTATCACCCCATTTCAAGGAGATTGGTTCTCAATTGTGATTGGCTAGGGTTCCTCTCGAAAAGGGGCTCAAAGGCTATAAAAGGAGGGCCAAACCTAGGGTTTCTTCATCATTCTAAAGCTTCCAAAAAGCCTCCGCCAAGCTACAACTTTTCGACCACGAAGTGCTTTCTCTCCGACGTCTAGGTCTTAAATTCTTTCTTATTGTAATGTCGGTTTTTTAGCTCTTATTTAAGTTCATTTCTTTTCGGAGCTTTTATCATATATGAGGAGAGGGGGAGTGTCCCTATACCTCAAGCTTTTTCCTTCTTGTATCGATTAACTCCTACCTCCAACGAGGAGGAGTTCCTTTAGTGCTTTTGCCCTCCGTACGTGGTCAAGGACCACTAGGGCCTTGGAGTAGTAGCCGAAGGCTACGAACCAAGTAAAAACCTTCATTGTCTCTTTTTACTTTACATTTCCGCTGCAATTAATTATCTCTCGAGTTTTAAAGAACGTAAAAAAAAGGAAAAGGTTTTTCGCTATTCACCCCCTCCCTCTAGCGAACCGCATCGATCCAACAGACATAATTTGTCTCACAAAGAATAGCAGGTGATTAGTCGATCGATGGTCTCGATCATCTCGATCAACCTTTCCAAAGACAGTTGAAGATATATAAGGAGCTCGTGATTGAGGAAAAGATAGAGATTTTCTTGAGCGAAATTGAAGAGGGAAGTTGGTGCTTACCAGTCCTTCAAAGCTAGTTCAAGGCAATCAAAGATCAAGCAATCCAAAGCTCTTGTAAAGTGTTTTTCCTTTACTTGCATTTGTATTTCATATTGTTTTTCTTGTATCTACTTGATTATTGTTGTAATCATATTGTACGAGGTTTCTCCGCCTCCGGATTGTTCCGAGAAGGAGTTATTGTTATAGTGGTGTGTGATTGGCATCGCTAGGGTTCGTACGAACCCGATCCGTGGAGTAGGAACCGTGCGGTTCCGAACCACGTTATATCATTGTGTTAGCGTGTTGTGAATTTCGTTATCGTTATTACTTTTCTATTTCCGCTGCGCTAACGAAATTGTAGAAACAAACGTGAAAGAATTACATTGACGCTATTCACCCCCCTCTAGCCGTTACAATATTCCTAACATATACTAGTTTGCATTTGTATGTATTTTGTATAATCATGGACCCCGAAGACAAACACAAAAACCGGCGATCCGTCCGTCGTCTCTTCCGCGGCTAACCAACTAGAAGAGTTGTGTTGCTTGAACAACTAGTTTATTCAAGCGATCGCTCAAGTTGTTAGCACGACGATGAAATGGTTGTGCTAAGGAAACTCATCCCATCCGGATTAGTTTTTTCATTAGTGAAAATTTTAATTTTGGGACATGGGAGCCAATGAGCCTCCGAAGCAACTACCAACAGATACCACATCTCTATCTTGGAGTGCCTCGTCATATGTTCAGGGATCAGGTTCATGTTTACCAGGGACTAAGTCCGAAGACTCTCCCAAGAACATGAATCTCGCGGGTTGTCTAACAACCCTCCCACTATGACGAGGTGCCTCCTGTGTATGCTCTGTGACAAGCGGTGCAGTGACTTGTGGTATTTCCTCTTGTACCGGTGGTACTGAAGTCGGGACTTCCCCTGTCAACTCCTCAAGAACAATCCTACTCGTGGGCTTGTGGTTCATCACATAGTCCTCCTCTAGAAATCTGGCATTCGAACTCACGATCACCTTCTGATCTCTAGGACTATATAACAAACCACCCTTCATTCCCTTAGGGTAGCCAACAAACAAGCGTACTTCTGTACGAGATTCCAACTTACCAGCATCTCCCTTCAGCACATGTGCTGGACTACTTCAAATCCGAATATGTCGTAGACTAGGCTTTCGCCCAATCCACAATTCTATGGGAGTAGAGGGTACTGACTTAGATTGAACCAAGTTCAGAATGTGTGATGCCGTTTCCAGAGCAAACCCCCAGAATGAATCAGGTAACTCAGAATAACTCATCATCGATCTGACCATCTCCATAAGAGTCCTATTCCTTCGCTCCGTCACACCATTCTGCTAGGGTGTGTCAGGTGCGGACAATTGGGATTGAATCCCAGCCTCTGATAAGTAACTCCTAAACTCTCCCAAGAGGTACTCTCCACCACGATCAGATCGTAGTGTCTTGATACTTTTACCTTGACGTTTCTCCACATCAGCCTTTAATTCTTTGAACTTGTCAAAGCATTCAGACTTGCGGCGCATCAAGTAAATGTATCCATACCTTGAATAATCGTCTATAAAGAGACGAAGTATTCAAAGCCACCTCTAGCACGGATAGACATAGGACAAATCAGAATGAACCAATTTCAATACATCTTTGGCTCTATACCCCTTAGCCTTAAAGGCCTCTTGGTCATCTTACCTTCCAAGCAAGACTCATGGTTGGGAGATCTTCCACCACTAATGGACCCAAGGGTCCATCAGCTATCAACCTTTGAATTCTACTCTGGTTAATATGACCAAGTCTTAGGTGCCAAAGATATGTCTGGTTCATTTTCGAAGGTTCTTTTCTCTTATTAGACTTAGAAGATGAGTTATTCACTTCTATATGCATCGTGGGAGTTTTCGGTTCAAGAGTGTATAAATTGTCAACCAATGTACCAGAACAGATAATCTCCCTATTTCTTTTTATAACAACTTTATCATTAAAAGAAACAGAATATCTATCCAGAAACAATTTATAAACTGAAATTAGATTCTTTTTAAAAGTAGGTACATAAAGACAATTTCTCAAAACCAAAACTTTATTCCTATCAAAAGATAAATAAACGTCTCCCACTACAATAGCTGCCACCTTTGAAGCATTGCACATGAAGACAGTAATCTCTCCCTCAGCTAGTCGTCGGGTTTCCTGGAACCCCTGCAAAGTATTGCAGACATGATCAGTGGCTCCTGTATCTACACACCAGGTACTGGTAGATAACACCAATAAACATGTTTCAACATCTAAACAAGAAGATATACCTTTGTTCATTCGGCGAGGACAGTCCACCTTCCAATGTCCAGTCTGCTTGCAAGTGAAGCACTTGCCTTTTGGCTTCTTCACTCCTGCCTGAGGTCCTACTGCCACTTTCTTTGCTCAACCTTGCTTCTTCTTCTTCTTCCCTTTCGGTTTAGAAGTAGAAACCTTTTGATCAACCATGGCTTGAGCGCTTTGACGAAAAAGCCCCTCTGCCGCCTGGAGTTCTGTCAGAAGCTCCGCCAACGAATACAACCACTTATTCATGTTGTAGTTGAGGCGGAACTGCTCAAAACTCCTAGGCAGAGACTGGAGAATGATATTGACCTGGGTTTCCCCATCGATCTCAGCTCCGAGGACTTACATCTCATTCAGATGAGCCATCATCTTGAGAACATGGTCCCTGACAGGTGTTCCCTCGATAATGGTGGTCGTCATCAAGTTCCTCATAGCCTCCTGTCTAGCCGCCCGACTCTGATGTCCGAAAAGTTCCTTGAGATTGAACATCATGTCATAAGCCGTGGCCATGGCCTGATGCAGATGTTGCAGCACATTTGACATAGATGCCAAAATGTAACACCGTGCCATCTCATCTGCCTTGATCCATTTCTTATAACTTTCTTTCTCCTTTTCATGAGAGTCATCGGTGGGCTTAGGTGGATAGACCTCGAAGAGTACAAATTTGTACTCCTCTGCAGTTAAGACAATATCCAAAATTTTTTTCCAATCAATATAATTTGTTCCAGTAAGTTTATTTTCTTTCAATATCACAGCAAGTGGGTTGAAAGCCATTTGAAAAACCTAAGAATCACAATGATCAAAATATTAGATTTCAAATATTATTGATTCCTCAAACAATAAAATTTCAAAATAAACCAACACCTCAAAACACCGAGAATATCGCATTCCACGATAGTGTGGATGTATACGAATTCTACATTTGTAAGAGGAGGTTTAACCCTTTAATTTTATTATCTTGTCAACCTTACTTTTTGACAAATAAAATTAATAGTTGGTTCCTCTTTGGCCGTACAAATTGTTGGCAATTGGCTTGGGAGGCTCGTCAACTCCGATATCCCCGGATTAAAATTTTCACTAATGAAAAACTAATCCGGATGGGATGAGTTACCTAAGCTCAACCAATTCGTCGTCGTGCTAACGACTTGAGCGATCGCTTGAACAAACTAGTTGTTCAAGCAACCAAGCTCTTCTAGTCGGTTAGCCGCAGAAGAGACGACGGACGGATCGCCGGTTTTTGTGTTTATCTTCGGGGTCCATGATTATACAAATACATACAAATGTAAACTAGTATAATCAACACATACTAAGATAAGGAACATAATAATAAGAATATGCAAAGATCAATAATAAAAGTTGTAAAACTTTTATACCTCTCGATCTTCTACCGTATGTCCTAACCTCCTTGTAGACTTCGTGTGGGCGAAGATCCTCCATAAGTTGAAGCTTCCTAGATCTTCTTCAATCGAAAGAAAGAAGATTGATGCCGCCGGCCCCAAGAATGGAGAGAACAAGATGGCTAACCAAGGAACTGAACTAGGGAACAATCCCTAGCTCCTTTGTGCCACCAGCCAAGAGGAAAAGAAGAGGAGAAGAGGAAATCGGTTGAGCCCCGACCAAGGTAGAAGGAAGAAGAGGTAGGAGTCGACCACCCCTTAGGAAGAAGAAGAACACCTCTCCTATAGTTGCCGCCCACCTTAGCTTCCAAACCCTAGCCGCCCAACCTCCTAACCTTCTAGGGTTTCTTGCCACCCAACAAAAGATAGGCAAAACCCTAATCCTCCTAGGGTTTCTTGCCGCCCAACCTTTTGATTGGCAAACCCTAATATCCCTCAGAAACCAACAACCTTCTTCTCTTGCCGCCCACCCTAAGCCACCCTTTTATAGAGTTAGGGATAAGCCTTGGTTTAATCTCCACCGTTGGTTCTAGGGATTTAATCTCAACCTTTGGATCTCGAGATTTAATCTCAACCGTCGGATCTAGAGATTTAATCTCAACCATCGGATCTAGAGATTTAATCTCCATCAGTGGTTCTAGGGATTTAATCTCAACCGTCGGTTCTAGAGATTTAATCTCAACCGTCGGATCTAGAGATTTAATCTCAACCATCGGATCTAGAGATTTATTTTCCATCATCGGATCTAGGCTTCATGAGAATTATATTAGGCTACGATAGGGACCATGAGGAGGAGTTGGATCTTGGCCACCCGATGGATCGGAACCACACAAACTTGATCCATCAATGATGTTCCATTCCACTAGAGGATGATCATTGAATTACCTCACCAACCCCCATAAATTAATATAGGCTCCATATATTATTTGTACATCCATCTCCCCGTGTTTAAGATATCGAATGTACGTCAATTAATTGATTTACTGACCATCAATTAATTAACATCTAACTCCTCGAGTAGTACCACTCAACCATATCATCATATTGACTAAGTCAACCTGCAAGATTTACATGATGAACCTTATGAGCTCCTCAAGGGGACATCATCACCCTAATATATAGGACACGATTTCCTCCTATAATCAACGACACACCATGTAAATAATATCATTTTCCAACTTACCGGGCATATTGATTTAATCCATAGAAATCTCACCCTTTGGTAAATCAAAAAAATAAATACTAAGTACATGTGCCCGTTATTATATCGGGATTAAGAGCATATACAACATAATATCCGAGGTCCGATTCAATTATGTAGTCAGCAATTAATTGAATCACCTCTATGTCGGTCCTGCTCAATACACCTAAGTGTACTAGTATAACTCTATGTTCAAGACAAAACAATACCAAGCTACACTACAACCATGCCAATGGTTTGTCCAAAACCATCTTGGTTGTGAGCCTCTACTTATATTCTACAAGGGACTGATAACATGATCTTCTGCGTCACACCAAGCACCATGTTATCTACAATGTAAAATATTAGACAATATGCACACATATAATAAATATAAAGTGCAAACAATAATCATGTGATTCTTATTTCAAAATAAAAATGTTCATACAAAAAGAGCTAGGCTTTCAAAGATACATCCCAACAATCTCCCACTTATACTAAAAGACTATGTTGTCATCACACTGCCATACATCTGATTCCCTTTCCCTCCACATGCCTATCAAAGCTCTCGCTAGAAGGGCCTTAGTGAAAAGGGTCTATCAGGATATCCTCTGATGCAATCTAGGCGATAACAACTTCTACCTCCTATACGATTTCTCGTATCAGGTGGTACTTGCGCTCTATACATTTACTTACCTTATGGGCTCGTGGTTCCTTCGAGTTTGCAACTGCACCATTATTATCACAATAAATTGTGATATTTCTGGGCAAACCAGGAATCACATCCAAGTCCATCAGGAAGTTCCTGAGCCACCCAACTTCTTGGCCGCCTCATAGGCTGCCACATACTCAGCTTCTTGGCCGCATTAGGAATTTCTGCTAGACACTCCATACAATGGCTCCACCTCCCAAAGTAAACACAAAACCTGAGGTAGACTTACTATTATCCCTATCAGATTGAAAATCAGAATCTGTGTAACTCACAGGGAGTAATTGGTCTGCATGGTAAACTATCATATAATCCCTAGTCCTTCTAAGGCACTACAATATATGCTTTACCGTAGTCCAATGTCCCTGTCCTAGATTACTCTGATATCTGCTAACCATTCCCACGGCAAAGCAGATATCTGGTCTCGTACATAGCATAACATATATGATGCTTCCTACTGCCTAAGCATAAGGAACCGCCTTAATCTCTTCTATCTCCTCAGATGATCTAGGACACATCTCCTCAGATAAAGGAACTCCATGCCTGAAAGGTAGAAAATCTTTCTTGGAGTTTTGCATGCTAAAACGATCCATTATCGTGTCTATGTATGAAGCTTGGGATTAGCACACTAACCTTGATCCCAAGGATGTGTCCCACTTCTCCCAAGTCCTTCATATCAAACTGTTTGGACAACCATACCCTTACGCCCGATAACACTCTGATATTGTTGCCAACTATCAAAATGTCATCTACGTATAGTACAAGAAATCCCACTAAGTTTCCGTCACATCTCTAGTATACACAAGACTCATCCGGACTTTGAATAAATCCATAAGTCTAGATTTACCTCATCAAAGTGGATGTTCCAAGACCTCGAAGTTTGCTTCAATCCATAAACGGACCGATTAAGCTTACATACAAGACGCTCTTTGCCCTTAGCAATGAATCCCTCTAGTTGCTTCATATAGATGTTTTCCTCAAGACTTCCATTAAGGAAAGTTGTCTTGACATCCTCCTGCCACACCTCATAATCCATATGGGCTGTTATGCATAAGAGCTCCCAGACCTGACTTGAATCCATAGATTCAATCTCAGTATTCATTGCACTTTGCCAAGATGTTGTATCTATATCTTGGATTGCCTCATCGTATGTCTAGGGATGAGGTTCATGTTTGCTAGGGACCAAATAAGAATATTCACCCAAGAACATGAATCTAAGAGGTTGTCTCACAACCCTCCCACTACGATGAGGTATCACCTATGTATCCTCTATGACACACGGTGCATTGACATGTGGTATATCCTCTTGTACCGGTGGTACTAAAGAAGTGACTTCCCCTTTTAACTCCTCCAGAAAAATTTTACTCTTGGGCTTGTGGCTCATCACATAGTCTTCCTCTAGAAATCTGACGTTCATGTTAACGATCACCCTCTGATCTCTAGGACTATAAAACAATCCACCCTTCGTTCCCCTGGGATAGCCAACGAACATGCATACTTCTGTACGAGGTTCCAACTTACCAGTATCTGCCTTCAGCATATGTGCTGGACACCCATATCTGAATATGTCTTAGACTAGGCTTTCGCCCAATTCACAATTCTGTGGGAGTAGAAGGCAATGATTTAGATGGAACCAAGTTCAGAATGTACACCGCCGTTTCTAGAGCATATCCCAAGAACGAAACTGGCAAGTCAAAATAACTCATCATCGATCTAACTATCTCCATAAGAGTCCTATTCCTTCGCTCTGCTACACCATTCTACTAGGGTGTGCCAGGTGCAGACTATTGGGATTGAATCCCAACCTCTGATAAGTAGTTCCTAAACTCTCCCAAGAGGTATTCTCCACCACGATCAGATCGTAGTGTCATCCATATCTTGAATAATTGTCTATGAAAGAGACAAAATATTCAAGACCACCTCTTGCCTGGATAGCCATAGGACAACACAAATCAGAATGAACCATTTCTAACACATCTATGGCTCTATACCCCTTGGCCATAAAAAGGCCTCTTGGTCGTCTTACCCTCCAAGCAAGATTCGTAGGTTAGGAGATCCTCAACCACTAATGAACCCAAAGGTCCATCAGCTATCAACCTTTGAATTCTGCTTAGGTTAATGTGACCAAGCCTAAGAAGCCAAAGATATGTTTGGTTCATCTTCGAAGGTTCTTTTCTCTCATTGGACTTAGAAGATGAGTTATTAACTTCAATTTGGATCGTGGGAGGCTTTGTATACAAATTTCCTTTCAATGTACCTGAACAGATATTCTCCCATTTCCTTTTTATAACAACTCTGTCATTAAAAGAAATAGAATATCCATCCATAATAATTTAGAAACTGAAACTAAATTCTTTCTAAATAAAGGTACATAAAGGGAATTTTCCAGAACCTATGTTTTATTTTTCTCAAGAGATAAATAAAACTTCTCCCACTGCAATAGCCACCACCTTAGTGGTATTGCCCAAGTAAATGGTAATCTCTCCCTCAGCTTGTTGTCGGGTTTCCCGGAACCCCTGCAAAGTATTGCAGACATGATCAGTGGATCCCGTATCTACACTCCAGGTGCCGATAGATAACACCGCTAATCATGTTTCAACGACTAGTCCAAAGGGTATACTTCGTTATATTTTGGACTGGGACAGTCCTTCTTCCAATGTCCATCCTGCTTGCAAGTGAAGTACTTGCCTTTCGACTTCTTCACTCCTCCCTGAGATCCTCCCACCACCTTTACTTCACCTTGTTTCTTCTTTATCTTGCCTTTCGGCTTAGAAGTAGAAACGTTTTTGAGCAACCATGGCTTGAGGGCACTCTTTGAAGAGTGCATACTTGTACTCCTTAGCAGTTAAGACAATATCTAGATTCTTTTCCAATCAACATTATTTGGGTACAGGAAGTTTATTTCCTTTAGTATCATAGTAAGTGGACTGAAAGTCATTTTTGAAAATCCTAAGAATCACAATGATCAAAATATTAGATTTCAAATATTATTGATTCCTCAAAACAATAAAATTCCGAAATCAACCAACACCTCAAAACACCGAGAATATCGCATGCCACGATAGTGTGGACGTATACGAATTCTACATTTATAAGAGAAGGTTTTACCCATTAATTTTATTATCTTTCAACCTTACTTTTTGACAAATAAAATTAATAGTTGGTTCCTCTTTGGCCCTACAAATAAAAGCAGTGACTCCGATGGGGAGGATACTTTTTATTTCCATGTAAGTGTCCACCATTACACGATACTAAGGGAATTATTTCGGATTATGTGCCTTACCACTGTGGAAGTACACACGCTCCTAGATAATTTCCTATAACCATTATTTGACCTAGTGATCTTCATACAAACCCATCCGCAGGGAGGAAGGCACTCAGAGCCGACACACAAGTTTGTTGCATCACACGTCAAATTGTAATGGAGGCCGCGGGAATTAATTAAAATATCCCTCTCCCACTTAGTAAATTGAAAATGAGGAATTTTCAAGCACAAACAACATGCATATCACATAGATCATTAACGTAGATTTCAAAAAATTATTGATTCCTCAAACAATAAAATTTCGAAATCAACCAACACCTCAAAACACCGAGAATATCGTATGCCATGATAGTGTGGACATATACGAATTCTACATTTGTAAGAGGAGGTTTTACCCATTAATTTTATTATCTTGTCAACCTTACTTTTTGACAAATAAAAATAATAGTTGGTTCCTCTTTGGCCCTACAAATAAATGCAGTGACTCCGATGGGGAGGATACCTTTATTTGCATCTAAGTGTGCACGGTTACACGATACTAAGGAAATTATTTCGGATTATGTGCCTTGCCGCTGTGGAAGTACACACGCTCCTAGATAATTTCCTATATCCATTATTTGATCTAGTGATCCGCAAACAAACCCATCCGTTGGGGAGGAAGGCACTCAGAGTCGACACGCAAGTTTGTTGCATCACACATCAAATTGTAATGGAGGCTGCGGGAATTAATTAAAATATCCCTCTCCCACTTAGTAAATTGAAAATGAGGAATTTTCAAGCACACACAACATGCATATAAAACAAATCAGCAATAAATATGAAAAAAATAGAATTTTTCTAACTATTATGGCTTTGTTCTCCAATATGCGTCTCGTTGTGTTGCCACCTCATCCGCTCCACCTTTTCCCGTGCGCAAGTCACCAAAGAGATCCGAGCCGAGATAAACTATTTTAATTTACATCCATCGATCCTATACTCCACGAAGGAGTGTACAAATAATCTAGATCGAAAGTAAACTAAAATGAGTGGCTAAACAATGTCGTATTTAATTACAAAAATTAAATACTAATTTAGCCTCATCAACTTCGAGGATTCAAATAATATACAATCACACACACATGCAATCACATACACACATATATATGCCTGCAACCAAAAAGTTATCCTACGCACATCCTACTATTATCCGACATACACAATATATGATAAGTGTGTGAAAGTAACCGAATCCAAAACACACAAAACCGGAAACCGTCTCTATCCGTATCCACGCCGAGCTCCTCGGGATGACTTCGCTAAGTCACGAGCTTCGTCTTCGTATGGGTTACTAGCCTCGTGTTGAAGATGACGTGATCGAGAGATGATCACGATCCGAATCCAAATTCGGATCCTAAAACGAGTTCTCAAAACTTGCTTCTCCGGAGAGGTATTCGTCAACCGTTTGACGAATCCTTCGTCCCCCACTTCAGAGGATTTCCGGAGATCAAATCCCCGATAAGTTAGCCGCTGTCGGAGCACAAACCGTCGTCCAAACGACGCTCCGACAACAAAGAAACAAGCTGTCCAGAAAAACTGGACAGCTTTTGGTGGAGGAATAGAGGCCGGCTAAGGAAAGATGGAAGCTCACCTTATCACCGAACCCAAAGGAGATCGCCGGAGGGTCGCCGGAGTGTTCACCGGCTGAAGCTTGGTCGCCGGCAATGACTTGGACGGCGGCACAAAAGCTGGGCGGCGGCACACCTAGGGTTGGCGCCGACTAGGAGAGAAGATGGAGGGGGCGGCATAATTAGGTTGGGCGGCAACTCTAATTAGGGTTTTAGGATTAGGGTTTAAGCCCTATTTTATAGAGAACTAATTCTCTTAATGGTTAATGGATCATATCCATAAAGCCCGTTAACCCGCTCCATTAAGATAAGTTAAAATAAACCAAACCATGATGGTTTATTTTAAGTTAAAACGAACAAAACCAACCTTTGGTTCATTCGTTTAATATAAACCAAACCCTTTGGTTTATTCTCATCCATTGGATTAGAACCAAACCATTTTGGTCCATCCATTATGTCTTCATAAGACACGGCCCATCCACGCTTCCATTGCGACTGAAACAATTTCATGCTCGCTTTATGTTTGGTCCAACCAAACATAGTTTCTCTCGGTCTGAGAATCCCATTCTCAAGCTCGTTTTAAATCCTTTGGATTACACTCATTATGCGTGTGACCAAATAGGTTCTCAGTTTATGTTGGCCGTCTATAATTAACCATTAATTATAGAACGATCATGAGTGGCACCTAGTAGTACATCATGATCCCCAATTAACCGAAAAGATCAACGGTTGATCCAGAACTATTTCTGAAACCCTTCAGTAGCTCGAATGAATCGTGCCCCATTTCCTTCACTCATCTTATACCCACTTTGTTCAGGACATGGTCTATTGTGTCAGTCCCCACTAGGCTGACTACGTCACACCTAGCCCAAGTATCATTTCCTCGTCCTACGGATTCTAGTTACTCCACATGTATCGAAGAGTACCTTACTCTAAACATGTAATGCTTTGGCCAAAGACTTTAGTAACAATCCGACGAGAGGCCATGGGTATACATCTCCTCACAAGGAGTGGTGAATCCTTTATAGGCTATTCAAACACCTTCGATCATTTCGACTTATACCCAATCATCCCGGGTCTACATCTCCTCGGAGATGTTTGCTTAAGATGTCAAAGCATAAGTCTCCATGATCAAGATGACTTGAATACCGCAAGTCAAAGGAACATCGCACTTAAGCCACGGTAAGAACTTCATTGACATATCTATATATGCAGAGAACCATATGAAGTCTTACGGCTGGTCACTCCAATGAACTAGTTACCATAACTAGCATCCACGATTAACTCCAGACATCACTATGTCTCCAGCCAGTGAGAATCAGCTGCTTGGATACACCAAGGAGTATACCTCGTGCTAGTCTCGACAGAATTGATGGTGTCCAAATCCATCAATTCATCGACTAGAGATAATTCCGATACTTCACAATTACACATATAGAGATACTCACTAGTTGTGATCCAATCACAAATTCTCTCATGCTGTGAATCGCATCGTGGACATTCAGTAAATGAGTTTAAGATCCAATCAAATACATGAAACATGTATACTCAAATAGTGAATCTTCATTTATCATATAAATGGTTCATACATAAGGCGATTGCCTTAGGACATCTCTCATATATTACTAACACCACCACCCTAGGTAACTCAAACACTTTATCTTCCAATAAAAATCATATAATGTGCTTTGAGTGTAGGGAGTATGGGCATTACAAGAGCAAATGCCCAAAGAAGGTTAGGAAAGCTTCTCCGGTGCCCAAAAGTCAACAAAAGTCAAAGGATGCCGGTTCCCCAAGTCAAAAGAGCAAGGAGCATATTATATTCTTCAAGTGCCATCAAAAGGGGCATTATAGAAGTCAATGCTCTAGGAGGAGGAAAAAGACCCAAGAAGAAGCATCACAAGTAGGGGGAGCTAAGGTTAACCCTAAGGTACATTTTAGTAGTGCATCTTCTAATTTAAATGTTAAAAAGCATGCTAGGAATTTAAATTCTCCTGCAATTTATGAAAAGCATGCTAATAGGAATAAATGTTTTTTATTAGGAGCTAAAAGTGTCCATTTTAGTAATAAGGAGAAATTTGGGACTAATGTCCCTAGAAAAACCATACCTAGGGAATCTATTAAGAAAATACAAGAACATCTAGGTGTTAATCCAAAATGGACTAGGCATATGCCAAGGAAGTCCAATGCCCAATATTTAAATCAAAATTCTAAAATTGGGCAATTAGAATTAGAAAACCAAGCCTTGAGGTCAAGGCTTGAAAAACTTGAGAAGACCCTCAACACTATGCAAAATCATTTTAAAGGGTCTAATGGTCAAACTCCTAGGTCAAGAAGTCAAAGTCAACATCTAGGACATAAGAGTCAAAAGTCAACCAAGGGCAAGAATGGTTTGGGTCACAAACCTAAGTCCAAGGTGACTTATCATAGTGTTCCATTTGACTGTGGAACACTAACTAGGTCTAGGAAGACCAAGGTCAATGGGGAAATCATCCCTAGAGTTGACCAAGGTTTGTGCCTCGTGGCCAAGGTTTTGAAGAAACCTAGGGTGGCTGCTAAGAAGGTTGTTAGGGAGGCAATCCCTAAGGTTAACCTAGGCAAGACCAAAATGACCAAGGCTAATAAGCCTAGAAAGGTCATTAGGAAGGTATCTAGGGAGGTTATCCCTAAGGAATACCTAGTTAATTCAATGAGCTCAAATAGATTTTGGGTTCCAAAGAGCGTGATTGATTCACGTTAAATGGATTAGAATGTGCCAACCATGATTGGATGAGTAGTTAACTCAACCATTGTAATGATGACACTTTAGGTTATTTTCAAGGTTATGGGTGCTTTGGAAAAACATTTGAGCTTTAATCCTAAAGGATTTTAGGATGTGCCAATATAGTTTTTGAAAAACATGAAAATCAATAAAAGTGGCACAATCTAGATTTAGAGGTCATAGTGTGTAACTTTGATTGTTGGCACACTTTATAAGTTCATGTAAAAGTAACATCAAGAGTGATACTCAAGTGTCACACAACTTGATGTCTTGTACTCACTATGCTTCATATGTTTTACCATATGTTTGCATGGAAGGAATGTCTAGGATGGATTGCATCTCACAAAACAAGTCTTTTACCTTGATTGTGTATTTCAACACTTAGAAAGGGTGAGATGTTAGGATTTGGAAATCATTGAATGTTAATGTTTGCAAAAATGAAATAAAACATTAAAACACATTAACAAATACATGAATGTAAGTGTAACATCAATATATTCGATATACAAGAATAAACATGATTAAATGGATTAATTAGATGAAGAAATCGAGATTTTCGTAATTTCGTACTCGGAAATCGATATCGATCGATAACAACAGTAGCACGATACAATGCGGTCATCCGAGTCTTGGCTTCATGACTCGATCTTGAACATCAATCGACCGATGGGATACATCCGATCGATAGTACCGCTCACCGAGGTCGAGGGGCATCAGTCGAGTGCT
The DNA here is from genome assembly GCA_025175895.1 of Wurfbainia villosa. Taxonomy (NCBI): domain Eukaryota; kingdom Viridiplantae; phylum Streptophyta; class Magnoliopsida; order Zingiberales; family Zingiberaceae; genus Wurfbainia; species Wurfbainia villosa. The sequence goes on from CM045995.1 coordinate 32,853,396, forward strand.
CGACAATCACCGAGTGATGCGACATCGGGCCGATCGATGAGCAACATCACGATCGATGTTACCGTGAGCACGCCTAAGGTTAATCGATTGTCGAGTCGGATCGCCGATCCGGCTCGAAAACTTCGGTAATAAATCGCGATCACCAACCGATGCTCACATCACCGATCATCGCGATTTTATAACGCCGAACCGCTAGGGTTCGACGTCTTCACTCGACGCACCTTCGTTCTTTTCTCTTTCTTCGATCGCCATCATTTTCTCCGACCGATCCTTCCGGCCGTGCCAGCTGCCCAAGGTGTTAGGTTTGTTAGATGAGCCCTAATTTGCCTTAGTTCACTTATTTCAAGCCGTGTTTCACTCATTCTAGGGTTTATCTCCTTGTTTTTCCGATTAGGTTCCGGCGTCTGAGTTCTCCGGCGAACCTTCCGGCGACCCCTCTGCAATATCTGAGTATTTCCTCTGGCCACACCTCCAAATGGCGCCTAAGTAACGCTCTTCTTACCCAAGCCCTAATTTGTCTTTCCATTAGAATTTAGTTTTTATCTAATCATGTATTATGTGCTTGCATGTAATATCATTACATTGCATTCATAATAGGAGAGCCCATAGGAATGATCCACCCGAGGGTGAATCTCGATTGTACCAACCTATGTTGGTTAGGTACATCGATAGGGACTTTTTCAACCGCCATTGTAGTGATGTCATGGAATTAATTGCATACTACAATCTCATGAAAATCGTCTTATGCACGCATCCAATTAATGATGACCTTCTTAAGGAATTTTATCAAAACCTAAAAAAGGTGGATGACGGCCCTACCTACATTACTCGCATTGCGAAACACGAGTTAGAGTTCACTCCTGCAATACTGCAGGAGTTTCTCGAGTGTAGTCCCTCAGATGATACCTTTATCTTTTTCCCTACCATCGATTTTCCTTTACACGAGCCCTTTGACCATATCTCTATGGAGTCCATGCATGAGCATATCTTTGGTTATCCTCATCTACCGACCCAAAATTTATTCCCTATCACTGAGTTATCTGCACCTGACAATGTACTTTACAAGGTCATTTTTGGGTGTTTTCTTCCTATCGGCACTCCGGGTCTGGCCAAGATTCGGCCTCCCCATCTCTTTCTTTTATACGCCATGCGTCATAGGTTAGACATTAACTTTGCACTAAATATGTTTCATTGCATTGTGCATTTCACTTCCCCTGAACAAGGGAAAGTGCATATGCCATATGGTCATATCATCATAGCATGGCTAGAGTCCGTAGGTGTTAACATCCATAGGGGTTCTCTGAGAGCGCTATCGGAGGTGTACGACTGTATATCAGTTCATAACTTCTCGTTAGCAAAGCTAAGGATGGGGGCTGGACAGATGGAGTTGGCACCTCGACCACCACCCAGGGCACGCAGAGAGCCTCCTCCGGTACCCAGAGAGGCGACAGAGGACTACAAGGATGTAGACGCCACTGATGAGGATGATCAGATGATGCCGAGACACATCGGGCGGTCCATCGATCGTCGTGGCTACCGAGTCCGATTTCAGACTATCGCCAATGGTTGACTCTAGGCTGTCAGAGTTATTGGCAGGCTTGGCATCTTTCGGCGCACGTCTTGATCGGATGGAGGAGTCCCAGAGCCGCATCGAGCAGCATCAGCTCGATATGTTAGAGATGATGCGGGCCTGGACCTTGAGTCAACAGCCTCCTCCACCGCCACCTCCTAAAGACGATTATATATTAAGGATATTAGATTTTCTGTGGTTGTCAGTTTTTGTAGTGAGATTGAGCATAGCCAATCTCCATTTTGAATGTAAAAGACTAAATTTTTAAATTAAATGAAATTTGTGTTTCTGAAAATCTTGTGTGTCTGGATGAGTACTTGTATTATTGTATTGCTTATAAAAGTTGATATATCATGACATGAAATCGCATCCTATCATATACCATGTCATGTCGTTGTTTAGGGTTATTTTAGATGTCATGTGTTCTTAAAGTTCATCATATGCCATGACATCATGATCATTGGTCATGTTTTTATTTTGCCATCACTATGCCATGATCATTTCATGCATTAATTTGATTGAACATTGATTTAAGGAAAATGGCATGACTTGAAGTCTCACTTGTAAGGGAATCAAGTAGAGTTGCCTAGAAAAAGCATGAAACCCTAGATAAAGTAAATCAAAACCCACATCTCACGTCACATTGACATGTATGTGTATTTTTACACCCTAGATACATGTGAGATGCTAGGATAATAAGTTAGGTTCAAGGTGCATAGGTAGTGCATCTAGATGAACTCAAACTTATTTCAACTATCACCAAGAATCATAAGGAAAGCTAATATACAAGTTATGTATATTTAGCCAATAAATTATGGTTCAAAATAGGTTTTCAAAAACATTTTAAAATCAATTTAGAAAACCTTGGTGAAGTCTATCTTTTGATAGCCATCATCATTGTAGAAGTTGATACAAAGTGGATCAAAAACTTTAAAGTTTTTAATAGTTTTGAACTTTGTATCAATCTCCTATTTCAATGGTAAAAATATTTTTCCAAAATTTTTCACTGATTGTATGTGTGATAAGTAATATACGTATCAAGTTTCGTGATTTTTTGATTTACGTAGAATTACTTATGAATTTCCAAAAGTTGAGTGTGATTTTTAAAAATCAGGTTTTCAGTTATCAGTCGACTGCTAAAGGTCCGATCGATGGGTCAAGTGCTTGGATTCGATCGATATTGTATCACTCGACTATTGCCTCGTGCCAGTGGACTGATGGATACATCAGTCGACTGGTAGCTGATAGAGTCGACTGATAGCCTGATTTCGGGGTAACAAAAGTTGTTTAACCTGATTTCAGCTGCAGTTAAGGTCCCTAACCACTCCTGACCCTAGGATATGCCTTGAGAAGCATGATGAACGGTGAAAATCCATTGGATATGGATTAGGAGAAGTGTTTAGGGTTTGTATCAATTTCAAGGTGTTGGAAAGTTCAATGTTGAATTTCTACCCTTAATTTTTTATGGCTTAGAGTTCCTATTGGCTTAGGGGCTTCCCAAGGACATTGTTGGTGCAATGGTCAAGGGGGAGCAAGCCTTTAGGGGGAGGTATCCATCTTGGGATGATGGATGTGTTTTTTTTCTCCTTGAAAAGGAAAAGTTATTGGGAAAGTATCATCAATTGGGAAAATTGATGGTTTTTCTTTATACCCAATTTGGAAATTGGGAGAGTAAATAGGATTGCCTCTCTTGAGTGATATATGACTTATCACTAGGAAGATGGTAGGCATCCTAGGTATTTTTTGACCAAGGGGGAGATTGTAAGATCTCATTGGGACATGAGACATTGACCTCCTTGGAGAGAAAACCTTTTTGATGTTAGTCAAAAAGGGGGAGAATGTTTGGGGGAGAACATTTGGAGAGTATTTACCAATTTTAGATAATTGGTAAAGGATTTGAGTTAGTGTTCTAACTCAATCATTTATTTGGTTTTTGTCAAACATCAAAAAGGGAGAGATTGTTGGTGCAATCGGCCCAGGTCACGATTGACCAGGACTCGAGTTTGACTTGAGTGATGTTTTGATGTTTCGACAAAAACACATGACAATGTAATTGTCATTTGGTAAAGTCCAAGTCTTGAGTACTTGGCATGGAAAGTCCAAGCATGGTCTTGGCATGGAAAGTCCAACATGGGTTGGCAAGGGAAAGTCCAAGCTTGAACCTTGGCATTTGAGAAGTCCAAGGGTTTGATATTGACAGCGTAAAGTCCAAGCGGGAGTCTTGGCAGCATAAGTCCAATGGTTGGCGGCGTAAAGTCCAAGTGGAGTCTTGGCCGCGTAAGTCCAACGTGCCTTGGCGGTGTAGACACCGTTAGCATGACATAGCCGATGGAAGCACCTGAAGGCTAGCGCGATGGATAAACAAGTCATGGATGACTTGGAGGGATCCCAGAGGTGTGAGGCTGATGGAGGTGGCTAGAAGGCTTAGGTCTAGGCTAAGGGTGGTCTAGCAAGTATGGGGGAATCATAATTGGGTTAAAACCTCATGGTTGAGGTGTGTCAGTCGACTGATGCCATGTGGCAGTCGACTGGACCAAGTCAACTAGGGTTTGACTGCGGGAAGTGGCCTAGCAGTCGACTGCCATTGTTAGGCAGTCGACTGATCATGTGATCAGTCGACCGATGCTCGGATTTTCGGCCACAGAATGGAGTCTCACTCATTCGAGACGACGATCGTGATGATGGCTCATCGATCCTTGATGGTCATGATCAGCCATTGGATTTTTTTTCCAGCGTGGATTATGTTGGTGCAGTAGGCACCTACGTCGAACCTGAGTTTTGATTATAGCAAACGATACAAAGTTAAGCTCATGTCGTTATCTCACGAGCTGAATCGAGTATACAGAAGATTGATATAGCTGGAGCTGAAAGCTAGCGATACCCGGAGGAAGCCGCGGTGGTCGGGCGACACTCGAGTGACTTCGGAGGGAGCCGAAGGAATCGAGTCGAAGGCCGGAAGCAAAAGCAACATGTAAGTGTCAAGGTAAGCTCGTGTGTGCGAGCGTAAGTGAGGTCGTATCCTCTTTATGGGGATGATCTTAAGCGTAGATCCGACCAAAGACATCCTATAGATGGTCTAGGTCGAGATCGGATGGTCGACGACCGTCGAAATTATGTTTTGTTGAGATAACTTTGACTTGCGGCAAGCATCGATCATTTGCCGGCTTGGAGGACTCATTGCCGTCAATCGATCGGCTTGGAGGTCGACACTCGTGATGCTTCCATCGATCGGTGATGATAGCCATCAGTCGACTGATGGTCAATGATCAGATTCGAGGAGTTAAGGCTTATCACCCCATTTCAAGGAGATTGGTGCTCAATTGTGATTGGCTAGGGTTCCTCTCGAAAAGGGGCTCAAAGGTTATAAAAGGAGGGCGAAACCTAGGGTTTCTTCATCATTCTAAAGCTTCCAAAAAGCCTCCGCCAAGCTACAACTTTTCGACCACGAAGTGCTTTCTCTCCGACATCTAGGTCTTAAATTCTTTCTTATTGTAACATCGGTTTTTTAGCTCTTATTTAAGTTCATTTTTTTTCGGAGCTTTTATCGTATACGAGGAGAGGGGGGGTGTCCCTCTACCTCAAGCTTTTTTGTTCTTGTATCGATTAACTCCTACCTCCAACGAGGAGGAGTTCCTTTAGTGCTTTTGCCCTCCGTACGTGGTCAAGGAACACTAGGGCCTTGGAGTAGTAGCCGAAGGCTACGAACCAAGTAAAAACCTTCATTGTCTCTTTTTACTTTACATTTCCACTGCAATTAATTATCTCTCGAGTTTTAACGAACGTAAAAAAAAAGGAAAAGGTTTTTCTCTATTCACCCCCCCCCTCTAGCGAATCACATCGATCCAACAATTGGTATCAAAGCCGGGGGCGCTTAGATTTGTTAAAACCACCAATCTAACATTTTTTACAGATTTGTTTTTCGTTCGCTTAAATTTTTTCCCGCACTACTAATCCAAGACGAAGTCTTGGTACTCTTCGTTTGGTTTTGTTTTGCAAGTATTCGCTTTTGGAGTAGCCGACGGTCAAACGGGCATAACTCTTTGTACAAGTTGACCCACGACATGGTCTACCTACCAAATCGAAGCCCTCGCAGAGATCTACACTTTTTTCATGGGTTTACCCCCGTAGCAAGTTGTTTTCATCCTCAAAAATCGACGTTTATTAGCCTTTTGGGGACATCGAAGGTTGTGAGTACTTACTTTTTATTTAGGTTCTTATTTCTTTGCTTAACTTTCTATTTTTCGTTTGTTTCTTTTTATTTCCCACACTACTAATCCAAGACGTAAGTCTTGGTACTTTCGTGTGTTTTTGTCGTTGATAGGTCTTCTTTTTAGTCTCCTTGTTTTTTGTTATAATGGCCCATCTCGAGGGTTTTAGCACCGTCCGACCTCCGTTTTACAACGAAGATGACTTCCATTATTGGAAGGGTCGGATGGAATGCTTTCTCAAAACCCAAATCGATATGTGGATCATAATCCAAACGGGTTTCACACTTCCGACTAATGAAGTGGGTGACTCCTTGGATTATGATCAATGGACCATTGCGACAAAACGACAAGTCGAAGCCGACGCCAAGACAACACAAATCCTCCAATGCGGCCTATCCAAGGAGGAGCTAAATCGCGTCGGCCCCTTCATAAGCGCAAATGATCTTTGGACAAAACTAGTGGAGCTACACGAAGGAACCGATGAAGCCAAGGTATGTAAGTGTGATCTTCTTTTCAATAAACTATATAACCTAAAAATGCAGGAACACGAGTCCGTGACGCAACTCCACGCCCGGGTCCAAGACATAGTCAACAACCTACACGCAATCGGGAAAAAGGTCGAAAACCGCGACCTTATAAGGTATGTTCTAAACTCTTTTCCGAGGACTACCTTGTGGGCATCCATGGTCGACGCCTACAAGGTCTCCAAGGATCTTTCTAAAATTAGGTTAGATGAACTTTTTTCATATTTCGAATTACATGAGCAGTCCAACTCGGAACCCGAGAGGGTTATAGCCTTGTTTGCAGGTTCAAAGAAGAAGAAAATCGCAAGCAAGCCACCACCAACCGAGGAGGAAGACGAGTCCGAAGAAGAAGTTGACCCAGAGTTGACTGCCGAACTAATGATCCTAGCTCGAAGGATAGCCAAGGGACGAAAGTGAACCACGACTCGACCCAACCAAGGTAAGCCTAAAAGTTCTAATATTAGGTGTTATGAGTGTAACAGGTTTGGACATATCAAGTCTGAGTGCCCCAAGCTCAACCACCAAGCACCTAAGCACAAGAAGGCCCTCAACGCGACATGGGAAGAAGCGTCATCCGAAGAAGACGAAGACCACGTCTTCATGGCGAAATCGATTGAGTTAGACACGGAGACCGAACCTGAACTTGAGTCAGAACCTGAGGATGACTCGGACTATGAAGCTACCTTCAAGTCAAGCCACGGATACGCATCCGGTTCAAAAGATACCCTTAAAGTGAGTCGAACTTTATTTTATACTTTACATAATATGGTTAGGTTTTTTTCTAGGAAATTAGTTAAGTCCGAGTCTAAGGTCGAGACCCTGATTGAGGAGGTCAAACTCCTCAAACACAAGGTCTCCTTAACCTCTTCGACTAGTCAAGTTCGAGAAGAGGACCCAACTTGAGCTGAAAAGCTTGAAGTTGAGAACTCTCTCTTGAAAAGTCAAGTTGAAGATCTTAGGAACACATTGGAAAGGTTCACTTCGGGATCCAAAGGACTTGACCTCCTACTTGGATCTCAAAGGGCCGTGTACAACAAGGCTGGACTAGGGTTTAACTCAAACACGACTAATAGGTCGTATATGTCGATTGTAAGTCGACATAGGAAACATGTCCAAGCATGGGTCCCTAAGAACTTTTTGATTTCAACTCTAGGATCCAACCCGTACTGGGTTCCCAAGGTCCAAATCCACTATATGGATAGACCGAACCGATTCAACAGTCTAGGGGGAGCCAGTACAAAACATGTTTGTGCTTTAACTTAGAAATTGCATGCTTTAACTTAGAAAGTTTGTGCTTTAACTTAGAAAGTTTGTGCTTTAAAACTTGTGAACTCACTTAAAACACGTACATAACCAACTAAAATCCTTCGAAAAGATTGAGCCTCGGGGAGCCTCTTTTCAAAAATAACCAGTTAGACTAGGAAATAGTCTTAGGTGAGTCAAGTCATCATTTTCTTGAAAATGGCTTTGTCTAAGGAAGTGGTCGATGATCCGATAAAAGAAGGCCCCTGTGCCTCGCTACGACCTGGATGCCATGATCTTGAAAAGGTAAACTTGACAAGCCTAGGGTCAAATCCAAATCTAACATAAAATTACTTGAACCTAAATGCACTTAATCAACTTAATTGGAAGTCATCTCACAAAAAAAACACATAAGTATAACATGCTTGATCATATAGACACAGGTGAGATGATCTAGGTTTAACAACTTACAACCAATTTTTTTTTTTAAAAAAAAAAATCTAACATCCAATCCAACCACCTTGTGTGTAGCATCAATGGATGTTGGACAGCGGTTGCTCCCGACACATGACCGGGGATCAACTCAAATTCACGAAGCTTCGATTCAAACGACAAGGATCGGTAGCCTTTGTGAATAACGGCAAGCTCAAAATCATCGGATCAGGTGATATCGAGCTTAACTCGAATTTTGTTATTAAAAATGTATTACTTGTAGAGAATTTTGAATATAACCTGCTTAGCGTAAGCCAATTATGTGACAATAACTATAAGATCGTATTTTTAGAAAATGAATGTGTAATTAAAACAAATAAAACAGCTAAAACAATACTCAAAGGAACTAGGACAAATAACATTTACACAATTAACTTAATCAAATCCTCAGCCAAATGTCTTATGACACAGGAAGAGGAATCATGGTTGTGGCACCGACGACTCGGTCACTCGCACCAAAGACTCGTCCACAAGATGAGTCAGAGTGGCTTAGTCAGAGGCTTACCCAACCTCAACAATTTGGTTAATAAAATCTGTAATGCTTGTCAAAAAGGAAAACAACCTAGGACACAACACAAGTTAACTAACCAAGAACGAACCTCAAGTGTACTTGAGTTCCTGCATATGGATCTATTAGATTCACATGGAGCCAAGTCACTCAATAGAAGTCAATATTGCTTAGTGATAATTGACGACTACTCCAGGTTTACCTGGGTTAGGTTCATCAAACATAAAAATGATACCCTAGATCAATTAATCAATCTATTCAAATTAATCGATAATAAAAAAAACCTTAAGGTTAAAAGACATAGAAGCGATCATGGTGGTGAATTCGAAAATCAAAGGTTCACTGACTTCTGTAACCTAAACATATACCACCATGAATTCTCTTGCCCTAGGACCCCTCAACAAAATGGCCTAGTGGAGCGGAAAAACCGAACTCTACAAGAAGCCGCTAGGACCATGTTGAACGAATATGACCTACCTGATAGGTTTTGGGCAGAAGCCGTTAGCACGACTTGCTATGTCCAGAATAAGATCCTTATGGTAAAGAGGCACCTTAAGACCTCGTACGAGATTTATCACAATAAAGTACCCAACATCAAGTACTTTAGGGTATTTGGATGTAAAGTACATATCTTAAACACTAAGAACCACCTAGGGAAATTCGAATCCAAAACCTCCACCGGAATCTTCTTAGGATACTCAACCACGAGTAGGGCCTATAGGGTATATAACCACGATACCCTTAAAGTCGAAGAGACTATTAATGTAGTGTTCGATGAAGTACCCGAACCTACAAAACCCTTAATGACACCAAGTGTTGAGCCCACTGATACCAAACTCGTCTCCGACCCTGAGATCGAGTCTAATCCACATCAACCAACTTCTCTTGTCGACCAAGTGACAAGTGATCCAAGTCAAACTAGTGTTCAACCAAGTCACCCCATTGATCAAGCATTAGGTGACACAAACCCAACCCAATCTAGGATTCAAACTAACCACCCTATCGATCAAGTGATAGGAGATCCTAATCTAGGAGTTCGAACTAGAGCATCCTATAGGAACCTTAGTCAAATTTCCTTAATTTCAAAGAAAAAACCCAAATCAATTGAACAAGCTCTTCTTGATCTCGATTGGATTATTGCAATGCAAGAAGAGCTAGCTCAATTTACTAAGAATGAAGTGTGGGAATTAGTACCACCACCTAAAGACAAAATGATAATTGGAACAAGGTGGGTGTTTCGAAATAAGCTTGATGATAAAGGTGAAGTAGTTAGAAACAAGGCTAGGTTAGTCGCCAAAGGGTTTAGTCAAGTCGAAGGCTTAGATTACGACGAAACCTATGCCCCAGTAGCTAGACTCGAATCCATTTGAATGTTGCTAGCTTATGCCGCACATCAAGGATTTAAGCTGTTTCAAATGGATGTTAAGTCGGCATTCCTAAATGGATACATTAAAGAAGAAGTTTATGTTAGCCAACCCCCCGGATTCGAAAATCTAGATAAACCCGATCATGTTCTAAAACATAAGAAAGCTCTCTATGGACTTAAACAAGCTCCTCGAGCTTGGTACAAGAGACTTTCAATCCATCTTAAGTCAAAAGGGTTTAACCAAGGCTTAGTTGACCCAACTATCTTCGTAAAAACCTTAGGTAAAGAAATATTCATAGCTCAAATTTATGTAGACGATATAATTTTTGGAACCTCTAACTCAGCCTTACTAAACGAGTTCGTTTCACTCATGGAAAGTGAGTTCAAAATGAACTTGGTAGGCGAGTTAAGTTTCTTTTTAGGTCTTCAAATTAAACAAACTAAGGATGGTATATATCTATATCAACAGAAATACACTAAGGTGTTAATTAAAAGATTTGGAATGCAAGACGCTAAGATAATATACACCCCAATGGCGATTAATGTTAACATAGGAGAAGACCCAGAAAGTAAGTCCATTGACTTAAAGTACTATAGGAGCGCGATAGGAAGTCTCCTATACTTAACTGCGAGTTGACCCGACATCCTATTCGCAGTAAGTATGTGCGCCAGGTTTCAAACCTGTGCTAAGGAGTCTCACCTAACCCTAGTTAAGCGTATCCTTAGATATCTTAAGGGTACACTTAACGTTGGTATTTGGTACCCTAGATCTACGGAGTTCGAACTAATCGGGTACTCCGATTCAGATTATGCCGGTAGTACACTCGATAGAAAGAGCATGAGTGGTTGTTGTCAACTACTCGGCTCGAGTCTAGTGAGTTGGTGCAGTAGGAAGCAACATTGTGTTGCCTTATCTACCACCGAAGTCGAATACGTTGCGATGGGTGAGTGTGTAACTCAGCTTCTTTGGATGAAGCACACTCTCCGAGACTTTGGGTTGGACTTCACCAAAACTAAAATTTTTGTAGACAACATAAGTTCGATAAATCTAACTAAGAACCCTATATGCCATTCAAGGACAAAGCATATAGAGGTAAAACACCATTTCATTCGAGAACATGTAGCCAACGGCTCAATACAACTCGAATATGTTGACTCGAAGTCTAACCTAGCAAACCTATTTACTAAACACCTACCCGAAGTCGAATTTAGTCTATTAAGACGAAAATTGGGCATGTACGTAATAGAATAGGTACTTGCAAATTATATGTTCTTACTACTATTTCTTTAATTTCATTATTATGGAACTAGCATAGGACATACCTTAGATATCATGCACCTATATATTTAAGGAGCCAATACATCTCACAACACATAGGACTAATGTGTTTGTGTACTTAGCCACATAGATGGGTATGAGATGTTAGGACCTTACTCCTGGTTCCAGATGTAGAGCTAGTGCATCGCTATGAACCACGGAGTATAATCATACATACTAACCGACTCTGACCAGGACTGGTTGATCCTTCATATCAATCAAGCCAAATATGAGTCGAACATTTTATAGATGAACGTATTTTCAGTATATTATTTTCAAAATAATGTGGAACATGCTTGGACTTTAAAATTAAAACTTATTTTTTATTCCACACACATCCTCACTCTTTTCGATATATGGCAAAAGGGGGAGAAAAAGGCCAAAGTTAAGAGATCAATTTTTTATGGCCAAGGCTTACTTAACTTTAAGTTAACAAAACAAGTTAAGGGAACTCTTAACTTAAACACATTTAGTTAACTTGTTTTCGTTAACAATACAATAATTTACTTAACTCTTACTTAACTTGTTAACAAAAAGTAATTTACTTAACTTGTTAACAAAATAGAAGTAAAGGCCAAGGTTAAGAAATCAATTTTTTTCTTAACTTAAAACTTATTTTAAACACTATGGCCAATATTAAGTAATTTCGGTCACTTAATTCTTTTTTAGTAGCAAATATCAAGGGGGAGAGTTAAAACCCTTTCTCAAGTACTCACCCTCGGTCAAGGGGGAGGATTCCTCAAGGGGGAGCACTTGAAAAAGAGTTTTTACTCCTACACATTCATGCATATCTCTTGCTCATTTTACTTAATGCACTTAATTTGTTTTTTCTTAAACTTTGTATGTGGGTTTGCCATAAATCAAAAAGGGGGAGATTGTTGGTGCAGTAGGCACCTAAGTCGAACCTGAGTTTTGATTATAGCAAACGATACAAAGTTAAGCTCATGTCGTTATCTCACGAGCTGAATCGAGTATGCGAAGATTGATATAGCTGAGTGAAGGCTAGCGACACCCGGAGGAAGCCGCGGTGGTCGGGCGACACTCGAGTGACTTCGGAGGGAGCCGAAGGAATCGAGTGGAAGGCCGGAAGCAAAAGCAACATGTAAGTGTCGAGGTAAGCTCGTGTGTGCGAGCGTAAGTGAGGTCATATCCTATTTATGGGGATGATTTTAAGCATAGATCCGACCAAAGACATCCTATAGATGGTCTAGGTCGAGATCGGACGGTCGACGACCGTCGAAATTATCTTTTTGTTGAGCTAACTTTGACTTACAGCAAGCATCAGTCGACTGCCAGCTTGGAGGACTCGAATGCCATCAATCAGTCGATCGCCGAGGAGGTCGATCGGCGATCGCCATCGATCGATCGATGATAGCCATCAGTCGACTGATGGTCAATGATCAGATTCGAGGATGTTGGGTTTCCGGCACCGCGGCGTGTGTGTGTTCGATCATGTTTCGTAAATATGAGCACAGCGGAAGCAATTAAAAATAATAAATCTATATTTATTTCAACACACACAACACACGCATGCTATTACAACAAGTGTAGACATAACCATAAATTAAAATTTGCAATAAAAGAAATTTATCTACGTTATACCTTTCGTATGACGTGTAGCGGGAACGACATCAACCGGAACGATCCTCGTAAGAATCGTCTCTATCCGTATCCACGCCGAGCTCCTCGGGATGACTTCACTAAGTCACGAGCTTCGTCTTCGTACGGGTTACTAGCCTCGTGTTGAAGACAACGTGATCGAGAGATGATCACGATCCGAATCCAAATTCGGATCCAAAACCGAGTCCTCAAAACTCGCTTCTCCGGAGAGGTATTCGTCAACCAATTGACGAATCCTTCGTCCTCCACCTCAGAGGATTACCGGAGATCAAATCCCCGGTAAGTTAGCCGCTGTCAGAGCACTAACCGTCGTCCAAACGACGCTCCGACGAGAGGAGGAGAAGCTGTCCAGAAAACTGGACAGCTTGGTGGAGGATATAGGCGCCGGCCAACCAAGGAAAGAAAAGCCTCACCTTGATGCCAAACCTATAGGGGATCACCGGAGGGTCGCCGGAGTGTTCACCGGCTGAAGCTTGGTCGCCGGCAAGGACTTGGACGGCGGCACAAAAGCTGGGCGGCGGCAATGAAGGTGTTGGCGCCGAATACTCCTTCAAGGGGTGGGCGGCAACTAGGTTGGGCGGCCAAAACTAGATTAGGGTTTTGGATTAGGGTTTAAGCCCTATTTTATAGAGAACTAATTCTATTAATGGTTAATGGATAATATCCATAAAGCCCGTTAACCCGCTCCATTAAGATAAGTTAAAATAAACCAAATCATGATGGTTTATTTTAAGTTAAAACGAACCGAACCAACCTTTGGTTAATTCGTTTAATATAAACCAAACCCTTTGGTTTATTCTCATCCATTGGATTAGAACCAAACCATTTTGGTCCATCCATTATGTCTTCATAAGACACGGCCCATCCACGCTTCCATTGATCAAACAATTTCATGCTCGCTTTATGTTTGGTCCAACCAAACATAGTTTCTCTCGGTCTGAGAATCCCATTCTCAAGCTCGTTTTAAATCCTTTGGATTACACTCGTTGTGCGTGTGACCAAATAGGTTCTCGGTTTATGTTGGCCATCTATAATTAACCATTAATTATAGAACGATCATGAGTGGCACCTAGTAGTACATCATGATCCCCTATTAACCGAAAAGATCAACGGTTGATCCAGAACTATTTCTGAAACCCTTCAGTAGCTCGAATGAATCCTGCCCCATTCCCTTCACTCATCTTATACCCACTTGGTTCAGGACATGGTCTATTGTGTCAGTCCCCACTAGGCTGACTACGTCACACCTAGCCCAAGTATCATTTCCTCGTCCTACGGATTCTAGTTACTCCACATGTATCGAAGAGTACTTTACTCTAAACATGTAATGCTTTGGCCAAAGACTTTAGTAACAATCCGACGAGAGGCCATGGGTATACATCTCCTCGCAAGGAGTGGTGAATCCTTTATAGGCTATTCTAACACCTTCGATCACTTCGACTTATACCCAATCATCCCGGGTCCACATCTCCTTAGAGATGTTTGCTTAAGATGTCAAAGCATAAGTCTCCATGATCAAGATGACTTGAATACCGCAAGTCAAAGGAACATCGCACTTAAGCTACAGTAAGAACTTCATTGACAAATCTATATATGCAGAGAACCATATGAAGTCTTACGGCTGGTCACTCCAATGAACTAGTTACCATAACTAGCATCCACGATTAACTCCGGACATCACAATGACTCCAGCCAGTGAGAATCAGCTGCTTGGATACACCAAGGAGTATACCTCGTGCTAGTCTCGACAGAATTGATGGTGTCCAAATCCATCAATTCATCGACTAGGGATAATTCCGATACATCACAATTACACATGTAGAGATACTCACTAGTTGTGATCCAATCACAAATTCTCTCATGCCGTGAATCGTATCGTGGACATTCAGTAAATGAGTTTAAGATCCAATCAAATACATTAAACATGTATACTCAAATAGTGAATCTTCATTTATCATATAAATGGTTCATACATAAGGCGATTGCCTTAGGACATCTCTAATATATTACTAACAGAGGAGTCAAGGCTTATCACCCCATTTCAAGGAGATTGGTACTCAATTGTGATTGGCTAGGGTTCCTCTCGAAAAGGGGCTCAAAGGCTATAAAAGGAGGGCCAAACCTTGGGTTTCTTCATCATTCTAAAGCTTCCAAAAAGCCTCCGCCAAGCTACAACTTTTCGACCACGAAGTGCTTTCTCTCCGACGTCTAGGTCTTAAATTCTTTCTTATTGTAATGTCTGTTTTTTAGCTCTTATTTAAGTTCATTTCTTTTCGGAGCTTTTATCGTATATGAGGAGAGGGGGAGTGTACCTATACCTCAAGCTTTTTCCTTCTTGTATCGATTAACTCCTACCTCCAACGAGGAGGAGTTCCTTTAGTGCTTTTGCCCTCCGTACGTGGTCAAGGACCACTAGGGCCTTGGAGTAGTAGCCGAAGGCTACGAACCAAGTAAAAACCTTCATTGTCTCTTTTTACTTTACATTTCCGCTGCAATTAATTATCTCTCGAGTTTTAAAGAACGTAAAAAAAAAGGAAAAGGTTTTTCGCTATTCACCCCCTCCCTCTAGCGAACCGCATCGATCCAACAGATTATACCGTTGTCTCACAGCAACAGTGTGATCAGTCGACTGATGGTCTCGATCAGTCGACTGATCAACCTTTTCCAGCACAGGTTGAAGATATATAAGGAGCTCGTGATTGAGGAAAAGATAGCGATTTTCTTGAGCGAAATTGAAGAGGGAAGTTGGTGTTTACAAGTCCTTCAAAGCTAGTTCAAGGCAATCAAAGATCAAGCAATCCAAAGCTCTTGTAAAGTGTTTTTCCTTTACTTGCATTTGTATTTCATATTGTTTTTCTTGTATCTACTTGATTATTGTTGTAATCATATTGTACGAGGTTTCTCCGCCTCCGGATTGTTCCGAGAAGGAGTTATTGTTATAGTGGTGTGTGATTGGCATCGCTAGGGTTCGTACGAACCCGATCCGTGGAGTAGGAACCGTGCGGTTTCGAACCACGTTATATCATTGTGTTAGCGTGTTGTGAATTTCGTTATCGTTATTACTTTTCTATTTCCGCTACGCTAACGAAATTGTAGAAACAAACGCGAAAGAATTACATTGACGCTATTCACCCCCCTCTAGCCGTTACAATATTCCTAACATATACTAGTTTGCATTTGTATGTATTTTGTATAATCATGGACCCCGAAGACAAACACAAAAACCGGCGATCCGTCCGTCGTCTCTTCCGCGGCTAACCAACTAGAAGAGTTGTGTTGCTTGAACAACTAGTTTATTCAAGCGATCGCTCAAGTTGTTAGCACGACGACGAAATGGTTGTGCTAAGGAAACTCATCCCATCCGGATTAGTTTTTTCATTAGTGAAAATTTTAATTCGGGGACATGGGAGCCAATGAGCCTCCGAAGCAACTACCAACAGATACCACATCTCTATCTTGGAGTGCCTCGTCATATGTTCAGGGATCAGGTTCATGTTTACTAGGGACTAAGTCCGAAGACTCTCCCAAGAACATGAATCTCGCGGGTTATCTAACAACCCTCCCACTATGATGAGGTGCCTCCTGTGTATGCTCTGTGACAAGCGGTGCAGTGACTTGTGGTATTTCCTCTGTACGTGGTATCAAGCCTCGGACTTCGCCAACTCCTCAAGAACAATCCTACTCGTGGGCTTGTGGTTCATCACATAGTCCTCCTCTAGAAATCTGGCATTCGAACTCACGATCACCTTCTGATCTCTAGGACTATATAACAAACCACCCTTCGTTCCCTTAGGGTAGCCAACAAACAAGCGTACTTCTGTACGAGATTCCAACTTAC
Organism: Wurfbainia villosa; assembly: GCA_025175895.1. Lineage (NCBI taxonomy): Eukaryota > Viridiplantae > Streptophyta > Magnoliopsida > Zingiberales > Zingiberaceae > Wurfbainia > Wurfbainia villosa. The sequence continues at coordinate 32,870,082 of CM045995.1, forward strand.
CAGCATCTCCCTTCAGCACATGTGCTGGACTACTTCAAATCCGAATATGTCTTAGACTAGGCTTTCGCCCAATCCACAATTCTATGGGAGTAGAGGGTACTGACTTAGATTGAACCAAGTTCAGAATGTGTGATGCCGTTTCCAGAGCAAACCCCCAGAATGAATCAGGTAACTCAGAATAACTCATCATCGATCTGACCATCTCCATAAGAGTCCTATTCCTTCGCTCCGCCACACCATTCTGCTAGGGTGTGTCAGGTGCGGACAATTGGGATTGAATCCCAGCCTCTGATAAGTAACTCCTAAACTCTCCCAAGAGGTACTCACCACCACGATCAGATCGTAGTGTCTTGATACTTTTACCTTGACGTTTCTCCACATCAGCCTTTAATTCTTTGAACCTGTCAAAGCATTCAGATTGCGGCGCATCAAGTAAATGTATCCATACCTTGAATAATCGTCTATAAAAGAGACAAAGTATTCAAAGCCACCTCTAGCCTGGATAGACATTGGATTGCACAAATCAGAATGAACAAATTTCAATACATCTTTGGCTCTATACCCCTTAGCCTTAAAAGGCCTCTTGGTCATCTTACCTTCCAAGCATGACTCGCAGGTTGGGAGATCTTCCACCACTAATGGACCCAAGGGTCCATCAGCTATCAACCATTGAATTCTACTCTGGTTAATATGACCAAGTCTTAGGTGCCAAAGATATGTCTGGTTCATTTTCGAAGGTTCTTTTCTCTTATTAGACTTAGAAGATGAGTTATTCACTTCTATATGCATCGTGGGAGTTTTCGGTTCAAGAGTGTATAAATTGTCAACCAATGTACCAGAACAGATAATCTCCCTATTTCTTTTTATAACAACTTTATCATTAAAAGAAATAGAATATCTATCCAGAAACAATTTATAAACTGAAATTAGATTCTTTTTAAAAGTAGGTACATAAAGACAATTTCTCAAAACCAAAACTTTATTCCTATCAAAAGATAAATAAACGTCTCCCACTACAATAGCTGCCACCTTTGAAGCATTGCACATGAAGACGGTAATCTCTCCCTCAGCTAGTCGTCGGGTTTCCTGGAACCCCTGCAAAGTATTGCAGACATGATCAGTGGCTCCTGTATCTACACACCACGTACTGGTAGATAACACCAATAAACATGTTTCAACATCTAAACAAGAAGATATACCTTTGTTCATTCGGCGAGGACAGTCCGCCTTCCAATGTCCAGTCTGCTTGCAAGTGAAGCACTTGCCTTTTGGCTTCTTCACTCCTGCCTGAGGTCCTACTGCCACTTTCTTTGCTCCACCTTGCTTCTTCTTCTTCTTCCCTTTCGGTTTAGAAGTAGAAACCTTTTGATCAACCATGGCCGAAAAAGTCTTCCGCCGCCACCGAGTTCTCACGTAAGCTCCGGCAACGAATACAACCACTTATTCATGTTGTAGTTGAGGCGGAACTGCTCAAAACTCCTAGGCAGAGATTGGAGAATGATATTGACCTGGGTTTCCCCATCGATCTCAGCTCCGAGGACTTACATCTCATTCAGATGAGACATCATCTTTAGAACATGGTTCCTGACGGGTGTTCCCTCGATAATGGTGGTCGTCATCAAGTTCCTCATAGCCTCCTGTCTAGCCGCCCGACTCTGATGTCTGAAAAGTTCCTTGAGATTGAACATCATGTCATAAGCCATGGCCATGGCCTGATGTAGATGTTGCAGCACATTTGACATAGATGCCAAAATGTAACACCGTGCCATCTCATCTGCCTTGATCCATTTCTTATAACTTTCTTTCTACTTTTCATGAGAGTCATCGGTGGGCTTAGGTGGATAGACCTCGAAGAGTACAAATTTGTACTCCTCTGCAGTTAAGACAATATCCAAAAAAATTTTCCAATCAATATAATTTGTTCCAGTAAGTTTATTTTCTTTCAATAACACAGCAAGTGGGTTGAAAGCCATTTGAAAAACCTAAGAATCACAATGATCAAAATATTAGATTTCAAATATCATTGATTCCTCAAACAATAAAATTTCAAAATCAACCAACACCTCAAAACACCGAGAATATCTCATTCCACGATAGTGTGGATGTATACGAATTCTACATTTGTAAGAGGAGGTTTAACCCTTTAATTTTATTATCTTGTCAACCTTACTTTTTGACAAATAAAATTAATAGTTGGTTCCTCTTTGGCCCTACAAATTGTTGGCAATTGGCTTGGGAGGCTCCTCAACTCCGATATCCCCGGATTAAAATTTTCACTAATGAAAAACTAATCCGGATGGGATGAGTTACCTAAGCTCAACCAATTCGTCGTCGTTCTAACGACTTGAGCGATCGCTTGAACAAACTAGTTGTTCAAGCAACCAAGCTCTTCTAGTCGGTTAGCCGCGGAAGAGACGACGGACGGATCGCTGGTTTTTGTGTTTATCTTCGGGGTCATGATTATAAAAATACATACAAATGTAAACTAGTATAATCAACACATACTAAGATAAGGAACATAATAATAAGAATATGCAAAGATCAATAATAAAAGTTGTAAAACTTTTATACCTCTCGATCTTCTACCGTATGTCCTAACCTCCTTGTAGACTTCGTGTGGGCGAAGATCCTCCACAAGTTGAAGCTTCCTAGATCTTCTTCAATCGAAAGAAAGAAGATTGATGCCGCCGGCCCCAAGAATGGAGAGAACAAGATGGCCAACCAAGGAACTGAACTAGGGAACAATCCCTAGCTCCTTTGTGCCGCCAGCCAAGAGGAAAAGAAGAGGAGAAGAGGAAATCGGTTGAGCCCCGACCAAGGTAGAAGGAAGAAGAGGTAGGAGTCGACCACCCCTTAGGAAGAAGAAGAACACCTCTCCTATAGTTGCCGCCCACCTTAGCTTCCAAACCCTAGCCGCCCAACCTCCTAACCTTCTAGGGTTTCTTGCCACCCAACAAAAGATAGGCAAAACCCTAATCCTCCTAGGGTTTCTTGCCGCCCAACCTTTTGATTGGCAAACCCTAATATCCCTCAGAAACCAACAACCTTCTTCTCTTGCCGCCCACCCTAAGCCACCCTTTTATAGAGTTAGGGATAAGCCTTGGTTTAATCTCCACCGTTGGTTCTAGGGATTTAATCTCAACCGTTGGATCTCGAGATTTAATCTCAACTGTCGGATCTAGAGATTTAATCTCAACCATCGGATCTAGAGATTTAATCTCCATCGGCGGTTCTAGGGATTTAATCTCAACCGTCGGTTCTAGAGATTTAATCTCAACCGTCGGATCTAGAGATTTAATCTCAACCATCGGATCTAGAGATTTATTTTCCATCATCGGATCTAGGCTTCATGAGAATTATATTAGGCTACGATAGGGACCATGAGGAGGAGTTGGATCTTGGCCACCCGATGGATCGGAACCACACAAACTTGATCCATCAATGATGTTCCATTCCACTAGAGGATGATCATTGAATTACCTCACCAACCCCCATAAATTAATATAGGCTCCATATATTATTTGTACATCCATCTCCCCGTGTTTAAGATATCGAATGTCCGTCAATTAATTGATTTACTGACCATCAATTAATTAACATCTAACTCCTCGAGTAGTACCACTCAACCATATCATCATATTGACTAAGTCAACCTGCAAGATTTACATGATGAACCTTATGAGCTCCTCAAGGGGACATCATCACCCTAATATATAGGACACGGTTTCCTCCTATAATCAACAAGACACCATGTAAATAATATCATTTTCCAACTTACCGGGCATATTGATTTTATCCATAGAAATCTCACCCTTTGGTAAATCAAAGAAATAAATACTAAGTACATGTGCCCGTTATTATATCGGGATTAAGAGCATGTAGAACATAATATCCGAGGTCCGATTCAATTATGTAGTCAGCAATAAATTGAATCACTTCTATGTCGGTCCTGCTCAATACACCTAAGTGAAATAGTGTAACTCTATGTTCAAGACAAAACAATACCAAGCTACACTACAACCATGCCAATGGTTTGTCCAAAACCATCTTGGTTGTGAGCCTCTACTTATATTCTACAAGGGACTGATAACATGATCTTCTATGTCACACCAAGCACCATGTTATCTACAATGTAAAATATTAGACAATATGCACACATATAATAAATATAAAGTGCAAACAATGATCATGTGATTCTTATTTCAAAAATAAAAATGTTCATACAAAAGAGCTAGGCTTTCAGTATACATCCCAACAATCTCCCACTTATACTAAAAGACTATGTTGTCATCACACTGCCATACATCTGATTCCCTTTCCCTCCACATGCCTATCAAAGCTCTCGCTAGAAGGGCCTTAGTGAAAAGGGTCTATCAGGTTATCCTCTGATGCAATCTATGCGACAACAACTTCTACCTCCTATACGATTTCTCGTATCAGGTGGTACTTGCGCTCTATACATTTACTTACCTTATGGGCTCGTGGTTCCTTCGAGTTTGCAACTGCACCATTATTATCACAATAAATTGTGATATTTCTGGGCAAACCAGGAATCACATCCAAGTCCATCAGGAAGTTCCTGAGCCACCCAACTTCTTGGCCGCCTCATAGGCTGCCACATACTCAGCTTCTTGGCCGCATCAGGAATTTCTGCTAGACACTCCATACAATGGCTCCACCTCCCAAAGTAAACACAAAACCTGAGGTAGACTTACTGTTATCCCTATCAGATTGAAAATCGGAATCTGTGTAACCCACAGGGAGTAATTGGTCTGCACGGTAAACTATCATATAATCCCTAGTCCTTCTAAGGCTCTACAATATATGCTTTACCGTAGTCCAATTTCCCTGTCCTAGATTACTCTGATATCTGCTAACCATTCCCACGGCAAAGCAGATATCTGGTCTCGTACATAGCATAACATATATGAGGCTTCCTACTGCCTAAGCATAAGGAACCGCCTTAATCTCCTCTATCTCCTCAGATGATCTAGGACACATCTCCTCAGATAAAGGAACTCCATGCCTGAAAGGTAGAAAATCTTTCTTGGAGTTTTGCATGCTAAAATGATCCATTATCGTGTCTATGTATGAAGCTTGGGATTAGCACACTAACCTTGATCCCAAGGATGTGTCCCACTTCTCCCAAGTCCTTCATATCAAACTGTTTGGACAACCATACCCTTACGCCCGATAACACTCTGATATTGTTGCCAACTATCAAAATGTCATCTACGTATAGTACAAGAAATCCCACTAAGTTTCCGTCACATCTCTAGTATACACAAGACTCATCCGGACTTTGAATAAATCCATAAGTCTAGATTTACCTCATCAAAGTGGATGTTCCAAGACCTCGAAGTTTGCTTCAATCCATAAACGGACCGATTAAGCTTACATACAAGACGCTCTTTGCCCTTAGCAATGAATCCCTCTAGTTGCTTCATATAGATGTTTTCCTCAAGACTTCCATTAAGGAAAGCTGTCTTGACATCCTCCTGCCACACCTCATAATCCATATGGGCTGTTATGCATAAGAGCTCCCAGACCTGACTTGAATCCATAGATTCAATCTCAGTATTCATTGCACTTTGCCAAGATGTTGTATCTATATCTTGGATTGCCTCATCGTATGTCTAGGGATGAGGTTCATGTTTGCCAGGGACCAAATAAGAATATTCACCCAAGAACATGAATCTAAGAGGTTGTCTCACAACCCTCTCACTACGATGAGGTATCACCTGTGTATCCTCTGTGACACGCGGTGCATTGACATGTGGTATATCCTCTTGTACCGGTGGTACTAAAGAAGTGACTTCCCCTTTTAACTCCTCCAGAAAAATTTTACTCTTGGGCTTGTGGCTCATCACATAGTCTTCCTCTAGAAATCTGACGTTCATGTTAACGATCACCCTCTGATCTCTAGGACTATAAAACAATCCACCCTTCGTTCCCCTGGGATAGCCAACGAACATGCGTACTTCTGTACGAGGTTCCAACTTACCAGTATCTGCCTTCAGCATATGTGCTGGACTCCCATATCTGAATATGTTTTAGACTAGGCTTTCGCCCAATTCACAATTCTGTGGGAGTAGAAGGCAATGATTTAGATAGAACCAATTTCAGAATGTACACCGCCGTTTCTAGAGCATATCCCAAGAACGAAACTGGCAAGTCAGAATAACTCATCATCGATCTAACTATCTCCATAAGAGTCCTATTCCTTCTCTCTGCTACACCATTCTACTAGGGTGTGCCAGGTGCAGACTATTGGGATTGAATCCCAACCTCTGATAAGTAGTTCCTAAACTCTCCCAAGAGGTATTCTCCACCACGATCAGATCGTAGTGTCATCCATATCTTGAATAATTGTCTATGAAAGAGAAGAAATATTCAAGACCACCTCTTGCCTGGATAGCCATAGGACCACACAAATCAGAATGAACCATTTCTAACACATCTATGGCTCTATACCCCTTGGCCATAAAAAGGCCTCTTGGTCATCTTACCCTCCAAGCAAGATTCGTAGGTTAGGAGATCCTCAACCACTAATGAACCCAAAGGTCCATCAGCTATCAACCTTTGAATTCTGCTTAGGTTAATGTGACCAAGCCTAAGAAGCCAAAGATATGTTTGGTTCATCTTCGAAGGTTCTTTTCTCTCATTGGACTTAGAAGATGAGTTATTAACTTCAATTTGGATCGTGGGAGGCTTTGTATATAAATTTCCTTTCAATATACCTGAACAGATATTCTCCCATTTCCTTTTTATAACAACTCTGTCATTAAAAGAAATAGAATATCCATCCATAATAATTTAGAAACTGAAACTAAATTCTTTCTAAATAAAGGTACATAAAGGGAATTTTCCAGAACCTAAGTTTTATTTTTCTCAAGAGATAAATAAAACTTCTCCCACTGCAATAGCCACCACCTTAGTGGTATTGCCCAAGTAAATGGTAATCTCTCCCTCAGCTTGTCGTCGAGTTTCCCGGAACCCCTGCAAAGTATTGCAGACATGATCAGTGGATCCCGTATCTACACTCCAGGTGCCGATAGATAACACCGCTAATCATGTTTCAACGACTAGTCCAAAGGGTATACTTCGTTATATTTTGGACTGGGAAAGTCCTTCTTCCAATGTTCATCCTGCTTGCAAGTGAAGTACTTGCCTTTCGGCTTCTTCACTCCTCCCTGAGATCCTCCCACCACCTTTACTTCACCTTGTTTCTTCTTTATCTTGCCTTTCGGCTTAGAAGTAGAAACCTTTTTGAGAAACCATGGCTTGAGGGCACTCTTTGAAGAGTGCATACTTGTACTCCTTAGCAGTTAAGACAATATCTAGATTCTTTTCCAATCAACATTATTTGGGTAGAGGAAGTTTATTTCCTTTAGTATCATAGTAAGTGGACTGAAAGTCATTTTTGAAAATCCTAAGAATCATAATGATCAAAATATTAGATTTCAAATATTATTGATTCCTCAAAACAATAAAATTCCGAAATCAACCAACACCTCAAAACACCGAGAATATCGCATGCCACGATAGTGTGGACGTATACGAATTCTACATTTATAAGAGAAGGTTTTACCCATTAATTTTATTATCTTTCAACCTTACTTTTTGACAAATAAAATTAATAGTTGGTTCCTCTTTGGCCCTACAAATAAAAGCAGTGACTCCGATGGGGAGGATACTTTTTATTTGCATGTAAGTGTCCACCATTACACGATACTAAGGGAATTATTTCGGATTATGTGCCTTACCACTGTGGAAGTACACACGCTCCTAGATAATTTCCTATAACCATTATTTGACCTAGTGATCTTCATACAAACCCATCCGCAGGGAGGAAGGCACTCAGAGCCGACACACAAGTTCGTTGCATCACACGTCAAATTGTAATGGAGGCCGCGGGAATTAATTAAAATATCCCTCTCCCACTTAGTAAATTGAAAATGAGGAATTTTGAAGCACAAACAACATGCATATCACATAGATCATTAACGTAGATTTCAAAAAATTATTGATTCCTCAAACAATAAAATTTTGAAATCAACCAACACCTCAAAACACCGAGAATATCGTATGCCACGATAGTGTGGACATATACGAATTCTACATTTGTAAGAGGAGGTTTTACCCATTAATTTTATTATCTTGTCAACCTTACTTTTTGACAAATAAAAATAATAGTTGGTTCCTCTTTGGCCCTACAAATAAATGCAGTGACTCCGATGGGGAGGATACCTTTATTTGCATCTAAGTGTGCACGGTTACACGATACTAAGGAAATTATTTCGGATTATGTGCCTTACCGCTATGGAAGTACACATGCTCCTAGATAATTTCCTATATCCATTATTTGATCTAGTGATCCGCAAACAAACCCATCTGTTGGGGAGGAAGGCACTCAGAGCCGACACGCAAGTTTGTTGCATCACACATCAAATTGTAATGGAGGCTGCGGGAATTAATTAAAATATCCCTCTCCCACTTAGTAAATTGAAAATGAGGAATTTTCAAGCACACACAACATGCATATAAACCAAATCAGCAATAAATATGGAAAAAATAGAATTTTTCTAACTATTATGGCTTTGTTCTCCAATATGCGTCTCGTCGTGTTGCCACCTCATCCGCTCCACCTTTTCCCGTGCACAAGTCACCAAAGAGATCCGAGCCGAGATAAACTATTTTAATTTACATCCATCGATCCTATACTCCACGAAGGAGTGTACAAATAATCTAGATCGAAAGTAAACTAAAATGAGTGGCTAAACAATGTCGTATTTAATTACAAAAATTAAATACTAATTTAGCCTCGTCAACTTCGAGGATTCAAATAATATACAATCACACACACATGCAATCACATACACACATATATATGCCTGCAACCAAAAAGTTATCCTACGCACATCCTACTATTATCCGACATACACAATATATGATAAGTGTGTGAAAGTAACCGAATCCAAAACACACAAAACCGGAAACCGTGGCTCTGATACAAATTGTTGGCAATCGGCTTGGCAGGCTCGTCGACTTCCATGTCCCCGGATTAAAATTTTCACTAATGAAAAACTAATCCGGATGGGATGAGTTACCTAAGCTCAACCAATTCGTCGTCATGCTAACGACTTGAGCGATTGCTTGAACAAATTAGTTGTTCAAGAAACCAAGCCCTTCTAGTCGATTAGCCGCCGAAGAGACGACGGACGGATCGCCGGTTTTTGTATTTATCTTTCGGGGTCCGTGATTATACAAATACATACAAATGTAAACTAGTATAATCAACACATACTAAGATAAGGAACATAATAATAAGAACATGCAAAGATCAATAATAAAAGTTGTAAAACTTTTATACCTCTCGATCTTCTACCGTATGTCCTAACCTCCTTGTAGACTTCGTGTGGGCGAAGATCCTCCACAAGTTGAAGCTTCCAAGATCTTCTTCAATCGAAAGAAAGAAGAACTCTCCTTCCCTTCTTGCTTGAGCCAACCACCAATCCATAAAGGATTGATGTCGCCGGCCCCAAGAATGGAGAGAACAAGATGGCCAACCAAGGAACCGAACTAGGGAACAATCCCTAGCTCCTTTGTGCCGCTGGCCAAGAGGAAAAGAAGAGGAGAAGAGGAAATCGGTTGAGCCCCGACAAAGGTAGAAGGGAGAAGAGGTAGGAGCCGGCCACCCCTTAGGAAGAAGAAGAACACCTCTTTTATAGTTGCCGCCCAACCTCCTAACCTTCTAGGGTTTCTTGCCGCCCAACAAAAGATAGGCAAAACTCTAATCCTCCTAGGGTTTCTTGCCACCCAACCTTTTGATTGGCAAACCCAAATCTCCCTCAAAAACCAACAACCTTCTTCTCTTGCCGCCCACCCTAAGCCACCCTTTTATAGAGTTAGGGATAAGCCTTGGTTTAATCTCCACCGTTGGTTCTAGGGTTTTAATCTCAACCGTCGGATCTAGAGATTTAATCTCAACCGTCCGATCTAGAGATTTAATCTCAACCATCGGATCTAGAGATTTAATCTCCACCGTCGGTTCTAGGGATTTAATCTCAACCGTCGGTTCTAGAGATTTAATCTCAACCGTCAGATCTAGAGATTTAATCTCAACCATCGGATCTAGAGATTTATTTTCCATCATCGGATCAAGGCTTCATGAGGATTATATTAGTCTACGATAGGGACCATGAGGAGGAGTTGGATCTTGGCCACCCGATGGATCGGAACCACACAAACTTGATCCATCAATGATATTCCATTCCACTAGTGGATCATCATTGAATTACCTCACCAACCCCCATGAATTAATATGGGCTCCATATATTATTTGTACATCCATCTCCCCGTGTTTAAGATATCGAATGTATGTCAATTAATTGATTTACTGACCATCTATTAATTAACATCTAACTCCTCGAGTAGTACCACTCAACCTTATCATCATGTTGACTAAGTCAACCAGTAGGGTTTACATGATGAACCTTATGAGCTCCTCAAGCGGACATCATCACCCTAATATATAAGACACAGTTTCCTCCTATAATCAACGTCACACCATGTAAATAATATCATTTCCCAACTTACCGAGCATATTCATTTAATCTATAGAAATCTCACCCTTTGGTAAATCAAAAAAATAAATACTAAGTACATGTGCCCGTTATTATATCGGGATTAAGAGCATGTACAACATAATATCCGAGGTCCGATTCAATTATGTAGTCAACAATAAATTGAATCACCTCTATGTCGGTCCTGCTCAATACACCTAAGTGTACTAGTGTAACTCTATGTTCAAGACAAAACAATACCAAGCTACACTACAATCATGCCAATGGTTTGTCCAAAACCATCTTGGTTGTGAGCCTCTACTTATATTCTACAAGGGACTGATAACATGATCTTCTGTGCCACACCAAGCACCATGTTATCTACAATGTAAAATATTAGACAATATGCACACATATAATAAATATAAAGTTCAAACAATGATCATGTGATTCTTATTTTAAAAATAAAAATATTCATACAAAAGAGCTAGGCTTTCAGTATACATCCCAACACAAATAAAAGCAGTGACTCCGATGGGGAGGATACTTTTTATTTGCATCTAAGTGTGCACCATTACACGATACTAAGGGAATTATCTCGGATTATGTGCCTTAGCGATGGGGAAGTACACACGCTCCTAAATAATTTCATATAACCATTATTTGACCTAGTGATCCACAAACAAACACATCCAATGGGGAGGAAGACACTCAGAGCCGACGCGCAAGTTTGTTGCATCACACGTCAAATTGTAATGGAGGCCGTGGGAATTAATTAATATATCCCTCTCCCACTTAGTAAATTGACAGTGAGGAATTTTCAAGCACACACAACATGCATATAAAACAAATCAGCAATAAATATGGAAAAAATCAGAATTTTCCCAACTATTATGGCATTGTTCTCCAATATGCGTCCCGTCGTGTCGCCACCTCATCCGCTCCACCTTTTCCCATGCGCAAGTCACCAAGGAGATCCAATCCACGATAAACTATTTTAATTTACATCCATCGATCCTATACTCCACGAAGGAGTGTACAAATAATTTAGATCGAAAGTAAACTAAAATGAGTGGCTAAACAATGCCGTATTTAATTACAAAAATTAAATACTAATTTAGCCTCGTCAACCCCGAGGATTCAAATAATATACAATCACACACACATGCAATCACATAGACACATATATAGCCATAATAGTTGGAACTTATGGCTGCAACCAAAAAGTTATCCTACGCACATCCTACTATTATCCGACATATACAATATATGATAAGTGAATGAAAGTAACGGAATCCAAAACACACAAAATCGGAAACCGTGGCTCTGATACCACTATGATGGTATGCTCGGAGGCTCGTTGGCTCCCATGTCCCCGGATTAAAATTTTCACTAATGAAAACTATTCCAGATGGGATGAGTTTCCTATGCTCAACCAATTCGTCGTCATGTTAACAACTCGAGTGATTGCTTGAACAAACTAGTTGTTCAAGCAACAAAACTCTTCTAGTCGGTTAACCGCGGAATAGACGACGGACGGATCGCCGGTTTTTGTGTTTATCTTCGGGGTCCATGATTATACAAATACATATGGATGTAGACATGTATAATCAACACATACAAACATATTAATAAGAATATGCAAAGATCAATAATAAAACTTGTAAAACTTTTATACCTCTCGATCTTCTATCTTATGTCCTAACCTCCTTGTAGACTTCGTGTGGGCGAAGATCCTCTACAAGTTGAAGCTTCCTAGATCTTCTTCAATCAAAAGAAAGAAGAACTCTCCTTCCCTTCTTGCTTGACCCAACCACCAAGCCACAAAGGCTTGATGCCGCCGGCCCCAAGAAAAGAGAGAACAAGAGAGCCAACCAAGGAACCAAACAAGGGAACAATCCCTAGCTCCTAGTGCCGCCGGCCAAGAGGAAAAGAAGAGAAGAGGAATAGGTCAAGCGCCGACCAAGGTAGAGGGAAAAGAGATAGGAGCCGGCAACACCTTAGGAAAAAGACCTATTGTTGCTACCCACTCTAACTTCCAAACCCTAGCCGCCCAACCAAATGCTAATCTCCCTAGGGTTTCTTGTCGCCCAAGCTTATGATAGGAACAACCCTAATCTCCAAAACCAACCAACCACCTTCTTGCCGCCCACCTTATGCCCCCTTTTATAGAGTTAGGCTTAAGCCTTGCTTTAATCTCCACCGTTGGTTCTAGGGATTTAATCTCAACCGTCGGTTCTAGAGATTTAATCTCATCCGTCGGATCTAGAGATTTAATCTCCACCGTCGGATCTAGGGATTTAATCTCAACCGTCGGATCTAGAGATTTAAACTCAACCATCGGATGTAGAGATTTAATCTCCACCATCGGATCTAGGGATTTAATCTCAACCGTCGGATCTAGAGATTTAATCTCAACCGTCAGATCTAGAGTTTTAATCTCCACCGTCGGATCTAGAGTTTTGTTTTCCATCATTGGATCTAGGCTCCATGAGGTTTATATTAGGCTACAATAGGGACCATGAGGAGGAGTTGGATCTTGGCCACCCGATGGATCGGAACCACACAAACTTGATCCATCAATGATGTTCCATTCCACTAGAGGATGATCATTGAATTACCTCACCAACCCCCATAAATTAATATGGGATCCATACATTATTCGGACATCCATCTCCCCGTGTTTAAGATATCGAATGTCTGTCAATTAATTGATTTACTGACCATCAATCAACTAACATCTAACTCCTCGAGTAGTACCACTCAACCTTATCATCATGTTGACTAAGTCAACCTGTAGGGTTTACATGATGAACCTTATGAGCTCCTCAAGGGGACATCATCAACCTAATATGTTGGAAATGATTTCCTCCTATAATTAACGTCACACCATGTAAATAATATCATTTCTCAACTTACCGGGCATATTGATTTAATCCATTTAAATCTCACCCTTTGGTAAATCAAAGAAATAAATACTAAGTACATGTGCCCGTTATTATATCGGGATTAAGAGCATGTACAACATAATATCCGAGGTCTAATTCAATTATGTAGTCAGCAATAAATTGAATCACCTCTATGTCGGTCCTGCTTAATACACCTAAGTGTACTAGTGTAACTCTATGTTCAAGACAAAACAATACCAACCTACACTACAACCATGCCAATTGTTTGTCCAAAACCATCTTGGTTGTGAGCCTCTACTTATATTCTACAAGGGACTGATAACATGATCTTCTGTGCCACACCAAGCACCATGTTATCTACAATTTAAAGTATTAGACAATATGCACACATATAATAAATATAAACTGCAAACAATGATCATGTGATTCTTATTTCAAAATAAAAATATTCATACAAAAGAGCTAGACTTTCAGTATACATTCCAACACCGCCAAAAGAGAGGAGGAGAGGGTGGTGCCGCCGGCCCTAGGAGAAGATGGTGGTGTGCCGGCCAAGAAGGAAAAACCAAGGAAAACAAACCTTAGACCCTCTTGTGCCTCCGACCAAGGAGACAAAACCTTAACACCACTTCTCCTCCTTGCCGCCGAAGCCAAACCCTAACCCTAGCATCCAAAACCTTAAGTTGCCGCCCAAACCCTAGCCCTACTTTTATAGAGTTAAGCTTAAGCCCCCTTGCAATCTCCACCGTCGGATCTAGAGATTCAATCTCCACCGTCGAGACCCATGAGGAGGAGTTGAATCTTGGCCACCCAATGGATCTAGCCCACTTAATGTCCGATCCATTAATGATAATCCATTCCACTAGAGGATTATCATTGATCTACCTCACCAACCCCCATAAATAAATATGGGATCCATAGATTAATTGTACAAATATCTCCCCATGTTTAAGATCTCGAATGTCTTTCAATTAATTAATTTACTGACAATTAATTAATCAACATCTAACTCCATGAGTAGTACCACTCAACCTTATCATCTTGTCGGACCAAGTCCACCAGCAGGGTTTACATGATGATCCTTATGAGCTCCTCAAGGGGACATCATCATCCTAATATATATGACACGGTTTCCTCCTATAATCAAAGGCACACCATGTAAATAATATCATTTCCTAACTTACTGAGCCTATCGATTTAATCTATAAATCTCGTCCATTGGTAAATCAAAGAAATAAATACTAAGTACATGTGCTCATTATTTTACCGAGATTAAGAGCATGTACACCAAAATATCCGATGTCCAATTCAATTATGTAGTCAGCAAAAAATTGAATACCTCTTAGTCAGTCCTTCTCAATACACACAAAGTGTACTAGTGTAATTCTATGGTCAAGACAAACCAATACCAAATTACACCACAACCATACCAATGGTTTGTCCAAAACCATCTCGGTTGTGAGCCCTTACTTATACTCTACAAGGAACTGATAACATGATCTTCCGTGTGATACTACACACTATGTTATCTACAATGTAATGTATCAGACAATATGCATAACCATAAATATGCAAACAATGATCATGTGATTCTTATTTCAAAAATAAAGATGTTCATACAAAAGATAAACTTTTCAGTATACATCCCAATAGAAAGATGCTATTATTAAGGAGGAAATAGGTAAATTATTGAAGGCTAAGCATATCAGAGAGGTACAATATCCAACTTGGTTATCTAATGTGGTGTTGGTGCCTAAGAAATCGAGAAAATGGAGAATGTGTGTGAACTTTAGAGATCTTAATAAAGCTTGTCCTAAAGATTGCTATCCTTTGCCCCTTATTGATCAATTAGTAGATTCCACCGCTGAGCATCAGTTTCTTTCAATGATGGACGCTTACTAGAGGTATCATTAAATACTATTAACTCTAGAAGTACATAATAAGGTCAGTTTTATTACGATCGAAGGAACTTTCTGTTATGTAGTTATGCCTTTTGGGTTAAAAAATGCTGGTGTAACTTACCAGAGGTTAATGGATAAAATAGTTGAAAAATAGTTGGGATGAAATGTGGAGGTATATATGGATGATATTCTAGTTAAAACTCTACATTCCGAGCAGTTAATATCTGATATGGAGGAGACCTTTGGTACTTTGCGTCAATATAAAATGAAGTTGAATCCAGAGAAGTGTGTATTTGGGGTGACTCAGGGTCGTTTCTTGGGGTATGTGATCACTAAACAAGGTATAAAAGCTAATCCTATTAAGATTTAGGTTATTCAACAAATGCAACCTCTAAAAAATTTGAAGGAGGTACAAAGGTTATTAGGATGGATTACCGCCCTAAGAAGATTCATATGTCGATCGACAGATAGGAGTCTCCCTTTCTTCCAGATATTAAAGAGGGCATTGTGATAATGCCTTTCAATCTCTGAAGGAATACATAGTGGAGCCACCTTTCTTAGGTAAGCCTTAGCCTGGAGAAGTGTTATGGGTGTATCTAGCTCTTTCAGAGGTTGATGTAAGTTCAGTATTGATTCGAGAAGACCAGGATCAACAACATCCAATCTATTATATTAGTTATCTATTGAATGGATCTAAAGTTCGTTATACTAATTTGGAGAAATTAACCTGGGGTCTAGTTTTTACGGCTCGAAGGCTACGACATTATTTTTTATCTCATCCATTAGTGGTACTCACTGACACTCCCATGGGGAGAATACTTACTCATTCGGAAGCTATGGGGAAACTTATCAAATGGGCCACTAAACTCAGTGAGTATGACAATACCTATCAACCTCGTACCTCTATTAAAGAGCATGCATTAGTTGAATTTTTAGTGGAAGCTATGCATAAGGAGGAATGAGAACCATGGATGATATATGCAGATGGGTCTTCTAAAAATGCGGGGTAGGAGTAATTCATATTTCACCACAAGGAGGAGAGGTTAAGATGACAGTTAGGCTACATTTTAGAGCCTCTAATAATGAAGCTTAATATGAGGCTTTACTTATAGCTTTGTAAGTTGCTAAAAATATAAGGGTTGAGCGGGTGATTGTGCATATTGATTCTCAATTAGTGATACAACAAACTGTGGGGGGATTTTAAGTTAAGGATGAAAAGTGTCTAAATTATTGTGAATTGGTAGAAAAAGCTAAAGGGGATTTTTCGAAGGTGCTGATAAAGAAAATAACTAGGGTAGAAAATCAAAAAGATGATTAACTTGCTCAGTTAGCTAGCTCACTCGGGAATTGGAGTACTCATGATATAATTGTACAGATTGAACTATTTCCACAAAATGAAAGATTGAGAGAGGTGATAGAAGATGACTGGAGGAAAGGGTTGGTTTCATTCTTTATGGATAAGAGGATGCCAGATGATCTTGTAAAGGCTCATCAATTTAAGCAACAAGTAATTCATTTCTGCATGATAAAAGGAATTTTGTATAAAAGGACTTGTGTTGGGCCTTTGTTGCATTATTTGGGGAAATCAAAAGCAAGTTATGTGTTGAAGGAATGCATGAAGGAGCTTGTGGCAGTCATATAGTGGGTCAAGCATTAGCTCGAAAGGTGTTATTAACTGGATACTTTTGGCCCATTCTGATGAAGGACTCTATACAGTTGGTATGACAATGTGAGAGTTATCATAAGCATCACAATTGGCAGCATCAACTAGTTGAATGTATGAAAGCAGTAGTAGCAGCTTGTCCTTTTGATCAATGGGGTATGGATATAGTAGGACCCTTTCCGGTCGGAAATGGTGAAAATAAATTCTTGTTGGTAGCTATAGATTATTTTTATAATGGGTAGAAGCTGAACCCTTAGCCCATATCACTGAGCAGATGGTATTAAAGTTTTTATGGAAGAATATTGTATGTCATTTTGGTATCCCTAGAAGACTGATATCTAATAATGGTCGGTAATTTCAGGGTAAAAAGATAGTGAAATGGTGTCAAGATTTTAAAATTGAACAGGTATTCACATCTGTGGCTTATCCTCAGAGTAATGGGCAAGTTGAGGTGACTAATAGAGAGTTGGTGCATCAATTAAAGACAAAGTTGGAGCATGTAGGAGGTAGCTGGGTGGAGGAGTTACCTAGCATTTTATGGTATTTCCGAACCACTTCCAGGAGAGCCACGGGAGCCACTCCCATTTGTGTGGTGTATGTTTAGAAGTTGTGTTACCTGTAGAAGTTGGAATAGAGTATGCATGGGTACTGAGTTATTTCCTGACCGCCAATAGCATGGCTCAAGATATGGAATTAGACTTGATTCAAGAAAAGTGGGATATGACCACGTATAATGTCGAAAGATACAGGTCACAGGTAATTAAATCTTATAATAAATAGGTAGTGCCTCGTTTTTTTCAGGTGGGAGATTTGTGCTAAAAAAGATGATACCTGAAGGATCTAAAGGCAAGCTGGGACCCAAGTGGGAAGGAACTTTTCAAGTGGAAAGTTGAGCGGGAGTGGGGGCTTACTATTTGAAGGATGCCCAAGGAAGATTGTTATCAAGTTCTTGGAATGTATATCATTTATGATGCTATTTTAGTGGATAAGTTGTTGCAAAATTTATGTTTTGGATCTTTCGGGAAGTTGTGGGTAATAGTTTGATTTTCATAAAGGGTATTTTGTTATCATTTGTTTGTCATATGATGTATCAACATGTTTTATCAATAATTTTAGGAAATATATGATTATTCATTTTTAGAAGGATTCTGCATTATTCATAAGTAAGGCAATAACATCACTTGGACTTTTGTGAGGATACTTTTATTGGAAATTCTTTGCCATTGTACAATACATAACACTTAGTATATAAGAAGAAAGATACATGATTCTTCATAAAAAGTTAAATGACTGGAACATCTTTTTATATAAAAAACTTAGAAGGAGAAGAGCCCACAGAGGAGTCTCCCCTGATTACAACGAGAACATCTTCTTATTCGGAAGCTGGTACGAGATTTGGTTGAGCTTGCGATTGCAATATTGGAGGGTGCCATAAGCAGTTGTCTAAGGAAGGGAACGGGGAATGAAAGGGCTCTGCAAAGGGTAGAGGGTGATATGCTGAAGTTGCTGTGGATCGAGTCTATCATTAAGTGGAAGAGTTTGTGTCAAAACTTATGAGGATAGGATGGGAAGGAGAATCCATGGAGGGAGGAAAGGGTGAAGATAAAAAAAAAGATGAAAGAGGAGGATCGGGGCTTCAGTTTTTATAGGAAAATGGGGAAGATGATGGGATAAGTGGGGGTTCCCAGGAGTTGTAAATGGTACCGAGGAGGTTGAAAATTTAAAGGGTTATTTCATTAATTTGAAGTAGTGGCATCTCGGAAATATAAATCTTGTGGTTGGCAGGAAGATGTTTGTAGGGAAGGGTTGTTTTGGTATTAAAATTTGTTTCAATGGTCATTTATTTCCCGAGAAGTTATGACATAGGCTAAGTTATATTTCTGTTAGGATGTTATTTTACTAAAACGACAGAGCATAAAATGTGATTAGTTAAATTTTGAGTGCCTCTTGTTTTTGCTTAAAAAATGATCGAGGAAGATTTACTAACAAGGTTATGGGATGTGAATCAGTAGTGGCCTTGGTTCAATCATGTAAAACATTGTAAAATGAATGATTTGTTTGCGGAGAAAGCAAGGTAATAAAGACAAGTTAAACATTGCTATGATGGGTACAAGTCACATTTTTTCATCAATAGGAAATGGAAAAGATATTCGTTCAGGGGGAGAATGGTCAATAGTGCTAGCCATGTCTAAGAAGCTAGTAGAGTACCTGGTAGGAGTATAACTAGCTGCCTTGAATTGTGCGATGTAGTCATGAAAGCCCCATTGTAAAAAGGCAGATCCTTTATCTAGGAACATATCATTTATGCCAGATGAAGTCAAGAAGAGTTCTTAAGCAATGTTGTTTCTTTCTTAAAGTGGTCGGGACTTCATAATGTCTAAAGTATTTTGTAAGAAGGTGGTCTGGAATTGGAGAGCTAATAGTTCTGCTAAATCGTCTTGTGCTTTTATAAGAGAAGCTTGCAATTCTCTTTTGACTCGTTGATAGGCTTGTTGTAGTGATGATTCTCTAGTTTGATACTCCTGTAGTTCCTTTTTAAGAGTGTTAGTATATCAAATTCATTGGTTGTTTAGGTGACTTATGCTACTAATCCCCTAAAAAAGAAGGTATTAGTATTGAGAAAGCAGAATTATAGGAAAATAATATGCTAACCTCGTTGATACTACATAGTAAAGAATTTGGTAGATCGTGTATGGAAGAGGAGGAAAGTGGGGTCTGACAAATGGGAAGAGGTTGAAGAAGTGTTAATTGGTGAGGAGGGGGTGGAACAGGATTGTTGCGTGATGATGGGGGGTTTTGGTCAGCAGCTTACAATAGGAGAGACTCTGGAATAAGAGATGTAAGTTAAAATTTACAAGTTTAAAAATTGTATGCGGGAATATAACTGATGTTGGGAGACTAATCGAGCGTGCTAGTTGACGGCAAGGGGTAATTGTTTTTAATTAGTTACATTGCAGATTTGGTTAAAAGATGGTTTAAGTCAAATTGTTCTTCTGAGAGTGATAATGTAATCATTTTGTATTCTTCAATGTCTTGATAAGAGTTTAAGAAGAGTCGAGAAGGAAGGGTAGTTAACCATTTTGAGGGAAAAGGAAAAGGAGAAGTAGAGTGCACGAAGAAGTATTGTTCTTTCCAAACTTCATGAGATGAAGGTATGCCTGTAAGGAATTGAAATTTTGACTGGGCTTAGAAGTAAAATATGCCTATTTCCTATGATTTTATTTGGAAAAAGATGTGGAAAAGGAAGGGTGAGGGAATGATTGATAGAAAGGAAGTAATAAGGTAAAAGCCAAGCATAAACCTAAATGAGTTGGGGCTTAATTGGTTTAGAGGGACGGAAAAGTATTCTGTTATTTCAAGAATGAAAGGATGGGTAGGGAAAAATAAACCAGCTTCTATTTGGTCTAAGAAGAAAGCCTTGGTGCATCCGAGAGGAAGGTGAGGGCGTTCAGTGGAGTTTGCTGTAATGATGTGATATTCGGGGGGATGTTGAATGTGGGAGGAGTGGGATCGACAATATTCCCCTGTCATTTTGGAGCATGTGGAAGCAAACCAAGGGTGAGGAATTGGGGTGATGGGTTCCATTTTCTTGAAGATGTAAGTGATAGTGAAAACCCTAGAGCCAATCATGTGATGGTTGTTGTAGGGACTTTGTTGTATCATATTCCTATTTATAAAGGCATTTCTTTATGGTTATTATACTTACTTGTATTGGTGTCAAATAACTAAGTATAATACCGTCCTTGAGTAGAAGGTTCTTGTCTATATCAATCGATTAGTTGAATTGATAATGAGATGATATAGAGAACACTACTCTTAATCATTCCAAGTCAAGTATTAATATTCAGGGACAATGTTAATGCGAAGAGACTATCATGTAGGTCAACTCTATGACTTGATCTCACAAGTCATGGAGATGAGATATCAAGTTAACACATGGGTATACATTAGAGAATGTATACTGAATGACCCGCCATGAGAAAGTATCATGGATCGTTATATGAGTGTCATATACTTTTTCATGTGACTATTAGTATGACTATTAGCCCATGGACCAGAAGTCACCATGGTTCCCTACATAAGGAGTTGCATACATTGGCTTCGTCAAACGTCACCCATAAATGGGTGAACTATAAAGGCAATTATTGGGTATGTAACAAATTATGCGGAGGGATGTGAGTGATGTAGATGAGATCTATCCCTCCTATATGACGGGAGTGATATCGTTATTCTTGATAGAGTGAGACCACTATGTGCATGACCATGCCCAAATGAGTCAATATAAGATATTGAGCTCATTTGATTAGAGTGAGTCTATTTGGAGTTCAAGATATTGATTGTACCGAGGATGGCACGCTCTATGCCTCAATTGGTCAATCTAGATGTCAAGGATAGAGGGACATTGTCACATATTGTGAGAGTCACAATTAGTAGTCACAAAGGTGATGTTGGATCTCAACATTCTTGTAACTTGGGTAGCAATGATGTGTTGCTAGATACCACTCATTTCTTATGTTCCTAAATCGATTTAGGAGCATTGCCAATGTTACAAGAACCTATAGGGTCACACACAAAGGGCAATTAGATGGAGATTAGGTTCATATGATGGATCATGAGGATTAGGTTCTTGTGATGAACCAAATTAGATTAAGAGTAATCCAAATTGGACTAATTGAGTTAGACTCAATTTGATTCAAGTGTTGAATGAGTCGAATTTAGATTTAAATTATTGAGTCAATTTAAAATAATAAATAGAGATTCATTATATCAAATTGACTTGAATCAAATGGTTGGATTTGATCAACCATAGGAGATAAGAGGTCAAGTTTAACTTGACTTGAGAGGGAAGATGAATGGTCAATTTTGACTTGACAAATTGCCATGTCATGGTGACTTTGCATGGGGCCAGCAAATGATGATGTTTCACATCATCATAGATACATCATGGTGTGTCACCTCATGCGGAAGACCAAGAGTCATGGCTCTTGGTATTACATGCATGTATATAACACTTTTGAAGTGGTCGGCCACCATAGTGAATGTGCATTAGTGTGAAGTTAAGTTGTGTAACTTCTTCTTCTTCATCTCTTCCCTCAAGCTCTCTCCCCTTCCTTTTTCATGGACTTCAAGGAGTGCTAGCACACTCTAAGTTGTTTTTCTCCACATATTGCTCGTGTGAATACCGATAGAGGAGTGTACACTTGACACTCTCGAGTTCCGGCAAGAAATTTGGACGAGCGGGATAAGCGAAGGGCGTCGCATTAATGGTAAAACTCTTAACATGTAGATCTATAGTAGATATAAGGTTTTAAACACGTACATGTAATTTGTTTATCTTCGCACAAATCCGTGGCCAACTTCCGGAGTTTTCGCAACGCAAAAAGCGGTTTTTGCGGCTCGGATAGTCCAACAGTGGTATCAGAGCCATGTGCGAAGCATGTATGTGTTTAGTTTTGTAGATTTTGTATTAGATATAAAATTTATAGATATGTAAGTTTTTGTGAATTTCCTATTTTTTGAGTATTTTTCTCGAAGAGCCGAAGCTACTAGTGTTGGGACACTTATAGGCTTCAACCATCGAGAAAAACTCTCTGGAACGGCAAATTCTCGCTTTAGGTTTTTGGGAAAGCGACTTAAGTCGCTGTAATATCAAGATGGGACACTTGCATGGTTCATTTTGTGAGAAGGGATGCCGCCCCTTGTTAGTAATATATGAGAGATGTCCTAAGGCAATCGCCTTATGTATGAATCATTTATATGATAAATGAAGATTCACTATTTGAGTATACATGTTTTCTGTATTTGATTGGATCTTAAACTCATTTACTGAATGTCCACGATACGATTCACAGCATGAGAGAATTTGTGATTGGATCACAACTAGTGAGTATCTCTACATGTGTAATTGTGATGTATCGGAATTATCCCTAGTCGATGAATTGATGGATTTAGACACCATCAATTCTGTCGAGACTAGCACGAGGTATACTCCTTGGTGTATCCAAGCAGCTGATTCTCACTGGCTGGAGACATAGTGATGTCCGGAGTTAATCGTGGATGCTAGTTATGGTAACTAGTTCATTGGAGTGACCAGCCGTAAGACTTCATATGGTTCTCTGCATATATAGATATATCAGTAAGTTCTTCTGTGGCTTAAGTGCGATGTTCCTTTGACTTACGGTATTCAAGTCATCTTGATCATGGAGACTTATGCTTTGACATCTTAAGCATCTCTAAGGAGATGTGGACCAGATGATTGGGTATAAGTCGAAGTGATCGAAAGGTGTTTGAATAGCCTATAAAGATTCACCACTCCTTGCGAGGATGTATACCCATGGCCTCGTCGGATTATTACTAAAGTCTTTGGCAAGCATTACATGTTTAGAGTAAGGTACTCTTGATACATGTGGAGTAACTAGAATCCGTAGGGCGAGAAATGATACTTGGGCTAGGTGTGGCGTAGTCGACCTAGTGAGGGTGACACTATAGACCATGTCCTGAACCAAGTGGGTATAAGATGAGTGAAGGGAATGGGGCATGAATCATTCGAGCTGCTGAAGGGTTTCAGAAATAGTTCTGGATCAACCGTTGATCTTTTCGGTTAATTGGGGATAATGATGTACTACTAGGTGCCACTCATGATCGTTCTATAATTAATGGTTAATTATAGACGGCCAACATAAATCGAGAACCTATTTGGTCACACACACAACGAGCGTGATCCAAAGGATTTAAAACGAGCTTGAGAATGGGATTCTCAGACCGAGAGAAACTTGGTTTGGTTGGACCAAACATAAAGCGAGCATGAAATCGTTTCAGTCGCAATGGAAGAGTGGATGGGCCGTGTCCTATGAAGACATAATGGACGAACCAAAATGGTTTGGTTCTAATCCAATGGAGGAGAATAAACCTAAGGGTTTGGTTTATTTTAAACTAATGAACCAAAAGTTGGTTCGGTTCGTTTTAACTTAAAATAAACCATCATGGTTTGGTTTATTTTAACTTATCTTAATGGAGCGGGTTAACGGGCCTAATGGTTATGATCCAATAACCATTAAGAGAATTAGTTCTCTATAAAAGAGGGCTTAAGGGATAATTAAGCCCTAATCTAATCCAAAACCCTTGCTCTAAGGTTGCCGCCCACCTCATCCTTCGAGATTTCGACGCCAACCCTAGGTGTGCCGCCCAGCTTGTTGTGCCACCGTCCATCTCCTTGCCGGCGTCCAAGCTTCAGCCGGTGAACCCTCCGGCGACCCTCCGGTGATCTTCCTAGGCCTCGGTGAAAAGGTGAGCACTTGGCTTCCTTGTTTTGGCCGGCGCCTACTCCTCCACCAAGCTGTCCAGTTTTCTCGACAGCTTCTTCTCCTCTCGTCGGAGCGTCGTTTGGACGACGGTTAGAGCTCCGACAGCGGCTAACTTATAGGGGATTCGATCTCCGATAATCCTCTGAGGTTGAGGACGAAGGATTCGTCAATTGGTTGACGAATACCTCTCCGGAGAAGCGAGTTTTGAGGACTCGTATTAGGATCCGAATTTTGATTCGGATCGTGATCATCTCTCGGTCACGTCGTCTTCAACACGAGGCTAGTAACCCGTACGAAGACGAAGCTCGTGGCTTAGCGAAGTCATCCTGAGGAACTCGGCGTGGATACGGATAGAGACGATTCTAGCGAGGATCGTTCCGGTTGATGCCGTTCCCGCTACATGTCATACAAAAGGTATAACGTAGATAAATTTCCTTTTATTGCAAATTTAAATTTACGGTTATGTATACACTTGTTGTAATATGCATGCGTGTGTTGTGTGTGTTGTAATAAATATAGATTTATTATTTTTATTGCTTCCGCTGTGTTCATGTTTATGAAACGTGATCGAACACACACACGCCGCGGTGCCGGAAACCCAACAGTGGTATCAGAGCCCAGGTTGTGTTTCGACATAATCGTAAAATGGTTTTGCGATAGTCATAATGTTATTTCTGGAAATTTTCTAATTTTGGAAATTTAGAAGTATTTATGGAAATTTTTCAATTTTGAAAAGTCTAGAAGTATTTATGGAAATCTTCCACTTTTGGAAAGTTGGAAGTATTTATGGAATTTGATATTTTCCATAAATAAAATATTTGATTAGATTCTGGAAATTTGTTTCCTAATTTAATCATGATTTGATTTGAGAAATCAAATCTTAAAATATTTTATTTCCATAAGTAGTTTTAATGATTTAGGAAATTAGTTTCCTAAATAGATTTTCCTTAATCAAATAATTCCATGAATAAAATATGTGATTAGATTTGGAAATTTGTTTCCAAATTTAATTATTATTTGATTTGGAGAATCAAATCTTAAACATATTTTATTTCCATAAATAGTTATGACATATAAGAAAATATATACATGACATAATTGTATGCCATGTAATTGCATTAGATGCATAACATTATGCCATGCGTGTCGTGATATGTAGATGTATGCCATGTATGTCATGCCATGTAGATAATAGTTATTTGCATGCAAAGAGGATGAGACATAAAACTCTTAAACAATATTAAAGCCTACACCTTCCATTAATATGGTTAGAACCAGAGTTCCGTTTCTTGTTTGGGTTGTTGGACTCTCTCCAAGCCCGGCTCAAACCCGAACTTGTTCAAACCATGGAATAGTTTAATACTAATATGGTAAGAGTCAGAGGTCAATCGTTAGCTTTGGTTGTTGGACTCTCTCCAAGCTGGGCTAATTGGTTGAATGCGCTCTAACCATATTAAAAGTATGTCTTGATTAATGGGTTGGCTTCAACCTGGAGCATCGGCTTGTTGGACTCTCTCCAAGGTCGATGTAAAGGGAGGTGAAGTTGGGTGCTATGCATATGATGCATACTTGTTAATGAGTTAACAACTCGATGTATGTGTGAACATTCAATTAGTTGATAGCACATTGTGATAGTTGCATATACGTGATATGCAATCGGTATAGTTGATACCTACCGTCGTAGTTATGAATGGCTTGTTGGACTCTCTCCAAGGTTGTTCATAACTATGATGGATATCAGCCCATTCGGAGATGGACCTACGATCTCCCAAAGTGATTTTGGGGTTTTTGAAAATCGAAAAATGAATGGGATTTATAAATGTATATTGATGCATTTTAAAATCATTTTCTCATATATGCTCGTTTTGTATTTCTAGGTCAATAAATTGATCATGACGTCTTTGTATTTGTGCACTATTTTGGATTCGAACAAACTGACTGGGCCTAACTTCCTGGACTGGCTTAGAAACCTGAGAATTGTTCTCAAGGCGGAAAAGCTTGCATATGTCCTTGAAGAGCCTCTTCCTGACCATCCTAAGGACGATGCAACTCCAGATTATGAGCAGAAGAAGCATGTGGCAGATTATGAGCTGGCGAGTTGCATCATGCTAGCGGCGATGGTACCTGAGCAGCAAAAGCAGCATGAGCATATGGATGCTAATACTATAGTCTTCCATCTTCATGAGTTGTTCGATGAGCAAGCGAGATCCAAAAGGTTCGAGGTCTCCAGGCTCCTCTTCACCACGAAGATGCAAGAAGGTTCGTCTGTAGTGCAGTTTGTGCTAAAGATGAACGGGTACATCGAGCGGCTAGCCACCCTCGGTTTTGTGATGGATCATGAGTTAAGTATTGACTTAAGTCTGCTGATGTGTGTAAATCATGCTATGTTTTCACTACTTTATATATGTGCATTTTATCTCATTTCATATCCTAGGCATGTATTTTATCATGATTCAGTTAAGTTTAGCATATTTTGGGAAGAAGAGACTGCTTTTGGGTGTTTTTGTGTTAACAGGGCAAAGAAGAAGGCGTATCAAAACAACACAGCCGTGTTGGGAATCGACACGCCTGTGTCATGAGAACCAGCGGACGACACACCCGAGTCAAAGAACAACATGCCCGTGTCAGTGATTCCAGCAGCCGACACGCCCTAGTGCAGCCGCGACACGCGATTCAAACCGTAACATACATGGGAAACGGCGACACGCTGTGCCCTCATGTGGCACGCAGGCGTGTTTGGCTCGAGATTCCTTTCTGCGAGCAATCGGGATCTTAAATGCGAATTAAAGGGAAATCTATTGCCTTAATTGAAGAGGTGGCCAAAGCTATAAAAGAGAAGATATTCTAACCCTAAAAGAGACGGCGGATGGTCAAAAAGGAGGACAGAAGACGACAAAGGGATCGACAACAGAAGAAGCAAAAGAGAAGGAGTCGGCAGAGGAACGCAGATGGCATCCAGTATTGTATTTTCTTTCTCTAGCAACTCTTGTCAGACTATGGAGTAGTGTCTTTTAATCTTAGGATGGGGGAGTAGCCCTTGACGATTTATGATGGATGATATAATCTATACTACTCGAACTATTGTTTGTTTTGATCTGGTTCTTTTGGATTCTTATTGATAAACCTAAGGAGCTAAGGGAAGTACCTACGGTGAACCCGAGTTCACAAACCCGAGAATCAACTAGGGAATAACTCTGTCAAGTAGCGGTAGTGTATCTATGAGGGCTTACGGGGTCTCGTGTGACAGTCCCCTTAGGTGATTATGGTCCCGTGTGCAAACCTCTACCGTGAAAAGGAAATTTGACTCTAGCGGAACTCTTATGAACTTAATGGATCTATCAAATCCAGCTTTTTTGCAGTAACGGAGGCAAGACTAGGAGGTTTGCGGGGTCACACGGGTCCCCTTAGCTGATTATGATCCCCTATGCTCGAACACCATGACAAGTAAGTTGAGTTTGATAGGTACAGTTAGCATAGACCTCGAAAGGGGCCGTTGATTTACCTTAGGATAGGTTCCATCAAAACAACTCTACTAGGGGTAGGAAAGAATTAAATCACCTTATAAATCGTTGACGTGGTGAAACCCATATCCTGAGATTTTCCTCAACTCTTGACTTTTAGCTCGTTCTTCTCATTCGTTGTTATTGACTACTCAGTTTCTTTGCTTAAACCAATAATCGATTTACTAGATAACTTGGTATCACGATCATTCGGTAATTGTTCCAATCCCTATGGGATCGATATTTTTATTACTTGACGACAACCGTGCACTTGCGGAAAATAACACATCAAGTTTTTGGCGTCGTTGCCGGGGATTGGCACTAATATCAATTGGAGCATGATTTAGTTAATCTAGATTGCTCAATTCTTATTCTGAATATTGATTGTTCCTATTTTTCTTTTGTATCTATTCTGAATTCTTGTCTTGGGAGCCTCTCTTGTTGTTGCATGCACAGACTTAATAGGGAAATTCTCGATATTGATCTTGAGATAGAGAGAACTTTCCTTGCTAGAAGACGATTTCAGCAACCTCAGGAAAACAATCTGACCTCCGACATGGCTGACCAGAACGAAAATAAACCTTTAAGGGATTATGCAGCACCTAGTACAAGGGGATTGAGATCGAGTATTAGAAGACCCCCTATTGAAGCAAACAATTTCGAATTAAAACCGGCGCTACTATCTATGGTCCAACAGCATCAATTCGGAGGAGCACCTACTGAAGATCCAAATCTGCACTTGGAAGTATTTTTGGAATTTTAGACTTTAAACTGAATGGAGCCTCATGATGCTATTAGATTGCGCTTGTTTCCTTTCTCATTGCGGGACAAAGCTAGAGCTTGGCTACACTCTCTTCCAGCAGATTGTATAACTACATGGGATCAGCTGGAGCAAAGATTTTTAGACAAGTATTTTGCACCCAGCAAAACTGCAAGTCTTCGCCATCAAATCACTAATTTTGCGCAAAAGGATGGAGAAACATTATTTGAAGCCTGGGACAGATTTAAGGGATTACTACAGCAATGCCCTCATCATGGGCTGGAGAAGTGGCTCATTGTTCATACTTTCTACAATGGAATCTCGTATGCTACTAAGGTTTCTCTTGATTCTGCTGCAGGAGGAGCTCTTATGAACAAAACATTGGATGAAGCTTTTGAGATCATCGAGAATGTGGCAATGAATTCTCACCAATGGGCTACAGAACGAGGATATCAAACTAAAATGTCAGGTAAGTTTGAGGTAAGTACCATTGATCTACTCAGTGCAAAAGTCGATGCATTAACTCAAAAGCTCGAACATTTTAATGTATCACCAAACTCATCTAATGTCACTTTAGATCTGTGGGTGTAACAGACATGTAGCGATGAATCACCAAATCCTACACGCACCATCATCGGAAGCCGGGATCGAGCAAGTTGATGCGTTGAATAATTTTAATCAGAAGCCTAATGGTGGCAACCCTTACTCAAACACGTACAATCCCGGTTGGAGAAATCATCCCAACTTTTCGTATAGAGCCCATCAAAATTCTTCTGGACAGAACAACTTTGGAGCACCTTCGAGATTTCAGCCGGGACCAAAGTCGAACTTAGAAAAGATGATGGAAAATTTTATTACGTGTCAGGGGAAGATAAATGATGAATTTCGACAGCATATTGTAGAATCAAATCGGCAACATCAAAATAAAACCGAGGCAATCAAGCAATTGGGAGGCAAGGTTGATAATTTGACTAATCACACTAGAATGCTGGAAAATCAAATTTCCCAAATTGCCAGCTCAGCAGCAAGGACACCGGGCAGATTTCCTGGAAATTCAGAAGTAAACCCAGCTGAGCATTGTAATTCCATAAGTTTGAGAAGCGGAAGGATTTTAGAAGGAGAAAGAAGGGACACGAGCGTGTCAGAGTTGGAAGAAGACAAAGAAGACACACTGGTTGAACAAAGAAGGGAACCGACACACTCGACCCGTATGCGTGTTGTTCAACACGCCTGAGCCCACGAGCGCGTGTCAGTCGACACACCCGTGTCGGGTTATTCCAGCAGACAACATGCCCAGGCTGTGCCAAACAACACAGGCGTGTCGAATAGGGAACCAAGAACATATAAGCCCCCTATCCCGTTCCCTCAAAGACTGATTAAGGAAAAATTGGATGAACAATTTGGTAAGTTCCTTGAGGTAATTAGGAAGTTGTATATCAATATACCTTTTACAGAAGCTCTTCAACAAATGCCTACATACTCTAAGTTCTTGAAGGACATCTTAACCAATAAAAGAAAAGTCGAGGAGCATGTAACAGTGGCTCTTACTGAGGAGTGCAGTGCTTTAATTAAGAACATGGTACCTCCCAAACTAAATGATCCAGGTAGCTTTTCTATACCTTGCAAAATTAATGACTCAAATTTTGATAAGGCTTTTTGCGATTTGGGTGCCAGTGTCAATCTGATACCTCTTTCCATATGCAAGAAATTGGATTTGGGAGAAATGAAACTAACTACTATGGCCTTGCAGTTAACCAATCGCTCAATTAGATATCCTTTGGGAATCTTAGAAGATGTACCAGTGCAAGTGGGAAATTTTATTATTCCTGCCGATTTTGTAGTGCTTGACATGGATGAAGACCCATGCATTCCACTCATTTTGGGGAGACCTTTCTTGGCTACTGCAGGGGCAATGATAGATGTCAAGAACCACAAACTCTCACTTGCATTTGGAAACGACAAAATTGAATTCGACCTTTCAAAAGCTGTTAAACAGCCTTCTATTTTTGATGTTTGTTGTAGGATTGATAGTTTCCAGTCAATAGCACTAGAAGGAGCATCAGAACAAACTTATCTTAATAAGCTCGAAGGGGATTTTGAGGATAAAGAGCTGGAGATTTCTGACCCCAACCTAACACCACAGAGCTGGTTGAGGAGGAAGAGGGGCAGAGCACACTCCTCGAGCCATATCCCCAAAACTAGGGGATAACTGAGGGGTCAAGCTAACGACCTTAAACAAGCGCTTCTTGGGAGGCAACCCAAGCTATTTTCATTTTTTTTTCGTCATTTTATTTTATTTTATTTTATTTTGAGTTTTACATTTTTTCGTGTTTACAGACACGACATGTTAACGTAAGCATCAAGGTACAAATTGACACGACCCTCCTATGCCGAACGACACAGGCGTGTTGAGGTTACCCGAAGACAACACAGGTCGAGCGTGCTGTCGAGCACGCCCGTCTCGCACGTTTCTCACCTGTGACACGCCTGGGCTGGATGGAAGCATGCCTATGTCACGCTTAAAGACCACCTTGACCTATTTTGTGAGTTTCATCCTTTACTGCTTATGCTGTCTCTACTTAGATTTTTAGTCTGGTTAGTGCTATTTTGTTTGCATCTTTTCATATATCATAACATTGCATTTTTATATCATCTAGCGTAATACAACTGAACATTGGTCGGATCATGATATTCCTTTTTTCCTATTTGATAAGAACCCTATTTCACTTCTAACACAGTCTATAGGTTTGAGGTATCCAAAAAAAGATTTAAATCCCCCATATCGGATGAGTACTCAATTTTCCATTGGAGACTTGCCTATGCAATTTGGTTACTGGAGAAACACTTTCCCTAGAAGTATTGTGAAAAAAAAAAAAAAGGAATTGTTTTCAAGCACCCCTTTGAGACCAAGTAGTTACTGGGGAAACACCTAAAAGGTGCCCCTTTGAGACTAACTAGTTACTGGGGAAATACTCTCTAGGAATTATTTTCAAGCACCCCTTTGAGACCAAGTAGTTACTGGGGAAACACCTAAAAGGTGCCCCTTTGAGACTAACTAGTTACTGGGGAAATGCTCTCTATAATTCCTTTCCTTCTCTCTTCGTAGAAAGTGCTCCTTTGAGACCTTTTGATGATAGGTAAGAATGATCCATGCATTAAGGCAGGTAAGTGCCTCTATGCCTAAATAAGAATGCTCTACGATAGAAGGAATGGCAAATCCGGATTGGTGTCCAATGACTTTAGTCCAACTTTTCACGTGCACTATATAGGGATCTTTCAAACTTGGCAACTAGAAATGATTTGAAAAGATTAAGATCAGATTGTATACTTCTGGATGGTGTCTAGTATTCCCACAAATAAGTTGTCTTTTGAGTTTTCTTTGCTTGAGGACAAGCAAAAGTTTAAGACTAGGGGATTTTGATGTGTGTAAATCATGCTATATTTTCACTACTTTATATATGTGCATTTTATCTCATTTCATATCCTAGGCAAGTATTTTATCATGATTCAGTTAAGTTTAGCATATTTTGGGAAGAAGAGACTGCTTTTGGGTGTTTTTGTGTTAACAGGGCAAAGAAGAAGGCGTATCAAAACAACACAGCCGTGTTGGGAATCGACACGCCTGTGTCATGAGAACCAGCGGACGACACGCCCGAGTCAAAGAACAACATGCCCGTGTCAGTGATTCCAGCAGCCGACACGCCCTAGTGCAGCCGCGACACGCCCCAGTTCAAACCGTAACACGCCCTGTGGGAAACCAGCGACACGCCTGTGCCCTCATGTGGCACGGGCGTGTTGGCCTGACTCCAGGATTCCTTTTCTGCGAGCAATCAGGATCTTCGTCTGAATTAAAGGGAAATCTATTGCCTTAATTGAAGAGGTGGCCAAAGCTATAAAAGAGAAGATATTCTAACCCTAAAAGAGACGGCGGATGGTCAAAAAGGAGGATAGAAGACGGCAAAGGGATCGACAACAGAAGAAGCAAAAGAGAAGGAGTCGGCAGAGGAACGCAGATGGCATCCAGTATTGTATTTTCTTTCTCTAGCAACTCTTGTCAGACTATGGAGTAGTGTCTTGTAATCTTAGGATGGGGGAGTAGCCCTTGACGATTTATGATGGATAATATAATCTATACTACTCGAACTATTGTTTGTTTTGATCTGGTTCTTTTGGATTCTTATTGATAAACCTAAGGAGCTAAGGGGAAGTACCTAACGGTGAACCCGAGTTCTCGAAACCCAGAATCAACTAGGGAATAACTCCTGTCAAGTAGCGGTAGTGTATCTATGAGGGCTTGCGGGGGTCTCGTGACAGGTCCCCTTAGCTGATTATGGTCCCGTGTACAAACCTAACGTGAAAAGGAAATTTGACTCTAGCGGAACTCTTATGGACTTAATGGATCTATCAAATCCAGTTTTTACTAGGTAACGGAGGCAAGACTAGGGAGGTTTGCGGGGGTCTCGTGACAAGTCCCCTTAGCTGATTATGATCCCCTATGCTCGAACACCGTGACAGGTAAGTTGAGTTTGATAGGTACAGTTAGCGTAGACCTCGAAAGGGGCCGTTGATTTACCTTAGGATAGGTTCCATCAAAACAACTCTACTAGGGGTAGGAAAGAATTAAATCACCTTATAAATCGTTGACGTGGTGAAACCCATATCCTGAGATTTTCCTCAACTCTTGACTTTTAGCTCGTTCTTCTCATTCGTTGTTATTGACTACTCAGTTTCTTTGCTTAAACCAATAATCGATTTACTACATAACTTGGTATCACGATCATTCGGTAATTGTTCCAATCCCTGTGGGATCGATATTTTTATTACTTGACGACAACCGTGCACTTGCGGAAAATAACACATCATCTGCATTGTTTGCCCAAGAGTTTCTCACAATTTGTGATGAACTATCGGATGCACAAATTAGAATCCACCATTCCCGAGCTCCTCAATATGCTGAAGACTGTGGAGCCTTCTGTGAAGCATATGGAGAAGGCGGTTCTGTTAGTTGATTCCTCAAAGAAAGGTTCTAAGAGGAAGGCAAAAGAACAGAAGAACGGAAAGAAGAAAAAGGCAAAGAAGGCGGAACCAGCGCAAAAGGGCACTTGCCATCACTGTGGCAAGGAAGGCCACTGGCGAAGAAACTGCAATATTTATCTTGAGTCCATGAAGAAGAAGAAGGCATCCGATGCCCCATCCTCTTCAGGTATCTTCGTTATTGATTGTCATTCTATTTCCTTAGACACTTGGGTATTGGATACTGGGTGTGACTCACATATATGTAATGACATACAGGGGCTAAGGAATAGAAGAAGACTTGTCAGAGGGGAGTCAAATTTGCGAGTTGGCAATGGAGCAAAGGTTGTTGTGGTCACCATCGAAACTTATTTGTTGAAGCTCCCTAGTTGACTAGTCTTAGAACTGGACAATTGCTATTATGTTCCTTCTCTAATAAAGAACATTGTTTCTATTTCCTGTTTAAATAGAAATGGTTTCCATTTGACGTTTAGTAACAATTGTTGTTATATAACTTTGAATGGCGTACTTTATGGAACTGGAACATTGAGTAATGGCATTTATACGTTGGACGTATCCAGTGACATTTTCAATATCGAAGCGAGCAACACGAGTGCTCGAAAGGATAATCAAATAGACTCCTATATGTGGCATTGTCGTCTTGGCCATATAAGCAAGAAATGCATGTCCGAATTACACCGATGTGGAATTCTGGAATCGTTTGAATTGGATTCATACGATATATGCGAATCATGCATAAAAGGCAAGATGACTAAGTTACCTTTTACTGGAAAAGGTGAACGAGTGGGAGAGTTACTAGGTCTAATACATACTGATGTATGTGGACCTATGTCAACTCAACCATTAGGAGGCTATAGCTACTTCATTACCTTCACCGATGATCACTCACGGTTTGGGTATTTGTTCTTGATGAAACACAAGTCTGAAGCCTTTGAAAGGTTCAAAGAATTCAGAAATGAAGTAGAGAAACAGCATGACAAGAGTATTAAAATACTTCGATCAGATCGAGGTGGTGAATACTTAAGTCAAGAGTTTCTTGATTATCTAAGAGACAATGGTATATTGTCTCAATGGACTCTGCCATATACACCACAACATAATGGTGTATCTGAGAGGCATAACCGGACCTTGTTGGACATGGTCAGGTCAATGATGAATCATGCGATTCTTCCCAAGTCCTTTTGGGGCTATGCACTTCAGACAGCTGTATACTTGTTAAACAGAATGCCTACCAAGGTAGTCTCAACTACTCCATATGAGATATGGAATGGTAAGAAACCTCATGTATCTTACTTGAAGATATGGGGTTGTCCTGCTTATGTGAAGCGGACTGTATCAGACAAATTGGATGCTAAGTTTGATAAATGCCTATTTATTGGATACCCTAAGGAAACAAGGGGTTATCAATTCTATCATCCTGTGGAACAAAAGGTGTTTGTTTCAAGGCATGTTGTGTTTCTAGAGAAAGAGTTTCTCTTGCAAGAAAACAGTGGGAGTGTCGTCGAGCTTGAGGAGGCTCGAGAGACTCAAATAGACATTGATGAGATACCTGGTGAAGCACAACAGCCGACAACTCATAGTGATGAGCAATCGGGTGGACCTATTGTAACACCACATCTTCGTAGATTTGGTAGAACACGCAATATTCCTGAGAGATATGGATTTCTCGTAAGTGAATCGAACGACGTGTTACTCATTGATGATGAGGAGCCTACCAGTTATGAAGAAGTGCTGACAAGTTCAGAAAGGGATAAGTGGCTTGGTGCCATGAAGTCGGAAATGGATTCCATGTATGAAAACCAAGTTTGGAACTTAGTTGACCCACCTGAAGGGATAAAAGCTATAGGGTGCAAGTGGGTTTTCAAGAAGAAAACTGACATGGATGGTAATGTGATTACCTATAAGGCTAGATTGGTGGCGAAAGGATATCGTCAAAAACAAGGTGTTGATTATGACGAAACTTATTCGCCTGTAGCTATGCTTAAATCCATTCGGATGCTCCTGGCCATAGCGGCTCATTATGATTATGAGATATGGCAGATGGATGTGAAAACAGCTTTCCTTAATGGAAACCTGCTCGAGGACGTGTATATGATACAGCCTGAGGGTTTCACATCGGTTGATAAAACCAAGGTATGCAAATTGCGATGGTCCATTTATGGATTGAAGCAAGCATCCAGGAGCTGGAATATCCATTTTGATGAGACAATCAAAAAGTTTGATTTCTCACAAAATCTAGACGAACCTTTGTTGGGTTTTGCCCGAAAGCTCTGATACCAATTGAAGGGATTTCCCTTGTAGAGTCCGGGAGGGGAAACTTCGCTTCCCCTTCGCCTCGGTTGCTTGACCGTGGTGATCCCTTCGATGTCCCCCGAATAAAAATTTAATCCTAGACAAAAGGGATTCCCAAAGCAACCAAGTCATTGTCGTGCTATTCGTTTAGAGAGGTCACTTGAACAAACTAGTTGTTCAAGCGACCATTCTCTATTCTGCGAGTAGCCGCAGAATAGACGATGTCCGGATCGCCGGTTTTTGTGTTTATACTCGGGATCCAAGTATTATTCAGCCTATTTACAGAAATATAACATGCTTATATTTTGAAAAACAAACACAAGCAATGAATAAAAGAGATAGAAGAATAGTTATACCTCTTGGTCTTCTAATGTATGACCCTCCTCCTTTTGGACGTCGTGTGGGCGATGATCCACCAAAAGTCGAAGCTCCTAGATCGCAAAACTTCCTTCCTTGCTTTTCCCAAGCAAGAGGAAGAAGAGAAACAATGTTTTTCTCCTTCAAAAACTCAACCAACAAAGAACTATAGAAGTTCTTGCCGCCGGCCAACTAGAAGGAGAAGAAGATGATGGAAAACTACCAAGACACCAAGGGAAACCCTATATCTTGTTTCCACCACCTAAGGAGAAGAGAGGGGAGTGTTTTTGGCTGCCGGCCAAGGGCTGGGAAGGGCTGGAATAGCTGCTGGACGTTGGCCACAAGGCAAGGAAGAAGAAGGAAAACTTGCCTTATTTGGTGCCACCCTTGCTTCCAAACCCTAACCCTAATTCCAATCCTTTCTCAACTAGGATTGCCCTATTCTTGTCGCCCAAGCCTTGCTCCCTCTCTATAATATCTTCACGCAAACCCCATGCCACCTTTTATAGAGTTTGGGGATAAGCCATGAATTAATCTCCTCCATTGGTTCTAGGGATTTAATCTCAACCGTCGGATCTAGAGATTTAATCTCAACCGTCGGATCTTAGAGATTTAATCTCTACCAATGGATCTTAGTGTTTTGTTTCTATCCATTGGATCTAAGCATCTTGAGGTGTTAATGGGATACATTAGGGACCATGAGGAGGAGTTGGGTCTTGGCCACCCATGGATCAAGCCCACATAAAGTCTGATCCACTAATGATGATCCAATCCACTAAAGGTCCATCATTGATCTACCTCACCAACCCCCATATGACAATATGGGCTCCATTTATTATTTGTACATTTTCTCCCCGTGTTTAAGATCTCGAATGTCCGTCGATTAATTAATTTACTAACCATTAATTAATCAACATCTAACTCCTTGAGTAGTACCACTCAACCTTTTCATCATGCCGGACCAAGTCCACCTGCAGGGTTTACATGATGAACCTTATGAGCTCCTCAAGGGGACATCATCATCCTAATATATAGGACACGGTTTCCTCCTATAATCAACGGCACACCATATAAATAATATCATCTCCCAACTTACCGAGTCTATCGATTTAATCTATAAATCTCGCCCATTGGTAAATCAAAGAGATGAGTACCAAGTATATGTGCCCGTTATTATATCGGGATTAAGAGTATGTACTAAATAATATCTGAGGTCCGATTCGATTATGTAGTCAGCAATAAATCGAATCACCTCTGTGTTGGTCCTGCTCAATACACACAAAGTGCACTAGTGTGATTCTATGGTCAAGACAAACCAATACCAAATTACACTACAACCATTCCGATGGTTTGTCCAAAGTCATCTCGGTTGTGAGCCTTTACTTATACTTTACAAGGAACCGATAACAAGAACTCCCGTGTGACACCACACACCATGTTTTCTACAATGTAACGTATTAGACAATATTGCATAACCATAAAAATATGCAAACAATGATCATGTGATTCTTATTTCAAAATAAAGATTTTCATACAAAAGATAGACTTTTCAGTATATATCCCTACAATCTCCCACTTATACTAAAAGACTATGTTGTTCTCAAAGTGTCATACATCTGATCCCCATTCCCTCCACATGCCTATCAAAAGCTCTCGCCGGAAGGGCCTTAGTGAAAGGATCTGCCAGGTTATCCTCCGATGCAATCTTGGCCATAACAACTTCTCCTCTCTTTACGATTTCTCGTATTAGGTGGTACTTGCGCTCTATGTGTTTACTAGCCTTATGGGATCGTGGTTCCTTCGAGTTTGCTACTGCACCACTATTATCACAATTAATTGTGATAGTTCTGGGTAAATCAGGAATCACATCAAAGTCCATCAGGAAGTTCCTGAGCCACACAACTTCTTTGGCTGCCACATACTCAGCTTCCATGGTGGAGTCCGCCACGCATTTCTGCTGAGCACTCCTCCATACAATGGCTCCACCTCCCAAAGTAAACACAAACCCTGAGGTAGATTTACTATTATCCCTATCAGATTTGAAATCAAAATCCGTGTAACCCACAGGGAGTAATCGGTCTGCCCGGTAAACTAGCATATAATCCCTAGTCCTTCTCAGGCACTACAATATATGCTTTACTGCAGTTCAATGTCCCTGTCCTGGATTACTCTGATATCTGCTGACCATGCCTACGGCAAAGCAGATATCTGGTCTTGTATATAGCATACATTAGGCTTCCTACCGCCGAAGCATAAGGAACTGCCTATATCTCCTCTATCTCTTCAGATGATCTAGGACACATCTGCTTAGATAAAGGAACTCCATGCCTGAAGGGTAGAAAAACCCTTCTTGGGGTTTTGTATGCTAAAACGATCCAAAACCATGTCTATGTATGAAGCTTGGGATAAGCACAACAACTTTGATCCCAAGGTTGTGACCCACTTCTCCCAAGTCCTTCATATCATACTGTTTAGACGACCATACCCTTACGTCTGATAACATTTCGATGTTGTCGCTAACCACCAAAATGTCATCTACATATAGTACAAAAATACCACTACATTTCCATCACATCTCTGATATACACAAGACCCATCTGAACTTTGAATAAATCCATAAGACTGGATTTACTTCCTCAAAGCGGATGTCCCAAGACTTCAAAGCTTGCTTCAGTCCATTAACAGACTGATTAAGCTTATATACAACACGCTCTTTGCCCTTAGCAATGAATTCCTTTGGTTTCTTCATATAGATGTTTTCCTCAAGACTTCCATTAAGGAAAGCTGCCTTGACATCCATCTGCCACAACTCATAATCCATATGAGCTGCAGTGCATAAGAGCTCCCAAACCTGACTTGAATCCATAGATTCAATCTCAGTATTCATTGCACTTTGCCAAGATGTTGTATTTATATATTGGATTGCCTCGTCATATGTCTAGGGATCAGGTTCATGTTTGCTAGGGACCAAATCTGAAGATTCGTCTAAAAACATGAATCTAAGAGGCTGTCAAACAACCCTCCCACTACGACGAGGTATCATCTGTGTATCCTTTGTGACACGCGGTGCAGTGACATGTGGTATATCCTCTTGTACCAGTGGTACTAAAGAAGTGACTTCCCTTTTAACTCCTCCAGAACAATTTTACTCTTGGGCTTGTGGCTTATCACATAGTCTTCCTCTAGAAATCTGGCGTTCGTGTTAAAGATCACTCTCTGATCTCTAGGACTATAAAACAAGTCACCCTTCGTTCCTCTGGGATAGCCAACGAACAATTGTACTTCTGTACGAGGTTCCAACTTTCCAGCATCTGCCTTCAGCACATGTGCTGGACTCCCCCATATCCGAATATGTCTTAGACTAGGCTTTCGCCCAGTCCACAACTCTGTGGGAGTAGAAGGCACTGATTTAGATGGAACCAAGTTCAGAATGTATACCGCTGTATCTAGAGCATATCCCCAGAACGAATCTGGCAAGTCAGAATAACTCATCATCGATCTAACCATCTCCATAAGAGTCCTATTCCTTCGCTCTGCTACACCATTCTGTTGGGGTGTGCCAGGTGCAGACAATTGGGATTGAATCCCAGCCTCTAATAAGTAATTCCTAAACTCTCCCAAGAGGTATTCACCACTACGATCAGATCGTAGTGTCATCTTGAATAATTGTCTATGAAAAAAACAAA
Source organism: Wurfbainia villosa (assembly GCA_025175895.1). Classification (NCBI taxonomy): domain Eukaryota; kingdom Viridiplantae; phylum Streptophyta; class Magnoliopsida; order Zingiberales; family Zingiberaceae; genus Wurfbainia; species Wurfbainia villosa. Next base: position 32,910,053 of record CM045995.1, read on the forward strand.
ATATTCAAAACTACCTCTTGCCTGGATAGACATAGGACCATACGAATCAGAATGAACCAATTCCAACACATCTTTGGATCTATACCCCTTTGCCTTGAAAGGCCTCTTGGTCATCTTACCCTCCAAGCAAGATTTGCAGGTTGGGAGATCCTCCACTACTAATGAACCCAAAGGTCCATTAGCTATCAACCTTTGAATTCTGCTTAGGTTAATGTGACCAAGCCTAAGAAGCCAAAGATATGTTTGGTTCATCATCGAAGGTTCTTTTCTCCTTTTGGAATTAGAAGATGAGTTATTAACTTCAATTTGCATCGTGGGAGGTTTTGTATACAAATTTCCTTTCAATCTACCTGAACAGATATTATCCCTATTCCTTTTTATAACAACTCTGTCATTAAAAGAAATAGAATATCCATCCATAATAATTTAGAAACTGAAACTAAATTCTTTCTAAATAAAGATACATAAAGGGAATTTTCCAGAACCTAAGTTTTATTTTTCTCAAGAGATAAATAAAACTTCTCCCACTGCAATAGCCGCCACCTTCATGGCATTGCCCAAAATGGTAATCTCCCCTTTAGCTAGTCGTTGGGTTTCCTGAAACCCCTGCAAAGTATTGCAGACATGATTAGTGGCTCTCATATCTACACACTAGGTGTCGGTAGATAACACCGCTAATCATGTTTCAACGACTAGTCCAAAGGATATACCTTTGTTCTGTTTTGGACTGGGACAGTCCTTCTTCCAATGTCCATCCTGCTTAAAGTACTTGCCTTTCGGCTTCTTCACTCCTCCCTGAGATCCTCCCACCACCTTTGCTCCACCTTTGCTCCACCTTGTTTCTTCTTCTTCTTGCCTTTCGGCTTAGAAGTAGAAACCTTTTTGAGCAACCATGGCTTGAGGACACTCTTCGAAGAGTGCATACTTGTACTCCTTAGCAGATAAGACAATATCTAGATTCTTTTCCAATCAACATTATTTGGGTACAGTAAGTTTATTTCTTTTAGCATCATAGTAAGTGGACTGAAAGTCATTTTTGAAAATCCTAAGAATCACATAGATAATTACTGTAGATTTCAAAAAATTATTGATTCCTCAAACAATAAAATTTCAAAATCAACCAACACCTCTAAACACCTGGAATATCTCATGCCACGATCGTGTGGATGTATACGAATTCTACATTTGTAAGAGGAGGTTTTACCCATTAGTTTTACTATCTTGTCAACCTAACTTTTTGACAAGTAAAATTAATAGTTGGTTTCTCTTCGGCCCTACAAATAAAAGCAGTGACTCCGATGGGGAGGATACTTATATTTGCATCTAAGTATTCACCATTACACGATACTAAGGGAATTATCTCGGATTATGTGCCTTACCGATGTGGAAGTACACACGCTCCTAAATAATTTCCTATAACCATTATTTGACCTAGTGATCCGCAAACAAACTCATCCGATGGGGAGGAAGGCACTCAGAGCCGACGCACAAGTTTGTTGCATCACTCGTCAAATTGTAATGGAGGCCGCGGGAATTAATTAAAATGTCCCTCTCCCACTTAGTAAATTGACAGTGAGGAATTTTCAAGCACACACAACATGCATATTATTACTGTAGATTTCAATAAAAATTATTGATTCCTCAAACAATAAAATTTTGAAATCAACCAACACCTCAAAACATCGAGAATATCGCATGCCACGATAGTGTGGACGTATACGAATTCTACATTTGTAAGAGGGGGTTTTAGCCATTAATTTTACTATCTTGTCAACCTAACTTTTTGACAAGTAAAATTAATAGTTGGTTCCTCTTTGGCCCTACAAATAAAAGCAGTGACTCCGATGGAGAGGATACTTATATTTGTATCTAAGTGTTCACCATTACTCGGTACCATGGTAATTATCTTGGGTTATGTGCCTTACGATGGGCAAGTACACACGCTCCTTGATAATTTCCTATAACCATATTCGACCTTGTGATCCGCAAACAAACCCATCTGATGGGGAGGAAGGCACTCAGAGCCGACGCGCAAGTTTGTTTGCATCACTTGTCAAATTGTAATGGAGGTCGCGGGAATTTATAAAAATATCCCTCTCCCACTTAGTAATTTGAAATTGAGGAATTTTCCTAGCCTACGACATGCATATCATACAAAAAGCAATAAATATGAAAAATAAATTATTTTCCAACTATTATGGATTTTGTCTTCAATATGACTCCTGTGGCATCGCCATCTCGTCCGCTCCTCCTACGCCATGTACAAGCCATCCGGAGATCCGAGCCGAGACTAAATCCAATTTTAATTTACATCCATCGATCCTATACTCCACGAGGGAGTGTACATGAAATCTAGATCGAAAGTAAAATAAAATAAAGAGCGGCTAAACAATGCCGTATTTAATTTACAAAAATTAAATACTAGCCTCGTCAACCCCGAGGATTCAACAAAATAAACATTTACACACATACACATGCCATAATAGTCGGATCTTATGCCTGCAACCAAAGAGTTAAACTACACATATCCTACTATTATCCGACACATTTAATATATGAAAAAGTGCATAAAAATTAACCGAATCCTAAACACACAAAACCGGAAACCTGGGCTCTGATACCAATTGTTGGGTTTTGCCCGAAAGCTCTGATACCAATTGAAGGGATTTCCCTTGTCGAGTCCGTGAGGGGAAACTTCGCTTCCCCTTCGCCTCGGTTGCTTGACCGTGGTGATCCCTTCGATGTCCCCGGAATAAAAATTTAATCCTAGACAAAAGGGATTCCCAAACCAACCAAGTCATCGTCGTGCTATTCGTTTAGAGAGGTCACTTGAACAAACTAGTTGTTCAAGCGACCATTCTCTATTCTACGAGTAGCCGCGGAATAGACGATGTCCGGATCGCCAGTTTTTGTGTTTATACTCGGGATCCAAGTATTATTCAGCCTATTTACAGAAATATAACATGCTTATATTTTGAAAAACAAACACAAGCAATGAATAAAAGAGATAGAAGAATAGTTATACCTCTTGGTCTTCTAATGTATGACCCTCCTCCTTTTGGACGTCGTGTGGGCGACGATCCACCAAAAGTCGAAGCTCCTAGATCGCAAAACTTCCTTCCTTGCTTTTCCCAAGCAAGAGGAAGAAGAGAAACAATGTTTTTCTCCTTCAAAAACTCAACCAACAAAGAACTATAGAAGTTCTTGCCGCCGGCCAACTAGAAGGAGAAGAAGATGATGGAAAACTACCAAGACACCAATGGAAACCCTATATCTTGTTTCCACCACCTAAGGAGAAGAGAGGGGAGTGTTTTTGGGCACCGGCCAAGGGCTGGGAAGGGCTGGAATAGCTGCTGGACGTTGGCCACAAGGCAAGGAAGAAGAAGGAAAACATGCCTTATTTGATGCCACCCTTGCTTCCAAACCCTAACCCTAATTCCAATCCTATCTCAACTAGGATTGCCCTATTATTGCCGCCCAAGCCTTGCTCCCTCTCTATAATATCTTCACGCCAACCCCATGCCACCTTTTATAGAGTTTGGGGATAAGCCATGAATTAATCTCCTCCATTGGTTCTAGGGATTTAATCTCAACCGTCGGATCTAGATATTTAATCTCAACCGTCGGATCTTAGAGATTTAATCTCTACCAATTGATCTTAGTGTTTTGTTTCTATCCATTGGATCTAAGCATCTTGAGGTGTTAATGGGCTACATTAGGGACCATGAGGAGGAGTTGGGTCTTGGCCACCCATGGATCAAGCCCACATAAAGTCTGATCCACTAATGATGATCCAATCCACTAAAGGTCCATCATTGATCTACCTCACCAACCCCCATATGACAATATGGGCTCCATTTATTATTTGTACATTTTCTCCCCGTGTTTAAGATCTCGAATGTCCGTCGATTAATTAATTTACTAACCATTAATTAATCAACATCTAACTCCTTGAGTAGTACCACTCAACCTTTTCATCATGCCGGACCAAGTAAACCTGCAGGGTTTACATGATGAACCTTATGAGCTCCTCAAGGGGACATCATCATTCTAATATATAGGACACGGTTTCCTCCTATAATCAACGACACACCATATAAATAATATCATCTCCCAACTTACCGAGTCTATCGATTTAATCTATAAATCTCGCCCATTGGTAAATCAAAGAGATGAGTACCAAGTATATGTGCCCGTTATTATATCGGGATTAAGAGTATGTACTAAATAATATCTGAGGTCCGATTCGATTATGTAGTCAGCAATAAATCGAATCACCTCTGTGTCGGTCCTTCACAATACACACAAAGTGCACTAGTGTGATTCTATGGTCAAGACAAACCAAATACCAAATCACACTACAACCATTCCGATGGTTTGTCCAAAGTCATCTCGGTTGTGAGCCTTTACTTATACTTTACATGGAACCGATAACAAGATCTCCCGTGTGACACCACACACCATGTTATCTACAATGTAACGTATTAGACAATATTGCATAACCATAAAAATATGCAAACAATGATCATGTGATTCTTATTTCAAAATAAAGATGTTCATACAAAAGATAGACTTTTCAGTATATATCCCTACAACCTTGTGTGTACAAGAAGGTTAGTGGGAGTGCAGTCGTGTTCCTAGTATTGTATGTCGATGACATACTACTTATAGGAAATGATGTTTCAATCTTACAGTCAGTGAAGGTTTGGTTATCCAAGACATTCTCCATGAAAGACCTGGGAGAAGCAACCTACATTATCGGGATTAAGATCTATAGAGATAGATCGAAACAGTTGCTTGGTCTTTCGCAGTCTACATATATGGACCGAGTGCTAAAGAGGTTTAGCATGTTGGAATCCAAGAAAGGTTTCTTACCCATTAGGCATGGGGTACACCTTTCGAAGTCTATGTGTCCTTGCACAGAAGACGAGAGGATTTGCATGAGTAAGATTCCCTATGCATCCGCAATAGGATCTATCATGTATGCTATGTTATGTACAAGGCCCGACGTATCGTACGCTCTGAGTGTCATGAGTAGATACCAGTCCGATCCGGGAATGGATCATTGGGCGGGTGTTAAAACGATCCTTAAGTACTTGAGAAGAACTAAGGATGTGTTCCTAATATATGGAGAAGGGGACATGGTGATACGCGGGTATACGGATGCCAACTTCCAGACAGACAAGGATGATTATAGGTCTCAGTCTGGATACGTGTTCACCTTGAATGGGGGCGCAGTGAGTTGGAAAAGTTCCAAACAAGAGACTGTAGTGGATTCTACCACTGAGGCAGAATACATTGCAGCTTCGGAAGCAGCAAAGGAAGCGGTTTGGATCAAAAAGTTCGTTCATGAACTTGGTGTGATTCCGGCCATTGTTGAAGCAATACCAGTCTACTGCGACAACAATGGAGCAATTGCATAGGCGAAAGAGCCAAGGTCTCATCAACGATCCAAACATGTGCTTCGCCACTATCATCTTATCAGAGAGACCGTCAGTAGGAACGAAATAATAATCGAGAAAATTCCCACTGAAAGGAACTTAGCGGATCCCTTGACTAAGGCATTACCTCAAAATAAGTTTGAGGGTCATGTTCGAGCTTATGGTATTGGATACTGTAGCGATTGGCATTAGGCCAAGTGGGAGTCTGTTAGTAACATATGAGAGATGTCCTAAGGGATTCGCCTTATGTATGAACCATTTATATGATAAATGAAGATTCACTATTTGAGTATACATGTTTTATGTATTTGATTTGATCTTAAACTAATTTACTGAATGTCCACGATACGATTCACAGCATGAGAGAATTTGTGATTGGATCACAACTAGTGAGTATCTCTACATGTGTAATTGTGATGTATCGGAATTATCCCTAGTCGATGAATTGATGGATTTAGACACCATCAATTCTGTCGAGTCTAGCACGAGGTATACTCCTTAGTGTATCCAAGTAGCTGATTCTCACTGGCTGGAGACATAGTGATGTCCGGAGTTAATCGTGGATGCTAGTTATGGTAACTAGTTCATTGGAGTGACCAGCCGTAAGACTTCATATGGTTCTCTGCATATATAGATATGTCAATGAAGTTCTTACTGTGGCTTAAGTGTGATGTTCCTTTGACTTGCGGTATTCAAGTAAACTTGATCATAGAGACTTATGCTTTGACATCTTAAGCAAGCATCTCTAAGGAGATGTGGACCCGGGATGATTTGGTATAAGTCGAAGTGATCGAAGGTGTTTGAATAGCCTATAAAGGATTCACCACTCCTTCCGAGGAGATGTATACCCATGGCCTCTCGTCGGATTGTTACTAAAGTCTTTGGCCAAAGCATTACATGTTTAGAGTAAGGTACTCTTCGATACATGTGGAGTAACTAGAATCCGTAGGACGAGGAAATGATACTTGGGCTAGGTGTGGCGTGAGTCAGCCTAGTGGGGACTGACACTATAGACCATGTCCTGAACCAAGTGGGTATAAGATGAGTGAAGGGAATGGGGCACGAATCATTCGAGCTGCTGAAGGGTTTCAGAAATAGTTCTGGATCAACCGTTGATCTTTTCGGTTAATTGGGGATCATGATGTACTACTTGGTGCCACTCATGATAGTTCTATAATTAATGGTTAATTATAGACGGCCAACATAAATCGAGAACCTATTTGGTCACACGCACAACGAGCATAATCCAAAGGATTTAAAACGAGCTTGAGAATGAGATTCTCAAACCGAGAGAAACTAGGTTTGGTTGGACCAAACATAAAGCGAGCATGAAATCGTTTCAGTCGCAATGGAAGCGTGGATGGGCCGTGTCTTATGAAGACATAATGGACGAACCAAAATGGTTTGGTTCTAATCCAATGGAGGAGAATAAACCAAAGGGTTTGGTTTATTTTAAATGAATGAACCAAAAGTTGGTTCAGTTCGTTTTAATTTAAAATAAACCATCATGGTTTGGTTTATTTTAATTTATCTTAATGGAGCGGGTTAACGGGCCTAATGGTTATGATCCAATAACCATTAAGAGAATTAGTTCTCTATAAAAGAGGGCTTAAGGGATAATTAAGCCCTAATCTAATCCAAAACCCTTGCCCTAAGGTTGCCGCCCACCTCATCCTTGGAGATTTCGGCGCCAACCCTAGGTGTGCCGCCCAGCTTGTTGTGCCGCCGTCCATCTCCTTGCCAGCGTCCAAGCTTCAGCCGGTGAACCCTCCGGCGACCCTCCGGTGATCTTCCTAGGCCTCGGTGAAAAGGTGAGCACTTGGCTTCCTTGTTTTGGCCGGCGCCTACTCCTCCACCAAGCTGTCCAGTTTTCTGGACAGCTTCTTCTCCTCTCGTCGGAGCGTCGTTTGGACGACGGTTAGAGCTCCGACAGCGGCTAACTTACCGGGGATTCGATCTCCGGTAATCCTCTGAGGTTGAGGACGAAGGATTCGTCAATTGGTTGACGAATACCTCTCCGGAGAAGCGAGTTTTGAGGACTCGTATTAGGATCCGAATTTGGATTCGGATCGTGATCATCTCTCGGTCACGTCGTCTTCAACACGAGGCTAGTAACCCGTACGAAGACGAAGCTCGTGGCTTAGCGAAGTCATCCCGAGGAACTCGGCGTGGATACGGATAGAGACGATTCTAGCGAGGATCATTCCGGTTGATGCCGTTCCCGCTACACGTCATACGAAAGGTATAACGTAGATAAATTTCCTTTTATTGCAAATTTAAATTTACGGTTATGTCTACACTTGTTGTAATATGCATGCGTGTGTTGTGTGTGTTGTATTAAATGTAGATTTATTATTTTTATTGCTTCCGTTGTGTTCATGTTTACGAAACGTGATCGAACACACACACACCGCGCTGCCGGAAACCCAACACCCCTAACCCTGCACGGGGCATTGTCCCGCGATCACACTTGGAAATCGCTTAGCGGGACTGTTACGGAGATGTGACTCATAAAAATTGAAAATAAATAGAAAAAATTATAGAAATTTTTGTAAAATACATAATTTAGAATTATGTATAATACTATGATGGTCATGGCCCAAGAAACCCAATGTGATTGGATAAATTGTTGTAATTCATAATACGGCTTGCGCACCATTTTTGTGGTTGTGCATGTTGTATTTGGTATGCAACCTACGCGTCGTGCTTCTTCTTTTAATATTCCAATTGTAAATAGTTTTAGGCTCAAATGTAACTCGAGTTTCATGTTTGTAATGTACAAAATGGAGCGGTGGAAGGTCCACTAGTAGACAGAGTTACGAGGAGGGTTCCGACGAAACATGACCTCATCACAATATATATATATATATATATATATATATTTGTTTTTGCTTGTATGTATGTGATGCATGCTAGTAAATTTTGCTTGTATGTATATGATGCATGCTAGGATATTTTGCTTGTATGTATATGATGCATGCTAGTATTTTTCTTTATATGTATGTGTTGCATGCTAGTGTAGGGTAATAAAGGCCATAATGTGTATATGATACACATTCACGATTATATTAGATCTTAATCGAATCAACTCAAAAATGCTTACCAAGTTTTCATACCCATCACTTCCTCGATCATTTATTGTTGTTGAATCTGCCAAAGCAGAGCACCGCATATTATCTTGGTAGGATGTGGAGGGGAAATCTTGGTCCCGCCTATCACAGCTTGGGTGAGAATAAGCTCAATTAGATTGAGTAAAACTAGTTAACTCAATTGGATCGAGTAAAACTATAGGCATATTCCAATGGTTGGAAAGGTAGGATAAGGTTACATTTACACTAAATCTTGGGTAATTTAGCCAAAGCTAACTCAAGGTCTTTTGTAAATGTGGATCTTGATCCTATAAACAAGAGTTGCATAGAGATGTAATCGGTAATTTATTACCTACCGATCATAATAGGTGTTGGGCGATTTAGCCAAAGCTAACTCAAGGCGTAGTATGATGTGAATCTTATCCCGCGAGAATTATAGCTAGTTTGTATGAATCTAGTAATGTGGTTTGACCACATCCATGACTCAATTCTACAAAAGCCCTATAATTCAGTGGGGACATTATTTGATTAAAGGCCTAGTTAAATGATAAATGGAATATGATATTAATTTTCTGCATTGTGTATGTTGTAGATTACCATGTCGACAAACACGAACACTCTCTCCCTGCATTCTGTCCTTGAGAAGGACAAGCTCAATGGAGCTAATTTCCTGGACTGGTACAGGAATCTGAGAATCGTTTTCACTCATGAAAGAAAATTGTACGTCCTTGAGTAGCCCATTCCGGAGGCACCTCCTGCCACTGCCTCGCGAGTTGACCGAGATGATTACAAGAAGCATCAAGATGATGCATTAGATGTGTCATGCTTCATGCTCGCGACCATGGACTCTAAGCTTCAAAAGCAACACGAGTTCATGAATGCTTTTGATATAGTTGAACATCTTCGTCAACTGTATCAAGGGCAACAAGGCACAAGAGATACGAGATCTCTAAGGCATTATTTTTGTACAAGATGGAAGATGGGACTCCCGTAGGTCAATATGTACACAAGATAATTGGGTACATAGAGAACCTAGAGAGGTTGGGATTCCCACTTGGCCAAGAGTTGGCCACTGACTTGATCTTGCAATCTTTTCCACAAAGCTACAATCAATTTGTCATGAATTACAACATGAATAAAATCAATAAGCCACTGCTTGAGATGCTCAGGATTTTGAGAAATGCTAAGCTCAACCTTAAGAAGGGAAAATCTGACTCCATTTTGATGGTGCAAAAGAAGAAAGGAAAGGGCAAGCCTAAAGGTAAGGGAAAGTCCCAAGCCAAGAGCAAAGTCAAGGCACTGAAACCGAAAGGAGGGGTTGCCAAGGAAGAGACTTGCTTCCACTATAAGGAAGCTGGACATTAGAAGCATAACTGCAAAGCATACCTGGAAGATCTTAAGAAAAAGAGAAGTGAGACTTCTACTTCAAGTATATATGTCATAGAAGTCAATCTATCTATTTCTTCATCATGGGTATTAGATAGCGGATGTACATATCACATTTGTACTAATGTGTAGGAGCTGAGAAATAGCAGGGCATTGACAAAGGGCGAGGTGGACCTACGAGTAGGCAATGGAGCAAGGGTTGTTGTTGTTGCTGTAACAACTTATTATCTATCTCTGCCCTGTGGGCTTGTACTAGAACTAGATGAATGTTGTTATGTGTCTGCTTTGACTAAGAACATAATTTCAATTTCTTGTTTAGAAAAGAAAGGCTTTTCATTTATAATAATGAACAAATATTATTCAGTTTATTTAAATGATATGTTCTATTTTAGTGCACCTCTAATGAACGAACTCTACATTCTAGACTTAGACAACCCCATTGATGTCTTTTTTTTCCGCAAGTGCACGATTGTCGTCAAGTAATAAAAATATCGATCCCACAGGGATTGGGATAATTACCGAATGATCGTGATACCAAGTTATCTAGTCACTGAGCAGTCTAGAACAATGAATGAGAAGAACGAGCTAAAAGTCAATAGTTGAGGAGAATCTCAGGATATGGGTTTCCCCATGTCGACGATTTATAAGGTGATTTAATTCTTTCCTACCCATATTAGAGTTGTTTTGATGGAACCTATCCTAAGGTAAATCAACGACCCCTTTCGAGGTCTACGCTAACTGTACCTATCAAACTCAATTTACCTGTCATGGTATTCGAGCGTAGGGGATCATAACCAGCTAAGGGGACCTATCACGAGACCCCCCGCAAACCTCCCTAGTCTTACCTCCGTTACTTGGTAAAAACTGGATTTGATAGATCCATTAAGTCCATAAGAGTTCCTTTAGAGTCTAAATTTCCTTTTCACGGTAGGTTTGCACACGGGACCATAATCAGCTAAGGGGACCTGTCACGAGACCCCTGCAAGCCCTCATAGATACACCACTGCTACTTGGCAGGAGTTAATCCCTAGTTGGTTCTGGGTTTCGGGAACTTGGGTTCACTGTTAGGTACTTCCCCTTAGCTCCTTAGGTTTATCAATAAGAATCCAAAAACCAGATCAAAACAAACAATAATTCAAGTAGTATAGATTACATCATCCATCATAAATCGTCAAGGGCTACTCCCCCATCCTAAGATTACAAGACACTACTCCATAGTCTGGCAAGAATTGCTAGAGAAAGAAATTACGATACTTAGTGCCATCTGTGTTCCTCTTTCGTAGACTCCTTCCTTATCCTCCTTCTTCTGTCGTCGTTTTCACCATCCGTCATCCTCCTCTAGGGTTAGAATATCTCCTCTTTTATAGCCTTGGCCTCCTCTTTAATTAAGGCAATAGATTTTCCTTTAATTGAGACGAAGATCGCGGCTCTCGCAGAAAAGGAAATCCGGAGTCATGACAACACGCTCGTGCCAAATGAGGGCACAAGCGTGTCGCGGGCTTCCCACAGGGCATGTTCCGCTTGAATTGGGGCATGTCGAAGGATGAACTGGGGCATGTTGAGCGTTGGAACTCCTGACACGGACATGTCACTGATAACACGCCTGTGTTGTTTTGATACGCCGGCCATGTCAACACTTTGACTGGGGCATGTTGAAGGCTATAACTCCTAACACAGACGTGTCACTGATGACATGCTTGTGTAGTTTTGATACGCCTGCTTCTTTTCCCTGTTAACACGGAAAACACCCAAAAGTAGTCTCTTTGTCCAAAATATGCTAAACTTAACTAAATCATGATAAAATACATGCCTAAGACATGAAATGAGATAAAATGCATGTATATGGAGTAGTGAAAACATAGCATGATTTATACACATCACCCATCTATAACATAAGTACCAAACGGATCAAGTCAAATGAGTTGAACCAAACCTATCTCTCGCATTGTTGCTTAGGTCAAATAAATGAGAGACGCTTATCCCAGCTCCATAAGGATGGGCTGCTGGACTCATTTGATTTTGAATCATATGAGACATACGAGTCTTGCCTTCTTGGCAAGATGACCAAGACTCCCTTTATTGGACATAGCGAAAGAGCAACATACTTGTTAGGACTTAGACATAGTGATGTATGTGGCCCTTTTAATGTTGCTGCTAGAAGTAGTTATAGGTACTTTATTACATTTACTCATGACTTCGGTAGATATGGTTATGTGTATCTGATGACACATAAGTCTGAATCCATTGAAAAGTTTAAAGAATTCAAGAATGAAGTACAAAACCAACTTTGCAAGAGTATTAAGATAGTTTGATCAGATCGAGGTGGTGAATACCTTAGCCATGAGTTTCGTGAGAATCTAGTTGAGTGTGGGATTTTATCCCAACTCACTCCTCCTGGAACACCACAGTGGAATGATGTATTCGAAAGGAGGAATCGTACCCTATTAGATATGGTACGATCTATGATGAATCACACAGATCTTCCTATATCCTTTTGGGGATATGCTCTTGACACAGTAACCTTCACACTTAACCGTGTACCATCCAAGGCTGTGATAAAGACACTATTATAATATGGACATGGAAAAATCTCAAGATGACTTTCATGAGGATTTGGGGTTGTGAGGCTTACGTTCGACGTCAAGTCTCAGACAAACTTGGACCCAAATCCGATAAGTCCTATTTTGTTGGATATCCCAAGAAAATGAAGGGATATTACTTTTACATTCTCAGTCAGCACAAAGTGTTTGTGGCAAAGACTGGGGTATTTCTAGAAAGGGATTTTATTTCTAGAAAAACTACTGGGAGTACGTTTGATCTTGAAGAAATTCAAGATAAGGACCATAGCACTGAGGCCTTGATAGAGGTTGAACAGGAACCACAAAGTGTTGTGGGTGATGAGATTGTTGCATAAAGAGTTGTGGAACAACAACCTGTTCAGGTAGACCTACCTCTTCGTAGGGCTGATAGGGTACATCGTCAGCCTGAGAGATACTCATTTCTCTTGTCTGACCATGATGACATTATGCTCATTGAGAATGAGCCTACCTCCTATCAGGAGGCTATGATGAGTACAGATTATGAGAAATGGCCAGAGGCTATGAGATCCGAGATAGAATCCATGTACACTAACCAAGTATGGACTTTGGTTGATCCACCTGAAGGCGTCAAACCCATTGGGTGTAAGTGGGTGATTAAGAGAAAGACTGACATGGATGGACTTATGCATACCTATAAGGGTCGATTAGTGGCTAAAGGTTTCAAGCAAATTCATGGTATTAACTATGATGAAACCTTTTCTCCAGTGGTGATATTTATGTCCATTCGGATCATGCTTGCTATTGCAGCATACGACGATTATGAGATCAGGCAGATGGATGTCAAAACTATGTTTCTAAATGGAAACTTGCTCGAGGATGTGTACATGACACAGCCTGAGGATTTTGTAGATCCACAGCATAGTGGCAAAGTACACAAGCTACAAAGGTCTATTTATGGGCTAAAGCAAGCTTCTCGGAGCTAGAATCTTTGATTCAATGATGCCATCAAACAGTTTGGTTTCATCAAGAATGAAGATGAACCCTGTGTCTACAAGAGGGTTAATGGAAACACAGTTGTCTTCCTAGTATTGTATGTGGATGAAATACTACTCATTGGGAATGACATCCCTTCGTTACAGTCTGTGAAGACTTGGCTAGGGACATGCTTCTCAATGAAGGACTTAGGTGAAGCAGCCTGTATTCTAGGCATCAAGATCTATAGAGATTGATCTAAGAGATTGCTTGGCCTATGTCAGAGTACATATATTGACATGGTATTACTACGGTTTGCCATGCAGAATTCCAAGAAGGGACTTCTGCCGATGTCACATGGTGTAAGTCTTTCGAAGACTCAAAGTCCCTCTTCTAGAGAGGAGAGAGACCGCATGGATAAGATCCCTTATGCATCGACCATAGGATCTATCATGTACGACTTGTTATGTACTCGTCCTGATGTCTCGTATGCTTTGAGCATGATGAGTAGATATCAGTCAGATCCAGGTGAGCGTCACTGGATAGCAGTCAAGAATATTCTTAAGTACTTGAGAAGGACTAAAGAATATTTCTTGATATTTGGAGGTGATGAGAAGCTAGATGTAAAGGGTTACAGCGATGCCTGCTTCCAAACTGACCAAGATGATTGTAGATTACAGTTAGTGTTCGTGTTTTGCTTGAATGGTGGCGCTGTGAACTGGAAGAGTTCGAAGCAAGACACAGTTACTGATTCTACAATAGAGACCGTGTATATTGCTGCATCAGAGGCAGCAAAGGAGGCAGTTTGGATCCGCAAGTTCATTTCTGAGCTTGGGGTAATTCCTAGCATAGCAGATCCTATAGAGCACTATTGTGACAACAATGGAGTGATTGCGTAGGCTACGGAACCTCGCTCTCAGCAGTGGACACAACACATACTACGACACTTCCATCTCATTCGAGAGATTATCGATAGAGGAGATGTGAAGATTTGCAGAGCACCCACAGAGGCTAACATCACAGATCCCTTGACCAAGGCTTTGGCACAGAAAAAGCATGATGGTCACACTAGGTCATTGGGTATTAAATACTACAGTGATTGACACTAGTGCTAGTGGGAGATTATTAGTGAAAGTCCAAGATCCAATCATGTGATGGTTGTTATATGGACTTTGTTGTATCATATTCCTATTTATAAAGGCATTTCTTTATGGTTATTATACTTTCTTGTATTGCTGCCAAATAACTAAGTATAATAATGTCCTAGAGTAGAAGGTTCTTATCTATATCAATCGATTAGTTGAATCGATAATGAGATGATATAGAGAACACTACTCTTAATCATTCCTAGTCAAGTATTAACATTCAGGGACAATGTTAATGTGAAGAGACTAGCATGTAGGTCAACTCGATGACTTGATCTCACAAGTCATGGATATGAGATATCAAGTTGACACATGGGTATGCATTGGAGAATGTATACTGAATGACCCGCCATGAGAAAGTATCATGGATCATTATCTGAGTGTCATATACTTTCTCATATGACTATTAGTATGACTATTAGTCCTTGGACTTGAAGTCACCATGGTTCCCTACATAAGGAGTTGAATATTATGGCTTAGTCAAACGTCACTTGTAAATGGGTGGACTATAAAGGCGATTACTAGGTATGTAACAAATTATCCGGAAGGATGTGTGTGATGTAGATGGGATCTATCCCTCCTATATGATGGGAGTGACATCGTTATTCTTGATAGAGTGATACAACTAAGTGCATGGCCATGCCCAAAGGAGTCAATATGAGATATTGAGCTCATTTGATTAGAGTGAGTCTACTTGGAGTTCAAGATATAGATTGTACCGATGTTGATACGGTCTATGCCTCAATTGGTCAATCTAGATGTCAAGGATAGAGGGATATTTTCACATATTGTGAGAGTCAAAATTAATAGTCACAAAGGTGATGTTGGATCTCAACATTCTTGTAACTTGGGTAGGAATGATGTGTTGCTAGATACCTCTCATTGCTTATGTTCCTAAATTTATTTAGGAGCATTGCCAACGTTACAAGAACCTATAGGGTCACACACAAAGGGAAATTAGATGGAGATTAGGTTCATATGATGGATCATGAGGATTAGGTTCTTGTGATGAAACAAATTGGATTAAGAGTAATCCAAATTAGACTAATTGAGTTAGACTCAATTTGATTCAAGTGTTGAATGAGTCAAATTTAGATTTGATTCATTGTCAATTTAAAATAATGAATAGAAATTCAATAAATCAAATTGACTTGAATCAAATGGTTGGATATGATCAACCATAGGAGATAAGAGGTCAAGTTTGACTTGACTTGAGAGGGAAGATGAATGGTCAATTTTGACTTTACCAATTGCCATGTCATGGTGACTTGGCATGGGGCCGGCCAATGATGATGTTCCACATCATCATGTACACATCATGGTGTGCCACCTCATGGGGAAGACCAAGAGCCATGGCTCTTTGTATTACATGCATGTATATAACCCTTTTCAAGTGGCCGACCACCATAGTGAATGTGCATTACTGTGAAGTTAAGTTGTGTAACTTCATCTTCTTCCTCCTCTCTTCCCTCAAGCTCTCTCCCCCTCCTTTGTCGTGGACTTCAAGGAGTGCTAGCACACTCTAAGTTGTCTTTTCTCCACCTATTGCTCATGTGGATTCCGATAGAGGAGTGTACACTTGACACTCAAGTTTCGGCAAGCCATTTGGACGAGCGGGATAAGTGAAGGGCGTTGCATAAAGGGTAAAACTCTTAACATGTTGATCTAGAGTAGATCTATGATTTTAAACATGTACATGTAATTTTGGTTTATCTTCGCACGGATCCGTGGCTGACTTTCGATGTTTTCGCAATGCAAAAAGTGATTTTCGTGGCTCGAATAGTCCAACAGTAAGGTATTATGTTTTGAAGGTTTTTTTTCTGTATAAAAGGGGGAAGGATTTTCTGTATTTATAGATGACGAAAAGTTCTAGATGGGAGGGAAATAACAACTTTTCTGGCTTGATGTGGTAAAGTGGTGATTCTAGGATTGAGTGGCATGGGTTTGTTAGGGTGAAAATGATGGGTAGGTGAAGAATTCAGTTTGTTGATAGGGTAAGATGGGGGTATAGTAGTTTCCGTTATAGGATAATTGAGCGGGGCAATTTTTGAATGGTGAATGATGCTTTTTGGCAGGGAATTTTTGGAAGGAGGTTTATTTTTATGCATAGATGAACAATGCAGTTAGTATGGGGTGTATTTTTTTTTTTACGAAAGAGACTAATGAATGTGTATAGGGCAATACAAAATAATGCAGAAATGAGCATAATTCGAGGGAATAGACATTCATTGTAAAGGATGTTCAAGTACAGAAAATTGGTTCATAAATTAAAATGGAGTTGTTCAAAATATACAAGGATAGATTTTTAAAGTTATTTCTATGAGTCGGTATCAGAGTCAGTTATAAAGGCCTCTGGAGGAATACTTTTGTATGTTTCTTCTTGGTCGAGCTCGTGGAAAGGTGCACCAAGTATAAAGTACTTCTTCTCATTGGCCTGGTATAGGGGACCCTCGAATCCTCTTTGGAAGTGTTTGCTTATTTGCTTGGAGGATCATTTTAAAATCTTGGTCTGCTCTGTTGCCAATCTTTCAACTTACGTCTCTTTTAATTGATACCATTTTTGATAAAGTTGGTTGGCTCTGATTGTTTGATAATGAGCAGTATTGGCCAGCATACGGAGATGTTGTTGTAGAATGTTGAAATTAAAGTGGAACTCATCTAAGCTAGTATAGATGGTCGCTTTCAGATCCATGTGGGTGTCTATGACATCTTCTAAGGGTTGAAATAATTTGCCAATATAGAGGTGCCAGTAGCTTTCCTTTTCTTTCCATTTATGGAGTTCGGATTGTTTGTAGGCTATGGTTTTTTCTGATGCTGTAATTTGCTCTTGTAGTCGCTTTATGTGTGCATCTTTGAGGGAGAGTTCTTTTTCGTGTTCTGATATCATTTTTTCCCAATCGATGGAGTGGTTCTCAACATGAAGCTACAGCTAGTTTACTTTTTGTTGAAGTTCGTTTTCTCTTGATTCTCGATCTAGGGAAGAGGGTAGATCAGTCTGTATGCCTAGATTGGTGGTAGTTTCTTCAAAATCTACTTGGATGCCTTTGAAGGATGTGGAAGGTATGTATGATCTTATGAGGGATGGTAATGGTTCTGTAGATGAAGTTGAATGTTGGAAGAACTTATTCTGGTATTCATTGTACCACTGTTCGAAAGACTGAATTTTTGAACTATTCTGAAATGTTAAAAATTAAAAAGTAAGTTAGGGGTATATGAAAATTCAAGTGTTAAGTAAGGAACTTACTGTTCGAAGACTCTTTGCTAATTCTTGAAAAATAGCTGGAGCATGGAAGGTAGAAGGGGGAAAGGTAGTCTGTATGGGAGGTAAATTTATGGTTGGGGGATGAATTTCAGAAGTAGGAGCTGAAGAGGGGAGTGCCATTGTGGTGGGGAGAGGGGTAAGGAGTTGGCTACGGAGAGTGTCAGACACTACTTGAACTAGCATGTCCAGAGGAGAAGAGTTAGTAAATTTTTGTTTTGATGGAATGAAGGGAGGAGGGATTTATTTGGTGTCCAGTAGGGAGCAAGGAGGATAAGGGGAGTTCATCTGCAGAGGAGTAGGAAGGTGAAGAGGACAGGTCTATGGGTTCAATATGGGTGTCAGAAGGGGGACTGGGAGTCGGTGAGTCAGAGGCGGGAAGAGGATTTAAGGGAGGAATGGTGGAAAGAGGGTTAGAAGGATATGCGGGGATTATGAAGGGGAAGAGTTTGAGGATTGGTTCTGTTTGTGAAGGAAGGGGGATATTAACAAATGTATGTGGGGGTTGATCTGGTTCATCAAAGGTGATGATGGGGACTTGTGTTAATTCAGGAGAGACCTGTGGCAAAGAAATATATGTAATGATGTTAAGGATTGTTCGTATATTTATTGTACGTAGTAAAGGTTGACTAAGGCCTAGGTACTGAGGTGAGCGGCTCGGGGGTGGAAGATGATGTGGTATCTAATCTTTTTCTATTTTTCTGTTGATTAGCCAAGGTCCTGGCGATGGTTGTTCTCATCATGTCTTCTACAAGGATAGAATGTGATTTAGTATTGTAAATTCAGTAAATATGCAGAATTTGATAATAATAGTTTAGTTTTTGGTACAAGGTAACAGTGCCAGTACAGGTATTGTTAATTAAGGAATATGCATAATTGTATAGTAGCATGTTGTATATACATATATGATAGAGTCTTAGTACGTGATGCTAGACGAATATGATGAGGAAATGAGATATGTTGTTGGTTTACAGGTTAAGGAGTAATCATATAGTATTTTTTAATATAAAGACAATTGTTGTAAAAGAAAAAAGGGAAACTTACCAATAGGGTGTGCATCCAATGAGGGAATTGGTGATAGCCCAAAATAAGATAAGATGGGTTCTTTTAGAAGTTCAGTGATACTGAAATACTTGTTTCTCAGTTTAGCTTTGATGGAGGAAAAGTCAATGAAGGGTTTTGCAATTTTTGGGTCGGGTAGATCAGGGAGAGCAGTTTTCCAGTGGAATGAGAATGGAAGGGGAGGATCCATAGTAAGGTAAAAATAAAGTTCTTTACAACCTTTGTGGGAGGTAGGCATATCAGTCAAGAACTGATAGCCCTGGCAAGCGATGAAATAGAAGATGCCAGATTCAACCATTTTTAGTTGATAAAGATAGTGGAATATATGGGGCACTTGTGGGATGTTAAGATGATGGAAAACGATGATGGTGCCTACAAGGATGCATAGGGAGTAGGGTGTTAGTTGATTGACTGAGAGGGCATAGTAAAAAAGGATGTCGTAGAGAGGTTTTTGAAGGGGAAAGTGATGGCCTCCTTCCAGTTATCCTGTGAATAGGGTGGTTGTTTGAGGTGGAGGTTGATAGAGGCGATGGGGTTTGTTGGTGGTGATGATGGTGGTATCTTTGAGGAGGTATTTAGGGCTGCGACGAAAAAAGGAATGATTGAAGGTGAGTTGACTGGGTGTGATTTTGTCCCAGGGGTGGTGGAGGAAGAGGAGGCCATTAGGAAGAAGAGAGGATGAGAAGTGTGAAGAAGGCAGAGAAGGGAGCTAGGGTTTTTTTTAAGAGAATTGCAGTTGAACAGGAAGGTGTAGCGGAAGCCGAAATTTTGGAAGAAGAGTATGTGGGTTAATTATGGGGTGCGGTGAGGGTGAAAGATAATGTTAGGACATTTTTTATTAAAGCTTAGTATTTACCTAGGGAGTTTTTATTTTTTGCAAAGGTATTTCAAAATTTTTTTAAGGCATTTCATGCCTATTATGGAACTTAAGGGATAATGAACGTGTTGTTTTGGGGGGGGGGGGGGGGGTTTGCTGATTTGTCTAAGGAATTTTGGCCTATTTAATGGAATATAGGGGTTTCTTAGATTCTTTTATGGATGTGTTGTGAAACTAATTCAGGCTCTGCGCCTACTATAACATCTTAATAGCTAGATAGTTATTTTCCCTCATGTTGAACTATAACGCCTTTATATGAAATATGTAAATATTCTCATGACCCTCTTATAAAAGCCTAAGGGTTAGATAGTTATTTTCCCCCATGGGGAACTATAACACCTTTATATGACATATGTAAATATTCTCATGACCCTTTTATAAAAGCCTAAGGGCTAGATAGTAAATTTTTCGCACGGGGAACTATAACGCCAGCTATAAGGGGCAGGTAACATGCTAATAGGGCTCAACGCCTCCTACAGTATTCTAAGGCATAAACGCCTTATACAACATTTAAGAGATAAACACCCCATACAATATCTTAGGTATAAGCATCTCATATATTAGTTATGGAGCAGTGCCTCGTATAGTGTGCATGGGTCAATGCCTAGTGTATCGGTATAATGGATGTGGTTGTGGTTGTGTGATATTAGTAAGATAGTGTTTGCGCATTCATGAGAACTTATAAAACTTTACTCGACTTCGCTCCTCAGTTTTACTAAAGAGGGGGAACTTATGATGGGTGTGGGGTCTTTTTCAAGTTAAGGCAGAGAAATTTTTTGTTGTAAACACTTGTAAAACTTTACTCGACTTCACTCTTCAATTTTACTAAAGAGGGGGAACTTATAATGGGGTCGGGGTTTCTAGAGAAGTATGAATATTTCTAGGGTAGTCTGATTTGTTCCAGAGCAGTATATGTATCTTTGGGGCAGTATATGCAATTCCTGAGCAGTATCAGTATTTTTTGGTGTAGTGTGATCAGTTATAGAGCAGTATATGTAATTCCATAGCACTATGGGTATATACAAGAGTGGAATGGGTATTTCATGGGCAGTCTGATAAGTTATAGAGCAGTATGTTTAGTTCCAGAGCAGTATGTGTACTTATAGAGTAGTATATTTGGTTCCAGAGCAGTATGTTTACTTAAAGAACAGTATGTTTAGTTCCAGAGTTGTACGTGTACTTGCAGAGCGGTATGTCAGTGCAAGAGCAGTATGTATAATTCTAGGGCAGTGTGTTTCTAGGATAGTCTGTGCAAATTCCAGAGTAGTGTATGTAATTCTCGGGCAGTATGTTTAATTTCTGGGCGATATGTGTGTTTCCCGTGCAGTATGTGTATTTCCCAAGCCATGAATGTACTTTCCAAAGGTAGGGTGTGCAATGTTCGGAAGGAAGGATCAGCATGGGTAGAGCCATTCATGTATTCTCCGAGCATATGTGTAATTCCTGAGCAGTATGTATAATTCTCGGGTAGTATGCCCGAGCAGTATTTGTATTTCCCGAGTCGTGAATGTAGTTTTCGAAGGTAGGGTGTGCAGTGCTCGGAAGGAAGCAGCAGCATGGGCAGAGCGATTCATGTATTCTCCGAGTAGTATGTGTAATTCTCGACCAGTATGTATAATTCCTAGGTAGTATGTGTGTTTCTCGAGCTCTATGGCCATTTCCCGAGCGGTGAATATAGTTTCTGAAGGTAGGGTGTGCAGTGCTCGGAAGGATGGAGCAGCAGGGGAAGATCGATTCATGTATTCGCCGATCAGTATGTGTAATCCCGAGCGGTATGTCTAATTCTCGAGTAGTATGTGTGTTTCCCGAGCAATATGTGTATTTTCTGAGTCGTTAATGTAGTTTTAGAAGGTGGGTGTGCAATACTCGAAAGGAAGGAGCAGCATGGGCAGAGGATTCATATATTTTCCGAGCAATATGGGTATTTCCCGAGTAGTATGCCTATTTCTCGAGTAGTATGTGTATTTTTCGAGCAAGCCATGCAGGTTTAAGGTTCCTTTTGTATTTGGTAAAATCAGAAAGAGAGGATGATTAGGGATAGCAAGAGGAGGTCGAGGAAGATAAATATGATTAATATAAAATATTTTATCATTTATTTATATATATATTTTTTATGTGATTAATGCTTGGCAGGGAAATATAAGGTACGTGAAGCATTTGAAAGAGACATCTTAAATAAGGGCAGGAAAAGCGGTTTCGATGACAGCTTGGTAAAGGGCATTAAAGTAAATTCACCCTAAGGGGAGGCGGGGTGAAGCATCTATAAAAGGGGCAGAGGTGGAAGGAAGTGGGGGATGCTTGTTTCTTCACTATTCAGTACCTCTATGATCTCTTTCCAACTTATTCTTATACATTTCATTTCTTTCTCCATACTCTTACTGACTTGAGCGTCGGAGTGGCAGCGCCGGGCAGCCGGTCCATATCTCATGTTTCTTCTTCGAGTGACAAATATAACTCTACTTACATGAGCTAAGGTGATTCTAGGAGCAGATCTCTTTTTATCTCATTTCCAACTTTCTTTGGTATCAGATCTAGCAATCCCTATGGAGGGGGAGGGAGATCTCAGAATGCCGAAGAAGCTTACACCATTAGTTTGGGTCAAAAACCTAATCCCTAGGAGACCTACCACAATGTTCTATTCGATTATGGAACTAAACATAGGTCTAGGAAGGCCAATGTTACTAGGGAAGTTATCCCTAAGAGTAACAATGGTAAGTGCCTAGTGGCTAAGGTTTCAAGAAAACCTAGGAAAGCCACTAAGAAAGTTACAAGGGGAGTTACCCCTTCAGTTAACCTAGGCAATACCACATTGACCAAGGCTTATAAGCCTAGAAGGGTCATTAGGAGGGTTTCTAGGGAAGTTATCCCAAAGGAATACCTCATAAACCAAAAAGAGGTCCAATAGATATTGGGTTCCTCGGAGCGTGATCGATTCACGCTAAATGGATTAAGTTGTGTCAACCTTGAATTGATGTGTAGTTAACCTAACCATAGCAATGTTGGCACTTTAGGGCATTTCCAAGGTAATGGGATATTTTGGAAATAAGGTTTAATTTATATCCTAAAGGATTTTAGGATGTGCCAATATATTTTGATAACTATAAAAAATTGATCAAATTGCCACAATTAAGGTTTAGAGGTCAGAGTGTGTCATTTTGGATTTTTGGCACACTTGAGAGATAAGTAGTAATATGTCAAAATGAACCTAATCCCAATAAATTACAACAAATACTAAAACTTAGGTATTTATATACCTCTACATTTTATTTGCCATGATTTGTTTGTCATATGCCTTGTTATGATATCATATTTATTTTTAATCATTTAATATGTCATGATAATGCCTAGGATTATTTTTAATGTCATGTATACTTAGATTGTATTTATATGCCATGACATCATTATTATTGGAACATGTTTATTTATGCTATCATTTATGCCATAATCATCATTCATGCAATAATGACAATTGAGTTAAGAACTATGATATGATTTGAAGTCCCATGCATAAGGGAGTCAAATAGTATTGCTTTAGAAAATACATGAGACCTTAGTTTAGAATGTACAAAACACACATATCATATCACATTGACATGTGTGTGTATTGATACACCTTAGACACATGTGAGATGCTAGGAAATGAGTTAAGTTTAAGGTGCATAATTTTTGCATCTAGATGAACTCAAACTAATCTTATACCATGGATGAATCATGAGAAAAGTTTATGTACAAGTCATGTGCATTAAGCTCATAGATCATGGTTCAGTATAAGGTTTTAAAATCATTTTGAAAAACCTTGGTGTAGTCTATCTTTTGATAGGATTCACCATAGTAGAAGTTGATACAAAATAGGCCGAAAATATTGAAGTTATCCATGGTTTTCAAATTTGCATCAATCTCAATATTTTATGGATATTTATTTTTTTAAATATTTCTCACCCATAATGATTGTTATAAGTATTATACATATGAATTTTCATGATTTTTTAAAGTATGTATAATTACTTATGTATTTTCAAACTTGATTTTCTGAACATGATTTCTGCACTTGCAAAATTCAGTCGACTGCCATGGATGGCAGTCGACTGGCGATAAGGGCTGTCGACTTTTGACTAACAAAGTCAACTACCAAATACTGATTTTGGGTAAACAAGGTTGTTTAGCCCATGTTTCAGCTATGTTAGGTTTCTCTAACTTTTCCTAACCATAAGATATGCTTTGGAAAGCATGGGAAGGGGGAAAATCCATTGAATATGGATTAGAAGAGATGTTTAGGGAGTGTATTGAATTTTAAGGGAGGTGAAAGTTCAATGTTGAATCTTTTCCCTTAATTTCGATTGGTTAGTGTTCCTATAGGCTTAGGGACTCTCCAAGGACATTGTTGGTGCAATGGTCAAGGGGGAGCAAGCTTTTAGAGAGAGGTTATCCATCATGGGATGATTGATTCATTCTTCCTCATAAGGGGGAGAATTGGGACAAATTGAAGGAGTGCCTCTCTTTTGTGATATGAGACTTATCACTAGGAAGAGTGAAGGCATCCTAGATGTTTTTGGACCAAGGGAGAGATTGTAATATCTCATTCGATATGAGACATTGACACCCTTGGGGAGAGAACCTTTTTGATGTATTTCAAAAAGAGGGAGAATTGATGGGAAAATTGACGGCAGAATTTGAGAATTGCCCAATTGGAAGAATTGGGAGATCTGAGTTATTGTTCTAACTCAAAGGTTTTTGGTTGTTATCAAACATCAAAAAGGGGGAGATTGTTGGTGCAATCGACTTGGGTCACGATTGACTAGACTCGAGTTTGACTTGAGTAGCATTTTGATATTTGACAATGAGTTGACCATTGTTTGACAATGGGTTGACTATATGGTTAACATGGGGTGGATGATATGATTGAGAAATCCATGTGGGACACTTAGAATGGAAAGTCCAAGCATGGGTCTTGGCAAAGGGAAAAAGTCCAAGTCATGAGTACTTTGCATGGAAAGTCCAAGCATGAGTCTTGGCAATTGGAAAGCCCAACATGGGTTGGCAAGGTAAGTCCAATGGTTTGGCCATGTAAGTCCGAGTGTGTAGTCTTGGTAGTGAAAGTTCAAGTCATGGGTACTTGGCAATTTGGAAGTCCAAAGGTTGACATTAGCAGCATAAAGTCCAAGGGTGGAGTCTTGGCAGCATAAGTCCAATGGTTTGGTGGCGTAAAGTCCAAGCATGTATCTTGGCAGTGCAAGCCCAAATGTACCTTGGCGGTGTAGACCAGCTTAGCATGACAATAGTCGATGGAAGCACCTGAAGGCTAGCGTATAAATGAACAAGTTATGGATGACTTTGAGGGATCAGATAGGCATGAGGCTAATGGAGGTTGCTAGAAGGCTTAGGTCTAGGCTAAGCGTGGTCTAGCAAGTATTAGGGCATCATACATGGGGTTAAACATCATGGTTGAGGTTTGTTAGTCGACTGAGGTTATGGACCAGCCAACTGGTCAAGTGTTTGACACTTGGCAGCCGAGTCGATACTGAGTAGTCGACTAAGATTATGACCAGTCGACTGTCATTGGTCGACTGGCGTTCGATTACAGCAAGTGACCTTTGTTGATGCAGTGAGCATCACTCCTTAGTTTTGATGTATGAACCACAATTAAATGTTAGGATTCACTTGTGTTCTAATATAAGTGTTAAGTGTGTAGGCTTAACTGGAAGTCCTAGTAGGTCGTGTTGACCGGATACTAGTCACGTATCTTGACTGATCAGGAGTACCGGACACCAAGCATGAAGTCCATATGGGTCGCGTGGACAAGACATTTGGCATGAAGATCGGTTGGGTCAGGAGACTAGACAATCGGCAAAAAGTCCAGCTGGGTCAGGTAGACAGGACAGCTGGTGGAAGCCCTGGTGGGTCAGATCAGATGTCAAGAATAGTAAGTCCAGCAAGTAGCCGGCAGGTAAGTCTCAAGTGAAGAGGTGAGGCCGAGTCCTCTGTAGGGGGACAAAGCTAGGCGTAGCTCCGATGAAAAGTCTGCGTGGGACTTAGTAGTCGAGATCGAGCAGTATTAGTACTTCTATCGCATTTCATATTATCTATTTTATGCTAATCCTGTTTTACAGGGATCAGTCGACTAAATGGATTCAAGTTGACTGAAGTCCAATCGACTGGAGATGTATCTGTCAACTAGATACCTATTTGACAGGATAAGCTAGTGATCGATCGAAGATTGTGCGACACAGATGGAAAGGGCTTCAGTCCACTAAAGAGAGAAATTTCTCGATACGGAGCTGAGTGACATGGAGTCGACTGGAGAGGTTTCAGTCAACTGGAAGACCACGAATTTTATATCGACGGGCTGATGTGGAGTCAACTGGAAGGCATTCCCATAGACTGGAAAAAGTTTTGGAAAGTTATGCTCGACCAGATCCAAGATATCAATTCAATCTACGTCGCAGTGCTATCAAAATTTTCTCATGATCACAAGAGTTTCAAATATTCAAAAGGACACTTTTCCAACACCTTGTGACTGCATCCTATTCTACATTTGTGTCAGTATAAAGTAGTCTAGATTTTGTCTTTTTATTTCTCTTATGTATTTAATTTCAAGAGAGGGTAGGTTGTTACCCTTCTCTTATATTTGTAAAAAGCGAACCCCCGAAGTCGAGAGTTCTCGATTCGGAGGGTATTATAATGATTGCCTAATGAGGTAGCTCTCGGGAGAGCTACGGGCCTTGGAGTAGCAACCCAGTTAGCGTTATAAACCAAGTAAACTGCCTGTGTCTAAATTGCTTTCAATTTCCATTGCACATTCTTATTAGAAAATAAATTAAATTATAAAACACTTAGATTCACCCCCTCTCTTAGTTAACTTGATCGTACAACCTTGGAAGTCGACTGCAATGTTATAGCAGTCGACTAGCTTTAGTCACAAAGCATAGAACCTTCGGTAGATGACTGGTTAGTCGGCTACCAAAGTATCAGTTGACTGCTAGTAAGTGGAGTCGACTGCTGAGGTATTTGTTGACTTGGATGCCAACGTGGATCAAGTCTGTTTTGAGATAATGGCATTGTTGGAAGTGGACTGGGGCCTTATGGCAGTCGAATGACAGGCACGAAATCAACCCGTTGCAGGCATAAAAGAAGTAGCTCATGGAGCAATTCGCTATCAGTTCATTGAGCAATTTCTTGGGTGATTTGGTGTGATTTGCTAGTGCAAGTCAGTGTCTTCAAGTGCAGCTCAAGCGATCAACCAAGCAAGCATTAAAAAGAGTTTTTGTAAAGTTCTCTTTACATCTTTTGTTGTATTTCATTTGTAATTGCTTGTTTTATTTTGTATTAATATTGTAATCACTTGTACGAGGTTTCTCCACCTCTGACATATTGTCGAGAAGGAGTGATATTGATTAGTGGTGTTGTGTATCACTAGAGCTCGATATTGAGCTCACCCTGTGGAGCAGGAACTATGATTCCGAACCACATTACATCGTTTGGGTTTGAGTGTTGCGTGTTTGTCTTAATTTTTTATTGTTATCATTATTTCTGCTGTGCTAACTAGAATTTTAGAAAATCTCGCAAACACGATTAAATTTCATCAAGTGAACAAAAGCTGGCTCCATCAAGTGAACGAAAGCTAGCCCCCCTCTAGTGCTCACCGAAGTTCCAACATGGACCGGGTCCAGTTGACTCCAAGCTGGCTAGCTCCACTCCTCTGCTGATCGGGAAATTTCCTATCCCAGTCAACTAGACCTCCCAGTTGACTAGAATGCTTGCCATCTCAGTCATAGGATCTCTAGTCAATCGACAACCTTCCTTACCAACATGGCATCCCAGTCGACTAGACCATACTATTGGGAAACCGGTCTAGATTTGACATTCACAACGTTGCGGGCGAATACTTTGCACAACCGCAGTGGAAATAAATAATTAAATCGGATCCCACCAGAGATCCATGCAAAACTATATAAATCGTTTTCTAGTATAGACGTAATCTAGAGGAGGATTATACCTTCGGTGTGTGCCATTCGCAATCCTGCGTTTCCAAACGCTATTCGATCTCAATACGGTAAGAGTAATCGTATATCTATGGTATCCACACCGACACCCACACAAGCTTTGGAGTCACGTTGTGCTAGCAACCCCTAGCAAAACACAATGAACTCTCTTGGAAGAAGAAGAAGAGGAAGGAGGAGATGAGAGAACACTTTCTCTCTTGGCCTTCTTTGGCTTGCATGCCTAAACAAAACACCCTCAAGTGTTGTCCCGCGTTGAACAAAAAAAAGAGGGCATTTAAATCCCCTAGCAACCATTGCTATTAACTCCCATTAAGAAATATCTTAATACCAAGACCTTTGGTATTCCGTCATTAGTATGAATACCAAGGCTCTTGGTATTCCCATGTATGATTAATCAAATTAATCATGCATGATGATGAATCATTTTCCATGGTTGAACTTGAGTCTAACTCAAGTTTAACCAGTTTGAGTCTAACTCAAATCTTGGCCATATGCTCAATTGTCCTTTTAGTCTAAATAAAAGAAACCATCTCCAAAAAAGAATGCCATTTGTGTGTGACCCTATAGGCTCTTGTAACGTTGGCAATGTATCTAAAACTCTTTTAGATACATAAGAAATGAGCGGCATTTAGCAATACATCATTGCTACCCAAGTTACAAGATCATCGAGATCCGATAACCTTTCCGTGACTATTATCATGTTTGACGGTGTCCTTCTATCTCTGATATCTTAGATCGATCAATGAGGCATAGACCGTGTCATCCCCTTATCGATCTCTATGTTTCTTGATCCCCAAGTAGACTCACTCAAACAAATGAGCTCAATATCTCATATTGACTCATTTGAGCATGGTCATGCATTTCGTGGTCCTACTCTATCAAGAGGCCAAAAATATCACTCCCATCATATGGGACGGATAGATCCCATCTACATCACTCACATCCCTCTGCATAATTCGTTACATACCCAGTGATCGCCATTATAGTCACCCTGTTACGGCGTGACATTAGACGATACCAAAGTACATAACTAGATCCTTATGTAGGGAACCATAGTGACTTCAGGTCTAAGGACTATTCATACCAATAGTCACATGAGAAATTATATGACAATCATATAACGATCCATGATACTTTCTCATGGTAGGTCAATTCAGTATATATATTCTCCAATATATATACCCATGTGTCAATGTGATATCACATATCCATGACTTGTGAGATCAAGTCATCCATTGACCTACATGCTAGTCTCAATGTATTAATATTGCCCTTGTATATTAATACTTGACTAGGAATATTAAGAATAGTGTTCTCTACAGCTTCTCATAATCAATTCTACAAATTGATATACTGTAGATTAGAACCTACTATTCAAGGACATTATTATATTTATTTTAGTTGGCACATGCATAAAGTAAATATAATAAACAATCTTTGCCTTTTTATTAATGAAATATGATACACATGATCCCTAATCAATCATCTCATGATTGGCACTAAGGGCTGACACTATCACATACTCAGTGGACTGGATCTGGATACCTACAAAATAAGATTAGCTTAATACATAGTATAATTTGATGTGGCAGTAGTAATACTGTCTCATCTCAACTTTCGAGTAAAAAACAAACCCTGCGCCTGATCGACGCCTAGCTTTGTCCCCACCTGAAGACTCAATCTCACCTCTTCACTCGAGCTTATCTGTCCACTTTCCTATCAGACATACTGATGTGTGCAAATAATATAAGGGTTTAGGAGTTGTTTTAGCGCACATCTTATTGCATTTCATAGCTGTTTCAAGCATATTTTCTTTACTTTGCATTTAATTGCTATTTTATAGTTTGGAGATCTACTTTTGTTACTTTTATATATAGGACGGATTTTTTTGGAGCTAAATGCCTTTCCAAACAAAGCAAGATGAAGAAGAGCATGCTCTGGCCATGTTCCTGAGACACCGGCATGCTTTGGGATGAAAAGATGGCATCCATATGGTGCTCAAGAGGAAGACTTGGCCGGTCGTGTGAAATTCACACGGTCGTGCCTTTTCCTAAACCTTGAGTTCATGTCATGATTTCCATCCTTTCACATGGCTGGCTATGTGGCGGCGACATAGAATATTGAAATCCGATTTCACGGGCAAATAAGGAAAGACAGATTCACTTCAATATAAGGGAAGGCACGCCAACCCTAGGAAAGAACGACGGTTGGGATAGCAAAAATAAGTGCTTAAAAAAGCACCAAAGGCTCAAAAACAGGGAGGAGGAAGGGGACTCTACGTATTGCTAAAGCTCCAATCAGGAAGAAGTGCAAGGCATTCTCTACAAACTAAACACGGCATTTTTCTTCTATTTGAATTGTGGTTTGGTTTCAATTATTAAGAATACAATGTCTTGTCTTCTTCCTTCCATATTTATTGGAGTAGAGACTTCAATTCTAGGATTAGAGAGTAGCTTTGTGTTTGTTGGATTATGTTAAAGAGGATGATGTATCGGAAACGGCTTTCTGAACGAGGTATGGACACTATGAATTCGCGGTCATGCCTTTCGGAGTTAAAGGTAGGAGACTTCGCTTCCCACTTCAACTCGGTCGCTTGTTCATGGCGACCCCTTCTACATCCCCGGATAAAAAAAAAATTATCCTTGACAAGAGGGATTACCCAAGCTACCGTTTCATCGTGGTGCTATTCGATTAGAGTGGTCACTTGAACAAACTTGTTGTTCAAGCAACGAACCTCTATTCTACGATTAGCCACGGAATAGACGATGTACGGATCGCCAGATTTTGTGTTTATATTCGGGGTCCAAGTATATTTAACCATAAAAATAGAATACACAACATGTATATGATTAAAAAACAATTATAGACATGTTACAAAAGAAAATAGACAAGCGTTATACCTCTCGATCTTCTATTGTATGTCCTTCCTCCTTTTGGAAATCGTGTGGGCGACGATCTTCCAAAAGTCGAAGCTCCAAGATCACCAATCTTCCTATCCTTGTTCTCTCTGAACAAAGGAAGATCAATAACAAAACTCTTCCTCTCCTTACTTGCGCCAACCACCAAGCACCAACTTTGTGTGAGCCGGTAAAAGGAGTGGATGAAGGAGATGGATGCCGGCCAAGAGCTCCAAGGGAAGACCCTAAGCTTTGGTTCCACCGGCCAAGGAGAAGAGAAGGAGGAGGTTTGGATGTCGGCAAAGGAGAGGAGAAGATGATGGGCACCGGCCACCTAATGGAATAAGAGAAGAAAGGAAAAAATTTCCTTAATTGTGTCCGCCCATGCTCCAAACCCTAGCCGCCAAAACCCTAATCCTATCTTGCATCTAATTCTTCTCCACGCCAACCCTTAAGCCCCTTTTTATAGAGTTAGGGATAAGCCTCATTTTAATCTCTACCATTGGTTCGAGGGATTTAATCTCAACCGTCGGATCTAGAGATTTAATCTCAATCGTCGGATCTAGAGATTTAATCTCTACCATTGGATCTAGAGTTTTATTTTCATCCATTGGATCTAGGCTTTATGAGGTTTTAATAAGCTACAATAGGGACCATGAGGAGGAGTTAGATCTTGGCCACCCAATGGATCAAGCCCACATAAAGTCTGATCCATTAATGATAATCCAATCTACTAGAGGATTATCATTGATCTACCTCACCAACCCCCATAAGTTAATATGGGCTTCATATATTATTTGTACATTTTTCTCCCCATGTTTAAGATCTCGAATGTCTGTCGATTAATTAATTTACTGAGAATTAATTAATCAACTTCTAACTCCATGAGTAGTACCACTCAACCTTATCATCATGCTGGACCAAGTCCACCTGCAGGGTTTACATGATGAACCTTATAAGCTCCTCAAGAGGACATCATCATCCTAATATATAGGACACAGTTTCCTCCTATAATCAATGACACACCATATAAATAATATCATTTCTCAACTTACCGAGCCTATCGATTTAATTTATAAATCCCGCCTATTGGTAAATCAAAGAAATGAATACTAAGTATATGTGTCTGTTATTATATCGGGATTAAGACCATGTACAATATAATATCTGAGGTCCGATTCGATTATGTAGTCAACAATAAATCAAATCACCTCCAAGTCGGTCCTGCTCAATACACACAAAATGTACTAATGTGATTCTATGGTCAAGATAAACCAATACCAAATCACACTACAACCATACCAATGGTTTGTCCAAAGCCATCTAGGTTGTGAGCCTTTACTTATACTCTTCAAGGAGTTGATAACATGATCTACTATGTGACACTACACACCATGTTATCTATAATGTAATGTATTAGACAGTATGCATAATCACAAATATGCAAACAATGATCATGTGATTGTTATTTCAAAAATAAAGATGTTCATACAAAAGATAGACTTTTCAGTATACATCCCAACAGGAGTGAAAATGCTCCAGCAACATTTATGGACTTAATGAATTGGGTATTTAAGGCATTCCTTGACAGGTTTGTGATTATCTTCATTAATGATATCCTTATTTACTCGAGAACTCAAGAAGACCATGCCAAACATTTGAAGACAATGTTACAGACCCTTCAGCAGAGGCAATTGTATGCAAAGTTCTCCAAGTGTGAATTTTTGCTCGATCGAGTATCTTTCCTGGGTCATATTATTTCGAAAGATGGGGTTATGATAGATCCGACAAAGATAAAAGCTGTTAGTAACTGCAGTCGACCAAAGAATGCGAGTGAAATCAGAAGTTTCCTTGGTTTAGCAGGGTACTACAGAAAATTTGTAGAAGACTTCTCAAGTATAGCGTCACCACTGACGGTTCTTACCAGAAAGAACAAAAAGATTGAATGGACCGAGGATTGTGAGAAAAGTTCGAATTAAAGAGGATTGTGAGACCAGTGCTCCAATTCTTACTCTTCCAGAAAGTAATGAAAGCTTTGATATGTATAGTGATGCATCCAAAATGGGACTCGGAGCTGTGCTTATGCAGAATGGTAAAGTCATTGCCTATGCATCTAGACAACTCAAGGATTATGAAAAGAATTATCCCACTCATGACCTTGAGTTGGCAGCAGTGGTCTTCGCTCTCAAGATTTGGAGACATTATTTGTATGGAGTCCAGTGCAAGATTTATACAGATCACCAGAGTCTGAAATATTTCTTCACTCAGAAGGATTTAAATATGAGACAACATAGATGGCTTGAATTGGTTAAAGATTATGACTTTGAAATCTTCTACCATAATGGAATGGAAAACAAAGTAGCAAACGCACTGAGTAGGAAATCATGCGCCACCTTAATGTCCTTATCTTCATTATCTCAACCATTGGAGAAAGAGATGTTGAATTTTGGGATTGAGATTATTTATGGATAGATTTCTACCTTGACAATAACGGCAACACTGTTTGATGATATAATAACAAAGCAAGATGAAGATCCAAGCATCATAAGGATCAAGCAAGAGATCCAAGAAGGAAATGATGAAGGATTTTGTGTCTCTAAGAGTGGGGTACAATATCTTGGTGAACGCTTATGTATTTTCAATGATCCAGAATTAAGAAAAAGAATTTTAGAAGAAGCTCAAGGGACCCCATATTCAATGCATCCTAGATCTACCAAGGTGTATCAAGATTTGAAAGAAAAGGTCTAGTGGTTCAGTATGAAAACGGATGTGGCTAAATATGTCAGCACCTCTATGAAGTGTCAAAGAGTAAAAACAGAACATCAGAGACCTGGATGAGTTCTACAGCCTATTCAGATCCCAAAATGGAAGTGAGAAGATATAGCTATGGATTTTATAGTAGGACTACCCAAAACAACTAATGGTTATGATGCTATTTGGGTGATTGTTAATAGATTGACAAAATCTTCTCATTTTCTGGCAATCAAAATATTCTACTCAATAGAACAACTTGTTAGTGAAAGCCCTAGAGCCAATCATATGATGATTGTTGTATGGACTTTATTGTATCATATTCCTATTTATAAAGGCATGGTTATTATATTTACTTGTATTGGTGCCAAATAACTAAATATAATAATGTCCTTGAGTAGTAGGTTCTTATCTATATCAATCGATTGGTTGAATCGATAATGAGATGATATAGAGAACACTACTCTTAATCATTCCTAGTCGAGTATTAACATTCAGGGACAATGTTAATGCATAGAGACTAGCATGTAGGTCAACAAGATGACTTGATCTCACAAGTCATGGATATGAGATATCAAGTTGACACATGGGTATGCATTGGAGAATGTATACTGAATGACCCGCCATGAGAAAGTATCATGGATCGTTATATGAGTGTCATATACTTTCTCATGTGGTTATTAGTATGACTATTAGTCCTTAGACCTGAAGTCACCATGGTTCCCTACATAAGGAGTTGCATACTTTGGCTTCGTCAAATGTCACCCATAAATGGGTGGACTATAAAGGCGACATCGGGTATGTAAGCGAATTATGTGGAGGATGTGAGTGATGTAGATGGGATCTATCCCTCCTATATGAGGTGACATCGATATTCTGATAGAGTGAGACTAATGGCGCATGGTTATGCCCAAATGAGTCAATATGAGATATTGAGCTCATTTGATTAGAGTGAGTCTACTGAGTTCAAGATTTAGATTGTACCGAGGATGACACGTCTATGCCTCGATTGGTCAATCTAGATGTCAAGGATAGAGGGACATTGTCACATATTGTGAGAGTCACAATTAGTAGTCACAAAGGTGATGTTGGAGCTCAACATTCTTGTAACTTGGGTAGCAATGATGTGTTGCTAGATACCGCCATTGCTTATGTTCCTAAATCGTTTAGGACATTGCCAACGCTATAAGAACCTATAAGCTCACACACATAAGAGCAATTAGATGGAGATTAGGTTCATATGATGAACCATGAGGATTAGGTTCATGGAATGAACCAAATTGGATTAAGAGTAATCCAAATTAGACTAATTGAGTTAGACTCAAGTTGATTCAAGTGTTGAATGAGTCTAATTGAGATTTGATTCATCAAATCAATTTAAATTAATGAATAGAGATTCATTATATTAAATTGACTTGAGTCAAGTGGTTAGATTTGATCAACCATGGGAGATTAGAGGTCAAGTTTGACTTGACTTGAGAGGGAAGATGAAAGGTCAAGTTTGACTTGACCAAATGCCATGTCATGATGATGACTAGGCATGGCCGGCCAATGATGGTGCTCCACATCATCATTGACTTGGTCAATTGGTGCCACATCATGAGGGAGACCAAGGGTCATGGGAGTTACATGCATGCATGTAACCCCCCCTCCATAATGTGGCCGGCCAACACCATTAGGGGTTATGTGGATGAATTCATTTGGTAGAGTTACTCTCATAACTTCATCTTCAACCTTGGAACCTTTCCTCTCAAGCTCTCCCTCTCCCATCCCTCTCTTTGGCCGAAATTCCTAAGGGAGTGCTAGCACACTCTAAGGCATTTCTCTCCACCTATTGCTTGTGTGGATACCATAGAGGAGTGTGCACTTGACACTCTCGAGTTCCCAACTTTGACGACAGCGGGATAAGCGAAGGGCGTCGCTACGAGGGTAACGTTCTAACCTCTTAGATCTAAGGTAGATCTAGGATTTCTGTAAGCACATACATGTAATTATAATTTTTATACTTCGCACGGATCCGTGGCCGGGGGCTTCCGAGGTTTCCGCAACGCAAAAAGCGGTTTTTGCGGCTCGGAAAAACCCAACAGTGGTATCAGAGCCACGTGCGAAGCATGTATGTGTTTCGTTTTTGTAGTTTTTATATTAGATATAAAAATTACAGATTTATATGTTTCTGTAAATTTTCTTATTTTATAGAATTTTTGGGTATTTTTCTCGTAGAGTCGAAGCAACGAGTGTTGGGACACTAGTAGGCTTCAACCGTCGAGAAAAACTCTCCGAATCGGCGAGTTCTCGCTTTAGGTTTTTGGGACAGCGACTTAAGTCGCTGGAAGATCATTGTAGGGACACTCGCGAAGTTTATTTTGCAAGTAGGGCGCTGCCCTATCCCTAAAGGGGCCATGTCCCGCGATCCGGAAACCGCTTAGCGGGACCGTTTCGGAGGGGTGACTCATAAATTCAAAATAAATTAGGAAAAATTATAGAAATTTTCTCTAAAAATACATAATTTAGAATTATGTATAATTCTGTGATTGTCATAGCCCAATAACCCAATTGGATTGGATTATGTGTGTTGTAATTCATAATACGGCCTGCGTGCTGTTTTGTGGTTGTGCGTGTTGTAAAGTGTTTGCGACCTGCGCTTCGCACCTATTCTTTTAATATTCTAGTTGTAAATAGGTTTAGACTCGAATGTAACTCGAGTTTCGTATTTGTAATGTACAAAAATGGAGCGGTGGAAAGTCCAAGAAGGGTGACGATTTACGAGAAGGCGGTCAAAGGAAGCGCTTGGAGAAGCCGCTAGCCTTAGGTTGACCGTCCGATCTTCTCATTGGCTTGAGAAGATCGTAGTAGGGCCATGATTATATCACATTTAATGATATATATATATGTTGATATATATATATGTATATTTAATTGATTTTGCTTGTATGTATGTGATGCATGCTAGTAGAAAAATGTTTGTATGTATATGATGCATGCTAGGTTAATTTTCTTGTATGTATATGATGCATGCTAGAATAATTAATGTATGTATATGATGCATGCTAATATAGGATAATAAAGGCCTAAATGCGTATAAGATACACATTACGATTAGATTAGATCATAATCGAATCAACTCAAAATGCCTAATGAGCCTTGATACCCATCACTACCTCGATCATTTGTTGTTGTTGAATCTGCCAAAGCAGAGCAACGCATATTATCTTGGTAGGGTGCGGAGGGACAATCTTGGTCCCGCCTATCACGACTCGGGTTAGAGTAAGCTCAATTAGATTGAGAAAAACTAGTTAACTCAATTGGATCGAGTAGAACTATAGGCATATTCCAATCGTTGGAAAGATAGGTTAAGATCGCATTTACACTAAATCTTGGGCGATTTAGCCAAAGCTAACTCAAGGTCTTTTGTAAATGTGGGTCTTAATCCTATAAACAAGAGTTGCATAGAGATGTAATCGGTAATGTGTTACCCACCGATCGTACTAAGTCTTGGGCGATTTAGCCAAAGCTAACTCAAGGCTTAGTATGATGTGGATCTTGTCTCGCAAGAATTATAGCTAGTTTGTATGAATCTAGTAAAAGTGGTTTGACCACATCCATAACTCGATTCTACAAAATTCCTATAATTCAGTGGGAGCATCATTTGATTAAAGGCCTAATTAAATGATAAAAGGAATATGATATTAATCCTCTGCATTGTATGTTGTAGATTACTATGTCAACAAACACGAACACTCTCTCTCTGCGATCTGTCCTTGAGAAGGACAAGCTCAATGGAGCAAATTTCCTGGACTGGTACAGGAACCTGAGAATTGTTCTCACCCAAGAAAGGAAGTTGTACGTCCTGGAGCAGCCCATTCCGGAGGCACCTCCTGCCAATGCCTCGCGAGCTGACAAAGATGCTTACAAGAAGCATCAAGATGATGCATTAGATGTGTCATGTCTAATGCTCGCGACCATGAACTCTGAGCTTCAGAAGCAACACGAGTTCATGAATGCTTATGATATGGTAGGACATCTTCGTCAACTATATCAAGGACAAGCTAGGCATGAGAGATATGAAGTCTCTAAGGCATTATTTGGGTCCAAAATGCAAGAAGGGACTCCCGTAGGTACATATGTACTCAAGATGATTGGGTACGTAGAAAACCTACAAAGGCTGGGATTCCCACTTGGCCAAGAGCTGGCCATTGACCTAATCTTGCAATCTTTGCCACAAGCCTTCAATCAATTTGTCATGAATTATAACATGAATGAAATTGATAAGCCATTTCCTGAAATGCTCAGCATGTTGAGAACTGCAGAGCTTAACCTTAAGAAGGGTAAATCTGACACCATTTTGATGGTGCAGAAGAAGAAAGGCAAGGGCAAGCCTAAAGGTAAGGGAAAGTCCCAAGCCAAGGGCAAAGGCAAAGAACTTAAACCCAAAGGAGGGATAGCCAAGGAAGGGGCTTGCTTCTTCTGCAAGGAAGCAGGACACTGGAAGCGTAACTGCAAGGCATACCTGGAAGATCTTAAGAAGAAGAGAAGTGAGACTTCTACTTCAGGTATAAATGTTATAGAAGTCAATCTATCTATTTCTTCATCATGGGTATTAGATACCGGATGTGCATCTCACATTTGTACCAATGTGCAGGGGCTGAGAAATAGTAGGGCATTGACAAAGGGCGAGGTGGACCTACGAGTAGGCAATGGAGCAAGGGTTGCTGTAGGAACTTATGATCTATCTCTGCCCTCTGGGCTTGTACTAGAATTAGATGAATGTTGTTATGTGCCTGCCTTAACTAAGAACATCATTTCAGTTTCTTGTTTGGACAAGAAAGGTTTTTCATTTATAATAAAGAACAAATGTTGTTCAGTTTATTTAAATGATATGTTCTATTGTAGTGCACCTCTAATGAACGGACTCTACTTTCTAGACTTAGAGAGCCCTATCTATAACATAAGTACCAAGAGGTTCAAGTCAAATGAGTTGAACCAAACCTATCTCTGGCATTGTCGCTTAGGTCACATAAATGAGAGTCGCTTTTATCAGCTCCAAAAGGATTGGCTGCTAGACTCATTTGATTTTTAATCATATGAGACATGCGAGTCTTGCCTTTTAGGCAAGATGACCAAGACTCCCTTTAGTGGACATAGCGAAAGAGCAACAGATTTGTTAGGACTTATACATAGTGATGTATGTGGTCCTTTCAATGTTGCTGCTAGAGGTGGTTACAGGTACTTCATTACATTTACTGATGACTTCAGTAGATATGGTTATGTGTATCTTATGACACATAAATCTGAATCCTTTGAAAAGTTCAAAGAATTCAAGAATGAAGTACAAAACCAGCTTGGCAAGAGTATTAAGATACTTCGATCAGATCGAGGTGGTGAATACCTTAGCCATGAGTTTCGTGACTATCTAGCTGAGTGTGGGATTCTATCCCAACTCACTCCTCCCGAACACCACAAAGGGAATGGTGTATCCGAAAGGAGGAATCGCACTTATCGATATGGTACGATCTATGATGAGTCACGATCTTCCCTATATCCTTTTGGGGATATGCTCTGACACACCTTTACCCTTAATCGTACCATCCAAGGTGTGGTAAAGACACCATATACGATATGGACAGGAAAAATCCCAAGATGTCTTTTATGAGGATTTGGGGTTGTGAGGCTTACGCTCGACGCCAAGTCTCGCATACAAACCGGGACCCAAACCGATAGGTGCTATTTTGTTGGATATCCCAAGGATACAAAGGGATATTACTTCTACATTCCACCAAGACAAAGTGTTTGTGGTAAAGACCGGGGTTTTTCTAGAAAGGGATTTTGTTTCTAGAAAAACTAGTGGGAGTACCTTCGATCTTGAAGAAATTCAAGATAAGGACCATAGCATCGAGGCCTTGATGGAGGTTGAACAGAACCACAAAGTGTTGTGGGTGATGAGGTTGTTGCACAAAGAGTTGTGGAACAACCACTGCTCAAGTAGACCTACCTCTTCGCAGGTCCGATAGGGCACGTCGTCACCGAGAGATACTCACTTCTCTTGTCGACCATGATGACGTTATGCTCATTGAGAATGAGCCTACCTCCTATCGTAAGCGTGATGAGCCCAGATTCTCGAGAGAAATGACTAGACGCCATGAGATCCGAGATGGAATCCATGTACACTAACCAAGTATGGACTTTGGTTGATCCACCAAGGGTCAAACCCATTGGGTGTAAGTGGGTCTTTAGGAGAAAGACTGACATGGATGGACTTACGATACCTATAAGGGCCGATTGGTGGCTAAAGGTTTCAAGCAAATTCATGGTATTGACTATGATGAAACCTTTTCTCGGGCGATGTTTAAGTCCATTCGATCTTGCTTGCTATCAAAGATACCACGATTATGAGATCTGGCAGATGGATGTCAAAATCGCGTTTCTGAATGGAAACTTACTCGAGGATGTGTACATGACACAACCTGAGGGTTTTGTAGATCCACAGCATACTGGGAAGGTATGCAAGCTGCAAAGGTCCATTTATGTGCTAAAGCAAGCTTCTCGGAGCTGGAATCTTCGATTCGATGATGCGATCAAACAGTTTGGTTTCATCAAGAATGAAGATGAACCCTGTGTCTACAAGAGGGTTAATGGGAA
Organism: Wurfbainia villosa; assembly: GCA_025175895.1. Taxonomy (NCBI): domain Eukaryota; kingdom Viridiplantae; phylum Streptophyta; class Magnoliopsida; order Zingiberales; family Zingiberaceae; genus Wurfbainia; species Wurfbainia villosa. The sequence goes on from CM045995.1 coordinate 32,950,108, forward strand.
CACAGTTGTGTTCCTTGTATTGTATGTGGATGACATACTACTCATTGGGAATGACATCCCTTCGCTACACCGTGAAGACTTGGTCGGGACGTGCTTCTCAATGAAGGACTTAGGTGAAGCAGCCTGTATTCTAGGCATCAAGATCTATAGAGATAGATCTAAGAGATTGCTTGGCCTAAGTAAGAGTACATACATTGACACGGTATTACTTCGGTTTGCCATGCAGAATTCCAAGAAAGGACTTCTGCCGATGTCACATGGTGTGAGTCTTTCGAAGACTCAAAGTCCCTCTTCTAGAGAGGAGAGAGACCGCATGGATAAGATCCCTTACGCATCTGCTATAGGATCTATCATGTACGCCATGTTGTGTACTCGTCCTGATGTCTCGTATGCTTTGAGCATGATGAGTAGATACCAGTCAGATCCAGGTGAGCGTCACTGGATAGTAGTCAAGAATATTCTTAAGTACTTGAGAAGGACTAAAGAATATTTCTTGATATTTGGAGGCGATGAGGAGCTAGTCAGAATGGGTTACTGTGATGCACTTCCAAACCACTGGGATGATTACAGATCGCAGTCAGGGTTCGTGTTTTGCTTGAATGGTGGCGCTGTGAGCTGGAAGAGTTCGAAGCAGGACACAGTTGCTGATTCTACAACAGAGGCCGAGTATATCGCTGCATCTGAGGCAGCAAAGGAGGCAGTTTGGATCCGCAAGTTCATTACTGAGCTTGGGGTGGTTCCTAGCATTGCAGATCCTATAGAGCTCTATTGTGACAACAATGGAGCGATTGCACAGGCTAAGGAACCTCGCTCACACCAGCGGACCAAACACATACTACGGCGCTTCCATCTCATTCGAGAGATCATCGATAGAGGAGATGTGAAGATTTGCAGAGTACCCACAGAGGCTAACATCGCAGATCCCTTGACCAAGGCTTTGGCACAGAAAAAGCATGATGGTCACATAGGTCATTGGGTATTAGATACTACGGTGATTGGCACTAGTGCTAGTGGGAGATTGTTAGTGAAAGCCCTAGAGCCAATCATATGATGATTGTTGTATGGTCTTTATTGTATCATATTCCTATTTATAAAGGCATGGTTATTATATTTACTTGTATTGGTGCCAAATAACTAAATATAATAATGTCCTTGAGTAGTAGGTTCTTATCTATATCAATCGATTGGTTGAATCGATAATGAGATGATATTGAGACACTACTCTTAATCATTCCTAGTCGAGTATTAACATTCAGGGACAATGTTAATGCATAGAGACTAGCATGTAGGTCAACAAGATGACTTGATCTCACAAGTCATGGATATGAGATATCAAGTTGACACATGGGTATGCATTGGAGAATGTATAATGAATGACCCGCCATGAGAAAGTATCATTGATCGTTATATGAGTGTCATATACTTTCTCATGTGGCTATTAGTATGACTATTAGTCCTTAGACCTGAAGTCACCATGGTTCCCTACATAAGGAGTTGCATACTTTGGCTTCGTCAAACGTCACCCGTAAATGGGTGGACTATAAAGGCGATTACTGGGTATGTAACGAATTATGTGGAGGGATGTGAGTGATGTAGATGGGATCTATCCCTCCTATATGACGGGGGTGACATCGATATTCTTGATAGAGTGAGACCACGAAGTGCATGGCCATGCCCAAATGAGTCAATATGAGATATTGAGCTCATTTGATTAGAGTGAGTCTACTTGGAGTTCAAGATTTAGATTGTACTGAGGATGACACGGTCTATGCCTCGATTGGTCAATCTAGATGTCAAGGATAGAGGGACATTGTCACATATTGTGAGAGTCACAATTAGTAGTCACAAAGGTGATGTTGGAGCTCAACATTCTTGTAACTTGGGTAGCAATGATGTGTTGCTAGATACCGCTCATTGCTTATGTTCCTAAATCGGTTTAGAGACATTGCCAACGTTACAAGAACCTATAGGGTCACACACATAAGAGCAATTAGATGGAGATTAGGTTCATATGATGAACCATGAGGATTAGGTTCATGGGATGAACCAAATTGGATTAAGAGTAATCCAAATTAGACTAATTGAGTTAGACTCAAGTTGATTCAAGTGTTGAATGAGTCTAATTGAGATTTGATTCATCAAATCAATTTAAATTAATGAATAGAGATTCATTATATTAAATTGACTTGAGTCAAGTGGTTAGATTTGATCAACCATGGGAGATTAGAGGTCAAGTGTGACTTGACTTGAGAGGGAAGATGAAAGGTCAAGTTTGACTTGACCAAATGCCATGTCATGATGATGACTAGGCATGGCCGGCCAATGATGGTGCTCCACATCATCATTGACTTGGTCAATTGGTGGCACATCATGAGGGAGACCAAGGGTCATGGGAGTTACATGCATGCATGTAACCCCCCCCCCTCCATAATGTTGCCGGCCAACACCATTTGGGGTTAAGTGGATGAATTCATTTGGTAGAGTTACTCTCATAACTTCATCTTCAACCTTGGAACCTTTCCTCTCAAGCTCTCCCTCTCCCATCCCTCTCTTTGGCCGAAATTCCTAAGGGAGTGCTAGCACACTCTAAGGCATTTCTCTCCACCTATTGCTTGTGTGGATACCATAGAGGAGTGTGCACTTGACACTCTCGAGTTCCGGCGAACTTTTGGACGAGCGGGATAAGCGAAGGGCGTCGCTACGAGGGTAACGTTCTAACCTCTTAGATCTAAGGTAGATCTAGGATTTTTGTAAGCACATACATGTAATTATAATTTTTTATACTTCGCACGGATCCGTGGCCGGGGGCTTCCGAGGTTTCTGCAACGCAAAAAGCGGTTTTTGCGGCTCGGAAAAACCCAACACAACTAGCTCAGTTTTATGTTAAAAAGGTGATTAGATTGCATGGAGTTCCTAAGACCATCATTTCTGATACGGATAGTCGATTCACTTCATACTTTTGGGAGTGTGTTCAGAAGGTCCTTGGCACTACGCTCCGATTTAGCACAACATTTCATCCTCAAACAGATGAGCAAACTGAACGAGTAAATCAAATTCTAGAGGATATGCTATGATCTTGTGCCTTAGGTTTTAAAGGAAGATGGTGCAAATACCTATGTTTGGCGGAGTTTGCTTACAATAACAGCTACCAAGCTACAATTGGAATGGCACCCTATGAAGCTTTATATGGAAGAAAGTATAGGTCTCCTATTTGTTGGTATGAAGGTAGTAAGAAGAATGAAATGTGGCGCAAGACAGACTTTATAGATGACACCAGCAAAGCTATAAAGAGCATGCACCAAAGAATAGAGACTGCTCAGAGTCGACAGAAAAGTTATGCCGATGTACGACATAGGCCGCTTGAATTCGAAGTTGGGGATTCTATATTTCTTAAAGTAGCTCCTATGAAGGGGGTGATGAGATTTGGAAAGAAAGGCAAGCTGAGTCCACGATATGTAGGACCTTACCTGATCACAAAACGAGTTGGCAAAGTAGCTTATGAGATAGAGCTACCTCAAGAAATGTGAGCTATTCACAACGTATTTCGTGTCTCGATGCTGAAAAAGTACATTCCTAATGTAGACCATGTGATTAAGCCACAGAAAGTACAAGTTCAAGCAGATTTGAGTTATGAAAAGTCAGCCTATTCAGATAATAGATTGAGAAATTAAGAAATTTAGAAACAAAGAGGTACCCTTAGTGAAAGTCATGTGGCAAAATCAAAGGTTTTAATTAAGAAGCAACTTGGGAGCGCGAGGATGACATGAAACAAAAGTTTCCAGAGTTGTTCTATGTTTCGAGGATGAAACTTTTATAAGGTATGAAGGATTGTAATGCCTGAAAAAAAATATAAAATAAAATAAAATATGGTTCGTTATAGCTAGAATTCGAACAATGAACCTTCTAATTGTGAGATTGCCTTGATACCACTAGGTCATAGGATAATTCGTGGATAGGATATATAAAGAATATATATAAAGAACATATATGATAAGATGAGGGGTTGTTTTCATTTCCCCTTGAGAGGATGAAGAGTGTTCATCTCCCTAGGTATTAAAGAGGGAATTAAGAGAAGAGAGGAAGAAAAACCCCACCTTCCTTCTTCATTCTTCCTCCTTCCTCATCCTTGGCCGTAACCTCTCCTCCTTCTTCCTTCCTCTCCATCCCAAGCTTTAGGACTCCTTGTGTTGGGATTCTCAAGAGAGTTTTTCAAGGGGAGTTTCTCACAAGGCTTGGTATTTTTTAGAGGATCAAACTGTTGGAATGTATACTGAAAGCCTAGCTCTCTTTGTATGAACATTTTATTTTGAAATAAGAATCACATGATCATTGTTTTCATTTTATATATTCATTATATATTTGTGTATATTGTCTAATATTTTACATTGTAGATAACATGGTGCTTGGTGTGGCATAGAAGATCATGTTATCAGTCCCTTGTAAAATATAAGTAAAGGCTCACAACCAAGATGGTTTTGGACAAACCATTGGCATGGTTGTAGTGTAGCTTGGTATTGTTTTGTCTTGAACATAGAGTTACACTAGTACACTTAGGTGTATTGAGTAGGACCGACATAGAGGTGATTCAATATAGTACTAACTACATAATTGAATCGGACCTCGGATATTATATTGTACATGCTCTTAATCCCGATATAATAACGGGCACATGTACTTAGTATTTATTTCTTTGATTTACCAGAGGGTGTGATTTATATGGATTAAATCAATATGCCCGGTAAGTTGGGAAATAGTATTATTTACATGGTGTGTCATTGATTATAGGAGGAAACCGTGTCCTATATATTTGGTTGATGATGTCCCCTTGAGGAGCTCATAAGGTTCATCATGTAAACCCAGCTGGTTGACTTAGTCAACATGATGATAAGGTTGAGTGGTACTACTCGAGGATTTAGATGTTGATTAATTGATGGTCAGTAAATCAATTAATTGACGGACATTCGATATCTTAAACACGGGGAGATTAGGTGTACAAATAATATATGGAGCCCATATTGATTTATGGGGGTTGGTGAGGTAGTTCAATGATGATCCTCTAGTGGAATTGAACATCATTGATGGATCAAGTTTGTGTGGTTCCGATCCATCGGGTGGCCAAGACCCAACTCCTCCTTATGGTCCCTATCGTAGCCTAATATAATCCTTATGAAGTCTAGATCCAAGAATGTAAAACAAAACCTAGAACCAACGGTTGAGATTAAATCCCTAGATCCGATGGTTGGATGAAACCCTAGAACCAACGGTTGGGATTAAATCCCTAGATCCGATGGTTAGGATGAAACCCTAGAATCGACGGTTGGGATTAAATCCCTAGATCCGACGGTTGGGATGAAACCTTAGATCTGAAGGGTGGGATGAAATCCTATATCCGATGGTTGGGATTAAACCCTAGATCCGACGGTTGGGATAAAACCTTAGATCCGACGGTGGAGATTAAATCCCTAGACCCGACGGTGGAGATTAAAGGAGGGTTAAGCCCTATTCTATAAATAGATGCTTAGGGTTGGGCGGCAATAATGATCAAGGATTTGAATTATGAAGTCTAGATCCAAGAATGTAAAACAAAACCTAGAACCAACGATTGGGATTAAATCCCTAGATCCGATGGTTGGATGAAACCCTAGAACCAACGGTTGGGATTAAATCCCTAGATCCGATGGTTAGGATGAAACCCTAGAATCGACGGTTGGGATTAAATCCCTAGATCCGACGGTTGGGATGAAACCCTAGAACCGACGGTTGGGATGAAACCTTAGATCCGAAGGTTGGGATGAAATCCTAGATCCGATGGATGGGATTAAACCCTAGATCCGACGGTTGGGATAAAATCCTAGATCCGACGGTGGAGATTAAATCCCTAGATCCGATGGTGGAGATTAAAGGAGGCTTAAGCCCTATTCTATAAATAGATGCTTAGGGTTGGGCGGCAATAATGATCAAGGATTTGAATTAGAGAATTAGGGTTTGGCTTTTGGAGAAGTGGGCGGCTAGGGTTTGGAGCAAAAGTGGGCGGCAACTTTCTTCTTCCTTCTAGTTGTTGCCGGCGCCCAATTTCCTCCATCAATACTTGGCCGGCGCCCATCATTAAGGCCTTTCTCTTCTTCCTTAGCCGGCGGTTCTCCTTCCATTGGTGGCCGGTGGTCTTCCTCCTTCCTTTCTCCTTGGTGGCCGGCGGCAACTCCTTTACAAGTTGGCCGGCGCATTATCAATTGCTCCTTGGCCGGCGGTTGCACCAAATTCCCTAATTTGGTGGCCGGTTTTAGATAGGAAAGGTATTTGTGAGTTCTTCTCTTTGTTCGCAGCGGACAAGGTAGAGAAGAAAGCGATCTAGAAGGCTTCTACTCGTGGAGGATCTTCGTCCACACGTCGTCCACGAGAAGGATAGGACATACGATAGAAGATCGTAAGGTATAAAGTTATTTTAACTTTATTTACAGATCTTAATATATTATTTAATATTTTGATTATGCATGTGTGTGTATGTAAATATATTGTATAATCATGGACCCCGAAGACAAACACAAAAACCGGCGATCCGTCCGTCGTCTCTTCCGCGGCTAACCAACTAGAAGAGTTGTGTTGCTTGAATAACTAGTTTGTTCAAGAGACCACTCAAGTTGTTAGCACGATGACGAATAGGTTGTGTTAAAGAAGCTCATCCCATCCGGATTGATTCTTTCACTAGTAAAAATTTTAATCCGGGGACATGGGAGCCAATGAGCCTCCGAAGCATCTACCTGCACAAACTTCACCATCTTCCTCCTCCACCGAAATTCCTCATCCTTCCTCCCTCTCCATTCGAAACCCTAAAGCTCTTGGTTGGGGTTCTCAAGGGGGTTTCAAGGGGATTTTTGTTGGGTTTCCGGCACCGCGGCGAGTGTGTGTTCGAACATGTTTCCTAAACATTTCCACAGCGAAAGAAATAAAAAAAATAAATCTAATTTATTACAATACACACACACCACACGCATGCATAATACAACATGTGTAGACATAACCGAAATTTCAAATTTTGCAATAAAAGGAAATTTATACTATGTATACCTGACGTATCACATGTAGCAGGAAAGGAATCAACCGGAGCGATCCTCGCTAGAATCGCCTCTATCCGTATCCATGCCGAGTATCTTTTGGATGACATCACAAAGTCACGGACCTCGTCTTCGTACGAGTTACTAGCCTCGTGTTGAAGACGATATGATCGAGAGAAGATCACAATCCGAATCAAAATTTGGTTCCAAAATGTGTCCTCAAAAACTCGCTTCTCTGGAGAGGTATTTGTCAACCGTTTGACGAATCCTTCATCCTCCACCTATGAGAATTACAAAAGATCGAATCTCCGACAAAGAAGCCACTGTCGGAGCTCCAAACATCGTCCAAATTACGCTCCGACTCAAAGAAAGCAAGCTGTCAAGAAAACTGGACAGCTTGGTGGAGGAGTTTGCGCCGGCCAAAGAGAAGAGGGCCAGCGAGTCCTTGGTCATCGGAGCCAAGGAGGATCACCGGAGGGTCGCCGGAGGATAGCCAGCTGGAGCTTGGATGCCGAAAACAAGCTTGGATGGCGGCACAAGGGTGGGCGGCGCCTAGGGTTGGGCGACAACCACAAGAGGAGAGGGAGAGGGTGGGCGGCAACTATGGGTTGCTTGGATTAGGTTTTCACAAAACCCTTAAGCCCTATTTTATAGAGAACAAATTCTCCTAATGGTTATCGGATCATAACCAAAAGCCCATTAACCCGCTCCATTAATTTAAGTTAAAATAAACCAAACCGATTTGGTATATTTTATGTTAAAACGAACTGAACAAACTTTGGTTCATTCGTTTAAAACAAACCAAACCCCTTTGGTTTATTCTCCACCATTGGATTAGAACCAAACCAATTTGGTTCATCTATCATTTCTTCATAAGACACGGCCCATCCACGCTTCTATTGCGACTGAAATGATTTTATGCTCGCTCCTTGTTTGGTCCAACCAAACCTAGTTTCTCTCTGTCTGAGAATCTCATTCTCAAACTCGTTTTAAATCCTTCGGATTACGCTCATTGTGCATGTGACCAAATATGTTCTTGGTTTATGTTGGTCATCTATAATTAACCATTAATTATAGAAAGATCATGAGTGGCACCTAGTAGTACATCATGATCCCCAATTAATCGAAAAGATCAACGGTTGATCCAGAACTATTTCTGAAACCCTTCAGCAGCTACAATGAATCGTGCCCCATTCCCTTCACTCATCTTATACCCACTTGGTTCAGGACATAGTTTATAGTGTCAGCCCCCACTAGGTTGACTACGTCACACCAAGCCAAAGTATCATTTCCTCATCCTACAGATTCTAGTTACTGTTAGGGCAATTTCTTGCCATGATAAGGTTTTGGTGTGTATGGCAAAGGGTTTAAGTTAGTTTGTTATTGTGATTTGATATGTGCGTTGAAGTCGTGCAGGACTTAGTAATTGGCACATGGAGCCTTGGCGAGTTTCACATCTCATGACTCGGTCCTTGAGTCGGTGAAGGATAGCTTTGTGGAAGCCGTGTGCTTGGAGCATCCGAGGGACCGCCGGACGAGGATCATGGAGTGAAGCCGTAGGAAGTAGACTTCGAGGCAAGAAATGCGAAGGAGCATTGTAGAGTCGTGCGCCTGATGCTGCCGAGGGACATGGCCGCGAACGAAGAGAACATCAAATGCGAGGGATTTCGAGGGATGAGAGTGAGCGAATGTAACCCAGGAAGGGGTAGTAGCTCTTAGGTGAAACTTGGTCTTTTGGCCAAGTGTCGGATGAGTTTTCCCAACACCAGTCGACTGCCATGTCCTGGCAGTCGACTGCTCTGAGTCGATGGTTCTATCGACTGGTTTAAGGAGCTGAATCAAGTTGATCAATCGACTGAAGACATGGGCAGTCGACTGATGGCTTGATCAGTCGACTGCTCATGAGAAGTAGTTGACTAATAGCACTGTGCACGGGCACAAAATGGAGTCGAACTCAAGAGCACTCGACTGATGCGTGTGCCATTGGATGAAATCCAACATGGAAAGCAACCATTATTGGGCAACGACTACAGGACCAGTCGACTGATCGGGGTCATCAGTCGACTGATCCTGTGTCAACGGGAAGAAACCCTCTTCCTCTATAAAAAGGAAGGGTATGGGGCTTTGGGGGGCTAATGCTTCAACTCTAATCTTCTCCCAAAGTGCCATAAACAACTTCCCACTCTTCTTACTTGCTTTTACTTCATTCTTATTGTAAGAAGAGTGATCTTGATTGTAAAGGTTACCTCCACCTAGCTTGGTGTAAAGGAGAGACCATTAGTGGATTGGTTTTGGCAGAGTGATTCACCGAGGACGAATCGGGGACTGTGGATTAGCGGCGTAGCCATGAACCATATTATACTATCTTGTTAGCGTTGTTTGTATTCTTCTTTATTGTTTATTTGCTATTCTTGTTGTTTCCGTTGCACTAATCTTTTGTAGACGAGTAAATTCCATTATCCATCGATCGAGGGATATTCACCCCCCTCTAGTCGGCCACCACAACTACACATTGATCCTACAAGTGGTATCAGAGCAAGTCGCTTGTCGAGGACTAACTGCCGCAACAAGCACTTCATCAAAAGATGGCCGGATCGAACATTCATCTGTCGAAGTTCGAAGGGGAATTCGCTTGGTGGAAGAAGTGAATGGAGGTATTCTTCGAGACTGATTTTGATATTATGCTTATAATGGAAAATGGTTTCAAGTTGTATAGGGATGAAAGGGGTGAACCAATTGAAAAATCACGATGGACTAAGAAGCAAAGAGAGGAGCACCTTGCAAACTCAAAGTCAAAACATCATCTTCTCAATGTGCTCCCTCAACAAGAGATCAACCGGATCGGAGAATATACTAGCGCCAAAGAGATGTGGGAGAAGCTTATAGAACTCCATGAAGGCACATCCGAGGCCAAGCTCGCAAGGAGAGATGTCTTTCGCTCCCAACTCAACAACATTAAACTATAAAAGGGAGAAAATGTACTTTCCTTACATTCTCGTTTCAAGGAAATTATAACCGGTTTGTCAAGTGTAGGTGAGAAACTATCAAACCGGGATATGGTTATGAAGGCTATAGATGCCTTTCCACGATCCTCAAAGTTGAGCTCCATGGTGGACTCCTTCTATATTTCAAAGAATTTAGAAGTGAGCACCTTGGAGGAGTTCTTCTCAACAATGGAGCTCCACGAAACAAGGCTTGAAGGAATACAAGAAGAGCCAAAGTTTTAACCTTCAAGAGGAGTAGCCTTGATGGCACATAAGGGGAAGAAGAAGATAGAGTTTCCCTCCTCCTCTGATGAAGCATCCTCATCTTCCTCCATGGATAGCACGGAAGAAACCTACATGGTAAGGAGGGTAAGGCGTGCTTTAAAAGGGTTTCAATTTAATAAATCTAATGATAAGAGGAGAAGAGCAAGGGGAAAGGTAATTTGTTACAATTGTCAAGGAGAGGGACACATAAGGGACAATTGTCCCCTCCTAAACAAGAGCAAAGAAGAGAGGAAGAAGAAAGAAGAAAAGAAGAAGAAGAAGGGGAGCAAGAAGAAAAAGGAAGAAGAAAAGAAGGCCAAAGAAAAAGGAAAGGCCAAGGCATTCAAAGCAATTCCATGGGATGACTCTTCTTCCTCATCCTCATCCGAAGAAGAAGAACATGTCTACTTCAACCTTGCCCTAATGGTCTTCGACGACTTGGATTGCTCCTCTTCCGAAAATGAAGGATCAAGCTCAAGTGGAGAGAGCTCAAGTGAAGGGGGAGCCTCCTCTACATCCTCATCCGAAGAAGAAGAGAACATGGAAACTATGGTAACTAACCTTTCACCTAGTAAAATAGTTTCTATGATTTCTAGCTTAACTAGGGATTTATTTAGAGTAAAGAAGAAAAATAAGAGCATGCTAGATCAAATTAAGGACTTAAAAAATAAACTAGAAAAAGCATGCTTAAATGAAAATGAAAATATTTCTTCCTGTCATGATGATGCATGCTCACATGAATATATGTCATTTAATGTTAGTGATGCATGTATGAATGAAAATAGGGCCTTAAGGGAAAAGGTATACTATTTGATAAAAGCCCTAGAAAATTTCACTATTGGCTCAAACACTTTGAACATGATCATAGGGAGCCAAAGAGCATGTTTTAACAAAAAAAGGCCTAGGATATAAGGAAAAGAAAAATGAAAAGGCCTATAAATGCCTAATTGCTAGGGGACAAGATAAGAAGAAGGTAATAGCTAGAAAATTGATTCCTAAGGAATTTCTAGTGAACCCCATAGGCAAGAATTTATATTGGGTTCCAAAATCCATCCTTAAGGGTTAGAAAAACCCTAGGATAGTCAACCATATGGACTTGACCTATATCATAATTTGGTTGACTTAGGATGACATGACAACATTTTTGAAATAGTGTTGGGTGATGATAATGTGCCCAAAAATAGATAATAATTCTTAAATAATGATAATTAATGAAATTGTCATGTAAGTTTGCAATCATGATCTATCATCTTGATTTTTGGCACATAGTCATAGGCATTAAGGTTTAAATCACGCTTTAGGTGGTATTTGCTTTAGTATCATGATATAATACCTAATGCATGATTATTATTTGATGAATACATTTTTCTCATGATCATAATGTAAAATTAATTAATATACATCTTTATGATCATGTAGAATGATAGGATGATACTTAACCTTGATAGAATTGCATGAAAATAATGGTTAAGTATGTACAAATACCTCTAGGATGCATCTCACACTCACTATAGGATACTTTGATTGAAAACTTAGCATGAGTGAGATGTTAGGATGATACAAATGTCCACTAATGTCCATGGCATTTAGATGGTCATTTAAGGTATCAAAATAGGAATAATAGACCAATCATGGGGAAGGCTTATGTTTAATTCATAGACATATTGCCCAAAGATCATGGTTGGATATTTCATATGTTTTCAAAACAATTTCTTACTTTAAAATCTATGTGTTCATGTTTTGAAACAATCCAAAGCAAAACTAGGTGTTAAAATGGATACTAACATGCTTAAAAACCTAGTGGTTCTTAAAGCTCATGGATTTTTGGCAAATCCCTGAAAATACGATGATTTCTCATGAAAAACTATTTTTCATTGATAGATATACTTACAAGAAATATGTTCCCCAATATTCATGATTTTTTAAATTTTCTGGAATTTTTAATGCATTTTTGAATTTCGGTCCGAAAATCAGAAATTCCTAAAAATCATGTGCCAGTCGACTGGTAGTCTTAACCAGTCGACTGGTGGCCTGAAAATTAGAACAGCAAAGGGTGAATTCAGTTTTTAAACCAATTTTTGGTATTTTCCTTCTATTATACCTGATGCCATGAGTTTATAACTTAGTATTGATCTTTTTGATGGTGTCAAAGGGGGAGAAATGTTTATGTTTAAGTAAATTATGATAGGGGGAGAAATATGTATGGAGAGTTTCATGGATTAAGGGGGAGTTGCATGTTGATATATCATGTTTATGTTTACATGCTTTCGTACCTTATAAATTTCTATCAAATGTTTTTACCTAACTTAAACGGATTGCCACACATCAAAAAGGGGGAGATTGTTAGGGCAATCTCTTGCCATGATAAGGTTTTGATGTGTATGGCAAAGGGTTTAAGTTAGTTTGTTATTGTGATTTGATATGTGCATTGAAGTCGTGCAGGACTTAGTAATTCGCACATGGAGCCTTGGCGAGTTTCACATCTCATGACTCGGTCCTTGAGTCAGTGAAGGATAGCTTTGCGGATGTCGTGCGTTTGGAGCATCCGAGGGACTGCTGGACGAGGAGCTTAGAGTGAAGCCGTAGGAAGTAGACTTTGAGGCAAGAAATGCGAAGGAGCATTGCAGAGCCGTGCGCCTGATGCTACCGAGGGACATGGCCGCTAACGAAGAGAACTTCAAAGGAGAGGGATTTCGAGGGATGAGAGTGAGCGAATGTAACCTGGGAAGGGGTAGTAGCTCTTTGGTGAAACTTGGTCTTTTGGCCAAGTGTCGGATGAGTTTTCTCGACACCAGTCGACTGCCATGTCATGGCAGTCGACTGATCTGAGTCGATGGTTCGATCGACTAGTTTAAGGAGATGAATCAAGTTGATCAGTCGACTGATGTCATGGGCAGTCAACTGATGGCTTGATCAGTCGACTGCTCATGAGGAGTAGTCGACTGATAGCACTGTACACGGGCACAGAATGGAGTCGAGCTCGAGAGCACTCGACTGATGGTTCATCAGTCGACTGATGGTAGGATCAGTCGACTGATGCCTGTGCCGTTGGATGAAATCCAACGTGGAAAGAAGCCGTTATAGGGCAACGGCTAAAGGACCAGTCGACTGATCGGGGTCATCAGTCGACTGATCCTGTGTCAACGGGAAGAAACCCTCTTCCTCTATAAAAAGGAAGGGTATGGGGCTTTGGGGGGCTAATGCTTCAACTCTAATCTTCTCCCAAAGTGCTATAAACTTCTTCCCACTATTCTTAATTGCTTTTACTTCATTCTTATTGTAAGAAGAGTGATCTTGATTGTAAAGGTTACCTCTGTTGGGTTTCCGGCACCGTGGCGAGTGTGTGTTCGAACATGTTTCGTAAACATGTGCACAGCGGAAGAAATAAAAATAATAAATCTACAATTATTACAATACACACATCACACGCATACATAGTACAACATGTGTAGACATAACCATAAATTTAAATTTGCAATAAAAGGAAATTTAACTACGTATACCTTTCGTATCACGTGTAGCGGAAACGTCATCAATCGGAACGATCCTCGCTAGAATCGTCTCTATCCGTATCCACGCCGAGTATCTTCGGGATGACTTCACAAAGTCACGAGCTTCGTCTTCGTACGGGTTAATAGCCTCGTGTTGAAGACGACGTGATCGAGAGAGGATCACGATCCGAATCCAAAGACGAGTCCTCAAAACTCGCTTCTTCGAAGAGGTATTCGTCAACCGTTTGACGAATCCTTCATCCTCCACCTATGAGGATTACCGGAGATCGAATCCCCAGTAAGTAAGGCGTTGTCGGAGCTCCAAACATCGTCCAAATGATGCTCCGATGAGAAGAAAACAAGCTGTCCATAAAACTCGACAGCTTTGGTGGAGGAGTAGGCGTCTGAGTGTCTTCCTCCATATCGGATGAGTTTGTTTTGCGGATCACTAGGTCAAATATGGTTATAGGAAGTTATTTAGGAGTGTGTGTACTTCCCCATCGGAAGGCACATAATCCGAGGTAATTCCCTTAGTATCAGGTAATGGTGAACACTTAGATGCAAATAAAATATTCTCCCCATCGGAGTCACTGCTTTTATTTGTAGGGCCGAAGATGAACCAACTATTAATTTTATTTGTCAAAAATTAAGGTTGACAAGATAATAAAATTAATGGGTAACCCTCGTATTACAAATGTAGAATTCGTATACGTCCACACTATCGTGACATATGATATTCTCGATGTTTTGAGGTGTTGGTTGATTTTAAAATTTTATTGTTTGGGGAATCAATAATTTTTTGAAATCTAAATGTTTTTGATCTATGTGATTCTTAGGCTTCTTCAAAATGACTTTCAACCCACTTGCTATGATTCTAAAGGAAAATAAACTTACTGGACCTAACTATGTGGATTGGAAAAGGAATCTGGACATAGTCTTGACTGTTGAGGAGTAGTATGTACTTCTCGATGAGTGTCCTCCTAATCCTACGGATGATTCTGCGGAAAAGGAGAAATAGAGTTATAAGAAATAGATCAATGCTGATGAGATGGCACGGTGTTACATTTTGGCTTCTATGTCAAATGTATTGCAACATCAGCATCAGGCCATGACTACTGCTTATGACATGATTCTCAATCTCAAGGAACTTTTCAGACACCAGAATTAGGCTGCTATGCAAGAAGCCATTAGAAACTTAATGATGACCACCATGGTTGAGGGAACACCCGTGAGGGATGATGTTCTCAAGATGATGACTCATTTGAATGAGCTGGAAGTCCTTAGAGATGAGATCGATGGGGTAACCCAGGTCAATATCATTCTCTTATCTCTACCTAGGAGTTTTGAGCAGTTTTGCTTGAACTACAACATGAATAAGAGGTTGTATTTGTTGGCGGAACTTCTGACAGAACTCCAGGTGTAAGAGGGGCTTTTTCGTCAGAGTTTTCAGGTTTTGGTTGCCCAGAAGGTTTCTACTTCTAAGTCAAAAGGCAAGAAGAAGAAGAAACATGGTGCAGCGAAGGTGGTGGGAGGATCTCAGGGAGGGGTAAAGAAGTCGAAAGGCAAGTGCTTCACTTGCAAGCAGACTGGACATTGGAAGGTTGACTGCCCCAACAGGAAGTAGAACAATGGTATATCTTTTGGTCTAGTCATTGAAACATGTTTAGTGGTGTTATCTACTGGCACCTGGTGTGTAGATACGGGAGCCACTGATCATATATGCAATACTTTTTAGGGATTTTAGGAAACCAGATTACAAGCTAAGGAGGAGATTACCATCTACATAGGCAATGCTACTAAGGTGGCGGCTATTGTAGTGGGAGATGATTATTTATCTTTTGATAGGAATAAAACTTTGGTTCTGAGATATTTCCTTTGTGTACCTTCATTTAGAAATAATTTGATTTTAGTTTCTAAATTATTTTTGGATTTATATTCTATTTCCTTTAATAACAGAGTTATTATAAAAAGGAATAGAGAGATTATCTATTCTGGTGCATTGGTAGGAAATTTTTATACTCTTGTACCAAAGGCTCCCACGATGCAAATAGAATAAATAACTCATCTTCTAAATCTAATAAGAGAAAAAAACCTTCAAAAACTAACCAAACGTATCTTTGGCATCTAAGGTTAGGTAATATTAACCTAAGCTATCAACCTTTGGGTTCATTAATGATGGAAGATTTCCCAACCTGTGAATCTTACTTAGAAGGTAAAATGACCAAGAGGCCTTTTAAGGACAAGGGGTATAGAGCTAAAGATGTGTTGGAATTGGTTCATTCTGATTTTTGTGGTCCTATGTCTATCTAGGCTAGTGGTGGATTTGAATACTTAGTCTCTTTTATAGATGATTATTCAAGATATGGATACATTTACTTGATGCGCCGCAAGTCTGAATGCTTTGAAAGGTTCAAACAATTCAAGGTTGATGTGGAGAAACGTCAAGGTAAAAGTATCAAGACACTACGATCTGATCGTGGTTGTGAGTACCTCTTAGGAGAGTTTAGGAGTTACTTATCAGAGGATACAATTAAATTCCAACTGTCTGCACCTGGTACACCCCAACAGAATGGTGTGGCAGAGCAAAGGAATAGGACTCTTATGGAGATGGTTAGATCGATGATGAGTTATTCTGAGTTACAAGATTTGTTCTGGGGGTATGCTCTGGATATGACAGTGTATATTCTAAACTTGGTACCATCTAAATCTGTACCTTCTACTCCCACAGAATTGTGGACTTGGCGAAAGCCTAGTTTGAGACATATTCGGATTTTGGGAGTCCAACACATGTGCTGAAGGTAGATGCTGGTATGTTGGAACCTTTTACAGAAGTGCGCTTGTTCGTAAGCTATCCTAGAGGAACTAAAGGTGGTTTGTTCTATAGTCCTAGAGATCAGAGGGTGATCGTTAGCACGAATGCCCGATTTTTAGAGGAAGACTATGTGATGAACCACAAGCCATTAGCAAGATTGTTTTGGAGGATTTGAGAGGGGAAGTCACTACTTCAGTACTAACGGTACAAGAGGACATACCACAAGTGACCGCACCGCGTGTCACAGAGGATACACAGGTGATACCTCATCGTAGTGAGAGGGTTGTTAGATAACTTGAGAGATTTATGTTCTTGGGAGAATCTTCTGATTTGATTCGTGGTGAACATTAATCTGATCCCTGGACATATGATGAGGCAATCCAATATAAAGATGCAGTATCTTGGCAAAGGGCGATGAATTCTGAGATGGAATCTATGGATTCGATCAGGTTTGGGAGCTAGTAAAACCACCCAATAGTGTAAAAACAATTTGATGCAAGTGGATCTACAAAAGAAAGAGAGGAACAGATGGAAAGGTTGATACCTTCAAAGCAAGGCTTGTTGCAAAAGGGTATACTCAGAAAGAGGGTATCGATTATGAGGAGACCTTTTCGCGGGTAGCCATGCTTAAGTCTATCCGGATTCTCTTATCTATTGCTGCTCATATGAATTATGAGATTTGGCAGATGGATGTCAAGACAGTTTTCCTTAATGAAAGTCTTGAAGAAAATATCAATATGGAGCAACCAGAGGGATTCATTGCAAAAGGCAAAGAGCTGTTGGGAGGGGAAACTTCGCTTCCCACTTCAACTCGGTCGCTTGTTCATGGCGATCCCTTCTACGTCCCTGGATAAATAATTTATCCTTGACAAGAGGGATTGCCCAAGCAACCTTGTCATCGTCGTGCTATTCGATTAGAGTGGTCACTTTAACAAACTTGTTGTTCAAGCGACCAACTTCTATTCTACGAATAGCCACGGAATAGATGATGTACGGATCGCCGAGTTTTCTGTTTATGTTCGGGGACCAAGTTATATTAGCCACATACATAAAGTAAACAACCACATACAACATGCATATAATTGGAAAACAATTATAGACATATACAAAAGAAGACTAATCAAAATAAACAAGATTATACCTCTTGTTATATCTCTTGATCTTCTATTTTATGTCCTTCCTTTTTTTGGACATCGTGTGGGTGATGATCTTCCAAAACTTGAAGCCTCCTAGATCACCAATCTTCCTTTCTTTGTTTATTCCGAACAAAGGAAGATCATAAAACAAAACACTTCTTCCTATCTTGAACCGGCCACCGAGTCAATAGACTCGATGTTGCCGCCAGCCAAGGAAGAGAACATGGAGTATAGGAACCAGCCAAAAGAGAATCAATGAGGGTGATGGGCATCGGCCAACACTTGGAGAAGAAAAGGGAAACCAATCTTCACCTTGTAGCCGCCCAAAACCCTAACCCTAGCTCTCCTAATTGCTGGCCAAGGAAGAGGGGAAGAAGAATTGGTTGAGCACCGGCCAAAGTATAGGGAAGAAGGATAGTTTGCCGGCCAAACCATAGGAAGAAGAAGAAAGGTCCTCCTCCACTTGTTGCCGCCCACCCCAACACCAAAACCCTAACCGCCTACTCCTAATCCTAACCTAATTAGGATTGCTTGCCGCCCAAGGGAAGCAAACCCTAATCCTCATCCATCAAGTTGCCGCCAAAGCCTTAGTCATATATTTATAGAGTTGGGCTTAAGACTCTTTTAAATCTCTACCATTGGTTCTAGGAATTTAATCTCAACCGTTGGATCTAGAGATTTAATCTCAACCGTCGGATCTAGAGATTTAATCTCTATCGTTGGATCTAGAGTTTTGTTTTCATCCATTGGATCTAAGCTTTATGAGGTATTAATAGGCTACAATAGGGACCATGAGGAGGAGTTGGATCTTGGCCAACCAATGGATCAAGCCCACATAAAGTCCGATCCATTAATGATTATCCATTCCACTAAAGGATTATCATTGATCTACCTCACCGACCCCCATAAGTTAATATGGGCTCCATATATTATTTGTATATTTTCTCCTCGTGTTTAAGATCTCGAATGTCCATCGATTAATTAATTTACTGACCATTAATTAATCCACATCTAACTCCATGAGTAGTACCACTCAACCTTATTATCTTGCCGGACCAAGTCCACCTGTAGGGTTTACATGATGAACCTTATGAGCTCCTCAAGGGGAACATTATCATCCTAATATATAAGACACGATTTCCTCTATAATCAACGACACACCAAATAAATGATACCATTTCCCAACTTACCGAGCCTATCGATTTAAGCTATAAATCTCGCCCATTGGTAAATCAAAGAAATGAATACTAAGTATATGTGCCCGTTATTATATCGGGATTAAGAATATGTAAAATATAATATCCGAGGTCGAATTCGATTATGTAGTCAATAATAAATCGAATTACCTCTAAGTCGGTCCTGCTCAATTCACACAAAGTGTACTAGTGTGATTCTATGGTCATGACAAACCAATACCAAATCACACTACAACCATACCAATGGTTTGTCCAAAACCATCTTGGTTGTGAGCCTATACTTATACTTTACAAGGAGCCGATAACATGATCTCCCGTGTGACACCACACACCATGTTATCTACAATGTAATGTATTAGACAATATGCATAACCATAAAAGTATGCAAATAATGATCATGTGATTCTTATTTCAAAAATAAAGATGTTCATACAAAAGATAGACTTTTCAGTATACATCACACAAGAGCATCTTGTGTGCAAGCTTAATCGATCCATTTATGGATTGAAGCAAGTTTCAAGATCTTGGAACATCCACTTTGATGAGGTAATCCTGTCATATGGATTTATTCAAAGTCCGGATGTATTTTGTGTATACAAGAGATGTGACAGAAACGTAGTAACATTTTTTGTACTATACGTATATGATATTTTGCTCATTAGAAACAATGTGAAAGTGTTGTCAGATGTAAGGGTTTGGTTGTCCAAACAGTTTGATATGAAGGAAGTTGGAGAAGTGGGACACATCCTTGGGATCATGGTTATAAGGGATCGCAAGAAAAGGATGTTGTGCTTATCTCAAGCTTCATACGTAGACACTATTTTGGCTTGTTGTAGCATGAAGAACTCTAAGAAAGGGTTTTTTACCTTTTAGGCATGGAGTACCTTTATCTAAAGAGATGTTCCCTAGAACATCAAAGGAGATAGAGGAGATGAAGGTGGTTCCTTATGTTTCGGTGATAGGAAGCCTCATGTATGCTATGTTATGTACAAGGTCGGATATCTGCTTTGCCATGGGTATGGTTAGCAGATATTATAGTAATCTAGGACATGGGCATTGGATTGCGGTAAAGCATATATTAAAGTACTTGAGAAGGACTATGGATTATATGGTGGTATACCAGGCAGATCAATTACTCCCTGTGGGTTACACAGATTCTGACTTCCAATCATATAGGGATTACAGTAAGACTACCTTGGGTTTTGTGTTTACTTTGAGAGGTGGAGCCATTGTATGGAAAAGAGTCAAGCAGAAATGCATGGCAGACTCTACCATGGAAGGTGAGTATGTGGCAGCCTCTGAGGCAGCCAAAGAAGTTGTATGGCTCAGGAACTTCTTGATGGACTTGGATCTGATTTCTGATTTATCCAGAACTATCACAATTTATTTAGATAATAGTGGTACAGTTGCAAACTCGAAGGAACCATGATCCCATAAGGGAAGTAAACACATAGAGTGCAAGTACCACCTGATACGAGAGATCGTAAAGTGAGAAGAAGTTGTTGTCGCCAAGATTGCATCATAGGATAACCTGACATATCCTTTCACTAAGGGCCTTCCAGCGAGAGCTTTTGATAGGCATGTGGAGGGAATGAGAATTAGATGTATGACACTTTGATGGTAGCATAGTCTTTTAGTATAAGTGGGAGATTGTTGGGATGCATATTGAAAGCCTAGCCTTTGTATGAACATCTTCATTTTGAAATAAGAATCACATGATCATTGTTTGCATTTTATATTTATTATATGTGTGCATCTTGTCTGATACTTTACATTGTAGATAACATGGTGTATGGTGTCACACAGAGGATAATGTTATCAGTTCCTTGTAGAGTATAAATAGAGGCTCACAACCAAGATGGTTTTGGACAAACCATTGGTATGGTTGTAGTGTAATTTTGTATTGGTTTTTCTTGACCATGAATTACACTAGTACACATTGTGTTTATTGAGCAGGATCGACGTAGAGGTGATTCAATTTATTGCTGACTACATAATTGAATCGGACCTCAGATATTATGGTGTACATGCTCTTAATCCCGATATAATAACCGGCACATGTACTTAATAAATATTTCTTTGATTTACCAATGGGCAAGATTTATGGATTAAATCGATAGGCCCGGTAATTTTGAAAATGATATTATTTATATGGTGTGTCGTTGATTGTAGGAGGAAACTGTGTCCTAGGTATTAGGATGATGATGTCCCCTTGAGGAGCTCATAAGGATCATCATGTAAACCCTGCAGGTGGACTTGGTCCACCATGATGATAAGGTAGAGTGGTACTACTCATGGAGTTAGATGTTAATTAATTAATTGTCAATAAATTAATTAATTAACGGACATTCGATATCTTAAAAATGGGGAGATATTTGTACAATTAATATATAGAGCCCATTTTTAATTATGGGGGTTGGTGAAGTAGATCAATGATAATCCTCTAGTGGAATGGATTATCATTAATGAATCGGATTTTATGTGGGTCGGATCTATTAGGTGGCCAAGATCCAACTCCTCCTCATGGTCCCTATTGTAGCCTATTAAAACCCTCAAGAAGCCTAAATCAAATGGACACGATTAAAAGGAGGTTTGGACAAAATCTATAAATAGGTTACAAGGCTTGGGTGGCAAGTGAGAATTATCCTTCTAGGGTTTTGGGTGCTAGGGTTTGGAGTGGTTGGGTGGCAAGCATTGGTTTGGCTTCTCCCTTAGGACCGGCGACAACCAAGAAGAGGATTAGGGTTTTTATCTTTTCCTTTTCTCTTGGCCGGCTCCTCCTTCTCCTCTCTTAGGGCGGCACCTTCTTCCCTCAAGTCTTGTCCGGCGGCAACAAGAGTTAGGGTTTCTTCCCTTGGAGCTCTTGGCCGGCGCCCTCCCCTCTCCCTCTCCTAGGGTCGGCGGCAACCTCTCTTGGTGATTTGTGGTCGGCTCAAGCAAGGAGAAGAAGGGAGTTTGTTCTTCCCTTGTTCGGAGCGAGCAAGGAAGGGAAGATACATGATCTAGGAGGCTTCAACTCTTGGAAGATCGTTGCCCACACAATGTCCGAGAGGATAATAGGTGATGCAATAGAAGATCAAGAGGTAAACAAGAGGTATAATCTTGTTTGTTTTGATTTAAGTTCTTTTGTATTATGTATGTGGTTAATTTACTTGGACCCCGATGATAAACAAAAAAACTGGCAATCCGTACATCATCTATTCCGTGGATAATCGAGGAAAGAGTTAGGTTGCTTGAACAACAAGTTTGTTCGAGCAACGACTCAAATTAAGTAGCACGATGATGGATCAGTTGCTTGGGTAATCCATCTTCGTTTGGATTAATTTTTTTAATCCGGGGGCGTATGATTGGATCGCCATGCACAAGAGACCGAGGCGAAGTGAGAAGCGAAGCTTCGACCTTCAAGAGGATCATTCCTAAGGCTATGGAAAAGGGGAAGTTCTTCATCTCACAAAAACCCTAGCGGTATATTAGTAAGATAGCAAGAGAATGTAAGTATTTCTCACTTGCAGTATAAATAGCTATTCGATTGTTTTATCTAACTTATTTTTCCAAGTTTTATTTAGATTATGTGTTTTGTTTAGATTTATAGGCATTATAGGTATATTTCTTTGGAAGCAAGACATAAGATCGTAAGGATGCTTTCCCTACGAGTTTTGGGGACGAAGAGCATGATTAAATATCTTGAAAGACTTCCTATATGAGTTTTTGGAGTATGATCATGTTAAATGTTTGTTATATGGCAAAATCAATAGGTTATATATATAGAAATTATTTTACTTTAAAGTGGCATGTACTGGGCCCTTAGATCGCCCACAGGCCCTAGACCTCGCTTTGTAAGTTGCCATAATAAGTTCGGTGGCTAGCTACCCCGAATTTCATTAGGGTTGCGTGCAAATTGGTACTATGCCGGGATGCCCAAACAAGGGATGTTTACTGATTCCTTTGGTTAACTTTAGAAACCATATATATATATATGGTTTCTAAAGTTAACCAAAACACAAGGTTTACAAGCTTAAGTATATCTCATGTACATGTTTCTACAAGTGAAGCATATTTCAAAATCATGTATTGCAAGTTGTGTATTTCAAGTTCATGCAATGTGTCATGTACAAATGTTTCTATATGATTAATGCAGAAAGTTCATGCATTTCAAGTTGAATCATTGTGTTATGTACAACTATTTCTAAATATTAAATGCAGAATTTAATTAATGGGAAGTATGTGCATATGTTTGCATGCAAGTATTCTAATAGCATGTTTTTCTTATAATGCAATGTTATGTGAGAATAGGATGTACTTACTAAGCTTCATTGCTTATAGTTTACATTCCTTATACTACAGATAAAGGTAAAGTAAGGCTTGAGTAAGAGGAGGCAGTGGATGAAGTGCTTGAAGGGAAAACGATGTGTTTCCTGCTTCGTCGCTTCGGTCGCTTGTGCATGGTGATCCTACCTCACGTCCCCGGATTAAAATTTTATCTACTAAAACAAATACAGACGGAGATGGATTACCCAAGCAACTGATTCATCATTGTGCTTCTCGATTTGAGTGGTTGCTTGAATAAACTTGTTGTTCAAGCAACCTAACTCTTTTCCTCGATTAGCTACGGAATAGATGATGTACGGATCACTGGTTTTTGTGATTATCATTTGGGTCCATGTCAACTAACAACATACAAATACAAAAGAACTATAATCAATATTAAACAAGATTATACCTCTTGTTTTACCTCTTGATCTTCTATTGTATTCCTATCCTCTTCTTGAACGTCATGTGGGCGACGATCTTCCAAGAATTGAAGCCTCCTAGACCACGTATCTTCCCTTTCTTACTCGCTCCGAACAAGGGAAGAAAACTCTGCCTTCTTCTCCTTGCTTGCGCCGAACACAAAGAACCCTCTTCTCCATGCTTGTGTCGACCACCACAACTCCAAGAGTTGGTGTCCGCCGGCCCTAGGAGAGGAATGGAATCTTGTTTCCGCCGACCCTAGGAGAGGGAGAAGGTGGAGGAGCGCCGACCTTAAGAAAAGAGGAGGAGGTGCCATCCAAACCTCCAAGAGAAGAAGCCAAACCCTAACTCTTGTCGCTGACCCTAAGGAAGCAAACCATAGCATCCAACCTTTCCGCCCAACTCTCCAACACCAACCTAAAAGGATTATGCTTAGGTCTAGGTTTCATGAGGTATTTATAATAGGCTACAAAAGGGACCATGAGGAGGAGTTGGATCTTGGCCATTCATTGGATCCAAACCACATAAAACCCGATCCATAAATGTTGATCCATTTAACTAGAGGATCATCATTGATCTACCTCACCAACCGCCAAAAATAAATATGGGCTCCACATATTATTTGTACAAAATATCTCCCCGTGTTTAAGATATCGAATGTCCATTAATTAATTAAAATAATAACAATTTAATTAATTAATATCTAACTCCATGAGTAGTACCACTCATCCTTATTATCGTGTTGGACCAAGTCCACCTGCAATATTTACATGATGAACTTTATGAGCTCCTCAAGAGGACATCATCATCCTAGTATATCGGACACGGTTTCCTCCTATAATCAACAACACACCATGTAAATAGTATTATTTCCCAACTTACCATGCCTATCGATTTAATAGATAAATCTCGCCCATTGGTAATGTAGCGCCCGCCCTTATCTGCTCTCAGGGCGGCGCTACTTGGGTCTATATATTTTTTTTTTATTAGCATACTACATATGGAACCGTTCAAAGTCTACATGCTTGAACAGGTTATCATAACTGAAATCTTCTTTGGCACATGCATCACCTATCTTATTCATCATTAGCATGACCACATATCTTATCTTATTTCATAACATGCATAGCGAAAGGATTCGTTCATGAGTTCTAACATGTCGAACCTCTTAAATTAAGGGATACTCATTAAACACAAGTCTTATAAGCGGAAGCAATGTCTTAAATTGTTCTTAGAGCATATAAATATAAGCAGATAGTGTAGGGTCTTCTTTCACCATGCCACTATCACACACGCACATGGCCCCTCCTGCCACTCCCTCTAGTGCAGACTTCCTTTATCTGCAGTATATGGACAACATAAACTATAAGCATATAGCTTAGTAAGATCCTTGCCTACTCAAAAACCACGATTTCATCAAACTATTAGAACATGAGCATGGCATAGAAAATGACCTAAGCATTTCATAGCAACACTAATCAACAACATATCCGTAATAGTACAAAAGAACTAAGCATTGCATAGAATTGTTCATAAGGTGTTAAGCATAATTAATCTAAGCAGGCATACTTTGAACATGAGCGTTATAAGCTGCATAAACTAAGCGTGCATGAAAGAACATAATCATAAGCATTTGGTTAACTTGAACATAAACATTTGTAATAACATAAACCCTAATCATGCAGGGAGGAACATAGTCGCAAGTATTCTTAACCTTACCCTTAACCTTCACCACATCATAAATTCTAAACTAGCATAAAGTACATAGTCACCACATACTTAGACTTAACTCTAAACATCATAACTTCATAACATCTAGCATGCGTAAGAACCTAGTTAAGTAAGCATTGAGCATTTAACATAAGCATACACAATATCATAAAAGTCTTTTCTTTTCAAAACATATACTTATAAATTACTTCAATATCATCATAACTTCATAACATCTAGCATGCATAAAGAACCTAGTTCGTAAGCATTGAGCATTTAACATAAGCATACACAATATCATAAAAGTCTTTTCTTTTCAAAACATATACTTATAAATACTTCAATATCATCATAACTTCATAACATCTAGCATGCATAAAGAACCTAGTTAAGTAAGCATTGAGCATTTAACATAAGCATACACAATATCATAAAAGTCTTTTCTTTTCAAAACATATACTTATAAATACTTCAATATCATCATAACTTCATAACATCTAGCATGCATAAAGAACCTAGTTAAGTAAGCATTGAGCATTTAACATAGGCATACACAATATCATAAAAGTCTTTTCTTTTCAAAACATATACTTATAAATACTTCAATATCATCATAACTTCATAACATCTAGCATGCATAAAGAACCTAGTCGTAAGCATTGAGCATTTAACATAGGCATACACAATATCATAAAGTCTTTTCTTTTCAAAACATATACTTATAAATACTTCAATATCATCATAACTTCATAACATCTAGCATGCATAAAGAACCTAGTTCGTAAGCATTGAGCATTTAACATAGGCATACACAATATCATAAAAGTCTTTTCTTTTCAAAACATATACTTATAAATACTTCAATATCATCATAACTTCATAACATCTAGCATGCATAAAGAACCTAGTTCGTAAGCATTCAGAGCATTTAACATAAGCATACACAATATCATAAAAGTCTTTTCTTTTCAAAACATATACTTATAAATACTTCAATATCATCAAAACTTCATAACATCTAGCATGCATAAAGAACCTAGTTCGTAAGCATTCAGAGCATTTAACATAAGCATACACAATATCATAAAAGTCTTTTCTTTTCAAAACATATACTTATAAATACTTCAATATCATCATAACTTCATAACATCTAGCATGCATAAAGAACCTAGTTCGTAAGCATTCAGAGCATTTAACATAGGCATACACAGTATCATAAAAGTCTTTTCTTTTCAAAACATATACTTATAAATACTTCAATATCATCATAACTTGTTTGGGGGGCCCCAGGTTAAGTACCACATAATGCGCGTTCCCTAATAGGTCAGTAGCGAGCCACCGATCTATTAGAGCAAGACCTCTTACGTCTTACAGGCAAGACCTCTTACGTCTTCTTGTGTCCCTATGGATTTGATTAACGACCACCCGGTCGGGTACTTAACCTCTTGCAAAGTAAAATACTTAATTCTTTTCTTTTGACATAATATAAAGAATGCTCTTGATCCCCATCATAAGAAGGAAGCATCTTGATCTTATCTTGACATAAGGAGAGCTCTTGATCCCTACTTGAAAGGAAGCATCTCCATCTTATCTTATCATAAGGAGAGCTCTTGATCCCTACTTGAAAGGAAGCATCTCCATCTTATTTTATCATAAGGAGAGCTCTTGATCCCTACTTGAAAGGGAAGCATCTCCATCTTAGTCATTTTATAAGGACACATGCATTCATAACATAAGAGTACCCTAAAGGGGTCCTAAAGCATAAACGGGTTCATCACATAAGCATGTTTCATGACATATTGCATCGTAAACATGAAGCATATTTCCTAAGAATATTCATGACATATTAAATCACAAAACATATTCTTCACCTAGGTATATTTCATGGCACAATACTCCATAACTTGAAGCACATTCCTGAAGCATATACATGGCATATTACTTCACACAACATGTTCATCATGGCATATTACATCATAACAGGAAGTATATCTCCTAAGCTTATTCATGGCATATTAAATCGTAAAACATGCTCATCACATAGCCTAATTTCATGTTGCATTGAATCATAACATATTCATCACCCAAGCAAAGTTCATGTCATATTAAAAACTATACACATAGCACAATTACATATAGGGTGTTTTCATGAAACCCTAACCCTAAAACCATGGGTTGGCCGAAAATTGTATGGGGGCTCAAGCTTAGGTTTGGTCCCCAAAAATTCATCCATAAAGCATTATAACCTAGCTTAGCATCATGAGGGATATTTTCATGCAACCCTAACCCTAATTACCTAGGGTGGCCGAAACCTACAAGGGGCTCAACTAGGGTTCTTGCCACCTAATATTCATTCATGAGCATTATCATCTAGCATAGCATCATTAGGGATATTTTCATACAACCCTAACCCTAATTACCTAGGGTGGCCGAAACCTACAAGGGGCTCAACTAGGGTTCTTGCCACCTAATATTTATTCATGAGCATTATCATCTAGCATAGCATCATTAGGGATATTTTCATGCAACCCTAACCCTAATTGCCTAGGGTGGCCGAAACCTACAAGGGCCTCATCTTGGATGGTGGATACCCAAGGGTCTTACTTGAAACATACCAACCAAGAATATCACTTTAGGATCAAGTTCATGCTAACCCTAAAATCTTGGGGGTGGCCGAACCATATAGGGTCATCACCTTTGCACTTTGGTCTCCTAAAGGTATCTACTTGAAACATATCACCCATAAAAACCTCCCTTAGTAGCATTTTCATGAATCCTAGCCCACCAACTTAGTTGGCCGAAACTTATAAGGCTACAATTTCATATTTCTTCCAAGCAACCAACCCTATCAAACTAATATACTGCAGGTGAGGGGAAAACTTACTTCCTTCGCTTTGCTTGGGGAGATGACCTAATGGAGGTCACCTAGCTCTCTCCTAGCTTGCAAGGAGCTCTCGGCCAAAGGAGGAAGAAGAGCTTGGGGTTTCGGTGAGAATGAAGAGAAGAGGAAGAAGGAAGGAAGAAGTGGCCAAGTGGATCTTCTCTCTTCTTTATAAAGGGGAGGAAGAGAAGTTTCTCTTCTCCTTGTCAAGCCTCTTCATTTACCCTCCTCCCATTTATCTATAGGTTCCCCCTTTCCTCTAATGATATGATTCTATTGGGCTTATGGTTAGTGGGTGCATCTATAAGGCTTGGCTATCTCTAGAGGTGGGGGGTTCAATTCCTAGGCTTTGCATCTCTTTTTGGCTTATTTTCTTTTATTTCTCCAAAAAGGCCTACATAAAGCCCATCCTCATAAAGCCAAAAATTCTCGTAAAGTTGCTAGAATTTCACGGGTGTTACAATCCCTCATACCTTGTAAAAGTTTCGTCCTCGAAACTTAAAACAATTCCGGGTACTTCTGCCTTATGTCCTCCTCGCGTTCCCAAGTAGCCTCCTCATATTGCAGTGCCACAGGACCTTCACTAAGGGCACCTCTTTGTTCCTTAGTCTCTTGACATCTCGGTCTAGTATCTGGATAGGCCGACTTTCGATACTCAGGTCCTCTTGAACGTGTACAATTTGTGGCTCGATCACTTGGTCCGCTCTGGATATGCATTTCTTGAGCATAGAGACATGGAACACGTTGTGTATAGCCGACATCTCTTGGGGCGACATGCGCCACCTTGCCCACTCTCTGTGATATCGGATAGGGTCCTACGTAACGTGGATTCAGTTTACCCTTCCTTCCGAATCTCATCACTCCCTTCATAGGGGTCACTCTGAGGAATACCAGGTCCCCGACTTTGAACTCTAACGGTCTACGCCGCATATCCGCATAGCTCTTTTGTCGGCTCTGAGCAGTTTCGATTCTCTGACGAATATTCTATATAGCGCGGGTGGTATTGTCAATAATATCGGCCTGAAGACCCATTTCCCTCCTTTCACCACCCTCGTACCAACAGATAGGAGACCTGCATCTTCTCCCGTATAGAGCTTCATAGGGTGCCATTCCAATGGTAGCCGTAGTATTGTTGTAAGTAAGCAAATTCGCGAGCACAAATATCGACACGGCTCCTTAAAGTCTAGAGCACAGGCCCGCAGCATATCTTCCAGCACCTGGTTCACTCTTTCCGTCTGACCGTCGGTCTGAGGATGAAACGCAGTGCTGAATCTCAACTTAGTGCCAAGAGCCTTCTGAACACATTCCCAGAGATGGGAGGTAAAAGCAGCCATCCGGTCGGAAATAATAGCCTTAGGCACTCCATGTAATTTGATAATTTCCTTGACATATAATTGAGCTAGTGCTCAAGAATAGGTCATCTTGATTGCCGGAAATGGGCGGACTTTGTCAACCTGGTCTATGATTACCCATATAGCATCGTAACCATTTGTCGTTCTAATCCGAGATGAAATCCATGGAAATTTCTTCCCATTTCCACTCGGGAATCAGATATTGACGCAGTAATCCCGGGTTTACGGTGTTCCGCCTTCACCTTCCGGGCAGTCGACAGGTGTTGACGTACTGAGCCACATCCCTTTTCATGCCAGACCACCAAAATTTATCCCTTAAGTCCTGATACATTTTATTAGATCCAGGATGCATGGTATAAGGTGTTCCATGGGATTCCTCGAGTATCTTCTTCCGTAACTCCGGATCGTTCGGAATGCATAGGCGATCCCGGAAGTATAATAATCCGCCGTCGGTGATGCGGAATCCATTATCCCTTCCTTCCAGTACTTCTTGTTTGAACTTCTGGATGTCTGAATCACCATCTTGCTTTCCCTTTATATCGTCGAACAGCGTCGGCGTTATAGTCATGGTGGAAAGTTGCCCAGAAATGATTTCTATTCCGTAATTCATTACTTCCCTTTTCAGGGGTTGAGATAGCATCGATAAGGACATCAAAGCGGCACCGGACTTTCTGCTAAGCGCATCTGCCACCTTGTTGGCCTTTCCTGGGTGATAGAATATCTCACAATCATAATCTTTGACTAGCTCCAGCCATCTGCGTTGTCTCATGTTTAGGTCTTTCTGGGTAAAGAAATATCTCAGACTCTGGTGGTCGGTATAAATCCTGCACCGAGCTCCGTATAAGTAGTGTCTCCATATTTTTAGAGCGAACACCACTGCCGCCAGTTCTAAGTCATGGACAGGATAATTTATTTCGTGCTCTTTGAGCTGTCTAGAGGCGTAAGCGATGACCTTGCCGTTTTGCATAAGTACAGCTCCGAGCCCCAGTTTGGAAGCGTCACTATACATATCGAAGCTTCCATTATCTTCAGGGAGAGTCAGGATGGGAGCGCTGGTCAGTCTCCTTTTCAGTTCCGTAAAACTCCTCTCACAGTCCTCAGTCCATTTGTATTGCTTGTCCTTTCTGGTGAGGGCTGTCATAGGGGCTGCAATTCTAGAGAAGTCCTCTACAAACTTCCTGTAATAGCCTGCTAGCCCGAGGAAACTTCTGATTTCACTCGCATTCCTTGGCCTATTCCAGTTCCGTACAGCCTCAATCTTCATTGGGTCCACCATGATTCCATCTTTAGAGATGACATGACCCAAGAATGACACTTGTTTGAGCCAGAACTCACATTTGGAGAACTTGGCATATAGTTGCTCTTTCTGAAGAATCTGTAGTACTGTCTTCAGGTGTTCGGCATGCTCTTCTCGGTCTCTCGAGTAGATAAGAATATCGTCGATGAAGACGATCACAAATTTGTCGAGGAAGGCCGAGAATACTCGATTCATCAAGTCCATGAACATTGCCGGAGCATTGGTTACGCCAAAGGGCATAACTAAAAACTCGTAATGTCCGTATCTTGTTCGGAAGGCCGTCTTCGGAATATCGTCTGGCTTTACTTTTACTTGATGATAGCCAGATCTGAGATCGATCTTTGAAAAGACAGTAGCTCCCTTGCCGGTGTCGAACAAGTCATCGATCCTGGGAAGGGGGTACCTATTCTTGATGGTTACGTTGTTCAGTGCCCGGTAGTCTATACACATTCGCATAGACCCATCTCTCTTCTTTATGAACAACACTGGAGCTCCCCATGGTGAGTGACTAGGACGGATAAATCCCTGGCCAAGTAACTCTTGTAGTTGTTTCTGTAGTTCTTTCAACTCAGTTGGCGCCATTCGGTAGGGTGCCTTGGAGATCGGATTAGTTCCGAGAATTAATTCGATCTCGAACTCAATTTCTCTATCAAAGGTGGAACCTGTAGGTCATCGAAACACCTCCTGATGGTCACGCACCACTCGACATCTTCTATCTTCCGGTTCTTGTGATATGGTATCCACCACATGTGCGAGAAATCCGGTGCATCCGTCTTCTAACATTTTTCGGGCTTTTAGTGCCGATAAGAACTTCTTTGTTCCTTTCTTCGACTCCCCGATAAATTCAAATGAAACTTCTGCTTCAGGTCGGAAGATTACCCTCCATTTACGGCACTCAATTGATGCACCGTACTTGTGCAGAAAGTCCATGCCCAATATAACATCATAGTCCCACATATCTAGGACTATCAGGTCACCATAGAGCTCCCTGTCTGCGAGCCTAATTGGTGCGGCGCGCAGAATATGGGTGGATGGCATCACCTCTCCCGAAGGTAACGTCGTTAAAAATTCATAGTCCAAAGCTTGGGGATGCCTATCTATCTTTCTTATGAAAGGCGTAGCGACGAATGAATGGGTTGCCCCGGTGTCAAACAAGACAGTAGCGTATTGACTGGAAATAAGTAGCTGACCTGTGACAACCGTCGAGGCACTCGCTACATCATCTCTGGTGAGGGAGAACACCCTGGCATTTGTCCCAACCGGCGGGGCTTCCAGTCTCCCTTGACTTATTTGAGGACCTTCTATCGTCGCCTGCATCTGGTGAAGCTGTGGAGGAGCTCCGCATCGACATATGTGGCGGTGCAACCCGGGTAGGGCGGGCCCAGTTATGTGCCTCCCGTCACAGTTGTAACACTTCCTCGTGCCTCGACATTCCCGGATGCTTCTTCCCACATGTAGGGATCGGGATACCCGGTTTGGCGGTTTCTGGGCCCCTCTTGGGCCATTCCACTGTTCTTCTTGCCACTGCGGCTCTCTTCCTAGTATTCTCGAGATTTCGGCTCTCGGTTCGGCCTTACTCTGGGACCGATGTTGTTCGGTAGTGCTCGTGACTGTGGCACTACTAAACAACTCCTCGATGTCTGGTCGATTGACTCACGGCCACATTCAGCTATCTCCGTCGCAACATTTTCGCAGAGTCCGATCCTCTCCTTCTCGATCGACTAACTCAAGGCGTAGGCGCACACGGTTGAACCTTTTCATAGCTTCACTAAGCGATAGATGGCCTTGTAACTCGAAACTCATCGTAGTGCTTATTTGTGATCCGTCTCAAAGAACTCCTCGAACTCCGATTCAAAATCTATCCACCTCATTTGATTTATTTGTCTCTTCGCTTTGACTCTCTCCCACCACATCCTGGCATCCCCGGAAAGGCGAGCGAGGCACATTTTATCCTTTCGTGCTCGGGCCAATCCAAAGAGCTCCACGATGCTTTCAACCGCTTTGAACCGAGCTTGGGCATCCCATGGTTGCCGGCACTGCAGAAATTTTCTGGTTTCACCTCCGCCACCGAATCGAGATAGGCTTGGGCCGACCCGATGGCAAGATTGATTAGCGGTGCTTGCACCATAGTGGTCGTGTTAGGAGTTACGCTCGCGTCCCCCCGGGTGGTGCTAGGTTCCTTGTTGATTCGTGAGAGCATTGATAACCATGTTGCTCTGTGACCGACGTAGCTCGGTAACCACATGCATCAAACCGTGGGGTGCGAGTCATTCCTCTAGCACTACGCCTCCCGTTCATGTTATCTAATTGATAAATGAATAGTTAATTAAGGTGTTATTATAATTCCTACTCATATACGTGCATCTAATATCTTATATCATAAACAAGGTATGGTATCCTTAATATTTGAGTCTCAATAGGATTTTATAAATATGTGTGATTCCACTCTACTAAAACATGAGGTATTATTTCTATCTAGATCACAAGTGTGATTCCAATCTACTTAAAACATGATAAGGTGTTATTTCTATCTAGATCACAAGTGTGATTCCAATCTACTAAAACATGATGAGGTATTATTTCTATCTAGATCACAAGTGTGATTCCAATCTACTAAAACATGATGAGGTATTATTTCTATCTAGATAGGAGTCATTCTTCATTATAAAAGAAACTCAGTATGCATAAAGTTACTTACTTGGAAATAGCAGGATGGAGGCTTGATGTGTGATAGTGGAAAGGTGAACCCGCTCTGATACCACCTGTAGCGCCCGCCCTTATCTGCTCTCAGGGCGGCGCTACTTGGGTCTATATATAATTTTTTATTAGCATACTACATATGGAACTGCTCAAAGTCTACATGCTTGACAGGTTATCATAATCAAATCTTCTTTGGCACATGCATCACCTATCTTATTCATCATTAGCATGACCACATATCTTATCTTATTTCATAACATGCATAGCGAATGGATTCGCTCATGAGTTCTAACATGTCGAACCTCTTAAATTAAGGGATACTCATTAAACACAAGTCTTATAAGCGGAAGCAATGTCTTAAATTGTTCTTAGAGCATATAAATATAAGCAGATAGTGTAGGGTCTTCTTTCACCATGCCACTATCACACACGCACATGGCCCCTCCTGCCACTCCCTCTAGTGCAGACTTCCTTTATCTGCAGTATATGGACAACATAAACTATAAGCATATAGCTTAGTAAGATCATTGCCTACTCACAAAAACCACGATTTCATCAAACTATTAGAACATGAGCATCTTTGGCATAGAAAATGACCTAAGCATTTCATAGCAACACTAATCAACAACATATCCGGTAATAGTACAAAAGAACTAAGCATTGCATAGAATTGTTCATAAGCGGAGTTAAGCATAATTAATCTAAGCGGGCATACTTTGAACATGAGCGTTATAACTGCATAAACTAAGCGTGCATGAAAGAACGTAATCATAAGCATTTGGTTAACTTGAACATAAACATTTGTAATAACATAAACCCTAATCATGCAGGAGGAACATAGTCGCAAGTATTCTTAACCTTACCCTTAACCTTCACCACATCATAAATTCTAAACTAGCATAAAGTACATAGTCACCACATACTTAGACTTAACTCTAAACATCATAACTTCATAACATCTAGCATGCATAAAGAACCTAGTTCGTAAGCATTCAGAGCATTTAACATAAGCATACACAATATCATAGAAGTCTTTTCTTTTCAAACATACACTTATAATTAATTTAATATCATCGTAACTTCATAACATCTAGCATGCATAAAGAACCTAGTTCGTAAGCATTCAGAGCATTTAACATTGGCATACACAGTATCATAAAAGTCTTTTCTTTTCAAAACATATACTTATAAATACTTCAATATCATCATAACTTCATAACATCTAGCATGCATAAAGAACCTAGTCGTAAGCATTCAGAGTATTTAACATAGGCATACACAGTATCATAAAAGTCTTTTCTTTTCAAAACATATACTTATAAATACTTCAATATCATCATAACTTCATAACATCTAGCATGCATAAAGAACCTAGTCGTAAGCATTCAGAGCATTTAACATAGGCATACACAGTATCATAAAAGTCTTTTCTTTTCAAAACATATACTTATAAATACTTCAATATCATCATAACTTCTTAACATCTAGCATGCATAAAGAACCTAGTCGTAAGCATTCAGAGCATTTAACATAGGCATACACAGTATCATAAAAGTCTTTTCTTTTCAAAACATATATTTATAAATACTTCAATATCATCATAACTTCATAACATCTAGCATGCATAAAGAACCTAGTTAAAGCATTGAGCATTTAACATAGGCATACAATATCATAAAAGTCTTTTCTTTTCAAAACATATACTTATAAATACTTCAATATCATCATAACTTCATAACATCTAGCATGCATAAAGAACCTAGTTCGTAAGCATTCAGAGCATTTAACATAGGCATACACAGTATCATAAAAGTCTTTTCTTTTCAAAACATATACTTATAAATACTTCAATATCATCATAACTTCATAACATCTAGCATGCATAAAGAACCTAGTTCGTAAGCATTCAGAGCATTTAACATAGGCATACACAGTATCATAAAAGTCTTTTCTTTTCAAAACATATACTTATAAATACTTCAATATCATCATAACTTCATAACATCTAGCATGCATAAAGAACCTAGTTCGTAAGCATTCAGAGCATTTAACATAGGCATACACAGTATCATAAAAGTCTTTTCTTTTCAAAACATATACTTATAAATACTTCAATATCATCATAACTTGTTTGGGGGGCCCCAGGTTAAGTACCACATAATGCGCGTTCCCTAATAGGCTGGGGTAGCGAGCCACCAGTCCTATTAGAGCAAGACCTCTTACGTCTTACCAGGGCAAGACCTCTTACGTCTTCTTATGTCCCTATGGATTTGATTAACGACCACCGACGGTGGTACTTAACCTCTTGCAAAGTAAAATACTTAATTCTTTTCTTTTCGACATAATATAAAGAATGCTCTTGATCCCCATCATAAGAAGGGATCTTGATCTTATCTTGACATAAGGAGAGCTCTTGATCCCTACTTGAAAGGAAGCATCTCCATCTTATCTTATCATAAGGAGAGCTCTTGATCCCTACTTGAAAGGGAAGCATCTCCATCTTATTTTATCATAAGGAGAGCTCTTGATCCCTACTTGAAAGGGAAGCATCTCCATCTTAGTCATTTTATAAGGACACATGCATTCATAACATAAGAGTACCCTAAAGGGGTCCTAAAGCATAAACGGGTTCATCACATAAGCATGTTTCATGACATATTGCATCGTAAACATGAAGCATATTTCCTAAGAATATTCATGACATATTAAATCACAAAACATATTCTTCACCTAGGTATATTTCATGGCACAATACTCCATAACTTGAAGCACATTCCCGAAGCATATACATGGCATATTACTTCACACAACATGTTCATCATGGCATATTACATCATAACAGGAAGTATATCTCCTAAGCTTATTCATGGCATATTAAATCAGAAACATGCTCATCACATAGGCTAATTTCATGTTGCATTGAATCATAACATATTCATCACCCAAGCAAAGTTCATGTCATATTAAAAACTATACACATAGCACAATTACATATAGGGTGTTTTCATGAAACCCTAACCCTAAAACCATGGGTTGGCCGAAACATGTAAGGGGGCTCAAGCTTAGGTTTGGTCCCCAAAAATTCATCCATAAAGCATTATAACCTAGCTTAGAATCATGAGGGATATTTTCATGCAACCCTAACCCTAATTACCTAGGGTGGCCGAAACCTACAAGGGGCTCAACTAGGGTTCTTGCCACCTAATATTCATTCATGAGCATTATCATCTAGCATAGCATCATTAG
Source organism: Wurfbainia villosa (assembly GCA_025175895.1). Classification (NCBI taxonomy): domain Eukaryota; kingdom Viridiplantae; phylum Streptophyta; class Magnoliopsida; order Zingiberales; family Zingiberaceae; genus Wurfbainia; species Wurfbainia villosa. Next base: position 32,986,960 of record CM045995.1, read on the forward strand.
GGATATTTTCATACAACCCTAACCCTAATTACCTAGGGTGGCCGAAACCTACAAGGGGCTCAACTAGGGTTCTTGCCACCTAATATTTATTCATGAGCATTATCATCTAGCATAGCATCATTAGGGATATTTTCATGCAACCCTAACCCTAATTACCTAGGGTGGCCGAAACCTACAAGGGCCTCATCTTGGATGGTGGATACCCAAGGGTCTTACTTGAAACATACCAACCAAGAATATCACTTTAGGATCAAGTTCATGCAACCCTAACCCTAAAATCTTGGGGGTGGCCGAACCATATAGGGTCATCACCTTTGCACTTTGGTCTCCTAAAGGTATCTACTTGAAACATATCACCCATAAAAAACCTCCCTTAGTAGCATTTTCATGAATCCTAGCCCACCAACTTAGTTGGCCGAAACTTATAAGGCTACAATTTCATATTTCTTCCAAGCAACCAACCCTATCAAACTAATATACTGCAGGTGAGGGGAAAACTTACTTCCTTCGCTTTGCTTGGGGAGATGACCTAATGGAGGTCACCTAGCTCTCTCCTAGCTTGCAAGGAGCTCTCGGCCAAAGGAGGAAGAAGAGCTTGGGGTTTCGGTGAGAATGAAGAGAAGAGGAAGAAGGAAGGAAGAAGTGGCCAAGTGGAACTTCTCTCTTCTTTATAAAGGGGAGGAAGAGAAGTTTCTCTTCTCCTTTTCAAGCCTCTTCATTTACCCTCCTCCCATTTATCTATAGGTTCCCCCTTTCCTCTAATGATAAGATTCTATTGGGCTTATGGTTAGTGGGTGCATCTATAAGGCTTGGCTATCTCTAGAGGTGGGGGGTTCAATTCCTAGGCTTTGCATCTCTTTTTGGCTTATTTTCTTTTATTTCTCCAAAAAGGCCTACATAAAGCCCATCCTCATAAAGCCAAAAATTCTCGTAAAGTTGCTAGAATTTCACGGGCGTTACAGGTAAATCAAAGAAATAAATACTAAGTACATATGTCCGTTATTATATCGGGATTAAAAGCATGTACACCATAATATCTAAGGTATGATTTAATTATATAGTCAGTATAAATTGAATCACCTCCAAATCAATCCTACTCAATACACACAAAGTGTACTAGTGTAATTCTATAGTCAAGATAAACCAATACCAAATCACACTACAACTACGCCAATGGTTTGTCCAAAACCATCTTGGTTGTGAGCCTCTATTTATACTCTACAAGGAATTGATAACATGATTTTTTGTGCGACACCACATACCATGTTATAAACAATGTAAAGTATCAGAAAATATGCATAAATATAAAATGCAAACAATCATCATGTGATTCTAATTTCAAAATGAAGATGTCCATACAAAGGATAAGCTTTCAGTATACATCCCAACAATCTCCCACTTATAGTAAAAGACTATGCTGCCATCAAACTCCCATACATCTGATTCTCATTCCCTCCACATGCCTATCAAAAGCTCTCGCTAGAAGGGCCTTAGTAAAAGGATCTACTAGGTTATCCTATGATGCAATCTTGGCAACAACTTCTCCTCAATTTACGATCTCTCGTATCATGTGGTACTTGCGTTCTATGTGTTTACTTCCCTTATGGGGTCGTGGTTCCTTCGAGTTTGCAACTGCACCACTGTTATCACAATAGATTGTGATAGTTCTGATCAAACCAGGAATCACATCCAAGTCCATCAAGAAGTTCCTAAGCCATACAACTTCTTTGGCTGCCTCAGAGGCTGTCACAAACTCAGCTTTCATGGTGGAGTCCGCCACGCATTTCTGATTGACACTCCTCCATATAATGGCTCCACCTCCCAAGGTAAATACAAAACCCGTGGTAGACTTACTGTTATCCCTATCTGATTTGAAGTCAGAATCTATGTAACGCACAGGGAGTAATTCATCTGCCTGGTATACAAGCATATAATCCCTAGTCATTCTCAGGTACTTTAATATATGCTTTAGCGTAGACCAATATCCCTTTCCTAGATTACTTTGAAATCTTCTAATCATGCCCATGGCAAACCAGATATCCGGCCTCGTACATAACATAGCATACATGAGCTTCCTACCGCCGACGCATAAGGAACCACCTTCAACTCCTCTATCTCCTATGATGTTCTAGGACACATGTCCTTAGATAAAGGTACTCCATGCCCAAAAGGTAAAAAACCTTTCTTGGAGTTCTGCATGCTAAAACGATCTAAAATAGTGTCTATGTATGAAGCTTGAGATAAGCACAAAATCCTTTTCTTGCGATCCCTTATAACTTTGATCCCAAGGATGTGTCCCACTTCTTCCATGTCCTTCATATCAAATTGTTTAGACAACCATACCCTTACGTCTGATAACACTTTGACATTGTTTCCAACGAGCAAAATGGCATCTACGTATAGTAAAACATATACCACTACATTTCCGTCACATCTCTTGTATACACAAGGCTCATCCGGACTTTTAATAAATCTATATGACTTGATTACCTCATCAAAGCGGATGTTCCAAGATCTCGTAGCTTGCTTCAATCCATAAATGGACCAATTAAGATTGCACACAAGATGCTCTTTGCCCTTTGTAATGAATCCCTCTCATTGCTCCATATAGATGTTTTCCTCAAGACTTCCATTAAGGAAATCTTTCTTGACATCCATCTACTAAACCTCAAAATCCATATGAGCAAAAATAGACAAGAGAATCCTGATAGACTTAAGCATAGCTATCGGTGAAAAAGTCACCTCATAATCGATACCCTCTTTTTGAGTATACCCTTTCGCTACAAGCCTTGCTTTGAAGGTCTCTACCTTCTAGTATGATCCTCTCTTTCTTTTGTAGATCCACTTGCATCCAATGGCTTTTACACCATTAGGTGGTTCTAATGACTCCCAGACCTTATTTGAATCCATAGATTCTATCACAGAATTCATCACCCTTGCCAAGAGGCCGCATCTTAATCTTGGATTGCCTCGTCATTTGTCCAGGGATCAGTTTCATATTCGCCAGGGACCAAATTAGAAGATTCTTCCAAGAACATAAATTAATTAGGTTGTCTAACAACCCTCCCACTACGATGAGGTATCACCTGTGTATCCTCTGTGACATGCGGTGCAGTCACTTGTGGTATGTCCTCTTGTACTGTTGCTACTGAAGTAGTGACTTCCCCACTTAATTCCTCTAGGACAATCTTGTTCATGGTCTTGTGGTTCATCACATAGTCTTCTTCTAAAAATTAGGCATTCGTGTTAATGATCACCCTCTGATCTCTAGGACTATAGAACAAACCAACTTTCGTTCCTCTAAGATAGCCTACGAACATGCACACTTCTGTATGAGGTTCCAACTTACCAAAATCTCCCTTTACCACATGTGCTGGACTACCCCAAATTCAAATATGTCTCAGACTAGTCTTTCGCCAAGTCCACAATTCTGTTGGAGTAGAAGGTAAGGATTTAGATGTTACCAAGTTTAGAATATACACTGTCGTTTCCTGAGCATACCCCCAGAACGAATCCGATAATTGAGAATAACTCATCATCGATCTAACCATCTCCATAAGAGTCCTATTCCTTTGCTCTACCACACCATTCTGCTGGGGTCTACCAGGTGCAAACAGTTGGGATTGAATCTCATCCTCTAATAAGTAACTCCTAAACTCTCTCAAGAGGTACTCATCACCATGATCAGATCGTAGTGTCTTGATACTTTTGCCTTGACGTTTCTCCACATCATCCTTGAATTCTTTGAACCTGTCAAAGCATTCAGACATGCAGAGCGTCAAGTAAATTTATCCATATCTTGAATAATCATCTATAAAAGAGACGAAATATTCAAAACCACCTCTAGCCTGGATAGATATAGGACCACACAAATCAGAATGAACCAATTCCAACACATCTTTCCTTTATACCCATTGGCCTTAAAAGGCCTCTTGGTCATTTTACCTTGCAAGCAAGATTCGCAGGTTGGAAAATCTTCCACCACCAATGAACCCAAAGGTCCATCAACTATCAAACTTTGAATTCTACTCTGGTTAATATGACCCAACCTTAGATGCAAAAGATATGTTTGGTTCATTTTCGAAGGTTCTTTTCCCTTATTTGATTTAGAAGATGAGTTATTTATTTCTATTTGCATTGTGGGAGCTTTTGGTTCAAGAGTGTATAAATTTCCTACCAACGCACTAGAACCGATAATCTCCCTATTACTTTTTATAACAACTCTATCATTAAAAGAAATAGAATATCCTTCCAAAAACAATTTTGAAACTGAAATCAAATTATTTCCAAATGTAGGTACATAAAGGAAATTTCTCAGAACCAAAGTTTTATTCCGATCAAAAGATAAATAAACAACTCCCACTGCAAAAGCCACCACCTTCGTAGAATTGCCCATGTTGACGGTAATCTCTCCCTCAGCTAGTCGTCTGGGATCATGGAACCCCTGCAAAGAGTTTCAGACATGATCAGTGGCTCCCATATCTACACACTACGTACCTGTATATAACACCGCTAAACATGTTTCAACGACTAAACTAAAAGATATACCTTTGTTATGTTTTCGATTGGGACAGTCCGCCTTCCATTGTCCAATCTGCTTGGAAGTGAAGCACTTGCCTTTCGGCTTCTTCACTCTTGCCTGAGGTCCTGCCGCTATCTTTGCTACACCTTGTTTCTTCTTCTTCTTGCCTTTCGACTTAGAAGTAGAAACCTTCTGAGCAACCATAGCCCGAGCACTCTGACGAAAAATCTTCTCTACTGCCTAAAGTTCTGTCAGAAGCTCTACCAATGAATACAACCTCTTATTCATGTTGTAGTTTGAGCAGAACTGCTCAAAACTTCTAGGTAGACATTGGAGAATGATATCGACCTAGGTTTCCCCATCGATCTTCGCTCCAAGGACTTCCAACTCATTCAAATGAGCCATCATCTTAAGAACACGATCCCTTACTAGTGTTCCCTCAATCATGGTGGTAGTCATCAAGTTCCTCATAGCTTCGTGCCTAATAGCCCATTCTGGTGTCCAAAAAGTTCCTTGAGATTGAGCATCATGTCATAGGCAGTATTCATGGCTTGATGCCGATGTTGCAATACATTTGACATAGAAGCTAAAATGTAACACCGCGCCATCTCATCAGCCTTGATCCACTTCCGATAACTCTCTTTCTCCTTTTCACCAGAATCATCCATAGGCTCAGAAGGACACTCTTCGAAGATTACATATTTGTACTCCTCAATAGTCAAGACAATATCAAGATTCCATTTCCAATCAACATAGTTAGGTCCAGTAAGTTTTTTTCTTTCAGAATCACAGCAAGTGAGTTGAAAGCCATTTTGAAAAAACCTAAGAATCATATTGATCAAAACATTAGATTTTAAAATTTATTGATTCCTCAAACAATAAAATTTTAAAATCAACCAACACCTCAAAACACCAAGAATATCGTATGACACGATAGTTTGGATGTATACGAATTATAGATTTATAAGAGGAGGTTTTACCCATTAATTTTATTATCCTGTCAAACTTAATTTTTGACAATAAAAATTAATATTTGGTTCCTATTCGGCCCTACAAATAAAAATAGTGACTGCGATGGGGAGGATACTTTTATATGCATCTAAGTATTTACCATTATCCGATACTAAGGCAATTACCTCGGATTACATGCCTTCCAATGGGAGAGTACACAAGCTCCTAAATAATTTCCTATAACCATATTTGACCTAGTGATCTGCAAAACAAAATCATATGAAATGGAGGAAGACACTCAGAGCCAACGCACAAGTTTGTTCGGATCACATGTCAAATTGTAATGGAGGCCGCGGGAATTAAAAAGTATCCCTCTCCCACTTAGTAACTTAAAATTGAAGAATTTTCACACAACATGCATATCAAACAATAAGCAATAAATATGAAAAAAAACATTCCAACTATTATGGCTTTTGTTTTCCAATATGCTTCTCGTCGTGTCACCACCTCGTCCGCTCCTCCCTTTACCATGTGCAAGCCACAAAAAGGATCCGAGCCGAGATAAACTATTTTAATTTACATCCATCGATCCTATACTCCACGAAGGAGTGTACAACATAACTAGAAAGAAAGTAAATTAAAATAAGCGACTAAACACTGTCGTATTTAATTACAAAAATTAAATACTAATTAGCCTCGTCAACTCTGAGGATTCAAAAATTAGTTACAATCACACACACACAATCACATACATCCACATAGCCATAAAAGTTTGATCTTATGCCTACAAACAAAAAGTTAGCCTATGCACATCCTACAATTATTCGGCATATACAATATATGATAAATGCATGAAAGTAACCGAATCCAAACATACAAAATGTGAAACCGTGTCTCTGATACCACTTGAAGGGAAAACGATGTTTTTCCCACTTCGTTGCTTTGGTCAATTGTGCATTGCGATCCTACCTCACATCCTCAGATTAAAATTTTATCAACTAAAACTAATCCATACGAAGATGGATTACCCAAGCAACCGATTCATCATCGTGCTTCTCGATTTGAGTGGTCGCATGAACAAACTTGTTGTTCAAACAACCTAACTCTTTTCCTCGATTAGCCACGGAATAGATGATGTACGGATCACAGATTTTTGTGTTTATCATCGGGGTTAAAGTCAACTAACCACATACAAATACAAAAGAACTAGAATCAATATTATACAATATTATACCTCTTGTTTTACCTCTTGATCTTCTATTGTATTCCTATCCTCTTCTTGGACGTTGTGTGGGTGACGATCTTCCAAGAATTGAAGCCTCCTAGACCACGTATCATCCCTTTCTTGCTTGCTCCGAACAAGGGAAGAAAACCTCCCTTCTTTTTCTTTCTTGTGCCGACCACCAAGCACCCTCTTCTCCTTGCTTGTGCCACCCACCACAACTCCAAGAGTTGGTGTTTGTCGGCCCTAGGAGAGGAAGGGAATCTTGTTGTCGCTGGCCCTAGGGGAGGGTGAAGGTGGAGGAGCACCGGCCTTTAAGGAAAGAGGAGGAGGTACTTGCCAAAACCCCAAGAGAAGAAGCCATACCCTAACTCTTGCCACCGGCCCTAAGGAAGCAAACCCTAGAATCCATCCTTGCCGTCCAACTCTCCAACGCCAACCTAAAAGGATTATGCTTAGGTCTAGGCTTCAAGAAGTATTTATAATAGGCTACAATAGGGACCATGAGGAGGAGTTGGATCTTGGCCACCCAATGGATCCGAACCACACAAAACCCGATCCATTAATGATGATCCATTCCACTAGAGGATCATCATTGATCTACCTCTCCAACCGCCATAAATAAATATGGGCTCAACATATTATTTATTCAAAATATCTCCCCATGTTTAAGATACGAATGTCCATTAATTAATTAAATTACTGATAATTTAATTAATTAATATCTAACTTCATGAGTAATATCACTCATCCTTATCATCATGTTGGACCAAGTCATCCTATAGGATTTACATGATGAACTTTATGAGCTCCTCAAGGGGACATCATCATCCTAGTATATCGGACATAGTTTCCTCCTATAATCAATGGCACACCATCTAAATATTATTATTTCCCAACTTACTAGGCCTATGAATTTAATAGATAAATCTCGCCCATTGGTAAATCAAAGAAATAAATACACAATGCATGTACCCGTTATTTTATAGGGATTAAGTGAATGTACACCATAATATCTAAGGTTTGATTTAATTATATAGTCAGTATAAATTGAATCACCTCTGAATCGGTCCTACTAAATACACACAAAGTGTACTAGTGTAATTCTATGGTCAAGATAAACCAATACCAAATCACACTACAACCTTGCCAATGGTTTGTCCAAAACCATCTTGGTTGTGAGCCTCTACTTATACTCTACAAGGAACTGATAACATAATCTTCTATGCGACACCACACACAATGTTGAAGGTAGGAAACTTCGCTTCCCAATTCAACTTAGTCGCTTGTTCATGGCGATCCCATCGATTTCCCTGGATTAAAAAAAATTAATCCTAGACAAAAAGGGAACACCGAAGAAATCATTTCATCATCGTGCTATTCGATTAGAGTGGTTACTTGAACAAACTTGTTAATCAAGCGACCAACCTTTATTCTACGAATAGCCGCAGAATAGACGATGTATGGATCACCGACTTTTGTGTTTATGTTCGGGGTCCAAGTATATTTAGCCACAAAACAAAATATATCATGCATATATAATTGAAAACAATTACAAACATGTTACATATGAAGATAGATAAGTGTTATACCTCTCGATCTTCTATTGTATGACCTTTCTCCTTTCTCGTCGTGTGGGCGACGATCTACCAAAAGTTGAAGCTCCTAGATCACCAATCTTCTTTCCTTGATCGTTCCGAGCAAGAGGAATAATAGAACCAAGACCCTTCTCTTTTCTTTAGCCAACCAACAAAAAACAAGCAAGTTACTTGCCGCTGCCCAACAAGGAGAAGATGAGAAAAATGAATGTCGGCCAAGAGCTCCAAGAGAGGACCCTAAGCCTTGTTTCCACGGGCAAAGGAGAAGAGAAGAGCTAGGTTTGACGGCCTTGGGAGGAGAGGGGTTGTATGGGAGTCGGCCACCAAGGAAGAAGAAGAAGATAAGGAAATGGTTTCCTTGTTTGGTGCCGTGAACTCCAAACCCTAACTCCAAGCCTCTTGCCGCCAACTCCAAACCTCCCTTGCTTGTAATTAATCTCCACGCCAACACTTAAACCCCTTTTTATTGAGTTAAGGATAAGCCTTGTTTTAATCTCCACCATTGGTTCTAAGGATTTAATCTCAACCGTCGGATCTAGAGATTTAATCTCAACCGTCGGATCTAGAGATTTAATCAATACCTTTGGATCTAGAGTTTTGCTTTCATCCATTGGATATAGGATTCATGAGGTATTAATAGTCTACAACAGGGACTATGAGGAGGAGTTGTATCTTAGCCACCCAATGGATCAAGCCCACATAAAGTCAGATCCATTAATGATAATCCTATAGGATTTACATGATGAACTTTATGAGCTCCTCAAGGGGACATCATCATCCTAGTATATCGGACATAGTTTCCTCCTATAATCAATGGCACACCATCTAAATATTATTATTTCCCAACTTACTAGGCCTATGAATTTAATAGATAAATCTCGCCCATTGGTAAATCAAAGAAATAAATACACAATGCATGTACCCGTTATTTTATAGGGATTAAGTGAATGTACACCATAATATCTAAGGTTTGATTTAATTATATAGTCAGTATAAATTGAATCACCTCTGAATCGGTCCTACTAAATACACACAAAGTGTACTAGTGTAATTCTATGGTCAAGATAAACCAATACCAAATCACACTACAACCTTGCCAATGGTTTGTCCAAAACCATCTTGGTTGTGAGCCTCTACTTATACTCTACAAGGAACTGATAACATAATCTTCTATGCGACACCACACACAATGTTGAAGGTAGGAAACTTCGCTTCCCAATTCAACTTAGTCGCTTGTTCATGGCGATCCCATCGATTTCCCTGGATTAAAAAAAATTAATCCTAGACAAAAAGGGAACACCGAAGAAATCATTTCATCATCGTGCTATTCGATTAGAGTGGTTACTTGAACAAACTTGTTAATCAAGCGACCAACCTTTATTCTACGAATAGCCGCAGAATAGACGATGTATGGATCACCGACTTTTGTGTTTATGTTCGGGGTCCAAGTATATTTAGCCACAAAACAAAATATATCATGCATATATAATTGAAAACAATTACAAACATGTTACATATGAAGATAGATAAGTGTTATACCTCTCGATCTTCTATTGTATGACCTTTCTCCTTTCGGACGTCGTGTGGGCGACGATCTACCAAAAGTTGAAGCTCCTAGATCACCAATCTTCTTTCCTTGATCGTTCCGAGCAAGAGGAATAATAGAACCAAGACCCTTCTCTTTTCTTTAGCCAACCAACAAAAAACAAGCAAGTTACTTGCCGCTGCCCAACAAGGAGAAGATGAGAAAAATGAATGTCGGCCAAGAGCTCCAAGAGAGGACCCTAAGCCTTGTTTCCACGGGCAAAGGAGAAGAGAAGAGCTAGGTTTGGACGCCGGCCTTGGGAGGAGAGGGGTTGTATGGGAGTCGGCCACCAAGGAAGAAGAAGAAGATAAGGAAATGGTTTCCTTGTTTGGTGCCGTGAACTCCAAACCCTAACTCCAAGCCTCTTGCCGCCAACTCCAAACCTCCCTTGCTTGTAATTAATCTCCACGCCAACACTTAAACCCCTTTTTATTGAGTTAAGGATAAGCCTTGTTTTAATCTCCACCATTGGTTCTAAGGATTTAATCTCAACCGTCGGATCTAGAGATTTAATCTCAACCGTCGGATCTAGAGATTTAATCAATACCTTTGGATCTAGAGTTTTGCTTTCATCCATTGGATATAGGATTCATGAGGTATTAATAGTCTACAACAGGGACTATGAGGAGGAGTTGTATCTTAGCCACCCAATGGATCAAGCCCACATAAAGTCAGATCCATTAATGATAATCCAATCCACTAAAGGATTATCATTGATCTACCTCACCAACCCCCATAGGTTAATATGGGCTCCATATATTATATGTACATTTTCTCGTCGTGTTTAAGATCTCGAATGTCCATCAATTAATTAATTTACTGACCATTAATTAATCTACATCTAACTCCATGAGTAGTACCACTCAACCATTTCATCATGCCGGACCAAGTCCACCTGCCGGGTTAATATGATGAACCGTGTGAGCTCCTCAAGGGGACATCATCATCCTAATATATAGGACACAGTTTCCTCCTATAATCTATGGTGCACCATATAAATAATATCATTTCCCAACTTATCGAGCCTATCGATTTATTTTATAAATCTCTCCCATTGGTAAATCAAAGAAATGAATACTAAGTATATGTGTCCGTTATTATATCGGGATTAAGAGTATATACAATATAATATCTGAGGTCCGATTCAATTATGTAGTCAGTAATAAATCGAATCACTTCTAAGTCGATCCTGCTCAATACACACAAAGTGTACTAGTGTGATTCTATGGTCAAGACAAACCAATACCAAATCACACTACAACCATACCAATAGTTTGTTCAAAATCATCTCGGTTGTGAGCCTATACGTATACTTTTACAAGGAGCCGATAGCATGATCTCCCGTGTGACACCATACACCATGTTATCTACAATGTAATGTATTAGACAATATGCATCACCATAAATATGCAAAGAATAATCATGTGATTCTTATTTCAAAATAAAGATGTTCATACAAAAGATAAACTTTTCAGTATACATCCCAACAATCTCTCACTTATACTAAAAGACTATGTTGTCTTCAAACTACCATACATCTGATCCCCATTCCCTCCACATGCCAATCAAAAGCTCTCGCCGGAAGGGCCTTAGTGAAAGGATCTGCCAGGTTATCCTCCGATGAAATCTTGGCCACAACAACTTCTCCTCTCTTTACGATTTCTCGTATCAGGTGGTACTTGCGCTCTATGTGTTTACTTGCTTTTTTGGCTCGTGGTTCCATCGAGTTTGTAACTGCACCACTATTATCATAATAAATTGTGATAGTTCTAGGCAAACCAGGAATCACATCCAAGTCCATCAGGAAGTACCTGAGCCACACAGCCTCTTTGGCCGCCTCAGAGGCTGTCAAATAGTCAGCTTCCATGGTAGAGTCCGCCACGTATTTCTTCTTGACACTCCTCCATACTATAGCTCCACCTCCCAAAGTAAACACAAAACCTGAGGTAGACTTACTGTTATCCCCATATGATTGGATGTCAGAATCTTTGTAACCCACAGGGAGTAATTGGTCTGCCTGGTAAACTAACATATAATCCCTAGTCCTTCTCGTGTACTTCAATATATGCTTTACTGCAATTTAATGTCCCTGTCATGGATTACTCTGATATCTACTGACCATGCCCACAACAAAGCAGATATCTGGTCTCGTACATAGCAACGGATACATGAGGCTTCCTACCACCGAACCATAAGGAACCACCTTCATCTCCTCTATCTCCTCAGATGTTCTAGGACACATCTCCTTAGATAAAGGAACTCCAAGCCTGAAAGGTAGAAAACCTTTCATGGAGTTTTGCATGCTAAAACGATCAATAATAGTGTATATATATGAAGCTGGAGATAAGCAGAACATCCTTTTCCTGCGATCCCTTATAACCTTGATCCCAAGGATGTGTCCCACTTCTCCCAAGTCCTTTATATTAAACTGTTTGGACAACCATACTCTTACGTCCGATAACACCTAGACATTATTGCCACTTAATAAAATGACATCTATGTATAGTACAAGAAATACCACTACGTTTTCGTCACATCTCTTGTATACACAAGACTCATTCAAAATTTGAATAAGTCCATAAGACTGGATTACCTCATCAAAGAAGATGTTCCAAGACCTTGAAGCTTGCTTTAATCCATAAATGGACCAATTAAGCTTACATACAAGATGATCTTTGCCCATCGCAATGAATCCCTCTGGTTGCTTCATATAAATGTTTTTCTCAATACTTCCATTTAGGAAATCTGTCTTGACATCCATCGGGCACACCTCATAATCTATATGAGATATAATGCATAAGAGAATCCGGATAGACTTAAGCATGGCTACCGGCGAAAAGGACTCCTCATAATCGATACCCTCTTTCTGAGTATACCCCTTCGCAACAAGCCTCGCTTTGAAGGTCTCAACCTTCCCATCTATTCCTCTCTTTCTTTTGTAGATCCACTTGCATCCAATGGGTTTTACACCATCGGGTGGTTCTACTAGCTCCCAGACCTGATTTGAATCCATAGATTCAATCTCACCATTCATTGCACTTTGCCAAGATATGCATTGTAGCTCCATATGAGCTACAATGCATAAGAGAATCCGAATAGATTTAAGAATGGCTACCGGCAAAAAGGACTCCTCATAATCGATACCCTCTTTCTGAGTATACCCCTTCGCAACAGGCCTCGCTTTGAAGGTCTCAACCTTCCCATATATTCCTCTCTTTCTTTTGTAGATCAACTTGCATCCAATGGTTTTTTCACCATCGGGTGGTTCTACTAGCTCTCATACCTGATTTGAATCCATAGATTCAATCTCACCATTCTTTGCACTTTGCCAAGATACTGCATCTTTATCTTTGATTGCCTCGTCATATGTCCAGGGATCAGGTTCATGTTCGCCAAGGACCAAATCAGAAGATTCTCCCAAGAACATGAATCTATCAGGTTGACTCACAACCCTCCCACTACGACGAGGTATCACCTTTGTATCCTCTATGACACGCGGTGCAATGACTTGTGGTATATCTTCTTGTATCGATGGTACTAAAGAAGTGACTTCCCCTTTCAATTCCTCCAGAACAATCTTACTCATGGGCTTGTGGTTCATGACATAGTATTCCTCTAGAAATCTAGCGTTCGTGCTGACAATTACCCTCTGATCTCTAGGACTATAAAACAAACCACCTTTCGTTCCTCTAGGATAGCTAACGAACATGCGTACTTCTGTACGAGATTCTAACTTACCAGCATCTGGCTTCAGCACATGTGCTGGACTCTCCCATATACGAATGTCTTAGACTAGGCTTTCGCCCAGTCCACAATTCTGTGGGAATAGAAGGCACTAATTTAGATGGAACCAAGTTCATAATGTACACTGCCGTATCTAGAGCATATCGCCAGAATGAATCTGGCAACTCAGAATAACTCATCATCGATCTAACCATCTCCATAAGAGTCCTATTCCTTAGCTCTGCTACACCATTCTGCTGGGGTTTGCCTGGTGCAGACAATTGGGATTGAATCCCAACCTCTGATAAGTAATTCCTAAACTCTTCCAAGAGGTACTCACCACCACGATCAGATCGTAGTGTCTTGATACTTTTACCTTGACTTTTCTCCACATCAGCCTTTAATTTTTTGAACTTGTCAAAGAATTCAGACTTGCGGAGCATCAAGTAAATCTATCCATATCTCGAATAATCGTCTATAAAAGAGACGAAATACTCAAAACCACCTCTAGCCTGGATAGACATAGGACCACACAAATCAGAATGAATCAATTCTAACACATCTTTGGCTCTATACCCCTTGGCCTTAAAAGGCCTCTTGGTCTTTTACCCTCCAAGCAAGATTTTCAGGTTGGGAAATCTTTCACCACTAATTAACCCAGAGGTCCATCATCTATCAACCTTTGAATTCTACTAAGGGTAATATGACTAAGCCTAAAATGCCAAAGATATGTTTGGTTCATCTTCGAAGGTTCTTTTCTCTTATTGGAATTAGAAGATGAGTTATTAACATCTATTTGCATCGTGGGAGATTTTGGTTCAAGTGTGTATAGATTTCCTATCAATGCAGCCGAACAGATAATGTCCCTATTCCTTTTTATAACAACTGTGTCTTTAAAAGAAATAGAATATCCATCCATAAATAATTTAGAAACCAAAATTAAATTCTTTCTAAATAAAGCTACATAAAGGCAATTCTTTAGAACCAAAACTTTATTTTTCTCAAAAGATAAATAAACGTCTCCCACTACAATAGCCGCTACCTTCGTGGCATCACCCAAGTATACAGTAATCTCCCCCTCAGCCAGTCGTCTAGTTTCTTGGAACCCCTACAAAGTATTGCAGACCTGATCAGTGGCTCCCGTATCTACACACTAGGTGCCAGTAGATAACACTGCTAAACATGTTTCAACGACTAGATCAAAAGATATACCTTTGTTCTGCTTGCGGTTGGGGCAGTCCTTCTTCAAGTTTCCAGCCTACTTACAAGTGAAGCACTTGCCTTTCGGCTTTTTCACTCCTCCCTGAGTTCCTCCCACCGCCTTTGCCCCAGTTTGTTTCTTCTTCTTCTTGCCTTTTGGCTTAGAAGTAGAAACCTTTTGGGTCACCATGGCATGCACTTGAGCACTCTAACGAAATAGCCCCTCTGGCGCCTAGAGTTCTGTCAGAAGCTCCACCAACGAATACAACCTCTTGTTCATGTTGTAGTTCAGACGAAACTGCTCAAAACTCCTAGGTAAAGACTAGAGAATGATATCGACCTGGGTTTCCCCATTGATCTCAGCTCCGAGGGCTCCTAACTCATTTAAATGAGCCATCATCTTGAGAATATGATCCCTCATGGGTGTTCCCTCGATCATGGTGGTCGTCATCAAGTTCCTCATGGCTTCTTGCCTTGCAGCCCGATTCTGGTGTCCGAAAAGCTCTTTGAGATTGAGCATCATGTCATAAGCAGTGGGCATGACTTGATGCTGATGTTGCAGTACATTTGACATAGATGCCAAAATGTAACACTGCGCAATCTGATCAGCCTTTATCCACTTCTTATAACTCTCTTTCTCCTTTTCCCAAGAATCATCCGCAGTCTTAGGAGGGCACTCTTCGAGGAGTACATATTTGTATTCCTCAGCAATCAAGACAATGTCACGATTACTCTTCCAATCAACATAGTTGGGTCAAGTAAGTTTATTCTCATTCAGTATCACAGCAAGCGGGTTGAAAGTCATTTTGAAAGAAAACTTAAGAATCACATAGATCAAAACATTAGATTTCATAAAATTATTGAATCCTCAAACAATAAAATTTTAAAATCAAGCAACACCTCAAAACACTGAGAATATCGTATGCCACGATACTGTGGATGTATACGAATTTTACATTTGTAAGAGGAGGTTTTACCCATTAATTTTACTATCTTGTCAACCTAACTTTTTGACATGTAAAATTAATAGTTGGTTCCTCTTTGGCCCTACAAATAAAAGAAGTGACTCCGATGGGTAGGATACTTATATTTGTATCTAAGTGTTCACCATTACTCGGTAACAAGGTAATTATCTCGGGTTATGTGTCTTCCGATGGGAAAGTACACACGCTCCTTAATAATTTCCTATAACCATATTTGACCTTGTGATCCGCAAATAAACTCATCCGATGGGGAGGAAGGCACTCAGAGTCGATGCACAAGTTTGTTTGTATCACTTGTCAAATCGTAATGGAGGTCGTTGGAATATTTTTTTTTTAAATATCCCTCTCTCACTTAGTAATTTAAAATTGAGGATTTTTCTAGCCTACGACATGCATATCAAACAATAAGAAATAAATATGAAAAATAAATATTTTTCAACTATTATGGCTTTTGTCTTCAATATGTCTCCCATCGTATCGCCATCTCGTCCGCTCCTCCTACGCCATGTACGAGCCATCCGGAGATCTGAGCCGAGAAAAAAATATTTTAATTTACATCCATCGATCCTATACTCCACGAGGGAGTGTACATGAAATATAGATCGAAAGTAAACTAAAATAGAAAGAGTGGCTAAATAATGTCGTATCTAATATATAAAAATTAAATACTAGCCTCATCAACCCCGAGGATGCAAACAAAATATACTATTACACACATACAATCACATACACACATATGGACATAATAGTTTGATCTTATGCCTGCAACCAAAGAGTTAACCTACGCATATCCTACTATTATCTGGCACATATAATATATGAAAAGTGCATAAAAGTAACCGAATCCTAAACACACAATACCGAAAATCGTGGCTCTGATACCAGTTGAAGGAAGGAAACTTCGCTTCCCAATTCAACTCGGTCGCTTGTTCATGGCGATCCCATCGATGCCCCCGGATTAAAAAAATTTAATCCTAGACAAAATGGGAACACCCAAGCAATCATTTCATTGTCGTGCTATTCGATTAGAGTGGTTACTTGAACAAACTTGTTGTTCAAGCAAACAATCTCTATTCTACGAATTACCGCAAAATAGACGATGTACGGATCGTCGGCTTTTGTGTTTATGTTTAGGGTCCAAGTATATTTAGCCACAAAATAGAATATATCATGCATATATAATTGAAAACAATTACAAACATGTTACATATGAAGATAGATAAGTGTTATACCTCTCGATCTTCTATTGTTTGACCTTCCTCATTTCGGACATCGTGTGGGTGACGATCTACAAAAAGTTGAAGCTCCTAGATCACCAATCTTCCTTCCTTGCTCGTTCCGAGTAAGAGGAAGAATAGAAACAAGATCCTTCTCCTTTCTTTAGCCAACCAACAAACAACAAGCAAGTTACTTGTCGCCGGCCAACAAGGAGAAGATGAGAAAGAAGAATGCTGGCCAAGAGCTCCAAGGGAGGAACCTAAGCCATGTTTCCACCGGCCAAGGAGAGGAGAAGAGATAGGTTTGGATGCTGGCCAAGGGAGGAGAGCGGTTATATGGGCGCCGACCACCAAGGAAGAAGAAGAAGATAATGAAAAGGTTTCCTTATTTGGTGCCACCAACTCCAAGCCTCTTGCCGCCAACCCCAAACCTCCCTTGCTTCTAATTCATCCCCACGCCAACACTTAAGCCCCTTTTTATAGAGTTAAGGATAAGCCTTGTTTTAATCTCCACCATTGGTTCTAGGGATTTAATCTCAACCGTCGGATATAGAGATTTAATCTCAACCGTTGGATCTAGAGATTTAATCTCAACCGTCAGATCTAGAGATTTAATCTCTACCTTTGGATCTAGATTTTTGTTTTCATCCATTGGATCTAGGCTTCATGAGGTATTAATAGGCTACAATAGGGACCATGAGGAGGAGTTGGATCTTGGCAACCCAATGGATCAAGCCCACATAAAGTCTGATCCATAAATGATAATCCAATCCACTAAAGGATTATCATTGATCTACCTCACCAACCCCCATAAGTTAATATGGGCTCCATATATTATATGTATATTTTCTCCCCATGTTTAAGATCTCGAATGTTCGTCGATTAATTAATTTACTGACCATTAATTAATCAACATCTAACTCCATGAGTAATACCACTCAACCTTTTCATCATGCCGGACCAAGTCCACCTGCAGGGTTTACATGATGAACCTTATGAGTTCCTCAAGGGGACATCATCATCCTAATATTTAGGACACAGTTTTCTCCTATAATCAACGACACACCATATAAATTATATCATTCCCAACTTACCGAGCCTATCTATTTATTTTATAAATCTCTCCCATTGGTAAATCAAAGAAATGAATACTAAGTATATGTGCCCGTTATTATATCGGGATTAAGAGTATGTACAATATAATATCTGTGGTCAGATTTGATTATGTAGTCAGCAATAAATCGAATCACCTCTAAGTCGGACCTGCTCAATAAATACAAAGTGTACTAGTGTGATTCTATGGTCAAGACAAACCAATACCAAATCACACTACAACCATACCAATGGTTTGTCCAAAGTCATCTCGGTTGTGAGCCTATACTTATACTTTTACAAGGAGCCGATAACATGATCTCCCGTGTGACACCACACACCATGTTATCTACAATTTAATGTATTAGACAATATGCATCACCATAAATATGCAAACAATGATCATGTGATTCTTATTTCAAAATAAAAATGTTCATACAAAAGATAGACTTTTCAGTATACATCCCAACAAATGTTATCTACAATGTAAAGTATCAGACAATATGCATAAATATAAAATACAAACAATGATCATGTGATTCTTATTTCAAAATGAAGATCTCCATACAAAGTCTAAGCTTTCAGTATACATCCCAACAGTGCTTGGTGTGTATGGCGGCGGAACAATAGATTTTGATCTTGAACTTGCTTGTCTTATGTCATGTTAAGACCTTTGAACTTGCTAGTGTGCTAGTGTTCATGTTACGTGATTGATTATGTTGTGTCTAAAAATGTCGAATTGCTAGTATTATGGTATGTTAAGATTTTTAAACTTGCTTGTGTACTAGTGTTCATGTTTGGTGCTAGTGTTGATGTTATGTATTATTGTTCACGTTTATTTTTAGGTAAAGATGCATATCATAACTATCGCCATGCAAGAGGTTGAGTTACTTAAGAATGTTTTATGTTAGAACTCTAGCAAATGTGTATGCTTAGATATGTTAAGAACTTCTGTAATATCCCTGTGTCAACATGCGAATGTAGTTGATTAATTCTTTTAGCTTTCGGTGTTTCAGATTAAGAGTTTGAATTATGATACTTGTTTATAAACCATATTTAGATCTTGTTACGAGTTTTTGATACTCTTCTATTTTAAATCTGGCATTAGTTAATTTATGAATAGTGTAAGTGAGTTTAAGGGATAATTGAGTCATGTTTGGCTTCTGGATGTAAAGAAAAAGATAAAGTATGATGGTAACACCACCTCTACTAGAGTAAAGAGAGGGTGGTGTTACAGATATCCATTCTCAATAGCTACTCCATTCCTTCATCGATAATCGATGCATAACTTCAAAGGTCCATCTCTCTCTTTTAACAAGAGTTCCAAATCTTCTCAAGGAGAAATATTGGGACAGATAATCCTCCCATCCAACACCTCCTATAATCACAACTTATATTCGTCCAAACTCCATAGTGTTTAGCAACATTGATACCAATAAAATTATCCCCCGGTATGAGGTTTTCAATATCGAAACTATTTCCGAAATCAATCCGATCGCATACATCATTTTCCTATGCAGTGCCAAACCTGGGAGTTTATCTGAACCTACATCTGACTACTCTCGGATTATACACACCTCCGAGAGACATATTATATCATCATTTCAACAATTTAACTATCCAAGTTAATATCAAGATATTCATATCCACACCATATCAACCAAGTCAACAATATAGCAACTACGTCAACTCTCCAACAATAAAATAATATCTCTACCAATCAACCTCTAAACATCAAAATCAATATCATGACTCTCTAATAATCATCACAGTAATCAAATCAACATCTCACCTGTCAGTGGAAACACAACTAATCCACATGATCCAAATATAGAAATCCTTCTAATCCTATGTATGAATGTTGTAGACAAAGATACTTGTAAAGTATCAGTATCTCTTAATATATCAAGAAGTAAGGTAAATTACAGTAATAACCCAAATGATCAATCATTCGACCCTCTATATCTTCTCTCGAGTAAATATATAAACCCATCCAACTTATGTTCTTGATGACTATGTGTTGGGTTTCCGGCACCGCGGCGTGTGTGTGTTCGATCATGTTTCGTAAACATGAGCACAGCGGAAGCAATAAAAATAATAAATACTCCTATTTATTACAACACACACAACACACGCATGCTATTACAACAAGTGTAGACATAACCGTAAATTTAAATTGCAATAAAAGGAAATTAAACTACATTATACCTTCCGTATGACGTGTAGCGGGAACGGCATCAACCGGAACGATCCTCGTAAGAATCGTCTCTATCCGTATCCACGCCGAGCTCCTCGGGATGACTTCGCCAAGCCATCAGCTTCGTCTTCGTACGGGTTACTAGCCTCGTGTTGAAGACGACGTGATCGAGAGATGATCACGATCCGAATCCAAATTCGGATCCAAAACGAGTTCCCAAAACTCGCTTCTCCGGAGAGGTGTTCGTCAACCGTTTGACGAATCCTTCGTCCTCCACCTCAGAGGATTACCGGAGATCAAATCCCCGGTATGTTAGCCGCTGTCGGAGCACTAACCGTCGTCCAAACGACGCTCCGACGAGAGGAGGAGAAGCTGTCCAGAAAACTGGACAGCTTGGTGGAGGAGTAGGCGCCGGCCAAAACAAGGAGAGAAAAGCCTCACCTTGATGCCAAACCTATAGGAGATCACCGGAGGGTCGCCGGAGGTTCACCGGCTGAAGCTTGGTCGCCGGCAATGACTTGGACGGCGGCACAAAGGATGGGCGGCGGCCACTTAGGGTTGGGCGCCGAATTCACCAACAAGGGTGGGCGGCAACTCTATGTTGGGCGGCAACTCTTCATTAGGTGTTAGGGTTAGGGTTTAAGCCCTATTTTATAGAGAACTAATTCTCTTAATGGTTAATGGATCATATCCATAAAGCCCGTTAACCCGCTCCATTAAGATAAGTTAAAATAAACCAAACCATGATGGTTTATTTTAAGTTAAAACGAATCGAACCAACCTTTGGTTCATTCGTTTAATATAAACCAAACCATTTGGTTTATTCTCATCCATTGGATTAGAACCAAACCATTTTGGTCCATCCATTACGTCTTCATAAGACGCAGCCCATCCACGCTTCCATTGCGACTGAAACAATTTCATGCTCGCTTTATGTTTGGTCCAACCAAACATAGTTTCTCTCGGTCTGAGAATCTCATTCTCAAGCTCGTTTTAAATCCTTTGGATTACACTCGTTGTGCGTGTGACCAAATAGGTTCTCGGTTTATGTTGGCCGTCTATAATTAACCATTAATTATAGAACGATCATGAGTGGCACCTAGTAGTACATCATGATCCCCAATTAACCGAAAAGATCAACGGTTGATCCAGAACTATTTCTGAAACCCTTCAGCAGCTCGAATGATTCGTGCCCCATTCCCTTCACTCATCTTATTCCCACTTGGTTCAGGACATGGTCTATTGTGTCAGTCCCCACTAGGCTGACTACGTCACACCTAGCCCAAGTATCATTTCCTAGTCCTACGGATTCTAGTTACTCCACATGTATCGAAGAGTACCTTACTCTAAACATGTAATGATTTGGCCAAAGACTTTAGTAACAATCCGACGAGAGGCCATGGGTATACATCTCCTCGCAAGGAGTGGTGAATCCTTTATAGGCTATTCAAACACCTTCGATCACTTCGACTTATACCCAATCATCCCGGGTCCACATCTCCTCAGAGATGTTTGCTTAAGATGTCAAAGCATAAGTCTCCATGATCAAGATGACTTGAATACCGCAAGTCAAAGGAACATCGCACTTAAGCCACAGTAAGAACTTCATTGACATATCTATATATGCAGAGAACCATATGAAGTCTTACGGCTGGTCACTCCAATGAACTAGTTACCATAACTAGCATCCACGATTAACTCCGGACATCACTATGTCTCCAGCCAGTGAGAATCAGCTGCTTGGATACACCAAGGAGTATACCTCGTGCTAGTCTCAACAGAATTGATGGTGTCCAGATCCATCAATTCATCGACTAGGGATAATTCCGATACATCACAATTACACATGTAGAGATACTCACTAGTTGTGATCCAATCACAAATTCTCTCATGCTGTGAATCGTATCGTGGACATTCAGTAAATGAGTTTAAGATCCAATCAAATACATAAAACAAGTATACTCAAATAGTGAATCTTCATTTATCATATAAATGGTTCATACATAAGGCGATTGCCTTAGGACATCTCTCATATATTACTAACAGACTCCCACTTTGCCTAATGCCAATCGCTACGGTATCCAATACCATAAGCACCAACATGACCCTCAAACTTACTTTGAGGTAATGCTTTAGTCAAAGGATCCGCTAAGTTCCTTTCAGTGGGAATTTTCTCGATTTGTATTTCGTTCCTACTTATGATCTCTCTGATAAGATGATAGCGGCGAAGCACATGTTTGGATCGTTGATGCTGGTTTTTCGTCATGCAGAATTGCTCCATTGTTGTCGCACGCAGACCGGTATTGTTTCAACAATGGTCGGAATCACCAAGTTCATGAACTAACTTCGATCCAAACCGCCTTTGCCGCTCAAGCCGCAATGTATTCTCGCTCGGGTAGAATCCACATAGCCTCTTGTTTGGAATTTTTCCAACTCATCGCGCTTCCCATTCAAGGTGAACACGATCCGCATCGAGACTCGAATCATCCTTGTCTCGTCTCGAAGTCGCATCCAGATACCCGCCAGATCACCATGTCCCTTCTCCATATATTAGGAACACATCCTTAGTTCTTCTACTTAAGGATCGCCTTAACAATACCAATGATCCATTCCTCGATCGGATTGGTATCCGCCGTGACACTCAGAGCATACGATACATCGGGCCTCGTATATAACATAGCATACATGATAGATCCTATCATGCATGGGAATCTTACTCATGCAAATCCTCTCGCCTTCAGGCGCGACATAGACTCGTAAAGGTGTACCCCATGCCCCGATGGGTAGGAAACCTTTCTTGGATTCCGACATGCTAAACCTCTTAGCACTTAGTCTATATATGTAGATCGCGAAGACCACAACTGCTTCGATCTATCTCTATAGATCTTAATCCCGAGGATCTAGGTTGCTTCTCCTGTGTCTTTCATGGAGAATGTCTTGATAACCAAACCTTCATCGATCAGAAGATTGAAACATCGCTTTCCTATAAGTAGTATGTCATCGATATACAATACTAGGTATACGATCGCACTCCCACTAACCTTCTTATACACACAAGGTTCGCTCGATTTTGTGAGAAATCAAACTTTTGATTGTCTCATCAAAACGGATATTCCAAATTATGGATGCTTGCTTCAATCCATAAATGGATCGTCGAATTTGCATACTTTGGTTTTATCAATCGATGTGAAACCTCAGTCAGTATCATATACACGCCCTCGAGCAGTTTCCATTAAGGAAAGTCGCACATCCATCCGCCATATCTCATAATCATAATGAGCCGCTATGGCCAGAGCATCCGAATGGATTTAAGATAGCTACAAAGTAATAGGTTTCGCCATAATCAACACCTTGTTTTTGACGATATCCTTTCGCCACCAATCTAGCCTTATAGGTAATCACATTACCATCCATGTCGTTTTCTTCTTGAAAACCCACTTGCACCCTATAGGCTTTATCCTTCAGTGGGTCAACCAAGTTCCAAACTTGGTTTTCATACATGGAATCCATTTCACTTCATGGCACCAAGCCACTTATCCCTTTCTCGAACTTGTCAAGACTTCTTCATAACGTAGGCTCTCATCATCAATGAGTAACACGTCTGCTCGATTCGCTTACGAGAAATCCATATCTCTCGTGAATATCATGGTTCTACCAGATCTACGAAGATGTGGTGTTACAATAGGTCCAAATTGATTGCTCATCACTATGAGTTGTCATTTACCGTCAGGCTTCACTGTATCTCATTAATGTCTATTTGAGTCTCTCGAGCCTCCTCAAGCTCGACGACACTCCCACTGCTTTCTTGCAAGAGAAACTCTTTCTCTAGAAACACAGCATGCCTTGAAACAAACACCTTTTGTTCCACAGGATGATAGAATTGGTAACCCCTTGTTTCCTTAGGGTATCCAATAAATAGACATTTATCGACTTAGCATCCAATTTGTCTGACATTACTACTTCACATAAGCAGGACAACCCCATATCTTCAAGTAAGATACATGAGGTTTCTTACCATTCCATATCTCATATGGAGTAGTTGAGACTACCTTGGTAGGCATTCTGTTTAACAAGTAAACAGTTGTCTGAAGTGCATAACCCCAAAAGGACTTGGGAAGAGTCGCATGATTCATCATTGACCTGACCATGTCCAACAAGGTCCGGTTACACCTCTCAGATACACCATTATGCCGTGGTGTATAGGGCGGAGTCCATTGAGACAATATGCCATTGTCTCTTAGATAATCAAGAAACTCTTGACTTAAGTATTCACCACCTCGATCCGATCGAAGTATTTTAATACTTTTGTCATGTTGTTTCTCTACTTCATTTCTGAATTCTTTGAATCTTTCAAAGGCTTCAGACTTGTGTTTCATCAGGAACACATACCCAAACCGTGAGTGATCATCGGTGATGGTAATGAAGTAGCTATAGCCTCCTAAAGCTTAAGTTGACATAGGTCCACATACATCAGTATGTACTAGACCTAGTAACTCTCCCACTCGTTCACCTTTTCCAGTAAAAGGTAACTTAGTCATCTTGCCTTTTAAGCATGATTCGCATGTATCGTATGAATCCAATTCAAACGATTCCAGAATTCCACATCGGTGTAATTCGGACATGCGTTTCTTGCTTATATGGCCAAGACGACAATGCCACATATAGGAGTCTATGTGATTATCCTTTCGAGCACGCGTGTTGCTCACTTCGATATTGAAAATATCACTGGATACGTCCAACGTATAAACACCATTGCTTAAAGTTCCAGTCCCTTAAAGAACTCCATTCAAAGTTATGTAACAACAATTGTTACTAAAAGTCAAATGGTACCCATTTCTATTTAAACAAGAAATAGAAATGATGTTCTTTATCAACGAAGGAACATAAAAGCAATTGTCCAGTTCTAAGACAAGTCCTACAGAGAGTTCCAACAAATACGTTCCGATGGCGAGTGCAGCAACCGTTGCTCCATTCCCAACACGTAAATTTGACTCTCCCCTTGACGAGTCTTCTTCTATTCCTTAGCCCATGTATGTCATTACATATATGTGAGCCACACCCAGTATCAAATACCCAAGTGTCTGAGGAAATAGAATGACAATCAATAAAGAAGATTTCTGAAGAAGATGGGGCATCCGATGCCTTATCCTTCTTCACGGACTCAAGATAAATCTTGCACTTTCTTCGCAAATGGCTCTCCTTGCCATAATGATAGCAAGTTTCCTTTTGTGCTAGTTCTACCTTCTTAGCCTTTCTCTTCTTTCCCTTCTGCTGCTCCTTTGACTTCCTCTTAGAACCTTTCTTCGAGGAATCAACTAATAGCACCGTCCCCTGCTCATGCTTCTCAGAAGACTCCACGCCTTTCAAAGATATTGAGCAAGACTACGATGAACCTTCTAGCATCTCAGAGGTGAAGAGGAGCTGAGACTTCAACCTTCAATCTCACTTGCTCATCAACCAACTCACAAAGATGAAGGACTACGATATGAGCATCCATATGCTCATGCCGCCGTAGCTTGGGTTCCATCGCGGCTAGTAGCATGATGCAACTCATTTGTTCGAATCACTCACATGTTTCGATAGGCCAACAATTGGTCCAGAGTTGCATCGCTACAAGGACAAGTGAAGAGGCGCTTCGAGGACATTTGCAAGCTTTTCAACCTTGAGAACAATTCTCAAGCTTCTAAGCCAGTCCATGAAACTCGGCCCAGTCAATTTATTCGAATCCAAAATGGAACGCAAATTAAAAGACAACATGATCAATTTTAGAAATACAAAACAAGCTTATATGAGAAAATGATTTAAAAATGCATCAATATACATTTATAAATCCCATTCATTTTTCGAATTTCAAAAACCCTTAAAATCACTTCGGGAGATCGTAGGTCCATCTCCGAATGGGCTGATATCCATCATAGATAAGAACAACCTTGGAGTGAGTCCAACAAGCCATTCTTAGCTATGATGGTGGGTATCAAGTATACCGATTACATATCATGTATATGTAACTATCACAATGTGCTATCAACTAATTGAATGTTTACACATACATTGGGTTGTTAACACATTAACAAGTATGCATCATATGCATAGCACCCAACTTCACCTCTCTTCACATCGACCTTGGAGTGAGTCCAACAAATCGATGCTCCAAGTTAAAGCCGACCCATTAATCGCGAAATAGTTTTAATATGGTTAGAGCGCATTCAACCAATTAGCCAGGCTTGGAGTGAGTCCAACAACCCAAACTAACGATTGACCTCTGACTCTTACCATATTAGAGTTAAACTATTCCAATGATTTGAACATGTTCAGGTTCGAGCCGGGCTTGGAGTGAGTCCAACAACCCAAACAAGAAGCAGAACTACTGGTTCTAACCATATTAATGGAAGGTGTAGGCTTTAATATTGAGTTAGGGTTTTATGTCTCATCCTCTTTGCATGCAAATAACTATTATCTACATGGCATGGCATACATGGCATACATCTACATGTCACGACACGCATGGCATAATGTTATGCATCTAATGCAATTACATGGCATACAATTATGTCATGTATATATATATCCTTATATGTCATAACTATTTATGGAAATAAAATATGTTTAAGATTTGATTCTCCAAATCAAATCATAATTAAATTAGGAAACAAATTTCCAAATCTAATCACATATTTTATTCATGGAATTATTTGATTAAGGAAAATCTATTTAGGAAACCAATTTCCTAAATCATTAAAACTACTTATGGAAATAAAATATTTTAAGATTTGATTTCCCAAATCAAATCATGATTAAATTAGGAAACAAATTTCCAGAATCTAATCAAATATTTTATTTATGGAAAATATCAATTTCCATAAATACTTCCAACTTTCAAAAGTGGAAGATTTCCATAAATACTTCTAGACTTTCCAAAATTGAAAAATTTCCATAAATACTTCTAAATTTCCAAAATTAGAAAATTTCAGAAATACATTATGACTATCGCAAAACCATTTTTACGATTATGTGAAACACAACTGGGCTCGATACCCTTTTTGGGCACTCATGGCGTGTGTGTTCGATCATGTTTCGTAAACATGAGCACAGTGGAAGCAATAAAAATAATAAATACTCCTATTTATTACAACACACACAACACACGCATGCTATTACAACAAGTGTAGACATAACCGTAAATTAAAATTGCAATAAAGGAAATTAAACTCGTTATACCTTCCGTATGGCGTGTAGCGAACGGCATTAACGGAGCGATCCTCGTAAGAATCGTCTCTATCCGTATCCACGCCGAGCTCCTCGGGATGACCGCAAGCCATCAGCCGTCTTACGTCACGGGTTACTAGCCTCGTGTTGAAGGCGGCGTGATCGAAGATGATCACGATCCGAATCCAAATTCGGATCCAAAAGCGAGTTCTCAAAACTCGCTTCTCCGGAGAGGTGTTCGTCAACCGTTTGACGAATCCTTCGTCCTCCACCTCAGAGGATTACCGGAGATCAAATCCCCGGTAAGTTAGCCGCTGTCGGAGCACTAACCGTCGTCCAAACGACGCTCTGACGAGAGGAGGAGAAGCTGTCCAGAAAACTGGACAGCTTGGTGGAGGAGTAGGCGCCGGCCAAAACAAGGAGAGAAAAGCCTCACCTTGATGCCAAACCTATAGGAGATCATCGGAGGGTCGCCGGAGGTTCACCGGCTGAAGCTTGGTCGCCGGCAATGACTTGGACGGCGGCACAAAGGATGGGCGGCGGCCACTTAGGGTTGGGCACCGAATTCACCAACAAGGGTGGGCGGCAACTCTATGTTGGGCGGCAACTCTTCATTAGGTGTTAGGGTTAGGGTTTAAGCCCTATTTTATAGAGAACTAATTCTCTTAATGGTTAATGGATCATATCCATAAAGCCCGTTAACCCGCTCCATTAAGATAAGTTAAAATAAACCAAACCATGATGGTTTATTTTAAGTTAAAACGAACCGAACCAACCTTTGGTTCATTCGTTTAATATAAACCAAACCATTTGGTTTATTCTCATCCATTGGATTAGAACCAAACCATTTTGGTCCATCCATTACGTCTTCATAAGACGCAGCCCATCCACGCTTCCATTGCGACAGAAACAATTTCATGCTCGCTTTATGTTTGGTCCAACCAAACATAGTTTCTCTCGGTCTGAGAATCCCATTCTCAAGCTCGTTTTAAATCCTTTGGATTACACTCGTTGTGCCTGTGACCAAATAGGTTCTCGGTTTATGTTGGCCGTCTATAATTAACCATTAATTATAGAACGATCATGAGTGGCACCTAGTAGTACATCATGATCCCCAATTAACCGAAAAGATCAACGGTTGATCCAGAACTATTTCAAACCCTTGGACGAATGATTCGTGCCCCATTCCCTTCACTCATCTTATACCCACTTGGTTCAGACATGGTCTATTGTGTCGATCCCCACTAGGTCGACTCGTCACACCTAGCCCAAGTATCATTTCCTCGTCCTCACAGTTCTATTTACTCCACATGTAACGAAGAGTTCTTTACTCTAAACATGTAATGCTTTGGCCAAAGACTTTAGTAACAATCCCACGAGAGGCCATGGGTATACATCTCCTCGCAAGGAGTGGTGAATCCTTTATAGGCTATTCAAACACCTTCGATCACTTACTTATACCCAATCATCCGGGTCCACATCTCCTTGAGAGATGTTTGCTTAAGATGTCAAAGCATAAGTCTCCATGATCAAGATGACTTGAATACCGCAAGTCAAAGGAACATCGCACTTAAGCCACAGTAAGAACTTCATTGACATATCTATATATGCAAAGAACCATATGAAGTCTTACGGCTGGTCACTCCAATGAACTAGTTACCATAACTAGCATCCACGATTAACTCCGGACATCACTATGTCTCCAGCCAGTGAGAATCAGCTGCTTGGATACACCAAGGAGTATACCTCGTGCTAGTCTCAACAGAATTGATGGTGTCCAGATCCATCAATTCATCGACTAGGGATAATTCCGATACATCACAATTACACATGTAGAGATACTCACTAGTTGTGATCCAATCACAAATTCTCTCATGCTGTGAATCGTATCGTGGACATTCAGTAAATGAGTTTAAGATCCAATCAAATACATAAAACATGTATACTCAAATAGTGAATCTTCATTTATCATATAAATGGTTCATACATAAGGCGATTGCCTTAGGACATCTCTCATATATTACTAACACTATGTTCCTGTAGGTGCAAAAGACTACCATAGAGGAACTAAAATCCACTACTGAAACTGAAATACAACCCAAAACACTATTGTTTTGGTAAAGAGCACCACTGATTATAAAGTACTAAATAACTGTCAACATCATAGCACACTCCATACTCTGCATATGGTATAGTTGTTCCTGGGAATGTAACAATTGTTGATGTCTAGATGTTTAAGTCTTCTAAGATGTCTTCTGTTGATGCTGCTAAGAAAATTGCTTCCCTTGGAGGGAAGTATCAAGGAATTCCAACTACACCTGAGGTAGTAGATCCCTGCTGATGTGATAATCTGATCTTCTGTTATGAACTCTACTATCGAGATTGTGCATCATCCTCCCGAAACAACATCGATAGTCTTCAACTGAGTCTTCAAAGTACACATTCCCCTCATATGTACTGGTTGCTTACGATAGCAACTGATGAACTAATCCAACAGATAATCCGACTTTGCATGTCATCATGACACACACTACACACACATAATACCTTCATAATCATTCTTTCGATTCCTATATTTGACTTGCAATGTCTGCTTATCGATCTTCAACTCCTAAAGCACCTTCTACAGAGTCATTTCCATACATATGACTCGGTCTAATGCCTTCTGGTAGAATCAGATAGAACATTCAAACATCCTGATCCAAATATAAGCCAATAAACTATGGGTGGTTTAAGACATTCATTCACATTCTTAAGCAATTAGGTGGTGTAAATTCTGCAAATCTAACAACTCTGCATGGTACTCCCATTACCGAATGATCAGCCTACTTGAAGCTCTAGAATTCCCTGACAATGAGTTAAAGAAAATGACATGGGGAAATACTCTCTCAAAACATCACTAAATCGTGACCAAGTGATACATTATTTCCCGAAGGTTATTTCCTATATCTTCCACCAAGTACCTTCTTTATCTCGATAATGGTATTTGAACAACTTTACTTTCTCTGTATAATACGAGTTAAGTACTCAAAAGTACCTTCTAAGTTATACAACCCAATGCGACAAACTCAGGGATCAAAAACCCTATGAAACATCATATAGTAATCCACCACTATTTGCATCAGCAATAGTATACTCACTTGTCCATTACCCCACAGGTAATGATCTGACTAGTATAATTAGTGAAAATCCCTAAGACTGAAATCTTTGATCTCCATATGAAATGTTACTACCTAACCCCTACTATCCAACTCGGTATTAGTCGGCTCTCAAAGGTAATTCACCTTTTTAACAATAGGTTCAAGATACACAAACTCAACAAGTCGTTACCATGG
Organism: Wurfbainia villosa; assembly: GCA_025175895.1. Taxonomy (NCBI): domain Eukaryota; kingdom Viridiplantae; phylum Streptophyta; class Magnoliopsida; order Zingiberales; family Zingiberaceae; genus Wurfbainia; species Wurfbainia villosa. The sequence goes on from CM045995.1 coordinate 33,017,791, forward strand.
TCAACTCAAACCATGGTTATGAATAGTGACTAACACACTACATGTCATTCCATGTTATAAACAACTAAATGCATAGCCAACAAAAGGATATGTGATAACGATTATCATACCTTAAACCTTGTAGCTCGGAGATGTCCTACTACTGCCAGATGTCAAACCTCACAAAAACAAAATCGAGTAAAACAAAACTCAATATCCAACTGAAATAAAATCCGAAAGTGGTCCTCGTAACCTAGGCTCTGATTGTTGGGATGTATACTGAAAAGTCTATCTTTTGTATGAACATCTTTATTTTTAAAATAAGAATCACATGATCATTGTTTGCATATTTATGGTTATGCATATTGTCTAATACATTACAATGTAGATAACATGGTGTGTAGTGTCACACGGGAGATCATGTTATCAGTTCCTTGTAAAGTATAAGTAAAGTCTCACAACCGAGTTGGTTTTGGACAAACCATTGGTATGGTGGTGGTGTGATTTGGTATTCATTTGTCTTGACCATAGAATTATACTAGTACACTGTGTGTATTGAGCAGGACCGACTTAGAGGTGATTCGATTTATTGCTGACTACATAATTGAAATGGACCTCGGATATTATGGTGTATATGATCTTAATCCTGATATAATAACGGACACATATAGTTAGTGTTTATTTCTTTGATTTACCAATGGGCAAGATTTATAGAGTAAATCGATAGGCTCGGTAAGTTGGAAAATTATATTATTTATATAGTGTGTCGTTTATTATAGGAGGAAAATGTGCCCTATATATTAGGATGATGATGTCCCCTTGAGGAGCTCATAAGGTTCATCATGTAAACCCTACAGGTGGACTTGGTCCAGCATGATGATAAGGTTGAGTGGTACTACTCATGGAGTTAGATGTTGATTAATTAATTGTCAGTAAATTAATTAATTGACGGACATTCGAGATCTTAAACATATTTTGAACTGCGGTAAAGCATATATTGAAGTACCTGAGAAGGACTAGGGATTATATGCTAGTTTACCAAGGAGACCAATTACTCCCTATGGGTTACACGAATTCCGACTTCCAATCAGATAGATATAACAGTAAGTCTACCTCAGGTTTTGTGTTTACTTTGGGAGGTGGAGCCATTGTATAGAGGAGTGACAAGTAGAAATGCGTGGCGGACTCCACCATGGAAGCTGAGTATATGGCAGCCTCTGAGGCGGCAAAAGAAGCTCTGTGGCTCACGAACTTCTTGATGGACATGGATGTGATTTCTGATTTGCCCAGAACTATCACAATTTATTGTGATAATAGTGGTGCATTTGCAAACACGAAGGAACCACGAGCCCATAAGGCAAGTAAACACATAGAGCGCAAGTACCACTTGATACGAGAAATCGTAAAGAGAGGAGAAGTTGTTGTGGCCAAGATTGTATCGGAAGATAACCTTGCAGATCCATTCACTAAGACCCTTCCGGCGAGAGCTTTTGATAGGCAAGTTGAGGGAATGAGAATCAGATGTATGGCAGTATGAGGACAGCATAGTCTTTTAGTATAAGTGGGAGATTGTTGGGATGTATACTGAAAAGTCTATCTTTTGTATGATCATCTTTATTTTTTAATTAAGAATCACATGGCCATTGTTTGCATATTTATGCATATTGTCTAATACATTACATTGTAGAAAACATGATGTGTGGTGTCACATGGGAGATTATATTATCGACTCCTTGTAAAGTGTAAGTAAAGGCTTACAACCGAGATGGCTTTGGACAAACCATTGGTATGGTTGTAGTGTGATTTGGTATTGGTTTGCCTACCCATAGAATCACACTTGTGCACTTTGTGTGTATTGAGCAGGACCGACTTAGAGGTGATTTGATTTATTGCTGACTACATAATCGAATCGGACCTCAGATATTATATTGTACATGCTCTTAATCCCGATATAATAATGGGCACATATACTTAGTATTCATTTCTTTGATTTACCAATGGGCGAGATTTATAGATTAAATCGATAGGCTCGGTAAGTTGGGAAATGATATTATTTATATGCTGTGGCGTTGATTATAGGAGGAAATCGTGTCCTATATATTAGGATGATGATGTCCCATTGAGGAGCTCATAAGGTTCATCATGTAAACCCTACAAGTGGACTTGGTCAGACATAATGATAAGGATGAGTGGTACTACTCATGGAGTTAGATGTTGATTAATTAATGGTAAGTAAATTAATTAATCGATGGATATTCGAGATCTTAAACACGGGGAGAAAAATATACAAATAATATATTGAGCCCATATTAACTTATGGGGGTTGGTGAGGTAGATCAATGATAATCCTTTAGTGGAATGGATAATCATTAATGGATCGGACATTATGTGAGTTTGATCCATTGGGTGGCCAAGATCCAACTCCTCCTCATGGTCCCTATTGTAGCCTATTAAACCCTCATGAAGCATAGATCCAATGGTTTAAAACAAAACTCTAATTCAAACGATAGAGATTAAATCTCTATATCCGACGGTTGAGATTAATTCTCTAGATCCGATGGTTGAGATTAAATCCCTAGAACCGACAGTGGAGATTAAAAGGAGGCTTGAGCCCATCTCTATAAATAGATGCTTATGGCTTGGGTGGCAAGATGATGGAAGGGGATTAGGGTTTGCTTCCCTTGGGCGGCAAGGAATCCTAGTTAAGTTGAGGTTGGGCGGCTAGGGTTTTGGACATGGGGTGGGCGGCAACAAGAGGAGAAGTTCTTTTCTTCTTCTTCCTAAGGTGTTGCCGGAACTTATCCTTCTTCCCCCTACTTTGGCCGGTGCTCAACCTATTCCTCTTCCCCTCTTCTTTGGGCAGCGGCAACTAGGAGAGCTAGGGTTGGGGTTTTGGGCGGCTACAAGGTGAAGGGTTGGTTTCCTTTCTCTTCTCCAAGTCTTGGTCGGCGCCCATCACCCTCATTGATTCTCCTTTGGTCAGTTCCCATACTCCAAATTCTCTTCCTTGGCCGGCGGCAAGATCGAGTCTATTGCCTTGTTGGCCGGTTCTAGATAGGATGAAGTGTTTTGTTTTATGATCTTTTTTTGTTCGGAGTGAACAAGGAAAGGAAGATTGGTGATCTAGGAGGCTTCGTCATTTGGAAGATCCTCGCCCACATGACGTCCAAAAGGAGGAAGGACATACAATAGAAGATCAAGGAGGTATAAAAAGAGGTATAATCTTGTTTATTTTGATTAGTGTTCTTTTGTATAATGTCTATAATTGTTTTTCAATTATATGCTGAAGGGTTTTGCTTATCAAGTCCGTGAGGGGAAACTTCGCTTCCCACTTCACCTCGGTAGCTTGTCCATGGCGATCCCTTCGATGTCCCCGTATTAAAAAAATTTAATCCTAGACAAAAGGGATTGCCCAAACCACCAAGTCATTGTCGTGCTATTCGTTTAGAGAGGTCACTTGAACAAACTAGTTGTTCAAGCGACAATCCTCTATTCTACGAGTAGCCGCAGAATAGACGATGTCCGGATCGTCAGTTTTTGTGTTTATGCTCGGGATCCAAGTATTATTTATCCATTTACAGATTTATAACATGCTTATAATTGAGAAACAAAAACAAGCAACAAACAAAAGAAGAAAGTAGAATAGGTATACCTCTCGATCTTCTAATGTATGACCTTCCTCCTTTTGGACATCGTGTGGGAGACGATCTACCAAAAGTCGAAGCTCCTAGATCGTAAATCTTCCTTCCTTGCTCTTCCAAAGCAAGAAGAAGAGTAGAAACAAGGATTTTCTCCTCCCTAAAGCCAACCAACAAGGAGCATACAATGTCCTTGCCGCCGGCCAACTAGAAGGTGGAGAAGATGAGGGTAGGGAAGGGCCGGAAACAAACTGGACACCAGCCACAAGACAAGGAAGAAGAAAGGAAACCTTGCCTTATAAGGTGCCGCCCTAGACTCCAAACCCTAACCCTAATCCTATCTCAACTAAGATTCACCTTCTTGCCGCCCAAACCCTAGCTCTCTTCTATTATCATCCATGCCAACTCCCCATGCCCTCTTTTTATATAGTTAGGGATAAGTCATGAATTAATCTCCTCCATTGGTTCTAAGGATTTAATCTCAACCGTCGGATCTTAGAGATTTAATCTCTACCTATGGATCTTAGAGTTTTGTTTCTATCCATTGGATCTAAGCATCATGAGGTGTTAATAGGCCACATTAGGGACCATGAGGAGGAGTTGGGTCTTGGCCACCCATGGATCAAGCCCACATAAAGTCCGATCCACTAATGATGATCCAATCCACTAAAGGTTTATCATTGATCTACCTCACCAACCCCCATATGATAATATGGGCTCCATATATTATTTGTACATTTTCTCCCCGTGTTTAAGATCTCGAATGTCCATCGATTAATTAATTTATTGACCATTAATTAATCAACATCTAACTCCTTGAGTAGTACCATTCAACCTTTTCATCAAGCCAGACCAAGTCAACCTGCAGGGTTTACATGATGAAACTTTTGAGCTCCTCAAGGGGACAATATCATCCTAATATATTGGACATGGTTTCCTCCTATAATCAATGACACACCATATAAATAATATCATCTCCCAACTTACCGAGCCTATCGATTTAATCTATAAATCTCGCCCATTGGTAAATCAAAGAGATGAGTACTAAGTATATGTGCCCGATATTATATCGGGATTAAGAGCATGTACTAAATAATATCTGAGGTCCGATTCGATTATGTAGTCAGCAATAAATCGAATCACCTCTAAGTCGGTCCTGCTCAAAACACACAAAGTGCACTAGTGGGATTCTATGGTCAAGACAAACCAATACCAAATCACACTACAACCATTCCGATGGTTTGTCCAAAGCCATCTCGGTTGTGAGCCTTTACTTATACTTTTCAAGGTGCCGATAACATGATCTCGTGTGTGACACCACACACCATGTTAACTACAATGTAAAGTATTAGACAATATTGCATAACCATAAAAATATGCAAACAATGATCATGTGATTCTTATTTCAAAATAAAGATGTCCATACAAAAGATACACTTTTCAGTATTCCTTCGCTCTGCTACACCGTTCTGCTGGGGTGTGCCAAGTGCAGTCAATTGGGATTGAATCACAGCCTCTGATAAGTAGTTCCTAAACTCTCCCAAGAGGTACTCACCACCACGATTATATCGTAGTGTCTTGATACTTTTACCTTGACGTTTCTCCACATCAGCCTTGAATTCTTTGAACTTATCAAAGCATTCAGACTTGCGGTGCATCAGGTAAATGTATCCATATCTTGAGTAAACGTCTATAAAAGAGACGAAATACTCAAAACCACCTCTAGCCTGGATAGACATAGGACCACACAAATCAGAATGAACCAATTCTAACACATCTTTGGCTCTATACCCCTTGGCCTTAAAAGGCCTCTTGGTCATCTTACCCTCCAAGCAAGATTCACAGGTTGGGAGATTCTCCACCACTAATGAACCAAAAGGTCCATCAGCTATCAACCTTTGAATTCTTCTAAGGTTAATGTGACCAAGCCTAAGAATCCAAAGATATGTTTGGTTCATCTTCGAAGGTTCTTTTCTCTTATTAGAATTTGAAGATGAGTTATTAACTTCAATTTGCATCGTGGAAAGTTTTGGTTCAAGTGTGTACAAATTTCTTATCAATGCACCCGAATAGATAATGTCCCTATTCCTTCTTATAACAACTCTGTCATCAAAAGAAATAGAATATCCATCCATAAACAATTTAGAAACCGAAATTAAATTCTTTCTAAATAAGGGTATATAAAGGTAATTCTTAAGAACCAAAAGTTTATTTTTCTCAAAAGATAAATGAACATCTCCCATTGCAACAGTCATCACCTTCGTGGCACCGCCCATGTACACCGTAATCTCCCCCTAACTTAGTCGTCTAGTTTCCTAGAACCCCTATAAAGTATTACAGACATGATCAGTTGCTCCCGTATCTACACACTAGGTGTTGGTAGATAACACCGCTAAACATGTTTCAATGACTAGACCAAAAGATATACCTTTGTTCTTGCGGTTGGGGCAGTCCTTCTTCCAGTGTCCAGTCTGCTTATAAGTGAAGCACTTGCCTTTCGGCTTATTCACTCCTCCCTGAGTACCTTCCACCACCTTCGCCCCGGTTTGTTTCTTCTTCTTCTTACCTTTCGGCTCAGAAGTTCCGCCAACGAATACAACCTCTTGTTCATGTTGTAGTTGAGGCGAAACTGCTCAAAACTCCTAGGTAGAGACTGGAGTATGATATCGACCTGGGTTTCCCCATCTATCTCAGCTCCTAGGACCTCTAGCTCATTCAAATGAGCCATCATCTTGAGAACATGATCCCTCATGGGTGTTCCCTCGACCATGGTGGTCGTCATCAAGTTTCTCATGGCCTCTTGCCTCGTAGCCCAATTCTGGTGTCCGAAAAGCTCCTTGAGATTGAGCGTCATATCATAAGCAGTGGACATGGCTTGATGCTGATGTTGCAGTACATTTGACATAGATGCCAAAATGTAACACCGCGCCATCTCATCGGCCTTGATCCACTTATTATAGCTCTCTCTCTCCTTTTCCCCAGAATTATCTACAGGCTTGGGAGGGCACTCTTCGAGGAATACATATTTGTATTCCTCTGCAGTCAAGACAATGTCTAGATTACTCTTCCAATCTACATAGTTGGGTCCAGTATGTTTGTTCTCTTTCAGTATCACAACAAGTGGGTTGAAAGTCATTTTGAAAGAAAACCTAAGAATGACATAAATCAAGATATTATCTTTCAAAAAATTATTGATTCCTCAAACAATAAAATTTTAAAATCAACTAACACCTCAAAATACCGAGAATATCGTATGGCACGATAGTGTGGTCGTATACGAATTCTACATTTGTAAGAGGAGGTTTTACCCATTAATTTTACTATCTTGTCAACCTAACTTTTTGACATGTAAAATTAATAGTCGGATCCTCTTTGGCCTATAAATAAAAGCAGTGACTCCGATGGAGAGGATACTTATATTTGTATCTAAGTGTTCACTAATACTTGGAACCAAGGTAATTATCTCGGGTTATGTGCCTCACGATGGACAAGTACACACGCTCCTTAATAATTTCCTATAACCATATTCGACCTTGTGATCCGCAAACAAAACCATCCGATGGGGAGCAATGCACTCAGAGCCAACGCATAAGTTTGTTTGCATCACATGTCAAATCGTAATGGAGGCCGTGAGAATTTTAAAAAAAAATTCCCTCTCCCACTTAGTAATTTGAAATTGAGCAATAAATATGAAAAATAAATTATTTTCCAACTATTATGGCTTTAGTCTTCAATATGACTCCCGTCGCATAGCCATCTCGTCCGCTCCTCGTACGCCATCTACTAGCCATCCGGAAATCCGAGCCGAGACTAAAACCTATTTTAATTTATATCCATCGATCCTATACTCCATGAGGGAGTGTACATGAAATCTAGATTGAAAGTAAAATAAAATAAAGAGCATGTAAACAATGTCATATTTAATTTACCAAAAACTAAATACTAGCCTCGTCAACCCCGAGGATTCAACAAAATAAATATACATACAATCACATACACACATATGGCCATAATAGTCGGATCTTATGCATGCAACCAAAGAGTTAAACTAAGCATATCCTACTATTATCCGACACATATAATATATGAAAAAGTATATAAAAATTAACCGAATCTTAGACACACAAAACCGGAAACCTTGGCTCTGATACCAATTGAAGGGTTTTGCTTATCGAGTCCGTGAGGGGAAACTTCGCTTCCCACTTCACCTCGGTAGCTTGTCGATAGTGATTCCTTCGATGTCCCCGGATTAAAAAAATTTAATCCTAGACAAAAGGGATTGCCCAAACCACCAAGTCATCGTTGTGCTATTCGTTTAGAGAGGTCACTTGAATAAACTAGTTGTTCAAGCGACCATCCTCTATTCTACGAGTAGCCGCGGAATAGACAATGTCCGGATCGTCGGTTTTCGTGTTTATGCTCGGGATCCAAGTATTATTTATCCATTTTCAGATTTATAAAATGCTTATAATTGAAAAAAACAAACAAGCAACAAACAAAAGAAGAAAGTAGAATAGGTATACCTCCCGATCTTCTAATGTATGACCTTCCTCCTTTTGGACATCATGTGGGCGACGATCTACCAAAAGTCGAAGCTCCTAGATCACAAATCATCCTTCCTTGCTCTTCCAAAGCAAGAGGAAGGGTAGAAACAAGGATTTTCTCCTCCCTAAAACCAACCAACAAGGAGCATACAATGTCCTTGTCGCCGGCCAACTAGAAGGTGGAGAAGATGATGGAAAACAATCAAGACACCAAGGGAAACCCTATATCTTATTTCCACCACCTAAGAAGATAGAGAAGGGAGCTTTTGGGTGCCGGCCAAGGGCAGGGAAGGGCTGGAAACAAACTGGACGCCAGCCACAAGACAAGGAAGAAGAAAGGAATCCTTACCTTATTCGGTGCCGCCCTAGCCTCCAAACACTAACCCTAATCCTATCTCAACTAGGATTCACCTTCTTGCCGCCCAAACCCTAGCTCTCTTCTATTATCATCCACGCCAACTCCCCATGCCCTCCTTTTATAGAGTTAGGGATAAGTCAAGAATTAATCTCCTCCATTGGTTCTAGGTATTTAATCTTAACCATCGAATCTAGAGATTTAATCTCAATCGTCGGATCTTAGAGATTTAATCTCTACCTATGGATCTTAGAGTTTTGTTTCTATCCATTGGATCTAAGCATCATGAGGTGTTAATAGGCTACATTAGGGACCATGAGGAGGAGTTGGGTCTTGGCCACCCATGGATCCAGCCCACATAAAGTCCGACCCACTAATGATGATCCAATCCACTAAAGGTTCGTCATAGATCTACCTCACCAACCCCCATATGATAATATGGGCTCCAAATATTATTTGTACATTTTCTCCCCATGTTTAAGATCTCGAATGTTCATCGATTAATTAATTTACTGACCATTAATTAATCAACATCTAACTCCTTGAGTAGTACCACTCAACCTTTTCATCATGCCGAACCAAGTCCACCTGCAGTGTTTACATGATGAACCTTATGAGCTCCTCAAGGGGACATTATCATCCTAATATATAGGACATGGTTTCCTCCTATAATCAATGGCACACTATATAAATAATATCATCTCCCAACTTACCGAGCCTATCGATTTGGTAAATCAAAGAGATGAGTACTAAGTATATGTGCCCGTTATTATATCGGGATTAAGAGCATGTACTAAATAATATCTGAGGTCCGATTTGATTATGTAGTCAACAATAAATCGAATCACCTCTAAGTTAGTCCTGCTTAATACACACAAAGTGCACTAGTGTGATTCTATGGTCAAGACAAACCAATACCAAATCATACTACAACCATTCCGATGGTTTGTCCAAAGTCATCTCGGTTGTGAGCCTTTACTTATACTTTTCAAGGGGTCGATAACATGATCTCCTATGTGACACCACACACCATGTTATGTACAATGTAAAGTATTAGACAATATTGCATAACCATAAAAATATGCAAACTATGATTATGTGATTCTTATTCCAAAATAAAGATGTTCATACAAAAGATAGATTTTTCAGTATACATCCCTACATATGCATGTTGTATGTGGTTGTTTACTTTATGTATGTGGCTAAATTTATTTGGACCCCGAATACAAACACAAAAAGTGGCAATTCGTACATCGTCTATTCCGGTGCTATTCATAGAATAGAGGTTGGTGGCTTGAACAATAAGTTTGTTCAAGTGACCACTCTAATCGAAAATCACGATGATGAAACGGTTGCTTGGATGATCCCTTTTGTCTAGGATAAAATTTTTTAATCCGGGGACATCGATGGGATCGCCATGAACAAGCGACCGAGTTGAAGTGGGAAGCACAGTTTCCTACCTTCATGTGGAATCAGAGCTTCAGTTCTTGGACAAAACCCTTTCAGGGAGAAGTGGGACACATCCTTGGGATCAAGGTTATAAGAGATCGCAGGAAAAGGATGTTGTGCTTGTCTCAAGCTTCATTCATAGACACCATTTTGGCTCGTTTTAGCATGCAGAACTCCAAGAAAGGTTTTCTACCTTTTAGGCATGGAGTACCTTTGTCTAAGGAGATGTCTCCTAGAACACCAAAGGAGATATAAGAGATGAAGGCGCTTCTTTATGCTTCGGCAGTAGGAAGCCTCTTGTATGCTATGCTATGTTCGAGACCGGATATCTACTTGGCCGTGGGCATGGTTAGTAGATATCAGAGTAATCTAGGACAAGGACATTGGACTGCAGTAAAGCATATATTGAAGTACCTGAGAAGGACTAGGGATTATATGCTAGTTTAGCAGGCAGAACAACTACTCCCTGTGGGTTACACAGATTCCGACTTCCAATCAGATAGGGATTATAGTAAGTCTACCTCAGGTTTTGTGTTTACTTTGGGAGGTGGAGCCATTGTATGGAGGAGTGTCAAGCAGAAATGCGTGGCGGACTCTACCATAGAAGCTGAGTATGTGGAAGTCTCTGAGGCGGCAAAGAAGTTGTATGGCTCAGGAACTTCTTGATGGATTTGGATGTGATTCCAGTTTTGCCCCGAACTATCACAATTTATTGTGATAACAGTGGTACGGTTGCAAACTTGAAGGAACCATGAGCCCATAAGGCAAGTAAACACATAGAGCCCAAGTAGCACCAGATACGAGAAATCGTAAAGCGAGGAGAAGTTGTTGTGGCCAAGATTGCATCAAAGAATAACCTGGTAGATCCTTTCACTAAGGCCCTTCTAGCGAGAGCTTTTGATAGGCATGTGAAGGGAATGGGAATGAGATTTATGGCAGTATGAGGACAACATAGTCATTTAGTTTAAGTGGGAGATTATTGGGATGTATACTGAAAAGTCTATCTTTTGTATGAAAATCTTTATTTTTTAAATAAAAATCACATGATCAATATTTGCATATTTATTATTATGCATTTTGTCTAATACATTACATTGTAGATAACATGGTGTATAGTGTTACACGGGAGATCATGTTATCAGTTCCTTGTAAACTATAAGTAAAGGCTCACAACCGAGATGGTTTTGGACAAACCATTGGTATGGTTGTGGTGTGATTTGGTATTGGTTTGTCTTGACCATAGAATTATACTAGTACACTTTGTGTCTATTGTGCAGGACCGATTTAGAGGTGATTCAATTTATTGCTGACTACATAATTGAATCGGACCTCGGATATTATGGTGTACATGCTCTTAATTCCGATATAATAATGGGCACATATACTTAGTATTCATTTCTTTGATTTACCAATGGGCGAGATTTATAGAGTAAATCGTTAGGCTCGGTAAGCTGGGAAATGATGTTATTTATATGGTGTGTCGTTGATTATAGGAGGTAACCGTGTCCTATATATTTGGATGATGATGTCCCCTTGAGGAGCTCATAAGGTTCATCATGTAAACCCTGCAGGTGGACTTGGTCCGGCATGATGATAAGGTTGAGTGGTACTACTCATGGAGTTTGATGTTGATTAATTAATTGTCAGTAAATTAATTAATTAACGGACATTCGAGATCTTAAACATGGAGAGATATTTGTACAATTAATATATGGAGCCCATATTTAATTATGGGGGTTGGTGAGGTAGATAAATGATAATCCTCAAGTGGAATGGATTATCATTAACGGATCGGACTTTATGTGGGCTTGATCCATTGGGTGGCCAAGATCCAACTCCTCCTCATGGTTCCTATTGTAGCATATTAAAACCCTTATGGAGCCTAGATTCGATGATGTAAAATGAAACTCTAGATCCGACGGTGGAGATAAATCTCTAGATTCAACGGTGGAGATTAAATCTTTAGATCCGACGATGGAGATTAAATCTCTATATTCGACGATTGAGATTAAATCCCTAGATCCGATAGTTGAGATTAAATCCCTAGACCCAACGGTGGAGATTAAAAGGAGGCTTAAGCCTAGCTCTAAAAAAGGAGGCTTAAGGGGTGGGCGGCAAGCATACTCAAGCGAGATTAGGGTTTTGGCTTTGTGCGGCTAGGGTTTGGAGTTGTCTTGAGCAGCAAGATTTTCTAGGGTTGTAGCCGGCGCCCATCATCCTCCTCTCAACCTTGGCTGGCGCTCAACCCCTTCTTCCTCTTCTCCTTAGTTGGTGGAAACAAGGGTTAGGGTTTTTCCTTGGAGCTCTTGGCCGGTGCCTACTCCCTCTTCTATTCCATGGCCGGCGGCAACATCAAGTCTCTTGACTTGGTGGGTGGTCCTAGATAGGGAAGAGTTTCTTTTCATTCTTCCCTTTGTTCGGAGCGAGCAAGGAAGGGAAGAACGTGTTCTAGGAGGCTTCGACTTTTGGAAGATCGTCGCCCACACGACATCCAAAAGGAGGAAGGACATACAATAGAAGATCAAGAGGTATAACAAGAGGTATAATGCTTGTTTATGAATCTTTTCTGATTCTATGCATGTTGTATACTTTGTTATGTGCCTAATTTACTTTTACCCCGAATACAAACACAAAAAACAGCGATATGTACATCGTCTATTCGACGGCTAATCAAAGAAAAGAGGTAGGTTACTTGAACAACAAATTTGTTCAAGTGACCACTCTTATCGAATAGCACGACGATGCAACGGTTGCTTGGGTAATCCCTCTTTGTCAAGGATTAATTTTTTTTAATCTGGGGACTTAGATGGGATCGCCATGCACAAGCGACCAAGTTGAAGTGGGAAGCGAAGTTTCCATCTTCACTGATACCAATAAAATTGTCATGCTCCGAGAGTATATTTGTCCATCAATCGGATGATACCCTTTTGTGACAATATAAGATATAATACTGATACATGGCCCAAATAGTTGCTAATACACACAAGCTATAAAACACAACGGAATACACCAACAAATAATAAAGATACAAAGACACAAATATGTGGGTACCCGTATGACTTTGACGCAAATCCAAAGGCCAAATACATACAACACAACTATAAACTTCTAATACGGAGACAACATAGGATAAAATCCCAAAACAAACAATCCAAAATATACAATAGTATAGAATACAATCCATACTCTCAATGTGAGATGGGATCAACTTGTGGAGCTTTGAGCACTCAAGGAAACTTTTACTTGTTTCCTATGCGACAAGAAAACCCAGGGTCTGTGGTGGTGAGTCTAAAACTCAACGGTAATATGTAAGATAGTGCATGAACAACATATATTATATAGATATCAACAATATATAGTCTAAAGATACAACAAATATCCACTAGTATAATATAACCAATGCATTTACCAACTGATCATCTGAACAACGTATGGTACTAACATACCAGAAGATCTACAACAATACAACTCAAACAACCTGAACACACATACCACAATATAACACATAGAATATGAAAGAACAACACAAGCATGTAATCAGCACACTGCCCTATGAACCTATAAACAACAACATCAACGAACCTGGTCAATCCTATACAACATCATGTTACTGGTCATAGGCGTACAACAGTCCGGTCCAACTCATACACTAGAAATCCACACGCAACAGTATAAAAGATGCGATATAGCATGCAAGATAATGAACAAAACATATGTAGCAAGCATAACTCAAACAAATGCAACATCACAGCAAGCATATATAGACTATATCTATATATATTGATCACACACACACACACACACACACACACACACACACATATATATATATGTAGACGCCATCACACCTAGCAAAGCAAATGCATGGTTATGCCTGCACACCCTTCTCGCTACCATGCCCCAGTGTGGCCAAGGTGGCACAACATGCCAACTGTCCCAACTCAATAACTACTACTACTCTCGAGTGGCCGAGTGGACAGTATGAATAAATAGCGATAAGCTACACAACAGGGGACCCTGCTGCTGGCCACTCCGACTATCACAATCCATGAGTGGTCGAGTGCCACACACGCAGGAAAAACCACACACAACTCCTACTACGACCATCAATAGTGGTTGAGTGCAACACAACAGATGATCTGCCCTCACAACAGTTACTACTACAACGAGTAACCATGAAGGCAGGATGTCTGATGACCCTCTCAACAATAAGGGAGACCAAGTCGCCAGCATGCATTTGAATGTAATGAATGCACAACCACACACACATTCATCCGCAACACACTCTTTATCCAACAGAGAGATACACAATTGACAGTCAACCATGCTAGGACCTCCAGTCCGTAGCAACCCACTATTGACAATCAACCATGCTAGGACCTCTAGTCCGTATCAATCCACTATCGACAATAAACTATGCTAGGACCTCTAGTCCATAGCAACCCACTATCGACAATCAACCTTGCTAGGACCTCCAACCCGTAGCAACCCACTTTCAACAATCAACCATGCTAGGACCTCCAACAGGTAGCAAACCACTATTGACAATCCATACAACCATACATAGATCCATGATCCATAACAGACACACAATGTAAAGGGATATAACACAACAATCCACTCAACTTTTTAGAACACCACCCACTACTATAGGTGATTTATCTTGATGACACAAATCAAGTCAACAACCATACTTAGCTACAAACACATAATTAAGCATTTATAGGTCCACATACCATAGCGTATGTAATCCATAACAATGATGAACAAAATGTAACGATAATAATAGACCATCTCAAAGTTCAAAGACTAAGTTTCAAGAAACAGAATAACAGGAGTGGAGTCAAGATAATAGTGTCATCAATATAAAATCTCATGCATCAAAATTAATCATCTAACTGACCAGGGCAAAAATTACCCACCTTATAATATAGACTATCTGAAAATCCCTATGTCTATACGAAAGTCCAAAATCAAAATCCAACCTTACCTTTCTTTGCACATCTTCTTGATCTCAAATTCCATGTAATTCCACCATAATTATCCTAACCAAGTATTCACATAAATCCATCCATAATAATCCGAATCAGGACTTACCAGACATAGCTTCCTTTATAAAGATGTTTAGTATCAAACCAACTCATCTACCAAGTTGGAGGCAAAAGACAAATCAGATTCCATAGCCCCCCCCCCCTAACGTGTAATTGCCAAGATATAAGTTTCCATCACCAATAAACTTATCTGAATCTTTAATCCAAGGAACTATCATGTAAATGGAGATGCTACAAAAAATCAATCACCGATAAAAAGAACCTGCATATCAGACCACCGATTGAGCCTCTAACCACCCTGAGCAGCAAAGAAATTGAGCTTTCCAGTTTTGGTGATAGCTCAACCAATTGGGAATCACAGATCACCGATAATGAGGAAGTTGTGGCCTAGTCTGAGTGTTGTCGCAGAGGTGACACAGCGGCCGGATCTCCCTCAAGGCCTCAACATCAGCTTGCGTGGTGGATGAAAGTTGATTATGAGGTGTCCAAGAAAAATGGGTTGAAGCAGCACGCGATCAAAGAAGAAGATGTGACTCACAATCATCGTATAGTGGAAAACTCGTGACAAGGTTGTTGAACTCTCAACGGCAATGCTCGGGCGTGACCACAATGCCATGATCGGCTTGCGAGATGGGTCCGTGGTGAGCATTTTGATCGGTAGAAGGAAGAGTCAGATCAGCCACAGTGACTATCTTCGCAGGGGTTGGCGACGTCACATGCACGACTACGGTGGCACACGAGCGGAAGGCAATGTTGCAGGCATAGCAATTGAGTGATCGGGAAGGCTGACGGCGCCGATGAAGAGGAGCAAGCTACGGTGATGAAGGAAAGCAGAGGAAAAGAAAGAATCGATGGTGGAAGTGAGGAACGGGTAGTGTCTCGGGAGAAAAATGGGAAGAAATAAATCTAACCCTAGGTTTAAATATCTAAACTTTGGATTAATTAAACCTATCAATCCTTCCTTTAATCGATAGTCTGATTCAACTAAATCCTATTAAATATAACCCTATATAGACTACCACAAGAATTCAATTTAAATCCCAAATAATTTCTTAAAATTCTGAAAAAATTCTTCAAGATAATTTCTTAATTAACAAGGGATATTTTTTTTTTATTTTAATTTTTTGATATCTTACACCTTGCCTCTATCAGTATCCATGCCTGGATAACCTAAGGCAACTCCTAGAGTAGTAAGCCTTTGTCTCCGATTGGTGCTAGCCAACCGACGAAGATAAGAGAAGAGGAGAGAGGAAAGACAGCTACCAAGGGAGAAATCCTAAAACAACTCATATCAAAAGATTATCAAGGGATCTATTTATAGATCTCTTCATTAGGTAACCTTAGGAGGCTTAAATGGAATATATCTTACCATAATTATCCCATCATTATACCAAGAAATTTAAATAATAGAAATCTCTAAAATTGGCAGAACTGCGACACGGTCATGTGTCATACACACGGTCGCCCGTGAAAAAAAGGCACGACAATGCCAGGACACACGACCGACCGTGTGTCGTAAGAGGCACAACCCTATTTTTGCTAATTTTTCAGCCAGAGCCAGGAACGACCCGAGCCAAGTTAGGAACGACCCGACCCAAATTAGGCACGACCGTGTGAGGCTCTGTATTGGTCCATTTCACTTTGTTTAGGTATGATATGGTCGTGTTAAGTCCAACAAAGCCATACGAGCTTCCATAGCCTCCGTTTCGCACCCCCTTTGTCTGGTCCAACCAGACATATCCACTCTCAATGGAATCTCATTCTCATACTTGTTTTACATCTCGAGATCACCCGTAGTGTGTTTAACCCAATAGGTTCCTGGTTATGTTGGTCATTCATAATTAACCCCTTAATTTTTAATAGATCATGAGTTGCACCTTGTAGTACATCATGACCTCCAATTGATTGGAAATTCTAAATAGACTCCAGAATGTTTCTGAACCCTTCACAAGCTTCAGTTGTTTGTGGCTTGTTCCTTTCACTCATCCTATACCCACTTTGTTCATGACATAGTCTATGTGTTCATCCCCACTAGGTTGACTACGTCACACCTAGCCCAAGTTAATTTCCATGTTCTGTGGATTCAAGTTATTCCTACATGTTCCAAAGAAGACCATCTTCTTAACATATTTTCTTAGGCCAGAGACTTCTGAGTAACAATCCTGACAAGATGCCTAGGGTATACATCTCCTTTATCAGAAGTGGTGAATCCTCTGTGGGCTATTCAAACATGTTTGTTCACTTTAGCTAATACCCAATCATTTCATAGTTACACCTACTATGTAGATGGCTACGAAGAAGTCAAAGTACAATGTGCCATGATCATGGTGACTTGAATATTCAAGTCTAAGGAAGCTCACACTCAAGCTTCAATGAGATCTTCAACGACATATAGAACCATATGAAGTCTCAAAGCAGGTCACTCCAATGAAATAGTTACCATAACTAGCATCCACATGTTCACTCTTAGAATCCCTATGCTTCAATTCAGTGAGTATCGAATGCTTGGTTAAACCAAGGAGCATAACTTGTGCTAGCCTCATATAATTGATGATTTCCAATATCATTAATTCATCGACTAGAGATAGTTTCAATACTTGCATATTTACACATGATGAGATACACACTAATTGTGATTCAATAATAATTTCTCTCATGGTATGCATCATATTGTAGACTTTAGTACTAGAGTTTAAGATCCAATCAAATACATAGATAATGTATAATCAAATAGTTAATTTTATTAATAACTTCTAAGGCGATTCCCTTAGGACACCTCTTAATTACATCAAACTCCCACTTGGCCTATAGCTAATCACCTTTGTATCTAATACCATAGGCCTCTATAAGCCTCTCGAACATTTCTTAGGGAAGAGCCTTTGTCAAGGGATCTTCTAGATTCCTTTCAGTGAGAACTTTCTCTATTTGTATGTCTTTTCTACCCATGATCTCTCTGATCAGATGGTAACGGCGTAGTACGTGTTTTGATTGTTGATTAGACCGTGGTTCCTTCGCTTGTGCAATTGTGCCATTGTTGTCGGAGTAAACCGGTAATGCTTCAACAATGCTCAAAACTACTCCAAGTTTAGTAATGAACTTCTTGATCCATACCACCTCCTTTGTTACTTCAGAAACTTCAATGTACTCTTCCTCCGTAGTAGAATCATCAATGGTGTCTTTCATGGAACTCTTCCAACTCACCGTACCAACATTCATGAGGAATATGTATCCAGACTGAGATTTGGAATCATCCTTATCTGTCTGGAAGCTGGCATCAGTATACCTACTTACTACCATATCACCTCCTCCATAATATACCAAGAACAAATCCTTAGTCCTTCTCAAGTACTTAAGGATTTAGTTAAGGATTGTCTTGATAGCCACCTAATGGTCTATACCAGGATTTGAATGGTATCTACTCGTAACACTCAAAGTGTATGATACATCAGACCTCATACATAATATAGCATACATGATCGATCCTATAGCTGACGCATATGGGATCTGACTCATGCTAATCCTCTCGTCTTCAGTGCACAGGCACATAGACTTCGAAAGGTTAATCCCATGCCTCATGGGAATAAAACCTTTCTTGGATTCTTTCATGCTAAACTATTTTAGCACTTTGTCTATGTATGGGACTCTAAAAGACCAAGCAACCGATTCAATCTATCTCTATAGATCTTAATCCCCAAAATATAGGTTGCTTCTCCCATGTCTTTCATGGAGAACATTTTGGAGAAATAGACCTTGACTATTTGCAAAATTGGAATATCATTTCCTATTATTAATATGTCATCGACATACAATACTAGGAACATGACCGCACTTCCACTAACCTTCTTATACACACAGAGCTCCTCAGGATTTTGTGAGAAATCAAATTGTTTGATTGCCTCATCAAAATGGAAATTCCAACTCTTGGATTCTTGGTTCAATCCATAAATTGAATGTTGAAGCTTGCATACTTTGTTCGTGTCAATGGATGTGAAACCCTTAGGTCGTTTCATATATACATCAACAGAAAGGTTTCCTTTAAGGAAACTTGTTTTCACATCCATCTACCATATCTTATAATCAAAATGAGCCACCATGGCTACGAGTAACCAAATGGATTTAAGCATAGCTAGGGGTGAAAAGGTTTCATCATTGTCAACACCTTGGTCTTTGACAATAGCCTTTTGCCACTAATCTAGCTTTATAGGTAATAATATTACCATCCATGTCGGTTTTCTTCTTGAAAACCCATTTGCATCCTATAGGTGTTATGCCATTGGGTGGGTCTACCAAGTTTCGAACCTGGTTTTCATACATGGAATCCATTTCTGATCTAATGGCTATTAGCCATCTATCCCTGTCTGAACTATTCAGTGCCTCTTCGTAACTAGTTGGTTTCTCATCATCTATTAGCAACACGTCATTAGATTCACTTATGATAAATCCATATCTCTCTAGAATTCTACGTGTCCTACTAGATCTATGAGGAGGTGGTGTATTATCAGGTTTAGTTATTACCTCAACCAAATAAGTAATCTGCTGTGGTTCTTGATGAGGCATCTCTTCTGTGTCTATCGGAGGCACTTGAACTATACTTAGTTCAAACATACTCGCACTGTTTTCCTGTAAGAGAAACCCCTTCTATAGGAATACAACATGCAAAATGAAAAAAACACCTTTTGTTCCAAGGGATCATAGAATTGGTAACTCCTCTTTTCCTTAGGGTAACCAATAAATAGACACTTATCAGACTTAGCCTCCAGCTTGTCTGATACTGTCTTATTTACATAAGCAAGACAACCCCATATCTTCAAATAAGATAAATGAAGTTTTCTACTATTCCACATCTCATATGACGTAATAGAGATTGTCTTAGTCGGGACTCTATTTAACAAGTAAATAGCGGTCTCGAGTGCATAACTCCAAATGTTTTTGCAAGACTTGCATGCTGCATCATTGACCTAACCATGTCCAAAAAGGTTCAATTTTGCCTTTTAGCCACACGATTATGTTGTGGCATGTAAGGTGTGTTGTAACGTAGGTGGCCGGCTAGAGGGGGTGAATAGCCCTCTTCATAAGATGGTGGTAATTGCTTCGTTGATTGTCTACAAATTCTATTAGCGCAAGCAGAAATATAAATCTAAGACAATTAAAAACAACACAAAGTAAAGAGCAATGCTAACACAGCAATGTAACGTGGTTCACGATCTTGCCACTAATCCATGACCCGATTCATCCCTGGCGAATCACGCCTTAAACCTTCCACTAATCTCTCCTTTGCACAAAGCTAGGTGGAGGTAATCTTTTCTTACAAAATCACTCCTCTTACAATAAGATGAATATAAGCACAAGGAAGAGGAGGAAATTCGTTTGGACACTTTCGGAGATGTTTAGAATAGAAGCATTAGGCTCCCCAAGTATCCAAAGGCCCCATTTTATAGAGAAGAACACATTCTTCCCATTGGGCTCCTAGCAGTCGACTGATGCCCCGATCAATCGACTGCCCATGTAGTCATTACCCAATTATGGCTTCTTTCACATTGGATTTCATCCAACTGCTCCCACATCGCTCGACTGATTGTCCCATCAGTCGACTGATGGAGCAAACAGTCGAGTGCCGAAAGAGAGCACTCGACTGATCAACATTCTGTGCTCGAAACCCTTGCGATCAATCAATTGCTGTCATCAGTAGTGACTGATGGTTTCGGCAGTCGACTGCCAACCCTTGGCAGTCGACTGCTAGGACACAAACCTGACTTGAACACCAGTTGAGTCACAGTCGACTTGGAGCAGTCGACTGCCACGTCATGGCAGTTGACTGATATCGGAAAATCTCATCCGACACATAACCAAATGGCCAAGTTTCACCTAAGATCTACCCCATCTCGGGTTACAAATGCTCACTCTCATTCCCTTGGAGTCCCTCACCTTCGAAGTTGTCTTCGTCCAGCCACGTCCCTCAGATGCTTCAAGCGCACAGCTTCACAGCGTCATCCTTCGCATCTCGCCCTGAAGTCTACTTCCTCCGGCTTCACTCCAATGCTTCTCGTTCGGCAATCCCTCGGATGCCCCCAGCGCACGACTTTCACAAAGCTATCTTTCACTGACTTAAGGACCGAGTCATGAGACGTGAAACTCCCCAATGCTCCATGTGTGAATTACTATGTCTTGAAAGACTCCCATGCATACATCAAATACAATACAATCCTAACTTAAACCCTTTGCCACACACATCAAAACCACATCATGGGTTGATTGCCGTAACAATCTCCCCCTTTTTAATGTGTGGCAATCTGTTTAAGTTAGGTAAAACAAATACATAAAGCATAAGGCAAGAATGCATGTAAATAAAAATATGAGTATCAAACTTTCCCTTAAACATGCAACTCCCCCTTAAGACATGCTAAATTTTCCCTTTTAGCTTGATTAACTTAAACCAATCAATTCTCCCCATTTGACACAATCAAAAACATTATCTAAGTGTTATACACTAAGGCACCAAAGTCTAAGGGTCAAAAAACCATCAAAACAACCTGAAAATACTGAAATCAGATTGTGAATAGTGCCACTAGTCGACAGAATCAGACATCATTCGACTGGCACGCTGGTTTCAATAATTTCTGATTTTCGGATCGAAATTCAGAAATGTACCAGAAATTCCAAAAAAAATTCGAAAAATTATGAAATTTTGAAAACACATTTCTTTTAAAGTCCTTTATTAGTGAAAAATGTGTTTTCATGAAAATTACTTATATTTTCAATGATTTGCCAAAAATCCTATAGTTTCAAAAACAACTAGTATTTGATAAAATTTGTATCAATTTTAACACCTAGTTTTGCTTTAGATTGTTTCAAAACATGAAAACACAGATTTTAAAGTAAGGAATGGTTTTGAGAACATTTGAAATAGCCACCATGATCTTTGGGCAATATGTCTATTAATTAAACATATGTTTTCCCCATGATTGATCTATTAATGCTCTATTGATACACTTAATGACCCATGTAGATGCCATAATCATTAGTGGACCATTTGTATCATCCTATCATCTCACCCATTGCTATGTTCTCAATCAAGTTAGTCTTATAGTGGGATGTGAGATGTTTCTAAAGGTATTTGTACTTAACCAAAATTTCATGCATTTCCACCCATGGTTAAGTATCATCATAAAAACCCAATCATGAACATGCATCAAGAATTATCAATCATGATCATAAATCATCAATCACTGCATATCATGATTATAAATTACAAAATTAAGCATGCAACATGATTTAAACATTCAATTTATGGGTTATGCATTATCATCACCCAACACTATTTCAAAAATTAAGTTTCACACCATCCTAAGTCAACCAAATAGCATGATATAAGTAAAATCCTTATGGTCGACTACCCTAGGGTTTTCCTAACCCTTAAGGATGGATTTAGGAACCCAATATAAGGTCTTTCCTATGGGGTTCACTAAATATTGTTTAGGGATCTATTTTCTAGCAATTGTTTTGTTTTTGGCTTGACCCCTAGCAATTAGGCATTGATAGGCCTTTTCATTTTTGTTTCCCTTATATCCTAGGCCTTTCCTATTGAAGCTTGCCCTTTGGCTTCCAATGATCATGTTCAATGTGTTGGAGCCAATAGTAAATTTCTCTAGCGCCTTAGTTAAATGGTCTACCTTTTCCCTTAAGACCTTATTTTCCTCAATGCATGCATCATTCACATCAAAAGGCATATAATCATTAACATTAACACATGCATTTTCTAATTTTTATTCTATGGCCTTAATCTCATTTTACATGCATTTATTTCTATTTTTCATCTTAAATAAGTCCCTAGTTAAACTTGAAATCATGGAAACTATTTTCTTAGGAGAAAGATTCGTTACCATAGTTTTCATGTCTTCTTCCTTCCGATTTTGATGAGGATGAGGATGAAGCTCCCCCTTCACTAGAGCTCTCCTCACTTGTGATTCTTTCTTCTTGCTCGGAGGAGGAGGTGGAGTCCAAATCGTCTATTCCCATTACGGCAAGATTTGTGAAGGCTTCTTCTTCAGATGATGAGGATGATGGATCATCCCATGAAGCCTTGTGTGCCTTTGCCTTCCCTTTCTCTTTGGCTTTCTTCATTTCTTACTTTTTCTTTCTCTCCTTATTCTTTTCTTCTTTTCTCCTCCTTTCTTCTTTTCTCTTGTTCAAGAGGGGACAATCATCTCTTATATGCCCCTCTCCTTGGCAATTGTAGCAAATTATCTTCCTCCTTGGCCTTCTTCCCCTATCATGAGATTTGTTAAATTTAAAGCTTTTATCTGCACACCTTACCTTCCTTACCATGTAGGCTTCTTCCGTACTATCCGTGGAGGAGGAGGAGGAGTCTTCATCGGATGAGGAGAGAGTCTCCTTCTTCTTTTTCTCTTTGTTGGCCATTAGTGCCACTCCCCTTGATGGCTTGATGATTGGTTCTTCACTTATTCCTTCAAGCCTTGTTTCATATAGCTCCATGGTGGAGAAGAATTCTTCTAGGGTGTTCACTTCTAAATTCTTCGAAATATAGAAGGAGTCCACCATGGAGCTCCACTTTGAGGACCGGAGAAAGGCATCTATAGCCTTCATGAACATATCCCGGTTCGATAGCTTCTCACCTACACTTGACAAACCGATTATAATTTCCTTGAAATGAGAATGTAATGAAAGTACCTTTTCTCCCTTTTTTAGTTTAATGTTGTTGTGTTGGGAGCAGAGAAGGTCCCTTCTTGCAAGCTTTGCCTCGAAAGTGCCTTCATGAAGTTCTATCAATTTTTCCCACATTTCCTTGGCGCTTGCACACTCTCCAATTCGGTTTATCCCTTGTTGGGGGAGTACGTTGTAGAGATGATGTTTGGCTTTTGAGTTTGCCAAATACTCCTCTCATTGCTTTTTGGTCCATCTTGCCTTCTCTATTTGCTCCCCATCTTCATCCCTAGATATCTCGAAACCATTTTCCATTATCAATAAAATTTCGAAGTCGGTTTTAAAAAATACCTCCATTCTCTTCTTCCACCAAGAGAATTCTCCTTCAAACTTCGGTGGGTGGATGTTTGAGCCAACCATTATTGTTGTTATGCTTGTTGCGGCAGTTTATCCGGTGACAAGCGCCTTGGCTCTGATACCACTTGTTGTAAAGTAGGTGGCCGGCTAGAGGGGGGTGAATAGCCCTCTTCATATGATGATGGCAATTGCTTCGTTGATTGTATACAAATTCTATTAGCGCAAGCGGAAATATAAAGCTAAGACAATTAAGAACAACACAAAGTAAAGAGCAATGCTAACATGGCGATGTGACGTGGTTCACAGCCTTGTTGCTAATCCACGACCCAATTCGTCCAAGGTGAATCACGCTTTAAACCTTCCACTAATATCTCCTTTGCACAAAGCTAGGTGGAGGTAACCTTTTTTTTACAAAATCACTCCTCTTACAATAAGATGAATATAAGCATGAGGAAGAGGGGGAAATTCGTTGGGCACTTTTAGAGTTGTTTAGAATAGAAGCATTAGGCTCCCCAAGAGTCAAAAGGCAGCATTTTATAGAGAAGAACTCATTCTTCCCGTTGGGCACCTAGTAGTCGACTGATGCCCCGATCAGTCGACTGCTTTTGTAGCCGTTACCCAATAATGGCTTCTTCCACATTAGATTTCATTAAACGGCTCCCACATCAGTCAATTGATCAACCCATCAAAGTGAGCACTGATCGATCAATATTCTGGCTCAGAATTGCAATCACCGATCACGCCATTAGTAGTCGACTGATGGTTTTGGAAGTCGACTTCCAACCCTTGGCAGTCGATTGTTAGGACACAAACCTTACTTGAACACCAGTCGAGTCACCATCGACTTGGAGCAGTCGACTGCCATGTCATCGCAGTCGACTGATGTCGAGAAATTCCATACGACACTTTGCCGAATGACTAAGTTTCGCCACCAATCTTCCCCGTCCAAGGTTACAATCGCTCACTCTCATTCCTTTGGAGTCCCTCGCCTTCAAAGTTGTCTTCGTCTGGCCACGTCCCTCAAATGCGTCAAGCGTACGGCTTCGCAGCACAATCCTTTGAGTCTCGCCCTGAAGTCTACTTCCTACGGCTTCACTCCAATACTTCTCGTCCGATGATCCCTCGGATGCCCCAAGCGCATGGCTTCCGTAAAGCTATCCTTCACCGACTCAAGGACCGAGTCATGAGAGGTGAAACTCGCCAATGCTCCATTTGTGAATTACTAAGTCCTGCAAGACTCCAACGAACACATCAAATCCAATACAATCCTAACTTAAACCCTTTGCCACACACATCAAAACCACATCATGGGTTGATTGCCCAAACAAGGTGGAGTCCTTTGGGACAAGATGCCATTGTCCCTTAGATAATCTTGAAACTCTTGGCTTAAGTGTTCACCATCTCGATCTGATCAAAGTACTTTAATACTTTTCCTAAGTTATGTCTCTACTTCCTTTCTAAATTCTTTAAACCTTTCAAAGACTTAAGATTTGTATCTTAACAGATACAAATACCCATATCGTGAATAATCAACGCTAAAGGTAACGAATTAGCTACAACCTCCTATGGCATGAGTTGACACTGGTCCACATACATCGGTATGTATAAGGCCTAATACCTCAACTGCTCGTTCACCTTTTATTCTAAAAGGTAGTTTAGTCATCTTTCCTTTTAAGCATGAAACACATGTGTCTAATGAATCTGATTCATAAGACTCCAAAATGCTAAGCCTATGTAGTTTTGACATGCGTTCATTGCTTATATAGCCATGATGGAAACAATGTTCTTTATTAATGCAGGAATATAAAAACAATCATCCAACTCTAAAATTAGTCCCGTAGGAAGTCACAACATATAACTACCCTCGGTTATTGCAGCAAATTTTGCTCCATTGCCAACCCTTAGATCTGCTTCTCCCTTAGCCAGTCTTCTTCTGTTTCTAAGCCCCTATATCTCATTACATATATGTGAGCCACACCCGGTATCCAATACCCAAGTGATAGAAAAAACAATATGACATTAAATAACAAATATACCTAAGGTAGATTGGACATCAAATGCCTTTTTCTACTTTAGTGACTCCAGATACTGCTTGCAGTTTCTCTTCCAATGTTCATCCTTGCCACAATGATGGTAGGTGCCCTTGGGAGCTATTTCTTCCTTCTTTGTCTTCTTCTTCCCTTTAGCTTTGGTTTTTGACATATCCTCTTACAACCTTTCTTTGAGGAGTCAACCAGCATCACCGCCTTCTATTCTTTACCAACAGATGACTCCACTATTTTGAGCATATTGATCAATTCAAAAATCATTGACTCGCCTCTTATTCATCGATAATTCATCACAAATTGTGAATAGCTACTAGTCATATTGTCTGATAATTCATCACAAATTGTGAATAGCTACTAGTCATATTGTGAAGAACAAACTCAATACTTAATTCATGGTCCATGACAAACCCTAATCATCCTAATTGCTAAATATAGCTATTCATCCTTAGCGAAAATTGCATTGCAAATGAACCCTCCTAGATCTTCGAGCGAAAGACGAGCTGGGTGACCTCAAACTTTTCAGATTGTGCCTGCTCATCGAATTACTCTCGAAGATGAAAGACAATTGTATGATCATCCATATGCTCATGTTGCTTCTATAACTCAGGAGGCTGAAGGCAGGAAACTTCGCTTTCTACTTCAACTCGGTCGCTTGTTCATGGCAATCCCATCTACGCTCCCGGATTAAAAAAAAATAATCCTAGACAAAAAGGGATTACCGAAGCAACCGTTTCATCATCATGTTATTCGATTAGAGTGGTCACTTGAACAAACTTGTTGTTCAAGCAACCAACTTCTATTCTACGATTAGCGGCGAAATAAATGATGTACGGATCATCGGTTTTTGTGTTTGTATTCGGGGTGCAAGTAAATTTAGCCATATATAATTGAAAACAATTATAGGCAAAATACAAAACAACATAAACAAGCATTATACCTCTCGATCTTCTATTGTATGTCCTTCCTCCTTTTGGACATCGTGTGGGCGATGATCCTCCAAAAGACGAAGCCTCCTAGATTACCAATCTTCCTTTCCTTGTTCACTCCGAACAAAGAAAGATCATAAAACAAAACTCTTCTCCTATTGGGAATTATACTGAAAAGTCTATCTTTTGTATGAACATCTTTATTTTTGAAATAAGAATCACATGATCATTGATTGCATATTTTATGGTTATGCATATTGTCTAATACATTACATTATAGATAACATGGTGTGTGGTGTCACATGGGAGATCATGTTATCAGCTCCTTGTAAAGTATAAGTAAAGGCTCACAACCGAGATGGCTTTGGACAAGCCATTGGTATGGTTGTAGTGGGATTTGGTATTGGTTTGTCTTGTCCATAAAATTACACTAGTACACTTTGAGTGTATAGAGCAGGACCGATTTAGAGGTGATTCAATTTATTGCTGACTACATAATCGAATCGGACCTCAGATATTATATTGTACATACTCTTAATCCCGATATAATATCGGGCACATATACATAGTATTCATTTCTTTGATTTACCAATGGGCGAGATTTATAGATTAAATCGATAGGCTCGGTAAGTTGGGAAATGGTATTATTTATATGGTGTGCCATTGATTATAGGAGGAAACCGTGTCCTATATATTAGGATGATGATGTCCCCTTGAGGAGTTCATAAGGTTTATCATGTAAACCCTGCAGGTGGACTTGGTCCGGCATGATGAAAAGGTTGAGTGGTACTACTCATGGAGTTAGATGTTGATTAATTAATGGTTAATAAATTAATTAATCGACGGACATTCGAGATCTTAAGCATGGGGAGAAAATGTACAAATAATATATGGAGCCCATATTAACTTATTGCGGTTGGTGAGGTAGATCAATGATAATCCTCTAGTGGAATGGATAATCATTAATGGATAGGACTTTATGTGGGCTTGATCCATTGGGTGGCCAAGATCCAACTCCTCCTCATGGTCCCTATTGTAGCCTATTGACACCTCATGAAGCTTAGATCCAATGGATGAAAAATAAACTCTAGATCCAACGGTAGAGATTAAATCTCTAGATCCGACAGTTGAGATTAAATATCTAAATC
The DNA here is from genome assembly GCA_025175895.1 of Wurfbainia villosa. Taxonomy (NCBI): domain Eukaryota; kingdom Viridiplantae; phylum Streptophyta; class Magnoliopsida; order Zingiberales; family Zingiberaceae; genus Wurfbainia; species Wurfbainia villosa. The sequence continues at coordinate 33,045,947 of CM045995.1, forward strand.
TGACAGTTGAGATTAAATCCCTACAACCAATGGAGGAGATTAAAATAAGGCTTGATCCCAACTCTATAAATAGAGCATTAAGATGGGCGGCAAGGCTTGATGGATGAGGTTTCGGGTTTTCTTCCCTTGGGTGGCAAGCAATCCTAATTTGATTAGGATTAGGAGTGGGCGGCTAGGGTTAGGGTTTATGGAGTTGGTTGTGGGCGGCAACAAGTGGAGGAGGATTCTTCTTCTTCTTCCTAAGGTTGGGTGGCCCCTATCCTTGTTCCCTCTACCTTGGCCGGAGCTCAACCTATTCTTCTTCCCTTCATCCTTGGCCGAAAATTAGGAGAGCTAGGTTTAGGGTTTGGGTGGCAACAAGGAGAAGGATTGCTTTCCTTTCTCTTCTCCAAGTGTTGGTCGGCGCCCATGCCCTCATTGATTCTCATTTGGCCAGTTTCTATACTCCGTGTTCTCTTCCTTTGCCGACAGCAACATCGAGTCTATTGACTTGGTGGCCGGTTCTAGATAAGAAGAAGAGTTTTGTTTGATGATCTTCCTTTGTTCGGAGTGAACAAGGAAAGGAAGATTGGTGATCTAGGAGGCTTCGACTTTTGGAAGATCGTCGCCCACACGATGTCCAAAAGGAGGAAGGACATATAATAGAAGATCAAGAGGTATAACAAGAGGTATAATCTTGTTTATTTTGATTAGTCTTCCTTTGTATTATGTTCATAATTGCTTTTCAATTATATGCCTATTTTTTGTGGATGTTTACTTTATGTATGTGGCTAAATAATACTTGGATCCTGAACATAAACATAAAAGTCGGCGATCCGTACATCGTCTATTCCGCGACTACTCGTAGAATAGAGGTTGGTCGCTTGAACAACAAGTTTGTTCAAGTGACCTCTCTAAACGAATAGCACGACGATGACTTGGTTGTTTGGGCAATCCCTTTTGTCTAGGATTAATTTTTTTTTAATCCGGGGACATCGATGGGATCGCCATGAAAAAGCGACCGCGGTGAAGTGGGAAGCGATGTTTCCCCTCACGAATCAACCCAACAATTGGTATCAGAGCCAAGGTTTCCAATTTTGTGTTTAGGATTCGGTTAATTTTTATGCACTTTTCATATATTATATGTGCCGGATAATAGTAGGATATGCGTAGGTTAACTTTTTGGTTGCAGGCATAAGATCCAACTATTATGGCCATATGTGTGTATGTGATTGTATGTATATAAATGTTTATTTTGTTGAATCCTCGGGGTTGACGAGGCTAGTATTTAATTTTTTGTAAATTAGATAAGGCATTGTTTAGCCACTCTTTTTATTTTAGTTTACTTTCAATCTAGATTTCATGTACACTCCCTCGTTGATTATAGGATCGATGGATGTAAATTAAAATAGAATTTAGTCTTGGCTCGAATCTCCGGATGGCTCGTACATTGCGTAGGAGGAGCGGACGAGAAGGCGATGCGACTGGAGATATATTGAAGACAAAAGCCATAATAGTTGGAAAATAATTTATTTTTCATATTTATTGCTTATTGTTTGATATGCATGTCGTAGGCTAGAAAATTCCTCATTTTCAAATTACTAAGTGAGAGTGGGATATTTTTATAAATTCTCACGACCTCCATTAATATTTGACAAGTGATGCAAACAAACTTGCGCGTCGGCTCTTATTGCCTTCCTCCCCATCAGATGGGTTTGTTTGTGGATCACAAGGTCGAATATGGTTATAGGAAATTATTAAGGAGCGTGTGTACTTCCCCATCGTAAGGAACATAACCCAAGATAATTACCTTCGTACCAAGTAATGGTGAACACTTACATACAAATATAAGTATCCTCCCTATCGGAGTCACTGCTTTTATTTGTAGGGTCTAAGAGAAACCAACTATTAATTTTATTTGTCAAAAAGTTAGGTTGACAAGATAGTAAAATTAATGGGTAAAACCTCCTCTTACAAATGTAGAATTCGTATATTTCCACACGATCGTGGCATGTAATATTTTCGGTGTTTTGAGGTGTTGGTTGATTTTAAAATTTTATTGTTTGAGGAATCAATAATTTTTTGAAATCTAAAGTATTGATCTATGTTATTTTTAGGATTTTCAAAAATGACTTTCAGTCCACTTGTTGTGATACTAAAGGAAAATAATCTTACTGTACCCAAATAATGTTGATTGGAAATGAATCTAGATATTGTCTTAACTGCTGAGGAGTACAAAAATGTACTTTACGAAGAGTATCCTCCTAAGCCTGCAAATGAGCTGGAAGTCCTTGGAGCTGAGATCGATGGGGAAACCTAGGTCAATATCATTCTCCAGCCAACAGAAAGGCTTGCTCAGGCTTAGGCCATGGTTGCTCAGAAGGTTTCTACTTCTAAGCCGAAAGGCAAGAAGAAGAAGAAACAAGGTGGAGCAAAGGTGGTGGGAGGATCTCAGGGAGGAGTGAAGGAGCCGAAAGGCAAGTACTTCACTTGCAAGCAGACTGGACATTGAAAGAAGGACTATCCCAATACGAAGCAGATCAAAGGAATATCCTTTGGTCTAGTCATTGAAACATGGTTAGCGGTATTATCTACCGGCACCTGGTGTGTAGATATGGGAGCCTCTGATCATGTCTGCAATACTTTGCAGGGGTTCTAGGAAACCCGACGACAAGCTGAGGGAGAGATAACCATTTACTTGGGCAATGCCATGAAGGTGGCGGCTATTGCAGTGGGAAATGTTTTCTTTATCTTTTGTGAAAAATAAAGTTTTGGTTCTTTAGAATTGCCTTTATGTACCTTTATTTAGAAAGAATTTAATTTTGGTTTCTAAATTATTTATGGATGGATATTCTATTCCTTTTAATGAGAGAGTTTTTATAAAAAGGAATAGGGAGAATATCTGTTCAGGTACATTGATAGGAAATTTGTATACACTTAAACCAAAACCTCCCACGATGCAAATTAAAGTTCATAACTCATCTTCTAATTCAAATAAGAGAAAAGAACCTTCGAAGATGAACCAAACATATCTTTGGTATCTTAGGCTTGGTCATATTAACCTAAGAAGAATTCAAAGGTTGATAGCTGATGGACTTTTGGGTTCATTAGTGGTGGTAGATTTCCCAACCTGCGAATCTTGCTTGGAGGGTAAAATGACCAAGAGGCCTTTTAAGGCCAAGGGGTATAGAGCCAAAGATGTGTTAGAATTGGTTCATTCTGATTTGTGTGGTCCTATGACTATTCAGGCTAGAGGTGGTTTTGAGTATTTCGTCTATTTTATAGACTATTATTCAAGATATGGATACATTTACCTGATGCGCTGTGAGTCTGAATGCTTTGACAAGTTCAAAGAATTCATGGCTGATGTGGAGAAATGTCAAGGTAAAAGTATCAAGACGCTACGATCTGATCGTGCTGGCGAGTACCTCTTAGGAGAGTTTAGGAATTACTTATCAGAGGCAGGGATTCAATCCAAATTATCTGCACTTGGCACACCCCAGTAGAATGGTGTAGCAGAGAGAAGGAATAGAACTCTTATGGAGATGGTTAGATCGATGATGAATTATTCTGTGTTGCAAGATTTGTTCTAGGGATATGCTCTAGATACGACGGTGTATATTCTGAACTTGGTTCCAACTAAATCAGTGGCTTCTACTCCCACAGAGTTGTGGATTGGGCGAAAGCCTAGTCTAAGACATATTCGGATATGGGGGAGTCCAGCACATGTGGTGAAGGGAGATGCTGGTAAGTTGAAACCTCGTACAGAAGTACGCATGTTCGTTTGCTATCCTAGTGGAACGAACGGTGGTTTGTTTTATAGTCCTAGAGATCAGAGGGTGATCGTTAGCAAGAATGCCAGATTTCTAAAGGAAGATTATGTGATGAGCCACAAGCCCAAGAGTAAAATTGTTCTAGAGGAATTAAAAGGGGAAGTCACTTCTTCAGTACCACCGGTACAAGAGGATATACCACAAGTCACTGCACCACGGGTCACAGAGGATACACAGGTGATACCTCATCGTAGTGGGAGGGTTGTGAGACAACCTGATAGATTCATGTTCTTGGGAGAATCTTCTGATTTGGTCCCTGGCGAACATGAACCTGATCCCTGGACATATGACGAGGCAATCTAAGATAAAGATGCAGCATCTTGGCCAAATGCAATGAATACTGAGATTGAATCTATAGATTCAAATCAGGTCTGGGAGCTAGTAGAACCACCCGATAGTGTAAAGACCATTGGATGCAAGTGGATCTACAAAAGAAAGATAGGAATAGATGGGAAGGTTGAGATCTTCAAAGCGAGACTTGTAGCGAAGGGGTATACTCAGAAAAAGGGTATCGATTATGAAGAGACCTTTTCACCAGTAGCCATGCTTAAGTCTATCCGGATTCTCTTATGCATTGCAACTCATATGGATTATGAGGTGTGGCAGATGGATGTCAAGACAACTTTCCTTAATGGAAGTCTTTAGGAAAACATCTATATGAAGCAACCAGAGGAATTCATTGCGAAGGGGCAAAGAGCATCTTGTGTGTAAGCTTCATCGGTCCATTTATGGATTAAAGCAAGCTTCGAGGTCTTGGAACATCCACTTTGATGAGGTAATCCAGTCTTATGGATTTATTCAAAGTCTGAATGAGTCATTAGTATACAAGAGATGTGACAGAAACGTAGTGGAATTTCTTGTACTATATGTAGATGACATTTTGTTGATTGGCAAAAATATCAAGGTATTATCGGACGTAAGGGTATGGTTGTCCAAACAGTTTGATATGAAGGACTTGGGAGAGGTGGGACACATCCTTGGGATCAAGGTTATAAGGGATCGCAGGAAAAGGATGTTGTGCTTATCCCAAGCTTCATACATAGACACGATTATGGATCGTTTTAGCATGCAGAACTCCAAGAAGGGTTTTCTACCTTTCAGGCATGGAATTCCTTTATCTAAGGAGATGTGTCCTAGAACATCTGAGAAGATAGAGGAGATGAAGGCGGTTCCTTATGCTTCGGCAGTAGGAAGCCTCATGTATTCGATGCTATGTACGAGACCAGATTGTTAGGGAAATCTCTTGTCGTAATATGGTTTTGATGGTGTGGAAAAATGTTTAAGTTAGTTTGATATGTTGATTTGATATGTGCGTTTAAGTCGTGCAGGACTTAGTAATTCGCACATGGAGCCGTGACGAGTTTCACATCTCATGACTCGTGCCTTGAGTCGGTGAAGGATAGCTTTGCGGAAGCCGTGCGCTAGGAGCATCCGAGGGACCACCGGACGAGAAGCTTGGAGTGAAGCCGGAGGAAGTAAACTTCGAGGCAAGAGACGCGAAGGAGCATTGCAGAGCCGTGCGCCTGATGTTGCCGAGGGACGTGGCCGCGAACGAAGAGAACTTCGAAGGCGAGGGACTCTGAGGGATGAGAGTGAGCGATTGTAACCCGGGAAGGGTAGCTCTTAGGTGAAACTTGGCCATTTGGCCAAGTGTCGGATGGGTTTTCCCGACACCAGTCGACTGCCATGTCATGGCGGATCGCGCTAAGTCGATGGTTCGATTGGTGGTATAATACCGTTTAGTGCTTGGTAGTCATCGCTATGGTGGCAATGATCGTGATGTCAAGAGCAATCGCGGGGAATGGCGATCGTGATCGTGCAATGCGCAGACGCAGAATGAAGTCGACTCAGTTGAGCACTCGACTGATCGAGCATCAGTCGACTGATGGTAGGATCAGTCGACTGATGCTAGTACCGTTGGATGGTATCCAACGTGGAAAGCGGCCATTATTGGGCAACGACTACAGGACCAGTCGACTGATCGAGGGCATCAGTCGACTGATCCTGTGTCAACAGGAAGAAACCCTCTTCCTCTATAAAAAGGAAGGGGATGGGGCTTTGGGAGGTTAATGCTTGAACGCCCAACTAATCCCAAAGTGCCCTAAACGATTTCCTACTCTTCTACTTGTTCTAATCTCTATTCTATTGTAGAAGAGTGATCCTTGTGTAAAGAGGTTACCTCCACCTAGCTTTGTGCAAAGGAGAGATCTAGTGGATAGATTTGGAGGAGTGATTCACCTTGGACGAATCGGACCGTGGATTAGCGGCGTAGCCGTGAACCACGTTACATCTCGTGTTTTTATTGCTTGTCTTTCTATTTACTTGTCTTTATTTGTATATTCCGCTTGCGCTAATCTTTGTGTAGACGAGCAAATTCCGACATCCATCGTAAGAAGGCTATTCACCTCTAGCTTCGAATCGATCCCAACACGGATATATCGCTGCGTGGGGTATGGTCAGCAGATATCAGAGTAATCTAGGATAGGGACATTGGACTGTGGTAAAGCATATATTGAAGTACCTGAGAAAGACTAGGGATTATATGCTTGTTTACAAGGCAGACCAATTACTCCCTGTGGGTTACACGGATCCTGACTTCCAATCTGATAGGGATAACAGTAAGTCTACCTCAGGTTTTGTGTTTACTTTGGGAGGTGGAGCCATTGTATGGAGGAGTGTCAAGCAGAAATGCGTGGCGGACTCCACCATCGAAGCTGAGTATGTGGCAGCCTCTAAGGCAGCAAAGGAAGTTGTGTGGCTCAGGAACTTCCTGATGGACTTGGATATGATTCCTAATTTTCCAAGAACTATCACAATTTATTGTGATAAAAATGGTGCAGTTGCAAACTCGAAGGAACCATGAGCCCATATGGTAAGTAAATACATAGAGCGCAAGTACCACCTGATACGAGAAATCGTAAAGCAGGTAGAAGTTGTTGTTGCCTAGATTGCATCTGAGGATGACCTGGTAGACCCTTTCAGTAAGGCCCTTCTAGCGAGAGCTTTGATAGGCATGATGGGATGTCGCTTCGGAGGCTCATTGGCTCCCATGTCCCCGGATTAAAATTTTCACTAATGAAAGGATTAATCCGGATGGGATGAGCTTCCTAGGCCACACCATTTCGTCGTCGTGCTAACAACTTGAGTGGTCGCTTGAACAAACTAGTTGTTCAAGCAACACAACTCTTCTAGTTGGTTAGCCGCGGAAGAGACGACGGACGGATCGCCGGTTTTTGTGTTTGTCTTCGGGGTCCATGATTATACAACATATATTCATATACGAACATGCATAATCAAAACAAATAAGAACATGCTCAGATCTGTACATAAAGTTAAAATAACTTTATACCTTACGATCTTCTACCGTATGTCCTATCCTTCTCGTGGACGACGTGTGGACGAAGATCCTCCACGAGTAGAAGCCTTCTAGATCGAGTTCTCCTCTACCTTGTCCGCTGCGAACAAAGAGAAAAACCACAAATACCTTTCCTATCTAGAACCGGCCACCAAGCTAGGAAGTTTGATGCAACCGCCGGCCAAGGAATGGATGAAGATGCGCCGGCCACCAATGGAATGATGCCGCCGGCCCACCTAGAGGAATTGGATGAAGATGATCTTGCCGGCCACCAATGAGAGGAGAACATGCAAAGGAAGAAGAGAATGGCTAAGGTGAAGGGCACCGCCAAGGAAAGCTTGAGTGAATTGCCGCAACAATGATGGAAGAAGATGGTTGCCGCCCAACCTAGCTCCAAACCCTAGCCGCCCAACTCTTTCCCAAACCCTAATCCCTATTCGAAAATCTATATGTCTTGCCGCCCAACCCTAAGACATATATTTATAGAATTTAGGAGAAAGTTGGTTAGCCTAAAATATAGGAACTAACTCCTATATTCTTGCTGCCCAACCAACCTTATCCCGTTTAAGATTTGTTGCCGCCCAACCAAAGATGAGCCAAACCCTAATTCTATAATTTAGGCTTAAGCTTCCTCTAATCTCCACCGTCGGATCTAGGATTTAATCTCCACCGTCGGTTCTAGGGATTTAATCTCCACCGTCGGATCTAAGATTTCATCCCAACCGTCGGATCTAGGATTTCATCCCAACCATCGGATCTATGGATTTAATCCAACCGTTGGTTCTAGGGTTTCATACTAACCATCGGATCTATGGATTTAATCCAACCGTTGGTTCTAGGTTTTGTATTACATTCTTGGATCTAGACTTCACAAGGATTATATTAGGCTACGATAGGGACCATAAGGAGGAGTTGGGTCTTGGCCACCCGATGGATCGGAACCACACAAACTTGATCCATCAATGATGTTCCATTCCACTAGAGGATCATCATTGAACTACCTCACCAACCCTCATAAATTAATATGGGTTCCATATATTATTTGTACATTTATCTCCCCGTGTTTAAGATATCGAATGTCCGTCAATTAATTGATTTACTGACCATCAATTAATTAACATCTAACTCCTCGAGTAGTACCACTCAACCTTATCATCATGTTGACTAAGTCAACTAATTTGGGTTTACATGATGAACCTTATGAGCTCCTCAAGGGGACATCATCAACCTAATATATAGGACACGGTTTCCTCCTATAATCAACGGCACACCATGTAAATAATATTATTTCCCAACTTACCGAGCTTATTGATTTAATCCATTTAAATCTCACCCACTGGTAAATCAAAGAAATAAATACTAAGTACATGTGCCCGTTATTATATCGGGATTAAGAGTATGTACAACATAATATCCGAGGTCCGATTCAATTATGTAGTCAGCACTAAATTGAATCACCTCTATTTCGGTCCTGCTCAATACACCTAAGTGTACTAGTGTAACTCTATGTTCAAGATAAAACAATACCAAGCTACACTACAACCATGCCAATGGTTTGTCCAAAACCATCTTGGTTGTGAGCCTCTACTTATATTTTACAAGGTACTGATAACATGATCTTCTGTGCCACACCAAGCACCATGTTATCTACAATGTATAATATTAGACAATATGCACACATATATAATGAATATATAAAATGCAAACAATGATCATGTGATTCTTATTTCAAAATAAAATGTTCATACAAAAAGAGCTAGGCTTTCAGTATACATTCTAACAAGGCATGTGGAGGGAAGGGAATTAGATGTATGGTAGTATGAGCACAACATAGTCTTTTAGTATAAGTGGGAGATTGTTGGGATGTATACTGAAAAGTCTATCTTTTTTATGAACATCTTTATTTTTGAAATAAGAATCACATGATCATTGATTGCATATTTTATGGTTATGCATATTGTCTAATACATTACATTGTAGATAACATGGTGTGTGGTGTCACACGGGAGATCATGTTATCGGCTCCTTGTAAAGTATAAGTAAAGGCTCACAACCGAGATGACTTAGGACAAACCATTGGTATGGTTGTAGTGTGATTTAGTATTGGTTTGTCTTGACGATAAAATCACACTAGTACACTTTGTGTGTATTGAGCAGGACCGACTTAGAGGTGATTCAATTTATTGCTGACTACATAATCAAATTGGACCTTAGATATTATATTGTACATGCTCTTAATCCTATTATAATAACGGGCACATATACTTAATATTCATTTCATTGATTTACCAATGGGCGAGATTTATAGATTAAATAAATAGGCATTGTATGTTGGGAAATGGTATTATTTATATGGTGTGCCATTGATTATAGGAGGAAACCGTGTCATATATATTAGGATGATGATGTCCCCTTGAGGAGCTCATAAGGTTCATCATGTAAACCTTGCAGGTGGACTTGGTCCTGCATGATGAAAAGGTTGAGTGGTACTACTCATGGAGTTAGATGTTGATTAATTAATGGTCAGTAAATTAATTAATCGACAGACATTCGAGATCTTAAACATGAGGAGAAAATGTACAAATAATATAGGGAGCCCATATTAACTTATAGGGGTTGGTGAGGTAGATCAATGATAAACCTCTAGTGGAATGGATAATCATTAATAGATCGGACTTTATGTGTGCTTGATCCATTGGGTTGCCAAGATCCTACTCCTCCTCATGGTCCCTATTGTAGCCTATTGACACATCAAGAATCTTATATCCAATGGATGAAAACAAAACTCTAGATCCAACGGTAGAGATTAAATCTCTAGATCCGACGGTTGAGATTAAATACCTAGAACCAATGGAGGAGATTAAAACAAGGCTTGAGCCCAACTCTATAAATAGAGCATTAAGGTGGGCGGCAAGGCTTGATGGATGAGGGTAAGGGTTTGCTTCCCTTGGGTGGCAAGCAATCCTAATTAGATTAGGATTAGGAGTGGGTGGCTAGGGTTAGGGTTTAGGGAGTTGGTTGTGGGCGCCAACAAGTGGATGAGGATTCTTCTTCTTCTTCCTAAGGTTGGCCGGCCCCTATCTTTGTTCCCTCTACCTTGTCGGAGCTCATCCTATTCTTCTTCCCTTCATCCTTGGCCGGAAATTAGGAGAGCTAGGTTTAGGTTTTGGGCGGCAACAAGGAGAAGGATTGCTTTCCTTTCTCTTCTCCAAGTGTTGGCCGGCGCCCATGCCCTCATTGATTCTCCTTTGGCCGGTTCCTAATCTCCGTGTTCTCTTCATTGGCCGGTGGCAACATCGAGTTTATTGACTTGGTGGCCGGTTCTAGATAGAAAGAAGAGTTTTGTTTGATGATCTTCCTTTGTTCGGAGTGAACAAGGAAAGGAAGATTGGTGATCTAGGAGGCTTCGACTTTTGGAAGATCGTAGCTCATACGACGTCCAAAAGGAGGAAGGACATACAATAGAAGATCAAGAGGTATAATCTTGTTTATTTTGATTAGTCTTCCTTTGTATTATGTTCATAATTGCTTTTCAATTATATGCATGTTTTATGTGGCTAAATAAAACTTGGATCCCGAACATAAACACAAAAGCCGGCGATTCGTACATCGTCTATTCCGCAACAATTCATAGAATAGAGGTTGGTCCCTTGAACAACAAGTTTGTTCAAGTGACCTATCTAAACGAAAAGCACGACGATGACTTGGTTGTTTGGGCAATCCCTTTTGTCTAGGATTAATTTTTTTTTAATCCAGGGACATCGATGGGATCGCCATGAACAAGCGACCGAGGTGAAGTGGGAAGCGAAGTTTCCCCTCACGGATCAACCCAACATCTCCTTCCTTTAACCGACCACCAAGCTCCAAGCTTGATGCTTGCCGCAGGCCAAAGAGAAAATAAGGGAGGAAGTGGGCACCGGCCAAGATCTCCAATGAACCACCCTAACCCTTGTTTCCACCGGCCAAAAAGAGAAAGAGAAATAGGTTGAGCGCCGGCCAAGGTAGAGGGTAGAAAGATGGGCACCAACAACACCTAGAGAAGAAGAAAGGAAGCCTTCCAATTGTTGCCACCCAAGACAACTCCAAAACCATAGCCGCCACTTGTTTCACTCCAATCCTTCTCGTTCGTCAATCCCTCGGATGCCCCAAGCGCACGACTTCCGCAAAGCTATCTTTCACTGACTCAAGGACCGAGTCATGAGACGTGAAACTCCCCAATGCTTCATGTGTGAATTACTAAGTCTTGAAAGACTCCCATGCATACATCAAATACAATACAATCCTAACTTAAACCCTTTGCCACACACATCAAAACCACATCATGGGTTGATTGCCCTAACAATCTCCCCCTTTTTGATGTGTGGCAATCTGTTTAAGTTAGGTAAAACAAATACATAAAGCATAAGGCAAGAATGCATGTAAATAAAAACATGAGTATCAAACTGTCCCTTAAACATGCAACTCCCCCTTAAGACATGCTAAATTTTCCCTTTTAGCTTGATTAACTTAAACCTATCAATTCTCCCCATTTGACACAATCAAAAACATTATCTAATTGGTATACACTAAGGCATCAAAGTCTAAGGGTCGAAAAACTATCAAAACAACCTGAAAACACTGAAATCAGACTGTGAATAGTGCCACTAGTCGACTGAATCAGACATCAGTCGACTGGCACGCTGGTTTCAACAATTTCTGATTTTCGGATCGAAATTCAGAAATGTACCAGAAATTCCAAAAAATTCGAAAAATTATGAAATTTTGAAAACACATTTCTTTTAAAGTCCTTTATTAGTGAAAAATGTGTTTTCATGAAAATTACTTATATTTTCAATGATTTTCCAAAAATCCTATAGTTTCAAAAACAACTAGTATTTGATAAAATTTGTATCAATTTTAACACCTAGTTTTGCTTTAAATTGTTTCAAAACATGAAAACACAGATTTTAAAGTAAGGAATGGTTTTGAGAACATTTGAAATATCCACCATGATCTTTGGGCAATATGTCTATTAATTAAACATATGTTTTCCCCATGATTGATCTATTATTGCTCTATTGATACACTTAGTGACCCATCTAGATGCCATAAGCATTAGTGGACCATTTGTATCATCCTATCATCTCACCCATTGTTATGTTCTCAATCAAGTTAGTCTTATAGTAAGATGTGAGATGTTTCTAAAGGTATTTGTACTTAACCAAAATTTCATGCATTTCCACCCATGGTTAAGTATCATCATAAAAACCCAATCATGAACATGCATCAAGAATTATCAATCATGATCATAAATCATCAATCACTGCATATCATGATTATAAATTACAAAATTAAGCATGCAACATGATTTAAACATTCAATTTATGGGTTATGCATTATCATCACCCAACACTATTTCAAAAATTAAGTTTCACACCATCCTAAGTCAACCAAATAGCATGATATAAGTAAAATCCTTATGGTCGACTACCCTAGGGTTTTCCTAACCCATAAGGTTGCATTTAGGAACCCAATATAAGATCTTTCCTATGGAGTTCACTAAATATTGTTTAGGGATCTATTTTCTAGCAATTGTTTTGTTTTTGGCTTGACCCCTAGCAATTAGGCATTGATAGGCCTTTTCATTTTTGTTTCCCTTATATCCTAGGCCTTTCCTATTGAAGCTTGCCCTTTGGCTCCCAATGATCATGTTCAATGTGTTGGAGCCAATAGTAAATTTCTCTAGCGCCTTAGTTAAATGGTCTACCTTTTCCCTTAAGACCTTATTTTCCTCAATGCATGCATCATTCACATCAAAAGGCATATAATCATTAACATTAACACATGCATTTTCTAATTTTTATTCTACGGCCTTAATCACATTTTGCATGCATTTATTTCTATTTTTCATCTTAAATAAGTCCCTAGTTAAACTTGAAATCATGGAAACTATTTTCTTAGGAGAAAGATTCGTTACCATAGTTTTCATGTCTTCTTCCTTCCGATTTTGATGAGGATGAGGATGAAGCTCCCCCTTCACTAGAGCTCTCCTCACTTGTGATTCTTTCTTCTTGCTCGGAGGAGGAGGTGGAGTCCAAATTGTCTATTCCCATTAAGGCAAGATTTGTGAAGGCTTCTTCTTCAGATGATGAGGATGATGGATCATCCCATGTAGCCTTGTGTGCCTTTGCCTTCCCTTTCTCTTTGGCTTTCTTCTCTTCTTCCTTCTTCTTTCTCTCCTTATTCTTTTCTTCTTTTCTCCTCCTTTCTTCTTTGCTCTTGTTCAAGAGGGGACAATCATCTCTTATATGCCCCTCTCCTTGGCAATTGTAGCAAATTATCTTCCTCCTTGGCCTTCTTCTCCTATCATGAGATTTGTTAAATTTAAAGCTTTTATCTGCACGCCTTACCTTCCTTACCATGTAGGCTTCTTCCGTGCTATCCATGGAGGAGGAGGAGGAGTCTTCATCGGATGAGGAGAGAGTCTCCTTCTTCTTTTTCCCTTTGTTGGCCATTAGTGTCACTCCCCTTGATGGCTTGATGATTGGTTCTTCACTTATTCCTTCAAGCCTTGTTTCATGTAGCTCCATGGTGGAGAAGAATTCTTCTAGGGTGTTCACTTCTAAATTCTTCGAAATATAGAAGGAGTCCACCATGGAGCTCCACTTTGAGGACCGGAGAAAGGCATCTATAGCCTTCATGACCATATCCCGATTCGATAGCTTCTCACCTACACTTGACAAACCGATTATAATTTCCTTGAAACGAGAATGTAATGAAAGTACCTTTTCTCCCTTTTTTAGTTTAATATTGTTGTGTTGGGAGCGGAGAAGGTCCCTTCTTGCAAGCTTTGCCTCGAAAGTGCCTTCATGAAGTTCTATCAATTTTTCCCACATTTCCTTGGCGCTTGCACACTCTCCAATTCGGTTTATCCCTTGTTGGGGGAGTACGTTGTAGAGATGATGTTTGGCTTTTGAGTTTGCCAAATACTCCTCTCATTGCTTTTTGGTCCATCTTGCCTTCTCTATTTGCTCTCCATCTTCATCCCTAGATATCTCGAAACCATTTTCCATTATCAATAAAATTTCGAAGTCGGTTTTAAAAAATACCTCCATTCTCTTCTTCCACCAAGAGAATTCTCCTTCAAACTTCGGTGGGTGGATGTTTGAGCCAACCATTATTGTTGTTATGCTTGTTGCGGCAGTTTATCCTGTGACAAGCACCTTGGCTCTGATACCACTTGTTGTAAAGTAGGTGGCCGGCTAGAGGGGGGTGAATAGCCCTCTTCATATGATGATGGTAATTGCTTCGTTGATTGTCTACAAATTCTATTAGCGCAAGCGGAAATATAAAGCTAAGACAATTAAGAACAACACAAAGTAAAGAGCAATGCTAACATGGCGATGTAACGTGGTTCACGGCCTTGCTGCTAATCCACGACCCAATTCGTCCAAGGTGAATCACGCTTTAAACCTTCCACTAATATCCCCTTTGCACAAAGCTAGGTGGAGGTAACCTTTTTTTTACAAAATCACTCCACTTACAATAAGATGAATATAAGCATGAGGAAGAGGGGGAAATTCATTGGGCACTTTTAGAGATGTTTAGAATAGAAGCATTAGGCTCCCCAAGAGTCAAAAGGCAGCATTTTATAGAGAAGAACTCATTCTTCCCGTTGGGCACCTAGTAGTCGACTGATGCCCCGATCAGTCGACTGCTTTTGTAGCCGTTACCCAATAATGGCTTCTTCCACATTAGATTTCATTAAACGGCTCCCACATCAGTCAATTGATCAACCCATCAATCGACCGATGGAGCTAACAGTCGAGTGCCGGAAGTGAGCACTCGACTGATCAATATTCTGTGCCTATAACCCTTGCAATCAGTCGACTGCTGCCATTAGCAGTCGACTGATGGTTTTGGAAGTCGACTGCCAACCCTTGGCAGTCGATTGTTAGGACACAAACCTTACTTGAACACCAGTCGAGTCACCGTCGACTTGGAGCAGTCGACTGCCATGTCATCGCAGTCGACTGATGTCGAGAAATTCCATCCGACACTTTGCCAAATGGCTATGTTTCGCCACCAATCTACCCCGTCCTAGGTTACAATCGCTCACTCTCATTCCTTTGGAGTCCCTCACCTTCAAAGTTGTCTTCGTCCGGCCACGTCCCTCAAATGCGTCAAGCGTACGGCTTCGCAGCACAATCCTTCGAGTCTCGCCCTGAAGTCTACTTCCTACGGCTTCACTCCAATGCTTCTCATCCGATCATCCCTCGGACGCCCCAAGCGCATGGCTTCCATAAATCTATCCTTCACCGACTCAAGGACCGAGTCATGAGAGGTGAAACTCGCCAATGCTCCATTTGTGAATTACTAAGTCCTGCAAGACTCCAACAAACACATCAAATCCAATACAATCCTAACTTAAACCCTTTGCCACACACATCAAAACCACATCATGGGTTGATTGCCCAAACAAGGTGGAGTCCTTTGGGACAAGATGCCATTGTCCCATAGATAATCTTGAAACTCTTGGCTTAAGTGTTCACCATCTCGATCTGATCAAAGTACTTTAATACTTTTCCTAAGTTATGTCTCTACTTCCTTTCTAAATTCTTTAAACCTTTCAAAGACTTAAGATTTGTATCTTAATAGATACAAATACCCATATCGTGAATAATCAACGCAAAAGGTAACGAATTAGCTACAACCTCCTATGGCATGAGTTGACACTGGTCCACATACATCGGTATGTATAAGGCCTAATACCTCAACTGCTCGTTCACCTTTTATTCTGAAAGGTAGTTTAGTCATCTTTCCTTTTAATCATGAAACACATGTGTCTAATGAATCTGATTCATAAGACTCCAAAATGCTAAGCCTATGCAGTTTTGACATGTGTTCATTGCTTATATAGCCATGATGGAAACAATGTTCTTTATTAATGCAGGAATATAAAAACAATCATCCAACTCTAAAATTAGTCCCGTAGGAAGTCACAACATATAACTACCCTTAGTTATTGCAGCAACTTTTGCTCCATTGCCAACCCTTAGATCTGCTTCTCCCTTAACCAGTCTTCTTCTGTTTCTAAGCCCCTATATCTTATTACATATATGTGAGCCACACCCGGTATCCAATACCCAAGTGATAGAAAAAACAATATTACATTAAATAACAAATATACCTAAGGTAGATTGGACATCAAATGCCTTTTTCTACTTTAGTGACTCCAGATACTGCTTGCAGTTTCTCTTCCAATGTTCATCCTTGCCACAATGATGGTAGGTGCCCTTGGGAGCTATTTCTTCCTTCTTTGTCTTCTTCTTCCCTTTAGCTTTGGTTTTTGACATACTCTTACAACCTTTCTTTGAGGAGTCAACCAGCATCACCGCCTTCTATTCTTTACCAACAGATGACTCCACTATTTTGAGCATATTGATCAATTCAAAAATCATTGACTCAGTCTTATTCATCTGATAATTCATCACAAATTGTGAATAGCTACTAGTCATATTGTGAAGAACAAACTCAATACTTAATTCATGGTCCATGACAAACCCTAATCATCCTAATTGCTAAATATAGCTATTCATCCTTAGCGAAAATTGCATTGCAAATGAACCCTCCTACATCTTCGAGCGAAAGAGGAGCTGGGTGACCTCAAACTTTTCAGATTGTGCCTGCTCATCGAATTACTCTCGAAGATGAAAGACAATTGTATGATCATCCATATGCTCATGTTGCTTCTGTAACTCAGGAGGCTGAAGGCAGGAAACTTCGCTTTCTACTTCAACTCGGTCGCTTGTTCATGGCAATCCCATCTACGCTCCCGGATTAAAAAAAAATAATCCTAGACAAAAAGGGATTACCGAAGCAACCGTTTCATCATCATGTTATTCGATTAGAGTGGTCACTTGAACAAACTTGTTGTTCAAGAAACCAACTTCTATTCTACGATTAGCTACGAAATAAATGATGTACGGATCGTCGGTTTTTGTGTTTGTATTCGGGGTGCAAGTAAATTTAGCCATATATAATTGAAAACAATTATAGGCAAAATACAAAACAACATAAACAAGCATTATACCTCTCGAACTTCTATTGTATGTCCTTCCTCCTTTTGGACATTGTGTGGGCGATGATTTTCCAAAAGACGAAGCCTCCTAGATTACCAATCTTCCTTTCCTTGTTCACTCCGAACAAAGAAAGATCATAAAACAAAACTCTTCTCCTATTGGGAATTATACTGAAAAGTCTATCTTTTGTATGAACATCTTTATTTTTGAAATAAGAATCACATGATCATTGATTGCATATTTTATGGTTATGCATATTGTCTAATACATTACATTATAGATAACATGGTGTGTGGTGTCACATGGGAGATCATGTTATCAGCTCCTTGTAAAGTATAAGTAAAGGCTCACAACCGAGATGGCTTTGGACAAGCCATTGGTATGGTTGTAGTGGGATTTGGTATTGGTTTGTCTTGACCATAAAATCACACTAGTACACTTTGTGTGTATAGAGCAGGATCGATTTAGAGGTGATTCAATTTATTGCTGACTACATAATCGAATCGGACCTCAGATATTATATTGTACATGCTCTTAATCCCGATATAATATCGGGCACATATACATAGTATTCATTTCTTTGATTTACCAATGGGCGAGATTTATAGATTAAATCGATAGGCTCGGTAAGTTGGAAAATGGTATTATTTATATGGTGTGCCATTGATTATAGGAGGAAATTGTGTCCTATATATTAGGATGATGATGTCCCCTTGAGGAGTTCATAAGGTTTATCATGTAAACCCTGCAGGTGGACTTGGTCCGGCATGATGAAAAGGTTGAGTGGTACTACTCATGGAGTTAGATGTTGATTAATTAATGGTTAATAAATTAATTAATCGACGGACATTCGAGATCTTAAACATGGGGAGAAAATGTACAAATAATATATGGAGCCCATATTAACTTATTGGGGTTGGTGAGGTAGATCAATGATAATCCTCTAGTGGAATGGATAATCATTAATGGATAGGACTTTATGTGGGCTTGATCCATTGGGTGGCCAAGATCCAACTCCTCCTCATGGTCCCTATTGTAGCCTATTGACACCTCATGAAGCATAGATCCAATGGATGAAAAATAAACTCTAGATCCAACGGTAGAGATTAAATCTCTAGATCCGACAGTTGAGATTAAATATCTAAATCTGACAGTTGAGATTAAATCCCTACAACCAATGGAGGAGATTAAAATAAGGCTTGATCCCAACTCTATAAATAGAGCATTAAGGTGGGCGGCAAGGCTTGATGGATGAGGTTTCGGGTTTGCTTCCCTTGGGTGGCAAGCAATCCTAATTTGATTAGGATTAGGAGTGGGCGGCTAGGGTTAGGGTTTATGGAGTTGGTTATGGGCGGCAACAAGTGGAGGAGGATTCTTCTTCTTCTTCCTAAGGTTTGGTGGCCCCTATCATTGTTCCCTCTACCTTGGCCGGAGCTCAACCTATTCTTCTTCCCTTCATCCTTGGCCGAAAATTAGGAGAGCTAGGTTTAGGGTTTGGGCGGCAACAAGGAGAAGGATTGCTTTCCTTTCTCTTCTCCAAGTGTTTGTCGGCGCCCATGCCCTCATTGATTCTCCTTTGGCCAGTTTCTATACTCCGTGTTCTCTTCCTTGGCCGACAGCAACATCGAGTCTATTGACTTGGTGGCCGGTTCTAGATAAGAAGAAGAGTTTTGTTTGATGATCTTCCTTTGTTCGGAGTGAACAAGGAAAGGAAGATTGGTGATCTAGGAGGCTTCGACTTTTGGAAGATCGTCGCCCACACGATGTCCAAAAGGAGGAAGGACATATAATAGAAGATTAAGAGGTATAACAAGAGGTATAATCTTGTTTATTTTGATTAGTCTTCCTTTGTATTATGTTCATAATTTCTTTTCAATTATATGCCTATTTTTTGTGGATGTTTACTTTATGTATGTGGCTAAATAATACTTGGATCCTGAACATAAACATAAAAGTCGGCGATCCGTACATCGTCTATTCCGCGACTACTCGTAGAATAGAGGTTGGTCGCTTGAACAACAAGTTTGTTCAAGTGACCTCTCTAAACGAATAGCACGACGATGACTTGGTTGTTTGGGCAATCCCTTTTGTCTAGGATTAATTTTTTTTTAATCCGGGGACATCGATGGGATCGCCATGAAAAAGCAACCGCGGTGAAGTGGGAAGCGATGTTTCCCCTCACGGATCAACCCAACAATTGGTATCAGAGCCAAGGTTTCCGATTTTGTGTTTAGGATTCGGTTAATTTTTATGCACTTTTCATATATTATATGTGCCGGATAATAGTAGGATATGCGTAGGTTAACTTTTTGGTTGCAGGCATAAGATCCAACTATTATGGCCATATGTGTGTATGTGATTGTATGTATATAAATGTATATTTTGTTGAATCCTCGGGGTTGACGAGGCTAGTATTTAATTTTTTGTAAATTAGATAAGGCATTGTTTAGCCACTCTTTTTATTTTAGTTTACTTTCAATCTACATTTCATGTACACTCCCTCATTGATTATAGGATCGATGGAAGTAAATTAAAATAGATTTTAGTCTCGGCTCGGATCTCCGGATGGCTCGTACATTGCGTAGGAGGAGCGGACGAGAAGGCGATGCGACGGGAGACATATTGAAGACAAAAGCCATAATAGTTGGAAAATAATTTATTTTTCATATTTATTGCTTATTGTTTGATATGCATGTCGTATGCTAGAAAATTTCTCATTTTCAAATTACTAAGTGAGAGAGGGATATTTTTATAAATTCCCACGACCTCCATTAATATTTGACAAGTGATGCAAACAAACTTGCGCGTCGGCTCTTAGTGCCTTCCTCCCCATCAGATGGGTTTGTTTGTGGATCACAAGGTCGAATATGGTTATAGGAAATTATTAAGGACCGTGTGTACTTCCCCATCATAAGGAACATAACCCAAGATAATTACCTTCGTACCACATAATGGTGAACACTTACATACAAATATAAGTATCCTCCCCATCGGAGTCACTACTTTTATTTGTAGGGTCGAAGAGAAACCAACTATTAATTTTATTTGTCAGAAAGTTAGGTTGACAAGATAGTAAAATTAATGGGTAAAACCTCCTCTTACAAATGTAGAATTCGTATATTTCCACACGATCGTGGCATGTAATATTTTCGGTGTTTTGAGGTGTTGGTTGATTTTAAAATTTTATTGTTTGAGGAATCAATAATTTTTTGAAATCTAAAGTATTGATCTATGTTATTTTTAGGATTTTCAAAAATGAGTTTCAGTCCACTTGTTGTGATACTAAAGGAAAATAATCTTACTGTACCCAAATAATATTGATTGGAAATGAATCTAGATATTGTCTTAACTGCTGAGGAGTACAAAAATGTACTTTACGAAGAGTATCCTCCTAAGCCTGCAAATGAGCTGGAAGTCCTTGGAGCTGAGATCGATGGGGAAACCTAGGTCAATATCATTCTCCAGCCAACAGAAAGGCTTGCTCAGGCTCAGGCCATGGTTGCTCAGAAGGTTTCTACTTCTAAGCCGAAAGGCAAGAAGAAGAAGAAACAAGGTGGAGCAAAGGTGGTGGGAGGATCTCAGGGAGGAGTGAAGGAGCCGAAAGGCAAGTACTTCACTTGCAAGCAGACTGGACATTGAAAGAAGGACTATCCCAATACGAAGCAGATCAAAGGAATATCCTTTGGTCTAGTCATTGAAACATAGTTAGCGGTATTATCTACCGGCACCTGGTGTGTAGATACGGGAGCCTCTGATCATGTCTGCAATACTTTGCAGGGGTTCTAGGAAACCCGACGATAAGCTGAGGGAGAGATAACCATTTACTTGGGCAATACCATGAAGGTGGCGGCTATTGCAGTGGGAAATGTTTTCTTTATCTTTTGTGAAAAATAAAGTTTTGGTTCTTTAGAATTGCCTTTATGTACCTTTATTTAGAAAGAATTTAATTTTGGTTTCTAAATTATTTATGGATGGATATTCTATTCCTTTTAATGACAGAGTTTTTATAAAAAGGAATAGGGAGAATATCTGTTCAGGTACATTGATAGGAAATTTGTATACACTTGAACCAAAACCTCCCACGATGCAAATTAAAGTTAATAACTCATCTTCTAATTCAAATAAGAGAAAAGAACCTTCGAAGATGAACCAAACATATCTTTGGTATCTTAGGCTTGGTCATATTAACCTAAGAAGAATTCAAAGGTTGATAGCTGATGGACCTTTGGGTTCATTAGTGGTGGTAGATTTCTCAACCTGCGAATCTTGCTTGGAGGGTAAAATGACCAAGAGGCCTTTTAAGGCCAAGGGGTATAGAGCCAAAGATGTGTTAGAATTGGTTCATTCTGATTTGTGTGGTCCTATTACTATCTAGGCTAGAGGTGGTTTTGAGTATTTCGTCTATTTTATAGACTATTATTCAAGATATGGATACATTTACCTGATGCGCTGTAAGTTTGAATGCTTTGACAAGTTCAAAGAATTCATGGCTAATGTGGAGAAACGTTAAGGTTAAAGTATCAAGACACTACGATCTGATCGTGGTGGCAAGTACCTCTTAGGAGAGTTTAGGAATTACTTATCAGAGGCAGGGATTCAATCCAAATTATCTGCACCTGGCACACCCCAGTAGAATGGTGTAGCAGAGAGAAGGAATAGAACTCTTATGGAGATGGTTAGATCGATGATGAATTATTCTGTGTTGCAAGATTTGTTCTAGGGATATGCTCTAGATACGACGGTGTATATTCTGAACTTGGTTCCATCTAAATCAGTGGCTTCTACTCCCACAGAGTTGTGGACTGGACGAAAGCCTAGTCTAAGACATATTCGGATATGGGGGAGTCCAGCACATGTGCTGAAGGGAGATGCTAGTAAGTTGAAACCTCGTACAGAAGTACACATGTTCGTTGGCTATCCTAGAGGAACGAAGGGTGGTTTGTTTTATAGCCCTAGAGATCAGAGGGTGATCATTAGCACGAATGCCAGATTTCTAGAGGAAGATTATGTGATGAGCCACAAGCCCAAGAGTAAAATTGTTCTAGAGGAATTAAAAGGGGAAGTCACTTCTTCAGTACCACCGGTACAAGAGGATATACCACAAGTCACTGCACCGCGGGTCACAGAGGATACACAGGTGATACCTCATCGTAGTGGGAGGGTTGTGAGACAACCTGATAGATTCATGTTCTTGGGAGAATCTTCTGATTTGGTCCCTGGCAAACATGAACCTGATCATTGGACATATGACGAGGCAATCTAAGATAAAGATGGTGCATCTTGGCCAAATGCAATGAATACTGAGATTGAATCTATAGATTCAAATCAGGTCTGGGAGCTAGTAGAACCACCCGATGGTGTAAAAACCATTGGATGCAAGTGGATCTACAAAAGAAAGATAGGAATAGATGGGAAGGTTGAGATCTTCAAAGCGAGACTTGTAGCGAATGGGTATACTCAGAAAAAGGGTATCGATTATGAAGAGACCTTTTCACCAGTAGCCATGCTTAAGTCTATCCGGATTCTCTTATGCATAGCAGCTCATATGGATTATGAGGTGTGGTAGATGGATGTCAAGACAACTTTCCTTAATGGAAGTCTTTAGGAAAACATCTATATGAAGCAACCAGATGAATTCATTGCGAAGGGGCAAAGAGCATCTTGTGTGTAAGCTTAATCGGTCCATTTATGGATTAAAGCAAGCTTCGAGGTCTTGGAACATCCGCTTTGATGAGGTAATCCAGTCTTATGGATTTATTCAAAGTCTGAATGAGTCATTAGTATACAAGAGATGTGACGGAAACGTAGTGGTATTTCTTGTACTATACGTAGATGACATTTTGTTGATTGGCAACAATATCAAGGTATTATCAGACGTAAGGGTATGGTTGTCCAAACAGTTTGATATGAAGGACTTGGGAGAGGTGGGACACATCCTTGGGATCAAGGTTATAAGGGATCACAGGAAAAGGATGTTGTGCTTATCCCAAGCTTCATACATAGACACGATTATGGATCGTTTTAGCATGCAGAACTCCAAGAAGGGTTTTCTACCTTTCAGGCATGGAGTTCCTTTATCTAAGGAGATGTGTTCTAGAACATCTGAGAAGATAGAGGAGATGAAGGCGGTTCCTTATGCTTCGGCAGTAGAAAGCCTCATGTATTCGATGCTATGTACAAGACCAGATTGTTAGGGAAATCTCTTGTCGTAATATGGTTTTGATGGTGTGGAAAAGGGTTTAAGTTAGTTTGATATGTTGATTTGATGTGCGTTGAAGTCGTGCAGGACTTAGTAATTCACACATGAGCCTTGGCGAGTTTCACATCTCATGACTCGTGCCTTGAGTCGGTGAAAGATAGCTTTGCGGAAGCCGTGCGCTAGGAGCATCCGAGGGACCGTCGAACGAGAAGCTTGGAGTGAAGCCGGAGGAAGTAAACTTCGAGGCAAGAGACGCGAAGGATCATTGCAGAGTCGTGTGCCTGATGCTGCCGAGGGACGTGTCCGTGAACGAAGAGAACTTCGAAGGCGAGGGACTCTGAGGGATGAGAGTGAGCGATTGTAACCCGGGAAGGGTAGCTCTTAGGTGAAACTTGGCCATTTGGCCAAGTGTCGGATGGGTTTTCCTGACACTCGATCGCCATGTCATGGCAATGATCGCTCTAAATCGATGGTTCGATCGACCGGTATAATACCGATTTAGTGCTTGGAAGTCGATCGCTATGGATCGGCGATGATCGATGTCGAGAGCAATCGACCGCAGGAATGGCGATCATCGATGGCACCGCTCACGGCATGTAATGGAGTCGACTCGGTTGAGCACTGATCGATCGAGCATCGATCGATCGATGGTAGGATCATTGGTGATGCGATCGCTGGATGGTATCCAACGTCGAAAGCGGTCGTTATTGGGCAACGACTACAGGACCAGTCGACTGATCGAGGGCATCAGTCGACTGATCCTGTGTCAACGGGAAGAAACCCTCTTCCTCTATAAAAAGGAAGGGGATGGGGCTTTTGGAGGTTAATGCTTGAATGCCCAACTACTCCCAAAGTGCCCTAAACGATTTCCTACTCTTCTACTTGTTCTAATCTCTATTCTATTGTAGAAGAGTGATCCTTGTGTAAAGAGGTTACCTCCACCTAGCTTTGTGCAAAGGAGAGATCTAGTGGATAGATTTGGAGGAGTGATTCACCTTGGACGAATCGGACCGTGGATTAGCGGCGTAGCCGTGAACCACATTACATCTCGTGTTTGTATTGCTTGTCTTTCTATTTGCTTGTCTTTCTATTTGCTTGTCTTTATTTGTATATTCCGCTTGCGCTAATCTTTGTGTAGACGAGCAAATTCCGACTTCCATCGTAAGAAGGCTATTCACCCCCCCTCTAGCCGGCCAATCGATCCCCAACACAGATATCTGCTTTGCCGTGGGTATGGTCAGCAGATATCAGAGTAATCTAGGATAGGGACATTGGACTGTGGTAAAGCATATATTGAAGTACCTAAGAAAGACTAGGGATTATATGCTTGTTTTAAAGGCAGACCAATTACTCCCTGTGGGTTACACGGATCCTGACTTCCAATCTGATAGGGATAATAGTAAGTCTACCTCAGGTTTTGTGTTTACTTTGGGAGGTGGAGCCATTGTATGGAGGAGTGTCAAGCAGAAATGAGTGGCGGACTCCACCATCGAAGCTGAGTATGTGGCAGCCTCTAAGGCAGCAAAGGAAGTTGTGTGGCTCAGGAACTTCCTGATGGACTTGGATATGATTCCTAATTTTCCAAGAACTATCACAATTTATTGTGATAAAAATGGTGCAGTTGCAAACTCGAAGGAACCATGAGCCCATATGGTAAGTAAATACATAGAACGCAAGTACCACCTGATACGAGAAATCGTAAAGGAGGTAGAAGTTGTTGTTGCCTAGATTGCATCTGAGGATGACCTGGTAGACCCTTTCACTAAGGCCCTTCTAGCGAGAGCTTTGATAGACATGTGGAGGGAAGGGAATTAGATGTATGGTAGTATGAGCACAGCATAGTCTTTTAGTATAAATGGGAGATTGTTGGGATGTATACTGAAAAGTCTATCTTTTTTATGAACATCTTTATTTTTGAAATAAGAATCACATGATCATTGATTGCATATTTTATGGTTATGCATATTGTCTAATACATTACATTGTAGATAACATGGTGTGTGGTGTCACACGGGAGATCATGTTATCGGCTCCTTGTAAAGTATAAGTAAAGGCTCACAACCGAGATGACTTTGGACAAACCATTGGTATGGTTGTAGTGTGATTTAGTATTGGTTTGTCATGACCATAAAATCACACTAGTACACTTTGTGTGTATTGAGCAGGTCCGACTTAGAGGTGATTCAATTTATTGCTGACTATATAATCAAATCGGACCTCAGATATTATATTGTACATGCTCTTAATCCTATTATAATAACAGGCACATATACTTAGTATTCATTTCTTTGATTTACCAATGGGCGAGATTTATAGATTAAATAAATAGGCTTGGTATGTTGGGAAATGGTATTATTTATATGGTGTGCCATTGATTATAGGAGGAAACCGTGTCATATATATTAGGATGATGATGTCCCCTTGAGGAGCGCGTAAGGTTCATCATGTAAACCTTGCAGGTGGACTTGGTCCTGCATGATGAAAAGGTTGAGTGGTACTACTCATGGAGTTAGATGTTGATTAATTAATGGTCAGTAAATTAATTAATCGACAGACATTCGAGATGTTAAACATGAGGAGAAAATGTACAAATAATATAGGGAGCCCATATTAACTTATAGGGGTTGGTGAGGTAGATCAATGATAATCCTCTAGTGGAATGCATAATCATTAATGGATCGGACTTTATGTGTGCTTGATCCATTGGGTGGCCAAGATCCTACTCCTTCTCATGGTCCTTATTGTAGCCTATTGACACCTCAATAAGCTTATATCCAATGGATGAAAACAAAACTCTAGATCCAACGGTAGAGATTAAATCTCTAAATCTGACAGTTGAGATTAAATCTCTAGATCCGACGGTTGAGATTAAATCCCTAGAACCAATGGAGGAGATTAAAACAAGGCTTGAGCCCAACTCTATAAATAGAGCATTAAGGTGGCCGGCAAGGATTGATGGATGAGGGTAAGGGTTTGCTTCCCTTGGGTGGCAAGCAATCCTAATTAGATTAGGATTAGGAGTGGGCGGCTAGGGTTAGGGTTTAGGGAGTTGGTTCTGGGCGGCAACAAGTGGATGAAGATTCTTCTTCTTCTTCCTAAGGTTGGCCGGCCCCTATCCTTGTTCCCTCTACCTTGTCGGAGCTCATCCTATTCTTCTTCCCTTCATCCTTGGCCGGAAATTAGGAGAGCTAGGTTTAGGTTTTGGGCGGCAACAAGGAGAAGGATTGCTTTCCTTTCTCTTCTCCAAGTCTTGGCCGGCGCCCATGCCCTCATTGATTCTCCTTTGGCCGGTTCCTAAACTCCGTGTTCTCTTCCTTGGCCGGTGGCAACATCGAGTTTATTGATTTGGTGGCCGGTTCTAGATAGAAAGAAGAGTTTTGTTTGATGATCTTCCTTTGTTCGGAGTGAACAAGTAAAGGAAGATTGGTGATCTAGGAGGCTTCGACTTTTGGAAGATCGTCGCTCATACGACGTCCAAAAGGAGGAAGGACATACAATAGAAGATCAAGAGGTATAATCTTGTTTATTTTGATTAGTCTTCCTTTGTATTATGTTCATAATTGCTTTTCAATTATATGCATGTTTTATGTGGCTAAATAAAACATGGATCCCGAACATAAACACAAAAGCCGGCGATTCGTACATCATCTATTCCGCAACAATTCATAGAATAGAGGTTGGTCCTTTGAACAACAAGTTTGTTCAAGTGACCTATCTAAACGAAAAGCACGACGATGACTTGGTTGTTTGGGCAATCCCTTTTGTCTAGGATTAATTTTTTTTAATCCAGGAACATCGATGGGATCGCCATGAACAAGCGACCGAGGTGAAGTGGGAAGCGAAGTTTCCCCTCACAGATCAACCAAACATCTCCTTCCTTTAACCGACCACCAAGCTCCAAGCTTGATGCTTGCCGCAGGCCAAAGAGAAAATAAGGGAGGAAGTGGGCGCCGGCCAAGATCTCCAATGAACCACCCTAACCCTTGTTTCCACCGGCCAAAAAGAGAAAGAGAAATAGGTTGAGCGCCAGCCAAGGTAGAGGGTAGAAAGATGGGCACCAACAACACCTAGAGAAGAAGAAAGGAAGCCTTCTAATTGTTGCCACCCAAGACAACTCCAAAACCATAGCCGCCACTTGTTTCTTTCCGCCCAAGCCAAGGAAGCAAAAACCCTAATCTCCCTTCAATTGTGTTGCCGCCCAAACAATAAGGCCTTATTTATAGAGTTAGGCTTAAGCCTCCTTTTGATCTCCACCGTCGGTTCTAGGGATTTAATCTCAACCGTCGGATCTAGAGATTTAATCTCAAACGTCGGATCTAGAGTTTTAATCTCCACCGTCGGATCTAGAGTTTTATTTTCCATCATCGAATCTAGGCTCCATGAGGTTTTAATTGGCTACAATAGCGACCATGAGGAGGAGTTAGATCTTGGCCACCCATGGGATCAAGCCCACATAAAGTCCGATCCATTAATGATAATTCATTCCACTAGAGGATTATCATTGATCTACCTCATCAACCCCCATAAGTTAATATGGGCTCCTTATATTATTTTTACATTTATCTCCCCGTGTTTAAGATCTCGAATGTCCATTAATTAATTAATTTACTAATAATTAATTAATCAACATCTAACTCCATGAGTAGTACCACTCAACCTTATCATAATGCCTGACCAAGTCTAGCTGCAGCGTTTACATGATCAACCTTATGAGCTCCTCATGGGGATATCATCATCCTAATATAAAGGACACGGTTTTCTCCTAAAATCAATGACACACCATATAAATAATATCATTTCCCATCTTACCGAGCCTATCGATTAACTCTATAAATCTCGCCAATTGGTAAATCAAAGAAATGAATACTATGTATATGTGCCCGTTATTATATCGGGATTAAGAGCATGTACAATATAATATCTGAGGTCCGATTCGATTATGTAGTCAGCAATAAATCGAATCACCTCTAAGTCGGTCCTGCTCAATACACACAAAGTGTACTAGTGTAATTCTATGGTCAAGACAAACCAATACCAAATCACACTACAACCATGCCAATGGTTTGTCAAAAACCATCTCGGTTGTGAGCCTTTACTCATACTTTACAAGGAACTGATAACATGAACTCCCGTGTGACACTACACACCATGTTATCTACAATGTAATGTATTAGACAAAATCTATAACCATACATATGCAAACAATGATCATGTGATTCTTATTTCAAAATAAAGCTGTTCATACAAAAGATAGACTTTTCAGTATACATTCCAACAATCTCTCACTTATACTAAAAGACTATATTGTCCTCAAACTGCCATATATCTTATTCTCATTCCCTCCACATGCCTATCAAAAGCACTTGTTGGAAGGGCCTTAGTGAAAGGATCTACCAGGTTATCCTCCGATGCAATCTTGGCCACAACAACTTCTCCTTTCTTTACGATTTCTCGTATCAGGTTGTACTTGCGCTCTATCTGTTTACTTGCCTTATGGGCTCATGGTTTCTTCGAGTTTGCAGCTGCACCACTATTATCACAATAAATTATGATAATTCTGGGCAAACCCGGAATGACATCCAAGTCCTTCAAGAAGTTCCTGAGCCATACAGCATCCTTGGTCGCCTCAGAGGCTGCCACATACATCAGTTACGATAGTAGAGTCTGCCATGCATTTCTGCTTGACACTCCTGCATACAATGGCTCCACCTCCCAAAGTAAAAACAAAACCTGAGGTAGACTTACTGTTATCCCTATCAGATTGGAAGTCGAAATCCGTGTAACCCACAGGGAGTAATTGGTATGTCCGGTAAACCAGCATATAATCCCTAGTCCATCTCAGGTACTTTAATATATGCTTTACCGCTGTCCAATGTCCTTGTCTTGGATTACTCTGATATCTGCTAACCATGCCAATGGCAAAGCAGATATCTGGTCTCGTACATAGCATCGCATACATGAGGCTTCCTACTACCGAAGCATAAGGAACTGCTTTCATCTCCTCTATCTCCTCAGATGTTTTAGGACACATCTCCTCAGATAAAAGAACTCCATGCCCGAAAGGTAGAAAACCCTTCTTGGAGTTCTGCATGCTAAAACGAGCCAAAATAGTGTCTATGTATGAAGCTTAAGATAAGCACAACATCCTTTTCCTGTGATCGCTTATAACCTTGATCCCATGGATGTGTCCCACTTCTCCCAAGTCATTCATATCAAACTGTTTGGACAAACATACCCTTACGTCCAATAACACCTTGACATTGTTTGCAATTAACAAAATGTCATCTATATATAGTATAAGAAATACCACTACATTTCCGTCATATCTCTTGTATACACAAGACTCATCCGGACTTTGAATAAATCCAAAACACTGGATTATCTCATCAAAGCGGATGTTCCCAGACCTCGAAGCTTGCTTCAATCCATTAATGGATAGATTAAGGTTGCACACCAGATGCTCTTTGCCCTTTGCAATGAATCCCTCTAGTTGCTTCATATAGATGTTTTCCTCAAGACTTCCATTATGGAAAGCTGTCTTGACATCCATCTGCCAGACCTCATGATCTATATGAGCAGCAATACATAAGGGAATTTGGAAAGACTTTAGCATGCTCCTCAGAATCGATACCCTCTTTCTGAGTATACCCCTTCGGATCAAGCCTTGCTTTGAAGGTCTCAACCTTCCTGTCTATTCCTCTCTTTCTTTAGTAGATCCACTTGCATCCAATGGTTTTTACACCATTGGGTGGTTCTACTAGCTCCTAGACCTGATTTGAATCTATAGATTTAATCTCAGCATTCATTGCACTTTGCCAAGATACCGCATATTTATATTAGATTTTCTCGTCATATGTCCAGGGATCAGGTTCATGTTCGCTAGGGAAAAATTAGAAGATTCTCTCAAGAATATGAATCTATCAGGTTGCCTAACAACCCTCCCGCTACGACGAGGTATCACTTGTGTATCCTCTATGACTGGTGGTACTGAAGTAGTGACTTCCCCCTTCAATTCGTCCAAAACAATCTTACTCATGGACTTGTGGTTCATCACATAGTCATCCTCTAGAAATCTGGCGTTCGTGCTAACGATCACCCTCTGATCTCTAGGACTATAAAACAAACCTCCTTTTGTTATCTAGGATAGCCAACGAACATGCATAATTATGTACAAGATTCCAACTTACCACAATCTGCCTTCAGCACATGTGTCGGACTCCCCGAATCCGAATATGCCTTAGACTAGGCTTTTGCCCAGACCACAAATCTGTGGTAGTAGAAGGCACTGATTTAGATGGTACCAAGTTGAGAATATATACTGTCGTATCTAGAGCATATCCCCAGAACGAATCTGGCAACTCAGAATAACTCATCATTGATATAACCATGTCCATAAGAGTCGTATTCCTTCGCTCTGCTACACCATTCTGCTACGATGTGCCAAGTGCAGACAATTGGTATTGAATCCCAGCCTTTGATAAGTAATTCCTAAACTTTCCCAAGAGGTACTCACCACCACGATCAGATCGTAGTGTCTTGATACCTTTACCATGACATTTCTCCACATCAGCCTTGAATTCTTTTAACTTATCAAAGCATTCAGACTTGCGGCACATCAAGAAAATGTATCCATATCTTGAATAATCATCTGTGAAAGAGACGCAATACACAAAACAACCTCTAGCCTGGATAGACATAGGACCACACAAATCAGAATGAAACAATTCCAACACATATTTGGCTCTATACCGCTTGGCCTTAAAAGGCATGTTGGTCATTTTACCCTCCAAGCAAGATTCACAGGTTGGGAAATCTTCCACCACTAATGAACCCAGAGGTCCATCAGCTATCAACCTTTAAATTCTGGTTAGGTTAATATGACCAAGTCATAGATGCCAAAGATATGTTTGGTTCATCTTCGATGGTTCTTTTCTCTTATTGGAATTAGAAGATGAGTTATTAAATTCTGTTTGCATCATAGGAGCTTTTGGTTCGAGTGTATATAAATTTCTTATCAATGCACAAGAACAGATAATCTCCCTATTCCTTTTTATAACAACACTGTCATTAAAAGAAATAGAATATCCATCCATAAATAATTTAGAAATCGAAATCAAATTCTTTCTAAATAAAGGTACATAAAGGCAATTTTTAAGAACCAAACCTTTATTCCTCTCAAAAGACAAATAAACATCTCCCACTGCAATAGCCGCCACCTTCGTGGCATCGCCCAAGTATACGATAATCTCCCCCTCAGCAAGTCGTTAGGTTTCCTGCAACCCCTGCAAAGTATTGCAGACATGATCAGTGGCTCCCGTATCTACAAACCAGGTGCTGGTAGATAACACCGCTAAACATGTTTCAACGATTAGACCAAAATATATACCTTTGTTCTGCATCCGGTTGGGGTACTCCTTCTTCCAGTGTCTAGTCTGCTTGTAAGTGAAGCACTTGCCTTTCAGCTTCTTCACTCTTCCCTGAGTTCCTCCTGCCGCCTTTTCCCTAGCTTGTTTCTTCTTCTTCTTGCCTTTCGACTAAGAAGTAGAAACCTTTTGGGCAACAATGGCCTTCACCTAAGCACTTTGACAAAAAGTCCCTCTGCCACCGAAAGTTTTGTCAGAAGCTCCGCCAACGAATACAACCTCTTGTTTATGTTGTAGTTCAGGCGAAACTACACAAAACTCCTAGGTAGAGACTGGAGAATGATATCAACCTGGGTTTCCCCATCGATCTCAGCTCTGAGGACTTCCAGCTCATTCAAATGAGCCATCATCTTGAGAAGATGATCACTCACGGGTGTTCCCTCGATCATGGTGGTGGTCATCAAGTTCCTCATGGCTTCCAGCCTAGCAGCCCGATTCTGGTGTCCGAAAGGCTCTTTGAGATTGATCATCATGTCATAAGCAGTGGGCATGGCTTGATGCTAATGTTGCAATACATTTGACATAGATGCCAAAATGTAACACTGCGACATCTCATCGGCCTTAATCCACTTCTTATAACTCTCCTTCTCCTTTTCCTTAGAATCATCCCCAGGCTTAGGAGGGCACTCTTCGAGGAGTACATATTTATATTCCTCAGCAGTCAAGACAATGTCAAGATTCCTCTTCCAATCAACATAATTGGGTATAGTAAGTTTATTTTCTTTCTGTATCACAGCAATCGGGTTGAAAGTCATTTTGAAAAAAAACTAAGAATCATATAGATCAAAACATTAGATTTTAAAAAATTATTGATTCCCCAAACAATAAAATTTTAAAATCAACCAACACCTCAAAACACGGATAATATCGTATGCCACGATATTGTGGACGTATACAAATTCTACATTTATAAGAGGAGGTTTTACCCATTAATTTTACTATCTTATCAACCTAACTTTTTGACAAATAAAATTAATAGTTGGTTCCTCTTCGACCCTACAAATAAAAGCAGTGACTCCAATGGGGAGGATACTTATATTTGAATCTAAGTGTTCACCATTACTCGGTACCAAGGTAAATATCTCGGGTTATGTGCCTTCCGATGGGGGAGTACACACACTCCTTAATAATTTTCTATAACCATATTCGACCTTGAGATCCGCAAACAAACTCATCCGATGTGGAGGAAGGCACTCAGAGCCGACACGCAAGTTTGTTTGCATCACATGTCAAATCGTAATGGAGGCCGTGGGAATTTATAAAAATATCCCTCTCCCACTTAGTAATTTAAAATTGAGGAATTTTCTAGCCTACGATATGCATATCAAACAATAAGCAGTAAATATGAAAAAAGAAATATTTTCCAACTATTATGGCTTTTGTCTTCAATATGTCTCCCGTCGTATCGCCATCTCGTCCGCTCCTCCCTACGCCATGGACAAGTCATCCAGAGATCCGAGCCGAGAAAAACTATTTTAATTTACATCCATCATTCCTATACACCACGAAGGAGTGTACATGAAATCTAGATCGGAAGTAAACTAAAATAAAAAGAGTGGCTAAACAATGTCGTATCTAATTATAAAATTTAAATACTAGTCTCATCAACCCTGAGGATTCAAATAATTTACAATTACACACATACAATCACATAAACACGTATGGCCATAATAGTTGGATCCTATGCCTGCAACAAAAAAGTTAACCTATGCACATCCTACTATTATCAGGAACATATAATATATAAAAAGTGCATAAAAGTAACTGAATCCTAAACATACAAATCCGGAAATCGTGGCTCTGATACCACTTGAAGGTAGGAAACATTGCATCCCACTTCAACTCGGTCGCTTGTTAATGACGATCCAGTCTTTGTTCCCGAATTAAAAAAAAAATAATCCTAGACAAAAAGGGATTACCCAAGCAATGGTTTCATCGTCGTGCTATTCGATTAGAGTTGTCACTTGAACAAACTTGTTGTTCAAGCAACCAACTTCTATTCTACGATTAGCCACAGAATAGACGATGTACGGATCGCCGGTTTTTATGTTTGTATTTGGGGTCCAAGTAAATTTAGCCATATATAATTGAAAACAATTATAGACATAATACAAAAGAACATAAAGAAACATTATACCTCTCAATCTTCTTTTTTATGTCCTTCCTCCTTTTGGACATCGTGTGGGCGACGATATTACAAAAGTCGAAGCCTCCTAGATCACCAATCTTCCTTTCCTTGTTCACTCTGAACAAAGGAAGATCATAAAACAAAACTCTTCTCCTTCCTTTAACCGACCACCAAGCTCCAAGCTTGATGCTTCCTGCCGGCCAAAGAGAGAATAAGGGAGGAAGTGGGCGCCGACCATGAGCTCCAAGGAACCACCCTAACCCTTGTTTCCATCGGCCAAGGAGAGGAAGAGAAATAGGTTGAGCACCGGCCAAGGTAGAGGGGAGAAAGATGGGCGCCGGCAACACCTAAAGAAGAAGAAAGGAAGCCTTCCAATTGTTGCTGCGCAAGACACCTCCAAAACCCTTGCCGTCCACTTGTTTCTTACCGCCCAAGCCAAGGAAGCAAAAACCTTAATCTCTCTTCAATTGTTTTACCACCCAAGCCATAAGCCCTTATTTATATAGTTAGGCTTAAGCCTCCTTTTAATCTCCACCGTTGGTTCTAGGGATTTTTCTCCACCATCAGATCTAGAGATTTAATCTCAACCGTCGGATCTAGAGTTTTAATCTCCACCATCGGATGTACAGTTTTATTTTCCATCATCGGATCTTGGCTCCATGAGGTTTTAATAGGCTACAATAGGGACCATGAGGAGGAGTTAGATCTTGGCCATCTAATGGATCAAGCCCACATAAAGTCCGATCCATTAATGATAATCCATTCCACTAAAGGATTATCATTGATCTACCTCACCAACCCCGATAAGTTAATATGGGCTCCTTATATTATTTGTACATTTATCTCCCCGTGTTTAAGATCTCGAATGTCCTTCATTTAATTATTTTACTGACAATTAATTAATCAACATCTAACTCCATGAGTAGAACGATTCAAATTTATCATCATGCCGGACCAAGTCCACCTGCAGGGTTTACAGGATGAACCTTATGAGCTCCTCAAGAGAATATCATCATCCTAATATATAGGACAGTTTTTTCTTATAATTAAAAGCACACTATATAAATAATATCATTTCCCAACTTACCGAGCATATCGATTTACTCTATAAATCTCGTCGATTGGTAAATCAAGGAAATGAATACTAAGTACATGTGTCCGTTATTATATCGGGATTAAGAGCATGTACAATATAATATCTGAGGTACGATTCGATTATGCAGTCAGTAATAAATTGAATCACATCTAAGTCGGTCCTGCTCAAAACACACAAAGTGTACTAGTGTAATTCTATGGTCAAGACAAACCAATAGCAAATCACACTACAACCTTGCCAATGGTTTGACCAAAACAATCTCGGTTGTGAACCTTTACTCATACTTTACAAGAAACTGATAACATGATCTCCCGTGCGACATTACACACCATGTTATCTACAATGTAATGTATTAGACAAAATGCATAACCATACATATGCAAACAATGATCATGTGATTCTTATTTCAAAATAAAGATGTTCATGCAAAAGATAGACTTTTTAGTATACATCTCAACAGAGGCATCGACGGTAGCATAATGCAACTCACCATCTCAGAGTCAGCAACATGTTTCTGGTAAGACAACTTTTGGTCACCGGATGCATTGTCTCCAGGAGATTGGGGAAGAACCTCTTCAAGGACATATGCTAGCTTTTCAGTCTTGAGAACAATTCTTAGGTTGCGAAGCCAGTCCAAGAAGTTTGTCCTAGTAAATTTGTTGTTGTCGAAAATAGAACATAAATTAATGGAGGTTGACATGCTTTTCTAATTACTACCTAGGCATATAAAAAGTGGTGTATAGAATAGATGAATTTATAGTAATGTAAACAATTTACATTAACAAGAAAATTCCACTATTTTTATCAAATTCAATAGCCCTCACATTTAATACGAGAGATGGTTGGTGATCTCCTAGTATGTTGATATCCAACAACCATTGAGAGAGTCCAACAAGCCATTTATAGTCATAATGTTATGTATCAATAGTACTCATTATATATCAAATATATAACTATCACTTGATCATATCAACTAATTGAATGTTCAAATTTACATTAGATTGGTAACTAATTAACTTATATACATCCCATGCATATCACCTAATTGCACCTTTGTCCACATTGACCTTAGAGAGAGTTCAACAAATCAATGCTTTCATTTAGGCTCGGCCCTTTAATCGTGAGATCAAATTTAAATGATTTGAACACATCCAATTTACAAGCCATGATTGGAGAGAGTCCAACAAACCAAACATGAAATTTACCTCTTGTCCATACCATTTAAAAAAAACATCGAATCTCATATGAATTGAACATGCTCGATGTCGTGCCAGACTTGGAGAGAGTCCAACAACCCAAACACGAAAAAGAACTCTGGTTCAACCAAATTAATGGAAGGTGTTACCATTAATATTTGTACGAGGGATTTCGAGTTATTATGGGTCTCATCTATAAAAGAAAATAAACCAAAATATGGAATAACCAATGGCACAATAGGAAATATATTTCCCGATGTGAATGTGAGTCTAACAATTGATACACATGTCGTTTTAGGAATTAGATATGCGAATCGCCCAACCTATTCCCAAATAAATGGCTAGTCTATGTCTCGACTCTAACAATGTGGGCAACACCTTCGGTGTTTCTAAGCGCATCCTCTATATTTCCCTTTTTGTTATAAACATATCCTTATACATAAAATCAAGCATACTCTAATCTCATATAGTAAACATGGCACAGATATATTAAAACATCAAACATGCTTTAAATATTCTCTTACAACATGCAATATATGCCAAACAAACATGGTGGCTCTGATACTACTTGTTGGAGATTCTGAGATCATGTGTAGTGGAATAAAGAAAATAAACCAATTTTATTACATCCCAAACATCCCCTCGGGGCCAGGAAAATTTGCTTTTCCATAATCACATAAAAACACACACAAGAAGAAAGAGAAGTTATTCCTTCGAGATTCTTTTGAATTCATCGAAACACAAGCAAGACCAACAGGCCTTGCCTCTATCAATATCAATGCCAGGAACACCTGAGACAACTCCTAGAGCAGCAAGCCTTTGTATCCGATTGGTGCTAGCCAACCGACGGAGACAAGAGAAGAGGAGAGAGGAAAGATGACTACCAAGGGAGAAAACCTAAAACAACTCATATCAAAAGATTATCAATGGATCTATTTATAGATCTCTTGATTATGTCATCGTAGGATGAAGGGTTTTGCTTATCGAGTCCGTGAGGGGAAACTTCGCTTCCCACTTCACCTCGATAGTTTTTCATGGCGATCCCATCGATGTCCCCGGATTAAAAAAAAAAATAATCCTAGACACAAGGGATTGCCCAAACAACCAAGTCATCGTCGTGCTATTCATTTAGAGAGGTAACTTGAACAAAGTCATTGTTCAAGCGACCATCCTCTATTCTACGAGTAGCCGCGGAATAGACGATGTACGGATCACCGACTTTTGTATTTATGATCGGGATCCAAGCATTATTTAGCCACAAACAGAATATTACATGCTCATAATTGAAAAACAAAAACAAACATGTTACAAAAGAGAATGAAGAATAGGTATACCACTCGATCTTCTAATGTATGACCTTCCTCCTTTCAAACGTCGTGTGGGCGACGATCTACCAAAAGTTGAAGCTCCTAGATCGCAAATCTTCCTTCCTTGCACTTCCAAAGTAAGAGGAAGAATAGAAACATGGTTCTTCTCCTTCCTATAGCAAACCAACAAGAAACCATGGGAAACCTTGCCGTCGGCCAAGAAGGAAGAGGAGATTGAGAGTGGCAGTCCAAAAGCTTCAAGGTAGGACCCAAAACCTTTGTTCCACCGGCAAAAAAGAAGGAGAAGACTTGTTTTGGATGCCAGCCAAGGGCTGGAAGGATCTCCAAGGGCGCCGATAGCTTGGGGAAGAAGAACAACACAAGGAAAAATTTCTTTATTAGGTGCCGCCCAAGCCCAAACCCTAGTTCCTATGCCTTGCCGCCAACATCCAAAATCCTATCTTTTCTTGAATGAATCTCCACGCCAACCCCTTACCCTCTTTTTATAGAGTTAGGGATAAGCCTCATTTTAATCTCCACCATTGGTTCTAGGGATTTAATCTCAACCATCGGATCTCGAGATTTAATCTCAACCGTCGAATCTTAGAGATTTAATCTCTACCTTTGGATCTTAGAGTTTTGTTTCTATCCATTGGATTTAAGCTTCATGAGGTGTTAATAGGCTACATTAGGAACCATGAGGAGGAGTTGGATCTTGGCCAACTATGGATCAAGCCCACATAAAGTCCGATCCACTAATGATAATCCAATCCTCTAAAGGATTATCATTGATCTACCTCACCAACCCCCATATGATAATATGGGTTTCATATATTATTTGTACATTTTCTCCCCATGTTTAAGATCTCGAATGACCGTCGATTAATTAATTTACTGACAATTAATTAATCGACAGCTAACTCCATGAGTAGTACAACTCAACCTTTTCATCATGTCGGACCAAGTCCACCTACAGTGTTTACATGATGAACCTTATGAGCTCCTCAAGGGGACATCATCATCCTAATATATAGGACATGGTTTCTTCCTATAATCAACGACACACCATATAAATAATATCATCTCCCAACTTACCGAGCCTATCGATTTAATCTATAAATCACACCCATTGGTAAATCAAAGAGATGAATACTAAGTATATGTGCCTCTTATTATATCGGGATTATGAGCATGTACTAAATAATATCTGAGGTCCAATTCGATTATGTAGTCAGCAATAAATCGAATCACCTTTAAGTCAATCCAGCTCAATACACACAAAGTGCACTAGTGTGATTCTATGGTCAAGACAAACCAATACCAAATCACACTACAACCATTCCGATGGTTTGTCCAAAGCCATCTCGGTTGTGAGCCTTTACTTATACTTTACAAGGAGCCGATAACATGATCTCCCCTGTGACACCACACACCATGTTATCTACAATGTAATGTATTATACAATATTGCATAACCATAAAAAATGCAAAAAATGATCATGTGATTCTTATTTTAAAAATAAAGATGTTCAACCAAAATATAGACTTTTCAATATACATCCCTACAATCTCCCACTTATACTAAAAGACTATGCTGTCCTCATACAACCATACATCTGATTCCCCTTCCCTCCACATGCCTATCAACGCTCTCGCTAGAAGGGCCTTAGTGAAAAGGGTCTACCAGGTCATCCTCTGATGCATTCTAGGCGACAACAACTTCTACCTCCTTTATGATTTCTCGTATCAGGTAGTACTTGAGCTCTATGTGTTTACTTGCCTTATGAGCTCGTGTTTCCTTCGAGTTGTCAACTGCACCATTATTATCACAATAAATTGTAATAGTTTTGGGCAAACCAGGAATCACATCCAAGTCCATCAATAAGTTCCTGACCCACACAACTTCTTTGGCTGCCTCAGAGGCTGCCACATAATCAGCTTCCATGGTGGAGTCCGCCATGCATTTCTGCTTGACACTCCTCAAGACAATGGCTCCACCTACTAAAGTAAATACAAAACCTGAGGTAGACTTACTGTTATCCCAATCAGATTGGAAGTTGGAATCCGTGTAACCCACAGGGAGTAATTGGTGTGCCCGATAAACCAGCATATAATCCCTAGTCCTTCTCAGGTACTTCAATATATGCTTTACCGCAGTCCAATGTACCTGTCCTGGATTACTCTGATAACTGCTGACCATGCCTACGACAAAGCAGATATCTAGTCTCGTACATATCATCGCATACATGAGGCTTCCTACTGCCGAAGCATAAGGAACCACCTTCATCTCCTCTATCTCCTCAGATGATCTAGGACATATCTCCTTAGATAAAGGAACTCCATGCCTGAAAGGTAGAAAACCGTACTTGCAGTTCTGCATGCTAAAACGATCCATAATCGTGTCTATGTATGAAGCTTGAGATAAGCAGAACATCTTTTTCTTGCAATCCCTTATAACCTTGATCCCAAGGATGTGTCCCACTTCTCCCAAGTTCTTCATATCAAACTGTTTGGACAACCATACCCTTACGTCCGATAACACCTTGACATTGTTGCCAATTAACAAAATGTCATCTACGTATAGTATAAGAAAAACCACTACATTTCCGTCACATCTCTTGTATACACAAGACTCATCCGGACTTTGAATAAATCAATAACACTGGATTATCTCATCAAAGCGGATGTTCCAAGACCTTGAAGCTTGCTTCAAACCATAAAAGGATCAATTAAGGTTGCACACCAGATGCTCTTTTCCCTTTGCAATGAATCTCTCTGGTTGCTTCATATAGATATTTTCCTCAAGACTTCCATTATGGAAAGTTGTCTTGACATCAATCTGCCAGATGTCATAATCCATATGAGCAGCAATACATAAGGGAATCCGAATAGACTTAAGCATGGCTACCGGCGAAAATGTCTCCTCATAATCGATACTATCTTTCTGAGTATACCCCTTCGCAACAAGCCTTGCTTTGAAGGTCTCAACCTTCCCGTCTATTCCTCTCTTTCTTTTGTAGATTCATTTGCATCGAATGGTTTTTAACCCATTGGGTGGTTCTACTAGCTCCCAGACCTGATTTGAATCCATAGATTTAATCTCAGCATTCATTGCACTTTGCCAAGATACCGCATCTTTATATTGGATTGCCTCGTCATATATCCATGGATCAGGTTCATGTTCGCCAGGGAAAAAATCAGAAGATTCTCTCAAGAACATGAATCTATCAGGCTGTATAACAACCCTCCCGCTACGACAAGGTATCATCTGTGTATGCTCTGTGACCAGTGGTACTGAAGTAGTGACTTCCCCCTTCAATTCCTCCAGAACAATCTTACTCATGGGCTTGTGGTTCATCACACAGTCTTCCTCTAGAAATCTGGCATTCATGCTAACGATCACCCTCTGATCTCTAGGACTATAAAACAAACCTCCTTTCGTTCCTCTAGGATATCCAACGAACGTGTGTACTTCTATACGAGGTTCCAACTTACCTGCATCTGCCTTCAGCACATGTGCTAGACTCCCCCGAATCTGAATATGCCTGAGACTAGAATTTTACCCAACCCACAATTCTGTGGTAGTAGAAGGAACTGATTTAGATGGTACCAAGTTCAGAATATACACTGTCGTATCTAGAGCATATCCCCAGAACGAATATAACAACTCAGAATAACTCATCATCGATATAATCATCTCCATAAGAGTTATATTCCTTCTCTCTTCTACACCATTATACTGCGGTGTACCAAGTGCATACAATTGGAATTAAATCCCAACCTCTAATAAGTAATTCTTAAACTCTCCCAAGAGGTACTTGTTGGATCGATCGGATCGCTAGAGGGGGGGTGAATAGCGATAGAAATTTTTCGTTCAAAAATGCGAGTAGACACAGCGGAAGATAAAAACAAAAATAGAGACAATAGACACAAAGTTTTTACTTGGTTCGTAGCCGAAGGCTACTACTCCAAGGCCCTAGTGGTCCTTGACCACGTACGGAGGGCAAACTACTAAAAAGCTCCTCCTCGTTGGAGGTAGGTGTTAGATGGATACACAAGATGATAAAAGCTCAAGGTAGAGGGACACTCCCCCTCTCCTTGATATGATTTAAAGCTCGAAATAAGAACAACTTATACACTGAAATATGACTCAAACTTTCGTTACCGACGACTTCAAAGGATGGAGGTTGTAGCTCTAGTCGTCATCTCGGTAGCGCTTCATCGTAGGGATGTCGGAGCGTATCGGAAGCACTTGGAAGCTTTTTAATTGATGAAAAACCCTAAGACAAGCCCTCCTTTTATAGCCTTTGAGCCCCTCATCAAATGAGTCTTCAACCAATCACAAATGGACACAAAACCTCCTTGAAATGGGGTGATAAGCCTTGACTCCTCGAAGCTGATCATTGACCATCAGTCGACTGATGGCCATCATCAGTCGACTGATGGTAGCATCGTTCGTGATGAGACGATCGGTGATGAAGGCGTCGAGTCCTCCAAGCCGGGCAAATGATCGATGCTAGCTGCAAGGAAAAGTTAGCTCAAAGAAAACATTATTTCGACGGCCTTCAACCATCCGATCTCGACCTAGACCATCGATGGGATGTCTTTGGTCGGATCTATGCTTAAGACCATCCCCATAAGGAGGATACGACCTCACTTACGCTCACACACACGAGCTTACCTCGATACTTACTGCGTCGCCTTCGCTTTTGGCCTTCCACTCGATTCCTTCGTCTCCCTCCGAAGTCACTCGAGTGTCGCCCGACCACCGCGGCTTCCTCCGGGTGTCGCTAGCCTTCAGCTTCAGCTTTTGTACTTTTCTTCACACTCGATTAAGCTCATGAGATAATGATATATCCTTTACTTTGCGTCTTTTGGCATAATCAAAATACAGTTTCGACTTAGG
Source organism: Wurfbainia villosa (assembly GCA_025175895.1). NCBI lineage: Eukaryota > Viridiplantae > Streptophyta > Magnoliopsida > Zingiberales > Zingiberaceae > Wurfbainia > Wurfbainia villosa. The sequence continues at coordinate 33,088,429 of CM045995.1, forward strand.
TGCCCCTGCACCAACAGTACTCACCACCATGATCAGATCATAGTGTCTTGATACTTTTACCTTGACGTTTCTCCACATTAGCCTTGAATTCTTTTAACTTGTCAAAGCATTCAGACTTGCAGCGCATCAAGTAAATGTATCCATATCTTAAATAATCATCTGTGATAGAGACGAAATACTCAAAACCACCTCTAGCCTGGATAGACATAGGACCACACAAATCAGAATGAACAAATTCCAACACATCTTTGGCTCTATACCCCTTGGCCTTAAAAGGCCTCTTGGTCATTTTACCCTCCAAGCAAGATTCGCAGGATGGGAAATCTTCCACCACTAATGAACCCAGAGGTCCATCAGCTATCAACCTTTGAATTCTGCTTAGGTTAATATGACCAAGTCATAGATGCCAAAGATATGTTTGGTTCATCTTCTAAGGTTCTTTTCTCTTATTGGAATTAGAAGATGAGTTATTAACTTCTGTTTGCATCGTGGGAGCTTTTGGTTCAAGTGTATATAAATTTCCTATCAATGCACCAGAACAGATAATCTCCCTATTCCTTTTTATAACAACTCTATCATTAAAAGAAATAGAATATCTATCCATAAATAATTTAGAAACCGAAATCAAATTCTTTCTAAATAAAGTTAAATAAAGGTAATTTTTAAGAACCAAAACTTTATTCCTCTCAAAAAGACAAATAAATGTCTCCCACTGCAACAGCCATTACCTTCGTGGCATTGCCCAAGTATACTGTAATCTCCCCCTCATCCAGTCGTCTAGTTTCTTGGAACTTCTGCAATGTATTGCAGACATGATCAGTGGCTCCCGTATCTACAAACCAGGTGCTGGTAGATAACACCGCTAAACATGTTTCAATGACTAGACAAAAAGATATACCTTTGTTCTGCATCCGGTTGGGGCACTCCATCTTCTAGTGTCCAGTCTGCTTGCAAGTGAAGCACTTGCCTTTCAGCTTCTTCACTCCTCCCTGAGTTCCTCCTGCCACCTTTGCCCTAGCTTGTTTCTTCTTCTTCTTGCCTTTCGGCTTAGAAGTATAAACCTTTTGGGCAACCATGGCCTGCGCCTAAGCACTTTGACAAAAAAGTCCCTCTACCACCTGAAGTTTTGTCAGAAGCTTCGCCAACGAATACAACCTCTTGTTTATGTTGTAGTTCAGGCGAAACTGCACAAAACTCCTAGGTAGAGACTGGAGTATGATATCAACTTGGGTTTCTCCATCGATCTCAGCTCCAAGGACCTCCAGCTCATTCAAATGAGCCATCATCTGAAGAACATGATCCCTTACGGGTGTTCCCTCGATCATGGTGGTCGTCATCAAGTTTCTCATGGCTTCTTGCCTCGCAACCCGATTCTGGTGTCCGAAAAGTTCCTTGAGATTGAGCATCATATCATAAGCAGTGGGCATGGCTTGATGCTGATGTTGTAGTACATTTAACATAGATGCTAAAATGTAACACAGCGCCATCTCATCGGCCTTGACCCACTTATTAGAGCTCTCTCTCTCCTTTTCCCCAGAATCATCTGCAAGCTTGGGAGGGCACTCTTCAAGGAGTACATATTTGTATTCCTCAGCAGTCAAGAAAATGTCAAGATTCCTCTTCCAATCAACATAATTGGGTCTAGTAAGTTTATTTTCTTTCAGTATCACAGCAACCAGGTTGAAAGTCATTTTGAAAAAAAAAACTAAGAATCATATAGATCAAAACATTAGATTTTAAAAAAATTTTGATTCCCCAAACAAGAAAATTTTAAAATCAACCAACACCTCAAAACACCGATAATATCGTATGCCACGATAGTATGGACGTATACAAATTCTATATTTGTAAGAGGAGATTTTACCCATTAATTTTACTATCTTGTCAACCAAACTTTTTGACAAATAAAATTAATAGTTGGTTCCTTTTCGGTCCTACAAATAAAAGCAGTGACTCCGATGGAGAGGATACTTCTATTTGAATCTAAGTGTTCACCATTACTCGGTACCAAGGTAAATATCTCGGGTTATGTGCCTTCCGATAGGGAAGTACACACGCTCCTTAATAATTTTCAATAACCATATTCGATCTTGTGATCCGCAAACAAACTCATCCGATGTAGAGGAAGGCACTCAGAGTCAACACGCAAGTTTTTTTGTATCACATGTCAAAGCGTAATGGAGGCCGTGGGAATTTATAAAAATATCCCTCTCCCACTTGGTAATTTAAAATTGAGGAATTTTCTAGCCTACGATATACATATCAAACAATAACCAATAAATATGAAAAAGAAATATTTTCCAACTATTATGGCTTTTGTCTTCAATATGATTCTCGTCGTATCGCCATCTCGTCCGCTCCTCCCTACACCATGTACAAGCCATCTGGAGATTCGATCCGAGAAAAGTTATTTTAATTTACATCAATCGATCCTATACTACATAAAGGAGTGTACATGAAATTTAGATCGAAAGTAAACTAAAATATAAAGAGTGGCTAAACAATGCCGTATCTAATTACAAAAATTAAATACTAGCCTCATCAACCCCGAGGATTCAAATAATATACAATTACACATATACAATCACATACACACCTATGGCCATAATAGTTGGATCCTATGCCTGCAACCAAAAAGATAACCTATGCACATCCTACTATTATCTGGCACATATAATATATGAAAAGTGCATAAAAGTAACCAAATCCTAAACACACAAAACCGGAAATCGTGGCTCTGATACCACTTGAAGGTAGGAAACTTCACTTCCCACTTCAACTCGGTCGCTTGTTCATGGTGATCCCGTCTATGTCCCCGGATTAAAAAAAATTAATCCTAGACAAAAAGGGATTACCCAAGCAACCGTTTCATCGTCGTGTTATTCGATTAGAGTGGTCACTTGAACAAACTTGATGTTCAAGCGACCAACTTCTATTCTACGATTAGCCACGGAATAGACGATGTTTATATTTGGGGTCCAAGTAAATTTAGCCATATATAATTGAAAACAATTATAGACATAATACAAAAGAACATAAAGAAACATTATACCTCTCGATCTTCTTTTGTATGTCTTTCCTCCTTTTGGATGTCATGTGGGTGACGATATTCCAAAAGTCGAAGCCTCCTAGATCACCAATCTTCCTTTCCTTGTTCACTCTGAACAAAGGAAGATCATAAAACAAAACTCTTCTCCTTCCTTTAACCGACCACCAAGCTCCAAGATTGATGCTTGCCGCCGGCCAAAGAGAGAATAAGGGAGGAAGTGGGCGCCAACCAAGAGCTCCAAGGAACCACCCTAACCCTTGTTTCCACCGGGCAAGGTCGAGGGGAGAAAGATGGGCGCCGACAACACCTAAAGAAGAAGAAAGGAAGCCTTCCAATTTTTGCCGCCCAAGACACCTCCAAAACCCTAGCCGCCCACTTGTTTCTTGCCGCCCAAGCCAAGAAAGCAAAAACCCTAATCTCCCTTCAATTGTTTTGCCGCCCCAGCCATAAGCCCTTATTTATACAGTTAGGCTTAAGCCTCCTTTTAATCTCCACCGTTGGTTCTAGGGATTTATCTCCACCATCAGATCTAGAGATTTAATCTCAACCATCGGATCTAGAGTTTTAATCTCCATCGTCGGATCTAGAGTTTAATTTTCCATCATCGGATCTTGGCTCCATGAGGTTTTAATAGGCTACAATATGGACCATGAGGAGGAATTGGATCTTGGCCATCCAATGAATCAAGCTCACACAAAGTCTGATCCATTAATGATAATCCATTCGACTAAAGGATTATCATTGATCTACCTCACCAACCCCGATAAGTTAATATGGGCTCCTTATATTATTTGTACATTTATCTCCGTGTGTTTAAGATCTCGAATGTCCGTCAATTAATTAATTTACTCACAATTAATTAATCAACATCTAACTCTATGAGTAGTACCACCAAACTTTATCATCATGCGGACCAAGTCCACCTGCAGTGTTTACAGATGAACCTTATGAGCTCCTCAAAGGGACATCATCATCCTAATATATAGGACACAGTTTCCTCCTATAATCAAGGGCACACCATATAAATACTATCATTTCCCAACTTACCGAGTATATCGATTTACTCTATAAATCTCGTCGATTAGTAAATCAAAGAAATGAATACTAAGTATATGTGCCTATTATTATATCGGGATTAAGAGCATGTACAATATAATATCTTAGGTCTGATTCGATTATGTAGTCAGTAATAAATCGAATCACCTCTAAGTCGGTCCTGCTCAAAACACACAAAGTTTACTAGTGTAATTCTATGGTCAAGACAAACCAATACCAAATCACACTACAACCATGCCAATGGTTTGTCCAAAACCATTTCGGCTGTGAACCTTTACTCATACTTTACAAGGAACTGATAATATGATCTCCCATGCGACATTACACACCATGTTATCTACAATGTAATGTATTAGACAAAATTCATAACCATACATATGCAAACAATGATCATGTGATTCTTATTTCAAAATAAAGATGTTCATACAAAAGATAGATTTTTTAGTATACATCCCAATAGAGGCATCGACGCTAGCATAATGCAACTCACCATCTCAGAGTCAGCAACATGTTTCTGGTAAGCCAAATTTTGGTCACCAGATGCATTTTCTGCAGGAGGTTGGGGAAGAACCTCTTCAAGGACATATGATAGCTTTTCAGCCTTGAGAACAATTCTTAGGTTGCGAAGCCAGTCCAAGAAGTTTGGCCTAGACAATTTGTTGTTGTCAAAAATAGAACGTAAATTAATAGAGGTTGACATGCTTTTCTAATTAGTACCTAGGCTTATAAAAAGTGGTGTATAGGATAGATGAATTTATAGTAATGTAAACAATTTACATTAACAAGAAAATTCCACTATTTTTATCAAATTCAATAGCTCTCACTTTTTATTCGAGAGATGGTTGGTGATCTCCTAGTAGGTTGATATCCATTATAACTAAGAACAACCATTGAGAGAGTCCAACAAGCCATTTATAGTCATAATGTTATGTATCAATAGTACTCATTATATATCAAATATATAACTATCACTTGATGATATCAACTAATTGAATGTTCAAATTTACATTAGATTGTTAACTAATTAACGTATATACATCCCATGCACATCACCTAATTGCACCTTTGTCCACATTGACCTTGGAGAGAGTCCAACAAATCAATGCTTTCATTTAGGCTTGGCCCTTTAATCGTGAGATCGAATTTAAATGATTTGAACACATCCAATTTACAAGCCATGATTGGAGAGAGTCCAACAATCCAAACATGAAATTGACCTCTGGTCCATACCATTTAAAATAAACATCGAATCTCATATGAATTGAACATGCTCAATGTCGTGCCAGACATGGAGAGAGTGTTAGTAATATATGAGAGATGTCCTACGGCAATTGCCTTATGTATGAACCATTTATATGATAAATGAAGATTCACTATTTGAGTATACATGTTTAATGTATTTGATTGATCTTAAACTCATTTACTTAATGTCCACGATACGATTCACAGCATGAGAGAATTTGTGATTGGATCACAACTAGTGAGTATCTCTACATGTGTAATTGTGATGTATCGGAATTATCCCTAGTCGATGAATTGATGGATTTGGACACCATCAATTCTGTCGAGACTAGCACGCGGTATACTCCTTGGTGTATCCAAGCAGCTGATTATCACTAGCTGGAGACATTGTGATGTCCGGAGTTAATCGTGGATGCTAGTTATGGTAACTAGTTCATTGGAGTGACCAGCCGTAAGACTTCATATGGTTCTCTGCATATATAGATATGTCAATGAAGTTCTTACTGTAGCTTAAGTGCGATGTTCCTTTGACTTGCGGTATTCAAGTCATCTTGATCATGGAGACTTATGCTTTGACATCTTAAGCAAACATCTTTAAGGAGATGTGGACCCGGGATGATTGGGTATAAGTCGAAGTGATCGAAGGTGTTTGAATAGCCTATAAAGGATTCACCACTCCTTGGGAGGAGATGTATACCCATGGCCTCTCGTCGGATTGTTACTAAAGTCTTTGGCCAAAGCATTACATGTTTAGAGTAAAGTACTCTTCGATACATGTGGAGTAACTAGAATCCGTAGGACGAGGAAATGATACTTGGGCTAGGTGTGACGTAGTCAGCCTAGTGGGGACTAACACAATAGACCATGTCCTGAACCAAGTGGGTATAAGATGAGTGAACAGAATGGGGCACGATTCATTCGAGCTACTGAAGGGTTTCAGAAATAGTTCTTGATCAACCGTTGATCTTTTCGGTTAATTGGGGATCATGATGTACTACTAGGTGCCACTCATGATCGTTCTATAATTAATGGTTAATTATAGATGGCCAACATAAACCGAGAACCTATTTGGTCACACGCACAACGAGTGTAATCCAAAGGATTTAAAATGAGCTTGAGAATGGAATTCTCAGACCGAGAGAAACTATGTTTGGTTGGACCAAACATAAAGCGAGCATGAAATTGTTTCAGTCGCAATGGAAGCGTGGATGGGCCGTGTCTTATGAAGACATAATGGATGGACCAAAATGGTTTGGTTCTAATCCAATGGATGAGAATAAACCAAAGGGTTTGGTTTATATTAAACGAATGAACCAAAGGTTGGTTCAGTTCGTTTTAACTTAAAATAAACCATCATGGTTTGGTTTATTTTAACTTATCTTAATGGAGCGGGTTAACGGGCTTTATGGATATGATCCATTAACCATTAAGAGAATTAGTTCTCTATAAAATAGGGCTTAAACCCTAATCCAAAACCCTAATCTAGTTTTGGCCGCCCAACCTAGTTGCCGCCCACCCCTTGAAGGAGTATTCGGCGCCAACACCTTCATTGCCGCCGCCCAGCTTTTGTGCCGCCATCCAAGTCCTTGCCGGCGACCATGCTTCAGCCGGTGAACACTCCGGCGACCCTCCGGTGATCCCCTATAGGTTTGGAATCAAGGTGAGGCTTTTCTTTCCTTGGTTGGCCGGCGCCTATATCCTCCACCAAGCTGTCCAGTTTTCTGGACAGCTTCTCCTCCTCTCGTCGGAGCGTCGTTTGGACGACGGTTAGTGCTCCGACAGCGGCTAACTTACCGGGGATTTGATCTCCGGTAATCCTCTGAGGTGGAGGACGAAGGATTCGTCAATTGGTTGACGAATACCTCTCCGGAGAAGCGAGTTTTGAGGACTCGGTTTTGGATCCGAATTTGGATTCGGATCGTGATCATCTCTCGATCACGTTGTCTTCAACACGAGGCTAGTAACCCGTACGAAGACGAAGCTCGTGACTTAGTGAAGTCATCCCGAGGAGCTCGGCGTGGATACGGATAGAGACGATTCTTACGAGGATCGTTCCGGTTGATGCCGTTCCCGCTACACGTCATACGAAAGGTATAACGTAGATAAATTTCTTTTATTGCAAATTTTAATTTACGGTTATGTCTACACTTGTTGTAATAGCATGCGTGTGTTGTGTGTGTTGTAATAAATATAGATTTATTATTTTTAATTGCTTCTGCTGTGCTCATGTTTACGAAACATGATCGAACACATACACGCCGTGGTGCCGGAAACCCAACAGTGGTATCAGAGCCCAGGTTGTGTTTCGACATAATCGTAAAATTGGTTTTGCGATAGTCATAATGTATTTCTGGAAATTTTCTAAATTTTGGAAATTTAGAAGTATTTATGGAAATTTTTCAATTTTGGAAAGTCTAAAAGTATTTATGGAAATCTTCCACTTTTGGAATGTTGGAAGTATTTATGGAAATTGATATTTTCCATAAATAAAATATTTGATTAGATTCTGGAAATTTATTTCCTAATTTAATCATGATTTGATTTGGGAAATAAAATCTTAAAATATTTTATTTCCATAAGTAGTTTTAATGATTTAGGAAATTGGTTTCCTAAATAGATTTTCCTTAATCAAATAATTCCATGAATAAAATATGTGAATAGATTTGGAAATTTGTTTCCTAATTTAATTATGATTTGATTTGGAGAATCAAATCTTAAACATATTTTATTTCCATAAATAGTTATGACATATAAGGAAATTATATACATGACATATTTGTATGCCATGTAATTGCATTAGATGCATAACATTATGCCATGCGTGTCGTGACATGTAGATGTATGCCATGTATGCCATGCCATGTAGATAATAGTTATTTGCATGCAAAGAGGATGAGACATAAAAACCCTAACTCAATATTAAAGCCTACACCTTCCATTAATATGGTTAGAACCAGAGTTCTGTTTCATGTTTGGGTTGTTGGACTCACTCCAAGCCCGGCTCGAACCTGAACATGTTCAAATCATTGGAATAGTTTAACTCTAATATGGTAAGAGTCAGAGGTCAATCGTTAGTTTGGGTTGTTTGACTCACTCCAAGCCTGGCTAATTGGTTGAATGCGCTCTAACCATATTAAAACTATTTTGCGATTAATGGGTCGGCTTTAACTTGGAGCATCGATTTGTTGGACTCACTCCAAGGTCGATGTGAAGAGAGGTGAAGTTGGGTGCTATGCATATGATGCATACTTGTTAATGTGTTAACAACCCAATGTATGTGTAAACATTCAATTAGTTGATAACACATTGTGATAGTTACATATACATGATATGTAATCGGTATACTTGATACCCACCATCATAGCTAAGAATGGCTTGTTGAACTCACTCCAAGGTTGTTCTTATCTATGATGGATATCAGCCCATTCGGAGATGGACCTACGATCTCCCGAAGTGATTTTAAGGGTTTTTGAAATTCGAAAAATGAATGGGATTTATAAATGTATATTGATGCATTTTAAAATCATTTTCTCATATATGCTCGTTTTGTATTTCTAGGTCAATAAATTGATCATGACGTCTTTGAATTTGCGCACTATTTTGGATTCGAACAAACTGACTGGGCCTAACTTTCTGGACTGGCTTAGAAACCTGAGAATTGTTCTCAAGGCGGAAAAGTTTGCATATGTCCTTGAAGAGCCTCTTCCTGACCTTCCTAAGGACGATGCAACTCCAGACTAAATGTTGGTCTATCAGAAACATGTGGCAGATTCTGAGCTGGCGAGTTGCATCATGCTAGCGACGATGGTACCTGAGCTGCAAAAGCAGCATGAGCATATGGATGCTAATACTATGGTCTTCCATCTTCATGAGCTGTTCGATGAGCAAGCGAGATCCGAAAGGTTCGAGGTCTCTAGGATCCTCTTCACTACGAAGATGCAAGAAGGTTCGTCTGTAGTGCAATTTGTGCTAAAGATGAACGGGTACATCGAGCGGCTAGCTACCCTCGGTTTTGTGATGGATCATGAGTTAAGTATTGACTTAATTCTGCATTGTTTGCCCAAGAGCTTCTCGCAATTTGTGATGAACTATCGGATGAACAAATTGGAATCCACCATTCCTGAGCTCCTTAATATGCTGAAGACTGTGGAGCCTTCTGTAAAGCATGAGGAGAAGGCGGTTCTGTTAGTTGATTCCTCAAAGAAAGGTTCTAAGAGGAAGGCAAAAGAACAGAAGAAAGGAAAGAAAAAGGCAAAGAAGGCGGAACCAGCGCAAAAGGGCACTTGCCATCACTGTGGCAAGGAAGGCCACTGGCGAAGAAACTGCAAGACTTATCTTGAGTCCAAGAAGAAGAAGAAGGCATCCGATGCCCCATCCTCTTTAGGTATCTTCGTTATTGATTGTCATTCTATTTCCTTAGACACTTGGGTATTGGATACTGGGTGTAGCTCACATATATGTAATGACATACAGGGGCTAAGGAATAGAAGAAGACTTGTCAGAGGGGAGTCAAATTTGCGAGTTGGCAATGGAGAAAAGGTTGCTGCGAGCGCCATCGGAACTTATTTGCTGAAGCTCCCTAGTGGACTAGTCTTGGAACTAGACAATTGCTATTATGTTCCTTCTCTAATAAAGAACATTGTTTCTATTTCTTGCTTAAATAGAAATGGTTTCCATTTAACATTTAGTAACAATTGTTGTTATATAACTTTGAATCCGATGCCCCATCCTCTTTAGGTATCTTCGTTATTGATTGTCATTCTATTTCCTTAGACACTTGGGTATTGGATACTGGGTGTAGCTCACATATATGTAATGACATACAGGGGCTAAGGAATAGAAGAAGACTTGTCAGAGGGGAGTCAAATTTGCGAGTTGGCAATGGAGAAAAGGTTGCTGCGGTCGCCATCGGAACTTATTTGCTGAAGCTCCCTAGTGGACTAGTCTTGGAACTAGACAATTGCTATTATGTTCCTTCTCTAATAAAGAACATTGTTTCTATTTCTTGCTTAAATAGAAATGGTTTCCATTTAACGTTTAGTAACAATTGTTGTTATATAACTTTGAATGGCGTACTTTATGGAACTGGAACTTTGAGTAATGGCATTTATACGTTGGACGTATCCAGTGACATTTTCAATATCGAAGCGAGCAACACGCGTGCTCGAAAGGATAATCACATAGACTCCTATATGTGGCATTGTCGTCTTGGCCATATAAGCAAGAAACGCATGTCCGAATTACACCGATGTGGAATTCTGGAATCGTTTGAATTGGATTCATACGATACATGCGAATCATGCTTAAAAGGCAAGATGACTAAGTTACCTTTTACTGGAAAAGGTGAACGAGTGGGAGAGTTACTAGGTCTAGTACATACTGATGTATGTGGACCTATGTCAACTCAAGCTTTAGGAGGCTATAGCTACTTCATTACCTTCACCGATGATCACTCACGGTTTGGGTATGTATTCTTGATGAAACACAAGTCTGAAGCCTTTGAAAGGTTCAAAGAATTCAGAAATGAAGTAGAGAAACAACATGACAAAAGTATTAAAATACTTCGATCGGATCGAGGTGGTGAATACTTAAGTCAAGAGTTTCTTGATTATCTAAGAGACAATGGCATATTGTCTCAATGGACTCCCTATACACCACAAAGATAATGGTGTATCCGAGAGGCGAATCGGACTTGTTGGACATGGTCAGCCAATGATGAATCATGCGACTCTTCCCAAGTCCTTTTATGCACTTCGTTACAATGTTTACTTGTTAAAATGTAATGCCTACCAAGGTAGTCTCTACTACTCCATATGAGATATGGTAGTAAGAAACCTCATGTATCTTACTTGAAGATATGGGGTTGTCTCGCTTATGTGAAGTGGATCAGACGTATAAACTGGATGCTAAGTCCGATAAATGTCTATTTATTGATACCCTAAGGAAACAAGGGGTTACTAATTCTATCATCCTGTGGAACAAAAGGTGTTTGTTTCAAGGCATGTGGTTTCTAGAGAAAGAGTTTCTCTTGCAAGAAAACAAATGGGAGTGTCGCGAGCTTGAGGAGGCTCGAGAGACTCAAATAGACATTGATGAGATACTGGTGAAGCACAACACCGACAACTCATAGTGATGAGCAATCATTGACTATTGTAACACCACATCTTCAGAGATCCGTAGAACACGCAATATTCCCGAGAGATATGGATTTCTCGTAAGTGAATCGAACGACGTGTTACTCATTGATGATGAGGAGCCTACCAGCTTATGAAGAAGTGCCGACAAGTTCGAAGGGATAAGTGGCTTGGTGCCATGAAGTCGAAATTGATTCCATGTACAAAACCAAGTTTGGAACTTGGTTGACCCACCAAGGCATAAAGCCTATAGGGTGCAAGTGGGTTTTCAAGAAGAAAACCGACATGGATGGTAATGTGATTACCTATAAGGCTAGATTGGTGGCGAAAGGATATCGTCAAAAACAAGGTGTTGATTATGACGAAACCTATTCGCCTGTAGCTATGCTTAAATCCATTCGGATGCTCCTGGCCATAGCGGCTCATTATGATTATGAGATATGGCAGATGGATGTGAAAACAACTTTCCTTAATGGAAACCTGCTCGAGGACGTGTATATGATACAGCCTGAGGGTTTCACATCGGTTGATAAAACCAAGGTATGCAAATTGCGACGATCCATTTATGGATTGAAGCAAGCATCCAGGAGCTGGAATATCCATTTTGATGAGACAATCAAAAAGTTTGATTTCTCACAAAATCCAGACGAACCTTGTGTGTACAAGAAGGTTAGTGGGAGTGCAGTCGTGTTCCTAGTATTGTATGTCGATGACATATTACTTATAGGAAACGATGTGTCAATCTTACAGTCAGTTAAGGTTTGGTTATCCAAGACATTCTCCATGAAAGACCTGGGAGAAGCAACCTACATCCTTGGGATTAAGATCTATAGAGATAGATCGAAACGGTTGCTTGGTCTTTCGCAGTCTACATATATAGACCGAGTGCTAAAGAGGTTTAGCATGTCGGAATCCAAGAAAGGTTATCTACCCATCAGGCATGGGGAACACCTTTCGAAGTCTATGTGTCCGCGCACAGAAGACGAGAGGATTTGCATGAGTAAGATTCCCTATGCATCCGCAATAAGATCTATCATGTATGCTATGTTATGTACGAGGCCCGATGTATCGTATGCTCTGAGTGTCACGAGCAGATACCAGTCTGATCCAGGAATGGATCATTGGGCGGCTGTTAAGACGATCCTTAAGTACTTGAGAAGAACTAAGGATGTGTTCCTAATATATGGAGAAGGGGACATGGTGATACGCGGGTATACGGATGCGGCTTCGCATGCCAGACAAGGATGATTCGTGTCTCACCGATATGTGTTCACCTTGAATGGGGCGCATGAGTTGGAAAAGTTCCAAACAAGAGATCGTGAGCGGATTCTACCACCGAGGCGAGAATATATTGCGCAGCAGGGAAGCGGTTTGGATCAAGAAGTTCGTTCATGAACTTGGTGTGATTCCGGCCATTGTTGAAGCAATACCGGTCTACTGCGACAACAATGGAGCAATTGCACAGGCGAAAGAGCCAAGGTCTCATCAATGATCCAAACATGTGCTTCGCCGCTATCACCTTATCAAAGAGATCATAAGTAGGAACGAAATACAAATCGAGAAAATTCCCACTGAAAGGAACTTAGCGGATCCTTTGACTAAAGCATTACCTCAAAGTAAGTTTGAGGGTCATGTTAGAGCTTATGGTATTGGATACCGTAGCGATTGGCATTAGGCCAAGTGGGAGTCTGTTAGTAATATATGAGAGATGTCCTAAGGCAATCGCCTTATGTATGAACCATTTATTTGATAAATGAAGATTCACTATTTGAGTATACATGTTTAATGTATTTGATTGGATCATAAACTCATTTACTGAATGTCCACGATACGATTCACAGCATGAGAGAATTTGTGATTGGATCACAACTAGTGAGTATCTCTACATGTGTAATTGTGATGTATCAGAATTATCACTAGTCGATGAATTGATGGATTTGGACACCATCAATTCTGTCGAGACTAGCACGAGGTATACTCATTGGTGTATCAAAGCAAATTGATTCTCACCGGCCGAGAGACATTGTGATGTCCGGAGTTAATCGTGGATGCTAGTTATGGTAACTAGTTCATTGGAGTGACCAGCCATAAGACTTCATATGGTTCTCTGCATATATAGATATGTCAATGAAGTTCTTACTGTAGCTTAAGTGCGATGTTCCTTTGACTTGCGGTATTCAAGTCATCTTGATCATGGAGACTTATGCTTTGACATCTTAAGCAAACATCTCTAAGGAGATGTGGACCCGGGATGATTGGGTATAAGTCGAAGTGATCGAAGGTATTTGAATAGCCTATAAAGGATTCACCACTCCTTGCGAGGAGATGTATACCCATGGCCTCTCGTCGGATTATTACTAAAGTCTTTGGCCAAAGCATTACATGTTTAGAGTAAAGTACTCTTCGATACATGTGGAGTAACTAGAATCCGTAGGACGAGGAAATGATACTTGGGCTAGGTGTGACGTAGTCAGCCTAGTGGGGACTGACACAATAGACCATGTCCTGAACCAAGTGGGTATAAGATGAGTGAACAGAATGGGGCACGATTCATTCGAGCTACTGAAGGGTTTCAGAAATAGTTCTGGATCAACCGTTGATCTTTTCGGTTAATTGGGGATCATGATGTACTACTAGGTGCCACTCATGATCGTTCTATAATTAATGGTTAATTATAGACGGCCAACATAAACCGAGAACCTATATGGTCACACGCACAACGAGTGTAATCCAAAGGATTTAAAACGAGCTTGAGAATGGGATTCTCAGACCGAGAGAAACTATGTTTGGTTGGACCAAACATAAAGCGAGCATGAAATTGTTTCAGTCGCAATGGAAGCGTGGATGGGCCGTGTCTTATGAAGACATAATGGATGGACCAAAATGGTTTGGTTCTAATCCAATGGATGAGAATAAACCAAAGGGTTTGGTTTATATTAAACGAATGAACCAAAGGTTGGTTCGGTTCGTTTTAACTTAAAATAAACCATCATGGTTTGGTTTATTTTAACTTATCTTAATGGAGCGGGTTAACGGGCTTTATGGATATGATCCATTAACCATTAAGAGAATTAGTTCTCTATAAAATAGGGCTTAAACCCTAATCCAAAACCCTAATCTAGTTTTGGCCGCCCAACCTAGTTGCCGCCCACCGCTTGAAGGAGTATTCGGCGCCAACACCTTCATTGCCGCCGCCCAGCTTTTGTGCCGCCGTCCAAGTCCTTGCCGACGACCAAGCTTCAGCCGGTGAACACTCCGGCGACCCTCCGGTGATCCCCTATAGTTTTGGCATCAAGGTGAGGCTTTTCTTTCCTTGGTTGGCCGGCGCCTATATCCTCCACCAAGCTGTCCAGTTTTCTGGACAGCTTCTCCTCCTCTCGGAGCGTCATTTGGACGACGGTTAGTGCTCCGACAGCGGCTAACTTACCAGGGATTTGATCTCCGGTAATCCTCTGAGGTGGAGGATGAAGGATTCGTCAATTGGTTGACGAATACCTCTCCGGAGAAGCGAGTTTTGAGGACTCGGTTTTGGATCCGAATTTGGATTCGGATCGTGATCATCTCTCGATCACGTTGTCTTCAACACGAGGCTAGTAACCCGTACGAAGACGAAGCTCGTGACTTAGTGAAGTCATCCCGAGGAGCTCGGCGTGGATACGGATAGAGACGATTCTTACGAGGATCATTCCGGTTGATGTCGTTCCCGCTACACGTCATACGAAAGGTATAACGTAGATAAATTTCTTTTATTGCAAATTTTAATTTACGGTTATGTCTACACTTGTTGTAATAGCATGCGTGTGTTGTGTGTGTTGTAATAAATATAGATTTATTATTTTTAATTGCTTCCGCTGTGCTCATGTTTAGGAAACATTATCGAACACACACACGCCGCGGTGCCGGAAACCCAACAGAGAGTCCAACAACCCCAAACACGGAAAAGAACTCTGGTTCAACCAAATTAATGGAAGGTGTTAGCTCTAATATTTGTTCTAGGGATTTCAAGTTATTATGGGTCTCATCTATAAAAGGAAATAAACCTAAATATGGAATAACCAATGGCACAATAGGAAATAAATTTCCCGATGTGAATGTGAGTCTAACAATTGATACACATGCCATTTTAGGAATTAGATATGCGAATCGCCCAACCTATTCCCAAACGCATGGCTAGTCGATGTCTCTACTCTAACAATGTGGGCAACACCTTCAGTGTTTCTAAGCGCATCCTCTGTATTTCCCTTTTGGTTTTAAACATATCCTTACACGTAAAATCAAGCATAATCTAATCTCATATAGATAAACATGGCACAAATATATTAAAACATCAAACATGCTTTAAATATTCTCCTTCAACATGCAATCTATGCCAAACAAACATGGTGGCTCTGATACCACTTGTTGGAGATTCTGGGATCATGTGCAGTGGAATAAAGAAATGAACCAATTTTATTACATCCCAAACATCCCCTCGGGGCCAGGAAAATTTTCTTTGCCATAATCACATGAAAACACACACAAGGAGAAGGAGAAGTTATTCCTTCGAGATTCTTTTGAATTCATCGAAAAACAAACAAGACCAACAGGCCTTACCTCTATCAATATCAATGCCAGGAACACCTCAGACAACTCCTAGAGCAGCAAGCCATTGTATCCAATTTGTGCTAGCCAACCTATGGAGACAAGAGAAGAGGAGAGAGGAAAGATGACTACCAAGGGAGAAAACCTAAAACAACTCATATCCAAAGATTGTCAAGGGATCTATTTATAGATCTCTTGATTATGTCATCGTAGGATGAAGGGTTTTGCTTATCGAGTCCGTGAGGGGAAACTTCGCTTCCCACTTCACCTCGGTCGTTTGTTCATGGTAATCCCATCGATGTCCCCGGATTAAAAAAAAAATAATCCTAGACACAAGGGATTGCCCAAACAACCAAGTCATCGTCGTGCTATTCATTTAGAGAGGTCACTTGAACAAACTCGTTGTTCAAGCAACCATCCTCTATTCTACTAGTAGCCGTGGAATAGATGATGTACGGATCGCTGACTTTTCTATTTATGATCGGGATCCAAGTATTATTTAGCAACAAACAGAATATTACATGCTCATAAGTGAAAAACAAAATCAAACATGTAACAAAAGAAAATGAAGAATAGCTATAGCTCTCGATCTTCTAACATATGACCTTCCTCCTTTCGGACGTCGTGTGGGCGACGATCTACCAAAAGTTGAAGCTCCTAGATCGCAAATCTTCCTTCCTGCTCTTCCAAAGACAGAGGAAGAATAGCAATAAGGTTCTTCTCCTTCCTATAGCCAACCAACAAGCAACCAAGGGAAACCTTGCCGCCGGCCAAGAAGGAAGAGGAGATTGAGAGTGGCCGACCAAAAGCTTCAAGGGAGGACCCTAAACCTTTGTTCCACCTGCCAAGGAGAAGGAGAGGACTTGTTTTGGACGCTGGCCAAGGGTTGGAAGGAACTCCAAGGGCGCCAACAGCTTGGGCAAGAAGAACAACACAAGGAAAATTTTTCTTATTAGGTGCCGCCCAAGCCCAAACGCTAGTTCCTATGCCTTGCCGCCAACTTCCAAAACCCTAGCTTCTCTTTAATGAATCTCCATGCCAACCGTTTGCCATCCTTTTATAGAGTTAGGGATAAGCCTCCTTTTAATCTCCACCATTGGTTCTAGGGATTTAATCTCAACCGTCGGATCTCGAGATTTAATCTCAACCGTCGGATCTTAGAGATTTAATCTCTACCTTTGGATCTTAGAGTTTTGTTTCTATCCATTCGATCTAAGCTTCATGAGGTGTTAATAGGCTACATTAGGGACCATGAGGAGGAGTTGGATCTTGGCCACCCATGGATCAAGCCCACATAAAGTCCGATCCACTAATGATAATCCAATCCTCTAAAGGATTATCATTGATCTACCTCACCAACCCCCATAAGATAATATGGGGTCCATATATTATTTGTATATTTTCTCCCCGTATTTAAGATCTCGAATGTCCGTCGATTAATTAAATTACTGACCATTAATTAATCAACATCTAACTCCATGAGTAGTACCACTCAACCTTTCATCATGCCGGACCAAGTCCACCTGCAGGGTTTACATGATGAACCTTATGAGCTCCTCAAGGGGACATCATCATCCTAATATATAGGACACGGTTTCTTCCTATAATCAACGGCACGCCATATAAATAATATCATCTCCCAATTGACCGAGCTTATCGATTTAATCTAAAAATCTCGCCTATTGGTAAATCAAAGAGATGAATACTAAGTATATGTGCCCGTTATTATATCGGGATTAAGAGCATGTAATAAATAATATCTGAGGTCCGATTCGATTATGTAGATAGCAAAAAATCGAATCACCTCTAAGTCAATCCTGCTCAGTACACATAAAGTGCACTAGTGTGATTCTATGGTCAAGACAAACAAATACCAAATCACACTACAACCATTCCGATGGTTTGTCCAAAGCCATCTCGGTTGTGAGCCTTTACTTATACTTTATAAGGAGCCGATAACATGATCTCCCGTGTGACACCACACTGTAGGGTTTTCCGAGCCGCAAAAATTGCTTTTTGCATTGCGGAAACCTCGGAAGCCCCGGCCACGGATCTGTGCGAAGTATAAAATATAAAACTAACATGTATGTGTTTAATACCTTTAGATCTACTCTAGATCTACATGATAAGAAGTTACCCTCGATGCGACGCCCTTCGCAAATCCCGCTCGTCCAAAAGGTTCACCGGAACTCGAGAGTGTCAAGTGCACACTCCTCTATTGGTATCCACACAAGCAATAGGTGGAGAAAAAATACCTTAGAGTTTGCTAGCACCCTTTAGGAATTTCGGCAAAGGAGGTTGGTAGAGCTTGAGAGGGTGATCCAAGGAATAAGATGAAGTTGTGTAACTCACACAAAATATATCTCATCTAATGGTAATAGTGGCCGACCACTTTTCTTAGGGCGGGGGGGGGGGGGGGGGTTACATGCATGCATGTAACTCCTCCAAGAGCCAATGGCTCTTGGTCTCCCTCATGAGGTGGCACCACATGCAAAGTCAATGATGATGTGGAGCATCACAATTGGCCGGCCATGCCAAGTCATCATCATGACATGGCATTTGGTTAAGTCAAACTTGACCTTTCGTCTTCCCTCTCAAGTCAATTCAAACTTGACCTCTTATCTCCCATGGTTGATCAAATCAAACCATTTGATTCAAGTCAATTTAATTTAATGAATCTCTATTAATTAATTTAAATTGATTTGATGAATCAAATCTAAATTAGACTCATTCAACACTTGAATCAAATTGAGTCCAACTCAATTAGTCTAATTAGGATTACTCTTAATCCAATTTGGTTCATCCCATGAACATAATCCTTATGGTTCATCATATCAACCTAATATCCATCTAATTGCCCTTAGTGTGTGACCCTATAGGTTCTTGTAACGATGGCAATGTCCTTAAACCGATTTAGGAACATAAGCAATGAGCGGTATCTAGCAACACATCATTGCTACCTAAGTTGCAAGAATGTTGAGCTCCAACATCACCTTTGTGACTACTAATTGTGACTCTCACAATATGTGACAATGTCCCTCTATCCTTGACATCTAGATTGACCAATTGAGGCATATACCGTATCATCCTCGGTACAATCTATATCTTGAACTCCAAGTAGACTCACTCTAATCAAATGAGCTCAATATCTCATATTGACTCATTTGGGCATGGCCATGCACTTCATGGTCTTACTCTATCAAGAATATCGATGTCACCCCGATCATATAGGAGGGATAGATCGCATCTACATTACTCATATCCCTCCACATAATTTGTTACGTACCCAGTAATCGCCTTTATAGTCCACCCATTTATGGGTGACGTTTGACGAAGCCAAAGTATGCAACTCCTTATGTAGGGAACCATGGTGACTTCAAGTCTAAGGACTAATATGTAGGGATTTCTATATGCCAAATAGCATATGCGCAACGGAAAAATTAGGATCCCTTCCTAGTGATCCTTGCAAAAGAAAACCTCGTACAAAATAAATTTCTCTAAAACCAAACCTATCTTATAGGAGAGGATTACCTTTGTTGCGTGCCCTTGTTAATCCCGCTTTTCCTTTTGGTTTGTTGGATCTTTAGCACGTTCAAATGTCCGTGCCTCTATACGTATCCACACGAGCAAGCTCTTGTCTCACAAAAGAAAAACTAGAAGGGCTCTCCTTTACTTCTTGCTAGAGAAGTCCTTAAAGGAGAGGAAGCTAGGGAAAAAGAGAAGGGAAGAAGAAGACTACTCTTCTTGCTAGCCTACACTCACAAAACCACACAACCAAAGCTTCCACCAAGCTCTCAAGCTCTCGCACAACCACAATCACCATTTGGCCGGCCACTCCATGGAGTCTTTTATAGGGTTGGAAAAACCCTTTCACCTCCTACCATTCAATGCAATCCATTGCATTGAGACACCTTGTTTGTGTTGGTGCAGTGGGCACCAAAGTCGAACCGATATTTTGATTATGGCAAAAGGCTCAATAGTTAAGAGTATATTTGTTATCTTACGAGCTCAATTAAGTGTGCAGAAATGCTAAAGTTGAGCGGAAGGTCTGCGACACCCGGTGGGAACCGAGGTGGTCGGGCAACGCCAGAGGGATTTCGGAGGAAGCCGAGGTACTCGGGTGAAGACCGGAAGCGAGGCTACAAGGTAAGCTCGTGTGAAAGCGAAGCAAGGACGTTAAGCGTAGATCCGACCCAATACCTCCAATGGAAGGTCTAGGTCGAGATCAGTTGGTTAGAACCATCGTACTTTATATTTTAAGCTAACTTGTACTGCAGTCCAAAACCCTTTGACCAGTCGTCTACTACAGTCAACTGCTGGTCTAGTTCCAGCCTCGAGAAGAGCTCGAATTTCAAGGGGCTGAATTTGGACTTGACTCGTGTTTTGGTACAAAGGGTGATGTGGCATCAAGGTGGACATCCAAACCATCACCAAGCTTGGACCCCCAAAATTAGGTGATGTGGCATCAAGGTGGACATCCAAAACCATCATCAAGTTGGACGCCCAAAATGAGGTGAGTTGGCACAAGATGGTTGGCAAACCACCATCAAGCTTGGACGCCCAAAATGAGGAGAGTTGGCACAAGATGGTTGGCTCCCATGATGTGGCACAAGTTGGATGGCTCCAACAAGTTGGCGTGAAGGCCTCCTTGAGGTGGCACAAGGTGGTTGGATGAGCACCTCATCCTTGAGTTGTGGCACAAGGTGGTTGGATGAAGCACCTCATCCTTGAGTTGGCGCAAAGGATGTGGATGAGCAAGACTTGGGGGATAAGAACCTCACCTTGGACACTACCTATGTCTAAATTCATAGATCAATATCCATAAATAGACATGTTCACGCCAAGCAAAATACATAAGAAATCAAGAGCTCTCAACACGCCGTCGTAACGCCGCTACTACTACTCACATTTGCTACGACGAAGTGCCGCCGACAACGAAAGCTACATCTTCTACATATAAGAGTTGTCGGTATATTTATTTAAGTTCTACTTCTTTAAATTGTCTTTGTGCTTTAATCGTAACAAGGAAAGGGGGAGTGTCCCTTTGCCTTGATTTCTTTTTGTGATCGTTGCTCCTACTTCCAACGAGGAGGAGTGGTTTTAGTGAATTGCCCTCCGTACGTGATCAAGGATCACTAGGGCCGTGGATTAGCAATCGAAAGATTGTGAACCACGTAAAAATATCTTGTCTACTTTATATTTCCGCTGTGCACTCTCTACTTGCTTTTTACTTATTGCAAAAGTTTTTTTTTTAACGACACCGTATCGCTATTCACCCCCCCCTCTAGCGACACTTTCGATCCAACAATTGGTATCAGAGCCGGGGGCGCTAAGATTCGGTGAAACCACCAATCTAGCTTTGTTTTTCTTTTTTTCACAGATTATTTATTTATTTATTTCTATTTTCGTATAATTATTTCACTTGCTTATCTTCTCCTACATATAGAATTGCATTAGAGGCTTTAGGATCCGGATAAGGTTGTCCTTCGGGTTAGATCCCGAGTAAGGTTGTCCTCCGGAACTTCAACGACATTCGCATTTGATTGTTTATTTCTTTTTGCAAGTTACATTTTATATATATTTTTTTTCTT
Source organism: Wurfbainia villosa (assembly GCA_025175895.1). Classification (NCBI taxonomy): domain Eukaryota; kingdom Viridiplantae; phylum Streptophyta; class Magnoliopsida; order Zingiberales; family Zingiberaceae; genus Wurfbainia; species Wurfbainia villosa. The sequence continues at coordinate 33,110,082 of CM045995.1, forward strand.
TACTTCCTGCACTACTAATCCAAGACGAAAGTCTTGGAATATTCTTTTCGTGTGTTTTGCAAGATTCTTTTCGTAGTTCTTCTTCTTGTTTTTAAATGGCCCATCTCGAAGGGTTTAGCACCGCCCGACCCCCGTTTTACAACGGTAATGACTTTCGTTATTGGAAGGGTCGGATGGAATGCTTTCTTAAAACCCAAATCGAGATGTGGATCGTAATCCAAACCGGTTTCACACTTCCTATTAATGAAGATGGTGAATCTTTGGGTTACGATCAATGGTCAAATTCCATGAAAAAACAAGTAGAAGTCGATGCCAAGGCAACTCAAATCTTGCAATGTGGGTTGTCCAAGGAAGAGCTCAACCGCGTCGGCCCCTTCACTAGTGCAAAGGACTTATGGACCAAGCTAGTGGAACTACACGAAGGCACCGACGACACGAAGGTATGTAAAAGAGATTTACTTTTAAATAAATTGTATAACTTGAAAATGCAGGAAAACGAGACCGCAACTCAACTACATGCTCGTATCCAAGACATCGTCAACCAACTCCATGCCATTGGACAAAAGGTCGAGAATCGCGACCTTATCAGGTATTCTCTTAACTCGTTTCCTAGGACCACCTTGTGGGCATCCATGGTCGATGCCTACAAGGTCTCCAAGGACCTTTCTAAAATTAGGTTAGACGAATTGTTTGAACTTGAATTACATGAGCAAACTAACGTGGTCGGGCCGAGAAGAGTATTGCGTTAGTTGCGAGGTTCCAATAAGAAGAAGCCCGCATGCAAGCCACCCCTGAAGTAAGATGACGTGTCCTATTCGGAAGTAGACTCCGAAATAGAATCCGAACTAGTCAATCTAGTTCGGAAGATGATCAAGAGACGAAAACGACCAACAACTCAAGGTAAGCCTAAACCTAATTCAAATACTTCTAATTTTAGATGCTATGAGTGCAACAGGTTCGGTCACATCAAGTCCGAGTGCCCAAAGCTAAAGAATAACGCATCAAAGAACAAGAAAGCGCTAAATGCTACTTGGGAGGAGTTGTCAGAGGAAGAAGACGATATCCAAGCTCTAATGGCCAAGCCGACCGAGCACGACTCCGAAACCGAAGAAGAGTCCGAGTCCGAATCCGATGATGAGCTTCCATTCAAGACAAGCCACGGATCCGTATCCGGTTCAAAAGAATCATTAAGGGTAAGTCGGTCGTTACTTAATACTTTGTATGGTGCAATTAAATTTTTAAATAAGAAACTAGCTAAGTCCGAGTCCAAGGTCGAGACCCTAATTGAGGAGGTTAACCTCCTCAAACATGAGGTCTCCCTAACCTCTTCGACTACTTGTATTCAAGAGGAGGACTCAACTCAAGTTGAAAAGCTTGAAGTTGAGAACTCGCTTTTGAAAACACAAGTCGAAGACCTTAGGAACACGTTGGAAAGGTTCACTTTGGGATCCAAGGGACTTGACCTCTTACTTGGATCACAAAGGGCCGTGTACAACAAGGCCGGACTCGGGTTTAACTCAAATACAACCAATAAGTCATATATGTCTATAGTAAACCAACATAAGAAAAATGTCCAAGCATGGGTCCCTAAGATCACTTTGATTTCAACTTTAGGATCTAACATGTATTGGGTTCCCAAGGACCAAATTCACTATGTGAATAGACCCACTCGATTCAATGGTCCAGGGGGAGCCAATACAAAATGTATTTTTGTTAAGTCTTAGAAATTGCATGCTTAGTTTTTCCTTTATTTTTAGAATGGTTAGATAGGACTCATAATCAACTAAAATCCTACGAAAAGATTGAGCCTCAGGGAGCCTCTTTTCAAAAATAACTAGTTAGACCAAGATGTAGTCTCAAGTAAGTCGAGTTATCAATTTCTTGAAATTAGCTTTGTCTAAGGAAGTGGTCGTTGTTCCGATCAAAGAAGGCCTCTGTGCCTCGCCACGACCTGGAAGCTAATCTCTTGAAAAGATTACTTGATGAGCTTAGACTAAATCGAATCTAACCTAATGTTGGTTAATTTAAATTCATTAAAATTAATCAAGTAAAATTGAAAGTCATCTCACAATAACACATAGGAATAACATGTTTTGATCATGTAGATATTGGTGAGATGATTTAGGTTTAAAAACTTACAAACAACCCTTTAGTAATTCCAATATCCGATCCAACTACCTTATATGTAGGATCAATGGATGTTGGACAGTGGTTGCTCCCGACACATGACCAGGGACCAACTGAATTTTTCGAAGTTACGATTCAAACGACAAGGATCGGTAGCCTTGAAATAAGCAAGCTCAAAATCATCGGATCGGGTGATATTGAGCTCAACTCTAACTTTACAATTCAAAATGTCTTATTAGTAGAAAACTTTCAATATAATTTACTTAGTGTAAGCCAATTGTGTGATAACAATTATAAGGTCATATTTCTAGAAAATGAATGCGTAATCAAGATAAATGCAACATCTAAAATAATACTTAAAGGAACTAGGAATAGCAACATCTACACAATAAATTTACCCAACTCCTCAACCAAGTGTCTTATGACACAGCAAGAGGAATCTGTTATGGCAATCAAGACTCGGACACTGCACTGCACCCAAGACTCGTCCCACAAGATGAGTCAGTGGCTTGGTTATAGGTTTGCCTAAACTAAACAACTTGGATAATAAAATATGTAATGCTTGTCAACAAGGCAAACAATCTAGGACACAACATCAATTAACTAATCAAGAACGAACCAAAAGTGTTCTTGAGCTCCTACACATGGATCTATTTGATTCACATGGAGCTAAGTCACTCAATGGTAGTCAATTTTGCTTAGTCATAATTGACGACTATTCTAGATTTACTTGGGTTAGGTTTATCAAACATAAAAATGATACCCTAGACCAACTAATCAATCTTTGTAGGTTAATCGAAAATCAAAAGAACCTTAAGATTAAAAGACTTAGAAGCGATCATGGTGGTGAATTCGAAAACCACAGTTTACTGATTTCTGTAACCTAAACGGATACCACCATGAGTTTTCATGTCCTAGAACCCCACAACAAAATGGGTTAGTCGAACGGAAAAATAGAACCCTACAAGAAGCCGCTAGGACAATGTTAAACGAGTATAACCTACCCGATAGATTTTGGGCAGAGGCCGTTAGTACGGCTTGCTATGTCCAAAATAGGATCCTTATGGTAAAGAGGCACCAAAAGTCCTCGTACGAGATTTATCACGATAAAATACCGAACATCAAATACTTTAGGGTATTTGGGTGTAAGGTACATATCCTAAACACTAAGGATTACCTAGGGAAATTTACATCCAAAACCTCTCTGGAACCTTTCTAGGATACTCAACCACCGAGAGCTTATAGGGTATACAATCACGACACTCTTAGAGTCGAAGAAACCATTAATATAGTTTTCGACGAAGGACACGAACCCGTTCAATCCTTAACAAAACCAACTAGCAAATCAACTTATGGCAAACCCGACTCTGATCTTGAACTTGAATCTCGTCCTAACCCAAGTCATCCTATCGACCAAGTGATAGATGACCCTAACCCAAGTCATCCTATCAATCAAGTTATAGGTGATCCAAATTTAGGGGTTCGAACTAGAGCTTCATACCGAAACATTAGTCAAATCTCGTTAATTTCCAAAATCGAACCCAAAACTATTGAACAAGCACTTCTTGATCCCGACTGGATTATTGCTATGCAAGAAGAGCTAGCTCAATTCACTAGAAATGAAGTCTGGGAATTAGTACCACCACCTAAAGAAAAATCAATTATTGGAACAAGGTGGGTATTTCGAAATAAACTTGATGATAAAGGTGAAGTAGTTAGAAATAAAGCTAGGTTAGTCGCAAAAGGGTTTAGTCAAGTCGAAGGTTTAGATTACGATGAGACCTACGCCCGTAGCAAGACTAGAGTCCATCCGAATGTTGTTAGCATATCCGCACATCGAGGTTTTAAATTGTTTCAAATGGATGTCAAGTCAGCATTTTTGAATGGATACATTAAGGAAGAAGTTTACGTACCAACCTCCGGATTGAAAATCTAGATAAACTGACCATGTCCTTAGACTTAAGAAAGCCCTATATGGACTCAAACAAGCCCCAAGAGCTTGTGCGAAAGGCTTCGATCTATCTTAAGTCCAAAGGATTCAACCAAGGTTTAGTCGACCCAACCTTATTCGTAAAAACCGTAGGAAAAGAAATCTTTATAGCCCAAATCTATGTAGATGATATAATTTTTGGAACTACCAACTCGATCCTCGCTAACGAATTCATCTCACTTATGGAAAGTGAATTTGAAATGAATTTAGTAGGAGAGTTAAGTTTCTTCTTAGGTTTACAAATTAAACAAACTAAAGATGGAATATATTTACATCAACAAAAATATACTAAGGACTTAATAAATCGATTTGGAATGCAAGATGCTAAAATAATTAATACACCTATAGCAACTAATGTTAATATAAGCGAAGATGTAGAAGGAAAACTTCGTTCCGGTTACGTATTGCTGCTTTGCAATTGACTTTCAAGGACCCGAGGTACATGGTGATAGACTATCGAGCAGGACCTATTGAAGGGCACCAGTGAGAATCAGCATTTGTAAAGGATTTTCCTAACCTAGTCAGCGTATCCTTAGATATCTAAAGACACGCTAAGCGTAGGTATTTGGTACCCTAGATCTACGAGTTTAATCTAATCGGCTACTCCGACTCCGACTATGCGGTAGTAAACTCGATAGAAAACACGCAGTGGTTGTTGTCAAATCCTCGGCTCGAGTCTAGTGAGTTAGTGCGATGGGAAGCGACATTGCGTTGCCTTATCTACCACCGAAGCCGAATACGTTGCGATGGGTGAGTGTGTCTCTCAGCTCCTGTGGATGAAGCACACTCTCCAAGACTTTAGCTTAACCTTTAACAACATTAAAACCTACATAGATAACATCAGTTCAATTAACTTAACTAAAAATCCAATATGTCATTCTAGGACAAAACATATAGAAGTTAAACACCACTTCATTAGGGAACATGTAACTAATGGAACTATACAACTAGAGTATGTTGAGTCCAAATCAAACCTAGCGGACATCTTCACCAAACCACTACCCGAAGCCGAATTTAGTTTATTAAGACGAAAGTTAGGTATGTGCGTAATAGAGTAGGATTTAAATTTTTTCTATATATGTACTCTACTTTTGCTTCTTTTTATGAAATTAGCCTAAGTCTTACCTTAGAAATCATATACCTATAGATTTAAGGAGCCAACACATCTCACAACACATAGGACTAATGTGTTTGTGTACTTAGCCAATGAGCAGGCGTGAGATGTTAGGACCTTACTCCACAGTTCGGATGTAGATTATTGCATCGATATGAACCATGGAGTATAATTATTAAAATTAATCAACTCCTTCAAGACTTATTGATCATTCTATATCAATCAAGTCCAACCGGAGTTGTACATTTTAGATGAACATATTTTCAAGCTTATTATTATTTAAAAAAAAAATATATATATATATATATATATATTGGGAACTTGCTTGGACTTACAAACCCTAAAATATATTTACAAACTTTTTGAGTTAAGGCAAAAGGGGGAGAAAGTCACAAAAGTAACCAAAATTAACCAAAATTAAAGGGGAAGAAAGTAAACAAAATTATTACCTTTTATATTAAGTAATTCCGATTACTTAAGCAACTATTAAGGGGGAGTAAAAATTATTTTTCAAGAACTCACCTTCGGTCAAGGGGGAGGTTACCTCAAAGGGGAGAACTTGAAACAATAATATTTCTCATTCATATTTAATCATTATGCTAGCTCATTCATATTTAATCTTTATGCTAGCTCATTCATGCTTAATCATTATGCTAGCTTAATTTTTCCTTAACTTTTGTGTCGGTTTGCCATGAATCAAAAGGGGGAGATTGTTGGTGCAGTGGGCACCAAAGTCGAACCGGTATTTTGATTATGGCAAAAGGCTCAATAGTTAAGAGTATATTTGTTATCTTACGAGCTCAATGTGCGTAAATGCTAAAGTTGAGCGGAAGGTTCGCGACACCGGTGGGAACCGAGGTGGTCGGGCAACGCCGCAGGGATTTTCGAGGAAGCCGAGGTACTCGGGTGAAGACCGGAAGCGAGGCTACAAGGTAAGTGAAAGCGGCAAGGACGTTGAGCGAGATCCGACCCAATACCTCCAATGGAAGGTCTAGGTCGAGATCCGCTGGTTAGAACCATCGTACTTTATATTTTAAGCTAACTTGTACTGCTCCAAAACCCTTTGACTACTGTCTACTACACCAATCTGGTCTAGTTCCCTCGAAGAGCTCGAATTTCAAGGGGGTGAATTTGGACTTGACTCGTGTTTTGGTACAAAGGGTGATGTGGCATCAAGGTGGACATCCAAACCATCACCAAGCTTGGACCCCAAAAATTAGGTGATGTGGCATCAAGGTGGACATCCAAACCATCATGTTGGACGCCCAAAATGAGGTGCCCAAAATGAGGAGAGTTGGCACAAGATGGTTGGCTCCCATGATGTGGCACAAGTTGGATGGCTCCAACAAGTTGGCGTGAAGGCCTCCTTGAGGTGGCACAAGGTGGTTGGATGAGCACCTCATCCTTGAGTTGTGGCACAAGGTGGTTGGATGAAGCACCTCATCCTTGAGTTGGCGCAAAGGATGTGGATGAGCAAGACTTGGGGGATAAGAACCTCACCTTGGACACTACCTATGTCTAAATTCATAGATCAATATCCATAAATAGACATGTTCACGCCAAGCAAAATACATAAGAAATCAAGAGCTCTCAACACGCCGTCGTAACGCCGCTACTACTACTCACATTTGCTACGACGAAGTGCCGCCGACAACGAAAGCTACATCTTCTACTTATAAGAGTTGTCGGTATATTTATTTAAGTTCTACTTCTTTAAATTGTCTTTGTGCTTTAATCGTAACAAGGAAAGGGGGAGTGTCCCTTTGCCTTGATTTCTTTTTGTAATCGTTGCTCCTACCTCCAACGAGGAGGAGTGGTTTTAGTGAATTGCCCTCCGTACGTGATCAAGGATCACTAGGGCCGTGGATTAGCAATCGAAAGATTGTGAACCACGTAAAAATATCTTGTCTACTTTATATTTCCGCTGTGCACTCTCTACTTGCTTTTTACTTATTGCAAAAGTTTTTTTTTTAACGACACCGTATCGCTATTCACCCCCCCCCCCTCTAGCGACACTTTCGATCCAACAGTTTGGCCGGCCACTTTAAGGAGACAAAAACCACTTTGTCTCCTTCCACCTTATCTAGCTTAGGTGGCATGATTATGTGGCATGCTTGTGTGGTATTCATGCATGTTGAATTAATCTTATTAATTCAATAAGCCCACCTTATCTAGCTTAGGTGGCATGCTTATGTGGCATGCTTGTGTGGCATTCATGCATGTTGAATTAATCTTATTAATTCAATAAGCTTATGTTATCATATTGAATTAATCTCATTAAATCAATAAGGTAACATATTGAATTAATCTCATTAAATCAATAAGCTAAAATTCTCATTAAGCTTAAAGTCCAAAAACCATTTTGTACTTAAGCTTATTCCCAAATTATTCTAGTCAAACTAGAATGCACTAATTCTTCTAATCATCATGCTCTTTGTGTGTGACCCTATAGGCTCTCATAACGTTGGCAGTGGATCTAAACTCTTTTAGATACACAAGCAATGAGCGGCATCTAGCAATACATCATTGCTACACAAGTTACGAAATAAGTCAAGATCCGACTAACCTTTCCGTGACTACTATAATGTATGACCTTGTCCTTCTATCCTTGATATCAGATTGACCAATGAGGCATAGATCGTGTCATCCTCGATCAATCTATGTGTTTCTTGATCCCTGAGTAAACTAACTCAAACAAATGAGCTCAATATCTCATATTGACTCATTTGAGCATGGCCATGCGTTTTAGTAGTTCTACTCAATCAAGGGGCCCACCGATATCACTCTCGTCATATGAGAGGGATAGATCCCATCTACATCACTCACATCCCTCCGCATAATTTGTTATATACCCAGTAATCGCCTTTATGGTCCACCTTGTTACGGGTGACGTTTGACGATACCAAAGTACATAATTCCTTATGTAGGGAACCGTAGTGACTTCAGGTTCAAGGACTATTCATACCAATAGTCACATGAGAAAGTTTATGACACTCATATAACGATCCATGAAACTTTCTCATGGCGGGTCAGTTCAGTATATATTCTCTAATATATACCCATGTGTCAACTTGATATCATATATCCATGACTTGTGAGATCAAGTCATCAATCGACCTACATGCTAGTCTTTATGTATTAATATTGCCCTTGCATATTAATACTTGACTAGGAACATTTAGGAAAGTGTTCTCTACAGCCTCTCATAATCAATTCTGCCAATTGATGTGCTGTAGATAAGAACCTACTTTTCTAGGGAATTATTATATTTAATTTAGCTGGCACAAGCAAGATGTAAATATAATAACCAATCCTTTGCCTTTATTGAATATGATACAAAATGTTCCCTTTTCAACCATCACATGATTGGCTCTAGGGCTATAACTAACATAATAGTCATACTAATAGCCACATGAGAAAGTATATGACACTCATATAACGATCCATGATACTTTCTCATGGTGGGTCATTCAGTATACATTCTCCAATGCATACCCATGTGTCAACTTGATATCTCATATCCATGACTTGTGAGATCAAGTTATCGTGTTGACCTACATGCTAGTCTCTACGCATTAACAATGTCCCTGAATGTTAATACTCGACTATGAATGATTAAGAGTAGTGTTCTCTATATCATCTCATTATCGATTCAACCAATCGATTGATATAGATAAGAACCTACTACTCAAGGACATTATTATATTTAGTTATTTGACACCAATACAAGTAAATATAATAACCCTGCCTTTATAAATAGGAATATGATACAATAAAGTCCATACAACAATCATCACATGATTGGCTCTAGGGCTATCACTAACAATCTCCCACTAGCACTAGTGCCAATCACCGTAGTATCTAAAGGGATCTGCGATGTTAGCCTCTGTGGGTACTTTGCAAATCTTCACATCTCCTCTATCGATAATCTCTCGAATGAGATGGAAGCGCCATAGTATGTGTTTGGTCCTCTGGTGTGAGCGAGGTTTCTTAGCCTGTGCAATCGCTCCATTATTGTCACAATAGAGCTCTATAGGATCTGCAATGCTAGGAACCACCCCAAGCTCATTAATGAACTTGCGGATCCAAACTGCCTCCTTTACTGCCTCAGATGCAGCGATATACTCGGATTCTGTTCTAGAATCAGCAACTGTGTCCTGCTTCGAACTCTTCCAGCTCACAGCGCCACCATTCAAGCAAAACACGAACCCTGATTGTGATCTATAATCATCCTAGTCAGTTTTGAAGCTGGCATCGCTGTAACCCTTTACATCTAGCTCCTCATCACCTCCAAATATCAAGAAATATTCTTTAGTCCTTCTCAAGTACTTAAAAATATTCTTGACTGCTATCCATTGACGCTCACCTGGATCTAACTGGTATCTACTCGTCATGCTCAAAGCATACCAGACATCAGGATGAGTACACGGCATGGCATACATGATAGATCCTATAGCAGGTGCATAAGGGATCTTATCCATGCAGTCTCTCTCCTCTCTAGAAGAGAGACATTGAGTCTTCGAAAGACTCACACCATGTGACATCGGCAGAAGTCCCTTCTTGGAATTCTGCATGACAAACCGTAGTAATATCGTGTCAATATATGTACTCTGACTTAGGCCAAGCAATCTCTTAGATCTATCTCTATAGATCTTGATGCCTAAAATACAGGCTGCTTCACCTAAGTCCTTCATTGAGAAGCACGTCCCCAGCCAAGTCTTCACATACTGCAGCGAAGGAATGTCATTCCCAATGAGCAGTATGTCATCCACATACAATACAAGGAAGACAACTGTATTCCCATTAACTCTTTTGTAGACACAGGGTTCATCTTCATTCTTGATGAAACCAAACTGTTTGATTGCATCATCGAATCAAAGATTCTAGCTCAGAGAGGCTTGCTAGCCCATAAATGGACCTTTGCAGCTTGCATACTTTCCTAATAAGCTATGGATCTTCAAAACCCTCAGGTTGTGTCATGTACACATCCTCGAGTAAGTTTCCATTCAGAAATGCGGTATTGACATCCATTTGCCAGATCTCATAATCGTGGTATGTTGCAATAGCAAGCAAGACCCGAATAGACATAAACATCGCCACTAGAGAAAAGGTTTCATCATAGTCAATACCATGAATCTGCTTGAAACCTTTAGACATCAATCGGCCCTTATAGGTATGCGTAAGTCCATCCATGTCAGTCTTTCTCCTAAAGACCAACTTACACCCAATGGGTTTGACCCCTTCAGGTGGATCAACCAAAGTCCATACTTGGTTGGTGTACATGGATTCCATCTCGGATCTCATGGCCTCTAGCCATTTCTCAGAATCTGGGCTCATCACAGCTTCCTGATAGGAGGTAGGCTCATTCTCAATGAGCATAACATCATCATGGTCGGACAAGAGAAATGACTATCTTTCAGGCTGACGACGTACCCTATCAGACCTGCGAAGAGGTAGGTCTACCTGAATTGGTGGTTGTTCCACAACTCCTTGTGCAACAACCTCATCACCCACAACACTTTTTGGTTCCTGTTCAACCTCCATCAAGGCCTCAGTGTTATGGTCCATATCTTGAATTTCTTCAAGATCGAACGTACTCCCACTAGTTTTTCTAGAAACAAAATCCTTTTCTAGAAAAAACCCAGTCTTTACTACAAACACTTTGTGCTGACTGGGAATGTAGAAGTAATATCCCTTTGTATCCTTGGGATATCCAACAAAATAGCACCTACCAGATTTGGGTCCCAGTTTGTCTGAGACTTGATGTCGAATGTAAGCCTCACAACCCCAAATCCTCATGAAAGACATCTTGGGATTTCTCCCTGTCCATATCATATATGGTGTCTTTATGAAAGCCTTGGATGGTACACGGTTAAGGGTAAAGGCTGTTGTGTCTAGAGTATATTCCCAAAAGGGTATAGGAAGATTTGTGTGACTCATCATAGATCGTACCATATCTAATAGGGTACGATTCTGCCTTTTGGATACACCATTCCACTGTGGTGTTCTAGGAGGAGTGAGTTGGGATAGAATCCCACACTCAGCTAGATAGTCACGAAACTCATGGCTAAGGTATTCACCACCTCGATCTGATCGAAGTATCTTAATACTCTTGCCAAGCTGGTTTTGTACTTCATTCTTGAATTCTTTGAACTTTTCAAAGGATTCTGATTTATGTGTCATAAGATACACATAACCATATCTATTGAAGTCATCAGTAAATGTAATGAAGTACCTGTAACCACCTCTAGCAGCAACATTGAAAGGACCACATACATCACTATGAATAAGTCCTAACAAATCTGTTGCTCTTTCACTATGTCCACTAAAGGGAGTCTTGGTCATATTGCCTAAAAGGCAAGACTCGCATGTCTCATATGATTCAAAATAAAATGAGTCTAGCAGCCCATCCTTATGGAGCTGAGATAATCGACTCTCATTTATGTGACCTAAGCGACAATGTCAGAGATAGGTTTGGTTCAACTCATTTGTCTTGAACCTCTTGGTACTTATGTTATAGATAGGGCTCTCTAAGTCTAGAAAGTAGAGTCCGTTCATTAGAGGTGCACTACAATAGAACATATCATTTAAATAAACTGAACAACATTTGTTCTTTATTATAAAAGTAAATCTTTTATTGTCCAAACAAGAAATCGAAATTATGTTCTTAGTCAATGCAGACACATAACAACATTCATCTAATTCTAGTACAAGCCCAGAGGGCAGAGATAGATCATAAGTTCCTACAGCAACAACAGCAACCCTTGCTCCATTGCCTACTCGTAGGTCCACCTCGCCCTTTGTCAATACCCTGTTATTTCTTAACGCCTGCACATTGGTACAAATGTGAGATGCACATCCGGTATCTAATACCCATGATGAAGAAATAGATAGATTGACTTCTATAACATATACCTGAAGTAGAAGTCTCACTTCTTTTCTTCTTAAGATCTTCTAGGTAACCTTTGCAGTTACGCTTCCAGTGTCTAGCTTCCTTGGAGTGGAAGCAAGCCCTTTCCTTGGCTACCCCTCCTTTGGGTTTAAGTTCTTTGCCTTTTCCCTTGGCTTGTGACTTTCCCTTACCTTTAGGCTTGCCCTTGCCTTTCTTTTTGTGCACCATCAAAATGGTGTAAGATTTTCCCTTCTTAAGGTTAAGCTCAGCAGTTCTCAACATATGAGCATCTCAGGCAGTGGCTTATCAATTTCATTCATGTTATAATTCATGACAAATTGATTGTAGGCTTGTGGCAAAGATTCCAAGATCAGGTAAGTGGCCAGGTCTTGGCCAAGTGGGAATCCCAGCCTTTGTAGGTTTTCTACGTACCCAATCATCTTGAGTACATATGGACCTACGGGAGTCCCATCTTGCATTTTGGACCCCAAACAATGCCTTAGAGACTTCATATCTCTCATGCCTTGCTTGTCCTTGATATAGTTGACGAAGATGTCCAACCATATCATAAGCATTCATGAACTCGTGTTGCTTCTGAAGCTCAGAGTTCATGGTCGCGAGCATTTGACATGACACATCTGATACATCATCTTGATGCTTCTTGTAAGCATCTTTGTCAGCTCGCGAGGCAGTGGCAGGAGGTGTCTCTAGAATGGGTTGCTCCAGAATGTACAGCTTCCTTTCTTAGGTGAGAACAATTCTCAGGTTCCTGTACCAGTCCAGGAAATTTTCTCCATTGAGCTTGTCCTTCTCAAGGACAGAGAGAGAGTGTTCGTGTTTGTCGACATAGTAATCTACAACATACAATGCAGAGAATTAATATCATATTCCTGATATCATTTAATTATGCCTTTAATCAAATGATTCTCCCACTGAATTATAGGAATTTTGTAGAATCGAGTTATGGATGTGGTAAAACCACATTACTAGATTCATACAAACTAGCTATAATTCTTGCGGGACAAGATCCACATCATACTAAGCCTTGAGTTAGCTTTGGCTAAATCGCCCAAGACTTAGTACGATCATTGGGTAACACATTACCGATTACATCTCTATGTAACTCTTGTTTATAGGATCAAGACCCACATTTATAAAAGACCTTGAGTTAGCTTTGGCTAAATCGCCCAAGATTTAGTATAAATGCGATCTTATCCTATCTTTCCAACGATTGGAATATGCCTATAGTTTTACTCGATCCAATTGAGTTAACTAGTTTTACTCAATCTAATTGAGCTTACTCTAACCCAAGCCGTGATAGGCGGGACCAAGATTGTCCCTCCGCACCCTACCAAGATAATATGCATTGCTCTGCTTTGGCAGATTCAACAACTACAAATGATCGAGGTAGTGATGGGTATCAAGGACCTGGTAGGCATTTACGAGTTGATTCAGTTAAGATCTAATCTAATCGTAATGTGTATCATATACGCATTAAGGCCTTTATTATCCTAGCATGCATCACATACATACAAGTATTATTCTACTAGCATGCATCACATACATACAAGAAAAATCAAATATATATATATATATATATATATATATATATATATATATATCAACATATATATATATATAATTAACTGTGATGTAGTCATGGCCCTACTAAGATCTTCTCAAGCCAATGAGAAGATCGGACAGTCAACCTAAGGCTAGCGGCTTCTCCAAGCGCTTCCTTTGACTGCCATGTGTCGTCGGCACCCTTCTCGTAACTTCGTCTACAAGTGGACTTTCCACCGCTCCATTTTGTACATTACAAATATGAAACTCGAGTTACATTCGAGTCTAAAACTATTTACAACTAGAATTTCAAAAGAAGAGGTACGACCCGCAGGTCGCATACACTATACAACACGCACAACCACAAAAACGGCATGTAGGTCGTATTATGAATTACAACACATCATAATCCAATCAAATTGGGGTCATTGGGCCATGACAATCACATAATTATACATAATTCTAAATTTTGTATTTTTACAAAAAATTTCTATAATTTTTCCTATTTTTGTTTTCAATTTTATGAGTCACCTCTCCGTAACGGTCCCGCTAAGCGATTTTCGGGCGCGATCGTGGGACAAGGCCCCTTTCGGGGATAGGGGCAGTGCCACTACTCGCAAAATAAACTTTGTGATTGTCTCTACTACAATCTTATAGCGACTAAAGTCGCTGTCCCAAAAACCTAAAGCGAGAACTCGCCGTTTCGAAGAGTTTTTCTCAGTGGTTGAAGCCGACAAGTGTCCCAACACTCGTTGCTTCGACTCTTCGAGAAAAATACCCAAAAATTCAATAAAAATAGGAAATTTACAGAAACATAAAATTCTGTAATTTTTCATATCTAATATAAAAACCACAAAAATGAAACACATACATGCTTGGCACGTGGCTCTGATACCACTGTTGGGTTTTCCGAGCCGCAAACACCGCTTTCTGCGTTGCGGAAACCTCGGAAGCCCCGGCCACGGATCCGTACGAAATATAAAATATAAAACTAAAATGTATGTGTTTAATACCTTTAGATCTACTCTAGATCTACATGATAAGAAATTACCCTCGATGCGACGCTCTTCACAAATCCCGCTCGTCCAAAAGGATCGCCGGAACTCGAGAGTGTCAAGTGCACACTCTTCTATTGGTATCCACACAAGCAATAGGTGGAGAAAAAATACCTTAGAGTGTGCTAGCACCCTTTAGGAATTTCGGGCAAGGAGGTTGGGAGAGCTTGAGAGAGTGATCCAAGGAAGAAGATGAAGTTGTGTAACTCACACAAAATAAATTTCATCTAATGGTAATAGTGGTCGACCACTTTTCTTAGGGGGGGGGGGGGGTACATGCATGCATATAACTCCACCAAGAGCCAATGGCTCTTGGTCTCTCTCATGAGGTGACACCATATGCTAATTCAATGATGATGTGGAGCATCGTCATTGGCCGGCCATGCCAAGTCATCATAATGACATGACATTTGGTCAAGTCAAACTTGACCTTTCATCTTCCCTCTCTAGTCAAGTCAAACTTGACCTCTTATCTCCCATGGTTGATCAAATCCAACCATTTGATTCAAGTCAATTTAATTTAATGAATCTCTATTCGTTAATTTAAATTGATTTGATGAATCAAATCTAAATTAGACTCATTCAACACTTGAATCAAATTGAGTCCAACTCAATTAGTCTAATTAGGATTACTCTTAATCCAATTTGGTTCATCCCATGAACCTAATCCTCATGGTTCATCATATGAACCTAATCTCCATCTAATTGCCCTTAGTTTGTGACCCTATAGGTTCTTGTAATGAAGGCAATGTCCCTAAACCGATTTAGGAACATAAGTAATGACCGGTATCTAGCAACACATCATTGCTACCCAAGTTACAAGAATGTTGAGCTCCAACATCACCATTGTGACTACTAATTATGACTCTCACAATATGTGATAATGTCCCTCTATCCTTGACATCTAGATTGACCAATTGAGACATAGACCGCGTCATCCTCGGTACAATCTATATCTTGAACTCCAAGTTGACTCACCCTAATCAAATGAGCTCAATATCTCATATTGACTCATTTGGGCATGATCATGCAGTTCATGGTCTCACTCTATCAAGAATATCGATGTCACCCCCGTCATATAGGAGGGATAGATCCCATCTACATCACTCACATCCCTCCGTATAATTTGTTACATACCCAGTAATCACCTTTATAGTCCACCCATTTGTAAGGAGTTGCTTCGGAGACTCATTGGCTCCCATGTCCCTGGATTATAAATTTTCACTAATGAAAAAATAATTTGGATGGGATGAGTTTCCTAAGCTCAACCAATTCATCGTCGTGCTAACAACTTGAGTGATCGCTTGAACAAACTAGTTGTTCAAGCGACCAAGCTCTTCTAGTCGGTTAGCCGTGGAAGAGACGACGGACGGATCGCCGGTTTTTGTGTTTATCTTCGGGGTCCATGATTATACAAATACATACAAATGTAAACTAGTATAATCAACACATACTAAGATAAGGAACATAATAATAAGAACATGCAAAGATCAATAATAAAAGTTGTAAAACTTTTATACCTCTCGATCTTCTACCGTATGTCCTAACCTCCTTGTAGACTTCGTGTGGGCGAAGATCCTTCACAAGTTGAAGCTTCCTAGATCTTCTTCAATCGAAAGAAAGAAGAACTCTCCTTCCCTTCTTGCTTGAGCCAACCACCAATCCACAAAGGATTGATGCTGCCGGCTACAAGAATGGAGAGAACAAAATGGAAACAACCAAGGAACTGACCAAGGGAACAATCCCTAGTTTTTTTGTGCCACCGGCAAAGAGGAAAAAAAGAGGAGAAGAGGAATAGATCGAGCGCCGACCAAGGAAGAGGGAAGAGATCTAGGAGCTGGCCACCCCCTAATAAGAAGAAGAGATCTTCTCCTCTAGTTGCTGCCCACTTTTCCTTGCAAACCCTAGCCGCCCAACCAAAGAGCCAAACCCTAATATAATTAGGGTTTCCTCCTTAGGGTTTCTTGCCGCCCAATCTATTGATAGGCAAAACCCTAATCTCCAAAACCAACCAACATCTTGGCATTAAGTTGTTGCCGCCCAAGCCTTAGAGCCTTATTTATAGAGTTAGGCTTAATCCTCGTTTCTTCTCCACCGTCGGATCTAGGGATTTAATCTCCACCGTCAGATCTAGGGTTTCATCCCAACCGTCGGATCTAGGGTTTTATCCCAACCGTCGGATGTAGGGTTTCATCCCAACCATCAGATCTAAGGTTTTATCCCAACCGTCGGATCTAGGGTTTCATCCCAACCGTCGGATCTAGGGTTTCATCCAAACCGTCGGATCTAGGGTTTCATCCCAACCGTCGGATCTAGGGTTTCATCCCAATCGTTGGATCTAGGGTTTCATCCCAACCGTCGGATCTAGGGTTTCATCCCAACCGTCAGATCTAGAGATTTGTTTTCCATCATTTGATCTAGGCTCCATGAGGATTATATTAGCCTACGATAGGGACCATGAGGAGGAGTTGGATCTTGGCCACCCGATGCATCGGAACCACACAAACTTGATCCATCAATGATGTTCCATTCCACTAGAGGATCATCATTGAATTACCTCACCAACCCCCATAAATTAATATGGGCTCCATATATTATTTGTACATCGATCTCCCTATGTTTAAGATATCGAATGTCCATCAATTGATTGATTTATTGACCATCAATCAATTAACATCTAACTCCTCAAGTAGTACCACTCAACCTTATCATCATGTTGACTAAGTCAACCTGCAGGGTTTACATGATAAACCTTATGAGCTCCTCAAGGGGACATCATCAACCTAATATATAGGACACGATTTCCTCCTAAAATCAATGACACACCATGTAAATAATATCATTTCCCAACTTACCGGGCATATTGATTTAATCCATAGAAATCTCACCATTTGGTAAATCAAAGAAATAAATACTAAGTACATGTGCCCAAGATTATATCGGGATTAAGAGCATGTACAACATAATATCCGAGGTCCGAATCAATTATATAGGCAGCAATAAATTGAATCACCTTTATGTCGGTCCTGCTCAATACACCTAAGTGTACTAGTGTAACTTTATGTTCAAGATAAAACAATACCAAGCTACACTACAACCATGCCAATGGGTTGTCCGAAACCATCTTGGTTGTGAGCCTCTACTTATATTATACAAGGGACTAATAACATGATCTTCTGTGCCACACCAAGCACCATGTTATCTATAATGTAAAATATTAGACAATATGCACACATATAATAAATATAAAGTGCAAACAATGATCATGTGATGCTTATTTCAAAATAGGAGAAATAGTCTTACAAAAAGGCTAGGCTTTCAGTATACATCCAAACAATCTCCCACTTATACTAAAAGACTATGTTGTCCTCATTCTACCATACATCTTGTTGGTGCAGTGAGGCACCGAAATCGAACCTGTGTTTTGATTATAGCAAAGACACAAAAGTTAAGTCTATTTTGTTTTCTCACGAGCTGAATCGAGTGTGCAGAAGATTAATATAGCTGGAGCTGAAGGCTAGCGACACCCGGAGGAAGCCACGGTGGTCGGGCGATACTCGAGTTACTTCGGAGGGAGCCGAAGGAATCGAGTGGAAGGCCGGAAGCAAAAGCGACATGTAAGTATCGAGCAAGCATCAGTCGACTACCAGCTTGGAGGACTCGACTGCCGTGTATCAATCGACTGCCGAAGGTTATCAATCGACTGATGCTGCCATCAGTCGACTGATGATGTCCATTAGTCGACTGATGGTCAATGATCAGATTCGAGGAGTCAAGGCTTATCACTCCACCTCAAAGTGGTTTGGTGTCCATTTGTGATTGGTTGAAGACCCACTCGAAAAGGGGCTCAAAGGCTATAAAAGGAGGGCCAAACCTAGGGTTTTATCAACAATTCTAAGTGCTCAAAGCCTCCGTTACGCTGCAACTCTACGACAACGAAGTCCTTCCATTCCGACGTCTAGGTTTAACTTTCTTTATTATTGTACGTCGGTCTTAGTTTTTGTTATCAGTTTGTCATTTATATTTCCGGAGCTTTTATCGTATACGAGGAGAGGGGGAGTGTCCCTCTACCTAAAGTTTTTGTGGTTTCTTCTTGTATCGATTAACTCCTACCTCTAACGAGGAGGAGTTCCTTTAGTGCTTTTGCCCTCCGTACATGGTCAAGGACCACTAGGGCCTTGGAGTAGTAGCCTTCGGCTACGAACCAAGTAAATCTCTTGTGTCTATTGTCTCCTTTACTTTTTGTTTTGCTTATCTTTCCGCTGCATATAAGTTTTCTTTTAAAACGAGTTCGTACGAGAAAAATTTTCTTTCGCTATTCACCCCCCCTCTAGCGAACCGCATTGATCCAACACATCTGATTCCCATTCCCTCCACATACCTATCAATGCTCTCGCTAGAAGGGCCTTAGTGAAAGGGTCTACCAGGTCATCCTCTGATGCAATCTAGGCGACAGCAACTTCTACCTCTTTTACGATTTCTCGTATCAGGTGGTACTTGCGCTCTATGCATTTACATACCTTATGGGCTTGAGGTTCCTTCGAGTTTGCAACTGCACCATTATTATCATAATAAATTGTGATAATTCTAGGCAAACCAGGAATCACATCCAAGTCCATCAGGAAGTTCCTAAGCCACCCAGCTTCTTTGGCCGCCTCATAGGCTGCCACATACTCAGCTTCCATGGTGGAGTCCGTCACGTATTTCTGCTGGACACTCCTCCATACAATAGCTCCACCTCCCAAAGTAAACACAAAACCTGAGGTAGACTTACTGTTATCCCTTTCTGATTGGAAGTCGCAATCCATGCAACCCACAGAGAGTAATTGGTCTGCCCGATAAACTAGCATATAATCTCTAGTCCTTCTCAGGCACTACAATATATGCTTTACCGCAGTCCAATGTCCCTGTCCTGGATTACTCTGATATCTGCTGATCATACCCATGGCAAAGCAAATATCTGGTCTCGTACATAGCATAGCATACATGAGGCTTCCTACTGCCGAAGCATAAGGAACCGCCTTCATCTCCTCTATCTCCTTTGATGTTTTAGGACACATCTCTTTAGATTAAGGAACTCCATGCCTAAAAGGTAGAAAACCTTTCTTGGAGTTCTGCATGCTAAAACGAGCTAGGACCGTGTCTACGTATGAAGCTTGGGATAAGCACAACATCCTTTTCTTGCGATCCCTTATAACTTTGATCCCAAGGATGTGTCCCACTTCTCCCAAGTCCTTTATGTCAAACTATTTAGAGAACCATACCCTTACGTCTGATAACACTTTGATATTGTTGCCAACTAACAAAATGTCATCTACGTATAGTACAAGAAATACCACTACATTTTCGTCACATCTTTTGTATACACATGGCTCATCCGGACTTTGAATAAATCCATATGACTGGATTACCTCATTAAAATGGATGATTCAAGATCTCGAAGCTTGCTTCAATCCATAAATATACCGATTAAGCTTACACACTAGATGCTCTTTGCCTTTAGCAATGAATCCCTCTGGTTGCTGCATATAGATGTTCTCCTCAAGACTTCCGTTAAGGAAAGCTGTCTTGACATCCATCTGCAAAATCTCATAATCCATATGAGCAGCTATAGATAAGAGAATCTGGATAGACTTAAGCATAGCTACCGGCGAAAAGGTCTCCTCATAATCGATACCCTCTTTCTGAGTATACCCTTTCGCAACAAGCCTAGCTTTGAAGGTCTCAACCTTCCCGTCTACTCCTCTCTTTCTCTTGTAGATCCACTTGCATCCAATGGCTTTCACACCATGGGGTGGTTCTACTAGCTCCCAGACATGATTAGTATCCATAGATTCTATCTTTGAATTCATCGCTCTTTGCCAAGATACCGCATCTCTATCTTGGAGTGCCTCGTCATATGTCCAGGGATCAAGTTCATGTTCGCCAGGGACCAAATCAGAAGATTCTCCCAAGAACATGAATCTATCAGGCTATCTAACAACCCTCCCACTACGACGAGGTATCACCTGTGTATCTTCTGTGACACACGGTGCAGTGACTTGTAGTATATCCTCTTGTACTGGTGGTACTGAAGTAGCAACTTCCCCTCTTAATTCCTCTAGAACAATCCTACTCTTGGGCTTGTGGTTCATCACATAGTCTTCCTCTAGAAATCGGGCGTTCGTGCTAACGATCACCCTCTGATCTCTAGGATTATAAAACAAAACACCTTTCGTTCCCTTAGGGTAGCCAACAAACAAGCGAACTTCTGTACGTGATTCCAACTTACCAGCATCTCCCTTCAGCACATGTGCTGGACTACGCCAAATCCGAATATGTCTTAGACTAGGCTTTCGCCCAGTCCACAATTTTGTGGGAGTAGAGGGTACTGACTTAGATGAAACCAAGTTCAGAATGTGTGTTGTCGTTTCCAGAGCAAACCCTCAGAACGAATCAGGTTACTCAGAATAACTCATTATCGATCTGACCATCTCAATAAGAGTCCTATTCCTTCGCTCTGCTACACCATTCTGCTGGGGTGTACCAAGTGCGGACAATTGGGATTGAATCCCAACCTATTATAAGTAACTCCTAATCTCTCCCAAGAGGTACTCGCCACCACGATCAGATCGCAGTGTCTTGATACTTTTACCTTGACGGTTCTCCACATTAGCCTTGAATTCTTTGAACCTATCAAAGCATTCAGACTTGCGGCGCATCAAGTAAATGTATCCATACCTTGAATAATCATCTATAAAAGAGACAAAGTATTCAAAGCCACCTCTAACCTGGATAGACATAGGATCGCACAAATCAGAATGAACCAATTCCAATACTGTTGGGTTTTTCTGAGCCGCAAAAACCTCTTTTTGCGTATCAGAAACCTCGGAAGCCCCGACCATGGATCCGTGCGAAGTATAAAAATTATAAAACATGTATGTGCTTACTAAAACCCTAGATCTACTTTAGATCTAAGAGGTTAGATCATTACCCTCGATGCGATGCCCTTCGCAAATCCCGCTGATCCAAAAGGTTGCCGGAACTCGAGAGTGTCAAGTGCACACTCCTCTATTGGTATCCACACAAGCAATAGGTGGAGAAAAATGCCTTAGAGTGTGCTAGCACTCCTTTAGGAATTTCGGCAAAGGAGGTTGGAAGAGGGAGAGAGCTTGAGAGGAAGATGATCCAAGGTTGAAGATGATGGAATGAGTAACTCACAAAATGAATTCCCACTTTGAAACCCCTAAAGTGGTCGGCCACTTCATGGAAGGGGGGTTACATGCATGCATGTAACTCCCATGACCCTTGGTCTCCCTCCTGATGTGGCACCAATTGACCAAGTCAATGATGATGTGGAGCACCATCATTGGCCGGCCATGCCATGTCATCATCATGACATGGCATTTTGTCAAGTCAAACTTGACCTTTCATCTTCCCTCTCAAGTCAAGTCAAACTTGACCTCTAATCTCCCATGGTTGATCAAATCTAACCACTTGACTCAAGTCAATTTAATTTAATGAATCTCTATTCATTTAATTTAAATTGAATTGATTAATCAAATCTAAATTAGACTCATTCAACACTTGAATCAACTTGAGTCTAACTCAATTAGTCTAATTTAGATTACTCTTAATCCAATTTGGTTCATCCCATGAACCTAATCCTCATGGTTCATCACATGATTGGCTCGGATCGAGGGTTACGATCTCATAACCATGAACCTAATCCTCATGGTTCATCACATGATTGGCTCGGATCTAGGGTTTTTAGTAAGCACATACATGTTTTATTTTAATATATCTTCGCACGGATCCGTGGCCGGGGATTCCGAGGTTTCCGCAACGCAAAAAGCGATTTTTGCGGCTCGGAAAAACCCAACAAATATAATAACCATGCCTTTATTAATAGGAATATGATACAATAAAGTCCATACAACAATCATCACATGATTGACTCTAGGGCTTTCACTAACAAATACATCTTTGGCTCTATACCCCTTAGCCTTAAAAGGCCTCTTGGTCATCTTACCTTCCATGCAAGACTCGCAGGTTGGGAGATCTTCCACCACTAATGAACCCAAGGGTCCATCAGCTATCAACCTTTGAATTCTACTCAGGTTAATATGACCAAGCCTTAGATGCCAAATATATGTTTGGTTCATCTTCGAAGGTTCTTTTCTCTTATTAGACTTAGAATATGAGTTATTCACTTCTATATGCATCGTGGGTGTTTTCGGTTCAAGAGTGTACAAATTGCCAACCAATGTACCAGAATAGATAATCTCCCTATTCCTTTTTATAACAACTTTGTCATTAAAAGAAATAGAATATCGATCAGAAACAATTTAGAAACTGAAATTAGATTCTTTCTAAAAGTAGGAACATAAAGACAATTTCTCAAAATTAAAACTTTATTCCTATCAAAAGATAAATAAACGTCTCCCACTGCAATAGCCGCCACCTTTAAAGCATTGCCCATGAAGACGGTAATCTCTCCCTCAGCTAGTCGTTGGGTTTCCTGGAACCCCTTTGTTCTTTCGGCGAGGACAGTCCGCCTTCCAATGTCCAGTCTGCTTGCAAGTGAAGCACTTGCCTTTTGGCTTCTTCACTCCTGCCTGAGGTCCTACCCGCCATTTTTGCTCTACCTTGTTTCTTCTTCTTTTCGCCTTTTGGCTTAGAAGTAGAAATCTTCTGAGCAACCATGGCTTCCTGCCTAGCAGCCCGATTCTGGTATCCGAAAAGTTCCTTTTCCCCAAAATCATCCGCAGGCCTAGGAGGACACTCATCGAGTTCCTCATAGCCTCCTGTCTGGCCACTCTACTCTGATGTCTGAAAAGTTCCTTGAGATTGAACATCTTGTCATAAGCCGTGGCCATGGCCTGATGCTGATGTTGTAGCACATTTGACATAGATGCCAAAATGTAACACCGCGCCATCTCATCTGCCTTGATCCATTTCTTATAACTTTCTTTCTCCTTTTCATCAGAGTCATCGGTGGGCTTAGGAGGACAGACCTCGAAGAGTACAAATTTGTACTCCTCTGCAGTTAAGACAATATCCAAATTTCTTTTCCAATTAATATAATTTGTTCCAGTAAGTTTATTTTCTATTAATATCACAGCAAGTGGGTTGAAAGCCATTTGAAAAACCTAAGAATCACAATGATCAAAATATTAGATTTCAAATATTATTGATTCCTCAAAACAATAAAATTCCGAAATCAACCAACACCTCAAAACACCGAGAATATCGTATGCCACACTAGTGTGGACGTATACGAATTATACATTTGCAAGAGGAGGTTTTACCCATTAATTTTATTATCTTGTCAACCTTACTTTTTGACAAATAAAATTAATAGTTGGTTCCTCTTTTGCCCTACAAATAAAAGCAGTGACTCCGATGGGGAGGATACTTTTATTTGCATTTAAGTGTCCACCATTACACGATACTAAGGGAATTATTTTGGATTATGTTCCTTACCGCTGTGGAAGTACACACGCTCCTAGATAATTTCCAATAACCATTATTTGACCTAGTGATCCGCAAATAAACCCATCCGCAGGGAGGAAGGCACTCAGAGCCGACATGCAAGTTTGTTGCATCACACGTCAAATTGTAATAGAGGCCGCGGGAATTAATTAAAATGTCCCTCTCTCACTTAGTAAATTTAAAATGAGGAATTTTCAAGCACACACAACATGCATATAAAACAAATCAGAAATAAATATGAAAAAAATCAAAATTTTTCCAACTATTATGGCATTGTTCTCCAATATGCGTCCCGTCGTGTCGCCACCTCGTCCGCTCCACCTTTTCCGTGCGCAAGCCACAAAAGAGATCCGAGCCGAGATATATCATTTTAATTTACATCCATCGATCCTATACTCCATGAAGGAGTGTATAAACTATATAGATCGAAAGTAAACTAAAATGATCAGCTAAACAATGCCGTATTTAATTACAAAAATTAAATACTAATCTAGCCTCATCAACCCCGAGGATTCAAATGATATACATACAATCACACACAAACAATCACATACACACATATAGCCATAATAGTCGGATCTTATGCCTGCAACCAAAAAAGTTAGCCTACGCACATCCTACTATTATGCGGCATACTCAATATATGATATGTGCATGAAAGTAACCGAATCCAAAACACACAAAATCGGAAACCGTGGCTCTGATACCATTTGTAGGGAATTGCTTCGGAGACTCATTGGCTCCCATGTCCCCCGATTAAAAATTTTCACTAATGAAAAAATAATCCGGATGGGATGAGTTTCCTAAGCTCAACCAATTCGTCGTCATTCTAACGACTTGAGCGATCGATTGAACAAACTACTTGTTCAACCAACCAAGCTCTTCTAGTCGGTTAGCCGCGGAAGAGACGACAGACGGATCGTCGATTTTTGTGGCTATCATAGGCGTCCATGATTATACAAATACATACAAATGTAAACTAGTATAATCAACACATACTAAGATAAGGAACATAATAATAAGAACATGGAAAGATCAATAATAAAAGTTGTAAAACTTTTATACCTCTCGATCTTCTACCGTATGTCATAACCTCCTTGTAGACTTCGAGTGGGCGAATATCCTCCACAAGTTGAAGCTTCCAAGATCTTCTTCGATCGAAAGAAAGAAGAACTCTCCTTCCCTTCTTGCTTGAGCCAACCACCAATCCACAAAGGATTGATGCCGCCGGCCCCAAGAATGGAGAGAACAAAATGGAAACAACCAAATAACCGAACAAGGGAACAATCCCTAGCTTCTTTGTGCCGCCGGCCAAGAGGAAAAGAAGAGGAGAAGAGGAATAGATCGAGCGTCGACCAAGGAAGAGGGAAGAGATCTAGGAGTCGGCCACCCCCTAGGAAGAAGAAGAGATCTTCTCCTATAGTTGCCGCCCACTCTTCCTTGCAAACCCTAGCCGCCCAAGCAAAGAGCCAAACCCTAATCTAATTAGGGTTTCCTCCTTAGGGTTTCTTGCCGCCCAAGCTATTGATAGGCAAAACCCTAATCTCCAAAACCAACCAATATCTTGTCATTAAGTTGTTGTCGCCCAAGCCTTAGAGCCTTATTTATAGAGTTAGGCTTAAGCCTCCTTTAATCTCCACCGTCGGATCTAGGGATTTAATCTCCACCGTCGGATCTAGGGTTTTATCCCAACCGTCAGATCTAGAGTTTCATCCCAACCGTCGGATCTAGGGTTTCATCCCAACCGTCGGATCTAGGGTTTCATCCCAACCGTCAGATCTAGGGTTTCATCCCAACCGTCGGATCTAGGGTTTCATCCCAACCGTCGGATCTAGGATTTCATCCCAACCGTCGGATCTAGGGTTTCATCCCAACCGTCGGATCTAGGGTTTCATCCCAACCGTCGGATCTAGGGTTTCATCCCAACCGTCGGATCTAGGGTTTCATTCCAACCGTCGGATCTAGAGATTTGTTTTCCATCATTTGATCTAGGCTCCATGAGGATTAAATTAGGCTACGATAGGGACCATGAGGAGGAGTTGGATCTTGGCCACCCGATGGATCGGAACCACAAAAACTTGATCCATCAATGATATTCCATTCCACTAGAAGATCATCATTGAATTACCTCACCAACCCCCATAAATTAATATGGGCTCCATATATTATTTGTACATCCATCTCCCCATGTTTAAGATATCGAATGCCCATCAATTGATTGATTTACTGACCATCAATCAATTAACATCTAACTCCTCGAGTAGTACCACTCAACCTTATCATCATGTTGACTAAGTCAACCTGCAGGGTTTACATGATGAACCTTATGAGCTCCTCAAGGGGACATCATCAACCTAATATATAGGACACGGTTTCCTCCTATAATCAACGGCACACCATGTAAATAATATCATTTCCCAACTTACCGGGCATATTGATTTAATCCAAAGAAATCTCACCCTTTGGTAAATCAAAGAAATAAATACTAAGTACATGTGCCCATTATTATATCGGGATTAAGAGCATGTACAACATAATATCCGAGGTCCAATTCAATTATGTAGTCAACAATAAATTGAATCACCTCTATGTCGGTCCTGCTCAATACACCTAAGTGTACTAGTGTAACTCTATGTTCAAGACAAAACAATACCAAGCTACACTTCAACCATGCCAATGGTTTGTCCAAAACCATCTTGGTTGTGAGCCTCTACTTATATTCTACAAGGGACTGATAACATAATCTTCTGTGCCACACCAAGCACCATGTTATCTACAATGTGAAATATTAGACAATATGCACACATATAATAAATATAAAGTGCAAACAATGATCATGTGATTCTTATTTTAAAATAGAATAAATGTTTATACAAAAAAGCTAGGCTTTCAGTATACATCTCAACACCATTTACGGGTGACGTTTGACGAAGCCAAAGTATGCAACTCCTTATGTAGGGAACCATGGTGACTTAAGGTCTAAGGACTAATAGTCATACTAATAGCCACATGAGAAAGTATATGACACTCATATAACGATCCATGATACTTTCTCATGGCGGGTCATTCAGTATACATTCTCCAATGCATTCCCATGTGTCAACTTGATATCTCATATCCATGACTTGTGAGATCAAGTCATCGTGCTGAACTACATGCTAGTCTAAACGCATTAACATTGGCCCTGAATGTTAATACTCGACTAGGAATTATTAAGAGTAGTGTTCTCTATATCATCTCATTATCGATTCAACCAATAGATTGATATAGATAAGAACCTACTACTTAGGGACATTATTATATTTAGTTATTTGGCACCAATACAAGTAAATATAATAACCATGCCTTTATAAATAGGAATATGATACAATAAAGTTCATACAACAATCATCACATGATTTTCTCTAGGGCTTTCACTAACACACACACCATGTTATCTACAATATAATGTATTATACAATATTGCATAACCATAAAAAATGCAAACAATGATCATGTGATTCTTATTTCAAAAATAAAGATGTTCATACAAAAGATAGACTTTTCAATATACATCCCTACAATCTCTCACTTATACTAAAAGACTATGTTATTGTTAGTGAAAGCCCTAGAGCCAATCATATGATGATTGTTGTATGGGCTTTATTGTATCATATTACTATTTATAAAGGCATGGTTATTATATTTACTTGTATTGGTGCCAAATAACTAAATATAATAATGTCCTTGAGTAGTAGGTTCTTATCTATATCAATCGATTGGTTGAATCGATAATGAGATGATATAGAGAACACTACTCTTAATCATTCCTAGTCGAGTATTAAAATTCAGGGACAATGTTAATGCATAGAGACTAGCATGTAGGTCAACAAGATGACTTGATCTCACAAGTCATGGATATGAGATATCAAGTTGACACATGGGTATGCATTGGAGAATGTATACTGAATGACCCGCCATGAGAAAGTATCATGGATCGTTATATGAGTGTCATATACTTTCTCATGTGGCTATTAGTATGACTATTAGTCCTTAGACCTGAAGTCACCATGGTTCCCTACATAAGGAGTTGCATACTTTGGCTTCGTCAAACGTCACCCGTAAATGGGTGGACTATAAAGGCGATTACTGGGTATGTAACGAATTATGCGGAGGGATGTGAGTGATGTAGATGGGATCTATCCCTCCTATATGACGGGGGTGACATCGATATTCTTGATAGAGTGAGACCACGAAGTGCATGGCCATGCCCAAATGAGTCAATATGAGATATTGAGCTCATTTGATTAGAGTGAGTCTACTTGGAGTTTAAGATTTAGATTGTACCGAGGATGACACGGTCTATGCCTCGATTGGTCAATCTAGATGTCAAGGATAGAGGGACATTGTCACATATTGTGCGAGTCACAATTAGTAGTCACAAAGGTGATGTTGGAGCTCAACATTCTTGTAACTTGGGTAGCAATGATGTGTTGCTAGATACCGCTCATTGCTTATGTTCCTAAATCGGTTTAGGGACATTGCCAACGTTACAAGAACCTATAGGGTCACACACACAAGAGCAATTAGATGGAGATTAGGTTCATATGATGAACCTTGAGGATTAGGTTCATGGGATGAACCAAATTGGATTAAGAGTAATCCAAATTAGACTAATTGAGTTAGACTCAAGTTGATTCAAGTGTTGAATGAGTCTAATTGAGATTTGATTCATCAAATCAATTTAAATTAATTAACAGAGATTCATTATATTAAATTGACATGAGTCAAGTGGTTAGATTTGATCAACCATGGGAGATTAGAGGTCAAGTTTGACTTGACTTGAGAGGGAAGATGAAAGGTCAAGTTTGACTTGACCAAATGCCATGTCATGATGATGACTAGGCATGGCCGGCCAATGATGATGCTCCACATCATCATTGACTTTGTAAATTTGTGCCACCTCATGAGGGAGACCAAGGGACATGGGAGTTACATGCATGCATGTAACTCCCTCTCCTTGAAGTGGCCGGCCACTTTAGGGGTTTCATTAGGTGAATTCATTTGATGAGTTACACTCATTACTTCATCTTCAACCTTGGAACCTTTCCTCTCAAGCTCTCCCTCTCCCATCCCTCTCTTTGGCCGAAATTCCTAAGGGAGTGCTAGCACACTCTATGGCATTTCTCTCCACCTATTGCTTGTGTGGATACCATAGAGGAGTGTGCACTTGACACTCTCGAGTTCCGGCGAACTTTTGGACGAGCGGGATAAGCGAAGGGCATCGCTACGAGGGTAACGTTCTAACCTCTTAGATCTAAGGTAGATCTAGGATTTTTGTAAACACATACATGTAATTATAATTTTTATACTTCACACGGATCCGTGGCCGGGGCTTCCGAGGTTTCCGCAACGCAAAAATGCGGTTTTTGCGGCTCGGAAAAACCCAACAGTTGTATCAGAGCCACGTGCGAAGCATGTATGTGATTCGTTTTTGTAGTTTTTATATTAGATATAAAAATTACAGATTTATATGTTTCTGTAAATTTTCTTATTTTATAGAGTTTTTGGGTATTTTTCTCGTAGAGTCGAAGCAACGAGTATTGGGACACTCGTAGGCTTCAACCGTCGAGAAAAACTCTCCGAATCGGCGAGTTCTCGCTTTAGGTTTTTGGGACAGCGACTTAAGTCACTGTAAGATCATTGTAGGGACACTCGCGAAGTTTATTTTGCGAGTAGGGGCACTGCCCCTATCCCCGAAAGGGGCAGGTCCCGCGATCGCGCCCGGAAACCGCTTAGCGGGACCGTTTCGGAGGGGTGACTCATAAATTCAAAATAAATTAGGAAAAATTATAGAAATTTTCTGTAAAAATACATAATTTAGAATTATGTATAATTCTGTGATTGTCATGGCCCAATGGCCCCAATTTGATTGAATAAGTGTGTTGTAATTCATAATACGGCCTACGTGCCGTTTTGTGGTTGTGCGTGTTGTATAGTGTATGCGACCTGCGCGTCGTACCTCTTACTTTGAAATTCTAGTTGTAATTAGCTTTTTAGACTCGAATGTAACTCGAGTTTCATATTTGTAATGTACAAAATGGAGCGATGGAAAGTCCACTCGAAGACGAGATTACGAGAAGGGTGACGACGACACATGGCGGTCAAAGGAAGCGCTTGGAGAAGCCGCTAGCCTTAGGTTGACCGTCCGATCTTCTCATTGGCTTGAGAAGATCGTAGTAGGGCCATGACTATATCACATTTAATGATATATATATATATGTTGATATATATATATATATGTATATTTAATTGATTTTGCTTGTATGTATGTGATGCATGCTAGTAGAAAAATGTTTGTATGGATATGATGCATGCTAGGTTAATTATCTTGTATGTATATGATGCATGCTAGAATAATTAATGTATGTATATGATGCATGCTAATATAGGATAATGAAGGCCTAAATGCGTATAAGATACACATTACGATTAGATTAGATCATAATCGAATCAACTCGAAAATGCCTACCGAGCCTTGATACCCATCACTACCTCGATCATTTGTTGTTGTTGAATCTGCCAAAGCAGAGCAACGCATATTATCTTGGTAGGGTGCGGTGGGACAATCTTGGTCCCGCCTATCACGACTCGGGTTAGAGTAAGCTCAATTAGATTGAGCAAAACTAGTTAACTCAATTTGATCGAGTAGAACTATAGGCATATTCCAATCGTTGGAAAGATAGGTTAAGATCGCATTTACACTAAATCTTGGGCGATTTAGCCAAAGCTAACTCAAGGTCTTTTGTAAATGTGGGTCTTAATTCTATAAACAACAGTTGCATAGAGATGTAATCGGTAATGTGTTACCCACCGATTGTACTAAGTCTTGGGCGATTTAGCCAAAGCTAACTCAAGGCTTAGTATGATGTGGATCTTGTCCCGCAAGAATTATAGCTAGTTTGTTTGAATCTAATAATGTGGTTTGACCACATCCATAACTCGATTCTACAAAATTCCTATAATTCAGTGGGAGCATCATTTGATTAAAGGCCTAATTAAATGATAAAAGGAATATGATATTAATCCTCTGCATTGTATGTTGTAGATTAGTATGTCAACAAACACGAACACTCTCTCTCTGCGATCTGTCCTTGAGAAGGACAAACTCAATGGAGCAAATTTTCTGGACTGGTACAGGAACCTGAGAATTGTTCTCACCCAAGAAAGGAAGCTGTACGTCCTGGAGCAGCCCATTCCGGAGGCACCTCCTGCCAATGCCTCGCGAGCTGACAAAGATGCTTACAAGAAGCATCAAGATGATGCATTAGATGTGTCATGTCTAATGCTCGCGACCATGAACTCTGAGCTTCAGAAGCAACAAGAGTTCATGAATGCTTATGATATGGTTGGACATCTTCGTCAACTATATCAAGGACAAGCTAGGCATGAGAGATATGAAGTCTCTAAGGCATTATTTGGGTCCAAAATGCAAGAAGGGACTCCCGTAGGTACATATGTACTCAAGATGATTGGGTACGTAGAAAACCTACAAAGGCTAGGATTCCCACTTGGCCAAGAGCTGGCCACTGACCTAATCTTGCAATCTTTGCCACAAGCCTTCAATCAATTTGTCATGAATTATAACATGAATGAAATTGATAAGCCATTGCCTGAAATGCTCAGCATGTTGAGAAGCTATGAGCTTAACCTTAAGAAGGGTAAATCTGACACCATTTTGATGGTGCAGAAGAAGAAAGGCAAGGGCAAGCCTAAAGGTAAGGGAAAGTCCCAAGCCAAGGGCAAAGGCAAAGAACTTAAACCCAAAGGAGGGGTAGCCAAGGAAGGGGCTTGCTTCTTCTTCAAGGAAGCAGGACACTGGAAGCGTAACTGCAAGGCATACCTGGAAGATCTTAAGAAGAAGAGAAGTGAGACTTCTACTTCAGGTATAAATGTTATAGAAGTCAATCTATCTATTTCTTTATCTTGGGTATTAGATACCGAATGTGCATCTCACATTTGTACCAATGTGCAGGGGCTGAGAAATAGCAGGGCATTGACAAAGGGCGAGGTGGACCTACGAGTAGGCAATGGAGCAAGGGTTCTTTCTTTATTCTTTGTAGGAACTTATGATCTATCTCTGCCCTCTGGGCTTGTACTAGAATTAGATGAATGTTGTTATGTGCCTGCCTTAACTAAGAACATCATTTCAGTTTCTTGTTTGGACAAGAAAGGTTTTTCATTTATAATAAAAAACAGATATTGTTCAGTTTATTTAAATGATATGTTCTATTGTAGTGCACCTCTAATGAACGAACTCTACTTTCTAGACTTAGAGAGCCCTATCTATAACATAAGTACCAAGAGGTTCAAGTCAAATGAGTTGAACCAAACCTATCTCTAGCATTGTCGCTTAGGTCACATAAATGAGAGTCGCTTATCTCAGCTCCATAAGGATGGGCTGCTAGACTCATTTGATTTTGAATCATATGAGACATGCGAGTCTTGCCTTTTAGGCAAGATGACCAAGACTCCCTTTAGTGGACATAGCGAAAGAGCAATTGTTAAGACTTATACATAGTGATGTATGTGGTCCTTTCAATGTTCTTTGCTAGAGGTGGTTACAGTGTACTTCATTACATTTTGATGACTTCTAGATATGGTTATGTGTATCTTATGACACATAAATCTGAATCCTTTGAAAAGTTCAAAGAATTCAAGAATGAAGTACAAAACCAGCTTGGCAAGAGTATTAAGATACTTCGATCAGATCGAGGTGGTGAATACCTTAGCCATGAGTTTCGTGACTATCTAGCTGAGTGTGGGATTCTATCCCAACTCACTCCTCCTGGAACACCACAGTGGAATGGTGTATCTGAAAGGAGGAATCGTACCCTATTGGATATGGTACGATCTATGATGAGTCACACAGATCTTCCTATATCCTTTTGGGGATATGCTCTGGACACAGTAGCCTTTACCCTTAACCGTTTACCATCCAAGGCTGTGGTAAAGACACCATATACGATATGGACAGGGAAAAATCCCAAGATGTCTTTTCTGAGGATTTGGGGTTGTGAGGCTTACGTTCGACGTCAAGTCTCAGACAAACTGGGACCAAAATTCGATAGGTGCTATTTTGTTGGATATCCCAAGGATACAAAGGGATATTACTTCTACATTCCCAGTCAGCACAAAGTGTTTGTGGCAAAGACTGGGGTTTTTCTAGAAAGGGATTTTGTTTCTAGAAAAACTAGTGGGAGTACCTTCGATCTTGAAGAAATTCAAGATAAGAACCATAGCACTGAAGCCTTGATGGAGGTTGAACAGGAACCACAAAGTGTTGTGGGTGATGAGGTTGTTGCACAAAGAGTTGTGGAACAACCACCTGTTCAAGTAGACCTACCTCTTCGTAGGTCTGATAGGGTACGTCGTCAGCCTGAGAGATACTCATTTCTCTTGTCTGACCATGATGACATTATGCTCATTGAGAATGAGCCTACCTCCTATCAGGAAGCTGTGATGAGCCCAGATTCTGAGAAATGGCTAGACGCCATTAGATCCGAGATGGAATCCATGTACACTAACCAAGTATGGACTTTGGTTGATCCACTTGAAGGGGTCAAACCCATTGGGTGTAAGTGGGTCTTTCGGAGAAAGACTGACATGGATGGACTTACGCATACCTATAAGGGCCGATTGGTGGCTAAAGGTTTCAAGCAAATTCATGGTATTGACTATGATGAAACCTTTTCTCCAGTGGCGATGTTTAAGTCCATTCGGATCTTGCTTGCTATTGCAGCATACCACGATTATGAGATCTGGCAGATGGATGTCAAAACTGCGTTTCTGAATGGAAACTTACTCGAGGATGTGTACATGACACAACCTGAGGGTTTTGTAGATCCACAGCATACTGGGAAGGTATGCAAGCTGCAAAGGTCCATTTATGGGCTAAAGCAAGCTTCTCGGAGTTGGAATCTTCGATTCGATGATGCGATCAAACAGTTTGGTTTCATCAAGAATGAAGATGAACCCTGTGTCTACAAGAGGGTTAATGGGAACACAGTTGTGTTCCTTGTATTGTATGTGGATGACATACTACTCATTGGGAATGACATCCCTTCGCTACAGTCTGTGAAGACTTGGCTGGGGGCGTGCTTCTCAATGAAGGACTTAGGTGAAGCAGCCTGTATTCTAGGCATCAAGATCTATAGAGATAGATCTAAGAGATTGCTTGGCCTAAGTCAGAGTACATACATTGACA
This sequence comes from Wurfbainia villosa, assembly GCA_025175895.1. NCBI lineage: Eukaryota > Viridiplantae > Streptophyta > Magnoliopsida > Zingiberales > Zingiberaceae > Wurfbainia > Wurfbainia villosa. The sequence continues at coordinate 33,144,543 of CM045995.1, forward strand.
CGGTATTACTTCGGTTTGCCATGCAGAATTCCAAGAAAGGACTTCTGCCGATGTCACATGGTGTGAGTCTTTCGAAGACTCAAAGTCCCTCTTCTAGAGAGGAGAGAGACCGCATGGATAAGATCCCTTACGCATCTGCTATAGGATCTATCATCATGTACGCCATCGTACTCGTCACGATGTCTCGTATGCTTTGAGCATGGCGAGTAGATACGATCGATCCGGTGGCGTCCATCGATAGCAGTCAAGAATATTCTTAAGTACTTGAGAAGGACTAAAGAATATTTCTTGATATTTGGAGGCGATGAGGAGCTAGCTGTAAAGGGTTACAGCGATGCCAGCTTCCAAACTGACCAGGATGATTACAGATCACAGTCAGGGTTCGTGTTTTGCTTGAAATGGTGGCACTGTGAGCTGGAAGAGTTCGAAGCAGGACACAGTTGCTGATTCTACAACAGAGGCCGAGTATATCGCTGCATCTGAGGCAGCAAAGGAGGCAGTTTGGATCCGCAAGTTCATTACTGAGCTTGGGGTGGTTCCTAGCATTGCAGATCCTATAGAGCTCTATTGTGACAACAATGGAGCGATTGCACAGGCTAAGGAACCTCGCTCACACCAGCGGACCAAACACATACTACGGCGCTTCCATCTCATTCGAGAGATCATCGATAGAGGAGATGTGAAGATTTGCAGAGTACCCACAGAGGCTAACATCGCAGATCCCTTGACCAAGTCTTTGGCACTGAAAAAGCATGATGGTCACACTAGGTCATTGGGTATTAGATACTACGGTGATTGGCACTAGTGCTAGTGGGAGATTGTTAGTGAAAGCCCTAGAGCCAATCATATGATGATTATTGTATGGGCTTTATTGTATCATATTACTATTTATAAAGGCATGGTTATTATATTTACTTGTATTGGTGCCAAATAACTAAATATAATAATGTCCTTGAGTAGTAGGTTCTTATTTATATCAATCGATTGGTTGAATCGATAATGAGATGATATAGAGAACACTACTCTTAATCATTCCTAGTCGAGTATTAACATTCAGGGACAATGTTAATGCATAGAGACTAGCATGTAGGTCAACAAGATGACTTGATCTCACAAGTCATGGATATGAGATATCAAGTTGACACATGGGTATGTATTGGAGAATGTATACTGAATTACCCGCCATGAGAAAGTATCATGGATCGTTATATGAGTGTCATATACTTTCTCATGTGGCTATTAGTATGACTATTAGTCCTTAGACCTGAAGTCACCATGGTTCCCTACATAAGGAGTTGCATACTTTGGCTTCGTCAAACGTCACCCGTAAATGGGTGGACTATAAAGGCGATTACTGGGTATGTAACGAATTATGCGGAGGGATGTGAGTGATGTAGATGGGATCTATCCCTCTTATATGACGGGGGTGACATCGATATTCTTGATAGAGTGAGACCACGAAGTGCATGGCCATGCCCAAATGAGTCAATATGAGATATTGAGCTCATTTGATTAGAGTGAGTCTACTTGGAGTTCAAGATTTAGATTGTACCAAGGATGACACGGTCTATGCCTCGATTGGTCAATCTAGATGTCAAGGATAGAGGGACATTGTCACATATTGTGAGAGTCACAATTAGTAGTCACAAAGGAGATGTTGGAGCTCAACATTCTTGTAACTTGGGTTGCAATTATGTGTTGCTAGATACCGCTCATTGCTTATGTTCCTAAATCGGTTTAGGGACATTGCCAACATTACAAGAACCTATAGGGTCACACACATAAGAGCAATTAGATGGAGATTAGGTTCATATGATGAACCATGAGGATTAGGTTCATGGGATGAACCAAATTGGATTAAGAGTAATCCAAATTAGACTAATTGAGTTAGACTCAAGTTGTTTCAAGTGTTGAATGAGTCTAATTGAGATTTGATTCATCAAATCAATTTAAATTAATGAATAGAGATTCATTATATTAAATTGACTTGAGTCAAGTGGTTAGATTTGATCAACCATGGGAGATTAGAGGTCAAGTTTGACTTGACTTGAGAGGGAAGATGAAAGGTCAAGTTTGACTTGACCAAATGCCATGTCATGATGATGACTAGGCATGGCCGGCCAATGATGATGCTCCACATCATCATTGACTTTGTCAATTGGTGCCACTTCATGAGGGAGACCAAGGGACATGGGAGTTACATGCATGCATGTAACTCCCTCTCCTTGAAGTGGCCGGCCACTTTAGGGGTTTCATTAGGTGAATTCATTTGATGAGTTACACTCATTACTTCATCTTCAACCTTGGAACCTTTCCTCTCAAGCTCTCCCTCTCCCATCCCTCTCTTTGGCCGAAATTCCTAAGGGAGTGCTAGCACACTCTAAGGCATTTCTCTTCACCTATTGCTTGTGTGGATACCATAGAGGAGTGTGCACTTGACACTCTCGAGTTCCGGCAAACTTTTGGACGAGCGGGATAAGCGAAGGGCGTCGCTACGAGGGTAACGTTCTAACCTCTTAGATCTAAGGTAGATCTAGGATTTCTGTAAGCACATACATGTAATTATAATTTTTATACTTCGCACGGATCCGTGGCCGGGGCTTCCGAGGTTTCCGCAATGCAAAAAAGCTGTTTTTGCGGCTCGGAAAAACCCAACAGTGGTATCAGAGCCACGTGCGAAGCATGTATGTGTTTCGTTTTTGAAGTTTTTATATTAGATATAAAAATTACAGATTTATATGTTTCTGTAAATTTTCTTATTTTATAGAATTTTTGGGTATTTTTCTCGTAGAGTCGAAGCAACGAGTGTTGGGACACTCATAGGCTTCAACCGTCGAGAAAAACTCTTCGAATCGGCGAGTTCTCGCTTTAGGTTTTTGGGACAGTGACTTAAGTCGCTGTAAGATCATTGTAGGGACACTCGCGAAGTTTATTTTGCGAGTAGGGGCGCTGCCCCTATCCCCGAAAGGGGCCATGTCCCGCGATCGCGCCCTGAAACCGCTTAGCGGGACCATTTCGGAGGGGTGACTCATAAAATCAAAATAAATTAGAAAAAATTATAGAAATTTTTTGTAAAAATACATAATTTAGAATTATGTATAATTCTGTGATTGTCATGGCCCAATGACCCCAATTTGATTGAATAAGTGTGTTGTAATTCATAATACGGCCTGCGTGCCGTTTTGTGGTTGTGCGTGTTGTATAGTGTATGTGACCTGCACATCGTACCTCTTACTTTGAAATTCTAGTTGTAATTAGTTTTTTAGACTCGAATGTAACTCGAGTTTCATATTTGTAATGTACAAAATGGAGCGGTGGAAAGTCCACTCGAAGACGAGATTACGAGAAGGGTGACGACGACACATGGCGGTCAAAGGAAGCGCTTGGAGAAGTCGCTAGCCTTAGGTTGACCGTCCGATCTTCTCATTGGCTTGAGAAGATCGTAGTAGGCCCATGACTATATAACATTTAATGATATATATATATGTTGATATATATATATGTATATTTAATTGATTTTGCTTGTATGTATGTGATGCATGCTAGTAGAAAAATGTTTGTATGTATATGATGCATCCTAGGTTAATTTTCTTATATGTATATGATGCATGCTAGAATAATTAATGTATGTATATGATGCATGCTAATATAGGATAATGAAGGCCTAAATGCGTATAAGATACACATTACGATTAGATTAGATCATAATCGAATCAACTCGAAAATGCCTACCGAGCCTTGATACCCATCACTACCTCGATCATTTGTTGTTGTTGAATCTGCCAAAGCAGAGCAACGCATATTATCTTGGTAGGGTGCGGAGGGACAATCTTGGTCCCGCCTATCACGACTCGGGTTAGAGTAAGCTCAATTAGATTGAGCAAAACTAGTTAACTCAATTGGATCGAGTAGAACTATAGGCATATTCCAATCGTTGGAAAGATAGGTTAAGATCGCATTTACACTAAATCTTGGGCGATTTAGCCAAAGCTAACTCAAGGTCTTTTGTAATTGTGGGTCTTAATCCTATAAACAAGAGTTGCATAGAGATGTAATCGGTAATGTGTTACCCACCGATCGTACTAAGTCTTGGGCGATTTAGCCAAAGCTAACTCAAGGCTTAGTATGATGTGGATCTTGTCCCGCAAGAATTATAGCTAGTTTGTTTGAATCTAATAATGTGGTTTGACCACATCCATAACTCGATTCTACAAAATTCCTATAATTCAGTGGGAGCATCATTTGATTAAAGGCCTAATTAAATGATAAAAGGAATATGATATTAATCCTCTGCATTGTATGTTGTAGATTACTATGTCAACAAACACGAACACTCTCTCTCTGCGATCTGTCCTTGAGAAGGACAAGCTCAATGGAGCAAATTTCCTGGACTGGTATAGGAACCTGAGAATTCTCACCCAAGAAAGGAAGTTGTACGTCCTGGGCGAGCACGACATTCGAGGCACCTCACGCGCCAATGCCTTTGCGGTGACAAAGATGCTTACAAGAAGCATCAAGATGATGCATTAGATGTGTCATGTCTAATGCTCGCGACCATGAACTCTGAGCTTCAGAAGCAACACGAGTTCATGAATGCTTATGATATGGTTGGACATCTTCGTCAACTATATCAAGGACAAGCTAGGCATGAGAGATATGAAGTCTCTAAGGCATTATCTGGGTCCAAAATGCAAGATGGGACTCCCGTAGGTACATATGTACTCAAGATGATTGAGTACGTAGAAAACCTACAAAGGCTGGGATTCCCACTTGGCCAAGAGCTGGCCACTGACCTAATCTTGCAATCTTTGCCACAAGCCTTCAATCAATTTGTCATGAATTATAACATGAATGAAATTGATAAGCCATTGCCTGAAATGCTCAGCATGTTGAGAACTGCTGAGCTTAACCTTAAGAAGGGTAAATCTGACACCATTTTGATGGTGAAGAAGAAGAAAGGCAAGGGCAAGCCTAAAGGTAAGGGAAAGTCCCAAGCCAAGGGCAAAGGCAAAGAACTTAAACCCAAAGGAGGGGTAGCCAAGGAAGGGGCTTGCTTCTTCTTCAAGGAAGCAGGACACTGGAAGCGTAACTGCAAGGCATACCTGGAAGATCTTAAGAAGAAGAGAAGTGAAACTTCTACTTCAGGTATAAATGTTATAGAAGTCAATCTATCTATTTCTTCATCTTAGGTATTAGATACCGGATGTGCATCTCACATTTGTACCAATGTGCAGGGGCTGAGAAATAGCAGGGCATTGACAAAGGGCGAGGTGGACCTACGAGTAGGCAATGGAGCAAGGGTTGCTGCTGTTGCTGTAGGAACTTATGATCTATCTCTGCCCTCTGGGCTTGTACTAGAATTAGATGAATGTTGTTATGTGCCTGCATTAACTAAGAACATCATTTCAGTTTCTTGTTTGGACAAGAAAGGTTATTCATTTATAATAAAGAACAAATATTGTTCAGTTTATTTAAATGATATGTTCTATTGTAGTGCACCTCTAATGAACGGACTCTAATTATAGACTTAGAGAGCCCTATCTATAACATAAGTACAAAGAGGTTCAAGTCAAATGAGTTGAACCAAACCTATCTCTGGCATTGTCGCTTAGGTCACATAAATGAGAGTCGCTTATCTCAGCTCCATAAGGATGGGCTGCTAGACTCATTTGATTTTGAATCATATGAGACATGCGAGTCTTGCCTTTTAGGCAAGATGACCAAGACTCCCTTTAGTGGACATAGCGAAAGAGCAACAGATTTGTTAGGACTTATACATAGTGATGTATGTGGTCCTTTCAATGTTGCTGCTAGAGGTGGTTACAGGTACTTCATTACATTTACTGATGACTTCAGTAGATATGGTTATGTGTATCTTATCACACATAAATCTGAATCCTTTGAAAAGTTCAAAGAATTCAAGAATGAAGTACATAACCAGCTTGGCAAGAGTATTAAGATACTTCGATCAGATCGAGGTGGTGAATACCTTAGCCATGAGTTTCGTGACTATCTAGCTGAGTGTGGGATTCTATCCCAACTCACTCCTCCTGGAACACCACAGTGGAATGGTGTATCTGAAAGGAGGAATCGTACCCTATTGGATATGGTACGATCTATGATGAGTCACACAGATCTTCCTATATCCTTTTGGGGATATGCTCTGGACACAGTAGCCTTTTCCCTTAACCGTGTACCATCCAAGGCTGTGGTAAAGACACCATATATGATATGGACAGGGAAAAATCCTAAGTTGTCTTTTATGAGGATTTGGGGTTGTGAGGCTTACGTTCGACGTCAAGTCTCAGACAAACTGGGACCCAAATTCGATAGGTGCTATTTTGTTGGATATCCCATGGATATAAAGGAATATTACTTCTACATTCCCAGTCAGCACAAAGTGTTTGTGGCAAAGACTGGGGTTTTTCTAGAAAGGGATTTTGTTTATAGAAAAACTAGTGGGAGTACCTTCGATCTTGAAGAAATTCAAGATAAGGACCATAGCATTGAGGCCTTGATGGAGGTTGAACAGGAACCACAAAGTGTTGTGGGTGATGAGGTTATTGCATAAAGAGTTGTGGAACAACCACCTGTTCAAGTAGACCTACCTCTTCGCAGGTCTGATAGGGTACGTCGTCAGCCTGAGAGATACTCATTTCTCTTGTCTGACCATGATGACATTATGCTCATTGAGAATGAGCCTACCTCCTATCAGGAAGCTGTGATGAGCCCAGATTCTGAGAAATGGCTAGACGCCATTAGATCTGAGATGGAATCCATGTACACTAACCAAGTATGGACTTTGGTTGATCCACCTGAAGGGGTCAAACCCATTGGGTGTAAGTGGGTCTTTAGGAGAAAGACTGACATGGATGGACTTACGCATACCTATAAGGGCCGATTGGTGGCTAAAGGTTTCAAGCAAATTCATGGTATTGACTATGATGAAACCTTTTCTCCAGTGGCGATGTTTAAGTCCATTCGGATCATGCTTGCTATTGCAGCATACCACGATTATGAGATCTAGCAGATGGATGTCAAAACCGCATTTCTGAATGGAAACATACTCGAGGATGTGTACATGACACAACCTGAGGGTTTTGTAGATCCACAGCATACTGGGAAGGTATGCAAGCTGCAAAGGTCCATTTATGGGCTAAAGCAAGCTTCTCGGAGTTCGAATCTTTGATTCGATGATGCGATCAAACAGTTTGGTTTCATCAAGAATGAAGATGAACCCTGTGTCTACAAGAGGGTTAATGGGAACACAGTTGTGTTCCTTGTATTTTATGTGGATGACATACTACTCATTGGGAATGACATCCCTTCGCTACAGTCTGTGAAGACTTGGCTGGGGACGTGCTTCTCAATGAAGGACTTAGGTGAAGCAGCCTGTATTCTAGGCATCAAGATCTATAGAGATAGATCTAAGAGATTGCTTGGCCTAAGTCAGAGTACATACATTGACACGGTATTACTTCGGTTTGCCATGCAGAATTCCAAGAAAGGACTTCTGCCGATGTCACATGGTGTGAGTCTTTCGAAGACTCAAAGTCCCTCTTCTAGAGAGGAGAGAGACCGCATGGATAAGATCCCTTACGCATCTGCTATAGGATCTATCATGTACGCCATCTTTGTGTACTCCGATGTCTCGTATGCTTTGAGCATGGCGAGTAGATACGGTCAGATCGGTGGCGTCCTTTGGATAGCGATCAAGAATATTCTTAAGTACTTGAGAAGGACTAAAGAATATTTCTTGATATTTGGAGGCGATGAGGAGCTAGCTGTAAAGGGTTACAGCGATGCCAGCTTCCAAACTGACCAGGATGATTATAGATCGCAGTCAGGGTTCGTGTTTTGCTTGAATGGTGGCGCTGTGAGCTGGAAGAGTTCGAAGCAGGACACAGTTGCTGATTCTACAACAGAGGCCGAGTATATCGCTGCATCTGAGGCAGCAAAGGAGGCAGTTTGGATCCGTAAGTTCATTACTGAGCTTGGGGTGGTTCCTAGCATTGCAGATCCTATAGAGCTCTATTGTGACAACAATGGAGCGATTGCACAGGCTAAGGAACCTCGCTCACACCAGCGGACCAAACACATACTACGGCGCTTCCATCTCATTTGAGAGATCATCGATAGAGGAGATGTGAAGATTTGCAGAGTACCCACAGAGGCTAACATCGCAGATCCCTTGACCAAGGCTTTGGCACAGAAAAAGCATGATGGTCACACTAGGTCATTTGGTATTAGATACTACGGTGATTGGCACTAGTGCTAGTGGGAGATTGTTATTGAAAGCCCTAGAGCCAATCATATGATGATTGTTGTATGGGCTTTATTGTATCATATTCCTATTTATAAAGGCATGGTTATTATATTTACTTGTATTGGTACCAAATAACTAAATATAATAATGTCCTTGAGTAGTAGGTTCTTATCTATATCAATCGATTGGTTGAATCGATAATGAGATGATATAGAGAACACTACTCTTAATCATTCCTAGTCAAGTATTAACATTCAGGGACAATGTTAATGCATATAGACTAGCATGTAGGTCAACAAGATGACTTGATCTCACAAGTCATGGATATGAGATATCAAGTTGACATATGGGTATGCATTGGAGAATGTATACTGAATGACCCGCCATGAAAAAGTATCATGGATCGTTATATGAGTGTCATATACTTTCTCATGTGGCTATTAGTATGACTATTAGTCCTTAGACCTGAAGTCACCATGGTTCCCTACATAAGGAGTTGCATACTTTGGCTTCGTCAAACGTCACCCGTAAATGGGTGGACTATAAAGGCGATTACTGGGTATGTAACAAATTATGCGGAGGGATGTGAGTGAAGTAGATGGGATCTATCCCTCCTATATGACGGGGGTGACATCGATATTCTTGATAGAGTGAGACCACGAAGTGCATGGCCATGCCCAAATGAGTCAATATGAGATATTGAGCTCATTTGATTAGAGTGAGTCTACTTGGAGTTCAAGATTTAGATTGTACCGAGGATGACACGGTCTATGCCTCGATTGGTCAATCTAGATGTCAAGTATAGAGGGACATTGTCACATATTGTGAGAGTCACAATTAGTAGTCACAAAGGTGATGTTGGAGCTCAACATTCTTGTAACTTGGGTAGCAATGATGTGTTGCTAGATACCGCTCATTGCTTATGTTCCTAAATCGGTTTAGGAACATTGCCAACGTTACAAGAACCTATAGGGTCACACACATAAGAGCAATTAGATGGAGATTAGGTTCATATGATGAACCGTGAGGATTAGGTTCATGGGATGAACCAAATTGGATTAAGAGTAATCTAAATTAGACTAATTGAGTTAGACTCAAGTTGATTCAAGTGTTGAATGAGTCTAATTGAGATTTGATTCATCAAATCAATTTAAATTAATGAATAGAGATTCATTATATTAAATTGACTTGAGTCAAGTGGTTAGATTTGATCAACCATGGGAGATTAGAGGTCAAGTTTGACTTGACTTGACAGGGAAGATGAAAGGTCAAGTTTGACTTGACCAAATGCCATGTCATGATGATCACTAGGCATGGCCGGCCAATGATGATGCTCCACATCATCATTGACTTTGTCAATTGGTGCCACCTCATGAGGGAGACCAAGGGACATGGGAGTTACATGCATGCATGTAACTCCCTCTCCTTGAAGTGGCCGGCCACTTTAGGGGTTTCATTAGGTGAATTCATTTGATGAGTTACACTCATTACTTCATCTTCAACCTTGGAACCTTTCCTCTCAAGCTCTCCCTCTCCCATCCCTCTCTTTGGCCGAAATTCCTAAGGGAGTGCTAGCACACTCTAAGGCATTTCTCTCCACCTATTGCTTGTGTGGATACCATAGAGGAGTGTGCACTTGACACTCTCGAGTTCCGGCGAACTTTTGGACGAGCGGGATAAGCGAAGGGCGTCGCTACGAGGGTAACGTTCTAACCTCTTAGATCTAAGGTAGATCTAGGATTTCTGTAAGCACAAACATGTAATTATAATTTTTATACTTCGCACGGATCCGTGGCCAGGGCTTCCGAGGTTTCCGCAATGCAAAAAATCGGTTTTTGCGGCTCGGAAAAACCCAACAGTTATCCTCATACTGCCATACATCTAATTCCCCTTCCCTCCACATGCCTATCAAAGCTCTCACTAGAAGGGCCTTAGTGAAAAGGGTCTACCAAGTCATCCTCTGATGCAATCTAGGCGACAACAACTTCTACCTCCTTTATGATTTCTCGTATCTGGTAGTACTTGCGCTCTATGTGTTTACTTGCCTTATGAGCTCATGTTTCCTTTGAGTTTGCAACTGCACCATTATTATCACAATAAATTTGATAGTTCTGGGAAAACTAGGAATCACATCCAAGTCCATCAATAAGTTCCTGACCCACACAACTTCTTTGGCTGCCTCAGTGGCTGCACCATACTAAGCTTCCATTGTGGAGTCCGCCATGCATTTCTGCTTGACACTCCTCCAGACAATGGTTCCACCTCCCAAAGTAAACACAAAACCTGAGGTAGACTTACTGTTATCCTTATCTGATTGGAAGTCGGAATCCGTGTAACCCACAGGGAGTAATTGCTCTGCCCGATAAACCAACATATAATCCCTAGTCCTTCTCAGGTACTTCAATATATGCTTTACCGCAATCCAATGTCCATGTCCTGGATTACTCTGATATCTGCTGACCATGCCTACAGAAAAGCAGATATCTGGTCTCGTACATAGCATCGCATACATGAGGCTTCCTACTGCCGAAGCATAAGGAACCACCTTCATCTCCTCTATCTCCTCAGATGAACTAGGACACATCTCCTTAGATAAAGGAACTCCATGCCTGAAAGGTAGAAAACCCTTCTTGGAGTTCTGCATGCTAAAACGATCCATAATCGTGTCTATGTATGAAGCTTGGGATAAGCAGAACATCATTTTCCTGCGATCCCTTATAACCTTGATCCCAAGGATGTGTCCCACTTCTCCCAAGTCCTTCATATAAAATTGTTTTGACAACCATACCATTACGTCTGATGACACCTTGATATTGTTGCCAATTAATAAAATGTCATCTACGTATAGTAGAAGAAATACCCATACGTCTCCGTCACATCTCTTGTATACAAAAGATTCATCCGGACTTTGAATAAATCCATAAGACTGGATTATCTCATCAAAGTGGATGTTCCAAGACCTCGAAGCTTGCTTCAATCCATAAATGGACCGATTAAGCTTACCTACAAGATGCTCTTTGCCCTTAGCAATGAATCCCTCTAGTTGCTTCATATAGATGTTTTCATCAAGACTTCGATTAAGGAAAGCCATTTTGAAATCCATCAGCCACACCTCATAATCCATATGAGCTGCTATGCATAAGAGAATCCGGATAGACTTATGTATGGCTATCGGCGAAAAGGTCTCCTCATAATCGATACCCTCTTTCTGAGTATACCCCTTCGCAACAAGCCTCGCTTTGAAGGTCTCAACCTTCCCATCTATTCCTCTCTTTCTCTTGTAGATCCACTTGCATCCAATGGTTTTTACACCATCGGGTGGTTTTACTAGCTCCCAGAGCTGATTTGAATCCATAGATTCAATCTCAGCATTCATTGCACTTTGCCAAGATATTGCATCTTTATCTTGGATTGCCTCGTCATATGTCCAGGGATCAGGTTCATGTTCACCAGGGACCAAATCAGAAGATTCTCCCAAGAATATGAATCTATCAGGCTGTCTCACAACCCTCCCACTATGATGAGGTAGCACCTGTGTATCCTCTGTGACATGCGGTGCAGTGACATGTGGTATATCCTCTTGTACCGGTGGTACTAAAGAAGTGACTTCCCCTTTTAATTCCTCTAGAACAATTTTACTCTTGGGCTTATGGCTCATCATATAGCCTTCCTCTAAAAATCTAGCGTTCATGCTAACGATTACCCTCTGATCTCTAGGACTATAAAATAAACCATCCTTCATTCCTCTAGGATAGCCAACGAACATGCGTACTTCTGTACGAGGTTCCAACTTACCAGCATCTGCCTTCAGCACATGTGTTGGACTCTCCCATATCCGAATATGTCTTAGACTAGGCTTTCGCCCAGTCTACAACTTTGTGGGAGTAGAAGGCACTGATTTAGTTGGAACAAAGTTCAGAATGTACACCGGCGTATCTAGAGAATATCCCCAGAACGAATCTGGAAACTCAGAATAACTCATCATCGATCTAACCATTTCCATAAGAGTCTTATTCCTTCGCTCTGCTACACCATTCTGCTAGGGTGTGCCAGGTGCAGTCAATTGGGATTGAATCCCAGCCTCTGATAAGTAGTTCCTAAACTCTCCCAAGAGGTACTCACCACCACGATCAGATCGTAGTGTCTTGATACTTTTACCTTGACGTTTCTCCATATCAGCCTTGAATTCTTTGAACTTGTCAAAGCATTCAGACTTGCGGCGCATTAGGTAAATATATCCATATATTGAGTAATCATATATAAAAGAGACGAAATACTCAAAACCACCTCTAGCCTGGATAGACATAGGACCACACAAATCAGAATGAACCATTTCTAACACATCTTTGGCTCTATACCCCTTGGCCTTAAAAGGCCTCTTGGTCATCTTACCCTCCAAGCAAGATTCACAGGTTGGGAGATCCTCCACCACTAATGAACCCAAAGGTCCATCAGCTATCAACCTTTGAATTCTACTTAAGTTAATGTGACAAAGCCTAAGATGTCAAAGATATGTTTGGTTCATCTTCGAAGGTTCTTTTCTCTTATTGGAATTAGAAGATGTGTTATTAACTTCAATTTGCATCGTGGGAGATTTTGGTTCAAGTGTGTACAAATTTTCTATCAATGCACCCGAACAGATAGTGTCCCTATTCCTTCTTATAACAACTCTGTCATTAAAAGAAATAGAATATCCATCCATAAACTATTTAGAAACCGAAATTAAATTCTTTCTAAATAAGGGTACATAGGCAATTCTTAAGAACCAAAAGTTAATTTTTCTTAAAAGATAAATGAACATCTCCCACTGCAACAGCCGCCACCTTCGTGGAAACGCCCAAGTACACGATAATCTCCCCCTCAGCCTGTCGTCTGGTTTCCTAGAAGCCCTGCAAAGTATTGTAGACATGATTAGTGGCTCCCATATCTACACACCAGGTGTCGGTAGATAACACCGCTAAACATGTTTCAACGAATAGACCAAAAGATATACCTTTGTTCTTGCGGTTGGGGCAGTCCTTCTTCGAATGTCCAGTCTGCTTACAAGTGAGGCACTTGCCTTTTGGCTTCTTCACTCCTCCCTAAGTACCTCCCACCGGCTTCGCCCCTGTTTGTTTCTTTTTCTTCTTGCCTTTTGGCTCAGAAGTAGAAACCTTTTGGGTCACCATGGCATGCATCAGAGCACTCTGACGAAATAGCCCCTCTGCCGCCTGGAGTTCTGTCATAAGTTTCGCCAATGAATACAACCTCTTGTTCATGTTGTCGTTTAGGCCAAACTGCTCAAAACTCCTAGGTAGAGACAGGAGTACGATATCGACTTGGGTTTACCCATCGATCTCAGTTCCAAGGACCTCCACCTCATTCAAATGAGCCATCATCTGGAGAACATGATCCCTTATGGGTGTTCCCTCGATCATGGTGGTCGTCATCAAGTTTCTCATGGCTTCTTTCCTCGCAGCCCGATTTTGGTGTCCGAAAAGTTCCTTGAGATTGAGCATTATATCATAAGTAATGGGCATGGCTTGATGGTGATGTTGTACATTTGATATAGATGCCAAAAAGTAACACAGCGCCATCTCATCGGCCTTGACCCACTTATTAAAGCTCTATCTCTCCTTTTCCCCAGAATCATCTGCAGGTTTGGGAGGACACTCTTCAAAGAGTACATATTTGTATTCCTCAGCAGTCAAGACAATGTCTAGATTCCTCTTCCAATCAACATAGTTGGGTCCAATATGTTTGTTCTCTTTTAGTATCACAGCAAGTGGGTTGAAAGTAATTTTGAAAGAAAACCTAAGAATCACATAAATCAAAACATTAGATTTCAAAAAATTATTGATTCCTCAAACAATAAAATTTTAAAATCAACCAACACCTCAAAACACCGAGAATATCGTATGCCATGATAGTGTGGATGTATACGAATTCTACATTTGTAAGAGGAGGTTTTACCCATTAATTTTACTATCTTGTCAACCTAACTTTTTGACAAGTAAAATTAATAGTTGGTTCCTCTTTGGCCCTACAAATAAAAGCAGTGACTCCGATGGGGAGGATACTTATATTTGTATCTAAGTGTTCACCATTACTCGGTACCAAGGTAATTATCTCGGGTTATGTGCCTTCCGATGGGGAAGTGCACACGCTCCTTGATAATTCCCTATAACCATATTTGACCTTGTGATATGCAAACAAACTCATCCGATGGGGAGGAAGGCACTCAGAGCCGACGTATAAGTTTGTTTGCATCACATGTCAAATCGTAATGGAGGCCGTGGGAATAAAAAAATTCCCTCTCCCACTTAGTAATTTGAAATTGAGGAATTTTCCTAGCCTATAACATGCATATATAAAAAAACCAATAAATATGAAAAATAAATTATTTTCCAACTATTATGACTTTTGTCTTCAATATGTCTCCCGTCGCATCGCCATCTCGTCCGCTCCTCCTACGCCGTGTACGAGCCATCTGGAGATCCGAGCCGACTAAAACCTATTTTAATTTACATCCATCGATCCTATACTCCACGAGGCAGTGTACATGAAATCTAGATCGAAAGTAAAATAAAATAAAGAGTGGCTAAACAATGTCGTATCTAATTTATAAAAAATCAAATACTAGCCTCGTCAACCCCGAGGATTCAACAAAATATACACTTACAATCACATACATACATATGGCCATAATAGTCGGATCTTATGCCTGCAACCAAAGAGTTAAACTACGCATATCCTACGATTATCCGGCACATATAATATATGAAAAGTGCATAAAAATTAACCGAATCCTAAACACACAAAACCGAAAACCTTGGCTCTGATACTAATTGAAGGGTTTTGCTTATCGAGTGCGTGAGGGGAAACTTCGCTTCCCACTTCACCTCGGTCGTTTGTTCATGGCGATCCCATCGATGTCCCCGGATTAAAAAAAAAATAATCCTAGACACAAGGGATTGCCCAAACAACCAAGTCATCGTCGTGCTATTCGTTTAGAGAGGTTACTTGAACAAACTCATTGTTCAAGCGACCATCCTCTATTCTACGAGTAGCCATGGAATAGACGATGTATGGATCGCCAGATTCTGTATTTATGATCGGGATCCAAGTATTATTTAGCCACAAACAGAATATTACATGTTCATAATTGAAAAACAAAAACAAACATGTTACAAAAGAGAATGAAGAATAGGTATACCTCTCGATCTTCTAATGTATGACCTTCCTCCTTTCGGACATTGTGTGGGCGACGATCTACAAAAAGTTGAAGCTCCTAGATCGCAATTCTTCCTTCCTTGCTCTTCCAAAGCAAGAGGAAGAATAGAAACAAGGTTCTTCTCCTTCCTATAGCCAACCAACAAGCAACCAAGGGAAACCTAGCCGCCGACTAAGAAGGAAGAGGAGATTGAGAGTGGACGGCCAAAAGCTTCAAGGGAGGACCCTAAACCTTTGTTCCACCGGCCATGGAGAAGGAGAGGACTTGTTTTGGACACCGTCCATGGGATGGAAGGAACTCCAAGGGTGCCGGCAGCTTGGGGAAGAAGAAAAACACAAGGAAAAATTTCCTTATTAGGTGCCGTCCAAGCCCAAACCCTAGTTCCTATGCCTTGCCGCCAACTTCCAAAACCCTAGCTTCTCTTGAATTAATCTCCACACCAACCCCTTGCCCTCCTTTTATAGAGTTAGGGATAATCCTCCTTTTAATCTCCACCATTGGTTCTAGGGATTTAATTTCAACCGTCGGATCTCGAGATTTAATCTCAACCGTCGGATCTTAGAGATTTAATCTCTACCTTTGGATCTAGAGTTTTGTTTCTATCCATTGGATCTAAGCTTCATGAGGTGTTAAAAGGCTACATTAGGGACCATGAGGAGGAGTTGGATCTTGGCCACCCATGGATCAAGCCCACATAAAGTCCGATCCACTAATGATAATCCAATCCACTAAAGGATTATCATTGATTTACCTCACTAACCCCCATAAGATAATATAGGCTCCATATACTATTTGTACATTTTCTCCCAGTGTTTAAGATCTCGAATGTCCGTCGATTAATTAATTTACTGATCATTAATTAATCAATATCTATCTCCATGAGTAGTACAACTCAACCTTTTCATCATGCCGGACCAAGTCCACCTGCAGGTTTACATGATGAACCTTATGAGCTCCTCAAGGGGAAATCATCATCCTAATATATAGGACACGGTTTCCTCCTATAATCAATGGCACACCATATAAATAATATCATCTCCCAACTTACCGAGCCTATCGATTTAATCTATAAATCTCGCCCATTGGTAAATCAAAGAGATGAATGCTAAGTATATGTGTCTGTTATTATATCGGGATTAAGAGCATGTACTAAATAATATCTGAGGTCCGATTCGATTATGTAGTTAGCAATAAATTGAATCACCTCTAAGTCGGTCCTGCTCAATACACACAAAGGGTACTAGTGTGATTCTATGGTCAAGACAAACCAATACCAAATCACACTACAACCATTCCGATGGTTTGTCCAAAGTCATCTCGGTTGTGAGCCTTTACTTATACTTTACAAGGAGCCGATAACATGATCTCTCGTGTGATACCACACACCCTGTTATCTACAATGTAAAGTATTAAACAATATTGCATAACCATAAAAAATGCAAACAATGATCATGTGATTCTTATTTCAAAAATAAAGATGTTCGTACAAAAGATAGACTTTTCAATATACATCCCTACAATGGAGGCTTAAACGACACATATCTTATCATAATTATCCCATAATTAAGGTAAGAACAACCTAGAAAATTTTTATAAGAAAATTCTCCAAAAAAGTAGAACTATGACATGACCGTGTGTCATAGACACGACCGACCGTGCCAAAAAGGCACGATCGTGCCAGGGCACACGGCTGCCTGTGTGTCCTTATGGGCACAACTAAATTTTTGCCATTCTTTCGGCCAGAGCAAGGCACAACCCGAGCCAAGTTATGCATGGTTGTGTGAGGCTCTATATTTGTCCATTTGACTTTGTTTAGTTGTGATATCGTCGTGCTAAGTCCAACAAAGCAACATGAGGTTCCATAGCCTCCGTTTTGCACCCCCTTGCTCGGATCCAACAAGACATATCTGCTCTCAACGAGAATCTTATTCTCAGAATTGTTTTACATCTCGAGATCACCCATAGTGCGTGTGACCCAATTGGTTCCCTATTATGTTGGTCATTCATAATTAACCCCTTAATTATGAATAGATCATAACTTGTACCTAGCAGTACATCATGACCCCCAATTGACCGGAAAGTTTAAATCTACTCTAGAACATTTTTGAACTCTTCAACAGCTTCAGTTGTTCATAGCTTGTTCCTTTCACTTTTCCTAGATCCACTTGGTTGAGGACATGGTCTAGGTGTTCGTCCCCACTAGGCTGACTACGTTACACCTAGCCCAAGTTAGTTTCCTTATCCTATAGATTAAAGTTACTCCTACATGTTCCCAAGAAGACCACCTTCTTAATATTTTTACTCTGGTCAGAGAATTCTGAATAACAATCCTAACAAGAGGCCTAGGGTATACATCTCCTTTATAAAGGCTGGTGACTCCTCTACTAGCTATTCAAACACCTTCAATCACTTTGACTCATACCCAATCATCCCAAAGTTACACCTACTATGTAGATGGATGTGAAGAAGTCAAAGTACAAGGCTCCATGATGATGGTGACTTGAATACTTCAAGTCTAAGGAAGCTCGCACTCAAGCTGCAATGAGATCTTCAACGACATATAGAACCATATGAAGTCTCATAACATGTCACTCAAATCAACTAGTTACCATAACAAGCATCCATATATTCACTCTCAGCATCCCTATGCTTCCATTCAGTGAGTAGCAAATGCTTGGATAAACCAAGGAGCATAACATGTGCTAGTTCACATAATTGATGATGTCCAATCTCATCAATTCATCAACTAGGGATAGTTTCAATACTTGCATATTTAAACATGATGAGATTATTGGTGCTGAGGTACCAGATAATCGAACCTAGGTTTTGATCATGGCAAAGGCTCAAAGTTAAGGTGTTATCTTTTTCTCATAAGCTACTCTTGAGTGTGTAGAAATATTTAAATTGAGCTGAAGGTCGGCGACACCCGAAGAATCTCGAGTCGAGAACCATGGTGGTCAGCTGATACCAGGAGAACTTCGGATGGAGTCAAAGAACCCAGGTGAAGATCGGAAGCTAAGCAACAAGTCGCAAAGGACCAAAGGTATGCACGAGTGTGGAGTAAAGGTGAGGTAGGGTCCTCTGTCTGGGGATGACCTTAGGTGGCGATCCGACTAAGACTTCCAATGGAAGGTCTAGGTCAAGATCGGACGATAAGTGGCCATCAAATTTATCTTTACTCTTGTGTTTGTGCTAACTCTTTGTTACTATTGAATAACCAAGATGGCAGTCGACTGTTGGCTATTAGCAGTCAAATGTTGGTAGCATCAGTTGACTACTATTCAAACTCTCCACTTCGATGAAGGTCATATAGGATCCCCTTATCTTGGGGGTGAGGTGTCCATTTGGATCAGATCTGGATCTCAACATTCAAGGGCTTCAAGGGCTATAAAAGAAGGGGCATTTCACCCCTTTAGGTCATCTCAATTGCTCTCAAAGTGCTCTCACAATGCCGAAGGTCTACGACAATGCTACGCTGCCACTATGTCGATGTCATTATGAGTTTCACACTTCTAACATCGGTAGTCTTCTATTTTAATTGTCTTACCTTTTGTATTCGATCTTCCTTTATCGTGTTTTCATTGTAAAGTGGATAGGTGGGATTTGTTGGTGCAATCGCCTAGGACTTGAGTTTGACTTGAACAATATTTTGATGTTAGACAAAATGTTTGATTTGGGATTGTCATGGGAAGTCCAACAAGGGTTGGCCACATAAATCCAAGTGTGTAGCCTTGGTTGTGAAAAGTCCAACCATGGGGCTTGGTGTTGGGAAAGTCCAACATGGGTTGGCCATGTAAGTCCAAGTGTGTAGCCATGGCGGTGAAAGTCCAAGCATAAGGCTTGGTGTGGGAAGTCTTGAGGACTTGGCAAGTTCACTAAGCTCGGGGTCCTTGAGTCAGTGAAGGATGAAATTGTGAAGTCGTGCACTAGGTGCATCTGAGGGACCATCGGACGGGGAGCGAATGGAGTGAGTCCCAAGGGAAGCATACTTTGAGGGTAAGAGATGCGAAGGATGGCATTGCGAAGTCGTGCGCTTGGTGCATTCGATGGACATAGGCCGAGGGAAGAGAACTTTGATGGGGAACTCCATGAGAGGATGAGGTGGACTTGGCCAAGTGGCTAAGACTGAGTGTCAGATGCTCAAACGTGGTGTTTGATGGTTTACTCTACGGTCAGATGGTCAAACAACTTGGTGTTTGATGTTTTACCCGATATCAGACGACTAGTATAGGTACTAGTCTACTATTCTATGTCTATTGGACTCGACCGGTGTTCGACTGACCAGGTTCTGGCCGAACAGTCGACTGTCGACACCATCAGTCGATTGATCAGGGTGAATTCAGGCACAAAAGCTTCTCCAGTCGAGTGATTGCGGCGATCACTCGACTGATGGGCTCATCAGTTGATTGATGGGCATGATCAGTCGACTGATGATGGATCGGCTGGAATTTGGCCAGTGCGAATCAAGTCGTTGTGAGACAACTACTGCAGGACCAGTCGACTAATGGTCACGATCAGTCAACTGATGGGCGTGGAATTAGCTCGATGCAGGTTATAAATGGAGCTCGAGATGGAGGATTTTGCCAAGGTTTTTTTGGAGATATTAAAGGGGAATTGCTGCTGCATTACAGTCCTTCAAGAGCAAACCAAAGCAAGCAACAAGCAAGTGATCAAAGCGATGTTTTGTAAAGTGTTCTTTACTTATATTTCTTCTTGTATTTGTATTTGCTTGCATTACTTAGTGTAATTTCTTGTACGAGGTTTCTACACCTCCGACATGTTGTCGAGAAGGATTATTGTTAGTGTTGTGCACATAACACGAGCTCGTTGAGCTCACCCCGTGGAGTACGAACCCTAAGGTTTTGAACCTCATATATTGTGTGTCGTATGCTTGTATTCTTGTTGTGTTTTCATTATTGTATATTTCGCTTTGCTAACGAGAATTGTAGACAAGCGATATGCGACGAACGATCGACTTCCACCGTACACTCGAATTGGGCTATTCACCCCCCTCTAGCCGCCCATCGATCCTCCAACAAGTGGTATAAGAGCGAGGAGCTTGTTGCGGACTCATCGCCAACACAAGCACGACAAGATGTCCGATTTGAACCTCCAATCACAAAAATTCGAAGGGGATTTTCAATGGTGGAAAAGAAAAATGGAGGTATATCTCAAAATCAATTTTGATATATTTATAATTCTAGAAAATGGTTTCGAAATGTCTGGGGATGAAGACAATAGCCAAATTGAAAAGACGAGATGGAACAAGGACCAAATCAAAATTTTCAAGACAAATCTCAAGATAATCAAATTGCTAAGTGATTTGATTCCTAACCATATTTTGTCTAGATTAGGCAATTATAGGAATGCTAAGGACCTATGGGACAAGGTAGTCAAATTTCATGAAGAGCCCACATTGGTCCATGAGAAGGAAGCCGAGGAAGAATGCCCATCAACTTCCGGATCTGAGGATGTCGAAGAATCGCCATCTACATTTGAAGATGTGGATGACTTGGTGGAATCCTCCACCTCTAGTATTGAGGCGAGGAGAGGCCATCCATGTCGGAACAAGATCAAGATGAAGCATCTACATCCGGGAGAAGTGATGATCAAGAGGCTTCCACCTCCCTAGGTAACTGATGCATTATAATTAAAGATAGAAAACACATCATATGCTTTGAGTGTAGGGAAACTGGGCATTACAAGAGAAAATGGCCAAAATTGGCTAAAAAGAAGGTACCGACATCAAAAGTCAACAAAAAGTCAAAGGATGTTGGAGTCCTCGATAGAAAGAGGAAAGAGCACATTGTGTGCTTCAAATGAAACCAAAGAGGACATTACCGAAGCCAATGCCCTAGGAGGAGGAAGAAGGGTCAAGAAGGGGTATCTCATGTAGGGAGAGCTTCCAAAGCTAACCCTAAGGTAAATTTAGTTAATGCACCTTCAATCTCTAAGGGTAACAAGCATGCTAGAAATTATTTTAGTTCACTTGCTGTTGTTAATGAAATGCATGCTAGTAGAAATAAATATTTTTGTTTAGGTGCTAAGAATGTAAATTTACCTAAGAACAAACCTAGGACCAATAACACTAGACCTATCCTTCCTAAGGAGTCTATTAGGAGAATAGAAGAGAACTTAGGCATAAACCCTAAGAAGAGTAGACACATTCCTAAAAAGAAAAATAATTCACCAAAATTTAATAATAGATCAAAATTGGGTAGATTAGAGGTGGAGAACCAAGCCTTGAGGTCAAGGTTTGAGAAACATGAGAAGACCCTAGCAAAAATTACAAATTCATTTAAAGGGTCAAATGTTCAAAATATAAGGCCTAGGAGGCAAGAACCATCCAAGGGCAAGAGAGGTTTGGGTCACAAACCTATGTTCTATCACAATGTTTGATTTAATTATGGAACAATATCTGGGTCTAGAAAAACCAAGGTTAATAGGTAAGTTATCCCTAAGACTAACCATGGTATTTACTTAGTGGCTAAGGATTCAAGAAAAACTAAAGTAGCCACTAAGAAGGTCAAAGGGGGAGTCACCTCTAGAGTTGACCTAGGAAAGACCCAATTGACTAAGGCTTCAAAACAAAAAGGGTTATTAAGAAGGTATCTAGGGAAGTTATTGTTGGGTTTTTCCGAGCCCCAAAAACAGCTTTTTGCGTTGCGGAAATCTCGGAAGCCCCGGCCACGGATCCGTGCGAAGTATAAAAAATATAAAAACATGTATGTGCTTACAAAAACCCTAGATCTACCTTAGATCTAATAGGTTAGAACATTACCCTCGTAGCGATGCCCTTCGCTTATCCCGCTGGTCCAAAAGTTCGCCGGAACTCGAGAGTGTCAAGTGCACACTCCTCTATGGTATCCACACAAGCAATAGGTGGAGAAAGAGACAAACTTGAGTGTGCTAGCACTCCTAGAAGATCTCGGAAAGATGAGGTTGGGAGAGGTAGAGAGCTTGAGGGAAGTTGATCCAAGGTTGAAGATGAAGTTGTGTAACCCACACAAAATGAATTACCACATGAATAACCATCAAGTGGTCGGCCACTTCATGGAGAGGGGGTTACATGCATGCATGTAACTCCCATGACCCTTGGTCTCCCTCATGTGGTGGCACCACATGACAAAGTCAATGATGATGTGGAGCATCATCATTGCCCGGCCATGCCAAGTCATCATCATGACATGGCATTTGGTCAAGTCAAACATGACCTTTCATCTTCCCTCTCAAGTCAAGTCAAACTTGACCTCTAATCTCCCATGGTTGATCAAATCTAACCACTTGACTCAAGTCAATTTAATTTAATGAATCTCTATTCATTAATTTAAATTGATTTGATGAATCAAATATAAATTAGACTCATTCAACACTTGAATCAACTTGAGTCTAACTCAATTAGTCTAATTTGGATTACTCTTAATCCAATTTGGTTCATCCCATGATCCTAATCTCCATATAATTGCTCTTATGTGTGTGACCTAATAGGTTCTTGTAACGTTGGCAATGTCCCTAAACCGATTTAGGAACATAAGCAATGACCGGTATCTAGCAACACATCATTGCTACCCAAGTTACAAGAATGTTGAGCTCCAACATCACCTTTGTGACTACTAATTGTGACTCTCACAATATGTGACAATGTCCCTCTATCCTTGACATCTAGATTGACCAATCGAGGCATAGACCGTGTCATCCTCGGTACAATCTAAATCTTGAACTCCAAGTAGACTCACTCTAATCAAATGAGCTCAATATCTCATATTGACTCATTTGGGCATGGCCATGCACTTCGTGGTCTCACTCTATCAAGAATATCGATGACACTCCCGTCATATAGGAGGAATAGATCCCATCTACATCACTCACATCCCTCCACATAATTTGTTACATACCCAGCAATCGTCTTTATAGTCCACCCATTTACGGGTGACGTTTGACGAAGCCAAAGTATGCAACTCCTTATGTAGGGAACCATGGTGACTTCAGGTCTAAGGAATAATAGTCATACTAATAGCCACATGAGAAAGTATATGACACTCATATAATGATCCATGATACTTTTGTTGGAATGTATACTGAAAGCCTAGCTCTTTTTGTATGAACATTTTATTTTGAAATAAGAATCACATGATCATTGTTTGCACTTTATATATTTATTATATGTGTGCATATTGTCTAATATTTTACATTGTAGATAACATGGTGCTTGGTGTGGCACAGAAGATCATGTTATCAGTTCCTTGTAAAATATAAGTAGAGGCTCACAACCAAGATGGTTTTGGACAAACTATTGGCATGGTTGTAGTGTAGCTTGGTATTGTTTTGTCTTGAACATAGAGTTACACTGGTACACTTAGGTGTATTGAGCAGGAGCGACATAGAGGTGATTCAATTGAGTACTGACTACATAATTGAATCAGACCTCGGATATTATGTTGTACATGCTCTTAATCCCGATATAATAACGGGCACATGTACTTAGTATTTATTTCTTTGATTTACCAGTGGGTGAGATTTAGATGGATTAAATCAATATGCCCGGTAAGTTGGGAAATAATATTATTTACATGGTGTGCTGTTGATTATAGGAGGAAACCGTGTCCTATATATTAGGTTGATGATGTCCCCTTGAGGAGCTCATAAAGTTCATCAAGTAAACCCAGCTGGTTGACTTAGTCAACGTGATGATAAGGTTGAGTGGTACTACTCGAGGAATTAGATATTAATTAATTGATGGTCAGTAAATCAATTAATTGACGGACATTCGATATCTTAAACACGGAGAGATTAATGTACAAATAATATATGGAGCCCATATTGATTTATGGGGGTTGGTGAGGTAGTTCAATGATGATCCTCTAGTGGAATGGAACATCATTGATGCATCAAGTTTGTGTGGTTCCGATCCATCGGGTGGCCAAGACCCAACTCCTCCTTATGGTCCCTATCGTAGCCTAATATAATCCTTATGAAGTCTAGATCCAAGAATGTAAAATAAAACCTAGAACCAACGGTTGGGATTAAATCGCTAGATCCGATGGTTGGATGAAACCCTAGAACCAACGGTTGGGATTAAATCCCAAGATCCGATGGTGAGGATGAAACCCTAGAATCGACGGTTGGGATTAAATCCCTAGATCTGACGGTTGGGATGAAACCCTAGAACTGACGGATGGGATGAAACCTTAGATCCGAAGGTTGGGATGAAATCCTAGATTCGATGGTTGGGATTAAACCCTAGATCCAATGGTTGGGATAAAACCCTAAATCCGACGGTGGAGATTAAATCCCTAGATCCGACGGTGGAGGTTAAAGGAGGCTTAAGCCCTATTCTATAAATAGATGCTTAGGGTTGGGCGGCAAGAATGATCAAGGATTTGAATTAGAGAATTAGGGTTTGGCTCTTGGAAGTGGGCGGCTAGGGTTTGGAGCAAAAGTGGGCGGCAACCTTCATCTTCCTTCTAGTTGTTGCCGGCGCCCAACTTCCTCCTGTTGGCAATGTGCTATTCCTCGGAATGCTCATAGGCTCCCAGGTCCCCCGATTAAAATTTTCACTAATGAAAACTAATCCGGATGGGATGAGTTTCCTAAGCACAACCAATTCGTCATCGTGCTAACGACTTGAGCGATCGCTTGAAAAAACTAGTTGTTCAAGCAACCCAACTCTTCTAGTCGGTTAGCCGCGGAAGAGACGACGGACGGATCGCCGGTTTTGGTGTTTCTTATCGGGGTCCATGATTATACAAATACATGCAAATGCAAACTAGTATAATCAACATATACTAACATAATGAACATAAGCTAGCATATCAAATAAGAACATGAAAAGAACAATAATAAATGTTGTGAAACTTTTATACCTCTTGATCTTCTATCGTATGTCCTAACCTCCTTGTAGACTTCGTGTGGGCGAAGATCCTCCACAAGTTGAAGATTCCTAGATCTTCTTCAATCCAAAGAATGAAGAACTCTCTTTCCCTTCTTGCTTGAGCCAACCACCAATCCACAAAGGATTGATGCCGCCGGCCCCAAGAATAGAGAGAATAATATGGAAACAACCAAGGAACCGAACTAGGGACAAACCCTAGTTTTGGTGCACGCCAAGATGGAATGAAGAGGAGAATAGGAAATCGGTTGAGCCCCGACCAAGGTAGAAGGAAGAGAAGGTAGGAGCCGGCCAAACCTTAGGAGGAAGAAGAACCCTCCTCCTATATTTGCCGCCCACCTTAGCTTCCATAACCTTGCCGCCCAACCTCCTAACCTCCTAGGATTTCTTGCCGCCCAACCAAAGATAGGCAAAACCCTAACTCCCTTAGGGTTTCTTGCCGCCCACTTTAGGTTTGGCAAAACCCAAATCTCCAAAACCAAATCATCAACCTAGATCAAAAGGAGAAGCATGGGCGCCGGCCAAACCATGGAGGAAGGAGGAAGAAGGATGCCGGCCACCATTAGGAAGAAGAAGAAGAAGCTCCCTCTCCTTTTGTGGCCACCCAAAAACCCTTGCTCCTCCACTTTCTTGCCGCCCAAGCCAAAGCCCCTCAATTAGGTTTTTCATATTCCATCATCCTTCTTTGCCGCCCACCCTAAGCCACCCTTTTATAGAGTTAGGGTTTAGGCCTTGGTTTAATCTCCACCGTCGGTTCTAGGGTTTTAATCTCAACCGTCGGATCTAGAGATTTAATCTCTACCGTCGGTTCTAGGAATTTAATCCCAACCGTCGGATCTAGAGATTTAATCTCTACCGTCGGTTCTAGGGATTTAATCCCAACCGTCGGATCTAGAGATTTAATCTCAACCGTCGGTTCTAGGGATTTAATCCTAACCGTCGGATCTAGAGATTTGTTTTCCATCATTTGATCTAGACTTCAAGAGGTTTATATTAGGCTACCATAGGGAACATGAGGAGGAGTTGGGTCTTGGCCACCCGATGGATCGGAACCACACAAACTTGATCCATCAATGATGTTCCATTCCACTAGAGGATCATCATCGAACTACCTCACCAACCCCCATAAATTAATATGGGCTCCATATATTATTTGTACATCCATCTCTCCGTGTTTAAGATATCGAATGTCCGTCAATTGATTGATTTACTGACCATCAATCAATTAACAACTAACTCCTCGAGTAGTACCACTCAACCTTATCATCATGTTTAATAAGTCAACCTGCAGGGTTTACATGATGAACCTTATGAGCTCCTCAAAGGGACATCATCAACCTAATATATAGGACACGGTTTCCTCCTATAATCAACGGCACACCATGTAAATAATATCATTTCCCAACTTACCGGGCATATTGATTTAATCCATAGAAATCTCACCCTCTGGTAAATCAAAGAAATAAATATTAAGTACATGTGCCCGTTATTATATCGGGATTAAGAGCATGTACAACATAATATCCGAGGTCCGATTCAATTATGCAGTCAGCAATAAATTGAATCACCTCTATGTCGGTCCTGCTCAATACACCGAGGTGTACTAGTGTAACTCTATGTTCAAGACAAAACAATACCAAGCTACACTACAACCATGCCAATGGTTTGTCCAAAATCATCTTGGTTGTGAGCCTCTGCTTATACTCTACAAGGGACTGATAACATGATCTTCTGTGCCACACCCAAGCACCATGTTATCTACAATGTAAAGTATTAGACAATATGCACATATATAAATATAAAGTGCAATCAATGATCATGTGATTCTTATTTCAAAATAAAATGTTCATACCAAAGAGCTAGGCTTTCAGTATACATCCTAACAATCTCC
The DNA here is from genome assembly GCA_025175895.1 of Wurfbainia villosa. Taxonomy (NCBI): domain Eukaryota; kingdom Viridiplantae; phylum Streptophyta; class Magnoliopsida; order Zingiberales; family Zingiberaceae; genus Wurfbainia; species Wurfbainia villosa. The sequence continues at coordinate 33,171,802 of CM045995.1, forward strand.
CACTCATACTAAAAAACTATGCTGTCATCATACTGCCATACATATGATTCCTTTTCCCTCCACTTGCCTATCAAAGCTCTTGCCAGAAGGGCATTAGTGAAAGGGTCTACCAAGTCATCCTCTGATTCAATCTAGGCGACAGCAACTTCTACCTCCTTTATGATTTCTCGTATTAGGTGGTACTTGCACTCTATGTGTTTACTAGCCTTATGGGCTCGTGGTTCCTTCGAGTTTGCAACTGCACCATTATCACAATTAATTGTGATAGTTCTGGGCAAACCAGGAATCACATCCAAGTCCATCAGGAAGTTCCTGAGCCACACAGCTTCTTTGGCCGCCACAGGGGCTGCCAGATACTCAGCTTCCATGGTGGAGTCTGCCACGCATTTCTGCTTGACACTCCTCCATACTATGGCTCCACCTCCCAAAGTAAACACAAACCCTGAGGTAGACTTACTATTATCCCTATCAGATTGGAAATCAAAATCCGTGTAACCCACAGGGAGTAATGGGTCTGCTCGGTAAACTAGCATATAATCCCTAGTCCTTCTCAGGCACTACAATATATGCTTTACCGCAATTCAATATCCTCGCCTCGATTACTCGATATTCACGACCATGCCTACTGCAGCAGATATCTGGTCTCGCACATAGCATACATTAGGCTTCCTAATGGCCAAGCATAAGGAATCGCTATATCTCCTCTATCTCCTCAGATGATCTAGGACACATCTGCTTAGATAAAGGAACTCCATGCCTGAAGGGTAGAAAACCCTTCTTGAAGTTTTGTATGCTAAAACGATCCAAAACCATGTCTATGTATGAAGCTTGGGATAAGCACAACAACCTTGATCCCCAAGGTTGTGACCCACTTCTCCCAAGTCCTTCATATCATACTGTTTGGACGACCATACCCATACGTCTAATAACACTTCGATGTTGTGGCCAACCACCAAAATGTCATCTACGTATAGTACAAAAATACCACTACGTTTCCGTCACATCTCTCATATACACAAGACCCATCCGAACTTTGAATAAATCCATAAGACTGGATTTACTTCCTCAAAGCGGATGTCCCAAGACGTCAAAGCTTGCTTCAGTCCATTAACGGACCGATTAAGCTTATATACAATACGCTCTTTGCCCTTAGCAATGAATCCCTCTGGTCGCTTCATGTAGATGGATTCCTCAAGACTTCCACTAAGGAATGCTGTGTTGACATCCATCTGTCACACCTCATAATCCATATGAGTTGCTATGCATAAGAGCTCCCAGACCTGTCTTGAATCCATAGATTCAATCTCAGTATTCATTGCACTTTGCAAAGATGCTATATTTATATCCTGGATTACCTCGTCGTATGTCTAGGGATCAGGTTCATGTTTGCTAGGGACCAAATCAGAAGATTTATCCAAAAACATGAATCTGAGAGGCTGTCTCACAACCCTCCCACTATGACGAGGTATCATCTGTGTATCCTCTGTGACACGCGGTGCAGTGACATGTGGTATATCCTCTTGTACCGGTGGTACTAAAGAAGTGGCTTCCCTTTTAACTCCTCCAGAACAATTTTACTCTTGGGCTTGTGGCTTATCACATTGTCTTCCTCTAGAAATCAGGCGTTCGTGTTAACGATCACCCTCTGATCTCTAAGACTACAAAACAAGTCAGAATAACTCATCATCGATCTAACCATCTCCATAAGATTCCTATTCCTTCGCTCTGCTACACCGTTCTGCTGGGGTGTGCCAGGTGCAGTCAATTGGGATTGAATCCCAACCTCTGATAAGTAGTTCCTAAACTCTCCCAAGAGGTTCTCACCACTACAATCAAATCGTAGTGTCATGCGTATCTTGAACAATCATCTATGAAAAAGATGAAATGTTCAAAACTACCTCTTGTCTGGATAGACATAGGACCATACGAATCAGAATGAACCATTTCTAACACATCTTTGGATCTATACCCCTTGGCCTTGAAAAGGCCTCTTGGTCATCTTACCCTCCAAGCAAGATTCGTAGGTTGGGAGATCCTCCACCACTAATGAACCCAAAGGTCCATCAGCTATCTACCTTTGAATTCTGCTTAGGTTAATGTGACCAAGCCTAAGAAGCCAAAGATATGTTTGGTTCATCTTCGAAGGTTCTTTTCTCTTATTAGACTTAGAAGATGAGTTAATAACTTCTATTTGCATAATGGGAGCTCGTGGTTCAAGTTATAAATTTCCTATCTATGTACCTGAATAGATAAAGTCCCTATTCCTTTTATAACAAATCTATCATGAAAAGAAATAGATTATCCATCCAAAAACTATTTAGAAATCGAAATCAATTCTTTCTAAATAAGGGTACATAAAGGAAATTCTTAAAAACCAAAAACCTTTATTTTTCTCAAAAGATAAATAAAACATCTCCCACTGCAATAGCCGCCATCTTCATGGCATTGCCCAAGTAAATGGTAATATCCCCTTTAGCTAGTCATCGGGTTTCCTGGAACCCCTGCAAATTGTTGCAGACATGATTAGTGGCTCCCGTATCTACTCACCAGGTGCCGGTAGATATCACCGCTAATCATGTTTCAATGACTAGTCCAAAAGATATACCTATGTTCTATTTTGGATTGGGACAGTCCTTCTTCCAATGTCCATCCTGCTTGCAAGTGAAGTACTTGCCTTTCGGCTTCTTCACTCTTCCCTGAGATCCTCCCACTATCTTTGCTTCACCTTGTTTCTTCTTCTTCTTGCCTTTCGGCTTAGAAGTAGAAACTCATTTGAGCAATGATGGCTTGAGGACACTCTTCAAAGAGTGCATACTAGCAGATAAGACAATATTTGGATTCATTTCCAATCAATATAATTTGGGTACAATAAGTTTATTTCCTTTAGTATCAAAATAAGTGGACTGAAAGTCAATTTTGAAAATCCTAAGAATCACATAGATCATTACTTTAGATTTCAAAAATTTTTGATTCCTCAAAAAAAAAAATTTCGAAATCAACCAACACCTCAAAATACCGAGAATATCGCATGCCACTCTGTGTGGACGTATACGAATTCTACATTTGTAAGAGGAGGTTTTACCCATTAATTTTATTATCTTGTCAAACTTACTTTTTGACAAATAAAATTAATAGTTGGTTCCTCTTTGGCCCTACAAATAAAAGCAGTGACTCCGATGGGGAGGATACTTTTTATTTGCATCTAAGTGTGCACCATTACACGGTACTAAGGGAATTATTTCGGATTATGTGCCTTACCGCTGTGGAAGTACACACGCTCCTAGATAATTTCCTATAACCATTATTTGACCTAGTGATCCGCAAACAAACTCATCCGATAGGGAGGAAGGCACTCAGAGCCGACGCGCAAGTTTGTTGCATCACACGTCAAATTGTAATGGAGGCCGCGGGAATTAATTAAAATATCCCTCTCCCACTTAGTAAATTGAAAATGAGGAATTTTCAAGCACACACAACATGCTTATTATTACTGTAGATTTCAATAAAAATTATTGATTCCTCAAACAATAAAATTTTGAAATCAACCAACACCTCAAACACCGAGAATATCGCATGCCACAAAAGTGTGGACGTATACGAATTCTACATTTTTAAGAGGAGGTTTAACCCATTAATTTTATTATCTTGTCAACCTTACTTTTTGACAAATAAAATTAATAGTTGGTTCCACTTTGGCCCTACAAATAAAACTACTTTTTATTTGCATCTAAGTGTGCACGATTACACGGTACTAAGGGAATTATTTTGGATTATGTGTCTTACCGCTGTGGATGTACACACGCTCCTAGATAATTTCCTATAACCATTATTTGACCTAGTGATCCGCAAACAAACTCATCCGATGGGGAGGAAGGCACTCAGAGCCGACGCGCAAGTTTGTTGCATCACATGTCAAATTGTAATGGAGGCCGCGGGAATTAATTAAAATATCCCTCTCCCACTTAGTAAATTGAAAATGAGGAATTTTCAAGCACACACAACATGCATATAAAACAAATCAGCAATAAATATGGAAAAATCAGAATTTTTCCAACTATTATGGCATTGTTCTCCAATATGCGTCCCGTCGTGTCGCCACCTCGTCCGCTCCATCTTTTCCCATGCGCAAGTCACCAAAGAGTTCCGAGCCGAGATAAAATATTTTAATTTACATCCATCGATCCTATACTCCACGAAGGAGTGTACAAATAATCTCGATCGAAAGTAAACTAAAATGAGTGGCTAAACAATGCCGTATTTAATTACAAAAATTAAATACTAATCTAGCCTCGTCAACCCCGAGGATTCAAATAATATACAATCACACACACATGCAATCACATACACACATATATAGCCATAATAGTTGGATCTTATGCCTGCAACCAAAAAGTTAGCCTATGCACATCCTACTATTATCCGGCATACACAATATATGATAAATGCGTGAAAGTAACCGAATCCAAAACACACAAAACCGGAAACCGTGGCTCTGATACCAATTGTTGGCAATATGCTATTCCTCGGAATGCTCATAGGCTCCCATGTCCCCGGATTAAAATTTTCACTAATGAAAACTAATCCGGATGGGATGAGTTTCCTAAGAACAACCAATTCGTCGTCGTGCTAACGACTTGAGCGATCGCTTGAACAAACTAGTTGTTCAAGCAACCCAACTCTTCTAGTCGGTTAGCCGCGGAAGTAACGACGGACGGATCGCCAGTTTTTGTGTTTCTTATCAGGGTCCATGATTATACAAATACATGCAAATGCAAACTAGTATAATCAACATATACTTACATAATGAACATAAGCTAGCATATCAAATAAGAACATGAAAAGAACAATAATAAAAGTTGTGAAACTTTTATACCTCTTGATCTTCTATCGTATGTCCTAACCTCCTTGTAGACTTCGTGTGGGCGATGATCCTCCACAAGTTGAAGCTTCCTAGATCTTCTTCAATACAAAGAATGAAGAACTCTCTTTCCCTTCTTGCTTGAGCCAACCACCAATCCACAAAGGATTGATGCCGCCGGCCCCAAGAATAGAGAGAATAATATGGAAACAACCAAGGAACCGAACTAGGGACAAACCCTAGTTTTGGTGCCGCCGGCCAAGATGGAATGAAGAGGAGAATAGGAAATCGGTTGAGCCCCGACCAAGGTAGAAGGAAGATAAGGTAGGAGCCGGCCAAACCTTAGGAGGAAGAAGAACCCTTTTCCTATATTTGCCGCCCACCTTAGCTTCCATAACCTAGCCGCCCAACCTCCTAACCTCCTAGGGTTTCATGCCGCCCAACCAAAGATAGGCAAAACCCTAACTCCCTTAGGGTTTCTTGCCGCCCACTTTAGGTTTGGCAAAACCCAAATCTCCAAAACCAAATCATCAACCTAGATCAAAAGGAGAAGCATGGGCGCCAGCCAAACCATGGAGGAAGGAGGAAGAAGGATGCCGGCCACCATTAGGAAGAAGAAGAAGAAGCTCTTTCTCCTTTTGTGGCCACCCAAAAACCCTAGCTCCTCCACTTTCTTGCCGCCCAAGCCAAAGCCCCTCAATTAGGTTTTTCATATTCCATCATCCTTCTTTGCCACCCACCCTAAGCCACCCTTTTATAGAGTTAGGGATTAGGCCTTGGTTTAATCTCCACCGTCAGTTCTAGGGTTTTAATCTCAACCGTGGGATCTAGAGATTTAATCTCTACCGTCGGTTCTAGGAATTTAATCCCAACCGTCGGATATAGAGATTTAATCTCTACCGTCGGTTCTAGGGATTTAATTCCAACCGTCGGATCTAGAGATTTAATCTCAACCGTCGGTTCTAGGGATTTAATCCTAACCATCGGATCTAGAGATTTGTTTTCCATCATTTGATCTAGACTTCAAGAGGTTTATATTAGGCTACGATAGGGACCATGAGGAGGAGTTGGGTCTTGGCCACCCGATGGATCGGAACCACACAAACTTGATCCATCAATGATGTTCCATTCCACTAGAGGATCATCATCGAACTACCTCACCAACCCCCATAAATTAATATGGGCTCCATATATTATTTGTACATCCATCTCCCCGTGTTTAAGATATCGAATGTCCGTCAATTGATTGATTTACTGACCATCAACAAATTAACATCGAACTCCTCGAGTAGTACCACTCAACCTTATCATCATGTTGACTAAGTCAACCTGCAGGGTTTACATGATGAACCTTATGAGCTCCTCAAGGGGACATCATCAACCTAATATATAGGACACGGTTTCCTCCAATAATCAACGACACACCATGTAAATAATATCATTTCCCAACTTACCGGGCATATTGATTTAATCCATAGAAATCTCACCCTCTGGTAAATCAAAGAAATAAATATTAAGTACATGTGCCCGTTATTATATCGGGATTAAGAGCATGTACAACATAATATCCGAGGTCCGATTCAATTATGCAGTCAGCAATAAATTGAATCACCTCTATGTCGGTCCTGCTCAATACACCGAGGTGTACTAGTGTAACTCTATGTTCAAGACAAAACAATACCAAGCTACACTACAACCATGCCAATGGTTTGTCCAAAACCATCTTGGTTGTGAGCCTCTGCTTATACTCTACAAGGGACTGATAACATGATCTTCTGTGCCACACCCAAGCACCATGTTATCTACAATGTAAAGTATTAGACAATATGCACATATATAAATATAAAGTGCAATCAATGATCATGTGATTCTTATTTCAAAATAAAATGTTCATACCAAAGAGCTAGGCTTTCAGTATACATCCCAACAATCTCCCACTTATACTAAAAGACTATGCTGTCATCATACTGCCATACATCTGATTCCTCTTCCCTCCACTTGCCTATCAAATCTCTTGCCAGAAGGACCTTAGTGAAAGGGTCTACCAAGTCATCCTCTGATGCAATCTAGGCGACAACAACTTATACCTCCTTTACGATTTCTCGTATCAGGTGGTACTTGCACTCTATGTGTTTACTAGCCTTATGGGCTCGTGGTTCCTTCGAGTTTGCAACTGCACCATTATCACAATTAATTGTGATAGTTCTGGGCAAACCAGAAATCACATCCAAGTCCATCAGGAAGTTCCTGAGCCACACATCTTCTTTGGCCGCCACAGGGGCTACCAGATACTCAGCTTCCATGGTGGAGTCTGCCATGCATTTCTGCTTGACACTCCTCCATACTATGGCTCCACCTCCCAAAGTAAACACAAACCCTGAGGTAGACTTACTATTATCCCTATCAGATTGGAAATCAGAATCTGTGTAACCCAGAGGGAGTAATGGGTATGCCCGGTAAACTAGCATATAATCTCTAGTCCTTCTCAGGCACTACAATATATGCTTTACCGCAGTTCAATGTCCCTGTCCTGGATTACTCTGATATCTGCTGACCATGCCTACGACAAAGCAGATATCTGGTCTCGTACATAGCATACATTAGGCTTCCTACCGCCGAAGCATAAGGAACTGCCTATATCTCCTCTATCTCCTCAGATGATCTAGGACACATCTGCTTAGATAAAGGAACTACATGCCTGAAGTGTAGAAAACCCTTCTTGGAGTTTTGTATGCTAAAACGATCCAAAACCATGTCTATGTATGAAGCTTGGGATAAGCACAACAACCTTGATCCCCAAGGTTGTGACCCACTTCTCCCAAGTCCTTCATATCATACTGTTTGGATGACTATACCCTTACGTCTGATAACACTTCGATGTTGTGGCCAACCACCAAAATGTCATCTACGTATAGTACAAAAATACCACTACGTTTCCGTCACATCTCTCATATACATAAGACCCATTCGAACTTTGAATAAATCCATAAGACTTGATTTACTTCCTCAAAGCGGATGTCCCAAGACTTCAAAGCTTGCTTCAGTCCATTAACGAACCGATTAAGCTTATATACAATACGCTCTTTGCCCTTAGTAATGAATCCCTCTAGTCGCTTCATGTAGATGGATTCCTCAAGACTTCCACTAAGGAATGTTGTCTTGACATCCATCTGTCACACCTCATAATCCATATGAGTTGCTATGCATAAGAGCTCCCAGACCTGTCTTGAATCCATAGATTCAATCTCAGTATTCATTGCACTTTGCAAAGATATTGTATTTATATCTTGGATTACCTCGTCGTGTGTCTAGGGATCAAGTTCATGTTTGCTAGGGACCAAATCAGAAGATTTATCCAAAAACATGAATTTGAGAGGTTGTCTCACAACCCTCCCACTTTGACGAGGTATCATCTATGTATCCTCTGTGACACGCGGTGCAGTGACATGTGGTATATCCTCTTGTACCGGTGGTACTAAAGAAGTGACTTCCCTTTTAACTCCTCCAAAACAATTTTACTCTTGGGCTTGTGGCTTATCACATAGTCTTCCTCTAGAAATCTGGCGTTCGTGTTAACGATCACCCTCTGATCTCTAAGACTACAAAACAAGTCAGAATAACTCATCATCGATCTAACCATCTCCATAAGAGTCCTATTCCTTCGCTCTGCTACACCGTTCTGCTGGGGTGTGCCAGGTGCAGTCAATTGGGATTGAATCCCAACCTCTGATAAGTAGTTCGTAAACTCTCCCAAGAGGTTCTCACCACTACGATCAAATCGTAGTGTCATGCGTATCTTGAACAATCATCTATGAAAAAGATGAAATGTTCAAAACTACCTTCTGTCTGGATAGACATAGGACCATACGAATCAGAATGAACCATTTCTAACACATCTTTGGATCTATACCCCTTAGCCTTGAAAAGGCCTCTTGGTCATCTTACCCTCCAAGCAAGATTCGTAGGTTGGGAGATCCTCCACCACTAATGAACCCAAAGGTCCATCAGCTATCAACCTTTGAATTCTGCTTAGGTTAATGTGACCAAGCCTAAGAAGCCAAAGATATGTTTGGTTCATCTTCGAAGGTTCCTTTCTCTTATTAGACTTAGAAGATGAGTTAATAACTTCTATTTGCATCGTGGGAGCTTGTGGTTCAAGTTATAAATTTTCTATCTATGTACCTGAATAGATAATGTCCCTATTCCTTTTATAACAAATCTATCATTAAAAGAAATAGATTATCAATCCAAAAACTATTTAGAAATCGAAATCAATTCTTTCTAAATAAGGGTACATAAAGGAAATTCTTAAGAACCAAAAACCTTTATTTTTCTCAAAAGATAAATAAAACATCTCCCACTGCAATAGTCGTCATCTTCATGGCATTGCCCAAGTAAATGGTAATATCCCCTTTAGCTAGTCATCGGGTTTCCTGGAACCCCTGCAAATTGTTGCAGAAATGATTATTGGCTCCCGTATCTACTCACCAGGTGCCGGTAGATATCACCGCTAATCATGTTTCAATGACTAGTCCAAAAGATATACCTATGTTCTATTTTGGATTGGGACAGTCCTTCTTCCAATGTCCATCCTGCTTGCAAGTGAAGTACTTGCCTTTCGGCTTCTTCACTCTTCCCTGAGATCCTCCCACCATCTTTGCTTCACCTTGTTTCTTCTTCTTCTTGCCTTTCGGCTTAGAAGTAGAAACTCTTTTGAGCAATGATGGCTTGAGGACACTGTTCGAAGAGTGCATACTAGCAGATAAGACAATATTTGGATTCATTTCCAATCAATATAATTTGGGTACAATAAGTTTATTTCCTTTAGTATCAAAATAAGTGGACTAAAAGTCAATTTTGAAAATCCTAAGAATCACATAGATCATTACTTTACATTTCAAAAATTATTGATTCCTCAAACAATAAAATTTCGAAATCAACCAACACCTCAAAACACTTAGAATATCGCATGCCACGATAGTGTGGACGTATACGAATTCTACATTTGTAAGAGGAGGTTTTACCCATTAATTTTATTATCTTGTCAACCTTACTTTTTGACAAATAAAATTAATAGTTGGTTCCTCTTTGGCCCTACAAATAAAAGCAGTGACTCCGATGGGGAGGATACTTTTTATTTGCATCTAAGTGTGCACCATTACACGGTACTAAGGGAATTATTTTGGATTATGTGTCTTACCGCTGTGGAAGTACACACGCTCCTAGATAATTTCCTATAACCATTATTTGACCTAGTGATCCGTAAACAAACTCATCCGATGGGGAGGAAGGCACTCAGAGTCGACGCGCATGTTTGTTGCATCACACGTCAAATTGTAATGGAGGCCGCGGGAATTAATTAAAATATCCCTCTCCCACTTAGTAAATTGAAAATGAGAAATTTTCAAGCACACACAACATGCTTATTATTACTGTAGATTTCAATAAAAATTATTGATTCCTCAAACAATAAAATTTTGAAATCAACCAACACCTCAAACACCGAGAATATCGCATGCCACAATAGAGTAGATGTATACGAATTCTACATTTGTAAGAGGAGGTTTAACCCATTAATTTTATTATCTTGTCAACCTTACTTTTTGACAAATAAAATTAATAGTTGGTTCCACTTTGGCCCTACAAATAAAACTACTTTTTATTTGCATCTAAGTGTGCACCATTACACGGTACTAAGGGAATTATTTTGGATTATGTGTCTTACCGCTGTGGAAGTACACACGCTCCTAGGTAATTTCCTATAACCATTATTTGACCTAGTGATCCGCAAACAAACTCATCCGATGGGGAGGAAGGCACTCAGAGCCGACGCACAAGTTTGTTGCATCACATGTCGAATTGTAATGGAGGCCACGGGAATTAATTAAAATATCCCTCTCCCACTTAGTAAATTGAAAATGAGGAATTTTCAAGCACACACAACATGCATATAAAACAAATCAGCAATAAATATGGAAAAATCAGAATTTTTCCAACTATTATGGCATTGTTCTCCAATATGCGTCCCGTCGTGTCGCCACCTCATCCGCTCCATCTTTTCCCGTCCGCAAGTCACCAAAGAGTTCCGAGCCGAGATAAAACATTTTAATTTACATCCATCGATCCTATACTCCACGAAGGAGTGCACAAATAATCTCGATCGAAAGTAAACTAAAATGAGCGGCTAAACAATGCCGTATTTAATTACAAAAATTAAATACTAATCTAGCCTCGTCAACCCCGAGGATTCAAATAATATACAATCACACACACATGCAATCACATACACACATATATAGCCATAATAGTTGTATCTTATGCCCGCAACCAAAAAGTTAGCCTACGCACATCCTACTATTATCCGGCATACACAATATATGATAAATGCGTGAAAGTAACCGAATCCAAAACACACAAAACCGGAAACCGTGGCTCTGATACCAATTGTTGGCAATGTGCCATTCCTTGGAATGCTCATAGGCTCCCATGCCCCCGGATTAAAATTTTCACTAATGAAAACTAATCCGGATGGGATGAGTTTCCTAAGCACAACCAATTCGTCGTCGTGCTAACGACTTGAGCGATCGCTTGAACAAACTAGTTGTTCAAGCAACCCAACTCTTCTAGTCGGTTAGCCGCGAAAGAGACGACGGACGGATCGCCGGTTTTTGTGTTTCTTATTGGGGTCCATGATTATACAAATACATGCAAATGCAAACTAGTATAATCAACATATACTTACATAATGAACATAAGCTAGCATATCAAATAAGAACATGAAAAGAACAATAATAAAAGTTGTGAAACTTTTATACCTCTCGATCTTCTATCGTATGTCCTAACCTCCTTGTAGACTTCGTGTGGGCGAAGATCGTCCACAAGTTGAAGCTTCCTAGATCTTCTTCAATCCAAAGAATGAAGAACTCTCTTTCCCTTCTTGCTTGAGCCAACCACCAATCCACAAAGAATTGATGCCGCCGGCCCCAAGAATAGAGAGAATAATATGGAAACAACCAAGGAACCGAACTAGGGACAAACCCTAGTTTTGGTGCCGCCGGCCAAGATTGAATGAAGAGGAGAATAGGAAATCGGTTGAGCCCCAACCAAGGTAGAAGGAAGAGAAGGTAGGAGCCGGCCAAACCTTAGGAGGAAGAAGAACCCTCCTCCTATATTTGCCGCCCACCTTAGCTTCCATAACCTAGCCGCCCAACCTCCTAACCTCCTAGGGTTTCTTGCCGCCCAAACAAAGATAGGCAAAACCCTAACTCCCTTAGGGTTTCTTGCCGCCCACTTTAGGTTTGGCAAAACCCAAATCTCCAAAACCAAATCATCAACCTAGATCAAAAGGAGAAGCATGGGCGCCGGCCAAACCATGGAGGAAGGAGGAAGAAGGATGCCGGCCACCATTAGGAAGAAGAAGAAGAAGCTCCCTCTCCTTTTGTGGCCACCCAAAAACCCTAGCTCCTCCACTTTCTTGCCGCCCAAGCCAAAGCCCCTCAATTAGGTTTTTCATATTCCATCATCCTTCTTTGCCGCCCACCCTAAGCCACCCTTTTATAGAGTTAGGGTTTAGGCCTTGGTTTAATCTCCACCGTCGGTTCTAGGGTTTTAATCTCAACCGTCGGATCTAGAGATTTAATCTCTACCGTCGGTTCTAGGAATTTAATCCCAACCGTCGGATCTAGAGATTTAATCTCTACCGTCGGTTCTAGGGATTTAATCCCAACCGTCGGATCTAGAGATTTAATCTCAACCGTCGGTTCTAGGGATTTAATCCTAACCGTCGGATCTAGAGATTTGTTTTCCATCATTTGATCTAGACTTCAAGAGGTTTATATTAGGCTACGATAGGGACCATGAGGAGGAGTTGGGTCTTGGCCACCCGATGGATCGGAACCACACAAACTTGATCCATCTATGATGTTCCATTCCACTAGAGGATCATCATCGAACTACCTCACCAACCTCCATAAATTAATATGGGCTCCATATATTATTTGTACATCCATCTCCCCGTGTTTAAGATATCGAATGTCCGTCAATTGATTGATTTACTGACCATCAATCAATTAACATCTAACTCCTCGAGTAGTACCACTCAACCTTATCATCATGTTGACTAAGTCAACCTGCAGGGTTTACATGATGAACCTTATGAGCTCCTCAAGGGGACATCATCAACCTAATATATAGGACACGGTTTCCTCCTATAATCAACGGCACACCATGTAAATAATATCATTTCCCAACTTACCGGGCATATTGATTTAATCCATAGAAATCTCACCCTCTGGTAAATCAAAGAAATAAATATTAAGTACATGTGCCCGTTATTATATCGGGATTAAGAGCATGTACAACATAATATCCGAGGTCCGATTCAATTATGCAGTCAGGAATAAATTGAATCACCTCTATGTCGGTCCTGCTCAATAGACCGAGGTGTACTAGTGTAACTCTATGTTCAAGACAAAACAATACCAAGCTACACTACAACCATGCCAATGGTTTGTCCAAAACCATCTTGGTTGTGAGCCTCTGCTTATACTCTACAAGGGACTGATAACATGATCTTCTGTGCCACACCCAAGCACCATGTTATCTACAATGTAAAGTATTAGACAATATGCACATATATAAATATAAAGTGCAATCAATGATCATGTGATTCTTATTTCAAAATAAAATGTTCATACCAAAGAGCTAGGCTTTCAGTATACATCCCAACAATCTCCCACTTATACTAAAAGACTATGCTATCATCATACTGCCATACATCTGATTCCTCTTCCCTCCACTTGCCTATCAAAGCTCTAGCCAGAAGGACCTTAGTGAAAGGGTCTACCAAGTCATCCTCTGATGCAATCTAGGCGACAACAACTTCTACCTCCTTTACGATTTCTCGTATCAGGTGGTACTTGCACTCTATGTGTTTACTAGCCTTATGGGCTCGTGGTTCCTTCGAGTTTGCAACTGCACCATTATCACAATTAATTGTGATAGTTCTGGGCAAACCAGAAATCACATCCAAGTCCATCAGGAAGTTCCTGAGCCACACAGCTTCTTTGGCCGCCACAGGGGCTACCAGATACTCAGCTTCCATGGTGGAGTCTGCCATGCTTTTCTGCTTGACACTCCTCCATACTATGGCTCCACCTCCCAAAGTAAACACAAACCCTGAGGTAGACTTACTATTATCCCTATCAGATTGGAAATCAGAATCTGTGTAACCCACAGGGAGTAATGGGTATGCCCGGTAAACTAGCATATAATCTCTAGTCCTTCTCAGGCATTACAATATATGCTTTACCACAGTTCAATGTCCCTGTCCTGGATTACTCACGATGTCTGGTGTGACCATGCCCATTAGGCTTCCTACCAAGCATAAGGAACGCCTATATCTCCTCTATCTCCTCGGATGATCTAGGACACATCTGCTAGATAAAGGAACTCCATGCCCAAGGGTAGAAAACCCTTCTTGGAGTTTTGTATGCTAAAACGATCCAAAACCATATCTATGTATGAAGCTTGGGATAAGCACAACAACCTTGATCCCAAGGTTGTGACCCACTTCTCCCAAGTCCTTCATATCATCTTTGACGACCATACCCTTACGTCTGATAACACTTCGATGTTGTCGCCAACCACCAAAATGTCATCTACGTATAGTACAAAAATACCACTACGTTTCCATCACATCTCTCATATACACAAGACCCATCCGAACTTTGAATAAATCCATAAGACTGGATTTACTTCCTCAAAGCGGATGTCCAAAGACTTCAAAGATTGCTTCAGTCCATTAACAGACCGATTAAGCTTATATACAATACGCTCTTTGCCCTTAGCAATGAATCCCTCTGGTCGCTTCATGTAGATGGATTCCTCAAGACTTCCACTAAGGAATGCTGTCTTGACATCCATCTGTAACACCTCATAATCCATATGAGTTGCTATGCATAAGAGCTCCCAGACCTCTCTTGAATCCATAGATTCAATCTCAGTATTCATTGCACTTTGCAAAGATGCTGTATTTATATCTTGGATTACCTCGTCGTATATCTAGGGATCAGGTTCATGTTTGCTAGGGACCAAATCAGAAGATTTATCCAAAAACATGAATCTGAGAGGCTGTCTCACAACCCTCCCACTAGGACGAGGTATCATCTGTGTATCCTCTGTGACACGCGGTGCAGTGACATGTGGTATATCCTCTTGTACCGGTGGTACTAAAGAAGTGACTTCCCTTTTAACTCCTCCAGAACAATTTTACTCTTGGGCTTCTGGCTTATCACATAGTCTTCCTCTAGAAATCTGGCGTTCATGTTAACGATCACCCTCTGATCTCTAAGACTACAAAACAAGTCAGAATAACTCATCATCGATCTAACCATCTAAATAAGAGTCCTATTCCTTCGCTCTGCTACACCGTTCTGCTGGGGTGTGCCAGGTGCAGTCAATTGGGATTGAATCCCAACCTCTGATAAGTAGTTCCTAAACTCTCCCAAGAGGTTCTCACCACTACGATCAAATCATAGTGTCATGCGTATCTTGAACAATCATCTATGAAAAAGATGAAATGTTCAAAACTACCTCTTGTCTGGATAGACATAGGACCATACGAATCAGAATGAACCATTTCTAACACATCTTTGGATCTATACCCCTTGGCCTTGAAAAGGCCTCTTGGTCATCTTACCCTCCAAGCAAGATTCGTAGGTTGGGAGATCCTCCACCACTAATGAACCCAAAGGTCCATCAGCTATCAACCTTTGAATTCTGCTTAGGTTAATGTGACCAAGCCTAAGAAGAGAAAGATATGTTTGGTTCATCTTCGAAGGTTCTTTTCTCTTATTAGACTTAGAAGATGAGTTAATAACTTCTATTTGCATCGTTGGAGCTTGTGGTTCAAGTTATAAATTTCCTATCTATGTACCTGAATAGATAATGTCCCTATTCCTTTTATAACAATTCTATCATGAAAAGAAATAGATTATCCATCCAAAAACTATTTAGAAATCGAAATCAATTCTTTCTAAATAAGGGTACATAAAGGAAATTCTTAAGAACCAAAAACCTTTATTTTTCTCAAAAGATAAATAAAACATCTCCCACTGCAATAGCCGCCATCTT
Organism: Wurfbainia villosa; assembly: GCA_025175895.1. Taxonomy (NCBI): domain Eukaryota; kingdom Viridiplantae; phylum Streptophyta; class Magnoliopsida; order Zingiberales; family Zingiberaceae; genus Wurfbainia; species Wurfbainia villosa. The sequence continues at coordinate 33,187,793 of CM045995.1, forward strand.
CATGGCATTGCCTAAGTAAATGTTAATATCCCCTTTAGCTAGTCATATGGTTTCCTGGAACCCCTGCAAATTGTTGCAGACATGATTAGTGGCTCCCGTATCTACTCACCAGGTGCCGGTAGATATCACCGCTAATCATGTTTCAATGACTAGTCCAAAAGATATACCTATGTTCTATTTTGGATTGGGACAGTCCTTCTTCCAATGTCCATCCTGCTTGCAAGTGAAGTACTTGCCTTTCGACTTCTTCACTCTTCCCTGAGATTCTCCCACCATCTTTGCTTCACCTTGTTTCTTCTTCTTCTTGCCTTTCGGCTTAGAAGTAGAAACTCTTTTGAGCAATGATGGCTTGAGGACACTCTTCGAAGAGTGCATACTAGCAGATAAGATAATATTTGGATTCATTTCCAATCAATATAATTTGGGTACAATAAGTTTATTTCCTTTAGTATCAAAATAAGTGGACTGAAAGTCAATTTTGAAAATCCTAAGAATCACATAGATCATTACTTTAGATTTCAAAAATTATTGATTCCTCGAACAATAAAATTTCGAAATCAACCAACACCTCAAAACATCGAGAATATCGCATGCCACGATAGTGTGGACGTATACGAATTCTACATTTGTAAGAGGAGGTTTTACCCATTAATTTTATTATCTTGTCAACCTTACTTTTTGACAAATAAAATTAATAGTTGGTTCCTCTTTGGCCCTACAAATAAAAGCAGTGACTCCGATGGGTAGGATACTTTTTATTTGCATCTAAGTGTGCACCATTACACACCTTAGGAGGAAGAGAAGGAAGAGAAGGTAGGAGTCGGCCAAACCTTAGGAGGAAGAAGAACCCTCCTCCTATATTTGCCGCCCACCTTAGCTTCCATAACCTAGCCGCCCAACCTCCTAACCTCCTAGGGTTTCTTGCCGCCCAACCAAAGATAGGCAAAACCCTAACTCCCTTAGGGTTTCTTGCCGCCCACTTTAGGTTTGGCAAAACCCAAATCTCCAAAACCAAATAATCAACCTAGATCAAAAGGAGAAGCATGGGCGCCGGCCAAACCATGGAGGAAGGAAGAAGAAGGATGCCTGCCACCATTAGGAAGAAGAAGAAGAAGCTCCCTCTTCTTTTGTGGCCACCCAAAAACCCTAGCTCCTCCACTTTCTTGCCGCCCAAGCCAAAGCCCCTCAATTAGGTTTTTCATATTCCATCATCCTTCTTTGCCGCCCACCCTAAGCCACCCTTTTATAGAGTTAGGGTTTAGGCCTTGGTTTAATCCCACCGTCAGTTCTAGGGTTTTAATCTCCACCGTCGGATCTAGAGATTTAATCTCTACCGTCGGTTCTAGGAATTTAATCTCAACCGTCGGATCTAGAGATTTAATCTCTACCGTCGGTTCTATGGATTTAATCCCAACCATCAGATCTAGAGATTTAATCTCAACCGTCGGTTCTAGGGATTTTATCCTAACCGTCGGATCTAGAGATTTGTTTTCCATCATTTGATCTAGACTTCTAAAGGTTTATATTAGGCTACGATAGGGACCATGAGGAGGAGTTGGGTCTTGGCCACCCAATGGATCGGAACCACACAAACTTGATCCATCAATGATGTTTCATTCCACTAGAGGATCATCATCGAACTACCTCACCAACCCCCATAAATTAATATGGGCTCCATATATTATTTGTACATCCATCTCCCCGTGTTTAAGATATCGAATGTCCGTCAATTGATTGATTTACTGACCATCAATCAATTAACATCTAACTCCTCGAGTAGTACCACTCAACCTTATCATCATGTTGACTAAGTCAACCTGCAGGGTTTACATGATGAACCTTATGAGCTCCTCAAGGGGACATCATCAACCTAATATATAGGACACGGTTTCCTCCTATAATCAACGGCACACCATGTAAATAATATCATTTCCCAACTTACCGGGCATATTGATTTAATCCATTGAAATCTCACCCTCTGGTAAATCAAAGAAATAAATATTAAGTACATGTGCCCGTTATTATATTGGGATTAAGAGCATGTACAACATAATATCCGAGGTCCGATTCAATTATGCAGTCAGCAATAAATTGAATCACCTCTATGTCGGTCCTGCTCAATACACCGAGGTGTACTAGTGTAACTCTATGTTCAAGACAAAACAATACCAAGCTACACTACAACCATGCCAATGGTTTATCCAAAACCATCTTGGTTGTGAGCCTCTGCTTATACTCTACAAGGGACTAATAACATGATCTTCTGTGCCACACCCAAGCACCATGTTATCTACAATGTAAAGTATTAGACAATATGCACATATATAAATATAAAGTGCAATCAAGTATCATGTGATTCTTATTTCAAAATAAAATGTTCATACCAAAGAGCTAGGCTTTCAGTATACATACCAACACCTCCATCAATACTTGGCCGGCGCCCATCCTTAAGGCCTTTCTCTTCTTCCTTAGCCGGCATTTCTCCTTCAATTGGTGGCCGGTGGTCTTCCTCCTTCTTTTCTCTTTGGTGGCCGGCGGCAACTCCTTTACAAGTTGGCCGGCGCATCATCCATTGCTCCTTGGCTGGCGGTTGCACCAAATTCCCTAATTTGGTTGCCGATTCTAGATAGGAAAAGTATTTGTGAGTTTTTCTTTTTGTTCGCAGTGGACAAGGTAGAGAAGAAAGCGATCTAGAAGGCTTCTACTCGTGGAGGATCTTCGTCCACACGTCGTCCATGAGAAGGATAGGACATACGATGGAAGATCGTAAGGTATAAAGTTATTTTAACTTTATTTACAGATCTGAATATATTCTTTAATATTTTGATTATGCATGTGTGTGTATGAATATATATTGTATAATCATGGACCCCGAAGACAAACACAAAAACCGGCGATCCATCCGTCGTCTCTTCCGCGGCTAACCAACTAGAAGAGTTGTGTTTCTTGAATAACTAGTTTGTTCAAGCGACCACTCAAGTTGTTAGCACGACGACGAATAGGTTGTGCTAAAGAAGCTCATCCCATCCGGATTGATTCTTTCATTAGTGAAAATTTTAATCCGGGGACATGAGAGCCAATGAGCCTTTGAAGCATCCACCTGTAAGTGGTATCAGAGCCACGGTTTCCGGTTTTGTAGTTTTGGATTCGGTTAATTTATTTTTTTTATGCACTTTTTCATATATTATATGTGCCGGATAATAGTAGGATATGCGTAGTTTAACTCTTTGGTTGCAGGCATAAGATCCGACTATTATGGCCATGTGTGTGTATGTGAATGGATGTGTGTAAAAATTTATTATTTGTATCCTCGGGGTTGACGAGGCTAGATTAGTATTTAATTTTTGTAATTAAATACGGCATTGTTTAGCCGATCATTTTAGTTTACTTTCGATCTAGATTATTTGTACACTCCTTCGTGGAGTATAGGATCGATGGATGTAAATAAAATGATTTATCTCGGCTCGGAACTGCTTGGTTACTTGCGCACGGGAAAAGATGGAGCGGACGAGGTGGCGACACGACGGGATGCATATTGGAGGACAATGCCCTAATAGTTGGAAAAATTCTGTTTTTTCCATATTTATTGCTTATTTGTTTTATATGCATGTTGTGTATGATTTAAAATTCCTCATTTGCAATTTACTAAGTGGGAGAGGGACATTTTAATTAATTCCCGTGGCCTCCATTACAATTTGACGTGTGATGCAAACAAACTTGTGTGTTGGCTCTGAGTGCCTTCCTCCCTGAGGATGGGTTTGTTTGCGGATCACTAGGTCAAATAATGGTTATAGGAAATTATCTAGGAGCATGTGTACTTCCACGGCGGTAAGGCACATAATCCGAAATAATTCCCTCAGTATCGTGTAATGGTGCACACTTAGATGCAAATAAAGGTATCCTCCCCATCGGAGTCACTGCTTTTATTTGTAGGGCCAAAGAGGAACCAACTATTAATTTTATTTGTCAAAAAGTAAGGTTGACAAGATAATAAAATTAATGGCTAAAACCTCCTCTTACAAATGTAGAATTCGTATACGTCCACACTGCTTGGCATGCGACATTCTCGGTGATTTGAGGTGTTGGTTGATTTCGGGATTTTATTGTTTTGAGGAATCAATAATATTTGAAATCTAATATTTTGATCATCATGATTTTTAGGATTTTCAAATGGTTTTCAACCCACTTGCTGTGATTTTAAAAGAAAACAAACTTACTGGTCCAAACTACATTGATTGGAAAAGAAACCTGGATATTATCTTAACTGCGGAGGAGTACAAATTTGTACTCTTCGAGGTCTGTCCTCCTAAGCCCTCTGATGACCCTGATGAAAAGGAGATAGAACGTTATAAGAAATGGGTTAAGGCAAATGAGATGGCGCGGTGTTACATTTTGGCTTCTATGTCAAATGTGCTGCAACATCAGCATCAGGCCATAGCCACAGCTTATGACATGATGTTCAATCTCAAGGAACTTTTCGGACATCAGAGTAGGGCGGCTAGGCAGGAGGCTATGAGAAACTTTATGACGACCTCCATGATCGAGGGAACACCCGTTAGGGATCATGTTCTCAAGATGATGGCTCATCTTAATGAGATGGAAGTCCTAGGAGCTAAGATCGATAGGGAAACCCAGGTCGATATCATTCTCCAGTCTCTGCCTAGGAGTTTTGAGCAGTTCTGCCTCAACTACAACATGAACAAAAGGTTGTATTCGTTGGCGGAGCTTCTGATAGAACTCCAGGCGGCAGAGGGGCTTTTTCGTCAGAGTGCTCAAGCCATGGTCGCTCAGAAGGTTTCTTCCTCTAAACCGAAAGGTAAGAAGAAGAAGAAACAAGGTGGAGCGAAGAAAGTGGCAGTGGGACCTCAGGCAGGAGTGAAGAAGCCGAAAGGCAAGTGCTTCACTTGCAAGCAGACTGGACATTGGAAGGCGGACTGTCCTCGCCGAAAGAACAAAGGTATATCTTCTTGTTTAGTTGTTGAAACATGTTTAGCGGTGTTATCTACCAGTGCCTGGTGTGTAGATACAGGAGCCACTGATCATGTCTGCAATACTTTGCAGGGGTTCCAGGAAACCCGACGACTAGCTGAGGGAGATATTACCGTCTTCATGGGCAATGCTTCAGAGGTGGCGGCTATTGCAGTGGGAGACGTTTATTTATCTTTTGATAGGAATAAAGTTTTGTTTTTGAGAAATTGTCTTTATGTACCTACTTTTAGAAAGAATTTAATTTCAGTTTCTAAATTGTTTATGGATGGGTATTCTGTTTCTTTTAATGACAAAGTGGTTATAAAAAGCAATAGGGAGATTATCTGTTCTGGTACATTGGTTGGCAATTTATATACTCTTGAACCAAAAACTGCCACGATGCATATAGAAATCAATAACTCATCTTCTAAGACAAATAAGAGAAAAGAACCTTTGCAAATGAACCAAACATATCTTTGGCATCTAAGGCTTGGTCATATTAACCTTAGCAGAATTCAAAGGTTGATAGCTGATGGAACTTTGGGTTCATTAGTGGTGGAGGATCTCCCAACCTGCGAATCTTGCTTGGAAGGTAAAATGACCAAGAGGCCTTTCAAGGCCAAGGGGTATAGAGCCAAAGATGTGTTGGAAATGGTTCATTCTGATTTGTGCGGTCCTATGTCTATCCAGGCAAGAGGTGGCTTTGAATACTTCGTCTCTTTTATAGACGATTATTCAAGGTATGGATACATTTACTTGATGCGCCGCAAGTCTGAATGCTTTGACAAGTTCAAAGAATTCAAGGCTGATGTGGAGAACCGTCAAGGTAAAAGTATCAAGATATTACGATCTGATCGTGGTGGCGAGTACCTCTTGGGAGAGTTTAGGAGTTACTTATCAGAGGTTGGGATTCAATCCCAATTGTCTGCACCTGGCACACCCCAGCAGAATGGTGTAGCGGAGCGAAGGAATAGGACTCTTATGGAGATGGTCAGATCGATGATGAGTTATTCTGAGTTAGCTATTTCATTCTGGGGGCATGCACTGGATACATCAATGTACACTCTGAACTTGGTTCCATCTAAATCAGTACCTTCTGTTGGGGATCGATTGGCCGGCTAGAGGGGGGTGAATAGCCCTCGTTCGTTGGATATCGGTATTTGCTCATCTACAAAAGATTAGCGCAAACGAAATATGCAAATAAAGACAAGCAAATAGAAATTAAAACAAAGACAATACAAACACGGAGGTGTAACGTGGTTCACGGCTACGCCGCTAATCCACGGTCCGATTCGTCCACGGTGAATCACTCCGCAATCTATCCACTAGATCTCTCCTTTGCACAAAGCTAGGTGGAGGTAACCTCTTTTACACAAAGATCACTCTTCTACAATGGAATGAAGATTAGAGCAAGTAGAAGAGTGGAAAATCGTTTAGGGCACTTTGGGAGTAGTTGGGCGTTCAAGCATTAACCCCCCAAAGCCCTATCCCCTTCCTTTTTATAGAGGAAGAGGGTTTCTTCCCGATGACACAGGAGCAGTCGACTGATGGCACCCATCAGTCGACTGGTGCTGTAGCCGTTGCCCAATAACGGCTGCTTTCCATGTTAGATTCCATCCAACGGTATTGGCATCAGTCGACTGATCCTACCATGAGTCGACTGATGCTCGATCAATCGAGTGCTCAACTGAGTGGACTCCATTCTGTGCCCGTGCACAGTGCCATCAGTCGACTGCCATTCCATGGCAGTCGACTGGTGTCGACATCAGTCGACTGCCAAGCACTAAACTGGTCTTATACCAGTCGATCGAACCATCAACTTAGAGCAGTCGACTTCCATGACATGGCAGTCGACTGGTGTCGGTAAAACCTATCCGACACTTGGCCAAATGGCCAAGTTTCACCTAAGAGCTACCCTTCCCGGGTTACAATCGCTCACTCTCATCCCTCGGAGTCCCTCGCCTTGGAAGTTCTCTTTGTTCGCGGCCACGTCCCTCAGCAGCATCAGGTGCACGGCACTGCAATGCTCCTTCGCGTCTCTTGCCTCGAAGTCTACTTCCTCCGGCTTCACTCCAAGCTCCTCGTCTGGCGGTCCCTCGGATGCTCCAAGCGCACGACTTCCGCAAAGCTATCCTTCACCGACTCAAGGCACGAGTCATGAGATGTGAAACTCGCCATGGCTCCATGTGCGAATTACTAAGTCCTGCACGACTTCAACGCACATATCAAATCAACATATCAAACTAACTTAAACTCTTTGCCACACCATCAAAACCATATTACGGCAAGAGATTGCCCTAACAATCTCCCCCTTTTTGATGTGTGGCAATTCGTTTAAGTTAGGTAAAAACATTTGATATAAATTTTAAAGGAAAGAAAGCATGTAAACATAAACATGATATAGCAACATGCAACTCCCCCTTAATTTCTCCCCCTATCATAATAACTTAAACATAATCATTTCTCCCCCTTTGACACCATCAAAAAGATTATCACTAAGTTAAAAACACATGGCATCAAGTCTAATAGAAAGAAAATACCACAAGTTGATTTAAAATCGGAATTCAGCCTTTCTTTCTGCGAAATTACGCCATCGATCGGCGGTTCGTGATACGATCGGTAGCACGTGAATTTTGGGATTTTCTGATTTTCAGACCGAATTTCAGAAATGCATTAAAAATTTCAGAAAATTTAAAAAATCATGAAATTTGGGGAACACATTTCTTTTACGTATATCTATCAGAGAAAAATATGTTTTCATGAAAAATCATTATATTTCCACGTTTTTGCCAAAAATCCAAAAGCTTTAAAAACTACTAGATTTTTTATCATAAGAGTATCCATTTTAACACCTAGTCTTGCATCCAATTGTTTCAAAACATGAATACATATATTTTAGATTAAGAAATTGTTTTGAAAACATATGAAATATCCAACCATGATCTTTGGGCAATATGTCTATGAATTAAACATAAGCCTTCCCCATGATTGGTCTATTATTGTATTTTGATACTTTAAATGACCATCTAAATGCCATAGGCACTAGTGGATATTTGTATCATCCTAACATCTCACCCATGCTAAGTTTACAATCAAGTTAGCCTATAGTGAGTGTGAGATGCATCCTAGGGGGTGGGGGTATTTGTGTATACTTAACCAATATATTCATGCAATTCTATCAAGGTTAAGTATCAACCTAACAATCTACATGATCATAATGACATATATGAATGAATTCTACATTATGATCATTAAACTCATGTATTCATCAAATAATAGTCATGCATTGGTATTATATGATGATAATAGACAAAGTATTACCTAAAGCATGATTCAAACCTATTTCTCATGATAACGTGCCAAATTTCAAAAACATAAATCATGATTGCAAATATACATAGGAATTACATCAATCATCATGATTTAAGCATTATTATCTATTTATGGGTACGTTATCATCACCCAACACTATCTAAAAAATGTTGTCCCGTCATCCTAAGTCAACCAAAATATTGATATAGGTTAGGTCCATGTTGTTGACTACCCTAGGGTTATTCTAACCCTTAAGGATGGATTTTGGAACCCAAAATAAGTTCTTTCCTATTGGGTTCACTAGGTATTCCTTGGGGATCCATTTCCTAGCTATTACTTTCTTTTTATCTTGTCCCCTAGCTATTAGGCATTTGTAGGCCTTTTCATTTTTCTTTTCCTTATATCCTAGGCCTTTTTTGTTAAAACTTGCTCTTTGGCTCCCTATGATCATATTTAATGTGTTGGAGCCAATTGTGAATTTCTCTAAGGCTTTGGTTAAATAATCTACCTTTTCCCTTAATGCCCTATTTTTCTCTATGCATGCATCATTAACATCCAAAAGCATATAGTCATGTGAGCATGCATCATCATGGCAAGAAGAGACATTATCATTTAAGCATGCTTTTTCTAGTTTTTGTTCTAATTCCTTAATTTGATTAAGCATGCTTTTATTTTTCTTTTTCATTCCAAATAAGTCCTTAGTTAAACTAGAAATTATGGAAACTATTTTCTTAGGAGAGGCTTTCGTTACCATAGTTTCCATATCCTCTTCTTCTTCTTCGGATGAGGAGGATGTAGAAGCTCCCCCTTCATTTGAGCTCTCCCCACTTGAGCTTGATTCTTCATTTTCGGTGGAGGAGGAGCAATCCGAGTCATGAAGAGCCATTAGTGCTAGGTTGGAATAGACATGCTCTTCTTCTTCGGATGAGGATGAGGAAGCAAGGTCATCCCATGTCTTTGCTTTGAGAGCCATAGCCTTCCCTTTTCCTTTTGCCTTCTTTTCTTCTTCCTTTCTCTTGCTCCCCTTATTCTTCCTCTTTTCTTCTTTCTTTTTCTTTTCTTCCTTGCTCTTGTTTAGGAGGGGACAATTATCCCTTATATGTCCCTCTCCTTGGCAATTATAGCATATGACCTTCCCCCTTGGTCTTCTATTCCTGTCATGAGATTTATCAAATCTAAAATTCTTAAATGCACGCCTTACCTTCATTACCATGTAGGCTTCTTCCGTGCTATCCATGGAGGAGGTAGAGGCTTCATCATCGGAGGAGGAGGGGATCTCTATCTTCTTCTTCCCCTTATTTGACATCAAGGCTACTCCTCTTGAGGGTTGAATTCTAGGCTCTTCTTGTATTCCTTCAAGCCTAGTTTCGTGGAGCTCCATTGTTGAGAAAAATTCCTCCAAGGTACTTACTTCCAAGTTCTTGGAGATGTAAAATGAATCCACCATGGAGCTCCATCTTGAGGACCGGGGAAAGGCATCTATGGCCTTCATTACCATATCCCGGTTGGAGAGCTTTTCTCCTACACTTGTTAGCCCAATTAATATTTCTTCAAATCTAGAATGTAGGGAAGTTACCTTTTCTCCCTTTTCAAGCTTAATATTTGATAGTTGGGAGCGGAGGAGTGTCACGCCCGCCCTTTTCGGGACCCAGAATCTGGAGTGGGCGGCGCGTGACGCAACCGTACATACATACATACATACATACAGCGGAAGACTTTATACATATTTCGCACTTCTTACAGCGGAAGACTTTAGACATTATTTTTTTTTCTTTTATAACATAAACATGCATTGACATATATATATATATATATATATACTTCTTCTTCTTCACATAGAGCATGCATCATAACATATATAGATACTTCTTCTTACTTCTTCTTTACTTCTTCTTATTAACATAGAGCATGCATTATAACTTAGATAGATACTTAGTGCTTAGTTCAGGTTCATAACCATCGTTGTCATACGGAGACATAAGTAAGGACATCCATAAACATCATCATCCTAGGCAAACATATATATATAAACCTAACGGATCTTCTCCACCATGCCACTGCCACACACATTTGGCCCCTCCTGCTGCTCCCTTTAGTTTATCCATCCCTTACCCTTATCTGCAGTACGAGGGAAAGATAAACTATAAGCACATAGGCTTAGTAAGATCAAGTCCTACTCACAAAACCATATATCGACATTAATCATAGCATGTACCATTCATAACGTATAAGCATGTAACATTCATAACATATAAGCATGTCACATTCATAACATATAAGCCACATAACATGTAACATACATGGCGTAATCAACTTAACATGTAGCATAAATAACGTGAGTAAACATAACATATCTCATCCATAGCATGGCAGCATAACATGTATCATCTATAACATAGCATCATGTCATGTACGTCTAGGACTTATTTAAACATAACATATAACATATGTAACGTAGCAAATCAACATAACATAAAACATATAGGTATGACCTATCAAACATAACATACGTCATATGTAGCATAGTGACATAACATGGCATATCAAACATAACATGCATCATATGTAGCATAGTGACATAAACATGGCATATCAAACATAACATGCATCATATGTAGCATAGTGACATAAACATGGCATATCAAACATAACATGCATCATATGTGGCATAGTCACATAAACATGGCATATCAAACATAACATGCATCATATGTGGCATAGTAACATAAACATGGCATATCAAACATAACATGCATCATATGTAGCATAGTGACATAAACATGGCATATCAAACATAACATGTAACCTAACAATCTAATCAGGTAACATATGCAGGATGCTTTTGAAAACATATATTATAGGTATGTAAATATAATTCTCAACATATTTGGGCCCGGCATTGTACCATTTCTTCATTATCATAGCGCGCATCCCTAAATAGGCCCGAGGTAGCAAGTCTCGAACCTAATAGGTTACTAGGCCCGATCTTAGTCCATCGACCTACGACAATCGTCATAGCGTAGAAGCCCATCCTAGGCCCGAGTCTTACTCCATCGACCTAAGGCATCTTGGAGCCCATCCCGTACTAGGCCCGAGTCTTATTCCATCGACCTAGGGGCAATCATACATAGAAGCCCATCTTAGGCCCGAGTCTTATTCCATCGACCTAGGGCATCTTAGGAGCCCATCCCTTCTTAGACCCTGTTAGGGTCTTGGTACAAGCCATGCAGAAGGTAAAATACTTATATGCTTATTTTATAACATAGCTTATTTCATTTTGCAAACATAGCATACTTCATTTCATAACACATCATGCTTCCCTTCATGGACATATCATCTTTCATTTCGTAAACATGCCATTCTTCATTTCATAATATATCATTCTTCATTTCATCATCATGTCATATTCATGTCGTGAACATATCGTTTTGTTTCATTTCATAATCTTATCTTCTTCCATTTCATAAAATATTTTAAATATCGCATACACATAGACATGGCAAAAAGGCATGGCATCAAAAGTAAGTAAACACTAACCTAAAGCATGTTATCTTCATCTAGCATTATTTAATATCACAAGTCAACATGATTTCACCCAATATAAAACACATGTTAACCTATTCATTTTACTTAACAACAAATTCATATGCACATAAGACTTATATTAAAACTTCATCTAATCCCCAAAATGCATGATGGCCGAATGGTCCATAGGGTCTTCTAGGGTTATCTTTTAACCTAATTCATTTCATACAACAACAACTTCATTTGCATATAACATATGGATTAAAACTTCATTTGTTCAGCCAATAACCTAGGTTGGCCGAATGGTCCAAGTAGGGTTTTTAGGGTTAACCTTTAACCTAATTCATTTCATATAACAACAACCTAATTCATTTCATATAACAACAACTTCATTTGCATATAACATATGGATTCAAACTTCATTTGTTCACCCAAAAACCTAGGTTGGTCGAATGGTCCAAGTAGGGTTTTTAGGGTTAACCTTTAACCTAATTCATTTCATATAACAACAACCTAATTCATTTCATATAACAACAAATTCATTTGCATATAACATATGGATTAAAACTTCATTTGTTCACCCAAAAACCTAGGTTGGCTGAATGGTCCAAGTAGGGTTTTTAGGGTTAAACTTTAACCTAATTCATTTCATATAACAACAACTTCATTTGCATATAACATATGGATTAAAACTTCATTTGTTCACCCAAAAACCTAGGTTGGCCGAAAGGTCCAAGTAGGGTTTTTAGTGTTAACTTTTTCCCTAATCCATCTTAATCCTAACATCATCATATAGTTACAAAAACATGACATAGAGCTTCATTAAAACCCTAAAATCATGGCATGGCCGAATTGGCTTTAGGGGCTATTAGGGTTAGCTTTTAACCTAATTCCTTTTTCCATGTTAACATCATCATCTACCTCCTAAACATAGCATACAACTTCATTGATAAACTAAAACATAGCTTGGTTAGATATAACATATAGATTTCTTTTACAAACATCAATCGAAGCTACTCGCATGTAGGTGAGGGATACTTACATCCTTCGCTTTGCTTTGGGTGGGGAAGATAACCTAAAGAACCAACCTAGCCTTTGCTTTCTTGCTTGGATGAGGTTCGGCCAAAAGAGGGAAATGGAGAGGGAGAGGCTCTAGGTTTCGGTGAGAAGGAGAAGAAGAGAGGAAGTGGCAAATTAGAACTTTCCCTCTTCTTTATAAAGGGAGGAAGAGAAGTTTCTCTTCTCTTCTTCCATGCCTCTTCATTTGCCTTTATCACACTTATCTATAATCCCCCCCCCTTCCTCTAATGATAATATCCTATTTGGCTTCTGGTTAGTGGGTGCATCTATAGGGTTTGGCTATCTCTAGAGGTTTGGAGTTCAATTCCTAGGTCTTGCATCCATTTTTGGCTAATTTTCTTTTGTTTTGGAAAAGGCCCACCCAAGGCCCATGATCATCAAGCCAAAAATTCCTGTAAAATTGCTAGGAATTTTACGGGCGTTACAAGGAGATCCCTTCTTGCTAGCTTGGCTTCCGAAGTGCCTTCATGAAGTTCAACTAGCTTCACCCACATCTCCTTAGCACTAGAACATTCCCCTATCCTATTGACTTCTTGTTGGGGGAGTACATTGTATAGGTGGTGCTTGGCCTTTGAATTTGCCAAATATTCTTCTCTTTGCTTTTTTCTCCACCTTGATTTTTCCAATGGCTCCCCATCTTCGTTCCTAGGCAACTCGAAACCGTTTTCCATAATTAACAATATTTCAAAGTCGGTTTCGAAGAATACCTCCATTCTCTTTTTCCACCAAGAGAATTCTCCGTCGAACTTCGGTGGGTGGATGTTTGAGCCGGCCATTTTTGATGTAGATCTTGTTGCGGCGGTTAGTCCGGTGACAGGCAACCTTGGCTCTGATACCACTTGTTGGGGATCGATTGGCCAGCTATGTTAGGGCAATCTCTTACCGTAATATGGTTTTGATGGTGTGGCAAAGGGTTTAAGTTAGTTTGATATGTTGATGTGATATGTGCGTTGAAGTCGTGCAGGACTTAGTAATTCGCACATGGAGCCATGGCGAGTTTCACATCTCATGACTCGTGCCTTGAGTCGGTGAAGGATAGCTTTGCGGAAGCCGTGCACTTGGAGCATCCGAGGGACCGCCGGACGAGAAGCTTGGAGTGAAGCCGGAGGGAAGTAGACTTCGAGGCAAGAGACGCGAAGGAGCATTGCAGAGCCGTGTGCCTGATGCTGCCGAGGGACATGGCCGAGAACGAAGAGAACTTCGAAGGCGAGGGACTCCGAGAAATGAGAGTGAGCAATTGTAACCCAGGGAAGGGTAGCTCTTAGGTGAAACTTGGTCATTTGGCCAAGTGTCGGATGGGTTTTCAGCATGATCGCCATGTCATGGCGGCGATCGCTCATCAGTGAGTTCGGCCGTATACGATCGATCGATTATGGCCAGATCGCCATCGTGGGCGATCGCGCCAAGACCATCGATCATTCGAGCGCGGTGATCGATCAATAGGGTTTCGCCATAACCGTTCGTAGCCGACTGGGCAGTCGACTACGGAGGCATCAGTCGACTGATGAGGTCCATCAGTCGACTGCCAAGAGTTCCGTTGGACTACAACGGTCGGGATCCGACGTGTTCGGAGGCCGTTGTAGTGATGGCAGTCGACTGCCAAGGGCGGCAGTCGACTGATGGCGGCCAACGGGAAGAAAACAGCCCTCTCTATAAAAAGAGAGGGTGTAAGCCATTGAGAGGCTAATGCTCATGCTCCAAGTGATCTTCCTAGTGCCCCACAAGCTCTAAACTCTTCTTACTTGTCTTTACTTCAATCCTATTGTAAGAAGAGTGATCTTGGTTGTAAAGTTACCTCCACCTAGCTTGGTGCAAAGGAGAGACCATTTAGTAGATTGGTTTAACGGAGTGATTCACCGAGGACGAATCGGGGACCGTGGATTAGCGGCGTAGCCGTGAACCACGTTATACCATCGTGTTAGCGTTTGTTTTATTTCTTGTCTTTTGCTTTGTATTTGCATATTCTGCTTCCGCTAATTAGTTTTGTAGACGAGCAATTTACGACGTCCAACGTACGAGGGCTATTCACCCCCCTCTAGCCGGCCATTCGATCACCTACAAGTGGTATCAGAGTCGAGGAAAGCTTGTCGAGGACTAACCGCCACAACAAGCAACTTTTAAAATGGCCGGCTCCAACATCCATCCTCCGAAGTTTGAAGGAGAATTCGCTTGGTGGAAGAAGCGAATGGAGGTATTTTTCGAAACGGATTTTGATATAATGATTACAATGGAATCCAGTTTCGTTTTGCCTAGGGATGAAGAAGGGAAGCCAATAGAGAAATCTAGGTGGACCAAAAGGCAAAGGGAAGAGCACCTTGCAAATTCAAAAGCCAAACATCATCTCTTCAATGTGCTCCCCCAACAAGAAATCAACCGAATAGGAGAATGCCTAAGCGCCAAGGAGATGTGGGAGAAGCTAATTGAGCTTCATGAAGGCACATCCGAGGCAAAGCTAGCAAGGAGAGATCTCCTCCGCTCCAAACTATCCAACATCAAATTAGAAAAGGGAGAAAAGGTAATTTCTTTGCATTCTAGATTCAAAGAAATTTTAAATGGACTAACAAGTGTAGGTGAGAAGCTATCAAACCGGGATATGGTAATGAAGGCCATAGATGCCTTTCCCCGGTCCTCAAAGTGGAGCTCCATGGTGGATTCGTTCTACATCTCCAAGAACTTGGAAGTAAGTACCTTGGAGGAATTTTTCTCAACAATGGAGCTCCACGAAACTAGGCTTGAGGGAATACAAGAGGAGCCTAAAATTCAACCCTCAAGAGGAGTAGCATTATTGGCAAATAAGGGGAAGAAGAAGATGGAAATCTCCTCCTCCTCCGATGACGAAGCGTCTTCCTCCTCCTCCATGGATAGCACCAAAGAAGCCTATATGGTAAGGAGGGTAAGACGTGCATTTAAGAATTTTAGATTTGATAAATCTAATGATAGGAATAGAAGACCAAGGGGGAAGGTCATATGCTACAATTGCCAAGGAGAAGGGCACATAAGGGACAATTGTCCTCTCCTAAACAAAAGCAAATAAGAAAAGAAAAAGAAGGAAGAAAAGAAGAAGAAAAAGGGGAGCAAGAAAAAGAAGGAAGAGGAGAAGAAGACAAAAGAAAAGGGGAAGGCCAAAGCATTCAAGGCCAAGACATGGGATGATCCTTCCTCATCCTCTTCATCATCATCGGAAGAGGAGAATGCCTTTGTCACCAATTTGGCCTTGATGGCCTTTGATGACTTGGATTGCTCTTCCTCCGAAAATGAAGGATCAAGCTCAAGAGGAGAGAGCTCAAGTGAAGGGGGAGCTTCTACATCCTCATCATCCGAAGAAGAAGAAGAAGACATGGAAACTATGGTAACAAATGCTTCTCCTAAGAAAATAGTTTCCATAATCTCTAGTTTAACTAAGGACTTATTTGGCATGAAAAAGAAAAATAAGAGCATGCTAGATAAAATTAAGGATTTAGAAAATAAGCTAGAAAATGCTTGCTTAAATGATAATATTTCTTCTAGCTTAAATGATGCATGCTCACATGATTATATGCCTTTAGATGTTAATGATGCATGCATAGAGGAAAATAGGGCATTAAGGGAAAAGGTAGATTATTTAACCAAAGCCCTAGTAAAATTCACTATTGGCTCCAACACTTTAAATATGATCTTAGGGAGCCAAAGAGCTAGCTTCAACAAAAAGGGCCTAGGCTACAAAGAAAAGAAAAATGAAAAGGCCTATAAATGCCTAATAGCTAGGGGACAAGATAAAAAGAAAGTAATTGCTAGGAAATGGATCCCCAAGGAGTATTTAGTGAACCCAATAGGAAAGAATTTATTTTGGGTTCCAAAATCCATCCTTAAGGGTTAGAATAACCCTAGGGTAGTCAACCATATGAACTTGACCTATATCATATTTTGGTTGACATAGGATGACGGGACAACATTTTTTAGATAGTGTTGGATGATGATAACGTGCCCATAAATAGGTAATAATGCCTAAATCATGATGATTGATGTAATTCCTATGTATATTTACAATCATGATTTATGTTTTTGAAATTTGGCACGTTATCATAAGAAATAGGTTTGAATCATGCTTTAGGTGATACTTTGTTTATTATCATCATAAATACCTAATGCATGATTATAATTTGATGAAAACATCTATTTCATTATCATAATGTAGAATTCATTCATATATATCATTATGATCATGTTAATTGTTAGGATGATACTTAACCATGATAGAATTGTATGAATATATTGGTTAAGTATATACAAATACCCCCCCTAGGATGCATCTCACACTCACTATAGGCTAACTTGATTGAAAACATAGCATGGGTGAGATATTAAGATGATACAAATGTCCACTAATGCCTATGGCATTTAGATGGTCATTTAAAGTATCAACATAGCAATAATAGACCAATCATGGGGAAAGCTTATGTTTAATTCATAGACATATTGCCCAAAGATCATGATTGGATATTTCATATGTTTTCAAAACAATTTCTTACCTTAAAATACATGTATTCATGTTTTGAAACAATTGGATGCAAAACTAGGTAGCTAACTTGATACTAGAATGATCAAAAACCTAGTGGTTTTTAGAGCTTTTGGATTTTTGGCAAAAACAAGAAAATATAATGAGTTTTCATGAAAAACTATTTTTCATTGATAGATATACTTAAAAGAAATATGTTCCCCAAATTTCATGATTTTTGAATTTTCTGGAATTTATAATGCATTTCTGAAATTCGTCCAGAAAATCAAAAATTCGGATTCCTTTGTGCCAGTCGACTGCCATACAGATAGCAGTCGACTGGTGGCCTATAAATCAGAACATTGAAGGCCGAATTCAGTTTGTAAACCTACAACAAGTGGTAGAAATATACTTGATGCCATCAACAAGTGGTACCCAATTTTTTAAATCAACTTGTCTTATTTTCCCTCCATTATACTTGATGTCATGAGCTTATAACTTAGTGTTAATCTTTTTGATGGTGTCAAAAGGGGAGAAATAATTATGTTTAAGTTAATTATTTTAGGTTTTAGGGGGAGAAATATATGATAGGGGGAGAAATATATGATATGGGGAGAAAATTTGCATAGAGAGTTTCATGGATTAAGGGGGAGTTGCATGTTGTTATATCATGTTTATCTTTACATGCTTTCTTACCTTAGAATTTATATCAAATGTTTTTACCTAACTTAAAGGGATTGCCACACATCAAAAAGGGGGAGATTGTTAGGGCAATCTCTTGCCATAATATGGTTTTCATGGTGTGGCAAAGGGTTTAAGTTAGTTTGATATGTTGATGTGATATGTGCGTTGAAGTCGTGCAGGACATAGTAATTCGCACATTGAGCCATGGCGAGTTTCACATCTCATGACTCGTGCCTTGAGTCGGTGAAGGATAGCTTTGCGGAAGCCGTGCGCTTGGAGCATCCGAGGGACCGCCGGACGAGAAGCTTGGAGTGAAGCCGGAGGAAAGTAGACTTCGAGGCAAGAGACGCGAAGGAGCATTGCAGAGTCGTGCGCCTGATGCTGCCGAGGGATGTGGCCGAGAACGAAGAGAACTTCGAAGGCGAGAGACTCCGAGAAATGAGAGTGAGTGATTGTAACCCAGGGAAGGGTAGCTCTTAGGTGAAACTTGGTCATTTGGCCAAGTGTCGGATGGGTTTTCCGACACGGTCATTGCCATGTCATAGCGATCATTGCTCTCGAGTCAGTGAGTTCGGCCGGTATCTGCCCGGATTATGGCGTCGATCGCAACGATCGATCATTGCCAAGACCATCGATCATTGTTGAGGCGATCGGTGATCAATAGGAGTTCGGACCCACGAGAACCGTTAAATGGCCGTAGGCGATCGACTACGGAGGCATCGATCGTGATGAGGTCCATCGATCGGCCAAGCCAAGTTGGACTACAGCGGTCGGGATCACGTATTGAGGCCGTTGTAGTAATGACGATCGGCCAAGGGCGTGATGGGTGATGGCGGCCAGGGAAAGCGACCCTCTACATAAAAGAGAGGGTGTAAGCCGTTGAGAGGCTAATGCTCATGCTCCAAGTGATCTTCCTAGTGCCCCACAAGCTCTAAACTCTTCTTACTTGTCTTTACTTCAATCCTATTGTAAGAAGAGTGATCTTTGTTGTAAAGGTTACCTCCACCTAGCTTGGTGCAAAGGAGAGACCATTTAGTGGATTGGTTTAACGGAGTGATTCACCGAGGACGAATCGGGGACCGTGGATTAGCGGCGTAGCCGTGAACCACGTTATACCATCGTGTTAGCGTTTGTTTTATTGCTTGTCTTTTGCTTTGTATTTGCATATTCCGCTTCCGCTAATTAGTTTTGTAGACGAGCAATTTACGACGTCCAACGTACGAGGGCTATTCACCCCCCTCTAGCCGGCCATTCGATCACCTACAGGCTAGAGGGGGGTGAATAGCCCTCGTTCGTTGGATATCGGTATTTGCTTGTCTACAAAAGATTAGCGCAAGCGGAATATGCAAATAATGACAAGCAAATAGAAATTAAAACAAAGACAATACAAACACGGAGGTGTAACGTGGTTCACGGCTACGCCGCTAATCCACGGTCCGATTCGTCCACAGTGAATCACTCCGCAATCTATCCACTAGATCACTCCTTTGCACAAAGCTAGGTGGAGGTAACCTCTTTTACACAAAGATCACTCTTCTACAATGGAATGAAGATTAGAGCAAGTAGAAGAGTGGAAAATCGTTTAGGGCACTTTGGGAGTAGTTGGGCGTTCAAGCATTAACCCCCCAAAGCCCCATCCCCTTCCTTTTTATAGAGGAAGAGGGTTTCTTCCCGTTGACACAGGAGCAGTCGACTGATGGCACCCATCAGTCGACTGATGGCACCCATCAGTCGACTGGTGCTGTAGCCGTTGCCCAATAACGGCTGCTTTCCACGTTGGATTCCATCCAACGGTATTGGCATCAGTCGACTGATCCTACCATCAGTCGACTGATGCTCGATCAGTCGAGTGCTCAACTGAGTCGACTCCATTCTGTGCCCGTGCACAGTGCCATCAGTCGACTGCCATTCCATGGCAGTCGACTGGTGTCGACATCAGTCGACTGCCAGTCCATGGCAGTCGACTGCCAAGCACTAAACTGGTCTTATACCAGTCGATCGAACCATCGACTTAGAGCAGTCGACTGCCATGACATGGCAGTCGACTGGTGTCGGGAAAACCCATCCGACACTTGGCCAAATGGCCAAGTTTCACCTAAGAGCTACCCTTCCCGGGTTACAATCGCTCACTCTCATCCCTCGGAGTCCCTCGCCTTCGAAGTTCTCTTCGTTCGCGGCCACGTCCCTCGGCAGCATCAGGCGCACGGCTCTGCAATGCTCCTTCGCGTCTCTTGCCTCGAAGTCTACTTCCTCCGGCTTCACTCCAAGCTCCTCGTCCGGCGGTCCCTCGGATGCTCCAAGCGCACGGCTTCCGCAAAGCTATCCTTCACCGACTCAAGGCACGAGTCATGAGATGTGAAACTCGCCATGGCTCCATGTGCGAATTACTAAGTCCTGCACGACATCAACGCACATATCAAATCAACATATCAAACTAACTTAAACTCTTTGCCACACCATCAAAACCATATTACGGCAAGAGATTGCCCTAACACCTTTTACCCCTGTAGAATTGTGGACTGGGCGAAAGCCTAGTCTGAGACATATTCGGATATGGGGGAGTCCAGCACATGTGCTGAAGGCTGATGCTGGTAAGTTGGAACCTCGTATAGAAGTGTACATGTTTGTTGGCTACCCTAAGGGAATGAAAGGTGGTTTGTTTTATAATCCTAGAGATCAGAGGGTGATCGTTAGCACGAACGCCAGATTTCTAGAGGAGGATTATGTAATGAACCACAAGCCCAAGAGTAGGATTGTTCTTGAGGAGTTGACAGGGGAAGTCCCGACTTCAGTACCACTGGTACAAGAGGAAACACCACAAGTCACTGCACCGCGTGTCACGGAGCATACACAGGAGGCACCTCGTCGTAGTGGGAGGGTTGTTAGACAACCCGATAGATTCATGTTTTTGGGAGAGTCTTCGAACTTAGTCCCTGGAGAACATGAACCTGATCCCTGGACATATGACGAGGCAATCCAAGATAGAGATGCGGTATCTTGGCAAAAAGCAATAAATTCAGAGATAGAATCTATGGATTCTAATCAGGTCTGGGAACTAGTAGAACCACCCGATGGTGTAAAAACCATTGAATGCAAGTGGATCTACAAGAGAAAGAGAGGAGTAGACGGGAAGGTTGAGACCTTCAAAGCTAGGCTTGTTGCGAAAGGGTATACTCAGAAAGAGGGTATCGATTATGAGGAGACCTTTTCGCCGGTAGCTATTCTTAAGTCTATCCGGATTCTCTTATCTATAGCTGCTCATATGGATTATGAGATTTGGCAGATGGATGTCAAGACAGCTTTCCTTAACGAAAGTCTTGAGGAGAACATCTATATGCGGCAACCAGAGGGATTCATTGCTAAAGGCAAAGAGCATCTTGTATGTAAGCTTAATCGGTCCATTTATGGATTAAAGCAAGCTTCTAGATCTTGGAACATCCGCTTTGATGAGGTAATCCAGTCATATGGGTTTATTCAAAGTCCGGATGAGCCTTGTGTATAGAAGAGATGTGACGAAAACGTAGTGGTGTTTCTTGTACTATATGTAGATGACATTTTGTTATTTGGCAACAATATCAAAGTGTTATCAGACATAAGGGTATGGTTGTCCAAACAGTTTGATATGAAGGACTTGGGAGAAGTGGGACACATCCTTGGGATCAAAGTTATAAGGGATCGCAAGAAAAGGATGTTATGCTTATCTCAAGCTTCATACATTGACACTATCCTTGCTCGTTTTAGCATGCATAACTCCAAGAAAGGTTTTCTACCTTTTAGGCATGGAGTTCCTTTATCTAAAGAGATGTGTCCCAAAACATCAAAGGAGATAGAGGACATGAAGGCGGTTCCTTATGCTTTGGCAGTAGGAAGCCTTATGTATGCTATGCTATGTATGAGACCGGATATCTGCTTTGCCATGGGCATGGTTAGCAGATATCAGAGTAATCCTAGACAGGGACATTGGACTGCGGTAAAGCATATATTGAAGTACCTGAGAAGGACTAGGGATTATATGCTGGTTTACCGGGAAGATCAATTAGTCCCTGTGGGTTACACGGATTCGGATTTCCAATCATATAGGGACAAGAGTAAGTCTGCCTCGGGGTTTGTGGTTACTTTTAGAGGTGGAGCCATAGTATGGAGGAGTGTCAAGCAGAAATGCGTGGTGGACTCTACCATAGAAGCTGAGTATGTGGCAGCCTCTGAGGCAGCCAAGGAAGCTGTATGGCTCAGGAACTTCTTGATGGACTTAGATGTGATTCCTGGTTTGCCCAGAACTATCACAATTTATTGTGATAACAGTGGTGCAGTTGCAAACTCGAAGGAACCACGAGCCCATAAGGCGAGTAAACACATAGAGCGCAAGTACCACCTTATATGACAGATCGTAAAGCGAGGAGAAGTTGCTATCGCCAAGATTGCATCAGAGGATAACCTGGCGGATCCATTCACTAAGGCCCTTCCAACGAAAGCGTTTGATAGGCATGTGGAGGAAATGGGGATCAGATGTATGGCAGAGTGATGACGGCATAGTCTTTTAGTATAAGTGGGAGATTGTTGGAATGTATACTGAAAGCCTAGCTCTTTTTGTATGAACATTTTATTTTGAAATAAGAATCACATGATCATTGTTTGCACTTTATATATTTATTATATGTGTACATATTGTCTAATATTTTACATTGTAGATAACATGGTGCTTGGTGTGGCACAGAAGATCATGTTATCAGTTCCTTGTAAAATATAAGTAGAGGCTCACAACCAAGATGGTTTTGGACAAACTATTAGCATGGTTGTAGTGTAGCTTGGTATTGTTTTGTCTTGAACATAGAGTTACACTGGTACACTTAGGTGTATTGAGCAGGACCGACATAGAGGTGATTCAATTGAGTACTGACTACATAATTGAATCAGACCTCGGATATTATGTTGTACATGCTCTTAATCCCGATATAATAACGGGCACATGTACTTAGTATTTATTTCTTTGATTTACCAGTGGGTGAGATTTAGATGGATTAAATCAATATGCCCGGTAAGTTGGGAAATAATATTATTTACATGGTGTGCCGTTGATTATAGGAGGAAACCGTGTCCTATATATTAGGTTGATGATGTCCCCTTGAGGAGCTCATAAAGTTCATCACGTAAACCCAGCTGGTTGACTTAGTCAACGTGATGATACGGTTGAGTGGTACTACTCGAGGAATTAGATATTAATTAATTGATGGTCAGTAAATCAATTAATTGACGGACATTCGATATCTTAAACACGGGGAGATTAATGTACAAATAATATATGGAGCCCATATTGATTTATGGGGTTGGTGAGGTAGTTCAATGATGATCCTCTAGTGGAATGGAACATCATTGATGGATCAAGTTTGTGTGGTTCCGATCCATCGGGTGGCCAAGACCCAACTCCTCCTTATGGTCCCTATCGTAGCCTAATATAATCCTTATGAAGTCTAGATCCAAGAATGTAAAACAAAACCTAGAACCAACGGTTGGGATTAAATCCCTAGATCCGATGGTTGGATGAAACCCTAGAACCAACGGTTGGGATTAAATCCCTAGATCCGATGGTTAGGATGAAACCCTAGAATCGACGGTTGGGATTAAATCCCTAGATCGGATGGTTGGGATGAAACCCTAGAACCGACGGTTTGGATAAAACCTTAGATCCGAAGGTTGGGATGAAATTCTAGATCCGACGGTTGGGATTAAACCCTAGATCCAACGGTTGGGATAAAACCCTAGATCCGACGGTGGAGATTAAATCCCTAGATCCGACGGTGGAGATTAAAGGTGGCTTAAGCCCTATTCTATAAATAGATGCTTAGGGTTGGGCGGCAAGAATGATCAAGGATTTGAATTAGATAATTAGGGTTTGGCTCTTGGAAGTGGGCGGCTAGGGTTTGGAGCAAAAGTGGGCGGCAACCTTCATCTTCCTTCTAGTTGTTGCCAGCGCCCAACTTCCTCCATCAATACTTGGCTGGCGCCCATCCTTAAGGCCTTTCTCTTCTTCCTTAGCCGGCGGTTCTCCTTCAATTGGTGGCCGGTGGTCTTCCTCCTTCTTTTCTCCTTGGTGGCCGGCGGCAACTCCTTTACAAGTTGCCCGGCGCATCATCCATTGCTCCTTGGCCGGCGGTTGCACCAAATTCCCTAATTTTGTGGCCGGTTCTAGATAGGAAAAGTATTTGTGAGTTCTTCTTTTTGTTCGCAGCGGACAAGGTAGAGAAGAAAGCGATATAGAAGGCTTCTACTCGTGGAGGATCTTCGTCCACACGTCGTCCACGAGAAGGATAGGACATACGATGGAAGATCGTAAGGTATAAAGTTATTTTAACTTTATTTACAGATCTGAATATATTCTTTAATATTTTGATTATGCATGTGTGTCTATGAATATATATTGTATAATCATGGACCCCGAAGACAAACACAAAAACCGGCGATCCATCCGTCGTCTCTTCCGCGGCTAACCAACTAGAAGAGTTGTGTTGCTTGAATAACTAGTTTGTTCAAGCGACCACTCATGTTGTTAGCACGACGACGAATAGGTTGTGCTAAAGAAGCTCATCCCATCCGGATTGATTCTTTCATTAGTGAAAATTTTAATCCGGGGACATGGGAGCCAATGAGCCTCCGAAGCATCTGTTGGGTTTCCGGCACCGCGGCGTGTGTGTGTTCGATCATGTTTCTTAAACATGAACACAGCGGAAGCAATAAAAATAATAAATACTTCTATTTATTATAACACACACAACACACGCATGCATATTACAACAAGTGTAGACATAACCGTAAAATTAAATTTGCAATAAAAGGAAATTTAACTACGTTATACCTTTCGTATGACGTGTAGCGGGAACGACATCAACTGGAACGATCCTCGCTAGAATCGTCTCTATCCGTATCCACGCTGAGTTCATCGGGATGACTTCGCTAAGCCACGAGCTTCGTCTTCTTACGGGTTACTAGCCTCATGTTGAAGACGACGTGATCGAGAGATGATCACGATCCGAATCCAAATTCGGATCCTAATACGAGTTTTCAAAACTCGCTTCTCCGGAGAGGTATTCGTCAACCAATTGACGAATCCTTCGTCGTCCACCTCAGAGGATTACCGGAGATCGAATCCCCGGTAAGTTAACCGCTGCCGGAGCTCTAACCGTCATCCAAACGACGCTCCGACGAGAGGAGAAGAAGCTGTCCAGAAAACTGGACAGCTTGGTGGAGGAGTAGGCGCCGGCCAAAACAAGGAAGCCAAGTGCTCACCTTTTCACCGAAGCCTAGGAAGATCACCGGAGGGTCGGCGGAGGATCACCGGCTGAAGCTTGGACGCCGGCAAAGAGCTGGACGGCAGCACAACAAGCTGGGCGACAATGGAGGTTGGGCGGCACAACTTGGTTGGGCGGCACAACTAAGTTGGGCGGCAACTCCAAGCTAGGGTTTTTGGATTACGGCTTAATTATCCATTAAGCCCTCTTTTATAGAGAACTAATTCTCTTAATGGTTATTGGATCATAACCATTAGGCCCGTTAACCCGCTCCATTAAGATAAGTTAAAATAAACCAAACCATGATGGTTTATTTTAAGTTAAAACGAACCAACCCAACTTTTGGTTCATTCGTTTAAAATAAACCAAACCCTTTGGTTTATTCTCCTCCATTGGATTAGAACCAAACCATTTTGGTTCATCCATTATGTCTTCATAAGACACGGCCCATCCACGCTTCCATTGCGACTGAAACGATTTCATGCTTGCTTTATGTTTGGTCCAACCAAACCTAGTTTCTCTCGGTCTGAGAATCCCATTCTCCAGCTCGTTTTAAATCCTTTGGATTACGCTCGTTATGCGTGTGACCAAATAGGTTCTCGGTTTATGTTGGCCGTCTATAATTAACCATTAATTATAGAACGATCATGAGTGGCACCTAGTAGTACATCATGATCCCCAATTAACCAAAACGATCAACGGTTGATCCAGAACTATTTCTGAAACCCTTCAGCAGCTCGAATGATTCGTGCCCCATTCCCTTCACTCATCTTATACCCACTTGGTTCAGGACATGGTCTATAGTGTCAGTCCCCACTAGGCTGACTACATCACACCTAGCCCAAGTATCATTTCCTCGTCCTACGGATTCTAGTTACTCCACATGTATCGAAGAGTACCTTACTCTAAACATGTAATGCTTTGGCCAAAGACTTTAGTAACAATCCAACGAGAGGCCATGGGTATACATCTCCTCGCAAGGAGTGGTGAATTCTTTATAGGCTATTGAAACACCTTCGATCACTTCGACTTATACCCAATCATCCCGGGTCCACATCTCCTTAGAGATGCTTGCTTAAGATGTCAAAGCATAAGTTTCCATGATCAAGATGACTTGAATACCGCAAGTCAAAGGAACATCGCACTTAAGCCACAGTAAGAACTTCATTGACATATCTATATATGCAGAGAACCATATGAAGTCTTACGGCTGGTCACTCAGATGAACTAGTTACCATAACTAGCATCCACGATTAACTCCGGGCATCACAATGTCTCCAGCCAGTGAGAATCAAGTGCTTGGATACACCAAGCAGTATACCTCGTGCTAGTCTCGACAGAATTGATGGTGTCCAAATCCATCAATTCATCGACTAGGGATAATTCCGATACATCACAATTACACATGTAGAGATACTCACTAGTTGTGATCCAATCACAAATTCTCTCATGCTGTGAATCGCATCGTGGACATTCAGTAAATGAGTTTAAGATCCAATCAAATACATGAAACATGTATACTCAAATAGTGAATCTTCATTTATCATATAAATGATTCATACATAAGGCGATTACCTTAGGACATCTCTCATATATTACTAACAACATACACCTGCAACTTTCTCATGGCGGGTCATTCAGTATACATTCTCCAATGCATACCCATGTGTCAACTTGATATCTCATATCCATGACTTGTGAGATCAAGTCATCTTGTTGACCTACATGCTAGTCTCTACGCATTAACATTGTCCTTGAATGTTAATACTCGACTAGGAATGATTAAGAGTAGTGTTCTCTATATCATCTCATTATCGATTCAACCAATCGATTGATATAGATAAGAACCTACTACTCAAGGACATTATTATATTTAGTTATTTGGCACCAATACAAGTAAATATAATAACCACGCTTTAGGTTTTTAGGAATATGATACAATAAAGTCCATTCAACAATCATCACATGATTGGCTCTAGGACTTTCACTAACAATCTCCCACTAGCACTAGTGCCAATCACCGTAGTATCTAATACCCAATGACCTAGTGTGACCATCATGCTTTTTCTGTGCCAAACCCTTGGTCAAGGGATCTACGATGTTAGCCTCTGTGGGTACTCTGCAAATCTTCACATCTCTTCTATCGATAATCTCTCGAAAGATATGGAAGCGCCGTAGTATGTGTTTGGTCCACTGGTGTGAGCGAGGTTCCTTAGCCTGTGCAATCGCTCCATTATTGTCACAATAGAGCTCTATGGGATCTGCAATGCTAGGAACCACCCCAAGCTCAGTAATGAACTTGCGGATCCAAACTGCCTCCTTTGCTGCCTCAGATGCAGCGATATACTCGGCTTCTGTTGTAGAATCAGTAATTGTGTCCTGCTTCGAACTCTTCCAGCTCACAGCGCCACCATTCAAGCAAAACATGAACCCTGACTGCGATCTATAATCATCCTGGTCAGTTTGAAAGCTGACATCGCTGTAACCCTTTACAGCTAGCTCCTCATCGCCTGCAAATATCAAGAAATATTCTATAGTCCTTCTCAAGTACTTAATAATATTCTTGACTGCTATCCAGTGACGCTCACCTGGATCTGACTGGTATCTACTCGTCATACTCAAAGCATACGAGACATCAGGATGAGTACATAGCATGGCGTACATGATAGATCCTATAGAAGATGCGTAAGGGATCTTATCCATGCGGTCTCTCTCCTCTTTAGAAGAGGGACTTTGAGTCTTCGAAAGACTCACACCATGTGACATTGGCAGAAGTCCTTTCTTAGAATTCTGCATGGCAAACCGAAGTAATACCGTGTCAATGTATGTACTCTGACTTAGGCCAAGCAATCTCTTAGATCTATCTCTATAGATCTTGATGCCTAGAATACAGGCTGCTTCACCTAAGTCTTTCATTGAGAAGCATGTCCCGAGCCAAGTCTTCACAGACTGTAGCGAAGGGATGTCATTCCCAATGAGCAGTATATCATCCACATACAATACAAGGAAGACAACTGTGTTCCCATTAACCCTCTTGTAGACACAGGGTTCATCTTAATTCTTGATGAAACCAAACTGTTTGATCGCATCATCGAATCGAAGATTCCAGCTCCGAGAAGCTTGCTTTAGCCCATAAATGGACCTTTGCAGCTTGCATACCTTCCCAGTATGCTGTGGATCTACAAAACCCTCAGGTTGTGTCATGTATACATCCTCGAGCAAGTTTCCATTCAAAAACGTGGTTTTGACATCCATCTGCCAGATCTCATAATCGTGGTATGCTGCAATAGCAAGCAAGATCCGAATGGACTTAAACATCGCCACTGGAGAAAAGGTTTCATCATAGTCAATACCATAAATTTGCTTGAAACCTTTAGCCACCAATCGACCCTTATAGGTATGCGTAAGTCCATCCATGTCAGTCTTTCTCCTAAAGACCCACTTACACCCAATGGGTTTGACCCCTTCAGGTGGATCAACCAAAGTCCATACTTGGTTGGTGTACATGGATTCCATCTCGGATCTCATGGCCTCTAGCCATTTCTCAGAATCTGGGCTCATCACAGCTTCCTGATAGGAGGTAGGCTCATTCTCAATGAGCATTACGTCATCATGGTCAGACAAGAGAAATGAATATCTCTCAGGCTGACGACGTACCCTATCAGATCTGCGAAGAGGTAGGTCTACATGAACAGGTGGTTGTTCCATAACTCTTTGTGCAATAACCTCATCACCCACAACACTTTGTGGTTCCTGTTCAACCTCCATCAAGGCCTCAGTGCTATGGTCCTTATCTTGAATTTCTTCAAGATCGAAGGTACTCCCACTAGTTTTTCTAGAAACAAAATCCCTTTCTAGAAAAACTCCAGTCTTTGCCACAAACGCTTTGTGTTGACTGGGAATGTAGAAGTAATATCCCTTTGTATCCTTGGGATATCCAACAAAATAGCACCTATCGGATTTGGGTCCCAGTTTGTCTGAGACTTGACATCGAACGTAAGTCTCACAACCCCAAATCCTCATAAAAGACATCATGGGATTTCTCCCTGTCCATATCGTATATGGTGTCTTTATCACTGCCTTGCATGGTACACGGTTAAGGGTAAAGGCTGTTGTGTCTAGAGCATATCCCCAAAAGGAAATAGGAAGATTTTTGTGAATCATCATAGATCGTACCATATCCAATATGGTACGATTCCTCCTTTCGGATACACCATTCAACTATGGTGTTCCAGGAGGAGTGAGTTGGGATAGAATCTCACACTCAACTAGATAGTCATGAAACTCATGGCTAAGGTATTCACCACCTCGATTTGATGGAAGTATCTTAATACTCTTGCCAAGCTAGTTTTGTACTTCATTCTTGAATTCTTTGAACTTTTCAAAGGATTCTGATTTGTGTGTCTTGAGATACACATAACCATATCTACTGAAGTCATCAGTAAATGTAATGAAGTACCTGTAACCACCTCTAGCAGCAACATTGAAAGGACCACATACATCACTATGTAAAGTTCCTAACAAATCTGTTGCTCTTTCGCTGTGTCCACTAAAGGGAGTCTTGGTCATCTTGCCTAAAAGGCAAGATTCGCATGTCTCATATGATTCAAAATCAAATGAGTCTAGCAGCCCATCCTTATGGAGCTGAGATAAGCGACTCTCATTTATGTGACCTAAGCGACAGTGCCAGAGATAAGTTTGGTTCAACTCATTTGACTTGAACCTCTTGGTACTTATGTTATAGATAGGGCTGTCTAAGTCTAGAAAGTAGAGTCCGTTCATTAGAGGTGCACTACAATAGAACATATCATTTAAATAAACTGAACAACATTTGTTCTTTATTATAAATGAAAATTCTTTCTTGTCCAAATAAGAAACTGAAATGATGTTCTTGATTAAGGCAGGCACATAAGAACATTCATCTAATTCTAATACAAGCCTAGAGGGCAAAGATAGATCATAAGTTCCTACATCAACAGCATCAACTCTTGCTCCATTGCCTACTCGTAGGTCCACCTCGCCCTTTGTCAATGCCCTACTATTTCTCAGCGCCTGCACATTGGTACAAATGTGAGATGCACATCCGGTATCTAATACCCATGATGAAGAAATAGATAGATTGACTTCTATAACATTTATACCTGAAGTAGAAGTCTCACTTCTTTTCTTCTTAAGATCTTCCAGGTAAGCTTTGCACTTACGCTTCTAGTGTCCAGCTTCCTTGCAGTGGAAGCAAGCCCCTTCCTTGGCTACCCCTCCTTTGGGTTTAAGTTCTTTGCCTTTGCCCTTGCCTTGGGACTTTCCCTTACCTTTAGGCTTGCCCATGCCTTTCTTCTTCTGCACCATCAAAATGGTGTCAGATTTACCCTTCTTAAGGTTAAGCTCAGCAGTTCTCAACATGCTGAGCATTTCAGGCAACGGCTTATCAATTTCATTCATGTTATAATTCATGACAAATTGATTGAAGGCTTGTGGCAAAGATTGCAAGATCAGGTCAGTGGCCAGCTCTTGGCCAAGTGGGAATCCCAGCCTTTGTAGGTTTTCTACGTACCCAATCATCTTGAGTACATATGTACCTACGGGAGTCCCTTCTTGCATCTTGGACCCAAATAATGCCTTAGAGACTTCATATCTCTCATGCCTAGCTTGTCCTTGATATAGTTGACGAAGATGTCCAACCATGTCATAAGCATTCATGAACTCGTGTTGCCTCTGAAGCTTAGAGTTCATGGTCGCGAGCATAAGACATGACACATCTAATGCATCATCTTGATGCTTCTTGTAAGCATCTTTGTCAGCTCGCGAGGCAGTGGCAGGAGGTGCCTCCGGAATGGGCTGCTCCAGGACGTACAACTTCCTTTCTTGGGTGAGAACAATTCTCAAGTTCCTGTACCAGTCCAGGAAATTTGCTCCATTGAGCTTGTCCTTCTCAAGGACAGATCGCAGAGAGAGAGTGTTCGCGTTTGTTGACATAGTAATCTACAACATACAATGTAGAGGATTAATATCATATTCCTTTTATCATTTAATTAGGCCTTTAATCAAATGATGCTCCCACTGAATTATAGAAATTTTGTAGAATCGAGTTTATGGATGTGGTCAAACCACATTACTAGATTCATACAAACTAGCTATAATTCTTGCGGGACAAGATCCACATCATACTAAGCCTTGAGTTAGCTTTGGCTAAATCGCCCAAGACTTAGTATGATCGGTGGGTAACACATTACCGATTACATCTCTATGCAACTCTTGTTTATAGGATCAAGACCCACATTTACAAAAGACCTTGAGTTAGCTTTGGCTAAATCGCCCAAGATTTAGTGCAAATGCGATCTTGACCTATCATTCCAACGATTGGAATATGCCTATAGTTCTACTCTATCCAATTGAGTTTAACTAGTTTTGCTCAATCTAATTGAGCTTACTCTAACCCAAGCGTGATAGGAGGGACAAATATTGTCCCTCTACACCCTACCAAGATAATATGCGTTGCTCTGCTTTGGCAGATTCAACAACAACAAATGATCGAGGTAGTGATGGGTATCAAGGCTCGGTAGGCATTTTCGAGTTGATTCGATTATGATCTAATCTAATCGTAATGTGTATCTTATACGCATTTCGGCCTTTATTATCCTATATTAGCATGCATCATATACATACATTCATTATTCTAACATGCATCATATACATACAAGAAAATTATCCTAGCATGCATCATATACATACATCCATTATTCTACTAGCATGCATCACATACATACAAGCAAAATCAACTAAATATATATATATATATATATTTATCAACATATATATATATAATTAAATGTGATATAGTCATGGCCCTACTACGATCTTCTCAAGCCAATGAGAAGATCGGACGGTCAACCTAAGGCTAGCGGCTTCTCCAAGCGCTTCCTTTGACCGCCATGTGTCGTCGTCACCCTTCTCGTAATCTCGTCTTCGAGTGGACTTTCCACGGCTCCATTTTGTACATTACAAATATGAAACTTGAGTTACATTCGAGTCTAAAACTATTTACAACTAGAATATCAAAAGAAGGGGTACGACGCGCAGGTCGCATACACTATACAACACGCACAACCACAAAACGGCATGCAGGCCGTATTATGAATTACAACACACATAATCCAATCAAATTGGGGTCATTGGGCCATGAAAATCACATAATTATACATAATTATAAATTATGTATTTTTACAGAAATTTCTATAATTTTTCCTAATTTTTTTCAAATTAATGAGTCACCTCCCGGTCCCGCTAAGCGGTTTCCGGGCGCGATCGCGGGACAAAGCCCCTTTCGGGGATAGGGGCAGCGCCCATACTCGCAAAATTAACTATGCAAGTGTCCCCACTGCGATCCTACAATGACTTAAGTCGTTGTCCCAAAAATCTAAAGCGAGAACTCGCCGTTTCGGAGAGTTTTTCTCGACGGTTGAAGCCTACAAGTGTCCCAACACTCGTTGCTTTGACTCTTTGAGAAAAATACCCAAAAATTCTATAAAATTAGGATATTTACAGAAACATATAAATCTGTAATTTTTATATCTAATACAAAAATTACAAAAACGAAACACATACATGCTTCGCACGTGGCTCTGTTACCACTGTTGGGTTTTTCCGAGCCGCAAAAACCGTTTTTTGCGTTGCGGAAACCTCGGAAGCCCCGGCCACGGATCCGTGCGAAGTATAAAAAATATAAAACATGTATGTGCTTACAAAAACCCTAGATCTACCTTAGATCTAATAGGTTAGAACATTACCCTCATAGCGATGCCCTTCGCTTATCCCGCTCGTCCAAAAGTTCGTCGGAACTCGAGAGTGTCAAGTGCACACTCCTCTATGGTATCCACACGAGCAATAGGTGGAGAAAGAGGCAAACTTGAGTGTGCTAGCACTCCTAGAAGATCTTGGCAAGATGAGGTTGGGAGAGGTAGAGAGCTTGAGGGAAGTTGATCCAAGGTTGAAGATGAAGTTGTGTAACCCACACAAAATGAATTACCACATGAATAACCATCAAGTGGCCGGCCACTTCATGGAGAGGGGGTTACATGCATGCATGTAACTCCCATGACCCTTGGTCTCCCTCATGAGGTGGCACCACATGACAAAGTCAATGATGATGTGGAGCATCATCATTGGCCGACCATGCCAAGTCATCATCATGACATGGCATTTGGTCAAGTCAAACTTGACCTTTCATCTTCCCTCTCAAGTCAAGTCAAACTTGACCTCTAATCTCCCATGGTAGATCAAATCTAACCACTTGACTCAAGTCAATTTAATTTAATGAATCTCTATTCATTAATTTAAATTGATTTGATGAATCAAATATAAATTAGACTCATTCAACACTTGAATCAACTTGAGTCTAACTCAATTAGTCTAATTTCGATTACTCTTAATCTAATTTGGTTCATCCCATGAACCTAATCCTCATGGGCTCTTATGTGTGTGACCCTATTGGTTCTTGTAACGTTGGCAATGTCCCTAAACCGATTTAGGAACATAAGCAATGAGCGGTATCTAGCAACACATCATTGCTACCCAACTTACAAGAATGTTGAGCTCCAACATCACCTTAGTGACTACTAATTATGACTCTCATAATATGTGACAATGTCCCTCTACCCTTGACATCTAGATTGACCAATCGAGGCATAGACCGTGTCATCCTCGGTACAATCTAAATCTTGAACTCCATGTAGACTCACTCTAATCAAATGAGCTCAATATCTCATATTGACTCATTTGGGCATGGCCATGCACTTCGTGGTCTCACTCTATCAAGAATATCGATGTCACTCCCGTCATATAAGAGGGATAGATCCCATCTACATCACTCACATCCCTCCGCATAATTTGTTACATACCCAGTAATCGCCTTTATAGTCCACCCATTTACGGGTGACGTTTGACGAAGCCAAAGTATGCAACTCCTTATGTAGGGAACCATGGTGACTTCAGGTCTAAGGACTAATAGTCATACTAATAGCCACATGAGAAAGTATAGGACACTCATATAACGATCCATGATACTTTCTCATGGCGGGTCATTCAGTATACATTCTCCAATGCATACCCATGTGTCAACTTGATATCTCATATCCATGACTTGTGAGATCAAGTCATCTTGTTGACCTACATGCTAGTCTCTACGCATTAACATTGTCCCTGAATGTTAATACTCGACTAGGAATGATTAAGAGTAGTGTTCTCTATATCATCTCATTATCGATTCAACCAATCGATTGATATAGATAAGAACCTACTACTCAAGGACATTATTATATTTAGTTATTTGGCACCAATACAAGTAAATATAATAACCACGCTTTAGGTTTTTAGGAATATGATCAATAAAGTCCATACAACAATCATCACATGATTGGCTCTAGGACTTTCACTAACAGTTATCCCTAGTGAATACCTTGTTAATCCAAGGAGCTCCAATAGCTATTGGGTTCCTAGAAGCATGATTGACTAACGCTAGATGGGTTAGGGTGTGTCAATCCTAAGTGGATGGGTAGTTAACCTAACCATGGTGAGTTGACACTTTAGGATGTGCCAATGTGTTTTGAGAAGTTGAAAATTGATTAAGATTGACACTTTAGGTTTCGAGGTCATGGTGTGCCATTTTGGGTTTTTGACACACTAAGGAAATGGGTTGTATTATAGAAAAATGGATTTAATTATATCAAATGGCAATTAATACTAAAATCTAGGTATTCATACCTTTATCTTTTACTTGCCATGATTTACTTGTCATATGTCATGACATGACATCATATTTACTTTTATCATGAAAATGTCATGATCATATTTAGGGTTATGTTTTGTGTCATGTATGCTTAGATTTCATTCACATGCCATGACATCATGATTTTGGCAGATGCTTATTAATGTTATCATTTATGACATAATCATCATTCATGCATAAATAAAATGGATTTAAGGACTATGGCATGATTTGAAGTCTCATGCATAAAGGAATCGAATAGTGTTGCATAGAGAAATGCATGAGACCCTAATAACTAAAACCCACATCTCACTGGAACTTGACTTTGTTGGTGCAGTGAGGCACCGAAATCGAACCTGTGTTTTGATTATAGCAAAGACACAAAAGTTAAGTCTATTTTGTTTTCTCACGAGCTGAATCGAGTGTGCAGAAGATTGATATAGCTGGAGCTGAAGGCTAGCGACACCCGGAGGAAGCCGCGGTGGTCGAGCGATACTCGAGTTACTTCGGAGGGAGCCGAAGGAATCGAGTGGAAGGCCGGAAGCAAAAGTGACACGTAAGTATCGAGGTAAGCTCGTGTGTGCGAGAGTAAGTAAGGTCGTATCCTCTTTACGGGGATGATCTTAAGCGTAGATCCGACCAAAGACATCTTATAGATGGTCTAGGTCGAGATCGGATGGTCGACGACCATCGAAATTATGTTTTTATTGAGCTAACTTTGACTTGCAGCAAGCATCGATCATTGCCGGCTTGGAGGACTCATTGCCATGTATCGATCGGCTAGAAGGTCATCAATCGATCGATGTCGCCATCGATCGGTGATGATGGCCATCCATCGATCGGTGATGGTCAATGATCGGTCGAGAGTCAAGGCTTATCACTCCACCTCAAAGCGGTTTGGTGTCCATTTGTGATTGGTTGAAGACCCACTCGAAAAGGGGCTCAAAGGCTATAAAAGGAGGGCCAAACCTAGGGTTTTAACAACAATTCTAAGCTTCCAAAAAGTCTCAGCAAAGCTACCGACAACAACGTGCTTCTTCTTCTCCGACGTCTAGGTTTCATTTCCTTTATTTTTGTACGTCGGTTTTAATTTTAGTGTCGTTGCTCATTTACATTCTTCGAAGCTATTTTTCTATCGTAACGAGGAGAGGGGGAGTGTCCCTCTACCTCAAGTTTTTTTTTGTATCGATTAACTCCTACCTCCAACGAGGAGGAGTTTGTTTAGTGATTTGCCCTCCGTGGGTGGTCAAGGACCACTAGGGCCTTGGAGTAGTAGCCTTCGGCTACGAACCAAGTAAATATCTTGTTTCTATTGTCTCCTTTACTTTTTGTTTTGCTTATCTTTCCGTTGCGTATATTTGTCTAGAAACGAATTCGAAAAAGTTTTTTTTCTTTCGCTATTCACCCCCCCCTCTAGCGAACCGCATTGATCCAACAGACTTGTATGTGTTTCACACATCTAGATACAAGTGAGATGTTTAGAAAAATGAAATTAATGGTTTTAAAAACATTTCAAAATCTTTTTGATAAACCTTGGTGAAGTCTATCTTTTGATAGCAATCACAATTAAATGAGTTGATACAAAGAGGGCTCAATATTGAAGTTTTTCTCAACTTTTGAACTTTGTATCAATCTCACTATTTTATGGGTAAAATATTTTTTAAATATTTTTCACCCATAATGTTTGTAATGAGTAATGTACGTACAAATTTTCATAATTTTTCAATGTATGTATATTTACTTATAAATTTCAAAAATTCAAGTCTGATAACTGAAATTCGGATTTTTCAGTTATCAGTCGACTGCTTCTTAATGTCAGTCGACTGGTAGCTGAAGGAGTTGACTACCCCTACTGATTTTGGGTAAACATATTTGTTAGGCCCATGTTCAACTATGTTTTTGGTTCCCTAACCACTCCTAACCCTAGGACATGCTTTGGAGAGCATTAGAAAGGGTGAAAATCCATTGGATATGGATTAGGAGAAGTATTTAGGGTGTGTATCAATTTTAAGGTGTATGGAAGTTCATTATTTAACTTTGCCTTAATTTTGATTGTTTAGTGTTCTTATTTGCTTAGGGACTTGATGCACGCGAACGAGACCTCAAATCTTGCGACGGAGACCGTTGAGGACTCGAAGTGTGCGCTCGCGCTCAACGCCCGCAAGTGCACGGATGTTGTCAAGTAATAAAAGATTATGGATACTACAGAGACTGAGATTCGAGTACCGATATGTTCAGTGGGTGAAATTGTTCGAAAGTAAAATTTAAAGGTGTCTATTGCAAGGGTTGTGGGTGGACTAAACTCTAGTACGGTGTCACACGAAGGAAGAAAGGAGCATGTCGAGATCTTTAAAAGGGATTTTAGGACTTCGGGTTCGCTTGTGTGTCGCAAAACATGCTATCAACTGGGCGTTGTCTAAACATCTAGCTATAGTTTTGTGGAAGAGACATCATACACTCTCCTGATGAGCCATCACATCTATCGGGAGCTATCTCGGCCTTACAAGGACAGGATAGGTGGTACAAGGATGTCAAATCAATCCCTGCAACGAACCTTTTCAAGTTCCATCGCATCCTTCTACCCACGGTTACAGGAGATCAAGTTTACCCCTAGGTTCCTTGTATAAATCCCCTAAATCTTATATACGAGGGCGGTCACCCCTCATATCGCCTAAGCAGAGTAGGTAGACAACCAAATACACATAGATATTGGTATAAATAATTTCCAATTGTAAATTCAAACACAAAAATAGAATTCAATTTGAAGCAACATGTCATGCATACACAAGCTACTCCCTAATCCTAGAATCGAAGGAACTACTCGATATATAGAAGAGGAGAATCACAAGGCATGTTCATGTTCTAATATATCAGAAATAAAATGCAAGAACAAGAGGTTACAATGCCAATGTGGCCTTCTCTCAGGCGTTGAAGTGTAGAACATGGATCTCCGACGTCGTTCTTCCTCCCCGTTGCGAGTTTTTGAATCTATTTAGGGCTTCGGTGTGTCGTCCCAGCTGTCATGCCACCTCCCTAGGGTTTGGGTGGAGCTCTCCTTATATAGACATCACATCGGATCGCTGCAAAATCTGGAAAAAACCCTAATTGCGTCAATCTGCTGGGCCACCACACGGCCATGTGTTTCCACATGGCCTGGTCGTGTGCGGCCCTGGGGTGGCTGATCTCGCCCATTAGACACAACCGTGTGTAGCCATATGCCCTGGCCATGTCCCATTCTGCATCTAGCTGAAAAATACCCTACTTTTGCTCCGAATGTGTGCCTTTTTTCCCCCGCAATGCTATCCTTCATGCAAAAGTACAAAGATCAGATCTCTGAACTAGAAAATAGGAAATGCATGCAAAACAATGTAACATACGCATGAAACTAACATAAAATGTAATAAGATGTGATTGAAAACTACTCCTAAAACCCTATATATTTTGCTCACATCACTTCCCCCAGACTTAAATCTTTGCTTGTCCACAAGCAAACCTGAGTGCCATGAAATTTTAAAAGGATATTTTTCCATACTAGCATGTTAACTAAATTTATCAAGTGGTATTTACAATCAAAGTAAAATAAATATATTTTAGAAATTCACTAAATTAGCTCCTCGTGCTCGTGCCAAGCGAATCATTCTTAGGGGATAATCGTTCCATGGTGAGTTAAGTCGTCATCCTATAGCTTTCCTAAGGTCTCCGGCTCTTAGGCACTTACTTGCCCAAAGTGAGGGTCATTCCCTAGATCTAGCACAAAGTCTCAAAGGCGTGCTTGGTATTGAGAGAAATTGGTAGATGTTTCCCCAGTAACCTAACTCGGTCTCAAAGGGGCACCTAGCCATTTCCACCCACGACAACTATTTTTTTATCCATCATAATCTCTCTCTCTCTCTTTTTTCTTTTTCTTTATTTCTTATCTTTTTTTTCAGCTCACTGGGATTTTGATTTTTTCGAATGGGCTTATACAATCTGAGCTTCTCCTGTAACTAAAATGCTAGTCTTAGGGTCGCCTGTGGATTCCAAAGTACTAGACTACTGAGATAAATCATAACTAGGTATGTACTAGACTCACCCTTTCAGAATGTTCGACATGTGTAGGTGTAAAAATAGAAGATAACCATTGTAAGTCTAGAATATTCATTCAAATCCAATAAAATAAAATACCACGAAGTAAATGAAGTTACACTACTCATGGAAACAACTCATGAAGAAAACTCTAAAAAATACTACTGAGACAACTTTACAGATAGCAAAAACTAAGTACTGAAAGAAACTCAACCACCTATGGATGAACAAATGAATGCCAAAAATGATGCAAATATCAGGAAAGAAACTACTGCTAGAAACAAAATAAAATTTTGGGTCCTCCCCGGACTTAAATGAAAGTATACCTCTAGTATTGTGGACGAAGTGGAAAGTATGGAAGCCTCGACATCTCGAGATCCTAAGAGAACCTACTGCAAAGCCGCTGATGCCACATGTACATGTGGTCGATATGAGAGCTGGTGGATGTAGCGGCTGCTCGGTGCTCCTCATCCCTAGCCCACTGTGCCTGCTGGGCATGCATGTGCTACCGCATCTCCTGGTGGTAGGCGGTCTCATCCAGGCGATGAGCATCCTCCTCCTAGAAGTTGATCCGGGTTTCATCGTAGAACTCCTTAGCATGCTGGAAGTCCACCCGGAAGCCCTGAAACACCACCTGTCTGTAGGTGCTCTGCTCCTCCCATCGCTGCTTCTGTGTCTACTGCTCGGTGTATATATCATCAAGGCGTGATCGGAACTCCGAGAAATTATAGGCCGATGTACATGCATCCTGCTCAAAAGTAGAAAAAGGTGGTGGTGCAGGTGCAGGCTCATGTCGACGTGGACTAGATGGGCTCCTATGCATGTGTGGACTAGAGGGAGAGTGATGTAAAGGGGGAGAGATGGGCACCGATGTGGATGGTCCCTCATGTGGCGGGGACTCCACTATCAGGTCCAAGTGCCAGTTGGTGTGTGTGGTGATAGTGGTACGATCAGGGTCGGGGAGCCTAAGGGTCGTCAGGTTTTTCCTTACAAAGCATAAGGAGTGTTCCTCTCTTACAATCATTTTCTTCGCCATGCACACTCCTAGGTCGATCCTAGGGCTCCCCCTCTATACTCTCTAATGCAGTATAATCGTAGCCCATCCTATGGCAAATGTGGGTAAGTAGACCTCCCACATCAATCTTTTCTCTTGATGCTTTGCCAATCTTCACTAAGTGTCTGATGATGTGGGACCCTACATCGATGCTACTCCTTTCTTGTATCTTGTCCGAGAGGCAAAGCAGCTCACTAGCTCTTATTACACCGTCACTCTCCCCACGACCATGTTGGGAAAATTCCAGATCTGATGTTCACAACATTGCGAGCGAATACTTTGAACAACCACAGCGGAAATAATAATTATAAAGTAGATCCCACCAGAGATCCATGCAAAACTATATACGTCGTTTTGTACCATACTTTTCTAGATCTTATCTAGAAGGAGAAGTATACCTTCGGTGTGTGCCCATCGCAATCCCGCTTTTCCAAACGCTGTCTGATCTAAATACCGTAAGGATAACCGTATCTCTAAGGTATCCACACTGACACCCAACCGTTTTGGAGTCATGTTGTGCTAGCAACCCCTAGCAAAATGCCAAGAACCCCCTAGCAAAATGCCAAGAACCCTTTGGAAGAAGGAGAGGAATAAGAGGGATGAGAGAACACTTCTCATGGCTTTCCTTTGCTTACACACCCAAAATGATATAGTCTCTCATTGCTTTTCACGTTCAAAGACTATTTAAGACATTACAACCCCTGTCATTAATTACCATTATCTCCTCATTAAGAAAACTCTTAATACCAAGACCCTTGGTATTCTCCTTCATGAATTTTCATCATGAATACCAAGGTCCTTGGTATTCCTATGCATGATTAATCAAATTAATCGTGCATGATGATGAATCATCTTCCATGGTTCAACTTGAGTCTAACTCAAGTTTAACCAGTTTGAGTCTAACTCAAGTCATGGGCATATGCTCAATTGTCCATTTAGTCCAACTAAAATGAAACCATCTTCAAAATAGAATGCCATTTGTGTGTGACCCTATAGGCTCTTGTAACATTGGCAATGTATCTAAAACCATTTTAGATACATAAGCAATGAGCGACATCTAGCAATATATCATTGCTACCCAAGTTACAAGATCGTCGAGATCCGATAACCTTTCTGTGACTATTATCTTGTATGATAGTGTCCTTCTATCTCTGATATCTTAGATCGATCAATAAGACATAGATCGTGTCATCCCCTTATCGATCTTTATGTTTCTTGATCCCCAAGTAGACTCACTCAAACAAATGAGCTCAATATCTTATATTGACTCATTTGAGCATGACCATCCATTTCGTGGTCCTACTTTATCAAGAGGCCAAAGATATAACTCCCCACATATGGGAGGGATAGATCTCATCTACATCACTCACATCCCTCCGCATAAATCGTTACATACCCAGTGATCGCCATTATAGTCCACCTTGTTACAGTGTGACGTTAGACGATACCAAAGTACATAAATCCTTATGTAGGGAACCGTAGTGACTTCAGGTCTAAGGACTATTCATACCAATAGTCACATGATCAAGTATATGACACTCATATAACGATCCATGACACTTTCTCATGGCGGGTCAATTCAGTATATATATTCTCCAATATATATACCCATGTGTCAATGTGATATCACATATTTATAACTTGTGAGATCAAGTCATCCATTGACCAACATGCTAGTGTCAATGTATTAATATTGTCCTTGTCTATTAGTACTTGACTAGGAATATTAAGAATAGTGTTTTCTACATCTTCTCATAATCAATTCTACTAATTGATATACTGTAGATTAGAACCTACTATTCAAGGGCATTATTATATTTATTTTAGCTGACATATGCATAAAGTTAATATAATAAACAGTCTTTGCCTTTTATTAATGAAATAACATACATATGATCCATAATCAATCATCTCATGATTGGCACTAAGGGCTGACACTAACAGACCAAATATAGTACTGTCTATGATTCGGTGGAGGTATCTGAAAACAGGGTTTTGAAGACGCGATGCTTTGGCCCTAGAAGGGTCATAAGCATGCTCCCCCATCAACTCGGTCAAAAATATACGAGAGTTAAACCCAATAGGGATTCTTCTCTCTCCCCCACTAGGCAAGCCAATGCATGAATTCCATTGGTGGAGGGTCTATTCATGCTTAATATTTAATATTCTAAAAGTTATCCTCCCCTCTTTGCTCTCTCTACCCGTTAAAATTTCCACCTCTAAGGAGCTTAAAAATTCTTGAACTATCCTAGGGTAGGTTGGGTGTCTTATTCCCATTATCTCTTCCCACCCCATTTTTGCAAATAGGGCTTGAATGTCTCCCAACAATACTAAGGACTCTAGCAAATCTTCATCAAGGTACCTAGTAGCAGTGAGTTTACGAGTATAAAGCATATTATAGCTATCTCTATGTTCATTATTGCAAAAAAGGAGGGTTGGTAGAGTGTTACCCTCCTCTGGAGCTTGAGAGGCATTGGTTCTCCTTGCTCATCGCTCCAAAGCACCGGATCAAGGTGCCAAATGCTTGGTCCTCCTAAGCCTTGCTTCTTTTGGCTTTTTTAAAGGTTAGAAAAGCTTCTAGGTGGCGGGGAAGAAGAAACCACATGGCTAGGGAAAGGGAAATCGAAGAACATGACCCAAATGAGGCAAAAAAACATGTCTCGCCCTACTTAAACATTGCACGACACGACCGTGTGAAAACACACGGCCATGCCATGTGTGCCTTGGGTTAGTCGGGCACGGTCATGGGAAAACACATGGATTGGCCATGTGTCCCATTTCTTCTCCCCTTTTTGCATCATGGTCCGAATTTCCTCATATGTCTCGCCGCGTAAGCTAATATTGATTTTATTTTTGTTGGTGCAATCAGCCCGGGTTGACTTGAGTTTGACTCAAGTAGTGTTTTGATGATAGACAAAACTTAAGACATGGGATTGTCATAGGAAAGTCCAACATGGAGTTGGCATGGAAGAGTCCAAAGCATTGCGAAGCCGTGCGCTTGGTGCTTGGTGAGAAATGCATTGCGAAGGCATGCGTATGATGCATTTGGGAAGTCTTGAGGACTTGGAAAGTTAACTAGGCTCAGGGGCCTTGAGTCGGTGAAGGATGGCATTATGAAGTCATGCGCTTGGTGCATCCGAGGGACCGTCGGACGGGGAGCGAATGGAGTGAGGCCCAAGGGAAGCATACTTTGAGGGCAAGAGACGCGAAAGATGGCATTGCGAAGTCGTGTGCTTGATGCATCCGAGGGACCTAGGCCGAGGGAAGAGAGCTTCGGTGATGAACTCCATGACGGATGAGGTGGACTTGGCCAAGTGTCTAAGACTGAGTCTCAGATGTTGGATCGAAGCGGATCGCTAGAGGGGGGGGGTGAATAGCGATAAAACCTTTATTTTGTTCGTTCGTTAAAACTCGAGTAGATAATTAATTTGCAGTGGAAAGATAAGTAATAAATAAAATGAGACAAATATTTTTACTTGGTTTGTAGCTTTCAGCTACTACTCCAAGGCCCTAGTGATCCTTGATCACGCACGGAGGGCAATTCACTAAAAACACTCCTCCTTGTTGGAGGTAGGAGTTTGACGATTACAAAAAAAACCTTCGAAAGAAAAGATAGAGAGACAAACCCTCTCTTCTATTAATGTAAAGTGCAACGATAAAAAACCTCGATTAATAAAAGGAATTGCAATATTTAAAGAGATGACAAATTAAAATATCAACAACTAAAGAGTAGAAACTAAGCTAGGGTTGTTGACACCACTTCGTCGTAGAGTTGTCGGAAAATCGCGGAGTTGCAAAGGTTTTTGAGCACTTAGAGATGATGAAAAACCCTAGGAGAAGCCCTCCTTTTATAGCCTTTAAGCCCCTCATCGAATGGGTCTTCAACCAATAGGAATTGGGCACAAAACTCCTTGAAAAATGGTGATAAAGCTTGACTCCTCGAGGCTGATTTTTGACCATCGGTTGAAGTGATTTTTTGGCCGGTTGAACTGATGGCTCAGCAGTTGAACTGATCCTTGGCCGGTTGAATGGATGGCTCAGCAGTTGAACTGATCCTTGGCCGGTTGAACTGATTTCCAGACTTTTCAAGTATAATAAAGAGTTTGCTCGAAATATAAGTGAATTCGACGGCCACTTGCCGTCCGATCTCAACATAGACCTTCCATGAGAAGTCTTGGTCGGATCATCGCCTAAGGATGTCCCCGTATGAAAGACTCGACCTTAT
Organism: Wurfbainia villosa; assembly: GCA_025175895.1. Lineage (NCBI taxonomy): Eukaryota > Viridiplantae > Streptophyta > Magnoliopsida > Zingiberales > Zingiberaceae > Wurfbainia > Wurfbainia villosa. The sequence continues at coordinate 33,232,223 of CM045995.1, forward strand.
TTACGCTCACTCACACGAGCTTACCTCAACATTTACCTTTGAATCCTTGCTTTCGGTCTCCACCTGATTCCTTCGACTCCCTCCGAAGTCCTCCCGCTGTCGCCCGACCACTACGGTTCTCTCCGAGTGTCGCTGACCTTCGGCTTAGCTTAGCATTTCTGCATACTTGATTCAGCTCGTGAGATAATGACATGAGCTTAACTTTGTATCATTTGCTATAATCAAAACTCAGGTTCGACTTAGGTGCCTACTGCACTAACAATCTCCCCCTTTTTGATTTATGGCAAACCCACATACAAAGTTAAGAAAAATAAATTAAGTGCATTAAGCAAAATGAGTATGAGATATGCATGAATGAGCAGGAGTATATAAAAACTCTTTTTCAAGTGATCCCCCTTGAGGAATCCTCCCCCTTGACCGAGGGTGAGTACTTGAGAAAGAGTTTTAACTCTCCCCCTTGATGTTTGCTAATAAAAAAGAATTAGGTAACCAAAATTACTTAATATTGGCCATAGTGTTTAAAATAAGTTTTAAGTTAAGAAATCAAAAAATTGATTTCTTAACATTGGCCTTTACTTCCGTTTTGTTAACAAGTTAACTTAAAGTTAAGTAAATTACTTTTTTTTTTTAACAAGTTAACTAAATATAAGTTAACTAAATGTAAGTTAACTTAAAGTTAAGTAAATTACTTTTTTGTTAACAAGCTAACTAAATGTGTTTAATTTAAGAATTCTCTTAACTTGTTTTTTTAACTTAAAGTTAAGTAAGCCTTGGCCATAAAAAAAATTAATCCCTTAACTTTGGCCTTTTCTCCCCCTTTTACCATATATCGAAAAGAGTGAGGGTGTGTGTGGAATAAAAAATAAGTATTAATTTTAAAGTCCAAGCATGTTCCACATTATTTTGAAAACCATATACTGAAAATAAGTTCATCTATAAAATGTTCGACTCATATTTGTCTTGATTGATATGAAAGATCAACCAGTCCTGGTTAGAGTCGGTTAGTATGTATGATTATACTCCGTGGTTCATAGCGATGCACTAGCTCTACATCTGGAACCAGGAGTAAGGTCCTAACATTCACGCCCATCTACGTGGCTAAGTACACAAATACATTAGTCCTATGTGTTGTGAGATGTACTAGCTCCTTAAATCTATATGTGCATGATATCTAAGGTATGTCCTATGCTAGTTCCATGAAAATGAAAAGTAAGAAATAGTAGTACGAAAATATAATTTGTAAGTTCCTATTCTACTATGCACATGCCCAATTTTCGTCTTAAAAGACTGAATTCGGCTTCGGGTAGGGGTTTAGTAAATAGGTATGCCAAGTTAGACTTCGATTCAATGTATTCGAGTTGTATGGCTCCGTTGGCCACATGTTCTCGAATGAAATGGTGTTTGACCTCTATATGTTTGGTCCTAGAGTGACATATCAAATTCTTAGTAAGGTTAATTGAACTAATGTTATCTACGTGGAGTTTTGTGTTCGTAATGTCTAACATAAAGTCATGGAGAGTGTGCTTCATCCAATGAAGTTGAGTGACACACTCACCCATCGCAATGTATTTGACTTCGGTGGTAGATAAGGCAACACAGTGTTGCTTCCTACTTCACCAACTCACTAGACTCGAGCCGAGAAGTTGACAACAACCACTCGTACTCTTTCTATCGAGTTTACTACCGGCATAGTCCGAATCGGAGTAGTCGGTTAGTTAGAACTCGGTAGATCTAGGCTACCAAATACAGACATTAAGTGTTCCCTTTAGATATCTAAGGATACACTTGACTAGAGTTAGGTGAGACTCCTTGGCACAGGTTTGGAACCTTGCGCACATACTTACTGCAAATAGGATATTAGGTCGACTTGCAGTTAAGTAAAGTAGACTCCCTATTATGCTCCTATAGTATTTTAAATCAATTGAGTTTCTGATTAAATCTTCTTCTATATTCACATTAGTTGCCATTGCGGTATAAATAATTTTAGCGTCTTGCATTCCAAAGCGTTTGATTAATTCCCTAATATATTTACGTTGATGTAGGTATATTCCATTTTTAGTTTGTTTAATTTGTATACCTAAGAAGAAACTTAACTCGCCTACTAAATTCATTTCAAATTCACTTTCCATAAGTGAAATGAACTCATTTAGTAGGATTGAGTTGGTGGTTCCGAAAATAATATCATCTACGTAGATTTGGGTTATGAATATATCTTTACCTAAGGTTTTTACGAAAAGGGTTGGGTCAACTACTCCTTGGTTAAATCCTTTAGACTTAAGATAAATCGAAAGTCTCTCGTACCAAGCTCGAGGAGCTTATTTAAGTCCATAGAGAGCTTTCTTTAACCTAAGGACATGGTCGGGTTTATCTAAACTTTCGAAACCAGGGGGTTGACTAACATAAACTTCTTCTTTAATGTATCCATTTAAGAACGCTGATTTCACATCCATTTGAAACAACTTAAATCTTCGATGTGCTGCATATGCTAATAGCATTCGAATGGACTCTAATCTAGCTACTGGGGCATAGGTCTCGTCGTAATCTAAACCTTCAACTTGACTAAACCCTTTAGCAGCTAGTCTGGATTTATTTCTAACTACTTCACCTTTATCATCAAGTTTATTTATAAACACCCACCTTGTTCCAACGATTGTTTTATCTTTAGGTGGTGGTACTAATTCCCATACTTCGTTCCTAGTGAATTGAGCCAGCTCTTCTTGCATTGCAATAATCCAATCGGGATCAAGAAGAGCTTGGTCAATAGTTTTGGGTTCAATTTTAGAAATCAAGGAGATTTGACTAAGGTTTCTGTATGAGGCTCTAGTTCGAACTCCTAAACTTGAATCACCTATCACTTGGTCGATAGGATGATTCGTTTGAGTCCTAGTTGGATTTGGGTTTGAGTCTACAACTTGATCCATAGGATGACTCGTTTGAGTTCTAGTTTGGTTGGATTCATCTATCATTTGGTCGATAGAGTGACTTGGTTGACTTAGGTTAGGGTTAACACTAGACATGATCTCCGGATAAGAGTTAGGTCTAGTATGAATTGGCTCGCTAATTGGGGTTGCCGGGGGATTTGTAGGTTCGTGTCCTTCATCAAATACTACATTGATAGTCTCCTCGACTCTATGGGTGTCATGGTTATATACTCTATAAGATCAACTTGTAGTCGAGTATCCTAGAAAGATTTCGGTAGTGGTTTTGGATGTAAATTTCCCTAGGTAATCCTTAGTGTTTAGGTTATGTACCTTACACCCAAATACCCTAAAGTACTTGATGTTAGGTATTTTATCTTGATAAATCTCGTATGAGGTCTTAAGGTGCCTCTTTACCATAAGGATCCTATTTTGGACATAGCATGTTGTACTCACGGCTTCCGCCCAAAACCTATCGGGCAGGTTATACTCGTTTAACATTGTACTAGCGGCTTCTTGTAGGGTTCTTTTTTTGCGTTCTACTAGGCCATTTTGTTGTGGAGTTCTAGGGCAAGAGAACTCATGGTGGTATCTATTTAGGTTACAGAATTCTGTAAACCTATGGTTCTCGAATTCACCACCATGATCAGTCCTAAGTCTTTTGTTTTTAATACTTTGTTGATTTTCTATTAATTTAAATAGATTGATTAATTGATCTAGGGAATCACTTTTGTGTTTGATGAACCTAACCCAAGTAAATCTAGAATAGTCATCAATTATGACTAAGCAGAATTTACTCCCATTAAGTGGCTTAGCTCCGTGTGAGAATAGATCCATGTGTAGGAGCTCAAGCACACTTTTGGTTCATTCTTGATTAGTTAGTTGATGTTGTATCCTATATTGTTTACTTTGTTGACAAGCATTACATATTTTATTATCCAAGTTATTGAGGTTAGGCAAACCTCTGACTAAGTCACTCTGACTCATCTTGTGGATGAGTCTTGGGTGTGAGTGACCGAGTCGTCGGTGCCACAACCATGATTCCTCTTGCCGTGTCATAAGACACTTAGTTGAGGAGTTAGTTAAGTTAATAGTGTAAATATTGTTATTTCTAGTTCCCTTAAGAATTGTTTTAGAAGTTTCATTTGTATTAATTACACATTCATTTTCTAGAAATATAACCTTATAGTTATTATCACACAATTGGCTTACACTAAGTAAATTATATTGAAAATTTTCTACTAATAAAATATTTTGAATAACAAAATTTGAGTTAAGCTCAATATCACCTGATCTGATGATTTTGAGCTTGCCATTATTTCCGAAGGTTACCGATCCTTGTCGTTTGAATCGAAGCTTCGAAAACTTGAGTTGATCCCCGGTGATGTGTCGGGAGCAACCACTATCCAATATCCATTGATCCTACATGCAAGGTAGTTGGATCGAATATTGGATTTATCAAAGATTGGTTGAAAATTATTAACCTAAATCATCTCACCCATGTCTACATGTTCAAACACGTTAACCCTATATGTTCTTGTGAGATGACTTCGAATTTTACTTGATTTAAATTTAATGACTTAAACACTTGTCAACCTTGCGTTAGATTCGGATTTGACCTTAGGCATATTAAGTCACCATTTCAAGATCATGGCTTCCAGGTCATGATGAAGCACATAGGCCTTCTTTGATCGGAACAACGACCACTTCCTTAGACAAAGCCATTTTCAAGAAAATAGAGACTTGACTTACCTAAGACCACTTCCTGGTCTAACTAGTATAGGATACGGCGAGGTAGCTTCAGCTAGTTCCGCTCAGTCAAGTGCACCGAACTAAATACACCTTATCTAGCTCGAATACACAAGACTTCTCTTTCCTAGCGTACTATCATCTCGCCGCATCTTGGTACTATGTTATCAAGTATTGACGAGTTATAGTCCTATCTAACCATTCTAAAAAGGAAAATCAAACTAAATAAAAACCTAAGCATGCAATTTCTAGGGATTTGGTCCTTGGGAACCTAGTACTGGTTCGAACCTAAGTTTGAAATTAAGGTAGTCTTAGGGACCCATGCTTGGACACATTTTTTATGTCGACTTACAATCGACATATACGACTTGTTGGTCGTATTTGAGCTAAACTTGTGCCCGACCTTGTTGTACACGGCCCTTTGTGATCCAAGTAGGAGGTTAAGTCCTTTGGTTCCCAAAGTAAACCTTTCCAACGTATTCCTAAGATCTTCAACTTGACTCTTCAAGAGTGAGTTCTCAACTTCGAGCTTTTCAACCCGAGTTAAGTCCTCCTCTTGAACTCGACTAATCGAAGAGATTAGGGAGACCTCGTGTTTGAGGAGTTTAACTTCCTCAACCAGGGTCTTGACCTTGGACTCGGACTTAGCTAATTTCCTAGTTAATAATTTAATTGCACTATAAAGCGTACTAATTAGAGATCGACTTACCTTGAGTGTATCTTTTGAACCGGATGCGTATCCGTGGCTTGTCTTGAATAGCGCTTCGGAGTCCGACTCGTCTTCGGTTTCTGATTCATGTTCCGGTTCTGACTCCGTCTCCGATTCAACCGGTTTAGCCATGAGGACTCGATCATCGTCTTCTTCCTCGGACGCTTCTTCCCATGTAGCGTTGAGTGCCTTTTTGTATTTTGGTGCTTTGCTTTTGTGCTTTGGGCATTCAGACTTGATGTATCCAAACCTGTTGTATTTGTAACACCTAATCTTAGAACTTTTAGCCTTACCTTCGTTGGGTCGAGTGATGGTTCGCTTTCGGCCCTTGACTATCCTCCGAACTAGGTTGACTAGTTCGGCCTCCATTTCCAGGTCGACCTCCGAATCGGACTCATCCTCTTCTTCCTTCGTGGGTGGCTTGCTTGCGGTTTTCTTCCTTGAACCTGCAAAAAGTGCTATACCCTTCTCGGGTTCCGAGTTAGACTGTTCATGAAGTTCAAAATCAAAAAATAGTTCATCTAACCTAAGTTTCGAAAGATCCTTGGAGACCTTGTAGGCATCGACCAAGGATGCCCACAAGGTATTCCTCGGAAAGGAGTTTAGGACATACCTTATAAGGTCCCAATTTTCGACATTTTTCCCGATCGCGTGTAGATTGTTGACTATATCTTGAACGCGTGCGTGAAGTTGCATCGCAGACTTGTGTTCCTGCATTTTTTGATTATATAGTTTATTAAATAAAAGATCGCGCTTACATACCTTGGCTTCATCGGTCCCTTCGTGTAGCTCTACTAGCTTTGTCCAAAGGTACTTTGTGCTTATGAAGGGGCCGATGCGATTTAGCTCCTCCTTGGACAAGCCGCAATGAAGGATTTGAGTTGCCTTACCGTTGTCTTCGACTTGTCATTTTGTCGCAATGGTCCATTGGTCATAATCCAAGGATTCACCCACTTCGTTAGTCGGAAGTGTGAATCCCATTTGGATTATGATCAACATCTCAATTTGGGTTTTGAGAAAGCATTCCATCCGACCTTTCCAGTAACGGAAATCATCTCCGTTGTAAAACGGAGGTTGGACGGTGCTAAACCCCTCGAGATGGGCCATTTGGAAGGGAAACCTTGCAAAAAATACCAAAAAAACACGAAAATGGTTCCAAGACTTTGCCTTATATTAGTAATGTAGGAAATGAAAAGAAACAAAAGGAATAAATGAGAAATAACCAACTAAAATAAAAGATGAGCACTTACAACCTTCGATGTCCCGGAAATGGTACTAAACGATGATATTTAGGGATGAATACAGCTTGATACAAGGTTTTACCCTTGTAAGAAGTGTAGATCTCTCTTAGAGCTTCATTTTGGTAGGTAGCCCGTTTCGTGGGTCAACTTGTACGAAAAGTTATGCCCGTTTTACCGTTGGCTACTCCAAAAGCGAATACTTGCAAAACAAAACCAAACGAAGAGTACCAAGACTTCGTCTTGGATTAGTAGTGCGGGAGAAAAATTTAAACGAAAGAAAAAACAAATCTGTAAAAAATGCTAGATTGGTGGTTTCACCAAATCTAAGCGCCCCCGGCTCTGATACCAATTGTTGGATTGAAACGAATCGCTAGAGGGGGGGGGGGTGAATAGCGATAAAACCTTTTTTTTGTTCGTTCGTTAAAACTCGAGTAGATAATTATTTTGCAGCGGAAAGATAAACAATTAATAAAATGAGACAAATATTTTTACTTTGTTCGTAGCCTTCGGCTACTACTCCAAGGCCATAGTGATCGTTGATCACGCACGGAGGGCAATTCACTAAAAACACTCCTCCTCGTTGGAGGTAGGAGTTTGACGATTACAAAAAAAACTTCGAAAGAAAAGATAGAGAGACAAACCCTCTCTTTTATTAATGTAAAGTGCAACGATAGAAAACCTCGATTAATAAAAGGAATTACAATATTTAAAGAGACGACAAATTAAAATATCAACAACTAAAGAGTAGAAACTAAGCTAGGGTTGTTGACAGCACTTCGTCGTAGAGTCGTTGGAGAATCGCGGAGTTGCAAAGGTTTTTGAGCACATAGAGATGATGAAAAACGCTAGGAGAAGCCCTCCTTTTATAGCCTTTAAGCCCCTCATCGAATGGGTCTTCAACCAATAGGAATTGGGCACAAAACTCCTTGAAAAATGGTGATAAAGCTTGACTCCTTGAGGCTGACTTTTGACCATCGGTTGAACTGATTTCTTGGCCGGTTGAACTGATGGCTCAGCAGTTGAACTGATCCTTGGCCGGTTGAACTGATGCCTTCGCAGTTGAACTGATCCTTGGCCGATTGAACTGATTTCCAGACTTTTGAACTGTAATAAAGAGTTAGCTCGAAATATAAGTGAATTCGACGGCCACTTGCCGTCCGATCTCAACATAGACCTTCCATGGGAAGTCTTGGTCGGATTGTTGCCTAAGGATGTGCCCGTATGAAGGACTCGACCTTAATTACACTCACTCACATGAGCTTACCTCAACATTTACCTTTGAAGCCTTGCTTTCGGTCTCCACCTGATTCCTTCGGCTCCCTCCGAAGTCCTCCCGGTGTGGCCCGACCACTACGGTTCTCTCCGAGTGTCGCTGACCTTCGGCTTAGCTTAGCATTTCTGCATACTTGATTCAGCTCGTGAGATAATGACATGAGCTTAACTTTGTATCGTTTGCTATAATCAAAACTCATGTTCGACTTAGGTGCCTAGTTCACCAACATGTCAGATGCTCAAACAACTTGGTGTTTGAGGTTTTACCCGACATCAGTCGACTGGCATAAGTGTCAGTTGACTGCTCCAAGTCAACTAGGGTTCTACTGGTGTTCGATCTGGTTGATCAGTCGACCACTGAGGGATGGCAGTCGACTGATGAGGGAGATTAGTCAACTGATCGAGATGTTTTCGGCCATAGAAGGTTTTCCAGTCGAGTGCTCGCGCGACCACTCGACTGATGGGAACATCGATCGACTGATGGGCATTATCAGTCGACTGATGATGGATCCATTGGCTTTTGGCCAGCGTGAATCTGGCCGTTGTGAGACAACGGCTAGATGACTAGTCGACTATTGGTCATGATCAGTCGACTGATGGGCGTGAAATATGCTTGATGTATGTTATAAAAGGAGCTCAAGATGGAGGATTTCGCCAAGACTTTAAGGGAGACATTGAAGGGGAATTGCTACTGCATTCCAGTCCTTCAAGAGCCAACAAAAGCAAGCAACAAGCAAGTGATCAAAGCAATTGTATAAAAGTTCTCTTTTGTATTGTCTTTGTATTTTATCTTGTATTTCTATATTACTGTTGTAATTGCTTGAACGAAATTTCTCCACCTCTGACGTGTTGTCGAGAAGGAATTTAGTTTGTGTCATATGCATAACTAGAGCTCGGTTAGCTCGCCCGTGCAGTAGGGACCATTCGGTTCCGAACCACTTATATCTTGGTGTATTGCGTGTGCTTGTGTTGCTGTTAGTATTTCTATTTGTTTCTATTGTTTCTGCTACACTAACGATAATTGTAGACAAGTGACGCACGACGAACGATAAAATTCCATCATATGATGATTGAGGGCTATTCACCCCCCTCTAGCCATCCACCTACGTTCCAACAAGTGGTATCAGAGCAAGGAGCTTGTCAAGGACTAACTGCTGACACAAGCACTACAAGATGGCCGGCTACAACCTCTAACCACCAAAATTCGAAGGAGATATTCAATGGTGGAGAAGAAAAATGGAGGTATATCTAGAAACCAATTTTGACTTTATGCTAATCTTAGAAAATGATTTCGAATTGCTTAGGGATGAAAGGAATAGGCAAATTGAGAAGTCAAGTTTGACCCAAGACTAAATCAAGGACTTCAAGACAAATCTCAAGGTAATCGAATTACTTAGTGATTTGATTCCTAACAACATTTGGTCTAGGCTAGGTAATTTTAGGGATGCTAAGGACCTATGGGACATGGTGATAAGATTTCATGAAGAGCCCACATTGGTCCATGAAGAGGAAGAGTGCCCATCAACATTCAGATTCGAGGATGTTGAAGAATTGCCATCCACATTCGAAGATGTGGATGACTTGGTGGAGACCTCCACCTCTAGCATTGAGGGGGAGGAGAGGCCTTCTATCCCAGAACAAGTTCAAGAAGAAGCTTCAACATCCAGGAGAAACAAAAATTTTCTAGGTAACTCAAGTGTTGTTATTATAAATAAAAATTATATAACATGCTTTGAGTGTAGGAAACAAGGGCACTATAAACGTAAGTGTCCTAAGAAAGTGAAGAAGGTTCAACCGGCACCAAAAGTCAAAAATGTCGGAGTCCCACAATTAAGAGCAAATATCACATTGTGTGCTTAAAATCCAACCAACGGGGACACTACCGAAGCCAATGCTTTAGGGGGAAGAAAATGCTAGAAGGGGCATGTCATGAAGGGGGAGCTTCTAAATCTAACCCTAAGGTAAATTTAATTAATGCACCTTCAATTTCTAGGGTTAACAAGCATGCTAAGAATTATTTTAGTTCTCTTGCATTAATGAAAAGCATGCTAGTAGAAATAATAAGGTTTATTGTTTAGGTGGTAAGAATGTAAATTTATCAAAGGAAAAATCTAGAACCAATAACACTAGAACTATTTAACCTAGGGAATCAATTAAGGAGAATTGAAAAAAATTTGGGTATTAATCCCAAAAGGCCTAGGCACATGCCTAAGAAGAAGAGGCCTTCCCAAAAACCTAATGATAAATCAAAATTGGGAAAATTAGAGTTAGAAAACCAAGTCTTGAGGTCAAGACTTGAGAAAATGGAAAATATCCTTAAGATTATAGAAAATTCTATTCAAGGGTCAAATACCCAAAAGTCAAGACCTATCGTTCAAGAACGGTCTAAGGGAAAGAAAGGTTTGGGTCACGAACCTATGTCCTACCATAATGTTCCATTTGATTACGAAACAACATCTAGGTCTAGGAAAACTAAGGCTAATAGGGAAGTTATCCCTAAGACTAGCCATGATGTTTGCTTAGTGGCTAAGGACTTAAGAAAAACGAAGAAAGACACTAAGAAGGTCAAGGGGGGGGGGGCTTACCCCTAGGTTTGACTAAGAAAAGACCCAAAAGACTATGGCTTCAAAGCCTAAAAGGGTCATTAGAAAGATATATAGGGAAGCTATCCCTAGGGAATACCTTGTTAACCCAAGGAGCTCCAATAGGTATTGGGTTCCTAGGAGCGTGATCGATTCACGCTAGATGGGTTAGGTGTGTCAACCCTAAGTAGATGGGTAGTTAACTTAGCCATGATGAGTTGACACATTAAGATATGCCAATATGCTTTAAGAAGTTGAAAAATTATAAAATTGGCATAATTAGGTCTTAAAGGTATTGGTGTGCCATTTTAGGTTTATAGCACACTTGGAGATAATGGTATTAAGGCAAAATAGAATGAATTCCTAGAAATGACAATTTGGATTTAACACTTAGATATTTTATTCCTTAGTATATTTTACTTGTCATGATTTATTTGTCGTGTCATGACATGACATCATTTTCATTTTTATCTCTAAAAATGTCATGATCATGCTTAGACTTATTTTTTTTATGTCATGTATGCTAACATTTCATTCATATGCCAGGACATCATGATTTTGGCACATGCTTAGCTATATCATATATATGCCATAATCATATCATGCATAAAATAAAATTGATTTATGGACCATTGGCATGACTTGAAGTCTCATGACATAAGGGAATCAAGTAGAGTTGCCTTATAATATGCATGAGACCATTCAAGAACAAAAACCCATATGTCACTAGAATATTTGACTTGTATGTGTTTTACACATCTAGATACAAGTGAGATTTTTCGGAAAAAGGAATTAAAGGTTTCAAAAACATTTTGAAAAACCTTGATGAAGTCTATCTTTTGATAGCAATCACCATTGAATGGGATGATACAAAGAGGGCTCAATATTGAAGCTTTTCCTAACTTTTGAACTTTGTATCAATCTCACTATTTTGTAGGTAAAAAAATTTTCCAATATTTTTTGCCCATTATGATTATAATAAGTAATATACATACAAAATTTCTAGATTTTTTAACTTATGTATATTTACTTATGAATTTTATAAATTCATTTCTGAAAATCAGAAAACTGTAAAATGCACTTATCAGTCGACTGCCTGGGAGGCCAGTCGACTTATGTGTGTAGGAGTCGATTGATATCTGATTCAATTGACTGATACTGCTGATTTTGGGTAAACCTTGGTGGTTAGGCCCATATTCAGCTATGTTTTGGTCCCCTAACCACTCCTAACCGTACGACATGCTATGGAGAGCATTAGAAAGGGTGGAAATCCATTGGATATGGATTAGTAGAAGTGTTTAGGGAGAGTATCAATTTTAAGGGGTGTGAGAGTTCATTATTGAACTTTTTCCTTAATTTTGATTGTTTATGTAGGGATGTATACTAAAAAGTCTATCTTTTGTATGAACATCTTTATTTGAAATAAGAATCACATGATCATTGTTTGCAAATTTTTATGGTTATGCAATATTGTCTAAGACATTACATTGTAGATAACATGGTGTGTGGTGTCACACGGGAGATCATGTTATCAGCTCCTTGTAAACTATAAGTAAAGGCTCACAACAGAGATGACTTTGGACAAACCATCAGAATGGTTGTAGTGTGATTTGGTATTGGTTTGTCTTGACCATAGAATCACACTAGTGCACTTTGTGTGTATTGAGCAGGACCGACTTAGAGGTGATTTGATTTATTGCTGACTACATAATCGAATTGGACCTCATATATTATTTAGTACATGGTCTTAATCACGATATAATAACGGGTACATATACTAAGTATTCATCTCTTTGATTTACCAATGGGCGAGATTTATAGATTAAATTGATAGGCACGGTAAGTTGGGAGATGATATTATTTATATGGTGTGTCGTTGATTATAGGAGGAAATCGTGTCATATATATTAGGATGATGATGTCCCCTTGAGGAGCTCATAAAGTTCATCATGTAAACCCTATAGGTGGACTTGGTCCGGCAAGATGAAAAGGTTGAGGGTACTACTCATGGAGTAAGATGTTGATTAATTAATTGTCAGTAAATTAATTAATCGATGGACATTCGAGATCTTAAACACGGAGAGAAAATGTACAAATAATATATGGAGCCCATATTAACTTATGGGGGTTGGTGAGGTAGATCAATGATAATCCTTTAGTGGATTGGATTATAATTAATGGATCGGACTTTATGTGGGAATGATCCATGGGTGGCCAAGATCCAACTCCTCCTCATGGTCCCTAATGTAGCCTAGTAACACCACATGATTATTAGATGCAATGGATAGAAACAAAACTCTACATCCATAGGTAGAGATTAAATCTCTAAGATCCGACGGTTGAGTTTAAGTCTCTAGATCCGACGGTTGAGATTAAATCCCTAGAATTAATGGTAGAGATTAAAAGGAGGCTTATATCTAACTCTATAAAAGGAGCTTGAGGGGTTGGCATGGAGTAATCATCAAGAGAATCTAGGGTTTTGGAGGTTGGCGGCAAGGCATAGGAATTAGGGTTGGGCTTGGGCGGCACCTAATAAGGAAATTTTTCCTTGTGTTTTTCTTCTTCCCCAAGCTACCGGCGCCCTTGGAGTTCCTTCCAGCCCTTGGTCGGCGTCCAAAACAGGTCCTTTCCTTCTCCTTGGCCGGTGGAACAATGGTTTAGGGTCCTCCCTTCAAGCTTTTGGCCGACCACTCTCAAACTCTTCTTCCTCCTTGGCCGGCGGCAAGCTTCCTCCTTGGAAGTTGTTGGTTGGTTGAAAGAAGGAATAGAGCCTTGTTTCTTTTCTTCATCTTTCTTTGGAAGAGAAAGGAAGGAAGATTTGCGATCTAGGAGCTTCGACTTTTGGTAGATCGTCACCCACACGCCGTCCGAAAGGAGGAAGGTCATACATTAGAAGATCGAGAGGTATACCTATTCTTCATTCTCTTTTGTAACATGTTTGTTTTTGTTTTTCAATTATGAGCATGTTATATTCTGTTTGTGACTAAATAATACTTGGATCTCGATCATAAACACAAAAGTCGGCGATCCGTACACTGTCTATTCCGTGACTACTCGTAGAATATAGGATGGTCGTTTGAACAACGAGTTTGTTCAAGTGACCTCTCTAAACGAATAGCACGACGATGACTTGATTGTTTCGGTAATCCCTTTTGTCTTGGATTAAATTTTTTAATCCGGGGACATCGATGGGATCGCCATGAATAAACAACCAAGGTGTAGTGGGAAGCGAAGTTTCCCCTCATGGACTCGATAAGCAAAACCCTTCAACTGGTATCAAAGCTAAGGTTTCCGGTTTTGTGTGTATAGGATTAGGTTAATTTTTATGCACTTTTCATATATTATATGTGCCGGATAATAGTAGGATATGCGTAGTTTAACTCTTTGGATGCAGGCATAATATCCGACTATTATGACTATATGTGTGTATGTGATTGTATGTGTATATTTTGTTGAATCCTCGGGGTTCACGAGGCTAGTATTTGATTTTTTGTAAATTAGATACGACATTGTTTAGCCACTCTTTATTTTATTTTACTTTCGATCTAGATTTCATGTACACTCCCTCGTGGAGTATAGGATCGATGGATGTAAATTAAAATAGGTTTTAGTCTCGGCTCGGATCTCCGGATGGCTCGTACATGGCGTAGGAGGAGCGGACGAGATGGCGATGCGACGGGAGACATATTGAAGACAAAAGCCATAATAGTTGGAAAATAATTTATTTTTCATATTTATTGATTTTTGTTTGATATGCATGTCATAGGCTAGAAAAATTCTTCAACTTCAAATTACTAAGTGGGTGAGTGAATTTTTTTCCCATGGCCTCCATTACGATTTGTCAAGTGATGCAAACAAACTTGCGTGTTGGCTCCGAGTGCCTTTCTCCCCATCGGTTGAGTTTGTATGCGGATCACAAGGTCATATATGGTTATAGGGAATTATCATGGAGCATGTGCACTTCCCCATTGGAGGGCACATAACCCGAGATAATTACCTTGGTACCGAGTAATGGTGAACACTTAGATACAAATATAACTATCCTCTCCATCGGAGTCACTGCTTTTATTTGTAGGGCCAAAGAGGAACCAACTATTAATTTTACTTGTCAAAAAGTTAGGTTGACAAGATAGTAAAATTAATGGGTAAAACCTCCTCTTACAAATGTAGAATTCGTATACATCCACACTATCATAGCATACGATATTCTCGGTGTTTTGAGGTGTTGGTTGATTTTAAAATTTTATTATTTGAGGAATCAATAATTTTTGGAAATATAATATTTTGATTTATGTGATTCTTAGGTTTTCTTTCAAAATGACTTTCAACTCACATGCTGTGATACTGAAAGAGAACAAACTTACTGGACCCAATTATGTTGATTGGAAGAGGAATCTAGACATTGTCTTGACTGCTGAGGAATACAAATATGTACTCCTCGAAGAGTGCCCTCCCAAGCCTGCAGATGATTTTGGGGAAAAGGAGAGAGAGTGCTATAAGAAGTGGGTCAAGGCCGATGAGATGGCGCGGTGTTACATTTTGGCATCTATGTCAAATGTACTGTAACATCAGCATCAAGCCATGTCCACTGCTTATGATATGATACTCAATCTCAAGGGAATTTTCGCACACCTGAATCGGGTTGCGTGGCAAGAAGCCATGAGAAACATGATGACGACCACCATGATCGAGGGAACACCCGTAAGGAATCATGTTCTCAAGATGATGGCTCATTTGAATGAGTTGGAGGTCTTTGGAGCTGAGATCGATAGGGAAACCCAAGTCGATATCATACTCCAGTCTCTACCTAGGAGTTTTGAGCAGTTTCGCCTGAACTACAACATGAACAAGAGGTTGTATTCATTGGCGGAACTTCTGACAGAACTCCAGGCGACAGAGGGGCTATTTCGTCAGAGTGCTCAGGCGCATGCCGTGGTGACCCAAAAGGTTTCTAATTCTAAGTAGAAAGGCATGAAGAAGAAGAAACAAACTGGGCAAAAGCGGTGGGAGGTACTCAGGGAGGAGTGAAGAAGCCGAAAGGCAAGTGCTTCACTTGTAAGCAGACTAGACACTGGAAGAAGGACTGCCCCAACCGTAAGAACAAAAGTATATCTTTTGGTCTCGTCGTTTAAACATGTTTAACGGTGTTATTTACCGGCACCTAGTGTGTAAATATGGGAGCCACTGATCATGTCTGCAATACTTAGTAGGGGTTCCTGGAAACCAGATGACTAGCTGAGGGGGAGATTACCGTGTACTTGGGCGATGCCACGAAGGTGGCGACTGTTGCAGTGGGAGATGTTCATTTATCTTTTGAGAAAAATAAACATTTGGTTCTTAAGAATTGCCTTTATGTACCCTTATTTAGAAAGAATTTAATTTCGGTTTCTAAATTGTTTATAGATGGATATTCTATTTCTTTTAATGACAGAGTTCTTATAAGAAGGAATAGGGACATTATCTGTTCGGGTGCATTGATAGGAAATTTGTACACACTTGAACCAAAACCTCCCATGATGCAAATTGAAGTTAATAACACATCTTCTAATTCCAAAAAAAGAAATGAACCTTCGAAGATGAACCAAACATATCTTTGGCATCTTAGGCTTGGTCACATTAACCTAAGCAGAATTCAAAGGTTGATAGCTGATGGACATTGGGTTCATTAGTGGTGGAGGATCTCCCTGTTGTGATGTATACTGAAAGCCTAGCTCTTTTGTATGAACATCTTTATTTTGAAATAAGAATCACATGATCATTGTTTGCATATTTTTATGATTATGCAAAATTGTCTAATACTTTACATTGTAGATAACATGGTGCTTGGGTGATGGAACAGAAGATCATGTTATCAGTTCCTTGTAGAGTATAAGTAGAGCCTCACAACCAAGATGGTTTTGGACAAACCATTGGCATGGTTGTAGTGTAGCTTGGTATTGTTTTGTCTTGAACATAGAGTTACACTAGTACACTTAGGTGTATTGAGCAGGACCGACATAGAGGTGATTCAATTTGTTGCTAACTACATAATTGAATCGGACCTCGGATATTATGTTGTACAATGCTCTTAATCCCGATATAATAACGGGCATATGTACTTAATATTTATTTCTTTGATTTACCAGAGGGTGAGATTTCTATGGATTAAATCAATATGCCCGGTAAGTTGGGAAATGATATTATTTACATGGTGTGTAGTTGATTATAGGAGGAAACCGTGTCCTATGTATTAGGTTGATGATGTCCCCTTGAGGAGCTCATAAGGTTCATCATGTAAACCCTGCAGGTTGACTTAGTCAACATGATGATAAGGTTGAGTGGTACTACTCGAGGATTTAGATGTTAATTAATTGATGGTCAGTAAATCAATTAATTTACGGACATTCGATATCTAAAACACTGGGAGATGGATGTACAAATAATATATGGAGCCCATATTAATTTATGGGGGTTGGTGAGGTAGTTCGACGATGATCCTCTAGTGGAATGGAACATCATTGATGGATCAAGTTTGTGTTGTTCCGATCCATCGGGTGGCCAAGACCCAACTCCTCCTCATGGTCCCTATCGTAGCGTAATATAAACCTCATGAAGTCTAGATCAAATGATGGAAAACAAATCTCTAGATCCGACGGTTGGGATTAAATTCCTAAGAACCGACGGTAGAGATTAAATCTCTAGATCCGACGGTTGGGATTAAAACCCTAGAACCGACGGTTGAGATTAAATCTCTAGATCCAACGGTTGGGATTAAAACCCTAGACCCGACGGTTGAGATTAAATCTCTAGATCCGACGGTTGAGATTAAAACCCTAGAACCGACGGTGGAGATTAAACCAAGGCATAAAACCCTAACTCTATAAAAGGGTGGCTATGGGTTGGGCGGCAACAAGTTTTTTGGTTGATGATGGATGCTAAGGAGATTAGGGTTTAGCCTCCAATTGCTTGGGCGGCAAGCAACCCTAGGAGGAAACCCTAATTAGGGTTTGGCTCTTTTGGGTTGGGTGGCCAAGGAGAGGAAGAAGAGTGGGCGGCAACTTGAGGGAGATCTCTTCTTCTTCCTTGAAGGTGGCTAGCTCCTAGATCTCTTCTCTCCACCATGGTTGGGCGGCAAGACACCCTAAGGAGGATACCCTAATTGGATTAGGGTTTGGCTCTTTTGGGTTGGGCGGCCAAGGCATGGAAGGAAGGTGGGTGGCAACTTTTAGGAAGAGTTCTTCTTCTTCCTAGGAAAGGTGGCCGGTTAGATCTCTTCCTTCCTTCTTGGTTGGGCGGCAAGAAGACCTAGGGAAGAAACCCTAATTAGGGTTTGGCTCCTATGGTTGGGCGGCTAGGGTATGCAAGGAAGGTGGGCGGCAACTATAGGAGAGGAGCTCTTCCTCTTCCTAAGTTGTGGCCAGCTCCTTCCTCTATTACCTCCACCGTGGCCGGCGCCCAACATATTCCCTTTATCCTCTTCACTCCATCTTGGCCGGCGGCATCAAAACAAGGGTTTGTCCCTAGTTCGGTACCTTGGTTGTTTCCATTATGTTCTCTCTATTCTGTGGGCCGGCGGAATCAATCCTTTTGTGGATTGGTGGTTGGCTCAAGCAAGAAGGGAAAGAGAGTTCTTCTTTCTTTGGATTGAAGAAGATCTTGGAAGCTTCAAATTGTGGAGGATCTTCGCCCACACGAAGTCCACAAGGAGGTTAGGATATACGATAGAAGATCAAGAGGTATAAAAGTTTTATAACTTTTATTATTGTTCTTTGCATGTTCTTATTTGATATGCTAGCTTATCTTCTTTATGTTAGCATATGTTGATTATACTAGTTTACATTTGCATGTATTTGTATAATCATTGACCCCGAATAAGAAACACAAAAACCGGCGATCCGTCCGTCGTCTCTTCTGCGGCTAATCGACTAGAAGAGTTTGGTTGCTTGAACAACTAGTTATTGCATCTATTGGAGAACAATGGCATAATAGTTGGAAAAATTCTGATTTTCCCATATTTATTGCTGATTTGTTTTATATGCATGTTATGTGTGCTTGAAAATTCCTCATTTGCAATTTACTAAGTGGGAGAGGGACATTTTAATTAATTCCCGCGGCCTCCATTTCAATTTGACGTGTGATGCAACAAACTTGTGTGTCGGCTCTGAGTGCCTTCCTCCCCGAGGACGGGTTTGTTTGCAGATCACTAGGTCAAATAATGGTTATAGGAAAATATCTAGGAGCATGTGTAATTCCACAGAGGTAAGGCACATAATCCAAAATAATTCCCTTAGTATCGTCTAATGGTGCACACAATAGATGCAAATTAAAGTATCCTCCCCATAGGAGACACTGCTTTTATTTGTAGGGCCAAAGAGGAACCGACTATTAATTTTATTTGTCAAAAAGTAAGGTTGACAAGATAATAAAATTAATGGGTAAAACCTCCTCTTACAAATGTAGAATTCGTATACGTCCACACAGAGTGGCATACGATATTCTCGGTGTTTTGAGGTGTTGGTTGATTTCGGAATTTTATTGTTTTGAGGAATCAAAAAAATTTGAAATCTAAAGTTTTGATCATTGTGATTCTTAGGATTTTCAAAATGACTTTCAGTCCACTTATTTTGATACTAAAGGAAATAAACTTACTGTACCCAAATTATATTGATTGGAAATGAATCCAAATATTGTCTTATCTGCTAGTATGCACTCTTCGAAGAGTATCCTCAAGCCATGGTTGCTCAAAAAGGTTTCTACTTCTAAGCCGAAAGGCATGAAGAAGGAGAAACAAGGTGGAGCAAATGTGGTGGGAGGATCTCAGGGAGGAGTGAAGAAGCCGAAAGGCAAGTACTTCACTTGCAAGCAGGATGGACATTGGAAGAAGGACTATCCCAATCCTAAGCAGAACAAAAGTATATCCTTTGGTCTAGCCGTTGAAACATGGTTAGCGGTGTTATCTACTGGCAGCTGGTGTGTAGATACGAGAGCCACTAATCATGTCTGCAATACTATTGCAGGGGTTCCAGGAAACCCGGTGACTAGCTAAAGGGGATATTACCATTTACTTGGGCAATGCCATGATGGTGGCGGCTGTTGCAGTGGGAGAAGTTTTATTTATCTCTTGAGAATAATAAAACTTTGGTTCTAGAAAATTCTCTTTATGTACCTTTATTTAGAAAGAATTTAGTTTCAGTTTCTAAATTATTATGGATGGATATTCTATTTCTTTTAATGACAGAGTTGTTATAAAAAGGAATAGGGAGAATATCTATTCAGGTACATTAAAAGGAAATTTGAACCAAAACCTCCCACGATGCAAATTGAAGTTAATAACTCATCTTCTAATTTCAATAAGAGAAAAGAACCTTCGAATATGAACCAAACATATCTTTGGCTTCTTAGGCTTGGTCACATTAACCTAAGCAGAATTCAAAGGTTGATAGCTGATGGACCTTTTGGGTTCATTAGTGATGGAGGATCTCCCAACCTACGAATCTTGCTTGGAGGGTAAGATGACCAAGAGGCCTTTTTAAGGCCAAGGGGTATAGAGCCAAAGATGTGTTAGAGATGGTTCATTCTGATTTGTGAGGTCCTATGACTATCTAGGCAAGTGGTGGTCTTGAATATTTTGTCTCTTTTATAGACAATCATTCAAGATATGGATGACACTTCGATCTGATCGTGGTGGTCAGTGTTAGTAATATATGAGAGATGTCCTAAGGCAATCACCTTTTCGTTTCAGTTACATTGCTACCTTGGGAAATTTATCCATGATTCATACAATGTATTTGATTGGATCTTAAACTCATTTCTTGAATGTCACGATCGATTCACGGCATGAGAGAATTTGTGATTGGATCACAACTAGTGAGTATCTCTACATGTGTAATTGTGATGTATCGGAATTATCCTAGTCGATGAATTGATGGATTTGGACACCATCAGTTACGCCGAGACTAACCGTATACTCCTTGGTGTATCAAGCGGTGATTCTCCTTTGGTGGAGACATTGTGATGTCGGAGTTAATCGTGGATGCTAGTTATGGTAACTAGTTCATTGGAGTGACCAGGTAAGACTTCATATGGTTCTCTGCATATATAGATATGTCGATGAAGTTCTTCTTGTGGCTTAAGTGCGATGTTCCTTTGACTTGCGGTATTCAAGTCATCTTGATCATGGAGACTTATGCTTTGACATCTTAAGCAAACATCTCAGGAGATGTGGACCGAGATGATTGGGTATAAGTCGAAGTGATCGAAGGTGTTTGAATAGCCTATAAAGTTCACCACTCCTTGCGAGGAGATGTATACCCATGGCCTCTCGTCGGATTGTTACTAAAGTCTTTGGCCAAAGCATTACATGTTTAGAGTAAAAACTCTTGATACATGTGGAGTAACTAGAATCCGTAGGGACGAGAAATGATACTTGGGCTAGGTGTGGCGTAGTCGACCTAGTGGGTGACACAATAGACCATGTCACGAACCAAGTGGGTATAAGATGAGTGAAGGGAATGGGGCACGATTCATTCGAGCTCTTGAAGGGTTTGAGAAATAGTTACGGATCAGCCGTTGATCTTTTGGTTAATTGGGGATCATGATGTACTACTAGGTGCCACTCATGATCGTTCTATAATTAATGGTTAATTATAGGCGGCCAACATAAACCGAGAACCTATTTGGTCACCGCGCTGTGAGTGTAATCAAAGGATTTAAAGCGAGCTTGAGAATGGGATTCTCGGCCAGAGAAACTATGTTTGGTTGGACCAAACATAAGCGAGCATGAAATTGTTTGATCGCAATGGAAGCGTGGATGGGCGTGTCTTATGAAGACATAATGGATGGACCAAAATGGTTTGGTTCTAATCAATGGATGAGAATAAACCAAAGGGTTTGGTTTATTTTAAGCGAATGAACCAAAAGTTGGTTGGTTCGTTTTAACTTAAAATAAACCATCATGGTTTGGTTTATTTTAACTTATCTTAATGGAGGCGGAGTTAGCGGGCTTTATGGATATGATCCATTAACCATTAAGAGAATTAGTTCTCTATAAAAGTGGGCTTAAGGGATTGTTAAACCTAATCAAAATCAAGTTGTTGCCGCCCAACCAAGTTGCCGCCCCAACTTGTTTGATTGTCTGCCCAACCTCCCGGCGACCCTCGTGATCTCCTATAGGTTTGGCATCAAGGTGAGGCTTTTCTCTCCTTGTTTTGGCGGCGCCTACTCCTCCACCAAGCTGTCCAGTTTTTGGACAGCTTCTCCTCTCGCCGGGCGTCGTTTGGGCGGCGGTTAGTGCTCCGACAGCAGCTAACATACCGGGATTTGATCTCCGGTAATCCTGAGGTGGAGGGCGAAGGATTAAATCAAGCGGTTGTGAATACCTCTCCGGAGAAGCGAGTTTTGAGAACTCGTTTTGGATCCGAATTTGGATTCGGATCGTGATCATCTCTCAATCACGTCATCTTCAACACGAGGCTAGTAACCCGTACGAAGACGAAGCTCGTGACTTAGCGAAGTCATCCCGAGGAGCTCGGCGTGGATACGGATAGAGACGATTCTTACGAGGATCGTTCCGGTTGATGCCGTTCCCGCTACACGTCATACGGAAGGTATAACGTAGTTTAATTTCCTTTTATTGCAATTTTAATTTACGGTTATGTCTACACTTGTTGTAATAGCATGCGTGTGTTGTAATAAATAGGAGTATTTATTAATTTAATTGCTTCCGCTGTGCTCATGTTTACGAAACATGATCGAACACACACACGCCGCGGTGCCGGAAACCCAACAGTGGTATCAGAGCCCAGGTTGTGTTTTGACATAATCGTAAAAATGGTTTTGCGATAGTCATAATGTATTTCTGGAAGTTTTCTAAATTTTGGAAATTTAGAAGTATTTATGGAAATTTTTCAATTTTGGAAAGTCTAGAAGTATTTATGGAAATCTTCCACTTTTGGAAAGTTGGAAGTATTTATGGAAATTTATATTTTCCATAAATAAAATATTTGATTAGATTCTGGAAATTTGTTTCCTAATTTAATCATGATTTGATTTGGGAAATCAAATCTTAAAATATTTTATTTCCATAAGTAGTTTTAAAGATTTAGGAAATTGGTTTCCTAAATAGATTTTCCTTAATCAAATAATTCCATGAATAAAATATGTGATTAGATTTGGAAATTTGTTTCCTAATTTAATTATGATTTGATTTGGAGAATCAAATCTTAAACATATTTTATTTCCATAAATAGTTAGGACATATAAGGAAATTATAAACATGACATAATTGTATGCCATGTAATTGCATTAGATGCATAACATTATGCCATGCGTGTCGTGACATGTAGATGTATGCCATGTATGCCATGCCATGTAGATAATAGTTATTTGCATGCAAAGAGGATGAGACATAAAAACCCTTAATCAATATTAAAGCCTACACCTTCCATTAATATGGTTAGAACCCGGAGTTCTGTTTCTTGTTTGGGTTGTTGGACTCTCTCCAAGCCCGGCTCGAACCTGAATATGTTCAAACCATGGAATAGTTTAATACTAATATGGTAAGAGTCAGAGGTCAATCGTTAGCTTTGGTTGTTGGACTCTCTCCAAGCTGGGCTAAGTGGTTGAATGCGCTCTAACCATATTAAAACTATGTCCTGATTAATGGGTTGGCTTTAACCTGGAGCATCGGTTTGTTGGACTCTCTCCAAGGTCGATGTAAAGGGAGGTGAAGTTGGGTGCTATGCATATGATGCATACTTGTTAATGTGTTAACAACCCGATGTATGTGTGAACATTCAATTAGTTGATAGCACATTGTGATAGTTGCATATATACGGGATATATGTATAGATGATACCTACGATAGTGAATGGCTTGTTGGACTCTCTGTTGTTATTATAACTTATATCAACCATTCGGAGATGGACCTACAATCTCAAGTGATTTTGGGGTTTTGAAATTGAAAAATGAATGGGATTTATAAATGTATATTGATGCATTTTAAAATCATTTTCTCATATATGCTTTATATTTCTAAGATTGATCATGATGTCTTTTAATTTGCGTTCCATTTTGGATTCAAATTAATTAGACTTCTGGACTTAGAAATGAAATTGTTCTTCAAGGTGAAAAGCTTGTGTATGTCCTCGGCCTCTTCTTGGCGTGCATGCAACTTTGGACCAATTGTTGGCCTATCAGAAACATGTGAGTGATTCTGAACAAATGAGTTGCATCATGCTAGCCGCGATGGAACCCAAGCTACGAAAGCAGCATGAGCATATGGATGCTCATATCGTAGTCCTTCATCTTTGTGAGTTGGTTGATGAGCAAGTGAGATTGAAAGGTTCTCAAAGCTCCTCTTCACCTCTGAGATGCTAGGAGGTTCATCTGCTTGCTCGATATCTTTGAGCTGTGGAGTCTTAAGAAGCATCGAGGGGCGGTCTTTTTAGTTGATTCCTCGAAGAAAGGTTCTAAGAGGAAGTCAAAGGAACAGCAGAAGGAAAGAAGAGAAAGGCTAGAACTAGCACAAAAACTTGCCATCATTATGGCAAGGAGAGCCATTCTTGAAGAAAGTACAAGATTTATCTTGAGTCCGTGAAGAAGGATAAGGCATCGGATGCCCCATCTTCTTGTAAATCTTCTTTATTGATTGTCATTCTATTTCCTCGGACACTTGGGTATTCGATGATGTGGCTCACATATATGTAATGACATACATGGGCTAAGGAATAGACAAAGGAGAGTCAAATTTGTTGGGAATGGAGCAAATAGGTTGTTTCACTCGCCATCGGCGTATTTGGAACTCCTACTTACTTGTCTTAGAATTGGACAATTGCTTTTATGTTCCTTCGTTGATAAAAGAACATCATTTCTATTTCTTGTCTAAATAGAAATGGGTTCCATTTGACTTTAGTAATTTTTTCATTTAAACCTTGCGTTGGGGCGTGTGTCATGTTCGTACATGAGCTCGGAAGCGCTAATAAATACTTCTATTTATTACAACACACACAACACGCATGCTATTACAACAAGTGTAGACATAACCGTAAATTAAAATTGCAATAAAGGAAATTAAACTACGTTATACCTTCCGTATGGCGTGTAGCGGCATCAAATAAATCTCGATTCGTAGAATCGTCTCTATCCGTATCCGCCGAGCCTCGGGATGACTTCGCTTACCACGAGCCGTCGCATGCGGTTACTAGCCTCGTGTTGAAGACAAGGCGGCGAGATCGAGATGATCACGGTCCGAATCCAAATTCGGACCTAAAGACAAGTCCTCAAGACTTGCTTCTCGAGATTGAGATTGACTAATCCTTGGTCCTCCACCCAGAGGATTACCGGAATCAAATGTTAGTATAAGCTGTCGGAGCACCCAAACGTCCGATCTAGAGGAGAAGAAGCTGTCCAGAAAAACTGGACAGCTTTGGAGGAAATAGGAAGAAGAGATGAGCCTCACCTTTACACGAACCCAAAGACCGAGATCACGCCGGCAGGTCCAAAGCGCGCTCCAGCCACTCAATGAAGTTGGGCGGCAGTTGTTGTTGGCCAACAACAAGGAGGATGGGTTGGGCGGCCACTAATTGGATTAGGTTTAGGGTTAGGGTTTAATCCCTATTTTATAGAGAACTAATTCTCTTAATGGTTAATGGATCATATCCATAAAGCCCGTTAACCCGCTCCATTAAGATAAGTTAAAATAAACCAAACCATGATGGTTTATTTTAAGTTAAAACGAAAACCAACTTTTGGTTCATTCGTTTAAAATAAACCAAACCCTTTGGTTTATTCTTATCCATTGGATTAGAACCAAACCATTTTGGTCCATCCATTATGTCTTCATAAGACACCCATCCACGCTTCCATTGCGGTAACGATTTCAAGCTCGCTTTATGTTTGGTCCAACCAAACATAGTTCTCTGAGAATCCCATTCTCAAGCTGCTTTAAATCCTTTGGATTACACTCACAGTCGTGTGACCAAATAGGTTCTCGGTTTATGTTGGCCGTCTATAATTAACCATTAATTATAGAACGATCATGAGTGGCACCTAGTAGTACATCATGATCCCCAATTAACCGAAAAGATCAACGGTTGATCCAGAACTATTTCTGAAACCCTTCAGTAGCTTGAATGATTCGTGCCCCATTCCCTTCACTCATCATATATACCCGACTTGTTGGACATGGTACATGTGTGTTATCCCACTACTTACACACCTAGCCACGTATCATTTCCTCAAGTATCACTCTAGTTACTCCACATATCAAGAGTACCTTACTCTAAACATGTAATGCTTTGGCCAAAGACTTTAGTAACGAAGGGAGGCCATAGGTATACATCTCACTCTGCAGGAGTGGTGAATCCTTTATAGGCTATTCAAACACCTTGATCACTTGACTTATACCCAATCATCCGGGTCCACATCTCCTTAGAGATGTTTGCTTAAGATGTCAAAGCATAAGTCTCTATGATCAAGATGACTTGAATACGCAAGTCAAAGGAACATCGCACTTAAGCCACAAAAAACTTGACATATCGATATATGCAGAGAACCATATGAAGTCTTACGGCTGGTCACTCCAATGAACTAGTTACCATAACTAGCATCCACGATTAACTCCGGACATCACTATGTCTCCAGCCAGTGAGAATCAGCTGCGTGGATACACCAAGGAGTATACCTCGTGCTAGTCTCGACAGAATTGATGGTGTCCAAATCCATCAATTCATCGACTAGGGATAATTCCGATACATCACAATTACACATGTAGAGATACTCACTAGTTGTGATCCAATCACAAATTCTCTCATGCTGTGAATCGTATCGTGGACATTCAGTAAATGAGTTTAAGATCCAATCAAATACATAAAATATGTATACTCAAATAGTGAATCTTCATTTATCATATAAATGGTTCATACATAAGGCGATTGCCTTAGGACATCTCTCATATATTACTAACAGTAACAATTGTTGTTACATAACTTTGAATGGAGTTCTTTATGGGATTGGAACTTTAAGCAATGGTGTTTATACGTTGGACGTATCCAGTGACGATTTCAATATCGAAGCGAGCAACACGCGTGCTCGAAAGGATAATCAAATAGACTCCTATATGTGGCACTGTCGTCTTGGCCATATAAGCAAGAAACGCATGTCCGAATTACACCGATGTGGAATTCTGGAATCGTTTGAATTGGATTCATACGATACATGCAAATCATGCTTAAAAGGCAAGATGACTAAGTTACCTTTACGGAAAAGGTGAGCAGTGGAAGAGTTACTAGGTCTAATACATACTGATGTATGTGGACCTATGTCAACTCAAGCATTAGGAGGCTATAGCTACTTCATTACCTTCACCGATGATCACTCACGGTTTGGGTATGTGTTCTTGATGAAACACAAGTCTGAAGCCTTTGAAAGGTTCAAAGAATTCAGAAATGAAGTAGAGAAACAACATGACAAAAGTATTAAAATACTTCGATCGGATCGAGGTGGTGAATACTTAAGTCAAGAGTTTCTTGATTATCTAAGAGACAATGGCATATTGTCTCAATGGACTCCGCCATATACACCACAGCATAATGGTGTATCCGACCTTGTTGGACATGGTGGTCAATGATGAATCAACTCTTCCCAAGTCCTTTTGGGGTTATGCACTTTACTTGTTAAGCAGAATGCCATGCCTACAAGGTAGTCTACTACTCCATGAGATATGGAATAGTAAGAAACCTCATGTATCTTACTTGAAGATATGGGGTTGTCCTGCTTATGTGAAGCGGACTGTATCAGACAAATTGGATGCTAAGTCTGATAAATGTCTATTTATTGGATACCCTAAGGAAACAAGGGGTTACCACTTCTATCATCCTGTGGAACAAAAGGTGTTTGTTTCAAGGCATGCTGTGTTTCTAGAGAAAGAGTTTCTCTTGCAAGAAAACAGTGGGAGTGTCGTCGAGCTTGAGGAGGCTCGAGAGACTCAAATAGACATTAATGAGATACCTGGTGAAGCACAACTTGATGAGCAATCAATTTGGACCTATTGTAACACCACATCTTCGTAGATCAGTAGAACACGCAATATTCTGAGAGATATGGATTTCGTAAGTGAATCGAGCGACGTGTTACTCATTGATGATGAGAGCCTACCATTATGAAGAAGTCGACAAGTTCGAGAAAGGGATAAGTGGCTTGGTGCCATGAAGTGAAATGGATTCCATGTATGAAAACCAAGTTTGGAACTTGGTTGACCCACTGAAGGCATAAAGCCTATAGGGTGCAAGTGGGTTTTCAAGAAAACCGACATGGATGGTAATGTGATTACCTATAAGGCTAGATTGGTGGCGAAAGGATATCGTCAAAAGCAAGGTGTTGATTATGGCGAAACCTATTACTTTGTAGCTATTCTTAAATCCATTCGGATGCTCCTGGCCATAGCGGCTCATTATGATTATGAGATATGGCGGATGGATGTGAAAACACTTTCCTTAATGGAAACTTGCTCGAGGGCGTGTATATGATCTGACTGAGGTTTCACATCGGTTGATAAAACCAAGGTATGCAAGTTGCGGCGATCCATTTATGGATTGAAGCAAGCATCCGAGAGTGGAATATCCGTTTTGATGAGACGATCAAAAAGTTTGATTTCTCACAAAATCGAGGAACCTTGTGTGTACAAGAAGGTTAGTGGGAGTGCGATCGTGTTCCTAGTATTGTATGTCGATGACATATTACTTATAGGAAGCGATGTGTCAATCTTCTGATCGATTAAGGTTTGGTTATCAAGACATTCTCCATGAAAGACACAGGAGAAGCAACCTACATCCTCGGGATTAAGATCTATAGAGATAGATCGAAGCGGTTGCTTGGTCTTTCGCGGTCTACATATATAGGCCAAGTGCTAAAGAGGTTTAGCATGTCGGAATCCAAGAAGGTTATCGCCCATCGGGCATAGGGTACACCTTTCGAAGTCTATGTGTCCGTGCCACGAGAAGGCGAGAGGATTTGCATGAGTAAGATTCCCTATGCATCCATGATAGGATCTATCATGTATGCTATGTTATGTACGAGGCCCGATGTATCGTATGCTCGAGTGTCACGGCGGATACGGTCGATCGAGAATGGATCATTGGGTATTGTTAAGGCGATCCTTAAGTACTTGAGAAGAACTAAGGATGTGTTCCTAATATATGGAGAAGGGGACATGGTGATACGCGGGTATCACGGATGCGGCTTCGAGACGGACAAGGATGATTCAGTCTCGATGCGGATCGTGTTCACCTTGAATGAGCGCGATGAGTTGGAAAAGTTCCAAACAAGAGGCAGCGGATTCTACCCGAGGCGAGAATATATTGCGGCGGAAGTAGCAAAGGCGGTTTGGATCAAGAAGTTCGTTCATGAACTTGGTGTGATTCCGGCCATTGTTGAAGCAATACCGGTCTACTGCGACAACAATGGAGCAATTGCACAGGCGAAAGAGCCAAGGTCTCATCAACGATCCAAACATGTGCTTCGCCGCTATCATCTTATCAGAGAGATCAAAAGTAGGAACGAAATACAAATCGAGAAAATTCCCACTGAAAGGAACTTAGCGGATCCTTTGACTAAAGCATTACCTCAAAGTAAGTTTGAGGGTCATGTTAGAGCTTATGGTACTGGATACCGTAGCGATTGGCATTAGGCCAAGTGGGAATCTGTTAGTAATATATGAGAGATGTCCTAAGGCAATCGCCTTATGTATGAATCATTTATATGATAAATGAAGATTCACTATTTGAGAATACATGTTCAATGTATTTGATTGGATCTTAAACTCATTTACTGAATGTCCACGATACGATTCACAGCATGAGAGAATTTGTGATTTGATCACAACTAGTGAGTATCTCTACATGTGTAATTGTGATGTATCAGAATTATCCCTAGTCGATGAATTGATGGATTTGGACACCATCAATTCTGTTGAGACTAGCACGAGGTATACTCCTTGGTGTATCCAAGCAGCTGATTCTCACTGGCTGGAGACATTGTGATGTCCGGAGTTAATCGTGGATGCTAGTTATGGTAACTAGTTCATTGGAGTGACGGTAGTAAGACTTCATATGGTTCTCTGCATATATAGATATGTCAATGAAGTTCTTCTTGTGGCTTAAGTCGATGTTCCTTTGACTTGCGGTATTCAAGTCATCTTGATCATGGAGACTTATGCTTTGACATCTTAAGCAAACATCTCTAAGGAGATGTGGACCCGGGATGATTGGGTATAAGTCAGTGATCGAAGGTGTTTGAATAGCCTATAAAGGATTCACCACTCCTTGCGAGGAGATGTATACCCATGGCCTCGTCGGATTGTTACTAAAGTCTTTGGCCAAAGCATTACATGTTTAGAGTAAGGTACTCTTGATACATGTGGAGTAACTAGAATCCGTGGGGCGAGGAAATGATACTTGGGCTAGGTGTGACGTAGTCAGCCTAGTGGGGACTGACACAATAGACCATGTCCTGAACCAAGTGGGTATAAGATGAGTGAAGGGAATGGGGCACGATTCATTCGAGCTACTGAAGGGTTTCAGAAATAGTTCTTGATCAACCGTTGATCTTTTCGGTTAATTGGGGATCATGATGTACTACTAGGTGCCACTCATGATCGTTCTATAATTAATGGTTAATTATAGACGGCCAACATAAACCGAGAACCTATTTGGTCACACGCACAACGAGAGTAATCCAAAGGATTTAAAACGAGCTTGAGAATGAGATTCTCAGACCGAGAGAAACTAGGTTTGGTTGGACCAAACATAAAGCGAGCATGAAATCGTTTCAGTCGCAATGGAAGCGTGGATGGGCTGCGTCTTATGAAGACGTAATGGATGGACCAAAATGGTTTGGTTCTAATCCAATGGATAAGAATAAACCAAAGGGTTTGGTTTATTTTAAACGAATGAACCAAAAGTTGGTTCGGTTCGTTTTAACTTAAAATAAACCATCATGGTTTGGTTTATTTTAACTTATCTTAATGGAGGCGGGTTAAGCGGGCTTTATGGATATGATCCATTAACCATTAAGAGAATTAGTTCTCTATAAAAGTGGGCTTAAGGGATTGTTAAACCCTAATCCAAAATCAAAACCTAGCCTCCAGGAGTTGGCCCCAACTGGTTGTATGCCAACCTCCTTCCGCCCAGCTGATTGGATTGCCGTGTGATCTCCTATAGGTTTGGCATCAAGGTGAGGCTTTCTCTCCTTGTTTTGGCGGCGCCTACTCCTCCACCAAGCTGTCCAGTTTTCGGACAGCTTCTCCTCGTCGGGCGTCGTTTGGGCGGCGGTTGAGTGCTCCGACAGCGGCTAACATACCGATTTGATCTCCGGTAATCCTCTGAGGTGGAGGGCGAAGGATTCGTCAAGCGGTTGTGAATACCTCTCCGGAGAAGCGAGTTTTGAGAACTTCGTTTTGGATCCGAATTTGGATTGGATCGTGATCATCTCTCGATCGTCGTCTTCAACACGAGGCTAGTAACCCGTCACGAAGAGCGAAGCTCGTGACTTAAGCGAAGTCATCCGAGGAGCTCGGCGTGGATACGGATAGAGACGATTCTTACGAGGATCGTTCCGGTTGATGCCGTTCCCGCTACACGTCATACGGAAGGTATAACGTAGTTTAATTTCCTTTTATTGCAATTTTAATTTACGGGTATGTCTACACTTGTTGTAATAGCATGCGTGTGTTGTGTGTGTTGTAATAAATAGGAGTATTTATTATTTTTATTGCTTCCGCTGTGCTCATGTTTACGAAACATGATCGAACACACCTGCCTTGTGGTCGGAAACCTTGATGGTATCGAGCCCGGGTTGTGTTTCGACATAATCGTAAAATGGTTTTATAGTCATAATGTATTTCTGGAAATTTTCTAAATTTTGGAAATTTAGAAGTATTTATGGAAATTTTTCAATTTTGGAAAGTCTAGAAGTATTTATGGAAATCTTCCACTTTTGGAAAGTTGGAAGTATTTATGGAAATTGATATTTTCCATAAATAAAATATTTGATTAGATTCTGGAAATTTGTTTCCTAATTTAATCATGATTTGATTTGGGAAATCAAATCTTAAAATATTTTATTTCCATAAGTAGTTTTAAAGATTTAGGAAATTGGTTTCCTAAATAGATTTTCCTTAATCAAATAATTCCATGAATAAAATATGTGATTAGATTTGGAAATTTGTTTCCTAATTTAATTATGATTTGATTTGGAGAATCAAATCTTAAACATATTTTATTTCCATAAATAGTTATGACATATAAGGAAATTATAAACATGACATAATTGTATGCCATGTAATTGCATTAGATGCATAACATTATGCCATGCGTGTCGTGACATGTAGATGTATGCCATGTATGCCATGCCATGTAGATAATAGTTATTTGCATGCAAAGAGGATGAGACATAAAACCCTTAATCAATATTAAAGCCTACACCTTCCATTAATATGGTTAGAACCGAGTTCTCGTTTCTTGTTTGGGTTGTTGGACTCTCTCGAGCCAGCTCGAACAGAATATGTTCAAACCATGGAATAGTTTAATACTAATATGGTAAGAGTCAGAGGTCAATCGTTAGCTTTGGTTGTTGGACTCTCTCCAAGCTGGGCTAATTGGTTGAATGCGCTCTAACCATATTAAAACTATGTCCTGATTAATGGGTTGGCTTTAACCTGGAGCATCGGTTTGTTGGACTCTCTCCAAGGTCGATGTAAAGGGAGGTGAAGTTGGGTGCTATGCATATGATGCATACTTGTTAATGTGTTAACAACCCGATGTATGTGTGAACATTCAATTAGTTGATAGCACATTGTGATAGTTGCATATACGGGATATGCAATCGGTATAGATGATACCTACCGTCGTAGTTATGAATGGCTTGTTGGACTCTCTCCAAGGTTGTTCATAACTATGATGGATATCAGCCCATTCGGAGATGGACCTACAATCTCCCGAAGTGATTTTGGGGTTTTTGAAATTCGAAAAATGAATGGGATTTATAAATGTATATTGATGCATTTTAAAATCATTTTCTCATATATGCTCGTTTTATATTTCTAAGATTGATCATGATGTCTTTTAATTTGCGTTCCATTTTGGATTCAAATAAATTGACTGGGCCGAACTTCTTGGACTGGCTTAGAAACTTGAGAATTGTTCTCAAGGTGAAAAGCTTGTGTATGTCCTCGAAGCACCTCTTCCCGCCCGTCCTAGTGACGATGCAACTTTGGACCAATTGTTGGCCTATCAGAAACATGTGAGTGATTCTGAACAAATGAGTTGCATCATGCTAGCCACGATGGAACCCAAGCTACGAAAGAAGCATGAGCATATGGATGCTCATATCGTAGTCCTTCATCTTTGTGAGTTGGTTGATGAGCAAGTGAGATTCGAAAGGTTCGAAGTCTCAAAGCTCCTCTTCACCTCTGAGATGCTAGGAGGTTCATCTGTGGTACTGCTCAATATGCTGAAGACTGTGGAGTCTTCTGAGAAGCATGAGCAGGGGACGGTGTTGTTAGTTGATTCCTCGAAGAAAGGTTCTAAGAGGAAGTCAAAGGAATGTGAAGAAGGGAAAGAAGAGAAGGGCTAAGAAGGTAGAACTAGCATTAAAAGGAAACTTGCCATCATTATGGCAAGGAGAGCCATTCTTGAAGAAAGTACAAGATTTATCTTGAGTCCGTGAAGAAGGATAAGGCATCGGATGCCCCATCTTCTTCAAAATCTTCTTTATTGATTGTCATTCTATTTCCTCGGACACTTGGGTATTGGATCATCGGTATGGCTCACATATATGTAATGACATACATGGGCTAAGGAATAGAAGAAGACTCGTCAAGGGAGAGTCAAATTTACGTGTTGGGAATGAAGCAAAGGTTGTTGCACTCGCCATCGGAACGTATTTGTTGGAACTCCCTGTAGGACTTGTCTTAGAACTGGACAATTGCTTTTATGTTCCTTCGTTGATAAAGAACATCATTTCTATTTCTTGTCTAAATAGAAATGGGTTCCATTTGACTTTTAGTAACAATTGTTGTTACATAACTTTGAATGGAGTTCTTTATGGGATTGGAACTTTAAGCAATGGTGTTTATACGTTGGACGTATCCAGTGACGATTTCAATATCGAAGCGAGCAACACGCATGCTCGAAAGGATAATCAAATAGACTCCTATATGTGGCATTGTCGTCTTGGCCATATAAGCAAGAAACGCATGTCCGAATTACACCGATGTGGAATTCTGGAATCGTTTGAATTGGATTCATACGATACATGCAAATCATGCTTAAAAGGCAAGATGACTAAGTTACCTTTTACTGGAAAAGGTGAACGAGTGGAAGAGTTACTAGGTCTAATACATACTGATGTATGTGGACCTATGTCAACTCAAGCATTAGGAGGCTATAGCTACTTCATTACCTTCACCGATGATCACTCACGGTTTGGGTATGTGTTCTTGATGAAACACAAGTCTGAAGCCTTTGAAAGGTTCAAAGAATTCAGAAATGAAGTAGAGAAACAACATGACAAAAGTATTAAAATACTTCGATCGGATCGAGGTGGTGAATACTTAAGTCGAGAGTTTCTTGATTATCTAAGAGACAATGACATATTGTCTCAATGGACTCCGCCCTATACACCACAGCATAATGGTGTATCTGAGAGGCGTAACCGGACCTTGTTGGACATGGTCAGGTCAATGATGAATCATGCGACTCTTCCCAAGTCCTTTTGGGGTTATGCACTTGAGACTGTTTTACTTGTTAAAGCGGAATGCCTACAAGGTAGTCTCAACTACTCCATATGAGATATGGAATGGTAAGAAACCTCATGTATCTTACTTGAAGATATGGGGTTGTCTGCTTATGTGAAGCGACCAGACGTATAAATTGGATGCTAAGTCGATAAATGTCTATTTATTGGATACCCTAAGGAAACAAGGGGTTACCAATTCTATCATCCTGTGGAACAAAAGGTGTTTGTTTCAAGGCATGCTGTGTTTCTAGAGAAAGAGTTTCTCTTGCAAGAAAATAGTGGGAGTGTCGTCGAGCTTGAGGAGGCTCGAGAGACTCAAATAGACATTAAAGAGATACCTGGTGAAGCACAACAGCCGACAACTCATAGTGATGAGCAATCGGCTGGACCTATTGTAACACCACATCTTCGTAGATCTGGTAGAACACGCAATATTCCTGAGAGATATGAATTTCTCGTAAGTGAATCGAACGACGTGTTACTCATTGATGATGAGGAGCCTACCAGTTATGAAGAAGTGCTGACAAGTTCAGAAAGGGATAAGTGGCTTGGTGCCATGAAGTCGGAAATGGATTCCATGTGTGAAAACCAAGTTTGGAACTTGGTTGACCCACCTGAAGGCATAAAGCCTATAGGGTGCAAGTGGGTTTTCAAGAAGAAAACCGACATGGATGGTAATGTGATTACCTATAAGGCTAGATTGGTGGCGAAAGGATATCGTCAAAAGCAAGGTGTTGATTATGACGAAACCTATTCTCCTGTAGCTATGCTTAAATCCATTCGGATGCTCCTGGCCATAGCAGCTCATTATGATTATGAGATATGGCAGATGGATGTGAAAACAGCTTTCCTTAATGGAAACTTGCTCGAGGACGTGTATATGATACAGCCTGAGGGTTTCACATCGGTTGATAAAACCAAGGTATGCAAGTTGCGACGATCCATTTATGGATTGAAGAAAGCATCCAGGAGCTGGAATATCCGTTTTGATGAGACGATCAAAAAGTTTGATTTCTCACAAAATCCAGACGAACCTTGTGTGTACAAGAAGGATAGTGGGAGTGCAGTCGTGTTCTTAGTATTGTATGTCGACGATATATTACTTATAGGAAACGATGTGTCAATCTTACAGTCAATTAAGGTTTGGTTATCCAAGACATTCTCCATGAAAGACCTGGGAGAAGCAACCTACATCCTTGGGATTAAGATCTATAGAGATAGATCGAAACGGTTGCTTGGTCTTTCGCAGTCTACATATATAGACCGAGTGCTAAAGAGGTTTAGCATGTCGAAATCCAAGAAAGGTTATCTGCCCATCAGGCATGGGGTACACCTTTCGAAGTCTATGTGTCCGCGCACAGAAGACGAGA
The DNA here is from genome assembly GCA_025175895.1 of Wurfbainia villosa. Classification (NCBI taxonomy): domain Eukaryota; kingdom Viridiplantae; phylum Streptophyta; class Magnoliopsida; order Zingiberales; family Zingiberaceae; genus Wurfbainia; species Wurfbainia villosa. The sequence goes on from CM045995.1 coordinate 33,267,836, forward strand.
GGATTTGCATGAGTAAGATTCCCTATGCATCCGCAATAGGATCTATCATGTATGCTATGTTATGTACGAGGCCCGATGTATCGTATGCTCTGAGTGTCACGGCGGATACGATCGATCGAGGAATGGATCATTGGTGGTATTAAGGCGATCCTTAAGTACTTGAGAAGAACTAAGGATGTGTTCCTAATATATGGAGAAGGGGACATGGTGATACGCGGTATCGGATGCGGCTTCGAGACAGACAAGGATGATTCAGTCTCGATGCGGATACGTGTTCACCTTGAATGGGAAGCGCGATGAGTTGGAAAAGTTCCAAACAAGAGATCGTGGCGGATTTCTACCACCGAGCGAATATATTGCGGCCGGGCGAGCAGAAGCGGTTTGGATCAAGAAGTTCGTTCATGAACTTGGTGTGATTCCGGCCATTGTTGAAGCAATACCGGTCTCTGCGACAACAATGGAGCAATTACGAAAGAGCCAAGGTCTCATCAACGATCCAAACATGTGCTTCGCCGCTATCATCTTATCAGAGAGATCATAAGTAGGAACGAAATACAAATCGAGAAAATTCCCACTGAAAGGAACATAGCGGATCCTTTGACTAAAGCATTACCTCAAAGTAAGTTTGAGGGTCATGTTGGTGCTTATGGTATTGGATACCGTAGCGATTGGCATTAGGCCAAGTGGGAGTCTGTTAGTAATATATGAGAGAAGTCCTAAGGCAATCACCTTATGTATGAACCATTTATATGATAAATGAAGATTCACTATTTGAGTATACATGTTTAATGTATTTGATTGGATCTTAAACTCATTTACTGAATGTCCACGATACGATTCACAGCATGAGAGAATTTGTGATTGGATCACAACTAGTGAGTATCTCTACATGTGTAATTGTGATGTATCGAATTATCCTAGTCGATGAATTGATGGATTTGGACACCATCAATTACATCGAGACTAGTACAGTATACTCCTTGGTGTATCAAGCGGTGATTCTCACTGGGCTTGATGTCGGAGTTAATCGTGGATGCTAGTTATGGTAACTAGTTCATTGGAGTGACCAGCCGTAAGACTTCATATGGTTCTCTGCATATATAGATATGTCAATGAAGTTCTTACTGTGGCTTAAGTGCGATGTTCCTTTGACTTGTTGTATTCAAGTCATCTTGATCATGGAGACTCATGCTTTGACATCTTAAGCAAACATCTCCGAGGAGATGTGGACCCGGGATGATTGGGTATAAGTCGAAGTGATCGAAGGTGTTTGAATAGCCTATAAAGGATTCACCACTCCTTGCGAGGAGATGTATACCCATGGCCTCTCGGATTGTTACTAAAGTCTTTGGCCAAAGCATTACATGTTTAGAGTAAGGTACTCTTCGATACATGTGGAGTAACTAGAATCCGTAGGACGAGGAAATGATACTTGGGCTAGGTGTGACGTAGTCAGCCTAGTGGGGACTGACACAATAGACCATGTCCTGAACCAAGTGGCTATAAGATGAGTGAAGGGAATGAGGCACGATTCATTCGAGCTACTGAAGGGTTTCAGAAATAGTTCTGGATCAACCGTTGATCTTTTCGGTTAATTGGGGATCATGATGTACTACTAGGTGCCACTCATGATCGTTCTATAATTAATGGTTAATTATAGACGGCCAACATAAACCGAGAACCTATTTGGTCACACGAACAACGAGTGAAATCCAAAGGATTTAAAACGAGCTTGAGAATTGGATTCTCAGACCGAGAGAAACTAGGTTTGGTTGGACCAAACATAAAGCAAACATGAAATCATTTCAGTCGCAATGGAAGCGTGGATGGGCTGCGTCTTATGAAGACGTAATGGATGGACCAAAATGGTTTGGTTCTAATCCAATGGATAAGAATAAACTAAAGGGTTTGGTTTATTTTAAACGAATGAACCAAAAGTTGGTTCGGTTCGTTTTAACTTAAAATAAACCATCATGGTTTGGTTTATTTTAACTTATCTTAATGGAGCGGGTTAACGGGCTTTATGGATATGATCCATTAACCATTAAGAGAATTAGTTCTCTATAAAAGTGGGCTTAAGGGATTGTTAAACCCTAATCCAAAATCAAAACCCTAGCCTCCAAGGAGTTGCCGCCCAACCTGGTTGTGCCGCCCAACCTCCTTGCCGCCCAGCTTGATTGGATTGCCGTCTAGCTCCTTGCCGGCGACCAAGCTTCAGCCGGTGAACCTCCGGCGACCCTCCGGTGATCTCCTATAGGTTTGGCATCAAGGTGAGGCTTTTCTCTCCTTGTTTTGGCCGGCGCCTACTCCTCCACCAAGCTGTCCAGTTTTCTGGACAGCTTCTCCTCTCGTCGGAGCGTCGTTTGGACGACGGTTAGTGCTCCGACAGCGGCTAACATACCGGGGATTTGATCTCCGGTAATCCTCTGAGGTGGAGGACGAAGGATTCGTCAAACGGTTGACGAATACCTCTCCGGAGAAGCGAGTTTTGAGAACTCGTTTTGGATCCGAATTTGGATTCGGATCGTGATCATCTCTCAATCACGTCGTCTTCAACACGAGGCTAGTAACCCGTACGAAGACGAAGCTCGTGACTTAGCGAAGTCATCCCGAGGAGCTCGGCGTGGATACGGATAGAGATGATTCTTACGAGGATCGTTCCGGTTGATGCCGTTCCCGCTACACGTCATACGGAAGGTATAACGTAGTTTAATTTCCTTTTATTGCAATTTTAATTTACGGTTATGTCTACACTTGTTGTAATAGCATGCGTGTTTTGTGTGTGTTGTAATAAATAGGAGTATTTATTATTTTAATTGTTTCCGCTGTGCTCATGTTTACGAAACATGATCGAACACACACACGCCGCGGTGCTGGAAACCCAACAGTCAGAACCTCTTGGGAGAGTATAGGAACTACTTATCAGAGGTTGGGATTCAATCCCAATTGACTGCACCTGGTACACCCCAGCAGAATGGTGTAGCGGAGCGAAGGAATAGGACTCTTATGAAGATGGTTAGATCGATGATGAGTTATTCTGACTTGTTTTATAGTCCTAGAGATCAGAGGGTGATCGTTAACACGAATGCCAGATTTCTAGAGAAAGACTATGTGATGAGCCACAAGCCCAAGAGTAAAATTGTTCTGGAGGAGTTAAAAGGGAAGTCACTTCTTTAGTACCACCGGTATAAGAGGACATACCACATGTCACTGCACCGCGTGTCACAGAGGATACACAGAAGATACCTCATCGTAGTGGGAGGGTTGTTAGACAACCTCTTAGATTCATGTTTTTGGACAAATCTTCTGATTTGGTCCCTAGCAAACATGAACCTGATCCCTAGACATACGACGAGGCAATCCAAGATATAAATACAACATCTTTGCAAAGTGCAATGAAAATTGAGATTGAATCTATAGATTCAAGACAGGTCTGGGAGCTCTTATGCATAGCAACTCATATGGATTATGAGGTGTGACAGATGGATGTCGTGACAGCATTCCTTAGTGGAAGTCTTAAGGAATCCATCTACATGAAGTGACCAGAGAGATTCATTGCTAAGGGCAAAGAGCGTATTGTATATAAGCTTAATCGGTCCGTTAATGGACTGAAGCAAGCTTTGAAGTCTTGGGACATCCGCTTTGAGGAGGTAAATCCAGTCTTATGGATTTATTCAAAGTTCGGATGAGTCTTGTGTATATCAGAGATGTGACGGAAACGTAGTGGTATTTTTGTACTATACGTAGATGACATTTTGGTGGTTGGCGACAACATCGAAGTGTTATCAGATGTAAGGGTATGGTTGTCCAAACAGTATGATATGAAGGACTTGGGAGAAGTGGGTCACAACCTTGGGATCAAGGTTGTTGTGCTTATCTCAAGCTTCATACATAGACATGGTTTTGGATCGTTTTAGCATACAAAACTCCAAGAAGGGTTTCCTACCCTTCAGGCATGGAGTTCCTTTATCTAAGCAGATGTATCCTAGATCATCTGAAGAGATAGAGGAGATATAGGCAGTTCCTTATGCTTCGGCGGTAGGAAGCCTAATGTATGCTATGTACGAGACCAGATATCTGCTTTGCCATAGGCATGGTCAGCAGATATCAGAGTAATCCAGGACAGGGACATTGGACTGCGGTAAAGCATATATTGTAGTGCCTGAGAAGGACTAGGGATTATATGCTAGTTTACCGGGCAGACCAATTACTCCCTGTGGGTTACACGGATTCTGATTTCCAATCTGATAGGGATAACAGTAAGTCTGCCTCAGGGTTTGTGTTTACTTTTTGAGGTGGAGCCATAGTATGGAAGAGTGTCAAGCAGAAATGCGTAGTGGACTCTACCATGGATGCTGGGTATGTGGCAGCCCCCGGGCGGCCAAAGAAGCTATGTGGCTCAAGAACTTTCTGATGGACTTGGATGTGATTCCTTGTTTTCCCAGAACTATCACAATTTATTGTGATAATAATGGTGCAGTTGCAAACTCGAAGGAACCACGAGCCCATAAGGCTAGTAAACACATAGAGTGCAAGTACCACCTGATACGAGATATCGTAAAGGAGATAGAAGTTGCGGTCGCCTAGATTCCATCAGAGGATGACCTGGTAGACCTTTTCACTAAGGTCTTTCTGGTGAAAGCTCTGATAGGCATGTGGAGGGAAGGGGAATCAGATGTATGGCAGTATGATGACAGCATAGTCTTTTAGTATAAGTGGGAGATTGTTGGGATGTATACTGAAAGCCTAGCTCTTTTGTATGAACATCTTTATTTTGAAATAAGAATCACATGATCATTGTTTGTATATTTTTATGATTATGCAAAATTGTCTAATACTTTACATTGTAGATAACATGGTTCTTGGGTGATGGCACAGAAGATCATGTTATCAGTCCCTTGTAGAGTATAAGTAGAGCCTCACAACCAAGATGGTTTTGGACAAAACATTGGCATGGTTGTAGTGTAGCTTGGTATTGTTTTGTCTTGAACATAGAGTTACACTAGTACACTTAGGTGTATTGAGCAGGACCGACATAGAGGTGATTCAATTTGTTGCTGACTACATAATTGAATCGGACCTCGGATATTATGTTGTACAATGCTCTTAATCCCGATATAATAACGGGCACATGTACTTAATATTTATTACTTTGATTTACCAGAGGGTGAGATTTCTATGGATTAAATCAATATGCCCGGTAAGTTGGGAAATGATATTATTTACATGGTGTGCCATTGATTATAGGAGGAAACCGTGTCCTATGTATTAGGTTGATGATGTCCCCTTGAGGAGCTCATAAGGTTCATCATGTAAACCCTACAGGTTGACTTAGTCAACATGATGATAAGGTTGAGTTGTACTACTCGAGGATTTACATGCTAATTAATTGATGGTCAGTAAATCAATTAATTTACGGACATTCTATATCTTAAACACGGGGAGATGGATGTACAAATAATATATGGAGCCCATATTAATTTATGGGGGTTGGTGAGGTAGTTCGATGATGATCCTCTAGTGGAATGGAACATCATTGATGGATCAAGTTTGTGTGGTTCCGATCCATCGGGTGGCCAAGACCCAACTCCTCCTCATGGTCCCTATCGTAGCCTAATATAAACCTCATGAAGTCTAGATCAAATGATGGAAAACAAATCTCTAGATCCGACAGTTGGGATTAAATTCCTAAGAACCGACGGTAGAGATTAAATCTCTAGATCCGACGGTTGGGATTAAAACCCTAGAACCGACGGTTGAGATTAAATCTCTTGATCCGACGGTTGGGATTAAAACCCTAGAACCGACGGTTGAGATTAAATCTCTAGATCCGACGGTTGAGATTAAAACCCTAGAACCGATGGTGGAGATTAAACCAAGGCCTAAACCCTAACTCTATAAAAGGGTGGCTATGGGTTGGGCGCCAACAAGTTTTTTGGTTGATGATGAATGCTAAGGAGATTAGGGTTTACCCTCCAATTGCTTGGGCGGCAAGCAACCCTAGGAGGAAACCCTAATTAGGGTTTGGCTCTTTTGGGTTGGGCGGCCAAGGAGAGGAAGAAGAGTGGGCGGCAACTTTAGGGAGATCTCTTCTTCTTCCTTGAAGGTGGCTAGCTCCTAGATCTCTTCTCTCCACCATGGTTGGGCGGCAAGACACCCTAAGGAGGATACCCTAATTGGATTAGGGTTTGGCTCTTTTGGGTTGGGTGGCCAAGGCATGGAAGGAAGGTGGATGGCAACTTTTAGGAAGAGTTCTTCTTCTTCCTAGGAAAGGTGGCCGGTTAGATCTCTTCCTTCCTTCTTGGTTGGGCGGCAAGAAGACCTAAGGAGGAAACCCTAATTAGGGTTTGGCTCCTATGGTTGGGCGGTAGGGTATGCAAGGAAGGTGGGCGGCAACTATAGGAGAGGAGCTCTTTCTCTTCCTAGGTTGTGGCTGGCTCCTTCCTCTATTCCCTCCACCGTGGCCAGCGCCCAACATATTCCCTTTATCCTCTTCACTCCATCTTGGCCGGCGGCACCAAAACAAGGGTTTGTCCCTAGTTCGGTACCTTGGTTGTTTCCATTATGTTCTCTCTATTCTGTGGGCTGGCGGAATCAATCCTTTTGTGGATTGGTGGTTGGCTCAAGCAAGAAGGGAAAGAGAGTTCTTCTTTCTTTGGATTGAAGAAGATCTAGGAAGCTTCAACTTGTGGAGGATCTTCGCCCACACGAAGTCTACAAGGAGGTTAGGACATACGATAGAAGATCAAGAGGTATAAAAGTTTTATAACTTTTATTATTGTTCTTTGCATGTTCTTATTTGATATGCTAGCTTATGTTCTTTATGTTAGCATATGTTGATTATACTAGTTTACATTTGCATGTATTTGTATAATCATTGACCCCGAATAAGAAACACAAAAACCGGCGATCCGTCCGTCATCTCTTCCGCGCCTAATCGACTAGAAGAGTTTGGTTGCTTGAACAACTAGTTTGTTCAAGCGATCGCTCGAGTCGTTAGCACGACGATGAATTGGTTGTGCTTAGGAAACTCATCCCATCCGAATTAGTTTTCATTAGTGAAAATTTTAATCCGGGGACATGAGAGCCGATGAGCATTCCGAGGACATAGCACGGTTGCCAATACTCCCAACCTGCGAATCTTGCTTGGAGGGTAAGAAGACCAAGAGGCCTTTTAAGGCCAAGGGGTATAGAGCCAAAGATGTGTTAGAATTGGTTCATTCTGATTTGTGTGGTCCTATGTCTATCCAGGCTAGAGGTGGTTTTGAGTATTTTGTCTCTTTTATAGACGATTACTCAAGATATGGATACATTTACCTGATGCGCCGCAAGTCTGAATGCTTTGACAAGTTCAAAGAATTCAAGGCTAAAGTGGAGAAACGTCAAGGTAAAAGTATCAAGACACTACGATCTGATCGTGGTGGTGAGTACCTCTTGGGAGAATTTAGGAACGACTTATCAGAGGTTGGGATTCAATCCCAATTGACTGCACCTGGCACACCCTAGCAGAACGGTGTATCAGAGCGAAGGAATAGGACTCTTATGGAGATGGTTAGATCGATGAAGAGTTATTTTGAGTTGCCAGATTCATTCTGGGGATATGCTCTAGACACGGCGGTGTACATTCTGAACTTGGTTCCATCTAAATCAGTGCCTTCTACTCCCATAGAGTTGTGGACTTGGCAAAAGACTGGTCTAAGACATATTCGAATATAGGGGAGTCCAGCACATGTGCTGAAGGCAGATGCTGGTAAGTTGGAACCTCGTAAAGAAGTATGCATGTTCATTGGCTATCCTAGAGGAACGAAGGGAGGTTTATTTTATAGTCCTAGAGATCAGAGGGTGATCGTTAGTACGAACGCCAGATTTATAGAGGAAGACTATATGATCAGCCACAAGCCCAAGAGTAAAATTGTTCTGGAGGAATTAAAAGGGGATGTCACTTCTTTAGTACCGCCGACACAAGAGGATATACCACATGTCACTGCACCGTGTGTCATAGAGGATACACAGGTGATACATCGTCATAGTGGGAGGGTTGTGAGACAGCCTTATAGATTCATGTTCTTGGGAGAATCTTCTGATATGGTTCCTGGTGAACATGAACCTGATCCCTGGACATATGACGAGGCAATCCAAGATAAAGATGCAGTATCTTGGCAAAGTGGAATGAATGCTGAGATTGAATCTATGGATTCATATCAGGTCTGTGAGCTAGTAGAACCACCCGATGGTGTAAAAACCATTGGATGCAAGTGGATATACAAGAGAAAGAGAGGAATAGATGGGAAGGTTGAGACCTTCAAAGCTAGGCTTGTTGCGAAGGGGTATTCTCAGAAAGAGAGTATCGATTATGAGGAGACCTTTTCGCCGGTAGCCATGCTTTTGTCTATCCGGATTCTCTTATGCATAGCAGCTCATATGGATTATGAGGTGTGGCAGATGGATGTCAAGACAACTTTCCTTAATGGAAGCCTTGAGGAAAACATCTATATGTAGCAACCAGAGGGATTCATTGCTATGGGCAAAGAGCATCTTGTATGTAAGCTTAATCGGGGCATTTATGGATTGAAGCAAGCTTCGAGGTCTTGGAACATCCGCTTTGATGAGGTAATCCAGTCTTATGGATTTATTCAAAGTCCGGATGAGTCTTGTGTATAGAAGAGAAGTGACAGAAACGTAGTGGTATTTCTGTTGGAATGTATACTGAAAGCCTAGCTCTTTTTGTATAAACTTTTTTATTTTGAAATAAGAATCAGATGATCATTGTTTGCACTTTATATTTATTATATGTGTGCATATTGTCTAATATTTTACATTGTCGATAACATGGTGCTTGGTGTGGCACAGAAGATCATGTTATCAGTCCCTTGTAGAATATAAGTAGAGGCTCACAACCAAGATGGTTTTGAACAAACCACTGGCATGGTTGTAGTGTAGCTTGGTATTGTTTTGTCTTGAACATAGAGTTACACTAGTACACTTAGGTGTATTGAGCAGGACCGACATAGAGGTGATTCAATTTATTGTTGACTACATAATTGAATCGGACCTCGGATATTATGTTGTACATGCTCTTAATCCAGATATAATAATGGGCACATGTACTTAGTATTTATTTCTTTGATTTACCAAAGGGTTAGATTTAGATGGATTAAATCAATATGCCCGGAAAGTTGGGAAATGATTTTATTTACATGGTGTGTCATTGATTATAGGAGGAAACCGTGTCGTAGATATTGGTTGATGATGTTCCCTTGAGGAGGTCATAAGGTTCATCATGTAAACCCTGGAGGTTGAATTAGTCAACATGATGATAAGGTTGAGTGGTACTACTGAGGAGTTAGATGTTAATTAATTGATGGTCAGTAAATCAATTAATTGACGGACATTCGATATCTTAAACACGGGAAGATGGATGTGCAAATAATATATGGAGCCCATATTAATTTATGGGGGTTGGTGAGGTAGTTCAATGATGATCCTCTTGTGGAATGGAACATCATTGATGGATCAAGTTTGTGTGGTTCCGATGCATCGGGTGGCCAAGATCCAACTCCTCCTCATGGTCCCTATTGTAGCCTATTAACACCTCATGAAGCCTAGATCCAATGATGGAAAATAAAACTCTAGATCCGACGGTGGATATTAAATCCCTAGATCCGACGGTGGAGATTAAATCCCTAGATCCGACGGTTCGGATGAAACCCTAGATCCGACGCTTGGGATGAAACCCTAGATCCGACGGTTGGGATGAAACCCTAGATCCGATGGTTGAGATTAAATCCCTAGACCAATGGAGGAGATTAAACCAAGGCCTAAACCTAACTCTATATATATGGGCTTAGGTTTGGGCAGCAAAAAGAGAGAATGAGGAAAAGAAAAACCTAATTGAGATAAGGTGGCTTGGGCGGCAAGAAAGAGGAGGTTAGGGTTAGGGTTTGGTTCATGGTGTTGGGTGGCAACAAGAAGAAGAAGCCTCTTCTTTTTCTTCCCAATGGTGGCCGGCAACCCTTCTTCCTCCTTCCTCCTTGGTTTGGCCGACCCCCAAGCTTTTCCCTTCCTTTTATGGCTTAGGTTGGATGGCATTAGGATAGCTTCCCTTGGGCGGCAATCAAATCCTAGTTGGGATAGGATTGGGGTTGGGCGGCTAGGGTTAGGGTTTTGGGATTAGGGTGGGCGGCAACAAGAAGATGAAGATCCTTTTCTTCTTCCTTCTAAGTGTTGTCCGGCCACTATCCTTGTTCCCTCTACCTTGGCCGGAGCTCAACCTATTCTCCTTCCCTTCATCCTTGGCCGGAAATTAGGAGAGCTTTGTCTAGGGTTTGGGCGGCAACAAGGAGGAGGATTGTTTTCCTTTCCTTTCTCCAAGTGTTGGCTGGCGCCCATGCTCTTGTTGTTTCTCTTTTGGTTGGTTTCCATACTCCATTTTATCTTCATTGGCCGGCGGCAACATCGAGTTTATTGACTTGGTGTCCGGTTCTAGAAAGGAAGATGAGTTTTGTTTTAGGATCTTTCTTTGTTCCTAGTGAACAAGGAAAGGAAGATTGGTGATCTAGGAGGCTTCAACTTTTTGTAGATTGTCGCCCACACGACGTCCAAAAGGAGGGAGGACATACAATAGAAGATCAAGAGGTATAACAAGAGGTATAATCTTGTTTATTTTGATTAATGTTCTTTTGTATTATGCTTATAATTGCTTTTCAATTATATGCATGTTTTTTGTGGATGCTTACTTTATGTATGTGTTGATTATACTAGTTTACATTTGTATGTATTTGTATAATCATTGACCCCGAAGATAAACAAAAAAACCGGCGATCCGTCCGTCGTCTCTTCCGCGGCTAATTGACTAGAAGAGTTTGGTTGCTTGAACAACTAGTTTGTTCAAGCGATCGCTCAAGTCGTTAGCACGACGACGAATTGGTTGTGCTTAGGAAACTCATCCCATCCGGATTAGTTTTCATTAGTGAAAGTTTTAATCTGGGGACATGGGAGCCAATGAGCCTCTGAGCCGATCCCCTACAAATGGTATCAGAGCCACGGTTTCCGATTTTGTGTGTTTAGGATTCGGTTAATTTTTATGCACTTTTTCATATATTATATGTGTCGGATAATAGAATGATATGCGTAGTTTAACTCTTTGGTTGCAGGAGTAAGATCCGACTATTATGGTCATATGTGTGTATGTAATTTTATGTGTGTAAATATTTATTATTTGAATCCTCGGGGTTGACGAGGCTAGATTAGTATTTAATTTTTGTAATTAAATACGACATTGTTTAGCCGCTCATTTTAGTTTACTTTCGATCTAGAGTATTTGTACACTCCTTCGTGGAGTATAGGATCGATGGATGTAAATTAAAATGATATATCTCGGCTCGGATCTCTTTACGTGGCTTGAGCACGGAAAAGGTGGAGCGGACGAGGTGGCGACACGGCGGGACGCATATTGGAGAACAAAGCCATAATAGTTGGAAAAAATTATTTTTTCCATATTTATTGCTGATTTGTTTTATATGCATGTTGTGTGTGCTTGAAAATTCCTCATTTTCAGTTTACTAAGTGGTAGAGGGATATTTTAATTAATTCCCGCGGCCTCCATTACAATTTGACATGTGATGCAACAAACTTGCGCATCGGCACTGAGTGCCTTTCTCCCCATCGGATGAGTTTGTTTGCGGATCACTAGGTCAAATAATGGTTATAGGAAATTGTTTAGGAGCGTGTGTACTTCCACATCGGTAAGGCACATAATCCGAGATAATTCCCTTAGTATCGTGTAATGGTGCACACTTAGATGCAAATAAAAAGTATCCTCCCCATCGGAGTCACTGCTTTTATTTGTAGGGCCAAAGAGGAACAAACTATTAATTTTATTTGTCAAAAAGTAAGGTTGACAAGATAATAAAATTAATGGGTAAAACCTCCTCTTACAAATGTAGAATTCGTATACGTCCACACTATCGTGGCATGCGATATTCTCGGTGTTTTGAGGTGTTGGTTGATTTCGAAATTTTATTGTTTTGAGGAATCAATAATATTTGAAATCTAATATTTTGATTAATGTGATTCTTAGGATTTTCAAAATGACTTTCAGTCCACTTGTTGTGATACTAAAGGAAATAAACTTACTGTACCCAAATAATGTTGATTGGAAAAGAATCTAGATATTGTCTTATCTGCTAAGGAGTACAAGTATGCACACTTCGAAGAATGTCCTCAAGCCATGGTTGCTCAAAAAGGTTTCTACTTCTAAGCCGAAAGGCAAGAATAAGGAGAAACAAGGTGGAGCAAAGGTGGTGGGAGGATCTCAGGGAGGAGTGAAGAAGCCGAAAGGCAAGTACTTCACTTGCAAGCAGACTGGACATAAGAAGAAGGATTATCTAAATCCGAAGCAAGAACAAATGTATATCATTTGGTCCAGTCGTTGAAACATGGTTAGAGGCATTATCTGAAGGGTTTTGCCTTGTGGAGTCCGTGAGGGGAAACTTCGCTTCCCCTTCGCCTCGGTTGCTTGACCATGGTGATCCCTTCGATGTCCCCGGATTAAAAATTTAATCCTAGACAAAAGGGATTTCGAAAGCAACCAAGTCATCGTCGTGTTATTCGTTTAGAGAGGTCACTTGAACAAACTAGTTGTTCAAGCGACCATTCTCTATTCTACGAGTAGCCGCGGAATAGACGATGTCCGGATCGCTGGTTTTTGTGTTTATACTCGGGATCCAAGTATTATTTAGCCAATTTACAGAAATATAACATGCTTATATTTTGAAAAACAAAAACAAGCAATGAATAAAAGATATAGAAGAATAGTTATACCTCTTGGTCTTCTAATGTATGACCCTCCTCCTTTTGGACGTCGTGTGGGCGACGATCCACCAAAAGTCGAAGCTCCTAGATCGCAAAACTTCCTTCCTTGCTTTTCCCAAGCAAGAGGAAGAAGAGAAACAATGTTTTTCTTCTTTAAAAACTCAACCAACAAAGAACTATAGAAGTTCTTGCCGCCGGCCAACTAGAAGGAGAAGAAGATGATGGAAAACTACCAAGACACCAAGGGAAACCCTATATCTTGTTTCCACCACCTAAGGAGAAGAGAGGGGAGTGTTTTGGGCGCCGGCCAAGGGCTGGGAAGGGCTGGAATAGCTGCTGGACGTTGGCCACAAGGCAAGGAAGAAGAAGGAAAACTTGCCTTATTTTGTGCCACCCTTGCTTCCAAACCCTAACCCTAATTCCAATCCTATCTCAACTAGGATTGCCCTATTTTTGCCGCCCAAGCCTTGCTCCCTCCCTTTGATGATCTTCACGCCAACCCCATGCCACCTTTTATAGAGTTTGGGGATAAGCCATGAATTAATCTCCTCCATTGGTTCTAGGGATTTAATCTCAAACGTCGGATCTAGAGATTTAATCTCAACCGTCGGATCTTAGAGATTTAATCTCTACCAATGGATCTTAGTGTTTTGTTTCTATCCATTGGATCTAAGCATCTTGAGGTGTTAATGGGCTACATTAGGGACCACGAGGAGGAGTTGGGTCTTGGCCACCCATGGATCAAGCCCACATAATGTCTGATCCACTAATGATGATCCAATCCACTAAAGGTCCATCATTGATCTACCTCACCAACCCCCATATGACAATATGGGCTCCATATATTATTTGTACATTTTCTCCCCGTGTTTAAGATCTCGAATGTCTGTCTATTAATTAATTTACTAACCATTAATTAATCAACATCTAACTCCTTGAGTAGTACCACTCAACCTTTTCATCATGCCGGACCAAGTCCACCTGCAGGGTTTACATGATGAACCTTATGAGCTCCTCAAGGGGACATCATCATCCTAATATATAGGACACGGTTTCCTCCTATAATCAACGGCACACCATATAAATAATATCATCTCCCAACTTACCGAGTCTATCGATTTAATCTATAAATCTCGCCCATTGGTAAATCAAAGAGATGAGTACCAAGTATATGTGCCCGTTATTATATCGGGATTAAGAGTATGTATTAAATAATATCTGAGGTACGATTCGATTATGTAGTCAGCAATAAATCGAATCACCTCTGTGTCGGTCCTGCTCAATACACACAAAGTGCACTAGTGTGATTCTATGGTCAAGACAAACCAATACCAAATCACACTACAACCATTCCGATGGTTTGTCCAAAGTCATCTCGGTTGTGAGCCTTTACTTATACTTTACAAGGAGTCGATAACAAGATCTCCCGTGTGACACCACACACCATGTTATCTACAATGTAACGTATTAGATAATATTGCATAACCATAAAAATATGCAAACAATGATCATGTGATTCTTATTTCAAAATAAAGATGTTAATACAAAAGAGCTAGTCTTTCAGTATACATCCCAACAATCTCCCACTTATACTAAAAGACTATGCTGTCCTTATACGACCATACATCTTATTCCCCTTCCCTCTACATTCCTATCAAAGCTCTCGCTAGAAGGGCCTTAGTGAAAGGGTCTACCAGGTCATCCTCTGATGCAATCTAGGCAACAGCAACTTCTTCCTCCTTTACGATTTCTCGTATCAGGTGGTACTTGCACTCTATGTATTTACTAGCCTTATGGGCTCATGGTTCCTTCGAGTTTGCAACTGCACCACTATTATCACAATAAATTGTGATAGTTCTGGGCAAACCAGGAATCACATCCAAGTCCATCAGGAAGTTCCTGAGCCATACAGCTTCTTTGGCCGCCTCAGAGGCTGCCACATACTCAGCTTCCATGGTGGAGTCCATCATGCATTTCTGCTGGACACTCCTCCATACAATGGTTTCACCTCCCATAGTAAACACAAAACCTGAGGTAGACTTACTGTTATCCCTATCAGATTGGAAATCAGAATTCGTGTAACCCACAGGGAGTAATTGGTCTGCCCGATAAACTAGCTTATAATCCCTAGTCCTTCTCAGGCACTACAATATATGCTTTATTGCAGTTCAATGTCCCTGTCCTGGATTACTCTGATATCTGCTAACCATGCCTACGGCAAAGCAGATATCTGGTCTCGTACATAGCATACATTAGGCTTCCTACCGCCGAAGCATAAGGAACTACCTATATCTCCTCTATCTCTTCAGATGATCTAGGACACATCTGCTTAGATAAAGGAACTCCATGCCTGAAGGGTAGAAAAACCCTTCTTGGAGTTTTGCATGATAAAATACTCCATAATCGTGTCTATGTATGAAGCTTGGGATAAACACAACATCCTTTTCCTGCCATCCCTTATAACCTTGATCCCAAGGATGTGTCCCACCTCTCCTAAGTCCTTCATATTAAACTGTTTGGACAACCATACCCTTACGTCCGATAACACCTTGATATTGTTGCCAATCAACAAAATGTCATCTACGTATAGTACAAGAAATACCACTACGTTTCCGTCACATCTCTTGTATACAGAAGACTCATCCAGACTTTGAATAAATCCATAAGACTGGATCACTTCATCAAACCGGATGTTCCAAGATCTCGAAGCTTGCTTCAATCCATAAATGGACCGATTAAGCTTACATACAAGATGCTCTTTGCCTTTAGCAATGAATCCCTCTGGTTGCTTCATGTAGATGTTTTCCTCAAGACTTCCATTAAGGAAAGCTGTCTTGACATCCATCTGCCACACCTCATAATCCATATGAGCTGCTATGCATAAGAGAATCCGGATAGATTTAAGCATGGCTATCGGCGAAAAGGTCTCCTCATAATCGATACCCTCTTTCTGAGTATACCCCTTCGCAACAAGCCTCGCTTTGAAGGTCTCAACCTTCCCATCTATTCCTCTTTTTCTCTTGTAGATCCACTTGCATCCAATGGTTTTTACACCATCGGGTGGTTCTACTAGCTTCCAGACCTGATTTGAATCCATAGATTCAATCTCAGCATTCATTGCACTCTGCCAAAATACTGCATCTTTATCTTGGATTGCCTCATCATATGTCCAGGGATCAGGTTCATGTTCGCCAGGGACCAAATCAGAAGATTCTCCCAAGAACATGAATCTATCAGGCTGTCTCACAACCCTCCCACTACGACGAGGTATCACCTGTGTATCCTCTGTGACACGCGGTGCAGTGACATGTGGTATATCCTCTTGTATCGGTGGTACTAAATAAGTGACTTCCCCTTTTAACTCCTCCAGAACAATTTTACTCTTGGGCTTGTGGCTCATCACATAGTCTTCTTCTAGAAATCTGGCGTTTGTGCTAACGATCACCCTCTGATCTCTAGGACTATAAAACAATCCACCCTTTGTTCCTCTGGGATAGCCAACGAACAATCATACTTCTGTACGAGGTTCCAACTTACCAGCATCTGTCTTCAGCACATGTGCTGGACTCCCCCATATCCGAATATGTCTTAGACTAGGCTTTCGCCCAGTCCACAACTCTGTGGGAGTAGAAGGCACTAATTTAGATGGAACTAAGTTCAGAATGTATACCGTCGTATCTAGAGCATATCCCCAGAACGAATCTGGCAAGTCAGAATAACTCATCATCGATCTAACCATCTCCATAAGAGTCCTATTCCTTCGCTCTGCTACACCATTCTGCTGGGGTGTGCTAGGTGCAGTCAATTGGGATTGAATCTCAGCCTCTTATAAGTTGTTCCTAAACTCTCCCAAGAGGTACTCACCACCACAATCAGATCGTAGTGTCATCTTGAATAATTTTCTATGAAAAAGACAAAATATTCAAAACTACCTCTTGCCTGGATAGACATAGGACCATATGAATCAGAATGAACCAATTCCAACACATATTTGGATCTATACCCCTTGGCCTTGAAAGGCCTCTTGGTCATCTTACCCTCCAAGCAAGATTCGCAGGTTGGGAGATCCTCCACTACTAATGAACCCAAAGGTCCATCAGCTATCAACCTTTGAATTCTGCTTAGGATAATGTGACCAAGCCTAAGAAGTCAAAGATATGTTTGGTTCATCTTCGAAGGTTCTTTTCGCCTTTTGGAATTAGAAGATGAGTTATTAACTTCAATTTGCATCGTGGGAGGTTTTGTATAAAAATTTCCTTTCAATGTACCTGAACAGATATTCTCCCTATTCCTTTTTATAACAACTCTGTCATTAAAAGAAATAGAATATCCATCCATAATAATTTAGAAACTGAAACCAAATTCTTTCTAAATAAAGATACATAAAGGGAATTTTCCAGAACCTAAGTTTTATTTTTCTCAAGAGATAAATAAAACTTCTCCCACTGCAATAGCCACCACCTTCATGGCATTGCCCAAAATGGTAATCTCCCCTTTAGCTAGTCGTTGGGTTTCCTGAAACCCCTGCAAAGTGTTGCAGACATGATTAGTGACTCTCATATCTACACACCAGGTGCCGGTAGATAACACCGCTAATCATGTTTCAACGACTAGTCCAAAGGATATACCTTTGTTCTATTTTGGACTGGGACAGTCTTTCTTCCAATGTCCATCCTGCTTAAAGTACTTGCCTTTCGGCTTCTTCACTCCTCCCTGAGATCCTCCCACCACCTTTGCTCCACCTTGTTTCTTCTTCTTCTTGCCTTTCGGCTTAGAAGTAGAAACCTTTTTGAGCAACCATGGCTTGAGGACACTCTTAGAAGAGTGCATACTTGTACTCCTTAGCAGATAAGACAATATCTAGATTCTTTTCCAATCAACATTATTTGGGTACAGTAAGATTATTTCCTTTAGCATCATAGTAAGTGGACTGAAAGTCATTTTTGGAAATCCTAAGAATCACATAGATCATTACTGTAGATTTCAAAAAATTATTGATTCCTCAAACAATAAAATTTCAAAATCAACCAACACCTCTAAACACCGGGAATATCGCATGCCACGATCATGTGGACGTATACGAATTCTACATTTGTAAGAGGAGGTTTTACCCATTAGTTTTACTATCTTGTCAACCTAAATTTTTGACAAGTAAAATTAATAGTTGGTTTCTCTTCGGCCCTACAAATAAAAACAGTGACTCCGATGGGGAGGATACTTATATTTGCATCTAAGTATTCACCATTACACGATACTAAGGGAATTATCTCGGATTATGTGCCTTACCGATGTGGAAGTACACACGCTCCTAAATAATTTCCTATAACCATTATTTGACCTATTGATCCGCAAACAAACTCATCCGATGGGGAGGAAGGCACTCAGAGCCGACGCCAAGTTTGTTGCATCACACGTCAAATTGTAATGGAGGCCGCGGGAATTAATTAAAATGTCCCTCTCCCACTTAGTAAATTGACAGTGAGGAATTTTCAAGCACACACAACATGCATATTATTACTGTAGATTTCAATAAAAATTATTGATTCGTCAAACAATAATATTTCGAAATCAACGAACACCTCAAAACACCGAGAATATCGCATGCCACGATAGTGTGGACGTATACGAATTCTACATTTGTAAGAGGAGGTTTTAGCCATTAATTTTACTATCTTGTCAACCCCGAGGATTCAACAAAATAAACATTTACACACATACAATCACATACACACATATGGCCATAATAGTCGGATCTTATGCCTGCAACCAAAGAGTTAAACTACGCATATCCTACTATTTTCCAGCACATATAATATATGAAAAAGTGAATAAAAATTAACCGAATCCTAAACACACAAAACCGGAAACCTTGGCTCTGATACCAATTGAAGGGTTTTGCCTTGTGGAGTCCATGAGGGGAAACTTCGCTTCCCCTTCACCTCGGTTACTTGACCATGGTGATCCCTTCAATGTCCCCGTATTAAAAATTTAATCCTAGACAAAAGGGATTCCCAAAGCAACCAAGTCATCGTCGTGCTATTCGTTTAGAGAGGTCACTTGAACAAACTAGTTGTTCAAGCGACCATTCTCTATTCTACGAGTAGCCGCGGAATAGACGATGTCCGGATCGCCGGTTTTTGTGTTTATACTTGGGATCCAAGTATTATTTAGCCTATTTACAGAAATATAACATGCTTATATTTTGAAAAACAAACACAAGCAATGAATAAAAGAGATAGAAGAATAGTTATACCTCTTGGTCTTCTAATGTATGACCCTCCTCCTTTTGGACATCGTGTGGGCGACGATCCACCAAAAGTCGAAGCTCCTAGATCGCAAAACTTCCTTCCTTGCTTTTCCCAAGCAAGAGGAAGAAGAGAAACAATGTTTTTCTCCTTCAAAAACTCAACCAACAAAGAACTATAGAAGTTCTTGCCGCCGGCCAACTAGAAGGAGAAGAAGATGATGGAAAACTACCAAGACACCAAGGGAAACCCTATATCTTGTTTCCACCACCTAAGGAGAAGAGAGGGGAGTGTTTTGGGCGCCGGCCAAGGGCTGGGAAGGGCTGGAATAGCTGCTGGACGTTGGCCACAAGGCAAGGAAGAAGAAGGAAAACTTGCCTTATTTGGTGCCACCCTTGCTTCCAAACCCTAACCCTAATTCCAATCCTATCTCAACTAGGATTGCCCTATTCTTGCCGCCCAAGCCTTGCTCCCTCCCTTTGATGATCTTCACGCCAACCCCATGCCACCTTTTATAGAGTTTGGGGATAAGCCATGAATTAATCTCCTCCATTGGTTCTAGGGATTTAATCTCAACCGTCGGATCTAGAGATTTAATCTCAACCGTCGGATCTTAGAGATTTAATCTCTACCAATGGATCGTAGTGTTTTGTTTCTATCCATTGGATCTAAGCATCTTGAGGTGTTAATGGGCTACATTAGGGACCACGAGGAGGAGTTGGGTCTTGGTCACCCATGGATCAAGCCCACATAATGTCTGATCCACTAATGATCATCCAATCCACTAAAGGTCCATCATTGATCTACCTCACCAACCCCCATATGACAATATGGGCTCCATATATTATTTGTACATTTTCTCCCCGTGTTTAAGATCTCGAATGTCCGTCGATTAATTAATTTACTAACCATTAATTAATCAACATCTAACTCCTTGAGTAGTTCCACTCAACCTTTTCATCATGCCGGACCAAGTCCACCTGCAGGGTTTACATGATGAACCTTATGAGCTCCTCAAGGGGACATCATCATCCTAATATATAGGACACGGTTTCCTCCTATAATCAACGGCACACCATATAAATAATATCATCTCCCAACTTACCGAGTCTATCAATTTAATCTATAAATCTCGCCCATTGGTAAATCAAAGATATGAGTACCAAGTATATGTGCCCGTTATTATATCGGGATTAAGAGTATATAGTAAATAATATCTGAGGTCCGATTCGATTATGTAGTCAGCAATAAATCGAATCACCTCTGTGTCGGTCCTGCTCAATACACACAAAGTGCACTATTGTGATTCTATGGTCAAGACAAACCAATACCAAATCACACTACAACCATTCCGATGGTTTGTCCAAAGTCATCTCGGTTGTGAGCCTTTACTTATACTTTACAAGGAGCCGATAACAAGATCTCCCGTGTGACACCACACACCATGTTATCTACAATGTAACGTATTAGACAATATTGCATAACCATAAAAATATGCAAACAATGATCATGTGATTCTTATTTCAAAATAAAGATGTTCATACAAAAGAGCTAGGCTTTTAGTATACATCCCAACATTATCTACCGGCACCTGGTGTGTAGATATGAGAGGCACTAATCATGTCTGCAACACTTTGCAAGGGTTCCAGGAAACCCGACGACTAGTTAAAGGGGATATTACCATTTACTTGGGCAATGCCATGAAGATGGCGGCTATTGCAGTGGGAGATGTTTTATTTATCTTTTGAGAAAAATAAAGTTTTTGGTTCTTAAGAATTTTCTTTATGTACCTTTATTTAGAAAGAATTGCTTTCGGTTTCTAAATTATGGATGGATAATCTATTCCTTTTAATGACAGATTTGTTATAAAAGGAATAGGGACATTATTTATTCAGGTACATAGATAGGAAATTTATAACTTGTACCACAAGCTCCCACGATGCAAATTGAAGTTTACAACTCATCTTCTAATTTAGATAAGAGAAAAGAACCTTCGATGATGAACCAAACATATCTTTGGGATCTTAGGCTTGGTCATATTAACCTAAGCAGAATTCAAAGGTTGATAGCTGATGGACCTTTGGGTTCATTAGTGGTGGAGGATCTCCCAACCTGCGAATCTTGCTCGGAGGGTAAGATGACCAAGAGGCCTTTTAAGGCCAAGGGGTATAGATCCAAAGATGTGTTGGAATTTGTTCATTCTGATTCGTATGGTCCTATGTCTATCCAGTCAAGAGGTAGTTTTGAATATTTTGTCTTTTTCATAGGCAATTATTCAAGATTACACTACGATCTGATCGTAGTGGTGAATACCTCTTTGGAGAGTTTAGGAATTACTTATCAGAGGCTGTGATTCATTCCCAATTGTCTGCACCTGGCACACCCCAACAGAATGGTGTAGCGGAGCGAAGGAATAGCACTCTTATGGAGATGGTTAGATCGATGATGAGTTATTCTGACTTGCCAGATTCGTTCTGGGGATATTCTCTAGATACGGCGGTGTATATTCTGAACTTGGTTCCATCTAAATCAGTGCCTTCTACTCCAACAGAGTTGTGGACTGGGCGAAAGCCTAGTCTAAGACATATTCGGATATGGGGGTGTCCAACACATGTGTTGAAGGCTGATGCTGGTAAGTTGGAACCTCGTACAGAAGTGGGCATGTTTGTTGGCTATCCTGGGGGAACGAAGGGTGGTTTGTTTTATAGTCCTAGAGATCAGAGGGTGATCGTTAGTACGTATGCCAGATTTCAAGAGGAGGACTATGTGATGAACCACAAGCCTATGAGTAGGATTGTTCTTGAGAAGTTGACAGGGGAAGTCCCGACTTCATTACCACCGGTACAAGAGGATATACCACATGTCACTGCACCGCGTGTCACAGAGGATACACAGGTGATATCTCATCGTAGTGGGAGGGTTGTGAGACAGCCTGAGAGATTCATGTTCTTGGGAGAATCTTCCGATTTGGTCCCTGCGAACATGAACCTGATCCTTGGACATATGACGAGGCAATCCAAGATATAGATGCAGCATCTTTGCAAAGTGCAATAAATACTGAGATTGAATCTATGGATTCAAATCAGGTCTGGGAGCTCTTATGCATAGCAGCTCATATGGATTATGAGGTGTGGTAGATAGATGTCAAGACAACTTTCCTTAATGGAAGTCTTGAGGAGAACATCTATATGAAGCAACCTGAGGGATTCATTACTAAGGGCAAAGTGCATCTTGTATGTAATATTAATCGGTCCATTTATGGATTGAAACAAGCTTCGAGGTCTTTGAACATCCACTTTGATGAGGTAAATCCAGACTTATGGATTTATTCAATGTCCGGATTAGTCTTGTGTATACAAGAGATGTGACGGAAACGTAGTGGTATTTCTTGTACTATACATAGATAATATTTTGGTAGTTGGCAACAATATCAGAGTGTTATCAGATGTAAGGGTATGGTTGTCCAAACAGTTTGATATCAAGGACTTGGGAGAAGTGGGACACATCCTTGGGATCAAGGTTAGTGTGCTAATCCAAAGCTTCATACATAGACACGATTATGGATCGTTTTAGCATGCAAAACTCCAAGAAAAGTTTTCTACCTTTCAGGCATGGAGTTCCTTTATCTAAAGAGATGTGTCCTAGATCATATGAGGAGATAGAGGAGATGAAGGCGGTTCTTTATGCTTCGACAGTAGGAAGCCTCATGTATACGATGTTGTTGGGGTTGATCCGTGAGGGGAAACATCGCTTCCCCTTCGCCTCGGTTGCATGACCATGGTGATGCCTTCGATGTCTCCGGATTAAAAATTTAATCCTAGACAAAAGGGATTCCCAAAGCAACCAAGTCATCGTCGTGCTATTCGTTTATAGAGGTCACTTGAACAAACTAGTTGTTCAAGCGACCATCCTCTATTCTACGAGTAGCCACGGAATAGACGATGTCCGGATCGTCGGTTTTTGTATTTATACTCGGGATCCAAGGTATTATTTAGCCATTTACAGAAATATAACATGCTTATATTTTGAAAAACAAACACAAGCAATGAATAAAAGAGATAGAAGAATAGTTATACCTCTTGGTCTTCTAATGTATGACCCTCCTCCTTTTGGACGTCGTGTGGGCGACGATCCACCAAAAGTCGAAGCTTCTAGATCGCAAAACTTCCTTCCTTGCTTTTCCTAAGCAAGAGGAAGAAAAGAAACAATGTCTTTCTGTTAGTGAAAGCCCTAGAGCCAATCATGTGATGATTGTTGTATGGACTTTATTGTATCATATTCCTATTTATAAAGACATGGTTATTATATTTACTTGTATTGGTGCCAAATAACTAAATATAATAATGTCCTTGAGTAGTAGGTTCTTATCTATATCAATCGATTGGTTGAATCGATAATGAGATGATATAGAGAACACTACTCTTAATCATTCCTAGTCGAGTATTAACATTCAGGGACAATGTTAATGCATAGAGACTAGCATGTAGGTCAACAAGATGACTTGATCTCACAAGTCATGGATATGAGATATCAAGTTGACACATGGGTATGCATTGGAGAATGTATACTGAATGACCCGCCATGAGAAAGTATTATGGATCATTATATGAGTGTCATATACTTTCTCATGTGGCTATTAGTATGACTATTAGTCCTTAGACCTGAAGTCACCATGGTTCCCTACATAAGGAGTTGCATACTTTGGCTTCGTCAAACGTCACCCGTAAATGGGTGGACTATAAAGGCGATTACTGGGTATGTAACAAATTATGCGGAGGGATGTGAGTGATGTAGATGGGATCTATCCCTCCTATATGACGGGGGTGACATCGATATTCTTGATAGAGTGAGACCACGAAGTGCATGGCCATGCCCAAATGAGTCAATATGAGATATTGAGCTCATTTGATTAGAGTGAGTCTACTTGGAGTTCAAGATTTAGATTGTACCGAGGATGACACGGTCTATGCCTCGATTGGTCAATCTAGATGTCAAGGATAGAGGGACATTGTCACATATTGTGAGAGTCACAATTAGTAGTCACAAAGGTGATGTTGGAGCTCAACATTCTTGTAACTTGGGTAGCAATGATGTGTTGCTAGATACCGCTCATTGCTTATGTTCCTAAATCGGTTTAGGGACATTGCCAACGTTACAAGAACCTATAGGGTCACACACATAAGAGCAATTAGATGGAGATTAGGTTCATATGATGAACCATGAGGATTAGGTTCATGGGATGAACCAAATTGGATTAAGAGTAATCCAAATTAGACTAATTGAGTTAGACTCAAGTTGATTCAAGTGTTGAATGAGTCTAATTGAGATTTGATTCATCAAATCAATTTAAATTAATGAATAGATATTCATTATATTAAATTGACTTGAGTCAAGTGGTTAGATTTGATCAACCATGGGAGATTAGAGGTCAAGTTTGACTTGACTTGAGAGGGAAGATGAAAAGTCAAGTTTGACTTGACCAAATGCCATGTCATGATGATGACTAGGCATGGCCGGCCAATGATGATGCTCCACATCATCATTGACTTTGTCAATTGGTGCCACCTCATGAGGGAGACCAAGGGACATGGGAGTTACATGCATGCATGTAACTCCCTCTCCTTGAAGTGGCCGGCCACTTTAGGGGTTTCATTAGATGAAATTCATTTGGGTGAGTTAATTCCAACTTCATCTTCTTCCTTGGAACCTTTTCTCTCAAGCTCTACCTCTCCAAACCTCATCTTGCCGAATTTCCTAAGGGAGTGCTAGCACACTCTAAGGCATTTCTCTCCACCTATTGCTTGTGTGGATACCATAGAGGAGTGTGCACTTGACACTCTCGAGTTCCGGCAAACTTTTGGATGAGCGGGATAAGTGAAGGGCGTCGCTACGAGGGTAACGTTCTAACCTCTTAGATCTAAGGTAGATCTAGGATTTCTGTAAGCACATACATGTAATTATAATTTTTATACTTCGCACGGATCCGTGGCCGGGGGCTTCCAAGGTTTCCGCAACGCAAAAAGCGGTTTTTGCGGCTCGAAAAAACCCAACAGTGGTATCAGAGCCACGTGCGAAGCATGTATGTGTTTCATTTTTGTAGTTTTTATATTAGATATAAAAATTACAGATTTATATGTTTCTGTAAATTTTCTTATTTTATAGAATTTTTGGGTATTTTTCTCGTAGAGTCGAAGCAACGAGTGTTGGGACACTCGTAGGCTTCAACCGTCGAGAAAAACTCTCCAAATCGCGAGTTCTCGCTTAGGTTTGGGACAGCGACTTAAGTCGCTGTAAGATCATTGTAGGACACTCGCAAAGTTTATTTTGCAGTAGGCGCTGCCCTATCCCGAAAGGGGCCATGTCCTTGATCGCGGAAACCGCTTAGCGGGACCGTTTCGGAGGGGTGACTCATAAATTCAAAATAAATTAGGAAAAATTATAGAAATTTTCTGTAAAAATACATAATTTAGAATTATGTATAATTTTGTGATTGTCATGGCCCAATAACCCAATTGGATTGGATTATGTGTGTTGTAATTCATAATACGGCCTGCGTGCCGTTTTGTGATTGTGCGTGTTGTAAAGTGTTTGCGACCTGCACGTCGCACCTATTCTTTTAATATTCTAGTTGTAAATAGTTTTAGACTCGAATGTAACTCGAGTTTCGTATTTGTAATGTACAAAAATGGAGTGGTGGAAAGTCCACTTGAAGACGAGCTTACGAGAAGGGTGACGACGACACATGGCGGTCAAAGGAAGCGCTGAGAAGCCGCTTAGCCTTAGGTTGACCAGTCCGATCTTCTCATTGGCTTGAGAAGATCGTAGTAGGCCATGACTATATCACATTTAATGATATATATATATGTTGATATATATATATGAATATTTAATTGATTTTGCTTGTATGTGTTTGTATGTATATGATGCATGCTAGGTTAATTTTATTGTATGTATATGATGCATGCTAGAATAATTAATGTATGTATATGATGCATGCTAATATAGGATAATAAAGGCCTAAATGCGTATAAGATACACATTACGATTAGATTAGATCATAATCGAATCAACTCGAAAATGCCTACCGAGCCTTGATACCCATCACTAACTCGATCATTTGTTGTTGTTGAATCTGCCAAAGCAGAGCAACGCATATTATCTTGGTAGGGTGCGGAGGGACAATCTTGGTCCCGCCTATCACGACTCGGGTTAGAGTAAGCTCAATTAGATTGAGCAAAACTAGTTAACTCAATTGGATCGAGTAGAACTATTGGCATATTCCAATCGTTGGAAAGATAGGTTAAGATCGCATTTACACTAAATCTTGGGCGATTTAGCCAAAGCTAACTCAAGGTCTTTTGTAAATGTGGGTCTTAATCCTATAAACAAGAGTTGCATAGAGATGTAATCGGTAATGTGTTACCCACCGATCGTACTAAGTCTTGGGCGATTTAGCCAAAGCTAACTCAAGGCTTAGTATGATGTGGATCTTGTCCTGCAAGAATTATAGCTAGTTTGTATGAATCTAGTAAAAGTGGTTTGACCACATCCATAACTCGATTCTACAAAATTCCTATAATTCAGTGGGAGCATCATTTGATTAAAGGCCTAATTAAATGATAAAAGGAATATGATATTAATTCTCTGCATTGTATGTTGTAGATAACTATGTCGACAAACACGAACACTCTCTCTCTGCGATCTGTCCTTGAGAAGGACAAGCTCAATGGAGCAAATTTCCTGGACTGGTACAGGAACCTGAGAATTGTTCTCACCCAAGAAAGGAAGTTGTACGTCCTGGAGCAGCCCATTCCGGAGGCACCTCCTGCCAATGCCTCGCGAGCTGACAAAGATGCTTACAAGAAGCATCAAGATGGTGCATTAGATGTGTCATGTCTAATGCTCGCGACCATGAACTCTGAGCTTCAGAAGCAACACGAGTTCATGAATGCTTATGATATGGTTGGACATCTTCGTCAACTATATCAAGGACAAGCTAGGCATGAGAGATATGAAGTCTCTAAGGCATTATTTGGGTCTAAAATGCAAGAAGGGACTCCCGTAGGTACATATGTACTCAAGATGAATGGGTACGTAGAAAACCTACAAAGGCTGGGATTCCCACTTGGCCAAGAGCTGGCCACTGACCTAATCTTGCAATCTTTGCCACAAGCCTTCAATCAATTTGTCATGAATTATAACATGAATGAAATTGATAAGCCACTGCCTGAAATGCTCAGCATGTTGAGAACTGCTGAGCTTAACCTTAAGAAGGGTAAATCTGACACCATTTTGATGGTGCAGAAGAAGAAAGGCAAGGGCAAGCCTAAAGGTAAGGGAAAGTCCCAAGCCAAGGGCAAAGGCAAAGAACTTAAACCCAAAGGAGGGGAAGCCAAGGAAGGGGCTTGCTTCTCAAGGAAGCAGACATCGGAAGCTGAATCGCAAGGCATACCGAAGATCTTAAGAAGAAGAGAAGTGAGACTTCTACTGTATAAATGTTATAGAAGTCAATCTATCTATTTCTTCATCTTGGGTATTAGATCGGATGTGCATCTCACATTTGTACCAATGTGCAATGTGAAATAGCAGGCATTGACAAAGGCGAGGTGGACCTACGAGTAGGCAATGGAGCAAGGGTTGTTGTCAGAGGAACTTATGATCTATCTCACGCCTCCGGGCTTGTACTAGAATTAGATGAATGTTGTTATGTGCTCGCTTAACTAAGAACATCATTTCAGTTTCTTGTTTGGACAAGAAAGGTTTTTCATTTATAATAAAGAACAAATGTTGTTCAGTTTATTTAAATGATATGTTCTATTCTAGTGCACCTCTAATGAACGGACTCTACTTTCTAGACTTAGAGAGCCCTATTTATAACATAAGTACCAAGAGGTTCAAGTCAAATGAGTTGAACCAAACCTATCTCTGGCATTGTCGCTTAGGTCACATAAATGAGAGTCGCTTATCTCAGCTCCATAAGGATGGGCTGCTAGACTCATTTTATTTTTAATCATATGAGACATGCGAGTCTTTCCTTTTATGCAAGATGACCAAGACTCCCGTTAGTGGACATATCGAAAGAGCAAAAGATTTGTTAGGACTTATACATAGTGATGTATGTGGTCCTTTCAATGTTGCTGCTAGAGGTGGTTACAGGTACTTCATTACATTTACTGATGACTTCAGTAGATATGGTTATGTGTATCTTATGACACATAAATCTGAATCCTTTGAAAAGTTCAAAGAATTCAAGAATGAAGTACAAAACCAGCTTGGCAAGAGTATTAAGATACTTCGATCAGATCGAGGTGGTGAATACCTTAGCCATGAGTTTCGTGACTATCTAGCTGAGTGTGGGATTCTATCCCAACTCACTCCTCCTGGAACACCACAGTGGAATGGTGTATCCGAAAAGAGGAATCGTACCCTATTGGATATGGTACGATCTATGATGAGTCACACAGATCTTCCTATATCCTTTTGGGGATATGCTCTAGACACAGCAACCTTTACCCTTAACCGTGTACCATCAAAGGCTGTGATAAAGACACCATATACGATATGGACAGAGAAAAATCCCAAGATGTCTTTTATGAGGATTTGGGGTTGTGAGGCTTACGCTCGACGCCAAGTCTCGCATAAACCGGGACCCAAATCCGATAGGTGCTATTTTGTTGGATATCCCAAGGATACAAAGGGATATTACTTCTACATTCCCAGTCAGCACAAAGTGTTTGTGGCAAAGACTGGAGTTTTTCTAGAAAGGGATTTTGTTTCTAGAAAAACTAGTGGGAGTACGTTCGATCTTGAAGAAATTCAAGATAAGGACCATAGCACTGAGGCCTTGATGGAGGTTGAACAGAACCACAAAGTGTTGTGGGGTGATGAGGTTGTTGCACAAAGAGTTGTGGAACAACCACCTGCTCAAGTAGACCTACCTCTCGCAGTCCGATAGGCTACGTCGCCACCCGAGAGATACTCATTTCTCTTGTCTGACCATGATGACGTTATGCTCATTGAGAATGAGCCTACCTCCTATCAGGAAGCTGTGATGAGCCCAGATTCTGAGAAATGGCTAGACGCCATGAGATCCGAGATGGAATCCATGTACACTAACAAAGTATGGACTTTGGTTGATCCACCTGAAGGGGTCAAACCCATTGGGTGTAAGTGGGTCTTTAGGAGAAAGACTGACATGGATGGACTTACGCATACCTATAAGGGCCGATTGGTGGCTAAAGGTTTCAAGAATATTCATGGTATTGACTATGATGAAACCTTTTCTCCTGTGGCGATGTTTAAGTCCATTCGGATCTTGCTTGCTATTGCAGCATACCACGATTATGAGATCTGGCAGATGAATGTCAAAACTGCGTTTCTGAATGGAAACTTACTCGAGGATGTGTACATGACACAACCTGAGGGTTTTTGTAGATCCACAGCATACTGGGAAGGTATGCAAGCTGCAAAGGTCCATTTATGGGCTAAAGCAAGCTTCTCGGAGCTGGAATCTTCGATTCGATGATGCAATCAAACAGTTTGGTTTCATCAAGAATGAAGATGAACCCTGTGTCTACAAGAGGGTTAATGGGAACACAGTTGTGATCCGAGAGGGGAAACTTCGCTTCCCCTTCACCTCGGTTGCTTGACCATGGTGATCCCTTCGATGTCTCCGGATTAAAAATTTAATCCTAGACAAAAGGGATTCCCAAAGCAACCAAGTCATCGTCGTGCTATTCGTTTAGAGAGGTCACTTGAACAAACTAGTTGTTCAAGCGACCATCCTCTATTCTACGAGTAGCCGCGGAATAGACGATGTCCGGATCGCCGGTTTTTGTGTTTATACTCGGGATCCAAGGTATTATTTAGCCATTTACAGAAATATAACATGCTTATATTTTGAAAAACAAACACAAGCAATGAATAAAAGAGATAGAAGAATAGTTATACCTCTTGGTCTTCTAATGTATGACCCTCCTCCTTTTGGACGTCGTGTGGGCAACGATCCACCAAAAGTCGAATCTTCTAGATCGCAAAACTTCCTTTCTTGCTTTTCCCAAGCAATAGGAAGAAAAGAAACAATGTCTTTCTCCTTCCAAAACTCAACCAACAAGGAATCAATCCCTTCCTTGCCGCCGACCAAGTAAATGAAGGAGATGGTGGTGGGAGACAACCAAGATACCTAGGGAAACCCTATATCTTGTTTCCACCACCTAAGGAGAGGGAGAAGAGAGGTTTTGCCGCCGACCAAGAGCTGGAACAGGTCTGGAAAAGGAGCTGGATGCCGGCCACCTTTTGAGGAAGAAGAAGAAAAGGAATTTCTTTCCTTAATTGGTGCCAACACCCTCCTAAAACCCTAACCCTAGTCTTGCCGCCAACTAGAAAACCTAAGCCTCTCTTCAATTGTTCTTCACGCCAACCCCATGTCCTCCTTTTATAGAGTTTAGGGATAAGTCATGAATTAATCTCCTCCATTGGTTCTAGGGATTTAATCTCAACCGTCGGATCTAGAGATTTAATCTCAACCGTCGGATCTTAGAGATTTAATCTCTACCAATGGATCTTAGTGTTTTGTTTCTATCCATTGGATCTAATCTTCTTGAGGTGTTAATGGGCTACATTAGGGACCATGAGGAGGAGTTGGGTCTCGGCCACCCATGGATCAAGCCCACATAAAGTCCGATCCACTAATGATGGTCCAATCCACTAAAGGTCCATCATTGATCTACCTCACCAACCCCCATATGATAATATGGGCTCCATATATTATTTTTACATTTTCTCCCCGTGTTTAAGATCTCGAATGTCCGGGCCGACACCAATTTACTAACCATTAATTAATCGACATCTAACTCCTTGAGTAGTACCACTCAACCTTTTCATCATGCCGGACCAAGTCCACCTGCAGGGTTTACATGATGAACCTTATGAGCTCCTCAAGGGGACATCATCATCCTAATATATAGGACACGGTTTCCTCCTATAATCAACGACACACCATATAAATAATATCATCTCCCAACTTACCGAGTCTATCGATTTAATCTATAAATCTCGCCCATTGGTAAATCAAAGAGATGAGTATCAAGTATATGTGCCCGTTATTATATCGGGATTAAGAGCATGTACTAAATAATATCTGAGGTCCGATTCGATTATGTAGTCAGCAATAAATCGAATCACCTCTGTGTCGGTCCTGCTCAATACACACAAAGTGCACTAGTGTGATTCTATGGTCAAGACAAACCAATACCAAATCACACTACAACCATTCCGATGGTTTGTCCAAAGCCATCTCGGTTGTGAGCCTTTACTTATACTTTACAAGGAGCCGATAACATGATCTCCCGTGTGACACCACACACCATGTTATCTACAATGTAACGTATTAGACAATATTGCATAAAAAATATGCAAAAAATGATCATGTGATTCTTATTTCAAAATAAAGATGTTCATTCAAAAAAATAGACTTTTAAGTATACATCCCTACATATGCTATGTACGAGACCCGATATTTGCTATGCCATGGGCATGGTCAGCAGATATCAGAGTAATCCAGGACAGGGACATTGGACTACGGTAAAGCATATATTGTAGTGCCTGAGAAGGACTAGGGATTATATGCTAGTTTACCGGGCAGACCAATTACTCCCTGTGGGTTACATAGATTTCGATTACCAATCTGATAAGTATAACAGTAAGTCTACCTCAGGTTTTGTATTTACTTTGGGAGGTGGAGCTATTGTATGGAGGAGTGTCCAGCAGAAATGCATGGCAGACTCCACCGTGGAAGCTGAGTATGAGGCAGCCTCTAAGGCGGCCAAAGTAGCTGGGTGGCTCAGGAACTTCCTGATGGACTTGGATGTGATTCCTGGTTTGCCCAGAAATATCACAATTTATTGTGATAATAATGGAGCAGTTGCAAACTCGAAGGAACCACGAGCCCATAAGGTAAGTAAATGCATAGAGCGCAAGTACCACCTGATACGAGAAATTGTAAATGAGGTTGAAGTTGCTGTCGCCAAGATTGCAACAGAGGATGACCTGGTAGACCCTTTCACTAAGGCCCTTCTAGCGAGAGCTTTGATAGGCATGTGGAGGGAAGGGGAATCAGATGTATGGTAGTGTGATGACAGCATAGTCTTTTTGTATAAGTGGGAGATTGTTAGAATGTATACTGAAAGCCTAGCTCTTTTTGTATGAACATTTTTATTTTGAAATAAGAATCACATGATCATTGTTTGCACTTTATATTTATTATATGTGTGCATATTGTCTAATATTTTACATTGTAGATAACATGGTGCTTGGTGTGGCACAGAAGATCATGTTATCAGTCCCTTGTAGAATATAAGTAGAGGCTCACAACCAAGATGGTTTTGGTCAAACCATTGGCATGGTTGTAGTGTAGCTTAGTATTGTTTTCTCTTGAACATAGAGTTACACTAGTACACTTAGGTGTATTGAGCAGGACCAACATAGAGGTGATTCAATTTATTGCTGACTACATAATTGAATCGGACCTCGGATATTATGTTGTATATGCTCTTAATCCCGATATAATAACGGGCACATGTACTTTGTATTTATTTCTTTGATTTACCAAAGGGTGAGATTTAGATGGATTAAATCAATATGCCCGGTAAGTTGGGAAATGATATTATTTACATGGTGTGTCGTTGATTATAGGAGGAAACCATGTCCTATATATAGGTTGATGATGTCCCCTTCAGGAGCTCATAAGGTTCATCATCTAAACCCTACAGGTTGACTTAGTCAACATGATGATAAGGTTGAGTAGTACTACTCGAGGAGTTAGATGTTAATTAATTGATAGTATATAAATCAATTAATTGACGGACATTCGATATCTTAAACACGGGGAGATGGATGTGCAAATAATATATGGAGCCCATATTATTTAATGGGGGTTGGTGAGGTAGTTCAATGATGATCCTCTAGTGAAATGGAACATCATTGATGGATCAAGTTTGTGTGGTTCCGATCCATCGGGTGGCCAAGATCCAACTCCTCCTCATGGTCCCTATTGTAGACTATTAACACCTCATGAAGCCTAGATCCAATGATGGAAAACAAAACTCAAGATCCGATGGTGGAGATTAAATCCCTAGATCCGACGGTGGAAATTAAATCCCTAGATCCGACGGTTGGGATGATACCCTAGATCCGACGCTTGGGATGAAACCCTAGATCCGACGGTTGGGATGAAACCCTAGATCCGACGGTTGAGATTAAATCCCTAGAACCAATGGAGGAGATTAAACCAAGGCCTAAACCTAACTCTATATATATGGGCTTAGGCTTGGGCGGCAAAAAGAGAGAATGAGGAAAATAAAAACCTAATTGAGATAAGGTGGCTTGGGCGGCAAGAAAGAGGAGGTTAGGGTTAGGGTTTGGTTCATGGTGTTGGGCGGCAACAAGAAGAAAAAGCCTCTTCTTCTTCTTCCCAATGGTGGCCGGCAACCCTTCTTCCTCCTTTCTCCTTGGTTTGGCCGGCCCCCAAGCTTCTCCCTTCCTTCTATGGCTTAGGTTGGATGGCATTAGGATAGCTTCCCTTGGGCGGCAATCAAATCCTAGTTGGGATAGGATTGGGGTTAGGCGGCTAGGGTTAGGGTTTTGGGATTAGGGTGGGCGGCAACAAGAAGATGAAGATTCTTTTCTTCTTCCTTCTAAGTGTTGGTCGGCCACTATCCTTGTTCCCTCTACCTTGGCCGGAGCTCAACCTATTCTCCTTCCCTTCATCCTTGGCCAGAAATTAGGAGAGTTTTGTCTAGGGTTTGGGCGTCAACAAGGAGGAGGATTGTTTTCCTTTCCTTTCTCCAAGTGTTGGCTGGCGCCCATGCCCTTGTTATTTCTCTTTTGGTTGGTTTCATACTCCATTTTATCTTCCTTGGCCAGCGGCAACATCGAGTTTATTGACTTGGTGGCCGGTTCTAGAAAGGAAGATGAGTTTTGTTTTAGGATCTTCCTTTGTTCCTAGGGAACAAGGAAAGGAAGATTGGTGATCTAGGAGGATTCAACTTTTGGTAGATCGTCGCCCACACGACGTCCAAAAGGAGGGAGGACATACAATAGAAGATCAAGAGGTATAACAAGAGGTATAATCTTGTTTATTTTGATTAATGTTCTTTTGTATTATGTTTATAATTGCTTTTCAATTATATGCATGTTTTGTGTGGATGCTTACTTTATGTATGTGTTGATTATACTAGTTTACATTTATATGTATTTGTATAATCATTGACCCCGAAGATAAATACAAAAACCGGCGATCCGTCCGTCGTCTCTTCCGCGGCTAATTGACTAGAAGAGTTTGGATGCTTGAACAACTAGTTTGTTCAAGCGATCGCTCAAGTCATTAGCACGACGACGAATTGGTTGTGCTTAGGAAACTCATCCCATCCGGATTAGTTTTCATTAGTGAAAATTTTAATCTGGGGACATGGGAGCCAATGAGCCTCCGAGTCGATCCCCTACAATTTCTTGTACTATATATAGATGACATTTTGTTGATTGACAACAATATCTAGGTGTTATCGGACGTAAGGGTATGGTTATCCAAACAGTTTGATATGAAGAACATTGGAGAAGTGGGACACATCCTTGGGATCAAGGTTATAAGGGATCGTAGGAAAAGGATGTTGTGCTTATCCCAAGCTTCATACATAGACACGATTATGGATCGTTTTAGCATGCAGAACTCCAAGAAGGGTTTTCTACCTTTCAGGCATGGAGTTCCTTAATCTAAGGAGATGTGTCCTAAATCATCTGAGGAGATAGAGGAGATGAAGGTCGTTCCTTATGCTTCACCAATAGGAAGCCTCATGTATGCGATGCTATGTATGAGACCAGATATCTGCTTTGTCGTGGGCATGGTCAGCAGATATTAGAGTAATCCAGCAAAGGGACATTGGACTACGATAAAACATATATTGAAGTACCTGAGAAAGACTAGGGATTATATGCTAGTTTACCGGGCAGACCAATTACTCCCTGTGGGTTACACAGATTCTGACTTCCAATCTGATAGGGATAAAAGTAAGTCTACCTCAGGTTTTGTGTTTACTTTAGGAGGTGGAGCCATTGTATGGAGGTGTGTCAAGCAGAAATGCATGGCGAACTCTACCATGGAAGCTGGGTATGTGACAGCCTCTGAGGCGGCCAAAGAAGCTGTGTGGCTCAGGATATTCCTGATGGACTTGGATGTGATTCCTGGTTTGCCCAGAACTATCACAATTTATTATGATAATAGTGGTGCAGTCGCAAACACGAAGGAACCACCAGCCCATAAGGCAAGTAAGCACATAGAGCGCAAGTACCACCTGATACGAGAAATCGTAAATAGAGGAGAATTTACTGTGGCCAAGAATGCATCAGAGGATAACCTGACATATCCTTTCACTAAGGCCCTTCCGACGAGAGCTTTGGATAGGAATGAGGACGGAATGGGGATCAGATGTATGACAGTTAGAGGAAAGTATAGTCTTTTAGTATAAGTGGGAGATTGTAGGGATGTATACTGAAAAGTCTATCTTTTGTATTAACATCTTTATTTGAAATAAAAATCACATGATCATTGTTTGCATATTTTTATGGTTATGTAATATTGTCTAATACATTACATTGTAGATAACATGGTGTGTGGTGTCACACATGAGATAATGTTATCAGCTCCTTGTAAAGTATAAGTAAAGGCTCACAACCGAGATGGCTTTGGACATACCATCGGAATGGTTGTATTGTGATTAGGTATTGGTTTGTCTTGGCCTTAAAATCACACTAGTGATCTTTGTGTGTATTGAGCAGGACCGACTTAGAGGTGATTCGATTTATTGCTGACTACATAATCGAATCGGACCTCAGATATTATTTAGTACATGCTCTTAATCTCGATATAATAACGGGCACATATACCTAGTATTCATCTCTTTGATTTACCAATGGGCGAGATTTATAGATTAAATCGATAGGCTCGGTAATTTGGGAGATGATATTGTTTATATGGTGTGTTGTTGATAATAGGAGGAAACCGTGTCCTATATATTAGGATGATGATGTCCCCTTGAGGAGCTCATAAGGTTCATCATGTAAACCCCACAGGTGGACTTGGTCCGAAACGATGAAAAGGTTGAGTGGTACTACTCATGGAGTTAGATGTTGATTAATTAATGGTCAGTAAATTAAATAATCAACGGACATTCGAGATCTTAAACATGGGGAGAAAATGTACAAATAATATATGGAGCCCATATTAACTTATGGGGGTTGGTGAGGTAGATCAATGATAATCCTTTAGTTGATTGGATTATCATTAATGGATCAGACTTTATGTGGGCTTGATCCATCGGTGGCCAAGATTTAACTCCTCCTAATGATCCCTAATGTAGCCTATTAACACCTCGTGAAGATTAGATCCAATGGATTGAAACAAAACTCTAGATCCATAGGTAGAGATTAAATCTCTAAGATCCGAGGGTTGAGATTAAATATCTAGATCCGACAGTTGAGATTAAATCCCTGGAACCAATGGTAGAGATTAAAAAGAGGCTTATCCCTAACTGTATAAAAGGAGCTTGAGGGGTTGGTGTGGAGTAATCATCAAGAGAAGCAAGGGTTTTGGAGGTTGGCGGCAAGTCATAGGAATTAGGTTTTGGGCTTGGGCGGCACCTAATAAGGAAATTTTTCCTTGTGTTGTTCTTCTTCCCCAAGCTGCCGGCTCCCTTGGAGTTCCTTCCAACCATTGGCCGACATTCAAAACAGGTCCTCTCCTTCTCCTTGGCCGGTGGAACAATGGTTTAGGATCCTCCCTTCAAGCTTTTGGCCGGCCACGCTCAAACTCCTTTTCCTTCTTGGCCAGCGGCAAATTTCCTCCTTCGAAGTTGTTGGTTGGTTGAAAGAAGGAATAGAGCCTTGTTTCTTTTCTTCCTCTTACTTTGGAAGAGCAAAGAAGGAAGATTTGCTATCTAGGAGTTTCAACTTTTGGTAGATCGTCGCCCACACGACGTCCGAAAAGAAGGAAGGTCATACATTAGAAGATCGAGAGGTATACCTATTCTTAATTCTCTTTTGTAACATGTTTTTTTTTTGTTTTTCAATTATGAGCTTGTAATATTCTGTTTGTGGCTAAATAATACTTGGATCCCGATCATAAATACAAAAGTCGGTGATCCGTACATCGTCTATTCCGTGGCTACTCGTAGAATAGAGGATGGTCGCTTGAACAACGAGTTTGTTCAAGTGACCTTTCTAAATGAATAACACGACGATGACTTGATTGTTTGGGCAATCCCATTTGTCTTGGATTAAATTTTTTAATCCGGGGACATCGATGGGATCGCCATGAACAGACAACCATGGTTTAGTGGGAAGCGAAGTTTCCCCTCACAGACTCGATAAGCAAAACCCTTCAACTGGTATCAGAGAAAAGGTTTCCGGTTTTGTGTGTTTAGGATTCGGTTAATTTTTATGCACTTGTCATATATTATATCTGCCGGATAATAGTAGGATATGCGTAGTTTAACTCTTTGGTTGCAGGCATAAGATCCAACTATTATGGCCATATGTGTGTATGTGAATGTATGTGTATATTTTGTTGAATCCTCGGGGTTGACGAGGCTAGGCTAGTATTTGATTTTTTATAAATTATATATGACATTGTTTAGCCACTCTTTATTTTATTTTACTTTTGATCTAGATTTCATGTACACTCCCTCGTGGAGTATATGATCGATGGATGTAAATTAAAATAGGTTTTAGTCTCGGCTCGGATCTCCGGATGGCTCGTACATGGCGTAGGAGGAGCGGATGAGATGGCGATGCGACGGGAGACATATTGAAGACAAAAGCCATAATAGTTGGAAAATAATTTATTTTTCATATTTATTATTTTTTGTTTGATATGCATGTCGTAGGCTAGGAAAATTCCTCAACTTCAAATTACTATGTGGGAGAGGGAATTTTTTTCCCACGACCTCCATTACAATTTGCAAAGTGATGCAAACAAACTTGAGCTTTGGCTCTGAGTGCCTTCCTTCCCATCGGATGAGTTTGTTTTCAGATCACAAGGTCAAATATGGTTATAGGGAATTATCATGGAGCGTGTGCACTTCCCCATCGGAAGGCACATAACCCGAGATAATTACCTTGGTACCGAGTAATGGAGAACACTTAGGTACAAATATAAGTATCCTCCCCATCGGAGTCACTTCTTTTATTTGTAGGGCCAAAGAGGAACCAACTATTAAATTTACTTGTCAAAAAGTTAGGTTGACAAGATAGTAAAATTAATGGGTAAAACCTCCTCTTACAAATGTAGAATTCGTATACGTCCACACTATTGTGGCATACAATATTCTCGATGTTTTGAGGTGTTGGTTGATTTTAAAATTTTATTGTTTGAGGAATCAATAATTTTTTGAAATCTAATGTTTTGATTTATGTGATTCTTAGGTTTTCTTTCAAAATGACTTTCAACCCACTTGTTGTGATACTGAAAGAGAACAAACTTACTGGACACAATTATGTTGATTGGAAGAGGAATCTAGACATTGTCTTGACTGCTGAGGAATATAAATATTTAATCCTCAAAGAGTGCCCTCCCAAGCCTGCATATGATTCTGGGGAAAAAGAGAGAGAGAGCTATAAGAAGTGGGTCAAGGCCGATGAGATGGCGCGGTGTTACATTTTGGCATCTATGTCAAATGTACTGCAACATCAGCATCAAGCCATCCCCACTGCTTATGATATGATGCTCAATCTCAAGGAACTTTTCGGACACCAAATCCGGCTGCGAGGCAAGAAGCCATGAGAAACTTGATGACGACCACCATGATCGAGGGAACACCCATAAGGGATCATGTTCTCAAGATGATGGCTCATTTGAATGAGCTGGAGGTCCTTGGAGCTGAGATTGATGGGGAAACCCAAGTCGATATCATAATCCAGTATCTACCTAGGAGTTTTGAGCAGTTTCTCCTGAACTACAACATGAACAAGAAGTTGTATTCGTTGGTGGAACTTCTGACAGAACTCCAGGCGGCAGTGGGGCTATTTCGTCAGAGTGCTCAGGCGCATGCCTTGGTGACCCAAAAGGTTTCTACTTCTAAGCCGAAAGGCAAGAAGAAGAAGAAACAAATAGGATCGAAGGCGGTGGGAGGTACTCAGGGAGGAATGAAGAAGCCGAAAGGAAAGTGCTTCGCTTGTAATCAGACTGGGCACGGGAAGAAGGACTGCCCCAACCGCAAGAACAAAGGTATATCTTTTGGTCTAGTCATTGAAACATGTTTAGCGGTGTTATATACAGGCACCTGGTGTGTAGAAACGGGAGCCACTGATAATGTCTATAATACTTTGTAGGGGTTCCAGGAAACCAGACTACTGGCAGAGGGGGAGATTACCGTGTACTTAGGCAATGCCACAAAGGTGACACTGTTGCAGTGGGATATGTTCATTTATCTTTTGAGAAAAATAAACTTTTGGTTCTTAAGAATTTCGTTTATG
Source organism: Wurfbainia villosa (assembly GCA_025175895.1). NCBI lineage: Eukaryota > Viridiplantae > Streptophyta > Magnoliopsida > Zingiberales > Zingiberaceae > Wurfbainia > Wurfbainia villosa. The sequence continues at coordinate 33,307,417 of CM045995.1, forward strand.
TATCCTTATTTAGAAAGAATTTAATTTCGGTTTCTAAATCGTTTATGGATGGATATTCTATTTATTTTAATGATAGAGTTGTTATAAGAAGGAATAGGGACATTATATGTTCGGGTGCATTGATAGGAAATTTGTACACACTTGAACCAAAACCGCCACGATGCAAATTGAAGTTAATAACTCATCTTCTAATTCCAATAAGAGAAAAGAACCTTCAAAGATAAACCAAACATATCTTTGGCATCTTAGGCTTGGTCACATTAACCTAAGAAGAATTCAAAGGTTGATAGCTGAAGGTCCTTTGGGTTCATTAGTGGTGGAGGATCTCCCAACCTGTGAATCTTGCTTTGAGGGTAAGATGACCAAGAGGCCTTTTAAAGCCAAGGGGTATAGAGCCAAAGATGTGTTAGAATTGGTTCATTCTGATTTGTGTGGTCCTATGTCTATCCAGGCTAGAGATCATTTTGAGTATTTCGTCTCTTTTATAGACGATTACTCAAGATATGGATACATTTACCTGATTCGCCGTAAGTCTGAATGCTTTGACAAGTTTAAAGAATTCAAGGCTGATGTGGATAAACGTCATGGTAAAAGTATCAAGACACTATGATCTGATAGTGGTGGTCAGTAGCTCTTGGGAGAATTTAGGAACTACTTATCAGAGGCTGGGATTCAATCCCAATTGATTGCACCTGGCACACCCTAGTAGAACAGTGTAGCAGAGCGATGGAATAGGACTCTTATGGAGATGGTTAGATCGATGGTGAGTTATTCTGAGTTGCCAGATTCGTTCTGGGGATATGCTCTAGATACGGCGGTGTACATTCTGAACTTGGTTCCACTTAAATCAGTGCTTTCTACTCCCATAGAATTGTGGACTTGGCGAAAGCCTAGTCTAAGACATATTCAGATATGGGGGAGTCCAGCACATGTGCTGAAGGCAGATGTTGGTAAGTTGGAACCTCGTACAGAAGTACGCATGTCCGTTGGCTATTCTAGTGGAACGAAAGGCGATTTATTTTATAGTCCTAGAGAAACGAGGGTGATCGTTAGCACGAACGCCAGATTTCTAGAGGAAGACTATATGATGAGCCACAAGCCCAAGAGTAAAATTATTCTGGAGGATTTAAAAGGGGAAGTCACTTCTTTAGTACAACCAGCACAAGAGGATATACCACATGTCACTGCACCGCGTGTCACAGAGGATACACAGGTGATACCTCGTCGTAGTGGGAGGGTTGTGAGACAGCCTGATAGATTCATGTTCTTTGGAGAATCTTCTGATTTGGTCCCTGGTGAACATGAACCTGATCCCTGGACATATGACGAGGCAATCCAAGATAAAGATGCAGTATTTTGGCAAAGTGCAATGAATGCTGAGATTGAATCTATGGATTCAAATCAGGTCTGGGAGCTAGTAGAACCATCCGATGGTGTAAAAATCATTGGATGCCAGTGGATCTACAAGAGAAAGAGAGGAATAGATGGGAAGTTTGAGACCTTCAAAGCGAGGCTTGTTGCGATGGGGTATACTCAGAAAGAGGGTATCGATTATGAAGAGACCTTTTCGCCGGTAGCCATGCTTAAGTCTATCCGGATTCTCTTATGCATAGCAGCTCATATGGATTATGAGGTGTGGCAGATGGATGTCAAGACAACTTACCTTAATGGAAGTCTTGAGGAAAACATTTATATGAAGCAACCAGAGCGATTCATTGCTAAGGGCAAAGAGCATCTTGTATGTAAGCTTAATCGGTCCATTTATGGATTGAAGCAAGCATCGAGGTCTAGGAACATCCGCTTTGATGAGGTAATCCAGTCTTATGGATTTATTCAAAGTCCGAATGAGTCTTGTGTATAGAAGAGATGTGACAGAAACGTAGTGGTATTTCTTGTACTATACGTAGACGACATTTTGTTGATTAACAACAATATCAAGGTGTTATCGGACGTAAGGGTATGGTTATCCAAACTGTTTGATATTAAGGACTTGGGAGAAGTGGGACACATCCTTGGGATCAAGGTTATAAGGGATCGTAGGAAAAGGATGTTGTGCTTATCCCAAGCTTCATACATAGACGCGATTATGGATCATTTTAGCATGTAGAACTCCAAGAAGGGTTTTCTACCTTTCAGGCATGGAGTTCCATTATCTAAGGAGATGTGTCCTAGATCATCTGAGGAGATAGAGGAGATGAAGGCGGTTCCTTATGCTTCGGCAGTAGGAAGCCTCATGTCTGCGATGCTATGTACGAGACTAGATATCTGCTTTGCCGTGGGCAAGGTTTGCAGATATCAGAGTAATCCAAGATAGGGACATTGAACTGCGGTAAAGTATATATTGAAGTACTTGAGAAGGACTAGGGATTATATGCTGGTTTACCGAGCAGACCAATTACTCCCTGTGGGTTACACGGATTCCTACTTCCAATCTGATTGGGATAACAGTAAGTCTACCTCAGGTTTTGTGTTTATTTTGGGAGGTGGAGCCATTGTATGGAGGAGTGTCAAGCAGAAATGTGTGGTGGACTCTACCATGGAAGCTGAGTATATGGCTACCTCTGAGGCGGCCAAAGAAGCTGTGTGGCTCAGGAACTTTTTGATGGACTTGGATGTTATTCCTGGCTTGCCCAAAACTATCACAATTTATTGTGATAATAGTGGTGCAGTTGCATGTTGGAATGTATACTGAAATAAGAATCACATGATCATTGTTTGCATTTTATATATTCATTATATATGTGTGCATATTGTCTAATATTTTACATTGTAGATAACATGGTGCTTGGTGTGGCACAGAAGATCATGTTATCAGTCCCTTGTAAAATATAAGTAAAGGCTCACAACCAAGATGGTTTTGGACAAACCATTGGCATGGTTGTAGTGTAGCTTGGTATTGTTTTGTCTTGAACATAGAGTTACACTAGTACACTTAGGTGTATTGAGTAGGACCGACATAGAGGTTATTCAATATAGTACTGACTACATAATTGAATCGAACCTCGGATATTATGTTGTACATTCTCTTAATCCCGATATAATAACGGGCACATGTACTTAGTATTTATTTCTTTGATTTACCAGAGGGTGAGATTTATATGGATTAAATCAATATGCCCGGTAAGTTGGGAAATAGTATTATTTACATGGTGTGCCGTTGATTATAGAAGGAAACCGTGTCCTATATATTAGGTTGATGATGTCTCCTTGAGGAGCTCATAAGGTTAATCATGTAAACCCAGCTGGTTGACTTAGTCAACATGATGATAAGGTTGAGTGGTACTACTCGAGGATTTAGTTGTTGATTAATTAATGGTCAGTAAATCAATTAATTGACGGACATTCGTTATCTTAAACACGGGGAGATTAGATGTACAAATAATATATGGAGCCCATATTGATTTATGGGGTTGGTGAGGTAGTTCAATGATGATCCTCTAGTGGAATGGAACATCATTGATGGATCAAGTTTGTGTTGTTCCGATCCATCGGGTGGCCAAGACCCAACTCCTCCTTATGGTCCCTATCGTAGCCTAATATAATCCTTATGAAGTCTACATCCAAGAATGTAAAACAAAACCTAGAACCAACGGTTGGGATTAAATCCCTAGATCCGATGGTTGGATGAAACCCTAGAACCAACGGTTGGGATTAAATCCCTAGATCCGATGGTTAGGATGAAACCCTAGAATCGACGGTTGGGATTAAATCCCTAGATCCGACGGTTGGGATGAAACCCTAGAACTGACGGTTGGGATGAAACCTTAGATCCGAAGGTTGGGATGAAATCCTAGATCCGATGGTTGGGATTAAACCCTAGATCCGACGGTTGGGATAAAACCCTAGATCCGACGGTGGAGATTAAAGGAGGCTTAAGCCCTATTCTATAAATAGATGCTTAGGGTTGGGCGGCAATAATGATCAAGGATTTGAATTAGAGAATTAGGGTTTGGCTTTTGGAGAAGTGGGCGGCTAGGGTTTGGAGCAAAAGTGGGCGGCAACTTTCTTCTTCCTTCTAGTTGTTGCCGGCGCCCAATTTCCTCCATCAATACTTGGCCCGCGCCCATCATTAAGGCCTTTCTCTTCTTCCTTAGCCGGCGGTTCTCCTTCCATTGGTGGCCGGTGGTCTTCCTCCTTCCTTTCTCCTTGGTGGCCGGCGGCAACTCCTTTACAAGTTGGCCGGCGCATCATCCATTGCTCCTTGGCCGGCGGTTGCACCAAATTCCTTAATTTGGTGGCCGGTTCTAGATAGGAAAGGTATTTTTGAGCTCTTCTCTTTGTTCGCAGCGGACAAGGTAGAGAAGAAAGCGATCTAGAAGGCTTCTACTCGTGGAGGATCTTCGTCCACACGTCGTCCACGAGAAGGATAGGACATACGATAGAAGATCGTAAGGTATAAAGTTATTTTAACTTTATTTACAGATCTTAATATATTCTTTAATATTTTGATTATGCATGTGTGTGTATGTAAATATATTGTATAATCATGGACCCCGAAGACAAACACAAAAACTGGCGATCCGTCCGTCGTCTCTTCCGCGGCTAACCAACTAGAAGAGTTGTGTTGCTTGAATAACTAGTTTGTTCAAGCGACCACTCAAGTTGTTAGCACGACGACGAATAGGTTGTGCTAAAGAAGCTCATCCCATCCGGATTTATTCTTTCACTAGTGAAAATTTTAATCCGGGGACATGGGAGCCAATGAGCCTCCGAAGCATCTACCTACATTGCAAACATGAAGGAACCACGAGCCCATAAGTCAAGTAAGCACATAGAGCGCAAGTACAACCTGATACGAGAAATTGTAAAGAGAGGAGAAGTTGTTGTGGCCAATATTGCATTAGAGGATAACCTGGCAGATCCTTTCACTAAGGCCCTTCCGACGAGAGCTTTTAATAGGCATTTGGAGGGAATGGGGATCAGATATATGGCACATAGAGGAGAACATAGTCTTTTAGTAAAAGTGGGAGATTGTAGGGATGTATACTGAAAAGTCTATCTTTTGTATGAATATCTTTATTTGAAATAAGAATCACATGATCATTGTTTACATATTTTTATGGTTATGCAATATTTTCTAATACATTACATTATAGATAACATGGTGTGTTGTGTCACACGGGAGATCATGTTATCAGCTCCTTGTAAAGTATAAGTAAAGGCTCACAATCGAGATGACTTTGGACAAACTATCGGAATGGTTGTAGTGTGATTTGGTATTGGTTTGTCTTGACCATAGAATCGCACTAGTGCACAATGTATGTATTGAGCATGACCGACTAAGAGGTGATTCGATTTATTACTGACTACATAATCGAATCAGACCTCAAATATTATTTAGTACATGCTCTTAATTCCGATATAATAACGGGCACATATACTTGGTATTCATCTATTTGATTTACCAATGGGTGAGATTTATAGGTTAAATTGATACGCTGGTAAGTTGGGAGATGATATTGTTTATATGGTGTGCTGTTGATTATAGAAGGAAACTGTGTCCTGTATATTAGAATGATGATGTCCCCTTGAAGAGCTCATAAGGTTCATCATATAAATCCTGCAGGTGGACTTGGTCCGGCATGATGAAAAGGTTGAGTGGTACTACTCATGGAGTTAGATGTGGATTAATTAATGGTCAGTAAATTAATTAATCGACGGACATTCGAGATCTTAAACATGGGGAGAAAATGTACAAATAATATATGAAGCCCATATTAACTTATGGGGTTGGTGAGGTAGATCAATGATAATCCTTTAGTGGATTGGATTATCATTAATGGATCGCACTTTATGTGGGCTTGATCCATGGGTGGACAAGATCCTACTCTTCCTCATGGTCCCAAATGTAGCCTATTAATACCTCATGAAGATTAGATCCAATGGATAGAAACAAAACTCTAGATCCATAGGTAGTGATTAAATCCCTAAGATCCGACGGTTGAGATTAAATCTCTAGATCCGACGGTTGAGATTAAATCCCTAGAACCAATGGTAGAGATTAAAAGGAGGCTTATCCATAGCTCTATAAAAGGAGCTTGAGGGCTTGGCGTGGAGTAATCATCAAGAGATGCTAGGGTTTTGGAGGTTGGCGGTAGGCATAGGAATTAGGATTTGGGCTTGTGCGGCACCTAATAAGGAAATTTTTCCTTGTGTTGTTCTTCTTCTCCAAGCTGCCAACGCCCTTGGAGCTCCTTCCAGCCCTTGGCCGGCATTGAAAACAAGTCCTCTCTTTCTCCTTGGCCAGTGGAACAAAGGTTTAGGGTCCTCCCTTCAAGCTTTTGGTCGGCCACTCTCAAACTCCTCTTCCTTCATGGCCGGCGGCAAGCTTCCTCCTTGGAAGTTGTTGGTTGGTTGAAAGAAGGAATAGAGCCTTGTTTCTTTTCTTCCTCTTGCTTTGGAAGAGCAAGGAAGGAAGATTTGCAATCTAGGAGCTTCGACTTTTGGTAGATCGTCGCCCACACGACATCCGAAAGGAGGAAGGTCATACATTAGAAGATCGAGAGGTATACCTATTCTTCATTCTCTTTTATAACATGTTTGTTTTTGTTTCTCAATTATGAGCATGTAATATTCTGTTTGTGGCTAAATAATACTTGGATCCCGATCATAAATACAAAAGTCGACGATCCGTACATCGTCTATTTCGTGGCTACTCGTAGAATAGAGGATGGTCGCTTGAACAACGAGTTTGTTCAAGTGACCTCTCTAAACGAATAGCACGATGATGACTTGATTGTTTGGGCAATCCCTTTTCTCTTGGATTAAATTTTTTAATCCAGGGATATCGATGGGATCACCATGAACAAACAACCAAGGTGTAGTGGGAAGCGAAGTTTCCCCTCACAGACTCGATAAGCAAAACCCTTCAGTTTAATGTTTATATTGGCTTAGGGACTCCCCAAGGACATTGTTAGTGCAATGGTCAAGGGGGAGAAGGCCTCTAGGGGGAGGTATCCATCATGGGAAGATGGATGTGTACTTTTCCTCATGGGAGGAAAATTGGGTTGCCTTTTTTTAAGTGATATGGGACTTATCACTCGAAAGATTATAGGCATGTGTTCCTCCAAGGGAGAGATTGTAAGATCTCATTGGGATTTGAGACATTCATGTTGGGTTTCCGGCACTGCGGCGAGTGTGTGTTCGATCATATTTCGTAAACATGTGCATAGCAGAAGGAATAAAATAATAAATCTAATTTATTACAACACACACATCACACTCATGCATAGTACAACATGTGTAGACATAACCGTAACTTCAAATTTTTACAATAAAAGGAAATTTATACTACGTGTACCTGACGTATCACGTGTAGCGGGAAAAGAATCAACCAGAACGATTCTCGCTAGAATCATCTCTATCCGTATCCACGATGAGTATCTTCGGGATGACTTCACAAAGTCACGAGCTTCATCTTCGTACGGGTTACTAGCCTCGTGTTGAAGACGATGTGATCGAGAGAAGATCACGATCCGAATCAAAATTCGGATCCAAAACGAGTCCTAAAAAACTCGCTTTTCCGGAGAGGTATTCGTCAACCGTTTGACGAATCCTTCATCCTCCACCTATGAGCATTACCGGAGATCGAATCCCCGGCAAGGATACCGCTGTCGGAGCTCAAAACATTGTCCAAACGACGCTCCGATGAGAAGGAAACAAGCTGTCCAGAAAACTGGACAGCTTTGGTGGAGGAATAAGGGCTGGCCAAATAAGGAAGGTTGAGGCTTACCTTGTCGCCGGACCCAAAGGAGATCACCGGAGCTCCTCCGGCAGCAGCTCAATGCCGGCAAGAGGGAAGGACAACACCTTCTGGATGCCGGCAAGGGAGCTGGGTGGTGGTGGGCGGCGGCAAGGTGGGGTTGGCGCCGACTACACCAAGGAGAGTAGGGGGCGGCAACTTAGGATTGCAAGTACTTGTATTAGGGCTAAACAAAATCCTTAAGCCCTATTTTATAGAGAACAAATTCTCTTAATGGTTATCGGATAATAACCAAAATCCCGTTATCCCGCTCCATTAATTTAAGTTAAAATAAACCAAACTATGTTAGTCTATTTTAAGTTAAAATGAACCGAACCAACTTTGGTTCATTCGTTTAAAACAAACCAAACCCTTTGGTTTATTCTCCTCCATTGGATTAGAACCAAACCAATTTGGTTCATCCATCATGTCTTCATAAGACACGTCCCATCCACGTTTCCATTGCGACTGAAACAATTTCATGCTCGCTCCATGTTTGGTCCAACCAAACCTAGTTTCTCTCGGTCTGAGAATCTTATTCTCAAGCTCGTTTTAAATCCTTCGGATTACGCTCGTTGTGCGTGTGACCAAATAGGTTCTCGGTTTATGTTGGCCATCTATAATTAACCCTTAATTATAGAACGATCATGAGTGGCACATAGTAGTACATCATGATCCCCAATTAACCGAAAAGATCAACGATTGATCCAAAACTATTTCTGAAACCTTTACGCAGCTCGAATGAATCATGCCTCATTCCCTTCACTCATCTTATACCCACTTGGTTCAGGACATGGTATATAGTGTCAGTCCCCACTAGGCTGACTATGTCACGCCTAGCCCAAGTATCATTTCCTCATCTTATGGATTCTAGTTACTGCACATGTATCGAAGAGTACCTTACTCTAAACATGTAATGCTTTGGCCAAAGACTTTAGTAACAATCCGACAAGAGGCCATGGGTATACATCTCCTCGCAAGGAGTGGTGAATCCTTTATAGGCTATTCAAACACCTTCAATCACTTCGACTTATACCCAATCATCCCGGGTCCACATCTTCTCAGAGATGCTTGCTTAAGATGTCAAAGCATAAGTCTTTATGATCAAGATGACTTGAATACCACAAGTCAAAGGAACATCGCACTTAAGCTACAGTAAGAACTTCATTGACATATCTATATATGCAGAGAACCATATGAAGTCTTACGGCTGGTCACTCCAATCAACTAGTTAGCATAACTAGCATCCATGAGTAACTCCGGACATGACAATGTCTCCAGCTTGTGAGAATCAGATGCTTGGATACACCAAGGAGTATATCTCGTGCTAGTCTCGACAGAATCAATGTTGTCCAAATCCATCAATTCATCGACTAGGGATAATTCCGATACATCACAATTACACATGTAGAGATACTCACTAGTTGTGATCCAATCACAAATTCTTTCATGCTGTGAATCGTATCGTGGACATTCAGTAAATGAGTTTACGATCCAATCAAATACATAAAAACATGTATACTCAAATAGTGAATCTTCATTTATCATATAAATGGTTCAAACATAAGGCGATTGCCTTAGGACATCTCTCATATATTACTAACAAACTCCCACTTGGCCCAATGTCAATCGCTACGATATCCAATACCATTAGCTCTAACATGACCCTCAAACTTACTTTGAGGTAATGCCTTAGTCAAAGGATCCGCTAAGTTCCTTTAAGTGGGGATTTTCTCGATTTGTATTTCCTTCCTACTAATGATCTCTCTGATTAGATGATAGCGGCGAAGCACATGTTTGGATCATTGATGAGACCACATCAAGTTCAGAGATGAACTTGTTGATCCAAACCACATCCTTTGCTGCTTCCAAAGCTGCAATGTATTCTGCCTTAGTGGCAGAATCCGCTATAGTGTCAAGCTTGGAACCTTTCCAACTTATTAGAGCTCCATTAAAGGTGAATACAAACCCAGACTGAGACATGGAATCATCCTTGTCTGTCTGGAGCTGGCATCCGTATACCCACGTATCACCATTTACCCTTCTCCATATATTAGGAACGCATCCTTAGTTCTTCTTAAGTACTTAAGGATCATCTTAACAGTCATCCAATGATCCATTCCTGGATCAGACTGGTATCTGCTCGTGACACTCAGAGCATACGATACATCGGGCCTCGTACATAAGATAGCATACATGATAGATCCTATTGCGGATGCATAGGGAATCTTACTCATGAAAATCCTCTCGTCTTTTGTGCGCGGACACATAGACTTCGAAAGGTTTATCCCATGCCTGATGGGTAGGAAACCTTTCGTGGATTCCGACATGCTAAACCTCTTTAGCACTTGGTCTATATATGTAGATTGCGAAAGACCAAGCAACTGTTTCGATTTATCTCTATAGATCTTAATCCCAAGGATGTAGGTTGCTTCTCCCAGGTCTTTCATGGAGAATGTCTTGGATAACCAAATCATAACTGAATGTAAGACTGAAACATCATCTCCTATAAGTAATATGTCATCGACATACAATACTAGGAACACGACTGCACTCCCACTAACCTTCTTGTACACACAAGGTTCGTCTGGATTTTGTGAGAAATCAAACTTTTTGATTGTCTCATCAAAACGGATATTCCAGCTCCTGGATGCTTGCTTCAATCCATATATGGACCATCGCAATTTGCATACCTTGGTTTTATCAACCGATGTGAAACCCTCAGGCTGTTTCATATACACGTCCTTGAGTAGGTTTCCATTAAGGAAAGTTGTTTTCACATCCATCTGGCATATCTCATAATCATAATGAGCCGCTATGCCCAGGAGCATCCGAATGGATTTAAGCATTGCTATAGGTAAATAGGTTTCGTCATAATCAACACCTTATTTTTGACGATATCCTTTCGCCACTAATCTAGCCTTATAGGTAATCACATTACCATCCATGTTGATTTTCTTCTTGAAAATCCACTTGCACCCTATAGGCTTGATGTCTTCAGGTGGGTCAACCAAGTTCCAAACTTGGTTTTCATACATGGAATCTATTTCCGACTTCATGGCATCAATCCACTTATACCTTTTTGAACTTGTCAGCACTTCTTCATAACTGGTAGACTCCTCATCATCAATGAGTAAGACGACGTTCGATTCACTTACGAGAAATCCATATCTCTCAGGAATGTTGCGTGTTCTACCAGATCTATGAAGATGTGGTGTTTCAATAGGTCCAGCCGATTGCTCATCACTATGAGTTATCGGTTGTTGTGCTTCACCAGGTATCTCATCAATGTCTATTTGAGTCTCTCGAGCCTCTTGAAGCTCGACGACACTCCCACTGTTTTCTTGCAAGAGAAACTCTTTCTCTAGAAACACAGCATGCTTTGAAACAAACACCTTTTGTTCCAGAGGATGATTGAATTGGTAACCCCTTGTTTCCTTAGGGTATCCAATAAATAGACATTTATCAGACTTAGCATTCAATTTGTCTGATACAGTCCGCTTCACATAAGCATGATAACTCCATATCTTCAAGTAAGATACATGAGGTTTCTTACTATTCCATATCTCATATGGAGTAGTGGAGACTACCTTGGTTGGCATTCTATTTAACAAGTAAACAACTGTCTGAAGTGCATAGCCCCAAAAGGACTTGGGAAGATTTGCATGATTCATCATTGAGCTGACCATGTCCAACAAGGTCCGGTTAAGTCTCTCAGATACACCATTATGTTGTAGTGTATATGGCAGAGTCCATTGAAACAATATACCATTGTCTCTTAGATAATCAAGAAACTCTTGACTTAAGTATTCACCACCTCGATCCGATCGAAGTATTTTAATACTCTTGTCATGTTGTTTCTCTACTTCATTTCTGAATTCTTTGAACCTTTCAAAGGCTTCAGACTTGTGTTTCATCAAGAACACATACCCAAACCGTGAGTGATCATCGGTGAAGGTAATGAAGTAGCTATAACCTCCTAAAGCTTGAGTTGACATAGGTCCACATACATCAGTATGTATTAGACCTAGCAACTCTCCCACTCGTTCATCTTTTCCTGTAAAAGGTAACTTAGTCATCTTGCCTTTTAAACATGATTCACATGTATCATATGAATCCAATTCAAACGATTCCAGAATTCCACATCGGTGTAATTCGGACATGCGTTTCTTGCTTACATGGCCAAGACGACAATGCCACATGTAGGAGTCTATTTGATTCTCCTTTCGAGCATGCTTGTTGCTCGCTTCGATATTGAAAATGTCACTGGATACGTCCAACGTATAAATGCCATTGCTCAAAGTTCCAGTTCCTTAAAGTACGCCATTCAAAGTTATATAACAACAATTGTTACTAAACATCAAATGGTAACCACTTCTATTTAAACAGGAAATAGAAACAATGTTCTTTATTAGAGAAGGAACATAATAGCAATTGTCCAGTTCCAAGACTAGTCCACTTGGGAGCTTCAGCAAATAAGTTCCGATGGCGACCGCAGCAACCTTTGCTCCATTGCCAACTCACAAATTTGACTCCACTCTAACGAGTCTTCTTCTATTCCTTAGCCCTTATATGTCATTACATATATGTGAGCCACACCTAGTATCCAATACCCAAGTGTCTAAGAAAATAGAATGACAATCAATAACGAAGATACCTGAAGAGAATGGAGTATCGAATGTCTTCTTCTTCTTCATGGACTCAAGATAAATCTTGTAGTTTCTTCGCTAATGGCCTTCCTTGCCACAATGATGGCAAGTGCCCTTTTGTGCTGGTTCTGCCTTCTTTGCCTTCTTGTTCTTCACTTTCTTCTGTTCCTTTGCCTTCCTCTTAGAACCTTTCTTTGAGGAATCAACTAACAGAACCGCCTTCTCCTCATGCTTCATAGAAGGCTCCACAATCTTCAGCATATTGAGGATCTTAGGAATAGTGGATTCTAATTTGTTCATCCGATAGTTCATCACAAATTGTGAGAAACCCTTGGGCAAACAATGCAGAATTAAGTCAATACTTAATTCATGGTCCATCACAAACCCGAGGGTGGCTAGCCGCTCGATGTACCCATTCATCTTTAGCACAAACTGCACTACAGACGAACCTTCTTGCATCTTCATAGTGAAGAGGTGCCTGGAGACTTCGAACCTTTCGGATCTCAATTGCTCATCAAACAACTCATGAAGATGGAAGACCATAGTATTAGCATTCATATGCTCATGTTGCTTTTACAGCTTAGGTACCATCGCAGCTAGCATGATGCAACTCGCCAGTTCAGAATCTGCCACATGCTTTTGATAGACCAACATTTGGTCTGGAGTTGCATTGTCCTTAGGACAGTTGGGAAGAGGCTCTTTAAGGACATATGCTAGCTTTTCCGCCTTGAGAATAATTCTCAGGTTTCTAAGCCAGTCCAGGAAGTTAGGCCTAGTCAATTTGTTTGAATCCAAAATAGTGCACAAATTTAAAGACGTCATGATCAATCGATTAACCTAGAAATACAAAATGAGCATATATGAGAAAATGATTTTAAAATTCATCAATATACATTTATAAATCCCATTCATTTTTCAAATTTCAAAAACCCCAAAATCACTTCGGGAGATCGTAGGTCCATCTCTGAATGGGTTGATATCCATCATAGATATGAACAACCTTGGACAGAGTCCAACAAGCCATTCATAACTACGATGATAGGTATCAACTATACTGATTGCATATCATGTATATGCAACTATCACAATGTGTTATCAACTAATTGAATGTTCACACATACATCGGGTTGTTAACACATTAACAAGTATGCATCATATGCATAGCACCCAACTTCACCTCCCTTTACATCGACCTTGGAGAGAGTCCAACAAGCCGATGCTCCAGGTTAAAGCCAACCCATTAATCGAGAAATAGTTTAAATATGGTTAGAGTACATTCAACCAATTAGCTCGGCTTGGAGAGAGTCCAACAACCAAAGCTAATGATTGACCTCTGACTCTTGCCATATTAGTATTAAACTATTCCATGGTTTGAACATGTTCGGGTTCGAGCCGGGCATGGAGAGAGTCCAGCAACCCGAACAAGAAACGGAACTCTGGTTCTAACCATATTAATGGAAGGTGTAGGCTTTAATATTGAGTTAGGGTTTTTATGTCTCATCCTCTTTGCATGCAAATAACTATTATCTACATGACATGACATACATGGAATACATCTACACGTCACGACACGCATGACATAATGATATGCATCTAATGCAATTACATGGCATTCAATCATGTCATGTACAATATTTCCTTATATGTCATTACTATTTATGGAAATAAAATATGTTTAAGATTTGATTCTCCAAATCAAATCATGATTAAATTAGGAAACAAATTTCCAAATCTAATCACATATTTTATCTGTGGAAATAGTTGATTAAGGAAAGTCAATTTAGGAAACCAATTTCCTAAATCATCAAAACTACTTATGGAAAAAAAATATTTTTAAGATTTGATTTTCCAAATCAAATCATGATTAAATTAGGAAACAAATTTCCAAAATCTAATCAAATATTTTATTTATGGAAAATATTAATTTCCATAAATACTTCGAACTTTCCAAAAGTAGAAGATTTCCATAAATACTTCTAGAATTTCCAAAATTACAAATTTTCATAAATACTTCTAACTTTCCAAAAGTAGAAAATTTCCAGAAATACCATTATGACTATCGCAAAATAATTTTACGATTATGTCCAAACACAACCTGGGCTCTGATACCACTGTTGGGTCTCCGGCACTGCGGCTAGTGTGTGTTCGAACATGTTTCGTAAACATGTGCACAGCGGAAGGAATAAAATAATAAATCTAATTTATTACAACACACATCACACGCATGCATAGTACAACATGTGTAGACATAACCGTAAATTCAAATTTTACAATAAAAGGAAATTTATACTACGTATAACTGACGTATCACGTGTAGCGGGAAAGGCATCAATCGGAATGATTCTCGCTAGAATCGTCTCTATCCGTATCCACGGCGAGTATCTTCGGGATGACTTCAGAAAGTCACGAGCTTCGTCTTCGTACGAGTTACTAGCCTCGTGTTGAAGACGATGTGATCGAGAGAAGATCACGATCCGAATCAAATTTCGGGTCCAAAATGAGTCCTCAAAAACTAACTTCTCCGGAGAGGTATTCGTCAACCGTTTGACAAATCCTTAATCCTCCACCTATGAGGATTACCGGATATCCAATCTCCGGCAAGGCTACCACTGTCGGAGCTCCAAACATCGTCCAAACGATGCTCCGACGAGAAGGAAACAAGCTGTCCAGAAAACTGGACAGCTTAGGTAGAGGAATAAGGGCCGGCCAAATAAGGAAGGTTGAGGCTCACCTTTTCGCCGGACCAAAAGGAGATCACCGGAGCTCCTCCGGCAGCAGCTCGACGCCGGCAAGAGGGAAGGACAACACCTTCTGGACGCCGACAAGGGAGCTGGGTGGTGGTGGGCAGCGGCAAGGTGGGGTTGGCACCGACTACACCAAGGAGAGGAGGGGGCGGCAACTTAGGGTTGCAAGTACTTGGATTATGGCTTAACAAAACCATTCAGCCCTATTTTATAGAGAACAAATTCTCTTAATGGTTATCGGATCGTAACCAAAAGCCCGTTAACCCGCTCCGTTAATTTAAGTTAAAATAAACCAAACTATGTTGGTCTATTTTAAGTTAAAATGAACCGAACCAACTTTGTTTCATTCGTTTACAACAAACCAAACCCTTTGGTTTATTCTCCTCCATTGGATTAGAACCAAACCAATTTGGTTCATCCACCATGTCTTCATAAGACATGGCCCATCCAAGCTTCCATTGCGACTAAAACGATTTCATACTCGCTCCATGTTTGGTCCAACAAAACCTAGTTTCTCTCGGTCTGAGAATCTCATTTTCAAGCTCGTTTTTAATCCTTTGGATTACGCTCATTGTGTGTGTGACCAAATAGGTTCTCAGTTTATGTTGGTCGTCTATAATTAACCCTTAATTATAGAACGATTATGAGTGGCACCTAGTAGTACATCATGATGCCCAATTAATCGAAAAGATCAACGGTTGATCGAGAACTATTTCTGAAACCCTTCAGCAGCTCGAATGAATCGTGCCCCATTCCCTTCACTCATCTTATACCCACTTGGTTCAGGACATAGTCTATAGTGTCAGTCCCCACTAGGCTGACTACGTCACACCTAGCCCAAGTATCATTTCCTCGTCCTACGGATTCTAGTTACTGCACATGTATCGAAGAGTACCTTACTCTAAACATGTAATGCTTTGGCCAAAGACTTTAGTAACAATCCAATGAGAGGCCATGGGTATACATCTCCTCGCAAGGAGTGGTGAATCCTTTATGTTGGAATGTATACTGAAAGCCTAACTCTTTTTGTATGAACATTTTTATTTTGAAATAAGAATCACATGATCATTGTTTGAACTTTATATTTATTATATGTGTGCATAATGTCTAATATTTTACATTGTAGATAACATGGTGCTTGGTGTGGCACAAAAGATCATGTTATCAGTCCTTTGTAGAATATAAGAAGAGGCTCACAACCAAGATGGTTTTGGACAAAGCATTGGCATGGTTGTAAAGTAGCTTGGTATTGTTTTGTCTTAAACATGGAGTTACACTAGTAGACTTAGGTGTATTGAGCAGAACCGACATAGAGGTGATTCAATTTATTGCTGACTACATAATTGAATCAGACCTCGGATATTATGTTGTACATGCTCTTAATCCCGATATAATAATGGGCACATGTACTTAGTATTTATTTCTTTGATTTATCAAAGGGTGAGATTTAGATGGATTAAATCAATATGCCCGGTAAGTTGGGAAATGATATTATTTACATGGTGTGTCAATGATTATAGGAGGAAACCGTGTCCTATATATTAGGGTGATGATGTCCCCTTAAGGAGCTCATAAGGTTCATCATGTAAACCGTGCAGGTTGACTTAGTCAACATGATGATAAGGTTGAGTGGTACTACTCGAGGAGTTAGATGTTAATTGATTGATGGTCAGTAAATCAATTAATTGACGGACATTCAACATCTTAAACACGAGGAGATGGATGTACACATTATATATGCAGCCCATATTAATTTATGGGGGTTGGTGAGGTAATTCTAGGATGATCCTCTAGTGGAATGGAACATCATTGATGGATCAAGTTTGTGTGGTTCCGATCCATCGGGTGGCCAAGATCCAACTCCTCCTCATGGTCCCTATCATAGCCTAATATAATCCTCATGAAGCCTAGATCCAAGGATGTAAAACAAAACTCTAGATCCGACGGTGGAGATTAAATCTCTAAAACCGACGGTGGAGATTAAATCCCTAGAATCGACGGTTGAGATTAAATCTCTGATCCGACGGTGGAGATTAAATCTCTAGAACCGACGATTGAGATTAAATCCCTAGAATCGACGGTTGAGATTAAATATCTAGATCCGACGGTGGAGATTAAATCTCTAGAATCGACGGTTAAGATTAAATCTCTAGATCCGACGGTGGCAATTAAATCTCTAGAACCGACGGTTAAGATTAAATCTCTAGATCCGATGGTGGAGATTAAATCTCTAGAACCGACGGTTGAGATTAAATTCCTAGAATCGACGGTTGAGATTAAATCTCTAGATCCAACGGTGGAGATTAAATCTCTAGAACCAATGGTTAAGATTAAATCTCTAGATCCGACGGTGGAGATTAAATCTCTAGACCGATGGATAAGATTAAATCCCTAGAACCGACGGTTTAGATTAAAACCCTAGAACCAACGGTGGAGATTAAAACAAGGCTTAAGCCTAACTCTATAAAAGGGAGACTTAAGTGGGCGACAAGGGAGGTGGTTTTTTGAGAGATTAGGGTTTTGCCTACCTTATCTTTGCTGGCAAAAAACCCTAAGGGAGTTTTTGGTTGGGCGGCTAGGGTTTGGATTAAGGTGTAGGTGGCAATAAGAGGAGAAGATCCCTTCTTCTTCCTAAGGTGTTGCCGGCGCCTATCGCTCTTCCTCCTTTCAACCTTGGCCGGCGCTCTTCCCTTCTTCCTCTTCACCTTGGCCGGTGGAAACAAGGGCTAGGGTTTATCCTTCGAGCTCTTGGCCTGCACCCTCTTCTTTTCTCCCTGGTGGCCGGCGGCAACTTTTCTTCAAGGTTGGCCGGCGCTCAAGAAGCTACTCCTTGGCCAGCGGTTATATCAAGGTCCTTGGCTTGGTGGCCGGTTCTAGATAGGAGAAGGAGTTTTTGTTTGGTTCTACTCTTTGTTCGGAGTGAGCAAGGAAGGGAGGAACGTGATCTAGGAGGCTTCAATTCATGGAGGATCTTCGCCCACACGACGTCCACGAGGAGGATAGGACATACGATAGAAGATCAAGAGGTATAAAAGTTTTACAACTTTTATTATTGATCTTTCCATGTTTTTATCTTTATGTTAGTATGTGTTGATTATACTAGTTTGCATTTGTATGTATTTGTATAATCATGGAACCCGAAGATAAACACATAAACCGGTGATCTGTCCGTCGTCTCTTCCGCGGTTAACCGACTAGAAGAGTTGTATTGCTTGAACAACTAGTTTGTTCAAGCGATCGCTCAAGTCGTTAGCACGACGACGAATTGGTTCTGCTTAGGAAACTCATCCCATCTGGATTAGTTTTCATTAGTGAAAATTTTAATCCGGAGACATGGGAGTCGACAAGCCTCCGAAGCCATTCCCAAAAATTGGTATCAGAGCCATGGTTTCCGGTTTTGTGTGTTTTGGATTCGGTTACTTTCATGCACATATCATATATTGAGTATGCCGGATAATAGTAGGATGTGCGTAGACTAACTTTTTGGTTGCAGGCATAAAATCCGACTATTATGGCTATATGTGTGTATTTGATTGGTTGTATGTGATTGTATATTATTTGAATCCTCGGGGTTGACGAGGCTAAATTAGTATTTAATTTTTGTAATTAAATACGATATTGTTTAGCCACCTATTTTAGTTTACTTTCGATCTAGATTATTTTTACACTCCTTCGTGGAGTATAGGATCGATGGATGTAAATTAAAATAGTTTATCTTGGCTCGGATCTCTTTGGTGACTTGTGCACGGGAAAAGCTGGAGCGGACAAGGTGGCGACACGACGGGACGCATATTGGAGAACAATGCCATAATAGTTGGGAAAATTCTGATTTTTTCCATGTTTATTGCTGATTTGTTTTATATGCATGTTGTGTGTGCTTGAAAATTCCTCACTGTCAATTTACTAAGTGGGAGAGGAACATTTTAATTAATTCCCGCAGCCTCCATTACAATTCGACGTGTGATGCAACAAACTTGCGCGTCGGCTCTGAGTGCCTTCCTCCCCATCGGATGAGTTTGTTTGCGGATCACTAGGTCAAATAATGGTTATAGGAAATTATTTAGGAGCGTGTGTACTTCCCCATCGGTAAGGCACATAATCCGAGATAATTCCCTTAGTATCGTGTAATGGTGCACACTTATATGAAAATAAAAAGTATCCTCCCCATCGGAGTCACTGCTTTTATTTGTAGGGCCAAAGAGGAACCAACCATTAATTTTATTTTTCAAAAAGTAAGGTTGACAAGATAATAAAATTAATGGGTAAAACCTCCTCTTACAAATGTAGAATTCGTATACGTCCATACTATCGTGGCATGTGATATTCTCGGTGTTTTGAGGTGTTGGTTGATTTCTAAATTTTATTGTTTGAGGAATCAATGATATTTGAAATCTAATATTTTGATCATTGTGATTCTTAGGATTTTCAAATGGCTTTCAATCCACTTACTATGGTACTAAAGGAAACAAACTTACTGTCCCCAAATAATAATGATTGGAAAAGAAACCCGATAGTCTTCTCTGCTAAGGAGTACATGCATTAACTCTTCAAAGAGTGTCCTCAAGCAATCGTTGCTCAAAAGGTTTCTACTTCTAAGATGAAAGGAAAGAAGAAGAAGAAACAAGGTGAAGCAAAGATGGTGTGAGGATCTCAGGGAGGAGTGAAGAAGCCGAAAGGCAAGTACTTCACTAACAAGCAGGATGGACATTGGACGAAGGACTGTCCCAGTCCAAAATAGAACAAAGGTATATTCTTTGGTCTAGTCGTTGAAACATATTTAGCGGTGTTATCTACCAGTACCTGGTGTGTAGATACAGGAGCCACTGATCATGTCTGGAATACTTTGCAGGGGTTCTAGGAAACCCGACGACTAGCTGAAGGAGAGATTACCGTCTACATGAGCAATGCTGTAAAGGTGGCGGCTATTGCAGTGGGAGACGTTCATTTATCGTTTGATAGAAATAAAGTTTTGGTTTTAAGAAATTGTCTTTATGTACCTACATTTAGAAAGAATTTGATTTCGGTTTCTAAATTGTTTATTGATGGATATTCTGTTTCTTTTAATGACAGAGTTGTTATAAAAAGAAATAGAGAGATTATCTGTTCAGGTACATTGTTTGGAAATTTGTATACTCTTGAACCAAAAGCTTCCACGATGCATATAGAAGTAAATAACTCATCTTCTAAGTCCAATAAGAGAAAAGAACCTTCGAAAATGAACCAGACATATCTTTGGCACCTAAAACTTGGTCATATTAACCTGAGTAGAATTCAATGGTTGATAGCTGATGGACCTTTGGGTTCATTAGTGGTGGAGGATCTCCCAACCTGCGAATCTTTCTTGGAAGGTAAAATGACCAAGAGGCCTTTCAAGGCCAAGGGGTATAGAGCCAAAGATGTGTTAGAATTAGTTCATTCTGATCTGTGCCGTCCTATGTCTATCCAGGCTAGAGGTGGTTTTGAATACTTTGTCTCTTTTATAGATGATTATTCAAGGTATGGATACATTTGCTTGATGCGTCGCAAGTCTGAATGCTTTAACAGGTTCAAAGAATTCAAGGCTGATGTGGAGAACCGTCAAAGTAAAAGTATCAAGACACTACGATATGATCGTGGTGGTGAGTACCTCTTGGGAGAGTTTAGGAGTTTCTTATCAGAGGTTGGGATTCAATCCAAATTGTCCGCACCAAGCACACCCCAGCAGAATGGTGTGGCGGAGCGAAGGAATAGGACTCTTATGGAGATGGTCAGATCGATGATGAGTTATTCTGAGTTACCTGATTCGTTCTGGGGGTTTGCTCTGGAAACGGCAGCACACATTCTGAACTTGGTTCCATCTAAGTCAGTACCCTCTACTCCCACAGAATTGTGGACTGGGCGAAAGCCTAGTCTAAGACATATTCGGATTTGGGGTAGTCCAGCACATGTGCTGAAGGGAGATGCTGGTGAGTTGGAATCTCGTATAGAAGTATGCTTGTTTTTTGGCTACCCTAAGGTAACGAAGGGTGGTTTCTTCTATAGTCATAGAGATCAGAAGGTGACCGTGAGTACGAATGTCAGATTTCTAGAGGAGGACTATGTGATGAACAACAAGCCCACGAGTAGGATTGTTCTTGAGGAGTTGACAGGGGAAGTCCCGACTTCAGTACCACCGGTACAAGAGGAGATACCACAAGTCACTGCACCGCGTGTCACAGAGCATACACAGGAGGCACCTTGTCGTAGTGGGAGGGTTGTTAGACAACCCGAGATATTCATGTTCTTGGGAGAGTCTTCGGACTTAGTCCCTGGTGAACATGAACCTGATCCCTGGACATATGACGAGGCACTCCAAGATAGAGATGTGGTATCTTGGCAAAGAGCAATGAATTCAGAGATAGAATCTATGGATTCTAATCATGTCTGGGAGCTAGTAGAACCACCCGATGGTGTGAAAGCCATTGTATGCAAGTGGATCTACAAGAGAAAGAGAGGAGTAGACGGGAAGGTTGAGACCTTCAAAGCTAGGCTTGTTGCGAAAGGGTATACTCAGAAAGAGGGTATCGATTATGAGGAGACTTTTTCGCCGGTAGCCATTCTTAAGTCTATCCGTATTCTCTTATCTATAACTGCTCATATGGATTATGATATTTAGTAGATGAATGTCAAGACAGATTTCCTTAACGGAAGTCTTGAGGAAAACATCTATATGAAGCAACCAGAGGGATTCATTGCAAAGGGCAAAGAGCATCTTGTGTGTAAGCTTAATCGGTCCATATATGGATTGAAGCAAGCTTCTAGATCTTGGAACATCCGCTTTGATGAGGTAATCCAGTCATATGGATTTATTCAAAGTCCGAATGAGCCTTGTGTATACAAGAGATGTGACGGAAACGTAGTGGTATTTCTTGTACTATACGTAGATGACATTTTATTAGTTGGAAACAATATCAGAGTGTTATCAGACGTAAGGGTAGGGTTGTCCAAACAATTTGATATGAAGGACTTGGGAGAAGTGGGACACATCCTTGGGATCAAGGTGATAAGGGATCGCAAGAAAAGAATGTTGTGCTTATCTCAAGCTTCATACATTGACACAATCCTTGCTCGTTTTAGCATGCAAAACTCCAAGAAAGGTTTTATACCTTTTAGGCAAGGAGTACCTTTATCTAAAGAGATGTGTCCCAAAACATCAAAGGAGATAGAGGAGATGAAGGCGGTTCCTTATGCTTCAGCAGTAGGAAGCCTCATGTATGTTATCCTATGTACGAGACCAGATATCTGCTTTGTCGTGGGCATAGTTAGCAGATATCAGAATAATCCTGGATAGGGACATTGGATTGCGGTAAAGCATATATTGAAGTCCCTAAGAAGGACTAGGTATTATATGCTGGTTTACCAGGCAGATCAATTAGTCCCTGTGGGTTACACAGATTCTGATTTCCAATCATATAGGGACAACAGTATGTCTACCTCGGGGTTTGTGTTTACTTTTGGAGGTGGAGCCATAGTATGGAGGAGTGTCAAGCAGAAATGCGTGGCGGACTCTACCAAGGAAGCTGAGTATGTGACAGCCTCTGAGGCAGCCAAGGAAGTTGTATGGCTCAGGAACTTCTTGATGGACTTGGATGTGATTCCTGGTTTGCCCAGAACTATCACAATTTATTATGATAACAGTGGTGTAGTTGCAAACTCGAACGAACCATGAGCCTATAAGGCGAGTAAACACATAGAGCAAAAGTACCACCTGATACGAGAGATCGTAAAGCGAGGAGAAGTAGCTGTCGCCAAGATTGCATCAGAGGATAACCTGGCGGATCAATTCAGTAAGGCCCTTCCAGCAAAAGTGTTTGATAGGCATGTGGAGGACATGGGGATCAGATGTATGGCATTATGATGACAACATAGTCTTTTAGTATAAGTGGGACATTGTTGGAATGTATACTGAAAGCCTAGCTATTTTTGTATGAACATTTTTATTTTAAAATAAGAATCACATGATCATTGTTTGCACTTTATATTTATTATATGTGTGCATATTGTCTAATATTTTACATTGTAGATAACATGGTGCTTGGTGTGGCACAGAAGATCATGTTATCAGTCCCTTGTAGAATATAAGAAGAGACTCACAACCAAGATGGTTTTGGACAAACCATTGGCATGGTTGTAGTGTAGCTTGGTATTGTTTTGTCTTGAACATAGAGTTACACTATTACACTTAGGTGTATTAAGCAGGACCGACATAGAGGTGATTCAATTTATTGCTGACTACAAAATTGAATCGGACCTCGGATATTATGTTGTACATGCTCTTAATCCCGATATAATAACGGGCACATGTACTTAGTATTTATTTCTTTGATTTACCAAAGGGTGAGATTTAGATGGATTAAATCAATATGCCTGGTAAGTTGGGAAATGATATTATTTAAATGGTGTGTCATTGATTATAGGAGGAAACCGTGTCCTATATATTAGGTTGATGATGTCCCCTTGAGGAGCTCATAAGGTTCATCATGTAAACCCTGCAGGTTGACTTAGTCAACATGATGATAAGGTTGAGTGGTACTACTCGAGGAGTTAGATGTTAATTGATTGATGGTCAGTAAATCAATTAATTGACGGACATTTGATATCTTAAACACGGGGAGATGGATGTACAAATAATATATGGAGCCCATATTAATTTATGGGGGTTGGTGAGGTAATTCAAAGATGATCCTCTAGTGGAATGGAACATTATTGATGGATCAAGTTTGTGTGGTTCCGATCCATCGGGTGGCCAAGATCCAACTCCTCCTCATGGTCCCTATCGTAGCCTAATATAATCCTCATGAAGCCTAGATCCAAGGATGTAAAACAAAACTCTAGATCCGACGGTGGAGATTAAATCTCTAGAACCGATGGTTGAGATTAAATCCCTAGAATCGACGGTTGAGATTAAATCTCTGATCCGACGGTGGAGATTAAATCTCTAGAACCGACGGTTAAGATTAAATCTCTAGATCCGAAGGTGGAGATTAAATCTCTAGAACCGATAGTTAAGATTAAATCTCTAGATCCGACGGTGGAGTTTAAATCTCTAGAACCGACAGTTGAGATTAAATCCCTAGAACCGACGGTTGAGATTAAATATCTAGATCCGACGATGGAGATTAAATCTCTAGAACCGACGGTTGAGATTAAATCACTAGAATCGACGGTTGAGATTAAATCTCTAGATCCGACGGTGGAGATTAAATCTTTAGAATCGACGGTTAAGATTAAATCTCTAGATCCGACGGTGGAGATTAAATTTCTAGAACCGACGGTTAAGATTAAATCCCTAGAACCGACGGTTGAGATTAAAACCCTAGAACCAACGGTGGAGATTAAAACAAGGCTTAAGCCTAACTCTATAAAAGGGAGACTTAAGTGGGCGGCAAGGGAGGTGGTTTTTTGAGAGATTAGGGTTTTGCCTACCTAAGCTTGGGCGGCAAGAAACCCTAAGGGAGTTTTTGGTTGGGCGGCTAGGGTTTGGATTAAGGTGTAGGCGGCAACAAGAGGAGAAGATCCCTTCTTCTTCCTAAGGTGTTGCCGGCGCCTATCCCTCTTCCTCCTTTCAACCTTGGCCGGCGCTCTTCCCTTCTTCCTCTTCACCTTGGCCGGTGGAAACAAGGGCTAGGGTTTATGCTTGGAGCTCTTTGTCGGCGCCCTCTTCTTTTCTCCTTGGTGGCCGGCGGCAACTTTTCTTCAAGGTTGGCCGGCGCTCAAGAAGCTACTCCTTGGTCGGCGGTTATATCAAGATCCTTGGCTTGGTGGCCAGTTCTAGATATGAGAAGGAGTTTTTGTTTGGTTCTTCTCTTTGTTCGTAGTGAGTAAGGAAGGGAAGAACGTGATCTAGGAGGCTTCAACTCGTGGAGGATCTTCGCCCACATGACGTCCACGAGAAGGATAGGACATACGATAGAAGATCGAGAGGTATAAAAGTTTTACAACTTTTATTATTGATCTTTGCATGTTCTTACCTTTATGTTAGTATGTGTTGATTACACTAGTTTTCATTTGTATAATCATGGACCCCGAAGATAAACACAAAAACCGGCGATCCGTCCGTTGTCTCTTCTGCGCCTAACTGACTAGAAGAGTTGTATTGCTTGAACAACTAGTTTGTTCAAGTGATCGCTCAAGTCGTTAGCACGACGATGAATTGGTTGTGCTTAGGAAACTCATCCCATCCGGATTAGTTTTCATTAGTGAAAATTTTAATCCGGGGACATGGGAGTCGACGAGCCTCCGAAGCCCAAGTATCATTTCCTCATCCTACGGATTCTAGTTACTGAACATGTATCGAAGAGTACCTTACTCTAAACGTGTAATGCTTTGGCCAAAGACTTTAGTAACAATCCGACGAGAGGCCATGGGTATACATCTCCTCACAAGGAGTGGTGAATCATTTATAGGCTATTCAAACACCTTCGATCACTTCGACTTATACCCAATCATCCCGGGTCCACATCTCCTCAGAGATGCTTGCTTAAGATGTCAAAGTATAAGTCTTTATGATCAACATGACTTGAATATTGCAAGTCAAAGGAACATCGCACTTAAGCTACAGTAAGAACTTCATTGACATATCTATATATGTAGAGAACCATATGAAGTCTTACGGCTGGTCACTCTAATGAACTAGTTAACATAACTAGCATCCACGATTAACTCCAGACATCACAATGTCTCCAGCTAGTGAGAATCAGCTGCTTGGATACACCAAGGAGTATACCTCATGCTAGTCTCGACAGAATCAATGGTGTCCAAATCCATCAATTCATCGACTAGGGATAATTCCGATACATCACAATTACACATGTAGAGATACTCACTAGTTGTGATCCAATCACAAATTCTTTCATGTTGTGAATCGTATCGTGGACATTCAGTAAATGAGTTTAAGATCCAATCAAATACATGAAAACATTTATACTCAAATAGTGAATCTTCATTTATCATATAAATATTTCAAACATAAGGCGATTGCCTTAGGACATCTCTCATATATTACTAACAATTCATACCCTTGGGGAGGACCTTTTTGATGTAAGTCAAAAAGGGAGAGAAGTTACCAAGTTACCAATTGGGTTTGGAATTCTCATTGGGATGTGAGAATTGCCAATTAGGGATAATTGATAGACTTGAGGGATAGTTTTGTCAATCATCAAAAAGGGAGAGATTGTTGGTGCAATCGGCCTGGGTTGACTCGAGCATTGTTTTAATGATAGACAAAACTTATGACATGGGATTGTCATAGGAATGTCCAACATTGAGTTTGCATGGAAGAGTCTAAAGTATTGCGAAGGCGTGCGCTTGGTGCATTTGGAAAGTCTTGAGGACTTGGCAAGTTCACTAAGCTCGGGGTCCTTGAGTCTGTGAAGGATGGCATTGCGAAGCTGTGCGCTTAGTGCGTCTGAGGGACTGTCGGACGGGGAGCGAATGGAGTGAGACCCAAGGGAAGCATACTTCGAGGGCAAGAGACGCGAAGGATGGCATTGCGAAGTCGTGCGCTTGACACATCCGAGGGACGTAGGCCGAGGGAAGAGAGCTTCGGTGGGGAAGTCCATGAGGGATGAGGTGGACTTAGTCATGTGGCTAAGACTGAGTATCAAATGCTCAAACAACTTGGTGTTTGAGGTTTTACCTGACATCAGTCGATTGACATAGCTGCGAATCGACTGCTCCAAGTCGACTAGGGTTCGACTGATGTTCGACTGACCAAGGTCTGGCTGATCAGTCCACCGCTGAGGGATGGAAGTCGACTTATGAGGGAGATCATTTGATTGATCGGGATGTTTTCAGCCATAGAAGGTTTTCCAGTCAAGTGCTCGCGCGACAACTCGACTGATGGGATCATCAATCGACTGATGGGCATTATCAGTCGACTGATGATGGATCCATTGGCTTTTGGCCAGCGTGGATTTGGCCGTTGTGAGACAATGGCTACAGAACCAGTCGACTGATGGTCATGATCAGTCGACTGATGGGCGGAAAATCAGCTTGACGCAGATTATAAAAGGAGCTCAAGATGGAGGATTTCACCAATACTTTAAGGGAGACTTTAAAGGGGAATTGTTGCTGAATTCCAGTGCTTCAAGAGCCAACCAAAGCAAGATACTAGCAAGTGATCAAAATTGTGTAAAAGTTCTCTTTTGTATTGTCTTTGTAATTTATCTTGTATTTCTATATTACTATTGTAATTGCTTGTACGAGGTTTCTCCACCTCCGACGTGTTGTCGAGAAGGATTTTAGTTAGTGTCATGCGCATAACTAGATCTCGGTGAGCTCGCCCGTGGAGTAGGAACCATTCGGTTCCGAACCACGTATATCTTGGTGTATTGCGTGGGCTTGTGTTGTTGTTAGTATTTCTTTTTGTTTCTATTGTTTCTACTGCGCTAAAGACAATTGTAGACATGCGACGCACGACGAACGATCGAATTCCACCATACGACGATTGAGGGCTATTCACCCCTCTCTAGCCGGCCACCTACATTTGAACAATTTTTACCTAGAAAAGTTCTCTTCTGATCCTAATGCTAAATGAAATGGAAATCAAAGTTCAAATTAACTAAATGCATGGAATACAATCAAAGGGAAATCTAAAAACTAAACTTGGGTTGCCTCCCAAGAAGTGCTTTGTTTAAGGTCATTTAGCTTGACCTCATTCTTACGTTTCATTTGAGGTGTTTGAATCTTGCTCGTGGGGGAGCAAGATATTTTCTCACCTTACGCCTCCTCCCTTCTGGTCCCTTATCACTATATCTCTTAAATCTTGCTCATGGAAGGGCAAGATATTTATTAGCTGCCTTCCTTGGTAGAAGATTGAACATGCTTTGCCTTAAGTAATCATTAGGAGTTTGATCATAATATTCTATTTTGTCCAAATGTTGTAAATAACATAACTCACCTGGGACATCCTCAACAAAAGATTGATTAGCAGATTCTATCATGTCGAATGAAATTTTATGATTACAAATCACTAAATGGGCTTTGTTATTGGTAGCTAAAGATTCGGTGAGGGTTAAGGTAGGCTCTTCTAGATTCTTGAGGTTAGGAGGTGTTTTGATTGAAGAAATGCACTCCTTAATTAATGTATCAATTAAATAATCCTCAAGTTCTTCTTCAAGTGGTGATTGATTGGATTTCCCTACTTTACTTCCTATGTCATCTACGTCTTCCTCATCCATTCGCTCAAAGTGACTCTCTGCCATATTAGGTGTAATTCAGTCATCGAAGGCACTTTCTAGTCATTTGGTTTTTTCTTTTTGTTGCATAATCTCCGCGAATTGGAGACTATGCTCCTTGCATTCCCTAGTAGAATTGTCTAGCAAGGCTTCTAAGTGGGGACTTGATTCTGGATAAAACTCGCGTGGTGATTCATAGCTCTCATTCTCACTTGGGAAACAATATTGATTCTTTGTCTGCGAATGCCACCATTGGAATTCAGTGTTCGCCGCTTGTTCTGTTCGAATGAAATCTTCAATCATCTGCTCAAGTTGGGATTTAGGCGGACAATATTGAGGGTTTAAGTATCCATGGTCATAACTATATGAATAGGAACCATCTTGTGGCCACTGGTTATAATTGTAGATGACATCTTCTTGTTCAAATTGTGAAAGTTTGAATATATCCTGACAATCGTTAATGGTATGCCATGTTTCACCACAATGTTCACAATAAATATTACCAAAACTTACAACATTCAATTGACCATAATCCTGAGTAAAAGCATGCATCGTTATACACAAGAAATTATAGATAAGGAAAGAGCAACTGAATAAAAAAAACTGAAATAAAATGAAATAAAACAAAACAAAACAAGAAAAGTAAATCTATCCTAAGTCTGATCCAATTATCCACTTCTTAATCTGATATCAAATTGATCAGTTCTCGACAACCACGCCAAAAACTTGATGCACGAGAATGCGACTTCAAATCTCATGAATGAGACCGTCGAGGACTCGAAGCGCACGCTCACGCTCAACGCCCGCAAGTGCACAAATGTCGTCAAGTAATAAAAGATTATCGATCCCACATGAACTAAGATTCGAGTACCGATTTTTTCAGTGGGTGAAATTGTTCGTAAGTAAAATCTAAAGATTTCGATTGTGGGGGTGTCGGTGGACTAAACTCTAGTACGATGTAACACGGAGGAAGAAAGGAGCGTGCCGAGATCTTTAAAAGAGATTCTAGGACATCAGTTTCCCTTGTGTGTTGCAAAATATGCTATCAATTGGGTGTTGTCTTAACGTCTAGCTATGGTTTTGTGGATGGGACATCATACACTCTCCTGATGAGCGATAGAATCTATCGGGAGCTTTTTCTACCTTACAAGGATGGGATAGGCGAAACAAGGATGTCAAATCAATCCCTGTGACGAACCGTTTCCAGTTCCATTGCATCCTTCTACCCACAGTTACAGGAGATTAAGTTTACCCTTAGATTCCTTGTATAAATCCCCTAAATCTTAGATATGAAGGTTGTCACCCCTCATATCGCCTAAGCACAGCAGGTAGAAAACCAAATATGCATAGATATTGGTATAAACAATTTCCAATTGCAAATTCAAACACAAAAATAGAATTCAATTTGAAGCAACATGTCATGCATACAAGCTACTCCCTAATATTAGAATCGAAGGAATTACTCCATATATAGAAGATGAGAATCACAAGGCATGTTCATGTTTGAATATATCAGAAATAAAATGCAAGAACAAGAGGTTACAATGCCGATGTGGCCTTCTGTCCAGCGTTGAAGTGCAGAACATGGATCTCTGATGGCGTTCTTCCTCCCTGTTGTGAGTTCTCAAAGCTTTTTAGGGATTTAGTGTGCCGTCCCAGTCGTCGTGCCTCCTCCCTAGGGTTTGGGAGGAGTTCTCCTTATATAGATATCACATCGGATCGCTGTAAAATCTAGAAAAAACCCTAATCGCGTCAATCTGCTAGGTCGCCACACGGTCATGTGTTTGCACACGGCTAGGCCGTGTGCGGCCCTGGGGTGGCTGATCTCGCACATTGTACATGGCTGTGTGTAGCCACACGCCCTGACCGTGTCCCATTCTACGTCTAGTTGTAAAATGGCGTTCTTTTTCTCTAAAAGTGCGCCTTTTCCCCCGGAATGCTTTCCTACATGGAAAAGTACAAAGAGTAGATCACTAAACCAGAAAATAGGAAATGCTTGCAAAACAAAGTAACATACGCATGAAACTAACATGAAATGTAATGAGATGTGAGCGAAAACTACTCCTAAAACCCTATATGTTTTGCTCACATCAGGGGTCTCCAAGGACATTGTTGGTGCAATGGTCAGGGGGAGCAAGCCTTTAGGGGGAGGTATCCATCTTGGGAAGATGGATGTGTATTTTTCCTCATGGGAGGAAAATTGAGGGATGGCCTCTCTTAAGTGATATGGGATTTATCACTAGAAAGATTGAAGGCATGTGTTTTCCTCCAAGGGAGAGATTGTAATATCTCATTGGGATATGAGACATTCATACCCTTGGGGAGGACTTTTTTGATGTATGTCAAAAAGGGGAAGAAGTTACCAATCAGGGTTAGTTGGAATTCTCATTGGGATGTGAGAATTACCAATTGGAGATAATTGGTAGACTTGAGTTTGAGATTTTGTCAAACATCAAAAAGGGGGAGATTATTGGTGCAATCAACCCAGGACTCGAGTTTGAATCGAACTATATTTTGATGTTAGAAAAAATGTATGACATGGGATTGTCATGGGAAGTCTAAGATGGGTTGGCCACATAAATCTATGTGTGTAGCCTTGGTTGTGAAAGTCCAAGCATGGGGCTTGGTGTTGGGAAAGTCCAACATGGGTTGGCCACGTATGTCCAAGTGTGTAGCCTTGGCGGTGAAAGTCCTAGCATGAGGCTTGGTGTGAGAAGTCTTAAGGACTTGACAAGTTTACTAGGCTCGGGGTCCTTGAGTCAGTGAAGGATGCCACTGAGAAGTCATGCGCATGTTGCATCAGAGGGACCGCCGGACGATGAGCGAATGAAGTGAGGCCCAAGGGAAGTAGACTTCGAGGGCAAAAGACGCAAAGGATGGCATTGCGAAGTCATACGCTTGGTGCATCTGAGGGATGTAGGCCGAGGGAAGAGTTCTTCGGTGGGGAACTCCATGAGAGGATGAGGTGGACTTGCCAGGTGGGCAAGACTAAATGTCGAATGCTCAAACGTAGTGTTTGAGGGTTTACCCGACGGTTGGATGCGTAAACAACTTGGTGTTTGAGGTTTTAGCCAACATCAGTCGACTGATATAGGTATTAGTCGACTGCTCTAGGTCGATTGGACTTGATCGGTGTTCGACTGACCAGGTTCTGGCCGAATAGTCGAGTATCGAGGGTGGGCAGTCGACTGCCGACACCATCAGTCGACTGATGGGAAGATCAGTCGACTGATCAGGGTGAATTTGAGCACAGAAGTTTTTCCAGTCAAGTTATCACAGTGATCATTCGACTGATGGTATCATCAGTCGACTGATGGGCATGATCAATCGACTGATGGTGGATCCGTTGGAATTTGGCGAGCATGGATCATGTCATTATGAGACAATGGCTACAGGACCAGTCGACTGATGGGTGCAGAATCAGCTCGATGCAGGTTATAAATGGAGCTCGAGATGGAGAATTTTGCCAAGGTTTTGGGGAGATATTAGAGGGGAATTGTTGCTGTATTCAAGTCCTTCAAGAGCAAACCAATGCAAGAAACAAGCAAGTTATCAAAGCAACGTTTTGTAAAGTGTTCTTTACTTGTATTTCTTCTTATATTTTTATTTTCTTGTATTACTTAGTGTAATTGCTTGTATGTGGTTTCTCCACCTCCGATATATTTTCGAGAAGGAGTATTGTTAGTGTTGTGCGCATAACACGAGCTCGTTGAGCTCACCCCATGGAGTAGGAATCCTAAGGTTCCGAACCATGTATTTTGTGTGTCGTGTTCTTGTATTCTTGTTGTGTTTTCATTATTGTATATTCCACTGTGCTAACAAGAATTGTAGACAAGCGATACGCGAGGAACGATCGACTTCTACTGTACACGCGAATTGGGGCTATTGACCCGCTCTAGCAGGCCACCGATCCTCCAATAGGATTGTCCCTCTTCCTCAATCTTTCATTTATTGTAACCATTGTATCCTACCTCCAACGCGGAGGAGACCCCATCATACATGGTCTAGGATCGCGGGGCCTTGGAGTAGAAACATTTCGGTTGCGAACCAAGTAAAAACAAATTGTGTCATTTACTTTTATTGCATCTTAATTTCCACTGTGCCACTCGAGTTTTATCGAACGAAAAGAAAGATTTTTATGCTCGCTATTTATCCCCCCCCCCTCTAGCGTGTTTTTGATCCAACAATTGGTATTAGAGCGGGGGCGCTAAGATTTTTTGTAACTACTAATCTAGCATTTCTTTTGATTTATTTTCGTATTTTCTTTTTCTTTTTAAATTTTTAAGCTTTCCATTATTTCTCTTCCAACACTACTAATCCAAGACTAGAGTCTGGGCAACCTTTTTCGTGTTGTTTTTATTTGTGTGCAAAGTTTATTTTTAATTGCCCATATTGAGTGGTATAGCACCACCCGACCTCCGTTCTTTAATAGAGATGATTTTCTTTATTGGAAAGGTCAGATGGAATGTTTCTTGAAAACACAAATCGAGACTTGGATAATAATCCAAACCGGCTTTGCGCCAAAGACCTCTGGAACAAGTTAATCGAGCTACATGAAGGGACATCCAAAGCTAAGGTATGCAAAAGTGATTTACTATTAAATAAATTATATAATCTAAAGATGTAAAATCGCTAGACTGCAACGCAAATCTATGCGAGGATCCAAGACATCCTGAATGGTCTACACACCATTGGACAAAAGGTAGACAATTGAGACATAATAAGGTACACTATTAACGCTTTTCCTAGGACCACCTTGTGGGCATCCATGGTTGATGCCTACAAAGTATCTAAAGATTTATCTAGGATTAGATTAGATAAATTCTTTTCCGAATTAGAGTTGCATGAACAAATTAATGCGGTCACGGCCGAGAAAGGTATGGCGTTGTTTGCAGGAGAAAGAAGACCAAGAGCAAAGAGCAAGATACCTCCCGTACAAGAAGAATCCGAATCAGAAGACAATGTTGGGATGTATACTAAAAAGTATATCTTTTGTATGAACATCTTTATTTTTTAAATAAAAATCACATGATCATTGTTTGCATATTTATGGTTATGCATATTGTCTGATACATTACATTGTGGACAACATGGTGTGTGGTGTCACACGGATGATCATGTTATCAGTTCCTTGTAGAGAGTATAAGTAGAGGCTCACAACCGAGATTGTTTTGGATAAACCATTGGTATGGTTGTAGTGTAATTTGGTAATGGTTTATCTTGACCATAGAATTACACTAGTACACTTTGTGTGTATTGTGCAGGACCGACTTAGAGGTGATTCAATTTATTACTGACTACACAATTGAATCAGACCTCGGATATTATGGTGTACATGCTCTTAATCCCGATATAATAATGGGCACATGTACTTAGTATTTATTTCTTTGATTTACCAATGAGCGAGATTTATAGATTAAATCAATAGGCTCGGTATGTTGGGAAATGATATTATTTACATGGTGTGCCATTAATTATTCGTGGAAACCATGTCCTATATATTAGGAAGATGATGTCCCCTTGAGGAGCTCATAAGGATTATCATGTAAACCCTACAGGTGGACTTGGTCCGGCATGATGATGTGGTTGAGTGGTACTACTCATGGAGTTAGATGTTGATTAATTAATTGTTAGTAAATTAATTAATTGATGGACATTCGAGATCTTAAACACGGGGAGATATTTGTACAATTAATATATGAAAGCCATATTTATTTATGGGGGTTGGTGAGGTAGATCAATGATAATCCTCTAGTTGAATGGATTATCATTAATGGATCAGATTTTATGTGGGCTAAATCCATTGGGTGGCCAAGATCCAACTCCTCCTCATGGTCCCTATATTAGCCTATTAAAACCCTCATGAAGCCAAGATCCGACGGTGGAAATTGAATCCCTAGATCTGATGGTGGAGATTGAAAGAAGTCTTAAGCCTAGCTCTATAAAAGGAGAGCTAGGGCTTGGGCGGTGAGCAATGAAATTGAGAAAGGATTAGGGTTTTTCTCTTTGGCTTGGACGGCTAGGGATTGGAGAGGCTTTGCCCAACAACAAGTGGAAGAGCTTCTTCTCTTCCTAAGGTCTAGCTAGCGCCCATATCTTATCTTCTTTCTCTTCTTGGCCAGCGCCCATCTACTTTCTTCCTCAAGCTTGGCCAGCAGCAACTAGGGCAAGGCTTTGCCCTTCTTTCTTTGGTTAGCCGGCGCCCATCTTTCATCTCCCTCTCCTTGGTGGCCGACGACAACAACAAAGAGGAGGAAGAAGTTTGATCTTTTTCTAAAGGGATTTTGTCCAAAACTAGATAGGAGACGAAGGGAGCTTATTATCTTCCTTTGTTCGGAGCGAACAAGGAAAGGAAGATACGAGATCTAGGAGGCTTCATCTCTTGGAGGATCGTTGCCCACACAACGTCCAAGAGGAAGATAGGATATACAATAGAAGGCCAAGAGGTATAATTCTTGTTTTGGTTTCATTTTGTTTCTTTGTATTATGTATGTAATTGCATGTGGCTAATTTACTTGGACCCCGAAGATAAACACAAAAACCGGTGATCCGTACATTATCTATTCTGCGGCAAATCGAGGAAAAGAGTTAGGTTTCTTGAACAACAAGTTTGTTCTAGAGACTACTCTAATCGAATAACACGATAATGGATCGGTTGCTTGGGTAATCTGTTATCATCTTGGATTAATTTTTTTAATCGGGGACGTAGATGGGTTCACCATGCACAAGTGACCGAGTTGAAGTGGGAATCTTCGGTTCCAAAACCTTCAAGTGGTATCAGAGCCACGGTTTCTGATTTTGTGTGTTTAGGATTTGGTTAATTTTATGCTCTTATCATATATTGTATGTGTTGGATGATAGTAGAATGTGCGTAGGCTAACTTTTTTTTTGCAGGCATAAGATCCAACTATTATGGCCATATGTGTGTGTATGTGATAGGGTGTGTGTATTTGTAATATTATTTGAATCCTCGGGGTTGATGAGGCTAGTATTTAATTTTTGTAATTAAGTACAACATTATTTAGCTACTCTTTTATTTTAGTTTACTTTCGATCTAGATTTCATGTACACTCCTTCATGGAGTATAGGAAGGATGGATGTAAATTAAAATAATTATTCTCAGCTCGGATCTCCGGATTGTAGGGATGCATACTGAAAAGTCTACCTTTTGTATGAACATCTTTATTTTGAAATAAGAATCACATGATCATTGTATGCATTTTTTTATGGTTATGCAATATTGTCTAATATATTACATTGTAGATAACATGGTGTGTGGTGTCACACGGGAGATCATGTTATCGGCTCCTTGTAAAGTATAAGTAAAGGCTCACAACCGAGATGACTTTGGACAAACCATCGGAATGGCTGTAGTGTGATTTGGTATTGGTTTGTCTTGACCATAGAATCACACTAGTGCACTTTGTGTGTATTGAGCAGGACCGACTTAGAGGTGATTCGATTTATTGCTGACTACATAATAGAATCGGACCTCAGATATTATTTAGTACATGCTTTTAATCCCGATATAATAACGGGCACTTATACTTAGTATTCATCCCTTTGATTTACCAATTGGCGAGATTTATAGATTAAATCGATAGACTCGGTAAGTTGGGAGATGATATTATTTATATGGTGTGCTATTGATTATAGGAGGAAATCGTGTCCTATATATTAGGATGATGATGTCCCCTTTAGGAGCTCATAAGATTGATCATGTAAATCTTGCAGGTGGACTTGGTCCGGCATGATGAAAAGGTTGAGTGATACTACTCATGGAGTTAGATGTGGATTAATTAATGGTCAGTAAATTAATTAATCGACGGACATTTGAGATCTTAAACACGGGTAGAAAATGTACAAATAATATATGGAGCCCATATTATCATATGGGGGTTCGTGAGGTAGATCGATGATGATCCTTTAGTGGATTGGATTATCATTAGTTGATCTGACTTTATGTGGGCTTGATCCATGGGTGGCCAAGATCCAACTCCTCCTCATGGTCCCTAATGTAGCCTATTAACACTTCATG
This sequence comes from Wurfbainia villosa, assembly GCA_025175895.1. Lineage (NCBI taxonomy): Eukaryota > Viridiplantae > Streptophyta > Magnoliopsida > Zingiberales > Zingiberaceae > Wurfbainia > Wurfbainia villosa. Next base: position 33,343,785 of record CM045995.1, read on the forward strand.
AATCTTAGATCCAATGGATAGAAACAAAATTCTAAGATCCATTGGTAGAGATTAAATCTCTAAGATCCGACGGTTGAGATTAAATCTCTATATCTGACGGTTGAGATTAAATCCCTAGAACCAATGGAGGAGATTAAATCATCACTTATCCCTAACTCTATAAAAGGTGGGCAAGGGGGTTGGCGTGAAGGATATCCAAGAGAGCTAGGGTTTTGGGCGGCAAGAGAGGAATCCAAGTTGAGATAGGATTAGGGCTAGGGTTTGGAGGCTTGGGCAGCACCAAATAAGGAAGGTTTTCCTTTCTTCTTCTTCCTTCATTGGCCAACATCCAGCAGCTTTTCCAGCCCCTTTCCAACCTTGTCCGGTGGCCAAAGCTTCTCTTCTCCTTCTCCTTAGGTGGTGGAAAAAAGATATTGGGATTTCCCTTGGTGTCTTGGCCGGATTCCACCACAAACTCCTCCTCCTAGTTGGCCGGCGGTAGGGATTCTATTTGTTCCTTGTTGGTTGGTTTTAGGGAGGAGAAGAACCTTGTTTCTATTCTTTCTCTTGCTTTGGAAGATCAAGGAAGGAAGATTTGCGATTTAGGAGCTTCGACTTTTGGTAGAGTGTCGCCCACACGACGTCCGAAAGGAGGAAGGTCATACATTAGAAGATCGAGAGGTTTATTGATTCTCTAATCTTTATATGTTACATGTTTGTATTTGTTTTTCAATTATGAACATGATATAAATCTGTATATGGCTAAATAATACTTGGATCCCGAGCATAAATACAAAAACCAGCGATCCAGACATCGTCTATTCCACGGCTACTCGTAGAATAGATGATGGTCGCTTGAACAACGAGTTTGTTCAAGTGACCTCTCTAAACGAATAGCACGACGATAACTTGGTTGTTTGAGCAATCCTTTTTGTCTAGGATTAAATTTTTAATCCGGGGACATCAATAGAATCGCCATGAACAAGCGACTGAGGTGAAGTGGGAAGCGAAGTTTCCTCTCATGGACTCGATAAGCAAAACCTTACAATTGGTATCAGAGCCAGGTTTTCTGATTTTGTGTGTTTAGGATTTGGTTAATTTTTATGCGCTTTTCATATATTATATATGTCGGATAATAGTAGGATATATGTAGTTTAACTCTTTGGTTGCAGGCATAAGATCCGACTATTATGGCCATATGTGTGTATGTGATTGTATGTGTGTAAATATTTATTTTGTTGAATCATCGGGGTTCACGAGGATAGTATTTGATTTTTTAAATATTAGATACGACATTGTTTAGCCACTCTTTATATTATTTTACTTTCGATCTAGATTTTTTGTACACTCCCTCGTGGAGTATAGGATCGATGGACGTAAATTAAAATAGGTTTTAGTCTCGGCTCGGATCTCCGGATGGCTCGTACATGGCATAGGATGAGCGGATGAGATGACGATGCGACGGGAGACATATTGAAGACAAAAGCCATAATAGTTGGAAAATAATTTATTTTTCATATTTATTGCTTTTTGTTTGATATGTATGTCGTAGGCTAGGAAAATTCCTCAATTTCAAATTACTATATGGGAGAGGGAAATTTTTTTAAAATTCCCACGGCCTCCATTACGATTTGACAAGTGATGCAAACAAACTTGCGAGTCGGCTCTGAGTGCCTTCCTCCATATCGGATGGGTTTGTTTGCGGATCACAAGGTCAAATATGGTAATAGGGAATTATCATGGAGCGTGTGTACTTCCCCATCGGAAGGCACATAACCCGAGATAATTACCTTGGTACCGAGTAATGGTGAAAACTTAGATACAAATATAAGTATCCTCCCCATCAGAGTTACTGCATTTATTTGTAGGGCCAAAGAGGAACCAACTATTAATTTTACTTGTCAAAAAGATAGGTTGACAGATAGTAAAATTAATGGGTAAAACCTCCTCTTACAAATATAGAATTTGTATACGTCCACACTATTGTGGCATACGATATTCTCCGTGTTTTTAGGTGTTGGTTGATTTTAAAATTTTATTGTTTGAGGAATCAATAATTTTTTGAAATCTAATGTTTTTGATTTATGTGATTCTTAGGTTTTCTTTCAAAATGACTTTCAACCCACTTGCTATGATACTGAAAGAGAACAAACTTACTGGACCCAACTATGTTGATTTGAAGAGGAATCTAGACATTATCTGGACTGCTGAGGAATACAAATATGTACTCCTCGAAGAGTGTCCTCTCAATCCTACAGATGATTCTGGGGAAAAGGAGAGAGAGAGATATAAGAAGTGGATCAAGGCCGATGAGATGGCGCGGTGTTACATTTTGGCATATATGTCAAATGTACTGCAACATCAACATCAAGGCATGTCCATTGCTTATGATATGAGTCTCAATCTCAAGAAGCTTTTCGGACACCAGAATCGGGCTGCGAGGCAAGATGCCATGAGAAACTTGATGACGACCACCATGATCGAGGGAACACCCGTGAGGGATCATGTTCTCAAGATGATGGCTCATTTGAATTAGATGGAGGTCCTAGGAGCTGAGATCGATGGGGAGACCCAGGTCGACATCATACTCCAGTCTCTACCTAGGAGTTTTGAGCAGTTTCGCCTGAACTGCAACATGAACAAGAGGTTGTATTCGTTGGCAAAACTTCTGACAGAACTCCAGGCGGCAGAGGGACTATTTCGTCAGAGTGCTCAGGAACATGCCGTGGTGAACTAAAAGGTTTCTACTTCTAAGCCGAAAGGCAAGAAGAAGAAGAAACAAACAGGGGCGAAGGCGGTGGGAGGTACTCAGGGAGGAGTGAAGAAGCCGAATGGCAAGTGCTTCACTTGTAAGCAGACTGGACACTAGAAGAAGGACTGCCCCAACCACATGAACAAAGGTATATCTTTTGGTCTAGTCGTTGAAATATGTTTAGCGATGTTATCTACCGACACCTGGTGTGTAGATACGGGAGACACTGATCATGTCTGCAATACTTTGCAGGGGTTCCAGGAAACTAGATGACTAGCTGAGGGGGAGATTACTGTGTACTTGGGCGATGCCACGAAGGTGGCGGCTGTTGCAGTGGGAGATGTTCATTTATCTTTTGAGAAAAATAAACTTTTGGTTCTTAAGAATTGCCTTTATGTACCCTTATTTAGAAAGAATTTAATTTCGATTTCTAAATTGTTTATGGATGGATATTCTATTTCTTTTAATGACAGAGTTGTTATAAGAAGAGATAGTGACATTATCTCTTCGGGTGCATTGATAGGAAATTTGTACACACTTGAACCAAAACTTCCCACGATGCATATTAAAATTAATAACTCATCTTCTAATTCCAATAAGAGAAAAGAACCTTTGAATATGAACCAAACATATCTTTGGCATCTTAGGCTTGGTCACATTAACCTAAGCAGAATTCAAAGGTTGATAGCTGATGGACCTTTGGGTTAATTAGTGGTGGAGGATCTCGCAACCTGCGAATCTTGCTTGGAGGGTAAGATGACCAAGAGGCCTTTTAATGCCAAGGGGTATAGAGCCAAAGATGTGTTCGAATTGGTTCATTCTGATTTGTGTGGTCCTATGTCTATCCAGGCTAGAGGTGGTTTCGAGTATTTTGTCTCTTTTATAGACGATTACTCGAGATATGGATACATTTACCTAATGCGCCGCAAGTCTGAATGCTTTGACAAGTTCAAAGAATTCACAATTGAAGTGGAGAAACGTCAAGGTAAAAGTATCAAGACACTACGATCTGATCGTGGTGGTGAGTACCTCTTGGGAGAGTTTAGGAACTACTTATCAGAGGTTGGGATTCAATCCCAATTGACTGCACCTGTCACACCCCAGCAGAATGGTGTAGCAGAGCGAAGGAATAGGACTCTTACGGAGATGGTTAGATCGATGATGAGTTATTCTGAGTTGCTAGATTCGTTCAGGGGATATGCTCTAGATACGGTGGTGTACATTCTCAACTTGGTTCCATCTAAATCAATGCTTTCTACTCCCACAGAGTTGTGGACTGGGCGAAAGCCTAGTCTAAGACATATTCATATATGGGGGAGTCTAGCACATGTGCTGAAGGCAGATGCTGGTAAGTTGGAACCTCGAACATAAGTACGCATGTTCGTTGGCTATCCAAGGGGAAAGAAGGGTGGATTGTTTTATAGTCCTAGAGATTAGAGGGTGATCATTAGCACGAACGCAAGATTTCTAGAGGAAGACTATGTGATGAGCCACAAGCCCAAGAGTAAAATTGTTCTGGAGGAGTTAAAAGGGGAAGTCACTTCTTTAGTACCACCGGTACAAGAGGATATACCACATGTCACTGCACCGTGTGTCACAAAGGATACACAGGTGATACCTCGTCGTAGTGGGAGGATTGTGAGACAGCCTGATAGATTCATGTTCTTGGGAGAATCTTCTGATTTAGTCCCTGGCAAACATGAACCTGATCCCTGGATATATGACGAGTCAATCCAAGATATAGATGTAGTATCTTGGCAAAGTGCAATGAATGCTGAGATTGAATCTATGGATTCAAATCAAGTCTGGGAGCTAGTAGAACCACCCGATGGTGTAAAAACCATTGGATGCAAGTGGAACTATAAGAGAAAGAGAGGAATAGATGGTAAGGTTGAGACCTTCAAAGCGAGGCTTGTTGCGAAGGGGTATACTCAGAAAAAGGGTATCGATTATGAGGAGACATTTTCGCTGGTAGCCTTGCATAAGTCTATCGGAATTCTTTTATGCATAGCAGCTAATATGGATTATTAGGTGGGGAAGATGGATGTCAAGACAATTTTTCTTAATGAAAGTCTTGAGGAAAACATCTATATGAAGCAACCAGGGGGATTCATTGCTAAGGGCAAAGAGCTTCTTGTATGTAAGCTTAATCGGTCCATTTATGGATTGAAGCTAGCTTCGAGGTCTTGGAACATCCGCTTTGATGAGGTAATCCAGTCTTATGGATTTATTCAAAGTCCAAATGAGACTTGTGTATACAAGAGATGTGACAGAAATGTTGTGGTATTTCTTGTACTTTACGTAGATGACATTTTTTTGATTGGCAACAATATCAAGGTGTTATCGGACGTAAGGGTATGGTTGTCCAAACAGTTTGATATGAAGGACTTGGGAGATGTGGGACACATCCTTGGGATCAAGGTTATAAGGTATCGTAGGAAATGGATGGTGTGCCTATCCCAAGCTTCATACATAGACACGATTATGGATCGTTTTAGCATGCAGAACTCCAAGAAGGGTTTTCTACCTTTCAGGCATGGAGTTCCTTTATCTAAGGAGATGTGTCCTAGATCATCTGAGGATATAGAGGAGATGAAGGTGATTCCTTATGCTTCGGCAGTAGGAAGCCTCATGTATGCGATGCTATGTACGAGACCAGATATCTGCTTTGCCGTGAGTATGGTCAGCGGATATCAGAGTAATCCAGGATAGGGATATTGGACTGAGGTAAAGCATATATTGAAGTACCTGAGAAGGACTAGGAATTATATGCTGGTTTATCGGGCAGACCAATTGCTCCCTGTGGGTTACACGGATTTCGACTTCCAATCTGATAGGGATAACAACAAGTCTACCTCAGGTTTTGTGTTTACTTTGGGAGGTGGAGCCATTGTATGGAGGACTGTCAAGCAGAAATGTGTGGCAGACTCCACCATGGAAGATGAGTATGTGGCAGCCTCTGAGGCAGCCAAAGAAGTTGTATGGCTCAGGAACTTCCTAATGGACTTGGATGTGATTCCTGGTTTGCCCAGAACTATCATAATTTATTGTGATAATATTGGTGCAGTTGCAAACTCGAAGGAACCATGAGCCCATAAGGCTAGTAAACATATAGAGCGCAAGTACCACCTGATACAAAAAATCGTAAAGAGAGGAGAAGTTACTGTGGCCAAGATTGCATCGGAGGATAACTTGGCAGATCCTTTCACTAAGTCCCTTCCCACGAGAGATTTTGATAGGCATGTAGAGGGAATGGGGATCAGATGTATGGCAGTTTGAGGACATCATAGTCTTTTAGTATAAGTGGGAGATTTTAGAGATGTATACTAAAAAGTCTACCTTTTGTATGAACATCTTTATTTTGAAATAAGAATCACATGATCATTTTTTGCATATTTTTATGGTTATGCAATATTGTCTAATACATTACATTGTAGATAACATGGTGTGTGGAGTCACACGGGAGATCATGTTATCGACTCCTCTTTTTTTTTTTTTTGATGAAGGTAAATATATATATCATCAAAATAGCACACCCATACATGATCCAAGGAGCCTACTCATGTCATATCCGACGAAGTGTCCGATCTGAGTAGAAATCCAGGGCAGAAAGTACATGTGCTCTCATGTGTACCATCACGCTCAATGTACCAACCCTCTCCTGTACTGTGCGGTCAGTCCTCTCTCTCGCATCCTGCTACCAAAGATGGAAGTATGACCACATCCTCTGACTATCGCACGTCCTGTGTCTGAGTGCACCTCATACTGATGCAATCCCTGCCTGGCCTGGTCCTGTGATCAGTTCCATACATCCTATCTGTGTCCTCTCCGTGCCATCTGGTCTCCATCATCCTCCTCCTCTCTAGTGTCGTGACCCCACTTTTAGCAAGTGGTCAGCTATCAACGGATTTGCAGTGTCTTTACCGTGAGGCATTTGCTGCGGACTAGATAGGCCATTCAGGTGGGCCTATTCACCTCTCTAGGCTTTTTGGCAAAGCCTCAGCCATCAACGGATTTGGCATGTCTCTACCACAGCCGTTATCTGTGGACTAGATAGGTCATCATGGTGGACCTATATCTCATCATCCCAAAACAACCGACTATACAAAATAAGACACCTCTCACAATTTTTTTTTTTATTAAAACAAAACCTTAGGGTTAGGGTTTTGGGAACCCTAAACCCTAATGTGCCTACTCCAATTTAGAGTTAGGGTTTGGAAACCCCACCTGGATTTTTTTTTTTTGGAACCCTAAAACCTAAACTGGCAAGACCCCAAAATTGGGGTTAGGGTTTGGAAACCCTATCTTAAACGTTTTTTTTTAACCCTAGGTTAGGGTTTGGGAACCCTAAACCCTAAAATACCAAGACCCCAAAAATGGGGTTAGGGTTTGAAAACCTTATCTGAAACGTTTTTTTTTTCAACCTAGGTTAGGGTTTGCAGTTAGGTTTGGGAACCCTAAACCCTAAAATGCCTAAACCTCAAGATGAAGATAGGGTTTGGGAACCCTATTTGCAACGTTTTTTTTTTAACCTAGGTTAAGGTTTGCAGTTAGGGTTTGGGAACCCTAAACCCTAAAATGCCTAAACCTCAAAATGAAGATAGGGTTTGGGAACCCTATTTGCAACATTTTTTTTTTTTTTTGAAACCTAGGTTAGGGTTTGTAGTTAGGGTTTGGGAACCCTAAACCCTAAAATGCCTAAACCTCAAAATGAAGATAGGGTTTGGGAAACTTTTTTTTTTTTTTTAATATTGCTTGGGATACATCAAGTGCTCTATATACATGCACCTGTATCTTCCTAAATATCCTCTCCTCATCAAACCGAGAATCCTCAAATCTGATCTCATTTCTAGCCCTCTAGACATAATGTACAGTCGCTCCAAGGGCTAGATGTCGTGCTCTCATACCGTCTGAGTCCCCCCGATAATGAAGTCTGAAGATGCGTAGTGCTCGTCTGTACGTGCTCATCTCTGATCGCATCTGCAGCCATCTCCTCACCCGTGCCAATAACAGCCTGACCACATGGCATCTGAAGAATACATGTGCCTGTGTCTCCTCGTCCAGTCTACAAAATGCACATCTCCTGTCCTCCATGTAGCTCACGATCTCCGTAGGTAGGCGCCTCCCATTAGCCAACAACCACAGTGTGAACTGATGGCTTGGCTGGATGTCCCTCTGCCATACAGTCTTAACCCACGCTTTCTTTGGTCTATGCTCTCTGAAATGATCATATGCCTGCCGCACTCCTGCCCCTCTGTTGAACCATGCTGCTAGTGTGTGTGATGCTATAGTGGAGCTACCTGTAATAGCCAGTATACTATCTCTGATGTGCAGAATCATTTTCATCGATGGCAATCCTGTGCCTCACCGCTCGCCTCGATCTTGGACTGCTCGAGGTAATGCTGATGCACCCATCGTATCCATAGTGAGTCTGGCTTGTCCTGTATACGCCATAGAACCTTTGTCAGTAGTGCGAGGTTCCAAGACTTCAAGTCCCTCAAGCCTAGACCACCTTCCTCTTTCAGCCCACATATAGCTGACCATGAGATTGGGGGGTGCTTACTCGTCCACATGAAACCCCGGCATAGGCTATGAATGCGCTCAATAACTCCAGCTGGCAGTGGCAATATGGACATCCAGTAACACTCGACCCCCTGCAGCACCGATGCGATAAGCTGTGCTTTACCTGCATAAGAGAGGCTCTGTCTTGGCCATGCATTGATCCTCCTGGAGAGGCCATCTAGAAGTATCCCATAGTCCGTGATTTTCAGTTTTTTCTAGGCTAATGGGATTCCCAAGTATTTGAAAGGCATCTCTCCCTCCTGGAAGCCGGTAATAGCACATATATGGGCTTTGGTCTGCGCATCTATGCCCGCCATGTAGCAGCTGGATTTGTGCACACTTGTAGTTAGTCCTGCCATCTGTGAAAATTATGCCAAGCAATCAACTAGTCTCCTAACTGAAGGTATGTCTCCCCGTGATAAAAGCAATAGATCATCAGCATATATCAGGTGGGAGATGCCCAAGTGCTCACATGTGGGATGGAATTTGAAATCTGATCCGGTACTTGCCCGTGCCAAGGATCTAGATAAATACTCCATACAAATGCCAAATAAGTAAGGTGAGAGTGGGTCACCTTGTCTAAGTCCTCTGCCCCCATGAAAATGCCCATGTGTATACCCATTGATCACTACCCATGTTATCGACTCCTTGTAAAGTATAAGTAAAGGCTCACAACCGAGATGACTTTGGACAAACCATCGGAATGGTTGTAGTGTGATTTGGTATTGGTTTGTCTTGACGATAGAATCACACTAGTGCACTTTGTGTGTATTGAGTAGTACCGACTTAGAGGTGATTCGATTTATTGCTGACTACATAATCGAATCGGACCTCGAATATTAATTAGTACATGCTCTTAATCCCGATATAATAATGGGCACATATACTTAGTATTCATCTCTTTGATTTACCAATGGGCGAGATTTATAGATTAAATCGATAGGCTCGGTAAGTTGGGAGATGATATTATTTATATGGTGTGCCATTGATTAAAGGAGGAAACCGTGTCCTATATATTAGGATGATGATTTCCCCTTTAGGAGCTCATAAGGTTCATCATGTAAACCCTGCAGGTGGACTTGGTCCGGCATGATTAAAAGGTTGAGTGGTACTACTCATGGAGTTAGATGTTGATTAATTAATGGTCAGTAAATTAATTAATCGACGGACATTCGATATTTTAAACACGGGGAGAAAATGTACAAATAATATATGGAGCCCATATTATCATATGGGGTTTGGTGAGGTAGATCGATGATGATCCTTTAGTGGATTGGATTATCATTAGTGGATCGGACTTTATGTGGGCTTGATCCATGGGTGGTCAAGATCCAACTCCTCCTCATGGTCCCTAATGTATCCTATTAACACCTCATGATGCTTAGATCCAATGGATAGAAAAAAATTCTAAGATCCATAGGTAGAGATTAAATCTCTAAGATTCGACGGTTGAGATTAAATATCTAGATCGGACGATTGAGATTAAACCCCTAAAACCAATGGAGGAGATTAAATCATGACTTATCCCTAACCCTATAAAAGGAGGGCAAGGGGGTTGCCGTGAAGGATGTTGGGTTTCCGGCACCGCGGCGTGTGTGTGTTCGATCATGTTTCGTAAACATGAGCACAGCGGAAGCAATTAAAAATAATAAATCTATATTTACTACAACACACACAACACACGCATGCTATTACAACAAGTGTAGACATAACCGTAAATTAAAATTTGCAATAAAAGAAATTATCTACGTTATACCTTTCGTATGACGTGTAGCGGGAACGACATCAACCAGAACGATCCTCGTAAGAATCGTCTCTATCCGTATCCACGCCGAGCTCCTCGGGATGACTTCGCTAAGTCACAAGCTTCGTCTTCGTACGGGTTATAGCCTCGAGTTGAAGACGACGTGATCGAGAGATGATCACGATCCGAATCCAAATTCGGATCCTAAAATGAGTTCTCAAAACTCGCTTCTCCGGAGAGGTATTCGTCAACCAATTGACGAATCCTTCATCCTCCACCTCAGAGGATTACCGGAGATCAAATCCCCGGTAAGTTAGGCGCTATCAGAGCACTAACCGTCGTCCAAACGACGCTCCGACAACAAAGAAACAAGCTGTCCAGAAAAACTGGACAGCTTTTGGTGGAGGAATAGAGGCCGGCCAAGGAGAGATGGAAGCTCACCTTATCACCGAACCTAGAGGAGATCACCGGAGGGTCGCCGGAGGTTCACCGGCTGAAGCTTGGTCACCGGCAACAAGTTGGACGGCGGCACAAGATGTTGGGCGGCGGCACACTAGGGTTGGCGCCGAAATCCTCCTTCAAGGGGTGGGCGGCAACTCCAAGGGCTAGGGTTTTTTATTAGGGCTTAATTATCCATTAAGCCCTCTTTTATAGAGAACTAATTCTCTTAATGGTTAATGGATCATATCCATAAAGCCCGTTAACCCGCTCCATTAAGATAAGTTAAAATAAACCAAACCATGATGGTTTATTTTAAGTTAAAACGAACCGAACCAATCTTTGGTTCATTCGTTTAATATAAACCAAACCCTTTGGTTTATTCTCATCCATTGGATTAGAACCAAACCATTTTGGTCCATCCATTATGTCTTCATAAGACACGGCCCATCCATGCTTCCATTGCGACTTAAACGATTTCATGCTCGCTTTATGTTTGGTCCAACCAAACATAGTTTCTCTCGGTCTGAGAATCCCATTCTCAAGCTCGTTTTAAATCCTATGGATTACACTCGTTGTGCGTGTGACCAAATAGGTTCTCGGTTTATGTTGGCCGTCTATAATTAACCATTAATTATAGAACGATCATGAGTGGCACCTAGTAGTACATCATGATCCCCAATTAACCGAAAAGATCAACGGTTGATCCAGAACTATTTCTGAAACCCTTCAGTAGCTCGAATTAATCGTGCCCCATTCCCTTCACTCATCTTATACCCACTTGGTTCAGGACATGGTCTATTGTGTCAGTCCCCACTAGGCTGACTACGTCACACCTAGCCCAAGTATCATTTCCTCGTCCTACGGATTCTAGTTACTCCACATGTATCGAAGAGTACCTTACTCTAAACATGTAATGCTTTGCCCAAAGACTTTAGTAACAATCCGACGAGAGGCCATGGGTATACATCTCGCAAGGAGTGGTGAATCCTTTATAGGCTATTCAAACACCTTCGATCACTTCGACTTATACCCAATCATCCCGGGTCCACATCTCCTCAGAGATGTTTGCTTAAGATGTCAAAGCATAAGTATCCATGATCAAGATGACTTGAATACCACAAATCAAAAGAACATCGCACTTAAGCCACAGTAAGAACTTCATTGACATATCTATATATGCAGAGAACCATATGAAGTCTTACGACTGGTCACTCCAATGAACTAGTTACCATAACTAGCATCCACGATTAACTCCGGACATCACAATGTCTCCAGCCAGTGAGAATCAGCTGCTTGGATACACCAAGGAGTATACCTCGTGCTAGTCTCGACAGAATTTATGGTGTCCAAATCCATCAATTCATCGACTAGGGATAATTCCGATACATCACAATTACACATGTAGAGATACTCACTAGTTGTGATCCAATCACAAATTTATGCATGGAATCGATTTGGACATTCAGTAAATGAGTTTAAGATCCAATCAAATACATAAACATGTATACTCAAATAGTGAATCTTCATTTATCATATAAATGGTTCATACATAAGGCGATTGCCTTAGGACATCTCTCATATATTACTAACAGACTCCACTTGGCCTAATGCCAATCGCTACAGATCCAATACCATAAGCTAACATGACCCTCAAACTTATTTGAGGTAATGCCTTAGTCAAAGGATCCGCCAAGTTCCTTTCAAAGGGGAATTTTCTCGATTTGTATTTCGCTCCTACCGATGATCTCTCGATAAGATGATAGCGCACATGTTTGGATCATCGATGAGACCACATCAAGTTCATAGATGAACTACTTGATCCAAACCGCTTCCTTTGCTGCTTCCAAAGCTGCAACGTATTCTGCCTTAGTGGCAGAATCCGCTATAGTGTCAAGCTTGGAACCTTTCCAACTTATTGCACCTCCATTCTAGGTGAATACATACCTGCACAAGACATGGAATCATCCTTGTCTCCGTCGAGTCGCATCCGATACCCACGTGATCACCATGTACCCTTCTCCATATATTAGAACACATCCTTAGTTCTTCTCAAGTACTTAAGGATCGCCTTAATACCGCCAATGATCCATTCCTCGATCGGATCGTATCTCGCCGTGACACTCGTGAGCATACGATACATCGGGCCTCGTGCATAACACATAGCATACATGATAGATCCTATCATGGATGCATAGGGAATCTTACTCATGCAAATCCTCTCGCCTTCGTGCGCACACATAGACTTCGAAAGGTGTACCCTATGCCCGATGGGTAGGAAACCTTTCTTGGATTCCGACATGCTAAACCTCTTTAGCACTCTGGCCTATATATGTAGACTACGAAAGACCAAGCAACCGCTTTCGATCTATCTCTATAGATCTTAATCCCGAGGATGTAGGTTGCTTCTCCTGTGTCTTTCATGGAGAATGTCTTGATAACCAAACCTTCAATCGATCAGTAAGATTGAAACATCGCTTCCTATAAGTAGTATGTCATCGACATACAATACTAGGAATACGATCGCACTCCCACTAACCTTCTTGTACACACAAGGTTCGCTCGATTTTGTGAGAAATCAAACTTTTGATTGTCTCATCAAAACGGATATTCCAGCCTCGGATGCTTGCTTCAATCCATAAATGGACCGTCGCAATTTGCATACCTTGGTTTTATCAACCGATGTGAAACCTCAGTCGTATCATATACACGCCTCGAGCTGTGTTTCCATTAAGGAAAGCCGTTTTCACATCCATCCGCCATATCTCATAATCATAATGAGCCGCTATGGCCAGAGCATCCGAATGGATTTAAGATAGCTACAAAGAATAGGTTTCGCCATAATCAACACCTTGCTTTTGACGATATCCTTTCGCCACCAATCTAGCCTTATAGGTAATCACATTACTATCCATGTCGGTTTTCTTCTTGAAACCCACTTGCACCCTATAGGCTTTATCCTTCAGTGGGTCAACCAAGTTCCAAACTTGGTTTTCATACATGGAATCCATTTCACTTCATGGCACCAAGCCACTTATCCCTTTCTCAACTTGTCAAGACTTCTTCATAACGTAGGCTCTCATCATCAATGAGTAACACGCTGCTCGATTCACTTACGAAATCCATATCTCTCGTGAATATTGGTTCTACCAGATCTACGAAGATGTGGTGTTACAATAGGTCCAGTCGATTATTCATCACTGAGTTGTCGGCTGTTGTGCTTCACCAGGTATCTCATCAATGTCTATTTGAGTCTCTCGAGCCTCCTCAAGCTCGACGACACTCCCACTGTTTTCTTGCAAGAGAAACTCTTTCTCTAGAAACACAGCATGCCTTGAAACAAACACCTTTTGTTCCACAGGATGATAGAATTGGTAACCCCTTGTTTCCTTAGGGTATCCAATAAATAGACATTTATCAGACTTAGCATCCAATTTTTCTGATACAGTCCGCTTCACATAAGCAGGACAACCCCATATCTTCAAGTAAGATACATGAGGTTTCTTACTATTCCATATCTCATATGGAGTAGTTGAGACTACCTTGGTAGGCATTCTGTTTAACAAGTAAACAACTGTCTGAAGTGCATAGCCCCAAAAGGACTTGGGAAGAGTTGCATGATTCATCATTGACCTGACCATGTCCAACAAGGTCCGGTTACGCCTCTCAGATACACCATTATGCTGTGGTGTATAGGGCGGAGTCCATTGAGACAATATGCCATTGTCTCTTAGATAATCAAGAAACTCTTGACTTAAGTATTCACCACCTCGATCCGATCGAAGTATTTTAATACTCTTGTCATGTTGTTTCTCTACTTCATTTATGAATTCTTTGAACCTTTCAAAGGCTTCAGACTTGTGTTTCATCAAGAACACTACCCAAACCGTGAGTGATCATCGGTGAAGGTAATGAAGTAGCTATAGCCTCCTAAAGCTTGAGTTGACATGGGTCCACATACATCAAGATGTATTAGACCTAGTAACTCTCCCACTGCTCACCTTTTCCAAAGAGGTAACTTAGTCATCTTGCCTTTTAAGCATGATTCGCATGTATCGTATGAATCCAATTCAACGATTCCGCAATTCCACATCGTGTAATTCGACATGCGCTTTCTTGCTTATATGGCCAAGACGACAATGCCACATATAGGAGTCTATTTGATTATCCTTTCGAGCACGCGTGTTGCTCGCTTCGATATTGAAAATGTCACTGGATACGTCCAACGTATAAACACCATTGCTTAAAGTTCCAGTCCCATAAAGAACTCCATTCAAAGTTATGTAACAACAATTGTTACTAAAAGTCCAATGGTACCCATTTCTATTTAAACAAGAAATAGAAATGATGTTCTTTATCAACGAAGGAACATAAAAGCAATTGTCCAGTTCTAAGACAAGTCCTACAGGGAGTTCAAACAACAAATACGCTCGATGGCGAGTGCAAAGAACCGCTTCCATTCCCAACACGAAATTTGACTCTTCCTCGACGAAGTCTTCTTCTATTCCTTAGCCCATGTATGTCATTACATATATGTGAGCCACACCCAAGATCAAATACCCAAGTGTCTGAGGAAATAGAATGACAATCAATAAAGAAGATTTCTGAAGAAGATGGGGCATCCGATGCCTTATCCTTCTTCATGGACTCAAGATAAATCTTGCACTTTCTTCGCAAATGTCTCTCCTTGCCATAATGATGGCAAGTTTCCTTTTGTGCTAGTTCTACCTTCTTAGCCCTTCTCTTCTTTCCCTTCTACTGTTCCTTTGACTTCCTCTTAGAACCTTTCTTCGAGGAATCAACTAACAACACCGTCCCCAGCTCATGCTTCTCAGAAGACTCCACAGTCTTCAGCATATTGAGCAGTACCACAGAAGAACCTCCTAGCATCTCAGAGGTGAAGAGGAGCTTTGAGACTTCGAACCTTTCGAATCTCACTTGCTCATCAACCAACTCACAAAGATGAAGGACTACGATATGAGCATCCATATGCTCATGCTGCTTTCGTAGCTTGGGTTCCATCGTGGCAAGCATGATGCAACCCATTTGTTCAGAATCACTCACATGTTTCTGATAGGCCAACAATTGGTCCAGAGTTGCATTGTCACTAGGATGGGCGGGAAGAGGCGCTTCGAGGACATACGCAAGCTTTTCCACCTTGAGAACAATTCTCAAGTTTTTAAGCTAGTCCAAGAAGTTCGGCCCAGTCAATTTATTTGAATCCAAAATGGAACGCAAATTCAAACACATCATGATCAATATATTAACTTAGAAATACAAAACGAGCATATATGTGAAAGATGATTTTAAAATGCATCAATATACATTTATAAATCCCATTTATTTTTCGAATTTCAAAAACCCCAAAATCACTTCGGGAGATCGTAGGTCCATCTCCGAATGGGCTGATATCCATCATAGTTATGAACAACCTTGGAGAGAGTCCAACAAGCCATTCATAACTACGACGGTAGGTATCAACTATACCGATTGCATATCACGTATATGCAACTATCACAATGTGCTATCAACTAATTGAATGTTCACACATACATCGGGTTGTTAACACATTAACAAGTATGCATCATATGCATAGCACCCAACTTCACCTCCCTTTACATCGACCTTGGAGAGAGTCCAACAAGCCGATGCTCCAGGTTAAAGCCAACCCATTAATCAGGACATAGTTTTAATATGGTTAGAGCGCATTCAACCAATTAGCCCAGCTTGGAGAGAGTCCAACAACCAAAGCTAACGATTGACCTCTGACTCTTACCATATTAGTATTAAACTATTCCATGGTTTGAACATATTCAGGTTCGAGCCGGGCTTGGAGAGAGTCCAACAACCCAAACAAGAAACAGAACTCTGGTTCTAACCATATTAATGGAAGGTGTAGGCTTTACTATTGATTAAGGCTTTTTATGTCTCATCCTCTTTGCATGCAAATAACTATTATCTACATGGCATTGCATACATGGCATACATCTACATGTCACGACACGCATGGCATAATGTTATGCATCTAATGCAATTACATGGCATACAATTATGTCATGTATATAATTTCCTTATATGTCATAACTATTTATGGAAATAAAATATGTTTAAGATTTGATTCTCCAAATCAAATCATAATTAAATTAGGAAACAAATTTCAAAATCTAATCACATATTTTATTCATGGAATTATTTGATTAAGGAAAATCTATTTAGGAAACCAATTTCCTAAATCATTAAAACTACTTATGGAAATAAAATATTTTAAGATTTGATTTCGCAAATCAAATCATGATTAAATTAGGAAATAAATTTTCAGAATCTAATCAAATATTTTATTTATGGAAAATATCAATTTCCATAAATACTTCCAACTTTCCAAAAGTGGAAGATTTCCATAAATACTATTAGACTTTCCAAAATTGAAAAATTTCCATAAATACTTCTAAATTTCCAAAATTAGAAAATTTCCAGAAATACATTATGACTATCGCAAAACCATTTTTATGATTATGTCGAAACACAACCTGGGCTCTGATACCACTGTTGGGTTTCCGGCACCGCGGCGTGTGTGTGTTCAATCATGTTTCGTAAACTTGAGCACAGCGGAAGCAATTAAAAATAATAAATCTATATTTATTACAACACACACAACACACGCATGCTATTACAACAAGTGTAGACATAACCGTAAATTAAAATTTGCAATAAAAGAAATTATCTACGTTATACCTTTCGTATGACGTGTAGCGGGAACGGTATCAACCGGAACGATCCTCGTAAGAATCGTCTCTATCCGTATCCACGCCGAGCTCCTCGGGATGACTTCGCTAAGTCACGAGCTTCGTCTTCATACGGGTTACTAGCCCCGTGTTGAAGACGACGTGATCGAGAGATGATCACGATCCGAATCCAAATTCGGATCCTAAAACGAGTTCTCAAAACTCGCTTCTCCGGAGAGGTATTCGTCAACCAATTGACGAATCCTTCGTCCTCCACCTCAGAGGATTACCGGAGATCAAATCCCCGGTAAGTTAGGCGCTATCGGAGCACTAACCGTCGTCCAAACGACGCTCCGAGAACAAAGAAACAAGCTGTCCAGAAAAACTGGACAGCTTTTGGTGGAGGAATAGAGGCCGGCCAAGGAGAGATGGAAGCTCACCTTATCACCGAACCTAGAGGAGATGACCGGAGGGTCGCCGGAGGTTCACCGGCTGAAGCTTGGTCGCCGGCAACAAGTTGGACGGCGGAACAAGAGGTTGGGCGGCGGCACACTAGGGTTGGCGCCGAAATCCTCCTTCAAGGGGTGGGCGACAACTCCAAGGGCTAGGGTTTTTGATTAGGGCTTAATTATCCATTAAGCCCTCTTTTATAGAGAACTAATTCTCTTAATGGTTAATGGATCATATCCATAAAGCCCGTTAACCCGCTCCATTAAGATAAGTTAAAATAAACCAAACCATGATGGTTTATTTTAAGTTAAAACGAACCGAACCAATCTTTGGTTCATTCGTTTAATATAAACCAAACCCTTTGGTTTATTCTCATCCATTGGATTAGAACCAAACCATTTTGGTCCATCCATTATGTCTTCATAAGACACGGTCCATCCACGCTTCCATTGCGACTGAAACAATTTCATGCTCGCTTTATGTTTGGTCCAACCAAACATAGTTTCTCTCGGTCTGAGAATCCCATTCTCAAGCTCGTTTTAAATCCTTTGGATTACACTCGTTGTGCGTGTGACCAAATAGGTTCTCGGTTTATGTTGGCCGTCTATAATTAACCATTAATTATAGAACGATCATGAGTGGCACCTAGTAGTACATCATGATCCCCAATTAACCGAAAAGATCAACGGTTGATCCAGAACTATTTCTGAAACCCTTCAGTAGCTCGAATTAATCGTGCCCCATTCCCTTCACTCATCTTATACCCACTTGGTTCAGGACATGGTCTATTGTGTCAGTCCCCACTAGGATGACTACGACACACCTAGCCCAATTATCATTTCCTCGTCCTACGGATTCTAGTTACTCCACATGTATCGAAGAGTACCTTACTCTAAACATGTAATGCTTTGGCCAATGACTTTAGTAACAATCCGACGAGAGGCCATGGGTATACATCTCCTCGCAAGGAGTGGTGAATCCTTTATAGGCTATTCAAACACCTTCGATCACTTCGACTTATACCCAATCATCCCGGGTCCACATCTCCTCAGAGATGTTTGCTTAAGATGTCAAAGCATAAGTCTCCATGATCAAGATGACTTGAATACCGCAAGTCAAAGGAACATCGCACTTAAGCCACAGTAAGAACTTCATTGACATATCTATATATGCAGAGAACCATATGAAGTCTTACGGCTGGTCACTCCAATGAACTAGTTACCATAACTAGCATCCACGATTAACTCCGGACATCACAATGTCTCCAGCCAGTGAGAATCAGCTGCTTGGATACACAAAGGAGTATACCTCGTGCTAGTCTCGACAGAATTTATGGTGTCCAAATCCATCAATTCATCGACTAGGGATAATTCCGATACATCACAATTACACATGTAGAGATACTCACTAGTTGTGATCCAATCACAAATTCTCTCATGCTGTGAATCGTATCGTGGACATTCAGTAATTGAGTTTAAGATCCAATCAAATACATAAAATATGTATACTCAAATAGTGAATCTTCATTTATCATATAAATGGTTCATACATAAGGCGATTGCCTTAGGACATCTCTCATATATTACTAACAAAGGATATCTAAGAGGGATAGGGTTTTCGGTGGCAAGAGAGGAATCCTAGTTGAGATAGGATTAGGGCTAAGGTTTGGAGGCTTGGGCGGCACCAAATAAGGAAGGTTTTCCTTTCTTCTTCTTCCTTCATTGGCCGGTGTCCAGCAGCTTTTCCACCCCCTTTCCAACCTTGCCTGGTTGCCAAAGCTTCTCTTCTCCTTCTTCTTAGGTGGTGGAAACAAGATATAGGGCTTTCCCTTGGTGTCTTGGCCGGATTCCACCACAAACTCCTCCTCCTAGTTGGTCGACGGCAAGGATTCTATTTATTCCTTGTTGGTTGGTTTTAGGGAGGAGAAGAACCTTGTTTCTATTCTTCCTCTTGCTTTGGAAGAGCAAGGAAGGAAGATTTGCGATCTAGGAGCTTTGAATTTTGGTAGAGCATCGCCCACACGACGTCCGAAAGGAGGAAGGTCATACATAAGAAGATCGAAAGGTATATCGATTCTCTAATCTTTATATGTTACATGTTTGTATTTGTTTTTCAATTATGAGCAAGATATAAATCTGTATATGGCTAAATAATACTTGGATCCCGAGCATAAATACAAAAACCGGCGATCCGGACATCGTCTATTCCGTGGCTACTCGTAAAATAGAGGATGGTCGCTTGAACAACGACTTTCTTCAAGTGACCTCTATTGGGTTTCCGGCACCGCGGCGTGTGTGTGTTCGATCATGTTTCGTAAACATGAACACAGCGGAAGCAATAAAAATAATAAATCTACATTTATTACAACACACGCATGCATATTACAACAAGTGTAGACATAACCGTAAATTTAAATTTGCAATAAAAGAAAATTTATCTACGTTATACCTTTCGTATGACGTGTAGGGGGAACGGCATCAACCGGAACGATCCTCGCTAGATTCGTCTCTATCCGTATCCACGCCGAGTTCCTCGGGATGACTTCGCTAAGCCACGAGCTTCGTCTTCGTACGGGTTACTAGCCTCGTGTTGAAGACGACGTGATCGAGAGATGATCACGATCCGAATCAAAATTCGGATCCTAATACGAGTTCTCAAAACTCGCTTCTCCGGAGAGGTATTCACAACCAATTGATGACTCTTCATCCTCCACCTCAGAGATTACGGAGATCGAATCCCATAAGTTAGCGCTGTCGGAGCTCTAACCGTCGTCAAGCAGCGCTCAGCGAGAGGAGAAAAGCTGTCAGAAAACTGGACAGCTTGGTGGAGAGATAGCGCCCGGCCAAAACAAAGGAGCCAAGTGCTCACCTTTTCACGAGGCCTAGGAAGATCACGAGGAGGGAGGATCACGGCTGAAGCTTGGGCCCGGCAAGGAGCTTGGGCACAAGGTGAGGTAGTGGCGGCAACTTTAGGGGTTAGGCGCCGAAACTTATAGAGAACTAATTCTCTTAATGGTTATTGGATCATAACCATTAGGCCCTTTAACCCGCTCCATTAAGATAAGTTAAAATAAACCAAACCATGATGATTTATTTTAAGTTAAAACGAACCGAACCAACTTTTGGTTCATTCGTTTAAAATAAACCAAACCCTTTGGTTTATTCTCCTCCATTGGATTAGAACCAAATCATTTTGGTTCATCCATTACGTCTTCATAAGACTCGGCCCATCCACACTTCCATTGCGACTGAAACGATTTCATGCTCGCTTTATGTTTGGTCCAACCAAACCTAGTTTCTCTCGGTCTGAGAATCTCATTCTCAAGCTCGTTTTAAATCGTTTGGATTACGCTCGTTGTGCGTGTTAGGGCAATCTCTTGCCGTGATATGGTTTTGATGGTGTGGCAAAGGGTTTAAGTTAGTTTGATATGTTGATTTGATATGTGCGTTGAAGTCGTGCAGGACTTAGTAATTCGCACATGGAGCCATGACGAGTTTCACATCTCATGACTCGTGCCTTGAGTCGGTGAAGGATAGCTTTGCGGAAGCCGTGCGCTTGGAGCATCCGAGGGACCGCCGGACGAGGATCTTGGAGTGAAGCCAGAGGAAGTAGACTTCGAGGCAAGAGACGCGAAGGAGCATTGCAGAGCCGTGCGCCTGATGCTGCCGAGGGACGTGGCCGCGAACGAAGAGAACTTCAAAGGCGAGGGACTCCGAGGGATGAGAGTGAGCGATTGTAACCCGGGAAGGGTAGCTCTTAGGTGAAACTTGGCCATTTGGCCAAGTGTCGGATGAGTTTTTCCAACACCAGTCGACTGTCATGTCATGGCAGTCGACTGCTCTGAGTCGATGGGTCGATCGACTGGTCTAATGTGGCTAAATCAAGTTGATCGACCGAGCCGATAGGATAATCGATGGATCGATCGGACTGGCCGATCGATTCACCGCGCACGAATGGAGTCGACCTCATTGAGGACTCGACTGGTTGACATCAGTCGACTGATGGGTGCCATCACGATCGATGCGCTCGTTGGATAGTATCCAACGTGGAAAGCGACCGTTATTGGGCAACGGCTACAGCACCAGTCGACTGATGGGTGCGATTAGTCGACTGATCCTGTGTCAACGGGAAGAAACCCTCTTCCTCTATAAAAAGGAAGGGGGTAAGGCTTTGGGAGGCTAATGCTTACACTCTAATACTCTCCCAAAGTTCTCTAAAGCTTTCCATCCTCTTACCCAAGCTTATTTTCATTATATTTGTAAGAGGAGTGTTGTTGTAAAGAGGTTACCTCCACCTAGCTTTGTGCAAAGGAGAGATCTAGTGGATAGATTGCGGAGTGATTCACCGTGGACGAATCGGACCGTGGATTAGTGGCGTAGCCGTGAACCACATTTCATATCCGTGTTTGTGTTGTCTTTGTTTTATTTCTATTTGCTTGTCTTAGTTTATTGCTTCCGCTTGCGCTAACATTTTCATAGACGAGCAAAATACGACATCCAATGAACGAGGGCTATTCACCCCCCTCTAGCCGGCCAATCGATCCCCTACAAGTGGTATCAGAGCCAAGGAAAGTTTGTCGAGGACTAACCGCCACAACAAGCAACATTCAAAATGGCCGGCTCAAACATCCACCCACCGAAGTTCGACGGCGAATTCTCTTGGTGGAAAAAGAGAATGGAGGTATTCTTCGAGACCGATTTTGATATTATGCTAATAATGGAAAATGGGTTCGAGTTGCCTAGGGATGAAAAGGGTGAACAAATCGAAAAATCACGATGGACTAAGAAGCAAAGAGAGGAGCACCTTGCGGACTCAAAGGCAAAACATCATCTTTTCAATGTGCTCCCCCAACAAGAGATCAACCGGATCGGAGAATGTGCTAGCGCCAAAGAGATGTGGGAGAAGCTTATAGAACTCCATGAAGGCACATCCGAGGCCAAGCTAGCAAGGAGAGACCTCCTCCGCTCCCAACTATCCAATATAAAACTAGAAAAGGGAGAAAAGGTAACCTCACTACACTCTAGGTTTAAAGAAATTTTAATTGGGCTAATAAGTGTAGGTGAGAAGCTATCAAACCGGGACATGATCATGAAGGCTATAGATGCCTTTCCCCGGTCCTCAAAGTGGAGCTCCATGGTGGATTCGTTCTACATCTCCAAGAACTTGGAAGTAAGTACCTTGGAGGAATTTTTCTCAACAATGGAGCTTCACGAAAATAGGCTTGAAGGAATACAAGAGGAGCCTAGAATTCAACCCTCAAGAGGAGTAGCCTTGATGGCAAACAAAGGGAAGAAGAAGATCGAAGTCCCCTCCTCCTCCGATGATGAAGCCTCTACCTCCTCCATGGATAGTACGGAAGAAGCCTACATGGTAAGGAAGGTAAGGCGTGCATTTAAGAATTTTAGATTTGATAAATCTCATGATAGGAATAGAAGACCAAGGGAGAAGGTCATATGCTATAATTGCCAAGGAGAGGGACATATAAGGGATAATTGTACCCTCTTAAACAAGAGCAAGGAAGATAAGAAAAAGAAAGAAGAAAAGAGGAAGAAGAAGGGGAGCAAGAAAAAGGAAGAAGAAAAGAAGGCAAAAGGAAGAGGGAAGGCCATGGCACTCAAAGCCAAGACATGGGATGACCTTGCCTCTTCATCCTCATCCGAAGAAGAAGAGCATGTCTACTCCAACCTAGCACTAATGGCTCTTCATGACTCGGATTGTTCCTCCTCCTCAAATGAAGAATCAAGCACAAGTGGGGAGAGCTCAAATGAAGGGGGAGCTTCTATATCCTGCTCATCCGAAGAAGAAGAAGAAGAAGACATGGAAACTATGGTAACGAATGCTTCTCCTAAGAAAATAGTTTCCATAATTTCTAGTTTAACTAAGGAGTTATTTGGCATGAAAAAGAAAAATAAAAGCATGCTTAGTCAAATTAAGGAATTAGAACAAAAGCTAGAAAATGCATGCTTAAATGATAACGTTTCTTCTTGCCATGATGATGCATGCTCACATGACTATATGCCTTTGGATGTTAATGATGCATGCATAGAGGAAAATAGGGCTTTAAGGGAAAAGGTTGATTATTTAACAAAAGCCCTAGAGAAATTCACTATTGGCTCCAACACATTAAATATGATCATAGGGAGCCAAAGAGCAAGTTTTAACAAAAAAGGCCTAGGATATAAGGAAAAGAAAAATGAAAAGGCCTACAAATGCCTAATAGCTAGGGGACAAAATAAAAAGAAAGTAATTGCTAGAAAATGGATCCCCAAGGAATATCTAGTGAACCCAATAGGAAAGAACTTATTTTGGGTTCCAAAATCCATCCGTAAGGGTTAGGATAACCCCTAGGGTAGTCAACCATATGCAATTGACCTATATCATATTTTGGTTGACTTTGGATGGCGGGACAACATTTTTTTTTAGATAGTGTTGGGTGATGATAACGTGCCCATAAATAGATAATAATGCTTAAATCATGATGATTAATGTAATTGCTATGAATGTTTGCAATCATGATTTATGTTTTTTAAATTTGGCACGTTATCATAAGAAATAGGTTTGAATCATGCTTTGGGTAATACTTTGTTTGTTATCATCATATAATACCTAATGCATGACTATTATTTAATGAATACATGAGTTTCATGATCATAATGTGAAATTAATTCATATATGTCATTATGATCATGTAGGATGTTAGGTTGACACTTAACCATGATAGAATTGCATGGACATATTGGTTAAGTATATACAAATACCCCCTAGGATGCATCTCACACTCACCATAGGCTACCTTGATTGAAAACTTAGCATGAGTGAGATGTTAGGATGATACAAATGTTCACTAATGCCTATGGCATTTAGATGGTCATTTAAAGTATCAAAATAGCAATAATAGACCAATGATTGGGAAGGCTTATGTTTAATTCATAGACATATTGCCCAAAGATCATGGTTGGATATTTCATATGTTTTCAAAACAATTTCTTAATTTAAAATATATGTATTCATGTTTTAAAACAATTGGATGCAAGACTAGGTGTTAAAATGGATACTCTTATGATCAAAAACCTAGTAGTTTTTAAAGCTTTTGGATTTTTGGCAAATACGTGGAAATATAATGATTTTTCATGAAAACATATTTTTCACTCATAGATATACTTAAAAGAAATGTGCTCCCAAAATTTCATGATTTTTTGAATTTTTTGGAATTTTTAATGCATTTAAATTGATCCGAAAATCGAAAATCCCGAATTCACGTGTCACCGACCGGTATCGAACCAATCGATGATGGCTGAATATCGAGAAAGAAGGCTGAATTCCAATTTTAAATCAACTTGTGGTATTTTCTTTCTATTAGACTTGATGCCATGTGTTCTTAACTTAGTAATAATCCTTTTGATGGTGTCAAAGGGGGAGAAAATATTATGTTTAAGTTAATTATAAAAGGGGGAGAAATTTATGATAGGGAGAAATTTACATAGAGAGTTTCATGGATTAAGGGGGAGTTGCATGTTGCTATATCATGATTATGTTTACATGCTTTCTTTCCTTTAAAATTTATATCAAATGTTTTTACCTAACTTAAACGGATTGTCACACATCAAAAAGGGGGAGATTGTTAGGGCAATCTCTTGCCGTGATATGGTTTTGATGGTGTGGCAAAGGGTTTAAGTTAGTTTGATATGTTGATTTGATATGTGCATTGAAGTCGTGCAGGACTTAGTAATTCGCACATGGAGCCATGGCGAGTTTCACATCTCATGACTCGTGCCTTGAGTCGGTGAAGGATAACTTTGCGGAAGCCGTGCGCTTGGAGCATCCGAGGGACCGCCGGACGAGGAGCTTGGAGTGAAGCCGGAGGAAGTAGACTTCGAGGCAAGAGACACAAAGGAGCATTGCAGAGCCATGCGCCTGATGCTGTCGAGGGACGTGGCCGTGAACGAATAGAACTTCAAAGGCGAGGGACTCCGAGGGATGAGAGTGAGCGATTGTAACCCGGGAAGGGTAGCTCTTAGGTGAAACTTGGCCATTTGGCCAAGTGTCGGATGAGTTCGCCATGTCGATCGCTCCGAGTCGATGGGTCGATCGACCGGGTCTAATGTGGTCAACTGTTGATCACCGATCGCCAAAGATAGGCATGATCGATGGTTGATCACCGACTGCCAAGGGACGGTAGTCGACTGATGTCACTGTGCACGGGCACAGAATGGAGTCGACCTCGTTGAGGACTCGACTGGTTGACATCAGTCGACTGATGGGTGCCATCAGTCGACTGATGCCAGTACCGTTGGATAGTATCCAACGTGGAAAGCGGCCGTTATTGGGCAACGGCTACAGCACCAGTCGACTGATGGGTGTCATCAGTCGACTGATCCTGTGTCAACGGGAAGAAACCCTCATCCTCTATAAAAAGGAAGGGGGTAAGGCTTTGGGAGGCTAATGTTTACACTCTAACACTCTCCCAAAGTTCCCTAAAGCTTTCCATCCTCTTACCCAAGCTTATTTTCATTATATTTGTAAGAGGAGTGTTGTTGTAAAGAGGTTATCTCCACCTAGCTTTGTGCAAAGGAGAGATCTAGTGGATAGATTGCGGAGTGATTCACCGTGGACGAATCGGACCGTGGATTAGCGGCGTAGCTGTGAACCACGTTACATCTCCGCATTTGTATTGTCTTTGTTTTATTTCTATTTGCTTGTCTTAGTTTATTGCTTCCGCTTGCGCTAACGTTTTCATAGACGAGCAAAATACGACATCCAACGAATGAGGGCTATTCACCCCCCTCTAGCCGGCCAATCGATCCCCTACAGTGTGTGTGACCAAATAGGTTCTCAGTTTATGTTGGCCGTCTATAATTAACCATTAATTATAGAACGATCATGAGTGGCACCTAGTAGTACATCATGATCCCCAATTAACCGAAAATATCAACGGTTGATCCAGAACTATTTCTTAAACCCTTCAGCAGCTCGAATGATTCGTGCCCCATTCCCTTCACTCATCTTATACCCACTTGGTTCAGGACATGGTCTATTGTGTCAGTCCCCACTAGGCTGACTACGTCACACCTAGCCCAAGTATCCTTTCCTCGTCCTACGGATTCTAGTTACTCCACATGTATCGAAGAGTACCTTACTCTAAACATGTAATGCATTCGCCAAAGTCTTTAGTAACAATCCGATGAGAGGCCATGGGTATACATCTCCTCACAAGGAGTGGTGAATCCTTTATAGGCTATTCAAACACCTTCGATCACTTCGACTTATACCCAATCATCCCGGGTCCACATCTCCTTAGAGATGCTTGCTTAAGCTGTCAAAGCATAAGTCTCTATGATCAAGATCACTTGAATACCGCAAGTCAAAGGAACATCGCACTTAAGCCACAGTAAGAACTTCATTGACATATCTATATATGCAGAGAACCATATGAAGTCTTATGGTTGGTCACTCCAATGAACTAGTTACCATAACTAGCATCCACGATTAACTCCGGACATCACTATGTCTCCAGCCAGTGAGAATCAACTGCTTGGATACACCAAGAAGTATACCTCGTGCTAGTCTCGACAGAATTGATGGTGTCCAAATCCATCAATTTATTGACTAGGGATAATTTCGATACATCACAATTACACATGTAGAGATACTCACTAGTTGTGATCCAATCACAAATTATCTCATTCTGTGAATCGTATCGTGGATATTCAGTAAATGAGTTTAAGATCCAATCAAATACATAAAACATGTATACTCAAATAGTGAATCTTCATTTATCATATAAATGGTTCATACATAAGGCGATTGTCTTAGGACATCTCTCATATATTACTAACAGACTCCCACTTGTCCTAATGCCAATCGCTACGGTATCCAATACCATAAGCTCGAACATGACCCTCAAACTTATTTTGAGGTAATGCCTTAGTCAAGGGATCCGCTAGGTTCCTTTCAGTGGGAATTTTCTCGATTTGTATTTCGTTCCTACTGATGATCTCTTTGATAAGATGATAGCGGCGAAGCACATGTTTGGATCGTTGATGAGACCTTGGCTCTTTCGCCTATGCAATTGCTCCATTGTTGTCGCAGTAGACCGATATTGCTTCAACAATGGCCGGAATCACACCAAGTTCATGAACAAACTTCTTGATCCAAACCATTTCCTTTGCTGCTTCCGAAGATGCAATGTATTCTGCCATAGTGGTAGAATCCGCTACAGTCTCTTGTTTGGAACTTTTCCAACTCACTGCGCCCCCATTCAAGGTGAACACGTATCCAGACTGAGACCTGTAATCATCCTTGTCTGTCTGGAAGCTGGCATCCGTATACCCGCGTATCACCATGTCCCTTTCTCCATATATTAGGAACACATCCTTAGTTCTTCTCAAGTACTTAAGGATCGTCTTAACAGCCGCCCAATGATCAATTCCCGGATCGGACTGGTATCTGCTCGTGACACTCAGAGCGTACGATACATCGGGCCTTTTACATAACATAGCATACATGATAGATCCTATTGCGGATGCATAGGGAATCTTACTCATGCAAATCCTCTCGTCTTCTGTGTGCGGACACATAGACTTCGAAAGGTGTACCCCATGCCTGATGGGTAAGAAACCTTTCTTGGATTCCGACATGCTAAACCTCTTTAGCACTCGGTCTATATATGTAGACTGCGAAAGACCAAGCAACCGTTTCGATCTATCTCTATAGATCTTAATCCCGAGGATGTAGGTTGATTCTCCCAGGTCTTTTATGGAGAATGTCTTGGATAACCAATCCTTCACTGACTGTAAGATTGAAACATCGTTTCCTATAAGTAGTATGTCATCGACATACAATACTAGGAACACGACTGCACTCCCACTAACCTTCTTGTACACACAAGGTTCGTCTGGATATTGTGAGAAATCAAAATTTTTGATTGTCTCATGAAAACGGATATTCCAGCTCCTGGATGCTTGCTTCAATCCATAAATGGACCGTCGCAATTTGCATACCTTGGTTTTATCAACCGATGTGAAACCCTCAGGCTGTATCATATACACGTCCTCGAGCAGGTTTCCATTAAGGAAAGCTATTTTCACATCCATCTGTCATATCTCATAATCATAATGAGCCGCTATGGCCAGGAGCATCCGAATGGATTTAAGCATATCTACAGGCGAATAGGTTTCGTCATAATCAACACCTTGTTTTTGACGATATCCTTTCGCCACCAATCTAGCCTTATAGGTAATCACATTACCATCCATGTCGGTTTTCTTCTTGAAAACCCACTTGCACCCTATATGCTTTATCCCTTCAGGTGGGTTAACCAAGTTCCAAACTTGGTTTTCATACATGGAATCCATTTCCGACTTCATGGCACCAAGCCACTTATCCCTTTCTGAACTTGTCAGCACTTCTTCATAACTGGTAGGCTCCTCATCATCAATGAGTAACACGTCGTTCGATTCACTTACGAGAAATCCATATCTCTCAGGAATATTGCGTGTTCTACCAGATCTACGAAGATGTGGTGTTACAATAGGTCTAGCCGATTGCTCATCACAATGAGTTATCGGTTGTTGTGCTTCACCAGGTATCTCATCAATGTCTATTTGAGTCTCTCGAGCCTCCTCAAGCTCGACGACACTCCCACTGTTTTCTTGCAAGAGAAACTCTTTCTCTAGAAACACAGAATGCCTTGAAACAAACACCTTTTGTTCCACAAAATGATAGAATTGGTAACCCCTTGTTTCCTTAGGGTATCCAACAAATAGACATTTATCAGACTTAGCATCAAATTTGTCTGATACTGTCTGCTTCACATAAGCAGGACAACCCCATATCTTCAAGTAAGATACATGAGGTTTCTTACCATTCCATATCTCATATGGAGTAGTTGAGACTACCCTGGTAGACATTCTGTTTAACAAGTAAACAGTTGTCTGAAGTGCATAACCCCAAAAGGACTTGGGAAGAGTCGCATGATTCATCATTGACCTGACCATGTCCAACAAGGTCCGGTTACGCCTCTCAGATACACCATTATGCTGTGGTGTATAGGGCGGAGTTCATTGAGACAATATACCATTGTCTCTTAGGTAATCAAGAAACTCCTGACTTAAGTATTCACCACCTCGATCCGATCGAAGTATTTTAATACACTTGTCATGTTGTTTCTCTACTTCATTTCTGAACTCTTTGAACATTTCAAAGGCTTCAGACTTGTGTTTCATCAAGAACACATACCCAAACCGTAAGTGATCATTGGTGAAGGTAATGAAGTAGTTATAGCCTCCTAATGCTTGAGTTGACATAGGTCCACATACATCAGTATGTATTACACCTAGTAACTCTCCCACTCGTTCACCTTTTCCAGTAAAAGGTAACTTAGTCATCTTGCCTTTTAAGCATGATTCGCATGTATCATATGAATCCAATTCAAACGATTCCAGAATTCCACATCGGTGTAATTCGGACATGCGTTTATTGCTTATATGGCCAAGACGACAATGCCACATATAGGAGTCTATTTGATTATCCTTTCGAGCACGCGTGTTGCTCGCTTCGATATTGAAAATGTCACTGGATATGTCCAACATATAAATGCCATTGCTTAAAGTTTTAGTCCCATAAAGAACTCCATTCAAAGTTATATAACAACAATTGTTACTAAACGTCAAATGGAAACCATTTCTATTTAAGAAAGAAATAGAAATTATGTTCTTTATCAACGAAGGAACATAAAAGCAATTGTCCAGTTCTAAGACAAGTCCTGCAGGGAGTTTCAACAAATACGTTCCGATGGCGAGTGCAGCAACCTTTGCTCCATTCCCAACACGTAAATTTGACTCTCCCTTAATGAGTCTTCTTCTATTCCATAGCCCATGTATGTCATTACATATATGTGAGCCACACCAAGTATCCAATACCCAAGTGTCTGAGGAAATAGAATGACAATCAATAATGAAGATATCTGAAGAAGATGGGGCATCCGATGCCTTATTCTTCTTCACGGACTCAAGATAAATCTTGCACTTTCTTCGCAAATGGCCTTCCTTGCCATAATGATGGCAAGTTTCCTTTTGTGCTAGTTCTACCTTCTTAGCCTTTCTCTTCTTTCCCTTCTGTTGTTCCTTTGACTTCCTCTTAGAACCTTTCTTCGAGGAATCAACTAATAGCACCGTCCTCTGCTCATGCTTCTCAGAAGACTCCACAGTCTTCAGCATATTGAGCAGTACCACAGATGAACCTTTTAGCATCTCAGAGGTGAAGAGGAGCTTTGAGACTTTGAACCTTTCGAATCTCACTTGCTCATCAACCAACTCACAAAGATGAAGGACTACGATATGAGTATCCATATGCTCATGCTGCTTTCGTAGCTTGGGTTCCATCGCGGCTAGCATGATGCAACTTGTCAGTTCAGAATCAGTCACATGTTTTTGATAGGCCAACAATTGGTCCAGAGTTGCATTTTCACTAGGACAGGCGGGAAAAGGCGCTTCGAGGACATACACAAACTTTTCCACCTTGAGAATAATTCTCAAGTTTCTAAGCCAGTCCAAGAAGTTCGGGCCAGTCAATTTATTCGAATCCAAAATAGAACGCAAATTAAAAGACAACATGATCAATTTTAGAAATACAAAACGAGCATATATGAGAAAGATGATTTTTAAAATGCATCAATATACATTTTTAAATCCCATTCATTTTTCGAATTTCAAAAACCCCAAAATCACTTCGGGAGATCGTAGGTCCATCTCCGAATGGGATGATATCCATCATAGTTATGAACAACCTTGGAGAGAGTCCAACAAGTCATTCATAACTACGACGGTAGGTATCAACTATACCGATTGCATATCACGTATATGCAACTATCACAATGTGCTATCAACTAATTGAATGTTCACACATACATTGGGTTGTTAACACATTAACAAGTATGCATCATATGCATAGCACCAAACTTCACCTCCCTTTACATCTACCATGGAGAGAGTCCAACAAGCCGATGCTCCAGGTTAAAGCCAACCCATTAATCGGGACATAGTTTTAATATGGTTAGAGCGCATTCAACCAATTAGCCCAGCTTGGAGAGAGTCCAACAACCAAAGCTAACGATTGACCTCTGACTCTTACCATATTAGTATTAAACTATTCCATGGTTTGAACATGTTCGGGTTCGAGCCGGGCATGGAGAGAGTCCAACAACCCAAACAAGAAACGGAACTCTAGTTCTAACCATATTAATGGAAGGTGTAGGCTTTAATATTGTTTAAGGGTTTTTATGTCTCATCCTCTTTGCATGCAAATTACTATTATCTACTTGGCATGGCATACATGGCATACATCTACATGTCACGACACGCATGGCATAATGTTATGCATCTAATGCAATTACATGGCATACAATTATGTCATGTATATATTTCCTTATATGTCATAACTATTTATGGAAATAAAATATGTTTAAGATTTGATTCTCCAAATCAAATCATAATTAAATTAGGAAACAAATTTCCAAATCTAATCACATATTTTATTCATGGAATTATTTGATTAAGGAAAATCTATTTAGGAAACCAATTTCCTAAATCATTAAAACTACTTATGGAAATAAAATATTTTAAGATTTGATTTCCCAAATCAAATCATGATTAAATTAGGAAACAAATTTCCAGAATCTAATCAAATATTTTATTTATGGAAAATATCAATTTCCATAAATACTTCCAACTTTCCAAAAGTGGAAGATTTCCATAAATACTTCTAGACTTTCCAAAATTGAAAAATTTCCATAAATACTTCTAAATTTCCAAAATTAGAAAATTTCCAGAAATACATTATGACTATCGCAAAACCATTTTTACGATTATGTCGAAACACAACCTGGGCTCTGATACCACTGTTGGGTTTCCGACACCGCGGCGTGTGTGTGTTCGATCATGTTTCGTAAACATGAACACAGCGGAAGCAATAAAACTAATAAATCTACATTTATTACAACACACACAACGCACGCATACATATTACAACAAGTGTTGACATAACCGTAAATTTAAATTTGCAATAAAAGGAAATTTATCTACGTTATACCTTTCGTATGACGTGTAGCGTGAACGGCATCAACCGGAACGATCCTCGCTATAAT
Organism: Wurfbainia villosa; assembly: GCA_025175895.1. Taxonomy (NCBI): domain Eukaryota; kingdom Viridiplantae; phylum Streptophyta; class Magnoliopsida; order Zingiberales; family Zingiberaceae; genus Wurfbainia; species Wurfbainia villosa. The sequence continues at coordinate 33,376,574 of CM045995.1, forward strand.
CGTCTCTATCCGTATCCACGCCGAGTTCCTCGGGATGACTTCGCTAAGCCACGAGCTTCATCTTCGTATGGGTTACTAGCCTCGTGTTGAAGATGACGTGATCGAGAGATGATCACGATCCGAATCCAAATTCGGATCCTAATACGAGTTCTCAAAACTCGCTTCTCCGGAGAGGTATTCGTCAACCAATTGATGAATCCTTCATCCTCCACCTCAGAGGATTACCGGAGATCGAATCTCCAGTAAGTTAGCCGCTGTCGAAGCTCTAACCATCGTCCAAACGACGCTCCGATGAGAGGAGAAGAAGCTGTCCAGAAAACTGGACAGCTTGGTGGAGGAGTAGGCCCCGGCCAAAACAAGGAAGCCAAGTGCTCACCTTTTCACCGAGTCCTAGGAAGATCACCGGAGGATCACCGGCTGAAGCTTGGACACCGGCAAAGAGTTGGACGGTGGCTCAAGGGTTGGGCGGCAATGGAGTTGACGCCAACAAGAGGAAGAGGGGTTGGGCGGCCAAGCTAGGGTTTTGGATTAGGGCTTAATTATCCATTAAGCCCTCTTTTATAGAGAACTAATTCTCTTAATGGTTATTGGATCATAACCATTAGGCCCGTTAACCCGCTCCATTAAGATAAGTTAAAATAAACCAAACCATGATGGTTTATTTTAAGTTAAAACGAACCGAACCATCTTTTGGTTCATTCGTTTAAAATAAACCAAACCCTTTTGTTTATTCTCCTCCATTGTATTAGAACCAAATCATTTTGGTTCATCCATTACGTCTTCATAAGACTCGGCCCATCCACACTTCCATTGCGACTTAAACGATTTCATGCTCGCTTTATGTTTGGTCCAACCAAACCTAGTTTCTCTCGGTCTGAGAATCCCATTCTCAAGCTCGTTTTAAATCCTTTGGATTACGCTCGTTGTGCGTGTGACCAAATAGGTTCTAGGTTTATGTTGGACGTCTATAATTAACCATTAATTATAGAACGATCATGAGTGGCACCTAGTAGTACATCATGATCCCCAATTAACCGAAAAGATCAACAGTTGATCCAGAACTATTTCTGAAACCCTTCAGCAGCTCGAATGATTTGTGCCCCATTCCCCTCACTTATCTGATACCCACTTGGTTCAGGACATGGTCTATTGTGTCTGTCCCCACTTGGCTGACTACGTCACACCTAGCCCAAGTATCATTTCCTCGTCCTACAGATTCTAGTTACTCCACATGTATCGAAGAGTACCTTACTCTAAACATGTAATGCTTTGGCCAAAGACTTTAGTAACAATCCGATGAGAGGCCATGGGTATACATCTCCTCACAAGGAGTGGTGAATCCTTTATAGGCTATTCAAACACCTTCGATCACTTCGACTTATACCCAATCATCCCGGGTCCACATCTCCTTAGAGATGCTTGCTTAAGATGTCAATGCATAAGTCTCTATGATTAAGATGACTTGAATACCGCAAGTCAAAGGAACATCACACTTAAGCCACAGTAAGAACATCATTGACATATCTATATATGCAGAGAACCAAATGAAGTCTTACGGCTGGTCACTCCAATGAACTAGTTACCATAACTAGCATCCACGATAAACTCCGGACATAACTATGTCTCCAGCCAGTGAGAATCAACTGCTTGGATACACCAAGGAGTATACCTCGTGCTAGTCTCGACAGAATTGATGGTGTCCAAATCCATCAATTTATTGACTAGGGATAATTCCGATACATCACAATTACACATGTAGAGATACTCACTAGTTGTGATCCAATCACAAATTCTCTCATGCTGTGAATCGTATCGTGGATATTCAGTAAATGATTTTAAGATCCAATCAAATACATAAAACATGTATACTCAAATAGTGAATCTTCATTTATCATATAAATGGTTCATACATAAGGTGATTGCCTTAGGACATCTCTCATATATTACTAACAACCTCTCTAACGAATAACACGACGATGACTTGGTTGTTTGAGCAATCCTTTTTTTCTTGGATTAAATTTTTAATCTGGGGACATCGATGGGATCGGCATGAACAAGCGACCGAGGTGAAGTGGGAAGCAAAGTTTCCTCTCACGGACTCAATAAGCAAAACCTTACATAGATGGATTGTACATGGCGTAGAGAGGACTGAGCGAGATGGCGATGTAGGAATTTCTTCGGAGGCTCATTGGCTCCCATGTCCCCGGATTAAAATTTTCACTAATGAAAAAACTAATCCGGATGGGATGAGTTTCCTAAGCACAACCAATTCGTCGTCGTGCTAACAACTTGAGTGATCGCTTGAACAAACGAGTTGTTCATGCAACCTCTTCTAGTTGGTTAGCCGCGTAAGAGACGACGGACGGATCCCCGGTTTTTGTGTTTGTCTTCGGGGTCCATGATTATACAAATGCAAACTAGTATAATCAACACATACTAACATAAAGATAAGAACATGTAAAGATCAATAAAAGTTGTAAAACTTTTATACCTCTCGATCTTCTATCGTATGTCCTATCCTCCTCGTGGACGTCGTGTGGGCAAAGATCCTCCACGAGTAGAAGCCTCCTAGATCACGTTCTTCCTTTCCTTGCTCTATCCGAACAAAGAGAAGAACCAAACAAAAACTCCTTCTCCTTATCTAGAACCGGCCACCAAGCCAAGGAGCTTGATATAACCGCCGGCCAAGGAGTAGCTTCTTGAGTGTCGGCCAACCTTCAAGAAGAGTTGCCGCCGGCCAAGAGCTCCAAGGATAAAACCTAGCCCTTGTTTCCACCGGCCAAGGAGAAAAGGAAGAAGCGAAGAGCGCCGACAAAGGATGAGAAGAGGAAGAGGGGCGCCAGGAAAAACCCTAGGGACAACAAAGCTTTGCCGCCCACTTCTAGCCGCCCAACTTCTCCAAAACCCAAGCTGCCCAAAACCCTAACTTCTCTAGGGTTTGTTGCTGCCCACTTTTAGATAGGCAAAACCCTAATCTACCAAGCATTGGTTTGCCGCCCAAGCCTTAGCCCTTTATTTATAGAGTATGGATTAAGCTTCCTTTAATCTCCACCGTCGGATCTAGGGATTTAATCTTGACCGTCGGATCTAGGGTTTCATCCCAACCGTCGGATCTAGGGTTTCATCCCAACCATCGGATCTAGAGTTTCATCCCAACCATCGGATCTAGGGTTTCATCCCAATCGTCGGTTCTAGAGTTTTGTTTTCCATCCTTGGATCTAGACTTCATGAGGATTATATTAGGCTACGATAAGGACCATGAGGAGGAGTTGGATCTTGGCCACCCGAAGGATCGGAACCACACAAACATGATCCATCAATGATGTTCTATTGCACTACAGGATCATCATTGAATTACCTCACCAACCCCCATAAATCAATATGGGCTCCATATATTATTTGTACATCCATCTCCCCGTGTATAAGTATCGAATGTCCGTTAATTAATTCATTTACTGACCATCAATCAATTAACATCTAACTCCTCGAGTAGTACCACTCAACCTTATCATCATGTTGACTAAGTCAACCAGTTGGGTTTACATGATGAACCTTATGAGCTCCTCAAGGGGACATCATCAACCTAATATATAGGACACGATTTCCTCCTATAATCAACGACACACCATGTAAATAATATCATTTCTCAACTTACCGGGCATATTGATTTAATCCATCTAAATCTCACCCTTTGGTAAATCAAAGAAATAAATACAAAGTACTTCTACCCGTTATTATATCGGGATTAAGAGCATGTACAACATAATATCCGAGGTCCGATTCAATTATGTAATCAGCAATAAATTGAATCACCTCTATGTCGGTCCTGCTCAATACACCTAAGTGTACTAGTGTAACTCTATGATCAAGACAAAACAATACCAAGCTACACTACAACCATGCCAATGGTTTGTCCAAAACCATCTTGGTTGTGAGCCTCTACTTATATTCTACAAGGGACTGATAACATGATCTTCTGTGCCACACCAAGCACCATGTTATCTACAATGTAAAATATTAGACAATATGCACACATATAATAAATATAAAGTGCAAACAATGATCATGTGATTCTTATTTCAAAATAAAAATGTTCATACAAAAAAGAGCTATCTTTCAGTATACATTCCAACATTCTCCCACTTATACTAAAAGACTATGCTGTTATCACACTGCCATACATCTGATCCCCATGTCCTCCACATGCCTATCAAACGCTTTCGGTGGAAGGGCCTTAGTGAAAGGATCCGTCAGGTTATCCTCTGATGCAATCTTGGCGACAGCTACTTGTCCTCGCTTTACGATCTCTCGTATCAGGTGGTACTTGCGCTCTATGTATTTACTCGCCTTATGGGCTCGTGGTTCCTTCGAGTTTGCAACTGCACCACTGTTATCACAATAAAATGTGATAGTTCTGGGCAAACCAGGAATCACATCCAAGTCCCTCAAGAAGTTCCTGAGCCATACAGCTTCCTTGGCTGCCTCAGAGGCTGCCACATACTCAGCTTCCATGGTAGAGTCCGCCACGCATTTCTGCTTGACACTCCTCCATACTATGGCTCCACCTCCAAAAGTAAACACAAACCTAGAGCTAGACTTACTGTTATCCCTATCTGATTGGAAATCAGAATCCGTGTAACCCACATGGACTAATTGATCTGCCCAGTAAACCAGCATATAATCCCTAGTCCTTCTCAGGTACTTCAATATATGCTTTACCGCAGTCCAATGTCCCTGTCCAGGATTACTCTGATATCTGCTAACCATGCCTTCGGCAAAGCAGATATCTGGTCTCGTACATAGCATAGCATACATGAGGCTTCCTACTGCCAAAGCATAAGGAACCACCTTTATCTCCTCTATCTCCTTTAATGTTTTGGGACACATCTCTTTAGATAAAGGTGTTAGTATGAGGCCTTAGTGCCAATTATGAGATGATTGGTGAGGGAAACTTTTGTATTATATTCTTGCATTAATAAAGGCAAAGATTGATCATTATATTTCTTTATGCATGTGCCAGCTAAATAAATATAATAATGCCCATGAATAGTAGGTTGTTATCTACAATATATCAATTGGTAGAATTGATTATGAGAAGCTGTAGAGAACACTATTCTTAAATATTCCTAGTCGAGTATTGTATTAATAGACAAGGGCTATATTGATACATTGAGACTAGCATGTAGGTCAATGGATGACTTGATCTCACAAGTCATGGATATGTGATATCACATTGATACATGGGTATATATATTGGAGACTATATATACTGAATTGACCCACCATGAGAAAGTATCATGGATCGTTATATGAGTGTCATATACTTTCTCATGTGACTATTGGTATGAATAGTCCTTAGACCTGAAGTCACTACGGTTCCCTACATAAGGAGTTATATACTTTGGTATCGTCTAACGTCACACCGTAAATGGGTGACTATAACGGCGATCACTGAGTATGTAACGAATTATACGGAGGGATGTGAGTGATGTAGATGGGATCTATCCCTCCCATATGACGGGAGTGATATCTTTGGTCTCTTGATAGAGTAGGACCACGAAATGCATGGCCATGCTCAAATGAGTCAATATGAGATATTGAGTGAGTCTACTTGGGGATCAAGAAACATAAAGATTGATAAGAGGGTGACACGGTCTATGCCTCATTGATCGATCTGAGATATCAAGGATAGAATGACACTTTCATATGATAATAGTCACGGAAGAGGTTGTCGGATCTCGACATTCTCATCACTTGGATAGCAATGATGTATTGCTAGATGCCGCTCATTTCTTATGTATCTAAAATAGTTTTGGATGCATTGCCAACGTTATGAGAGCCTATAGGGTCACAAACAAAGAACATATTATTTTGGAGAGGAAATCATTTTGGTTTGACTAAATGAATTATTAGTTAATTGGATTAACTAGAATGAGTAAGACTCATTACTTGGCTAAATTTGAGTTGGACTCAAATTGGTTAATGTTGAGTTAGACTCAAGTCAAACCAGAGAAGAAGACTAAAATGAAAAATACACGAATTAATAATATAATACATGAATTAATAAATGGGGTTTTAAATGGTATTTAAAAATCATTAATGTGCATTTAATGAGCATTAATTGACTTCCTTTCTTTTACCATGGAGAATAAGGAAGTGCATTTAATGTCTCATTAAGGTGTATTATGGTTGCTTCTTCTTCTTCAACGTGGACAATGAAAAATAGAATCTGATTTTATTTTTTTTCGTTGACAACACAAGAGGGCCAAGTACCGAGTGGAAAAGTGAGACCTTGGAGTGGTTGCTAGCACAACCGAAAGGGCTTACCTCTTCTCTCCAAGATCGTGTGTGTGTGCACCGTAAAGGCGTGGACATTCTGACCACGCTGAGATCCGCAAGTGTTGCTGACTGGAATTCGAAGGGCATGCTTCGAAGGTAATCTTGATTCCTATAGAATAGAATCGATAATTGAAACGAGTATATTATTTTTGCTTGGATCTCTGGAGGGATCCTAAGTTTTCCGCTGCGAATTTTGTTTATCGCTCGGGATCCCTACAAAAGGAACTCCATGCCTAAAAGGTAGAAAACCTTTCTTGGAGTTTTGCATGCTAAAACGAGCTAGGACCATGTCTATGTATGAAGCTTGAGATAAGCACAACATCCTTTTCTTGCAATCCCTTATAACTTTGATCCCAAGGATGTGTCCCACTTCTCCCAAGTCCTTCATGTCAAACTGTTTGGACAACCATACCCTTACGTCTGATAACACTCAGATATTGTTGCCAACTAATAAAATGTCATCTACGTATAGTACAAGAAATACCACTACGTTTCCATCATATCTTTTGTATACACAAGGCTCATCCGGACTTTGAATAAATCCATATGACTGGATTACCTCATCAAAGCGGATGTTCCAAGATCTAGAAGCTTGCTTCAATCCATAAATGGACCGATTAAGCTTACATACAAGATGCTCTTTGCCTTTAGCAATGAATCCCTCTGGTTGCTGCATATAGATGTTCTCCTCAAGACTTCCGTTAAGGAAAGCTGTCTTGACATCCATCTGTCAAATCTCATAATCCATATGAGCAGCTATAGATAAGAGAATTTGGATAGACTTAAGCATAGCTACCGGCGAAAAGGTCTCCTCATAATCAATACCCTCTTTTTGAGTATACCGTTTCGCAACAAGCCTAGCATTCAAGGTCTCAACCTTCCCGTCTATCCCTCTCTTTCTCTTGTAGATCCACTTGCATCCAATGACTTTTACACCATTGCGTGGCTCTACTAGCTCCCAGACCTGATTAGAATCCATAGATTCTATCTCTGAATTCATCGCTCTTTGCCAAGATACCGCATCTCTATCTTGGAGTGTCTCGTCATATGTCCAAGGATCAGGTTCATGTTCTCCAGGGACTAAGTCCGAAGACTCTCCCAAGAACATGAATCTCTCGGGTTGTCTAACAACCCTCCCACTATGAATGCTCTGACAGGCGGTGTGACTTGTGTATCTCCTCTTGTCTGGTAATCAAGTCGTGATTTCCCCTGTCAACTCCTCAAGAACAATCCTACTCGTGGGCTTGTGGTTCATCACATAGTCCTCCTCTAGAAATCTGGCATTCGTACTCACGATCACCTTCTGATCTCTAGGACTATAGAACAAACCACCCTTCATTCCCTTAGGGTATCCAACAAACAAGCATACTTCTTTACGAGATTCCAACTTACCAGCATCTCCCTTCACCACATGTGCTGGACTACCCCAAATCCGAATATGTCTTAGACTAGGCTTTAGCCCAGTCCACAATTCTGTGGGAGTAGAGGGTACTGACTTAGATGGAACCAAGTTCAGAATGTGTGATGTCATTTCCAGAGCAAACCCCCAATACGAATCAGGTAACTCAGAATAACTCATCATCGATCTAACCATCTCCATAAGAGTCCTATTCCTTCGCTCTGCCACACCATTCTGCTGGGGTGTGCCAGGTGCGGACAATTGGGATTGAATCCCAACCTCTAATAAGTAACTCCTAAACTCTCCCAAGAGGTACTCGCACTACACCAAAAAATCGAATAGACAACGGTGAAAAACCGTTGTCTATTAGCCAAAAAATCTGTTGTTAATCGACCCGTTGTGAAAAGGAGGTCGGTCAAAGACAACGGTGAAAAACCGTTGTAGATTTAAGGAAAGACAACGGTGAAAAACCGTTGTCTATTAGAAAAAAAACCGTGGTAAATCGACCCGTTGTGAATAATGGTTTGGTCAAAGACAACGGTGAAAAACCATTGTCTTTTCAAAGATAAGACAACAGTTTTTAACCGTTGTCTTTGACCAAACCACTATTCACAACGGGTTGATTTACCACGGTTTTTTTTCTAATAGACAACGGTTTTTCACCGTTGTCTTTCCTTAAATCTATAATGATTTTTCACCGCTGTTTAATTTCAATTTATCACGGTTTTTTTGCTTATAGACAACGGTTTTTTCAGCGTTGTCATTTCTCAACACATATATACACATAATAAACCATTGTAGATGTTGCATTTTTAATATAAATCATACAACATCAATAAGAAATATAGAAAACACATATATACACTCCACTTGTAGCAACGTAAAATACAAGGTCACATTACATTTTAAATGATCACTTTTACCGATATATATGAAAAGTACTTGTGGCAAAACAACTACACATCATATGCACCAAAAAGTATTTGCATAGCAAAACACTTATAGAATGTAACCAAAAGATGTATGTACACTTAAATCTCTCCTAATCATCGATATGTGATCTTGTATCATCAATTTCCTGCGGTATCATCAGAATTTGCGAACTGCATGTGAAAAAATGAAAATGTAATTAAACGCTATGGTATCAATAAGAAAATTTGAAAAAATATCTAATATTACTATTGATTGTAGGGAAGACTTGTCAAAGGATGCGGCGCTTTCAATTATCTCTCTCATATATCGTAAAATAAAATACCCGCATTGAGCTCCATCCAGTTGAAGGGGAACCTGTGATGGAAAAAAACCTCATCTGTACTGTTACTCCATCATCAAGCAATGCAGAAGAAACACACAGAAAGATCAAAATGAGATACGTTCCTTAAAGCAAGAGCTAGATCAGTTAAAGAGAGGGATTGTGACTGTTACTCCGCATAAAGATACTGGAGAAGATGATATCTTTATCTTGAAACAGAAGGCAGGCTTTGCTATATATTCAAACTTTTTTTTGTTTTTAATTATCTTTTCTGTTCATTGCCAATTTGATTAGTACAAATGTTTAACATGAAAAGCTAGAAGATGGTCATGTCAAGCTATAATCAAGACTGGAACAGGAAGAAGAAGCTAAAGCATTACTGGAAGAAGTAAAGCATGGGCTTCTAAATTGGTTCAAATCACGGGTATAGATCAATCAGTATATGCTTCTTTCTAGTATATTTTTTTTTTCTTGTCAGTAAGGTTGTTTTTTTTTACTAGTGACTTTTTGCAACTTTGCTGTAGTATTGTTGTAACATTTAGAATGAAAGAAGATTTTGGGTCTTACTTTTGATTCTTTTACTCTTAATAAGAAATAGGAATATTGTTCTTAGAAAAAAAGGGAAAACACTCAATATGCAACATTGAAAAAGTTCAGTAGAATGCCATAAATCATACTAATGGAAGATGAATTCCATATCATGATAGTACATGCATTGCCTTATCAGTTATGCATGCTTTAAGATACGAATAAATTTTTGACTTGAAATTGCTAACTTTATATCCATAGGATGATAGGAGCAAAAATCTTTTTGAGACATTCCTCACAACTATCTGCAATCTACTTCATCATCATTGGAAAATTTATGCCTGTTGGATTGCATTTTTCAAAGGAGTATATTAAGGATGCATGTGACAACCCTATAGTCCAAAAACATTCCGCACAACTTTACGTCATTGATGTGGTTACATTTGTTTGACACATGTTATGCTGAGCTCCAACAATTAAGAGCGATAGTGAGAAAATTGCAAATTAGAAGGGTACTACCAGTATCGCAGGCAATTCAGAGCACACTGTCATTTTGCTCAGTGAATCAAGATCGCACCAATTGAGCACAATGTCAATTTGCTCCGAACACAATGTCGATTGGCAAAACACTCCGAATAGATTGGAGCAAGTAGGCCGATCGAGCATAATGTCAATTTAGCCACCAAGAAGCGGATCAAGGCAAAACAAAATGTCGGGAGGAGGTCGATTAGCTTATGCTTAACAAAATAAGGAATTTGTATATCTAACTCAACTAATTTGATACCCACCTCACCAATTCGAATAGATCGGAGTTATCTCAAGATTATCAAAATGTCACTAAATAATTCACAAATAACTTGATTATATAAATATCACTAAATAACAAATAAAGTTTATGAATGTAACTCATATACAAATAAGCAAGTTTATTTTCAACAAAATATAATCATGTTGATCCACATGTAGCCGAGCTTGCTAAAATATGTGCAAATATTAAGAAAAACAAATAACAAGTAAGCAACACAAAGTTGAAATTTTACAATCTCCAAGAAGGGTTGATAAATTTGGAGGTGCAGTGACAATCACAAAGGATCAAACTGGCATTTCATTATTGTGTTGCAAAATTATCTGACATATAAAGCAGTATCATTTACCAAACCAGATTTGATGCCGGTGTGGTAAACCATCATCAAATTTATGGGATAAAGAGTATCATTTACAGATAAATGTATAATAGATAAAGCAAGATCATCTACCAAAATGTAAATAATCGAGTGACAAATAAAATAAAGCAATCCCATAAGATATAGCAATCCCATAACATTAGAAAACATGCAAGAAATTTTTCTTGTAAGGCTCAAATGAAATTAGGTGTATATATATATATATATATATATATATATATATATATATATATATATATATATATATATATATATATAAAAGAAAGAGAACGCACTTGCAGGATATGACAATGTAAATTTGGTTTGTTTTGATGCTTTTCCATGCAAGTATTACCTTTAAGATAGGCTACTTTGCACAAACAATTCTTTCTGCACTTCCACTTGCTCAAATGTGTTTGGCCTAATACAAAAGTCCACTGATTAAATACGGGCTCATCATTTTTAACAAAAAATTCTTGAAACAAATGTACAACAAAAATGACTCACTCCATAAGTGTTACTAAATTGCCTTCTTGATACAAGTATGTGAATGACTTATCCTCTACAAGAACACCTGTGCAACATGAAAAGTGTAGAAACTAATATTGAATGTAGAATTTTGTGCAACATTGTCAAAATATCAGTAAGATGAATATTCCCTTTCTATAAACAATAAAAGCAAAAAATGTTTTGTTAAGCTCGTGATATGAGATAATGTCACATTGATCATTTATGATAATAACTTAGATTTAAACAAGATAATAACTAAGTATTATGTAGCAACAGTCTACAACGATTTGTGGGTAAAGGCGACAGATTTGACCTTTGTGTTTCTGCTGGGCGCCTCCTGATCGATTGCTTTTTCTTTGTGCCGTCGGATGTGGAAAATTAGGGTTTTTTGGAATCTGAGGCATGAGCTCTAGTAGTACTCCCACAAGAACGGCTCCTCGAGGGGGAACTCGGCCCCGATCGAGGAGGAGCAGCGGAACCCTTCTCTCTGGTCGAGGAACAGATCGGGGAGGTCGAAAACCGCCTCCCAGTCGAAAAGGCTCAGGCGGCCTTCTTGGGGTCGGATCCGTCGTACGACCTTAGCTCCTCCAGCGTAATGTCCCCCAGTCGAAAAGGCTCAGGCGGCGGAACGAGCGCCTCCTTCGTCGAGGAATCGTGGCGCCCGGCGACCTCTTGGCGACAACTTCATCATCCTGGGTAGGCGAAGAAGGCGGAAAGGAGGTGGTGACGCAGACCACGAGGCGAGGATGGTGAAGAAGGAGGCGGTCTGAGGCCGTCAAGGCGTCGATCGCCGCCACCGTGACGAGAGAAGCCATGGCGAAGAGCAAGCGGATTTGGAAGAAGGTCGCTAGTGATTGGGAGATAGAAATGGAGCAACAAGAAAGGAAAGGTCAGTTAGGTCGGAGCTCTCTTTCAAATAGAAGTTTCCTCGACTCAAAACACACGCATTGTTTATAGGCAAATTAATTTAAAACATACACACAACTTCTATTCAAATTCTAAATTAATTTATAATTTAAAATTTCTTGGAAATTTCCTTGAACCATCTTGACTGGTAGACATGAGAGACTTTGAACGGAGCAAAAGCAATATTTGACTCTGCTTCAGAGAATTATTTATTAACACCTGCACAACATGATAATCATAAACCAAGAGTTTATGACGTTGAACCTGTTGGGACGGAATCAGGACGCTGAATGATGGACGAAGGCTGACGGACGGAGGTCGTGCAATGGCCGACGGAAAAGGAAGAGAACGAACAGAGGGCGACCAACCGTGAGAATGCGGCGTGAAAGAAGATGGGATGGACGAGCGCGCAACGGAGAACGGGGGAGGTTTTTTGGGAAGTAGAAACTGCGGAGGTTTTCGGAAAGTAAGAACGGCGAAGAAGTTTAGGGAAGATTTATTTAACCTAACAAATTTTAAAATATATATAACAACTTTTTAAAAAAATATTGTTGTAAATATTGTTTAAAAAATATATATAAACTTTTAAATATATTGTTGTAAACGTATATATTTATAATTTTTTTAAAAAAAACTTATTTCCAATAATTTAAAAAAAAATAGTAATAATAATTAAAAAAATAATTTCACCGTTGTATTATAATAATAAAATAGTATTAAAACTTTTAAAATTTCATTGACAACGGTTTAAAACCGTTGTAATATTATCACAACGAAAACAAAAAAATTCTCATTGACAACGGTTGATTGCACCGTTGTCCCAACTGTTGTTGAGATTAAAAAAAACCTTAAAGACAACGGTTCTGGAAAACCGTTGTAAAATGTGTTGTTGATTTAAAAAAAAAATGCTCAACGACAACGGATACTGTCAAACCGTTGTCTTTTGTGTTATATAAACGCTCAAAGACAACGGTTTTATCAAAAACCGTTGTCTTTTAACAAAAAGACAACGGTTTCCCCTAAAACCGTTGTCTTAGAGGTGTTGTCTTTTGTCATTTTTGTTGTAGTGTCGCCACCACGATCAGATAGTACTGTCTTGATACTTTTACCTTGACAGTTCTCCACATCAGCCTTGAATTCATTGAACCTGTCAAAGCATTCAGACTTGCGGCGCATCAAGTAAATGTATCCATATCTTGAATAATCGTCTATAAAAGAGACGAAATATTCAAAACCACCACTAGCCTGGATAGACATAGGACCGCACAAATCAGAATGAACCAATTCTAACACATCTTTGGCTCTATACCCCTTGGCCATGAAAGGCCTCTTGGTCATTTTACCTTCCAATCAAGATTCGCAGGTTGGGAGATCCTCCACCACTAATGAACCCAAAGGTCCATCAGCTATCAACCTTTGAATTCTACTCAAGTTAATATGACCAAGCCTTAGATACCAAAGATATGTCTGGTTCATTATCGAAGGTTCTTTTCTCTTATTAGACTTAGAAGATGAGTTATTTACTTCTATATGCATCGTGGGAGTTTTTGGTTCAAGAGTGTAAAAATTGCCAACCAATGTACCAGAACAGATAATCCCCCTATTCCTTTTTATAACCACATTGTCATTAAAAGAAACAGAATATCCATCCATAAACAATTTAGAAACTGAAATTAGATTCTTTATAAAAGTAGGTACATAAAGACAATTTCTCAAAACCAAAACTTTATTCCTATCAAAAGATAAATGAACGTCTCCCACTGCAATAGCCGCGACCTTTGAAGCATTGCCTATGAAGACGGTAATCTCTCCCTCAGCTAGTCGTCGGGTTTCCTGGAACCCCTGCAAAGTATTGCAGACATGATCAGTGGCTCCTGTATCTACACACCAGGCACTGGTAGATAACACCGCTAAACATGTTTCAACAACTAAACAAGAAGATATACCTTTGTTCTTTCGGCGAGGACAGTCCGCCTTCCAATGTCCAGTCTGTTTGCAAGTGAAGCACTTGCCTTTCGGCTTCTTCACTCCTGCCTGAGGTCCTACTGCCACTTTCTTTGCTCCACCTTGCTTCTTCTTCTTCTTACATTTCGGTTTAGAAGAAGAAACCTTCTGAGCAACCATGGCTTGAGCGCTTTGACGAAAAAGCCCCTCTGCCGCCTGGAGTTCTGTCAGAATCTCCGCCAACGAATACAACCTCTTGTTCATGTTGTAGTTGAGGCGGAACTGCTCAAAACTCCTAGGCAGAGACTGGAGAATGATATCGACCTGGGTTTCCCCATCGATCTCACCTCCAAGGACTTCCATCTCATTAAGATGAGCCATCATCTTGAGAACATGATCCCTAACGGGTGTTCCCTCGATCATGGTGGTCGTCATCAAGTTTCTCTTAGCCTCCTGTCTAGCCGCCCTACTCTGATGTCCGAAAAGTTCCTTGAGATTCAACATCATGTCATAAGCTGTGGCCATGGCCTGATGCTGATGTTGCAGCACATTTGACATAAATGTCAAAATGTAACATCGCGCCATCTCATCTGCCTTGATCCATTTCTTATAACTTTCTTTCTCCTTTTCATCAGAGTCATCGGTGGGCTTAGGAGGACAGACCTCGAAGAGTACAAATTTGTACTCCTCTACAGTTAAGACAATATCCAAATTTCTTTTCGAATCAATATAATTTGTTCCAGTAAGTTTATTTTCTTTTAATATCACAACAAGTGGGTTGAAAGCCATTTGAAAAATCGTAGAATCACAATGATCAAAATATTAGATTTCAAATATCATTGATTCCTCAAACAATAAAATTTCGAAATCAATCAACACCTCAAAACACCGAGAATATCGCATACCACGATAGTGTGGACGTATACGAATTCTACATTTGTAAGAAGAGGTTTTACCCATTAATTTTATTATCTTGTCAACCTTACTTTTTGACAAATAAAATTAATAGTTGGTTCCTCTTTGGCCCTACAAATAAAAG
This sequence comes from Wurfbainia villosa, assembly GCA_025175895.1. NCBI lineage: Eukaryota > Viridiplantae > Streptophyta > Magnoliopsida > Zingiberales > Zingiberaceae > Wurfbainia > Wurfbainia villosa. Next base: position 33,391,654 of record CM045995.1, read on the forward strand.
CAGTGACTCCGATGGGGAGGATACTTTTTATTTGCATCTAAGTGTGCACCATTACACGATACTAAGGGAAGTATCTCGGATTATGTGCCATACCGATGTGGAAGTACACACGCTCCTAAATAATTTCCTATAACCATTATTTGACCTAGTGATCCGCAAACAAACCCATCTGATGGGGAGGAAGGCACTCAGAGCCGACGCGCAAGTTTATTGCATCACACGTTAAATTGTAATGGAGGCCGTGGGAATTAATTAAAATGTCCCTCTCCCACTTAGGAAATTGACAATGAGGAATTTTCAAGCACACACAACATGCATATAAAACAAATCATCAATAAATATGGAAAAAAAATAGAATTTTCCCAAATATTATGGCATTGTTCTCCAATATGCGTCCCGTCGTATCGCCACCTCGTCCGCTCCACCTTTTCCCGTGCGCAAGTCAACAAAGAGATCCGAGCCGAGATAAACTATTTTAATTTACATCCATCGATCCTATACTCCACGAAGGAGTGTACAAATAATCTAGATCGAAAGTAAACTAAAATGAGCGGCTAAACAATGCCATATTTAATTACAAAAATTAAATACTAATCTAGCCTCGTCAACCTCGAGGATTCAAATAATATACATACAATCACACACAAAACAATCACATACAACCAAATAGCCATAATAGTCGGATCTTATGCCTGCAACCAAAAAGTTAGCCTACGCACATTCTACTATTATACAGCATACTCAATATATGATATGTGCATGAAAGTAACCGAATCCAAAACACACAAAACCGGAAACCGTGGCTCTGATACCATTTTGTAGGAATTGCTTCGGAGGATCATTGGCTCCCATGTCCCCGGATTAAAATTTTCACTAATGAAAAAACTAATCCGGATGGGATGAGTTTCCTAATCACAACCAATTCATCATCGTGCTAACAACTTGAGTGATCGCTTGAACAAACTAGTTATTCAAGCAACCTCTTCTAGTTGGTTAGCCACGGAAGAGACGACGGACGAATCCCCGATTTTTGTGTTTGTCTTCGGGGTCCATAATTATACAAATACATACAAATGAAAACTAGTATAATCAATACATACTAACATAAAGATATGAACATGCAAAGATCAATAAAAGTTGTAAAACTTTTATACCTCTCGATCTTCTATCGTTTGTTGTATCCTCCTCGTGGACGTCGTGTGGGCGAAGATCCTCCACGAGTAGAAGCCTCCTAGATAACGTTCTTCCTTTCCTTGCTCTATCCGAACAAAGAGAAGAACCAAACAAATACTCCTTCTCCTTATCTAGAACCGGCCACCAAGCCAAGGTGCTTGATATAACCGCCGGCTAAGGAGTAGCTTCTTGAGCGCCGGCCAACCTTGAAGAAGAGATGCCACCGGCCACCAAGAAGAAAGCAAGAGGGCACCGGCCAAGAGCTCCAAGGATAAAACCTAGTCCTTGTTTCCACTGGCTAAGGAGAAAAGGAAGAAGGGAAGAGCGCCGGCAAAGGATGAGAAGAGGAAGAGGGGCGCTGGCCAAAACCCTAGGGAGAACAAAGCTTTGCCGCCCACTTCTTGCCGCCCAACTTCTCCAAAACCCTAGCTGCCCAAAACCCTAACTTCTCTAGGGTTTGTTGCCGCCAACTTTTAGATAGGCAAAACCCTAATCTCCCAAGCATTGGTTTGCCACCCAAGCCTTAGCCCTTTATTTATAGAGTATGGCTTAAGTCTCCTTTAATCTCCACCGTCGGATCTAGGGATTTAATCTCCACCGTCGGATCTAGGGTGTCATCCCAACCGTCGGATCTAGGGTTTCATCCCAACCGTCAGATCTAGGGTTTCATCCCAACCGTCGGATCTAGGGTTTCATCCCAATTGTCGGTTCTAGAGTTTTGTTTTCCATCCTTGGATCTAGACTTCATGAGGATTATATTAGGCTACGATAGGGATCATGAGGAGGAGTTGGATATTGGCCCCCCGATGGATCAGAACCACACAAACTTGATCCATCATTGATGTTCTATTCAACTAGAGGATCATCATTGAATTACCTCACCAACCCCCATAAATCAATATGGGCTCCATATATTATTTGTACATCCATCTCCCCGTGTTTAAGATATCGAATGTTCGTTAATTAATTGATTTACCGACCATCAATCAATTAACATCTAACTCCTCGAGTAGTACCACTCAACCTTATCATCATGTTGACTATGTCAACCAGCTGGGTTTACATGATGAACCTTATGAGCTCCTCAAGGGGACATCATCAACATAATATATAAGACACGGTTTCCTCCTATAATCAACGACACACCATGTAAATAATATCATTTCCCAACTTACCTGGCATATTGATTTAATCCATCTAAATCTCACCCTTTGGTAAATCAAAGAAACAAATACAGAGTACATGTGCCCGTTATTATATCGGGATTAAGAGCATGTACAACATAATATCCGAGGTCCGATTCAATTATGTAGTCAGCAATAAATTGAATCACCTCTATGTCGGTCCTGCTCAATACACCTAAGTGTACTAGTGTAACTCTATGTTCAAGACAAAACAATACCATGCTACACTACAACCATGCCAATTGTTTGTCCAAAACCATCTTGGTTGTGAGCCTCTACTTATATTCTACAAGGGACTGATAACATGATCTTCTGTGCCACACCAAGCACCATGTTATCTACAATGTAAAATATTAGACAATATGCACACATATAATAAATATAAAGTGCAAACAATGATCATGTGATTCTTATTTCAAAATAAAAATGTTCATACAAAAAAGAGTTAGGCTTTCAGTATACATTCCAACAGGCGACACGATGGGAGCCATATTGAAGAACAAAAGCTATAATAGTTGGAAAATATTTTTTTTTCATATTTATTGCTTCTTGTTTGATATGCATGTTGTGTGCTAGGAAAATTCCTCATTTTAAATTACTAAGTGGGAGAGGGATTTTTTTTTTGAATTCCCATGGCCTCCATTACGATTTGACATGTGATGCAAACAAACTTGACTGTCGACTCTGGGTGCCTTCCTCTCCATCGGATGAGTTTGTTTTGCAGATCACAGGGTCAAATATAGTTATAGGAAATTATTTAAGAGCGTGTGTACTTCCCCATCGGAAGGCACATAATCCGAGATAATTGCCTTGGTATCGAGTAATGGTACACACTTAGATGCAAATAAGAGTATCCTCCCCATCGGAGTCACTGCTTTTATTTGTAGAGCCGAAGAGGAACCAACTATTAATTTAATTTGTCAAAAAGTTAGATTGACAGGATAATAAAATTTATGGGTAAAACCTCCTCTTACAAATGTAGAATGTGTATACGTCCACACTATCATGGCATACGATATTCTTGGTGTTTTGAGGTGTTGGTTGATTTTAAAATTTTATTGTTTGAGAAATCAATACTTTTTTGAAATCTAATATATTGATCTATGTGATTCTTAGGTTTTTCAAAAAAGACTTTTAACCCACTTGCTGTGATACTAAAGGAGAATAAACTTACCAAACCAAATTATATTGATTAGAAAAGGAATCTTGAAATTGTCTTAACTGCTGAGGAGTACAAATATGTACTCTTCGAAGAGTGTCCTCCGCGGATGATTCTAAGGAAAAGGAGAAGGGGAGTTATAAGAAGTGGATTAAGACTAATGAGATGGCGCGGTGTTACATTTTGGCTTCTATGTCAAATGTATTCCAACATCAGCATCAAGCCATGCCCACTTCTTATGACATGATGCTCAATCTCAAGGAACTTTTCAAACACCAGAATCAGCCTGCGAGGCAGGAAGCCAAGAGGAACTTGATGACGACCACCATGATCGAGGGAACACCCGTGAGAGATCATGTTGTCAAGATGATGGCTCATTTGAATGAGTTGGAAGTCTTTGGAGCTGAGATCGATGGGGAAGCCTAGGTCGATATCATTCTCCAGTATCTACCTACGAGTTTTGAGCAGTTTCGCCTGAACTAAAACATAAATAAGAGGTTGTATTCGTGGGCGGAGCTTCTGACAGAACTCCAGGTGGCAGAGGGGATTTTTCATCAGAGTGCTCAAGCCTAGGCCATGATTGCTCAGAAGGTTTCAACTTCTAAGCCGAAAGGCAAGAAGAAGAAGAAATAAGGTGGAGCAAAGATGGCGGGAGGAACTCAGGGAGGAGTTAATAAGCCAAAACGCAAGTGCTTCACTTGTAAGCAGACTGGACACTGGAAGAAGGACTGCCCCAACCGCAAGCAGAACAAAGGAATATCTTTTGGTATAGTCGTTGAAACATGTTTAGCGGTGTTATCTACCGGCACTTGGTGTGTAGATACGGGAGCCACTGATCATGTCTGCAATACCTTGCAGGGGTTCCAGGAAACAAGATGACTCACTGAGTGAGAGATTACCGTATACTTGGGCGATGCCACGAAGGTGGCGGCTGTTGCAGTGGGAGATGTTTATTTATCTTTTGAGAAAAATAAAGTTATGGTTCTTAAGAATTGCCTTTATGTACCTTTATTTAGAAAGAATTAGATTTCGGTTTCTAAATTGTTTATGAATGGATATTCTATTTCTTTTAATGACAAAGTTGTTATAAAAAGGAATTGGGAGATTATCTGTTCGGGCGCATTGATAGGAAATTTGTATACACTTGAACCAAAAGCTCCCACGATGCAAATAGAAGTTAATAACTCATCTTCTAATTCCAATAAGAGAAAAGAACCTCCGAAGATGAACGAAACATATCTTTGGCATCTAAGAATTGGTCATATTAACGTAAGGAGAATTCAAAGGTTGACTGCTGATGGACCTCTGGGTTCATTTGTGGTGGAAGATTTCCCAACCTGCGAATCTTGCTTGGAGGGTAAAATGACCAAGAGGCCTTTTAAGGCCAAGGGGTATAGAGCCAAAGATGTGTTGGAATTGGTTCATTCTGATTTGTGTGGTCCTATGTCTATCCAAACAAGAGGTGGTTTTGAATATTTTATCTCCTTTATAGATGATTATTCGAGATATAGATACATTTACTTAATGTGCCACAAGTCTGAATGCTTTAACAAGTTCAAAGAATTCAAGATTGATGTTGAAAAATGTCAAGGTAAAAGTATCAAGACACTATGATCTGATCGTGGCAGTGAGTACCTCTTGTGAGATTTAGGAATTACTTATCAGAGGCTGGGATTCAATCCCAATTGTCTGCACCTGGCACACCCCAGCAGAATGGTGTAGCAGAGCGAAGGAATAGGACTCTTATGGAGATGGTTATATTGATGATGAGTTATTCTGAGTTGCCAGATTCGTTCTGGGGATATGCTCTAGATTATGGTAGTGTACATTCTGAACTTGGTTCCATCTAAATTAGTGCCTTCTACTTCCACAGAATTGTGGACTAGGCGAAAGCTTAGTCTAAGACATATTCGGATTTGGGAGAGTCTAGCACATGTGTTGAAGGCAAATGCTAGTAAGTTGGAGCCTTGTACAGAAGTATGCATGTTCATTTGCTATCATAGAGGAATGTAAGGTAGTTTGTTTTATAGTCCTAGAGATCAGAGGGTGATCGTTAGCACGAACGCCAGATTTCTAGAGGAAGACTACGTAATGAACCACAAGCCCATGAGTAAGATTGTTCTAGAGGAATTAAAAGGGGAAGTCACTTCTTCAGTGCCACCGGTACAAGTGGATATACCACAAGTCACTGCACCGCATGTCATAGAGGAAACACAGGTGATACCTCGTTGTAGTAGGAGGGTTGTTAGACATCCTAATAGATTCACGTTCTTGGGAGAATCTTCTGATTTGGTCACTGGCAAACATGAACCTGATCCCTGGACATATGACGAGGCAATTCAAGATAAAGATGCGATATCTTGGGAAAGTGCGATTAATACTGAGATTAAATCTATGGATTCAAATCAGGTCTTGGAACTAGTAGAACCACCCAATGGTGTAAGAACCTAATTAATTCAATGAGCTCAAATAGATTTTGGGTTCCAAAGAGCGTTATTGATTCACGTTAAATGGGTTAGAATGTGCCAACCATGATTGGATGTGTAGTTAACTCAACCATGGTAAAGGTGGCACTTTAGGTTATTTTCAAGGTTATGGTTACCTTGGAAATACATTTGAGCCTTAATCCTAAAGGATTTTAGGATGTGTCAATATATTTCTTGAAAACATGAAAATCAATAAAATTGGCACAATCTAGATTTAGAGGTCATAGTGTGTAACTTTGATTGTTGGCACACTTTAGAAGTTCATGTATCAAGAGAAGTGTGTTTAAGATGTAAAAGTAACATCTAGAGTGATACTCAAGTGCCACACAACTTGATGTCTTGTACTTACCATGCTTCATATGTTTCACCATGTGTTTGCATGGAAGGAATGTCTAGGATGGATTGCATCTCACAAAACAAGTTTTTTACCTTGATTGTGTATTTCAACACTTAGAAAGGGTGAGATGTTAGGATTTGGAAATCATTGGATGTTAATGTTTGCCAAAATGGAATAAAACATTAAAATACATTAACGAATACATGAATATAAGTGTAACATCAATATGTTCGATATACAAGATTAAACATGATAAAATGGAATAATTTAGATGAAGAAATCGAGATTTTCTGAATTTCAGAACAGGAAATCAGATATCAGTCGACTGATACAGTTATCAGTCGACTGATCATACTGTAGCGCGATACGATGCGTCCAGCAGTCGAGTGCTGGCGCCAGGACTCGACTGCTTGAACATCAGTCGACTGATGGGATACATCAGTCGACTGATGGTACTGTTCACCGAGGCTGAGGGGCATCAGTCGAGTGCTCGCGCATCAGTCGAGTGGTGACAACACCGCCGATCGATGTTATTCCGTAGCACGTCACGAAGGTTTAGCGATCGATTGCCGAGCCGATCGGGCCGATCACGGCTCGGTAAACCCGCTAATAAGCCGCGATCAGTCGACTGATGCTGCACATTAGTCGACTGGCGTCGCGATTTTATAACGCCGAACCGCTAGGGTTCGGCGTCTTCATGCGAAGCTCTCATTCTTTCTGTCCTATTCGATCGCCATCCTCTTCTCCGACCAGTCCTTCCGGCCGTGCTAGCCGCCCAAGATTTTAGGTTTGATAGCTAAGCCCCTCTTCTTGCGTTTTTCACTTATCTCAAGCCTTAGTTCACTCGTTCTAGGGTTTGTTTCCCTGTTTCCGATTAGGGTTCCGCCGTCTGAGTCCTCCGGCAAACATTCCGGCGACCCCCTCAGCAATATTCAAGCATTCCCTCGTCACACCTCCAAATGGCACCTAAGTAAAAATTTTCTTACCCAAAACCCTAATTTTCCTTTCCATTGTAATTTATTTTTATCTAATCATGTATTGTTGTCCTTGCACGTCATATCATTTAATTGCATTCATAATAGGAGAGCCCGTAGGAATGATCCACCCGAGGGTGAATCTCGATTGTACCAACCTATGTTGGTTAGGTACATCGATAGGGACTTTTTCAATCGCTACTGTAGTGATGTCATGGACTTATTTGCATACTATCATCACATGAAAATTGTCTTATGCACACATCCCATTAACGATGACCTCCTTAAGGAATTTTATCAGAACCTAAAGAAGGTAGACGATGGCCCTACCTACACTAGTCGCGTTGCAAAACGCGATTTAGAGTTCACTTCTTCCATACTGTAGGAGTTTCTCGAGTGTAAGCCCTCGGATGACACCTTCATCTTTTAACCCACCTTTGATGCTCCTTTACGCGAGCCATTTAACCACATTTCTTTAGACTCCATGCATGAGCATATTTTTGGTCATCCTCGTCCACCGGCCCAGAATTTATTCCCTATTAGTGAGTTATCTGCACCTGACAATGTATTCTACAAGGTCATTGTTGGGTGTTTTCTTCCTATCATCACTCGGGGTCTGGCCAAGATTCGACCTCCCCATCTCTTTCTACTATATGCCATGCGTAATAGGTTAGACATAAACTTTGCACTAAACATGTTTCATTGCATAGTGCATTTCATTTCCCCTGTACAAGGGAAAGTGCATATGCCATATGGTCACATTATCACCGCATGGCTAGAGTCAGTAGGCATCAACATTCACAGGGGTTCTCTGACGACGCTCTCTGAGGTGTATGAGTGCATATCGATTCGCAACTTCTCGTTAGCGAAGCTGCGGATGGGGCCTGGACAGATGGAGTTGGCGCCTCGACCACCACCCAGGGCACGCAGAGAGCCTCCTTTGGTACCCAAAGATGCGGCAGAGGACTATGAGGATACAGACACCGCTGATGAGGAGGATCAGCTACCAGCAGATGCATCAGCGACGGGCCCATCAGATCGTCTTGGCCAGCTGGAGTCCAGATTCCAGGACTATCAGCAGACGGTCGACTCTAGACTAACAGAGCTCTTAGTAGGCCAAGTATCCATGGGTGCATGTCTTGGTCAGATGGAGGAAAGATACATGCAGATTGCAGAGTCTCAGGGCCGTATCGAGCATCGTCTGCTCGATATATATGAGATGATGCGGGCTTGGACTTTGAGCCAGCAACCTCCTCCACTGCCACCTCCTGCAGACGACTAGATTTAGAAGATGTTAGGATTTTCTTTTGTTTTTTTTTCAGTTTTGTAGTGAGATTGAGTATATCAAATCTTCATTTTGAATCTAAAAACTGAAATCCTTTTAAATTGAATGAAATTTCTGTTTGTGAAAATCATGTGTGTTTGAGTGTGTATTTATATTAATGTATTAGTTTATTAAAATTGCTATATCATGACATGACATGAAAGTTCATCTTATCATATAACATGTCATGTCATTGTTTAGAATTATTCTAGATGTCATGTTGTTTTAGATTATATCACATGCCATGACATCATGATCATTAGTCCTGCTTAATTATTGCTATCTTTATGCCATGATCATTTCATGCATTAAATTGATTAAAATTAAACTAAGGACAATGGCATGACTTGAAGTCCCATTTATAAGGGAATCAAGTAGGGTTGCCTAGGAAATGCATGAAAATCTAGATTAAATGAACAAAAATCCACATCTCAAATCTAACTGACATGTATGTGTACTTATGCACCCTAGATACATGTGAGATGTTAGGATAATAAGTTTGGTTCAAGGTGCATAGAGAGTGCATCTAGATGAACTTAATGTTGGTGCAATCAGCCCAGGTCACGATTGACCAGGACTCGAGTTTGGCTCGAGTAATGTTTTGATGTGTTTTGATGTTTCGACAAAAACATATGACATGAAATTGTCAAGGTAAAGTCCAAGTCATGGGTACTTGGCATGAAAAGTCCAACATGGGTTGGCAAGGAAAAGTCCAAGCATGGTCTTGGCAATGTAAAAGTCCAACATGGGTTGGCAAGGAAAGTCCAAGCATGGTCTTGGCATGGAAAGTCCAACATGGGATGGCATTTTAAATCCAAGGGGATTGATATTGGCGGCGTAAAGTCCAAGCGGAGTCTTGGCGGCATAAGTCCAATGTGCCTTGGCGGTGTAGACACCGTTAGCATGACGTAGCCGACGGAAGCACCTGAAGGCTAGCGCGATGGATGAACAAGTCATGGATGACTTGGAGGGATCCGAGAGGCGTGAGACTGATGGAGGTGGCTAGAAGGCTTAGGTCTAGGCTAAGGGTGGTCTAGCAAGTATGGGGGAACCATACTTGGGTTAAAACCTCATGTTTGAGGTGTGCCAGTCGACTGGTGCCGTGTGGCAGTCGACTAGACCGAGTCAACTAGGGTTTAACTGCGGGTTATGGCCTAGCAGTCGACTGCCATAGGTGGCCAGTCGACTGATGGCTCGAGCAGTCGACTGATCGTGTGATCAGTCGACTGGTGCTCGAGAAATCAGCCACATAATGGAGTCGAGACTCGACTGGTCGAGTGAGGACTCCATCAGTCGACTGATGGTCACAATCAGTCGACTGATGAAGGTTTCGTTGGACTTATCCAGCGTGGATCTAGCCGTTGTCTCACGACAACAGTGGCATCAGTCGACTGATGGTCCCGATCAGTCGACTGATTGACTTTTTCCATCATAGGTTGAAGCTATATATGGAGCTCATGATGGAGGAAAAAGTAATCGGTTCTTGAGGGCTATTGGGGCGATTTGTTGGTGCAAATCAGGTCTCCAAGTGCAAGCAAGCAACCAAGCATTCAAGCAATCAAAACAAGTGTTGTAAAGTCTTTTCTTTACTTGCATTTCGTATTCATTATTGTAATTGCTTGTATTTGTATCTTATTGTTGTAAGATTACTTGTAAGGGGTTTCTCCACCCTTGACTTGTGTCAAGAAGGAGTTTTATTGGTTAGTGGTGTTTGTGGCATCGCTAGGGTTCGTACGATCCCAATCCGTGGAGTAGGAACCGGTTCGGTTCCGAACCACGTTATATGCTCTTTTTGTGATTTGTGTTGTGTCCATTTCGTTACTGCTTTTAGTATTATATATATATTCCGCTGTGTTAACGAAATTGTAGACACGAACGAGATTGAATTCCATCTACGATCGAAAGAAATGCTATTCACCCCCCTCTAGCCGTTCCAATATTCCTAACTAGTGGTATCAGAGCCCGGGGCTCTTCTATGGATTAACAACCGGGAGCTAAGGCAAAAGGCTAGAGGGTGAAGATGGAATTCCAAGACAAGCTTGGATGGGAAATCAACACTCCACCTCCATATGATCCAGAAGATTTTCCGGCATAGAGAGCAAGAATGGAAACATTCTTGATGATGAACATAGAGGATTGGTTCATCCTCGTTGAAGGCCTTGAACCCCCTAGGGATAAGAAGGGGAATGTCCTAAAATTGAAAAAGTGGACCCAAGAGCAACGCCAAAAGCTCAAGACTGAAGTTAAGGTAACGAAACTTTTGGAAGATTTAATCCCTAATGATGTTTTGTGCAAGATAGGGGATTACATGTATGCCAAGGAGCTATGGAGAAAATTGGCAAGATTCCATGAGGAGAGTTCATCCTCAAGTGAAAGTGAGAAATCGGAAGTTGAGATGGAGTCAACTTCCGAATCAGAGAAAGAAGAAGTAGAAGAGGTGGAAGAAGCATATACTTCTAGGATTGAGGAGGAGAGAACATCCTCTACACCGGAGCAATCTCAAGAAGAGCTTTCAACATCCGATCAAGATGAGGGAGCTCAAAATTCAACTCCGGCACCTACCACCACCCTAGGTAACTCAAACACTTTATTTTCAAATAAAAATCATATTATGTGCTTTGAGTGTAGGGAGTATGGGCATTACAAGAGCAAATGGCCATAGAGGATCAAGAAAGCTCCTCCGGCGCCTAAAAGACAACAAAAGTCAACGGACGCCGGTTCTCCAAGTCAAAAGAGCAAGGAGCATGTCATTTGCTTCAAATGCCGAGTACCGGGTCATTACCGGAGTCAATGCCCAAAGAAGAAGAAGAAGGGGCAAAGGGGAGCATCACAAGTAGGGGTAGCCACTAAGGAAAACCCTAAGGTATATTTAAATAATGCTCCGTCTAATTTAAATATTAAAAAGCATGCTAGAACTAATTTTAGCAATTTTGTTATGTAACATAAAGAGCATGCTAGAAATAAAAAACATATTTGTTTAGGAACTAAGAATGTTCACCTTAAGAATAAGGAGAAATTTGGGACTAATGTCCCTAGAAAAACAATACCTAGGGAATCTATTAAGAAAATACAAGAACATCTAGGTTTTAATCCAAAATGGACTAGGCATATGCCAAGAAAGTCCAATGCCCAAGATTTAAATAAAAATTCTAAAATTGGGCAATTAGAATTAGAGAACCAAGCCTTGAGGTCAAGGCTTGAGACATTGGAAAAGACTCTAAACAAGATACAAAATCAATTTCAAGGATCAAATTGTCAAACTCTTAGGTCAAGAAGTCAAAGTCAACATCTAGGACCTAAGAGTCAAAAGTCAACCAAGGGCAAGAATGGTTTGGGTCACAAACCTAAGTCCAAGGTGACTTACCATAGTGTTCCATTTGACTATGGGACACTAACTAGGTCTAGGAAGACCAAGGTCAATGGGGGAGTCATTCCTAGAGTTGACCAAGGTCTGTGCCTAATGGTCAAGGTTTCGAAGAAACCTAGGGTGGCCACTAAGAAGGTTGTTAGGGAGGCAATCCCTGAGGTTAACCTAGGCAAGACCAAAATGACCAAGGCTAATAAGCCTAGGAAGGTCATTAGGAAGGTATCTAGGGAGGTTATCCCTAAGGAATACCTAATTAACCCTAGGAGCTCAAATCGATTTTGGGTTTCTAAGAGCGTGATTGATTCAAGCTAAGATGGGTTTAGGGTGTGTCAACCTTGATTGGATGGATAGTTAACTCAACCATGATAAAGGTGGCACTTTAGGTTACTTTCAAGGTTATGGTTACCTTGGAAATGTCTTTGAGCCTTAATTTCAAAGAATTTTAGGTTGTGTCAATATATATCTTTAAAACCTGAAAATCAATAAAATTGACACGATCTAGATTTAGAGTTCATAGTGTGTAACTTTGATTATTGGCACACTTTGGAAGGTCATGTATCAAGAGATGTGTGGTTAAGATGTAAAGGTAACATCTAGAGTGATACTCAAGTGCCACACAACTTGATGTCTTGTACTCACCATGCTTCATATGTTTTACCATATGTTTGCATGGAAGGAATGTCTAGGATAGATTGCATCTCACAAAACAAGTCTTTCACCTTGATTGTGTATTTTAACACTTAGAAAGGGTGAGATATTAGGTTTTAGAAATCATTGAATGTTAATGTTTGCAAAAATGAAATAAAACATTAAAATACATTAACGAATACATGAATAAAAGTATAACATCAATACATTAGATATACAAGATCTAACGTGATAAAATGAAATAATTAAGATGATGAAATAGAGATCTTCGAATTTTCAGAATTGGAAATCAGATATCAGTCGATCGATTATCTTATCGATCGATAACATCAGAGTAACGATACGATATGACCATCAATCGAGTGCTAGCTTCATGACTCGACTGATTGAACATCAGTCGACTGATGACACTATTCACCGAGGCCGAGGGCCATCACGGTCTGACGAGCGCCGAGTGATGAGCTCATCGATCGGATCGATGAGCAACATCGACCGATCGATGCTACTATAGCACGCTACGTAAGGTTCGACGTCGATCGCGAGCCGACGGATCGGCCATTCGGCCGGTAAACCCGGTAATAAATCTATCCCGATCGATGCCGAGCATCAGTCGAATGAATCGCATTTTTATAACGCCGAACCGCTAGGGTTCGGCGTCTTCACGCGACGGGCTTTTTCTTCTCCTTTCCTTCTCCGATCGCCGTCTCCCTCTCCGACCAACTCTTCCGGCCGTGCCAACCTCCCAAGTGTTAGGTTTGATAGACAAGTCTCTCCTCTTCCATTTTTCACCTATTTTGAGCCCTAGTTCATGCGATTTAGGGCTTATTTTTCCTTGTTCCGATTAGGGTTTCGGCGTCTGAAGTTCTCCGACGACTTTTCCGGCGACCCCCAGCAAAATTTGAGTCTTCCCTCCGGCCACATCTTCAAATGGCGCCTAAGTAACAATTTTTTTTCCCCGAGCCCTAAATTTCATTTCCATTACAATTTAGGTTTATCTAATCATGTATTATTGCCATTGCATGTCATATCATTACATTGCATTCATAATAGGAGAGCCCGTAGGAATGATCCACCCGAGGGTGAATCTCGATTGTACGAACCTATTTTGGTTAGGTACATCGATAGAGATTTTTTCAATCGACATTGTAGTGATGTCATGGAATTAATTGCATACTACAATCTAATGAAAATCGTCTTATGCACGCATCCAATTAATGATGACCGTGTTAAAGAATTTTATCAAAACCTAAAAAAGGTGGATGACGGCCCTACTTACACTACTCGCATTGCAAAACGCGAGTTAGAGTTCACTCCTGCGATACTGCAGGAGTTTCTCGAGTGTAGGCCCTCAGATGACACCTTTATCTGTTACCCTACCATGGACTTTCCTTTACCTGAGCCTTTTGACCATATCTCTATGGAGTCCATGCATTAGCATATCTTTGGTTATCCACGTCCACCGGCCCAAAACTTATTTCCTATCACTGAGTTGTCAGCACCTGACAATGTCCTTTACAAGGTCATTGTTGGGTGTTTTCTTCCTATTGTCACTCCGGGTCTGGCCAAGATTCGGCCTCCCCATCTCTTTCTTTTATACGCCATGCGTCATAGGTTAGACATTAACTTTGCACTAATCATGTTTCATTGCATTGTGCATTTCACTTCCCCTGTACAAGGGAAAGTGCATATGCCATTTGGTCATATCATCACAGCATGGCTAGACTCCGTAGGCGTCAACATCCACAGGGGTTCTCTGAGAGCGCTATCGGAGGTGTACGACTGTATATCAGTTCGTAACTTCTCGTTAGCAAAGCTATGGATGGGCGCTGGACAGATGGAGTTGGCGCCTCTACCACCCCCCAGGGCACGCAGAGAGCCTCCTCTGGTACCCTGAGAGGCGACAGAGGACTACGAGGATGCAGATGCCACTGATGAGGATGATCAGATGCCGGCAACATCGTGGCCGGGTCCATCGATCGTCGTGGTGGCCGGAGTCCGGATTTCGAGACTATCGTGATCGGTGGACTCTAGGTGCATCGAGAGATCGCATCCCAGGCATCCTTCAGCGCACGTCTCGATAGGATGGAGGAGTCCCAGGGCCGCATAGAGCAGCATATGCCCGATATGCTAGAGATGATGCGGGCCTGGACCCTGAGTCAGCAGCCTCCTCCACCGCCACCTCCTGCGGACGATTAGAGGATATTAGATGTTCTGTGGTCGTCAGTTTTTGTAGTGAGATTAGGCATAGCCAATCTCCATTTTGAATGTAAAAGACAAGTTTTAAGTTAAATGAAATCTTTGTTTCTAAAAATCTTGTGTGTATGAATGAATATTTGTATAATTGTATTGTTTATGAAAGTTGATATATTATGATATGAAATTGCATCCTATCATATACCATGTCATGACATTGTTTAGGGTTATGTTAGATGGCATGTGTTCTTAAAATTCATCATATATCATGACATCATGATCATTGGCCATGCTTTTATAATGCTATTATTTATGCCATGATCATACATTCATGCATTAACTTGATTAAAATTGATTTAAGGACTATGGCATGACTTGGAGTCCCAGTTATATGGGAATCAAGTAGAGTTGCTTTAGAAAATGCATGAAACCCTAGTTTAGGGAGAACAAAACCCACATCTCAAATCTAATTGAAATGTATGTGTATTTATACACTATAGATACATGTGAGAAGCTAGGATATGAGTTAAGTTCAAGGTGCATAGTTTTTGCATCTAGATGAACTAAAACTCATCCAATCCCATTTGGATCATTAGGAAAGTTTGGGTACAAGCCATGTGCATAGAGCCCAAGGAAAATGATCCAAATTAGGGCTTTAAAAACATTTTAAAATCATTTTGAAAAACCTTGGTGAAGTCTATCTTTTGATAGCAATCACCATTGATAAGATTGATACAAAGTGAGCTTCAACCAGTGAGTTTTTAGTCACTTTTGGATTTTGTATCAATCTCCTAATTCAATGGTAAAAATATTTTTCCAATATTTTTCACTGATTATAAGTGTGTTAAGTAATATACGTATCAAGTTTCGTGATTTTTTTATTTACGTAGAATTACTTATGCATTTCCAAAAGTCGAGTCTGATTTCTGAAAATCAGGTTTTCGATTATCGATCATTGCTTCTGATCGATCGACTAATGGCAACGTATGCACTCATCAATGTATCACTCATTGTTGCCGTGCAAGTCGATCGATGGATACATCGATCGTAGTAAATAACAGTCGACTGATAGCATGATTTCAGGGTAACCAAAGTTGTTTAACCCGATTTTAGCTGCGGTTAAGGTCCCTAACCACTCCTAACCCTAGGATATGCTTTGGGAAGCATTATAAAGGGTGAAAATCCATTGGATATGGATTAGGATTGGTGTTTAGGGTTTGTATCAATTTCAAGGTGTTGGAAAATTCAATGTTGAATTTCTAACCTTACGTTTAATGGTTTAAAGTTCCTATTGGCTTAGGGACTTCCCAAGGACATTGTTGGTGCAATGGTCAAGGGGGAGCAAGCCTTTAGGGGGAGGTATCCATCTTGGGATGATGGATGTGTTTTTCTCCTTGAATAGGAGAAGTTATTTGGAAAATATATCATCAATTGGGAAATTGATGGAACTTTTGAGAGACCCAATTTGGAAATTGGGAGAGTAAATAGGATTGTCTCTCTTGAGTGATATGAGACATTGACCTCCTTGGAGAGAAAACCACTTTGATGTTAGTCAAAAAGGGGGATAATGTTTGGGTGAGAACATTTAAGATTACCAATTTGGGATAATTGGTAAGGGATTTGAATTAGTGTTCTAACTCAATAATTTATTTTGTTTTAATTTGTTTGGTTTTTGTCAAACATCAAAAAGGGGGAGATTGTTGGTGCAATCGGCCCAGGTCACGATTGACCAGGACTCGAGTTTGGCTCGAGTAATATTTTGATGTGTTTTGATGTTTCGACAAAAACATATGACATGAAATTGTCAAGGTAAAGTCCAAGTCATGGGTACTTGGCATAAAAAGTCCAACATGGGTTGGCAAGGAAAAGTCCAAGCATGGTCTTGGCAATGTAAAAGTCATCCAATCCCATTTGGATCATTAGGAAAGTTTGGGTACAAGCCATGTGCATATAGAGCCCAAGGAAAATGATCCAAATTAGGGCTTTAAAAACATTTTAAAATCATTTTGAAAAACCTTGGTGAAGTCTATCTTTTGATAGCAATCACCATTGATAAGAATGATACAAAGTGAGCTTCAACCAGTGAGTTTTTAGTCACTTTTGGATTTTGTATCAATCTCCTAATTCAATGGTAAAAATATTTTTCCAATATTTTTCAGTGATTATATGTGTGTTAAGTAATATACGTATCAAGTTTCGTGATTTTTTTATTTACGTAGAATTACTTATGCATTTCCAAAAGTCGAGTCTGATTTCTGAAAATCAGGTTTTGATTATCGATCATTGCTTCTACTCTGATCTGATCGACTAATGGCGTGTATGCACTCATTTGTATTATTTGTATCACTCATTTGGGGTAACCAAAGTTGTTTAACCCGATTTCAGCTGTGGTTAAGGTCCCTAACCACTCCTAACCCTAGGATATGCTTTGGGAAGCATTATAAAGGGTGAAAATCCATTGGATATGGATTAGGAGAGGTGTTTAGGGTTTGTATCAATTTCAAGGTGTTGGAAAATTCAATGTTGAATTTCTAACCTTACGTTTAATGGTTTAAAGTTCCTATTGGCTTAGGGACTTCCCAAGGACATTGTTGGTGCAATGGTCAAGGGGGAGCAAGCCTTTAGGGGGAGGTATCCATCTTGGGATGATGGATGTGTTTTTCTCCTTGAATAGGAGAAGTTATTTGGAAAATATATCATCAATTGGGAAAATGATGGAACTTTTGAGAGACCCAATTTGGAAATTGGGAGAGTATATGGGATTGTCTCTCTTGAGTGATATGAGACATTGACCTCCTTGGAGAGAAAACCACTTTGATGTTAGTCAAAAAGGGGGATAATGTTTGGGTGAGAACATTTAAGATTACCAATTTGGGATAATTGGTAAGGGATTTGAGTTAGTGTTCTAACTCAATAATTTATTTGGTTTTAATTTGTTTGGTTTTTGTCAAACATCAAAAACGGGGAGATTGTTGGTGCAATCGGCCCAGGTCACGATTGACCAGGACTCGAGTTTGGCTCGAGTAATGTTTTGATGTGTTTTGATGTTTCGACAAAAACATATGACATGAAATTGTCAAGGTAAAGTCCAAGTCATGGGTACTTGGCATAAAAAGTCCAACATGGGTTGGCAAGGAAAAGTCCAAGCATGGTCTTGGCAATGTAAAAGTCATCCAATCCCATTTGGATCATTAGGAAAGTTTGGGTACAAGCCATGTGCATAGAGCCCAAGGAAAATGATCCAAATTAGGGCTTTAAAAACATTTTAAAATCATTTTGAAAAACCTTGGTGAAGTCTATCTTTTGATAGCAATCACCATTGATAAGATTGATACAAAGTGAGCTTCAACCAGTGAGTTTTTAGTCACTTTTGGATTTTGTATCAATCTCCTAATTCAATGGTAAAAATATTTTTCCAATATTTTTCACTGATTATATGTGTGTTAAGTAATATACGTATCAAGTTTCGTGATTTTTTATTTACGTAGAATTACTTATGCATTTCCAAAAGTCGAGTCTGATTTCTGAAAATCAGGATTTGATTATCGATCATTGCTTCTCTGATCTGATCGTGATGGCGGCGTATGCACTCATTCAAAGATCAGATTATCACTCATTGCTTCGCAAGTCGATCGATGGATACATCACGATCGTAGGTACAGTCGATGATAGCATGATTTCGGGGTAACCAAAGTTGTTTAACCCGATTTCAGCTGCGGTTAAGGTCCCTAACCACTCCTAACCCTAGGATATGCTTTGGGAAGCATTATAAAGGGTGAAAATCCATTGGATATGGATTAGGAGAGGTGTTTAGGGTTTGTATCAATTTCAAGGTGTTGGAAAATTCAATGTTGAATTTCTAACCTTACGTTTAATGGTTTAAAGTTCCTTTTGGCTTAGGGACTTCCCAAGGACATTGTTGGTGCAATGGTCAAGGGGGAGCAAGCCTTTAGGGGAGGTATCCATCTTGGGATGATGGATGTGTTTTTCTCCTTGAATAGGAGAAGTTATTTGGAAAATATATCATCAATTGGGAAATTGATGGAACTTTTGAGAGACCCAATTTGGAAATTGGGAGAGTAAATGGGATTGTCTCTCTTGAGTGATATGAGACATTGACCTCCTTGGAAAGAAAACCACTTTGATGTTAGTCAAAAAGGGGGATAATGTTTGGGTGAGAACATTTAAGATTACCAATTTGGGATAATTGGTAAGAGATTTGAGTTAGTGTTCTAACTCAATAATTTATTTGGTTTTAATTTGTTTGGTTTTTGTCAAACATCAAAAAGGGGGAGATTGTTGGTGCAATCGGCCCAGGTCACGATTGACCAGGACTCGAGTTTGGCTCGTGTAATGTTTTGATGTGTTTAGATGTTTCGACAAAAACATATGACATGAAATTGTCAAGGTAATGTCCAAGTCATGGGTACTTGGTATGAAAAGTCCAACATGGGTTGGCAAGGAAAAGTCCAAGCATGGTCTTGGCAATGTAAAAGTCCAACATGGGTTGGCAAGGAAAGTCCAAGCATGGTCTTGGCATGGAAAGTCCAACATGGGTTGACATTTGAAATCCAAGGGGATTGATATTGGCGGTGTAAAGTCCAAGCGGAGTCTTGGCGGCATAAGTCCAATGTGCCTTGGCGGTGTAGACACCATTAGCATGACGTAGCTGACGGAAGCACCTGAAGGCTAGCGCGATGGATGAACAAGTCATGGATGACTTGGAGGGATCCGAGAGGCGTGAGGCTGATGCAGGTGGCTAGAAGGCTTAGGTCTATGCTAAGGGTGGTCTAGCAAGTATGGGGGAACCATACTTGGGTTAAAACCTCATGTTTGAGGTGTGCCAGTCGACTGGTGCCATGTGGCAGTCGACTGGACCGAGTCTACTAGGGTTTAACTGCGGGTTATGGCCTAGCAATGATCGATGAGCTGAGCGGTGACCGATCATGTGATCACCGATCGGGTGCTTGAGAAATCGGGTTACGTAACGGAGTCGAGACTCGACTGGTTGAGTGAGGACTCTATCAGTCGACTGATGGTCACAATCAGTCGACTGATGAAGGTTCCGTTGGACTTATCCAGCGTGGATCTAGCCGTTGTCTCACGACAACAGTGGCATCAGTCGACTGATGGTCCCGATCAGTCGACTGATTGACTTTTTCTAGCACAGGTTGAAGCTATATATGGAGCTCATGATGGAGTAAAAAGTAATCGGTTCTTGAGGGCTATTGGGGCGATTTGTTGGTGCAAATCAGGTCTCCAAGTGCAAGCAAGCAACCAAACATTCAAGCAATCAAAACAAGTGTTGTAAAGTCTTTTCTTTACTTGCATTTCATATTCATTATTGTAATTGCTTGTATTTGTATCTTATTGTTGTAAGATTACTTGTAAGGGGTTTCTCCACCCTTGACTTGTGTCAAGAAGGAGTTTTATTGGTTAGTGGTGTTTGTGGCATCGCTAGGGTTCGTACGAACCCAATCCGTGGAGTAGGAACCGGTTCGGTTCCGAACCACATTATATGCTCTTGTTGTGATTTGTGTTGTGCCCATTTCGTTACTGCTTTTAGTATTATATATATATTCCGCTGCGCTAACGAAATTGTAGACACGAACGAGATTGAATTCTATCTACGATCGAAAGAAACGCTATTCACCCCCTTCTAGCCGTTCCAATATTCCTAACACTTAACTTATTTCAATAATCACTAAGAATCATGAGGAAAGCTAATATACAAGTTATGTATATTTAGCCGATAAACCATGGTTTGAAATAGGTTTTCAAAAACATTTTAAAATTAATTTAGAAAACCTTGGTGAAATCTATCTTTTGATTGCCATATTCATTGTAGAAGTTGGTACAAAGTGGATCAAAAACCTTAAAGTTTTAATAACTTTTGAACTGTGTACCAATCTCCTATTTCAATTGTAAAAATATTTTTCCAAAATTTTTCATTGATTGTATGTGTGATAAGAAATATACGTATCAAGTTTTGTGATTTTTTGATTTATGTAGAATTACTTATGAATTTCCAAAAGTCGAGTCTGATTTTTGAAAATCAGGTTTTCAGTTATCAGTCGACTGCCTCTACAGTGCAGTCGACTGATGGGTAGTGTTTGGACTCGACTGCGGTCACGAGTATCACTCGATTATTGCCGCGCGGTCAATTGATGGACACATCGTCGATCCGGTAGCCGTGCAGTCGATCGATAGCCTGATTTCGGGGTAACCAAAGTTGTTTAACCTGATTTCAGCTCCGGTTAAGGTCCCTAACCACTCCTAACCCTAGGATATGCTTTGGGAAGCATGATGAAGGGTGAAAATCCATTGGATATGGATTAGGAGTGGTGTTTAGGGTTTGTATCAATTTTAAGGTGTTGGGAAGTTCAATGTTGAATTTCTAACCTTAATTTTGATGGTTTAGAGTTCCTATTGGCTTAGGGACTTCCCAAGGACATTGTTGGTGCAATGGTCAAGTGGGAGCAAGCCTTTAGGGGGAGGTATCCATCTTGGAGTGATGGATGTGTGTTTTTCTTTCTTCTTGAAGGTGAAAATGTTATCAATTGGGAAAATTGATGGATTTTTAGAAACCCAATTTGGAAATTGGGAGAGTGTATAGGATTGTCTCTCTTGAGTGATATGAGACTTATCACTAAGAAGATGGTAGGCATCCTAGGTATTTTTAAACAAAGGTGGAGATTGTAAGATCTCATTGGGCCATGAGACATTGACCTCCTTGGAGAGATAACCTTTTAATGTATGTCAAAAAGGGGAAGAATATGTTTGGGAAAATATTTGGGATTACCAATTTGGAATAATTGGTAAGAGACTTGAGTTAGCGGTCAAACTAAAATGGTTTGGTTTTTGTCATACATCAAAAAGGGGGAGATTGTTGGGTCAATTGGCCCAGGTCACGATTGACCAGGACTCGAGTTTGACTCGAATGATGTTTTGATGTTCGACAAAAATATATGACAATGTAATTGTCAAGGTAAAGTCAAAGTCATGGGTACTTGGCATGGAAAGTCCAAGTGGAACACTTGGCATTTGGTAAAGTCCAAGTCTTGAGTACTTGGCATGAAAAGTCCAAGCATGGGTCTTGGCAATGTAAAAGTCCAACATGGGTTGGCAAGGGAAATGCTAAGCTTGTTGGCATGAGAAGTCCAAGGGGTTTGATATTGGCGGCGTAAAGTCCAAGCGGAGTCTTGGCGGCGTAAGTCCAATGTGCCTTGGCAGTGTAGATACTGTTAGCATGAAATAGCCGATGGAAGCACCTAAAGGCTAACGTGATGGATGAACAAGTCATGGATGACTTGGAGGGATCCGAGAGGCGTGAGGCTGATGGAGGTGGCTAGAAGGCTTAGGTCTAGGCTAAGGGTGGTCTAGCAAGTATGGGGCACCATACTTGGGCTAAAACCTCATGTTTGAGGTGTGTCAGTCGACTGGTGCCATGTGGCAGTCGACTGGACCGAGTCAACTAGGGTTTGACTGTGGAAAGTGGTCTAGCAGTCGACTGCCAGAGGTGGGCAGTCAACTGATGTCTCGAGCAGTCGACTGATAGTGTGATCAGTCGACTGGTGCTCAGATTTTCGGCCAAAGAATGGAGTCTCACTCGACCACTGCGACGAGTAGTCGAGTGATGGCTCATCAGTCGACTGATGCTCTTGATCAGTCGACTGATGTCCTAGCTGTTGGATTTTTCCAGCGTGGATTACACTGTTGTCTCAAAGCAACAGTGTGATCAGTCGACTTATGGTCCCGAGCAGTCGACTGATAGACCTTTTCCAGTACAGGTTGAAGCTATAAAAGGAGCTCGTGATGGAGGAAAAGATAGCGATTTTCTTGGGTGAAATTGAAGGGGGAAGTTGGTGCTTTCCAGTCCTTCAAAGCTAGTTCAAGGCAATCAAAGATCAAGCAATAAAAAGCTTTTGTAAAGTGTTTTTCCTTTACTTTCATTTGTATTTCATTATCGTATTTGCTTGTATCTGTTTGATTATTGTTGTAATCAATATTGTACGAGGTTTCTCCACCTCCGGATTGTTCCGAGAAGGAGTGTTTATTAGTGGTTGCGTGTGCATCACTAGAGCTCGTAGAGCTCGATCCGTGGAGTAGGAACCGTGCGGTTCCGAACCACGTTACATACTCGTGTTTGCGTATTTCGTTATTGTATCATATCTATTTTCGCTGCGCACTAAAGAAATTGTAGAGACGAACACGCGATCGAATTCCATCTACGAACGGTCAAACGCTATTCACCCCCCTCTAGCGGCGTCAAATATCCAACATCTATGGATTTAAATCAGGTCTGGGAGCTAGTAGAACCGCCCAATGGTGTAAAAACCATTGGATGCAAGTGGATCTACAAAAGAAAGAGAGAAATAGACGGGAAGGTTGAGAGATTCAAAGCAAGGCTTGTTGCGAAAGGGTATTCTAAAAAAGTAGTGGTATTTCTTGTACTATACGTAGATGACATTTTGTTAATTGGCAACAATTTCAAGGTGTTATCAGACGTAAGGGTATAGTTATCCAAATAGTTTGATATGAAGGACTTGAGAGAAGTGGGACATTGTTAGTTATATCCCTAGAACCAATCATGTGATGGTTGAATAGGGAACATTTTGTATCATATTCTATAAAGGCAAAGGATTGGTTATTATATATTTACGTCTTGCTTGTGCCAGCTAAATTAAATATATAATAATGCCCTAGAAAAGTAGGTTCTTATTTACAGCAGATCAATTGGAAGAATTGATTATGAGAGGCTGTAGAGAAAACTTTCCTAAATGTTCCTAGTCAAGTATTAATATGCAAGGGCAATATTAATACATAAAGACTAGCATGTAGGTCAATTGATGAATTGATCTCACAAGTCATAGATATATGATATCAAGTTGACACATGGGTATATATTAGAGAATATATACTGAACTGACCCGCCATGAGAAAGTTTCATGGATCATCATATGAGTGTCATAAACGTTCTCATGTAACTATTGGTATGAATAGTCCTCAAACCTTAAGTCACTACAGTTCCCTACATAAGAAGTTATGTACTTTGGTATCGTCAAACGTCACCCGTAACAGGGTGGACCATAAAGGCGATTACTGGGTATATAACAAATTATTCAGAGGGATGTGAGTGATGTAGATGGGATCTATCCCTCCCATATGATGGGAGTGATATCTGTGGGCCCCTTGATTGAGTAGAACTACTAAAACGCATGGCCATTCTCGAATGAGTCAATATGAGATATTGAGCTCATTTGTTTGAGTTAGTTTACTCAGGGATCAAGAAACACATAGATTGATCGAGGATGACACAGTCTATGCCTCATTGGTCAATCTGATATCAAGGATAGAAGGACACGGTCATACATTATAGTAGTCACAGAAAGGTTAGTCAGATCTTGACTTATTTCGTAACTTGGGTAGCAATGATGTATTGCTAGATGCCGCTCATTGCTTGTGTATCTAAAAGAGTTTAGATCCACTGCCAACGTTATGAGAGCCTATAGGGTCACACACAAAGAGCATGATGATTAGAAGAATTAGTGCATTCTAGTTTGACTAGAATAATTTGGGAATAAGCTTAAGTACAAAATAGTTTTTGGACTTTAAGCTTAATGAGAATTTTAGCTTATTGATTTAATGAGATCAATTCAATATGCTAAGCTTAATTGATTTAATAAGATTAACTCAATATGTTACCTTATTGATTTAATGAGATTAATTCAATATGATAACATAAGCTTATTGAATTAATAAGATTAATTCAACATCCATGAATGCCACATAAGCATGCCACCTAAGCTTGATGAGGTGGAAGGAGACAAAGGGTTTTGACCTTTGGATTTCCCCCACATGTGGCCGGCCAAACAAGGTGTATAACTCCTTGTTTGATTATCTTTCAATGTCATTGATTGCATTGAATGTGATAGGAGATGAAAGGTTTTTCCAATCCTATAAAACAACCCATGGGGTGGCCGGCCAAAAGGGTTGTCGTGTGGAAGCTTGAGGCTTGGTGAGAGCTTGGTTGGAGAGGCTTTGGTTGTGTGGTTTTTGTGAGTGTAGGCTAGCAAGAAGAGTAGTCTTCTTCTTCCTTTCTCTCTGTCCTTACTTTCCTCTCCTTTAGGGACTTCTCTAGCAAGAAGTAAAGGAGAGCTCTTCTAGTTTCTTTTGTGAGACAAAAGCTTGCTCGTGTGGATACATATAGAGGCACGGATACTTGAACGTGCTAAAAGATCCAACACATCCAAGGAGAAGCGGGATTACAAAGGGCACGCAACAAAGGTAATATTCTCCTATAAGATAGGATTAGAGAAATTGATTTTGTACGAGGTTTTCTTTCGCAAGAATCACTTAGAAGGGATCCTATTTTTCCGTTGCGCATATGCTATTTTGCATAAGAGATCCCTACAGTGGTATCAGAGCCACTTGCGAAAGATCGTATAAAAATAGTTTTTCTCTATTTTATATATGATATAGAAGTAGGATAAATTTTATTATGAGTTGATAATTGCATTAGCAATTTTTCAAACATAATAAAATATCCGATGTCTTTTAAAAGTTAAAATGACATGGTGCATGGTTATGGACTAGTCCCAAAAGGTTTGTGAATGTGTGTGTTGTAATTCTTAATACGGCCTGCGTGTCGTGCCTTTCTCCTAACATTCTTGTTGTAAAATTAGCTTTAGACTCGAATGTAACTCAAGTATTTCTCCTTTTGTAATATACAACAAAGATGGAGGGTCCATTGGAAGATAATGTTACAAGGAGGAAGTCAACAACACAAGACAACCAAAAGGAAGCACTTGGGAGAAGATGCTATCCCTAGGTTGACCAATCAATCTTCTCATTGGCTTGAGAAGATTGTAGAATAAGGGTCATAACCATGACACACTTAGTTTAATATATATGTGATGTATGCTAATATGTATGTGATGCATGTTAATTTAGCTTATATGTGATGTATGCTAATATGTATGTGATGCATGTTTAAGTTTATTTCTTAATAAGTCTAAACGATATGCCTACCAAAGTTTGGTACTCACTAATTCCTCGATCATTTGTTATTGGGTTTGCCAAAGCAAAGCAATGCATTTTATCTTGGAAGAGTGTGAGTGGACAATCGTGATGTCCCTCTATCAAACTTGGTTAAGACTTAATTAAGTTTTTCTTAATTAATTAAGAAAGTAGAGGCATATATTATCTTTGAACATAAGTTTTAAAGATTTGTTTTGTGTGATTTCCGAACATCATCTTTGTCATAGAAAGTGGTCGTTGCTCCGATATCAAAGAAGGCCTCTGTGCCTCGCCACGGCCTGGAAGCTGGTTTAGGAATAAGCACTAAAAAAAATCTAAACTTACCCAAAGCTATTAAAGAGTTACATCAGATGTAATTGGCAAAAGATTGCCTACCTAATCATACTACGTCTTGGGCGATTAGCCAAAGCTAACTCAAGACGAATTATGATGTGGATCTTTATCCCATATAAATTTATAGCTAAATAGAAGCTAATCATATAAGCAAAATGTGTTTGCCTACATCAATGATTAGCTCATATCAAAGCTATGAGAATTTAGTGGGAACCTCATTTAATTAAAGGCCTAATTAAATGACCTAGGTATGATACTAAATTTTGCATTTTAATGTTGTAGATCACCATGTCATCTAACACGACACACCCCCTCAACTTGCGATCTGTCCTTGAGAAAGACAAGCTCAATGGAGCTAACTTTCTAGACTGGTATAGGAACTTGAGGATTATCCTCAAGCAAGAACGTAAACTGTATGTCTTAGAGCAGTCTATCCCTGAAACACCCGCCCCTGCGACCACTCGTGCTGAAAAGGATGCTTATAAGAAGCATCAAGATGACGCATTAGATGTGTCATGTCTTATGCTTGCCACCATGAACTCTGAGCTTCAGAAGTAACATTAGAACATGGATGCCTATGGTATGGTTGAACATTTGGAACAACTATATAAGGACAAGCTAGGCACGAGCATTTTGAAGTGTCTAAAGCTCTTTTTGCATGCAAGATGCAAGAAGGAACACCTGTAGGAACTCACGTACTTAAAATGATAGGGTACGTTGAGAACCTTGAAAGAATAGGTTTTCCACTGAGCCAAAAATTGGCAATCGATCTTATCCTGCAATCATTGCCGAAAGCATATAATCAATTCGTTATGAATTATAACATGAATGAAATTGATAAGCCTTTGCCTGAGATTCTCAGCATGTTAAGAACTGCTGAACCGAATCTCAAGAAGAAAGTTAGTAACGTACTAATGGTCAAAAAGGACAAAGGTAAGCGCAAAGGCAAGGGTAAGACCCAAGCCAAAGGTAAGGCCAATTCATCCACTTCAAAGGGTAAAGGTAAAGTACCTAAGGAAGGGGACTGTTTCCATTGCGGTGAGACTGGACACTGGAAGCGGAACTGCAAAGTCTACCTTGAGGAAGTAAAGAAGAAAAGAAGTGGGACTTCTGCCTCAGGTATACATGTTATAGAAGTTAATCTATCTATTTCTTCTACATGGGTATTAGATACCGGATGTGCATCTCACATTTGTACTAATGTGCAGGGACTGAGATATAGTAGACTAATGGCAAAAGGCGAAGTAGACCTACGAGTAGGTAATGGCGCAAAAGTTGCTGCTGTAGCTGTAGGAACATATTCTTTTTCTTTGCCCACTGGACTTATCTTAGAACTAGAGGAGTTCTTTTATGTACCTGCATTAACAAAGAACATAATCTCTGTATCTTGTTTAGACAAGAAAAACTTTTCTTTTATAATAAAGGACAAATGTTGTTCCATTTATTTGAATGAAATGTTCTATTGTAATGCACCACTTATGAATGGTCTCTATGTTCTAGATTTAGAAAACCCAATTTATAACATAAATACCAAACGGTTCAAATCGAATAATTTGAACCAAACATATCTCTGGCACTATCGCCTAGGTCACATAAATGAAAAATGCATATCCCAACTCCATAAAGATGGATTATTGGACTCATTTGATTTTGAATCATATGAGATATGCGAATCTTGTCTTTTAGGAAAGATGACTAAAACTCCATTTAGTGGACATGGAGAGAGAGCGACGGACTTGTTGGGACTCATACATACTGATGTATGTGGCCCTTTTAATGTCGAAGCCAGAGGAGGCTATAAGTACTTTATTACTTTCACTGATGATATGAGTAGATTTGGCTACTTATATTTGATGAGACATAAGTCAGAATCCTTTGAAAAGTTCAAAGAATTCAAGAATGAAGTACAAAACCAACTTGGTAAGCGTATTAAGCTACTTCGATCAGATTGAGGTGGTGAATACCTTAGTCAAGAGTTTCGTGATCACCTGGCTGAGTGTGGGATAATATCCCAACTCACTCCACCTGGAACACCACAATGGAATGGTGTATCTGAAAGGAGAAATCATACTCTATTAGATATGGTACGATCAATGATGAGCCAGACTGATCTACCTACTTCCTTTTGGGGTTTAGCTCTAGAGACAGCCGCTTTCACACTTAATCGCGTCCCATCAAAAGCCGTAGAAAAGACACCATACACGTTATTGTTAGTAATATATGAGAGATGTCCTAAGGCAATCGCCTTATGTATGAACCATTTATATGATAAATGAAGATTCACTATTTGAGTATACATGTTTTATGTATTTGATTGGATCTTAAACTCATTTACTGAATGTCCACGATACGATTCACAGCATGAGAGAATTTGTGATTGGATCACAACTAGTGAGTATCTCTACATGTGTAATTGTGATGTATCGGAATTATCCCTAGTCGATGAATTGATGAATCTGGACACCATCAATTCTGTTGAGACTAGCACGAGGTATACTCCTTGGTGTATCCAAGCAGCTGATTCTCACTGGCTGGAGACATAGTGATGTCCGGAGTTAATCGTGGATGCTAGTTATGGTAACTAGTTCATTGAGTGACCAGTAGTAAGACTTCATATGGTTCTCGCATATATAGATATGTCAATGAAGTTCTTCTTGTGGCTTAAGTGCGATGTTCCTTTGACTTGCGGTATTCAAGTCATCTTGATCATGGAGACTTATGCTTTGACATCTTAAGCAAACATCTCTAAGGAGATGTGGACCCGGATGATTGGGTATAAGTCAAGTGATCGAAGGTGTTTGAATAGCCTATAAAGGATTCACCACTCCTTGCGAGGAGATGTATACCCATGGCCTCTCGTCGGATTGTTACTAAAGTCTTTGGCCAAAGCATTACATGTTTAGAGTAAGGTACTCTTCGATACATGTGGAGTAACTAGAATCCGTAGGACGAGGAAATGATACTTGGGCTAGGTGTGACGTAGTCAGCCTAGTGGGGACTGACACAATAGACCATGTCTGAACCAAGTGGGTATAAGATGAGTGAAGGGAATGGGGCACGATTCATTCGGTCTGAAGGGTTTCGAGAAATAGTTCGGATCAACGTTGATCTTTTTTGGTTAATTGGGGATCATGATGTACTACTAGGTGCCACTCATGATCGTTCTATAATTAATGGTTAATTATAGGCGGACCAACATAAACCGAGAACCTATTTGGTCACACGACAACGAGTGTAATCCAAAGGATTTAAAGCGAGCTTGAGAATGGGATTCTCAGACCGAGAGAAACTATGTTTGGTTGGACCAAACATAAAGCGAGCATGAAATTGTTTCAGTCGCAATGGAAGCGTGGATGGGCCGTGTCTTATGAAGACATAATGGATGGACCAAAATGGTTTGGTTCTAATCCAATGGATGAGAATAAACCAAAGGGTTTGGTTTATATAAAGCGAATGAACCAAAGGTTGGTTCGGTTCGTTTTAACTTAAAATAAACCATCATGGTTTGGTTTATTTTAACTTATCTTAATGGAGCGGGTTAACGGGCTTTATGGATATGATCCATTAACCATTAAGAGAATTAGTTCTCTATAAAAGTGGGCTTAAGGGATTGTTAAACCCTAACTAATCCAAAATCAAAACCCTAGCCTCCAAGGAGTTGCCGCCCAACCTGGTTGTGCCGCCCAACCTCCTTGCCGCCCAGCTTGATTGTGCTGCCGTCTAGCTCCTTGCCGGCGACCAAGCTTCAGCCGGTGAACCTCCGGCGACCCTCCGGTGATCTCCTATAGGTTTGGCATCAAGGTGAGGCTTTTCTCTCCTTGTTTTGGCCGGCGCCTACTCCTCCACCAAGCTGTCCAGTTTTCTGGACAGCTTCTCCTCCTCTCGTCGGAGCGTCGTTTGGACGACGGTTAGTGCTCCGACAGCGGCTAACATACCGGGTATTTGATCTCCGGTAATCCTCTGAGGTGGAGGACGAAGGATTCGTCAAACGGTTGACGAATACCTCTCCGGAGAAGCGAGTTTTGAGAACTCGTTTTGGATCCAAATTTGGATTCGGATCGTGATCATCTCTCGATCACGTCGTCTTCAACACGAGGCTAGTAACCCGTACGAAGACGAAGCTCGTGACTTAGCGAAGTCATCCCGAGGAGCTCGGCGTGGATACGGATAGAGACGATTCTTACGAGGATCGTTCCGGTTGATGCCGTTCCCGCTACACGTCATACGGAAGGTATAACGTAGTTTAATTTCCTTTTATTGCAATTTTAATTTACGGTTATGTCTACACTTGTTGTAATAGCATGCGTGTGTTGTGTGTGTTGTAATAAATAGGAGTATTTATTATTTTTATTGCTTCCGCTGTGCTCATGTTTACGAAACATGATCTAACACACACACGCCGCGGTGCCGGAAACCCAACAGTTATGGACTGGGAAGAGTCCCAAAATATCTTTTATAAAGATTTGGAGTTGTGAAGCTTATGTTAGACGTCAAGTTTCAGATAAACTAGGACCCAAATCAGATAAGTATTATTTTGTAGGATATCCCAAGGAAACTAAGGGATATTACTTTTACAATCCCACACTTGGCAAGGTGTTTGTTGCCAGAAATGCTGTCTTTTTAGAAAGAGAATTTATTTCTAGAAAAACTAGTGGGAGTAAAATTCATCTTGAAGAAATTCAGGATGAAGATAACACTAAGGCTTCGATGGAAAATGAACAGGCACC
Organism: Wurfbainia villosa; assembly: GCA_025175895.1. NCBI lineage: Eukaryota > Viridiplantae > Streptophyta > Magnoliopsida > Zingiberales > Zingiberaceae > Wurfbainia > Wurfbainia villosa. The sequence goes on from CM045995.1 coordinate 33,422,599, forward strand.
ACAAAGTGTTGTGGATGAGGAAATTGTTGCCCAATGAGTTGTGGAGCAAACACCTGTTCAAGTAGACCAACCTCTTCGTAGATCTGATAGGATCCGTCGTCAACCCGAGAGATATTCTTTTCTCTTGACTGACAACGGTGAAGTATTTCTTGTCGATCTCGACGAGTCTACATCCTATCAAGAAGCTATGATGAGCCCAGATTCCGAGAAATGGCTAGAGGCCATGAGATCCGAAATGGAATCCATGTACACTAACCAAGTATGGACTTTGGTTGATCCACCTGAAGGGGTAAAACCCATTGGGTGTAAGTGGGTCTTTAAAGTAAAGACTGACATGGATGGTAATAAGCATACCTATAAAGATAGATTGGTGGCTAAAGGATTCAAACAAATTCATGGTATTGACTATGATGAAACCTTTTCACCAGTTGCGATGCTTAAATCCATTCGGATCATACTTGCTATTGTAACCTACCACGATTATGAGATCTGGCAGATGGATGTCAAAACCGCTTTTCTGAATGGAAAGCTACTCGAGGATGTGTACATGACATAGCCTGAGGGTTTTGAAGATCCAAAGCATCCTGGAAAGGTATGCAAACTGCAAAGGTCCATTTATGGACTAAAGCAAGCCTCTCGAAGCTGGAATCTTCGATTCGATGATGCAATCAAGGAGTTTGGTTTCATCAAGAATGAAGATGAACCTTGCGTCTACAAGAGAAATAGTGGGAGCACAGTTGTATTTCTTGTCTTGTATGTAGATGACATACTTCTCATCGGAAATGATATTCCCTCGCTCTAGTCTGTGAAAATGTGGTTAGGGAATTGTTTCTCGATGAAAGACTTAGGTGAAGCTACCTATATTCTAGGCATCAAGATCTATAGAGATAGATCTAAAAGATTACTTGGCCTAAGTCAGAGTACATACATTGATAAAGTGCTAGATCATTTTGCTATGCAAAATTCCAAGAAAGGATTTCTGCCTTTATCACATGGTGTGAGTCTTTCGAAAACTCAATGTCTCTCTTCTAAGGAGGAGAGAGATCGCATGGATAAGATCCCTTATGCATCTGCCATAGGGTCTATCATGTACGCCATGCTTTGTACTCGTCCTGACGTCTCGTATGCTTTGAGCATGACGAGTAGATACCAGTCGGATCCAAGTGAAAGTCACTAGATAGCAGTCAAAAATATTCTTAAATACTTACGAAGAACAAAAGAATATTTCCTGATATTTGGAGGCAATGAGGAGCTAACTGTAAAGGGTTACAGTGATGCAAGCTTCCAAACAGACAAGGATGACTATAGATCACAATTGGGGTAGGTCTTTTGCCTGAATGGTGGAGCTGTGAGTTGGAAGAGTTCGAAGCAGGACACAATTGCTGATTCTACAACAGAAGCCGAGTATATTGCTGTGTCTGATGCAGCAAAGGAGGCTGTTTGGCTCCGCAAGTTCATCAGTGAACTTGGGGTAGTTCCTAGCATTGCAGATCCGATAGACCTCTATTGTGACAACAATGGGGCTATTGCACAGGCTAAGGAACCTCGATCACATTAGCGGACCAAACACATACTGCGACGCTTCCATCTCATTCGAGAGATCATCGATAGAGGAGATGTGAGGATATGCAGAGTACCGACAGAAACTAACATCGCAGATCCATTGACCAAGGCTTTGGCACAGAGGAAGCATGATGGTCACACTAGGTCACTAGGTATTAGATATCATAGTGATTGGTACTAGTGCTAGTGGGAGATTATTAGTTATAGCCCTAGAACCAATCATGTGATGGTTGAATAGGGAACATTTTGTATCATATTCTATAAAGGCAAAGGATTAGTTATTATATATTTACGTCTTGCTTGTGGCAGCTAAATTAAATATATAATAATGCCCTAGAAAAGTAAGTTCTTATCTACAGCACATCAATTGGCAGAATTGATTATGAGAGGCTGTAGAGAACACTTTTCTAAATGTTCCTAGTCAAGTATTAATATGCAAGGGCAATATTAATACATAAAGACTAGCATGTAGGTCAATTGATGACTTGATCTCACAAGTCATGGATATATGATATCAAGTTGACACATGGGTATATATTAGAGAATATATACTGAACTGACCCGCCATGAGAATGTTTCATGGATCGTCATATGAGTGTCATAAACTTTCTCATGTGACTATTGGTATGAATAGTCCTCAAACCTGAAGTCACTACGGTTCCCTACATGAGTTATGTACTTTGGTATTGTCAAACGTCACCCGTAACAGGGTGAACCATAAAGGCGATTACTGGGTATATAACAAATTATGCGGAGGGATGTGAGAGATGTAGATGGGACCTATCCCTCACATATGACGGGAGTGATATCTGTGGGCCCCTTGATTGAGTAGAACTACTAAAACGCATGGCCATGCTCGAATGAGTCAATATGAGATATTGAGCTCATTTGTTTGAGTTAGTTTACTCAGGGATCAAGAAACACATAGATTGATCGAGGATGACATGGTCTATGCCTCATTGGTCAATCTGATATCAAGGATAGAAGGACACGGTCATACATTATAGTAGTCACGGAAAGGTTAGTCGGATGCTTGCTTCAATCCATAAATGGATATTCCAGCTACTGGATGCTTGCTTCAATCCATAAATGGATCGCCGCAATTTGCATACCTTGGTTTTGTCAACCGATGTGAAACCCTCAGGCTGTATCATATACACGTCCTCGAGCAGGTTTCCATTAAGGAAAGTTGTTTTCACATCCATCTGCCATATCTCATAATCATAATGAGTCGCTATGGCCAGGAGCATCCGAATGGATTTAAGCATAGCTACAGGCGAATAGGTTTCGTCATAATCAACACCTTGTTTTTGATGATATCCTTTCGCCACCAATCTAGCCTTATAGGTAATCACATTACCATCCATGTCAGTTTTCTTCTTGAAAACCCACTTGCACCCTATAGGCTTTATGCCTTCAGGTGGGTCAACCAAGTTCCAAACTTGGTTTTCGTACATGGAATCCATTTCCGACTTCATGGCACCAAGCCACTTATCCCTTTTTGAACATGTCAGCACTTCTTCATAACTGGTAGGCTCCTCATCATCAATGAGTAATACGTCATTCGATTCACTTACGAGAAATCCATATCTCTCAGGAATATTGCGTGTTCTACCAGATCTACGAAGATGTGGTGTTACAATAGGTCCAGTCGATTGCTCATCACTATGAGTTGTCGGCTGTTGTGCTTCACCAGGTATCTCATCAATGTCTATTTGAGTCTCTCGAGCCTCCTCAAGCTCGACGACACTCCCACTGTTTTCTTGCAAGAGAAACTCTTTCTCTAGAAACACAAAGATGCCTCAAACAAACACCTTTGTTCCACAGATGATAGAATTGGTAACCCCTTGTTTCCTTAGGGTATCCAATAAATAGACATTTATCGACTTAGCATCCAATTTGTCCGATACATTGCTTCACATAAGGTGACAACCCCATATCTTCAAGTAAGATACATGAGGTTTCTTACTATTCCATATCTCATATGGAGTAGTTGAGACTACCTTGGTAGGCATTCTGTTTAACAAGTAAACAGCTGTCTGACGTGCATAGCCCCAAAAGGACTTGGGAAGAGTTGCATGATTCATCATTGACCTGACCATGTCCAACAAGGTCCGGTTACGCCTCTCAGATACACCATTATGCTGTGGTGTATAGGGCGGAGTCCATTGAGACAATATACCATTGTCTCTTAGATAATCAAGAAACTCTTGACTTAAGTATTCACCACCTCGATCCGATCAAGTATTTTAATACTTTGTCATGTTGTTTCTCTACTTCAATTCTTAAACCTTTCAAAGGCTTCAGACTTGTGTTTCATCAAGAACACATACCCAAACCGTGAGTGATCATCTGAAGGTAATGAAGTAGCTATAGCCTCCTAAAGCTTGAGTGACATAGGTCCACATACATCAAGATGTACTAGACCTAGTAACTCTCCCACTCGCTCACCTTTTCCAAGAAAGGTAACTTAGTCATCTTGCCTTTTAAGCATGATTCGCATGTATCGTATGAATCCAATTCAACGATTCCGAATTCCACATCGTAATTCGACATGCGCTTCTTGCTTATATGGCCAAGACGACAATGCCACATATAGAGTCTATGTGATTATCCTTTCGAGCACGCTGTTGCTCGCTTCGATATTGAAAATGTCACGATACGCCCAACGATAAATGTCATTACTCAAAGTTCCAGCCATAAAGTACGCCATTCAAAGTTATATAACAACAATTGTTACTAAACGTTAAATGGAAACCATTTCTATTTAAGCAGAAATAGAAACAATGTTCTTTATTAGAGAAGGAACATAATAGCAATTGTCCAGCCCAAGACTAGTCCACTAGGAGCTTCAAAGAAATAAGTTCCGATGGCTACCGCAGAAGAACCTTTGCTCCATTGCCAACTCGCAAATTTGACTCCCCTCTGACAAGTCTTCTTCTATTCCTTAGCCCCTGTATGTCATTACATATATGTGAGCCACACCCAGTATCCAATACCCAAGTGTCTAAGGAAATAGAATGACAATCAATAACGAAGATACCTGAAGAGGATGGGGCATCGGATGCCGTCTTCTTCTTCATGGACTCAAGATAAATCTTGCAGTTTCTTCGCCAGTGGCCTTCCTTGCCACAGTGATGGCAAGTGCCCTTTGCAATACCGGTTCCGCCTTTCTTTGCCTTTTTCTTTCCTTTCTTCTCGCTTCTTTGCCTTCCTCTTAGAACCTTTCTTTGAGGAATCAACTAATGTAACCGCTTTCTCCTCATGCTTTACGTAAGGCTCCACCTTTCAAAGATATTAAGGAGCTCGAATGGTGGATTCCAATTTGTTCATCCGATAGTTCATCACAAATTGAAGCTCTTGGGCAAACAATGCAGAATTAAGTCAATACTTAACTCATGATCCATCACAAAACCGAGGGTAGCTAGCCGCCGATGTACCCGCTCATCTTTAGCACAAACCGCACTACAGACGAACCTTCTTGCATCTTCGAGTGAAGAGGAGCCTAGAGACCTCGAACCTTTGGATCTCGCTTGCTCATCGAACAACTCATGAAGATGGAAGACCATAGTATTAGCATCCATATGCTCATGCCGCTGGTACTGTAGCATCGCCGCTAGCATGATGCAACTCGCCAGCTCAGAATCTGCCACATGTTTCTGATAGACCAACATTTGGTCTGGAGTTGCATCTTCCTTAGGACGGTCAGGAAGAAGCTCTTCAAGGACATATGCAAGCTTTTCTGCCTTGAGAACAATTCTCAGGTTTCTAAGCCAGTCCAGGAAGTTAGGCCCAGTCAGTTTGTTCGAATCCAAAATAGTGCGCAAATTCAAAGACGTCATGATCAATTTATTGACCTAGAAATACAAAACGAGCATATATGAGAAAGATGATTTTAAAATGCATCAATATACATTTATAAATCCCATTCATTTTTCAAATTTCAAAAAACCCTTAAAATCACTTCGGGAGATCGTAGGTCCATCTCCGAATGGGCTGATATCCATCATAGATAAGAACAACCTTGGAGTGAGTCCAACAAGCCATTCTTAGCTATGATGGTGGATATCAAGTATACCGATTACATATCATGTATATGTAACTATCACAATGTGCTATCAACTAATTGAATGTTTACACATACATTGGGTTGTTAACACATTAATAAGTATGCATCATATGCATAGCACCCAACTTCACCTCTCTTCACATCGACCTTGGAGTGAGTCCAACAAATCGATGCTCCAAGTTAAAGCCGACCCATTAATCGCGAAATAGTTTTAATATGGTTAGAGCGCATTCAACCAATTAGCAAGACTTGGAGTGAGTCCAACAACCCAAACTAACGATTGACCTCTGACTCTTACCATATTAGAGTTAAACTATTCCAATGATTTGAACATGTTCAGGTTCGAGCCGGGCTTGGAGTGAGTCCAACAACCCAAACAGGAAACAGAACTCTGGTTCTAACCATATTAATGGAAGGCGTAGGCTTTAATATTGAGTTAGGGTTTTTATGTCTCATCCTCTTTGCATGCAAATAACTATTATCTACATGGCATGGCATACATGGCATACATCTACATGTCACGACACGCATGGCATAATGTTATGTATCTAATGCAATTACATGGCATACAATTATGTCATGTATATAATTTCCTTATATGTCATAACTATTTATGGAAATAAAATATGTTTAAGATTTGATTCTCCAAATCAAATCATAATTAAATTAGGAAACAAATTTCCAAATCTAATCACATATTTTATTCATGGAATTATTTGATTAAGGAAAATCTATTTAGGAAAGCAATTTCCTAAATCATTAAAACTACTTATGGAAATAAAATATTTTAAGATTTGATTTCCCAAATCAAATCATGATTAAATTAGGAAACAAATTTCCAGAATCTAATCAAATATTTTATTTATGGAAAATATCAATTTCCATAAATACTTCCAACTTTCCAAAAGTGGAAGATTTCCATAAATACTTCTAGACTTTCCAAAATTGAAAAATTTCCATAAATACTTCTAAATTTCCAAAATTAGAAAATTTCCAGAAATACATTATGACTATCGCAAAACCATTTTACGATTATGTCGAAACACAACCTGGGCTCTGATACCACTGTTGGGTTTCCGGCACCGCGGCGTGTGTGTGTTCGATCATGTTTCGTAAACATGAGCATAGCGGAAGCAATTATAAATAATAAATCTATATTTAATACAATACACACAACACACGCATGCTATTACAACAAGTGTAGACATAACCGTAAATTAAAATTTGCAATAAAGAAAATTATCTACATTATACCTTTCGTATGACGTGTAGCGGGAACGGCATCAACCGGAACGATCCTCGTAAGAATCGTCTCTATCCGTATCCACACCGAGCTCCTCGGGATGACTTCGCTAAGTCACGAGCTTCGTCTTCGTACAGGTTACTAGCCTCGTGTTGAAGACGACGTGATTGAGAGATGATCACGATCCGAATCCAAATTCGGATCCTAAAACGAGTTCTCAAAACTCGCTTCTCCGGAGAGGTATTCGTCAACCAATTGACGAATCCTTCGTCCTCCACCTCAGAGGATTACCGGAGATCAAATCCCCGGTAAGTTAGGCGCTATCGGAGCACTAACCGTCGTCCAAACGACGCTCCGACAACAAGGAAACAAGCTGTCCAGAAAAACTGGACAGCTTTTGGTGGAGGAATAGAGGCCGGCAAAGGAGAGATGGAAGCTCACCTTATCACCGAACCTAGAGGAGATCACCGGAGGGTCGCCGGAGGTTCACCGGCTGAAGGTTGGTCACCGGCAAGGAACTGGACGGCGGCACCACAAGCTGGGCGGCAACAATATGTTGTGCGGCAAAAATATGTTGGGCGGCAACTATATGTTGGGCGGCAACTAGGTTTAGGGTTTTGGATGATTAGGGTTTAACAATCCCTTAAGCCCTCTTTTATAGAGAACTAATTCTCTTAATGGTTAATGGATCATATCCATAAAGCCCGTTAACCCGCTCCATTAGGATAAGTTAAAATAAACCAAACCATGATGGTTTATTTTAAGTTAAAATGAACCGAACCAACCTTTGGTTCATTCGTTTAATATAAACCAAACCCTTTGGTTTATTCTCATCCATTGGATTAGAACCTAACCATTTTGGTCCATCCATTATGTCTTCATAAGACACTGCCCATCCATGCTTCCATTGCGACTGAAACAATTTCATGCTCGCTTTATGTTTGGTCCAACCAAACATAGTTTCTCTCGGTCTGAGAATCCCATTCTCAAGCTCATTTTAAATCCTTTGGATTACACTCGTTGTGCGTGTGACCAAATAGGTTCTCGGTTTATGTTGGCCATCTATAATTAACCATTAATTATAGAACGATCATGAGTGGCACCTAGTAGTACATCATGATCCCCAATTAACCGAAAAGATCAACGGTTGATCCAGAACTATTTCTGAAACCCTTCAGTAGCTCGAATGAATCGTGCCCCATTCCCTTCACTCATCTTATACCCACTTGGTTCAGGACATGGTCTATTGTGTCATTCCCCACTAGGCTGACTACGTCACACCTAGCCCAAGTATCATTTCCTCGTCCTACGGATTCTAGTTACTCCACATGTATCGAAGAGTACTTTACTCTAAACATGTAATGATTTGGCCAAAGACTTTAGTAACAATCCGACGAGAGGCCATGGGTATACATCTCCTCGCAAGGAGTGGTGAATCCTTTATAGGCTATTCAAACACCTTCGATCACTTCGACTTATACCCAATCATCCCGGGTCCACATCTCCTTAGAGATGTTTGCTTAAGATGTCAAAGCATAAGTCTCCATGATCAAGATGACTTGAATACCGCAAGTCAAAGGAACATCGCACTTAAGCCACAGTAAGAACTTCATTGACATATCTATATATGCAGAGAACCATATGAAGTCTTACGGCTGGTCACTCCAATGAACTAGTTACTATAACTAGCATCCACGATTAACTCCGGACATCACAATGTCTCCAGCCAGTGAGAATCAGCTGCTTGGATACACCAAGGAGTATACCCCGTGCTAATCTCGACAGAATTGATGGTGTCCAAATCCATCAATTCATCGACTAGGGATAATTCTGATACATCACAATTACACATGTAGAGATACTCACTAGTTGTGATCCAATCACAAATTCTCTCATGCTGTGAATCGTATCGTGGACATTGATAAATGAGTTTAAGATCCAATCAAATACATAAAACATGTATACTCAAATAGTGAATCTTCATTTATCATATAAATGGTTCATACATAAGGCGATTGCCTTAGGACATCTCTCATATATTACTAACACTATCCCGCAGCTAATTGAGGAAAAGAGTTAGGTTGCTTGAACAATAAGTTTGTTCAAGAGACCACTCTAATCAAATATCACGATGATGGATTGGTTGCTTGGGTAATTCGTCATCGTCTTTAATTAATTTTTTTAATCCGGGGACGTAGATGGGATCGCAATGCACAAGCGACTGAGTTAAAGTGGGAAGCTTTGGTTCCAAAACCTTCAGACAAATCTGAATCGGAATCCGGAGAGGAGATGGAGGTCGAGCTAGTAAATCTAGTTCGGAGGATAATTAAAAAGAAAAGAGATCAATTGAAGAACAAGAAACCCCCGCAGACCTACACATGCTATGGGTGCAACAACAAGGGGCATTACAAGTAAGACTGCCCAAAAATGAAGCCAAAATACATGCAACCAAAGCAATCCTTCCAAGCGACATGGGAGGAAGAAGAAGAGCAGGGCGATGACATGGCTTTCATGGTAAAACCGATGGAGTCTGAGTCCGAAGCCGACTGCGAATCCAACCCAGACTCTGACTCCGATGACGAATTCGAGACAAGACTCAAAGTCGGGTCAAAGACAAGATTAAGGCAAGTCATTCACTAATTGTAAATTTGTATCATACTATTAAGTTATTAAATAGAAAATTAACTAAGTTTGAGTCTAGAGTTGAGTCATTGCTTGAGGAGGTTGAAATTCTCAAGCAAGAGGCTTCTCTAACCTCATTAACTAGTCAAGATCAAGAGGGAAACTCAACTTGAGTTGAAAAACTTGAGGAGAATTCTTTCTTGAAAGGATGAGTTCAAGAGCTCGAGGCTAGGTTGGAAAGGTTCACGTTAGGATCCAAGAATCTTAACTGACTTCTTGAAACTCAAAGAGTCGTGTACAATAATGTGGGACTCTGATTTAGGTCAACGACTACGAACAAATCTTACATGTCTATTGTGAATCATATTCATCAAAGAGTCCAAGCATGGTGATGTGAGCAAAACATATAAGGTTTTAGGAGTAGTTTTCTCTCACATCTCATTTCATTTTTTATGTTTGTTTCATTCATATTTTGCTTTGTTTTGCATGCATTTCCTATTTTTTGGATTGGAGATCTGCTCTTTGTACTTTTGTGTGCAGGACATCATTATACGAGGGAAATGTTGCACTTTTGGAGCGAAAAGAAGACATTTGGCAGCAAGAAGAGAATGACACACATCCCGGCCCTGTAAAAATACACGCCCTAGCCGTGTAGATCCACACTACCGTGTGGCACTGTACAATTCTGATGCGATTCAGTTATTTTCCAGGTTTCAGGGAGATCTAGGATGATGTCTATATAAAGGAGGTTACGCCCAAACCCTAGGGGAGAGGTACGATGACTGGGACGACACTCCGACGTGATAAAAAGCTTCGGGAACTCACAACGGGGAGGAAGAAAGCCATCGGAGATCCAAGTTCTGCACTTCAACACTAGACAGAAGAGCCACATTGCATTGTAATTTCTGTTCTTTGCAAAATGTCCATTTTTTATACGAATATCATCATGTTTTGTGTTTCTCCTCTCATATTTATGGAGTAGATTCTTCGATTCTAGGATTAGGAAGTAGTTTGTGTGCGTAGAACATGTTATTCCAAATTAAATTTTGTTCTTAAGTTTATATTTGCAATTGGTATTAGTTTAGATTGATATCTATGAGTTTTGATTTTCTATCGACTGTGCTAGACGATACGAGGGGTGACAACCCTCGTATCTAAGATTTAGGAGAATTAAGGAGGAACCTAGGGGTTAGCCTCATCTTTTGTAACTGTGGATAGAAGGGTGCGATAGAATTTGAAATTATTCATCGTAGGGATAGATTTGGCATCCTCGTACCGCGTATGCCGTCCTAACACCAGGGGTCGACCTGGTAAGCCAGAGATAGCTCCCGATAGATGTGAAGGCTCATCGATGGAGGTTCATTAAATTAAATTGACTTGAATCAAATGGTTGGATTTGATCAACTATGGGAGATAAGAGGTCAAGTTTGACTTGACTTGAGAGGTCAAGTTTGACTTGACCAAATGCCATTCATGGTGTGCCACCTCATGAGGGAGAACAAGAGCCATGGCTCTTGGTATTACATGGATGTATTTAACTCTCTTTGAAGTGGCCGACCAACCAATGAATGAAGGAATTAGTGGTAATTCAATTCTTCTTCTTCCACTCCTCTCTTGCTCTCTCCCTAATCCTCCATGTCGAGACCTCCTTGAGTGCTAGCACACTCTAAGTGGTCTTCTCCACCTTTTGTCCGTGTGGATACGTGTAAAGGAATGTACACTTGACACTCTACGAGATCCGACAAAGCGTTTGGACGAGCGGGATAAGCGAAGGGTGTCGCTACAAGGGTAACACTCTTACCATGAAGATCTAAGATAGATCTAGTGTTTCTAAACCTGTACATGAATTTTATTTTAATTTATCTTCGCAGGGATTCATGGCCGACTTCCGAGGTTTCCCCAATGCAAATAGTAGTTTTTGCGGCTCGGAGTGTCCAACAGTGGTATCAGATCCACGTGCGAAGCATGTACATGTTTGGTATGTAATTTTTGTATTAGATATGAAAAATTACAGATCTGTAAGTTTCTGTAATTTTCTAATTTTATAGATTTTTTTGAGTATTTTTCTCTTAGAGTCAAAGCAACAAGTGTTTGGACACTTGTAGGCTTCAACCACCGAGAAAAACTCTCCGAAACGGCGAAGTCTCGCTTTAGTATTTTGGGATAGAGACTTAAGGCATTGTAAGATCAAGATGGGATACTCGCGAGATTCATTTTGCGAGAAGGGGCGCTACCCCTTACCCCGCAAAGGGCATTGTCCCGCGATCATGCCAGGTAATCGCTTTGCGGGACCGTTGCGGAGATGTGGCTCATAAAATTGAAAAAAAAAAGAAATTTATAGAAATTTATGTAAAATACATAATTTATAATTATACTGTGATGGTCATGGCCCATGAACCCCAATGTGATTGGATAAAATTATGTTGTAATTCATAATACGGCTTGTGCGCTGTTTTTGTGTTGTGCATGTTGTATATGATATACAACCTGTGCGTCGTGCCTCTCTTTTTATATTCCTATTATAAATAGATTTTAGACTCGAATGTAACTCGAGTTTAATGTTTGTAATGTACTAAATGAAGCTGTCGAAGGTTCACTAGTAGACGGAGTTACGAGGAGGGTGCCGACGACACATGGCGGTCAAAGGAGGCGCTTGGTGAAGCCGCTAAACCTAGGTTAACCGTCCAATCTTCTGATTGGCTTAAGAAGATCGTAGTAGGGCCATATATATATATATATATTTGTTTTTTCTTGTATGTATGTGATGCATGCTAGTATAAGGTAATAATTAATGTCTTATTTGTTTATTCTTGTATGTATGTGATGCATGCTAGTATAGGGTAATTAATGCCTTAATGAGTATATGATGCACACTCACGATTAGATTAGATCTTAATGAAGTCATCTCGAAATACCTAGAAAGTTTTGATACACATCACTACCTCGATCATTTGTTGTTGTTGAATCTTCCAAAGCAAAGCAACGCATATTATCTTGGTAGGGTGCGGAGGGACAATCTTGGTCCTGCCTATCAAAGCTTGGGTGAGAATAAGCTCGATTAGATTGAGTGAAACTAGTTAACTCAATTGGATCAGGTAAAACTATAGGCATATTCCAACAGTTGGAAAGATAGGATAGGATCACATTTACACTAAATCTTTGGCGAATTAGCCAAAGCTAACTCAAGTTCTTTTGTAAATGTGGATCTTGATCCTATAAACAAGAGTTGCATAGAGATGTAATTAGAAATTTATTACCTACCGATTATACTAAGTTTTGGGTGATTTAGCCAAAGCTAACTCAAGGCGTAGTATGATGTGGATCTTGTCCCGCGAGAATTATAGCTAGTTTGTATGAATCTAGTAATGTGTCTTGACGACATCCATGACTCGATTCTACAAAAAGTCCTATAATTTAGTGGGAGAATCATTTAATTAATGGCCTAATTAAATGATAAATGGAATATGATATTTACTTTCTGCTATATTTATGTTGTAGATTGTCATGTCGTCAAACACAAACACTCTCTCCCTGCATTCTATCCTTAAGAAGGACAAGCTCAATGGAGCTAATTTCTTGGACTGGTATAGAAAATTGAGAATTGTTCTCACACAAGAAAGAAAACTGTACATCCTGGAGCAGCCCATTCTAGAAGCACCTCATTCCATTGCCTCACGAACTGACTCAATGGTTCAATGGTTCAAGGGGAGCTAGTACTGAAATTGTATACCCGACTCTCTTAGTAAATTTTTGCATGATTAGGGTTTCTTTTGATTTCTAGAATGGCTAGGTAAAACAAATAGTTTGTATATCTTGATAACATAGTATCAGGACGGGACGAGATCATAGTACGTTACGGAAACGAGGTCATGTGTATTCGAGCTAGATAAGGAATATCTAGCTTGGTGCACATGGCTAAGTTGAACAAGCTAAAACTACCTCACTGTATCCTAAACTAGTTAGACCAGGAAGTAAACTGATGCACACGAATGCGACCACAAATTTTGTGACGGTGACCGTCGAACACTCGAAGCGCGCGCTCATGCTCAACGCCCTCAAGTTCACGGATGTCGTCAAGTAATAAAAAGATTATCGATCCCACAGTGACTAAAATTTGAGTATCGATTTGGTAAGTGGAGGTTATTGTTAAGAATTCAGATATAAGGGATGTGATTGTGAGGGTTGACAGCGGTCCCAACTCAATACGGTATCACACAGAAGAAGAGAAAAACAAGTTGCGAGTCTTGGGAAGAGATTCTAGGATTTCGATTTCGTTTGTGCATCACATAACACATTGTCAATTGGCTTTTGTATAGGTTTCTAGCTACAGTTTTGTGGAATGGACATCATACACTCCCCCGATGAGCCTTTGCATATATCAGAAGCTACCTCTGCCATTACCAGGTCAATCCTTGGACTAAGGATTGGATAGTCGGCATGAGGATGCCGAATTGATCCCTACAACGAGTCAAAAATGGGGTGTGTTTCCTAATCAATCGCATCCTTCTACCCACGGTTACGGGAGATAAGGCCAACCCCTTGGTTCTTCCTTAATTCTCCTAAATCTTAGATACGAGGGTTGTCACCCCTCATATCGGCTAGCACAGTAGATAGAAAACCAAAACAATAGTTATAGATCTAAACCAAATGCCAATTGCAAATATAAATTCAAGAACTAAAATATATTTGAACCAATATGTTCTAACTCAACACAAACTACTCCCTAGTACTAGAATAGAAGAGTCTACTCCATAAATAAGAGAGGAGAAACACAAAGAACAATCATGTTCATAAAAACAATGGAAATTATTTAAAGAACAAAATTTACAATGCGATGTGACTCTTCTCTCTGGCGTTGAAGTGCAGAATTTGGATCTCCGACGACTTTCTTCCTCCCCGGCAAGTTCACAAAGCTTTTTTAGGGTGTCGGAGTGTCATGTCAGTCGTCGTGCCTCCTCCCTTAGGTTTGGGCGTAGCCTCCTTTATATAGACATCAGCCTTGATCTCCCTAAAACCTGGAAAATAACTGACTCACATCGGAATCGTGCAGTGCCACACAACCATGTGTTTCCACATGGCCAAATGATGTGAGCAAAACATTTAGGGTTTTAGGAGTAGCTTTCACTCACATCTCATTATATTTTATGTTTGTTTCATGCATATTTTACTTTGTTTTGCATGCATTTCCTATTTTCTGGTTCGGAGATATTCTCTTTGTACTTTTGTGTGTAGGTTAACATTTCATGTGGATAATGGCCCACTTTCAGTGAAAAAGAAGGACAGTTTGCAGGTGAATGCAGAAGGGGACAAGACCAGGACGTATGGCAACACATGGCTATGTCCAAGAGTGGAAATTGCCCACCACGACGCCACACACAGCCTAGCCGTGTGGAAACACACGACCGTGTGGCACTTTACGATTTCGACGTGAGTCGGTTATTTTCTAGCTTTTAGAGAGATCCAGGCTAATGTATATATAAAGGAGGCTACGCTTAAACCCTAGTTGGGAGGTACGACTGCCGGGATGGCACTCCGATGCCCTAAAAAGATTTGGGAACTCGCAATGGAGAGGAAGAAAGTCGTCAGAGATCCAAATTCTGCACTTCAATACCAGAGGGAATATTCACGTCGCATTATAATTTATGTTCCTTGCATAATTTCTATTGTTTATACGAACATGATCGTGCTTTGTGTTTCTCCTCTCTTATTTGTGGATTAGACTGTTCGATTCTAGGACTAGGGAGTAGTTTGTGTTGAGTTAGAACATGTTGGTTCAAATATCTTTTCTTTCTTGAATTTATATTTGCAATTGGCATTTGGTTTAGAGATATAACTATTATTTTGGTTTTCTATCTACTGTGCTTGCTGATGTGAGGGGTGACAACCCTCATATCTAAGATTTAGGAGAATTAAGGAGGAACCTAAGGGTTGGCCTTATCTCCTGTAACCATGGGTAGAAGGATGTGATAGAGTAGGAAATGCACCCCTTTTTTGACTCATCGCAGGGATCGATTCAGCATCCTTGTACCGACTATGCCATCATAAGTCAAGGGGTCGACCTGGTAATGGCAGAGGTAGCTTCTGATAGATGTGAAGGCTCATCGGGGGAGTGTATGTTGTCCTATCCACAAAATCATAGCTAGAAACCTAGACAAAACCCAAATGACAACGTGTTCTGTGACACATAAACGAAACTAAAATCCTAGAATCCCTTCCAAAGACTCGTAACTAGTTCCTTTCTTTTTTCGTGTGACACCGTATTGTGTTGGGACTATCATGAACCCTCGCAATCACAACTCTTACATCTGAATTCCGAACAATAACCTCCACTTACCAAATCGATACTCGAATCTCAGTCCCTATGGGATCGATAATCTTTTTATTACTTGATGACATCTGTGCACTTGCGGGCATTGAGCGCAAGCATGCGCTTCGAGTCCACGATGGTCTCCATCATAAGATTTGAGGTCACATTCACATGGATCATGTTTTTGGTGTCATTGCTCAGGACTTATTGATTCGATATCAAATCGAGCGATGGATAGTTGGATCGGAGCAAGGATAGATTTACTTTTCTTGTTTTATTTTATTTTATTTTATTTCATTTCATTTTTGTTCATTCTATTACTCTTTTCTTATTTATAATTTCTTGCATATAACAATGCATGCTTTTACTCATGATTATGGTCAATTTAATACTATGAGTTTTGGTAATATTTATTGTGAGCATTGTGGTGAAACATGGCATACCATTAACGATTGTCCGGATATATTCGAACCTTCCAATTTGAAAAAGAAGATGTCACCTACAATTACAACCAGTTGCCACAAGATGATTCCTATTCATATAGTTATGACCCTGGCTACTTAAACCCTCAATACTATCCGCCTAAATCCCGACTTGAGCAAATGATTGAAGATTTCATTCAAACGCAACAAGCGGTGAACAATGAATTTCGATGGCGACATTCGCAGACAAAGGCTCATTATTGTTTCCCAAGCAAGAACAAGTGCTATGAATCGTCATGCGAATTTTAATCATAACCAAGTCTCCACCCCAGAAGCCTTGCAAAATAATGTTACTAGGGAATGCAAGGAGCATAGTCAACAATTCATGGAGTTTATGCGAAAGAATCTAGTAGATGAAGAAACCAAACGACTAGAAGGTGGCTTTGATGTCTGGATTACACCTAATATGGCAGAGACTCACTTTGAGTGAATGAATGAAGAGGGCATAGATGACATAGGATGTAAAGAATGACAATCCATGCAATCACCACTTGAAGAAGAACTTGAGGATTATATAATTGATACTTTAATCAAGGAGTGCATTGCTTCAATCAAAACACCTTCTAACCTTAAGGATATAGAAGGGCCTACACTAACCCTCATTGAAACTTTAGTCACTAATAAGGAAGCCCTTTTAGTGAATTGTGACGATAAAGTTTCATTCGACATAATAGAATTTGCTAATAAATCTTTTAGTGAGGATATTTATGGCGAGTTACATTAGTTACAGCATATATGGATGAAATGAAATATTATGGTAAGACTTCTAAAAATTTTTTTAGGCTAAGCATGCTCAATCTCGAGCAAAGGAAAGCAGCTAACAAGAATATTACCCCTCCATGAGCAAGATTTAAGGGATATAGTGATGGAGGAGCAAAAGGCAAGAGGCGAAAAGTGAGCAAATATCTTGCTCCCCCACGAGCAAGATTCAAACGCATCAAATAAAACGTAGGAATAAGGTCGAGCTAAAAGATCTTAAACAAAACACTTCTTGGGAGGCAACCCAAGTTTAGTTTTTTATGTTCTCTTTTTATTTTATTACATTCATTTGGGTAATATGAACTTTAATTTATAACATTTATCATTTTGTAAATAAATTAGGACTAGAAAGGACTTGCTAGGTAGAAACAAAAATCATTTTGAACCTACACAACTGATCGTGTAAGGAGAATTCAGACCATTGTGTACCATGAGAGATAAACGGGGTGCACACAGCCTGGTTGTGTGTTTTCACATGGCCATGCCCCACATTTCAGTAGCGCACACTGTCTGGCCATGTGTTTTCACACAGCCAGGTTGCGGAAGGGATAAAGGGTGCAACACTGTGCTTTTCGCCCATATTCATCACTCTCCCTCCAGTCCACACATGTATAGGATCCCACCTAGTCCACGTCGACAAGAGCCTTCACCTGCACCACCACCTTTTTCTACTTTTGAGCAGGATGCAGGTACATCTGGCTATGATTTTTTTGAGTTTCGATCGTGCATCGACGACATATATGTCGAGCAGCAAACGCAGAGGGCAGCGATGGGAGGAGCAGAGCTCTTATAGGCAGGCAAAGTTTCAATGCTTCCGGGAGCATTTCCAGTGGGCTGAGGAGTTTTACGACGAGGCCCATGTCTACTTCCAGGAGGAGGCTAGCCATCGCCAGAATGAGGCCACCTACCGCTAGGAGATGCGGCAGCACATGCATGCCCAGCAGACATAGTGGGCCCAAGAGAAGGAGCATAGAGCAGTCACTTCATCCACCAGCTCTTAGATCGACCACATGTACATGTTGCATCAGCAGCTGAGCACCAGGTTTCCCCAGGAGCCAGACATACCGAGACTGCTGGACTTCCCACCTCGACCACCATATTAAAGGTAAAGTCTCATATAGGTCTGGGGGGACCCCAAGTTTTGATTTATTTTGTTTCTAGCAGTAGTTTGTTTCCTGATATTTTCATCTTAGTTAGGACTCATTTTTGCTATTTTTTAGCTACCTCAGTAGTATTTTTAGAGTTTTATTTCATGAGTTGTTTCCATGGGTAGCTTAACTTCATTTACCTTGTGGTATTTTATTTTATTTGCTCTAATGAATGTTGTAGTCTTAAACTAGTTAGCTTTTATATTTACACCTACACATGATGAACATTCTGAAAGGGAGAGTGTAGTACGTACCTAGTTATGATTCATCTAAGTAGTCTAGTACTTTGGAATCTATAGGTGAGCCTAAGTTTAGCATTTTAGTTATTGGAGAAGCTCTAATTGTGGAAACCCATTCAAAAAAATAAAAAATTAAAAAAAAATAGTTGTCATGGGTGGAAATGGTTTGGTGGCCCGTTGAGACCGAGTTATGTTACTGGAGAAACACCTACCAATTTCTCTCGATATCGAGGATGCCTTTGAGACTTTTGTGCTAGATCTAGGGAACGACCCTCGCTTTGGGCAGTGCCTAAAAGCTGGAGTCCTTAGGAAAGCTATAGGATGATGACTTAACTCACCAAGGAATGAGTATCCCATAAGAAGATTCGCTTAGCACGTGCACGAGGAGCTAACTTAGTGAATTTCTAGAACATATCTATTTTACTTTGATTTCAAGTACCACTTGATAAATCTAGTTAACATGCTAGGTATGGAAGAATACCTTTTTAAAAATTCATGGCATTGAGGTTTGCTTGAGGACAAGAAAATACTTAAGTCTAAGGGAATTGATGTGAGCAAAACATATAGGGCTTTAAGAGTAGTTTTCGCTGACATCTCATTACATTTTATGTTTGTTTCATGCATATTTTACTTTATTTTGCATGCATTTCCTATTTTCTAGTTTGGAGATCTACTCTTTGAACTTTTGTGTATAGGATAACATTTCATGGGAAAAACAACGCACTTTCGGAGCAAAAGAAGGACATTTTGCAACTAGACGTAAAAGGCGACACGACTAGGGCGTGTGGCTACATACAGGTGTGTCCAATGGTGCAAATTGTCAACCACGGTGCCATACACGGCCTGGCCATGTGGAAACACACAGCCATGTGGCATTGTGCGATTCTGACATGAGTCGATTATTTTCCAATTTTTAGAGAGATCCAGGCTGATGTCTATATAAAGGAGGCTACACCCAAACCTTAGGTGGGAGGCACAATGGTCGGGATGCCACTCCGATGCATTAAAAAGCTTTAGGAACTCGCAACGGGGAGGAAGAAAGCCGCTGGAGATCCAAAATTTTGCACTTCAACGTCGGAGGGAAGAGTCACATCGCATTGTAATTTCTACTCCTTGCATAATTTCTATTGTTTATGCGAACATGATCGTGCTTTGTGTTCCTTCTCTATTATTTATGGAGTAGATGTTGGATCGAGAAGCCTCGCTAGAGAGGGGTGAATAGCGAGCGTAAAACTTTTCTTTTCGTTCGTTCGATATACGAGCAAGCACAGCGGAAAAATAAAAACGACAAGTTTATTTTTACTTAGTTCACAACTCAGCGGTTGCTGCTCCAAGGCCCCTCGATCCTTGACCGTGTACGAAGGGGCAATCCACAAAGGTCTCCTCCTTGTTGGAGGTAGGAGACAACGAACAGAAAAACGAAAGCACGAGGATGAGGCAACAAGCTTACCTCACCTCGTTATGATTAAAACAAGAATACAGTAAACAAAAATACTTGCTGTTGTTGCTGACGAAGAAGATGAAAGCTTGATGTCGTGTCGATGTTATGACGTTGTTGGAGCTTTGGGTTTGTAGGACCACTTAAGAATAATCTTGATTCATTTTTGTGTTAGTGTCTTCCCCTCCTTTTATAGAGTTTTGCCTTGGAATAAGTCTCCTCATCTTTTGGAACTGATCATGAGGTGGTACCACATTTTATCGTGAAGTGGTCGCGTCAAACATTATCCATTTTGACCTAGCGCAAAAGGCTAATTCGTCAGCATCAGTCGACTGATGTGTATCAGTCGACTACCCAATGGCCAGCAGTCGACTGCTAGCCTAGCCACTTCCCTGCAGTAAGACGTTAGCATGGAAAATGGTAAATGCAGCAGTTTCTTATCGTCCGATCTCGACCTAGACCATCCACAGGAAGTCTAAGTCAGATCGTGGCCTACGATCGTCCCCATACAGAGGACACATCCTTACCATCTCTCACTCACACGACCTTACGTCTGGTTTTTTATGTCCTGTCGCTTTACTTTCGGTCTTCCACCTAGGTTTTTCGACTCTTATGAAGTTCCCTCGATGTCGCCCGACTATCACAGTTTCCCGACTCGGGATTCTCCGGATGTCACTGACCTTCAACTTAGCTTAACCATTTCCTTCACACTTAATTCAGCTCATGAGATAACAATATGACCTTAACTTTCAGTCTTTGTCATAATCAAAACCTAGGTTAGATTATCTAGTGTCCCTGCACCAACAGGAGACTCTTCAATTCTAGGACTATGGAGTAGTTTGTGTTGAGTTATAATATATTGGTTCAAATATCTTTTAGTTCTTAAATTTATATTTGCAATTGACATTTGGTTTAGAGCTATAATGATTGTTTTGGTTTTCTATCTAATGTGCTAGCCGATACGAGGGGTGACAGCCCTCGTATATAAGATTTAGGAGAATTAAGGAGGAACATAGGGGTTGGCTTCATCACCCGTAACTGTGGGTAGAAGGATGCGATAGAGTAGGAAATGCGCCCCATTTTCGATTCATCACATGGATCGATTCGGCATCCTTGTACCGACTATCTCATCCTAAGTCCAGGGGTCGACCTGGTATTGGCAGAGGTAGCTTTTGATAGAATGGAAGGCTCAACAAGGGAGTGTATGATGTCCTTTCCACAAAACCGTAGCTAGAATCCTAGACAAAACCCAATTGACAATGTGTTATGTGACACACAAAGGAAACCGAAAACCTAGAATCCCTTCCAAAGGCTCGCAACTAGTTCTTTTATTCTTCCGTGTGACACCGTTGTGAGTTGGGACCACCGTCAACCCTTAGATCTGAATTCCGATCAATAACCTCCACATGCAAATCGGTACTCGAATCTCAATCCTTATGGGATTGATAATCTTTTTATTACTTGATGACATCTGTGCACTTGCAGGCGTTGAGTGTGAGCGCGTGCTTCGAGTCCTCGACGATCTCCGTCGTGAGATTTGAGGTCGCATTCGAGTGCATCACTTGGGTATGTGTGGTGTGGTGGTGGCCAAATTCCACCCTTGGACACGGCCGTGTGTAGCCACACGCCCTGGTCGTGTCCCCTTTTGCGTCCAGTTGTAAAATGTCCTTCTTTTGCTCCGAAAGTGCACCGTTTTCCCCATATAATGCTATCCTGCACATAAAAGTACAAAGGGCAGATCTCCAAACCAAAAAATAGAAAATGCATTCAAAAAAAAGTAAAATATGCATAAAACAAACATAAAATGTAATGAGATGTGAGCGAAAACTAATCCTAAAATCCTATATGTTTTGCTCACATCAATTAACCCAGACTTAAGTCATTGCTTGTCCTCAAGAAAACCTCAGTACTATGAAATTTTTAAAAGGTATTGTTCCATACTTAGCATGTTAACTAGATTTATCAAGTGGTATTTGCAATCAAAGCAAAATAGAGATGTTCTAGAAATTCACTAAGTTACCTCCTCGTGCTCGTTCTAAGAGAATATTCTTAGGGGATACTCATTCCATGGTAAGTTAAGTCATCATCCTATAGCTTTCGTAAGGTCTCCTGCTCTTAGGCATTGCCCAAAGCGAGGGTCATTCCCTAGATCTAGCACAAAGTCTCAAAGGCATGCTCGGTATTGAGAGAAATTGGTAGGTGTTTCCCCAGTAACCTAACTCGGTCTCAAAGGGGCACCAAACAATTTCTACCCATGACAACTATTTTTTTTTTTGGATTTTGATTATTTCGAATAGGCTTCCACAATCTGAGAATCTCTAGAAACCAAAAATGCTAAACTTAGGGTCACCTATGAATTCCAGAGTATTAGACTACTGAGATGAATCATAACTAGGTATGTACTAGACTCTCCCTTTCAGAATGTTCGTCATGTGTAGGTGTAAAAAAAAAAGCTAACCAGTGTAAGACTAGAACATTCATTAGAGAAAATAAAATAAAATATCATGAGGTAAATGATGTTAAGCTACTCATGGAAATAACTCATGAAAGATAACTCTAAAAATACTACTAAGTTAGCTTAGAGATAGTGATGCATGCAAACATGACCTCAAATCTGACGATGGAGACCATCGAGGACTCGAAGTGTGCACTTGCGCTCAACGCTCGCAAGTGCACGAATGTCGTCAAGTAATAAAGAATATCAATCCCACGGGGACTGAGATTTCGAGTATCGGTTTGTCCAATGGATGTGTTGTTGTTCGGATTGGTAATCTAAGGGTTCATGAATGAGAGGTCGTCGGTGGTCCAAACTCAGTACAGTGTCACACGGAAGAAGGGAAAAGGTTTCTATGAAGATTTGAATGGGATTCTAGGACTTCAGTTTCTTTTGTGTGTCACACAGAACATGCTATCAATTGAATGTATCTAGATTTTCTAGCTAGGGTTTTGTGGAAAGGACATCATACACTATGGTATGAGGATGTCGAATCGATCCCTATGATGAGCCAGAAACGAGACACATTACCAACTCTATCACATCCTTCTGTCCACAGTTGCAGGCGATGAGGCCAACACCGTGGTGGTCGGGCGACACCGGGGGAACTTCCTGGCAGTCAAAGAACCTAGGTGGAAGACCGGAAGTAAAGCGACAGATCATAAAGGACCAGAGGTAAGCACGAGTGCGAAGAGAGATGGTAAGGTCATGTCCTCTATACGGGGATGACTGTAGGCGGAGATCCGACTAAGACTTCCAGTGGAAGGTCTAGGCCGAGATTGGACGGTAAGGAACTATCATATTTACCATTTTCCGTGCTAACCTTTTAGTGCAGGGAAGTGGTCAGCCGGGTCGTCGGTCATCGACCGATCTCACATCACCAATCAAGGAAGGTATCAGTCGATTGATGGTGACGAATAAGGCTTTTGTGCTAGGTCAAAATGGATAATATTTGACGCGGCCACTTCACGATAAGATAAGGAGTCACCTCGAGCTCAGTTTCAAATGTTGAGGATTTCTATCAGGACTTTTTCCAATGCAATAATCTATAAAAGGAGGGGAGGACTCCGACCCTATGAACAATCATCTTGCTCTCAAAGTGCTCCCGCAACGCCAAAGCTCCAGCACCGTAACACCGACGCAATGCCAAGTTCAGAACCTATTTGTCGGCAGCAAGTATTATTTTTATTTAATATATTCAATTGTGGTTTTAATCATAATGAGGTGAGGTAGGCTTCTTGCCTCATCCTCGTGCTTTCGGTTTTGTGATTGTTGTCTCCTACCTCCAACGAGGAAGAGACTTTATAGTGGATTTCCCCTTCATACGTGGTCAAAGATCGCGAGGCCTTGGATTAGCAGCCGATGGGATGTGAAAAAAGTAAAAATAAATTGTGTTATTTATTTTTCCGTTGTGCTTTGTCTTATCAAACGAACGAAAGAATGTTTTACGCTCGCTATTCACTCTTAGTGAAATCCCTAGAGTCAATCATGTGATGATTGTTGTATGGACTTTATTGTATCATATTCCTATTTATAAAGGCATGGTTATTATATTTACTTGTATTGGTGCCAAATAACTAAATATAATAATGTCTTTGAGTAGTAGGTTCTTATCTATATCAATCGATTGGTGGAATCGATAATGAGATGATATAGAGAACACTACTCTTAATCATTCCTAGTCGAGTATTAACATTCAGGGACAATGTTAATGAGTAGAGACTAGCATGGAGGTCAACATGATGATTTGATCTCACAAGTCATGGATATGAGATATCAAGTTGACATATGGGTATGCATTGGAGAATGTATACTGAATGACCCACCATGAGAAAGTATCATGGATCATTATATGAGTGTCATATACTTTCTCATGTGGCTATTAGTATGACTATTAGTCCTTAGACCTGAAGTCACCATGGTTCCCTACATAAGGAGTTGCATACTTTGGCTTCATCAAAAGTCACCCGTAAATAGGTGGACTATAAAGGCGATTACTGGGTATGTAACAAATTATGCGGAGGGATGTGAGTGATGTAGATGGGATCTATCCCTCCTATATGACGGGGGTGACATCGATATTCTTGATAGAGTGAGACCACGAAGTGTATGGCCATGCCCAAATGAATCAATATGAGATATTCAGCTCATTTGATTAGAGTGACTATACTTGGAGTTCAAGATAAAGATTGTTCCGAGGATGACACGGTCTATGCCTCAATTGGTCAATCTAGATGTCAAGAATAGCAGGACATTGTCACATATTGTGAGATTCAAAATTAGTAGTCACAAAGGTGATGTTGGAGCTCAACATTCTTGTAACTTGGGTAGCAATGATGTGTTGCTAGATACCGCTCATTGCTTATGTTCCTAAATCGGTTTAGAGACATTACCAATGTTACAAGAACCTATAGGGTCACACACTAAGGGAAATTAGATAGAGATTAGGTTCATATGATGAACCATGAGGATTAGGTTCATGGGATGAATCAAATTGGATTAAGAGTAATCCTAATTAGACTAATTGAGTTTGACTCAATTTGATTCAAGTATTGAATGAGTCTAATTTAGATTTGATTCATCAAATAAATTTAAATTAATGAATAGAGATTCATTAAATTAAATTGACTTGAATCTAATGGTTGGATTTGACCAACCATGGGAGATAAGAGGTCAAGTTTGACTTGACTTGAGAGGGAAGATGAAAGGTCAAGTTTGACTTGACCAAATGCCATATCATGATCGTGACTTGGCATGGATGGCCAATGATGATGCTCCACATCATCATTGACTTAGCATGTGGTGCCACCTCATGAGGGAGACCAAGAAACATTGGCTCTTGGATGAGTTACATGAATGCATGTAAACCCCCCCCCCCCCTAAGAAAAGTGGCCGGCCACTATTACCATTAGATGAGAATTCATTTGGTGAGTTACACAACTTCATCTTCTTCCTTGGTTCTTCCTCTCTTGCTCTCCCAATCCTTCTTGGCCGAAATTTCCATGAGTGCTAGCACACTCTAGGTTGAGTTTCTCCACCATTTGTCCGTGGATACCTAAGGTAGATCTAGTTTACATATCTTCGCAAATTTTATGTTTCTGTAAATTTACTATTTTTATAGAATTTTTGGGTATTTTTCTCGAAGAGTCGAAGCAACGAGTGTGGGGACACTTGTCGGCTTCAACTACCGAGAAAAACTCTCCGAAACGGCGAGTTCTCACTTTAGGTTTTTGGGACAGCGACTTAAGTCGCTGTAAGATCATAGTAGGGACACTTGCAAAGTTTATTTTGCGAGTAGGCCGCTGCCCCTATCCACGAAAGGGGCCTTGTTCCGCGATCGCGCCCGGAAACCGCTTAGCGGCACCGTTACGGAGAGGTGACTCATAAAATTGAAAAAAATAGGAAAATTATAGAAATTTTTTGTAAAAATACATAATTTAGAATTATGTATAATTCTATTATTGTCATGGCCCAATGACCCCAATTTGATTGGATTATGATGTGTTGTATTTCATAATACGGCCTGCGTGCCATTTTTGTGGTTGTGCGTGTTCTTTTGAAATTCTAGTTGTAAATAGTTTTAGACTCGAATGTAACTCGAGTTTCATATTTGTAATGTACAAAATGGAGCGGTGGAAAGTCCACTTGTAGATGAAGTTACGAGAAGGGTGCCGACAACACATGGCGGTCAAAGGAAGCGCTTGGAGAAGCCGCTAGCCTTAGGTTGACCGTCCGATCTTCTCATTGGCATGAGAAGATTGTAGTAGGGTCATGACTACATCACAGTTAATTTTATATAAATATATATATATATATAAATATATATATATATATATATATATATATATATATATATATATATATATATATTTGATTTTGCTTGTATGTATGTGATGCATGCTAGTAGAATAATGCTTGTATGTATATGATGCATGCTAGGATAATTTTCTTTTATGTATATGATGCATGCTAGAATAATGTATGTATGTATGTGATGCATGCTAATATAGGATAATAAAGGCCTTAATGCATATATGATACACATTACGATTAGATTAGATCTTAATCGAATCAACTCATAAATGCCTACCAGGTCCTTGATACCCATCACTACCTCGATCATTTGTTGTTGTTGAATCTGCCAAAGCAGAGCAACGCATATTATCTTGGTAGGGTGCGGAGGGACAATCTTGGTCCCGCCTATCATGACTTGGGTTAGAGTAAACTCAATTATATTGAGTAAAACTAGTTACCTCAATCGGATCGAGTAGAACTATAGACATATTCCAATCGTTGGAAAGATAGGATAAGATCACATTTACGCTAAATCTTGGCAATTTAGCCAAAGCTAACTCAAGGTCTTTTGTAAATGTGGATCTTGATCTTATAAACAAGAGTTGCATAGAGATGTAATCGGTAATGTGTTACCCACCGATCGTACTAAGTCTTGGGCGATTTAGCCAAAGCTAACTCAAGGCTTAGTATGATGTGGATCTTGTCCCGTAAGAATTATAGCTAGTTTGTATGAATCTAGTAATGTGGTTTGACCACATCCATAACTCGATTCTACAAAATTCCTGTAATTCAGTGGGAGCATCATTTGATTAAAGGCCTAATTAAATGATAAAAGGAATATGATATTAATTCTTTGCATTGTATGTTGTAGATTTCTATGTCGACAAACACGAACACTCTCTCTCTTGCGTTATGTCCTTGAGAAGGACAAGCTCAATGGAGCAAATTTCTTGGACTAGTACAGGAACCTGAGAATTGTTCTCACCCAAGAAAGGAAGCTATACGTCCTGGAGCAGCCCATTCCAGAGACACCTCCTTCCACTGCCTCGCAAGCTGACAAAGATGCTTACAAGAAGCATCAAGATGATGCATTAGATGTGTCATGTATAATGCTCGCGACCATGAACTCTGAGCTTCAGAAGCAACACGAGTTCATGAATTCTTAAGATATGGTTGGACATCTTCGTCAACTATATCAAGGACAAGCAAGGCATGAGAGATATGAAGTCTCTAAGACATTGTTTGGGTCCAAAATGCAAGATGGGACTCCCATAGGTCCATATGTACTCAAGATGATTGGGTTCGTAGAAAACATACAAAGGATGGGATTCCCACTTGGCCAAGAGCTAGCCACTTACCTGATCTTCCAATCTTTGCCACAAGCCTACAATCAATTTGTCATCAATTATAACATGAATGAAATTGATAAGCCACTGCCTGAGATGCTCAGCATGTTGAGAACTGCTGAGCTTAACCTTAAGAAGGGAAAATCTGACACCATTTTGATGGTGCACAAAAAGAAAGGCAAGGGCAAGCCTAAAGGTAAGGGAAAGTCCCAAGCCAAGGTCAAAGGCAAAGAACATAAACCCAAAGGAGGGGTAGCCAAGGAAGGGGCTTGCTTCCACTGCAAGGAAGCTGGACACTAGAAGCGTAACTGCAAAGCTTACCTGGAAGATCTTAAGAAGAAAAGAAGTGAGACTTCTACTTCAGGTATAAATGTTATAGAAGTCAATCTATCTATTTCTTCATCATGGGTATTAGATACCGGATGTGCATCTCACATTTGTAGCAATGTGCAGGCGCTGAGAAATAGCAGGGCATTGACAAAGGGCGAGGTCGACCTACGAGTAGGCAATGGAGCAAGGGTTGCTGCTGTTGCTGTAGGAACTTATGATCTATCTCTGCCCTCTGGGCTTGTACAAGAATTAGATGAATGTTTTTATATGCCTGCTTTGACAAAGAACATAATTTCGGTTTCTTGTTTGGACAAGAAAGGATTTACATTTATAATAAAGAACAAATGTTGTTTAGTTTATTTAAATGATATGTTCTATTGTAGTGCACCTCTAATAAACAGACTCTACTTTCTAGACTTAGAGAGCCCTATCTATAACATAAGTACCAAGTGGTTCAAGTCAAATGAGTTGAACCAAACCTATCTCTAGCACTGTCGCTTAGGTCACATAAATGAGAGTCGCTTATCTCAGCTCCATAAGGATGGCCTGCTAGACTCATTTGATTTTGAATCATATGAGACATGCGAGTCTTGAATTTTAGGCAAGATGACCAAGACTCCCTTTAGTGGACACTGCGAAAGAGCAACAGATTTGTTACGACTTATACATAGTGATGTATGTGGTCCTTTCAATGTTACTGCTAGAGGTGGTTACAGGTACTTCATTACATTTACTGATGACTTCCATAGAAATGGTTATGTGTATCTTATGACACATAAATCAGAATCCTTTGAAAAGTTTAAAGAATTCAAGAATGATGTACAAAACCAGCTTGACAAGAGTATTAAGATAATTCGATCAGATCGAGGTGGTGAATACCTTATGTTGGATCGATGCGGTTCGCTAGAGGGGGGGGTGAATAGCGAAATGCCTTTTTCTTTCGAATTCGTTTCAAGACAAATATACGCAGCGGAAATGTAAATGAAACAAAAAGAGACAAATTTATTTTTTTACTTGGTTCGTAGCCTTCGGCTACTACTCTAAGGCCCTAACGGTCCTAGACCGTGTACGGAGGGTAATTCACTAAAACACTTCTCCTCGTTGGAGGTAGGAGTTTGACGATTACAAAAAAACTTTCGAAGCAAAATGATAGAGAGACAAACCCTCTCTTCTATTAAAGTAAAATGCAACGATAGAAAAACCTCGAGTAAAAGAGTTGCAATATTGAAAACAATAACAAGGATTATACCAACAACTAAAAAGAAAGACCTTAAGCTAGGGTTGTTGGCAACACTTCGTTGTCGTAGAGTCGTCGGAGAGTCGCAGCGTTGCGGAAGCTTTTGAGCACTTAGAATTATTGTGAAAACCCTAGGTTAGGACCTCCTTTTATAGCCTTTAAGCCCCTTTTCGAGAGGAACCCTAGCCAATCATATTTGAGCACCACTCCCCTTGAAATTTGGTGATAAACCTTGACTCCTCGTGGCTGATCCTTTGACCAGCAGTCGACTGATGGCCATCACCAGTCGACTGCTGGCAGCATCAGTTGAGTGCTAGCCGTAGTCACCCGACTGATCGACGACAGTCGAGTCCTTCAGGTTGACAGTCGACTGATGCTGGCTGCAAGGCAATGTTAGCTTAAAGAAAACATTATTTCTACGGTCGTCAACCGTCCAATCTCGACCTAGACCACCTATGAGATGTCTTGGGTCGGATCTACGCTTATGTCTTTCCCCGTAACGAGGATACGACCTTACTTACACTCGCACACACGAGCTTACCTCGATACATACGTGTTGCTTTTGCTTTCGGCCTTCCACTCAATTCCTTCGGCTCCCTCCGAAGTCACTTGAGTGTCGCCCGACCACCGCGGCTTCCTCCGGGTGTCGCTAGCCTTCAGCTCCAGCTATAGCAATTTTCTGCACACTCGATTCAGCTCGTGAGATAACAACATGAGCTTAACTTTGTATCGTTTGCTATAATCAAAACTTAGGTTCGACTTAGGTGCCTACTGCACCAACAATCTCCCCCTTTTTGATTTATGGCAAACCCACATACAAAGTTAAGAAAAAAAAGATAGTGCATTAAGAAAAATGAAGTAACTCTTTTTCAAGTGCTCCCCTTGAGAATCCTCCCCTTGGAGGGTGAGTACTTGAGAAAGAGTATTAACTCTCTCCCTTGATATTTGCTACTAAAAAAAGAATTAAGTAACCGAAATTACTTAATATTGGCCATAGTATTTAAAATAAGTTTTAAGTTAAGAAATCAAAAAATTAATTTCTTAACCTTGGCCTTTACTTCATTTTGTTAACAAGTTAAAAGTGTTAATTTTAAAGTCCAAGCATGTTCCCTATTTTTTATTTTAAAAAAAATATACTGAAAATAAGCTCATCTATAAAATGTTCGACTCATATTTGGCTTGATTGATATGAAAGATCAACCAGTCCTGGTCAGAGTCGGGTAGTGTGTATGAATATAATCTATGTTTCATGGCGATGCACTATATCTACATATGGAAACAGGAGTAAGGTCCTAACAACTCACGCCCATCAAAGTGGCTAAGTACACAAACACATTAGTCCTATGTGTTGTGAGATGTATTGGCTCCTTAAATCTATAGGTGCATGATATCTAAGGTATGTCCTATGCTAGTTCCATAAAAATAAAAATTTAAGAAATAGTAGTAAGAAAATATAATTTGCAAGTTCCTATTCTACTACGCACATGCCCAATTTTCGTCTTAATAGACTAAATTCGGCTTCGGGTAGGGGTTTAGTAAATAGGTCTGCTAAGTTAGACTTCGATTCGACGTATTAAGTTGTATTGCTCCGTTGGCCACATGTTCTCGAATGAAATGGTGTTTGACCTCTATATGTTTGGTCCTAGAGTGACATATCGGATTCTTAGTAAGATTAATTGAACTAATGTTGTCTACGTGAAGTTTAGTATTCGTAAAGTCTAACTTAAAGTCGCGGAGTGTGTGCTTCATCCAAAGAAGTTGAGTGGCAGACTCACCCATCGCGATGTATTCAGCTTCGGTGGTAGATAAAGCGACACAGTGTTGCTTCCTACTGCACCAACTTACTAGACTCGAGCCGAGAAGTTGACAACAATCACTCGTGCTCTTTCTATCGAGCTTACTACCGGCATAGTCCGAATCGGAGTAGCCGATTAGTTCGAACTCCGTAGATCTTGGGTACCAAATACCAACGTTAAGTGTACCCTTAAGATATCAAAGGATATGCTTAACTAGGGTTAGGTGAGACTCCTTAGCACAGGTTTGAAACCTGGCGCACATACTTACTGCGAATAGGATGTCGGGTTGACTCACAGTTAAGTATAAGAGACTTCCTATCGTGCTCCTATAGTACTTTAAGTCAATGGACTTACTTTCTGGGTCTTCTCCTATGTTAACATTAATAGCCATTGGGGTGTTTATTATCTTAGCGTCTTGCATTCAAAATCTTTTAATTAACTCCTTAGTGTATTTCTGTTGATATAGGTATATACCATCCTTAGTTTGTTTAATTTGTAGACCTAAAAAGAAACTTAACTCGCCTACCAAGTTCATTTCGAACTCACTTTCCATGAGTGAAACGAACTCGTTTAGTAAGGCTGAGTTAGAGGTTCCAAAAATTATATCGTCTACGTAAATTTGAGCTATGAATATTTCTTTACCTAAGGTTTTTACGAAGAGAGTTGGGTCAACTAAGCCTTGGTTAAACCCTTTTGACTTAAGATGGATTGAAAGTCTCTCGTACCAAGCTCGAGGAGCTTGTTTAAGTCCATAGAGAGCTTTCTTAAGTTTTAGAACATGCTCGGGTTTATCTAGATTTTCGAATCCGGGGGGGGGGGGGTGTTGGCTAACATAAACTTCTTCTTTAATGTATCCATTTAGGAATGCCGACTTAACATCCATTTGAAACAGCTTAAATCCTCAATGTGCGGCATAAGCTAGCAACATTCGAATGGATTCGAGTCTAGCTACTGGGGCATAGGTTTCGTCGTAATCTAAGCCTTCGACTTGACTAAACCCTTTGGCGACCAACCTAGCCTTGTTTCTAACTACTTCACCTTTATCATCAAGCTTATTTCGAAACACCCACTTTGTTCCAATTATCGTTTTGTCTTTAGGTGGTGGTACTAATTCCCACACTTCATTCCTAGAAAATTGAGCTAGCTCTTCTTGCATTGCAATAATCCAATCGGGATCAAGAAGAGCTTGTTCAATTGATTTGGGTTCTATCTTTGAAATTAAGGAAATTTGACTAAGGTTCCTATAGGATGCTCTAGTTCGAACTCCTAGATTAGGATCTCCTATCACTTGATCGATAGGGTGGTTAGTTTGAATCCTAGATTGGGTTGGGTTTGTGTCACCTAATGCTTGACCAATGGGGTGACTTGGTTGAACACTAGTTTGACTCGGATCACTTGTCACTTGGTCGACAAGAGAAGTTGGTTGATGTGGATTAGACTCGATCTCAGGGTCGGAGACGAGTTTGGTATCGATGGGCTCAACACTTGGGGTCATTAAGGGTTTTGTAGGTTCATGTACTTCATCGAACACTACATTAATAGTCTCTTCGACTTTAAGGGTATCGTGGTTATATACCCTATAAGGCCCTACTTGTGGTTGAGTATCCTAGATGATTCCGGTGAGGTTTTGGATGTAAATTTCCCTAGGTAATCCTTAGTGTTTAAGATATGTACTTTACATCCAAATACCCTAAAGTACTTGATGTTGGGTACTTTATTGTGATAAATCTCGTACGAGGTCTTAAGGTGCCTCTTTACCATAAGGATCCTATTCTGGACATAGCAAGTCGTGCTAACGGCTTCTGCCCAAAACCTATCAGGTAGGTCATATTCGTTCAACATGGTCCTAGCGGCTTCTTGTAGAGTTCGGTTTTTCCGCTCCACTAGGCCATTTTGTTGAGGGGTCCTAGGGCAAGAGAATTCATGGTGGTATCCGTTTAGGTTACAGAAGTCGGTGAACCTTTGATTTTCGAATTCACCACCATGATCGCTTCTAAGTCTTTTAACCTTAAGGTTTTTTTGATTCTCGATTAATTTGAATAGATTGATTAATTGATCTAGGGTATCATTTTTATGTTTGATGAACCTAACCCAGGTAAACCTGGAGTAGTCGTCAATTATGACTAAGCAATATTGACTTCTATTGAGTGACTTGGCTCCATGTGAATCGAATAGATCCATATGCAGGAGCTCAAGTACACTTGAGGTTTGTTCTTGGTTAGTTAACTTGTGTTGTGTCTTAGGTTGTTTTCCTTGTTGACAAGCATTACAGATTTTATTAACCAAGTTGTTGAGGTTGGGTAAGCCTCTGACTAAGCCACTCTGACTCATCTTGTGGACGAGTCTTGGGTGCGAGTGACCGAGTCGTCGATGCCACAACCATGATTCCTCTTCCTGTGTCATAAGACATTTGGCTGAGGAATTGATTAAGTTAATTGTATAAATATTATTTGTCCTAGTTCCTTTGAGTATTGTTTTAGCTGTTTTATTTGTTTTAATTACACATTCATTTTCTAAAAATACGACCTTATAGTTATTGTCACATAATTGGCTTACGCTAAGCAGGTTATATTCAAAATTCTCTACAAGTAATACATTTTTAATAACAAAATTTGAGTTAAGCTCGATATCACCTGATCCGATGATTTTGAGCTTGCCGTTATTCCCAAAGGCTACCGATCCTTGTCGTTTGAATCGAAGCTTTGTGAATTTGAGTTGATCCCCGGTCATGTGTCGGGAGCAACCGCTGTCCAACATCCATTGATCCTACACACAAGGTGGTTGGATTGGATGTTAGATTTTTTTTTTTTAAAAAAAAAAATTGGTTGTAAGTTGTTAAACCTAGGTCATCTCACCTGTGTCTATATGATCAAGCATGTTATACTTATGTGTTTTTTGTGAGATGACTTCCAATTAAGTTGATTAAGTGGATTTAGGTTCAAGTAATTTTATGTTAGATTTGGATTTGACCCTATGCTTGTCAAGTTTACCTTTTCAAGATCATGGCTTCCAGGTCGTGGTGAGGCACAGAGGCCTTCTTTTATTGGATCATCGACCACTTCCTTAGACAAAGCCATTTTCAAGAAAATGATGACTAGACTCACCTAAGACTATTTCCTAGTCTAACTGGTTATTTTTGAAAAGAGGCTCCCCGAGGCTGAATCTTTTCAAAGAATTTTAGTTGGTTATGTTTTTGAAAAGAGGCTCCCCGAGGCTCAATCTTTTCGAAGAATTTTAGTTGGTTATGTTCGTGTTCTAAGTGAGTTCACAAGTTTTGAAAGCACAAACTTTCTAAGTTAAAGCATGCAATTTCTAAGTTAAAGTACAAACTTTCTAGGTTAAAACATGCAATTTCTAAGTTAAAGCACAGACTTTCTAAGTTAAAGCATGCAATTTCTAAGTTAAAGCACAAACATGTTTTGTACTGGCTCCCCCTAGACCGTTGAATCGGTTCGGTCTATCCACATAGTGGATTTGGTCCTTGGGAATCCAGTACGGGTTGGATCCTAGAGATGAAATCAAAAGGTTCTTAGGGACCCATGCTTGGACAAGTTTCCTATGTCGACTTACAATCGACATATACGACCTATTAGTCGTGTTTGAGTTAAACCCTAGTCCAGCCTTGTTGTACACGGCCCTTTTTTGATCCAAGTAGGAGGTCAAGTCCTTTGGATCTCGAAGTGAACCTTTCCAACGTGTTCCTAAGATCTTCGACTTGACTTTTCAAGAGTGAGTTCTTAACTTCGAGTTTTTCAACCCGAGTTGAGTCCTTCTCTTGAACTCGACTAGTCGAAGAGGTTAGGGAGTCCTTGTGTTTGAGGAGTTTGACCTCCTCAACCAGGGTCTCGACCTTGGACTCGGATTTAACTAATTTCCTAGACAAAAACCTAACCATATTTTGTAAGGTATTAAATAAAGTTGAACTTACTTTAAGGGTATCTTTTGAACCGGATGCGTATCCGTGGCTTGACTTGAAGGTAGCTTCATAGTCCGAGTCATCCTCAGGTTCTGACTCAAGTTCAGGTTCGGTCTCCATGTCTGACTCAATTGATTTCGCCATGAAGACGTGGTCTTCGTCTTCTTCGGATGACGCTTCTTCCCATGTCACGTTGAGGGCCTTCTTGTGCTTAGGTGCTTTGTGGTTGAGCTTGGGGCACTTGGACTTGATATGTCCAAACCCATTACACTCATAACACCTAATATTAGAACTTTTAGGCTTACCTTGGTTGGGTCGAGTTGTGGTTCGCTTTCGTCCCTTGGCTATCATTCGAGCTAGGTTCATTAGCTCGGTAGTCAATTCCAGGTCAACTTCTTCTTCGGACTCATCTTCCTCCTCGGTTGGTGGTGGCTTGCTTGCGATTTTCTTCTTCTTTGAACCTGCAAACAAGGCTATACCCCTCTCGGGTTCCGAGTTGGACTGCTCATGTAATTCAAAATCGAAAAAGAGTTCATCTAATTTAAGTTTAGAGAGGTCCTTGGAGACCTTGTAAGCATCGACCATGGATGCCCACAAGGTAGTCCTCGGAAAAGAGTTTAGAACATACCTTATAAGGTCACGGTTTTTGACATTTTGCCCAATTGCGTGTAGGTTGTTGACTATGTCTTGGATACGGGCGTGGAGTTGCGTGGCGGACTCGTGTTCCTGCATTTTTAGATTATATAATTTATTGAACAAGAGGTCGCGCTTACATACCTTGGCTTCATCGGTCCCTTCGTGTAGCTCCACTAGTTTTGTCCAAAGATCTTTTGCGCTGATGAAGGGGCCGACGTGATTTCGCTCCTCTTTGGATAGGCTGCATTCGAGGATTTGTGTTGCCTTGGCGTCGGCTTCGACTTGTCGTTTTGTCACAATGGTCCATTGATTGTAATCCAAGGATTCACCTTCTTCATTAGTAGGAAGGGTGAACCCGGTTTGGATCACAATCCACATCTCTATTTGGGTTTTTAGGAAGCATTCCATCCAACCCTTCCAATAACGGAAGTCATCTCCGTTGTAAAACGGAGGTCGGACGGTGCTAAAACCCTCGAGATGGGCCATTAGAACAAAAGACACAAGGAGACGACGACGAAGAAACTAGCAACGACAAAAACACAAAAACAAGTGCCAAGACTCGCATCTTGGATTAGTAGTGCGGGAGAATACTTAACAAAGCGAAATAAATAAATAAAAAAAGAAAAAAAAAAGAATTAAAAGAAACAAAAAAAATAAATCTGTAAAAATGGCTGGATTGGTGGATTCACCAAATCTTAGCAACCCCCGGCTCTGATACCAATTGTTGGATCGATGCGGTTCGCTAGAGGGGGGGTGAATAGCGAAAAGCCTTTTTCTTTCGAATTCGTTTCAAGACAAATATACACAGCGGAAATGTAAATGAAACAAAAAGAGACAAGCTTTTTTTTTTACTTGGTTCGTAGCCTTCGGCTACTACTCCAAGGCCCTAACGGTCCTAGACCGTGTACGGAGGGCAATTCACTAAAACACTCCTCCTCGTTGGAGGTAGGAGTTTGACGATTACAAAAAAACTTTCGAAGAAAAATGATAGAGAGACAAACCCT
Source organism: Wurfbainia villosa (assembly GCA_025175895.1). Taxonomy (NCBI): domain Eukaryota; kingdom Viridiplantae; phylum Streptophyta; class Magnoliopsida; order Zingiberales; family Zingiberaceae; genus Wurfbainia; species Wurfbainia villosa. The sequence continues at coordinate 33,459,023 of CM045995.1, forward strand.
CTCTTCTATTAAAGTAAAATGCAACGATAGAAAAACCTCAAGTAAAAGAGTTGCAATATTAAAAACAATAACAAGGATTATACCAACAACTAAAAAGAAAGACCTTAAGCTAGGGTTGTTGGCGACTGCCGTTGTCGTAGAAATTGAGTGAGAGTCGCGGCACTTAGAATTGTTGTGAAAACCCTAGGTTAGGACCTCCTTTCATAGCCTTTGAGCCCCGTTTCGAGAGGAACCCTAGCCAATCATATTTGAGCACCACTCCCCTTGAAATTTGGTGATAAACCTTGACTCCTCGAGGCTGATCCTTTGACCATGATCGGTGATGGCCATCACCGAGACTTCTAGCGACATCGAGTGCTAGCCGTAGTCACCCGACTGATGGACGGCAGTCGAGTCCTTCAGGTTGGCAGTCGACTGATGCTGGCTGCAAGGCAATGTTAGCTTAAAGAAAACATTATTTCGATGGTCGTCGACCGTCCGATCTCGACCTAGACCACCTATGAGATGTCTTGGGTCGGATCTACGCTTAAGTCTTTCCCCGTAACGAGGATACGACCTTACTTACACTCGCACACACGAGCTTACCTCGATACTTACATGTTGCTTTTGCTTCTGACCTTCCACTTAATTCCTTCGGCTCCCTCCGAAGTCACTTGAGTGCCGCCCGACCACCGCGGCTTCCTCCGGGTGTCGCTAGCCTTCAGCTCCAGCTATAGCAATTTTCTGCACACTCGATTCAGCTTGTGAGATAACAACATGAGCTTAACTTTGTATCGTTTGCTATAATCAAAACTCAGGTTCGACTTAGGTGCCTACTACACCAACACCTTAGCCATGAGTTTCGTGACTATCTAGCTGAGTGTGGGATTCTATCCCAACTCACTCTTCCTGGAACACCACAGTGGAATGGTGTATCTGAAAGGAGGAATCGTACCCTATTAGATATGGTACAATCTATGATGAGTCACACAGATCTTTCTATATCCTTTTGGGGATATGCTCTAGACACAGCAGCCTTTACCCTTAACGATGTACCATCGAAGGCTGTCATAAAGACACCATATACGATAAAGACAGGGAGAAATCCCAAGATGTCTTTAATTGAGGATTTGGGGTTGTGAGACTTACGTTCGACGTCAAGTCTCAGACAAACTGGGACCCAAATCCGATAGGTGCTATTTTATTGGTTATCCCAAGGATACAAAGGGATATTACTTCTACATTCCCAATCAGCACAAAGTGTTTGTAGCAAAGACTGGGGTTTTTCTGTTAGTAATATATGAGAGGTGTCCTAAGGCAATTGCCTTATGGTCGTACCATTTATTTGATAAATGAAGATTCACTATTTGAGTGTACATGTTTTCATGTATTTGATTGGATCATAAACTCATTTACTGAATGTCCATGATACGATTCACAGCATGAGAGAATTTATGATTGGATCACAACTAGTGAGTATCTCTACATGTGTAATTGTGATGTATCGGAATTATCCCTAGTCAATGAATTGATGGATTTGTACACCATCAATTCTGTCGAGACTAGCACGAGGTATACTCCTTGGTGTATCCAAGCAGCTGATTCTCACTTGCTGGAGACATTATGATGTCCGGAGTTAATCGTGGATGCTAGTTATGGTAACTAGTTCATTGGAGTGACCAGCCGTAAGACTTCATATGATTTTTATTATATAGATATATCAATGAAGTTCTTACTGTAGCTTAAGTGCGATGTTCCTTTGACTTGCGGTATTCAAGTCATCTTGATCATTGAGACTTATGCTTTGACATCTTAAGCAAACATCTCTAAGGAGATGTGGACCCGGGATGATTGGGAATAAGTCGAAGTGATCGAAGGTGTTTGAATAGCCTATAAGGGATTCACCACTCCATGCGAGGAGATGTATACCCATGGCCTCTTGTCGGATTGTTACTAAAGTCTTTGGCCAAAGCATTACATGTTTAGAGTAAGGTACTCTTCGAAACATGTGCAGTAACTAGAATCCGTAGGACAAGAAAATGTTACTTGGGCTAGGTGTGACGTAGTCAGCCTAGTGAGGATTGTCACTATAGACCATGTCCTGAACCAAGTGGGTATAAGATGAGTGAAGGGAATGGGGCACGATTCATTCGAGCTGCTGAAGGGTTTCAGAAATAGTTCTGGATCAACCGTTGATCTTTTCGGTTAATTGGAGATCATGATGTAATACTAGGTGCCACATATGATCGTTCTATAATTAAAGGTTAATTATAGACAGCCAATATAAACCGAGAACCTATTTGGTCACACGCACAACGAGCGTAATCCGAAGGATTTAAAATGAGCTTGAGAATGAGATTCTCAGACCGAGAGAAACTAGGTTTAGTTGGACCAAACAAGAAGCGAGCATGAAATCGTTTCAGTCGCAATGGAAGCATGGATGGGCCGTGTCTGATGAATACATAATGGATGAACCAAAATGGTTTGGTTCTAATCCAATGGAGGATAATAAACAAAGGGTTTGGTTTATTTTAAACGAATGAACCAAAAGTTGGTTCGGTTCATTTTAACTTAAAATAAACCATCATGGTTTGGTTTATTTTAACTTATATTAATGGAGCGGGTTAACGGGCCTTATGGTTATGATCCAATAACCATTAAGAGAATTAGTTCTCTATAAAAGAGGGCTTAACGTGTTGTTAAGCCCTAATCCAAAACCCTAGCCCTAAGTTGCCACCCACCTCCTCCCTTTGGAGACTCTCGGCGCCAACTTCATTGCTGCCACCCACCTCCTCCAACCGGCATCCAGAAGCATCCTTCCTTCCCCCTCGCCGGCGTCGAGCTGCTGCCGGTTGGTGCTCCGGTGATCTTCCTTGGGTTCGGTAATAAGGTGTGCTTCCACCTTTCTTTTGGCCGGCCCTTACTCCTCCACCAAAGCTGTCCAGTTTTCTGGACAGCTTGTTTTCTTCTCGTCGGAGCATCATTTGGACGACGGTTAGAGCTCCGACAGCGCCTAACTTACCGGGGGTTCAATCTCCGGTAATCCTCTGAGGTGGAGGACGAAGGATTCGTCAAACGGTTGACGAATACCTCTCCGGAGAAGCGAGTTTTGAGGACTCATTTTTGGATCCGAATTTTGATTCGGATCATGATCATCTCTCGATCACATCGTCTTCAACACGAGGCTAGTAACCCATACAAAGACGAGGCTAGTGACTTAGCGAAGTCATCCCAAGGATACTCGGTGTGGATACGGATAGAGACGATTCTAGCGAGGATCGTTCCGGTTGATGCCGTTCCCGCTACATGTGATACGAAAGGTATAATGTAGTTAAATTTCCTTTTATTGCAAATTTAAATTTATGGTTATGTCTACACATGTTGTACTATGCATGCGTGTGATGTGTGTGTTGTAATAAATGTAGATTTATTATTTTTATTTCTTCCGCTGTGCACATGTTTACGAAACATGTTCGAACACACACTTGCCGCGGTGCCGGAAACCCAACATTTTCTAGAAAGGGATTTTGTTTCTAGAAAAACTAGTGGGAGTACGTTCGATCTTGAAGAAATTCAAGATAAGGACCATATCACTGAGGCCTTGATGGAGGTTGAACAGGAACCACAAAGTGTCATGGGTGATGAGATTGTTGCAGAAAGAGTTGTGGAACAACCACCTGTTCATGTTGACCTACCTCTTCGCAGGTCTGATAGGGTACGTCATCAGCCTGAGAGATTCTCATTTCTCTTATCTGACCATGATGATGTTATGCTCATTAAGAATAAGCCTACCTCCTATCAAGAAGCTGTGATTAGCCCAGGTTCTGAGAAATGGCTAGAGGCCATGAGATCCGAGATGGAATCCATGTACACCAACCAAGTATGGACTTTGGTTGATCCACCTGAAGGGGTCAAACCCATTGGGTGTAAGTGGGTCTTTAGGAGAAAGACTGTCATGGATGGACTTACGCATACCTATAAGGGCCGATTGGTGGCTAAAGATTTCAAGTAGATTCATGGTATTGACTATGATGAAACCTTCTCTCCAGTGGCGATGTCTAAGTCCATTCGGATCTTGCTTGCTATTGCAGCATACCATGATTATGAGATCTGGAAAATGGATGTCAAAATTGCATTTCTGAATGGAAACTTACTCGAGGATGTGTACATGACACAACCTGAGGTTTTTGAAGATCCACAACATACTGGGAAAGTATGCAAGCTGCAAAGGTCCATTTATGGGCTAAAGCAAGCCTCTCGGAGCTGGAATCTTTGATTCGACGATGCGATCAAACAGTTTGGTTTCATCAAGAATGAAGATGAACCATGTGTCTACAAAAGGGTTAATGGGAATACAATTGTCTTCCTTGTATTGTATGTGGATGACATACTACTCATTGGTAATGACATCCCTTCGCTACAGTCTGTGAAGACTTGGCTGGGGATGTGCTTCTCAATGAAAGACTTAGGTGAAGCAGCCTGTATTCTAGGCATCACGATCTATAGAGATAGATCTAAGAGATTGTTTGGGCTAAGTCAGAGTACATACATTGACACGATATTACTACGGTTTGCCATGCAGAATTCCAAGAAGGGACTTCTGCCGATGTCACATGGTGTGAGTCTTTCGAAGACTCAAAGTCCCACATCTAGAGAGGAGAGAGACCGCATGGATAAGATCCCTTATGCATCTTCTATAGGATATATCATGTACGCCATGCTGTGTACTCATCCTGATGTCTCGTATGCTTTGAGCATGACGAGTAGATACCAGTCAGATCCAGGTGAGCGTCACTGGATAGAAGTCAAGAATATTTTTAAGTACTTGAGAAGGACTAAAGAATATTTCTTGATATTTGGAGGAGATGAGGATATAGTTGTAAAGGGTTACAGTGATGCCAGCTTCCAAACTGACCAGGATGATTATAAATCACTGTCAGGGTTTGTGTTTTGCTTGAATGGTGGCGCTGTCAGCTGGAAGAGTTCGAAGCAGGATACAATTGCTGATTCTACAATAAAAGCCGAGTATATCACTGCATCTGAGGCAGTTTGGATCCGCAAGTTCATTACTGATCTTGGGGTAGTTCCTAGCATTGTAGATCCTATAGAGATCTATTATGGCAACAATGGAGCGATTGCATAGGCTAAGGAACCTCGCTCACACCAGCGGACCAAACACATACTACGGCGCTTCCATCACATTTGAGAGATTATCGATAAAGGATATGTGAAGATTTGCAGAGTACCCAAAGAGGCTAAGATCGCAGATCCCTTGACAAAGGCTTTGGCATAGAAAAAGCATGATGGTCACACTAGGTCATTGGGTATTAGATACTACAGTGATTGGAACTAGTGCTAGTTGGAGATTATTAGTGAAAGCCCTAGAGTCAATCATGTGATGATTGTTTTATGGACTTTATTGTATCATATTCCTATTTATAAAGGCATGGTTATTATATTTACTTGTATAGGTGCCAAATAACTAAGTATAATAATATCCTTGAGTAGTAGGTTCTTATCTATATCAATCGATTGGTTGAATCGATAATGAGATGATATAGAGAACACTACTTTTAATCATTCCTAATCGAATATTAACATTCAGGGACAATGTTAATGCGTAGAGACTAGCATGTAGATCAACATAATGATTTGATCTCACAAGTCATGGATATGAGATATCAAGTTGACACATGGGTATGCATTGGAGAATGTATACTGAATGACCCGCCATGAGAAAGTATCATGGATCATTATATGAGTGTCATATATTATCTCATGTGGCTATTAGTATGACTATTAGTACTTACACCTAAAGTCAACATGGTTCCCTACATAAGGAGTTGCATACTTTGGCTTCGTCAAATGTCACCCGTAAATGGGTGGACTATAAAGGCGATTACTGGGTATGTAACAAATTATGCGGAGGGATGTGAGTGATGTAGATGGGATCTATCCCTATTATATGACGGGGGTGACATCGATATTCTTGATAGAGTGAGACCACGAAGTGCATGGCCTGTTAGTAATATATGAGAGATGTCCTAAGGCAATCGCCTTATGTATGAACCATTTATATGATAAATGAAGATTCACTATTTGAGTATATATGTTTCATGTATTTGATTGGATCTTAAACTCATTTACTGAATGTCCACGATACGATTCACAGCATGAGAGAATTTGTAATTGGATCACAACTAGTGAGTATCTCTACATGTGTAATTGTGATGTATCGAAATTATCCCTAGTCGATGAGTTGTATGATTTGGACACCATCAATTCTGTCGAGACTAGCACGAGGTATACTCCTTGGTGTATCCAAGCAGCTAATTCTCACTGGCTGGAGACATTGTGATGTCCGGAGTTGATCGTGGATGCTAGTTATGGTAACTAGTTCATTGGAGTGACCAGCTGTAAGACATCATATGGTTCTCTGCATATATAGATATGTCAATGAAGTTCTTACTGTAGCTTAAGTGCGATATTCCTTTGACTTGCGGTATTCAAGTCATCTTGATCATCGAGACTTATGCTTTGACATCTTAAGCAAACATCTCTAAGGAGATGTGGACTCGGGATGATTGGGTATAGGTCGAAGTGATCGAAGGTGTTTGAATAGCCTATAAAGGATTCACCACTCCTTGCGAGGAGATGTATACCCATGTCCTCTCGTCGGATTGTTACTAAAGTCTTTGGCCAAAGCATTACATGTTTAGAGTAAGGTACTCTTCGATACATGTGCAGTAACTAGAATCCGTAGGATGAGGAAATGATACTTGGGCTAGGTGTGACGTAGTCAGCCTAGTGGGGACTGACACTATAGACCATGTCCTGAACCAAGTGGGTATAAGATGAGTGAAGGGAATGGGGCACGAATCATTCGAGCTGCTGAAGGGTTTCAGAAATAGTTCTGGATCAACCGTTGATCTTTTCGATTAATTGGGGATCATGATGTACTACTAGGTGCCACTCATGATCGTTCTATAATTAATGCTTAATTTTAGACGTCCAACATAAATCGAGAACCTATTTGGTCACACGCACAACGAGCGTAATCCGAAGGATTTAAAACGAGCTTGAGAATGGGATTCTCAGACCGAGAGAAACTAGGTTTGGTTGGACCAAACATGAAGCGAGCATGAAATTGTTTCAGTCGCAATGGAAGCATGGATGGGCCGTGTCTTTTGAAGACATAATGGATGAACCAAAATGGTTTGTTTCTAATCCAATGGAGGAGAATAAACCAAAGGGTTTGGTTTATTTTAAACGAATGAACCAAAAGTTGGATCGGTTCGTTTTAACTTAAAATAAACCATCATGGTTTGATTTATTTTAACTTATCTTAATGGAGCGGGTTAACGGGCCTAATTGTTATGATCCAATAACTATTAAGAGAATTAGTTCTCTATAAAAGAGGTCTTAAGGGATAATTAAGCCCTAATCCAAAAACCCTAAGTTGAAGTTGCCGCCCACCTCCTCATTGGAGTTCTCGGCGCCAACATCTTGCTGCCGCCCATTGCTCCTCCAACCGGCGTCCAGAAGGAAGCTTCCTTCCACTCGCCGGCGTCGAGCTGCTGCCGGCTAGTGTTTCGGTGATCTTCTTTAGGTTTGGCATCAAGGTGAGCTCTATCTTCCCTTGGTTGGCCGACGCCTATCTCCTCCACCAAAGCTGTCCAGTTTTCTGGACAGCTTGTTCTCCTCTCGTCGGAGCGTCGTTTGGACGACGGTTAGAGCTCCGACAGCGGCTAACTTACCAGGGATTCGATCTCCGGTAATCCTCTGAGGTGGAGGACGAAGGATTCGTCAATCGGTTGACGAATACCTCTCCGGAGAAGCGAGTTTTGAGGACTCGTTTTGGATCCGAATTTTGATTCGGATCGTGATCATCTCTCGATCACGTCGTCTTCAACACGAGGCTAGTAACCCGTACGAAGACGAAGCTCGTGGCTTAGCGAAGTCATCCTAAGGATACTCGGCGTGGATACGGATAGAGACGATTCTAGCGAGGATCATTCCGGTTGATGCCGTTTCCGCTACACGTGATACGAAAGGTATAACGTAGTTAAATATCCTTTTATTGCAAATTTAAATTTACGGTTATGTCTACACTTATTGTATTATGCATGCGTGTGATGTGTGTGTTGTAATAAATGTAGATTTATTATTTTTATTGCTTCCGTTGTGCTCATGTTTGCGAAACGTGATCGAACACACACACGCCGCGGTGCCGGAAACCCAACCGTGGTATCAGAGCCCAGGTTGTGTTTCGACATAATCGTAAAATGGTTTTGCGATAGTCATAATATTATTTCTGGAAATTTTCTAATTTTGGAAATTTAGAAGTATTTATGGAAATTTTCCAATTTTGGAAAGTCTAGAAGTATATATGGAAATCTTCCACTTTTGGAAAGTTGGAAGTATTTATGGAAATTAATATTTTCATAAATAAAGTATTAGAATAGATTTTGGAAATTTGTTTCCTAATTTAATCTTGATTTGATTTAGGAAATCAAATCTTAAAATATTTTATTTCCATAAGTAGTTTTGAAGATTTAGGAAATTGATTTCCTAAATTGATTTCCCTTATCAAATATTTCCACAAATAAAATATGTGATTAGATTTGGAAATTTGTTTCCTAATTTAATCATGATTTGATTTGGAGAATCAAATCTTAAACATATTTTTTTCCATAAATAGTTATGACATATAAGGAAATTATGTACATGACATAATTGTATGTCATGTAATTGTATTAGATGCATAACATTATGTCATGCGTGTCGTGATATGTAGATCTATGCCATGTATGCCATGCCATGTAGATAATAGTTATTTTCATGCAAAGAGGATGAGACATAAAACCCTAACTCAATATTAAAGCCTACACCTTCCATTAATATGGTTAGAACCAGAGTTCTGTTTCTTGTTTGGGTTGTTGGACTCACTCCAAGCCCGGCTCGAACCTGAACATGTTCAAATCATTGGAATAGTTTAACTCTAATTTGGTAAGAGTCAGAGGTCAATCGTTAGTTTGGGTTGTTGGACTCACTCCAAGCCTGGCTAATTGGTTGAATGCGCTCTAACCATATTAAAACTATTTCGCGATTAATGGGTCGGCTCTAACTTGGAGCATCGATTTGTTGGACTCACTCCAAGGTTGATGTGAAGAGAGGTGAAGTTGGGTGGTATGCATATGATGCATACTTGTTAATGTGTTAACAACCCAATGTATGTGTAAACATTCAATTAGTTGATAGCACATTGTGATAGTTACATATACATGATATGTAATCGGTATACTTGATACCCACCATCATAGCTAAGAATGGCTTGTTGGACTCACTCCAAGGTTGTTCTTATCTATATTGGATATCAGCCCATTCGGAGATTGACCTACGATCTCCCGAATTGATTTCAAGGGATTTTGAATTCGAAAAATGAATGGGATTTATAAATGTATATTGATGCATTTTAAAAATCATCTTTCTCATATATGCTCGTTTTGTATTTCTAAAATTGATCATGTTGTCTTTTAATTTGCGTTCCATTTTGGATTCGAATAAATTGACTGGACAGAGCTTCTTGGACTGGCTTAGAAGCTTGAGAATTGTTCTCAAGGTTGAAAAGCTTGCAAATGTCCTCGAAGCGCCTCTTCCCGTCGGTCCTAGTGACGATGCAACAATGGACCAATTGTTGGCCTATCAGAAACATGTGAGTGATTCTGAAAAAATGAGTTGCATCATGCTAGCCGCGATGGAACCCAAGCTACGAAAGCAGCATGAGCATATGGATGCTCATATCATAGTCCTTCATCTTTGTGAGTTGGTTGATGAGCAAGTGAGATTCGAAAGGTTCGAAGTCTCAAAGCTCCTCTTCACCTCTGAGATGCTAGAAGGTTCATCTATGGTACTGCTTAATATGCTGAAGACTGTGGAGTCTTCTGGGAAGCATGAGCAGGGGACAGTGCTGTTAGTTGATTCCTCGAATAAAGGTTCTAAGAGGGAGTCAATGAAACAGCAGAAGGGAAAGAAGAGAAGGGCTAAGAAGGTAGAACTAGCACAAAAGGAAACTTGCCATCATTATGGCAAGGAGAGCCATTTGCGAAGAAAGTACAAGATTTATCTTGAGTCCGTGAAGAAGAATAAGGCATCGGATGCCCCATCTTCTTCAGATATCTTTCTTATTGATTATCATTCTATTTCCTCAAACACTTGGGTATTGGATACTGGGTGTGGCTCACGTATATGTAATGACATACATGGGCTAAGGAATAGAAGAAGACTCGTCAAGGGAGAGTCAAATTTACGTGTTGGGAATGGAGCAAAGGTTGCTGCACTCGCCATCGGAACGTATTTATTGAAACTCCCTGCAGGACTTGTCTTAGAACTGGACAGTTGCTTTTATGTTCCTTCGTTGATAAAGAACATCATTTCTATTTCTTGTTTAAATAGAAATGGGTACCATTTGACTTTTAGTAACAATTGTTGTTACATAACTTTGAATGGAGTTCTTTAAGGGACTGGAACTTTAAGCAATGGTGTTTATACGTTGGACGTATCCAGTGATATTTTCAATATCGAAGCGAGCAACAAGCGTGCTCGAAAAGATAATCAATTAGACTCCTACATGTGGTATTGTCGTCTTGGCCATGTAAGCAAGAAACGCATGTCCGAATTACACCGATGTGGAATTCTGGAATCGTTTGAATAGGATTCATACGATACATGTGAATCATGCTTAAAAGGCAAGATGACTAAGTTACCTTTTACTGGAAAAGGTGAACGAGTGGGAGAGTTACTAGGTCTAATACATACTGATGTATGTGGACCTATGTCAACTCAAGCTTTAGGAGGCTATAGCTACTTCATTACCTTCACCGATGATCACTCACGGTTTGGGTATGTGTTCTTGATGAAACACAAGTCTGAAGCCTTTGAAAGGTTCAAAGAATTCAAAAATGAAGTAGAGAAACAACATGACAAGTGTATTAAAATACTTCGATCGGATCGAGGTGGTGAATACTTGAGTCAGGAGTTTCTTGATTACCTAAGAGACAATGGTATATTGTCTCAATGGACTCCGCCCTATACACCACGATAATGGTGTATCCGAGAGGCGAATCTTAGGACCTTGTTGGACATGGTCAGGTCAATGATGAATCATGCGACTCTTCCTAAGTCCTTTTGGGGCTATGCACTTCAGACAGCTGTTTACTTGTTAAACAGAATGCCTACCAAGGTAGTCTCAACTACTCCATATGAGATATGGAATAGTAAGAAACCTCATGTATCTTACTTGAAGATATGGGGTTGTCCTGCTTATGTGAAGCGGACAGTATCAGACAAATTGGATGCTAAGTCTGATAAATGTCTATTTATTGGATACCCTAAGGAAACAAGGGGTTACCAATTCTATCATCCTGTGGAACAAAAGGTGTTTGTTTCAAGGCATGCTGTGTTTCTAGAGAAAGAGTTTCTCTTGCAAGAAAATAGTGGGAGTGTCGTCGAGCTTGAGGAGGCTCGAGAGACTCAAATAGACATTGATGAGATACCTGGTGAAGTACAACAGTTGACAACTCATAGTGATGAGCAATCGACTGGACCTATTGTAACACCACATCTTCGTAGATCTGGTAGAATACGCAATATTCCTGAGAGATATGGATTTCTCGTAAGTGAATCGAACGACGTGTTACTCATTGATGATGAGGAGCCTACCAGTTATGAAGAAGTGCTGACAAGTTCAGAAAGGGATAAGTGGCTTGGTGCCATGAAGTCGGAAATGGATTCCATGTATGAAAACCAAGTTTGGAACTTGGTTGACCCACCAAGGCATAAAGCCTATAGGGTGCAAGTGGGTTTTCAAGAAGAAAACCGACATGGATGGTAATGTGATTACCTATAAGGCTAGATTGGTGGCGAAAGGATATCGTCAAAAGCAAGGTGTTGATTATGACGAAACCTATTCGCCTGTAGCTATGCTTAAATCCATTCGGATGCTCCTGGCCATAGCGGCTCATTATGATTATGAGATATGGCATATGGATGTGAAAATAGCTTTCCTTAATGGAAACCTGCTCGAGGACGTGTATATGATACAGCCTGAGGGTTTCACATCGGTTGATAAAACCAAGGTATGCAAATTGCGACGGTCCATTTATGGATTGAAGCAAGCATCTAGGAGCTGGAATATCCGTTTCGATGAGACAATCAAAAAGTTTGATTTCTCACAAAATCCAGACGATCCTTGTGTGTACAAGAAGGTTAGTGGGAGTGCAATCGTGTTCCTAGTATTATATGTCGATGACATATTACTTATAGGAAACGATGTTTGATCTTCTGATCGATTAAGGTTTGGTTATCCAAGACATTCTCCATGAAAGACCTGGGAGAAGCAACCTACATCCTCGGGATTAAGATCTATAGAGATAGATCGAAATGGTTGCTTGGTCTTTCGCAGTCTACATATATAGACCGAGTGCTAAAGAGGTTTAGCATGTCGGAATCCAAGAAAGGTTTCCTACCCATCAGGCATGGGATACACCTTTCGAAGTCTATGTGTCCGCGCACAGAAGACGAGAGGATTTGCATGAGTAAGATTCCCTATGCATCCGCAATAGGATCTATCATGTATGCTATGTTATGTACGAAGCCCGATGTATCGTATGCTCTGAGTGTCACGAGCAGATACCAGTCTGATCAAGGAATGGATTATTGGGTGGCTGTTAAGATGATCCTTAAGTACTTGAGAAGAACTAAGGATGTGTTCCTAATATATGGAGAAGGGTACATGGTGATACGTGGGTATACGGATGCCAGCTCTAGACAGACAAGGATGATTCCATGTCTTAGTCTGGGTATGTATTCACCTAGAATGGAGGCGCAATAAGTTGGAAAGGTTCCAAGCTTGACGCTATAGCGGATTCTGCCACTAAGGCAGAATACATTGCAGCTTTGGAAGCAACAAAGGAAGCGGTTTGGATCAAGAAGTTCATCTCTAAACTTGATGTGGTCTCATCAATGATCCAAACATGTGCTTAGCCGCTATCATCTTATCAGAGAGATCATCAGTAGCAACGAAATACAAATCGAGAAAATTCCCACTGAAAGGAACTTAGCGGATCCTTTGACTAAGGCATTACCTCAAAGTAAGTTTGAGGGTCATGTTAGAGCTTATGGTATTGGATACCATAGCGATTAGCATTAGGCCAAGTGGGAGTCTATTAGTAATATATGAGAGATGTCCTAAGGCAATCGCCTTATGTATGAACCATTTATATGATAAATGAAGATTCACTATTTGAGTATACATGTTTCATGTATTTGATTGGATCTTAAACTCATTTACTGAATGTCCACGATACGATTCACAGCATGAGAGAATTTGTGATTGGATCACAACTAGTGAGTATCTCTACATGTGTAATTGTGATGTATCAAAATTATCCCTAGTCGATGAGTTGATGGATTTGGACACCATCAATTTTGTCGAGACTAGCACGAGGTATACTCCTTGGTGTATCCAAGCAGCTGATTCTCACTGGCTGGAGACATTGTGATGTCCGGAGTTGATCGTGGATGCTAGTTATGGTAACTAGTTCATTGGAGTGACCAGCTGTAAGACATCATATGGTTCTCTGCATATATAGATATGTCAATGAAGTTCTTACTGTAGCTTAAGTGTGATATTCCTTTGACTTGCGGTATTCAAGTCATCTTGATCATGGAGACTTATGCTTTGACATCTTAAGCAAACATCTCTAAGGAGATGTGGACTCGGGATGATTGGGTATATGTCGAAGTGATCGAAGGTGTTTGAATAGCCTATAAAGGATTCACCACTCCTTGCGAGGAGATGTATACCCATGGCCTCTCGTCGGATTGTTACTAAAGTCTTTGGCCAAAGCATTACATGTTTAGAGTAAGGTACTCTTCGATACATGTGTAGTAACTAGAATCCGTAGGACGAGGAAAGGATACTTGGGCTAAGTGTGACGTAGTCAGCCTAGTGGGGACTGACACTATAGACCATGTCCTGAACCAAGTGGGTATAAGATGAGTGAAGGGAATGGGGCACGAATCATTCGAGCTGTTGAAGGGTTTCAGAAATAGTTCTGGATCAACCGTTGATCTTTTCGGTTAATTGGGGATCATGATGTACTACTAGGTGCCACTCATGATCGTTCTATAATAAATGGTTAATTATAGACGGCCAACATAAACCGAGAACCTATTTGGTCACACGCACAACGAGCGTAATCCGAAGGATTTAAAACGAGCTTGAGAATGGGATTCTCAGACCGAGAGAAACTAGGTTTGGTTGGACCAAACATGAAGCGAGCATGAAATTGTTTCAGTCGCAATGGAAGCGTGGATGGGCCATGTCTTATGAAGACATAATTGATGAATCAAAATGGTTTGGTTCTAATCCAATGGAGGATAATAAACCAAAGGGTTTGGTTTATTTTAAACGAATGAACCAAAATTTGGTTCGGTTCGTTTTAACTTAAAATAAACCATCATGGTTTGATTTATTTTAACTTATCTTAATGGAGCGGGTTAACGGGCCTAATTGTTATGATCCAATAACCATTAAGAGAATTAGTTCTCTATAAAAGAGGGCTTAAGGGATAATTAAGCCCTAATCCAAAAACCCTAGGTTGAAGTTGCCGCCCACCTCCTCATTGGAGTTCTCGGCGCCAACATCTTGCCGCCGCCCATTGCTCCTCCAACCGGCGTCCAGAAGGAAGCTTCCTTCCCCTCGCCGGCGTCGAGCTGCTGCCGGCTAGTGCTCCGGTGATCTTCTTTAGGTTTGGCATCAAGGTGAGCTCTATCTTCCCTTGGTTGGCCGGCGCCTATCTCCTCCACCAAAGCTGTCCAATTTTCTGGACAGCTTGTTCTCCTCTCGTCGGAGCGTCGTTTGGACGACGGTTAGAGCTCCGACAGCGGCTAACTTACCGGGGATTCAATCTTCGGTAATCCTCTGATGTGGAGGACGAAGGATTCGTCAATCGGTTGACGAATACCTCTCCGGAGAAGCGAGTTTTGAGGACTCGTTTTGGATCCGAATTTGGATTTGGATCGTGATCATCTCTCGATCACGTCGTCTTCAACACGAGGCTAGTAACCCGTACGAAGACGAAGCTCGTGGCTTAGCGAAGTCATCCTAAGGATACTCGGCGTGGATACGGATAGAGACGATTCTAGCGAGGATCGTTCCGGTTGATGCCGTTCCCGCTACACGTGATACAAAAGGTATAACGTAGTTAAATTTCCTTTTATTGCCAATTTAAATTTACGGTTATGTCTACACTTGTTGTATTATGCATGCATGTGATGTGTGTGTTGTAATAAATATAGATTTATTATTTTTATTTCTTCCGCTGTGCTCATGTTTGCGAAACGGGATCGAACACACACACGCCGCGGTTCCGGAAACCCAACATGGCCATGCCCAAATGAGTCAATATGAGATATTGAGCTCATTTGATTAGAGTGAGTCTACTTGGAGTTCAAGATATAGATTGTACCGAGGATGACACTGTCTATGCCTCAATTGGTCAATCTAGATGTCAAGGATAGAGGGACATTGTCACATATTGTGAGAGTCACAATTAGTAGTCACAAAGGTGATGTTGGAGCTCAACATTCTTGTAACTTGGGTAGCAATGATGTGTTGATAGATACCGCTCATTGCTTATGATCCTAAATCCGTTTAAGGACATTGCCAACTTTACAAGAACCTATAGGGTCACATACTAAGGGCAATTTGATGGAGATTAGGTTCATATGATGAACCTTGAGGATTAGGTTCATGGGATGAACCAAATTGGATTAAGAGTAATCCTAATTAGACTAATTGAGTGGACTCAATTTGATTCAAGTGTTAAATGAGTCTAATTTAGATTTGATTCATCAAATCAATTTAAATTAATGAATAGAGATTCATTAAATTAAATTGACTTGAATCAAATGGATGGATTTGATCAACCATGGGAGATAAGAGGTCAAGTTTGACTTGACTTGAGAGGGAAGATGAAAGGTTAAGTTTGACTTGACCAAATGCCATGTCATGATGATGACTTGGCATGGCCATCCAATGATGATGCTCCACATCATCATTGACTTAGCATGTGGTGCCACCTCATGAGGGAGACAAAGAGCCATTGGCTCTTGGAGGAGTTACATGCATGCATGTAACCTCCCCCCTAAGAAAAGTGGTCGGCCACTATTACCATTAGATGGGAATTCATTTGGTGAGTTACACAACTTCATCTTCTTCCTTTGTTCTTCCTCTCTTGCTCTCCCAATGCTTCTAGGCCGAAATTTCCATGAGTGCTAGCACACTCTAGGTTGAGTTTCTCCACCATTTGTCCGTGTGGATACCAATAGAGGAGTGTACACTTGACACTCTTGAGTTCCGACAAGCTTTTGGACGAGCGGGATAAGCGAAGGGCGTCGCTACGAGGGTAACGCTCTAACTTCTAGATCTAAGGTAGATCTAGATTTACTTAGCACATACATGTTTTTATTTTATATATCTTCGAACGGATCCGTGGCCGGACTTCCAGGGTTTCTTCAACGCAAAAAGCGGTTTTTGCGGCTCGGATAGTACAACATTCACCCCCCTCTAGCAACGCTTCTCGATCCAACAATCGGTATCAGAGCGGGGGCGCTAAGATTTGGTGAAACCACCAATCTAGCACTTTTTTCCTTTCTTTTCATATTTTTCGATTCATGTTTTTTTTTGTTTTGTTTCTCCTGCACTACTAATCCAAGATGAAGTCTTTGTACCCTTCTTTTGGTTGTGTTTGCAAGTATTCGCTTTTGGAGTAGCCGACGGTAAAATAGCCATAACTTTTCGTACAAGTGGACCCATGAAACGTGCTACCTACCAAATCGAAGCTCTCTGAGAGATCTACAATTCTTATGATTTACCCTCATAACAAGCTATCTTCATCCCCAAAAACCAATATCTAGTACCCTTTCGGGGACATCGAAGGTCATAAGCTTCTAGTTTTTGTTAGTGTCTTATTCTTCTTATGTATTTCTATTTACTTCTTATTATTTCCCGCATTACTAATCTAAGACCAAGTCTTGGAATTCCTTTTGGTTTTTATTCGTGTTTTGCAAGATATTTAATGGCTCACATTGAGGGGTATAGCACCACCCGACCTCCGTTCTTTAACGGAAATGATTTTTGTTATTGGAAAGGTTGGATGGAGTGTTTCATGAAAACACAAGTCGAGACTTAGATAATAATCCAAATCAGCTTTTCTCTACCCACAAATGATCAAGGGGAGCTCTTGGATTTCGACAAGTTGACCAATGCAACCAAGAGGCAAATCGAAGCCGATGCAAGAGCAACCCAAATTTTGCAATGCAGCTTGTCCAAGGAGGAGCTCAACTGAATTGGACCATTCATTAGCACCAAAGACCTTTGGAACAAATTAATTGATCTACATGAAGGGGAGTCCGATGCTAAGGTATGTAAAAGAGATTTACTTTTAAATAAACTGTATAATCTAAAGATGTAGGATCATGAGCCCGCTTCACAACTCCATGCACGGATCAAAGACATCTTGAACGACCTACATGCCATCGGAGAAAAGGAATCGGGATATAATAAGGTACGCTCTTAATGCTTTTCCTAGGACCACCTTGAGGGCATCATGGTTGATGTCTACAAGGTATCTAAAGATTTACCTAAGATTAGGTTCGATGAATTCTTTTCGGAATTTGAATTACATGAACAAACCAGTGCAGTCTCGGTCGAGAGAGGTGTTGCTTTACTTGCAGGACGAAGAAGAAAGGAGAAGAGCAAGCCACCTCGTAAGCAAGAAGATGGATCCGAACCCGAGGATGAACCCAAATCCGAAGAGGAGACTGCAATATTCAACATGGTGCGGAGAATAGTTCGACAAGAAAGAAGGCAATTGAAGAACAAGAACAATGAGCAATTCAAGTCAAGGAGGTGGCCAAAGCAAAAGGGAGCAAGGAAAGCCTTCCATGCAACTTGGTACAACAGAGAAGAAGCCGTTGACATAGCTTACATGGCAAGACCGGAAGAGTCTGAGTCTGAATTCGAAGCCGAGTCCAACTACAACTCCGACTTCGACCCCGAAGACTACTTCGAGAGGAAACTCAAAGCCGGACCAAAAGGGAAAGTCAAGGTTAGCTGCTCTTTAATTAGTACACTTTACCTTACAATTAAAATGCTTACTAGGAAATTAACTAAGTCAAAGTCTAGGGTTGAGTCGTTACTTGAGGAGGTTGAAATCCTCAAGCAAGAGGCTACTCTAACATCTTCAACTAGTCAAGTTCAAGAGGGAAACTCAACCCATGTTGAAAAACTTGAGGAGGAGAATTCTCTCTTGAAAGACCGAGTTCAAGAGGTCAAGGCTAGGTTTGAAAGGTTCACATTGGGATCTAAGAATCTTAACCGGCTACTTGGAACCCAAAGAGTCGTGTACAATAAAGCCAGACTTGGATTTAGGTCAACGACTACGAATACATCTTTTATGTCTATTGTGAATCGTAGTTATCAAAGAGTCCAAGCATGGGTCCCAAAGGTTTTATGGACCTCACATATAGGGACTAATAAGTATTGGATTCCCTAGGATCAAGTCCACTTTGTGGATAGACCATATTGGTTCAATGGTCCAGGGGGAGCTAACACTAAAATAGTATACCCGCTTCATTACCAAAACCATTGCATGATTAGTTATTTTGTTTTAATTTTAAGAACGACTAGATTGGGAAAATAGTTAGTCAACTCTTGACACCATAGTATCAGGATGCGGCAAGATGATAGTACATTAGGAAAACAAAGTCTCATGTATTCGAGCTAGATAAGGCGTATCTAGCTTGGTGTACTTGACCAAGTGGAACTAGCTGAAGCTACCTCGCCGTTGTTGGGATGTATATTGAAAAGTCTATCTTTTGTATGAACATCTTTATTTTGAAATAAGAATCACATGATCATTGTTTGCATATTTATGGTTATGCATATTGTCTGATACATTACATTATAGATAACATGGTGTGTAGTGTCACACGGGAGATCATGTTATCAGTTCCTTATAGAGTATAAGTAGAGGCTCACAACCGAGATGATTTTGGACAACCCATTGGTATGGTTGTAGTGTGATTTGGTATTGGTTTGTGTTTACCATAGAATTACACTAGTACACTTTGTGTGTATTAAGCAGTACCGACTTAGAGGTGATTCAATTTATTGCCGATTACATAATTGAATCGGACCTCGGATATTATGGTGTACATGCTCTTAATCCTGATATAATAACGGAAACATGTACTTAGTTTTTATTTCTTTGATTTACCAATGGGCGAGATTTATAGATTAAATCGATAGGCTCGTTAGTAGGGAAATAATATTATTTACATGGTGGGTCGTTGATTATTGGAGGAAACCATGTCCTATATATTAGGAAGATGATGTCTCCTTGAGGAGCTCTTAAGGTTCATCATGTAAACCCTGGAGGTGGACTTGGTCCGGAATGATGATAAGGTAGAGTGGTACTACTCATGGAGTTAGATGTTGATTAATTAATTGTTAGTAAATTTATTAATTAACGGACATTCGAGATCTTAAATACGGGGAGATATTTGTACAATTAATATATGGAGCCCATATTTATTTTTGGGGGTTGGTGGGGTAGATCAATGATAATCTTTTAGTGGAATGGATTATCATTAATGGATCAGACTTTATGTGGGCTAGATCCATTGGGTGGCCAAGGTCTAACTCCTCTTCATGGTCCCTATTGTAGCCTATTAAAACCCTCGTGAAGCCTAGATCCTATGGTGGAGATTAAATCTCTAGATCCAACGGTGGAGATTGAAAGGAGGCTTAAGCCTAGCTCTATAAAAAGAGGTCTAAGGGCTTGGGCGTGTAACATTTTTGGGAGATTAGGGTTTTGGCTTGGGCGGCTAGGGTTGGGAAAGGGCTTGGGCAGCAACAAGTGGAAGGGTTAGGGTTTGTTTTCTTCTCTTCCTAAGTTGTAGTCGGCGCCCATCCTCTGTAGGGATTTTTTTTATGCAAAATAGCATATGCACAACGGAAAAATAGGATCCCTTCCAAGTGATCCTTGCGAAAGAAAACCTGGTACAAAAAAAATAAAGTTCTCAAAACCTATCTTATAGGAGAATATTACCTTTGTTGCATGCCCTTTTTAATCCCGCTTCTCCTTGGGTTTGTTGGATCTTTTAGCAGGTTCAAATATTTGTGCCTCTATATGTATCCACACAAGCAAGCTCTTGTCTCACAAAAGAAACTAGAAGATCTCTCCTTTACTTCTTGCCAGAGAAGTCCCTAAAGAAGTGGAAGGTAGGGAAAAAGAGAAAAGAAGAAGAAGACCACTCTTCTTGCTAGCCTACACTCACAAAAGCCACACAACCAAAGCCTCTCACCACCAAGCTCTCTCCAAGCCTCAAGCTTCCACCAACTTGGCCGGCCACCCCATGGAGTGTTTTATAGGAATGAAAAAACCTTTCACCTCCTATCACATTCAATGCAATCAATTGCATTGAAAAATAATACCCTTTGACTCCTTCCACCTCATCAAGCTTAGGTGGCATGCTTATGTGGCATTCATGCATGTTGAATTAATCTTATTAATTCAATAAGCTTATGTTATCATATTGAATTAATCTCATTAAATCAATAAGGTAACATATTGAATTAATCTTATTAAATCAATTAAGCTTAGGCTATCATGATAACATATTTATTTAATCTTATTAAATTAATAAGCTTAGCATATTGAATTAATCTCATTAAGTCAATAAGGTAAAATTCTCATTAAGCTTAAAGTCCAAAAACCATTTTGTACTTAAGCTTATTCCCAAATTATTCTAGTCAAACTAGAATGCACTAATTCTTCTAATTATCATGCTCTTTGTGTGTGACCCTATAGGCTCTCATAACGTTGGCAGTGGATCTAAACTCTTTTAGATACACAAGCAATAAGCGGCATCTAGCAATACATCATTGCTACCCAAGTTACGAAATAAGTCAAGATCCGACTAACCTTTCCGTGACTACTATAATGTATGACCGTGTCCTTCTATCCTTGATATCAGATTGACCAATGAGGCATAGACCGTGTCATCCTCGATCAATCTATGTGTTTCTTGATCTCTGAGTAAACTAACTCAAACAAATGAGCTAAATATCTCATATTAACTCATTCGAGCATGGCCATGCGTTTTAGTAGTTCTACTCAATCAAGGGGCCCACAGATATCACTCCCGTCATATGGGAGGGATAGATCCCATCTACATCACTCACATCCCTCCACAAAATTTGTTATATACCCAGTAATCGCCTTTATGGTCCACCCTGTTACGGGTGACGTTTGACGATACCAAAGAACATAACTCCTTATGTAGGGAACCGTAGTGACTTCAGGTTTGAGGACTATTCATACCAATAGTCACATGAGAAAGTTTATGACACTCATATGACGATCCATGAAACTTTCTCATGGCGGGTCAGTTCAGTATATATTCTCTAATATATACCCATGTGTCAACTTGATATCATATATCCATGACTTATGAGATCAAGTAATCAATTGACCTACATGCTAGTCTTTATGTATTAATATTGCCCTTGCATATTAATACTTGACTCGGAACATTTAGGAAAGTGTTCTCTACAGCGTCTCATAATCAATTCTGCCAATTTATGTGATGTAGATAAGAACCTACTTTTCTAGGGCATTATTATATTTAATTTAGCTGGCACAAGCAAGACGTAAATATAATAACCAATCCTTTGCCTTTATAGAATATGATACAAAATGTTCCCTATTCAACCATCACATTATTGGTTCTAGGGCTATAACTAACAATATCCCACTAGCACTACTACCAATCACTATAATATCTGATACCTAGTGACCTAGTGTGACCATCATGCTTCCTCTGTGCCAAAGCCTTCGTCAATTGATCTGTGATGTTAGCTTCTGTCGGTACTCTGCATATCCTCACATCTCCTCTATCGATGATCTCTCGAATGATATGGAAGTGCCGCAGTATGTGTTTGGTCCGCTGATGTGATCGAGGTTCCTTAGCCTGTGCAATAGCCCCATTGTTGTCACAATAGAGGTCTATTGGATCTGCAATGCTACTAACTACCCCAAGTTCACTAATGAACTTGCGGAGCCAAACAGCCTCCTTTGCTGCATCAGACGCAGCAATATACTCGGCTTTTATTGTAGAATTAGCAACTATCCTGCTTCGAACTCTTCCAGCTCACAGCTCCACCATTCAGGCAAAACACGCACCCCAATTGCGATCTATAGTCATCCTTGTCTGTTTGGAAGCTTACATCACTGTAACCCTTTACTGTTAGCTCCTCATTGCCTCCAAATATCAGAAAATATTCTTTCGTTCTTCGTAAGTATTTAAGAATATTTTTGACTACTATCCAGTGAATTTCACCTGGATCCGACTGGTATCTACTCGTCATGCTTACATGACGAGACGTCAGGACGAGTACAAAGCATGGCATACATGATAGACCCTATAGCAGATGCATAAGGGATCTTATCCATGCGATCTCTCTCCTCCTTAGAAGAGGGGCATTGAGTCTTCGAAAGACTCACACCATGTAATAAAGGTAGAAATCCTTTCTTGGATTTTTTCATAGAAAAATGATCTAGCACTTTATCAATGTATGTACTCTGACTTAGGCCAAGTAATCTTTTAGATCTATCTCTATAGATCTTAATGCATAGAATATAGGCAGCTTCACCTAAGTCTTTCATCGAGAAACAATTCCCTAACCACATCTTCACAGACTGGAGTGAGGGAATATCATTTCCGATGAGAAGTATGTCATCTACATACAAGATAAGAAATACATCTGTGCTACCACTAATTCTCTTGTAGACACAAGGTTCATCTTTATTCTTGATGAAACCAAACTCCTTGATTGCATCATCGAATCGAAGATTCCAGCTTCGAGAGGCTTGCTTTAGTCCATAAATGGACCTTTGCAGTTTGCATACCTTTCCAGGATGCTTTGGATCTTCAAAACCCTTAGGCTATGTCATGTACACATTCTCGAGTAGCTTTCCAATCAGAAAAGTGGTTTTGACATCCATCTGCCAGATCTCATAATCGTGGTAGGCTGCAATAGCAAGTATGATCTGAATGGATTTAAGCATCTCAACTGGTGAAAAGGTTTCATCATAGTCAATACCATGAATTTGTTTGAATCCTTTAGGCACCAATCTACCTTTATAGGTATGCTTATTACCATCCTTGTCAGTCTTTACTTTAAAGACCCACTCACACCCAATGGGTTTTACCCCTTCAGGTGGATCAACCAAAGTCCGTACTTGGTTAGTGTACATGGATTCCATTCCGGATCTCATGGCCTCTAGCCATTTCTCAGAATCTGGGCTCATCATAGCTTCTTGATAGGATGTAGGCTCGTCAAGATCGACAAGCAATACATCACCTTGTCAGTCAAGAGAAAAGCATATCTCTCGGGTTGACGACGGATCCTATCAGATCTACGAAGAGGTTGGTCTACTTGAATAGGTGTTTACTCCACAACTCTTTGGGCAACAATTTCCTCATCCACAACACTTTGTTGTGCCTATTCATTTTCCATCGAAGCCTTAGTGTTATCTTTGTTGGGAATCGTTGGAATGGCTAGAGGGGGGGTGAATAGCGTTGACCGTACGTAGATGGAAATCGATCTCGTTCGTGTCTACAATTTCGTTAGTGTGCAGCGGAAATAGAAATAATACAATAACGAAATAGACAATTACACACGAACACGAGTATGTAACGTGGTTCGGAACCGAAATGGTTGCTACTCCTCGGATTGGGTTCGTACGAACCCTAGCGATGCCAATCACACACCACTATGATAAATACTCCTTCTCGACACAAGTCGGAGGTGGAGAAACCTCTTACAATAAGATTACAACAATAATCTAAATACAACAAGCAAATATAAGAAGAAATACAACAAGAGAAGTAAAGAACACTTTACAAAAACTCTTTAGAA
Organism: Wurfbainia villosa; assembly: GCA_025175895.1. NCBI lineage: Eukaryota > Viridiplantae > Streptophyta > Magnoliopsida > Zingiberales > Zingiberaceae > Wurfbainia > Wurfbainia villosa. The sequence continues at coordinate 33,483,057 of CM045995.1, forward strand.
GCTTGCTTGTTGATTGCCTTGGACTAGCACTTGAAAGCCCTGATTTGCAGTAGCAAATCGCTTCAAAACGTCCAAGAAAATCGGTTGCAAAAACCCTCCCGTCGAGCTCCTTTTATCTTTGCGCGCGACCTGGATTTCCGCCCATCAGTCGACTGCCATAAGTCATCAGTCGACTGATGCCACTATTGTCGTGAGACAACGGGCCGATCCACGTTGGAAAAATTCCAACGGATCTCTTGCCAGTCGACTGCCAGCCGCGTAGTCGACTGCCTAGTCGGCTACGGAGCATTCTATGCTCGCGGCTGAACTAGCGATCATTGCCGTCCTTAGCGATCGGCTGCTCGCTACCGATCATTGCTCAATAATGATCATTGCGGGCGATTTTCGGCTCAAGCTGTCAGTCGAACTCAAGTCGACTCACGGCAGTCGAACCGGCCATAATGCCAGTCGACTGCCAACCTCAAACATGAGGTTTAAACCCAAATATGGTGCCCCCATACTTGCTAGACCACCCTTAGCCTAGACCTAAGCCTTCTAGCCACCTCCATCAGCCTCATGCCTCTCGGATCCCTCCAAGTCATCCATGACTTGTTCATCCATCGCGCTAGCCTCCAGGTGGTTCCCTCGGCTATGTCATGCTAACGGTGTCTACACCGCCAAGGCACATTGGACTTATGCCGCCAAGACTCCGCTTGTACTTTACGCTGCCAATATCAAACCCCTTGGACTTCCAAATGCCAAGACTCAAGTTTGGACTTTCCCTTGCCAACCCATGTTGGACTTTCCATGCCAAGACCCATTCTTGGACTTTCCATTTGCCAAGACCCATGCTTGGACTTCTCATTTGCCAAGTGTCCCACTTGGACTTTCCATGCCAAGTACCCATGACTTGGACTTTACCTTGCCAAGACCCATGCTTGGACTTTCCATTTGCCAAGACCCATGCTTGGACTTTCCAAAATCACATGGTCAACCCTAGTCAACCATTAAGGTCTTCCTCGAGTCAAACTCGAGTCCGGTCAAACATGACCCGGGTCGATTGCTCCAACAATCTCACCAACATATTAACCGACATTAATGTCAAACATCAATGTCAAACCACTTTGTCAAATCCCTTTGTCAAACATCAAAACATCACTCGAGTCAAACTCAAGTCTGGTCAATCGTGACCTGGGCCGATTGCACCAACAATCTCCCCCTTTTTGATGTTTGACAAAAACCAAACAAATCATCTGAGTTAGACCACTAACTTAAATCCCTTTCCAATTATCCCAAATTGGTAAACACTCTCCAAATGTTCTCCCCCAAACATTCTCCCCCTTTTTGACTAACATCAAAAAGGTTTTCTCTCCAAGGAGGTTAATATCTCATGTCCCAATGAGATCTTACTTTCTCCCCCTTGATCCAAAAATAAATACCTAGGATGCCTACCATCTTCCTAGTGATAATTCACATATCACTCAAGAGAGGCAATCCTATATTCTCTCCCAATTTCCAAATTGGGTATCAAAAACCCATCAATTTTCCCAATTGATGATACTCTCCCAATAACTTCTCCCCCTTTCAAGAAGAGAAACACATCCATCATCCCAAGATGGATACCTCCCCCTAAAGGCTTGCTCCCCCTTGACCATTGCACCAACAATGTCCTTGGGAAGCCCCTAAGCCAATAGGAACTCTAAACCATCAAAAATTAAGGTTCTAAGTTCAACATAGAACTTTCACTCACCCTAAATTTGATACTTTGACCTAACACAGCTCCTAATCCATATCCAATGGATTTTCACCCTTTATAATGCTTCCTAAAGCATATCCTAGGGTTAGGAGTGATTAGGAACCTTTTCAATAGTTGAACACGGGCTAAACAAACCTTGTTAACCCGAAATCAGACCTGACAGTCGACTCCTGATAGTAATGTCATCATTGCCACCCATATCGATCGCCACAGTGGCGGTGGGTGATAACCAAATCTCGATTTTCAACTATCAGAAATGAATTTTGGAGATTCATAAATAATTATACGTAATTCAAAAAATCGTGAAAATTCATACGTATAATACTTATGACACACACAATGGGTGAAAAATATTTGAAAATTATTTTACCCATAAAATAGTGAGTTTGATACAAAACTCAAAACCATTGAAATTTTCAATGTTTTGGCCCTATTTTGTATCAACTCTATCATTGGTGATTGCTATCAAAAGATAGACTTCACCAAGGTTTTTCAAAATGATTTTAAAATGTTTTCAAAACCTTATTTTGGATCATATTCCTTGGGCTCTATGTACATGACTTGTACACATGCTCTCCCAATGATCCACAAATGAAACAAGATGAGTTTTAGTTCATCTAGATGCAAAAACTATGCACCTTGAACTCAACTCATATCCTAGCATCTCACATGTATCTAGGGTGTATAAATACACATACATGTCAATTGGATGTGAGATGTGGGTTTTGTTCATCCTAATCTAGGGTTTTATGCATTCTCTAAGGCAACCCTACTTGATTCCCTTATAAATGGGACTTCAAGTCATGCCATAGTCCTTAATTAAATTTCAACCAAATTGTCTTAAATGCATGAATGATTATGGCATTAGAAATGTTATAAATAAGCATATGCTCATAATCATGATGTCATGGCATATGATGAAATCTAAAAACACATGACATTTGAAACCTTAATCCTAAACATGAACATGACATATAAAATCATAGAACTAGGCATGATGTCATGACATGGCATATGACAATCAAAGCATGGCATATAAAATGTATAGGTATGGTAATACCTAAATTTTAATATTAATTGCCATTTGATATAGTTAGATATATTTTTCCATATTATCATTAATCTCCCTAGTGTGCCAAAAACCCAAAATGGCACACTAACACTCTAAACCTAAATTGTGCCAATTTAATTGATTTTTCTTAAATTCAAAAGTGCATTGGCACATCCTAAAATCTTTTAGAATATTGATTCAAATCTATTTCCAAGGTAACCATAACCTTGAAAACATCCTAAAGTGCCACCTTTACCATGATTGAGTTAACTACCCATCCAATCAAGGTTGGCACACCCTAAACCCATCTAGTGTGAATCAATCATGCTCTTAGGAATCCAAAACCGATTTGAGCTCCTAGGGTTAATTAGGTATTCCTTAGGGATAACCTCCCTAGATTCCTTCCTAATGACCCTCCTAGGCTTGTTAGCCTTGGTCATTTGGGTCTTACCTAGGTTGACTCTAGGGGTAACTCCCCTTGCAACCTTCTTAGTGGCCACCCTAGGTTTCCTTGAAAATCTAGCCACTAGGCACACCCTTTGGTCAACTCTAGGGATGACTTCCCTATTGACCTTGGTCTTCCTAGACCTAGTTTGTGTCCCATAATCAAATGGAACACTATGGTAAGCTACCTTAGGCTTAGGTTTGTGACCCAAACCTTGCTTGCCCTTGGTTGACTTTTGACTCTTGGACCTTGACTTTTGATTATTTGACCCTTTAAATTGATTTTGTATAATTTTAAGGTTCTTCTCAAGTTTTTCAAGCCTTGACCTCAAGACTTGATTCTCTAATTCTAATTGCCCAATTTTAGAATTTTGATTTAAACCATGGGCATGAGACTTTCTAGGCATATGCCTAGTCCATTTAATATTTAGATCTTGATGTTCTCCTATTTTCCTAATTGATTGCTTAGGTAAAATATTTTTAGGGACATTAGTCCCAAATTTCTCCTTACTCCTAAGGTAAACATTTTTAGCACCTAAGCAAAATTCCTTACTTCTAGCATGCTCTTTATGAATTGCAAGGGAATTAAAATTCCTAGCATGCTTTTGACTATTAAATCTAGAAGGTGCATTATTGAAAAATATCTTAGGGTTTGCCTTGGAGGCTCCCCCTACATGTATAGCTCCCTCTTTGACTTTCTTGCTCCCCCTAGGGCATGAATTCCTAAAATTCCCCGATTGTTGACACTTGAAGCAAATGACGCGCTCTTTGCTTCTTCTAGTGGTGGCACCGGCATCTTTTGATCTTTCTTGAGGTTTTGGTGCCGGAGGAGCTTTTCTGATCTTCTTTGGGCACTTGCTCTTATAGTGCCCGGTTTCCCTACACTCAAAGCAAATTATATGATTTTTATTTAAACTTAAATTGCTTGAGTTACCTAGGTTAATGAGGACCGGAATTGGACTTTGGGCTTCTTCATCTTGACCGGATGTCGAAGCTTCTTCTTGATGTTCCGGTGTGGAGGTTCTCTCCTCCCCCTCAATCCTTGAGGTGGATGCTTCTTCCACTTCCTCCACCTCTTCCGATCCGGATGTTGATTCCCTATCAACCTCCGAATCCTCACTTCCTTGTGAGGATGATCTCTCTTCTTCACCCTCCTTATCTTCATGAATTGATGGTGAACTTTCTTGAGCTTGAGAGGGTGAGCACTCCTCTTCTTCTTCTTCTTCTTCTTCTTCTTCTTCTTGGACCGATGATGAGTGTTCATGGAGCTTTGCCACTTGGCTCCATAACTCTTTAGCATCTACATAATTACCTAACATACACAAGATATTGTTAGGCATTAAATCAATTAAAAATTTTATGACCTTATCATTTTTCTCGGATGCTTGAACTTGCTCTTCGGTCCATCTTTTCTTTTTGAGGAATCCACCTCTTGGTCCTCTTGGATATTCAAATCCATCCATCAAAATGGACCATTCCTCAAAGTCTCTCATCATAAAAAAATCCTCAATTCTTCCCTTCCAAGAATTGAATCATTCTCGTCCATATAGGGTGTAGGGCACCGGTGTGTTGATGTCCCAACCTAATTGATCTTGGACTTCCATCTTTTACCCTCTAGCGTCTTGCTCCCGGTTGTTAATCCGTTGAAGAGAAACCTTGCTCTAATACCACTTGTTGGAGATTTGAGGTCCTAGGGGGGGGTGAATAGCGTTGACCATACGTCGATGGAAATCGTTCGCGTTGCTTGTCTACAATCTTGTTAGTATGCAGCGGAATAAACAATAACAAATACAAACACAAGATACAATCACAACACGCACGAAATAACGTGGTTCGGAACCACACGGTTCCTACTCCACGGATCGAGCTCTAACGAGCTCTAGCGATGCCAATGCAATCACTAATCAATAAACTCCTTCTCGACAACAAGTCAGAGGCAGAGAAACCTCGTACAAACATTTACAACAATAAACGAAAGAAATACAAGCAAATACAAAGGAAATGTATAGAACACTTTACAAACTAGGGTTTTGAGCGCTTGCTTGTTGGTTGCTTCGATGAGCTTGAAGGACCCTGAAATGCACCTTCAAATCGCCTCACCAAAGCACCCAAATATTTGATTTTTGAGCCTTCCATGAATAGCTGCTTTTATCCTCCATCGGGCTAGATTTCCGCCTAGGAGTCGACTGCCATAAGTCCCCAGTCGACTGCCAGCACTTGAGTCGGGCTGGATTTCCACCTAGGATGTCTCATGACTCGTGCCTTGAGTCGGTGAAGGATAGCTTTGCGGAAGCCGTGCGCTTGGAGCATCCGAGGGACCGCCGGACGAGGAGCTTGGAGTGAAGATGGAGGAAGTAGACTTCGAGGCAAGAGACGCGAAGGAGCATTGTAGAGCCATGCGCCTGATGCTGCCGAGGGACGTGGCCGCGAACGAAGAGAACTTCGAAGGCGAAGGACTCCTAGGGATGAGAGTGAGCGATTGTAACCCGGGAAGGGGTAGCTCTTAGGTGAAACTTGGCCATTTGGCCAAGTGTCGGATGAGTTTTATCGACACCAGTCGACTGCCATGTCATGGCAGTCGACTTCTCTGAGTCGATGGGTCGATCGACTTGTTTAAGTCATTTCGGTCACCGACCGTTGATCAATCGAAGCTTCGCGATGGCCGATCGAGGAGTTGATCACCGACCGCTATCGGCCGATCACGCGGCATCGGGTCACAGAGTGGAGTCAACCTCGTTGAGGACTCAACTGATTGACATCAGTCGACTGTTGGGTGCCATCAGTCGACTGATGCCAAAACCGTTGGATGGAATCCAACGTGGAAAGCAGCCGTTATTGGGCATCGAGCAGACCACCGATCGATGGGTGCCATCACCGACCGCTTCCCGTGGTCAACGGGAAGAAACCCTCTTCCTCTATAAAAAGGAAGGGGATGGGGCTTTGGGGGGTTAATGCTTGAACGCCCAACTACTCCCAAAGTGCCCTAAACGATTTCCCACTCTTCTACTTGCTCTAATCTTCATACCATTGTAGAAGAGTGATCATTGTGTAAAAGAGGTTACCTCCACCTAGCTTTGTGCAAAGGAGAGATCTAGTGGATAGATTGCGGAGTGATTCACCGTGGACGAATCAGACCGTGGATTAGCGGCGTAGCCGTGAACCACGTTACATCTCGTGTTTGTATTGCTTGTCTATCTTTTGTGTTGTCTTTATTTGTATTTGTATATTCCGCTTGCGCTAACATTTTGTAGACGAGCAAAATACGACATCCAACGAAGAGGGCTATTCACCCCCCTCTAGCCGGCCAATCGATCCCCAAAAAGTGGTATCAGAGCCAAGGAAAGCTTGTCGAGGACTAACTGCCACAACAAGCAACATTCAAAATGGCCGGCTCAAACATCCACCCATCGAAGTTCGACGGCGAATTCGCTTGGTGGAAGAAGCGAATGGAGGTATTCTTCGAAACCGACTTTGAAATCCTTTTAATAATGGAAAACGGATTCGATTTGCCTAGGAAAAAAAATGGGGAGCCATTGGAGAAATCAAGGTGGAGCAAGAGGCAAAGAGAAGAATACTTGGCAAATTCAAAGGCCAAGCACCACCTATACAATGTCCTCCCTCAACAAGAAGTCAATAGGATAGGAGAGTGTGCTAGCGCCAAGGAAATGTGGGAGAAACTAATAGAAATCCATGAAGACACCTCTAAGGCAAAGCTAGCAAGGAGAGATGTTCTTCGCTCCCAATTGTCCAATATCAAACTTGAAAAGGGAGAGAAGGTAAAATCCCTACACTCTAGATTTAAGGAAATACTAACCGGTTTAACAAGTGTAGGTGAAAAGCTCTCCAACCGGGATATGGTAATAAAGGCCATAGATGCCTTTCCCCGGTCCTCAAGATGGAGCTCCATGGTGGATTCGTTTTACATCTCCAAGAACTTGGAAGTAAGTACCTTGGAGGAATTTTTCTCAACAATGGAGCTCCACGAAACTAGGCTTGAAGGAATACAAGAAGAGCCTAGAATTCAACCCTCAAAGGGAGTAGCCTTGATGGCAAATAAGGGGAAGAAGAAGATAGAGATCCCCTCCTCCTCCTCCGATGATGAAGCTTCTACCTCCTCCATGGATAGCACGGAAGAAGCCTACATGGTAAGGAAGGTAAGGCGTGTTTTTAAAAATTTTAGATTTGATAAATCTCATTATAGGAATAGAAGACCAAGGGGGAAGATCATTTGTTACAATTGTCAAGGAGAGGGACACATAAGGTGTTGGGTTTCGTGCACCGCGGCGTGTGTGTGTTCGATCATGTTTCGTAAACATGAGCACAGCGGAAGCAATTAAAAATAATAAATACTCCTATTTATTACAACACACACAACACACGCATGCTATTACAACAAGTGTAGACATAACCGTAAATAAAAATTGCAATAAAAGGAAATTAAACTACGTTATACCTTTCGTATGACGTGTAGCGGGAACGGCATCAACCGGAACGATCCTCGTAAGAATCGTCTCTATCCGTATCCACGCCGAGCTCCTCGGGATGACTTCGCCAAGCCACGAGCTTCGTCTTCGTACGGGTTACTAGCCTCGTGTTGAAGACGACGTGATCGAGAGATGATCACGATCCGAATCCAAATTCGGACCTAAAACAAGTCCTCAAGACTTGCTTCTCCGGAGAGGTATTCGTCAACCGATTGACGAATCCTTCGTCCTCCACCTCAGAGGATTACCGGAGATCAAATCCCCGGTATGTTAGCCGCTGTCGGAGCACTAACCGTCGTCCAAACGACGCTCCGACGAGAGGAGAAGAAGCTGTCCAGAAAACTGGACAGCTTGGTGGAGGAGATAGGCGCCGGCCAAAACAAGGAGACAAAAGCTCACCTTGATGCCGAACCTTTAGGATTACCGGAGGGTCGCCGGAGGTTCACCGGCTGGAGCTTGGACGCCGGCAAGGGTCTTGACGGCAGCACAATCAAGCTGGGCGGCAAGGAGCTTGGGCGGCCACAATATGTTGGGCGGCAACTAGATGTTGGGCGGCAACTAGATGATTAGGTTTAGGGTTAGGGTTTAATCCCTATTTTATAGAGAACTAATTCTCTTAATGGTTAATGGATCATATCCATAAAGCCCGTTAACCCGCTCCATTAAGATAAGTTAAAATAAACCAAACCATGATGGTTTATTTTAAGTTAAAACCAACCGAACCAACCTTTGGTTCATTCGTTTAATATAAACCAAACCATTTGGTTTATTCTCATCCATTGTATTAGAACCAAACCATTTTGGTCCATCCATTATGTCTTCATAAGACATTGCCCATCCACGCTTCCATTGCGACTGAAACAATTTCATGCTCGCTTTACGTTTGGTCCAACCAAACATAGTTTCTCTCGGTCTGAGAATCCCATTCTCAAGCTCGTTTTAAATCCTTTGGATTACACTCATTGTGCGTGTGACCAAATAGGTTCTCGGTTTATGTTGGCCGTCTATAATTAACCATTAATTATAGAACGATCATGAGTGGCACCTAGTAGTACATCATGATCCCCAATTAACCGAAAAGATCAACGGTTGATCCAGAACTATTTCTGAAACCCTTCAGTAGCTCGAATGAATCGTGCCCCATTCCCTTCACTCATCTTATACCCGCTTGGTTCAGGACATGGTCTATTGTGTCAGCCCCCACTAGGCTGACTACGTCACACCTAGCCCAAGTATCATTTCCTCGTCCTACGGATTCTAGTTACTCCACATGTATCGAAGAGTACCTTACTCTAAACATGTAATGCTTTGGCCAAAGACTTTAGTAACAATCCGACGAGAGGCCATGGGTATACATCTCCTCGCAAGGAGTGGTGAATCCTTTATAGGCTATTCAAACACCTTCGATCACTTCGACTTATACCCAATCATCCCGGGTCCACATCTCCTTAGAGATGTTTGCTTAAGATGTCAAAGCATAAGTCTCCATGATCAAGATGACTTGAATACCGCAAGTCAAAGTAACATCGCACTTAAGCCACAGTAAGAACTTCATTGACATATCTATATATGCAGAGAACCATATGAAGTCTTACGGCTGGTCACTCCAATGAACTAGTTACCATAACTAGCATCCACGATTAACTCCGGACATCACTATGTCTCCAGCCAGTGAGAATCAGCTGCTTGGATACACCAAGGAGTATACCTCGTGCTAGTCTCAACAGAATTGATGGTGTCCAGATTCATCAATTCATCGACTAGGGATAATTCCGATACATCACAATTACACATGTAGAGATACTCACTAGTTGTGATCCAATCACAAATTCTCTCATGCTGTGAATCGTATCGTGGACATTCAGTAAATGAGTTTAAGATCCAATCAAATACATAAAACATGTATACTCAAATAGTGAATCTTCATTTATCATATAAATGGTTCATACATAAGGCGATTGCCTTAGGACATCTCTCATATATTACTAACAGACTCCCACTTGGCCTAATGTCAATCGCTACGGTATCCAATACCATAAGCACCAACATGACCCTCAAACTTACTTTGAGGTAATGCTTTAGTCAAAGGATCCGCTAAGTTCCTTTCAGTGGGAATTTTCTCGATTTGTATTTCATTCCTACTGATGATCTCTCTGATAAGATGATAGCGGCGAAGCACATGTTTGGATCATTGATGAGACCACATCAAGTTCATAGATGAACCTTTTGATCCAAACCGCTTCCTTTGCTGCTTCCAAAGCTGCAATATATTCTGCCTTAGTGGCAGAATCCGCTATAGTGTCAAGCTTGGAACCTTTCCAACTTATTGCGCCTCCATTCCAGGTGAATACATACTCAGACTGAGACATGGAATCATCCTTGTCTGTCTGGAGTTGGCATCCGTATACCCACGTATCACCATGTACCCTTCTCCATATATTAGGAACACATCCTTAGTTCTTCTCAAGTACTTAAGGATCGTCTTAACAGCCACCCAATGATCCATTCCTGGATCAGACTGGTATCTGCTCGTGACACTCAGAGCATACGATACATCGGGCCTCGTACATAACATAACATACATGATAGATCCTATTGCGGATGCATAGGGAATCTTACTCATGCAAATCCTCTCGTCTTCTGTGCGCGGACACATAGACTTCGAAAGGTGTTCCCCATGCCTGATGGGCAGATAACCTTTCTTGGATTCCGACATGCTAAACCTCTTTAGCACTCGGTCTATATATGTAGACTGCGAAAGACCAAGCAACCGTTTCGATCTATCTCTATAGATCCTAATCCCAAGGATGTAGGTTGCTTCTCCCAGGTCTTTCATGGAGAATGTCTTGGATAACCAAACCTTAACTGACTGTAAGATGGACACATCGTTTCCTATAAGTAATATGTCATCGACATACAATACTAGGAACACGACTGCACTCCCACTAACCTTCTTGTACACACAAGGTTCGTCTGGATTTTGTGAGAAATCAAACTTTTTGATCGTCTCATCAAAACGGATATTCCAGCTCCTGGATGCTTGCTTCAATCCATAAATGGATCGTCGCAACTTGCATACCTTGGTTTTATCAACCGATGTGAAACCCTCAGGCTGTATCATATACACGTCCTCGAGCAAGTTTCCATTAAGGAAAGCTGTTTTCACATCCATCTGCCATATCTCATAATCATAATGAGTTGCTATGGCCAGGAGCATCCGAATGGATTTAAGCATAGCTACAGGCGAATAGGTTTCGTCATAATCAACACCTTGCTTTTGACGATATCCTTTCGCCACCAATCTAGCCTTATAGGTAATCACATTACCATCCATGTCGGTTTTCTTCTTGAAAACCCACTTGCACCCTATAGGCTTTATGCCTTCAGGTGGGTCAACCAAGTTCCAAACTTGGTATTCATACATGGAATCCATTTCCGACTTCATGGCACCAAGCCACTTATCCCTTTCTGAACTTGTCAGCACTTCTTCATAACTGGTAGGCTCCTCATCATCAATGAGTAACATGTCGTTCGATTCACTTACGAGAAATCCATATCTCTCAGGAATATTGCGTGTTCTACCAGATCTACGAAGATGTGGTGTTACAATAGGTCCAGCCGATTGCTCATCACTATGAGTTGTCGGCTGTTGTGCTTCACCAGGTATCTCATTAATGTCTATTTGAGTCTCTCGAGCCTCCTCAAGCTCGACGACACTCCCACTGTTTTCTTGCAAGAGAAACTCTTTCTCTAGAAACACAGCATGCCTTGAAACAAACACCTTTTGTTCCACAGGATGATAGAATTGGTAACCCCTTGTTTCCTTAGGGTATCCAATAAATAGACATTTATCAGACTTAGCATCCAGTTTGTCTGATACTGTCCGCTTCACATAAGCAGGACAACCACATATCTTCAAGTAAGATACATGAGGTTTCTTACTATTCCATATCTCATATGGAGTAGTTGAGACTACCATGGTAGGCATTCTGTTTAACAAGTAAACAGCTGTCTGAAGTGCATAGCTCCAAAAGGACTTGGGAAGAGTTGCATGATTCATCATTGACCTGACCATGTCCAACAAGGTCCGGTTACGCCTCTCAGATACACCATTATGCTGTGGTGTATAGGGCGGAGTCCATTGAGACAATATGCCAATGTCTCTTAGATAATCAAGAAACTCTTGACTTAAGTATTCACCTCGATCCGATCGAAGTATTTTAATACTTTTGTCATGTTGTTTCTCTACTTCATTTTTGAATTCTTTGAACCTTTCAAAGGCTTCAGACTTGTGTTTCATCAGGAACACATACCCAAACCGTGAGTGATCATCGGTGAAGGTAATGAAGTAGCTATAGCCTCCTAATGCTTGAGTTGACATAGGTCCACATACATCAGTATGTATTAGACCTAGTAACTCTCCCACTCGTTCACCTTTTCCAAGAAAGGTAACTTAGTCATCTTGCCTTTTAAGCATGATTCGCATGTATCGTATGAATCCAATTCAAACGATTCCAGAATTCCACATCGGTGTAATTCGGACATGCGTTTCTTGCTTACATGGCCAAGACAATGCCACATGTAGGAGTCTATTTGATTATCCTTTCGAGCACTCTTGTTGCTCACTTCGATATTGCAAATGTCACTGGATACGTCCAACGTATAAACACCATTGCTTAAAGTTCCAGTCCCATAAAGAACCCCATTCAAAGTTATGTAACAACAATTGTTACTAAACGTCAAATGGAAACCATTTCTATTTAAACAAGAAATAGAAATGATGTTCTTTATCAACAAAGGAATATAAAAGCAATTGTCCAGTTCTAAGACAAGTCCTGCAGGGAGTTTCAACAAATACGTTCCGATGGCGAGTGCAGCAACCTTTGCTTCATTCCCAACACGTAAATTTGACTCTCCCTTGACGAGTCTTCTTCTATTCCTTAGCCCATGTATGTCATTACATATATGTGAGCCACACCCAGTATCCAATACCCAAGTGTCTAAGGAAATAGAATGACAATCAATAAAGAAGATTTCTGAAGAATATGGGGCATCCGATGCCTTATCCTTCTTCACGGACTCTTGATAAAACTTGCAATTTATTCTCCGATGACCCTCCTTGCCATAATGATGGCAGTTACGCCTTTTAGCCTTTTTCTTCTTCCCCTTCTGTTGTTCCTTTGACTCCCTCTTAGAACCTTTCTTCGAGGAATCAACTAACAACACTGTCCCCTACTCATGCTTCTCAGAAGGCTCCACAGTCTTCAGCATATTGAGCAGTACCACAGATGAACCTCCTAGCATCTCAGAGGTGAAGAGGAGCTTTGAGACTTCGAACCTTTCGAATCTCACTTGCTCATCAACCAACTCACAAAGATGAAGGACTACGATATGAGCATCCATATGCTCATGCTGTTATCGTAGCTTGGGTTCCATCATGGCTAGCATGATGCAACTCATTTGTTCAGAATCACTAACATGTTTCTGATAGGCCAACAATTGGTCCAGAGTTGCATTGTCACTAGGATGGGCGGGAAGAGGCGCTTCGAGGACATTTGCAAGCTTTTCAACCTTGAGAACAATTCTCAAGCTTCTAAGCCAGTCCATGAAGCTCGGCCCAGTCAATTTATTCGAATCCAAAATGGAACGCAATTCAAAGACATCATGATCAATCTTAGAAATACAAAACGAGCATATATGAGAAAGATGATTTTAAAATGCATCAATATACATTTATAAATCCCATTCATTTTTTCGAATTTCAAAAACCCCAAAATCACTTCGGGAGATCGTAGGTCCATCTCCGAATGGGCTGATATCCATCATAGTTATGAACAACCTTGGAGAGAGTCCAACAAGCCATTCATAACTACGACGGTAGGTATCATCTATACCGATTGCATATCTCGTATATGCAACTATCACAATGTGCTATCAACTAATTGAATGTTCACACATACATCGGGTTGTTAACACATTAACAAGTATGCATCATATGCATAGCACCCAACTTCACCTCCCTTTACATCGACCTTGGAGAGAGTCCAACAAACCGATGCTCCGTGTTAAAGCCAACCCATTAATCAGGACATAGTTTTAATATGGTTAGAGCGCATTCAACCAATTAGCCCAGAGAGAGTCCAACAACCAAAGCTAACGATTGACCTCTCGACTCTTACCATATTAGTATTAAACTATTCCATGGTTTGAACATATTCGTTCGAGTCGGGCTTGAGAGAGTCCAACAACCCAAACAAGAAATGTAACTCGGGTTCTAACCATATTAATGGAAGGTGTAGGCTTTAATATTGATTAAGGGTTTTATGTCTCATCCTCTTTGCATGCAAATAACTATTATCTACATGGCATGGCATACATGGCATACATCTACATGTCACGACACGCATGGCATAATGTTATGCATCTAATGCAATTACATGGCATACAATTATGTCATGTATATAATTTCTTATATGTCATAACTATTTATGGAAATAAAATATGTTTAAGATTTGATTCTCCAAATCAAATCATAATTAAATTAGGAAACAAATTTCCAAATCTAATCACATATTTTATTCATGGAATTATTTGATTAAGGAAAATCTATTTAGGAAACCAATTTCCTAAATCTTAAAACTACTTATGGAAATAAAATATTTTAAGATTTGATTTCAAATCAAATCATGATTAAATTAGGAAACAAATTTCCAGAATCTAATCAAATATTTTATTTATGGAAAATATCAATTTCATAAATACTTCCAACTTTCCAAAAGTGGAAGATTTCATAAATACTTCTAGACTTTCCAAAATTGAAAATTTCCATAAATACTTCTAAATTTCCAAAATTTAGAAAATTTCCAGAAATACATTATGACTATCGAAAACCATTTTACGATTATGTCAAAACACAACCTGGGCTCGATACCATCAAGGTTGGGTTTCCGCATCAAGGCATGTGTGTTCGATCATGTTTCGTAAACATGAGCACAGCGGAAGCAATTAAAATAATAAATACTCCTATTTATTACAACACACACAACACACGCATGCTATTACAACAAGTGTAGACATAACCGTAAATTAAAATTGCAATAAAAGGAAATTAAACTACGTTATACCTTCGTGATGACGTGTAGCGGAACGGCATCAACCGAACGATCCTCGTAAGAATCGCCTCTATCCGTATCCACGCCGAGCTCCTCGGGATGACTTCGCTAAGCCACGAGCTTCGCCTTCGTGACGGGTTACTAGCCTCGTGTTGAAGACGACGTGATCGAGAGATGATCACGATCCGAATCCAAATTCGACCTAAAACAAGTCCTCAAGACTTGCTTCTCCGGAGAGGTATTCACAACCGATTGACGTAATCCTTCGCCCTCCACCTCAGAGGATTACCGGAGATCAAATCCCGTATGTTAGCCGCTGTCGAGCACCAACCGCCGCCCAAACGACGCCCGACGAGAGGAGAAGAAGCTGTCCAGAAAACTGGACAGCTTGGTGGAGGAGATAGGCGCCGCCAAAACAAGGAGACAAAAGCTCACCTTGATGCCGAACCTTTAGGGGATCACCGGAGGGTCACCGGAGGTTCACCGCTGGAGCTTGACGCCGCAAGGGTCTTGACGGCACAATCAAGCTGGGGCGGCAAGGAGCTTGGGCGGCCAGAATGTGTTGGGCAACTAGATGTTGGGCGGCAACTAGATGATTAGGTTTAGGTTAGGGTTTAATCCTCATTTTATAGAGAACTAATTCTCTTAATGGTTAATGGATCATATCCATAAAGCCCGTTAACCCGCTCCATTAAGATAAGTTAAAATAAACCAAACCATGATGGTTTATTTTAAGTTAAAACGAACCAACCAACCTTTGGTTCATTCGCTTAATATAAACCAAACCATTTGGTTTATTCTCATCCATTGGATTAGAACCAAACCATTTTGGTCCATCCATTATGTCTTCATAAGACACGCGCCCATCCACGCTTCATTGCGATCAAACAATTTCATGCTCGCTTATGTTTGGTCCAACCAAACATAGTTTCTCTCATCCGAGAATCCCATTCTCAAGCTCGCTTTAAATCCTTTGGATTACACTCGTTGGCGTGTGACCAAATAGGTTCTCGGTTTATGTTGGCCGCTCTATAATTAACCATTAATTATAGAACGATCATGAGTGGCACCTAGTAGTACATCATGATCCCCAATTAACCAAAAGATCAACGCTGATCCGTAACTATTTCAAACCCTTCAGAGCTCGAATGAATCGTGCCCCATTCCCTTCACTCATCTTATACCCACTTGGTTCAGACATGGTCTATTGTGTCACCCCTCACTAGGTCGACTCACGCCACACCTAGCCCAAGTATCATTTCCTCGTCCTACTGGATTCTAGTTACTCCACATGTATCAAGAGTACCTTACTCTAAACATGTAATGCTTTGGCCAAAGACTTTAGTAACAATCCGACGAGAGGCCATGGGTATACATCTCCTCGCAAGGAGTGGTGAATCCTTTATAGGCTATTCAAACACCTTCGATCACTTCGACTTATACCCAATCATCCGGGTCCACATCTCCTTAGAGATGTTTGCTTAAGATGTCAAAGCATAAGTCTCCATGATCAAGATGACTTGAATACCGCAAGTCAAAGGAACATCGCACTTAAGCCACAAGAAGAACTTCATTGACATATCTATATATGCAGAGAACCATATGAAGTCTTACTACCTGGTCACTCCAATGAACTAGTTACCATAACTAGCATCCACGATTAACTCGGACATCACTATGTCTCCTGAGAATCACCGCTGATACACCAAGGAGTATACCTCGTGCTAGTCTCAGCAATTGATGGTGTCCAAATCCATCAATTCATCGACTAGGGATAATTCCGATACATCACAATTACACATGTAGAGATACTCACTAGTTGTGATCCAATCACAAATTCTCTCATGCTGTGAATCGTATCGTGGACATTCAGTAAATGAGTTTAAGATCCAATCAAATATATAAAACTTGTATACTCAAATAGTGAATCTTCATTTATCATATAAATGGTTCATACATAAGGCGATTGCCTTAGGACATCTCTCATATATTACTAACATAAGGGACAATTGTCCCCTCCTAAACAAGAGCAAAGAGGAAAGGAAAAAGAAGAAAGAAAAGAAGAAGAAGAAGGGGAGCAAGAAGAAAAAGGAAGAAGAAAAGAAGGCCAAGGAAAAAGGAAAGGCCATGGCTCTCAAAGCAAAGACATGGGATGACCTTGCTTCCTCATCCTCATCCGAAGAAGAAGAGCATGTCTATTCCAACCTAGCACTAATGTCTCTTCATGACTCGGATTGCTCCTCCTCCTCCTCAAATGAAGAATCAAGCTCAAGTGGAGAGAGCTCAAGTGAAGGGGGAGCTTCTACATCCTCCTCATCCGAAGAAGAAGAAGAAGACATGGAAACTATGGTAACGAATGCCTCTCCTAAGAAAATAGTTTCCATAATTTCTAGTTTAACTAGGGACTTATTTGGAATGAAAAAGAAAAATAAAAGCATGCTTGATCAAATTAAGGCATTAGAAAATAAGCTAGAAAATGCATGCTTAAATAATAATGATATTTCTTCTAGCTTAAATGATGCATGTTCACATGACTATATGCCTTTGGATGTTAATGATGCATGCATAGAGGAAAATAGGGCTTTAAGGGAAAAGGTAGACTATT
Source organism: Wurfbainia villosa (assembly GCA_025175895.1). Classification (NCBI taxonomy): domain Eukaryota; kingdom Viridiplantae; phylum Streptophyta; class Magnoliopsida; order Zingiberales; family Zingiberaceae; genus Wurfbainia; species Wurfbainia villosa. Next base: position 33,500,488 of record CM045995.1, read on the forward strand.
TGACAAAATCCCTAGAAAAATTCACAATAGGCTCCAACACCTTGAACATGATAATTGGGAGTCAAAGGGCTAGTTTTAACAAAAAGGGCCAAGGTTATAAAGAAAAGAAAAATGAAAAGGCCTACAAATGCCTAATAGCTAGGGGACAAGATAAGAAGAAGATAATTGCTAGAAAATGGATCCCCAAGGAATTTTTAGTTAACCCAATAGGAAAGAACTTATTTTGGGTTCCAATATCCATCCTTAAGGGTTAGGAAAACCCTAGGGTAGTCAACCGTATGGAATTGACCTATATCATATTTTGGTTAACTTAGGATGGCGGGACAACATTTTTAGAATAGTGTTGGGTGATGATAACGTGCCCATAAATAGATAATAATGCTTAAATCATGATTATTAATGTAATTGCTATGTATGTTTGAAATCATGATTTATGATTTTAATATTTGGCACGTAATCATGAGAAAAAGGGTTGAATCATGCTTTAGGTGATACTTTATTTATTATCATCATATAATACCTAATGCATGATTATTATTTAATGAATACATGTATTTCATGATCATAATGTGAAATTAATTCATATGTCATTATGATCATGTAGGTTGTTGGGTTGATACTTAACCATGATAGAATTGCATGAATACAAGGGTTAAGTATATACAAATACCCCCTAGGATGCATCTCACACTCACTATAGGCTAACTTGATTGCAAACTTAGCATGGGTGAGATGTTAGGATGATACAAATGTCCACTAGTGCCTATAGCATTTAGATGGTCATTTAAAGTATCAAAATAGCAATAATAGACTAATCAAGGGGAAGGCTTATGTTTAATTCATAGACATATTGCCCAAAGATCATGGTTGGATATTTCATATGTTTTCAAAACAATTTCTTAATCTAAAATCTATGTATTCATGTTTTGAAACAATTCAAAGCAAGACTAGGTGTTAAAATGGATACTCTTATGATCAAAAACCTAGTAGTTTTTAAAGCTTATGGATTTTTGGCAAATACGTGGAAATACAATTATTTTTCATAAAAACATATTTTTCACTGATATATATACTTAAAAGAAATGTGTTCCCCAAATTTCATGATTTTTTGAATTTTCTAGAATTTTTTAATGCATTTCTGAAATTCGGTCCAGAAATCAGAAATCCCGAAAAGAGCGTGCGATCGGTAGTCCGAACTCGACTGATGACCTGAATATCAGACCAGTAAAGGCTGAATTCTGATTTTAAATCAACTTGTGGTATTTTCTTTCTGTTAGACTTGATGCCATGTGTTTTTAACTTAGTGTTAATCTTTTTGATGGTGTCAAAGGGGGAGAAATAATTATGTTTAAGTAAATTGTGATAGGGAGAGAAAATTTGTATGAGGAGTTTCATGGGTTAAGGGGGAGTTGCATGTTGCTATATCATGTTTATGTTTACATGCTTTCTTTCCTTTAAAATTTATATCAAATATTTTTACCTAACTTAAACGGATTGCCACACATCAAAAAGGGGGAGATTGTTAGGTCAATCTCTTGCCATGATAAGGTTTTGATGTGTGTGGCAAAGGGTTTAAGTTAGTGTGTTATGTTGATTTGATATGTGCGTTGAAGTCGTGCAGGACTTAGTAATTCGCACATGGAGCCATGGCGAGTTTCACATCTCATGACTCGTGCCTTGAGTCGGTGAAGGATAGCTTTGCGGAAGTCGTGCGCTTGGAGCATCCGAGGGACCGCCGGACGAGGAGCTTGGGGTGAAACGGGAGGAAGTAGACTTCGAGGCAAGAGACGCGAAGGAGCATTGCAGAGCCGTGCGCCTGATGCTGTCGAGGGGCGTGGCCGCGAACGAAGAGAACTTCGAAGGCGAGGGACTCCGAGGGATGAGAGTGAGCGATTGTTACCCGGGAAGGGGTAGCTCTTAGGTGAAACTTGGACATTTGGCCAAGTGTCGGATGAGTTTTCTCGACACCAGTCGAGTGCCATGTCATGGTAGTCGACTGCTCTGAGTCGATCGATCGATCGACTGGTTTAAGTCAGCTGAATCAAGTTGATCAGTCGACTGCCGGCATGGGCGATCATTGCCGTAATCGATCGGCCGAGGGCGACGGTCGACTAATGGCGCACCGCGGGCACAGAGTGGAGTCGACCTCGTTGAGGACTCGACTGATTGACATCAGTCGACTGATGCCAATACTGTTGGATGGAATCCAACGTGGAAAGCAGCCGTTATTGGGCAACGGCTACAGGACCAGTCGACTGATGGGTGCCATCAGTCGATTGCTCCTGTGTCAACGGGAAGAAACCCTCTTCCTCTATAAAAAGGAAGGGGATGGGGCTTTGGGGGGTTAATGCTTGAACGCCCAACTACTCCCAAAGTGCCCTAAATGATTTCCCACTCTTCTACTTGTTCTAATCTTCATTCCATTGTGGAAGAGTGATCTTTGTGTAAAAGAGGTTACCTCCACCTAGCTTTGTGCAAAGGAGAGATCTAGTTGATAGATTGCGGAGTGATTCACCGTGGACGAATCGGACCGTGGATTAGCGGCGTAGCCGTGAACCACGTTACATCTCGTGTTTGAATTGCTTGTCTATCTTTTGTGTTGTCTTAATTTGTATTTTTATATTCCGCTTGCGCTAACGTTTTGTAGACGAGCAAAATACGACATCCAACGAAGAGGGCTATTCACCCCCCTCTAGCCGGCCAATCAATCCCCAACAAGTGGTATCAGAGCCAAGGAAAGCTTGTCGAGGACTAACTGCCACAATAAGCAACATTCAAAATGGTCGGCTCAAAAATCCACCCACCGAAGTTCGACGGCAAATTCGCTTGGTGGAAGAAGCGAATGGAGGTATTCTTCGAAACCGACTTTGAAATCCTTTTAATAATGGAAAACGGTTTCGAGTTGCCTAGGAACGAAAATGGGGAGCCATTGGAGAAATCAAGGTGGAGCAAGAGGCAAAGAGAAGAATACTTGGCAAATTCAAAGGTCAAGCACCACCTATACAATGTCCTCCCTCAACAAGAAGTCAATAGGATAGGAGAGTGTGCTAGCGCCAAAGAAATGTGGGAGAAACTAATAGAAATCCATGAAGGAACCTCCGAGGCAAAGCTAGCAAGGAGAGATGTTCTTCACTCCCAATTGTCCAATATCAAACTTGAAAAGGGAGAGAAGGTAAAATCCCTACACTCTAGATTTAAGGAAATACTAACCGGTTTAACAAGTGTAGGTGAAAAGCTCTCCAACCGGGATATGGTAATAAAGGCCATAGATGCCTTTCCCCGGTCCTCAAGATGGAGCTCCATGTTGGATTCGTTTTACATCTCCAAGAACTTGGAAGTAAGTACCTTGGAGGAATTTTTATCAACAATGGAGCTCCACGAAACTAGGATTGAAGGAATACAAGAAGAGCCTAGAATTCAACCCTCAAGAGGAGTAGCCTTGATGGCAAATAAGGGGAAGAAGAAGATAGAGATCCCCTCCTCCTCCGATGATGATGAAGCTTCTACCTCCTCCATGGATAGCACAGAAGAAGCCTACATGGTAAGGAAGGTAAGGCATGTTTTTAAGAATTTTAGATTTGATAAATCTCATGATAGGAATAGAAGACCAAGGGGGAAGATCATTTGTTACAATTGTCAAGGGGAGGGACACATAAGGGACAATTGTCCCCTCTTAAATAAGAGCAAAGAGGAAAGGAAAAAGAAGGAAGAAAAGAAGAAGAAGAAGGGGAGCAAGAAGAAAAAGGAAGAAGAAAAGAAGGCCAAGGAAAAAGGAAAGGCCATGGCTCTCAAGGCAAAGACATGGGATGACCTTGCTTCCTCATCCTCATCCGAAGAAGAAGAGCATGTCTATTCCAACCTAGCACTAATGGCTCTTCATGACTCGGATTGCTCCTCCTCCTCCTCAAATGAAGAATCAAGCTCAAGTGGAGAGAGCTCAAGTGAAGGGGAAGCTTCTACATCCTCCTCATCCGAAGAAGAAGAAGAAGACATGGAAACTATGGTAACGAATGCCTCTCCTAAGAAAATAGTTTCCATAATTTCTAGTTTAACTAGGGACTTATTTGGAATGAAAAAGAAAAATAAAAGCATGCTTGATCAAATTAAGGCATTAGAAAATAAGCTAGAAAATGCATGCTTAAATAATAATGATATTTCTTCTAGCTTAAATGATGCATGTTCACATGACTATATGCCTTTGGATGTTAAAGATGCATGCATAGAGGAAAATAGGGCTTTAAGGGAAAAGGTAGACTATTTGACAAAAGCCCTAGAAAAATTCACAATAGGCTCCAACACCTTGAACATGATAATGGGGAGTCAAAGGGCTAGTTTTAACAAAAAGGGCCTAGGTTATAAAGAAAAGAAAAATGAAAAGGCCTACAAATGCCTAATAGCTTGGAGACAAGATAAGAAGAAGATAATTGCTAGAAAATGGATCCCCAAGGAATTATTAGTGAACCCAATAGGAAAGAACTTATTTGGGTTCCAAAATCCATCCTTAATGGTTAGGAAAACCCTAGGGTAGTCAACCGTACGGAATTTACCTATATCATATTTTGGTTAACTTAGGATGGCGGGACAACATTTTTAGAATAGTGTTGGGTGATGATAACGTGCCCATAAATAGATAATAATGCTTAATTCATGATGATTAATGTAATTGCTATGTATGTTTGAAATCATGATTTATGATTTTAATATTTGGCACGTAATCATGAGAAAAAGGGTTGAATCATGCTTTAGGTGATACTTTATTTATTATCATCATATAATACCTAATGCATGATTATTATTTAATGAATACATGTATTTCATGATCATAATGTGAAATTAATTCATATATGTCATTATGATCATGTAGGTTGTTGGGTTGATACTTAACCATGATAGAATTGCATGAATACAAGGGTTAAGTATATACAAATACCCCCTAGGATGCATCTCACACTCACTATAGGCTAACTTGATTGCAAACTTAGCATGGGTGAGATGTTAGGATGATACAAATGTCCACTAGTGCCTATAGCATTTAGATGGTCATTTAAAGTATCAAAATAGCAATAATAGACTAATCATGGGGAAGGCTTATGTTTAATTCATAGACATATTGCCCAAAGATCATGGTTGGATATTTCATATGTTTTCAAAACAATTTCTTAATCTAAAATCTATGTATTCATGTTTTGAAACAATTCAAAGCAAGACTAGGTGTTAAAATGGATACTCTTATGATCAAAAACCTAGTAGTTTTAAAGCTTATGGATTTTTGGCAAATACGTAGAAATACAATGATTTTTCATAAAACCCTATTTTTCACTGATATATATACTTAAAAGAAATGTGTTCCCCAAATTTCATGATTTTTTGAATTTTCTAGAATTTTTTAATGCATTTCTGAAATTCGATCAAGAAATCAGAAATCCCGAAAAGAGAGTGCCAGTCGACTGGTAGTCTGAACCAGTCGACTGATGACCTGAATATCAGACCAGTAAAGGCTGAATTATGATTTTAAATCAACTTGTGGTATTTTCTTTCTATTAGACTTGATGCCATGTGTTTTTAACTTAGTGTTAATCTTTTTGATGGTGTCAAAGGGGGAGAAATAATTATGTTTAAGTGAATTGTGATAGGGAGAGAAAATTTGTATGAGGAGTTTCATGGGTTAAGGGGGAGTTGCATGTTGCTATATCATGTTTATGTTTACATGCTTTCTTTCCTTTAAAATTTATATCAAATATTTTTACCTAACTTAAACGGATTGCCACACATCAAAAAGGGGAAGATTGTTAGGGCAATCTCTTGCCATGATAAGGTTTTGATGTGTGTGGCAAAGGGTTTAAGTTAGTGTGTTATGTTGATTTGATATGTGCGTTGAAGTCGTGCAGGACTTAGTAATTCGCACATGGAGCCATGGCGAGTTTCACATCTCATGACTCGTGCCTTGAGTCGGTGAAGGATAGCTTTGCGAAAGTCGTGCGCTTGGAGCATCCGAGGGACCGCCGGACGAGGAGCTTGGAGTGAAACCGGAGGAAGTAGACTTCGAGGCAAGAGACGCGAAGGAGCATTGCAGAGCCGTGCGCCTGATGCTGCCGAGGGACGTGGCCGCGAACGAAGAGAACTTCGAAGGCGAGGGACTCCGAGGGATGAGAGTGAGCGATTGTAACCCGGGAAGGGGTAGCTCTTAGGTGAAACATGGCCATTTGGCCAAGTGTCGGATGAGTTTTTCCGACACCAGTCGAGTGCCATGTCATGGCGTGGCAATGATCGCTCGAGTCGATGGGTCGATCGACCGTTTAAGTCACCGAATCAAGTTGATCACCGATCCGGCATGGGCACGATCGATGGTTCGATCACCGACCGCCAAGGGACGGCAATGATCGATGGCACCGGCACGCGCACATAGTGGAGTCGACCTTGAGGACTCGATCGATTGACATCACGATCGATGGATGCCATCACCGATCGATGCCAATACCGCTGGATGGAATCCAACGCGGAAAGCTACGTTATTGGGCAACGGCTACGATCGCCGATCGATGGGTGCCATCACTTGACTGCTCCTGTGTCAATGGGAAGAAACCCCCTTCCTCTATAAAAAGGAAGGGGATAGGGCTTTGGGGGGTTAATGCTTGAACGCCCAACTACTCCCAAAGTGCCCTAAACGATTTCCCACTCTTCTACTTGCTATAATCTTCATTCTATTGTAGAAGAGTGATCTTTGTGTAAAAGAGGTTACCTCCACCTAGCTTTGTGCAAAGGAGAGATCTAGTGGATAGATTGCGGAGTGATTCACCGTGGACGAATCGGACCGTGGATTAGCAGCGTAGCCATGAACCACGTTACATCTCGTGTTTGTATTGCTTGTGTATCTTTTGTGTTGTCTTTATTTGTATTTGTATATTCCGCTTGCGCTAACGTTTTGTAGACGAGCAAAATACGACATCCAACGAAGAGGGCTATTCACCCCCCTCTAGCCGGCCAATCGATCCCCAACATGGCATTCATGCATGTTGAATTAATCTTATTATTTCAATAAGCTTATGTTATCATATTGAATTAATCTCATTAAATCAATAAGGTAACATATTGAATTAATCTAATTAAATCAATTATGCTTAGGCTATCATGATAACATATTTATTTAATCTTATTAAATTAATAAGCATAACATATTGAATTAATCTCATTAAGTCAATAAGCTAAAATTCTCATTAAGCTTAAAGTCCAAAAACCATTTTGTACTTAAGCTTATTCCCAAATTATTCTAGTCAAACTAGAATGCACTAATTCTTCTAATTATCATGCTCTTTGTGTGTGACCCTATAGGCTCTCATAACGTTGGCAGTGGATCTAAACTCTTTTAGATACACAAGCAATAAGCGGCATCCAGCAATACATCATTGCTACCCAAGTTATGAAATAAGTCGAGATCCGACTAACCTTTCCGTGACTACTATAATGTATGACCGTGTCCTTCTATCCTTGATATCAGATTGACCAATGAGGCATAGACCGTGTCATCCTCGATCAATCTATGTGTTTCTTGATCCCTGAGTAAACTAACTCAAACAAATGAGCTCAATATCTCATATTGACTCATTCGAGCATGGCCATGCGTTTTAGTAGTTCTACTAAATCAAGGAGCCCACAGATATCACTCCCGTCATATGGGAGGGATAGATCTCATCTACATCACTCACATCCCTCCGCACAATTTGTTATATACCCAGTAATCGCCTTTATGGTCCACCCTGTTACGGGTGACGTTTGACGATACCAAAGTACATAACTCCTTATGTAGGGAACCGTAGTGACTTCAGGTTTGAGGACTATTCATACCAATAGTCACATGTGAAAGTTTATGACACTCATATGACGATCCATGAAACTTTCTCATGGCAGGTCAGTTCAGTATATATTCTCTAATATATACCCATGTGTCAACTTGATATCATATATCCATGACTTGTGAGATCAAGTCATTAATTGACCTACATGCTAGTCTTTATGTATTAATATTGCCCTTGCATATTAATACTTGACTAGGAACATTTAGGAAAGTGTTCTCTACAGCCTCTCATAATCAATTCTGCCAATTGATGTGTTGTAGATAAGAACCTACTTTTCTAGTGCATTATTATATTTAATTTAGCTGGCACAAGCAAGACTTAAATATAATAACCAATCCTTTGCCTTTATAGAATATGATACAAAATGTTCCCTATTCAACCATCACATGATTGGTTATAGGGATATAACTAACATCCTCTTCCTCCTCACTTTGGCTGGCGCCCATACCTCTTCCTATATTTCTCCTTGGGCGGCGGCAACAAGGGTGAAGGTTCTTCCTTTGGAGCTCTTGGTCGGCACCCATTATTCCTTCTCCCTCTCCTAGGTGGTCGGCGGCAACAAAGAGGATAAGGTGGCTTGATCTTTCTCCAACGGGTTTGTATCTAGAACTAGATAGGAGAAGAAGGGAGCTTATTATCTTCCTTTGTTCGGAGCAAACAAGGAAAGGAAGATATGTGATCTAGGAGGTTTCATCTCTTGGAGGATCGTTGCCTACACAACATCCAAGAGGAGGATAGGACATACGATAGAAGACCAAGAGGTATAATTCTTGTTTTGGTTTCCTTTTGTTTCTTTGTATTATGTATGTAATTACATGTGGCTAATTTACTTGGACCTCGAATATAAGCACAAAAAACCGGCAATCCGTACATCATCTATTCTGCGGCTAGTCGAGGAACAGATTAAGGTTGCTTGAACAACTAATTTATTCAAGAGACCACTCTAATCGAATAACACGATGATGGATCGGTAGCTTGGGTAATCCCTCTTCGTCTTGGATTAATTTTTTTAATCTGGGGACATAAACAGAATCGCCATGCACAAGCGATCATGTTGAAGAGGGAAGCGAAGCTTCAACCTTCAAGTGATATCAGAGCCACAATTTCCAGTTTTATGTGTTTAATATTCGGTTACTTTTATGCACTTATCATATATTGTATGTGTCGGATGATAGTAGGATGTGCGTAGGCGAACTTTTTGGTTGCAGGCATAAGATCCAACTATTATGGCCATATGTGTGTGTATGTGATTAGATGTGTGTAATTGTATTATTATTTGAATACTCGGGATTGACGAGGCTAGTATTTAATTTTTTATAATTAAGTACGACATTGTTTAGCCACCCTTTTATTTTAGTTTGCTTTCGATCTAGAGTTCATGTACACTCCTTCATTGAGTATAGGATCGATGGATGTAAATTAAAATAATTATTCTCGACTCGGATCTCCGGATGGCTTGTACATGACGTAGGGAGGAGCGGACGAGATGGCGACGCGACGGGAGGCATATTGAAGAACAAAAGCCATAATTGTTGGAAAATATTTTTTTCATATTTATTGCTTCTTTTTTGATATGCATGTCGTGTGCTATGAAAATTCCTCAATTTTAAATTACAAAGTGGGAGAGGGATATTTTTTATAAATTCCCACGGCCAACATTACGATTTGACATGTGATGCAAACAAACTTGCGTGTCGGCTATGAATGACTTCCTCCCCATCGGATGAGTTTGTTTTGTGGATCACAGGATCGAATATGGTTATAGGAAATTATTTAGGAGCGTGTGTACTTCTCCATTGGAAGGCACATAACCCGAGATAATTTCTTTGGTACCAAGTAATGGTGCACACTTAGATGCAAATAATAGTATCCTCCCCATCGGAGTCACTGCTTTTATTTATAGGGCCGAAGAGGAACCAACTATTAATTTTATTTGTTAAAAAGTTAGGTTGACAAGATAGTAAAATTAATGGCTAAAACCTCGTCTTACAAATATAAAATTTGTATACGTCCACACGATCGTGGCATACGATATTCTCGGTGTTTTGAAGTGTTGGTTGATTTTAAAATTTTATTATTTGAGGAATCAATAATTTTTTGAAATCTATTGTTTTGATCTACGTGATTCTTAGGTTTTTCAAAAATGACTTTCAACCCGCTTGTTGTGACACTAAAAGAGAAAAAACTTACTAGACCCAATTATGTTGATTTGAAAAAGAATCTTGATATTGTCTTGACTGTTGAGGAGTACAACTATGTACTTTTCGAAGAGTGTCCTCCTAAGCCTACAGATGATTCTGGGGAAAAAGAGAAGGAGAGTTATAAGAAGTAGATAAATGCTGATTAGATAGCGCAGTGTTACATTTTGGCTTCTATGTCAAATGTATTGCAACATCAGAATCAAGCCATGCCCACTACTTATGACATGATGCTCAATCTCAAGGAGCTTTTTGGACACTAAAATCGGGCTGCTAGGCAGGAAGCCATGAGGAACTTTATGACGACCACCATGATTGAGGGAACGCCCGTGAGGGATCATGTTCTCAAGATGATGGCTCATTTGAATGAGTTGGAAGTCCTTGGAGCTGAGATCGATGGGGAAACCAAGGTCGATATCATTCTCCAGTCTCTACCTAGGAGTTTTGAGCAGTTTTGCCTAAACTACAACATGAATAAAAGGTTGTATTCATTGGCGGAGCTTCTGATAGAACTCCAGGTGGCAGAGGGGCTTTTTCATCAGAGTGCTCAGGCTCAGGCCATGGTTGCCCAAAAGGTTTCTACTTCTAAGCCAAAAGGCAAGAAGAAGAAGAAACAAGGTGGGGCAAAGGTGGCGGGAGGATCTCAAGGAGGACTGAAGAAGCCGAAAGGAAAGTGCTTCACTTGCAAGCAAAATGGACATTGGAAGAAGGACTGCCCTGACCGAAAGAAGAACAAAGGTAAATCTTTTGTTCTAGTCGTTGAAACATATTTAGCGGTGTTATCTACCTGCACCTGGCATGTAGATACGGGAGCCACTGATCACGTATGCAATACTTTACAGGGGTTTCAGGAAACCAGACGACTGACTAAGAGGGAGATTACCATTTACTTGGGTGATGCTACTAAAGTGATGGTTGTTGCAGTGGGAGATGTTTATTTGTCTTTTGATTGAAATAAAACTTTTGTTCTGAGAAATTGCCATTATGTATCTTTATTTAGAAAGAATTTGATTTCAGTTTCTAAATTATTTTTGGATGAATATTCTATTTATTTTAATGACAGAGTTGTTATAAAAAGGAATATTGAGATTATCTGTTCTGGTTCATTGATAGGAAATTTATATACCCTTGAACCAGAAGCTCCCACGATGTATATAGAAGTAAATAACACATCTTCTAAATCTAACAAGAGAAAAGAACCTTCAAAAATGAACCAAACATATCTTTTGCATCTAGGGTTAGGTTATATTAACCTAAGTAGAATTCAAAGGATGATAGCTGATGGACCTCTAGGTTCATTAGTGGTGGAAGATTTTCCAATCTGCGAATCTTGCTTGGAAGGTAAAATGACCAAGAGGCCTTTTAAGGCCAACGGGTATAGAGCCAAAGATGTGATGGAATTGGTTCATTTTGATTTGTGTGGTCCTATGTCTATCCAGGCTAGAGGTGGTTTTGAATAATTCATCTCTTTTATAGATGATTATTCAAGATATGGATACATTTACTTGATGCACCACAAGACTGAATGATTTGACAGGTTCAAAGAATTCAAGGCTGATGTGGAGAAACGTCAAGGTAAAAGTATCAAAACACTACGATCTGATCGTGGTGGTGAGTACCTCTTGGGAAAGTTTAGGAATTACTTATCAGAGGCTTGGATTCAATCCCAATTGTCTGCACCTGGCACACCCTAGCAGAATGGTGTAGCGGAACGAAGGAATAGGACTCTTATGGAGATTGTTAGATCGATGATGAGTTATTCTGAATTTCTAGATTCGTTCTGGGGGTATGCCATGGATAAGGCAGTGTATGTTCTGAACTTGGTACCATCAAAATCAACGCCTTCTACTCTCACAGAATTATGGACTGGGAGAAAGCCTAGTCTGAGACATATTCGGATTTAGGGGAGTCCAACACATGTGTTGATGGCAGATGCTGGTAAGTTGGAACCTCGTACAGAAGTGCGCATGTTTGTAGGCTATCCTAGAGGAACAAAAGGTGGTTTATTCTATAGTCCTAGAGATCAGAGGGTGATCGTTAGCACGAACGCCAGATTTCTAGAGGAAGACTATGTGACGAACCACAAGCCCATGAGTAAGATTGTTCTGGAGGAATTAAAAGGGGATGTCACTACTTCAGTACAATCAGTACAAGAGGATATACCACAAGTGACTACATTGCGTGTCATAGAGGATAGACAGGTGATACCTCATCATAGTGGGAGGGTTGTTAGACAACCTGATAGATTTATATTCTTGGGAGAATCTTCTGATTTGGTCCCTGGTGAACATAAACCTGATCCCTGGACATATGACGAGGCAATCCAAGATAAAGATGCGGTATCTTGGCAAAGTGCAATGAATTCTGAGATAAAATCTATGGATTCAAATCAGGTCTGGGAGCTAGTAGAACCACCCAATGGTGTAAAAACCATTGGATGCAAGTGGATCTACAAAAGAAAGAGAGGAATAGACGGGAAGATTGAGACCTTTAAAACAAGGCTTGTTGCAAAAGGGTATACTCAGAAAGAGGGTATCGATTATGAGGATACCATTTCGTCGGTGGCCTTGCTTAAGTCTATCCAGATTCTCTTATGTATTGTTGCTCATATGGATTATGAGGTGTGGCAGATGGATGTCAAGACAACTTTCCTTAATGGAAGTCTTGAGGAAAACATCTATATGAAGCAACCAGAGTGATTCATTGCAAAGGGCAAAGAGAATCTTGTGTGTAAGCTTAATCGGTCCATTTATGGATTAAAGCAAGCTTCGAGGTCTTGGAACATCCACTTTAATGTGGTAATCCAGTCTTATGGATTTATTCAAAGTCCAGATGAGTCTTGTGTATACAAGAGATGTGACGGAAATGTAGTGGTATTTCTTGTACTATACGTAGATGACATTTTGTTAATTGGCATAAATGTCAAGGTGTTATCAGACGTAAGGGTATGGTTGTCCAAACAATTTGATATGAAGGACTTGGGAGAAGTGGGACACATCCTTGGAATCAAGGTTATAAGGGATCGCATAAAAAGGATGTTGTGCTTATCTAAAGCTTCATACATAGATACCATTTTGGCCCATTTTAGCAAGCAGAACTCTAAGAAAGGTTTTCTACCTTCTAGGCTTGGAGTACCTTTGTCTAAAAAGATGTGTCCTAGAACTTCAAAGGAGAACGAGGAGATGAAGGCGGTACCTTATGCTTCGGCAGTAGGAAGCCTCAAGTATGCTATGCTATGTACAAGGCCAGATATCAGTTTTGTCATTGGCATGGTTAGCAGATATCAGAGTAATCTAGGACAGGGACATTGGACAACGGTAAAGCATATATTGAAGTACCTGAGAAGGACTAGGGATTATATGCTTGTATATCATGCAAATCAATTACTCCCTGTGGGTTACACAGATTCTGACTTCCAATTAGATAGGGATAACAATAAGTCTACCTCGGGTTTTGTGTTTACTTTGGGAGGTGGAGCCATTGTATGGAGGAGTGTCAAGAAGAAATGCGTGGTAGACTCTACCATGGAAGTTGAGTATGTGTCAGTCTCTGAGGCGGCCAAAGAAGTTGTATGGCTCAGGAACATCTTGATGGACTTGGATGAGATTCTTGGTTTTGCCCAGAACTATCATAATTTATTATCATAATAGTGGTGCAGTTGCAAACTCGAAGGAACCACGAGCCCATAAGGCAAGTAAACATATAGAGCGCAAGTACCACCTTATATGAGAAATCGTAAAGCGAGGAGAAGTTGCTGTGGCCAAGATTGCATCAGAGGATTACCTAGCAGATCCATTCGCTAAGGCCCTTCTATCGAGAGTTTTTTATATTCATGTGGAGGGAATGGCAATCAGATGTATGGCAGTATGAGGAGAGTATAGTCTTTTAGTATAATTTGGAGATTATTAGGATGTATACTAAAAAGTTTATCTTTTGTATGAATATCTTTATTTTTGAAATAAGAATCACATGATCATTGTTTTCATATTTATGGTTATGCATATTGTTTGATACATTACATTGTAGATAACATAGTGTGTAGTGTCACACGGGAGATCATGTTATCAGTTCCTTGTAGAGTATAAATAGAGGCTCACAACCGAGATGGTTTTGGACAAACCATTGGTATGGTTGTAATATGATTTGGTATTGGTTTGTCTTGACCATAGAATTACACTAGTACACTTTGTGTGTATTGAGCAAGACCGATTTAGAGGTGATTCAATTTATTGTTGACTACATAATTGAATTGGACCTCAGATATTATGGTGTACATGCTCTTAATCACGATATAATAACGGGCACATGTACTTAGTATTTATTTCATTGATTTACCAATGGACGAGATTTATAGATTAAATCGATAGGCTTGATAAGTTGGGAAATGATATTATTTACATGGTTTGCTGTTGATTATAGGAGGAAACCGTGTCCTATATATTAGAATGATGATGTCCCCTTGAGGAGCTCATAAGGTTCATCATGTAAACCCAGTAGGTAGACTTGGTCCGACATGATGATAAGGTTGAGTGGTACTACTCATGGAGTTAGATGTTGATTAATTAATTGTTAGTAAATTAATTAATTTACGAACATTCGAGATCTTAAACACGGGGTTATATTTGTACAATTAATATATGGAGCCCATATTTATTTATTGGGGTTGGTGAGATGGATCAATGATAATCCTCTAGTGAAATGAATTATCATTAATGGATCGGACTTTATATGGGCTAGATCCATTGGGTGGCCAAGATCCAAATCCTCCTCATGGTCCCTGTTGTAGCCTATTAAAACCCTCATGAAGCCTAGATGCGACGGTGGAGATTAAATCTCTAGAACTGACGGTTGAGATTAAATCTCTATATTCGACGGTGGAGATTGAAAGGAGGCCTTAAGCCTAGCTCTATAAAAGGAGGGCTAAGGTCTTGGGCATGTAACATCTTTGGGAGATTAGGGTTTTGGCTTGGGCAGTAAGGGTTTGGGAAAGGGCTTGGGTGGAAACCAGTGGAAGGGTTATGATTTGTTTTCTTTTCTTCCTAAGGTGTAGCCGGCGGCCATCCTCTTCCTCCTCACTTTGGCCAGCGCCCATACCTCTTCCTATATTTCTCATTGGCCGGCGGCGACAAGGGTGAAGGTTCTTACTTTGGAACTCTTGGCCGACACCCATTATTCCTTCTCCCTCTCCTAGGTGGTCGGCGGCAACAACAAAGAGAAGAAGTGGCTTGATCTTTCTCCAAAGGGTTTGTGTCCGGAACTAGATAGGAGAAAAAGGGAGAATATTATCTTCCTTTGTTCAGAGCGAACAAGGAAAGGAAGATACATGATCTAGAAGGTGAAGGTTTTGCCCGGAAGCTCTGATACCAATTGAAGGGTTTTGCTTATCGAGTCTGTCAAGGGAAACTTCGCTTCCCACTTCTCCTCGGTAGCTAGTTCATGGCGATCCCATCGATGTCCCTGGATTAAAAAAATTAATCCTAGACAAAAGGGATTGCCCAAAAAACCAAGTCATCGTCATGTTATTCATTTAGAGAGGTCCTTGAACAAACTCATTGTTCAAGTGACCAACCACTATTCTACGAGTAGCCTGTTAGTTATAGCCCTAAGAACCAATCATGTGATGGTTGAATAGGGAACATTTTGTATCATATTCTATAAAGGCAAAGGATTGGTTATTATATTTAAGTCTTGCTTGTGCCAGCTAAATTAAATATAGTAATGCCCTAGAAAAGTAGGTTCTTATCTACAGCACATCAATTGGCAGAATTGATTATGAGAGGCTGTAGAGAACACTTTCTAAATGTTCCTAGTCAAGTATTAATATGCAAGGGCAATATTAATACATAAAGACTAGCATGTAGGTCAATTGATGACTTCATCTCACAAGTCATGGATATATGATATCAAGTTGACACATGGGTATATATTAGAGAATATATACTGAACTGACCCGCCATGAGAAAGTTTCATGGATCGTTATATGAGTGTCAAAAACTTTCTCATGTGACTATTGGTATGAATAGTCCTCAGACCTGAAGTCACTACGGTTCCCTACATAAGGAGTTATGTACTTTGGTATCGTCAAACATCACCCGTAACAGGGTGGACCATAAAGGCGATTACTGGGTATATATAACAAATTATGCGGAGGGATGTGAGTGATGTAGATGGGATCTATCCCTCTCATATGACGAGAGTGATATCGGTGGGCCCCTTGATTGAGTAGAACTACTAAAACGCATGGCCATGCTCGAATGAGTCAATATGAGATATTGAGCTCATTTGTTTGAGTTAGTTTACTCAGGGATCAAGAAACACATAGATTGATTGAGGATGACACGGTCTATACCTCATTGATCAATCTGATATCAAGGATAGAAGGACACGGTCATATATTATAGTAGTCACAGAAAGGTTAGTCGGATCTTGACTTATCTCATAACTTGGGTAGCAATGATGTATTGCTAGATGCCGCTCATTGCTTGTGTATCTAAAAGAGTTTAGGTCCACTGCCAACGTTATGAGAGCCTATAGGGTCACACACAAAGAGCATGATGATTAGAGGAATTAGAGTATTCTAGTTTGACTAGAATAATTTGGGAATAAGCTTAAGTACAAAATGGTTTTTGGACTTTAAGCTTAATGAGAATTTTAGCTAATTGATTTAATGAGATTAATTCAATATGTTACCTTATTGATTTAATAAGATTAATTCAATATGATAACATAAGCTTAATTGAATTAATAAGATTAATTCAATATGATTGAATTAATAAGATTAATTCAACATGATAACATAAGCTTAATTGAATTAATAAGATTAATTCAACATGCATGAATGCCACATAAGAATGCCACATAAGCATGCCACATAAGCATGCCACCTAAGCATCCACCTAAGCTAGATAAGGTGGAAGGAAACAAAATGGTTTTGTCTCCTTAAGTTGCCGGCCAAACTTGTGTCCCAATACAATGGATTGCATTGAATGTGTGGAGGTGAAAGGGTTTTTCCAACCCTATAAAAGACCCCATGAAGTGGCCGGCCAAAGCAAGTGTTGTTGTGGTTGTGAGAGAGCTTGGTGGAAGCTTTGGTTGTGTGGGTTTGTGAGTGTAGGCTAGCAAGAAGAGGAGTCTTCTTCTTCCTTTCTCCTTTTCCCTCTCTTCCTCTCCTTTAGGGACTTCTCTAGCAAGAAGTAAAGGAGAGCTCCTCTAGTTTTTCTTTTGTGAGACAAGAGCTTGCTCGTGTGGATACATATAGAGGCACGGACACTTGAACGTGGTAAAGATCCAACAAACAAAAGGAAGAAGCGGGATTAACAAGGGCACGCAACAAAGGTAATCCTCTCCTATAAGATAGGTTTGGTTTAGAGAAATTTATTTTATACGAGTTTGCTTTCGCATGGATCACTTGGAAGGGATCCTAATTTTTCCGTGGCGCATATGCCATTTGGCATAAAGAATTCCCTACAGTGGTATCAGAGCCACTTGCGAAAGATCGTATAAAATAGGTTTTCTCTATTTTATATGTGATATAGAAGTAGGATAAATTTTATTATGAGTTGATAATTGCATTAGCAATTGTCAAACATAATAAAATATCCAATGTCTTTTAAAAGTTAAAATGACATGGTGCATGGTTATGGCCTAGTCCCAAAAGGTTTGTGAATGTGTGTGTGTTGTAATTCTTAAATACGGCCTGCGTGTCGTGCCTTCCTCCTAAAATTCTTGTTGTAAAATTAGTTTTAGACTCGAATGTAACTCGAGTATTTCTCCTTTTGTAATGTACAAAACAAAGATGGAGGGTCCATTGAAAGAAGAGGTTACAAGGAGGAAGTCAACACACAAGACAACCAAAAGGAAGCACTTAGGAGAAGATGTTGTCCCTAGGTTGACCAATCAATCTTTTCATTGGCTTGAGAAGATTGTAGAATAAGGGTCATAACCATGACACGCTTAGTTTAATATGTATGTGATGCATGTTAGCTTAGCTTGTATGTGATGCATGATTAGTTTAGCTTATATGTGATGTATGCTAATATGTATATGATACATGTTTATTTCTTAATAAGTCAAAACGCGATATGCCTACTAAAGCTTGGTACTCACTACTTCCTCGATCATTTGTTATTGGGTTTGCCAAAGCAAAGCAATGCATTTTATCTTGGAAGAGTGCGAGTGGACAATCGTGATGTCCCGCTATCAAACTTGGTTAAGACTTAATTAAGTTTTCTTAATTAGTTAAGAAAGTAGAGGCATATATTAGCTTTGAACATAAGTTTTAAAATTAGTTTTATGTGATTTCCGAACATCCTTTGTCTTAGAAGTGGTCGTTGCTCGATATCCAAGAAGGCCCTGTCGCCACACCGAAGTCGGGTTTAGGAATAAACACTAAACTAATCTAAAACTTAACCAAAGCTATTAAAGAGTTACATCAGATGTAATTGGCAAAAGATTGCCTACCTAATTATACTACGTCTTGGGCGATTAGCCAAAGCTAACTCAAGACGAATTATAATGTGGATCTTTATCCCATATAAATTTATAGCTAAATAGTAGCTATGAGAATTTAGTGGGAGCCTCATTTAATTAAAGGCCTAATTAAATGATTTAGGTATGATACTTAACTTTGCATTTTAATGTTGTAGATCACCATGACATCTAACACGACACACCCTCAACTTGCGATCTGTCCTTGAGAAGGACAAGCAATGGAGCGAACTTTCTTATTTGGTATAGGAACTTGAGGATTATCCTCAAGCAAGAACGCATAAGCTGTATGTCCTAGAGCGATCTACTACCTCAAAACATACCATCGCGCTACGTCTTGAAAAGGATGCTTATAAGAAGCATCAAGATGATGCATTAGATGTGTCATGTCTTATGCTTGCCACCATGAACTCTGAGCTTCAGAAGCAACATGAGAACATGGATGCCTATGATATGGTTGAGCATTTGAAACAACTATATCAAGGACAAGCTAGGCACGAGCGTTTTGAAGTGTCTAAGGCTCTTTTTGCATGCAAGATGCAAGAAGGAACACCTGTAGGAACTCACGTACTCAAAATGATTGGGTACGTTGAGAACCTTGAAAGACTAGGTTTTCCACTGAGCCAAGAATTGGCAACCGATGTTATCCTGCAATCGTTGCTGGAAGCATATAATCAATTCGTCATGAATTATAACATGAATGAAATTGATAAACCTTTGCCTGAGATTCTCAGCATGTTAAGAACTGCTGAACCGAATCTCAAAAAGAAAGTTAGCAACGTACTAATGGTCAAGAAGGGCAAAGGTAAGCGCAAAGGCAAGGGTAAGACCCAAGCCAAAGGCAAGGCCAATTCATCCACTTCAAAGGGTAAAGGTAAAGTACCTAAGGAAGGGGCGCTTCCATTGCGGTGAGATCCGGACCTGGCGGGCTGCAAAGTCTACCTTGAGGAAGTAAAGAATAAAAGAAGTGGGACTTCTGCCTCAGGTATACACGTTATAGAAGTTAATCTATCTATTTCTTCTACATGGGTATTAGATACCGGATGTGCATCTCACATTTGTAATAATGTGCAGGGACTGAGAAATAGTAGACAAATGGCAAAAGGCGAAGTAGACCTACGAGTAGGCAATGGCGCAAAAGTTGCTGCTGTAGCTGTAGGAACATATTCTTTGTCTTTGCCCACTGGGCTTATCTTAGAACTAGAGGAGTGCTTATATGTACCTGCATTGACAAAGAACATAATTTCTGTATCTTGTTTAGACAAGAAAAACTTTTCTTTTATAATAAAGGACAAATGTTGTTCCATTTATTTGAATGAAATGTTCTATTGTAATGCACCACTTATGAATGGTCTCTATGTTCTAGATTTAGAAAACCCAATTTATAACGTAAATACCAAGCGGTTCAAATCGAATGATTCAAACCAATCATATCTCTGGCACTGTCGCCTAGGTCACATAAATGAAAAACGCATATCCCAACTCCATAAAGATGGATTATTGGACTCATTTGATTTTGAATCATATGAGGTATGTGAATCTTGCCTTTTAGGAAAGATGACTAAAACTCCATTTAGTGGACATGGAGAGAGAGCGACGGACTTGTTAGGACTCATACATACCGGAGAGGCTATAAGTACTTTATTACTTTCACTGATGATATGAGTAGATTTGGCTACTTATATTTGATGAGACATAAGTCAGAATCCTTTGAAAAGTTCAATGCATTCAAGAATGAAGTACAAAACCAACTTGGTAAGCGTATTAAGCTACTTCGATCAGATCGAGGTGGTGAATACCTTAGTCAAGAGTTTCGTGATCACCTGGCTGAGTGTGGGATAATATCCCAACTCACTCCCCCTGGAACATCACAATGGAATGGTGTATCTGAGAGGAGAAATCGTACTCTATTAGATATGGTACGATCAATGATGAGCCAGACTGATCTACCTACTTCCTTTTGGGGACTAGCTCTAGAGACAGCCGCTTTCACACTTAATCGCGTCCCATCAAAAGCCGTAGAAAAGACACCATATACGATATGGACTGGGAAGAGTCCCAAAATGTCTTTTATAAAGATTTGGGGTTGTGAAGCTTATGTAAGATGTCAAGTCTCAGATAAACTAGGACCCAAATCAGATAAGTGTTATTTTTACAAGGAAACTAAGGGATATTACTTTTACAATCCCACACTTGGCAAGGTGTTTGTTGCCAGAAATGCTGTCTTTCTAGAAAGAGAATTTATTTGTAGAAAAACTAGTGGGAGTAAAATTCATCTTAAAGAAGTTCAAGATGACGATAACACTAAGGCTTCGATGGAAAATGAACAGGAACCACAAAGTGTTGTGGATGAGGAAATTGTTGCCCAAAGAGTTGTGGAACAAACACCTGTTCAAGTAGACCAACCTCTTCGTAGATATGACAGGATCCGTCGTCAACCCGAGAGATATTCTTTTCTCTTGACTGACAATGGTGATGTATTGCTTGTCGATCTTGACGAGCCTACATCCTATCAAGAAGCTATGATGAGCCCAGATTCCGAGAAATGGCTAGAGGCCATGAGATCCGAAATGGAATCCATGTACACTAACCAAGTATGGACCTTGGTTGATCCACCTGAAGGGGTAAAACCCATTGGGTGTAAGTGGGTCTTTAAAGTAAAGACAGACATGGATGGTAATAAGCATACCTATAAAGGTAGATTGGTGGCGAAAGGATTCAAACAAATTCATGGTATTGACTATGATGAAACCTTTTCACCAGTTGCGATGCTTAAATCCATTCGGATCATACTTGCTATTGCAGCCTACCATGATTATGAGATCTGGCAGATGGATGTCAAAACCGCTTTTCTGAATGGAAAGCTACTCGAGGATGTGTACATGACACAGCCTGAGGGTTTTGAAGATCCAAAGCATCCTGGAAAGGTATGCAAACTGCAAAGGTCCATTTATGGACTAAAGCAAGCCTCTCGAAGCTGGAATCTTCGATTCGATGATTCAATCAAAGAGTTTGGTTTCATCAAGAATGAAGATGAACCTTGTGTCTATAAGAGAAATAGTGGGAGCACAGTTGTATTTCTTGTCTTGTATGTAGATGACATACTTCTCATCGGAAATGATATTCCCTCACTCCAGTCTGTGAAGATGTGGTTAGGGAATTGTTTCTCGATGAAAGACTTAGGTGAAGCTGCCTATATTCTAGGCATCAAGATCTATAGAGATAGATCTAAAAGATTACTTGGCCTAAGTCAGAGTACATACATTGATAAAGTGCTAGATCATTTTGCTATGCAAAATTCCAAGAAAGGATTTCTGCCTTTATCACATGGTGTGAGTCTTTCAAAGACTCAATGTCCCTCTTCTAAGGAGGAGAGAGATCGCATGGATAAGATCCCTTATGCGTCTGCCATAGGGTCTATCATATACGCCATGCTTTGTACTCGTCCTGACGTCTCGTATGCTTTGAGCATGACGAGTAGATACCAGTCGGATCCAGGTGAAAGTCACTGGATAGCAGTCAAAAATATTCTTAAATACTTACGAAGAACGAAAGAATATTTCCTGATATTTGGAGGCAATGAGGAGCTAGCTGTAAAGGGTTACAGTGATGCAAGCTTCCAAATAGACAAGGATGACTATAGATCGCAATCGGGGTACGTGTTTTGCCTGAATGGTGGAGCTGTGAGCTGGAAGAGTTCAAAGCAGGACACAGTTGCTGATTCTACAACAGAAGCCGAGTATATTGCTGCATCTGATGCAGCAAAGGAGGCTGTTTGGCTCCGTAAGTTCATCAGTGAACTTGGGGTAGTTCCTAGCATTGCAGATCCAATAGACCTCTATTGTGACAACAATGGGGCTATTGCACAGGCTAAGGAACCTCGATCACATCAGCGGACCAAACACATACTGCGGCGCTTCCATCTCATTCGAGAGATCATCGATAGAGGAGATGTGAGGATATGCAGAGTACCGACAGAAGCTAACATTGCAGATCCATTGACCAAGGCTTTGGCACAGAGGAAGCATGATGGTCACACTAGGTCACTAGGTATTAGATATCATAGTGATTGGTACTAGTGCTAGTGGGAGATTGTTATTTATAGCCCTAAGAACAAATCATGTGATGGTTGAATAGGGAACATTTTGTATCATATTCTATAAAGGCAAAGGATTGGTTATTATATTTAAGTCTTGCTTGTGCCAGCTAAATTAAATATAGTAATGCCCTAGAAAAGTAGGTTCTTATCTACTGCACATCAATTGGCAGAATTGATTATGAGAGGCTGTAGAGAACACTTTCTAAATGTTCCTAGTCAAGTATTAATATGCAAGGGCAATATTAATACATAAAGACTAGCATGTAGGTCAATTGATGACTTGATCTCACAAGTCATGGATATATGATATCAAGTTGACACATGGGTATATATTAGAGAATATATACTGAACTGACCCGCCATGAGAAAGTTTCATGGATCGTTATATGAGTGTCATAAACTTTCTCATGTGACTATTGGTATGAATAGTCCTCAGACCTGAAGTCACTACGGTTCCCTACATAAGGAGTTATGTACTTTGGTATCGTCAAACGTCACCCGTAACAGGGTGGACCATAAAGGCGATTACTGGGTATATAACAAATTATGCGGAGGGATGTGAGTGATGTAGATGGGATCTATCCCTCTCATATGACGAGAGTGATATCGGTGGGCCCCTTGATTGAGTAGAACTACTAAAACGCATGGTCATGCTCGAATGAGTCAATATGAGATATTGAGCTCATTTGTTTGAGTTAGTTTACTCAGGGATCAAGAAACACATAGATTGATCGAGGATGACACGGTCTATGCCTCATTGATCAATCTGATATCAAGGATAGAAGGACACGGTCATATATTATAGTAGTCACAGAAAGGTTAGTCGGATCTTGACTTATCTCATAACTTGGGTAGCAATGATGTATTGCTAGATGCCGCTCATTGCTTGTGTATCTAAAAGAGTTTAGGTCCACTGCCAACGTTATGAGAGCCTATAGGGTCACACACAAAGAGCATGATGATTAGAGGAATTAGAGTATTCTAGTTTGACTAGAATAATTTGGGAATAAGCTTAAGTACAAAATGGTTTTTGGACTTTAAGCTTAATGAGAATTTTAGCTAATTGATTTAATGAGATTAATTCAATATGTTACCTTATTGATTTAATAAGATTAATTCAATATGATAACATAAGCTTAATTGAATTAATAAGATTAATTCAATATGATTGAATTAATAAGATTAATTCAACATGATAACATAAGCTTAATTGAATTAATAAGATTAATTCAACATGCATGAATGCCACATAAGAATGCCACATAATCATGCCACATAAGCATGCCACCTAAGCATCCACCTAAGCTAGATAAGGTGGAAGGAAACAAAATGGTTTTGTCTCCTTAAGTGGCCGGCCAAACTTGTGTCCCAATACAATGGATTGCATTGAATGTGTGGAGGTGAAAGGGATTTTCCAACCCTATAAAAGACCCCATGAAGTGGCCGGCCAAAGCAAGTGTTGTTGTGGTTGTGAGAGAGCTTGGTGGAAGCTTTGGTTGTGTGGGTTTGTGAGTGTAGGCTAGCAAGAAGAGGAGTCTTCTTCTTCCTTTCTCCTTTTCCCTCTCTTCCTCTCCTTTAGGGACTTCTCTAGCAAGAAGTAAAGGAGAGCTCCTCTTGGTTTTCTTTTGTGAGACAAGAGCTTGCTCGTGTGGATACATATAGAGGCACGGACACTTGAACGTGCTAAAGATCCAACAAACAAAAGGAAGAAGCGGGATTAACAAGGGCACGCAACAAAGGTAATCCTCTCCTATAAGATAGGTTTGGTTTAGAGAAATTTATTTTATACGAGTTTGCTTTCGCATGGATCACTTGGAAGGGATCCTAATTTTTCCGTTGCGCATATGCCATTTGGCATAAAGAATTCCCTACATAGCCGTGGAATAGTCGATATCCGGATCGCTAGTTTTTGTGTCTATTTCGGGATCCAAGTATTATTTAGCCACAAACATATTTGTATAGTGCTCATAAGTGAAAAACAAATACAAACATGTAACATATAAAAATTAGAGAATCGATATACCTCTCGATCTTCTAATGTATGACCTTCCTCCTTTCGGACGTCGTGTAGGCGACGATCTACCAAAAGTTGAAGCGCCTAGAATGCAAATCTTCCTTTCTTTCTCTTCGAAAGAAAGAAGAAGAATAGAAACAAGGATCATCTCCTTCCTATAGCCAACCAACAAGCAACAAGGAGAATGCTTGCCACCGGCCAAAAAGGAGAACGAGATAATGGTGGAAACCGGCCAAGACACCAAGGGAAACCCCTAAGTCTTGTTTCCACCACCCAAGGAGAAGGAGAATAGGATCTTTGGACACCATCCAAGGGCTGGAAAGAC
Organism: Wurfbainia villosa; assembly: GCA_025175895.1. Lineage (NCBI taxonomy): Eukaryota > Viridiplantae > Streptophyta > Magnoliopsida > Zingiberales > Zingiberaceae > Wurfbainia > Wurfbainia villosa. The sequence goes on from CM045995.1 coordinate 33,525,464, forward strand.
GGATGTGGGCGCCGGCCACCAAGGGAAAGGAAGAAGAAAGCAAACGACTTCCTTATTTGGTGCCACCCAAGACTCCTAAACCCTTAGCTTCCAAACCCTAATCCTAGCTCTCCTAATGGCCGACCATGGAAGTGGGGAAGAAGATTAGGATGAGCACTGGCCAAGGTAGAGGGAAGAAGGGAGGAACTGGCCAAACCTTAGGAAGAAGAAGATAAACCTCCTCCACTTGTTGCCGCCCACCCCTTGCTCCCAAAACCCTAGCCACCCAAACCTAATCCTAAACCAACTAGGATTCCTAGCCTCCAAACAAAGCAAACCCTTATCCCCTTAAGCCATCATCCATCTTGCCACCCACTTTATGATCTCTATTTATAGAGTTGAGCCCAAGCCATGATTTAATATCCTCTATTGGTTCTTGGTATTTAATCTCAACCGTCGGATCTAGAGATTAAATCTCAACCGTCGGATCTAGAGATTTAATCTCTACCTTTGGATCTAGAGTTTTGTTTTCATCCATTGAATCTAAGCTTCATGATGTGTTAATAGGCTACATTAGGGACCATGAGGTGGAGTTGGATCTTGGCCACCCATGGATCAAGCCCACATAAAGTCCGATCCACTAATGATAATCCAATCCACTAAAGGATCATCATCAATCTACCTCACCATCCCCCATATGATAATATGGGCTCTATAAATTATTTATACAATTTCTCCTCATGTTTAAGATCTCGAATGTCCGTTGATTAATTAATTTACTGACCATTAATTAATCAACATCTAACTCCATGAGTAGTACCACTCAACCTTTTCATCAAGCTGGACCAAGTCCACCTGCAGGGTTTACATGATGAACCTTATGAGCTCCTCAAGGGGACATCATCATCCTAATATATAGGACACAGTTTCCTCCTATAATCAATGACACACCATATAAATAATATCATCTCCCAACTTACCGAGCCTATCAATTTAATCTATAAATCTCGCCCATTAGTAAATCAAAGAGATGAATACTAAGTATATGTGCCTGTTATTATATCGGGATTAAGAGCTTGTACATAATAATATCTGAGGTCCGATTCGATTATGTAGTCAGCAATAAATCGAATCACCTCTAAGTCGGTCCTGCTCAATACACACAAAGTGCACTAGTGTGATTCTATAGTTAAGACAAACCAATACCAAATCATACTACAACCCTTCCGATGGTTTGTCCAAAGCTATCTCGGTTGTGAGCCTTTACTTATACTTTACAAGGAGCCGATAACATGATCTCCCATGTGACACCACACACCTTGTTATCTACAATGTAATGTTTTAGACAATATTGCATAACCATACAAACATGCAAACAATGATCATGTGTTTCTTATTTCAAAAAAAGATGTTAGTACAAAAGATAGACTTTTCAGTATACATCTCTACAATCTCCCAGTTATACTAAAAGACTATGCTGTCCTCATACTGCCATACATCTGATTCCCCTTCCCTCCACATGCCTATCAAAGCACTCGCTAGAAGGGCCTTAGTGAAAGGGTCTACCAGGTCATCCTCTAATGCAATCTAGGCGACAGCAACTTCTACCTCCTTTACGATTTCTCGTATGAGGTGGTACTTGCGCTCTATGTGTTTATTTGCCTTATGAGCTCGTGTTTCCTTCAAGTTTGCTACTGCACCATTATTATCACAATAAATTGTGATAGTACTCGGCAAACCAGGAATCACATCCAAGTCCATCAAGAAGTTCCTGAGTCACACAGCTTCTTTGGCCGCCTCAGAGGCCGCCACATACTCAACTTCCATGGTAGAGTCCGCCAAACATTTCTGCTTGACACTCCTCCATACAATGGCTCCACCTCCCAAAGTAAACACAAAACCAGAGGTAGACTTACTGTTAACCCAATCTAATTGGAAGTCAGAATCCGTGTAACCCACAGGGAGTAATTGGTCTGCCTGGTAAACTAGCATATAATCCCTAGTCCTTCAAAGGTACTTCAATATATGCTTTGCCGTAGTCCAATGTCCCTGCCCTAGATTACTCTGATATATGCTAACCATGCCCACGACAAAGCAGATATCTGGTCTCGTACATAGCATCGCATACATGAGGCTTCCTATTGCCCAAGAATAAGGAACCTCCTTCATCTCCTCTATCTCCTCAGATCTAGGACACATCTCCTTAGATAAAGGAACTCCATGCCTGAAAGGTAGAAAACCCTTCTTGGAGTTTTGCATGCTAAAATGATCCATAATCTTGTCTATGTATGAAGCTTGGGATAAGCACAACATCCTTTTTTTGCGATCCCTTATAACCTTGATCCCAAGGATGTGTCTCACCTCTCCCAAGTCCTTCATATCAAACTGTTTGGACAACCATACCCTTACATATGATAACACCTTGATATTGTTGCCAATCACCAAAATATTATCTACGTATAGTACAAGAAATACCACTGCGTTTCCGTCACATCTCTTGTATACACAAGACTCATCCGAACTTTGAATAAATCCATGATACTAGACTACCTCATCAAAGCGGATGTTCCAAGACCTCGAAGCTTGCTTCAATCCATAAATGGACCGATTAAGCTTACACACAAGATGCTCTTTGCCTTTAGAAACGAATCCCTCTGGTTGCTTCATATAGATGTTTTCCTCAAGACTTCCATTAAGGATAGCTGTCTTGACATCCATCTGCCACACCTCATAATCCATATGAGCTGCTATGCATAAGAGAATCCGGATAGACTTAAGCATGGCTACCGACGAAATGGTCTCCTCAAAATCGATACCCCCTTTCTGAGTATACCCCTTCGCAATAAGCCTCGCTTTGAAAGTCTCAACCTTCCCATCTATTCCTCTCTTTCTCCTGTAGATCCACTTGCATCCAATGGTTTTTACAACATCGGGTGGTTCTACTAGCTCCCAGACCTAATTTGAATCCATAGATTCAATCTCAGCAATCATTTCACTTTGCCAAGATACTGCATCTTTATCTTGAATTGCCTCGTCATATGTCCAGGGATCAGGTTCATGTTCGCCAGGGACCAAATCAGAAGATTCTTCCAAGAACATGAATCTATCAGGCTGTCTCACAACCCTCCCACTACGACGAGGTATCACCTGTGTATCCTCTGTGACGCGCGGTGCATTGACATGTGGTATATCGTCTTGTACCGGTGGTACTAAAGAAGTGACTTCCCCTTTTAACTCCTCCAGAACAATTTTACTCTTGGGCTTGTGTCTCATCACATAGTCTTCCTCTAGAAATCTGGCATACGTGTTAACGATCACCCTCTGATCTCTAGCACTATAAAACAAATCACCCTTCTTTCCTTTAGGATAGCCAACGAACATGCATACTTTTATACGAGGTTCCAACTTACCAACATCTGCCTTCAGCACGTGTGCTGGACTCCCCCATATCTGAATATGTCTTAGACTGGGCTTTCGCCCAGTTCACAATTCTGTGGGAGTAGAAGGCACTGATTTAGATGGAACTAAGTTAAGAATGTACACCGTTGTATCTAGAGCATATCCCCAGAACGAATCTGGCAACATAGAATAACTCATCATCAATCTAACCATCTCCATAAGAGTCATATTCCTTCGTTCTGCTACACCATTCTGCTGGGGTGTGCCAGGTGCAGACAATTGGGATTGATTCCCAGCCTCTGATAATTAGTTCCTAAACTCTCCCAAGAGGTACTCTCCACCACGATCAAATCGTAGTGTCATCGATATCTTGAATAATCATCTATGAAAGAGACGAAATATTCAAGACCATCTCTTTCCTGGATAGTCATAGGACCACACAAATCAGAATGAATCATTTCTAACACATCTTTGGCTCTATACCCCTTGGCCTTAAAAGGCCTCTTCGTCATTTTATCCTCCAAGCAAGATTCGCAGGTTGGGAGATCCTCCACCACTAATGAACCAAAAAGGTCCATCAGCTATCAACCTTTGAATTCTGCTTAGGTTAATATGACCAAGCCTAAGATGCCAATAGGTTAATATGACCAAGCCTAAGATTCCAAAGATATGTTTGGTTCATCTTCGAAGGTTCTTTTCTCTTATTGGAATTAGAAGATGAGTTATGAACTTTAATTTGCATCGTGGGAGATTTTGGTTCAAGTGTATACAAATTTCCTATCAATGTACCTGAATAGATATTCTCCATATTCCATTTTATAACAACTCTGTCATTAAAGGAAATAGAATATCCATCCATAAACAATTTAGAAACTGAAAATTAAATTCTTTCTAAATAAAGGTACATAAAGGGAATTTTTTAGAACCAAAGTTTTATTTTTCTCAAAAGATAAATAAAACTTCTCCCACTTCAATAGATGCCACCATTATGGCATTGCCCAAGTAAACGGTAATGTCTCCCTTAGCTCGTTGTCGGGTTTCCTAGAACCCCTGCAAAGTATTGCAGACATGATAAGAGGCTTTCGTATCTACACACCAGGTGCCGGTAGATAACACCGCTAACCACGTTTCAACGGCTAGACCAAAGGATATACCTTTGTTCTATTTCAGATTGGGACAGTCCTTCTTCCAATGTCCATCCCACTTGCAAGTGAAGTACTTGCCTTTCGGCTTCTTCACTCCTCCCTGAGATCCTCCTACCAGCTTTGCTCCACCTTGTTTCTTCTTCTTCTTTCCTTTCGGCTTAGAAGTAGAAACCTTCTGAGCTACCATGGCCTAAGGACACTCTTCGAAGAGTGCATACTTGTACTCCTTAGCAGATAAGACAATATCTAGATTATTTTCCAATCATCATAATTATGTACAGTAAGTTTATTTTCCTTTAGTATCATAGCAAGTGGACTGAAAGTCAATTTTGAAAATCCTAAAAATCACATAGATCATTACTGTAGATTTCAAAAAATTATTGATTCCTCAAACAATAAAATTTCAAAATCAACCAACACCTCAAAACACCGATAATATCGTATGCCACGATAGTGTGGACGTATACGAATTCTACATTTGTAAGAGGAGGTTTTACCCATTAATTTTACTATCTTGTCAACCGAACTTTTTGACAAGTAAAATTAATAGTTGGTTTCTCTTCGGCACTACAAAGAAAAGCAGTGACTCCGATGGGGAGGATACTTATATTTGTATCTAAGTGTTCACCATTACTCGGTACCGAGGTAATTATCTCGGGTTTGTTGGGAATCGATTGGCCGGCTAGAGGGGGGTGAATAGCCCTCGTTCGTTGGATGCCGTATTTTATTCGTCTACGAAAATGTTAGCGCAAGCGGAAGCAATAAACTAAGACAAGCAAATAGAAATAAAACAAAGACAATACAAACACAGAGATGTAACGTGGTTCACGGCTACGCCGCTAATCCACGGTCTGATTCGTCCACGGTGAATCACTCCGCAATCTATCCACTAGATCTCTCCTTTGCACAAAGCTAGGTGGAGGTAACCTCTTTACAACAACACTCCTCTTACAAATATAATAAAAATAAGCTTGGGTAAGAGGATGGAAAGCTTTAGGGAACTTTGGGAGAGTGTTAGAGTATATGCATTAGCCTCCCAAAGCCTTACACCCTTCCTTTTTATAGAGGAAGAGGGTTTCTTCCCGTTGACAAAGGATCAGTCGACTGATGGCACCCATCAGTCGACTGGTGCTGTAGCCGTTGCCCAATAACGACCGCTTTCCACGTTGAATTCCATCCAACGGTATTGGCATCAGTCGACTGATGGCACCCATCAGTCGACTGATGTCAACCAGTCGAGTCCTCAATGAGGTCGACTCCATTATGTGCCCGTGCATAGTGACAATGATCGCCGTCGGGCGATCGATCGAGCTATCGATCGACTTCCCATGGCGGTCGGTGATCAACTTGATTCGACCACATTAGACGATCGATCGAACCATCGATTAGGCGATCATTGCCATGACATGGCGGATCGTGCCGGGAAAAACCATCCGACACTTGGCCAAATGACCAAGTTTCACCTAAGAGCTACCCTTCCCGCGTTATAAACGCTCACTCTCATCCCTCAGAGTCCCTCGCCTTCGAAGTTCTCTTCGTTCGCGGCCACGTCCCTCGGCAGCATCAGGCGCACGACTCTGCAATGCTCCTTCGCGTCTCTTGCCTCGAAGTCTACTTCCTCCGGCTTCACTCCAAGCTCCTCGTCCGGCGGTCCCTCGAATGCTCCAAGCGCACGGCTTCCGCAAAGCTATCCTTCACCGACTCAAGGCACGAGTCATGAGATGTGAAACTCGCCATGGCTCCATGTGCGAATTACTAAGTCCTGCACGACTTCAACGCACATATCAAATCAACATATCAAAGTAACTTAAACCCTTTGCCACACCATCAAAACCATATTACGGCAAGAGATTGCCCTAACAATCTCCCTCTTTTTGATGTGTGGCAATCCGTTTAAGTTAGGTAAAAACATTTGATATAAATTTTAAGGTAAAGAAAGCATGTAAATATTAACATGATATAGCAACATGCAACTCCCCCTTAATCCATGAAACTCTCTATGTAAATTTCTCCCCCTTTTATAATTAACTTAAACATAATATTTTCTCCCCCTTTGACACCATCAAAAAGATTAACACTAAGTTAAAAACACATGGCATCAAGTCTAATAGAAAGAAAATACCACAAGTTGATTTAAAATCGAATTGACCTTTCTCGATATTGAGGCCATCGATCGGTTCGAGATACGGTCATTGCACGTGAATTCGGGATTTTCTGATTTCTGGATTGAATTTCAGAAATGCATTAAAAATTCCAAAAAATTCGAAAAATCACAAAATTTGGGGAACACATTTCTTTTAAGTATATCTATCAGTGAAAAATATGTTTCCAAGAAAAATTATTATATTTCCGCATGTTTGCCAAAAATCCAAATGCTTTAAAAACTACTAGGTTTTTGATCATAAGAGTATCCATTTTAACACCTAGTCTTGCATCCAATTGTTTCAAAACATGAATACATATATTTTAAAGTAAGAAATTGTTTTGAAAACATATGAAATATCCAACCATGATCTTTGGGAAATATGTCTATGAATTAAACATAAGCCTTCCCCATGATTGGTCTATTATTGCTATTTTGATACTTTAAATGACCATCTAAATGCCATAGGCATTAGTGGACATTTGTATCATCCTAACATCTCACTCATGCTAAGTTTTCAATCAAGGTAGCCTATGGTGAGTGTGAGATGCATCCTAGGGGGTATTTGTATATACTTAACCAATATATTCATGCAATTATATCATGATTAAGTATCAACCTAATAACCCTCATGATCATAAAGACATATATGAATGAATTCTACATTATGATCATGAAACTCATGTATTCATCAAATTATAATCATGCATTAGGTATTATTATTATGATAATAAACAAAGTATTACCTAAAGCATGATTCAAACCTATTTCTCATGATAACGTGCCAAATTTCAAAAACATAAATCATGATTGCAAATATATATAGGAATTACATCAATCATCATGATTTAAGCATTATTATCTATTTATGGGTACGTTATCATCACCCAACACTATCTAAAAAATGTTGTCCCGTCATCCTAAGTCAACCAAAATATGATATAGGCTAGGTCCATGTGGTTGACTACCCTAGGGTTATTCTAACCCTTAAGGATGGATTTTGGAACCCAAAATATGTTCTTTCCTATTGGGTTCACTAGGTATTCCTTGGGGATCTACTTCCTAGCTATTACTTTCTTTTTATCTTGTCCCCTAGCAATTAGGCATTTGTAGGCCTTTTCATTTTTCTTTTCCTTATATCCTAGGCCTTTTTTGTTAAAACTTGCTCTTTGGCTCCCTATGATCATATTTAATGTGTTGGAGCCAATTGTGAATTTCTCTAGGGCTTTGGTTAAATAATCTACCTTTTCCCTTAATGCCCTATTTTCCTCTATGCATGCATCATTAACATCCAAAGGCATATAGTCATGTGAGCATGCATCATCATGGCAAGAAGAAACATTATCATTTAAGCATGCTTTTTCTAGTTTTTGTTCTAAATCCTTAATTTGATTAAGCATGCTTTTATTTTTATTTTTCATTCCAAATAAGTCCTTAGTTAAACTAGAAATTATGGAAACTATTTTCTTAGGAGAGGCATTCGTTACCATAGTTTCCATGTCCTCTTCTTCTTCTTCGGATGAGGAGGATGTAGAAGCTCCCCCTTCATTTGATCTCTCCCCACTTGTGCTTGATTCTTCATTTGAGGTGGAGGAGCAATCCGAGTCATGAAGAGCCATTAGTGCTAGGTTGGAGTAGACGTGCTCTTCTTCTTCGGATGAGGATGAAGAGGCAAGGTCATCCCATGTCTTGGCTTTGAGTGCCATGGCCTTCCCTTTTCCTTTTGCCTTCTTTTCTTCTTCCTTTTTCTTGCTCCCTTTCTTCTTCCTCTTTTCTTCTTTCTTTTTCTTCTCTTCCTTGCTCTTGTTTAAGAGGGGACAATTATCCCTTATATGTCCCTCTCCTTGGCAATTATAGCATATGACCTTCCCCCTCGGTCTTCTATTCCTATCATGAGATTTATCAAATCTAAAATTCTTAAATGCACGTCTTACCTTCCTCACCATGTAGGCTTCTTCCGTGCTATCTATGTAGGAGGTAGAGGCTTCATCGGATGAGGAGGAGGGGATCTCTATCTTCTTCTTCCCCTTATTTGCCATCAAAGCTACTCCTCTTGAGGGTTGAATTCTAGGCTCTTCTTGTATTCCTTCTAGCCTAGTTTCATGAAGCTCCATTGTTGAGAAGAATTCCTCCAAGGTACTTACTTCCAAGTTCTTGGAGATGTAAAATGAGTCCACCATGGAGCTCCAATTTGAGGACCGGGGAAAGGCATCTATGGCTTTCATTACCATATCCCAGTTTGATAGCTTCTCACCTACACTTGTTAGCCCAATTAATATTTCTTTAATTCTAGAATGTAGGGAAGTTACCTTTTCTCCCTTTTCAAGCTTAATATTTGATAGTTGGGGGCGGAGGAGATCTCTTCTCGCTAGCTTGGCTTCCGAAGTGCCTTCATGAAGTTCAACCAATCTCTCCCACATCTCTTTGGCGCTAGCACACTCTCCTATCCTATTGACTTCTTGTTGAGGGAGGACATTGTATAGATGGTGCTTGGCCTTTGAATTTGCCAAGTATTCTTCTCTTTGCCTCTTGCTCCACCTAGATTTCTCCAATGGCTCCCCATTTTCATTCCTAGGCAACTCGAAACCGTTTTCCATTATTAAAAGGATTTCAAAGTCGGTTTCGAAGAATACCTCCATTCTCTTTTTCCACCAAGAGAATTCGCCGTCGAACTTCGGTGGATGGATGTTTGAGCCGGCCATTTTGAAAATTGCTTGTTGTCGCGGTTAGTCCTTGACAAGCTTTCCTTGGCTCTGATACCACTTGTTGGGAATCGATTGGCCGGCTAGAGGGGGGTGAATAGCCCTCGTTCGTTGGATGCCGTATTTTGCTCGTCTCAACAGCGTTAGCAGTGAAGAAATAAACTAAGACAAGCAAATAGAAATAAAACAAAGACAATACAAACACGGAGATGTAACGTGGTTCATGGCTACGCTGCTAATCCACGGTCCGATTCGTCCACGGTGAATCACTCCGCAATCTATCCACTAGATCTCTCCTTTGCACAAAGCTAGGTGGAGATAACCTCTTTACAACAACACTCCTCTTACAAATATAATGAAAATAAGCTTGGGTAAGAGGATGGAAAGCTTTAGGGAACTTTGGGAGAGTGTTAGAGTATATGCATTAGCCTCCCAAAGCCTTACCCCCTTCCTTTTTATAGAGGAAGAGGGTTTCTTCCGTTGACAGGATCGCTGATGGCACCCATCATCTAGTCGTGCCAATAACGACCGCTTTCCACGTTGGATTCCATCCAACGGTATTGGCATCAGTCGACTGATGGCACCCATCAGTCGACTGATGTCAACCAGTCGAGTCCTCAACGAGGTCGACTCCATTCTGTGCCCGTGCGGTGACAATAATCACTGTCCTGTCGATCGACGCGGTTATACCAGCTATCGGGCAATGATCGATCAACTTGATTCACCACATTAGACGGTCGATCGAACCATCGACTCGTACCGGCGATCGCCATGACATGGCAATGATCGCGTGCCGGGAAAAACCATCCGACACTTGGCCAAATGGCCAAGTTTCACCTAAGAGCTACCCTTCCCGAGTTACAATCGCTCACTCTCATCCCTTGGAGTCCCTCGCCTTCGAAGTTCTCTTCGTTCGCCGCCACGTCCCTCGGCAGCATCAGGCGCACGGCTCTGCAATACTCCTTCGCGTCTCTTGCCTCGAAGTCTACTTCCTCCGGCTTCACTCCAAGCTCCTCGTCCGGCGGTCCCTCGGATGCTCCAAGCGCATGGCTTCCGCAAAGCTATCCTTCACCGACTCAAGGCACGAGTCATGAGATGTGAAACTCGCGATGGCTCCATGTGCGAATTACTAAGTTCTGCATGACTTCAACGCACATATCAAATCAACATATCAAACTAACTTAAACCCTTTGCCACACCATCAAAACCATATTACGGTAAGAGATTGCCCTAACAGGGTTATGTGCCTTCCGATGGGGAAGTACACACGCTCCTTAACAATTTCCTATAACCATATTCGACCTTGTGATCTGCAAACAAACTCATCCGATGGGGAGGAAGGCACTCAGAGCCGACACGCAAGTTTGCTTGCATCACATGTCAAATCGTAATGGAGGCTGTGGGAATTTATAAAAATTTCCCTCTCCCACTTACTAATTTTAAATTGAGAAATTTTCCTAGCCTACGACATGCATATCAAACAAAAAGCAATAAATATGAAAAATAAATTATTTTCCAACTATTATGGCTTTTGTCTTCAATATGTCTCTCGTCGCAACGCCATCTCGTCCGCTCCTCCTACGCCATATACATGCCATCCGGAGATCCGAGGCGAGATTAAAACCTATTTTAATTTACATCCATTGATCCTATACTCCACGAGGGAGTGTACATGAAATCTGGATCGAAAGTAAAGTAAAATAAAGAGTGGATAAGAATGCCGTATCTAATTTATAAAAAATCAAATACTAGCCTCGTCAACCCCGAGGATTCAACAAAATATACACATACAATCACTTACACACATATGGTCATAATAGATGGATCTTATGCCTGCAACCAAAGAGTTAAACTACGCATATCCTACTATTATCCGGCACATATAATATATGAAAAGTGCATAAAAAATTAACCGAATCCTAAACACACAAAACTGGAAACCTTGGCTCTGATACCAATTGAAGGTTTTGCCTGGAAGCTTTGATACCAATTGAAGGGTTTTGCTTATCGAGTCCGTGAGGGGAAACTTCGCTTCCCACTTCACCTCGGTAGCTTGTTCATGGCGATCCCATCGATGTCCCCGGATTAAAAAAATTAATCCTAGACAAAAGGGATTGCCCAAACAACCAAGTCATCATCGTGTTATTCGTTTAGAGAGGTCACATGAACAAACTCGTTGTTCAAGCGACCAACCTCTATTCTACGAGTAGCCGCGGAATAGACGATATTCGGATCGCCGGTTTTTGTGTCTATGTTCGAGATCAAAGTATTATTTAGCAACAAACAGATTTATATCATGCACTTAATAAAAAAAAAATACAAACATTTAACATATAAAAATTAGAGAATCGATATACCTCTCGATTTTCTATTGTATGACCTTCCTCCTTTCGGACGTCGTGTTGGCGACGATCTACCAAAAGTTGAAGCTCCTATATCGCAAATCTTTCTTCCTTGCTCTTCCAAAGCAAGAGGAAGAATAGAAACAAGGCTCATCTCCTTCCTATAGCCAACCAACAAGCAACAAGGAGAATGCTTGCCGCCGGCCAACAAGGAGAAGGAGATAATGGTGGAAACCGGCCAAGACACCCTAAGTCTTGTTTCCACGACCCAAGGAGAAGAAGAATAGGACCTTTGGATGCTGGCCAAGGGCTTGAAAGAGGGTTGTGGGCTCCGACCACCAAGGGAAAGGAAGAAGAAAGCAAACTACTTCCTTATTTGGTGCCACCCATGCCTCCAAAACCCTAAGCTTCCAAACCGTAATCCTAGCTCTCCTAATGGCCATCCATGGAAGTGGGGAAGAAGATTAGGATGAGCACCGGCCAAGGTAGAGGGAAGAAGGGAGGAACCTGCCAAACCTTAGGAAGAAGAAGATAAACCTCCTCCACTTGTTGCCGCCCACCCCTAGCTCCTAAACCCCTAGCCACCCAAACCTAATCCTAAACTAACTAGGATTCCTAGCCTCCAAAGGAAGCAAACCCTAATCCCCTTAAGCCATCATCCATCTTGCCGCCCACTTTATGATCTCTATTTATAGAGTTGGGCCCAAGCCATGATTTAATCTCCTCCATTGGTTCTAGGGATTTAATCTCAATCGTCGGATCAAAAGATTTAATCTCAACCGTCGGATCTAGAGATTTAATCTCTACCTTTGGATCTAGAGTTTTGTTTTCATCCATTGGATCTAAGTTTCATGAGGTGTTAATAGGCAACATTAGGGACCATGAGGAGGAGTTGGATCTTGGCCACCCATAGATCAAGCCCACATAAACTCCGATCCACTAATGATAATCCAATCCACTAAAGGATCATCATCGATCTACCTCACCAACCCCCATATGATAATATGGGCTCCATATATTATTTGTACATTTTCTCCCAGTGTTTAAGATCTCGAATGTCCATCGATTAATTAATTTACTGACCATTAATTAATCAACATCTAACTTCATGAGTAGTACCACTCAACCTTTTCATCATGCCGGACCAAGTCTACCTGCAGGGTTTACATGATGAACCTTATGAGCTCCTCAAGGCGACATCATCATCCTAATATATAGGACACGGTTTTCTCCTATAATCAACGACACAACATTTAAATAATATAATCTCCCAACTTACCGAGCCTATCGATTTAATCTATAAATCTCGCCCATTGGTAAATCAAAGAGATGAATACTAAGTATATGTGTCCGTTATTATATCAGGATTAAGAGCATGTACATAATAATATCTGAGGTCCGATTTGATTATGTAGTCAGCAATAAATCGAATCACCTTTAAGTCGGTCCTGCTCAATACACACAAAGTGCACTAGTGTGATTCTATAGTCAAGAAAACCAATACCAAATCACACTACAACCCTTCCGATGGTTCGTCCAAAGCCACCTCGGTTGTGAGCCTTTACTTATACTTTACAAGGAGCCGATAACATGATCTCCCGTGTGACACCACATACCATGTTATATACAATGTAATGTATTAGACAATATTGCATAACCATATAAATATGCAAACAATGATCATGTAATTCTTATTTCAAAATAAAGATGTTCATACAAAAGATAGACTTTTCAGTATACATCCCTAAAGGAGGCTTCATCATCTGATCGTGGTGGCGAGTGTAGGGAGGTATACTGAAATGTCTACTTTTTGTATGAACAACTTTATTTTGAAATAAGAATCACATGTTCATTGTTTGCATGTTGATATTTATGCAATATTGTCCAATAAATTACATTGTAGATAACATGGTGTGTGGTGTCACACGGGAGATTATGTTATCGGCTCCTTGTAAAGTATAAGTAAAGGTTCACAACCGAGATGACTTTGGACAAACCATCGGAATGGTTGTAGTGTGACTTGGTATTGGTTTGTGTTGACCATAAAATCACACTAGTGCACTTTGTGTGTATTGATCAGGACCGACTTAGAGGTGATTCGATTTATTACTGACTACATAATCGAATCGGACCTCAGATATGATTTAGTACATGCTCCTAATCCCGATATAATAACGGGAACATATACTTAGTATTCATCTCTTTGATTTATCAATGGGCGAGATTTATAGATTAAATCGATAGACTCGGTAAGTTGGAGATGATATTATTTATATGGTGTGTCGTTGATTAGAGGAGGAAACCATGTCCTATATATTAGGATGATGATGTCCCCTTGAGGAGCTCATAAGGTTCATCATGTAAACTCTGCGGTGGACTTGGTACGGCATGATGAAAAGGTTGAGTGGTACTACTCATGGAGTTAGATGTTGATTAATTAATGGTCACTAAATTAATTAATCGACGGACATTCGAGATCTTAAACATGGGGAGAAAATGTACAAATAATATATGGAGCCCATATTAACTTATGGGGGTTGGTGAGGTAGATCAATGATAATCCTTTAGTGGATTGGATAATCATTAATGGATCAGACTTTATGTGGGCTTGATCCATGGGTGGCCAAGATCCAACTCCTCCTTAGGTTCCCTATTGTAGCCTATTATGACCTCATGATGCTTAGATCAAATGGATAGAAACAAAACTCTAGATCCAATGGTAGAGATTAAATCTCTACATCCGACGGTTGAGATTAAATCTCTAGATCCGACGGTTGAGATTAAATCCCAAGAACCAATGGAGAAGATTAAATCATGGATTATCCCTAACTTTATAAAAGGATCTTGAGGGGTTGGCGTGCAAGAAAAATCAAGAGAGGCTTAGGTTTTGGATTTGGCGGCAAAGCTAGGGTTAGGGTTTTGGAGGAGGTGGTGGCACCAAATAAGGAAGGTAATCCCTTTCTTCTTCTTCCTTCAAGGTGGCTAGCGTCCAGCTTGTTCTCCTAGCCCTTTTCCAGCCTTTGGCCAGTGGCCAAAGACTCTCTTCTCTTCTCCTTGAGAGGTGGAAACAAGACTTAGGGGTCTCCCTTGGTGTCTTGGTTGTTTTCCATCATCATCCCCTCCTCCTAGTTGGCCGGCGGCAAGGATCCCTTTTGTTCCTTGTTGGTTTATTTTAGGAAGGTGAAGAACCTTGTTTCTATTCTTCCTCTTGCTTTGGAAGAGAAAGGAAGGAAGATTTGCGATCTTGCAGCTTCAACTTTTGGTAGATCGTCACCCACACGACATCCGAAAGGAGAAGGGTCATACATTAGAAGATCGAGAGGTATATCGATTCTTTAATTTTTATATGTTACATGTTTGTATTTGTTTTTCAATTATGAGCATGATATAAATCTGTTTGTGGCTAAATAAAACTTGGATCCCGATCATAAATACAAAAATCAGCGATCCGTACATCGTCTATTCTGCGACTACTCGTAGAATAGAGGATGGTCGCTTGAACAACGAGTTTGTTCAAGTGACCTCTCTAAATGAATAGTACGATGATGACTTGGTTGTTTGGGGAATCCCTTTTGTCTAGGATTAATTTTTTTTTAATCCGGGGACATCGATGGGATCGCCATGAACAAGCGACCGAGGTGAAGTGGGAAGCGAAGTTTCCCCTCACGAACTCGATAAGCAAAAACCTTCAATTGGTATTAGAGCCAAGGTTTCCGGTTTTGTGTGTTTAAGATTTGGTTAATTTTTATCCACTTTTCATATATTATATGTGCCGGATAATAGTAGGATATGCGTAGTTTAACTCTTTGGTTGCAAGCATAAGATCCGACTATTATGGCCATATGTGTGTATGTGATTGTATGTGTATATTTTGTTGAATCCTCGGGGTTGACGAGGCTAGTATTTGATTTTTTGTAAATTAGATACGACATTGTTTAGCCTCTCTTTATTTTATTTTACTTTCGATCTAGATTTCATGTACACTCCCTCTAGGAGTATAGGATCGATGGATGTAAATTAAAATAGGTTTTAGTCTCGGTGCGGATCTCCGGATGGCTCGTACATGGCGTAGGAGGAGGGGACGAGATGGCTATGCGACGGGAGACATATTGAAGACAAAAGCCATAATAGTCAGAAAATAATTTATTTTTCATATTTATTGCTTTTTGTTTGATATGCATGTCGTAGGCTAGGAAAATTCCTCATTTTTAAATTACTAAGTGGGAGAGGGAATTTTTTTTTTAAATTCCCACGACCTCCATTACAATTTGACAAGTGATGCAAACAAACTTGTGAGTCAGCTCTGAGTGCTTTCCTCCCCATCGGATGAGTTTGTTTGCGGATCACAAGGTCAAATATGGTTATAGGGAATTATCAAGGAGCGTGTGCACTTCCCCATCGTAAGGCACATAACCCGAGATAATTACCTTGGTACCGAGTAATGGTGAACACTTAGATACAAATATAAGTATCCTCCCCATCGGAGTAACTTCTTTTATTTGTAGGACCAAAGAGGAACCAACTATTAATTTTACTTGTCAAAAAGTTAGGTTGACAAGATAGTAATATTAATGGGTAAAACCTCCTCTTACAAATGTAGAATTCGTATACATCCACACTATCGTGGCATACGACATTCTCGGTGTTTTGAGGTGTTGGTTAATTTTAAAATTGTATTGTTTGAGGAATCAATAATTTTTTGAAATCTAATGTTTTGATTTATGTGATTCTTAGGTTTTCTTTCAAAATGACTTTCAACCCACTTGCTGTGATACTGAAAGAGAACAAACTTACTGGACCCAACTATATTGATTGGAAGAGGAATCTAGACATTGTCTTGACTGCTGAGGAATACAAATATGTACTCCTCGAAGAGTGCCCTCCCAAGCCTGCAGATGATTCTGGGGAAAAGAAGAGAGAGAGCTATAAGAAGTGGGTCAAGGCCGATGAGATGGCGCGGTGTTACATTTTGGCATCTATGTCAAATGTACTACAACATCAGCATCAAGCCATGCCCACTGCTTATGATATGATGCTCAATCTCAAGGAACTTTTCGGATAGCATAATCGGGCTGCAAGGCAAGAAGCCATGAGAAACTTGATGATGACCTCTAAGATCGAGGGAACACCCGTAAGGGATCATGTTCTCAAGATGATGACTCATTTGAATGAGCTGGAGGTTCTTGGAGCTGAGATCAATGGGGAAACCCAAGTCGATATCATACTCCAGTCTCTACCTAGGAGTTTTGAGCAGTTTCGCCTGAACTACAACATGAACAAGAGGTTGTATTCGTTGGCGGAACTTCTGACAGAACTCAAGGTGACAGAGGGACTATTTCATCAGAGTGCTCAGGTGCATGCCGTGGTGACCCAAAAGGTTTCTACTTCTAAGCCGAAAGGAAAGAAGAAGAAGAAACAAACTAGGGCAAAGGCGGTGGGAGGTACTCAGGGAGGAGTGAAGAAGCCAAAAGGCAAGTGCTTCACTTGTAAGCAGACTGGACACTGGAAGAAGGAATGCCCCAACCGCAAGAACAAAGGTATATCTTTTTGTCTAGTCGTTGAAACATGTTTAGCGGTGTTATCTACGGCACTGTGTGTAGATATGGAGTTATCGTGTCACGCTCGCCTTTCTGGACCCGGAATCCGAAGTAGGTGACGCAATCGCATACATACATTACATACAGCGGAAGACTTTATACATACTTCTTAATTCTTACAGCGGAAGACTTTAGACCTATTTTTTTTTCTTTTAAAACATAAACATGCATTGACATATATATATACATATATATATATATATACTTCTTCTTTTTAACATAGAGTATGCTTCATAACATGTATAGATACTTCTTCTTACTTCTTCTTTACTTCTTCTTATCAACATAGAGCATGCATCATATATATAGATACTTAGTGCTTAGTTCAGGTTCATAAACATCATCGTCATAAGGAGACATAAGTAAGGACATCCATAGACATCATCATCATAGGTAAACATATATATATAGACCTAACGGATCCTCTCCACCATGCCACTACCACACACATTTGGCCCCTCCTGCTGCTCCCTTTAGTTTATCCATCCCTTACCCTTATCTGCAGTACGAGGGAAAGATAAACTATAAGCACATAGGCTTAGTAAGATCCTGTCCTACTCACAAAAACCATACATCGACATTAATCATGTCATGTAACATTCATAACATATAAGCAATATAACATGTAACATACATGGCGTAATCAACTTAACATGTGGCATAAGTAACGTGAGTAAACATAACATGTATCATCCATAACATGGCAGCATAACATGTATCAACTATAACATAGCAGCATATCATGTAAATATATGACTTAATTAAACATAACATATAACATACGTAACATAGCAAATCATCATAACATACAACATATATGTATGACATATCAAACCTATCATACATCATATGTAACATAGTGGCATAAACATGGCATATCAAACATAACATACATCATATGTAACATGGGGGCATAAACATGGCATATCAAACATAACCTACATCATATGTAACATAGTGACATAAACATGGCATATCAACATAACATGCATCATATTTAGCATAGAGACATAAACATGGCATATCAAACATAACATACATCATATGTAACATATCAACATGGCATGTGAACATAACAATCTAATCATGTAACATATGCAAGATGCTTTTGAAAACATATATTATAGGTATGTAAATATAAATCTCAAAATATTTGGGCCCGACATTGTACCACTTCTTCATTATCATAGCGCGCATCCCTAAATAGGCCCGAGGTAGCAAGTCTCGAACCTAATAGGTTACTAGGCCCGATCTTAGTCCGTCGACCTAGGGCAATCGTCATAGCATAGAAGCCCATCCTAAGCTCGAGTCTTACTCCATCGACCTAGGGCATCTTGGAGCCCATCCCGTACTAGGCCCGAGTCTTATTCCATCGACCTAGGGGCAATCATACATAGAAGCCCATCCTAGGCCCGAGTCTTATTCCATCGACCTAGGGCATCTAAGGAGCCCATCCCTTCTTGGACCTTGTTAAGGTCTTGGTACAAGCCATGCAGAAGGTAAAAATACTTATATGCTTATTTTATAACATAGCTTATTTCATTTTGCAAACATAGCATACTTCATTTCATAACACATCATGCTTCCCTTCATGAACATATCATCTTTCATTTCGTAAACATACCATTCTTCATTTCATAACATATCATTCTTCATTTCATCATCATGTCATATTCATGTCGTGAACATATCATTTTGTTTCATTTCATAATCTTATCTTTTTCCATTTCATAACATATTTTAAACATCGCATACACATAGACATGGCATAAGGCATGGCATCCATTCACCCAACATAAAACACATGTTAGCCTATTTATTTAACTTAACAACAACTTCATATGCACATAAGACTTGAATTAACCTAAGGCATGTTATCTTCATCTAGCATTAATTAATATCACAAGTCAACATGCATTCACCTAACATAAAACACATGTTAGCTTATTCATTTAACTTAACACAACTTCATATGCACATAAGACTTGAATTAACCTAAGGCATGTTATCTTCATCTAGCATTAATTAATATCACAAGTCAACATGCATTCACCCAACATAAAACACATGTTAGCCTATTCATTTAACTTAACAACAACTTCATATGCACATAAGACTTGAATTAACCTAAGGCATGTTATCTTCATCTAGCATTAATTAATATCACAAGTCAACATGCATTCACCCAACATAAAACACATGTTAGCCTATTCATTTAACTTAACAACAACTTCATATGCACATAAGACCTGAATTAAAACTTCATCTAATCTCCAAAATGCATGATGGCCGAATGGTCCATAGGGGTGTCTAGGGCTATCCTTCATCCTAATTCATTTAACACAACCACAACTTCATTTGCACATAGAACATGAACTAGACTTCATTTAGTCACCCAAAATTCATGGTGGCCGAATGATCCATAGGGTTTTCTAGGGTTATCTTTTAACCTAATTCATTTAACATAACACAACAACTTCATTTGCATATAAAACAAGAACTAGACTTCATTTAATCACCCAAAAGTCATGGTGGCCGAATGATCCATAGGGTTTTCTAGGGTTATCTTTTAACCTAATTCATTTAACATAACTCAACAACTTCATTTGCATATAAAACAAGAACTAGACTTCATTTAATCACCCAAAACATAGGTTGGCCGAATGATCCATAGGGTTTTCTAGGGTTATCTTTTAACCTAATTCATTTAACATAGCAACAACTTCATTTGCAGATAAAACAAGAATTAAAACTCCATTTAGTCACCCAAAGCATAGGTTGGCCGAATGATCCATGTAGGGTTTTTAGGGTTAACCTTTAACCTAATTCATTTTAAATCCTAGCATCATCATATAGTTACAAGAAAACATAGCATGCAACTCATTGAAACCTAGAATCATGGCTTGGCCGAATAGGCTTTAGTGGCTATTAGGGCTAGCCTTTAACCTAATCCCTTTTTCCATGTTAACATCATCATCTACTTCCTAAACATAGCATACAACTTCATTGATAAAACAAAACCTATCTTGGCCGGATATAACATATAGGTTTCTTTTACAAACATCAAACGAAGCTACTCGTATGCAGGTGAGGGATACTTACATCCTTCGCTTTGCTTCTAGTGTGAGATAAACTAAGGAACACAAAACCTAGCCCTTGCTTCTTGCTTGAAAGAGTTTCGGCCAAGAGTGGAAATGGAGAGGAAATGGAGAGGAAGAGCTTTAGGATTTCGGTGAGAAGAAGAAGAGAAGTGGAGAAAGTGAAGTTGCTCACTCATGCCTCCTCATCCCCCCCTATTTATTCACCTAAAGAGTCCCTTAATCTCCCTTACACTTAACCATAATTTCCCTTATTCCTCTAATGATATAGTCCTATTGGACTTCTGGTTAGTGGGTGCATCTATAGGGCTTGGCTATCTCTAGAGGTTTAGGGTTCAATTCCTAGGCCTTGCACCCCTTTTTGGCTTATTTTTGAAAAGGCCCACATAAAGCCCATGATCATCAAGCCAAAAATTCTTGTAAAATTACTAGGAATTTTATGGGCGTTACACACTGATCATGTCTTCAATACTTTGCACGGGTTCCAGGAAACCAGACGACTGGCTGAGGGGGAGATTACCGTGTACTTGGGCGATGCCACGAAGGTGGCAGCTGTTGCAGTGGGAGATGTTCATTTATCTTTTGAGAAAAATAAACTTTTGGTTCTTATGAATTGCCTTTATGTACCCTTATTTAGAAAGAATTTAATGTTGGTTTCTAAATTATTTATGGATGGATATTCTATTTCTTTTAATGACAGAGTTGTTATAAGAAGGAATAGGGACATTAACTGTTCGGGTGCATTGATTGGAAATTTGTACACACTTGAACCAAAATCTCCCATGATGCATATTGAAATTAATAACTCATCTTCTAACTCATATAAGAGAAAAGAACCTTCGAAGATGAACCACACATATCTTTAGCATCTTAGGCTTGGTCACATTAACCTAAGCAGAATTCAAAGGTTGATAGATGATGGACCTTTTGGTTCATTAGTGGTGGAGGATCTCCCAACCTACAAATTTTACTTGGAGGGTAAGATGACCAAGAGGCCTTTTAAGGCCAAGGGGTATAGAGCCAAAGATGTGTTAGAATTGGTTCATTCTGATTTGTGTGGTCCTATGTCTATCCAGGTTAGAGGTGGTTTTGAGTATTTCGTCTCTTTTATAGACGATTACTCAAGATATGGATACATTTACCTGATGCGCCGCAAGTCTGAATGCTTTGACAAGTTCAAAGAATTCAAGGTTGATGTGGAGAAACGTCAAGGTAAAAGTATTAAGACACTACCATCTGATCGTGGTGATGAATACCTCTTGGGAGAGTTTAGAACTACTTATCAGAGGCTGGGATTCAATCCCAATTGACTGCACCTGGCACACCCTAGTAGAATGGTGTAGCAGAGCGAAGGAATAGGACTCTTATGGAGATGGTTAGATCGATGATGGGTTATTCTGAGTTGCCAGATTCGTTTGGGGGATATGCTCTAGATACGACGATGTACATTCTGAACTTGGTTTCATCTAAATCAGTGCATTCTACTCCCACACAGTTGTGGACTGGGCAAAAGCCTAGTATAAGATATATTCGGATATGGGGGAGTCCAACACATGTGCTTAAGGCATATGTTGGTAAGTTGGAATCTCGTACAGAAGTACGCTTGTTCGTTGGCTATAGGAACGAAGGGTGGTTTGTTTTATAGTCCTAGAGATCAGAGGGTGATCGTTAGCATGAACACCATATTTCTAGAGGAAGAATATGTGATGAGCCACAAGCCTAAGAGTAAAATTATTCTTGAGAATTAAAAGGGGAAGTAACTTCTTTAGTACCACCGGTAGAAGAGGATATACCACATGTCACTGCACCACATGTCACAGAGGATACACAGGTGATACGTCGTCATAGTGGGAGGGTTGTGAGACACCCTGATAGATTCATGTTCTTGGGAGAATCTTCTGATTTTGTCCCTGCCGAACATGAAACCGATCCCTGGACATATGACGAGGCAATCCAAGATAAAGATGCAGTATCTTGGCAAAGTGCAATGAATACTGAGATTTAATCTATGGATTCGAATCAGGTCTGGGAGCTAGTAGACCCACCCAATGGTGTAAAAACCATTGGATGCAAGTGGATCTACAAGAGAAAGAGAGGAATAGATGGGAAGGTTCAGACCTTCAAAGAGAGGCTTGTTGCGAAGGGGTATACTCAGAAAGAGGGTATCGATTATAAGGAGACCTTTTCGCCGGTAGCCATGCTTAAGTCTATCCGGATTCTCTTATGCATAGCAGCTCATATGGATTATGAGGTGTGACAAATGGATGTCAAGACAGCTTTCCTTAATGGAAGTCTTGAGGAAAATATGTATATGAAGAAACCAGAGGGATTCATTGCTAAGGGCAAAGAGCATCTTGTATGTAAGCTTAATCAGTCCATTTATGGATTGAAGCAAGCTTCGAGGTCTTGGAACATCCGCTTTGATGAGGTAATCCAGTCTTATGGATTTATTCGAATTCCGGATGAGTCTTGTGTATACAAGAGATGTGACGAAAATGTAATGGTATTTCTTGTACTATACGTAGATGACATTTTGTTGATTGGCACCAATATCAAGGTGTTATCCGACGTAAGGGTATGGTTGTCCAAATAGTTTGATATGAAGGACTTGGGAGAGGTGGGACACATCCTTTGGATCAAGGTTATAAGGGATCGCAGGAAAACGATGTTGTGCTTATCCCAAGCTTCATACATAGACACTATTTCAGGCATGGATCATTTTAGCATGCAGAACTCCAAGAAGGGTTTTCTACCTTTCAGGCATGGAGTTCCTTTATCTAAGGAGATGTGTCCTAGAGCATCTAAGGAGATAGAGGAGATGAAGGTGGTTCTTTATTCTTCGGCAGTAGGAAGCCTCATGTATGCGATGCTATGTACGAGACAAGATATCTGCTTTGCCATGGGCATGGTTAGCAGGTATCAGAGTAATCCAGGAGAGGGACATTGGACTGCGGTAAAGCATATATTGAAGTTCCTGACTAGGGATTATATGTTGGTTTACCGGGCAGACCTATTACTCCCTGTGGGTTACACGGATTCTGACTTCGAATCTGATAGGGATAACAGTAAGTCTACCTCAAGTTTTGTGTTTACTTTGGGAGGTGGAGTCATTGTATGGAGATGTGTCAAGCAGAAATGCATGGTGGACTCCACCATTGAAGCTGAGTATGTGGCAGCCTCTGAGGCGGCCAAAGAAGCTGTGTGGCTCAGGAACATTGTGATCGACTTGGATGTGATTCCTGGTTTGCCCAGAACTATCACAATTTATTGTGATAATAGTGGTGCAGTTGCAAACTCGAAGGAACCACGAGCCCATAAGGCTAGTAAACACATAGAGCGCAAGTACCACCTGATATGAGAAATCGTAAAGAGAGGAGAAGTTGTTGGGGCCAAGATTGCATCAGAGGATAACCTGGCAGATCCTTTCACTAAGGCCCTTCCGGCGAGAGCTTTTGATAGGCATGTGGAGGGAATGGGGATCAGAAGTATGGCAGTTTGAGGACAACATAGTCTTTTAGTATAAGTGGGAGATTGTAGGGATGTATATTGAAAAGTCTACTTTTTGTATGAACATCTTTATTTTAAAATAAGAATCACATGATCATTGTTTTCATGTTTATAGTTATGCAATATTGTCTAATATATTACATTATAGATAACATGGTGTGTGGTGTCACACGGGAGATCATGTTATCGGCTCCTTGTAATGTATAAGTAAAGGCTCACAACCGAGATGGCTTTGGACAAACCATCGAAATGGTTGTAGTGTGATTTTGTATTGGTTTGTCTTGACTATAGAATCACACTAGTGCACTTTGTGTGTATTGAGCAGGACCGACTTAGAGGTGATTCGATTTATTGCTGACTACATAATCGAATCGGACCTCAGATATTATTTAGTAAATGCTCTTGATCCCGATATAATAACGGACACATATACTTAGTATTCATCTCTTTGATTTACCAATGGGCGAGATTTATAAATTAAATCGATAGGCTCGATAAGTTGGGAGAAGATATTATTTATATGGTGTGGCGTTGATTATAGGAGGAAACCGTGTCCTATATATTAGAATGATGATGTCCCCTTGAGGAGCTCATAAGGTTCATCATGTAAACCCTGTAGGTGGACTTGGTCCGGCATGATGAAAAGATTTAGTGGTACTACTCATGGAGTTAGATGTTGATTAATTAATGGCCAGTAAATTAATTAATCGACAGACATTCGAGATCTTAAACATGGGGAGAAAATGTACAAATAATAAATGGAGGCCATATTAACTTATCGGGGTTGGTGAGGTAGATCAATGGTAATCCTTTAGTGGATTAGATTATCATTAATGGATCGAACTTTATGTGGGCTTGATCCATGGGTGGCCAAGATCCAACTCCCCCTCGTGGTCCCTAATGTAGACTATTAACACCTCATGAAGCTTAGATCCAATGGATAGAAACAAAAACCTAAATCCAATGGTAGAGATTAAATCTCTAGATTCGACGATTGAGATTAAATCTCTAGATCCGACGGTTGAGATTAAATCCCTAGAACCAATGAAGGAGATTAAATCATGGCATATCCCTAACTCTATAAAAGGAGCTTGAGGGGTTAGCGTACAAGAATAATCAAGAGAGGCTTAGGTGTTGGAGTTGGCGGCAAAGCTAGGTTTAGGGTTTTGGAGGAGGTGGCGGCACCAAATAAGTAAGGTAATCCCTTTCTTCTTCTTCCATCAAGGTTGCCGGCGTCCAACTTATTCTCCCAGCCCTTTTCCAGTCATTGGCAGGCGGCCAAAGACTCTCTTCTCTTCTCCTTGAGTGGTGGAAACAAGACTTAGGGGTCTCCCTTGGTGTCATGGTTGTTTTCCATCATCATCTCCTTCTCCTATTTGGCCGGCGGCAAGGATTCCTTTTGTTCCTTGTTGGTTGATTTTAGGAAGGAGAAGAACCTTGTTTCTATTCTTCCTCTTGCTTTGTAAGAGCAAGGAAGGATGATTTGCGATCTTGGAGCTTCAACTTTTTGTAGATCATCGCGCACACGACGTCCGAAAGGACGAAGGTCATACATTAGAAGATCGAGAGGTATATCGATTATCTAATTTTTATATGTTACATGTTTGTATTTTTTTTTCAATTATGAGAATGATATAAATCTTTTTGTGGATAAATAATACTTGGATCCCGATCATAAATACAAAAACCGGCGATCCGTACATCGTCTATTCCATGGCTAATCGTAGAATAGAGGATGGTCGCTTGAACAATGAGTTTGTTCAAGTGGCCTCTCTAAACGAATAGCACGACGATGACTTAGTTTGTTGGGGAATCCCTTTTGTCTAGGATTAATTTTTTTTTATTCGGGGACATCGATGGGATCGCCATGAACAAGTGACCGAGGTGAAGTGTGAAGTAAAGTTTCCCCTCACGGACTCGATAAGCAAAACCCTTCAGTGAGTACCTCTTGGGAGAGTTTAAGAATTACTTATCAGAGGCTGAGATTCAATCCCAATTGTCTGCACCTGGCACACCCCAGCAGAACAGTGTAGCAGAGGTAAGGAATAGGACTTTTATGGAGATGGTTAGATCGATGATGAGTTAATCTGAGTTGCCAGATTCGTTCTGGGGTATACTCTAGATATGACAGTGTACATTCTGAACTTGGTTCCATCTAAATCAGTGGCTTTTACTCCCATAGAATTATGGACTTGGCGAAAGCCTAGTCTAAGACATATTCGAATTTGGGAGAGTCCAGCACATGTGCTGAAGGCAGATGTTGGTAAGTTGGAACCTCATACAGAAGTACGAATGTTCGTTGGATATCCTAGAGGAACGAAGGGTGGTTTGTTTTATAGTCCTAGATATCAGAGGGTGATAGTTAGCACGAACGCCAGATTTCTAGAGGAAGACTATGTGATGAGCCACAAGCCCAAGAGTAAAATTGTTCTGGAGGAATTAAAAGGGAAAGTCACTTCTTCAGTACCACCGATACAAGAGGATATACCACAAGTAACTGCACCTCATGTCACAGAGGATACACAGGTAATACCTCGTCATAGTGGGAGGGTTGATAGACAGCCTGATAGATTCATTTTCTTGGGAGAATCTTCTGATTTGGTCTCTGGTGAACATGAACCGGATCCCTAGACATATGACGAGGCAATCCAAGATAAAGATGCTATATCTTGGCAATATGCAATGAATGCTGAGATTCAATCTATGGATTCAAATCAGGTCTGGGAGCTAGTAGAACCACCCGATGGTGTAAAATCCATTTGATTCAAGTGGATATACAAAAGAAAGAGAGGAATAGATGGGAAGGTTGAGACCTTCAAAGCGAGGCTTGTTGCGAAGGTGTATACTCAGAAAGAGAGTATCCATTTTGAGGAGACCTTTTCGCCGGTGGCCATGCTTAAGTCTATCCGAATTCTCTTATGCATCGCAGCTCATATAGATTATGAGGTGTGACAGATGGATGTCAAGACAGTTTTCCTTAATGGAAGTCTTGAGGAAAACATCTATATGAAGCAACAAGAGGGATTCATTGCGAAGGGCAAAGAGCATCTTGTATGTAAGCTTAATCAGTCCATTTATAGATTGAAGCAAGCTTCAAGGTCTTGGAACATCCAATTTGATGAAGTAATCCACTCTTATGGATTTATTCAAAGACCGGATGAGTCTTTTGTAGACAAGAGATGTGACAGAAACGTAGTGGAATTTCTTGTACTATACATTGATGACATTTTGTTGATTGGCAATAATATCACGGTGTTATCGTATGTAAGGGTATGGGTCTCCAAACAGTTTGATATGAAGGACTTGGGAGAAGTGGGACACATCCTTCAGATCAAGGTTATAAGGGATCGCAAGAAAAGGATGTTGTACTTATCCTAAGCTTCATACGTAGACACAATTCTGGATCGTTTTAGCATGCAGAACTCCAAGAAGAGTTTTCTACCTTTCAGGCATGGAGTTCCTTTATCTAAGAAGATGTGTCCTAAAACATCTGAGGAGATAAAGGAGATGAAGGCGGTTCCTTTTGCCTCGGCAGTAGGAAGCCTCATGTATGCGATGCTATGCACAAGACCAGATATCTGTTTTGCCGTGGGAATGGTCAGCAGATATCAGAGTAATCCAGGACAAGGAGATTGGACTGTGGTAAAGTATATATTGAAGTACTTGAGAAGGACTAGGGATTATATGCTTGTTTACCAGGTGGACCAATTACTCCCTGTGAGTTACACGGATTCCGACTTCCAATCTGATAGGGATAACAATATGTTTACCTCAGGTTTTGTGTTTACTTTCGAGGTGGAGCCATTGTATGGAGGAGTATCAAGAAGAAATGCGTGGCGGACTACACCTTGGAAGCTGAGTATGTGGCAGCCTCTGAGGCGGCAAAAGAAGCTATGTGGCTCAGGAACTTCCAGATGGACTTGGATGTGATTCTTGGTTTGCCCAGAACTATCACAATTTATTGTGATAATAGTGGTGCAGTTGAAAACTTGAAGGAAGCACGAGCCCATAAGGCTAGTAAACACATAGAGTGCAAGTACCACCTGATACGAGAAATCGTAAAGAGAGGAGAAGTTGTTGTGGCCAAGATTGCATCGGAGGATAACCTGGCAGATCCTTTCACGATGGCCCTTTCGGCGAGACCTTTTGATAGGCATATGGAGGGAATGGGGATCAGATGTATGACAGTTGAAGGACAGCATAGTCTTTTAGTATAAGTGGGAGATTGTTGGAATATATACTGAAAAATCTATCTTTTGTATGAACATCTTTATTTTGAAATAAGAATCACATGATCATTGTTTGCATATTTTTATGGCTATGAATATTGCCTAATACATTACATTATAGATAACATGGTGTGTGGTGTCATACGGGAGATCATGTTATCGGTTTCTTGTAAAGTATAAGTAAAGGCTCACAACCGAGATGGCTTTTGACAAACCATTAGAATGGTTGTAGTGTGATTTGGTATTGGTTTGTCTTGACCATAGAATCACACTAGTGCACTTTGTGTGTATTGAGCTTGACCGACTTAGAGGTGATTAGATTTATTGCTGACTACATAATCGAATCGGACCTCAGATATTATTTAGTAAATGCTCTTAATCCAGATATAATAACGGGCACATATACTTAGTATTCATCTCTTTGATTTACCAATGGGCGAGATTTATAAATTAAATCGATAGGCTCGATAATTTGGGAGATGATATTGTTTATATAGTGTGGCGTTGATTATAGGAGGAAACTGTGTCCTATATATTAGGATGATGATATCCCCTTGAGGAGCTCATAAGGTTCATCATGTAAACCCTGCAGGTGGATTTGGTCCGGCATGATGAAAAGATTGAATGGTACTCCTCATGGAGTTAGATATTGATTAATTAATGGTCAGTAAATTAATTAATCGACGGACATTCGAGATCTTAAACATGGGGAGAAAATGTACAAATAATATATGGCGCTCATATTAACTTATGGGTGTTGGTGAAGTAGATCAATGATAATCATTTAGTGGATTGGATTATCATTAATGGATCGAACTTTATGTGGGCTTGATCCATGGGTGGCCAAGATCCAACTCCTCCTCATGGTCCCTAATGTATCCTATTAACACCTCATGAAGCTTAGATCCAATGGATAAAAACAAAATCCTAAATACAATGGTAGAGATTAAATCTCTAGATCCGACGGTTGAGATTAAATCTCTAGATCTGACGGTTGAGATTAAATGCCAAGAACCATTGGAGGAGATTAAATCATGGCTTATCCCTAACTCTATAAAAGGAGCTTGAGGGGTTGGTGTGCAAGAATAATCAAGAGAGGCTTAGGTTTTGGAGTTGGCGGCAAAGCTAGGTTTAGGGTTTTGGAGGTGGTGGCAGGAGCAAATAAGGAAGGTAATCCCTTTCTTCTTCTTTCTTCAAGGTTGCCAGCGTCCAGCTTGTTCTCCCAGCCCTTTTCCAGCCATTGGCAGGCAGAAAAAGGCTCTCTTCTATTCTCCTTGAGTGGTGGAAACAAGACTTAGGGGTCTCCCTTGGTGTCTTGGTTGTTTTCCATCATCATCTCCTTCTCCTAGTTGGCCAGCGGCAAGGATTCCTTTTGTTCCTTGTTGGTTGATTTTAGGAAAGAGAAGAACCTTGTTTCTATTATTCCTCTTTCTTTGGAAGAGGAAGGAAGGAAGATTTGCGATCTTGGAGCTTCAACTTTTGGTAGATCGTCGCCCACACGATGTCCGAATGGACGAAGGTCATATATTAGAAGATCGAGAGGTATATCGATTATCTAATTTTTATATGTTACATGTTTGTATTTGTTTTTCATTTATGAGAATGATATAAATCTTTTTGTGGATAAATAATACTTGGATCCCGATCATAAATACAAAAACCGGCGATTCGTACATCGTCTATTCCGTGGCTAATCGTAGAATAAAGGATGGTCGCTTGAACAATGAGTTTGTTCAAGTGACCTCTCTAAACGAGTAGCACGATGATGACTTGGTTTTTTGGGGAATCCCTTTTGTCTAGGATTAAATTTTTTTAATCCGAGGACATTGATGGGATCGCCATGAACAAGCGACAGAGGTGAAGTGGGAAGCGAAGTTTCTCCTCACAGACTCGATAAGCAAAACCCTTCAGTGAGTACCTCTTGGGAGAGTTTAGGAATTACTTACAAGAGGCTAGGATTCAATCCCAATTATCTGCACCTGGCACACCCCTGCAGAACGTTGTAGCAGAGCGAAGGAATAGGACTCTTATGGAGATGATTAGATCGATGATGAGTTATTCTGAGTTGCCAGATTCGTTCTGGGGATATGCTCTAGATACGGCAGTGTACATTCTGAACTTGGTTCCATCTAAATCAGTGGCTTCTACCCCCACAGAATTGTGGACTTGGCGAAAGACTAGTCTAAGACATATTCGGATTTGGGGGAGTCCAGTACATGTGCTGAAGCCAGATGTTGGTAAGTTGGAACCTCATACAGAAGTACGCATGTTCGTTGGTTATCCTAGAGTAACGAAGGGTGGTTTGTTTTATAGTCCTAGAGATCAGAGGGTGATCGTTAGCACAAACGCCAAATTTCTAGAGGAAGACTATGTGATGAGCCACAAGCCCAAGAGTAAAATTGTTCTGGAGGAATTAAAAGGGGAAGTCACTTCTTCAGTACCACCGATACAAGAGGATATACCACAAGTAACTGCACCTCATGTCACAGAGGATACACAGGTAATACCTCATCGTAGTGGGAGGGTTGTTAGACAACCTGATAGATTCCTGTTCTTAGGAGAATCTTCTGATTTTGTCTCTGGTGAACATGAATCGGATCCCTGGACATATGACGAGGCAATCTAAGATAAAGATTCTATATCTTGGCAATATGTAATGAATGCTGAGATTCAATCTATGGATTCAAATCAGGTATGGAAGCTAGTAGAACCACCCGATGGTATAAAAACCATTTGATGCAAGTGGATATACAAAAGAAAGAGAGGAATAGATGGGAAGGTTGAGACCTTCAAAGCGAGGGTTGTTGCGAAGGTGTATACTCAGAAAGAGAGTATCGATTTTGAGGGGACCTTTTCGCCGGTGGCCATGCTTAAATCTATCCAGATTCTCTTATGCATCGCAGCTCATATGGATTATGAGGTGTGGCAGATGGATGTCAAGACAGTTTTGTTTAATGGAAGTCTTGAGGAAAACATCTATATGAAGCAACAAGAGGGATTCATTGCGAAGGGCAACGAGCATCTTGTATGTAAGCTTAATCAGTCCATTTATGGATTGAAGCAAGCTTCGAGGTCTTGGAACATCCGATTTGATGAAGTAATCCAGTCTTACGGATTTATTCAAAGTCCGGATGAGTCTTGTATAGACAAGAGATGTGACAGAAACGTAGTGGAATTTCTGGGACTATACGTTGATAACAATATCAAGGTGTTATCGGATGTAAGAGTATGGTTGTCCAAACAGTTTGATATGAAGGACTTGGGAGAAGTGGGACACATCCTTCAGATCAAGGTTATAAGGGATCGCAAGAAAAGGATGTTGTGCTTATCCCAAGCTTCATACATAGACACGATTATGGATCGTTTTTTCATGCAGAACTCCAAGAAGAGTTTTCTACCTTTCAGGCATGGAGTTCCTTTATCTAAGAAGATGTGTCCTAAAACATCTGAGGAGATAAAGGAGATGAAGGCGGTTCCTTATGACTCGGCAGTAGGAAGCCTCATGTATGCGATGCTATGCACAAGACCAGATATCTGCTTTGCCGTGGGCATGGTCAGCAGATATCAGAGTAATCCAGGACAGGGATATTGGACTGCAGTAAAGTATATATTGAAGTACTTGTGAAGGAGTAGGGATTATATGCTGGTTTACTAGGCGGACCAATTACACCCTGTGGGTTACATGGATTCCGACTTCCAATCTGATAGGGATAACAGTAAGTTTACCTCAGGTTTTGTTTTTACTTTCGAGGTGGAGCCATTGTATGGAGGAGTGTCAAGCAGAAATGCATGGCGGACTCCACCATGGAAGCTGAGTATGTGGCAGCCTCTGAGGCGGCCAAAGAAGCTATGTGGCTCAGGAACTTCCAGATGGACTAGGATGTGATTCTTGGTTTGCCCAGAACTATCAAAATTTATTGTGATAATAGTGGTGCAGTTTCAAACTCGAAGGAACCACGAGCCCATAATGCTAGTAAACACATAGAGTGCAAGTACCACCTGATACGAGAAATCGTAAAGAGAGGAGAAGTTGCTTTGGCCAAGATTGCATTGGAGGATAACCTGACAGATCCTTTCACTATGGCCCTTTCGGCGAGAGCTTTTGATAGGCATATGGAGGGAATGTGGATCAGATGTATGGCAATTTAAGGACAACATAGTCTTTTAGTATAAGTGGGAGATTGTTGGGATGTATACTAAAAAATTTATCTTTTGTATGAGCATCTTTATTTTGAAATAAGAATCACATGATCATTGTTTGCATATTTTTATGGCTATGCATATTGTCTAATACATTACATTATAGATAACATGGTGTGTGGTGTCATACGGGAGATCATGTTATCGGTTCCTTGTAAAGTACAAGTAAAGTCTCACAACCGAGATGGCTTTGGACAAACCATTGGAATGGTTGTATTGTGACTTGGTATTGGTTTGTCTTGACCATAGAATCACACTAGTGCACTTTGTGTGTATTGAGCAGGACCGACTTAGAGGTGACTCAATTTTTTGCTGACTAAATAATCGAATCGGACCTCAGATATTATATTGTACATACTCTTAATCCCTATATAATAACGGGCACATATACTTAGTATTCATTTCTTTCATTTATCAATGGGCGAGATTTATAGATTAAATCGATAGGCTCGGTAAATTGGGAAATGATATTATTTATATGGTTTATCGTTGATTATAGGAGGAAACCGTGTCCTATATATTAGGATGATGATGTCCCCTTGAGGAGCTCATAAGGTTCATCATGTAAACCTTGCAGGTGGACTTGGTCTGACATGATGAAAAGGTTGAGTGATACTACACATGGAGTTAGATGTTGATTAATTAATGGTCAGTAAATTAATTAATCGACGGACATTCGAGATCTTAAACACGGGGAGAAAATGTACATATAATATATGGAGACCATATTAACTTATGGGGGTTGGTGAGGTAGATCAATGATAATCATTTAGTAGATTTGATTTACCAATGAGCGTGATTTATAGATTAAATCGATAGGCTCGGTAAATTGGGAAATGATATTATTTATATGGTGTGTCGTTGATTATAGGAGGAAACCGTGTCCTATATATTAGGATGATGATGTCCCCTTGAGGAGCTCATAAGGTTCATCATGTAAACCCTGCAGGTGGACTTAGTCCGGCATGATGAAAAGGTTGAGTGGTACTACACATGGCTTTAGATGTTTATTAATTAATGATCAGTAAATTAATTAATTTACGGACATTCGATATCTTAAACACGGGGAGATGGATGTACGAATAATGTATGGAGCCCATATTAATTTATGGGGCTTGGTGAGGTAATTCAATGATAATCCTCTAGTGGAATGGAACATCATTGATGGATGAAGTTTGTGTGGTTCCGATCCATCGGGTGACCAAGATCCATCTCCTCCTCATAGTCCCTATTGTAGCCTATTGATACCTCATGAAGCTTAGATCCAATGGATATAAACAAAACTCTAGATCCAAATGTAGAGATTAAATCTCTAGATGATTGAGATTTAATCTCTAGATCCGACGGTTGAGATTAAATCCCTAGAACCAATGGTGGAGATTAAAACAAGGCTTATCCCAAACTCTATAAAAGGAGGGAAAGGGGTGGGCGGCAACAAGAATCCAACTAGAGATAGGATTAGGGTTTTTGGGCAGCAAGCCTTGGAGGCTAGGGTTTAGGGCTTGGTGGCACCAAATAGGGAAGGTCTTTCCTTTCTTTTTCTTCCCTCAAGGTAGCTGGTGACCTAGCAGCACTTTCCAGCCCTTGGCGGGAGTCCAAAGCAGCCCCTCTCCCTCTCTTTGGCCGGTAAAACCTAGGCTTAGGGTTCTCCCTTGGAGCTTTGGTTGGCATTCACCTATTCTCCTCTTCCTTCTTGGCCGGCGGCAAGCTCCAATCTTGGAGATTTGTGGTTGGTTGAAAGAAGGAAAAGAGGCTTGTTTCTATTCTTCCTCTTGCTTTGGAAAAGCAAGGAAGGAAGATTGGTGATCTAGGAGCTTCAACTTTTGGTAGACCGTTGCCCACACGACATCCGAAAGGAGGAAGGTCATACAATAGAATATCAAGAGGTATATCGATTCTCTATTTTCATTTGTTACATGTTTATATTTATTTTTCAATTATATGCATGATATATATTCTATTTTGTGGCTAAATATACTTGGACCCCGAACAAAAACACAAAAGCCGGTGATCCGTATATCGTCTATTCCGTGCCTATTCGTGGAATAGTGGTTGGTCGCTTGAATAACAAGTTTGTTCAAGTAACTACTCTAAACGAATAGCACGACGATGATAAGGTTGCTTAGGCAATCCCTCTTGTCAATGATAAATTTTTTTTATCCAGGGACGTAGAAGGGATCGCCATGAACAAGCGACTAAGTCGAAAGGGGAAGCGAAGTTTCCCCTCACCAACACACAGTTGATTTATCTTTTCTAAACACATGTTATTTTTAAACCCCTATTTTATATAAAAAAACCCCGACACCTTTTTTGATTTATGACAAAAGGGGGAGAGGAGCAAAAGTTAAGAGGGAGTAATAGAAATTTAAATTTTTTAAAAAATTCAAAGTATCTCTTTCAAAATACACCTAGGGTTAAGGGGGAGTTTTTGAAAGGATGTTTATCATTTACACTTGTTATATGCTTTAATTTTTCCCTTAACTTTGTGTCGGTTTGTCATAGATCAAAAAGGGGAGATTGTTGGTGCAGGGGCACAAGATAATTGAACCTAGATTTTGATTATGGCAAAGATCCAAAGTTAAGGTCATATTGTTATCTCATGAGATGAATTAAGTGTGTAGAAAATGGTTAAGCAAAGCGCTAGGTCAAAACGGATAATGTTTGACATGGCCACTTCGCGATAAGATAAGGAGCCACCTCGAGATCAGTTCCAAAATTTAAGGATTTCTATCAGGACTTATTTCAATGCAATAATCTATGAAAGGAGGGGAGGACTCCAACCCAAAGATCAATAATCTTGCTCTCAAAGTGCTCCCGCAATGCTAAAGCTCCAACGTCGTAATGTCGATGCAATGTCAAGTTCAGAATCTATTCGTCAGCAGCAAGTATTATTATTATTTATTGTATTCGATTATGGTTTTAATCATAATGAGGTGTGGTCGTCTTATTGACTCATCCTCGTGCTTTCGATTTTGTCATCGTTGTCTCCTACCTCCAACGAGGAGGAGTCTTTATAGTGGATTGCCCTTTCATACACGGTCAAGGATCGTGGGGCCTTGGATTAACAACCGGTGGGTTGTAAACCAAGTAAAAATAAATTGTGTTATTTATTTTTCCACTGTGTTTGCTCTTATCGAACGAATGAAAGAATGTTTTACGCTCGCTATTCACCCCCCTCTAGCGATGCTTCTCGATCGAACAAGTCACTCCTCGTATCATCTACGCACAGAAGATAACACAAAGCTATAGATCTAAGAAATCATTCAACTACAAATATGATTTCAAGAACAGAAACATTTTTGAAATATCAATGTTCTACTCAACACAAACTACTCCCTAATCCTAGAATTGGAGAATATACTCAATGAATACGAGAAGAGAGTCACAATATATTATAGAATTCATGAGTATAATGATAAACGTGCAAGAAATATGAATTACAATGTAATTGCAGCTCTTCCCTCTGGCATTGTGGTGAAGATCTTGATCCTCGAGCAGCTCTCTCCTTCCCCGATGTGAGTTCTTGAAGCATTTAGGGCTTCGGAGTGCCATCCCGGCCAGCGTGCCTCCCTCTATGGTTTGGGGAGTATCTTTCCTTATATAGACATCATGCTGGATTACTGCGAAATCTGGAAAAAACCCTAATTGCATCAAATAACTTGGCCGCCACATGGCCGTGTGAAAACACAAGGCCTGGCCATGTGTCAAGCTATGATGACTATTTTCGCCCCCTAAACATGGTCGTGTGTAGGCACACACCATGGCCATGTTCCCTTCTGCGTCCAACTGTCAAATGTCTTCTTTTTGCTCCGAAAGTGCGTCGTTATGCCCACAAAACACTATCCTGCACACAAAAGTATACAGAGTAGATCTCTGAACCAGAAAATAGGAAATGCATGGAAAACAAAGTAAAATATGCATGAAACCAACATAAAATGAGATGAGATGTAAGCAAAAACTACTCCTAAAACCCTATATGTTTTGCTCACATCAATTCCCCCAGACTTAGATCATTGCTTGTCCTCAAGCAAACCTCTGTTGGGATGTATACTGAAAGCCTAGCTCTTTTGTATGGACATCTTTATTTTGAAATAAGAATCACATGATCATTGTTTGCACGTTATATTTATATGTGTGCATATTGTCTAATATTTTACATTGTAGATAACATGGTGCCTGGGTGCGGCACAGAAGATCATGTTATCAGTCCCTTGTAGAATATAAGTAGAGGCTCACAACCAAGATGGTTTTGGACAAACCATTGCCATGGTTGTAGTGTAGCTTGGTATTGTTTTATCTTGAACATAGAGTTACACTAGTACACCTCGGTGTATTGAGCAGGACCGACATAGAGGTGATTCAATTTATTGCTGACTACATAATTGAATCGGACCTCGGATATTATGTTGTACATGCTCTTAATCCCGATATAATAACGGGCACATGTACTTAGTATTTATTTCTTTGATTTACCAGAGGGTGAGATTTCTATGGATTAAATCAATATGCCCGGTAAGTTGGGAAGTGATATTATTTACATGGTGTGCCATTGATTATCGGAGGAATCCGTGTCCTATATATTAGGTTGATGATGTCCCCTTGAGGAGCTCATAAGGTTCATCATGTAAACCCTGCAGGTTGACTTAGTCAACATGATGATAAGGTTGAGTGGTACTACTCGAGGAGTTAGATGTTAATTAATTGATGGTCAGTAAATCAATTAATTGACGGACATTCGATATCTTAAACACGGGGAGATGGATGTACAAATAATATATGGAGCCCATATTAATTTATGGGGGTTGGTGAGGTAGTTCGATGATGTTCCTCTAGTGGAATGGAACATCATTGATGGATCAAGTTTGTGTGGTTCCGATCCATCGGGTGGCCAAGACCCAACTCCTCCTCATGGTCCCTATCGTAGCCTTATATAAACCTCATGAAGTCTAGATCAAATGATGGAAAACAAATCTCTAGATCCGACGGTTAGGATTGAATCCCTAGAACCGACGGTGGAGATTAGATCTCTAGATCCGACGGTTGGGATTAAATTCCTAGAACCGACGGTTGAGATTAAATCTCTAGATCCGACGGTTGGGATTAAATTCCTAGAACCGACGGTTGAGATTAAATCTCTAGATCCGACGGTTGGGATTATTTCCTAGAACCGACGGTTGAGATTAAATCTCTAAATTCGACGGTTGAGATTAAAACCCTAGAACCGACGGTGGAGATTAAACCAAGGCCTAAACCTAACTCTATATAAAAGGGAGAGGAAAGGTTGGATAAGGTGGGCAGCAAGAAAATTGGGAATTAGTTCCTATATTTTTGGCTACCTCATCAATAACCAATTTTCTCCTAAGTTCTATATAAGGGGGCATGGGTTGGGCGGCAACTAAGTTTTTTGGATGGTTCATGATGGATGCTAAGGAAATTAGGGTTTTGCCTAGCATTACTTGGGCGGCAAGCAACCTCAAGGAAAAAACCCTAATTAGGGTTTTGGTTCCTTAGGTTGGGCGGCCAAGGTGGTGGAGCTAGAGGGGGCGGCAACCTATGGATGAGCTTGTCTTCTTCCTTGGAGGTGGCTAGCTCCTAGATCTCTCCTCTCCACCATGCTTAGGCGGCAAGAAACCTATGGAGGAAACCCTAATTAGATTAGGGTTTGGCTCTTTGGATTAGTGACTAGGTTTGGAAGTTATGGTTGGGCGGCAACTATAGGGGAAGGGCTCATCTTCTTCCTTCTAAGGGTTGGCCGGCCACTACCTTCTCTTCCTCTACCTTGGGCGGCAAGAAATCCAAAGGAAGCTTGGTTGGGCGGCTAGGGTTTGGAAGGTAAGGTAGGTGGCAACTATAGGGGAAGTGTTCTTCTTCTTCCTAGGGTGTTGGCCGGTTCCTATCCTTTTTCCTATACCTTTGGTGGTGCCCAACCTATTCCTCTTTTCCCTTTGTTTTCCTCTTGGCCGGCGGCACTAGGAGCTAGGGTTTGTCCCTAGTTCGGTTGCTTGGTTGTTTCCATTATGTTCTCTCTATTCTTGGGGCCGGCGGCATCAATCCTTTGTGGATTGGTGGTTGGCTCAAGCAAGAAGGGAAAGAGAGTTCTTCATTCTTTGGATTGAAGAAGATCTAAGAAGCTTCAACTTGTGGAGGATCTTCGGCCACACGAAGTCTACAAGGAGGTTAGGACATACGATAGAAGATCAAGAGGTATAAAAGTTTTATAACTTTTATTTATTATCTTTGCATGTTTTTATTCTTAATTGATATGCTAGCTTAAGTTCTTTAGGTTAGTATATGTTGATTATACTAGTTTGCATTTGCATGTTTTTGTATAATCATGGACCCCGAATAAGAAACACAAAAACCGGCGATCCGTCCGTCGTCTCTTCCGCGGCTAACCAACTAGAAGAGTTGTGTTGCTTGAACAACTAGTTTGTTCAAGCGATCGCTCGAGTCGTTAGCACGACGACGAATTGGTTGTGCTTAGGAAACTCATCCCATCCGGATTAGTTTTCATTAGTGAAAATTTTAATCCGGGGACATGGGAGCCTATGAGCATTCCGAGAAATAGCATGGTTGCCAACAATTGGTATCAGAGCCACGGTTTCCGGTTTTGTGTGTTTTGGATTCGGTTACTTTCATGCACTTATCATATATTGTGTATGCCGGATAATAGTAGGATGTGTGTAGGCTAACTTTTTGGTTGCAGGCATAAGATCCAACTATTATGGCTATATATGTGTGTATGTGATTGCATGTGTGTGTGATTGTATATTATTTGAGTCCTCGGGGTTGACGAGGCTAGATTAGTATTTAATTTTTGTAATTAAATACGGCATTGTTTAGCCGCTCATTTTAGTTTACTTTCGATCTAGATTATTTGTACACTCCTTCGTGGAGTATAGGATCGATGGATGTAAATTAAAATGTTTTATCTCGGCTCGGAACTCTTTGGTGACTTGCGCACGGGAAAAGATGGAGCGGACGATGTGGCGACACGACGGAACGCATATTGGAGAACAATGCCATAATAATTGGAAAAATTCTGTTTTTTTTCATATTTATTGCTGATTTGTTTTATATGCATGTTGTGTGTGCTTGAAAATTCCTCATTTGCAATTTACTAAGTGGGAGAGGGACATTTTAATTAATTCCCGCGGCCTCCATTAAAATTTGACGTGTGATGCAACAAACTTGTGTGTCGGCTCTGAGTGCCTTCCTCCCCAAGGACGGGTTTGTTTGCGGATCACTAGGTCAAATAATGGTTATAGGAAATTATCTAGGAGCGTGTGTACTTCCACAGCAGTAAGGCACATAATCCGAAATAATTCCCTTAGTACCGTGTAATGGTGCACAATTAGATGCAAATAAAAAGTAGTTTTATTTGTAGGGCCGAAGAGAAACCAACTATTAATTTTATTTGTCAAAAGTAAGGTTGACAAGATAATAAAATTAATGGGTTAAACCTCCTCTTACAAATGTAGAATTCGTATACGTCCACACAGCGTGGCATGCGATATTCTCGGTGTTTGAGGTGTTGGTGGATTTCAAAATTTTATTGCTTGAGGAATCAATAATTTTTATTGAAATCTACAGTAATAATAAGCATGTTGTGTGTGCTTGAAAATTCCTCATTTTCAATTTACTAAGTGGGAGAGGGATATTTTAATTAATTCCCATGGCCTCCATTACAATTTGACGTGTGATGCAACAAACTTGCGTGTCGGCTCTGAGTGCCTTCCTCCCTGCGGATGGGTTTGTTTGCGGATCACTAGGTCAAATAATGGTTATAGGAAATTATCTAGGAGCGTGTGTACTTCCACAGCGGTAAGGCACATAATCCGAAATAATTCCCTTAGTATCGTATAATGGTGCACACTTAGATGCAAATAAAAAGTATCCTCCCCATCGGAGTCACTGCTTTTATTTGTAGGGCCAAAGAGGAACCAACTATTAATTTTATTTGTCAAAAAGTAAGGTTGACAAGATAATAAAATTAATGGGTAAAACCTCCTCTTACAAATGTAGAATTCATATCGTCACACTGCGTGGCATGCGATATTCTCGGTGTTTTGAGGTGTTGGTTGATTTCGAAATTTTATTGTTTGAGGAATCAATAATTTTTTGAAATCTAAAGTAATGATCTATGTGATTCTTAGGATTTTCAAAATTACTTTCAGTCCACTTATTTTGATACTAAAGGAAATAAACTTATTGTACCCAAATTATATTGATTGGAAATGAATCCAAATATTGTCTTATCTGCTAGTATGCAATCTTCAAAGAGTGTCCTCAAGCCATCATTGCTCAAAAGGGTTTCTACTTCTAAGTCGAAAGGCATGAAGAAGGAGAAACAAGGTGGAGCAAATGTGGTGGGAGGATCTCAGGGAGGAGTGAAGAAGCCGAAAGGCAAGTACTTCACTTACAAGCAGGATGGACATTGGAAGGAGGACTATCCCAATCCAAAACAGAACAAAAGTATATCTTTTGGTCTAGTCGTTGTAACATGGTTAGCGGTGTTATCTACCGGTACCTGGTGTGTAGATACGAGAGCCACTAATCATGTCTGCAATACTTTGCAGGGGTTCCAGGAAACCCGACAACTAGCTAAAGGGGATATTACCATTTACTTGGGCAATGCCATGAAGATGGCAGCTATTGCGATGGGAGATGTTTTATTTATTTTTGAGAAAAATAAAGTTTTCAGTTCTTAAGAATTTCCTTTATGTACCCTTATTTAGAAAGAATTGATTTGGTTTCTAAATAGTTTTGGATGGATAATCTATTTCTTTTCATGACAGATTTGTTATAAAAGGAATAGGAAAATTATCTATTCAGATACATAGATAGGAAATTTATAACTTGAACCACAAGCTCCCACGATGCAAATAGAAGTTAATAACTCATCTTCTAATTCCAATAAGAGAAAAGAACCTTCGAAGATGAACCAAACATATCTTTGGCTTCTTAGGCTTGGTCACATTAACCTAAGCAGAATTCAAAGGTTGATAGCTGATGGACCTTTGGCTTCATTAGTGGTGGAGGATCTCCCAACCTACGAATCTTGCTTGGAGGGTAAGATGACCAAGAGGCCTTTTTAAGGCCAAGGGGTATAGAGCCAATGATTTGTTAGAAATGGTTCATTCTGATTTGTGAGCTCCTATGACTATCTAGGCAAGAGGTAATCTTGAATATTTCGTCTCTTTCATAGATGATTATTCAAGATATGGATGACACTACGATCTGATCGTGGTGGTGACAACCTCTTGGGAGAGTTTAGGAACTACTTATCAGAGGTTGGGATTCAATCCCAATTGACTGCACCTGGCACACCCCAGCAGAACGGTGTAGCAGAGCGAAGGAATATGACTCTTATGGAGATGGTTAGATCGATGATGAGTTATTCTGACTTGTTTTATAGTCCTAGAGATCAGAGGGTGATCGTTAACACGAATGCCAGATTTCTAGAGGAAGACTATGTGATAAGCCACAAGCCCAAGGGTAAAATTGTTCTGGAGGAGTTAAAAAGGGAAGTCACTTCTTTAGTACCACCGGTACAAGAGGACATACCACATGTCACTGCACCGCATGTCACAGAGGATACACAGAAGATACCTCGTCGTAGTGGGAGGGTTGTTAGACAACCTCTTAGATTCATGTTTTTGGACAAATCTTCTGATTTGGTCCCTAGCAAACATGAACCTGATCCCTAGACATATGACGAGGCAATCCAAGATATAAATACAGCATCTTTGCAAAGTGCAATGAATACTGAGATTGAATCTATGGATTCAAGTCAGGTCTGGGAGCTCTCATGCATAGCAACTCATATGGATTATGAGAC
The DNA here is from genome assembly GCA_025175895.1 of Wurfbainia villosa. Taxonomy (NCBI): domain Eukaryota; kingdom Viridiplantae; phylum Streptophyta; class Magnoliopsida; order Zingiberales; family Zingiberaceae; genus Wurfbainia; species Wurfbainia villosa. Next base: position 33,567,646 of record CM045995.1, read on the forward strand.
GTGACAGATGGATGTCAAGACAGCATTCCTTAGTGGAAGTCTTGAGGAATCCATCTACATGAAGCGACCAGAGGGATTCATTGCTAAGGGCAAAGAGCGTATTGTATATAAGCTTAATCGGTCCGTTAATGGACTAAAGCAAGCTTTGAAGTCTTGGGACATCCGCTTTGAGGAGGTAAATCCAATCTTATGGATTTATTCAAAGTTCGGATGAGTCTTGTGTATATCAGAGATGTGACGGAAACGTAGTGGTATTTTTGTACTATACGTATATGACATTTTGGTGGTTGGCGACAACATCGAAGTGTTGTCAGACGTAAGGGTATGGTCGTCCAAACAGTATGATATGAAGGACTTGGGAGAAATGGGTCACAACCTTGGGGATCAAGGTTGTTGTGCTTATCCCAAGCTTCATACATAGACATGGTTTTGGATCATTTTAGCATGCAATACTCCAAGAAGGGTTTTCTACCTTTCAGGTATGGAGTTCCTTTATCAAAGGAGATGTATCCTAGATCATCTGAGGAGATAGAGGAGATGAAGGCGGTCCCTTATTCTTCGGCAGTAGGAAGCCTCATGTATGCGATGCTCTGTACGAGACCAGATATCTGCTTTGCCGTGGGCATGGTCAGCAGATATCAAAGTAATCCAGGACAGGGATATTGGACTGCGGTAAAGCATATATTGTATTGCCTGAGAAGGACTAGGGATTATATGCTAGTTTACCGGGCAGACCAATTACTCCCTGTGGGTTACACAGATTCTGATTTCCAATCTGATAGGGATAACAGTAAGTCTACCTCAGGGTTTGTGTTTACTTTGGGAGGTGGAGCCATAGTATGGAAGAGTGTCTAGCAGAAATGCGTGGTGGACTCTACCATGGAAGTATTGTATGGCGACCTCTAAGCGACCAAAGAAGTCGGGTGGCTCAGAATTTCCTAATGGACTTGGATGTGATTCTGGTTTGCCCGAACTATCACAATTTATTGTGATAATAATGGTGCGATTGATTGCAAACTCAAGGAACCACGAGCCCATAAGGTTAGTAAACACATAGAGTGCAAGTACCACGATACGAGAAATCGTTAAGGAGGTAGAAGTTCTTTGTCGCCAAGATTGCATCGAGAGGATGACACAGTAGACCCTTTCACTAAGGCCCAGGCCCTTACAGCGAGAGCTTTGATAGGCATGTGGAGGAAGGGAATCGGATGTATGTGATGAAGAGGACATAGTCTTTTAGTATAAGTGGGAGATTGTTGGGATGTATACTGAAAGCCTAGCTCTTTTGTATGGACATCTTTATTTTGAAATAAGAATCACATGATCATTGTTTGCACGTTATATTTATATGTGTGCATATTGTCTAATATTTTACATTGTAGATAACATGGTGCCTGGGTGCGGCACAGAAGATCATGTTATCAGTCCCTTATAGAATATAAGTAGAGGCTCACAACCAAGATGGTTTTGGACAAACCATTGGCATGGTTGTAGTGTAGCTTGGTATTGTTTTATCTTGAACATAGAGTTACACTAGTACACCTCGGTGTATTGAGCGGGGTGATTCCATTTATTCGACTACATAATTGAATCGGACCTCGGATATTATGTTGTACATGCTCTTAATCCGATATAATACGCACATGTACTTAGTATTTATTTCTTTGATTTACCAGAGGGTGAGATTTCTATGGATTAAATCAATATGCCCGGTAAGTTGGGAAGTGATATTATTTACATGGTGTGCCGTTGATTATAGGAGGAATCCGTGTCCTATATATTAGGTTGATGATGTCCCCTTGAGGAGCTCATAAGGTTCATCATGTAAACCCTGCAGGTTGACTTAGTCAACATGATGATAAGGTTGAGTGGTACTACTCGAGGAGTTAGATGTTAATTAATTGATGGTCGTAAATCAATTAATTGGCCGGACATTCGATATCTTAAACACGGGGAGATGGATGTACAAATAATATATGGAGCCCATATTAATTTATGGGGGTTGATGAGGTAGTTCGATGATGATCCTCTAGTGGAATGGAACATCATTGATGGATCAAGTTTGTGTGGTTCCGATCCATCGGGTGGCCAAGACCCAACTCCTCCTCATGGTCCCTATCGTAGCCTTATATAAACCTCATGAAGTCTATATAAAATGATGGAAAACAAATCTATAAATCTGAGGGTTGGGATTAAAGCCATAGAACCGACGGTGGAGATTAAATCTCTAGATCCGACGGTTGGGATTAAATCCCTAGAACCGACGGTGGAGATTAAATCTCTAGATCCGACGGTTGGGATTAAATTCCTAGAACGGTTGAGATTAACACTCTAGATCCGACGGTTTGGATTATTGCCTAGAACCGACGGTTGAGATTAAATCTCTAAATTCGACGGTTGAGATTAAAACCCTAGAACCGACGGTGGAGATTAAACCAAGGCCTAAACCTAACTCTATATAAAAGGGAGAGGAAAGGTTGGATAAGGTGGGAAGAAAATTGGGAATTAGTTCCTATATTTTTGGCTACCTCATCAATAACCAATTTTCTCCTAAGTTCTATATAAGGGGCATGGGTTGGCGGCAACTAAGTTTTTGGATGGTTCATGATGGATGCTAAGGAAATTAGGGTTTTGCCTAGCATTACTTGGGCTGACAAGCAACCTCAAGGAAAAACCCTAATTAGGGTTTTGGTTCCTTAGGTTGGGCGGCCAAGGTGGTGGAGCTAGAGGCGGCAACCTATGGATGAGCTTGTCTTCTTCCTTGGAGGTGGCTAGCTCCTAGATCTCTCCTCTCCACCATGCTTAGGCGGCAAGAAACCTATGGAGGAAACCCTAATTAGATTAGGGTTTGGCTCTTTGGATTAGGCGGCTAGGTTTGGAAGTTATGGTTGGGCGGCAACTATAGGGGAAGGGCTCATCTTCTTCCTTCTAAGGGTTGGCCTACCACTACCTTCTCTTCCTCTACCTTGGGCAAGAAATCCAAAGGAAGCTTGGTTAGGGCTAGGGTTTGGAAGGTAAGGTAGGTGGCAACTATAGGGAAGTGTTCTTCTTCTTCCTAGGGTGTTGGCGGTTCCTATCCTTTTCCTATACCTTTGGTGGTGCCCAACCTATTCCTCTTTCCCTTTGTTTTCCTCTTGGCGTGGCACTAGGAGCTAGGGTTTGTCCCTAGTTGGTTGTAGTTGTTTCCATTATGTTCTCTCTATTCTTGGGGCCGGAGGCATCAATCCTTTGTGGATTGGTGGTTGGCTCAAGCAAGAAGGGAAAGAGAGTTCTTCATTCTGTGGATTGAAGAAGATCTAAGAAGCTTCAACTTGTGGAGGATCTTCGCCCACACGAAGTCTACAAGGAGGTTAGGACATACGATAGAAGATCAAGAGGTATAAAAGTTTTATAACTTTTATTTATGATCTTTGCATGTTTCTATTCTTAATTGATATGCTAGCTTAAGTTCTTTAGGTTAGTATATGTTGATTATACTAGTTTGCATTTGCATGTATTTGTATAATCATGGACCCCGAATAAGAAACACAAAAACCGGCGATCCGTCCGTCGTCTCTTCCACGGCTAACCGACTAGAAGAGTTGTGTTGCTTGAACAACTAGTTTGTTCAAGCGATCGCTCGAGTCGTTAGCACGACGACGAATTGGTTGTGCTTAGGAAACTCATCCCATCTGGATTAGTTTTCATTAGTGAAAATTTTAATCCGGGGACATGGGAGTCTATGAGCATTCCGAGAAATAGCACGGTTGCCAACAACCTCAATGCCATTAAATTTTAAAAATGTATTGTTCCATACTTAGCATGTTAACTAGATTTATCAAGTGGTATTTGTAGGATCGAGTGAACCAAGAGAGGGGAGTGAATCTCAGTATTTTATAATTTTAAATTATTTTAATATTAATTATTCTAATTAAAATATGCAGTGGAATATAAAGACAATTATTAACACAGACAATTTTCTTGGTTCACAACCCGGGCTGGGTTGCTACTCCAAGGCCCGTAGCTCTCCCGCGAGCTACCTCGATGGGAAATTCACTAAATACACTCTCACACGAGAACGCTCGACTTCGGAGGGTTTCACTTTTTACAAATAATGAAGAATGGTAACACACTACCCACTATTCCTAAAAATAAGTGCAGAAGAGAAATAATAAATTAAAAAATAAAGTACAAAGCTTTATACCGACACTAAAAGATAGTAGAGGTAGTTGCAGTGTGTCGTAAGGTTGCCTTGTTGTGGAATGAAAATTTCATGGATGAGCAAGTATTTCGGCAGCACTTCGATCTTGATTGAATGTTATATCGAGTTCTTGTTGTGAACGACTTTTATAAACTCATTCCAGTCGACTGGAATGCCTTTCAGTCGACTCCACATCAGCCCGTCGATATGGTATTCGTGGTCTTCCAGTAGACTGAATCCCCTTCAGTCGACTCTACGTCACTCGGCCCCGCATCGGGAAATTTCTCTCTTCAGTCGACTCAAACTCTTCATTTGACTCAAGCCCTTTCCATCTGCATCGCACGATCTTTGATCGATCACCAGCTGATCCTGACAAATAGGTATCTAGTCGACTGATACATCTCCAGTCGACTGGACTTCAGTCGACTGATTCCTATAAAACAGGATTAGCACAAAACAAATAATATGCAATGTAATAGTAGTAGTAATACTGCTCGATCTCCACTACTAAGTCCCATGCAAACTTTTTCGTCAGATCGATGTCTAGCTTTGTCCCCCTATAGACGACTCGGCCTCACCTCTTCACTCGAGGCTTACCTGTCGGCTACCTGCCAGACTTACCATTCTTGACATCCGATCTTACCGACCAGGGCTTGCACCAATTTGTCCGATCTGCTGACCAACAGAATTTTTGCTAGATGTCCGATCCACGCGACCCATCTGGACTTCATGCTTGGTGTCCGGTCCTCCTGATCTGTAAAGAATCATGCCTAGTATCCGGTCAACAAGATCTACTAGAACTTCCTGTTAAGCCTACACACTTAACACTTATATTAGATCACACATGAGTCCTAATTGTTAACTGTAGTTCATACCTCAAAACTAAGGAGTGATGCTTACTGCATCAACAATCTTCCCCTTTTTGATGTATGACAGCACATCAGTTAAAGTTAGGAGAATCAAATATCAATCTCCATATTTTATAAATAATGAACTTACTGCTTTTGTAATGAATATTGATGCATAAATTTAACCATATATAACATGCATTAATCCTTATCAAATTTTTGCATCTTCTCTAATTTTATATCTCTAATTATATCTCTTCTCTCCCCCTTTAGCATACATCAAAATAAGGGTGAAATTAAAGATTTATCACATTTTCGAAAACTACCCTTGAACAATTTATCCTTTTCAAAAAAATTTCAATAATTAACAATTTTTCCTTGAATAATAAATTTTCAAACATTTTCAGAAACTCCCCCTAAAAAATTTAATAATTTAAAAAAGTTTTTCAATGTATTCACAAGTCCCCATGAAAAATTTAAATTTTTCAAACATTTTAAAAAAAAAAACTTTCATTCAAAATTTTTCAAACATTTTACCAACTACCCCTTAAAAATTTCAAAGTATTCACAAGTTCACATGAAAAATTCAAATTTTCAAACAATTTAAAAAAACCTTCATTCAAAATTTTTCAAACATTATCAGAACTCCCCCTTAAAAATATCAAAGTGTTCACAAGATCACATGAAAAAATCAAAATTTCAAACAATTTAAAAAAAGATTCATTCAAAATTTTTCAAACATTATCAGAACTCCCCCTTAAAAATTTCAAAGTGTTCAAAAGTTCACATTCAAAATTTTCAAAAATTAAAAAACTCCTCAAAATTTTTCAAACTCCCCATGAAAAATTTAATAATTTAAAAAATTTCAAACATATTTTTTTAAATTTGATGCACAAATGATAGGGACTAAGCCCAAGCATGAATTCGTATTACATTTAGTTTTTGAAGATACACATCTAAAAATTGTCCTTAAAGAAAATGTCCAACTTTTTCTAGCTCAAATGATATAGAGTAAATCATCAAGCTTTGAGTTGCAGTCAGTCACCAAAGTGATCGATTTGCTTTTGTAAACTGCATGTTGATTCATGTCGATGCACTTGATCTACATCTGGAACCTAGGGGTGCAGTCCTAACATCTCACGCCCATCTTCGTGGCTCAGTACACAAACAGGTAAACCTAGGTATTTGTGAGATGCGAAGCCTACCTAGATCTAGAGGATCATAAATTCTAGATTGACCTATTATAGAATAATTTTTTAATTTTCTTACAAAAATAATATAATATTACTTTTCAAAATAATTTGGACTCGTAAGAAAAAAAAATTCCTAGTCTACCAAGCATAACCGTAATTGTCTTCTAAGAATACTAAACTCAGCTTCCGAAAGTGGTTTAGTTAATATGTCGGGAAGGTTTGATTTGGACTCAACATAGTTGTGTTCAATGTTTTCTTTTGCCACATGATCTCTTACAAAGTGATGTTTAACATCAATGTGTTTAGTACGTGAGTGATGAATTGGATTTTTTTGTTAAATTTATTGAACTTATATTATCAACTAAAGTCTTTACTTTTTTGTAATCTAGTTCAAAGTCCTTACGTGTATGCATCATCCATAATAGTTGTGCTACACATTCACCTAATATTATGTATTCTGCTTCAGTTGTGGAAAGTGCAACACAATGCTACTTCCTACTGAACCAGTTTACTAAGCAAGATCCTAAGAGTTGACATCCTCCACTAGTACTTTTCCTATCTAGTTTACATCCTGCATAGTCCGAGTAAGAATATCCTATTGACTCAAAGGTACTAGATCTTGAGTACCACATTCCTACATTAATTGTTCCTTTAATGTATCTTAATATCCTTATAACTTGTGTTAAATGTGACTCCTTAGCACATGTTTGATATCTGGCGCACATGCTTACTACAAATAGTATGTCGGGTCTACTTGCAGTTAAATAAAGTAAACTACCTATGACACTCCTATAGTACTTTAGATATACAGATTTTCCTTCTTTTCTTCATTTAATATTACATTCGTAACCATAGGTGTTTTAATGTCTTTCGCATTTTCCATACTAAATTTCTTAATTAACTCTCTTGCATACTTTTTTTGATATATATAATTACCATCTCTTGTTTGTTTTATTTGTAAACCTAGGAAGAAGTTTAACTCACCTACTAAACTCATTTCGAATTCTTGTTCCATTCGGGTGATAAATTCCTTTAACAAATTTGAATTTGTTGATCCAAAAACTATGTCATCTATATAAATTTGAGCAATAAAAATATCGTTGTTTAAGGTTTATATGAAAAGTATTAAATCAATTTGACCTTGTCTGAAACCTTTAGAGCTTAAGTATGAGGATAGTCTTTCGTACCAGGCTCTAGGAGCTATTTTTAATCCATATAGTGCCTTTTTTAATCTATATACATGATTAGGATTTTCTAAGCTTTCAAAACTAGGAGGTTGACCTACGTATACTTCCTCTTTTATTACTCCATTTAAGAATGTAGATTTTACATCCATTTGGTATAACTTGAACCCTTTATTTGCTGCATATGCTAGCAACATTCTAATTGACTCAAGTCTAGCTACTGGTGCGTAGGTTTCATCATAATCTAGCCCTTCTACTCGACAGAACCCTTTAGCTACTAATCTAGCTTTATTCCTTACTATTTCTCCATAATCATTTAATTTATTTCTAAACACCGATTTAGTGTCTATTATTGATTTATTTGCAGGTGGAGGCACCAAATCCCATACTTCATTTCTATCGAATTTTGCTAATTCTTCTTGCATGGCTATTATCCAATCAGTGTCTAGTAAGGCCTCCTCTATTTTTTTGGGTTCTATTTTTGATATTAATGCGATTTGACTTAAGTTTCTTAGAGCTGATCTAGTTTGAACTCCTAAGGTTGGATTTCCCAATACTTAATCTATTGGATGGTTAGGATTAACTCTAGATGTCTTCAGATTTTCTTCACATTGATTAGGATTATGTTCTTCTTCTTCATCATGTGTAGTTTTATTTATATCATTTTGATTATTTTTCAATGTGTTCGATTGTTTATTAGTGGTTTCTTCCTCATCAAATTTTACTTTTGTTGTTTCTTCAATTTTTAGGGTTTTTTTATTATAAATCCTATAGGCTCGAATAGTGTTCAAGTATCCTAAAAATATTCCTTTATCAATTTTTGAAGAGAATTTACCTAAATGGTCTTTTGTATTTAAAATAAATATTTTACATCCAAATAACTTAAAATATTTTATTGAAGGTAGTTTATTGTTAAAAATTTCATAAGATGTTTTGTCATGCATTTTATTAATTATTACTCTATTTTGTATATAACATGCAGTGTTTATAGCTTTAGCCCATAAGTAACTGAGTAGATTATATTCATTTATCTTTGACCTAGTAGCTTCTTGTAAAGTTCTATTTTTCATTCTACTATACCATTTTGTTGAGGAGTTCTAGGGCATGAATACTCATGATGATCTCCATTTTCTAAACACATTAATGTAAATTTATCATTTTTAAATTCTCCTCCATTATCACTTCGTATTCTTTTTATCTTACGATCTTTTTCATTTTCTATTTGTTTGCTAAAATTTTTAAATACCTCAAATTTTTCATTTTTATGTTTTAAAAATTTTACCCATGTAAACATAGATTAATCATCTATTATTACTAAACAATATATATTACCACTTAGTGATTTTACTCCATGTGAATCGAATAAATCTAAGTGTATTAAATCAAGTATTGAGCTTGTTCTACCTTAATCGGTTAATTTATGTTGAGGATTGGTTTGTTTCCCTTGTTGGCAAGCATTACAAATTTTATTTTCAATATTTTTATGTTTGGGCAATCCTTTAACTAGATTAGTTTCACTTAACTTTGATATATTCCTAAAGTTGATGTGAGCAAGTCGCCTATGCCACAACTAGCTCTCCTCTTGTTGTGTCATATGACATTTAAATGAGGATCTTTCTAAACTTATTGAATAAATATTTTTATCCTTAATTCCCTTAAGTAATATTTTTGAATTTTCAATATCTTTAATCAAGAATTTATTAGATAAAAATTTTACTACATAACCAGCATCACACAACTGACTTATACTAAGCAAATTAAATTTAAAATTATCTACTAGCAGAACTTTTTCTATAATAAAATTAGATTCTAATTCAATATTATATGATCCAATTACCTTAAGTTTACCATTGTTTCCAAAGCCAACTGTTCCTAGGTTCTTGTAGCTTAATTTTGAGAACTTTTTGTTGGGAGTATGAGGAATACAATCAAAGTCCCACATTGGTAAGACATGGAAAAGATCATGTGCTTATAAGAAAAAATATATCTCCATTGGCATGAGGCCTTTTGGGTAAAGCCCAAAAATAAAACCATGAGGGCTTAGACCCAAAGTGGACAATATCATGCCATTGTGGAGATATGTGGAGCTTATAAGCACTAACAATTGGTATCAGAGCCATGGTCCATGTCAAACCATGAACCTCGAACGAAGGAAGTTGAGCTCCCACATCCGGATCAAGAGAACCAGACATCAGGAAGGAAGTCTGGTTGGGTCGGGGGACCGAACAACTGGCAGGAAGTCCTGGTGGGTTGAAGATCGGACATCAAGCAGAGAAAATCCTTCGAGGAGGGATAGGCTTGAGGGGGGGCCCAATGTGGTCCTTCGTTTGAGGGGGGGATTGTTGGGAGTATGAGGAATACAATCAAAGTCCCACATTGGTAAGACATGGAAAAGATCATGTGCTTATAAGAAAAAATATATCTCCATTGGCATGAGGCCTTTTGGGTAAAGCCCAAAAATAAAACCATGAGGGCTTAGACCCAAAGTGGACAATATCATGCCATTGTGGAGATATGTGGAGCTTATAAGCACTAACACTTTTGACTGTCTCCAGTCATGTGTCTAGAGCAACCACAATCTAGAAATCCATTGGTCCATTCTAGAGTCCTACATGGATTAAAAATTTAAGATAATTCAAACCATGAGTAGGATGAATATATATATATATATATATATATATATTTATATAGTTGTAAATTTGTTAAGAAAGTAAGTTATAGTTGAGTATATTAGTTTGGGTTCAGTTTTGTTAGTATAAATTTAATAAGTTAGATTTAGTAAAGTTTAAGTAAATTTGGTTGTGTTGACTTAAATTAGGATAACATAATTGGGTATATTTGTTTAGTTTGAGTTAATTAAGGTATGTTAACTAGAGTATGTTGTTAAAAAAAAAAATTGGTTGAAGTTTATTTTAATCCTAAATCATCTCACCCAAGCTAGGTTTTAAATACACTTATCCTTATAAGTTTTGTGAGATGATGATTTCTTTTATCTTTATTAAATTAAATGAGCAATTTCAATGTGTTTAATCTTGTGTTAGATTAGGGCTTCGTTTGAGCTAGTCAAGTAGGTTTTTCCAGTATTGACTTCCTGGTCGTGGCGAGGCACATGACCTTCTTGATTATCGAAGCAACGACCACTTCCTAGACAAAGTCAATAAAGGAATGAAGTACTTGATTCACTTTAGGTTAAGCCTTGGTCTTACTAGTCAAAGACTTAGTGAGTTAGCTTCGGTCAGTTCCACTCGATTTAGTGTACCAGGTCATGGCGAGGCACATGGCCTTCTTGATTATCGAAGCAATGACCACTTCCTAGACATGCACATTGAAGAGCCTCCCAACTTACTATCAGTTCACTTGTCTTAGTACTAGGTTGTTCAAGTTTAAGCTACTTTGTTTTCTATCTAGTTCATTCTACATTAAGCAAGTAAACTAGACTAAGACATTCAAGTATTTAACTATAAACAAGGAAAGTACACTAAAGCAATACAAGTTTTAAACAAGAAAAGTTAACTAAAACATGCAGGTGTTTAACTAAACAAGGAAATAAGCAAGGTGTTATCTCCCCCTAAATGGTAGCTAGTTTGAGTTTTGTTCACTAAATGAACTTGACTCTTGGAAACCCAAAATTGATTTGGTCCAACTTGGTTGACTAAGCTAGACTTAGGAACCCATGCTTGGACATGATTTTTAGAATTTTGACTAAGTAATGACATGTAAGATTTATAGGTGGACTTAGCCTTATACCCGAGTCCGGATCTATTGTACACAACTCTCTGAGATCCGACCATCATGTTGAGATACTTGGAACCCGAAGTGAACTTTTCCAAAGATCCAGTTAGATCTTCTACTTTCCTTTTTAGGATTGAGTTCTCTTCCTCAAGCTTTCCAACTTGAGTTGAGTCTCTATCTTTAAATTGGCAAGTCGAAGTCATCGAGTTGACTTTCTCCTTAAGTACTTGGACTTCCTTAAGTAGAGAGTCGACTCGATTTTCGGACTTAGCTAACTTCCTACCTAAGCAGGCAATGGTATTATATAATTTATCTTTTAATGGAGAAGTTACCTCATTTGAACATTCGAAAATGGATACAGATCCGTGGAATCTCTCGGATTCAGAATCGGACTCATATTCGGAACTTGACTCGGCTCTGGATCTTGATTCGGCTATAAATGCGACGAAGCTTCTCTTCGTCTCTTCCGCATCCGACTCCTCAGATGACGACTCATCCCATGTTGCCTTAAGAACCTTCTTCTTCTTTTCCTTTTTTGGTTTTTCTTCCTCTTTCAAATTTGCGCACTCCGACTTGTAATGTCCTTTTACATTACATTCGTAGCAGGTTACTTCCGATCGAGGTCTCGGCTTGTTGTCGACCACCTTTTTGGTGTCTTTCTTTGTAAATCTCTTCTTTCGGTTGAACATTTTTTTACCATGTTCACAATCTCCTCTTCTCCGTTTGTTTCTGACTCTGACTCATCTTCGGACTCAACCTTCACTTTTATTTCCTTTTTAGTTGAACCTGCCATCAAAGCTATACCATTCTCTGTCTGACACGAGTTAGCTTGTTCGTGTAGTTCAAGTTCACAAAATAGTTCATCTAACCTAATTGTGGAGAGATTCCTAGATACCTTATAGGCATCAAAAATCAATGTCCATAAAGAATTTCTCGGTGATGCGGTGACGGTATAGAAGATATGTTGACTCCTTTTCACCCTAGTAATACACGAAGGAAGCTTAGGGGGTTCTCTCCGGCCGCAACAATAAAAATCTAACATGAAGCAGAGAAGCGCAAGCCAACACAAAGCAACAAACCAAGACACAGGATATAACGTGGTTCGGAATAAGGATTCCTACTCCACGGAGGTGAGCTCTCTCACCGGCTAATATGCCAAAGCACTTTAACTATGAATGTCCCCCTTCATGGAAAGAACTTCAGGAGGTGGAGGAGAAAACCTCTTAAAATTAGGTCAAGATATAAGACACAGTACAAGGGAAATAGAGATGACCACTCTCCTTCTCTCCTCGCCGGCGAAGTGGTTACTCTCCTCTCCTTCGATGTGTCTTCGTCTCTTGCTGGTTGGAATAATGCGGATCTCCTTCTTCTCTGCCTTCCTTTTCCCTTTTATTCTCCTCCTCTGATAGTTGTTGAGTCACAAGCCTTCATCATTGTACACGTGGCCACCACGCCCACCTAGAGAATCATTCTGTTACAGACATGAGGAGCGAAGGCTCCTCGGAATATTATGTGGGGACCCCCCTCCTGTTGTGTAACAACTTTTTATCTATATTTTGGGAAATATGCTAGCCTATCCCTTTCAACCATTTGCCTTCATCGAAACTAACCTAAACATATAGCTCACATGTGGCATAGCCCTTAGGATCTTCCCAGCAGCCCGAACCAACTCCTTTTTTCCCCGTACCATGCTATTTTCGGGCTGGCTATGCCGAGCCGATTCTCATCCGCCCCATCTGCTTCTGGGCCTACTAGGCCGAACCAATTCTCGTTCACCTCCTAGCCAAACGATCTCCGCCACCGCTTCGGCATGCCGATTACCTCAACTTGTCCTCCCGTTCCAATCATCCCAGATGGTCACACCCAGACCATTTTACCTTGCTTTATTTGTCGAACCAATTTTTTTGTTCCGATAGTGTCTTACCGGCGAGCCCTCTTACCCGGTTCTCAAAGGAGAGGTAACAGCAGTATCAATAGTCAAACCCCAAAAATAGTCATACAAAGTTATAAGCTTGACTTTCCAAATATATAAAACCTCTACTTCACCCTTTGCTCACCAATTCAAATTCACTCTTTTCTCATTGCCCTACTCCCTGTATTCGAAGCGGCTTAATGGGCCCATGGGCCCCGCTTCGCCTTTTCTCTTAGATAGTCGAACGGTCACAGAAAACCCTATATAAATCTTCACCCTTTCCTTTTAGGCATAACTTAACGTGCTTAACAACAATCCATCTTTTTCCACTTCTGCTTCCTAGCGATTTTCTCCGATAGCATTTCAGCGACCTAGCCCCCTCTTTTGCAAACGTTCCTCCTTCAACCTTCAAGTAAGTGCTCATCCTTGTTCTGTACCTATGGCCCCTAAAACCTTACCTTCACCTCCTTGGTATGAACATACCATCACCCAACTGAACGGCAACCATTACTTCTTTAATATGAGAAACCAATTCATAAACTCTTCCATTCCATGCCGTTTCAACACTAAAATGTACCAACCACATCGTCCTCCTTCTGGCCTAACCAGCTTCTTCTCTGAACAATTTCATAACGGCTTGTTTTTACCCATGCCCTCCTCTTATTTGGAAATCCTTTACTTTTATGGTCTTCCCCTGAATCAATTTACCCCCAATTTCTTCCGCCTTTTGTCGGGGGCCATCATAGTATTCCAACACCTGAACCTCCCGTTATCCCCCCCAAATATTCCATTTCTTCTTCCAACTGAAATCTTCTAAGGCATACCTTTTTTACCTCTCCAGGTGCACGGACTACCAATTCTTAGTAAATATGCCTTCTTCCAATAAAGGATGGGAAGAATTATATTTCTTTGCTCAGCATCCAACACCCTTATTGTAACGCCCATGAAATTCTAGCAACTTTACGAGAATTTTTGGCTTTATGAGGATGGGCTTTATGTAGGCCTTTTTGGAGAAATAAAAGAAAATAAGCCAAAAAGAGATGCAAAGCCTAGGAATTGAACCCCCCACCTCTAGAGATAGCCAAGCCTTATAGATGCACCCACTAACCATAAGCCCAATAGAATCATATCATTAGAGGAAAGGGGGAACCTATAGATAAATGGGAGGAGGGTAAATGAAGAGGCTTGACAAGGAGAAGAGAAACTTCTCTTCCTCCCCTTTATAAAGAAAAGAGAAGTTCCACTTGGCCACTTCTTCCTTCCTTCTTCCTCTTCTCTTCATTCTCACCGAAACCTCAAGCTCTTCTTCCTCCTTTGGCCGAGAGCTCCTTGCAAGCTAGGAGAGAGCTAGGTGACCTCCATTAGGTCATCTCCCCAAGCAAAGCGAAGGATGTAAGTTTTCCCCTCACCTGCAGTATATTAGTTTGATAGGGTTGGTTGCTTGAAAGAAATATGAAATTGTAGCCTTATAAGTTTCGGCCAACTAAGTTGGTGGGCTAGGATTCATGAAAATGCTACTAAGGGAGGTTTTTATGGGTGATATGTTTCAAGTAGATACCTTTAGGAGACCAAAGTGCAAAGGTGATGACCCTATATGGTTCGCCACCCAAAGATTTTAGGGTTAGGGTTGCATGAACTTGATCCTAAAGTGATATTCTTGGTTGGTATGTTTCAAGTAAGACCCTTGGGTATCCACCATCCAAGATGAGGCCCTTGTAGGTTTCGGCCACCCTAGGTAATTAGGGTTAGGGTTGCATGAAAATATCCCTAATTATGCTATGCTAGATGATAATGCTCATGAATAAATATTAGGTGGCAAGAACCCTAGTTGAGCCCCTTGTAGGTTTCGGCCACCCTAGGTAATTAGGGTTAGGGTTGTATGAAAATATCCCTAATGATGCTATGCTAGATGATAGTGCTCATGAATGAATATTAGGTGGCAAGAACCCTAGTTGAGCCCCTTGTAGGTTTCGGCCACCCTAGGTAATTAGGGTTAGGGTTGCATGAAAATATCCCTCATGATGCTAAGCTAGGTTATAATGCTTTATGGATGAATTTTTGGGGACCAAACCTAAGCTTGAGCCCCTTACAAGTTTGCCAACCCATGGTTTTAGGGTTAGGGTTTCATGAAAACACCCTATATGTAATTGTGCTATGTGTATAGTTTTTAATATGACATGAACTTTGCTTGGGTGATGAATATGTTATGATTCAATGCAACATGAAATTAGGCTATGTGATGAGCATGTTTACGATTTAATATGCCATGAATAAGCTTAGGAGATATACTTCTGTTATGATGTAATATGCCATGATGAACATGTTGTGTGAAGTAATATGCCATGTATATGCTTGGGAATGTGCTTCAAGTTATGGAGTATTGTGCCATGAAATATACCTAGGTGAAGAATATGTTTTGTGATTTAATATGTCATGAATATGCTTAGGAAATATGCTTCATGTTTACGATGCAATATGTCATGAAACATGCTTATGTGATGAACCCGTTTATGCTTTAGGACCCCTTTAGGTACTCTTATGTTATGAATGCATGTGTCCTTATAAAATGACTAAGATGGAGATGCTTCCCTTTCAAGTAGGGATCAAGAGCTCTCCTTATGATAAAATAAGATGGAGATGCTTCCCTTTCAAGTAGGGATCAAGAGCTCCTTATGATAAAATAAGATGGAGATGCTTCCCTTTCAAGTAGGGATCAAGAGCTCTCCTTATGATAAGATAAGATGGAGATGCTTCCCTTTCAAGTAGGGATCAAGAGCTCTCCTTATGTCAAGATAAGATCAAGATGCTTCCCTTCTTATGATGGGGATCAAGAGCATTCTTTATATTATGTCCAGAAAAGAAAAGAATTAAGTATTTTACTTTGCAAGAGGTTAAGTACCCGACCCCGTGTGGTGGTCGTTAATCAAATCCATAGGGACACAAGAAGACGTAAGAGGTCTTGCCCGGTAAGACGTAAGAGGTCTTGCTCTAATAGGGTGGCTCGCTACTGACCTATTAGGGAGCAGCGATTATGTGGTACTTAACACAGGCCCCCCAAACAAGTTATGATGATATTGAAGTATCTATAAGTATATGTTTAGAAAAGAAAAGACTTTTATGATAATGGTGTATGCTCATGTTATATTCGCTGAATGCTTGCGAGCTCGGTTTTTTTTTTATGCATGCTAGATGTTATGAAGTTATGATGATATTGAAGTATTTATAAGTATATGTTTTGAAAAGAAAAGACTTTATGATATTGTGTATGCATGTTAAATGCTCAATGCTTTTAACTAGGTTCTTTATGCATGCTAGATGTTATGAAGTTATGATGATATTGAAGTATTTATAAGTATATGTTTTGAAAAGAAAAGACTTTATGATATTGTGTATGCTTATGTTAAATGCTCAATGCTTACGAACTCCAGGTTCTTTATGCATGCTAGATGTTATGAAGTTATGATGATATTGAAGTATTTATAAGTATATGTTTTGAAAAGAAAAGACTTTTATGATACTGTGTATGACTATGTTAAATGCTCTGAATGCTTACGAACTAGGTTCTTTATGCATGCTAGATGTTATGAAGTTATGATGATATTGAAGTATTTATAAGTATATGTTCTGAAAAGAAAAGACTTTTATGATACTGTGTATGGCTTTGTTAAATGCTCTGAATGCTTACGAACTAGGTTCTTTATGCATGCTAGATGTTATGAAGTTATGATGATATTGAAGTATTTATAAGCATATGTTTTGAAAAGAAAAGACTTTTATGATGTATGCTATGTTAAATGCTCAATGCTTACGAACTAGGTTCTTTATGCATGCTAGATGTTATGAAGTTATGATGATATTGAAGTATTTATAAGTATATGTTTTGAAAAGAAAAGACTTTTATGATACTGTGTATGCCTATGTTAAATGCTCTGAATGCTTACGAACTAGGTTCTTTATGCATGCTAGATGTTATGAAGTTACGATGATATTGAATTAATTATAAGTGTATGTTTGAAAAGAAAAGACTTCTATGATATTGTGTATGCTTATGTTAAATGCTCTGAATGCTTACGAACTAGGTTCTTTATGCATGCTAGATGTTATGAAGTTATGATGTTTAGAGTTAAGTCTGATGTGGTGACTATGTACTTTATGCTAGTTTAGAATTTATGATGTGGTGAAGGTTAAGGGTAAGGTTAAGAATACTTGCGACTATGTTCCTTCCGCATGATTAGGGTTTATGTTATTACAAATGTTTATGTTCAAGTGCTAACCAAATGCTTATGATTACGTTCTTTCATGCACGCTTAGTTTATGCAGCTTATAACGCTCATGTTCAAAGTATGCCCCGCTTAGATTAATTATGCTTAACTCGCTTATGAACAATTCTATGCAATGCTTAGTTCTTTTTGTACTATTACGGATATGTTGTTGATTAGTGTTGCTATGAAATGCTTAGGTCATTTTCTATGCCAAAGATGCTCATGTTCTAATAGTTTGATGAAATCGTGGTTTTTGTGAGTAGGCAAGGATCTTACTAAGCTATATGCTTATAGTTTATGTTGTCCATATATCGTAGATAAAGGAAGTCCGCACTAGAGGGAGTGGCGTGAGGGGCCATGCGTGTGTGTGATAGTGGCATGGTGAAAGAAGACCCTACACTATCTCGCTTATATTTATATGCTCTAAGAACAATTTAAGACATTGCTTCCTTATAAGACTTGTGTTTAATGAGTATCCCTTAATTTAAGAGGTTCGATGTTAGAACTCATGAACGAATCCTTTCGCTATGCATGTTATGAAATAAGATAAGATATGTGGTCATGCTAATGATGAATAAGATAGGTGATGCATGTGCCAAAGAAGATTTCAGTTATGATAACCTGTTCAAGCATGTAGACTTTGAACGGTTCCATATGTAGTATGCTAATAAAAAAAAATATATAGACCCAAGTAGCGCCGCCCTGAGAGCAGATAAGGGCGGGCGCTACAGGTGGTATCAGAGCGGGTTCACCTTTCCACTATCACACATCAAGCCTCCATCCTGCTATTTCCAAGTAAGTAACTTTATGCATACTGAGTTTCTTTTATAATGAAGAATGACTCCTATCTAGATAGAAATAATACCTCATCATGTTTTAGTAGATTGGAATCACACTTGTGATCTAGATAGAAATAACACCTTATCATGTTTTAAGTAGATTGGAATCACACTTGTGATCTAGATAGAAATAATACCTCCTCATGTTCTAGTAGATTGGAATCACACTTGTGATCTAGATAGAAATAATACCTCATCATGTTTTAGTAGATTGGAATCACACTTGTGATCTAGATAGAAATAATACCTCATCATGTTTTAGTAGATTGGAATCACACTTGTGAACTAGATAGAAATAATACCTCATCATGTTTTAGTAGATTGGAATCACGCTTGTGATCTAGATAGAAATAATACCTCATCATGTTTTAGTAGATTGGAATCACACTTGTGACTTAGATAGAAATAAGACCTCGTTATGTTTAGTATAATGGAACCGTACTTGTGATTGAGATGGCAACAATACCTTACCATGCTTTATATGATGGAAACATGTCTTTAACTCCGGACATACCATTCCAAAAATTTCAAGATCTGATTTTCGTAATTATCGGTGTTGTCTATGCTCATATGAATTGAAATAAGCGGTTTAGTACGGGTTAGTCGGTCTTGTGTCTTGACTTCATTTTTCAATTTCGGATGGCACGGACGATGACTACCATGACCGTCGTGATGTGTCCCAAACCGATTGAGGGAAGCTATTGAAGAGATAGTTTATAAACCTGATGGTGGGGTCGCCGGACACATGAGGAGACTCGATGGTCTCTTTAGGAGACTCGAGCAGCAGGAGTTTCCGATACTGGATAATTATCGGATATGGGCCTTGGTACGCTCCCTGCCAAACGATTTCATGGTAGTCGCGCATCACGTATGGGGCCGCTATGAAGGGCGGATAACATATGCGGAGTTGTGCTGGGAGCTACTGGAGCACAAGGTTCAAGAGAAGCCTGTGGTAGAGAATCCGGTGGTAGCTGGCCTCAAGAGGAAGGAAGAGGGTTCTGTAAACAGTCAACTTAGTGGCCAGCCGGAGACTACCCTAGTGAGGCCAGGGAAGATAGGACTAAAAATAGTTACAACCGCACTAGGGTTTGTCCTAGTGGGAGTCATAATGAACTATCTTCTTAAGTAGTTTCTGTTGTTCCAATTAGGAATAAAGAATGTTATATGTTAACATTATTCCTTCTGGTCTGAAAATATGAATAAAAGATGATGAGTCATTCTTTTGAAATTAAAGATGAGTTCGTTGCATGGGAAGTGTATGGTATAATTGATCAATGTGCTAGATCGAACATACGAATAATGAGTGGAAACAAAGTCCGTGCCGCTTTGATGTCCTTATCGATGCTATCTCAACTCGAAAAGGGAAGTAATGAATTACGGAATAGAAATCATTTCTGGGCAACTTTCCACCCTGACTATAACGCCGACGCTGTTCAACGATATAAAGGGAAAGCAAGATGGTGATTCAGACATCCAGAAGTTCAAACAAGAAGTACTGGAAGGAAGGGATAATGGATTCCGCATCACCGACGGCGGATTATTATACTTCCGGATCGCCTATGCATTCGAGCGATCCGAGTTCTGGCGAGAAGATACTCGAGGAATCCATGGAACACCTTATACCATGCATCCGGATCTAATAAAATGTATCGGGACTTAAGGGATAAATTTTGGTGGTCCGGCATGAAAAGGGATGTGGCTCGATCGACGTCAACACCTTCGACTGCGGAAGGTGAAGCGAACACCGAGAAACACAGGGGATTCTGCGGATCTGATTCCCGAGTGGAAATGGGAAGAAATTTACATGGATTTCATCTCGGGATTAAGCGACAAATGGTTACGATGCTATATGGGTAATCATAGACCGGTTGACAAAGTCGCCCATTTCACGGCAATCAAGATGACCTATTGGTTGGCGGCTAGCTCAATTATATGTCAATGAAATTATCAAATTACATGGAGTGCCTAAGGCTATTATTTCTTACAGGGATGGCCGTTTTACATAACATCTCTGGGAATGTGTTCAGAAGGCTCTTGGCACTAAGTTGAGATTGACCTGCGTTTCATCCTCGACCCAAGCGGCCGACGGAAAAAGTGAACCAGTCTTTGGAAGATATCGGGCACTGTGCTCTAGACTTTAAGGAGGCTGGTGTGATATTTGTGCTGGCAGAATTTGCTTATAACCAGGCTACCATTGGAATGGCACCCTATGAAGCTCTATACGGGAGAAGATGCAGGTCTCCTATCTGTTGGTACGAGGGTGGTGAAAGGAGGGAAATGGGTCTTCAGGCCGATATTATTGACAATACCACCCGCGCTATACAGAATATCCGTCAGAGAATCGAAACTGCTCAGAGCCGACAAAAGAGCTATGCGGATATGCGGCGTAGACCGTTAGAATTCGAAGTCGGGGACCTGGTATTCCTCAGAGTGACCCCTATGAAGGGAGTGATGAGATTCGGAAGGAAGGGTAAACTGAATCCACGTTACGTGGGACCCTATCCGATATCACAGAGAGTGGGCAAGGTGGCGTACAAGCTGGAACTGCCCCAAGAGATGTCGGCTATACACAACGTGTTCCATGTCTCTATGCTCAAGAAATGCATATCCAGAGCGGACCAAGTGATCGAGCCACAAATTGTACACGTTCAAGAGGACCTGAGTATCGAAAGTCGGCCTATCCAGATACTAGACCGAGATGTCAAGAGACTAAGGAACAAAGAGGTGCCCTTAGTGAAGGTCCTGTGGCAGAATTCGCAATATGAGGAGGCTACTTGGGAACGCGAGGAGGACATGAGGCAGAAGTACCCGGAATTGTTTTAAGTTTCGAGGACGAAACTTTTACAAGGTATGAGGGATTGTAACGCCCGTGAAATTCTAGCAATTTTACGAGAATTTTTGGCTTTATGAGGATGGGCTTTATGTAGGCCTTTTTGGAGAAATAAAAGAAAATAAGCCAAAAAGAGATGCAAAGCCTAGGAATTGAACCCCCCACCTCTAGAGATAGCCAAGCCTTATAGATGCACCCACTAACCATAAGCCCAATAGAATCATATCATTAGAGGAAAGGGGGAACCTATAGATAAATGGGAGGAGGGTAAATGAAGAGGCTTGACAAGGAGAAGAGAAACTTCTCTTCCTCCCCTTTATAAAGAAGAGAGAAGTTCCACTTGGCCACTTCTTCCTTCCTTCTTCCTCTTCTCTTCATTCTCACCAAACCTCAAGCTCTTCTTCCTCCTTTGGAGAGCTCCTTGCAAGCTAGGAGAGCTAGGTGACCTCAATTAGGTCATCTCCCCAAGCAAATCGAAGGATTTATGTTTTCCCCTCACCTGCAGTATATTATTTTGATAGGGTTGGTTGCTTGAAAGATATATGAAATTGTAGCCTTATAAGTTTCGGCCAAATAAGTTGGTGGGCTAGGATTCATGAAATTGCTACTAAGGGATGTTTTTATGGGTGATATGTTTCAAGTAGATACCTTTAGGAGACCAAAGTGCAAAGGTGATGACCCTATATGGTTCGACCCTCAAGATTTTAGGGTTAGGGTTGCATGAACTTGATCCTAAAGTGATATTCTTGGTTGGTATGTTTCAAGTAAGACCCTTGGGTATCCACCATCCAAGATGAGGCCCTTGTAGGTTTGGCCACCCTAGGTAATTAGGGTTAGGGTTGCATGAAAATATCCCTAATGATGCTATGCTAGATGATAATGCTCATGAATAAATATTAGGTGGCAAGAACCCTAGTTGAGCCCCTTGTAGGTTTGCCACCCTAGGTAATTAGGGTTAGGGTTGTATGAAAATATCCCTAATGATGCTATGCTAGATGATAATGCTCATGAATGAATATTAGGTGGCAAGAACCTAGTTGAGCCCCTTGTAGGTTTTGCCACCCTAGGTAATTAGGGTTAGGGTTGCATGAAAATATCCCTCATGATGCTAAGCTAGGTTATAATGCTTTATGGATGAATTTTGGGGACCAAACCTAAGCTTGAGCCCTTACAAGTTTCTCCAACCCATGGTTTTAGGGTTAGAGTTTCATGAAAACACCCTATATGTAATTGTGCTATGTGTATAGTTTTTAATATGACATGAACTTTGCTTGGGTGATGAATATGTTATGATTCAATGCAACATGAAATTAGGCTATGTGATGAGCATGTTTTACGATTTAATATGCCATGAATAAGCTTAGGAGATATACTTCCTGTTATGATGTAATATGCCATGATGAACATGTTGTGTGAAGTAATATGCCATGTATATGCTTCGGGAATGTGCTTCAAGTTATGGAGTATTGTGCCATGAAATATACCTAGGTGAAGAATATGTTTTGTGATTTAATATGTCATGAATATGCTTAGGAAATATGCTTCATGTTTACGATGCAATATGTCATGAAACATGCTTATGTGATGAACCCGTTTATGCTTTAGGACCCCTTTAGGGTACTCTTATGTTATGAATGCATGTGTCCTTATAAAATGACTAAGATGGAGATGCTTCCCTTTCAAGTAGGGATCAAGAGCTCTCCTTATGATAAAATAAGATGGAGATGCTTCCCTTTCAAGTAGGGATCAAGAGCTCTCCTTATGATAAAATAAGATGGAGATGCTTCCCTTTCAAGTAGGGATCAAGAGCTCTCCTTATGATAAGATAAGATGGAGATGCTTCCCTTTCAAGTAGGGATCAAGAGCTCTCCTTATGTCAAGATAAGATCAAGATGCTTCCCTTCTTATGATGGGGATCAAGAGCATTATTTATATTATGTCCAGAAAAGAAAAGAATTAAGTATTTTACTTTGCAAGAGGTTAAGTACCCGACCGTGGTCGTTAATCAAATCCATAGGGACACAAGAAGGCGTAAGAGGTCTTGCCCGTAAGACGTAAGAGGTCTTGCTCTAATAGGGATCGTGGCTCGCTACTGACCTATTAGGGAACGCGCATTATGTGGTACTTAACCTGGGGCCCCCAAAACAAGTTATGATGATATTGAAGTATTTATAAGTATATGTTTTGAAAAGAAAAGACTTTTATGATACTGTGTATGCCTATGTTAAATGCTCTGAATGCTTACGAACTAGGTTCTTTATGCATGCTAGATGTTATGAAGTTATGATGATATTGAAGTATTTATAAGTATATGTTTTGAAAAGAAAAGACTTTTATGATACTGTGTATGCCTATGTTAAATGCTCTGAATGCTTACGAACTAGGTTCTTTATGCATGCTAGATGTTATGAAGTTATGATGATATTGAAGTATTTATAAGTATATGTTTTGAAAAGAAAAGACTTTTATGATACGGTGTATGCCTCTGTTAAATGCTCTGAATGCTTACGAACTAGGTTCTTTATGCATGCTAGATGTTATGAAGTTATGATGATATTGAAGTATTTATAAGTATATGTTTTGAAAAGAAAAGACTTTTATGATACTGTGTATGCCTATGTTAAATGCTCTGAATGCTTACGAACTAGGTTCTTTATGCATGCTAGATGTTATGAAGTTATGATGATATTGAAGTATTTATAAGTATATGTTCTGAAAAGAAAAGACTTTTATGATACTGTGTATGGCTTTGTTAAATGCTCTGAATGCTTACGAACTAGGTTCTTTATGCATGCTAGATGTTATGAAGTTATGATGATATTGAAGTATTTATAAGCATATGTTTTGAAAAGAAAAGACTTTTATTATTATGTTTATTCTTATTTTAATTGCTCTGATTTCTTTAGAAATAGTTTCTTTATTCATGCTAGATTTTATGAAGTTATGATGATATTGAAGTATTTATAAGTATATGTTTTGAAAAGAAAAGACTTTTATGATACTGTGTATGCCTATGTTAAATGCTCTGAATGCTTACGAACTAGGTTCTTTATGCATGCTAGATGTTATGAAGTTATGATGATATTGAAGTATTTATAAGTATATGTTTTGAAAAGAAAAGACTTTTATGATAATGTGTATGCTTATGTTAAATGCTCTGAATGCTTACGAACTAGGTTCTTTATGCATGCTAGATGTTATGAAGTTATGATGTTTAGAGTTAAGTCTCAGTATGTGGTGACTATGTACTTTATGCTAGTTTAGAATTTATGATGTGGTGAAGGTTAAGGGTAAGGTTAAGAATACTTGCGACTATGTTCCTTCTGCATGATTAGGGTTTATGTTATTACAAATGTTTATGTTCAAGTTAACCAAATGCTTATGATTACGCTCTTTCATGCACGCTTAGTTTATGCAGTTATAACGCTCATGTTCAAAGTATGCCCTGCTTAGATTAATTATGCTTAACCTGCTTATGAACAATTCTATGCAATGCTTAGTTCTTTTTGTACTATTACCTGGATATGTTGTTGATTAGTGTTGCTATGAAATGCTTAGGTCATTTTCTATGCCAGCATGCTCATGTTCTAATAGTTTGATGAAATCGTGGTTTTTGTGAGTAGGCAAGGATCTTACTAAGCTATATGCTTATAGTTTATGTTGTCCATATACTGCAGATAAAGGAAGTCTGCACTAGAGGGAGTGGCGTGAGGGGGCTATGTGATAGTGTGTGATAGTGGCATGGTGAAAGAAGACCCTACACTATCTGCTTATATTTATATGCTCTAAGAACAATTTAAGACATTGCTTCCGCTTATAAGACTTGTGTTTAATGAGTATCCCTTAATTTAAGAGGTTCGACATGTTAGAACTCATGAACGAATCCTTTCGCTATGCATGTTATGAAATAAGATAAGATATGTGGTCATGCTAATGATGAATAAGATAGGTGATGCATGTGCCAAAGAAGATTTCAGTTATGATAACCTGTTCAAGCATGTAGACTTTGAACGGTTCCATATGTAGTATGCTAATAAAAAAAAATATATAGACCCAAGTAGCGCCGCCCTGAGAGCAGATAAGGGCGGGCGCTACACTTGTCCCACTCGAATACCTGGAAGCTAGATCTTCCCGAGCTGCCTCCCTTTCGCGAAATGAAGACCCAATGTCCCTTCTCAGAGGTTTGTAAAGTGTTGGGAGAATCCCACTACTTCTCGGAACATCTAATGAAACCCCCACTCCTCAGTCACTTCAGGCTATCCCCTTTCCCTCTAACGGCTCTGGTCGCCATAGGTAGGACGGTGTTCGTATTTCGATATTGCTTATTATCTGGATTAACTTATTCTTCTTTCCCGTGGATTTCGCAGATAAAATAATGCAGAGCACTTTAGTAAAAGGTGATGAAATTGAAGTAGCCCAGAAGAAGAAAGCCTCCACCAAGCGAGGTAAATCTGTGGCTACCCCTTCTTCCCCTCGGAAGAAATCCCACCTGGTTAAGGAAGGACTTCCCAGCTCTTCATCTCTTCCTTCCTCCTCTTCAGATCTGCAAGAATCCCGACGCCTAACCATCTATGAAACGAGGATGAGGGATACAACATTAGCAGCCCCATCCTTTTAACCCCAAGGGGGAAATTCTCCTTCCTATTCTCCTGTTTCATCCCCCAGCCCTCTTGACTCTCCCACATATTCCTCGACCGAATCCGCCACCATCCATCCAACAACACATCCTTCTCCCACTCCCCTTCAGCATGTAGGTCCCCTTCCCCCTTTCGGAAAGGGAAGATCTTCCTCTCCCGAACCTTTCACTGGTTACGCTGGGGTACCTCCTGATGATTCATCACCTCTCCGAGGTGAAATTTTTCAATCAATCAGGTTTACAGGGCCCCTGTGATCAAATGAGCAAAATGCTACCCGAGGTAATTGTTTTCCCTCTTTACCATTAGCATATATATATATATATATATATATATATATATATATACATCGGTGTACCAACGCTTAGCATTTGCATCCTTTTTCCTTCAGGTCTCGACGATGCATAATAAGATGATGTCTCATATAGCCCAATTTCAGTCCAACGTGGAGACGCGCCATTTTGCTTCCCTGGCACACCAAAAACAACTCACGCAGTGGATGAGCGAAAAGGATCAGAAAGAATCCAATTTAATTAGCCAATGCATAGATTCCATGACCCAATTGGTCTTGGCTCAAAGCGAGAATGAAGAGTTTCAACAGAAGAATAAAGTCCTCGAACAACAAATCTTCTTGCAGTCCAGCCAGCTTCAACAGCTAGATCTTCTTACTCACTAGCTAACATAGTATAAAAGACAGCTTGGGGATGCAATTATTCAAGTTGCTGACTCCTCAACTACTATTCAGCAGTTGTGGTAAGAACGCCAAGCGTGGGAGGCCACCCAAAAGTCTTGCTTGGAGAGGTGCCAAGAACTCTCTTCATTGGTGGCTACCTTTCCTGAAGCCCTGTTGGTTGTGGCTCGGCAACAAAAAGAACTCCACCGAGAATATATCGAGGCCTTTTCAGCTCTGGGTCAATGGGCCATGATGGCAACAACGGAAAGAGATGGCCTGGCAAGCCAATTAGCTGAAAGGCAGGCCAAGCTAGCTGTGTGTCAGGCCCAACTTGCTACCTGCCAGTCCCAACTGAAGGAGCAGGAGGTCGATTTGAAAGGGCGCTTGTTGGTATTGCCCAGAAGCTCTGATACCAATTGTTGGTATTGCCCAGAAGCTCTGATACCAAATTGTTGGCAACCGTGCTATTCCTCAGAATGCTCATAGGCTCCCATGTCCCCGGATTAAAATTTTCACTAATGAAAACTAATCCGGATGGGATGAGTTTCCTAAGCACAACCAATTCGTCGTCGTGCTAACGACTCGAGCGATCGCTTGAACAAACTAGTTGTTCAAGCAACACAACTCTTCTAGTCGGTTAGCCGCGGAAGAGACGACGGACAGATCGCCGGTTTTTGTGTTTGTCTTCGGGGTCCATGATTATACAATATATATTCATATACACACATGTATAATCATCATATATAAGAACATGCTCAGATCTGAAATTAAAGTTATAAAACTTTAATACCTCTTGATCTTCTATCGTATGTCCTAACCTCCTTGTAGACTTCGTGTGGGCGAAGATCCTCCACAAGTTGAAGCTTCTTAGATCTTCTTCAATCCAAAGAATGAAGAACTCTCTTTCCCTTCTTGCTTGAGCCAACCACCAATCCACAAAGGATTGATGCCGCCGACCCCAAGAATAGAGAGAACATAATGGAAACAACCAAGCAACCGAACTAGGGACAAACACTAGCTCCTAGTGCCGCCGGCCAAGAGGAAAACAAAGGGAAAAGAGGAATAGGTTGGGCACCACCAAAGGTATAGGAAAAAGGATAGGAACCGGCCAACACCCTAGGAAGAAGAAGAACACTTCCCCTATAGTTGCCACCTACCTTACCTTCCAAACCCTAGCCGCCCAACCAAGCTTCCTTTGGATTTCTTGCCGCCCAAGGTAGAGGAAGATAAGGTAGTGGCCGGCCAACCCTTAGAAGGAAGAAGATGAGCCCTTCCCCTATAGTTGCCGCCCAACCATAACTTCCAAACCTAGCCGCCTAATCCAAAGAGCCAAACCCTAATCTAATTAAGGTTTCCTCCATAGGTGTCTTGCCGCCTAAGCATGGTGGAGAGGAGAGATCTAGGAGCTAGCCACCTCCAAGGAAGAAGACAAGCTCATCCATAGGTTGCCTCCCCCACTAGCTCCACCACCTTGGCCGCCCAACCTAAGGAACCAAAACCCTAATTAGGGTTTCCTCCTTGAGGTTGCTTGCCGCCCAAGTAATGCTAGGCAAAACCCTAATTTCCTTAGCATCCATCATGAACCATCCATAAAAACATAGTTGCCGCCCAACCCATGCTCCCTTATATAGAACTTAGGAGAAAATTGGTTATTGATGAGGTAGCCAAAAATATAGGAACTAATTCCCAATTTTCTTGCACCTTATCCAACCTTTCCTCTCCCTTTTATATAGAGTTAGGTTTAGGCCTTGGTTTAATCTCCACCGTCGGTTCTAGGGTTTTAATCTCAACCGTCGGATTTAGAGATTTAATCTCAACCGTCGGTTCTAGGAAATAATCCCAACCGTCGGATCTAGAGATTTAATCTCAACCGTCGGTTATAGGAATTTAATCCCAACCGTCGGATCTAGAGATCTAATCTCCACCGTCGGTTCTAGGGATTCAATCCTAACCGTCGGATCTAGAGATTTGTTTTCCATCATTTGATCTAGACTTCATGAGGTTTATATAAGGCTACGATAGGGACCATGAGGAGGAGTTGGGTCTTGGCCACCCGATGGATCGGAACCACACAAACTTGATCCATCAATGATGTTCCATTCCACTAGAGGATCATCATCGAACTACCTCACCAACCCCCATAAATTAATATGGGCTCCATATATTATTTGTACATCCATCTCCCCGTGTTTAAGATATCGAATGTCCGTCAATTAATTGATTTACTGACCATCAATTAATTAACATCTAACTCCTCGAGTAGTACCACTCAACCTTATCATCATGTTGACTAAGTCAACCTGCAGGGTTTACATGATGAACCTTATGAGCTCCTCAAGGGGACATCATCAACCTAATATATAGGACACGGATTCCTCCTATAATCAACGGCACACCATGTAAATAATATCACTTCCCAACTTACCGGGCATATTGATTTAATCCATAGAAATCTCACCCTCTAGTAAATCAAAGAAATAAATACTAAGTACATGTGCCCGTTATTATATCGGGATTAAGAGCATGTACAACATAATATCCGAGGTCCGATTCAATTATGTAGTCAGCAATAAATGGAATCACCTCTATGTCGGTCCTGCTCAATACACCGAGGTGTACTAGTGTAACTCTATGTTCAAGATAAAACAATACCAAGCTACACTACAACCATGCCAATGGTTTGTCCAAAACCATCTTGGTTGTGAGCCTCTACTTATATTCTACAAGGGACTGATAACATGATCTTCTGTGCCGCACCCAGGCACCATGTTATCTACAATGTAAAATATTAGACAATATGCACACATATAAATATAACGTGCAAACAATGATCATTTGATTCTTATTTCAAAATAAAGATGTCCATACAAAAGAGCTAGGCTTTCAGTATACATCCCAATAATCTCCCACTTATACTAAAAGACTATGCTGTCATCATACTGCCATACATCTGATTCCCCTTCCCTCCACTTGCCTATCAAAGCTCTCGCCAGAAGGGCCTTAGTGAAAAGGTCTACCAGGTCATCCTCTGATGCAATCTAGGCGACAGCTTACTTCTACCTCCTTTACGATTTCTCGTATCAGGTGGTACTTGCACTCTATGTGTTTACTAGTCTTATGGGCTCGTGGTTCCTTCGAGTTTGCAACTGCACCATTATTATCACAATAAATTGTCATAGTTCTGGGCAAACCAAGAATCACATCAAAGTCCATCAGGAAGTTCCTGAGCCATACAACTTCTTTGGCCGCCTAAGAGGCTGCCATACACTCAGCTTCCATGGTAGAGTCCACCACGCATTTCTGCTTGACACTCTTCCATACTATGGCTCCACCTCCAAAAGTAAACACAAAACCTGAGGTAGACTTACTGTTATCTCTATCAGATTGGAAATCGGAATCTATGTAACCCACAGGGAGTAATTGGTTTGCCCGGTAAACTAGCATATAATCCCTAGTCCTTCTCAGGCACTACAATATATGCTTTACCGCAGTCCAATGTCCCTGTCCTGGATTACTCTGATATCTGCTGACCATGCCTATGGCAAAGCAGATATCGGGTCTCATACATAGCATCATATACATGAGGCTTCCTACTGCCGAAGCATAAAGAACCGCCTTCATCTCCTCTATCTCCTCAGATGATCTAGGACACATCTCCTTAGATAAAGGGACTCCATGCCTGAAAGGTAGAAAACCTTTCTTGGAGTTTTGCATGCTAAGACGATCCATAATCGTGCCTATGTATGAAGCTTGGGATAAGTACAACATCCTTTTCCAGTGATCCCTCGATCCCAAGGATGTGTCTCACCTCTCCCAAGTCCTTCATATCAAACTCATTGGACAACCATACCCTTACGTCTGATAACACTTCGATGTTGTCACCAACCACCAAAATGTCATCTACATATAGTACAAAAATACCACTACGTTTCCGTCACATCTCTTGTATACACAAGACTCATCCGAACTTTGAATAAATCCATAAGACTGGATTTACCTCCTCAAAGCGGATGTTCCAAGACCTCGAAGCTTGCTTCAATCCATAAATGGACCGATTAAGCTTACATACAAGATGCTCTTTGCCCTTAGCAATGAATCCCTCTGGTTGCTTCATATAGATGGATTCCTCAAGACTTCCACTAAGGAAAGCTGTCTTGACATCCATCTGTCACACCTCATAAATTCATATGAGCTGCTATGCATAGGAGCTCCCAGACCTGATTTGAATCCATAGATTCAATCTCAGTATTCATTGCACTTTGCAAAGATGCTGCATTTATATCTTGGATTGCCTCGTCATATGTCCAGGGATCAGGTTCATGTTCGCCAGGGACCAAATCGGAAGATTCTCCCAAGAACATGAATCTATCAGGCTGTCTCACAACCCTCCCACTACGACGAGGTATCACCTGTGTATCCTGTGTGACACGCGGTGCAGTGACATGTGGTATATCCTCTTGTACCGGTGGTACTGAAGTCGGGACTTCCCCTATCAACTCCTCAAGAACAATCCTACTCGTGGGCTTGTGGTTCATCACATAGTCCTCCTCTAGAAATCTGACATTCGTACTAACGATCACCCTCTGATCTCTAGGACTATAAAACAAACCACCCTTCGTCTCCTTGGGATAGCCAACGAACATGCATACTTCTGTACGAGGTTCCAACTTACCAGTATCTGCCTTCAGCACATGTGCTGGACTCCCCATATCCGAATATGTCTTAGACTAGGCTTTGGGTCCACAACTCGTGGGATTAGAAGGCGATTTAGATGGAACCAAGTTCGTAATGTACACCGTCAGATCTAGAGTATATCCTCGTAACGAACCGCAAGTAACTCATCATCAATCTAACCATCTCCATAAGAGACCTCTTCCTTCGCTACGCTACACCATTCTGCTGGGGTGTGCCAGGTGCAGACAATTGGGATTGAATCCCAAGCTCTGATAAGTAGTTCCTAAACTCTCCCAAGAGGTATTCACCACTACGATCAGATCGTAGTGTCATCTTGAATAATCATGAAAAGAAAAAATATTCAAAACTACCTCTTGCCTGGATAGACATAGGACCAATTCCAACACATCTTTAGATCTATACCCCTTGGCCTTGAAAGGCCTCTTGGTCATCTTACCCTCCAAGCAAGATTCGCAGGTTGGGAGATCCTCCACCACTAATGAACCCAAAGGTCCATCAGCTTTCAACCTTTGAATTCTGCTCAGGTTAATATGACCAAGCCTAAGATCCCAAAGATATGTTTGGTTCATCTTCGAAGGTTCTTTTCTCTTATCGGAATTAGAAGATGAGTTATTTAACTTCAATTTGCATCGTGGGAGCTTGTGGTTCAAATTATTAATTTCCTTTCTATGTACCTGAATAGATAATATCCCTATTCCTTTCATAACAAATCATCATTAAAAGGAATAAATTATCCATCTATAATTTAGAAACCAAAAACAATTCTTTCTAAATAAAGATACATAAAGAAAATTCTTAAGAACCAAAAACTTTATTTTTCTCAAAAGATAAATAAAATATCTCCCACTGCAATAGCCGCCATCTTCATGGCATTGCCCAAGTAAATTGTAATATCCCCTTTAGCTAGTCGTCGCGTTTCCTGGAACCCCTGCAAAGCATTGCAGACATGATTAGTGGCTCTCGTATCTACACACCAGGTGCCGGTAGATAACACCGCTAACCATGTTTCAACGACTAGACCAAAAGATATACTTTTGCTCTTGCTTCGGATTGGGACAATCCTCCTTCTTATGTCCAGTCTGCTAGTAAGTGAAGTACTTGCCTTTCGGCTTCTTCACTCCTCCCTGAGATCCTCCCACCACCTTTGCTCCACCTTGTTTCTCCTTCCTCTAGCCTTTCGGCTTAGAAGTAGAAACCTTTTTGAGCAACCATGGCTTGAGGACACTCTTTGAAGAGTGTATACTTGTACTTCTTAGCAAATAAGACAACATCTAGATTCTTTTCCAATCAACATTATTTGGGTACAGTAAGTTTATTTTTTTTAGTATCACAATAAGTGGACTGAAAGTCATTTTGAAAATCCTAAGAATCACAATGATCAAAACTTTAGATTTCAAATATTATTGATTCCTCAAAACAATAAAATTCCGAAATCAACCAACACCTCAAAACACCGAGAATTTCGCATGCCACTCTGTGTGGACGTATACGAATTCTACATTTGTAAGAGGAGGTTTTACCCATTAATTTTATTATCTTGTCAACCTTACTTTTTGACAAATAAAATTAATAGTTGGTTCCTCTTTGGCCCTACAAATAAAAGCAGTGACTCCTATGGGGAGGATACTTTTATTTGCATCTAAGTGTGCACCATTACACGATACTAAGGGAATTATTTTGGATTATGTGCCTTACCTCTGTGGAAGTACACACGCTCCTAGATAATTTCCTATAACCATTATTTGACCTAGTGATCCGCAAACAAACCCGTCCTCGGGGAGGAAGGCACTCAGAGCCAACACACAAGTTTGTTTGCATCACACCTCAAATTGTAATGGAGGCCGCGGGAATTAATTAAAATGTCCCTCTCCCACTTAGTAAATTGAAAATGAGGAATTTTCAAGCACACACAACATGCATATAAAACAAATCAGCAATAAATATGGAAAAAACAGAATTTTTTTCCAACTATTATGGCATTGTTCTCTAATACGCATCCCGTCGTGCCGCCACCTTGTCCGCTCCTCCTATGCCATGTACGAGCCATCCGGAGATCCGAGCCGAGAATAAAACCTATTTTATTTTTCATCCATCGATCCTATACTCCACGAGGGAGTGTACATGAAATCTAGATCGAAAGTAAAATAAAATAAAGAGTGGCTAAACAATGCCGTATTCAATTACAAAAACTAAATACTAATTTAGCCTCGTCAACCCTGAGGATTCAAATAATATACAATCATACACAAACAATCACATACACACATATAGCCATAATAGTCGGATCTTATGCCTGCAACCAAAAAGTTAGCCTACGCACATCCTACTATTATCCGGCATACACAATATATGATAAGTGCATGAAAGTAACCGAATCCAAAACACACAAAACCGGAAACCGTGGCTCTGATACCAAATGTTGGTATTGCCCAGAAGCTCTGATACCAATTGTTGGTATTGCCCAGAAGCTCTGATACCAAATTGTTGGCAACCGTGCTATTCCTCGGAATGCTCATAGGCTCCCATGTCCCCGGATTAAAATTTTCACTAATGAAAACTAATCCGGATGGGATGAGTTTCCTAAGCACAACCAATTCGTCGTCGTGGTAACGACTCGAGCGATCGCTTGAACAAACTAGTTGTTCAAGCAACACAACTCTTCTAGTCGGTTAGCCGCGGAAGAGACGACGAACGGATCGCCGGTTTTTGTGTTTGT
The DNA here is from genome assembly GCA_025175895.1 of Wurfbainia villosa. Classification (NCBI taxonomy): domain Eukaryota; kingdom Viridiplantae; phylum Streptophyta; class Magnoliopsida; order Zingiberales; family Zingiberaceae; genus Wurfbainia; species Wurfbainia villosa. The sequence continues at coordinate 33,601,344 of CM045995.1, forward strand.
CTTCGGGGTCCATGATTATACAATATATATTCATATACACACATGTATAATCATCATATATAAGAACATGCTCAGATCTGAAATTAAAGTTATAAAACTTTTATACCTCTTGATCTTCTATCGTATGTCCTAACCTCCTTGTAGACTTCGTGTGGGCGAAGATCCTCCACAAGTTGAAGCTTCTTAGATCTTCTTCAATCCAATGAATGAAGAACTCTCTTTCCCTTCTTGCTTGAGCCAACCACCAATCCACAAAGGATTGATGCCGCCGGCCCCAAGAATAGAGAGAACATAATGGAAACAACCAAGCAACCGAACTAGGGACAAACCCTAGCTCCTAGTGCCGCCGGCCAAGAGGAAAACAAAGGGAAAAGAGGAATAGGTTGGGCACCACCAAAGGTATAGGAAAAAGGATAGGAACCGGCCAACACCCTAGGAAGAAGAAGAACACTTCCCCTATAGTTGCCACCTACCTTACCTTCCAAACCCTAGCCGCCCAACCAAGCTTCCTTTTGATTTCTTGCCGCCCAAGGTAGAGGAAGAGAAGGTAGTGGCCGGCCAACCCTTAGAAGGAAGAAGATGAGCCCTTCCCCTATAGTTGCCGCCCAACCATAACTTCCAAACCTAGCCGCCTAATCCAAAGAGCCAAACCCTAATCTAATTAGGGTTTCCTCCATAGGTGTCTTGCCGCCTAAGCATGGTGGAGAGGAGAGATCTAGGAGCTAGCCACCTCCAAGGAAGAAGATGTTAGTGCTTATAAGCTCCACATATCTCCACAATGGTATGATATTGTCCACTTTGGGCCTAAGCCCTCATGGTTTTGTTTTTGGGCTCTACCCAAAAGGCCTCATACCAATGGAGATATCTTTTTTTCTTATAAGCACATGATCTTTTCCATGTCTTACCAATGTGGGACTTTGATTGTATTCCTCATACTCCCAACAATCCCCCCCTCAAACGAAGGACCACATTGGGCCCCCCCTCAAGCCTATCCCTCCTCGAAGGATTTTCTCTGCTTGATGTCCGATCTTCAACCCACTGTAACTTCACGCGGTTGTTCGGTCCCCCCGACCCAACTAGACTTCCTTCCTGATGTCTGGTTCTCTTGATCCGGACGTGGGAGCTCAACTTCCTTCGTTCGAGGTTCATGGCTTGACATGGACCATGGCTCTGATACCAATTGTTAGTGCTTATAAGCTCCACATATCTCCACAATGGTATGATATTGTCCACTTTGGGCCTAAGCCCTCATGGTTTTGTTTTTGGGCTCTACCCAAAAGGCCTCATACCAATGGAGATATCTTTTTTTCTTATAAGCACATGATCTTTTCCATGTCTTACCAATGTGGGACTTTGATTGTATTCCTCATACTCCCAACAGAAGACAAGCTCATCCATAGGTTGCCGCCCCCTCTAGCTCCACCACCTTGGCCGCCCAACCTAAGGAACCAAAACCCTAATTAGGGTTTCCTCCTTGAGGTTGCTTGCTGCCCAAGTAATGCTAGGCAAAACCCTAATTTCCTTAGCATCCATCATGAACCATCCATAAAAACATAGTTGCCGCCCAACCCATGCTCCCTTATATAGAACTTAGGAGAAAATTGGTTATTGATGAGGTAGCCAAAAATATAGGAACTAATTCCCAATTTTCTTGCCGCCCACCTTATCCAACCTTTCCTCTCCCTTTTATATAGAGTTAGGTTTAGGCCTTGGTTTAATCTCCACCGTCGGTTCTAGGGTTTTAATCTCAACCGTCGGATTTAGAGATTTAATCTCAACCGTCGGTTCTAGGAAATAATCCCAACCGTCGGATCTAGAGATTTAATCTCAACCGTCGGTTCTAGGAATTTAATCCCAACCGTCGGATCTAGAGATCTAATCTCCACCGTCGGTTCTAGGGATTCAATCCTAACCGTCGGATCTAGAGATTTGTTTTCCATCATTTGATCTAGACTTCATGAGGTTTATATAAGGCTACGATAGGGACCATGAGGAGGAGTTGGGTCTTGGCCACCCGATGGATCGGAACCACACAAACTTGATCCATCAATGATGTTCCATTCCACTAGAGGATCATCATCGAACTACCTCACCAACCCCCATAAATTAATATGGGCTCCATATATTATTTGTACATCCATCTCCCCGTGTTTAAGATATCGAATGTCCGTCAATTAATTGATTTACTGACCATCAATTAATTAACATCTAACTCCTCGAGTAGTACCACTCAACCTTATCATCATGTTGACTAAGTCAACCTGCAGGGTTTACATGATGAACCTTATGAGCTCCTCAAGGGGACATCATCAACCTAATATATAGGACACGGATTCCTCCTATAATCAACGGCACACCATGTAAATAATATCACTTCCCAACTTACCGGGCATATTGATTTAATCCATAGAAATCTCACCCTCTGGTAAATCAAAGAAATAAATACTAAGTACATGTGCCCGTTATTATATCGGGATTAAGAGCATGTACAACATAATATCCGAGGTCCGATTCAATTATGTAGTCAGCAATAAATGGAATCACCTCTATGTCGGTCCTGCTCAATACACCGAGGTGTACTAGTGTAACTCTATGTTCAAGATAAAACAATACCAAGCTACACTACAACCATGCCAATGGTTTGTCCAAAACCATCTTGGTTGTGAGCCTCTACTTATATTCTACAAGGGACTGATAACATGATCTTCTGTGCCGCACCCAGGCACCATGTTATCTACAATGTAAAATATTAGACAATATGCACACATATAAATATAACGTGCAAACAATGATCATGTGATTCTTATTTCAAAATAAAGATGTCCATACAAAAGAGCTAGGCTTTCAGTATACATCCCAACAGCGCTATGTCAAAAAGGGGGTAGATTTATTCATACTTGGCTTCGATGGGTCATCGGCTTTAAATGCTGAATGAGGGTATCCTCCCCTGGCACGGACACCAGTTATTTAAACCTCGTTGCCGCTTTATCCAAATGCCCCCCCCTCCGAGCTCTTTGAATTGTAGTTTGTCACACTCTGCTCCTTGTAATGAGTATTTTGTTATTGAAGAATGTTGGTATTGGCACGACTTTTTGTTTTACTTTACGCATATCTTGATGTGAGTCGAGAACCTTGGGTCTGCTTTGCGTTTCTTTCTCTTTAAAACTGCGACCCCTTTTCTTCCATGTATAAATCAAAAGATGGCACTCCTCGCCATGGAACCTGTTCAGGATGTCCTCGGAGAGATCTTTTCCTGGCCCGAACAACTTTTTGGGTTCATCCGGCCATTAACTTGCTTTAACCTTTTGATCTTCTAAAAATAATTAATTGCTTCGGAAATGATTGTAGGGGACCGATCGGCCGGCTAGAGGGGGGTGAATAGCCCTTTGTCGTTGGATGGTGGAATTTTGCTCGTCTACACAATTGTTAGTGCAAGCAGAATACTAATAAAGGCATGCAAATGAACAAAGAATAATACAAACAATCCGAACATGAAATATAACGCGGTTCACGGCTACGCCGTTAATCCACGGTCTCCGATTCCTCCTCGGTGAATCAATCCGCAACCAAATCACTATCGGTCTCTCCTTTGCACTAAGCTAGGTGGAGGTAACCCTTACAACTCAAAGACACTCCTTATTTTACAGTAGATGTGAAAGAAAGCTAAGAGAAGGAGTTTGAATCTTGTAGAGCACTTGGATGGTCACTTAGAGCATAAGCATTAGCCATCCAAAAGCCCACACCCTCTCTTTTTATAAAGAGGGCTGATTTCTTCCCGTTGGCCGCCACCAGTCGACTGCTGCCCTTGGAAGTCGAATACCGCCACTTCAATGGCCTCCGAACACATCGGATCCCGACCATTGTAGTCCAACGAAACACTTGGCAGTCGACTGATGGATCCCATTAGTCGACTGCTGCCTCCGAAGTCGATTGCCCAGTCGGCTACGAGTGGTTCTGTGGCCAAACCCTCTTAATCGGGATCACGCTTCTGCCGATCGATGGTCTTAGCGATCATTGCCACATATGATAGTCAACTACTGGCCCCAAAACAACTCAGTCGGATACCAGTCGAACCCATTCGACTCAGATCAGTCGACTGTCATTCCATAGCAGTCGACTGATATCGGGAAAACTCATCCGACACTTAGCCATTCGGCCAAGTTCACCAAATAAGCTACTTACAATTCACTCATTCTCTCATCTCACTCGAAGTCCCTCGCCGAAGCTCTCTTCGTTCGCGGCCATGTCCCTCGACAGCATCAGGCGCACGACTCTGCAATGCTCCTTCGCGTCTCTTGCCTCCGAAGTCTGCATCCTTGGCTTCGCTTCAAGTCATCTCGTCCGATGGTCCCTCAGCAGCATCAAGCGCACGGCTCTGCAATGCTCCTTCTCTAACTCAAGCACGAGGTTATGAGTGGTGAACCCGCCAAGGCTCCATGTGCGAATTACTAAGTCCTGCAAGACTCCAACGCACATATCAAATCATAATAACAACCTAACTTAAACCCTTTGCCACACACATCAAAACCATATCACGGCAAGAGATTGCCCTAACAATCTCCCCCTTTTTGATGTGTGTCAATCCGTTAAAGTTAGGTAAAAACATTTGATAAAATATTAAGGAAAGAAAACATGTGAATAAAATGATTAGCAACTCTCCCCCTTAATACATGAAACTCCCCCTAAATATATTCCCCCTTAAACATATATATTTCTCCCCCTTTGACACCATCAAAAATAATTAACAATGTTTATACATCATGGCATCAAGTCTAGAAAGAAACAAAAATTAAAGCATGCCTTAAAAGTGGATAAACGAGATTACTGGGCATGTTATCAGGCAAGTAGTCGACTGCTATCAGTATGGCAGTCGACTGGCACAATAAATTCCGAAATTCTGATTTTCTGGACGAATTTCAGAAACACACTATAAATTCCAAAAAATTCTAAAAATAGTGAAATTTGGGGAACACATTTCTTTTAAGGTTCTTTATCAAGGAAAAATAATTTTCCATGAAAAATACTTATATTTTCAATGATTTGCCAAAAATCCAAAAGCTTTAAAAACCATTAGGTTTTGATCATGTTAGTATCCATTTTAACACCTAGTCTTGCTTTGAATTGTTTCAAAACATGAATACATAGATTTTAAAGTAAGAAATTGTTTTGAAAACATAAGAAATATCCAACCATGATATTTGGGCAATATGTCTATGAATTAAACATAAGCCTTCCCCATGATTGGTCTATTATTGCTATTTCGATACATTAAAGACCATCTAAATGCCATAGGCATTAGTGGACATTTGTATCATCCTAACATCTCACTCATGCTAAGTTTTCAATCAAATTAGCCTATGGTGAGTGTGAGATGTATCCTAAAGGTATTTGTATATACTTAACCATTATTTTCATGCAATTCTATCAAGGTTAAGTATCATCCTAACAATTCACATGATCATAAAGATTTATATGAATTAATTTTACATTATGACCATTAAACAAATGTATTCATCAAATTGTGATCATCCATTAGGTATTACATCATGATATAAAGCAAATATCACCTAATGCATGATTTATCTATTTATAGGTGCATTATCATCACCTAACACTATTTCAAAAATGTTGTCCCGCCATCCTAAGTCAACCAAAAATATGATAGAGGTAAAGTCCATATGGTTGACTATCCTATAGTTTTCCTAACCCTTAAGGATGAATTTTGGAACCCAATATAAATTCTTGCCTATGGGGTTCACTAAAAATTCCTTAGGGATCCATTTTCTAGCAATTACTTTCTTTTTATCTTGACCCCTAGCAATTAGACATTTATAGGCCTTTTCATTTTTCTTCTCCTTATAACCTAGGTCTTTATTTTAGAAGCTTGTCCTTTGGCTCCCAATTATCATGTTAAGGGTATTGGAGCCTATTGTAAATTTTTTTAGGGCTTTGGTCAAATAGTCTACCTTTTCCCTTAATGCCCAATTTTCTTCTATGCATGCATCATCAACATTGAAATGCATATATTCATGTGAGCATGCATCATTTAAACTAGAAGAAATATTATCATTATTATTTAAGCATGTTTTTTCTAATTTTTCTTCTAAGTCCTTAATTTGCTCAAGCATGCATTTATTTCTTTTATTTGCCCTAAATAAATCCTTAGTGAGGCTAGAAATCATAGACATTATTTGCTTAGGGGGTAGATTTGTTACCTCACTTACCAAATCCTCTTCCGATGATGAGGATGTAGAGGAGGCTCCCCCTTCACTTGAGCTCTCCTCACTTGAGCTTGCTTTATTTTCGGAGGAGGAGCAATCTAAGTCATCAATGGCCATCAATGCTATGTTGGTGACAAAAGCATTCTCCTCTTCCGATGATGATGAAGATGATGAGGAGGAAGGATCATCCCATGTCTTTGCTTTGAATGCCTTGGCCTTCCCTTTTTCTTTGGTCTTATTTTCTTCTTCCTTTTTCTTCTTGCTCCCCTTCTTCTTCTTTTCTTCCTTCTTTCTCTTCTCCTCCTTGCTTTTGTTCAAGAGGGGACAATTGTCCCTTATGTGTCCTTCCCCTTGGCAATTGTAGCAAATGACCTTCCCCCTTGGTCTTCTTCTCCTATCATTTGATTTATTAAATTGAAAACCTTTTAATGCATGCCTTACCCTCCTTACCATGTAGGCTTCTTCAGTGCTATCCATGGAGAAGGAGGAAGACACTTCATCGGAGGAGGAGGGGATCTCTATCTTCTTCTTCCCCTTGTGTGCCATCAAGGCTACTCCTCTTGAAGGTTGAAACTTTGGCTCTTCTTGTATTCCTTCAAGCCTCATTTCGTGGAGCTCCATTGTTGAGAAGAACTCCTCCACGGTGCTCACTTCTAGGTTCTTGGACATGTAGAAGGAGTCCACCATTGAGCTCCATTTTGATGACCGGGGAAAAACATCAATTGCTTTCATGAGCATGTCCCGGTTGGAGAGTCTTTCTCCTACACTTGTTAGTCCAATCAAAATTTCATTAAACCTAGAATGCAATGAGGTTACCTTTTCTCCCTTTTCTAATTTTATGTTGGATAGTTGGGAGCGGAGGAGGTCTCTCCTTGCAAGTTTGGCCTCCGAGGTACCTTCATGAAGCTCTACTAGCTTCTCCCACATCTCCTTTGCCCTAGAGCAATCCCCTCCTATTCACCTCTTATTGGGGAGTACATTGTAGAGGTGGTGCTTGGCCTTTGAATTTGCCAAGTATTCTTCCCTTTGCCTCTTGCTCCCCCTTGCTTTCTCCAATGGCTCCCCATCTTCATTTCTAGGCAATTCGAAACCGTTTTCCATAATTAAGAGAATTTCGAAATCGGTTTCGAAAAATACCTCCATTCTCTTTTTCCACCAAGAGAATTCCCTCTCGAACTTTGGCGGATGAATATTAGAGTCGGCCATTCTTGAATGTGCTTGTTGTAGCGGTTAGTCCTCGACAAGCTTTCCTTGGCTCTGATACCACTTGTAGGGGATCAATTGGCCTGCTAGAGGGGGTGAATAGCCCTTTGTCGTTGGATGGTGGAATTTTGCTCATCTACACAATTGTTAACGCAAGCGGAATACTAATAAAGACAAGCAAATGAACAAAAAAGAATACAAATAATGCCAACACGAAATATAATATGGTTCACTGCTACGCCGCTAATCCACGATCCCCGATTCATCCTCGGTGAATCACTCTGCAACCAAATCACTATCGGTCTTTCCTTTGCACTATGCTAGGTGGAGGTAACCCTTACAACTCAAAGACACTCCTTTAACAATAGATGTGAAAGAAAGCTAAGAGAAGGAGTTTGAATCTTGTAGAGTACTTGGATGGTCACCTAGAGCATAAGCATTAGCCATCCAAAAGCCCACACCCTCTCTTTTTATAAAGAGGGCAGATTTCTTCCCATTGGCAGCCACCAGTCGACTGCTGCCATTGGTAGTCGACTACCGCCACTTCAACGGTCTCCGAACACGTCGAATCCCGACCGTTATAGTCCAACGGAACACTTGGTAGTCAACTGATGGATCCCATAAGTCGATTGCTGCCTCCGTAGTCGACTGCCCAGTCGGCTACGAGTTGTTCTATGGCCAAACCCTCTTAATCGATCATTCACGCCTTGTGATCATTGATCTTCTTGATCAGCCCACATATGGTAGTCGACTGTTGGCCCCAAAACAACTCAGTCGGATACCAGTCAATCCCATTCGACTCAGAGCAGTCGACTGATGTCGAGAAAACTCATCCGACACTTAGCCATTTGGCCAAGTTCACCTAATGAGCTACTTACAATTCACTCATTCTCTCATCTCACTCGAAGTCCCTCGCCGAAGCTCTCTTCATTCGTGGCCACGTCCCTCGACAGCATCAGGCGCACGACTCTACAATGCTCCTTTGCGTCTCTTGCCTCCTAAGTCTGCTTCCTTTGCTTCGCTTCAAGTTATCTCATCCGGCGGTCCCTCAGCAGCATCAAGCGCATGGCTCTGCAATGCTCCTTCTCCGACTCAAGAACGAGGTTATGAGTGGTGAACTCGCCAAGGCTCCATGTGCGAATTACTAAGTCCTGCAAGACTCCAACGCACATATCAAATCATAATAACAACCTAACTTAAACCCTTTGCAACACAAATCAAAACCATATCACGGTAAGAGATTGCCCTAACAATGATATCTTGACAATGTTCTATGCTGATGCCATTATGATGTTAGTCCTTTCCTCTTCCCCCCTTTCCAAGGATGAATGCAATTCCTCCTCCCTTGATTATAAATTATCATCTCAAGTGTCTTCGTTCTCCCATTTTATTCTCATGGCTTCCGCGTAACATTCTATTGAGATATCTTCAGATTCTGACTCTTTTGAACTGCACGACTGGACACTGGAGACACAAAAGAATCTGAGACCCGCTCGATGGCAACTTCAGCTTTTCGCCCCCCCTCTTCTCCATCCTTAACCACTGTTCCAACCCCTATCGCAGGGAGTTCCTTCCGAGCACCCTTCCCTTCCTTCCGCAATCGGGTCTGTAACCCTCCCCTGACATGGGAATACACAATAGGAGATCCCCAGGCCATTGGTGCACTTCCTCCGCTTCCGCCGACCTTAGCTTTCATTCCAATCCCTTCAGCAAGGACTCATCCACCTTTTGATGGAGCTCCACCAGCGGCATCCCCAGTTCAAGGCGATCTTTACAGAGTCGTCTTGGCGCCTTCTCCTCCGCAGGACCCCTCTGACAATTCTCCTATTAGTGATAACCCTAAAAAACATGTATAAGGGTTAACCGAAATAATGTAAAAATGACCAAAGATATTAATAAAAAAAACAAGACAGGGTACTGAAACTTCTTTTTGTCATTTTCCTGTAAACATAAAACAACTGCCATCAAAAAAGACTGCCATCCCATCTGAACATACTTCCCCTTACTGCTTTCGTGGAATTGAAGTCGTCCTTCCCAAAGTTACTGCGCTAATAACTTCCATCCACTGTCTTTACGTTTCTCTTTCTTTACTAGCATTTATTATTTTTACCTTCTCCATGAGTCAATGCACCTTCTTCCTTCACCGTTATAAGGACCCCCAACCCTCATTTGGTTGTCATTCATCTTCTCTTCGCCATGGAACAAACCTCTGAACAGGGTAGCAGCTTATCTCCTTCTGAAGAAAATACTGAAGAACAACGGTACATCGCTAATTTGGAAGAGCAAGTGGGGTATCTACAGCGGCGCTTGAGGGAGGCTTCCACCAGCAACTACTCCCTGTGCCAACAACTAGTTGTGTCCCAGAAGGACTTGTCCAAGCACATCTTCATACAAAAGTCTTACCTTCAGCAACTATGGCGCCAACTCCAACCCCGCAAAGAGGCTCCCTCCGTTCCTCCCAATAAAGAACTGTAATACCCTACGAATAAGGGCTTCTTTCGTTATTTTCTTCTTTTGAGGGGAGTTGTAATATGTATCCTTTCCGGAATAATGTACTTTCTGCCATATGAGTCTTCGCTTATGTCCTTCCCCGCTTATCCTTTTCTTCCGTCCTTCTTCCGACTGTGTCAAATTTTACACATCTCTATGAAAATCAAAAAGATGTACCACCTCTTCACCCTTACATTATGCAGGGATCGTGCATACACCTCCCCTGTAAGAGAATAAAATAACATATAGCTGAGGGAATACTCAGCTCTTTCATTCCACCACCGCACGAGGATAAAATAATATATATCTGAGAAATAAACTCAACTCTTCCGTTGCACCACCACACGGGGATAAAATAATATACAGTTGAGAAATAAACTTAACTCTTCCATTCCACCACCACACGGGGATAAAATAATTTGCAGTTGAAAAATGAACTCAACTCTTCCATTTCGCCACCACACGAGGATAAAATAATATATAGGTGAGAAATGTACTCAACTCTTTCGTTCCACCACCACACGGGGATCAAATAATATATAGCTGAGAATAAACTCAACTCATTCGTTACACCACCACACGGGGATAAAATAATATACAGTTGAGAAATAATTTGAACTCTTCCGTTCCACCACCACACGGGGATAAAATAACATGTAGTTGAGAAATGCACTCAACTCTTCCGTTCCGCCACCACACGGGGATAAAATAATATATAGTTCAGGAATGAACTCAACTCTTCCATTACGCCACCACACGGGGATAAAAATAATATACAGTTGAGGAATAAAATCAACTCTTCCGTTCTGCCACCACACGGAGATAAAAATAATATACAGTTGAGGAATGAATTCTACTCTTCCATTCCACCACCACAAGGGAATAAAAACAATATATAGTTGAGTGGAGACTCAACTCTTCCGTTCTACCACTACACGATGATAAAATAATATATAGTTGAGGAATAAACTCAACTTTTTTGTTCTGCCACCACACAGGAATAAAATAATATACAGTTAAGTGGAGACTCAACTCTTTCGTTCCACCACCACACGGGGATAAAAATAATATACAGTTGAGAAATGAACTAACACTTCCGATCCACCACCACACGGGGATTAATATAATATATAGTTGAGTGGAGACTCAACTCTTCCGTTCCACCACCACCACAAGGGGATAAAATAATAGCAACCAATGGCCTTCTGCATAAAGAATGCACTAACTTGTCTTTCGGTTATACCCTCATACTACTATTATTTCTTCATTCGTCTTGAAGTTGAATATACTCGTCCATCCCATCATATGAAAACAAAGGTTCTAGCAGATAATGGGCCATAAAAGGAATAAATCTTCATTTCTCTTTTTCTTAGGGTCCTTTTTTCATATTAGTAGCCCAATCGACGTTGCAAGCCCATTTCATCCTCCTTCCCTAAAAGACGCTCCCCCCTTCTTCTTCTTCGCTTTCATCTTTTCTATTTGCCTTTTCATTGTTTCCTTCTCCATCGTCCTTCTTTCTTGCCTCCGCCATCTTTCGGTGTTTCAGCTATTGACTCCAGTACCTCTTTTCTTTCTCCAGTAGGCAGGATGTATTCCTTTTTCCAACGAGAAATGGCAAAGCGCTTCCAAGAATCCAGGCGGACTCAGGGCCAACAGATAGCAGCCCTTGCGCCTTCACCTTCTCCCTTACCTTCATCCATCACCCCCACACCTGTCTCCTCTCTCCCTTCTCCCCCTCATTCTTCTGAAATCCCTATCTCCCCTGCTTCAGATGAGATTAGGGATACCGATCCATCGGCATCTTCAATGTTACTTATAAACCCTAACTCTCCTGTCTTTTCCCCTTTCGCCTTTGGTATCCAGAAATCTCCCACTCCCTTATCGCAACCTGAGAATGAACATAGAGAGGTGGCACGTCAATGCTTGTCGTCGATAGACGTTTCTATGTCTGCTCCCTCTCTTTCACTGGAACATTCTCCCGCACCTTAACCGATGATAGTTGATATTCCCCTTTTGCCAGTTTCCCCCATTGTCCATAACATAGGAGACCTTTTGCCTCCTTTGGATAAAGACTAGGGTCCTACTTTTCACCTTCTTAGCGAAGAGTTTTCCATCCCAGTGCATTCTATATCTTCCACCCCAAACTCCTCGCCGGACCAATCCTCTTCTACATATTCTTTTGTACCCGTTTCACAACCAACCACACTAAGTCTTCCACCTCAAACTTCTGCTTCTCCTCTCTCAGCCCCTATCTCTTTGACCTTCTTCACGGAAGCTCCTTCTTCTTTCCCTTCTGAATCTCCGATGCAAGCTCCTTTTCTCATCTTTCCTTCCCCCATCATGAGTGATCCTTCTCCCCTGGTGTCATCAGTCCCTTCTTCTTCCTCTCCCAGGGGGCTTCGAATATTAAACTTGGAGGAACTAATCCCCCGGATGGAAGGCCTCCACCATGCTCTGGAATTCGTATGTTCTTCAAACTGACTTCTCTGACTTTCTCCGCTCAACGACTTTTTTTTTAATAAATGATCTCTAGGCTTCACCAATTATCAAGAACTGGACTACTCCTTCCAGCAATATCAGGCTCAATCTCTAAAACGGGAGCAACAGCAGCGGAAGGATCAGGCAGCTGCCAAAAACTGAGAGCAATCCCTATCACAATAGCTGAAACAATGTCAGGACCAACTGGCAAAGGCTCATTGCCAACACCAAAAGGATGCTAAAACTATAGTGGCATTACAAGAACAACAATGGGCTCATACAGAATTGTTATCTATCCGGCAGGACGTTCAGCCAGCGCAGTCTGACAGAGAGACTCCCTCTCCTCAAGAATTAATAGACATTCAAGAGCAGGTAGCGGAGCTTCTTCGAAAGAAACAAAGGGACTCTGAGGTCATCGCAAACCTGTGGGTTCGAGACCAGAGGGTGGAGGACAAGATAGGGGATCTCCGCACCTGCCTGTCCAAGGAGGTACAAGAAAACTCTTCCTTAATAATTTCTTGGGCACATGCTCACACCCGTATACGCAGGCAAGAAACATCCCTCCAGAGGCTAGGCAATGAGTTTGTCCGCACCATATCCTATACTGAGGTGGTAGAGGGAATTTCAACTTTAATACGCCAGAATATGATGGATATGACGAGCCTCATCAACAGGTCCAAACTTCCCGAGCGGATGACATCTCGGTTCTGGCTGATGCTATTATGGAAATATCTCGATGTTATAGCGAAATGCGCCGAACACTCCGGGAGCATCAAGAGAATTATCGTAGGCTTCATCGAAACTGAAGTCCTAACCGTCCGAAGCGCCAAGAGCGGTTGATAATCCTGATGCGCGCTACCTTCCAAGACGAATTTAATGAGACGGTTCGGCAATACGCTCACCAAGGACTACCCCCTACGAATCATCCTGCTCTTTCCATGCACTGGGAAACCGGCTTCTGACGCTATCCTCCCGATCGTTTTAAATTATAACTTGATGTATTACTTCGGGACATGACTCCCTTTTTATTTTCTTTTCTTTTAATAGCTCACCATAGGGAATATAGTATTGATGTAAATGATTCATCAATTAGACTTAAGTTCGCCACACATCTAACCAATATAACAAATTGTCAATTACATTTCTCCGGGAACCCCTCAATTTCTTTTCTTCATCCATCACCCCTTATACAGTATAAAAATCATTCAAGTGTATAGCGTTCCAAGGTCGAGGAAATTCCTTGCCCTGACCATCTTTCAGATAATACGCTGATCCCACCACGTGGTGCGTCTCCTCATAGGTCCCCTCCCAGTTCGGAGTTAACTTTCTAGGATCTCCAGTGGGATTAACTTTGCACGGAACCAAATCCCCCTCTTGAAAACTTCGGAGCATCACCTTTTTGCTAAAGGTTTGTTGCACTCTCCGCTTGTAAAATTCCGCACGCCTTCGTGCCACTTCCCTCTTTTCTTCCACCAAGTCCACTAACCAACCTCCGGGGAATACAAGAACTGCCGACCGTTATCACTAACCAACCTCCTGGGAATATCATAACGGTAGACAATATTCTTCCATAGGAATTGTATTACAACATTCTCAATAATTTTTGCAAGTGGCTCTGTTTCCACCCACTTGGAGAAATAATCCACAGCCACCAATAAGAATTTTTTTGACAACGGCGCCACTGCTGAAATCGTGCTATTCCTCGGAATGCTCATTGGCTCCCATGTCCCCGGATTAAAATTTTCACTAATGAAAACTAATCCGGATGGGATGAGTTTCCTAAGCACAACCAATTCGTCGTCGTGCCAATGACTCGAGCGATCGCTTGAACAAACTTGTTGTTCAAGCAATCAACTCTTCTAGTCGGTTAGCCACGGAAGAGACGATGGACGGATCACCGGTTTTTGTGTTTCTTATTCGGGGTCCATGATTATACAAATACATACAAATGTAAACTAGTATAATCAACATATACTAACATAAAGAACATAAGCTAGCATATCAAAAAGAACATGCAAAGAACAATAATAAAAGTTGTAAAACTTTTATACCTCTTGATCTTCTATCGTATGTCCTAACCTCCTTGTAGACTTCGTGTGGGCAAAGATCCTCCACAAGTTGAAGCTTCCTAGGTCTTCTTCAATCCAAAGAAAAAAGAACTCTCTTTCCCATCTTGCTTGAGCCAACCACCAATCCACAAAGGATTGATGCCGCCAGCCCCAAGAATAGAGAGAATAATATGGAAACAACCAAGGAACCGAACTAGGGACAAACCCTATCTTCTAGTGCCACCGGCCAAGATGGAGTGAAGAGGAGAAAGGGAATATGTTGGGCGTCGGCCACGGTGGAGGGAATAGAGGAAGGAGTCGGCCACACCCTAGGAAGAGGAAGAGCTCATCTCTTATAGTTGCCGCCCAACTTCCTTGCAATCCCTAGCCGTCCAACCATAGGAGCCAAACCCTAATTAGGGTTTCCTCCTTAGGCTTTCTTGCCGCCCAACCATGGTGGAGAGAAGAGATCTAGGAACTGGCCACCTTTCCTAGGAAGAAGAAGAACCCTTCCACAAGTTGTCGCCCACTTTCTTTCCATACCTTGGCCGCCCAACCATAGGAGCCAAACCCTACTTAGGGTTTCCTCCTTAGGGTTTCTTGCCGCCCAAGTAATGAGAGGCTAAACCCTAATTTCCATCATCCATCCTCCAACCAAAAAACATTCTTGCCGCCCAACCCAATCTCCCATATATATAGAGTTAGGTTTAGGCCTTGGTTTAATCTCCACCGTCGGTTCTAGGGTTTTAATCTCAACCATCGGATCTATTGATTTAATCTCAACCGTCGGTTCTAGGGATTTAATCCCAACCGTCAGATCTAGAGATTTAATCTCAACCGTCGGTTCTAGGGTTTTAATCCCAACCGTCGGATCTAGAGATTTAATCTCCACCGTCGGTTCTAGGGATTTAATCCCAACCATCGGATCTAGAGATTTGTTTTCCATTATTTGATCTAGACTTCATGAGGTTTATATTAGGCTATGATAGGGACCATGAGGAGGAGTTGGATCTTGGCCACCCGATGGATCGGAACCACACAAACTTGATCCATCAATGATGTTCCATTCCACTAGAGGATCATCATTGAATTACCTCACCAACCCCCATAAATTAATATGGGCTCCATATATTATTTGTACATCAATCTCCCCGTGTTTATGACATCGAATGTCCGTCAATTAATTGATTTACTGACCATCAATTAATTAACATCTAACTCCTCGAGTAGTACCACTCAACCTTATCATCATGTTGACTAAGTCAACCTGCAGGGTTTACATGATGAACCTTATGAGCTCCTCAAGGGGACATCATCAACCTAATACATAGGACACGGATTCCTCCTATAATCAACGACACACCATGTAAATAATATCATTTCCAAACTTACCGGGCATATTGATTTAATCCATAGAAATCTCACCCTCTGGTAAATCAAAGAAATAAATACTAAGTATATGTGTTCGTTATTATATTGGGATTAAGAGCATGTACAACATAATATCCGAGGTCCGATTCAATTATGTAGTCAGCAACAAATCGAATCACCTCTATGTCGGTCATGCTCAATACACCTAAGTGTACTAGTGTAACTTTATGTTCAAGACAAAACAATACCAAGCTACACTACAACTGGTTTGTCCAAAACCATCTTGGTTGTGAGCCTCTACTTATACTCTACAAGGGACTGATAACATGATCTTCTGTGCCACACCCAAGCACCATGTTATCTACAATGTAAAGTATTAGACAATATGCACATATATAAATATAAAGTGCAAGCAATGATCATGTGATTCCTATTTCAAAATAAAATGTTCATACCAAAGAGCTAGGCTTTTAGTATACATCCCAACAATCTCCCACTTATACTAAAAGACTATGCTGTTATCATTCTGCCATACATCTGATTCCCCTTCCCTCCACATGCCTATCAAATCTCTTGGTAGAAGGGCCTTAGTGAAAGGGTCTACCAGGTCATCCTCTGATGCAATCTAGGCGACAGCAACTTCTACCTCCTTTACGATTTCTCGTATCAGGTGCTACTTGCACTCTATGTGTTTACTAGCCTTATGGGCTCGTGGTTCTCTTCGAGTTTACAACTGCACCATTATTATAACAATTAATTGTGATAGTTCTGGGCAAACTAGGAATCACATCCAAGTCCATCAAGAAGTTCCTGAGCCATACAGCTTCTTTGGCTGCCTCATAGGCTGCCACATACTCAGCTTCCATGGTGGAGTCCGCCACGCATTTCTGCTGGGCACTCCTCCATACAATAGCTCCACCTCCTAAAGTAAATACAAAACCTGAGGTAGACTTACTGTTATCCCTATCTGATTGGAAATCACAATCCATGCAACCCACAGGGTGTAATTGGTCTGCTCGGTAAACTTGCATATAATCTCTAGCCTTCTCAGGCACTACAATATATGCTTTTACCGCAGTCCAATGTCTCTGTCCTGGATTACTCTGATATCTGCTAACCATGCCCATGGCAAAGCAGATATCTTGTCTCGTACATAGCATACATGAGGCTTTCTACTGTCGAAGCATAAGGAACCGCCTTCATCTCCTTTATCACCTCAGATGATCTAGGACACATCTCCTTAGATAAAGAAACTCCATACCTGAAAGGTAGAAAACCCTTCTTGGAGTTCTGCATGCTAAAACGATCCAAAATCATGTCTATGTATGAAGCTTGGGATAAGCACAACAACCTTGATCGCAAGGTTGTGACCCACTTCTCCCAAGTCCTTCAAAACTGTTTGGAAAACCATACCCTTATGTCTGATAACACTCTGATATTGTTGCCAACTACCAAAATATTATCTACGTATAGTACAAGAAATACCACTACGTTTCCGTCACATCTCTTGTATACACAAGACTCATCCAGACTTTGAATAAATCCATAAGACTGATTTACCTCCTCAAAGCGGATGTTCCAAGACCTCGAAGCTTGCTTCAATCCATAAATGGACCGATTAAGCTTACATACAATAAGCTCTTTTCCCTTAGCAATGAATCCCTCTGGTCGCTTCATTTGGATGTTTTCCTCAAGACTTCCATTAAAGAAAGCTGTCTTGACATCCATGTACCACACCTCATAATTCATATGAGCTGCTATGCATAAGAGCTCCCAGACCTGATTTGAATCCATAGATTCAATCTCAGTATTCATTGCACTTTGCAAAGATGTTGCATCTATATCTTGGATTGCCTCGTCATATGTCCAGGGATCAGGTTCATGTTTGCCAAGGACCAAATCAGAAGATTCATCGAAGAACATGAATCTGAGAGGCTGTCTCACAACCCTCCCACTACGACGAGGTATCACCTGTGTATCCTCTGTGATACGCGGTGCAGTGACATGTGGTATATCCTCTTGTACCGATGGTACTAAAGAAGTGACTTCCCCTTTTAACTCCCCAAGAACAATTTTACTCTTGGGCTTGTGGCTTATCACATAGTCTTCCTCTAGAAGTTTGGCATTCGTGTTAACGGTCACCCTCTGATCTCTAGGACTATAAAACAAGTCATAATAACTCATCATCGATCTAACCATCTCCATAAGTGTCATATTCCTTCGCTCTGCTACACCGTTCTGCTGGGGTGTGCCAAGTGCAGTCAATTGGGATTGAATCCCAACCTCTGATAAGTAGTTCCTAAACTCTCCCAAGAGGTTCTCACTACCACGATCAGATCGTAGTGTCATCCATATCTTGAATAATTGTCTATAAAAGAGACGAAATATTCAAGACCACCTCTTGCCTAGATAGTCATAGGACCACACAAATCAGAATAAACCATTTCTAACACATCTTTGGCTCTATACCCCTTGGCCTTAAAAAGGCCTCTTGGTCATCTTACCCTCCAAGCAAGATTCGTAGGTTGGGAGATCCTCCACCACTAATGAACCCAAAGGTCCATCAACTATCAACCTTTGAATTCTGCTTAGGTTAATGTGACCAAGCCTAAGAAGCCAAAGATATGTTTGGTTCATCTTCGAAGGTTCTTTTCTCTTATTGGAATTAGAAGATGAGATATTAACTTCAATTTGCATCGTGGGAGGTTTTGGTTCAAATTTCCTTTCAATGTACCTGAATAGATATTCTCCCTATTCCTTTTTATAACAACTCTGTCATTAAAAGAAATAGAATATCCATCCATAATAATTTAGAAACTTAAACTAAATTCTTTCTAAATAAAGGTACATAAAGGGAATTTTCCAGAACCAAAGTTTTATTATTTTCAAGAGATAAATAAAACTTCTCCCACTGCAATAGCCGCCACCATCATGGCATTGCCCAAGTAAATGGTAATCTCCCCTTTAGCTAGTCATCGGGTTTCGAACCCTCGCAAATTGTTGAGACATGATTAGTGGCTCCGTGATCTACTCACCAGTGCCTAGAGATATCACCGCTAATCATGTTTTAATGACTAGTCCAAAAGATATACCTTTGTTCTGTTTTGGATTGGGACAGTCCTTCTTCCAATGTCCATCCTGCTTGCAAGTGAAGTACTTGCCTTTCGGCTTCTTCACTCTTCCCTGAGATCCTTCGACCATCTTTGCTTCACCTTGTTTCTTCTTCTTCTTGCCTTTCGTCTTAGAAGTAGAAACCCTTTTGAGCAATGATGGCTTGAGGACACTCTTTGAAGAGTGCATACTTGTACACCTTAGCAGATAAGACAATATCTAGAATCTTTTCCAATCAACATTATTTAGGTACAGTAAGTTTATTTCCTTTAGTATCACAATAAGTGGACTGAAAGTCAATTTTGAAAATCCTAAGAATCACATAGATCATTACTTTAGATTTCAAAAAATTATTGATTCCTCAAACAATAAAATTTCAAAATCAACCAACACCTCAAAACACCGAGAATATCCCATGCCACGCAGTGTGGACGTATACGAATTCTACATTTGTAAGAGGAGGTTTTACCCATTAATTTTATTATCTTGTCAACCTTACTTTTTAACAAATAAAATTAATAGTTGGTTTCTCTTTGGCCCTACAAATAAAAGCAGTGACTCCGATGGGGAGGATACTTTATATTTGCATCTAAGTGTGCACCATTACACGATACTAAGGGAATTATTTCGGATTATGTGCCTTACCGCTGTGGAAGTACACACGCTCCTAGATAATTTCCTATAACCATTATTTGACCTAGTGATCCGCAAACAAACTCATCCATAGGGAGGAAGGCACTCAGAGCCGACACGCAAGTTTGTTGCATCACACGTCAAATTGGGAATTAATTAAAATATCCCTCTCCCACTTAGTAAATTGAAAATGAGGAATTTTCAAGCACACACAACATGCTTATTATTACTGTTGATTTCAATAAAAATTATTGATTCCTCAAACAATAAAATTTCGAAATCAACCAACACCTCAAACACCGAGAATATCGCATGCCACGATAGTGTGGACGTATACGAATTCTACATTTGTAAGAGGAGGTTTTACCCATTAATTTTATTATCTTGTCAACCTTACTTTTTGACAAATAAAATTAATAGTTGGTTCCTCTTTGGCCCTACAAATAAAAGCAGTGACTCCGATGGGGAGGATACTTTATATTTGCATCTAAGTGTGCACCATTACACGATACTAAGGGAATTATTTCGGATTATGTGCCTTACTACTGTGGAAGTACACACGCTCCTAGATAATTTCTTATAACCATTATTTGACCTAGTGATCTGCAAACAAACTTATCCGCAGGGAGGAAGGCACTCAGAGACGACACGCAAGTTTGTTGCATCACACGTCAAATTGTAATGGAGGCCGCGGGAATTAATTAAAATATCCCTCTCCCACTTAGTAAATTGAAAATGAGGAATTTTCAAGCACACACAACAAGCATATAAAACAAATAAGCAATAAATATGGAAAAATCAAAAATTTTCCAACTATTATGGCATTGTTCTCCAATATGCGTCCCGTCGTGTCGCCACCTCGTCCGTTCCTCCTACGCCATATACGAGCCAACCGGAGATCCGAGCCGAGAATAAAACCTATTTTATTTTACATCCATCGATCCTATACTCCACGAGGGAGTGTACATGAAATCTAGATCGAAAGTAAAATAAAATAAAGAGTGGCTAAATAATGTCGTATTAAATTACAAAAATTAAATACTAATTTAGCCTCGTCAACCCCGAGGATTCAAATAATATACAATCACACACACATGCAATCACATACACACATATATAGCCATAACAGTTGGATCTTATGCCTGTAACCAAAAAGTTAGCCTACGCACATCCTACTATTATCCGGCATACACAATATATGATAAGTGCGTTAAAGTAACCGAATCCAAAACACACAAAACCGGAAACCGTGGCTCTGATACCAATTGCTGGAATCATGCTATTCGTGGGAATGCTCATTGGCTCCCATTACCCCGGATTAAAATTTTCACTAATGAAAACTAATCCGGATGGGATGAGTTTCCTAAGCACAACCAATCTGTCGTCGTGCCAACGACTCGAGCGATCGCTTGAACAAACTTATTGTTCAAGCGATCAACTCTTCTAGTCGGTTAGCCGCGGAAGAGACGACGGACGGATCGCCGGTTTTTGTGTTTCTTATTCGGGGTCCATGATTATACAAATACATGCAAATGTAAACTAGTATAATCAACATATACTAACATAAAGAACATAAGCTAGCATATCAATAAGAACATGCAAAGAACAATAATAAAAGTTGTAAAACTTTTATACCTCTTGATCTTATATCGTATATCCTAACCTCCTTGTAGACTTCGTGTGGGCGAAGATCCTCCACAAGTTGAAGCTTCCTAGGTCTTCTTCAATCCAAAGAAAGAAGAACTCTCTTTCCCATCTTGCTTGAGCCAACCACCAATCCACAAAGGATTGATGCCGCCGGCCCCAAGAATAGAGAGAATAATATGGAAACAACCAAGGAACCGAACTAGGGACAAAGCCTAGCTTCTAGTGCCGCCGACCAAGATGGAGTGAAGAGGAGAAAGGGAATATGTTGGGCGCCGGCCACGGTGGAGGGAATAGAGGAAGGAGCCGGCAACACCCTAGGAAGAGGAAGAGCTCATCTCCTATAGTTGCCGCCTAACTTCCTTGCAATCCCTAGCCGTCCAACCATAGGAGCCAAACCCTAATTAGGGTTTCCTCCTTAGGCTTTCTTGCCGCCCAACCATGGTGGAGAGAAGAGATCTAGGAACCGGCCACCTTTCCTAGGATGAAGAAGAACCCTTCCACAAGTTGCCGCCCACTTTCTTTCCATACCTTGGCCGCCCAACCATAGGAGCCAAACCCTACTTAGGGTTTCCTCCTTAGGGTTTCTTGCCGCCCAAGCAATGAGAGGCTACACCCTAATTTGCATCGTCCATCCTCCAACCAAAAAACTTTCTTGCCGCCCAACCCAATCTCCTATATATATAGAGTTAGGTTTAGGCCTTGGTTTAATCTCCACCGTCGGTTCTAGGGTTTTAATCTCAACCATCGGATCTAGAGATTTAATCTCAACTGTCGGTTCTAGGGATTTAATCCCAACCGTCGGATCTAGAGATTTAATCTCAACCGTCAGTTCTAGGGTTTTAATCTCAACCGTCGGATCTAGAGATTTAATCTCCACCGTCGGTTCTAGGGATTTAATCCCAACCGTAGGATCTAGAGATTTGTTTTCCATTATTTGATCTAGACTTCATGAGGTTTATATTAGGCTACGATAGGGACCATGAGGAGGAGTTGGATCTTGGCCACCCGATGGATCGGAACCACACAAACTTGATCCATCAATGATGTTCCATTCCACTAGAGGATCATCATTGAATTACCTCACCAACCCCCATAAATTAATATGGGCTCCATATATTATTTGTACATCCATCTCCCCATGTTTAAGACATCGAATGTCCGTCAATTAATTGATTTACTGACCATCAATTAATTAACATCTAACTCCTCGAGTAGTACCACTCAACCTTATCATCATGTTGACTAAGTCAACCTGCGGGGTTACATGATGAACCTTATGAGCTCCTCAAGGGGACATAATCAACCTAATACATAGGACACAAATTCCTCCTATAATCAACGACACACCATGCAAATAATATCATTTCCCAACTTACCGAGCATATTGATTTAATCCATAGAAATCTCACCCTCTGGTAAATCAAAGAAATAAATACTAAGTACATGTGTCCGTTATTATATCGGGATTAAGAGCATGTACAACATAATATCCGAGGTCCGATTCAATTATGTAGTCAGCAACAAATCGAATCACCTCTATGTCGGTCCTGCTCAATACACCTAAATGAACTAGTGTAACTTTATGTTCAAGACAAAACAATACCAAGCTACACTACAACCATGCCAATGGTTTGTCCAAAACCATCTTTGTTGTGAGCCTCAACTTATACTCTACAAGGGACTGATAACATGATCTTCTGTGCCACACCCAAGCACCATGTTATCTACAATGTAAAGTATTAGACAATATGCACATATATAAATATAAAGTGCAAACAATGATTATGTGATTCTTATTTCAAAATAAAATGTTCATACCAAAGAGCTAGGCTTTCAGTATACATCCCAATGCCACAGGCATAGGACCCACTATATCCATCCCCCACTGATCAAAAGGACATGAAGGAATAACAACTTTCATTAATTCAGCCGATCGTTCGGACCAATTACTATGCTTTTGACAGACTGAGCAGGTTTGGACTATATGAGTTGCATCTTATTGGAGGGTGGGTCAAAAGTATCCCGCTAACAAGGCCTTCCTCGCCAATGCTCTCCCTCCTAAATGATTATTGTAACAACCTTCATGGATTTCCCGAAGTACCCATTTAGCATCTTCCTTTCCCAAACACTTCAGCAGGGGTCATCCAAAAGATGTTTTGTATAACTCTCCATTTAGGATGGTGAATCGTTTGGCTCTGTTCATTAAAATAGATGCCGCCCCTTTTTCTTCTGGGACCTTTCCATGCTGGAGATAAGTTATAATGTCAGTCCTCCAATTAATGATCGAATCTGGTTCGGGCACGACCTCCTCCACATTGCATATTATCAAAGAAGTAGGGATTTCCACACAGACTGTTTCAAGTGGCTTCACCCCTTCCATTGCGCTAGCCAACTGAGCCAATTTATCCACCTTCCCATTGTTCTCCCTCGGAATCTGCTTCAAAAGGACTTGACGAAAGTGAGCCTTTTCTTTCTCAAAAGCCTTCAAGTATTTTTGCAATCTTTCTTACCGAACCGTGAAAGAGCCCTGAAGTTGTGATATTGCCAATTGGGAATCCGAGTGGATGATAACTAAGGTTGCTCCTACAGCTTT
Organism: Wurfbainia villosa; assembly: GCA_025175895.1. Lineage (NCBI taxonomy): Eukaryota > Viridiplantae > Streptophyta > Magnoliopsida > Zingiberales > Zingiberaceae > Wurfbainia > Wurfbainia villosa. The sequence goes on from CM045995.1 coordinate 33,625,139, forward strand.
GGCAGCCTGTCACCCTGCTAGAATAGCTTCATATTCTGCCTCATTATTTGACGTCCTATATCCCAGGCGCACGGCTATGCGAGTCTCCTCTTTCTCAGGGGATATTAACAAGACTCCAACTCCGCTACTTGTCGATCCCGAAGAACCATCCACAAATACATTCCATGCATCTGATTCCTCATCTTTTGCTGACGAGCTGTTCTCTGAACCAACAGGTACCTCAGCTAGAAAATCAGCGAGTGCCTGATCCTTGATAACGGTTCGGGGTTGGTATCGAATATCATACTCACTCAATTCCACCACCCATTTAGCCAATCTTCAAGAAAAATTGGGCTTAGTAACCACCTTGCCTAATTCACTATGAGTCAGCACATTAATAGGATGAGCTAAAAAGTATGGCCTCAATTTGTGGGTTGTCAAAACTAGAATATATGTTAGCTTCTCCAACTCAGTGTAACGAGATTCAGCCCCTTTTAGTATATGTCTGGTATAATAGATAGGCTGCTAATGAGAACCTTCTTGCTTCAACAAAACTGAGCTAATGTCTTCTTCTGAGAAGGCTAAATAAATCCACATTGGCTCTCCTGCCACTGGTTTGGCTAGTAATGGAAGTCCAGCTAGATACTTCATTAGCTCTTGGAAAGCCTGCTCGCATTGATCATTCCATTGAAATTTAGCAGCTTTATGCAAAATCTTGAAGAAAGGTAGCCCCTTGTCTGTCGACCTGGCTATTAATCGAGATAGGGAAACAATTCTCCCCGCTAACTTTTGAGTCTCTCGCAAATTAGTGGGTGACTTCATATTGCATAATGCTTGCACCTTCTCTGGGTTAGCCTGCAACCCCTTCTTAGTTACTATATATCCCAAGACTTTGCCACTCTTCACCCCAAACAGACATTTTTTAGGGTTCAGCTTCATATTATATCGTCTCAGTGTAGCGAAAGTTTCATTTAGATCCTTAACCAAATCCCGAGTGGTTTTTTATTTGACTAGGATATCGTCAATATAAACTTCCACATTTTTCCTTTTTTGCTCTGCGAAGATCTTATCCATGAGCTGTTGGTATGTAGTCCCTGCATTTTTTAGGCTGAAGGGCATTACCACATAAGCATATAACCCTCCTGCCATTACAAAACTAACCCTCTTCTGATCTTCTTTAGCAAGTGGTATTTGATTATATCCCTGGTAAGCATCCATTAAGGACACCACCTCATATCCTATTGTAGAATCCACCAAGTGATCAATGCGAGGCAAGGGGTAGCAGTCTTAATGGCATGCTTTATTTAAATCACAGAAATTAATACAGATCCTTTAGATTTCTAGAGGAATACTTGTGATGAACCACAAGCCCAAGAGTAAGATTATTCTAGAGGGACTGAGGAAGGGGCCCTCCCTCAGCCCGTGCGGGATGGCTATCCTGAAAGCATCCGATCTCGCTGAAGAGATACTTTTGGCGGTGGAGGTGAACCGATGAAGATACCCTCTGAGTGATTCTGAGTGCCCCGTACGTAATGTGCAGTAGGATAGAGGTGTCGTGCTTGTACGCCTTGAAGCTGGGGAACTCTTGGCGGAACATCCCCTGAAAATCAACAAAACAAGTTATAGACCCCGGGGACAGGGTGTTGAACCATTTTTGTGCCGAACCGATTAAGGTGGTCCGGAAGACTCGGCACTTGAGGGTGTCAGTATTAGCAGTGGAGTGAGGTCGCTCCAACAAATTATGATAGGTATTCTTCTGGATTCGTTGTGTCATCGTACTTGTCTACTTGAGGATTCCTGAAGTATGATGGTGGGATTACGGAAAAAATGTCCATGGTGAAAGGGTTGTGCTCCTAGAACTCTGGAGCCCTAGTTGATCGGCTTTCACCCTGCTCCTCTCGTCGATTCTGAGTTAAGGGTGTAGTAGTCTGTTGTACTCACCCCCTAGCCCTTCTCCAGATAATACTTCAATGTTAGTGGTTGTACGAGGTGGAGGAAGCATCTTTGGTGGCGGTCCGCGAGAGGAAGTTTCTCCAAAATGAGGGTGAAGGTACCCTATCCTTCTTCTTTCTCTGGCAAGGGCTTGAGCCATGACGTTATCCACCATGGCTCTCAGTTGTGATGGTAGTATTGTAGTGGGGTTTTCCTCCGCAGCGGGAGGAACTGGGTATTGTATTTCTTCAGGCTACATCTCTATGCCTTGCTCAAGTGATTCCCACAGACGGGGCCAACTGATATGGTGACAGTGAAAAAGATCTGTTAACTCCCTTTCACCATAGTAATACGCGAAGGAAGCTTAGGGGGTTCTCTCCGGCCAAAACAGTAAAAATATAATGTGCAGCAGAGAAGCGCAAGATAACACAAGTAACAAACCAAGACACAGGATATAAGGTGGTTCGGAATAAGGATTATTACTCCACAGAGGTGAGCTCTCTCACCGGCTATTGTGCCAAAGCACTTTCACTATAAACGTCCACCTTCATGGAAAGAACTTCTGGAGGTGAAGGAGAAAATCTCTTACAATTAGGCCAAGATACAAGAAACAGTACAAAAGTACTAGAGATCACCACTCTCCTTCTCTCCTCGCTGGCGAAGTGGTTGCTCTCTTCTCCTTCGATGTGTCTTCGTCTCTTGCTTGTTGTAATAATGTAGACCTCCTTCTTCTCTACTCTCCCTTTCCCTATTATTCTCCTCCTTTGATAGTTGTTGAGTCGCAAGCCTTTCTCATTGTACATGTGGCCACCATGCCCACCTGGAGAATCATTCTGTTATAGACACGAGGAGCGAAGGCTCCTCGGAATATTATGTGGGGACCCCCCTCCTGCTGTGTAACAACTTCTTTATCTATATTTTGGGAAATATGCTAACCTGTCCCTTTCAACCATTTGCCTTCATCTAAACTAACCTTAACCTATAGCTCACATGTGGCAAGGGCTTGAGCCACGTCGTTTTCCACCATGGCTCTCAGTTGTGATGGTAGTATTGTAGTGGGGTTTTCCTCCGTAGTGGGAGGAACTGGGTGTTGTATTTCTTCAGGCTGCATCTCTATGCCTTGCTCAAGTGATTCCCATAGACGGCGGCAACTGATACGGTGACAGTGCAGAAGATCTGTTAACTCCCTTTCAACGTAGTAATATGCAAAGGAAGCTTAGGGGGTTCTCTCCGTCCACAACAGTAAAAATGTAACGTGCAACAGAGAAGCGCAAGCCAACACAAACAACAAACCAAGACATAGGTTATAAGGTGGTTTGAAATAAGGATTCCTACTCCACGGAGGTAAGCTCTCTCACCGGCTATTGTGCCAAATCACTTTCACTATAAACGTCCACCATCACAGAAAGAACTTCGTGAGGTGGAGGAGAAAATCTCTTAAAATTAGGTCAAGAAACAAGAAACTGTACAAAAGTACTAGAGATCACCACTCTCCTTCTCTCCACGTCGGCGAAGTGGTTGCTCTCCTCTCCTTCGATGTGTCTTCGTCTCTTGCTGGTTGTAATAATGCGGATCCCCTTCTTCTCTGCCCTCCCTTTCCCTTTCATTCTCCTCCTCTAATAGTTGTTGAGTCGTAAGCCTTTCTCATTGTACAAGTGGCCACCACGCCCACCTGGAGAATCATTATGTTACAGACATGAGGAACGAAGGCTCCTCGGAATATTTTGTGGGGACCCCCCTCCTGTTGTGTAACAACTTCTTTATCTAGATTTTGGGAAATATGCTAACCTGTCCCTTTCAACCATTTGCCTTCATCGAAACTAACCTAAACCTAAAGCTCATGTGTGGCATAGCCCTTAGGCTCTTCCTAGCATCCCAAACCAACTCCTTTTTCCTCGTACCAAGCTATTTGTGGGCTGGCAATGCCGAGCCGATTCTCATCCGCCCCATCTGCTTATGGGCCTACTAGGCCGAACCGATTCTCGTTCATCTCCTAGCAAAATGATCTCCCCCACCTTTTCGCCGTGCCGATTACCACAACTTTTCCTCCCATTCCAATCATCGTAGACGGTCGCACCCGGACCATTTTACCATGCTTTCTTTGCCAAATCGATTATTTGGTTCGGCTAGTGTCTTACCTGCGAGCCCTCATACCCGGTTCTCAGAGGAGAGGTAACAACAATATCACTCGGGAATGCCTTAAGGGTATACCTAATTAAGTCCCTATTCTCTATTTGGTGTCCTATCAAATGTAATCCATTAAATATAACCTTAATCCTAGTATGAAGTTGACTAGCATTCTCGTTTTCGTTCATTTTACAATTAAATATTTTATTTAAAAGCATGTCCCTTTTGTCTATCCAAGTGTCATTTGTACCCTCATGTAATTCAATTAAATTCTCCCAAAATTCTTTAGAATTTTCAAATGGACCTACCCTATTTAGCTCTTCTTTAATAAATCGTCATTGCAAGGTGTTAAGTGCCTTGTAATCGACTTGAACTCTCTTTCTAATATTCGAGGTCCATATCTCTGGTTCTAACAACTCCCCCGAGTCGTCTACCAGAGCTATAAATCTTTTCCTAATTGAAAACTAGACCTCTAGGTCAGTCTTCAAATAGCATTCCATTCACCTTTTCCAGTAGGAAAAGTCCTCTTCGTTAAAGAGAGGAGGGCGAACGGTACTGTATCCCTCTAAGTGTGACATTATCAATGAAATATTTTTTTAAGGACAAAAATTGATTTTAAAAATAATCTAATATATAGAAAACTAATTTATCGAATTTAAATATGATGAAAAAGAATTTAAAATACAGAATATTATTTTAACAAATTTTAAAATGCAAAAAAATAATTTAAGATGTAGAAAATTATTTTAACTAATTTTAAAATACTGAAAATGAAGTTAATATGCAGAAAATTATTTTAAGTAATTTTAAAATACTGAAAATGAATTTAATATGTAGAAAATTATTTTAAGTAATTTTAAAATGCTAGAAATGAATTTAATATGTACAAAATTATTTTAGCTAATTTTCAAATGATAGAAATGAATTTAATATGAAGAATATTATTTTAAATAATTTTAAAATGCATAAAAATAATTTAATGTGTAGAAAATTAATTTAAGTAATTTTAAAATGCTGAAAATAAATTTAATAATCAAAAAATTATTTTAAGTAATTTTAAAATGCTGGAAATGAATTTAATATGCATAAAATTATTTTAAGTAATTTTAGAATACTGAAAATGAATTTAATATGCATAAAATTACTTTAAGTAATTTAAAATTGATAGAAATGAATTTAATGTGCAGAAAATTATTCTAAGTAATTTTAAAATGTAGAAAATTAATTTCATGTGTAGAAAATTATTTTAAGTAATTATAAAATGTTGGAAATTAATTTAATATGTAAAAAAATTTCTTAAGTAATTTTAAAATACAGGAAATTATTTTAATGTGGAGAAAATTATTTTAAGCAATAAATATTATTCTAATGCAATAAAAATTATACTAAAGTAATATAAATTATACTAAAGAAATAAAAATTATTCTAAAGCAATGAAAATTATACTAAAGCAATAAAAATTATTCTAATGCAATAAAAATTATTCTAATACAATAAAAATTATACTAAAGCAATAAAAAAAAAGCTCACGATGGTGGTTTCACCAACTCAGAGCGCCCCTACTCTGAAACCAATTGTAGGATCGAGTGAACCAAGACAGGGGGGTGAAACTCAGTATTTTTATAATTTTAAATTATTTTAATATTAATTATTCTAATCAAAATACGTAGTGGAATATAAAGACAATTATAAACACACACAATTTACTTGGTTCACAACCCAGACTAGGTTGCTACTCTATGGCCCGTAGATCTCCCGCGAGCTACCTCGTTGGGTAATTCACTTAATACCCTCCGACTCGAGAACTCTCGACTTCGGAGGGTTTCACTTTTTACAAATAATGAAGAAGGGGAACACACTACCCACACTTCTTAAAATTAAGTGCAGAAGAGAAATAATAAATTTAAAAATAAAGTACAAGGCTTTATACCGACACTAAAAGATTGTAGAGGTAGTTGTAGTGTGTCATAAGGTTGCCTTGTTGTAGAATGAAAATTTAGTGGATAAGCAAGTATTTCGGCATCACTTCGATGTTGATTGAATTTTATATCGAGTTCTGGTCGAGCACGACTTTTATAAACTCTTTCCAGTCCACTGGAATGCCTTCCAGTCGACTCAACATAAGCCCGTCGATATGGTATTCGTGGTCTTCCAGTCGATTGAATCCCCTTCAGTCGACTCCTCGTCACTCGGCTCCACATCGGGAAATTTCTCTCTTCAGTCGACTCAAGTCCTTTCCATCTACATCACATGATCTTTGATCGATCACCACCTGATCCTGACAAATAGGTATCCAGTCTACTGATACATCTCCAGTCGATTGGACTTCAATCGACTTGAGTCCATTCAGTCGACTGATTCTTGCAAAATAGGATTAGCACAGAACAAATAATGATCAATGTAATAGCCGTAGTAATAATGCTCGATCTCGACTACTAAGTCTCACGTGGACTTTTTCATCGGATCGACGCCTAGCTTTGTCCCCCTACAGAGGACTCGACCTCACCTCTTCACTCGAGGCTTACCTACCGGCTACCTGCCGGACTTACCATTCATGACATTCGATCTGACCCACCAGGGCTTCCACCAGCTGTCCGGTCTGCTTGACCCAGCTGGTCTTTTTGTCGATTGTCTGGTCTCCTGACCCAACAAGTCTTCATGCTAGATGTCCGATCTATGCAACCCATCTAGACTTCATGTCTGGTGTCCGGTCCTCCTGATATGTCAAGATTCATGCCGAGTATCCAGTCAACATGACCTACAAGGACTTCCTATTAAACTTACACACTTAACACTTATATTATATCACATGTGAGTCCTAACTGTTAACTGTAGTTCATACATCAAAACATAGGAGTGATGCTTACTGCATCAACAATATTTGCAATCAAAGAAAAAAATATATGTTCTACCAATTCACTAAGTTAGCTCCTTGTGCTCGTGCTAAGCGAATCTTTTTAGGGGATACTCATTCCATGGTAAGAAAAGTCGTTATCCTATAGCTTTCCAGAGGTCTCCGGCTCTTAGACACTTACTTGTCCAAGGCGAGGATCGTTCCCTAGATCTAGCAGAAAGTCTCAAAGGCGTGCTCCGTATTGAGAGAAATTTGTAGGTGTTTCCCTAGTAATCTAACTTGGTCTCAAAAGGGCACCTAACCATTTCCACCCACGACAACTGTTTTTTTTTATCCCTCATAATCTCTTTTTCTTCTTTCTTTTCTTTCTCATTTCTCTCTCTCTCTCTCTCTCTCTCTCTCTCTCTCTCTCTCTTCTTTTCTTTTCTCTCTTTTATTTCTCGACTCACTGGGATTTTGATTTTTTCGAATGGATTACATAATCCAAGCATCTCCAGTAACTAAAATGCTAAACTTAGAGTCAACTGAGGATTTCAAAGTACTAGACTACTGAGATGAATCATAACTAGGTATGTACTAGACTCTACCTTTCAGAATGTTCGATATGTGTTGGTATAAAAATAAAAGCTAACCAGTGTAAGTATAGAATATTCATTAGAGCAAATAAAATAAAATACCATGATATAAATAAAGTTAAGCTACCTATGGGAACAACTCATCAAAGTAACTTTAAAAATACTACTGAGGCAGCTTAAAGATAGCCAAGACTAAGTGGAAGAAACTAAACACACTATGCATGAATAAATGAATGCTAACTAAAATGCTAACATTAGGAAAGAAACCACTTCTAGAAACAAAGCAAAACTTGGAGTCCCCCTGACTTAAGTGAAGCATACCTCTAGTATGGTGGACGAGGTGGAAAGTGTTGGTGCAGTGGGCACCAAAGTCGAACCGGTATTTTGATTATGGCAAAAGGCTCAATAGTTAAGGGTATATTTGTTATCTTACGAGCTCAATTAAGTGTGCAGAAATGCTAAAGTTGAGCGGAAGGTCTGCGACACCCGGTGGGAACCGAGGTGGTCGGGCAACGCCAGAGGGACTTCGGAGGAAGCCGAGGTACTCGGGTGAAGACCGGAAGCGAGGCTACAAGGTAAGCTCGTGTGAAAGCGAAGCAAGGTCGTTAAGCGTAGATCCGACCCAATACCTCCAATGGAAGGTCTAGGTCGAGATCAGATGGTTAGAACCATCGTACTTTATATTTTAAGCTAACTTGTACTGCAGTCCAAAACCCTTTGACTACAGTCAACTGCTAGTCAAGTTCCAGCCTCGAGAAGAGCTCGAATTTCAAGGGGGTGAATTTGGACTTGACTCGTGTTTTGGTACAAAGGGTGATGTGGCATCAAGGTGGACATCCAAACCATCACCAAGCTTCCTTGTGGTGGACGCCCAAGATAAGGTGAGTTGGCACAAGATGGTTGGCTCCCATGATGTGGCACAAGTTGAATGGCTCCAACAAGTTGGCGCCCAAGGAGGTTGGAGGTGGCACAAGGTGGTTGGATGAAACACCTCATCCTCAAGTTGGCCCAAGGAGGTTGGAGGTGGCACAAGGTGGTTGGATGAAACACCTCATCCTCAAGTTGGCGCCCAAGGAGGTTGGAGGTGGCACAAGGTGGTTGGATGAAACACCTCATCCTCAAGTTGGCGCCCATGGAGGTTGGAGGTGTCACAAGTTGGTTTTATTAAACACCTCATCATTTATTTTGTATAAGAACATCACCTTGGACACTAACTATGTCTAATTTCATATATCAATATCCATAAATAGACATGTTCAAGCAAATAACAAGAATTCAAGAGCTGTCCGTAACGCCGCTACTACTACTCACATTTGCTACGACGGCGTCACGACAACGAAAGCTACATCTTCTACTTATAAGAGTTGTCGGTATATTTATTTAAGTTCTACTTCTTTAAATTGTCTTTGTGCTTTAATCGTAACAAGGAAAGGGGGAGTGTCCCTTTGCCTTGATTTCTTTTTGTAATCGTTGCTCCTACTTCCAACGAAGAGGAGTGGTTTTAGTGAATTGCCCTCCGTACGTGATCAAGGATCACTAGGGCCGTGGATTAGCAATCGAAAGATTGTGAACCACGTAAAAATATCTTGTCTACTTTATATTTCCGCTGCATTCTCTACTTGCTTTTTACTTATTGCAAAAGTTTTTAACGACATCAGTATCGCTATTCACCCCCTCTAGCGACACTTTCGATCCAACAATTGGTATCGAGCAGGCGCTAAGATTCGGTGAAACCACCAATCTAGCTTTGTTTTTCTTTTTTTTACAGATTTTTTATTTATTTATTTCTGTTTTCGTATAATTATTTCACTTGCTTATCTTCTCCTACATATAGAATTGCATTAGAGGCTTTAGGATCCGGATAAGGTTGTCCTTCGGGTTAGATCCCGAGTAAGGTTGTCCTCCGGAACTTCAACGACATTCGCATTTGATGGTTTATTTCTTTTTGCAAGTTACATTTTATATATCTTTTTTTACTTCCCGCACTACTAATCCAAGACGAAAGTCTTGGAATATTCTTTCCTGGTGTGTTTTGAAAGATTCTTTTCGTTCTTCTTCTTGTTTTTAAATGGCCCATCTCGAAGGGTTTAGCACCGACCCCCATTTTACAACGGTAATGACTTTCCTTATTGGAAGGGTCGGATGGAATGCTTTCTTAAAACCCAAATCGAGATGTGGATCGTAATCCAAACCGGTTTCACACTTCCTAATGAAGATGGTGAATCTTTGGGTTACGATCAATGGTCAAATTCCATGAAAAAACAAGTAGAAGCCGATGCCAAGGCAACTCAAATCTTGCAATGTGGGTTGTCCAAGGAAGAGCTCTACCGCGTCGGCCCCTTCATTAGTGCAAAGGACTTATGGACCAAGCTAGTGGAACTACTCGAAGGCACCGACGACACGAAGGTATGTAAAAGAGATTTACTTTTAAATAAATTGTATAACTTGAAAATGCAGGAAAACGAGACCGCAACTCAACTACATGCTCGTATCCAAGACATCGTCAACCAACTCCATGCCATCGGACAAAGGTCGAGAATCGCGACCTTATCGTGTATTCTCTTAACTCGCTTTCCTAGGACCACCTTGTGGGCATCCATGGTCGATGCCTACAAGGTCTCCAAGGACCTTTCTAAGATTAGGTTAGACGAATTGTTTTGAACTTGAATTACATGAGCAAACTAACGTGGTCGCCGAGAAGAGTATTGCGTTAGTTGCGAGGTTCCAAGAAGAAGAAGCCCCAAGCAAGCCACCCCGGAGGAAGAAGGCGATATCCAAGCTCTAATGGCCAAGCCGAGAGCACGACTCAAACCGAAGAAGAGTCCGAGTCAGAATCCGATGATGAGCTTCCATTCAAGACAAGCCACGGATCCGTATCCGGTTCAAAAGAATCATTAAGGGTAAGTCGGTCGTTACTTAATACTTTGTATGGTGCAATTAAATTTTTAAATAAGAAACTAGCTAAATCCGAGTCCAAGGTCGAGACCCTAATTGAGGAGGTTAACCTCCTCAAACATGAGGTCTCCCTAACCTCTTCGACTACTCGTATTCAAGAGGAGGACTCAACTCAAGTTGAAAAGCTTGAAGTTGAGAACTCGCTTTTGAAAACACAAGTCAAGACCTTAGGAACACGTTGGAAAGGTTCACTTTGGGATCCAAGGGACTTGACCTCTTACTTGGATCACAAAGGGCCGTGTACAACAAGGCCGGACTCGGGTTTAACTCAAATACAACCAATAAGTCATATATGTCTATAGTAAACCAACATAAGAAAAATGTCCAAGCATGGGTCCCTAAGATCACTTTGATTTCAACTTTAGGATCTAACATGTATTGGGTTCCCAAGGACCAAATTCACTATCTGAATAGACCCACTCGATTCAATGGTCCAGGGGGAGCCAATACAAAATGTATTTTTGTTAAGTCTTAGAAATTGCATGCTTAGTTTTTCCTTTATTTTTAGAATGGTTAGATAGGACTCATAACCAACTAAAATCCTTTGAAAAGATTGAGCCTCTGTGAGCCTCTTTTCAAAAATAAATCAACTAAAATCCTACGAAAAGATTGAGCCTCGGGGAGCCTCTTTTCAAAAATAACTAGTTAGACCAAGATGTAGTCTCAAGTAAGTCGAGTTATCAATTTCTTGAAATTAGCTTTGTCTAAGGAAGTGGTCGTTGTTCCGATCAAAGAAGGCCTCTGTGCCTCGCCACGACCTGGAAGCTAATCTCTTGAAAAGATTACTTGATGAGCTTAGACTAAACCAATCTAACCTAATGTTGGTTAATTTAAATTCATTAAAATTAATCAAGTAAAATTGAAAGTCATCTCACGAACACATAGGAATAACATGTTTTGATCATGTAGATATTGGTGAGATGATTTAGGTTTAAAAACTTACAAACAACCCTTTAGTAATTCCATTGATCCTACACATAAGAGTCGAAGAAACCATTAATATAGTTTTCGACGAAGGACACGAACCCGTTCAATCCTTAACAAAACCAACTAGCAAATCAACTTATAGCGAACCTGACTCTGATCTTGAACTTGAATCTCGTCCTAACCCAAGTCATCCTATCGACCAAGTGATAGATGACTCTAACCCAAGTCAAACTAGAACTCACCCAAGTCATCCTATCGACCAAGTGATAGATGACCCTAACCCGAGTCACACTAAGACTCAAACAAATCATCCTATCAATCAAGTTATTGGTGATCCAAATTTAGGGGTTCGAACTAGAGCTTCATATCGAAACCTTAGTCAAATCTCGTTAATTTCCAAAATCGAACCCAAAACTATTGAACAAGCACTTCTTGATCCCGACTGGATTATTGCTATGCAAGAAGAGCTAGCTCAATTCACTAGAAATGAAGTCTGGGAATTAGTACCACCACCTAAAGAAAAATCAATTATTGGAACAAGGTGGGTATTTCAAATAAACTTGATGATAAAGGTGAAGTAGTTAGAAATAAAGCTAGGTTAGTCGCAAAAAGGGTTTAGTCAAGTCGAAGGTTTAGATTACGATGAGACCTACGCCCCGTGAGCGACTAGAGTCCATCCGAATGTTGTTAGCATATGCACATCGAGGTTTTAAATTGTTTCAAATGGATGTCAAGTCAGCATTTTTGAATGGATACATTAAGGAAGAAGTTTACGTCAGTACCAACCTCCGGATTGAAAATCTAGGTAAACCTCGACCATGTCCTTAGACTTAAGAAAGCCCTATATGGAATCAAACAATCCCAAAGAGCTTGGTACGAAAGGCTTTCTATCTATATTAAGTACAAAGTATTCAACCAAGGTTTAGTCGACCCAACCATAAACGTTAAAACCCAATGAAAAGAAATCTTAATAGCCCAAATCTATGTAGATGATATAATTTTTGGAACTACCAACTCGATCCTCGCTAAACTAATTCATCTCACTTATGGAAAGTGAATTTGAAATGAATTTAGTGGGAGAGTTAAGTTTCTTCTTAGGTTTACAAATTAAACAAACTAAAGATGGAATATATTTACATCAACAAAAATATACTAAGGACTTAATAAATCGATTTGGAATGCAAGATGCTAAAATAATCAATACACCTATGGCAACTAATGTTAATATAAACGAAGATGTAGAAGGAAAACCCGTTGACCTAAAATACTATAGGAGCGCAATAGGAAGTCTCCTATACTTAACCGCGAGCCGACCCGACATTTTATTCGCGGTAAGTATGTGCGCAAGGTTACAAACCTGTGCCAAGGAGTCTCACCTAACCCTAGTCAAGCGTATCCTTAGATATCTAAAGGGCACGCTAAACGTAGGTATTTGGTACCCTAGATCTACCGAGTTTAATCTAATCGGCTACTCCGACTCCGACTATGCCGGTAGTAAACTCGATAGAAAGAGCACGAGTGGTTGTTGTCAAATCCTCGGCTCGAGTCTAGTGAGTTGGTGCAATAGGGAAGCAAAGATTGCGTTGCCTTATCTACCACCTGAATACGCTATGCGATGGGTGAGTGTGTCTCTCAGCTCCTGTGGATGAAGCACACTCTCCAAGACTTTAGCTTAATCTTTAACAACATTAAAAGTTAGGTATGTGCGTAATAGAGTAGGATTTAAATTTTTCTATATATGTACTCTATTTTTGCTTCTTTTTATGAAATTAGCCTAAGTCTTACCTTAGAAATCATATTGGGAACTTGCTTGGACTTACAAACCCTAAAATATATTTACAAACTTTTTGAGTTAAGGCAAAAGGGGGAGAAAGTCACAAAAGTAACCAAAATTAACCAAAATTAAAGGGGAAGAAAGTAAACAAAATTATTACCAAAATTAAAGGGGAAGAAAGTAAACAAAATTATTACCTTTTATATTAAGTAATTCCGTTTACTTAAGCAACTATTAAGGGGGAGTAAAAATTATTTTTCAAGAACTCACCTTCGGTCAAGGGGGAGGTTACCTCAAAGGGGAGAACTTGAAACAATAATATTTCTCACTCATGCTTAATCTTTATGCTAGCTCATTCATACTTAAGAGCACATAACCCAAGATAATTTTCTTGGTACCGAGTAATGGTGAACACTTAGATATAAATATAAGTATACTCCTCATTGGAGTCACTGCTTTTATTTGTAGGGCCAAAGAGGAACCAACTATTAATTTTACTTGTCAAAGAGTTAGGTTGACAAGATAGTAAAATTTATGGGTAAAACCTCCTCTTACAAATTTTAAATTCATATACATCCACACTATCATGGCATACGATATTCTCGGTGTTTTGAGGTGTTGGTTGATTTTAAAATTTTATTGTTTGAGGAATCAATAATTTTTTTGAAATCTAATGTTTTGATTTATGTGATTCTTAGGTTTTCTTTCAAAATGACTTACAACCCAATTGTTGTGATACTGAAAGAGAACAAACATACTGGACCCAACTATGTTGATTGGAAGAGGAATCTAGACATTGTCTTGACTACTGAGGAATACAAATATGTACTCCTCGAAGAGTGCCCTCCTAAGCCTGTAGAAGATTCTGAGGAAAAGGAGAGAGAGAGTTATAAGAAATGGGTAAAGGTCGATGAGATGGCGAGGTATTACATTTTGGCATCTATGTCAAATGTACTGCAACATCAGCATCAAGCCATGCCCATAGCTTATGACATGATGCTCAATCTCAAAGAGCTTTTCGGACACCAGAATCGAGCTGCGAGGCAAGAAGCCAGGAGAAACTTGATGACGACCACCATGATCGAGGGAACACCCGGGAGGGATCATGTTCTCAAGATGATGGCTCATTTGAATGAGTTGGAAGTCCTCAGAGCTGAGATCGATGGGGAAACCCAGGTCGATATCATTCTCCAGTCTCTACCTAGGAGTTTTGAGCAGTTTCGTCTGAACTACAACATGAACAAGAGGTTGTATTCGTTGGTGGATCTTCTGACAGAACTCCATGCAGCAGAGGGGCTATTTCGTCTGAGTGCTCAGGCACATGCCATGGTGACCCAAAAGATTTCTACTTCTAAGCTGAAAGGCAAGAAGAAGAAGAAACATACTGGGGCAAAGGCAGTGGGAGGTACTCAGGGAGGAGTGAAGAAGCCGAAAGGCAAGTGCTTCACTTGTAAGAAGACTGGACACTGGAAGAAGGACTGCCCCAACTGCAAGAACAAAGGTATATCTTTTGGTCTAGTCATTGAAACATATTTAGCGATGTTATCTACCGACACCTGGTGTGTAGATATGGGAGCCACTGATCATTTCTACAATACTTTGCAACGGTTCCAGGAAACCAGACGACTGGTTGAGGGGGAGATTACCGTGTACTTGGGTGATGCCACGAAGGTGGCGGTTGTTGCAGTGGGAGATGTTCATTTATCATTTGAGAAAAATAATCTTTTGGTTTTTAAGAATTGCCTTTATGTACTCTTACTTAGAAAGAATTTAATTTCGGTTTCTAAATTGTTTATGGATGGATATTCTATTTCTTTTAATGACAGAGTTGTTATAAGAAGGAATAGGGACATTATCTGTTCGGGTGTATTGATAGGAAATTTGTACACACTTGAACCAAAAGCTCCCATGATGCATATTGAAATTAATAACTCATCTTCTAATTCCAATAAGAGAAAAGAACCTTCAAAGATGAACCAAACATATCTTTGGCATCTTAGGCTTGGTCACATTAACCTAAGCAGAATTCAAAGGTTGATAGCTGATGGACCTTTGGGTTCATTAATGGTGGAGGATCTCCCAACCTACGAATCTTGCTTGGAGGGTAAGATGACCAAGAGGTGCTTTAAGGCCACGGGGTATACAGCCAAAGATGTGTTAGAATTGGTTCATTCTGATTTATGTGGTCATATGTCTATCCAGGCTAGAGGTGGTTTTGAGTATTTCGTCTCTTTTATAGACTATTATTCAAGATATGAATACATTTACCAGATGCGCCGCAAGTCTGAATGCTATGACAAGTTCAAAGAATTCAAGCTGATGTGGAGAAACGTCAAGGTAAAAGTATCAGAGGCTGGGATTCAATCTCAATTGACTGCACCTGGCACACCCCAGCAGAACACTGTAGCAGAGCGAAAGAATAGGACTCTTATGGAGATGGTTAGATCGATTATGAGTTATTATGAGTTGCCAGATTCGTTCTGGGGATATGCTCTAGATACGGCGGTGTACATTCTGAACTTGGTTCCATCTAAATCATTTCCTTCTACTCCCATAGAGTTGTGGACTGGGTGAAAGCCTAGTCTAAGACATATTCAGATATGGGGGAGTCCAGCACATGTGCTGAAGGCAGATGCTGATAAGTTATAACCTCGTATAGAAGTATGTGTTGGTGCAGGGGCACTAGATAATCGAACTTGTGTTTTGATTATGGCAAAGACACAAAGTTAAGTGTACATCGTTATCTCACGAGCTAAATCGAGTGTGCAGAAAAGTACTAAAGCTAGAGCTGAAGGCTAGCGACACCCGGAGGAAGCCGCGGTGGTCGGGCGATACTCGAGTGACTTTGGAGGGAGCCGAAGGAATCGAGTGGAAGGCCGGAAGCGAAAGCGACACAGTAAGTATCGAGAAAAGCTCGTGTGAGTGAGAGATTGTAAGGTTGTGTCCTCTTTACGGGGATGACCGTAGGCGGCGATCCGACTAAGACTTCCTGTGGAAGGTCTAGGTCGAGATCGGATGGTTAGAAACCGTCGCATTTATCATTTTCTGATCTAAGCTCTCACTGCAGGGAAGTGGCCAGGCTGGCAATGATCACCGACATTGGGCAATGATCGATGCTCATCACCGATCGATGGGAGGCATCACGATCGATGGGAGGCATCACGACCGATGGCGATTTAATCACCTTTGGCGCTTAGGTCAAAATGGATAAGGTTTGACGCGGCCACTTCGCGATAAAAATTATACAACTTCATGATCCGTTCCGAAAAAAAGGAGACTTATTCAAAGGCCAAAATCTATAAAAGGAGGGGAGTATTCCAACTCCAAATATTATCAAGTTTATTCATCAAGTGCTCCTACAACGCCAATGCTCCAACACCGTCATAACGCCGACGCGACAACAAGTTCAGATCTTCTTCATCGGCAGCAGCTTCTAGTAATATATTTTGATATTGTATTCGTTGTTTTTATTCGTAACGAGGTGAGGTAGGCTTGTTGCCTCATCCTCGTACATTCGGTTTTGTGATCGTTGTCTCCTACCTCCAACGAGGAGGAGCCGTTATAGTGCTTTGCCCTCCGTACGCGGTTTAGGACCGATAGGGCCTTGGAGTAGCAACCGCTGGGTTGTGAACCAAGTAAAATAAACGTGTCTCTTTATTTTCTGCTGTGTTTACTCGTTTAATTGTCTACTCGAATGAAATGAAGAAAAGATTTACGATCGCTATTCACCCCCCCTCTAGCGACGCTTCTCGATCCAACAATTGGTATCAGAGCGGGGGCGCTAAGATTTGGTGAAACCACCGATCTAGCACGTTTTGGTTTTCTTTTCGTATTTTTTGATTCATATTTTTTTGGTCCTTTTCCTCCCGCACTACTAATCCAAGACGAAGTCTTGGTACGTTTCTTTTGGTTGTGTGCTTGCAAGTTTTCTCTCTTCGAGTAGCCGACGGTAAAACGGCCATAACTTTTCGCACAAGTGGACTCACATAACGATCTACCTACCAAATCGATGCTCTCTGAGAGATCTACATTTCTTATGAGGGTTTACCCTAGTACCAAGCCATTTCCAGCCCCAAAATCCAACGTCTAGTACCCTTTCGGGGACATCGAAGGTCGTAAGTTGTTAGTTTTTGTTAGTTTCTTATTTTTCACATTTAATTCTGTTTATTTCCTATTTATTTCCCGCATTACTAATCCAAGACCAAGTCTTGGAATTCCCTTTGGTTTTTATTCTTGTTTTGCAAGATACTTAATGACTCACATTGAGGGGTATAGCACCACCCGACCTCCGTTCTTTAACGGAGATGATTTCCGTTATTGGAAAGGTCGGATGGAGTGTTTCTTGAAAACACAAGTCGAGACTTGGATAATAATCCAAACCGGCTTTGCTCTACCCACCAATGATCAAGGAGAGCCCTTGGATTTCAACAAGTGGACAAATGCAACCAAGAGGCAAATCGAAGCCGATGCAAGAGCAACCCAAATATTGCAATGCGGCTTGTCCAAGGAGGAGCTCAACCGCATCGGTCCATTCATTAGCGCCAAAGACCTCTGGAACAAATTAATTGATCTACATGAAGGGGCGCCCGATGCTAAGGTATGTAAAAGAGATTTACTTTTAAATAAACTGTACAATCTAAAGATGCAGGATCATGAGACCGCCACCCAATTACATGCGCGGATCCAAGACATCGTCAATGGTCTTCACTCGATCGGGCAAGCCATAGAGAACCGAGACCTTATAAGGTATGCTTTAAATGCTTTCCCTAGGACTACCTTGTGGGCATCCATGGTCGATGCCTACAAGGTCTCTAAGGACCTTTCAAAGCTTAGGTTAGATGAATTATTTTCCGAGTTTGAGCTTCACGAGCAAACTAACGTGGTCCGGGCCGAGAGAGGTATTGCTCTACTTGCAGGACAAAGAAACAAGCCACCTACCAAGCAAGAAGATGGACTCGAACCCGATGACGAATTAGAGTCCGAATCCGAAAAGGTGGAAGCAATAGTGAATGTAGTGCGAAAGATCGTTTGGAGGGAAAGGAGGCTACTAAAGAACCAAGAGTGGGCACAATTCAAATCAAATCAAAAGAAGGCTTTTCGTGCAACATGGGACAATGAAGAAGGCGTCGGAATAGCATGCATGGCAAGACCCGAAGAGTCCGAGTCCGAGTCCGAGTCCAATTACAACATCGACTCCGAACTCGAGGACTATTTCGAGAAGCAACTCAAAGCCGGATCAAAAGAGAAAATTAAGGTTAGCCGTTCCTTAATTTGTACACTTTACATTACAATTAAAATGCTTACTAGGAAATTGACTACGTCCGAGTCTAGGGTTGAGTCATTACTTGAGGAGGTTGAAACCCTCAAGCAAGAGGCTACTCTAACCTCTTCAACTAGTCAAGTTCAAGAGGGAAACTCAACCCAAATTGAAAAACTTGAGGAGGAGAAATCTCTCTTGAAAGACCGAGTTCAAGAGGTTGAGGCTATGTTGGAAAGGTTCACATTGGGATCTAAGAATCTTAATCAGCTACTTGGAACCCAAAGAGCCGTGTATATTAAAGCCGGACTCGGATTTAAGTCAAAGACTACGAATAGGTCTTATATGTCTATCGTAAATCGTAGTCATCAAAGAGTCCAAGCATGGGTCCCAAAGGTTTTATTGAAAACACATATAAGGACTAATAAGTATTGGATTCCTCAAGATCAAGTTCATTATTTGAATAGATCATATTTGTTCAATGGTCCAGGGGGAGCTAACACTAAAATAGTATACCCGGTTACTTAGTAAAATCATTGAATATTTTTCTTTAATTTTTAGAATGGATAGATAGGGAAAATAGTTAGTCAACTCTTGACAACATAGTATCAGGACACGGTGAGATGATAGTATGTTACGGAAACAAAGTCTCGTGTATTCGAGCTAGATAAGGCGTATCTAGCTTGGTGCACTTGACCGAGTGGAACTAGCTGAAGCTACCTCACCGTATCCTAAACTAGTTAGACCAGGAAGTAACCCTAAGTGACTTAAGTGATATTTTCTTGAATTTGGCTTTGTCTAAGGAAGTGGTCGTTGTTCTGATCAAAGAAGGTCCCTGTGCCTCGCCACGACCTGGAAGCCAGTTTCTCGAAAAGTTACTTAACGATCTAAAGGTTAAATCCGAATCTAACCCAAGGTTGACTATCTTTAATCAATTTAAAATCATCTCACAAAAACATATAAGGTGAACAAATTCTGAGACACATAGAATGGGTGAGATGTTAAGGATAATTGAAATATAACCTCTTAAAAAGAATACTTATTTTCCCATCTATTGTACTTAACAACTATTAGGCCAAAGTTTAGCGCCCCCTACATCTCTTATACTTCATATATTTGACTAAGGGGGAAAGCAAGCTAACCCTAAGGGTTATATTACAAACCTTTAGATTATTGGTGCAGAGGGTCACACCTCGAACCAATCTATCTGACTACTGCTAGACGTTATGCTTGGACTCATAGCTAATTTATCTTGATGCATGCATATACCATATTATTTTTAAACCCCTATTTTATATAACAAACTCTAATTTTACATAACAAAACCCCAACATTTTTTTTTGATTTATGGCAAAAGGGGGAGAAGAGCAAAGTTAAGGGGAAGTAAGAGCAAAAGTTAAGGGGAAGTAACATAAAATTTAATTTTAAAAATTAAATTATCTCTTTCAAAACTCACCTAGGGTTAAGGGGGAGTTTTGGTTGAGGGGGAGTTTTTGGAAATGAAATTCATCTTCACATTCATCTTCTATACCTGTTTTATGCTTTAATTTCCCTTAACTTTGTGTTTGTTTGCCATAGATCAAAAAGGGGGAGATTGTTGGTGCAGGGGCACTAGATAATCGAACCTGTGTTTTGATTATGGCAAAGACACATAGTTAAGTTTACATCGTTATCTCACGAGCTAAATCGAGTGTGCAGAAAAGTACTAAAGCTAGAGCTGAAGGCTAGCGACACCCGGAGGAAGCCGCGGTGGTCGGGTGATACTCGAGTGACTTTGGAGGGAGCCGAAGGAATCGAGTGGAAGACCGGAAGCAAAAGCGACATAGTAAGTATCGAGAAAAGCTCGTGTGAGTGAGAGATTGTAAGGTCATGTCCTCTTTACGGGGATGACCGTAGGCGGCGATCTGACTAAGACTTCCTGTGGAAGGTCTAGGTGGAGATCGGATGGTTAGAAACTGTCGCATTTATCATTTTCCGATCTAACCTCTCACTGCAGGGAAGTGGCCAGGCTGGCAGTCGACTGTTGGACATTGGGCAGTCGACTGATGCTCATCATTCGACTGATGGGAGGCATCAGTCGACTGATGGCGACGAATCAGCCTTTGCACTAGGTCAAAATGGATAAGGTTTGACGTGGCCACTTCGCGATAAAAATTATACAACTTCATGATCCGTTCCGAAAAAAAAGGAGACATATTCAGAGGCCAAAATCTATAAAAGGAGGGGAGGATTCCAACTACAAATATTATCAAGTTTATTCATCAAGTGCTCCTACAACGCCAACGCTCCAACACCGTCATAACGCCGACGCGACAACAAGTTCAGATCTTCTTCGTCAGCAGCAGCTTCTAGTAATATATTTTGATATTGTATTCATTGTTTTTATTCGTAACGAGGTGAGGTAGGCTTGTTGCCTCATCCTCGTACATTCGGTTTTGTGATCGTTGTCTCCTACCTCCAACGAGGAGGAGACGTTATAGTGTTTTGCCCTCCGTACGCGGTCTAGGACCGATAGGGCCTTGGAGTAGCAACCGCTGGGTTGTGAACCAAGTAAAATAATCGTGTCTCTTTATTTTCCGCTGTGTTTACTCGTTTAATTGTCTACTCGAACGAAATGAAGAAAAGATTTACTATCGCTATTCACCCCCCCTCTAGCGACGCTTCTCGATCCAACAGTACGCATGTTCGTTGGCTATCCTAGAGGAATGAAGGGTGGTTAATTTTATATTCCTAGAGATCAGAGGGTGATCGTTAGCACGAACGCCAGATTTCTAGAGGAAGACTATGTGATGAGCCACAAGCCCAAGAGTAAAATTGTTCTGGAGGAATTAAAAGGGGAAGTCACTTCTTCAGTACCACCGGTACAAGAAGATATACCACATGTAACTGCACAGCGTGTCATAGAGGATACACAAGTGATGCCTCGTCGTAGTGGGAGGGTTGTGAGACAGCCTGATAGATTCATGTTCTTGGGAGAATCTTCATATTTGGTCCCTGACAAACATGAACCTGATCCCTGGACATATGATGAGGCAATCCAAGAAAAAGATGCAGCATCTTGGCAAAATGCAATGAATACCGAGATTGAATCTATGGATTCAAATTAGGTCTAGGAGCTAGTAGAACCACCCGATGGTGTAAAAACCATTGGATGCAAGTGGATCTACAAAAGAAAGAGAGGAATAGATGGGAAGGTTGAAACCTTCAAAGCAAGGCTTATTGCGAAGGGGTACACTTAGAAAGAGGGTATCAATAATGAGGAGACCTTTTCGCCGCTAACCATGCTTAAGTTTATCCAGATTCTCTTATGCATAGCAGCTCATATGGATTATGATGTGTGGAAGATGGATGTCAAGACACTTTCCTTAATGGAAGTCTTGAGGAAAACATCTATATGAAGCAACCAGAGGGATTCATTGCAAAGGGCAAAGAGCATCTTGTATGTAAGCTTAATCGGTCCATTTATGGATTGAAGCAAGCTTCGAGGTCTTGGAACATCTGCTTTGATGAGGTAATCCAGTCTTATGGATTTATTCAAAGTCCGAATGAGTCTTGTGTATACAAGAGATGTGATGGAAACGTAGTGGTATTTCTTGTACTATACGTAGATAACATTTTGTTGATTGGCAACAATATCAAGGTGTTATCGGACGTAAGGGTATGGTTGTCCATACAGTTTTATATGAAGGACTTGGGAGAGGTGGGACACATCCTTGGGATCAAGGTTATAAGGGATCGGAAGAAAAGGATGTCGTGCTTATCCCAAGTTTCATACATAGACACGATTATGGATCGTTTTAGGATGCAGAACTCCAAGAAGGGTTTTCTACCTTTTAGGCATGGAGTTCCTTTATCTAAGGAGATGTGTCCTAGATCATCTAAGGAGATAGAGGAGATGAAGGCGGTTCCTTATGCTTCGCCAGTAGGAAGCCTCATGTATCCGATGCTATGTACGAGACCAGATATCTGCTTTGCCCTGGGCATGGTCAACAGATATCAGAGTAATCTAGGATAGGGACATTGGACTGCTATAAAGCATATATTGAAGTACCTGAGAAGGACTAGGGATTATATGCTGGTTTATCGGGCTAACCAATTACTCCCTATGGGTTACATGGATTCTGACTTCCAATCTGATAGGGATAACAGTAAGACTACCTCAGGTTTTGTGTTTACTTTGGGAGTTGGTGCCATTGTATGGAAGAATGTCAAGCCGAAATGTGTGGCGGACTCCACCATCGAAGCTGAGTATATGACAGCCTTTGATGCGGCCAAAGAAGTTGTGTGGCACAGGAACTTCCTGATGGACTTGGATGTGATTCCTGGTTTGCCCAGAACTATCACAATTTATTGTGATAATAGTGGTGCAGTTTCAAACTCGAAGGAACCATGAGCACATATAGCAAGTAAGTACATAGAGCGCATGTACCACCTGATACGAGAAATCCTAAAGAGAGGAGAAGTTGTTATGGCCAAGATTACATCGGAGGATAACCTGGCAAATCCTTTCACTAAGTCCCTTCCGGCGAGAGCTTTTGATAGGCATGTAAAGGCAATGGGGATCAGATGTATGGCAGTTTGAGGACAGCATAGTCTTTTAGTATAAGTGGGAGATTGTAGGGATGTATACTGAAAAGTCTATCTTTTGTATGAACATCTTTATTTTGAAATAAGAATCACATGATCAATGTTTGCATTTTTATGGTTATGCAATATTGTCTAATACATTACTTGTAGATAACATGGTGTGTGGTGTCACACAGGAGATCATGTTCTCGGCTCGTTGTAAAGTATAATTAAAGGCTCACAACGGAGATGGCTTTTGACAAACAATTGGAATGGTTGTAGTGTGATTTGGTATTGGTTTGTCTTGACCATAGAATCACACTAGTACACTTTGTGTGTATTGAGCAGGACCGACTTAGAGGTGATTCGATTTATTGCTAACTACATAATCGAATCGGACCTCAAATATTATTTTGTACATGCTCCTAATACCGATAGAATAACAGGCACATATAATTAGTATTCATCTCTTTGATTTACCAATGGACGAGATTTATAGATTAAATCGATAGGCTCGGTAAGTTGGGAGATGATATTATTTATATGGTGTGTCGTTGATTATAGGAGAAAACCGTGTCCTATATATTAGGGTGATGATGTGCCCTTGAGGAGCTCGTAAGGTTCATCATGTAAAACCTGCAGGTGGACTTGGTCCGACATGATGAAAAGGTTGAGTGGTACTACTCATGGAGTTAGATGTTGATTAATTAATGGTCAGTAAATTAATTAATCGACGGACATTCGAGATATTAAACACGGGGAGAAAATGTACAAATAATATATGGAGCCCATATTATCTTATGGGGGTTGGTGAGGTAGATTAATGATAATCCTTTAGTGGATTGGATTATCATTAGTGGATCGGACATTATGTGGGCTTGATGCATGGGTGGCCAAGATCCAACTCCTCCTCATGGTCCCTAATGTAGCCTATTAACACCTCATGAAGCTTAGATCCAATGGATAGAAACAAAACTCTAGATCCAAAGGTAGAGATTATCTCTATATCCGACGGTTGATATTAAATCTCTAGATCCGACGGTTGAAATTAAATCCCTAGAACCAATGGTCAAGATTAAAATGAGTCTTATCCCTAACTCTATAAAAGGAGAGCAAGGGGTTGGCATACAAAATAATTCATGAGGAGCTAGGGAGTTGGCGGAAAGAAGAGGTTCTAGGGTTTGGCCTTGGGCGGCACCTAATAAGGAAATATTTTCCTTTTGTTGTTCTTCTTCCCCAAGCTACCGGCGCCCTTCCAGCCTTTTCCAGCCATTGGCCGATGGCCAAATACCCTCTCTCCTTCTCCTTAGGTGGTGGAAACAAGACTTAGGGTTTTCCCGAAGTGTCTTGGTAGGTTTCCATCATCATCTCCTCCTCCTAGTTGGCCGGCGACAAGGATTCCCCTTGTTGTTTGTTTGTTGGCTATAGGAAGGAGAAGAACCTTGTTTCTATTCTTCCTTTTGCTCGGAACAAGCAAGGAAGGAAGATTGGCGATCTAGGAGCTTCAACTTTTGGTAGATCGTCGCCCACACGATGTCCGAAAGGAGGAAGGTCATACATTAGAAGATAGAGAGGTATATCTATTCTCTATTTTCTTTTGTTACTTGCATGTATTTGTTTTTCCAATTATGAGCATGATAAAAATCTGTTTCTGGCTAAATAATACTTGGATCCCGAACATAAATACAAAAGCAGGCAATCCGGACATCATCTATTCCACGACTACTCGTAGAATAGAGGATGGTCGCTTGAACAACGAGTTTGCTCAAGTGACCTCTGTAAACGAATAGCACGATGATGACTTGGTTGTTTGAGCAATCCTTTTTGTCTAGGGTTAAATTTTTTAATCCGGGGACATCTATGGGATCGCCATGAACAAACAACCAAGGTGTAGTGGGAAGCAAAGTTTCCCCTCACGGACTCGATAAGCAAAACCCTTCAAGAAGCCCATTGAAGGAGGTTCTGGGCCACCTCTTCTATCAGCTCCTCTACTTCCTCGATACTCTTGTTCATAAGTGCTCCTCTTGCGGCAGAATCAACGGACATCTTTGTGGCATACATGATCCCATTGTAGAAGATGTGGATCACTAGCCATGGTGGGGGCATGGGTAAAGTAGCCCCTTGTAGCAATGCCAAGCTTCAAATAGGGGCTCTCCCTCCTTCTGACGGAAGCTTGTGATATGGTGGCGCTGGGAGCAGTTTTGCTTGGTCGAAAGTATTTGTTCAAGAACTGCTGATCACATTGCTCCCATGTAGTAATGCTTCCTGATGGTAGGGAGTGAAGCCATGCCTTAGCCTTATCCCTCAATGAGAATGGGAATTGGCTCAAGCAGATCGCTCCTGTAGGGACTCCATTTATCTTCATCATCGAGCAGATTTCCAAGAATGACTCCAGGTGCCAGTTCGGGTCTTCATTCGCAGTTCCCCCGAATTGACTCTTCTGGACCATATGTATGAGTGTTAGCTTCAGTTCAATGTTGTTTGCCGAAAAGGATGGTCCAACTATACTCGGCCTAAATCCTCTAGCGCTAGGGGATGCGTAATCCCGCAAAGGTCGACTACCTATATTCACTTCAGATGCAGCTTGGTCCTCCATCCTCTTCTGTTTGTCTTTCCGACGATGATTGGCTCATTCAATTTCTAAATCTATCGGAATCAGACCTTCCGATCCTAAGTGTATAAGCATATGAAGAACCGAGCCACAAAATTATGAGTATTTATCTAAGATTTAGATATAGGAAATAAACTAATCTAGATAACTAAATCAAAGAGTAAATAAGAAATAGACAATCACTATTAAAATAAAATAAAAACTAAATCTAGATATGGAAAATCTAAAAATTCAAATAAAATTAAAAAAAAAAAGCAAGTAAATAAATCTAACCTATGTCAGATCCAACTATCTGTTGGGATGTATATTGAAAAGTCTATCTTTTGTATGAACATCTTTATTTTTAAAATAAGAATCACATGATCATTATTTGCATATTTTTATGGCTATGCATATTATCTAATACATTACATTGTAGATAACATGGTTTGTGGTGTCACACGGGAGATCATGTTATCGGTTCCTTGTAAAGTATAAGTAAAGGCTCACAACCGAGATGACTTTGGACAAACCATTGGTATGGATATAGTGTGATTTGGTATTGGTTTGTCTTGACAATAAAATCACACTAGTACACTTTGTGTGTATTGAGTAGGACCGACATAGAGGTGATTTTATTTATTGCTGACTACATAATCGAATCGGACCTCAGATATTATATTGTACATGCTCTTAATCCTAATATAATTACGGGCACATATACTTAGTATTCATTTCTTTGATTTACTAATGGGCGAGATTTATATATTAAATCGATTGGCTCGGTATGTTGGGAAATGGTATTATTTATATGGTGTGCCATTGATTATAGGAGGAAACCGTGTCCTATATATTAGGACGATGAAGTCCCCTTGAAGAGCTCATAAGGTTCATCATGTAAACCCTGCAGGTGGACTTGGTCCGGCATGATGATAAGGTTGAGTGGTACTACTCATGGTGTTAGATGTTGATTAATTAATGGTCAGTAAAATAATTAATTGACGGACATTTGAGATCTTAAACACGGGGTGATAATGTACGAATAATATATGGAGCCCATATTAACTTATGGGGGTTGGTGAAGTAAATCAATGATAATCCTCTAGTGGAATGGATAATCATTAATGGATCAGACTTTATGTGGCCTTGATCCATGGGTGGCCAAGATCCAACTCCTCCTCATGGTCCCTATTGTAGCCTATTAACACCTCATGAAGCTTAGATCCAATGGATAAAAACAAAACTCTAGATCCAAAGGTAGAGATTAAATCTCTAGATTCGAAGGTTGAGATTAAACCTCCAGATCCGACGGTTGATATTAAATCCCTAAAACCAATGGACGAGATTAAATCATGGCTTATCCCTAACTCTATAAAAGGAGGTGATAGGGGTGGGCGACAACTTGATGGATTGGGTTAGGGTTTGGTTCCTTATGGGCTGCAAGCAATCGTAGTTGGCATAGGATTAGGACTGGGCGGCTAGGGTTAGGGTTTTGGGTGATTGGGGTGGGCGGCAACAAGAGGAGGAGGATTCTTCTTCTTCTTCCTTTGGTTGGCTGGCCCCTATTTTTCTTCCCTCTACCTTGGCCAGAGCTCAACCTATTCTTCTTCCCTTCATTCTTTGCCAGAAATTAGGATAGCTTAGTTTAGGGTTTGGGCGGCAACAAGGAATAGGATTGTTTTCCTTTCTCTTATCCAAGTGTTGGCCGGCGCCCATGCCCTCAATGATTCTCCTTTGGCCGGTTCTTACACTCCATGTTCTCTTCCTTGGTCGGCGGCAACATCGAGTCTATTGATTTGGTGGCCGGTTTAAGATAAAAAGAAGAGTTTTATTTGATGATCTTCCTTTGTTCGGAGTGAACAAGGAAAGGAAGATTGGTGATCTAAGAGGCTTCGACTTTTGGAAGATCGTCACCGACACAACGTCCAAAAGGAGGGACGACATACAATAGAAGATCAAGAGGTATAATCTTGTTTATTTTGATTAGTCTTCCTTTGTATTATGTTTATAATTGCTTTTCAATTATATGCTTGTTTTATGTGGATGTTTACTTTATGTATGTGGCTAAATAATACTTGGATCCCGAACATAAACACGAAAGCCGGCGATCCGGACATCATCTATTCCGTGACTAATCATAGAATAGAGGTTGGTCGCTTGAATTACAAGTTTGTTCAAGTGACCTCTCTAAATGAATAACACGACGATGACTTGGTTGTTTGGGCAATCCCTTTTGTCTAGGATTAAATTTTTTTAATCCGGGGACATCGATGGGATCGCCATGAACAAACGACCGAGGTGAAGTGGGAAGCGAAGTTTCTCCTCACGGATCAATGTGATAAACACAACAATTGGTATCAGAGCCAAGGTTTCCAGTTTTGTGTGTTTAGTATTCTATTAATTTTTATGCACTTTTCATATATTATATGTGCCGGATAATAGTAGGATATGCGTAGGTTAACTCTTTGGTGGCAGGCATAAGATCCGACTATTATGGCCATATGTGTGTATATGATTGTATGTGTGTAAATGTTTATTTTGTTGAATCCTCGGGGTTGACGAGGCTAGTATTTAATTTTTTATAAATTAGATATGATATTTTTTAGCCACTCTTTTTATTTTAGTTTACTTTCGATCTAGATATCATGTACACTCTCTCGTGGAGTATAAGATCGATGGATGTAAATTAAAATAGATTTTAGTCTCGGGTCGGATCCCCGGATGTCTCGTACTTGGCGTAGGAGGAGCGGACGAGAAGGTGATGCGACGGGAGACATATTGAAGACAAAAGCCATAATAGTTGGAAAATAATTTATTTTTCATATTTATTTCTTTTTGTTTGATATGTATGTATTAGGCTAGGAAAATTCCTCAATTTCAAATTACTAAGTGGGAGAGGGATATTTTTA
This sequence comes from Wurfbainia villosa, assembly GCA_025175895.1. Lineage (NCBI taxonomy): Eukaryota > Viridiplantae > Streptophyta > Magnoliopsida > Zingiberales > Zingiberaceae > Wurfbainia > Wurfbainia villosa. Next base: position 33,653,584 of record CM045995.1, read on the forward strand.
TAAATTCCCACAGCCTCCATTACGATTTGACAAGTGATGCAAACAAACTTGCGCGTCGGCTCTGAGTGCCTTCCTCCCCATCAGATGGGTTTGTTTGCGGATCACAAGGTCGAATATGATTATAGGAAATTATTAAGGAGCGTGTGTACTTCCCCATCATAAGGCACATAACCCTACATAATTACCTTAGTACCAAGTAATGGTGAACACTTAGATACAAATATAAGTATCCTCCTCATCGGAGTCACTGCTTTTATTTGTTGGGCCAAAGAGAAACCAACTATTAATTGTATTTGTCAAAAAGTTAGGTTGACAAGATAGGAAAATTAATGGGTAAAACCTCCTTTTACAAATGTATAATTCGTATACGTCCACACGATCGTGGAATGCGATATTCTCGGTGTTTTGAGGTGTTGGTTGATTTTAAAATTTTATTGTTTGAAGAATCAATAATTTTTTGAAATCTAAAGTAATAATCTATGTGATTCTTAGGATTTTCAAAAATGACTTTCAGTCCACTTGCTATGATACTAAAGGAAAATAAACTTACTCTACCCAAATAATGTTGATTGGAAAAGAATCTAGATATTATCTTATTTGCTAAGGAGTACAAGTATGTACTCTTCGAAGAGTGTCCTCCTAAGCCTGCGAATGAGCTAGAAGTCCTTGGAGCTGAGATCGATGGGGAAACCCAGGTCGATATCATTCTCTAGTCGACAGAAAGGCTTGCTTAGGCTCAGGCCATGGTTGCTCAGAAGGTTTCTACTTCTAAGCCGAAAGGCAAGAAGAAGAAGAAACAAGGTGGAGAAAAGGTGGTGGGAGGATCTCAGGGAGGAGTGAAGAAGCCGAAAGGCAAGTACTTCACTTGCAAGCAGGATGGACATTGGAAGAAGAACTGTCCCAATCTGAAACAGAACAATGGTATATCCTTTGGTCTAGTCGTTGAAACGTGGTTAGCAGTGTTATCTACCAGCACCAGGTGTGTAGATACGGGAGCCTCTGATCATGTCTGCAATAATTTGCAGGGGTTTGAGGAAACCCGACGACGAGCTGAGGGAGAGATTAATGTTTACTTGGGCAATGCCATAATGGAGCCAGTTATTGCAGTGGGAGAAGTTTTATTTATCTTTTGAGAAAAATAAAACTTTGGTTCTGGAAAATTCCCTTTATGTACCTTTATTTAGAAAGAATTTAACTTCGGTTTCTAAATTATTTATGGATGGATATTATATTTCTTTTAATGACAGAGTTGTTATAAAAAGGAATAGGGAGAATATCTATTCAGCTACATTGATAGGAAATTTGTATACACTCGAACCAAAAGCTCCCACGAAGCAAATAAAAGTTAATAACTCATCTTCTAATTCCAATAAGAGAAAAGAACCTTCGAAGATGAACCAAAAATACCTTTGGCATCTTAGGCTTGGTCATATTAACCTAAGCAGAATTCAAAGCTTGATAGCTGATGGACCTCTGGGTTCATTAGTGGTGGAAGATTTCCCAACCTACGAATCTTGCTTGGAGGGTAAAATGACCAAGAGACCTTTTAAGACCAAGGGGTATAGAGCCAAAGATGTGTTAGAATTGGTTCATTCTGATTTGTGTGCTCCTATGTCTATCTAGGCTAGACGTGTTTTTGAATATTTCGTCTTTTTCATAGACGATTATTCAAGATATGGATCACACTACGATCTGCTCGTGGTGGCGAATACCTCTTGTGAGAGTTTAGGAACTACTTATCAGAGGCTGGGATTCAATCCCAATTGACTGCACTTCGCACACCCCAGCAGAACAGTGTAGTAGAGCAAAGGAATAGGACTCTTATGGAGATGGTTAGATCGATGATGGGTTATTCTGAGTTGCTAGATTCGTTCTGGGGATATTCTCTAGATACGGCGGTGTAAATTCTGAACTTGGTTCCATCTAAATCAGTGCCTTCTACTCCCACAGAGTTGTGGACTCGGCGAAAGCCTAGTCTAAGACATATTCGGATATGGGGGAGTCTAGCACATGTGCTGAAGGCAGATGCTGGTAAGTTGGAGCCTCGTACAGAAGTACGCATTTTCGTTGGCTATCCTAGAGGAACGATGGGTGGTTTGTTTTATAGTCCTAGAGATTTGAGGGTGATCGTTAGCACGAATGCCAGATTTCTAGAGGAAGACTATGTGATGAGCCACAAGCCCAAGAGTAAAATTGTTCTGGAGGAATTAAAAGGGGAACTCACTTCTTCATTACCACCGGTACAAGAGGATATACCACAAGTCACTGCACCACGTGTCACAGAGGATACACAGGAGATACCTCGTCGTAGTGAGAGGGTTGTTAGATAGCCTGATAGATTCATGTTTTTGGGAGAATCTTCTTATTTGGTCCCTGGTGAACATGAACCTGATCCCTGGACATATGACGAGGCAATCCAAGATATAGATGCAGCATCTTGGCAAAGTGCAATGAATACTGAGATTGAATCTATGGATTCAAATCAGGTTTGGGAGCTAGTGGAACCACCCGATGGTGTAAAAACTATTTAATGCAAGTGGATCTACAAAAGAAAGAGAGGAATAGATGGGAAGGTTGAGACCTTTAAAGAGAGGCTTGTTGCGAAGGGGTATACTCAGAAAGAGGGTATTGATTATGAGGAGACCTTTTCGCCGGTAGCCATGCTTAAGTCTATCCAGATTCTCATATGCATAGCAGCTCATATGGATTATATGAGGTGTGGCAGATGGATGTCAAGACGGTTTTCCTTAATAGAAGTCTTGAGGAAAACATCTTTATGAAGCAACCAGAGGGATTCATTGCTAAGAGCATAGAGCATCTTATGTGTAAGCTTACTCGGTCCATTTATGGATTGAAGCAAGCTTCGAGGTCTTGGAACATCCGCTTTGATGAGGTAATCCAGTCTTATGGATTTATTCAAAGTCCGTATGAGTCTTGTGTATACAAGAGATCTGACGGAAACGTAGTGGTATTTCTTGTAATATACGTAGATGACATTTTATGGATTGGCAAAAATATCAAGGTGTTATCGGACGTAAGGGTATGGTTGTCCAAACAGTTTGATATGAAGGACTTGGGAGAGGTGGGACACATCCTTGGGATCAAGGTTATAAGGGATCGCAGGAAAAGGATGTTGTGCTTATCCCAAGCTTCATACATAGACACGATTATGGATCGTTTTAGCATGCATAACTCCAAGAAGGGTTTTCTACCTTTCAGGCATGGAGTTCCTTTATCTTAGGAGATGTGTCCAAGAACATCTGAGGAGATAGAGGAGATGAAGGCAGTTTCTTATGCTTCGGCGGTAGGAAGCCTCTTGTATGCGATGCTATATACGAGACCAGATATCTGCTATGTCGTGGGCTTGGTCAGCAGATATCAGAGTAATCCTGGACTAGAACATTGGACTGCGGTAAAGCATATATTAAAGTACCTGAGAAGGACTAGGGATTATATGCTAGTTTACCGGGCAAACCAATTAATCCCTGTGGGTTACACGGATTCCGACTTCCAATCTGATAGTGATAATAGTAAGTCTACCTCAGGTTTTGTGTTTACTTTGGGAGGTGGAGCCATTGTATGGAGGAGTGACAAGCAGAAATGCGTGGCGGACTCTACCATGGAAGCTGAGTATGTGGCAATCTCTGAGGTGACCAAAGAAGTTGTCTGGCTCAGGAACTTCCTGATGGATTAGGATGTGATTCCTGGTTTGCCCAGAACTATCACATTTTATTGTGATAATAATAATGGTGCAGTTGCAAACTCGAAGGAACAACGAGCCCATAATGTAAGTAAATACATAGAGCGCATGTACCACCTGATACGAGAAATTGTAAAGGAGGTAGAAGTTGTTGTCGCCTAGATTGCATCAGAGGATGACCTGGTAAACCCTTTCACTAAGGCACTTCTAGCGAGAGCTATGATAGGCATATGGAGGGAAGGGGAATCAGATGTATGGCAGTAAGAGGACAACATAGTCTTTTAGTATAAGTGGGTGATTATTGGGATGTATACTGAAAAGTCTATTTTTTGTAAGAACATATTTATTTTTGAAATAAGAATCACATGATCATTATTTGCATATTTTTATGGCTATGCATATTGTCTAATACATTACATTGTAGATAACATGGTGTGTGGTGTCACACGGAAGATCATGTTATCGGTTCCTTGTAAAGTATAAGTAAAGCCTCACAACCGAGATGGCTTTGGACAAACCATTATTATGGTTGTAGTGTGATTTGGTATTGCTTTGTCTTGACCATAAAATCACAATAGTACACTTTGTGTGTATTGCCCAGGACCGTCATAGAGGTGATTCGATTTATTGCTGACTACATAATCGAATCGGACCTCAGATATTATATTGTACATGCTCTTAATCCAGATATAATAATGGGCACATATACTTAGTATTCATTTCTTTGATTTACAAATGGGAGAGATTTAAAGATTAAATCGATAGGCTCGGTAAGTTGAGAAATGGTATTATTTATATCGTGTGTCGTTGATTATAGGAGGAAACCATGTCCTATATATTAGGATGATGATGTCCCTTGAGGAGCTTATAAGGTTCATCATGTAAACCCTGCAGGAGGACTTGGTCCGGCATGATGATAAGGTTGAGTGGTACTACTCATGGAGTTAGATATTGATTAATTACTGGTCAGTAAATTAATTAATCGACGGACATTCGAGATCTTAAACACGGAGAGAAAATGTACAAATAATATATGGAGCCCATTTTAACTTATGGGGGTTGGTGAGGTAGATCAATGATAATCCTCTAGTGGAATGGATAATCATTAATGGATCGGACTTTATGTGGCCTTGATCCATGGGTGGCAAAGATCCAACTCCTCCTCATGGTCCCTATTGTAGGCTATTAACACCTTATGAAGCTTAGATCCAATGGATAAAAACAAAATTCTAGATCCAAAGGTAGATTTTAAATCTCTAGATCCGACGGTTGAGATTAAATCTTTAGATCCGACGGTTGAGATTAAATCGCAAGAACCAATGGAGGAGATTAAATCATGGCTTATCCGTAACTCTATAAAAGGAGGTGATAGGGGTGGGCGACAACTTGATGGATAGGGTTAGGATTTGCTTCCTTATGGGCGGCAAGGAATCCTAGTTAGGATAGGATTAGGACAGGGCGGCTAGGGTTAGGGTTTTGGGTGATTGGGGTGGGCGGCAACAAGAGGAGGAGGATTCTTCTTCTTCTTTCTAAGGTTGGCCGGCCCCTATTCTTCTTCCCTCTACCTTGGTCGGAGCTCAACCTATTCTTCTTCCCTTCATCCTTGGCCAAAAATTAGGAGATCTTAGTTTAGGGTATGGGCGGCAACAAGGAGGAGGATTGCTTTCCTTTCTCTTCTCCAAGTGTTGGACGGCGCCCATGCCCTCATTGATTCTCCTTTGGCCGGTTCTTACACTCCATGTTCTCTTCCTTGCCCGGCGGCAACATCGAGTCTATTGACTTGGTGGCCGGTTCTAGATAGGAATAAGTGTTTTGTTTGATGATCTTCCTTTGTTCGGAGTGAACAAGGAAAGGAAGATTGGTGATCTAGGAGGCTTCGTCTTTTGGAAGATCGTCGCCCATAAGACGTCCAAAAGGAGGAAGGACATACAATAGAAGATCAAGAGGTATAACAAGAGGTATAATCTTGTTTATTTTGATTTGTCTTCCTTTGTATTATGTTTATAATTGCATTTCAATTATATGCATGTTTTATGTGGTTGTTTACTTTATGAATGTTGCTAAATATTACTTGGATCCCGAATATAAACACGAAAGCGGGCGATCTTGACATCGTCTATTCCGTGGCTACTCATAGAATAGAGGTTGGTCACTTGAACAACAAGTTTGTTCAAGTGACCTCTCTAAACGAATAGCACGACGATGACTTGGTTGTTTGGGCAATCCCTTTTGTCTAGGATTAAATTTTTTTAATCTGGGGACATCAATGAGATCACCATGAACAAACGACCGAGGTAAAGTGGGAAGCGAAGTTTCCTCTCACGGATCAATGTAATCAACCCAACTCTATCCACTTTCGATTCGATATCGAATCAATCAGTTCCCGGCAACGACACCAAAAACATGATGCATGCAAACGCGACCTCCAATCTCATGATGGAGACCGTCGAGGACTCGAAGTTCGTACTCGCACTCAACGCCAGCAAGTGCACGGATGTCATCATGTAATAAAGAATATTGATCCCACAGGGACTGAGATTTCGAGTATCGATTTGTCCAGTCGATGTGTTGTTGTTCGGATTACTAATATGGGAGTTCACGAATGAGAGGTCGTCGGTGGTCCGAACTCAGTACGGTGTCACACGGAAGAAGAGAAAAGGTTGCTATGAGGATTTGAATGGGATTCTAGGACTTTGGTTTCATTTGTGTGTCGCAAAACATGCTATCAATTGAATGTATCAAGATTTTCTAGCTAGGGTTTTGTGGAAAGGACATCATACGCTATGGTATGAGGATGTCGAATTGATCCCTGCGATGAGCTGGAAACGAGACACATTACCGACTCTATCACATCCTTTTATCCACAGTTGCTGGTGATGAGGCAAATCTCTACGTTCCTTCTAATACCCCTAAATCTTAGATACAAGGACTGTCACTCCTCGTATCATCTACGCACAAAAGATAGAAAACCAAAACACAAAGCTATAGATCTAAACAATCATTCAATTTGAAAAATGATTTCAAGAACGGAAACATATTTGAAATAACAATGTTCTACTCAACACAAACTACTCCCTAATCCTAGAATTGGAGAATCTACTCCATGAATATGAGAAGTCATAATACATTATAGAATTAATGAGTATAATGATAAACGTGCAAGAAATATGAATTACAATGTAATTGCAGTTCTTCCCTCTGGCGTTGTGGTGCATATCTTGATCCTCGAGCGGCTCTCTCATTCCCCCATGCGAGTTCCTAAAGTTTTTTAGGGTTTCGAAGTGCCGTCCCAACCGGGGTGCCTCCCTCTAGGGTCTGGGGTGTAGCTTTCCTTATATAGACATCACACCGGAATGTTGCGAAATCTGAAAAAAAATCCTGGTTGCATCAAATCGCTTGGTCGCCACACAACCGTGTGAAAACACACGGCCTAGCCATTTGTCAGGTTATGGCATCCGTTTTTGCCACCTGAACACGACTGTGTGTAGGCACACGCATTGGTCATGTTCCTTTCTGTGTCCAGCTGCTAAATGTCTTCTTTTTGCTCCGAAATGCATCTTTATCCCCACGAAATGCTATCCTGCATACAAAAGTATACAGAGAAAATCTCCGAACCAGAAAATAGGATATGCATGGAAAACAAAGGAAAATATGCATAAAACCAATATAAAATGAGATGAAATGTGAGCGAAAAATACTCCTAAAACCATATATGTTTTGCTCACATCAGATAGCAAAAATTTAGTACTGACAAAACTAAAAACTCTATGTATGAACAAATAAATGCTAACTAATAAAAAATGCAAATGACTAGAAAGAAACTACTGCAATAAACAAAATAAATCAAAGCTTGGGGTCCCCCCTAAACTTATATGAGACTGTACCTCTAATATGGTGGCCGAGGTGGGATGTCCGGCAGTCTCGGCATGTCAAGCTCCGGGTTAAACATGGTGCTCAGCCACTGATACCACATGTACATGTGGTCGTTCTAAGAGCTAGTTGATGCAACGACCGCTCTATCCTCCTCCTCCCGAGCCCACTGTACCTGCTGGGCATACATGTGTTGTCGCATCTCCTGGCGGTAGGTGACCTCATCTTGGTGATGAGCAGCCTCCTCCTGGAAGTAGACGTGGGCCTCGTAGAACTCCTTAGGCCGCTGGAAGTGCTCCCGGAAGCCCTGAAACTCTGCCTGTGTGTAAGCGCTCTGCTCCTCCTATCTCTGCTTTTGCGTCTGCTACTCGGCATATATGTCGTCAAGGCCCGATCGAAACTCCGAAAAATAATAGGCAGATCTACCTGCATCCTACTCAAAGGTAGAAAAAGGTGGTGGTGTAGGTGCAGGCTCGTGTCTACGTGGAGTAGGTGGGCTCAAAATGATCTTTGCTTCTTCCTAGCAGGTTACCCCAAATCCTAAGCTATTTCAAAAGAACATAAGCGACAATAAATCAAAGTCTAACATATACGTATGAATGCAAAAAAATTAAAAACATGTAAATTAAACTTGGTTTGCCTCCCAAGAAGCTCTTTGTTTAAGGTCTTTTAGCTCGACCACTCTCCATTATCTCAACTTGCCTCCGAAGGTTCTGTAAAGGTCCATTCATCTGTCTCGAATTCTGGAGACTCCCTTAGATGCTTCTATAATTGTTGTCCATTTATTTTAATCTCCCCTAATTTTTTATTTAATATATCCACTGTTCCATATGGGTATACCCTCTTAACCCGAAATGGTCCTGACCACCTTGATTTTAGCTTCCCTTGAAAAAGTTTTAACCTGGAATTATATAGGAGAACAAAGTCACCTTCCTTAAACTCCCTTCTCAAGATATGTTGTTCATGTCATTTCCTAGTTCTTTCCTTATATGCCTTAGCATGCTCATACACATCTCTTCGAATTTCATCTAGCTCGCTTAATTGCAGTTTCCTTTTCTCTCCTGCCGTGCAGTAGTTCAAGTTGAGCTTTTTGATGGCCCAGAAAGCCTTGTGCTCCAATTCAACAAGAAGGTGGCAAGGCTTCCCATAAACTAGGTGAAACAGGGTCATGCCTGTCGGGCTCTTGTAAGCTGTGCGATAAGCCCAAAGAGCATCGTCCAGTTTTTGTGACCAATCTTTCCTTGATGCTATTGCCATCTTTTCTAGAATACTTTTGATCTCCCGATTCGAAATTTCCACTTGTCCACTTGTTTGCGGGTTGTACATTGTAGAGACTTTGGGGATCACCCCGAACTTATGTAGTAACTTTTCAAATTGTTTTCCGATGAAGTTTGATCCTCCATCACTGATTACGATGCGAGGAACTCCGAACCTAGGGAATATGTTTCTTTTGAACATTTTTATTACGGTCCTAGCATCACAGTGGGGTGATTCTACATCCACCACCCATTTGGAGACGTAGTTTACGGTGACCAGGATATATCTGTTTGCGTCAAAAGCGGGAAAGGGTCCCATGAAATCTATTCCCCACACGTCAAAGAGATCCACTTCTAAAATGGTGCTTTCCGGCATCTCATGTATCCTACCTATATTTCCTATTCGCTGGCACCGATCGCAAGAGACTACATAGTTGCGTGTGTCCCTAAACAGACTTGGCCAGTAGGATCCTGTTTGAAGCACCTTCGCAGCTATTTTTGCAATTCCAGCTTACCCCCCATATTTTGAGGAATGACAGTGAAAGAGGATGCTCTCCACTTCCCCTTCTGGTATGAACCTTCGATATACGCTATCTGCACATTTCCTAAATTGGAAGGGATCATCTCATATATATTGTCAAACCTTTGCAAAGAATATTTTCCTTTGTTGGCTCATGAATTCTGACGGTATCACTCTCCCTGCCAGAAATTTCACCAAATTTGCATACCAGGGGTGGTAACTTTATTAATAGGAATGAGGGTATCGTCCCACAGAGCATCATCTATTTGAGCACTTCCTTCCTCTTCTATCCCGCCCTCAATGGGCATGCGCGACAAGTGGTCTGCAATGACGTTATCTGACCCTTTTTATCTTTGATTTCTATATCAAATTCTGGTAGTAAAAAGATCCATCGAATAAGGCGGGGTTTAGCGTCCTTCTTATTTAGCAAGTAGCGAACTGCAGTATGGTCAGTGTAATCAACCACCTTCGAACCTACTAAGTACTGTCTAAACTTGTCGAATGCAAACACGACTACTATCAATTCCTTCTCGGTCGTGGAATAATTGATCTATGCTCTGTTCAACATTTTACTAGTGTACTGTATGGAGTGTAGCTTCTTCTCCCTCCGTTGCCCAAATACTGCTCCTACTGCATAATCACTAGCATTGCACATGACCTCGAATGGTAGGCTCCAGTTGGGGGGTTGTATTATCGGGGACGATACCAAGGTTTTTTTTTATTTCTTCGAACGCTACTAAACATTGCCGATAAAACATAAACTTTGTGTCCTTAGCTAGTAGATTTGTTAGGGGACTAGTTATTTGAGAGAAATTCTTTATGAACCTTTTATAAAAACCTGCATGCCCAAGAAAACTCGGGACCCCCTTCACATCCCTGGGTGGCGGCAACTTTTCAATTACTTCTACCTTTGCACTATCTACTTCGATACCATTCCCTGATATCTTATGTCCTATAACTATCCCTTCAGTTACCATTAAGTGACATATTCCCCAATTCAGAATCAAGCTATTCTCCTCACATCTTTGTAGAACCCTTTCTAGATTTTTCTGACATGCATCGAAACTTGTTCCGTAGACTGAAAAATCATCCATTAATACTTCCATAATCTATTCAATCATATCTAAAAAAAATTCTATCATACAACGTTGGAAGGTGGTTGGGGCATTACATAGGCCAAAGGCCATTCTTCTGTAGGCGAAGGTTCCATAGGAGCCGATGAATGTGGTCTTCTCTTAGTCATTAGGGTGAATTGGGATTTGGAAAAACCCTGAGTATACATCGAGGTAGCAAAAATAAGAATGTTTAGCGAGGCATTCTAACATATGATCGATAAATGGGAGTGGAGAATGAACCTCTCTTGTTTCTTTGTTTAATTTACGATAATCTATACACATCCTCCAACCAGTTACCATTTGCATAGGGATCAACTCATTCTCTTCATTTTTGACTACTGTAGTGTCGCCTTTCTTCGGAACTACATGCACCGGACTTACCCACTCACTATCTGAAATTGGGTAAATTATTCAGGCATCCAAAAGTTTAAGTACTTCCTTCTTCACCACCTCCTGCAACTGTGGGTTAAGTCTCCATTGGCGCTCCATGGTTGACTTACACCCATCCTCAAGTATTATCTTATGCATGCATAGAGACAGGCTTATCCCCTTTATGTCATCGATAGTATACCCAAACACTTTTTTGTACATCCTGAGCACCCCTAGCAACTTCCTTGTCTACCCCTCACTCAAATTGGCATTTATTATCACTGGAAGGGTTGAAGTTGGACCCAAAAATTCGTACTTGAGATTCGGGGGAAGTGGCTTCATCTCAGGCCCTGTGTGTTTCACATATGCCACCTGCCCCGAATCTTCCTCTTCTTCTGATTCCAAAGATAGAGAAGCTGCTTCCATCTAGTCCTCTCTCTCTTTGTCCTCTTCCTGTACTTGGCCGGCTGCTTCAATTTTACCTAACCTCATAATGGGGAGTGCCTCCTAAAAATCTTGCTCGCTGTTTGTCCATATTTCGAGAGTCTACACCATTGTCTCGATAATGCAGTATGCGTCGTCTGTGCTCTTTTTCATGAGTACACCCCCCACGGCTGTGTCCAAAAGTTCTTTTGACGAGCTAGTGATCCCAGAATAGAAACATGGAGGAGTAACCAATCTTCTAATCCATGGTGTGGACAATGAATAATAAGTTCTTGTACTCTCTTCCATGCTGCGACCAGAGTCTCTTCGTGCCCTTGCTCAAATGAAAGGATTTTATCCCTCAGGTAGGCTATTTTATTGGGGGAAAGAATTTACTTAGAAAAGTGTCTTCCATCTGTTCCCATGTCGTTATAATCCCTTCTGGTAGAGTGTGTATCTATAGCTTAGCCTCCCCCTTCAGGGAGAATGGGAACATAATAAGCTTAATGACATTTGTTGGGACTCCTTCATATTGCGCTGTGTTGCAGTATGCCAAAAATTCTTCGAGGTGTAGGTAGGGCTCCTCAATATGAGTCCCTCCAAACTTCTTCTCTTGAATAAGAGTAATTAATGCAGGGTTTATTTCCCAATTCACGACCTGAATTCGTGGAATAGTTATGCAAAAGTTCCATACTTTTCGTCTAGGCGCTATGTAATCTCTCAAGGGTTGAGCAAACTGTGTTAACATTTCAGCATCCCTTGCTGAGAGGGGATAAATAAATCAAATACAATGAATTATTCTGTGGGTTGAACAAAAACTTGATCAAGCGTGGCTATCAACTGGGTTTTAATATTGTTAGTTCAACTGCTGAAGTAAATCAAGATACAATAGATCTAAATTAAAATCAGATGTGGAAAAGCTAAAACTGAAGTAAAATAAAAATATACAATAAAAGTAAAGCAAGTAAATAAATCTATGCTAAGTCCGATCTAATAATACACTTCTTGATTCGATATCGAATCAATCAGTCCCCGGCAATGACGTCAAAAACTTGATGCACGGGAATGCGACCTCAAATCTCGCGATGGTGACCATCGAGGACTCATAGCGCGTGCTCACGCTCAACGCCTGCAAGTGTACAGATGTTATCAAGTAATAAAAAGATTATCGATCCCATAGGGACTGAGATTCGAGTACCGATTTGGTAAGTGGAGGTTATTGTTCGAAATTCAGATCTAAAAGTTGTGATTATGAGGGTTGACGGCAGTCCTAACTTAATATTGTGTAACACAGAAGAAGAAAGAAACTAGTTGCAAGTCTTTTGGTTTCGTTTGTGAAACTAAAGCAAAATATTATCGAAATACACAACTAGACTAGTTGCAGATCTAAGTGTATGATTCTACAATTTTGGTTTCGTTTGTGCATCGCAGAACACATTGTCAATTGGGTTTTGTCTAGGTTTCTAGCTACGATTTTGTGGAAAGGACATCACACACTCCCCCGATGAGCCTTCGCATCAATCGGAAGCTACCTCTGCCATTACTCGGTCGACCCTTGGACTTAGGATGGGATAGTCAGTACGAGGATGTCGAATCGATCCTTACAATGAGTCAAAAATGGGGCACGTTTCCTAATCTATCGCATCCTTCTACCCACGGTTACCGGAGAAGAGACCAACCCCTAGGTTCCCCCTTAATTATCCAAAATCTTAGATACGAGGGTTTTCACCCCTCGTATCAGCTAGCACAGTAGATAGAAAACCAAACAATAGTTATATCTCTAAACCAAATGCCAATTGCAAATATAAATTAAAGAATGAAAAGATATTTGAGCCAACATGTTCTAACTCAATACAAACTACTCCTTGGTCCTAGAATCGAAGAGTTACTCGAAAAATAAGAGAGGAGAAACACAAAGCATGATCATGTTTGTGTAAACAATGGAAATTATGTAAATAACATAATTTACAATGCGATATGACTCTTCTCTTCAACATTGAAGTGTAGAATTTGGATCTCCGATGGCTTTCTTCCTCCCTGTTATGAGTTCCCGAAGCTTTTTAGGGCGTCAGAGTGTCATCCCAGCCGTTGTGCCTCCTCCCTAGGGTTTGGGTGTAGCCTCTTTTAAATAGACATAAGCATGGATCTCCCTAAAACCCGAAAAATAATCGACTCGCGTTGGAATCGCTCAGCACCACACGGTCGTGTGTTTCCACATGACCAAGTCATGGTGGCCAATTTCCACCCATGGACACGACAATGTATATCCACACGCCCTCGCCGTCTCCCCATCTGCATCAAGCTGCAAAATGTATTTCTTTTGCTCGAAAGTGTGTTGTTTTCCCCATGAAATGCTATCCTGCACACAAAAGTACAAAGAGAATATCTCCGAATCAGAAAATATGAAATGCATGCAAAACAAAGTAAAATATGCATGAAACAAACATAAAATGTAATGAGATGTGGGGAAAACTGTTAGTGAAAGCCCTAGAGCCAATCATGTGATGATTGTTGTATGGACTTTATTGTATCATATTCCTATTTATAAAGGCATGGTTATTATATTTACTTATATTGGTGCCAAATAACTAAATATAATAATGTCCTTGAGTAGTAGGTTCTTATCTATATCAATTGATTGGTTGAATCGATAATGAGATGATATAGAGAACACTACTCTTAATCATTCCTAGTCAAGTGTTAACATTCAGGGACAATGTTAATGCGTAGAGACTAGCATGTAGGTCAACACAATGACTTGATCTCACAAGTAATAGATATGAGATATCAAGTTGATACATGGATATGCATTGGAGAATGTATACTGAATGACCCGTAATGAGAAAGTATCATGGATCGTTATATGTGGGTCATATACTTTCTCATGTGGCTATTAATATGACTATTAGTCCTTAGACCTGAAGTCACCATGGTTCCCTACATAAGGAGTTGCATACTTTGGCTTCGTCAAACGTCACCCGTAAATGGGTGGACTATAAAGGCGATTACTGGGTATGTAACAAATTATGCGGAGGGATGTGAGTGATATAGATGGGATCTATCCCTCCTATATGATAAGAGTGACATCGATATTCTTACTAGAGTGAGACCACGAAGTGCATGACCATGCACAAATGAGTCAATATGAGATATTGAGCTCATTTGATTAGAGTGAGTCTACTTGGAGTTCAAGATATAGATTGTACAGAGGATGACACGGTCTATGCCTCGATTGGTCAATCTAGATGTTAAGGATAGAGGGACATTGTCACATATTGTGAAAGTCACAATTAGTAGTCACAAAGGTGATGTTGGATCTCAACATTCTTGTAACTTGGGTAGCAATGATGTGTTGCTAGATACCGCTCATTGCTTATGTTCCTAAATCGGTTTACGAGCATTGCCAACGTTACAAGAACCTATATGGTCACACACAAAGGGCAATTAGATGGAGATTAGGTTCATATGATGAACCATGAGGATTAGGTTTATGGGATGAACCAAATTGGATTAAGAGTAATCCAAATTAGACTAATTGAGTTAAACTCAATTTGATTCAAGTGTTGAATGAGTCTAATTTAGATTTGATTCATTGAGTCAATTTAATTTAATGAATAGAGATTCATTAAATCAAATTGACTTGAATCAAGTGGTTATATTTGATGAACCATGGGAGATAAGAGGTCAAATTTGACTTGACTTGAGAAGGAAGATGAATGGTCAATTTTGACTTGACCAATTGTCTTGTCATGGTGACTTGGCATGGGGCCAACCAATGATGATGCTCCACATCATCATGGACACATCATGGGGTGCCACCTCAGAGGGAGACCAAGAGCCATTGGTTCTTGGAGTTACATGCATGCATGTAACCCCCTTATAGTGGGTTATGAAAGTGTGAAGTTAAGTTGTGTAACTTCATCTTCTTCCTTGGTTGTTCCTCTCTTGCTCTCCCAATCCTTCTTGGCCAAAATTTTCATGAGTGCTAGCACACTCTAGGTTGAGTTTCTCCACCATTTGTCCGTGTTGATACTAATAGAGGAGTGTACACTTGACACTCTTGAGTTCCGGCAAGCTTTTGGACGAGCGGGATAAGCGAAGGGCGTCGCTACGAGGGTATCATTCTCAACATCTAGATCTAAGGTAGATCTACGTTTACTTAGCACATACATTTTTTTAGTTTTAATACATCTTTGCACGGATCCATGCCCGGACTTTTGGGGTTTCCGCAACGCAAAAAGTGGTTTTTGCGGCTCGGACAGTCCAATAGTGGTATCAGAGCCACGTTCAAAGCATGTATGTGTTTTATTTTTGTAGTTTTTTTATTAGATATAAAAATTACATATTTTTATGTTTTTGTAAATTTCCTATTTTTATAGAATTTTTGGGTATTTTTCTCGAAGAGTCGAAGCAACGAGTGTTGGGACACTTGTAGGCTTCAACCATCGAAAAAACTCTCCAAAACGGCTAGTTCCCGTTTTAGGTTTTTGGGACAGCGACTTAAGTCGCTATAAGATCGTAATAGGGACACTAAAAAAAATTATTTTGCGAGTAGGGGTGCTTCCCCTTTCCCCGAAAGGGGCATTGTCACATGATCGCGCCCGGAAACCGCTTGGCGGGACCGTTACGGAGAGGTGACTCATAAAATTAAAAAAAAATAAGAAAAATTATAAAAATTTTATATAAAAATACATAATTTAGAATTATGTATAATTATGTGATTGTCATGGCCCAATGACCCCAATATTATTGGATTATGATGTGTTGTAATTCATAATACGACCTGCGTGCCGTTTTTGTGGTTGTGCGTGTTGTATAGTGCATGTGACCTACACGTCGTACCACTTCTTTTAAAATTCTAGTTGTAAATAGTTTTAGACTCGAATGTAACTCGAGTTTCATATTTGTAATGTACAAAATGGAGCGGTGGAAAGTCCACTTGTAGGCGAAGTTACGAGAAGGGTGCCGACGACACATGGCGGTCAAAGGAAGCACTTGGAGAAGCCGCTAGCCTTAGGCTTGACAAGATCGTAGTAGGGCCATGACCACATCATAGTTAATTATATATATATATATATGTTGATATATATATATATATATATATATTTGATTTTGCTTGTATGTATGTGATGCATGCTAGTAGAATAATGCTTGTATGTATATGATGCATGCTAGGATATTTTTCTTGTATGTATATGATGCATGCTAGAATAATGTTTGTATGTATGTGATGCATACTAATATAGGATAATAAAGGTCTTAATGCGTATATGATACACATTACGATTAGATTAGATCTTAATCGAATCAACTCGTAAATGGCTACCAAGTCCTTGATACCCATCACTACCTCGATAATTTGTAGTTGTTGAATCTGCCAAAGCAGAGCAACGCATATTATCTTGGTAGGGTGCAGAGGGACAATCTTGATCCCGCCTATCATGGCATGGGTTAGAGTAAGCTCAATTAGATTGAGTAAAACTAGTTAACTCAATTGGATCGAGTAGAACTATAGGCATATTCCAACCGTTGGAAAGATAGGATAAGATCGCATTTACACTAAATCTTGGGCGATTTAGCCAAAGCTAACTCAAGGTCTTTTGTAAATGTGGGTATTGATCCTATAAACAAGAGTTGCATAGAGATGTAATTAGTAATGTGTTACCCACCGATCGTACTAAATCTTGGGCGATTTAGCCAAAGCTAACTCAAGGCTTAGTATGATGTCGATCTTGTCCCGCAAGAATTATAGCTAGTTTGTATGAATCTAGTAATGTGGTTTGACCACATCCATAACTCGATTCTACAAAATTCCTATAATTCAGTGGGAGCATCATTTGATTAAAGGCCTAATTAAATGATAAAAGGAATATGATACTAATTCTCTACATTGTATGTTATAGATTACTATGTCGACAAACACGAACACTCTCTCTCTGCATTCTGTCCTTGAGAAGGACAAGCTCAATGGAGCAAATTTCCTGGACTGGTATAGGAACCTGAGAATTGTTCTCACCCAAGAAAGGAAGTTGTACGTCCTGGAGCAGCCCATTCCGGCGGCACCTCCTGCCAATGCTTCGCGAGCTGACAATGATGCTTACAAGAAGCATCAAGATGATGCATTAGATGTGCCATGTCTAAAGCTCGCGACCATGAACTCCGAGCTTCAAAAGCAACACGAGTTCATGAATGCTTATGATATGGTTGAACATCTTCATCAACTATATCAAGGACAAGCAAGGCACGAGAGATATGAAGTCACTAAGGCATTGTTTGGGTCCAAAATACAAGATGGGACTCCCGTAGGTCCATATGTACTCAAGATGATTGGGTACGTAGAAAACATACAAAGGCTGGGATTCCCACTTGGTCAAGAGCTTTCCACTGACCTGATCTTGCAATCTTTGTCACAAGCCTACAATAAATTTGTCGTGAATTATAAAATGAATGAAATTGATAAGCCACTGCCTGAGATGCTCAGCATGTTGAGAACTGCTGATCTTAACCATAAGAAGGGAAAATCTGACACCATTTTGATGGTGCAAAAGAAGAAAGGCAAGGGCAAGTCTAAAGGTAAGGGAAAGTCCTAAGCCAAGGGCAAGGGCAAGGAACTGAAACCCAAAGGAGGGGTAGCTAAGGAAGGGGCTTGCTTCCAGTACAAGGAAGCTGGACACTGGAAGCGTAACTGCAAGGCATACCTGGAAGATCTTAAGAAGAAGAGAAGTGAGACTTCTACTTCAGGTATAAATGATATAGAAGTCAATCTATCTATTTCTTCATCATGGGTATTAGATACCAGATGTGCATCTCACATTTGTACCAATGTGCAGGCGCTGAGAAATAGCAGGGCATTGACAAAGGGCGAGGTGGACCTACGAGTAGGCAATGGAGCAAGGGTTGTTGCTGTTGCTGTAGGAACTTATGATCTATCTCTGCCCTCTGAGCTTGTAATAGAATTAGATGAATGTTGTTATGTGTCTGCCTTAACTAAGAACATAATTTCAGTTTCTTGTTTGGACAAGAAAGGATTTTCATTTATAAAAAAGAACAAATGTTGTTCAGTTTATTTAAATGATATGTTCTATTGTAGTGCACCTCTAATGAATGGACTCTACTTTCTAGACTTAGAGAGCTCTATCTATAACATAAGTACCAAAAGGTTCAACTCAAATGAGTTGAACCAAACCTATCTCTGGCATTGTCGCTTAGGTCATATAAATGAGAGTCGCTTATCTCAGCTCCATAAGGATGGGCTGCTAGACTCATTTGATTTTGAATCATATGAGACATGCGAGTCTTGCCTTTTAGGCAAGATAACCAAGACTCCCTTTATTGGACACAGTGAAAGAGCAACAGATTTGTTAGGACTTATACATAGTGATGTATGTGGTC
This sequence comes from Wurfbainia villosa, assembly GCA_025175895.1. Classification (NCBI taxonomy): domain Eukaryota; kingdom Viridiplantae; phylum Streptophyta; class Magnoliopsida; order Zingiberales; family Zingiberaceae; genus Wurfbainia; species Wurfbainia villosa. The sequence goes on from CM045995.1 coordinate 33,672,229, forward strand.
GTTTCAATGTTGCTACTAGAGGTGGTTAAAGGTACTTCATTACATTTACTGATGACTTTAGTAGATATGGTTATGTGTATCTTATGACACATAAGTTAGAATCCTTTGAAAAGTTCAAAGAATTCAAGAATGAAGTACAAAACCATCTTGGCAAGAGTATTAAGATACTTAGATCAGATCGAGGTGGTGAATACCTTAGCCATGAGTTTCGTGACTATCTAGCTGAGTGTGGGATTCTATCCCAACTCACTCCTCCTTGAACACCACAGTGGAATGGTGTATCCGAAAGGAGGAATCGTACCTTATTAGATATGGTACGATCTATGATGAGTCACACAGATCTTCTTATATCCTTTTGGGGATATGGTCTAGACATAGCAGCCTTTACCCTTAACTGTGTACCATCCAAGGTTGTAATAAAGACACCATATACGATATGGACAGGGAGAAATCCCAAGTTGTCTTTCATGAGGATTTGGGGATGTGAGGTTTATGTTTGACGTCAAGTCTCAGACAAACTGGGACCCAAATCCGATAGGTGCTATTTTGTTGGATATCCCAAGGACATAAAGGAATATTACTTCTACATTCCCAGTCAGCACAAAGTGTTTGTGGCAAAGACTGGGGTTTTTTTAGAAAGAGATTTTGTTTCTAGAAAAAATAGTGGCAGTACGTTCTTTCTTGAAGAAATTCAAGATGAGGACCATAGCACTGAGGCCTTGAAGGAGGTTGAACAGGAACCACAAAGTGTTGTGGGTGATGAGATTGTTGCACAAAGGGTTGTGGAACACCACCTGTTCAGGTAGACCTACCTCTTCGCAGATATGATAGGGTATGTCGTCAGCTTGAGAGATACTCATTTCTCTTGTCTGACCATGATGACGTAATGCTCATTGAGAATGAGCCTACCTCCTATCAGGATGCTGTGATGAGCCCAGATTATGAGAAATGGATAGAGGTCATGATATCAGAGATGGAATCCATCTACACCAACCAAGTATGGACTTTGGTTGATCCACCTGAAGGGGTCAAACCCATTGGGTGTAAGTGGGTCTTTAGGAGAAAGACTGACATGGATGGACTTACGCATACCTATAAGGGCCGATTGGTGGCTAAAGGTTTCTAGCAAATTCATGGTTTTGACTTTGATGAAACCTTTTCTCCAGTGGCGATGTTTAAGTCCATTCGGATCTTGCTTGCTATTACAGCATACCACGATTATGAGATCTAGCAGATGGATGTCAAAACCGCATTTCTGAATGGAATCATACTCGAGGATGTGTACATGACACAACCTGAGGGTTTTGAAGATCCACAACATACTGGGAAAGTATGCAAGCTGCAAAGGTCCATTTATGGGCTAAAGCAAGCCTCTCAGAGTTGGAATCTTCGATTCAATGATGCGATCAAACAGTTTGGTTTCATCAAGAATGAAGATGAACCCTGTGTCTACAAGAGGGTTAATGGGAATACAGTTGTCTTCCATGTATTGTATGTGGATGACATACTACTCATTGGGAATGACATCCCTTCACTACAGTCTGTGAAGACTTGGCTGGGGACGTGCTTCTCAATGAAGGACTTAGGTGAAGCAGCCTGTATTCTAGGCATCAAGATCTATAGAGATAGATCTAAGAGATTGGTTGGCCTAATTCAGAGTACATACATTGACACAGTATTACTACGGTTTTCCATGGAGAATTGCAAGAAGGGACTTCTGCCGATGTCACATGGTGTGAGTCTTTCGAAGACTCAAAGTCCCTCTTCTAGAGAGAAGAGAGACTGCATGGATAAGATCCCTTACGCATCTGCTATAGGATCTATCATGTACGCCATGCTGTATACTCATCCTGATGTCTCGTATGCTTTGAGTATGACGAGTAGATATCAGTCAGATCTAGGTGAGCATCACTGGATAGCAGTCAAGAATATTCTTAAGTACTTGAGAAGGACTAAAGAATATTTCTTGATATTTGGAGGCGATGAGGAGCAAGCTGTAAAGGGTTACAGCGATGCTAGCTTCCAAACTGACTAGGATGATTATAGATCACAGTCAGGGTTCGTGTTTTGCTTGAATGGTGGTGCTGTGAGTTGGAAGAGTTCGAAGCAGGACACAGTTGCTGATTCCACAACAGAAGTCGAGTATATTGCTACATCTGAGGCAGCAAAGGAGGCAGTTTTGATCCACACGTTCATTACTGAGCTTGGGGTGGTTCCTAGCATAGAAGATCCCATAGAGCTCTAATGTGACAACAATGGAGCGATTGTATAGGCTAAGGAACCTCGCTCACACCAGCGAACCAAACACATACTACGGTGCTTCCATCTCATTCAAGAGATTATCGATAGAGGATATGTGATGATTTGCAGAGTACCCACAGAGGCTAACATCGCAGATCCCTTGACCAAGGTTTTGGCACAGAAAAAGCATGATGGTCACACTAGGTCATTGGGTATTAGATACTACGATGATTGACACTAGTGCTAGTGGGAGATTGTTAGTGAAAGCCCTAGAGTCAATCATGTGATGATTGTTGTATGGACTTTATTGTATCATATTCCTATTTATAAAGGCATGGTTATTATATTTACTTGTATTAGTGTCAAATAACTAAATATAATAATGTCCTTGAGTAGTAGGTTCTTATCTATATCAATCGATTGGTTGAGTCGATAATGAGATGATATAGAGAACACTACTCTTAATCATTCCTAGTCAAGTATTAACATTCAGGGACAATGTTAATGCGTAGAGACTAGCATGTAGGTCAACACGATGACTTGATCTCACAAGTCATAGATATGAGATATCAAGTTGACACATGGGTATGCATTGGAGAATGTATACTGAATGACCCGCCATGAGAAAGTATCACGGATCGTTATATATGTGTCATATACTTTCTCATGTGTCTATTAATATGACTATTAGTTCTTAGACCTGAAGTCACCATGGTTCCCTACATAAGGAGTTGCATACTTTGGCTTCGTTAAACGTCACCCGTAAATGGGTGTACTATAAAGGCGATTACTGGGTATGTAACAAATTATGCGGAGGGATGTGAGTGATGTAGATGGGATCTATCCCTCCTATATGACAAGAGTGACATCGATATTCTTGATAGAGTGAGAGCACGAAGTGCATGGCCATGCACAAATGAGTCAATATGAGATATTGAGCTCATTTGATTAGAGTGAGTCTACTTGGAGTTCAAGATATAGATTGTACCGAGGATGACACGGTCTATGCCTCAATTGGTCAATCTAGATGTCAAGGATAGAGGGACATTGTCACATATTGTGAAAGTCACAATTAGTAGTCACAAAGGTGATGTTGGATCTCAACATTCTTGTAACTTGGGTAGCAATGATGTGTTGCTAGATACCGCTCATTGCTTATGTTCCTAAATCGGTTTAGGAGCATTGCCAACATTACAAGAACCTATAGGGTCACACACAAAGGGCAATTAGATGGAGATTAGGTTCATATGATGAACCATGAGGATTAGGTTCATGGGATGAACCAAATTGGATTAAGAGTAATCCAAATTAGACTAATTGAGTTAGACTCAATTTGATTCAAGTGTTGAATGAGTCAATTTAATTTAATGAATAGAAATTCATTAAATCAAATTGACTTGAATCAAGTTGTTAGATTTGATCAACCTTGGGAGATAAGAGGTCAAGTTTGACTTGACTTGAGAGGGAAGATGAATGGTCAATTTTCACTTGACTAATTGCCATGTCATGGTGACTTGGCATGGGGGTGACCAATGATGATGCTCCACATCATCATGGACACATCATGGGGTGCCACCTCATGAGGGAGACCAAGAGCCATTGGTTCTTGTAGTTACATGCATGCATGTAACCCCCTTATAGTGGGTTATGAAAGTGTGAAGTTAAGTTGTGTAACTTCATCTTCTTCCTTGGTTCTTCCTCTCTTGCTCTCCCAATCCTTCTTGGCCGAAATTTCCATGAGTTCTAGCACACTCTAGGTTGAGTTTTGTAGGGAATTCTTTATGCCAAATAGCATATGCGCAACAGAAAAATTAGGATCCCTTCCTAGTGATCCTTGCGAAAGAAAACCTCGTACAAAATAAATTTCTCTAAAACCAAACCTATCTTATAGGAGAGGATTACCTTTGTTGCGTGCCCTTGTTAATCCCGCTTTTCCTTTTGGTTTGTTGGATCTTTAGCACGTTCAAATGTCCGTGCCTCTATATGTATCCACACGAGCAAGCTCTTGTCTCACAAAAGAAACTAGAAGAGCTCTCCTTTCCTTCTTGCTAGAGAAGTCCCTAAAGGAGAGGAAGCTAGGGAAAAAGTGAAAGGAAGAAGAAGACTATTCTTCTTGCTAGCCTACACTCACAAAACCACACAACAAAGCTTCCACCAAGCTCTCAAGCTTCACACAACAACCAAAAATCTTGCTTTGGCCGGCCACTCCATGGAGTCTTTTATAGGGTTGGAAAAACCCTTTCACCTCCTAACATTCAATGCAATCCATTGCATTGAGACACAATCAAACAAGGAATTGGCTTCCTTGTTTGGCCGGCCACTTAAGGAGACAAAAACCACTTTGTCTCCTTCCACCTCATCTAGCTTAGGTGGCATGCTTATGTGGCATGCTTGTGTGGCATTCATGCATGTTGAATTAATCTTATTAATTCAATAAGCTTATGTTATCATATTGAATTAATCTCATTAAATCAATAAGGTAACATATTGAATTAATCTCATTAAATCAATAAGCTAAAATTCTCATTAAGCTTAAAGTCCAAAAACCCTTTTGTACTTAAGCTTATTCCCAAATTATTCTAGTCAAACTAGAATGCACTAATTCTTCTAATCATCATGCTCTTTGTGTGTGACCCTATAGGCTCTCATAACGTTGGCAGTGGATCTAAACTCTTTTAGATACACAAGCAATGAGCGGCATCTAGCAATACATCATTGCTACCCAAGTTACGAAATAAGTCAAGATCCGACTAACCTTTCCGTGACTACTATAATGTATGACCGTGTCCTTCTATCCTTGATATCAGATTGACCAATGAGGCATAGACCGTGTCATCCTCGATCAATCTATGTGTTTCTTGATCCCTGAGTAAACTAACTCAAACAAATGAGCTCAATATCTCATATTGACTCATTTGAGCATGACCATGCGTTTTAGTAGTTCTACTCAATCAAGGGGCCCACCGATATCACTCTCGTCATATGAGAGGGATAGATCCCATCTACATCACTCACATCCCTCCGCATAATTTATTATATACCCAGTAATCGCCTTTATGGTCCACCCTGTTACGGGTGACGTTTGACGATACCAAAGTACATAATTCCTTATGTAGGGAACCGTAGTGACTTCAGGTTCGAGGACTATTCATACCAATAGTCACATGAGAAAGTTTATGACACTCATATAACAATCCATGAAACTTTCTCATGGCGGGTCAGTTCAGTATATATTCTCTAATATATACCCATGTGTCAACTTGATATTATATATCCATGACTTGTGAGATCAAGTCATCAATCGACCTACATGCTAGTCTTTATGTATTAATATTTCCCTTGCATATTAATACTTGACTAGGAACATTTAGGAAAGTGTTCTCTACAGCCTCTCATAATCAATTCTGCCAATTGATGTGTTGTAGATAAGAACCTACTTTTCTAGGGCATTATTATATTTAATTTAGCTGGCACAAGCAAGATGTAAATATAATAACCAATCCTTTGCCTTTATTGAATATGATACAAAATGTTCCCTTTTCAACCATCACATGATTGGCTCTAGGGCTATAACTAACAAGTTTCTCCACCATTTTTCCGTGTGGATACCAAAAGAGGAGTGTACACTTGACACTCTTGAGTTCCGGCAAGCTTTTGGACGAGCGAGATAAGCGAAGGGCATCGCTACGAGGGTAACACTCTCAACTTCTAGATCTAAGGTAGATATAGGTTTACTTAGCACATACATGTTTTTAGTTTTAATACATCTTCGCACGGATCCGTGGCCGGACTTCCGGGGTTTCCGATACGCAAAAAGCGATTTTTGCGGCTCGGACAGTCCAACAAAAACTACTCCTAAAATTTTATATGTTTTGCTCACATCATAACCCTAAGTGACTTAAGTAAATATTTTCTTGAATTTGTCTTTATCTAAGGAAGTAGTCATTGTTCCAATCAATGAAGGCCCTGTGCCTCGCCATGACCTGGAAGCCATTTTCTTGAAAAGTCTACTAAATAATCTAAAGGTTAAATCCTAATCTAATCTATGGTTAACTATCTTCAATCATGTTAAAATCATCTAAGAAAACATATATAGTGAACATGTTTTGAGACACATAGTATGGGTGAGATGTTAAGGATAATTGAAATACGAATAATATAACTACTTCGAAATGCTTTCAAAACTACTTATTTTCTTGATTGTTGCATTTAACGTATAGTTATGTTTGGAAAATAATAAGTATATAACTCTCTAGGCCCAGTTTAGCGCCCCTTAAATCCTTTATACCTTATGTATTTAACTAAGTGATGCAAGTCAAGGGGTTGCTTGTTGGCTTAAGGATAAGCTACGAAGGATCATTTATCACTTCTAGAAGGACCAATTACAAGACTTCGAGCAAAGCATTTCAAGGAAGCATTAAATGGACTAATCGACGAACATTGGACAGATCATTAGAAAGAAGAGACCGAGATAAGCCCAATTGCAGATCAAGGCCTAATCCACGTAATCTGACTTATCGATCCTTGACTCATCTGGGCATCATCGGTGGAAGAACACTAAATAATTATGGGAACTTTTGAGTGAGAAATATTTGTGTTCTCTTCTTGGTTCTTCAAAGGACTTCTGAACATATCGAGTTTATCCTCGTGGCGTTCAACAACCGAAACTTATCACTTCCGAGTGTGGGGCTTCTTCTCTTTCGTAGTCTTGGTTCATGCCAATCCTTGGTTATAGGTCAAGGTTCGAACTCTTGTCTTTTAATCCTGGGGTTCTTGCCATCTTTGTCTCAGGTTGCATCACAATTGTTGGTGGGGTTTATATCATCTGGAATCAAAGCTTTGTTTTAAAGGCATGTGCTAAATCTATCTTTACTTCTTGTTCTATAAAAAAAAAAAGGAACGAGGAAAAAAAATTCGTGGTTAAAAAAAAATCATGGTACAAAAAAAAGAAGAAGAAAGTATCAGGAAAAAAGTTGTTTGTGCAAGCCCAAGTATTATTGAACCCTTAGAATTACTTCAAGAGTTCATTATTCATTTTGTCTCTTAATCTTCACTATTTCGTTTTTATTCTTCCATTATAAGTTTCGTTTGTTTCTCTTGTCTACTCTTTCATTTTCTATTCCGCCATCATTAGTTTTACTTGTTTCTCTTTCATTTTCTCTTCCGTCATTATAAGTTTCATTTGTTTGAATTGCTACGTGATATTCCGATTTGTTCTAAAGTTTGGTCATGAACTAAAGAGATCCTCCCACAAACACGAGTGTGAGTGCCCTACTCTCGAGAGAAAAATAAAAGAAAAACATATACGTGAGGGAGTGCTTTGTGAGGTTTCTTTCATCTTTGTAGAAATGTCCAATAACCAGAAAGATGATACAATGGAGGCGACTAGACAGCCTCCCAATCTGCAAGTGCAAGCGTTGATGGAGGAAATAAGGCAGATGATGAAGGCTGAATTAGAATTTATCCTTGAGAGGTTGAATCGAGTGGAAGGCGGGTCACCGAGAAGACATGAGCCAGACCATTCTACGGTGCCACCACAGAGAATAATTTGGTGAGGAAAACTACAGTTGGGGTTGGATTGGATATAGAGGAGATAGAAACAGACATAGGGAGGATTGGAATCCAGGTGGAAATAGAAGAAATAATGACTTGGGAGGAATTAAGTAGAAGATTCCATCCTTCCAAGGAAAAAATGATCTAGAAGTTTATTTAGAGTGGGAAACAAAGATGGAGAAGGTGTTTGAGTGTCATGATTTTTCAGAGATTAAGAAGGTTAAGCTAGCGGCCATTGAATTCAATAATTATGCTATTGTTTGGTGGGATCAAGTGGTGATGAATCGGTGAAAAAATAGAGAGCAACCTGTGTCCAATTGGGAGGAAATGAAAGTGCTCATGAGAAAAAGGTTTGTACCCAGCCATTACTATAGGAGCTTATATCAACGGCTGTAGAGGTTATCTCAAGGCTCCAAAAGTGTTGATGAGTACTTCAAGGAGATGGAATTGTCCATGATGCGTGCTAATGTCGATGAAGATCGGGGAGCCACCATGGCTAGGTTTTTGCATGGATTAAACCCAGAAATGGTTGATATTGTTGAATTGCAGCATTATGTTGAGCTATCGAATATGGTCCACCAGACACTAAAAGTGGAGGAACATCTCAAGCGGAGGGGATTGGCAAAGAAGAGACAACCCATGGCTACCAACAAGCCTTGGAGAGTAGCTCCAAGAAGGCACAAGCATCTACAAAACAAGCCAAAGTTTGAACCCTTCAAGAAGCCCAAACCAACAACATCTACTGCTCAAGGTACTATCGAGTCCACTTCTTCTAAATCCCACGATATCAAGTGCTTTAAATGCCAGGGGCGTGGCCACATAGCTAGCTAATGTGTAAACAAAAGGGTAATTGTGATAAATGCCCAAGGAGAGCTTGAGGTAGAAGATGAGGAGGAAGTAGCAGAGGAAGTACCACCAGAAGAGGATAGTGATGATGAACAACATGTCATTGTTGGAGACTAATTGGTAGCCCGATGAGTTCTCAATCAACAAGCTAAAGAGGAAGAAGATAATTAAATGGAGAACTTATTCCATACTCGTTGCTTTGTGAATAACATGGTTTGCTACGTTATTATTGATGGAGGGAGTTCCACCAATGTGGCAAGTACTGATTTGGTGGAAAAATTAGCTTTATCAACTCAGAAACTTCCACGTCCGTATCGGCTTCAGTGGTTGAATGATTACGGTAAAATCAAGGTAACAAAGCAAGTCTTGGTAGCAATTTCCATTGGCAAATATGAAGATGAATTGTTATTTGATGTGGTTCCCATGCATGCATGCCATCTATTAGGAAGACCTTGGCAATTTTATCAGAAGGTAACTCATGATGGGCCCACAAATAGATATTCCTTTACTTGTAAGGGAAAACCTTTTACTCTTGTACTATTAAGTCCAAGACAAGTTATGGATGATCAGCTGAAATTACAAAGAGCTACAGAGAAAAAGAGAGAAAAAGAAATTGAGAGAAAAGAAACTGAGAAAAAAGAAAAGAATGGAGAATAAAAATTGAGTGAAACAAAAACAAAGATAAAAGAAAAAAAAAAGAAATTAAGAGAAAAGAAATTAAGGAAAAAGTAGTCGAGAGAAAAGAAGTTGAGAGAAAGTAAAATAGCTTCTATGCAAAAAAAAAAAAGAGATCAAATAAGCTTTATTTTCAAATAGAGTGCCTCTTATCCTTTTGTATAAGGAGGCACTCTTAAGCACTAATGAGCTTAACAATTCTCTGCCAAATGTTGTTGTTTCACATTTACAGGAATTCAAGGATGTCTTTCTTGAAGAGGTTCCACATGGGTTGCCTCCGATGTGTCGAATTGAACACCAAATCGACTTCATACCCAGTGCATCCATCCCAAATCGACCTGCCTATAGAAGCAATCCGGAGGAAACCAAAGAACTTCAAAGGCAAGTTACTGAATTACTTGAAAAGGATATGTTTGAGAAAGCATGAGCACTTGTGCCATCCCTGCATTACTTGTTCCCAAGAAGGATGGTACATGGAAGATGTGTGTGGGTTGTCGAGCCATCAACAATATAATGGTAAAGTATCGCCACCCCATTCCTAGACTCGATGATATGCTTGATGAATTGCAGGGTTCTTACGTCATCACAAAAATTGATCATAGGAGTGGATATCATCATATTAGGATGAAGGAAGGTGATGAATGGAAGACAAGTTTTAAGACCAAGCATGGATTATATGAATGGTTAGTAATGCCTTTTGGTTTAACTAATGCTCTGAACAAATTTATGCATTTAATGAACCATGTTTTGTATGCTTTCTTAGGATGATTTTTAGTTGTGTATTTCGATTATATTTTGATTTATAGCTAAAGCTTAGAAGAACATATCAACCATTTAAGTCTATTTTAAGGGTGTTGAAAGAAGAAAAGATTTTTGCTATCCTCCAAAAATGCTCATTTTGTATGGAAAGAGTGGTGTTTCTTGGTTTTGTTATAAGTGCTAAAGGTGTTGAGATGGATGAGGAAAAGGTAAAAGGAATTCAAGAGTGGCCAACACCAACAATAATTAGCCAAGTGAGGACTTTCCATGGATTCGCCAATTTCTATAGATAGTTTGTTCATAATTTTAGTCATATTGCTGCTCCTCTTACTGAAGTCATTAAGAAAAATAAGTCATTCAAATGGGGAGATGAGCAAACCAGAGCATTTAACGCCTTGAAAGAAAAGCTAATTTATGCTCCTTTACTAGTCCTACCATATTTTTCTAAGACATTTGAAATCGAATGTGATGCTTCTGGTATTGGTATAGGTGTTGTGCTTATGTAGGAAATGAGACCCATTGCTTACTTCAGTGAGAAGTTGAGTGGGGCAACTCTCAATTATCCCACATACGACAAGAAGATGTATGCATTGGTAAGGGCCATGGAAACATCGTTGCATTATCTTTTGCTAAAAGAATTTGTGATTCACACAGATCATCAATCACTAAAGCATTTAAAGGGACAACAAAAGTTAAACCGACGCCATGCTAAATGGGTGGAGTTCATCGAGACCTTTACTTATGTGATTAGATACAAGCAAGGCCAAGAGAATGTGGTAGCTGATGCATTATCTCGGACATATGCTTTACTTTATTCTTTAGATATAAAGTTACATGGATTTGAATATATCAAAGATTTATATACTAATGATGCTGATTTTTCTAATGTCTTTAAAGGATGTTAAAAGGTTCCAATTTGTAAGTTTTATAGGCAGGATGGATTTTTATTTCGTGAAAATAGATTGTGTGTGCCTAGGTGTTCGTTGTGTGAGTTGCTTACTAGGGAAGCTCATGGGGAGGGGAGGGGGGGGGGGCGAATTTGATTGGGAATTTTGGTGTTACTAAGACTTTAGGGCCTTTGCAAGATCATTTTTTTGGGCCTCATATGAAGCGGGATGTTGAGAAAATTTGTGAGAAGTGTATCACTTACAAACAAGCTAAATCAAAGTTGAAACCACATGGCTTGTATACACCTTTGCCTATACCTAGTGATCCTTCGACTGATATTTTTATGGACTTTATTTTGGGAGTACCGTGAACTAAGAGGGAGAGAGACTCAATTTTTGTCGTGGTAGATAGGTTTTCAAAAATGACAAATTTCATTCCATGTCATAAAACTGATGATGCCTCACATATAGCTGATTTATTTTTTAGAGAGGTTATTAGGTTGTATGGCATGCCTAGGACCATTGTTTTTTCATAGGGATGGAAATTTTTTGAGTTATTTTTGGAAGACTTTATGGGGAAAATTGGGTACTGAATTGTTATTTTCTACTACTTGTCATCCCTAAACCGATGAGCAAACTGAAGTTGTCAATCGAATATTATCCTTCTTACTCTGTGCCATCATTAAAAAGAACTTGAAAACGTTGGAAGAGTGTCTACCTCAGGTTGAATTTGCTTACAACAGAAGTATACATTCTGCAACTAAGTTTTCTCCTTTAAAAGTTGTTTATGGATTCAATCCTTTGTCACCCCTAGATTTGATTCCTTTGACTTTGAATGAGCATTTAAATTTAGATGGTAAGCAAAAGGCTGAATTTGTGAAGAGGATCCTTGAGAAAGCACGATTGAATATTGAGAGGAGAACCCAACAATATGTTCAACAAGCTAACAAGGGGTGGAAGAAAGTTGTGTTTCAACAAGAAGAATGGGTCTGGTTGCACCTACAGAAGGAACTATTTCAAGAAAAATGACGTTCTAAACTTCTACCTCGAGGCGATAGACCATTCCAAGTGATTGAGCGTATCAATAAAAATGCCTACAAACATGAGTTGCCAGGTGAGTATGGTGTACATTCTACTTTTAATGTTCTTGATTTATCCCCATTTGATGTAAGTAATGATTCATGGACAAATCCTTTTCAAGAGGGGGAGAATGATGCAAGTCAAGGGGTTGCTTGTTTGCTTAAGGATGAAGCTACGAAGGATCATTTATCGCTTCCAGAAGGTCCAATTACAAGACTTCTAGCAAAGCGTTTCAAGGAAGTATTAAATAGACTAATCGACGAACATTGGATGGATCATGAGAAAGAAGCGACCAAGATAAGCCCAAGTGCAGATCAAGGCCTAATCCACATAATCAGACTTATCGATCCTTGACTCATCTGAGCATCATCGGTGGAAGAACACTAAATAATTATGGGAACTTTTGAATGAGAAATATTTGTGTGTGCTTCTTAGTTCTTGAAAGGACTTCTGAACTTATCGAGTATATCCTCGTGGCGTTCAACAATCAAAACTTATCACTTCGGGGTGTGGTGTTTTTTTTCTTTCGTAGTCTTGGTTCGTGGCAATCCTTGGTTACGAATTAAGGACTCAAACTCTTGTCTTCTAATCCTGGGGTTCTAGCCATCTTTGTCTCGGGTTCCATCACAATTTTTGGTGGGGTTCATATCACTAAGGGGGAGAAAACTGACCTTAAGGGTTATATCACAAACTTTTAGAGTACTTTCTGAAAATGAACTTATTGTATTTTAAAATCAAAATTATGTTTCAAAAACTTATTTTAGTAAAACTAGTCTTGCAATTGTTAGTGCAGAGGGATATACCTCGAACCAATCTAACTAAGTAAAAATGCATGTTTTGACTCATATTTGATTTCGTTCTTTAATAATTCTAGATGCATGCAATACTTATAATGTTTTCTTTAAAACCCTTATCTTATATAAAAAACCCCAACTTTTACCTTTATGATTTATGGCAAAAGGGGGAGAAGAGTGAAAGTTAAGGGGGAGTAACATAAAATTTTGAAATTTAAAGTATCTTTTTCAAAGTTCACCTAGGGTTAAAGGGGATATTTTGAAAAAGCATTTAATTATATTGTTTACTTGTTTTTATTCTTAATGTTCTTCATAACTTTGTGTCGGTTTGCCATAGATCAAAAAGGAGGAGATTGTTGGTTCAGGGGCACTAGATAATCGAACCAAGGTTTTGATCATGGAAAATGCTCAAAGTTAAGGTGTTATCTTTATCTCATAAGCTACTCTTGAGTGTGTAGAAATGTTTAAGCTGAGTTGAAGGTTGGCGACACCCAGAGAATCTCGAGTTGAAAAATAGTTGTGGTCAGGCGACACCGAGAGAACTTCGGATAGAATCGAAGAACCCAGGTGAAGATCGGAAGCTAAGCAACAAGTCGCAAAGGACCGGAGATAAGCACGAGTGTGGGGTAAAGGAGAGGTTGGGTCCTCTGTACGAAGACTACTTTAGGTGGTGATCCGACTAAGACTTCTAATGGAAGGTCTATGTTGAGATTAGACGGTGAGTGGTCGTCAAATTTATCTTTACTCTTATGTTTGTGCTTACTCTTTGTTATAGTTGCAATGACTCATCGACGACTATTGGTAGTCGACTCACCGTAGCATCGTTGACTAATGAAGGCCATCGGTTGATCGCTAAATCGTCTCGCCGATGAAGGTCAAACAAGATCCCCTTATCTTGGGGGTGAGGTGTCCATTTGGATCATATCTGGATCTCAACGTTCAGGAGCTTAGAGGGCTATAAAAGATGGGGGGTTTCACCCCTTTAGGTCATCTCAATTGCTCTCAAAGTGCTCTCACAACGCCAATGGTCTACAATAATGCTACGCTGCCACTACGCCAACATCACGCCGAGTTTCACACTTCTAACGTTGGTAGTCTTCTATTTTAGTTGTCTTACCTTTTGTATTCGATCCTTCTTTATCGTGTTTTTGTTGTAAAGAGGAGAGGTGGGATTGTCCCTCTTCTTCAATCTATTATTTATTGTAACTATTGACTCCTACCTCTAACGAGGAGGAGACTGTTATTGGATTTCCCCATCGTACGCGGTCTAGGATCGCGGGGCCTTGGAGAAGCAACCTTTCGGTTGGGAACCAAGTAAAAACAAATTGAGTCATTTACTTTTATTGCATCTTAATTTTTGCTCTGCCACTCGAGTTTTATCGAACGAAAAAAAAAGATTTTTACAAGGCAATCGCCTCTAGCATGTTTTCGATCCAACAGAGATACCCACCAATTATGATCCAATCACAATTTCTCTCATGCTATGCATCATATTGTGGACTTCAGTACATGTGTTTAAGATCAAATCAAATACATAAATAATGCATACTCAAATAGTGAATTTTATTAATACTTCTAAGGCGATTGCCTTTGGACACCTCTTAATTACATCATGTATCACATGCTAAATGTTGTGTCAAGTCCTTTTTGCCACCGATATGCATCTAAAGTTGAGATCTTCCTTCCCTGTCTACAAGCAACACACAAGAGTAGTCTCCTGAACTAAAAAGATAAAAAATGCATGAAAGTAACATAAAAAATTCAATTATTCTAATGAAATGCCTAAGATAAATGCAAAACTAGCATGGAAATATAGATATGAATCACAAGCATCACCTGTGTTCTATTAAAAGTCAATGCACTATCTTTTCCCAATATTACTACTCCTCAACACTTACAACATGACAATCTTGGGAAATATACTTTTCATGCTAACAACCAAATGTATCATCTCCTATGGAATGGTGATGAAAAGACAATTGAAGTATGGAAAAGGAACAATAAGCATGAGAACAACCAATGCACAATAAGAATACTATTAAACCAAACATGCAACAATAAAAAAACAAAGGGAAATAAGCATGGTGACCATTATAATCATGCATACCAATGATACTGTAGTGTAAAAAGAAAAAGCAAAGTAAGTTGTAGAGTGTCAATCACCATGACTGCAATTCACACAAAGAACATGAAGAATATGAATGGCTCAAATCTGTTGCTACAGTAGGCACTAGATAATCGAACTTAGATTTTGATTATGGAAAAGACCCAGAGCTAAGGTCATATTGTTTTCTAATGAGCTGAACCAAGTGTCCAGGAATGATAAAGCTGAGCTGAAGGTCAGCGACACCCGGAGAATCTCGTGTTGAGAAACCGCGGTGGTCGGGCGACACTGGGAGAACTTCGGAGGGAGTCGAAGAACCCAGGTGGAGACCAAAGGCTGAGCTACAAGTCACTGAGGTAAGCTTGAGTGTGATTGAAGGTAAGGTCGGTTCATCCATACGGGGACGATTTTAGGTGGCGATTTGACTAAAACTTCCAGTGGAAGGTCTAGGTCGAGATCGGATGGTAAGTGACCGTCGCTTTTGCCTTTACTTACTTGTTTTGGACTAACTCTTTGCTACAGTCGAGAAACCTAGCCATCAATCGACTGATGGCTATTAGCAGTCGACTACTGGTGGCATCAGTCGACCGATGAGGGTGAACAATCGATTGCCATTCAAACTTCCCACCTTGAGGAAAGTCAAGATAAGCTCAACTTATCTTGGGGAGATGAGGTTCTTTGACCTTGAGCTGGAACTGAATGTTGGGGGGCTTCGAAGGCTATAAAAGAAGAGGGGTTTCACCCTTTAGGTCATCAATTCAAGCTTCCGATACACTCCCCCAATGTGGCTTCTCTATGACAACGCTACGACACCGAAACGTTGTCGTAATGCCGACAACACGACCTCAAGCTCAAAGATCCATTCGTCGTTGGTATAAGTTCTCAAAATTTCCATTTCTATTCAGTCTATTAAATTTCTTTTCAATTATTATACTCGAAGTTTTCATTGTAAAATGAGGTGAGGTAGGTTTGTTGCCTCATCCTCAGGTTTTCTGTGTTTTCGTGTATCTGTTGTCTCCTACCTCCAACGAGGAGGAGATCTTTTAGTGAATTGCCATCCGTACGTGGTCTAGGATCGCAAGGGCCTTCGAGTAGCAACCATTGAGTTATGAACCAAGTAAAAATAAATTTGTTATTTACTTTTCCGCTGTTCAATTCTTTACATTGTCTTAATCGAATCGAAAAGAATTTATGTTCGCTATTCACCTCCCGCTAGCGCTTTTACGATCCAACAATTGGTATTAGAGTGGGGGCACTACGATTTGGTGAAACCAACAATCTAGTATCATTTTCGACTTTCTTTTCATATTCATTTTAAATCGCATTTCGTGATGTTTTTTGTTTCATTAAATTCGCTTTTCTCCCGCACTACTAATGCAAGACGAGAGTCTTGGCAACTTGTTTTTTTTGTCGTTTGTGTTTTTGCATGTTTTTTTTTCAATGGCCCATCTTGAAGGGTATAGCACCGCCCAACCTCCGTTTTACAATGAATATGACTTCCGTTACTGGAAGTTTAAGATGGAGTGCTACTGGAAAACCCAAGTAGAGATGTGGATCGTGATATAAAGCTGATTCACACTTCCAACAAATGGAGATGGTGAATTCTTGGATTGTGATCAGTTGACAAATGCCATGAAATGCCAAGTGGAAGCTGATGCCAAGGCTACACAAATCCTACAATGTGGGCTATCCAAAGAGGAGCTCAACCGTATCATCCTATTTATAAGCGCAAAGGACTTGTGGAACAAGCTCATCGACCTTCACGAAGGAACCGTCAACACAAAGGTATGCAAGAGGGATCTACTTTTCAATAAATTGTTTAACTTAAAAATGCAGGAACATGAGTCTGCCACTCAACTCCACGCTCTCATACAAGACATCATGAATGGGCTACATTCGATCCTACAAAAGGTCGAAAATCGAGATGTAATCAGGTATGCACTAAACGCCTTCCCCAGGACCACCTTGTGGGCATCCATGGTCGATGCCTACAAGGTTTCTAGGGATCTTTCAAAAAATAGATTAGACGAATTACTCTTTTAATTCAAATTACATGAGCAATCTAATTCGACCCCGGCCGAGAAGAGTATCACTTTGTTTGCAGGTTCGAAGAAGAAGCCGAAGAACAAACCACCACCGGAGGAAGAAGATGAGTATGAATTAGAGGTGGACAATGAGATAGAGACTGAACTAGTAAATCTAATTTGTAAAATTATCAAGAGCATAAGATGACAAATCAATCAATCCAAGGAGGGTAAGTCGAAACAAAATTCTAACTATAGATGCTATGAGTGCAATAGGTTAGGTCATATCAAATCAGAGTGCCCAAGACTCAAGAACAAGGCACCACAATCCAAGAAGGCACTCAACGCAACATGGGAGGAATTGTCGGAGGAGGAAGACGAACTCAACAACCTCACCTTCATGACCAAGCCGATCAAACCCGAGGATGAGTCCGAACGTGAAGATGAGTCCAACTCAGGATCCGACGATGAGTTTCAATTTAAGATAAGCCACGGATCCATATCCGGTTCAAAAGGTTCAATCAAGGTGAGTTGGTCTTTAATTGATACATTGTATAGTGCACTTAAATTTTTGATTAAAAAATTAGCTAATTCCGAGTTCAAAGTCGAGATCTTACTTGAGGAGGTTAAACTTCTTAAACACGAGGTCTCCCTAATGTAGGGATGTATACTGAAAAGTCTATCTTTTGTAAAAACATCTTTATTTTGAAATAAAAATCATATGATCATTGTTTGTATATTTTTATGGTTATGCAATATTGTCTAATACTTTACATTGTAGATAACATGGTGTGTGGTGTCACACGGGAGATCATGTTATCGGCTCCTTGAAAAGTATAAGTAAAGGCTCACAACCGAGATGGCTTTGGACAAACCATCGAAATGGTTGTAGTGTGATTTGGTATTGGTTTATCTTGACCATAAAATCACACTAGTGCACTTTGTGTGTATTGAGCAGGACCGACTTAGAGGTGATTCGATTTATTGCTGACTACATAATCGAATCGGACCTCAGATATTATTTAGTACATGCTCTTAATCCAGATATAATAACGGGCACATATACTTAGTATTCATCTCTTTGATTTACCAATGGGCGAGATTTATAGATTAAATCGATAGGCTCGGTATGTTGGTAGATGATATTATTTATATGGTGTGTCATTGATTATAAGAGGAAACCGTGTCCTATATATTAGGATGATGATGTCCCCTTGAGGAGCTCATAAGGTTCATCATGTAAACCCTGCAGGTGGACTTGGTCCAGCATGATGAAAAGGTTGAGTAATATTACTCATGGAGTTAGATGTTGATTAATTAATGGTCAGTAAATTAATTAATCGACGGACATACGAGATCTTAAACACAGGGAGAAAATGTACAAATAATATATGGAGCTCATATTATCGTATGGGGGTTGGTGAGGTAGATCAATGATGATCCTTTAGTGGATTGGATAATCATTAGTGGATCGGACTTTTTGTGGGCTTGATCCATGGGTGGCCAAGATCCAACTCCTCCTCATGGTCCCTAATGTATCCTATTAACACCTCATGAAGCTTAGAATCTAATGGATAGAAACAAAACTCTAATATCCATAGGTAGAGATTAAATCTCTAAGATCCGACGGTTGAGATTAAATCTCTAGATTCGACGGTTGAGATTAAATCTCTAGAACCAATGGAGGAGATTAATTCATGACTTATCCATAACTCTATAAAAGTAGGGCATGGGGTTGGCGTGGAAAACAGATCAAGAGAGCTAGGGTTTTTGGAGTTAGCGGCAAGGGCTTAGAAATTAGGGTTTGGGCTTGGGCGGCACCAAATAAGGAAGGTAATTCCTTTTCTTCTTCTTCCTTCAAGGTGGCCGGCGTCCAACTTGTTTTCCAGCCCTCTTCCAGCCTTTGTCCGATGGCCAAGCCTCTCTTCTCCTCCTTAGGTGGTGGAAACAAGATATAGGGCTTCCCTTGGTGTCTTGGTTGTTTTCCATCATCTTCTCCTACTCCTAGTTGGCCGGCGGCAAGGAATTGTTTTGTTCCTTGTTGGTTGGTTTTAGGGAGGAGAAGAACCTTGTTTCTATTCTTCCTTTTGCTTTGGAACAGTAAGGAAGGAAGATTTGCAATCTAGATGCTTCGACTTTTGGTAGATCGTCGCCCACACGACGTCCAAAAGGAGGAAGGTCATAGATTAGAAGATCGAGAGGTATACCTATTCTTTTTTCTCTTTTTCTTACTTGCTTATTTTTGTTTTTCAACTATGAGCATGATATAAATCTGTATATGACTAAATAATACTTGGATCTCGAACATAAACACAAAAACCGGCGATCCGGACATCGTCTATTCTGTGGCTACTCGTAAAATAGAGGATGGTCGCTTGAACTACGAGTTTGTTAAAGTGACCTCTCTAAATGAATAGCACGATGATGACTTGGTTGTTTGGGCATTCCCTTTTGTCTATGATTAAATTTTTTAATCCAGGGACATCGAAGGGATCACCATGATCAAGCAACCAAGGTGAAGTGGGAAGCGAAGTTTCCCCTCACGGACTCGATAAGAAAAACCCTTCAATTGGTATCATAGCCAAGGTTTCCGGTTTTGTGTGTTTAGGATTCGGTTAATTTTTATGCACTTTTTCATATATGATATGTCCCGGATAATAGTAGGATATGCGTAGTTTAACTCTTTGGTTGCAGGCATAAGATCCGACTATTATGGACATATGTGTGTATGTGATTGTATGTGTGTATTTTGTTGAATCATCGGGGTTGACGAGGCTAGTATTTAATTTTTTATAAATTAGATACGACATTGTTTAACCACACTTTATTTTAGTTTACTTTCGATCTAGATTTCATGTACACTCCCTCGTGGAGTATAAGATCGATGGATGTAAATTAAAATAGGTTTTAGTCTCGACTCGGATCTCCGGATGACTTGTACATGGCGTTGGAGGAGCGAACGAGAAGGCATTGCGACGGGAGACATATTGAAGACAAAAGCCATAATAGTTGGAAAATAATTTATTTTTCATATTTATTTCTTTTTTTTTATATGCATGTCGTAAGCTAGGAAAATTCGTCAATTTTAAAATACTAAGTGGGTGAGGGAATTTTTTAAAAATTCCCACGGCCTCAATTACGATTTGACAAGTGATGCAAACAAACTTGCGCATCGGCTCTGAGTGCCTTCCTCCATATCGGATGGGTTTGTTTGCGGATCACAAGGTCAAATATGGTTATAGAGAATTATCAAGGAGCGTGTGTACTTCCCCATCGGAAGGCACATAACCCGAGATAATTACCTTGGTACCGAATAATGGTGAACACTTAGATACAAATATGAGTATCCTCCCCATCGGAGTCCCTGCTTTTATTTGTAGGGCCAAAGAGGAACCAACTATTAATTTTACTTGTCAAAAAGTTAGGTTGACAAGATAGTAAAATTAATGGGTAAAATCTCCTCTTACAAATGTAGAATTCGTATACGTCCACACTATCGTGGCATACGATATTCTCGGTGTTTTGAGGTGTTGGTTGATTTTAAAATTTTATTGTTTGAGGAATCAATAATTTTTTGAAATCTAATGTTTTGATTTATGTGATTCTTAGGTTTTCTTTCAAAATGACTTTCAACCCACTTGCTGTGATATTGAAAGAGAACAAACTTGCTGGACCCAAATATGTTGATTGGAAGAGGAATCTATACATTGTCTTGACTACTGAGTAATACAAATATGTACTCCTCGAATAGTGTCCTCCCAAGCCTTCAGATGATTATGGGGAAAACGAGAGAGAGAGAGAGCTATAAGAAGTGGAACAAGGCCGATGAGATGGCACGGTGTTACATTTTGACATCTATGTGAAATGTACTGCAACATCAGCATCAAGCCATGTCCACTGCTTATGATATGATGCTCAATCTCAAGGAGCTTTTCGGACACCAGAATCAGGCTACGAGACAAGAGGCCATGTGAAACTTGTTGACGACCACCATGATCGAGGGAACACCTGTGAGGGATCGTGTTCTCAAGATGATGGCTCATTTGAATGAGCTGGAGGTCCTAGGAGCTGAGATCGATGGGGAAACCCAGGTCAATATCATACTCCAGTCTCTACCTAGGAGTTTTGAGCAGTTTCGCCTGAACTACAACATGAACAAGAGGTTGTATTGGTTGGCGGAACTTCTGACAAAACTCCAGGCGACAGAGGGACTATTTCGTCAGAATGCTCAGACGCATGCCGTGGTGACCCAAAAGGTTTCTACTTCTAAGCTGTAAGGCAAGAAGAAGAAGAAACAAATGGGGGCGAAGGCGGTGGGAGGTACTCAGGGAGGAGTGAAGAAGCTGAAAGGATAGTGCTTCACTTGTAAGCAGACTGGACACTGGAAGAAGGACTGCCCCAATCGCAAGAACAAAGGTATATCTTTTGGTCTAGTCATTGAAACATGTTTAGCGGTGTTATCTACCGGCACTTGGTGTGTATATACAGGAGCCATTGATCATGTCTGTAATACTTTACAGGGGTTCCAGGAAACCAGATGACTGGCTGAGGGAGAGATCACCGTGTACTTGGGCGATGCCACAAAGGTGGTGGCAGTTGCAGTGGGAGACGTTCATTTATCTTTTGAGAAAAATAAACTTTTGGTTCTTAAGAATTGCCTTTATGTACCCTTATTTAGAAAGAATTTAATTTCAATTTTTAAATTGTTTATGGATGGATATTCTATTTCTTTTAATGACAGAGTTGTTATAAGAATAGATAGGGACATTTTCTATTTGGGTACATTGATAGGAAATTTGTACACACATGAACCAAAACCTCCCACGATGCATATTGAAATTAATAACTCATCTTCTAATTCTAATAAGATAAATGAACCTTCGAAAATGAACCAATCATATCTTTGGCATCTTAGGCTTGGTCACATTAACCTAAGCAGAATTCAAAGGTTGATAGCTGATGGACCTTTGGGTTCATTAGTGGTGGAGGATCTCCCAACCTGTGAATCTTGCTTGGAGGGTAAGATGACCAGGAGGCCTTTTAAGGCTAAGGGGTATAGAGCTAAAGATGTGTTAGAATTGGTTCACTCTGATTTGTGTAGTCCTATGTCTATCAAGGCTAGAGGTGGTTTTGAGTACTTCGTCTCTTTTATAGACGATTACTCGAGATATGGATACATTTACCTGATGCGCCGCAAGTCTGAATGCTTTAACAAGTTCAAAGAATTCTAGGCTGATGTGGAGAAACGTCAAGGTAAAAGTATCAAGACACTACGATCTGATCGTCGTGGTGAGTACCTCTTGGAAGAGTTTAGGAACTACTTATCAGAGGCTAGGATTCAATCCCAATTGACTTCACCTGGCACACCCCATCAGAATGGTGTAGCAGAGCGAAGGAATAGGACTCTTATGGAGATGGTTAGATCGATGATGAGTTATTCTGAGTTGCCAGATTCGTTTTGGGGATATGCTCTATATACGGCAGTGTACATTCTGAACTTGGTTCCATCTAAATCAGTGCCTTCTATTCCCACAGAATTGTGGACTGGGCAAAAGCCTAGTCTAAGACATATTCGAATATGGGGGAGGCCAGTACATGTGCTGAAGGCAGATGCTGGTAAGTTGGAACCACGTACAGAAGTACACATGTTCGTTGGCTATCCCAGGGGAACGAAGGGTGGATTGTTTTATAGTCCTAGAGATCAGAGGGTGATCGTTAGCACGAACGTCAGATTTCTGGAGGAAGGCTATGTGAAGAGCCACAAGCCCAAGAGTAAAATTATTTTGGAGGAGTTAAAAGGGGTAGTCACTTCTTTAGTACCACCGGTACAAGAGGATATACCACGTGTCACTACACCACGTGTCACAGAGGATACACAGGTGATACCTCATCGTAGTGGGAGGGTTGTGTGACAGCCTGATAGATTCATGTTCTTGGGAGAATATTGTGATTTTGTCCCTGGCGAACATGAACCTGATCCCTGGACATATGATGAGGCAATCCAAGATAAAGATGCAGTATCTTGGCAAAGTGCAATGAATGCTGAGATTGAATCTATGGATTCAAATTAGGTCTGGGAGCTACTAGAACCACCCGATGGTGTAAAAACCATTGGATGCAAGTGGATCTACAAGAGAAAGAGAGGAATAGATGGGAAGGTTGAGACCTCCAAAGCAAGGCTTGTTGCAAAGGGGTATACTCAGAAAGAGGGTATCGATTATGAGGAGACATTTTCGTCAGTAGCCATGCTTAAGTATATCCGGATTCTCTTATGCATAGCAGCTCATATGGATTAAGAGGTGTGGCAGATGGATGTCAAGACAGCTTTCCTTAATGGAAGTCTTGAGGAAAACATCTACATGAAGCAACCAGAGGGATTCATTGCTAAAGGAAAAGGGCATCTTGTGTGTAAGCTTAATCGGTCCATTTATGGATTGAAGCAAGCTTCGAGGTCTTGGAACATCCACTTTGATGAGGTAATCCAGTCTTATGGATTTATTCAAAGTCCGGATGAGTCTTGTATATACAAGAGATGTGACGGAAACGTAGTGGTATTTCTTGTACTATACGTAGATGACATTTTGTTGATTGACAACAATATCAAGGTGTTATCAGACGTAAGGGTATGGTTGTCCAAACAGTTTGATATGAAGGACTTGGGAGAGGTGGGACACATCATTGGGATCAAGGTTATAAGGGATCGCAGGAAAAGGATGTTGTGCTTATCCCAAGCTTCATACATAGAAAAGATTTTGGATCGTTTTAGCATGCAGAACTCCAAGAAGGGTTTTCTACCTTTCAGGCATGGAGTTCCTTTATCTAAGGAGATGTGTCCTAGATCATCTGAGGAGATAGAGGAGATGAAGGCGGTTCCTTATGCTTCAGCAGTAGGAAGCCTCATGTATGCGATGTTATATACGAGACCAGATATCTGCTTTATCGTGGGCATGGTCAGTAGATATCAGAGTAATCCAGGATAGGGACATTGGACTGCGGTAAAGCATATATTAAAGTACCTGAGAAGGACTAGGGATTATATGTTGGTTTACCGGGCAGACCAATTACTCCCTGTGAGTTACACGGATTCCGACTTCCAATCTGATAGGGATAACAGTAAGTCTACCTTAGGTTTTGTGTTTACTTTGGGAGGTGGAGCCATTGTATGGAGGAGTGTCAAGCAGAAGTGCGTGGCGGACTCCACCATGGAAGCTGAGTATGTGGCAACCTCTAAGGCGGCAAAAGAAGTTGTGTGGCTCAGGAACTTCCTGATGGACTTGGATGTGATTCTTGGTTTACACAGAACTATCACAATTTATTGTGATAATAGTGGTGCAGTCGCAAACTCAAAGGAACCACGAGCCCATAAGGCTAGTAAACACATAGAGCGCAAGTACTACCTGATACGAGAAATCGTAAAGAGAGGAGAAGTTACTGTGGCCAAGATTGCATCAAAGGATAACCTGGCAGATCCTTTCACTAAGGCCCTTCCGGCGAGAGCTTTTGATAGGCATGTGGAGGGAATGGGGATCAGATGTATGGTAGTTTGAGGATAGCATAGTCTTTTAGTATAAGTGGGAGATTGTAGGGATGTATATTGAAAAGTCTATCTTTTGTATAAACATCTTTATTTTGAAATAAAAATCACATGATCATTATTTGCATATTTTTATGGTTATGCAATATTGTCTAATACTTTACATTGTAGATAACATGGTGTGTGGTGTCATACGGGAGATGATGTTATCGACTCCTTGAAAAGTATAAGTAAAGGCTCACAACCGAGATGACTTTGGACAAACCATCGGAATGGTTGTAGTGTGATTGCGTATTGGTTTGTCTTGACCATAGAATCACACTAGTACACTTTGTGTGTATTGAGCAGGACCGACTTAGAGGTGATTCGATTTATTGCTGACTACATAATCGAATCAGACCTCAGATATTATTTAGTACATGCTCTTAATCTCGATATAATAACGGGCACATATACTTAGTATTCATCTCTTTGATTTACCAATGGGTGAAATTTATAGATTAAATCGATAGGCTCGGTAAGTTGGGAGATGATATTATTTATATGGTGTGCCTTTGATTATAGGAGAAAATCGTGTCCTATATATTAGGATGATGATGTCTCCTTCAGAAGCTCATAAGGTTTATCATGTAAACCCTGCAGGTGGACTTGGTCCGGCATGATGAAAAGGTTGAGTGGTACTACTCATGGAGTTAGATGTTGATTAATTAATGGTCAGTAAATTAATTAATCGACGGACATACGAGATCTTAAACACGGGTAGAAAATGTACAAATAATATATGGAGCCCATATTATCATATGGGGGTTGGTGAGGTAGATCAATGATGATCCTTTAGTGGATTGGATCATCATTAGTGGATTGGACTTTATGTGGACTCGATACATGGGTAGCCAAGATCCAACTCCTCCTCATGGTCCCTAATGTAGCCTATTAACACCTCATAAAGCTTAGAATCCAATGGATAGAAACAAAACTCTAATATCCATAGGTAGAGATTAAATCTCTAAGATCCGACGGTTGAGATTAAATCTCTAGATCCGACGGTTGAGATTAAATCCCTAGAACCAATGGAGGAGATTAATTCATGACTTATTCCTAACTCTATAAAAGGAGGGCATGGGGTTGGCGTGGAAAACAGATCAAGAGAGCTAGGGTTTTTGGAGTTGGCGGCAAGGGCTTAGGAATTAGAGTTTGGGCTTGGGCGGCACCAAATAAGGAAGGTAATTCCTTTTCTTCTTCTTCCTTCATGGTGGCCGGCGTCCAACTTTTTTTCAAGCCCTCTTCCAGCCTTTGGCTGGGGCCAAGCCTCTCTTCTCCTTCTCCTTAGGTGGTGGAAACAAGATATAGGGCTTCCCTAGGTGTCTTGGTTGTTTTCCATCATCTTCTCCTCCTCCTAGTTGGCCGGCGGCAAGGAATTGTTTTGTTCCTTGTTGGTTGGTTTTAGGGAGGAGAAGAACCTTGTTTCTATTCTTCCTTTTGCTTTGGAAGAGCAAGGAAGGATGATTTGCTATCTAGGTGCTTTGACTTTTGGTAGATCGTCGGCCACACGACGTCCAAAAGGAGGAAGGTCATACATTAGAAGATCGAGAGGTATACCTATTCTTCTTTCTCTTTTTGTTACTTGCTTGTTTTTTTTTTCAACTATGAGCTTGATATAAATCTGTATATGTATAAATAATACTTGGATCCCGAACATAAACACAAAAACCGGTGATCCGGACATCGTCTATTCTGCGGCTACTCGTAGAATAGAGTATGGTTGCTTGAACAACGAGTTTGTTCAAGTGACCTCTCTAAACGAATAGCACAACGATGACTTGGTTGTGTGGGCAATCCCTTTTATCTAGGATTAAATTTTTTAATCCGGGGACATCGAAGGGATCGCCATGATCAAGCAACCAAGGTGAAGTGGGAAGCGAAGTTTCCCCTCATGGACTCGATAAGCAAAACCCTTCACCTAACCTCTTCGACTAGTCAAGTTCGAGAGGAGAACTCAACTCGAGTTGAAAAACTCGAAGATGAGAACTATCTCTTGAAAGGACAAGTCCAAAACCTTAGGTAAACATTGGAAAGGTTCACTTTGGAATCAAAGGGGCTTGACCTACTACTTGGATCACATAAAGCAGTGTACAACATGGCAAGACTACGATTTAGATCAACCACAACTACTAAATCTTACATGTCAATCGTGAATGAAAATAGTACACAAGTCCAAGCATGGGTCCCTAAGACTGCTTTAATTTCACAATTAGGATGTAATAAGTACTGGGTTTCGAAGGATTAAATCCACTACATGGAAAGACCGAATCGATTCAATTGTCTAGGGGGAGCTAGTACTAAATTTGTTTGTTCTATTGCATGAAAATATTCTTTGCATGCTTAGTTACTTTGTTTTAATTTTTAGAATGGCTAGATAAGGCTAATAACTCAACAATCTTGACAACATAATATTAGGACGCGGCAAGATGATAGTACATTAGGGAAACGAAGTCCTGTGTGTCAAAGTTAGATAAGGCGTATCTAGCTTGGTGCACTCGACTAAGTTGAACTAATTGAAGCTACCTCGCTGTATCCATAACTAGTTAGACTAAGAAGTAATCTTAAGTGACTCAAGTAATCAATTTCTTGAATTTGTCTTTGTCTAAGGAAGTGGTTGTTGTTCCTATCAAAGAAGGCCTTTGTGCCTCGCCACCACCTAGAAGCCAATTTCTCGAAAAAATTACTTGATGAGCTAAGGGGGAAATCTGAATCTAACCCAAGGTCAATTAGTTGCAATTCATTAAATCTAAGCAAGTAAAATTGAAGTCATCTCACAGAACACATAAGGATAACATGCTTGATCATGTAGAAAGGGTGAAATAATTCTTAGGACTAATAACTTTCAACAAACTCTTAAAATCCCAATATCCGATCCAACTACTATAAGTGTAGGATCAATGGATGTTGGACAGTGGGTGCTCCTGACATAAGACCAGAGACCGACTGAAATTTTTGGAGCTTAGATTCAAAAATCAACGATCGATAGCATTCGGAAATAACGGTAAGCTCAAAATCATCGGATCATGTGATATTGAGATGAACTCTAATTTTATAATTCACAACATTCTTTTAGTCAAAAATTTTGATTTTAATATACTTAGTGTAAGCCAATTGTATGATAACAACTATAAGGTTACATTCTTAGAAAATGAATGCTCAATTAAAATTAATGATACCTCAAAAACAATACTTAAAGGAACGATGAATAGCATCTTATACACAATTAATTTACCCAACTCCTCATCCAAGTGTCTAATGAAACAACAAGAGGAATCTTTGTTGTGGCACCAATGGCTCGGAAATTCTCATCCAAGACTCACACAAAATGAGTCAGAATGGCCTAGTTAGAGGTTTACCCAACCTTAACAACTTAGATAATAAAATTTGTAATACGTGTCAAGAAGGTAAACAAACTAGGGCACAACATCAACTAACTAACCAAGAAAGAACCAAAAGGGTAATTGAGCTCTTACACTTTGACCTATTTGATAGTCATGGAGCCAAGTCACTAAACGGAAGTCAATTCTACTTAGTCATAGTTGACGACTACTCTAGGTTTACCAGGGTTAGTTTCCTAAAACACAAAAGTTAAACCCTTGAACAACTCACCAACTTATGCAAGTTAATAGAAAACGAAAGAACCTTAAGGTTAAGAGACATAGAAGCGATCATGGTGGTGAATTCGAAAACCATAGGTCAACCGACTTCTGTAACTTAAACTGATACCACCATGAGTTCTCCTGCCCTAAAACCCCACAACAAAATGGTCTAGTCGAGTGAAAGAATAGAACCCTACAAGAAGCCGCTAGAACCATGTTAAACGAGTACAACCTTTCTAATAGGTTTTGGGCAGAAGCCATTAGTACGACTTGTTATGTCAAAAATAGCTTTCTACTGGTCAAGAGACACCTTAATACCTCATACAAAATCTACTATGAAAAATTATCTAACATTAAATATTTTAGGGTATTTGGATGTAGGGTAGATATGTTAAATACTAAAGACTACCAGGGAAATTCACGTCTAAAATAACCACTGGAATATTCCTAGGATACTCAACCACAAGTAAAGCCTATAGGGTCTATAACAATGAAACTCTAAAAATCGAAGAAACGATTAATGTAGTATTCGATGAAGGAGATAAACCCACAAAACCTGAAGTAGAACTAGTTAATGAACCAATTGATACTAGACCTGAATCTGACCATGAAAATGAGTCTAGTATAAATCCTAACTCAAGTCAATCTTGGATACAATCAAATCATCCCATAGATAAAGTAATAGGTGATCCCAACCTAGGGGTTCGAACTAGAGCTTCATATAGAAACCTTAGTCAAATCTCATTAATCTCAAAAATCGAAGCCAAATCAATTGAACAAGCTCTTCTTGATCCCGATTGGATGAAAGCTATTCAAGAAGAGCTAACTCAATTCACTAGGAGTGAAGTCTAGAAATTAGTACCCCCACCTAAAGACAAATCGATCATTGGACCAAGGTGGGTATTCCAGAACAAACTCAATGATAAAGGAGAAGTAGTTAGGAATAAGGCATGATTAGTCAGTAAAGGATTTAGACAAGTAGAAGGGTTAGATTATGAGGAAACCTCTGCCCCCGTAGCTAGACTAGAATTGATTAGAATGCCCTATGCTGCACATTGAGGATTCAAATGGATGTGAAGTCAATGTTTTTAAATGGTTTTATTAAGGAAGACAAACCCAACCATGTTTTCAAACTTAAGAAAGCTTTATATGGACTAAAAAAAGCTCCTAGATCTTGGTATAAAAGGCTTTCCGTTTATCTCAAGTCAAAAGGGTTTAGTCAAGGCCAAGTACACCCAACCCTATTTGTAAAATCCATACGTAAAGAAATTTTTATTGCCCAAATATACGTAGATGATATAATCTTTGGGCAACCAACTCAATTTTACTAAATGAGTTTATTTCACTAATGGAAAGTGAATTCGAAATGAACTTAGTAGGAGAATTAACATTTTTCCTAGGCTTACAAATAAAACAAACAAAGGAAGGAATTTACGTAAATCAACATAAATACGCTAAAGAATTAATTAATAGCTTTGGAATGCAAAATGCTAACGTAATTAATACACCAATGGCTACAAATGTTAATATTGGAGAGGACTTAGAAGGAAAACCAATAGACTTAAAATACTATAGGAGTGCGATAGGTAGTCTCCTATACTTAACTGTGAGTCAACTCGATATACTATTCGCATTGAGTATGTGTGCAAGACTTCAAACTTGTGCTAAGGAGTCACACCTAACATTAGTCAAATGCATCCTTAGATATCTAAAGGGAACACTAAACGTAGGAATTTTGTAGCCTAGACCTAACGAGTTCGAACTAATCGACTACTCCGACTCGGATTATGCCGGTAGTAAACTCGATACAAAGAGAATGAGTGAATGTTGCCAACTTCTCGGCTCGAGTCTAGTGAGCTGGTGCATTAGAAAGCAATATTGTGTTGTCTTATCTACTACCGAAGTCGAATACGTCGCGATGGGTGAGTGTGTAGCTCAACTCCTTTGGATGAAGCACACTATCCAAGACTTTAAGTTAAACTTTAACAACACTAAAATACAAATCGAAAACATTAGTTCAATTAATTTAAGCAAAAACCCAATATGTCATTCTACAACCAAAAATATAGAGGTCAAACACCACTTTATTCGAGAACATGTAGCAAGTGGGATCATACAACTCGAATGCGTGGAGTCCAAATCGAACCTAGCAGACCTATTTACCAAGCCCTTTCCCAAAGTAGAGTTTAGTCTGCTTAAATTCAAATTAGGTATGTGCGTAATAGAGTAGGACTAAAAACTTATATTTTCCTTTATACTCTATTTTTATTTTTCATGCAAAATGGAACTAGCCTAGGGCTTATCCTACAAAGCATGCACCTATATATTTAAGAAGCCAATACATCTCACACATAGGACTAATGTGTTTGTGTACTTAGCCATGTTGATGGGACCGAGATGTTAGGACCTCACTCTTGGTTCTAGATGTAGATCTAGTGCATTGACATGAACAATGGAGTATAATTATCTAAATTAACCAACTCTAATAAGGACTTATTAATCATTCTATATCAATCAAGTCAAATAGAGTTGAACAAACTATTAGTTGAGCTTATGTTTAAAGTAAATTTTATAATCTAATAGGAACATACTTGGACTTATAAAACATAATCACTATGTTTCGAAAAAGATTTTTCTATAAACCCCCACACTTTTCGATTTATGGCAAAAAGAGGTTAAAAAGGCCAAAGTTAATGGATGATTTTTTTTTTTGATAACTTAACTTAAATCTAAACTTAAAATCATCAGGCCAATGTTAAGTAAGCGATTACTTAACTTAACCTTTCTAATGGCAACAGGGGGAGAAAAAGGCCAAAGTTAAGTAAGTGATTACTTAACTTAACCTTTCTAATGGCAACAGGGGGAGAAAAAGACCAAAGTTAAGAGATCAAAAATTAATTTTTGATAACTTAACTTAAACTTAACTTAAACATTTAGGCCAAGGTTAAGTAATCTTGATTACTTAACTTTTTATGTAGAAAACCGTTAAGGGGGAGAGCTAAGATCCTTTTTCAAGTACTCAACTAAGGTCGAGGTGGAGGTTACCTCAAGGGGGAGGACATGAAAAAGAGTTTTACTCACACTCCTACTTATGCTAACATACTAATTTTTCACACTAACTTATGCATTTATGCTTCTTTCATATTTATGCTTATTTCATATTTATAATAATCATTTCGCTTACTCAATGCACTTTTATGCATTAATTTTTCCCTTAACTTTATGTCGATTTGCCATAGATCAAAAAGGGGAAGATTGTTGGTACAGTAGGCACTAGATAATCAAACCTAGGTTTTGATTATGGCAAAGACCCAAAGATAAGGTCATATTATTGTCTAATGAGCTAAACCTAGTGTGCAGGAATGATTAAGCTGAGCTGAAGGTCAGTGACATCCGGAGAATCTCGTGTTGAGAAACCGCGGTGGTAGGGCGACACCGGGAGAGATTCGGAGGGAGTCGAAGAACCCAAGTGGATACCAAAGTCTGCGCTACAAGTCACTAAGGTAAGCTCAAGTGTGAGTGAAGCTAAGGTCGGGTCCTCCTTACGGGGATGATTTTAGGCGGCGATCTGACTAAGACTTATAGTGGAAGGTTTAGGTCGAGATCGGACGGTAAGTGATCGTCGCTTTTACCTTTACTTACTTGTCTCGGACTAACTCTTTGGTGCAGTCTAGAAACCTAGCCTTCAATCGACTACTGGTGGCATCAGTCGATAGATAAGGGTGAACAATCGACTGCCATTCAAACTGCCCATCTCGAGGAAAGTCAAGATAAGCTCCACTTATCTTGGGGAGATGAGGTTCTTTAGCCCTGAGCTAGAACTGAACATTGGGGGGCTTCCAAGGCTATAAGAGAAGGGGGTTCACCCTTTAGGTCATCAATTCAAGCTTCCGAAATGCTCCCACAACACCGCTTCTCTACGACAACACTATAACTTTAGTAATATATGAGAGGTGTCCTAAGGTAATCGCCTTATGGTTGTACCATTTATTTGATAAATGAAGATTCACTATTTGAGTATATATGTTTTCATGTATTTGATTGGATCTCAAACATATTTTCTGAATATCTACAATATGATACACAACATGAGAGAATTTGTGATGGATCACAACTAGTGAGTATCTCTACATGTGTAATTATGATGTATTGGAATTATCCTTAGTCGATGAATTGATGCATTCGGACGCCTTCGATTTTGTTGAGACTAGAACAAGGTGTACTCTTTGGTTTATCCAAGCACATGTTTCTCACTGGCTGGAGACATTGGGATGTCTAGAGTTGATCGTGGATGCTAGTTATGTTAATTAGTTGATTGGAGTATCCAGCTGTAAGACTTCATATGGTTATCTGCATATATGGATATGTCAATGAAGTTCTTACAGCAGCTTAAGTGTGATGTTCCTTCGACTTATCGTATTCAAGTCATCTTGGTCATGAAGACTTATACTTTGACATCTTAAGCGAGCATCTCTGAGGAGATGTGGACCCGGGATGATTGGGTATAAGTCGAGTGGCCGAAGGTGTTTGAATAGCCAACAGAGGGTTCACCACTCCTTGCGAGGAGATGTATACCCTATGGCCTCTCATCAGATTGTTACTAAAGTCTTTGGCCAAAACATTACATGTTTAGAGTAAGGTACACTTAGAAACATGTGAAGTAACTAGAATTCGTATGATGAGGAAATGATACTTGGGCTAGGTGTGACGTAGTCAGCCTAGTGGAGACTGACACTATAGACCATGACCTGAACAAAGTGGGTATAAGATGAGTCAAAGGAATGGGGCATGATACATTGTAGCTGCTGAAGGGTTTCAGAAAAAGGTTCTGGGATCAACTGTTGATTTTCTGGTTAATTGGGGATCATGATGTACAACTAGGTGTCACTCATGATCATTCTATAATTAATGGTTAATTATAGATGACCAACATAAACCAACAACCTATTTGGTCACATGCACAACGAGCGTAATCCGAAGGATTTAAAACGAGTTTGAGAATAGGATTCTCAGATCGAGAGAGACTTGGTTTGGTTGGACCAAACAAAGAGCGAGTTTGAAATTGTTTCAGTCGCATCGGAAGCATGGATTGGCCGAGTCTTATGGAGACATGATGGATGAACCAAATCAGTTAGGTTCTAATCCAATGGTGGAAAATAAACTGAAGTGGTTTGGTTTGTTTTTAACGATTGAACCTAAGTTAGTTTGGTTCATTTTAACTTAAAATAGACCAACGCGGTTTGGTTTGTTTTAACATAAGTTATTGGAGCGGGTTAACGGAATTTTGGTTATGAACTAATAACTGTTAGGAGAATGTGTTCTCTATAAAAACACAGCTTAAGGGTTTTTTCGTGGACGACTT
Source organism: Wurfbainia villosa (assembly GCA_025175895.1). Classification (NCBI taxonomy): domain Eukaryota; kingdom Viridiplantae; phylum Streptophyta; class Magnoliopsida; order Zingiberales; family Zingiberaceae; genus Wurfbainia; species Wurfbainia villosa. The sequence continues at coordinate 33,705,729 of CM045995.1, forward strand.
AAGAAGTTCAAACCCTAGCCGCCCACCTCCTCTCATCTTCCTCTCCTTGCCGCCCAAACTTGGACGCCACCCATTGTAGCTGCTGATCCTCCTCCTTGCCGTCGGCCACCCACCAGCCATCGCCAACTCCTCCGGCCATCCTCTCTTGGCCGTCGACGACCAAGGGGTAGCCGACCATTGATTGGCCGACCATCTCTTCCACCGCAAACAAGCTGTCCAGTTTCTGGACAGCTTCTTGTTCTCCTCATGGAGAGGTCATTTGGTCGGCATTTTGTGCTCCGACAGCGACTTACTTGCCGGGGATTGGATCTCCGGCAATCCTCAAAGGTGGAGGATCAAGGTTTCGTCAATTGGTTGACGAAAACCACTTCCGAGAAGAGAGTTCGAGGAGCTCATTTTTAGATCCGAATTTGATTCGGATTGTGATCGTCTCTCAGATCAGATCGTCTTCGACTCGAGGCTAGTGACTTTTACAAAGATGAGGCACGTGGCGTTGTGAAGCTATCCTGACGATAATCGACGTGGATATGGATAGAGGCGATTCTAGCGAGGGTTGCTACGGTTGATGTCATTCCCGCTACGCGTGAGGTATAACTGGAATAAATTTCCTTTTATTGCAAAATTTGAAATTATGATTATGTCTACACTTGATTTATCCTGCATGTGTGTGATGTGTGTGTTGTAATAAAATTAGTTTATTACTTGCTTTTGCTTCCGCTGTATGCATGTTTACAAAACGTGTTCGAACACACCCGCTGCGGTGCCAGAGAAATCCAACAGTGGAATCAGAACCAGGTTGTGTTTCGTATTAATCATAAAATTATTTTGTGATAGTCATAATTATATTTATGGAAATATTCTACTTTTGGAATGTTTAGAAGTATTTAAGGAAATTTTATTTTGTAAAGAAATTCAAATTGGAAGTTTCCTAATATGATTAGGAAATTATAATTTTGAAAATTTATTTCCTAAATTATATTTGACTTTTCTTAATTAGCACTTTCCATAAATAAAATATATGATTAGATTTGAATTTTTTTCCTAGTTTCATCATGATTTGATTTGAGAAATCAAATCTAAGACATATTTAATTTCCAAAATAGTTATGACAAATAAGGAAACTAATTGTACATGTCATAATTGTATGCCACGTAATTCCATTAGATGCATATCATTATACCATGCATGTCGTGACATGTAGATGTATATCATGTGTGTCATGCCATGTAAATAATAGTTATTTGCATGAAAAAGAGGATGAGACTTTAAAACACTTACACAATATTAAAGTCTACACCTTCCATTAATATGATTAGAACATGAGTTATGTTGCTTATTTGGGTTGTTGGACTTACTCCAAGCTCGGCTCGAATCTGAACATGTTCAAATCATTGGAATAGTTTAACACTAATATGGTAAGAGTCAGATGACAATCGTTAGTTTGGGTTGCTGGACTCACTTCAAGCCTGGCTAATTTTTTGAATGTTCTCTAACCATATTAAAACTATTTTGCGATTAATGGGTCGGCGCTAACTTGGAGCATCAATTTGTTGGACTCACTCCAAGGTCGATGTGAAGAAAGGTGAAATCGGGTGCTATGCATATGATGCATACTTGTTAATGTGTTAACAACCCAATGTATGTGTGAACATTCAATTAGTTGATAACACATTGTGATAGTTACATATACGTGATATTTAATCGATATACTTGATATCTACCATTACAGGTAAGAATGGCTTGTTGGACTCACTCCAAGATTGTTCTTATCTATGTTGGATATCAGCCCATTTGGAGATGGACCTACGATCTCCCAAATTGATTTTAAGGGTTTTTGAATTCGGAAAAATGAATGGGATTTTGTAAATGTATGTGGATGCATTTTAAATCATCATTCTCACATATGCTCGATTTATATTTCTAGGTTAATCGCTTGATCATGATGTATTTAAATTTGTGCTCTATTTTGTATTCGAATAAATTGATTCGGCCGAACTTCTTGGACTGACTTAGAAACTTGAGAATTGTTCTCAAGGCTGAAAAGCTTGCATATGTCCTTGAAGCACCTCTTCCCGCCTGTCCTAGTGATGATGCAACTCCGGACCAACTGTTGGCCCATCAGAAATATGTGAGTGATTCTGGACTAGTGAGTTGCATCATGCTAGCCGTGATGGTACCCGAGCTGAAAAAGCACCATGAGCATATGGATGCTCATACTATAGTCTTTTATCTTTATGAGTTGTTTGATGAGGAAGTGAGATTCGAAAGGTTCGATGTCTCTAAGCTCCTCTTCACCTCTGAGATGCAAGAAGGTACATCTGTGGTACTGTGTTGTTAGTTGATTCCTCAAAGAAAAGTTTTAAGAGGAAATTAAAGGAACAACACAAGCAAAAGAAGAAGGTAAGGAAGACAAAACCAGCTCAAAAGGCCACTTGCCATCATTGTGGCAAGGAGGGTCATTGGCTAAGAAATTGCAAGATTTATCGAGTCCGTGATGAAGAATAAGGCATTCGATGACCCATCTTCTTCAGATATCTTCTTTATTGATTGTCATTCTATTTCTTTAGACACTTGGGTATTGGATACCAGGTGTGGTTCACATATATGTAATAACATACATAGGCTAAGGAATAGAAGAAAACTCGTCAAGGGAGAGTCAAATTTGTGTGTTGGGAATGAATCAAAGGTTGTTACACTCACCATCCGAACATATTTGTTGAAACTCCCTACAGGATTTGTCTTAGAGCTGGACAATTGCTTTTATGTTCCTTCGTTGATAAAGAACATCATTTCTATTTCTTGTTTAAATATAAATGGTTACCATTTAACTTTTAGTAACAATTGTTGTTACAAAACATTGAATTACATACATAATACAAAGGAACAAAAGGAAACCAAAACAAGAATTATACCTCTTGTTTACCGCTTGGTCTTCTATTGTATGTCCTATCCTCCTCTTGGACGTTTTGTGGGAAATGATCCTCCAAGAGATGAAGCTTCCTAGATCACGTTCTTCCCTTCCTTGCTCGCTCCGAACAAAGGGAAGAAGAAATGCTCCCTTCTTCTACTTACTTGCGCCAACCACCAATGACTCTTGAACCAAAAATCTTAGTTGCCGCCCAAGCCTTGCCCTCCTTTCAATCTCTACCGTTGGATCTAGGCTTTCATGAGGTATATATATTAGGCTACAATACGGACCATGAGGAGGAGTTGGATCTTGGCTACCCAATGAATCAGAACTACACAAACTCGATCCATTAATGATGATCCATTCCACTAGAGGATTATCATTGATCTACCTCACCAACCCCCATAAATAAATATGGGCTCCATATATTAATTGTACAAATATCTCCCCATGTTTAATATGTCAAATGTCCGTCAATTAATTAATTTAGTGACAATTAATTAATCAACATCTAACTCCATGAGTAGTACCACTCAACCTTTTCATCATGCAGGACCAAGTCCACCTACAGGGTGTACATGACAATCCTTATGAGTTCCTAAAGGTTCTTTTCTCTTATTAGATTTAGAAGATGAGTTATTTACTTCTATTTGCATCGTGGGAGTTTTTGGTTCATTAGTATATAAATTGCCAACTAATGTACCAGAACAGATAATCTCCCTATTCCTTTTTATAACCACCTTGTCATTAAAAGAAACAGAATATCCATCCAAAAACAATTTAGAAACTGAAATTAAATTCTTTCTAAAAGTAGGTACATAAAGAAAATTTCTCAAAACCAAAAATTTATTCCTATCAAAAGATAAATAAACATCTCCCACTGCAATAGCTGCCACCTTTGAAGCATTGCCCATGAAGACGGTAATCTCTCCCTCAGCTAGTCGTCGGGTTTCCTGGAACCCCTGCAAAGTATTGCAGACATGATCAGTGGCTCCTGTATTTACACACCAGGCACTGGTAGATAACACCGCTAAACATGTTTCAACAACTAAACAAGAAGATATACCTTTGTTCTTTCGGCAAGGACAGTCCGCCTTCCAATGTCCAGTCTGCTTGCAAGTGAAGCACTTGCCTTTCGGCTTCTTCACTCCTGCCTGAGGTCCCGTTGCCACCTTCTTCGCTCCACCTTGCTTCTTCTTCTTCTTCTTACCTTTCGGTTTAGAGGAAGAAACCTTCTGAGCGACCATGGCTTGAGCACTCTAACGAAAAAGCCCCTCTGCCGCCTCGAGTTCTGTCAGAAGCTCCGCCAACGAATACAACCTTTTGTTCATGTTGTAGTTGAGGCGAAACTGCTCAAAACTCCTAGGCAGAGACTGGAGAATGATATCGACCTGGGTTTCCCCATCGATCTCAGCTCCTAGGACTTCCATCTCATTAAGATGAGATATCATCTTGAGAACATGATCCCTAACGGGTGTTCCCTCGATCATGGAGGTCGTCATCAAGTTTCTCATAGCCTCCTGCCTAGCCGCCCTACTCTGATGTTCGAAAAGTTCCTTGAGATTGAACATCATGTCATAAGCAGTGGCTATGGCCTGATGCTGATGTTGTAGCACATTCGACATAGATGCCAAAATGTAACACCACGCCATCTCATATGCCTTAACCCATTTCTTATAATGTTCTTTCTCCTTTTCATCAGAGTCATCGGAGGGCTTAGGAGGACAGACCTCGAAGAGTACAAATTTGTACTCCTTCGAAGTTAGGACAATATCAACGTTTCTTTTCCAATCAATGTAGTTTGGACCAGTAAGTTTGTTTTCTTTTAAAATCACAGCAAGTGGGTTGAAAGCCATTTGAAAATCCTAAAAATCACAATGATCAATATATTAGATTTCAAATATTTTTGATTCCTCAAAACAATAAAATCCTGAAATCAACCAACACCTCAAAACACCGAGAATATCGCATGCCACGATAGTGTGGACGTATACGAATTCTACATTTGTAAGAGGAGGTTTTACCCATTAATTTTATTATCTTGTCAACCTTACTTTTTGACAAATAAAATTAATAGTTGGTTCCTCTTTATCCCTACAAATAAAAGCAGTGACTCCGATGGGGAGGATACCTTTATTTGTATCTAAGTGTGCACCATTACACGATACTAAGGGAATTATTTCGGATTATGTGCCTTACCGATGGGGAAGTACACACGCTCCTAAATAATTTCCTATAACCATTATTTGATCTAGTGATCCGCAAACAAACCCATTCGATGGGGAGGAAGGCACTCAAAGTCAACACGCAAGTTTGTTGCATCACACGTCAAATTGTAATGGAGGCCGCGGGAATTAATTAAAATATCCCTCTCCCACTTAGTAAATTGGAATCGAGGAATTTTAAACATACACAACATGCATATAGAACAAATAAGCAATAAATATGAAAAAAAACAGAATTTTTCCAACTATTATGGCATTGTCCTCCAATATACATCCCGTCGTGTCGCCACCTCGTCCGCTCCATCTTTTCCCGTGCGCAAGTCACCTAAGAGTTCCGAGCCGAGATAAATCATTTTATTTACATCCATCGATCCTATACTCCACGAAGGAGTGTACAAATAGTCTAGATCGAAAGTAAACTAAAATGATCGGCTAAACAATGTCGTATTTAATTACAAAAATTAAATACTAATCTAGCCTCATCAACCCCGAGGATTCAAATAATAAATTTTTACACACATCCATTCACATACACACACATGGCCATAATAGTCGGATCTTATGCCTTCAACCAAAGAGTCAAACTACGCATATACTACTATTATCCGGCACATATAATATATGAAAAATGCATAAAAAATTAACCGAATCCTAAACACACAAAACCGGAAACCGATTGCTCTGATACCAAATGAAGGGAGTTGCTTCGGAGGCTCATTGGCTCCCATATCCCCGGATTAAAATTTTCACTAATGAAAGAATTAATCCGGATGGGATGAGCTTCCTTAGCACAACCTTTTCATCGTCGTGCTAACAACTTGAGTGGTCGCTTGAACAAACTAGTTGTTCAAGCTACACAACTCTTCTAGTTGGTTAGCCGCGGAAGAGACGACCGATGGATCGCCGGTTTTTGTGTTTGTCTTCGGGGTCCATGATTATACAATATATATTCATACACACACATGCATAATCAAAATATTAAAGAACATATTCAGATCTGTAAATAAAGTTAAATTAACTTTATACCTTACGATCTTCTATCGTATGTCCTATCCTTCTCGTGGACGACGTGTGGACGAAGTTCCTCCACGAGTAGAAGCCTTCTAGATCGCTTTCTTCTCTACCTTGTCCGCTGCGAACAAAGAGAAGAACTCATAAATTCCTTTCTTATCTAGAACTGGCCACCAAATTAGGGAATTTGGTGCAACCGCCGCCAAGGAGAAATGGATGATGCGCCGGCCAACTTCAAGAAGTGTTGTCGCCGTCCACTTTGGAGAATAGGGAGGAGGAAGAGAACCGGCCACCAATGGGAGGAGAACCGCCGGCCAAGGAAGAAGGGGAAAGCCTCTAGGATGGGCGCCGGCCAAGGAATTCTCAATGGAAGTGGGCGCCGACAATCAACAAGATGGAAGAGGTTGTCGCCCACTTTGCTCCAAACCCTAGCTGCCCAAAAACCCTAGCCGCCTAAACCCTAACTCCTATTTATAGAATAGGGCTTAAGCCTCCTTTAATCTCCACCGTCGTATCTAGGGATTTAATCTCCACCGTCGGATCTAGGGTTTTATCCCAACCGTCGGATCTAGGGTTTAATCCCAATCGTCGAATCTAGGATTTCATCCCAACCGTCGGATCTAAGGTTTCATCCCAACCGTCGGATCTAGGGTTTTATCCCAACCGTCGGATCTAGGGATTTAATCCCAACCGTCGATTCTAGGATTTCATCCTAACCATCGGATCTAGGGATTTAATCCCAACCGTTGGTTCTAGGGTTTCATCCAACCATCGGATCTAGGGATTTAATCCCAACCGTTGGTTCTAGGTTTTGTTTTACATTATTGGATCTAGACTTCACAAGGATTATATTAGGCTACGATAGGGACCATAAGGAGGAGTTGGGTCTTGGCCACCCGATGGATCGGAACCACACAAACTTGATCCATCAATGATGTTCCATTCCACTAGAGGATCATCATTGAACTACCTCACCAACCCCCATAAATCAATATGGGCTCCATATATTATTTGTACATTAATCTCCCCGTGTTTAAGATATCGAATGTCCGTCAATTAATTGATTTACTGACCATCAATTAATTAACATCTAATTCCTCGAGTAGTACCACTCAACCTTATCATCATGTTGACTAAGTCAACCAGCTGGGTTTACATGATGAACCTTATGAGCGCCTCAAGGGGACATCATCAACCTAATATATAGGACACGGTTTCCTCCTATAATCAACGGCACACCATGTAAATAATATTATTTCCCAACTTACCGGGCATATTGATTTAATCCATCTAAATCTCACCCACTGGTAAATCAAAGAAATAAATACTAAGTACATGTGCCAGTTATTATATCGGGATTAAGAGCATGTACAACACCTAAGTGTACTAAATTATGTAGTCAGCACTAAATTGAATCACCTCTATGTCGGTCCTGCTCAATACACCTAAGTGTACTAGTGTAACTCTATGTTCAAGATAAAACAATACCAAGCTACACTACAACCATGCCAATGGTTTGTCCAAAACCATCTTGGTTGTGAGCCTCTACTTATATTTTACAAGGTACTGATAACATGATCTTCTGTGACACACCAAGCACCATGTTATCTACAATGTAAAATATTAGACAATATGCACACATATATAATGAATATATAAAATGCAAACAATGATCATGTGATTCTTATTTCAAAATAAAATGTTCATACAAAAGAGTTGAGCTTTAGTATACATTCCAGTAATCTCCCACTTATACTAAAGACTATCTTTGTCATCTCACGCCATACATCGATCCCCATGTCCTCCACATGCCTATCAAAGCGCTTTCATTTGGAAGGGCCTTAGTGAATGGATCGCGGTTATCCTCGATGCAATCTTGGCGGACAACTTCTCCTAAACTACGATCTCTCGTATGAGGTGGTACTTGCGCTCTATGTGTTTACTGCCTTATGGGCTCGTGGTTCCTTGAGTTTACCATTGCTGCTATTATCACAATAAATTGTGATAGTTACGGGCAAACCGGGAATCACATCCAAGTCCATCAAGAAGTTCTGAGCCATCTGACTTCCTTGGTTGCCTCGGAGGCTGCCACATACTCGGCTTCCATGGTAGAGTCCGCCACGCATTTACGCTTGACACTCCTCCATACTATGGCTCCACCTCAAAGTAAACACAAACCCGAGGTAGACTTACTCTTGTCCTATCGATTTGGAAATCCGAATCAAGTGTAACCCAGGACTAATTGATCTGCCCGATTAAACATCATATAATCCTAGTCCTTCTCGGTACTTGATATATGCTTTACAGTCCAATGTCCTGTCGAGATTACTACGATGTCACGCTAACCATGCCCACGGCAAAGCGGATATCGGTCTCATAGCATACATAAGGCTTCCTACTGCCGAAGCATAAGGAACCGCCTTCATATCCTCTATCTCCTTTGATGTTTTGGGACACATCTCTTTAGATAAAGGAACTCCATGCCTGAAAGGTAGGAAACCTTTCTTGGAGTTCTACATGCTAAAACGAGCAAGGATAGTGTCAATGTATGAAGCTTGAGATAAGCACAACATCCTTTTCTTGCGATCCCTTATAACTTTGATCCCAAGGATGTGTCCTACTTCTCCCAAGTCCTTCATATCAAACTGTTTGGACAACCATACCCTTACGTCTGATAACACTTTGATATTGTTGCCAACTAACAAAATGTCATCTACGTATAGTACAAGAAAGACCACCACTACGTTTAGTCACATCTCTTGTATACACAAGGCTCATCCGGACTTTGAATAAATCCATATGACTGGATTACCTCATCAAAGCGGATGTTCCAAGATCTAGAAGCTTGCTTCAATCCATAAATGGACCGATTAAGCTTACATACAAGATGCTCTTTGCCTTTAGCAATGAATCCCTCTGGTTGCTGCATATAGATGTTTTCCTCAAGACTTCCGTTAAGGAAAGCTGTCTTGACATCCATCTTCCAAATCTCATAATCCATATGAGCAGCTATAGATAAAAGAATCCGGATAGACTTAAGCATAGCTACCGGCGAAAAGGTCTCCTTATAATCGATACCCTCTTTCTGTGTATACCCTTTCGCAACAAGCCTAGCTTTGAAGGTTTCAACCTTCCCGTCTACTCCTCTCTTTTTCTTGTAGATCCACTTGCATCCAATGGTTTTTACACCATCGGGTGGCTCTACTAGCTCCCAGACCTGATTAGAATCCATAGATTCTATCTCTGAATTCATCGCACTTTGCCAAGATACTGCATCTCTATCTTGGATTGCCTCGTCATATGTCCAGGGATCAGGTTCATGTTCACCAGGGACTAAGTCCGAAGACTCTCCCTAAAACATGAATCTCTCGGGTTGTCTAACAACCCTCCCACTATGACGAGGTGCCTCCTGTGTATGTTCTGTGACACGCGGTGCAGTGACTTGTGGTGTCTCCTCTTGTACCTGTGGTACTGAAGTCGAGACTTCCCCTGTCATCTCCTCAAGAACAATCCTACTCGTGGGCTTGTGGTTCATCACATAGTCTTCCTCTAGAAATCTGGCATTCGTACTCACGATCACCTTCTGATCTCTAGGACTATAGAATAAACCACCCTTCGTTCCCTTAGGGTAGCCAACAAACAAGCGCACTTCTGTACGAGATTCCAACTTACCAGCATCTCCCTTCAGCACATGTGCTGGACTACCCCAAATCCGAATATATCTTAGAGTAGGCTTTCGCCCAGTCCACAACTCTGTGGGAGTAGAGGGTACTGACTTATATTGAACCAAGTTCAGAATGTGTGCTGCTGTTTCCAGAGCAAACCCCCAGAACGAATCAGGTAACTCAGAATAACTCATCATAGATATGACCATCTCCATAAGAGTCCTGTTCCTTCGCTCTACTACAACATTCTGCTGGGGTGTGCCAGGTGTAGACAATTGGGATTGAATCCCAGCCTCTGATAAGTAACTCCTAAACTCTCCCAATAGGTACTCGCCACCACGATCAGATCGTAATGTCTTGATACTTTTACTGTGACGGTTCTCCACATCAGCCTTGAATTCTTTGAACTTGTCAAAGCATTCAGACTTGCGGCGCATCAAGTAAATGTATCCATACCTTGAATAATCGTCTATAAATGAGACGAAGTATTCAAAGCCACCTCTTGCCTGGATAGACATAGGACCGCACAAATCAGAATGAACCAATTCTAACACATCTTTGGCTCTATACCCCTTGGCCTTAAAAGGCCTCTTGGTCATTTTACCTTCCAAGCAAGATTCGCAGGTTGGGAGATCCTCCACCACTAATGAACCCAAAGGTCCATCAGCTATCAACCTTTGAATTCTACTTAGGTTAATATGACCACGCCTTAGATGCCAAAGATATGTTTGGTTCATTTGCAAAGGTTCTTTTCTCTTATTAGATTTAGAAGATGAGTTATTTACTTCTATTTGCATCGTGGGAGTTTTTGGTTCATTAGTATATAAATTGCCAACCAATGTACCAGAACAGATAATCTCCATATTCCTTTTTATAACCACCTTGTCATTAAAAGAAACAGAATATCCATCCAAAAACAATTTAGAAACTGAAATTAAATTCTTTCTAAAAGTAGGTACATAAAGACAATTTCTCAAAACCAAAAATTTATTCCTATCAAAAGAAAAATAAACGTCTCCCACTGCAATAGCTGCCACCTTTGAAGCATTGCCCATGAAGATGGTAATCTCTCCCTCAGCTAGTCATCGGGTTTCCTGGAACCCCTGCAAAGTATTGCAGACATGATCAGTGGCTCCTGTATCTACACACCAGGCACTAGTAGATAACACCGCTAAACATGTTTCAACAACTAAACAAGAAGATATACCTTTGTTCTTTCGGCGAGGACAGTCCGCCTTCCAATGTCCAGTCTGCTTGCAAGTGAAGCACTTGCCTTTCGGCTTCTTCACTCCTGCCTGAGGTCCCGTTGCCACCTTCTTCGCTCCACCTTGCTTCTTCTTCTTACCTTTCGGTTTAGAGGAAGAAACCTTCTGAGCGACCATGGCTTGAGAAATCTGACGAAAAAGCCCCTCTGCCGCCTGGAGTTCTGTCAGAAGCTCCGCCAACGAATACAACCTTTTGTTCATGTTGTAGTTGAGGCGGAACTGCTCAAAACTCCTAGGCAGAGACTGGAGAATGATATTGACTTGGGTTTCCCCATCGATCTCAGCTCCTAGGACTTCCATCTCATTAAGATGAGCCATCATCTTGAGAACATGATCCCTAACGGGTGTTCCCTCGATCATGGAGGTCGTCATCAAGTTTCTCATAGCCTCCTGCCTAGCCGCCCTACTCTGATGTCCGAAAAGTTCCTTGAGATTGAACATCATGTCATAAGCAGTGGCTATGGCCTGATGCTGATGTTGCAGCACATTCGACATAGATGCCAAAATGTAACACCGCGCCATCTCATCTACCTTAACCCATTTCTTATAATGTTCTTTCTCCTTTTCATGAGAGTCATCGGAGGACTTAGGAGGACAGACCTCGAAGAGTACAAATTTGTACTCCTCCGCAGTTAGGACAATATCAAGGTTTCTTTTCCAATCAATTTAGTTTGGACCAGTAAGTTTGTTTTCTTTTAAAATCACAACAAGTGGGTTGAAAGCCATTTGAAAATCCTAAAAATCACAATGATCAATATATTAGATTTCAAATATTATTGATTCCTTAAAACAATAAAATCCTGAAATCAACCAACACCTCAAAACACCGAGAATATCGCATGCCACTATAGTGTGGACGTATACGAATTCTACATTTGTAAGAGGAGGTTTTACCCATTAATTTTATTATCATGTTAACCTTACTTTTTGACAAATAAAATTAATATTTGGTTCCTCTTTAGCCCTACAAATAAAAGCAGTGACTCCGATGGGGAGGATACCTTTATTTGTATCTAAGTGTGCACCATTACACGATACTAAGGGAATTATTTCGGATTATGTGCCTTACCGATGGGGAAGTACACATGCTTCTAAATAATTTCCTATAACCATTATTTTATCTAGTGATCCACAAACAAACCCATCCGATGGGGAGGAAGGCACTCAAAGCCAACGCGCAAGTTTGTTGCATCACACGTCAAATTGTAATGGAGGTCGCGGGAATTAATTAAAATATCCCTCTCCCACTTAGTAAATTGCAATCGAGGAATTTTAAACATACACAACATGCATATAGAACAAATAAGCAATAAATATGGAAAAAAAATAGAATTTTTCCAACTATTATGGCATTGTCCTCCAATATGCATCCCGTCGTGTCGCCACCTCGTCCGCTCCATCTTTTCCCGTGCGCAAGTCACCAAAGAGTTCCGAGCCGAGATAAATCATTTTATTATATCCATCGATCCTATACTCCACGAAGGAGTGTACAAATAGTCTAGATCGAAAGTAAACTAAAATGATCGATTAAACAATGCCGTATTTAATTACAAAAATTAAATACTAATCTAGCCTCGTCAACCCCGAGGATTCAAATAATAAATTTTTACACACATCCATTCACAAACACACACATGGCCATAATAGTCGGATCTTATGCCTTCAACCAAAGAGTCAAACTACGCATATCCTACTATTATCCGGCACATATAATATATGAAAAATGCATAAAAAATTAACCGAATCCTAAACACACAAAACCGGAAACCGATTGCTCTTATACCAAATGAAGGGAGTTGCTTCGGAGGCTCATTGGCTCCCATGTCCCCGGATTAAAATTTTCACTAATGAAAGAATTAATCCGGATGGGATGAGCTTCCTTAGCACAACCTTTTCGTCGTCGTGCTAAAAACTTGAGTGGTCGCTTGAACAAACTAGTTGTTCAAGCAACACAACTCTTCTAGTTGGTTAGCCGCGGAAGAGACGACCGATGGATCGCCGATTTTTGTGTTTGTCTTCGGGGTCCATGATTATACAATATATATTCATACACACACATGCATAATCAAAATATTAAAGAACATATTCAGATCTGTAAATAAAGTTAAATTAACTTTATACCTTACGATCTTCTATCGTATGTCCTATCCTTCTCGTGGACGACGTGTGGACGAAGTTCCTCCACGAGTAGAAGCCTTCTAGATCGCTTTCTTCTCTACCTTGTCCACTGCGAACAAAGATAAGAACCCACAAATTCCTTTCCTATCTAGAAAAGGCCACCAAATTAGGGAATTTGGTGCAACCGCTGCCAAGGAGCAATGGATGATGCGCCGGCCAACTTCAAGAAGTGTTGCCGCCGGCTACTTTGGAGAATAGGGAGGAGGAAGAGAACCGGCCACCAATGGGAGGAGAACCGCCGGCCAAGGAAGAAGGGGAAAGGCTCTAGGATGGGCGCCGGACAAGGAATTCTCAATGGAAGTGGGCGCCCGAAATCAACAAGATGGAAGAGGTTGCCGCCCACTTTGCTCCAAACCCTAGCCGCCCAAAAACCCTAGCCGCCCAAAATCCTAACTCCAATTCTTTGATTAATCTTGCCGCCCAACCCTAGCCATCTATTTATAGAATAGGGCTTAAGCCTCCTTTAATCTCCACCGTCAGATCTAGGGATTTAATCTCCACCGTCAGATCAAGGGTTTTATCCCAACCGTCGGATCTAGGGTTTAATCCCAACCGTCGGATCTAGGATTTTATCCCAACCGTCGGATCTAAGGTTTCATCCCAACCGTCGGATCTAGGGTTTTATCCCAACCGTTGGATCTAGGGATATAATTCCAACCGTCGATTCTAGGATTTCATCCTAACCATCGGATCTAGGGATTTAATCCCAACCATTGGTTCTAGGGTTTCATCCAACCATCGGATCTAGGGATTTAATTCCAACCGTTGGTTCTAGGTTTTGTTTTACATTCTTGGATCTAGACTTTACAAGGATTATATTAGGCTACGATAGGGACCATAAGGAGGAGTTGGGTCTTGGCCACCCGATGGATCGGAACCACACAAACTTGATCAATCAATGATGTTCCATTCCACTAGAGGATCATCATTGAACTACCTCACCAACCCCCATAAATCAATATGGGCTCCATATATTATTTGTACATTAATCTCCCCGTGTTTAAGATATCGAATGTTCGTCAATTAATTGATTTACTGACCATCAATTAATTAACATCTAATTCCTCGAGTTGTACCACTCAACCTTATCATCATGTTGACTAAGTCAACCAGCTGGGTTTACATGATGAACCTTATGAGCTCCTCAAGGGGACATCATTAGCCTAATATATAGGACACGGTTTCCTCCTATAATCAACGGCACACCATGTAAATAATATTATTTCCCAACTTACCGGGCATATTGATTTAATCCATCTAAATCTCACCCACTGGTAAATCAAAGAAATAAACATTAAGTACATGTGCCCGTTATTATATCGGGATTAAGAGTATGTACAACATAATATCCGAGGCCCGATTCAATTATGTAGTCAGTACTAAATTGAATCACCTCTATGTCGGTCCTACTCAATACACCTAAGTGTACTAGTGTAACTCTATGTTCAAGATAAAACAATACCAAGCTACACTACAACCATGTCAATGGTTTGTCCAAAACCATTTTTGTTGTGAGCCTCTACTTATATTTTACAAGGTACTGATAACATGATCTTCTGTGCCACACCAAGCACCATGTTATGTACAATGTAAAATATTAGACAATATGCACACATATATAATGAATATATAAAATGCAAATAATGATCATGTGATTCTTATTTCAAAATAAAATGTTCATACAAAAAGAGCTAGGCTTTCAGTATACATTCCAACAATCTCCCACTTATACTAAAAGACTATGCCGTCATCACTCTGCCATACATCTGATCACCATTTCCTCCACATGCCTATCAAACACTTTCGCTGGAAGGGCCTTAGTGAATGGATCCGCCAGGTTATCCTCTGATGCAATCTTGGCGACAACAACTTCTCCACACTTTATGATCTCTCGTATTAGGTGGTACTTGCGCTCTATGTGTTTACTCGCCTTATGGGCTCGTGGTTCCTTCGAGTTTGCAACTGCACCACTGTTATCACAATAAATTGTGATAGTTCTGGGCAAACCAGGAATCACATCCAAGTCCATCAAGAAGTTCCTGAGCCATACAGCTTCCTTGGCTGCCTGAGAGGCTGCCACATACTCAGCTTCCATGGTAGAGTCCGCCACACATTTCTGCTTGACACTCCTCCATACTATGGCTCCACCTCCAAAAGTAAACACAAACCCCGAGGTAGACTTACTCTTGTCCCTATCTGATTGGAAATCCGAATCCGTGTAACCCACAGGGACTAATTGATCTGCCCGGTAAACCAGCATATAATCCCTAGTCCTTCTCAGGTACTTCAATATATGCTTTACCGCAGTCCAATGTCCCTGTCCAGGATTACTCTGATATCTGCTAACCATGCCCATGGCAAAGCAGATATCCGGTCTCGTACATAGCATAACATACATAAGGCTTCCTACTGCCGAAGCATAAGGAACCGCCTTCATATCCTCTATCTCCTTTGATGTTTTGGGACACATCTCTTTAGATAAAGGAACTCCATGCCTGAAAGGTAGGAAACCTTTCTTGGAGTTCTGCATGCTAAAACGAGCAAGGATAGTGTCAATGTATGAAGCTTGAGATAAGCACAATATCCTTTTCTTGCGATCCCTTATAACTTTGATCCCAAGGATGTGTCCTACTTCTCCCAAGTCCTTCATATCAAACTGTTTGGACAACCATACCCTTATGTCTGATAACACTTTGATATTGTTGCCAACTAACAAAATGTCATCTACGTATAGTACAAGAAACACCACTACGTTTCCGTCACATCCCTTGTATACACAAGGCTCATCCGGACTTTGAATAAATCCATATGACTGGTTTACCTCATCAAAGCGGATGTTCCAAGATATAGAAATTTGCTTCAATCGATAAATGGACCGATTAAGCTTACATACAAGATGCTCTTTGCCTTTAGCAATGAATCCCTTTGGCTACCGCATATAGATGTTTTCCTCAAGACTTCCGTTAAGGAAAGCTGTCTTGACATCCATCTGCCAAATCTCATAATCCATATGAGCAGCTATAGATAAGAGAATCTGGATAGACTTAAGCATAGCTACCGGCGAAAAAGTCTCCTCATAATTGATACACTCTTTCTGAGTATTCCCTTTCGCAACAAGCCTAGCTTTGAAAGTTTCAACCTTCCCGTCTACTCCTCTCTTTTTCTTGTAGATCCACTTGCATCCAATGGTTTTTACACCATCGGGTGGCTCTACTAGCTCCCAGACATGATTAGAATCCATAGATTATATCTCTGAATTCATCGCACTTTGCCAAGATACCGCATCTCTATCTTGGATTGCCTCGTCATATGTCCAGGGATCAGGTTCATGTTCACCAGGGACTAAGTCCGAAGACTCTCCCAAAAACATGAATCTCTCGGGTTGTCTAACAACCCTCCCACTACGACGAGGTGCCTCCTGTGTATGTTCTGTGACACGCGGTGCAGTGACTTGTGGTGTCTCCTCTTGTACCTGTGGTACTGATGTCGGGACTTCCCCTGTCATCTCCTCAAGAACAATCCTACTCGTGGGCTTGTGGTTCATCACATAGTCTTCCTCTAGAAATCTGGCATTCGTACTCACGATCACCTTCTGATCTCTAGGACTATAGAATAAACCACCCTTCGTTCCCTTAGGGTAACCAACAAACAAGCGCTGCATTTGAGATTCCAGCGTAAAGATCTCCCTTCAAAGACATGTCTTTGGACTACCCCAAATCCGAATATGTCTTAGACTAGGCTTTCGCCCAGTCCACAACTCTGTGGGAGTAGAGGGTACTGACTTAGATGGAACCAAGTTCAGAATGTGTGCCGCTGTTTCCAGAGCAAACCCCCAGAACGAATCAGGTAACTCAGAATAACTCATCATAGATATGACCATCTCCATAAGAGTCCTATTCCTTCGCTCTGCTACACCATTCTGCTGGGGTGTGCCAGGTGTAGACAATTGGGATTGAATCCCAGCCTCTGATAAGTAACTCCTAAACTCTCCCAAGAGGTACTCGCCACCACGATCAGATCGTAATGTCTTGATACTTTTACCTTGACGGTTCTCCACATCAGCCTTGAATTCTTTGAACTTGTCAAAGCATTCAGACTTGCGGCGCATCAAGTAAATGTATCCATACCTTGAATAATCGTTTATAAATGAGACGAAGTATTCAAAGCCACCTCTTTCCTGGATAGACATAGGACCGCACAAATCAAAATGAACCAATTCTAACATATCTTTGGCTCTATACCCCTTGGCCTTAAAAGGCCTCTTGGTCATTTTACCTTCCAAGCAAGATTCGCAAGTTGGGAGATCCTCCACCACTAATGAACCCAAAGGTCCATCAGCTATCAACCTTTGAATTCTACTTAGGTTAATATGACCAAGCCTTAGATGCCAAAGATATGTTTGGTTCATTTGCGAAGGTTCATTTCTCTTATTAGATTTAGAAGATGAGTTATTTAGTTCTATTTGCATCGTGGGAATTTTTGGTTCATTAGTATATAAATTGCCAACCAATGTACTAGAACAGATAATCTCCCTATTCCTTTTTATAACCACCTTGTCATTAAAAGAAACAGAATATCCATTCAAAAACAATTTAGAAATTGAAATTAAATTCTTTCTAAAAGTAGGTACATAAAGACAATTTCTCAAAACCAAAAATTTATTTCTATCAAAAGATAAATAAACGTCTCCCACTGCAATTGCTGCCACCTTTGAAGCATTGCCCATGAAGACTGCAGAATCTCTCCTCACTAGTCGTTGCTTTCGAACCTCGTAAAGTATTGCAGACATGATCATGGCTCAGATCTACACACACGTGCAATCGTAGATAACACCGCTAAACATGTTTCAACAACTAAACAAGAAGATATAGCTTTGTTCTTTCGGCGAGGACAGTCCGCCTTCCAATATCCAGTCTGCTTGCAAGTGAAGCACTTGCCTTTCGGCTTCTTCACTCCTGCCTGAGGTCCCGTTGCCACCTTCTTCGCTCCACCTTTCAAAGATAAGACAACGGTTTTTAACCGTTGTCTTTGACCAAACCACTATTCACAATGGGTCGATTTACCACGGTTTTTTTTTCTAATAGACAACGTTTTTTCACCGTTGTCTTTCCTTAAATCTACAACGGTTTTTCACCGTTGTCGACCCCCGATTTACCACGGTTTTTTTGCTCATAGACAACGGTTTTTCAGCGTTGTCATTTCTCAACACATATATACACATAATAATCCTTTGTAGATGTTGCATTTTTAATATAAATCATACAACATCAATAATATATATACACTCGCACTTGTAGCAATGTAAAGTACAAGGTCACATTACATTTTAAATGATCACTTTTACCGATATATATGAAAAAGTACTGTGGCAAAACAACTACACATCATATGCACCAAAAGTATTTGCATAGCAAAACACTTATAGAATCTAACCAAAAGATGTATGTACACTTAAATCTCTCCTAATCATCAGATATGTAATCTTGTATGCAATCAGCCCACTCCGAACATACTTCATCAATTTCCTTTGCAGCTCTCATAGAATTTGCGAACTGCATGTGAAAAAATGAAAATCAAATTAAACGCTATAGTATCAATAAGAAAATTTGAAAATATATCTAATATTACTATTGATCGTAGGGAAGACTTGTCAAAGGATGCGGCGCCTTCAATTATCTCTCTCATATATCGTAAAACAAAATACCCGCATTGAGCAGACCAAGCGATCCACAAGTTGGATACTATGAAAATTCACTGAGTGTATTGGCATCAGTACATGCTTCTTGAAGCAGCTGGCAATGTTCTGAAAATGATGTTGCTCTTCAATAAGCATATCCATCAAATTCCATAGTTTTAACATTGTACATGAAAAATGTTAAAGCGGTAAAATACTAGTATGGGCTCATATTATTGTAAATTTAAAAGATGACTGTACTCAATGCCATGTTTACCTTCTCCATCCCCTCAATCTTAATCTCTCTTAATCTGTCCATGGCGATTGCAAGCCTTTCAATTGTGGAAACTTCAGAGTCATCTAAATGGCCATCTTTACAATGTAATGGATTAAAGAAAAAAAATAAGTAAACACATTGCATGCGAAACAAATCGAAGATGAAGAATTTATTTGTAGTGTAGATATTAGTAGAAACTTGAAAGGAAACCTTATCGCTAGGCCACACATAAAAAATAGTTTGATTGAAACTGGACAAACATCTAAATGATACAATATGTAAGTCAAGCTATTCCCAAAAAAAAAAGATATAATGAAGGAACACTGGCACATTAAAACATCAAAATACCTTGACTGATGCATCAACAATAGTCCTTGCTTTTCAATTTGAAGATTCAATGATTTCCACTCCATGACATCCAAATTCCTAATTGATAAAAACAAATGAACTGTAAGTTTATGAGTGTCCAAGAGATCCAAAAGTTTCCATTGGCCTATTCCATGAAGACATTGAGTTGCCATGGTACATGTTACGCTGTCTTGAAGAGAGCAAAGCAAAAGCAACCTAATGCCCAAATACACTAAAATTTTGTTTAAAGAAATTTCAAAATCAACATGCCAATTAGATTGAAATTTTGCAAAAATCTACCCTGATCATTAGTATCGCATAGTTGAACAAACACCAAAACATACTACCTTCTACAATGGCCCAAATCTTTTATGGTATCGCTATCCTATTGTTTTTCACATACTTCCTCCATATTCTTGAATTTCTTCAAAAGATCTTCCTGTGAATGCATTAGAGATCATTAAATTCATAATTACTAAAATATGGAATATATTAAGAAATTAATTGGATGAGTTTCCAATGCAGAATGACAAGAATTTACAAGTCAGAATCAAGTTGATAATTTACAATTAAATATGTTTATTCAACTATAATGTCAACTGGTCATTATGATTCTATATGAGAAATGATAACATATTTATAGAATGGGCTTACAATGAAATCCAAATACGTTGAACAGCAATACTTCAATTTACATTGACATTGAAGAACTCTAGATGATTTCTAACCTAAAATCTGTAGAGCTTCAATTATGAAGCTTAACCTTCAATTTTTCATTATGCATTTTAGTTCTATTCAAACATTGATAACTATATATTTGATTGTGCGTAATTAAGGGTAAACTAAGGCAAGAATATTTGTTTTGTGTCGTGGTTTGTCCCTACGAATTGGTTTTGATATAAATAGCACATTTTAGAATGCATCGACATGTAATCCCAAAGTATAACTTCAAGAGAAAATATATGTCTATCAAGGTTATTACAAAAAAGTAAAAAACAACAATATGTTATATGATGAAAGACCTAAGATAGTGAAAATATTGCAATCATCCATAAAACATTATGAAAGACCTAGATAAAATATCAATCACGCAATCATAGTTCAAACTATTGCATCACTGGGAGGTAAAGCACAATGAGAAATTAACATATTAAGCACTTTTAATATATGTAGGATGTAAAAAATTTATAAAATACAATTTGAAAATGATGGTAACGTAAACATGTTTCAAAATCATCTAACTGAATATAACCAATATAAATAGCACCAAAAAATCAACCTACCATTTTAGAAATACATACACTAAAGCATTCCCTTTCCTACAAAGTGCAAAATATTTAATAGCTCTTTGCTGGATTTCAGCATCAATATAACTTTTATATCTGCCAGAATGCATAAAAATATTTCTCATTATGACTATGAAACGAACATACACAAATATAGACATAATCAGCTAATATGGAAGTGTTCAAAATAAACTACAAGGTGTTGTATATATTTTGTAATCATAAAAAATACCAATAGTTATGAAACTCAATGGAAATAAATGCTAACAAATAGCATGTGCTTTATATGATGCCAAGAAAATTAAGAGCAGTTATAATACCAATAAAATAACCTGATTAAAAATAAAACAACTAAATATTTATGATCGATTTAGTGAACTTATAGGGATCATAATTTACTATGGAGATGTTTAGCGTTAAGGAAGGGGGATTATTCCTAATAGGATGATCTAGGTAGTCTTCTACCCTTCTTTGTATTATTAATCAACAAAGATATTTTCCACACGCATTCTTGTGTGTGCGTATTCATGTTGCATAATGATGTTCCCCACTAGTTAGTTCGAATTTATTGTAAAACCTCAACTTTTACAAATGCATTAACTTTGAAGATTGATATGCAATAGTCAAGATGTGGGTTCTTTTAAATTTGATTTATCACAATAACAATGAGGTGTCTAGTCTAGTGATTCTAAGATAGCTAACTCACCAAACATCTAATATTTCCTTGGACTAATTAATGGCTCCCTATCAATCCATAACCTTTCTATTATTTTAGTAGCCAGCATGTCAAACAAACTAATGACTCTCTTTCTTGATACTGTTTGATTAGACACAATCTACCCAGTTAAACTATTACCTGGAGCTAATTGAAGGGAGCAAAAACTATGTGAATTGATAAGCCCCAACTACTTGATTTTAGCACGACAAAATTTATCTGTCCATTTAACTCTATAATGAGGCAAACCTTACAAATGTTGTAATCACCTTAAATCAAACAAGAAATAAATATAAACAATATCGATCATGTTCCCAATAATTAGTGTTGACTAAAAGAATCATGTTTCAACAATGAGCTTGTCGTATCTTTGAAATACCAAGTCAAATAAATTACTCTTAATGAAATAATAAAAAAAAATATCATTCTGAGACTCTAAACTATTGTTGCTCATGCCATAATAAACATCCACTGATAGAGTTCTATATTTATCTAAAAATTTCCAAGTAAGAGATAATTACAACATCAAACAACTATAGAAAGTCATATTTGTTGCTGGGATGCATTATTGCGATGCTCATCTTCGATGAATGTAGTTTCATCAAAGCATATAGCAAGAGAATAAAGGAATCAAAACAACCAATAGCAAATTAAGATAAAAAATAGATAAATCACAATCCCAACCTCGTATGCAACACGTAAACGTGCTCTCAAGTGAGCCAATGAGTCGGAAATGGATAGAGGCCCTAAACCGCTTCAAATCGAGACCAGTCTTGTCTCCGCCATTGTCGGTAGAGTAGCCGATGCTGGTTTGATGCCATCGAGAGGGCTTTAAGGCATTGGCGTGATGTGAATGGGAAGGCCGCTTAGTGAAGGGTTTCCTATGACCGCCGACCCAAACCGTTGTTGGAACGACAGCCGCGCGCGTGGATCGAGAAAAATCTATGAAGGGAGGAGTTGTTGTTACCGCAAGATGTCCGGGAAGAAGGCGCCGCGAGGATTGCGACGGAGAGGGTCGAGGTCGCGATGGAGATCGACATGTGACGATGGATTCTAGAGAAGGACGATGCCCGAGACTCGGGCAAGACCGCATCTCGCGATTAGTGTGAGGGATGGTAGACGAGCAATGAAAGCGTGAGAAAAACCTGTTTTTGGGTGGCTAAGGTTTCGTGAGGAGAAAAATGACTACGATACGTAAACGCAAAGACACTTAAATAAAATTACATCAATTTTAAATATATATGATTATTAATTAGTAATATAATTAATAAAAATACTAATAACAAATGCGTTCTTTAAATTTTTTTAAAATAATAATTTTCATATTAAAAATAATAAATTATTTAATACTAATAGCAAATGTTTTTAAATTTTAAAAATTTTATTTTTTATAATCATACAAATATAATATTATCCACGTACTAGATTGTCGCACTGTGAAAAATTTAATTTTTTATAATGATATTTTTAACGGCGTACAAAATGCATGCTACGAATAATATTAACAAATTTAGTTATTATCCGCAGCGCACTTGATTGACACGCTGCAAAAAGTTTATTTTTTTATAATGAAACTTTTAATGGCGTGCAAATTGTATGCTATTATTACTTCATATTAAAAAGCTTAGTATTATCCGCAACACACTTGATTGGCACGCTGTGAAAAATGTAATTTTTTATAATGATACTTTTAACAGCGTACAAATTGTACGCAGTTATTATTTCATATTAACAAACATTGTATTATCCTTAGCGCACTTGATTGGCGCACTGCAAAAAATTTAATTTTTTATAGTGAGACTTTTAACGACGTACAAAATGCACGTCGTTAGTATTCTTGTACTTGTAGAACTGAAGGACGGAGTGATTGACCTTCTTATTCTTGTGCTTTACAACCCTAACTAGACTTTATGAAGACTAAATCCTAGTTTGAACAAAAAAAAAACTAGGAATGACGAGCTTGACCAGGTGAAGTTTGATCAGTGGCGTCGTCTTTCTTGTAGGACCGAAGGAAGGCGAGCTTGACCTTCTTATTCTTGTGCTTGATCATCATGGACTTCGTGTAGGTTTTCCCCTTGTGTTTTTTTGCCGCCGCCGTTGGGACGGAACACCAAGTGAAGGGTGAACTCCTTTTGGGTGTTGGTCTGCGAGAATGCGTCCGCCCTCAAGCTGCTTCCCAGCGAAGATGAATTGCTGTTGGTCCCGGGGGAAGCCCTCCTTGTCCTAGATCTTCGATTTCACATTATCGATGGTGTCCGGGGACTCCACCTCAAGAATGATCGTCCACCCCATCAGCGTCTTCACGGAGATCTACATAGTACAAGAACAGGGGAGGTTTTTTGGGAAGTAGGAACCGCGGAGGTTTTCAGAAAGTAAGAACGACGGAAAAGTTTAGGGAAGATTTATTTAACCTAATAAATTTTTAAATATATATAACAACTTTTAAAAAATATATTATTGTAATATATTGTTTAAAAAATATATATAAACTTTTAAATATATTGTTGTAAACGTATATATTTATATTTAAAAAAAAAAAACTTATTCCAATAATTTAAAAAAAAATAGTATTAATAATTAAAAAAATAATTTCACCGTTGTATTGTAATAATAAAATAGTATTAATAGTATTATAAACTTTTAAAATTTCATTGACAACGATTTAAAACCGTTGTAATATGATCACAACGATAATAAAAAAATTCTCATTGACAACAGTTGATTGCACCGTTGTCCCAACTGTTGTTAAGATAAAAAAAACCTTAAAGACAACAGTTCTGGAAAACCGTTGTAAAATGTGTTGTTGATTTAAAAAAAAAAATATGCTCAACGACAACGAATATTGTAAAACCGTTGTCTTTTGTATTATGTGGGCGCTCAAAGACAACGGTTTTGTCAAAAACCATTGTCTTTTAACAAAAAGACAACGGTTTCTCCTAAAACCGTTGTCTTTGTGGTGTTGTCTTTTGTCATTTTTGTTGTAGTGTTAGTAGAAAATCCACCTTAAGGAGCAAGGTTCGAAAGGCTTGGGTCCCTAAGAAGTTTTTGATTGATGCTAGTGGTCCTAAAATTTGGGTACCTAAGGCTTGCATTTTTCATGTTGTATAGGTAGAAGAACCAAGCTTATGGATTGTTGATAGTGGGTGCTCAAAACACATGACCGGTGATGAGAGTAAATTTTCCACTATCAACCACACTAGCAAGGGGAAGGTGTCTTTGGAAAATAGTGGCAAACTTAATATTCTAGGAAAAGGCACAATTGAGGTATCCCCCATCCTTTCCATTCATAAAGTGTTATTAGTTAAAAATATGAAATTTAATTTACTTAGTGTAAGCCAACTATGTGATGCAAATTTTGATGTTCAATTTGACTCTTCAAAATGTTTTATAAGACACAAAACTCTAAATTATTGCATGCTAGTAGGTTTTAGGAAATCAAATATATATTATGTTGATTTATCCTATGCTACTAATGCTTCTACTAAGTGTCTTATTGCAAAAGAGGAAGAGAGTTGGCTTTGGCATAGGAGGCTAGGGCACATAAACATGAAGAACATAGCCAAAATAGCCAAAATGAAGTTAGTCAAAGGGTTACCAAAAGTCAAATTTCTCGAGGACAAAATGTGTGATGCATGCCAAGAATGGAAACAATCAAAAACATCACACAAAGGTAAAACTTTACTTAGTACCGCTTTACCTTTAGAACTATTGCATATGGACTTATTTGATTGTCATAGTACCCCTTCCATTATTGCTAGTAAATATTGCTTAGTAATAGTAGATGATTTCTCTAGATTTACTTGGGTATTTTTCATAAAAGATAAGGATGAAACCCTAGGAATAATCATAGGATTTAGCAAGAGAGTAGAGAATGAAAGAAAACTCAAAATCACCCGGATCCATAGTGATCATGGTGGAGAATTTGAGAATTCTAAATTCTCAAACTTTTGCTTAGAACAAGGGTGCAAGCACGAGTTTCTTTGTCCTTGAACACCCCAACATAATTGGGTTGTGGAAAGGAAAAATCATGCCCTACAAGAAGCGGCTAGGACTATGCTAAATGCATATTCTTTACCTAGGTACTTGTGGGCTGAAGCGGTTAACACCGCTTGCTATATCAAAAATAGGGGTTTAATTCATAGATTTTTAGGAAAACCCCCATTTGAATTTTTGAATGGTACAATTCCAATAATTCACTATTTTAAAACCTTTGGATGCAAAATTTATATTTTAAACACCAAAGATAACCTAGGCAAATTTGAGTCCAAAGCGGATGAGGGAATCCTAGTTGGATACTCATCCACTAGTGTAGGGTATAGAGTTTATAATAAAAGAACTCAAAAGATTGAGGAGTCTCTAAATGTCCAATTTGATGAAACCTCTAATACATACCCTAGGAAATCCCCTATTGATGATGATATCAATGACAAAAATCAAGAAATTGAGGTGATTCCGATGATGAAAGAAGAATTGAGGATAATGATGATCAAACTCAATTTAATACACATCCTAGAACAATAAGAGTTCATCAAAATCACCCTCTAGATCAAATTGTAGGTGAATTATCTCAAGGAGTTAGGACTAGGTCATTTCATACGGATCCCTCTAGTCATATAGCCCTAATCTCCCAAATTGAGCCCAAAACAATCAAAGATGCATTACATGATCTGGATTGGATCTTAGCAATGCAAGATGAATTGGCTCAATTTGAAAGAAGTCAAGTATGGGAGTTAGTTCCTAGACCAAATGACAACACCATCATTACTACAAGATGGGTCTTTAGGAACAAACTAGATGACCAAGGAAATATTACTAGGAATAATGCAAGGTTAGTTGCAAGGGGCTTTAATCATGTTGAAGGACTTGACTATGATGAAACATATGCCCCGTTTGCTAGATTAGAGTCTATTAGGATCCTATTAGGCTATGCCTCTTATATGAGTTTCAAACTTCATCAAATGGATATTAAATCGGCATTCCTAAATGGGTTCATTAAGGAAGAGGTATATGTAGAACAACCTCCCGGGTTTGATAGTATAGAATATCCAAACCATGTATACAAGCATAGGAAAGCTTTATATGGTTTGAAACATGCTCCCCGGGCTTGATATGAAAGATTATCATCTTTCTTAATCTCTAAGGACTTTAAGAGGGGTAGTGTAGATCAAACTCTATTTATAAAGTCAACATCAAAGGACATCTTTGTAGCCCAAGTATATGATGATGACATTATCTTTGGGTCAACAAATGATGATCTTCTTCAAGACTTTATCAAGAATATGGAAAATGAGTTTGAGATAAGTGTAGTTAGGGAACTAAATTTCTTCCTAGGACTACAAGTCAAACAAACGAGTGAAGGAATTTATATTTACCAAACCAAATATGCTAAGGAAATGATTAATAAATTTGGTTTAGAAAATGCTAAAGTAGTGTCAACCCCTATGGCAACTAAAACAAAAATAGATAATAATAATGATGGAAAATAAATTGACCTTACACTCTATAGGAGTATGATTGGTAGTCTCTTGTACCTAACCGCTAGTAGACCCGATATATTATTTGCAGTTGGTATGTGTGCTAGGTACCAATCATGTGCCAAAGAATCCCATTTAGTTGTCGTTAAGAGAATCTTAAGATATATTAAAGGCACACTAAATGTAGGACTATGGTACCCTAGGACTAGGTCTTTTGATTTGGTTGGGTACACCGATTCCGATTATGCCGATTGCAAATTGGATCGGAAGAGTACTAGTGATGGATGCCAATTTCTTGGGTCCTCCCTAGTTAGTTAGAGTAGTAGGAAGCAACCTTGTGTTGCTCTATCCACCACCGAAGCCGAGTATGTGGCTATGGGTAGTTGTGTAGATCAACTACTATGGATGAAACATACTTTAGAGGACTATGAGCTATCTTACTCCAACATGAAAGTATTTTGTGATAATGTGAGCACCATAAATTTGACCAAAAATCCGGTGCATCACCCTAGGACCAAGCACCTTGAAGTAAAACCTCAATTCATTAGAGATCATGTGGCTAAGGGGGACATTGAGCTTAATTACATTGAATCTAAGTCCAAGCTAGCCGACATCTTTACCAAGCCTCTCCCCGAAGTAGAATTTTTATCACTAAGGAGAGAACTTGTGATGTGCTTAGTTGAATAAAAATATAGGTTTGCATGATCCTATAGAAATTCTAGGACTTATACCTTTAAGCATCTCACAAAACACCTAAGAAACGATGATTTTTGTATTGAGCCACTTAGACTACATGTAAGATGTTAGGAAGATGCACTTGGTTCATCATGCTTGTTATGATGCATTACTATGGACCAAAGTGCCATCTAGAGACATTAATCCTTCATTGGACCAATCATTGGGAAAGCTTATGTGAAGGGTTTTGCTTATCGAGTCCGTGAGAGGAAACTTCGCTTCCCACTACACCTTGGTTGTTTGTTAATGGCGATCCCATCGATGTCCCCGGATTAAAAAAATTTAATCCTAAACAAAAGGGATTGCTCAAACAACCAAGTCATCATCGTGCTATTCGTTTAGAGAGGTCACTTGAACAAACTTGTTGTTCATGCAACCATCCTCTATTCTACGAGTAGCCGCGGAATAGACGATGTCTGGATCGCCGGCTTTTGTGTTTATGTTTGGGATCCAAGTATTATTTAGCCACAAACAGATTTATTACACGCTCATAATTGAAAAACAAAAACAAACATGTTACAAAAGAGAATGAAGAATAGGTATACCTCTCGATCTTCTAATGTATGACCTTCCTCCTTTCGGAAGTCGTGTGGGTGATGATCTACCAAAAGTTTAAGCTCCTAGATCGCAAATCTTCCTTCCTTGCTCTTCCAAAGCAAGAGGAAGAATAAAAACAAGGCTCTTCACCTTCCTATAGCCAACCAACATGCAATAAGGAGAATGCTTGCCGCTGGCCAACAAGGAGAAGGAGATTATGGTTGAAATCGACCAAGGGTTGGAAAGATGGTTGTGGGCACCGGCCACCAAGGGAGAGGAAGAAGAAAGCAAACTACTTCCTTATTTGGTGCCGCCCAAGCCTCCTAAACCCTAAGCCTCCAAACCCTAATCCTAGCTCTCCTAAATGCTGGCCATGAAAGAGGGGAAGAAGAATAGGATGAGCACCGGCCAAGTTAGAGGGAAGAAGGAAGGAACCGGCCAAACCTTAGGAAGAAGAAGAAAAAGCCTCCTCCACTTGTTGCCGCCCACCTCTAGCTCCCAAACCCTAGCCGCCCACTCCGAGTCCTACCCTAATTAGGATTGCTAGCCACCCAAGGGAAGCAAACCCTAATCCTCTTAAGCCATCATCAAGTTGCCGCCCACTTTTAATCTCTATTTATAGAGTTGGGCTCAAGCCATGATTTAATCTCCTCTATTGGTTCTAGGGATTTAATCTCAACCATCGGATCTAGAGATTTAATCTCAACCGTCGGATCTAGAGATTTAATCTCTACCTTTGGATCTAGAGTTTTTTTTCTATCCATTTGATCTAAGCTTCATGAGGTGTTAATAGGCTACATTAGGGACCATGAGGAGGAGTTAGATCTTGGACACCCATAGTTCAAGCCCACATAAAGTCCGATCCATTAATGATAATCCAATCCACTAAAGGATTATCATTGATCTACCTCACCAACCCCCATAAGTTAATATGGGCTCCATATATTATTTGTATATTTTCTCCCCCTGTTTAAGATCTTGAATGTCTATCGATTAATTAATTTACTGACCATTAATTAATCAACATCTAACTCCATGAGTAGTACCACTCAACCTTTTCATTATGCCAGACCAAGTCCACCTGTAGGGTTTACATGATGAACCTTATGAGCTCCTCAAGGGGACATCATCATCCTAATACATAGGACACGGTTTCCTCCTATAATCAACGGCACACCATATAAATAATATCATCTCCCAACTTACCGAGCCTATCGATTTAATCTATAAATATCGCCCATTGGTAAATGAAAGTGATGAATACTAAGTATATGTTCCCGTTATTATATCAGGATTAAGAGTATGTACAATATAATATTTGAGGTCCGATTCGATTATGTAGTCAGCAATAAATTGAATCACCTCTAAGTCGGTCCTGCTCAATACATACAAAGTGCACTAGTGTGATTTTATGGTCAAGACAAACCAATACCTAATCACACTACAACTATTCTGATGGTTTGTCCAAAGTCATCTCGGTTGTGAGCCTTTATTTATACTTTTCAAGGAGCCGATAGAATAATCTCCCGTGTGACACCACACACCATGTTATCTACAATGTAAATTATTAGACAATATGCATAACCATAAAAATATGCAAACAATTATCATGTGATTCTTATTTCAAAATAAAGATGTTCATACAAAAGATAGACTTTTCAGTATACATCCCAATATTATGTACGACTAATGTGCATATAGATCCAAGAACATGGTTGGAGATGTCAAATAAAACATAATTTAAACTAGTTTTATCATATTTTGAAAAACGGTTTTCAAGTGGAACACAAAAGTGATACAAAGTTTGAAAAAACATTAGAACTTTTGTTAGTTTCTAAGTTTGTATCAATCATGAAATATGGAAAACATATATTTTTCAAATTATTTTTCCTTGATAAATAATGATTTCAGAAATGTGTACACAAAATTTCATAATTTTTCAAGGTTTTTATAATTTCTAACGCATTTATGAAAATAGGCTAAAAAGGCTGAATTCGAATTTCAGACATATTAGTCGACTGCGTCAGAAACCAGTCGACTGATACACTGTTTTTTCTAAAAAATAGCTTTATTTCCTGGTGTTTAGTGTATTTTTGATGTCCTAAAACTATGACATGATAATCTTCATTATAAAGAAGTTTTTAGGACTGTTTGATGGAAAGTTTTAGGGGGAGTTTCGTCATATAAATCTTTTCTTTCCCTTAACTTATATTGTTGGTGCAAGTTAGGATTTAATCTAATATTTTGATAGACTTTGCTCCACATGTCTGTCATTCATCATAAACCATATCTTGGATTAAGGGGGAGCTTAACTTCAACTCCTTCATGCAAATTTTTGTATTCTTCTCTTTTTGATGTATATCAAAGGGGGAGAAGGAAAGTTTAAGTTAGAATTCATATTGAAAATATGATGGATATATGATTATTTGCACGAATGTCTAAAGATAGAATTCATATTAGATATATGATTCTGTGCATGTTTTAAAGACCTATACACGTTTTAAAGACCTAACTTAAATAATTGCCAAACATCAAAAATAGAGAGATTGTTGGTGCAACAAAGCCCAAAGCATTTATATGTTTTGATGTTAGGATAATGATCTAAGTTAGGCAATGCTTTGTGATCTAATTGTGAACGTGTTTAAGTGACAGGAAAATCCAAGTATGAATACTTGGTAAAGACAAAGTCCAAGTGTGATCTTGGCAAAGAAAGTCAAAAGGAAAGTCTTGGCAGCATAAGTCCAAGCATGTAGTCTTGGCAGCGTAAAGTCCAATCATGTTTTGACAAAGGGAAACCCAAGACATGACAAAACCGAAGTAAGCTCTTGGAAGCAAAGTGCAAAGGATGAACAAGTTGTGGACTCAGAGGGATCCTGGAGGCGCAAGGCTTAAGGAAGAACTAGAAGGTTGAGTCTAGGTCTAGGGGGTAAATTCAAGTATGAAATATTCATATTTGATGAGTATCAGTCGACTGATACGATGTATCAATCGACTGTTAGGGCACTCGATCGAGCCGAAAAGTCGACAAACAAATGATCGCTCGTATTTCCAAGATCGATGTCGCGATCACCGATCGCTAATATCGGCAATACCGATCCGTCGATAACGGCATGCAATGGAGTCTCACTCGACTCCGCACGGCGATCACTTGACTAATCGCTTCATCACCAATCGATGAAGAAATCACCAACCGATCGTGCAACCGCTGAAATTGCGGACAGATCTCGGCGGATTTGCTTCGGCCGTGGTTATTAATCAAGGGCAGTAGCCAATCGATGTTATACATCAGTCGACTGATCGTGCTTCAACGGGAAAAACAACCCTCTCTCTATAAAAAGAGGACTGGTGGTGACTTTGAGGGCTAATGCCTACTTTCTGAACATCTTCTCAAGCCTCCACAATTTTTCCAAGCTTTCTACTGTTTTAATTTCGCTCCTCATTCCTAAACTTTATATTCATCCATTGTAAGAAGAGGATGGTTGTTTGTAAAAGAAAGCTTCTTAGTGAGATTGCTTAGGGTAGATCCACCTCAAGGATCTCCGTGGAGTAGGAGCGTTATCTCCGAACCACGTAAAGGATTTGTGTTAGCATTGTATATTAATTACCTTTATTATTGTTGTTTTTGTTTGTGCTTCCGCTAATCTTTTTATAGAAACGAAAACAAGCTATTCACCCCTCCTCTAGCATTCCAAACGATCCCCTACATGGGACATCATCATCCTAATATATAGGACACGATTTCCTCCCATAATCAACGATACACCATGTATATAATATCAAATCCCAACATACCGAGCCTATCGATTTAATCTATAAATCTCGCCCATTGGTAAATCAAAGAAATAAATACTAAGTAAATATGCCTATTATTATATCGGGATTTAGAGCATCGACACCATAATATCCGAGGTCAGATTCAATTATGTAGTCAGCAATAAATTGAATCACCTCTAAGTCGGTCCTGCTCATTACACACAAAGTGTACTAGTGTCATTCTATGGTCAAGACAAACCAATACCAAATCACACTACAACCATACCAATGGTTTGTCTAAAACTATTTCGGTTGTGGGCCTCTACTTATACTCTACAAGGAACTGATAACACGATCTTCCGTGTGACACCACACACAATGTTATCTACAATGTAATGTATTAGACAATATACATAACCATAAATATGAAAACAATGATCATGTGATTCTTATTTCAAAAATAAAGATGTTCATACAAAAGATAAACTTTTCAGTATACATCCCAACAATCTCCCACTTAAACTAAAAGACTATGATGTCCTCATACTTCCATACATCTGATTCTCATTCCCTCCACATGCCTATCAAAAGCTCTCACTGGAAGGGTCTTAGTGAAAGGATTTGTCAGGTTGTCCTCTGATTCAATCTTGGCTATAGCAATTTCTCCTCGCTTTACGATCTCTCGTATTAGGTGGTACTTGCGCTCTATGTGTTTACTTGCCTTATGGGCTCGTGGTTCCTTCGAGTTTGCAACTGCACCACTATTATCACAAAAAATTGTGATAGTTCTGCGCAAACCAAGAATCACATCCAAGTCCATCAAGAAGTTCCTAATCCATAAAACTTCTTTGGCCGCCTCAGAGGTTGCCACATACTCAGCTTCCATGGTGGAGTCCGCCACACATTTCTTCTTGACACTCCTCCATACAATGGCTCCACCTTCCAAAGTAAACACAAAACCCGAGGTAGACTTTCTGTTATCCCTATCTGATTGGAAGTCGAAATCTGTGTAACCCACCGGGAGTAATTGATTTGCGTGGTATACTAGCATATAATCCCTAGTCCTTCTCAGGTACTTCAATATGTGCTTTACCACCATCCAATGTCCCTGTCCTAGATTACTCTGACATCTTCTAACCATATATGCCCACAGCAAAGAAGATATCCGACCTCGTACATAACATAGCATACATGAGGCTTCCAACTACCGAAGCATAAGGATCCGCCTTCATCTCCTCTATCTCCATTGATGTTCTAGCACATATCTCTTTAGATAAAGGTACTCCATGCCTAAAAGGTAGAAAACCTTTCTTGGAGTTCTGCATGCTAAAATGAGTCAAAATGGTGTCTATGTATGAAGCTTGAGATAAGCACAACATCCTTTTCTTGCGATCTCTTATAACCTTGATCCCAAGGATGTGTCCCACTTCTCCCAAGTCCTTCATATCAAATTGTTTGGACAACCATACCCTTATGTCTGATAATACCTTGACATTGTTGCCAATTAACAAAATGTCATCTACGTATTGTACAAGAAATACCACTACATTTCTGTCACATCTCTTGTATACACAAGACTCATCCAGACTTTGAATAAATCCATAAGACTGGATAACCTCATCAAAGCGGATGTTTCAAGATCTTGAAGCTTGCTTCAATCCATAAATGGACCGATTAAGATTGTACACAAGATTCTCTTTTCCCTTTGCAATGAATCCCTCTGGTTGCTCCATATAGATGTTTTCCTCAAGACTTCTATTAAAGAAAGATGTCTTGACATCCATCTGTCACACCTCATAATCCATATGAGCAGCAATACATAAGAGAATCCGGATAGACTTAAGCATGGCCACCGGCGAAAAGGTCTCCTCATAATCGATACCCTCTTTCTGAGTATACCCTTTCGCAACAAGCTTTGCTTTGAATGTCTCAACCTTCCCATCTATTCCTCTCTTTCTTTTATAGATCCACTTGGATCCAATGGTTTTTACATCATTGGGTGGTTCTACTAGCTCCCAGACCTGATTTGAATCCATAGATTTTATCTTAGAATTCATTGCACTTTGCCAAGATGCCGCATCTTTATCTTGGATTGCCTCGTCATATGTCCAAGGATCAGATTCATGTTCGCTAGGGACCAAATCAGAAGATTCTCCCAAGAATATAAATCTATCAGGCTGTCTAACAACCCTCCCACTACGACGAGGTATCACCTGTGTATCCTCTGTGACATGCGGTGCAGTTACTTGTGGTATATCCTCTTGTACCGGTGGTATTCAAGTAGTGACTTTGCCTCTCAATTCCTCCAGAATAATCTTACTCATGGGCTTATGGTTCATCACATAGTCTTCCTCTTAAAATATGGCATTGATGCTAATGATTACCATTTGATCTCTAGTACTATAGAACAAACCACGTTTCATTCCTCTAGGATAGCCTATGAACATGCGCACTTCTATACGAGGTTCCAACTTACCAGCATCTGCCTACAACACATGTGCTGGACACCCCCAAATCCGAATATGTCTCAGACTAGGCTTTCGCCCAGTCCACAATTCGGTGGGAGTAGAAGGCACTGATTTAGATGGTACCAAGTTCAGAATATACACTACCGTATCAAGAGCATACCCCCATAAAGAATTTGATAACTCAGAATAACTCATCATCGATCTAACCATCTCTATAAGAGTCTTATTCCTTCGCTCTGCTACACTATTCTGCTGGGGTGTGCCAGGTGCATACAATTGGAATTGAATCTCATCCTCTGATAAGTAATTTCTAAACTCTCCCAAGAGCTACACAATGTTAGTGCTTATAAGCTCCACATATCTCCACAATGGTATGATATTGTCCACTTTGGGTCTAAGCCCTCATGGTTTTATTTTTGGGTTTTACCCAAAAGGCCTCAAACCAATGGAGATATCTTTTTTCTTATAAGCACATGATCTTTTCCATGTCTTACCAATGTGGGACTTTGATTGTATTCCCCATACTCCCAACAATCCCCCCCTCAAACGAAGGACCACATTGGGCCCCCCCTCAAGCCTATCCCTCCTCGAAGGATTTTCTCTGCTTGATGTCCGATCTTCAACCCACCAGGACTTCCTGCCAGTTGTTCGGTCCCCCCGACCCAACTAGACTTCCTTCCTAATGTCTGGTTCTCTTGATCCGGACGTGGGAGCTCAACTTCCTTCGTTCGAGGTTCATGGCTTGACATGGACCATGGCTCTGATACCAATTGTTAGTGCTTATAAGCTCCACATATCTCCACAATGGTATGATATTGTCCACTTTGGGTCTAAGCCCTCATGGTTTTATTTTTGGGTTTTACCCAAAAGGCCTCAAACCAATGGAGATATCTTTTTTCTTATAAGCACATGATCTTTTCCATGTCTTACCAATGTGGGACTTTGATTGTATTCCCCATACTCCCAACACACAACACCATGATTAGATCGTAGTATCTTGATACTTTTACCTTGACGTTTCTCCAAATGAGCCTTGAATTCTTTGAACCTATCAAAGCATTCAAACTTGCGGTCCATCAAGTTAATGTACTTATATCTTGAATAATCATCTATAAAAGAGACGAAATATTCAAAACCACCTCAAGCCTGGATAGACATAGGACCACACAAATCAGAATGAACCAATTCCAACACAAGTTTGGCTCTATACCCCTTTGCCTTAAAAGGTCTCTTGGTCATTTTACCTTCTAAGCAAGATTCGTAGGTTGGGAAATCTTCCACCACTAATGAACCCAAAGGTCCATTAGCTATCCACCTTTGAATTCTACTTAGGTTAATATGACCTAACCTTAGATGCCAAAGATATGGTTGGATCATTTTCAAAGGTTCTTTTCTCTTATTAGATTTAGAAGATGAGTTATTTACTTCTATTTGCATTGTGGGAGCTTTTGGTTCAAGGGTATATAAATTGCCTACCAACGCACCAGAACACATAATCTCCCTATTCCTTTTTATAATAACTCTTTCATTAAAAGAAAAAGAATATCCATCCAAAAACAATTTAGAAATTGAAATTAATTTTTTTTTAAATAAAGGTACATAAAGGCAATTTCTCAGAACCAAAGTTTTATTCCTATCAAAAGATAAATAAACATCTCCCCCTACAACAACCGCCACCTTCGTAGCATCACCCAAGTAAACGGTAATCTCTCCTTCAGCTAGACGTCTTATTTCCTGGAACCCCTACAGATTATTGCAGACATGATCAGTGACTCTCGTATCTACACACCATGTGCCAGTAGATAATACCGCTAAACATGTTTCAACGACCAGTCCAAAAGATATACCTTTGTTCTGCTTTCGGTTGGGGCAGTCCTTCTTCCAATGTCCAGTCTGCTTGCAAGTGAAGCACTTGCCTTTCGGCTTCTTCACTCCTCCCTGAGATCCTGCCGCCAACTTTGCTTCACCTTATTTCTTCTTTTTCTTGCCTTTCGGCTTAGAAATCAAACCTTCTGAGCAACCATGGCCTGAGCCTAAGCACTCTGACGAAAAAGCCCTCTGTCGCCTGGAGTTTTGTCAGAAGCTCCGCCAACGAATACAACCTCTTATTCATGTTGTAATTCAGGCGAAACTACTCAAAACTCCTAGGTAGAGATTGAAGAATTATATCGACCTTGGTTTCCCCATCGATCTCAGCTCCAAGGACTTCTAGCTCATTCAAATGAGCCATCATCTTGAGAACATGATCTCTCATGGATGTTCCCTCGACCATGGTAGTCATCATCAAGTTACTCATGGCTTCCTACCTTACGATTCGATTACGGTGTCCGAAAAGATCCTTGAGATTAAGCATCATGTCATAAGCAGTGGGCATGGGTTGATGCTGATGTTACAATACATTTGACATAGAAGCCAAAATGTTACACCGCGCCATCCCATCAGCCTTAATCCACTTTTTATAACTCTCTTTCTCCTTTTTCCCAGAATCATTTGTAGGCTTAGGAGGACACTCTTCGAAGAGTACATACTTGTAGTCCTCAGCAGTCAAGACAATATCAAGATTCCTTTTCTAATCAACATAATAGGATTCAGTAAGTTTATTCTCCATTTTTTTTTTTACAAGTGGTATCCAAGCATCGCCCGACTAGTCCACTTGGCGAACCGGCCCTGCCCCACAGCCTCCGAAGAGTCTCCACTGGCCCACAAGGTTAAATCAGGAAGACGCGCCACCAAGTCGCCGTGAGGGGTTTGACGCCAATCAGGGTCCGCACCCCACACCAATCCGCTGGTAAACAGGAACCCGCCTCCGCAACCCGCAACTCGCCTTCCGAATTCCCTCCGCAAGCTACAGCCGGCAGGGATCGAACCATGGCTTGCTCCAGGGACCCCCCAAGCTCTTACCGACGCGTCGTTGCCCTGGGGCAGTTTATTCTCCTTTTGTATCACAGCAAGTGGATTGAAATTCATTTTTGAAAAACCTAAGAATCACATAGATCAAAACATTAGATTTCAAAAAATTATTGATTCCTCAAACAATAAAATTTTAAAATCAACCAACACCTCAAAACACCGAGAATATCGTATGTCACGATAGTGTGGACATATACGAATTCTACATTTGTAAGAGGAGGTTTTACCCATTAATTTTATTATATTATCAACCTAACTTTTTGACAAATAAAATTAATAGTTGGTTCCTCTTAGGCCCTACAAATAAAAGCAATGACTCCGATGGGGAGGATATTCTTATTTGTATCTAAGGGTGCACCATTACTCGATACCAAGGTAATTATCTCGGATTATGTGCCTTCCGATGGAGAAGTACACACGCTCCTAAATAATTTCCTATAACCTTATTTGCCCCTGTGATCCACAAAACAAACTCAACCGATGGGGAGGAAGGCACTTAGAGCCGAGACACAAGTTTGTTTGCATCACATGTCAAATCATAATGGAGGCCATGAGAATTTAAAAAAATATTCCTCTCCCACTTAGTAATTTAAAATGAGGAATTTTCCTAGCACACGACATACATATCAATCAAGAAGCAATAAATATGAAAAAAAATATTTTCTAACTATTATGGCTTTTGTTCTCCAATATGCCTCCCGTCGTGTCGCCATCTCGTCCGCTCCTCCCTACGCCATCTATAAGCCATCCGGAGATCCGAGCCTAAAATAATTATTTTAATTTACATCCATCGATCCTATACTTCACGAAGAAGTGTACATGAAATCTAGATCGAAAATAAACTAAAATAAAAGAGTGGCTAAACAATGTCGTACTTAATTACAAAAATTAAATACTAGCCTCGTCAACCTCGAGGATTCAAATAATATTACAATTACACAGATCCAATCACATACACACACATATGACCATAATAGTTGGATCTTATGCTTGCAACCAAAAAGTTAGCCTATGCATATCCTACTATTATCCGACACACATAATATATGATAAGTTCATAAAAGTAACCGAATCCTAAACACACAAAATAGGAAACCGTGGCTCTGATACCACTTGAAGGTGGAACCGAAGCTTCGCCTCCCACCTCGGTTGCTCGTGATTGGCGATCCTATCTACGTCCCCAGATTAAAAAAAAATTAATCCTTGATGAAGACGGATTACCCAAGCGATCGATCCATCATTGTGCTATTCGATTCGAGTCGTCTATTGAATAAACTTGTTATTCAATCAACCTAACTCTTTTCCTCGATTAGCCGCGAAATAGATGATGTATGGATCGCTGATTTTTGTGTTTATCTGTGGGGTCCAAGTAAATTAGCCACATGCAATTACATACATAATACAAAAGGAACAAAAGGAAACAAAAACAAGAATTATACCTCTTGTTTACGTCTTGGTCTTCTATTGTATGTCCTATCCTCCTCTTAGACATTGTGTGGGCAAGGATCCTCCAAGAGATGAAGCTTCCTAGATCACGTTCCTCCCTTCCTTGCTCACTCCGAATAAAGGGAAGAAGAAAAGCACCCTTCTTCTCCTTACTTGCGCCAACCACCAAAGATCCTTGAAACAAAAATCTAAGTTGCCGCCAGAGCCCTTGCCCTCCTTTCAATCTCCACCGTTGGATCTAGGCTTTCATGAGATATTTATATTAGGCTATAATAGGGACCATTAGGAGGAGTCGGATCTTGGCCACCCAATGGATCCGAACCACATAAACTCCATCCATTAATGATGATCCATTCCACTAGAGGATTATCATTGATCTACCTCACCAACCCCCATAAATAAATATGGGCTTCATATATTAATTGTACAAATATCTCCCCGTGTTTAAGATATTAAATGTCTGTCAATTAATTAATTTACTGCAATTAATTAATCGACATCTAACTCTATGAGTAGTACCACTCAACCTTATCATCATGCCAGACCATGTCCACCTGCACGGTTTACATGATGATCCTTATGAGCTCCTCAAGGGGACATCATCATCCTAATATATAGGACACAATTTCCTCTTATAATAAACGACACACCATGTAAATAATATCATTTTCCAACTTACCGAGCTTATCAATATAATCTATAAATCTCGCCCATTGGTAAATCAAAGAAATAAATATTAAGTACATGTACCCGTTATTATATCTGGATTAAGAGCATGTACACCATAATATCCGAGGTCCAATTCAATTATGTAGTCAACAATAAATTGAATCACCTCTAAGTTAGTCCTGCTCAATAAACACAAAGTGTACTAGTGTCATTCTATGGTAAAGACAAACCAATACCAAATCACACTACAACAATACCAATGGTTTGTCCAAAACCATCTCAGTTGTGAGCCTCTACTTATACTCTACAAGGAACTGATAACATGATCTTCCATGTGACACCACACACCATGTTATCTACAATGTAATATATCAGACAATATGCATAACCATAAATATGCAAACAATGATCATGTGATGCTTTATTTCAAAAATAAAGATGTTCATACAAAAGATAGACTTCTCAGTATACATCCCAACATAAAGGGCAAGATGACCAAGTTATCTTTTACTGGAAAAGGTGAACCGGTGATAGAGTTGCTTGGTCTAACACATACTTATGTATGCGGACCTATGTCAACTCAAGCACTAGGAGGCTATAACTACTTCATTACCTTCACCGATAATCACTCACGGTTTGGGTATGTGTTCTTGATGAAACACAAGTCTGAAGCCTTTGAAAGGTTGAAAGAATTTAGAAGTGAAGTAGAGAAACAACTTGGCAAGAGTATTAAAATACTTCGATCAGATTGAGTTGGTGAATACTTGAGTCAAGAGTTTCTAGATTATCTTAGGAACAATGGTATATTGTCCCAATGGACTCCGCCGTATACACCATAGCATAATAGTGTATCTGAGAGGCGAAACCAGACTTTGTTAGACATGGTCAGGTCTATGATGAATCACGCAAATCTTCCCAAGTCCTTTTGGGCTATGCACTTCAGACAACTATTTACTTGCTAAATAGAGTCCCGACAAAGGTAGTCTCTACTACTCTATATGAGATATGGGCTAGTAAGAAACCTCATTTATCTAACTTGAAGATATGGTGTTGTTCTGCTTTTATGAAGCGGACTATGTCAAACAAATTGGATGCTAAGTCTGATAAATGACTATTTTTTGGGTATCCTAAGAAATGAGGGGTTACTGATATGAAACCCACCAATAATTGTGATGGAACCCGAGGCAAAGATGGATAGAACCCCATGATTAAAAGGACAAGAGTTGGAGCCTTTACCCGCAACCAAGGCTGGCACGAACAAAGACTACGAAAGAAGGAAATGCCACACCAAGAAGGTTATAAGTTTCAGTTGAACGCCACGAGATAGACTTGATAAGTTTAGAAGTTCGTTCAAGAAGCAAGAGAACACAAAATCCTCACAAGGATGTTTACTCAAAACCAAGTTATCACAAATTCAGAATTCTCTCCCTTATATAATGGGAGCAAGCAAGTAAAAGACCTACATGCATGCATGCAAACAATTAAGAGTACCAATGTTGATTGCAAGCAATTTGACACTTAGAAACCCAAAAAAAACTCCAAGTCTCCATACTTTGCATGTGTGCAATTAAATAACTTTGAAAATAAAAATCCCAAGTTTCCATACTCCAAGTCTCCATACTTCTTTACTTCCTTTTCCACCATCATGCAAAGCTGCATCATGGTGGGATAAGATTGAACACATGGTTTAAGCCTTGATCGGTACTCCGATTTTGTTGGATCGAAGCGGATCGCTAGAGGGGGGGGGTGAATAGCGATAGAAACTTTTCTTTGAATTCGTTCGGTAAATCACGAGTAGACACAGCGGAAGATAAATCTAAAATAGAAGAGGCAATGGGTTTTTTACTTGGTTCATATCCGAAGGCTACTACTCCAAGGCCCTAATGGTCCTAGACCGTGTACGGAGGGCAATTCACTAAAACACTCCTCCTCGTTGGAGGTAGGAGTTTTACGATTACAAAAACCTTCGAAGCACAAGATAGAGAGACAAACCCTCTCTTCTATTAAAATAAAATGCAATGGTAGAAAGCCTCGATTAACAAACGAATTATCAGATTAAAAGAAATGACAAAACAAGATTATACCAACAACTCGAAGATAGGACTTAAACTAGGGTTGTTGGCAGCACTTCGTTGTCGTAGAGTTATCGGAGAGTCGCAGTGTTGTGGAGCCTTTTGAGCACTTAGAATTGATGAGAAAACCCTAGGTTAGGACCTCCTTTTATAGCCTTTGAGCCCCATTTTGAGAGGAACCCTAGCCAATCATATTTGAGCACCACTCCCCTTGAATTTTGGTGATAAACCTTGACTCCTCGAAGCTGATCCTTTGACCATCAGTCGACTGATGGCCATCATCCCGATCGATGGCGTGATCGCGAGTGTCGACCTTTGATAGTCGATCGATTGACGGCAATGAGTCCTCTGTCGGCAATGACTGATGCTAGCTGCAAGGCAAAGTTAGCTTAAGAAATACATTATTTTGACGGCCTCTGATCATCCGATCTCGACCTAGACCATCTATAGGATGTCTTTGGTCGGATCTACGCTTAAGGTCATCCCCGTAAAGAGGATACGACCTCAGTTACGCTCGCATACACGAGCTTACCTTGATACTTACGTGTTGCGTTTGCTTCTGGCCTTCCACTCGATTCCTTCGGCTCCCTCCTAAGTCACTCGAGTGTCGCCCGACCACAGCGGCTTCCTCCGGGTGTCGCTAGCCTTCATCTCCAGCTATAACAATCTTCTGCACACTCGATTCAGCTCGTGAGATAACGACATGATTTTAACTTTGTATCGTTTGCTATAATCAAAACTCAGGTTCGACTTAGGTGCCTACTGCACCAACAATCTCCCCCTTTTTTATTTATGGCAAACCCACATACAAAGTTAAGTAAATAGCAAGCATGAAGAATAATGTGCATTAGAAACAAACATGAAATAAAGAAGATTAAGTTGGAGTAGTAAGGATTTTCTTCAAGTACTCCCCCTTGAGGAAACCTCCCCCTTGACCGAGGGTGAGTCTTGAAGAAAGACCTTAATCCTCCCCCTTGAGGATTGCTTTAAGTAATTACTTAAAGTTGGCCTTAGTAAAACGTTTAAGTTAAGATTTCTTCTTAACTTGGCCCTTTATCCCCTTTAAGTAAAGCATTAAAAATGAGTAAAACGTTGATGGCACAAATAAGTTTAAGTTAAGAATTATCTTAACTTGGTCTTAATAAGTTTTCAAAACTTAAAGTTAACTTTTGGTTTAAATATAAAGTAAGAGTTAAGTTATATATAAAAAAATTTTGACCCCTTAACTTTGGCCTTTTTAAAAAAAAAATTGATCCCTTAACTTTGGCCTTTTTCTCCCCCTTTTTCCATATATCGAAAAGAGTGAGGGTGTGTGTGGAAAACAAAAATAAGTGTTAAATATAAAGTCCAAGCATGTTCCACATTATTTTGAAAATAATATAATGAAAATAAGTTCATCTATAAAATGTTCGACTCATATTTGGCTTGATTGATATGAAAGATCAACCAGTCCTGGTTAGAGTCGGTTAGTATGTATGATTATACTCCGTGGTTCATAGCGATGCACTAGCTCTACATCTCGAACTAGGAGTAAGGTCCTAACATCTCACGCCCATCTACGTGGCTAAGTACACAAACACATTAGTCCTATGTGTTGTGAGATGTATTGGCTCCTTAAATCTATAGGTGCATGATATCTAAGGTATGTCCTATACTAGTTCCATGAAAAATTAAAAGTAAGAAATAGTAGTAATATAATTTGTAA
Source organism: Wurfbainia villosa (assembly GCA_025175895.1). Taxonomy (NCBI): domain Eukaryota; kingdom Viridiplantae; phylum Streptophyta; class Magnoliopsida; order Zingiberales; family Zingiberaceae; genus Wurfbainia; species Wurfbainia villosa. The sequence goes on from CM045995.1 coordinate 33,749,050, forward strand.
AGTCCTATTCTACTACGCACATGTCCAGTTTTCGTCTTAATAGACTGAATTCGGCTTCGGGTAGGGGTTTAGTAAATAGGTCTGCCAAGTTAGACTTCGATTCGACGTATTCGAGTTGTATGGCTCCGTTGGTCACATGTTCTCGAATGAAATGGTGTTTGACCTCTATATGTTTAGTCCTAGAGTGACATATCAGATTCTTAGTAATGTTAATTGAACTAATGTTATCTACGTGGAGTTTTGTCTTGGTAAAGTCTAACTTAAAATCACGGAGAGTGTGCTTCATCCAAAGAAGCTGCATGACACACTCACCCATCGTGATGTATTCGACTTCGGTGGTAGATAAGGCAACACAGTGTTGCTTCCTACTGCACCAACTCACTAGACTCGAGCCGAGAAGTTGACAACAACCACTCATACTCTTTCTATCAAGCTTACTGCCGGCATAGTCCGAATCAGAGTAGCCGATTAGTTCGAACTCGGTAGATCTAGGGTACCAAATACCGACATTAAGTGTACCCTTTAGATATCTAAGGATATGCTTGACTAGAGTTAGGTGAGACTCCTTGGCACCGGTTTGGAACCTTGCGCACATACTTACTGCAAATAGAATATTAGGTCGGCTTGCGGTTAAGTAAAGGAGACTCCCTATTATGCTCCTATAGTATTTTAAATCAATTGAGTTTCTGATTAAATCTTCTTCTATATTCACATTAGTTGCCATTGGGGTATTAATAATTTTAGCGTCTTGCATTCCAAAGCGTTTAATTAATTCTCTAGTATATTTGCGTTGATGTAGGTATATTCCATCTTTAGTTTGTTTAATTTGTAGACCTAAGAAGAAACTTAACTCGCCTACTAAATTCATTTCAAATTCACTTTCCCTAAGTGAAATGAACTCATTTAGTAGGATTGAGTTGGTGGTTCCGAAAATAATATCATCTACGTAGATTTGGGCTATGAATATGTCTTTACCTAAGGTTTTTACGAAAAGGGTTGGGTCAACTACACCTTGGTTAAAGGATTTGGACTTAAGATAAATCGAAAGTCTTTCGTACCAAGCTCGCGGAGCTTGTTTAAGTCCATAAAGAGCTTTCTTTAATCTAAGGACATGATCCGGTTTGTCTAAACTTTCGAAACCGGGGGGTTGACTAACATAAACTTCTTCTTTAATGTATCCATTTAAGAATGCAGATTTCACATCCATTTGAAACAACTTAAATCCTCGATGTGCTGCATATGCTAATTGTGCTGCATATGCTAGTTGTAGGCATATGCTAATTCATCTACGTATTGTACAAGAAATACCACTACATTTTTGTCACATCTCTTGTATACACAAGACTCATCCAGACTTTGAATAAATCCATAAGACTGGATAACCTCATCAAAGCGGATGTTTCAAGATCTTGAAGCTTGCTTCAATCCATAAATGGACCGATTAAGATTGTACACAAGATTCTCTTTTCCCTTTGCAATGAATCCCTCTGGTTGCTCCATATAGATGTTTTCCTCAAGACTTCTATTAAAGAAAGATGTCTTGACATCCATCTGTCACACCTCATAATCCATATGAGCAGCAATACATAAGAGAATCCGGATAGACTTAAGCATGGCCACCGGCGAAAAGGTCTCCTCATAATCGATACCCTCTTTCTGAGTATACCCTTTCGCAACAAGCTTTGCTTTGAATGTCTCAACCTTCCCATCTATTCCTCTCTTTCTTTTATAGATCCACTTGGATCCAATGGTTTTTACATCATTGGGTGGATCTACTAGCTCCCAGACTTGATTTGAATCCATAGATTCTATCTCAGAATTCATTGCACTTTGCCAAGATACCACAACTTTTTCTTAGAATGCCTCGTCATATGTCCAGGGATCAGGTTCATGTTCGCTAGGGACCAAATCAGAAGATTCTCCCAAGAACATAAATCTATTAGGCTATCTAACAACCCTCCCACTACGACGAGGTATCACCTGTGTATCCTCTGTGACATGCGGTCTAGTTACTTGTGGTATATCCTCTTGTACCGGTGGTATTCAAGTAGTGACTTTGCCTCTCAATTCCTCCAGAATAATCTTACTCATGGGCTTATGGTTCATCACATAGTCTTCCTCTTAAAATATGGCATTGATGCTAATGATTACCATTTGATCTCTAGTACTATAGAACAAACCACGTTTCATTCCTCTAGGATAGCCTATGAACATGCGCACTTCTATACGAGGTTCCAACTTACCAGCATCTGCCTACAACACATGTGCTGGACACCCCCAAATCCGAATATGTCTCAGACTAGGCTTTCGCCCAGTCCACAATTCGGTGGGAGTAGAAGGCACTGATTTAGATGGTACCAAGTTCAGAATATACACTACCGTATCAAGAGCATACCCCCATAAAGAATTTGACAACTCAGAATAACTCATCATCGATCTAACCATCTCTATAAGAGTCTTATTCCTTCGCTCTGCTACACCATTCTGCTGGGGTGTGCCAGGTGCATACAATTGGAATTGAATCTCATCCTCTGATAAGTAATTTCTAAACTCTCCCAAGAGCTACACAACACCATGATTAGATCGTAGTATCTTGATACTTTTACCTTGACGTTTCTCCAAATGAGCCTTGAATTCTTTGAACCTATCAAAGCATTCAAACTTGCGGTCCATCAAGTTAATGTACTTATATCTTGAATAATCATCTATAAAAGAGACGAAATATTCAAAACTACCTCAAGCCTGGATAGACATAGGACCACACAAATCAGAATGAACCAATTCCAACACAACTTTGGCTCTATACCCCTTTGCCTTAAAAGGTCTCTTGGTCATTTTACCTTCTAAGCAAGATTCGTAGGTTGGGAAATCTTCCACCACTAATGAACCCAAAGGTCCATTAGCTATCCACCTTTGAATTCTACTTAGGTTAATATGACCTAACCTTAGATGCCAAAGATATGGTTGGATCATTTTCAAAGGTTCTTTTCTCTTATTAGATTTAGAAGATGAGTTATTTACTTCTATTTGCATTGTGGGAGCTTTTGGTTCAAGGGTATATAAATTGCCTACCAACGCACCAGAACACATAATCTCCCTATTCCTTTTTATAATAACTCTTTCATTAAAAGAAAAAGAATATCCATCCAAAAACAATTTAGAAATTGAAATTAATTTTTTTTAAAATAAAGGTACATAAAGGCAATTTCTCAGAACCAAAGTTTTATTCCTATCAAAAGATAAATAAACATCTCCCCCTACAACAACCGCCACCTTCGTAGCATCACCCAAGTAAACGGTAATCTCTCCTTCAGCTAGACGTCTTATTTCCTGGAACCCCTACAGATTATTGCAGACATGATCAGTGACTCTCGTATCTACACACCATGTGCCAGTAGATAATACCGCTAAACATGTTTCAACGACCAGTCCAAAAGATATACCTTTGTTCTGCTTTCGGTTGGGGCAGTCCTTCTTCCAATGTCCAGTCTGCTTGCAAGTGAAGCACTTGCCTTTCGGCTTCTTCACTCCTCCCTGAGATCCTGCCGCCAACTTTGCTTCACCTTATTTCTTCTTTTTCTTGCCTTTCGGCTTAGAAATCGAAACCTTCTGAGCAACCATGGCCTGAGCCTAAGCACTCTGACGAAAAAGCCCTCTGTCGCCTGGAGTTTTGTCAGAAGCTCCGCCAACGAATACAACCTCTTATTCATGTTGTAATTCAGGCGAAACTACTCAAAACTCCTAGGTAGAGATTGAAGAATTATATCGACCTTGGTTTCCCCATCGATCTCAGCTCCAAGGACTTCTAGCTCATTCAAATGAGCCATCATCTTGAGAACATGATCTCTCATGGATGTTCCCTCGACCATGGTAGTCATCATCAAGTTACTCATGGCTTCCTACCTTACAGTTCGATTCTGGTGTCCGAAAAGATCCTTGAGATTAAGCATCATGTCATAAGCAGTGGGCATGGGTTGATGCTGATGTTACAATACATTTGACATAGAAGCCAAAATGTTACACCGCGCCATCCCATCAGCCTTAATCCACTTTTTATAACTCTCTTTCTCCTTTTTCCCAGAATCATTTGTAGGCTTAGGAGGACACTCTTCGAAGAGTACATACTTGTAGTCCTCAGCAGTCAAGACAATATCAAGATTCCTTTTCTAATCAACATAATAGGATTCAGTAAGTTTATTCTCCAATTTTTTTTTACAAGTGGTATCCAAGCATCGCCCGACTAGTCCACTTGGCGAACCGGCCCTGCCCCACAGCCTCCGAAGAGTCTCCACTGGCCCACAAGGTTAAATCAGGAAGACGCGCCACCAAGTCGCCGTGAGGGGTTTGACGCCAATCAGGGTCCGCACCCCACACCAATCCGCTGGTAAACAGGAACCCGCCTCCGCAACCCGCAACTCGCCTTCCGAATTCCCTCCGCAAGCTACAGCCGGCAGGGATCGAACCATGGCTTGCTCCAGGGACCCCCCAAGCTCTTACCGACGCGTCGTTGCCCTGGGGCAGTTTATTCTCCTTTTGTATCACAGCAAGTGGATTGAAATTCATTTTTGAAAAACCTAAGAATCACATAGATCAAAACATTAGATTTCAAAAAATTATTGATTCCTCAAACAATAAAATTTTAAAATCAACCAACACCTCAAAACACCGAGAATATCGTATGTCACGATAGTGTGGACATATACGAATTCTACATTTGTAAGAGGAGGTTTTACCCATTAATTTTATTATATTATCAACCTAACTTTTTGACAAATAAAATTAATAGTTGGTTCCTCTTAGGCCCTACAAATAAAAGCAATGACTCCGATGGGGAGGATATTCTTATTTGTATCTAAGGGTGCACCATTACTCGATACCAAGGTAATTATCTCGGATTATGTGCCTTCCGATGGAGAAGTACACACGCTCCTAAATAATTTCCTATAACCTTATTTGCCCGTGTGATCCACAAAACAAACTCAACCGATGGGGAGGAAGGCACTTAGAGCCGAGACACAAGTTTGTTTGCATCACATGTCAAATCATAATGGAGGCCATGAGAATTTAAAAAAATATTCCTCTCCCACTTAGTAATTTAAAATGAGGAATTTTCCTAGCACACGACATACATATCAATCAAGAAGCAATAAATATGAAAAAAAATATTTTCTAACTATTATGGCTTTTGTTCTCCAATATGCCTCCCGTCGTGTCGCCATCTCGTCCGCTCCTCCCTACGCCATCTATAAGCCATCCGGAGATCCGAGCCGAAAATAATTATTTTAATTTACATCCATCGATCCTATACTTCACGAAGAAGTGTACATGAAATCTAGATCGAAAATAAACTAAAATAAAAGAGTGGCTAAACAATGTCGTACTTAATTACAAAAATTAAATACTAGCCTCGTCAACCTCGAGGATTCAAATAATATTACAATTACACAGATCCAATCACATACACACACATATGACCATAATAGTTGGATCTTATGCTTGCAACCAAAAAGTTAGCCTATGCATATCCTACTATTATCCGACACACATAATATATGATAAGTTCATAAAAGTAACCGAATCCTAAACACACAAAATAGGAAACCGTGGCTCTGATACCACTTGAAGGTGGAACCGAAGCTTCACCTCCCACCTCGGTTGCTCGTGATTGGCGATCCTATCTACGTCCCAAGATTAAAAAAAAATTAATCCTTGATGAAGACGGATTACCCAAGCGATCGATCCATCATTGTGCTATTCGATTCGAGTCGTCTATTGAATAAACTTGTTATTCAAGCAACCTAACTCTTTTCCTCAATTAGCCGCGAAATAGATGATGTATGGATCGCTGATTTTTGTGTTTATCTGTGGGGTCCAAGTAAATTAGCCACATGCAATTACATACATAATACAAAAGGAACAAAAGGAAACAAAAACAAGAATTATACCTCTTGTTTACGTCTTGGTCTTCTATTGTATGTCCTATCCTCCTCTTAGACATTGTGTGGGCAAGGATCCTCCAAGAGATGAAGCTTCCTAGATCACGTTCCTCCCTTCCTTGCTCACTCCGAATAAAGGGAAGAAGAAAAGCACCCTTCTTCTCCTTACTTGCGCCAAACACCAAAGATCCTTGAAACAAAAATCTTAGTTGCCGCCAGAGCCCTTGCCCTCCTTTCAATCTCCACCGTTGGATCTAGGCTTTCATGAGATATTTATATTAGGCTATAATAGGGACCATTAGGAGGAGTCGGATCTTGGCCACCCAATGGATCCGAACCACATAAACTCCATCCATTAATGATGATCCATTCCACTAGAGGATTATCATTGATCTACCTCACCAACCCCCATAAATAAATATGGGCTTCATATATTAATTGTACAAATATCTCCCCGTGTTTAAGATATCAAATGTCTGTCAATTAAATAATTTACTACAATTAATTAATCGACATCTAACTCTATGAGTAGTACCACTCAACCTTATCATCATGCCAGACCATGTCCACCTGCACGGTTTACATGATGATCCTTATGAGCTCCTCAAGGGGACATCATCATCCTAATATATAGGACACAATTTCCTCTTATAATAAATGACACACCATGTAAATAATATCATTTTCCAACTTACCGAGCTTATCAATATAATCTATAAATCTCGCCCATTGGTAAATCAAAGAAATAAATATTAAGTACATGTACCCGTTATTATATCTGGATTAAGAGCATGTACACCATAATATCCGAGGTCCAATTCAATTATGTAGTCAACAATAAATTGAATCATCTCTAAGTTAGTCCTGCTCAATAAACACAAAGTGTACTAGTGTCATTCTATGGTAAAGACAAACCAATACCAAATCACACTACAACAATACCAATGGTTTGTCCAAAACCATCTCAGTTGTGAGCCTCTACTTATACTCTACAAGGAACTGATAACATGATCTTCCATGTGACACCACACACCATGTTATCTACAATGTAATATATCAGACAATATGCATAACCATAAATATGCAAACAATGATCATGTGATGCTTTATTTCAAAAATAAAGATGTTCATACAAAAGATAGACTTCTCAGTATACATCCCAACATAAAGGGCAAGATGACCAAGTTATCTTTTACTGGAAAAGGTGAACCGGTGATAGAGTTGCTTGGTCTAACACATACTTATGTATGCGGACCTATGTCAACTCAAGCACTAGGAGGCTATAACTACTTCATTACCTTCACCGATAATCACTCACGGTTTGGGTATGTGTTCTTGATGAAACACAAGTCTGAAGCCTTTGAAAGGTTGAAAGAATATAGAAGTGAAGTAGAGAAACAACTTGGCAAGAGTATTAAAATACTTCGATCGGATTGAGTTGGTGAATACTTGAGTCAAGAGTTTCTAGATTATCTTAGGAACAATGGTATATTGTCCCAATGGACTCCGCCGTATACACCATAGCATAATAGTGTATCTGAGAGGCGAAACCAGACTTTGTTAGACATGGTCAGGTCTATGATGAATCACGCAAATCTTCCCAAGTCCTTTTGGGATATGCACTTCAGACAACTATTTACTTGCTAAATAAACAGAGTCAAAGGTAGTCTCTACTACTCTATATGAGATATGGGCTAGTAAGAAACCTCATTTATCTAACTTGAAGATATGGTGTTGTTCTGCTTTTATGAAGCGGACTATGTCAAACAAATTGGATGCTAAGTCTGATAAATGACTATTTTTTGGGTATCCTAAGAAATGAGGGGTTACTGATATGAAACCAACCAATAATTGTGATGGAACCCGAGGCAAAGATGGATAGAACCCCATGATTAAAAGGACAAGAGTTGGAGCCTTTACCCGCAACCAAGGCTGGCACGAACAAAGACTACGAAAGAAGGAAATGCCACACCAAGAAGGTTATAAGTTTCAGTTGAACGCCACGAGATAGACTTGATAAGTTTAGAAGTTCGTTCAAGAAGCAAGAGAACACAAAATCCTCACAAGGATGTTTACTCAAAACCAAGTTATCACAAATTCAGAATTCTCTCCCTTATATAATGGGAGCAAGCAAGTAAAAGACCTACATGCATGCATGCAAACAATTAAGAGTACCAATGTTGATTGCAAGCAATTTGACACTTAGAAACCCAAAAAAAACTCCAAGTCTCCATACTTTGCATGTGTGCAATTAAATAACTTTGAAAATAAAAATCCCAAGTTTCCATACTCCAAGTCTCCATACTTCTTTACTTCCTTTTCCACCATCATGCAAAGCTGCATCATGGTGGGATAAGATTGAACACATGGTTTAAGCCTTGATCGGTACTCCGATTTTGTTGGATCGAAGCGGATCGCTAGAGGGGGGGTGAATAGCGATAGAAACTTTTCTTTGAAATCGTTCGGTAAATCACGAGTAGACACAGCGGAGGATAAATATAAAATAGAAGAGGCAATGGGTTTTTTACTTGGTTCATAGCCGAAGGCTACTACTCCAAGGCCCTAATGGTCCTAGACCGTGTACGGAGGGCAATTCACTAAAACACTCCTCCTCATTGGAGGTAGGAGTTTTACGATTACAAAAACCATCGAAGCACAAGATAGAGAGACAAACCCTCTCTTCTATTAAAATAAAATGCAATGGTAGAAAGCCTCGATTAACAAACGAATTATCAGATTAAAAGAAATGACAAAACAAGATTATACCAACAACTCGAAGATAGGACTTAAACTAGGGTTGTTGGAAGCACTTCGTTGTCGTAGAGTTATCGGAGAGTCGCAGTGTTGTGGAGCCTTTTGAGCACTTAGAATTGATAAGAAAACCCTAGGTTAGGACCTCCTTTTATAGCCTTTGAGCCCCTTTTTGAGAGGAACCCTAGCCAATCATATTTGAGCACCACTCCCCTTGAATTTTGGTGATAAACCTTGACTCCTCGAAGCTGATCCTTTGACCATCAGTCGACTGATGGCCATCATCAGTCGACTGATGGCTGTATCAGTCGAGTGCTGACCTTTGATAGTCGACTGATTGACGACAGTCGAGTCCTCTAAGCTGGCAGTCGACTGATGCTAGCTGCAAGGCAAAGTTAGCTTAAGAAAAACATTATTTTGACGGCCTCTGATCATCCGATCTCGACCTAGACCATCTATAGGATGTCTTTGGTCGGATCTACGCTTAAGGTCATCCCCGTAAAGAGGATACGACCTCACTTACGCTCGCATACACGAGCTTACCTTGATACTTACGTGTTGCGTTTGCTTCTGGCCTTCCACTCGATTCCTTCGGCTCCCTCCTAAGTCACTCGAGTGTCGCCCGACCCTTCCTCCGCCTTCATCTCCAGCTATAACAATCTTCTGCACACTCGATTCAGCTCGTGAGATAACGACATGATTTTAACTTTGTATCGTTTGCTATAATCAAAACTCAGGTTCGACTTAGGTGCCTACTGCACCAACAATCTCCCCCTTTTTTATTTATGGCAAACCCACATACAAAGTTAAGTAAATAGCAAGCATGAAGAATAATGTGCATTAGAAACAAACAAGAAATAAAGAAGATTAAGTTGGAGTAGTAAGGATTTTCTTCAAGTACTCCCCCTTGAGGAAACCTCCCCCTTGACCGAGGGTGAGTCTTGAAGAAAGACCTTAATCCTCCCCCTTGAGGATTGCTTTAAGTAATTACTTAAAGTTGGCCTTAGTAAAACGTTTAAGTTAAGATTTCTTCTTAACTTGGCCCTTTCTCCCCTTTAAGTAAAGCATTAAAAATGAGTAAAACGTTGATGGCACAAATAAGTTTAAGTTAAGAATTATCTTAACTTGGTCTTAATAAGTTTTCAAAACTTAAAGTTAACTTTTGGTTTAAATATAAAGTAAGAGTTAAGTTATATATAAAAAAATTTTGACCCCTTAACTTTGGCCTTTTTAAAAAAAAAATTGATCCCTTAACTTTGGCCTTTTTCTCCCCCTTTTTCCATATATCGAAAAGAGTGAGGGTGTGTGTGGAAAACAAAAATAAGTGTTAAATATAAAGTCCAAGCATGTTCCACATTATTTTGAAAATAATATAATGAAAATAAGTTCATCTATAAAATGTTCGACTCATATTTGGCTTGATTGATATGAAAGATCAACCAGTCCTGGTTAGAGTCGGTTAGTATGTATGATTATACTCCGTGGTTCATAGCGATGCACTAGCTCTACATCTCGAACTAGGAGTAAGGTCCTAACATCTCACGCCCATCTACGTGGCTAAGTACACAAACACATTAGTCCTATGTGTTGTGAGATGTATTGGCTCCTTAAATCTATAGGTGCATGATATCTAAGGTATGTCCTATACTAGTTCCATGAAAAATTAAAAGTAAGAAATAGTAGTAATATAATTTGTAAAGTCCTATTCTACTACGCACATGTCCAGTTTTCGTCTTAATAGACTGAATTCGGCTTCGGGTAGGAGTTTAGTAAATAGGTCTGCCAAGTTAGACTTCGATTCGACGTATTCGAGTTGTATGGCTCCGTTGGTCACATGTTCTCGAATGAAATGGTGTTTGACCTCTATATGTTTAGTCCTAGAGTGACATATCAGATTCTTAGTAATGTTAATTGAACTAATGTTATCTACGTGGAGTTTTGTGTTGGTAAAGTCTAACTTAAAATCACGGAGAGTGTGCTTCATCCAAAGAAGCTGCATGACACACTCACCCATCGTGATGTATTCGACTTCGGTGGTAGATAAGGCAACACAGTGTTGCTTCCTACTGCACCAACTCACTAGACTCGAGCCGAGAAGTTGACAACAACCACTCATACTCTTTCTATCAAGCTTACTGCCGGCATAGTCCGAATCAGAGTAGCCGATTAGTTCGAACTCGGTAGATCTAGGGTACCAAATACCGACATTAAGTGTACCCTTTAGATATCTAAGGATACTCTTGACTAGAGTTAGGTGAGACTCCTTGGCACCGGTTTGGAACCTTGCATACATACTACCGCAAATAGAATATTAGGTCGCTTGCGGTTAAGTAAAGGAGACTCCCTATTATGCTCCTATAGTATTTTAAATCAATTGAGTTTCTGATTAAATCTTCTTCTATATTCACATTAGTTGCCATTGGGGTATTAATAATTTTAGCGTCTTGCATTCCAAAGCGTTTAATTAATTCTCTAGTATATTTGCGTTGATGTAGGTATATTCCATCTTTAGTTTGTTTAATTTGTAGACCTAAGAAGAAACTTAACTCGCCTACTAAATTCATTTCAAATTCACTTTCCCTAAGTGAAATGAACTCATTTAGTAGGATTGAGTTGGTGGTTCCGAAAATAATATCATCTACGTAGATTTGGGCTATGAATATGTCTTTACCTAAGGTTTTTACGAAAAGGGTTGGGTCAACTACACCTTGGTTAAAGGATTTGGACTTAAGATAAATCGAAAGTCTCTCGTACCAAGCTCGCGGAGCTTGTTTAAGTCCATAAAGAGCTTTCTTTAATCTAAGGACATGATCTGGTTTGTCTAAACTTTCGAAACCGGGGGGTTGACTAACATAAACTTCTTCTTTAATGTATCCATTTAAGAATGCAGATTTCACATCCATTTGAAACAACTTAAATCCTCGATGTGCTGCATATGCTAATTGTAACGCCCGTAAAATTCCTAGCAATTTTACAAGAATTTTTAGCTTGATGATCATGGGCTTTATGTGGGCCTTTTCAAAAAATAAAAGGAAATAAGCCAAAAAGGGGGTGCAAGGCCTAGGAATTGAACCCCAAACCTCTAGAGAAAGCCAAGCCTTATAGATGCACCCACTAACCAGAAGCCCAATAGGATTATATGATTAAGGAAGAGGGGGAAACTATAGATAAGTGGGACTAGGAGTAAATGAAGAGGCATGGAAAAGAAAAGAGGAATTTCTCTTCCTCCCCCGTTTATAAAGAAGAGGGAAGGTTGAATTTGGTCACTTCCTCTCTTCTTCTTCCTCTTCTCACCGAAAATCTTGAGCTCCCTCTCCATTTCCTCCATTGGCCGAACCTCCTTCAAGCAAGAAGCAAGGGCTAGGGTTGGTTCTTAGGTCATCTTCTCCACCCAAAACAAAGCGAAGGAAGTAAGTATACCTCACCTGCATACGAGTAGTTGCGATTGAATGTTTGAACAACCTGTATGTTATATTCGGCCAAGCATGTTTTAGTTTACCAATGAAGTTGAAATCTATGTTTAGGAAGGATATGATGATGCTAAGATGGGAAAAGAGGGTTGGTTAAAAAGCTAACCCTAGTTGATCCCTTATGTGTTTCGGCCACCTAGGAAATTAGGGTTAGGGTTTCATGAATGCCATGTTTTAATTGCTATAAGATGTAGTTAGGGTTTAAAAGGGATTAGGTCAAAAGTTAACCCTAGGAAACCCTATGGACCATTCGGCCAACATGGGTTTTTGGTGTTTTTGTTGAAGTTTACATCTTGCTTTACTTGCAAATGATGATGATAGCATGTTAGAGGGATTAGGATAAAGATCTAACCCCAAAGGTCTCCATGAACCATTCGGCCAAGTCATGGACTAGGGTCTAAATGAAGCTCCATGTTATGTTTATGCTAGGTTCTATAACTAGATGATGATGTTAGGGTTTTAAGTGGATTAGAACAAAAGCTAACCCTAATGAACCCTAAAGACCTATTCGGCCAAACCCTACTTTTAGGGTTTCAATGAAGTTCCATGCCATGTTTTTGTAACTAGATGATGATGTTAGGGGTTAAAGTGGATTAGGACAAAAGCTAACCCGAATGAACCCTAAGAACCATTCGGCCAATATGGATCTTGGTGTTTTATTGAAGTTTTATAGCTCGTTTTACTTGTAAGAAATGATGTTAACATGTTAGGGGGGTTGAGGATAAAGATCTAAACCCTAAAAAGCCTATAAGGGCCATTCGGCCACCTTTGAGTTTTTAGGTTACAATGAAGTTCATACCATGAATTTTATGGAATTTGTATGCATATGTATGTTACTTGAATTAGGTTAAAGGTCTAAACCCTAAAAAGCCTATAAGGGCCATTCGGCCACCTTTGATCTCCTTAGGTTACAATGAAGTTCATACCATGAAGTATGCTATGCTATGTTAATGAAATAAGCTATGTTGTTATGAAATGAAGTATGCTATGCTATGTTAATGAAATGAAGCATGATGTGTATGAAATGAAGTATGCTATGCTATGTTAATGAAATAAGCTATGTTGTTATGAAATGAAGTATGCTATGCTATGTGAATGAAATGAAGCATGATGTGTTATGAAATGAAGTATGCTATGCTATGTTAAAGAGATAAGCTATGTTGTAAAATAAGCATATAAGTATTTTACTTTCTGCATGGCTTGTACCAAGACCTTAACAAGGTCCAAAGAAGGGATGGGCTCCTAAGATGCCCTAGGTCGATGGAATAAGACTCGGGCCTAGGATGGGCTTCTATGTATGATTGCCCCTAGGTCGATGGAATAAGATTCGGGCCTAGTATGGGATGGGCTCCAAGATGCCTTAGGTCGATGGAGTAAGACTCGGGCCTAGGATGGGCTTCTACGCTATGACGATTGCCCCTAGGTCGATGGAATAAGACTCGGGCCTAGGAACCTATTAGGTTCGAGACTTGCTACCTCGGGCCTATTTAGGGATGCGCGCTATGATAATGAAGAAGTGGTACAATGTCGGGCCCAAATATGTTGAGATCTATATTTACGTACCTAACATATATGTTTTCAAAAGCATCTTGCATATGTATGCCATGATTGTTTACGTTACAAGTTATGTTAGATGATATGCCATAATGTTAAGTTACATGTTATGTTAGATGATATGCCATAATGTTAAGTTACATGTTATGTTAGATGATATGCCATAATGTTAAGTTACAAGTTATGTTAGATGATATGCCATGATGTTATGTTACATGTTATGTTAGATGATATGCCATGATTGTTTACGTTACATGTTATGCTAGATGATATGCCATAATGTTTAATGTTAAGTTACAAGTTATGTTAGATGATATGCCATGATGTTAAGTTACATGTTATGTTAGATGATATGCCATAATGTTTAAGTTACCTGTTATGCTAGATGATATGCCATAATGTTTAATGTTTAAGTTACCTGTTATGTTAGATGATATGTCATGATGTATAAGTTACATGTTATGTTCGATGGCACGCTATGATGTTAGGTTACTAAGTTACATATGATGCCATGTATGTTATGTTTATGTTACTTAAGCTACAAGTTAAGTTGATGATGCCATGTATGTTACATGATATATTGATTATATGTTATAAATGCTACAAGTCATGATTAATGATGATGCATGGTTTTTGTGAGTAGGACAGGATCTTACTAAGCCTATGTGCTTATAGTTTATTTTCCCTCGTACTGCAGATAAGGGTAAGGGATGGATAAACTAAAGGGAGCAGCAGGAGGGGTCAATGTGTGTGGTAGTGGCATGGTGGAGAAGATCCGTTAAGTCTACTTATACATGTATTACCGATAATGATGTTGTCTATGGATGTCCTTACTTATGTCTCCCTATGACGATGATGTTATGAACCTACTAAGCCTTAAGTATCTATGTATATATATGATGCATGCTTTATGTTGATAAGAAGAAGTAAAGAAGAAGTAAGAAGAAGTATCTATGCATGCTATGCTATGAAACATACTCTATGTTAAGAAGAAGTGTTAATGCATATTTATGTTTAAAAGAAAAAAAAAGGTATTTAGGTCTCAAGTCTTCCGCTGTAAGAAATAAGAAGTACATATATATAAAGTCTTCCGCTGTATGAAATGTATGTACGGTCGCGTCACGCGCCGCCTCTCCGGACATTTAGGGTCCCGGAAGGGCGGGCGTGACAGGTTGGTATCAGAGCGGATCTGCCTTTCCACTACACACACATCAAGCTCCAAATCCTGCTGCTCCAAGTAAGAACTCTATGTCTATACTCTAAATTTTGTTAATTTTGATCATGCATGATATGAAATATCTTTAGATTATTTAGTTCATGTATAATATAAAATGCCTCTAGCTTATTTATAAAATGCCTTTCCCTTATGCTTGATTCCTGTATGATAGGAAATGCTTCTAGCTTAAACATGCACGAAAATATGTATGATACCCTTATGATTGCTCATGTATGATATAAAATACCCTAAGCTTAAACTATGCATGAGAACATGAGTGATGCCTTAAGCTATGATGCCTTAAGCTTAAAACAACCTTATGCTAGCCTTAGTTTAATTACAAAAAAAAAAAAATATATATAATAATAAAATATCTATATATATAAATAGATAAATAAATAAATAAACAAATTTTGTTATGAAAATTTGATTTTTTCGTAATTAATTGTGTAAGGTCTATGTTAATCTGAATTGAATTAAGCCGGTTTAAATGCAGGTTTTGGTGTATCGACTTCATTTATTTCAATTTCGATGGCACAGACGATGACTACATGACCCTCGTGATGTGTCAAACCGATTAAGGGAAGCTATTGAAGAGATAGTCTATAAACCAGATGGTGGGGTCACCGGACACATGAGAAGGCTCGATGGTCTTTTTAGGAGACTCGAGCGGCAGGAGTTTCCGTTACTGGATAACTATAAGATCTGGACCTTGGTCCGCTCCCTGCCAAATGAGTTCATGGTAGTTGCACACCACGTGTGGGGCCGTTATGAAGGGCGGATAACCTATGCGGAGTTGTGCTGGGAACTGCTGGAGCACAGTGTTCAAGAGAAGCCTGTGGTAGAGAATCCGGTGGTAGCTGGCCTCGGGAGGAAGGAAGAAGGATCTCGCAACAAATAACTTATTGGCCAACCAAAGACCACCTCGTGAGGCTAAGGAAGATGGGACGAAAAATACGATCGCACTAGGGTTTGTCCTAGTGGGAGTCATAATGAATTATCTTCTCAAATAGTTGCTGTGGTTTAATTTGGCAATAAGGAATGTTATCTATTAACATTTCTCCTTATGATTGGAAAAGATGAATAAGAGATGTGAATAAGAGACGACAAGTCGTTTCTCTTTTTGAAATTGATGATGAGTTCATTGCATGGGATGTGTATGATATAGTTGAACAATGCTGGGTAGACTGGAACATAAAAAAAAAAAAAAAAAACGGGGAGTAATGAATTACGAGGTTGATCATCTCCTGATACTCGACTATGACGATAACACCGACGCTGCTTCGATGATATACCGAAAAGCAAGCACGTGACCCAAGCCTTGAGGATCAAACAACAAGAGGTCCTAGAGGAAAGGGGCGGCGGGTTTCGGATCTCGATAGTGAGTACTCTACCTCGAGGATCGCTTGTGTATTCCCGACAATCGAGTGCGGGAGGAGATATTTGAGAAGCTCACAAAACTCCTATGCGATGCATCCTGGAACCACCAAGATGTACCAAGATCTTAAGCGAAAGTTACGGTGGTTCGAATGAAAGAGATGTGGCTCGATATGTCGACTTGCCTAACGCCAAAGGGTTAAGGCGAGCACCAAAGACACGGAGGAACACTACGGTAGATCCAGATTCCGAATGGAAATGGGAGGACATTTCTATGGATTTCATCTCGGGATTGCCCAAGGCGACAAGCGATTACGATGCTATATGGGTGATTGTAGCAGATTGACTAAGTCCGCCCATTTCTTAGCAATCAAGATGACCTATTCAGCAAGCTGGCTCGATTATATGCTAGGAAATTATCGGACTACATGGAATTCCTAAGACCATCATTTGCGAGAGATGGTCGCTTTATCTCCCATTTACGGGAATGCGTTCGTAAGGCCTTAGGCACGGTTATTGTTCAAGATCGCCTTCCATCCCCAACGGACAGACAGACCAGAGAGTAAATCAATCTTGGAGGATATGTTAAGAGCACTGTACTGGATTTCAAAGTAGTAGTGTCAATACTTATGTGCGAGTCGCCTACAATAATAGCTACCAAGCTACCATTGGAATGGCACTCGAGCCCTATACGGGAGAAATGTAGATCTCCCATATCTTTGGCGAAGGTGGTGAAAAGAAGAGGATGGAACTCGACGGATTTCATCGACGACACCACCAAAGCTATACTGAAATATCCGCCAGAGAATTGAAACCGCCAGAGCCGGCAAAAGAGCTATGCGGATAAGAGGCGTAGACCGCTAGAATTCGAAGTTGGGGACCTAGTATTCCTCAAAGTAGCTCCCATGAAGGGAGTAATGAGGTTCGGAAGGAAGGGTAAACTGAGTCCACATTACGTGGGACCGTATCCGATATCGCAGAGGATTGGCAAGGTAGCTTACAAGCTAGAGCTGCCTCAAGAGATGTCGACTATTCACAACGTGTTTCATATCTCTGTGCTCAAGAAATGCATTTCCAGTACGGACCAAGTGATCGAGCCACAAACAGTACAAGTTCAAGAGGACCTGAGTATTGAAAGTCAGCCAATCCAAATATTAGACCGAGAAGTCAAGAGGCTAAGGAACAAAGAGGTGCCCTTAGTAAAGGTCCTGTGGCAGAATCAACGGTACGAGGAAGCTACCTGGGAACGCGAGGAGGACATGAAGCAGAAGTACCCACAATTGTTCTAAGTTTCGAGGACGAAACTTTTTAAAGGTATGAAGGATTGTAACGCCCGTAAAATTCCTAGCAATTTTACAAGAATTTTTAGCTTGATGATCATGGGCTTTATGTGGGCCTTTTCAAAAATAAAAGGAAATAAGCCAAAAAGGGGGTGCAAGGCCTAGGAATTGAACCCCAAACCTCTAGAGATAGCCAAGCCTTATAGATGCACCCACTAACCAGAAGCCCAATAGGATTATATGATTAAGGAAGTGGGGGAAACTATAGATAAGTGGGACTAGGAGTAAATGAAGAGGCATGGAAAAGAAAAGAGGAACTTCTCTTCCTCCCCCCTTTATAAAGAAGAGGGAAGGTTGAATTTGGTCACTTCCTCTCTTCTTCTTCCTCTTCTCACCGAAAATCTTGAGCTCCCTCTCCATTTCCTCCATTGGCCGAACCTCCTTCAAGCAAGAAGCAAGGGCTAGGGTTGGTTCTTAGGTCATCTTCTCCACCCAAAACAAAGCGAAGGAAGTAAGTATCCCTCACCTGCATACGAGTAGTTGCGATTGAATGTTTGAACAACCTGTATGTTATATTCGGCCAAGCATGTTTTAGTTTACCAATGAAGTTGAAATCTATGTTTAGGAAGGATATGATGATGCTAAGATGGGAAAAGAGGGTTGGTTAAAAAGCTAACCCTAGTTGAGCCCTTATGTGTTTCGGCCACCTAGGAAATTAGGGTTAGGGTTTCATGAATGCCATGTTTTAATTGCTATAAGATGTAGTTAGGGTTTAAAAGGGATTAGGTCAAAAGTTAACCCTAGGAAACCCTATGGACCATTCGGCCAACATGGGTTTTTGGTGTTTTTGTTGATGTTTACATCTTGCTTTACTTGCAAATGATGATGATAGCATGTTAGAGGGATTAGGATAAAGATCTAACCCCAAAGGTCTCCATGAACCATTCGGCCAAGTCATGGACTAGGGTCTAAATGAAGCTCCATGTTATGTTTATGCTAGGTTCTATAACTAGATGATGATGTTAGGGTTTTAAGTGGATTAGAACAAAAAATAACCCTAATGAACCCTAAAGACCTATTCGGCCAAACCATACTTTTAGGGTTTCAATGAAGTTCCATGCCATGTTTTTGTAACTAGATGATGATGTTAGGGGTTAAAGTGGATTAGGACAAAAGCTAACCCTAATGAACCCTAAGAACCATTCGGCCAATATGGATCTTGGTGTTTTATTGAAGTTTTATAGCTTGTTTTACTTGTAAGAAATTATGTTAACATGTTAGGGGGGTTGAGGATAAAGATCTAAACCCTAAAAAGCCTATAAGGGCCATTCGGCCACCTTTGAGTTTTTAGGTTACAATGAAGTTCATACCATGAATTTTATGGAATTTGTATGCATATGTATGTTACTTGAATTAGGTTAAAGGTCTAAACCCTAAAAAGCCTATAAGGGCCATTCGGCCACCTTTGATCTCCTTAGGTTACAATGAAGTTCATACCATGAAGTATGCTATGCTATGTTAATGAAATAAGCTATGTTGTTATGAAATGAAGTATGCTATGCTATGTTAATGAAATGAAGCATGATGTGTATGAAATGAAGTATGCTATGCTATGTTAATGAAATAAGCTATGTTGTTATGAAATGAAGTATGCTATGCTATGTGAATGAAATGAAGCATGATGTGTTATGAAATGAAGTATGCTATGCTATGTTAAAGAGATAAGCTATGTTGTAAAATAAGCATATAAGTATTTTACTTTCTGCATGGCTTGTACCAAGACCTTAACAAGGTCCAAAGAAGGGATGGGCTCCTAAGATGCCCTAGGTCGATGGAATAAGACTCGGGCCTAGGATGGGCTTCTATGTATGATTGCCCCTAGGTCGATGGAATAAGATTCGGGCCTAGTACGGGATGGGCTCCAAGATGCCTTAGGTCGATGGAGTAAGACTCGGGCCTAGGATGGGCTTCTACGCTATGACGATTGCCCCTAGGTCGATGGAATAAGACTCGGGCCTAGGAACCTATTAGGTTCGAGACTTGCTACCTCGGGCCTATTTAGGGATGCGCGCTATGATAATGAAGAAGTGGTACAATGCCGGGCCCAAATATGTTGAGATCTATATTTACGTACCTAACATATATGTTTTCAAAAGCATCTTGCATATGTATGCCATGATTGTTTACGTTACATGTTATGTTAGATGATATGCCATAATGTTAAGTTACATGTTATGTTAGATGATATGCCATAATGTTAAGTTACATGTTATGTTAGATGATATGCCATAATGTTAAGTTACAAGTTATGTTAGATGATATGCCATGATGTTAAGTTACATGTTATGTTAGATGATATGCCATGATTGTTTACGTTACATGTTATGCTAGATGATATGCCATAATGTTTAATGTTAAGTTACAAGTTATGTTAGATGATATGCCATGATGTTAAGTTACATGTTATGTTAGATGATATGCCATAATGTTTAAGTTACCTGTTATGCTAGATGATATGCCATAATGTTTAATGTTTAAGTTACCTATTATGTTAGATGATATGTCATGATGTATAAGTTACATGTTATGTTCGATGGCACGCTATGATGTTAGGTTACTAAGTTACATATGATGCCATGTATGTTATGTTTATGTTACTTAAGCTACAAGTTAAGTTGATGATGCCATGTATGTTACATGATATATTGATTATATGTTATAAATGCTACAAGTCATGATTAATGATGATGCATGGTTTTTGTGAGTAGGACAGGATCTTACTAAGCCTATGTGCTTATAGTTTATTTTCCTCAGTCGCAGATAAGAGTAAGGGATGGATAAACTAAAGGGAGCAGCAGGAGGGGTCAATGTGTGTGGTAGTGGCATGGTGGAGAAGATCCGTTAAGTCTACTTATACATGTATTACCTATAATGATGATGTCTATGGATGTCCTTACTTATGTCTCCCTATGACGATGATGTTATGAACCTACTAAGCCTTAAGTATCTATGTATATATATGATGCATGCTTTATGTTGATAAGAAGAAGTAAAGAAGAAGTAAGAAGAAGTATCTATGCATGCTATGCTATGAAACATACTCTATGTTAAGAAGAAGTGTTAATGCATATTTATGTTTAAAAGAAAAAAAGAAAAGGTATTTAGGTCTCAAGTCTTCCGCTGTAAGAAATAAGAAGTACATATATATAAAGTCTTCCGCTGTATGAAATGTATGTACGGTCGCATCACGCGCCGCCTCTCCGGACATTTAGGGTCCCGGAAGGGCGGGCGTGACACTAATAGCATTCGAATGGACTCTAATCTTGCTACTGGGGCATAGGTCTCGTCGTAATCTAAACCTTCGACTCGACTAAACCCTTTAGCAACTAGTCTAGCTTTATTTCTAACTACTTCACCTTTATCATCAATTTTATTTCTAAACACCCACCTTGTTCCAATGATTGTTTTATCTTTAGGTGGTGGTACTAATTCCCATACTTCGTTCCTAGTGAATTGAGCCAACTCTTCTTGCATTGCAATAATCCAATCGGGATCAAGAAGAGCTTGGTCAATAGTTTTGGGTTCAATTTTAGAAATCAAAGATATTTGACTAAGGTTTCTGTATGAGGCTCTAGTTCGAACTCCTAGACTTGGATCACCTATCACTTGGTCGATAGGATGATTCGTTTGGGTCCTAGTTCGATTTGGGTTTGAGTCTACAACTTGATCCATAGGATGGCTTGTTTGAGTTCTAGTTTGGTTGGAGTCATCTATCACTTGGTCGATAGAGTGACTTGGTTGACTTAGGTTAGGATTAACACTAGACCTGATCTCCAGATCAGAGTTAGGTCTAGTATGAGTCGGCTCGCTAATTGGGGTTGTCGGGGTTTTTGTATGTTCGTGTCCTTCATCAAATACTACATTGATAGTCTCCTCGACTCTAAGGGTGTCGTGGTTATATACTCTATAAGCTCTGCTTGTAGTCGAGTATCCTAGAAAGATTCCGGTCGTGGTTTTGGATGTAAATTTCCCTAGGTAATCCTTAGTGTTTAGGATATGTACCTTACATCCAAATACCCTAAAGTACTTGATGTTAGGTATTTTATTGTGATAAATCTCGTATGAGGTCTTAAGGTGCCTCTTTACCATAAGGATTCTATTTTGGACATAGCATGCCGTACTCAAGGCTTCTGCCCAAAACCTATCGGGTAGGTTATACTCATTTAACATTGTCCTAGCGGCTTCTTGTAGGGTTCTATTTTTGCGTTCTACTAGGCCATTTTGTTGTGGAGTTCTAGGGCAAGAGAACTCGTGGTGGTATCCATTTAGGTTACAGAATTCTGTAAACCTATGGTTTTCTAATTCACCACCATGATCAGTCCTAAGTCTTTTGATTTTAATGCTTTGTTGATTTTCTATTAACTTAAATAGATTGATTAATTGATCTAGGGTATCATTTTTGTGTTTGATGAACCTAACCCAAGTAAATCTAGAATAGTCATCAATTATGACTAAGCAGAATTTACTTCCGTTAAGTGACTTAGCTCCGTGTGAATCAAATAGATCCATGTGTAGGAGCTCAACCACACTTTTGGTTCGTTCTTGACTAGTTAGTTGATGTTGTGTCCTAGATTGTTTACCTTGTTGATAAGCATTACATATTTTATTATCCAAGTTATTGAGGTTAGGCAAACCTCTGACTAAATCACTCTGACTCATCTTGTGGATGAGTCTTGGGTGTGAGTGACCGAGTTGTCGGTGCCACAACCACGATTCCTCTTGCCGTGTCATAAGACACTTAGTTGAGGAGTTAGTTAAGTTGATAGTGTAAATGTTGTTATTTCTAGTCCCTTTAAGAATTGTTTTAGAGGTTTCGTTTGTATTAATTACGCATTCATTTTCTAGAAATATGAACTTATAGTTATTATCACACAATTAGCTTACACTAAATAAATTATATTGAAAATTTTCTACTAATAAAACATTTTGAATAATAAAATTTGAATTGAGCTCAATATCACCTGATCTGATGATTTTGAGTTTGCCATTATTTCCGAAGGCTACCGATCCTTGTCGTTTGAATCGAAGCTTTGAAAACTTGAGTTGATCCCCGATCATATGTCGGGAGCAACCACTGTCCAACATCCATTGATCCTACACGCAAGGTAGTTGGATCGGATATTGGATTTATTAAAAATTGGTTGAATATTATTAACCTAAATCATCTCACCCATGTCTACATGATCAAAACATGTTAATCCTATATGTTCTTGTGAGATGACTTCCAATTTTAGTTGAATTAAATTTAATGACTTAAACACTTGTCAACCTTGAGTTAGATTCGGATTTGACCTTGGGCTCATCAAGTCACCTTTTCAAGATCATGGCTTCCAGGTCGTGGCGAGGCACAGAGGCCTTCTTTGATCGGAACAACGACCACTTCCTTAGACAAAGCCATTTTCAAGAAAATAGAGACTTGACTCACCTAAGACCACTTCCTGGTCTAACTAGTCTAGGATACGGCGAGGTAGCTTCAGCTAGTTCCGCTCGGTCAAGTGCACCGAACTAGATACGCCTTATCTAGCCCGAATACACAAGACTCCGCTTTCCTAGCCTACTATCATCTCGTCCCGTCCTGGTACTATGTTATCAAGTATTGATGAGTTATAGTCCTATCTAACCATTCTAAAAAGAAAAATCAAACTAAATAAAAATTTAAGCATGCAATTTCTAAGTTAAGACACAAACAAATTTCGTACTAGCTCCCCCTGGACCGTTGAATCGATTCGGTCTCTCCACATAGTGGATTTGGTCCTTGGGAACCCAGTACTGGTTTGATCCTAAGTTTGAAATCAAGGTGGTCTTAGGGACCCATGCTTGGACACGTTTTCTGTAGGGATGTATACTTAAATGTCTATTTTTTTTGTATGAACATCTTTATTTTGAAATAAGAATCACATGATCATTGTTTGCATATTTTTATGGTTATGCAATATTGTATAATACGTTACATTGTAGATAACATGGTTTGTGGTGTCACACGGGAGATCATGTTATCGGCTCCTTGTAAAGTATAAGTAAAGGCTCACAACAGAGATGGCTTTGGACAAACCATCGGAATGGTTGTTGTGTGATTAGGTATTGGTTTGTCTTGACCATAGAATCACACTAGTGCACTTTGTGTGTATTGAGCAGGACCAATACAGAGGTGATTCGATTTATTATTGACTACATAATCGAATCGGACCTCAGATATTATTTAGTACATGCTCTTAATCCCGATATAATAACGGGCACATATACTTGGTACTCATCTCTTTGATTCACCAATGGGCGAGATTTATAGATTAAATCGATAGACTCGGTAAGTTGGGAGATGATATCATTTATATGGTGTTCCGTTGATTATAGGAGGAAACCGTGTCCTATATATTAGGATGATGATGTCCCCTTGAGGAGCTCATAAGGTTCATCATGTAAACCCTGCAGGTGGACTTTGTCCGGCATGATGAAAAGGTTGAGTGGTACTACTCAAGGAGTTAGATGTTGATTAATTAATGGTTAGTAAATTAATTAATCGACGGACATTCGAGATCTTAAACATGGGGAGAAAATGTACAAATAATATATGGAGCCCATATTATCATATGGGGGTTGGTGAGGAAGATCAATGATGGACCTTTAGTGGATTTGATCATCATTAGTGGATCGGACTTTATGTGGGCTTGATCCATGGGTGGCCAAGACCCAACTCCTCCTCATGGTCCCTAATGTAGCCTATTAACACCTCATGATGCTTAGATCCAAAGGATAAAAACAAATCTCGAGATCCAAAGGTAGAGATTAAATCTCTAGATCCGACGGTTGAGATTAAAACTCTAGATCCGACGGTTGAGATTAAATCCCTAGAACCAATGGATGAGATTAATTCATGGCTTATCCCTAACTCTATAAAAGGATGGCATGGAGTTGGCGTGGAGAATTTTTTTTTGAAGAGAGCTAGGGTTTTTGGAGTTGGCGGCAAGGTTAGGAATTAGAGTTTGGAGCTTGGGCGGCACCTATTAAGGAAACTCTTTCCTTAGTTGTTCTTCTTCCCCAAGCTGCCGGCGCCCATCTTCTTCCTTCCAGACCTTGGCCAGCGTCCAAAACAAGCCTTCTCCTTCTCCTTGGCCGGTGGAACAAAGGTTTAGGGTCTTCCCTTGGAGCTTTTGGCCGGCCACACCCAAAACTCCTTCTCTTTCCTTCTTTTGTTGGCCGGCGGCAAGGATACTCCTTGCTTCTTGTTGGCTGGTTTTAGGGAGGTAAATATCCTTGTTTCTATTCTTTCTCTTGCTTTGGAAGAGCAAGGAAGGAAGTGTTGCGATCTAGGAGCTTCAACTTTTGGTGGATCGTCGCCCACACGACGTCCAAAAGGAGGAAGGTCATACATTAGAAGACTAGGAGGTATACCTATTCTTCTTTCTCATTTATTCATTGCTTGTATTTATTTTTGATTTATGAGCATGTTATATTTCTGTAAATGGCTAAATAATACTTGGATCCCGAGTATAAACACAAAAACCGGCGATCCGGACATCGTCTATTCCGTGGCTACTCGTAGAATAGAGGATGGTCGCTTGAACAACTAGTTTGTTCAAGTGACCTCTCTAAATGAATAGCACGACGATGACTTGGTTGATTTGGGAATCCCTTTTGTCTAGGATTAAATTTTAATCCGGGGACATCGAAGGGATCACCATGGTCAAGCAACCGAGGCGAAGGGGAAGCGAAGTTTCCCCTCACAGATCAACCCCAACATTTGGTATCGGAGCCAAGGTTTCCGGTTTTGTGTGTTTAGGATTCGGTTAATTTTATGCACTTTTTCATATATTAAATGTGTTAGATAATAGTAGGATATGCGTAGTTTAACTCTTTGGTTGCAGGCATAAGATCCGACTATTATGGCATGTGTGTGTATGTGATTGTATGTGTGTAAATATTTATTTTGTTGAATCCTCGGGGTTGACGAGGCTAGTATTTAGTTTTTTTTTTGTAAATTAAATACGGCATTGTTTAGCCGCCCTTTATTTTATTTTACTTTCGATCTAGAATTCATGTACACTCTCTCGTGGAGTATAGGATCAATGGATGTAAATTAAAATAGGATTTAGTCTCGGCTCGGATCTCCGGATGGCTCGTACATGGCGTAGGAGGAGCGGACGAGATGGCGATGCGACGGGAGTCATATTGAAGACAAAAGCCATAATAGTTTGAAAATAATTTATTTTTCATATTTATTGCTTTATGTTTAATATGCATGTCGTAGGCTAGGAAAATTCCTCAATTTTAAATTACTAAGTGGGAGAGGGATAATTTTATAAATTCCCGCGGCCTCCATTACAATTTGACAAGTGATGCAAACAAACTTGCGCGTCGGCTCTGAGTGCCTTCCTCCCCATCGGATGAGTTTGTTTGCGGATCACTAGGTCAAATAATGGTTATAGGAAATTATCTAGGAGCGTGTGTACTTCCACAGCGGTAAGACACATAATCCGAAATAATTCCCTTAGTACCGTGTAATGGTGCACACTTAGATGCAGTTTTATTTGTAGGGCCAAAGAGGAACCAACTATTAATTTTATTTGTCAAAAAGTAAGGTTGACAAGATAATAAAATTAATGGGTTAAACGTCCTCTTACAAATGTAGAATTCGTATACGTCCACACTATCGTGGCATGCGATATTCTCAGTGTTTGAGGTGTTGGTTGATTTCAAAATTTTATTGTTTGAGGAATAAATAAATTTTATTGAAATCTACAGTAATAATAAGCATGTTGTGTGTGCTTGAAAATTCCTCATTTTCAATTTACTAAGTGGGAGAGGGATATTTTAATTAATTCCCGCGGCCTCCATTACAATTTGACATGTGATGCAACAAACTTGCGCGTCGGCTCTGAGTGCCTTCCTCCCCATCGGATGAGTTTGTTTGCGGATCACTAGGTCAAATAATGGTTATAGAAAATTATTTAGGAGCGTGTGTACTTCCCCATCGGTAAGGCACATAATCCAAAATAATTCCCTTAGTACCATGTAATGTTGCACACTTAGATGCAAATAAAAAGTATCCTCCCCATCGGAGTCACTGCTTTTATTTGTAGGGCCAAAGAGGAACCAACTATTAATTTTATTTGTCAAAAAGTAAGGTTGACAAGATAATAAAATTAATGGGTAAAACCTCCTCTTACAAATGTAGAATTCGTATACGTCCACACTATCGTGGCATGCGATATTCTCGGTGATTTGAGGTGTTGGTTGATTTCGAAATTTTATTGTTTGAGGAATCAATAATTTTTTGAAATCTAAAGTAATGATCTATGTGATTCATAGGATTTTCAAAATTGACTTTCAGTCCACTTATTTTGATACTAAAGGAAATAAACTTATTGTACCCAAATTATATTGATTGGAAATGAATCCAAATATTGTCTTATCTGCTAGTATGCACTCTTCGAAGAGTGTCCTCAAGCCATCATTGCTCAAAAGAGTTTCTACTTCTAAGCCGAAAGGCAAGAAGAAGAAGAAACAAGGTGAAGCAAAGATGGTGGGAGGATCTCAGGGAAGAGTGAAGAAGCCGAAAGGCAAGTACTTCACTTGCAAGCAGGATGGACATTGGAAGAAGGACTGTCCCAATCCAAAATAGAACATAGGTATATCTTTTGGACTAGTCATTGAAACATGATTAGCGGTGATATCTACCGGCACCTGGTGAGTGTTGGGATGTATACTGAAAGCCTAGCTCTTTTGTATGAACATCTTTATTTTTAAATAAGAATCACATGATCATTGTTTGCACGTTATATTTATATGTGTGCATATTGTCTAATATTTTACATTGTAGATAACATGGTGCTTGGGTGCGGCACAGAAGATCATGTTATCAGTCCCTTGTAGAATATAAGTAAAGGCTCACAACCAAGATGGTTTTGGACAAACCATTGGCATGGTTGTAGTGTAGCTTGGTATTGTTTTGTCTTGAACATAGAGTTACACTAGTACACCTCGGTGTATTGAGCAGGACCGACATAGAGGTGATTCAATTTGTTGCTGACTATATAATTGAATCGGACCTCGGATATTATGTTGTACATGCTATTAATCCCGATATAATAACGGACACATGTACTTAGTATTTATTTCTTTGATTTACCAGAGGGTGAGATTTCTATGGATTAAATCAATATGCTCGGTAAGTTGGGAAATGATATTATTTACATGGTGTGCCGTTGATTATAGGAGGAATCCGTGTCCTATGTATTAGGTTGATGATGTCCCCTTGAGGAGCTCATAAGGTTCATCATGTAAACCCTGCAGGTTGACTTAGTCAACATGATGATAAGGTTGAGTGGTACTACTCGAGGAGTTAGATGTTAATTAATTGATGGTCAATAAATCAATTAATTGTGGACGATTCGATGTCTTAAACACGGGGAGATGGATGTACAAATAATATATGGAGCCCATATTAATTTATGGGGTTGGTGAGGTAGTTCGATGATGATCCTCTAGTGGAATGGAACATCATTGATGGATCAAGTTTGTGTGGTTCCGATCCATCGGGTGGCCAAGACCCAACTCCTCCTCATGGTCCCTATCGTAGCCTAATATAAACCTCATGAAGTCTAGATCAAATGATGGAAAACAAATCTCTAGATCCGACGGTTAGGATTAAATCCCTAGAACCGACGGTTGAGATTAAATCTCTAGATCCGACGGTTAGGATTAAATCCCTAGAACCGACGGTTGAGATTAAATCTCTGGATCCGACGGTTGGGATTAAAACCCTAGAACCGACGGTTGAGATTAAATCTCTAAATCCGACGGTTGAGATTAAAACCCTAGAACCGACGGTGGAGATTAAACCAAGGCCTAAACCTAACTCTATATAAAAGGGAGAGGAAAGGTTGGATAAGTTGGGCGGCAAGATTATAGGAAGAAAAAGTTTACTAATTCCTTGCTACCCTTGGGCGGCAAGAAAATTGGGAATTAGTTCCTATATTTTTGGCTACCTCATCAATAACCAACTTTCTCCTAAGTTCTATAAATAGGGGCTTAGGCTTGGTTGGCTATGAAGATAGATGAAAAACCTAATTGAGACAAGGTTGCTTGGGCGGCAAGAAAAGGAGATTAGGGTTAGGGTTTGGTTGATAATGTTGGGCGGCAAGGCTTCTCCTTCTTCCAATTGTTGGCCGGCAACCCATCCTCCCTATTCCTCCTTGATTTGGCCGGCGCCCAAGTTTTACCTTTCCTTCTATGGCTTAGGTTGGATGGAATTAGGATGGCTTCCCTTGGGCGGCAACCAAAACCTAGATGGGATAGGATTGGGGTTGGGCGGCTAGGGTTAGGGTTTTGGGATTAGGTTGGGTTGCAACATGGAGATGAAGATCTTCTTCTTCTTCCTTCTAAGTGTTGGCCGGCCACTATCCATGTTCCCTATACCTTGGCTGGAGCTCGACCTATTCTCCTTCCCTTCATCCTTGGCCGGAAATTAGGAAAGCTTTGTCTAGGGTTTGGGCGGCAACAAGGAGGAGGATTGTTTTCCTTTCCTTTCTCCAAGTGTTGGCCGGCGCCCATACCCTTGGTGTTTCTCTTTCGGTTGGCTTCCATACTCCATTCCATCTTCTCTTTGGACCGGCGGCAAACATCATGCTTGGAGCTTGATGGTTGGTCCTAGATAAGAGATGAGTTTTGTTTCCATTTTGTTCTCTCTATTCTTGGGGCCGGTGGCATCAATCCTTTGTGGATTGGTGGTTGGCTCAAGCAAGAAGGGAAAGAGAGTTTTTCTTTCTTTGGATTGAAGAAGATCTAGGATGCTTCAACTTGTGGAGGATCTTCGCCCACACGAAGTCTACAAGGAGGTTAGGACATACGATAGAAGATCAAAAGGTATAAAAGTTTTATAACTTTTATTATTGTTCTTTGCATGTTCTTATTGATATGCTTGCTTATGTTCTTTATGTTAGCATATGTTGATTATACTAGTTTACATTTGCATGTATTTGTATAATCATGGACCCCGATAAGAAACACAAAAACCGGCGATCCGTCCGTCGTCTCTTCCACGGCTAACCGACTAGAAGAGTTGTGTTGCTTGAACAACTAGTTTGTTCAAGCGATCGCTCATGTCGTTAGCATGACGACGAATTGGTTGTGCTTAGGAAACTCATCCCATCCGGATTAGTTTTCATTAGTGAAAATTTTAATCTGGGGACATGGGAGCCTATGAGCATTCCGAGAAATAGCACGATTGCCAACAAATGGTATCAGAGCCACGGTTTCCGGTTTTGTGTGTTTTGGATTTGGTTACTTTTCATGCACTTATCATATATTGTGTATGTCGGATAATAGTAGGATGTGCGTAGGCTAACTTTTTGGTTGCAGGCATAAGATCCAACTATTATGGCTATATATGTGTGTATGTGATTGCATGTGTGTGTGATTGTATATTATTTGAATCCTCGGGGTTGACGAGGCTAAATTAGTATTTAATTTTTGTAATTGAATACGACATTGTTTAGCCACTCTGTATTTTATTTTACTTTCGATCTAGATTTCATGTACACTCCCTCGTGGAGTATAGGATCGATGGATGTAAAATAAAATAGGTTTTATTCTCGGCTCGGATCTCCGGTTGGTTCGTACATGGCGCAGAAGGAGCGGACGAGGTGGCGACACGACGAAACACATATTGGAGAACAATGCCATAATAGTTGGAAAAATTCTGATTTTTCCATATTTATTGCTGATTTGTTTTATATGCATGTTGTGTGTGCTTGAAAATTCCTCATTTGCAATTTACTAAGTGGGAGAGGGACATTTTAATTAATTCCCGCGGCCTCCATTACAATTTGACGTGTGATGCAACAAACTTGTGTGTCGGCTCTGAGTGCCTTCCTCCCTGAGGACGAGTTTGTTTGTGGATCACTAGGTCAAATAATGGTTATAGGAAATTATCTAGGAGCATGTGTACTTCCACAGAGGTAAGGCACATAATCCAAAATAATTCCCTTAGTATCGTGTAATGGTGCACACTTAGATGCAAATAAAAGTATCCTCCCCATAGGAGTCACTGCTTTTATTTGTAGGGCCAAATAGGAACCAACTATTAATTTTATTTGTCAAAAAGTAAGGATGACAAGATAATAAAATTAATGGGTAAAACCTCTTCTTACAAATGTAGAATTCGTATACGTCCACACAGAGTGGCATACGAAATTCTCGGTGTTTTGAGGTGTTGGTTGATTTCGAAATTTTATTGTTTTGAGGAATCAATAATATTTGAAATCTAAAGTAATGATCTATGTGATTCTTAGGATTTTCAAAATTGACTTTCAGTCCACTTACTGTGATACTAAAGGAAATAAACTTACTGTACCCAAATAATGTTGATTGGAAAAGAATCCAAATATTGTCTTATTTGCTAGGAAGTACAAGTATGCACTCTTCAAAGAGTGTCCTCAAGCCATCATTTCTCAAAAGGGTTTCTACTTCTAAGCCGAAAGGCAAGAAGAAGAAGAAACAAGGAGAAGCAAAGATGGTGGGAGGATCTCAGGGAAGAGTGAAGAAGCCGAAAGGCAAGTACTTCACTTACAAGCAGGATGGACATTGGAAGGAGGACTGTCCCAATTCAAAACAGAACAAAAGTATATCTTTTGGTCTAGTCGTTGTAACATGGTTAGCAGTGTTATCTACCGGCACCTGGTGTGTAGATACGAGAGCCACTAATCATGTCTGCAATACTTTGCAGGGGTTCCAGGAAACCCGACGACTAGCTAAAGGGGATATTACCATTTATTTGGGAAATGCCATGAAGATGGTGGCTATTGCATTGGGAGATGTTTTATCTTTTGAGAAAAATAAAGGTTTTTGGTTCTTAAGAATTTCCTTTATGTACCCTTATTTAGAAAGAATTGATTTCGGTTTCTAAATAGTTTTTGGATGGATAATCTATTTCTTTTCATGACAGATTTGTTATAAAAGGAATAGAGACATTATCTATTCAGGTACATAGATAGGAAATTTATAACTTGAACTACAAGCTCCCACGATGCAAATAGAAGTTAATAACTCATCTTCTAATTCCAATAAGAGAAAAAAACCTTCGAAGATGAACCAAACATATCTTTGGCTTCTTAGGCTTGGTCACATTAACCTAAGCAGAATTCAAAGGTTGATAGCTGATGGACCTTTGGGTTCATTAGTGGTGGAGGATCGCCCAACCTACGAATCTTGCTTGGAGGGTAAGATGACCAAGAGGCCTTTTTAAGGCCAAGGGGTATAGAGCTAAAGATTTGTTAGAAATGGTTCATTCTGATTTGTGAGGTCCTATGACTATCTAGGCAAGAGGTAATCTTGAATATTTCGTCTCTTTCATAGACGATTATTCAAGATATGGATGACACTACGATCTGATCGTGGTGGTGACAACATCTTGGGAGAGTTTAGGAACTACTTATCAGAGGTTGGGATTCAATCCCAATTGACTGCAACTGGCACACCCCAGCAGACCAGTGTAGCAGTACGAAGGAATAGGACTCTTATGGAGATGGTTAGATCGATGATGAGTTATTCTGACTTGTTTTGTAGTCCTAGAGATCAGAGGGTGATCGTTAACACGAATACCAGATTTCTAGAGGAAGACTATGTGATAAGCCACAAGCCCAAGAGTAAAATTGTTCTGGAGGAGTTAAAAGGGAAGTCACTTCTTTAGTACCACCGGTACAAGAGGATATACCACATGTCAACGCTGCGTGTCACGGAGGATACACAGATGATACCTGCGTCATAGTGGGAGGGTTGTGAGATACCTCTCGATTCATGTTTTTGGACAAATCTTCTGATTTGGTCCCTAGCAAACATGAACCTGATCCCTAGACATACGACGAGGCAATCCAAGATATAAATACAGCATCTTTGCAAAGTGCAATGAATACTGAGATTGAATCTATGGATTCAAGACAGGTCTGGGAGCTCTTATGCATAGCAACTCATGTGGATTATGAGGTGTGACAGATGGATGTCAAGACAGCATTCCTTAGTGGAAGTCTTGAGGAATCCATCTACATGAAGCGACCAGAGGGATTCATTGCTAAGGGCAAAGAGCGTATTGTATATAAGTTTAATCGGTCCGTTAATGGACTGAAGCAAGCTTTGAAGTCTTGGGACATCCGCTTTGAGGAAGTAAATCTAGTCTTATGGATTTATTCAAAGTTTGGATGGGTCTTGTGTATATCAGAGATGTGACGGAAATGTAGTGGTATTTTTGTACTATACGTAGATGACATTTTGGTGGTTGGCGACAAAATCGAAGTGTTATCAGACGTAATGGTATGGTCATCCAAACAGTATGATATGAAGGACTTGGGAGAAGTGGGTCACAACCTTGGGGATCAAGGTTGTTGTGCTTATCCCAAGCTTCATACATAGACATGGTTTTGGATCGTTTTAGCATACAAAACTCCAAGAAGGGTTTTCTACCCTTCAGGCATGGAGTTCCTTTATCTAAGCAGATGTGTCCTAGATCATCTGAGGAGATAGAGGAGATATAGGCAGTTCCTTATGCTTCGACGGTAGGAAGCCTAATGTATGCTATGTACGAGACCAGATATCTGCTTTGCCGTAGGCATGGTTAGTAGATATCAGAGTAATCCAGGACAGGGACATTGAACTGCGGTAAAGCATATATTGTAGTGCCTGAGAAGGACTAGGGATTATATGCTAGTTTACCGGGCATACCAATTACTCCCTGTGGGTTACACAGATTTTGATTTCCAATCTGATAGTGATAATAGTAAGTCTACCTTAGGGTTTGTGTTTACTTTGGGAGGTGGAGCCATAGTATGGAGGAGTGCCAAGCAGAAATACGTGGCGGACTCCACCATGGAAGCTGTGTATGTGGCAGCCTATGAGGCGGCCAAAGAAGCTGTATGGCTCAGGAACTTCCTGATGGACTTGGATGTGATTCCTAGTTTGCCCAAAACTATCACAATTTATTGTGATAATAATGGTGCAGTTGCAAACTCGAAGGAACCACGAGCCCATAAGGCTAGTAAACACATAGAGTGCAAGCACCACCTGATACGAGAAATCGTAAAGGAGGTAGAAGTAAGCTGTCGCCTAGATTGCATCAGAGGATGACCTGGTAGACCCTTTCACTAAGGCCCTTCTGGCAAGAGCTTTGATAGGCAAGTGGAGGGAAGGGGAATCAGATGTATGGCAGTATGATGACACCATAGTCTTTTAGTAAAAGTGGGAGATTGTTGGGATGTATACTGAAAGCCTAGATCTTTTGTATGAACATCTTTATTTTTAAATAAGAATCACATGATCATTGATTGCACGTTATATTTATATGTGTGCATATTGTCTAATATTTTACATTGTAGATAACATGGTGCTTGGGTGCGGCACAGAAGATCATGTTATCAGTCCCTTGTAGAATATAAGTAAAGGCTCACAACCAAGATGGTTTTGGACAAACCATTGGCATGGTTGTAGTGTAGCTTGGTATTGTTTTGTCTTGATCATAGAGTTACACTAGTAC
This sequence comes from Wurfbainia villosa, assembly GCA_025175895.1. NCBI lineage: Eukaryota > Viridiplantae > Streptophyta > Magnoliopsida > Zingiberales > Zingiberaceae > Wurfbainia > Wurfbainia villosa. The sequence goes on from CM045995.1 coordinate 33,783,213, forward strand.
ACCTCGGTGTATTGAGCAGGACCGACATAGAGGTGATTCAATTTGTTGTTGACTATATAATTGAATCGGACCTCGGATATTATGTTGTACATGCTCTTAATCCCGATATAATAACGGACATATGTACTTAGTATTTATTTCTTTGATTTACCAGAGGGGAAATGATATTATTTACATGGTGTGCCGTTGATTATAGGAGGAATCTGTGTCCTATGTATTAGGTTGATGATGTCCCCTTGAGGAGCTCATAAGGTTCATCATGTAAACCCTGCAGGTTGACTTAGTCAACATGATGATAAGGTTGAGTGGTACTACTCGAGGAGTTAGATGTTAATTAATTGATGGTCAGTAAATCAATTAATTGACAGACATTCGATGTCTTAAACATGGGGAGATGGATGTACAAATAATATATGGAGCCCATATTAATTTATGGGGTTGGTGAGGTAGTTCGATGATGATCCTCTAGTGGAATGGAACATCATTGATGGATCAAGTTTGTGTGGTTCCGATCCATCGGGTGGCCAAGACCCAACTCCTCCTCATGGTCCCTATCGTAGCCTAATATAAACCTCATGAAGTCTAGATCAAATGATGGAAAACAAATCTCTAGATCCGACGGTTAGGATTAAATCCCTAGAATCGACGGTTGAGATTAAATCTCTAGATCCGACGGTTAGGATTAAATCCCTAGAACCGACGGTTGAGATTAAATCTCTAGATCTGACGGTTAGGATTAAATCCCTAGAACCGACGGTTGAGATTAAATCTCTGGATCCGACGGTTGGGATTAAAACCCTAGAACCGACGGTTGAGATTAAATCTCTAAATCCGACGGTTGAGATTAAAACCCTAGGACCGACGGTGGAGATTAAACCAAGGCCTAAACCTAACTCTATATAAAAGGGAGAGGAAAGGTTGGATAAGTTGGGCGGCAAGATTATAGGAAGAAAAAGTTTACTAATTCCTTGCTACCCTTGGGCGGCAAGAAAATTGGGAATTAGTTCCTATATTTTTGGCTACCTCATCAATAACCAACTTTCTCCTAAGTTCTATAAATAGGGGCTTAGGCTTGGTTGGCTATGAAGATAGATGAAAAACCTAATTGAGACAAGGTTGCTTGGGCGGCAAGAAAAGGAGATTAGGGTTAGGGTTTGGTTGATAATGTTGGGCGGCAAGGCTTCTCCTTCTTCCAATTGTTGGCCGGCAACCCATCCTCCCTATTCCTCCTTGATTTGGCCGGCGCCCAAGTTTTACCTTTCCTTCTATGGCTTAGGTTGGATGGAATTAGGATGGCTTCCCTTGGGCGGCAACCAAAACCAAGATGGGATAGGATTGGGGTTGGGCGGCTAGGGTTAGGGTTTTGGGATTAGGTTGGGCGGCAACATGGAGATGAAGATCTTCTTCTTCTTCCTTCTATGTTTTGGCCGGCCACTATCCATGTTCCCTATACCTTGGCCGGAGCTCAACCTATTCTCCTTCCCTTCATCCTTGGCTGGAAATTAGGAAAGCTTTGTCTAGGGTTTGGGCGGCAACAAGGAGGAGGATTGTTTTCCTTTCCTTTCTCCAAGTGTTGGCCGGCGCCCATACCCTTGGTGTTTCTCTTTCGGTTGGCTTCCATACTCCATTCCATCTTCTCTTTGGACCGGCGGCAAATATCATGCTTGGATCTTGATGGTTGGTCCTAGATAAGAGATGAGTTTTGTTTCCATTTTGTTCTCTCTATTCTTGGGGCCGGCGGCATCAATCCTTTGTGGATTGGTGGTTGGCTCGAGCAAAAAGGGAAAGAGAGTTTTTCTTTCTTTGGATTGAAGAAGATCTAGGATGCTTCAACTTGTGGAGGATCTTCGCCCACACGAAGTCTACAAGGAGGTTAGGACATACGATAGAAGATCAAGAGGTATAAAAGTTTTATAACTTTTATTATTGTTCTTTGCATGTTCTTATTGATATGCTTGCTTATGTTCTTTATGTTAGCATATGTTGATTATACTAGTTTACATTTGCATGTATTTGTATAATCATGGACCCCGATAAGAAACACAAAAACCGACGATCCGTCCGTCGTCTCTTCCGCGGCTAACCGACTAGAAGAGTTGTGTTGCTTGAACAACTAGTTTGTTCAAGCGATCGCTCAAGTCGTTAGCACGACGACGAATTGGTTGTGCTTAGGAAACTCATCCCATCTGGATTAGTTTTCATTAGTGAAAATTTTAATCCGGGGACATGGGAGACTATGAGCATTCCGAGAAATAGCACGATTGCCAACAGTGAGTAGATACGGGAGCCACTAATCATGTCTGCAACAATTTGCAGGGGTTCCAGGAAACCCGATGACTAGTTGAAGGGGAGATTACCATTTACTTGGGCAATGCCATGATGGTGGCGGCTATTGCAGTGGGAGAAGTTTTATTTATCTCTTGAAAATAATAAAACTTTGGTTCTGGAAAATTCCCTTTATGTACCTTTATTTAGAAAGAATTTAGTTTCAGTTTCTAAATTATTATGGATGGATATTCTATTTCTTTTAATGACAGAGTTGTTATAAAAAGGAATAGGGAGAATATCTATTCAGGTACATTGAAAGGAAATTTGAACCAAAATCTCCCACGATGCAAATTGAAGTTAATAACTCATCTTCTAATTCCAATAAGAGAAAAGAACCTTCGAAGATGAACCAAATATATCTTTGGCTTCTTAGGCTTGGTCACATTAACCTAAGCAGAATTCAATGGTTGATAGCTGATGAACCTTTGGGTTCATTAGTGGTGGAGGATCTCCCAACCTACGAATCTTGCTTGGAGGGTAAGATGACCAAGAGGCCTTTTTAAGGTCAAGGGGTATAGAGCCAAAGATGTGTTATAAATGGTTCATTCTGATTTGTGTGGTCCTATGGCTATCTAGGCAAGAGGTAATCTTGAATATTTCGTCTCTTTTGTAGATGATTATTCAAGATGTGGATGACACTACGATCTGATCGTGGTGGTAACAACCTCTTGGGAGAGTTTAGGAACTACTTATCAGAGGTTGGGATTCAATCCCAATTAACTGCACCTGGCACACCCCAGTAGAACGGTGTAGCAGAGCGATGGAATAAGACTCTTATGGAGATGGTTAGATCGATGATGAGTTATTCTGACTTGTTTTATAGTCCTAGAGATCAGAGGGTGATCGTTAACACGAATACCAGATTTCTAGAGGAAGACTATGTGATAAGCCACAAGCCCAAAGGTAAAATTGTTCTGGAGTAGTTAAAAAGGGAAGTCACTTCTTTAGTACCACCGGTACAAGAGGACATACCACATGTCACTGCACCGCGTGTCACAGAGGATACACAGAAGATACCTCATCGTAGTGGGAGGGTTGTTAGACAACCTCTTAGATTCATGTTTTTGGACAAATCTTCTGATTTGGTCCCTAGCAAACATGAACCTGATCCCTAGACATACGACAAGGCAATCAAAGATATAAATACAGCATCTTTGCAAAGTGCAATGAATGCTGAGATTGAATCTATGGATTTAAATCAGGTCTGGGAGCTAGTAGAACCACCCGATGGTGTAAAAACCATTGGATGCAAGTGGATCTACAAGAGAAAAGAGGAATAGATGGGAAGGTTGAGACCTTCAAAGCAAGGCTTGTTGCGAAGGGGTATACTCAGAAAGAGGGTATCGATTATGAGGAGACCTTTTTGCCGGTAGCCATGCTTAAATCTATCCGGATTCTCTTATGCATAGCAGCTCATATGGATTATGAGGTGTGGCAGATGGATGTCAAGACAACTTTCCTTAATGGAAGTCTTGAGGAAAACATCTACATGAAGTAACCAGAGGGATTCATTGCTAAGGGAAAAGAGCATCTTGTATGTAAGCTTAATCGGTCCATTTATGGATTGAAGCAAGCTTCGAGATCTTGGAACATCCGGTTTGATGAAGTGATCCAGTCTTATGGATTTATTCAAAGTCCGGATGAGTCTTGTGTATACAAGAGATGTGACGGAAACGTAGTGGTATTTCTTGTACTATAAGTAGATGACATTTTGTTGATTGGCAATAATATCAAGGTGTTATCGAACGTAAGGGTATAGTTGTCCAAACAGTTTGATATGAAGGACTTAGGAGAGGTGGGACACATCCTTGGGATCAAGGTTATAAGGGATTGCAGGAAAAGGATGTTGTGCTTATCCTAAGCTTCATACATAGACACGATTATGGGGCGTTTTAGCATGCAGAACTCCAAGAAGGGTTTTCTACCTTTCAGGCATGGAGTTCTTTATCTAAGGAGATGTGTCCTAGATCATCTTAGGAGATAGAGGAGATGAAGGTGGTTCCTTATGCTTCTTCAATAGGAAGCCTCATGTATGCGATGCTCTGTACGAGACCAGATATTTGCTTTGCCGTGGGAATGGTCAGCAGATATCAGAGTAATCCAGGACAGGGAAATTGGACTGCGGTAAAGCATTTATTGAAGTACCTGAGAAGGACTAGGGACTATATGGTGGTTTACCGAGAAGACCAATTACTCCCTGTGGGTTACACGGATTCTGACTTCCAATCTGATAGGGATAACAGTAAGTCTACCTCAGGTTTTGTGTTTACTTTGGGAGGTGGAGCCATTGTATGGAGGAGTGTCAAGCAAAAGTGTGTGGCGGACTCCACCATGGAAGCTGAGTATGTGGCGGCCTCTGAGGCGGCCAAAGAAGCTGTATGGCTCAGGAACTTCCTGATGGACTTGGATGTGATTCCTGGTTTGCCCAGAACTATCACAATTTATTGTGATAATAGTGGTGCAGTTGCAAACTCGAAGGAACCACGAGCCCATAAGGCTAGTAAACACATAGAGCGCAAGTACCACCTAATACGAGAAATCGTAAAGAGAGGAGAAGTTGCTGTGGCCAAGATTGCATCGGAGGATAACCTGGCAGATCCTTTCACTAAGGGCCTTTCGGCGAGAGCTTTTGATAGGCATGTGGAGGGAATGGGGATCAGATGTATGGCACTTTGAGGACAGCATAGTCTTTTAGTATAAGTGGGAGATTGTAGGGATGTATACTTAAAAGTCTATTTTTTTGTATGAACATCTTTATTTTGAAATAAGAATCACATGATCATTGTTTGCATATTTTTATGGTTATGCAATATTGTCTAATACGTTACATTATAGATAACATGGTGTGTGGTGTCACACGGGAGATCATGTTATCGGCTCCTTGTAAAGTATAAGTAAAGGCTCACAACCGAGATGGCTTTTGACAAACCATCGGAATGGTTGTAGTGTGATTTGGTATTGGTTTGTCTTGACCATAGAATCACACTAGTGCACTTTGTGTGTATTGAGCAGGACCAATACAGAGGTGATTCGATTTATTGCTGACTACATAATCGAATCGTGTAACGCCCGTGAAATTCTAGCAATTTTACGAGAATTTTTGGCTTTATGATGATAGGCTTTATGTAGGCCTTTTTGGAGAAATAAAAGAAAATAAGCCAAAAAGAGATGCAAAGCCTAGGAATTGAACCCCCCACCTCTAGAGATAGCCAAGCCTTATAGATGCACCCACTAACCATGAGCCCAATAGAATCATATCATTAGAGGAAAAGGGGAACCTATAGATAAATGGGAGGAGGGTAAATGAAGAGGCTTGACAAAGAGAAGAGAAACTTCTCTTCCTCCCCTTTATAAAGAAGAGAGAAGTTCCACTTGGCCACTTCTTCTTTCCTTCTTCCTCTTCTCTTCATTCTCACCGAAACCTAAGCCCTTCTTCTTCTTCCTTTGGCCGAGAGCCCCTTGCAAGCTAGGAGAGAGCTAGGTGACTTCCATTAGGTCATCTCCTCAAGCAAAGCGAAGGAAGTAAGTTTCCCCCTCACCTGCAGTGTATTAGTTTGATAGGTTAGGTTGCTTGAAAGAAATATGAAATTGTAGCCTTATAAGTTTGCCAACTAAGTTGGTGGGCTAGGATTCATGAAAATGCTACTAAGGGAGGTTTGTATGGGTGGTATGTTTCAAGTAGATACCTTTAGGAGTCCAAAGTCCAAAGGGATGACCCTATATGGTTCGCCAACCCCAAGATTTTAGGGTTAGGGTTGCATGAACTTGATTCTAAAGTTATTTTGTTAGATGGTATTTTTGAAGTAATACATTTAAGTACCCACCATCCAAGATGATGCCCTTATAGGTTTTACCCTAGGTAACTAGGGTTAGGGTTGCATGAAAATATCCCTAATGGTGCTATGCTAGGTTATAATGCTCATGAATGAAGGTTAGGTGACAAGAACCCTAGTTGAGCCCTTATAGGTTTCGGCCACCCTAGGTAACTAGGGTTAGGGTTGCATGAAAATATCCCTAATGGTGCTATGCTAGGTTATAATGCTCATGAATGAAGGTTGGGTGACAAGAACCCTAGTTGAGCCCTTATAGGTTTCGGCCACCCTAGGTAACTAGGGTTAGGGTTGCATGAAAATATCCCTAAAGATGCTATGCTAGGGTGTAGTGCTCATGAATGAATATTAGGTGACAAGAACCCTAGTTGAGCCCTTATAGGTTTCGGCCACCCGAGGTAACTAGGGTTAGGGTTGCATGAAAATATCCCTATTGAGGCTATGCTAGGTTATAATGCTTTATGAATGAATTTTAGGGGACAAAACCTAAGCTTGAGCCCCTTACAAGATTCGGCCAACCAATGATTTTAGGGTTAGGGTTTCATGAAAACACCCCTATATGTAGTTGTGCTATGGGTATGTTTTTTTTAATATGACATGAACTATGGTTGTGTGATGAATATGTTACGATTCAATGCAACATGAAATTAGGCTATGTGATGAACATGTTTGATGATTTAATATGCCTTAAATAGGCCTAGGAAATAAGCTTCATGTTATGATGTAATGTGCCATGAAATATGCTTAGGTGATGAACATGTTGTGTGAATTAATATGCCATGTATATGTTTAGGGAATATGCTTCAAGTTTATGAATTAGTATGCCATGAAATTAGGCCATGTGATGAACATGTTTTATGATTCAATATGCCATGAATATGCCTAGGAAATGTGCTACATGTTTATGATGTAATGTGCCATGAATATTGTGATTTGCCTAGGTGAAGAACATGTTTTGTGATTTAATATGTCATGAATATGCTTAGGAAATATGCTTCATGTTTACGATGCAATGAAACATGCTTATGTGATGAACACGTTTATGCTTTAGGACCCCTTTAGGGTACTCTTACGTTATGAATGCATGTGTCCTTATGATAAGATAAGATGGAGATGCTTCCCTTTCAAGTAGGGATCAAGAGCTCTCCTTATGACAAGATAAGATGGAGATGCTTCCCTTTCAAGTAGGGATCAAGAGCTCTCCTTATGATATGATAAGATGGAGATGCTTCCCTTTCAAGTAGGGATCAAGAGCTCTCTTTATGACAAGATAAAATCAAGATGCTTCCCTTTTTGTGTTGGGGATCAAGAGCATTCTTTATATTATGACAATAAAAAGGAAAGAATTAAGTATTTTACTTTGCAAGAGGTTAAGTACCCGACCCGTCAGGTGGTCGTTAATCAAATCCATAGGGACACAAGAAGACGTAAGAGGTCTTGCCCTGGTAAGACGTAAGAGGTCTTGCTCTAGTAGGATCGTGGCTCGCTACTGACCTATTAGGGAACGCGCATTATGTGGTACTTAACCTGGGCCCCCCCCCCAAACAAGTTATGATGATATTGAAGTATTTATAAGTATATGTTTTGAAAAGAAAAGACTTTTATGATATTGTGTATGCTTATGTTAAATGCTCTGAATGCTTACGAACTAGGTTCTTTATGCATGCTAGATGTTATGAAGTTATGATGATATTGAAGTATTTATAAGTATATGTTTTGAAAAGAAAAGACTTTTATGATATTGTCTATGCTTATGTTAAATGCTCTGAATGCTTACGAACTAGGTTCTTTATGCATGCTAGATGTTATGAAGTTATGATGATATTGAAGTATTTATAAGTATATGTTTTGAAAAGAAAAGACTTTTATGATATTGTGTATGCTTATGTTAAATGCTCAATGCTTACTTAACTAGGTTCTTTATGCATGCTAGATGTTATGAAGTTATGATGATATTGAAGTATTTATAAGTATATGTTTTGAAAAGAAAAGACTTTTATGATATTGTGTATGCTTATGTTAAATGCTCTGAATGCTTATGAACTAGGTTCTTTATGCATGCTAGATGTTATGAAGTTATGATGATATTGAAGTATTTATAAGTATATGTTTTGAAAAGAAAAGACTTTTATGATATTGTGTATGCTTATGTTAAATGATCTGAATGCTTACGAACTAGGTTCTTTATGCATGCTAGATGTTATGAAGTTATGATGATATTGAAGTATTTATAAGTATAGGTTTTGAAAAGAAAAGACTTTTATGATATTGTGTGTGCTCATGTTAAATGCTCTGAATGCTTACGAACTAGGTTCTTTATGGATGCTAGATGTTATGAAGTTATGATGTTTAGAGTTAAGTCTAAGTATGTGGTGACTATGTACTTTATGCTAGTTTAGAATTTATGATGTGGTGAAGGTTAAGGGTAAGGTTAAGAATACTTGCGACTATGTTCCTTCTGCATGATTAGGGTTTATGTTATTACAAATGTTTATGTTCAAGTTAACCAAATGCTTATGATTACGTTCTTTCATGCATGCTTAGTTTATGCAGTTATAACGCTCATGTTCAAAGTATGCCCTGCTTAGATTAATTATGCTTAACCTGCTTATGAACAATTCTATGCCATGCTTAGTTCTTTTTGTAGTATTACCTGGATATGTTGTTGATTAGTGTTGCTATGAAATGCTTAGGTCATTTTCTATGCCAGCATGCTCATGTTCTAATAGTTTGATTAAATCGTGGCTTTTGTGAGTAGGCAAGGATCTTACTAAGCTATATGCTTATAGTTTATGTTGTCCATATACTGCAGATAAAGGAAGTCTGCACTAGAGGAAGTGGCAGGAGGGGCCATGTGCGTGTGTGATAGTGGCATGGTGGAAGAAGACCCTTCACTATCTGCTTATATTTATATGCTCTAAGAACAATTTAAGACATTGCTTCCGCTTATAAGACTTGTGTTTAATGAGTATCCCTTTATTTAAGAGGTTCGATATGTTAGAACTCATGAACGAATCCTTTCGTTATGAAATGAGATAAGATATGTGGTCATGCTAATGATGAATAAGATAGGTGATGCATGTGCCAAAGAAGGTTTCAGTTATGATAACCTGTTTAAGCATGTAGACTTTGAACGGATCCATATGTAGTATGCTAATAAAAAAAAATATATAGTCATAAAGTAGCGCCCCCCTGAGAGCAGATAAGGGCGGGCGCTACAGGTGGTATCAGAGCGGGTTCACCTTTCCACTATCACACATCAAGCCTCCATCCTGCTATTTCCAAGTAAGTAACTTTATGCATACTTGAGTTTCTTTTATAATGAAGAATGACTCCTATTTAGATAGAAATAATACCTCATCATGTTTTAGTAGATTGGAATCACACTTGTGATCTAGATAGAAATAATACCTCATCATGTTTTAGTAGATTGGAATCACACTTGTGATCTAGATAGAAATAATACCTTCTCATGTTTTAGTAGATTGGAATCTCACTTGTGATCTAGATAGAAATAATACCTTATCATGTTTTGGTAGATTGGAATCACACTTGTGATCTAGATAGAAATAATACCTCCTCATGTTTTAGTAGATTGGAATCACACTTGGAATCACACATATTTATAAAACCCTATTGAGACTCAAATATTAAGGATACCATACCTTGTTTATGATATGAGATATTAGATGCACGTATATGAGTAGAAATTATAATAACACCTTAATTAATTATTCATTTATCACTTAGATAACATGAACGGGAGACGTAGTGCTAGAGGGAATGACTCCGCACCCCCACCAGATTTGATGCATGTGGTTACCGAGCTACAGCGTCAGGTCACAGAGCAACAGCTGGTTATCAATGCTCTCACGAATCAACAAGGGAACCCTAGCACCACCCCAGGGACGCAGAACGTAACTCCTAACACGACCACTATGGTGCAAGCACCGCTAATCAATGCTGCCACTGGGGTCCGGCCCGAAGCCTATCTGATTCGATGGCAGGTGAAACGTAAAATTTCTCTTGCCGTGAACCATAGGATGCCCAAGCACAGTTCAAAGCAGTTGAAAGCATCGTGGAGCTACTGGATTGGCCCGAGCACGAAAGGATAAAATGTGCCTCGTTCTGTCTTTCCGGGGATGCCAGGATGTGGTGGGAGAGAGTCAAAGCGAAGAGACAAGTAAATCAAATGAGGTGGATAGACTTTGAATCGGAGTTCTTCGAGGAGTTCTTTCGCAGACGGATCACAAATAAGCACTACGATGAGTTTCGAGTTCGGCAAGGCGATCTATCGCTTAGTGAAGCTATGAAAAGGTTCAACCGGCCGCCTCGCCCCTGCGAGTTAGTCGATGCTCGAGAGGAGAGGATCAGACTCTCAAAATGTTGCGGGAGATAGCCCTCAATGTGGCCGGCGGAGTCAATCGACCCATCGCGAGGAGTTGTTCAAGAGTGCCTGTCACGAGCACTACCGAACAACATCGTCAGCCAGTAAGGCACGCAACCGAGAGCCGAAATCTCGAATACTACTGGAAGAGAGACCGCGTGGCAAGAAGAAACAAAGTGGAATGGCCCAAGAGGGGCCCAGAAACCGCCAAACCGGGTATCTGATCTACATGTGGGAAGAAGCATCCGGGAATGTCGTCGAGCACGAGGAAGTGTTACAACTGTGGGACGGAGGGGCACATAGCACCGAACCGCCTCTACCCGAGTTCGAGCACCGCCACAAGTGATGTCCAAGACTCGGAGCTCCTCCACACTTCACCAGATGCGACGATAGAAGGTCCTCAAATAAGTCAAGGAGACTGAAGCCCCGCCGGTTGGGACAAATGCCAGGGTGTTCTCCCTCACCAGAGAAGATGTAGCGAGTGCCTCGATGGTTGTCACAGGTCAGCTACTTATTTCCAGTCAATACGCTACTGTCTTGTTTGACACCGGGGCAACCCATTCATTCATCGCTACGCCTTTCATAAGAAAGATAGATAGGCATCCCAAGCTTTGGACTATGAATTTTTAACGCGTTACCTTCGGAGAGGTGATGCCATCCACCCATATTCTGCGCTACCGCACCAATTAGGCTCGCAGACAGGAGCTCTATGGTGACGATAGTCCTAGATATGTGGGACTATGATGTTATATTGGGCATGGACTTTCTGCACAAGTACGGTGCAATTGACCGAAAGTGCCGTAAACGGAGGGTAATCTTCCGACCCGAAGCAGAAGTTTCATTTGAATTTATCGGGGAGTCGAAGAAAGGAACAAAGAAGTTCTTATCGGCACTAAAGGCCCGAAAAATGTTAGAAGACGGATGCACCGGATTTCTCGCACATGTGGTGGATACCATATCAGCGAAGAACCAGAAGATAGAAGATGTCAGAGTGGTACGTGACCATCCGGAGGTGTTTCCTGATGACCTACCTGGGTTACTACCGATAGAATTGAGTTCGAGATCGAATTAATTCCGGAACTAATCCGATCTCCAAGGCACCCTACCAAATGGCGCCAACCGAGTTGAAGAACTACGAAACAACTACAGAGTTACTTGGCGAGGATTTATCCGTCCTAGTCACTCACCATGGGGAGCTCCAGTGTTGTTCATAAAGAAAAGAGATGGGTCTATGCGAATGTGTATAGACTACCGGGCACTGAACAACGTAACCATCAAGAATAGGTACCCCCTTCCCAGGATCGATGACTTGTTCGACCAGCTGAAGGGAGCTACTGTCTTTTCAAAGATCGATCTCAGATCTGGCTATCATCAAGTAAAAGTAAAGCCAGACGATATTCCGAAGACGACCTTCCGAACAAGATACGGACATTACGAGTTTGTAGTTATGCCCTTTGGCGTAACCAATGCTCCGGCAATGTTCATGGACTTGATGAATCGAGTATTCTCGGCCTTCCTCGACAAATTTGTGATCGTCTTCATCGACGATATTCTTATCTACTCGAGAGACCGAGAAGAGCATGCCGAACACCTGAAGACAGTACTACAGATTCTTCAGAAAGAGCGACTATATGCCATGTTCTCCAAATGTGAGTTCTGGCTCAATCAAGTGTCATTCTTGGGTCATGTCATCTCTAAAGATGGAATCATGGTGGACCCAATGAAGATTGAGGCTGTACGGAACTGGAATAGGCCAAGGAATGCGAGTGAAATCAGAAGTTTCCTCGGGCTAGCAGGCTATTACAGGAAGTTTGTAGAGGACTTCTCTAGAATTGTAGCCCCTATGACAGCCCTCACCAGAAAGGACAAGCAATACAAATGGACTGAGGACTGTGAGAGGAGTTTTACTGAATCAAAAGGAGATCGACGGCGCTCCCATCTCGACTCTCCCAAGATAATGGAAGCCGATATGTATAGTGACGCTTCCAAATCAGCTCGGAGTCAGACTTATGCAAAACGGCAAGGTCATCGCTACGCCTCTAGGACACTCAAAGAGCACGAAATAAATTATCCCGCCATGACTTAGAATCAAGCGGCGTGGTATTCGCTCTAAAAATATGGAGACACTACTTATACGGAGCTCGGTGCAGGATTTATACCGACCACCACACCGAGATATTTCTTTACCTGTAAAGACCTAAACATGAGACAACGCAGATGGCTTGAGCTAGTCAAAGATTATGATTGTGAGATATTCTATCACCCAGAAAGGCCAACAAGGTGGCGGATGCGCTTAGCGAAAGTCCGTGCCGCTTTGATGTCCTTATCGATGCTATCTCAACCCCGAAAGGGAAGTAATGAATTACGGAATAGAAATCATTTCCGGGCAACTTTCCACCATGACTATAACGCCGACGCTCGTATAAAGGGAAAGCAAGATGGTGATTCGTATATCCGAAGTTCAAACAAGAAGTACGAAGGAAGGAAGGGATAATGGACTCGCATCACCGACGGCGGATTATTATACTTCGGATCGCTTATGCATTCAAGCGATCCGGAGTTCTGGCAGAAGATACTCGAGGAATCCCATGGAACACCTTATACCATGCATCCGGATCTAATAAAATGTATCAGGACTTAAGGGATAAATTTTGGTGGTCCGGCATGAAAAGGGATGTGGCTCAAGACGCAACACCGACGACCGCCGTAAGGTGAAGGCGAGAACACCGTAAACCCGGGATTATAATACAGATTCCCGAGTGGAAATGGGAAGAAATTTCCATGGATTTCATCTCGGGATTACCCGACAAATGGTTACGATGCTATATGGGTAATCATAGACCGGGTTGACAAAGTCCGCCCATTTCGCAATCAAGATGACCTATTCTGGCTGAAAGCTCAATTATATGTCAAGGAAATTATCAAATTACATGGAGTGCCTAAGGCTATTATTTCTGGCCGGATGGCCGTTTACCTCCCATCTCTGGGAATGTGTTGAAGGCTCTTGGCACTAAGTTGAGATTCAAGATCGCTGCTTTCATCCTCGACCAACGGTCGACGGAAAGAGTGAACCAGTCTTTGGAAGATATCTTCTTGGGCACATGCTCTAGACTTTAAGGAGGTGTCGATATTTGTGCTGGCGAATTTGCTTACAACAATACTACCAGCTACCATTGGAATGGCACCCTATGAAGCTCTATACGGAGAAGATGCAGTCTCCTATCTGCTGGTACGAGGGTGGTGAAAGGAGGGAAATGGGTCTTCAGCCGATATTATTGACAATACCACCCGCTATACGAATATCCGTCGAGAATCAAACCGCCAGAGCCGACAAAAGAGCTATGCGGATATGCGGCGAGACCGTTAGAATTGAGTCGGGACCCGTATTCTCGAGTGACACCTATGAAGGAGTGATGAGATTCGGGAAGGGTAAATCAATCCACGTTACGTGGGACCCTATCCGATATCACAGAGTGGGCAAGGTGGCGCATGTCGGAATCGCCCCAAGATATGTCGGCTATACACAACGTGTTCCATGTCTCTATGCTCAAGAAATGCATATCCAGAGCGGACCAAGTGATCGAGCCACAAATTGTACACGTTCAAGAGGACCTGAGTATCGAAAGTCGGCCTATCCAGATACTAGACCGAGATGTCAAGAGACTAAGGAACAAAGAGGTGCCCTTAGTGAAGGTACAGTGGCAGAATTCGCAATATGAGGAGGCTACTTGGGAACGCGAGGAGGACATGAGGCAGAAGTACCCGGAATTGTTTTAAGTTTCGAGGACGAAACTTTTACAAGGTATGAGGGATTGTAACGCCCGTGAAATTCTAGCAATTTTATGAGAATTTTTGGCTTTATGATGATAGGCTTTATGTAGGCCTTTTTGGAGAAATAAAAGAAAATAAGCCAAAAGAGATGCAAAGCCTAGGAATTGAACCCCCCACCTCTAGAGATAGCCAAGCCTTATAGATGCACCCACTAACCATGAGCCCAATAGAATCATATCATTAGAGGAAAAGGGGAACCTATAGATAAATGGGAGGAGGGTAAATGAAGAGGCTTGACAAAGAGAAGAGAAACTTCTCTTCCTCCCCTTTATAAAGAAGAGAGAAGTTCCACTTGGCCACTTCTTCTTTCCTTCTTCCTCTTCTCTTCATTCTCACCGAAACCTAAGCCCTTCTTCTTCTTCCTTTGGCCGAGAGCCCTTGCAAGCTAGGAGAGAGCTAGGTGACTTCCATTAGGTCATCTCCTCAAGCAAGCGAAGGAAGTAAGTTTTCCTCACCTGCTGTGTATTAGTTTGATAGGTTAGGTTGCTTGAAAGAAATATGAAATTGTAGCCTTATAAGTTTCGGCCAACTAAGTTGGTGGGCTAGGATTCATGAAAATGCTACTAAGGGAGGTTTGTATGGGTGGTATGTTTCAAGTAGATACCTTTAGGAGTCCAAAGTCCAAAGGGGATGACCCTATATGGTTCGGCCAACCCCAAGATTTTAGGGTTAGGGTTGCATGAACTTGATTCTAAAGTTATGTTCTTAGATGGTATGTTTCAAGTAAGACCTTTAAGTAACCACCATCCAAGATGATGCCCTTATAGGTTTCGGCCACCCTAGGTAACTAGGGTTAGGGTTGCATGAAAATATCCCTAATGGTGCTATGCTAGGTTATAATGCTCATGAATGAAGGTTAGGTGACAAGAACCCTAGTTGAGCCCTTATAGGTTTCGGCCACCCTAGGTAACTAGGGTTAGGGTTGCATGAAAATATCCCTAATGTTGCTATGCTAGGTTATAATGCTCATGAATGAAGGTTAGGTGACAAGAACCCTAGTTGAGCCCTTATAGGTTTTGGCCACCCTAGGTAACTTGGGTTAGGGTTGCATGAAAATATCCCTAAAGATGCTATGCTAGGGTGTAGTGCTCATGAATGAATATTAGGTGACAAGAACCCTAGTTGAGCCCTTATAGGTTTCTGCCACCCTAGGTAACTAGGGTTAGGGTTGCATGAAAATATCCCTATTGAGGCTATGCTAGGTTATAATGCTTTATGAATGAATTTTAGGGGACAAAACCTAAGCTTGAGCCCCTTTCAAGATTCGGCCAACCAATGATTTTAGGGTTAGGGTTTCATGAAAACACCCCTATATGTAGTTGTGCTATGGGTATGTTTTTTTAATATGACATGAACTATGCTTGTGTGATGAATATGTTATGATTCAATGCAACATGAAATTAGGCTATGTGATGAACATGTTTGATGATTTAATATGCCTTGAATAGGCCTAGGAAATAAGCTTCATGTTATGATGTAATGTGCCATGAAATATGCTTAGGTGATGAACATGTTGTGTGAATTAATATGCCATGTATATGTTTAGGGAATATGCTTCAAGTTTATGAATTAGTATGCCATGAAATTAGGCCATGTGATGAACATGTTTTATGATTCAATATGCCATGAATATGCCTAGGAAATGTGCTACATGTTTATGATGTAATGTGCCATGAATATTGTGATTTGCCTAGGTGAAGAACATGTTTTGTGATTTAATATGTCATGAATATGCTTAGGAAATATGCTTCATGTTTACGATGCAATGAAACATGCTTATGTGATGAACACGTTTATGCTTTAGGACCCCTTCGTAGTCTTACGTTATGAATGCATGTGTCCTTATGATAAGATATGATGGAGATGCTTCCTTTCAAGTAGGGATCAAGAGCTCTCCTTATGACAAGATAAGATGGAGATGCTTCCTTTCAAGTAGGGATCAAGAGCTCTCCTTATGATATGATAAGATGGAGATGCTTCCCTTTCAAGTAGGGATCAAGAGCTCTCTTTATGACAAGATAAAATCAAGATGCTTCCTTTGTGTTGGGGATCAAGAGCATTCTTTATATTATGACAATAAAAGGAAAGAATTAAGTATTTTACTTTGCAAGAGGTTAAGTACCCACCCGTCAGTGGTCGTTAATCAAATCCATAGGGACACAAGAAGACGTAAGAGGTCTTGCCAGTAAGGACGTAAGAGGTCTTGCTCTAGTAGGATGGTGGCTCGCTACCCCTGACCTATTAGGGAACGCGCATTATGTGGTACTTAACCAGGGCCCCAAACAAGTTATGATGATATTGAAGTATTTATAAGTATATGTTTTGAAAAGAAAAGACTTTTATGATATTGTGTATGCTTATGTTAAATGCTCTGAATGCTTACGAACTAGGTTCTTTATGCATGCTAGATGTTATGAAGTTATGATGATATTGAAGTATTTATAAGTATATGTTTTGAAAAGAAAAGACTTTTATGATATTGTGTATGCTTATGTTAAATGCTCTGAATGCTTACGAACTAGGTTATTTGTGCATGCTAGATGTTATGAAGTTATGATGATATTGAAGTATTTATAAGTATATGTTTTGAAAAGAAAAGACTTTTATGATATTGTGTATGCTTATGTTAAATGCTCTGAATGCTTACGAACTGGGTTCTTTATGCATGCTAGATGTTATGAAGTTATGATGATATTGAAGTATTTATAAGTATATGTTTTGAAAAGAAAAGACTTTTATGATATTGTGTATGCTTATGTTAAATGCTCTGAATGCTTACGAACTGGGTTCTTTATGCATGCTAGATGTTATGAAGTTATGATGATATTGAAGTATTTATAAGTATATGTTTTGAAAAGAAAAGACTTTTATGATATTGTGTATGCTTATGTTAAATGCTCTGAATGCTTACGAACTAGGTTCTTTATGCATGCTAGATGTTATGAAGTTATGATGATATTGAAGTATTTATAAGTATAGGTTTTGAAAAGAAAAGACTTTTATGATATTGTGTGTGCTCATGTTAAATGCTCAATGCTTACTTAACTAGGTTCTTTATGCATGCTAGATGTTATGAAGTTATGATGTTTAGAGTTAAGTCTAAGTATGTGGTGACTATGTACTTTATGCTAGTTTAGAATTTATGATGTGGTGAAGGTTAAGGGTAAGGTTAAGAATACTTGCGACTATGTTCCTTCTGCATGATTAGGGTTTATGTTATTACAAATGTTTATGTTCAAGTTAACCAAATGCTTATGATTACGTTCTTTCATGCATGCTTAGTTTATGCAGTTATAACGCTCATGTTCAAAGTATGCCCTGCTTAGAATAATTATGCTTAACCTGCTTATGAACAATTCTATGCCATGCTTAGTTCTTTTTGTACTATTACCTGGATATGTTGTTGATTAGTGTTGCTATGAAATGCTTAGGTCATTTTCTATGCCAGCATGCTCATGTTCTAATAGTTTGATGAAATCGTGGCTTTTGTGAGTAGGCAAGGATCTTACTAAGCTATATACTTATAGTTTATGTTGTCCATATACTGCAGATAAAGGAAGTCTGCACTAGAGGAAGTGGCAGGAGGGGCCATGTGCGTGTGTGATAGTGGCATGGTGGAAGAAGACCCTTCACTATCTGCTTATATTTATATGCTCTAAGAATAATTTAAGACATTGCTTCCGCTTATAAGACTTGTGTTTAATGAGTATCCCTTTATTTAAGAGGTTCGATATGTTAGAACTCATGAACAAATCCTTTCGTTATGCATGTTATGAAATGAGATAAGATATGTGGTCATGCTAATGATGAATAAGATAGGTGATGCATGTGCCAAAGAAGGTTTCAGTTATGATAACCTGTTTAAGCATGTAGACTTTGAACGGATCCATATGTAGTATGCTAATAAAAAAAAAAATATATAGTCATAAAGTAGCGCCGCCCTGAGAGCAGATAAGGGTGGGCGCTACAAATCGGACCTCAGATATTATTTAGTACATGCTCTTAATCCCGATATAATAACAGGCACATATACTTGGTACTCATCTCTTTGATTCACCAATGGGCGAGATTTATAGATTAAATCGATAGACTCGGTAAGTTGGGAGATGATATTATTTATATGGTGTGACGTTGATTATAGGACGAAACCGTGTCCTATATATTAGGATGATGATGTCCCCTTGAGGAGCTCATAAGGTTCATCATGTAAACCCTGCAAGTGGACTTTGTCCGGCATGATGAAAAGGTTGAGTGGTACTACTCAAGGAGTTAGATGTTGATTAATTAATGGTTAGTAAATTAATTAATCGACGGACATTCGAGATCTTAAACATGGGGAGAAAATGTACAAATAATATATGGAGCCCATATTATCATATGGGGGTTGGTGAGGTAGATCAATGATGGACCTTTAGTGGATTGGATCATCATTAGTGGATCGGACTTTATGTGGGCTTGATCCATGGGTGGCCAAGACCCAACTCCTCCTCATGGTCCCTAATGTAGCCTATTAACACCTCATGATGCTTAGATCCAAAGGATAGAGACAAATCTCGAGATCCAAAGGTAGAGATTAAATCTCAAGATCCGACAGTTGAGATTAAAACTCTAGATCCGACGGTTGAGATTAAATCCCTAGAACCAATGGATGAGATTAATTCATGGATTATCCCTAACTCTATAAAAGGATGGCATGGAGTTGGCGTGGAGAATTTTTTTTTGAAGAGAGCTAGGGTTTTTGGAGTTGGCGGCAAGGTTAGGAATTAGGGTTTGGAGCTTGGGCGGCACCTATTAAGGAAAGTCTTTCCTTAGTTGTTCTTGTTCCCCAAGCTGCCGGCGCCCATCTTCTTCCTTCCAGACCTTGGCCAGCGTCCAAAACAAACCTTCTCCTTCTCCTTGGCCGGTGGAACAAAGGTTTAGGGTCTTCCCTTGGAGCTTTTGGCCGGCCACACCCAAAACTCCTTCTCTTTCCTTCTTTTGTTGGCCGGCGGCAAGGATACTCCTTGCTTCTTGTTGGCTGGTTTTTGGGAGGTAAATATCCTTGTTTCTATTCTTTATCTTGCTTTGGAAGAGCAAGGAAGGAAGTGTTGCGATCTAAGAGCTTCAACTTTTGGTGGATCGTCGCCCACACGACGTCCAAAAGGAGGAAGGTCATACATTAGAAGACTAGGAGGTATACCTATTCTTCTTTCTCATTTATTCATTGCTTGTATTTATTTTTGATTTATGAGCATGTTATATTTCTGTAAATGGATAAATAATACTTGGATACTAAGTATAAACACAAAAACCGGCGATCCGGACATCGTCTATTCCGCGGCTACTCGTAGAATAGAGGATGGTCGCTTGAACAACTAGTTTGTTCAAGTGACCTCTCTAAACGAATAGCACGACGATGACTTGGTTGCTTTGGGAATCCCTTTTGTCTAGGATTAAATTTTAATCCGGGGACATCAAAGGGATCACCATGGTCAAGCAACCGAGGCGAAGGGGAAGCGAAGTTTCCCCTCACGGATCAACCCCAATATTTTCTATGTCTACTTACGATTGACATATACGACTTATTGGTCGTGTTTGAGCTAAACCCTAGCCCGGCCTTGTTGTACACGGCCCTTTGCGATCCAAGTAGGAGGTCAAGTCCTTTGGATCCCAAAGTAAACCTTTCCAACGTATTCCTAAGATCTTCGACTTGACTTTTCAAGAGTGAGTTCTCAACTTCGAGTTTTTCAACTCGAGTTGAGTCCTTCTCTTGAACTCGACTAGTCGAAGAGGTTAGGGAGACCTCGTGTTTGAGGAGTTTAACTTCCTAAACCAGGGTCTCGACCTTGGACTCGGACTTAGCTAACTTTTTATTTAAAAACTTAATTGCACTATAAAGAGTAGTAATAAGAGACCGACTTACCTTGAGTGTATCTTTTGAACCGGATGCGTATTCGTGGCTTGTCTTGAATAGTGTTTCGTAGTCCGACTCGTCTTCAGTTTTTGATTCTGGTTTCGGTTCCGACTCCGTCTCCGATTCCACCGGTTTAGCCATAAGGACTCGATCATTGTCTTCTTCCTCGGAGGCTTCTTCCCAAGTAGCGTTGAGTGCCTTTTTATGTTTTGGTGCCTTGCTCTTGAGTTTTGGGCACTCGGACTTAATGTGTCCAAACCTGTTGCATTCATAACATCTTATGTTTGAACTTTTAGGCTTACCTTCGTTGGGTCGAGTGACGGCTTGTTTTCGACCCTTGACTATCCTCCGAACTAGGTTGACTAGTTCGGCTTCCATTTCCGAGTCGACCTCCGAATCTGACTCATCCTCTTCTTCCTTCGGGGGTGGCTTGCTTGCGGTTTTCTTCCTCGAACCTGCAAAAAGTGCTATACCTTTCTCGGGTTCCGAGTTAGACTGCTCATGAAGTTTGAAATCAGAAAAAAGTTCATCTAACCTAAGTTTAGAAAGATCCTTGGAGACCTTGTAGGCATCGACCATGGATTCCAACAAGGTAGTCCTCGGAAAAGAGTTTATGACATACCTTATAAGGTCGCAGTTTTCGACCTTTTGCCCGATTGCGTGTAGGTTGTTGACTATGTCTTGGACACAGGTGTGGAGTTGCGTCGCAGACTCGTGTTCCTGCATTTTTAGGTTATATAGTTTATTCAACAAAAGGTCGCGCTTACATACCTTGGCTTCATCGGTCCCTTCGTGTAGCTCTACTAGCTTTTTCCATAGGTCCTTTGCGCTGATCAAGGGGCCGATGCGATTTAACTCCTCCTTGGACAAGCCGCATTGGAGGATTTGTGTTGCCTTGGCATCGGCTTCGACTTGTCGTTTTGTTGCAACGGTCCATTGATCATAATCCAAGGAGTCACCCACTTCATTAGTCGGAAGTGTGAAACCTGTTTGAATTATGATCCACATCTCGATTTGGGTTTTGAGAAAGCATTCCATCCGACCTTTCCAGTAACGGAAATCATCTCCGTTGTAAAACGGAGGTCGGACGGTGCTAAAACCCTAGAGATGGGCCATTAGAACAAAAAGACAAGGAGACTAAAACGAAAACCTAGCAACAACAAAAACACACGAAAGTACCAAGACTTGTGTCTTGGATTAGTAGTGCGGGAAATAAAAATAAACAAACGAAAAATCGAAAGTTAAGCAAAGAAATAAGAAACTAAATAAAAAGTAAGTACTCACAACCTTCGATGTCCCCGAAAGGCTACTAAATGTTGATTTTTGAAGATGAAAACAGCTTGTTATGGGGGTAAACCCCAATAAGAAGTGTAGATCTCTGCGAGAGCTTCGATTTGTTGGGTAGATCGTTTCGTGAGTCCACTTGTAGCAAAAGTTATGTTCGTTTGATTGTGAGGTACTCCGAAGGCAATCAATACTTGCAAAAAAAACCAAACGAAGAGTACCAAGACTTCGTCTTGGATTAGTAGTGCGGGAGAAAAATTTCAACGAACGAAAAACAAATCTGTAAAAAAAATGTTAGATTGGTGGTTTCACCAAATCTAAGCGCCCCCGGCTCTGATACCAATTGTTGATCGAAGCGGTTCGCTAGAGGGGGGGTGAATAGTGATAGAAACTTTTCTTTGAATTCGTTCGGTAAATCACGAGTAGACATAGCGGAAGATAAATCTAAAATAGAAGAGACAATGGGTTTTTACTTGGTTCATAGCGGAAGGCTACTACTCCAAGGCCCTAACGGTCCTAGACCGTGTACGGAGGGCAATTCACTAAAACACTCCTCCTCGTTGGAGGTAGGAGTTTTACGATTACAAAAACCTTCGAAGCACAAGATAGCGAGACAAACCCTCTCTTCTATTAAAATGAAATGCAATGGTAGAAAGCCCCGATTAACAAACGAATTGCAAGATTAAATGAAATGACAAAACAAGATTATACCAACAACTCGAAGATAGGACTTAAACTAGGGTTGTTGGCAGCACTTCATTGTCGTAGAGTTATCGGAGAGTCGCAGTGTTGTGGAGGCTTTTGAGCACATAGAATTGATGAGAAAACCCTAGGTTAGGACCTCCTTTTATAGCCTTTGAGCCCCTTTTCGAGAGGAACCCTAGCCAATCATATTTGAGCACCACTCCCCTTGAATTTTGGTGATAAACCTTGACTCCTCGAAGCTGATCCTTTGACCATCAGTCGACTGATGGCCATCATCACGATCGATGGCAAGATCACGAGTGATGACCTCCGATCGATCGATTGGCAATGAGTCCTCTAAGCCGGCAAATGATCGATGCTAGCTACAAGGCAAAGTTAGCTTAACAAAAACATTATTTTGACGGCCTCTGACCATCCGATCTCGACCTAGACCATCTATAGGATGTCTTTGGTTGGATCTACGCTTAAGGTCATCCCCGTAAAGAGGATACGACCTCACTTACGCTCGCACACACGAGCTTACCTCGATACTTACGTGTTGCTTTTGCTTCCGGCCTTCCACTCGATTCCTTCGGCTCCCTCCTAAGTCACTCGAGTGTCGCCCTACCACCACGGCTTCCTCCGGGTGTCGCTAGCCTTCAGCTCTAGCTATAGCAATCTTCTGCACACTCGATTCAGCTTATGAAATAACGACATGAGTTTAACTTTGTATCGTTTGCTATAATCAAAACTCAGGTTCGACTTTGGTGCCTACTGCACCAACAGATTTAACATGGTTTCTCCTTTCTCATAGCCATCCCATTGTTCTTGGATTAGCCAGTTTAGTGCTTCCTTGAAATTCTTTGCTCGAAGTCTTGTAATTGGCCCTTCGGGAAGTGATAAATGTTCTTTCGGAGTTTTAACCTTCTCTTGATGAACCACTGCTTGGTGTACATCATTCTCCCCCTGTTGAAAAGGATTTGTCCTCAAATCATCACCTACATCAAATGGGGAAAAATCATCAACATTAAAAGTAGTATGCACACCATACTCTCATGGAAATTCAAGTTTGTAGGCATTATCATTAGTGTGTTCTATCACTTGAAATGGCTCATTGCCTCGAGGTAGGAGCTTAGAACGTCGTTTTTCTGGAAATCGCTCCTTTCGTAAGTGCAACCAAACCCACTCTCCTGGTTCAAACACAACTTTCTGCCGCCCTTTGTTAGCTTGTTGGATATATTATTGGGTTATTCTCTCAATATTCAGGGGTGCTTGTTCATGAATTTGCTTTACAAAATCAGCCTTCTTCTTACCATCTATGTTGATATGTTCACTTAAAAGCAAAGGAAAAAAAACCAATGGTGACAAAGGATTGAATCCATAAACAATTTCAAATGGAGAAAATTGAGTTCCAGAATATATGCTTCTATTGTATTCAAACTCAACATGCAGTAGACAATCCTACCATGTTTTCAAATTCTTTTTGATAATGCCACGAAATAAGAAGTATAAAGTTTGATTAACAACATCAGTTTGCCCATCGACTAGGGATGACAAGTGGCAGAGAATAACAATTTAGTCCCCAATTTTCCCCATGGAGTCTTCCAAAAGTAACTCAAAAATTTTGCATCTCGATCAGAGACAATGGTCCTAGGCATGCCATGTAACCTAACAACCTCTTTAAAAAACAAATTAGCTATATGATATGCATCACTGGTTTTATAACATGGAATTAAATGAGCCATCTTAGAAAACACAAAGTGTGTATCCACAAAAAAAAAATCGATACCCTTCCCCTCTTAGTCTGAGGTAATCCCAACACAAAGTGTTGAGATGTATACTGAAAAGTCTATCTTTTGTATGAATATCTTTATTTTTGAAATAAGAATCACATGATCATTGTTTGCATATTTATGCATATTGTCTAATACATTACATTGTAGATAACATGGTGTGTAGTGTCACACGGGAGATCATTGTTGGGTGGATGCTTCGGAGGCTCATTGGCTCCCATGTCCCCGGATTAAAATTTTCACTAATGAAAGGATTAATCCGGATGGGATGAGCTTCCTTAGCAACACCATTTCATCGTCGTGCTAACAACTCGAGTGGTCACTTGAACAAACTAGTTGTTCAAGCAACACAACTCTTCTAGTTGGTTAGCCACGGAAGAGACGACGGATGGATCGCCGGTTTTTGTGTTTGTCTTCGGGGTCCATGATTATACAATATATATTCATACACACACATGCATAATCATTACAAATAAGAACATTCTCAGATCTGTACATAAAGTTAAAATAACTTTATACCTCACGATCTTCTACCGTATGTCCTATCCTTCTCGTGGACGACGTGTGGACGAAGATCCTCCACGAGTAGAAGCCTTCTAGATCGAGTTCTCCTCTACCTTGTCCGCTGCGAACAAAGAGAAAAACGAACAAATACCTCTCCTTTCTAGAACCGACCACCAAATTGGAGAATTTGGTGCAACCGCCGACCAAGGAGCAATGGATGATGCGCCGGCCAACTTCAAGAAGAGTTGCCGCCGGCCACTTGGAGAATAGGGAGGAGGAGATAGCCGGCCACCAATGGGAGGATAACCGCCGGCTAAGGAAGAAGGAAGAGGCTTCTAGGATGGGCGCCGGCCAAGGAATAATCAAAGAGTTGGGCACCGGCAATCAACTAGAAGAGAAGAGGTTGCCGCCCACTTTGTTCCAAACCCTAGCCGCCCAAAACCCTAGCCTCCAATTCGAAAATCTCCAATCCTCTATCTTTTGCCGCCCAACCCTAAGCCATATATTTATAGAGTAGGGCCTAAGCCTCCTTTAATCTCCACCATCGAATCTAGGGATTTAATCTCCACCATCGGATCTAGGGTTTAATCCCAACCGTCGGATCTAGGGTTTAATCCCAACCGTCGGATCTAGGATTTCATCCCAACCGTCGGATCTAGGGTTTCATCCCAACTGTCAGATCTAGGGTTTCATCCGAACCGTTAGATCTAGGGTTTTATCCCAACCGTCGGATCTAGGGTTTCATCCCAACCGTCGGATCTAGGGTTTCATCCCAACCATCGGTTCTAGGTTTTGTTTTACATTCTTGGATCTAGACTTCATAAGGATTGTATTAGGCTACGATAGGGACCATAAGGAGGAGTTGGGTCTTGGCCACCCGATGAATCGGAACCACACAAACTTGATCCATCAAAGATGTTCCATTCCACTAAAGGATCATCATTGAACTACCTCACCAACCCCCATAAATCAATATGGGCTCCATATATTATTTGTACATTAATCTCCCCGTGTTTAAGATATCGAATGTTCGTCAATTAACTGATTTACTGACCATCAATTAATCAACATCTAATTCCTCGAGTAGTACCACTCAACCTTATCACCATGTTGACTAAGTCAACCAGGTGGGTTTACATGATGAACCTTATGAGCTCCTCAAGGGGACATCATCAACCTAATATATAGGACACGGTTTCCTCCTATAATCAACGACACACCATGTAAATAATATTATCTCCCAACTTACCGGGCATATTGATTTAATCCATCTAAATCTCACCCACTGGTAAATCAAAGAAATAAATACTAAGTACATGTGCCCGTTATTATATCGGGATTAAGAGCATGTACAACATAATATTCGAGGTCCGATTCAATCATGTAGTCAGTACTAAATTGAATCACCTCTATGTCGGTCCTGCTCAATACCCTAAGTGTACCAGTGTAACTCTATGTTCAAGACAAAACAATACCAAGCTACACTACAACCATGCCAATGGTTTGTCCAAAACCATCTTGGTTGTGAGCCTCTACTTATATTTTACAAGGAACTGATAACATGATCTTCTGTGCCACACCAAGCACCATGTTATCTACAATGTAAAATATTTAGACAATATGCACACATATATAATGAATATATAAAATGCAAACAATGATCATGTGATTCTTATTTCAAAATAAAATGTTCATACAAAAAGAGCTAGGCTTTCAGTATACATTCCAACAATCATGTTATCGGTTCCTTGTAAATTATAAGTAAAGGCTCACAACCTAGATGGTTTTGGACAAACCATTGGTATGGTTGTAGTGTGATTTGGTATTGGTTTGTCTTGACCATAGAATCACATTAGTACACTTTGTGTGTATTGAGTAGGACCGTCATAGAGGTGATTCGATTTATTGCTGACTGCATAATCGAATTGGATCTAAGATATTATATTATACATGCTCTTAATCCCAATATAATAACGGGCACATATACTTAGTATTCATTTCATTGATTTACCAATGGGCGAGATTTATAGATTAAATCGATAGGCTCAGTAAGTTGAGAAATGATATTATTTATATGGTGTGCCGTTTATTATAGGAGGAAATCGTGTCCTATATATTAGGATGATGATGTCCCCTTGAGGAGCTCATAAGGTTCATCTGTTGGAATGTATACTGAAAGCCTAGATCTTTTTGTATGAACATTTTTATTTTGAAATAAGAATCACATTATCATTGTTTGCACTTTATATTTATTATATGTGTGCATATTGTCTAATATTTTACATTGTAGATAACATGGTGCTTGGTGTGGCACAGAAGATCATCTTATCAGTCCCTTGTAGAATATAAGTAGAGGCTCACAACCAAGATGGTTTTGGACAAACCATTGGCATGGTTGTAGTGTAGCTTGGTATTGTTTTGTCTTGAACATAGAGTTACACTAGTACACTTAGGTGTATTGAGCAGGACCGACATAGAGGTGATTCAATTTATTGCTGACTACATAATTGAATCGGACAACGGATATTATGTTGTACATGCTCTTAATCCCGATATAATAACGGGCACATGTTTATCTTATTTCAAACATTGTTTGCATATAAATAGAGGGCTAAGGCTTGGGCGGCAACTAATGCTTGTGGATTAGGGTTTGGCCTATCTAAAAGTGGGCGGCAATAAACCCTAGAGAAGTTAGGGTTTTGGGCGGCTAGAAGTGGGTGGCAAGCTTTGTTCTCCCTAGTGTTTTGGCCGGCGCCCCTCATCCTCTTCTCATCCTTCGCCGGCACTCTTCCCTTCATCCTTTTCTCCTTGGCCAATGGAAACAAGGGCTAGGTTTCAACCTAGGAGATCTTGGTTGGCGCCCTCTTGCTTGCTTCTTGGTGGCCGGTGGCAACTCTTCTCAAGGTTGGCCGACGCTCAAGAAGCTACTCCTTGGCCGGCGGTTATATCAAGCTCCTTGGCTTGGTGGTCGGTTCTAGATAGGAGGAGGAGTCTTTATTTGGTTCTTCTCTTTGTTCAGATAGAGCAAGGAAAGGAAGAACGTGATCTAGGAGGCTTCTACTCGTGGAGGATCTTCGCCCACGAGACGTCCACGAGGAGGATAGGACATACGATAGAAGATCGAGAGGTATAAAAGTTTTACAACTTTTATTGATCTTTGCATGTTCTTATCTTTATGTTAGTATGTGTTGATTATACTAGTTTGCATTTGTATGTATTTGTATAATCATGGACCCCAAAGACAAACACAAAAACCGACGATCTGTCCATCGTCTCTTCTGCGGCTAACCAACTAGAAGAGTTGGGTTGCTTGAACAACTAGTTTGTTCAAGCGATCACTCAAGTTGTTAGCACGACGACGAAATGGTTGTGCTTAGGAAACTCATCCCATCCATATTATTTTTTTCATTAGTGAAAATTTTAATCCGGGGACATGGGAGCCAATGAGCCTCCAAGCAATTCCTAGCATCATCATGTAAACGCTGCAGGTGGACTTGGTCAAGCATGATGATAAGGTTGAGTGGTACTACTCATGGAGTTACATGTAGATTAATTAATTGTCAGTAAATTAATTAATCGATGGACATTCGAGATCTTAAACACGGGGAGAAAAATGTACAAAAAATATATGGAGCCCATATTAACTTATGGTGGTTGGTGAGGTAGATCAATGATAATCCTCTAGTGGAATGGATTATCATTAATGGATCTTCGTTCCGGTTACGTATTGCTATTAAAGCAGTTTTAGAGAAATCGAATTCATGGTCCCTATTGTAGCCTAATAACACCTCATGGAGCCTAGATCCAATGATGGAAAATAAAACTCTAGATCTGACGGTGGAGATTAACTCTCTAGATCCGACGGTTGAGATTAAATCTCTAGATCCGATGGTTGAGATTAAATCCCTAGAACCGATGGTGGAGATTAAAAGGAGGCTTAAGCCTAGCTATATAAAAGGGGGCTTATGGATTGGGCACAAACCAATGCCTTAGGAGATTAGGGTTTAGGTTGAGCGGCTAGGGTTTGAGAGGTGGCTTGGGTGGCAACAATTGGAGAGCTTTCTTTCTTCTTCCTAAGGTGTGGCCAACGCCCATAATTCTCCCCTCGACCTTGCTGGTGCTCAACATATTCCTCTTCTTCTCCTTGGCCGGTAGAAACAAGAACTAGGGATTCTTAGCTTGGAGCTTTTGGCCGGCCCCTACACTTCTATCTTCATCTCCTTGGCCGGCAGCAACCACCAAGCAAGGTAGCTTGGTGGCCGGTTCTAGATAGGAGAAGAATTTTATTTTATGATCTTCCTTTGTTCGGAGCGAGCAAGGAAGGAAGATTGGTGATCTAGGAGGCTTCGACTTTTGGAAGATCGTCGCACACACGATGTCCAAAAGGAGGAAGGACATACAATAGAAGATCAAGAGGTATAACCTTGTTTATTTTGATTAGTGTTCTTTTGTATTATGTATGTGGTTGTTTATTTTATTTTGTGGTTAAATTATCTTGGACCCCGAATACAAACACAAAAGCCGGCGATCCATACATTGTCTATTCCGTGGCTATTCCTAGAATAGAGGTTGGTGGCTTGAACAACAAGTTTGTTCAAGTGACCACTCTAATTGAATAGCACGATGATGAAATGGTAGCTTGGGTAATCCCTCCTTGTCAAGGATAAATTTTTTTTTATCCGGGGACGTAGAAAGGATCGCCATGAACAAGCAACCGAGTTGAAGTGGGAAGCGAAGTTTCCTACCTTCAAGTGGTATCAGAGCCACGATTTCCGGTTTTGTGTGTTTAGGATTCGGTTACTTTTATGCACTTATCATATATTTTATGTGTCGGATAATAGTAGGATGTACGTAGGTTAACTTTTTTGTTGCAGGAATAGGATCCAACTATTATGGCCATATGTGTGTATGTGATTTTATGTGTGTAATTGTATATTTTGTTGAATCCTCGGGGTTGACGAGGCTAGTATTTAATTTTTGTAATTAGATACAGCTTTGTTTAGCCACTCTTTTTATTTTAGTTTACTTTTGATCTAGATTTCATGTACACTCCCTCATGGAGTATAGGATCGATGGATGTAAATTAAAATGATTTTTCTCAGCTCGGATCTCTAGATGGCTTGTCCATGGCGTAGGGAGGATCGGACGAGATGGCGATACGACGGGAGACATATTTAAGACAAAAGCCATAATAGTTGGAAAATATTTATTTTTTATATTTATTGTTTATTGTTTGATATGGATGTCATAGGCTAGAAAATTCCTCAATTTTAAATTACTAAGTGGGAGAGCGATATTTTTATAAATTCCCACGACCTCCATTACTATTTGACATGTGATGCAAACAAACTTGCACGTCGGCTTTGAGTGCTTTCGTCCCCATCGGATGAGTTTGTTTGTGGATAACAAGGTCGAATATGGTTATAAGAAATTATTAAGCAGTGTGTGTACTTCCCCATCGAAAGGAACATAACCCGAGATAATTACCTTGGTACCGAGTAATGGTGAACACTTAGATACAAATATAAGTATCTTCCCCATCGGAGTCACTGGTTTTATTTGTAGGGCCAAAGAGGAACCAACTATTAATTTTACTTTTCAAAAAGTTAGGTTGACAAGATAGTAAAATTAATGGGTAAAACCTCCTCTTACAAATGTAGAATTCGTATATGTCCACACTATCGTGGCATACGATATTCTCGGTGTTTTGAGGTGTTGGTTGATTTTAAAATTTTAATGTTTGAGGAATCAATAATTTATTGAAATATAATGTTTTGATTTATGTGATTCTTAGGTTTTCTTTCAAAATGACTTTCAACCCACTTGTTGTGATACTGAAAGAGAACAAACTTACTAGACCCACGAGCCCATAAGGCTAGTAAACACATAAAGCGCAAGTACCACCTGATACGAGAAATCGTAAAGAGAGAAGTTGTTGTAGCCAAGATTGTATCATAGGATAACCTGGCAGATCCTTTCACTAAGGCCCTTCCGGCGAGAGCTTTTGATAGACATGTGGAGGGAATGGGGATCAAATGTATGGCAGTTTGAGGACAACATAGTCTCTAGTATAAGTGGGATATTGTTGGGATGTATATTGAAAAGTCTATCTATTGTATGAACATCTTTATTTTGAAATAAGAATCACATGATCATTGTTTGCATATTTTGATGGTTATGCATATTGTCTAATACATTACATTGTAGATAACATGGTGTATGGTGTCACACGGGAGATCATGTTATCAGCTCCTTGTAAAGTATAAGTAAAGACTCACAATCGAGATGACTTTGGAAAAACCATCGGAATGGTTGTAGTATGATTTGGTATTGGTTTGTCTTGACCATAGAATCACACTAGTGCACTTTGTGTGTATTGAGCAGGACCGACTTAGAGGTGATTCGATTTATTGCTAACTACATAATTGAATCAGACCTCAGATATTATATTGTACATACTCTTAATCCTGATATAATAACGGGCACATATACTTAGTATTCATTTATTTGATTTACCAATGGGAGAGATTTATAGATTAAATTGATAGGCTCGGTAAGCTGGGAAATGATATTATTTATATGGTGTGTCGTTGATTATAAGAGGAAACTGTGTCCTTTATATTAGGATGATGATGTCCCCTTGAGGAGCTCATAAGGTTCATCATGTAAACCCTTGGTCCGGCATGATGAAAAGGTTGAGTGGTACTACTCATGGAGTAAGATATTGATTAATTAATGGTCAATAAATTAATTAATCGACGGACATTCGAGATCTTAAACACGGGGAGAAAATGTACAAATAATATATGGAGCCCATATTAACTGATGGGGGTTGGTGAGGTAGATCAATTATAATCCTCTCGTTGAATGGATAATCATTAATGGATCGGACTTTATGTGTGTTTGATCCATTGGGTGGTCGTGATCCAACTCCTCCTCATGGTCCCTATTGTAGCCTATTAACACCTCATGAAGCTTAGATCCAATGGATAGAAACAAAACTCTAGATCCAAAGGTAGAGATTAAATCTCTAGATCCGACGGTTGAGATTAAATCCCTAGAACCAATGGTGGAGAATAAAAGGTGGCTTATCCCTAACTCTATAAAAGGAGAACAAGGGGTTGGCATGGAGAACAATTAGAGAAGCTAGGGTTTTTGGAGGTTGGCGGCAAGAAGCAAGGGTTAGGTTTTGGAGCATTGGCGGCACCAAATAATGAAACAACTTCCTTGTTTTCTTCTTTCTCAAGCTTGCCGGCGCCCATTGAAGCCCTTTCCCTTGGTGTCTTGGCCGATTTCCACCTTAATCTCCTCTTCCTTCTTGGCCGGCGGCAAGCTCCAACATTGGATGTTGGTGGTTGGTTGAAAGAAGAAAAGGATCTTTGTTTCTATTCTTCCTCTAGCTCGGAACTTTTGGTAGATCGTTGCCCACACGACGTCCGAAAGGAGGAAGGTCATACATTAGAAGATCAAGAGGTATATCGATTCTCTATTCTCTTTTGTAACATGTTTGTTTTTATTTTTCAATTATGAGCATGATATATTCAGTTTGTGGCTAAATAATACTTGCATCCCGAATATTAACACGAAAGCTAACAATCCGGACATCGTCTATTCCGCGAGTACTCGTAGAATAGAGGTTGGTTGCTTGAACAACAAGTTTTTCAAGTGACCTCTCTAAACGAATAGCACGACGATGACTTGGTTGTTTGGGCAATCCATTTTGTCTAGGATTAAATTTTTTTAATCCGGAGACATTGATGGGATTGCCATGAACAAGCGACCGAGGTGAAGTGGGAAGCGATGTTTCCCCTCACGGATCAATGAAACAAACCCTTCAATTGGTATCATAGCCAAGGTTTCCGGTTTTGTGTGTTTAAGGATTTGGTTACTCTTATGCATTTTCATATATTATATGTGCCAAATAATAGTAGGATATGCGTAGTTTAACTCTTTGGTTGTAGGCATAAGATCCGACTATTATGGCCATATGTGTGTATGTGATTGTATGTGTGTAATAGTATATTTTGTTGAATCCTCGGGGTTGACGAGGCTAGTATTTGATTTTTTGTAAATTAGATACGGCATTATTTAGCCACTCTTTTTATTTTAGTTTACTTTCGATCTAGATTTCATGTACACTCCCTCGTGGAGTATAGGATCAATGGATGTAAATGAAAATAGATTTTAGTCTCGGCTCGGATCTCCGGAAGGCTCGTACATGGAGTAGGAGGAGCGGACGAGAAGGCAATGCGACGGGAGACATATTAAAGACATAAGCAATAATAGTTGGAAAATAATTTTTTTTTCATATTTATTGCTTTTTGTTTGATATGCATGTCGTAGGCTAGAAAAATTTCTCAATTTCTAATTACTAAGTGGGAGAGGGACATTTTTATAAATTCCCACGGCCTCCAATACAATTTGACATGTGATGCAAAAAAACTTGCGCGTCGGCTCTGAGTACCTTCCTCCCCATCGGATGAGTTTGTTTGCAGATCACAAGGTCAAATATGGTTATGGGAATTTATTAAAGAGCGTGTGCACTTCGCCATCGGAAGGCACATAACCCAAGATAATTACTTTGGTACCGAGTAATGGTGAATACTTAGATACAAATATAAGTATCCTCCCCAATGGAGTCACTGCTTTTATTTGTAGGACCAAAGAGGAACCAACTATTAATTTTACTTGTCAAAAAGTTAGGTTGACAAGATAGTAAAATTAATGGGTAAAACCTCCTCTTACAAATGTAGAATTCGTATACGTCCACACTATCGTGGCATACGATATTCTCGTTGTTTTGAGGTGTTGGTTGAATTTAAAATTTTATTGTTTGAGGAATCAATAATTTTTTGAAATATAATGTTTTGATTTATGTGATTCTTAGGTTTTCTTTTAAAATGACTTTCAACCCACTTGCTGTGATACTGAAAGAGAACAAACTTAATGGACCCAACTATGTTGATTGGAAGAGAAATATAGACATTGTCTTATCTTTGAGAATACAAATATGAACTCCTCGAAGAGTGTCCTCCTATTCCTGTAGAAGATTCTGGGGAAAAGAAGAAAGAGAGTTATAATAAGTGGATCAAGGCCGATGAGATGGCGCGGTTTTACATTTTGGCATCTATATCAAATGTCGCAATATCGCATCAAGCCATGCCCATCATGATGCTCAATCTCAAAGAGCTTTTCAGACACCAGAATCGGGCTACGAGGCAA
This sequence comes from Wurfbainia villosa, assembly GCA_025175895.1. Taxonomy (NCBI): domain Eukaryota; kingdom Viridiplantae; phylum Streptophyta; class Magnoliopsida; order Zingiberales; family Zingiberaceae; genus Wurfbainia; species Wurfbainia villosa. The sequence goes on from CM045995.1 coordinate 33,816,969, forward strand.
GAAGCTATGAGAAACTTGATGATGACCACTATCATCGAGGGAACACCCGTAAGGGATCATGTTCTCAAGATGATGGGTCATTTGAATGAGTTGGAGGTCCTTTGAGCTGAGATCGATGGGGAACCAGTCGATATCATACTCCAGTCTCTACCTAGGAGTTTTGAGCAGTTTCACCTGAACTACAACATGAACAAGAGATTGTATTCGTTGGCGAAACTTCTGACAGAACTCCAGGTGGCAGAGGGGCTATTTCGTCAGAGTTCTCAGGCACATGCCATGATGATGCAAAAGGTTTCTACTTCTAAGAAAAAGGAAAGAAGAAGAAGAAACAAACTGTGGAAAAGGCGGTGGGAGCTACTCAGGGAGGAGTGAAGAAGCCGAAAGGCAAGTGCTTCACTTGTAAGCAGACTGGACACTAGAAGAAGGACTGCCCCAACCGCAAGAACAAAGGTATATCTTTTGGTCTAGTCGTTGAAACATGTTTAGCGGTGTTATCTACCGGAACTTGGTGTGTAGATACGGGAGCCACTGATCATGTCTACAATACTTTACAGGGGTTCCAGGAAATCAGACGACTAGCTGAGGGGGAGATTACCGTGTACTTGGGGGATGCCACGAAGGTGGCGGCTGTTGCAGTGGGAGACGTTCATTTATCTTTTGAGAAAAATAAACTTTTTGTTCTTAAGAATTGCCGTTATGTACCTTTATTTAGAAAGAATTTAATTTCGATTTCTAAATTATTTATGGATGGATATTCTATTTCTTTTAATAACAGATTTGTTATAAGAAAGAATAGGGACATTATCTGTTCGGGTGGATTAATAGAAAATTTATACACACTTGAACCAAAAGCTCCCACGATGCAAATTGAAATTAATAACTCATCTTCTAATTCCAATAAGAGAAAAGAACCTTCATAGATGAACCAAACATATCTTTGGGACCTTAGGCTTGGTCATATTAACCTATGTAGAATTCAAAGGTTGATATTTGATGGACCTTTGGGTTCATTAGTGGTGGAGAATTTCCCAACCTGCGAATCTTGCTTGGAGGGTAAAATGACCAAGAGGCAATTTAAGGCCAAGGGGTATAGAGCCAAAGATGTGTTAGAATTGGTTCATTCTGATTTGTGTGGTCCTATCTCTATCCAGGCTAGAGGTGGTTTCGAGTATTTCGTCTCTTTTATAGACGATTACTCGAGATATGGATACATTTACCTGATGCGCGGCAAGTATGAATGCTTTGACAAGTTCAAAAAATTCAAGGCTGATGTGGAGAAACGTCAAGGTAAAAGTATCAAGACACTATGATCTGATCGTGGTGGCGAGTACCTCTTGGGAGAGTTTAGGAATTACCTATCAGAGGCTGGGATTCAATCCAAATTGACTGCACCTGGCACACCCCAGCGGAATAGTATAGCAGAGACAAGGAATAGGACTCTTATGGTGATGGTTAGATCGATGATGAGTTATTCTGAGTTGCCAGATTCGTTTTGGGGATATGCTCTAGATACGGCGGTATACATTCTGAACTTAGTTCCATCTAAATCAGTGCCTTCTACTCACGCACTTTTGGGTGGGACGAAAGCCTAGTCTAAGACATATTCGGATATGGGGGAGTCCAACACATATGCTGAAGGCAGATGCTAGTAAGTTGGAACCTCGTACAGAAGTACGCATGTTCGTTGGCTATCCTAGAGGAATGAAGGGTGGTCTATTTTACAGTCCTAGAAATCAGAGGGTGATCTTCAGCACGAACGTCAGATTTCTAGAGGAAGACTATGTCATGAGCCACAAGGCGAAGAGTAAAATTGTTGTAGAGGAATTAAAAGGGGAAGTCACTTCTTTAGTACCACCGGTACAAGAAGATATACCACATGTCACTACACCGCGTGTCACAGAGGATACACAGGTAATGCCTCGTCATAGTGGGAGGGTTGTGAGACAGCCTGATAAATTCATGTTCTTGGGAGAATCTTCTGATTTGGTCCCTGGCGAACATGAACCTGATCCCTGGATATATGACGAGGCAATCCAAGATAAAGATGCAGTATTTTGGCAAAGTACAATGAATGCTGAGATTAAATCTATGGATTCAAATCAGTGCAGAGCTAGTAGAACCACTCGATGGTGTAAAACCATTAGATGCAAGTGGATCTACAAGAGAAAGAGAGGAATAGATGGGAAGGTTGAGACCTCCAAAGCAAGGCTTGTTGCAAAGGGGTATACTCAGAAAGAGGGTATCGATTATGAGGAGACATTTTCGTCAATAGCCATGCTTAAGTCTATCCAGATTCTCTTATGCATAGCAGCTCATATGGATTATGAGGTGTGGCAGATAGATGTCAAGACAACTTTCCTTAATGGTAGTCTTGAGGAAAACATCTATATGAAGCAACCAGAGGGATTCATTGCTAAAGGCAAAGAGCATCTTGTGTGTAATCTTAATCGGTCCATTTATGGATTGAAGCAAGCTTCGAGGTCTCGGAACATCTACTTTGATGAGGTAATCCAGTCTTATGGATTTATTCAAAGTCTGGATGAGTCTTGTGTATACAAGAGATGTGACGGAAACGTAGTGGTATTTCTTGTAATATACGTAGATGACATTTTGTTGATTGGCAATAATATCAAGGTGTTATCAGACGTAAGAGTATGGTTGTCCAAACAGTTTGTTATGAAGGACTTGGGAGAGGTGGGACACATCCTTGGGATCAAGGTTATAAGGGATCGCAAGAAAAGGATGTTGTGCTTATCCCAAGCTTCATACATAGACACGATTATGGATCGTTTTAGCATGCAGAACTCCAAGAAGGGTTTTCTACCTTTCAGGCATGGAGTTTTTTTATCTAAGGAGATGTGTCCTAGAACATCTGAGGAGATAGAGGAGATGAAGGCGGTTCCTTATTCTTCTGAAGTAGGGAGCCTCATGTACGTGATGCTATGTACGAGACCAGATATCTTCTTTGCCGTGGGCATGGTCAGCAGATATTAGAGTAATCCAGGACAGGGACATTGGACTGCGGTAATGCATATATTGAAGTACCTGAGAAGGACTAGGGATTATATGCTGGTTTACCAGGCAGACCAATTACTCCCTGTGGGTTACACGAATTCCGACTTCCAATATGATAGGGATAACAGTAAGTCTACCTCAGGTTTTGTCTTTACTTTGGGATGTGGATCCATTGTATGGAGGAGTGTCAAGCAGAAATGCGTGGCGGACTCTACCATGGAAGCTGAGTATGTAGCAGCCTCTGAGGCGGCCAAAGAAGCTGTGCGGCTCTGGAACTTCCTGATGGACTTGGATGTGATTCCTGGTTTGCCCAGAACTATAACAATTTATTGTGATAATAGTGGTACAGTTGCAAACTCGAACGAACCACGAGCCCATAAGGCTAGTAAACACATAGAGCCCAAGTACCACCTGATACGAGAAATAGTAAAGAGAGGAGAAGTTGTTGTGGCCAGGATTGCATAAGAGGATAACCTGGTAGATCCTTTCACTAAGGCCCTTCCGGCGAGAGCTTTAGATAGGCATGTGGAGGGAATGGGGATCAGATGTATGGCAGTTTGAGGATAACATAGTCTTTTAGTATAAGTGGGATATTGTTGGGATGTATACTGAAAAGTCTATCTTTTGTATTAACATCTTTATTTTGAAATAAGAATCACATGATCATTGTTTGTATATTTTGATGGTTATGCATATTGTCTAATACATTACATTGTAGATAACATGGTGTATGGTACATTCCAACAATCATGTTACTCTGCCTTGTAAAGTATAAGTAAAGGCTCACAACCTAGATGGTTTTGGACAAACCATTGGTATGGTTGTAGTGTGATTTGGTATTGGTTTGTCTTGACCATAGAATCACATTAGTACACTTTGTGTGTATTGAGTAGGACCGTCATAGAGGTGATTCGATTTATTGCTGACTGCATAATCGAATTGGATCTAAGATATTATATTATACATGCTCTTAATAATATATAATAACTGCACATATACTTAGTATTCATTTCATTGATTTACCAATGTAGATTTATAGATTAAATCGATAGGCTCAGTAAGTTGAGAAATGATATTATTTATATGGTGTGCCGTTTATTATAGGAGGAAATCGTGTCCTATATATTAGGATGATGATGTCCCCTTGAGGAGCTCATAAGGTTCATCTGTTGGAATGTATACTGAAAGCCTAGATCTTTTTGTATGAACATTTTTATTTTGAAATAAGAATCACATTATCATTGTTTGCACTTTATATTTATTATATGTGTGCATATTGTCTAATATTTTACATTGTAGATAACATGGTGCTTGGTGTGGCACAGAAGATCATCTTATCAGTCCCTTGTAGAATATAAGTAGAGGCTCACAACCAAGATGGTTTTGGACAAACCATTGGCATGGTTGTAGTGTAGCTTGGTATTGTTTTGTCTTGAACATAGAGTTACACTAGTACACTTAGGTGTATTGAGCAGGACCGACATAGAGGTGATTCAATTTATTGCTGACTACATAATTGAATCGGACAACGGATATTATGTTGTACATGCTCTTAATCCCGATATAATAACGGGCACATGTTTATCTTATTTCAAACATTGTTTGCATATAAATAGAGGGCTAAGGCTTGGGCGGCAACTAATGCTTGTGGATTAGGGTTTGGCCTATCTAAAAGTGGGCGGCAATAAACCCTAGAGAAGTTAGGGTTTTGGGCGGCTAGAAGTGGGTGGCAAGCTTTGTTCTCCCTAGTGTTTTGGCCGGCGCCCCTCATCCTCTTTTCATCCTTCGCCGGCACTCTTCCCTTCATCCTTTTCTCCTTGGCCAATGGAAACAAGGGCTAGGTTTCAACCTAGGAGATCTTGGTCAGGCGCCTCTTGCTTGCTTCTTGGTGGCGGTGGCAACTCTTCTCAAGGTTGGCCGACGCTCAAGAAGCTACCCTTCGGCGGTTATATCAAGCTCCTTGGCTTGGTGGTCGGTTCTAGATAGGAGGAGGAGTCTTTATTTGGTTCTTCTCTTTGTTCAGATAGAGCAAGGAAAGGAAGAACGTGATCTAGGAGGCTTCTACTCGTGGAGGATCTTCGCCCACGAGACGTCCACGAGGAGGATAGGACATACGATAGAAGATCGAGAGGTATAAAAGTTTTACAACTTTTATTGATCTTTGCATGTTCTTATCTTTATGTTAGTATGTGTTGATTATACTAGTTTGCATTTGTATGTATTTGTATAATCATGGACCCCAAAGACAAACACAAAAACCGACGATCCGTCCGTCGTCTCTTCCGCGGCTAACCAACTAGAAGAGTTGGGTTGCTTGAACAACTAGTTTGTTCAAGCGATCACTCAAGTTGTTAGCACGACGACGAAATGGTTGTGCTTAGGAAACTCATCCCATCCATATTATTTTTTTCATTAGTGAAAATTTTAATCCGGGGACATGGGAGCCAATGAGCCTCCAAGCAATTCCTAGCATCATCATGTAAACGCTGCAGGTGGACTTGGTCAAGCATGATGATAAGGTTGAGTGGTACTACTCATGGAGTTACATGTAGATTAATTAATTGTCAGTAAATTAATTAATCGATGGACATTCGAGATCTTAAACACGGGGAGAAAAATGTACAAAAAATATATGGAGCCCATATTAACTTATGGTGGTTGGTGAGGTAGATCAATGATAATCCTCTAGTGGAATGGATTATCATTAATGGATTGGACTTTATGTGGGCTTGATCCATTGGGTGGCCAAGATCGAACTCCTCCTCATGGTCCCTATTGTAGCCTAATAACACCTCATGGAGCCTAGATCCAATGATGGAAAATAAAACTCTAGATCTGACGGTGGAGATTAACTCTCTAGATCCGACGGTTGAGATTAAATCTCTAGATCCGATGGTTGAGATTAAATCCCTAGAACCGATGGTGGAGATTAAAAGGAGGCTTAAGCCTAGCTATATAAAAGGGGGCTTATGGATTGGGCACAAACCAATGCCTTAGGAGATTAGGGTTTAGGTTGAGCGGCTAGGGTTTGAGAGGTGGCTTGGGTGGCAACAATTGGAGAGCTTTCTTTCTTCTTCCTAAGGTGTGGCCAACGCCCATAATTCTCCCCTCGACCTTGCTGGTGCTCAACATATTCCTCTTCTTCTCCTTGGCCGGTAGAAACAAGAACTAGGGATTCTTCGCTTGGAGCTTTTGGCCGGCCCCTACACTTCTATCTTCATCTCCTTGGCCGGCAGCAACCACCAAGCAAGGTAGCTTGGTGGCCGGTTCTAGATAGGAGAAGAATTTTATTTTATGATCTTCCTTTGTTCGGAGCGAGCAAGGAAGGAAGATTGGTGATCTAGGAGGCTTCGACTTTTGGAAGATCGTCGCACACACGATGTCCAAAAGGAGGAAGGACATACAATAGAAGATCAAGAGGTATAACCTTGTTTATTTTGATTAGTGTTCTTTTGTATTATGTATGTGGTTGTTTATTTTATTTTGTGGTTAAATTATCTTGGACCCCGAATACAAACACAAAAGCCGGCGATCCATACATTGTCTATTCCGTGGCTATTCCTAGAATAGAGGTTGGTGGCTTGAACAACAAGTTTGTTCAAGTGACCACTCTAATTGAATAGCACGATGATGAAATGGTAGCTTGGGTAATCCCTCCTTGTCAAGGATAAATTTTTTTTTATCCGGGGACGTAGAAAGGATCGCCATGAACAAGCAACCGAGTTGAAGTGGGAAGCGAAGTTTCCTACCTTCAAGTGGTATCAGAGCCACGATTTCCGGTTTTGTGTGTTTAGGATTCGGTTACTTTTATGCACTTATCATATATTTTATGTGTCGGATAATAGTAGGATGTACGTAGGTTAACTTTTTTGTTGCAGGAATAGGATCCAACTATTATGGCCATATGTGTGTATGTGATTTTATGTGTGTAATTGTATATTTTGTTGAATCCTCGGGGTTGACGAGGCTAGTATTTAATTTTTGTAATTAGATACAGCTTTGTTTAGCCACTCTTTTTATTTTAGTTTACTTTTGATCTAGATTTCATGTACACTCCCTCATGGAGTATAGGATCGATGGATGTAAATTAAAATGATTTTTCTCAGCTCGGATCTCTAGATGGCTTGTCCATGGCGTAGGGAGGATCGGACGAGATGGCGATACGACGGGAGACATATTTAAGACAAAAGCCATAATAGTTGGAAAATATTTATTTTTTATATTTATTGTTTATTGTTTGATATGGATGTCATAGGCTAGAAAATTCCTCAATTTTAAATTACTAAGTGGGAGAGCGATATTTTTATAAATTCCCACGACCTCCATTACTATTTGACATGTGATGCAAACAAACTTGCGTCGTCGACTTTGAGTGCTTTCCCCCATCGGATGAGTTTGTTTGTGGATAACAAGGTCGAATATGGTTATAAGAAATTATTAAGCAGTGTGTGTACTTCCCCATCGAAAGGAACATAACCCGAGATAATTACCTTGGTACCGAGTAATGGTGAACACTTAGATACAAATATAAGTATCTTCCCCATCGGAGTCACTGGTTTTATTTGTAGGGCCAAAGAGGAACCAACTATTAATTTTACTTTTCAAAAAGTTAGGTTGACAAGATAGTAAAATTAATGGGTAAAACCTCCTCTTACAAATGTAGAATTCGTATATGTCCACACTATCGTGGCATACGATATTCTCGGTGTTTTGAGGTGTTGGTTGATTTTAAAATTTTAATGTTTGAGGAATCAATAATTTATTGAAATATAATGTTTTGATTTATGTGATTCTTAGGTTTTCTTTCAAAATGACTTTCAACCCACTTGTTGTGATACTGAAAGAGAACAAACTTACTAGACCCACGAGCCCATAAGGCTAGTAAACACATAAAGTACCACCCGATACGAAATCAAAGAGAGAAGTTGTTGTAGCCAAGATTGTATCATAGGATAACTGCAGATCCTTTCACTAAGGCTTCCTTAGAGAGCTTTTGATAGACATGTGGAGGGAATGGGGATCAAATGTATGGCAGTTTGAGGACAACATAGTCTCTAGTATAAGTGGGATATTGTTGGGATGTATATTGAAAAGTCTATCTATTGTATGAACATCTTTATTTTGAAATAAGAATCACATGATCATTGTTTGCATATTTTGATGGTTATGCATATTGTCTAATACATTACATTGTAGATAACATGGTGTATGGTGTCACACGGGAGATCATGTTATCAGCTCCTTGTAAAGTATAAGTAAAGACTCACAATCGAGATGACTTTGGAAAAACCATCGGAATGGTTGTAGTATGATTTGGTATTGGTTTGTCTTGACCATAGAATCACACTAGTGCACTTTGTGTGTATTGAGCAGGACCGACTTAGAGGTGATTCGATTTATTGCTAACTACATAATTGAATCAGACCTCAGATATTATATTGTACATACTCTTAATCCTGATATAATAACGGGCACATATACTTAGTATTCATTTATTTGATTTACCAATGGGAGAGATTTATAGATTAAATCGATAGGCTCGGTAAGTTGGGAAATGATATTATTTATATGGTGTGTCGTTGATTATAAGAGGAAACTGTGTCCTTTATATTAGGATGATGATGTCCCCTTGAGGAGCTCATAAGGTTCATCATGTAAACCCTTGGTCCGGCATGATGAAAAGGTTGAGTGGTACTACTCATGGAGTAAGATATTGATTAATTAATGGTCAATAAATTAATTAATCGACGGACATTCGAGATCTTAAACACGGGGAGAAAATGTACAAATAATATATGGAGCCCATATTAACTGATGGGGGTTGGTGAGGTAGATCAATTATAATCCTCTCGTTGAATGGATAATCATTAATGGATCGGACTTTATGTGTGTTTGATCCATTGGGTGGTCGTGATCCAACTCCTCCTCATGGTCCCTATTGTAGCCTATTAACACCTCATGAAGCTTAGATCCAATGGATAGAAACAAAACTCTAGATCCAAAGGTAGAGATTAAATCTCTAGATCCGACGGTTGAGATTAAATCCCTAGAACCAATGGTGGAGAATAAAAGGTGGCTTATCCCTAACTCTATAAAAGGAGAACAAGGGGTTGGCATGGAGAACAATTAGAGAAGCTAGGGTTTTTGGAGGTTGGCGGCAAGAAGCAAGGGTTAGGTTTTGGAGCATTGGCGGCACCAAATAATGAAACAACTTCCTTGTTTTCTTCTTTCTCAAGCTTGCCGGCGCCCATTGAAGCCCTTTCCCTTGGTGTCTTGGCCGATTTCCACCTTAATCTCCTCTTCCTTCTTGGCCGGCGGCAAGCTCCAACATTGGATGTTGGTGGTTGGTTGAAAGAAGAAAAGGATCTTTGTTTCTATTCTTCCTCTAGCTCGGAACTTTTGGTAGATCGTTGCCCACACGACGTCCGAAAGGAGGAAGGTCATACATTAGAAGATCAAGAGGTATATCGATTCTCTATTCTCTTTTGTAACATGTTTGTTTTTATTTTTCAATTATGAGCATGATATATTCAGTTTGTGGCTAAATAATACTTAACTAATATTAAAGCTAACAATCCGGACATCGTCTATTCCGCGAGTACTCGTAGAATAGAGGTTGGTTGCTTGAACAACAAGTTTTCAAGTGACCTCTCTAACGAATATAGCACGCGATGACTTGGTTGTTTGGGCAATCCATTTTGTCCAGGATTAAATTTTTTAATCCGGAGACATTGATGGATTGCCATGAACAAGCGACCGAGGTGAAGTGGGAAGCGATGTTTCCCCTCACGGATCAATGAAACAAACCCTTCAATTGGTATCATAGCCAAGGTTTCCGGTTTTGTGTGTTTAAGGATTTGTTTACTCTTATGCATTTTCATATATTATATGTGCCAAATAATAGTAGGATATTCGTAGTTTAAATCTTTGGTTGCAGGCATAAGATCCGACTATTATGGCCATATGTGTGTATGTGATTGTATGTGTGTAATAGTATATTTTGTTGAATCCTCGGGGTTGACGAGGCTAGTATTTGATTTTTTGTAAATTAGATACGGCATTATTTAGCCACTCTTTTTATTTTAGTTTACTTTCGATCTAGATTTCATGTACACTCCCTCGTGGAGTATAGGATCAATGGATGTAAATGAAAATAGATTTTAGTCTCGGCTCGGATCTCCGGAAGGCTCGTACATGGAGTAGGAGGAGCGGACGAGAAGGCAATGCGACGGGAGACATATTAAAGACATAAGCAATAATAGTTGGAAAATAATTTTTTTTTCATATTTATTGCTTTTTGTTTGATATGCATGTCGTAGGCTAGAAAAATTTCTCAATTTCTAATTACTAAGTGGGAGAGGGACATTTTTATAAATTCCCGACTAATACAATTTGACATGTGATGCAAAAAACTTGCGCCGGCTCGAGTACCTTCCTCCCCATCGGATGAGTTTGTTTGCAGATCACAAGGTCAAATATGGTTATGGGAATTTATTAAAGAGCGTGTGCACTTCGCCATCGGAAGGCACATAACCCAAGATAATTACTTTGGTACCGAGTAATGGTGAATACTTAGATACAAATATAAGTATCCTCCCCAATGGAGTCACTGCTTTTATTTGTAGGACCAAAGAGGAACCAACTATTAATTTTACTTGTCAAAAAGTTAGGTTGACAAGATAGTAAAATTAATGGGTAAAACCTCCTCTTACAAATGTAGAATTCGTATACGTCCACACTATCGTGGCATACGATATTCTCGTTGTTTTGAGGTGTTGGTTGAATTTAAAATTTTATTGTTTGAGGAATCAATAATTTTTTGAAATATAATGTTTTGATTTATGTGATTCTTAGGTTTTCTTTTAAAATGACTTTCAACCCACTTGCTGTGATACTGAAAGAGAACAAACTTAATGGACCCAACTATGTTGATTGGAAGAGAAATATAGACATTGTCTTGACTGCTGAGGAATACAAATATGAACTCCTCGAAGAGTGTCCTCCTATTCCTGTAGAAGATTCTGGGGAAAAGAAGAAAGAGAGTTATAATAAGTGGATCAAGGCCGATGAGATGGCGCGGTTTTACATTTTGGCATCTATATCAAATGTACTGCAATATCAGCATCAAGCCATGCCCACTGCTTATGACATGATGCTCAATCTCAAAGAGCTTTTCAGACACCAGAATCGGGCTACGAGGCAAGAAGCTATGAGAAACTTGATGATGACCACTATCATCGAGGGAACACCCGTAAGGGATCATGTTCTCAAGATGATGGGTCATTTGAATGAGTTGGAGGTCCTTTGAGCTGAGATCGATGGGGGAACCCAGGTCGATATCATACTCCAGTCTCTACCTAGGAGTTTTGAGCAGTTTCACCTGAACTACAACATGAACAAGAGATTGTATTCGTTGGCGAAACTTCTGACAGAACTCCAGGTGGCAGAGGGGCTATTTCGTCAGAGTTCTCAGGCACATGCCATGATGATGCAAAAGGTTTCTACTTCTAAGAAAAAGGAAAGAAGAAGAAGAAACAAACTGTGGAAAAGGCGGTGGGAGCTACTCAGGGAGGAGTGAAGAAGCCGAAAGGCAAGTGCTTCACTTGTAAGCAGACTGGACACTAGAAGAAGGACTGCCCCAACCGCAAGAACAAAGGTATATCTTTTGGTCTAGTCGTTGAAACATGTTTAGCGGTGTTATCTACCGGAACTTGGTGTGTAGATACGGGAGCCACTGATCATGTCTACAATACTTTACAGGGGTTCGGTGAAATCGCATTTACTAGTGAGGGGAGATTACTGTGGTACTTTGGGGGATGCCACGAAGGTGGTGGATGTTGCAGTGGGAGACGTTCATTTATCTTTTGAGAAAAATAAACTTTTTGTTCTTAAGAATTGCCGTTATGTACCTTTATTTAGAAAGAATTTAATTTCGATTTCTAAATTATTTATGGATGGATATTCTATTTCTTTTAATAACAGATTTGTTATAAGAAAGAATAGGGACATTATCTGTTCGGGTGGATTAATAGAAAATTTATACACACTTGAACCAAAAGCTCCCACGATGCAAATTGAAATTAATAACTCATCTTCTAATTCCAATAAGAGAAAAGAACCTTCATAGATGAACCAAACATATCTTTGGGACCTTAGGCTTGGTCATATTAACCTATGTAGAATTCAAAGGTTGATATTTGATGGACCTTTGGGTTCATTAGTGGTGGAGAATTTCCCAACCTGCGAATCTTGCTTGGAGGGTAAAATGACCAAGAGGCAATTTAAGGCCAAGGGGTATAGAGCCAAAGATGTGTTAGAATTGGTTCATTCTGATTTGTGTGGTCCTATCTCTATCCAGGCTAGAGGTGGTTTCGAGTATTTCGTCTCTTTTATAGACGATTACTCGAGATATGGATACATTTACCTGATGCGCGGCAAGTATGAATGCTTTGACAAGTTCAAAAAATTCAAGGCTGATGTGGAGAAACGTCAAGGTAAAAGTATCAAGACACTATGATCTGATCGTGGTGGCGAGTACCTCTTGGGAGAGTTCGGGATTCAATCCAAATTGATCGGCACACCCCAAATGAATAGTATAGCAGAGACAAGGAATAGGACTCTTATGGTGATGGTTAGATCGATGATGAGTTATTCTGAGTTGCCAGATTCGTTTTGGGGATATGCTCTAGATACGGCGGTATACATTCTGAACTTAGTTCCATCTAAATCAGTGCCTTCTACTCCCACAGAATTTTGGACTGGACGAAAGCCTAGTCTAAGACATATTCGGATATGGGGGAGTCCAACACATATGCTGAAGGCAGATGCTAGTAAGTTGGAACCTCGTACAGAAGTACGCATGTTCGTTGGCTATCCTAGAGGAATGAAGGGTGGTCTATTTTACAGTCCTAGAAATCAGAGGGTGATCTTCAGCACGAACGTCAGATTTCTAGAGGAAGACTATGTCATGAGCCACAAGGCGAAGAGTAAAATTGTTGTAGAGGAATTAAAAGGGGAAGTCACTTCTTTAGTACCACCGGTACAAGAAGATATACCACATGTCACTACACCGCGTGTCACAGAGGATACACAGGTAATGCCTCGTCATAGTGGGAGGGTTGTGAGACAGCCTGATAAATTCATGTTCTTGGGAGAATCTTCTGATTTGGTCCCTGGCGAACATGAACCTGATCCCTGGATATATGACGAGGCAATCCAAGATAAAGATGCAGTATTTTGGCAAAGTACAATGAATGCTGAGATTAAATCTATGGATTCAAATCAGGTCTGGGAGCTAGTAGAACCACTCGATGGTGTAAAAACCATTAGATGCAAGTGGATCTACAAGAGAAAGAGAGGAATAGATGGGAAGGTTGAGACCTCCAAAGCAAGGCTTGTTGCGAAGGGGTATACTCAGAAAGAGGGTATCGATTATGAGGAGACCTTTTCGCCAATAGCCATGCTTAAGTCTATCCAGATTCTCTTATGCATAGCAGCTCATATGGATTATGAGGTGTGGCAGATAGATGTCAAGACAACTTTCCTTAATGGTAGTCTTGAGGAAAACATCTATATGAAGCAACCAGAGGGATTCATTGCTAAAGGCAAAGAGCATCTTGTGTGTAATCTTAATCGGTCCATTTATGGATTGAAGCAAGCTTCGAGGTCTCGGAACATCTACTTTGATGAGGTAATCCAGTCTTATGGATTTATTCAAAGTCTGGATGAGTCTTGTGTATACAAGAGATGTGACGGAAACGTAGTGGTATTTCTTGTAATATACGTAGATGACATTTTGTTGATTGGCAATAATATCAAGGTGTTATCAGACGTAAGAGTATGGTTGTCCAAACAGTTTGTTATGAAGGACTTAGGAGAAGTGGGACACATCCTTGGGATCATGGTAATAAGAGATCGCAAGAAAAGGATGTTGTGCTTATCCCAAGCTTCATACATAGACACGATTATGGATCGTTTTAGCATGCAGAACTCCAAGAAGGGTTTTCTACCTTTCAGGCATGGAGTTTTTTTATCTAAGGAGATGTGTCCTAGAACATCTGAGGAGATAGAGGAGATGAAGGCGGTTCCTTATTCTTCTGAAGTAGGGAGCCTCATGTACGTGATGCTATGTACGAGACCAGATATCTTCTTTGCCGTGGGCATGGTCAGCAGATATTAGAGTAATCCAGGACAGGGACATTGGACTGCGGTAATGCATATATTGAAGTACCTGAGAAGGACTAGGGATTATATGCTGGTTTACCAGGCAGACCAATTACTCCCTGTGGGTTACACGAATTCCGACTTCCAATATGATAGGGATAACAGTAAGTCTACCTCAGGTTTTGTCTTTACTTTGGGATGTGGATCCATTGTATGGAGGAGTGTCAAGCAGAAATGCGTGGCGGACTCTACCATGGAAGCTGAGTATGTAGCAGCCTCTGAGGCGGCCAAAGAAGCTGTGCGGCTCTGGAACTTCCTGATGGACTTGGATGTGATTCCTGGTTTGCCCAGAACTATAACAATTTATTGTGATAATAGTGGTACAGTTGCAAACTCGAACGAACCACGAGCCCATAAGGCTAGTAAACACATAGAGCCCAAGTACCACCTGATACGAGAAATAGTAAAGAGAGGAGAAGTTGTTGTGGCCAGGATTGCATAAGAGGATAACCTGGTAGATCCTTTCACTAAGGCCCTTCCGGCGAGAGCTTTAGATAGGCATGTGGAGGGAATGGGGATCAGATGTATGGCAGTTTGAGGATAACATAGTCTTTTAGTATAAGTGGGATATTGTTGGGATGTATACTGAAAAGTCTATCTTTTGTATTAACATCTTTATTTTGAAATAAGAATCACATGATCATTGTTTGTATATTTTGATGGTTATGCATATTGTCTAATACATTACATTGTAGATAACATGGTGTATGGTGTCACACGGGAGATCATGTTATCGGCTCCTGGTAAAGTATAAGTAAAGGCTCACAATCGAGATGGCTTTGGACAAACCATCAGAATGGTTGTAGTATAATTTTGTATTGGTTTGTATTGACCATAGAATCACACTAGTGCACTTTGTGTGTATTGAGAAAGACCGACATAGAGGTGATTCGATTTATTGCTGACTACATAATTGAATTGGATCTCAGATATTATATTGTACATACTCTTAATCCCGATATAATAACGGACACATATACTTAGTATTCATTTATTTGATTTACCAATGGGCAAGATTTATAGATTAAATCGATAGGCTCGGTATGTTGGGAAATGATATTATTTATATGGTGTGCCATTGATTATAAGAGAAAACCATGTCCTATATATTAGGATGATGATGTCCCCTTGAGGAGCTCATAAGGTTCATCATGTAAACCCTACATGTGGACATGGTCCTGCAAGATGAAAAGGTTGAGTGGTACTACTCATGGAGTAAGATGTTGATTAATTAATGGTCAGTAAATTAATTAATCGACGGAAATTCGAGATCTTAAACACCGGGAGAAAATGTACAAATAATATATGGAGCCCATATTAACTTATGGGGGTTGGTGAGGTAGATCAATGATAATCCTCTAGTGGAATGGATAATCATTAATGGATCGGACTTTATGTGGGTTTGATCCATTGGGTGGCCAAGATCCAACTCCTCCTCATGGTCCCTATTGTAGCCTATTAACACCTCATGAAGCTTAGATCCAATGGATAGAAACAAAACTCTAGATCCAAAGGTAAAAATTAAATCTCTAGATCCGACGGTTGAGATTAAATCTCTATATCCGACGGTTGAGATTAAATCCCTAGAACCAATGGTGGAGATTAAAAGAAGGCTTATCCCTAACTCTATAAAAGGAGAACAAGGGGTTGGCTTGGAGAACAATTAGAGAAGCTAGGGTTTTTTGAGGTTGGCGGCAAGAAGCAAGGGTTAGGGTTTGGAGCATTGGCGACACCAAATAAAGAAACAACTTCCTTGTTTTCTTCTTCCTCAAGCTTGCCGGCACCCATTGAAGCCCTTCCAGCCCTTGGCCAGCATCCAAACTCCCTCTTCTTATTCTCCTTGGCCTGTGGAAACATGATTTAGGGCTTTCCCATGGTGTCTTGGCTGGATTCCACCTTAATCTCCTCTTCCGTCTTGGCCGCCGGCAAGCTCCAACATTGGATGTTGGTGGTTGGTTGAAAGAAGAAAAGGAGCTTTGTTTCTATTCTTCCTCTTGCTCGAAACTTTTGGTAGATCGTCGCCCATGCGACGTCCGAAAGGAGGAAGGTCATACATTAGAAGATCGAGAGCTATATCGATTCTCTCTTCTCTTTTGTAACATGTTTGTTTTTGTTTTTCAATTATGAGCATGATATATTCTGTTTGTGGCTAAATAATACTTGGATCCCGAACATAAACACGAAATCCGGCAATCCGGACATCGTCTATTCCGTGACTACTCGTATAATAGAGGTTGGTCACTTGAACAATAAGTTTGTTCAAGTTACCTCTCTAAACGAATAGCACGACGATGACTTGGTTGTTTGGGCAATCCCTTTTGTCTAGGATTAAATTTTTTTAATCCGGAGACATCGATGGGATCGCCATGAACAAGCGACCGAGGTGAAGTGGGAAGCGAAGTTTCCTCTCACAGATCAATGAAACAAACCCTACAGATGCATGCAAATGCGACCTCAAACCTCACGATTAATACCGTCGAGGACTCAAAGCGCGCGTTCCCACTCAACGCCCGCAAGTGCACGGGTGTCGTCAAGTAATAATATATATTATCGTTCCCACATGGACTGAGATTTGAGTAACGATCTATTATGTGGACGTTATTGTTCAGAATTCAGTTCTAATGGTTGTACTTAGGAGGTCGTCGGGGGTTTGAAATTAGTACGGTGTCACACTAGAGAAGGGTTGCTACGAGTCTTTAGATGGGATTCTAGGATTTCGATTTCGTTTGTGTCGTAGCACACATTGTCAATTGAGTTTTGTCTAGGTTTCTAACTACGGTTTTGTGGAAAGTACATCATACACTTCCCCGATGATCCTTCGCATCTATCGGAAGCTACCTCTGCCATACGAAGTCGAACTCTGACTTTAGGACGGGATAGTCAGTACGAGGATGTCGAATCAATCCCTGCGACGAGTTAAAAACGATGCGCATTTCCTACTCTATCACATCCTTCTACCAACGGTTACCGACAATGAGGCCAACCCCTCAGTTCCACCTTAATTCACCTAAATCTTTAATTTGACGGCTGTCACCCTTCGTATCGGCTAAGCACAGTGACTAGAAAACCAAAATAATAGCTATAGATCTAAACCAAATGCCAATTGTAAATATAAATTCAAGAATAAAAAGATATTTGAACCAACAAGTTCTAACTCAACACAAACTACTCCCTAGTCATAGAATCAGAGAATCTATTCTATGAATATGAGAAAAGAAATACAAGGCATTGTCGAATTCGTATATACAAGATAAAGCATGGAAAGAATATAGATTACAATGCGATGGTGAACTTCTCCATGGCGTTGAGGTGGAGAATTTGGATCTTCGGCGGCTTCCTTTATCCTCGTTGCAAATTTCTAGTGTTTTTTGGGGCACCGATGTGCTGTCTCGATCGTCCTGCCTCCCACCTAGGGTTTGGGCATAGTTTTCCTTATATAGATATCATGCCAAATTGTCGCGAAATCTGAAAAAACCCCTGGTCGCGTCATGTTGCATTGCCGCCACACGACCGTGTGAAAACACACGGCCAAGCCATGTGTAAGGCTGTGATGACCATTTTCGAACCTTGGACATGGTCGTGTGTAACCACATGCCCTGCCCATGTACCACTCTATGTCCAGCTGCTAAATGCCTCTTTTTTCCTCCGAAAGCATGTCATTTTCCCCATGGAATGCTATCCTGCACACAAAAGTACAAAGAGCAGATCTCCCAACCAAAAAACCAGAAATGCATGCAAAATAAAGTAGAATATGCATGAAACAAACATTACACGAAATGATATGTGAACGAAAACTACTCCTAAAATCCTATATGTTTCGCTCACATCAATTCCCAAGGACTTATATCTTTGCTTGTCCTCAAGAAAACCTCAGTGCGATGAAATTTTAAAAAGGTATTGTTCCATACTTAGCATGTTAACTAGATTTATCAAGTGGTATTTGCAATCAATGCAAAATAGATATGTTCTAGAAATTCACTAAGTTAGCTGCTCCTGCTCGTGCCAAGTGAATCTTCTTAGGGGATACTCATTCCATGATAAGTTATATCTTCATCCTATAGCTTTCCTAAGGTGTCTGCCTCTTAGCCACTTACTTGCCCAAAGCGAGGGTCCCTAGATCTAGAACAAAGTCTCAAAGGTGTGCTCGGTATTGAGAGAAATTGGTAGGTGTTTCCCTAGTAACCTAACTTGGTCTCAAAGGGGCACATAACTATTTCCATCCAAGACAACTATTATTTTTATCCCTCATAATCTCTTTTTTTTTTCTTTTTTTTCATTTCTTTTTCTCTCTCTCTTTTTTTTTTATTTTTTTGGCTCACTGGTATTTTGATTTTTCTGAATGGGCTTACACAATTCTAGCATCTCCAGTAACTAAAATGCTAAAGTTAGGGTTACATGTGGATTCCAAAGTACTAGACTAATAAGATGAATCATAACTAGGTATGTACAAGACTCTCCCTTTCAGAAAGTTCGTCATGTGTTTGTGTAAAATAAAAGCTAACCAGTGTAAGTCTAAAACATTCATTTAGAGAAAATAAAATAAAATACCACGAGGTAAATGAAGTTAAGCTACCCATGGAAACAACTCATGAAGAAAATGTTTAAAAATACTACTGAGACAGCTTATAGATAGCAAAAACTATGTGATGAAAGAAACTAAATAACCAATGCATGAATAAATGAATGCTAACTACAATGCAAATATCACGAAAGAAACTACTTCTAAAAAAAAATAAAACAAAACTTGGGGTCCCCCCTAGACTTAAGCGAAGCATACCTCTAGTATGGTGGACGAGGTGGAAAGTCTGGTAGCCTCGGCATCTCGGGATCCTGGGAGAACTTGCTGCTGAGCCGCTGATGCCAAATGTACATGTGGTCGATTTGAGAGCTGGTGGATGCAGCGACTGCTCGGTGCTCCTCCTCCCTAGTCCACTATGCCTACTGGGTACGCATGTGCAGCTGCATCTCCCGGAAATAAATACGGGTCTCATCGTAGAACTCCTCGGCCCATTGGAAGTGCTTCTGGAAGCCCTGAAACTCTGTCTGAGTATATGTGCTATGTTCCTCCCATTGCTGTCTCTGCATATGCTGCTTGGCTTATATATCTTCGAGGAGCGATTGAAACTCCGAAAAATCGTGGGCCACTTGCATCCTACTCAAAAGTAGAAAAAAAATGGTGGTATAGGTCCAGGTTGATGTCGATGTGGACTAGGTGGGCTCTTATACATGTGTTGACTGGAGGGAGAGTGATGAATAGGGGCAAAATGCACGGTGCAGCACCCTTTATCCCTTGCGCAATATGGTCGTGTGAAAACACACGGTCAGGCCGTGTGCATTGCTGGAATGGGGGGCATGACAGTGTGAAAACACATGGCTAGTCCGTGTGCCCCCCTCTTTTGGTGTGCAACGGTTCGAATTCTCCTTACACGCTCAATCATGTAGGTTCAAAATGATTTTTGTTTCTACCTAGCAAGTCCTTTATAGTCCTAATTCAAATTCAACACCCTAAATGAACATAAATCAAAGTGTAAAATAAACGAATGCAACAAACTAATAAGAAATAAACACAAAATCTAATCTTGGGTTGCCTCCCAAGAAGCGCTTATTTAAGATCTTTAGCTCGACCTTATTCCTACGTTTCACTTGATGTGTTTGAATCTTGCTCGTGGGGGAGCAAGATATTTGCTCACCTTATGCCTCCTCTCCTGTGGTCCCTTATCACCATATCTCTTAAATCTTGCTCGAGGAGTGGCAAGATATTTATTGGCTGTCTTCCTTAGTTCGAGTGTGAACATGCTTATCTTTAAAGATTTATCAGGAGTTTGATCATGATATTCTATTTCATCCATATGTTGTGAATAATGTAACTCACCACAAATATCCTCACCAAAAGATTGATCTGCCGATTCTATTATGTCAAATGAAATTTTATCATTACAAATCACTAAATGGGCTTCGTTATTGGTAGCTAAAGTTTCACTAAGGGTTAAGGTAGGCTCTTCTAGATCCTTGAGGTTAGGAGGTGTTTGGATTGAAGCAATGCACTCCTCGATTAAAATATCAATTATATAGCCTCAAGTTCTTCTTCTAATGGTGATTGAATGGATTATCCTTCTTCACTTCCTATGTCATCTACGTCCTCCTCATTCATTCGCTCAAAGTGAGTCTTTGCCATATTAGGTGTAATCTAGTCATCAAAGGCACCTTCTAGTCGTTTGGTTTTTTCATCTACTAGATTTTGTCGCATACACTCCGTGAATTGTTGACTATGCTCCTTGCATTCCCTAGTAACTTTATCTTGCAAGGCTTCTGGGTGGAGACTTGGTTCTTGATAAAATGTGCATGGAAATTCATAGCACTCGTTCTCGCTTGGGAAACAATATTGAGTCTTTGTCGGTGAATGCCGCTATCAAAATTCATCGTTCGCTGCTTATTGCGTTTGAATGAAATCTTCCATCATCTACTCAAGTCGGGATTTAGGCGGACAGTATTGAGTGTTTATGTAGCCAGGGTCATAACTATATGAATAGAAATTATATTGTGGCCACTGGTTGTAATTTTAGGTGACATCTTCTTGTTCAAATTGTGAAGGTTCGAATATATCCAGACAATCGTTAATGGTATACCATGTTTTACCACAATGCACACAATAAATGTTACCAAATTCACAGTAATAAATTGACCATAATCATGAGTAAAAGCATGCATTGTTATATGCAGGAAATTATAAATAAAGAAAGAGCAACAGAATTAACAAAACTAAAATTAAATAATATAAAATTAAATTAAATAAAACAATGAAAGTAAATCTAGCCTAGGTTCGATCCAACTATCCACCTCTTGATTTGATATCGAATCTATCAGTCCCCGGCAACGGTGCCAAAAACTTGATGCACACGAAGGCGACCTCAAATCTCACAACGGATACCATCGAGGACTCAAAGTGCCTACTCGCGCTCAATGCCCGTAAGTGCACAGATGTCATCAAGTAATAATATAGAATATTGATCCCACAAGGACTGAGATTCGAGTACCGATCTATTCAGTGGACGTTGTTATTTGGAATTCAGTTCTAAGGTTATGCTTAGGAGGTAGTTGGGGGTTCAAACTTAGTATGGTGTCACACGGAGTAAGAGAAGAGTTGCTACGAGTCTTTAGATGGGATTCAAGGATTTCGATTTTGTTTGTGTATCGCAGAACACGTTTTTAATTGAGTTTTGTCTAGGTTTCTAACTATGGTTTTGTGTAAAGGACATCATATACTCCCCCGATTAGCCTTCACATCTATCGAAAGCTACCTCTGCCATACCAGGTCGACCCCTGACTTTAGGATGGGATAGTCGCTACGAGGATGCCGAATTGATCCATGCGACGAGTCGGAAATGGGGTGCATTTCCATCTCTATTGCATCCTTCTACCCACGGTTACTAGCGATGAGGCCAACCCCTAGGTTCCTCCTTAATTCGCCTAAATCCTTGATATAAGGGTTGTCACCCCTCGTATCAGCTAAGCAAAGTAACTAGAAAACCAAAACAATAGCTATAGATCTAAACTAAACACCAATTGCAATTATAAATTCAAGAACAAAAAGATATTTGAACCAACATGTTCTAACTCAACACAATCTACTCCCTAGTCCTATAATTAGAGAATCTACTCCATGAATAAGAGAAAATAAACACAAGGAATTGCCGAATTCATATATACAAGATAAAGCATGGAAAGAATATAGATTACAATGCGATGGTGCTCTTCTCCTTGGTGTTGAGGTGCAGAATTTGGATCTCTGGCGGCTTCCTTCCTCCCCGTTGTTAGTTTTTGGTGCTTTTTAGGGCACCAGTGTGTCGTCCCGACCATCGTGCCTACCCCCTAGGGTTTGGACATAGCTTTCCTTATATAAACATCATGTCGGATCCTCACGAAACCTGGAAAAACCTCTGGCCGCGTCAAGTTTCTTAGGGCAATAAACCCATGAATGATGTGTTTTGATGTGTGTGGAAAAGGGTTTAATTTAGGTTATTATGTTGATTTGATATGTGTGTTGAAGTCGTGCAAGACTTAGTAATTCACACATGGTTAGCTTGACAAAGAAATTGCAATATCACCATCTCAGGACTCGGTCCTTGAGTCGGTGAAGGATGACATTGCGAAGTCGTGCGCTTGGTGCATCTGAGGGACCATCGGATGAGGAGAATTGGAGTGAAGCCAAGGAAGCAGACTTCAGGGTGAGACACGAAGGATGACATTGTGAAGTCGTGCGCTCGATGCATCTAAGGGACATGGCTGGACGAAGAAAGCTTCATGGCGAAGGACTCCAAGGGAGATGAGAGTGAGCGATTGTAACCCGGGAAGGGGTAGCTCATAAGTGAACTAGGTCGAATGGCTAAGTCAAGTGTCGGAAGCTCAACCAAAGGTTGGTTTGAGGTTTTACCCGATACCAACCAACTGCTCTAGGTTGATTGGACTCGATCGGTGTTCGATCAATTGCCTTCGCGAATGGCGGCGATGGGCGATGGTATGATCGATCACATGATCGGCCATCGCTGAGGATGGAAGTCAACTGATAGAGGCATGTTCGGGCACAGAAGCTTTGGCAGTCGAGTGATCTCGTCAACCACTCGACTGTTGGCTCCATCAGCCGACTGATGGGAAGATCAGTTGACTGATGTGGGAGCCGTTTGTTGGAATCCAACGTGGATGAAACCGTTGTGAGGCAATAGCTGTAGCAAGAGTCGGGTGATGGCTTCATGAGTCGACTACTCGGTACCCAATGGGAAGAATGGCCTCTTTCCTATAAGAAGGGGCCTTGGGTCACTTGGGATGGGTAATGCATCATTTCTAAACATACCCCAAGTGCTCAAACAAATTCTACTCCTCATACTTGCTTTTATTTCAATTATATTTTAAGTGGGAGTGTTCTTGTAATGAAAGTTCTACCTCCACCTTCCTTGGTGCAAAGGAGATAATAGTGAAGCTTTAGGCGTGATTCACCTAGAACCAATCAGGTCGTAGATTAGTGGCAAGGCCCCTGAACCACGTTACGCATTCTTGTTAGCATTGTTCTCTCCTTTACATTGTGTTTTTTTTTAATCTTTTGTTAGCATTTGTTTTCCACTATGCTAACCTTAATTCATAGACAACTACGTGACCAAATTCGATCATCTACTATAAAGAGGCTATTCACCCCCCTCTAGCCGGCCACCGATCTTCTAACAAAGTTGCCTGGCTCCCACACGGCCATGTGAAAACACATGGCCAGCCTGGGTCTAAGGCTGTGAGGGCCATTTTCGAACCCTGGATGCGATTGTGTGTAGCCACACGCCCAGGCCGTGTCCCACTCTGTGTCCAGCTACCAAATGCCTCCTTTTTGCTCTGGAAGTGCCTCGTTCACCCCATGGAATGCTATCCTGCACATAAAAGTACAAAAAGCTGATCTCCGAACCAGAAAAAGGAAATGCATGCAAAATAAAGTAGAATATGCATGAAACAAACATAAAATGAAATGAGATGTGAGCAAAAACTACTCCTAAAACCCTATATGTTTCGCTCACATCACAAGACTTGCTTTGTCACCTTGATTTTCCCACAATCATTCATCCACTGAAGTCGATAAGGACATGGATGTTTCAGGGTCGATAAAGACAATTTTTCCACCAACTCCGTGCTTGCCACATTGGTGCAACTTTCTCCATCAATAATAACACTGCAAACCTTATTATTCACAAAATGAAATAAGTTTTACCTTTAGTTACCTTCTTCCTCCTTAGCTTGCATGTTTAGAACTTGTCTAGCCACTAATAAATCTCCATCAATAGCATGTTGCTCATCATCACTGTCTTCTTGTGGTACTTCTTCAGCGACTTCATCCTCCTCTTCTGACTCAAGTTTCCCTTGGCCATTTATCACCATCACCCTTTTGATCACACATTGGTTAGCAATGTGACCATGACCCTGACATTTGAAACACTTAATATCACGAGTTTTGAAGGTAGTGGACTCGCTAATACCTGGGGTTGTGGAGGTTGTTGGTTTGAGCGGTTTCAAGTGTTCAAATTTTGGCTTGCTTTGTTCCTCTCTTTTTGGGGCTGCCCTCCATGGATGGTTACTAGTCACTGGTTGTTCCTTTTTAGTCGACCCCTTTCTCTTGAGTTGATCCTCCATATTTATTGCATCATGGACCATGTCAGACAACTCAACATAATGTTGCAATTTGACAATATCGGCAATTTTTTTATTTAAACCATGCAAGAACCTAGCCATGGTGCCTTCACGATCTTCATCCACATTATTTTGTATCATGGATACCTCCATCTCCTTGAAATACTCATCCAAACTTTTAGTGCTCTGAGACAACCTTTGCAGCTTCTGATATAAACTCCTATAGTAATGATTGGGTACAAATCTCCTTCTCATGAGCATCTTCATTTCCTCCCAAGTGGACACAGGTCACTCTCCATTTCGTCGCTGATTCATCACCACTTGATCTCACCACACAATAGCATAATCAGTGAATTCAATGGCAGCTAACTTAACCTTTTTATGCTCTGAAAATTCATGACAGTCAAACAACATCTCTATTTTGGGTTCCCACTCCAAATAAACTTTTGGATCATTTTTACCTTGGAAGGATGGAATTTTCAACTTTAGCCTCCCTAAGTCATTAACTCTTTTATTTCCATCGATTCGATCCTCCCTATGCCCATTCCGATCTCCTCTATAGCCAATCTTTTCTTCCCTATTACCAATCAACCCCAGTTGTAGTGTTGTTCACCAAATCCTTCCACCTCCTCTTTTTCTTCCATTTCAGCCCTTTGAGCATGTCTTTGTTGTAACACATTAGGAAACCCTTGCTAATGTCTCCTTGGTGTTTCCGCTTCCACTCGATCCAGCCTCTCATGTATAGACTCTAACTCCACCCTCATCATACGCTGCATTTCTCCCATTAACACTTGCAATTGAAGATTTGCAAGTTGTACACCATCCTCGGGCAGGTTGGACATTTCTGTAAGATAGACTACTAGAAAAGCTATTTTTAACGACGAAATTTACCAACGGTATTAAAATACCATTTTTATTAATGGTTGAACAACGACAGGATTTAATACCTGTCGTTAATGTATATACATTAACGACGGTATTTTATCCCGTCATTGATACTTTGTCATTAACGATGATTTTTTTTTTTTGGTTGGTAAAGGTATGCCTACAACGACGGTATTTTTTTTCGTCGTTAATGATTTTGATAGAGTCTATTTAGATGAACAAATTATTGAGTGATTTAATTAACTTGATATTTAAATCCCAAAAACCTAAGTTTTATCCCGTGCCCTTTTCCCCATCTGTCGCCCCTCTTCGTGTGAGCCCAGCTCGGCAACTTCGTCACCGCGACCAATTGCCACTGTTGCTGGCCCTTTCCCTCAGTAATTGCCTTTTCTTCTTCCTCTGTCACAAATAACTTCTCTCACCGCCGACCAGTCTTTGATCGAGTGGCTTTGCCTTCTCCAATTTCCCCTGCAGTCTCTTCCTCGCGCCATTGCCTGGGCCTCCCTTGCGAGCATTGATCGTCACGGTCAACCCCTCTCTTCCCTCGAGCAACTCCATCGTTGTTTGTTTCATCGTCAACCCCACAATCCCAGTATTTCCCACCTCTACGATCATCGGCTTACCATGCACTACGCGCAACAACACCAGTCGTTGGCCTAATGTGCGCTATGGGTAGCAGTGTCGGGCACAACGAACAACCCTTCCAATCTCCACTACAAGCAACATCTCCCCATCGCCCATCGCTACTCTCCCGAGAAGGTACCTGTCACGCTGAGAAGGTAAAACTAAATATACATCCTATGATAAATACCTCATTTATCATTCCAGTTTCATTTCTTGGACCCAGTAATAGTGATTGAGAAAATTTTATCAAGACCATTCATTATACTTTCCTTTAGTGCTGTCAGAAAGATTTGCCTATATGACTTGTTTCTTTCATTCATATGTCTAGATATTTTGGGTGGATATTGGTGCCATCTGTGAATATTCCTTCAAATGTGGTGATATTGAGCATATTCAGGCTCAAATTAGTTGAGTTAGGAAATGTTTTTGATGAATTCATAGATCAAACTTATATGATGTATATCATGAACAATAGATTGCTTAAATCAATAACCATATTGTACATCTGTTGTTTATCACCTGCATTATTGTCACAATGATTTAGATTTATAAGGACTATTGTTGTTGCACAATAGGTTCCTACTTTTCATTCCGGGATTTTGATCAGTACTAAAAATAAGAAATAACTAAGAAGTATTTATAGTTGGCAATTGTATAAATTATTCCCTTATACTATCCTATTTTTAGTGATGTCATAGGGATTTTGATAGATTTGATCTGATGATTAGAATTGCTGCAAGTGCTAGCAAATTATACTAGGCTATTAAGTACAACCATGGAGTAACTTATGTTCATTGTACAATTGGGCTTGGAAGAGCACCTTATGTCGTGGTAGTAGACTAATCTGTGGATGCCTCATCTTATCATTCATAGTTTGTTTTTCATAAGCATAAGTTAGCTCATATACTAGTGAGCAATGCACAAAAAAAAAACTAGACCACTATCCCTTATGCCATTGTTTTTTATTTCATTGACCATTGTTTTTCTTTGTTCTACCTCTATGCCTCCAGTCTAATATATTCGACTCTTCTAGCTATAAAATTTATTGGTATCTTTATCGCTAGAGGGGGGAGGGGTGAATAGCAATAGAAAACATTTCTTTTCGATTCGACTTGAATAGCACAGAGGAATAATAAAAGATAAAACTAAAGTAACGCGACACTTTGTTTTTACTTGGTTCGCAACCAAAAAGTTGCTACACCAAGGCCCCGTGATCCTAGACTGCATACGAAGGGACAATTTACTAAAGATCTCCTCCTCGTTGGAGGTAGAAGACAACAAATACAAAAAGGTCAAGAACTCGAGGATGAAACAACAAGCCTACCACACCTCGTTACGATAAAAGCTTTGAGTACATGAAGAATAAATAAGTAATGTATGACATAAAGTAAAGACTACCGACTTCAGAAGATTGAAACATGGTGTGTCATCGGTGTGTCGGCAGTGTGTTAGCATCGTAGCATTGTCGTCGAAGCATTGCATTGTTGGAGCACTTTAGGAGTAATGAATGATGACCTAAAGGGGTGAAACCCCCTTCTTTTATAGGCCTCCAAGCCCCATCTCATTGAGATCCAGATCTGGATCAAAAGGATACCTCACCCTAAGATAAGGGGATCTAATCTTGACCTTCATCGAGCTGGACAATTTGAATAGCAGTCACTGATGACCTTCATCTAATGCTAACAGCAATCGACTGTCAAAAGCCATTAGTCAAGTGCCAGCTAGTTTATTCAATTGCAACAACAGGTTAGCACAGTAAAGAGAAGTAATGATAAATTTGACAGCTACTAACTGTCCGATCTCGACCTAGACCTTCCACTAGAAGTTTTAGTTGGAATGCCGCCTAAATTAGTCCCCGTATAGAGACCCGACCTTACAATTACTCCGCACTCATGCTTACCTGGTCCTTTCCGACCTGTCACTTAGCTTTCGGTCTCTGCCTAGGTTCCTCGACTCCACGAGGTTCTCTTGGCGTCGTCCGACCACCACGTTTTCTCGACTCGAGATTCTTCGAGTGTCGATTGACCTAGGCCTTAGCTTAAACACTTCCTGCACACTTAACACAGCTCATGAGATAAAAATAACACCTTAACATTGAGCCTTTTCCATAATCATAACCTAGGATCGATTATCTGGTTCCCCTACACCAACAATCTCTTCCTTTTTGATCTATGGCAAACCGACACAAAGTTAAGGAGAAAATTAAGTATAAAACGAAGTAGTAACAACATGAGTAGTAAACATGTAGTGAAGTAGTAAGTGTAAGTAAGAAAGACACAACTTAGTATCAGTATAAAAGAAATGCGTAACTTAGTAAGTTAGTATGAGTAACTTAGTAAGTTAGCATGAGTAAGAGTATAAGCTAAACTCTTTTTCAAATCATCCCCCTTGACGTTACCTCCGCCTTGACCTTAGGTGCATACTTGAAAAAGTTGCTTAGCTCTCCCCCATAATGTTTGCCACTTAAAAAAATGTCTAAGTTATGTTACCCCTTAACATTTTCCACTTAAAAGAAGTATGCTTCGTTCCAGTTACGTATTGCTTTCATAGCGGCGAACATTGGCCTTTCGTTGAATACCTTTTTTCCACAAATCAAAAAATATGGGAGTTTGTAAAAGAACTCTAAAAAATAAGTGTTTATCATTTGTAAGTCAAGCATGTTCCTAATAGATTTTGAAAATAGTAGTTTCAATGTACACTCAAATAATAGTATGTTCAACTCTTTTTGACTTAGCTGATATCAAATGATCAATAATTCCTAATTATAGTTGGTTATTTTAAATAATTATACTCCATGATTCATGTCGATGCACTTGATCTACATCGTGAATCAGGAGTAAGGTCCTAACGTCTCACGCCCATCTATGTGGCTCAATACACAAACACATTAGACCTATGTGTTGTGAGATGTGTTGGTTCCTTAATTCTTTAGGTACATGCATTCTAAGGTAAACCTAAACTTGTTCCATGTAGCATGAAAAATAAAATTAGAGTATATAAGAAAAATAAGAGTTGAGTATTACTCTATTATGCACATCCCTAATTTTCGTCTAACCAGACTAAACTCTACGTTGAGCAAGGGTTTGGTGAAAATATCCGCTAGGTTCGATTTAGACTCAACATATTCGAGTTGTATTTTTCCATTTTCTACATGTTGTCCAATGAAATGGTGTTTAACCTTTATGTATTTTGTCCTAGAGTGATAAATTTGGTTCTTAGTTAGGTTAATGGAACTAATGTTGTCGATGAAAATTTTACTGTTACTAAAGTTTAATTGGAAGTCTTGGAGAGTGTGCTTCATCCAATGGAGTTGAGCTACACACTCACCCATCGCAACGTTCTCGGCTTCGGTGGTAGATAAGGCAACACAATGTTGCTTTCTACTACACCAGCTAACTAGACTCGAGCCTAGGAGTTGGTAACAACCACTCGTGCTCTTCCTCTCGAGTTAACTACCGGCATAATCCGAGTCAGAATAGTCGATTAGTTTAAACTGGCTCGATCTAAGGTACCAAATTCCTACGTTTAATGTTTTTTTAGGTATCTAACAATACATTTATCTAGTGTTTGGTGCGACTCCTTTGTGCAAGATTGAAATCTCGCACACATACTTACTGTGAAGAGTATATTGGGTCGACTCACAGTTAAGTAAAGGAGGCTACTTATTGTGCTCCTATAGTATTTTAAATCGATTGCATTACCTTCTAGGTCTTCTCCTATGTTAACATTAGTATCCATTGGTGTGTTGATTTTCCTTAGCGTTTTGCATTCCAAATCTATTTATTAGTTCTTTAGCATATTTATGTAGGTGTATGTAAATTCTTTCCCTAGTTTGTTTAATTTGTAAGCCTAAGAAAAAGGTTAGTTCTCCTACTAAATTCATTTTGAATTCACTTTCCATTAGTGAAATAAACTAATTTAATAAGGTTGTATTGGTAATTCAAAAAATTATGTCGTCTACGTAAATTTGAGCAATGAATATCTCTTTCCTATGGATTTTACAAACAAGGTTGGGTTGACTAAGCCTTGACTAAACCCCTTAGACTTAAGGTAAATCGAAAGCCTTTCATACCAAGCTCTAGGAGCATGTTTTAGTCCATATAAAGTTTTTTTAAGTTTAAAGACATGGTCGGGTTTGTCTAAACTCTCAAATCCGGGTGGTTGGCTAACGTTAATCTCTTTCTTGATAAATCCATTCAAGAATGCTGACTTAACATCCATTTGAAATAGTATAAATCCTTGATGTGCAGTGTAAGCTAATAACATCCTAATCGATTCAAGTCTAGTTACGTGTTCATATGTTTAATCGTAGTTTAACCCCTCTACTTGACTGAATCCCTTAGCGACTAACCTAGCCTTATTCCTAACAACATCTCTTTTATCATCAAGTTTGTTTCGAAATACCCACCTTGTTCCAATTATTGTTTTTCCCATAGGTGGAGGTACTAATTTCCAAACTTGGCTCCTACTAAATTGAGCTAACTCTTCTTGCATAGTTATAATCCACTCGGGATCAAGAAGTGCTTGTTCAATTGTTTTGGATTCGATTTTTGAGATGAGTGAAATTTAGCTTAGGTTTCTATAGGATGCTCTAGTTCGAACCCCTAAATAACTCTACTTCGGTTTCGTGGTTTTTTTTCTTCGTCAAATACTACGTTGATTGTCTCTTCTATTTTTAGGGTTTCGTTATTATACACCCTATAGGCTTTACTAGTGGTTGGGTATCCAAGAAATGTTCAGGTATTTGTTTTAGGGGTGATTTTTCCTAGGTTATCTTTAGTGTTTAATATATGTACCCTACATCCAAAAACCCTAAAGTATTAATGTTGGGTAGTTTTTCATAATAGATTTCAAATGATGTTTTAAGGTGTCTTCAAACTAATAGAATCCTATTTTGAACATAGCAAGTAGTATTGATTGCTTCTGCCCAAAACCTATTAGGTTATACTCATTCAACATGGTTCTAGCAACTTCTTGTAAGATTCAATTTTTATGTTTGACTAGACCATTTTGTTGAGGAGTTCTAGGATAGAAAAACTCATTGTGGTATCCATTTTCGTTGCAAAAGTCGGTAAACCTATGGTTTTCGAATTCACCACCATGATCACTCCTAATTCTTTTTACCTTAAGATTCTTTTCATTTTCTATTAATTTTCATAAATTGGTGAGTTATTCTAAGGTTTCACTTTTATGTTTTAAGAACCTAACCCATGTGAACCTAGAGTAGTTATCGATTATAACTAGACAATATTGGCTTCCATTTAGTAACTTAGCTCCATGAGAATCAAAAAGGTCTAAATGTAGGAGCTCAAGTACACTTTTAGTTCTTTCTTGGTTAGTTAGTTAATGTGAGGTCCTAGTCTGTTTATCTTGTTGACAAGCATTACAAATTTTATTTTCCAAGTTATTAAAGTTGGGTAAACCTCCAACTATGTCACTCTGACTCATTTTGTGTATGAGTCTTGGATGAGAGTCACCGAGTCATCGATGCCCACAACCAGGATTCCTCTTGCTGTGTCATTAGACACTTGGTTGAGGAGTTGGGTAAGTTAATTGTGTAAATGTTGCTATTCCTAATTCCTTTAAGTATAGTTTTTGCGGTATCATTATTTTTAATTAAACTTTCATTTTGTATGAAAATAACCTTATAATTATTGTCACACAATTGACTAAAACTAATTAAATTGAATTCGAAATGCTCAACAAAAATAACATTACGAATGATGAAGTTCGAGTTTAGCTCAATATCACCTGAACCGATGATTTTGAGCTTCTCATTATTTTCGAATGTTATTGATCCTTAGTTTTTGAATCTAAGCTTTGAAAACTTTAGTCCATCTCCGACCATGTGTTGGGAGCACCCACTTTCCAACATCCATTGATCCTACCCATATTGTAGTTGGATTGGAGAATGGAATTTTAAAGTTGGCTAAATATTTTAGCCTAGTAATCATCACCCTTTTTACATGATCAAACATGTTAACCTTATATGTTTTGTGAGATGACTTCAATTTTACTTGATTAAGTTTACTTATTTGAAGATAATCAACCTTGGGTTAGATTTGGATTTAACCCTTAGCTAGTTAAGTAAACTTTTCGAGAAAGTGGCTTCCAGGTTGTGGCGAGCCACAGAGGCCTTCTTTGATCGGAACAACGACACTTCCTTAGACAAAGCCAATTTCAAGAAATTATTCACATAAGTCACTTAAGATTACTTCATGGTCTAACTAGTTTAAGATACGGTGAGGTAGCTTCAGCTAGTTCAACTTAACCTAGTGCACCAAGCTAGATACGCTTGGTCTAGCTCGGACACACAAGACTTTGTTTAGTTAATGTTCTATCATCTTGCCACATCCTGATACTATGTTATCAAGATTGACTAGCTATTTGTTTTATCCAGTCATTCTTAAAATTAAAATAAAAATTAATTAAGCATGCAAAACTAAATCAAGAAATAGAGCAAACAAGTTTAGTACTAGCTCCCCCTGGACCATTAAACCGATGTGGTCTTTCCACATAGTGGATTTGGTCCTTGGGAACCCAATACCTAGTAGATCCTAATTGTGAAATAAAAAAGGTCTTAGGGACCATTGCTTGGACTTTTTGTCTATTTCGATTTACAATCGACATATAAGACTTATTTGTAGTTGGTGATCTAAATCCGAGTCCGACCTTATTGTACACGGCCCTTTGTGACCCAAGTAGTAGGTCATGACCCTTGGACCCCAAAGAAAACCTTTCCAATGATTTCCTAAGGTCTTTGACTTGTCATTTCAAGAGGGAGTTCTCTTCTTTATGTTCTTCAACTCGAGTTGAGTTCTCCTCTCAAACATGACTAGTCAAAGAGGTTAGGGAGACCTCATGTTTAAGGTGTTTAACTTCCTCAACTAAGGTCTCGACCTTGGACTCGGACTTAGCTAATTTCATAGTTAAATACTTAATTGCATTATAAAGAGTATCAATTAATGACCAACTTTCTTGATCAAATATCTTGAACCAGATACGAATCCGTGCCTTGTCTTGAATTGGAGTTCATCGTCGGATCCGTAGTCGGACTCGGTCTCAGACTCGTAGCTCGTTTCTGGTTTGGATTCATCTTCGGGCTTGGTCGGCTTTGCCATGAATGCAAGGTTGTTGATCTGTCTTCTTCCTTTGATGACTCCTCCCAAGTTGCATTGAGCGCCTTCTTGGATTGTGATGGGTTGTTCTTTAGTCTCGGGCACTCCGATTTGATGTGACCCCTCTTGTTGCATTTGTAACACTTGTAGTTCAAATTTTGCTCGGGTCTCTTTTCCTTGGATTGCTTGATGGGTCGTCTTCTGCTCTTGATCATCTTCTCAACTAGATTCACTAGTTCGGTCTCCATCTCGTCGTGCACCTCCGATTCATACTCCTCTTCTTCTTCTTCGGGAGGTGGTTTTCTCTTCTCCTTCTTCTTTCGACCTGCAACCAATGCAATACCTTTCTCGACCGAGGATGAGTTAGATTATTCGTGTAGCTCAAATTTAGAAAAGAGTTCATCTAGTCTAATTTTCGATAAATCTTTAGATATCTTGTAGGCATCAACCATGGATTCCCACAAGGTGGTGTTTGGAAAAGCATTAAGGGCATACCTGATTACATCTCGATTTTCAACTTTCTATCTGATTGAGGGGATGCCATTCATAATTTCCTAGATTCTCACATGCAATTCCGTAGGAGCCTTGTGTTCCTGCATTTTTAGATTGAAAATATTCTTCAAGAGAAGGTCTCTTTTACATACCTTCGTGTTGGCATTTCCTTCGTGAAGCTCGATGAGCTTATTCCATATGTCTTTTGCGCTTATGAATAGAATGATGTGGTTGAGCTCCTCCTTGGACAACCAACATTGTAGAATTTGTGTAGCCTTTGCATCAGCCTCCACTTGACACTTCACGGCGTTGGTCCACTTGTCGTAGTCTAGGAACTCGCCATCTTCGTTGGTAGGTAGTGAGAATCCGGTCTGGATGATGATCCACATATTGACTTGGGTTTTTAAATAGCACTCCATCCGACCCTTCCAATAATAGAAGTCATCTCTGTTGTAAACCGGAGGTCAAGCAGTGCTAAACCCTTCGAGGTGGGCCAACGACTGAAACTTGCACAAAAATAAAATACACGAAAAAAGTTGCCTAGACTTTTGTCTTGGATTAGTAGTGTTGTAAAAGAACTAACGAAAATATTAAATAAAAAAAATACTCAAAGAAAATAAAGTTTCTAGATTGGTGGTTGCACTAAATCTTAGCGCCCCCGGTTTGATACCAATTGTTGGATCAGAGAGAATCGCTAGAGGGGAGATGAATAGCGATAGAAAACCTTTCTTTTCTATATGACTTGAATAGCATAGCGGAATAACAAAAGATAAAACAAAAGTAACGAGGCACTTTGTTTTTACTTTGTTCGCAACCAAAAGGTTGATACTCCAAGGCCCCGCGATCCTAGACCACATACGAAGGGGCAATTCACTAAAGATCTCCTCCTCGTGAGAGGTAGGTGACAACGAATACAAAAATGACAAGAACTCGAGGATGAGGCAACAATCCTACCTCACCTTGTTACAATAAAAGCTTCGAGTACAATAAAGAATAAATAAGTAACGTATGGCACAAAGTAAAGACAATCGACATTAG
This sequence comes from Wurfbainia villosa, assembly GCA_025175895.1. NCBI lineage: Eukaryota > Viridiplantae > Streptophyta > Magnoliopsida > Zingiberales > Zingiberaceae > Wurfbainia > Wurfbainia villosa. The sequence continues at coordinate 33,851,522 of CM045995.1, forward strand.
AAGATAGAAACTTGATGTGTCGTCGGTGTGTCAGCATCGTAGCATTGTTGTCGAAGCGTTGCGTTGTTAGAGCAGTTTGGGAGAAATGAATGATTACCTTAATGGGTGAAACCCCTCTTCTTTTATAGCCCTCCAAGCCCCATCTCGTTGAGATCCACATCTGGATCAAAAGGCCACCTCACCCCAAGATAAGGGTGTTAGTGAAAGCCCTAGAGCCAATCATGTGATGATTGTTGTTTGGACTTTATTGTATCATATTCTTATTTATAAAGGCATGGTTATTATATTTACTTGTATTGGTGCATAATAACTAAGTATAATAACGTCCTTGAGTAGTAGGTTCTTATCTATATCAATCAATTGGTTGAATCGATAATGAGATGATATAGAGAACACTACTCTTAATCATTCCTAGTCAAGTATTAACATTCAGGGACAATGTTATTGCTTAGAGACTAGCATGTAGGTCAACACGATGACTTGATCACACAAGTCATGGATATGAGATATCAAGTTGACACATGGGTATGCATTGGAGAATGTATATTGAATGACCAGCCATGAAAAAGTATCATGGATCGTTATATGAGTGTCATATACTTTCTCATGTGGCTATTAGTATGACTATTAGTCCTCAGACCTGAAGTCACCATGGTTCCCTACATAAGGAGTTGCATACTTTGGCTTCCTCAAATTTCACCCGTAAATGGGTGGACTATAAAGGCGATTACTGGTTATGTAACAAATTATACGGAGGGATGTGAGTGATGTAGATGGGATCTATCCCTCCTATATGACGAGAGTGACATCGTTATTCTTGATAGAGTGAGACCACGAAGTGCATGCCCATGCCCAAATGAGTTAATATGAGATATTGAGCTCATTTGATTAGAGTGAGTCTACTTGGAGTTCAAGATATAGATTGTACCGAGGATGATACAGCCTATGCCTCAATTGGTAAATCTAAATGTCATGGATAGAGGGACATTGTCACACATTGTGAGAGTCACAATTAGTAGTCACAAAGGTGATGTTGGAGCTCAACATTCTTGTAACTTGGGTAGCAATGATGTGTTGCTAGATACCGCTCATTGCTTATGTTCCGAAATCGGTTTAGGAGCATTGCCAATGTTACAAGAACCTATAGGGTCACACACAAAGGTCAATTAGATGGAGATTCGGTTCATATGATTAACCATGAGGATTAGGTTGATGGGACGAACCAAATTGGATTAAGAGTAATCCAAATTAGAATAATTGAGTTAGACTCAATTTGATTCAAGTGTTGAGTGAGTCTAATTTAGATTTTATTCATTGAGTCAATTTAAATTAAGGAATAGGGATTCATTAAATAAATTGACTTGAATCAAGTTGTTTGATTTGATCAACCATGGGAGATAAGAGGTCATGTTTGACTTGAATTGAGAGGGAAGATGAATGGTCAATTTTGATTTGATCAATTGGAATGTCATGATGACTTGGCATGGGGGTCGGCCAATGATGATGTTCCACATCATCATCGACTTATCGTGGGGTGCCACCTCATGAGGAAGACCAAGAGCCATTGGCTCTTGGAGTTACTTGCATGCATGTAACTGCCACCCATTGAAGTGGCCGGCCACTTTCATTAGAAGAGAAATTATTTTTGTGAGTAACTCCATCTTCTTCTTCCTTGGATCTTGTTCCTCTCTAGCTCTTTCCCATTCCTCATCTTGGCCGAAACTTCCAAGGAGTGCTAGTGTTGGATCGATGCGGTTCGCTAGAGGGGGGGTGAATAGTGAAAGAAAAAACTTTTTCGAATTCGTTTCAAGACAAGTATATGCAGCGGAAAGATAAGCAAAACAAAAAATAAAGGAGACAATAGAAACAAGATATTTACTTGGTTCGTAGCCGAAGGCTACTACTCCAAGGCCCTAGTGGTCCTTGACCACGTACGGAGGGAAAAAGCACTAAAGGAACTCCTCCTCGTTAGAGGTAGGAGTTAATCGATACAAGAAGAAACCACAAAAACTTGAGGTAGAGGGACACTCCCCCTCTCCTCGTATACGATAAAAGCTCCGGAAATATAAATGACAAACTGATAACAAAAACTAAGACCGACGTACAATAATAAAGAAAGTTAAACCTAGACGTCGGAATGGAAGGACTTCGTTGTCGTAGAGTTGCAGCGTAACGGAGGCTTTTGAGCACTTAGAATTGTTGATGAAACCCTAGGTTTGGCCCTCCTTTTATAGCCTTTGAGCCCCTTTTCGAGTGGGTCTTCAACCAATCACAAATGGACACCAAACCGCTTTGAGGTGGAGTGATAAGCCTTGACTCCTCGAATCTGATCATTGACCATCAGTCGACTGATGGCCATCATCAGTCGACTGATGGCAGCATCAGTCGATTGATAACCTTCGGCAGTCGACTGATACATGGCAGTCGAGTCCTCCAAGCTGGCAGTCGACTGATGCTTGCTGCAAGTCAAAGTTAGCTCAATAAAAACATAATTTCGATGGTCGTCGACCATCTGATCTCGACCTAGACCATCTATAAGATGTCTTTGATCGGATCTACGCTTAAGATCATCCCCGTAAAGAGGATACGACCTTACTTACTCTCGCACGCACGAGCTTACCTCGATACTTACGTGTTGCTTTTGTTTCCGGCCTTCCACTCGATTCCTTCGGCTCCCTCCGAAGTAACTCGAGTATCGTCCGACCACCGCGGCTTCCTCCGGGTGTCGCTAGCCTTCAGCTCCAGCTATATCAATCTTCTGCACACTCGATTCAGCTCGTGAGAAAACAAAATAGACTTAACCTTTGTGTCTTTGCTATAATCAAAACACAGGTTCGATTTCGGTACCTCACTGCACCAACAATCTCCCCCTTTTTGATATATGGCAAAAACACACAAAGTTAAGGAAATTAAGTGCATGAAACAGTAATGACAAGAAGCAAAAGTAGGAGTAGTAAAAATATTTCTCAAGTTCTCCCCTTAGAGGAACCCTCCCCCTTGACCGAGGGTGAGTACTTGAAAAAGACTTTTAGCTCTCCAAACACAAAAGATAATGAGTTAAGTAAATGGCATTACTTAACTTAGGCTTCTTAGAGTCAAAAATAAGTGCAAGTTAAGTAATCAAAAGTTAAGTCAAAAGGTTAATTATTCAAAAAGTTTTAACTTTTGATTTCTTAACTTGGGCCTTTAAAGTTTTCAATTCCGAAGAGTTGAAACCTAAACCTTACTCCCCCTTAACTTAGGCCAGAATCAAAGTTTTAAGTTAAGTTATCAATTTCAAAAATTTGAAATTGAACTTTGGCCTTTTCTTGAATCTTAACTTTGGCCTTTTCTCCCCCTTTTGACATAAATCAAGGAAAAAGTGGGGGTTTTAAAAACCCTAAGTCCAAGCATGATGATTTTAAAAATAGTATGTGAAAATAATTCATCTAAATGTTCAACTCTAGTTTGACTTGTTTGAAATGATATTATCAACAAGACCTGATTAGAGTTGTTTAATAATAGTTGCATATTTATACTACGAGGTTCATATTGAAGAACTTGATATACATCTTGGAAACTGGAGTAGCGTCATAACATCTCACGCCCATCTACGTGGCTAAGTACACAAACACATTAGTCCTATGTGTTGTGAGATGTACTGGCTCCTTAAATCTATAGGTGCATGATATCTAAGGTATGTCCTATGCTAGTTCCATCAAAATGAAAAATAAGAAATAGTAGTAAGAAAGTATAGTTTGCAAGTTCTTATTCTATTACGCACATGCCCAATTTTCGTCTTAATAGACTAAATTCGGCTTCGGGTAGGGGTTTAGTAAATAGGTCTGCTAGGTTAGATTTTGATTCGACGTACTCGAGTTGTATGGCTCCGTTGGCCACATGTTCTCGAATGAAATGGTGTTTGACTTCTTTATGTTTGGTCCTAGAGTGACATATTGGAATCTTGGTAAGATTAATTGAACTAATGTTATCTACGTGAAGTTTAGTATTCGTAAAGTCTAACTTAAAGTCGCGGAGAGTGTGCTTCATCCAAAGAAGTTGAGTGACACACTCACCCATCGCGATGTATTCGGCTTCGGTGGTAGACAAGGAAACACAATGTTGCTTCCTACTGCACCAACTCACTAGACTCGAGCCGAGTAGTTGACAACAACCGCTCGTGCTCTTTCTATCGAGTTTACTACCGGCATAATCCGAATCGAAGTAGCCGATTAGTTTGAACTCAGTAGATCTAGGATACCAAATACCGACATTAAGTGTACCCTTTAGATATCTAAGGATACGCTTAACTAGGGTTAGGTGAGACTCCTTGGCACAGGTTTGAAATCTGGCGCACATACTTACTGCAAATAGGATATCAGGTCGGCTTGCAGTTAAGTACAGGAGACTCCCTATTACACTCCTATAGTATTTTAAGTCAATGGACTTACTTTCTAGGTCTTTTCCTATGTTAACATTAATCGCCATTGGAGTGTTTATTATCTTAGCGTCTTGCATTCCAAATCTTTTAATTAACTCCTTAGTGTATTTTTGTTGATATAGATATATACCATCCTTAGTTTGTTTAATTTGTAGACCTAAAAAGAAACTTAACTCGCCTACCAAGTTCATTTCGAACTCACTTTCCATGAGTAAAACGAACTCGTTTAGTAAGGCTGAGTTAGAGGTTCCAAAAATTATATCGTCTACGTAAATTTGAGCTATGAATATTTCATTACCTAAGGTTTTTACGAAGAGAGTTGGATCAACTAAGCCTTGGTTAAACCCTTTTGACTTAAGATGGATTGAAAGTCTCTCGTACCAAGCTCGAGGAGCTTGTTTAAGTCCATAGAGAGCTTTCTTAAGTTTTAGAACATGGTCGGGTTTATCTAGATTTTCGAATCCGGGGGGTTGGCTAACATAAACTTCTTCTTTAATGTATCCATTTAGGAATGCCGACTTAACATCCATTTGAAACAGCTTAAATCCTCGATGTGCGGCATAAGCTAGCAACATTCGAATGGATTCGAGTCTAGCTACTGGGGCATAGGTTTCGTCGTAATCTAAGCCTTCGACTTGGCTAAAACCTTTGGCGACTAACCTAGCCTTGTTTCTAACTACTTCACCTTTATCATCAAGCTTATTTCGAAACACCCACCTTGTTCCAATTATCGTTTTGTCTTTAGGTGGTGGTACTAATTCCCACACTTCGTTCCTAGTAAATTGAGCTAGCTCTTCTTGCATTGCAATAATCCAATCGGGATCAAGAAGAGCTTGTTCAATTGATTTGGATTCTATCTTTGAAATTAAGGAAATTTGACTAAGGTTCCTATAGGATGCTCTAGTTCGAACTCCTAGATTAGGATCTCCTATCACTTGATCGATAGGGTGGTTAGTCTGAATCCTAGATTGGGTTGGGTTTGTGTCACCTAATGCTTGATCAATGGGGTGACTTGGTTGAACACTAGTTTGGTTGGAGTCATCTATCACTTGATCAATAGAGTGACTAGGTTGACCTAGGTTAGGATTAACACTAGACCTGATCTCCGGATCAGAGTTAGGTCTAGTATGAATCGGCTTGCTAATTGGGGTTGCCGGGGGTTTTGTTGGTTCATGTCCTTCATCAAATACTACATTGATAGTCTCCTCAACTCTAAGGGTGTCGTGGTTATATACTCTATAAGCTCTACTTGTAGTCGAGTATCCTAGAAAGATTCCGGTCGTGGTTTTGGAAGTAAATTTCCCTAGGTAATCCTTAGTGTTTAGAATATGTACCTTACACCCAAATACCCTAAAGTACTTGATGTTAGGTATTTTATCGTGATAAATCTCGTACGAGGTCTTAAGGTGCCTCTTTACCATAAGGATCCTATTTTGGACATAGCAAGCCGTGCTAACGGCTTCTGCCCAAAACCTATCGGGTAGGTCGTATTCGTTCAACATGGTCCTAGTGGCTTCTTGTAGAGTTCGGTTTTTCCGCTCCACTAGGCCATTTTGTTGAGGGGTCCTAGGGCAAGAGAATTCATGGTGGTATCCATTTAGGTTACAGAAGTCGGTGAACCTTTGATTTTCGAATTCACCACCATGATCGCTTCTAAGTCTTTTAACCTTAAGGTCTTTTGATTCTCGATTAATTTGAATAGATTAATTAATTGATCTAGGGTATCATTTTTATGTTTGATGAACCTAACCCAGGTAAACCTGGAGTAGTCGTCAATTATGACTAAGCAATATTGACTTCTATTGAGAGACTTGGCTCCATGTGAATCGAACAGATCCATATGCAGGAGCTCAAGTACACTTGAGGTTCGTTCTTGGTTAGTTAACTTGTGTTGTGTCCTAGGTTGTTTTCCTTGTTGACAAGCATTACAGATTTTATTAACCAAGTTGTTGAGGTTGGGTAAGCCTCGACTAAGCCACTCGACTCATCTTGTGGGAGTCTTGGGTTTGAGTAATGAGGCCACAACCATGATTCCTCTTGCCGTGTCATAAGACACTTAGTTGAGGAGTTGGTTAAATTGATCGTATAAATGTTGTTATTTCTAGTTCCTTTAAGAATTGTTTTAGAGGTTTCGTTGGTATTAATTATGCATTCATTTTCTAGAAATATAACCTTATAGTTATTATCACACAATTGGCTTACACTAAGTAAGTTATATTCAAAATTCTCTACAAGTAATACATTTTTAATAACAAAATTCGTGTTAAGCTCGATATCACCTGATCCGATGATTTTGAGCTTGCCGTTATTCCCAAAGGCTACCGATCCTTGTCGTTTGAATCGAAGCTTTGCGAATTTGAGTTGATCCCCGGTCATGTGTCGGGAGCAACCGCTATCCAACATCCATTGATCCTACACACAAAGTGGTTGGATTGGATGTTAGATTTTTGTTAAGAAAATTGGTTGTAAGTTGTTAACCCTAGGTCATCTCATCGGAGTCTATATGATCAAGCATGTTATACTTATGTGTTTATTTTGAGATGACTTCTAATTAAGTTGATTAAGTGGATTTAGGTTCAAGTAATTTTATGTTAGATTTGGATTTAACCCTAGGCTTGTAAAGTTTACCTTTTCAAGATCATGGCTTCCAGGTCGTGGCGAGGCACAGGGGCCTTCTTTTATCGGATCATCGACCACTTCCTTAGACAAAGCCATTTTCAAGAAAATGATGACTTGACTCACCTAAAATTATTTCCTCGTCTAACTAGTTATTTTTGAAAAGAGGCTCCCCGAGGCTCAATCTTTTCGAAGAATTTTAGTTGGTTATGTTTTTGAAAAGAGGCTCCCCGAGGCTCAATCTTTTCGAAAAAATTTTAGTTGGTTATGTTTTTGTTCTAAGTGAGTTCACAAGTTTTAAAGTACAAACTTTCTAAGTTAAAGCATGCAATTTCTAAGTTAAAGCATAAACATTCTAAGTTAAAACATGCAATTTCTAAGTTAAAGCATAAACATGTTTTGTACTGGCTCCCCCTAGACCGTTGAGTCGGTTCGGTCTATCCACATAGTGGATTTGGTCCTTGGGAACCCAGTACGGGTTGGATCCTAGAGTTGAAATCAAAAAGTTCTTAGGGACCCATGCTTGGACATGTTTCTTATGTCGACTTACAATCGACATATACGACCTATTAGTCGTGTTTGAGTTAAACCCGAGTCCAGCCTTGTTGTACACACCCCTTTGAGATCCAAGTAGGAGGTCAAGTCCTTTGGATCCCGAAGTGAACCTTTCCAACATGTTCCTAAGATCTTCGACTTGACTTTTCAAGAGAGAGTTCTCAACTTCGAGCTTTTCAACTCGAGTTGAGTCCTTCTCTTGAACTCGACTAGTCGAAGAGGTTAGGGAGACCTCGTGTTTGAGGAGTTTAACCTCCTCAACAAGGGTCTCGACCTTGGACTCGAACTTAGCTAACTTCCTAGACAAAAACCTAACCGTATTATTTAAAGTATTAAATAAAGCTCGACTCACCTTAAGGGTATCTTTTGAACCGGATGCGTATCCGTGGCTTGACTTGAAGGTAACCGTGGTCGAGTCATCCTCGAGTTCGACTCAAGTTCGGTCTCCGTGTCTGACTCAATCGACTTCGCCATGAAGACGTGGTCTTCGTCTTCTTCGGATGACGCTTCTTCCCATGTCGCGTTGAGTGCCTTCTTGTGCTTAGGTGCTTGGTGGTTGAGCTTGGGGCACTCGGACATGATATGTCCAAACCTGTTGCACTCATAACACCTAATGTTAGAACTTTTAGGCTTACCTTGGTTGGGTCGAGTTGTGGTTCGCTTTCGTCCCTTGGCTATCCTTCGAGCTAGGTTCATTAGTTCGGCAGTCAATTCCGGGTCAACTTCTTCTTCGAACTCATCTTCCTCCTCGGGTGGTGGTGGCTTGCTTGCGATTTTCTTCTTCTTTGAACCTGCAAACAAGGCTATACCCCTCTCGGGTTCCGAGTTGGACTGCTCATGTAATTCAAAATCCGAAAAGAGTTCGTCTAACCTAATTTTAGAAAGGTCCTTGGAGACCTTATAGGCATCAACCATGGATGCCCATAAGGTAGTCCTCGGAAAAGAGTTTAGGACATACCTAATAAGGTCGCGGTTTTCGACCTTTTGCCCGATTGCGTGTAGGTTGTTGACTATGTCTTGGACACGGGCGTGGAGTTGCGTCGCGGACTCGTGTTCCTGCATTTTTAGTGTGTACAATTTATTGAATAACAAATCACGTTTGCAAACCTTAGCTTGATCCGATCCTTCGTGTAACTCGATTAGTTTTGTCCAAAGATCCTTTGGGCTTATGAAGGAGCCGACGCGATTTAGCTCCTCCTTGGACAAGCCGCATTGGAGGATTTGTGTTGCCTTGGCATCGGCTTCGACTTGTCGTTTTGTTGCAACGGTCCATTGATCATAATCCAAGGAGTCACCCACTTCATTAGTCGGAAGTGTGAAACCCGTTTGAATTATGATCCACATTTCAATTTGGGTTTTGAGAAAGCATTCTATCCGACCTTTCCAGTAACGGAAATCATCTCCGTTGTAAAACGGAGGTCGGACGGTGCTAAAACCCTCGAGATGGGCCATTAGAACAAAAAGACAAGGAGACTAAAATGAAAACCTAGCAACAACAAAAACACACGAAAGTACCAAGACTTGCGTCTTGGATTAGTAGTGCGGGAAATAAAAAGAAATAAACGAAAAATAGAAAGTTAAGCAAAGAAATAAGAAACTAAATAAAAAGTAAGTACTCACAACCTTCGATGTCCCCGAAAGGCTACTAAACGTCGTTTTTTGAGCATGAAAACAGCTTGTTATGGAGGTAAACCCCCATAAGAAGTGTAGATCTCTGCGAGAGCTTCGATTTGGTAGGTAGACCGTGTCGTGGGTCAACTTGTACGAAAAGTTATGCCCGTTTGACCGTCGGCTACTCCGAAAGCGAATACTTGCAAAACAAAATCAAACGAAGAGTACCAAGACTTCATCTTGGATTAGTAGTGCGGGAGAAAAATTTAAACGAAAAACAAATCTGGAAAAAAAATGTTAGATTGGTGGTTTCACCAAATCTAAGTGCCCCCGGCTCTGATACCAATTGTTGGATTGATGCGGTTCGCTAGAGGGGGGGTGAATAGCGAAAGAAAAAACTTTTTCGAATTCGTTTCAAGACAAGTATACGCAGCGGAAAGATAAGCAAAACAAAAAATAAAGGAGACAATAGAAACAAGATATTTACTTGGTTCGTAGCCGAAGGCTACTACTCCAAGGCCCTAGTGGTCCTTGACCACGTACGGAGGGCAAAAGCACTAAAGGAACTCCTCCTCGTTAGAGGTAGGAGTTAATCGATACAAGAAGAAACCACAAAAACTTGAGGTAGAGGGACACTCCCCCTCTCCTCATATACGATAAAAGCTCCGAAAATATAAATGACAAACTGATAACAAAAACTAAGACCGACGTACAATAATAAAGAAAGTTAAACCTAGACGTCGGAATGGAAGGACTTCGTTGTCGTAGAGTTGCAGCGTAACGGAGGCTTTTGAGCACTTAGAATTGTTGATGAAACCCTAGGTTTGGCCCTCCTTTTATAGCCTTTGAGCCCCTTTTCGAGTGGGTCTTCAACCAATCACAAATGGACACCAAACCGCTTTGAGGTGGAGTGATAAGCCTTGACTCCTCGAATCTGATCATTGACCATCAGTCGACTGATGGCCATCATCAGTCGACTGATGGCAGCATCAGTCGATTGATAACCTTCGGTAGTCGACTGATACACGGCAGTCGAGTCCTCCAAGCTGGCAGTCGACTGATGCTTGCTGCAAGTCAAAGTTAGCTCAATAAAAACATAATTTCGATGGTCATCGACCATCTGATCTCGACCTAGACCATCTATAAGATGTCTTTGGTCGGATCTACGCTTAAGATCATCCCCGTAAAGAGGATACGACCTTACTTACTCTCGCACACACGAGCTTACCTCGATACTTACGTGTCGCTTTTGCTTCCGGCCTTCCACTCGATTCCTTCGGCTCCCTCCGAAGTAACTCGAGTATCGTCTGACCACCGCGGCTTCCGCCGGGTGTCGCTAGCCTTCAGCTCCAGCTATATCAATCTTCTGCACACTCGATTCAGCTCGTGAGAAAACAAAATAGACTTAACTTTTGTGTCTTTGCTATAATCAAAACACAGGTTCGATTTCGGTGCCTCACTACACCAACAGCTAGCACACTCTAGGTTGTTTTTCTCCACCATTTGTCCGTGTGGATACCAATAGAGGAGTGTACACTTGACACTCTTGAGTTTCGGCAAAGCATTTGGATGAGCAGGATAAGCAAAGGGCTTCGCTACGATGGTAACGCTCTCATTTTATAGATCTAAGGTAGATCTAGGTTTACTTAAAAACATACATGAATTTATTTTTATATATCTTCGCATGGATCCGTGGCCGGGCTTCCGAGGTTTTTGCAACGCAATAAGCGGTTTTTGCGACTCGGACAGTCCAACAGTGGTATCAGAGCCACGTACGAAGCGTGTATGTGTTTTAAATTTGTAGTTTTTGTATTAGATATAAAAATTACATATTTTTAAGTTTCTGTAAATTTCCTATTTTTATAGATTTTTTGGGTATTTTTCTCGAAGAGTCGAAGTAATGAGTGTTGGGATACTTGTAGGCTTCAACCACCGAGAAAAACTCTCCGAAACGGTGAGTTCTCGCTTTAGGTTTTTCTGATAGTGACTTAAGTCGCTGTAAGATCAAGTAGGGACACTCACAAAGTTTATTTTTTTGAGTAGGGGCGCTGCCCCTATCCCCAAAAGGGGCCTTGTCCCTCGATCGCGCTCGGAAATCGCTTAGCGGCACCGTTACAGCGTGGTGACTCATAAAATTGAAAAGAAAATAGGAAAAATTATAGATATTTTTTTTAAAATATATAATTTAGAATTATGTATAATTCTGTGATGGTCATGGCCCATGAACCCTTATATTATTGGATGATAATGTGTTGTAATTCATAATACGACCTGCGTGCCGTTTTGGTGGTTGTGCATGTTGTATAGGGTATGCGACCTACACGTCATGCCTTTTCTTTTAAAATTCTATATGTAAATAGTTTTAGACTCGAATGTAACTCGAGTTTCATGTTTATAATGTACAAAATGGAGCATTGGAAGGTCCACTACTAGACGGAGTTATGAGGAGGCTGCCAACAACACATGGCGGTCAAAGGAGGCGCTTGGAGAAGCCACTAACCCTAGGTTGACCATCCGATCTTCTCATTGGATTGAGAAAATCATAGTAGGGCCATGACCTAATCACAATTAATTTATATATATATATGTTATGCATGGTAGTAAATTTTGTTTGTATGTATATGATGCATGCAAGGATATTTTACTTGTATGTATATGATGCATGCTAGTATAATGCTTGTATGTATGTGATTCATGCTAGTATAGGGTTATAAAGGCCTTAATGCGTATATGATACACATTACGATTAGATTAGATCTTATTCAAATTAACTCGAAAATGCCTACCAAGTCCTTGATACCCATCATTACCTCAATCATTTGTAGTTGTTGAATCTGCCAAAGCAGAGCAACGCATATTATCTTGGAAGGGTGCGGAGGGACAATCTTGGTCCCGCCTATCATGGCTTGGGTTAGAGTAAGCTCAATTAGATTGATTAAAACTAGTTAACTCAATTGGATCGAGTAGAACTATAGGCATATTCCAACTGTTGGAAAGATAGGATAAGATCGCATTTACACTAAATCTTGGGCGATTTAGCCAAAGTTAACTCAAGGTCTTTTGTAAATGTGGGTCTTGATCCTATAAATAAGAGTTGCATAGAGATGTAATCGCTAATGTGTTACCCACCGATCATACTAAGTCTTGGGTGATTTAGCCAAAGCTAACTCAAGGCTTAGTATGATGTGGATCTTGTCCTGCAGGAATTATAGCATATTTGTATGAATCTAGTAATGTTGTTTGACCACATCCATAACTCGATTCTACAAAATTCCTATAATTCAGTGGGAGCATCATTTGATTAAAGGTCTAATTAAATGATAAAAGGAATATGATATTAATTTTCTGCATTGTGTATGTTGTAGATAACTATGTCGACAAACATAAACACTCTCTCCCTGCGTTTTGTCCTTGAGAAGGACAAGCTCAATGGAGCAAATTTCCTGGACTGGTACAAGAACTTGAGAATCTTTCTCACCCAAGAAAGGAAATTGTACGTCCTGGAGCAGCCCATTCCGGAGGCACCTCCTGCCACTGCCTCGCGAACTGACAAAGATGCTTACAAGAAGCATCAAGATGATGCATTAGATGTGTCATGTCTCCTGCTCGTGACCATTAACTCTGAGCTTCAGAAGCAACACGAGTTCATGAATGCTTATGATATGGTTGAACATCTTCATCAACTATATCAACGACAAGCAAGGCATGAGCGATATGAAGTCTCTAAGGCATTGTTTCAGTCCAAGATGCATGATGGGACTCCCGTAGGTCCATATGTACTCAAGATGATTGGGTATATAGAAAACCTACAGAGATTGGGATTCCCACTTGGCCAAGGGCTGGCCACTAACTTGATCATGCAGTCTTTTCCACAAAGCTACAATCAATTTGTCATGAATTACAACATGAATAAAATTGATAAGCCACTGTCTGAGATGCTCAGCATATTGAGAACTGCTGAGCTCAACCTTAAGAAGGGAAAATCTGACTCCATTTTGATGGTGCAAAAGAAGAAAGGCAAGGGCAAGCCAAAAGGTAAGGGAAAGTCCCAAGCTAAGGGCAAAGGCAAAGAACTGAAACCCAAAGGAGGGGTGGCCAAAGAAGGGGCTTGCTTCCACTGTAAGGAAGCTGGACACTGGAAGCGTAACTGCAAAGCTTACCTGGAAGATCTTAAGAAGAAGAGAAGTGAGACTTCTACTTCAGGTATAAATGTTATAGAAGTCAATCTATCTATTTCTTCATCATCGGTATTAGATATCGGATGTGCATCTCACATTTGTACCAATATGTAGGCACTGAGAAATAGCAGGGCATTGACAAAGGGCGAGGTAGACCTACGAGTAGGCAATGGAGCAAGGGTTGCTGTTGTTGCTGTAGGAACTTATGATCTATCTCTGCCCACTGGGCTTTTACTAGAACTAGATGAATGTTTCTATGTGCCTGCTTTAACTAAGAAAATAATTTTGATTACTTGTTTGGACAAGAAAGGATTTACATTTATAATAAAAGACAAATATTATTCAGTTTATTTAAATGATATGTTCTATTATAGTGCACCTCTAATAAACAGACTCTACCTTCTAGACTTAGAGAGCCCCATATATAACATAAGTACCAAAAGATTTAAGTCAAATGAGTTGAACCAAACCTATCTTTGGCATTGTCGCTTAGGTCACATAAATGAGAGTTGCTTATCCCATCTCCATAAGGATGGGCTGCTGGACTCATTTGATTTTGAATCATATGAGACATGCGAGTCTTACCTTCTAGGCAAGATGACCAAGACTTCCTTTAGTGGACACAGCGAAATAGAAACACACTTGTTAGGACTTATACATAGTGATGTATGTGGCCCTTTCAATGTTGTTACAGAGGTGGTTATTGGTACTTCATTACATTTACTAATGACTTCAATAGATATGATTATGTGTATCTAATGACACATAAATCAGAATCCTTTGAAATGTTCAAAGAATTCAAGAATGAAGTGAAAAACCAACTTGGCAAGAGTATTAAGATACTTCGATCAGATTGAGGTGCTGAATACCTTAGCCATGAGTTACGTGACTATCTAGTTGAGTGTGGGATTCTATCCCAACTCACTCCTCCTAGAACACCATAGTGGAATGGTGTATCTGAAAGGAGGAATCGTACCCTATTTGGGGATATGCTCTAGACACAGCAACCTTCACTCTTAACCATGTACCATCTAAGGTTGTGATAAAGACACCATATAAGATATGGACAGGGAGAAATCCCAAGATATATTTCATGAGGAATTGGGCTTGTGAGGCTTACGTTTGACGTCATGTTTAGACAAACTGGGATTCAAATCCGATAAGTGCTATTTTATTGGATATCCCAAGGAGACTAAAGGATATTACTTCTACATTCCCAGTCAGCACAAAGTGTTTGTGGCAAAGACTAGGGTTTTTTTAGAAAGGGATTTTGTTTCTAGAAAAACTAGTGAGTGTACGTTCGATCTTGAACAAATTCAAGATATGGACCATAGCACTGAGGCCTTGATGGAGGTTGAACAGGAACCACAAAATGTTGTGGGTTATGAGATTGTTGCACAAAGAGTTGTGGAACAACCACCTATTCAAGTAGACCAACCTCTTCACAGGTCTGATAGGGTACTCGTCAGCCTAAGAAATACTCATTTCTCTTGTCTGACCATGATGATGTTATGCTCATTGAGAATGGGCCTACCTCCTATCAGGAAGCTATGATGAGCCCAGATTCTGAGAAATGGCTAGAGTCCATGAGATCCGAGATGGAATCCATGTACACCAACCAAGTATGGACTTTGGTTGATCCACTTGAAGGGGTCAAACCCATTGGGTGTAAGTGGGTCTTTAAGAGATAGACTGATATGGATGGACTTACGCATACCTATAAGGGTCGATTGGTGGCTAAAGGTTGTTAGTTATAGCCCTAAGAACCAATCATGTGATGGTTGAATAGGGAACATTTTGTATCATATTCTATAAAGGCAAAGGATTGGTTATTATATTTAAGTCTTGCTTGTGCCAGCTAAATTAAATATAGTAATGCCCTAGAAAAGTAGGTTCTTATCTACAGCACATCAATTGGCAGAATTGATTATGAGAGGCTGTAGAGAACACTTTCTAAATGTTCCTAATCAAGTATTAATATGCAAGGGTAATATTAATACATAAAGACTAGCATGTAGGTCAATTGATGACTTGATCTCACAAGTCATGGATATATGATATCGAGTTGACACATGGGTATATATTAGAGAATATATACTGAACTGACCCGCCATGAGAAAGTTTCATGGATCATTATATGAGTGTCATAAACTTTCTCATGTGACTATTGGTATGAATAGTCCTCAGACCTGAAGTCACTACGGTTCCCTATATAAGGAGTTATGTACTTTGGTATCGTCAAACGTCACCCGTAACAGGGTGGACCATAAAGGTGATTACTGGGTATATAACAAATTATGCGGAGGGATGTGAGTGATGTAGATGGGATCTATCCCTCTCATATGACGAGAGTGATATCGGTGGGCCCCTTGATTGAGTAGAACTACTAAAACGCATGGCCATGCTCGAATGAGTCAATATGAGATATTGAGCTCATTTGTTTGAGTTAGTTTACTCAGGGATCAAGAAACACATAGATTGATCGAGGATGACACGGTCTATGCCTCATTGATCAATCTGATATCAAGGATAGAAGGACACGGTCATACATTATAGTAGTCACGGAAAGGTTAGTCGGATCTTGACTTATCTCGTAACTTGGGTAGCAATGATGCATTGCTAGATGCCGCTCATTGCTTGTGTATCTAAAAGAGTTTAGATCCACTGCCAACGTTATGAGAGCCTATAGGGTCACACACAAAGAGCATGAAAATTAGAGGAATTAGAGTATTCTAGTTTGACTAGAATAATTTGGGAATAAGCTTAAGTACAAAATGGTTTTTGGACTTTAAGCTTAATGAGAATTTTAGCTAATTGATTTAATGAGATTAATTCAATATGTTACCTTATTGATTTAATAAGATTAATTCAATATGATAACATAAGCTTAATTGAATTAATAAGATTAATTCAATATAATTGAATTAGTAAGATTAATTCAATATGATAACATAAGCTTAATTGAATTAATAAGATTAATTCAACATGCATGAATGCCACATAAGAATGCCACATAAGCATGCCACATAAGCATGCCACCTAAGCATCCACCTAAGCTAGTTAAGGTGGAAGGAAACAAAATGGTTTTGTCTCCTTAAGTGGCCGGCCAAACAAGGATATGTCTCAATGCAATGGATTGCATTGAATGTGTGGAGGTGAAAGGGTTTTTCCAACCCTATAAAAGACACCTCAAGTGGCCGGCCAAAAGAGAGCATTGGCTTTGTTGTTGGTGGAAGCTTTGGTTGTGTTGTTGTGGTTGTGAGAGAGCTTGGTGGAAGCTTTGGTTGTGTGGGTTTGTGAGTGTAGGCTAGCAAGAAGAGGAGTCTTCTTCTTCCTTTCTCCTTTTCCCTCTCTTCCTCTCCTTTAGGGACTTCTCTAGCAAGAAGTAAAGGAGAGCTCCTCTAGTTTTTCTTTTGTGAGACAAGAGCTTGCTCGTGTGGATACATATAGAGGCACGGACATTTGAACGTGCTAAAAGATCCAACACATCCAAGGAAAAGCGGGATTGCAAAGGGCACGCAACAAAGGTAGAACTCTCCTATAAGATAGGCTTGGTTTAGAGAAATTTATTTTATACGAGTTTGCTTTCGCATGGATCACTTGGAAGGGATCCTAATTTTTCGTTGCGCATATGCCATTTGGCATAAAGAATTCCCTACAGTGGTATCAGAGCCACTTGCGAAAGATCGTATAAAATAGGTTTTCTCTATTTTATATGTGATATAGAAGTAGGATAAATTTTATTATGAGTTGATAATTGCATTAGCAATTGTCAAACATAATAAAATATCCAATGTCTTTTAAAAGTTAAAATGACATGGTGCATGGTTATGGCCTAGTCCCAAAAGGTTTGTGAATGTGTGTGTGTTGTAATTCTTAAATACGGCCTGCGTGTCGTGCCTTCCTCCTAAAATTCTTGTTGTAAAATTAGTTTTAGACTCGAATGTAACTCGAGTATTTCTCCTTTTGTAATGTACAAAACAAAGATGGAGGGTCCATTGGAAGATGAGGTTACAAGGAGGAAGTCAACACACAAGACAACCAAAAGGAAGCACTTAGGAGAAGATGCTATCCCTAGGTTGACCAATCAATCTTTTCATTGGCTTGAGAAGATTGTAGAATAAGGGCCATAACCATGACACGCTTAGTTTAATATGTATGTGATGCATGTTAGTTTAGCTTGTATGTGATGCATGATTAGTTTAGCTTATATGTGATGTATGCTAATATGTATATGATACATGTTTATTTCTTAATAAGTCTGAACGATATGCCTACCAAAGTTGGTACTCACTACTTCCTCGATCATTTGTTATTGGGTTTGCCAAAGCAAAGCAATGCATTTTATCTTGGAGGGGTGCGAGTGGACAATCGTGATGTCCCGCTATCGATCTTGGTTAAGACTTAGTTAAGTTTTTCTTAATTGGTTAAGAAAGTAGAGGCATATATTAGCTTTGAACATAAGTGTTAAAATTAGTTTTGTGTGAATTCCGAACATCAGCTTTGTCTTAGAAGTGGTCGTTGCTCCGATATCCAAGAAGGCCTCTGTGCCTCGCCACAGCCTGGAAGCTGGTTTAGGAATAAACACTAAACTAATCTAAAACTTAAACAAAGCTATTAAAGAGTTACATCAGATGTAATTGGCAAAAGATTGCCTACCTAATTATACTATGTCTTGGGCGATTAGCCAAAGCTAACTCAAGACGAATTATGATGTGGATCTTTATCCCATATAAATTTATAGCTAAATAGTAGCTATGAGAATTTAGTGGGAGCTTCATTTAATTAAAGGCCTAATTAAATGATTTAGGTATGATACTTAAACTTTGCATTTTAATGTTGTAGATCACCATGTCATCTAACACGACACACCCCCTCAACTTGCGATCTGTCCTTGAGAAGGACAAGCTCAATGGAGCAAATTTTCTTGACTGGTATAGGAACTTGAGGATTATCCTCAAGCAAGAACGCAAACTATATGTCCTAGAGCAGTCTACCCCTGAAATACCTGCCCCTGCGGCCACTCGTGCTGAAAAGGATGCTTATAAGAAGCATCAAGATGACGCATTAGATGTGTCATGTCTTATGCTTGCCACCATGAACTCTGAGCTCCAGAAGCAACATGAGAACATGGATGCCTATGATATGGTTGAGCACTTGAAACAACTATATCAAGGACAAGCTAGGCACGAGCGTTTTGAAGTGTCTAAGGCTCTTTTTGCATGCAAGATGCAAGAAGGAACACCTGTAGGAACTCACGTACTCAAAATGATTGGGTACGTTGAGAACCTCGAAAGACTAGGTTTTCCACTGAGCCAAGAATTGGCAACCGATGTTATCCTCGCAATCGCGTTTAAGCATACAATCAATTCGTCATGAATTATAACATGAATGAAATTGATAAACCTTTGCCTGAGATTCTCAGCATGTTAAGAACTGCTGAACCAAATCTCAAGAAGAAAGTTAGTAATGTACTAATGGTCAAGAAGGACAAAGGTAAGCGCAAAGGCAAGGGTAAGACCCAAGCCAAAAGCAAGGCCAATTCATCCACTTCAAAGGGTAAAGGTAAAGTACCTAAGGAAGGGGACTGCTTCCATTGCGGTAAGACTGGACACTGGAAGCGGAACTGCAAAGTCTACCTTGAGGAAGTAAAGAACAAGAGAAGTGGGACTTCTGCCTCAGGTATACATGTTATAGAGGTTAATCTATCTATTTCTTCTACATGGGTATTAGATACCGGATGTGCATCTCACATTTGTACTAATGTGCAGGGACTGAGAAATAGTAGAATAATGGCAAAGGGCGAAGTGGACCTACGAGTAGGCAATGGCGCAAAAGTTGCTGCTGTAGCTGTAGGAACATATTCTTTGTCTTTGCCCACTGGGCTTATCTTAGAACTAGAGGAGTGCTTTTATGTACCTGCATTGACAAAGAACATAATCTCTGTATCTTGTTTAGACAAGAAAAACTTTTCTTTTATAATAAAGGACAAATGTTGTTCCATTTATTTAAATGAAATGTTCTATTGTAATGCACCACTTATGAATGGTCTCTATGTTCTAGATTTAGAAAACCCAATTTATAACGTAAATACCAAACGGTTCAAATCGAATGATTTGAACCAGACATATCTCTGGCACTGTCGCCTAGGTCACATAAATGAAAAACGCATATCCCAACTCCATAAAGATGGATTATTGGACTCATTTGATTTTGAATCATATGAGGTATGTGATTCGTGTCTTTTAGGAAAGATGACTAAAACTCCATTTAGTGGACATGGCGAGAGAGCTACGGACTTGTTAGGACTCATACATACTGATGTATGTGGCCCTTTCAATGTCGAAGCCAGAGGAGGCTATAAGTACTTTATTACTTTCACTGATGATATGAGTAGATTTGGCTACTTATATTTGATGAGACATAAGTCAGAATCCTTTGAAAAGTTTAAAGAATTCAAGAATGAAGTACAAAACCAACTTGGTAAGCGTATTAAGCTACTTCGATCAGATCGAGGTGGTGAATACCTTAGTCAAGAGTTTCGTGATCACCTGGCTAAGTGTGGGATAATATCCCAACTCACTCCACCTGGAACACCACAATGGAATGGTCTATCTGAGAGGAGAAATCGTACTCTATTAGATATGGTACGATCAATGATGAGCCAGACTGATCTACCAACTTCCTTTTGGGGTTTAGCTCTAGAGACAGTCGCTTTCACACTTAATCGCGTTCCATCAAAAGCCGTAGAAAAGACACCATATACGATATGGACCGGGAAGAGTCCCAAAATGTCTTTTATAAAGATTTGGGGTTGTGAAGCTTACGTTAGACGTCAAGTCTCAGATAAACTAGGACCCAAATCAGATAAGTGTTATTTTGTAGGATATCCCAAGGAGACTAAGGGATATTACTTTTACAATCCCACACTTGGCAAGGTGTTTGTTGCCAGAAATGCTATCTTTCTAGAAAGAGAATTTATTTCTAGAAATACTAGTGGGAGTAAAATTCATCTTGAAGAAGTTCAAGATGATGATAACACTAAGGCTTCGATGGAAAATGAACAGGCACCACAAAGTGTTGTGGATGAGGAATTTGTTGCCCAAAGAGTTATGGAGCAAACACCTGTTCAAGTAGACCAACCTCTTCGTAGATCTAATAGGATCCGTCGTCAACCCGAGAGATATTCTTTTCTCTTGACTGACAACGGTGAAGTATTGCTTGTCGATCTTGACGAGCCTACATCCTATCAAGAAGCTATGATGAGCCCAGATTCTGAGAAATGGCTAGAGGCCATGAGATTCGAAATGGAATCCATGTACACTAACCAAGTATGGACTTTGGTTGATCCACCTGAAGGGGTAAAACCCATTGGGTGTAAGTGGGTCTTTAAAGTAAAGACTGACATGGATGGTAATAAGCATACCTATAAAGGTAGATTGGTGGCTAAAGGATTCAAACAAATTCATGGTATTGACTATGAAGAAACCTTTTCACCAGTTGCGATGCTTAAATCCATTCGGATCATACTTGCTATTGCAGCCTACCATGATTATGAGATCTGGCAGATGGATGTCAAAACCGCTTTTCTGAATGGAAAGCTACTCGAGGATGTGTACATGACACAACCTGAGGGTTTTGGAGATCCAAAGCATCCTGGAAAGGTATGCAAACTGCAAAGGTCCATTTATGGACTAAAGCAAGCCTCTCGAAGCTGGAATCTTCGATTCGATGATGCAATCAAAGAGTTTGGTTTCATCAAGAATGAAGATGAGCCTTGTGTCTACAAGAGAAATAGTGGGAGCACAGTTGTATTTCTTGTCTTGTATGTAGATGACATACTTCTCATCGGAAATGATATTCCCTCACTCGAGTCTGTGAAGATGTGGTTAGGGAATTGTTTCTCGATGAAAGACTTAGGTGAAGCTGCCTATATTCTAGGCATCAAGATCTATAGAGATAGATCTAAAAGATTACTTGGCCTAAGTCAGAGTACATACATTGATAAAGTGCTAGATCGATTTGCTATGCAAAATTCCAAGAAAGGGTTTCTGCCTTTATCACATGGTGTAAGTCTTTCGAAGACTCAATGTCCCTCTTCTAAGGAGGAGAGAGACCGCATGGATAAGATCCCTTATGCATCTGCTATAGGGTCTATCATGTACGCCATGCTTTGTACTCGTCCTGACATCTCGTATGCTTTGAGTATGACGAGTAGATACCAGTCAGATCCAGGTGAAAGTCACTGGATAGCAGTCAAAAATATTCTTAAATACTTACGAAGGACGAAAGAATATTTCACGATATTTGGAGGCAATGAGGAGCTAACTGAAAAGGGTTACAGTGATGCAAGCTTCCAAACAGACAAGGATGACTATAGATCGCAATCGAGTACGTGTTTTGCACGAATGGTGGAGCCGTGAGTGGAAGAGTTCAAAGCGGACACGCGATTCTTGATTCTACAATGTAAGTATATTGCAGCATCTGATGCAGCAAAGGAGGCTGTTTGGCTCCGTAAGTTCATCAGTGAACTTGGGGTAGTTCCTAGCATTGCAGATCCAATAGACCTCTATTGTGACAACAATGGGGCTATTGCACAGGCTAAGGAACCTCGATCACATCAGTGGACCAAACACATACTGCGGCGCTTCCATCTCATTCGAGAGATCATCGATAGAGGAGATGTGAGGATATGCAGAGTACCGACAGAAGCTAACATCGCAGATCCATTGACCAAGGCTTTGGCACAGAAGAAGCATGATGGTCACACTAGGTCACTAGGTATTAGATATCATAGTGATTGGTACTAGTGCTAGTGGGAGATTGTTAGTTATAGCCCTAAGAACCAATCATGTGATGGTTGAATAGGGAACATTTTGTATCATATTCTATAAAGGCAAAGGATTGGTTATTATATTTAAGTCTTGCTTGTGCTAAATTAAATATAGTAATGCCCTAGAAAAGTAGGTTCTTATCTCTGACACATCAATTGGCGTAATTGATTATGAGAGGTAGAGAACACTTTCTAAATGTTCCTAGTCAAGTATTAATATGCAAGGGCAATATTAATACATAAAGACTAGCATGTAGGTCAATTGATGACTTGATCTCACAAGTCATGGATATATGATATCGAGTTGACACATGGGTATATATTAGAGAATATATACTGAACTGACCCGCCATGAGAAAGTTTCATGGATCGTTATATGAGTGTCATAAACTTTCTCATGTGACTATTGGTATGAATAGTCCTCGGACACGAAGTCACTACGGTTCCCTACATAAGGAGTTATGTACTTTGGTATCGTCAAAGCGTCACAGTAGCAGGGTGGACCATAAAGGCGATTATTGGGTATATAACAAATTATGCGGAGGGATGTGAGTGATGTAGATGGGATCTATCCCTCTCATATGACGAGAGTGATATCGGTGGGCCCCTTGATTGAGTAGAACTACTAAAACGCATGGCCATGCTCGAATGAGTCAATATGAGATATTGAGCTCATTTGTTTGAGTTAGTTTACTCAGGGATCAAGAAACACATAGATTGATTGAGGATGACACGGTCTATGCCTCATTGATCAATCTGATATCAAGGATAGAAGGACACGGTCATACATTATAGTAGTCACGGAAAGGTTAGTCGGATCTTGACTTATCTCGTAACTTGGGTAGCAATGATGCATTGCTAGATGCCGCTCATTGCTTGTGTATCTAAAAGAGTTTAGATCCACTGCCAACGTTATGAGAGCCTATAGGGTCACACACAAAGAGCATGATAATTAGAGGAATTAGAGTATTCTAGTTTGACTAGAATAATTTGGGAATAAGCTTAAGTACAAAATGGTTTTTGGACTTTAAGCTTAATGAGAATTTTAGCTAATTGATTTAATGAGATTAATTCAATATGTTACCTTATTGATTTAATAAGATTAATTCAATATGATAACATAAGCTTAATTGAATTAATAAGATTAATTCAATATGATTGAATTAATAAGATTAATTCAATATGATAACATAAGCTTAATTGAATTAATAAGATTAATTCAACATGCATGAATGCCACATAAGAATGCCACATAAGCATGCCACATAAGCATGCCACCTAAGCATCCACCTAAGCTAGTTAAGGTGGAAGGAAACAAAATGGTTTTGTCTCCTTAAGTGGCCGGCCAAACAAGGATATGTCTCAATGCAATGGATTGCATTGAATGTGTGGAGGTGAAAGGGTTTTTCCAACCCTATAAAAGACACCTCAAGTGGCCGGCCAAAAGAGAGCATTGGCTTTGTTGTTGGTGGAAGCTTTGGTTGTGTTGTTGTGGTTGTGAGAGAGCTTGGTGGAAGCTTTGGTTGTGTGGGTTTGTGAGTGTAGGCTAGCAAGAAGAGGAGTCTTCTTCTTCCTTTCTCCTTTTCCCTCTCTTCCTCTCCTTTAGGGACTTCTCTAGCAAGAAGTAAAGGAGAGCTCCTCTAGTTTTCTTTTGTGAGACAAGAGCTTGCTCGTGTGGATACATATAGAGGCACGGACATTTGAACGTGCTAAAAGATCCAACACATCCAAGGAAAAACGGGATTGCAAAGGGCACGCAACAAAGGTAGAACTCTCCTATAAGATAGGCTTGGTTTAGAGAAATTTATTTTATACGAGTTTGCTTTCGCATGGATCACTTGGAAGGGATCCTAATTTTTTTGTTGCGCATATGCCATTTGGCATAAAGAATTCCCTACAAAGGTTTCAAGCAATTTCATGGTATTGACTATAATGAAACCTTTTCTCCAGTGGCGATGTTTAAGTCCATTCAGATCATGCTTGCTATTGCAGCATACCACGATTATGAGATTTGGAAGATGGATGTCAAAACCATATTTCTGAATGGAAACTTACTCGAGGATGTGTACATGACACAATCTGAGGGCTTTGTAGATCCACAACATACTGGGAAAGTATGCAAGCTGCAAAGGTCTATTTATGGGATAAAGCAAGCTTCTCGGAGCTAGAATCTTTGATTCGATGATGCGATCAAACAGTTTGGTTTCATCCAGAATGAAGATGAACCATGTGTCTACAAGAGGGTTAATAGGAACACAGTTGTCTTCCTTGTATTGTATTTTGATGACATACTACTCGTTGGGAATGACATCCCTTCGCTACAGTCTGTGAAGACTTAGTTGGGGACGTGCTTCTCAATGAAGGACTTAGGTGAAGCATCGTGTATTCTAGGCATCAAGATCTATAGACATAGATCTAAGAGATTGCTTGGCCTAAGTTAGAGTACATACATTGACACGGTATTACTACGATTTTCCATGCAGAATTCCAAGAAGGGACTTCTGCCGATGTCACATGGTGTGAGTCTTTCGTAGACTCAAAGTCCCTCTTCTATAGAGGAGAGAGACTGCATGGATAAGATTCCTTATGCATCTGTTATAGGATCTATCATGTACGCCATGCTGTGTACTCATCCTGATGTCTCGTATGCTTTGAGCATGACGAGTAGATACCAGTCAGATCCAAGTGAGCGTCATTGGATAACAGTCAAGAATATTTTTAAGTACTTGAGAACGACTAAAGAATATTTCTTGATATTTGGAGGCAATGAGGAGCTAGCTGTAAAGGGTTACAGTGATACCAACTTCCAAACTGACCAGGATGATAATAGATCACAGTCAGGGTTCATGTTTTGCTTGAATGGTGGCATTGCGAGATGGAAGAGTTCGAAGCAGGACACAGTTGATGATTCTACAACAGAGGTCGAGTATATTGCTGCATCAGAGGCAGTAAAGGAGGCAGTTTGGATACGCAAGTTCATTACTGATCTTGGGGTGGTTCCTAGTATAGCAGATCCTATAGAGCACTATTGTGACAACAATGGAGCGATTGCGCAGGCTAAGAAACCTCGCTCACACCAGCGGACCAAACACATACTACGGCGCTTCCATCTCATTCGAGAGATTATCGATAGAGGAGATGTGAAGATTTGCAGAGTACCCACAGAGGTTAACATCGCAAATCCCTTCACCAAGGCTTTGGCAGAGAAAAAGCATGATGGTCACACTAGGTCATTGGGTATTAGATACTATGGTGATTGACACTAGTGCTAGTGGGAGATTGTTAGTGAAAACCCTAGAGCCAATCATGTGATGATTGTTGTATGGACTTTATTGTATCATATTCCTATTTATAAAGGCATAGTTATTATATTTACTTGTATTGGTGCCAAATAACTAAGTATAATAACGTCCTTGAGTAGTAGGTTCTTATCTATATCAATTAATTGGTTGAATCGATAATGATATGATATAAGGAACACTACTCTTAATAATTCCTAGTCAACTATTAACATTCAGGGACAATGTTAATGCGTAGAGACTAGTATGTAGGTCAACATGATGACTTGATCTCACAAGTCATGGATATGATATATCAAGTTGACACATGTGTATGCATTGGAGAATGTATACTGAATGACTCGCCATGAGAAAGTATCATGGATTGTTATATGAGTGTCATATACTTTTTCATCTGGCTATTAGTATGATTATTAGTCCTTAGACCTGATGTCACCATTGTTCCCTACATAAGGAGTTGCATACTTTGGCTTCGTCAAACGTAACCCGTAAATGGGTGGACTATAAAGGCGATTACTGGGTATGTAAAAAATTATGCGGAGGGATGTGAGTAATGTAGATGGGATGTATCCCTCCTATATGACGGGAGTCGTATCGTTATTCTTGATAGAGTGAGACCACAAAGTGCATGGCCATGCCCAAATGAGTCAATATGAGATATTGAGCTCATTTGATTAGAGTGAGTCTACTTGGAGTTGAAGATATAGATTGTACCGAGGATGACACGATCTATGCCTCAATTGGTCAATCTAGATGTCAAGGATAGAGGGACATTGTCACACATTGTGAGAGTCACAATTAGTAGTCACAAAGGTGATGTTGGAGGTCAACGTTTTTGTAAATTGGTTAGCAATGATGTGTTGCTAGATACCGCTCATTGCTTATGTTCCTAAATCGGTTTAGGAGCATTGCCAACGTTACAAGAACCTCTAGGGTCACACACAAAGGGAATTAGATGGAGATTAGGTTCATATGATGAACCATGAGGATTAGGTTCATGGGATGAACCAAATTTGATTAAGAGTAATCCAAATTAGACTAATTGAGTTAGACTCAATTCTATTCAAGTGTTGAGTGAGTCTAATTTAGATTTGATTCATTGAGTAAATTTAAATTAATGAATAGGGATTCATTAAATCAAATTGACTTGAATCAAGTGGTTAGATTTGATCAACCATGGGAGATAAGAGGTCAAGTTTGACTTGACTTGAGAGGGAAGATGAATGGTCAATTTTGACTTGACCAATTGTCATGTCATGATGACTTGGCATGGGGGTCGGCCAATGATGATGTTCCACATCATCATGGACTTATCATGGGGTGCCACCTCATGAGGAAGGCCAAGAGCCATTGGCTCTTGGAGTTACATGAATGCATGTAACCACCACCCATTGAAGTGGCCGGCCACTTTAATTAGATGAGAAATTATTTTTGTGAGTAACTCCATCTTCTTCTTCCTGGATCTTCTTCCTCTCTAGCTCTCTCCCATTCCTCATCTTGGTCGAAACATCCAAGGAGTGCTATCACACTCTAGGTTGTTTTTCTCCACTATATGTCCTTGTGGATACCAATAAAGGAGTGTACACTTGACACTCTTGAGTTTCGGCAAAGCATTTGGACGAGCGGGATAAGTGAAGGGCGTCGCTACGAGGGTAACACACTCATCTTTTTGATCTAAGGTAAATCTAGGTTCACTTAAACACATACATGAATTTACTTTTATATATCTTCGCACGGATCCGTGGCCGGGCTTCTGAGGTTTCTGAAATGCACAAAATGGTTTTTGCGGCTCGGAAAGTCCAACAAAGGGGATCTTATCTTGACCTTCATCGAGCTGGATAGTTTGAATAGGTGTCGATTGATGGCCTTCATCATTCGATTGATGCTAGCAGCAATAGACTGCCATAAGCCAGCAGTCGTCTTCCAGATAGGTTATTCAACTACAACAACAAGTTAGCACAATAAACAGAAGTAATGATAAATTCGACGGCTACTAACCATCAGATCACGACGTAGACCTTTCACTGGAAGTCTTAGTTGGATTGTTGCCTAAATTTGTCCTCGTACAGAAGACCTTGCCTTACCATTACTCCATACTCATGCTTATCTCTGGTCCTTTCCGACGTGTGGCTTAGCTTCCAGTCTCCGCCTAGGTTCCTCGACTCCACGAGGTTTTCCTACCATCGTCCGACCACCACGCTTTCTCGGCTCGAGATTCTCTGAGTGTCGCTTGACCTTGGGCTTAGCTTAAACACTTCTTGCAAACTTAACATAGCTCATGAGATAACAATAACACCTTAACTTTGGTCCTTTGCCATAATCAAAACCTAGGTTGGATTATCTAGTGTCCTTGCACCATCATTTTGAAACTTCCCATGAAAAAAATATAAAATTTTCAAAATTTTGAAACTCACCCTCAAAGAAATATAAAGTTTTCATACTTTGAATTTCAAAGTAATTTTGTTTCAAATGAATATTCTCTTCCCTTAAGTTTCTTAGAATTCATGCATATAAATACAAGTTAAAAAGATAATATCCAACCATGAATCCCTTCTTTTTATTTGACAATTAAAATAATATGTTGAATATAAATATATAAAAATTGTCCTTAAAATAGAATATCTAACTCTTGTTTCGTAAAACCCGTATGTTATGAATTCATCATTAAGTTTCATTTAGAGTTAGTAAACGAGGTGAAACATTTTATTTTAAACCCCTTTCGGTTGATGTCGATGCACTGAATCGACATCTAGAACCTAGGAAGCAATCCTAACATGTCATGCCCATCTTCGTGGCTCAATACACAAATAGTTAATCCTAGCTGTTTGTGAGATGAAACGCCTGCCTAGATCTATAGGTTCATGAAATCTAAATTTGACCTAGACTAGCTAAATTTTCATTTTTCTTGAGAAATAATAATACTTTAGAAGGAAAATAGGTTTGAATATGAAACCAATAAAGAAACCTATTTTAGGAAACACAAACCTAATTGCCTTCTATGTGTACTAAACACGGCTTTAGAAAGTGGTTTGGTAAAGATGTCAGCAAAGTTAGACTTGGACTCATCATAGTTGAGTTCAACATTTCTTTTGGCAACATGGTCTCTTGTGAAGTTGTGTTTAACATCAATGTCATTTGTTCATGAGTGATGTATTGGATTCTTATAAATTTATTGAACTTATGTTATCAATGAGTGTCTTGACATTTTTATTCTTTAGTTCAAAGTCTCTTAGGGTATGGACCATCCATAATAATTGTTCCACACACTCCCCTATTGCTATGTATTCCGCCTCAGTTGTGAATAGAGTAATGCAATGTTTTTTCCTACTAAACCAACTTACTAAACATGATCCTAAAAATTCACAACATCCACTTGTACTTTTTCTATCTAGTTAGCACCCGAAATAATCTAAGTTAAAATAACCTACTAATTCTAAGTTGTTAGTCCTAGTATACCACATTCCCACATTAATTGTACCTTTAATGCACCTTAATATTCTTTTAAAATGTGTTAAATATGATTCTTTAACACAAGATTGATATCTTGCGCAAATAATTACTGCAAATATTATGTCAGGTCTGCTTGCAGTTAAGTAAAAGAGGCTTCCTATGAAACTTTTATAATACTTTAAATCTATAGGTTTGCCTTATATATCACTATGTAATATTATGTTTGTTGCCATGGGTGGTTTTATTTCTTTTGCATTTTCTATTCCAAATTTTTTAATTAATTCTTTAGAATATTTATTTTGATATATACAATTACAATCTCTTGTTTGTTTTATTTGTAACACTAAAAATATGTTTAACTCTCCAACTAAGCTCAATTCAAATTTGTGTTCCAATAGGGTTTTGAATTATTTTAAAAAATTTGGAATTGGTTGAACCAAAGACTATGTCATCTGCATATAATTGGCCTATAAAAATGTCTAATTCCAAGGTTTTAGCAAATAGGGTTGAATCGATTCGACCTTGTTTAAAACCTTTTGAAATTAAATATGACGATAATCATGCATACCAAGCTCTAGGTGCTTGTTTTAGCCCATACAATGCCTTATTTAATTTATATACATGGTTTAGATATTCTATGCTTTCAAATTCGTGGGTTGACTCACATATACTTCTTTAATTACTCCGTTTAAGAATGATACAATTTAAATTTCTTGTGTGCCACATAAGCTAATTGTTGGTGCAATTAGGCCCAAATGATGTTTTGGTATTTGACAAAGGGTTTAAGTCAAGGTGATAATTATGTGTTATCTCATGCGGTTGGTTGACTTGGTAAGAAGACCCGAATGAGGAGTCCTGGCATGAAGACCCGGACGAGGAGTCCTAGCACGAAGACTCGGACGAGGAGTCTTGGCACGAAGACCCGGATGAGGAGTCCTGGCATGAAGACCCATACGAGAAGTCTTGGTGGATGAAGACCCAGAAGCGATTCCTGTTGGGTTTTCGGCACCGCGGCGTGTGTGTGTTCGATCACGTTTCGTAAACATGAGTACAGCGGAAGCAATAAAAATAATAAATCTACATTTATTACAACACACACAACACACGCATACATATTACAACAAGTGTAGACATAACCGTAAATTTAAATTTGCAATAAAAGGAAATTTATCTACGTTATACCTTTCGTATGACGTGTAGCGGGAACGACATCAACCGGAACAATCCTCGCTAGAATCGTCTCTATCCGTATCCGCGCCTAGTTCCTCGGGATGACTTCGCTAAGCCACGAGCTTCCTCTTCGTACGGGTTACTAGCCTCGTGTTGAAGACGACGTGATCGAGAGATGATCACGATCCGAATCCAAATTCGGATCCTAATACGAGTTCTCAAAACTCGCTTCTCCGGAGAGGTATTCGTCAACCAATTGACGAATCCTTCGTCCTCCACCTCAGAGGATTACCGGAGATCGAATCCCCGGTAAGTTAGCCACTGTCGGAGCTCTAACCGTCGTCCAAACGACGCTCCGACGAGAGGAGAACAAGCTGTCCAGAAAACTGGACAGCTTTGGTGGAGGTGATAGGCGCCGGCCAACCAAGGGAGATAGAGCTCACCTTGATGCCAAACTTGAAGGAGATCACCGGAGCACTAACCGGCAGCAGCTCGACGCCGGCGAGGGGGAAGGAAGCAGCCTTCTGGACGCTGGTTGGAGCCTCAAGGTGGGCGGCGGCAAGGAGGAGGAGAGTTAGCTCCGAATTTCTCCAAGGAGAGGTGGGCGGCAACTTAGGGTTGTGGATTAGGGCTTAAACCATCCCTTAAGCCCTCTTTTATAGAGAACTAATTCTCTTAATGGTTATTGGATCATAACCATTAGGCCCGTTAACCCGCTCCATTAAGATAAGTTAAAATAAACCAAACCATGATGGTTTATTTTAAGTTAAAACGAACCGAACCAACTTTTGGTTCATTCGTTTAAAATAAACCAAACCCTTTGGTTTATTCTCCTCCATTGGATCAGAACCAAACCATTTTGGTTCATCCATTACGTCTTCATAAGACTCGGCCCATCCACGCTTCCGTTGCGACTGAAACATTTTCATGCTCGTTTTATGTTTGGTCCAACCAAACCTTGTTTCTCTCGGTCTGAGAATCCCATTCTCAAGCTCGTTTTAAATCCTTTGGATTACGCTCGTTGTTCGTGTGACCAAATAGGTTCTCGGTTTATGTTGGCCGTCTATAATTAACTATTAATTATAGAACGATCATGAGTGGCACCTAGTAGTACATCATGATCCCCAATTAACCGAAAAGATCATCACTTGATCCAGAAATATTTCTGAAACCCTTCAGCAGCTCGAATGATTCGTGCCCCATTCCCTTCACTCATCTTATACCCACTTGGTTCAGGACATGGTCTATTATGTTAGTCCCCACTAGGCTGACTACGTAACACCTAGCCCAAGTATCATTTCCTCGTCCTACGGATTCTAGTTACTCCACATGTATTGAAGAGTACCTTACTCTAAACATGTAATGCTTTGGCCAAAGACTTTAGTAAAAATCCGACGAGAGGCCATGGGTATAAATCTCCTCACAAGGAGTGGTGAATCCTTTATAGGCTATTCAAACACCTTCGATCACTTTGACTTATACCCAATCATCCCGGGTCCACATCTTCTTAGAGATGTTTGCTTAAGATGTCAAAGCATAAGTCTCCATGATCAAGATGACTTGAATATCGCAAGTCTAAGAAACATCGCACTTAAGCCACAGTAAGAACTTCATTGACATATCTATATATGCAGAGAACCATATGAAGTCTTACAGCTGGTCACTCCAATGAACTAGTTACTATAACTAGCATCCACGATCAACTTCGGACATCACAATGTCTCCAGCCAGTGAGAATCAGCTGCTTGGATACACCAAGGAGTATACCTCGTGCTAGTCTCGACAGAATTGATGGTGTCCAAATCCATCAACTCATCGACTAGGGATAATTTCGATACATCACAATTACACATGTAGAGATACTCACTAGTTGTGATCCAATCACAAATTCTCTCATGCTGTGAATCGTATCGTGGACATTCAGTAAATGAGTTTAAGATCCAATCAAATACATGAAACATGTATACTCAAATAGTGAATCTTCATTTATCATATAAATGGTTCATACATAAGGCGATTGCCTTAGGACATCTCTCATATATTACTAATAGACTCCCACTTGGCCTAATGCTAATCGCTACGGTATCCAATACCATAAGCTCTAACATGACCCTCAAACTTACTTTGAGGTAATGCCTTAGTCAAAGGATCCGCTAAGTTCCTTTCAGTGGGAATTTTCTCGATTTGTATTTCGTTCCTACTGATGATCTCTCTGATAAGATGATAGCGGCTAAGCACATGTTTGGATCATTGATGAGACCACATCAAGTTCAGAGATGAACTTCTTGATCCAAACCGCTTCCTTTGTTGCTTCCAAAGCTGCAATGTATTCTGCCTTAGTGGCAGAATCCGCTATAGCGTCAAGCTTGGAACCTTTCCAACTTATTGCGCCTCCATTCTAGGTGAATACATACCCAGACTGAGACTTGGAATCATCCTTGTCTGTCTGGAGCTGGCATCCGTATACCCAAATATCACCATGTACCCTTCTCCATATATTAGGAACACATCCTTAGTTCTTCTCAAGTACTTAAGGATCGTCTTAACAGCCACCCAATAATCCATTCCTGGATCAGACTGGTATCTGCTCGTGACACTCAGAGCATACGATACATCGGGCCTCGTACATAACATAGCATACATGATAGATCCTATTGCGGATGCATAGGGAATCTTACTCATGCAAATCCTCTCGTCTTCTGTGCGCGGACACATAGACTTCGAAAGGTGTATCCCATGGATGATGGGTAGGAAACCTTTCTTGGATTCCGACATGCTAAACCTCTTTAGCACTCGGTCTATATATGTAGACTGCGAAAGACCAAGCAACCGTTTCGATCTATCTCTATAGATCTTAATCCCGAGGATGTAGGTTGCTTCTCCCAAGTCTTTCATGGAGAATGTCTTGGATAACCAAACCTTAACTGACTGTAAGACTGAAACATCGTTTCCTATAAGTAATATGTCATCGACATTTAATACTATGAACACGATTGCACTCCCACTAACCATCTTGTACACACAAGGTTTGTCTGGATTTTGTGAGAAATCAAACTTTTTGATTGTCTCATCAAAATGGATATCCCAGCTCCTGGATGCTTGCTTCAATCCATAAATGGACCGTCGCAATTTGCATACCTTGGTTTTATCAACCGATGTGAAACCCTCAGGCTGTATCATATACACGTCCTCGAGCAGGTTTCCATTAAGGAAAGCTGTTTTCACATCCATCTGCCATATCTCATAATCATAGTGAGCCGCTATGGCCAGGAGCATCCGAATGGATTTAAGCATAGCTACAGGCGAATAGGTTTCGTCATAATCAACACATTGCTTTTGACGATATCCTTTCGCCACCAATCTAGCCTTATAGGTAATCACATTACCATCCATGTCGGTTTTCTTCTTGAAAACCCACTTGCACCCTATAGGCTTTATGCCTTCAGGTGGGTCAACCAAGTTCCAAATTTGGTTTTCATACATGGAATCCATTTCCGACTTCATGGCACCAAGCCACTTATCCCTTTCTGAACTTGTCAGCACTTCTTCATAACTGGTAGGCTCCTCATCATCAATAAGTAACACGTCGTTCGATTCACTTACGAGAAATCCATATCTCTCAAGAATATTGCGTGTTCTACCAGATCTACGAAGATGTGGTGTTACAATAGGTCCAGTCGATTGCTCATCACTATGAGTTGTCGACTGTTGTGCTTCACCAGGTATCTCATCAATGTCTATTTGAGTCTCTCGAGCCTCCTCAAGCTCGACGACACTCCCACTGTTTTCTTGCAAGAGAAACTCTTTCTCTAGAAACACAACATGCCTTGAAACAAACACCTTTTGTTCCACAGGATGATAGAATTGGTAACCCCTTGTTTCCTTAGGGTATCCAATAAATAAACATTTATCAGACTTAGCATCCAATTTGTCTGATACTGTCTGCTTCACATAAGCAGGACAACCCCATATCTTCAAGTAAGATACATGAGGTTTCTTACTATTCCATATCTCATATGGAGTAGTTGAGACCACCTTGGTAGGCATTATATTTAATAAGTAAACAGCTGTCTGAAGTGCATAGCCTCAAAAGGACTTGGGAAGAGTCGCATGATTCATCATTGACCTGACCATGTCCAACAAGGTCCGGTTATGCCTCTCAGATACACCATTATGCTGTGGTGTATATGGCGGAGTCCATTGAGACAATATGCCATTGTCTCTTAGATAATCAAGAAACTCTTGACTTAAGTATTCACTACCTCGATCCGATTGAAGTATTTTAATACTCTTGTCATGTTGTTTCTCTACTTCATTTCTGAATTCTTTGAACCTTTCAAAGGCTTCAGACTTGTGTTTCATCAAGAACACATACCCAAACCGTGAGTGATCATCGGTGAAGGCAATGAAGTAGCTATAGCCTCCTAAAGCTTGAGTTGACATAGGTCCACATACATCAGTATGTATTAGACCTAGTAACTCTCCCACTCGTTCACCTTTTCCAGTAAAAGGTAACTTAGTCATCTTGCCTTTTAAGCATGATTCGCATGTATCGTATGAATCCTATTCAAACGATTCCAGAATTCCACATCCGTGTAATTTAGACATGCATTTCTTGCTTACATGGCCAAGACGACAATGCCACATGTAGGAGTCTAATTAATTATCTTTTCGAGCACGCTTGTTGCTCGCTTCGATATTGAAAATATCAATGGATACGTCCAATGTATAAACACCATTGCTTAAAGTTCCAGTCCCTTAAAGAACTCCATTCAAAGTTATGTAACAACAATTGTTACTAAAAGTCAAATGGTATCCATTTCTATTTAAACAAGAAATAGAAATGATGTTCTTTATCAACGAAGGAACATAAAAGCAATTGTCCAGTTCTAAGACAAGTCCTACAGGGAGTTCCAACAAATACGTTCCGATGGCGAGTGCATCAACCGTTGCTCCATTCCCAACATGTAAATTTGACTCTCCCTTGACGAGTCTTCTTCTATTCCTTAGCCCATGTATGTCACTACATATATGTGAGTCACACCCAGTATCTTATACCCAAGTGTTTGAGGAAATAGAATGACAATCAATAACGAATATATCTGAAGAAGATGGGGCATCCGATGCCTTATTCTTCTTCACAGACTCTAGATAAATCTTGGACTTTCTTCACAAATGGCTCTCCTTGCCATAATGATGGCAAGTTTCCTTTTGTGCTAGTTCTACTTTCTTAGCCCTTCTCTTCTTTCCCTTCTGTTGTTCCTTTGACTTCCTCTTAGAACCTTTCTTCGAGGAATCAACTAACAACATCGTCCCCTACTCATGCTTCTCAGAAGACTCCATAGTCTTCAGCATGTTGAGCAGCACCACAGATGAACCTTCTTGCATCTCAGAGGTGAAGAGGAGAGTGGAGACTTTGAACCT
This sequence comes from Wurfbainia villosa, assembly GCA_025175895.1. NCBI lineage: Eukaryota > Viridiplantae > Streptophyta > Magnoliopsida > Zingiberales > Zingiberaceae > Wurfbainia > Wurfbainia villosa. The sequence goes on from CM045995.1 coordinate 33,887,078, forward strand.
TTCGAATCTCTCTTGCATATCAAACAACTCATAAAGATGAAGAACTACGATATGAGCATCCATATGCTCATGTTGCTTTCGTAGCTTGGTGTCCATCGCGGCTAGCATGATGCAACTTGTCAGTTCAGAATCAGTCACATGTTTCTGATAGACCAACAATTGGTCGGAGTTGCATCGTCACTAGGATGGGCGGGAAGAGGCACTTCGAGGACATACGCAAGCTTTTCACCTTGAGAACAATTCTCAAGTTTCTAAGCCAGTCCAAGAAGTTCGACCCAGTCAATTTATTCGAATCCAAAATGGAACGCAAATTAAAAGACAACATGATCAATTTTTAGAAATAAAAAACGAGCATATATGAGAAAGATGATTTTTAAAATGCATCAATATACATTTATAAATCCCATTCATTTTTCGAATTTCAAACACCCCAAAATTACTTCGGGAGATCGTAGGTCCATCTCCGAATGGGCTGATATCCATCATAGATAAGAACAACCTTGGAGTGAGTCCAACAAGTCATTTTTAGCTATGATGGTGGGTATCAAGTATACCGATTACATATCATGTATATGTAACTATCACAATGTGCTATCAACTAATTGAATGTTTACACATACATTGGGTTGTTAACACATTAACAAGTATGCATCATATGCATAGCACCCAACTTCACCTCTCTTCACATCGACCTTGGAGTTGTTAGTAATATATGAGAGATGTCCTAAGGCAATCACCTTATGTATGAACCATTTATATGATAAATGAAGATTCACTATTTGAGTATACATGTTTTATGTATTTGATTGGATCTTAAACTCATTTACTGAATGTCCACGATACGATTCACAGCATGAGAGAATTTGTGATTGGATCACAACTAGTGAGTATCTCTACATGTGTAATTGTGATGTATCAAAATTATCCCTAGTCGATGAATTGATGGATTTGGACACCATCAATTCTGTCGAGACTAGCATGAGGTATACTCCTTGGTGTATCCAAACAGCTGATTCTCACTGGCTGGAGACATTGTGATGTCCGGAGTTAATCGTGGATGCTAGTTATGATAACTAGTTCATTGGAGTGACCAGCCGTAAGACTTCATATGGTTCTCTGCATATATAGATATGTCAATGAAGTTCTTACTGTGGCTTAAGTGCGATGTTCCTTTTACTTGCGGTATTCAAGTCATCTTGATCATGGAGACTTATGCTTTGACATCTTAAGCAAACATCTCTAAGGAGATGTGGACCCGAGATGATTGGGTATAAGTCGAAGTGATCGAAGGTGTTTGAATAGCCTATAAAGGATTCACCACTCCTTGCGAGGAGATGTATACCCATGGCCTCTCGTCGGATTGTTACTAAAGTCTTTGGCCAAAGCATTACATGTTTAGAGTAAAGTACTCTTCGATACATGTGCAATAACTAGAATCCGTAGGACGAGGAAATAATACTTGGGCTAGGTGTGACGTAGTCAGCCTAGTGGGGACTGACACAATAGACCATGTCCTGAACCAAGTGGGTATAAGATGAGTGAAGGGAATGGGGCACGAATCATTCGAGCTACTGAAGGGTTTCAGAAATAGTTCTGGATCAACCGTTGATCTTTTCGGTTAGTTGGGGATCATGATGTACTACTAGGTGCCACTCATGATCGCTCTATAATTAATGGTTAATTATAGACGGCCAACATAAACTGAGAACCTATTTGGTCACACGCACAACGAGCGCAATCCAAAAGATTTAAAACGAGCTTGAGATTGGGATTCTCAGACCGAGAGAAATTTTGTTTGGTTGGACCAAACATAAAGCGAGCATGAAATCGTTTCAGTCACAATGGAAGCGTGGATGGGCCGAGTCTTATGAAGACGTAATGGATGAACCAAAATGGTTTGGTTCTAATCCAATGGAGGAGAATAAACCAAAGGGTTTGGTTTATTTTAATCGAATGAACCAAAAGTTGGTTTGGTTCGTTTTAACTTAAAATAAACCATCATGGTTTGGTTTATTTTAACTTATCTTAATGGAGCGGGTTAACGGGCCTAATGGTTATGATCCATTAACCATTAAGAGAATTAGTTCTCTATAAAAGAGGGCTTAATGGATAATTAAGCCCTAATCAAAAACCCTAGCTTGGCCGCCCAACCCCTCTTCCTCTTGTTGGCGTCAACTCCATTGCCGCCCAACCCTTGAGCCGCCGACCAGCTCTTTGTCGGCGTCCAAGCTTCAGCCGGTGATCCTCCGGCGACCCTCCGGTAATCTTCCTAGGCCTCAGTGAAAAGGTGAGCACTTGGCTTCCTTGTTTTGGCCGGCGCCTACTCCTCCACCAAGCTGTCTAGTTTTCTGGACAGCTTCTTCTCCTCTCGTCAGAGCGTCGTTTGGATGACGGTTAGAGCTCCGACAGCGGATAACTTACCGGGGATTCGATCTCTGGTAATCCTCTGAGGTGGAGGACGAAGGATTCGTCAATTGGTTCACGAATACCTCTCCGGAGAAGCGAGTTTTGAGAACTCATATTAGGATCCGAATTTGGATTCGGATCGTGATCATCTCTCGATCACGTCGTCTTCAACACGAGGCTAGTAACCCGTACAAAGACGAAGCTCGTGGCTTAGTGAAGTCATCCCGAGGAACTCGGCGTGGATACGGATAGAGACGATTCTAGCGAGGATCGTTCCGGTTGATGCCGTTCCCGCTACACGTCATACGAAAGGTATAACGTAGATAAATTTCCTTTTATTGCAAATTTAAATTTACAATTATGTCTACACTTGTTGTAATATGCATGCGTGTGTTGTGTGTGTTGTAATAAATAGGAGTATTTATTATTTTTATTGCTTCCGCTATGTTCATGTTTACGAAACATGATCGAACACACACACGCCGCGGTGCCGGAAAACCAAACAGTGGTATCAGAGCCCAGGTTGTGTTTCGACATAATCGTAAAAATGGTTTTGCGATAGTCATAATGTATTTCTGAAAATTTTCTAATTTTCGAAATTTAGAAGTATTTATGGAAATTTTTCAATTTTGGAAAGTCTAGAAGTATTTATGGAAATCTTCCACTTTTGGAAAGTTGGAAGTATTTATGGAAATTGATATTTTCCATAAATAAAATATTTGATTAGATTCTGGAAATTTATTTCCTAATTTAATCATGATTTGATTTGGGAAATCAAATCTTAAAATATTTTATTTCCATAAGTAGTTTTAATGATTTAGGAAATTGGTTTCCTAAATAGATATTCCTTAATCAAATAATTCCATGAATAAAATATGTGATTAGATTTGGAAATATGTTTCCTAATTTAATTATGATTTGATTTGGAGAATCAAATCATAAACATATTTTATTTCCATAAATAGTTATGACATATAAGGAAACATTTACATGACATAATTGTATGCCATGTAATTGCATTAGATGCATAACATAATGCCATGCGTGTCGTGACTGTAGATGTATGCCATGTAGATAATAGTTATTTGCATGCAAAGAGGATGAGACATAAAAAACCCTTAAACAATATTAAAGCCTACACCTTCCATTAATATGGTTAGAACCAGAGTTCCGTTTCTTGTTTGGGTTGTTGGACTCTCTCCAAGCCCGGCTCGAACCCTAACATGTTCAAACCATGGAATAGTTTAATACTAATATGGTAAGAGTCAGAGGTCAATCGTTAGCTTTGGTTGTTGGACTCTCTCCAAGCTGGGCTAATTGGTTGAATGCGCTCTAACCATATTAAAACTATGTCCCGATTAATGGGTTGGCTTTAACCTGGAGCATCGGCTTGTTGGACTCTCTCCAAGGTCGATGTAAAGGGAGGTGAAGTTGGGTGCTATGCATATGATGCATACTTGTTAATGTGTTAACAACCCGATGTATGTGTGAACATTCAATTAGTTGATAGCACATTGTGATAGTTGCATATACGTGATATGCAATCGGTATAGTTGATACCTACCGTCGTAGTTATGAATGGCTTGTTGGACTCTCTCCAAGGTTGTTCATAACTATGATGGATATCAGCCCATTCGGAGATGGACCTACAATCTCCCGAAGTGATTTTGGGGTTTTTGAAATTCGAAAAATGAATGGAATTTATAAATGTATATTGATGCATTTTAAAATCATCTTTCTCATATGTGCTCGTTTTGTATTTCTAGGTCAATAAATTGATCATGACGTCTTTAAATTTGCGCACTATTTTGGATTCGAACAAACTGACTGGGCCTAACTTCCTGGACTAGCTTAGAAACCTGAGAATTGTTCTCAAGGTGGAAAAGCTTGCTTATGTCCTTGAAGAGCCTCTTTCTGACCGTCCTAAGGACGATGCAACTCCATACCAAATGTTGGTCTATCAGAAGCATGTGGCAGATTCTGAGCTGGCGAGTTGCATCATGCTAGCGGCGATGGTACCTAAGCTGCAAAAGCAGCATGAGCATATGGATGCTAATACTATGGTCTTCCATCTTCATGAGTTGTTCGATGAGTAAGCGAGATCCGAAAGGTTCGAGGTCTCTAGGCTCCTCTTCACCACGAAGATGCAAGAAGGTTCATCTGTAGTGCAGTTTGTGCTAAAGATGAACGGGTACATCGAGCGGCTAGCTACCCTCGGTTTTATGATGGATCATGAGTTAAATATTGACTTAATTCTGCATTGTTTGCCCAAGATTTTCTCGCAATTTGTGATGAACTATCGGATGAACAAATTGGAATCCACCATTCCCAAGCTCCTCAATATGCTGAAGACTGTGGAGCCTTCTGTGAAGCATGAGGAGAAGGCGGTTCTGTTAGTTGATTCCTCAAAGAAAGGTTCTAAGAGGAAGGCAAAAGAACAGAAGAAAGGAAAGAACAAAAAGGCAAAGAAGGCGGAACCAGCGCAAAAGGGAACTTGCCATCACTGTGGCAAGGAAGGCCACTGGCAAAGAAACTGCAAGATTTATCTTGAGTCCATGAAGAAGAAGAAGGCATCCGATGCCCCATCCTCTTCAGGTATCTTCGTTATTGATTGTCATTCTATTTCCTTGGACACTTGGGTATTGGATACTGGGTGTAGCTCACATATATGTAATGACATACAGGGGCTAAGGAATAGAAGAAGACTTGTCAGAGGGGAGTCAAATTTGAGGGTTGGCAATGGAGCAAAGGTTGCTGCAGTTGCCATCGGAACTTATTTGCTGAAGCTCCCTAGTGGACTAGTCTTAGAACTGGACAATTGCTATTATGTTCCTTCTCTAATAAAGAACATTGTTTCTCTTTCCTGTTTAAATAGAAATGGTTTCCATTTGACGTTTAGTAACAATTGTTGTTATATAACTTTAAATGGCCTACTTTATGGAACTGAAACCTTGAGTAATGGCATTTATACGTTGGACGTATCCAGTGACATTTTCAATATCGAAGCGAGCAACACGCGTGCTCGAAAGGATAATCAAATAGACTCCTATATGTGGCATTGTCGTCTTGGCCATATAAGCAAGAAACGCATGTCCGAATTACACCGATGTGGAATTTTGGAATCGTTTGAATTGGATTCATATGATACATGCGAATCATGCTTAAAAGGCAAGATGACTAAGTTACCTTTTACTGGAAAAGGTGAACGAGTGGGAGAGTTACTAGGTCTAATACATACTGATGTATGTGGACCTATGTCAACTCAAGCATTAGGAGGATATAGCTACTTCATTACCTTCACCGATGATCACTCACGGTTTGGGTATGTGTTCTTGATGAAACACAAGTCTGAAGCCTTTGAAAGGTTCAAAGAATTCAGAAATGAAGTAGAGAAACAACATGACAAGAGTATTAAAATACTTCGATCGGATCGAGGTGGTGAATACTTAAGTCAAGAGTTCCTTGATTATCTAAGAGACAATGGCATATTGTCTCTATGGACTCCGCCCTATACACCAGAGAATAATGGTGTATCTGAGAGGCGTAACCGGACCTTGTTGGACATGGTCAGGTCAATGATGAATCATGCAACTCTTCCCAAGTCCTTTTGGGGCTATGCACTTCAGACAGCTGTTTACTTGTTAAACAGAATGTCAACCAAGGTAGTCTCAACTACTCCATATGAGATATGGAACAGTAAGAAACCTCATGTATCTTACTTGAAGATATGGGGTTGTCCTGCTTATGTGAAGCGGACTGTATCAGACAAATTGGATGCTAAGTCTGATAAATGTCTATTTATTGGATTCCCTAAGGAAACTAGGGGTTACCAATTCTATCATCCTGTGGAACAAAAGGTGTTTGTTTCAAGGCATGCTGTGTTTCTAGAGAAAGAGTTTCTCTTGCAAGAAAATAGTGGGAGTGTCGTCGAGCATGAGGAGGCTCGAGAGACTCAAATAGACATTGATGGGATACCTGGTGAAGCACAACAGCCGACAACTCATAGTGATGGGCAATCGGCTGTACCTATTGTGACACCACATCTTCGTAGATCTAGTAGAACACGCAATATTCCTGAGAGATATGGATTTCTCGTAAGCGAATCGAACCACGTGTTACTCATTGACGATGAGGAGCCTACCAGTTATGAAGAAGTGCTGACAAGTTCAGAAAGGGATAAGTGGCTTGGTGCCATGAAGTCGGAAATGGATTCCATGTATGAAAACCAAGTTTGGAACTTGGTTGACCCACCTGAAGGGATAAAGCTTATAGGGTACAAGTGGGTTTTCAAGAAGAAAACTGACATGGATGGTAATGTGATTACCTATAAGGCTAGATTGGTGGCGAAAGGATATCGTCAAAAACAAGGTGTTGATTATGATGAAACCTATTCGCCTGTAGCTATGCTTAAATCCATTTGGATGCTCCTGGCCATAGCGGCTCATTATGATTATGAGATATGGCAGATGGATGTGAAAACAGCTTTCCTTAATGGAAACCTGCTCGAGGACGTGTATATGATACAGCCTGAGGGTTTCACATCGGTTAATAAAACCAAGGTATGCAAATTGCGATGATCTATTTATGGATTGAAGCAAGCATCCAGGAGCTGGAATATCCGTTTTGATGAGACAATCAAAAAGTTTGATTTCTCACAAAATCCAGACGAACCTTGTGTGTACAAGAAGGTTAGTGGGAGTGCAGTCGTATTCCTAGTATTGTATGTCGATGACATACTACTTATAGGAAATGATGTTTCAATCTTACAGTCAGTGAAGGTTTGGTTATCCAAGACATTATCCATGAAAGACCTGGGAGAAGCAACCTACATCCTCGGGATTAAGATCTATAGAGATAGATCGAAACGGTTGCTTGGTCTTTCGCAGTCTACATATATAGACCGAGTGCTAAAGAGGTTTAGCATGTCGGAATCCAAGAAAGGTTTCCTACCCATCAGGCATGGGGTACACCTTTCGAAGTCTATGTGTCCGCGCACAGAAGACGAGAGGATTTGCATGAGTAAGATTCCCTATGCATCCGCAATAGGATCTATCATGTATGCTATGTTATGTACGAGGCCCGATGTATCGTATGCTCTGAGTGTCACGAGCATATACCAGTCCGATCCAGGAATGGATCATTGGGCGGCTGTTAAGACGATCCTTAAGTACTTGAGAATAACTAAGGATGTGTTCCTAATATATGGAGAAGGGGACATGGTGATACGCGAGTATACGGATGCCAGCTTCCAGACAGACAAGGATGATTCAGTCTCGATGCGGATCGTGTTCACCTTGAATGAGGCGATGAGTTGGAAAAGTTCCAAACAAGAGATGCGATTCTACCAGGCGAGAATACATTGCGCTTGGCAGAAAGGAAGCGGTTTGAATCAAAAAGTTCGTTCATGAACTTGGTGTGATTCCGGCCATTGTTGAAGCAATACCGGTCTACTGCGACAACAATGGAGCAATTGCACAGGCGAAAGAGCCAAGGTCTCATCAACGATCCAAACATGTGCTTCGCCGCTATCATCTTATCAGAGAGATCATAAGTAGGAACGAAATACAAATCGAGAAAATTCTCACTGAAAGGAACTTAGCGGATCCCTTGACTATGGCATTACCTCAAAATAAGTTTGAGGGTCATGTTCGAGCTTATGGTATTGGATACCGTAGCGATTGACATTAGGCCAAGTGGGAGTCTGTTAGTAATATATGAGAGATGTCCTAAGGCAATCGCCTTATGTATGAACCATTTATATGATAAATGAAGATTCACTATTTGAGTATACATGTTTTATGTATTTGATTAGATCTTAAACTCATTTACTGAATGTCCACGATACGATTCACAGCATGAGAGAATTTGTGATTGGATCACAACTAGTGAGTATCTCTACATGTGTAATTGTGATGTATCGAAATTATCCCTAGTCGATGAATTGATGGATTTGGACACCATCAATTCTGTCGAGACTAGCACGAGGTATACTCCTTGGTGTATCCAAGCAGCTGATTCTCACTGGTTGGAGACATTGTGATGTCCGGAGTTAATCGTGGATGCTAGTTATGGTAACTAGTTCATTGGAGTGACCAGCCGTAAGACTTCATATGGTTCTCTGCATATATAGATATGTCAATGAAGTTCTTACTGTGGCTTAAGTGCGATGTTCCTTTGACTTGCGGTATTCAAGTCATCTTGATCATGGAGACTTATGCTTTGACATCTTAAGCAAACATCTCTAAGGAGATGTGGACCCGGGATGATTGGGTATAAGTCGAAGTGATCGAAGATGTTTGAATAGCCTATAAAGGATTCACCACTCCTTGCGAGGAGATGTATACCCATGGCTGGTGCTTCATCCATTCGTTCCTTGGCCGGTGGTTGCATCAAACTCCCTTGCTTGGTGGTCGGTTCTAGAAAGGAAAGGTTTTGTTGGTTCTTCTATTTGTTCACAGCGGACAAGGAAGGGAAGAACGTGATCTAGAAGGCTTCTACTCGTGGAAGATCTTCGCCCACACGTCGTCCACGAGGAGGATAGGACATATGGTAGAAGATCGTAAGGTATAAAGTTTTACAACTTTATTTTCTAATCTTAGCATGTTCTTTTATGTGTTGATTATAAAAGTGTGTGTATGTATATATTTTGTATAATCATGGACCCCGAAGACAAACACAAAAACCGGCGATCCGTCCGTCGTCTCTTCCGCGGCTAACCAACTAGAAGAGTTGTGTTGCTTGAACAACTAGTTTGTTCAAGCGATCACTCAAGTTGTTAGCACGACGATGAATTGGTTGTGCTAAGGAAACTCATCCCATCCGGATTAATTCTTTCATTAGTAAAAATTTTAATCCGGGGACATGGGAGCCAATGAGCCTCCGAAGCAACTCCCTACACTAATATGGTAAGAGTTAGAGGTCAATCATTAATTTGGGTTGTTGGACTCTCTCCAAGCTTGGCTAATTGGTTGAATGCGCTCTAACTATATTAAAACTATTTCTCGATTAATGGGTTGACTTTAACCTGGAGCATCAGCTTGTTCGACTCTCTCCAAGGTCGATGTGAAGGGAGGTGAAGTTGGGTGTTATGCATATGGTGCATACTTGTTAATAAGTTAACAACCCAATGTATGTGTGAATATTCAATTAGTTGATAGCACATTGTGATAGTTGCATATATGTGATATGCAATTGGTATACTTGATACCTACCATCGTAGCAAAGAATGACTTGTTGGACTTTCTCCAAGGTTATTCTTATCTATGTTGGATATCAACCCATTCGAAGATGGACCTACAATCTTCCGAATTAATTTTGAGAATTTTTGAAATTCTAAAAATGAATGGGATTTTGTAAATGTATGTTGATGCATTTTAAAATCATTTTTTTAAAAGTGGAAGATTTCCATAAATACTTCTAGACTTTCCAAAATTGAAAAATTTCCATAAATACTTCTAAATTTCCAAAATTTAGAAAATTTCCTGAAATACATTATGACTATCGCAAAACCATTTTTACGATTATGTCTAAACACAACCTGGGCTCTGATACCACTGTTGGGTTTCCGGCACCGCGGCGTGTTTGTGTTCGATCATGTTTCGTAAACATGAGCACAGCGGAAGCAATTAAAAATAATAAATCTATATTTATTACAACACACACAACACACGCATGCATATTACAACAAGTGTAGACATAACCGTAAATTAAAATTTGCAATAAAAGAAATTTATCTACGTTATACCTTTCGTATGACGTGTAGCGGGAACGGCATCAACCGGAACGATCCTCGTAAGAATCGTCTCCATCCGTATCCACGCCGAGCTCCTCGGGATGACTTTGCTAAGTCACGAGCTTCGTCTTCGTACGGGTTACTAGCCTCGTGTTGAAGATGACGTGATCGAGAGATGATCACGATCCGAATCCAAATTCGGATCCTAAAACGAGTTCTCAAAACTCGCTTCTCCGGAGAGGTATTCGTCAACCGTTTGGCCAGATCGCCCGTCTCCACCTCAGAGGATTACGGAGATCAAAGCCCCGGTATTTTAGCAGCTGTCGGAGCACTAACCGTCGTCAAGCGATGCTCCGACAACAAAAAACAAGCTGTCAGAAAAACTGGACAGCTTTTGAGTGGAGAATAGAGGCGGCTAAGGAAGATGGAAGCTCACCTTATTACGAACCCAAGGAGATGGCGGAGGGTGGCGGAGGTTCTCGGCTAAAGCTTGGATGCGGCAAAGACTTGGGCGGCTGCACACAAGCTGGCGGTGGCGACTTTAGGGTTAGCGCCAATTAACTCCAAGGTGGAGGTGGCGGCAACTCAAGGGGCTAGGGTTTGGATTAGTTAGGGTTTAACAATCCCTTAAGCCCTCTTTTATAGAGAACTAATTCTCTTAATGGTTAATGGATCATATCCATAAAGCCCGTTAACCCGCTCCATTAGTATAAGTTAAAATAAACCAAACCATGATGGTTTATTTTAAGTTAAAACGAACCGAACCAACTTTTGGTTCATTCGTTTATAATAAACCAAACCCTTTGGTTTATTCTCATCCATTGGATTAGAACCAAACCATTTTGGTTCATCCATTATGTCTTCATAAGACCACGGCCCATCCACGCTTCCATTGCTGAAACAATTTCATGCTCGCTTTATGTTTGGTCAACCAAACATAGTTTCTCTCGATGCGAGAATCCCATTCTCAAGCTCGTTTTAAATCCTTTGGATTACACTCGTTGTCGTGTGACCAAATAGGTTCTCGGTTTATGTTGGCCGTCTATAATTAACCATTAATTATAGAGCGATCATGAGTGGCACCTAGTAGTACATCATGATCCCCAATTAAGAAAAGATCAGCGGTAGATCGAGAACTATTTACGAAACCCTTGATGGCTTCGAATGAATCGTGCCCCATTCCCTTCACTCATCTTATACCCACTTGGTTGAGGACATGGTCTATCTGTCGGTCCCCACTAGTGACTCGTCACACCTAGCCCAGTATCATTTCCTCGTCCCTCAGTTCTAGTTACTCCACATGTATCGAAGAGTACCTTACTCTAAACATGTAATGCTTTGGCCAAAGACTTTAGTAACAATCCGACGAGAGGCCATGGGTATACATCTCCTCGCAAGGAGTGGTGAATCCTTTATAGGCTATTCAAACACCTTCGATCACTTCGACTTACACCCAATCATCCCGGGTCCACATCTCCTTAGAGATGTTTGCTTAAGATGTCAAAGCATAAGTCTCCATGATCAAGATGACTTGGATACCGCAAGTCAAAGGAACATCGCACTTAAGCAACAGTAAGAACTTCATTGACATATCTATATATGCAGAGAACCATATGAAGTCTTACGGATGGTCACTCCAATGAACTAGTTACCATAACTAGCATCCACGATTAACTCCGGACATCACTATGTCTCCAGCCAGTGAGAATCAGCTGCTTGGATACACCAAGGAGTATACCTCGTGCTAGTCTCGACAGAATTGATGGTGTCCAAATCCATCAATTCATCGACTAGGGATAATTCCGATACATCACAATTACACATGTAGAGATACTCACTAGTTGTGATCCAATCACAAATTCTCTCATGCTGTGAATCGTATCGTGGGCATTCAGTAAATGAGTTTAAGATCCAATCAAATACATAAAACATGTATACTCAAATAGTGAATCTTCATTTATCATATAAATGGTTCATACATAAGGCGATTGCCTTAGGACACCTCTCATATATTACTAACACGATAATAGTAGTCACTTGAACAAACTTGTTGTTCAAGCAACCAACCTCTATTCTACGATTAGCCGTGGAATAGACGATGTACAGATCGCCGATTTTTGTGTTTGTATTTGGGGTCCAAGTAAATTAGCCACAAAACAAAATATACAACATGTATATAATTTAAAAACAATTATAGACATAATACAAAAGAATATAAACAAGGAAAATTTATACCTCTCGATCTTCTATTGTATTTCCTTCCTCCTCTTTGACGTCGTGTGGGTGACGATCTTCCAAAAGTCGAAGCCTCCTAGATCACGATCTTCTTTTCCTTGCTCTCTCTGAAAAAGAGAAAGTATATAATCAAAACACTCCTCTATCTAGGACCAACCAACAAGCTCCCAACTTGAAGCTTGACGCCGGCCCAAAGAGAGGGGAAGGTGGGTGCTGACCAAGAGGTCCAAGGAATCACCCTAACCCTTGTTTCCACCGGCCAAGGAGAAGAGAAATAAGAGCTTTGTCCATCGGCCAAGGAGAGGAGAGGAGAGGATTGACGCCGGCCACCTAAGGAAGAAGAAGGAAAAAATTTCTAAATTTGTGGTCGCCAAAGCCTCCATGACCCTTGCCGCCGAAACCCTAATCCCTCCTTGTCTCCAATTGCCCTTGCCGGCCACCTTAAGCCTCCTTTTATAGATTTAGGCTTAAGCCTTGTTTTAATCTCCACCGTCGGTTCTAGGGATTTAATCTCAACCGTCGGATCTAGAGATTTAATCTCAACTGTCGGATCTAGAGATTTAATCTCTACCGTCGGATCTAGAATTTTATTTTCCATCATCGGATCTAGGCTCCATGAGGTTTTAATAGGCTACAATAGGGACAATGAGGATGAGTTGGATCTTGTCCACCTAATGGATCAAGCCCACATAAAGTCCGATCCATTAATGATAATCCATTCCACTAGAGGATTATCATTGATCTACCTCACCAACCCCCGCAAGTTAATATCGGCTCCTTATATTATTTGTACATATATCTCTCCGTGTTTAAGATCTCGAATGTCCGTCAATTAATTAATTTACTTACAATTAATTAATCAACATCTAACTTTGAGTAGTACCACTCAACCTTATCATCATGCCGAACCAAGACAACCTGCAGGTTTTACATGATAAACCTTATGAGCTCCTCAAGGGGACATCATCATCCTAATATATATGACATGGCTTCCTCCTATAATCAACGACACACCATATAAATAATATCATTTCCCAACTTACCGAGCCTATCGATTTACTCTATAAATCTCGCCCATTGGTAAATCAAAGAAATTAATACTAAGTTAATGTGCCCATTATTATATCGGGATTAAGAGCTTGTACAACATAATATTTGAGGTCCGATTCGATTATGTAGTCAGCAATAAATCGAATCACCTCTAACTCGGTCCTGCTTAATACACACAAAGTGTACTAGTGCAATTCTATGGTTAAGACAAACCAATACCAAATCACACTACATCCATTCCAATGGTTTGTCCAAAGCCATCTCGGTTTTGAGCCTTTACTTATACTCTATAAGGAGCTGATAACATGATCTACCGTATGACACTACACACCATGTTATCTACAATGTAATGTATGTGACAATATGCATAACCATAAATATGCAAACAATGACCATGTGATTCTTATTTCAAAATAAAGATGTTCATATAAAAGATAGACTTTTCAGTATACATCCCAACACAGGATTGATCTAAGACTCATCCAGTCGAGGCATCGCCTCGATTGGACGTGTTTTGGAGTCAACTCGACTGGCCTCACATTTGTTGAGAAAGCAACATCAGTTAAGGCAACACCTCAACTGGTGCTTCTTCACTCTAACAGAAGCGAGGTGCGGTCGATTGCCACCTCGACTTGGGTAGCTAATTTTGAGCAGAGACCCATAGTAGGTGAGGAGGTGCCTCGACTGCTACTTCGTTTAATCGAACTAAAGCAAGGCTCTGTCGACTGATGGCTTGATTGGCGTAGCTTAAACTTGAGTAGAAATCCATAGCAGTCGAGGCTGCGCCTCGATTGATGCACTATTCAGTTGAAACAGAAGCAAGGTAAGCTCGACTGGAGGCTCGACTAAGCTTACTAGTCGAGGCAATGAACCATTGCCTCGATTGTAACTATGTTACAATGGGAAATAATTCAAAATTAAAGGGAAAAACTTATCGTTGGGAAAGGTAATCAAACGACAGTCGATGCGACTCGACTACGCGGGGAGAAAAAACCCTAATAGGGCATGATATAAAGGCTTTCTCTTGCTCCTTTCCATACAACTCTCGAATACTATTCACGACTCTTCTTGAAGTGATTCTCTAGGTTTTTTCAATCATCCTCCTGTTGGGATATATATTGAAAAGTCTATCTTTTGTATGAACATCTTTATTTTTGAAATAAGAATCACATGATCATTGTTTGCATATTTTTATAGCTATGCATATTGTCTAATACATTACATTGTAGATAACATGGTGTGTGTTGTCACATGGGAGATCATGTTATCGGCTCCTTGTAAAGTATAAGTAAAGTCTCACAACCGAGATAACTTTGGACAAACCATTGGTATGATTGTAGTATGATTTTGTATTGGTTTGTCTTGACCATAGAATCACATAGTACACTTTGTGTGTCTTGAGCAGGACCGACTTAGAGGTGATTCGATTTATTGCAGACTACATAATCGAATCGGACCTTAGATATTATATTGTACATGCATTTAATCCCGATATAATAACGGGCACATATACTTAGTATTCATTTTATTTGATTTACCAATGGGCGAGAATTATAGATTAAATCGATAGGCTCGGTAAATTGGGAAATGGTATTATTTATATGGTATGTCGTTGATTATAGGAGGAAATTGTGTCCTATATATTAGGATGATGATGTCCCCTTGAGGAGCTCGAAAGGTTCATCTTGTAAACCCTGCAGGTGGACTTGGTCCGGCATGATGAAAGGTTGAGTGGTACTACACATGGAGTTAGATGTTGATTAATTAATGGTCAGTAAATTAATTAATCGACGGACATTCGATATCTTAAACACGGGCAGAAAATGTACAAATAATATATTGAGCCCATATTAAATTATGGGGGTTGGTGAGGTAGATCAATGATAATCCTCTAGTGGAATGAATAATCATTAATGGATCGGACTTTATGTGGGCTTGATCCATTGGGTGGCCAAGATCCAACTCCTCCTTATGGTCCCTATTGTAGCCTATTAATACCTCATGAAGCTTAGATCCAATGGATGAAAACAAAACTCTAGATCCGATGGTTGAGATTAAATCCCTAGAACAAATGGTGGAGATTAAAACAAGGCTTGAGCCCGACTCTATAAATAGAGCATTAAGGTGATTCGCAAGGCTTGATGGCTTAAGAAGGATTAGGGTTTGCTTCCCTTGGGAGGCAAGTAATCCTAGTTTGGTTAGGATTAGGAGTGGCCGGCTAGGGTTAGGTTTTGGGTGTTGCGGGTGGGCGGCAACAATGATGAGAAGGCTTTTTCTTCTTCTTCCAAGGTTTGGCCGACTCCCTGCCTTCTTCCCTCTACCTTGGCCGGAGCTCAACCTATTCTTCTTCCCTTCATCCTTGGCCAGAAATTAGGAGAGCTAGGTTTAGGGTTTGGATGGCAACAAGGAGAAGGATTGCTTTCCTTTTTCTTCTCCAAGTGTTGGCCGACGCCCATGCCCTCATTGTTTCTCCTTTTGCCAGTTCCTATATTCCATGTTCTCTTCCTTGGCCGACAGCAACATCGAGTCTATTGACTTGGTGGCCGGATCTGGATAGAAAGAAAAGTTTTGTTTGATGATCTTCCTTTGTTCATAGTGAACAAGGAAAGGAAGATTGGTGATCTAGGAGCCTTCGACTTTTGGAAGATCGTCTCCCACACGATGTCCAAAAGGAGGAAGGACATACAATAGAAGATCGAGCTATAACAAGAGGTATAATCTTGTTTATTTTGATTAGTCTTCCTTTGTATTATGTTTATAATTGCTTTTCAATTATATGCATGTTTTATGTGGATGTTTACTTTATCTATGTGGCTAAATATACTTGGATCCCAAACAAAAACACAAAAACCGACGATCCATACATCGTCTATTCCGCGACTACTCGTAGAATAGAGGTAGGTCGCTTGAACAACAAGTTTGTTCAAGTGACCACTCTAAACGAATATCACGACGATGACAAGGTTGCTTGGGTGTTCCCTTTTGTTTAGGATTAAATTTTTAATCCGAGGGCGTCGATGGGATCACCATGAACAAGCGATTAGAGTTAAAGTGGGAAACGAAGTTTCCCCTCACTGATCAACCCAACAATTGATATCATAGCCAAGGTTTCCAGTTTTGTGTGTTTAGGATTCGGTTAATTTTTATGCACTTTTCATATATAATATGTGCCGGATAAGAGTAGGATATGCGTAGGTTAACTCTTTGGTTGCAGGCATAAGATCCGACTATTATGGCCATATGTGTGTATGTGTGTAAATGTTTATTTTGTTGAATCGTCGGGGTTGACGAGGCTAGTATTTATTTTTTTGTAAATTAGATACGGCATTGTTTAGCCACTCTTTCTATTTTAGTTTACTTTCAATCTAGATTTTATGTATGCTCCCTCGTGGAGTATAGGATCGAAGGATGTAAATTAAAATAGTTTTTAGTCTCGGCTTAGATCTCCGGATGCCTCGTACATGGCGTAGGAGGAGCGGACGAGAAGGTGATGCGACGGGAGACATATTGAAGATAAAAGTCATAATAGTTGGAAAATAATTTATTTTTCATATTTATTGCTTATTGTTTGATATGCATGTCGTAGGCTAGAAAATTCCTCAATTTCAAATTACTTAGTGGGAGAGGGATATTTTTATAAATTCCCACGACCTCCATTACAATTTGACATGTGATGCAAATAAACTTGCGCGTCGGCTATGAGTGCCTTCCTCCCCATCGCATGAGTTTGTTTGTGCATCACAAGGTCAAATATGGTTATAGAAAATTATTAAGGAGCATGTGTACTTCCCCATCGTAAGGCACATAACACGAGATAATTACCTTGGTACCAAGTAATGGTGAACACTTAGATACAAATATAAGTATCCTCCCCATCGGAGTCGGTGTTTTTATTTGTAGGGCTGAAGAGAAACCAACTATTAATTTTACTTGTCAAAAAGTTAGGTTGACAAGATAGTAAAATTAATGGGTAAAACCTCCTCTTACAAATGTAGAATTCATATACGTCCACACTATCGTGGCATAAGATATTCTCGGTGTTTTGAGGTGTTTGTTGATTTTAAAATTTTATTGTTTGAGGAATCAATAATTTTTTGAAATCTAAAGTAATGATCTATGTGATTGTCTTTCAGTCCACTTGCTATGATACTAAAGGAAAATAAACTTACTATACCCAAATAATGTTGATTGGAAAAGAATCTAGATATTGTCTTGTCTGCTAAGGAGTACAAGTATGTACTCTTCGAAGAGTGTCCTCCTAAGCATGCGAATGAGCTTGATGTCCTTGGAGCTGAGATTGATGGGGAAACCCAGGTCGATATCATTCTCCAGTCGACAGAAAGCCTTGCTCAGACTCAGGCCATGGTTGCTAAGAAGGTTTCTACTTCTAAGCCGAAAGGCAAAAAGAAGAAGAAACAAGGTGGAGCAAAGGTGGTGGGAGGATCTTAGGGAGGAGTGAAGAAGCCGAAAGATAAGTACTTCACTTGCAAGCAGACTAGACATTGGAAGAAGGACTGTCCCAATCCGAAGCCGAACAAAGGAATATCCTTTAGTCTAGTCGTTGAAACATGGTTAGCGGTATTATCTATCGACACCTGGTGTGTAGATACGGGAGCCTCTGGTCATGTCTGCAATACTTTGTAGGGGTTCCAAGAAATCTGACGACAAGCTGAGGGAGAGATTACCATTTACTTGGGAAATGCCATGAAGGTAACGACTATTGCAGTGGGAGATGTTTTATTTATCTGTTGAGAAAAATAAAGTTTTAGTTCTTAAGAATTGCCTTTATGTACCTTTATTTAGAAAGAATTTAATTTCGGTTTCTAAATTGTTTATGGATGGATATTCTATTCCTTTTAATGACAGAGTTGTTATAAAAAGGAATAGGGAGAATATCTGTTCAGGTACATTGATAGGAAATTTTCATACACTCGAACCAAAAGCTCCCACGATGCAAATAAAAGTTAATAACTCATCTTCTAATTCCAATAAGAGAAAAGAACCTTCGAAGATTAACCAAACATATCTTTGGCATCTTAGGCTTGGTCATATTAACCTAAGCAGAATTCAAAGGTTGATAGCTGATGGACCTCTGGGTTCATTAGTGGTGAAAGATTTTCCCAACCTGCGAATCTTGCTTGGAGGGTAAAATTACCAAGAGGCCTTTTAAGGCCAAGGGGTTTAGAGCCAAAGATGTGTTAGAATTGGTTTATTCTGATTTGTGTGGTCCTATGTCTATCCAGGCTAGAGGTGGTTTTGAATATTTCATCTTTTTCATAGACGATTATTCAAGATATGGATACATTTACTTGATGCGCCGTAAGTATGAATGCTTTGACAAGTTCAAAGGATTCAAGGCTGATGTGGAGAAACGTTAAGGTAAAAGTATCAAGACACTACGATCTGATCGTGGTGGCGAGTACTTCTTAGGAGATTTTAGGAATAACTTATCAAAGGTTGGGATTCAATCCCAATTGTCTACACCTGGCACACCCCAGCAGAATGGTGTAGCAGAGCGAAGGAATAGGACTCTTATGGAGATGGTTAGATCGATAATGAGTTATTCTGAGTTGTCATATTCGTTATGGGGATATGCTCTAGATATGGCAGTGTACATTCTGAACTGTGTTCCATCTAAATCAGTGCCTTCTACTCCCACATAATTGTGGACTGGGCGAAAGCCTAGTATAAGACATATTCGGATATGGGGGAGTCCAGCACATGTGCTGAAGGCAGATGCTGGTAAGTTGGTGTTGGGATGTATACTGAAAGCCTAGCTCTTTTGTATGAACATCTTTATTTTGAAATAAGAATCACATGATCATTGTTTGCACTTTATTTATATATGTGCATATTATCTAATACTTTACATTGTAGATAACATGGTGCTTGGGTGTGGCAGAGAAGATCATGTAATCAGTCCCTTGTAGAGTATAAGTAGAGGCTCACAACCAAGATGGTTTTGGACAAACCATTGGCATGGTGGTAGTGTAGCTTGGTATTGTTTTATCTTGAACATAGAGTTACACTAGTACACTTAGGTGTATTGAGCATGACCGACATAGAGGTGATTCAATTTATTGCTGATTGCATAATTAAATCAGACCTCGGATATTATGTTGTACATGCTCTTAATCCCGATATAATAACGGGAACATGTACTTAATATTTATTTCTTTGATTTATCAGAGGGTGAGATTTCTATGGATTAAATCAATATGCCCGGTAAGTTGGGAAATGATATTATTTACATGGTGTGCCGTTGATTATAGGAGGAAACCGTGTCCTATATATTACATTGATGATGTCCCCTTGAGGAGCTCATAAGGTTCATCATGTAAACCCTGCAGGTTGACTTAGTCAACATGATGATAAGGTTGAGTGGTACTACTTGAGGAGTTAGATGTTAATTAATTGATGGTCAGTAAATCAATTAATTGACGGACATTCGATATCTTAAACACGGGGAGATGGATGTACAAATAATATATGGAGCCCATATTAATTTATGGGGGTTGGTGAGGTAGTTCAATGATGATCCTCTAGTGGAATGGAACATCATTGATGGATCAAGTTTGTGTGGTTCCGATCCATCGGGTGGCCAAGATCCAACTCCTCCTCATGGTCTCTATCGTAGCCTAATATAAACCTCATGAAGTCTAGATCAAATGGTTGAGATTAAATCTCTAGATCCGACGGTTGGGATTAAATCCCTAGAACCAACGGTTGAGATTAAATCTATAGATCCGACGGTTGAGATTAAAACCCTAGAACCGACGGTGGAGATTAAACCAAGGCCTAAACCTAACTCTATAAATATGGGAGATTGGGTTGGGCGGCAACTAAGTTTTTTGGTTGGATGATGGATGCTAAGGAGATTAGGGTTTTGCCTAGCCTTGCTTGGGCGGCAAGAAACCCTAAGGAGGAAACCCTAATTAGGGTTTGGCTCCTTTGGATGGGCGGCCAAGGTTAGGAAAGAAGGGTGGGCAGCAACTTGTGGAAGATCTCTTCTTCTTCCTTGAAGGTGGCTAGCTCCTAGATCTTTTCTCTCCACCATGGTTGGGCGGCAAGGAATCCAAAGGAAGAAAGGTTGGGCGGCTAGGGTTTGAAAGCTTGGTTGGGCGGCAACTATAGGGGAAGTGCTCTTCTTCTTCCTAGGGTGTTGCCGGCTCCTTCTCTTTTCCCTATACCTTGGCCGGCGCCCAACATATTCCTTTTATCCTCTTTACTCCCTATTGGCCGGCGGCACTAGAAGCTAGGGTTTGTCCCTAGTTTGGTTCCTTGGTGGTTTCCATTTACTTCTCTCTATTCTTGGGGCCAGCGGCATCAATCCTTTGTGGATTGGTGGTTGGCTCAAGCAAGAAGGGAAGGAGAGTTCTTCTTTCTTTGGATTGAAGAAGATCTAGGAAGCTTCAACTTGTGGAGGATCTTCGCTCACACGAAGTCTACAAGGAGGTTAGGACATACAATAGAAGATTGAGAGGTATAAAACTTATACATGTTTTATTATTGATCTTTGCATGTTCTTATTTATATGTTTGTATATGTTGATTATACTAGTTTACATTTGTATGTATTTGTATAATCATGGACCCCGAAGATAAACACAAAAACCGGCGATCCGTCCATCGTCTTTTCCGCGGCTAACCGACTAGAAGAGTTGATTGCTTGAATAACAAGTTTGTTCAAGCGATCGCTCGAGACGTTGGCACGACGATGAATTGGTTGTTCTAAGGAAACTCATCCCATCCGGATTAGTTTTCATTAGTGAAAATTTTAATCCGGGGACATGGGAGCCAATGATGAGCCTTCCGAGGAATAGCACATTGCCAACAATTGGTATCAGAGCTACGGTTTCCGGTTTTGTGTGTTTTGGATTCGGTTACTTTCACACACTTATCATATATTGTGTATGTCGGATAATAGTAGGATGTGCGAAGGCTAACTTTTTGGTTGCATGCATAAGATCCAACTATTATGGCTATATATGTGTGTATGTGATTACATGTGTGTGTGATTGTATATTATTTTAATCCTCGGGGTTGACGAGGCTAAATTAGTATGTAATTTTTGTAATTGAATACGACATTGTTTAGCCACTCTTTACTTTATTTTACTTTCGATCTAGATTTCACGTACACTCCCTCATGGAGTATAGGATCGATGGATGTAAAATAAAATAGGTTTTATTCTCGGCTCGGATCTCCGGATGGCTCGTACATGGCGTAGGAGGAGCGGACGAGGTGGCGACACGATGGGACGCATATTGGAGAACAATGCCATAATAGTTGGAAAAATTCTGATTTTTCCATATTTATTGCTGATTTGTTTTATATGCATGTTGTGGGTGCTTGAAAATTCCTCATTTTTAATTTACTAAGTGGGAAAGGGACATTTTAATTAATTCTCGCGGCCTCCATTACAATTTGACATGTGACGCAATAAACTTGCGCGTCTGCTCTGAGTGCCTTCCTCCCCATCGGATGAGTTTGTTTGCGGATCACTAGGTCAAATAATGGTTATAGGAAATTATCTAGGAGCGTGTATACTTCCACAGCGGTAAGGCACATAATCCGAAATAATTTCCTTAGTACCGTGTAATGGTGCACACTTAGATGCAAATAAAAAGTAGTTTTATTTTTAGGGCCGAAGTGAAACCAACTATTAATTTTATTTGTCAAAAAGTAAGGTTGACAAAATAATAAAATTAATGGGTTAAACCTCCTCTTACAAATGTAGAATTCGTATACGTCCACACTATCGTGGCATGCGATATTCTCGGTGTTGGAGGTGTTGGTTGATTTCGAAATTTTATTGTTTGAGGAATCAATAATTTTTATTGAAATCTACAGTAATAATAAGCATGTTGTGTGTGCTTGAAAATTCCTCATTTTCAATTTACTAAGTGGGAGAGGGACATTTTAATTAATTCCCGTGGCCTCTATTACAATTTGACATGTGATGCAACAAACTTGCGCGTCGGCTCTGAGTGCCTTCCTCCCCATCGGATGAGTTTGTTTGCGGATCACTAGGTCAAATAATGGTTATAGGAAATTATTTAGGAGCGTGTGTACTTCCACAGCGGTAAGGCACATAATCCGAAATAATTCCCTTAGTACCGTGTAATGGTGCACACTTAGATACAAATAAAAAGTATCCTCCCCATCGGAGTCACTGCTTTTATTTGTAGGGCCAAAGAGGAACCAACTATTAATTTTATTTGTCAAAAAGTAAGGTTGACAAGTTAATAAAATTAATGGGTAAAACCTCCTCTTACAAATGTAGAATTCATATACGTCCACACTATCGTGGCATGCGATATTCTCGGTGTTTTGAGGTGTTGGTTGATTTCGAAATTTTATTGTTTGGGGAATCAATAATTTTTTGAAATCTAAAGTAATGATCTATGTGATTCTTAGGATTTTCAAAATTGACTTTCAGTCCACTTACTGTAAAGGAAATAAACATACTGTACCTAAATAATGTTGATTGGAAAAGATTCTAGATATTGTCTTATCTGCTAAGGAGTACAAGTATGCGCTCTTCATATAGTGTCCTCAAGCCATCGTTGCTCAAAAAGGGTTTCTACTTCTAAGCCGAAAAGCAAGAAGAAGAAGAAACAAGGTGGAGCAAAGATGGTGAGAGGATCTCAGGGAAGAGTGAAGAAGCCGAAAGGCAAGTACTTCACTTGCAAGTAGGATGGACATTGGAAGAAGGATTGTCCCAATCCAAAATAGAACAAAGGTATATCTTTTGGACCAGTCACTGAAACATGATTAGCGGTGATATCTACCGGCACCTGGTGAGTTGATACGGGAGCCACTAATCATGTCTGCAATAATTTGCAGGGGTTCCAGGAAACCCGATGACTAGCTAAAGGGGAGATTACCATTTACTTGGGCAATGCCATGATGGTGGCAGCTATTGCAGTGGGAGAAGTTTTATTTATCTCTTGAGAATAATAAAACTTTGGTTCTGGAAAATTCCCTTTATGTACCTTTATTTAGAAAGAATTTAGTTTCAGTTTCTAAATTATTATGGATGGATATTCTATTTCTTTTAATGACAGAGTTGTTATAAAAGGAATAGGGAGAATATCTATTCAGGTACATTGAAAGTAAATTTGAACCAAAACCTCCCACGATGCAAATTAAAGTTAATAACTCATCTTCTAATTCCAATAAGAGAAAAGAACCTTCGAAAATGAACCAAACATACCTTTGACTTCTTAGGCTTGGTCACATTATCCTAAGCAGAATTCAAAGGTTGAAAGCTGATGGACCTTTGGGTTCATTAGTTGTGGAAGATCTCCCAACCTACGAATCTTGCTTGGAGGGTAAGATGACCAAGAGGCCTTTTTAAGGCCAAGGGCTATAGAGCCAAAGATGTGTTAGAGATGGTTCATTCTGATTTGTGTGGTCCTATGGCTATCTAGGCAAGAGGTAATCTTGAATATTTCGTCTCTTTTGTAGATGATTATTCAAGATATGGATGATACTACGATCTGATCGTGGTCGTGACAACCTCTTGGGAGAGTTTAGGAACTACTTATCAGAGGTTGGGATTCAATCCCAATTGACTGCACTTGGCACACCCCAGCAGAACGGTGTAGCAGAGCGAAGGAATAGGACTCTTATGGAGATGGTTAGATCGATGATGAGTTATTTTGACTTGTTTTATAGTCCTAGAGATATGATGGTGATCGTTAACTCGAACACCAGATTTCTAGAGGAAGACTATGTGATAAAGCCACAAGCCCAAGAGTGAAATTGTTCTGGAAGAGTTAAAAAGGGAAGTCACTTCTTTAGTACCGCCGTTACAAGAGGATATACCACATGTCACTGCACCGCGTGTCACAAAGGATACACAGATGATACCTCGTCGTAGTGGGAGGGTTGTTAGACAGCCTCTTAGATTCATGTTTTTAGGTGAATCATCTGATTTGGTCCCTAACAAACATGAACCTGATCCCTAGACATACGACGAGACAATCCAAGATATAAATACGACATCTTTGCAAAGTGCAATGTATACTGAGATTGAATCTATGGATTCAAGTCAGGTCTGGGAGCTCTTATGCATAGCAGCTCATATAGATTATGAGGTGTGGCAGATGGATGTCAAGACAACTTTCCTTAATGGAAGTATTGAGGAAAACATCTATATGAAGAAACCAGAGGGATTCATTGCTAAGGGAAAAGAGCGTATTGTATGTAAGCTTAATCGGTCCGTTTATGGACTGAATCAAGCTTTGAGGTCTTGGAACATCCGCTTTGATGAGGTAAATCCAGACTCATGGATTTATTCAAAGTCCGGATGAGTCTTGTGTATACAAGAGATATGACGGAAATGTAGTGGTATTTCTTGTACTATACGTAGATAACATTTTGGTACTTGGCAAAAATATCAGAGTGTTATCAGACGTAAGGGTATGGTTGTCCAAAGAGTTTTGAAGGACTTGGGAGAAGTGGGTCACAACCTTGGGATCAAGGTTGTTGTGCTTTTCCCAGGCTTCATACATAGACACGATTATGGATCGTTTTAGCATGCAAAACTCCAAGAAAGGTTTTCTACCTTTCAGGCATGGAGTTCCTTTATCTAAGGAGATGTGTCCTAGATCATCTGAGGTGATAAAGGAGCTGAAGGCGGTTTCTTATGCTTCAGCAGTAGGAAGCCTCATGTATGCTATGTACGAGAGAAGATATCTGCTTTGCTGTGGGCATGGTTAGCAGATATCAGAGTAATCCAGGACTAGGGATATTGGATTGCGGTAAAGCATATATTGTAGTGTCTGAGAAGGACTAGGGATTATATGCTAGTTTACCGGGCAGACCAATTATTCCCTGTGGGTTACACGGATTTTGATTTCCAAACAGTGAGAATACCTCAGGTTTTGTGTTTACTTTTGGGAGGTGGAGCCATTGTATGGAGGAGTGTCCAGCAGAAATGCGTGGCGGACTCCACCATGGAAGCTGAGTATGTGGCAGCCTAAAAGGCGGCCAAAGAAGCTGTGTGGCTCAGGAACTTTCTGATGGACTTGGATGTGATTCCTAGTTTGCCCAGAACTATCACAATTTATTGTGATAATAATGGTGCAGTTGCAAACTCGAAGGAACGACGAGCCCATAAGGCTAGTAAACACATAGAGTGCAAGTACCACCTGATACGAGAAATCATAAAGGAGGTAGAAGTTGTTGTCGCCTAGGTTGCATCAGAGGATGACCTGGTAAACCCTTTCATTAAGGCCCTTCTGGCGATAGCTTTGATAGGCATGTGGAGGGAAGGGGAATCAAATGTATGGCAGTATGAGGACAACATAGTCTTTTAGTATAAGTGGGAGATTGTTGGGATATATACTGAAAGCCTAGCTCTTTTGTATGAACATCTTTATTTTGAAATAAGAATCACATGATCATTGTTTGCACTTTATTTATATATGTGCATATTGTCTAATACTTTACATTGTAGATAACATGGTGCTTGGGTGTGGCACAAAAGATCATGTTATCAGTCCCTTGTAGAGTATAAGTAGAGGCTCACAACCAAGATGGTTTTGGACAAACCATTGGCATGGTGGTTGTATAGCTTGGTATTGTTTTATCTTGAACATAAAGTTACACTAGTACATTTAGGTATATTGAGCAGGAACGACATAGAGGTGATTCAATTTATTGCTGACTACATAATTGAATCGGACCTCGGATATTATGTTGTACATGCTCTTAATCCCGATATAATAACGGGCACATGTACTTAATATTTATTTCTTTGATTTATCAGAGGGTGAGATTTCTATGGATTAAATCAATATGTCCGGTAAGTTGGGAAATGATATTATTTACATGGTGTGCCATTGATTATAGGAGGAACCTGTGTCCTATATATTAGGTTGATGATGTCCCCTTGAGGAACTCATAAGGTTCATCATGTAAACCCTGCAGGTTGACTTAGTCAACATGATGATAAGGTTGAGTGGTACTACTCGAGGAGTTAGATGTTAATTAATTAATGGTCAGTAAATCAATTAATTGACGGACATTCCATATCTTAAACACGGGGAGATGGATGTACAAATAATATATGGAGCCCATATTAATTTATGGGGGTTGGTGAGGTAGTTCAATGATGATCCTCTAGTGGAATGGAACATCATTGATGGATCAAGTTTGTGTGGTTCCGATCCATCGGGTGGCCAAGATCCAACTCCTCCTCATGGTCCCTATCGTAGCCTAATATAAACCTCATGAAGTCTAGATCAAATGGTTGAGATTAAATCTCTAGATCCGATGGTTGGGATTAAATCCCTAGAACCGACGGTGGAGATTAAATCTCTAGATCCGACGGTTGGGATTAAAACCCTAGAACCGACGGTTGAGATTAAATCTATAGATCCGACGGTTGAGATTAAAACCCTAGAACCGACTGTGGAGATTAAACCAAGGCCTAAACCTAACTCTATATATATGGGAGATTGGGTTGGGCGGCAACTAAGTTTTTTGGTTGGATGATGGATGCTAAGGAGATTAGGGTTTTGCCTAGCCTTGCTTGGGCGGCAAGAAACCCTAAGGAGGAAACCCTAATTAGGGTTTGGCTCCTTTGGATGGGCGGCCAAGGTTAGGAAAGAAGGGTGGGCGGAAACTTGTGGAAGATCTCTTCTTCTTCCTTGAAGGTGGCTAGCTCCTAGATCTCTTTTCTCCACCTTGGTTGGGCGGCAAGAAATCCAAAGGAAGAATGGTTGGGCGGCTAGGGTTTGAAAGCTTGGTTGGGCGGCAACTATAGGGGAAGTGCTCTTCTTCTTTCTATGGTGTTGCCGGCTCCTTCTCTTTTCCCTATACCTTGGCCGGCGCCCAACATATTCCTTTTATCCTCTTCACTCCCTATTGGTCGGCGGCACTGGAAGCAAGGGTTTGTCCCTAGTTTGGTTCCTTGGTGGTTTCCATTTAGTTCTCTCTATTCTTGGGGCCGGCGACATCAATCCTTTGTGGATTGGTGGTTGGCTCAAGCAAGAAGGGAAGGAGAGTTCTTCTTTCTTTGGATTGAAGAAGATCTAGAAAGCTTCAACTTGTGGAGGATCTTCGCCCACATGAAGTCTACAAGGAGGTTAGGACATACGATAGAAGATCGAGAGGTATAAAACTTTTACAAGTTTTATTATTGATCTTTGCATGTTCTTATTTATATGTTTGTATGTGTTGATTATACTAGTTTACATTTGTATGTATTTGTATAATCATGGACCCCGAAGATAAACACAAAAACCGGCGATCCGTCCGTCGTCTCTTCCACGGCTAACCGACTAGAAGAGTTGATTGCTTGAATAACAAGTTTGTTCAAGCGATTGCTCGAGTCGTTGGCACGACGACGAATTGGTTGTGCTAAGGAAACTCATCCCATTCGGATTAGTTTTCATTAGTGAAAATTTTATTCCGGGGACATGGGAGCCAATGATGAGCCTTCCGAGGAATAGCACATTGCCAAAAGTTGGAACCTCGTACAGAAGTACGCATGTTTGTTGGCTATCCCATATCCCCGGATTAAAATTTTCACTAATGAAAGAATTAATCCAGATGGGATGAGTTTCCTTAGCACAACCAATTCGTCGTCATGCTAACAACTTGAGTGATCGCTTGAATAAACTAGTTGTTCAAGCAACACAACTCTTCTAGTTGGTAAGCCGCGGAAGAGACGACGGACGGATCGCCCATTTTTGTGTTTGTCTTCGGGGTCCATGATTATAGAAAATATATACATACGCACACTTGTATAATCAACACATAAAAGAACATGCTAAGATCAGAAAATAAAGTTGTAAAACTTTATACCTTACGATCTTCTACCGTATGTCCTATCCTCCTCGTGGACGACGTGTGGGCGAAGATCCTCCATGAGTAGAAGCCTTCTAGATCGCGTTCTTCCCTTCCTTGTCCACTACAAACAAAGATAAGAACCAACAAAACCTTTCCTTTCTAGAACCGGCCACCAAGCAAGGGAGTTTGATGCAACCGCCGGCCAAGGAACGAATGGATGAAGCACCGACCACCAATGCAAGGAGAACCGTCGGCCACCTTGGAGAGTATGAAGGAGTAAATGCCGGCCAACCTTGAAGAGAGGTTGCCACCGGCCAAGGAATAAGAGAGGGACCAAGAGGATGGGCGCCGGCCAAGTCTTGATGGAAGAAGATGGGCGCCGGTTTCTTCTCCAAGAGTTGCCGCCCAAGCCAAATCTTCCAAACCCTAGCCGCCCAACCTTAAACCTTAACTCCAATTTAACCAATTCCCTCTTGCCGCCCAACCTAAGCCCTCTATTTATAGAATTGGGCTTAAGCCTCCTTTAATCTCCACCGTCGAATCTAGGGATTTAATCACCACCGTCGGATCTAGGGTTTTATCCCAACCGTCGGATCTAGGGTTTCATCCCAGCCGTCGGATCTAGGATTTCATCCCAACCGTCGGATCTAGGATTTCAACCCAACCGTCGGATCTAGGGTTTTATCCCAACCGTCGGATCTAGGGATTTAATCCCAACTGTCGATTCTAGGGTTTCATCCTAACCATCGGATCTAAGGATTTAATCCTGACTGTTGGTTCTAGGGTTTCATACCAACCATCTGATCTAGGGATTTAATCCCAACAGTTAGTTCTAGGGTTTTGTTTTACATCCTTGGATGTAGACTTCATAAGGATTATATTAGGCTAGGATAGGGACCATAAGGAGGAGTTGGATCTTGGCCACCGGATGGATCGGAACCACACAAACTTGATCCATCAATGATGTTCAATTCCACTAGAGGATCATCATTGAACTACCTCACCAACCCCCATAAATCAATATGGGCTTCATATATTATTTGTACATCCATCTCCCCGTGTTTAAGATATCGAATGTCCATCAATTAATTGATTTACTGACCATCAATTAATTAACATCTAACTCCTCGAGTAGTACAACTCAACCTTATCATCATGTTGACTAAGTCAACCAGCTGGGTTTACATGATGAACCTTATGAGCTCCTCAAGGGGACATCATCAACCTAATATATAGGACACGGTTTCCTCCTATAATCAACGACACACCATGTAAATAATATTATTTCCCAACTTACCGTGCATATTGATTTAATCCATCTAAATCTCACCCTCTGGTAAATCAAAGAAATAAATACCAAGTACATGTGCCCATTATTATATCGGGATTAAGAGCATGTACAACATAATATCCGAGGTCCGATTCAATTATGTAGTCAACAATAAATTGAATCACCTCTATGTCGGTCCTGCTCAATACACCTAAGTGTACTAGTGTAACTCTATTTTCAAGATAAAACAATACCAAGCTGCACTACAACCATACCAATGGTTTGTCCAAAACCATCTTGGTTGTGAGCCTCTACTTATATTTTACAATGGACTGATAACATGATCTTCTGTGCCACACCAAGCACCATGTTATCTACAATCTAAAATATTAGACAATATGCACACACATATAATAAATATATAAAGTGCAAACAATGATCATGTGATTCTTATTCCAAAATAAAATGTTTTCATACAAAAAGAGCTAGGCTTTCAGTATACATTCCAACAATCTCCCTCTTATACTAAAAGACTATGCCGTCATCACACTGCCATACATCTGATCCCCATGTCCTCCACATGCCTATCAAACGCTTTCGCTGGAAGGGCCTTAGTGAATGGATCTGCCAGGTTATCCTCTGATGCAATCTTGGCAACAACAACTTCTCCTCGCTTTACGATCTCTCGTATAAGGTGGTACTTGCACTCTATGTGTTTACTCGCCTTGTGGGCTCGTGGTTCCTTCGTGTTTGCAACTGCACCACTGTTATCACAATAAATTGTGATAGTTCTAGGCAAACTAGGAATCACATCCAAGTCCATCAAGAAGTTCCTGAGCCATACAGCTTCCTTGGCTGCCTCAGAGGCTGCCACATACTCAGC
Organism: Wurfbainia villosa; assembly: GCA_025175895.1. NCBI lineage: Eukaryota > Viridiplantae > Streptophyta > Magnoliopsida > Zingiberales > Zingiberaceae > Wurfbainia > Wurfbainia villosa. The sequence continues at coordinate 33,917,461 of CM045995.1, forward strand.
TTCCATGGTAGAGTCCGCCACGCATTTCTTCTTGACACTCCTCCATACTATGGCTCCACCTCCAAAAGTAAACACAAACCCTGATGAAGACTTACTCTTGTCCCTATCTGATTGGAAATCTGAATCCGTGTAACCCACAGGGACTAATTGATCTTCCCGGTAAACCAGCATATAATCCCTAGTTCTTCTCAGGTACTTCAATATATGCTTTACCGCAGTCCAATGTCCCTGTCTAGGATTACTCTGATATCTGCTAACCATGCCTACGCAGCAGATATCGATCTCATGCAGCATAGCATACATAAGGCTTCCTACTGCCGAAGCATAAGGAACCACCTTCATGTCCTCTATCTCCTTTGATGTTTTGGGACACATCTCTTTAGATAAAGGAACTCCATGCCTAAAAGGTAGAAAACCTTTCTTGAAGTTCTGCATGCTAAAACGAGCAAGGATAGTGTCAATGTATGAAGCTTGAGATAAGCACAACATCCTTTTCTTGCGATCCCTTATAACTTTGATCCCATGGATGTGTCGCACTTCTCCCAAGTCCTTCATGTCAAACTGTTTGGACAACCATACCCTTACGTCTGATAACACTTTGATATTGTTGCAAACTAATAAAATGTCATCTACGTATAGTACAAGAAACACCACTACGTTTTCGTCACATCCCTTGTATACACAAGGCTCATCCGGACTTTGAATAAATCCATATGACTGGATTACCTCATCAAAGCGGATGTTCCAAGATCTAGAAGCTTGCTTCAATCCATAAATGGACCTATTAAGCTTACATACAAGATGCTCTTTGCCTTTAGCAATGAATCCCTCTGGTTGCCGCATATAGATGTTCTCCTCAAGACTTCCGTTAAGGAAAGTTGTCTTGACATCCATCTGTCAAATCTCATAATCCATATGAGCAGCTATAGATAAGAGAATCCGGATAGACATAAGCATAGCTATCGGTGAAAAGGTCTCCTCATAATCGATACCCTCTTTCTGAGTATACCCTTTCGCAACAAGCCTAGCTTTGAAGGACTCAACCTTCCCGGCTACTCCTCTCTTTCTCTTGTAGATCCACTTGCATCCAATGGCTTTTACACCATCGGGTGGCTCTACTAGCTCCCAGACCTGATTAGAATCCATAGATTCTATCTCTGAATTCATCGCTCTTTGCCAAGATACCGCATCTCTATCTTGGAGTGCCTCATCATATGTCCAGGGATCAGGTTCATGTTCACCAGGGACTAAGTCCGAAGACTCTCCCAAAAACATGAATCTCTCGGGTTTCTAACAACCCTCCCACTACGAGAAGGTGCCTCCTATGTGTACTCTGTGACATGCAGTGCAGTGACTTGTGGCATCCCCTCTTGTACCGATGGTACTGAAGTCGGGACTTCCCCTGTCAACTCCTCAAGAACAATCCTACTCTTGGGCTTGTGGTTCATTACATAATCCTCCTCTAGAAATCTGGCGTTCATGCTAACGATCACCCTCTGATCTCTAGGATTATTAAACAAACCACCTTTCGTTCCCTTAGGGTAGCCAACAAACATGCACACTTCTGTACGAGGTTCCAACTTACCAGCATCAGCCTTCAGCACATGTGCTGGACTCCCCCATATCCGAATATGTCTCAGACTAGGCTTTCGCCCAGTCCACAATTCTATAGGGGTAGAAGGTACTGATTTAGATGGAACCAAGTCCAGAGTATACATTTTCGTATCTAGTGCATACCCCCAGAACCAAACAGGTAACTCAGAATAACTCATCATCGATCTGACCATCTCCATAAGAGTCCTATTCCTTCGCTCCGCTACACCATTCTGCTGGGGTGTGCCAGGTGCAGACAATTGGGATTGAATCCCAGCCTCTGATAAGTAATTCCTAAACTCTCCCAAGAGGTTCTTGCCACCACGATCAGATCGTAATGTCTTTATACTTTTACCTTGACGGTTCTCCACATCAGCCTTGAATTCTTTGAACCTGTGAAAGCATTCAGACTTATGCCGCATCAAGTAAATGTATCCATATCTTGAATAATTGTCTATAAAAGAGACGAAATATTCAAAACCACCTCTTGCCTAGATAGACATAGGACCGCACAAATCAGAATGAACCAATTCTAACACATCTTTGGCTCTATACCCCTTGGCCTTGAAAGGCCTCTTGGTCATTTTACCTTCCAAGCAAGATTCGTAGGTTGGGAGATCCTCCACCACTAATGTACCCAAAGGTCCATCAGCTATCAACCATTGAATTCTGCTTAGGTTAATATGACCAAGCCTTAGATGCCAAAGATATGTCTTGTTCAATTGCGAAGGTTCTTTTCTCTTATTAGACTTAGAAGATGAGTTATTTACTTCTATATGCATCGTGGGAGTTTTCAGTTCAAGAGTATATAAATTGCCAACCAATGTACCAGAACAGATAATCTCCCTATTCCTTTTTATAACCACTTTGTCATTAAAAGAAACAGAATATCCATCCATAAACAATTTAGAAACTGAAATTAAATTCTTTCTAAAAGTAGGTACATAAAGACAATTTCTCAAAACCAAAACTTTATTCCTATCAAAAGATAAATAAAAGTCTCCCACTGTAATAGCCGCCACCTTTGAAGCATTGCCCATGAAGATGGTAATCTCTCCCTCAGCTAGTCGTCGGGTTTCATGGAACCCCTGCAATGTATTGCAGACATGATCAGTGGCTCCTGTATCTACACACCAGGCACTGGTAGATAACACCGCTAAACATGTTTCAACAACTAAACAAGAAGATATACCTTTGTTCTTTTGGCGAGGACAGTCCGCCTTCCAATGTCCAGTCTGCTTGCAAGTGAAGCACTTGCCTTTCGGCTTGTTCACTCTTGCCTGAGGTCCCACTGCCACTTTCTTCGCTCCACCTTGCTTCTTCTTCTTCTTACCTTTCGGTTTAGAAGAAGAAACCTTCTCAGCGACCATGGCTTGAGAGCTTTGACGAAAAATCCCCTCTACCGCCTAGAGTTCTATCAAAAGCTCCGCCAACTAATACAATCTCTTGTTCATGTTGTAATTGAGGCGGAACTGCTCAAAACTCCTAGGCAGAGATTAGAGAATGATATCGACCTGGGTTTCCCCATCGATCTTAGCTCCGAGGACTTCCATCTCATTAAGATGAGCCATCATCTTGAGAACATGATCCCTAACGGGTGTTCCCTCGATCATGGTGGTCGTCATCAAGTTTCTCATCGCCTCCTGCCTAGCCGCCCTACTCTGATGTCCGAAAAGTTCCTTGAGATTTACCATCATGTCATAAGCTGTGGCCATGGCCTGATGCTGATGTTGCAGCACATTTGACATAGATGCAAAAATGTAACACCGTGCCATCTCATCTGCCTTGATCCATTTCTTATAACGTTCTTTCTCCTTTTCATCAGAGTCATCGATGGACTTAGGAGGACAGACCTCGAAGAGTACAAATTTGTACTCCTCCGCAGTTAAGATAATATCCAGATTTCTTTTCCAATCAATATAGTTTGGTCAAGTAAGCTTATTTTCTTTTAAAATCACAGCAAGTGGGTTGAAAGCCATTTGAAAATCCTAAAAATCACAATGATCAATATATTAGATTTCAAATATTATTGATTCCTCAAAACAATAAAATCCCAAAATCAACCAACACCTCAAAACACCGAGAATATCGCATGCCACGCTGTGTGGACATATACGAATTCTACATTTGTAAGAGAAGGTTTTACCCATTAATTTTATTATCTTGTCAACCTTACTTTTTGACAAATAAAATTAATAGTTGGTTCCTCTTTGGCCCTACAAATAAAAGCAGTGACTCCGATGGGGAGGAAACTTTTATTTGTATCTAAGTGTGCACCATTACACGATACAAAGGGAATTATTTCGGATTATGTGCCTTACCACTGTGGAAGTACACATGCTCCTAGATAATTTCTTATAACCATTATTTGACCTAGTGATCCGCAAACAAACCCGTCCACAGGGAGGAGGCACTCAGAGCCAACACACAAGTTTGTTGAATAACACGTCAAATTGTAATGGAGGCCACGGGAATTAATTAAAATATACCTCTCCCACATAGTAAATTGAAATGGAGGAATTTTAAAGCATACACAACATGCATATAAAACAAATAAGCAATAAATATGGAAAAAAACAGAATTTTTCCAACTATTATGGCATTGTTCTCCAATACGTATCCAGTCGTGTCGCCACCTCGTCCGCTCCATCTTTTCCCGTGCACAAGTCACCAAAGAGATCCGAGCCGAGATAAATCATTTTAATTTACATCCATCGATCCTATACTCCACGAAGGAGTGTACAAATAATCTAGATCGAAAGTAAACTAAAATGAGCGGCTAAACAATGCCGTATTTAATTACAAAAATTAAATAGTAATCTAGCCTCATCAACCCCGAGGATTCAAATAATATACATACAATCACACACAAAACAATCACATACAAACAAATAGCCATAATAGTCGGATCTTATGCCTGCAACCAAAAAGTTAGCCTACGCACATCCTACTATTATCCGGCATACTCAATATATGATATGTGCATGAAAGTAATCGAATCCAAAACACACAAAATCGGAAACCGTGGCTCTGATACCACTTGAAGGGAGTTGCTTCAGAGGCTCATTGGCTCCCATGTCCCCGGATTAAAATTTTCACTAATGAAAGAATTAATCCGGATGGGATGAGTTTCCTTAGCACAACCAATTCGTCGTCATGCTAACAACTTGAGTGATCGTTTGAACAAACTAGTTGTTCAAGCAACACAACTCTTCTAGTTGGTTAGCCGCGGAAGAGACGACGGACGGATTGCCGGTTTTTGTGTTTGTCTTTGGGGTCCATGATTATACAAAATATATACATATGCACACTTGTATAATCAACACATAAAAGAACATGCTAAGATCAGAAAATAATGTTGTAAAACTTTATACATTACGATCTTCTACCGTATGTCCTATCCTTCTCGTGGACGACGTGTGGGCGAAGATCCTCCATGAGTAGAAGCCTTCTAGATCACGTTCTTCCCTTCCTTGTCCGTTGCGAACAAAGAGAAGACCAACAAAACCTTTCCTTTCTAGAACCGGCCACCAAGCAAGGGAGTTTGATGCAACCACCGGCCAAGGAACGAATGGATGAAGCGCCGACCACCAATGCAAGGAGAACCGCCGGCCACCTTGGAGAGTATGAAGGAGTAAACGCTGGCAAACCTTGAAGAGAGGTTGCCGCCGGCCAAGGAATAAGAGAGGGACCAAGAGGATGGGCGCCGGTTTCTTCTCCAAGAGTTGCCGCCCAAGCCAAATCATCCAAACCCTAGCCGCCCAACCTAAAACCCTAACTCCAATTTAACCAATTCCCTCTTGCTGCCCAACCTAAGCCCTCTATTTATAGAATTGGGCTTAAGACTCCTTTAATCTCCACCGTCGGATCTAGGGATTTAATCTGCACCGTCGGATCTAGGGTTTTATCCCAACCGTCGGATCTAGGATTTCATCCCAACCGTCGGATCTAGAATTTCATCCCAACCGTCGGATCTAGGGTTTTATCCCAACCGTCGGATCTAGGGATTTAATCCCAACCATCAATTCTAGGGTTTCATCCTAACCATCGGATCTATGGATTTAATCCTGACCGTTGGTTCTAGGGTTTCATCCCAACCATCGGATCTAGGGATTTAATCCCAACCGTTTGTTCTAGGGTTTTGTTTTACATCCTTGGATCTAGACTTCATGAGGATTATATTAGGCTACGATAGGGACCATAAGGAGGAGTTGGATCTTGGCCACCCGATGGATCGGAACCACACAAACTTGATCCATCAATGATGTTCCATTCCACTAGAGGATCATCATTGAACTACCTCACCAACCCCGATAAATCAATATGGGCTCCATATATTATTTGTACATCCATCTCCCTATGTTTAAGATATCAAATGTCCATCAATTAATTGATTTACTGACCATCAATTAATTAACATCTAACTCCTCGAGTAGTACCACTCAACCTTATCATCATGTTGACTAAGTCAACCAGCTGGGTTTACATGATGAACCTTATGAGCTCCTCAAGGTGACATCATCAACCTAATATATAGGACACGGTTTTCTCCTATAATCAACGGCACACCATGTAAATAATATTATTTCCCAGCTTACCGGGCATATTGATTTAATCCATCTAAATCTCATCCTCTGGTAAATCAAAGAAATAAATACCAAGTACATGTGCCCATTATTATATCGGGATTAAGAGCATGTACAACATAATATCCGAGGTCAGATTCAATTATGTAGTCAGCAATAAATTGAATCACCTCTATGTCGGTCCTGCTCAATACACCTAAGTGTACTAGTGTAACTCTATGTTCAAGACAAAACAATACCAAGCTACATTACAACCATGCCATGGTTTGTCCAAAACCATCTTGGTTGTCAGCCTCTACTTATATTTTACAAGGGACTGATAACATGATCTTCTGTGCCACACCAAGCACCATGTTATCTACAATGTAAAATATTAGACAATATGCACACACATATAATAAATATATAAAGTGCAAACAATGATCATGTGATTCTTATTCCAAAATAAAATGTTCATACAAAAAGAGCTAGGCTTTCAGTATACATTCCAATAGTTAGACAGCCTAATAGATTCATGTTCTTGGGAGAATCTTCTGATTTGGTCCCTGGTGAACATGAACTTGATCCCTGGACATATGACGAGGCAATCCAAGATATAGATGCAACATCTTGGCAAAGTTCAATGAATACTGAGATTGAATCTATGGATCCAAATCAGGTCTGGGAGCTAGTGGAACCACCCGATGGTGTAAAAAATATAGGATGCAAGTTGATCTACAAAAGAAAGAGAGGAATAGATGGGAAGGTTGAGACCTTCAAAGCAAGGCTTGTTGCAAAGGGGTATACTCAGAAAGAGGGTATTGATTATGAGGAGACTTTTTCGCCGGTAGCCATGCTTAAATCTATCCGGATTCTCTTATGCATAGTAGCTTATATGGCAGTATGAGGTGTGGTAGATGGATGTCAAGACGGCTTTCCTGAATGGATGTCTTGAGTAAAATATCTATGAAGCAACCAGAGGGATTCATTGCGAAGGGAAAAGAGCATCTTGTATGTAAGCTTAATCGGTCCGTTTATGGATTGAAGCAAGCTTCGAGGTCTTGGAACATCTGCATTGATGTGGTGATCCAGTCTTATGGATTTATTCAAAGTCTGGACGAGTCCTGTGTATAAAAGAGATGTGACGGAAACATAGTGGTATTTCTTGTACTATACGTAGATGACATTTTGTTGATTGGCAACAACATCAAGGTGTTATCAGACGTAAGGGTATGGTTGTCCAAACAGTTTGATATGAAGGACTTGGGAGAGGTGGGACACATCCTTGGGATCAAGGTTATAAGGGATCGCAAGAAGAGGATGGTGTGCTTATCCCAAGCTTCATACATAGACACGATTATGGATCGTTTTAGCATGTAGAACTCCAAGAAGGGTTTTCTACCTTTCAGGCATGGAGTTCCTTTATCTAAGGAGATGTGTCCTAGAACATCCGAGGAGATAGAAGAGATGAAGGCGGTTCCTTATGCTTCGGCAGTAGGAAACCTCATGTATGCGATGCTATGCACGAGACCATATATCTGCTTTATTGTGGGCATGGTCAGCAGATATTAGGGTAATCTAGGACAGGAACATTGGACTGCGATAAAGCATATATTGAAGTACCAGAGAAGGACTAAGGATTATATGCTAGTTTACCAGGCAGACCAATTACTCCCTGTGGGTTACACGGATTCCGACTTCCAATTTGATAGGGATAATAGTAAGTCTACCTCAAGTTTTGTGTTTACTATGGGAGGTGGAGCCATTGTATGGAGTAGTGTCAAGCAGAAATGCGTGGCAGACTCTACCATGGAAGCTGAGTATGTGGCAGCCTCTGAGGCGGCCAAAGAAGCTGTGTGGCTCAGGAACTTCCTCATGGACTTGGATGTGATTCCTGGTTTGCCCAGAACTATCACAATTTATTGTGATAATAATGGTGTGTTAGGGCAATCTCTTGCCGTAATATGGTTTTGATGGTGTGGCAAAGAGTTTAAGTTAGTTTGATATGTTGATTTGATATGTGCGTTGAAGTCGTGCAGGACTTAGTAATTCGCACATAGAGCCGTGGCGAGTTTCACATCTCATGACTCGTGCCTTGAGTCGGTGAAGGATAGCTTTGCGGAAGCCGTGCGCTTGGAGCATCCGAGGGACCGCCGGACGAGAAGCTTGGAGTGAAGCCGGAGGAAGTAGACTTTGAGGCAAGAGACGCGAAGGAGCATTGCAGAGCCGTGCGCTGATCTTTGCCGAGGCGTGGCCGAGCGAAGAGAGAACCGAAGGCGAGGACTCGAGAGATGAGTGGCGATTGTAACCCGGGGAAGGGTAGCTCTTAGGTGAAACTTGGCTATTTGGCCAAGTGTCGGATGGGTTTTCAGACACCCGATCATTGCCATGTCATGGCGGATCATTATCTGAGTTAGTGAGTTCATTGGTATCGTAGTGGATTGTAGCGTGATCGGCATATCATGGGCGATCGTGCCAAGACCATCGATCGGTGATGAAGCGGCGATGATCGGTAGTCAATAGGGTTTTAGCCGCGAAGCCGTTCGTAGCCGTGGATCGACTACGGGCGGCCGATCGTGATGAGGTCCATCAGTCGACTACCAAGAGTTTCTTTGGACTACAACGGTCGGGATCCGATGTGTTCGGAGGCCATTGTAGTAAGTGATCGATCGCCAAGAGGCGTGATCGTGATGGCGGCCAACGGGAAGAAATCAGCCCTCTCTATAAAAAGAGAGGGTGTAAGCCTTTAAGAGGCTAATGCTTATGCTCCAAGTGATCTTCCTAGTGCCCCACAAGCTCTAAACTCTTCTTACTCGATTTTACTCCATTCTATTTGTAAGAAGAGTGATCTTGATTGTAAAGGTTACCTCCACCTAGCTTGGTGCAAAGGAGAGACCATTTAGTGGATTGGTTTAGCGGAGTGATTCACCGAGGACGAATCGGGGACCGTGGATTAACGGCGTAGCGGTGAACCACGTTACATTCTTTGTTAGCGTTTGTTTTCTCGTATTTCTATTTGCTTGTCTTTATTAGTCTTCCGCTTGCGCTAATTAGTTTTGTAGACGAGCAAATACCGGCATCCAAACGAAAAGGGTTATTCACCCCCCCTCTAGCCGACCATACCGATCCCCTACAAGTGGTATCAGAGCCAAGGAAAGCTTGTCGAGGACTAACCGCCACAACAAGAAATTTTCGAAATGGCCGGCTCCAACATCCATCCTGCGATGTTTGAAGGAGAATTCGCTTGGTGGAAGAAGCGAATGGAGGTATTTTTCGAAACGGATTTTGATATAATGATTACAATGGAATCCGGTTTCGTTTTGCCTAGGGATGAAGAAGGGAAGCCAATAGAGAAATCTAGGTGGACCAAAAGGCGAAGGGGAGAGCACCTTGCAAATTCAAAAGCCAAACATCATCTCTTCAATGTGCTCCCCAACAAGAAATCAACCGAATAGGAGAATGCCTAAGCGCCAAGGAGATGTGGGAGAAGCTGATTGAGTTTCATGAAGGCACATCGGAGGCCAAGCTAGCAAGAAGAGACCTCCTCCGCTCTCAACTATCAAATATTAAGCTTGAAAAAGGAGAAAAGGTAACTTCCCTACATTCTAGGTTTAAAGAAATTTTAATTGGGCTAACAAGTGTAGGTGAGAAGCTATCAAACCGGGACATGCTCATGAAGGCTATAGATGCCTTTCCCCGGTCCTCAAAGTGGAGCTCCATGGTGGATTCGTTCTACATCTCCAAGAATATGGAAGTAAGTACCTTGGAGGAATTTTTCTCAACAATGGAGCTCCACGAAACTAGGCTTGAGGGAATACAAGAGGAGCCTAGAATTCAACCCTCAAGAGGAGTAGCATTGTTGGCAAATAAGGGGAAGAAGAAGATGGAAATCACCTCCTCCTCCGATGACGAAGCGTCTTCCTCCTCCTCCATAGATAGCACCGAAGAAGCCTATATGGTAAGAAGGGTAAGACGTGCATTTAAGAATTTTAGATTTGATAAATCTAATGATAGGAATAGAAGACCAAGGGGGAAGGTCATATGCTACAATTGCCAAGGAGAAGGGCACATAAGGGACAATTGTCCTCTCTTAAACAAGAGCAAGGAAGAGAGGAAAAAGAAAGAAGAAAAGAAGAAGAAAAAGGGGAGCAAGAAAAAGAAGGAAGAGGAGAAGAAGACAAAGGAAAAGGGAAAGGCTAAAGCTCTCAAGGCAAGGACTTGGGATGATCCATCCTCATCCTCCTCATCATCATCGGATGAGGAGAATGCCTTTGTCACCAATTTGGCCTTGATGGCCTTTGATGACTTGGATTGCTCTTCCTCCGAAAATGAAGGATCAAGCTCAAGAGGAGAGAGCTCAAGTGAAGGGGGAGCTTCTACATCCTCCTCATCCGAAGAAGAAGAAGAAGATATGGAAACTATGGTAACGAAAGCTTCTCCTAAGAAAATAGTTTCCATAATTTCTAGTTTAACTAAGGACTTATTTGGAATGAAAAAGAAAAATAAAAGCATGCTTAATCAAATTAAGGCTTTGGAATATAAGCTAGAAAATGCATGTTTAAATAATAATGATACCTCTTCTTGCCATGATAATGCATGCTCACATGATTATATGCCTTTGGATGTTAATGATGCATGCATAGAGGAAAATAGGGCATTAAGGGAAAAGGTAGATTATTTTACCAAAGCCCTAGAGAAATTCACAATTGGCTTCAACACCTTAAATATGATCTTAGGGAGCCAAAGAGCTAGTTTCAACAAGAAAGGCCTAGGATACAAAGAAAAGAAAAATGAAAAGGCCTATAAATGCCTAATAGCTAGGGGACAAGATAAAAAGAAAGTAATTGCTAGGAAATGGATCCCCAAGGAGTATTTAGTGAACCCAATAGGAAAGAATTTATTTTGGGTTCCAAAATCCATCCTTAAGGGTTAGAATAACCCTAGGGTAGTCAACCACATGGTCCTAACCTATATCATATTTTGGTTGACTTAGGATGACGGGACAACATTTTTTTTAGATAGTGTTGGGTGATGATAACGTGCCCATAAATAGGTAATAATGCATAAATCATGATGATTAATGTAATTGCTATGTATGTTTTAAATCATGATTTATGATATTTGACATGTTATCATGAGAAATAGGTTTGAATCATGCTTTAGGTGACACTTTGCTTATTATCATCATATAATATCTAATGCATGATTATTATTTAATGAATACATGTATTTCATGATCATAATGTAAAATTAATTCATATATGTCTTTGTGATCATGTAGAGTGTTAGGATAATACTTAACCTTGATAGAATTGCATGAATATATTGGTTAAGTATACACAAATACCCCCTAGGATGCATCTCACACTCACTATAGGCTAACTTGATTGCAAACTTAGCATGGGTGAGATGTTAGGATGATACAAATGTCCACTAATGCCTATGGCATTTAGATGGTCATTTAAAGAATCAACATAGCAATAATAGACCAATCATGGGGAAGGATTATGTTTAATTCATAGACATATTGCCCAAAGATCATGGTTGGATATTTCATATGTTTTCAAAACAATTCCTTAATCTAAAATCTATGTATTCATGTTTTGGAACAACTCGAAGCAAGACTAGGTGCTAAAATGGATACTAACATGCTCAAAAACTAGTGGTTTTTCAAGTGTTTGGATTTTTGGAAAATCTCGGAAAATATAATGATTTTTCATGAAAATCTATTTTTCCTTGATAGATATACTTAATAGAAATATGCTCCTCAAATTTCATGATTTTTCGAATTTTCTGGAATTAATAATGCATTTCTGAAATTCATCCAGAAAAATAGAAATTCGGATTTTTTGTGCTACCGATCATATAGCGATAGAATCAGCCTGCAATTTTCTGATTTCAGATTTTAATCATGTTTTTGGTATTTTCCCTCCATTATACTTGATGCCATGAGCTTATAACTTAGTGTTAATCTTTTTGATGGTGTCAAAGGGGGAGAAATAATTATGTTTAAGTTAATTATTTTAGGGGGAGAAATATATTTTAGGGGGAGAAATATATGATAGGGGGAGAAAATCTGTATAGAGAGTTTCATGGATTAAGGGGGAGTTGCATGTTGTTATATCATGTTTATCTTTACATGCTTTCTTACCTTAGAATTTATATCAAATGTTTTTACCTAACTTAAACGAATTGCCACACATCGAAAAGGGGGAGATTGTTAGGGCAATCTCTTGCCGTAATATGGTTTTGATGGTGTGGCAAAGAGTTTAAGTTAGTTTGATATGTTGATTTGATATGTGCGTTGAAGTCGTGCAGGACTTAGTAATTCGCACATGGAGCCGTGGCGAGTTTTACATCTCATGACTCGTGCCTTGAGTCGGTGAAGGATAGCTTTGCGGAAGCCGTGCGCTTGGAGCATCCGAGGGACCGCCGAACGAGAAGCTTGGAGTGAAGCCGGAGGAAGTAGACTTCGAGGCAAGAGACGCGAAGGAGCATTGCAGAGCCGTGCGCCTGATGCTGCCGAGGGACGTGGCCGAGAACGAAGAGAACTTCGAAGGCGAGGGACTCCGTGAAATGAGAGTGAGCGATTGTACCCCGGGGCAGGGTAGCTCTTAGGTGACACTTGGCCCTTTGGCCAAGTGTCGGATGGGTTTTCGACCGCCGATCGCCATGTCATGGCGATCGCTTCCGAGTCGAGTGAGTTCAATCGGTATACGCTGATTGGATTGTGGCCATCGGATCATTACATGGGCAATGATCGCGATCATTGCCAATCGATCGATGAAGGCGCGGATTAGTCAATAGGTTTTAGCCCGAAACCGCTTCGTAGCGACAGGCGATCGACTACGGAAGCGGCCGATCGGCGAGGTCCATCAGTCGACTGCCAAGAGTTCTGTTGGACTACAACGGTCGGGATCCGACGTGTTCGGAGGCCGTTGTAGTGACGGTAGTCGACTGCCAAGGGCGGCAGTCGACTGATGGCGGCCAACGGGAAGAAATCAGCCCTCTCTATAAAAAGAGAGGGTGTAAGCCTTTAAGAGGCTAATGCTTATGCTCCAAGTGATCTTCCTAGTGCCCCACAAGCTCTAAACTCTTCTTACTCGATTTTACTCCATTCTATTTGTAAGAAGAGTGATCTTGATTGTAAAGGTTACCTCCACCTAGCTTGGTGCAAAGGAGAGACCATTTAGTGGATTGGTTTAACGGAGTGATTCACCGAGGATGAATCGGGGACCGTGGATTAGCGGCGTAGCCGTGAACCACGTTATATTCTTTGTTAGCGTTTGTTTTCTCGTATTTCTATTTGCTTGTCTTTATTAGTCTTCCGCTTGCGCTAATTAGTTTTGTAGACGAGCAAATACCGGCATCCAAACGAAAAGGGCTATTCACCCCCCCTCTAGCCGGCCATACCGATCCCCTACATGGTGCAGTTGCAAACTTTAAGGAACCACGAGTCCATAAGGCAAGTAAACACATAGAGCGCAAGTACCACCAGATACGAGAAATCATAAAGGAGGTAGAAGTTGTTGTCGCCTAGATTTCATCAGAGGATGACCTGATAGATGCTTTTTCACTAAGTCCCTTCTAGCGAGAGCTTTGATAGGCATGTGGAGGGAAGGGGAATCAGATGTATGGAAGTATGATGACAGTATAGTCTTTTAGTATAAGTGGGAGATTGTTGGGATGTATACTGAAAAGTCTATCTTTTGTATGAATATCTATATTTTTAAATAAGAATCACATGATCATTATTTGCATATTTTTATAGCTATACATATTGTCTAATACATTACATTATAGATAACATGGTGTGTGGTGTCACACAGGAGATCATGTTATTGACTCCTTGTAAAGTATAAGTAAAGGCTCACAACCGAGATGGCTTTGGACAAACCATTGGTATGGTTGTAGTGTGATTTGGTATTGGTTTGCCTTGACCATAGAATCACACTAGTACACTTTGTGTGTATTAAGTAGGACCGACTTAGAGGTGATTCAATTTATTGCTAACTACATAATCGAATCGGACCTCGGATATTATATTGTACATGCTCTTAATCCCGATATGATAACGGGCACATATACTTAGTATTCATTTCTTTGATTTATCAATGGGCGAGATTTATAGATTAAATCGATAGACTCGGTAAGTTGAGAAATTGTATTATTTATATGGTGTGCCGTTGATTATAGGAGGAAACTGTGTCCTATATATTAGGATGATGATGTTCCCTTGAGGAGCTCATAAGGTTCATCATGTAAACCCTGCAGGTGGACTTGGTCGGGCATGATGAAAATGTTGAGTGGTACTACTCATGGAGTTAGATGTTGATTAATTAATGGTCAGTAAATTAATTAATCGACGGACATTCGAGATCTTAAACACGGAGAGAAAATGTACAAATAATATATGGAGCCCATATTAACTTATGGGGGTTGGTGAGGTAGATTAATGATAATCCTCTAGTGGAATGGATAATCATTAATGAATCGGACTTTATGTGGGCTTGATCCATTGGGTGACCAAGATCCAACTCTTCCTCATGGTCCCTATTGTAGCCTATTAAAACCTCGTGAAGCTTAGATCCAATGGATGAAAACAAAACTCTAGATCCAACAGTAGAGATTAAATCTCTAGATCCGACGGTAGAGATTAAATCTTTAGAACCAATGGTGGAGATTAAAACAAGGCTTGAGCCCAACTCTATAAATAGAGAATTAAGGTGGGCGGCAAGCCTTGATGGCTTAAGGAGGATTAGGGTTTGCATCCCTTGGGAGGCAAGTAATCCTAGTTTGGTTAGGATTAGGAGTGGGCGGCTAGGGTTAGGGTTTTGTTGTTGGGGGTGGGCGGCAACAATGATGAGAAGGCTTTTTCTTCTTCTTCCAAGGATTGGCAGACTCCCTTCCTTCTTCCCTCTACCTTGGCCGAAGCTCAACCTATTCTTCTTCCCTTCATCCATGGCTGGAAATTAGGAGAGCTAGGTTTAGGGTTTGGGAGGCAACAAGGAGAAGGATTGCTTTCCTTTTTCTTCTCCAAGTGTTGGCCGGCTCCCATGCCCTCATTGTTTCTCCTTTGGCGGGTTCCTATACTCCATGTTCTCTTCCTTGGCCGGCTGCAACATCGAGTCTATGTACTTGGTGGCCGGTTCTAGATAGAAAGAAGAGTTTTGTTTGATGATCTTCCTTTGTTCGGAGTGAACAAGGAAAGGAAGATTGGTGATCTAGGAGGCTTCGACTTTTGGAAGATTGTCGCCCACACAACGTCCAAAAGGAGGAAGGACATACAATAGAAGATCAAGAGGTATAATCTTGTTTATTTTGTTTAGTCTTCCTTTGTATTATGTTTATAATTGCTTTTCAATTATATGCATGTTTTATGTGGATGTTTACTTTATGTATGTAGCTAAATATACTTGGATCCCGAACATAAACACAAAAACCGACGATACGTACATCGTCTATTCCGTGGCTTCTTGTAGAATAGAGGTAGGTCACTTGAACAACAAGTTTGTTCAAGTGACCACTCTAAACGAATAGCACGACGATGACAAGGTTGCTTGGGTGTTCCCTTTTGTTTAGGATTAAATTTTTAATCTGGGGACATCGATGGGATCACCATAAACAAGCAATCAGAGTTGAAGTGGGAAGCGAAGTTTCCCCTTACGGATCAACCCAACACCTCTAAACTCCAAACTTCCTCAAAGGAGATCAATGGAGGAAAGAGAAGAAGCGCTAGAAAAATCTGCATACTTTATTTTTGTTCTTCTCTAACTCTATCATCTGTAAGTTCTTGTTTAATTCTTGTAAATGTGTATTCAGAGGTTTCTCCACCTTCGGAGTTTTTTCCTAGAAGGAGAAAGTGTATAGGTAGTCCTTCGACGTAGCAATTAATGGGAGAACTGTGAACCAAATAAAATAATTGTGTTGTCTTGTTTCTATTCTATTTTTGTTTTTGCTGATTTTCGTCGAGCAAGTGTGTTTCTTTCTAAAAGTTCAAGTATCGACGAGCGAAACTATTCAACCCCCCTTCTAGCGATGCCAACGGTCCAACACATGGTATCAGAGCTTGGTGCTCTTCTCCGAATTAACAACTGCAAGAGCAAGGTGAAATGACAATGCAAGAAGGCTACAACACTAACCACCCTCCTTTCTTTGATGGAACCAACATCCAATACTGACGAAGTCGAATGGAATACTATCTCATGACCGAGATAGACATGTGGTTCTCCATGACCGAAGGCTTCACACCACCAATGGATGCAGAAGGTAAGATCCTTGAATATGTGCATTGGACTGCTGAACAAAGACGCAAGGTGCAAGCAAATGGCAAGGCCACCGTAACTCTGTAATGTGTCTTGGAGAAGGAACAGCTCAACAAGATTGGCTCATTCAGTAGTTCACGAGATCTCTGGAACAAACTGATAGAGCTCAATGAAGGCACGAGAGAATCAAGATTTGCGAAGAGAGATCTCTATATGAACCAGTTGTAGAATTTCGCTATGAGGGATGGCGAGACTATCGGTGAACTGCACAGAAGGTTCAAGGAGCTACTAAATGGGCTGCATTCGGTTGGAGAAGGTTTGGCAAACCAAGACACAATTAGGTATGTTCTAAATTTCTTTCCCCAAAATGCGTTGTGGTCATCTATGGTAGATGCCTACAAAGTATCAAGGGATTTATCAATAGTGAAGTTAGATGAATTGTTTTTTGAAATGGAACTGCATGAGCAAGCTAATAAGGATCTTAAAGAGAAAGGTATTTCTTTTATTGCAGGTGAGCGATACAAGGAGGACAAGAAAAAGGAGTGGAAGAGGGAGTCATCTTCATCTTCGTCCGAGTCAAGCAGCGATGGCGATGATGAATCTTCTGTAACGCCCGCCCTTATCTGCTCTCAGGGCGGCGCTACTTTAGTCTATATTTTTTTTTTTTATTAGCATACTACATATGGATCCGTTCAAAGTCTACATGCTTAAACAGGTTATCATAACTGAAACCTTCTTTGGCACATGCATCACCTATCTTATTCATCATTAGCATGACCACATATCTTATCTCATTTCATAACATGCATAACAGAAGGATTCGTTCATGAGTTCTAACATATCGAACCTCTTAAGTAAAGGGATACTTATTAAACACAAGTCTTATAAGCGGAAGCAATGTCTTAAATTGTTCTTAGAGCATATAAATATAAGCAGATAGTGAAGGGTCTTCTTCCACCATGCCACTATCACACACGCACATGGCCCCTCCTGCCACTTCCTCTAGTGCAGACTTCCTTTATCTGCAGTGTATGGACAACATAAACTATAAGCATATAGCTTAGTAAGATCCTTGCCTACTCACAAAAGCCACGATTTCATCAAACTATTAGAACATGAGCATCGCATAGAAAATGACCTAAGCATTTCATAGCAACACTAATCAACAACATATCCGGTAATAGTACAAAAGAACTAAGCATGGCATAGAATTGTTCATAAGCGAGTTAAGCATAATTAATCTAAGCAGGGCATACTTTGAACATGAGCGTTATAACTGCATAAACTAAGCGTGCATGAGAGAACGTAATCATAAGCATTTGGTTAACTTGAACATAAACATTTGTAATAACATAAACCCTAATCATGCAGAAAGAACATAGTCGCAAGTATTCTTAACCTTACCCTTAACCTTCACCACATCATAAACTCTAAACTAGCATAAAGTACATAGTCACCACATACTTAGACTTAACTCTAAACATCATAACTTCATAACATCTAGCATGCATAAAGAACCTAGTTCGTAAGCATTCAGAGCATTTAACATAAGCATACACAATATCATAAAAGTCTTTTCTTTTCAAAACATATACATACAAATACTTCAATATCATTATAACTTCATAACATCTAGCATGCATAAAGAACCTAGTTCGTAAGCATTCAGAGCATTTAACATAAGCATACACAATATCATAAAAGTCTTTTCTTTTCAAAACATATACTTACAAATACTTCAATATCATTATAACTTCATAACATCTAGCATGCATAAAGAACCTAGTTCGTAAGCATTCAGAGCATTTAACATAAGCATACACAATATCATAAAAGTCTTTTCTTTTCAAAACATATACTTATGAATACTTCAATATCATCATACTTCATAACATCTGTTGGTGCAGTGGGCACCAAAGTCGAACCGGTATTTTGATTATGGCAAAAGGCTCAATAGTTAAGGGTATATTTGTTATCTTACGAGCTCAATTAAGTGTGCAGAAATGCTAAAGTTGAGCGGAAGGTCTGCGACACCCGGTGGGAACCGAGGTGGTCGGGCAACGCCAGAGGGACTTCGGAGGAAGCCGAGGTACTCGGGTGAAGACCGGAAGCGAGGCTACAAGGTAAGCTCGTGTGAAAGCGAAGCAAGGTCGTTAAGCGTAGATCCGACCCAATACCTCCAATGGAAGGTCTAGGTCGAGATCAAATGGTTAGAACCATCGTACTTTATATTTTAAGCTAACTTGTACTGCAGTCCAAAACCCTTTGACTACAGTCAACTGCTAGTCAAGTTCCAGCCTCGAGAAGAGCTCGAATTTCAAGGGGGTGAATTTGGACTTGACTCGTGTTTTGGTACAAAGGGTGATGTGGCATCAAGGTGGACATCCAAACCATCACCAAGCTTCCTTGTGGTGGACGCCCAAAATAAGGTGAGTTGGCACAAGATGGTTGGCTCCCATGATGTGGCACAAGTTGAATGGCTCCAACAAGTTGGCGCCCAAGGAGGTTGGAGGTGGCACAAGGTGGTTGGATGAAACACCTCATCCTCAAGTTGGCGCCCAAGGAGGTTGGAGGTGGCACAAGGTGGTTGGATGAAACACCTCATCCTCAAGTTGGCGCCCAAGGAGGTTGGAGGTGGCACAAGGTGGTTGGATGAAACACCTCATCCTTGAGTTGGCGCCCAAGGAGGTTGGAGGTGGCACAAGGTGGTTGGATGAAACACCTCATCCTCAAGTTGGCGCACAAGGAGGTTGGAGGTGGCACAAGGTGGTTGGATGAAACACCTCATCCTTGAGTTGGCGCACAAGGAGGTTGGAGGTGGCACAAGGTGGTTGGATGAAACACCTCATCCTTGAGTTGGCGCAAAGGATGTGGATGAACAAGTCTTGGGGGATAAGAACCTCACCTTGGACACTACCTATGTCTAAATTCATAGATCAATATCCATAAATAGACATGTTCAAGCCAAGCAAATTACAAGAATTCAAGAGCTCTCAACACGCCGTCGTAACGTCGCTACTACTACTCACATTTGCTACGACGAAGTGCCGCCGACAACGAAAGCTACATCTTCTACTTATAAGAGTTGTCGGTATATTTATTTAAGTTCTACTTCTTTAAATTGTCTTTGTGCTTTAATCGTAACAAGGAAAGGGGGAGTGTCCCTTTGCCTTGATTTCTTTTTGTAATCGTTGCTCCTACCTCCAACGAGGAGTGGTTTTAGTGAATTGCCCTCCGTACGTGATCAAGGATCACTAGGGCCGTGGATTAGCAATCGAAAGATTGTGAACCACGTAAAAATATCTTGTCTACTTTATATTTCCGCTGTGCACTCTCTACTTGCTTTTTACTTATTGCAAAAGTTTTTTAACGACATCGTATCGCTATTCACCCCCCCCCCTCTAGCGACACTTTCGATCCAACAATTGGTATCAGAGCCGGGGGCGCTAAGATTCGGTGAAACCACCAATCTAGCTTTGTTTTTTTTTTTTAACAGATTTTTTTTTTTATTTATTTCTGTTTTCGTATAATTATTTGACTTGCGTATATTATCCTACATATATAATTTCATTAGTGGCTTTATGATCCGGATAAGGTTGTCCTTGTTAGATCCCGAGTAAGGTTATCCTCCGGAACTTCAGCGACATTCGCATTTGATTGTTTATTTCTTTTGCAAGTTACATTTTATATATCTTTTTACTTCCGCACTACTAATCCAAGGCGAAAGTCTTGGAATATTCTTTCCGTGTGTGTTTTGCAAGATTCTTTTAAATCGTTCTTCTTCTTGTTTTTAAATGGCCCATCTCGAAGGGTTTAGCACCGCCCGACCCCTGTTTTACAACGGTAATGACTTTCGTTATTGGAAGGGTCGGATGGAATGCTTTCTTAAAACCCAAATCGAGATGTGGATCGTAATCCAAACCGGTTTCACACTTCCTATTAATGAAGATGGTGAATCTTTGGGTTACGATCAATGGTCAAATTCCATGAAAAAACAAGTAGAAGCCGATGCCAAGGCAACTCAAATCTTGCAATGTGGGTTGTCCAAGGAAGAGCTCAACCGCGTCGGCCCCTTCATTAGTGCAAAGGACTTATGGACCAAGCTAGTGGAACTACACGAAGGCACCGACGACACGAAGGTATGTAAAAGAGATTTACTTTTAAATAAATTGTATAACTTGAAAATGCAGGAAAACGAGACCGCAACTCAACTACATGCTCGTATCCAAGACATCGTCAACCAACTCCATGCCATCGGACAAAAGGTCGAGAATCGCGACCTTATCAGGTATTCTCTTAACTCGTTTCCTAGGACCACCTTGTGGGCATCCATGGTCGATGCCTACAAGGTCTCCAAGGACCTTTCTAAAATTAGGTTAGGCAATTGTTTTGAACTTGAATTACATGAGCAAACTAACGTGGTCCGGGCCGAGAAGAGTATTGCGTTAGTTGCGAGGTTCCAAGAAGAAGAAGCCCAAGCAAGCCACCCCGAAGGAAGAAGAGCGAGTCCGAATCGGAAGTAGACTCGAAATAGAATCCGAACTAGTCAATCTAGTTCGGAAGATGATCAAGAGGCGAAAGCGACCAACAACTCAAGGTAAGCCTAAACCTAATTCAAATACTTCTAATTTTAGATGCTATGAGTGCAGAGTTCGGTCACATCAAGTCCGAGTGCCCAAAGCTAAAGAATAACGCATCAAAGACCAAGAAAGCGCTAAACGCTACTTGGGAGGAGTTGTCGGAGGAAGAAGACGATATCCAAGCTCTAATGGCCAAGCCGATCGAGCACGACTCGAAACCAAGAAGAGTCCGAGTCCGAATCCGATGATGAGCTTCCATTCAAGACAAGCCACGGATCCGTATCCGGTTCAAAAGAATCATTAAGGGTAAGTCGGTCGTTACTTAATACTTTGTATGGTGCAATTAAATTTTAAATAAGAAACTAGCTAAGTCCGAGTCCAAGGTCGAGACCCTAATTGAGGAGGTTAACCTTCTCAAACATGAGGTCTCCCTAACCTCTTCGACTACTCGTATTCAAGAGGAGGACTCAACTCAAGTTGAAAAGCTTGAAGTTGAGAACTCGCATTTGAAAACACAAGTCGAAGACCTTAGGAACACGTTGGAAAGGTTCACTTTGGGATCCAAGGGACTTGACCTCTTACTTGGATCACAAAGGGCCGTGTACAACAAGGCCGGACTCGGGTTTAACTCAAATACAACCAATAAGTCATATATGTCTATAGTAAACCAACATAAGAAAAATGTCCAAGCATGGGTCCCTAAGACCACTTTGATTTCAACTTTAGGATCTAACATGTATTGGGTTCGCAATGACAAAATTCACTATGTTTATAGACCAACTCGATTCTTTGGTGCAGGTGGTGCCAATACTAAATGTATTTTTGTTAAGTCTTAGAAATTTCATGCTTAGTTTTTCCTTTATTTTTAGAATGGTTAGATAGGACTCATAACCAACTAAAATCCTACGAAAAGATTGAGCCTCGGGGAGCCTCTTTTCAAAAATAACAAGTTAGACCAAGACGTAGTCTCAAGTAAGTCGAGTTATCAATTTCTTGAAATTAGCTTTGTCTAAGGAAGTGGTCGTTGTTCCGATCAAAGAAGGCCTCTGTGCCTCGCCACGACACGAAACTAATCTCTTGAAAAGATTACTTGATGAGCTTAGACTAAATCCGAATCTAACCTAATGTTGGTTAATTTAAATTCATTAAAATTAATCAAGTAAAATTGATAGTCATCTCACAATAACACATAGGAATAACATGTTTTGATCATGTAGATATTGGTGAGATGATTTAGGTTTAAAAACTTACAAACAACCCTTTATTAATTCCAATATCCGATCCAACTACCTTATGTGTAGGATCAATGGATGTTGGATGTTGGTTGCTCCCGAGCACATGACCGGGGATCAACTCAAATTTTCGGTTACGATTCAAACGACAAGGATCGGTAGCCTTCGAAATAACGGCAAGCTCAAAATCATCGGATCAGTGATATTGAGCTCAACTCTAACTTTACAATTCAAAATGTCTTATTAGTAGAAAACTTTCAATATAATTTACTTAGTGTAAGCCAATTGTGTGATAACAATTATAAGGTCATATTTCTAGAAAATGAATGCGTAATCAAAATAAATGCAACATCTAAAATAATACTTAAAGGAACTAGGAGTAGCAACATCTACACAATAAATTTACCCAACTCCTCAACCAAGTGTCTTATGACACAGCAAGAGGAATCTTGGTTATGGCACCGAAGACTGACACTGCACTCCAAGACTCGGCCCACAAGATGAGTCGAGTGGCTTGGTTATAGGTTTGCCTAAACTAAACAACTTGGATAATAAAATATGTAATGCTTGTCAACAAGGTAAACAATCTAGGACACAACATCAATTAACTAATCAAGAACGAACCAAAAGTGTTCTTGAGCTCCTACACATGGATCTATTTGATTCACATGGAGCTAAGTCACTCAATGGTAGTCAATTTTGCTTAGTCATAATTGACGACTATTCTAGATTTACTTGGGTTAGGTTTATCAAACATAAAAATGATACCCTAGACCAACTAATCAATCTTTGTAGGTTAATCGAAAATCAAAAGAACCTTAAGATTAAAAGACTTAGAAGCGATCATGGTGGTGAATTCGAAAACCACAGTTTACAGATTTACGTAACCTAAACGGATACCACCATGAGTTTTCATGTCCTAGAACCCCACAACAAAATGGGTTAGTCGAACGGAAAAATAGAACCCTACAAGAAGCCGCTAGGACAATGTTAAACGAGTATAACCTACCCGATAGATTTTGGGCAGAGGCCGTTAGTACGGCTTGCTATGTCCAAAATAGGATCCTTATGGTAAAGAGGCACCAAAGACCTCAGATGAGATTTATCACGATAAAATACCGAACATCAAGTACTTTAGGGTATTTGGATGCAAGGTACATATCTTAAACACTAAGGATTACCTAGGGAAATTCAAATCCAAAACCTCTACTGGAACCTTTCTAGGATACTCAACCACCAGTAGAGCTTATAGGGTATACAATCACGACACTCTTAGAGTCGAAGAAACCATTAATATAGTTTTCAACGAAGGACACGAACCCGTTCAATCCTTAACAAAACCAACTAGCAAATCAACTTATAGCGAACCCGACTCTGATCTTGAACTTGAATCTCGTCCTAACCCAAGTCATCCTATCGACCAAGTGATAGATGACTCTAACCCAAGTCAAACTAGAACTCACCCAAGTCATCCTATCGACCAAGTGATAGATGACCCTAACCCGAGTCACACTAAGACTCAAACAAATCATCCTATCAATCAAGTTATAGGTGATCCAAATTTAGGGGTTCGAACTAGAGCTTCATATCGAAACCTTAGTCAAATCTCGTTAATTTCCAAAATCGAACCCAAAACTATTGAACAAACACTTCTTGATCCCGACTGGATTATTGCTATGCAAGAAGAGCTAGCTCAATTCACTAGAAATGAAGTATGGGAATTAGTACCACCACCTAAAGAAAAATCAATTATTGGAACAAGGTGGGTATTTCGAAATAAACTTGATGATAAAGGTGAAGTAGTTAGAAATAAAGCTAGGTTAGTCGCAAAAGGGTTTAGTCAAGTCGAAGGTTTAGATTACGATGAGACCTACGCCCCCGTAGCCAGACTAGAGTCCATCCGAATGTTGTTAGCATATGCTGCACATCGAGGTTTTAAATTGTTTCAAATGGATGTCAAGTCAGCATTTTTGAATGGATACATTAAGGAAGAAGTTTACGTCAGTCAACCTCCCGGATTCGAAAATCTAGATAAACCTGACCATGTCCTTAGACTTAAGAAAGCCCTATATGGACTCAAACAAGCCCCAAGAGCTTGGTACGAAAGGCTTTCGATCTATCTTAAGTCCAAAGGATTCAACCAAGGTTTAGTCGACCCAACCTTATTCGTTAAAACCGTAGGAAAAGAAATCTTTATAGCCCAAATCTATGTAGATGATATAATTTTTGGAACTACCAACTCGATCCTACTAAACGAATTCATCTCACTTATGGAAAGTGAATTTGAAATGAATTTAGTGGGAGAGTTAAGTTTCTTCTTAGGTTTACAAATTAAACAAACTAAAGATGGAATATATTTACATCAACAAAAATATACTAAGGACTTAATAAATCGATTTGGAATGCAAGATGCTAAAATAATCAATACACCTATGGCAACTAATGTTAATATAAACGAAGATGTAGAAGGAAAACCCGTTGACCTAAAATACTATAGGAGCGCAATAGGAAGTCTCCTATACTTAACCGCGAGCCGACCCGACATTTTATTCGCGGTAAGTATGTGCGCAAGGTTACAAACCTGTGCCAAGGAGTCTCACCTAACCCTAGTCAAGCATATCCTTAGATATCTAAAGGGCACGCTAAACGTAGGTATTTGGTACCCTAGATCTACCGAGTTTAATCTAATCGGCTACTCCGACTCTGACTATGCCGGTAGTAAACTCGATAGAAAGAGCACGAGTGGTTGTTGTCAAATCCTCGGCTCGAGTCTAGTAAGTTGGTGCAGTAGGAAGCAGCATTGCGTTGCCTTATCTACCACCGCCGAATACGCTTGCGATGGGTGAGTGTGTCTCTCTCGGCTGTGGATGAAGCACACTCTCCAAGACTTTAGCTTAATCTTTAACAACATTAAAACCTACATAGATAACATTAGTTCAATTAACTTAACTAAAAATCCAATATGTCATTCTAGGACAAAACATATAGAAGTTAAACACCACTTCATTAGGGAACATGTAACTAATGGAACTATACAACTAGAGTATGTTGAGTCCAAATCAAACCTAGCGGACATCTTCACCAAACCACTACCCGAAGCCGAATTTAGTTTATTAAGACGAAAGTTAGGTATGTGCGTAATAGAGTAGGATTTAAATTTTTCTATATATGTACTCTACTTTTGCTTCTTTTTATGAAATTAGCCTAAGTCTTACCTTAGAAATCATATACCTATAGATTTAAGGAGCCAACACATCTCACAACACATAGGACTAATGTGTTTGTGTACTTAGCCACGTAGATGAGCGTGAGATGTTAGGACCTTACTCCTGGTTCCAGACGTAGATTCAGTGCATCGACATGAACCATGGAGTATAATTATTTAAAATTAATCAACTCCTTCAAGACTTATTGATCATTCTATATCAATCAAGTCCAACCGGAGTTGTACATTTTAGATGAACATATTTTCAAGCTTATTATTATTTTAAAAAATATATATATTTATATTGGGAACTTGCTTGGACTTACAAACCCTAAAATATATTTACAAACTTTTGAGTTAAGGCAAAAGGGGAGAAAGTCACAAAAGTAAGGAAGAAAGTAAACAAAATTATTACCTTTTATATTAAGTAATTCCGTTTACTTAAGCAACTATTAAGGAGTAAAAATTATTTTTCAAGAACTCACCTTCGGTCAAGGGGGAGGTTACCTCAAAGGGGAGAACTTGAAACAATAATATTTCTCACTCATACTTAATCATTATGCTAGCTCATTCATATTTAATCATTATGCTAGCTCATTCATATTTAATCTTTATGCTAGCTCATTCATATTTAATCTTTATGCTAGCTCATTCATGCTTAATCATTATGCTAGCTCATTCATATTTAATCTTTATGCTAGCTCATTCATGCTTAATCATTATGCTAGCTTCGTTATGTAATTTTTCCTTAACTTTTGTGTCGGTTTGCCATGAATCAAAAGGGAGATTGTTGGTGCAAAGGGCACCAAAGTCGAACCGTATTTTGATTATGGCAAAAGGCTCAATAGTTAAGGGTATATTTGTTATCTTACGAGCTCAATTAAGTGTGCAGAAATGCTAAAGTTGAGCGGAAGGTCTGCGACACCCGGTGGGAACCGAGGTGGTCGAACGCGCGAGGGACTTGAGGAGGAAGCGTAAGCTCGTGTGAAAGCGAAGCAAGGTCGTTAAGCGTAGATCCGACCCAATACCTCCAATGGAAGGTCTAGGTCGAGATCAAATGGTTAGAACCATCGTACTTTATATTTTAAGCTAACTTGTACTGCAGTCCAAAACCCTTTGACTACAGTCAACTGCTAGTCAAGTTCCAGCCTCGAGAAGAGCTCGAATTTCAAGGGGGTGAATTTGGACTTGACTCGTGTTTTGGTACAAAGGGTGATGTGGCATCAAGGTGGACATCCAAACCATCACCAAGCTTCCTTGTGGTGGACGCCAAAAATAAGGTGAGTTGGCACAAGATGGTTGGCTCCCATGATGTGGCACAAGTTGAATGGCTCCAACAAGTTGGCGCCCAAGGAGGTTGGAGGTGGCACAAGGTGGTTGGATGAAACACCTCATCCTCAAGTTGGCGCCCAAGGAGGTTGGAGGTGGCACAAGGTGGTTGGATGAAACACCTCATCCTCAAGTTGGCACCCAAGGAGGTTGGAGGTGGCACAAGGTGGTTGGATGAAACACCTCATCCTTGAGTTGGCGCACAAGGAGGTTGGAGGTGGCACAAGGTGGTTGGATGAAACACCTCATCCTCAAGTTGGCGCACAAGGAGGTTGGAGGTGGCACAAGGTGGTTGGATGAAACACCTCATCCTTGAGTTGGCGCACAAGGAGGTTGGAGGTGGCACAAGGTGGTTGGATGAAACACCTCATCCTTGAGTTGGCGCAAAGGATGTGGATGAACAAGTCTTGGGGGATAAGAACCTCACCTTGGACACTACCTATGTCTAAATTCATAGATCAATATCCATAAATAGACATGTTCAAGCCAAGCAAAATGTACAAGAATTCAAGAGCT
Source organism: Wurfbainia villosa (assembly GCA_025175895.1). Lineage (NCBI taxonomy): Eukaryota > Viridiplantae > Streptophyta > Magnoliopsida > Zingiberales > Zingiberaceae > Wurfbainia > Wurfbainia villosa. The sequence continues at coordinate 33,944,746 of CM045995.1, forward strand.
CTCAACACGCCGTCGTAACGTCGCTACTACTACTCACATTTGCTACGACGAAGTGCCGCCGACAACGAAAGCTACATCTTCTACTTATAAGAGTTGTCGGTATATTTATTTAAGTTCTACTTCTTTAAATTGTCTTTGTGCTTTAATCGTAACAAGGAAAGGGGGAGTGTCCCTTTGCCTTGATTTCTTTTTGTAATCGTTGCTCCTACCTCCAACGAGGAGGAGTGGTTTTAGTGAATTGCCCTCCGTACGTGATCAAGGATCACTAGGGCCGTGGATTAGCAATCGAAAGATTGTGAACCACGTAAAAATATCTTGTCTACTTTATATTTCCGCTGTGCACTCTCTACTTGCTTTTTACTTATTGCAAAAGTTTTTTAACGACATCGTATCGCTATTCACCCCCCCCCCTCTAGCGACACTTTCGATCCAACAACATCTAGCATGCATAAAGAACCTAGTTCGTAAGCATTCAGAGCATTTAACATAAGCATACACAATATCATAAAAGTCTTTTCTTTTCAAAACATATACTTATGAATACTTCAATATCATCATAACTTCATAACATCTATCATGCATAAGGAACCTAGTTCGTAAGCATTCAGAGCATTTAACATAAATAAAAGTCTTTCCTTTTCAAAAACCATATACTTATAGGTACTTCAAAATCATCATAACTTGTTTGGGGGGCCCCAGGTTAAGTACCACATAATGCGCGTTCCCTAATAGGCTGGGGTAGCGAGCCACCAGTCCTACTAGAGCAAGACCTCTTACGTGTTACCAGGGCAAGACCTCTTACGTCTTCTTGTGTCCCTATGGATTTGATTAACGACCACCTGACGGGTCGGGTACTTAACCTCTTGCAAAGTAAAATACTTAATTCTTTTATTGTCATAATATAAAGAATGCTCTTGATCCCCAACACAAAAAGGGAAGCATCTTGATTTTATCTTGTCATAAAGAGAGCTCTTGATCCCTACTTGAAAGGGAAGCATCTCCATCTTATCATGTCATAAGGAGAGCTCTTGATCCCTACTTGAAAGGGAAGCATCTCCATCTTATCTTGTCATAAGGAGAGCTCTTGATCCCTACTTGAAAGGGAAGCATCTCCATCTTATCTTCTCATAAGGAGAGCTCTTGATCCCTACTTGAAGGGAAGCATCTCCATCTTATCTTATCATAAGGACACATGCATTCATAACGTAAAAGTACCCTAAAGGGGTCCTAAAGCATAAACGTGTTCATCACATAAGCATGTTTCATTGCATTGTAAACATGAAGCATATTTCCTAAGCATATTCATGACATATTAAATCACAAAACATGTTCTTCACCTAGGCAAATCACAATCTTCATGGCACATTACATCATAAACATGTAGCACATTTCCTAGGCATATTCATGGCATATTGAATCATAAAACATGTTCATCACATGACCTAATTTCATGGCATACTAATTCATAAACTTGAGGCATATTCCCTAAACATATACATGGCATATTGATTCACACAACATGTTCATCACCTAAGCATATTTCATGGCACATTACATCATAACATGAAGCTTATTTCCTAGGCCTATTCAAGGCATATTAAATCATCAAACCTGTTCATCACATTGCCTAATTTCATGTTGCATTGAATCATAACATATTCACCACACAAGCATAGTTCATGTCATATAAAAAAAACATACCCATAGCACAACTACATATAGGGGTGTTTTCATGAAACCCTAACCCTAAAATCATTGGTTGGCCGAATCTTGTAAGGGGCTCAAGCTTAGGTTTTGTCCCCTAAAATTCGTTCATAAAGTATTATAACCTAGCATAGCCTCATTAGGGATATTTTCATGCAACCCTAACCCTAGTTACCTAGGGTGGCCGAAACCTATAAGGCTCAACTAGGGTTCTTGTCACCTAATATCCATTCATGAGCACTACACCCTAGCATAGCATCTTTAGGGATATTTTCATGCAACCCTAACCCTAGTTACCTAGGGTGGCCGAAACCTATAAGGGCTCAACTAGGGTTCTTGTCACCTAATATCCATTCATGAGCACTACACCCTAGCATAGCACCATTAGGAATATTTTTATACAACCCTAACCCTAGTTACCTAGGGTGGCCGAAACCTATAAGGGCATCATCTTGGATGGTGGTTACTTAAAGGTCTTACTTGAAACATACCATCTAAGAACATAACTTTAGAATCAAGTTCATGCAACCCTAACCCTAAAATCTTGGGGTTGGCCGAACCATATAGGGTCATCCCCTTGGGACTTTGAACTCCTAAAGGTATCTACTTGAAACATACCACCCATACAACCCTATCTTAGTAGCATTTTCATGAATCCTAGCCCACCAACTTAGTTGGCCGAAACTTATAAGGCTAAAATTTCATATTTCTTTCAAGCAACCTAACTTATCAAACTAATACACTGCAGGTGAGGGGAAAAACTTACTTCCTTCGCTTTGCTTGGGGAGATGACCTAATGGAGGTCACCTAGCTCTCTCCTAGCTTGCAAGGAGCTCTCGGCCAAAGGAGGAAGAAGGGCTTGGGGTTTCGGTGAGAATGAAGAGAAGAGGAAGAAGGAAGGAAGAAGTGGCCAATTGGAACTTCTCTCTTCTTTATAAAGGGGAGGAAGAGAAGTTCCTCTTCTCCTTGTCAAGCCTCTTCATTTACCCTTCTCCCATTTATCTATAGGTTCCCCTTTTCCTCTAATGATATGATTCTATTGGGCTTATGGTTAGTGGGTGCATCTATAAGGCTTGGTTATCTCTAGAGGTGGGGGGTTCAATTCCTAGGCTTTGCATCTCTTTTTGGCTTATTTTCTTTTATTTCTCCAAAAAGGCCCACATAAAGCCCATCATCATAAAGCCAAAATTCTCGTAAAATGGCTAGAATTTCACGGGCGTTACATCTTCTTCCAGTGAGATGGCGAATTTCGTGGGGAGAATGATGAGGAGGAGTAAAAAATACAACAAGAAGGATGTGAAGAAAATATTAGCGGACAAGAGAAAGGGTAAGACATCACATAAATATAGAGGCAAAACTGATGTTGTTTGCTTTGAATGTAATGGAAAGGGGCACATCAAAAGTGAGTGTCCGAACCTTACAAAGAAAGAGGATAAGCCTAGGAAGAAGAAGGCATTGAAGGCAACATGGGATGATACTTCTTCCATTTCTTCAAAGGAGGAAGTTAAGGAAAAAGGGACCAAGCATACTGCTCTAATGGCCCTTAACAGTTCAGATTCGGAGGAAGATGGAAGTAGGACCGGAACATTACCGTAAGACACATCATCATCTGATAATGATGATGAGGTAAATTCTCCTGAATTAGATAAGTTATATGAAATGATAGAATGTTTAACTAATGCCTTATGTAGATCTAAGAATAGGGTTAAGGTTTTGAAATGTGAGGTATAGGAACTTAGAAATCTTAATTCAATTTCAGAAGAAAATAGGACCAATACTTCTCAGGTTGAAGAACTTAGAGAAGAAAACAACTCTTTGAGAGCTCAAGTTGATGATCTCAAATGCACACTTGAGAAGTTATCAACTAGCTCTAAAACCCTTAACATGATTCTAGATGTCCAAAGGGCAGTCTATAACAAAACCGGGATAGGGTATAAACCGAAACAAAAGGAATTTAGTTTCATGTCCTTAGTTAATAGAACTCATTATGTTAAGGCTAAAGTAACTAAAGCATGGATTCCTAAATATTATGTTGTGAATGCTAATGGACCCAAAATCTGGGTTCCAAAAGATCTTGTATTCCGTGTTTGAATAGGTACCGGTCAAGGGGGAGTGTCCGATGATATGATTTGTGGATAGTGGATGCTCCAAGCACATGACTGGGGACTCATAAAAGTTTGCTTCAATTAAAAACAGAAGTAAAGGTACTGTTTCTTTTGGTAATAGTGGTAAACTAAGGGTTATAGGAGTAGGGGACATTATTATTTCTGAAAAATTTAGGATTAAGGATGTCCTGCTAGTTAAAGGAATGACTTTTAATCTATTGAGTATTAGTCAATTATGTGATGAAGTGTATAGAGTAGAATTTTATTCAACTCAATGTTTAATTAAACATAATGAATCAATTATGTGAGTATTAGTCAATTATGTGATCGAAAGTGTCGCTAGAGGGGGGGGGGTGAATAGCGATACGATGTCGTTAAAAAACTTTTGCAATAAGTAAAAAGCAAGTAGAGAGTGCACAGCGGAAATATAAAGTAGACAAGATATTTTTACGTGGTTCACAATCTTTCGATTGCTAATCCACGGCCCTAGTGATCCTTGATCACGTACGGAGGGCAATTCACTAAAACCACTCCTCCTCGTTGGAGGTAGGAGCAACGATTACAAAAAGAAATCAAGGCAAAGGGACACTCCCCCTTTCCTTGTTACGATTAAAGCACAAAGACAATTTAAAGAAGTAGAACTTAAATAAATATATCGACAACTCTTATAAGTAGAAGATGTAGCTTTCGTTGTCGGCGGCACTTCGTCGTAGCAAATGTGAGTAGTAGTAGCGGCGTTACGACGGCGTGTTGAGAGCTCTTGATGTCTTGTTATTTGCTTGGCTTGAACATGTCTATTTATGGATATTGATCTATGAATTTAGACATAGGTAGTGTCCAAGGTGAGGTTCTTATCCCCCAAGACTTGTTCATCCACATCCTTTGCGCCAACTCAAGGATGAGGTGTTTCATCCAACCACCTTGTGCCACCTCCAACCTCCTTGTGCGCCAACTCAAGGATGAGGTGTTTCATCCAACCACCTTGTGCCACCTCCAACCTCCTTGGGCGCCAACTTGAGGATGAGGTGTTTCATCCAACCACCTTGTGCCACCTCCAACCTCCTTGGGCGCCAACTTGAGGATGAGGTGTTTCATCCAACCACCTTGTGCCACCTCCAACCTCCTTGGGCGCCAACTTGTTGGAGCCATTCAACTTGTGCCACATCATGGGAGCCAACCATCTTGTGCCAACTCACCTTATTTTGGGCGTCCACCACAAGGAAGCTTGGTGATGGTTTGGATGTCCACCTTAATGCCACATCACCCTTTGTACCAAAACACGAGTCAAGTCCAAATTCACCCTTGAAATTCGAGCTCTTCTCGAGGCCGAACTTGACTAGCAGTTGATGTAGTCAAAGGGTTTTGACCGCAGCATAAGTTAGCTTAAAATATAAAGTACGATGGTTCTAACCATCTGATCTCGACCTAGACCTTCCATTGGAGGTATTGGGTCGGATCTACGCTTAACGACCTTGCTTCGCTTTCACACGAGCTTACCTTGTAGCCTCGCTTCCGGTCTTCACCCGAGTACCTCGGCTTCCTCCAAGTCCTCAAGCGTTGCCACCCTGTTCCCACCTCGGTTCCCACCTTCCGACCTTCCGCTCAACTTTAGCATTTCTGCACACTTAATTGAGCTCGTAAGATAACAAATATACCCTTAAATATTGAGCCTTTTGCCATAATCAAAATACCGGTTCGACTTTGGTGCCCACTGCACCAACAATCTCCCCCTTTTTGATTCATGGCAAACCGACACAAAAGTTAAGGAAAAATTAAGCATAACAGTAATCTAGCATAATGATTAAGCATGAATGAGCTAGCATAAAGATTAAATATGAATGAGCTAGCATAATGATTAAGCATGAATGAGCTAGCATAAAGATTAAATATGAATGAGCTAGCATAAAGATTAAATATGAATGAGCTAGCATAATGATTAAATATGAATGAGCTAGCATAATGATTAAGTATGAATGAGCTAGCATAATGATTAAGTATGAGTGAGAAATATTATTGTTTCAAGTTCTCCCCTTTGAGGTAACCTCCCCCTTGACCGAAGGTGAGTTCTTGAAAAATAATTTTTACTCCCCCTTAATAGTTTCTTAAGTAAACGGAATTACTTAATATAAAAGGTAATAATTTTGTTTACTTTCTTCCTTACTTTTGTGACTTTCTCCCCCTTTTGCCTTAACTCAAAAAGTTTGTAAATATATTTTAGGGTTTGTAAGTCCAAGCAAGTTCCCAATATAAATATATTTTTTTTTTAAAATAATAATAAGCTTGAAAATATGTTCATCTAAAATGTACAACTCCGGTTGGACTTGATTGATATAGAATGATCAATAAGTCTTGAAGGAGTTGATTAATTTTAAATAATTATACTCTATGGTTCATGTCGATGCACTGAATCTACATCTGAACTGTGAGTAAGGTCCTAACATCTCACGCCCTCACGTGGCTAAGTACACAAACACATTAGTCCTATGTGTTGTGAGATGTGTTGGCTCCTTAAATCTATAGGTATATGATTTCTAAGGTAAGACTTAGGCTAATTTCATAAAAAGAAGCAAAAGTAGAGTACATATATAGAAAAATTTAAATCCTACTCTATTACGCACATACCTAACTTTCGTCTTAATAAACTAAATTCCGGGTAGTGGTTTGGTGAAGATGTCCGCTAGGTTTGATTTGGACTCAACATACTCTAGTTGTATAGTTCCATTAGTTACATGTTCCCTAATGAAGTGGTGTTTAACTTCTATATGTTTTGTCCTAGAATGACATATTGGATTTTTAGTTAAGTTAATTGAACTAATGTTATCTATGTAGGTTTTAATGTTGTTAAAGATTAAGCTAAAGTCTTGGAGAGTGTGCTTCATCCACGTGAGCCGAGAGACACACTCACCCATCGCAACGATTCGCTTCGGTGGTAGATAAGGCAACGCAATGTCGCTTCCTCGCACTAACTTACTAGACTCGAGCCGAGGATTTGACAACAACCACTCGTGCTCTTTCTATCGAGTTTACTACCGCATAGTCGAGTCGGAGTAGCCGATTAGATTAAACTCGGTAGATCTAGGGTACCAAATACCTACGTTTAGCGTGCCCTTTAGATATCTAAGGATACGCTTGACTAGGGTTAGGTGAGACTCCTTGGCACAGTGTTTGTAACCTTGCGCACATACTTACCGCGAATAAAATGTCGTCGGCTCGTTAAGTATAGGAGACTTCTATTGCGCTCCTATAGTATTTTAGGTCAACGGGTTTTCCTTCTACATCTTCGTTTATATTAACATTAGTTGCCATAGGTGTATTGATTATTTTAGCATCTTGCATTCCAAATCGATTTATTAAGTCCTTAGTATATTTTTGTTGATGTAAATATATTCCATCTTTAGTTTGTTTAATTTGTAAACCTAAGAAAAAACTTAACTCTCCCACTAAATTCATTTCAAATTCACTTTCCATAAGTGAGATGAATTCGTTTAGCAGGATCGAGTTGGTAGTTCCAAAAATTATATCATCTACATAGATTTGGGATATAAAGATTTCTTTTCCTACGGTTTTAACGAATAAGGTTGGGTCGACTAAACCTTGGTTGAATCCTTTGGACTTAAGATAGATCGAAAGCCTTTCGTACCAAGCTCTTGGGGCTTGTCTGAGTCCATATAGGGCTTTCTTAAGTCTAAGGACATGGTCGTTTATCTAGATTTTCAATCCGGAGGTTGGTGACGTAAACTTCTTCCTTAATGTATCCATTCAAAAATGCTGACTTGACATCCATTTGAAACAATTTAAAACCTCGATGTGCGATATGCTAACAACATTCGGATGGACTCTAGTCCGCTACGGGCGTAGGTCTCATCGTAATCTAAACCTTCGACTTGACTAAACCCTTTGCGACTAACCTAGCTTTATTTCTAACTACTTCACCTTTATCATCAAGTTTATTTCAAATACCCACCTTGTTCCAATAATTGATTTTTCTTTAGGTGGTGGTACTAATTCTACTTCATTTCTAGTGAATTGAGCTAGCTCTTCTTGCATAGCAATAATCCAATGGATCAAGAAGTGCTTGTTCAATAGTTTTGGGTTCGATTTTGGAAATTAACGAGATTTGACTAAGGTTTCGATATGAAGCTCTAGTTCGAACCCTAAATTTGGATCACCTATAACTTGATTGATAGGATGATTTGTTTGAGTCTTAGTGTGACTGTTAGGGTCATCTATCACTTGGTCGATAGGATGACTTGGGTGAGTTCTAGTTTGACTTAGAGTCATCTATCACTTGGTCGATAGGATGACTTGGGTTAGACGAGATTCAAGTTCAAGATCGTAGTCGGGTTCGCTTATAAGTTGATTTGCTAGTTGGTTTTGTTAAGGATTGAGCGGGTTCGTGTCCTTCGTAAACTATATTAATGGTTTCTTCGACTCTAAGAGTGTCGTGATTGTATACCCTATAAGCTCTCTTGGTGGTTGAGTATCCTAGAAAGGTTCCAGAGAGGTTTTGGATTTGAATTTCCTAGGTAATCCTTAGTGTTTAAGATATGTACCTTGCATCCAAATACCCTAAAGTATTTGATGTTCGGTATTTTATCGTGATAAATCTTCGAGGACTTTTGGTGCCTCTTTACCATAGGATCCTATTTTGGACATAGCAAGCCGTACTAACGGCCTCCCAAAATCTATCTCGGGTAGGTTATACTGCTTAACATTGTCCTAGCGGCTTCTTGTAGGGTTCTATTTTTCCGCTCGACTAACCCATTTTGTTGTGGGGTTCTAGGACATGAAAACTCATGGTGGTATCCGCTTAGGTTACGTAAATCAGAACCTGTGGTTTTCGAATTCACCACCATGATCGCTTCTAAGTCTTTTAATCTTAAGGTTCTTTTGATTTTCGATTAACCTACAAAGATTGATTAGTTGGTCTAGGGTATCATTTTTATGTTTGATAAACCTAACCCAAGTAAATCTAGAATAGTCGTCAATTATGACTAAGCAAAATTGACTACCATTGAGTGACTTAGCTCCAAAATAGATCCATGTGTAGGAGCTCAAGAACACTTTTGGTTCGTTCTTGATTAGTTAATTGATGTTGTGTCCTAGATTGTTTACCTTGTTGACAAGCATTACATATTTTATTATCCAAGTTGTTTAGTTTAGGCAAACCTATAACCAGCCACTGACTCATCTTGTGGACGAGTCTTGGAGTGCAGTGTCCGAGTCTTGCCATAACCAAGATTCCTCTTCTGTCATAAGACACTTGGTTGAGGAGTTGGGTAAATTTATTGTGTAGATGTTGCTACTCCTAGTTCCTTTAAGTATTATTTTAGATGTTGCATTTATTTTGATTACGCATTCATTTTCTAGAAATATGACCTTATAATTGTTATCACACAATTGACTTACACTAAGTAAATTATATTGAAAGTTTTCTACTAATAAGACATTTTGAATTGTAAAGTTAGAGTTGAGCTCAATATCACCTGATCCGATGATTTTGAGCTTGTCGTTATTTCGGCTACCGATCCTTGTCGTTTGAATCGTAACCGAAAATTTGAGTTGATCCTCGTCATGTGTCGGGAGCAACCAGCCCAACATCCATTGATCCTACACATAAGGTAGTTGGATCGGATATTGGAATTACTAAAGGGTTGTTTGTAAGTTTTAAACCTAAATCATCTCACCAATATCTACATGATCAAAACATGTTATTCCTATGTGTTATTGTGAGATGATGACTTTCACTTGATTAATTTTAATGAATTTAAATTAACCAACATTAGGTTAGATTCGATTTAGTCTAAGCTCATCAAGTAATCTTTTCAAGAGATTAGCTTCCAGTGTCGTGGCGAGGCACAGAGGCCTTCTTTGATCGGAACAACGACCACTTCCTTAGACAAAGCTAATTTCAAGAAATTGATAACTCGACTTACTTGAGACTACGCCTTGGTCTAACTAGTTATTTTTGAAAAGAGGCTCCCGAGGCTCAATCTTTTCAGTAGGATTTTAGTTGGTTTATTTTTGAAAAGAGGCTCCCGAGGCTCAATCTTTTCAGGATTTTAGTTGGTTATGAGTCCTATCTAACCATTCTAAAAATAAAGGAAAAACTAAGCATGCAATTTCTAAGACTTAACAAAAATACATTTTGTATTGGCTCCTGGACCATTGAATCGAGTGGGTCTATTCACATAGTGAATTTGGTCCTTGGGAACCCAATACATGTTAGATCCTAAAGTTGAAATCAAAGTGGTCTTAGGGACCCATGCTTGGACATTTTTCTTATGTTGGTTTACTATAGACATATATGACTTATTGGTTGTATTTGAGTTAAACCCGAGTCCGGCCTTGTTGTACACGGCCCTTTGTGATCCAAGTAAGAGGTCAAGTCCCTTGGATCCCAAAGTGAACCTTTCCAACGTGTTCCTAAGGTCTTCGACTTGTTTTTTCAAAAGCGAGTTCTCAACTTCAAGCTTTTCAACTTGAGTTGAGTCCTCCTCTTGAATACGAGTAGTCGAAGAGGTTAGGGAGACCTCATGTTTGAGAAGGTTAACCTCCTCAATTAGGGTCTCGACCTTGGACTCGGACTTAGCTAGTTTCTTATTTAAAAATTTAATTGCACCATACAAAGTATTAAGTAACGACCGACTTACCCTTAATGATTCTTTTGAACCGGATACGGATCCGTGGCTTGTCTTGAATGGAAGCTCATCATCGGATTCGGACTCGGACTCTTCTTCGGTTTCGGAGTCGTGCTCGGTCGGCTTGGCCATTAGAGCTTGGATATCGTCTTCTTCCTCCGACAACTCCTCCCAAGTAGCGTTTAGCGCTTTCTTGGTCTTTGATGCGTTATTCTTTAGCTTTGGGCACTCGGACTTGATGTGACCGAACTCGCTGCACTCATAGCATCTAAAATTAGAAGTATTTGAATTAGGTTTAGGCTTACCTTGAGTTGTTGGTCGTTGCCTCTTGATCATCTTCCAACTAGATTGACTAGTTCGGATTCTATTCAGTCTACTTCCGATTCGACTCGCCTTCTTCCTTCGGGGTGGCTTGCTTGCGGGCTTCTTCTTCTTGGAACCCGCAACTAACGCAATACTCTTCTCGGCCTGGACCACGTTAGTTTGCTCATGTAATTCAAGTTCCGAAAACAATTCGTCTAACCTAATTTTAGAAAGGTCCTTGGAGACCTTGTAGGCATCGACCATGGATGCCCACAAGGTGGTCCTAGGAAACGAGTTAAGAGAATACCTGATAAGGTCGCGATTCTCGACCTTTTGTCCGATGGCATGGAGTTGGTTGACGATGTCTTGGATACGAGCATGTAGTTGAGTTGCGGTCTCGTTTTCCTGCATTTTCAAGTTATACAATTTATTTAAAAGTAAATCTCTTTTACATACCTTCGTGTCGTCGGTGCCTTCGTGTAGTTCCACTAGCTTGGTCCATAAGTCCTTTGCACTAATGAAGGGGCCGACGCGGTTGAGCTCTTCCTTGGACAACCCACATTGCAAGATTTGAGTTGCCTTGGCATCGGCTTCTACTTGTTTTTTCATGGAATTTGACCATTGATCGTAACCCAAAGATTCACCATCTTCATTAATAGGAAGTGTGAAACCGGTTTGGATTACGATCCACATCTCGATTTGGGTTTTAAGAAAGCATTCCATCCGACCCTTCCAATAACGAAAGTCATTACTGCTGTAAAACGGGGTCGCGGTGCTAAACCCTTCGAGATGGGCCATTTAAAAACAAGAAGAAGAACGATTTAAAAGAATCTTGCAAAACACACACGAAAGAATATTCCAAGACTTTCGCCTTGGATTAGTAGTCGGAAGTAAAAAGATATATAAAATGTAACTTGCAAAAGAAATAAACAATCAAATGCGAATATCGCTGAAGTTCCGGAGGACAACCTTACTCGGATCTAACCCAAGGACAACCTTATCCGGATCCTAAAGCCTCTAATGCAATTCTATATGTAGGAGAAGATAAGCAAGTGAAATAATTATACGAAAACAGAAATAAATAAATAAAAATCTGTAAAAAAAACAAAGCTAGATTGGTGGTTTCACGAATCTTAGCGCCTACTCGATACCAATTGTTGGATCGAAAGTGTCGCCTAGAGGGGGGTGAATAGCGATACGATGTCGTTAAAAACTTTTGCAATAAGTAAAAGCAAGTAGAGTGCACATGAAATATAAAGTAGACAAGATATTTTTACGTGGTTCACAATCTTTCGATTGCTAATCCACGGCCCTAGTGATCCTTGATCACGCACGGAGGGCAATTCACTAAAACCACTCCTCCTCGTTGGAGGTAGGAGCAACGATTACAAAGAAATCAAGGCAAAGGACACTCCCCTTTCCTTGTTACGATTAAAGCACAAAGACAATTTAAAGAAGTAGAACTTAAATAAAATACCGACAACTCTTATAAGTAGAAGATGTAGCTTCTGTTGTCGCGCACTTCGTCAGAGCAAATGAGTAGTAGTAGCGGCAAGCTACGCTCTTGATGTCTTGTTATTTGCTTGGCTTGAACATGTCTATTTATGGATATTGATCTATGAATTTAGACATAGGTAGTGTCCAAGGTGAGGTTCTTATCCCCAAGACTTGTTCATCCACATCCTTTGCGCCAACTCAAGGATGAGGTGTTTCATCCAACCACCTTGTGCCACCTCCAACCTCCTTGTCGCCAACTCAAGGATGAGGTGTTTCATCCAACCACCTTGTGCCACCTCCAACCTCCTTGGGCGCCAACTTGAGGATGAGGTGTTTCATCCAACCACCTTGTGCCACCTCCAACCTCCTTGGGCGCCAACTTGAGGATGAGGTGTTTCATCCAACCACCTTGTGCCACCTCCAACCTCCTTGGGCGCCAACTTGTTGGAGCCATTCAACTTGTGCCACATCATGGGAGCCAACCATCTTGTGCCAACTCACCTTATTTTGGGCGTCCACCACAAGGAAGCTTGGTGATGGTTTGGATGTCCACCTTGATGCCACATCACCCTTTGTACCAAAACACGAGTCAAGTCCAAATTCACCCCCTTGAAATTGAGCTCTTCTCGAGGTCGAACTTGACTAGCAGTTGACTGTAGTCAAAGGGTTTTGGACTGCAGTACAAGTTAGCTTAAAATATAAAGTACGATGGTTCTAACCATCTGATCTCGACCTAGACCTTCCATTGGAGGTATTGGGTCGGATCTATGCTTAACGACCTTGCTTCGCTTTCACACGAGCTTACCTTGTAGCCTCGCTTCCGGTCTTCACCCGAGTACCTCGGCTTCCTCCGAAGTCCCTCTGGCGTTGCCCGAACACCTCGGTTCCCACCGGGTGTCGCAGACCTTCCGCTCAACTTTAGCATTTCTGCACACTTAATTGAGCTCGTAAGATAACAAATATACCCTTAACTATTGAGCCTTTTGCCATAATCAAAATACCGGTTCGACTTTGGTGCCCACTGCACCAACAGGTAGTAGTAGATGACTATACTAGATATACTTGGACTTTCTTTCTCAAACATAAGGATGAAACACTAGAAATTTTTATTTCTTTTTGTAGAAGACTTGAGAATGAGAAAAATGCAACAATTAAAACAATTAGAAGTAATCATGGAGGAGAATTTTAAAACATGAGGTTTAAGGATTCTTGTCTAGAAAAAGGGTACAAACACGAATTCTCCACTCCTAGGACACCACAACAAAATGATGTGGTAGAGAGGAAGAATAGAGTCATACAAGAAGAAGCTGCGAGGAGTATGCTAAATGAGTATGATATTCCTAATTATTGTGAGCTGAGGCTATTAATACTACATGTTATGTTCAAAAAAGAGTTTTGATACATAGATTCTTAGAAAAAATGTCTCATGAATTATGGTTTGGAAAACCACCAACAATCAAACACCTTAGGGTATTTGGTTGCAAGGTGTTCATTTTAAACACTAAGGATCATCTAGGGAAATTCACCGCTAAAGCGGATGAAGGTATCCTTGTAGGATATTCCCTCACAATTAAGGCTTATCGAGTGTATAACAAAAAAACAAATTTAATGGAGGAATCATTAAATGTAGTTTTTGAAGAAAGTAAAACACAAATTTATTCTAAGGTATAAAGCGATGAAGTTCTGTTCAAACTCAAGAAATTGAGTTTTAATGAGAACACAAATGTAGGGGGAGTTAGATTTGACTCCGATAATGAAATACCTAGGTCAGAAGGGTCATCACTTGAGCTTGTGCCAAATTGTGAGGTTCAAGAAACATCTCAAGTACCAAGATCCACTAGAATGGTCTTTAGTCATCACATAGACCAAGTTGTTGGAGACATCCATCATGGGGTGAGGACTAGATCATTCCTTAGGAATGAAGTGAATCAAGTAGCATTAATCTCTGAAGTTGAACTGAAAGTAATTGATGAAGCTTTGCTTGATCCGGACTGGATCATAGCAATGCAAGATGAATTGGGATAATTTGAGAGAAATCATGTTTGGGATTTAGTCCCAAGACCTGATCAAGCTACTATAATTGGCATAAATTGGGTATTTAAGAATAAAATGAATGATAAGGGAGATATTGAAAAAAATAAGGCTATGTTGTTTGCCAAAGGTTACAATCAAATTGAGGGATTGGATTATGATGAGACGTACGCACCCATAGCTAGATTAGAGTCCATAAGACATATGCTAGCATTTAGAGCATAAAAGGGCTTCAAATTATATCAAATGGATGTAAAGTCTACATTTTTGAATGGTCTTATTAAGGAGGAAGTCTATGTTGAGCAATTGTCGGGGTTTGAAAATTCTTAATTTCCATATTGATAAATACGACCTCAAATCTCACGACGGAGACCATCGAGGACTCGAAGTGCATGCTCGCGCTCAACGCCCGCAAGTGCACGGATGTCATCAAGTAATAAAGAATATCAATCCCACAGGAACTGAGATTTTGTGTATCAGTTTGTCTAGTGGATGTGTTTTTTTTCGGATTGGTAATCCCAGGGTTCACGAATGAGAAATTGTTGGTGTTCCGAACTCAGTACAGTGTCACATGGAAGAAGAGAAAAGTTGCTACGAGGATTTGGATTGGATTCTAGGACTTCGATTTCGTTTGTGTGTCACAGAACATGCTATCAATTGAATGTATCTAGATTATCTAGCTAGGGTTTTGTGGAAAGGACATCATACACTATGGTACGAGGATGCCGAATCGATCCCTGCAATGAGCTGGAAACGAGACACATTACCGACTCTATCACATCCTTCTATCCACAGTTGCAGGTGATGAAGCCAACCTCTTGGATCCTCCTAATATCCCCTAAATCTTAGATACGAGGACTATCACTCCTCATATCGTCTACGCACAGAAGAGATGAAAACCAAAACACAAAGGTATAGATCTAAACAATCATTCAACTACAAATACGATTTCAAGAACAGAAACATATTTGTAATAGCAATGTTCTATTCAACACAAACTACTCCCTAATCTTAGAGTTGGAAAATACACTCCATGAATATGAGAAGAGAGTCACAATATATTATAGAATTCATGAGTATAATGATAAACGTGCAAGAAATATGAATTACAATGTAATTGTGGGTCTTCCCTCTAGCATTGTGGTACAGATCTTGATCCTCGAGTTGCCCTCTCCTTACTCGGTGCGAGTTCCTGAAGCTTTTTAGGGCTTCAGAGTGCCATCTCGGCCGGCGTGCCTCCTCTAGGGTTTGGGGTGTAACTTTCATTATATAGACATCACGCCAGATCGCTACGAAATCTGGAAAAAACCCTGGTTGCATCAAATTGTTTGGCCGCCACACAACCGTGTAAAAACACACGACCTAGCTGTGTGTCAGGCTATGGTGGTCGTTTTCGTCTTCTGAACAAGGCGTGTGTAGGCACACACCCTGGCCATGTTCCCTTTTGCGTCCAGCTGCCAAATGTCTTCGTTTTGCTCCAGAAGTGCACCTTTATCCCCACGAAACACTATCCTACACACAAAAGTATACAGAGCACATCTCCTAACCAAAAAATAGGAAATGCATAAAAAAAAAAAGTAAAATATGCATGAAACCAACATAAAATGAGATGAGATGTTAGCGAAAACTACTGTTAAAACCCTATATGTTTTGCTCAAATCAATTTCCCCTTACTTAGATCTTTGTTTGTCCTCAAGCAAATCTCAGTTCCATGAAATTTTAAAAATGTATTGTTCCATACTTAGCATGTTAACAAGATTTATCAAGTGGTATTTGCAATCAAAGCAAAATATATATGTTCTAGAAATTCACTAAGTTAGCTCCTCGTGCTCGTGCTAAGCGAATCTTCTTAGGGGATACTCATTCCATGGTAAGTTAAATCGTCATCCTATAGCTTTGCTAAGGTCTCCGGCTCTTAGGCACTTACCTGCCCATTGCGAGGTTCGTTCCCTAGTTCTAGCACAAAGTCTCAAAGGCGTGCTCAGTATTGAGAGAATTTGATAAGTGTTTCCTCAGTAACCTAACTCTATCTCAAAGGGGCATTTAACCATTTTCATTCACGACAACTGTTTTTTTATCTCTCATAATCTCTTTTTCTTTTTTCTTTTCTTTTTCATCTCTCTCTCTCTCTCTCTTCTTTTCTTTTCTCTCTTTTATTTCTCGGCTCAATGGGATTTTGATTTTTCCGAATGGGATTATACAATCTGAGCATCTTTAGTAACTAAAATGCTAAACTTAGGGTCCCCTGTGGATTCCAAAGTACTAGACTACTGAGATGAATCATAACTAGGTATGTACTAGACTCTCTCTTTCAGAATGTTTGACATGTGTTGGTGTAAAAATAAAAGCTAACCAGAGTAAGTATATAACATTCATTAGAGAAAATAAAATAAAATACCATGAGATAAATAAAGTTAAGCAACCTATAAGAACAACTCATGAAAGTAACTATAAAAATACTACTAAGACAACTTAAAGATAGCCAAGACTAAGTACAACAAGAAACTAAACACAACATACATGAATGCTAACTAAAATGCATACATTAGGAAAGAAACCACTCCTAGAAACAAAACAAAACTTAGGGTCCCCCCCAGACTTAAGTGAAGCATACCTCTAGTATAGTGGACGAGGTTGAAAGTCGGGTAGCCTCGGCATCTCTGGATCCTGGGAGAATCTGCTGTTGAGCTGCTGATGCCACATGTACATGTCGTTGATCTGAGGGCTGGTTGATGCAGCGGCTACTCGGTGCTCCTCCTCTCTAGCCCACTATGGCTGCTGACCTTACATATGTCGTCGCATCTCTTGGTGGTAGGAAGCCTCCGCCTGGCAATGGGTAGCCTCCTCTTGGAAGTAGATGCAGGCCTCATAGTAGAACTCCTCGGCGTGCTAGAAGTGCTCTCGGAAGCCCTAAAACTCTGCCTGTGTGCAGGTGCTCTGCTCCTCCCATCGCTGCCTCTGTGTCTGCTGCTCGGTATATATGTCATCGAGGCACGATCAGAACTTTAAAAAATCATAGGCAGATGTACCTGCATCCTGCTCAAAAGTATAAAAAGGTGGTGGTGCAGGTGCAGGCTCATGTCGACGTGGACCAGGTGGGCTCCTATGCATGTGTGGACTGGAGAGAACGTGATGCAAAGGGGGAGAGATGGGCACCGATGTGGATGATCCCTCATTTGGCGGGGACTCGACTATCAGGTCTAAGCGCTAGTTGGCACGTGTGGTGATGGTTGTACAATCAGGGTCGGGGAGCCTAAGGGTCGTCAGGTTTTCCCTTACAAAGAATAAAGAGTGTCCCTCTCTTATAATCATCTTCATGGTCATACACACTCCCAGGTCGATCATAGGGATCCCCTCTATACAATCTAGTACAGTGTAGTCATACCCCATCCTATGGCAAATGTGGGTAAGCAAGCCCCCCACATTCATCTCTCCTCTCGCTGCATTGCCCATTTTCACAAAGTGTCTAATGAAATGGGACCCTGCATCAATGCTACTCTTTTCTTGTAGCATGTTCCATAGGCAAAGCAGCTCGCTAGCTCTCACTACACCGTCACTCTCTCCACAACTAAAAATAGTACTTGCATGATTCGGTGGAGGTATCAGAAAATGGGGTTTTGGAAGCGTGATGCTTTGGCCCTCGAAGGGTCATAAGTGTGCTCTCCTGTCAATTCTGTCCAAAAGATTTGAGAGTTAAACCCAATAGGACTTCGTCTCTCTCCCCCACTCGACAAGCCAAAGCTTGAGTTCCATTAGTGTAGTGTCCATTCATGTTCAATGTTATATATCCTAAAGGAAATCCGACCCTCTTCACTCTCTCTACCCATTAAAACTTCAGCTTCTAACGAACTTAAAAATTCCAAAACTACCCAAGGGTAGGATGGGTGTCTTATCCCCATTATCTCTTCCTACCCTATTTTTACAAATAGGGCTTGAATGTCACCGAACAACCCTAAGGACTGTCTAGTAAATCTTCATCAAGATACCTAGTTGCAATGATTTTTCGAGTATAAACCATGTTATATCTATCCTTATGCTCATTGTTGCGAAAAAGAAGGGTTGGAAGAGCGTTACCCTCCTCCGGAGCTTGAGTGGCATCGGTTCTCCTTGCTCGTCGCTCTGAAGCACCGGATCGAGATACCACTTGCTTGGTCCTCCTCATCCTTGCTTCATTTGGATTTTTTGAAGGTTGGAAAATCTTCTAGGTCATGGAGACAAAGGATCCACATGGCTAGGACAAGAAAAATCGAATCACATGGTGCATTTGGGCCGAGAAGGCACTGCGTGCCCTTTTTATCCTCGCACAACATGGCTGTGTGAAAACACACGGTACGACCATGTGCGCCTCCGGTTGGTCAGGCATGGCCATGGTAAAATACATGGCCAGGCCGTGAGTCCTCTATTTCCCTCTTTTTGTGCACAACGGTATGAATTTTATCACACACTTCGCCGTGTAAGATAAAAATTGATTTTATTCTTAACTAGCAAATTCTTTCTGTTCCTAATGCTAAACAAATTGGAAATCAAAGTTTAAATTAATCAAATGAATGTAATACAATCAAAAGGAAACCTAAAAAAACTAAACTTGGGTTGCCTTCCAAGAAGTTCTTTGTTTATGGTCGTTTATCTCGACAACACTCCATTCAACTTGGGTTTGGAGGTTTTGTGAACCTCCATTCATCCGTCTCGGTGTCTAAATTTTGTGGCTTTGGCTTTATCCTACTAAAAGAAAAGTCATCTAGATAAAGAGCTCTAGACTCTGATAGGTTGAAGAGGATGATCTTCCCATCTACCTCTAAGGAGATCTAGTGTGCCTTTACATCTATGCATGCCCCCGCAGTTGCCACCAGATAGGGCCTTACCAAGATGATGGGATTCTGGGTGTCTGGTCCTGTGTCAAGTATAATAAAATTTGTATGTATCACAAAGTTCTCGACAACCATAGGCACATATGTTAACATGCCGACGGGTTCCTTGACTCAGTCATCCCCCATACAAATACCAAGGTTTGTTGGTTGGAGCCCATTCAGTCCCATCTTCAAGTAGTATGCATAGGGCATCACACTTAGTGATGACCCTAAGTCGCACAACGCTTCATCGAAGCTTTCCCCATAAATCGAGAAGGGGATAACAAATTCACCAAGGTCCTCAAGCCAGAGAGGAATTTTATCTTCAATTTTAGCTTGGTAGGGTGGAAATCATGGTTGCACACCCCTTGGCGAATCTGTTTCACTGTGCTACTCTCTCGTTGCACACTCCTTCCTCCTTAGCTTGACTCGTCTCGGGTAATGATGAAGAATTATCCATAGGTTGCGACACGTTTGGGCTATCTGGGCCACTTGTGTCTCCAACATCCTTGTGTGACTTGCAAGACTGTCAATAGTGGCCTTCAAGTCTCCGAGTGACTGCGTTGTTTTCTGATGTTGGCGACGAAACTCTTTATTGGCCTTCGTTTGACAAGTAATGAAGTCATCCATCATCAATTCTAACCTAGACTTCTATTGTCACTACTGGCCATTGCCCTGCTGCTACCCATATCTTTTGATGGGTCTAAGTTCACCGAGTTATTCCGATAGGAAAAGTTTGGGTGGTTCTTCCATCCAGGCTGGTAAGTACTGGAGAATGGGTTATTGGGCCTTTGATTGTAGTCCCCAACCGCATCGCAATGCTTAATCTGCTCTTCTAAGCCACCTAACCCTCCATAGAAGTCCTCCCAATACGCTGCTTCTCCTTCTCCAAAGCCAATGGTCGCACATGCAGATGCAGAATTTATAGAGTCAAATCATCTGCTAGGCGCGTTCATTCTCGCTGCTAGGTGGTCCACGGTGTTGACAGCATACCGTCTCGCTGCAGGAGCTGGGTGACTACGTTGGGAAGCCCATTAATGGTGGTTCTTGGCCACCTCTTCTATCAACTCCTCTGCTTCCTCGATAGTCTTGTTTATAAGTGCTCCTCCTGCAGCAGAATCGAGGGACATTTTTGTGGTGCACGTCATCCCATTGTAGAAGATGTGGATCACCAACTACCTTTTATGTCCATGGTGGGGGCATTGGTAAAGTAGCCCTTTGTAGTGATCCTAAGCTTCAAATAGGGACTCCCCCTTCTTCCGACGGAAGCTTGTTATTAGATGGTGCATGTGAGTAATTTTTCTTGGCAGGAAGTATTTGTTCAAGAACTACTGTTCACATTGATCCCATGTAGTAATGCTTCCCGAAGGCAGGGAGTGAAGCCATGCCTTAGCCTTATCCCACAATGAGAACGGGAATAGGCTCAGGTGGATCACGTCTGCAGGGACTCCATTAATCTTCATCGTCCAGCAGATTTCCAAGAATGACTCCATGTTCCAGTTCGGGTCTTCAGTCGTATCTCCCCCGAATTGACTCTGCTGGACCATATGTATGAGTGTTGGCTTCAGTTCAAAGTTGTTTGCCGAAATGGATGGTCCAGTTATACTCGGCCTAAATCACAAGCACTAGGGGCTACGTAATCCCGCAATGGTCGGCTACCTATATTCACTTCAATTGCAGCTTGGTCCTCCGTCCTCTTTTGTCCGCCTTTCCAACGATGATAGGTTCGTTCGATTTCTAAATCGATCGGAATCAGGCCTTCCGATCCTAAGCATCTAAGCATACGATGAACCGAGCCACAAAATTAGGAGTATTAACCTAAGGTTTAGAAATAGGAAATAAACTAATCTAGCTAACTAAATCGAAGAGAAAATAAAAAAATAAAAGTAGAGATTCAATGCTAAAATAAAATAAAAACTAAATCTAGATATGGAAAATCTAAAAATTCAAATAAAATAAAAAAAATAAAAATAAGCAAGTAAATAAATCTAACCTAAGTCCGATGCAACTATCCACTTTGTTGATTCGATATCGAATCAATCAGTCCCCGACAACATGCCAAAAACTTGATGCATGCAAACGCGACCTCAACTCTTGCGACGGAGATCATCGAGGACGCAAAGTGCAGGCTCGTGCTCAATGCTCGCAAGTGCACAGATGTCGTTAAGTAATAAAGAATATTGATCACACAGGGACTGAAATTTCGTGTATCGGTTTGTCCAGTGGATGTGTTGTTGTTCAGATTGGTAATCTCAGGGTTCACGAATGAGAGGTCGTCGGTGGTCCAAACTCAGTACGGTGTCACACGGAAGAAGGGAAAAGTAACTACGAGGATATGGATTGGATTCTAGGACTTCAGTTTCGTTTGTGTGTTGCAGAACATGCAATCAATTGAATGTATCCAGATTTTCTAGCTAGGGTTTTGTGGAAAAGACATCATACACTATGGAACTAGGATGACAAATTGATCCTTGCGACGAGCCAGAAACGAGACACATTACCGACTCTATCGCATCATTCTACCCATAGTTGCAGGTGATGAGGCCAACCTCTAGATTCCTCATAATATCCCCTAAATCTTAGATATGGGGATTGTCACTCCTCGTATCGTCTACACACAGAAGATATAAAACCAAAAACACAAAGCTATAGATCTAAATAATCATTCAACTACAAATATGATTTCAAGAACGGAAACATATTTGAAATAGCAATGTTCTACTCAACATAAACTACTCCCTAATCCAAGAATTTAAGAATCTACCACATGAATATGAGAAGAGAGTCACAATACATTATAGAATTCATGAGTATAATGATAAATGTGCAAGATCTACAATTACAATGTATTTGAACCTCTTCCTTTTGGCATTGTGGTGCAGATCTTGATCCTCGAGTAGCCCTCTCCTTCCTCGATGTGAGTTCCTGAAGCTTTTTAGGGCTTCAGAATGCCACCCCAGCCTGCGTACCTCCCCTAGGGTTTGGGGCGTATCTTTCCTTATATAGACATCACGTCAGATAGCTGCAAAATCTGGAAAAAATCTTGGTTGTGTCAAATCGCTTGGCCACCACACGCCCGTGTGAAAATACACGGCTTAGTTGTATGTCAAGCTGTGGCATCCATTTTTTCCTTCTAAACATGGTCGTGTGTTGGCACACGCCCTGGCCGTGTTCCCTTTTGAGTCTAGCTACCAAATGTCTTGGTTTTGCTCCGAAAGTGCACCGTTATCCCAACGAAATGCTATCCTGCACACAAAAGTATACAGATCATATCTCCGAAATAGAAAATAAGGAATGCATAGAAAACAAAGTAAAATATGCATGAAACCAACATAAAATGAGATGAGATGTGAGCGAAAACTACTCCTAAAACCTTATATTTTTTGTTCACATCACAAATCACGTGTATAAGCTTAAGAAGGTTCACAAGCACCTCGTGCTTGGTACGAAAGGTTGTCAACCTTCCTAGTTGAAATGGGTTTTAGGAGAGGTCAAATTGATCCCACACTATTTCTGAAAAGAAATGGTGAAGATAAATTTGTAGCTTAAATTTATGTTGATCACATAATTTGTGGCTCAAACAATAGAGATTACCTCAATGAATTCATGGATCACATGGAGAGTGTGTTTGAAATGAGTCTAGTAGGAGAATTGAGATTTTTCCTTAGACTACAAATCAAACAAACCAAAGAAGGAATTCATATCTATCAATCCAAATATGCCATTGAATTGCTAAAAAGATTCAACATGGAAAATGTAAAAGAGGTTGTCACCCCAATGGCACAAAACACTCATTTAGATAGTGATGTAGATGGAAAATCTATTGATTTGAAACATTATAGGAGTGCCATAGGTAGTCTTTTATATCTTATAGCGAGTAGATGATGCATTTGAACGCGGCCTCAAATCTCATGACGAAGACTGTCGAGGACTCGAATCGCGTACTCACACTCAACGCCTGCAAGTGCACGGGTGTCATTAAGTAATAAAGATTTATCGATCCCACAGGGACTGAGATTCGAGTATCGATCTATTCGGTGGACGTTATTGTTTGAAAATCGATTCTAATGGTTGTGGTTTAGAGGGGCCTCGACGGTCCTAACTCTAGTACGGTGTCATACGGAGGAAGAGAAGGGACGCTACGAGTTTTTGAATGGATTATAGGATTTCGATTTCGTTTGTGTGTCGCAGAACACTTTTTAAATTGGGTTTTGTCTAAATTTCTAGCTACAGTTTTGTGGAAAGGACATAATACACTCCGCCGATGAGCCTTCACATCTATTGGAAGCTACCTTTGCTATACCAGGTCAACCCCTGTGTAACGCCCGTAAAATTCCTAGCAATTTTACAGAAATTTTTGGCTTGATGATCATGGGCTTTATGTGGGCCTTTTCAAAAATAAAAGAAAATAAGCCAAAAAGGGTGCAAGGCCTAGGAATTGAACCCCAAACCTCTAGAGATAGCCAAGCCTAATAGATGCACCCCCTAACCAGAAGACCAATAGGATTACATGATTAAGGAAGAGGGGGAAACTATAGATAAGTGGGACTAGGAGTAAATGAAGAGGCATGGAAAAGAAAAGAGGAACTTCTCTTCCTCCCCCCCCCCTTTATAAAGAAGAGGGAAGGTTGGATTTGGTCACTTCCACTCATTTTCTTCTTCTCCTCACCAAAATTCTAGCCCTTCTCCACCTTTGGCCGAAACTCCTCCAAGCAAGAAGCAAGGGCTAGGGTTTGTGTTAGGTCATCTTCTTCACACTACAAGCAAAGCGAAGGATCTAAGTATCCCTCACCTGCATACGAGTAGTTGCGATTGAATGTTTGAACAACTGTATGTTATATTCTACAAGCATGTTTTAGTTTACCAATGAAGTTGAAATCTATGTTTAGGAAGGATATGATGATGCTAAGATGGGAAAAGAGGGTTGGTTAAAAAGCTAACCCTAGTTGAGCCCTTATGTGTTTCGGCCACCCTAGGAAATTAGGGTTAGGGTTTCATGAATGCCATGTTTTAATTGCTATATGATGTAGTTAGGGTTTAAAAAGGGATTAGGTCAAAGTTAACCTAGGAAACCCTATGGACCATTCGGCCAACATGGGTTTTTGGTGTTTTTGTTGAAGTTTATATCTTGCTTTACTTGCAAATGATGATGATAGCATGTTAGAGGGATTAGGATAAAGATCTAACCCCAAAGGTCTCCATGAACTATTCGGCCAAGTCATGGACTAGGGTCTAAATGAAGCTCCATGTTATGTTTATGCTATGTTCTATAACTAGATGATGATGTTAGGGTTTTAAGTGGATTAGAACAAAAGCTAACCCTAATGAACCCTAAAGACCTATTAAAACCCTACTTTTAGGGTTTCAATGAAGTTCCATGCCATGTTTTTGTAACTAGATGATGATGTTAGGGGTTAAAGTGGATTAGGACAAAAGCTAACCCTAATGAACCCTAAGAACCATTCGGCCAATATGGATCTTGGTGTTTTATTGAAGTTTTATAGCTTGTTTTACTTGTAAGTAATGATGTTAACATGTTAGGGGGGTTGAGGTTAAAGATCTAAACCCTAAAAAGCCTATAAGGGCCATTCGGCCACCTTTGGTCTTTTAGGTTACAATGAAGTTCACACCATGAATTTTATGGAATTTGTATGCCTATGTATGTTACTTGAATTAGGTTAAAGGTCTAAACCCTAAAAAGCCTATAAGGGCCATTCGACCACCTTTGATCTCCTTAGGTTAAAATGAAGTTCATACCATGAAGTATGCTATGCTATGTTAATGAAATAAGCTATGTTGTTATGAAATGAAGTATGCTATGCTATGTTAATGAAATGAAGCATGATGTGTATGAAATGAAGTATGCTATGCTATGTTAATAAAATAAGCTATGTTGTTATGAAATGAAGTATGCTATGCTATGTGAATGAAATGAAGCATGATGTATTATGAAATGAAGTATGCTATGCTATGTTAAAGAAATAAGCTATGTTGTAAAATAAGCATATAAGTATTTTACTTTCTGCATGGCTTGTACCAAGACCTTAACAAGGTCCAAAGAAGGGATGGGCTCCTAAGATTCCCTAGGTCGATGGAATAAGACTCGGGCCTAGGATGGGCTTCTATGTATGATTGCCCCTAGGTCGATGGAATAAGATTCGGGCCTAGTACGGGATGGGCTCCAAGATGCCTTAGGTCGATGGAGTAAGACTCGGGCCTAGGATGGGCTTCTACGCTATGACGATTGCCCCTAGGTCGATGGAATAAAACTCGGGCCTAGGAACCTATTAGGTTCGAGACTTGCTACCTCGGGCCTATTTAGGGATGCGCGCTATGATAATGAAGAAGTGGTACAATGCCGGGCCCAAATATGTTGAGATCTATATTTACGTACCTAACATATATGTTTTCAAAAGCATCTTGCATATGTTTGCATGTTAATGTTTAAGTTACATGTTATGTTAGATGATATGCCATGATTGTTAAGTTACATGTTATGTTAGATAATACGCCATAATATTTAAGTTACGTGTTATGCTAGATGATATGCCATAATGTTTAAGTTACATGTTATGTTAGATGATATGCCATGATTGTTAAGTTACATGTTATGTTAGATGATATGCCAAAATGTTTACGTTACATGTTATGTTAGATAATACGCCATAATATTTAAGTTACATGTTATGTTAGATGATATGCCATGATTGTTAAGTTACATGTTATGTTAGATGATATGCCATAATGTTTACGTTACATGTTATGTTAGATAATACGCCATAATATTTAAGTTACATGTTATGTTAGATGATATGCCATGATTGTTAAGTTACATGTTATGTTAGATGATATGCCATGATTGTTAAGTTACATGTTATGTTAGATGATATGCCATGATTGTTTACGTTACATGTTATGTTAGATAATATGCCATAATATTTAAGTTACGTGTTATGCTAGATGATATGCCATAATGTTTAAGTTACATGTTATGTTAGATGATATGCCATGATTGTTTAAGTTACGTGTTATGTTAGATGATATGCCATGATTGTTAAGTTACATGTTATGTTAGATGATATGCCATGATTGTTAAGTTACATGTTATGTTAGATGATATGCCATGATTGTTAAGTTACATGTTATGTTAGATGATATGCCATAATGTTTAAGTTACCTGTTATGCTAGATGATATGCCATAATGTTTAAGTTACCTGTTATGTTAGATGATATGTCATGATGTATAAGTTACATGTTATGTTCGATGGCACGCTATGATGTCAGGTTACTAAGTTACATATGATGCCATGTATGTTACGTTTATGTTGCTTAAGCTACAAGTTAAGTTGATGATGCCATGTATGTTACATGATATATTGATTATATGTTATAAATGCCACAAGTCATGATCAATGATGATGTATGGTTTTTGTGAGTAGGATAGGATCTTACTAAGCCTATGTGCTTATAGTTTATCTTTCCCTCGTACTGCAGATAAAGGTAAGGGATGGATAAACTAAAGGGAACAGCAGGAGGGGTCAATGTGTGTGGTAGTGGCATGTTGGAGGAGATCCGTTAAGTCTACTTATACATGTATTATCTATAATGATGATGTCTATGGATGTCTTTACTTATGTCTCCCTATGACGATGATGTTATGAACCTACTAAGCCTTAAGTATCTATATATATATATGATGCATGCTTTATGTTGATAAGAAGAAGTAAAGAAGAAGTAAGAAGAAGTATCTATGCATGCTATGCTATGAAACATACTCTATGTTAAGAAGAAGTGTTAATGCATATTTATGTTTAAAAGAAAAAAAAAAGTATTTAGGTCTTAAGTCTTCCGCTGTAAGAAATAAGAAGTATATGTATAAAGTCTTCCGCTGTATGAAATGTATATGTACGGTCACACACGCTCGCCTCTCCGGACATTTAGGGTCCCGGGAAGGGCGGGCGTGACAGGTTGGTATCAGAGCGGATCTGCCTTTCCACTACACACACATCAAGCTCCAAATCCTGCTGCTCCAAGTAAGAATTCAATGTCTATACTCTAAATTTTGTTAATTTTGACCATGCATGATATGAAATGTCTTTAGATTATTTAGTTCATGTATAATATAAAATGCCTCTAGCTTATTTATAAAATGCCTTTCCCTTATGCTTGATTCATGTATGATAGGAAATGCTTCTAGCTTAAACATGCACGAAAATATGTATGATACCCTTATGATTGTTCATGTATGATATAAAATACCTTAATCTTAAACTATGCATGAGAACATGAATGATGCCTTAAGCTTAAAATGACTTTATGCTAGCTTTTAGTTTAACCATGCATAGACAAATGAACGATAAACTTATACTAGCCTTACTCTAATAGATGAAGATAACCATGGCTGGAAGATGTAGTAATAGGGTCGATGAGATAGTAATATATGGAAGACGTAGTGATAGGGTTGATAAGATAGTAATATATGGAAGACGTAGTAATAGATTCGATGAGACAGTACCCCCACCTGCTCTTATGCATGTGGTTACTGAACTCCAGTACTGTTGGTGAGGAAGAAAGACTGGTCTATACAAATGTGCATAGACTACTGAGCGCTAAATAATGTGACGATCAAGAATAGGTACCCTTTACCACGGATTGACGACCTGTTCGACCAGTTAAAGGGTGCCACCGTCTTCTCTCAGATTGATCTGAGGTCTGGCTATCATCAAGTGAAAGTGAAACTAGATGATATACTGAAGACGGCTTTCCGAACAAGATACGGACGTTATGAGCTCGTAGTTATGCCTTTCGGAGTGATGAATGCACCTGCTATGATCTGCTGAATCGGATTCTTCAGGAAAAGTAGTTGTATGCAAAGTTCTCCAAATGCGAGCTCTGGCTCGAGCAAGTATCATTTTTGGGTCACGTGATATCCAAACACGGAGTGATGGTGGACCCAATGAAGATTGAAGCCGTGAGTAATTGGAACCGACCAAGGAATGCCCGCGAGGTCAGAAGCTTTCTCGGGCTAGCAAGCTACTACCGGAAGTTTGTAGAGAACTTCTCCAGGATTGTCGCCCCTATGACAGTCCTCACCAGAAAGGACAAGAAATATGAGTGGACGGACGCCTGCGAGAGGAGTTTCACAGAGTTGAAAAGGAGACTGACCAGCGCTCCAATTCTTGCTCTTCCGGACAGTAACGAAGGCTTCGACATGTACAGTGACGCTTCCAAGTTGGGACTCGGAGCTGTACTTATGCAGAATGGCAAGGTCATTGCCTACGCCTCTAGGCAACTCAAGGAACACGAAAGGAATTATCCCACCCACGATTTAGAGCTAGCGGCCGTGGTCTTTGCTCTCAAAACATGGAGGCATTACCTATATGGAGCTCGTGTAGGATTTATACTGCACCATCGTAGTCTGAAATATTTCTTCACGAAGGACCTGAATATGAGACAGCGCAGATGGCTCGAGCTCGTCAAGGATTATGACTGCGAGATTCTCTACCATCCGGGGAAAGCTAACAAGGTGGCTGATGCACTCAGCAGGAAGTCCGACGCCACCTTGATGTCCCTATTAGTGCTATCTCGGCCCTTAGAAAAGAGATTATGCGTTACGGGGTTGAAATCATTTCGGACAGCTCGACCATGACGATAGCAGCGACGTGCTCGATGATATCGAAAAACAAGCCCGTGACCCAAGCCTTGGAGGATCAAGCAAGAGGTCTTAGAATGAAAGGGCGATGGGTTAGGATCTCACGATAGTGGAGTACTCTACCTCGAGGATCGCTTGTGTATTCCCGACAATCCGTAATCATGGAGGAGATATTTGAGGAAGCTCACAAAACTCCTATGCGATGCATCCTCGAACCACCAAGATGTACCAAGACCTTAAACGAAAGTTACGTGGTTCGAATGAAAAGAGATGTGGCTCAAGATGTCAAGATTGCTGACTCGCCAAAGGGTTAAGGCAGAGCACCAAAGACCTGGAGGAACACTGCAGCCGATCCAGATTCCAGAATGGAAATGGGAGGACATTTCTATGGATTTCATCTCAGGATTGCCCAAGACAACAAACGGTCACGATGCTATATGGGTAATTGTAGACATATTGACTAAGTCCGCCCATTTCTTAGCAATCAAGATGACCTATTCGACGGAGCAACTGGCTCAGTTATATGCTAAGGAAATTATCAGACTACATGGAATTCCTAAGACCATCATTTCTGACAGAGATGGTCGCTTTATCTCCCATTTCTGGGAATGCGTCCAGAAGGCCTTAGGCACAAAGCTATTGTTCAGTACTGCCTTCCATCCCCAGACGGACGGACAGACCGAAAGAGTAAATCAAGTACTGGAAGATATGTTAAGAGCTGCATGGATTTCAAAGGTAGGTGTGTCGATACTTATGTTTGGCAGAATTCGCCTACAATAATAGCTACCAAGCTACTATCGGAATGGCACCTTACGAGGCTCTATACGGGAGGAAATGTAGATCTCCCATATGCTGGTACGAGGGTGGTGAAAAGAAGAGGATGGGACTCCAGACGGATTTCATCGACGACACCACCAGAGCTATACGGAACATCCGCCAGAGGATTGAAACTGTCCAAAGTCGACAAAAGAGCTATGCGGATAAGAGGCGTAGACCATTAGAATTCGAGGTTGGGGACCTAGTATTCCTCAAAGTGGCTCCCATGAAGGGAGTAATGAGGTTCGGAAGGAAGGGTAAACTGAGTCCACGTTACGTGGGACCGTATCCGATATCGCAGAGGATCGACAATGTAGCTTACAAGCTAGAGCTGCCTCAAGAGATGTCGGCTATTCACAACGTGTTCCATGTCTCTGTGCTCAAGAAATGCATTTCCAATACGGACCAAGTGATCGAGCCACAAACAGTACAAGTTCAAGAGGACCTGAGTATTGAAAGTCGGCCTATCCAAATACTAGACCGAGAAATCAAGAGGCTAAGGAACAAAGAGGTGCCCTTAGTAAAGGTCCTGTGGCAGAATCAACGGTACGAGGAAGCTACCTGGGAACGCGAGGAGGACATGAGGCAGAAGTACCCAGAATTGTTCTAAGTTTCGAGGACGAAACTTTTTAAAGGTATGAAGGATTGTAACGCCCGTAAAATTCCTAGAAATTTTACACAAATTTTTGGCTTGATGATCATGGGCTTTATGTGGGCCTTTTCAAAAATAAAAGAAAATAAGCCAAAAAGGGGTGCAAGGCCTAGGAATTGAACCCCAAACCTCTAGAGATAGCCAAGCCTAATAGATGCACCCCTAACTGTAAGACCAATAGGATTACATGATTAAGGAAGAGGGGGAAACTATAGATAAGTGGGACTAGGAGTAAATGAAGAGGCATGGAAAAGAAAAGAGGAACTTCTCTTCCTCCCCCCCCCCTTTATAAAGAAGAGGGAAGGTTGGATTTGGTCACTTCCACTCATTTTCTTCTTCTCCTCACCAAAATTCTTGCCCTTCTCCACCTTTGGCCGAAACTCCTCCAAGCAAGAAGCAAGGGCTAGGGTTTGTGTTAGGTCATCTTCTTCACACTACAAGCAAAGCGAAGGATGTAAGTATCCCTCACCTGCATACGAGTAGTTGCGATTGAATGTTTGAACAACTTTGTATGTTATATATTCGGCCAAGCATGTTTTAGTTTACCAATGAAGTTGAAATCTATGTTTAGGAAGGATATGATGATGCTAAGATGGGAAAAGAGGGTTGGTTAAAAAGCTAACCCTAGTTGAGCCCTTATATGTTTCGGCCACCCTAGGAAATTAGGGTTAGGGTTTCATGAATGCCATGTTTTAATTGCTATATGATGTAGTTAGGGTTTAAAAAGGGATTAGGTCAAAAGTTAACTTAGGAAACCCTATGGACCATTAACATGGGTTTTTGGTGTTTTTGTTGAAGTTTATATCTTGCTTTACTTGCAAATGATGATGATAGCATGTTAGAGGGATTAGGATAAAGATCTTACCCCAAAGGTCTCCATGAACTATTCGGCCAAGTCATGGACTAGGGTCTAAATGAAGCTCCATGTTATGTTTATGCTATGTTCTATAACTAGATGATGATGTTAGGGTTTTAAGTGGATTAGAACAAAAGCTAACCCTAATGAACCCTAAAGACCTATTCGCCAAACCCTACTTTTAGGGTTTCAATGAAGTTCCATGCCATGTTTTTGTAACTAGATGATGATGTTAGGGTTAAAGTGGATTAGGACAAAAGCTAACCCTAATGAACCCTAAGAACCATTCGGCCAATATGGATCTTGGTGTTTTATTGAAGTTTTATAGCTTGTTTTACTTGTAAGTAATGATGTTAACATGTTAGGGGGGTTGAGGTTAAAGATCTAAACCCTAAAAAGCCTATAAGGGCCATTCGGCCACCTTTGGTCTTTTAGGTTACAATGAAGTTCACACCATGAATTTTATGGAATTTGTATGCCTATGTATGTTACTTGAATTAGGTTAAAGGTCTAAACCCTAAAAAGCCTATAAGGGCCATTCGGCCACCTTTGATCTCCTTAGGTTACAATGAAGTTCATACCATGAAGTATGCTATGCTATGTTAATGAAATAAGATATGTTGTTATGAAATGAAGTATGCTATGCTATGTTAATGAAATGAAGCATGATGTGTATGAAATGAAGTATGCTATGCTATGTTAATGAAATAAGCTATGTTGTTATGAAATGAAGTATGCTATGCTATGTGAATGAAATGAAGCATGATGTGTTATGAAATGAAGTATGCTATGCTATGTTAAAGAAATAAGCTATGTTGTAAAATAAGCATATAAGTATTTTACTTTCTGCATGGCTTGTACCAAGACCTTAACAAGGTCCAAAGAAGGGATGGGCTCCTAAGATGCCCTAGGTCGATGGAATAAGACTCGGGCCTAGGATGGGCTTCTATGTATGATTGCCCCTAGGTCGATGGAATAAGATTCGGGCCTAGTACGGGATGGGCTCCAAGATGCCTTAGGTCGATGGAGTAAGACTCGGGCCTAGGAAGGGCTTCTACGCTATGATGATTGCCCCTAGGTCGATCGAATAAGACTCGGGCCTAGGAACCTATTAGGTTCGAGACTTGCTACCTCGGGCCTATTTAGGGATGCGCGCTATGATAATGAAGAAGTGGTACAATGCCGGGCCCAAATATGTTGAGATCTATATTTACGTACCTAACATATATGTTTTCAAAAGCATCTTGCATATGTTTGCATGTTAATGTTTAAGTTACATGTTATGTTAGATGATATGCCATGATTGTTAAGTTACATGTTATGTTAGATAATACGCCATAATATTTAAGTTACGTGTTATGCTAGATGATATGCCATAATGTTTAAGTTACATGTTATGTTAGATGATATGCCATGATTGTTAAGTTACATGTTATGTTAGATGATATGCCATAATGTTTACGTTACATGTTATGTTAGATAATACGCCATAATATTTAAGTTACATGTTATGTTAGATGATATGCCATGATTGTTAAGTTACATGTTATGTTAGATGATATGCCATAATGTTTACGTTACATGTTATGTTAGATAATACGCCATAATATTTAAGTTACATGTTATGTTAGATGATATGCCATGATTGTTAAGTTACATGTTATGTTAGATGATATGCCATGATTGTTAAGTTACATGTTATGTTAGATGATATGCCATGATTGTTTACGTTACATGTTATGTTAGATAATACGCCATAATATTTAAGTTACGTGTTATGCTAGATGATATGCCATAATGTTTAAGTTACATGTTATGTTAGATGATATGCCATGATTGTTTAAGTTACGTGTTATGTTAGATGATATGCCATGATTGTTAAGTTACATGTTATGTTAGATGATATGCCATGATTGTTAAGTTACATGTTATGTTAGATGATATGCCATGATTGTTAAGTTACATGTTATGTTAGATGATATGCCATGATTGTTTACGTTACATGTTATGTTAGATGATATGCCATAATGTTTAAGTTACCTGTTATGCTAGATGATATGCCATAATGTTTAAGTTACCTGTTATGTTAGATGATATGTCATGATGTATAAGTTACATGTTATGTTGGATGGCACGCTATGATGTTAGGTTACTAAGTTACATATGATGCCATGTATCTTACGTTTATGTTGCTTAAGCTACAATTTAAGTTGATGATGCCATGTATGTTACATGATATATTGATTATATGTTATAAATGCCACAAGTCATGATCAATGATGATGTATGGTTTTTGTGAGTAGGACAGGATCTTACTAAGCCTATGTGCTTATAGTTTATCTTTCCCTCGTACTGCAGATAAAGGTAAGGGATGGATAAACTAAAGGGAACAACAGGAGGGGTCAATGTGTGTGGTAGTGGCATGGTGGAGAAGATCCGTTAAGTCTACGTATACATGTATTATCTATAATGATGATGTCTATGGATGTCTTTACTTATATCTCCCTATGACGATGATGTTATGAACCTACTAAGCCTTAAGTATCTATATATATATATGATGCATGCTTTATGTTGATAAGAAGAAGTAAAGAAGAAGTAAGAAGAAGTATCTATGCATGCTATGCTATGAAACATACTCTATGTTAAGAAGAAGTGTTAATGCATATTTATGTTTAAAAGAAAAAAAAAAGTATTTAGGTCTTAAGTCTTCCGCTGTAAGAAATAAGAAGTATATGTATAAAGTCTTCCGCTGTATGAAATGTATGTACGGTCGCGTCACGCGCCGCCTCTCCGGACATTTAGGGTCCCGGGAAGGGCGGGCGTGACACCCTGTCTTTAGAACTGGATAGTCGGTAAGAGGATGCCGAATCGATCCCTGAGACGAGTCAAAAATAGGGTGTGTTTCCTACTCTATCGCATCCTTCTACCCACAATTACCGACGATGTGGACAACCCTTGGGTTCCTCTTTAAATTCTCCTAAATCTTTGATATGAGGGCAGTCACCCCTCGTATTGGCCAAGCACAGTTACTAGAAAACCAAAACAATAGCAATTGATCTAAACCGAACACCAATTGCAAATATAGATTCAAGAACGAAAAGATATTTCAACCAACATATTCTAACTCAACACAAACTACTCCGTAGTCCTAGAATCAGAGAATCTACTCCATGAATGCGAGAAAATAATCACAAGACATTGCCCAATTCATATATACTAGATAGAGTTTGGAAACAATATAGATTACAATGCGTTGAGGCTTTTCTTCCTGGCATTGTGGTGCAAAACTTTGATCTCGAGCGGCTTCCTTCCTCCCAATTGCGAGTTTCCAAAGCTTTTTAGGGCTTCGTAGTGTTTTCCTGGTCATCATGCCTCATCCCTAGGGTTTGGGCGTGGCTTTGTTTATATAGACACGAGGTCAATTCTTTAAGAAATCCGAAAAATGACCTAATAGTGCCAAAACTATGGGGCGCCACACGAGCGTGTGCTTCTAGATGGCCAGGCTATGTGTGGCCCTGTGGTGGCCAATCTCGAGCTTCGTACATGGCCATGTGTAGCCACATGCCCTGGGTGTGTGCCCTACTACATCCAATTGCCAATTGCTCTTTTTCACTTGTAAAGTGCGTCGTTTTCCACATGAAATGCTATCCTGCACACAAAAGTATAAAGACCAGATCTCCGAACCAGAAAATAGGAAATGCATACAAAACAAAGTAAAATATGCATGAAACAAACATAAAATTAAATGATATGCGAGCGAAAACTACTCATAAAACCTTATATGTTTTGCTCACATCAATTCCCCCAGACATAGATCTTTGCTTGTCCTCAAGCAAACCTCAGTGCCATGAAATTTTAAAAAGGTATCGTCCATACTTAGCATGTTAACTAGATTTATCAAGTGGTATTTTCAATCAAAGAAAAATAGATGTATTCTAAAAATTCTCTAAGTTAGCTCCTCGTGCATGTGCCAAGTGAATCTTCTTATGGGATACTCGTTCCATGGTAAGTTAAGTCGTCATCCTATAGCCTTCATAAGGTCTCCGGCTCTTAGGCACTTACCTCCCCAAAGCGAGGGTCGTTCCCTAGATCTAGCACAAAGTCTCAAAGGCGTGCTCGGTATTGAGAGAAATTGGTAGGTGTTTCCCCAATAACCTAACTCGGTCTCAAAGGGGCACCTAACCATTTCCACCCACGACAACAGTTTTTTTTATCCCTGATAATTTTTTTTTCAATTTTGTTTTCTTACTCTCTTTTTCTTTCTTTTTGTATTTTCTTATTATATTTTTTTTCTTTCTTTCTTTTCTCTCTCTCTTGGGATTTTTATTTTTCGGATTGGGCTTCCACAATCTGAGCATCTCCAGTAACTAAAATGCTAAATCAAGAGTCACCTATGGATTCCAAAGTACTAGACTACTTAGATTAATAATAACTAGCTACGTACTAGATTTTTCCTTTTTGAATGTTCATCATGTGTAGGTGTAAAATTCAAAGCTAACCAATCTAAGTCTAGAACATTCATTTAGAGCAAATAAAATAAAATACCACGAGGTAAATGAAGTTAAGCTACCCATGGAAATAACTCATGAACAAACTTTAGAAATACTACTGAGGCAACTTTAAAGATAACAAAAATTAAGTGTTGAAAGAAACAAAACAACTTATGAATGAACAAATGAATGCTAACAATAATGCAAATATCAAGAAAGAAACTACTACTAGAAACAAATAAATCAAAACTTGGAACCCCCCCCCCCCCCCGACTTAAGCGAAGCATACCTCTAGTATGGTGGACGAGGTGGAAAGTACAGTAGCCTCAACATCTTGGGATCCTTGGAGAATCTGATGTTGAGCCACTAATGTCACATGTACATGTGGTCAATCTGAGAGTCGGTCGATGCAGTGCTTGCTCGGTGCTCCTCCTCCCTAGCCCACTGTGCCTGCTTAGCATGCCTATGATGTCGCATCTCCTAACGGTGGGTGGCCTCCTCCTGGCGATGGGCAGCCTCCTCCTTGAAGTAGATACGGGCCTCGTCGTAGAACTCCTTGACCCGCTAGAAGTGCTCACGAAAGCCCTGAAACTCTGCCTATGTGTAGGCGCTATGCTCCTCCCATCGCTGCCTCTGCATCTGCTGCTCGGTATATATGTCGTTGAGGCATGATCGAAACTCTAAAAATTCATAGGCAGATGTACCTGTATCCTGCTGAAAAGTAGAAAAAGATGGTGGTGCAGGTGCAGGCTCATGTCGACGTGGACTAAGTGGGCTCAAAATGATCTTTTCTTCTTCCTACCAGCTTTTCCCCAATCCTAAGCTATTTGAAAAGAACACAAGAGATAATAAATCAAAGTCTAAATTATACATATGAATGCAGAAAGATTAAAAACATGTAAAATTAAACTTGGGTTGCTTCCCAAGAAGGTCTTTGTTTAAGGTCTTTTAGCTCGACCACACGCCATTATCTTGAACTGGGCTTCGGAGGCTCTATGAACCTTCATTCATCCGTCTTGATGCTGATATCCGATGGACTCAGCTTTACCCTGCTAAAAGTGTAGCCGTCTAAAATGTCACGCCCGCCCATTCCTAGGGGCCGGAGGGGCGGCGCATGACGCGACTGTACATACATACATTACAGCGAAACACTACACATATCGTACTTCTTACAGCGGAAGACTTTAGACATTTTTTTTTCTTTTAAACATAAACATGCATCGTCATTTCATAGATACTTCTTCTTAACATAGCGCATGCATTATTATTTCATAAGTACTTAGTGCTTAGTTCAAGTCCATAAACAAAATCATCTTAGGGAAAACATGCATAAAGAACATAACATATCTACTCCACCATGCCACTACCACACACATGTTGGATCGAAAGTGTCGCTAGAGGGGGGGGGGTGAATAGCGATACGGTGTCGTTAAAAACTTTTGCAATAAGTAAAAAGCAAGTAGAGAATGCACAGCGGAAATATAAAGTAGACAAGATATTTTTACGTGGTTCACAATCTTCCGATTGCTAATCCACGGCCCTAGTGATCCTTGATCACGTACGGAGGGCAATTCACTAAAACCACTCCTCCTCGTTGGAGGTAGGAGCAACGATTACAAAAAGAAATCAAGGCAAAGGGACACTCCCCCTTTCCTTGTTACGATTAAAGCACAAAGACAATTTAAAGAAGTAGAACTTAAATAAATATACCGACAACTCTTATAAGTAGAAGATGTAGCTTTCGTTGTCGGCGGCACTTCGTCGTAGCAAATGTGAGTAGTAGTAGCGGCGTTACGACGGCGTGTTGAGAGCTCTTGATGTCTTGTTATTTGCTTGGAGTGAACATGTCTATTTATGGATATTGATCTATGAATTTAGACATAGGTAGTGTCCAAGGTGAGGTTCTTATCCCAACTCAAGGATGAGGTGTTTCATCTAACCACCTTGTGCCACCTCCAACCTTCTTGTGCGCCAACTCAAGGATGAGGTGTTTCATCCAACCACCTTGTGCCACCTCCAACCTCCTTGGGCGCCAACTCAAGGATGAGGTGTTTCATCCAACCACCTTGTGCCACCTCAAGGAAGCCTTCACGCCAAGAAGAAGAAGCCATCCAACTTGTGCCACATCAAGGGAGCC
Source organism: Wurfbainia villosa (assembly GCA_025175895.1). NCBI lineage: Eukaryota > Viridiplantae > Streptophyta > Magnoliopsida > Zingiberales > Zingiberaceae > Wurfbainia > Wurfbainia villosa. The sequence goes on from CM045995.1 coordinate 33,982,481, forward strand.
AACCATCTTGTGCCACCTCAAGGAGGCCTTCACGCCAAGAAGAAGAAGCCATCCAACTTGTGCCACATCATGGGAGCCAACCATCTTGTGCCAACTCACCTTATTTTGGGCGTCCACCACAAGGAAGCTTGGTGATGGTTTGGATGTCCACCTTGATGCCACATCACCCTTTGTACCAAAACACGAGTCAAGTCCAAATTCACCCCCTTGAAATTCGAGCTCTTCTCGAGGCTGGAACTTGACTAGCAGTTGACTGTAGTCAAAGGGTTTTGGACTGCAGTACAAGTTAGCTTAAAATATAAAGTGCGATGGTTCTAACCATCTGATCTCGACCTAGACCTTCCATTGGAGGTATTGGGTCGGATCTACGCTTAACGACCTTGCTTCGCTTTCACACGAGCTTACCTTGTAGCCTCGCTTCCGGTCTTCACCCGAGTACCTCGGCTTCCTCCGAAGTCCCTCTGGCGTTGCCCGACCACCTCGGTTCCCACCGGGTGTCGCAGACCTTCCGCTCAACTTTAGCATTTCTGCACACTTAATTGAGCTCGTAAGATAACAAATATACCCTTAACTATTGAGCCTTTTGCCATAATCAAAATACCGGTTCGACTTTGGTGCCCACTGCACCAACAATCTCCCCCTTTTTGATTCATGGCAAACCGACACAAAAGTTAAGGAAAAATTAAGCATAACAGTAAGCTAGCATAATGATTAAGCATGAATGAGCTAGCATAAAGATTAAATATGAATGAGCTAGCATAATGATTAAGCATGAATGAGCTAGCATAAAGATTAAATATGAATGAGCTAGCATAAAGATTAAATATGAATGAGCTAGCATAATGATTAAATATGAATGAGCTAGCATAAAGATTAAGCATGAGTGAGCTAGCATAAAGATTAAGCATGAGTGAGCTAGCATAAAGATTAAGCATGAGTGAGAAATATTATTGTTTCAAGTTCTCCCCTTTGAGGTAACCTCCCCCTTGACCGAAGGTGAGTTCTTGAAAAATAATTTTTACTCCCCCTTAATAGTTGCTTAAGTAAACGGAATTACTTAATATATAAAAGGTAATAATTTTGTTTACTTTCTTCCCCTTTAATTTTGGAAATAATTTTGTTTACTTTCTTCCCCTTTAATTTTGGTTAATTTTGGTTACTTTTGTGACTTTCTCCCCCTTTTGCCTTCACTCAAAAAGTTTGTAAATATATTTTAGGGTTTGTAAGTCCAAGCAAGTTCCCAATATGATTTCTAAGGTAAGACTTAGGCTAATTTCATAAAAAGAAGCAAAAATAGAGTACATATATAGAAAAATTTAAATCCTACTCTATTACGCACATACCTAACTTTTAATGTTGTTAAAGATTAAGCTAAAGTCTTGGAGAGTGTGCTTCATCCACAGGAGCTGAGAGACACACTCACCCATCGCAACGTATTCGGCTTCGGTGGTAGATAAGGCAACGCAATGCTGCTTCCTACTGCACCAACTCACTAGACTCGAGCCGAGGATTTGACAACAACCACTCGTGCTCTTTCTATCGAGTTTACTACCGGCATAGTCGGAGTAGGAGTAGCCGATTAGATTAAACTCGGTAGATCTAGGGTACCAAATACCTACGTTTAGCGTGCCCTTTAGATATCTAAGGATACGCTTGACTAGGGTTAGGTGAGACTCCTTGGCACAGGTTTGTAACCTTGCGCACATACTTACCGCGAATAAAATGTCGGGTCGGCTCGTGGTTAAGTATAGGAGACTTCCTATTGCGCTCCTATAGTATTTTAGGTCAACGGGTTTTCCTTCTACATCTTCGTTTATATTAACATTAGTTGCTATAGGTGTATTAATTATTTTAGCATCTTGCATTCCAAATCGATTTATTAAGTCCTTAGTATATTTTTGTTGATGTAAATATATTCCATCTTTAGTTTGTTTAATTTGTAAACCTAAGAAGAAACTTAACTCTCCTACTAAATTCATTTCAAATTCACTTTCCATAAGTGAGATGAATTCGTTTAGCAGGATCGAGTTGGTAGTTCCAAAAATTATATCATCTACATAGATTTGGGCTATAAAGATTTCTTTTCCTACGGTTTTTACGAATAAGGTTGGGTCGACTAAACCTTGGTTGAATCCTTTGGACTTAAGATAGATCGAAGCCTTTCGCATCAAGCTCTTGGGGCTTGTTTGAGTCCATATAGGGCTTTCTTAAGTCTAAGGACATGGTCAGTTTATCTAGATTTTCAATCCGGAGGTTGACTGACGTAAACTTCTTCCTTAATGTATCCATTCAAAAATGCTGACTTGACATCCATTTGAAACAATTTAAAACCATGCTAACAACATTCGGATGGACTCTAGTCTTGCTACGGGGGCGTAGGTCTCGTCGTAATCTAAACCTTCGACTTGACTAAACCCTTTTGCGACTAACCTAGCTTTATTTCTAACTACTTCACCTTTATCATCAAGTTTATTTCGAAATACCCACCTTGTTCCAATGATTGATTTTTCTTTAGGTGGTGGTACTAATTCCCAGACTTCATTTCTAGTGAATTGAGCTAGCTCTTCTTGCATAGCAATAATCCAGTCGGGATCAAGAAGTGCTTGTTCAATAGTTTTGGGTTCGATTTTGGAAATTAACGAGATTTGATTAAGGTTTCGGTATGAAGCTCTAGTTCGAACCCCTAAATTTGGATCACCTATAACTTGATTGATAGGATGATTTGTTTGAGTCTTAGTGTGACTCGGGTAAGGGTCATCTATCACTTGGTCGATAGGATGACTTGGGTGAGTTCTAGTTTGACTTGGGTTAGAGTCATCTATCACTTGGTCGATAGGATGACTTGGGTTAGGACGAGATTCAAGTTCAAGATCAGAGTCGGGTTCGCTATAAGTTGATTTGCTAGTTGGTTTTGTTAAGGATTGAACGGGTTCGTGTCCTTCGTCGAAAACTATATTAATGGTTTCTTCGACTCTTATGTGTAGGATCAATGGAATTACTAAAGGGTTGTTTGTAAGTTTTTAAACTTAAATCATCTCACCAATATCTACATGATCAAAACATGTTATTCCTATGTGTTATTATTGTGAGATGACTTTCAATTTTACTTGATTAATTTTAATGAATTTAAATTAACCAACATTAGGTTAGATTCGGATTTAGTCTAAGCTCATCAAGTAATCTTTTCAAGAGATTAGCTTCCAGGTCGTGGCGAGGCACAGAGGCCTTCTTTGATCGGAACAACGACCACTTCCTTAGACAAAGCTAATTTCAAGAAATTGATAACTCGACTTACTTGAGACTAGATCTTGGTCTAACTAGTTATTTTTGAAAAGAGGCTCCCCGAGGCTCAATCTTTTCGTAGGATTTTAGTTGATTTATTTTTGAAAAGAGGCTCCCCGAGGCTCAATCTTTTCGCAGGATTTTAGTTGGTTATGAGTCCTATCTAACCATTCTAAAAATAAAGGAAAAACTAAGCATGCAATTTCTAAGACTTAACAAAAATACATTTTGTATTGGCTCCCCCTGGACCATTGAATCGAGTGGGTCTATTCACATAGTGAATTTGGTCCTTGGGAACCCAATACATGTTAGATCCTAAAGTTGAAATCAAAGTGATCTTAGGGACCCATGCTTGGACATTTTTCTTATGTTGGTTTACTATAGACATATATGACTTATTGGTTGTATTTGAGTTAAACCCGAGTCCGGCCTTGTTGTACACGGCCCTTTGTGATCCAAGTAAGAGGTCAAGTCCCTTGGATCCCAAAGTGAACCTTTCCAACGTGTTCCTAAGGTCTTCGACTTGTGTTTTCAAAAGCGAGTTCTCAACTTCAAGCTTTTCAGACTTGAGTTGAGTCCTCCTCTTGAATACGAGTAGTCGAAGAGGTTAGGAGACCTCATGTTTGAGGAGGTTAACCTCCTCAATTAGGGTCTCGACCTTGGACTCGGACTTAGCTAGTTTCTTATTTAAAAATTTAATTGCACCATACAAAGTATTAAGTAACGACCGACTTACCCTTAATGATTCTTTTGAACCGGATACGGATCCGTGGCTTGTCTTGAATGGAAGCTCATCATCGGATTCGGACTCGGACTCTTCTTCGGTTTCGGAGTCGTGCTCGGTCGGCTTCGCCATTAGAGCTTGGATATCGTCTTCTTCCTCCGAGGGTGGCTTGCTTGGGGGCTTCTTCTTCTTGGAACCTGCAACTAACGCAATACTCTTCTCGGCACGACCACGTTAGTTTGCTCATGTAATTCAAGTTCAAACAATTCATCTAACCTAATTTTAGAAAGGTCCTTGGAGACCTTGTAGGCATCGACCATGGATGCCCACAAGGTGGTCCTAGGAAACGAGTTAAGAGAATACCTGATAAGGTCGCGATTCTCGACCTTTTGTCCGATGGCATGGAGTTGGTTGACGATGTCTTGGATACGAGCATGTAGTTGAGTTGCGGTCTCGTTTTCCTGCATTTTCAAGTTATACAATTTATTTAAAAGTAAATCTCTTTTACATACCTTCGTGTCGTCGGTGCCTTCGTGTAGTTCCACTAGCTTGGTCCATAAGTCCTTTGCACTAATGAAGGGCCGACGCGGTTGAGCTCTTCCTTGGACAACCCACATTGCAAGATTTGAGTTGCCTTGGCATCGGCTTCTACTTGTTCTTTCATGGAATTTGACCATTGATCGTAACCCAAATGAAACCGGTTTGGATTACGATCCACATCTCGATTTGGGTTTTAAGAAAGCATTCCATCCGACCCTTCCAATAAGGAAAGTCATTACAGTTGTAAAGCGGGGTCGGGCGGTGCTAAACCCTTCGAGATGGGCCATTTAAAAACAAGAAGAAGAACGAAAAGAATCTTGCAAAACACACCTCGAAAGAATATTCCAAGACTTTCGTCTTGGATTAGTAGTCTTGAAGTAAAAAGATATATAAAATGTAACTTGCAAAAGAAATAAACAATCAAATGCGAATGTCGTTGAAGTTCGGAGGACAACCTTACTCGGGATCTAACCGAAGGACAACCTTATCCGGATCCTAAAGCCTCTAATGCAATTCTATATGTAGGAGAAGATAAGCAAGTGAAATAATTATACGAAAACAGAAATAAATAAAAAAATCTGTGAAAAAAGAAAAACAAAGCTAGATTGGTGGTTTCACCGAATCTTAGCGCCCCCGGCTCTGATACCAATTGTTGGATCGAAAGTGTCGCTAGAGGGGGGGGGGGTGAATAGCGATACGGTGTCGTTAAAAACTTTTGCAATAAGTAAAAAGCAAGTAGAGAATGCACAGCGGAAATATAAAGTAGACAAGATATTTTTACGTGGTTCACAATCTTTCGATTGCTAATCCACGGCCCTAGTGATCCTTGATCACGTACGGAGGGCAATTCACTAAAACCACTCCTCCTCGTTGGAGGTAGGAGCAACGATTACAAAAAGAAATCAAGGCAAAGGGACACTCCCCCTTTCCTTGTTACGATTAAAGCACAAAGACAATTTAAAGAAGTAGAACTTAAATAAATATACCGACAACTCTTATAAGTAGAAGATGTAGCTTTCGTTGTCGGCGGCACTTCGTCGTAGCAAATGTGAGTAGTAGTAGCGGCGTTACGACGGCGTGTTGAGAGCTCTTGATGTCTTGTTATTTGCTTGGAGTGAACATGTCTATTTATGGATATTGATCTATGAATTTAGACATAGGTAGTGTCCAAGGTGAGGTTCTTATCCCAACTCAAGGATGAGGTGTTTCATCCAACCACCTTGTGCCACCTCCAACCTTCTTGTGCGCCAACTCAAGGATGAGGTGTTTCATCCAACCACCTTGTGCCACCTCCAACCTCCTTGGGCGCCAACTTGAGGATGAGGTGTTTCATCCAACCCCCTTGTGCCACCTCAAGGAAGCCTTCACGCCAAGAAGAAGAAGCCATCCAACTTGTGCCACATCATGGGAGCCAACCATCTTGTGCCACCTCAAGGAGGCCTTCACGCCAAGAAGAAGAAGCCATCCAACTTGTGCCACATCATGGGAGCCAACCATCTTGTGCCAACTCACCTTATTTTGGGCGTCCACCACAAGGAAGCTTGGTGATGGTTTGGATGTCCACCTTGATGCCACATCACCCTTTGTACCAAAACACGAGTCAAGTCCAAATTCACCCCCTTGAAATTCGAGCTCTTCTCGAGGCTGGAACTTGACTAGCAGTTGACTGTAGTCAAAGGGTTTTGGACTGCAGTACAAGTTAGCTTAAAATATAAAGTACGATGGTTCTAACCATTTGATCTCGACCTAGACCTTCCATTGGAGGTATTGGGTCGGATCTACGCTTAACGACCTTGCTTCGCTTTCACACGAGCTTACCTTGTAGCCTCGCTTCCGGTCTTCACCCGAGTACCTCGGCTTCCTCCGAAGTCCCTCTGGCGTTGCCCGACCACCTCGGTTCCCACCGGGTGTCGCAGACCTTCCGCTCAACTTTAGCATTTCTGCACACTTAATTGAGCTCGTAAGATAACAAATATACCCTTAACTATTGAGCCTTTTGCCATAATCAAAATACCGGTTCGACTTTGGTGCCCACTGCACCAACAACACACTTTGCCCCTCCTGCTGCTCCCTTTAGTTTATCCACCCTTTACCCTTATCTGCAGTACAAGGGAACATAAACTATAAGCACATAGACTTAGTAGGATCCTGTCCTACTCACAAAAACCTTACATCAACATCAAGCATAGAGTAGTGACATGATCATATAACACATATAAGTATAACATTCATGTAAACATACCAAACATAAGCAAGCATAACATGTAAACATATATAACATAAGCAAGCATAACATGTAAACATATTTAACATAAGCAAACCTAACATGTAAACATATATAACATAAGCAAACATAATATGTAAACATATATAACATAACAATCATAACATGTAAACATACATAACATAAGCAACGTAACATGTAACATATATAACATAACAATCATAACGTGTAAACATACATAACATAAGAAAACGTAACATGTAACATATATAGCATATAACATCATAACATGAGCAGACATAACATAATGGTATATGCAGGATGCTCTTCGAAAACATATATCATAGGTATTTGAACATAACTCTCAACATATTGGGCCTGACATTGTACCACATCATCATCATCATAGCGCGCATCCCTAAATAGACCCAAGGCAGCTAATCTCGAACCTACTAGGTTACTAGGCCCGTACTATGTCCGTCGACCTAGGGGCCATCATCATAACATAGAAGCCCATCCTAGGCCCGATCTTAGTCCGTTGGCCTAGGGCATCTGGGAGCCCATCCCGTACTAGGTCCGTATTATGACCGTCGACCTAGGGGCAATCATAACATAGAAGCCCATCCTAGGCCCGATCTAAGTCTGTCGGCCTAGGGCAACTTAGGAGCCCAGCCCTTTGGACCTTGTTAGGGTGCTGGTACAAGCCATGTAGAAAGTAAAATACATACATGCTTCTTATCATAACATATCATATTTCATTTCATAAACATATCATATTCCTTATCATGACATATCATGTTTTTCTTCTTCATATCATAACATACTTCTTCTTCATAACATATCATATGGCTTTCATAACATATTTCTTCTTCATAACATATTTCTTCTTCAAAACATATCATATTCTTTTCATGCATATCATGTTCCTTCTTTATAAAACATCATACATTCATACAATTACGAGGTAATAAGCATAACATGATCACAACATCAGACACATATAAGCATGGCATAAGGTATAAACATCATGAACAAGTATACATGGAATGACCTAAACTTCATGGAGTTGTATCAAGGTTTTAAACACCAAACAACTTATATATGGAATAACTAACCACATGTTAGTTCTTTAACACATAAAGCATGGCATGGGAGGGCACTTAAGATTTTAATTAAACCTTGGCCGATTGGGTTTAAAGGACATGAGGCTCAACCACTTAACTCTAGGTTAACCAACAACATGTTACCTTCATCTAACATCAAAAGTCATCATGAACTCAATCAAACATGGCATAGAAACATATTAGGGGTCTTGGCCGAATGGTTCAAAAGGCTTAAGGTTCATCCACTTAAATCTAGGTTAACCAAACAACATGTTATCTTCATTTACCATCAAAACATAGCATGAACTTATCTATAGCATGGCATAGAACATATTATCTTCTTCTAACATCAAACATGGCATGAACTCATTTAAAACCTAGCATAGAACATGTTATCTTCATCTAGCATCAAAACTTAGCCTAAGCTCATCTAAACATGGCATAAAAGAACACACATAGGGGTCTAAAGTGGCTTGGCCGAATGGTCCAAGGCTTAGAAGTTCATCCACTTAAATCTAGGTTAACAAAACATCATGTTATCTTCTTTTACTATCAAAACATAGCATTAACTTGGCTATAGCATAGCATAAAAGAACATATAGGGGTTTAGAGTGGCTTGGCTGAATGGTTTTAAAGGTCATAAAAGTTCAAACACTTAACCTAATTCATCTAGCATCCTATCTTCATCATGTTCATAAAAGATATGGCATGGATCTTCATGGAAAGCTCAAACAAGGTCTTGGCCGAATGGTCCCTTGGGTTTTTAAGGTCAAACACTTAACCTAATCCATCTAGCATCCTATCTTCATCATGTTCATTCAAGATATGGCAAGGATATTCATGGAAAAACTCAAACAAGGTCTTGGCCGAATGGTTTCAAGAGGATTAACACAAATACATCAATCGAAAACTACTTGTATGCAGGTTAGGGGGATACTTACATCCTTCGCTTTGCTTTTTTGTTGGAAGATAACCTAAGGGATGCCAACTTAGCCTTCCTCTTGCTTGGATATGTTTCAGAAAAAGGATAAAAAGGGAGAGGAATGGATTTCGGTGAGGAAGAAGATGAGAAGGAGATAAAAGCAATTTGGTTACTCATGTCTCCTCATTCCCCCTATTTGTTCACTTGAAGAGTCCCTTAGTCTCCCTTCACTTGATGAGTAACGGAAGAAGATATTTGAGGAACCACCAAGATGTACCAAGACCTGAAAAGAAAATTCTGGTGGTTCAGAATGAAAAGAGATGTGGCTCAATATGTCTGTATCCTCTTGACCTGCTAGAGGGTTAAAGCAGAACACCAGAGACCTGGAGGAACACTACAGCCAATCTAGATTCTAGAATGGAAATGGGAAGATATTTCTATGGATTTCATCTCAGAATTGCCTAAGATGACAAACGGATATGATGCGATATGGGTAATTGTGGACCGATTGACGAAGTTTGCCCACTTCTTAGCAATCAAGATGACCTATTCGACTAAGCAACTGGCTCAATTATATGCTAAGGAAATTATCAGATTACATGGGATTCCTAAGACCATCATTTCTGAGAGAGATGGTCATTTTATTTCCCATTTCTGGGAGTGTGTTCAGAAGGCACTTGGCACGAAGCTATTGTTCAATACTGCCTTCCATCCTCAGACGGACGGACATACCGAAAGAGTAAATCAAGTACTGGTGGATTTGCTACGAGCTTGCGCCCTGGATTTCAAATGTAGCTGGTGCCGATACTTATGCTTGGTAGAATTCGCCTACAACAATAGCTACCAAGCTACTATTGGAATGGCACCCTATGAGGCTCTATACGGGAGGAAATGTAGATCTCCTATATGCTGGTATGAGGGTGGTGAAAAGAAAGGGATGGGACACCAGACAGACTTCATTGACGACACCACCTGAGTTATCCAGAACATCCGTCAAAGAATTGAAACTGCTCAGAGCCGGCAAAAGAGCTATGCAGATATGCAGCGTAGACCGTTAGAATTCAAAGTTGAGGACCTGGTATTCGTCAAAGTGGCCCCTATAAAAGGAGTGATGAGATTCGGAAGGAAGGGTAAGCTGAGTCCGCGCTAAGTGGGACCGTATCCGATATTGTATAGGGTTGGCAAGGTAGCTTACAAGCTGGAGCTTCCTCAAGAGATGTCGACTATTCACAATGTGTTCCATGTTTCGATGCTCAAGAAATGCATTTCCAGTGCAGACCAAGTGATCGAGCCACAAACAGTGCAAGTTCAAGAGGACCTGAGTTATGAAAGTCAGCCTATCTAGATACTAGACCGAGAAGTCAAGAGACTAAGGAACAAAGAGGTGCCCTTAATAAAGGTCCTGTGGCAAAATCAACGGTACGAAGAAGCTACCTGGGAATGCGAAGAGGACATGAAACAGAAGTACCCAGAATTGTTCTAAGTTTCGGGGACGAAACTTTTAAAAGGTATGAAGGATTGTAACGCCCGTATAATTTCTAGCAATTTTACAAGAATGTTTTGCATGATTATAATGGGCTTTATGTGGGCTCTTTCAAAAATAAAAGAAAAGGAGCCAAAAAGGATGCAAGGACTAGGAATTGAACCCCAAACCTCTAGAGATAGCTAATCCCTAAAGATGCATCCAATAACCAGAAGCCCAGCAGGGTTGTACTATTAGAGGAATATGGGAATTTATAGTTAGGGGTAAGGGAGACTAAGGGACTCTTCAAGTGAATAAATAGGGGGAATGAGGAGACATGAGTAACCCAATTGCTTTTCTCTCCTTCTCATCTTCTTCCTCACCGAAATCCATTCCTCTCCCTTTTCATCCTTTGTCCAAAACCTATCCAAGCAAGAGGAAGGCTAAGTTGGCATCCCTTGGGTTATCTTCCAACCAAAAAGCAAAGCGAAGGATGTAAGTATCCCCCTCACCTGCATACAAGTAGTTTTCGATTGATGTATTTGTGTTAATCCTCTTGAAACCATTCGGCCAAGACCTTGTTTGAGTTTTTCCATGAATATCCATGCCATATCTTGTATGAACATGATGAAGATAGGATGCTAGATGGATTAGGTTAGGTGTTTGACCTTAAAAACCCAAGGGACCATTCGGCCAAGACCTTGTTTGAGCTTTCCATGAAGATCCATGCCATATCGTTTATGAACATGATGAAGATAGGATGCTAGATGAATTAGGTTAAGTGTTTGAACTTTTATGACCTTTAAAACCATTCAGCCAAGCCACTCTAAACCCCTATATGTTCTTTTATGCCATGCTATAGCCAAGTTCATGCTATGTTTTGATAGTAAATGAAGATAACATGATGTTTGGTTAACCTAGATTTAAGTGGATGAACTTCTAAGCCTTGGACCATTCGGCCAAGCCACTTTAGACCCCTATGTGTGTTCTTTTATGCCATGTTTAGATGTGCTTAGGCTATGTTTTGATGCTAGATGAAGATAACATGTTCTATGCTAGGTTTTAAATGAGTTCATGCCATGTCTGATGTTAGAAGAAGATAATATGTTATATACCATGCTATAGAAAAGTTCATGCTGTGTTTTGATGGAAAATGAAGATAACATGTTGTTTGGTTAACCTAGATTTAAGTGGATGAACCTTAAGCCTTTGAACCATTCGGCCAAGACCCCTAATATGTTTCTATGCCATGTTTGATTGAGTTCATGATGACTTTTGATGTTAGATGAAGGTAACATGTTGTTAGTTAACCTAGAGTTAAGTGGTTGAGCCACATGTCCTTTAAACCCATTCGGCCAAGGTTTAATTAAAACCCAAAGTGCCCCCCCATGCCATGCTTTATGTGTTAAAGAACTAACATTTGCTTAGTTAGACCATATATAAGTTGTTTGGTGTTTAAAACTTTGATACAACTCCATGAAGTTTAGGTCATTCCATGTATACTTGTTCATGATGTTGTGATCATGTTATGCTTATTACCTCGTAATTGTATGAATGTATGATGTTTTATAAAGAAGGAACATGATATGCATGAAAAGAATATGATATGTTATGAAGAAGAAATATGTTATGGTGAATGATATGTTATGAAGAAGAAATATGTTATGAAAGCCATATGATATGTTAAGAAGAAGAAGTATGTTATGATATGAAGAAGAAAAACATGATATGCCATGATAAGGATTATGATATATTTATGAAATGAAATATGATATGTTATGATAAGAAGCATATATGTATTTTACTTTCTGGATGGCTTGTACCATGACCCTAATAAGGTCCAAAGGGATGGGCTCCTAAGTTGCCCTAGGCCGACGGACTTAGATCGGGCCTAGGATGGGCTTCTATGTTATGATGATGGCCCCTAGGTCGACGGACATAGAACGGGCCTAGTAACCTAGTAGGTTCGAGATTAGCTGCCTCGGGTCTATTTAGGGATGCGCGCTATGATGATGATGATGTGGTATAATGTCGGGCCCAATATGTTGAGAGTTATGTTCAAATACCTATGATATATGATTTCGAAGAGCATCCTGCATATACCATTATGTTATGTCTGCTCATGTTATGATGTTATATGTTATATATGTTACATGTTACGTTTGCTTATGTTATGTATGTTTACATGTTATGATTATTATGTTATATATGTTTACATGTTATGTTTTCTTATGTTACATATGTTTACATGTTATGCTTGCTTATGTTATATATGTTTACATGTTATGCTTGCTTATGTTTGGTATGTTTACATGAATGTTATGCTTATATGTGTTATATGATCATGTCACTACTCTATGCTTGATGTTGATGTATGATTTTTGTGAGTAGGACAGGATCTTACTAAACCTATGTGCTTATAGTTTATGTTCCCTTGTAGTGCAGATAAGGGTAAAGAATTGATAAACTAAAGGGAGCAGTAGGAGGGGCAAAGTGTGTGTGATAGTGGCATGGTGGAGATCTGTTATGTTCTTTATGCATGTTTTCCCTAAGATGATTTTGTTTATGGACTTGAACTAAGCACTAAGTATTATGAAATAATAATGCATGCGCTATGTTAAGAAGAAGTATCTATGAAATGACGATGCATGTTTATGTTTAAAAGAAAAAAAAATATGTCTAAAGTCTTCCGCTGTAAGAAGTACGATATGTGTAGTCTTCTGTTGTAATGTATGTATGTACGGTCGCGTCATGCGCCGCCCCTCCGGACCCTTGGAAAGGGCGGGCGTGACATAAGAAGGGAGCTCTACATACTCTGACAAATAGAAGAGGATGATCTCCCCATCTACCTCCAAGGAGATCTTTTGCGCCTTTATGTCTATGCATGTTCTCGTAGTTGCCAGAAAGGGTCTTCCAAAGTTGATGGGATTCTGGGGATTTGGTCATGTGTCGAGTATAATAAAATCTATATGTATAATGAAGTTCTCAATGACCACAGGCACATGTGCTAGCATGCCGACGGGTTCCTTGACTGAGTTGTCCCTCATACGAATACAAAGGTTCGCTGGTTGGATCCCATTCAGTTCCATCTTCAAATAGAGTGCATAGGGCATCATGCTGACTGATGACCCTAAATCGCACAATGCTTCATCGATCCTCTCCCCATAAAATGAGAAGGGTATAACAAACTCACCAGGGTCCTCAATCTATGATGGAATCATATCTTCAATTTCATCTTGGTCGGGTTCGGTGGAAATCATGGCTGCACACTGTCCCGCCCGCCCTTTCCTAGGGTCAAGAGGCGCGGCGTGACGCGATCGTACATACATACATCGTACTACTTATAGCGGAATACTTTAGACATATTTTTTTTTCTTTTAAACATAAACATGCATCGTCATTTCGTAGGTGCTTCTTCTTAACATAGAGCATGCATCGTTATTTCATAAGTACTTAGTGCTTAATTCGAGTCCATAAACAAATCATCTTAAGGAAAACATGCACAAGGGACATAACAGATCTCCTCCACCATGCCACTACCACACACACTTTGCCCCTCCTGCTGTTCCCGTTAGTTTATCCACCCTTTACCCTTATCTGCAGTACAAGGGAAAATAAACTATAAGCACATAGGCTTAGTAAGATCCTGTCCTACTCACAAACCCATACATCGACATTAAGCATAGCTTGTAAACATTCATAACATATATGCAAAAATAACATGTAACATATATGACATAAGCAAACATAACAAGTAGCATATACGACATAAGCAAACATAACATGTAACATATGTAAAATAACCAAACATAACATGCAACACGTATAACATAAGCATGTAAACATTCATAACATATAAGCAAACATAACATGTAACATATATGACATAAGCAAACATAACATGTAGCATATATGACATAAGCAAACATAACATGTAGCATATGTAACATAAGCAAACATAACATGCAACACATATAACATAAGCAACATATCATGTACATATATGACATAAGCAAACATAACATGTAATGTATGTAACATAAGCAAACATAACATGCAACACATATAACATAAGCATGTAAACATTCATAACATATAAGCAAACATAACATAAAGGTATATGTAGGATTCTTTTCGAAAATATATATCATAGGTATTTGAACATAACTCTCAACATATTGGGCCCGACATTGTACCACATCATCATCATCATAGTACGCATCCCTAAATAGTCCCGAGACAGCTAATCTCGAACCCACTAGGTTACTAGGCTCGATCTTAGTCCGTCGACCTAGGGGCCATCTTCATAACATAGAAGCCTATGCTAGGCCTGATCTTAGTCCGTCGACCTAGGGCATCTGGGAGCCCATCCCGTACTAGGCCCGATCTTAGTCTATCGACCTAGGGGCAATCATAACATAGAAGCCCATCCTAGGCCCGTTCTTAGTCGTTCGGCCTAGGGCAACATAGGAGCCTATCCCTTTCGACCTTGTTAGGGTCCTGGTACAAGCCATGCAGAAGGTAAAATACATACATGCTTCTTATCAAAACTTATCATATTTCACTTCATAAACATATCATATTTCATTTCATAAACATATCGTATTTCATTTCATAAACATATCATATTCCATTTCATAAACATATCATATTTCACTTCATAAACATATCATATTTCACTTCATGAACATATCATATTTCATTTCATAACCATATCATATTTCATTTCATAAACACATATCATATTTCATTTCATAAGCATATCATCTTTCACTTCAGAAACATATCATATTTCACTTCATACACATATCATATTTCATTTCATAAACACATATCATATTTCATTTCATAAACATATCATAAATACCACACACATATAGGGCATGGCATAAGGCATCAACATCATGAGCAAGTATACATGGAGTGGCCTAAACTGCATGGAGCTCTATAAAAGTTTTAAACACCAAACAACTTATATATATGTATGTTCTAACTAAAACATATGTTAATTCTTTAACGTATAAAGCATGGCATAGGACATGTTATCTTCTTCGAACATCAAACATGGCATGAACTCATTTCAAACCTAACCTAGAGCATGTTATCTTCATCTAGCATCATTTAACATCACAAGTCAACATGAACTCACCTAAAGCATAAAGCACATGTTAACCTAACCTAGAGCATGTTATCTTCATCTAGCATCATTTAACATCACAAGTTATCATGAACTCACCTAAAGCATAAAACACATGTTAACCTAACCTAGAGCATGTTATCTTCATCTAGAATCATTTAACATCACAACTTATCATGAACTCACCTAATGCATGGCATAAAGAACACATTTGGGGTCTTGGCCGAATGGTTCAAAAAGGGTTTCATGGATCAACCACTTAACTAACTCATCAAAAAATCCCTCATCTTCATATTAATACAAGATATAGCATGGATCATCATGGTGAGCCCAAGTTATGGTCTTGGTCGAATGTTCAAGGGGTTTTCATGGATCAACCACTTAACTAAACTCATCTAAAAATCCCTCATCTTCATATTAATACAAGATATAGCATGGATCATCAAGGAAAGCCCTAGTTATGGTCTTGGCCGAAAGTTTCTTGGGGGTTTCATGGATCAACCACTTAACTAAACTCATCTAAAATCCCTCATCTTCATATTAATATAAGATATTGCATGGATCATCATGATAAGCCCTAATTATGGTCATGGCCGAAAGTTTCTTGGGGCTTTTAGGGTTAAACTCTTAACCTAATCCATCTAGCATCCTAACATCATCATATTCATACAAGGTATGGTACAGAACTTCATTGAAAATTCAAGTAAAGGACTTGGCCCAATGGTTAATGGAGAATTTAACTTAACAACTTCAATCAAAAAGTTACTTGTATGCAGGTGAGGGGATACTTACATCCTTCGCTTTGCTCTTAGTTGGAAGATGACCTAAGGGTAGCCAAACCTAGCCTTCTTCTTGCTTGGATGAATTTCGGACAAAGGATGAAAAGGGAGGGGAAATGGATCTCGGTGAGGAAGAGGATGAGAGGAGAGAAAAGCAATTTGATCACTCATGTCTCCTCATTCCCCCTATTTATTCACTTGAAGAGTCCCTTAGTCTCCCTTAACCCTAACTATAATTTCCCATATTCCTCTAATAGTACAACCCTGCTGGGCTTTTGGTTATTGGATGCATCTATAGGACTTGGCTATCTCTAGAGGTTTAGGGTTCAATTCCTAGGCCTTGCATCCTTTTTGGCTCATTTTCTTTTATTTTTGAAAGAGCCCACAGAAAGCCCATCATAATCAACCAAAAATTCTTGTAAAATTGCTAGAAATTTTATGGGCGTTACAATCCTTCATACCTTTTAAAAGTTTCGTCCTCGAAACTTAGAACAATTCTAGGTACTTCTGTTTCTTGTCCTCCTCACGTTCCCAGGTAGCTTCTTCGTACCATTGATTTTGCCACAGGACCTTTACTAAGGGCACCTCTTTGTTCCTTAGTCGCTTGACTTCTCGGTCGAGTATCTGGATAGGCCGACTTTCATAACTCAGGTCCTCTCGAACTTGCACTGTTTGTGGCTTGATAATTTGGTCCGCACTGGAAATGCACCTCCTGAGCATCGAAACATGGAACACGTTGTGGATAGCCGACATCTCTTGAGGCAGCTCCATCTCGTAAGCTACCTTGCCAACTCTCTTCAATATCGGATACGGTCCCACATAGCGTGGACTCAACTTACCCTTCCTTCCAAATCTCATCACTCCCTTCATAGGGGCCACCTTGAGGAATACAATTCTAACGCCTACGCCATATCTCGCATAGCTCTTTTGCACCTGGCAGTTTAAATTCTTTGACGGATGTTCTGGATAGCCCGGGTGGTGTCGTCAATGAAGTCTGTCTAGAGTCCCATCCCTTTCTTTTCACCACCCTCGTACCAGCATATAAAAGATCTACATTTCATCCCATATAGAGCCTCGTAGGGTGCCATTCCGATAGTAGCTTGGTAGCTATTGTTGTAGGCGAATTCTGCCAAACATAAGTATCGACACCAGCTACCTTTGAAATACAGGGCGCAAGATCGTAACATATCCCCCAGTACTTGATTTACTCTTTCGGTCTTTCCGTCCATCTGAGGATGGAAGGCAGTACTGAACAATAGCTTCGTGCCGAGTGCCTTTTGAACACACTTCCAGAAATGGGAAATAAAACGGCCATCTCTGTTAGAAATGATGGTTTTAGGAATCCCATGTAATCTGATAATTTCCTTAGCATATAGTTGAGCCAGTTGCTCAGTCGAATAGGTCATCTTGATTGCTATGAAGTGGGCAGACTTCGTCAATCGGTCCATAATTACCCATATAACATCATATCCATTTGTCGTCTTGGGCAATCCTGAGATGAAATCCATAGAAATATCTTCCCACTTCCATTCTGGAATCTGGATTGGCTGCAGTGTTACTCCACGTCTCTCTGGTCTTCTACTTTAACTCTCTGGCAGGTCAGGCAGGTACTGACATACTGAGCCACATCTCTTTTCATTCCAAACCACCAGAATTTTCTTTTCAGGTCTTGGTACATCTTGGAGGTTCCAGGATGCATCGCATAAGGAGTTCCGTGAGCTTCCTAAAATATCTTCTTCCGTAACTCTGGATCATCGGGAATACATAAGCGATCCCTGAGGTAGAGTACTCCACTATCAGAGATATGAAACCCATCGTCCTTTCCATCTAGGACCTCTTGCTTGATCCTCTGAATACTTGGGTCATGGGCTTATTTTTTCGATATATCGTCGAACAGCGTCGGTGCTATCGTCATGGTCGAGAGCTGTCCGGAAATGATTTCAACCCCATAACACATAATCTCCTTTTCTATGGGCTGAGATAACACTGATAGAGACATCAAGGTGGCGCAGGACTTCCTGCTGAGTGCATCAGCCACCTTGTTTTCTTTTCCCGAATGGTAGAAGATCTCGCAGTCATAATCCTTGACGAGTTCAAGCCATCTGCATTGTCTCATGTTCAGGTCCTTCTGTGTGAAGAAATATTTCAAACTCTGGTGGTCTGTATAAATCCTACACTGACCTCCATATAGGTAATGCCTCCATGTTTTGAGAGCAAAGACCACGACCGCTAGCTCTAAATCGTGGGTGGGATAATTCGTTTCATGTTCCTTAAGTTGCCTAGAGGCGTAGGCAATGACCATGCCATTCTGCATGAGCACCGCTCCGAGTCCCAACTTGGAAGCGTCACTGTACATGTCGAAGCCTTCGTTACTGTCCGGAAGAGCAAGGATTGGAGCGCTGGTCAGTCTCCTTTTCAATTCTGTGAAACTCCTCTTGTAGGCGTCCATCCATTCATATTTCTTGTTCTTTCTGGTGAGGACTATCATAGGGGCTGCAATCCTGGAGAAGTTCTCTACAAACTTCCTGTAGTAGCTTGCTAGTCCAAGAAAGCTTCTGATCTCGTTGGCATTCTTTGGTCGGTTCCAGTTACTCACGGCTTCAATCTTTATTTGGTCTACCATCACTCCATGCTTGGATAAAAAATGACCCAAAAATGATACTTGTTCGAGCCAGAACTCGCATTTGGAGAACTTTGCATACAGCTGCTTTTCTCGAAGAATCTGTAATACCACATTCAGGTGTTCTGCGTGCTCTTCTGGGGTTCTCGAATATATCAGTATGTCGTCGATGAAGACGATCACAAACTTGTCGAGGAATGCCGAGAATACCCGATTCATCAAATCCATTAACAGAGCAGGTGCATTCGTCACTTTGAAGGGCATAACTATGAACTCGTAATGTCCGTATCTTGTCTGGAAGGTCGTCTTTGGTATATCATCTGATTTCACTTTTACTTGATGATAGCTAGACCTCAGGTCAATCTTAGAGAAGACGGTGGCACCCTTTAGTTGGTCGAACAGGTCATCAATCCACGGTAAAGGGTATCGGTTCTTGATTATCACATTATTCAGTGCTCGGTAGTCTATGCACATTCGCATAGACCCATCTTTCTTCTTCACCAACAACACTGGAGCTCCCCATGGAGAGCGACTTGGGCAAATAAGTCCCTTGTCGAGTAACTCATGTAGCTATCCCTGAAGTTCCTTCAATTCAGCCGGCGCCATACGGTAAGGTGCTTTAGAGATCGGGTTAGTACCAGGAATCAATTCGATCTCAAATTCAACTTCTCTATCTGGGGCTAACCCTGGTAGTTCATCGAGGAATACCTCTGGGTAGTTGCATACAACTCTGACATCTTCTAGCTTCTGGTCCTCGGCTTGACTTGTATCAACTATATGTACCAAAAACCAAGTGCATCCACCGTCTAACATCTTACGTGGCTGTAGAGTTGATAGAAATTTATTGATTTTTCTCCTTGGCTCTCCAATAAATTCAAACATAGGTTCCGCCTCTAGCTGGAAGACCACTTTTCTTTTACGGCACTCGATTAAAGCACCGTACTTGTTTAAGAAATCCATGCCCAATATAATATCATAATCATGCATGTCGAGCACTATCACATCACAATAGAGTTCTCTGTCTACGATTCTGATGGGTGCGGCTCACAACATATGAGTGGAGGGCATTACTTCTCCCGAGGGCATAGTGGTTAAGAACTTGTGATCCAGAGCTTGTGGTGGTATGTCTATCTTTCTAGTAATGTGTGTAGAAACAAACGAATGTGTTGGCCCAGTATCAAATAATGCAGTAGCATGCTGACAGAAAATAATTATCTGACCTGTGACAATCGTAGAAGCGTTTGCCACATCTTCTTGGGTGAGAGAGAATACCCTGGCATCTGTCATAACTGGTGGGGCTTCAGTCCCCTTGGTCGACGGTACCTTCGATTGCAAACCTCGCCGTGTAATCGTGGAGGAGCACTCTGTCTTTGGGGCATCACGATGAGGAGCCTGAACCTGAATAGGGTAGTTCCTGACTCTATGTCCTTCCCGTTCACAATTGTAACATCTATTTGTGCCTTGGTAGCATACTCCAGGATGTATCTTTCCGCAGGTAGCACACAGGGGGATCCTAGGCTGCTTGTTTGCTAGACCACCTTTAGGATCCTCCCATTGTTTTCTCTTGCCAATGTGGTTCCATTTCCAAGTACTCTGGTTTCTCTGACCTCCTGACTGTGCCTTACCCCTGCCTTTAGTCATTGCCTTCTTTTGCTGGTAATGTTGTTCAGGTAATGCTCGATAATCAAGGCACTACTGAACAGCTTCTCTGCGGTCTGCAGTCTATGAACACCACCGGCCACATTCAGAGCTATTTCGGGTCGGAGCATCTTCAGCATGAGTCCGACCCTTTCTCTTTCCGTGCTGACCAACTCTGGGCATAGGCGTTCGAGTCAGTTGAATCAATTCATGACTTCGCTGACTGATAGGTCACCTTGTTGGAACCCAGTGAACTCGTCGTAATGCTTTTTGGTTACCCTCATATGGAAGAATTCTTTGAAAAATTCATATTCGAAATCCGTCCATCTCATATGATTTACTTGCCTCTTTGCTTTAACCCGTTCCCACCACATCCGAGCATCTCCCGAAAGGCAGAATGATGCACACTTACTCTTCTCGCATTCGGGCCAGTCCAGTAGCTCTACGATGCTTTCCACCGTCTTGAACCAGGCCTGGGCATCCCATGGTTCACCAGTACCAGAGAAATTTTTCGGCTTCAGCCTCTGCCACTAGATCAGGTAAGCTTCTTGTCGAACCGTCGGGCCAGGGCCCGCTGGTGGGGCGGTAGGATTTCCTCGCTGATTCATTAGGGCATTTATTACTTACTGCTCCTTTGTGACTTGACGCTGGAGTTCAGTAACTATGTGTGTAAGGTCATGTGGGGGTGCTATCTCATCGGCTCTACTACTGTGTCTTCCAGACATGTTTATCTTCATATATCAAAGTAAAGATAGTATAAGTTTATCGTTCGTTTATCTACATATAATTAAACTGAAAGCTAGAATAAGGTTATCATACATATTTTCATGCATATTTTAAGCTAAAGGCATTTCATATAATACATGAACAAAATTAGAGTAGACATAGAATTATTACATGGAGCGGCAGGATTTGGAGCTTGATGTGTGTGTAGTGGAAAGGCAAATCTGCTCTGATACCAACCTGTCACGCCCGCCCTTTCCTAGGGTCCAGAGGGGCGGCGCGACGCAATCGTACATACAAACATCGTACTACTTACGACGGAAGACTTTAGACATATATATTTTTTTCTTTTAAACATAAACATGCATCGTCATTTTGTAGGTACTTCTTCTTAACATAGAGCATGCATCGTTATTTCATAAGTACTTAGTGCTTAATTCGAGTCCATAAACAAATCATCTTAAGGAAAACATGCATAAGGGACATAACAGATCTCATCTACCATGCCACTACCACACACACTTTGCCCCTCCTGCTGCTCCCTTTAGTTTATCCACCCTTTACCCTTATCTGCAGTACAAGGGAAAATAAACTATAAGCACATAGGCTTACTAAGATCCTATCCTACTCACAAAACCATACATCGACATTAAGCAAAGCATGTAAACATTCATAACATATAAGCAAATATAACGTGTAACATATATGACATAAGCAAACATTACATGTAGCATATATGACATAAGCAAACATAACATGTAGCATATGTAACATAAGCAAACATAACATGCAACACATATAACATAAGCATGTAAACATTCATAACATATAATCAAACATAACATGTAACATATATGACATAAGCAAACATAACATGTAGCATATATGACATAAGCAAACATAACATGTAGCATATATAACATAAGCAAACATAACATGCAACACATATAACATAAGCAACATATCATGTACATATATGACATAAGCAAACATAACATGTAATGTATGTAACATAAGCAAACATAACATGCAACACATATAACATAATCATGTAAACATTCATAACATATAAGCAAACATAACATAAAGGTATATGCAGGATGCATTTCGAAAACATATATCATAGGTATTTGAACATAACTCTCAACATATTGGGCCCGACATTGTACCACATCATCATCATCATAGTACGCATCCCTAAATAGACCCGAGGCAGCTAATCTCGAACCTACTAGGTTACTAGGCCCGATCTTAGTCCGTCGACCTAGGGGCCATCATCATAACATAGAAGACCATCCTAGGCCTGATCTCAGTCCGTCGGCCTAGGGCATCTGGGAGCTCATCCCATTCTTGGCCCGATCTTAGTCCGTCGACCTAGGGGCAATCATAACATAGAAGCCCATCCTAGGCCCGATCTTAGTCCGTTAGCCTAGGGCAACTTAGGAGCCCATCCCTTTGGACCTTTTTAGGGTCCTGGTACAAGGCATGCAGAAGGTAAAATACATACATGCTTCTTATCATAACATATCATATTTCACTTCATAAACATATCATAAACATATCATATTTCATTTCATAAACATATCATATTCCATTTCATAAACATATCATATTTCACTTCATGAACATATTATATTTCACTTCATGAACATATCATATTTCATTTCATAACCATATCATATTTCATTTCATAAACACATATCATATTTCATTTCATAAACATATATCATATTTCATTTCATAAGAATATCACTTTCACTTCATAAACATATCATATTTCACTTCATAAACATATCATATTTCATTTCATAAACACATATAATATTTCATTTGATAAACATATCAAAAATATCACACACATATAGGGCATGGCATAAGGCATCAACATCATGAGCAAGTATACATGGAGTGGCCTAAACTGCATGGAGCTCTATCAAAGTTTTAAACACCAAACAACTTATATATATGTATGTTCTAACTAAAACACATGTTAATTCTTTAACGTATATAGCATGGCATAGGACATGTTATCTTCTTCTAACATCAAACATGGCATGAACTCATTTCTAACCTAACGTAGAGCATGTTATCTTCATCTAGCATCATTTAAGATTACAAGTCAACATGAACTCACCTAAAGCATAAAGCACATGTTAACCTAACCTAGAGCATGTTATCTTCATCTAGCATCATTTAACATCACAAGTTATCATGAACTCACCTAAAGCATAAAACACATGTTAACCTAACCTAGAGCATGTTATCTTCATCTAGCATCATTTAACATCACAAGTTATCATGAACTCACCTAAAGCATGGCATAAAGAACACATTTGGGGTCTTGGCCGAATGGATCAAAAAGGGTTTAATGGATCAACCACTTAACTAACTCATCTAAAAATCCCTCATCTTCATATTAATACAAGATATAGCATGGATCATCATGGTGAGCCCAAGTTATGGTCTTGGCCGAATGTTCAAGAGGGTTTTATGGATCAACTACTTAACTAAACTCATCTAAAAATCCCTCATCTTCATATTAATACAAGATATAGCATGGATCATCAATGTAAGCCCTAGTTGTGGTCTTGGCCGAAAGTTTCTTGGGGGTTTCATGGATCAACCACTTAACTAAACTCATCTAAAATCCCTAATCTTCATATTAATACAAGATATTGCATGGATCATCATGGTAAGCCCTAATTATGGTCTTGGCCGAATGTTTCTTGGGGCTTTTAGGGTTAAACTCTTAACCTAATCCATCTAGCATCCTAAAAACATCATATTCTTACAAGGTATGGCATAGAACTTCATTGAAAACTCAAGTAAAGGACTTGGCCGAATAGTTCATGGAGAATTTAACATAACAACTTCAATCGAAAAGCTACTTGTATGCAGGTGAGGGGATACTTACATCCTTCGCTTTGCTCTTAGTTGGAAGATGACCTAAGGGAAGCCTAACCAAGCCTTCTTCTTGCTTGGATGAGTTTCGGACAAAGGATGAAAAGGGTGGGGAAATGGATCTCGGTGAGGAAGAGGATGAGAGGAGAGAAAAGCAATTTGATCACTCATGTCTCCTCATTCCCCCTATTTATTCACTTGAAGAGTCCCTTAGTCTCCCTTAACCCTAACTATAATTTCCCATATTCCTCTAATAGTACAACCCTGCTAGGCTTCTGGTTATTGGATCCATCTATAGGGCTTGGTAATCTCTAGAGGTTTGGGGTTCAATTCCTAGGCCTTGCATCCTTTTTGGCTCATTTTCTTTTATTTTTGAAAAAGCCCACATAAAGCCATCATAATCAACCAAAAATTCTTGTAAAATTTCTAGAAATTTTATGCGCATTACCCACACCCCTTGGCGAATCTATTTCAATGTGCTACTCTCTCGCTGCACACTCCCTCTTTCTTTATTTGACTCGCCTTTGCTAATGACGGAGAACTATCCATAGGTTGCCACACGATTTGGACTATCTGGGCCACTTGTGTTTCCAACATCCTCGTGTGACTTGCAAGACCGTCAACAGTGGCCTTCAAATACTAAAGTGACTCTTCTGTCTTCTGATGTTAGCATTAGAATTCTTTATTGGCCTTTGTTTGGGTCGCAATGAAGTCTTCCATCATCAATTCTAGCCTAGAATTGTTGTGGTTGTTGTTGCCCATTGCCCTGTTGTTTTCCATACCCTCCTGATGGTTGGAAGTTCCCCAAGTTATTCCGATAGGACAAATTCGGGTGATTCCTCCATCCGGGATTGTAAGTACCAGAGTATGGATTATTGGCCTTTGAGTATAATCCCCAACCGCATCGACATGCTCAAGATGCTCTTCTAAGCCACCCTGCCCTCCATAGTAGTTCTCCCGATATGCTGCTGCTCCTTTTCCAAAGTCATTGGCCACACATGGAGATACATGATTTAAAGAGTCGAACCGTCTGCTAAGCGTGTCCATCCTCGCTGCTAGGTGGTCCACGGAGTTGATAGCATATCGTCCCGCTACAGGAGTTGGGTGACTACATTCATAAGCCCATTAATGGTGGTTTTGGGCCACCTCTTCTATCAGCTCCTCCACTTCTTCGATAGTCTTGTTCATTAGTGCTCCTCCTTTAGCAGAATCGAGGGACATCTTTGTGGCGTACGTGATCCCGTTATAGAAGATGTTGATCACCAGCCACCTTTCCAGTCCATGGTGGGGGCATTGGTAGAGTAGCCCCTTGTAGTAATCCCAAGCTTCAAATATGGACTCCCCTTCCTTCTGACGGAAGCTCGTGATTAGGTGGTGGATGTGAGAACTCTTGCTTGGCGGGAAGTACTTGTTCAAAAATTGTTGCTCACACTACTCCCATGTAGTAATGCTTCCCGATGGCAGGGAGTGAAGTCATGCCTTAGCCTTATCCCGCAATGAGAAAGGGAATAGGCTAGGCAGATCGTGTCGGCAGGGACTCCATTGATCTTCATTATTGAGCAGATTTCCAAAAATTTCTTCAGGTGCCGGTTTGGGTCTTTAGTCGCAACTCCCTCGAATTGACTCTACTGGACTATGTGTATGAGTGTCGGTTTTAGCTCAAAGTTGTTTGGCAACATGGACGGTCCAGCTATACTCGGCCTAAATCCTCTAGCACTAGGGGTTGTGTACTCCTGCAAAGGTCGTCTACCTAAATTTACCATGGTTGCAGCTTTGTCCTTCATCCTCTTCTGTTCAGCTCTCCGACGATGGTGGGTTCGTTTGATTTCTAGATCGATCGAAATAGGGCCTTCCGATCCTAGGCATTTAAGCATATGAAGAACTAAGCCACAAAATTAGGATATTGCCTAATGCTCAGAAACAAGAAATAAACTAATCTAGCTAACTAAATCAAATGAAGAAGAGCTAAAAAGAAAATGTAGAACTACTGCTAAAATAAAAACTAATTCTAGATATGGAAATCTAAAATTGAAGTAAATATAGTAAAATAAATAAATAAAAGTAAATCAAGTAAATAAATCTAACCAATGTCCGATCCAATTATCCACTTCTTGATTTTATATCGAATCAATCAGTCCCTGGCAACGGCGCCAAAAACATGATGCACGTGAACGCGACCTAAAATCTTAAGATGAAGACCGTCGAGGACTTGAAGCGCGCGCTCGCGCTCAACGCCCCCAAGTGCACGGTCATCGTCAAATAATAAAGATTTATCGATCCCACAGGGAATGAGATTCGAGTATCGATCTATTTGGTGGACGTTATTGTTCGCAAATTGATTCTAATGGTTTTGGTTCAGGGGGTTGTCGACGGTCCTAACTCTAGTACAGTGTCACACGGAGGAAGAAATGGGAAGCTATGAGTCTTTGGATGGATTCTAGGATTTCGATTTCATTTGTGTGTCGCAGAACACATTGTCAATTGGGTTTTGTCTAAATTTCTAGCTAAGGTTTTGTGGAAAGGACATCATACACTCCCCCCATGAGCCTTCGCATCTATCGGAAGCTACCTCTGCCATACCAGGTCAACCCCTGGCTTTAAACCGGGATAGTCGGTACGAGGATGCCGAATCGATCCCTGCGATGAGTCAAAAATGGGGTATGTTTCCAACTCTATCGCATCATTCCACCCGCAATTACCGGCGATGAGGACAGCCCCTAGGTTCCTCTTTAAATTTTCCTAAATCTTTGATACGAAGGTTGTCGCCCCTCGTATCGGCTAAGCACAGTGACTAGAAAACAAAATCAATAGCTATAGATCTAAAATAAACACCAATTGCAAATATAGATTCAAGAATTAAAAGATATTTGAACCAACATGTTCTAACTCAACACAAACAACTCCCTAGTCCTAGAATCAGAGAATCTACTCCATGAATGCAAGAAACAAATCACAAGGCATTGTCAAATTTATATATACTAGATAAAATATGGAAAGAATATAGATTACAATGTGTTGAGGCTCTTCTCCCTGGCATTGAGGTGCAGAACTTGGATCTCGAGCGACTTCCATCCTCCCCGTTGCGAGTTTCTGAAGCTTTTTAGGGCTTCGGAGTGTTGTCCTGGCCATCGTGCCTCCCCCTAGGGTTTGGGCGTGCCTTTCTTTATATAGACATGAGGCCGGCTCTTTACGAAATTTGGAAAAAGACTTAATCATGCTAAAATGCTAGGCCGCCACACGGACATGTGTTTCCACATGGTCAGGCCGTGTGTGGCCCTATTGTGGCTAATCTCGAGCTTCGGACACGGCCGTGTGTAGCCACACGCCCTGGGCACGTGTCCTACTGCATCTAGATGCCAAATACACTTTTTCGCTTCGAAAATGCGCCATTTTCCCCAAGAAATACTATCCTACAAACAAAAGTACAAAGAGCATATCTTCGAACCAGAAAACAGGAAATGCATGCAAAACAAAATAAAATATGCACGAAACAAACATAAAATGAAATGAGATGTGAGCGAAAACTACTCCTAAAACCCTTTATGTTTTCCTCACATCACTAAACCAGATATAGTATTTGTTGTGGGTATGTGCGCACGATATCAATCATGTGCAAAAGAGTATCATTTGATTGTCATTAAAAGAATTATGAGATATCTGAAAGCAACCATAACAATTTGATTGTGGTATCCCCGAACTAAATCTTTTGGTAGGGGGATCGAAAGGCCGACTAGAGGGGGGTGAATAGCCCTTTTCCGATGGATGTCGTAATTCGTTCGTTCTCGTGTGCTCGTCTACAATTGTCGTTAATATATGCAGCGGAATAACAATAGAAATAACAACAACCAAGCACAACCAATACACAAGCATATACATGGTTCGGAAACAAATGGTTCCTACTCCACGGGTGAGCTCCTCGAGCTCTAGTTATGCGCACGACACTAACTAAACTCCTTCTCGACTACACGTCGGAGGTGGAGAAACCTCCCACAAGTTATTACAACAAGTAATATGAAATACAACAAGAAATACAAAGACAATACAAAAGAAAACTTTTACACAATTGCTTTGATCGCTTTCTTTCTTGCTTGCTCTTGAAGGTCTGGAATGCAACAGCAATTCCCCTCCAAAGTCACCTCAAAAGCCTTAGCGAAATCCTCCAACTCGTGCTCCATTTATAACCTGCATCAAGCTGTTTTCGCGCCTAGCAGTCGACTACCAAAAGGCCCCAGTCAACTGCCCCTGTAGCCGTTGTCTCACAACGGCCAGATCCACATCGGACAAGTTCCAACGGATCACCTACCAGTCGACTGATGATGCCCATCAGTCGACTGGTGACCTAGTAGTCGACTGCCCAGTCGGCTACGGAGCGTTCTGTGCTCGCGACACTCCCATCAGTCGACTGCCATCCCTCGGCAGTCGACTGCCAGTCCATGGCAGTCGACTACCAAGCATAAAACCCTAGCCTTACACCAGTCGAACTCTAGTCGACTTAGACCAGTCGAACCGGCACCTATACCAGTCGAATGACGTCAGGGCAAAACCTCAAACACCAAGTTGTTTGAGCATCCAACCGTCGGGTAAACCCTCAAACATCATTTGAACCTCCGACACTCAGTCTTAGCCACTTGGCCAAGTCCACCTTATCCCTCATGGAGTTCCCCACCGAAGGTCTCTTCCCTCGGCCTACGTCCCTCGGATGCGCCAAGCGCAAGGCTTCGCAATGCCATCCTTCGCGTCTCATACCCTAGAAGTATGCTTCCCTTTGGGCTCACTCCATTCACTCCCCGTCCGGCGGTCCCTCGGATGCACCAAGCGCACGGCTTCGCAATGCCATCCTTCACCGACTCAAGGACCCCGAGCCTAGTGAACTTACCAAGTCCTTTAGACTTTCCATATGCACCAAGCGCACGGCTTCGCAATGTATTTCTCACCAAGCACCAAGCGCACGGCTTCGCAATGCTTTGGATTTCCCATGCCAAGCACCAAGCGCACGACTTCGCAATGCTTTGGACTTTACCATGCCAAGGCTTCCCCCTTGGACTTCCACACCAAGCTCCATGCTTGGATTTTCCATGCCAACCCCATGTTGGACTTTCCCATGACAATCCCATGTCATGAGTTTTGTCTATCATCAAAATACCATCAAATCTGCTGGGCGATGCACCAACAATCTCCCCCTTTTTGATGATTGACAAAACTACCATCTCAAGTCTACCAATTCTCCCATATTGGCAATTCTCATATCCCAATGAGAATTCCAACGAACCCTAATTGGTAACTTGGTAACTTCTCCCCCTTTTTGACATTACATCAAAAAGGTCCTCCCCAAGGGTATGAATGTCTCATATCCCAATGAGATCTTACAATCTCTCCCTTGGAGGAACACATGCCTACAATCTTTCTAGTGATCCCAAATCACATAAAGAGAGGCAAACCAATTTTCCTCCCATGAGGAAATGCACATCCATCTTCCCATGATGGATACCTCCCCCTAGAGGCTTGCTCCCCCTTGACCATTGCACCAACAATGTGCTTGAAGAGTCCCTAAGCCAATAGGAACATTAACCAAATCAAAATTAAGGCAAAGTTCAACAATGAACTCTCATCCACCTTAAAATTGATACTCACCCTCAACCCAACTCCTAATCCATATCTAATGGATTTCCACCCTCTCTAATGCTCTCCCAAGCATATCCTAGGGTTAGGAGTGGTTAGGGGATCTTAACCTAGCTGAACATGGGCCTAACGAACAAGATTTACCTGAAATCGAAATCAAAATCGGTCTTGCCACTATCGATCCGATCGCCAATCCATGGCGGTTGATGATAATCATTCTGATTTTCAACATTTCAGAAATGGATTTCCGAAATCCATAAGTAAATATACGTAATTTTAAAAATCTTGAAAATGCATACGTATAATACTTATCCTAAACACTATGGGTGAAAAATATTGGAAAATTATTTTACCCACTAAATTAGGAGATTGATACAAAGTTCAAAAGTTTAGAAAATCTTCAATAAAGAGCCCTCTTTGTATCATCCCATTCAATGGTGATAGCTATCAAAAGATAGGCTTCACCAAGGTTTTTCAAAATGTTTTCAAAAAGTTTTCAAAACCTTTAATTTCTTTTCCTTAAACATCTCACTTATATCTAGATGTGTAAAAACACATTCAAGGCAATTAATCTAGTGAGATGTGAGTTTTTGTTCTTTAAAATGCTCTCATGCATATTTCTAGGCAATATTATTTGATTCCCATTAAATCATGCCATAGTCCTTAACTCCATTTTAATTCATGCATGATATGATTATGGCATAGATATGATATAGATAAAAACATATGCCAATATCATGATGTCATGGCATGTGAATGAAACTTAAGCATACATGACATCTAAACATAAATCTAAATATGATCATGACATTTTATAGATAAAAATGAAAATGATGTCATGACATGGCAAGGCAAACAAAACATGGCAAGTAAAATATACTAAGGTATAGAATACCTAAGTGTGAAAATCAATTTGCCATTTTTAGGGATTAATTCTATTTTGCCTTATTGCCATTCATTTCCCTAGTGTGCCAAAAACCCAAAATGGCACACCAATACCTCTATGACCTAATTGTGCCAATTTAAATCATTTTTAACTTCTCAAACCATATTGGCACACCCTAATGTGTCAACTCACAATGGCTAGGTTAACCACCATCCACTTAGGGTTGACACACCCTAACCCATTTAGCGTGAATCAATCACGCTCTTAGGAACCCTATATCTATTGGAGCTCCTTGGGTTAACAAGGTATTCCCTAGGGATAACTTCCCTAGATACCTTCCTAATGACCCTTTTAGGCTTTGAAGCCATAGTCTCTTGGGTCTTTCCTAGGTCAACTCTAGAGGTGACTCCTCCATTGACCTTCTTAGTGGCTACATTTGATTTCTTTGAGGTGTTAGCCACTAAACATATACCATGGCTAGACTTAGGGATGACTTCCCTATTAGCCTTGGTTTTCCTAGACCTAGAAATAGTTCCATAATTAAATGGAACATTATGATAAGTCTACTTGGGCTTAGGTTTGTCACCCAAACCTTCCTTGCCCTTAGACCGTTTTTGAACCTTAGGTCTTGACTTTTGGACATTTGACCCTAGAATTGAATTTTCTATGATTCTAAGGGCTTTCTCCATTCTCTCAAGTCTTGAACTCAAGACTTGGTTCTCTAGCTCTAATTTTCCCATTTTTGAATTTTCATTAGGTTTTTGGGAAAACCTCTTCTTCTTAGGCATGTGCCTAGTCTTTTTGGGATTAATACCCAAATTTTCTTCTACTCTCCTAATTGACTCCCTAGGCAAGATATTTCTAGAATTATGAGTCCTAGGTTTGTCTTTAGTCATATGAACATACTTGGCACCTAAGCAATAAACCTTATTTTTTCTCCTAGCATGCTTTTCATTAATAATGGCAAGAGAACTAAAATAATTTTTAGTATGCTTTTTGACTTTAGGAATTAAAGGTGCATTAACTAAATGTACCTTAGGGTTAGCTTTAGGAGCTCCCCCTACATGAGTTGCACCATCTTGCCCTTACTTCCTCCCCCTAGGGCATTGGCTTCGGTAGTGTCCCTTTTGATTGCATTTGAAGCACACAATGTGCTCTTTGCTCTTGATTTTGGGAACACCGGCATCGTTTGACTTTGGGTTGACTTTTGGTGTCGATGCCTTCTTCTTAGCCAATTTAGGGCATTTACTCTTGTAGTGCCCTTTCTCCCTACACTCAAAGCATATTATGTGATTTTTATTCAAAATAATAACACTTGAGTTACCTAGGGAGGTGGTGGAGTCCTCTTCTTGATCTTCACTTCTCCCGGATGTGGATGCTTCTCGTTCTTGCTCCGGGATGGAAGATTGCCTCTCCTCCCCCTCAATGCTAGAGGTGGAGGTCTCCACCAAGTCATCCACATCTTCAAAAGTGGATGGTGATTCTTCTTCGGCATTCTCCTCTACTTGTGCCGATTGGGAATTTTCTTGGAATTTCATTACCTTATTCCATAATTCCCTTACATCCCTATAATCACCCAATCTAGACCAAATAGTGTTAGGTAATAAATCACTAATCAATTTGATTACCTCAAGATTTGTCTTGAAATCCTTGACTTGGTCTTGGGTCCACCTAGACTTCTCAATGGGCTTGTTGTATTTGCCCCTAGGCATCTCAAAACCATTTTCTATGATAATCATATAATCAAAATCGGTTTCGAGATATACCTCCATCCGTTTTCTCCACCAAGCAAAATCTCCATCGAATTTCGGTGGATGGATGATGCCGGGCATTTGTAGTGCTCTCGCGGCGGTTAGTCCTTGAAGAGCGACCTCAGCTCTGATACCACTTGTAGGGGGATCGAACGGCCGGCTAGAGGGGGGTGAATAGCCCTTTTCCGATGGATGTTGTAATTCGTTCGTTCTCGTGTGCTCGTCTACAATTGTCGTTAATATACGCAGCGGAATAACAATAGAAATAACAACAACACAAGAACAACCAATACACAAGCATATACGTGGTTCGGAACCAAATGGTTCCTACTCCACGGGTGAGCTCCTCGAGCTCTAGTTATGCGCACGACACTAACTAAACACCTTCTCGACTACACATCGGAGGTGGAGAAACCTCTCACAAGTTATTACAACAAGTAATATGAAATACAACAAGAAATACAAAGAAAATACAAAAGAAAACTTTTACACAATTGCTTTGATCGCTTTCTTTGTTGCTTGCTTTTGCTTGCTCTTGAAGGTCTGGAATGCAACATCAATTCCCCTCAAAAGTCACCTCAAAAGCCTTAGCGAAATCCTCCAACTCGTGCTCCATTTATAACCTGCATCAAGCTGTTTTCGCGCCTAGCAGTCGACTGCCAAAAGGCCCCAGTCGACTGCCCCTGTAGCCGTTGTCTCACAACGGCCAGATCCACGTCGGACAAGTTCCAACGGATCACCTACCAGTCGACTGATGATGCCCATCAGTCGACTGGTGACCCAGTAGTCGACTGCCCAGTCGGCTACGGAGCGTTCTGTGCTCGCGACACTCCCATCAGTCGACTGCCATCCCTCGGCAGTCGACTGCTGTCGACTTCAGTCGACTGCCAGTCCATGGCAGTCGACTGCCAAGCACAAAACCCTAGCCTTACACCAGTCGAACTCTAGTCGACTTAGACCAGTCGAACCGGCACCTATGCCAGTCGACTGACGTCGGGCAAAACCTCAAACACCAAGTTGTTTGAGCATCCGACCGTCGGGTAAACCCTCAAACATCAAGTTTGAGCCTCCGACACTCAGTCTTAGCCACTTGGCCAAGTCCACCTTATCCCTCATGGAGTTCCCCACCGAAGCTCTCTTCCCTCGGCCTACGTCCCTCGGATGCGCCAAGCGCACGGCTTCGCAACGCCATCCTTCGCGTCTCATACCCTAGAAGTATGCTTCCCTTTGGGCTCACTCCATTCGCTCCCCGTCCGGCGGTCCCTCGGATGCACCAAGCGCACGGCTTCGCAATGCCATCCTTCACCGACTCAAGGACCCCGAGCCTAGTGAACTTACCAAGTCCTTAAGACTTCCCATATGCACCAAGCGCACGGCTTCGCAATGCATTTCTCACCAAGCACCAAGCGCACGGCTTCGCAATGCTTTGGATTTCCCATGCCAAGCACCAAGCGCACGGCTTCGCAATGCTTTGGACTTTCCCATGCCAAGGCTTCCCCCTTGGACTTCCACACCAAGCTCCATGCTTGGATTTTCCATGCCAACCCCATGTTGGACTTTCCCATGACAATCCCATGTCATGAGTTTTGTCTATCATCAAAATACTATCAAGGTACTGCTGGGCCGATTGCACCAACACTTTTGACTTGGTAGGTTATACTGAATTAGATTATGCAAGATGCAAACTATATAGGAAAAGCACTAGCGTGGTCTGTCAATTCCTAGGGTCAGCATTAGTTAGTTGGTCGAGTTAAAAGCAACATTGTGTCGCTCTCTCAACGACTAAGGTTAAGTACATAGCTATGGGTGAGAATGTATCGCAATTGTTATGGATGACTCATACCTGTTGGATCGAGCGGATCGCTAGAGGGGGGGTGAATAGCAATAAAAAATTTTTCGTTGAATTCGTTTCAAAAAAAAGAGTAAACACAACGAAAAGGTAAAATCAACACAATAGGGTTTTACTTGGTTCGTAGCCTACGACTACTACTCCAAGGCCCTAGTGGTCCTTGATCATGCACGGAGGGCAAATCACTAACGAACTCCTCCTCGTTAGAGGTAGGAGTTAATCGAATACACAAAAGCCAAAGAATTAGGTAGAGGGACACTCCCCCTTTTCTCATTGCAATAAAAACTCATAGAGTATAAAGTAAATACAAGAATTAATAAACGATAATAAAAAAAATTTACCGACGACCAAAAGGATGGAGGCTTAGGCTTATGTCATCGACGTTTCTATAGCACTTCGTCATCTTGGAGTCGTTGGAGTGTCGTCACGTTATAGAGGCTTTAAGGCACTTTACAATTGATGAAAACTCTTAGACATGATATCTAAGGGTATGTCCTAAGCTAGTTCCATGAACATGAACAGTAAAAAGTAGTAATAAGAAAATATAATTTGTAGATTCCTACTCTACTATGCACATGCCCAATTTTCATCTTAATAGACTAAATTCGGCTTCGGGTAGGGGTTTAGTAAATAGATCTACCAAGTTGACTTCGATTCGACGTATTCGAGTTGTATGGCTACGTTAGCCACATGTTCTCGAAAGAAATTGTGTTTGACCTCTATATGTTTGGTCCTAGAGTGACATATTGGATTTTTAGTTAGATTAATTGAGCTAATATTATCTATGTGAATTTTAGTGTTTGTAAAGTCTAACTTAAAATCTCGGAGAGTGTGCTTCATCCAAAGAAGCTGAGTGACACACTCACCCATCGCGATATCTACACTTCGGTGGTAGATAAGGCAACACAGTGTTGCTTTCTACTGCACCAACTCACTAGACTCGAGCCAAGAAGTTGACAACAACCACTCATACTCTTTCTATCGAGCTTACTACCGGCATAATCTGAGTCAGGGTAGCCGATTAGTTCGAACTCGGTAGATCTAGGGTACCAAATACTGACATTAAGTGTACCCTTTAGATATCTAAGGATATGCTTAACTAGAGTTAGGTGAGATTCCTTGGCACAAGTTTGGATCCTTGCGCACATACTTACTGCAAATAAGATATCAGGTTAGCTCGTAGTTAAGTAAAGGAGGTTTCCTATCATGCCCCTATAGTATTTTAAGTCAATTGAATTTCCGATTGCATCTTCTCCTATATTTACATTTGTTGTAATTGGAGTATTAATAATTTTAGTGCCTTGCATTCCAAAACATTTAATTAATTCGCTAGTATATTTGCGTTGGTGTAAATATATTACATCTTTAGTTTGTTTAATTTGTAGACTTAAGAAGAAACTCAACTCACCTACTAAATTCATTTCAAATTCACTTTCCATAAGTGAAATGAATTCGTTTAGTAGGATCGAATTGGTTGTTCTTAAAATGATATCGTCTACGTAAATTTTGGCTATAAATATTTCCTTACCTAAGGTTTTTACGAAAAGGGTTGGGTCGACTAGGCCTTGGTTAAACCCTTTTGACTTAAGATAAATCAAAAGCCTCTCGTATCAAACTCGAGGAGCTTGTTTGAGTCCATAGAGAGCTTTCTTTAATTTAAGGACATGATCGGGTTTATCTAGACTTTCGAAACCAGGGGGTTGGCTAACATAAACCTCTTCCTTAATATATCCATTCAAGAATGTTGACTTTACATCCATTTGAAACAACATAAATCCTCGATATTCAACATATCCTAATAACATTCGGATGGACTCTAATCTAGCTACTAGGGCATAGGTATTATCGTAATCTAAGCCTTCAACTTGACTAAACCCTTTAGCGACTAATCTAGCTTTATTTATAACTACTTCACCTCTATCATCATGTTTATTTCGAAACACCCACCTTGTTCCAATGATTGTTTTATCTTTGGTGGTGGTACTAATTCCCATACTTCGTTCCTAGTGAATTGAGCTAGCTCTTCTTGGATTGTAATAATCCAATCGGGATCAAGAAAAGCTTGGTCAATGGTTTTGGGTTCAATTTTTGAAATCAAGGAGATTTGACTAAGGTTTCGGTATGAAACTCTAGTTCGAACTGCTAGGCTTGCATCACCTATCGCTTGGTCGATAGGATGATTCGTTTGAGTCCTAGTTTGACTTGGGTTAGAGTCACCTATCGCTTGGTCGATAGGATGACTTGGTTGACTAATGTTAGGATTAATACTAGACTCAATCTCAAGATCAAAGTTGAGTCTGGTATGAATCGGCTCGCTAATTGGGGTTGCTAGGAGTTTTGTAGGTTCGTGTCCTTCATCAAACACTACATTAATAGTCTATTCGACTCTAAGAGTGTCATGGTTATATACCCTATAGGCTCTACTCGTAGTCAAGTATCCTAGAAAGATTTCAGTAGAGGTTTTGGATGTGAATTTTCCTAGGTAATCCTTAGTGTTTAAGATTTGTACCTTACACCCAAATACCCTAAAGTACTTTATGTTAGGTATTTTATCGTGATAAATCTCGTACGAGGTCTTAAGGTGCCTCTTTACCATAAGGATCCTATTTTGGACATAGCAAGTCGTACTGACGGCTTCTGACCAAAACCTATCGGGTAGGTTATACTCGTTTAACATTGTCCTAGCGGCTTCTTGTAGGGTTCTATTTTTACGTTCTACTAGGTCATTCTGTTGTGGGGTTCTAGGTCATGAGAACTCATGGTGGTATCCATTTAGGTTACAAAATTCTATAAACCTGTGGTTCTCGAATTCACCACCATGATCACTCCTATGTTTTTTTATTTTAAGGTTTTGTTGATTTTCTATTAGTTTAAATAGGTTGATTAATTGATCTAGGGTGTCACTTTTTTGTTTGATGAACCTAACCGAAGTAAATCTAGAGTAGTCATCAATTATGACTAAGTATAATTGATTTCCATTAAGTGACTTAGCTCCGTGTGAATCAAATAGATCCATGTGTAGGAGCTCAAGAACACTTTTGGTTTGTTCTTGATTAGTTAGTTGATGTTGTGTCCTAGATTGTTTACCTTCTTGACAAGCATTACATATTTTATTATCCAAGTTGTTAAGGTTAGGCAAACCTTTGACAAAGTCACTCTAAATCATCTTGTGGATGAGTCTTGAGTGCAAGTGACTGAGTCGTCGGTACCACAACCAAGATTCCTCTTGCCGTGTCATAAGACACTTGGTTGAGGAGTTAGTTAAATTAAGAGTATAAATGTTGTTATTTCTGGTTCCTTTAAAAATTGTTTTAGAGGTTTCTTTTGTATTAATTACGCATTCATGTCTAGAAATATGACCTTATAGTTATTATCACACAATTGACTTTCACTAAGAAAATTATATTTGAAATTTTCTACCAATAAGACATTTTGAATAATAAAGTTTGAGTTGAGCTCAATATCACCTTATCCGAAGATTTTGAGCTTGCCATTGTTTCCGAAGGCTACCGATCCTTGTCGTTTGAATCGAAGCTTCGAAAACTTGAGTTGATCCCCGGTCATGTGTCGGGAGCAACCACTGTCCAACATCAATTGATCCTACACATAAGGTAGTTGGATCGGATATTGGAATTGCTAAAGGTTGGTTGTAAATAATTAAACCCAAATCATCTCACCCATGTCTACATGATCAAGCATGTTATCCTTATATGTTCTTGTGAGATGACTTCCGATTTTACTTAATTTGAATTTAATGATTTGAACACTTGTCAACCTTGTGTTAGATTCGGATTTGACCTTAAGCTCATCAAGTCACCTTTTCAAGATCATGGCTTCCAGGTCGTGGTGAGGCACAAGGGCCTTCTTTGATCGGAAAATGACCACTTCCTTAGACAAAGCCATTTTCAAGAAAATAGAGACTTGACTCACCTAACACGACTTCCTAGTCTAACAAGTCTAGGATACGGCGAGGTAGCTTTAGCTAGTTCCACTCGGTCAAGTGCACCGAACTAGATATTCCTTATCTAGCCCAAATACACGAGACTCCGTTTTCCTAGCGTACTATCATCTCGCCGCAACCTTGTACTATGTTACCAAGTATTGATGAGTTATAGTCCTATCTAACCATTCTAAAAAAAAAAAAATAAAGGACCTAAGCATTCAATTTCTAAGTTAGAGCACAAACAAATTTTGTACTGGCTCCCCCTGGACCGTTGAATCGGTTCGGTCTCTCCACATAGTGTATTTAGTCCATTGGAACCCAGTACTGGTTGGATCCTAAGTTTGAAATCAAAGCAGTCTTAGGGAGCCATGCTTGGACATGTTTTTTATGTCGACTTACAATTGACATATACGATTTGTTGGTCGTATTTGAGCTAAACCCTAGTCTGACCTTGTTATACACGGCCCTTTGCGATCCAAGTAGGAGGTCAAGTGCCTTGGATCCAAAACTAAACCTTTTCAACGTGTTCCTAAGATCTTCGACTTGACTTCTCAAGAGTGATTTCTCAACTTCGAGCTTTTTAACCAGAGTTGAGTCCTCCTCTCGAACTTGACTAGTCAAAGAGGTTAGGGAGACCTCGTGTTTGAGGAGTTTAACCTCCTCAACCAGGGTCTCATCCTTGGACTCGGACCTAGCTAATTTTCTAGTTAAGAATTTAATCGCACTGTAAAGAGTACTAATAAGAGATCGACTTACCTTAAGTGTATGTCTTGAACCAGATGTAGATCCGTGGCTTGTCTTGAATAGAGCTTCATTGTCCAATTCATCTTCGGGTTCAAACTCCGTCTCTGATTTAGCTGGTTTAGCCATTAAGACGTGATCATCATCTTCTTCCTCTGACGCTTCTTCCAACATAGCATTGAGTGCCTTCTTGAGTTTCGATGCTTTGCTCTTGAGCTTAAGACATTCGGACTTGATATGTCCAAACTTGTTGCATTTGTAACATCTAATATTCGAACTTTTAGGCTTACCTTCATTGGGTCGAGTGATGGTTCGCTTTCGGCCCTTGACCATCCTCTGAACTAGGTTGACTAGTTCGGTCTCCAATTCTGGGTCGACCTCCGAATTAGACTCATCTTCTTCCTCCTTCGGGGGTGGCTTGCTCGCGTTTTTCTTCTTCGAACTTACAAAAAGTGCTATACCCTTCTCGGGTTCCGAGTTGGACTATTCATGGAGTTCAAAATTCAAAAACAATTCATTTAATCTAAGTTTTGAAAGATCCTTAGAGACCTTGTAGCCATCGACCATGGATGCCCACAAGGTGGTCCTAGGAAATGAGTTTAGTACATACTTGATAAGATCGTGGTTTTCGACCTTTTGTCTGATTGCGTGTAGGCTATTGACGATATCTTGAACCCGAGCGTGCAGTTGTGTCGCCGTCTCGTGTTCCTGCATTTTTAGATTATACAACCTATTGAAAAAGAGATCACACTTTTACATACCTTGGCTTCGTCGGTTCCTTCGTGTAGCTCCACTAGCTTTGTCCAGAGATCCTTTGCACTGATGAAGGGGCCGACGCGATTAAGCTCCTCCTTGGACAAGCCGCATTAGAGAATTTGTGTTGCCTTGGCATCGACTTCAACTTGTCTTTTTGTAGCATTGGTCTATTGTTCATAATCCAAAGATTTGCCCACTTCGTTAGTCGGAAGTGTGAATCCCGTTTGGATTTTGATCCACATCTCGATTTGGGTCTTAAGAAAGCACTCCATCCGACCCTTCCAATAACGGAAGTCATCTCCATTGTAAAACGGAGTTCGAACGGTGCTAAAACCCTCGAGATGGGCCATGGATACAAAAGAGCAAGAAAATGAAGAAAAAAACTAGCAATGACAAAAATGAACGGAATGTACCAAGACTCGCGTCTTGGATTAGTAGTGCGGGAGAAAAACTAAACGAATGAAAGAGCCAAAAAAAATTCGAAATAAACAGAAAAAAAAATGAAAAAAAAATCTGTAGAAAAGCAAGATTGGTGGTTTCACCAAATCTTAGCACCCCCGGCTCTGATGCCAATTGTTGGATCGAGCGGATCACTAGAAAGAGCAGTGAATAGCGATAAAAGAATTTTCGTCGAATTTGTTTCAAAAACAAAAGTAAACGCAGCGGAAAGATAAAATCAACACAATAGGGTTTTACTTGGTTCATAGCCTACGGCTACTACTCCAAGGCCCTAGTGGTCCTTGACCATGCACGGAGGGAAAATCACTAACGAACTCCTCCTCATTAGAGGTAGGAGTTAATCGAATACACAAAAGCAAAAGAATGAGGTAGAGGGGCACTCTCTCTCTCCTCGTTGCAACAAAAACACGTAGAGTAGAAAGTAAATACAATAATTAATAGACGACAAAAAAAAAATTTACCGACGACCAAAAGGATGGAGGCTTAGGCTTGTGTCGTTGGCGTTTCTGTAGGACTTCGTCGTCATGGAGTCGTTGGAGTGTCGTCACATTATGGAGGCTTTAGGGCACTTTAGAATTGATGAAAACCCTTAGACAAGCCCTCCTTTTATAGTTTTTGAGCCCCTCATCGAGGGGATCTTCAGCCAATCAAAACTAGGC
The DNA here is from genome assembly GCA_025175895.1 of Wurfbainia villosa. NCBI lineage: Eukaryota > Viridiplantae > Streptophyta > Magnoliopsida > Zingiberales > Zingiberaceae > Wurfbainia > Wurfbainia villosa. The sequence goes on from CM045995.1 coordinate 34,023,199, forward strand.
ACAAAGCTTCTTGGAATTAGGTGATAAGGCTTGACTCCTCGAAGATGATCGTTGACCATTAGTCGATTGATGGCCATCATCAGTCGACTAATGGCAGCGCCAATCGAGTCACAACCCTTAGCAGTCGACTGATGAAGGCAGTCGAGTGGCTCTTGTGGGAAGTCGACTGATGCTTGCTGAAATGACAAGTTAGCTTAATAAAAATATAATTTAGATAGTCGCCGACCATCCGACCATCCGATCTCGACCTAGACCACCAATGAGATGTCTTTGGTCGGATATATGCTTAAGACTATCCCCGTAAAGAGGATACGACCTTACTTACGCTCACACACATGAGCTTACCTCGATACTTACTTTGTAGCTCTCGCTTCTTGCCTTCGACTCGATTCCTTCGGCTCCCTCCTAAGTCACTCGAGTGTCGCCCGACCACCGCGGCTTCCTCCGGGTGTCACTAGCCTTCAGCTCCAGCTTTAGCACTTTTTTGCACACTCGATTCTGCTCGTGAGATAACGATATGAGCTTAACTTTGTATCGTTCTCTATAATCAAAACTCATGTTCGACTTAGGTACCCACTGCACCAAAAATACCCTGGAAGATTATGGGTTTTCATATAAGAACGTGCATTTGCTTTGTAATAACATTAGCATGATAAATTTAACTAAAAACCCAGTTGATCATTCCAGGATAAAACACATTGAACTGAGACATCACTTAATTAGGGATCATGTAGCATGAGGATAAATCATATTCAACTATGTTGAGTCAAAGGCGAATCTTGCTGATATTTTCACAAAACCTCTTCAATAAAATGAATTCAGTTATTTAAGAAGATAGTTAGGAATGTGTGTTGCTGAGTAAACATTCTCCATGATATGAAGGATTAATCCATAAGTACAAGAGAAATGGGAAAATTGATTTGGGATACGCTGGGAAAACATCTCACCCAAAATATAGGATTAACCATGTTTGTGTATTGCTAGATAGGGGTGAGATGTTTGGAGAAACCAATTTACTCAAAATGCTTGTTATGATGGATTAACTTGAGTAGTGAGGTTGGAAATAACACAAATCATTTAGTTGACCAATTATGGGGAAGGCCAGTACATAATTCATGTATATTTGGTTCTAAGATCATGATTGGAAATTCCAACCAAGTCTAATTGGTTGGACATCCTAAACAACAATAAAACTCAAATAAAACATCAAAATTATGTTAGAAATTGCCTATGAAGTGTATTGACACTTGCAAAATGGTTTAGGGACTTAAGTGAAACGAATTTAGGAATTAAAATACCAAGGAAAAAGGAATATCAGATTAACAGTCGAGGCATTTCCGAAATCGCCGCGACTGCTAGCTATTGCAGGCAAACAAAATCGAGCCACACTCGACCAGCACCTCGACTGGCACCTGTCGATAGGAGCCGTCAACAAACAAAATCGAGGCGCCCTCAACAAGTCATAAAGATTTAAGCATAGACTCGAGTCAGCCTCGACCAATGCCTCAACCGGGAAACCAGTCAAGGCGCTCAACTTATCATCTCGACTGCTGATCGCGGGATTATACAACGAAACCTTTCTTTCCGCATCTCCCATACTTGATCACCCCGACTGTTTACTTCACGATTTCTCTTCCGGCTTTTCATCACTTTTGCCATCGCCACTTGACTCTCCGACCAACGATCAACGCCGCCTAAACCCAAGACTATCTCTCTCGGACACAAGCTAACCTAGGGTAAGTCCTACATCTCCTTCCCTATCTTGGTTAAAACCCTAACCCTAATACGACAGTTTCACCCCCTAGGGTTCATAGGATTGTCATTCTCGCTGGAAAAATAAACCTTTGGAATGGGGCATGTCAACTCTGAGGTCTCCCTAGCTCTAACCCTCTTGAATAGATTCAATGACAATGACACCAAAGTATAAACCTCTTCCTCTATCCTTTATTTTCTCATTTCATTTCTTAGTTAGTGTTGGTCACTAATCATTTTTTTCCCCATGTCATTCATCATTCCGCATCATATCGCATTCATTCTACATTTTGGGCATAATTTTTACATCTCTAGGTAAAAACGAAAAGAACCCGAGAGTAGTAGAAAGGAAACATCTAGGGAGAAACCCTCTATGGACTCCTGATTTTCTTTCGAATTTCATCAGCATTCATTCATGAACCATAAATTCCAGCTGATGCCTACTCATTCTTTAGATAGAGATTTTTTCAGTACATTTGCTCAAAATGTAATAGGTGTGATTGATTTTTATAGGCTGAGTAAATTAGTCTACTATGACCATGATATTAATGTAGACTTAATTACTGAGTTCTATAACAATCTACAACCTACAGGTAATAGGCTCATATACAATAGTATGGTAGACAAACGAGATTTCTCCTTCACTCCAAATATTCTTAGGGCATTTCTAGAGTGTAGAGAGTCGGAGTCAACCCTTGAATGCAATCCGAGCATTCAAGAATCTATTGAGGGTTACTCCATCAATGTCATCCATCAATATTTCTTTAAAAGACCATGACAACTCGGTCTTAACTTGTTTCCATCCATGCCATTAGCTTCCCCTTACAATGTCCTATATAAGGTCATTGTAGGTTACATCCTTCCCATTGTCACACAGGGGCAAACTAAAGTCAGACCCCATCATTTATTCACCCTCAATCTCTTAAAAAATCAACTTGACTTCAATATTGCATTAAACATTTTTCTTTGCATCGTCCACATTATAGTCCTTGTTTAAAAGAAAATATACATTCCCTTTGGACATATCATTACTTTCTGGTTAGAGTGCATAGGCATAAACACAAGTAGGGGCATGGTTAAGCAAATGTCAGACTTCGATTTCATTAAATGGATAAATTTTTATTGGATGGTATCGAAGATTTTTCTTCTGTCTGATTTAAATTTTAGAATTCTGGATGGTATCAAAGATTTAGAGGCTTTGTGAAAGGAACATTGTTAATGGAATGTAATAATCACTGTGTAAAAATGTTTTTGAGCACTGAATATTCTTATGGAATGAACAATGTTAATCCTTTGTCTATTTTTTCCATTAATGAATATATATTTCTTGCTATTTATATGTGTTGTTAGCAAGTTTTATCACAACTTTTTTAAGGGGAAACTCTGTCAATTTTTTTTTAAAAAAAAAGTTTTCCATGCCTCTAAATATGTATGATTCATTCATGGTGCTTTCATTACATTTTGTTGAAATTCCTTGTTGGTCCACTGGATAACTAGGAGTAAGGATTCAGGGAGAGGATACTATAAATTTCTCAATTTAATCCTTTCTGGGTTATTGTATTCCCCATACTCTCAACATTCCTATGATTTTTTTTTTGGTGTTTGCCAAAGGGGGAGAGATAAGTGGAGTTTAAGTTGATATAAGTTATTAAAGAAAATCAGTCATAAACCTTTAAGTTCAAAAAATTAGTTCTGACAATCCTAGCATCTTATTGCAAATCCATCTATGACATGAAAATCTTTTGCAAATCCTATTATGGCATGATAATCTGATTGATTTTTTTTTAATGTCATGATTCGATGAAATTTTGGAATGCAAATTCTATACAATTTTGAGAATATCATATTGTGTTATAATTGCATCACCTAAACTTAAACTATATTGTCAAACATCAAAAAGGGGGAGATTGTTGGTGCAATCAAGGCCAAATGATGTTTTGGTGTTTGTCAAGGGTTAAATTCAAGCTGATAATTATGTGTTATCTCATGCGGGGTGATTGAGATGTATTTTCAGGAAATTGCTTGTAGGTCAAGGATCGGATGCAAGGTAATGATGTATCGAATGAGGAGTCCTGGCAAGTGAAGACCCAGATGAGGAGTCTTGGCACGAAGACCCAGACAAGGAGTCCTGGCATGAAGACCCAAATGAGGAGTCATGGCATGAAGATCCGGACGAGGAGTCCTACCACGAAGACTAGGACGAGGAGTCCAGGTACAAAGACCCGGACGAGGAGTCCAAGCACGAAGACCTAGCCGAGGAGTCTTGGAATGAAGACCCGGACGAGGAGTCCTAGCATGAAGACCCGGACGAGAAGTCTTGGCGAATGAAGACTCGGAAGCGATTCTTGGCATAAAAGACCTATGAACAGTAGTTCACAGGCATCAAGTAAAGGGTATATAGTAGACCTTCTCTTAGGTGTGATTTCAGCTCTAGATGAGTTGAAATGGTCAAGGGTCAAGGTAGTAGTCGAGGCAACACCTCGACTGATTATCTTATCAGTCGAGGAATGATGCGCACGAACGTGACCTCAAATCTCGCGACGGAGACTGTTGAAAACTCAAAGTATGTGCTCGCGCTCAATGCCTGCAAGTGCACATATGTCGTCAAGTAATAAAGATTATTGATCCCAAAGGGACTGGGATTTGAATAGCGATCTATTCGGTGGATGTTATTGTTCAAAGATCAGATTTAAAGATTTGTGATTGTGAGGGTCATCGGTGGACTAAACTCTAGTACGGTGTCATACGGAAGAAGAGAGGGTTTGCTACGAGGATTTTTATGGGATTCTAAGACTTCGGTTTCGTTTGTGTATCGCAGAACATGCTATCAATTGAATGAATCCAGACTTTCTAACAAGGGATTTGTGGAAAGGACATCATACACTCCCCCGATGAGCCTTCGCATCAATCGGAAGCTACCTTTGCCATACTAGGTCATCCCCTGGCCTCAGGATGGGATAGTCGGTATGAGGATGCCGAATCGATCCCTGCGATGAGTTAGAAACGAGATACATTACTGACTCTATTGCATCCTTCTATCCACAGTTGCAGGCGATGAGGCCAAACCTTAGGTTCCTGCTAATATCCCCTAAATTTGCGATACAAGGAATGTCACCCCTTGTATCTTCTACACACAGACGATAGAAAACTAAAACACAAAGCTATAGATCTAAACTATCATTCAACTGCAAATACGATTTCAAGAAACATATTTGAAAGAGAAATGTTCTTCTCAACACAAACTACTCCCTAATCCTAGAATCGGATAATCTACTCCATGAATGCGAGAAGGTAATCAAAAAGCATTATGGAATTCATGAATACAATAATAGACGTGTAAGGAATACAAATTACAATGCTATTCAACCCTTCTCTCTGGCGTAGAGGTAAGAACTTGATCCTCAAGCGTTTCCATTCTTCCCCATTGTGAGATCCTGGTGATTTTTCGTCCTGCCTCCCCCCTAGGCTTTGGTCTGAGCCATCCTTATATAGACATCACCTCGGACCGCTGCAAAATCTAAAAAAACCCTAGTCACGTAAATCTGCCGGGCCACCACACGGCCGTGTGGAAACACATGGCCAAGCCGTGTGCGGCCTTGGGGTGGCTGATCTCGCCCATTGGACACGGTCGTGTGTAGCCACACGCCCTGGTCATCTCCCATTCTGCGTCTAGCTGCAAAATGTCCTTTTCTGATCCGAAAGTGCACTTTTTCCCCCCGAAATGCTATTCTGCACACAAAAGTACAAAGAACATACCTCCGAACCAGAAAATAGGAAATGCATGCAAAATAGAGTGACATATGCATGAAACTAACATAAAATGTAATGAGATGTGAGTGAAAACTACTCATAAAACCCTATATGTTTCGCTCACATCACTTCCCCCAAACTTAAATCTTTGCTTGTCCCCAAGCAAACCTCAGTACCATGAAATTTAAAAGACATTGTTCCATACTTAGCATGATAACTAAATTTATCAAGTGGTATTTACAATCAAAGCAGAACAAATATGTTCTAGAAATTAACTAAGTTAGCTCCTCGTGCTCGTGCTAAGCGAACAATTCTTAGGGGATGCCCGTTCCATTGTGAGTTAAGTCATCACCCCATAGCTTTCCTAAGATTTTTGGCTCTTAGGCACTTACCTGCCTAAAGTCAGGGTTGTTCCCTAGATCTAGCATAAAGTCTTAAAGGCGTGCTCGGTATTGAGAGAAATTGGTAGGTGTTTCCCCAATAACCTAACTTGGTCTCAAAGGGCCACCTAGTCATTTCCACCCACGACAACTATTTTTTTTATCCCTCATAATCTTCTATCTCTCTCTTCTCTCTCTATTTTTTTTTTCTTTTTTTCTTTTTCATCCTTTTCTCTTTCTCTCTTCTCTTTTTTTTTCTCACTGGGATTTTGATTTTTCCAAATGAGCTTACACAATCCGAGCATCTCCAGTAACTAAAATGCTAAACCTAGAGTCACCTATGGATTCCAAAGAACTAGACTACTAAGATGAATCATAACTAGGTATGTACTAGGTTATCCCCTTCAGAATGTTCAACATGTGTAAGTGTAAAGAAATAAAGCTAACCAGTTTAAGTCTAGAACTTTCATTAAAGCAGATAAAATAAAATATGATGAAATAAATGAAGTTAAGCTACCTATGGGAACAACTCATGTAAGCAACTTTTTTTTTTATAAATACTACTGAGGCAGTTTTATAGATAACAAAAACTAAGTATTGAAAGAAGTTCAACAACCCAAGCATGAATAAATGAATGAAAATACCAGGAAAAAAACTACTGCTAGGAAACAAAACAAAATAGACTTTTGGGGCTCCCCAGACTTAAATGAAAATATACCTCTAGTATGGTGGACAAGGTGGAAAGTCTGAGAACCTGGGCATCTCTAGATCCTGGGAGAACCCACTGTTGAGCCATGCCACATGTACATGTGGTCGATCTGGGAGCTGGTGGATGCAGCGGCTGCTCGGTGCTCCTCCTCTTTAGCCCACTGCACCTGCGGGGCGTGCATGTGCTGCCGCATCTCTCTGCGGTAGGAGGTCTCATCCTGGCGATGAGCATGTAGGGATTTCTATATGCCAAATAGCATATGCGCAACGGAAAAATTAGGATCCCTTCCTAGTGATCCTTGCGAAAGAAAACCTCGTACAAAATAAATTTCTCTAAAACCAAACCTATCTTATAGGAGAGGATTACCTTTGTTGCGTGCCCTTGTTAATCCCGGTTTTCCTTTTGGTTTGTTGGATCTTTAGCACGTTCAAATGTCCGTGCCTCTATACGTATCCACACGAGCAAGCTCTTGTCTCACAAAAGAAAAACTAGAAGGGCTCTCCTTTACTTCTTGCTAGAGAAGTCCCTAAAGGAGAGGAAGCTAGGGAAAAAGAGAATGGAAGAAGAAGACTACTCTTCTTGCTAGCCTACACTCACAAAACCACACAACCAAAGCTTCCACCAAGCTCTCAAGCTCTCACACAACCACAATCCCACTTTGGCCGGCCACTCCATGGAGTCTTTTATAGGGTTGGAAAAACCCTTTCACCTCCTACCATTCAATGCAATCCATTGCATTGAGACACCTTGTTTGGCCGGCCACTTTAAGGAGACAAAAACCACTTTGTCACCTTCCACCTTATCTAGCTTAGGTGGCATGATTATGTGGCATGCTTGTGTGGCATTCATGCATGTTGAATTAATCTTATTAATTCAATAAGCCCACCATATCTAGCTTAGGTGGCATGCTTATGTGGCATACTTGTGTGGCATTCATGCATGTTGAATTAATCTTATTAATTCAATAAGCTTATGTTATCATATTGAATTAATCTCATTAAATCAATAAGGTAACATATTGAATTAATCTCATTAAATCAATAAGCTAAAATTCTCATTAAGCTTAAAGTCCAAAAACCATTTTGTACTTAAGCTTATTCCCAAATTATTCTAGTCAAACTAGAATGCACTAATTCTTCTAATCATCATGCTCTTTGTGTGTTACCCTATAGGCTCTCATAACGTTGGCAGTGGATCTAAAGTCTTTTAGATACACAAGCAATGAGCGACATCTAGCAATACATCATTGCTACCCAAGTTACGAAATAAGTCAAGATCCGACTAACCTTTCCGTGACTACTATAATGTATGACCGTGTCCTTCTATCCTTGATATCAGATTGACCAATGAGGCATAGACCGTGTCATCCTCGATCAATCTATGTGTTTCTTGATCCCTGAGTAAACTAACTCAAACAAATGAGCTCAATATCTCATATTGACTCATTTGAGCATGGCCATGCGTTTTAGTAGTTCTACTCAATCAAGGGGCCCACCGATATCACTCTCGTCATATGAGAGGGATAGATCCCATCTACATCACTCACATCCCTCCGCATAATTTGTTATATACCCAGTAATCGCCTTTATGGTCCACCCTGTTACGGGTGACGTTTGACGATACCAAAGTACATAATTCCTTATGTAGGGAACCGTAGTGACTTCAGGTTCGAGGACTATTCATACCAATAGTCACATGAGAAAGTTTATGACACTCATATAACGATCCATGAAACTTTCTCATGGCGGGTCAGTTCAGTATATATTCTCTAATATATACCCATGTGTCAACTTGATATCATATATCCATGACTTGTGAGATCAAGTCATCAATTGACCTACATGCTAGTCTTTATTTATTAATATTGCCCTTGCATATTAATACTTGACTAGGAACATTTAGGAAAGTGTTCTCTACAGCCTCTCATAATCAATTCTGCCAATTGATGTGCTGTAGATAAGAACCTACTTTTCTAGGGCATTATTATATTTAATTTAGCTGGCACAAGCAAGATGTAAATATAATAACCAATCCTTTGCCTTTATTGAATATGATACAAAATGTTCCCTTTTCAACCATCACATGATTGGCTCTAGGGCTATAACTAACAGAGCAGCCTCCTCGTAGAAGTATATGCAGGCCTCATCGTAGAACTCCTCAGCCCACTAAAAATGCACTCGGAATCCCTGGAACTCCTCCTCGCTACCTTTGTGTTTGTTGCTCAGTGTAAATGTCGTCAAGGCACGATTGGAACTCCGAGAAATCATAAGCCGACATACCTGCATCCTACTCAAAAGTAGAAAAAGGTGGTGGTGCAGGTGCAGGCTTATGTCGGTGTTGACTAGGTGGGCTCCTATGTGTGTGTCGACTAGAGGGAGAGTGATATAAAGGGGGAGAGACGGGCACCGATGTGGATGGTCCCTCATGTGGAGGGGACTCCACTATCAGGTCCAAACGCCAGTTGGCCCGTATAACGATGGTGGTACGATTCGGGTCAGAGAGCCTAAGGGTCATCATATTTTTCATTACAAATCATAAGGAGTCTCCTTCTCTCACAATCATGTTCATTGCCATGCACACTCCTAGGTCGATCCTAGGGCTCCCCTCTATATTCTCTAATGCAGTGTAATCGTACCCCATCCTATGTCAAATGTGGGTAAGTAGGCCTCCCACATTAATCTCTCCTTGTGCTTCTTTTCCCATCTTCACTAAGTGTCTGATGAAGTTGGACCCTACATTAATGCTACTCCTTTCTTGTAGCATGTCCCAGAGGCAAAGCAACTCGCTAGCTCTAACTACACAGTCACTCTCCCCACGACTAAATATAGTACTGGCCATGATGCGGTGGAGTTATCGGAAAATGGAGTTTTGGAGGCACGACGCTTTGACCCTAGATGGATCATAAGTGTGCTCCCCCATCAACTCAGTCCAAACTATCCAAGAGTTAAACCCAATAGGGATTCTTTTCTCTCCCACACTTGGCAAGCCAAAACATGAATTTCATTGGTGAAGGGACCATTCGTGCTTAATGTAAAAAATCCTGAAAGTTATCCTACCCTCTTCACTCTCTCTACCCATTAAAATTTCCCCCTTTAAGGAACTCAAAAATTCTAGAACTATCCTAGGGTAGGTTGGGTGCCTTATTCCTATCATCTCTTCCCATCCCATTTTTGCAAATAGGGCTTGAATATCACCAAACAACCCTAAAGACTCTAGCAATTCTTCATCTAAGTACTTAGTAGCAGTGAGTTTACGAGTATAAAGCATATTATATCTATCTCTATGTTTGTTATTGCGAAAAAGAAGAGTGGGTAGGGTGTTACCCTTCTCCGGAGCTTAAGGGGCATCGGCTATCCTTAATCGTCGCTCCGAAGCACCGGATCGAGGTGCTACATGCTTGGTCCTCCTCATCTTTGCTTCTTTTGGCTTCCTTTGAGGTTAAAAGCGCTTCTAGATGGTGGGGAAGACGAAACAACATGGCTAGGGCAATAGCATTCGAAACAGACGGTGCAAATGGGGTGAAAACACACGGCTCGCCCCTTTTAACCTCATGACATGGCCTACTGTGAAAACACACTACAAAGCTATGTATCGCCTTTGGGTCGGTCAGACGATCATGGAAAACACACTACGAGCGTGTCCCCATTTTTTGCCCATTTATGCACCATAGTCCGAATTTCCTCATACACTTCACCGTGTAGGCTAATATGGATTTCATTTTTGTCTAGCAAAGTTTTTTTCTAGTCCTAACTCTAAATGAGATAGATATCAAAACTAGAATCTAACAAATGCATGCAATGCAATCAATGGGAAATCTAAAACTAAACTTGGGTTGCCTCCCAAGAAGCACTTTGTTTAAGGACTTTTAGCTCGACCTTATTTTTACGTTTCATTTAAGGTGTTTGAATCTTGCTCGCAGGGGAGAAAGATATTTGCTCACCTTACACCTCCTCCCTTGTGGTCCCTTATCACCATATCTCTTTAATCTTGCTCATGGAGGGGCATGGTATTTATTAGCTACCTTCCTTGGTTCAAGATTGAACATGCTTAGCCTCAAGTAATCATTAGGAGTTTGATCATAATATTCTATTTTGTCCAAATGCTGTAAATAACATAACTCACCACGAACATCCTCACCAAAAGATTGGTTAGCAGATTCTATTATGTCGAATGAAATTTTATCATTACAAATCGCTAAATGGACTTCGTTATTGGTAGCTAAAGCTTCAGTGAGGGTTATGGTAGGCTCTTCTCGATCCTTGAGGTTAGGAGGTGTTTGGATTGAAGCAATGCTCTCCTCGATTAAAGTATCAATTATATAATCGTCAAGTTCTTCTTCCAGTGGTGATTGAATTGATTGTCCTTCTTGTTGGGTTTCCGGCTCCACGGCGTGTGTGTGTTCGATCACGTTTCGCAAACCTGAGCACAGCCGAAGCAATAAAAATAATAAATCTACATTTATTACAACACACACAACACACACATGCATAGTACAACAAGTGTAGACATAACCGTAAATTTAAATTTGCAATAAAAGAAAATTTATCTACGTTATTCCTTTCGTATGACGTGTAATGGGAACGACATCAACCGGAACGATCCTCGCTAGAATCATCTCTATCCGTATCCACGCTGAGTTCCTCGGGATGACTTCGCTAAGCCACGAGCTTCGTCTTCGTACGGGTTACTAGCCTCATGTTGAAGACGACATGATCGAGAAATGATCACTATCCGAATCCAAATTCGGATCCTAATACGAGTTCTCAAAACTCGCTTCTCCGGAGAGGTATTCGTCAACCAATTGACGAATCCTTTGTCCTCCACCTCAGAGGATTACCAGAGATCGAATCCCTGGTAAGTTAGCCGCTGTCGGAGCTCTAACCGTCGTCCAAACGACGCTCTGATGAGAGGAGAACAAGCTGTCCAGAAAAACTGGACAGCTTTGGTGGAGGAGATAGGCGCCGGCCAACCAAGGGAAGAAAAGGCTCACCATGATGCCAAACCTATAGGAGATCACCGGAAGGTCGCCGGAGGATCACCGGCTGAAGCTTGGTCGCCGACAAGGAGCTGGACGGCGGCACAACAAGTTGGGCAGCAATGGAGGTTGGGTGGCAATGAAGGTTGGGCGGCAACACCAGCTAGGGTTTTGGATTAGGGCTTAATTATCCCTTAAGCCCTCTTTTATAGAGAACTAATTCTCTTAATGGTTATTGGATCATAACCATTAGGCCCGTTAACCCGCTCCATTAAGATAAGTTAAAATAAACCAAACCATGATGGTTTATTTTAAGTTAAAACGAACTGAACCAACTTTTGATTCATTCGTTTAAAATAAACCAAACCCTTTGGTTTATTCTCCTCCATTGGATTAGAACCAAACCATTTTGGTTCATCCATTACGTCTTCATAAGACTCGGCCCATCCACGCTTCCATTGCGACTGAAACGATTTCATGCTCACTTTATGTTTGGTCTAAACAAACCTTGTTTCTCTCGGTCTGAGAATCCCATTCTCAAGCTCGTTTTAAATCCTTCGGATTACGCTCGTTGTGCGTGTGACCAAATAGGTTCTCGGTTTATGTTGGCCGTCTATAATTAACCATTAATTATAGAACGATCATGAGTGGCACCTAGTAGTGCATCATGATCCCCAATTAACCGAAAAGATCAACGGTTGATTCAGAACTATTTCTGAAACCCTTCAGCAGCTCGAATGATTCGTGCCCCATTCCCTTCACTCATCTTATACCCACTTGGTTCAGGACATGGTCTTTTGTGTCAGTCCCCACTAGGCTGAGTACGTCACACCTAGCCCAAGTATCATTTCCTCGTCCTACGGATTCTAGTTACTCCACATGTATCGAAGAGTACCTTACTCTAAACATGTAATGCTTTGGCCAAAGACTTTAGTAACAATCCGACGAGAGGCCATGGGTATACATCTCCTCGCAAGGAGTGGTGAATCCTTTATAGGCTATTCAAACACCTTAGATCACTTCGACTTATACCCAATCATCCCGAGTCCACATCTCCTTAGAGATGTTTGCTTAAGATGTCAAAGCATAAGTCTCCATGATCAAGATGACTTGAATACCGCAAGTCTAGGGAACATCGCACTTAAGCCACAGTAAGAACTTCATTGACATATCTATATATGCAGAGAACCATATGAAGTCTTACGGCTGGTCACTCCAATAAACTAGTTACCATAACTAGCATCCACGATTAACTCCGGACATCACTATGTGTCCATCCAGTGAGAATCAGCTTCTTAGATACACCAAGGAGTATACCTCGTGCTAGTCTCGACAGAATTGATGGTGTCCAAATCCATCAATTCATCGACTAGGGATAATTCCGATACATCACAATTACACATGTAGAGATACTCACTAGTTGTGATCCAATCACAAATTCTCTCATGCTGTGAATCGTATCGTGGACATTCAGTAAATGAGTTTAAAATCCAATCAAATACATAAAACATGTATACTCAAATAGTGAATCTTCATTTATCATATAAATCGTTCATACATAAGGCGATTGCCTTAGGACATCTCTCATATATTACTAATAGACTCCCACTTGGCCTAATGCCAATCGCTATGGTATCCAATACCATAAGCTCTAACATGACCCTCAAACTTATTTTGAGGTAATGCCTTAGTCAAGGGATCCGCTAAGTTCCTTTCAGTGGGAATTTTCTCGATTTGTATTTCGTTCCTACTGATGATCTCTCTGATAAGATGATAGCGGCGAAGCACATGTTTTGATCATTGATGAGACCACATCAAGTTCAGAGATGAACTTCTCGATCCAAACCGCTTCCTTTGCTGCTTCCAAAGCTGCAATGTATTCTGCCTTAGTGGCAGAATCCGCTATAGTGTCAAGCTTGGAACCTTTCCAACTTATTGCACCTCCATTCCAGGTGAATACATACCCAGACTAAGACATGGAATCATCCTTGTCTGTCTGGATCTGGCATCCGTATACCCACGTATCACCATGTACCCTTCTCCATATGTTAGGAACACATCCTTAGTTCTTCTCAAGTACTTAAGGATCATCTTAACAGCCGCCCAATGATCCATTCCCGGATTGGACTGGTATATGCTCGTGACACTCAGAGCGTACGATACGTCGGGCCTTGTACATAACATAGCATACATGATAGATCCTATTGCGGATGCATAGGGAATCTTACTCATGCAAATCCTCTCGTCTTCTGTGTGCGGACACATAGACTTCGAAAGGTGTACCCCATGCCTGATGGGTAAGAAACCTTTCTTGGATTCCGACATGCTAAACCTCTTTAGCACTCGGTCTATATATGTAGACTGCGAAAGACCAAGCAACCGTTTCGATCTATCTCTATAGATCTTAATCCCGAGGATGTAGGTTGTTTCTCCTAGGTCTTTCATGGAGAATGTCTTGGATAACCAAACCTTCACTGACTGTAAGATTGAAACATCATTTCCTATAAGTAGTATGTCATCGACATACAATACTAGGAACACGACTGCACTCCCACTAACCTTTTTGTACACACAAGGTTCGTCTGGATTTTGTGAGAAATCAAAATTTTTGATCATCTCATCAAAACGGATATTCCTGCTCCTGGATGCTTGCTTCAATCCATAAATGGACCGTCGCAATTTGCATACCTTGGTTTTATCAACCGATGTGAAACCCTCAGGCTGTATCATATACACATCCTCGAGCAGGTTTCCATTAAGGAAAGCTGTTTTCACATCCATCTTCCATATCTCATAATCATAATGAGCCGCTATGGCCAGAAGCATCCGAATGGATTTAAGCATAGCTACAGGCGAATAGGTTTCGTCATAATCAACACCTTGTTTTTGACGATATCCTTTTGCCACCAGTCTAGCCTTATAGGTAATCACATTACCATCCATGTCAGTTTTCTTCCTGAAAATCCACTTGCACCCTATAGGCTTTATCCCTTCAGGTGGGTCAACCAAGTTCCAAACTTGGTTTTCATACATGGAATCCATTTCCGACTTCATGGCACCAAGCCACTTATCCCTTTCTGAACTTGTCAGCACTTCTTCATAACTGGTAGGCTCCTCATCATCAATGAGTAACACGTCGTTCGATTCACTTACGAGAAATCCATATCTCTCAGGAATATTGCGTGTTCTACCAGATCTACGAAGATGTGGTGTTACAATAGGTCCAGCCGATTGCTCATCACTATGAGTTGTCGGCTGTTGTGCTTCACCAGGTATCTCATCAATGTCTATTTGAGTCTCTCGAGCCTCCTCAAGCTCGACGACACTCCCACTATTTTCATGCAAGAGAAACTCTTTCTCTAGAAACACAACATGCCTTGAAACAAACACCTTTTGTTCCACAGGATGATAGAATTGGTAACCCCTTGTTTCCTTAGGGTATCCAATAAATAGACATTTATCAGACTTAACATCCAATTTGTCTGATACAGTCCACTTCACATAAGCAGGACAACCCCATATCTTCAAGTAAGATACATGAGGTTTCTTACTATTTCATATCTCATATGGAGTAGTTGAGACTACCTTGGTAGGCATTCTGTTTAACAAGTAAACAGCTGTCTGAAGTGCATAACCCCAAAAGGACTTGGGAAGAGTCGCATGATTCATCATTGACCTGACCATGTCCAACAAGGTCCGATTACGCCTCTCAGATACACCATTATGCTGTGGTGTATAGGGCGGAGTCCATTGAGACAATATACCATTGTCTCTTAGATAATCAAGAAACTCTTAACTTAAGTATTCACCACCTCGATCCAATCGAAGTATTTTAATACTCTTATCATGTTGTTTCTCTACTTCATTTCTGAATTCTTTGAACCTTTCAAAGGCTTCAGACTTGTGTTTCATCAAGAACACATACCCAAACCGTGAGTGATCATCGGTGAAGGTAATGAAGTAGCTATAGCCTCCTAATGCTTGAGTTGACATAGGTCCACATACATCAGTATGTATTAGTCCTAGTAACTCTCCCACTCGTTCACCTTTTCCAGTAAAAGGTAACTTAGTCATCTTGCCTTTTAAGCATGATTCACATGTATCGTATGAATCCAATTCAAACGATTCCAGAATTCCACATCGGTGTAATTCGGACATACGTTTCTTGCTTACATGGCCAAGACGACACATATAAGAGTCTAATTGATTATCCTTTCGAGCACGCTTGTTGTTCGCTTCGATATTGAAAATGTCATTGGGTACGTCCAACGTATAAACACCATTGCTTAAAGTTCCAGTCCCATAAAGAACTCCATTCAAAGTTATGTAACAACGATTGTTACTAAAAGTCAAATGGTACCCATTTCTATTTAAACAAGAAATATAAATGATGTTCTTTATCAACGAAGGAACACAAAAGCAATTGTCCAGTTCTAAGACAAGTCCTGTAGGGAGTTTCAACAAATACGTTCCGTTGGCGAGTGCAGGAAGCTTTGCTCCATTCCCAATACGTAAATTTGACTCTCCCTTGACGAGTCTTCTTCTATTCCTTAGCCCATGTATGTCATTACATATATGTGAGCCACACCCAGTATCCAATACCAAAGTGTATGAGGAAATAGAATGACAATCAATAACGAAGATATGTGAAAAGATGGAGCATCTTATGCCTTATTCTTCTTCATGGACTCAAGATAATCTTGCAATTTCTTCGCCAATGGCCCTACTTGCCATAATTATGGCAAGTGCCCTTCTAAGCTGGTTCTGCCTTTTTAGCCTTTTTCTTCTTCCCCTTCTGTTGTTCCTTTGACTCCCTCTTAGAACCTTTCTTCGAGGAATCAACTAACAACACCGTCCCCTGCTCATGCTTCTCAGAAGGCTCCACAGTCTTCAGCATGTTGAGCAGTACCACAGATAAACCTTCTTGCATCTCAGAGGTGAAGATGAGCTTGGAGACTTCGAACCTTTCGAATCTCACTTGCTCATCAAACAACTCATAAAGATGAAGGACTACGATATGAGCATCCATATGCTCATGTTGCTTTCGTAGATTTGGGTTCTATCGTGGCTAGCATGATGCAACTTGTCAGTTTAGAATCAGTCACATGTTTCTGATAGACCAAAAATTGGTCCGGAGTTGCATCGTCACTAGGATGAGCGGGAAGAGGCGCTTCGAGGACATACGCAAGCTTTTCACCTTGAGAACAATTCTCAAGTTTCTAAGCCAGTCCAAGAAGTTCGGCCCAGTCAATTTATTCGAATCCAAAATGGAACGCAAATTAAAAGACAACATAATCAATTTTAGAAATACAAAACGAGCATATATGAGAAAGATGATTTTTAAAATGCATCAATATACATTTATAAATCCCATTCATTTTTCGAATTTCAAAAACCCCAAAATCACTTCGATAGATCGTAGGTCCATCTCCGAATGAGCTGATATCCATCATAGTTATGAACAACCTTGGAGAGAGTCCAACAAGCCATTCATAACTACGACGGTAGGTATCAACTATACCGATTGCATATCACGTATATGTAACTATCACAATGTGCTATCAACTAATTGAATGTTCACACATACATCGGGTTGTTAACACATTAACAAGTATGCATCATATGCATAGCACCCAACTTCACCTCCCTTTACATCGACCTTGGAGAGAGTCCAACAAGTCGATGCTCCAGGTTAAAGACAACCGATTAATCGGGAAACAATTTTAATATGGTTAGAGCGCATTCAACCAATTAGCCCAGCTTGGAGAGAGTCCAACAACCAAAGCTAACGATTGACCTCTGACTCTTACCATATTAGTATTAAACTATTCCATGGTTTAAACATGTTCGGGTTCGAGCCGGGCTTGGAGAGAGTCCAACAACCCAAACAAGAAACGGAACTCTGGTTCTAACCATATTAATGGAAGGTGTAGGCTTTAATATTGTTTAAGGGTTTTATGTCTCATCCTCTTTGCATGCAAATAACTATTACCTACATGACATGACATACATGGCATACATCTACATGTCACGACACGCATGGCATAATGTTATGCATCTAATGCAATTACATGACATACAATTATGTCATGTATATATTTCCTTATATGTCATAACTATTTATGGAAATAAAATATGTTTAAGATTTGATTCTCCAAATCAAATCATAATTAAATTAGGAAACAAATTTCCAAATCTAATCACATATTTTATTTATGGAATTATTTGATTAAGGAAAATCTATTTAGGAAACCAATTTCCTAAATCATTAAAACTACTTATGGATATAAAATATTTTAAGATTTGATTTCCCAAATCAAATCAAGATTAAATTAGGAAACAAATTTCCAAAATCTAATCAAATATTTTATTTATGGAAAATATCAATTTCCATAAATACTTCCAACTTTCCAAAAGTGGAAGATTTCCATAAATACTTCTAGACTTTCCAAAATTGAAAAATTTCCATAAATACTTCTAAATTTCCAAAATTAGAAAATTTCCAGAAATAAAATTATGACTATCGCAAAACCATTTTACGATTATGTTGAAACACAACCTAGGCTCTGATACCACTGTTCGGTTTCCGGCACCGCGGCGTGTGTGTGTTCGATCACGTTTCGCAAACATGAGCACAGCGGAAGCAATAAAAATAATAAATCTACATTTATTACAACACACACAACACACACAAGCATAGTACAATAAGTTTAGACATAACCGTAAATTTAAATTTGCAATAAAAGGAAATTTATCTACGTTATACCTTTCGTATGACGTGTAACGGGAACGACATCAACCGGAATGATCCTCGCTAGAATCGTCTCTATCCATATCCACGCCGAGTTCCTCGAGATGACTTTGCTAAGCCACGAGCTTCGTCTTCGTACGGGTTACTAGCCTCATGTTGAAGACGACATGATCGAGAGATGACCACAATCCGAATCCAAATTCGGATCCTAATACGAGTTCTCAAAACTCGCTTCTCCGGAGAGGTATTCGTCAACTATTTGACGAATCCTTCGTCCTCCACCTCAGAGGATTACCGGAGATCGAATTCTCGGTAAGTTAGCCGCTGTCGGAGCTCTAACCGTCGTCCAAACGACGCTCCGACGAGAGGAGAACAAGCAGTCCAGAAAAACTGGACAGCTTTGGTGGAGGAGATAGGCGCCGGCCAACCAAGGGAAGAAAAGGCTCACCTTGATGCCAAACCTATAGGAGATCACCGGAGGGTCGCCGGAGGATCACCGGCTGAAGCTTGGTCGCCGACAAGGAGCTGGACGGTGGCACAACAAGCTGGGCGGCAATGGAGGTTGGGCGGCAATGAAGGTTGGGCGGCAACTCCAAGCTAGGGTTTTGGATTAGGGCTTAATTATCCCTTAAGCCCTCTTTTATAGAGAACTAATTCTCTTAATGGTTATTGGATCATAACCATTAGGCCCGTTAACCCGCTCCATTAAGATAAGTTAAAATAAAACGAACCATGATGGTTTATTTTAAGTTAAAACGAACCGAACCAACTTTTGGTTCATTCGTTTAATATAAACAAAACCCTTTGGTTTATTCTCCTCCATTTGATTAGAACCAAACCATTTTGGTTCATCCATTACGTCTTCATAAGACTCGGCCCATCCACACTTCCATTGCGACTGAAACGATTTCATGCTCGCTTTATGTTTGGTCCAACCAAACCTTGTTTCTCTCAGTCTGAGAATCTCATTCTCAAGCTCGTTTTAAATCCTTCGGATTACGCTCGTTGTACGTGTGACCAAATAGGTTCTCGATTTATGTTGGCCGTCTATAATTAACCATTAATTATAGAACGATCATGAGTGGCACCTAGTAGTGCATCATGATCCCCAATTAACCGAAAAGATCAACGGTCGATCCAGAACTATTTCTGAAACCCTTCAGCAGCTCGAATGATTCGTGCCCCATTCCCTTCACTCATCTTATACCCACATGGTTCAGGACATGGTCTTTTGGGTCAGTCCCCACTAGGCTGACTACGTCACACCTAGCCCAAGTATCATTTCCTCGTCCTACGGATTCTAGTTACTCCACATCTATCGAAGAGTACCTTACTCTAAACATGTAATGCTTTGGCCAAAGACTTTAGTAACAATCCTACGAGAGGCCATGGGTATACATCTCCTCGCAAGGAGTGGTGAATCCTTTATAGGCTATTCAAACACCTTCGATCACTTCGACTTATACCCAATCATCCCGGGTCCACATCTCTTTAGAGATGTTTGCTTAAGATGTCAAAGCATAAGTCTCCATGATCAAGATGACTTGAATATTGCAAGTCTAAGGAACATCGCACTTAAGCCACAGTAAGAACTTAATTGACATATCTATATATGCAGAGAACCATATGAAGTCTTACGGCTGGTCACTCCAATTAACTAGATACCATAACAAGCATCCATGATTAACTCTGGACATCACTGTCTCTAGCCAGTGAGAATCAGCTGCTTGGATACACCAAGGAGTATACCTCGTGCTAGTCTCGAGAGAATTGATGGTGTCCAAATCCATCAATTCATCGACTAGGGATAATTCCGATACATCACAATTACACATGTATAGATACTCACTAGTTGTGATCCAATCACAAATTCTCTCATGATGTGAATTATGCGGGGCGCCACACGGCAATGTGGAATCCCACAGCCAGGCTGTGTGCGGCCATGGGGTGGCTGATCTCACCCATTGGACATGACCGTGTGTAGCCACATGCCCTGGTCGTGTCTCATTCTGTGTCTAGCTACAAAATGTCCTTCTTTTGCTCTGAAAGTGCACCTTTTTCCCCCAAAATGTTATCCTGCTCACAAAAGTACAAAGAGCAGACCTCCAAATCGGAAAATAAGAAATGCATGCAAAATAGAGTGGCATATGCATGAAACTAACACAAAATGTAATGAGATGTGAGCGAAAACTACTCCTAAAATCTTATATATTTCGCTCACATCAAGGTGTTGCCTCAACTGGTACCTATTCTCTGAATGAGTTACTGAGCTCGGGGCTCAAAACTGATCAAAGACACATCTATTCGAGGCATCTCCTTGACTAGATGTGGTTAGGAGTCAACTTGACTGGCCTCACATTTGTTGAGAAAGCAACATCAGTCGATGCGGCGCCTCGACTGGTGCTTCCTTCACTCAAACAGAAGCGAGGTGCAGTTGATTGCCTCCTCGACTAGGGTAGCTAGTTTTGTGCAGAGACACATAGTAGTC
This sequence comes from Wurfbainia villosa, assembly GCA_025175895.1. NCBI lineage: Eukaryota > Viridiplantae > Streptophyta > Magnoliopsida > Zingiberales > Zingiberaceae > Wurfbainia > Wurfbainia villosa. Next base: position 34,044,004 of record CM045995.1, read on the forward strand.
GAAGCGACACCTTGACTGCTTCTTCGTTCAATCGAACAGAAGCAAGGCACTGTCGATTGAAGGCTCGACTTGCGTAGATTAAACTTGAGCAGAAATCCATAGCAGTCGAGGCAGTGCCTCCATTAATGCACTGTTCAGTTGAAACATTATCAAGGTAAACTCGACTAAGCTTACTAGTCCGAGCGATGAACCATTGCCTCGATTGGAACTAGGTTATAATGGGAAATTATTCAAAATTAAATGGGAAAACATACCATTGGGAATGGTAATCAAATGGCAGTTAAGGCGCCAGTCGAGGCGACTCGACTATGCGGGCAAAAAAAACCCTAATCGTGCACGATATAAAGGTTTTCTTCATCTCCTTTCAATACAACTCTCGACTAATATTCATGACTATTCTTGAAGAGATTCTCTACGTTTTTGCAATCATCCTCCAAACTCCAAACATCCTCAAAGGAGATCAAAGGAGGAAAGCGAAGAAGCGTTAGCAAAATTTGCATATTGTATTTCTGTTCTTCTCTAACTCTTTCATCTGTAAGTTCTTGTTTGATTCTTATAAACGTGTATTCAAAGGTTTCTCCACCTTCCGAGTTTTTCCCGAGAAGGAGAAAGAGTAGAGGTAGGCCTTGGACATAGTAGTTCGTGAGAGAACTGTGAACCAAGTAAAAAACTGTGTGTTGTCTTGTTTCTGTTCTATTTTATTTCTGCTGCTTTTCATTCAACAAGCGTGTTTCTTTGTAAAAGTTCAAGTATTGACAAGCGATGAAATTCAACCCACCCTCTTCTAGCGACGCCAACGATCCAACACTAATAACATCCTAATTGATTCAAGCCTAGCTACTGGACCATAAGTTTCATCATAATCTAGTCCTTCTACTTAATTATTCGTGCTTTGTTTCTAAAATTTTTTCCATTATCATCTAATTTGTTTCTAAACACCCATTTGGTATTTATAATAGATTTTTTTGATCCTGGGGGTACTAAATCTCAGACTTTGTGTCACACCCACCCTTTCCAGGGGTTGGAAGGGCGGCGCGACGCAATCATACATACATGCATTTACAGCGGACGACTACATACTTCTTACAGCGGAAGACTTTAAACTTCTTTTTTTTTCTTTCTTTTAAACATAAGCATGCATCATCATTTCATAAGCACTTAGTTCAAGTTCATGATATTCAACTTAAAGGACACCAAGTAGCGACCATTCATCATCAAGTAGAGTTCGATTCTTAACAACTAACATGCAAAACTTAAACGAAAACATGCATAAGTATGGGAAATATAAACATATCTCCTCCACCATGCCACTACCACCTGCTACTCTCTTTAGTTTATCCATTCTTTACCCTTATCTGCAGTATAAGGGGACATAAAACTATAAGCACATAGGCTTAGTAAGATCATTTCCTACTCACAAAAGCCATACATCGAGAACATACAAGAACGTACAAGCATAGCATGCATATAGACATACAAGAACATATAAGCATAACATGCATATAAACATAAAAGAACATATAAGCATAGCATGCATATATGTTGGAATGTATACTTAAAGCCTAGCTCTTTTTGTATGAACATTTTATTTTGAAATAAGAATCACATGATCATTGTTTGCACTTTATATTTATTATATGATTATGCAAAATTGTCTAATATTTTACATTGTAGATAACATGGTGATTGGGTGTGGCACAGAAGATCATGTTATCAGTCCCTTGTAGAATATAAGTAGAGGCTCACAACCAAGATGGTTTTGGACAAACCATTGGCATGGTTGTAGTGTAGCTTGGTATTGTTTTGTCTTGAACATAGAGTTACACTAGTACACTTAGGTGTATTGAGCAGGACCGACACAGAGGTGATTCAATTTATTGCTGACTACATAATTGTATCGGACCTCGGATATTATGTTGTACATGCTCTTAATCCCGATATAATAACGGGCACATGTACTTAATATTTATTTCTTTGATTTACGAGAGGGTAAGATTTCTATGGATTAAATCAATATGTCCGGTAAGTTGGGAAATGATATTATTTACATGGTGTGTCGTTGATTATAGGAGGATACCGTTTCCTATATATTAGGTTGATGATGTCCCCTTGAGGAGCTCATAAGGTTCATCATGTAAACCCTGCAGGTTGACTTAGTCAACATGATGATAAGGTTGAGTGGTACTACTCGAGGAGTTAGATGTTAATTAATTGATGGTCAGTAAATCAATTAATTGACGGACATTCGATATCTTAAACATGGGGAGATGGATGTACAAATAATATATGGAGCTCATATTAATTTATGGGGGTTGGTGAGGTAGTTCGATGATGATCCTTTAGTCGAATGGAACATCATTGATGGATCAAGTTTGTGTGGTTCCGATCCATCGGGTGGCCAAGACCCAACTCCTCCTCATGGTCCCTATCGTAGCCTAATATAAACCTCATGAAGTCTAGATCAAATGATGGAAAACAAATATCTAGATCCGACGGTTGGGATTAAATCCCTAGAACCGACGGTGGAGATTAAATCTCTAGATCCGACGGTTGGGATTAAAACCCTAGAACCGACGGTTGAGATTAAATCTCTAGATCTGACGGTTGGGATTAAATCCCTAGAACCGACGGTTGAAATTAAATCTCTAGATCCGACAGTTGAGATTAAAACCCTAGAACCGACGGTGGGGATTAAACCAAGGCCTAAACCTAACTCTATATATATGGGAGATTGGGTTGGGCGGCAACTAAGTTTTTTGGTTGGATGATGGATGCTAAGGAGATTATGGTTTTGCCAAGCCTTGCTTGGGCTGCAAGAAACCCTAAGGAGGAAACCCTAATTAGGGTTTGGCTCCTTTGGTTGGGCGGCCAAGGTTAGGAAAGAAGGGTGGGCGGCACCTTGTGGAAGATCTCTTCTTCTTCCTTGAAGGTGGCTAGCTTCTAGATCTCTTCTCTCCACCATGGTTGGGCGGAAAGAAAGCCTAAGGAGGAAACCCTAATTAGGGTTTGGCTCCTATGGTTGGACGGCTAGGGATTGCAAGGAAGTTGGGCGGCAACTATAGGAGAGAAGCTCTTCCTCTTCCTAGGGTGTGGCCGGCTCCTTCCTCTATTCCCTCCACCTTGGCCGGCGCCCAACATATTCCCTTTCTCCTCTTCACTCCATCTTGGGCGGCGGCAACAAAACTAGGGTTTGTCCCTAGTTCGGTTCCTTGGTTGTTTCCATTATGTTCTCTCTATTCTTGAGGCCGGCTCAAGCAAGAAGGGAAAGAGAGTTCTTCTTTCTTTGGATTGAAGAAGACCTAGGAAGCTTCAACTTGTGGAGGATCTTCGCCCACACGAAGTCTACAAGGAGGTTAGGACATACGATAGAAGATCAAGAGGTATAAAAGTTTTACAACTTTTATTATTGTTCTTTGCATGTTCTTATTTATATGCTAGCTTATGTTCTTTATGTTAGTATATGTTGATTATACTAGTTTACATTTGCATATATTTGTATAATCATGGACCCCAAAGATAAACACAAAAACTGGCGATCCGTCCGTCATCTCTTCCGCGGCTAACCGACTAGAAGAGTTGATTGCTTTAACAACAAGTTTGTTCAAGCGATCGCTCGAGTCGTCGGCACGACGACGAATTGGTTGTGCTAAGGAAACTCATCCCATCCGGATTAGTTTTCATTAGTGAAAATTTTAATCCGGGGACATGGGAGCCTATGAGCATTCCGAGGAATAGCACGATGCCAACAAACGGTATCAGAGCCACGGTTTTCGGTTTTGTGTGTTTTGGATTCGGTTACTTTCACGCACTTATCATATATTGTGTATGCCGGATAATAGTAGGATGTGCGTAGGCTAACTTTTTGGTTGCAGGCATAAGATCCAACTATTATGACTATATATGTGTGTATGTGATTGCATGTGTGTGTGATTGTATATTATTTGAATCCTCGGGGTTGACGAGTCTAAATTAGTATTTAATTTTTGTAATTGAATACGGCATTGTTTAGCCACTCTTTATTTTATTTTACTTTCGATCTAGATTTCATGTACACTCCCTCGTGGAGTATAGGATCGATGGATGCAAAATAAAATAGGTTTTATTCTCGGCTCGGATCTCCGGTTGGCTCGTACATGGCGTAGGAGGAGCGGACGAGGTGGTGACACGACGGGACGCATATTGGAGAACAATGCCGTAATAGTTGGAAAAATTATGATTTTTCCATATTTATTGCTGATTTGTTTTATATGCATGTTGTGTGTGCTTGAAAATTCCTCATTGTCAATTTACTAAGTGGGAGAGGGACATTTTAATTAATTCCCGCGGCCTCCATTACAATTTGACATGTGATGCATCAAACTTGTGCGTCGGCTTTGAGTGCCTTCCTCCCAATCGGTTGAGTTTGTTTGCGGATCACTAGGTCAAATAATGGTTATAGAAAATTATCTAGGAGCGTGTGTACTTCCACAGCGGTAGGGCACATAATCCAAAATAATTCCCTTAGTACCGTGTAATGGTACACACTTAGATGCAAATAAAAAGTAGTTTTATTTGTAGGGCCAAAGTGGAACCAACTATTAATTTTATTTGTCAAAAAGTAAGGTTGACAAGATAATAAAATTAATGGGTTAAACCTCCTCTTACAAATGTAGAATTCGTATACGTCCACACTATCGTGGCATGCGATATTCTCGGTGTTTGAGGTGTTGGTTGATTTCAAAATTTTATTGTTTGAGGAATCAATAATTTTTATTGAAATCTACAGTAATAATAAGCATGTTGTGTGTGCTTGAAAATTCCTCATTTTCAATTTACTAAGTGGGAGAGGGATATTTTAATTAATTCCCGCGGCCTCCATTACAATTTGACGTGTGATGCAACAAACTTGCGTGTCGGCTCTGAGGCCTTCCTCCCTGCGGATGAGTTTGTTTGCGGATCACTAGGTCAAATAATGGTTATAGGAAATTATCTACGAGCGTGTGTACTTCCACAGCAGTAAGGCACATAATCTGAAATAATTCCCTTAGTATTGTGTAATGTTGCACACTTAGATGCAAATATAAAGTATCCTCCCCATCGGAGTCACTGCTTTTATTTGTAGGGCCAAAGAGGAACCAACTATTAATTTTATTTGTCAAAAAGTAAGGTTGACAAGATAATAAAATTAATGGGTAAAACCTCCTCTTACAAATGTAGAATTCGTATACGTCCACACTGTGTGGCATGCGATATTCTCGGTGTTTTGAGGTGTTGGTTGATTTCGAAATTTTATTGTTTGAGGAATCAATAATTTTTTGAAATCTAAAGTAATGATCTATGTGATTCTTAGGACATTCAAAATTGACTTTCAATCCACTTACTATGATCCTAAAGGAAATAAACTTACTGTATCTAAATAATATTGATTGGAAAAGATTCTAGATATTGTCTTATCTGCTAAGGAGTACAAGTATGCACTCTTCAAAGAGTGTCCTCAAGCCATCATGGCTCAAAAGGGTTTCTACTTCTAAGCCGAAAGGCAAGAAGAAGAAGAAACAAGGTGAAGCAAAGATGGTGGGAGGATCTCAGGGAAGAGTGAAGAAGACTAAAGGCAAGTACTTCACTTGCAAGCAGGATGGACATTGGAAGAAGGACTGTCCCAATCCAAAATAGAACAAAGGTATATCTTTTGGACTAGTCATTGAAACATGATTAGCGGTGATATCTACCGGCACCTGGTGAGTATGTTGGCAATGTGCTATACCTCTGAATGCTCATAGGCTCCCATGTCCCCAGATTAAAATTTTCACTAATCAAAACTAATCCGGATGGGATGAGTTTCCTAAGCACAACCAATTCGTCGTCGTGCTAACGACTTGAGCGATCGCTTGAACAAACTAGTTGTTCAAGCAACCCAACTCTTCTAGTCGGTTAGCCGCGGAAGAGACGACGGACGGATCGCCGGTTTTTGTGTTTCTTATCGGGGTCCATGATTATACAAATACATGCAAATGCAAACTAGTATAATCAACATATACTAACATAATGAACATAAGCTAGCATATCAAATAAGAACATGAAAAGAACAATAATAAAAGTTGTGAAACTTTTATACCTCTTGATCTTCTATAGTATGTCCTAACCTCCTTGTAGATTCGTGTGGGCGAAGATCCTCCACAAGTTGAAGCTTCCTAGATCTTCTTCAATCCAAAGAATGAAGAACTCTCTTTCCCTTCTTGCTTGAGCCAACCACCAATCCACAAAGGATTGATGCCGCCGGCCCCAAGAATAGAGAGAATAATATGGAAACAACCAAGGAACCGAACTAGGGACAAACCCTAGTTTTGGTGCCACCGGCCAAGATGGAGTGAATAGGAGAAAAGGAATATGTTGGGCCCTGCCCACGGTGGAGGGAATAGAGGAAGGAGTCGGCCACACCCTAGGAAGAAGAAGACCTCCTCTCCTATAGTTGCCGCCCAACTTCCTTGCAATCCCTAGCCGCCCAACCTAAGGAGGAAACCCTAATTAGGGTTTCTCCTTAGGCTTTCTTGCCGCCCAACCATGGTGGAGAGAAGATATCTAGGAGCTAGCCACCTCCAAGGAAGAAGACAAACTCCTCCACAAGTGGCCGCCCAACCTTCATTCCCATCCATGGTCAGCAAGAAGGAGCCAAAACCCTAATCAAATTAGGGTTTCCTCCATAGGGTTCCTTGCCGCCCAAGCATGGTGGAGAGAAGAGATCTAGGAGCTAGCCACCTCCATGGAAGAAGACAAGCTCCTCCATAGGTTGCCGCCCACTCTTCTTCCTCACCTTGGCCGCCCAACCCAAAAAAAGCCAAACCCTAATTAGGGTTTCCTCCTAGGGTTGCTTTCCGCCCAAGCAATTGGAGGCTAAACCCTAATCTCCCTAGCATCCATCATCCAACCTCTAAAACTTGTTGCCGCCCAACCCATAGCCACCCTTTTATAGAGTTAGGGTTTAGGCCTTGGTTTAATCTCCACCATCGGTTCTAGGGTTTTAATCTCAACCGTCGGATCTAGAGATTTAATCTCAACCGTCGGTTCTAGGGTTTTAATCCCAACCGTCGGATCTAGAGATTTAATCTCTACCGTCGGTTCTAGGAATTTAATCCCAACCGTCGGATCTAGAGATTTAATCTCCACCGTCGGTTCTAGGAATTTAATCCCAACCGTCGGATCTAGAGATTTGTTTTCCATTATTTGATCTAGACTTCATGAGGTTTATATTAGGCTACGATAGGGACCATGAGGAGGAGTTGGGTCTTGGCCACTCGATGGATCGGAACCACACAAACTTGATCCATCAATGATGTTCCATTCCACTAGAGGATCATCATCGAACTACCTCACCAACCCCCATAAATTAATATGGGCTCCATATATTATTTGTACATCCATCTCCCCGTGTTTAAGATATCGAATGTCACACCAATTAATTGATTTATCTGACCATCAATTAATTAACATCTAACTCCTCGAGTAGTACCACTCAACCTTATCATCATGTTGACTAAGTCAACCTGCAGGGTTTACATGATGAACCTTATGAGCTCCTCAAGGGGACATCATCAACCTAATACATAGGACACAGATTCCTCCTATAATCAACGGCACACCATGTAAATAATATCATTTCCCAACTTACCGGGCATATTGATTTAATCCATAGAAATCTCACCCTCTGGTAAATCAAAGAAATTAATATTAAGTACATGTGCCCGTTATTATATCGGGATTAAGAGCATGTACAACATAATATCCGAGGTCCGATTCAATTATGCAGTCAGCAATAAATTGAATCACCTCTATGTCAGTCCTGCTCAATACACCTAAGTGTACTAGTGTAACTCTATGTTCAAGATAAAACAATACCAAGCTACACTACAACCATGCCAATGGTTTGTCCAAAACCATCTTGGTTGTGAGCCTCTTCTTATATTTTACAAGGGACTGATAACATGATCTTCTGTGCCGCACCCAGGCACCATGTTATCTACAATGTAAAATATTAGACAATATGCACACATATAAATATAACGTGCAAACAATGATCATGTGATTCTTATTTCAAAATAAAGATGTTCATACAAAAGAGCTAGGCTTTCAGTATACATCCCAAAAATCTCCCACTTATACTAAAAGACTATGCTGTCATCATACTGCCATACATCTGATTCCCCTTCCCTCCACTTGCCTATCAAAGCTCTCGCCAGAAAGGCCTTAGTGAAAAGGGTCTACCAGGTCATCCTCTGATGCAATCTAGGTGACAGTAACTTCTACCTCCTTTACGATTTCTCGTATCAGGTGCTACTTGCACTCTATGTGTTTACTAGCCTTATGGGCTCGTGGTTCCTTCGAGTTTGCAACTGCACCATTATTATCACAATTAATTGTGATAGTTCTTGGCAAACCAGGAATCACATCCAAGTCCATCAGGAAGTTCCTGAGTCATACAGCTTCTTTGGCCGCCTCATAGGCTGCCTCATACTCAGCTTCCATGGTGGAGTCCGCCACGCATTTCTGCTGGGCACTCCTCCATACAATGGCTCCACCTCCTAAAGTAAACACAAAACCTGAGGTAGACTTACTGTTATTCCTATTTGATTGGAAATCGCAATCCATGCAACCCACAGGGAGTAATTGGTCTGCCCGGTAAACTAGCATATAATCTCTAGTCCTTCTCCGGCACTACAATATATGCTTTACCGCAGTCCAATGTCTTTGTCCTGGATTACTCTGATATCTGCTGACCATGCATATGGCAAAGCAGATATCTGGTCTCGTACATAGCATACATTAGGCTTCCTACTGCCGAAGCATAAGGAACTGCCTATATCTCCTCTATCTTTTCAGATGATCTAGGATACATCTCCTTCGATAAAGGAACTCCATGCCTGAAAGGTAGAAAACCCTTCTTGGAGTTTTGTATGCTAAAACGATCCACCATCATGTCTTTGTATGAAGCTTGGGATAAGTACAACAACCTTGATCCCAAGGTTGTGACCCACTTCTCCCAAGTCCTTCAAAACTGTTTGGACAACCATACCCCTACGTCTGATAACACTCTGATATTGTTGCCAACTACCAAAACATTATCTACGTATAGTACAAGAAATACCACTACGTTTCCGTCACATCTCTTGTATACACAAGACTCATCCGGACTTTGAATAAATCCATAAGTCTGGATTTACCTCATCAAAGCGGATGTTCCAAGACCTCAAAGTTTGCTTCAGTCCATAAACGGACCGATTAAGCTTACATACAATACTCTCTTTGCCCTTAGCAATGAATCCCTCTGGTCGCTTCATATAGATGTTTTCCTCAAGACTTCCATTCAGGAAACTGTCTTGACATCCATCTATCACACCTCATAATCCATATGAGCTGCAATGCATAAGAGCTCCTAGACCTGACTTGAATCCATAGATTCAATCTCAGTATTCATTGCACTTTGCAAAGATGCTGTATTTATATCTTGGATTGCCTCGTCGTATGTCTAGGGATCAAGTTCATTTTTGCTAAGGACCAAATCAAAAGAATCTCCCAAGAACATGAATCTCTCAGGCTGTCTAACAACCCTCCTACTACGATGAGGTATCACCTGTGTATCCTCTGTGACACGCGGTGCAGTGACATGTGGTATGTCCTCTTGTACCGGTGGTACTAAAGAAGTGACTTCCCTTTTTAACTCCTCCAGAACAATTTTACCCTTGGGCTTGTGGCTCATCACATAGTCTTCCTCTAGAAATCAAGGCTCGTGTTAACGATCACCCTCTGATCTCTAGGACTATAAAACAATCCACCCTTCGTTCCCCTGGGATAGTCAACGAACATGCGTACTTCTGTACGAGGTTCCATCTTACCAGTATCTGCCTTCAGCCAATTTGTTGTACTCCCATATCTAAATATGTCTTAGAATAGGCTTTCGCCCAGTCCACAATTCTGTGGGAGTAGAAGACACTGATTTAGATGGAACCAAGTTCAGAATGTATACCGTCGTATCTAGAGCATATCCCTAGAATGAATCTGATAAGTCAGAATAACTCATCATCGATCTAATCATCTCCATAAGAGTCCTATTCCTTCACTCTGCTACACCGCTCACTGGGTGTGCCAAAAGTGCATAATTGGGATTGAATCCCAGCCTCTGATAAGTAATTCCTAAACTCTCCCAAGAGGTATTCACCACTATGATCAGATCGTAGTGTCATCTTGAATAATTGTCTATGAAAAAGATAAAATATTCAAGATTACCTCTTGCCTAGATAGTCATAGGACCTCACAAATCAGAATGAACTATTTCTAACAAATCTTTGGCTCTATACCCCTTGGCCTTAAAAAGGCCTCTTGGTCATCTTACCCTCCAAGCAAGATTCGTAGGTTGGGAGATCCTCCACCACTAATGAACCCAAAGGTCCATCAGCTATCAACCTTTGAATTCTGCTTAGGTTAATGTGACCAAGCCTAAGAAGCCAAAGATATGTTTGGTTCATCTTCGAAGGTTCTTTTCTCTTATTGGAATTAGAAGATGATTTATTAACTTCAATTTGCATCGTGGGAGGTTTTGGTTCAAATTTCCTTTCAATGTACCTGAATAGATATTCTCCCTATTCCTTTTTATAACAACTCTGTCATTAAAAGAAATAGAATATCCATCCATAATAATTTAGAAAATGAAACTAAATTCTTTCTAAATAAAGGTACATAAAGGGAATTTTCAAGAACCAAAGTTTTATTATTTTCAAGAGATAAATAAAACTTCTCCCACTGCAATAGCCGCCACCATCATGGCATTGCCCAAGTAAATGGTAATCTCCCCTTTTGCTAGTCATCTGGTTTCCTGGAACCCCTGCAAATTATTGGAGACATGATTAGCGGCTCCCATATCTACTCACCAGGTGCCGGTAGATATCACCGCTAATTATGTTTCAATGACTAGTCCAAAAGATATACCTTTGTTATGTTTTGGATTGGAACAGTCCTTCTTCCAATGTCCATCCTGCTTGCAAGTGAAGTACTTGCCTTTCGGCTTCTTCACTCTTCCCTGAGATCCTCCCACCATCTTTGCTTCACCTTGTTTCTTCTTCTTCTTGCCTTTCAGCTTAGAAGTAGAAACCCTTTTGAGCAATGATGGCTTGAGGACACTCTTTGAAGAGTGCATACTTGTACACCTTAGCAGATAAGACAACATCTAGATTCTTTTCCAATCAACATTATTTGGGTACAGTAAGTTTATTTCCTTTAGTATCATAATAAGTGGACTGAAAGTCATTTTGAAAATCCTAAGAATCACAATGATCAAAATATTAGATTTCAAATTTTATTGATTCCTCAAAACAATAAAATTCCGAAATCAACCAACACCTCAAGACACCGAGAATATCGCATGCCACGATAGTGTGGACGTATACGAATTCTACATTTGTAAGAGGAGGTTTTATCCATTAATTTTATTATCTTGTCAACCTTACTTTTTGACAAATAAAATTAATAGTTGGTTCCTCTTTGGCCCTACAAATAAAAGCAGTGACTCCGATGGGGAGGATACTTTTTATTTGCATCTAAGTGTGCACCATTACACGATACTAAGGGAATTATCTCGGATTATGTGCCTTACCGATGGGGAAGTACACACACTCCTAAATAATTTCCTATAACCATTATTTGACCTAGTGATCCGCAAACAAACTCATCCGATGGGGAGGAAGGCACTCAGAGCCGACGCGCAAGTTTCTTGCATCACACGTCAAATTGTAATGGAGGCCGCGGGAATTAATTAAAATATCCCTCTCCCACTTAGTAAATTGAAAATGAGGAATTTTCAAGCACACACAACATGCATATAAAACAAATCAGCAATAAATATGGAAAAATCAAAATTTTTCCAAATATTATGGCATTGTTCCCCAATATGCGTCCCGTCGTGTCGCCACCTCGTCCGCTCCTCCTACGCCATGTACGAGCCATCCTGAGATCCGAGCCGAGAATAAAATCTATTTTATTTTACATCCATCGATCCTATACTCCACGAGGGAGTGTAAATGAAATCTAGATCGAAAGTAAAATAAAATAAAGAGTGGCTAAACAATGCCATATTTAATTACAAAAATTAAATACTAATCTAGCCTCGTCAACCCCGAGGATTCAAATAATATACATACAATCACACACATACAACCACATACATACATATAGCCATAATAGTCGGATCTTATGCCTGCAACCAAAAAGTTAGCCTATGCACATCCTACTATTATCCGGCATACAAAATATATGATATGTGCATGAAAGTAACCGAATCCAAAACACACAAAACCGGAAACCGTGGCTCTGATACCAATTGTTGGCAATGTGTTATACCGGATGGGATCCCATGTCCCCGGATTAAAATTTTCACTAATGAAAACTAATCCGGATGGGATGAGTTTCCTAAGCACAACCAATTCGTCGTCGTGCTAACGACTTGAGCGATCGCTTGAACAAACTAGTTGTTCAAGCAACCCTACTCTTCTAGTCGGTTAGCCGCGGAAGAGACGACGAACGGATCGCCGGTTTTTGTGTTTCTTATCGGGGTCCATGATTATACAAATACATGCAAATGCAAACTAGTATAATCAACATATACTAACATAATGAACATAAGCTAGCATATCAAATAAGAACATGAAAAGAACAATAATAAAAGTTGTGAAACTTTTATACCTCTTGATCTTCTATCGTATGTCCTAACCTCCTTGTAGACTTCGTGTGGGCGAAGATCCTCCACAAGTTGAAGCTTCCTAGATCTTCTTCAATCCAAAGAATGAAGAACTCTCTTTCCCTTCTTGCTTGAGCCAACCACCAATCCACAAAGGATTGATGCCGCCGGCCCCAAGAATTGAGAGAATAATATGGAAACAACCAAGGAACCGAACTAGGGACAAACCCTAGTTTTGGTGCCGCCGGCCAAGATGGAGTGAATAGGAGAAAAGGAATATGTTGGGCCCTGGCCACGGTGGAGGGAATAGAGGAAGGAGTCGGCCACACCCTAGGAAGAAGAAGACCTCCTCTCCTATAGTTGCCGCCCAACTTTCTTGCAATCCCTAGCCGCCCAACCTAAGGAGGAAACCCTAATTAGGGTTTCTCCTTAGGCTTTCTTGCCGCCCAACCATGGTGGAGAGAAGATATCTAGGAGCTAGCCACCTCCAAGAAAGAAGACAAACTCCTCCACAAGTGGCCGCCCAACCTTCATTCCCATCCATGGCCGCCCATGCAAAGGAGCCAAAACCCTAATCAAATTAGGGTTTCCTCCATAGGGTTCCTTGCCGCCCAAGCATGGTGGAGAGAAGAGATCTATGAGCTAGCCACCTCCATGGAAGAAGACAAGCTCCTCCATAGGTTGCCGCCCACTCTTCTTCCTCACCTTGGCTGCCCAACCCAAAAGAGCCAAACCCTAATTAGGGTTTCCTCCTAGGGTTGCTTGCCGCCCAAGCAATTGGAGGCTAAACCCTAATCTCCTTAGCATCCATCATCCAACCTCTAAAACTTGTTGCCGCCCAACCCATAGCCACCCTTTTATAGAGTTAGGGTTTAGGCCTTGGTTTAATCTCCACCGTCGGTTCTAGAGTTTTAATCTCAACCGTCGGATCTAGAGATTTAATCTCAACCATCGGTTCTAGGGTTTTAATCCCAACCGTCGGATCAAGAGATTTAATCTCTACCATCGGTTCTAGGAATTTAATCCCAACCGTCGGATCTAGAGATTTAATCTCCACCGTCGGTTCTAGGAATTTAATCCCAACCGTCGGATCTTGAGATTTGTTTTCCATTATTTGATCTAGACTTCATGAGGTTTATATTAGGCTACGATAGGGACCATGAGGAGGAGTTGGGTCTTGGCCATCCGATGGATCGGAACCACACAAACTTGATCCATCAATGATGTTCCATTCCACTAGAGGATCATCATCGAACTACCTCACCAACCCCCATAAATTAATATGGGCTCCATATATTATTTGTACATCCATCTCCCCATGTTTAAGATATCGAATGTCTGTCAATTAATTGATTTACTGACCATCAATTAATTAACATCTAACTCCTCGAGTAGTACCACTCAACCTTATCATCATGTTGACTAAGTCAACCTGCAGGGTTTACATGATGAACCTTATGAGCTCCTCAAGGGGACATCATCAACCTAATACATAGGACACGGATTCTTCCTATAATCAACGGCACACCATGTAAATAATATCATTTCCCAACTTACCGGGCATATTGATTTAATCCATAGAAATCTCACCCTCTGGTAAATTAAAGAAATAAATATTAAGTACATGTGCCCGTTATTATATCGGGATTAAGAGCATGTACAACATAATATCCGAGGTCCGATTCAATTATGCAGTCAGCAATAAATTGAATCACCTCTATGTCGGTCCTGCTCAATAAACCTAAGTGTACTAGTGTAACTCTATGTTCAAGATAAAACAATACCAAGCTACACTACAACCATGCCAATGGTTTGTCCAAAACCATCTTGGTTGTGAGCCTCTACTTATATTCTACAAGGGACTGATAACATGATCTTCTGTGCCGCACCCAGGCACCATGTTATCTACAATGTAAAATATTAGACAATATGCACACATATAAATATAACGTGCAAACAATGATCTTGTGATTCTTATTTCAAAATAAAGATGTTCATACAAAAGAGCTAGGCTTTCAGTATACATCCCAACAGAGTAGATACGGGAGCCACTAATCATGTCTGCAACAATTTGCAGGGGTTCCAGGAAACCCGATGACTAGATAAAGGGGAGATTACCATTTACTTGGGCAATGCCATGATGGTGGCGGCTATTGCAGTGGGAGATGTTTTATTTATCTCTTGAAAATAATAAAACTTTGGTTCTTGAAAATTCCCTTTATGTACCTTTATTTAGAAAGAATTTAGTTTCAGTTTCTAAATTATTATGGATGGATATTCTATTTCTTTTAATGACAGAGTTGTTATAAAATGGAATAGGGAGAATATCTATTCAGGTACATTGAAAGGAAATTTGAACCAAAACCTCCCACGATGCAAATTGAAGTTAATAACTCATCTTCTAATTCCAATACGAGAAAAGAACTTCGAAGATGAACCAAACATATCTTTGGCTTCTTAGGCTTGGTCACATTAACCTAAGCAGACATCAAAGGTTGATAGCTGATGGACCTTTGGGTTCATTAGTGGTGGAGGATCTCCCAACCTACGAATCTTGCTTGGAGGGTAAGATGACCAAGAGGCCTTTTTAAGGCCAAGGGGTATAGAGCCAAAGATGTGTTAGAAATGGTTCATTCTGATTTGTGTGGTCCTATGACTATCTAGGCAAGAGGTGGTTTTGAATATTTCATCTCTTTTATAGACAATTATTCAAGATATGGATGACACTACGATCTGATCGTGGTGGTGAGAACCTCTTGGGAGAGTTTAGGTACTACTTATCAGAGGTTGGGATCGAATCCCAATTGACTGCACCTGGCACACCCCAGCAGAACGGTGTAGTAGAGCGAAGGAATAGGACTCTTATGGAGATGATTAGATCGATGATGAGTTATTCTGACTTGTTTTATAGTTTTAGAGATCAGAGAGTGATCGTTAACACAAACGCCAAATTTCTAGAGGAAGACTATGTGATAAGCCACAACCCTAAGAGTAAAATTGTTCTGGAGGACTTAAAAGGGAAGTCACTTCTTTAGTACCACCGGTACAAGAGGATATACCACATGTCACTGCATCGCGTGTCACAAAGGATACACAGATGATACCTCGTCGTAGTGGGAGGGTTGTTAGACAACCTCTTAGATTCATGTTTTTAGACGAATCTTCTGATTTGGTCCCTAGCAAACATGAACCTGATCCCTAGACATACGACGAGGCAATCCAAGATATAAATACAACATCTTGGCAAAGTGCAATGAATACTGAGATTGAATCTATGGATTCAAGTCAGGTCTGGGAGCTCTTATGCATTGCAGCTCATATGGATTATGAGGTGTGATAGATGGATGTCAAGACAGCTTTCCTTAATGGAAGTCTTGAGGAAAACATCTATATGAAGCAACCAGAGAGATTCATTGCTAAGGGCAAAGAGCCTATTGTATGTAAGCTTAATCGGTCCGTTTATGGACTGAAGCAAGCTTTGAGGTCTTGGAACATCCGCTTTGATTAGGTAAATCCAGACTTATGGATTTATTCAAAGTACGGATGAGTCTTGTGTATACAAGAGATGTGACAGAAATGTAGTTGTATTTCTTGTACTATACGTAGATGACATTTTGGTAGTTGGAAACAATATCAGAGTGTTATCAGACGTAAGGGTATGGTTGTCCAAATAGTTTTGAAGGACTTGGGAGAAGTGGGACACATCCTTGGGATCAAGGTTAGTGTGCTAATCCCAAGCTTCATACATAGACACAATCTTGATCATTTTAGCATGCATAACTCCAAGAAAGGTATTCTACCTTTTTGGCATGGAGTACCTTTATATAAAGAGATGTGTCCCAACATCAAAGAAGATAGAGGAGATGAAGGCGGTTCCTTATGCTTCGGCAGTAGGAAGCCTCATGTATGCGATGCTCTGTACTAGACTAGATATCTGCTTTGTCGTGGGCATGGTCAGCAGATATCAGAGTAATCCAAGAGAGGGACATTGGACTGTGGTAAAGCATATATTGTAGTGCCTGAGAAGGACTAGGGTTTATTTGCTGGTTTACCGGGCAGACCAATTACTCCCTGTGGGTTGCATGGATTGCGATTTCCAATCAGATAGGGATAACAGTAATTCTACCTCAGGTTTTGTGTTTACTTTAGGAGGTGGAGCCATTGTATGGAGGAGTGCTCAGCAGAAATGCGTGGCGGACTCCACCATGGAAGCTGAGTATGTGGCAGCCTATGAGGCAGCCAAAGAAGCTGTGTGGCTCAGGAACTTCCTGATGGACTTGGATGTGATTCCTAGTTTGCCCAGAACTATCACAATTAATTGTGATAATAATGGTGCAGTTGCAAACTCGAAGGAACCACGAGGCCATAAGGCTAGTAAACACATAGAGTGCAAGTACCACCTGATACGAGAAATCGTAAAGGAGGTAGAAGTTGCTGTCGCCTAGATTGCATCAGAGGATGACCTGGTAGACCCTTTCACTAAGACCCTTCTAGCGAGAGCTTTGATAGGCATGTGGAGGGAAGGGGAATCAGATGTATGGCAGTATGATGACAGCATAGTCTTTTAGTATATGTGGGAGATTGTTGGAATGTATACTGAAAGCCTAGCTCTTTTTGTATGAACATTTTATTTTGAAATAAGAATCACATGATCATTGTTTGCACTTTATATTTATTATATGATTATGCAAAATTGTCTAATATTTTACATTGTAGATAACATGGTGCTTGGGTGTGGCACAGAAGATCATGTTATCAGTCCCTTGTAGAATATAAGTAGAGGCTCACAACCAAGATGGTTTTGGACAAAACATTGGCATGGTTATAGTGTAGCTTGGTATTATTTTGTCTTGAACATAGAGTTACACTAGTACACTTAGGTGTATTGAGCAGGACCGACACAGAGGTGATTCAATTTATTGCTGACTACATAATTGAATCGGACCTCGGATATTATGTTGTACATGCTCTTAATCCCGATATAATAACGGGCACATGTACTTAATATTTATTTCTTTGATTTACCAGAGGGTGAGATTTCTATGGATTAAATCAATATGCCCGGTAAGTTGGGAAATGATATTATTTACATGGTGTGTCGTTGATTATAGGAGGAAACTGTGTCCTATATATTAGGTTGATGATGTCCGCTTGAGGAGCTCATAAGGTTCATCATGTAAACCATGCAGGTTGACTTAGTCAACATGATGATAAGGTTGAGTGGTACTACTCGAGGAGTTAGATGTTAATTAATTGATGGTAAGTATATCAATTAATTGACGGACATTCGATATCTTAAACACGGGGAGATGGATGTACGAATAATATATGGAGCCCATATTAATTTATGGGGGTTGGTGAGGTAGTTCGATGATGATCCTCTAGTGGAATGGAACATCATTGATGGATCAAGATTGTCTGGTTCCGATCCATCGGGTGGCCAAGACCCAACTCCTCCTCATGGTCCCTATCGTAGCCTAATATAAACCTCATGAAGTCTAGATCAAATGATGGAAAACAAATCTCTAGATCCGACGGTTGGGATTAAATCCCTAGAACTGACGGTGGAGATTAAATCTCTATATCCGACGGTTGGGATTAAAACCCTAGAACCGACGGTTGAGATTAAATCTCTAGATTCGACGGTTGGGATTAAATCCCTAGAACCGACGATTGAGATTAAATCTCTAGATACGACGGTTGAGATTAAAACTCTAGAACCGACGGTGGAGATTAAACCAAGGTCGAAACCTAACTCTATATATATGGGAGATTGGGTTGGGCGGCAACTAAGTTTTTTGGTTGGATGATGGATGCTATGGAGATTAGGGTTTTGCCAAGCCTTGCTTGGGCGGCAAGAAATGTCACGCCCCGAGAGTATACCATGCCGAAAAGCAAACGGACGACATCTCCCCTGTACGTGGTAACATATCGGGTTAATACAAGGCCCGTAGGCCCACAACAACAACACAATATATAAAGATATCAACATATCAAACACAGCGGAAACAAACAACAGATAAAACAATATACAATGACCCAACTGTGCACTCCGGAGTGACTTGATACAACAAGAAACATAATAGAAGCCACATAGAAAGCCAAATATATACAACACGTCCGTATATCACAAATACGGAAACCATACAGGGTAAAGTACCCAAAACAATACTCCATAGTAATACAACAATACGGAAAACATATTCATCCATCCGGTGTGAGATGGGATCAGCTGGCGGAGCTCCGAACGTCCAAGGAATCTTCTACCTATTATCTGGGCGACAGGAAACCTAGGGTCCAGGGGTGGTGAGTATAAACTCAGGGGTAATATATAGAAAGTGCATAAACAACATATAAGGATAGATCTACAGGTATACATGTGAAGATCTACAGGTATACAGCATGAGTCCAATAGACATACAGTCATATCCAAATCAATTAACAAGTAACTACAGTAAAGTCATACTCAATGTATATACTAAACCAATCAACTGAACATGAAGTAATGTACCAACGTACCTGACGGTCTGTAACACCATATGCTCGATCATCCTGAACAGATTTACAATAACATAACTCATATAACGTACCAAGTCAATCCCATACCTGACCAATACTCCAACATATGAACAGTATATGATCACCTGTAATAACAACCCAGTCCGTACCACACAATGACATGATGCTAATAAAATGCATATAACAGTCTGAATCAACGCATGTATCATGCTTAACACATAGAAGTATATAAAATGCAGATGGCATGTATCATGATGAACAACCATATGCAGTAATCATAGCTCAATCAAATGCAGCATCTCACAGGCATATGTAAAACATATATCAAATACATGCATACATATATATCAGCAATGCATATGCATGGTCATGCCTGCGCACCCAACTCGCTACCATGACCCCAGTGTGGCCTAGGTGGCACGACATGACAACTATCCCGACTCCAGCCGCCACCACTCTCGAGTGACCGAGTTGGGTAGTATGAAACAGTAGCTAGCCCGCCATAGAGCTATATGCTACCCACACGGGGGTCCCTGCTGCTAGCTGCTCCGTCCCTACCCATGAGTAGACGAGCACCGCATTCAGGACAACTGCACATCACACGACCACTGTCTATAGTGGGTGAGTGTGCTAACTACCACTCCGCACAGTGGCCAAGTGAACATCTCCAGCTACCACCATCCATAGTGGCCGAGAACGGCACGCACAACAATGCTCTACCCTCAACCCTACAACCACTACCCCGAGTGGCCTGGGAGGCAGGATGACTGATGACCCATCTCAACCACAAGGGAGACTCAGTCTACAGCATGCATGCAGTGTAATGATGCATAAATCCATACATGTATTCTCGCCACACTCCCTATCCCACGGGGAGTCTTGGTCAACAAAAAGTCAACTATGCAAGGACTACAATCCATAAGGCTCTCTCTATCACACAAAGAGTCATACTCATCTAATAGTCAACCACGCTAAGACCTCTAGTCAGTAGCGAGATACAATCGACCCTCCATATAACCATACACAAATATACGATCTATAATGGATATACAATCATGCTAGGACCTCTAGTTCGTAACTATATACTGACAACCACACACATTTATCTATGCACAGACAACTAAATCCACTATAGATGCACAACTAATATGTGTATGATACAACGATCGACTCCATAACCCAATTCATCACCTAACCCTAGTGATGTAACACAGTAACCCAATCTGAGGTCACAAAGATAACCCTAACCACCTGTACTTACTGAACATCCATCAGCTAATACATAATAGGGTTTATAGTTCCTATCCGAGCTAGATAATCAATGAAGTACTAGAGTTTATATCTCAAAGGTCAAGGCAGTACAAGCATATGATTAAATAAGAGTGGATTTAAGGTAAACAGGTATAAACATAAATCTAAGATCATGTACTAGAATTTGATCAAAACTACCGGACCAGGTAGATATTACCCACCTGATATGTAATACATGCTATCCGTCTCCACATCCATTTATCCATCACATTCAAAGTCCTGTAACAATATGATACAGTTAAGTACCATCACACATCTAATGATCGAATCAAATCCACATAATCTGCAATCACACCAATCCAACCTCCACTTACTATCAATCATCTAGCAACGTTATACTCTTCCATCAACAACAAATATTGTTTGGTGGATGCTTCGGAGGCTCATTGGCTCCCATGTCCCCGGATTAAAATTTTCACTAATGAAAGACTTAATCCGGATGAGATGAGCTTCCTTGGCACAACCTATTCGTCGTCGTGCTAACAACTTTAGTGGTCGCTTGAACAAACTAGTTGTTCAAGCAACACAACTCTTCTAGTTGGTTAGCCGCAGAAAAGACGACGGATGGGTCACCGGTTTTTGTGTTTGTCTTCGGGGTCCATGATTATACAATATATATTCACACACACACATGCATAATCAAAACAAATAAGAACATGCTCAGATCTGTACATAAAGTTAAAACAACTTTATACCTTACGATCTTCTATCGTATGTCCTTTCCTTCTCGTGGACGACGTGTGGACGAAGATCCTCCACGAGTAGAAGCCTTCTAGATCGAGTTCTCCTCTTCCTTGTCCGCTGCGAACAAAGAGAAGAACCACAAATACCTTTCCTATCTAGAACCGGCCACCAAGCTAGGAAGTTTGATGCAACCGCCGGCCAAGGAATGAATAGATGAGGCGCCGACCACCAATACAAAGGGAACCGTCGGCCACCTTGGAAATTGGAGGAAGATGATCTTGCCGGCCACAAATGGGAGGAGAACCGCCGGCAAAGGAAGAAGAGAGTGGCTAATGTGAAGGGCGCCGGCCAAGGAATGCTTGAAGGAGGTGGGCGCCGGCAACAATTTTGGATGAAGATGGTTGCCGCCCAACCTTGCTCCAAACCCTAGCCGCCCAACTCTTTCCAAACCCTAATCCCAATTTGAATTATCTTGATTCTTTTTTGCCGCCCAACCCTAAGCATCTATTTATAGAATAGGGCTTAAGCCTCCTTTAATCTCCACCGTCGGATCTAGGGATTCAATTTCTACCGTCGGATCTAGGGTTTTATCCCAACCGTCGGATCTAGAGTTTAATCCCAACCGTCGGATCTAGGATTTCATCCCAATCGTCGGATCTAAGGTTTCATCCCAACCGTCGGATCTAGGGTTTTATCCCAACCGTCGGATCTAGGGATTTAATCCCAACCGTCGATTCTAGGATTTCATCCTAACCATCGGATCTAGGGATTTAATCCCATCCGTTGGTTCTAGAGTTTCATCCAACCATCGGATCTAGGGATTTAATCCCAACCGTTGGTTCTAGGTTTTGTTTTACATTCTTGGATCTAGACTTCACAAGGATTGTATTAGGCTACGATAGGGACCATAAGGAGGAGTTGGGTCTTGGCCACCCGATGGATCGGAACCACACAAACTTGATCCATCAATGATGTTCCATTCCACTAGAGGATCATCATTGAACTACCTCACCAACCCCCATAAATCAATATGGGCTCCATATATTATTTGTACATTAATCTCCCCGTGTTTAAGATATCGAATGTCCGTCAATTAACTGATTTACTGACCATCAATTAATCAACATCTAATTCCTCGAGTAGTACCACTCAACCGTATCATCATGTTGACTAAGTCAACCAGCTTGGTTTACATGATGAACCTTATGAGCTCCTCAAGGGGACATCATCAACCTAATATATAGGACACTGTTTCCTCCTATAATCAACGGCACACCATGTAAATAATATTATTTCCCAACTTACCGGGCATATTGATTTAATCCATCTAAATCTCACCCTCTGGTAAATCAAAGAAATAAATACTAAGTACATGTGCCCGTTATTATATCGGGATTAAGAGCATGTACAACATAATATCCAAGGTCCGATTCAATTATGTAGTCAGTACTAAATTGAATCACCTCTATGTCGGTCCTACTCAATACACCTAAGTGTACTAGTGTAACTCTATGTTCAAGATAAAACAATACCAAGCTACACTACAACCATGCCAATGGTTTGTCCAAAACCATATTGGTTGTGAGCCTCTGCTTATATTTTACAAGGGACTGATAACATGATCTTCTGTGCCACACCAAGCACCATGTTATCTACAATGTAGAATATTAGACAATATGCACACATATATAATGAATATATACAATGCAAACAATGATCATGTGATTCTTATTTCAAAATAAAATGTTCATACAGAAAAGAGCTAGGCTTTCAGTATACATTCCAACATTCTTCTTACCTTTCGGCTTAGAAGTAGAAACCTTTTGAGTCACCATAACATGCGCCTGAGCACTCTGACAAAATAGCCCCTTTACCGCCTGGAGTTCTATGAGAAGCTCCGCCAATGAATACAACCTCTTGTTCATGTTGTAGTTCAGGCGAAACTACTCAAAACTCCTAGGTAGAGCTTGGAGAATGATATCGACCTGGGTTTCCCCATCGATCTCAACTCCGAGGACTTCCAACTCATTCAAATGAGCCATCATCTATAGAACATTATCCCTCACGGGTGTTCCCTCTATCATGGTGCTCGTCATCAAGTTCCTTATGTCTTCCTGCCTAGCAGCCCGATTATGGTGTCCGAAAAGCTCTTTGAGATTGAGCATCATGTCATAAGCAGTGGGCATGACTTGATGCTGATGTTGCAGTACATTTGACATAGATGCCAAAATGTAACACCGCGCCATCTCATCGGCCTTTATCCACTTCTTATAACTCTCTTTCTCCTTTTCCCTAGAATCATCCGTAGGCTTAGGAGGGCACTCTTCGAGGAGTACACATTTGTATTCCTCAGCAGTCAAGACAATGTCAAGATTCCTCTTCCAATCAACATAGTTGGGTCTAGTAAGTTTATTCTCTTTCAGTATCACAGCAAGCGGGTTGAAAGTCATTTTGAAAGAAAACCTAAGAATCACATAAATCAAAACATTAGATTTCAAAAAATTATTGATTCCTCAAACAATAAAATTTTAAAATCAACCAATACCTCAAAACACCGAGAATATCGTATGCCATGATAGTATGGACGTATACGAATTTTACATTTGTATGAGGAGGTTTTACCCATTAATTTTACTATCTTGTCAACCTAGCTTTTTGATAAGTAAAATTAATAGTTGGTTCCTCTTTGGCCCTAGAAATAAAAGCAGTGACTCCGATGGGGAGGATACTAATATTTGTATCTAAGTGTTCACCATTACACGGTACTAAGTTAATTATCTCGGGTTATGTGTCTTCCGATGGGGAAGTACACACGCTCCTCAATAATTTTCTATTACCATATTCGACCTTGTGATCCGTAAACAAACTCATCCGATTGGGAGGAAGGCACTCAGAGCCGACGTGCAAGTTTGTTTGCATCACATGTCAAATCGTAATGGAGGCCATGGGAATTTATAAAAATATCCCTCTCCCACTTAGTAATTTGAAATTGAGGAATATTCTAGCTTACGACATGCATATCAAACAATAAACAATAAATATGAAAAATAAAAATTTTCCAACTATTATGGCTTTTGTCTTCAATATGTCTCTCGTTGTATCGGCATCTCGTCTGCTCCTCCTACGCCATGTACGAGCCACCCGGAGATCCGAGCCGAGAAAAAATATTTTAATTTACATCCATCGATCCTATACTCCATGAGGGAGTGTACATGAAATATAGATCGAAAGTAAACTAAAATAAAAAGAGTGGCTAAACAATGTCGTATCTAATTTACAAAAAATCAAATACTAGCCTCGTCAACCCCGAGGATTCAACAAAATATACATTTACACACATACAATCACATACACACATATGTCCATAATAGTTGGATCCTATGCCTGCAACCAAAGAGTTAACCTACGCATAATCTACTATTATCCGACACATATAATATATGAAAAGTGCATAAAAGTAACCGAATCCTAAACACACAAAATCGGAAACCGTGGATCTGATACCACTTGAACGTAGGAAACTTCGCTTCCCACTTCAACTCGGTCGCTTGTTCATGGTGATCCCTTCTACGTCCCCGGATAAAAAAAAATTATCCTTGACTAGAGGGATTGCCAAAGCAACCTTATCATCGTCGTGCAATTCGATTAGAGTAGTCACTTGAACAAACTTGTTGTTCAAGCAACCAACCTCTATTCTACGAATAGCCGCGGAATAGACGATGTACGGATTGCCAGCTTTTGTATTTATGTTCGGGGTCCAGGTATATTTAGCCACAAAGTAGAATATATCATGCATATATAATTGAAAAACAATTACAAACATGTTACATATGGAGATAGATAAGTGTTATACCTCTCGATCTTCTATTGTATATCCTTCCTCCTTTTGGACGTCGTGTGGGTGACGATCTACCAAAAGTCGAAACTCCTAGATCACTAATCTTCCTTCCTTACTCGTTCTGAGCAAGAGAAAGAATAGAAATAAGACCCTTCTCCTTCCTTTAGCCAACCAACAAACAACAAGCAAGTTGCTTGCCGCCGGCAAAATAGGAGAAGGAGAGAAATATGAATGTCGTCCAAGAGCTCCAAGAGAGGACCCTAAGCCTTATTTGCACCGGCCAAGGAGAGGAGAAGAAGCTGGTTTGGATGTCATCCAAGGGATGGAAAGGCTGGTATGGGCACCGGCCATCAATGGAGAAGAAGAAGACAAGGAAAGTATTTCCTTATTTTGTGCCGCCAATCTCCAAACCCTAACTCCAAGCCTCTTGCCGCCAACTAAAAACCTCCCCTTGCTTCTAATTGCTCTCCACGCCAACCCTAAAGCCTCCTTTTATAGAGTTAGGGATAAACCTTGTTTTAATCTCCACCATTGGTTCTAGGGATTTAATCTCAACCGTCGGATCTAGAGATTTAATCTCAACCGTCGGATCTAGAGATTTAATCTCTACCTTTAGATCTAGTGTTTTGTTTCCATCCATTGGATCTAGGCTTCATGAGGTATTAATAGGCTACAATAGGAACCATGAGGAGGAGTTAGATCTTGGCCACCCAATGGATATAGCCCACATAAAGTCCGATCCATTAATGATAATCCAATCCACTAAAGGATTATCATTGATCTACCTCACCAACCCCCATAAGTTAATATGGGCACCATGTATTATATGTACATTTTCTCTCCCTGTTTAAGATCTCGAATGTACGATGATTAATTAATTTACTGACCATTAATTAATCAACATCTAACTCCATGAGTAGTACCTCTCAACCTTTTCATCATGTCGGACCAAGTCCACCTGCAGGGTTTACATGATGAACCTTATGAGCTCCTCGAGGTGACATCATCATCCTAATATATAGGACACGGTTTCCTCCCATAATCAATGGCACACCATATATATAATATCATTTCCCAACATACCGAGCCTATCAATTTAATCTATAAATCTCACTCATTGGTAAATCAAAGAAATGAATACTAAGTATATGTGCCCGTTATTATATCAGGATTAAGAGTATGTATAATATAATATCTAAGGTCTGATTCGATTATGTAGTCAACAATGAATCGAATCACCTCTAAGTCAGTCCTGCTGAATACACACAAAGTGTACTAGTGTGTTTCTGTCACGCCCGCCCTTCCGGGACCCTAAATGTCCGGAGAGGCGGCGCGTGACGCGACCGTACATACATTACATACAGCGGAAGACTTTATACATACTTCTTAATTCTCACAGCGGAAGACTTTAGACATACTTCTTAATACTTTTTTTTTTTTGTTTTTCTTTTAAACATAAACATGCATTAACACATATATACATATATATATATATATACTTCTTCTTCTTAGCAAAGAGTATGCTTCATAGCGTGGATAGATACTTCTTCTTACTTCTTCTTTACTTCTTCTTCTTAACATAGAGCATGCATCATATATGCAGATACTTAGTGCTTAGTAAATTCATAACATCATCATCATAAGGAGACATAAGTGAAGACATGAATAGACATCTTTATCATAGGTAAACATGTTTAGACCTAACGGATCTTCTCCACCATGCCACTACCACACACATTGGCCCCTCCTGCTGCTCCCTTTAGTTTATCCATCCCTTACCCTTATCTGCAGTACGAGGGAAAGATAAACTATAAGCACATAGGCTTAGTAAGATCTGTCCTACTCACTAAAACCATACATTATCATTAATCATGGCATGCGATTCACAACATAGAAGCAATATAACATGTAACATACTTGGTGTCATCAACTTAACATGTAGCATAAGTAACGTAAGTGAAATATAACATGGATCACCGTATCATCAAACATAACTTATAATGTACCTAACGTAAACATGTAAACATTCATAGCATAGTGTAAAGCATAACTTTCATAACGTATCTAACGTAAGCATGTAAACATTCATAACATATCATAAAACATAACTTTCATGACATATCTAACGTAAGCATGTAAACGTTCATAACATATCATAAAACATAACTTTCATAACATATAACTTAACGTTCTTGGCATATCGTTTAACATAACATGTAACTTAACAATCATGGCATATTATTTAACATTACATGTAACTTAACAATCATGGCATATTATTTAACATTACATGTAACTTAACAATCATTGCATATTATTTAACATTACATGTAACTTAACAATCATGGCATATTACTTAACATAACATTTAACTTAACAATCATGGCATATTATTTAACATTACATGTAACTTAACTTCATGGCATATTACTTAACATAACATGTAACTTAACAATCATGACATACATATGCAAGATGCTTTTGAAAATATATATACTAGGTACGTAAATATAAATCTCAACATATTTGGGCCCGACATTGTACCACTTCTTCATTATCATAGCGCATCCTAAATAGGCCCGAGGTAGCAAGTCTCGAACCTAATAGGTTTCTAGGCCAGAGTCTTATTCCATCGACCTAGGGGCAATCGTCATAGCGTAGAAGCCCATCCTAGGCCCGAGTCTTACTCCATCGACCTAAGGCATCTTGGAGCCCATCCCGTACTAGGCCCGAATCTTATTCCATCGACCTAGGGGCAATCATACATAGAAGCCCGTCCTAGGCCCGAGTCTTATTCCATCGACCTAGGGCATCTTAGGAGCCCATCCCTTCTTGGACCTTGTTAAGGTCTTGGTACAAGCCATGCAGAAAGTAAAATACTTATATGCTTATTTTACAACATAGCTTATTTCTTTAACATAGCATAGCATACTTCATTTCATAACGCATCATGCTTCATTTCATTCACATAGCATAGCATACTTCATGTCATAACATCTTAGCTTATTTCATTAACATAGCATAGCATACTTCATTTCATACACATCATGCTTCATTTCATTCACATAGCATAGCATACTTCATTTCATAACAACTTATCCTATTTCATTAACATAGTCATGGCATACTTTATTTCATAACAACATAACTTATTTCATTAACATAGTATGGCATGCTTCATTTCATAACCACATAACTTATTTCATTAACATAGCATGGCATGCTTCATTTCATAACAACATAACTGATTTCATTAACATAACATAGCATACAATTCATGGTATGAACTTCATTGTACCCTAAAGAGATCAAAGGTGGCCGAATGGTCCTTATAGGCTTTTTAGGGTTTAGACCTTTAACCTAATTCAAGTAACATACATATGCATACAAATTCCATAAAATTCATGGTATGAACTTCATTGTAACCTAAGAACCAAAGGTGAATGGTCCATGTAGGGCCTTTGGGTTTAACTTTGACCTAATCCTTTTAAACTTAACCTCATCATATAGTTACAAAACATAGTATGGAACTTCATTGAAACCCTATAGTGGGGTTTGGCCGAATAGAACTATAGTGTTCATTAGGGTTAGCTTTTGCTCTAACCCACTTTAAACCCTAAAATCATCATCTAGTTCCCATAATATGGCATGGAACTTCATTGAAACCCTAAAGTAGGGTTTGGCCGAATAGAACTAAAGTGTTCATTAGGGTTAGCTTTTGTTCTAACCCACTTTAAACCCTAACATCATAATCTAGTTATAAAACATAGCATAAACATAGCATAGAGCTTCTTTGAGATCCTAGTTCATGACTTGGCCGAATGGGTCATGGAGGCCTCTAGAGTTAGATCTTTATCCTAATCCCTATAACATGCTAACATCATCACTTGCAAGCAAAAACAAGATATAACTTCAATAAAACACCAACAAAACCCATGTTGGCCGAATGGTTCATAGGGTTTCCTAGGTTTAACTTTTGACCTAATCCATTTTAAGCCCTAACATCATCATCTAATTACAAAAGCATGGCATACAACTTCATGGAAACCCTAGATCATATCTTGGCCGAATATAACAATATAAATTTCTTTTATAAAACGTCAACCGAAGCTACTCGTATGCAGGTGAGGGATACTTACATCCTTCGCGTTGCTTTTGGTGGAGAAGACAACCTAAAGAACCAACCTAGCCCTAGCTTTCTTGCTTGGATGAGGCTCGGCCAAAAGAGGGAAATGGAGAGGGAAGCCTTAGAATTTCGGTGAGAAGAGAGGAAGAAGAAGAGAGGAAGTAAACAATTTCAATCTTCCCTCTTCTTTATAAAGGGGGGAGGAAGAGAAGTTCCTCTTTTCTTTTCTATGCCTCTTCATTTACCCTTAGTCCCATTTATCTATAGTCCCCCCCCTTTCCTTAATCATACAATCCTATTGGGCTTATGGTTAGTGGGTACATCTATAGGGCTTGGCTATCTCTAGAGGTCTGGAGTTCAATTCCTAGGTCTTGTATCCATTTTTGGCTTATTTTCTTTTGTTTTGGAAAAAGGCCTACATAAAGCCCATTATCATCAAGCCAAAAATTCTTGTAAAATTGCTAGGAATTTTACGGGCGTTACAATCCTTCATACCTTTAAAAAGTTTCATCCTCGAAACTTAGAACAATTGTGGGTACTTCTTCTTCATGTCCTCCTCGCGTTCCCATGTAGCCTCCTCGTACCGTTGATTCTGCCACAGGACCTTTACTAAGGGTACCTCTTTGTTCCTTAGCCTCTTGATTTCTCGGTCTAGTATTTGGATAGGCCAACTTTCAATACTTAGGTCCTCTTGAACTTGTACTGTTTGTGGCTCGATCACTTGGTCTGTACTAGAAATGCATTTCTTGAGCACAGAGACATGGAACACGTTGTGAATAGCCGACATCTCTTGAGGCAGCTCTAGCTTGTAAGCTACATTGCCAATCCTCTGCGATATCGGATACGGTCCCACGTAACGTGGACTCAGTTTACCCTTCTTTCTGAACCTCATTACTCCCTTCATGGGAGCCACTTTGAGGAATACTAGGTCCCCAACCTCGAATTCTAATGGTCTACGCCTCTTATCCGCATAGCTCTTTTGTCGGCTTTGGGCAGTTTCAATTCTCTGGCGGATGTTCCGTATAGCTCTGGTGGTGTCATCGATGAAATCCGTCTGGAGTCCCATCCTCTTCTTTTCACCACCCTCGTACATCAAAGATATGGGAGATCTACATTTCCTCCGTATAGAGCCTCGTAGGGTGCCATTCCAATAGTAGCTTGGTAGCTATTATTGTAGCGTCACGCCAAACATAAGTATCGACACGGCTACCTTTGAAATCCAGTGCAGCTCTTAACATATCTTCCAAGATTTGATTTACCCTTTGGTCGTCTGTCTGGGATGGAAGCAGATCTTGAACAATAGCTTTGTGCCTAAGGCCTTCTGAACGCACTCCCAGAAATGGGAAATAAAGCGACCATCTCTATCAGAAATGATGGTCTTAGGGATTCCATGGAGTCGGATGATTTCCCTAGCATATAACTGAGCCAGTTGCTCCGTCGAATAGGTCATCTTGATTGCTAAGAAATGAGCGGACTTCGTCAATCTGTCTACAATCACCCATATAGCATCATAACCATTTGTCGTCTTGGGCAATCCTGAGATGAAATCCATAGAAATGTCCTCCCATTTCCATTCTGGAATCTGGATCGGCTGCAGTGTTCCTCCAGGTCTTTGGTGCTCTGCCTTAACCCTTTGGCAGGTCAGGCAAGTACCTTGAGATTTGTCTTCAAGTCCTTGATTTAGTCTTGGGTCCACCTTGACTTCTAAATTTGCCTATTTTCTTCATCCCTAGGCATTTTGAAACCATTTTCTAGAATTAACATAATATCAAAATCGATTTCTAGATATACCTCCATCTTCCTTCTCCACCATTGAAAATCTCCTTCAAATTTTGGTGGTTGGAGGTAGTAGTCGGCCATCTTGTTGTACTTGTGTTGGCAATTAGTCCTTGACAAGATCCTAGATCTGATACCACTTGTTGGAACGTAGGTGGCCGGCTAGAGGGGGTGAATAGCCCTCAATCGTCATACCGTGGAATTTGCTCGTTCTTGCATGTCGCTTGTCTACGATTCTCGTTAGCACAACAGAATGACAATAATAATACTAACAAGATAAACTTATACACACAAGCACACACAATACACCAAGATATACGTGGTTCGGAATCGAATGGTTTCTACTCCACAGGCGAGCTCACCGAGCTCTAGTTTTGCGCACGACACTAACTAACACTCAAGCAATTACAAAGTAATACATGAAGTAAAAACAAGAAAACAAATACAATACAAAAGAAAACTTTTCACCTATTGCTTTTGATCACTTGCTTGTTGCTTGTTTTTGTTTGCTCTTGAAGGTCTGGAATGCAATAGCAATTCCCCTCCAAAGTCACCCTAAAAGTCTTGCGAAATCCACCATCTTGTGCTCCATTTATAACCTGCATCGAGCTGATTCTGTGCCCATCAGTCGACTGATCATGACCATCAGTCAACTGGTCCTGTAGCCGTTGTCTCACAATGACTCGATCAACACTGGTCAAAAGCCAATGGATCCTTCAACAGTCGACTGATGATCCCATCAGTCGAGTGGTCACAATGAGCACTCGACTGGTAAACCTTCAGAATTCACCCCGATCGACTCGATCTCCATCATCGATCGATCGATGGCATCGACATGGATCGCCTCCTCGGCGATCCTACATCGTCACAACTCGTCACCAAACACCGATCGAGTCCAATCGACCTAGAGCAGTCGACTGGCACCTATGCCAGTCGACTGATGTCAGGTAAACCCTCAAACATCACATTTGAGCCTCTAACACTCTGTCACGCCCGCCCTTTTTGGACCCAAAACCCGGAGGACTTTATACATACTTCTTAATTCTTACAGCGGAAGACTTTATACATACTTCTTAATTCTTACAGCGGAAGACTTTAGACCTACTTTTTTTTTCTTTTAAAACATAAACATGCATTGACATATATATATACATATATATATATATATATACTTCTTCTTTTTAACATAGAGTATGCTTCATAACATGTATATATACTTCTTCTTACTTCTTCTTTACTTCTTCTTATTAACATAGAGCATGCATCATATATATAGATACTTAGTGCTTAGTTCAGGTTCATAATCATCATCGTCATAAGGAGACATAAGTAAGGACATCCATAGACATCATCATCATAGGTAAACATATATATATATAGACCTAACGGATCCTCTCCACCATGCCACTACCACACACATTGGCCCCTCCTGCTGCTCCCTTTAGTTTATCCATCCCTTACCCTTATCTGCAATACGAGGGAAAGATAAACTATAAGCACATAGGCTTAGTAAGATCCTGTCCTACTCACAAAAACCATACATCAGCATTAATCATGGCATGTAACATTCATAACATATAAGCAATAAAACATGAAACATACATAGCGTAATCAACTTAACATGTAGCATAAGTAACATGAGTAAACATAACATGCATAATCCACAACTTAGCAGCATAACATGAATATATACATGACTGCAATATAACATGTAACATACATGGCGTCATCAACATAACATATAGCATAAGTAACATGAGTAAACATAACATGTATCATCCATAACTTAGCGACATAACATGAATATATACTTAATCAAACATAACATGCATCATATGTAACATAGCAACATGTACCTGACATATCAACATAACATACAACCTATGTAACATAATGGCGTAAACATGACATTTCAATCATAACATGAGAACATAACAATCAATCAGGTAACACATATGCAGGATGCTTTTGAAAACATATATTTTAGGTACGTAAACATAAATCTCAACATATTTGGGCCTGGCATTGTACAACTTCTTCATTATCACAGCGTGCATCCCTAAATATGTTGGTGCAGGGGCACTAGATAATCGAACCTGTGTTTTGATTATGGCAAAGACACAAAGTTAAGTTTATATTGTTATCTCATGAGCTAAATCAAGTGTGCAGAAAAGTACTAAAGCTAGAGCTGAAGGCTAGCGACACCCGGAGGAAGTCGTGGTAGTCGGGCGACACTTGAGTGAATTCGGAGGGAGCCGAAGGAATCGAGTGGAAGGCCGGAAGCGAGAGCTACTATCGAGGTAAGCTCGTGTGAGTGAGAGATTGTAAGGTCGTGTCCTCTTTACGGGGACGACCGTAGGCGACGATTCGATTAAGACTTCCCGTGGAAGGTCTAGGTCGAGATCGGACGGTCAGAAACCGTCGTATTTATCATTTTCCGAGCTAACCTCTTATTGCAGGGAAGTGGCCGGCGCACATTGCTGGACACATAGCGATCGGGATACCCATCGATCGTGATGGGAGTCATCGATCGATGATGGCGACGACTACGCTTTGCGCTAAGTCAAAGCGGATAACGCTTGACGCGCCAGCGATAAAATTTGGAAAAATCCATGATCCGCTTCCAAAGAAATAGGAGACAATTTCAGAGGCCAAAGTCTATAAAAGGAGGAGGATTCCTCCAAATCACATCAATTATTCATCAAGTGCTCCTACAACGCCAACGCTTCAACATCATAACGCCGACGACAACCTCGGATCTTCTTCGCTTCAGCTACTTTTTATTTTTGTATTCGTTGTTTTTTTTTAACGAGGTGAGGTAGGCTTGTTGCCTCATCCTTGTACTTCCGGATTTTGTGATCGTTGTCTCCTACCTCCAACGAGGAGGAGACGTTATAGTGCTTTGCCCTCCGTACGCGGTCAAGGACCGATAGGGCCTTGGAGTAGCAACCACTGGGTTGTGAACCAAGTAAAATAAACGTGTCATTTTATTTTCCGCTGTGTTTACTCGTTTACTTTGCGTATCGAGCGAGCAACGAAAGTTTTACGATCGCTATTCACCCCTCTAGCGGACGCTTCTCGATCCAACAATTGGTATCCGGGCGCTAAGATTTGGTGAAACCACCAATCTAGCACGTTTTGGTTTTATTTTCGTATTTTTCGATTCGTATATTTCTTAGGTTTTTGTTTCCCGCACTACTAATCCAAGACCAAGTCTTGGTACATAGTTTTTTTTTTGTTGTGTTTTTGTAAGTACTAATCTCCTTCGGAGTACCTCACGATCAAACGAGCATAACTTTTGCTACAAGTGGACTCACGAAACGATCTACCCACCAAATCGAAGCTCTCTGAAAGATCTACACTTCTTACTGGGGGTTTACCCCCGTAACAAGCTGTTTCCAGCCCCAAAATCCAACGTTTAGTACCCTTTGGACATCAAGGTCGTAAGTTTCAAATTTTGTTAGATTTTTATCCTCCTTATTTATTTCTGTTTTTTGTCCTATTAGTTTCCGCATTACTAATCCAAGACCAAGTCTTGGAATTCTCTTTGTTTTTTATTTGTGTTTTGCAAGATACTTAATGGCTCACATTGAGGGATATAGCACCACCCGACCTCCGTTCTTTAACGGAGATGATTTCCGTTATTGGAAAGGTCGGATGGAGTGTTTCTTGAAAACACAAGTCGAGACTTGGATAATAATCCAAACCGGCATTGCTTTACCCACCAATGATCAAGGAGAACCCTTGGATTTCAACAAGTGGACAAATGCAACCAAGAGGCTAATCGAAGCCGATGCAAGAGCAACCCAAATATTGCAATGTGGCTTGTCCAAGGAGGAACTCAACCGCATCGGACCATTCATTAGTGCCAAGGACCTATGGAATAAATTAATCGAGCTACACGAAGGAACGTCCGATGCTAAGGTATGTAAACGTGACCTTCTTTTCAATAAGTTGTATAACCTCAAGATGCAGGAACACGAGACGGCAACGCAACTACACGCCCGCGTCCAGGACATTGTCAACGGCCTACACACCATCGGACACAAGGTCGAAAACCGTGACCTACTAAGGTACGTTCTTAATTCATTTCCTAGGACTACCTTGTGGGCATCCATGGTCGATGCCTACAAGGTCTCTAAGGACCTATCGAAGCTTAGGTTAGATGAATTATTTTCCGAGTTTGAACTTCATGAGCAAACTAACGTGATCCGGGCCGAGAGAGGTATTGCTCTACTTGCAGGACAAAGAAGCAAGCCACCTACTAGGCAAGTAGATGAACTCGAACCCGAAGACGAATCCGAATCCGAAGAGGAGGCCATAATAGTCAATATTGTGCGGAGAATAGTTCGACAAGAAAGAAGGAAATTGAAGAATGAGAACCAAAAGAAAAAGGGAGCAAGGAAAGCCTTCCATGCAACTTGGGACAACAGAGAAGACATAGCTTACATGGCAAGAACGGAGGAGTCCGAGTCAGAATCCGAAGCCGAGTCCAACTACAACTCCGACTCCGACCCCGAAGATTATTTCGAGAGAAAACTCAAAGCCTGACCAAAAGGGAAAGTTAAGGTTGATTTCTCTTTAATTAGTACACTTTACAGACGATTAAATTGCTTAATAGGAAATTAACTAAGTCCGAGTCTAGGGTTGAGTCGTTACTTGAGGAGGTTGAAACCCTCAAGCAAGAGGCTACTCTAATCTCTTCAACTAGTCAAGTTCAAGAGAGAAACTCAACCCAAATTGAAAAACTTGAGAAGGAGAATTCTCTCTTGAAAGACCAAGTTCAAGAGGTCGAGGCTAGGTTGGAAAAGTTCACGTTGGGATCTAAGAACCTTAACCGACTACTTGGAACCCAAAGAGCCGTGTACAACAAAGCCCGACTCGGATTTAAGTCAAAGACTACGAATAGGTCTTATATGTCTATCGTAAATCGTAGTCATCAAAGAGTCCAAGCATGGGTCCCAAAGGTTTTATTAAATTCACATATTAGGACTAATAAGTATTGGATTCCTCAGGATCAAGTTCATTATTTGAATAGACCTTATTGGTTCAATGGTCTAGGGGGAGCTAACACTAAAATAGTATACCCGCTTACTTAGCAAAACCATTGCATGCTTAGAATTTCTGTTAACTTGTGAACTTACTTAGAATACGTACATAACCAACTAAAATCCTTCGAAAAGATTGAGCCTCGGGGAGCCTCTTTTCATAAATAACTAGTTAGTCAACTCTTGATAATATATAGCATCGGACGCCGCGAGATGATAATGCGTTAGGGAGACAAAGTCTCGTGTATTCGAGCTAGATAAGGCGTATCTAGCTTGGTGCACTTGACCGAGTGGAACTAGCTGAAGCTACCTCGCCGTATCCTAAACTAGTTAGACCAGGAAGTAACCCTAAGTGACTTAAGTAATATTTTCTTGAATTTGGCTTTGTCTAAGGAAGTGGTCGTTGTTTCGATCAAAGAAGGCCCCTGTGCCTCGCCACGACCTGGAAGCCAGTTTCTCGAAAAGTTACTTAACGATCTAAAGGTTAAATCTGAATCTAACCCAAGGTTGACTATCTTTAATCAATTTAAAATCATCTCACAAAACATATAAGGTGAACAAATTATGAGACACATAGAATGGGTGAGATGTTAAGGATAATTGAAATATACTTGAAACAATCCCTTCAAAATACTACTTATTTTCTCAACTATTGTACTTAACAACTCTGAGGCCAAAGTTTAGCGCCCCCTACATCTCTTATACTTCATATATTTGACTAAGGGGGAGAGCAAACTAATCTTAAGGGTTATATTATAAATCTTTAGATTATTGGTGCAGAGGGACACACCTCGAACCAATCCATCTAACTATTGCTAGACGCATGCTTGGACTTATATTTGATTTATCTAGATGCATTCATAAACGACATTGTTTTAAACCCCTATTTTATACAAAAACCCCAACACTCTTTTTTGATTTATGGCAAAAGGGGGAGAAGAGCGAAAGTTAAGGGGGAGTAACACAAAATTTGTTTTTGAAAACTAAAGTATCTCTTTCAAAACTCACCTAGGGTTAAGGGGGAGTTTTGGTTAAGGGAGAGTTTTTGGGAATGGCATTCATCATCTACTATATGTGTTTTATGCTTTAATTTCCCTTAACTTTGTGTTGGTTTGCCATAGATCAAAAAGGGGGAGATTGTTGGTGCAGGGGCACTAGATAATCGAACACGTGTTTTGATTATGGCAAAGACACAAAGTTAAGTTTATATTGTTATCTCACGAGCTAAATCAAGTGTGCGTAAAAGTACTAAAGTCGAGTCAAGGCTAGCGACACCCGGAGGAAGCCGTGGTGGTCGGGCGACACTTGAGTGAATTCGGAGGGAGCCGAAGGAATCGAGTGGAAGGCCGGAAGAGAGAGCTACTATCGAGGTAAGCTCGTGTGAGTGAGAGATTGTAAGGTCGTGTCCTCTTTACGGGGACGACCGTAGGCGACGATTCGACTAAGACTTCCTGTGGAAGGTCTAGGTCGAGATCGGACGGTCAGAAACCGTCGCATTTATCATTTTCCGAGCTAACCTCTTATTGCAGGGAAGTGGCCGGCGCGGCATTGCTGGACACATAGCGATCGTGATACCCATCGATCGATGGGAGTCATCACGATCGATGGCGACGACTCAGCTTTTGCGCTAAGTCAAAACGGATAACGTTTGACGCGGCCACTTCGCGATAAAATTTGGAAAAATCCATGATCCGTTCCAAAGAAATAGGAGACAATTTCAGAGGCCAAAGTCTATAAAAGGAGGGGAGGATTCCACTCCAAATCACATCAATTATTCATCAAGTGCTCCTACAACGCCAACGCTTCAACACCGTCATAACGCCGACGCGACGACAACCTCAGATCTTCTTCGTCGGCAGCAGCATCTAGTAATACTTTTTATTATTGTATTCGTTGTTTTTTTTGTAACGAGGTGAGGTAGGCTTGTTGCCTCATCCTTGTACTTCCGGATTTTGTGATCGTTGTCTCCTACCTCCAACGAGGAGGAGACGTTATAGTGCTTTGCCCTCCGTACGCGGTCAAGGACCGATAGGGCCTTGGAGTAGCAACCACTGGGTTGTGAACCAAGTAAAATAAACGTGTCATTTTATTTTTCGCTGTGTTTACTCGTTTACTTTGCGTATCGAACGAACGAAAACGAAAGTTTTACGATCGCTATTCACCCCCCCCTCTAGCGACGCTTCTCGATCCAACAAAATAGGCCCGAGGTAGCAAGTCTCGAACCTAATAGGTTACTAGGCCCGATCTTAGTCCGTCGACCTAGGGCAATCGTCATAGCGTAGAAGCCCATCCTAGGCCTGAGTCTTACTCCATCGACCTAAGGCATCTTGGACCCCATCCTGTACTAGGCCCGAGTCTTATTCCATCGACCTAGGGGCAATCATACATAGAAGCCCATCCTAGGCCTGAGTCTTATTCCATCGACCTAGGGCATCTTAGGAGCCCATCCCTTCTTGCACCTTGTTAAGGTCTTAGTACAAGCCATGCAGAAGGTAAAATACTTATATGCTTATTTTATAACATAGCTTATTTCATTTTGAAAACATAGCATACTTCATTTCATAACACATCATGCTTCACTTCGTGAACATATCATCTTTCATTTCATAAACATACCATACTTCATTTCATAACATATCATTCTTCATTTCATCATCATATCATACTCATGTCGTGAACATATCGTTTTGTTTCATTTCATAATCTTATCGTTTTCCATTTCATAACATATCTTAAATATCACATACACATAGGCATGGCATAAGGCATGGCATCAAAAGTAAGTAAACACTAACCTAAGGCATGTTATCTTCATCTAACATCATTTAATATCACAAGTCAACATGAATTCACCCAACAATAAACACATGTTAACCTAATTCATCTAACATAACAACAACTTCATAAGCATATAAAACTTGAATTAAAACTTAATTTAATCACCCAAAAATACATGATGGCCGAATGGTCCATAGGGGTTTCTAGGGTTATCTTTTAACCTAATTCATTTAACATACTAACCACATCATAAGCATGCAAAAGCTTCATTGAATCACCACAATATAGGGGTGGCCGAATGTCTTTATAGGTTTTTAGGGCTAGTCCTTTACCCTAATTCGATTAAGATACTAACAACATCATAAGCATACAAACATGGAATAAAGCTTCATTGAATCATCAAAATATAGGGGTGGCCGAATGGTCCTTGTTGGCTTTTGGGGTTAACTTTTGACCTAATCCATTTTAAATCCTAGCATCATCATATAGTTACAAAACATAGCATGGAACTTCATTGGAACCTTAAAAACATGGCTTGGCCGAATGGACCTTGGTGGCTATTAGGGTTAGCTTTTGTCCTAATCCATTTTAAATCCTAACATCATCATATAGTTACAAAAACATAGCATGGAACTTCATTGAAACCTTAAAATAACATGGCTTGGCCGAATGGACCTTGGTGGCTATTAGGGTTAGCTTTTGTCTTAATCCATCTTAAATCCTAACATCATCATATAGTTACAAAAACATAGCATAGAACTTCATTGAAACCTAAAAAAACATGGCTTGGCCGAATGGACCTTGGTGGCTATTAGGGTTAGCTTTTGTCCTAATCCATATTAAATCCTAACATCATCATATAGTTACAAAAACATAGCATAGAACTTCATTGAAACCTTAAAACATGGCTTGGCCGAATGGATCTTGGTGGCTATTAGGGTTAGCTTTTGTCCTAATCCCTTTTTCCATATTAACATCATCATATACTTACTAAGTATAGCATATAACTTCATTGATAAACCAAAAACATAGCTTGGCCGAATATAACATATAGATCTCCTTTACAACCATCAATCGAAGCTACTCGTATGCAGGTGAGGGATACTTACATCCTTCGCTTTGCTTGTAGTGTGAAGATAACCTAAGGAACCAAACCTAGCCTTTGCTTTCTTGCTTGGATGAGGTTCGGCCAAGGGGTGAAAATGGGGAGGGAGAGCTCTAGGATTCGGTGAGGAAGAAGAAGAGAAGAGGAGAAAACAAATTTCCTAACTCATGACCCTTCATCCCCCCCCCCCCCCCCCCCTATTTATTCACTTAAAGAGTCCCTTAATCTTCCTCACACCTAACTATAATTACCCATATCCTTCTAATAATAAAATCCTATTGGGCTTCAGGTTAGTGGATGCATCTATAGGGTTTGGTTACTTCTAGAGGTTTGGGGTTCAATTCATAGGCCATGCATCCTTTTTGGCTCTATTTATTTTATTTTATTTTATTTTTTGAAAGAGCCCACATAAGGCCCATTATAATCATACAAGAATTCTTATAAAATTTCTAGAGCTTGGGATGAAAAGGGAGGAAGGGGAAATGGAGAATTCGGCCAAGTATGAGGAAGAAGGAGAATGAAGAAGGAAAGTGGGATTTTACTTCCACTCTTCTCTTAATTCTCCTCTTTAATACCGAGGGAATGAACACCCATCATCCTTTCATGGGGAGGGTGAACCAACTCCTCATCTTCCCATCTATATTCTTTGTATATTCTTTATATATCTTATCCATAATTTATCCTAGGGTCTAGTGGTGTCATGGCTACCTCCCTATTAGGAGGTTCAGGGTTCAAATCCTACCTATAACCATCCTTTATTTTTATTTTATTTTAAACCTTTTATGGCCTTAAAACCTATATAATTACTTTGCATAGCTGAGAATTTTGCGGGCGTTACAACTCAGTCTTAGCCCCTTGGCCAAGTCCACCTCATCCTCTCATGGAGTTCCCCACCGAAGCTCTCTTCCCTTAGCCTACGTCCCTCGGATGCACCAAGCGCACAACTTCGCAATTCCATCCTTCACGTCTCTTTCCCTCGAAGTATGCTTCCCTTGGGCCTCACTCCATTCGCTCCCCATCTAGTGGTCCCTCGGATTCACCAAGCGCACGACTTCGCAATGCCATCCTTCACCAACTCAAGGACCCCGAGCCTAGTGAACTTGCCAAGTTCTCAAGACTTCCCACGCCAAGCCTCATGCTTGGATTTTCATCGCCAAGCCCCTTGCTTGGACTTTCACCGGCAAGGCTACACACTTGGACTTATGTGACCAACCCATGTTGGACTTCCCATGACAATCCCATGTCATGCGTTTTGTCTAACATCAAAATATAGTTCGAGTCAAACTCGAGTCCTGTGCCGATTGCACCAACATTGACCTTATTTTTGATTGTCTAAGGTTCCTATTGGCTTAGGAACTCTCCAAAGACTTTGTTGGTGCAATGATAAAGGGAGAGTAAGCCCTTAATGGGATAGTCTCCATCTACGTATGATGGATGATGGTTTATAAAAAGGGGGAAAAATAGAAGATTGTTTTTGATTTAGTGATAAATCACTAAGGAGAATGAAGGCATTCAAGATGATTTTTGACCAATGGGGAGAAGGAAGAATCTCATTGGAAAATAAGATAAAGTCAACCTTGGTAGACTTTTTGATGTATGTCAATAAGGGGGAGAAATGGAAGGGGTTAAGTTACGATCAACTCTAATATATACTAAACCCCAAAAATTTCAAAAATTTGAAATTCTGAATTAGGAACACTTCGTTATGCTTTGGCATAAGACGAGTCAAGTTGGGTTTATGGGATAACCTAACTTAAAGGTATTATCAAATATCAAAAGGGGGGAGAGTGTTTGTGCAATTGACTCATGTCACAATTGACAAAACTCGAGTGGGACTCGAGTAGGGTTTTGATGTTTGGCAATGGTTTACAATGTGGTTTGACAATATGAGTAGTAGATGGTATGAGACATTCAAGTTTATATGACAGAGATTATTGGAGAAATCCAAGTCTGTCAAAGATGACCGGACACTTGGTGTGGAGAAGTCCAAGTCTGGTGAATTGGCAAGGAAAAGTCAAAGTATGGTGACTTGGCAAGGGAGAATCTATGTAGGTCAAGGGAGATCGGACACTTGGTGTTGGAAAGACCAATGGGGAGTTGCCGAGGGAAGTTCCAGTAGGTCTGGAGACCATGCTTGGCAATTGAAGTCATGGACGAGGAGTCTTAGCAAATGAAGTCCTAGATGAGGAGTCTTGAGAAATGAAGTCTCGGATGAGGAGTCTTGGCAAAAGAAGTCCCGAACAGGGAGTCTAGGCAGTGAAGTCTCGGAGGCGTGGCCTCTTGGCAGAAGTCCCGAACGAGGAGTCTTGGCAAGGGAAGACCCGACTAATCATGGAGATCAAGCTTGGCAAAGGGGAAGTTCTAGAGGCGAGATCTCTTGGCAAAGGTAGACCCTAGAGCATTACGATAGATGGAACCACTTGAAGGCTATCTCACGGATGAAGAGTCACAAACTCAAGGGATCCGGGAGGCATAAGGCTGATGGAAGTGGGTTGAAGGCTTAAGTCTTGGCCTAGGGTGAGTATCATGTTTGAAGGGATTATACTTGGGGTGTTAAAACTTAGTGTTGAGGTATAACAGCTGACTGTCAGTTCGGTTCAGTCGAAAAAGCTTTGTTTCTAGGCAAACAGAAGTAAGGTGACCTCGACCAACACCTCGATTAGGATGTGGTGGTGGCAACTTGACTGGTAAGATGGAGTCGAGTAGTGGGACTTGGAAAGTTGAGATAGTTCTATGGAAGCACTCGACCAACACCTAGACTAGAGGCTAGTCGTGGTGGTGCCTCAATAGGACTACTCGACTGGCACCAAGACTTGTCATTCTAGATGGAGGCACAGAAGCAAAGCGCACTTGACCAACACCTCGACTAGTGGCCAGTCGAGGTGGCACCTCGACTGGATTACTCGACTAGTTACAACATAGGTATGAAAATAGCTGATCAAAAGCAAGGCAGACTCGACTAGCACCTCGACTTGTGTATCAGTCGAGGCGGCTCCTCGACTGGCGACTCAACCATTGTGTTGCAACATTCGGAATCACGAACGCTGACAGGGGACATTGAGGGCCTCGAAGGGGCTTATAAGAAGGAGGCTTATGGATGTTTTTGGGCGCCATTTCATGGAGAAAAAGAGGGCAAAGTGTTGTTGCATTCCAACCTTATAGGGATTCTCCAAAACAAGCAATCAAGCAAAGGCATTTGCGTAAAGTGTTCTTGTTTCTTCATTTCATTTACATCTTGTATTTGGTTGTTATCGTTGTAAGCTCTATTATAAGAGGTTTCTCCACCTCCAGATTGTTTTCGAGAAGGAGAAGAGATAGTGGTGTTGTGCATCACAAGAGCTCGCTAGGGCTCGATCGTGGACTAGGAACTAGGGTTCTTAACAATGTAAAATCCATATGTTGTTCATGTGTTGTGATTTGTATTTGTATTTATATTTCTACTGCGAACTAACGATTGTAGACTATTGGTGCAGGGGCACCAGATAATCGAACATAGGTTTTGATTATTGCAAAGATCCAAAGTTAACATCATATTGTTATCTCATGAGCTGAATTAAGTGTGCATGAAATAGTTAAGGTAAGCCGAAGGTTCGTGACACCCGGATAATCCCGAGTCAGGAAACCGTGGTGGTCAGGCAACACCGGGAGAACTTTGTAGGAGTCAAAGAACCCAGCAAAAGACCGGATGCAAAGCGACAGGTCATAAATGACCAGAGGTAAGCATGAGTGCAAAAAGAGATGGTAAGTTCGTGTACTCAGTATGGGGACGACCGTAGGCAGCGATGCAACTAAGACTTCCAGTGGAAGATCTAGGTCGAGATCGGACAGTAAAAAATTATCGCATTTACCATTTTCCTTATTAATCTCTTACTACAGGGAAGTGGCCAGGCTGGCAGTCAACTGCTGGCTATTGGCAGTCGACTGTTGTACATCAGTCGACTTATGAAGGGCATTAGTCGATTGATGGTGACGAATAATCCTTTTGTTCTAGGTTAAAAAGGATAACATTTGATGCCGCCACTTTGCGATAAGATAAGGTGCCACCTCGTGATAAGTTCCAAAAGTTGAGGATCTATATATAGATTTATTCCAAGGCTCTATAAAAGGAGGGGAGGACTCCCACCCAAAGATCATCCATCTTACTCTCAAAGTGCTCCCGCAATGCCAAAGCTCTAACGCTATCATAACGTCGACGCAACACCAAGTTTAGAATCTCTTCATCGACAACAACAAGTATTAGTCTTTATTTATTGTATTCGTGGTTTTAATCGTAACGAGGTGAGGTAAGCTTGTTGCCTCATCCTCATATTTTTAGTTTTTGTGATCATTGTCTCCTACCTCCAACGAGGAGGAGACTCTTTAGTGGATTGCCCCTTCGTAAGCGGTCATGGATCACGGGGCCTTGGATTAGCAAACGTTGGATTATGAACCAAGTAAAAACAAACTTGTGTTATTTTTTTTTCCACTATGCATCATTGTGTTTTAATCGAACGAACAAAAGAACGAAAAGATTTTACGCTCGCTATTCATCCCCCCCTCTAGCGACGCTTTCGATCCAACAATTGGTATCAGAGCGGGGGCGCTAAGACTTGGTGAAACCACCAATCTAGCATTTTTTTTGCTTTCTTTTCATATTTTTCAATTTGTGAATTACTCCTGTTATTTCTCTGGCACTACAAATCCAAGACGAAGTCTTGGTACCTTTTTTTTTGTTGTTTATTTGCAAGTATCGATCGAACTATTCACTTTTGGAGTAGCCGACGTTAAAACAAGCATAACTTTATACAAGTGGACCCATAAAATGTGCTACCCACTGAATCAAAGCTCTTTCAG
The DNA here is from genome assembly GCA_025175895.1 of Wurfbainia villosa. Lineage (NCBI taxonomy): Eukaryota > Viridiplantae > Streptophyta > Magnoliopsida > Zingiberales > Zingiberaceae > Wurfbainia > Wurfbainia villosa. The sequence goes on from CM045995.1 coordinate 34,088,722, forward strand.
AGATCTACATTTCTTAACCAACATTTAGTACCCTTTCGGTGACATCAAAAATCGTAAGTTTCTAGTTTTTGTTTAGTTTTTTATTTTTTTCGTATATTTTTATTTATTTCTTATTATTTCCTGCATTACTAATCCAAGACCTAGTCTTGGAATTCCTTTTGATTTTTATTCATATTTTGCAAGATAATTAATGCCTCACATTGAGGGTTATAGCACCGCCCCACCTCCGTTCTTTAATGGAAGTGATTTCCATTATTGGAAAGCTCGGATGGAGTGTTTCTTGAATACCCAAGTCAAGACTTGGATAATAATCCAAACCGGCTTTGCTCTACCCACCAATGATCAAGGGGAGCCTTTGGATTTCGACAAATGGACCAACGCAACCAAGAGGCAAATCAAAGCCGATGCAAAAGCAACCCAAGTGTTACAATGCGACTTGTCCAAGGAAGAGCTCAACCGAATTGGACCGTTCATTAGCACCAAACACCTCTGGACCAAGTTAATCGAGCTACACGAAGGGACATCTGATGCCAAGGTATGCAAAAGAGATTTACTATTCAATAAATTGTGTAATTTAAAGATGCAAGATCATGAGACCGCTTCACAACTCCATGCACGGAGCCAAGACATCTTGAACGGTCTACATGCCATCGGACAAAAGGTAGACAATCAGGATATAATAAGGTACGCTCTTAATGCTTTTCCTAGGACCACCTTGTGGGCATCCATAGTTGATGCCCACAAGGTATCTAGAGATCTATCTAAGGTTAGGTTAGGTGAACTTTTTTCAAAATTTGAGTTACATGAACAAACTTACCTAGTCTCGATCGAGAAAGATGTAGCGTTGTTTACAGAACGAAGACAAAAATAAAAGAGCAAGATACCTCCCGAAGAAGAAGAATCTGAATCGGAAGGTGAATCTGAATTGGAATCTGAAGAGGAGATGGAGGCTGAACTAGTCAATATAGTTCGGAGAATCATCAAAAAGAAAAGTAAGCAATTGAACAGCAAGAAACCCCCACAAACATACACATGCTATGGGTGCTACAAGAAGGGGCATTACAACTCAGACTGCCCAAAAATGAAGCCAAAAAACAAGCAACTCAGGCAAGCTTTTCATGCAATGTGGGAGGATGGAGAAGATCAAAATAACCACTTGGTGTTCATGGTGAAACCGGTAGAGTCTGAGTCCGAGTCCGAAACCAACTACGAATACAACTCCAACTCCGAGGATGAATTTGAGTCAAGACTCAAAGCCGGATCAAAAGAAAAGATTAAGGTAAGTCATTGATTAATTTCAAACTTATACCATTCAATTAAGTGCTAAATAGGGTTACTTAACGAAAGTGTCTTTCATTGTTCCGATGAAAGAAGGCCCCTGTGCATCGCCATGACCTGGAAGCCAGTTTCTCGAAAAGTTACTTAACGATCTAAAGGTTAAATCTGAATCTAACCCAAGGTTGACTGTCTTTAATCAACTTCAAATCATCTCAAAAAATATATAAGGTAAACACATTCTGAGACACATAGAATTGGTGAGATGTTAAGGATAATTTAAATATACTTAACATAATATTTTCAAAATGCTAGCTATTTTCTCAACTATTGTACTTAATGAATATTTACAACTCTCTAGGCCAAAGTTTAGCTCCCCCTATATCTCTTATAGTTCATATATTTGACTAAGGGGGAGAGCAAACTAACCCTAAGAGTTATATTGCAAACCTTTAAATTATTGGTGCAGAGGAACACACCTCGAACCAATCTATCTAACTACTTTTAGATGCATGCTTGGGCTCATAGTTGATTTATCTTTAATAAGTCTAGAGACATGTTATTTTTAAACCCCTATTTTATATAAAAACCCTGACACATTTTTTTATTTATGGCAAAAGGGGGAGAAGAGGGAAAGTTATGGGGGAGTAATAAAAATTTAATTTTTTTAAAATTCAAGGTATCTCTTTCAAAACTCACCTAGGGTTAAGGGAGAGTTTTTAAAACGACGTTTATCATTTACTCTACTTGTTTTATGATTTAATTTTTCCCTTAACTTTGTGTCGATTTTCCATAGATCAAAAAGGGAAAGATTATTGGTGCAGGGCACTAGATAATCGAACTTAGGTTTTGATTATGGCAAAGATCCAAAGTTAACATCATATTGTTATCTCATGAGCTGAATTAAGTGTGCAAGAAATGGTTGTTAGGTGATCGATTGGCCGGCTAGAGGGGGGTGAATAGCCCTATTACGATGGATGTCGGAATTCTCTTGTCTACAAAACGTTAGTGCAAGCGGAATATACAAATACAAATAAAGACAACATAAAAGATAGACAAGCAATATAAACACGAGATGTAACGTGGTTCACGGCTACGCCGCTAATCCACGGTCCGATTCGTCCAAGGTGAATCACTCCTCCAAATCTATCCACTATATCTCTCCTTTGCATAAAGCTAGGTGGAGGTAACCTCTTTTACACAAGGATCACTCTTCTACAATAGAATAGAGATTAGAACAAGTAGAAGAGTAGGGAATCGTGTATGGCACTTTGGGAGAAGTTTTGAGCTCAAGCATTAGCCCCCCAAAGCCCCATCCCCTTCCTTTTTATAGAGGAAGAGGGTTTCTTCCCGTTGACACAGGAGCAGTCGACTGATGCCCTCGATCAGTCGACTGATCCTGTAGCCGTTGCCCAATAATGGCCACTTTCCACGTTGGACTTCATCCAACGGTACTGGCATCAGTCGACTGATCCTACCATCAGTCGACTGATGCTCGATCAGTCGAGTGCTCAATGGAGTCGACTCCATTATGTGCCCGTGTACAATGCCATCAGTCGACTGCCAGTCCATGGCAGTCGACTACCAAGCACTAAACTAGTCTTATACCAGTCGATCGAACCATCAACTCAGAGCAGTCGACTGCCATGACATGGTAGTCGACTGGTGTCGGGAAAACTCATCTGACACATGGCCAAATGGAAAAGTTTCACCTGTGAGCTACCCCTTTCCGAGTTACATTCGCTCACTCTCATCTCTCGGAGTCCCTCGCCTTCGAAGTTCTCTTCGTTCGCGGCCATGTCCCTCGGCAGCATCAGGCGCACGACTCTGCAATGCTCCTTCGTGTTTCTTGCCTCGAAGTCTACTTCCTCCGGCTTCACTCCAAGCTCCTCGTCCGGCGGTCCCTCGGATGCTCCAAGCACACAGCTTCCGCAAAGCTATCCTTCATCGACTCAAGGCACGAGTCATGAGATGTGAAACTTGCCACGGCTCCATCTGCGAATTACTAAGTCCTGCACGACTTCAACGCACATATCAAATCAACATAACAAACTAACTTAAACTCTTTGCCACACACATCAAAACCTTATCACGACAAGAGATTGCCCTAACAATCTCCGCCTTTTTGATGTGTGGCAATCCGTTTAAGTTAGGTAAAAATATTTGATATAAATTTTAAAGGAAAGAAAGCATGTAAACATAAAACATGATATAGCAACATGCAACTCCCCCTTAATCCATGAAACTTTAAATTTCTCCCCCTATCACTTTATAACAATTTCGCCTATCACAATTTACTTAAACATAATTATCTCTCCCCCTTTGACACCATCAAAAAGATTAACACTAAGTTAAAAACTCATGGCATCAAATATAATAGAAGGAAAAATACCAAAAATTGCTCTAAAACCTGAATTCGACCTCAACTAGTCTGATTTACAGGCTATCAGTCGACTGGTTCAGATACCAGTCGACTGGCACATGATTTTCAGGATTTTCTAATTTTCAGACCGAATTTCAGAAATGCGTTAAAAATTCTAGAAAATTCAAAAAATCATGAAATTTGGGGAACACATTTATTTTAAGTATATCTATCAGTGAAAAATAGGGTTTCATGAAAAATCATTATATTTCCATGTATTTGTCAAAAATCCAAAAGCTTTAAAAACTACTAGGTTTTTAATCATAAGAGTATCCAATTTAACACCTAGTCTTGCTTTGAATTGTTTCAAAACATAGATTTTAGATTAAGAAATTGTTTTGAAAACATATGAAATATCCAACCATGATCTTTGGGCAATATGTCTATGAGTTAAACATAAGCCTTCCCCATAATTGGTCTATTATTGCTATTTTGATACTTTAAATGACCATCTAAATGCCATAGGCATTAGTGGACATTTGTATCATCCTAACATCTCACTCATGCTAAGTTTTTAATCAAGGTAGCCTATGGTGAGTGTGAGATGCATCCTAGGGGATATTTGTATATACTTAACCAATATATTCATGCAATTCTATCAAGGTTAAGTATCAACCTAATAATCCTCATGATCATAAAGGCATATATGAATGAATTCTACATTATGATCATGAAACTCATGTATTCATCAAATAATAATCATGCATTAGGTATTATATAATGATAATAAACAAATTATCACCTAAAGCATGATTTAAACCTATTTCATATGATAATGTGCCAAATTTCAAAATCATAAATCATGATTGCAACCATACATAGGAATTACATTAATCATCATGATTTAAGCATTAATATCTATTTATGGGCACGTTACCATCACCCAACACTATTCTAAAAATGTTGTCCCACCATCCTAAGTCAACCAAAATATGATATAGGTCAATTCCATATGGTTGACTACCCTAGGGTTTTCCTAACCTTTAAGGATGGATTTTGGAACCCAAAATAGATTCTTGCCTATGGGGTTCACTATAAATTCCTTAGGAATCCATTTCCTAGCAATTACTTTCTTCTTATCTTGTCACCTAGCAATTAGGCATTTGTAGGCCTTTTCATTTTTCTTTTCTTTATAACCTAGGCCCTTCATGTTGAAACTTGCCCTTTGACTCCCAATTATCATGTTCAAGGTGTTGGAGCCAATTGTGAATTTTTCTAGGGCTTTTGTTAAATAATCTACCTTTTCCCTTAAGGCCCTATTTTCTTCTATGCATGCATCACTTACATCTAATGGCATATAATTTTCATTTGAGCAAGCATCATTTAAGCTAGAAGAAATATTATCATTTAAGCATGCATTTTCTAGCTTATTTTCCAATGCCTTAACTTGATTAAGCATACTTTTATTTTTCTTTTTCATTCCAAATAAGTCCTTAGTTAAACTAGAAATTATGGAAACTATTTTTTTAGGAGAGGCATTCGTTACCATAGTTTCCATATCCTCTTCTTCTTCGGATGAGGAGGATGTAGAAGCTCCCCCTTCATTTGAGCTCTCCCCACTTGAGCTTGATTCTTCATTTGAGGAGGAGGAGGAGGAGCAATCCGAGTCATGAAGAGCCATTAGTGCTAGGTTGGAATAGACATGCTCTTCTTCTTCGGATGAGGATGAGGAAGCAAGGTCATCCCATGTCTTTGCTTTGAGAGCCATGGCCTTTCCTTTTTCCTTGGCCTTCTTTTCTTCTTCCTTTTTCTTCTTGCTCCCCTTCTTCTTCTTCTTTTCTTCCTTCTTTTTCCTTTCCTCTTTGGTCTTGTTTAGGAGGGGACAATTGTCCCTTATGTGTCCCTCCCCTTGACAATTGTAACAAATGATCTTCCCCCTTGGTCTTCTATTCCTATCGTGAGATTTATCAAATCTAAAATTTTTAAATGCATGCCTTACCTTCCTTACCATGTAGGCTTCTTCCGTGCTATCCATGGAGATGGTAGAGGCTTCATCATCGGAGGAGGAGGGGATCTCTATCTTCTTCTTCCCCTTATTTACCAACAATGCTACTCCTCTTGAGGGTTGAATTCTAGGCTCTTCTTGTATTCCTTCAAGCCTAGTTTCGTGGAGCTCCATTGTTGAGAAAAATTCCTCCAAGGTGCTTACTTCTAAGTTCTTAGAGATGTAAAACGAATCCACCATGGAGCTCCATCTTGAGGACCGGGGAAAGGCATCTATGGCCTTTATTACCATATCTCGGTTTGAGAGCTTTTCTCCTACACTTGTTAGCCCAATTAAGATTTCTTTAAATCTAGAATGTAGGGAAGTTACCTTTTCTCCCTTTTCAAGCTTAATATTTGATAGTTGGGAGCGGAGGAGATCTCTTCTTGCTAGCTTGGCTTCCGAAGTGCCTTCATGAAGTTCAACTAGCTTCTCCAACATCCCCTTAGCACTAGAGCATTCCCCTATCCTATTGACTTCTTGTTGGGGGAGTACATTATAGAGATGGTGCTTGGCCTTTGAATTTGCCAAATACTCCTCTCTTTGTTTTTTGCTCCATCTCGATTTCTCTAATGGCTCCCCATCTTCGTTTCTAGGCAACTCGAAACCGTTTTCCATAATTAACAATATTTCAAAGTCGGTTTCGAAGAATACCTCCATTCTCTTTTTCCACCAAGAGAATTCTCCATCGAACTTCGGTGGGTGGATGTTTGAGCCGGCCATTTTTGATATAGAGCTTGTTGCGGCGGTTAGTACGGTGACAAGCAACCTTGCTCTGATACCACTTGTTAGGTGATCGATTGGCCGGCTAGAGGGGGGTGAATAGCCCTCTTACGATGGATGTCGAAATTCTCTTGTCTACAAAACGTTAGCGCAAGCGGAATATACAAATACAAATAAAGACAACATAAAAGATAGACAAGCAATACAAACACGAGATGTAACGTGGTTCACGGCTACGCTGCTAATCCACGGTCCGATTCGTCCAAGGTGAATCACTCCTCCAAATCTATCCACTAGATCTCTCCTTTGCACAAAGCTAGGTGGAGGTAACCTCTTTTACACAAGGATCACTCTTCTACAATAGAATAGAGATTAGAACAAGTAGAAGAGTAGGGAATCATTTATGGCACTTTGGGAGAAGTTTTGAGCTCAAGCATTAGCCCCCCAAAGCCCCATCCCCTTCCTTTTTATAGAGGAAGAGGGTTTCTTCCCGTTGACACAGGAGCAGTTGACTGATGCCCTCGATCAGTCGATTGGTCCTGTAGTCGTTGCCCAATAACGGCCACTTTCCACGTTGGACTTCATCCAGCGATGCGCATCGATCGTGATCCTACCATCGATCGATGATGCTCGATCAATCGAGTGCTCAATGGCCATTCCTGGCGATCGATCGACATCGATCATTGCCCGATCCATGGCGATCGGCGCTAAGCACTAAACTAGTCTTATACGGTCGATCGAACCATCGACTCGAGCGATCCGCCATGACATGGTCGCCGCGGTGTCAGGAAAACTCATCCGACACTTGGCCAAATGGCCAAGTTTCACCTAAGAGCTACCCCTTCCCGGGTTACATTCGCTCACTCTCATCTCTCGGAGTCCCTCATCTTCGAAGTTCTCTTCGTTCGCGGCCACGTCCCTCAGTAGCATCAGGCGCACAGCTTTGCAATGCTCCTTCGCGTTTCTTTCCTCGAAGTCTACTTCCTCCGGCTTCACTCCAAGCTCCTCGTCCGACGGTCCCTCGGATGCTCCAAGCGCACGACTTCCGCAAAGCTATCCTTCACCGACTTAAGGCACGAGTCATGAGATGTGAAACTCGCCACGGCTCCATGTGCGAATTACTAAGTCCTGCACGACTTCAACGCACATATCAAATCAACATAACAAACTAACTTAAACCCTTTGCCACACACATCAAAACCTTATCACGGTAAGAGATTGCCCTAACAATGGTTAACCTAAGCCGAAGGTCAGCGACACCCGAAGAATCCCGAGTCAGAAAATCATGGTGGTTGGGCAACATCGGGAGAACTTTGTGGGAGTCGAAGAATCTAAGTGAAGACTGGAAGCAAAGCGACAGGTCATAAAGGACTAGAGGTAAGCACGAGTGCGAAGAGAGATGGTAAGGTTGTGCCCTCTTTACGGGGACGACCATTGGCAGCGATCCGACTAAGACTTCCAGTGGAAGGTCTACGTCGAGATCGAACAGTAAGAAACCATCACATTTACCATTTTTCGTGCTAACCTCTTACTTCATGGAAGTTGCCAGGCTGGCAGTCGACTATTGCAAATCAGTCGACTGATGAAGGGCATTAGTCGAATGATGGTGATGAATAATCCTTTTGCGCTGGGTCAAACAGGATAACATTTGACGCCACCACTTCGTGATAAGATAAGGTGTCACCTCATGATAAGTTCCAAAACTTGAAGATCTTCATCTAGACTTATTCCAAGGCACAAATCTATAAAAGGAGGGGAGAACTCCAACCCAAAGATCATCCATCTTACTCTCAAAGTCCTCCCGCAATGCCAAAGCTCTAACGCCATCATAACGCCGACGCAATATCATGTTCAAAATCTCTTCGTCGGCAGCAATAAGTATTAGTCATTATTTATTATATCCGTGGTTTTAATCTTAACGAGGTGAGGTAGGCTTGTTGTCTCAACCTCGTGTTTTCGGTTTTTGTGATCGTTGTCTCCTACCTCCAACAATGAGGAGACTCTATAGTGGATTGCCCCTTCGTACGCGGTCAAGGATCGCGGAGCCTTGGATTAGCAACTGTTCGGTTGTGAACCAAGTAAAAACAATCTTGTGTTATTTATTTTTTCATTGTGCATATATGTGTTTTAATCGACCGAATGAATGAACGAAAAGATTTTACGCTCGCTATTCACCCCCCTCTAGCGACGCTTTCAATCCAACATAGACAACCACGATGGATCCAAGCGAAGAAATCGATGAATTGTTGTTCACCCTTCCGCCTCTAGTTACGCCAACGGTCCTATAGAACCATCCAAATCTTTCATTCTGCAACAATCTAACTCAATATGGACAGAACATTCTGAAATATTCTTTATGTCTTCCGTGCGAGAAAAAGACGACATTGGAGTTATTGATGGAGAAATTTATTGAAACACAGGTTGTTCAAAATAATGAGTTCACCAACAAATAAGAGATTCCAAGTGGCAGATGACAGAAACAATTGAACAATTAGTGAGTTAACTCGATAGTTTCGGTAACCTTACTAACTTTTTATTTGCCCAAGGTAAAAGATTGCTCAAAATAACTTCTATCAATCAATGCAATACCATTACATTATGATGTGAAAAGACGCTGAATACAAATCCAACTAAAGAATCCCAAGAAAGAAAACAAAATTTCAGTAGTCCACCCATGCCACCTGAGATAGCCATACCGCCGGGCGACACTCAAGAAATCAAGAATATAGTAAATGAAAATATGGGCCCCTACGATCCATTACCAATGAGAATCTACCACCCTTTAGTACCCTTTCCTTAGAGGTTGGCCAGGGCTAAAATGGATGAACAATTTGGTAAGTTCCTTGAGGTAATAAAAAAAATATATATCAACATTTCTTTTAATGAAGTTTTGCAGCAAATGGCGATCTATTCTAAGTTCCTCAAATACATCCTTACAAATAAAAGAAAATTTGAGGAACATGTGACAATAGAACTAATAGAAGAGTGTAGTGCATTGATTCAAAATAAGTTGCCTCCAAAGCTCAAGGATCCAGGTAGCTTTTCCATACCATGCACAATAAACAATTATGATTTTGATAAAGCTTTCTATGATTTAGAGGCTAGTGAAAATCTTATTCCCTTGTCCATATGCAGAAGACTTGATCTTAATGAATTAAAATTAACTACCATGACATTACAACTTGCAAACCATTCAATCCAATACGCCCAAGGAATCCTAGAAGAAGTACTCGTTACGGTAGAAAACTTTGAAATACTAGCAGACTTTGTGGTACTCGATATAATTGAAGATCCTTTTATTTCCATTATATTAGGAAGACACTTCCTAGCCACAGTAGGAGCTATAATTGATGTGAAAAACCATAAGTTATCATTGCCCGTTGGTAAAGAAAAAATTGAGTTTGATCTTTCTAGAATCTTTAAACAATCCCTAGCTCAGAATACCTACAGTTGGATTAATAGTTTACAATCGTTACTTAAAGAAGAAGAACATTGGAAAATCATTGAGGACCCATTAGAATCCTACTTAGAAGAAAAAGATATTGGTCATCATGACGATACCATACAAATACAAATGGAAGAATTAGGAATAGATCAACTACCACCAATTGAGGGAGATATCAAATCACCAAAAGTAGTATTAAAACCTCTCCCATCAATTCTTAGGTATGAATTCTTGGGGCAAAACTCAACATACCCAGTAATCATAAACATAGCCCTAAGTAAGAACGAAACTAAGAGATTGTTTGATTTATTAAGACTACATAGGAAATCTATAGGATACACAATAAATGACATAAAAGGGATCTATCTATTAGTATGCATGCATGCATAGAATTCTCCTTGAAAATGACTACAAACCTTCCATTGATCATCAAAGACGGGTGAACCCCAATATGAAGTAGTTAAAACATAAGTTTTAAAACTATTAGATGCTAGAATAATATACCCTATCTCCGATAGTGAATGGGTAAGTCCTGTTCAAGAAGTACCAAAGAAAAGAGGGATGACCATGATCAAGAATTCAAAAGATGAACTAATTCCCACTAGAGTAACTACGAGGTGGAGAATGTCCATAGATTATATGAAATTAAATAAATAAACTTGGAAAGACTATTTTCCCCTTCTATTTTTTATCAAATGTTACAGAGACAAGACAAATATTCATATTTTTGCTACCTAGATGGATATTCTGGATTTTTTCAAATACCTATACAATCTAGTGTCAAAGAAAAAACCACCTTTATATGAACTTATGGTACCTTTGCCTATCGTAGAATGTCCTTTTGGCTTTGCAATGCCCCAGCAACCTTTTAACAATGAATGACAAAAATAAATTCCGATATGATTGAAAATATCATGGAAGTTTTTATGGATGATTTCTCTGTATTTGGCACTAACTTTGAGACAAGCTTGTCTAACTTAGCTAAGGTTTTGCAAAGATGTGAGGAAATAAACCTCGTATTAAATTTGGAAAAGTGTCATTTTATGGTAAGGGAAGTTATAGTAGTTGGTCATTTAATCTCTGAGCAAGGTATAGAGGTTGACAAAGCAAAAATTGAAGTGATTGAGAAATTGTCCCCACCTTCAAACATCAAAGGGATATGAAGTTTACTGGGGCATGCGTGATTTTATATGAGTTTTATAAAGGATTTCGCAAAGATCTCTAGACCACTAACAAATCTACACTCCAAGGATGTCACATTTGATTTTTATCAAACTTGTATGGATGTTTTTTTGTAAACTTAAAAAAGCTTTAATCTCTTCCCCAATCATGCAAATACCTTATTGGAAGTTACCTTTTGAAATCATTTGTGATGCCAATGACTATGTTGTAGGAGCAGTGTTAGATCAAAGGAAGGATAGAAAAGTACGTGCTATCTATTATGCTAGCAAGACATTAGATGATGCCTAGATAAATTATGCTACTACTGAGAAAGAACTCATAGCTATTGTGTTCACATTTGATAAATTTAGGTCATACCTTGTAGGATCAATGGTAATTATCTACACAGATCATGCGGCTCTAAAATACTTGTTAACAAAAAAATAAGCCAAACTTCGACGTATCTGTTAAATCCTTCTACTTCAAGAATTCGATTTAGAAATAAGGGATAAACACGGAACTGAAAATGTAGTTGCAAATCATCTATCAAGATTACACCAAGATACATTTATCAAAGATAATGAAATACTAGTAGATGATTATCTCCCCGACGAACATTTATTAGCAATAAGAAAAAATATAGCCACATGGTATGCTGATTTTGCGAATTATCTCGGTGATGGAGTCCTTCTCCCTAATATGAATCAGTATTAAAGGAAAAAAATCTTCGTAGATCTAAAAGGTTTTATCTTGGATGAACCCTTCCTTTTTAAAAGGTGTGTTGACACCATCTATAGGAGATGCATACCCGACGAAGAACTAAGAGGTGTCATTTCTCTTCATACAGAGGCCATGCAAGCACCTCAAAGACAGTAGCGAAGATCTCACAAGTAGGCTTCTACTTGCCCCACATATTTAAAGATACTCGAGACTTCATACAAGCCTACGATCGATGTCAAAGGACATGCAATATATCCAAAAGACATGAGATGACCTTAAATCTTATTCTTTTGATGTATGGGGAATTGACTACATGGAACCTTTTCCACCTTATAACAAAAATGAATATAACATAGTAGAAGTATATTATGTCACTAAATGGGTTGAGGCGATACCATCCCTCCCTAATGATTAAAAATAGTAATGAAGCTTTTTAAAAAGAATCATATTCCTATTATTCGGAGTACCTTGAACAGTAATCAACAATGGGGGATCACACTTTATTGAAAAATAGTTCAAGAATATTCTCAACAAATACTGAGTGACAAAGAAAATAGCCTCCCCCTATCATCCTCAGACTAGTGGTCAAGTGGAAGTTTCCAATAGACAAATTAGGAATATCTTGGAAAAAATAGTATCATGATCAAGAAAAGATTGGTACTTCGAGTCGATTAGTTTATAAAGAAGCCATAGGAATGACTAATAGGAATCCTTAGACTAGTAGTCCATTGGTCCTATAAAACACCCATAGGAATGCCTCCATTCCGATTAGTTTATGGGAAACCATGCCACCGCTAAATCAAATTAGAATATAAGGTATATTGGGACATTCAATTACTAAATTTTGACTTAAAGAAGGCTGGTGAGAAGAGAAAACTACAACTAAAAGAACTTTAATAATTAAGGTTGGATGCCTACGAACATGCCAAATCATATAAAGAAAGAACAAAACATTGGCATGATCAACATATTATGCGTAGAGAGTTTAAGGAAGGAGACCATGTTTTACTATTCAACTCCCGATTAAGACATTTTCTAGGGAAACTCAGATCAAGATGGACCGACCCATACTAAATCCAAAAGGAATACCCTTTTGAAGAAGTAGACATATAGGATGAAAATTTGCGAATGGACAACAATTAAAGAAATATTTTATAAACCAAGATAAAGAACGGCAAGAGAAGAAAAAGCTCCTCAATTTTGTGTAAAACAATCAATAAGGGGAACTAAAGACCTAAAACAAGCGCATCTTGGGAGGCAACCAATGTATACTTTCCTTCTATACAATTATTTTGAATTTCAGGAATAATAATCTCCACTTAAGGGAGTAGCGGACCGAACTCAGGGAGCAGCGGACCGAATTCAAGGAGCAGAGGCAGATGATAGATGCCATGTATCAGTGGCACATTTCGCAAGGTCATTTCTTTCCACCTCATCTTCCTGAGTAGATTACTTTATTGTTACCATTCTATACATTGAGGACAATGCAATTTTTTTTTGGGCATTTGGCACACACAATGCATATTTTAAGTTTGGGGGAGGAGGAGCTTCTATATTTCTTTCATGTTGGTAGTTTTGCATATTTTTCATGTTTACCACTTCCTACTCATATTTCCATGCATTGTTAGAATATTTTCTTTTATATTTTTTAGATTGCTAACATGTTGTTTCACTATCCGGAGTAGTATAATTGAAAATAATTAGATCGGTGAAGGTCCTTTTGCCCTACTCAATATAACCTTGTTTAACTCTTTATACAATCTCTAGGGTTTAGGTATCCAAGAAAAGCTAAGTTCACTACACAAGACTGTAGGGTTTCCGGCACGGCGGCGAGTGTGTATTCGTACATGTTTCGTAAACATGTGCACAGCGGAAGAAAAAAATAATAAATCTACATTTATTACAACACACACAACACACGCATGCATAGTACAACATGTGTAGACATAACCGTAAATTTAAATTTTTCAATAAAGGAAATTTAACTACGTATACCTTTCGTATCACGTGTAGCGGGAACGACATCAACTAGAACGATCCTCGCTAGAATCGTCTCTATCCGTATCCACGCCGAGTATCCTTAGGATGACTTCGCTAAGCCACAAGCTTCGTCTTCGTATGGGTTACTAGCCTCGTGTTGAAGACGACATGATCGAGAGATGATCACGATCCGAATCCAAATTCGGACCCAAAGATGAGTCCTCAAAACTCGCTTCTCCGGAGAGGTATTCGTCAACCGTTTGACGAATCCTTCGTCCTCCACCTCAGAGGATTACCGGAGATCGAATCCCCGGTAAGTTAGGCACTGTCGGAGCTCTAACCGTCATCCAAACGATGCTCCGACGAGAGGAAAACAAGCTGTCCAGAAAACTGGACAGCTTTGGTGGAGGAGTAGGCGCCGGCCAACCAAGGGAAGTCAAGTGCTCACCTTATCGCCACACCCAAGGGAGATCACCGAAGAACCAACCGGCAGCAGCTCGACGCCGGTGAGGGGGAAGGAAGGTTCCTTCTAGACGCCGGTTGGAGGAGATGGGCGGCGGCAATGAAGTTGGCGCCGAATTCTCCAAGGATAGGAGGTGGGCGGCAACTAGGTTTAGGGGTTTTGGATTATTAGGGCTTAACAAACCCTTAAGCCCTCTTTTATAGAGAACTAATTCTCTTAATGGTTATTGGATCATAACCATAAGGCCCGTTAACCCGCTCCATTAATATAAGTTAAAATAAACCAAACCATGATGGTTTATTTTAAGTTAAAACGAACCGAACCAACTTTGGTTCATTCGTTTAAAATAAACCAAACCCTTTGGTTTATTCTCCTCCATTGGAGTAGAACCAAATCATTTTGGTTCATCCATTATGTCTTCATAAGACACGGCCCATCCACGCTTCCATTGCGACTGAAACAATTTCATGCTCGCTTCTTGTTTGGTCCAACCAAACTTAGTTTCTCTCGGTCTGAGAATCTCATTCTCAAGCTCGTTTTAAATCCTTCGGATTATGCTCGTTGTGCGTGTGACTAAATAGGTTCTCGGTTGATGTTGGCCGTCTATAATTAACCATTAATTATAGAACGATCATGAGTGGCACTTAGTAGTACATCATGATCCCCAATTAACCGAAAAGATCAACGGTTGATCCAGAACTATTTCTGAAACCCTTCAGCAGCTTGAATGAATTGTTCCCCATTCCCTTCACTCATCTTATATCCACTTGGTTCATGACATGGTCTATAGTATCAGTCCCAACTAGGCTGACTACGTCACACCTAGCCCAAGTATCATTTCCTCGTCCTACGGATTCAAGTTACTGCACATGTATCGAAGAGTACCTTACTCTTAACATGTAAGGCTTTTGCCAAAGACTTTAGTAACAATCCGACGAGAGGCCATGGGTATACATCTACTCGCAAGGAGTGGTGAATCTTTTATAGGCTATTCAAACACCTTCGATCACTTCGACTTATACCCAATCATCCTGGGTCTACATCTCCACAGAGATGCTTGCTTAAGATGTCAAACCATAAGTCTTTATGATCAAGATGACTTGAATACCGCAAGTCAAAGGAACATCGCACTTAAGCTACAATAAGAACTTCATTGACATATCTATATATGTAGAGAACCATATGAAGTCTTACGGCTGGTCACTCTAATGAACTAGTTACCATAACTAGCATCCACGATTATCTCCAGACATCACAATGTCTCCAGCCAGTGAGAATCAGCTGCTTGGATACACCAAGGAGGATACCTCGTGCTAGTCTCAACAAAATTGATAGTGTCCAAATCCATCAATTCATCGACTAGGGATAATTTCGATACATCACAATTACACATGTAGAGATACTCACTAGTTGTGATCCAATAACAAATTCTCTCATGCTGTGAATCGTATCGTGGACATTCAGTAAATGAGTTTAAGATCCAATCAAATACATGAAGACATGTATACTAAAATAGCGAATCTTCATTTATCATATAAATGGTTCATACATAAGGTGATTGCCTTAGGACATCTCTCATATATTACTAATAGACTCCCACTTGGCTTAATGCCAATCGCTACGGTATCCAATACCATAAGCTCTAACATGACCCTCAAACTTACTTTGAGGTAATGCTTTAGTCAAAGGATCCGCTAAGTTCCTTTCAGTGGGAATTTTCTCGATTTGTATTTCATTCCTATTGATGATCTCTCTGATAAGATGATAGCAGTGAAGCACATGTTTGGATCATTGATGAGACCACATCAAGTTCAGAGATAAACTTCTTGATCCAAACCGCTTCCTTTGCTGCTTCCAAAGCTGCAATGTATTCTGCCTTAGTGGCAGAATCCGCTATAGTGTCAAGCTTGGAACCTTTCCAACTTATTGCGCCTCCATTCTAGGTGAATACATACCCAGACTGAGACATGGAATCATCCTTGTCTGTCTGGAGCTGACATCCGTATACCCATGTATCACCATGTACCCTTCTCCATATATTAGGAATACATCCTTAGTTCTTCTTAAGTACTTAAGGATCGTCATAACAGCCACCCAATGATCCATTCCTAGATCAGACTGGTATCTTCTCTTGACACTCAGAGAATACGATACATCGGGCCTCGTACATAACATAGCATACATGATAGATCCTATTGCGGATGCATAGGGAATCTTACTCATGCAAATCCTCTCGTCTTCTGTGTGCGGACACATAGACTTCGAAAGGTGTACCCCATGCCTTATGGGTAGGAAACCTTTCTTGGATTCTGACATGCTAAACCTCTTTAGCACTCGGTCTATATATGTAGACTGTGAAAGATCAAGCAACCGTTTCGATCTATCTCTATAGATCTTAATCCCGAGGATGTAGGTTGCTTCTCCCAGGTCTTTCATGGAGAATGTCTTGGATAACCAAACCTTAACTGACTGTAAGATTGAAACATCATTTCCTATAAGTAATATGTCATCGACATATAATACTAGGAACACGACTGCACTCCCACTAACCTTCTTGTACACACAAAGTTTGTCTGGATTTTGTGAGAAATCAAACTTTTTGATCGTCTCATCAAAACGGATATTCCAGCTCCTGGATGCTTGCTTCAATCCATATATGGACCGTCGCAATTTGCATACCTTGGTTTTATCAACCGATGTGAAACGCTCAAGTTGTATCATATACACGTCCTCGAGTAGGTTTCCATTAAGGAAAGCTGTTTTCACATCCATTTACCATATCTCATAATCATAATGAGCCGCTATGGCCAGGAGCATCCGAATGGATTTAAGCATAGCTACAGGCGAATAGGTTTCGTCATAATCAACACCATGTTTTTGACGATATCCTTTCGCCACTAATCTAGCTTTATAGGTAATCACATTACCATCCATGTCGGTTTTCTTCTTGAAAACCCACTTGCACCCTATAGGATTTATGCCTTCCGGTGGGTCAACCAAGTTCTAAACTTGGTTTTCATATATGGAATCCATTTCCGACTTCATGGCACTAAGCCACTTATCCCTTTCTGAACTTGTCAGCACTTCTTCATAACTTGTAGGCTCCTCATCATCAATGAGTAACACATCGTTCGATTCAATTACGAGAAATCCATATCTCTCAGAAATATTGTGTGTTCTTCCAGATCTATGAAGATGTGGTGTTATAATAGGTCCAGCCGATTGCTCATCACTATGAGTTGTCGACTGTTGTGCTTCACCAGGTATCTCATCGATGTCTATTTGAGTCTCTCGAGCCTCCTCAAGCTCGACGACACTCCCACTATTTTCTTGCAAGAGAAACTTTCTCTAGAAACACAACATGCCTTGAAACAAACACCTTTTGTTCCACAGGATGATAGAATTGGTAACCCCTTGTTTCCTTAGGGTATCCAATAAATAGACATTTATCAGACTTAGCATCCAATTTGTATAATACTATCCGCTTCACATAAGCAGGACAACCCCATATCTTCAAGTAAGATACATGAGGTTTCTTACTATTCCATATCTCATATGGAGTAGTAGAGACTACCTTGGTAGACATTCTGTTTAACAAGTAAACAGCTGTCTGAAGTGCATAGCCCCAAAAGGACTTTGAAAGATTCACATGATTCATCATTGACCTGACCATGTCCAACAAGGTCCGGTTACGCCTTTCAGATACACCATTATGCTGTGGTGTATATGGCGGAGTCCATTGAGACAATATACCATTGTCTCTTAGATAATCAAGAAACTCCTGACTTAAGTATTCACCACCTCGATCCGATCGAAGTATTTTAATACTCTTGTCATGTTGTTTCTCTACTTCATTTCTGAATTCTTTGAACCTTTCAAAGGCTTCAGACTTGTGTTTCATCAAGAACACATACCCAAACCGTGAGTGATCATCGGTGAAGGTAATGAAGTAGCTATAGCCTCCTAAAGCTTGAGTTGACATAGGTCCACATACATCAGTATGTATTAGACCTAGTAACTCTCCCACTCGTTCACCTTTTCCAGTAAAAGGTAACTTAGTCATCTTGCCTTTTAAGCATGATTCGCATGTATGTATGAATCCAATTCAAACGATTCCAGAATTCCACATCGGTGTAATTCGGACAAACGTTTCTTGCTTACATGGCCAAGACGACAATGCCACATATAGGAGTCTAATTGATTATCCTTTTGAGCACGCTTGTTGCTCGCTTCGATATTGAAGATGTCACTGGATACGTCCAACGTATAAATGCCATTACTCAAAGTTCCAGTTCCATAAAGTACGCCATTAAAAGTTATATAACAAACATTGTTACTAAACGTCAAATGGAAACCATTTCTATTTAAACAGGAAATAATAGCAATGTTCTTTATTAGAGAAGGAACACAATAGAAATTGTCCAATTCCAAGACTAGTACACTGGGGAGCTTCAGCAAATAAGTTCCGATGGCGACCGCAGCAACCTTTGCTCCATTGCCAACTCGCAAATTTGACTCCCCTCTGACGAGTCTTCTTCTATTCCTTAGCCCCTGTATGTCATTACATATATGTGAGCCACACCCTGTATCCAATACCCAAGTGTCTAAGGAAATAGAATGACAATCAATAACGAAGATACCTGAAGAGGATGGGGCATCGGATGCCTTCTTCTTCTTCATGGACTCAAGATAAATCTTGCAGTTTCTTCGCAAGTGGCCTTCCTTGCCACAATGATGGCAAGTTCCCTTTTGCGCTGGTTCCGCCTTCTTTTCCTTTTTGTTCTTCCCTTTCTTCTATTCTTTTGCCTTCCTCTTAGAACCTTTCTTTGAGGAATCAACTAACAGAACCGCCTTCTCCTCATGCTTCACAAAAGGCTCCACAGTCTTCAGCATATTGAGGAGCTCGGGAATAGTGGATTCCAATTTGTTCATTCGATAGTTCATCACGAATTGTGAGAAACTCTTGGGAAAACAATGCAGAATTAAGTCAATACTTAATTTGTGATCCATCACAAAACCTGAGGGTAGCTAGCCGCTCGATGTACCCGTTCATCTTTAGCACAAACTACACTACAGACGAACCTTCTTGCATCTTCTGTGTAAAGAGGAGCGTAGAGACCTCGAACCTTTCGGATCTCGCTTGCTCATCGAACAACTCATGAAGATGGAAGACCATAGTATTAGCATCCATATGCTCATGTTGCTTTTGCAGCTATGGTACCAGCGCCGCTAGCATGATGCAACTCGCCAGCTCAGAATCTGCCACATGCTTCTGATAGACCAACATTTGGTCTGGAGTTGCATCGTCCTTAGGATGGTTGGGAAGAGGCTCTTTAAGGACATATGTAAGCTTTTCTGCCTTGAGAACAATTCTCAGGTTTCTAAGCCAGTCCAGGAAGTTAGGCCCAGTCAGTTTGTTTGAATCCAAAATAGTGCGCAAATTCAAAGACGTCATGATCAATTTATTGACCTAGAAATATAAAACGAGCATATATGAGAAAATGATTTTAAAATGCATCAATATACATTTATAAATCCCATTCATTTTTCGAATTTAAAAAACCCCAAAATCACTTCTGGAGATCATAGGTCCATCTCCGAATGGGCTGATATCCATCATAGATATGAACAACCTTGGAGAGAGTCCAACAAGCCATTCATAACTATGACGGTAGGTATCAACTATACCGATTGCATATCACGTATATGCAACTATCACAATGTGCTATCAACTAATTGAATGTTCACACATACATCGGGTTGTTAACACATTAACAAGTATGCATCATATGCATAGCACCGAACTTCACCTCCCTTTATATCGACCTTGGAGAGAGTCCAACAAGCCGATGCTCCAAGTTAAAGCCAACCCATTAATCGAGAAATAATTTTAATATGGTTAGAGCACATTCAACCAATTAGCCCAACTTGGAGAGAGTCCAACAACCAAAGCTAACGATTGACCTCTGACTCTTACCATATTAGTATTAAACTATTCTATGGTTTGAACATGTTCGGGTTCGAGCCTGGCTTGGAGAGAGTCCAACAACCCAAATAAGAAACGGAACTCTGGTTCCAACCATATTAATGGAAGGTGTAAGCTTTAATATTGAGTAAGGGTTTTATGTCTCATCCTCTTTGCATGCAAATAACTATTATCTACATGGCATACATCTACATGTCACGACATGCATGGCATAATGATATGCATCTAATGCAATTACATGGCATACAATTATGTCATGTACATAATTTCCTTATATGTCATAACTATTTATGGAAATAAAATATGTTTAAGATTTGATTCTCCAAATCAAATCATGATTAAATTAGGAAACAAATTTTTAAATCTAATCACATATTTTATTTGTGGAAATAGTTGATTAAGGAAAGTCAATTTAGGAAACCAATTTCCTAAATCTTCAAAACTACTTGTGGAAATAAAATATTTCAAGATTTGATTTCCCAAATAAAATCATGATTAAATTAGGAAACAAATTTCCAAAATCTAATCAAATATTTTATTTATGGAAAATATCAATTTCCATAAATACTTCCAACTTTCCAAAAATGGAAGATTTCCATAAATACTTCTAGACTTTCCAAAATTGAAAAAATTTCATAAATACTTCTAACTTTCCAAAAGTAGAAAATTTCCAGAAATATCATTATGACTATCGTAAAACCATTTTATGATTATGTCGAAACACAACTTGGGCTCTGATACCACTGTTAGGTTTCCGACACCGCGGCGAGTGTGTGTTCGTACATGTGCACAGCGGAAGAAAAAAATAATAAATCTATATTTATTACAACACACACAACACACGCATGCATAGTACAACATGTGTAGACATAACCGTAAATTTAAATTTTGCAATAAAGGAAATTTAACTACGTATACCTTTCGTATCACGTGTAGAGGGAACGACATCAACCGGAATGATTCTCGCTAGAATCGTCTCTATCTGTATCCACGCTGAGTATCCTTAGGATGACTTCGCTAAGCCACGAGCTTCATCTTCGTACGGGTTACAAGCCTCGTGTTGAAGACGACGTGATCGAGAGATGATCACGATCCGAATCAAAATTCGGACCCAAAGACGAGTCCTCAAAACTCGCTTCTCCGGAGAGGTATTCGTCAACTGTTTAACGAATCCTTCATCCTCCACCTCAGAGGATTACTGGAGATCGAATCCCTGGTAAGTTAGGCGCTGTCGGAGCTCTAACCGTCATCCAAACGACGCTCCGACAAGAGGAAAACAAGATGTCCAGAAAACTGGACAGCTTTGGTGGAGGAGTAGGCGCCGGCCAACCAAGGGAAGCCAAGTGCTCACCTTATCACCACACCCAAAGGAGATCACCGGAGCACCAACCGGCAGCAACTCGACGCCGGCGAGGGGGAAGGAAGGCTCCTTCTAGATGCCGGTTGGAGGAGATGGGTGGCGGCAATGAAGTTGGCGCCGAATTCTCCAAGGAGAGGAGGTGGGCGGCAACTAGGTTTAGGGCTTTTGGATTTTTAGGGATTAACAAACCCTTAACCCCTCTATTATAGAGAACTAATGTTAGGGCAATCTCTTGCCATAATAAGGTTTTGATGTGTGTGGCAAAGGGTTTAAGTTAGGTTGGTATTGTTATTTGATATGTGCGTTGGAGTCTTGCAGGACTTAGTAATTAGTACATGGAGCCTTGGCGGGTTCACCATCACAACCTCGTGCCTGAGTCGGAGAAGGGGCATTGCAGAGTCGTGTGCTTGATTCTGCCGAGGGACCGCCGGACGAGATGACTTGAAGTGAAGCCAAGGAAGCAGACTTCGGAGGCAAGAGACGCGAAGGAGCATTGCAGTCGTCGCTGATCTTCTTGAGGGGCGTGGCGACGAAGAGAGCTTGAGGACTTCAAGTGAGATGAGAGAATGAGTGAAATGTAAGTAGCTCATTAGGTGAACTTGGCCGAATGGCTAAGTGTCGGAGACTTGACCGCAAGGGTTAAGGTTTACCCGACCGCCGGAAGCTCAAACTTATGTTAAGTTTGAGTTTCACCTGACACCGATCGGCGACCATGTAATGGCGGTCATGCTCGAATCAAGTGGGTTCAGTATCCGTGATGGGTTTATGCCTAGCATTATTTGCCATGGAATGTCGATCATTGCCGGAGGATGTCGCGGAGCACATAACCGCTCGTGGCCGTAGGCGGTCGAACTACGGAGGCGTGATCGGCCGTGAGGTCCATCGATCGGCGCCAAGTGTTCCGTTAGACTACAGCGGTCGGGATCCGGCGTGTTCGAGACGTTGTAGTGTGACGATCGGCCGCCAAGCGTGATCGTGTGGCGGCCAACGGGAAGAAATGCCTCCTCTCTATAAAAAGAGGGGGTGTGGAGCTTTGAGGAATAAATGCTCTTACTCCAAACGACCATCCAAGTGCCCCACAAGCTCTAAACTCTTCTTACTTGTTTTTACTCCATTCTTATTGTAAGAAGAGTGATCTTGTTTGTAAAGGTTACCTCCACCTAGCTTGGTGCAAAGGAGAGACCAATAGTGATTGGCTTTGGAGGAGTGTGTTGGAATGTATACTGAAAGCCTAGCTCTTTTGGTATGAACATTTTATTTTGAAATAAGAATCACATGATCATTGTTTGCATTTTATATATTCATTATATATGTGTGCATATTGTCTAATATTTTACATTGTAGATAACATGGTGCTTGGTGTGGCACAGAAGATCATGTTATCAGTCCCTTGTAAAATATAAGTAAAGGCTCACAACAAAGATGGTTTTGGACAAACCATTGGCATGGTTGTAGTGTAGCTCGCTATTGTTTTATCTTGAACATAGAGTTACACTAGTACACTTAGGTGTATCAAGCAGGACCGACATAGAGGTGATTCAATTTAGTGCTGACTACATAATTGAATCGGACCTCGGATATTATGTTGTACATGCTCTTAATCCCGATATAATAACGGGCACATGTACTTAGTATTTATTTCTTTGATTTACCAATGGGTGAGATATAGATTGATTAAATCAATATGCCCAGTAAGTTGGGAAATAATATTATTTACATGGTGTGTCGTTGATTATAGGAGGAAACCGTGTCCTATATATTAGGTTGATGATGTCCCCTTGAGGAGCTCATAAGGTTCATCATGTAAACCCAACTGGTTGACTTAGTCAACATGATGATAAGGTTGAGTGGTACTACTCGAGGAGTTAGATGTTAATTAATTGATGGTCAGTAAATCAATTAATTGACGGACATTCGATATCTTAAACACGGGGAGATAAATGTACAAATAATATATGGAGCCCATATTAATTTATGGGGGTTGGTGAGGTAGTTCAATGATGATCCTCTAGTGGAATGGAACATCATTGATGGATCAAGTTTGTGTGGTTCCGATCCATCGGGTGGCCAAGACCCAACTCCTCCTTATGGTCCCTATCGTAGCCTAGCATTATCCTTGTGAAGTCTAGATCCAAGAATGTAAAACAAAACCCTAGAACCAATGGTTGGATTAAATCCATAGATCCGATGGTTAGGATGAAACCCAAGAATCGACGGTTGGGATTAAATCCCTAGATCCGACGGTTGGGATAAAACCCTAGATCCGACGGTTGGGATTAAATCCCTAGATCCGACGGTGGAGATGAAATCCTAGATCCGACGGTGGAGATTAAATCCCTAGATCCGACGGTGGAGATTAAATCCCTAGATCCGACGGTGGAGATTAAATCCCTAGATCCGACGGTGAAGATTAAAGGAGGCCTAAGCCTAATTCTATAGTTAGGGTTTGGCTCATCCATGTGTTAGTGGCAACAATTCCTAGAGGAGATAGGGTTATTTGGGCGGCAAGAAAATATGGATTAGTTCCTATATTTTAGGCTAACCAACTTTCTCCTAAATTCTATAAATAAGGGCTTAGGCATTGGGCGGAAATATGATTTTTGGATTAGAGAATTAGGGTTTGGCTCACCCAAGTGTTGGGCGGCAACAAACCCTAGAGGAGCTAGGGTTTTGGGCGGCTAAGAAGTGGGCGGCAAGGTTATTGTTCTCCCTAAGTTTTGGCCGGCGCCCCTCTTCCTCTCCTCCTCTCTTGGCCGGTTCTCCTCTTCCTCCTCCCTTGCTCCTTGGTGGCTGGCGGCTCTCCAACAATTGGTGGCCGGTGCATCTCCAACATCTAGGTGGCCGGCGACAACAATACAACAAGTTGCCCGGCACTCATCCAATCGTTCCTTGGCCGGCGGTTGCATCAAACTCTCTTGTTTTGTGGCCGGTTCTAGAAAGGAAAGGTTTTGTTGGTTCTTCTCTTTGTTCGCAGCGGACAAGGAAGAGAAGAACGTGATCTAGAAGGCTTCTACTCGTGGAGGATCTTCGTCCACACGTCGTCCACGAGAAGGATAGGACATACGGTAGAAGATCGTAAGGAATAAAGTTTTATAACTTTAATTTTAGATCTGAGCATGTTCTTATATATGATGATTATGCATGTGTGTGTATGAATATATATTGTATAATCATGGACCCCGAAGACAAACACAAAAACCGGCGATCCATCCGTCGTCTCTTCCGCGGCTAATCAACTAGAAGAGTAGAGTTGCTTGAACAACTAGTTTGTTCGAGCGACCACTCGAGTTGTTAGCACGATGACGAAATGGTGTTACTAAGGAAGCTCATCCTATCCGGATTAATCCTTTCATTAGTGAAAATTTTAATCCAGGGACATGGGAGCCAATGAGCCTCCGAAGCATCCACCTAACAATTGGTATCAGAGCCACGGTTTCCGGTTTTGTGTGTTTTGGATTCGGTTAATTTTTTATGCATTTTTCATATATTATATGTGTCGGATAATAGTAGGATATGCGTAGTTTAACTCTTTGGTTGAATGCATAAGATCCGACTATTATGGCCATGTGTGTGTATGTGAATGGATGTGTGTAAAAATTTATTATTTGAATCCTCGGGGTTGACGAGGCTAGATTAGTATTTAATTTTTGTAATTAAATACGGCATTGTTTAGCCGCTCATTTTAGTTTACTTTCGATCTAGATTATTTGTACACTCCTTCGTGGAGTATAGGATCGATGGATGTAAATTGAAATGTTTTATCTCGGCTCGGAACTCTTTGGTGACTTGCGCACGGGAAAAGATGGAGTGGACGAGGTGGCGACACGACGGGATGCATATTGGAGGACAATGCCATAATAGTTGGAAAAATTCTGTTTTTTCCATATTTATTGCTTATTTGTTTTATATGCATGTTGTGTATGTTTAAAATTTCTCGATTTTAATTTACTAAGTGGGAGAGGGACATTTTAATTAATTCCCGCGGCCTCCATTACAATTTGACGTGTGATGCAAACAAACTTGTGTGTTGGCTCTGAGTGCCTTCCTCCCCGAGGACGGGTTTGTTTGCGGATCACTAGGTCAAATAAGGGTTATAGGAAATTATCTAGGAGCATGTGTACTTCTACAGAGGTAAGGCACATAATCCAAAATGATTCCCTTAGTATCGTGTAATGGTGCACACTTAGATGCAAATAAAAGTATCCTCCCCATAGGAGTCACTGCTTTTATTTGTAGGGCCAAAGAGGAAACAACTATTAATTTTATTTGTCAAAAAGTAAGGTTGAAAAGATAATAAAATTAATGGGTAAAACCTCTTCTTACAAATGTAGAATTCGTATACGTCCACACAGAGTGGCATGCGACATTCTCGGTGATTTGAGGTGTTGGTTGATTTTGGGATTTTATTGTTTTGAGGAATCAATAATTTTTGAAATCTAATAATTTGATCATTGTGATTCTTAGGATTTTCAAATGGCTTTCAACCCACTTGCTGTAATATTAAAAGAAATAAACTTACTGTACCCAAATGATAATGATTGGAAAAGAAATTTGGATAGTGTCTTAACTGTCGATGAGTGTCCTCCTAAGCTTGTGGATGATTCTGGGGAAAAGGAACTTTTCGGATACCAGAATCGAGCTGCAAGGCAAGAAGCCATGGTTGCTCAGAAGGTTTCTACTTCTCAGCCGAAAGGCAAGAATAAGAAGAAAGAAGGTAGAGCAAAGGTGGTGGGAGGATCTCAGGGAGTGAAGATGCCGAAAGGCAAGTACTTCACTTGTAGACAGACTGGACATAGGAAGAAAGACTTCCCCAACCTAAAGAAGAACAGAGGTATATCTTCTGCCTTAGTCGTTGAAATATGTTTAGTGGTGTTATCTACTGCAGACGGTGTGTAGATATCACGGGAGCCAGCGATCATGTCTGCAATTCTTTGCGGGGTTCCAGAAACCGACGACTATTGAAGGAGAAATTACCATCTACATGGGCAATGCTTGAGGTGGTGCTATCATTGCGGAGATGTTTATTTATCTTTTGATAGGAATAAAGTTTTGGTTTTGAGAAATTGTCTTTATGTACCTACATTTAGAAAGAATTTGATTTCGGTTTCTAAATTGTTTGTGGATGGATATTCTGTTTCTTTTAATGATAGAGTTGTTATAAAAAGAAATAGAGAGATTATCTGTTCAGGTACATTGGTTGGCAATTTGTATACTCTTGAACCGAAAACTCCCACGATGCATATAGAAGTGAATAACTCATCTTCTAAATCTAATAAGAGAAAAGAACCTTCGCAGATGAACCAAACATATCTTTGGCATCTAAGGCTTGGCCATATTAACCTAAGTAGAATTCAAAGGTTTATAGCTGATGGACCTTTGGGTTTATTAGTGGTGGAGGATCTCCTAACCTGTGAATCTTGCTTGGAAGGTAAAATGACCAAGAGGCCTTTCAAGGCCAAGGGGTATAGAGCCAAAGATGTGTTAGAATTGGTTCATTCTGATTTGTGCGGTCCTATATCTATCCAGGCAAGAGGTGGCTTTGAATACTTCGTCTCTTTTATAGACGATTATTCAAGGTATGGATACATTTACTTGATGCGCCGCAAGTCTGAATGCTTTGACAGGTTCAAAGAATTCAAGGCTGATGTGGAGAACCGTCAAGGTAAAAGTATCAAGACATTACGATCTGATCGTGGTGGCGAGTACCTCTTGGGAGAGTTTAGGAGTTACTTATCAGAGGTTGGGATTCAATCCCAATTGTCTGCACCTGGCACACCCCAACAGAATGGTGTAGCGGAGCGAAGGAATAGGACTCTTATGGAGATGGTCAGATCGATGATGAGTTATTCTGAGTTACATTTCGTTACGGGGTATGCTACCTTTGATACGCAATGTACTGAACTTGGTTCCATCTAAATCAGTACCTTCTACCCCTGTAGAATTGTGGACTGGGCGAAAACCTAGTGTGAGACATATTCGGATATGGGAGAGTCCAAGACATGTCTTTGAAGCCGATCTTTGGTAAGTTGGAACCTCGCATGTATTTGTTGGCTACCCTAAGGAAACGAAAGCTGGTTTGTTTTATAATCCTAGAGATCAGAGTGTGATCGTTAGCACGAACGCCATATTTCTAGAGGAAGATTATGTAATGAACCACAAGCCCAAGAGTAGGATTGTTCTTGAGGAGTTGACAGGGGAAGTCTCATCTTCAGTACCACCGGTACAAGAGGAGACACCATAAGTCACTGCACCGCGTGTCACAGAGCATACACAGGAGGCACCTCGTCGTAGTGGGAGGGTTGTTAGACAACCCGACAGATTCATGTTTTTGGGAGAGTCTTCGGACTTAGTCCCTGGTGAACATGAACCTGATCCCTGGACATATGACGAGGCAATCCAAGATAGAGATGCAGTATCTTGGCAAAAAGCGATGAATTCAGAGATACAATCTATGGATTCTAATCAGGTCTGGGAGCTAGTAGAGCCACCCGATGGTGTAAAAACCATTGGATGCAAGTGGATCTACAAGAGAAAGAGAGGAGTAGACGGGAAGGTTGAGACCTTCAAAGCTAGGCTTGTTGCAAAAGGGTATACTCAGAAAGAGGGCATCGATTTTGAGGAGACCTTTTCTCCGGTAGCTATGCTTAAGTCTATTCAGATTCTCTTATCTATAGCTGCTCATATGGATTATGAGATATGGTAGATGGATGTCAAGACAGCTTTCCTTAACGGAAGTCTTAAGGAGAACATCTATATGCGGCAACCAGAGGGATTCATTGCTAAAGGCAAAGAGCATCTTGTATGTAAGCTTAATCGGTCCATTTATGGATTGAAGCAAGCTTCTAGATCTTGGAACATCCGATTTGATGAGGTAATCCAATCATATGGATTTATTCAAAGTCTGGATGAGCCTTGTGTATACAAGAGATGTGACGGAAACGTAGTGGTGTTTCTTGTACTATACGTAGATGACATTTTGTTAGTTGGCAACAATATCAAAGTGTTATCAGACGTAAGGGTATGGTTGTCCAAATAGTTTGACATGAAGGACTTGGGAGAAGTTGGACACATCCTTGGGATCAAAGTTATAAGGGATCGCAAGAAAAGGATGTTGTGCTTATCTCAAGCTTCATATATTGACACTATCCTTGCTCGTTTTAGCATGCAGAACTCCAAGAAAGGTTTTCTACCTTTTAGGCATGGAGTTCCTTTATCTAAAGAGATGTGTCCCAAAACATCAAAGGAGATAGAGGACATGAAGGCGGTTCCTTATGCTTCGGCAGTAGGAAGCCTTATGTATGCTATGCTATGTACGAGACCGGATATCTACTTTGTCGTGGGCATGGTTAGCAGATATCAGAGTAATCCTGGACAGGGACATTGGACTGCGGTAAAGCATATATTGAAGTACCTGAGAAGGACTAGGGATTATATGCTGGTTTACCGGGCAGATCAATTAGTCCCTGTGGGTTACACAGATTCGGATTTCAAATTAGATAGGGACAAGAGTAAGTCTACCTCTGGGTTTGTGTTTACTTTTGGAGGTGGAGCCATAGTATGGAGGAGTATCAAGCAGAAATGCGTGGCGGACTCTACCTTGGAAGTTGAGTATGTGGCAGCCTCTGAGGCAGCCAAGGAAGTTGTATGGCTCAGGAACTTCTTGATGGACTTGGATGTGATTCCTAGTTTGCCCAGAACTATCACAATTTATTGTGATAATAGTGGTGCAGTTGCAAACTCGAAGGAACCACGAGCCCATAAGGCGAGTAAACACATAGAGCGCAAGTACCACCTTATACAAGAGATCGTAAAGCGAGGGGAAGTTGCTGTCGCCAAGATTGCATCAGAGGATAACCTGGCGGATCCATTCACTAAGGCCCTTCCAGCGAAAGTGTTTGATAGGCATGTGGAGGACATGGGGATCAGATGTATGGCAGAGTGATGACGGCATAGTCTTTTAGTATAAGTGGGAGATTGTTGGAATGTATACTAAAAGCCTAGCTCTTTTTGTATGAACATTTTATTTTGAAATAAGAATTACATGATCATTGTTTGCATTTTATATATTCATTATATATGTGTGCATATTGTCTAATATTTTACATTGTAGATAACATGGTGCTTGGTGTGGCACAGAAGATCATGTTATCAGTCCCTTGTAAAATATAAGTAAAGGCTCACAACCAAGATGGTTTTGGACAAACCATTGGCATGGTTGTAGTGTAGCTCGGTATTATTTTATCTTGAACATAGAGTTACACTAGTACACTTAGGTGTATCGAGCAGGACCGACATAGAGGTGATTCAATTTAGTGCTGACTACATATTTGAATCGGACCTCGGATATTATGTTGTACATGCTCTTAATCCCGATATAATAACGGGCACATGTACTTAGTATTTATTTCTTTGATTTACCAATGGGTGAGATTTAGATGGATTAAATCAATATGCCCGGTAAGTTGGGAAATAATATTATTTACATGGTGTGCCGTTGATTATAGGAGGAAACCGTGTCCTATATATTAGGTTGATGATGTCCCCTTGAGGAGCTCATAAAGTTCATCATGTAAACCCAGCTGGTTGACTTAGTCAACATGATGATAAGGTTGAGTGGTACTACTCGAGGAGTTAGATGTTAATTAATTGATGGTCAGTAAATCAATTAATTGACGGACATTCGATATCTTAAACACGGGGAGATAAATGTACAAATAATATATGGAGCCCATATTAATTTATGGGGGTTGGTGAGGTAGTTCAATGATGATCCTCTAGTGGAATGGAACATCATTGATGGATCAAGTTTGTGTGGTTCCGATCCATCGGGTGGCCAAGACCCAACTCCTCCTTATGGTCCCTATCGTAGCCTAACATAATCCTTGTGAAGTCTAGATCCAAGAATGTAAAACAAAACCCTAGAACCAATGGTTGGATTAAATCCATAGATCCGATGGTTAGGATGAAACCCTAGAATCGACGGTTGGGATTAAATCCCTAGATTCGACGGTTGGGATAAAACCCTAGATCCGACGGTTGGGATTAAATCCCTAGATCCGACGGTGGAGATGAAATCCTAGATCCGACGGTGGAGATTAAATCCCTAGATCCGACGGTGGATATTAAATCCCTAGATCCGACGGTGAAGATTAAAGGAGGCCTAAGCCTAATTCTATAGTTAGGGTTTGGCTCATCCATGTGTTGGGCGGCAACAAATCCTAGAGGAGATAGGGTTATTTGGGCGGCAAGAAAATAGGGATTAGTTCCTATATTTTAGGCTAACCAACTTTCTCCTAAATTCTATAAATAAGGGCTTAGGCATTGGGCGGAAATATGATTTTTGGATTAGAGAATTAGGGTTTGGCTCATCCAAGTGTTAGCAACAAACCCTAGAGGAGCTAGGGTTTTGGGCGGCTAAGAAGTGGGCGGCAAGGTTATTGTTCTCCCTAAGTTTTGGCCGGCGCCCCTCTTCCTCTCCTCCTCTCTTGGCCGGTTCTCCTCTTCCTCCTCCCTTGCTCCTTGGTGGCCGGCGGCTCTCCAACAATTGGTGGCCGGTGCATCTCCAACATCTAGGTGGCCGGCGACAACAATACAACAAGTTGCCCGGCACTCATCCAATCGTTCCTTGGCCGGCGGTTGCATCAAACTCTCTTGTTTGGTGGCCGGTTCTAGAAAGGAAAGGTTTTGTTGGTTCTTCTCTTTGTTCGCAGCGGACAAGGAAGAGAAGAATGTGATCTAGAAGGCTTCTACTCGTGGAGGATCTTCGTCCACACGTCGTCCACGAGAAGGATAGGACATACGGTAGAAGATAGTAAGGTATAAAGTTTTATAACTTTAATTTCAGATCTGAGCATGTTCTTATATATGATGATTATGCATGTGTGTGTATGAATATATATTGTATAATCATGGACCCCGAAGACAAACACAAAAATCGGCTGTCCATCCGTCGTCTCTTCCGCGGCTAATCAACTAGAAGAGTAGAGTTGCTTGAACAACTAGTTTGTTCGAATGACCACTCGAGTTGTTAGCACGATGACGAAATGGTGTTACTAAGGAAGCTCATCCTATCCGGATTAATCCTTTCATTAGTGAAAATTTTAATCCGGGGACATGGGAGCCAATGAGGCTCCGAAGCGACATCGCATCAGAGTGATTCACCTTGGACGAATCGGACCGTGGATTAGCGGAGTAGCCATGAACCACGTTACATCTCCTTTGTTAGCGTTTGTATTTTCATTTATTGCTTTGTCCTAATTGTTTATACTTCCGTTTGCGCTAACGATTGTGTAGACGAGCAAACGAACGAGAGAATTCCACCACGCAACGTAAGAGGGCTATTCACCCCCCTCTAGCCGGCCAATCGATCCCCTACAAGTGGTATTAGAGCCAAGGAAAGCTTGTCGAGGACTAACCGCCACAACAAGCAACATTCAAAATGGCCGGCTCCAACATCCACCCACCAAAGTTCGACGGCGAATTCACTTGGTGGAAAAAGAGAATGGAGGTATTTTTCGAAACGGATTTTGATATTATGATTACAATGGAATCCGGTTTCGTTTTGCCTAGGGATGAAGAAGGGAAGCTAATAGAGAAATCTAGGTGGACCAAAAAGCAAAGGGAAGAGCACCTTGCAAACTCAAAAGCCAAGCATCATCTTTTCAATGTGCTCCCCCAACAAGAGATCAACCGAATAGGAGAATGCCTAAGTGCCAAGGAGATGTGGGAGAAGCTAATTAAGCTTCATGAAGGCACATCCGAGGCGAAGCTAGCAAGGAGAGATCTCCTCCGCTCCCAACTCAACAACATTAAACTAGAAAAGGGAGAAAAGGTAATTTCCTTACATTCTCGTTTCAAGGAAATTATAACCGGTTTGTCAAGTGTAGGTGAGAAGCTATCAAACCGGGATATGCTTATGAAGGCTATAGATGCCTTTCTGCGATCCTCAAAATGGAGCTCCATGGTGGACTCTTTTTATATCTCTAAGAACTTAGAAGTAAGCACCTTGGAGGAATTCTTCTCAACAATGGAGCTTCACGAAACTAGGCTTGAAGGAATACAAGAAGAGCCTAGAATCCAACCCTCAAGAGGAGTAGCATTGATGGCAAATAAGAGGAAGAAGAAGATGGAGATCTCCTCCTCCGATGATGAAGCTTCCTCCTCTTCCATGGATAGCACGGAAGAAGCGTATATGGTAAGGAGGGTAAGGCGTGCTTTAAAAGGTTTTCAATTTAACAAATCAAATGATAGGAATAGAAGACCAAGGGGGAAAATCATATGCTACAATTGCCAAGGAGAAGGACACATAAGGGACAATTGTCCCCTCCTAAACAAGAGCAAAGAAGAAAAGAAAAAGAAAGAAGAAAAGAAGAAGAAAAGCGGAGCAAGAAAAAGAAGGAAGAGGAGAAGAAGACAAAGGAAAAAGGGAAGACCAAAGCTCTAAAGCCAAGGACTTGGGATGACCCATCCTCATCCTCCTCATCATCATCGGATAAGGAGAATGCCTTTGTCACCAATTTGGTCTTGATGGCCTTTGATGACTTGGATTGCTCCTCCATCGAAAATGAAGAATCAAGCTCAAGTGGAGAGAGCTCAAGTGAAGGGGGAGCCTCTACATCATCCTCATCCGAAGAAGAGGATTTGGTAAGTGAGGTAACAAATCTTCCCCCTAAGCAAATTATGTCTATGATTTCTAGCCTCACTAAGGACTTATTTAGAGCCAAGAAAAAGAACAAAAGCATGCTTGACCAAATTAAGGAATTAGAGCAAAAATTAGAAAAAGGATGTTTTAATGATGATGATGCATGCTCACATGATAATTACATGCCATTAGATGTAAATGATGCATGCATAGAAGAAAATAGGGCATTAAAGTAAAAGGTAGATTATTTGACAAAAGCCCTAGAAAAATTCACTATAGGCTCCAACACCTTGAATATGATCATAGGGAGCCAAAGAGCTAGCTTCAATAAGAAAGGCCTAGGATATAAAGAAAAGAAAAATGAAAAGGCCTACAAATGCCTAATTACTAGGGGACAAGATAAGAAGAAAGTAATTGCTAGGAAATGGATTCCTAAGTAATTTCTAGTGAACCCCATAGGCAAGAATTTGTATTGGATTCCAAAATCTATCCGTAAGGGTTAGGATAACCCTAGGGTAGTCAACCATATGCAATTGACCTATATCATATTTTGGTTGACATAGAATGGCGGGACAACATTTTTAAATAGTATTAGGTGATGATAACGTGCCTATAAAAAGTTAATAATGCTTAAATCATGATAATTAATGTAATTGCTATGTATGTTTGCAATCATGATTTATGATTTTAAAATTTGCCACATCATCATGAGAAATAGGTTTAAATCATGCATTAGGTGATAATTTGTTTATTATCATGACATAATACCTAATGCATGATAACAATTCAATGAATACAAGTATTTAATGATCATAATGTAGAATCAATTGATATATGCCTTTATGATCATGAGGATTGTTAGGTTGATACTTAACCTTGATAGAATTGTATGAATATAATGGTTAAGTATATACAAATACCCCCTAGGATGCATCTCACACTCACCATAGGCTACTTTGATTGAAAACTTAGCATGGGTGAGATGTTAGGATGATACAAATGTCCACTAATGTCTATGACATTTAGATGGTCATTTAAAGTATCAAAATAGCAATAATAGACCAATCATGGGGAAGGCCTATGTTTAATTCATAGACATATTGCCCAAAGATCATGGTTGAATATTTCATATGTTTTCAAAATAATTTATTACTTTAAAATCTATGTATTCATGTTTTGAAACAATTGGATACAAAACTAAGTGTTAAACTTGATACTAGAATGAGCAAAAACCTAGTGGTTTTTAAAACTTTAGGATTTTTGTCAAATCTCTAAAAATATAATGCCTTTTCATGAAAAACTAATTTTCACTGATAAATAATCTTACAAGAAATATGTTCCCCAAATATCATGATTTTTTGAATTTTCTAGAATTTTTAATTCATTTCTGAAATTCACCCAGAAAATCAGAATTTCGGAAACCATTGTGCCAGTCGACTGCCATACTGATAGCAGTCGACTGCTAACCTGAATAACAGTCAAATATTTTCTAATTTCAGATTTTAAACATGTTTTTGGTATTTTCCTTCTATTAGACTTGATGCCATGGGTTTATAACTTAGTATTAATCTTTTTGATGGTGTCAAAGGGGGAGAAATAATTGTATTTAAGTAAATTATGATAGGGGGAGAATTTGTAGAGAGAGTTTCATGGATTAAGGGGGAGTTGCATGTTGTTATATCATGTTTATGTTTACATGCTTTCTTACCTTAGAAATTTATATCAAATGTTTTTACCTAACTTAAACGGATTGCCACACATCAAAACGGGGGAGATTGTTAGGGCAATCTCTTGCCACAATAAGGTTTTAATGTGTGTGGAAAAGGGTTTAAGTTAGGTTGGTATTGTTATTTGATATGTGCGTTGGAGTCTTGTAGGACTTAGTAATTCGCACATGGAGCCTTGGCGGGTTCACCCTCACAACCTCGTGCCTGAGTCGGAGAAGGAGCATTGCAGAGTCGTGCGCTTGATGCTGCCGAGGGACAGCCGGACGAGATGACTTGAAGTGAAGCCAAGGAAGCAGACTTCAGAGGCAAGAGACGCGAAGGAGCATTGCAGAGCCATGCGCCTGATGCTGTCGAGGGACGTGGCCGCGAATGAAGAGAGCTTCAGCGAGGGACTTCGAGTGAGATGAGAGAATGAGTGAAATATAAGTTGCCCATTAGGTGAACTTGGCCGAATGGCTGAGTGTCGGAGACTTGACCGCAAGGGTTAAGGTTTACCCGACCGCCAGAAGCTCAAACTTATGTTAAGTTTGAGTTTCACACGGCACCAGTCGACTGCCATGTAATGGAAGTCGACTGCTCTCAGTCGAGTGGGTTCGACTAGTATCCGACTGATGGGTTTATGCCCAGCAGTCGACTGCCATGGAATGTCGGGCCGACCGCCGGAGGATGTCGCAGTATTAACGCCGTAGCCGAGGCGATCGGCAACTAACTGAGGAGGCAGCCTCGTGAGGTCCATCAGTCGACTGCCAAGTGTTCCGTTGGACTACAACGGTCGGGATCCGACGTGTTCGGAGACCATTGTAGTGGCGGCAGTCGACTGCCAAGGGTAGCAGTCGACTGGTGGCGGCCAACGGGAAGAAATGCCTCCTCTCTATAAAAAGAGAGGGTGTGGAGCTTTGGGGAATAAATGCTCTTACTCCAAATGACCATCCAAGTGCCCCACAAGCTCTAAACACTTCTTACTTATTTTTACTCCATTCTTATTGTAAGAAGAGTGATCTTGTTTGTAAAGGTTACCTCCACCTAGCTTGGTGCAAAGGAGAGACCAATAGTGATTGGCTTTGGAGGAGTGATTCACCTTGGACGAATCGGACCGTGGATTAGCGTCGTAGCCGTGAACCACGTTACATCTCCTTTGTTAGTGTTTGTATTTTCGTTTATTGCTTTGTCCTAATTGTTTATACTTCCGCTTGCGCTAACGATTGTGTAGACGATCAAATGAACGAGAGAATTCCACCACGCAACGTAAGAAGGCTATTCACCCCCCTCTAGCCGGCCAATCGATCCCCTACAACTAATTCTCTTAATGGTTATTGGATCATAACCATATGCCCCTTAACCCGCTCCATTAATATAAGTTAAAATAAACCAAACCATGATGGTTTATTTTAAGTTAAAATGAACCGAACCAACTTTGGTTCATTCGTTTAAAATAAACCAAAACCTTTGGTTTATTCTCCTCCATAGGATTAGAACCAAACCATTTTGGTTCATCCATTATGTCTTCATAAGACATGACCCATCCACGCTTCCATTGCGACTGAAACAATTTCATGCTCGCTTCTTGTTTGGTCCAACCAAACTTAGTTTCTCTCGGTCTGAGAATCTCATTCTCAAGCTCATTTTAAATCCTTCGGATTACTCTCGTTGTGCGTGTGACCAAATAGGTTCTTGGTTTATGTTGGTTGTCTATAATTAACCATTAATTATAGAACGATCATGAGTGGCATCTAGTAGTACATCATGATCCCCAATTAACCGAAAAGATCAACGGTTGATCCAGAACTATTTCTGAAACTCTTCAGCAGCTCGAATGAATCGTGCCCCATTCCCTTCACTCATCTTATACCCACTTGGTTCAAGACATGGTCTATAGTGTCATTCCCCACTAGGCTGACTACGTCACACCTAGCCCAAGTATCATTTCCTCGTCCTACGGATTCTAGTTACTTCACATGTATCGAAGAGTACCTTACTGTAAACATGTAATGCTTTGGCCAAAGACTTTAGTAACAATCCGACGGGAGGCCAAGGGTATACATCTCCTCGCAAGCAGTGGTGAATCCTTTATAGGCTATTCAAACACCTTCGATCACTTCGATGTTGGAATGTATACTGAAAGCCTAGCTCTTTTTGTATAAACATTTTATTTTGGAATAAGAATCACATGATCATTGTTTGCACTTTATATTTATTATATGTGTGCCTATTGTCTAATATTTTACATTGTAGATAACATGGTGCATGGTGTGGCATAGAAGATCATGTTATCAGTCACTTGTAGAATATAAGTAGAGGCTCACAACCAAGATGGTTTTGGACAAACCATTGGCATGGTTGTAGTGTAGCTTCGTATTGTTTTGTCTTGAACATAGAGTTACACTAGTACACTAAGGTGTATTGAGCAGGACCGACATAGAGGTGATTCAATTAATTGCTGACTACATAATTGAATCAGACCTCGTATATTATGTTGTACATGCTCTTAATCCTGATATAATAACGACCACATGTACTTAGTATTTATTTCTTTGATTTACCATAGGGTGAGATTTAGATGGATTAAATCAATATGCCCGGTAAGTTGGGAAATGATATTATTTACATGGTGTGCCATTGATTATAGGAGGAAACCGTATCCTATATATTAGGTTGATGATGTCCCCTTGAGGAGCTCATAAGTTTCATCATGTAAACCCAGCTGGTTGACTTAGTCAACATGATGATAAGGTTGAGTGGTACTACTCGAGGAATTAGATCTTAATTAATTGATGGTCAGTAAATCAATTAATTGACGGACATTCGATATCTTAAACACGGGGAGATGAATGTACAAATAATATATGGAGCTCATATTAATTTATGGGTGTTGGTGAGGTAGTTCAATGATGATCCTCTAGTGGAATGGAACATCATTGATGGATCAAGTTTGTGTGGTTTCGATCCATCGGGTGGCCAAGATCCAACTCCTCCTTATGGTCCCTATCGTAGCCTAATATAATCCTCGTGAAGTCTAGATCCAAGGATGTAAAACAAAACCGAGAACCGACGGTTGGGATGAATCCCTAGATCCGATGGTTGGGATGAAACCCTAGAACCAACGGTTGAGATTAAATCTCTAGATCTGATGGTTAGGATGAAATCCTAGAACCAACGGTTGGGATTAAATCCCTAGATCCGATGGTCAGGATGAAATCCTAAATTGACGGTTGGGATGAAACCCTAGATCCGACGGTTGGGATGAAATCCTAGATTCGACGGTTGGGATAAAACCCTAGATCCGACGGTTGGGATAAAACCCTAGATCCGACGGTGGAGATTAAATCCCTAGATCCGACGGTGGATATTAAAGGAGTCCTAAGCCTAACTCTATAAAAGGAAAGCTTAGGTTGGGCGGCAAGGATAATTGGTTCAAGGAAAAATTAGGGTTTAGCCTCTCCAATCTTGGGCGGCAAGAAACCCTAGGAGAACAAGGGCTTGGGCGGCTAGGTTTTGGAAGGAGCTTGGGAGGCATCAAGAGAAGAAGAACCCTTCTTCTTCCTAAGGTTGGCGGCACCTATCTATCTTCCTCCTCTATTCCTAGGCCGGCGCTCTTCCTCCTCCCTTTCTCCTTGGTGGCCGGCACTTCTCTAATCTCCAAGGTGCCCGGCGGTTCCCTTTGCATTGGTGGTCGACGCTTCATCCATTGTTCCTTGGCCGACAGTTGCATCAAACTCCCTAGCTTGGTGGCCGGTTCTAGAAAGGAAAGGTATTGTTGGTTCTTCTCTTTGTTCGCAACGGACAAGGAAGGGAAGAACGCGATCTAGAAGGCTTCTACTCGTGGAGGATCTTCGTCCACACGTCGTCCATGAGGAGGAAAGGACTTACGGTAGAAGATCGTAAGATATAAAGTTTTACAACTTTATTTTTAGATCTGAGCATGTTCTTTTATGTGTTGATTATACATGTGTGCGTATGTATATATTTTGTATAATCATGGACCCCGAAGACAAACACAAAAACCGGCGATCCGTCCGTCGTCTCTTCCGCGGCTAACCAACTAGAAGAGTTGTGTTGCTTAAACAACTAGTTTGTTCAAGCGACCACTCAAGTTGTTAGCACGACGACGAATTGGTTGTGCCAAGGAAACTCATCCCATCCGGATTAATTCTTTCATTAGTGAAAATTTTAATCCGGGGACATGGGAGCCAATGAGCCTCCAAAGCAACTCCCTACTAGTGGTATCAGAGCAACGGTTTCTGGTTTTGTGTGTTTTGGATTTGGTTAATTTTTATGCATTTTTTCATATATTATATGTGCCGGATAATAGTAGGATATGTGTAGTTTAACTCTTTGGTTGCAGGCATAAGATCCGACTATTATGGCCATATGTGTGTATGTGATTGGATGTGTGTAAATATTTATTATTTGAATCCTCGGGGATGACGAGGATAGATTAGTATTTAATTTTTTGTAATTAAACACGGCATTGTTTAGCCGCTCATTTTAGTTTACTTTCGATCTAGATTATTTGTACACTCCTTCGTGGAGTATAGGATCGATGGATGTAAATAAAAATGATATATCTCGGCTCGGATCTCTTTGGTGACTTGTGCACGGGAAAAGATGGAGCGAACGAGGTGGCGACACGACGGGATGCATATTGGAGGACAATGCCATAATAGTTGGAAAAATTCTATTTTTTCCATATTTATTGCTTATTTGTTCTATATGCATGTTGTGTAAGTTATAAAATTCCTCATTTTCAATTTACTAAGTGGGAGAGGGACATTTTAATTAATTCCCGCGGCCTCCATTACAATTTGACGTGTGATGCAACAAACCTGTGTGTCGGCTCTGAGTGCCTTCCTCCCTGCGGACGGGTTTGTTTGCGGATCACTAGGTCAAATAATGGTTATACGAAATTATCTAGGAGCATTTGTACTTCCACAGCGGTAAGGCACATAATCCGAAATAATTCCCTTAGTATCGTGTAATGGTGCACACTTAGATGCAAATAGAAGTATCCTCCCCATCGGAGTCACTGCTTTTATTTGTAGGGCCAAAGAGGAACCAACTATTCATTTTATTTGTCAAAAAGTAAGGTTGACAAGATAATAAAATTAATGGGTAAAACCTCCTCTTACAAATGTAGAATTCGTATACATCCACACAGCGTGACATGCGATATTCTCGGTGATTTGAGGTGTTGGTTGATTTCGGGATTTTATTGTTTTGAGGAATCAATAATATTTGAAATCTAATAATTTGATCATTGTGATTTTTAGGATTTTCAAATGGCTTTCAACCCACTTGCTGTGATTTTAAAAGAAAATAAGCTTACTGGACCAAACTATATTGATTGGAAAAGAAATATGGATATTGTCTTAACTGCGGAGGAGTACAAATTTATACTCTTCAAGGTCTGTCCTCCTAAGCCCTCCGATGACTCTGATGAAAAGGAGAAAGAACGTTATAAGAAATGGGTCAAGGCAGATGAGATGGCGCGGTGTTACATTTTGGCATCTATGTCAAATGTGTTGCAACATCAGCATCAGGCCATAGCCACAACTTATGACATGATGTTCAAT
Organism: Wurfbainia villosa; assembly: GCA_025175895.1. NCBI lineage: Eukaryota > Viridiplantae > Streptophyta > Magnoliopsida > Zingiberales > Zingiberaceae > Wurfbainia > Wurfbainia villosa. The sequence continues at coordinate 34,129,179 of CM045995.1, forward strand.
CTCAAGGAACTTTTCAGACATCAGAGTAGGGCGGCTAGACAGGAGGCGATGAGAAACTTGATGACGACCACCATGATCGAGGGAACACCCGTTAGGCATCATGTTCTCAAGATGATGGCTCATCTTAATGAGATGGAAGTCCTCAGAGCTGAGATCGATGGGGAAACCCAGGTCGATATCATTCTCCAGTCTTTGCCTAGGAGTTTTGAGCAGTTCCGCCTCAACTACAACATGAACAAGAGGTTGTATTCGTTGGTGGAGCTTCTGACAGAACTCCAAGTGGCAGAGGGGCTTTTTCGTGAAAGTGCTCAAGCCATGGTCGCTCAGAAGGTTTCTTCCTCTAAACCGAAAGGTAAGAAGAAGAAGAAGCAAGGTGGAGCGAAGAAGGTGGCAGTGGGACCTCAGGCAGCAGTGAAGAAGCCGAAAGGCAAGTGCTTCACTTGCAAGCAGACTGGACATTGGAAGGCGGACTGTCCTCGCTGAAAGAACAAAGGTACATCTTCTTGTTTAGTTGTTGAAACATGTTTAGCGGTGTTATCTACCAGTGCCTGGTGTGTAGATACAGGAGCCACTGATCATATCTGCAATACTTTGTAGGGGTTCCAGGAAACCCGACGACTAGCTGAGGGAGAGATTACCGTCTTCATGGGCAATGCTTCAAAGGTGGCGGCTATTGCAGTGGGAGACGTTTATTTATCTTTTGATAGGAATAAAGTTTTGGTTTTGAGAAATTGTCTTTATGTACCTACTTTTAGAAAGAATTTAATTTCAGTTTCTAAATTGTTTATGGATGGATATTCTGTTTCTTTTAATGACAAAGTGGTTATAAAAAGGAATAGGGAGATTATCTGTTCTGGTACATTGGTTGGCAATTTATATACTCTTGAACCGAAAACTCCCACGATGCATAAAGAAATCAATAACTCATCTTCTAAGTCTAATAAGAGAAAAGAACCTTCGCAAATGAACCAAACATATCTTTGGCATCTAAGGCTTGGTCATATTAACCTAAGCAGAATTCAAAGGTTGATAGCTAATGGACCTTTAGGTTCATTAGTGGTGGAGGATCTCCCAACCTGCGAATCTTGCTTGGAAGGTAAAATGACCAAGAGGCCTTTCAAGGCCAAGGGGTATAGAGCCAAAGATGTGTTAGAATTAGTTCATTATGATTTGTGCGGTCCTATGTCTATCCAGGCAAGAGGTGGTTTTGAATATTTCATCTCATTTATAGACGATTATTCAAGATATGGATACATTTACTTGATGCGCCGCAAGTCTGAATGCTTTGAAAGGTTCAAAGAATTCAAGGCTGATGTGGAGAACCGTCAAGGTAAAAGTATCAAGACATTACTGTAGGGGATCGGTATGGCCGGCTAGAGGGGGGTGAATAGCCCTCGTACGTTGGACGTCGTGAATCGATCGTTCTCGTCGCGTGCTTGTCTATGATTGTTGTTAGCGCAGCGGAATACTAATGCAAATATGAATGCTAACAACAAATACAATCACATGCAAATACACACGATATACGTGGTTCGGAACCGAATGGTTCCTACTCCACGGGCGAGCTCCTCGATCTCTAGTTATGCGCACGACACTAACTAAACTCCTTCTCGACTATACGTCGGAGGTGGAGAAACCTCTCACAAGCTATTACAAAAATAATATACAAGAAATACAAAGACACAAGAAATACAAGTAAAGAACGCTTTACAAATCTTTGCTTTGACCCTTTTCTTGTTGCTTGCTTTGGATGGCTCTTCAAGGACTGGAATGCAACAGCAAATCCCCTTCAATTGCTTCCTTAAAGTCTTGGCGAAATCCTCCAACTCGAGCTCCATTTATAACCTACATCAAGCATTTTGCGCCCATCACCGACCCAAAAGGCCCGATCAGCCCCCACTGTCCGTTGTCTCACAACGGCGGATCCACGTGACAAGTTCCAACGGATCTCCTACCGATCGCCGCCGCGGGGCGATCGGAGTGACTACGATCGGCCCGATCGGCTACGGGCGCTCGTGCTCTCGACACTTCCATCGATCATTGCCATCCCACACGGTCGATCATGCGACATCGGCACGATCGCTACGATCCATGGCGATCGGCTAAGCACCAAAACGCAGCCTTACACCAGTCGAACCCTAGTCAACTTGGACCAGTTGAACCGGCACCTATGCCAGTCGACTGCCATCGGGAAAAACCTCAAACACCAAGTTGTTTGAGTCTCCGACACTCAGTCTTAGCCACTTGGCTAAGTCCACATCACTCATGGAGTTCCCCACCGAAGCTCTCTTCCCTCGGCCTACGTCCCTCGGATGCAACGCCATCCTTCGCGTCTCATGCCCTAGAAGTATGCTTCCCTTTGGGCTCACTCCATTCGCTCCCCGTCCGGCGGTCCCTCGGATGCACCAAGCGCACGGCTTCGCAATGCCATCCTTCACCGACTCAAAGACCCCGAGCCTAGTGAACTTACCAAGTCCTTAAGACTTCCCATACGCACTTGCGCATGGTCGCAATGCATTTCTCACCAAGCACCAAGCGCGCTTTGGATTTCCCATGCCAAGCAAGCGCCGCGGCCGCAATGCTTTCTTCCACACCAATCTCCATGCTTGGATTTTCCATGCCAACCCATGTTGGACTTTCCCATGACAATCCTATGTCATGAGTTTTGTCTATCATCAAAATACCATCAAGGTACTGCTGGGCCGATTGCACCAACAATCTCCCCCTTTTTGATGATTGACAAAACTACCATCTCAAGTCTACCAATTCTCCCATATTGACAATTCTCATATCCCAAAGAGAATTCCAACGAACCTTAATTGGTAACTTGGTAACTTCTCCCCCTTTTTGACATTACATCAAAAAGGTCCTCCCCAAGGGTATGAATGTCTCATATCCCAATGCCTACAATCTCTCCCTTGGAGGAACACATGCCTACAATCTTTCTAGTGATCCCATATCACTTAAAGAGAGGCAACCCAATTTTCCTCCCATGAGGAAATACACATCCATCTTCCCATGATGGATACCTCCCCCTAGAGGCTTGCTCCCCTTTGACCATTGCACCAACAATGTCCTTGGAGAGTCCCTAAGCCAATAGGAACATTAACCAAATCAAAATTAAGGCAAAGTTCAACAATGAACTCTTTTCCACCTTAAAATTGATACTCACCCTCAACCCAACTCCTAATCCATATCCAATGGATTTCCACCCTCTCTAATGCTCTCCCAAGCATATCCAAGGGTTAGGAGTGGTTAGGGGACCTTAACCTAGCTGAACATGGGCCTAACCAACAAGATTTACAAATCGGCAGCGGCATTGAAATCAATCGATCATGGCCTAACCAACAAATCACGGTCATCAATGATCACGATCGCTACCCATGGCCAAATGATCGATAATCAGATTTATAGCAAAGATTTAAATGGATTTCCGAAATCCATAAGTAAATATACGTAATTTTAAAAATCTTGAAAATCCATACGTATAATACTTATCCTAAACACTATGGGTGAAAAATATTGGAAAATTATTTTACCCATTAAATTAGGAGATTGATACAAAGTTCAAGAGTTTAGAAAAGCTTCAATAAAGAGCCCTCTTTGTATCATCCCATTCAATGGTGATAGCTATCAAAAGATAGACTTCACCAAGGTTTTTCAAAATGTTTTCAAAATGTTTTTCAAACCTTTATTTTCTTTTTCCTAAACATCTCACCAATATCTAGATGTGCAAAAACACATACAAGTCAAATTTTTGTGAGATGTGGGTTTTTGTTTTGTTTATGTTCTCATGCATATTTCTAAGGCAATATTCTTTGATTCCCATCAAATCATGCCATAGTCCTTAACTCCATTTTAATTCATGCATGATGTGATTATGGCATAGATATGATATAGATAAAAACATATGCCAATATCATGATGTCATGGCATGTGAATGAAACTTAAGCATACATGACATCTAAACATAAATCTAAACATGATCATGACATTTTTATAGATGAAAATGAAAATGATGTCATGACATGGCAAGGCAAATAAAGCATGGCAAGTAAAATATACTAAGGTATAGAATACCTAAGTGTTAAAAATTAAGTTGCCATTTCTAGGAATTAAATTCATTTTGCCTTAATGCCATTCATTTCCCTAATGTGCCAAAAACCCAAAATGGCACACCAATAGCTCTAAGACCTAAATGTGCCAATTTAAATCATTTTTAACTTCTCAAGCACATTGGCACACCCTAATGTGTCAACTCTACTCTGGTTAGGTTAACTACCCATCCACTTAGGGTTGACACGCCTTAACCCATTTAGCGTGAATCGATCACGTTTTTAGGAACCCAATATCTATTGGAGCTCCTTGGGTTAACAAGGTATTCTTTAGGGATAACTTCTCTAGATACCTTCCTAATGACCCTTTTAGGCTTTGAAGCCATAGTCTTTTGGGTGTTTCCTATGTCAACTCTAGAGGTGACTCCTTCATTGACCTTCTTAGTGGCTTTCTTGATTTTTCTTAAGTTCTTAGTCACTAAACACATACCATGGCTAGACTTAGGATGGCTTCCTATTAGCCTTGGTTTTCCTAGACCTAGATGTGGTTCCATAATTAAATGGAACATTGTAGGACATAGGTTTGTGACCCAAACCCTTCTTGCCCTTAGATGTTTCTTGTTTCCTAGGTCTTGACTTTTGTGCATTAGACCCCTTAACCGAGTTTGATATTATTGCTAGGGTCTTCTCCAATTTTTCTAGCCTTGACCTCAAGGCTTGGTTCTCTAGCTCTAATTTTCCCATTTTTGAATTTTCATTAGGTCTTTGGGAAAACCTCTTCTTCTTAGGCATGTGCCTAGACTTCTTGGGATTAATACCCAAATTTTCTTCTACTCTTCTAATTGACTCCCTAGGCCAGACATTTCTAAAATTATGAGTCCTAGGTTCGTCTTTAGTCATATGAACATGCTTGGCACCTAGACAATACACCTTATTGTTTCTCTTAGCATGCTTTTCATTGATAATAGCAAGAGAGCTAAAATAATTCTTAGCATGCTTTTTAACTCTAGGAATTAAAGGTGCATTAACTAAATGTACCTTAGGGTTAGCTTTAGGAGCTCCCCCTATATGAGTTGCACTTTCTTGCCCTTTCTTCCTCCCCCTAGGGCATTGGCTTCGGTAGTGTCCCTTTTGATTGCATTTGAAGCACACAATGTGCTCTTTGCTCTTGATTTTGGGAACACCGGCATCCTTTGACGTTGGGTTGACTTTTGGTCTTGATGCCTTTTCCTTAGCCAAATTAGGGCATTTGCTCTTATAATGCCCTTTCTCCCTACACTCAAAGCATATTATGTAATTTTTATTTAAAACAATAATGCTTGAGTTACCTAGGGAGGTGGTGGAGGCCTCTTCATGATCTTCACTTCTCCCGGATGTAGATGCTTCTTGTTCTTGCTCCGGGATGGAAGATTGCCTTTCCTCCCCCTCAATGCTAGAGGTGGAAGTCTCCACCAAATCATCAACATCTTCAAATGTTGTGGGTGCTTCTTCTTCGGCATTCTCCTCTACTTGTGCCGATTGGGATTTTTCTTGGAATTTCATTATTTTCTTCCATAATTCCTTCGCATCCCTATAGTCGCCCAATCTAGACCAAATAGTGTTAGGTAATAAATCACTAAGTAATTTTATTACCTCATGATTTGTCTTGAAGTCCTTAATTTGGTCTTGGGTCCACCTTGACTTCTCAATTTTCTTGTTGTTTTTATCCCTAGGCATCTCAAAACCATTTTCTACAATAATCATATAATCAAAATTGGTTTTGAGATATACCTCCATCCGTTTCCTCCACCAAGAAAAATCTCCATCGAATTTCGGTGGATGGATGAAGCCGGCCATCTTGTGGTGCTTTCGCGACGGTTAGTCCTTGAAGAGCAACCTGGCTCTGATACCACTTGTAGGGGATCGGTATGGCCGGCTAGAGGGGGGTGAATAGCCCTCGTACATTGGACGTCGTGAATCGATCGTTCTCGTCGCGTGCTTGTCTACGATTGTTGTTAGCGCAGCGGAATACTAATGCAAATATGAATACTAACAACAAATACAATCACATGCAAATACACACGATATACGTGGTTCGGAACCGAATAGTTCCTACTCCACGGGCGAGCTCCTCGAGCTCTAGTTATGCGCACGACACTAACTAAACTCCTTCTCGACTATACGTCGGAGGTGGAGAAACCTCTCACAAGCTATTACAACAATAATATACAAGAAATACAAAGACACAAGAAATACAAGTAAAGAACGCTTTACAAATCTTTGCTTTGACCCTTTTCTTGTTGCTTGCTTTGGATGGCTCTTGAAGGACTGGAATGCAACAGCAAATCCCCTTCAATTGCTTCCTTAAAGTCTTGGCGAAATCCTCCAACTCGAGCTCCATTTATAACCTGCATCAAGCTGTTTTTGCGCCCATCAGTCGACTGCCAAAAGGCCCCAGTCGACTGCCCCTGTGTCCGTTGTCTCACAACGGCCAGATCCACGTCGGACAAGTTCCAACGGATCTCCTACCAGTCGACTGCCAGGATGGCGATCGGTGACCAAGTAGTCGATCGCCTACGGCTACGGAGCGCTGCCTCGACACTTCCATCACGATCGGCGCCATCCCACGGCAGCCGATCAGCGGCTCGACATATCGATCACACCCATGGCCGATCGCCAAGCACCAAAATTCAGCCTTACACCAGTCGAACCCTAGTCGACTTGGACCAGTCGAACCGGCACCTATGCCAGTCGACTGCCGTCGGGAAAAACCTCAAACACCAAGTTGTTTGAGTCTCCGACACTCAGTCTTAGCCACTTGGCTAAGTCCACATCACTCATGGAGTTCCCCACCGAAGCTCTCTTCCCTCGGCCTACGTCCCTCGGATGCAACGCCATCCTTCGCGTCTCATGCCCTAGAAGTATACTTCCCTTTGGGCTCACTCCATTCGCTCCCCGTCCGGCGGTCCCTCGGATGCACCAAGCGCACGGCTTCGCAATGCCATCCTTCACCGACTCAAAGACCCCGAGCCTAGTGAACTTACCAAGTCCTTAAGACTTCCCATATGCACCAAGCGCATGGCTTCGCAATGCATTTCTCACCAAGCACCAAGCGCACGGCTTCACAATGCTTTGGATTTCCCATGGCAAGCACCAAGCGCACGGCTTCGCAATGCTTTGGACTTCCACACCAAGCTCCATGCTTGGATTTTCCATGCCAACCCATGTTGGACTTTCCCATGACAATCCTATGTCATGAGTTTTGTCTATCATCAAAATACCATCAAGGTACTACTGGGCCGATTGCACCAACAATTACGATCTGATCGTGGTGGTGAGTACCTCTTGGGAGAGTTTAGGAATTACTTATCAGAGGCTGGGATTCAATCCGAATTGTCTACACCTGGCACACCCCAGCAGAATGGTGTAGCGGAGCGAAGGAATAGGACTCTTATGGAGATGGTCAGATCGATGATGAGTTATTCTGAGTTACCTGTTTCATTCTGGGGGTATGCATTGGATACGGCAATATATACTCTGAACTTGGTTCCATCCAAATCAGTACCTTCTACCCCTGTAGAATTGTGGACTGGGCGAAAGCCTAGTCTAGGACATATTCGAATATGGGGGAGTCCAACACATGTGCTGAAGGCTGATGCTGGTAAGTTGGAACCTCGTACAGAAGTGTGCATGTTTGTTGGCTACCCTAAGGGAACGAAAGTTGGTTTGTTTTATAATCCTAGAGATCAGAGGGTGATCGTTAGCACGAACGCCAGATTTCTAGAGGAGGATTATGTAATGAACCACAAGCCCAAGAGTAGGATTATTCTTGAGGAGTTAACAGGGGAAGTCCCGACTTCAGTACCACCGGTACAAGAGGAGATACCACAAGTCACTGCACTGTGTGTCACAGAGCATACACAAGAGGCACCTCGTCGTAGTGGGAGGGTTGTTAGACAACCCAAGAGATTCATGTTTTTGGGAGAGTCTTTGGACTTAGTCTCTGGTGAACATGAACCTGATCCCTGGACATATGACGAGGCACTCCAAGATGGAGATGCAGTATCTTGGCAAAGAGCGATGGATTCAGAGATAGAATCTATGGATTCTAATCAGGTCTGGGAGCTAGTAGAACCACCCGATAGTGTAAAAGCCATTGGATGCAAGTGGATCTACAAGAGAAAGAGAGGAGTAGACGGGAAGGTTGAGACCTTCAAAGCTAGGCTTGTTGCGAAAGGGTATACTCAGAAAGAGGGCATCGATTATGAGCAGACCTTTTCGCCGGTAGCTATGCTTAAGTCTATCCGGATTCTCTTATCTATAGCTGCTCATATGGATTATGAGATTTGGCAGATGGATGTCAAGACAGCTTTCCTTAACGGAAGTCTTGAGGAGAACATCTATATGCGACAACCAGAGGGATTCATTGCCAAAGGCAAAGAGCATCTTGTATGTAAGCTTAATCGGTCCATTTTTGGATTGAAGCAAGCTTCTAGATCTTGGAACATCCTCTTTGATGAGGTAATCCAGTCATATGGATTTATTCAAATTCCGGATGAGCCTTGTGTATACAAGAGATGTGACGGAAACGTAGTGGTGTTTCTTGTACTATACGTAGATGACATTTTGTTAGTTGGCAACAATATCAAAGTGTTATCAGACGTAAGGGTATGGTTGTCCAAACAGTTTGACATGAAGGACTTGGGAGAAGTGGGACACATCCTTGGGATCAAAGTTATAAGGGATCGCAAGAAAAGGATGTTGTGCTTATCTCAAGCTTCATACATTGACACTATCCTTGCTCGTTTTAGCATGCAGAACTCCAAGAAAGGTTTTCTACCTTTTAGGCATGGAGTTCCTTTATCTAAAGAGATGTGTCCCAAAACAAATGAAAGCTCTGAAGTAGGTACGAGGTGTCAGAAAAGTACCTTTGTGAAGAATCGAAGCTCTTGTGAATGAGAATGTATTTTGGCAACACTTCGGCATAGAAGCAGTTTTCTCTTCGGAGCTGGTCGAGCACTTGTTTTATAAACCCTTTCCAGTCGATTGGAATGCCTTCCAGTCCACTCCACATTAGCACGTCGATATGGAACTTATAGTCTTCCAGTCAACTGGCCACACTTCAGTCGACTCCTGGTCACCTGGCTTCGCATCGGGAAATTTTACTCTCCAGTCGATTGAAACCCCCAGTCAACCAGAACTCTTTCCATTTGCACTACCAGATCTTGTTGGTGCAGGGGCACTAGATAATCGAACCTGTGTTTTGATTATGGCAAAGACACAAAGTTAAGTTTATATTGTTATCTCACGAGCTAAATCAAGTGTGCAGAAAAGTACTAAAGCTGGAGCTGAAGGCTAGCGACACCCGGAGGAAGCCGTGGTGGTCGGGCGACACTTGAGTGAATTCGGAGGGAGCCGAAGGAATCGAGTGGAAGGCCGGAAGCAAGAGCTACTATCGAGGTAAGCTCGTGTGAGTGAGAGATTGTAAGGTCGTGTCCTCTTTACGGGGACGACCATAGGCGACGATTCGACTAAGACTTCCTGTGGAAGGTCTAGGTCGAGATCGGACGGTTAGAAACCGTCGTATTTATCATTTTCCGAGCTAATCTCTTACTGCAGGGAAGTGGCCAGCGGTGATCGGCTGGACATTAGCGATCGTTATCGCTGATCGATGATGCATCGCCGATCGTATCATCGATCGATGAGAGGCATCGATCGATGGCGACGATTCATCTTTTGCGCTAGGTCAAAACGGATAACGTTTGACGCGGCCACTTCGCGATAAAAATTTGGAAAAATTCATGATCCATTCCAAAGAAATAGGAGACAAATTCAGAGGCTAAAGTCTATAAAAGGAGGGGAGGATTCATCTCCAAATCACATCAATTATTCATCAAGTGCTCCTACAACGCCAACGCTTCAACACCTAACGCCGACGCGACGCCAAGTTTTGATCTTCTTCGTCGGCAGCAGATTCAAGTAATATTTTTGATATTATATTCTGTATTTTTATCTTCATAACGAGGTGAGGTAGGCTTGTTGCCTCATCCTCATATATTCGGTTTTTGTAATCGTTGTCTCCTACCTCCAACGAGGAGGAGACGTTTTAGTGCTTTGCTCTCCGTACGCGGTCTAGGACCGATAGGGCCTTGGAGTAGCAACCGCTGGGTTGTGAACCAAGTAAAATAAACGTGTTCATTTATTTTCCGCTGTGCTGCGTATCGAACGAACGAAAAAGAAAAGATTTACGATCGCTATTCACCCCCCCTCTAGCGACGCTTCTCGATCCAACAGATCTTCCATCGATCACCAACTAATCCTGCCATCCAACTATCCAGTCGACTGACAAATACCTAGTCGACTGGACATCAGTCGACTAGAATCCAATCTGTCGACTGCTCCTTGCAAAACAAGATTATCACACATATAAAACAATATAGCAGTAACAATACTGCTCGATCTCGACTACTATGTCTCACGCAGACTATCTATCGGATCGACGCCTAACTTTGTCCTCCAATATAGAGTACTCAGCCTCTCCTCTCCACTTGAGGCTTACCTACCATCTAACTGCTAGACTTACCATTCCTGACATCCGATTTGACCCACCAGAGCTTCTATAAACTGCCCAGTCTGCCTTACCCAGCTGGACTTTTTGGCGATTGTCAGATCTCCTGAACCAACCAATCTTCATGGCAAATGTCTGGTCCACATGACTCATCTGGACTTCATGCTTGGTGTCCGGTCCTCCTGATCTGTCAAGACATTTGCCTAGTATCCGGCCAATACGACCTACTAGGACTTCCTATTAATCTTGAACACTTGACACTGATATTAGAACACAAGTAGGTCCTAACTTTAACTATGGCCCATACATCAAAACCAAGGAGTGATGCTTTCTGCATCAATAATCTTCCCTTTTTGATGTATGACAACACATCAGTTAAAGTTAGGAGAATCAATTTGCACTATTCAAATTTGACATATTTTAGAAATGTATTGAGTTAAACAAAATTCAAGTGCATGAGATGCATATATGCATAAAAGCTTTGAATGTCTTCTTTAAATCACCTCTTCTTCTAACTTTAAATTTCCTCTCTCCCCCTTTGGCATACATCAAAACCACTACTAAGTTCAAATAAAAAATATTTTTAAAAGAATTATAACTCCCCCTCAAATAAAATATTTTTCAAAGAATTCTAAATCTCCCTCAAATAAAAATATTTTTCAAAAAATATTCCCCTCAAATAAATTTTTTTTTCAAGGAATTATAACTCCCCCTCAAATAAAAATATTTATCAAAGAATTCTAATTTTCAAAATTATATTTTAAAGTCTTTCAAACCTCCCTTTCATTTTTTTCAATGTTCAAGATGATGCAAACATGATAGTCCAAGCAATAATCCCAAAAAATTATTTTTATACTTAAAATACACATCTAAAAATTGTCCTTAAAGGAAATGTCCATCTCTTTAATAGCTCAAGTGATATAGAATTATCATCAAGCTTTGATTTAGAGTTAGTCACCGAAGTAATTGATTTACTTTTGTAATCCCCGTGTCGATGCACAACTCTTTCATGTTGATGCACTGAATCTACATCTAGAACTAGGGGTGTAGTCCTAACATCTCATGCTTATCTTCGTGGCTCAATACACAAACAGGTAATCCTAGGTGTTTGTGAGATGTGAAGGCTTACCTAGGTCTATAGGATCATGAAATCTAAATTGACCAAAGCTAGATTATTTTTTAATTTTCTTTTAAAAATAATATAATATTACTTTTCAAAATAAATTTTGAGTAATGATTATGAAAACATTCTAGTCTACCAAGCATAAACCTAATTGTCTTCTAAACATACTAAATTCAGCTTCTGGAAGTGGTTTAGTGAAGATATCGGCAAGGTTAGATTTGGACTCAACATAGTTGAGTTCAATACTACCCTTTGCCACATGATCTCTTACAAAATGATGTTTAACTTCAATGTGTTTAGTTCATGAGTGATGAATCGGATTTTTAGTTAAAATTATTGAGCTTATGTTATCAACTAATGTTTTCACCTTTTTGTAATCTAATTCAAAATCTTTATGTGTGTGCATCATCCATAATAATTGTGCCACACACTCACCTAATGCTATGTATTCTGCTTCAATTGTGGAAAGAACAACACAATGTTGCTTCCTACTAAACCAACTTACTAAGCAAGATCCTAAAAGGTGACATCCTCTACTAGTACTTTTTCTATCTAGTTTGCATCCTGCATAATCTGAGTCAAAGTATCCTACTAACTCAAAGTTATTAGATCTTGGGTACCACATACATACATTAATTGTTTCTTTAATATATCTTAGAATTCTTTTGACATGTGTTAAATGTGATTCCTTAGCATAAGTTTGATATCTAGCACACATACTTACTGTAAATAGTATGTCAGGTCTACTTGTCATTTAGTATAGCAAAATACCTATGGCACTCCTATAGTACTTTAGATCTATAGATTTTCCTTCTTTGTCTTAATTTAACATAACATTTGTTGCCATGGGTGTTTTTGTTGGGATGTATACTGAAAGCCTAGCTCTTTGGTATGAACATTTTAATTTGAAATAAGAATCACATGATCATTGTTTGCACTTTATATTTATATATGTGCATATTGTCTAATACTTTACATTGTAGATAACATGGTGCTTGGGTGTGGCACAGAAGATCATGTTATCAGTCCCTTGTAGAGTATCAGTAGAAGCTCACAACCAAGATGGTTTTGGACAAACCATTGGCATGGTTGTAGTGTACCTTGGTATTGTTTTATCTTGGACATAGAGTTACACTAGTACACTTAAGTGTATTGAGCAGGACCGACATAGAGGTGATTCAATTTATTGCTGACTGCATAATTGAATCAGACCTCAGATATTATGTTGTACATGCTCTTAATCCCGATATAATAACGGGCACATGTACTTAATATTTATTTCTTTGATTTATCAGAGGGTGAGATTTCTATGGATTAAATCAATATGCCCGGTAAGTTGGGAAATGATATTATTTACATGGTGTGTCGTTGATTGTAGGAGGAATCCGTGTCCTATGTATTTGGTTGATGATGTCCCCTTGAGAAGCTCATAAGGTTCATCATGTAAACCCTGCAGGTTGACTTAGTCAACATGATGATAAGGTTGAGTGGTACTACTCGAGGAGTTAGATGTTAATTAATTGATGGTCAGTAAATCAATTAATTGATGGACATTCGATATCTTAAACACGGGGAGATGGATGTACAAATAATATATGGAGCCCATATTAATTTATGGGGTTGGTGAGGTAATTCAATGATGATCCTCTAGTGGAATGGAACATCATTGATGGATCAAGTTTGTGTGGTTACGATCCATCGGGTGGCCAAGATCCAACTCCTCCTCATGGTCCCTATCGTATCCTAATATAAACCTCATGAAGTCTAGATCAAATAATGGAAAACAAATCTCTAGATCCGACGGTTGGGATTAAATCCCTAGAACCGACGGTGGAGATTAAATCTCTAGATCCGACAGTTGGGATTAAAATCCTAGAACCGATGGTTGAGATTAAATCTCTAGATCCAACGGTTGGGATTAAATCCCTAGAACCGATGGTTGAGATTAAAACTCTAGATCCGACGGTTGAGTTTAAAACCCTATAATCGACGTTGGAGATTAAACCATGGCCTAAACCTAACTCTATATATATGGGAGATTGGGTTGGGCGGTAACTAAGTTTTTGGTTGGATGATGGATGGTTTAGGGGATTAGGGTTTGCTTCCTTTGGAGGCAAGAAACCCTAGTTGGTTTAGAATTTTTGGGCGACTAGGGTTTGGGAGCAAAGGTGGGCGGCAACAAGTGGAAGATGTTCTTCTTCTTCTTCCTAAGGCATGGTCGGTCCCTTCCTTCTACCCTCTACCTTGGTCGGTCCACACTCTATCCTTCTTCCCCTCTTCCATGGCCGGGACATAGAAGATGGTTTTCAAAGAGATTAGGGTTTTGCCTTTCCTTTGTTTGGGCGGCAATAAATCCTAGGTTAGGGTTTGGTTGGGCGGCTAGGGTTTGGAAATTGGAGTGGGTGGCAACTATAGGAGAGGTTCTCTTCTTCTTCCTAAGGTGTTGCCGGGACCTATCTCTATTTCCTCTACCTTGGTCAGCGCTCAACTCATTCCTCTTCTCCTCTTTATTTCATCTTGGCCGACGGCACTAGAAGCTAGGGTTTGACCCTAGTTTGGTTCCTTGGTGGTTTCCATTTTGTTCTCTCTATTCTTGGGGCCGGCGGCATCAATCCTTTGTGGATTGGTGGTTGGCTCAAGCAAGAAGGGAAAGAGAGTTCTTCTTTCTTTGGATTGAAGAAGATCTAGGAAGCTTCAACTTGTGGAGGATCTTCGCCCACACGAAGTCTACAAGAAGGTTAGGACATACGATAGAAGATCAAGAGGTATAAAAGTTTTACAATTTTTTTTATTGTTCTTTACATGTTCTTATTGATATGCTAGCTTATGTTCTTTATGTTAGTATGTGTTGATTATACTAGTTTACATTTGTATGTATTTGTATAATCATGGACCCCGAATAAGAAACACAAAAACCGGTGATCCGTCCGTCGTCTCTTCTGCGACTAATCGACTAGAAGAGTTTGGTTGCTTGAACAACTAGTTTGTTCAAGCGATCGGTCGAGTCATTTGCATGACGATGAATTGGTTGTGCTAAGGAAACTCATCCCATCCGGATTAGTTTTCATTAGTGAACATTTTTAAAAAGGGGACATGGGAGCCGATGAACATTCCGAGGAATAGCACGATACCAATAAATGGTATCAGTGCCATGGTTTCCGATTTTGTGTGTTTTGGATTCGGTTACTTTCATGCACATATCATATATTGAGTATGTCGGTTAATAGTAGGATGTGCGTAGGCTAACTTTTTGGTTGCAGGCATAAGATCCAACTATTATGGCTATATTAGAGTGTATGTGATTGCATGTGTGTGTGATTGTATATTATTTGAATCCTTGGGGTTGACGAGGCTAAATTAGTATTTAATTTTTTTAATTAAATACGGCATTGTTTAGCCACTCTTTATTTTATTTTACTTTCGATCTAGATTTCATGTACACTCCCTCGTGGAGTATAGGATCAATGAATGTAAAATAAAATAGGTTTTATTCTCGGCTCGGAACTCCGGATGGCTCGTACATGATGTAGGAGGAGCGGACAAGGTGGCGACACGACGGAACGCATATTGGAGAACAATGCCATAATAGTTGGAAAAATTCTATTTTTTCCATATTTATTGCTGATTTATTTTATATGCATGTTGTGTGTGCTTGAAAATTCCTCATTTTCAATTTACTATGTGGGAGAGGGACATTTTAATTAATTCCCGCGGCCTCCATTACAATTTGACGTGTGATGCAACAAACTTGCGTGTCGACTCTGAGTGCCTTCCTCACTGCGGATGAGTTTGTTTGCGGATCACTAGGTCAAATAATAGTTATAGGAAATTATCTAGGAGAGTGTGTACTTCCACAGCGGTAAGACACATAATCCGAAATAATTCCCTTCGTATCGTGTAATGGTGCACACTTAGATACAAATAAAAGGGTATCCTCCCCATCAGAGTCACTGCTTTTATTTGTAGGGACAAAGAGAAACCAACTATTAATTTTATTTGTCAAAAAGTAAGGTTGACAAGATAATAAAATTAATGGGTTAAACCTCCTCTTACAAATGTAGAATTCGTATACGTCCACACAACGTGGCATGCGATATTCTCGGTGTTTGAGGTGTTGGTTGATTTCGAAATTTTATTGTTTGAGGAATCAATAATTTTTATTGTAATCTACAGTAATAATAAGCATGTTGTGTGTGCTTGATAATTCCTCATTGTCAATTTACTAAGTGGGAGAGGGACATTTTAATTATTTCCCGCGGCCTCCATTACAATTTGATGTGTGATGCAACAAACTTGCATGTCGGCTCTGAGTGCCTTCCTCCCCGCGGATGGGTTTGTTTGCGGATCACTAGGTCAAATAATTGTTATAGGAAATTATCTAGGAGCGTGTGTACTTCCACAGCGGTAAGGCACATAATCCGAAATAATTCCCTTAGTACCGTGTAATGGTGCACACTTAGATGCAAATAAAAAGTATCCTCCCCATCGGAGTCACTGCTTTTATTTGTAGGGATAAAGAGGAACCAACTATTAATTTTATTTGTCAAAAAGTAAGGTTGACAAGATAATAAAATTAATGGGTAAAACCTCCTCTTACAAATGTAGAATTCCTATACGTCCACACAGCGTGGCATGCGATATTCTCGGTGTTTTGAGGTGTTGGATGATTTCGGAATTTTATTATTTTGAGGAATCAATAAGATTTGAAATCTAATATTTTGATCATTGTGATTCTTAGGATTTTCAAAATTGACTTTCAGTCCACTTACTATGATACTAAAGGAAATAAACTTATTGTACCCAAATAATATTGATTGGAAAAGAATCTAGATGTTGTCTTATCTGCTAAGAAGTACAAGTATACACTCTTCAAAGAGTGTCCTCAAGCCATGGTTGCTCAAAAAGTTTTCTACTTCTAAGCCGAAAGGCAAGAAGAAGGAGAAACAAGGTGGAGCAAAGATGGTGGGAGGATCTCAGGGAAGAGTGAAGAAGCCGAAAGGCAAGTACTTCACTTGCAAGCAGGATGGACATTGGAAGAAGGACTGTCCCAATCCAAAACAGAACAAAGGTATATCTTTTGGACTAGTCATTGAAACATGATTAGCGGTGATATCTACCGGCACCTGGTGAGTTGATACGGGAGCCACTAATCATGTCTGCAACAATTTGCAGGGGTCCAGGAAACCCGATGACTAGCTAAAGGGGAGATTACCATTTACTTGGGCAATGCCATGATGGTAGCGGCTATTACAGTGGGAGAAGTTTTATTTATCTCTTGAGAATAATAAAACTTTGGTTCTGGAAAATTCCCTTTATGTACCTTTATTTAGAGAGAATTTAGTTACAGTTTATAAATTATTATGGATGGATATTCTATTTCTTTTAATGACAAAGTTGTTATAAAAGGAATAGAGAGAATATCTATTCAGGTACATTGAAAGAAAATTTGAACCAAAACCTCCCACGATGCAAATTGAAGTTAATAACTCATCTTCTAATTCCAATAAGAGAAAAGAACCTTCGAAGATGAACCAAACATATCTTTGACTTCTTAGGCTTGGTCACATTAACCTAAGCAGAATTCAAAGGTTGAAAGATGATGGACCTTTGGGTTCATTAGTTGTGGAGGATCTCCCAACCTACGAATCTTGCTTGGAGGGTAAGATGACCAAGAGGCCTTTTTAAGGCCAAGGGGTATAGATACAAAGATGTGTTGGAGATGGTTCATTCTGATTTGTGTGGTCCTATGGCTATCTAGGCAAGAGGTAATCTTGAATATTTCGTCTCTTTTGTAGATGATTATTCAAGATATGGATGACACTACGATCTGATCGTGGTGGTGAGAACGTCTTGGGAGAGTTTAGGAACTATTTATCAGAGGTTGTGATTCAATCCCAATTGACTGCACCTGGCACACCCCAGCAGAACGGTGTAGCAGAGCGAAGGAATAGGCCTCTTATGGAGATGATTAGATCGATGATGAGTTATTCTGACTTGTTTTATAGTCCTAGAGATCAGAGGGTGATCGTTAACACGAATGCCAGATTTCTAGAGGAAGACTATGTGATGAGCCACAAGCCCAAGAGTAAAATTGTTCTGGAGGAGTTAAAAGGGGAAGTCACTTCTTTAGTACCACCGATACAAGAGGATATACCACATGTCACTGCACCGCGTGTCATAGAGGATACACAGATGATACCTCGTCGTAGTGGGAGGGTTCTGAGACAGCCTCTTAGATTCATGTTCTTGGGTGAATCTTTTGATTTGGTCCCTAGCAAACATGAACCTGATCCCTAGACATACGACGAGGCAATCCAAGATATAAATACAACATCTTGGCAAAGTGCAATGAATACTGAGATTGAATCTATGAATTCAAGTCAGGTCTGGGAGCTCTTGTGCATTGCAGCTCATATGGATTATGATGTGTGGCAGATGGATGTCAAGACAGCTTTCCTTAATGGAAGTCTTGAGGAAAACATCTATATGAAGCAACCAGAGGGATTCATTTCTAAGGGCAAAGAGCGTATTGTATGTTAGCTTAATCGGTCCGTTTATGGACTGAAGCAAGCTTTGAGGCCTTGGAACATCCGCTTTGATGAGGTAAATCCAGACTTATGGATTTATTCAAAGTACGGATGAGTCTTGTGTATACAAGAGATGTGACGGAAACGTAGTGGTATTTCTTGTACTATACGTAGATGACATTTTGGCAGTTGACAACAATATCAGAGTGTTATCAGACGTAAGGGTATGGTTGTCCAAACAGTTTTGAAGGACTTGGGAGAAGTGGGACACATCCTTGGGATCAAGGTTAGTGTCCTAATCCCAAGCTTCATACATAGACACAATCTTGATCGTTTTAGCATGCATAACTCCAAGAAAGGTTTTCTACCATTTTGGCATAGAGTACCTTTATCTAAAGAGATGTGTCCCAACATCAAAGAAGATAGAGGAGATGAAGGCGGTTCCTTATGCTTCGGCAGTAAGAAGCCTCATGTATGCGATGCTCTGTACTATATTAGATATCTGCTTTGCTATGGGCATGGTCAGCAGATATCAGAGTAATCCAGGACAGGGACATTGGACTGCGGTAAAGCATATATTGTAGTACCTGAGAAGGACTAGGGATTATATGCAAGTTTATCAGTGCACTAATTACCTCAGGTTGCATGGATTACGATTTCCAATCATATAGGGATAACAGTAAGTCTACCTCAGGTTTTGTGTTTACTTTTGGAGGTGGAGTCATAGTATGGAGGAGTGTCAAGCAGAAATGCGTGGCGGACTCCACCATGGAAGTTGAGTATGTGGCGCCTCGAGGCCTAAAGAAGCCGGTGGCTCAGAACTTTCTGATGGACTTGGATGTGATTCGGTTTGCCCGTAACTATCACAATTTATTGTGATAATAATGGTGCAAAGCAGCAACTCAAGGAACCACGAGAAGGCCAGTAAACACATAGAGTGCAAGTACCAAGAAATCAGAAGGAGGTAGAGATCAGATTACATCAGAGATAACTCTGCAAGATTCTTTTCACTAAGGCCCTTCCGGGCGAGAGAGATTTGTAGCATGTGGAAGCGAAGGGGAACTGGACAAGTATTGGACAAAGCATAAGAACAACATAGTCTTTTAGTATAAGTAGGAGATTGTTGGGATGTATACTAAAAGCCTATCTCTTTGGTATGAATATTTTATTTTGAAATAAGAATCACATGATCATTGTTTGCACTTTATATTTATATATTTGCATATTGTCTAATACTTTATATTGTAGATAACATGGTGCATTGGTGTGGCACAGAAGATCATGTTATCAGTCCCATGTAGAGTATAAGTAGAGGCTCACAACCAAGATGGTTTTGGACAAACCATTGGCATGGTTGTAGTGTAGCTTGGTATTGTTTTATCTTGAACATAGAGTTACACTAGTACACTTAGGTGTATTGAGCAGGACCGATATAGAGGTGATTCAATTTATTGCTGACTGCATAATTGAATCGGACCTCGGATATTATGTTGTACATGCTCTTAATCCTGATATAATAACGGGCACATGTACATAATATTTATTTCTTTGATTTATTAGAGGGTGAGATTTCTATGGATTAAATCAATATACCCGGTAAGTTGGGGAATGATATTATTTACATGGTGTGTCGTTGATTATAGGAGGAATCCGTGTCCTATGTATTAGGTTGATGATGTCCTCTTGAGGAGCTCATAAGGTTCTTCATTTAAACCCTGCAGGTTGACTTAGTCAACATGATGATAAGGTTGAGTGGTACTACTCGAGGAGTTAGATGTTAATTAATTGATGGTCAGTAAATCAATTAATTGACGGATATTCGATATCTTAAACACGGAGAGATGGATGTACAAATAATATATGGAGCCCATATTAATTTATGGGGTTGGTGAGGTAATTCAATGATGATCCTCTAGTGGAATGGAACATCATTGATGGATCAAGTTTGTGTGGTTACGATCCATCGGGTGGCCAACATCCAACTCCTCCTCATGGTCCCTATCGTAGCCTAATATAAACCTCATGAAGTCTAGATCAAATAATGGAAAACAAATCTCTAGATCTGACGGTTGGGATTAAATCCCTAGAACCGACGGTGGAGATTAAATCTCTAGATCCGACGGTTGGGATTAAAACCCTAGAATCGACGGTTGAGATTAAATCTCTAGATCCGACGGTTGGGATTAAATCCCTAGAATCGACGGTTGAGATTAAATCTCTAGATCTGACGCCTGAGTTTAAAACCCTAGAACCGACGGTGGAGATTAAACCAAGGCCTAAACCTAACTCTCTATATATGGGAGATTGGGTTGGGCGGTAACTAAGTTTTTGGTTGGATGATGGATGGTTTAGGGGATTTGGGTTTGCTTCCTTTGGAGGCAAGAAACCCTAGTTGGTTTAGAATTTTTGGGAGGCTAGGGTTTGGGAGCAAAGGTGGGCGGCAACAAGTGGAAGATGTTCTTCTTCTTCTTCCTAAGGCATGGCCGGTCCCTTCCTTCTACCCTCTACCTTGGTCGGTCCACACTCTATCCTTCTTCCCCTCTTCCATGGCCGGCACATAGAAGATGGTTTTCAAAGAGATTAGGGTTTTTCCTTTCCTTTGGTTGGGCGGCAAGAAATCCTAGGTTAGGGTTTGGTTGGGCGGCTAGGGTTTGGAAATTGGAGTGGGCGCCAACTATAGGAGAGGTTCTCTTCTTCTTCCTAAGGTGTTGCCGAGACCTATCTCTATTTCCTCTACCTTGGTCGGCGCTCAACTCATTCCTCTTCTCCTCTTTATTTCATCTTGGCCGGCGGCACTAGAAGCTAGGGTTTGTCCCTAGTTTGGTTCCTTGGTGGTTTCGATTTTCTTCTCTCTATTCTTGGGGCCGGCGGCATCAATCCTTTGTGGATTGGTGGTTGGCTCAAGCAAGAAGGGAAAGAGAGTTCTTCTTTCTTTGGATTGAAGAAGATCTAGGAAGCTTCAACTTGTGGAGGATCTTCGCCCACACGAAGTCTACAAGGAGGTTAGGACATACGATAGAAGATCAAGAGGTATACAAGTTTTACAAATTTTATTATTGTTCTTTGCATGTTCTTATTGATATGCTAGCTTATGTTCTTTATGTTAGTATGTGTTGATTAAACTAGTTTACATTTGTATGTATTTGTATAATCATGGACACCGAATAAGAAACACAAAAACCGGCTATCCGTCCGTCGTCTCTTCCGCGGCTAATCAACTAGAAGAGTTTGGTTGCTTGAACAACTAGTTTGTTTAAGCAATCGCTCGAGTCGTTGGCACGACGACGAATTGGTTGTGCTAAGGAAACTCATCCCATCCGGATTAGTTTTCATTAGTGAAAATTTTAAAAAAGGGTACATGGGAACCGATGAGCATTCCGAGGAATAGCACGATGCCAACAGTTTTAATGTCTTTTGCATTATCCATTCCAAATGTTTTAATTAATTCTCTTGCTTACTTGTTTTGGTATATATAATTATTGTTGGATTGAGTGGATCGCTAGAGGGGGTGAATAGCGATAAAATTTTTCGTACGAATTCGTTAAGTAGACAATTAAATGCAGCGGAAAGATAAATAACAAATAAAAATGACAAATGGATTTTTTACTTGGTTCATAGCCTTCGGCTACTACTCCAAGGCCCTAGTGGTCCTTGACTATGCACGGAGAGAAAAACACTAAATGAACTCCTCCTCGTTAGAGGTAGGAGTTAGACGAATACAAAAAAATCAAAAAGCTTGAGGTAAAGGGAGACTCCCTTTCTCCTCATTACAATAAAAACTCCGAGACAATAATATAGAAATGACAAAATGAATTGAATCTTATACTGACAGAAAATAATAAAGAAATAAACCTAGAGTGTCGGAGAGGTAGCACTTCGTTGTCGGAGAGTTGTAGCTTTGCGGAGGCTTTTTAGAAGCTTAGAATTGATGAAAAACCCTAAGAGAGGCCCTCCTTCTATAGCCTTTGAGCCCCTTTTCGAGAGGAACTTCAGCTAATAAGATTTGAGCACCACCCCCCTTGAAATGAGGTGTTACGCCTTGACTCCTCGATGTTGATCCTTGACCATCAGTCGACTAATGACCATCATCATTCGACTGATGTCACCATCTGTCGAATGCTGACTCCAGGCAGTCGACTGATGGACGACAGTCGAGTCCTCCAAGCTGGCAGTCAACTGATGCTAGCTGCAAGGCAAAGTTAGCTTAACAAAAACATTATTTCAACAGCCTTCGACCATTCGATCTTGACCTAGACAACCTATAGGATGTCTTTGGTCGGATCTATGCTTAAGATCATCCCCGTAAGGAGGATACAACCTCACTTACTCTCGCACACACACGAGCTTACCTCGATACTTACTGTGTCGCTTCCGGCCTTCCACTCGATTCCTTCGGCTCCCTCCAAAGCCACTCGAGTGTCGCCCGATCACCGCGGCTTCCTCCGGGTGTTGCTAGCCTTCAATTCCAGCATTGGCACTTTTCTGCACAATCGATTTAGCTCGTGAAATAACAATATAAGCTTAACATTGTATCGTTTGCTATAATCAAAACTTAGGTTCGACTTAGGTGCCTACTACACTAACAATCTCCCCCTTTTTGATCTATGGCAAACCCACATGCAAAGTCAAGAAAACAGCATGCATGAAGAATAATAATGTGCATCAGAAACAATAATAATAAAGATTAAGTAGGAGTAGTAAGGATTTTCTTCAAGTACTCCCCCTTGGGGAAACCTCCCCCTTGACCGAGAGTGAGCCTTGAAAGAAGACCTTAATCGTCCCCCTTGATGGTTGCTATTTAGGAAGAGTTTAAGTGATTAATTAAAGTTGGCCTTAGTGAAACGTTTAAGTTAAGAGGACTTCTTAACTTGGTCGTTTCTCCCCCTTTCTTAAGTAAATCATTAACATTTAGCCATAGTGTTAAAAATATGTTTACCGTTTTGCCATAGTATTAAAAATAAGTTTAAGTTAAGAATTCTCTTATCATGGCCTTTATTTCCTTTTCGTTAACTCAAACAAGTTAAGTAAATTTTCAAAACATAAAGTTAAGTAAACATTTACTTAACTTTTGGCCATGTGAATAGAGTTAAATTATCAAAAATTTTGATCCCTTAACTTTGGCCTTTTCTCCCCCTTTTGCCATATATCGAAAAGAGTGGGGTTGTGTGAAAAACAAATATGGTTAATATATATGATTATACCCCATGGTTCATGGCGATGCACTAGCTCTACATCTGGAACCAGGAGTAAGGTCCTAACATCTCACGCCCATCTATGTGGCTAAGTACACAAACACATTAGTCCTATGTGTTGTGAGATGTATTGGCTCCTTAAATCTATAGGTGCATGATATCTAAGGTATTTCCTATGCTAGTTACATAAAAATGAAAAGTCAGAAATAGTAGTAAGAAAATATAATTTGTAAGTTCCTATTCTACTATGCACATGCCCAATTTTTGTCTTAATAGACTAAATTCGGCTTCGGGTAGGGGTTTAGTAAATAAGTCTGCCAAGTTGGACTTCAATTCGACGTATTCGAGTTGTATGGCTCCGTTGGCCACATGTTCTCGAATGAAATGATCTTTGACCTCTATATGTTTGGTCATAGAATTAGATATCGGATTCTTAGATTGGTTAATTGAGCTAATGTTATCTACGTGGAGTTTAGTGTTTGTAAAATCTAACTTAAAGTCTCGGAGAGTGTGCTTCATCCAAAGAAGCTAAGTAACACACTCACCCATCGCGATGTATTCGGCTTCGGTGGTAGATAAGGCAACACAGTGTTGCTTCCTACTACACCAACTCACTAGACTCGAGCCGAGAAGTTGATAACAACCACTCATACTCTTTATACCGAGCTTACTACCGACATAGTCTGAATCGGAGTAGCCGGTAAGTTCGAACTCGATAGATCTAGGGTACCAAATACCGATATTAAGTGTACCCTTTAGATATCTAAGGATATGCTTGACTAGAGTTAGCTGAGACTCCTTGGCATAGGTTTGGAATCTCGCGAACATACTTACTGCAAATAAGTTATAAGGTCAGCTCGCAGTTAAGTAAAGGAGACTCCCTATTATGCTCTTATAGTATTTTAAATCAATTGAATTTCCGATTATATCTTCTTCTATATTCACATTAGTTGCCATTGGGGTATTAATAATTTTAGCGTCTTGCATTCCAAAGCGTTTAATTAATTCCCTAGTATATTTGTGTTGATATAGGTATATTTCATCTTTAGTTTGTTTAATTTGTAGACCTAAGAAGAAACTTAACTCACCTACTAAATTCATTTCAAATTCACTTTCCATAAGTGAAATGAATTCATTCAGTAGGATCGAGTTGGTGGTTCCGAAGATGATATCATCTACGTAGATTTGTGCTATGAATATGTCGTTACCTAGGGTTTTTACGAAAGGGGTTGGGTCAACTACACCTTGGTTAAATCCTTTGGACTTAAGATAAACCAAAAGCCTCTCGTACCAAGCTCAAGGAGCTTGTTTAAGTCCATAGAGAGTTTTCTTTAACCTAAGGACATGGTCGGGTTTATCTAGACTTTCGAAACGGGGGGGGGGGGGGGGGGGAAAAACATAAACCTTTTATTTAATGTATCCATTCAAGAATGCTGACTTTACATCCATTTGAAACAACTTAAATCCTCGATGTGTAGCATATGCTAATAACATTCGAATAGACTCTAACCTTGCTACTGGGGCATAGGTCTCATCGTAATCTAAACCTTCGAGTTGACTAAACCCTTTAGCGACTAGTCTAGCTTTATTTCTAACTACTTCACCTTTATCATCAAGTTTATTTCTAAACACCCACCTTGTTCCAACAATTGTTTTATCTTTAGGTGGTGGTACTAATTCCCATACTTCGTTCCTAGTGAATTGAGTCAGCTCTTCTTGCATTGCAATAATCCAATCGGGATCAAGAAGAGCTTGGTCAATAGTTTTGGGTTCAATTTTGGAAATCAAGGAGATTTGACTAAGGTTTCTTTATGAGCCTCTAGTTCGAACTCCTAGGCTTGGATCACCTATCACTTGGTTGATAGGAGGATTCGTTTGAGTCCTAGTTTTGTTTGGGTTTGGGTCATCTACCACTTGATCAATAGGATGACTCATTTGAGTCCTAGTTTGGTTAGAGTCATCTACCATTTGGTCAATAGAATTACTTGGTTGACTAAGGTTAGGATTAATACTAGACTTGATATCCGGATCGGAGTTAAGTCTGGTATGAATCAGCTCACTAATTGGGTTTGTCGGGGTTTTGTAGGTTCATGTCCTTCATCAAACACTACATTGATAGTCTCCTCGACTCTAAGGATGTCATGGTTATATACTCAATAAGGTCGACTTGTAGTCGAGTGTCCTAGAAAGATTTCGATCACGGTTTTGGATGTAAATTTCCCTAGGTAATCCTTAGTGTTTAGGATATATACCTTACACCCAAATACCCTAAAGTACTTGATGTTAGGTATTTTATTGTGATAAATCTCGTATGAGGTCTTAAGGTGCCTCTTTACCATAAGGATCCTATTTTGGACATAGCATGCCGTACTCACAGCTTCTGCCCAAAACCTATCGGGTATGTTATACTCGTTTAACATTATCCTAGCGACTTCTTGTAGGGTTCTATTTTTACGTTCTACTAGGCCATTCTGTTGTGGGGTTCTAGGCCAAGAGAACTCATGGTGGTATCCATTTAGGTTACAAAATTTTGTAAACCTATGGTTCTCGAATTCACCACCATGATAAGTCCTAAGTCTTTTGATCTTAAGGTTTTGTTGATTTTCTTTTAGTTCAAATAGGTTGATTAATTAATCTAGGCTATCACTTTTGTGTTTGATGAACCTATCCCAAGTAGATCTAGAATAGTCATCAATTATGACAAAGCAGAATTTACTCCCATTAAGTGACTTAGCTCCGTGTGAATCAAATAGATCCATGTGTAGGAGATCAAGAACACTTTTGGTTCGTTCTTGATTAGTTAGTTGATGTTGTCCTAGATTGTTTACCTTGTTGACAAGCATTGTATATTTTATTATCCAAGTTATTGAGGTTAGGCAAACCTCTGACTAAGTCACTCTGACTCATCTTGTGGATGAGTCTTGGGTGTGAGTGACCGAGTCGTCGATGCCACAACCATGATTCCTCTTGCCATGTCATAAGACACTTGGTTGAGGAGTTAGTTAAATTAATTGTATAAATATTATTATTTCTGGTTCCCTTAAGGATTGTTTTAGAAGTTTCATTTGTATTAATTACACATTCATTTTCTAGAAATATGACCTTATAGTTATTATCATACAATTGGCTTACACTAAGTAAATTATATTGAAAATTTTCTACGAATAAGACATTTTGAATAATAAAGTTAGAGTTGAGCTCAATATCACCTGATCCGATGATTTTGAGCTTGTCGTTGTTTCCGAAGGCTACCGATCCTTGTCATTTGAATCGAAGCTTCGAAAACTTGAGTTGATCCCCGGTCATTTGTCGGGAGCAACCAATGTCCAACATCAATTGATCCTACACGCAAGATAGTTGGATCTGATATTGGATTTATTAAAGATTGGTTGAAGATTATTAACCTAAATCATCTCACCCATGTCTACATGATCAATCATGTTAATCTTATATGTTCTTGTGAGATGACTTCCAATTTTACTTGATTTAAATTTAATGATTTGAACACTCGTCAACCTTGCGTTAGATTTGGATTTGACCTTAGGCTCATCAAGTCACCTTTTCAAGATCATGGCGAGGCACAGAGGCCTTCTTTGATCGAAAAAATGACCACTTCCTTAGACAAAGCCATTTTCAAGAAAATAGAGACTTGACTTACCTTAGACCACTTCCTGGTCTAACTAGTCTAGGATACGGCGAGGTAGCTTCAGCTAGTTCCGCTCGGTCAAGTGCACCGAATTAGATACGCCTTATCTAGCCCGAATACGCAAGACTCCGCTTTCCTAGTGTAATATAATCTCGCCGTGTCCTGGTACTATGTTACCAAGTATTGAAGAGTTATAGTCCTATCTAACCATTCTAAAAAGAAAAATAAATAACTAACCTAAGCATGCAATTTCTAAGTTAAAACACAAACAAGTTTTGTAC
This sequence comes from Wurfbainia villosa, assembly GCA_025175895.1. Lineage (NCBI taxonomy): Eukaryota > Viridiplantae > Streptophyta > Magnoliopsida > Zingiberales > Zingiberaceae > Wurfbainia > Wurfbainia villosa. The sequence continues at coordinate 34,156,550 of CM045995.1, forward strand.
TGGCTCTACCTGGACCGTTGAATCGGTTCGGTCTCTCCACATAGTGGATTTAGTCCTTGGTAACCTAGTACTGGTTCGACCCTATGTTTGAAATCAAAGCGGTCTTAGGGACCCATGCTTGGACACGTTTTTTATATCGACTTACAATCGACATATTTGACTTGTTGGTCATATTTGAGCTAAACCCTAGTCCGACCTTGTTGTACACGGCCCTTTGCGATCCAAGTAGGAGGTCAAGTCCTTTGGATCCCAAAGTAAACCTTTCCAACGTGTTCCTAAGATCTTCGACTTGATTCTTCAAGAGTGAGTTTTCATCTTCGAGCTTTTCAACCCGAGTTGAGTCCTCTCGAACTCGACTAGTCGAAGAGGTTAGGGAGACCTCGTGTTTGAGGAGTTTAACTTCCTCAACTAGGGTCTCGACCTTGGACTCGGACTTAGCTAATTTCCTAGGTAAGAATTTAATTGAACTATAAAGCATACTAATAAGGGATCAACTTAACTTGAGTGTATCTTTTGAACCGGATGCGTATCCGTGGCTTGTCTTGAATAGCACTTCGCAGTCCGATTCATCTTCGGTTTCAGATTCGTATTCTGGTTCCGACTCCATCTCCGATTCAATCGGTTTAGCCATGAGGACGCGATCATCGTCTTCTTCCTCGGACACTTCTTCCCATGTAGCGTTGAGTGCCTTTTTGTTTTTCGTTCCTTTGCTCTTGACCTTTGGAGATTCAAACTTTATGTCTCCAAACCTGTTGCATTCATAACACCTAATATTAGAACTTTTAGGCTTACCTTCGTTGGGTCGAGTGACGGTTCACTTTCGGCCCTTGACTATCCTCTGAACTAGGTTGACTAGTTCGGCCTCCATTTCCGGGTAGACCTCCGAATCGGACTCATCTTCTTCTTCCTTCGGGGGTGGCTTGCTCGCGGTTTTCTTCCTCGAACCTGCAAAAAGTGTTATACCTTTCTTGGGTTCCGAGTTAGACTGCTGATGAAGTTCAAAATCAGAAAATAGTTCATCTAACCTAAGTTTCAAAAGATCCTTGGAGACCTTGTAGGCATCGACCATGGATGCCCACAAGATAGTCCTAGGAAATGAGTTAATAACAAACCTAATAAGATAACGATTTTTGACCTTTTGTTCGATCGCGTGTAGGTTTTTGACTATGTCTTGAACGTTGGCGTGAAGTTGCGTCGCCATCTCGTGTTCCTGCATTTTTAGGTTATATAACTTATTGAACAAAAGATCGCGCTTACATACCTTGGCTTCATCGGTCCCTTCATGTAGCTCCACTAGCTTTGTCCAAAGGTCCTTTGCACTGATGAAGAGGCAAACACGATTAAGCTCCTCCTTGGACAAGCCGCATTGGAGGATTTGAGTTGCCTTGGCGTTGGCTTTGACTTGTCTTTTTGTCTTATTGGTCCATTGGTCAGAATCGAAGGATTCACCCCCTTCGTTAGTCGGAAGTGTGAATCCTGTTTAGATTATGATCCACATCTCGATTTGGTTTTAAGAAAGTATTCCATCCGACCCTTCCAATAACGGAATTCATCTCCGTTGTAAAACGGAGGTCGGACGGTGCTAAAACCCTAGAGATGGGACATTTAAACAAAAAAAGACAAAATAATGAAGCGGAAAAAATAACCTAAAACCACAAACAACGGAAATGTCCCAAGTCTCGCGTCTTGGATTAGTAGTGCGGGAGAAAAAAGAATACACAAATGAGAAAGGAAAAAAAATCAAAATAAACAGAAAATAAATCAAAAGAAAATTCGTAGAAAGCTAGATTGGTGGTTTCACCAAATCTTAGCACCCCCGGCTCTGATACCAATTGTTGGATCGAGTGGATCGCTAGAGGGGGGGGGGTGAATAGCGATAAAAATTTTCGTATGAATTCGTTGAGTAGACAATTAAACGCAGTGGAAAGATAAATGACAAATAAACACAACAAATAGATTTTTTACTTGGTTCGTAGCCTTCGGCTACAACTCCAAGGCCCTAGTGGTCCTTGACCATGCACGGAGGGCAAAACACTAAATGAACTCCTCCTTGTTGGAGTTAGGAGTTAGACGAATACAAAAAATCACAAAGCTTGAGGTAGAGGGACACTCCCCCTCTCCTCGTTACGATAAAAACTCCGAGACAATAATATAGAAAAGACAAAATGAATTGAAGCTTATAGCGACGAAAAAGAATAAACAAATAATCCTAGAGCGTCGGAGAGCTAGCACTTCGTTGTCGGAGAGTTATAGCTTTGCGGAGGCTTTTGGAAGCTTAGAATTGATGAAAAACCCTAGAAGAGACACTCCTTTTATAGCCTTTGAGCCCCTTTTTGAGAGGAACTTCAGCCAATAAGATTTGAGCACCACCTCCCTTGAAAAGAGGTGATAAGCCTTGACTCCTCGAAGTTGATCCTTGACCATAAGTCGACTGATGGCAACATCAGTCGAATGCTGACAGCAGGTAGTCGACTGATGGACGACAGTCGAGTCCTCCAAGCTGGCAGTCGACTGATGCTTGTTGCAAGGTAAAGTTAGCTTAACAAAACTATTATTTCGACGGCCTCTGACCGTCCGATCTCGACCTAGACCACCTATAGGATGTCTTTGGTCGGATCTACACTTAAGATCATCCCCGTAAGGAGGATACGACCTCACTTACTCTCGCACATACATGAGCTTACCTTGATACGTACTGTGTCGCTTTTGCTTTTGGTCTTCCACTCGATTCCTTCGGCTCCCTCCGAAGTCACCCGAGTGTCGCCCAACCACCGCGGCATCCTCCGGGTGTCACTAGACTTCAGCTCCAGCATTGACACTTTTCTGCACACTAGATTTAGCTCGTGAGATAACAATATAAGCTTAACTTTGTATCATTTTCTATAATCAAAACTCTGGTTCGACTTAGGTGCCTACTGCACCAACAATTACCGTCTCTTATTTGTTTTATTTGTAAACCTATGAAAAAATTTAGCTCACTTACTAAACTCATTTCGAATTCTTGTTTCATAAGGTTTACAAATTCTTTTAAGAAATTTTAATGTGTTGATCCAAATACTATATCAACTACCTATTTTTGAGCAATAAAGATGTCTTGGTTCAAAGTTTTTACGAAAAGAGATGAGAGATGAGTCAATTTGACCTTGTCTGAACACTTTAGAGATTAAGTATGAAGATAATCTCTCATTCCAGGCTCTAGGATACAAGGCCTTTTTTAATTAGGTATTCTAATCTCTAAAAATCGGGAGATTGACTTACATATACTTCTTCTTTTATTACTCCATTTAAAAAAGCATATTTGACATCCATTTGGTATAACTTGAATCCTTTATGAAAGGTTTTTGACTCGGAACTGAAGCTCTTATTCCACATGAAGGTGGAGAAATTTCACTTCCCACTTCATCTCGGTCGCTTGTTCATGGCGATCCCATCGATGTCCCCGGATTAAAAAAAATTTAATCCTAGACAAAAGGGATTACCCAAGCAACCATGTCATCGTCGTGCTATTCGATTAGAGTAGTCACTTGAACAAACTTGTTGTTCAAGTAACCAACCTTTATTCTACAAATAGCCACGGAATAGACGATGTACGGATCGCCGACTTTTGTGTTTATGTTCGGGGTCCAAGTTATATTAGGCACATACATAAAGTAAACAACCACATACAACATGCATATAATTGAAAAAAAATTATAGACATAATACAAAAGAACACTAATCAAAATAAACAAGATTATACCTCTTGTTATACCTCTTGATCTTCTATTGTATGTCCTTCCTCCTTTTGGACGTCGTGTGGGCGAAGATCGTCCAAAAGTCGAAGCCTCCTATACCACCAATCTTCCTTTCCTTGTTCACTCCGAACAAAGGAAGATCATAAAATAAAACTCTTCTTCCTTTCTAGAACCGGCCACCAAGTCAATAGACTCAATGTTGCCGCCGGCCAAGGAAGAGAACATGGAGTATGGGAACCGACCAAAGGAGAATCAATGAGAGCATGGGCACCGGCCAACACTTGGAGAAGAGAAAAGAAACCAACCCTTCTCCTAGTAGCCGCCAAAAACCCTAACCCTAGCTCTCCTAATTGCCGGCCAAAGAAGAGGGGAAGAAGGATAGGTTGTGCACCTGCCAAAACAAAGGGAAGAAGGATAGGTTGCAGGCAACACCTTAGGAAGAAGATAAAAGCAACTTCTCCTCTTGTTGTCGCCTACTCCAACACCAAAAACCCTAGCCGCCCAAACACAATCCTAACCTAATTAGGATTCCTTGCCGCCCAAGGGAAGCAAACCCTAATCCCCTTTCATCAAGTTGCCGGCCACCCCCTTAAGGCTTATTTATAGGTTTAGGGATAAGCCTTGTTTTAATCTCCACCATTGGTTCTAGGGATTTAATCTCAACCGTCGGATCTAGAGAATTAATCTCAACCATCGGATCTAGAGATTTAATCTCTACCTTTGGATCTAGAGATTTGTTTTCATCCATTAGATCTAGGCTTCATGAGGTATTAATAGGCTACAATAGGGACCATGTGGAGGAGTTGGATCTTTGCCACCCAATCGATCAAGCCCACATAATGTCCGATCCATTAATGATTATCCATTCCACTAGAGGATTATCATTGATCTACCTCACCAACCCCCATAAATTAATATGGGCTCCATAAATTATTTGTACATTTTTTCCCCGTGTTTAAGATCTCGAATGTCTGTCGATTAATTAATTTACTGACCATTAATTAATCAACATCTAACTCCATGAGTAGTACCACTCAACCTTTTCATCATGCCGGACAAACTCCACCTTCAGGGTTTACATGATGAACCTTATGAGCTCTTCAAGGGGACATCATCATCTTAATATATTGGACACGGTTTGCTCCTATAATCAATGGCACACCATATAAATAATATTATTTCCCAACTTACAGAGCCATATCGATTTAATCTATAAATCTCGCGCATTGGTAAATCAAAGAAATAAATACTAAGTATATGTGTCCGTTATTATATCAGGATTAAGAGCATGTACAATATAATATCTGAGGTCCGATTCGATTATGTAGTCAGCAATAAATCGAATCACCTCTAAGTCGGTCCTGCTCAATACACACAAAGTGCACTAGTGTGAATCTATGGTCAAGACAAACCAATACCAAATCACACTACAACCATACTAATGGTTTTTGTCCAAAGTCATCTCAGTTGTGAGCCTTTACTTATACTTTACAAGGAGCCGATAACATGATCTCCCATGTGACACCACACACCATGTTATCTACAATGTAATGTATTAGATAATATGCATCATCATAAATATGCAAATAATGATCATGTGATTCTTATTTCAAAAATAAAGATGTTCATACAAAAGATAGACTTTTCAGTATACATCCTAATAATCTCCCACTTATACTAAAAGACTATGTTGTCCTCATACTGCCATACATCTGATTCCCCTTCCCTTCACAAGCCTATCAAAGCTCTCGCTAGAAGGGCCTTAGTGAAAGGGTCTACCAGGTCATCCTCTAATGCAATCTAGGTGACAACAACTTCTACCTCCTTTATGATTTCTTGTATCAGGTGGTACTTGCGCTCTATATGTTTACTTGCCTTATGGGCTCGTGGTTCTTTCGAGTTTGCAACTGCACCATTATTATAACAATAAATTGTGATAGTTCTGGGCAAACCAGGAATCACATCCAAGTCCATCAGGAAGTTCCTGAGCCATACAGCTTCTTTGGCCGCCTCAGAGGCTACCACATACTCAGCTTCCATAGAGGAGTTCGCCACACATTTCTGCTTGACACTCCTACATACAATGGCTCCACCTCCTAAAGTAAACAAAAAACCTGAGGTAGACTTTCTGTTATCCCTATCTGATTGGAAGTCGGAATCTGTGTAACCCATAGGGAGTAATTGGTCTGCCTGGTAAACTAGCATATAATTCCTAGTCCTTCTCAGGTACTTCAATATATGCTTTACCATAGTCCAATGTCCCTGTCCTGGATTACTCTGATATCTGATGACCATGCCCATGGCAAAGCAGATATCTGGTCTCGTACATAACATCGCATATATGAGGATTCCTACTGCCGAAGCATAAGGAACTGCCTTCATCTCCTCTATCTCCTCAGACATTCTAGGACACATCTCTTTAGATAAAGGAACTCCATGCCTGAAAGGTAGAAAACCCTTCTTGGAGTTTTGCATGCTAAAATGATCTATAATGGTGTCTATGTATGAAGCTTGAGATAAGCATAGCATCCTTTTCCTGCGTTCCCTTATAACCTTGATCCTAAGGATGTGTCCTACTTCTCCCAAGTCCTTCATATCAAATTGTTTGGACAACCATACCCTTATGTGCGATAACACCTTGACATTGTTGCTAATTAACAAAATATCATCTACGTATAGTACAAGAAATACCACTACGTTTTCGTCACATCTCTTCTATACACAAGACTCATCCAAACTTTGAATAAATCCATAAGACTGGATTACCTCATCAAAGCGGATGTTCCAAGACCTCGAAGCTTGCTTCAATCCATAAATGGACCGATTAAGCTTACATACAAGATGCTCTTTTCCCTTTGCAATGAATCCCTCTGGTTGCTTCATATAGATGTTTTCCTCAAGACTTCCATTAAGGAAAGCTGTCTTGACATCCATCTGCCACACCTCATAATGCATATGAGAATCCGGAAAGACTTAAGCATGGCTACCGACGAAAAGGTCTCTTCATAATCGATACCCTCTTTCTGAGTAAACCCCTTCGCAACAAGCCTCACTTTGAAGGTATCAACCTTCCCGTCTATTCCTCTCTTTCTTTTCTAGATCCACTTGCATCAAATGGTTTTTACACCATCGAATAGTTCTACTAGCTCCCAGACTTGATTTGAATCCATAGATTCAATCTCAGCATTCATTGCACTTCGCCAAGATACTGCATCTTTATCTTGGATTGCCTCGTCATATGTCCAGGGATCAGGTTCATGTTCGCCAGGGACCAAATTAGAAGATTCTCATAAGAACATGAATCTATCAAGTTGTCTCACAACCCTCCCACTATGATGAGGTATCACCTGTGTATCCTCTATGACATGCGGTGCAGTGACTTGTGGTATATCCTCTTGTACCGGTGATACTGAAGAAGTGACTTCCCCTTTTATTTCCTCCAGAACAATCTTACTCATGGGCTTGTGGTCCATCACATAGTCTTCCTCTAGAAATCTGGTGTTCGTGTTGATGATCACCCTCTGATCTTTAGGACTATAAAACAAACCACCTTTCGTTCTTCTAGGATAGCCAACGAACATGCATACTTCTGTACGAGGTTCCAACTTACCATCATCTTCCTTTTGCACATGTACTTAACTCCCCCATATCCGAATATGTCTTTGACTAGGCTTTCGCCCAGTCCACAATTCTGTGGGAGTAGAAGGCACTGATTTAGATGGAACCAAGTTCAGAATGTACACCGGCGTATCTAGAGTATATCCCCAGAATGAATCTAGCAACTCAGAATAACTCATCATCGATCTAACCATCTCCATAAGAGTCCTATTCCTTCGCTCTGCTACACCATTCTGTTGGGGTGTGTTAGGTGTAGACAATTAGGAATGAATCCCAGGCTCTAATAAGTAATTCATAAACTCTTCTAAGAGGTACTCACCACCACGATCAGATCGTAGTGTCTTGATACTTTTACCTTGATGTTTCTCCACATCAGCCTTGAATTCTTTGAACTTGTCAAAGCATTCAGACTTGCGGCGCATTAAGTAAATGTATCCATATCTCGAATAATCGTCTATAAAAGAGATGAAATACTCAAAACCACCTCTAACCTGGATAGTCATAGGACCACACAAATCAAAATGAACAAATTCTAACACATCTTTAGCTCTATACCCCTTGGCCTTAAAAGGCCTCTTGGTCATTTTACCCTCTAAGCAAGATTCGCATGTTGGGAAATCTTCCACCACTAATGAACTCAGAGGTCCATCAGATATCAACCTTTGAATTCTGCTTAGATTAATATGACCAAGCCTAAGATGCCAAAGATATGCTTGATTCATCTTCAAAGGTTCTTTTCTCCTATTGGAATTAGACGATAAGTTTTTAACTTCTATTTGCATCGTGGGAGCTTTTGGTTCAAGTGTATATAAATTTCCTATCAATGTACCCGAACAGATAATCTCCCTATTCCTTTTTATAACAACTTTGTCATTAAAAAAATAGAATATCGATCCAAAAACAATTTAGAAACCAAAATTAAATTCTTTCTACATAAAGGAACATAAAGGCAATTCTTAAGAACCAAAACTTTATTTTTCTCAAAAGATAAATAAACATCTCCCACTACAACAGCCGCCACCTTCATGGCATTGCCCAAGTAAATGGGAATCTCCCCTTTAGCTAGTCGTCGGGTTTCCTGGAAACCCTGCAATCTACTTCAGACATGATCAGTGGCTCCCATACCTACATATCAGGTGCCGGTAGATAACATCACTTAACCATGTTTCAACGACTAGACCAAAGGATATACCTTTGTTCTGCTTCCAATTAGGACAATCCTTCTTCCAATGTCCATCGTGCTTACAAGTGAAGTACTTGCCTTTCGGCTGCTTCACTCCTCCCTGAGATCCTCCCACCAACTTTGCTCCACCTTGTTTCTTCTTCTTCTTGCCTTTCAGCTTAGAAGTAGAAACCTTCTGAGCAACCATGGCCTGAGCCTGAGCAAGCCTTTCTATCGACTAGAGAATGATATCGACCTGAGTTTTCCCATCGATCTTAGCTCCAAGGACTTCCAACTCATTCGTAGGCTTAGGAGGACACTCTTCGAATAGTACATATTTGTACTCCTCAGCAGTTAAGACAATGTCAAGATTCCTTTTTCCAATCAACATAATTATGTACAGTAAGTTTATTTTCCTTTACTATCTTAGCAAGTGGACTGAAAGTCATTTTTGAAAAAACATAAGAATCACATGTTGGTGCAGTAGGCACCTAAGTCGAACCTGAGTTTTGATTATAGCAAACGATACAACGTTAAGCTCATGTCGTTATCTCATGAGCTGAATCAAGTGTGTAAAAGATTGCTAAAGCTGGAGCTAAAGGCTAGCGACACTCGGAAGAAGCCGGGTGGTTGGGCGACACTCGAGTGACTTCGGAGGGAGCCGAAGGAATCGAGTGGATGGCCAGAAGCAAAAGCGACATGGTAAGTATCGAGGTAAGCTCGTGTGTGCGAGCGTAAGTGAGGTCGTATCCTCCTTATGGGGATGGTCTTAAGCGTAGATCCGACCAAAGACATCCCATCGATGGTCTAGGTCGAGATCGAACGGTCGAAGGCCGTCGAAATAATGTTTTCTTTGAGCTAACTTTGCCTTGTAGCTAGTATCAGTCGACTGCCAGCTTGGAGGACTCATCTTTGCCAAAGAGTCGAGCCTTAGGTCGACATTCGATCGATGTCGCCATCGATCGGTGATGGCCATCCGATCGATGGTCAATGATCAGCTTCGAGGAGTCAAAGTTTATCACCCCATTTCAAGGAGATTGGTGCTCAATTGTGATTGGCTAGGGTTCCTTTCGAAAAGGGGCTCAAAGGCTATAAAAGGAGGGCCAAACCTAGGGTTTCATCATCAATTCTAAGCTTCCAAAAGCCTCCGCAAAGCTACAACTTCTCCGACAACGAAGTGCTTCTTCTCCGACATCTAGGTTTATTTGTTTTCATTTTATTACGTCGCTTAGAGTTTTATTTCAGTTTAGTACTTTCATTTTCGGAGCTTTTATCGTAACGAGGAGAGGGGGAGTGTCCCTCTACCTCAAGCTTTGTGCTTTACTTGTATCGATTAAACTCCTACCTCTAACGGGGAGGAGTTCTTTAGTGTTTTTGCCCTCCGTACGTGGTCGAGGACCGCTAGGGCCTTGGAGTAGTAGCCGAAGGCTACGAACGAAGTAAAACTCCTTTGTCTCTTTTTTACTTTACATTTATATTTCCGCTGCAATTAATTATCTACTCGGTTTTTTATACGAACTCGAAAAAAAAAAGTTTTATCGCTATTCACCCCCGCCCCTCTAGCGATCCACTTCGATCTAACAATTGGTATCAGAGCCGGGGGTGCCAAGATTTGGTGAAACCACCAATCTAGCATTTCATAGATTTTTTATCTTTTTTTCTGTTTATTTCGAATTTAATTTGTTCGCTTAGTTTTTCTACCGCACTACTAATCCAAGACGCGAGTCTTGGTACTTTCTTGTGTGTTTTTGTCATTGCTAGTTTTTTGTCTACTTGTTTCTTTTGTTCTAATGGCCCATCTCGAGGGTTTTAGCACCGTCCGACCTCCGTTTTACAATGGAGATGACTTTCGTTATTGGAAGGGTCGGATGGAATGCTTTCTCAAAACCCAAATCGAGATGTGGATCATAATCCAAACGGTTTTCACACTTCCGACTAATGAAGTGGGTGACTCCTTGGATTATGATCAATGGACCATTGCGACAAAACGACAAGTCGAAGCCGACGCCAAGGAAATACAAATCCTCTAATGCGGCTTGTCCAAGGAGGAGTTAAATCGCGTCGGCCCCTTCATCAGCGCAAAGGACCTTTGGACAAAGCTAGTGGAGCTACACGAAGGGACCGATGAAGCCAAGGTATGTAAGCGTGATCTTCTATTCAATAAACTATATAACCTAAAAATGCAGGAACACGAGTCCGCAACGCAACTTCACGCCCAAGTCCAGGACATCATCAACAATCTACACGCAATCGGGCAAAAGGTCGAAAACCGCGATCTTATAAGGTATGTCCTAAACTCCTTTCCAAGGACTACCTTGTGGGCATCCATGGTCGATGCCTACAAGGTCTCCAAGGATCTTTATAAACTTAGATTAGAAGAACTTTTTTCTTATTTTGAACTTCATGAGCAGTATAATTCGGAACCCGAGAAAGGTATAGCATTATTTACAGGTTCAAAGAAGAAAACCGCTAGCAAGCCACCTCCGAAGGAAGAAGAGGATGAGTCCGATTCGGAGGTCGACTCGGAAATGGAGGCCAAACTAGTCAACCTAGTTCAAAGGATAGTCAAGGGTCAAAAATGAGCCATCACTCGACCCAACGAAGGTAAGCCTAAAAGTTCAAACATAAGATGTTATGAATGCAACATGTTTGGACACATTAAGTCCGAATGCCCAAAACTCAAGAGCAAGGCACCAAAATACAAAAAGGCACTTAACGCTACTTGGGAAGAAGCTTCCGAGGAAGAAGATAACGATCAAGTCCTCATGGCTAAACCGGTGGAATCGGAGACGGAGTCGGAACCGAAACTTGAATCGGAAATTGAAGACGAGTCAGACTGCGAAGCACTATTCAAGACGAGGCACGGATACACATCCGGTTCAAAAGATACACTCAAGGTAAGTCGGTCTCTTATTACTACACTTTATAGTGCAATTAAGTTTTTAAATAGAAAGTTAGCTAAGTTCGAGTCCAAGGTCGAGACCCTGGTTGAGGAAGTTAAACTCCTCAAACATGAGGTCTCCCTAACCTCTTCGACTAGTTGAGTTCAAGAGAAGGACTCAACTCGGGTTGAAAAACTCGAAGTCGAAAACTCACTCTTGGAGAGTCAAGTCGAAGATCTTAGGAATACATTGGAAAGGTTTACTTTGGGATCCAAAGGACTTGACCTCCTACTTGGATCGCAAAGGGCCGTGTACAACAAGGTCGGGCTAGGGTTTAGCTCAAACACGACCAATAAGTCGTATATGTCAATCGTAAGTAGACATAAAAAAAATGTCCAAGCATGGGTCCCTAAGACCACCTTGATTTTAAACTTAGGATCAAACCAGTACTGGGTTCCCAAGGACCAAATCCACTATGTGGAGAGACCGAATCGATTCAACGGTCCAGGGGGAGCTAGTACGAAATTTGTTTGTGTTTTAACTTAGAAATTGCATGCTTAGGTTTTTATTTTTCTTTTTAGAATGGTTAGATAGAACTATAACTCGTCAATACTTGATAACATAGTACAAGGACGCGGTGAGATGATAGTACACTAGGAAAGCAGAGTCTTGTGTATTCGGGCTAGATAAGGCGTATCTAGTTCGGTGCACTTGACCGAGCGGAACTAGTTGAAGCTACCTCGTCGTATCCTAGACTAATTAGACCAGGAAGTGGTCTTAGGTGAGTCAAGTCTCTATTTTCATGAAAATGGCTTTGTCTAAGGAAGTGGTCGTTGTTCCGATCAAAGAAGGGCTCTGTGCCTCGCCACGACATAGAAGCCATGATCTTGAAAAGGTGACTTGATGAACCTAAGGTCAAATCCGAATCTAACGCAATGTTGACAAGTGTTTATGTCATTAAATTTAATTCAACTGAAATTGGAAGTCATCTCACAAGAACATATAGGATTAACATGTTTGATCATGTAGACATGGGTGAGATGATTTAGGTTAATAATTTTCAACCAATTTTTTAAATCCAATATCCGATCCAACTACCTTGCATGTAGGATCAATGGATGTTGGACAGTGGTTGCTCCCGACACATGACCGGGGATCAACTCAAGTTTTCGAAGCTTCGATTCAAACGACAAGGATCGGTAGCCTTCGGAAATAACGGCAAGCTCAAAATCATCAGATCAGGTGATATTGAACTTAACTCAAATTTTGTCATTCAAAACGTTTTATTAGTAGAAAATTTTCAATATAATCTTCTCAGTGTAAGAAAATTGTGTGATAATAACTATAAGGTCATATTTCTAGAAAATGAATGTGTAATTAATACAAACGAAACCTCTAAAACAATTCTTAAAGGGACTAGAAATAACAACATTTACACTATCAACTTAATTAACTTATCAACTAAGTGTCTTATGACACGGCAAGAGGAATCATGGTTGTGGCACCGATGACTCGGTAACTCACACCCAAGACTCATCCACAAGATGAGTCAGAGTTATTTAGTCAGAGGTTTGCCTAACCTCAACAACTTGGATAATAAAATATGTAATGCTTGTCAACAAGGTAAACAATCTAGGACACAACATCAACTAACTAGTCAAGAATGAACCAAAAGTGTGCTTGAGCTCCTACACATGGATCTATTTGATTCACACAGAGCTAAGTCACTTAACGGAAGTAAATTCTGTTTAGTCATTATTGATGACTACTCTAGATTTACTTGGGTTAGGTTCATCAAACACAAAAGTGATACCCTAGGTCAATTAATCAACTTATTTAAGTTAATAGAAAATCAACAAAGAATTAAAATCAAAAGACTTAGGACTGATCATGGTAGTGAATTCGAAAACCATAGGTTTACAGAATTCTGTAACCTAAATGGATACCACCATGAGTTCTCTTGCCCTAGAACTCCACAACAAAATGGCCTAGTAGAACGCAAAAATAGAACCCTACAAGAAGCCGCTAGGACAATGCTTAATGAGTATAACCTACCCGATAGGTTTTGGGCCGAAGCCGTGAGTACGACATGCTATGTCCAGAATAGGATCCTTATGGTAAAGAGGCACCTTAAGACCTCATACGAGATTTATCACGATAAAATACCTAACATCAAGTATTTTAGGGTATTTGGGTGTAAGGTACATATCCTAAACACTAAAGATTACCTAGGGAAATTTACATCCAAAACTACGACCGGAATCTTTCTTGGATACTCGACTACAAGTAGAGCTTATAGAGTATATAACCATGACACCCTTAGAGTCGAGGAAACTATCAATGTAGTATTTGATGAAGGACACGAACCTACAAAACCCCAGGCAACCCCAATTAGCGAGCCGATTCATATTAGACCTAACTCTGATCCGTAGGTCAGGTCTAGTGACCTAAGTCAACCAAGTCACTCTATTGATCAAGTGATAGATAACTCTAACCAAACTAGAACTCAAACAAGCCATCCTATGGATCAAGTTGTAGACTCAAACCCAAATCCAACTAGGACTCAAACAAATCATCCTATCGACCAAGTGATAGGTGATCCAAGTCTAGGAGTTCGAACTAGAGCCTCATACAGAAACCTTAGTCAAATATCTTTGATTTCTAAAATTGAACCCAAAACTATTGACCAAGCTCTTCTTGATCCCGATTGGATTATTGCAATGCAAGAAGAGTTGGCTCAATTCACTAGAAATGAAGTATGGGAATTAGTACCATGAGCTAAAGATAAAATAATCATTGGAACAAGGTGGGTGTTTAGAAATAAAATTGATGATAATGGTGAAGTAGTTAGAAATAAAGCTAGACTAGTTGCTAAAGGGTTTAGTCATGTCGAAGGTTTAGATTACGACGAGACCTATGCCCCAGTAGCTAGATTAGAGTCCATTCGAATGCTATTAGCATATGAAGCACATCAAGGATTTAAATTGTTTCAAATGGATGTGAAATCTGCATTCTTAAATGGATACATTAAAGAAGAAGTTTACGTTAGTCAACCCCCTGGTTTCGAAAGTTTAGACAAACCCGATCATGTACTTAGATTAAAGAAAGCGCTTTATGGACTTAAACAAGCTCCGCGAGCTTGGTACGAGAGACTTTCGATTTATCTTAAGTCCAAAGGATTTAACCAAGGTGTAGTTGACCCAACCCTTTTCGTAAAAACCTTAGGTAAAGACATATTCATAGCCCAAATCTACATAGATGATATTATTTTCGGAACCACCAACTCAATCCTACTAAATGAGTTTATTTCACTTATGGAAAGTGAATTTGAAATGAATCTAGTAGGCGAATTAAGTTTCTTCTTAGGATTACAAATTAAACAAACTAAAGATGGAATATACCTACATCAACGCAAATATACTAGGGAATTAATTAAACGCTTTGGAATGCAAGACGCTAAAATTATTAATACCCCAATGGCATCTAATGTTAATATAGAAGAAGTAATTGGAAACTAAATTGATTTAAAATACTATAGGAGCATAATAGGGAGTCTCCTTTACTTAACTGCAAGCCGACCTGATATTTTATTTGCAGTGAGTATGTGCGCAAGGTTTCAAACCTGTGCCAAGGAGTCTCACCTAACTCTAGTCAAGCGTATCCTTAGATATCTAAAGGGTACACTTAATGTCGGTATTTGCTATCCTAGATCTACCGAGTTCGAACTAACCGACTACTCCGATTCAGACTATGCCAGTAGTAAGCTCGATAGAAAGAGCACGAGTGGTTGTTGTCAACTTCTCGACTCGAGTCTAGTGAGTTGGTGCAGTAGGAAGCAACACTGTGTTGCCTTATCTACCACCGAAGCCGAATACATCGCGATGGGTGAGTGTGTCACTCAACTTCTTTGGATGAAACACACTCTCCGCGACTTTAAGTTAGACTTTACGAATACTAAACTTCACGTAGATAACATTAGTTCAATTAATCTTACTAAGAATCCGATATGTCACTCTAAGACCAAACATATAGAAGTCAAACACCATTTCATTCAAGAACATGTGGCCAACGGAGCCATACAACTCGAATACGTCGAATCGAAGTCTCACTTAGTAGACCTATTTACTAAACCCCTACCCATAGCCGAATTTAGTCTATTAAGACGAAAATTGGGCATGTGCATAATAGAATAGACACTTGCAGATTATATTTTCTTACTACTATTTCTTAAATTTCATTTTCATGGAATTAGCATAGGACATACCTTAGATATCATGCACCTATAGATTTAAGGAGCCAATACATCTCACAACACATAGGACTAATGTGTTTGTGTACTTAGCCAAGTAGGTGGGCGAGAGATGTTAGGACCTTACTCCTAGTTCCAGATGTAGAGCTAGTGCATCGCCATGAACCACGGAGTATAATCATACATACTAACCGACTATGACCAGGACTGGTAGATCTTTTATATCAATCAAGCCAGATATGAGTCGAACATTTTATAGATGAACTTAGTTTCAATATATTATTTTCAAAATAATGTGGAACATGCTTGGACTTTAAATTTAACATTTATTTTTGTTTTCCACATACACCCTCACTCTTTTCGATATATGGCAAAAGGGGGAGAAAAAGGCCAAAGTCAAGAGGTAAATTTTTAAATTTTTTGGTTTAACTCTTACTTTATATTTAAACCAAAAGTTAACTTTAAGTTTTGAAAACTTATTAAAGGCCATGTTAAGATAATTCTTAACATAAACTTATTTGTGCCATCAACGTTTTACTTATTTTTAATGATTTACTTAAGGGGGAGAAAGGGCCAAGTTAAGAAGAACTCTTAACTTAAACGTTTTACTAAGGCCAACTTTAAGTAATTACTTAAAGCAACTCTCAAGGGGAGGATTAAGGTCTTTCTTCAAGACTCACCCTCGGTCAAGGGGGAGGTTTCTTCAAGGGGGAGTACTTGAAGAAAATCCTTACTACTCCAACTTAATCTTCTTTATTTTTTGTTTGTTTCTAATCCACATTTTTCTTCATGCTTACTATTTACTTAACTTTGTATGTGGGTTTGCCATAAATCAAAAAGGGGGAGATTGTTGGTGCAGTAGGCACCTAAGTCGAACCTGAGTTTTGATTATAGCAAACTATATAAAGTTAAGCTCATGTCGTTATCTCACGAGCCGAATCGAGTGTGCAGAAGATTGCTAAAGATGGAGCTAAAGGCTAGCGACACCCAGAAGAAGCCGGGTGGTCGGGCGACACTCGAGTGACTGTAGGGGATCGGTATGGCCGGCTAGAGGGGGGTGAATAGCCCTCGTACGTTGGACGTCGTAAATTGCTCGTCTACAAAAGATTAGCGCAAGTGGAATATACAAATACAAAGCCAAAGACAAACAATAAAACAAACGCTAACACGATGGTATAACATGGTTCACGGCTACGCCGCTAATCCACAGTCCCTGATTCGTCCTCGGTGAATAACTCCGTTAAACCAATCCACTAAATGGTCTCTCCTTTGCACCAAGCTAGGTGGAGGTAACCTTTACAACCAAGATCACTCTTCTTACAATAAGATTGAAGTAAAGACAAGTAAGAAGAATTTAGAGCTTGTGGGGCACTAGGAAGATCGTTTGGAGTATGAGCATTAGCCTCTCAAAGGCTTACACCCTCTCTTTTTATAGAGAGGGCTAACTTCTTCCCGTTGGCCGCCACGATCATTGCCGCCCTTGGCGATCATTGCCCATCTAGCGGCCTCCGAACACGTCGGATCCCGGCCGCTGTAGTCCAGGAACTCTTGGCGATCGTGATGGACCTCATCGATCATCGCCGCCTCGTAATCGGCCCGATCGGCTCAGCGGTTTAATGGCGAACCCTTATTGACCCGATCATGCGCCTTGATCGGGCCGTCGCGAGCGATCGATCGCCCGTATGGCGATCATGCGGCCTAATCCATCGATCGTATACGGTCGAACTCTCACTCGACTCAGCGATCGGCCGCCATGACATGGCGATCGGCGGTGTCGAAAAACCCATCCGACACTTGGCCAGATGGCCAAGTTTCGACTAAGAGCTACCCTTCCCGGGTTACAATCGCTCCTCTCATTTCTGAGTCCTCGCCTTTGAAGTTCTCTTCGTTTCGGCCACGTCCCTCGGCAAGCATCGGTGCGGCCTCGCAATGCTCCTTCGTCCTCTTGCCTCGAGTCTACTTCCTCCGGCTTCACTCCAAGCTTCGTCCGCGGTCCCTCGGATGCTCCAAGCGCCGGCTTCCAGAAAGCTATCCTTCACCGACTCAAGGCACGAGTCATGAGATGTGAAACTTCGCCACGGCTCCATGTGCGAATTACTAAGTCTGCGACTTCAACGCACATATCACATCAACATATCAAACTAACTTAAACCCTTTGCCACACCATCAAAACCATATTACGGCAAGAGATTGCCCTAACAATCTCCCCCTTTTTGATGTGTGGCAATCCGTTTAAGTTAGGTAAAAACATTTGATATAAATTCTAAGGTAAGAAAGCATGTAAAGATAAACATGATATAGCAACATGCAACTCCCCCTTAATCCATGAAACTCTCTATGCAAATTTTCTCCCCCTATCATATTATCATATATTTCTCCCCCTAAAGTAATTAACTTAAACATACTCATTTCTCCCCCTTTGACACCATCAAAAAGATTAACACTAAGTTATAAGCTCATGGCATCAAGTATAATGGAGGGAAAATATGACAAGTTGATTTAAAATTGGGTACCACTTGTTGATGGCATCAAGTATATTTCTACCACTTGTTGTAGGTTTACAAACTGAATTCGGCCTTCAATGTCCTGATTTATAGCCACGATCATCGATATGGCGGTCGTGCACAAAGGAATCCGAATTTTTGATTTTCTGGACGAATTTCAGAAATGCATTATAAATTCCAGAAAATTCTAAAAATCATGAAATTTGGGGAAAATATTTCTTTTAAGTATATCTATCAATGAAAAATAGTTTTTCATGAAAACTCATTATATTTTCTTGTTTTTGCCAAAAATCCAAAAGCTCTAAAAACCACTAGGTTTTTGATCATTCTAGTATCAAGTTAGCTACCTAGTTTTGCATCCAATTGTTTCAAAACATGAATACATATATTTTAAGGTAAGAAATTGTTTTGAAAACATATGAAATATCCAACCATGATCTTTGGGTAATATGTCTATGAATTAAACATAAGCCTTCCCCATGATTGGTCTATTATTGCTATTTTGATACTTTAAATGACCATCTAAATGCCATAGGCATTAGTGGACATTTGTATCATCCTAATATCTCACCCATGCTAAGTTTGCAATCAAGTTAGCCTATAGTGAGTGTGAGATGTATCCTAGGGGGTATTTGTATATACTTAACCCATATATTCATGCAATTCTATCATGGTTAAGTATCAACCTAACATTCTACATGATCATAATGACATATATCAATCAATTCTACATTATGATCATGAAACTCATGTATCCATCAAATAATAGTCATGCATTAGGTATTATACGATGATAATAAACAAATTATCACCTAAAGCATGATTTAACCCTATTTCTCATGATAACATGCCAAATATCAAAATCATAAATCATGATTTAAAACATACATAGGAATTGCATCAATCATCATGATTTAGGCATTATTACCTATTTATGGGCACGTTATCATCACCCAACACTATCTAAAAAATGTTGTCCCGTCATCCTAAGTCAACCAAAATATGATATAGGTTAGGACCATGTGGTTGACTACCCTAGGGTTATTCTAACCCTTAAGGATGGATTTTGGAACCCAAAATAGATTCTTTCCTATTGGGTTCACTAAATATTCCTTGGGATCCATTTCCTAGCAATTACTTTCTTTTTATCTTGTCCCCTAGCTATTAGGCATTTATAGGCCTTTTCATTTTTCTTTTCTTTGTATCCTAGGCCTTTCTTGTTGAAACTAGCTCTTTGGCTCCCTAAGATCATGTTCAATGTGTTGGAGCCAATAGTGAATTTCTCTAGGGCTTTGGTTAAATAATCTACCTTTTCCCTTAATGCCCTATTTTCCTCTATGCATGCATCATTAACATCCAAAGGCATATAATCATGTGAGCATGCTTCATTTGAGCTAGAAGAAATACTATCATTTAAGCATGCATTTTCTAGTTTATTTTCTAGGTCCTTAATTTGATCTAGCATGCTTTTGTTTTTCTTCTTAGCTCTAAATAAATCTCTAGTTAAGCTAGAAACCATGGAAACTATTTTCTTAGGGGTTAGATTTGTTACCATAGTTTCCATGTCCTCTTCTTCGGATGAGGAGGATGTGGAAGCTCCCCCTTCATTTGAGCTCTCCCCATTTGAGCTTGATCCTTCATTTTCGGATGAAGAGCAATCCAAGTCATCAAAGGCCATCAAGGCCAAATTGGTGACAAAGGCATTCTCCTCATCCGATGATGAGGAGGAGGATGAGGATGGATCATCCCATGTCTTGGCCTTGAATGCTTTGGCCTTCCCCTTTTCTTTTGCCTTCTTTTCTTCTTCCTTTCTCTTGCTCCCTTCTTCTTTTCTTCTTTCTTCTTCCTCTCTTCCTTGCTCTTGTTTAGGAGGGGACAATTGTCCCTTATGTGTCCCTCTCCTTGGCAATTGTAGCATATGACCTTCCCCCTTGGTCTTCTACTCCTATCATTAGATTTATCAAATCTAAAATTCTTAAATACACGCCTCACCTTCCTTACCATGTAGGCTTCTTCGGTGCTATCCATGGAGGAGGAGGAAGACGCTTCGTCATCGGAGGAGGAGGGGATTTCCATCTTCTTCTTCCCCTTATTTGCCAACAATGCTACTCCTCTTGAAGGTTGAATTCTAGGCTCCTCTTGTACTCCTTCAAGCCTAGTTTCGTGGAGTTCCATTATTGAGAAGAACTCCTCCAAGGTGCTCACTTCTAAATTCTTTGAGATATAGAATGAGTCCACCATGGAGCTCCACTTTGAGGACCGGGGAAAGGCATCTATGGCCTTCATTACCATATCTCGGTTTGATAGCTTCACACCTACACTTGTTAGTCCATTTAAAATTTCTTTGAATCTAGAATGCAAAGAAATTACCTTTTCTCCCTTTTCTAATTTGATGTTGGATAGTTGGGAGCGGAGGAGATCTCTCCTTGCTAGCTTTGCCTCGGATGTGCCTTCATGAAGCTCAATTAGCTTCTCCCACATCTCCTTGGCGCTTAGGCATTCTCCTATTCGGTTGATTTCTTGTTGGGGGAGCACATTGAAAAGATGATGTTTTGCCTTTGAGTTCGCAAGGTGCTCCTCTCTTTGCTTCTTAGTCCATCGTGATTTTTCGATTGGTTTCCCTTCTTCATCCCTAGGCAAAACGAAACCGGATTCCATTGTAATCATTATATCAAAATCTGTTTCGAAAAATACCTCCATTCGCTTCTTCCACCAAGCGAATTCTCCTTCAAACTTCGGAGGATGGATGTTGGAGCCGGCCATTTTAAAAGTTGCTTGTTGTGGCGGTTAGTCCTCGACAAGCTTTCCTCGGCTCTGATACCACTTGTAGGGGATTGGTATGGCCGGCTAGAGGGGGGTGAATAGCCCTCGTACGTTGGACGTCGTAAATTGCTCGTCTACAAAAGATTAGCGCAAGCGGAATATACAAATACAAAGCAAAAGACAAACAATAAAACAAACGCTAACAAGATTGTATAACGTGGTTCACGGCTACGCCGCTAATCCACGGTCCCTGATTCGTCCTCGGTGAATCACTCCGTTAAACCAATCCACTAAATGGTCTCTCCTTTGCACCAAGCTAGGTGGAGGTAACCTTTACAACCAAGATCACTCTTCTTACAATAGGATTGATGTAAAGACAAGTAAGAAGAGTTTAGAGCTTGTGGGGCACTAGGAAGATCGTTTGGAGTATGAGCATTAGCCTCTCAAAGGCTTACACCCTCTCTTTTTATAGAGAGGGCTAACTTCTTCCCGTTGGCCGCCACGATCATTGCCGCCCTTGGCGGTCATTGCCGTCCTCTAGCGGCCTCCGAACCGCGTCGGATCCGGCCGTTGTAGTCAGCGGAACTCTTAGCGATCGGTGATGGACCTCCGATCATTCTTTACCTCCATCGTCGGCGCCCGATCGGCTCACGAGCGGTCAATGGCGAACCCTTATTGACCCGATCATTGCGCCTTGATCGGTGATCGTCTTCGATCGACTTCCCGTATGGCGATCATTGCTGCTAATCGATCGATCGTATACGGTCGAACTCACCGACTTAGAAGCGATGACATGGCAGTCGATTGGTGTCGGGAAAACCCATCCGACACTTGGCCAAATGGCCAAGTTTCACCTAAGAGCTACCCTTTCCCGGGTTACAATCGCTCACTCTCATTTCTCGGAGTCCCTCGCCTTCGAAGTTCTCTTCGTTCTCGGCCACGTCCCTCGACAGCATCAGGCGCACGGCTCTGCAATGCTCCTTCGCGTCTCTTGCCTCGAAGTCTACTTCCTCCGGCTTCACTCCAAGCTTCTCGTCCGGCGGTCCCTCGGATGCTCCAAGCACACGGCTTCCACAAAGCTATCCTTCACCGACTCAAGGCACGAGTCATGAGATGTGAAACTCGCCACGGCTCCATGTGCGAATTACTAAGTCCTACACGACTTCAACGCACATATCACATCCACATATCAAACTAACTTAAACCCTTTGCCACACCATCAAAACCATATTACGGCAAGAGATTGCCCTAACAGTGACTTCGGAGGGAGCCGAAGGAATTGAGTGGAAGGCCGGAAGCAAAAGCGACATGGTAAGTATCGAGGTAAGCTCGTGTGTGCGAGCGTAAGTGAGGTCGTATCATCCTTACGGGGATGGTCTTAAGCATAGATCTGACCAAAGACATCCCATCGATGGTCTAGGTCGAGATCAGACGGTCGAAGGCCGTCGAAATAATGTTTTCTTTGAGCAAACTTTGCCTTGCAGCTAGTATCAGTCGACTGCCAGCTTGGAGGACTCGACTGTCGTCAAACAGTCGACTGCCTGAGGTCAGCATTTGACTGATGTTGCCATCAGTCGACTGATGATGGCCATCAGTCCACTGATGGTCAATGATCAACTTCGAGGAGTCAAGGCTTATCACCCCATTTCAAGGAGATTGGTGCTCAATTGTGATTGGCTAGGGTTCCTCTCGAAAAGGGGCTCAAAGGCTAAAAAAGGAGGGCCAAACCTAGGGTTTCATCATCAATTATAAGCTTCCAAAAGCCTCCGCAAAGCTACAACTTCTCCGACAACGAAGTGCTTCTTCTCCGACGTCTAGGTTTATTTGTTTTCATTTTATTACGTCGGTTAGAGTTTTATTTCAGTTTAGTACTTTCATTTTCGGAGCTTTTATTGTAACGAGGAGAGGGGGAGTGTCCCTCTACCTCAAGCTTTGTGCTTTACTTGTATCGATTAAACTCCTACCTCTAACGGGGAGGAGTTCTTTAGTGTTTTTGCCCTCCGTACGTGGTCGAGGACCGCTAGGGCCTTGGAGTAGTAGCCGAAGGCTACGAACCAAGTAAAACTCCTTTGTCTCTTTTTACTTTACATTTACATTTCCACTGCAATTAATTATCTACTCGGTTTTTGATACGAACTCGAAAAAAAAAGTTTTATCGCTATTCACCCCCCCCCCCTCTAGCGATCCGCTTCGATCCAACATCACATAGAGCGAAACATTAGATTTCAAAAAAATTTATTGATTCCTCAAACAATAAAATTTTAAAATCAACCAACACCTCAAAACACCGAGAATATCATATGCCATGATCGTGTGGACGTATACGAATTCTACATTTGTAAGAGGAGGTTTTACCCATTAATTTTACTATCTTGTCAACCTAACTTTTTGACAAATAAAATTAATAGTTGCTTTCTCTTCGGCCCTACAAATAAAACCAGTGACTCCGATGGGGAGGATACTCCTATTTGCATCTAAGTGTTCACCATTACTCGATACCAAGGAAATTATCTCGGGTTATGTGCCTTCCGATGGGGAAGTACACACGCTCCTAAATAATTTCCTATAACCATATCCAACCCTGTGATCCACAAAAAAACTCATCCGATGGGGAGGAAGGCACTCAGAGCCGGTGCACAAGTTTGCTTGCATCACATGTCAAATCGTAAAGGAGGTCGTGGGAATTTATAAAAATATCCCTCTCCCACTTAGTAATTTAAAATTGAGGAATTTTCTAGCCTACGACATGCATATCAAACAATAAACAATAAATATGAAAAATAAATATTTTCCAACTATTATGGCTTTTGTTTTATATATGTCACCCATCGTATCGCCATCTCGTCCGCTCCTCCTACGCCATGTACGAGCCATTCGGAGATCCGAGACACAAACAAAATATTTAAATTTACATCCGTCGATCCTATACTCCACGAGGGAGTGTACATGAAATCTAGATCGATAGTAAACTAAAATAGAAAGAGTGGCTAAATAATGTCGTATCTAATTTACAAAAATTAAATTCTAGCCTCGTTAACCCCGAGGATTCAACAAAATAAACAATAACACACATACAATCACAAACACACATATGACCATAATAGTTGGATCCTATGCCTGGACATAAGAGTTAACCTATGCATATCCTACTATTATCCGGCACATATAATATATGAAAAGTGCATAAAATTAACCGAATCCTACACACACAAAACCGGAAACCGTGACTCAGATACCACTTGAAGGGTTTTTGTCCCGGAACTGAAGCTCTTATTCCACATGACGGTGGAGAAACTTTGCTTTCCACTTCAACTCGGTCGCTTGTTCATGGCGATCCCATCGATGTCCCCGGATTAAAAAGAATTTAATCCTAGACAAAAGGGATTACCCAAGCAACCGTGTCATCGTCGTGCTATTCGATTAGAGTAGTCACTTGAACAAACTTGTTATTCAAGTAACCAACCTCTATTCTACAAATAGCTGCAGAATAGACAATGTACGGATCACTAGCTTTTGTGTTTATGTTCGGGGTCCAAGTTATATTAGCCACATATATAAAGTAAACAACCACATACAACATGCGTATAATTGAAAAACAATTATAGACATAATACAAAAGAACACTAATCAAAATAAACAAGATTATACCTCTTGATCTTCTATTGTATGTCCTTCCTCCTTTTGGACGTCATGTGGGCAACGATCGTCCAAAAGTCGATGCCTCCTAGATCACCAATCTTCCTTCCCTTGTTCACTCCGAACAAAGGAAGATCATAAAACAAAACTCTTCTTCCTTTCTAGAATCGGCCACCAAGTCAATAGACTCGATGTTGCCGCTGGCCAAGGAAGTGAACATGGAGTATGGGAACCTGGCAAAGGAGAATCAATGAGAGCATGGGCGCCGGCCAACACTTGGAGAAGAGAAAAGAAACCAACCTTTCTCCTAGTAGCCGCCCAAAACCCTAACACTAGCTCTCCTAATTGCTGCCCAAAGAAGAGGGGAAGAAGGATAGGTTGAGCACTGGCCAAAACTAAGGGAAGAAGGATAGGTTGCCGACAACACCTTAGGAAGAAGATGAAAGCAACTTCTCCTCTTGTTGCCACCTACTCCAACACCCAAAACCCTAGCCACCCAAACACAATCCTAACCTAATTAGGATTCCTTGCTGCCCAAGGGAAGCAAACCCTAATCCTCTTTCATCAAGTTGTCGCCCACCCCCTTAAAGCTTATTTATAGCTTTAGGGATAAGCCTTGTTTTAATCTCCAGCATTGGTTCTAGGGATTTAATCTCAACCGTCGGATCTAGAGATTTAATCTCAACCGTCGGATCTAGAGATTTAATCTCTACCTTTGGATCTAGAGTTTTGTTTTCATCCATTAGATCTAGGCTTCATGAGGTATTAATAGGCTACAATAGGGACCATGAGGAGGAGTTGGATCTTTGCCACCCAATGGATCAAGCCCACATAAAGTCTGATCTATTAATGATTATCCATTCCACTAGAGGATTATCATTGATCTACTTCACCAACCCCCATAAATTAATATGGGCTCCATATATTATTTGTACATTTTCTCCACGTGTTTAAGATCTCAAATGTCCGTCGATTAATTAATTTACTGACCATTAATTAATCAACATCTAACTCCATGAGTAGTACCACTCAACCTTTTCATTATGTCGGACTAAGTCCACCTACAGGGTTTACATGATGAACCTTATGAGCTTCTCAAGGGGACATCATCATCCTAATATATAGGATACGGTTTTCTCCTGTAATCAATGTCACACCATATAAATAATATCATTTCCCAACTTACCGAGCCTATCAATTTAATCTATAAATCTTGCCCATTGGTAAATCAAAGAAATGAATACTAAGTATATGCGCCCATTATTATATCGGGATTAAGAGCATGTACAATATAATATCCGAGGTCCGATTCGATTATGTAGTCAACAATAAATCGAATCACCTCTAAGTCGGTCCTGCTCAATACACACAAAGTGCACTAGTGTGATTCTATGGTAAAGACAAACCAATACCAAATCACACTACAACCATACCAATGGTTTGTCCAAAGCCATCTCGGTTGTGAGCCTTTACTTATACATTACAAGGAGCCGATAACATGATCTCCCGTGTGACACCACACACCATGTTATCTACAATGTAATGTATTAGACTATATGCAAACAATGATCATGTGATTCTTATTTCAAAAATAAAGATGTTCATACAAAAGATAGACTTTTCAGTATACATCATAACACATTATGTGCCGCATAAGCTAGCAACATCCTAATTGACTCAAGCTTAGCTACTGGGGCATAAGTTTCATCATAATCTAATCCTTCTACTAGATTAAACCCCTAAGCTACTAATCGAGCTTTATTCCTTATGATTTCTCATTGATAGTTTAATTTATTTCTAAATACCAATTTAGTGTCTATTATTGATTTTTTTTATGGTTGAGGTACAAAGTCCCACACTTTATTTCTATCGAATTGAGCAAGTTCTTCTTGCATGACTATTATCCAATCAGTGTTCGATAAAGTCTCATCTATTGACTTTGGTTCTATTTTTGATATTAATGCGATTTGACTTAAGTTTCTTAGGGTTGATCTAGTTTGAACTCCTAAAGTTGGATTTCCTAATACTTGTTCAAGTGGATAGTTACCACCAGGTCATGGCAAAGCACATGACTTTCTTGGGAATCGGAGCAACGACCACTTCCTAGACATGCACATTGAAGATCTTCCATAACTTACTATCAGTTCACTTCGTCTTAGTACTAGGTTATTCAAGTTTAAACTACTTTGTTTCCTATCTAGTCCGTTCTAAATTAAGCAAGTAAAGTAAACTAAAGCATGCAAGAGTTTAACTAAACAAGGAAACAAGCAAAGTGTTAGCTCCCCCTAAGTGGTAGCTAGGTTGAGTTTTGTTTACTAAGTGGACTTGACTCTTGGG
This sequence comes from Wurfbainia villosa, assembly GCA_025175895.1. Classification (NCBI taxonomy): domain Eukaryota; kingdom Viridiplantae; phylum Streptophyta; class Magnoliopsida; order Zingiberales; family Zingiberaceae; genus Wurfbainia; species Wurfbainia villosa. The sequence continues at coordinate 34,183,435 of CM045995.1, forward strand.
AACCCAAAATTGATTTGGTCCAACTTGGTTACCTAAGCTAGACTTAGGAACCCATGCTTGGACTTGTTTCTTAGCGTTTCCGCTAAGTAATAACATGTATGATTTATACGAGGATTTAGCTTTGTATCCAAGTCCGGACTTGTTGTACATGGCTCACTAAGATCCAAGCATAATATTGAGATACTTGGAGCCCAAAGTGAACCTTTCCAATGATCCGGTTAGATCTTCTACTTGTCTTTTTAGGACCGAGTTCTCTTCCTCAAGCTTTGCAACTTGAGTTGAGTCTATATGTTAGTTAAAGCCCTAGAACCAATCATGTTATGGTTGAATAGGGAACATTTTGTATCATATTCTATAAAGGCAAAGGATTGGTTATTATATTTACATCTTGCTTGTGCCAGCTAATTTAAATATAATAATGCCCTAGAAAAGTAGGTTCTTATCTACAGCACATCAATTGGCAGAATTGATTATGAGAGGCTGTAGAGAACACTTTCCTAAATGTTCCTAGTCGAGTATTAATATGCAAGGGCAATATTAATACATAAAGACTAGCATGTAGGTCAATTGATGACTTGATCTCACAAGTCATGGATATATGATATCAAGTTGACACATGGGTATATATTGGAGAATATATACTGAACTGACCCGCCATGAGAAAGTTTCATGGATCGTTATATGAGTGTCATAAACTTTCTCATGTGACTATTGGTATGAATAGTCCTTAGACCTGAAGTCACTATGGTTCCCTACATAAGGAGTTATGTACTTTGGTATCGTCAAACGTCACCCGTAACAGGGTGGACCATAAAGGCGATTACTGGGTATATAACAAATTATGCGGAGGGATGTGAGTGATGTAGATGGGATCTATCCCTCTCATATGACGAGAGTGATATCGGTGGGCCCCTTGATTGAGTAGAACTACTAAAAAGCATGGCCATGCTCGAATGAGTCAATATGAGATATTGAGCTCATTTGTTTGAGTTAGTTTACTCAGGGATCAAGAAACACATAGATTGATCGAGGATGACACGGTCTATGCCTCATTGATCAATCTGATATCAAGGATAGAAGGACACGGTCATATATTATAGTAGTCACGGAAAGGTTAGTCGGATCTTGACTTATCTCGTAACTTGGGTAGCAATGATGTATTGCTAGATGCCGCTCATTGCTTGTGTATCTAAAAGAGTTTAGATCCACTGCCAACGTTATGAGAGCCTATAGGGTCACACACAAAGAGCATGATAATTAGAAGAATTAGAGTATTCTAGTTTGACTAGAATAATTTGGGAATAAGCTTAAGTACAAAATGGTTTTTGGACTTTAAGCTTAATGAGAATTTTAGCTAATTGATTTAATGAGATTAATTCAATATGTTACCTTATTGATTTAATAAGATTAATTCAATATGATAACATAAGCTTAATTGAATTAATAAGATTAATTCAATATGATTGAATTAATAAGATTAATTCAATATGATTGAATTAATAAGATTAATTCAATATGATAACATAAGCTTAATTGAATTAATAAGATTAATTCAACATGCATGAATGCCACATAAGAATGCCACATAAGCATGCCACATAAGCATGCCACCTAAGCATCCACCTAAGCTAGTTAAGGTGGAAGGAAACAAAATGGTTTTGTCTCCTTAAGTGGCCGGCCAAACAAGGATATGTCTCAATGCAATGGATTGCATTGAATGTGTGGAGGTGAAAGGGTTTTTCCAACCCTATAAAAGACACCTCAAGTGGCCGGCCAAAAGAGAGCATTGGCTTTTGTTGTTGGTGGAAGCTTTGGTTGTGTTAGTGGTGAGAAAGCTTGGTGGAAGCTTTGGTTGTGTGGTTTTGTGAGTGTAGGCTAGCAAGAAGAGGAGTCTTCTTCTTCCTTTCTCCTTTTCCCTCTCTACCTCTCCTTTAGGGACTTCTCTAGCAAGAAGTAAAGGAGAGCTCTTCTAGTTTTCCTTTTGTGAGACAAGAGCGTGCTCGTGTGGATACGTATAGAGGCACGGACACTTGAACGTGCTAAAGATCCAACAAACCGAAAGAAAAAGCGGGATTAACAAGGGCACGCAACAAAGGTAATCCTCTCCTATAAGATAGGTTTGGTTTAGAGAAATTTATTTTATACGAGTTTGCTTTCGCATGGATCACTTGGAAGGGATCCTATTTTCCGTTGCGCATATGCCATTTGGCATACAAGAATTCCCTACAGTGGTATCAGAGCCACTTGCGAAAGATCGTATAAAAATAGGTTTTCTCTATTTTATATGTGATATAGAAGTAGGATAAATTTTATTATGAGTTGATAATTGCATTAGCAAATTTTCAAACATAATAAAATATCCAATGTCTTGTCATAGTTCAAATGACATGGTGCATGGTTATGGCCTAGTCCCAAAAAGTGTGTGATTGTGTGTTGTAATTCTTAATACGGCCTGCGTGTCGTGCCTTTCTCCTAATATTCTTGTTGTAAAATTAGTTTTAGACTCGAATGTAACTCGAGTATTTCTCCTTTTGTAATGTACAAAACAAGGATGGAGGGTCCATTGGAAGATGAGGTTACAAGGAGGAAGACAACACACAAGACAACCAAAAGGAAGCACTTAGGAGAAGATGCTATCCCTAGGTTGACCAATCAATCTTTTCATTGGCTTGAGAAGATTGTAGAATAAGGGCCATAACCATGACACGTTAGTTTAATATGTATGTGATGCATGTTAGTTTAGCTTGTATGTGATGCATGATTAGTTTAGCTTATATGTGATGTATGCTAATATGTATATGATACATGTTTATTTCTTAATAAGTCTAAACGATATGCCTACCAAAGTTGGTACTCACTACTTCCTCGATCATTTGTTATTGGGTTTGCCAAAGCAAAGCAATGCATTTTATCTTGGAGGGGTGCGAGTGGACAATCGTGATGTCCCGCTATCAGTCTTGGTTAAGAATTAATTAAGTGTTTTCTTAATTGGTTAAGAAAGTAGAGGCATATATTAGCTTTGAACATAAGTGTTAACATTAGTTTTGTGTGATTTCCTAACATCAGCTTTGTCTTAGAAGTGGTCGTTGCTCCGATATCCAAGAAGGCCCCTGTGCCTCGCCACAGCCTGGAAGCTGGTTTAGGAATAAACACTAAACTAATCTAAAACATAACCAAAGCTATTAAAAGAGTTACATCAGATGTAATTGGCAAAAGATTGCCTACCTAATTATACTACGTCTTGGGCGATTAGCCAAAGCTAACTCAAGACGAATTATGATGTGGATCTTTATCCCATATAAATTTATAGCTAAATAGTAGCTATGAGAATTTAGTGGGAGCCTCATTTAATTAAAGGCCTAATTAAATGATTTAGGTATGATACTTAACTTTGCATTTTAATGTTGTAGATCACCATGTCATCTAACACGACACACCCCCTCAACTTGCGATCTGTCCTTGAGAAGGACAAGCTCAATGGAGCGAACTTTCTTGACTGGTATAGGAACTTGAGGATTATCCTCAAGCAAGAACGCAAACTATATGTCCTAGAGAAGTCTACCCCTGAAATACCTTCCCCTGCGGCCACTCGTGCTGAAAAGGATGCTTATAAGAAGCATCAAGATGAGGCATTAGATGTGTCATGTCTTATGCTTGCCACCATGAACTCTGAGCTCCAGAAGCAACATGAGAACATGGATGCCTATGATATGGTTGAGCACTTGAAACAACTATATCAAGGACAAGCTAGGCACGAGCGTTTTGAAGTGTCTAAGGCTCTTTTTGCATGCAAGATGCAAGAAGGAACACCTGTAGGAACTCACGTACTCAAAATGATTGGGTACGTTGAGAACCTTGAAAGACTAGGTTTTCCACTGAGCCAAGAATTGGCAACTGATGTTATCCTGCAATCGTGTTTAAGCATACAATCAATTCGTCATGAATTATAACATGAATGAAATTGATAAACCTTTGCTCGAGATTCTCAAAGATGTTGAGAACTCACGAACCAAATCTCAAGAAGAAAGTTAGTAATGTACTAATGGTCAAGAAGGACAAAGGTAAGCGCAAAGGCAAGGGTAAGACCCAAGCCAAAGGCAAGGCCAATTCATCCACTTCAAAGGGTAAAGGTAAAGTACCTAAGGAAGGGGGCTGCTTCCATTGCGGTGAGACTGGACCTTTCAGGCGATCGCAAAGTCTACCTTGAGGAAGTAAAGAACAAGAGAAGTGGGACTTCTGCCTCAGGTATACACGTTATAGAAGTTAATCTATCTATTTCTTCTACATGGGTATTAGATACCGGATGTGCATCTCACATTTGTACTAATGTGCAGGGACTGAGAAATAGTAGAATAATGGCAAAGGGCGAAGTGGACCTACGAGTAGGCAATGGCGCAAAAGTTGCTGCTGTAGCTGTAGGAACATATTCTTTGTCTTTGCACACTGGGCTTATCTTAGAACTAGAGGAGTGCTTTTATGTACCTGCATTGACAAAGAACATAATCTCTGTATCTTGTTTAGACAAGAAAAACTTTTCTTTGATAATAAAGGACAAATGTTGTTCCATTTATTTAAATGAAATGTTCTATTGTAATGAACCACTTATGAATGGTCTCTATGTTCTAGATTTAGAAAACCCAATTTATAACGTAAATACCAAACGGTTCAAATCGAATGATTTGAACTGTATATATCTTCGCATCACGCCTAGGTCACATAAATGAAAAACGCATATCCCAACTCCATAAAGATGGATTATTGGACTCATTTGATTTTGAATCATATGAGGTATGCGAGTCTTGTCTTTTAGGAAAGATGACTAAAACTCCATTTAGTGGACATGGCGAGAGAGCGACGGACTTGTTAGGACTCATACATACTGATGTATGTGGCCCTTTCAATGTCGAAGCCAGAGGAGGCTATAAGTACTTTATTACTTTCACTGATGATATGAGTAGATTTGGCTACTTATATTTGATGAGACATAAGTCAGAATCCTTTGAAAAGTTCAAAGAATTCAAGAATGAAGTACAAAACCAACTTGGTAAGCGTATTAAGCTACTTGATCGATCGAGGTGGTGAATACCTTAGTCAAGAGTTTCGTGATCACCTGGCTGAGTGTGGGATAATATCCCAACTCACTCCACCTGGAACACCACAATGGAATGGTGTATCTGAGAGGAGAAATCGTACTCTATTAGATATGGTACGATCAATGATGAGCCAGACTGATCTACCTACTTCCTTTTGGGGTTTAGCTCTAGAGACAGCCGCTTTCACACTTAATCGCGTTCCATCAAAAGTCGTAGAAAAGACACCATATACGATATGGACCGGGAAGAGTCCCAAAATGTCTTTTATAAAGATTTGGGGTTGTGAAGCTACGTTAGGCGTCAAGTCTCGGATAAACTAGGACCCAAATCGGATAAGTGTTATTTTGTAGGATATCCCAAGGAAACTAAGGGATATTACTTTTACAATCCCACACTTGGCAAGGTGTTTGTTGCGGAAATCTTGTCTTTCTAGAAAGAGAATTTATTTCTAGAAATACTAGTGGGAGTAAAATTCATCTTGAAGAAGTTCAAGATGATGATAACACTAAGGCTTCGATGGAAAAGAGCACCACAAAGTGTTGTGGATGAGGAATTTGTTGCCCAAAGAGTTGTGGAGCAAACACTGCTCAAGTAGACCAACCTCTTCGTAGATCTAATAGGATCCGTCGTCAACCCGAGAGATATTCTTTTCTCTTGGTGACAACGGTGAAGTATTGCTTGTCGATCTTGACGAGCCTACATCCTATCAAGAAGCTATGATGAGCCCAGATTACGAGAAATGGCTAGAGGCCATGAGATCCGAAATGGAATCCAAGTACACTAACCAAGTATGGACTTTGGTAGATCCACGAAGGGTAAAACCCATTGGGTGTAAGTGGGTCTTTAAAGTAAAGACTGACATGGATGGTAATAAGCATACCTATAAAGGTAGATTGGTGGCTAAAGGATTCAAACAAATTCATGGTATTGACTATGAAGAAACCTTTTCACCAGTTGCGATGCTTAAATCCATTCGGATCATACTTGCTATTGCAGCCTACCATGATTATGAGATCTGGCAGATGGATGTCAAAACCGCTTTTCTGAATGGAAAGCTACTCGAGGATGTGTACATGACACAGCCTGAGGGTTTTGAAGATCCAAAGCATCTCGAAAGGTATGCAACTGCAAAGGTCCATTTATGGACTAAAGCAAGCCTCTCGAAGCTTGAATCTTCGATTCGATGATGCAATCAAAGAGTTTGGTTTCATCAAGAATGAAGATGAGCCTTGTGTCTACAAGAGAAATAGTGGGAGCACAGTTGTATTTCTTGTCTTGTATGTAGATGACATACTTCTCATCGGAAATGACATTCCCTCACTCCAGTCTGTGAAGATGTGGTTAGGGAATTGTTTCTCGATGAAGGAGGACTTAGGTATTGCCGATATTCTAGGCATCAAGATCTATAGAGATAGATCTAGAAGATTACTTGGCCTAAGTCAGAGTACATACATTGATAAAGTGCTAGATCGTTTTGCTATGCAAAATTCCAAGAAAGGATTTCTGCCTTTATCACATGGTGTGAGTCTTTCGAAGACTCAATGTCCCTCTTCTAAGGAGGAGAGAGATCGCATGGATAAGATCCCTTATGCGTCTGCCATAGGGTCTATCATGTACGCCATGCTTTGTACTCGTCCTGACGTCTCGTATGCTTTGAGCATGACGAGTAGATACCAGTCGGATCCAGGTGAAAGTCACTGGATAGCAGTCAAAAATATTCTTAAGTTCTTACGAAGAACGAAAGAATATTTCCTGATATTTGGAGGCAATGAGGAGCTAACTGTAAAGGGTTACAGTGATGCAAGCATCCAAACAGACAAGGATGACTATAGATCGCAATCGGGGTACGTGTTTTGCCTGAATGGTGGAGCGTAGTGGAAGAGTTCAGCGAGACACGATTCTTGATTCTACAACGAGCCAAGTATATTGCGGCATCGATGCGTGAAAGGAGGCTGTTTGGCTCCGCAAGTTCATCAGTGAACTTGGGGTAGTTCCTAGCATTGCAGATCCAATAGACCTCTATTGTGACAACAATGGGGCTATTGCACAGGCTAAGGAACCTCGATCACATTAGCGGACCAAACACATACTGCGGCGCTTCCATCTCATTCGAGAGATCATCGATAGAGGAGATGTGAGGATATGATGCAAGCGAAGCTAACATCGCAGATCCATTGACCAAGGCTTTGTACGAGAGGAAGCATGATGGTCACACTAGGTCACTAGGTATTAGATATCATAGTGATTGGTACTAGTGCTAGTGGGAGATTGTTAGTTAAAGCCCTAGAACCAATCATGTGATGGTTGAATAGGGAACATTTTGTATCATATTCTATAAAGGCAAAGGATTGGTTATTATATTTACATCTTGCTTGTGCCATTAATTTAAATATAATAATGCCCTAGAAAAGTAGGTTCTTATCTACAGCACATCAATTGGCAGAATTGATTATGAGAGGCTGTAGAGAACACTTTCCTAAATGTTCCTAGTCGAGTATTAATATGCAAGGGCAATATTAATACATAAAGACTAGCATGTAGGTCAATTGATGACTTGATCTCACAAGTCATGGATATATGATATCAAGTTGACACATGGGTATATATTGGAGAATATATACTGAACTGACCCGCCATGAGAAAGTTTCATGGATCGTTATATGAGTGTCATAAACTTTCTCATGTGACTATTGGTATGAATAGTCCTTAGACCTGAAGTCACAATGGTTCCCTACATAAGGAGTTATGTACTTTGGTATCGTCAAACGTCACCCGTAACAGGGTGGACCATAAAGGCGATTACTGGGTATATAATAAATTATGCGGAGGGATGTGAGTGATGTAGATGGGATCTATCCCTCTCATATGACGAGAGTGATATCGGTGGGCCCCTTGATTGAGTAGAACTACTAAAACGCATGGCCATGCTCGAATGAGTCAATATGAGATATTTAGCTCATTTGTTTGAGTTAGTTTACTCAGGGATCAAGAAACACATAGATTGATCGAGGATGACACGGTCTATGCCTCATTGATCGAGGATAGAAGGACACGGTCATATATTATAGTAGTCACGGAAAGGTTAGTCGGATCTTGACTTATCTCGTAACTTGGGTAGCAATGATGTATTGCTAGATGCCGCTCATTGCTTGTGTATCTAAAAGAGTTTAGATCCACTACCAACGTTATGAGAGCCTATAGGGTCACACACAAAGAGCATGATAATTAGAGGAATTAGAGTATTCTAGTTTGACTAGAATAATTTGGGAATAAGCTTAAGTACAAAATGGTTTTTGGACTTTAAGCTTAATGAGAATTTTAGCTAATTGATTTAATGAGATTAATTCAATATGTTACCTTATTGATTTAATAAGATTAATTCAATATGATAACATAAGCTTAATTGAATTAATAAGATTAATTCAATATGATTGAATTAATAAGATTAATTCAATATGATAACATAAGCTTAATTGAATTAATAAGATTAATTCAACATGCATGAATGCCACATAAGAATGCCACATAAGCATGCCACATAAGCATGCCACCTAAGCATCCACCTAAGCTAGTTAAGGTGGAAGGAAACAAAATGGTTTTGTCTCCTTAAGTGGCCGGCCAAACAAGGATATGTCTCAATGCAATGGATTGCATTGAATGTGTGGAGGTGAAAGGGTTTTTCGAACCCTATAAAAGACACCTCAAGTGGCCGGCCAAAAGAGAGCATTGGCTTTTGTTGTTGGTGGAAGCTTTGGTTGTGTTAGTGGTGAGAAAGCTTGGTGGAAGCTTTGGTTGTGTGGGTTTGTGAGTGTAGGCTAGCAAGAAGAGGAGTCTTCTTCTTCCTTTCTCCTTTTCCCTCTCTACCTCTCCTTTAGGGACTTCTCTAGCAAGAAGTAAAGGAGAGCTCTTCTAGTTTTCCTTTTGTGAGACAAGAGCGTGCTCGTGTGGATACGTATAGACGCACGGACACTTGAACATGCTAAAGATCCAACAAACCGAAAGGAAAAGCGGGATTAACAAGGGCACGCAACAAAGGTAATCCTCTCCTATAAGATAGGTTTGGTTTAGAGAAATTTATTTTATACGAGTTTGCTTTCGCATGGATCACTTGGAAGGGATCCTATTTTCCGTTGCGCATATGCCATTTGGCATACAAGAATTCCCTACACTATATCCTTAATTTGACAAGTTGAAGTCTTCAAGTTGACTTGCTCCTTAAGTACTTGGACTTCCTTAAGTAGCGAGTCGACTTGATTCTCGAACTTAGCTAACTTCCTACCTAGGCATGCAATTATATTGTACAACTTATCTTCTAAGGGAGAAGTGACCTCATCTAGTCCTTCGGAAATGGATGTGGATCCGTGGCTTCTCTCGGACTCAGAATCGGACTTGTACTTGGAACTTGACTAAACTTCGGAGCTCAATTCAGTCATGAACACCACGAAGCTTCTCTTCATTTCTTCGGCATTCGACTATTCCGATGATGACTCATCCCAAGTTACCTTAAGTGCTTTCTTCTTCTTTTCCATTTTTAGTTTTTCTTCCTTTTTTAGGTTCGTGCACTCTGACTTATTGTGTCCTTTCCATTGCACTCGTAGCATGTCACTTCTGATCGGGGTCTCGGCTTGTTAATTATCAATGACTTTCTTAGCGTCCTTCTTCGTAAACCTCTTTCTCTGGTTGAATATCTTTCAGACCATGTTTACGATTTCCTTTTCTCCGTTTGACTCCTACTCTGACTCATCTTCGGATTCACTTTTTTACTTTCCTTTCCTTTTTGGTTGAACCTGCCACTAAAGTAATGCCATTCTCGGTTTGAACCGAGTTAGCTTGTTCGTGTAGTTCAAGTTCGTAAAACAATTCATCTAGCCTAATTGTGGAAATATCCCTAGAAACCTTATAGGCATCGACAATGGATGTCCATAAGGCATTCCTAGGGAATGCCTTAAGTGTATACCTAATTATATTCCTATTTTCTATTTGGTGTCCTATTAAATATAATCCATTTAAAATGTCTTTTATTCTTGTATGAAGTTGACTGGCATTTTCATTTTTGTTCATTTTATAATTATATAATTTATTAAGCAACATATCTCGTTTAGCTATCCTAGTGTCTTTTTTACCTTCATGTAGTTCAATTAATTTATCCCATAATTCCTTAGAGTTTTCGAATGGACCCACCCTATTGAACTCTTCTTTGGTAAGTCCGCATTGCAAGGTGGTAAGCGCCTTGTAATCAGCTTGAGCCCGTTTCCTAACATCCGCTGTCCATTTCTCCGGTTCTAACAACTCACCCGAGTCGTCTACCGGAGGACGAAACCTTTCCTAATAGAAAAGTAGACATCTAGGTCGGTTTTCAGGTAGCACTCCATTTACCTTTTCCAATAGTAAAAGTCCTTTTCGTTGAAGAGAGGCGGGCAAACTGTGTTATACCCTTTTAAGTCCGACATTTCTAAATAAATTTTTATTAATATATTTTTATTTAAATTAATTAAAATTTGAAAAATATTCCTAGATTTATTTAAAATAATTAATGTTGTGCAAGAATTAAATTTATACTAAGTGCAAAAATTATTTAAAAATTAAACTAATTGCAGTAATTATTTTAAGTGCAAAAAATTATTTAAAAAATATACTAATTCGGAAAAATTATTCTAATATAGAAAAATTATTCTAACTAGGAAAAATTATTCTAATGAAGAAAAATTATTTAAAAATTATTCTAAGAAGGAAAAAATATTTAAAAATCATTTTAACCAAAAAAAATTATTTAAAAATTAATCTAAGAAAAAAAATTATTTAAAAACTATTCTGATGTAGAAAAAATTATTTAAAAATTAATCTAAGCAGGAAAAATTATTCTAATCCTAGAACAAATAAAGAAAATTAATATAATCCTCTTGATGGTGGTTGCACCAAATTCGGAGCGCCCCCGCTCTGATACAAATTGTAGGATCGAGAAATTCCAAGAGATAGGGGTGAATCTCAGAGTATAAAATTTTCTTTATTTTTTTTAAGCTAATTTTTAATATTTAAAATTGTTAGAGAATATGAAGCGGAAATAAAATGAAATTGAGACATCTTCTTTTACTTGGTTCACAACCCAAACTGGGTTGCTACTCCAAGGCCGTAAGCTCATCCGAGAGCTACCTCGATGGGAAATCAAAATATACTCTCCGATTTGAGAACTCTCGACTTTGGAGGGGTTTGCTTTTTACAAAAGTAAGAGATGGGTAACACACTATCCTCTGTTTGAAGTTAAGTACACAAGAAAAAAATAATTATAGGAAATTAAAAGCAACTTTATACGGACACAAATGAAAGCTATGAAGTAGGCACGAGTGTCGGAAAAATGCCTTTGTGAAGAATCGAAGCTCTGGTGAACGAGAATGTATTTTGTCATCACTTCAACGTAGTAGCAGTGTTCTCCTTGGAGCTAGTCGAGTACTTGTTTTATAAATCCTTTCCAGTCGATTGGAATTCCTTTCAGTCGACTCAACATCAGTCCGTCGATGTGGAACTTTTTGTCTTCCAGTCGACTGAGGGTCACCTAGCTCCGCATTAAGAAATTTGACTCTCTAATTGACTGTAACTCTTTCCATTTGCACTGCTAGATCTTCGATCGATCACCAGCTAATCCTGCCATCTAGGTATCCAGTCGACTGACCCATACCCAGTTAACTGGATAGTAGTCGACTGGAATCCAATCAGTCGACTGATCCAAGCAAAATAAGATTATCACAGATATAAAACAATATAGCAGTAGTAATACTGCTTGATCTCAACTATTAAGTCACACGTGGATATTTCGTCGAATCGACGCCTAGCTTTGTCACCCTACAGAGGACTCGGCCTCACCTCTCCACTCGAGGCTTACCTATCAGCTACCTTCTAGACTTACCACTCTTGACATCTGATATGACCCTTTAGGGCTTCCACCTATTGTCCGGTGTGCCTGACCTAGTTGTACTTTTTGGCGATTGTCCGGTCTCCTGACCCAACCGGTCTTCACGTCAAATGCCTTGTCTACACAAACCATCTGGACTACATGCTTGGTGTCTGGTCCTTATGATCTGTCAAGATATTTGCCTAGTATCCGGTCAACACAACCTACTAGGACTTTCTGTTAAGCCCTCACACTTAACACTGATATTAGAACACAAGTAATCCCTAACTTTAACTATGATTCATAGATCAAAACCAAGGAGTGATGCTTTATGCATCAAGACATGATGTGTCATGATCCGTAAGCGCACAGTTGTAGTCAAGTAATAAAAATATCGATCCCACAAAGACATTGTCAAGTACTAGTTGTTTGCAAAATAAGATTATCTAGATGAATTAATCGATTAAGTAATGGTTATGAAAGGAAGATAAGATTAAAGAATTGCTTTTGAGATGTATCCTAGGATGTTGATTTTGTTGCTATATCGATTATCAAGGGGAGATTCTCAAGTATTGGTGTGTATTCATAATGGAGATATGTTCTAAGGTAATCATTTGCCTCTCTCGGTGTCGTAATGATATATTACATATATAAGGTGTCTAATGTTAGTGTAAAGAGAACCACTTCTTAGTTTTGATGTATGAACCATAGTTAAAGATTAGGAATTACTTGTGGTTTGATGAAAATGTTAAGTGTGCAGGCAAACAGGAAAACCCTAGTAGGTCAGGCAGACTAGATACTAGGTAATGAATATTGAAAGTCCTAGTAAATCACGTTGACTAGATACTAAGCAGAGGTCTTGATAGATCATGATGACCGGATATCAAGCAGGAAAACCAAATGGGTCAGGAGACCAGACATCTTGCATGAAGACCGATTGGGTCAGAAGACTGGACAATCGACATGAAGACCAGCTGGGTTAGAGAGACCGAACAGTTGGTAGAAGTCCTGATGGGTAAGATAGGATGTCAAGGATGGTAAGTCGGGCAGGGCAATCGACAGGTAAGCATCGAGTGAAGAAGTGAGGTCGAGTCCTCTGTAGGGGGACAAAGCTAGGCATCGATCCAACAGATAGTCCGCATGAGACTAAGACATTAAGATCGAGCATTATTACTAATGCTATTGTGTTTTATACTGTATGTTTTTTGCTAATCTCATTTTGCAGGGAACCAGTCGACTGAAAGTATTCCAGTCGAAAGATGGTCAGGTGATTGAATATGGTTTAGTCGACTGGATACCTATTTTGTAAGATTAGCTGGTGATCGATCGAAGATCAGGTAACCCAGATGGAAAGAGCACCAATCAACTGGAAATGCAAATTTCTCGATGTGAAGCCAGGTGACCTGGAGACGACTAGAATACATCCAGTCGACTGGGAAGGTCGAAGTGAAGGTCGAAGCTTCGCTTCTCGCTTCTCCTCGATCACTTGTGCATGGCGATCCAATCATATGTCCCCGGATTAAAAAAAATTAATCCAAATAAATATGGATTACCCAAGCAACCGATCCATCATCATGCTTCTCAATTTGAGTCGTCGCCTTGAACAAACTTGTTGTTCAAGCAACCTAACTCTTTTCCTCGATTAGCCGTGGAATAGATGATGTATGGATCACCGGTTTTTGTGCTTATCTTCGGAGTCGATGATCATACAATTGTAAACAAATACAAATAATGAAAAGGAAACCAAAACAAGAATTATACATCTTGTTTGCCTCTTAATCTTCTTTCGTATGACCTATCCTCATCTTAGACATTGTGTGGGAAACAATCCGCTAAGAGTTGAAGCGTTCTAGAACTCTATCTTGCCTTCCTTGCTCGCTCCGAACAAAGGGAAGACCACCAAACTCTTCTTCTCCTATCTAGTGCCGACCACCAAGCCACCTAGCTTGGTTGTGTTAGTAATATATGAGAGATGTCATAAGGCAATCGCTTTATGTATGAACCATTTATATGATAAATAAAGATTCACTATTTGAGTATACATGTTTCATGTATTTGATTGGATCTTAAACTCATTTACTGAATGTCCACGATACGATTCACAGCATGAGAGAATTTGTGATTGGATCACAACTAGTGAGTATCTCTACATGTGTAATTGTGATGTATCAGAATTATCCCTAGTCAGCCTAGTGGGGACTGACACTATAGACCATGTCCTGAACCAAGTCGGTATAAGATGAGTGAAGGGAATGGGGCACGAATCATTCGAGCTGCTGAAGGGTTTCAGAAATAGTTCTGGATCAACCGTTGATCTTTTCGGTTAATTGGGGATCATGATGTACTACTAGGTGCCACTCATGATCGTTCTATAATTAATGGTTAATTATAGACGGCCAACATAAACCGATAACCTATTTGGTCACACGCACAATGAGCGTAATCCGAAGGATTTAAAATGAGCTTGAGAATGGGATTCTCAGACCGAGAGAAACTAGGTTTGGTTGGACCAAACAAGAAGCGAGCATGAAATCGTTTCAGTCGCAATGGAAGAGTGGATGGGCCGTGTCTTATAAAGACATAATGGATGAACCGAAATAGTTTGGTTCTAATCCAATGGAGGAGAATATACCAAAGGGTTTGTTTTATTTTAAACGAATGAACCAAAAGTTGGTTCGGTTCATTTTACTTAAAATAAACCATCATGGTTTGGTTTATTTTAACTTATATTAATGGAGCGGGTTAACGGGCCTTATGGTTATGATCCAATAACCATTAAAATAATTAGTTCTCTATAAAAGAGGGCTTAAACCATAATCCAAAACCCTAACCTAGATGCCGCCCACCTCCTCTCCTTGGTGATTTCGGCGCCAACATCTCCTCTTGCCGCCGCCCACCTTGAAGCTCCAACTGGCAACCAGCTGCTTCCGTCTTCTCCCATTGCCGGCGTCAAACTGCTGTCGGAAAAGCTTCGGTGATCTTCCTTGGCTCCGGCGACAAGGTGAGCAAGTCACTTTCCTTATTTGGCCGGCGCAAGGTCTCCACCAAAGCTGTCCAGTTTTCTGGACAGCTTGTTTCCCTCTCGTCGGAGCATCGTTTGGACGACGTTTAGTGCTCCGACAGCGGTAGCCTTGCTGGGGATTTGATCTCCGGTAATCCTCTGAGGTGGAGGACGAAGGATTCGTTAAACGGTTGATGAATACCTCTCCGGAGAAGCGAGTTTTGAGGACTCGTCTTTCGATCCGAATTTGGATTCGGATCGTGATCATCTCTCGATCACATCGTCTTCAACACGAGGCTAGTAACCCGTACGAAGACGAGGCTCGTGACTTAGTGAAGTCATCCCGAGGATACTCTGCGTGGATACGGATAGAGATGATTCTAGCGAGGATCATTCCAGTTGATGTCGTTCCCGCTACACGTGATACGAAAGGTATACGTAGTTAAATTTCCTTTTATTGCAAATTTAAATTTACGGTTATGTCTACACATGTTGTACTATGCATGCTTGTGATGTGTGTGTTGTAATAAATGTAGATTTATTATTTTTATTTCTTCATCTGTGCACATGTTTACGAAAAATGTTCGAACATACACTCGCCGCGGTGCCGGAAACCCAACAGGTTGTTGCCGTCGGCCAAGGAGAGGAAGATGAAGAGGTGGGCACCGGCCAAGAAGATGAGTTCTTGTTGCCGCCGGCGAAGGAAAAAGTGAGGAGGTGTGGAGGAGGCATTGGCCAAGGAGATGGGATGGAGGACGCCGCCAAAGTGAGGGAGACGCCGAACGAAACCCTAGCTCCTTCCCCTTGTTGCCGCGGGCCCTAGAGAATATGGACAAACCAAAACCCTATCCTCCAAACACCTTGCCGTCCAAGCCTTGGAAGCAAACCCTAGAATCCAAAATTCATCTTTTCCACCCAAGCCTTGCCTCCTATTTATAGATTTTGCCCAAACCTCCTTTTAATCGTGTCCGTTGGATCTAGGTTTCATGAGGGTTTTAATAGGCTACAATAGAGACCATGAGGAGGAGTTGGATCTTGGCCACCCAATGGATCCGACCGACATATAATCCGATCCATTAATGATAATTCATTCCACTAGAGGATTATCAATGATCTACCTCACCAAACCCCATAATTAAATATGGGCTCCATATATTAATTGTACAAATATCTCCCCGTGTTTAAGATATCAAATGTTCGTTAATTAATTAATTTACTGACAATTAATTAATTAACATATAACTCCATGAGTAGTACCACTCAACCTTATCATCATGCTGGACCAAGTCCACCTGCAGGGTTTACATGATGATCCTTATGAGCTCCTTAAGGGGACATCATCATCCTAATACATAGGACACAGTTTCCTCCTATAATCAACGGCACACCATGTAAATAATATCATCTCCAACTTACCAGCCCTATCTATTTAACCCATAAATCTCTCCCATTGATAAATCAAAGAAATTAATATTAAGTACATGTGCCCATTATTATATCAGGATTAAGAGCATGTACACCATAATATCCGAGGTCTGATTCAATTATGTAGTCAGCAATAAATTGAATCACCTCTAATTCGATCCTGCTCAATACACACAAACTGTACTAGTGTAATTCTATGGTCAAGATAAACCAATACCAAATTACACTACAACCATACCAATGGTTTTTCCAAAACCATCTTGGTTGTGAGCCTCTACTTATACTATAAAAGGAACTGATAACATGATATTCTGTGTGACACCACACACCATGTTATCTACAATGTAAAGTATCAGACAAGATGCACACATATATAATAAATATAAAATACAAACAATGATCATGTGATTCTTATTTCAAATTGAAGATGTTCATACAAAGACTAGGCTTTCAGTATACATCCCAACAATCTCTTACTTATACTAAAAGACTATGCTGCCATCAAAGTGTCATACATCTTATTCCCATTCCCTACATGCCTATCAATAGCTCTCGTTGGAAGGGCCTTAGTGAAAGGATCTGCCAGGTTATGCTCAGATGCAATCTTGGTGACAATAACTTCTCTTTGCTTTACGATCTCTCGTATTAGGTGGTACTTGAATTCTGTGTGTTTACTTCCCTTGTGGGCTCATAGTTCCTTTGAGTTTGCAACTGCACCATTGTTATCACAATAAATTATGATAGTTCTGGGCAAACAAGGAATCACATCCAAGTCCATCAAGAAGTTCCTAAGCCATACAACTTCTTTGGCTGCCTTAGAGGCTACCACATACTCAGCTTCCATGGTGGAATCGACCACACATTTCTGCTTGACACTCCTCTATACAATGGCTCCACCTCCCAAAGTAAACACAAAACCTGAGGTAGACTTACTGTTATTCCTATCTAATTAGAAGTCAGAATCTGTGTGACCCACATGGAGTAATTGATCTTCCTAGTATACCATCATATAATCCCTAGTCATTCTCAGGTACTTCAATATATGCTTTATCGCAGTTCAATGTCCTTGTCCTGGATTACTCTGATATCTGCTAACCATGCCCACGGCAAAGCAGATATCCAGCCTCGTACATAACATAGCATACATGAGGCTTCCTATCGCCGAAGCATAAAGAACCGCCTTCATCTCCTCTATCTCCTTTGATGCTCTAGGACACATCTCTTTAGATAATGGTACTCCATGCCTAAAAGGTAAAAAGCCTTTCTTAGAGTTCTGCATGCTAAAATGAGCCAAAATAGTATCTACGTATCAAGCTTGAGATAAGCACAACATCCTTTTCTTGCGATCCCTTATAACCTTGATCCCAAGGATGTGTCCCACTTCTCCCAAGTCCTTCATATCAAACTGTTTGGACAACCATACCCTTACGTCTGACAACACTTTGACATTGTTGCCAATGAGCAAAATGTCATCTATGCATAATACAAGAAATATCACTACGTTTCCGTCACATCTCTTGTATACACAAGACTTATTCGGACTTTGAATAAATCCGTACGACTGGATTACCTCATCAAAGCGGATGTTCCAAGATTTCGAAGCTTGCTTCAATCCATAAATGGACCGATTAAGCTTGCACACAAGTTGCTCTTTGCTTTTTGCAATGAATCCCTCTGGTTGCTCCATAAGTTGGATAGAGCGGATCACTAGAGGAGGTGGGTGAATAGCGATAAAAACTTTCGTTCGTTTCGATACTTGAGTTACGTAGCAGAAAGAATAAAACAATATAAAAATAAAGAAGACAAGAGGGTTTTTTACTTGGTTCGTAGACTACGGCTACTACTCTAAGGCCCTAGTGGTCCTTTACCACATACAGAGGGCAAATCACTAACGAACTCCTCCTCGTTGAAGGTAGGAGTTAATCGAATACAAAAACCATGAAAAGAATCGAGATAGACCCCCTCTTCTCATTACGATAAAAGCACAATAATGAACTTAAGTACAGATTGAAACTATAAAAACACTTTTATCGACTACTCGTAGATGAAGAAGATTGAGCTCTAGTCGTCGTTTCTGCAGTGCTTCGTCGTAGGGATGTCGGAGAGTCATAGTGTATCGAAAGCACTTGGAGGCTTTTAGAATTGAAGAAAAACCCTTAGAGAAGCCCTCCTTTTATAGCTTTTGATCCCCTCATCAAGTGGGTCATCAGCCAATCAAAATTAGTCACCAAGCTCCTTGGAATGAGGTGATAAGGCATGACTCCTCGAAGCTGATCCTTGACCATCAGTCGAATGATGACAGTGCCTGTTGAGTCGCAACACTCAGCAGTCGACTGATTTAAGGCAGTCGAGTGGCTCTTGTGAGCAGTCGACTGATGCTTGCTGAAATCATAAGTTAGCTTAATAAAAACAAAATTTCGACGGCCGCTGATCATCCGATCTCGACCTAGACCATCCATGGGATGTCTTTGGTCGAATCTACGCTTAAGACCATCCCCATAAGGAGGATACGACCTCACTTACACTCACACACACGAGCTTACCTCGATACTTACTTTGTAGCTCATGCTTCCGGCCTTCCACTAGATTCCTTTGGCTCCCTTTGAAATCACTCAAGTCTAGCCCGATCACCGCGGCTTCCTCCGCGTGTCGCCATCCTTCAGCTCCTGCTTTACCACTTTTCTGCACACTCGATTAAGCCCGTGAGATAACGATGTAATCTTAACTTTATGTCTTTTTCCATAATCGAAACACAGGTTCGATCATCTGGTGCTCCTGCACCAACAATCTCCCCCTTTTTTATCTATGGCAAACTTACGCAATGTTAAGGAGAAATATAATGTGGAAAATGACTAAATGTAAACGATGCACTCATTATAATCAATTCCCCCTTAACCTTAGGTGAGGTTAATCTTAAAAAGAAGTTAATCTTAAAAATTTTAAATTTTTGTTTAAATTTTTGTTCTCCCCCTTAACTTGTGCTCTTCTCCCCCTTTTGCCATAAATCAAAAAAATTTGGGGTTGTATATAAAAAGTAAGGGTTTTTTTTAACAAAAAGTAGCATGCATAAAGATTAAATAACATGAGTCCAAGCATGTGTCTCGATTTACTTTGGTTCGAGGTATAACCCTCTGCACTAACAATATAAGTCTTGAGACTAATTTGATTTTAAAAATACTTATAAAATTATCTTTGAGTTTCAAAATACTTATACGCTAATCACTTTTGAAAATATATAACCCTTAGGGTTAGTTTGCTTTCCCCCTTAATCAAGTATATAAGGTATAGAAGAGTTAGGGGGCGGTAAACATTGACCTAGAAGGTTGTATAATTAGAGTTTTATCCGAGTATAAGTAAACATTTAAGCTCGATAGTTTGAAAAATAGATAACATTTTTTAAAAGATTGTGTAAGTGAAATTGTTCCTTATTCATCTCACCCATTCTAAGTGTCTTAGAATTGGTTCACCTTATATGTTGTGTGAGATGATTATAATTTTATCTTGATTAAATTTAATGATTTGAAATTGGTCAACCTTGTTTTAGATTCGGATTTGATCCTAACCTCATCAAGTCACCTTTTCAAGATCTTGGCTTCCAGGTCATGGTGAGGCACAGGGGCCTTCTTTGATCGAAAAAACGACCACTTCCTTAGACAAAGCCAATTTAGAGAAAATAGTAAATTGACTCACCTAAGACCACTTCCTGGTCTAACTAGTCTAGGATACGGCGAGGTCACTTCTGCTAGTTCCACTCTGTCAAGTGAACCGAACTAGATACGCCTTATCTAGCTCGAATACACGAGACTCTATTTTCCTAGCGTACTATCATCTTGCCACGTCCTGGTACTATGTTATCAAGCATTGATGAGTTATAGTCCTATCTTGCCATTTTTAAAAAAAAATTAAGTTACCGGATATACTATTTTGGTATTAGCTCCACCTGGATCATTGAATCAATATGGTCTGGTCAAGTAATGAAATTGATCCTGGGGAATCCAAAACCCATTGGTCCTTATATGTGAGTTTAATAAAGTTTTCAAGACCCACACTTGGACTCGATGATGACTGCGGTTTATGATAGACATGTAAGATATATTCGTAGTCTTTGAGCTATATCCGAGTCCGACTCTGTTGTACATAACTCTCTGAGTTCCAAGAAGTCGATTTAGATTCTTGGACCAAGTCGAGAACTTGTTCAACCGAGCTTCGAGCTCTTGGACTCGTCATTTCAAGAGAGAGTTCTCTTTTTCGAGTTTTTCAACTCGAGTTGAGTCCTCCTCTTGAACTCGACTAGTCGAGGAGTTTAGGGGTGTCTCTTGTTTGAGGGTTTCAACCTCCTTAACCAAGGACTCGACCCTAGACTTGGATTTAGCTAATTTCCTAGTCAGCAATTTAATTGTATTGTAAAGCGTATGAATTAGTGAGCGGCTAACCTTAAGTTTCCCATTTGGTCCGGCTTTGAGTTGCTTCTTGAAGTAGTCCTAGAGTTTGGAGTCGGTGTTGTAATTGGATTAGGATTTGGACTCTGACTTGGAATCATCGGATCTTGCCATGCACGCTATGACGACGCCTTCTTCGTTGTCCCATGGTGCATGAAAAGCCTTCTTTTGATTTGATTTGAATTGTGCCCTTTTTTGGTTCTTTAGTAGCCTCCTTTCCCTCCGAACGATCTTCCGGACTACGTTCACTATTGCTTCCACCTCTTCGGATTCGGACTCTGATTCGTCTTCGGGTTCGAGTCCATCTTCTTTCTTGGTAGATGGCTTGCTTCTTTATCCTACAAGTAGAGAAATACCTCTCTCGGCCTGGACAACGTTAG
The DNA here is from genome assembly GCA_025175895.1 of Wurfbainia villosa. NCBI lineage: Eukaryota > Viridiplantae > Streptophyta > Magnoliopsida > Zingiberales > Zingiberaceae > Wurfbainia > Wurfbainia villosa. The sequence goes on from CM045995.1 coordinate 34,204,659, forward strand.
TTTGCTCGTGAAATTCAAACTTGGAAAATAATTCTTCTAACCTAAGCTTCGAAAGGTCCTTAGAGACCTTGTAGGCATCAATCATGGATGCCCACAAGGTAGTCCTAGGAAATGAGTTAAGAATGTACCTTAGGAGGTCGCAATTTTCGACCTTGTGTCCGATGGTATGGAAGCCGTTGATAATGTCCTGGACGCGGGCATGTAGTTGCGACGTCGTCTCGTGTTTCTGCATTCTTAGATTATACAACTTATTGAGAATGAGGTCATGCTTACACCTTAGCTTCGTCAGTCCCTTCGTGTAATTCGACCAACTTTGACTATAAGTCTTCGGCACTGATCAAAGGGCTGAGGCGATTAAGCTCCTCCTTGCACAAGCCGCATTGGAGGATTTGAGTCACCTTGGCGTCAGCTTCAACTTGTCTTTTTGTAGCATTGGTCTATTGGTCATAATCCAAAGATTCACCCGCTTCATTAGTCAGAAGTGTGAATCCCGTTTGGATTATGATCCACATCTTGATTTGGGTCTTAAGGAAGCACTCCATCCGACCCTTCCAATAACGGAAGTCATCTCCATTGTAAAACGGAGGTCGAATGGTGCTAAAACCCTCGAGATGGGCCATTGACACAAAAAGAGCAAGAAAATAAAGAGAGAGAAAAGGAAAACCGAGCAATGACACAAACGAGCGAAATGTACCAAGACTCGTGTCTTGGTTTAGTAGTGCGAGAGAGAAAGAGCTTGAAAAAAATGAAATAAATAGAAATAAAAATAAAAAAAATTCGTAGAAAAGCTAGATTGGTGGTTTCAACAAATCTTAGCACCCTTGGCTCTAATACCAATTGTTGGATCGAGCGGATCGCTAGGGGTGAATAGTGATAAAAACTTTCATTCATTTCGATACATGAGTTACACAGTGGAAAGAATAAAACAATATAAAAATAAAGAAGACAAGAGGGTTTTTTACTTGGTTCGTAGCCTATGGCTACTACTCCAAGGCCCTAGTGGTCCTTGACCACGTACGGAGGGCAAATCACTAACGAACTCCTCCTCGTTGGAGGTAGGAGTTAATCGAATACAAAAACCACAAAAAGAATTGAGATAGAGGGACACTCCCCCTCTTCTTGTTACGATAAAACCACGATAATGAACTTAAGTACATATTGAAACTATACAAACACTTTTACCGACGACTCGTAGATGAAGAAGATTGAGCTCTAGTTGTCGTTTATGTAGTGCTTCGTCGTAGGGATGTCAGAGAGTCATAGTGTATCAGAAGCAATTGGAGGCTTTTAGAATTGATGAAAAACCCTTAGAAAATCCCTGCTTTTATAGCTTTTGAGCCCCTCATCGAGTGGGTATTCAGCCAATAAAAATTAGGCACCAAGATCCTTGGAATGAGGTGATAAGGCTTGACTCCTCGAAACTGATCCTTGACCATCAGTCGACTGATGGAAGCGCAGTCGAGTCGCATCACTCAGCAGTTGACTGATTTAAGGCAATCGAGTGGCTCTTGTGCGTAGTCGACTGATGCTTACTGAAATCACAAGTTAGCTTAATAAAAACATAATTTCGACAGTCGCCGACCGTCCAATCTCAACGTAGACCATCCATGGGATGTCTTTGGTCGGATCTACGCTTAAGACCATCCCCGTTAGAAGGATATGACCTCACCTACGCTCACACACATGAGCTTACCTCGATACTTACTTTGTAGCTCTTGCATCCGGCCTTCCACTTGATTCCTTTAGCTCCCTCGAAAGTCACTCGAGTGTCGCCCGACCACCGCGGCTTCCTCCGGGTGTCGCCATCCTTCAGTTCCTGCTTTATCACTTTTCTGCACTCTCGATTAAGCCCGTGAGATAACGATGTAATCTTAACTTTGCATCTTTTGCCATAATCAAAACACAGGTTCGATCATCTGGTGCCCCTGTACCAACACCATATAGATGTTTTCTTCAAGACTTCCATTAAGGAAAGCTATCTTGACATCCATCTGCCAAACCTCATAATCCATATGAGCAGCAATAGATAAGAGAATCCAAATAAACTTAAGCATGACTACCGACGAAAAGGTCTCCTCATAATTGATACCCTCTTTCTGAGTATACCCTTTTGCAACAAGCTTTGCTTTGAAGGTCTCAACCTTCCCGTCTGTTCCTCTTTTCTTTTGTAGATCCACTTGCATCCAATGGTTTTTACACCATTGGGTGGTTCTACTAGCTCTCAGACCTGATTTGAATCTATAGATTCTATCATAGAATTCATCGCCCTTTGCCAAGATACCGCATCTTTTATTAGTGAAAGCCCTAGAGCCAATCATGTGATAATTGTTCTATGGACTTTATTGTATCATATTCCTATTTATAAAGGCATAGTTATTATATTTACTTGTATTGGTGCCAAATAACTAAGTATAATAATTTCCTTGAGTAGAAGGTTCTTATCTATATCAATCGATTGGTTGAATGGATAATGAGATGATATAGAGAACACTACTCATAATCATTCCTAGTCAAGTATTAACATTCAGGGACAATGTTAATGCATAGATACTAGCATGCAGGTCAACTCGATGACTTGATCTCACAAGTCATGGATATGAGATATCAAGTTGACACATGGGTATGCATTGGAGAATTTATACTGAATGACCCGCCATGAGAAAGTATCATTGATCGTTATATGAGTGTCATATACTTTCTCGTGTGACTATTAGTATGACTATTAGTCCTTGGACCTGAAGTCACCATGGTTCCCTACATAAGGAGTTGCATACTTTGACTTCGTCAAACGTCACCCGTAAATAGGTGGACTATAAAGGCGATTACATGTTATGTAACAAATTATGCTGAGGGATGTGAGTGATGTAGATGGAATATATTCCTCATATATCACGGGAGTGACATCGTTATTCTTGATAGAGTGAGACCACGAAGTGCATGGCCCTGCCCAAATGAGTCAATATGAGATATTGAGCTCATTTGATTAGAGTGAGTCTACTTGGAGTTCAAGATATAGATTGTACCGAGGATGACACGGTCTATGCCTCAATTGGTCAATCTAGATATCAAGGATAGAGGGACATTGTCACATATTGTGAGCGTCACAATTAGTAGTCACAAAGGTGATGTTGGAGCTCAACATTCTTGTAACTTGGGTAGCAATGATGTGTTGCTAGATATCGCTCATTGCTTATGTTCCTAAATTGATTCAGGAGCATTGCCAATGTTACAAGAACCTATAGGGTCACACACAAAGGTCAATTAGATGGAGATTAGGTTCATATGATGAACCACGAGGATTAGGTTCATGGGTTGAACCAAATTGGATTAAGAGTAATCCAAATTAGACTAATTGAGTTAGACTCCATTTGATTCAAGTGTTGAATAAGTCTAATTTAGATTTGATTCATTGAGTAAATTAAAATTAAGGAATAGAGATTCATTAAATCAAATTGACTTGAATCTGTTGGGTTTACGGCACCGCGGCGAGTGTGTGTTCGAACATGTTTCGTAAACATGTGCCCAGCGGAAGAAATAAAAATAATAAATCAAATTTATTACAACACACACACCACACGCTTGCATAGTAAAACATGTGTAGACATAATCGTAGTTTTAAATTTTGCAATAAAAGATAATTTATTCTACGTATACCTGACGTATCACGTATAGTGGGAAAGGCATCAACCGGATCGACCCTCAATAGAATCACCTCTATCCGTATCCACGCTGAGTATCTTCAGGATGACTTCACAAATTCACGAGCCTCGTATTCCTACGAGTCGCTAGCCTCGTGTCAAAGACGATGTGATCGAGAGAAGATCACAATCCGAATCAAAATTCGGATTCAAAACGAGTCCTCAAAAACTCGCTTCTCCGGAGAGGTATTCGCCCACCGTTTGACGAATCCTTCGTCCTCCACCTATGAGGATTACCGAAGATCGAATCCCTGGCAAGGAAGCCATTGTCGGAGCTCCAAACATCGTCCAAACGACGCTTCGACACGAAGTAAACATGCTGTCCAAAAAACTGGACAGCTTTGGTGGAGGATTAGCGCCGGCCAAATAAGGAAGCTAGATGCTCACCTTGTCGCCGGAGCCAAGGAAGATCACCAGAGGGTCGCCAGAGGATCGCCGACTGACGGCGACACAAGAGGTGGGCGGCGGCTAGGGTTTGGGCGCCGACCACAAGAGGAGAAGAGGGAGAGGGGCGGCAACTTAGGATTAGGGCTCTCATTAAACCCTTGAGCCCTATTTTATAGAGAACAAATTCTCCTAATGGTTATAGGTTCATAACCAAAACCCGTTAACCGGCTCCATTAATTTAAGTTAAAATAAACCAATCCGATTTGGTCTATTTTAATTTAAAACGAACCGAACCAACTTTGGTTCATTCGTTTAAAACAAACCAAACCCCTTTGGTTTATTCTCCACCATTGGATTAGAACCAAACCAATTTAGTTCATCCATCATGTCTTCATAAGACACGGCCCATCCATGCTTCCATTGCGCCTGAAACGATTTCATGTTCGCTCCTTGTTTGGTCCAACCAAAGCTAGTTTCTCTCGGTCTGAGAATCTCATTCTCAAGCTCGTTTTAAATCCTTTGGATTACGCTCGTTGTGCATGTGACCAAATAGGTTCTCGATTTATGTTGGCCATCTATAATTAACCATTAATTATAGAACGATCATGAGTGGAACCTAGTAGTACATTATGATCCCCAATTAACCGAAAAGATCAACGGTTGATCCAGAACTATTTCTGAACCCCTTCAGCAACTCCAATGAATCGTGACACATTCCCTTCACTCATCTTATACCCACTTGGTTCAGGACATGGTCTATTGTGTCAATCCCCACTAGGTTGACTACATCACACCTAGCCCAAGTATCATTTCCTTGTCCTATGGATTCTTGTTACTGCACATGTATCCAAGAGTACCTTACTCTAAACATGTAATGCATTGGCCAATGACTTTAGTAACAATCCGACGAGAGGCCATGGGAATACATCTCCTCACAAGGAGTGGGGAATCCTTTATAGGCTATTCAAACACCTTCGATCACTTCGACTTATACCCAATCATCCCGAGTCCATATCTCCTTGGAGATTTTTGCTTAAGATGTCAAAGCATAAGTCTTCATGCCAAGATGACATAAATACCGCAAGTCAAAGGAACATCGCACTTAAGCTGCAGTAAGAACTTCATTGACATATCTATATATGCAAGGAACCATATGAAGTCTTACGGCGGCTGGTCACTCCAATAACTAGTTACCATAACTAGCATCCACTATTAACTTCGGACATCACAATGTCTCAAGCCAGTGAGAATCAACTGCTTGGATACGCCATGGAGTATACCTCGTGCTAGTCTCGATATATTTGATGGTGTCTGAATCTATCAATTCATCGACTAGGGATAATTTCGATACACCACAATTACACATGAAGAGATACTCACTAGTTGTGATCCAATCACAAATTCTCTCATGCTATGAATCGTATCGTGGACATTCAGTAAATGAGTTTAAGATCTAATCAAATACATGAGAACATGTATACTCAAATAGTGAATCTTCATTTATCATATAAATGGTTCTAACATAAGGGGATTGCCTTAGGACATCTCTCACATATTACTAACAAACTCCCACTTGGCCTAATGCCAATCGCTACGGTATCCAATACTATAGGCTCTAACATGACCCTCAAACTTACTTTGAGATAATGCCTTAGTCAATGGATCCGCTATGTTCCTTTTAGTGGGGATTTTCTCGATTTGTATTTCCTTCTTACTAATGATCTCTCTGATTAGAAGATAGCGGTGAACCACATGTTTGGATTGTTGATGAGCCCTTGGCTCTTTCGCCTGTGCAATTGCTCCATTGTTGTCGCAGTAGATCGGTATTGCTTCAACAATGGCAGGAACCACACCAAGTTCATAAATGAACTTCTTGATCCAAACCGCTTCCTTTGCTGCTTTCGAAGCTGCAATGTATTCTGTCTCAGTCATAGAATCCGCTATAGTGTCTTGTTTGGAACTTTTCCAACTCACTGCGCCCCCATTCAAGGTGAACACATATCCAGACTGAGACCTGGAATCATCCTTGTCTATCTGGAAGCTGGCATCCGTATACCCGCGTATCACCATTTCCCCTTCTCCATATATTAGGAACACATCCTTAGTTCTTCTCAAGTACTTAAGGATCATCTTAACAGCTGCCCAATGATCTATTCCTGGATCAGACTGGTATCTACTCATGACACTCCGAGCATACGATACATTAGGCCTCGTACATAACATAACATACATGATAGATCCTATTACGGATGCATAGGGAATCTTACTCATGCAAATCCTCTCATCTTCTATGTGCGGACACATAGACTTCGAAAGGTGTATCCCATGCCTGATGGGTAGGAAACCTTTCTTGGATTCCGACATGCTAAACCTCTTTAGCACTCGGTCTATATATGTAGACTGCGAAAGACCAAGCAACTGTTTCGATCAATCTCTATAGATCTTAATCCCGAGGATGTAGGTTGCTTCTCCCAGGTCTTTCATGGAGAATGTCTTGAACAACCAAATCTTAACTGACTGTAAGACTGAAACATCGTTTCTTATAACTAATATGTCATCGACATATAATACTAGGAACACAACTGCACTCCCACTAACCTTCTTGTACACACAAGATTTGTCTAGTTGTTATGAGAAATCAAACTTTTTGATTGTCTCATCAAAATGGATATTCCAGCTCCTGGATGCTTGCTTCAATCCATATATGGACCGTCGCAATTTGCATACCTTAGTTTTATCAACCTATGTGAAACCCGCAGGTTGTATCATATACACATCCTCGAAAATGTTTCCTTTAAGGAAAGCTATTTTCACATCCATCTTTTATATCTCATAATCATAATGAGCCGCTATGGCTAGGAGCATCCGAATGGATTTAAGCATAGAAACAGGCGAATAAGTTTCGTCATAATCAACACCTTGCTTTTGACAATATCCTTTCGCCACCAGTCTAGCCTTATAGGTAATCACATTACCATCCTTGTCGGTTTTATTCTTGAAAACCCACTTGCACCCTATAGGCTTTATGCCTTCAGGTGGGTCAACCAAGTTCCAAACGTGGTTTTCATACATGGAATCCATTTCCGACTTCATGGCTTCAAGCCACTTATCCCTTTTGAACTTGTCAGAAATTCTTCATAACTGATGGGCTCCTCATCATCAATGAGTAACACGTCGTTCGATTCACTTATGAGAAATCCATATCTCTCAGGAATATTGCGTGTTCTACCAGATCTACGAAGATGTGGTGTCACAATAGGTCAAGCCGATGGCTCATCACTATGAATTATTGGTTGTTGTGCTTCACCAGGTATCTCATCAATGTCTATTTAAGTTTCTCGAGCCTCCTCAAGCTTGATGACACTCCCACTATTTTCTTGCAAGAGAAACTCTTACTCTAGAAACACAACATGCCTTGAAACAAACACCTTTTGTTCCACAGGATGATAGAATTGGTAACCTCTTGTTTCCTTAGGGTATCCAATAAATAGATATTTATCAGACTTAGCATCCAATTTGTCTGATATAGTCCGCTTCACATAAGTAGGACAACCCCATATCTTCAAGTAAGATACATGAGGTTTCTTACTATTCCATATCTCATATGAAGTAGTAGAGACTACCTTGGTAGGCATTCTGTTTAACAAGTAAACAACTGTCTGAAGTGCATAGCCCCAAAAGGACTTGGAAAGATTTGCATGATTCATCATTGACCTGACCATGTCCAACAAGGTTCGGTTACGCCTCTCAGATACACCATTATGTTGTGGTGTATATGGCGGAGTCCATTGAGACAATATACCATTGTCTCTTAGATAATCTAGAAACACTTGACTTAAGTATTCACCACCTCGATCCGATCGAAGTATTTTAATACTCTTGTCATGTTGTTTCTCTACTTCATTTCTGAATTCTTTAAACCTTTTAAAGGCTTCAGACTTGTGTTTCATTAAGAACACATACTCAAACCGTGAGTGATCATCGGTGAAGGTAATGAAGTAGCTATAGCCTCCCATAGCATAAGTTGACATAGGTCCACATACATCAGTATATATTAGACCTAGCAACTCTCCCACTCGTTCACCATTTCTAGTAAAAGGTAACTTGGTCATCTTGCCTTTTTAGCTTGATTCGCATGTATTGTATGAATCTAATTCAAACGATTCCAGAATTCCACATCGATGTAATTCGGACATGCATTTCTTGCTCACATGGCCAAGACGACAATGCCACATGTAGGAGTCTAATTGATTATCTTTTCGAGCACGCTTTTTGCTCGCTTTTATATTGAAAATGTCACTGGATACATCCAACGTATAAATACCATTGCTTAAAGTTATAGTCCCATAAAGAACGCCATTCAAAGTTATGTAACAACAATTGTTACTAAAAGTTAAATGGTACACATTTCTATTTAAACAAGAAATAGAAATGATGTTCTTTATCAACGAAGGAACATAAAAGTAATTGTCCAGTTCTAAGACAATTCCTGTAGGGAGTTTCAATAAATACGTTCTGATTGTGAGTGCAGCAACCTTTGCTCCATTCCCAACACGTAAATTTGACTCTCCCTTGACGAGTCTTCTTTTATTCCTTAGCCATGTATGTCATTACATATATGTGAGCCACACCCAGTATCTAATACCCAAGTGTCTGAGGAAATAAAATGATAATCAATAAAAAAGATATCTGAAGAAGATGGGGCATCTAATGCCTTATTCATCTTTACGGACTCAAGATAAATCTTGCAGTTTCTTAGCCAATGACCCTCCTTGCCATAATGATGGAAAGTGCCCTTTTGAGCTGATTCTGCCTTTTTAGCCTTTTTCTTCTTCCCCTTTTGCCGTTCCTTTGACTTCCTCTTAGAACTTTTCTTCGAGGAATCAACTAACAACACTGTCCCCTGCTCATGCTTCTCAGAAGGCTCCACAGTCTTCAGCATGTTGAGCAATACCACAGATGAACCTTCTTGCATCTCAGAGGTGAAGAGGAGCTTGGAGACTTCGAACCTTTTGAATCTCAATTGCTCATCAACCAACGCATAAAGATGAAAGACTATGGTATGAGCATCCATATGCTCATGCTGCTCCTGCAGCTCAGGTACCATCGCGGCTAGCATGATGCAACTCGCCATTTCAGAATCAGTCATATATTTCTGATAGGCCAACAATTAGTCCAGCGTTGCATTATCACTAGGACGCGTGAGAAGAGGCGCTTCAAGGACATTCGCAAGTTTTCCAACCTTGACAATAATTCTCAAGTTTCTAAGCCAGTCCAAGAAGTTCGGCCCAGTCAATTTATTTGAATTCAAAATAGAGAACAAATTCAAATACATCATGATCAAGTGATTAAACTAGAAATACAAATCGAGCATATATGAGAAATATGATTTTAAAATACATCAATATACATTTATAAATCCCATTCATTTTTTTAATTTCAAAAACCCCAAAAATCACTTCGGGAGATCGTAGGTCCATCTCTGAATGGGCTGATATCCAACATAGATATGAACAACCTTGGATAGAGTCCAACAAGCCATTAATAGCTATGATGGTAGGTATCAAATATACCGATTGCATATCACATATATGCAACTATCACAATGTGCTATTAACTAATTGAATGTTCACACATACATCGGGTTGTTAACTCATTAACAAGTATACATCATATGCATAGCACCCAACTTCACCTCCCTTCACATCGACCTTGGAGAGAGTCCAACAAGCCGATGCTCCAGTTTAAAGCCAACCCATTAATCAAGACATAGTTTTAATATGGTTAGAGTACATTCAACCAATTAGCCCGGCTTGGAGAGAGTCTAACAACCAAAGATAATGATTGAACTCTGACTCTTACCATTTAGTATTAAACTATTTCATGGTTTGAACATATTCAGGTTCGAGTAGGGCTTGGAGAGAGTCCAACAACCCAAACATGAAACGGAACTCTAGTTCTAACCATATTAATGGAAGGTGTAGGCTTTAATATTGAGTAAGGGTTTTTATGTCTCATCCTCTTTGCATGCAAATAACTATTATCTACATGGCATACATCTACATGTCACGACATGCATGACATAATGATATGCATCTAATGCAATTACGTGACATACAATTATGACATGTACAAAATTTCCTTATATGTCATAACTATTTATGGAAATAAAATATGTTTGAGATTTGATTCTCTAAATCAAATCATGATTAAATTAGAAAACAAATTTCCAAATCTAATCACATATTTTATTTGTGGAAAGAGTTGATTAAGGAAAGTCAATTTTAATTTAGGAAACAAATTTCCTAAATTGTCAAAACTATTTATGGAATTAAAATATATTTAAGATTTGATTCCCAAATCAAATCATGATTAAATTAGGAAATAAATTTCCAAATCTAATCAAATATTTTATTTATGGAAAATGTTAATTTCCATAAATACTTCTAACTTTCCAAAAGTAGAAGATTTCCATAAATACTTCTAGACTTTCCAAAATTAAAAATTTCCATAAATACTTCTAACTTTCCAAAAGTATAAAATTTCCATAAATACAATTATGACTATTCCAAAACAATTTTACGATTATGTAGAAACACAACCTGGGCTCTGATACCACTGTTGGGTTTCCGGCACCGCGGTGAGTGTGTGTTCGAACATGTTTCGTAAACATGTGCACAACAGAAGAAATAAAAATAATAAATATAATTTATTACAACACACACCCCATACGAATGCATAGTACAACATGTGTAGACATAACCATAGTTTTAAATTTTGAAATAAAAGGAAATTTATTCTACGTATACCTGACGTATTACGTGTAGCGGGAAAGGAATCAACCGGAGTGACCCTCGCTAGAATCGCCTCTATTCGTATCCATGCCGAGTATCTTTGGGATGACTTCACAAAGTCACGAGCCTCGTCTTCATACGAGTTACTAGCCTCGTGTCGAAGACGATGTGATCAAGAGAAGATCACAATCCGAATCCAAATTCGGATTCAAAACAAGTCCTCAAAAACTCGCTTCTCCGGAGAGGTATTCACCCACCGTTTGACGAATCCTTCGTCCTACACCTATGAGGATTATCGGAGATCGAATCCCTAGCAAGGAAGTCATTGTCTGAGCTCTAAACATCATTCAAATGATGCTCCGAAACGAAGTAAAAAAGCTGTCCAAAAAATAGGACAACTTTGGTGGAGGATTAGCGCCGGCCAAATAAGGAAGCTAGATGCTCACCTTGTCGCCGGAGCCAAGGAAGATCACCGGAGGGTCGCTGGAGGATTGCCGGCTGAAGCTTGGATGCCGACAACAACTTGGACGATGGCACAAGAGGTGGGCAGCAGCTAGGATTTGGGCGCCGACCACAAGAGGAGAAGAGGAAGAGGGGTGGCAACTTAGGATTAGGGCTCTCATTAAACCCTTGAGCCCTATTTTATAGAGAACAAATTCTCCTAATGGTTATTTGTTGATAACCAAAATCCGTTAACCCACTCCATTAATTTAATTTAAAATAAACCAAACCAATTTGGTCTATTTTAAGTTAAAACGAACCGAACCAACTTTGGTTCATTCGTTTAAAACAAACCAAACCCCTTTGGTTTATTCTCCACAATTGGATTAGGATCAAACCAATGTTGTTCATCCATCATGTCTTCATAAAACACAGCCCATCCACGCTTCCATTGCACTTGAAACGATTTCATGCTTGCATCTTGTTTGGTCCAACCAAACCTACTTTCTCTCGGTCTGAGAATCTCATTCTCAAGCTCGTTTTAAATCCTTCGGATTACGCTCGTTGTGCGTGTGACCAAATAGGTTCTCTATTTATGTTGGCCATCTATAATTAACCATTAATTATAGAATGATCATGAGTGGCACCTAGTAGTACATCACGATCCCCAATAACCGAAAAGATCAACGGTTGATCCAGAACTATTTCTGAAACCCTTCGGCAGCTCCAATGAATTGTGCCCCATTCCCTTCACTCATCTTATACCCACTAGGTTCAGGTCATGGTCTATTGTGTCAGTCTCCAATAGGTTGACTACGTCACACCTAGCCCAAGTATCATTTCTTCATCCTACGGATTCTAGTTACTGCACATGTATCCAAGAGTACCTTACTCTAAACATGTAATGCTTTGCCCAAAGACTTTAGTAACAATCGGACGAGAGGACATGGGTATATATCTCCTCACAAGGAGTGGTGAATCCTTTATAGGCTATTCAAACACCTTCGATCACTTCGACTTATACCCAATCATTCCGGGTCCACATCTCCTTGGAGATGCTTGCTTAAGATGTCAAAGCATAAGTCTTTATGACCAAGACGACTTGAATACCGCAAGTCAAAGGAACATCGCACTTAAGTTGCAGTAAGAACTTCATTCACATATCTATATATGCAGAGAACCATATGAAGTCTTACGGCTTGTCATTCCAATGAACTAGTTACCATAACTAGCATCCATGATTAACTCCAGACATAACAATGTCTCCAGCCAGTGAGAATCAGCTGCTTGGATACACCAAGGAGTATACCTCGTGCTAGTCTCGACAGATTTGATGGTGTCTGAATCTATCAATTCATCGACTAGGGATAATTTCGATACATCACAATTACACATGTAGAGATACTCATTAGTTGTGATCCAATCACAAATTCTCTCATGCTGTGAATCGTATCGTGGACATTCAGTAAATGAGTTTAAGATCTAATCAAATACATGAGAACACGTATAATCAAATAGTGAATCTTCATTTATCATATAAATGGTTCTAACATAAGGCGAATGCCTTAGGACATCTCTCACATATTACTAACAGAATCAAGTGGTTAGATTTGATCAACCATGGGAGATAAGAGGTCATGTTTGACTTGACTTGAGAGGGAAGATAAATGGTCAATTTTGACTTGACCAATTGTCATGTCATGGTGACTTGGCATGGGGGCCGGCCAATAATGGTGTTCCACATCATCATGGACTTATCATGTGGTGCCACCTCATGAGGGAGACCAAGAGCCATAGACTCTTGGAGTTACATGCATGTATGTAACCCCCCAACAATAAGTGGTCGGCCACTATTCATTGGATGTGGATTCATTTTGGTGAGCAACTCTATCTTCTTCTTCCTTAGATCTTCTTCCTCTCAAGCTCTCTCTCCCATTTCCTCATCTTGGCCGAAACTTCCAAGGAGTGCTAGCACACTCTAGGTTGTGTTTCTCCACTATTTGTCCATGTGGATACCAATAGAGGAGTGTACACTTGACACTCTTGAGTTTCGGCAAAGTATTTGGACGAGCGGGATATGCGAAGGGCGTCGCTATGAGGGTAACACTCTCATCTTGTAGATCTAAGGTAGATCTAGGTTTACTTAAACACATACATGAATTTGTTTTGTTATACTTCGCACGGATCCAAGGATGGGCTTCTGAGGTTTTCGCAACGCAAAATGCGGTTTTTGCGGCTCGGAAAGTCCAATTGTGGTATCAGAGTCACGTGTGAAGCTTGTATGTGTTTTAAATTTGTAGTTTTTGTATTAGATATAAAAATTATAGATTTTTAAGTTTCTATAAATTTCCTATTTTTATAGATTTTTCGGTATTTTTCTTGAAGAGTCGAACCAACGAGTGTTGGGACACTTGTAGGCTTCAACCACCGAGAAAAACTCTCCGAAACGGCGAGTCCTTGCTTTAGGTTTTTGGGATAGTGACTTATGTCGCTATACTATCAAGTAAGGACACTCTCAAAGTTTATTTTTCTAGTAGGGGCACTACCCCTATCCCCGAAAGGGACCTTGTCCCGCGATCGCGCTCGGAAACTGCTTAGCAGGACCGTTACGGAGAGGTGACTCATAAAATTGAAAAAAATAGAAAAATTATAGAAATTTTCTGTAAAATATATAATTTAGAATTATGTATAATTCTGTGATGGTCATGGCCCAGGAACCCCAATATGATTGGATGATAATGTGTTGTAATTCATAATACGACCTGAGTGTCGTTTTTGTGGTTGTGCATGTTGTTTACGTTATACGACCTCCGCGTCGTGCCTCTTCTTTTAAAATTCTAGTTGTAAATAGTTTTTGACTCGAATGTAACTCGAGTTTCATGTTTGTAATGTACAAAATGGAGCGGTGGAAGGTCACTACTAGACGGAGTTACGAGAAGGGTGCCGACGACACATGGCGGTCAAAGGAGGCGCTTGGAGAAGCCGCTAACCCTAGGTTGACCATCCGATCTTCTCATTGGCTTGAGAAGATCGTAGTAGGGTCATGACCTAATCACAATTAATTTATATATATATATATATATATATTTGTTTTGCTTGTATGTATGAGATGCATGCTAGTAAATTTTTGTTTGTATATATATGATGCATGCTAAGATATTTTACTTGTATGTATATGATGCATGCTAGTATAATGCTTGTATGTATGTGATGCATGCTAGTATAGGGTTATAAAGGCCTTAATGTGTATATGATACAAATTATGATTAGATTAGATCTTAATCGAATCAACTCGAAAATGCCTACCAAGTCCTTGATACCCATCACTACCTCGATCATTTGTAGTTGTTGAATCTGCCAAAGCAGAGCAACGCATATTATCTTGTAGGGTGCGGAGGGACAATCTTGGTCCCGCCTATCACGGCTTGGGTTAGAGTAAGCTCAATTAGATTAAGTAAAACTAGTAAACTCAATTGGATCGAGTAGAACTATAGGCATATTCCAACCGTTGGAAAGATAGGATAAGATCGCATTTACACTAAATCTTGGGTGATTTAGCCAAAGCTAACTCAAGGTCTTTTGTAAATGTGGGTCTTGATCCTATAAACAAGAGTTTCATAGAGATGTAATCGGTAATGTGTTACCCACCGATCATACTAAGTCTTGGGCGATTTAGCCAAAGCTAACTCAAGGCTTAGTATGATATGGATCTTGTCCCACAGGAATTATAGCATGTTTGTATGAATCTAGTAATGTGGTTTGACCACATCCATAACTCGATTCTACAAAAATCCTATAATTCAGTGGGAGCATCATTTGATTAAAGGCCTAATTAAATGATAAAAGGAATATGATATTAATTTTTTGCATTGTGTATGTTGTAGATAACTATGTCGACAAACACGAACACTCTCTCCCTGCATTCTGTCCTTGAGAAGGACAAGCTCAATGGAGAAAATTTCCTGGACTGGTACAGGAACCTGAGAATCGTTCTCACCCAAAAAAGGAAACTGTACATCCTGGAGCAGCCGATTCCGGAGGCACCTCCTGCCACTGCCTCACGAACTGACAAAGATGCTTACAAGAAGAATCAAGATGATGCATTAGATATGTCATGTCTCATGCTTGCGACCATGAACTCTAAGCTTCAGAAGCAACATGAGTTCATTAATGCTTATGATATGGTTGAACACTTCGTCAACTATATCAAGGACAAGCAAGACACGAGAAATATGAAGTCTCTAAGGCATTGTTTCAGTGCAAGATGCATGATGGGACTCCCATAGGTCCATATGTACTCAAGATGATTTGGTACGTAGAAAACCAACAAAGATTGGGATTCCCACTTGGCCAAGAGCTGACCACTGACTTGATCTTGCAGTCTTTGCCACAAAGCTACAATCAATTTGTCTTGAATTACAACATGAATGAAATTGATAAGCCACTGCCTGAGATGATCAACATGTTGAGAACTACTGAGCTCAAACATAAGAAGGGAAAATCTGACTCCATTTTGATGGTGCAAAAGAAGAAAAGCAAGGGCAAGCCTAAAGGTAAGCGAAAGTCCCAAGCCAAGGGCAAAGGCAAAGAACTGAAACCCAAAGGAGGGGTGGCCAAAGAAGGGGCTTGCTTCCACTGCAAGGAAGCTGGACACTGGAAGCGTAACTGCAAAGCTTACCTGGAAGATCTTAAGAAGAAGAGAAGTGAGACTTCTACTTCAGGTATAAATGTTATAGAAGGCAATCTATCTCTTTCTTCATCATGGGTATTAGATACCGGATGCGCATCTCACATTTGTACCAATGTGCAGGCGCTAAGAAATAGCAGGGCATTGACAAAGGGAGAGGTGGACCTACGAGTAGGCAATGGAGCAAGCATTATTGTTGTTGCTGTAGGTACTTATGATCTATCTCTGCCCTCTGGGCTTGTACTAGAACTAGATGAATGTTGTTATTGTTAGTAATATATGAGAGATGTCCTAAGGCAATCGCCTTATGTATGAACCATTTATATGATAAATGAAGATTCACTATTTGAGTATACATGTTTTATGTATTTGATTGGATCTTAAACTCATTTACTGAATGTCCTCGATACGATTCACAGCATGAGAGAATTTGTGATTGGATCAAACCTAGTGAGTATCTCTACATGTGTAATTGTGATGTATCGGAATTATCCCTAGTCGATGAATTGATGGATTTGGACACCATCAATTCTATCGAGACTAGCACGAGGTATACTCCTTGGTGTATCCAAGCAGCTTATTCTCACTGGCTGGAGACATAGTGATGTCCGGAGTTAATCGTGGATGCTAGTTATGGTAACTAGTTCATCGGAGTGACTAGCCATAAGACTTCATTGGTTCTCTGCATATATAGATATGTCAATGAAGTTCTTACTGTAGCTTAAGTGCGATGTTCCTTTGACTTGCGGTATTCAAGTCATCTTGATCATGGAGACTTATGCTTTGACATCTTAAGCAAACGTCTCTAAGGAGATGTGGACCCGGGATGATTGGGTATAAGTCGAAGTGATCGAAGGTGTTTGAATAGCCTATAAAGGATTCACCACTCCTTGCGAGGAGATGTATACCCAAGGCCTCTCGTCGGATTGTTACTAAAGTCTCTGGCCAAAGCATTACATGTTAAGAGTAAGGTACTCTTCGATACATGTGCAATAACTAGAATCCGTAGGATGAGGAAATGATACTTGGGCTAGGTGTGACGTAGTCAGCCTAGTGGGGACTGACACTATAGACCATGTCCTGAACCATGTGGGTATAAGATGAGTTAAGGGAATGGGGCACGAATCATTCGAGCTGCTTAAGGGTTTCAGAAATAGTTCTGGATCAACCGTTGATTTTTTTCGGTTAATTGGGGATCATGATGTACTACTAGGTGCCACTCAAGATCGTTCTATAATTAATGGTTAATTATAGACGGCCAACATAAACCGAGAACCTATTTGGTCACACGCACAACGAGCATAATCCAAAGGATTTAAAACGAGCTTGAGAATGGGATTCTCAGACCGAGAGAAACTAGGTTTGGTTGGACCAAACATAAAGCGAGCATGAAATCATTTCAGTCGCAATGGAAGCGTGGATGGGCCGAGTCTTATGAAGACGTAATGGATGAACCAAAATGGTTTGGTTGTAATCCAATGGATGAGAATAAACCAAAGGGTTTGGTTTATTTTAAACGAATGAACCAAAAGTTGGTTCGGTTCGTTTTAACTTAAAATAAACCATCATGGTTTGGTTTATTTTAACTTATCTTAATGGAGCGGGTTAACGGGCCTAATGGTTATGATCCAATAACCATTAAGAGAATTAGTTCTCTATAAAAGAGGGCTTAAGGGATAATTAAGCCCTAATCCAAAACCCTTGCCCTAAGGTTGCCGCCCACCTCATCCTTGGAGATTTCGTCGCCAAACCCCCTTGTGCCGCCGCCCAGCTTTTGTGCCGCCGTCCAAGTCCTTGCCGGCGTCCAAGCTTCAGCCGGTGAACCCTCCGGCGACCCTCCGGTGATCTTCCTAGGCCTCGGTGAAAAGGTGAGCAATTGGCTTCCTTGTTTTAGCCGGCGCCTACTCCTCCACCAAGCTGTCCAGTTTTCTGGACAGCTTCTTCTCCTCTCGTCGGAGCGTCGTTTGGACGACGATTAGAGCTCCGACAGCAGCTAACTTAACGGGGATTCGATCTCCGGTAATCCTCTGAGGTGGAGGACGAAGGATTCGTCAATTGGTTGACGAATACCTCTCCGGAGAAGCGAGTTTTGAGAACTCGTATTAGGATCCGAATTTGGATTCGGATCGTGATCATCTCTCGATCACGTCGTCTTCAACACCAGGCTAGTAACCCATACGAAGACAAAGCTCGTGGCTTAGCGAAGTCATCCAGAGGAACTCGGCGTGGATACGGATAGAGACGATTCTAGCGAGGATCATTCCGGTTGATGCCGTTCCCGCTACACGTCATACGAAAGGTATAACGTAGATAAATTTCCTTTTATTGCAAATTTAAATTTACGGTTATGTCTACACTTGTTGTAATATGCATGCGTGTGTTGTGTGTGTTGTAATAAATATAGATTTATTATTTTTATTGCTTCCGTTGTGTTCATGTTTACGAAACGTGATCGAACACACACACACCGCGGTGCCGAAAACCCAACAGTGGTATCAGAGCCCAGGTTGTGTTTCGACATAATCGTAAAAATGGTTTTGCGATAGTCATAATGTATTTCTGGAAATTTTCTAATTTTGGAAATTTAGAAGTATTTATGGAAATTTTTCAATTTTGGAAAGTCTAGAAGTATTTATGGAAATCTTCCACTTTTGGAAAGTTGGAAGTATTTATGGAAATTGATATTTTCCATAAATAAAAAATTTGATTAGATTCTGGAAATTTGTTTCCTAATTTAATCATGATTTGATTTGGGAAATCAAATCTTAAAATATTTTATTTCCATAAGTAGTTTTAATGATTTAGGAAATATGTTTCCTAAATAGATTTTCCTTAATCAAATAATTCCATGAATAAAATATGTGATTATATTTGGAAATTTGTTTCCTAATTTAATTATGATTTGATTTGGAGAATCAAATCTTAAACATATTTTATTTCCATAAATAGTTATGACATATAAGGAAATATATACATGACATAATTGTATGCCATGTAATTGCATTAGATGCATAACATTATGCCATGCGTGTCGTGACATGTAGATGTATGTCATGTATGTCATGCCATGTAGATAATAGTTATTTGCATGCAAAGAGGATGAGACATAAAACCCTTAAACAATATTAAAGCCTACACCTTCCATTAATATGGTTAGAACCAGAGTTCCGTTTCTTGTTTGGGTTGTTGGACTCTCTCCAAGCCCGACTCGAACCCGAACATGTTCAAACCATGGAATAGTTTAATACTAATATGGTAAGAGTCAGAGGTCAATCGTTAGCTTTGGTTGTTGGACTCTCTCCAAGCTGGGCTAATTGGTTGAATGCGCTCTAACCATATTAAAACTATTTCCCGATTAATGGGTTGGCTTTAACCTGGAGCATCGGCTTGTTAGACTCTCTCCAAGGTCGATGTAAAGGGAGGTGAAGTTTGGTGCTATGCATATGATGCATACTTGTTAATGTGTTAACAATCCGATGTATGTGTGAACATTCAATTAGTTGATAGCACATTGTGATAGTTGCATATACGTGATATGCAATCGGTATAGTTGATACCTACCGTCGTAGTTATGAATGGCTTGTTGGACTCTCTCCAAGGTTGTTCATAACTATGATGGATATCAGCCCATTCGGAGATGGACCTACGATCTCCCAAAGTGATTTTGGGGTTTTTGAAATTCGAAAAATGAATGGGATTTATAAATGTATATTGATGCATTTTTAAAATCATTTTCTCATATATGCTCGTTTTGTATTTCTAGGTCAATAAATTGATCATGACATCTTTGAATTTGTGCACTATTTTGGATTCGAACAAACTGACTGGGCCTAACTTCCTGGACTGGCTTAGAAACCTGAGAATTGTTCTCAAGGTGGAAAAGCTTGCATATGTCCTTGAAGAGCCTCTTCCTGACCGTCCTAAGGACGATGCAACTCCAGACCAAATGTTGGTCTATCAGAAGCATGTGGCAGATTCTGAGCTGGCGAGTTGCATCATGCTAGCGGCGATGGTACCTGAGCTGCAAAAGCAGCATGAGCATATGGATGCTAATACTATGGCCTTCCATCTTCATGAGTTGTTCGATGAGCAAGCGAGATCCGAAAGGTTCGAGGTCTCTAGGCTCCTCTTCACCACGAAGATGCAAGAAGATTCGTCTGTAGTGCAGTTTGTGCTAAAGATGAACGGGTACATCGAGCGGCTAGCTACCCTCAGTTTTGTGATGGATCATGAGTTAAGTATTGACTTAATTCTGCATTGTTTGCCCAAGAGTTTCTCGCAATTTGTGATGAACTATCGGATGAACAAATTGGAATCCACCATTCCCGAGCTCCTCAATATGCTGAAGACCGTGGAGCCTTCTGTGAAGCATGAGGAGAAGGCGGTTCTGTTAGTTGATTCCTCAAAGAAGGGTTCTAAGAGGAAGGCAAAAGAACAGAAGAAAGGAAAGAACAAAAAGGCAAAGAAGGCGGAACCAGCGCAAAAGGGCACTTGCCATCACTGTGGCAAGGAAGGCCACTGGCGAAGAAACTGCAAGATTTATCTTGAGTCCATGAAGAAGAAGAAGGTATCTGATGCCCCATCCTCTTCAGGTATCTTCGTTATTGATTGTCATTCTATTTCCTTAGACACTTGGGTATTGGATACTGGGTGTGGCTCACATATATGTAATGACATACAGGGGCTAAGGAATAGAAGAAGACTTGTCAGAGGGGAGTCAAATTTGCGAGTTAGCAATGGAGCAAAGGTTGCTGCGGTCGCCATCGGAACTTATTTGCTGAAACTCCCTAGTGGACTAGTCTTAGAACTGGACAATTGCTATTATGTTCCTTCTCTAATAAAGAACATTGTTTCTATTTCCTATTTAAATAGAAATGGTTTCCATTTGACATTTAGTAACAATTGTTGTTATATAACTTTGAATGGCATACTTTATGGAACTAGAACTTTGAGTAATGGCATTTATACGTTGGACGTATCCAGTGACATTTTCAATATCGAAGTGAGCAACACGCATGCTCGAAAGGATAATAAAATAGACTCCTATATGTGGCATTGTCGTCTTGGCCATATAAGCAAGAAATGCATGTCCGAATTACACCGATGTGGAATTCTGGAATCGTTTGAATTGGATTCATACGATACATGCGAATCATGCTTAAAAGGCAAGATGACTAAGTTACCTTTTACTGGAAAAGGTGAACGAGTGGGAGAGTTACTAGGTCTAATACAAACTGATGTATGTGGGCCTATGTCAACTCAAGCATTAGGAGGCTATAGCTACTTCATTACCTTCACCGATGATCACTCACGGTTTGGGTATGTGTTCTTGATGAAACAAAAGTCTGAAGCCTTTGAAAGGTTCAAAGAGTTCAGAAATGAAGTAGAGAAACAACATGACAAGTGTATTAAAATACTTCGATCGGATCGAGGTGGTGAATACTTAAGTCAGGAGTTTCTTGATTACCTAAGAGACAATGGTATATTGTCTCAATGGACTTCGCCCTATACACCACAGCATAATGGTGTATCTGAGAGGCGTAACCGAACCTTGTTGGACATGGTCAAGTCAATGATGAATCATGCGACTCATCCCAAGTCCTTTTGGGGTTATGCACTTCAGACAGCTGTTTACTTGTTAAACAGAATGCCTACCAAGGTAGTCTCAACTACTCCATATGAGATATGGAATAGTAAGAAACCTCATGTATCTTACTTGATGATATGGGGTTGTCCTGCTTATGTGAAGCGGACTATATCAGACAAATTGGATGCTAAGTCTGATAAATGTCTATTTATTGGATACCCTAAGGAAACAAGGGGTTACCAATTCTATCATCCTGTGGAACAAAAGGTGTTCGTTTCAAGGCATGCTGTGTTTCTAGAGAAAGAGTTTCTCTTGCAAGAAAACAGTGGGAGTGTCGTCGAGCTTGAGGAGGCTCGAGAGACTCAAATAGACATTGATGAGATACCTGGTGAAGCACAACAGCCGACAACTCATAGTGATGAGTAATCGGCTGAACCTATTGTAACACCACATCTTCGTAGATCTGGTAGAACACGCAATATTCCTGAGAGATATAGATTTCCGTAAGTGAATCGAATGACGTGTTACTCATTGATGATGAGGAGCCTACCATTTATGAAGAAGTGCTGACAAGTTCAGAAAGGGATAAATGGCTTGGTGCCATGAAGTCGGAAATGGATTCCATGTATGAAAACAAAGTTTGGAACTTGGTTGACCCACCTGAAGGCATAAAGCCTATAGGGTGCAAGTGGGTTTTCAAGAAGAAAATCGACATGGATGGTAATGTGATTACCTATAAGGCTAGATTGGTGGCGAAAGGATATCGTCAAAAATAAGGTGTTGATTATGACGAAACCTATTCGCCTGTAGCTATGCTTAAATCCATTCGGATGCTCCTGGCCATAGCGGCTCATTATGATTATGAGATATGACAGATGGATGTGAAAACAACTTTCCTTAATGGAAACCTGCTCAAGGACGTGTATATGATACAGCCTGAGGGTTTCACATCAGTTGATAAAACCAAGGTATGCAAATTGCGACGGTCCATTAATGGATTGAAGCAAGCATCCAGGAGCTGGAATATCCATTTTGATGAGACAATCAAAAAGTTTGATTTCTCACAAAATCCAGACGAACCTTGTGTGTACAAGAAGGTTAGTGGGAGTGCAGTCGTGTTTCTAGTATTGTATGTCGATGACATACTACTTATACGAAACGATGTTTCAATCTTACAGTCAGTGAAGGTTTGGTTATCCAAGACATTCTCCATGAAAGACCTGGGAGAAGCAACCTACATCCTCGGGATTAAGATCTATAGAGATAGATCGAAACGGTTGTTTGGTCTTTCGCAGTCTACATATATAGACCGAGTGCTAAAGAGGTTTATCATGTCGGAATCCAAGAAAGGTTTCTTACCCATCAGACATGGGGTACACCTTTCGAAGTCTATGTGTCCGCGCACAGAAGACAAGAGGATTTGCATGAGTAAGATTCCCTATGCATCCGCAATAGGATCTATCATGTATGCTATGTTATGTACAAGGCCCGATGTATCATACGCTCTGAGTGTCACGAGCAGATACCAGTCCGATCCAGGAATGGATCATTGGGCGACTGTTAAGACGATCCTTAAGTACTTGAGAAGAACTAAGGATGTGTTCCTAATATATGGAGAAGGGGACATGGTGATACGCGAGTATACGGATGTCAGCTTCCAGACAGACAAGGATGATTCCATGTCTCAGTCTGGATACGTGTTCACCTTGAATGGGGGCGTAGTGAGTTTGAAAAGTTCCAAACAAGAGACTGTAGCGGATTCTACCACTGAGGCAGAATAAATTGCAGCTACGGAAGCAGCAAAGGAAGCGGTTTGGATCAAGAAGTTCGTTCATGAACTTGGTGTGATTCCGACCATTGTTGAAGTAATACCGATCTACTGCGACAACAATGGAGCAATTGCACAGGCGAAAGAGCCAAGGTCTCATCAATGATCCAAACATGTGCTTCGCCGCTATCATCTTATCAGAGAGATCATCAGTAGGAACGAAATACAAACCGAGAAAATTCCCACTGAAAGGAACTTAGCGGATCCTTTGACTAAAGCATTACCTCAAAGTAATTTTGAGGGTCATGTTAGTGCTTATGGTATTGGATACCGTAGCGATTGGCATTAGGCCAAGTGGGAGTCTGTTAGTAATATATGAGAGATGTCCTAAGGCAATCGCCTTATGTATGAACCATTTATATGATAAATGAAGATTCACTATTTGAGTATACATGTTTTATGTATTTGATTGGATCTTAAACTCATTTGAATGTCCTCGATACGATTCACGATGAGAGAATTTGTGATTGGATCACAACTAGTGAGTATCTCTACATGTGTAATTGTGATGTATCGGAATTATCCCTAGTCGATGAATTGATGGATTTGGACACCATCAATTCTGTCGAGACTAGCACGAGGTATACTTCTTGGTGTATCCAAGCAGCTGATTCTCACTGGCTGGAGACATAGTGATGTCCGGAGTTAATCGTGGATGCTAGTTATGGTAACTAGTTCATCGGAGTGACCAGCCGTAAGACTTCATATGGTTCTCTGCATATATAGATATGTCAATGAAGTTCTTACTGTAGCTTAAGTGCGATGTTCCTTTGACTTGCGGTATTCAAGTCATCTTGATTATGGAGACTTATGTATTTGTCATCTCAAGCAAACGTCTCTAAGGAGATGTGGACCCGGGATGATTGGGTATAAGTCGAAGTGATCGAAGGTGTTTGAATAGCCTATAAAGGATTCACCACTACTTGCGAGGTGATGTATACCCAAGGCCCCTCATAGGATTGTTACTAAAGTCTTTGGCCAAAGCATTACATGTTAAGAGTAAGGCACTCTTCGATACATGTGCAGTAACTAGAATCCGTAGGACGAGGAAATGATACTTGGGCTAGGTGTGACGTAGTCAGCCTAGTGGGGACTGACACTATAGACCATGTCCCGAACCAAGTGGGTATAAGATGAGTTAAGGGAATGGGGCACGAATCATTAGAGCTGCTGAAGGATTTCAGAAATAGTTCTGGATCAACCGTTGATTTTTTCGGTTAATTGGGGATCATGATGTACTACTAGGTGCCACTCATGATCGTTCTATAATTAATGGTTAATTATAGATGGCCAACATAAACCGAGAACCTATTTGGTCACATGCACAACGAGCGTAATCCAAAGGATTTAAAACGAGGTTGAGAATGGGATTCTCAGACCGAGAGAAACTAGGTTTGGTTGGACCAAACATAAAGCGAGCATGAAATCGTTTCAGTCACAATGGAAGCGTGGATGGGCCGAGTCTTATGAAGACGTAATGGATGAACCAAAATGGTTTGGTTCTAATCCAATGGATGAGAATAAACCAAAGGGTTTGGTTTATTTTAAACGAATGAACCAAAAGTTGGTTCGGTTCGTTTTAACTTAAAATAAACTATCATGGTTTGGTTTATTTTAACTTATCTTAATGGAGCGGGTTAACAGGCCTAATGGTTATGATCCAATAACCATTAAAAGAATTAGTTCTCTATAAAAGAGGGCTTAAGGGATAATTAAGCCCTAATCCAAAACCCTTGCCCTAAGGTTGCCGCCCACCTCATCCTTGGAGATTTCGGCGCCCAACCCCCTTGTGCCGCCGCCCAGCTTTTGTGCCACTGTCCAAGTCCTTGCCGGCGTCCAAGCTTCAGCCGGCGAACCCTCCGGCGACCCTCCGGTGATCTTCCTAGGCCTCGGTGAAAAGGTGAGCACTTGGCTTCCTTGTTTTGGCCGGCGCCTACTCCTCCACCAAGCTGTCCAGTATTCTGGACAGCTTCTTCTCCTCTCGTCGGAGCATCGTTTGGACGACGGTTAGAGCTCCGACAGTGGCTAACTTAACGGGGATTCGATCTCCGGTAATCCTCTGAGGTAGAGGACGAAGGATTCATCAATTGGTTGACGAATACCTCTCCGGAGAAGCGAGTCTTGAGAACTCGTATTAGGATCCCAATTTGGATTCGGATCATGATCATCTCTCGATCACGTCGTCTTCAACACGAGGCTAGTAACCCGGACGAAGACGAAGCCCATGGCTTAGCGAAGTCATCCCGAGGAACTCGGCATGGATACGGATAGAGACGATTCTAGCGAGGATCGTTCTGGTTGATGTCGTTCCCGCTACACGTCATACGAAAGGTATAACATAGATAAATTTCCTTTTATTGCAAATTTAAATTTACGGTTATGTCTACACTTGTTGTAATATGCATGCGTGTGTTGTGTGTGTTATAATAAATATAGATTTATTATTTTTATTGCTTCCGCTGTGTTCATGTTTACGAAACGTGATCGAACACACACACACTGCGGTGCCGGAAACCCAACAGTTATGTGCCTGCTTTGACTAAGAACATAATTTCGGTTTCTTGTTTGGTTAAGAAAGGATTTACAATTATAATAAAGGGAAAATGTTATTCAGTTTATTTAAATGATATGTTCTATTGTAGTGCACCTCTAAAGAATGGACTATACTTTCTAGACTTAGATAGACCCATCTATAAAATAAGTACCAAGAGGTTCATGTCAAATGAGTTGAACCAAACCTATCTCTGGCATTGTCGCTTAGGTCACATAAATGAGAGTTGCTTATCCCAGCTCCATAAGGAAGGGTTGCTGGACTCATTTGATTTTGAATCATATGAGACATACGAGTCTTGCCTTCTAGGCAAGATGACTAAGACTCCATTTAGTGGACACAGCGAAAGAGAAATAGACTTGTTAGGACTTATACATAGTGATGTATGTGGCCCTTTCAATGTTGCTGCTAGAGGTGGTTACAGGTACTTCATTACATTTACTGATGACTTCAGTAGATATGATTATGTGTATCTTATGACACATAAATCAGAATTCTTTGAAAAGTTCAAAGAATTCAATAATAAAGTACAAAACCAGCTTAGCAAGAGTATTAAGATACTTCGATCAGATCGAGGTGTTGAATACCTTAGCCATGAGTTTCGTGACTATCTAGCTGAGTGTGGGATTCTATCCCAACTCACTCCTCCTAGAACACCACAGTGGAATGGTGTATCCAAAAGGAGGAATCATACTCTATTAGATATGGTACGATCTATGATGAATCACACAGATCTTCCTATATCCTTTTGGGGAGATGCTCTAGACACAGCAGCCTTCACCCTTAACTATGTACCATCCAAGGTTGTGATAAAGACATCATATACAATATGGACAGGGAGAAATCCCAAGATGTATTTCATGAGGATTTGGGATTGTGAGGCTTACGTTCGACGTCAAGTCTCAGACAAACTGGGACCCAAATCTGATAAGTTCTATTTTGTTGGATATCCTAAGGCGACTAAGGGATATTACTTCTGTAGGGGATCGATATGGCCGGCTAGAGGGGGGTGAATAGCCCTCGTACGTTGGACGTCGTAAATTGCTCGTCTACAAAAGATTAGCGCAAGCGGAATATACAAATACAAAGCAAAAGACAAACAATAAAACAAACGCTAACACGATGGTATAACGTGGTTCACGGCTACGCCGCTAATCCACGATCCCTGATTCGTCCTCGGTGAATCACTCCGTTAAACCAATCCACTAAATGGTCTCTCCTTTGCACCAAGCTAGGTGGAGGTAACCTTTACAAATCAAGCACACTCTTCTTACAAATAGAATGGAGTAAGAACAAGTAAGAAGAGTTTAGAGCTTGTGGGGCACTAGGAAGATTGTTTAGAGTATGAGCATTAGCCTCTCAAAGGCTCACACCCTCTCTTTTTATAGAGAGGGCTAACTTCTTCCCGTTTGCCGCCATCAGTCGACTGCCGCCCTTGGCAGTCGACTGCCGTCACTACAACAGCCTCCGAACACGTCGGATCCCGACCGTTGTAGTCCAACGGAACTCTTGGCAGTCGACTGATGGACCTCATCAGTCGACTGCTGCCTCCGTAGTCGACTGCCCAGTCGGCTACGAACGGTTCTGTGGTCGAACCCTTATTGACCCGATCATTGCGCCGCCGATGATGATATTAGCGATCGGCCCACGTATGGCGATCACTGCGCGCACAATCAATCGATCGTATACCGGTCGAACTCACTCGACTCGGAGCGATCATTGCCATGACATGGCGATCGGTGGTGTCGGGAAAACCCATCCGACACTTGGCCAAATGGCCAAGTTTCACCTAAGAGCTACCCTTCCCCGGGTTACAATCGCTCACTCTCATTTCTCGGAGTCCCTCGCCTTCGAAGTTCTCTTCGTTCTCGGCCACATCCCTCAGATCGGAGCGCCGCGGCTCTGCAATGCTCCTTCGCGTCTCTTGCCTCGAAGTCTACTTCCTCCGGCTTCACTCCAAGCTTCTCGTCCGGCGGTCCCTCGGATGCTCCAAGCGCACGACTTCCGCAAAGCTATCCTTCACCGACTCAAGGCACGAGTCATGAGATGTAAAACTCGCCACGGCTCCATGTGCGAATTACTAAGTCCTGCACGACTTCAACGCACATATCACATCAACATATCAAACTAACTTAAACCCTTTGCCACACCATCAAAACCATATTACGGCAAGAGATTGCCCTAACAATCTCCCCCTTTTTGATGTGTGGCAATCCGTTTAAGTTAGGTAAAAATATTTGATATAAATTCTAAGGTAAGAAAGCATGTATAGATAAACATGATATAGCAACATGCAACTCCCCCTTAATCCATGAAACTCTCTATGCAAATTTTCTCCCCCTATCATATATTTCTCCCCCTAAAATATATTTCTCCCTCTAAAGTAATTAACTTAAACATAATTATTTCTCCCCCTTTGACACCATCAAAAAGATTAACACTAAGTTATAAGCTCATGGCATCAAGTATAATGGAGGGAAAATATGACAAGTTGATTTAAAATTGGGTATCACTTGTTGGTGGCATCAAGTATATTTCTACCACTTGTTGTAGGTTTACAAACTGAATTCGGCCTTTAATGTTCTGATTTACAGGCCACCAGTCGACTGCTATCAGTATGGCAGTCGACTGGCACAAAGGAATCCGAATTTTTTATTTTCTGGACGAATTTCAGAAATGCATTATAAATTCCAGAAAATTCGAAAAATCATGAAATTTGGGGAACATATTTATATTAAGTATATCTATCAAGGAAAAATAGTTTTTCATGAAAACTCATTATATTTTCTTGTTTTTGCCAAAAATCCAAAAGCTCTAAAAACCACTAGGTTTTTGATCATTCTAGTATCAAGTTAGCTACCTAGTTTTGCATCCAATTGTTTCAAAACATGAATACATGTATTTTAAGGTAAGAAATTGTTTTGAAAACATATGAAATATCCAACCATGATCTTTGGGCAATATGTCTATGAATTAAACATAAGCCTTCCCCATGATTGGTCTATTATTGCTATTTTGATACTTTAAATGACCATCTAAATGCCATAGGCATTAGTGGACATTTGTATCATCCTAATATCTCACCCATGCTAAGTTTTCAATCAAGTTAGCCTATAGTGAGTGTGAGATGCATCCTAGGGGGTATTTGTATATACTTAACCAATATATTCATGCAATTCTATCATGGTTAAGTATCAACCTAACATCCTACATGATCATAATGACATATATCAATTAATTCTACATTATGATCATGAAATACATGTTTTCATCAAATTATAATCATGCATTAGGTATTTTATGATGATAAACAAAGTATCACCTAAAGCATGATTCAAACCTATTTCTCATGATAACATGCAAAATATCAAAAACATAAATCATGATTGTAAATATACATAGGAATTACATCAATAATCATGATTTAGGCATTATTACCTATTTATGGGCACGTTATCATCACCCAACACTATCTAAAAAATGTTGTCCCGTCATCCTAAGTCAACCAAAATATGATATAGGTCAAGTTCATATGGTTGACTACCCTAGGGTTATCCTAACCCTTAAGGATGGATTTTGGAACCCAAAATAGATTCTTTCCTATTGGGTTCACTAAATACTCCTTGGGGATCCATTTCCTAGCAATTACTTTCTTTTTATCTTGTCCCCTAGCTATTAGGCATTTATAGGCCTTTTCATTTTTCTTTTCTTTGTAGCCTAGGCCCTTTTTGTTGAAGCTAGCTCTTTGGCTCCCTAAGATCATGTTCAATGTGTTGGAGCCAATAGTGAATTTCACTAGGGCTTTGGTTAAATAATCTACCTTTTCCCTTAATGCCCTATTTTCCTCTATGCATGCATCATTAACATTCAAAGGCATATAATCATGTGAGCATGCATCATCTAAGCTAGAAGAAATATTATCATTTAAGCATGCATTTTCTAGCTTATTTTCTAGGTCCTTAATTTGATCTAGCATGCTTTTGTTTTTCTTCTTAGCTCTAAATAAATCTCTAGTTAAGCTAGAAACCATGGAAACTATTTTCTTAGGAGTTAGATTTGTTACCATAGTTTCCATGTCCTCTTCTTCGGATGAGGAGGATGTAGAAGCTCCCCCTTCACTTGAGCTCTCTCTTCTTGAGCTTGATCCTTCATTTTCGGATGAAGAGCAATCCAAGTCATCAAAGGCCATCAAGGCCAAATTGGTGACAAAGGCATTCTCCTCATCCGATGAGGAGGAGGAGGATGAGGATGGATCATCCCAAGTCCTTGCCTTGAGAGCCTTAGCCTTTCCCTTCTCCTTTGTCTTCTTCTCCTCTTCCTTCTTTTTCTTGCTCCCCTTTCTCTACTTCTTTTCTTCTTTCTTTTTCCTTTCTTCCTTGCTCTTGTTTAGGAGAGGACAATTGTCCCTTATGTGCCCTTCTCCTTGGCAATTGTAGCATATGACTTTCCCCCTTGGTCTTCTATTCCTATCATTAGATTTATCAAATCTAAAATTCTTAAATGCACGTCTTACCCTCCTTACTATATAGGCTTCTTCGGTGCTATCCATGGAGGAGGAGGAAGACGCTTCGTCATCGGAGGAGGAGGGGATTTCCATCTTCTTCTTCCCCTTATTTGCCAACAATGCTACTCCTCTTGAGGGTTGAATTCTAGGCGCCTCTTGTATTCCCTCAAGCCTAGTTTCGTGGAGCTCCATTGTTGAGAAAAATTCCTCCAAGGTACTTACTTCCAAGTTCTTGGAGATGTAGAACGAATCAACCATGGAGCTCCACTTTGAGGTCCGGGGAAAGGCATCTATGGCCTTCATTACCATATCCCGGTTTGATAGCTTCTCACCTACACTTGTTAGTCCATTTAAAATTTCTTTGAATCTAGAATGCAAAGAAATTACCTTTTCTCCCTTTTCTAATTTGATGTTGGATAGTTGGGAGCAGAGGAGATCTCTCCTTGCTAGCTTTGCCTCGGATGTGCCTTCATGAAGCTCAATTAGCTTCTCCCACATCTCCTTGGCGCTTAGGCATTCTCCTATTCGGTTGATTTCTTGTTGGGGGAGCACATTGAAGAGATGATGTTTGGCTTTTGAATTTGCAAGGTGCTCTTCCCTTTGCCTTTTGGTCCACCTAGATTTCTCTATTGGCTTCCCTTCTTCATCACTAGGCAAAACGAAACCGGATTCCATTGTAATCATTATATCAAAATCCGTTTCAAAAAATACCTCCATTCGCTTCTTCCACCAAGCGAATTCTCCTTCAAACTTCGGAGGATGGATGTTGGAGCCGGCCATTTTAAAAGTTGCTTGTTGTGGCGGTTAGTCCTCGACAAGCTTTCCTCGGCTCTGATACCACTTGTAGGGGATCGATATGGCCGGCTAGAGGGGGGTGAATAGCCCTCGTACGTTGGACGTCGTAAATTGCTCGTCTACAAAAGATTAGCGCAAGCGGAATATACAAATACAAAGCAAAAGATAAACAATAAAACAAACGCTAACACGATGGTATAACGTGGTTCACGGCTACGCCGCTAATCCACGATCCCTGATTCATCCTCGGTGAATCACTCCGTTAAACCAATCCACTAAATGGTCTCTCCTTTGCACCAAGCTAGGTGGAGGTAACCTTTACAAATCAAGCACACTCTTCTTACAAATAGAATGGAGTAAGAACAAGTAAGAAGAGTTTAGAGCTTGTGGGGCACTAGGAAGATTGTTTAGAGTATGAGCATTAGCCTCTCAAAGGCTCACACCCTCTCTTTTTATAGAGAGGGCTAACTTCTTCCCGTTTGCCGCCATCACGATCATTCTTGGCTTGGCGATCATTGCCTACAACGACCTCCGAACACGTCGGATCCCGACCGTTGTAGTCCAACGGAACTCTTGGCAGTCGACTGATGGACCTCATCAGTCGACTGCTGCCTCCGTAGTCGACTGCCCAGTCGGCTACGAACGGTTCTGTGGCCGAACCCTTATTGACGATCACGCCGCCCGACGATCGATCGATCTTGGCGATCGGCCCGCCCACGTATGGCGCCGATCTGGCCACAATCCATCGATCATATACCGGTCGAACTCACTCGACTCGGAAGCGATCATTCGCCATTACATGGCAGTCGACTGGTGTCGGGAAAACCCATCCGACACTTGGCCAAATGGCCAAGTTTCACCTAAGAGCTACCCTTCCCCGGGTTACAATCGCTCACTCTCATTTCTCGGAGTCCCTCGCCTTCGAAGTTCTCTTCGTTCTCGGCCACGTCCCTCGGCAGAATCAGGCGCACGACTCTGCAATGCTCCTTCGCGTCTCTTGCCTCGAAGTCTACTTCCTCCGGCTTCACTCCAAGCTTCTCGTCCGGTGGTCCCTCGGATGCTCCAAGCGCACGGCTTCCGCAAAGCTATCCTTCACCGACTCAAGGCACGAGTCATGAGATGTGAAACTCGCCACGGCTCCATGTGCGAATTACTAAGTCCTGCACGACTTCAACGCACATATCACATCAACATATCAAACTAACTTAAACCCTTTGCCACACCATCAAAACCATATTACGGCAAGAGATTGCCCTAACAACTTCTACATTCCCAGTCAGCACAAAGTGTTTGTGGCAAAGACTGGAGTTTTTCTATAAAGGGATTTTGTTTCTAGAAAAACTAGTGGGAGTATGTTCGATCTTTAAGAAATTCAAGACAAGGACCAGAGCACTGAGGCCTTGATGGAGGTTGAACAAGAACCATAAAATATTGTCGATGATGAGATTGTTGCACAAAGAGTTATGGAACAACCACTAGTTCAGGTAGACCTACCTCTTCACAGGTCTGATAGGCTACGTCGTCAGCCTGAGAGATACTTTTTTCTCTTGTCTGACCATGATGATGTTATGCTCATTGAGAATGAGCCTACCTCATATCAGGAAGCTGTGATGAGCCCAGACTCTGAGAAATGGCTAGAGGCCATGAGATCCGAGATGGAATCCATGTACACCAACCAAGTATGGACTTTGGTTGATCCACTTGAAGGGGTCAAACCCATTGGGTGTAAGTGGGTCTTTAAGAGAAAGACTGATATAGATGGACTTACGCATACCTATAAGGGCCAATTGGTGGCTAAAGGTTTCAAACAAATGCATGGTATTGACTATGATGAAACCTCTTCTCCAGTGGCAATGTTTAAGTCCATTCGGATCATGCTTGCTATTGCAGCTTATCACGATTATCAGATCTGGCAGATGGATGTCAAAACCACATTTCTGAATGGAAACATGCTCGAGAATGTGTACATGACACAACTTGAGAGTTTTGTAGATCCATAGTATACTGGGAAAGTATGCAAGCTCCAAAGGTCCATTTATGGGCTAAAGCAAGCTTCTCGGAGCTGAAATCTTCGATTCGATAATGTGATCAAATAGTTTAGTTTCATAAAGAATGAAGATGAACCCTGTGTCTACAAGAAGGTTAATGGGAACACAGTTGCCTTCCTTGTATTGTATGTGGATGACATACTACTCATTGGGAATGACATCCCTTCGCTACAGTCTGTATAGACTTGACTAGGGACATGCTTCTCAATGAAGGACTTAGGTGAAGCAGCCTGTATTCTAGGCATCAAGATCTATAGAGATAGATCTAAGAGATTGCATGGACTAAGTCAAAGTACATATATTGACACGGTATTACTACAGTTTGCCATGCAGAATTCCAAGAAGGGACTTCTGTCGATGTCACATGGTGTGAGTCTTTCGAAGACTCAAAGTCCCTCTTCTAGAGAGGAGAGAGGCTGCATGGATAAGATCCCTTACGCATCTGCTATAGCATCTATCATATATGTCATGTTGTGTACTCATCCTGATGTCTCGTATGCTTTGAGCATGACGGGTAGATACAAGTCAGATCCAGGTGAGTGTCACTGGATAGCAGTCAAGAATATTCTTAAGTACTTGAGAAGGACTACAGAATATTTCTTGATATTTAGAGGTGATGAGGAGCTAGCTGTAAAGGGTTACAGCGATGCCAGCTTCCAAACTGACTAGGATGATTATATATCACAGTCAATGTTCGTGTTTTGCTTGAATGGTGGCACTGTGAGCTGGAAGAGTTCGAAGTAGGACACAGTTGATGATTCTACAACAGAAGCTGAGTATATCGCTGCATCTGAGGCAACAAAGGAGGCAGTTTGGATCCGCACGTTCATTACTAAGCTTGGGGTGGTTCCTAGCATAGCAGATCCCATAGAGCTCTATTGTGACAACAATGGAGCGATTGCACAGGCTAAGGAACCTCGCTCACACCAGTGGACCAAACACATACTATGGCTCTTCCATCTCATTCGAGAGATTATCGATAGAGGAGATGTGAAGATTTGTAGAGTACCCATAGATGCTAACATCGCAGATCCCTTGACCAAGACTTTGGCATAGAAAAAGCATGAAGGTCACACTAGGTCATTGGGTATTAGATACTACGGTGATTGGCACTAGTGCTAGTGGGAGATTCTTAGTGAAAGCCCTAGAGTCAATCATGTGATGATTGTTGTATGGACATTATTGTATCATATTCCTATTTATAAAGGCATGGTTATTATATTTACTTGTATTGGTGCCAAATAACTAAGTATAATAATATCCTTGAGTAGAAGGTTCTAATCTATATCAATCGATTGGTTGAATCGATAATGAGATGATATAGAGAACACTACTCTTAATCATTCCTATTCAAGTATTAACATTCAGGGACAATGTTAATGCATAAAGACTAGCATGTAGGTCAACTAGATGACTTGATCTCTCAAGTCATGGATATGAGATATCAAGTTGACACAAAGGAATGCATTGAAGAATGTATACTGAATGACCCGCCATGAGAAAGTATCATGGATCGTTATATGGGTGTCATATACTTTCTCATGTGACTATTAGTCCTTGGACATGAAGTCACCATGGTTCCCTACATAAAGAGTTGCATACTTTGGCTTCATCAAACGTCACCCGTAAATGGGTGGACTATAAAGGCGATTACTGGGTATGTAACAAATTATGCGGAGGGATGTAAGCGATGTAGATGGAACCTATCCCTCCTATATGACGGGAGTGACATCGTTATTCTTGATAGAGTGAGACCACGAAGTGTATGGCCATACTCAAATGCGTCAATATGAGATATTGAGCTCATTTGATTAGAGTGAGTCTACTTGGAGTTCAAGATATAGATTGTACCGAGGATGACATGGTCTATGCCTCAATTGGTCAATTTAGATGTCAAGGATAGAGGGACATTGTCACATATTGTGTGAGTCACAATTAGTAGTCACAAAGGTGATGTTGGATCTCAACATTCTTGTAACTTGGGTAGCAATGATGTGTTGCTAGATACCGCTCATTGCTTATGTTCCAAAATCGGTTTAGGAGCATTGCCAACGTTAGAAGAACCTATAGGGTCACACATAAAGGACAATTTGGTGGAGATTAGGTTCATATGATGAACCATGAGGATTAGGTTCATGGAATGACCCAAATTGGATTAATAGTAATCCAAATTAGACTAATTGAGTTAGACTCAATTTGATTCAAGTGTTGAATGAGTCTAATTTAGATTTGATTAATTGAGTCAATTTAAATTAATGAATAGAGATTCATTAAATCAAATTGACTTGAATCAAGTGGTTAGATTTGATCAACCATGGGAGATAAGAGGTCAAGTTTGACTTGACTTGAGAGGGAAGATAAATG
The DNA here is from genome assembly GCA_025175895.1 of Wurfbainia villosa. NCBI lineage: Eukaryota > Viridiplantae > Streptophyta > Magnoliopsida > Zingiberales > Zingiberaceae > Wurfbainia > Wurfbainia villosa. The sequence continues at coordinate 34,240,343 of CM045995.1, forward strand.
GTCAATTTTGACTTGACCAATTGCCATGTCATGGTGTCTTGGCAAGGGGTTCGGAAAATGATGGTGTTCCACATCATCATGGACTTATCATGTGGTGCCACCTCATGAGGGAGACCAAGAGCCATAGGCTCTTCGAGTTACATGCATGCATGTAACCCCCCAACAATAAGTGGTCGGCCACTATTCATTGGATGTGGATTCATTTTGGTGAGTAACTCTATCTTCTTCTTCCTTGGATCTTCTTCCTCTCAAGCTTTGTCTCCCATTTCCTCATCTTCGTCGAAACTTCAAAGGAATGCTAGTACACTCTATCTTGTGTTTCTCCACTATTTGTCCGTGTGGATACCAATAGAGGAGTGTACACTTGACACTCATGAGTTCCGACAAAGCATTTGGACGAGTGGGATAAGTGAAGGGCGGCGCTACGAGGGTAACGCTCTCATCTTGTAGATCTAAGATAGATCTAGGTTTACTTAAACTCATACATGAATTTGTTTTTTTATACTTCGCACGGATCCGTGCCCGGGCTTCCGAGGTTTCCACAATGCAAAAAGCGGTTTTTGCGGCTCGGAAAGTCCAACATCTTTGTCTTGGATTACCTCGTCATATGTCCAGGGATCATATTCATGTTCGCCAAGGACCAAATCAGAAGATTCTCCCAAGAACATAAATCTCTCAAGTTGTCTAACAACCCTCCCACTACGATGAGGTATCACCTGTGTATCCTCTGTGACACGAGGTACAGTCTCTTGTGGTATGTCCTCTTTTACCGTTAGTACTGAAGTAGTGACTTCCCCTCTTAATTCCTCCAGAACAATCTTGCTCATGGGCTTGTGGTTCATCACATAGTCTTCCTCTAAAAATTGGGCATTCGTTCTAACATTCACCCTCTGATCTCTAGGACTATAAAACAAACCACCTTTCGTTCCCCTAGGATAGCCTAGGAACAAGAACACTTTTGTACGAGGTTCAAACTTACTAGCATCTACCTTCAGCACATGTGTTGGACTCCTCCAAATCCGAATATGTCTCAGAATAGGCTTTGGCCAATTTCACAATTCTGTGGGAGTAGAAGGTACTGATTTAGATGGTACAAAGTTTAGAATATACACTCCCGTATCCAGAGCATACCCCTAGAAAAAATCTGGTAACTCAGAATAACTCATCATCGATCTAACTATCTTCATAAGAGTCATATTCCTTCGCTCCGCCACACTATTCTGCTAGGGTGTACTAGGTGCAGACAGTTGGGATTGAATCTCAGCCTCTAATAAGTAACTCCTAAACTCTCCCAAGAGGTACTCACCACTACGATCAGATCGTAGTGTCTTGATACTTTTACCTTGACATTTCTCCACATCAGCCTTGAATTCATTAACCTGTCAAAGCATTCAGACCTGTGGCGCATCAAGTAAATGTATCCATATCTTGAATAATCATTTATAAAAGAAACAAAGTATTCAAAACCACCTCTAGCCTGGATAGACATAGGACCACACAAATCAGAATGAACCAATTCCAACACATCTTTGGCTCTATACCCCTTGGCCTTAAAAGGCCTCTTGGTCATTTTACCTTCCAAGCAAGATTCGCAGGTTGGGAAATCTTCCACCACTAATGAACCCAAAGGTCCATCAACTATCAACCTTTGAATTCTACTCAGGTTAATATGACCTAACCTTAGATGCCAAAGATACGTTTGATTCATTTTAGAAGGTTCTTTTCTCTTATTAGATTTAGAAGATGAGTTATTTACTTCTATTTGCAACGTGGGATCCTTTGGTTCAAGAGTATATAAATTTCCTACCAACGCACTAGAATAGATAATCTTCCTATTCCTTTTTATAACAACTCTGTCATTTAAAGAAATAGAATATCCATCTAAAAACAATTTAGAAACTGAAATCAAATTCTTTCTAAATGAAGGTACATAAAGGCAATTTCTTAGAAACAAAGTTTTATTCCTATCAAAAGATAAATAAACATCTCCCACTGCAATAGCCGCCACTTTAGTAGCATTGGCCATATAGATGGTAATCTCTCCCTTAGATAGTCGTCTAGTTTCCTGGAACCCCTGCAAAGTATTGTAGATATGATCAGTGGCTCCCGTATCTACACACCAGGTGTCGGTAGATAACACCACTAAATATGTTTCAATGACTAGACCAAAAGATATAACTTTGTTATGCTTTCGGTTGGGGCAATCAACCTTCCAATGTCCAGTCTACTTGCAAGTGAAGCACTTGCCTTTTAGCTTCTTCACTCCTCCCTAAGATCCTCCCACCACCTTCGCTGCACCTTGTTTCTTCTTCTTCTTGCCTTTCGGCTTAGAAGTAGAAACCTTCTGGGCAACCAAAACCTGAGAACTCTGATGAAAAAGCCCCTCTACCCCCTTGAGTTCTGTCAAAAGCTCCACCAATGAATACAACCTCTTATTCATGTTGTAGTTGAGGCGAAACTACTCAAAACTCCTAGATAGAGATTGGAGAATGATATCGACCTGTGTTTCCCCATAGATCTCAGCTCCAAGGACCTCCAGCTCATTCAAATGAGTCATCATCTTGAAATCATGATCCCTCATGGGTGTTCCCTCAACCATGGTGGTCGTCATCAAGTTTCTCATGGCTTCTTGCCTAGCAGCCCGATTCTGGTGTCCAAAAAGTTCCTTGAGATTGAGCATCATGTCATAAGCAGTAGATATGGCCTGATACTGATGTTGCAATACATTTGACATAGAAGCGAAAATATAACACCGCGCCATCTCATCAGCCTTGATCCACTTCTTATAACTCTCTTTCTCCTTTTCCTCAGAATCATTCATAGGCTTAGGAGGACACTCCTCGAGAAGTACATACTTTTGCTCCTCAACAGTCAAGACTATGTCCAGATTCCTTTTCCAATCCACATAGTTAGGTCCAGTAAGTTTATTTTCTTTTAGAATAACAGTAAGTAGGTTGAAAGTCATTTTGAAGAAACCTAAGAATCACATAGATAAAAAACATTTAGATTTCAAAAAATTATTGATTCCTCTAACAATAAAATTTCAAAATCAACCAAAACCTCAAAACATTGAGAATATCGTATGCCACGATAGTGTGGATGTATATGAATTCTACATTTGTAAGAGGAGGTTTTACCCATTAATTTTATTATCCTGTCAACCTTACTTTTTGACAAATAAAATTAATAGTTGGTTCCTCTTTGGCCCTACAAATAAAAGCAGTGACTCTTATGAGGAGGATACTTTTATTTTCATCTAAGTGTTCACCATTATCCGATACTAAGAAAATTACCTCGGATTATATGCCTTCCGATGGGGAAGTTCACACGCTCCTAAATAACTTCCTATAACCATATATGACCTAGTGATCCGCAAAATAAACTCTTCCGATATGGAGGAAGGCACTCAAAGCCAACGCGCAAGTTTGTTCGCATCACATGTTAAATTGTAATGGAGGCCGCGGAAATTTAAAAAAAAAATCCCTCTCCCACTTAGTAATTTAAAATTGAGGAATTTTAACTATGCAATCACAACAAGCATATAAATCAAAAGAAATAAATATGAAAAAATAAATTTTCGAACGAATATGGCTTTTGTTCTCCAATATGCCACCAGTCGTGTTGCCACCTCGTCCGCTCCTCCCTATGCCATGTACAAGCCATCCGGAGATCTGAGCCAAGAAAAATTATTTTATTTTACATCCATCGATCCTATACTCCACAAAGGAGTGTACATAAAATCTAGATCGAAAGTAAACTAAAATAAAAGAGTGGCTAAACAATATTGTACTTAATTACAAAAATTAAATACTAACCTCGTCAACCCCGAGGATTCAAATAATATTACGATTACACACATACAATCACATACACACACATATGGCTATAATAGTTGGATCTTATATCTGCAAACAAAAAGTTATCCTATGCACATCCTACTATTATCTGACACACATAATATATGATAAGTGCATAAAAGTAACCGAATCCTAAACACACAAAACCGTAAACCGTGGCGCTGATACCAATTGAAGGTCGAAGCTTCGATTCTCACTTCGCCTCAGTTGCTTGTGCATGGCAATCCAATCATATGTCCCTGGATTAAAAAAATTAATCCAAATGAAGATGGATTACCCAAGCAACCGATCCATCATCGTGCTTCTCGAATTGAGTCATCACTTGAACAAACTTGTTGTTCAAGCAACCTAACTCTTTTCCTCGATTAGCTGCAGAATAGATGATGTACGAATTGCCAATTTTTGTGTTTATCTTTGGGTCCATGATAATACAATTGTAAACAAATACAAAGAACGAAAAGGAAACCAAAACAAGAATTATACCTCTTGTTTACCTCTTGATCTTCTATCGTATGACCTATCCTCTTCTTGTACGTTGTGTGGACAACGATCCTCCAAGAGTTGAAGCCTTCTAGATCTCTATCTTCTCTTCCTTGCTTGCTCCGAACAAAGGGAAGATAACCAAACTCTTCTTCTCCTATCTAGTGCCGACCACCAAGCCACCTAGATTGGTTGTTGTCGCCGACCAAGGAGAGGAAGATGAAGAGGTGGGCGTCGGCCAAGAAGATGAGTTCTGGTTGCTGTCGGGCAAGGAGAAAGTGAGGAGGTGTGGACAAGGCGCTGACCAAGGAGATGGGATGGAGGACGCGGGTCAAGTGAGGGAGGCGCCGAACAAAACCCTAGCCCCTTCCCCTTGTTGTCGCCGACCCTAGAGAAGATGGACAAACAAAAACCCTAGCCTCCAAACACCTTGCCGCCCAAGCATTGGAAGCAAACCCTTGAATCCTAAATTCTTCTTTGCCGCCCAAGCCTTGCCTCCTATTTATAGATTTTGCCCAAACCTCCTTTTAATCGTATCCATTGGATCTAAGTTTCATGAGGGTTTTAATAGGCTACAATAGGGACCATGAGGAGGAGTTGGATCTTGGTCACCCAATGGATCCGACCCACATAAAATCCGATCTATTAATGATAATCTATTCCACTAGAAGATTATCATTGATCTACCTCACCAACCCCCATAATTAAATATGGGTTCCATATATTAATTGTACAAATATCTCTCCGTTTTTAAGATATCGAATGTCCGTTAATTAATTAATTTATTGATAATTAATTAATTAACATCTAACTCCATGAGTAGTACCACTCAACATTATCATCATGCTGGACCAAGTCCACTTGCAGGGTTTATATGATGATCCTTATGAGCTCCTCAAGGGGACATCATCATCCTAATACATAGGATATGGTTTCCTCATATAATCAACGACACACTATGTAAATAATATCATCTCCCAACTTACTGGGCCTATCAATTTAACCCATAAATCTCTCCCATTGGTAAATCAAAGAAAAAAATATTAAGTACATGTGCCCGTTATTATATCGGGATTAATACCATGTACACCATAATATCCGAGGTACGATTCAATTATGTAGTCAGCAATAAATTGAATCACCTCTAAGTCGGTCCTGCTCAATACACACAAAGTTTACTAGTGTAATTCTATGTCAAGATAAACCAATATCAAATTACACTACAACCATACCAATGGTTTATCCAAAACCATCTTGGTTGTGAGCCTCTACTTATACTCTACAAGGAACTGATAACATGATCTTCTGTGTGACATCACACATCATATTATCTACAATGTAAAGTATCAGACAAGATGCACACATATAATAAATATAAAATGCAAACAATGATCATGTGATTCTTATTTTAAAATGAAGATGTTCATACAAAGACTAGACTTTCAGTATATATCCCAACACGAAGTACCATATCGACGGGCTGATGTGGAGTTGACTCGGGTTGTGAACCAAGTAAAAGACTTATCTATTTAATTTCCACTGCAATAACTCTTAATTCTTTAAAGATAAAATTAATCTTTAAAATAAAATTTTATATTCCAAGATTCACCCCCCTCCCTCGGATAACTTCAATCCTACAATTGTTATTAGAGCAGGGGAGCTCCAAACTTAGTGCAACCACTAACGAGAGCATTATAATTTTCTTTAATTTTAGTATTTTTTGGCTTAGAATAATTTTTGCCTTAGTATTTTTTTTCCACTAGAATATATTTTTTTTAATACTTGCTTTAGTATAAAGTCATTGTTTTTGCACAAATATACTGTAACACCCCCCTATCCTTACACTAGTAAGGGAGGTGTTACTGCCATACTTTATCTTACTCTTTGCGTAATTAGGTAAAACATGACTCAATCATTTCATAAACTCACATACACTATTTGTAAGTTAACTAATACCTGATTTAAACCGAAGAGTATCAACAACTCGTACCAAGATCTAAACCTGGTTTCAAAATGAGTATCAAAATTCAAACTCTTAACTTTTAACAGCGGAAGCTAAATAACTAACCCAAATACATTGACATGTTGACACTAGGATATTACACAAGTTCTTAACCTATCTAAGCATGCACCTTCACTAGGGTTCTAATATAAAATATTCTTAAGTAACTCAACCTCATGCATGGTGATAGTGATATATGCATCCCTGACATAAACATCAACGTAATCAACAATACATAACATCAACCCTAGCACCTAACATGAAGACTAGCACATAGTTCAAAGTTCTTAGCATAGCATAATACTAGCATGTTCAACATTCTTAGACACAACATGATCAAACATATAACATAAACACTACCACACGAACAAGTTCGATGGTCTTAATATTGGGTTTTTTTTATCCTCAAAAACTGCTTTTTGCGTTGCGGAAACCTCGGAAACCCCGACCACGGATCCGTGCGAAGATGTATTAAAACTAAAATATGTATGTGCTTATATAAAACCCTAAATCTACCTTAGATCTATATGATAAGGATGTTACCCTCGATGCGATGCCCTTCGGAAATCCCGCTCGTCCAAAAGGTTCGTCGGAACTCAAGAGCGTCAAGTGCACACTCCTCTATTGGTATCCACACAAGCAAAAGGTGGAGAAAAGCAATCTTGAGTGTGCTAGCACTCCTTAGATGCTCGGAAAGATGAGGAAGGAGAGAGGGAGAGCTTGAGGGAAGTTGATCCAAGGAAGAAGATGAAGTTGTGTGTAACTCACCCAAATGAATTCAACCATCAAAACTCCTAAAGTGGCCGACCACTTCAAGGCTTGGGAGGTTACATGCATGCATGTAACTCCCATGACTCTTGGTCTCCCTCATGAGGTGGCACCACATGATAAGTCAATGATGATGTGGAGCATCATCATTGGCCGGCCATGCCATGTCATCATCATGACATGGCATTTGGTAAAGTCAAACTTGACCTTTCATCTTCCCTCTCAAGTCAAATCAAACTTGACCTCTAATCTCCCATGGTTGATCAAATCTAACCACTTGACTCATGTCAATTTAATTTAATGAATCTCTATTCATTAATTTAAATTGATTTGATGAATCAAATCTAAATTAGACTTATTCAACACTTGAATCAACTTGAGTCTAACTCAATTAGTCTAATTTGGATTACTCTTAATCCAATTTGGTTCATCCCATGAACCTAATCCTCATGGTTCATCATATGAACCTAATCTCCATCTAATTGCCCTTATGTGTGTGACCCTATAGGTTCTTGTAATGTTGGCAATGTCCCTAAACCGATTTAGGAACATAAGCAATGAGCGGTATCTAGCAACACATCATTGCTACCCAAGTTATAAGAATGTTGAGCTCCAACATCACCTTTGTGACTACTAATTATGACTCTCACAATATGTGACAATGTCCCTCTATCCTTGATATCTAGATTGACCAATCGAGGCATAGACTATATCATCCTTGGTACAATCTATATCTTGAACTCCAAGTAGACTCACTCAAATCAAATGAGCTCAATATCTCATATTGACTCATTTGGGCATGGCCATGCACTTCATCGTCTCACTCTATCAAGAATATCGATGTCACCCCTGTCATATAGGAGGGATAGATCCCATCTACATCACTCACATCTCTCCGCATAATTTGTTACATACCCAGTAATCGCCTTTATAGTCCACCCATTTACGGGTGACGTTTGACGAAGCCAAAGTATGCAACTCCTTATGTAGGGAACCATGGTGACTTCAGGTCTAAGGACTAATAGTCATACTAATGGCCACATGAGAAAGTATATGACACTCATATAACGATCCATGATACTTTCTCATGGCGGGTCATTCAATATACATTCTCCAATGCATACCCATGTGTCAACTTGATATCTCATATCTATGACTTATGAGATCAAGTAATCATGTTGACCTACATGCTAGTCTCTACGCATTAACATTGTCCCTGAATGTTAATACTTGACTAGGAATGATTAAGAGTAGTGTTCTCTATATCATCTCATTATCAATTCAACCAATCGATTGATATAGATAAGAACCTACTACTCAAGGACATTATTATATTTAGTTATTTGGCACCAATACAAGTAAATATAATAACCATGCTTTATAAATAGGAATATGATACAATAAAGTCCATACAACAATCATCACATGATTGGATCTAGGGTTTTCACTAACAATCTCCCACTAGCACTAGTGTCAATCACCGTAGTATCTAATACCCAATGACCTACTGTGACCAACATGCTTTTTCTGTGCCAAATCCATGGTCAAGGGATCTGCAATGTTATCATCTCTAAGTACTCTACAAATCTTCACATCTCGTCTATCGATAATCTCTCGAATGAGATGGAAGCACCGCAGTATGTGTTTGGTCCGCTGGTGTGAGCGAGGTTCCTTAGCTTGTTCAATCACTCCATTGTTGTCACAATAAAGCTCTATAGGATCTGCAATGCTAGGAACTACCCCAAGCTCAATAATGAATTTGCGGATCCAAACTGCCTCCTTTACTGCCTCAGATGCAGCGATATACTCGACTTCTGTTGTAAAATCAGCAACTGTGTCCTGCTTCGAACTCTTCCAGCTCACAGCGCCACCATTCAAGCAAAACACGAACCCTGACTACGATCTATAATCATCCTGATCAGTTTGGAAGCTGGCATCGCTGTAACCCATTACAGCTAGCTCCTTATCGCCTCAAAATATCAAGAAATATTCTTTAGTCCTTCTCATGTACTTAAGAATATTCTTGACTGCTATCCAGTGACGCTCACCTGGATCTGACTGGTATCTACTCGTTATGCTCAAAGCATACAAGATATCAGGACGAGTACACAACATGACGTACATGATAGATCCTATAGCAGATGCATAAGGGATCTTATCCATGGGGTCTCTCTTCTCTCTAGAAGAGGGACTTTGAGTCTACGAAAGACTCACACCATGTGACATCGGCAGAAGTCCCTTCTTGGAATTCTGCATGGAAAACCGTAGTAATACCGTGTCAATGTATGTACTCTGACTTAGGCCAAACAATCTCTTAGATCTATCTCTATAGATCTTGATGCCCTAGAATACAGGCTGCTTCACCTAAGTCCTTCATTGAGAAGCACGTCCCCAGCCAAGTCTTCACAGACTGTAGCGAAGGGATGTCATTCCCAATGAGCAGTATGTCATCCACATATAATACAAGGAAGACAACTGTGTTCCCATTAACCCTCTTGTAGACCCAGGGTTCATCTTCATTCTTGATGAAACCAAACTGTTTGATCGCATCATCGAATTGAAGATTCCATCTCCGAGAGGCTTACTTTAGCCCATAAATGGACCTTTGCAGCTTGCATACTTTCCCAGTATGCTGTGGATCTTCAAAACCCTCCGGTTGTGTCATGTACACATCCTCGAGTAAGTTTCCATTAAGTAACATGGTTTTGACATCCATCTGCCAGATCTCATAATCGTGGTATGCTACATTAGCAAGCAAGATCCGAATGGACTTAAACATCGCCACTGGAGAAAAGGTTTCATCATAGTCAATACCATGAATTTTCTTGAAACCTTTAGCCAACAATCGGCCCTTATAGGTATACATAAGTCCATCCATGTTAGTCTTTCTCCTAAAGACCCACTTACACGCAATGGGTTTGACCCCTTCAGGTGGATCAACCAAAGTTCATACTTGGTTGGTGTACATGGATTCCATCTCGGATCTCATGGCCTCTAGCCATTTCTCAGAATCTGGGCTCATCACAGCTTCCTGAGAGGAGCTAGGCTCATTCTCAATGAGCTTAACATCATCATGGTCAGACAAGAGAAATGAGTATCTCTCAGGCTGATGACGTACCCTATCAGATCTACGAAAAGGTTGGTCTACATGAACAGGTGGTTGTTCCACAACTCTTTGTGAAACAACCTCATCACCCACAACACTTTTGTGGTTCCTGTTCAACCTCCATCAAGGACTCAATGCTATGGTCCTTATCTTGAATTTCTTCAAGATCGAAGGTACTCCCACTAGTTTTTCTAGAAACAAAATCCCTTTCTAGAAAAACTCCAATCTTTGCCACAAACACTTTGTGCTGACTGGGAATGTAGAAGTAATATCCCTTTGTATCCTTGGGATATCCAACAAAATAGCACCTATCGGATTTGGGTCCCAGTTTGTCTGAGACTTGACGTCGAACGTAAGCCTCACAACCCCAAATCCTCATGAAAGACATCTTGGTATTTCTCCCTGTCCATATCGTATATGGTGTCTTTATGATAGCCTTGGATGGTACACGGTTAAGGGTAAAAGCTGTTGTGTCTAGAGCATATCCCCAAAAGGTTATAGGAAGATCTGTGTGACTCATCATAGAACGTACCATATCTAAAATGGTATGATTCCTTCTTTCGGATACACCATTCCACTATGGTGTTCCAGGAGGAGTGAGTTGGGATAGAATCCCACACTCAGCTAGATAGTCACGAAACTCATGGCTAAGGTATTCACCACCTCGATCTGATCGAAGTATTTTAATACTCTTGCCAAGCTGGTTTTGTACTTCATTCTTAAATTCTTTGAACTTTTCAAAGGATTCTGATTTATGTGTCATAAGATACACATAACCATATCTACTGAAGTCATCAGCAAATGTAATGAAGTACATGTAACCACCTCTAGCAGCAACATTGAAAGGACCACATACATCACTATGTATAAGTTCTAACAAATCTGTTGCTCTTTCACTGTGCCCACTAAAGGGAGTCTTGGTCATCTTGCCTAAAAGGCAACACTCGCATGTCTCATATGATTCAGAATCAAATGAGTCTAGCAGCCCATCCTTATGGAGCTGAGATAAGCGACTCTCATTTATGTGACCTAAGCGACAATGTCAGAGATAGGTTTGGTTCAACTCATTTGACTTGAACCTTTTGGCACTTATGTTATAGATAGGGCTCTCTAAGACTAGAAAGTAGAGTCCGTTCATTAGAGGTGCACTACAATAGAACAAATCATTTAAACAAACTGAACAACATTTTTTCTTTCTTATAAATGTAAATCCTTTCTTGTCCAAACAAGAAACCGAAATTATGTTCTTAGTTAAAGCAGGCACATAAAAACATTCATCTAATTCTAGTACAAGCCCAGAGGGCAGAGATATATCATAAGTTCCTACAGCAACAGCAACAACCCTTGCTCCATTGCCTACTCGTAGGTCCACCTCGCCCTTTCTCAATGCCCTGCTATTTCTCAGCGCCTGTACATTGGTACAAATGTGAGATGCACATCCGGTATCTAATACCCATGATGAAGAAATAGATAGATTGACTTCTATAACATTTATATCTGAAGTAGAAATCTCACTTCTTTTCTTCTTAAGATCTTCTAGGTAAGCTTTGCAGTTACACTTCCAGTGTCCAGCTTCCTTGCAGTGGAAGCAAGCCCCTTCCTTGGCTACCCCTCCTTTGGGTTTAAGTTCTTTGCCTTTGCCCTTGGCTTGGGACTTTCCCTTACCTTTAGGCTTTCCCTTGCCTTTCTTTTTGTGCACCATCAAAATGGTGCCAGATTTTCCCTTCTTAAGGTTAAGCTCAGCAGTTCTCAACGTGCTGAGCATCTCAGGCAGTGGCTTATCAATTTCATTCATGTTGTAATTCATGACAAATTGATTTTAGGCTTGTGGCAAAGATTGCAAGATCAGGTCAGTGGCCAGCTCTTGGCCAAGTGGGAATCCCAACCTTTGTAGGTTTTCTACGTACCCAATCATCTTGAGTACATATGGACCTACGGGAGTCCCTTCTTGCATTTTGGACCCAAACAATGCCTTAGAGACTTCATATCTCTCGTGCCTTGCTTGTCCTTGATATAGTTGACGAAGATGTTCAACCATATCATAAGCATTCATGAACTTGTGTTGCTTCTGAAGCTCAGAGTTCATGGTTGCGAGCATTAGACATGACACATCTAATGCATCATCTTGATGCTTCTTGTAAGCATCTTTGTCAGCTCGCGAGGCAGTGGCAGGAGATGCCTTCTGAATGGGATGCTCTAGGACGTACTGCATCCTTTCTTGAGTGAGAACAATGCTCAGGTTCTTGTACCAGTCCAGGAAATTTGCTCCATTGAGCTTGTGCTTCACAAGGACAGACCGAAGAGAGAGAGTGTTCGTGTTTGTCGACATAGTTATCTACAACATATAATGCAGAGAATTAATATCATATTCCTTTTATCATTTAATTAGACCTTTAATTAAATGATGCTCCCACAAAATTATAGGAATTTTGTAGAATCGAGTTATGGATGTGGTCAAACCACATTACTAGATTCATACAAACTAGCTATAATTCTTGCAGGACAAGATCCACATCATACTAAGCCTTGAGTTAGCTTTAGCTAAATCGCCCAAGACTTAGTACAATCGGTGGGTAACACATTACCGATTACATCTCTATGCAACTCTTGTTTATAGGATCAAGACCCACATTTACAAAAGACCTTGAGTTAGCTTTGGATAAATCGCCCAAGATTTAGTGTAAATGCGATTTTATCCTATCTTCCCAACGGTTGGAATATGCCTATAGTTCTACTCGATCCAATTGAGTTAACTAGTTTTGCTCAATCTAATTGAGCTTACTCTAACCCAAGCGTGATAGGTGGGACCAAGATTGTCCCTCCGCACCCTACCAAGATAATATGCGTTGCTCTGTTTTGGAAGATTCAACAACAACAAATGATCGATGTAGTGATGGGTATCATGGCTCGGTAGGCATTTTCGAGTTGATTCGATTATGATCTAATCTAATCGTAATGTGTATCATATACGCATTGAGGCCTTTATTATCCTATATTAGCATGCATCACATACATACATACAATATTCTAGCATGCATCATATATACAAGAAAATTATCCTAGCACGCATCATATACATACAAGCATTATTCTACTAGCATGCATCACATACATAAAAGCAAAATCAAATATATATATATATATATATATATACATTTAACTGTGATGTAGTCATGGCCCTACTACGATCTTCTCAAGCCAATGAGAAGATCGGACGGTCAACCTATGGCTAGCGTCTTCTCCAAGCGTTTCCTTTGACCTCCATGTGTCGTCGACACGCTTCTCGTAACTTCGTCTACAAGTGGACTTTCCACCGCTCCATTTTGTACATTACAAATATGAAACTCGAGTTACATTCGAGTCTAAAACTATTTACAACTAGAATTTCAAAAGAAGAGGTACGACGCGCAGGTCGCATACACTATACAATACGCACAACCACAAAAACGGCATGCAGGCCGTATTATGTATTACAACACACATATTCCAATCAAATTGGGGTCATTGGCCCATGACAATCACAGATATATAATTCTAAAATATGTATTTTTATAGAAAATTTCTATAATTTTTCCTAATTTTTTTTTTCAAATTTATGAGTCACCTCTCCGTAACGGTCCCGCTAAGCGGTTTCCGGGCGCGATCGCGGGACAAGGCCCCTTTCGGGGATAGGGGCAGCGCCCCTACTCACAAAATTAACATCGCGAGTGTCCCTATTACGATCCTATAGCGACTTAAGTCATTGTTGTTGGGGATCGAAATGGTCGGCTAGAGGGGGGTGAATAGCCCTCAATCGTTGGATGTCGTAATTCGCTCGTTCCCGTTGCGTTGCTTGTCTACGATTGTTGTTAGTGCAGCGAAATAACAATAATAATGAAACTAACAACAATACACAATCACACAACACAAGATATACGTGGTTCAGAACCAAATGATTCCTACTCCACGGGCGAGCTCACCGAGCTCTAGTTATGCGCACGACACTAACTAAACTCCTTCTCGACTACACGTCGGAGGTGGAGAAACCTCTCACAAGAAATTACAACAGTAATATACAAATACAATACAAAAGAAACACTTTTCACCGATTGCTTTTGATCACTTGTTCGTTGCTTGCTTTGATTGGCTCTTGAAGGACTGGAATGCAGCAACAATTCCCCTCCAATAGCTCCACAAAAACCATCCGACCGTCGGGTAAACCCTCAAACATCAAGTTTGAGCCTCCGACACTCAGTCTTTGCCACTTGGCCAAGTCCACCTTATCCCTCATGGAGTCCCCCACCGAAGCTCTCTTCCCTCGGCCTACGTCCCTCGGATGTGCCAAGCGAACGACTTCGCAATGCCATCCTTCGCGTCTCATACCCTAGAAGTATGCTTCCCTTTGGGCTCACTCCATTCGCTCCCCGTTCGACGGTCCCTCGGATGCACCAAGCGCACGGCTTCACAATGCCATCCTTCACCGACTCAAGGACCCGAGCCTAGTGAACTTGCCAAGTTCTCAAGACTTCCCAAATGCACCAAGCGCATGGCTTCACAATGCATTTCTCACCAAACACCAAGCACACGGCTTCGCAATGCTTTGGATTTCCCATGCCAAGCACCAAGCACACGGCTTCACAATGCTTTGGACTTTTACATGCCAAGGCTTCCCCCTTGGACTTCCACACCAAGCTCCATGCTTAGATTTTCCATGCCAACCCCATGTTGGACTTTCCCATGACAATCCCATGTCATGAGTTTTGTCTGTCATCAAAATACTATCAAGGTACTGCTCGAGTCAAACTCGAGTCAACCTGGGCGATTGTACCAACAGCTGTCCGAAAAACCTAAAGCGAGAACTCGCCGTTTCGGAGAGTTTTTCTCTACGGTTGAAGCCTACAAGTGTCCCAACACTCGTTGCTTCGACTCTTCGAGAAAAATACCCAAAAATTCTATAAAATTAGGAAATTTACAGGAACATAAAAATCTATAATTTTTATATCTAATATAAAAACTACAAAAATGAAACACATACATGCTTCGCACGTGGCTCTGATACCACTGTTGGGTTTTTCCGAGCCGCAAAAACCGCTTTTTGCATTAGGGAAACCTCGGAAGCCCCGGCCACGGATCCGTGCGAAGATGTATTAAAACTAAAACATGTATGTGCTTATATAAAACCCTAGATCTACCTTAGATCTATATGATTAGAACGTTACCCTCGATGTGATGCCCTTCGCAAATCCCGCTCATCCAAAAGGTTCGTCGGATCTCAAGAGCGTCAAGTGCACACTCCTCTATTGGTATCCACACAAGCAAAAGGTGGAGAAAAGCAATCTTGAGTGTGTTAGCACTCCTTAGATGCTCGGCAAGATGAGGAAGGAGAGAGGGAGAGCTTGAGGGATGTTGATCCAAGGAAGAAGATGAAGTTGTGTGTAACTCACCCAAATGAATTCAACCATCAAAACTCCTAAAGTGGATGGCCACTTTAAGGCTTGGGAGGTTACATGCATGCATGTAACTCCCATGGCTCTTGGTCTCCCTCATGAGGTTGCACCACATGATAAGTCAATGATGATGTGGAGCATCATCATTGGCCGACCATGCCAAGTAATCATCATGACATGGCATTTGGTAAAGTCAAACTTGACCTTTCATCTTCCCTCTCAAGTCAAGTCAAACTTGACCTCTAATCTCCCATGGTTGATCAAATCTAACCACTAGACTCAATTCAATTTAATTTAATGAATCTCTATTCATTAATTTAAATTGATTTGATGAATCAAATCTAAATTAGACTCATTCAACACTTGAATCAACTTGAGTCTAACTCAATTAGTCTAATTTGGATTACTCTTAATCCAATTTGGTTCATCCAATGAACCTAATCCTCATGGTTCATCATATGAACCTAATCTCCATCTAATTGCCCTTATGTGTGTGACCCTATAGGTTCTTGTAACGTTGCCAATGTCCCTAAACCGATTTAGGAACATAAGCAATGAGCGGTATCTAGCAACACATCATTGCTACCCAAGTTACAAGAATGTTGAGCTCCAACATCACCTTTGTGACTACTAATTGTGACTCTCACAATATGTGACAATGTCCCTCTATCCTTGACATCTAGATTGACCAATTGAGGCATAGACCGTGTCATCCTCATTACAATCTATATCTTGAACTCCAAGTAGACTCACTCTAATCAAATGAGCTCAATATCTCATATTGACTCATTTTGGCATGGCCATGCACTTCGTGGTCTCACTCTATCAAGATTATCGATGTCACCCCCGTCATATAGGAGGGATAGATCTCATCTACATCACTCACATCCCTCCGCATAATTTATTACATACCCAGTAATCGCCTTTATAGTCCACCCATTTACGTGTGATGTTTGACGAAGCCAAAGTATGCAACTCCTTATGTAGGGAACCTTGGTGACTTCAGGTCTAAGGACTAATAGTCATACTAATAGCCACATGAGAAAGTATATGACACTCATATAATGATCCATGATACTTTCTCATGGCGGGTCATTCAATATACATTCTCCAATGCATACCCATGTGTCAACTTGATATCTCATATCCATGACTTGTGAGATCAAGTCATCATATTGACCTACATGCTAGTCTCTACGCATTAACATTGTCCCTGAATGTTAATACTTGACTAGGAATGATTAAGAGTAGTGTTCTCTATATCATCTCATTATCGATTCAACCAATCGATTGATATAGATAAGAACCTACTACTCAAGGACATTATTATATTTAGTTATTTGGCACCAATACAAGTAAATATAATAACCATGCCTTTATAAATAGGAATATGATACAATAAAGTCCATACAACAATCATCACATGATTGGCTCTAGGGATTTCACTAACACTTAACATAATAGAATACTAGCAAGTTCAGGATCATAATCCACTGTTCCACCACCACACACACCAAGCACTTCATCTACTGCCCACCTCCTACTCAAACTTTGCTTTACCCTTATCTGCAGTATAAGGAATGCAACTATAAGCAATGAAGCTTAGTAAGTACTTCCTATTCTCACATAACTTCGCATTAGGAAAACATGCTATTAGAATACTTGCATGCAACACATGCCGATACTTGCATTTAGGAAAATTCTGCATTAAATATTTGGAAATACTTGCACATAATACAATGGTTCCACTTAACATGCATGAATTTTCTGTATTAGACATATAGAGACACTTGTACATAACACAATGGCTCAACTTGAAATGCATGAACTTAACATATGCAACTTGCAATACATGCTTGAAATATCCTTCGCTTGTAGAAACATATACATGAGACATACTATACTTAAACTTGTAAACATTGTGCTTTGGTTAACTTTCGAAACCATATATACATTTATACTTTAAAATCAGTAAACATTTTTGTTTTGTCAGCCCGGCATTGTACCAATTTGTGCGTAACCCTAATAGAACTCAGGGTAGCTAGCCACCGAACTTATTAGGGCAACTTTCAAGGGCGGTCTAGGGCCCGTGGGACTTTAAAGGGAGGTATAGGGCCCCGTGGGTGATCTAAGAGCCCGGTACATACCACTTAAAAGTAAAATACTTCCTTTATATATGACTTACTTATTTTTGTCATTTATCAAGTATTTTACATGATCATAATCAGATACCCATATAGGAAGCCTTTCAAGATTTGATCATGCTCTTTGTCCCCAAAACTCGTAGGGGAAGCATCTTGTGATCTTTACATCTTGCTTCCAATGAAATATTCAAAGTGAAATATTTCCCTTATATACGACTTACTAATCTTGGTCATTTATCAAACATTTAACATGATCATACTCCCAAGACTCATATAGGAAGCCTTTCAAGACATGCGATCATGCTCTTTGTCCCCAAAACTTATAGGGGAAGCATCTTTGCGATCTTATGTCTTGCTTCAAATTGAAATATACCTATAAATATATATGACATATTGATTTTGTCATTTAACCAACATGTAACATGCTCATACTCCCAAAACTCATATAGGGAGCCTTTCAAGACATTTAATCATGCTCTTTGTTCCCAAAACTCGTAGGGGAAGCCTCTTTGAAATCTCTACATCTTGCCCCACGAGAAATATACCTAAAATACATAAAAATCCAACCAACATAATCTGGACAGAACCTATAAATCTAAATAAAAATATGATACTAGAAGCTAGATGTGCAAATCAAAGAGTTACTTATGCTATAGGTGAGAGATAGCATCCTAGTGATCTTATGTCTTGATTAAAACAAAATATACCTTATCTATAAGTCTAAACACACCCATATAATCTGATAAAAACATAGTTTCTCATTTTACAATTTATTTTACATGATCATACTCAAAAACCCATATAGGAAGCCTTTCAAGACATTCGATCATGCTCTTTGTCCCCAAAACTCGTAGGGGAAGCATCTTTGCGATCTTTACATTTTGCTTCCATTGAAATATAGTTAAAATACCTAAAAGTCCAAACAAACATAATCTGGACAGAACATATAAATCTAAATAAAACATGATAATAGAACCTAGATGGGCAAATCAAAGTGTTACTTATACTCTAGGTGAGATATCTTGGTGATCTTAGATCTTGCTTAAGAGGACCCATACCTCAACTATAAATCTGATCACATACATATATCATCTGATCCAAACATATAATCTTCAAAACATATGAAAAGAAGCTACATAAAACAATCAATGAACTACTTATACTACAGGTGAGAGATACATCCTCTCGCTATCACACTAGTATACCGCTAGGGTTTTTATGAGATGAAGACCTTCCCTTGTTCCTTAGCCTTAGGAGTGATCCTCTAGCATATACTAAGCCTTTGTTGTTGGAATGTATACTGAAAGCCTAGCTCTTTTTGTATGAACATTTTATTTTGAAATAAGAATCACATGATCATTATTTGCATTTTATATATTCATTATATATGTGTGCATATTGTCTAATATTTTACATTGTAGATAACATGGTGCTTGGTGTGTTACAGAAGATCATGTTATCAGTACCTTATAAAATATAAGTAAAGGCTCACAACCAAGATGGTTTTGGACAAACCATTGGCATGGTTGTAGTGTAGCTTGGTATTGTTTTTGTTGGTGCAATCGGCCCAGGTCACGATTGACCAGACTCGAGTTTGACTCGAGTGATGTTTTGATGTTTGACAAAGGGATTTGACAAAATGGATTGACATTGATGTTGGACATTGATGTCTGTTAATATGTTGGGGAGATTGTTTATACAATCGACCAAGGTTATAATTGACTTTGATGGTTGACTAGGGTTGACCATGTGATTATGGGAAAGTCCAAGCATGGGTCATGGCAAATGGAAAGTCCAACATGGGTTGGCAAAGGAAAAGTCCAACATGGGTTGGCAAGGAAAAGTCCAAGCATGGGTCTTGGCAATGTAAAAGTCCAAGCATGGGTCTTGGCAATGTAAAGTCCAACATGGGTTGGCAAGGAAAGTCCAAGCATGGTCTTGGCATGAAAAGTCCAACATGGGTTGGCAAGGGAAAGTCCAAGCTTGAGTCTTGGCATTTGAGAAGTCCAAGGGTTTGATATTGGCAGCGTAAAGTCCAAGCGGGAGTCTTGGCAGCATAAGACCAATGGTTGGCGGCGTAAAGTCCAAGCGGAGTCTTGGCAGCGTAAGTCCAATGTGCCTTGGCGGTGTAGACACCATTAGCATGACATAGCCGAGGGAAGCACCTGGAGGCTAGCGCGATGGATGAATAAGTCATGGATGACTTGGAGGGATCCGAGAGGCGTGAGGCTGATGGAGGTGGCTAGAAGGCTTAGGTCTAGGCTAAGGGTGGTCTAGCAAGTATGGGGGCACCATACTTGGGTTAAAACCTCATTCTTGAAGTTGGCAGTCGACTAGCATTATGGTCGGTTCGACTGCCATGAGTCGACTTGAGTTCGACTGCCAGTCGAGTGTCGAGCACAGAACGCTCCGTAGCCGACTGGGCAGTCGACTACGGGCGTTGGCAGTCGACTGCCAATGTTGGCAGTCGACTGCCAAGAGATCCGTTGGAGTTTTTCCAGCGTGGATCGATCCGTTGTCTCACGACAACTTGATGGCATCGATCGGTGACTTATGGCGATCGGTGATAGGCGAAATCAGCCGACGCAGGTTATAAAGGCAGCTCGGAAGAAGGGTTTTAGAAGCGATTTCTTGGACGTTTTTGAGGCGATTTGCTGCTGCAAATCACTGTCTTCAACCACGATTCAAGCGATCAACAAGTAAGCGATCTAAAGAGTTTTTGTAAAGTGTTCTTTACTTCTCTTGTTGTATTTCCTATTATATTTGCTTGTTGTATTTAGATTATTGTTGTAATCTTATTGTAAGAGGTTTCTCCACCTCCGACTTGTGTCGAGAAGGAGTTATTTGATAGTGGTGTGTGTTTGGCATCGCTAGGGCTCGTTTGAGCCCGATCCGTGGAGTAGGAACCGTTACGGTTCCGAACCACGTTATATCATCGTGTTCGTGTGTGATTGTATTTCGTGTATTGCTTTTATTATTATTATTCCGCTGCGCTAACACGAATTGTAGACAAGCACGCGAACGATTTCCAACTACGTACGGGTCTCACGCTATTCACCCCCCCCCTCTAGCGGGCGTCAAATCTCCAACAAGTGGTATCAGAGCCTGGTGGCTCTTCAACGGATTAACAACCGGGAGCAAGACGCTAGAGGGTAAAAGATGGAAGTCCAAGATCAATTAGGATGGGACATCAACACACCGGTCCCTTATTCATTCTATGGACGAGAAGGTTTCAATTCTTGAAAGGCGAGAATTGAAGAGTTTTTGATGATGAGAGACCTTGAGGAATGGTCCGCCTTGATGGAAGGATTTGAGTATCCTAAGGGAGCAAAGGGAGGGTTTCTCAAGAAGAAGAAATGGAGTTAGGAGCAACTCCGGCAATTCGAGAAAAATAAGAAGGTAATCAAATTTATATTTGATTTAGTACCTAATGACATCTTGTGTAGCCTAGGTGACTATGTGGATTGTAAAGACGCCAAAGAGGTATGGAACATTTTGGCGAAATTCCATGAAGAACCTCATTCAATCCAAGAAGACAAGGAGGATGAAGAAGAGAGCTCATCCTCAAGTGAAAGTGAGGAATCGGAAGAAAGTGAGGAGTCAACTTCCGGATCGGAAGAGAAAATAGAAGAGGTGGGAGAAGCATCCACCTCCGTGATTGAGGGGGAGAGACCATCTACACCGGGGCAACCTCAAGAAGTGCCTTCAACATCCGGTCAAGATGAGGAAGCTCAAAATTCAACTCCGACACCTACCACGGACCTAGGTAACTCGAGCATTTCAAATAATAATAAAATTCATATTATATGCTTTGAGTGTAGGGAGCAAGGACACTACAAGAGTAAGTGTCCTAAACGGGTTAAGAAGGCTCCACCGGCACCAAAAGTCAAGGATGCCGGTTCCCCAACACCTAAAGGCAAGGAGCACATCATATGGTTCAAGTGCAATTCGAAGGGGCATTATCGAGTCAATGCCCTAGGGAAGAAGAAGGGGCAAGAAGGAGCATCATATGTAGGGGGAGCCTCCAAGGCAAACCCTAAGGTATATTTCGATAATGCACCTTCTAGATTTAATAGGCAAAAGCATGCTAGAAATAATTTTAATTCTCTTGCAATTTATGAAAAGCATGCTAATAGGAATGAATATTGCTTAGGAGCTAAAAATATTCACTTAGATAATAGGAAGAAATTTGGGACTAATGTCCTAAAAATAATTCATCTAAGGATAAACCTAGGTCAAATAACACTAGACCAATTTTACCTAGGGAGACCATTAGAAAGGTGCAAGAGCACCTAGGTATTAACCCTAAATGGACTAGGCATATGCCTAGAAAGTCCCATGCCCATGGTCTAAATCAAAATTCTAAAATCGGGCAATTAGAATTAGAGAACCAAGCCTTGAGGTCAAGGCTTGAGAAATTGGAGAAGACCCTTAAAATTATACAAAATCAATTTAAAGGGTCAAATGATCAAAAGTCAAGGTCCAAAAGTCAAAGTCAACACCAAGGACCTAAGAGTCAAAAGTCAACCAAGGGCAAGCAAGGTTTGGGTCACAAACCTAAGCCTAAGGTAGCTTATCATAGTGTTCCATTAGATTATGGAACACTAACTAGGTCTAGGAAGACCAAGGTCAATAGGGAAGTCATCCCTAGAGTTGACCAAAGGGTGTGTCTAGTGGCTAGGGTTTCTAGGAAACCTAGGGTGGCCACTAAGAAGGTTGCAAGGGGAGTCACTCCTAGAGTCAACCTAGGTAAGACCCAAATGACCAAGGCTGACAAGCCTAGGAGGGTCATTAGAAAGGTATCTAGGGAGGTTATCCCTAGGGAATACCTAATTAACCCTAGGAGCTCAAATAGATTTTGGGTTCCTAAGAGCGTGATTGATTCACGCTAGATGGGTTTAGGGTGTGCCAACCTTGATTGGATGGGTAGTTAACTCAACCATGGCAAAGGTGGCATTTTAGGTCATTTTCAAGGTTATGGCTACCTTGGGAATGTGGTTTGATTTGAATCCTAAAGGTTTTAGGATGTGCCAGTATTAATTATGAGTATTGATAAAATGATCGAATTGGCACAATTTAGGATTAGAGGTTTTTTAGTGTGTCATTTTGGGTTTTTGGCACACTAGGGAGATTAGTGAGAATATGGAAAAATATATTTAATTATATCAAATGGCAATTAATATTAAAATTTAGGTATTATTATACCTATATATTTTATATGCCATGATTTGTTTGCCATATGCCATGACATGACATCATGTTTACTTTTATCATTTAAATGTCATGATCATGCTTAGAATTAAGTTTTAAATGTCATGTGTTTTTAGATTTTATCATATGCCATGACATCATGATCATTGGCCATGATTTATTTTGCTATCATTATGCCATGATCATTTTTATGTATCTAATTTGATTAAAATTGATTTAAGGACTATGGCATGACTTGGAGTCCCATTTATAAGGGAATCAAATAGAGTTGCC
Organism: Wurfbainia villosa; assembly: GCA_025175895.1. Lineage (NCBI taxonomy): Eukaryota > Viridiplantae > Streptophyta > Magnoliopsida > Zingiberales > Zingiberaceae > Wurfbainia > Wurfbainia villosa. The sequence continues at coordinate 34,263,610 of CM045995.1, forward strand.
TTAGAAAAATGCATGAAACCCTAGTTTAGGGAGAACAAAAACCACATCTCACATCCAATTGACATGTATGTGTATTTATACACCCTAGATACATGTGAGATGCTAGGATATGAGTTGAGTTCAAGGTGCATAGTTTTTGCATCTAGTTGAACCAAAACTCATCTAATTTTATTGGTGGATCATTGGGAAAGCTTGTGTACAAGTCATGTACTTAGAGCCCAAGGAATATGATCCAAAATAAGGTTTTGAAATGATTTTAAAATCAATTTAGAAAACCTTGGTGGAGTCTATCTTTTGATAGCAATCACCATTGATGAAGTTGATACAAAATAGGGCCAAAACATTGAAAATTTCAATGGTTTTGAGTTTTGTATCAAACTCACTATTTTATGGGTAAATTATTTTTCAAACATTTTTCACCCATTGTTTTGGTCATAAGTATTATACGTATCAAATTTCGTGATTTTTCGATATACGTATAATTAGTTATGATATTCTGAAATTGGATTCTGATAGTTGAATTTCGGAAAATTCAGCTACCAGTCGACTGCCATTGGTGGCGGTGTGATATGTATGGCAATCGTGATTACTATCAGAGTCATTGCCAGTCTGATTTCGGGTTAACAAGGTTGTTTAGCCCATTTTCAGCCATGGTAAAGGTCCCTAACCACTCCTAACCCTAGGATATGCTTTGGGAAGCATTATGAAGGGTGAAAATTCATTGGATATGGATTTGGAGAGGTGTTAGGTCAAAGTATCAATTTGAGGTGGTGGAAAGTTAAATGTTGAATTTCCAACCTTAATTTTGATGGTTTAGAGTTCCTATTGGCTTAGGGACTCACCAAGGACATTGTTGGTGCAATGGTCAAGGGGGAGCAAGCCTTTAGGGGGAGGTATCCATCTTGGGATGATGGATGTGTTTTTCTCCTTGAAAAGGAGAAGTTATTGGGAAAGTATCATCAATTGGGAAAATTGATGATTTTTTATACCCAATTTGGAAATTGGGAGAGTGAATAGGATTGCCTCTCTTGAGTGATATGAGACTTATCACTAGGAAGATGGTAGGCATCCTAGATATTTTTAAATCAAGGGGGAGATTGTAAGATCTCATTGGGACATGAGACATTGACCTCCTTGGAGAGATAACCTTTTTGATGTTAGTCAAAAAGGGGGAGAATGTTTGGGAGAACATTTGGTTTACATTTTCACTTGAATGTTTGGGGGAGAACATTTGGTGAGTATTTACCAATTTGGGATAATTGGTAAGGGATTTGAGTTAGTGTTCTAACTCATGATTTGATTTGGTTTTTGTCAAACATCAAAAAGGGGGAGATTGTTGGTGCAATCGGCCCAGGTCACAATTGACCAGACTCGAGTTTGACTCGAGTGATGTTTTGATGTTTGACAAAGGGATTTGACAAAATGGATTGACATTGATGTTGGACATTGATGTCGGTTAATATGTTGGGGAGATTGTTTATACAATCGACCCAGGTTATAATTGACTTTGATGGTTGACTAGGGTTGACCATGTGATTATGGGAAAGTCCAAGCATGGGTCTTGGCAAATGGAAAGTCCAACATGGGTTGGCAAAGGAAAAGTCAACATGGGTTGGCAAGGAAAAGTCCAAGCATGGGTCTTGGCAATGTAAAAGTCCAAGCATGGGTCTTGGCAATGTAAAGTCCAACATGGGTTGGCAAGGAAAGTCCAAGCATGGTCATGGCATGAAAAGTCCAACATGGGTTGGCAAGGGAAAGTCCAAGCTTGAGTCTTGGCATTTGAGAAGTCCAAGTGTTTGATATTGGCAGCGTAAAGTCCAAGCGGGAGTCTTGGCAGCATAAGACCAATGGTTGGCGGCGTAAAGTCCAAGCGGAGTCTTGGCGGCGTAAGTCCAATGTGCCTTGGCGGTGTAGACACCGTTAGCATGACATAGCCGAGGGAAGCACCTGGAGGCTAGCGCGATGGATGAACAAGTCATGGATGACTTGGAGGGATTCGAGAGGCGTGAGGCTGATGGAGGTGGCTAGAAGGCTTAGGTCTAGGCTAAGGGTGGTCTAGCAAGTATGGGGGCACCATACTTGGGTTAAAACCTCATTCTTGAGGTTGGCAGTCGACTGGCATTATGGCCGGTTCGACTGTCGTGAGTCGACTTGAGTTCGACTGCCAGCTTGAGGCTGAAAATGCTCGCGATCGCCGAGGGATGGCAATGACTTCGTGAGTGTCGAGCATTAGATCGCCCGTAGAGCCAGCTGGTTACGCGCTGCGGCGCCGACTGCCAATGTTGGCAGTCGACTGCCAAGAGATCCATTGGAGTTTTTCCAGCGTGGATCGATCCGTTGTCTCACGACAACAGTGGCATCAGTCGACTGGTGACTTATGGCAGTCGACTGATAGGCGGAAATCCAGCCCGACGCAGGTTATAAAGGCAGCTCGGAAGAAGGGTTTTAGAAGTGATTTCTTGGACGTTTTTGAGGCGATTTGCTGCTGCAAATCAGGATCTTCAACCACGATTCAAGCGATCAACAAGCAAGCGATCTAAAGAGTTTTTTTAAAGTGTTCTTTACTTCTCTTGTTGTATTTCCTATTATATTTGCTTGTTGTATTTAGATTATTGTTGTAATCTTATTGTAAGAGGTTTCTCCACCTCCGACTTGTGTCGAGAAGGAGTTATTTGATAGTGGTGTGTGTTTGGCATCGCTAGGGCTCGTTTGAGCCCGATCCGTGGAGTAGGAACCGTTACGGTTCCGAACCACGTTATATCATCGTGTTCGTGTGTGATTGTATTTTGTGTATTGCTTTTATTATTATTATTCCGCTGCGCTAACACGAATTGTAGACAAGCACGCGAACGATTTCCATCTACGTACGGGTCTCACGCTATTCACCCCCCCCACTAGTGGGCGTCAAATCCCCAACAGTTTTATCTTGAACATAGAGTTACACTAGTACACTTAGGTGTATTGAGTAGGACCGACATAGAGGTGATTCAATTTAGTACTGACTACATAATTGAATCGGACCTCGGATATTATGTTGTACATGCTCTTAATCCCGATATAATAACGGGCACATGTACTTAGTATTTATTTCTTTGATTTACCAGTTGGTGTGATTTAGATGGATTAAATCAATATGCCCGGTAAGTTGGGAAATAATATTATTTACATGGTGTGCCGTTGATTATAGGAGGAAACCGTGTCCTATATATTAGGTTGATGATGTCTCCTTGAGGAGCTCATAAGGTTCATCATGTAAACCTAGCTGGTTGACTTAGTCAACATGATGATAAGGTTGAGTGGTACTACTCGAGGAATTAGATGTTAATTAATTGATGGTCAGTAAATCAATTAATTGACGGACATTCGATATCTTAAACACGGGGAGATTAATGTACAAATAATATATGGAGCCCATATTGATTTATGGGGGTTGGTGAGGTAGTTCAATGATGATCCTCTAGTGGAATGGAACATCATTGATGGATCAAGTTTGTGTGGTTCCGATCCATCGGGTGGCCAAGACCCAACTCCTCCTTATGGTCCCTATCGTAGCCTAATATAATCCTTGTGAAGTCTAGATCCAAGAATGTAAAACAAAACCTAGAACCAACGGTTGGGATTAAATCCCTAGATCCGATGGTTGGATGAAACCCTAGAACCAACGGTTGGGATTAAATCCCTAGATCCGATGGTTAGGATGAAATCCTAGAATCGACGGTTGGGATTAGATCCTTAGATCCGACGGTTGGGATAAAACCCTAGATCCGACGGTTGGGATGAAACCTTAGATCCGACGGTTGGGATGAAATCCTAGATCCGATGGTTGGGATTAAACCCTAGATCCTACGGTTGGGATAAAACCCTAGATTCGACGGTGGAGATTAAATCCCTAGATCCGACGGTGGAGATTAAAGGAGGCTTAAGCCCTATTCTATAAATAGATGGTTAGGGTTGGGCGGCAAGAATGATCAAGGAATTGGAGTTAGGGTTTGGTTAATCCACAAGTGGGCGGCTAGGGTTCATTGGGCGGCTAGGGTTTTGGAGCAAAGTTTGGGCGGCAAGCTTCTTCCTTCAAGTTGATTGCCGGCGCCCATCCTCTACCTTCTTCCTTGGCCGGCGCCCATCTTAGAGCCCTCTACCTTCTTCCTTGGCCGGCGGTTCTCCTCCCATTGGTGGCCGGTTCTCTTCCTCCTCCCTATTCTCCAAAGTGGCCGGCGGCAACTCTTCTTGAAGTTGGCCGGCGCATCATCCATTGCTCCTTGGCCGGCGGTTGCACCAAATTCCCTAATTTGGTGGCCGATTCTAGATAGGAAAGGTATTTGCGAGTTCTTCTCTTTGTTCGAAGCGGACAAGGTAGAGAAGAAAGTGATCTAGAAGGCTTCTACTCGTGGAGGAACTTCGTCCACACGTCGTCCACGAGAAGGATAGGACATACGGTAGAAGATCGTGAGGTATAAAGTTATTTTAACTTTATGTACAGATCTGAATATGTTCTTTAATATTTTGATTATGCATGTGTGTTTATTAATATATATTGTATAATCATGGACCCCGAAGACAAACACAAAAACCGGTGATCCATCCGTCGTCTCTTCCGCGGCTAACCAACTAGAAGAGTTGTGTTGCTTGAACAACTAGTTTGTTCAAGCGACCACTCAAGTTGTTAGCACGACGACGAATAAGTTGTGCTAAGGAAGCTCATCCCACCCGGATTAATTCTTTCATTAGTGAAAATTTTAATTCGGGGACATGGGAGCCAATGAGCCTCCGAAGCATCCACCCCACAATTGTATCCCCTTGAAATCCTCTCAAGAACACCAAACAAGGCTTTAGGGTTTCAGATGGAGTTGGACGAAGGAGGAGGAGTTCGGTGGAGTTGGATCTTCAAGCAATACCAAGACTCTCTCCTTGAAAAACACTCTTGAGAATCCCAACACAAGGAGTCCTAGAGCTTGGGATGAAAAAGGGAGGAAGAAGAATGAGGAATTTCGGCAAAGGATGAGGAAGAAGGAGAATGAGGAATTTCAGCCAAGGATGAGGAAGAAGGAGAATGAAGAAGGAAAGTGTGGTTTTTCTTCCTATCTTCTCTTAATTCTCTTCTTTAATAACTAGGGAATGAACACTCTTCATCCTTTCATGGGAGGATGAACCAACTCCTCACCTTCCCATCTATATTCTTTATATATCTTAGCTAAGAATCATCCTATGGTCTAGTGGTGTCAAGGCTACCTCCCTATTAGGAGGTTCATGGTTCAAATCCTAGCTATAGCGAACCATACTTTTTATTTTATTTTATTTTATTTTAAACCTTTTATGGGCATTAAAATCCATATATTTACCTTGAACAGTTTTAGAATTTTACGGGTGTTACATATACTATTGTTTTATTTGATTAACTGTAGGAATATTTCTGAATATTAATTAAATAAGAATTTAATAATAAATATCTATTTTATTAGTTATGTCACATTTAGGAGGGTACAACACCGTTCGCCCTCCTCTCTTTAACGGAGAGGATTTTTCCTATTGGAAGAGGCGAATGGAGTGCTACCAGAAAAATGACCTCGAGGTATGGTTTTCAATTAGGAAAGGTTTTATTCCTTCGGTAGATAACTCAGGTGAGTTGTTATATGCGAAGAAATGGACCACGAACGTAAGGAAACTAGCTCAAGTCAATTACAAGGCCCTTAACACCTTGGATTGTGGACTTACCAAAGAAGAGCTCAATAGAGTCGGTCCCTTCGAAAATTCTAAGGAACTTTGGGATAAGTTAATTGAACTACACGAAGGCACTAATCATACTAGAATAGCAAAATGAGATATGTTACTTAATAAATTATTTAATTGTAAAATGCTTGAAAATGAAAATACTTTTCATCTCCACACTAGAATTAAAGACATATTAAATGGACTTCATCTAATAGGTCATCAATAGAAAATAGAGATGTAATTAGGTATACACTTAAGGCTTTCCCGAGGAACTCCTTTTGGACATCCATTGTTGATGCCTATAAGGTCTCAAGTGACCTTTCCATAATTATACTAGACAAACTATTTTGCGAACGCGAACTACACGAACAAGCTAACTTGGGTCAAACCGAGAATGGTATTGCTTTAGTGGCATGTTTGACTAAAAAGGAAAGGAAAACTAAGAATGAGTCTGAAGACGAGTCAGAGTCAGACTTAAATGGAGAGGAAGAAATCGTAAACATGGTCCTGAAGATGTTGAACCGAAGCAAAAGATTTATGAAGAAAGATGCCAAAAAGGTCGTCGACAACAAGCCAAGACCTAGATCGGAAGTAACATGTTAAGAGTGTAACGGAAAAGGTCACTACAAGTCGGAATGCACAAATCTAAAGAAGGAAGAAAAACCTAAATAGGAAAAGAAGAAGAAAGCACTCAAGGCGAATTGGGACGAATCATCTTCGGAAGAGTTGGATGCAGAAGAAACGAAGAAAAGCTTCGTAGCATTCATGGTCGAATCGAGCTCCTAAGCCAAATCAAGTTCTAAGTCCGAGCCCGAGTCCGAGTCCGAGTAAAGCCACAGATCCGCATCCATTTCTGAAGGACTAGACGAGGCAACTTCTCTATTAGAAGATAAATTATATAACATAATTGCATGCTTAGGTAGGAAATTAGCTAATCCCGAGAACCAAGTAGACTCACTCCTTATGGAAGTTCAAATACTTAAGGAGCAAATAAACTCGAAGATTTCGACTTGCCAATTTGAGGATAGAGACTCAACTCAAGTTGCAAAGCTTGAGGAAGAGAACTCGGTCCTAAAAGGCAAGTAGAAGATCTCTCCGAATCATTGGAAAGGTTCACTTCAAAATGATGCTTGGATCTCAAAGAGCCGTGTACAACAAGTCTGGGCTCGGACATAAAGCTAAATCCTCATATAAATCATAATTGTCACTACTTAGCTGAAACGCTAAGAATCGAGTCCAAGAATGGGTTTCTAAGACTAACTTAGTCAACCAAGTTGGACCAAATCAATTTTGGGTTGCCAAGAATCAAGTTCACTTAGTGAACAAAACTCAACCAAGTTATCACTTAGGGTGAGCAAACACTTTGCTTGTTTTTTTATTTAGTTAAACTCTTGCATGTCTTAGTTTACTTTACTTGCTTAATTTAGAATGGACTAGATAGGAAACAAAGTAGTTTAAACTTGAACAACCTAGTACTAAGACAAAGTGAACTGATAGTAAGTTAGGGAAGCTCTTCAAGATGCATGTCTATGAAGTGGTCCATCCTATATCCAAGAATGTCATATGTGTCACGCCCCGAGAGTATATTTGCTCGTCAATCGGATGGTACTCTCTTGTGACAATATAAGATACAATACTGATACAAGGCCCACATAGCCGCCGACATCCACAAACCATATATCACAATAAAATAACACTGACAAATAATAAAAATACAAAGACACATAGATACGCACCGGTGTGATTTTGTCACAACCATAACCGGAAAACATAAAAGAAATCAATACCATAACCAAAACCAAAACCATAATAACAGTCAAATACATAACAACATAACTATATACCAAAATGAGGAATCGATATAAAATAAAATCGAAAACATACAATCCCAAATAATACAACACTAATATGAAATAAAATCCAAACACTCGGTGTGAGATGGGATCAACTGGAGGAGCTCTGAGCATCCAAGGAATCTTCTACCTATTACTTGGGCGACAGGAAAACCCAGGGTCTGTGGTGGTGAGTATAAGACTCGGTGGTATAGAAAAGATAGTGCATGAACTAAATAAACATATGGAGATCAACAGGTGTACAATCTTAATGATTATAACAAATAACCATCAGTATAAATATAATAAATGCTTATACCAACCTGATCCACCATATGTAATTTAATGTACTGACTTAAATGATAGTATGCAATGATATAACTCATAAAAAACCTGAGCAAATATACCACAACATAACACATACAAATAACATTGCATAAATAATATTACACCTGTGATCAACTCATAATCATATGAACAACGTATAATCAAATGTAGAAACCAACCTGGTCCATCTAATAGAAAAACATAATGTTGATCAAATGTACATAACAACCTGATCCAACTCATACCCAAGTACTCCACATACAACAGTATAGAACATGCAAATTGTATGTATGAAGATATACAAGCATATGCAACAATCTTAGCTCAACCATATGCAACATATCACAAGCATATACAATATGCATCAAACAAAAAAATGTGCATCCACGTCTATGCATATGCATGGTCATTGCCTGCACACCTTGGTACCACAACCCCGTATGGCCTGGGTGGATAAAACTTGACAACTATCCAAACTTCAACTACAACTACTCTCGAGTGGTCGAATGGGCAGTATGAGTAAGTAGCTATCTAGCCACATATGAGGGGTCCTTAGTGTAAGCAACTCTAGCCACCACTACCCTAGAGTTGCCAAGTGTTGCACGACAGGGCAAGCTGCATGCACCTCCAGCTACCACTATCCTACAGTGGTTGAGTGTTGCAGATATCACTTCTCATATCTCCCGCAACCACTATCCCACAGTGGCCGAGGGGACAGGTATGACTGATGACACTTTCAACCATAAGGAAGATATAGTCAACAATATGCATGCAATGTGATGATTACTCCAATGCACGTAGGCCCTCCGACATGCACACTACCTCACAAGGAGTCATAAACAACATACATATATACATATCATGCTAGGACCTCCAGTCCGTAAACAACACTCCACTGGCAATTCAGTCAACCATCCATGATAATCATGGTCGATAGGAGATACTCAATGCAAGGTCATGCAATAAGACAACCAAGTCTACAGTTATAACCATCACCAACTCTAGTTGTCACGCCCCGAGATTATAATTGTCCGTCGACCGAATGATACCCTCTAGTGACATTATAAGATTCAACACTGATACAAGGCCCACATAGCCACTAACATCCATAAACCATATATCACAATAAAATAACACTCATAGATAATAGAAATACAAAGACACACAACAATGCATCGGTGCAATTTTGACACAACTCAAAACAACATAAAAGAATTCAATACCACAACCATAACCAAAAAGCAGAAGAAATATAAAATAAAATCCAAAACATACAATCTAAAATAATACAATACGAATACGAAATAGAATCCAAACGCTCGATCTAAGATGGGATCAACTGGCGGAGCTTCGAGCACCCAAGGAATCTTCTACGTGCTACCTGGGCGACAGGAAAACCCAGGCCTGTGGTGGTGAGTATAAGACTCAGTGGTATAGGAAAGATAGTGCATGAACTAAATAAACATATAGAGATCAACAAGTATACAGTCTTAAAGGTAATAACAAATAACCATCAGTATAAAAATAATAAATGCATATACCAACCTAGTCCATCAAATGTAATACAATGCACTATCTTACAAGAAATTTACAATGACAAAACTCATAACAACTTGAGTAAATATTCAGTAACATAACACATACAAATAACATGCATGTATAATAACACACCTGTGATCATATCATAATCATATTAATTACGTATAATCAAATGTAAAAACTAACCTTGTCGATCTAATGCAGAATCATAATGTTAATCAAATGCACATAACAACCTGATCTAACTCATACCAAAGTACTCCACATATAACAGTATAGAACATGGAAACTGTATGTATGAAGATGTATAAACATATGCATCAATCATAGCTCAATCATATGCAACATATCACAAGCATATGAAATATGCAGCAAACATAAATATGAACCTCCGTGGCAATGCATATACATGGTCACTGCTGTTAGTGAAAGCCCTAAAGCCAATCATGTGATGATTGTTGTATGGAATTTATTGTATCATATTCCAATTTATAAAGGCATGGTTATTATATTTACTTGTATTGGTGCCAAATAACTAAATATAATAATGTCCTTGAGTAGTAGATTCTTATCTATATCAATCGATTGGTTGAATCGATAATAGATGATATAGAAAACACTACTCTTAATCATTCCTAGTCGAGTATTAACATTCAGGGACAATGTTAATGCGTAGAGACTAGCATGGAGGTCAACACGATGACTTGATCTCACAAGTCATGGATATGAGATATCAAGTTGAACATGGGTATGCATTGGAGAATGTATACTGAATGACCCGTCATGAGAAAGTATCATGGATCGTTATATGAGTGTCATATACTTTCTCACGTGGCTATTAGTATGACTATTATTCCTTAGACCCGAAGTCACCATGGTTCCCTACATAAGGAGTTGCATATTTTGGCTTCGTCAAACGTCACCCGTAAATGGGTGGACTATAAAGGCTGGGTATGTAACAAATTATGCGGAGGGATGTGAGTGATGTAGATGAGATCTATACCTCCTATATGACGGGGGTGACATCGATATTCTTGATAGAGTGAGACCAAGAAGTGCATGGCCATGCCCAAATGAGTCAATATGAGATATTGAGCTCATTTGATTAGAGTGAGTCTACTTGGAGTTCAAGATATAGATTGTACTGAGGATGACATGGTCTATGCCTCAATTTGTCAATCTAGATGTCAAAGATAGAGGGACATTGTCACATATTGTGAGAGTCACAATTAGTAGTCACAAAGGTGATGTTGGAGCTCAACATTCTTGTAACTTGGGTAGCAATGATGTGTTGCTAGATACTGCTCTTTGCTTATGTTTGTAAATCGGTTTAGGGACATTGCCAACTTTATAAGAACCTATAGGGTCAGACACAAAGGGCAATTAGATGGAGATTAGGTTCATATGATGAACCATGAGGATTAGGTTCATGGGATGAACCAAATTGGATTAAGAATAATCCTAATTAGACTAATTGAGTTGGACTCAATTTGATTCAAGTGTTGAATGAGTCTAATTTAGATTTGATTCATTTAGTCAATTTAAATTAATGAATAGAGATTCATTAAATCAAATTGACTTGAGTCAAGTGGTTAGATTTGATCAACCATGGGAGATAAGAGGCCAAGTTTGACTTGACTTGAGAGGGAAGATGAAAGGTCAAGTTTGACTTGACCAAATGTCATGTCATGATGATGACTTGGCATGGCCGGCCAATGATGATGCTCCACATCATCATTGACTTATCAAGTGGTGCCACCTCATAAGGGAGACAAAAAACCATTGGCTCTTGGAGTTACATGCATGCATATACCCCCCCCCCCCTTTCCATGAAGTGGCCAACCACTTATTCCATTAGATGGAATTGATTTTGTGAGTTACACAACTTCATCTTCTTCCTTGGATCACCCTCTCAAGCTCTCCCAACCTCCTTGGCCGAAATTCCTAAAGGGTACTAGCACACTCTAAGGTATTTTTCTCCACCTACTGCTTGTCTGGATACCAATAGAGGAGTGTGCACTTGACACTCTCGAGTTCCGGCGAACCTTTTGGACGAGCGGGATTTACGAAGGGTGTCGCATCGAGGGTAACTTCTTATCATGTAGATCTAGAGTAGATCTAAAGGTATTAAACACATACATGTTAGTTTTATATTTTATACTTCGCACGGATCAGTGGACGGGGATTCCGAGGTTTCCGCAATGCAAAAAGCGGTTTTTACGGCTCGGAAAACCCAATAGTGCTATCAGAGCCACGTGCGAAGCATGTATGTGTTTTGTTTTTGTGGTTTTTATATTAGATATAAAAATTAATGAATTTTATGTTTCTGTAAATTTCCTATTTTTATAGAATTTTTGGATATTTTTCTCGAAGAGTCGAAGCAACGAGTGTTGGGACACTTGTCGGCTTCAACCACCGAGAAAAACTCTCCGAAACGGCGAATTCTCACTTTAGGTTTTTGGGACATTGACTTAAGTCACTGTAAGATCATAGTCGGGACACTCGCAAAGTTTATTTTGTGAGTATGGGCGCTGCCCCTATCCCCAAATGGGGCCTTGTCCTGCGATCACGCCCGGAAACCACTTAGCGGGACCGTTACGGAGAGGTGATTCATAAAATTAAAAAAAAAATAGGAAAAAATTATAGAAATTTTCTGTAAAAATACATAATTTAGAATTATGTATAATTATGTGATTGTCATGTCCCAATGACCCCAATTTTATTGGATTATGATGTGTTGTAATTCATAATACGGCCTGCGTGCCGTTTTTGTGGTTGTGCGTGTTGTATAGTGTATGCAACCTACGCGTCGTACCTCTTCTTTTGAAATTCTAGTTGTAAATAGTTTTAGACTCGAATGTAACTCGAGTTTCATATTTGTAATGTACAAAATGGAGTGGTGGAAAGTCCACTTGTAGACAAAGTTATGAGACTGGTGCCGACGACACATGGCGGTCAAAGGAAGCGCTTGGAGAAGCCGCTACCCTTAGGTTGATCGTCCGATCTTCTCATTTGCCTGAGAAGATCGTAGTAGGGCCATGACTACATCACAGATATATATATTTGATTTTGCTTGTATGTATGTGATGCATGCTAGTAGAATAATGCTTGTATGTATACGATGCATGTTAGGATAATTTTCTTGTATGTATATGATGCATACTAGAATAATGTATGTATGTATGTGATGCATGCTAATATAGGATAATAAAGGCCTTAATGCGTATATAATACACATTACGATTAGATTAGATCTTAATCAAATCAACTCGTAAATGCCTACCAGGTCCTTGATACCCATCACTACCTCGATCTTTTGTAGTTGTAGAATCTGCCAAAGCAGAGCAACGCATATTATCTTGGTAGGGTGCAGAAAGACAATCTTGGTCCCGCCTATCATGGCTTGTGTTAGAGTAAGCTCAATTAGATTGAGTAAAACTAGTTAACTTAATTGGATCGAGTAGAACTATAGGCATATTCCAATCGTTGGAAAGATAGGATAAGATCGCATTTACACTAAATCTTGGGCGATTTAGCAAAAGCTAACTCAAGGTCTTTTGTAAATGTGGGTATTGATCCTATAAACAAGAGTTGCATAGAGATGTAATCGGTAATTTGTTACCCACCGATCGTACTAAGCCTTGGGCGATTTAGCCTAAGCTAACTCAAGGCTTAGTATGATGTGGATCTTGTCCTGCAAGAATTATAACTAGTTTGTATGAATCAAGTAATGTGGTTTGTCTACATCCATAACTCGATTCTACAAAATTCCTATAATTCAGTGGGAGCGTCATTTAATTAAAGGTCTAATTAAATGATAAAAGGAATATGATATTAATTCTCTGCATTTTATGTTGTAGATTACTATGTAGATAAACGCGAACACTCTCTTTGCGTTCTGTCCTTGAGAAGGACAAGCTCAATGGAGCAAATTTCCTGGACTGGTATAGGAACCTGAGAATTGTTCTCACCCAAGAAATGAAGTTGTACGTCCTAGACCAGACCATTCCTGAGGCACCTCCTATCACTGCCTCGCGAGCTGACAAAGATGCTTACAAGAAGCATCAAGATGATGCATTAGATGTGTCATGTCTAATGCTCGCGACCATGAACTCTGAGCTTCAGAAGCAACACGAGTTCATGAATGCTTATGATATGGTTGAACATCTTCGTCAACTATATCAAGGACAAGCAAGGCATGAGAGATATGAAGTCTTTAAGGCATTGTTTGGGTCAAAAATGCAAGATGGGACTCCCATAGGTCCATATGTACTCAAGATGATTGGGTACGTAGAAAACCTACAAAGGCTGGGATTCCCACTTAGCCAAGAGCTGGCCACTGACCTGATCTTGCAATCTTTGCCACAAGCCTACAATCAATTTGTCATGAATTACAACATTGAATGAAATTGATAAGCCACTGCCTGAGATGCTCAGCATGTTGAGAACTGATGAGCTTAACCTTAAGAAGGGAAAAATCTGACACCATTTTGATGGTGCAAAAAAAGAAAGGCAAGGGCAAGCCTAAAGGTAAGGGACAGTCCCAAGCCAAGGGCAAAGGCAAAGAACTTAAACCCAAAGGAGGGGTAGCCAAGGAAGGGGCTTGCTTCCACTGCAAGGAAGCTGGACACTGGAAGCATAACTGCAAAGCTTACCTGGAAGATCTTAAGAAGAAAAGAAGTGAGACTTCTACTTCAGGTATAAATGTTATAGAAGTCAATCTATGTATTTCTTCATCATAGGTATTAGATACCGGATGTGCATCTCACATTTGTACCAATGTGCAGGCACTGAGAAATAGCAGGGCATTGACAAAAAGCGAGGTGGACCTACGAGTAGGCAATGGAGCAAGGGTTGATGTTGTTGCTGTAGGAACTTATGATCAATCTCTGCCCTCTTGGCTTGTACTAGAATTAGATGAATGTTGTTATGTGCCTGCTTTGACTAAGAACATAATTTCGATTTCTTGTTTGGACAAGAAAGGATTTACATTTATAATAAAGAACAAATGTTGTTCAGTTTATTTAAATGATATGTTCTATTGTAGTACACCTCTAATTAACGGACTCTACTTTCTATACTTTGAGAGCCCTATCTATAACATAAGTGCCAAAAGGTTCAAGTCAAATGAGTTGAACAAAACCAATCTCTGGCATTGTCGCTTAGGTCACATAAATGAGAGTCGCTTATCTCAGCTCCATAAGGATGGGCTGCTAGACTCATTTGATTTTGAATCATATGAGACATGTGAGTCTTGCCTTTTAGGCAAGATGACAAAGACTCCCTTTAGTGGACACAGCGAAAGAGCAACAGATTTGTTAGGACTTATACATAGTGATGTATGTGGTCCTTTCAATGTTGCTGCTAGAGGTGGTTACAGGCACTTCATTACATTTACTGATGACTTCAGTAGATATGGTTATGTATATCTTATGACACATAAATAAAAAATCCTTTGAAAAGTTCAAAGAATTCAAGAATGAAGTACAAAACCAGCTTGGCAAGAGTATTAAGATACTTCGATCAGATCGAGGCGGTGAATACCTTTGCCATGAGTTTCGTGACTATCTAGCTGAGTGTGAGATTCTATTCCAACTCACTCCTCCTGGAACACCACAGTTGAACGGTGTATCCGAAAGGAGGAATCGTACCCTATTAGATATGGTACGTTCTATGATGAGTCACACAGATCTTCTTATATCCTTTTGGGGATATGCTCTATACACAATAGCCTTTACCCTTAACCGTGTACCATCTAAGGCTGTGATAAAGACACCATATACGATATGGACAGGGAGAAATCCCATGATGTCTTTCATGAGGATTTGGGGTTGTGAGGCTTACGTTCGACGTCAAGTCTCAGACAAACTGGGACCCAAATCCGATAGATGCTATTTTGTTGGATATTCCAAGTCTACAAAGGGATATTACTTCTACATTCCCAGTCAACACAAAGTGTTTATGGCAAAGACTGGGAGTTTTCTAGAAAGGGATTTTATTTATAGAAAAACTAGTCGGAGTATGTTTGATCTTGAAGAAATTCAAGATAAGGACCATAGCACTGAGACCTTGATGAAGGTTGAACAGGAACCACAAAGTGTTGTGGGTGATGAGGTTGTTGCACAAAGAGTTATGGAACAACCACCTATTCATGTAGACCTACCTCTTCACAGGTCTGATAGGGTACATTGTCAGCCTGAGAGATAGTCATTTTTCTTGTCTGACCATGATGACGTTATGCTCATTGAGAATGAGCCTACCTCCTATCAGGAAGCTGTGATGAGCCCAGATTCTGAGAAATGGCTAGAGGCCATGAGATCCGAGATGGAATCCATGTACACCAACCAAGTATGGACTTTGGTTGATCCACATGAAGGGGTCAGACCCATTGGGTGTAAGTGGGTCTTTAGGAGAAAGACTGACATGGATGGACTTACTCATACCTATAAGGGTCGATTGGCGGCTAAAGGTTTCAAGAAAATTCATGGTATTGACTATGATGAAACCTTTTCTCCAGTGGCGATGTTTAAGTCAATTCGAATCTTGCTTGCTATTGCAGCATACCACGATTATGAGATCTGACAGATGGATGTCAAAACCGTATTTCTGAATGGAAACTTACTCGAGGATGTATATATGACACAACCCGAGGGTTTTGAAGATCCACAACATACTGGGAAAGTATGCAAGATGCAAAGGTCCATTTATGGGCTAAAGCAAGCTTCTCGGAGCTGGAATCTTCGATTTGATGATGCGATTAAACAGTTTTATTTCATCAAGAATGAAGATGAACCCTGTGTTTACAAGAGGGTTAATGGGAACACAGTTGTCTTCCATGTATTGTATGTGGATGACATACTACTCATTGTGAATGACATCTCTTCGCTACAATCTGTGAAGACTTGGCTGGGGACGTGCTTCTCAATGAAGGACTTAGGTGAAGCAGCCTGTATTCTAGGCATTAAGATCTATAGAGATAGATCTAAGAGATTGCTTGGCTTAAGTCAAAGTACATACATTGACACGGTATTACTACGGTTTGCCATGCAAAATTTCAAGAAGGGACTTCTGTCGATGTCACATGGTGTGAGTCTTTCGAAGACTCAAAGTCCATCTTCTAGAGAGGAGAGAGACCGCATGGATAAGATCCCTTACGCATCAGCTATAGGATCTATCATGTACACCATGGTGTGTACTCGTCCTGATGTCTCGTATGCTCTGAGCATGACGAGTAGATACCAGTCAGATCTAGGTGAGCATCACTGGATAGTAGTCAGAATATTCTTAAATACTTGAGAAGGACTAAAGAATATTTCTTGATATTTGGAGGCGATGAGGAGCTAGCTGTAAAGGGTTACAGTGATGCCAACTTCCAAACTGACCAGGATGATTATAGATCGCAGTCAGGGTTTGTGTTTTGCTTGAATAGTGGCGTTGTGAGCTGGAAGAGTTCCAAGCAAGACACAGTTGCTGATTCTACAACAGAGGCCGAATATATCGATGCTTCCATCTCATTCGAGAGATTATTGATAGAGGAGATGTGATGTTTTGTAGAGTACCCACAGTGGTTAACTTCACAGATCCCTTGACCAAGGCTTTGACACAGAAAAAGCATGATGGTCACACTAGGTCATTGGGTATTAGATACTACGGTGATTGGCACTAGTGCTAGTGGGAGATTGTTAGTGAAAGCCCTAGAGCCAATCATGTGATGATTGTTGTATGGACTTTATTGTATCATATTCCTATTTATAAAGGCATGGTTATTATATTTACTTGTATTGGTGCCAAATAACTAAATATAATAATGTCCTTGAATAGTAGTTTCTTATCTATATCAATCGATTGGTTGAATCGATAATGAGATGATATAGAGAACACTACTCTTAATCATTCCTAATTGAGTATTAACATTCAGGGACAATGTTAATGCATAGAGACTAGCATGTAGGTCAACACGATGACTTGATCTCACAAGTCATGGATATGAGATATCAAGTTGACACATGGGTATGCATTGGAGAATTTATACTGATTGACCCGCCATGAGAAAGTATCATGGATCGTTATATGAGTGCCATATACTTTCTCATGTGGCTATTTGTATGACTATTAGTCCTTAGACCTGAAGTCACCATGGTTCCCTACATAAGGAGTTTCATACTTTGGCTTCGTCAAACGTCACCCGTAAATGGGTGGACAATAAAGGCGATTACTGGGTATGTAACAAATTATACGGAGGGATGTGAGTGATGTAGATGGGATCTATCCCTCCTATATGACGGGGGTGACATCGATATTCTTAATAGAGTGAGACCACGAAGTACATGGCCATGCCCAAATGAGTCAATATGAGATATTGAGCTCATTTGATTAGAGTGAGTCTACTTGGAGTTCAAGATATAGATTGTAGGGAGGAAGACACGGTCTATACCTCAATTGGTCAATCTAAATGTCAAGGATAGAGGGACATTGTCACATATTGTGAGAGTCACAATTAGTAGTCACAAAGGTGATGTTGGAGCTCAACATTCTTGTAACATGGGTAGCAATGATGTGTTGCTAGATACCGCTCTTTGCTTATGTTCGTAAATCGGTTTAGGGACATTGCCAACATTAGAAGAACCTATAGGGTCACACACAAAGGGCAATTAGATGGAGATTAGGTTCATATGATGAACCATGAGGATTAGGTTCAAGGGATGAACTAAATTGGATTAAGAGTAATCCTTATTAGACTAATTGAGTTGGACTCAATTTGATTCAAGTGTTGAATGAGTCTAATTTAGATTTGATTCATTTATTCAATTTAAATTAATGAATAGAGATTCATTAAATCAAATTGACTTGAGTCAAGTGGTTAGATTTTATCAACCTTTGGAGATAAGAGGTCAAGTTTGACTTGACTTGAGAGGGAAGATGAAAGGTCAAGTTTGACTTGACCAAATGCCATGTCTTGATGATGACTTGGCATGGCCGGCCAATGATGATGCTCCACATCATCATTGACTTATCATGTGGTGTCACCTCATAAGGGAGACTAAAAGACATTGGCTCTTGGAGTTACATGCATGTATGTAACCCCCCCCCCCCTTCCATGAAGTGCCCAACCACTTATTCCATTTGATGGAATTGATTTTGTGAGTTACACAACTTCATTTTCTTCCTTGGATCACCCTCTCAAGCTCTCCCAACCTCCTTGGCCGAAATTCCTAAAGGGTGCTAGCACACTCTAAGGTATTTTTCTCCACCTATTTCCTGTCTGGATACCAATAGAGGAGTGTGCACTTGACACTCTCGAGTTCCGGCGAACCTTTTGAATGAGCAGGATTTGCTAAGGGCGTCGCTTTGAGGGTAACTTCTTATCATGTAGATCTAGAGTAGATCTAAAGGTATTAAACACATACATGTTAGATTTATATTTTATACTTCGCACGGATCCGTGGTCGGGGCTTCCGAGGTTTCCGCAATGCAAAAAGCGGTTTTTGCGGCTCGGAAAACCCAACAACTGCCTACACACCTCGCTACCACATCCTCGTGTGGCCTGGGTGAACAAAACATGACAAATGTCCTAACTCCAATTACAACTACTCTCGATTAGTCGCATGGGCAGTACGAGTAAGTTGCTATGTAGGAACATATGAGGGGTCACTGCTACAAGAAACTCTAGCTACTACTACCCATGAGAGGTCGAGTGCTGCATGACAGGACAAGCTGCATGACACTCCAGCTAACACTATTCGCTTAGTGGCCGAGTGCGGTAGATAACACTAGTCATTTCTCCCATAACCACTATCTCATAGTGGTCGGGTGGGATGGTTTGACTGATGACTCTCTCAACCACAAGGAAGACATAGTCAATAACATGTATGCAATGTGATGATGACTCCAATGCAAATAAGCCCTCTGACATGCACATACCTCATAGGGAGTCATAACCAACAGACATGTACACATATCATGCTAAGACCTCTAGTCCGTAAATAACTCACCACTGACGACCCACTCAACCATCCACAGTAATCATGGTCGATAGGAGATGTTTAATGCAAGGTCATGCAATAAGACAACCAAGTCTACATTTATAACCATCACCAACTTTAGTGGTATAACATCATGACCAAAAGACATGTACTTATGCAATATCAATAGATCAAATATATATATTATCTATAATCAGCAATAATGATGAAACAAGATTGTATAGATATCGAATGAGTATCTAAAAATTCAACGGATATGTATCAAGCACAATAATAAGTAGAGTGGAGTCAAGGTAATTCCATCTATCATAAACAAAGTTCTTATACTATGTTCAAGATCTACAAGAGTCAAAGAGAAATCACCCACATGATATGTAGACTATTAGAAAATTCCCACATCCACAAGACAGTCTTGAATCAAAGTCCTCCAAGTAACATTCAAATATAATGGCTCTTCACCAAAGAATAGCTTCTTGCAACACTATTTAATCAACTCACAATTGATTAAACTACAACATGCATAATACATCAAAATTTAGAGCTTACCTAGTCCAGCTTCAACATTAAAGCTTTTGATCCAAAATCGTAATATCAAATATAAACCACTTAACCACAATATGAGCAATCGATCCCAATTCCAATAGTTCCTATACCTTGTAATGATCCAGAACAATCCATTACTCATTCTACCATTATCCATTAAACCAAAATCAGATTAGCTGCAACCAAAACATACCACTATTGCATCAATCTAAACTTACCTAGCTTTGTTTCAATCATCCACTTCTTCCTCATCTACCACAACCTGAACACTTCACATCCCAGCCATCGAAGGAGTCAAAAATTCATAGATCTAAGCCCTCACTTGAACTAGAGTAAGAAAATAACAGCTCCAACAATCCCCTTCAATGGCAGCAGTGTTAAGGTTGATCACAGATTGCTAGGACTACAACAATGGCTACAAACCTAGACACTGTTAGTAATATATGAGAGATTTCCTAAGGCAATCACCTTATGTTTCAACCATTTATATGATAAATGAAGATTCACTATTTGAGTATACATGTTTTCATGTATTGTATTAGATCTTAAACTCATTTACTGAATGTCCACGACACAATTCACGGCATGAGAGAATTTGTGATTGGATCACAACTAGTGAGTATCTTTACATGTGTAATTGTGATGTATTGGAATTATCCCTAGCCGATGAATTGATGAATTTGGTCACCAGCAATTCTGTCGAGACTAGCACGAGGTATACTCCTTGGTGTATCCAAGCAGCTGATTCTCATTGGCTGGAGACATTGTGATGCCCGGAGTTAATCGTCGATGCTAGTTATGGTAACTAGTTCATTGGAGTGACCAGCTGTAAGACTTCATATGGTTCTCTGCATATATGGATATGTCAATGAAGTTCTTGAAGGTAGGAAACTTCGCTTCCCACTTCAACTCGATCGCTTGTTGATGGCGATCCCTTCTACGTCCGCGGATAAAAAAAATTTATCCTTCACAAGAGGGATTACCCAAGCTCTCGTTTCATTGTCGTGTTATTCGATTAGAGGGGTCACTTGAACAAACTTGTTGTTCAGGCAACCAACCTCTATTCTACGATTAGCCGCGGAATAGACGATGTACGGATCACCGGCTTTTGTGTTTGTATTCGGGGTCAAAGTTAATTTAGCCATTAAACAAAGCATACAACATGCATATAATTGAAAAACAATCTTAGATATAACACAAAAGAATATAAAACAATATTTATACCTCTCGATCTTCTATTGTATGTCCTTCCTCCTTTTGGACGTCGTGTGGGCGACGGTCTTCCAAAAGTTGAAGCCTCCTAGATCACTAATCTTCCTATCCTTGTTCTCTCTGAACAAAGGAAGATCAATAACAAAACTCTTCCTCTCCTTACTTGCGCTAACCACCAAACACCAACTTGGTGTCCGCCGGCCTAAGGAGTGGATGAAGGAGATGGGTGTCGACCAAGACCTCCAAGGGAAGACCCTAAGCTTTGTTTCCACCGGCCAAGGAGAGGAGAAGGGGGGAGGTTTGGACGCCGGCCAAGGGAGAGAAAGGAAGATGATATGCGCCGGCCACCTAAGGAAGAAGAAGGAAAGGAATTTCCTTAATTGTGGCCGCCCAACACCCCTTGCTCCTTGCCGCCCAAAACCCTAGCCCCTCCTTTGATTACTTGTCGTCCAAGACCTAAGCCTCCTTTTATAGAGTTGGGCTCAAGCATCCCTTTAATCTCCACCTTCGGTTCTAGGGATTTAATCTCAACTGTCGGATCTAGAGAATTAATCTCAACCATCGGATCTAGAGATTTAATCTCTACCATTGGATCTAGAGTTTTGTTTTCTACCATTGGATCTAGGCTTCATGAGGTTTTAATAGGCTACATTAGGGACCATGAGGAGGAGTTAGATCTTGGCCACCCAATGGATCAAGCCCACATAAAGTCCGACCCATTAATGATAATCCAATACACTAAAGGATTATCATTGATCAACCTTACCAACCCCCATAAGTTAATATGGACTCCATATATTATTTGTACATTTTTCTCCCCGTGTTTAAGATCTCGAATGTTCATCGATTAATTAATTTACTGACAATTAATTAATCAACATCAAAGTCCATGGGTAATACCACTCATCCTTATCATCATGTCGAACTAAGTCCACCTGCAGGGTTTACATGATGAACCTTATGAGCTCCTCAAGGGGGCATCATCATCCTAATATATAGGACACGGTTTCCTCCTATAATCAACGACACATCATATAAATAATATCATTTCCCAACAAACCAAGCCTATCGATTTAATCTATAAATCTCTCCCATTGGTAAATCAAATAAATGAATACTAATTATATGTGCCCGTTATTATATCGGGATTAAGAGCATGTACAACATAATATCTGAGGTCCGATTCGATTATGTAGTCAGCAATAAATCGAATCACCTCTAAGTCGGTCAAGACAAAGTGCACTAGTGTGATTCTATGGTCAAGACAAACAAATACCAAATCACACTACAACCATACCAATAGTTTGCCCAAAGCCATCTTGGTTGTGAGCCTTTACTTATACTTTACAAGGAGCCGATAAGATGATCTCCCGTGTGACACTACACACCATGTTATCTACAATGTAATGTATTAGACAATATGCATAACAATATAAAATGCAAACAATGATCTTGTGATTCTTATTTCAAAATAAAGATGTTCATATAAAAAATTGACTTTTCAGTATACATCCCAACAGTTCTTACTGTAACTTAACTGCCATGTTCCTTTGACTTGTGGTATTCAAGTCATTTTGGTCATGAAGACTTATACTTTGACATCTTAAGCAAGCATCTCTGAGGAGATATAGATCTGGGATGATTGAGTATAAGTCGAAATGCCTGAAGGTGTTTGAATAGCCTATAAAGGATTCACCACTCCTTGCGAGGAGATGTATACCCATGGCCTCTCGTCGGATTGCTACTAAAGTCTTTTGCCAAAGCATTACATGTTTAGAGTAAGGTACTTTTGGATACATGTGCAGTAACTAGAATCCGTAGGACAAGAAAATGATACTTAGACTAGGTGTGACGTAGTCAGCTTGGTGGGGACTGACACAATAGACCATGTCCTAAACCAAGGGGTTATAAGATGCATGAAGGGAAAGGGGCACGATTCATTGTAGCTACTGAAGAGTTTCAGAAGTGGTTCTAGATCAACTGTTGATTTTTCAGCTAATTGGGGATCATGATGTACTACTAGGTGCCACTCATTATCGTTCTAAAATTAATGGTTAATTATAGAAAGCCAACATAAACCGATAACCTATTTGGTCACACGCACAATGAGCATAATTCGAATGATTTAAAATGAGCTTGAGAATGAGATTCTCGTATCGAGAGAAACTAGGTTTGGTTGGACCAAATAAGGAGCGAGCATGAAATTGTTTTAGTCGCAATGAAAGCATGGATGGGCTGAGTCTTATGAAGACATGATGGATGAACCAAATTGGTTCCATTCTAATCCAATTGTGGAGAATAAACCAAAGGGGTTTGGTTTGTTTTAAACGAATAAACCAAAGTTGGTTTGGTTCATTTTAACTTAAAATAGACCAACTTGGTTCGGTTTATTTTAATTCATGTTATTGCAGCGGGTTAATGGGTTTTGGTTATGAACCAATAACCCTAAGGAGAAGTTTTCTTAATGGTTAAGAAATACACGCTCTATAAAAACGCGGTTAAAATTTTGGAGAGCCCTAAGTTTATTTTGGGATATACTCTTCCTCTCCTCTCCCTCTATTCTCCTTGTCGCCGCCCAGCCACCTTGTGTCACCGTCCTCCTTAGGTATCGGTGTCCAGCAGCTACCAGCCACTCCTCCTGAGACTCATCTTGGTTCTGGCGACCAAGGGTTGGCCGACCATCCTATTTAGCCGACGCAAAGTCCTCCACCAAGCACTCCAGTTTTTAGACAGCTTGTTTTCTTCTTGTCGGAGCGTCATTTGGACACGTTTGGAGCTCCAACAGTGACTCCTTTGCCGAGGATCGGATCTCCAGTAATCCTCATAGGTGGAGGTGTTGGGTTTCCGGCACCGCGGCGTGTGTGTGTTCGATCATGTTTCGTAAACATGAGCACAGCGGAAGAAATAAAAATAATAAATCTACATTTATTACAACACACACAACACACGCATGCATAGTACAACATGTGTATACATAACCATAAATTTAAATTTGCAATAAAAGGAAATTTAACTACGTTATACCTTTTGTATTACGTGTAGCGGGAACGGCATCAACCGGAACGATCCTCGCTAGAATCGTCTCTATCCGTATCCACGCCGAGTATCCTTAGGATGACTTTGCTAAGTCACGAGCTTCGTCTTCGTACGGGTTACTAGCCTCGTGTTGAAGACGATGTGATCGAGAGATGATCACGATCCGAATCCAAATTCGGATCCAAAACGAGTCCTCAAAAATCGCTTCTCCGGAGAGGTATTCATCAACCTATTGACGAATCCTTCGTCCTCCACCTCAGAGGATTACCGGAGGTCGAATCCCCGGTAAGTTAGCCGCTGTCGGAGCTCTAACCGTCGTCCAAACGACGCTCCGACGAGAAGAGAACAAGCTGTCCAGAAAACTAGACAGCTTTGGTGGAGGAGTAGGCGCCGGCCAAACAAGGGAAGCCAAGTGCTCACCTTATCACTGAAGCCTAGGAAGATCACCGGAGGGTCGCCGGAGGATCACCGGCTGAAGCTTGGACGCCGGCAAGGTGCTGGACGGCGGCACAAGGGGCTGGGCAGCAATGGCGTTTGGCGCTGAGAGTCTCCAAGGAGAGGTGGGCGGCAACTATTGCTAGGGTTTTGGATTAGGGCTTAACAATCCCTTAAGCCCTCTTTTATAGAGAACTAATTCTCTTAATGGTTAATGGATCATATCCATAAAGCCCGTTACCCCGCTCCATTAGTATAAGTTAAAATAAACCAAACCATGATGGTTTATTTTAAGTTAAAACGAACCGAACCAACTTTTGGTTCATTCGTTTAAAATAAACCAAACCCTTTGGTTTATTCTCCTCCATTGGATTAGAACTAAACCATTTTGGTTCATCCATTATATCTTCATAAGACACGACCCATCCATGCTTCCATTGCGACTGAAACGATTTCATGCTCGCTTCTTGTTTGGTCCAACCAAACCTAGTTTCTCTCGGTCTGAGAATCCCATTCTCAAGCTCATTTTAAATCCTTCGGATTATGCTCATTGTGCGTGTGACCAAATAGGTTCTCGGTTTATGTTGGCCATCTATAATTAACCATTAATTATAGAACGATCATGAGTGGCACCTAGTAGTACATCATGATCCCCAATTAACTGAAAAGATCAACGGTTGATCCAGAACTATTTCTGAAACCCTTCAGCAGCTCGAATGAATCGTGCCCCATTCCCTTCACTCTTCTTATACCCACTTGGTTCAGGACATGGTCTATAGTGTCAGTCCCCACTAGGCTGACTATGTCACACCTAGCCCAAGTATCATTTCCTCGTCCTACGGATTCTAGTTACTGCACATGTATCGAAGAGTACCTTACATTAAACATGTAATGCTTTAGCTAAAGACTTTAGTAACAATCCGACGAGAGGCCATGGGTATACATCTCCTTGCAAGGAGTGGTGAATCCTTTATAGGCTATTCAAACACCTTCGATCACTTTGACTTATACCCAATCATCTCGGGTCCACATCTCCTTGGAGATGTTTGCTTAAGATGTCAAAGCATAAGTCTCTATAATCAAGATGACTTGAATACCGTAAGTCAAAGGAACATCGCACTTAAGCTACAGTAAGAACTTCATTGACATATCTATATATGCAGAGAACCATATGAAGTCTTATGGCTGGTCACTCCAATGAACTAGTTACCATAACTAGCATCCACGATCAACTCTGGACATCACTATGTCTCCAGCTTGTGAGAATCAGCTGCTTGGATACACGAAGGAGTATACCTCATGCTAGTCTCGACAGAATTGATGGTGTCCAAATCCATCAATTCATCGACTAGGGATAATTCCGATACATCACAATTACACATGTAGAGATACTCACTAGTTGTGATCCAATCACAAATTCTCTCATGCTGTGAATCGTATCGTGGACATTCAGTAAATGAGTTTAAGATCCAATCAAATACATGAAATATGTATACTCAAATAGTGAATCTTCATTTATCATATAAATGGTTCATACATAAGGCGATTGCCTTAGGTCATCTCTCATATATTACTAACAGACTCCCACTTGGCCTAATGCCAATCGCTACGGTATCCAATACAATAAGCTCTAACATGACCCTCAAACTTACTTTGAGGTAATGCTTTAGTCAAAGGATCCGCTAAGTTCCTTTTAGTGGGAATTTTCTCGATTTGTATTTCGTTCCTACTGATGATCTCTATGATAAGATGATAGCGGCGAACCACATGTTTGGATCATTGATGAGACCACATCAAGTTTAAAGATGAACTTCTTGATCCAAACCGCTTCCTTTGCTGCTTCCAAAGCTGCAACGTATTCTGCCTTAGTCGCAGAATCCGCTATAGTGTCAAGCTTGGAACCTTTCAAACTTATTGCGCCTCCATTCTAGGTGAATACATACCCAGACTGAGACATGGAATCATTCTTGTCTGTCTGGAGCTGGCATCCGTATACCCACGTATCACCATGTACCCTTCTCCATATATTAGGAACGCATCCTTAGTTCTTCTTAAGTACTTAAGGATCGTCTTAACAGCCACCCAATGATCCATTCCTGGATCAGACTGGTATCTGCTCGTGACACTCAGAGCATACGATACATCGGGCCTCATACATAACATAGCATACATGATAGATCCTATTGCGGATGCATAGGGAATCTTACTCATGCAAATCATCTCGTCTTCTGTCCGCGGACACATAGACTTCGAAAGGTGTACCCCATGACTGATGGGTAGGAAACCTTTCTTGGATTCCGACATGCTAAACCTCTTTAGCACTCAGTCTATATATGTAGACTGGGAAAGACCAAGCAACCGTTTCGATCTATCTCTATAGATCTTAATCCCGAGGATGTAGGTTGCTTCTCCCAGGTCTTTTATGGAGAATGTCTTGGATAACCAAACCTTAACATACTGTAAGATTGACACATCGTTTCCTATAAGTAATATATCATCGGCATACAATACTAGGAACATGACTGCACTCCCACTAACCTTCTTGTACACACAAGGTTCGTCTGGATTTTGTGAGAAATCAAACTTTTTGATCGTCTCATCAAAATGGATATTCCAGCTCCTGGATGCTTGCTTCAATCCATAAATGGATCGTCACAATTTGCATACCTTTGTTTTATCAACCGATGTGAAACCCTCAGGCTGTATCATATACACGTCCTTGAGCAGGTTTCCATTAAGGAAAGTTGTTTTCACATCCATCTACCATATCTCATAATCATAATGAGCCGCTATGGCCTGAAGCATCCGAATGGATTTAAGCATAGCTACAGGCGAATAGGTTTCGTCCTAATCAATGCCTTATTTTTTACGATATCCTTTCGCCACCAATCTAGCCTTATAGGTAATCACATTACCATCCATGTCATTTTTCTTCTTGAAAACCCACTTGCACCCTACAGTCTTTATGCCTTCAGGTGGGTCAACCAAGTTCCAAACTTGGTTTTCATACATGGAATCCATTTCCGACTTCATGGCACCAAACCACTTATCCCTTTCTGAACTTGTCAGCACTTCTTCATAACTGGTAGGCTCCTCATCATCAATGAGTAACATGTCGTTCGATTCACTTATGAGAAATCCATATCTCTCAGGAATATTGCGTGTTCTACCAGATCTACGAAGATGTGGTGTTACAATAGGTCCAGTCGATTGCTCATCACTGTGAGTTGTCGACTGTTGTGCTTCACCAGGTATCTCATCAATGTCTATTTGAGTCTCTCGAGCCTCCTCAAGCTCGACGACACTCCCACTATTTTCTTGCAAGAGAAACTCTTTCTCTAGAAACACAGCATGCCTTGAAACAAACACCTTTTGTTCCACAGGATGATAGAATTGGTAACCCCTTGTTTCCTTAGGGTATCCAATAAATAGACATTTATCAGACTTAGCATCCAATTTGTCTTATACTGTCCGCTTCACATAAGCAGGATAACCCCATATCTTCAAGTAAGATACATGAGGTTTCTTACTATTCCATATCTCATATGGAGTAGTAGAGACTACCTTGGTAGGTATTCTGTTTAACAAGTAAACAGTTGTCTGAAGTGCATAGCCCCAAAAGGACTTGGGAAGATTCGCATGATTCATCATTGACCTGACCATGTCCAACAAGGTCCGGTTACGCCTCTCTGATACATCATTATGCTGTGGTGTATATGGCGGAGTCCATTGAGACAATATACCATTGTCTCTTAGGTAATCAAGAAACTCCTGACTCAAGTATTCACCACCTCGATCCGATCGAAGTATTTTAATACTCTTGTCATGTTGTTTCTCTACTTCATTTCTGAATTCTTTGAACCTCTCAAAGGCTTCAGACTTGTGTTTCATCAAGAACACATACCCAAACCGTGAGTGATCATCGGTGAAGGTAATGAAGTAGCTATAGACTCCTAATGTTTGAGTTGACATAGGTCCACATACATCAGTATGTATTAGACCTAATAACTCTCCCACTCGTTCACCTTTTCCAGTAAAAGGTAACTTGGTCATCTTGCCCTTTAAGCATGATTCGCATGTATCGTATGAATCCAATTCAAACGATTCCAGAATTCCACATCGGTGTAATTCGGACATGCGTTTCTTGCTTGCATGGCCAAGATGACAATGCCACATATAGGAGTCTAATTGATTATCTTTTCAAGTACGCTTGTTGCTCGCTTCGATATTGAAAATGTCACTGGATACGTCCAACGTATAAATACCATTTCTTAAAGTTCCAGTCCCATAAAGAACTCCATTTAATGTTATGTAACAACAATTGTTACTAAAAGTCAAATGGTACCCATTTCTATTTAAACAAGAAATATAAATGATGTTCTTTATCAACGAAGGAACATAAAAGCAATTGTCCAATTCTAAGACAAGTCCTGTAGGGAGTTTCAACAAATGTGTTCCAATGGCGACTGCAACAACCTTTGCTCCATTCCCAACACGCAAATTTGACTCTCCCTTGACGAGTCTTCTTCTATTCCTTAGCCCATGTATGTCATTACATATATGTGAGCCACACCCAGTATCCAATACCCAAGTGTTTGAGAAAATAGAATGACAATCAATAACGAAGATATCTGAAGAAGATGGGGCATCCAATGCCTTATTCTTCTTCACGGACTCAAGATAAATCTTGCACTTTCTTCGCCAATGGCTCTCCTTGCCATAATCATGGCAAGTTTCCTTTTGTGCTAGTTCTACCTTCTTAGCCCTTCTCTTCTTTCCCTTCTGCTGTTCCTTTGACTTTCTCTTAGAACCTTTCTTCGAGGAATCAACTAACAGCACCGTCCCCTACTCATGCTTCTCAGAAGACTCCACAGTCTTCAGCATATTGAGCAGTACCACAGATGAACCTTCTAGCATCTCAGAGGTGAAGAGGAGCTTTGAGACTTCGAACCTTTCGAATCTCACTTGCTCATCAACCAACTCACAAAGATGAAGGACTACGATATGAGCATCCATATGCTCATGCTGCTTTCGTAGCTTGGGTTCCATCGCGGCTAGCATGATGTAACTCACTTGCTCAGAATCACTCACATGTTTCTGATGGGCCAACAATTGGTCCGGTGTTGCATCATCACTAGGACGGGCGGGAAGAGACGCTTCGAGGACATACTCAAGCTTTTCACCTTGAGAACAATTCTCAAGTTTCTAAGCCAGTCCAAGAAGTTCGGCCCAGTCAATTTATTCGAATCCAAAATGGAACACAAATTAAAAGACAACATGATCAATTTTAGAAATACAAAACGAGAATATATGAGAAAGATGATTTTTAAAATGCATCAATATACATTTATAAATCCCATTCATTTTTTGAATTCAAAAACCCTTGAAATCAATTCGAGAGATCGTAGGTCAATCTTCGAATGGGCTGATATCCAATATAGATAAGAACAACCTTGGAGTGAGTCCAACAAGCCATTCTTAGCTATGATGGTGGGTATCAAGTATACCGATTACATATCATGTATATATAACTATCACAATGTGCTATCAAGTAATTGAATATTTACACATACATTGGGTTGTTAACACATTAACAAGTATGCATCATATGCATAGTGTTAGTTATAGCCCTAGAACCAATCATGTGATGGTTGAATAGGGAACATTTTTGTATCATATTCTATAAAGGCAAAGGATTGGTTATTATATATTTACGTCTTGCTTGTGCCAGCTAAATTAAATATATAATAATGCCCTAGAAAAGTAGGTTCTTATCTACAGCACATCAATTGGCAAAATTGATTATGAGAGGCTGTAGAGAACACTTTCCTAAATGTTCCTAGTCAAGTATTAATATGCAAGGGCAATATTAATACATAAAGACTAGCATGTAGGTCAATTGATGACTTGATCTCACAAGTCATGGATATATGATATCAAGTTGACACATGGGTATATATTAGAGAATATATACTGAACTGACCCGCCATGAGAAAGTTTCATGGATTGTTATATGAGTGTCATAAACTTTCTCATGTGACTATTGGTATGAATAGTCCTCAAACCTGAAGTCACTACGGTTCCCTACATAAGGAGTTATGTACTTTGGTATCGTCAAACGTCACCCGTAACAGGGTGGACCATAAAGGCGATTACTAGGTATATAACAAATTATGCGGAGGGATGTGAGTGATGTAGATGGGATCTATCCCTCCCATATGACGGGAGTGATATCTTGGGGCCCCTTGATTGAGTAGAACTACTAAAACGCATGGCCATGCTCGAATGAGTCAATATGAGATATTGAGCTCATTTGTTTGAGTTAGTTTACTCAGGGATCAAGAAACACATAGATTGATCGAGGATGACATGGTCTATGCCTCATTGGTCAATTTGATATCAAGGATAGAAGGACACGGTCATACATTATAGTAGTCACGGAAAGATTAGTCGGATCTTGACTTATCTCGTAACTTGGGTAGCAATGATGTATTGCTAGATGCCGCTCATTGCTTGTGTATTTAAAAGAGTTTAGATCCACTGCCAACGTTATGAGAGCCTATAGGGTCACACACAAAGAGCATGATGATTAGATGAATTAGTGCATTCTAGTTTGACTAGAATAATTTGGGAATAAGCTTAAGTACAAAATGGTTTTTGGACTTTAAGCTTAATGAGAATTTTAGCTTATTGATTTAATGAGATTAATTCAATATGCTAAGCTTAATTGATTTAATAAGATTAATTCAATATGTTACCTTATTGATTTAATGAGAGTAATTCAATATGATAACATAAGTTTATTGAATTAATAAGATTAATTCAACATCCATGAATGCCACATATGCATGCCACATAAGCATGCCACCTAAGCTTGATGAGTTGGAAGGAGACAAAAGGGTTTTGACCCTTGGATTTCCTCCACATGTGGCCGGCCAAAACGAGGATAACTCCTTGTTTAATTATCTTTCAATGCCATTGATTGCATTGAATGTGATAGGAGATGAAAGGTTTTTCAAATCCTATAAAACACCCCATGGGGTGGCCGGCCAAAAGAGTTGAGTAGGAGCTTAAGGCTTGGTGGGAGAGGCTTTTGTTGTGTGGTTTTGTGAGTGTAAGCTAGCAAGAAGAGTAGTCTTCTTCTTCCTTTCTCTTCTTCCCTACCTTCCTCTCCTTTAGGGACTTCTCTAGCAAGAAGTAAAGGAGAGATCTTCTAGTTTTCTTTTGTGAGACAAGAGCTTGCTCGTGTGGATACATATAGAGGCACGGACATTTGAACGTGCTAAAAGATCCAACACATCCAAGGAAAAGCGGGATTGCAAAGGGCACGCAACAAAGGTAGAATTCTCCTATAAGATAGGTTTTCTTTTGAGAAATTTATTTTTGTACGAGTTTTTCTTTCGCAAGGATCACTTGGAAGGGATCCTAATTTTTCCGTTGCGCATATGCTATTTTGCATAAAGAGATCCCAACAGTGGTATCAGAGCCACTTGCGAAAGATCATATAAAAAATAGTTTTTCTCTATTTTATATATGATATAGAAGTAGGATAAATTTTCTTATGAGTTGATAATTGCATTAGCAATTTTTCAAACATAATAAAATATCCGATGTCTTTTAAAAGTTAAAAATGACATGGTGCATGGTTATGACCTAGTCCCAAAAAATTTGTGAATGTGTGTTGTAATTCTTAATACGGCCTGCGAGTCGTACCTTTCTCCTAAAAATCTTGTTGTAAAATTAGTTTTAGACTCGAATGTAACTCGAGTATTTCTCCTTTTGTAATATACAAAATAAAGATGGAGGGTCCATTGGAAGATGATGTTACAAGGAGGAAGTCAACAACACACGACAACCAAAAGGAAGCACTTGGGAGAAGATGCTATCCCTAGGTTGACCAATCAATCTTCTCATTGGCTTGAGAAGATTGTAGAATAAGGGCCATAACCATGACACGCTTAGTATGCTAATATGCATGTGATGCATGTTAATTTAGCTTATATGTGATGTATGCTAATATGTATGTGATGTTTAAGTTTATTTCTTAATAAGTCTAAACGATATGCCTACCAAAGTTTGGTACTCACTACTTCCTCGATCATTTGTTATTGGGTTTGCCAAAGCAAAGCAATGCATTTTATCTTGGAAGAGTGCGAGTGGACAATCGTGATGTCCCGCTATCAAACTTGGTTAAGACTTAATTAAGAAAGTAGAGGCATATATTAGCTTTGAACATAAGTTTTAAAAATTAGTTTTGTGTGATTTCTGAACATCAGCTTTGTCTTAGAAGTGGTCGTTGCTCCGATATCAAAGAAGGCCTCTGTGCCTCGCCACAGCCTGGAAGTTGGTTTAGGAAGTTAGTTTGATATGTTGATTTGATATGTGCATTGAAGTCGTGCAGGACTTAGTAATTCGCACATAGAGCCGTGGCGAGTTTCACATCTCATGACTCGTGCCTTGAGTCGGTGAAGGATAGCTTTGCGGAAGCCGTGCGCTTGGAGCATCCGAGGGACCGCCGGACGAGAATCTTGAAGTGAAGCAGGAGGAAGTAGACTTCGAGGCAAGAGACGCGAAGGAGCATTGCAGAGCCGTGCGCCTGATGCTGCCGAGGGACGTGGCCGAGAACGAAGAGAACTTCGAAGGCGAGGGACTCCGAGAGATGAGAGTGAGCGATTGTAACCCGGGGAAGGGTAGCTCTTAGGTGAAACTTGGCCATTTGGCCAAGTGTCGGATGGGTTTTCCCGACACCAGTCGACTGCCATGTCATGGCAGTCGACTGCTCTGAGTCGAGTGAGTTCGACTGGTATACGAATGACTGGATGGTGGCCAGCAGTCGACTGCCATACGTGGCCAGCAGTCGAGTGAGGTCGTTGTAGTGACGGCAGTCGACTGCCAAGGGCGCCAGTCGACTGGTGGCGGCCAACGGGAAGAAATCAGCCCTCTCTATAAAAAGAGAGGGTGTAAGCCTTTGAGAGGCTAATGCTTATGCTCTAAGTAATCTTCCTAGTGCCCCACAAGCTCTAAACTCTTCTTACTCGCTTTTACTCCATTCTATTTATAAGAAGAGTGATCTTGATTGTAAAGGTTACCTCCACCTAGCTTGGTGCAAAGGAGAAACCATTTAGTGGATTGGTTTAGCGGAGTGATTCACCGAGGACGAATCGGGGACCGTGGATTAGCGGCGTAGCCGTGAACCACGTTACATTCTTTGTTAGCGTTTGTTTTCTTGTATTTCTATTTGCTTGTCTTTATTAGTCTTCCGCTTGCGCTAATTAGTTTTGTAGACGAGCAAATACCGGCATCCAAACAAAAAGGGCAATTCACCCCCCTCTAGTCGGCCGTACCGATCCCCTACAAGTGGTATCAGAGCCGAGGAAAGCTTGTCGAGGAATAACCGCCACAACAAGCAAACATTCAAAATGGCCGGCTCCAACATTCATCCTCCGATGTTTGAAGGAGAATTCGCTTGGTGGAAGAAGCGAATGGAGGTATTTTTCGAAACGGATTTTGATATAATGATTACAATGGAATCCGGTTTCGTTTTGCCTAGGGATGAAGAAGGGAAGCCAATAGAGAAATCTAGGTGGACCAAAAGGCATAGGGAAGAGCACCTTGCAAATTCAAAAGCCAAACATCATCTCTTCATTGTGCTCCCCCAACAAGAGATCAACCGAATAGGAGAATGCTTAAGTGCCAAGGAGATGTGGGAGAAGCTAATTGAGCTTCATGAAGGCACATCCGAGGCAAAGCTAGCAAGGAGAGACCTCCTCCGCCCCCAATTATCCAACATTAAATTAGAAAA
This sequence comes from Wurfbainia villosa, assembly GCA_025175895.1. Classification (NCBI taxonomy): domain Eukaryota; kingdom Viridiplantae; phylum Streptophyta; class Magnoliopsida; order Zingiberales; family Zingiberaceae; genus Wurfbainia; species Wurfbainia villosa. Next base: position 34,298,028 of record CM045995.1, read on the forward strand.
GGGAGAAAAGGTAATTTCCTTACATTCTCGTTTCAAGGAAATTATAACTGGTTTGTCAAGTGTAGGTGAAAAGCTCTCCAACCGGGATATGGTAATGAAGGTCATAGATGGTTTCCCCCGGTCCTCAAAGTGGAGCTCCATGGTGGACTCATTCTACATCTCCAAGAACTTGGAAGTAAGTACCTTGGAGGAATTTTTCTCAACAATGGAGCTCCACGAAACTAGGCTTGAAGGAATACAAGAGGAGCCTAGAATTCAACCCTCAAGAGGAGTAGCCTTGATGGCAAACAAGGGGAAGAAGAAGATAGAAGTCCCCTCCTCCTCATCCGATGAAGCCTCCTCCTCCTCCATGGATAGCACCGAAGAAGCCTACATGGTAAGGAAGGTGAGGCGTGTATTTAAGAATTTTAGATTTGATAAATCTAATGATAGGAATAGAAGACCAAGGGGGAAGGTCATATGCTACAATTGCCAAGGAGAAGGGCACATAAGGGATAATTGTCCCCTCCTAAACAAAAGCAAAGAAGAAAAGAAAAAGAAGGAAGAAAAGAAGAAGAAAAAGGGGAGCAAGAAAAAGAAGGAAGAGGAGAAGAAGACAAAGGAAAAGGGAAAGGCTAAAGCTCTCAAGGCAAGGACTTGGGATGATCCATCCTCATCCTCCTCATCATCATCAGATGAGGAGAATGCCTTTGTCACCAATTTGGCCTTGATGGCCTTTGATGACTTGGATTGCTCTTCATCCGAAAATGAAGGATCAAGCTCAAGAGGAGAGAGTTCAAGTGAAGGGGGAGCTTCTACATCCTCATCATCCGAAGAAGAAGAGGACATGGAAACTATGGTAACGAAAGCTTCTCCTAAGAAAATAGTTTCCATAATTTCTAGTTTAACTAAGGACTTATTTGGAATGAAAAAGAAAAATAAATGCATGCTTGAACAAATTAAGGACTTAGAAAATAAGTTAGAAAATGCATGTTTAAATGATAATATTTCTTCTAGCTTAGATGATGCATGCTCACATGACCTTTATGTGCCATTAGATGTTAGTGATGCATGTATAAATGAAAATAGGGCATTAAGGGAAAAGGTAGATTATTTAACCAAAGCCCTAGAAAAATTCACTATTGGCTCCAACACATTGAACATGATCTTAGGGAGCCAAAGAGCTAGCTTCAACAAAAAGTGCCTAGGCTACAAGGAAAAGAAAAATGAAAAGGCCTACAAATGCCTTATAGCTAGGGGACAAGATAAAAAGAAAGTAATTGCTAGGAAATGGATCCCCAAGGAGTATTTAGTGAACCCAATAGGAAAGAATTTATTTTGGGTTCCAAAATCCATCCTTAAGGGTTAGAAAAGCCCTAGGGTAGTCAACCATATGAACTTGACCTATATCATATTTTGGTTGACTTAGGATGACGGGACAACATTTTTTAGATAGTGTTGGGTGATGATAACGTGCCCATAAATAGGTAATAATGCTTAAATCATAATGATTAATGTAATTGTTACACATATGTACAATCATGATTTATGATTTATGATATTGGGCACATCATCATGAGAAATAGGTTTAAATCATGCTTTCGGTGATAATTTGTTTATTATCATCGTAAAATACCTAATGCATGACTATTATTTGATGGATACATGAGTTTCATGATCATAATGTGAAATTAAATCATATATGTCATTATGATCATGTAGGTTGTTAGGTTGATACTTAACCATGATAGAATTGCATGAATATATTGGTTAAGTATATACAAATACCCCCTAGGATGCATCTCACACTCACTATAGGCTAACTTGATTGCAAACTTAGCATGGGTGAGATGTTAGGATGATACAAATGTCCACTAATGCCTATGGCATTTAGATGGTCATTTAAAGTATCAACATAGCAATAATAGACCAATCATGGGGAAGGCTTATGTTTAATTCATAGACATATTGCCCAAAGATCATGGTTGGATATTTCATATGTTTTCAAAACAATTCCTTAATTTAAAATCTATGTATTCATGTTTTGGAACAACTCGAAGCAAGACTAGGTGCTAAAATGGATACTAACATGCTCAAAAACTAGTGGTTTTTCAAGTGTTTGGATTTTTGGCAAATCTCGGAAAATATAATGATTTTTCATGAAAAACTATTTTTCCTTGATAGATATACTTAATAGAAATATGTTCCTCAAATTTCATGATTTGTAGAATTTTCTGGAATTTTTAATGCATTTCTGAAATTTGCCCAGAAAATCAAAATTTCGGAATAAATTGTGCTCATTGCCATCGCTATATCGATATGTTGATCGCTCACCAAAATCAGCCTGCAATTTTCTGGTTTCAGATTTTATTCATGTTTTTGATATTTTTCCTCCATTATACTTGATGCCATGAGCTTATAACTTAGTGTTAATCTTTTTGATGGTGTCAAAGGGGGAGAAATAATTATGTTTAAGTTAATTATTTTAGGGGGGAGAAATATATTTTAGGGGGAGAAATATATGATAGGGGGAGAAAATTTGCATAGAGAGTTTCATGGATTAAGGGGGAGTTGCATGTTGTTATATCATGTTTATCTTTACATGCTTTCTTACCTTAGAATTTATATCAAATGTTTTTACTTAACTTAAACGGATTGCCACACATCAAAAAGGGGGAGATTGTTAGGGCAATCTCTTGCCGTAATATGGTTTTGATGGTGTGGCAAAGGGTTTAAGTTAGTTTGATATATTTATGTGATATGTGCGTTGAAGTCGTGCAGGACTTAGTAATTCGCACATGGAGCCGTGGCGAGTTTCACATCTCATGACTCGTGCCTTGAGTCGGTGAAGGATAGCTTTGCGGAAGCCGTGCGCTTGGAGCATCCGAGGGACCGCCGGACGAGAAGCTTGGAGTGAAGCCGGAGGAAGTAGACTTCGAGGCAAGAGACGCTAAGGAGCATTGCAGAGCCGTGCGCCTGATGCTGCCGAGGGACGTGGCCGAGAACGAAGAGAACTTCGAAGGCGAGGGACTCCGAGAAATGAGAGTGAGCGATTGTAACCCGGAAGGGTAGTTTAGGTGAAACTCGCCATTTGGCCAAGTGTCTGATGGGTTTTCGACACCGCCGACCGCTATGTCATGGCAATGATCGCTTCCAGTCGAGTGAGTTCGACCGTATACGATCGATCGATTAGGCGCAGCCGATCGCCATACATGGGCGGGCCGATCGAAGATCACATCCGATCCAAGGCGCAGCCGATCGATCAATAGGGTTTCGCCACAGAACCGCTCGTAGCCGATCGGGCCGATTACGGAGGGCAGACCGATGAGGTCCATCACCGATCCGCTAAGAGTTCCGCTGGACTACAACGGCCGAGATCCGACGTGTTCGGAGGTCGCTAGGACGGCAATGATCGCCAAGGGCGGCAATGACCGATGGCGCCAACGGAAGAAATCAGCCCTCTCTATAAAAAGAGAGGGTGTAAGCCTTTGAGAGGCTAATGCTTATGCTCTAAGTAATCTTCCTAGTGCCCCACAAGCTCTAAACTCTTCTTACTCGCTTTTACTCCATTCTATTTATAAGAAGAGTGATCTTGATTGTAAAGGTTACCTCCACCTAGCTTGGTGCAAAGGAGAGACCATTTAGTGGATTGGTTTAGCGGAGTGATTCACCGAGGACGAATCGGGGACCGTGGATTAGCGGCGTAGCCGTGAACCACGTTACATTCTTTGTTAGCGTTTGTTTTCTTGTATTTCTATTTGCTTGTCTTTATTAGTCTTCCGCTTGCGCTAATTAGTTTTGTAGACGAGCAAATATCGGCATCCAAACAAAAAGGGCTATTCACCCCCCTCTAGCCGGCCGTACCGATCCCCTACAAATCTATCTATTTCTTCTACATGGGTATTAGATACCGGATGTGCATCTCACATTTGTACTAATGTGCAGGGACTGAGAAATAGTAGACTAATGGCAAAAGGCGAAGTGGACCTACGAGTAGGCAATGGCGCAAAAGTTGCTGCTGTAGCTGTAGGAACATATTCTTTGTCTTTGCCCACTGGGCTTATCTTAGAACTAGAGGAGTGCTTTTATGTACCTGCATTAACAAATAACATAATCTCTATATCTTGTTTAGACAAGAAAAACTTCTCTTTTATAATAAAGGACAAATGTTGTTCCATTTATTTGAATGAAATGTTCTATTGTAATGCACCACTTATGAATGGTCTCTATGTTCTAGATTTAGAAAACCCAATTTATAACGTAAATACCAAACGGTTCAAATCGAATAATTTGAACCAAACATATCTCTGGCACTGTCGCATAGGTCACATAAATGAAAAATGCATATCCCAACTCCATAAAGATGGATTATTAGACTCATTTGATTTTGAATCATATGAGATATGCGAATCTTGTCTTTTAGGAAAGATGACTAAAACTCCATTTAGTGGACATGGCGAGAGAGCGACGGACTTGTTAGGACTCATACATACTGATGTATGTGGCCCTTTCAATGTCGAAGCCAGAGGAGGCTATAAGTACTTTATTACTTTCACTGATGATATGAGTAGATTTGGCTACTTATATTTGATGAGACATAAGTCAGAATCCTTTGAAAAGTTCAAAGAATTCAAGAATGAAGTACAAAACCAACTTGGTAAGCGTATTAAGCTACTTCGATCAGATCGAGGTGGTGAATACCTTAGTCAAGAATTTCGTGATCACCTGGCTGAGTGTGGGATAATATCCCAACTCACTCCACCTGGAACACCACAATGGAATGGTGTATCTGAAAGGAGAAATCGTACTCTATTAGATATGGTACGATCAATGATGAGCCAGACTGATCTACCTACTTCCTTTTGGGGTTTAGCTCTAGAGACAGCCGCTTTCACACTTAATCGCGTCCCATCAAAAGTCAGTAGAAAAGACACCATACGTTATGGATCGAAGAGTCCCAAAATGTCTTTTATAAAGATTTGGGGTTGTGAAGCTTATGTTAGACGTCAAGTCTAAGATAAACTAGGACCCAAATCAAATAAGTGTTATTTTATAGGATATCCCAAGGAAACTAAGGGATATTACTTTTACAATCCCACACATGGCAAGGTGTTTGTTGCCAAAAATGCTGTCTTTCTAGAAAGAGAATTTATTTCTAGAAAAACTAGTGGGAGTAAAATTCATCTTGAAGAAATTCGGGATGAAGATAACACTAAGGCTTCGATGGAAAATGAACAGGCACCACAAAGTGTTGTGGATGAGGAAATTGTTGCCCAAAGAGTTATGGAGCAAACACCTGTTCAAGTAGACCAACCTCTTCGTAGATCTGATAGTATCCGTCATCAACCCGAGAGATATTCTTTTCTCTTGACTGAAAACGGTGAAGTATTGTTTGTCGATCTTGACGAGCCTACATCCTATCAAGAAGCTATGATGAGCCCAGATTTCGAGAAATGGCTAGAGGCCATGAGATCCGAAATGGAATCCATGTACACTAACCAAGTATGGACTTTGGTTGATCCACCTGAAGGGGTAAAACCTATTGGGTGTAAGTGGGTCTTTAAAGTAAAGACTGACATGGATGGTAATAAGCATACCTATAAAGGTAGATTGGTGGATAAAGGATTCAAACAAATTCATGGTATTGACTATGATGAAACCTTTTCACCAGTTGCGATGCTTAAATCCATTCGGATCATACTTGCTAATGCAGCCTACCACGATTATGAGATCTGGCAGATGGATGTCAAAACTGCTTTTCTAAATGGAAAGCTACTTGAGGATGTGTACATGACATAGCCTGAGGGTTTTAAAGATCCAAAGCATCCTGGAAAGGTATGCAAACTGCAAAGGTCCATTTATGGACTAAAGCAAGCCTCTCGAAGCTGGAATCTTCGATTCGATGATGCAATCAAGGAGTTTGGTTTCATCAAAAATGAAGATGAACCTTGTGTCTACAAGAGAAATAGTGGGAGCACAGTTGTATTTCTTGTCTTGTATGTAGATGACATACTTCTCATCGGAAATGATATTCCCTCACTCTAGTCTGTGAAGATGTGGTTAGGGAATTGTTTCTCGATGAAAGACTTAGGTGAAGCTGCCTATATTTTAGGCATCAAGATCTATAGAGATAGATCTAAAAGATTACTTGGCCTAAGTCAGAGTACATACATTGATAAAGTGCTAGATCGTTTTGCTATGCAAAATTCCAAGAAAGGATTTCTGCCTTTATCACATGGTGTGAGTCTTTCGAAGACTCAATGTCCCTCTTCTAAGGAGGAGAGAGATCGCATGGATAAGATCCCTTATGTATCTGCTATAGGGTCTATCATGTACGTCATGCTTTGTACTCGTCCTGACGTCTCGTATGCTTTGAGCATGACGAGTAGATACCAGTCGGATCCAGGTGAAAGTCACTGGATAGCAGTCAAAAATATTCTTAAATACTTACGAAGAACGAAAGAATATTTCCTGATATTCGAGGCAATGAGGAGCTAATCGTAAAGAGTTACGTGATGCAAGCTTCCAAATGCATAAGGATGACTATAGATCGCAATCGGGTACGTGTTTTGAATGGTGGAGTGAGTCGAAAGTTCAAGCAGACACAATTGTCGATTCTACAACAGGAGTATATTGTCGCTCGATGCAAAGAAAGGAGGTTGTTTGGCTCTGCAAGTTCATCAGTGAACTTGGAGTAGTTCCTAGCATTGCAGATCCAATAGACCTCTATTGTGACACCAATGGGGCTATTGCACAGGCTAAGGAACCTCGATCACATCAGCGGACCAAACACATACTGCGGCGCTTCCATCTCATTCGAGAGATCATCGATAGAGGAGATGTGAGGATATGCAGAGTACCAATAGAAGCTAACATCGCAGATCCAGCCACAAGGCTTTTACGAGAGGAAGCATGATGGTCACACTAGGTCACTAGGTATCAGATATTATAGTGATTGATACTAGTGCTAGTGGGAGATTGTTAGTTATAGCCCTAGAACCAATCATGTGATGGTTGAATAGGGAACATTTTTGTATCATATTCTATAAAGGCAAAGGATTGGTTATTATATATTTACGTATTGCTTGTGCCAGCTAAATTAAATATATAATAATGCCCTAGAAAAGTAGGTTCTTATCTACAACACATCAATTGGCAGAATTGATTATGAGAGGCTGTAGAGAACACTTTCCTAAATGTTCCTAGTCAAGTATTAATATGCAAGGGTAATATTAATACATAAAGACTAGCATGTAGGTCAATTGATGACTTGATCTCACAAGTCATGGATATATGATATCAAGTTGACACATGGGTATATATTAGAGAATATATACTGAACTGACCCGCCATGAGAAAGTTTCATGGATCGTTATATGAGTGTCATAAACTTTCTCATGTGACTATTGGTATGAATAGTCCTCAAACCTGAAGTCACTACGGTTCCCTACATAAGGAGTTATGTACTTTGGTATCGTCAAACATCACCCATAACAGGGTGGACCATAAAGGCGATTACTAGGTATATAACAAATTATGCGGAGAGATGTGAGTGATGTAGATGGAATCTATCCCTCCCATATGACGGGAGTGATATCTGTGGGCCCCTTGATTGAGTAGAACTACTAAAATGCATGGCCATTCTCGAATGAGTCAATATGAGATATTGAGCTCATTTGTTTGAGTTAGTTTACTCAGGGATCAAGAAACACATAGATTGATCGAGGATGACACGGTCTATGCCTCATTGGTCAATCTGATATCAAGGATAGAAGGACACGGTCATACATTATAGTAGTCACGGAAAGGTTAGTCGGATCTTGACTTATCTCGTAACTTGGGTAGCAATGATGTATTGCTAGATGTCGCTCATTGCTTGTGTATCTAAAAGAGTTTAGATCCACTGCCAACGTTATGAGAGCCTATAGGGTCACACACAAAGAGCATGATGATTAGAAGAATTAGTGCATTCTAGTTTGACTAGAATAAGTTGGGAATAAGCTTAAGTATAAAATGGTTTTTGGACTTTAAGCTTAATGAGAATTTTAGCTTATTGATTTAATGAGATTAATTCAATATGCTAAGCTTAATTGATTTAATAAGATTAATTCAATATGTTACCTTATTGATTTAATGAGATTAATTCAATATGATAACATAAGCTTATTGAATTAATAAGATTAATTCAACATCCATAAATGCCACATAAGCATGCCACCTAAGCATGCCACATAAGCATGCCACCAAAGCTTGATGAGTTGGAAGGAGACAAAGGGTTTTGACCCTTGGATTTCCTCCACATGTGGCCGGCCAAAACAAGGAGGATAACTCCTTGTTTAATTATCTTTCAATGACATTGATTGCATTGAATGTGATAGGAGATGAAAGGTTTTTCAAATCCTATAAAACACCCCATGGGGTGGCCGGCCAAAAGAGTTGAGTAGGAGCTTAAGGCTTGGTGGGAGAGGCTTTTGTTGTGTGGTTTTGTGAGTGTAAGCTAGCAAGAAGAGTAGTCTTCTTCTTCCTTTCTCTTCTTCCCTACCTTCCTCTCCTTTAGGGACTTCTCTAGCAAGAAGTAAAGGAGAGATCTTCTAGTTTTCTTTTGTGAGACAAGAGCTTGCTCGTGTGGATACATATAGAGGCACGGACATTTGAACGTGCTAAAAGATCCAACACATCCAAGGAAAAGTGGGATTGCAAAGGGCACGCAACAAAGGTAGAATTCTCCTATAAGATAGGTTTTCTTTTGAGAAATTTATTTTTGTATGAGTTTTTCTTTCGCAAGGATCACTTGGAAGGGATCCTAATTTTTCCGTTGCGCATATGCTATTTTGCATAAAGAGATCCCAACACATAGCACCCAACTTCACCTCTCTTCACATCGACCTTGGAGTGAGTCCAACAAATCGATGCTCTAAGTTAGAGCCGACTCATTAATCGCGAAATAGTTTTAATATGGTTAGAGCGCATTCAACCAATTAGCCAGGCTTGGAGTGAGTCCAACAACCCAAACTAACAATTGACCTCTGACTCTTACCATATTAGAGTTAAACTATTCCAATGATTTGAACATGTTCAGGTTCGAGCCGGGCTTGGAGTGAGTCCAACAACCCAAACAAGAAACAGAACTCTGGTTCTAACCATATTAATGGAAGGTGTAGGCTTTAATATTGAGTTAGGGTTTTATGTCTCATCCTCTTTGCATGCAAATAACTATTATCTACATGGCATGACATACATGGCATACATCTACATGTCACGACACGCATGGCATAATGTTATCCATCTAATGAAATTACATGGCATACAATTATGTCATGTACATTATTTCCTTATTTATCATAACTATTTATGGAAATAAAATATGTTTAAGATTTCATTCTCCAGATCAAATCATGATTGAATTAGGAAACAAATTTCTAAATCTAATCACATATTTTATTTATGAAAATAATTGATTAAGGAAAATCAATTTAGGAAACCAATTTCCTAAATCATCAAAACTACTTATGGAAATTAAAATATTTTAAGATTTGATTCTCCAAATCAAATCATGATTAAATTAGGAAACAAATTTCCAGAATCTAATCAAATATTTTATTTATGGAAAATATCAATTTCCATAAATACTTCCAACTTTCCAAAAGTGGAAGATTTTCATAAATACATCGAGACTTTCCAAAATTGAAAAATTTTCATAAATACTTCTAAATTTCCAAAATTAGAAAATTTCCAGAAATAACATTATGACTATCGCAAAACCATTTTACGATTATGTCGAAACACAACCTGGGCTCTGATACCACTATTGGGTTTCCGGCACCGCGGCGTGTGTGTGTTCGATCATGTTTCGTAAACATGAGCACAACGGAAGAAATAAAAATAATAAATCTACATTTATTACAACACACACAACACACGCATGCATAGTACAACATGTGTAGACATAACCGTAAATTTAAATTTGCAATAAAAGGAAATTTAACTACATTATACCTTTCGTATTACGTGTACCGGGAACGGCATCAACCGGAATGATCCTCGCTAGAATCGTCTCTATCCGTATCCACGCCGAGTATCCTTAGGATGACTTCGCTAAGTCACGAGCTTCGTCTTCGTACGGGTTACTAGCCTCGTGTTGAAGACGACGTGATCGAGAGATGATCATGATCCGAATCCAAATTCGGATCCAAAACGAGTCCTCAAAACTCGCTTCTCCGGAGAGGTATTCGTCAACCGATTGACGAATCCTTCATCCTCCACCTCAGAGGATTACCGGAGATCGAATCCCCGGTAAGTTAGCCACTTTCGGAGCTCTAACCGTCGTCCAAACGACGCTCCGACGAGAAGAGAACAAGCTGTCCAGAAAACTGGACAGCTTTGGTGGAGGAGTAGGCGCCGGCCAAACAAGGGAAGCCAAGTGCTCACCTTATCACCGAAGCCTAGGAAGATCACCGGAGGGTCGCCGGAGGATCACCGGCTGAAGCTTGGACGCTGGTAAGGAGCTGGACGGTGGCACAAGGGGCTGGGCGGCAATGGTGTTTGGCGCCGAGAGTCTCCAAGGAGAGATGGGCGGGCAACTATTGCTAGGGTTTTGGATTAGGGCTTAACAATCCCTTAAGCCCTCTTTTATAGAGAACTAATTCTCTTAATGGTTAATGGATTATATCCATAAAGCCCATTAACCCGCTCCATTAGTATAAGTTAAAATAAACCAAACCATGATGGTTTATTTTAAGTTAAAACGAACCGAACCAACTTTTGTTTCATTCGTTTAAAGTAAACTAAACCCTTTGGTTTATTCTCCTCCATTGGATTAGAAATAAATCATTTTGGTTCATCCATTATGTCTTCATAAGACATGGCCCATCCATGCTTCCATTGCGACTGAAACGATTTCATGCTCGCTTCTTGTTTGGTCCAACAAAACCTAGTTTCTCTCGGTCTGAGAATCTCATTCTCAAGCTCGTTTTAAATCCTTCGGATTACGCTCGTTGTGCGTGTGACCAAATAGGTTCTCGGTTTATATTGGCCATCTATAATTAACCATTAATTATAGAATGATCATGAGTGGCACCTAGTAGTACATCATGATCCCCAATTAACCGAAAAGATCAACGGTTGATCCAGAACTATTTCTGAAACCCTTCAGCAGCTCGAATGAATCGGGCCCCATTCCCTTCACATCATAATTATATTTATGGAAATTTTCTACTTTTGGAAAGTTTAGAAATATTTATAGAAATTTTTTAATTTTGGAAAGTTTAGAAGTGTTTATGGAAATCTTCTACTTTGGGAAAGTTTAGAAGTATTTATGGAAATTGACACTTTCTATAAATAAAATAAGTGATTAGATTTGGAATTTTTTTTCCTAATTTAATCATGATTTGATTTGGGAATCAAATCTAAAACATATTTTATTTCCATAAATAGTTTTGACAATTTGGGAAATTTATTTCATAAATTAAATTTGACTTTCCATAATTAAGACTTTCTATAAATAAAATATGTGATTCGATTTGAAATTTTTTTTCCTAATTTAATCATGATTTGATTTTGGGAATCAAATTTCAAACATATTTTATTTTCTTAAATAGTTATGACCTATAAGGAAATAATTGTACATGTCATAATTATATGTCATGTAATTGCATTAGATGCATATCATTAAGCCATGTGTGTCGTGACATGTAGATGTATGTCATGCCATGTAGATAATAGTTATTTGCGTGCAAAGAGGATGAGACATTAAAACTCTTACACAATATTAAAGCCTACACCTTCCATTAATATGGTTGGAACCAGAGTTATGTTTCTTGTTTGGGTTGTTGGACTCTCTCCAAGCCCAGCTCGAACCCGAACATGTTCAAACCATGGAATAGTTTAATGCTAATATGGTAAGAGTCAGAGGTCAATCATTAGCTTTGGTTGTTGGACTCTCTCCAAGCTAAGCTAATTGGTTGAATGCACTCTAACCATATTAAAACTATTTCTCGATTAATCGGTTGACTTTAACCTGGTGCATTAGCTTGTTGGACTCTCTTCAAGGTCGATGTGAAGCGAGGTGAAGTTGGGTGCTATACATATGATGCATACTTGTTAATGAGTTAATAACCTGATGTATGTGTGAACATTCAATTAGTTGATAGCACATTGTGATAGTTGCATATGTGATATGCAATCAGTATACTTGTTACCTACCATTGTAGCTATGAATGGCTTGTTGGACTCTCTCTAAGGTTTTTCAAATCTATGTTGGTATCAGCCCATTCGGAGATGGACCTACGATCTCCCGAATTGATTTTATGGTTTTTAAATTCGAAAAATTATGGGATTTGTAAATGTATGTTGATGCATTTTTCCATCTTTCTCATATATGCTCGATTTTGTATTTCTAGGTTAATCGATTGATCATGACATCTTTGAATTTGCACACTAATTTGGATTCAAACAAATTGACTAAGCCTAACTTCTTGGACTAGCTTAGAAACTTGAGAATTGTTCTCAAGACAAAAATGATCACATATGTTCTCGAAGAGCCTCTTCCCAACTATCCTAGGGACGATGCAACTCCGGACCAATTGTTGGCCTATCAGAAACATGTGGCAGATTCTGAATTGGAGAGTTGCATCATGCTAGCCGCGATGGTACCCGAGCTGTAAAAGCAACATGAGCATATGGATGCTAATACCATAGTCTTCCATCTTCATGAGTTTTCGATGAGCAAGCGAGATCTAAAAGGTTCGAAGTGTCCAAGCTCCTCTTCACCTCTAAGATGCAAGAAGGTTCATCTGTAGTGCAGTTTGTGCTAAAGATGAATGGGTAAATTGAGCGGCTGGCTACCCTCGGGTTTGTGATGGATCCTGAATTAAGTATTGACTTATTTCTGCATTGTTTGCCCAAGAGTTTCTCACAATTTGTGATGAACTACCGGATGAACAAACTTGAATCTACTATAGCATGAGGAGAAGGCGGTTCTGTTAGTTGATTTCTCAAAGAAAGGTTCTAAGAGGTAGTCAAAAGAAGAGACGAAAGGGAAGAAGAAAAATGCTAAGAAGGCAGAACTAGGACAAAAGGGAACTTGCCATCATTGCGGCAAGGAGGGCCACTGGCAAAGAAACTGTAAGATTTATCATGAATCCGTGAAGAAGAAGAAGACATCTGATGACCCATCCTCTTCAGATATCTTCGTTATTGATTAACATTCTATTTCCTTAGACACTTGGGTATTGGATACTGGGTGTGGCTCACATATATATAATGACATACAGGTGCTAAGGAATAGAAGAAGACTCGTCAGAGGGGAGTCAAATTTGCGAGTTGGCAATGGAGCAAAGGTTGCTGCGGTCACCATCGGAACTTATTTGCTGAAGCTCCCTAGTGGACTTGTCTTTGAACTGGACAATTGCTATTATGTTTCTTCTCTAATAAAGAACATTGTTTCTATTTCCTGCTTAAATAGAAATGATTAGCATTTGACGTTTAGTGACAATTAGTGTTATATAACTTTGAATGACGTATTTTATGTGACTGGAACTTTAAGCAATGGTATATATACATTGGGCGTATCTAGTGACATTTTCAATATCGAAGTGAGCAACAAGCATGCTCGAAAGGATAATCAATTAGACTCCTACATGTGGCATTGTCGTCTTGGCCATGCAAGCAAGAAATGCATGTCTGAATTACACCGATGTGGAATTCTAGAATCGTTTGAATTAGATTCATACGATACATGTGAATCATGCTTAAAAGGCAAGATGACTAAGTTACCTTTTACAGGAAAAGGTGAACGGGTGGGAGAGTTGCTAGGTCTAATACATACTGATGTATGTGGACCTATGTCATCTCAAGCTCTAGGAGGCTATAGCTACTTCATTACCTTCACCGATGATCACTCACGGTTTGGTTATGTGTTCTTGATGAAACACAAGTCTGAAGCCTTTGAGAGGTTCAAAGAATTCATAAATGAAGTAGAGAAACAACATGACAAGAGTATTAAAATACTTCGATCGGATTGAGGTGGTGAATACTTAAGTCAAGTGTTTCTAGATTATCTATGAGACAATGGTATATTGTCTCAATGGACTCCGCCATATACACCTCAGCATAATGGTGTATCTGAGAGGCATAACCGGACCTTGTGGACATGGTCACGTCGATGATGAATCATGCGAATCTTCCCAAGTCCTTTTGGGGCTATGCACTTCAGACAACTGTTTACTTGCTAAACAGAATGTCAACCAAGTTAGTCTCTACTACTCCATATGAGATATGGAATAGTAAGAAACCTCATGTATCTTACTTGAAGATATGGAGTTGTCCTGCTTATGTGAAGCGGACTGTATCAGACAAATTGGATGCTAAGTCTAATAAATGTCTATTTATTGGATACCCTAAGGAAACAAGGGGTTACCAATTCTATCATCCTGTGGAACAAAAGGTGTTTGTTACAAGACATGCTGTGTTTCTAGAGAAGGAGTTTCTCTTGCAAGAAAATAGTGGGAGTTTCGTTGAGCTTGAGGAGGCTCGAGAGACTACAATAGACATTGATGAAATACCTGGTGAAGTACCACAACCGATAACTCATAGTGATGAGCCATCGGCTGGACCTATTATGACACAACATCTTCGTAGATCTTGTTGAACACGCAACATTCCTGAGAGATATGGATTTCTCATAAGTGAATCGAATGACGTGTTACTTATTGATGATGAGGAGCCTACCAGTTATGAAGTAGTTCTGAAAAGTTCAGAAAGTGATAAATGGCTTAATGCCATGAAGTCGAAAATGGATTCCATGTATGAAAATCAAGTTTGGAACTTGGTTGACCTACCTAAAGGCATAAAGCCTATAGGGTGAAAGTGGGTTTTCAAGAAGAAGACCGACATGGATGGTAATGCGATTACCCATATGGCTAGACTAGTGGCGAAAGGATATCGTCAAAAGCAAGGTGTTGATTATGACAAGAGCTATTCACCTGTTGTTATGCTTAAATCCATTTGGATGCTCCTGGCCATAGCGGCTCATTATGATTATGAGATATGACTGATGGATGTGAAAACAACTTTCCTTAATGAAAACCTACTCGAGGACATGTATATGATACAACTTGAGGGTTTCACATCGATTGATAAAACCAAGGTATGCAAACTACGACGGTCCATATATGGACTGAAGCAAGCATTCAGGAGTTGGAATATCCGTTTTGATGAGATAATCAAAAAGTTTGATTTCTCATAAAATTCAGACGAACCTTGTGTGTACAAGAAGGTTAGTGGGAGTGCAGTCGTGTTCCTAGTATTGTATGTCGATAACACATTACTTATAGGAAATGATGTTTTTGTCTTACAGTCAGTTAAAATTTGGTTGTCCAAGACAATCTTCATGAAAGACCTGGGAGAAGCAACCTACATCCTCGGGATTAAGATAGATCGAATCTGTTCCTTGGCCTTTCGCAATCTACATATATAGACCGAGTGTTAAAGAGGTTTAGCATATCGGAATCCAAGAAAGGTTTCCTTCCCATCAGGCATGGGATACACCTTTCGAAGTCTATGTGGCTGCGCACAGAAGATGAGAGGATTGTTGGTGCAGTAGGCACCTAAGTCGAACCTGAGTTTTGATTATAGCAAATGATACAAAGTTAAACTCATGTCGTTATCTCACGAGCTGAATCGAGTGTGCAAAAGATTGCTATAGCTGGAGCTGAAGGCTAGCGACACCCGGAGGAAGCCGCGGTGGTCGGGCGACACTCGAGTGACTTCGGAGGGAGCCGAAGGAATCGAGTAAAAGGCCGGAAGCAAAAGCAACACGTAAGTATCGAGGTAAGCTCGTGTGTGCGAGCGTAAGTGAGGTCGTATCCTCTTTACGGGGATTACCTTAAGTGTAGATCCGACCAAAGACATCATATAGATGGTCTAGGTCGAGATCGGACGGTCAGAGGCCGTCAAAATAATATTTTTGTTAAGCTAACTTTGCCTTGCAGCTAGCATCGATCGCACAGAGGACTCGATCGCCACAATCACCGATCGCTAAAGGTCAAGATCGATTGATTCGCCATCACCGATCGATGATGGCCATCGGTCGACTGATGGTCAAAGGATCAGCTTCGAGGAGTCAAGGTTTATCACCAAATTTCAAGGTAAGTGGTGCTCAAATATGATTGGCTAGGGTTCCTCTCGAAAAGGGGCTCAAAGGCTATAAAAGGAGGTCCTAACCTAGGGTTTTCTCATCAATTCTAAGTACTCAAAAGCCTCCACAACACTGCGACTCTTCGATAACTCTACGACAACGAAGTGCTGCCAACAACCCTAGTTTAAGTCCTATCTTTGAGTTGTTGGTTTAATCTTGTTTTGTAATTTCTTTTAATCTTGTAATTCGTTTGTTAATCGAGGCTTTCTACCATTGCATTTCATTTTAATAGAAAAGAGGGTTTGTCTCTCTATCTTGTGCTTCAAAGGTTTTTGTAATCGTAAAACTCCTACCTCCAACGAGGAGTGTGTTAGTGAATTGCCCTCCGTACACGGTCTAGGACCGTTAGGGCCTTAGAGTAGTAGCCGAAGGCTACGAACCAAGTAAATAAACTATTTGTCTCATTTAGTTTTTATTTACATTTCCGCTGCGTTTAATTGTCCACCGAACGATTTAAAAGAAAAAGTTTTTATCGCTAGTCACCCCCCCCTCTAGCGATCCGCTTCGATCCAACAAGGATTTGTATGAGCAAAATTCCCTATGCATCCGCAATAGGATCTATCATGTATGCTATGTTATGTACGAGGACCGATGTATCGTATGCTCTGAGTGTTATGTACGAGGCTCGATGTATCGTATGCTCTGAGTATTATGTACGAGGCCCGATGTATGTTATGTATGAGTCTGATCCAGGAATGGATCGTTGGGCGGCTGTTAAGACGATCATTAAGTACTTAAGAAGAATTAAGGATGTGTTGCTAATATATGGAGAAGGGGACATGGTGATACGCAGGTATATGGATGTCAGCTTCCAGAATGACTAGGATGATTCTAGGTCTCAGTCTAGGTACGTGTTCACCTTGAATGGGGGGACAGTGAGTTAGAAAAGTTCCAAATAAGATACTGCAGCGGATTCTACCACAGAGGAACAATGCATTGCAACTTTAGAAGCAGCAAAGAAAGCGGTTTGGATCAAGAAGTTCATTCATGAACATGGTGTGGTTCCAACCATTGTTGAAGCAATATCAATTTACTGTGACAACAATGGAGCAATTGCACAGGAAAAAGAGCCAAGGTCTCATCAACGATCCAAACATGTGCTTCGCCGCTATCATTTGATCAGAGAGATCATAAGTAGGAAGGAAATACAAATCGAGAAGATTCCCACTGAAAAGAACATAGCGGATCCTTTAACTAAGGCCTTACCTCAAAGTAAGTTTGAGGACCATGTTAGGACCTATGGTATTGGATACCATGGTGATTGGCATTAGGCCAAGTGAGAGTTTGTTAGTAATATATGTGAGGTGTCCTAAGGCAATCGCCTTATGTTTAAACGATTTATATGATAAATGAAGATTCACTATTTGAGTATACATATTTTCATGTATTTGATTAGATCTTAAAATCATTTACTGAATGTCCACAATACGATTCATGGCATGAGAGAATTTGTGATTGAATCACAACTAGTGAGTATCTCTACATATGTAATTGTGATGTATTGGAATTATCTCTAGTTGATGAATTGATGGATTTGGACAACATCAATTCTGTCAAGACTAGCACGAGGTATACTCCTTGGTGTATCCAAGCAGTTGTTTCTCACTGGCTGGAAATATTGTGATGCCCGAAGTTAATCATGGATGCTAGTTATGGTAACTAGTTCATTGGTGTGACCAGCTATAAGACTTCATATGGTTCTCTGCATATATGGATATGTCAATGAAGTTCTTACTGCAACTTAACTATGATGTTCCTTTGACTTGAGGTATTCAAGTCATCTTAGTCATGAAGACTTATGCACTTCTTAAGCAAGCATCTCTGAGGAGATGTGGACTCGGGATGATTAGGTATAAGTCAAAATGCCCGAAGGTGTTTGAATAGCCTATAAAAGATTCACCACTCCTTGCGAGGAGATGTATACACATGACCTCTCGTCGGATTGTTACTAAAGTCTCTGGACAAAGCATTACATGTTTAGAGTAAGGTACTCTTGGATACATGTGCAGTAACTAGAATCCGTAGGATGAGGAAATGATACTTGGGTTAGGTGTGATGTAGTCAGCTTGGTGAGTTCTGACACAATAGACCATGTCCTGAACCAAGTGGGTATAAGATGTGTGAAGGGAATGGGGCATGATTCATTGTAGTTGTTGAAGGGTTTCAGAAGTAGTTCTGGATCAACCATTGATTTTTCAGTTAATTAGAGATCATGATGTATTACTAGGTGCCACTCATGTTTGTTCTATAATTAATGGTTAATTATAGACGGCCAACATAAACCAAGAACCTATTTGGTCACACGCACAACGAGCGTAATTTGAAAGATTTAAAACGAGCTTGAGAATGAGATTCTTAGATCGAGAGAAACCAGGTTTGGTTGGACCAAAGGAGCGAGCATGAAATTGTTTCAGTAGCAATGGAAGCATGGATGTGCCGAGTCTTATGAAGACATGATGGATGAACTAAATTGGATCGGTTCTAATCCAATGGTGGAGAATAAACCAAAGAGGTTTGGTTTGTTTTAAACGAATGAACCAAAGTTGGTTCGGTTTGTTTTAAAATAAAATAGGCCAACTTGGTTTGGTTTATTTTAACTTAAGTTATTGGAGCAGGTTAATGGGTTTTGGTTATGAACCAATAACCCTAAGGAGAAGTTTTCTTAATGGTTAAGAAATACGCGCTCTATAAAAACACGGTTAGAGTTTTAGAGAGCCCTAACTTTATTTTGGGAAATACTCTTCCTCTCCTCTCCGTCTATTCTCCTTGCCGCCGCCTAGCCACCTTATGCCACCGTCCACCCTAGGTGTCGGCGTCAAGCTGCTGCCTGCCACTCCTCTGGCGACTCACCTTGGTTCCAGCAACCAAGGGTTGGCCGACCATCCTATTTGGCCGGCATAAAGTCCTTCACCAAGCTGTCCAATTTTTTGATAGCTTATTTTCTTCTTGTCGGAGCATCGTTTGGATGAAGTTTGGAGCTCCGACAGTGACTCCTTTGTCGCGGATTGGATTTCCGGTAATCCTCATAGGTGGAGGACCAAGGATTCGTCAATCGATTGATGAATACCTCTCCGGAGAAGCGAGTTTTGGGGACTCGATTTTGAATCTGAATTTTGATTTGGATTGTGATTTTCTTCTAGGGAATTGCTTCCTGCTTCGGTCACTCATTTATGCCGATCCTATCTACGTCCCCAGATTAAATAAATTAATCCTTGATGAAGACGGATTACCCAAGCAACCAATCCATCATCGTGTTATTCGATTCGAGTGGTCTCTTGAACAAACTTGTTGTTCAAGCAACCTAACTCTTTTCCTCGATTAGCCGTCGAATAGATGATGTTCGGATCGCCGGTTTTTGTGTTTATCTTTGGGGTCCAAGTAAATTAGCCACTTACAATTACATACAAATTGCATAGAACAAGAAAGAAACCAAAACAAGAATTATACCTCTTGTTTACCTCTTGATCTTCTATTGTATAACCTATCCTCCTCTTGAATGTTGTGTGGGCAATGATCCTCCAAGAGTTGAAGCCTCCAAGATCATGATTTTCCCTTCCTTTCTCGGTCCAAATAAAGGGAAGAAAACCAAACTCCCTTCTCCTATCTAGCACCGACCACCAAGCCAACTTGCTTGATCCTTGCCGTCGGCCAAGGTGTGAAGAAGGAGAGGACGCCGGCCAAAGGTTGAGAGAAGGGTTCCAAACCCTAACCTTGGCCGTCGGCCAAGGAGAAAGAGAAGAGAGGGTGGCACCGCCGGCAATGAGATGGGAGGAGGTGCCAGCCAATGGAGAAGAAGAGAACAAAGGACCTCTAAACCTCCTTGTGCCGCCGGCCTCTCCAAACAAACCCTAGGTTGCCGCCCAAAGAGAGAAGTAAAACCCTAGGAACACCCTTGCCACCAAAGCCTCTCACGCCAACTCAAAAACCCTAATCTCCAAAAGGATATCTCACGCCCAAACCTTGAAACCTTATTTATAGATTTCGCTCAAGACTCCTTTTAATCGTGTCCGTTGGATTTAGGCTTCATGAGGGTTTAATATTAGGCTACAATAGGGACCATGAGGAGGAGTTGGATCTTGGCCACCCAATGGATCCGACCCACATAAAATCTGATCCATTAATGATAATCCATTCCACTAGACGATTATAATTGATCTACCTCACCAACCCCCATAAATAAATATGGGCTCCATATATTAATTGTACATATGTCTCCCCGTATTTAAGATATCGAATGTCCGCGAATTAATTAATTTACTGACAATTAATTAATCAACATTTAACTCCATGAGTAGTACCACTCAACCTCATCATCATGCCGGACCAAGTCCATCTGCAGGGTTTACATGATGATTCTTATGAGCTCCTCAAGGGGAAATCATCATCCTAATACATAGGACACGGTTTCCTCCTATAATCAATGGTACACCATGTTAATAATATTATTTCCCAACTTACCGAGAGTATCGATTTAATCCATAAATCACGCCCATTAGTAAATCAAAGAAATAAATACTAAGTACATGTGCCCATTATTATATCGGGATTAATAGCATGTACACCATAATATCCGAGGTTCGAATCAATTATGCAGTCAACAATAAATTGAATCACTTCTAAGTTGGTCCTGCTCCATAACTCTATGGTCAAGACAAACCAATACCAAATTACACTACAACCATGCCAATGGTTTATCCAAAACCATCTTGGTTGTGAGCCTCTACTAATACTCTACAAAGAACTGATAACATGATCTTCCGTGTGACACCACACACCATGTTATCTACAATGTAATGTATCAGACAATATGCATAACCATAAATATGTAAACAATGATCATGTGATTCTTATTTCAAAAAATAAAGATGTTCATACAAAGAATAGACATTTCAGTATACATCTCAACAATCTCCCACTTATACTAAAGGATTATGCTATCCTCATACTGCTATATATCATATTCTCATTCCCTTAACATGCCTATCAAAAGCTCTCGCTGGAAGGGACTTAGTGAAAGGATCTGTCAGGTTATCCTCTGATGCAATCTTGACTACAGCAACTTCTCCTTGCTTTACGATCTCTCGTATCAGGTGGTACTTGCACTCTATGTGTTTACTTGCCTTATGGGCTCGTGGTTCCTTCGAGTTTGCAACTGCACCACTGTTATCACAATAAATTGTGATAGTTCTGGGCAAACCAGGAATCACATCCAAGTCCATCAAGAAGTTCCTGAGCCATATAGCTTCTTTGGCTGCCTCAGAGACTGCCACATACTCAGCTTCCATGGTGGAGTCTGTCATGCATTTCTTCTTGACACTACTCCATACAATGGCTCCACCTCCCAAAGTAAACATAAAACCCGAGGTAGATTTATTGTTTTCCCTATCTAATTGGAAGTCAGAATTTATGTAACCCACAGAGAGTAATTGATCTGTTTGGTATACCCGTATATAATCCCTAGTCCTTCTCAGGTACTTCAATTTATACTTTACCGCAGTCCAATGTCCCTGCCCTGGATTACTCTGATATCTACTAACCATGCCCTCGGCAAAGTAGATATCCGACCTCGTACATAACATAGCATACATGAGGCTTCCTATCGCCGAAGTATAAGGAACCACCTTCATCTCCTCTATCTCCTTTGATGTTCTAGGACACATCTCTTTAGATAAAGGTACTCCATGCCTAAAAGGTAGAAAACTTTTCTTGGAGTTCTGCATACTAAAATGAGCCAAAATAGTATCTATGTATGAAGCATGAGATAAGCACAACATCCTTTTCCTGTGATCCCTTATAACCTTGATCCCATGGATGTGTCCCACTTCTCCCAAGCCCTTCATATCAAACTGTTTGGACAACCATACCCTTAAGTCTGATAATACTTTGACATTGTTGCCAATTAACAAAATGTCATCTACGTAAAGTACAAGAAATACCACTACATTTTTGTCATATCTCTTGTATACACAAGACTCATCCGGACTTTGAATAAATCCATATGACTGGATTACCTCATCAAAGCGGGTGTTCCAAGATCTCGAAGCTTGCTTCAATCCATAAATGGACCGATTAAGCTTACACACAAGATGCTCTTTGTCCTTTGCAATGAATCCCTCTATTTGCTCCAAATAGATGCTTTCCTCAAAACTTTAAATAAGGAAAGTTATCTTGATATCCATCTGCCACACCTCATAATCCATATGAACAACAATAGACAAGAGAATCAGGATAGACTTTGTTAGTGAAAGCCCTAGAGTGAATCATGTGATGATTGTTGTATGGACTTTATTGTATCATATTCCTATTTATAAAGGCATGGTTATTATATTTAATTGTATTGGTGCCAAATAACTAAATATAATAATATCCTTGAGTAGTAGGTTCTTATCTATATCAATCGATGTGTTGAATCGATAATGAGATGATATAGAGAACACTACTCTTAATCATTCCTAGTCAAGTATTAACATTCATGGACAATGTTAATGCGTAGAGACTAGCATGTAGGTTAACACGATGACTTGATCTCACAAGTCATGGATATGAGATATCAAGTTGACACATGGGTATGCATTGGAGAATATATACTGAATGATCTACCATGAGAAAGTATCATGGATCATTATATGAGTGACATATACTTTCTCATGTGGCTATTAGTATGACTATTAGTCCTTAGACCTGAAGTCACCATGGTTCCCAACATAAAGAGTTGCATACTTTGGCTTCGTCAAACATCACCCGTAAATGGGTGGACTATAAAGGTGATTACTGGGTATGTGAAAAATAATGCGAAGGGATGTGAGTGATGTAGATGGTATCTATCCCTCCTATATGACGAGGGTGACATCGATATTCTTGATAGAGTGAGACCACGAAGTGCATGGCCATGCCCAAATGAGTCAATATGAGATATTGAGCTCATTTGATTAGAGTGAGTCTACTTGGAGTTCAAGATATAGATTGTACCGAGGATGACACGGTCTATGCCTCAATTGGTCAATCTAGATGTCAAGGATAGAGGAAAATTGTCACATATTGTGAGAGTCACAATAAGTAGTCACAAAGGTGATGTTGGAGCTCAACATTCTTGTAACTTGGGTAGCAACGATGTGTTGCTAGATACTGCTCATTGTTTATGTTCCTAAATCAGTTTAGGGACATTGCCAACGTTACAAGAACCTATAGGGTCACACAAAAAGGGAAATTAGATGGAGATTAGGTTCATATGATGAACCATGAGGATTAGGTTCATTGGATGAACCAAATTCGATTAAGAGTAATCAAAATTAGACTAATTGAGTTGGACTCAATTTGATTCAAGTGTTGAATAAGTCTAATTTAGATTTGATTCATCAAATCAATTTAAATTAATGAATATAGATTCATTAAATTAAATTGACTTGAATCAAATAGTTGGATTTGATCAACCATGGGAGATAAGAGGTCAAGTTTGACTTGACTTTAGAGGGAAGATGAAAGGTTAAGTTTGACTTGACCAAATGTCATGTCATGATAATGACTTGGCATGGCCGGCCAATGATGATGTTTCACATCATTATTGACTTATCATGTGGTGCCACCTCATGAGGGAGACCAAGAGCCATTGGCTCTTGGAGTTACATGCATGCATGTAACCACCCAAGAGAAAGTGGTCGGCCACTCCATTAGATGAGAATTGATTTGGTGAGTTACTCCAACTTCATCTTCTTCCTTGGATCATCCTCTCAAGCTCCCCTCTCCTCCTTGGGCAAACCATCCTAAGGGTTCTAGGACACTCAAGGTTGTGTTTTCTCCACCTATTGCTTGTGTGGATACCAATAGAGGAGTGTACACTTGACACTCTAGAGTTCCAGCAATATATTTGGACGAGCGGGATTTGCGAAGGGTGTCGCATCGAGGGTAACACTCTCAACTTCTAGATCTAAGGTAGATCTAGGTTTACACAGCACATACATGTTTTTATTTTAATATATCTTCGCACGGATCCGCGGTCAGATTCGGGTTTCAACGCAAAAGTAGTTTTGCTCGGAAGTCCAATGGGTATCGAGCCACGCGAAGCATGTATGTGTTTCATTTTTGTAGTTTTTGTATTAGATATAACAATTAAAGATTTTTATGTTTCTGTAAATTTCCTATTTTTATCGAATTTTTTGGTATTTTTCTCAAAGAGTCAAAGCAACGAGTGTTGGGACACTTGTAGGCTTCAACCATCGAGAAAAACTCTTCGAAACGGCGAGTTCTCGCTTTAGGTTTTTGGGACAGTGACTTAAGTCGCTGTAAGATCGTAATAGGGACAATCACAAAGTTTATTTTGCGAGTAGGGGAGCTTCCCCTAACCCTGAAAGGGGCCTTGTCCCGCGATCGCACCCGGAAACTGCTTAGCGGGACCGTTACGGAGAGGTGACTCATAAAATTAAAAAAAAAATAAGAAAAATTATATAAATTGTCTGTAAAAATACATAATTTAGAATTATGTATAATTCTGTGATTGTCATGGCCCAAGAACCCCAATTTGATTGGACGTTAATGTGTTGTAATTCATAATACGGCCTGCGTGCCGTTTTTATGATTGTGTGTGTTGTATAGTGTAGGTGACCTGCACGTCGTGCCTCTTCTTTTGTAATTCTAGTTGTAAATAGTTTTAGACTCGAATGTAACTAGAGTTTCATATTTGCAATGTACGAAATGGAGCGGTGGAAAATCCACTTGTAGACGAAGTTACGAGAAGGGTGTCGACGACACATGGCGGTCAAAGGAAGCGCTTGGAGAAGTCACTAGACCTAGGTTGACCGTCCGATCTTCTCATTGGCTTGAGAAGATCGTAGTAGGGCCATGACCACATCACAGTTATTTCATAATACGGCCTGCGTGCCATTTTTGTGATTGTGCATGTTATATAGTGTAGGCGACCTGCGCGTCGTGCCTCTTCTTTTGTAATTCTAGTTGTAAATAGTTTTAGACTCGAATGTAACTCGAGTTTCATATTTGTAATGCACAAAATGGATCGGTGGAAAATCCACTTGTAGACGAAGTTACGAGAAGGGTGCCGACGACACATGGCGGTCAAAGGAAGTGCTTGGAGAAGTCGCTAGCCCTAGGTTGACCGTCCGATCTTCTCATTGGCTTGAGAAGATCGTAGTAGGGTCATGACCACATCACAGTTAATTATATATATATATATATATATTTGATTTTGCATGTATGTATGTGATGCATGCTAGTAGAATGATGCTTGTATGTATATGATGCATGCTAGAATATTTTTCTTGTATGTATATGATGCATGATAGAATAATGCTTGTATGTATGTGATGCAAGCTAATATAGGATAATAAAGGCCTTAATGTGTATTTGATACACATTATGATTAGATTAGATCTTAATCGAATCAACTAGTAAATGCCTACCAATTCCTTGATACCCATCACTACCTCGATCATTTGTAGTTGTTAAATCTGCCAAAGCAGAGCAACGCATATTATCTTGGTAGGGTGCGGAGGGACAATCTTGGTCCCGCCTATCACGGCTTGGGTTAGAGTAAGCTCAATTAGATTGAGTAAAACTAGTTAACTCTATTGGATCCAGTAGAACTATAGGCATATTCCAACTTTTGGAAAGATAGGATAAGATCGCATTTACACTAAATCTTGGGCGATTTAGCCAAAGGTAACTCAAGGTCTTTTGTAAATGTGGGTCTTGATCCTATAAACAAGAGTTACATAGAGATGTAATTGGTAATGTGTTACCCATCGATCGTATTAAGTCTTGGGCGATTTTGCCAAAGCTAACTCAAGGCTTAGTATGATGTGGATCTTATCCCGCAAGAATTATAGCTAGTTTATATGAATCTAGTAATGTGGTTTGACCACATCCATAACTCGATTCTATAAAATTCCTATAATTTAGTGGGAGCATCATTTGATTAAAGGACTAATTAAATGATAAAAGGAATATGATATTAATTCTCTGCATTGTATGTTGTAGATTACTATGTCGACAAACACGAACACTCTCTCTCTGTGTTCTGTCCTTGAGAAGGACAAGCTCAATTGAACAAATTTCCTGGACTGGTATAGGAACCTGAGAATCGTTCTCACCCAAGAAAAGAAATTGTACGTCCTGGAGCAGCCCATTCCCGAGGCACCTCCTGCCACTGCCTCGCGAGCTGACAAAGATGCTTACAAGAAGCATCAAGATAATGCATTAGATGTGTCATGTCTAATGCTCGCGACCATGAACTCTGAGCTTCAGAAGCAACACGAGTTCATGAATGCTTATGATATAATTAAACATCTTCTTCAACTATATCAAGGACAAGCAAGGCACGAGAGATATGAAGTCTCTAAGGCATTGTTTGGTTCCAAAATGCAAGATGGGACTCCCGTAGGTGCATATGTACTCAAGATGATTGGGTACGTAGAAAACCTATAGAGATTAGGATTTCCCCTTGGCCACGAGCTGGCCACTGACTTGATCTTGCACTCTTTGCCGCAAAGCTACAATCAATTTGTCATGAATTACAACATGAATGAAATTGATAAGCCACTGCCTGAGATGCTCAGCATGTTGAGAACTACTGAGCTCAACCTTAAGAAGGGAAAATCTGACGCCATTTTGATGGTGCAAAAGAAGAAAGGCAAGGGCAAGCCTAAAGGTAAGGGAAAGTCCCAAGCCAAGGGCAAAGGCAAGGAACTGGAACCCAAAGGAGGGGTGGCCAAGGAAGGGGCTTGCTTCCACTGCAAAGAAGCTGGACATTGGAAGCGTAACTGCAAGGCATACCTGGAAGATCTTAAGAAGAAGAGAAGTGAGACTTCTACTTCATGTATAAATTTTATAGAAGTCAACCTATCTATTTCTTCATCATGGGTATTAGATACCGGATGTTCATCTCACATTTGTACCAATGTGCAAGCGCTGAGAAATAGCAGGGCATTGACAAAGGGCGAGGTGGACCTACGAGTAGGCAATGGAGCAAGGGTTGCTGCTGTTACTGTAGGAACTTATGATCTATCTCTGCCCTCTGGGCTTATACTAGAATTAGATGAATGTTGTAATGCGCCTACCTTAACTAAGAACATCATTTCAGTTTTTTGTTTGGATAAGAAAGGATTTACATTTATAATAAAGAACAAATGTTGTTTAGTTTATTTAAATGATATGTTCTATTGTAGTGCACCTCTAATGAACGGACTCTATTTTCTATACTTAGAGAGCCCTATCTATAACATAAGTACCAAAAGGTTCAAGACAAATGAGTTAAACCAAACCTCTCTCTGGCATTGTCGCTTAGCTCAGCTCTATAAGGATGGGCTGCGAGACTCATTTGATTTTGAATCATATGAGACATGTGAGTCTTGCCTTTTAGGCAAGATGACCAAGACTCCCTTTAGTGGGCACAGCGAAAGAGCAATGGACTTGTTAGGACTTATACATAGTGATGTATGTGGCCCTTTCAATGTTGCTGCTAGAGGTGGTTACAGGTACTTTATTAAATTTACTGATGACTTTAGTAGATATAGTTATGTGTATCTCATGACACATAAATCAGAATCCTTTGGAAAGTTCAAAGAATTCAAGAATGAAGTACAAAACCAGCTTGGCAAGAGTATTAAGATACATCGATCAGATCGAGGTGGTGAATACCTTAGCCATGAGTTTCCTGACTATCTAGCTGAGTGTGGTATTCTATCCCAACTCACTCCTCTTTGAACACCACAGTAGAATGGTGTATCTGAAAGGAGGAATCATACCCTATTAGATATGGTACGATCTATGATGAGTCACACAGATCTTCCTATATCCTTTTAGGAATATGCTCTAGACACAGTAGCCTTTATCCTTAACCGTGTACCATCCAAGGTTATGATAAAGATACCATATATGATATGGACAGGGAGAAATCCCAAGATGTCTTTCATGAGGATTTGGGGTTGTGAGGATTATGTTCGACGTCAAGACTCAGACAAACTGGGACCCAAATCCGATAGGTGCTATTTTGTTGGATATCCCAAGGATACAAAGGGATATTACTTCTACATTCCCAGTTAGCACAAACTGTTTGTAGCAATGACTGGGGTTTTTCTAGAAAGGGATTTTGTTTCTAGAAAAACTAGTGGGAGTACGTTCAATCTTGAAGAAATTCAAGATAAGGACCATAGCACTAAGGCCTTGATAGAGGTTGAACTGGAACCACAAAGTGTTGTGGGTGATGAGGTTGTTGCACAAAGGGTTCTGGAACAACCACCTGTTCAGGTAGACCTACCTCTTCGCAGGTTTGATAGGGTACGTCGTCATCCTAAGAGATACTCATTTCTCTTGTCTGACCATGATGACGTTATGCTCATTGAGAATGAGCCTACCTCCTATAAGGAAGCTGTGATGAGCCCATATTCTGAGAAATGGCTAGAGGCCATGAGATCCGAGATGGAATCCATGTACACCAACCAAGTATGGACTTTGGTTGATCCACCTGAAGGGGTTAGACACATTGGGTGTAAGTGGGTCTTTAGAAGAAAGACTGACATGGATGGACTTACGCATACCTATAAGGGTCGATTGGTGGCTAAAGGTTTCAAGCAAATTCATGGTATTGACTATTATGAAACCTTTTCTCCAGTGGCGATGTTTAAGTCCATTCGGATCTTGCTTGCTATTGCAGCATACCACGATTATGAGATCTGGCAGATGGATGTCAAAACCGCATTTCTGAATGGAAACTTACTCAAGGATGTGTACATGACACAACCTGAGGGTTTTGAAGATCCACAACATACTGGGAAAGTATGCAAGCTACAAAGGTCCATTTATGGGCTAAAACAAGCCTCTCGGAGCTGGAATCTTCGATTTGATGATGCGATCAAACAGTTTGGTTTCATCAAGAATGAAGATAAAACCTGTGTCTACAAGAGGGTTAATGGGAACACAGTTGTCTTCCTTGTATTGTATGTGAATGACATAATACTCATTGGGAATGACATCCCTTCGCTACAGTCTGTGAAGACTTGGTTGGGGACGTGCTTCTCAATGAAGGACTTAGGTGAAGCAACCTGTATTCTAGGCATCAAGATCTATAGAGATAGATCTAAGAGATTGCTTGGCCTAAGTCAGAGTACATATATTGGCACGGTATTACTACTGTTTGCCATGCAGAATTCCAAGAAGGGACTTCTGTCGATGTCACATGGTGTGAGTCTTTCGAAGACTAAAATCCCTCTTCTAGAGAGGAGAGAGGCCGCATTGATAAGATTTCTTATGCATCAGCTATAGGACCTATCATGTACGCCATGCTGTGTACTCGTCCTGATGTCTCGTATGGTTTGAGCATGACGAGTAGATACTAGTCAGATCCAGGTGAGCATCACTGGATAGCAGTCAAGAATATTCTTAAGTACTTGAGAAGGATTAAAGAATATTTCTTGATATTTGGAGGCGATGAGGAGCTAGCTGTAAAGGGTTACAGCGATGCCAGCTCCTAAACTGACCAGGATAATTATAGATCGCAGTTAGGGTTCGTGTTTTGCTTGAATGGTGGCGCTGTGAGCTGGAAGAGTTCGAAGCAGGACACAGTTGCTGATTCTACAATAGAAGGCCAGTATAATGCTGCATCTGAGGCAGCAAAGGAGGCAGTTTGGATCCGCAATTTCATTACTGAGCTTGGGATGGTTACTAGCATAGCAGATCCCATAGAGCTTTATTGTGACAACAATGGACCGATTGCATAGGCTAAGGAACCTCGCTCACACCACCAGATCAAACACATACTATGGCGCTTCCATCTCATTCGAGAGATTATCGATAGAGAATATGTGAAGATTTGCAGAATACCCACAGAGGCTAACATTGCAGATCCCTTGACAAAGGGTTCGGCACAGAAAAAGCATGATGGTCACACTAGGTCATTGGGTATTAGATACTACGGTGATTGACACTAATGCTAGTGGGAGATTATTAGTGAAAGCCCTAGAGTCAATCATGTGATGATTGTTGTATGGATTTTATTGTATCATATTCCTATTTAAAAAGGCATGGTTATTATATTTACTTGTATTGGTGCCAAATAACTAAATATAATAATGTCCTTGAGTAGTAGGTTCTTATCTATATCAATCGATTGGTTGAATCGATAATGAGATGATATAGAGAACACTACTCTTAATCATTCCTAGTCAAGTATAAACATTCAGGGACAATGTTAATGCGTAGAGACTAGCATGTAGGTCAACACGATGACTTGAACTCACAAGTCATGGACATGAGATATCAAGTAGACCCATGGGTATCCATTGGAGAATGTATACTGAATGACCCGCCATGAGAAAGTATCATGGATCGTTATATGAGTGTCATATACTTTCTCATGTGGCTATTAGTATGACTATTAGTCCTTAGACCTGAAGTCACCATGGTTCCCTACATAAGGAGTTGCATACTTTGGCTCCATCAAACGTCACCCATAAATGGGTGGACTATAAAGGCGATTACTAGGTATGTGGCAAATTATGCGGAGGGATGTAAGTGATGTAGATGGGATCTATCCCTCCTATATGACGGGGGTGACATCGATATTCTTGATAGAGTGAGACCACGAAGTGCATGGCCATGCCCAAATGAGTCAATATGAGATATTGAGCTCATTTGATTAGAGTGAGTCTACTTGGAGTTCAAGATATAGATTGTACCGAGGATGACACGGTCTATGCCTCAATTGGTCAATCTAGATGTCAAGGATAGAAGGATATTGTCACATATTGTGAGAGTCACAATTAGTTGTCACAAAGGTGATGTTGGAGCTCAACATCCTTGTAACTTGGGTAGCAATGATGTGTTGCTAGATACCGCTCATTGCTTATGTTCCT
The DNA here is from genome assembly GCA_025175895.1 of Wurfbainia villosa. Taxonomy (NCBI): domain Eukaryota; kingdom Viridiplantae; phylum Streptophyta; class Magnoliopsida; order Zingiberales; family Zingiberaceae; genus Wurfbainia; species Wurfbainia villosa. The sequence goes on from CM045995.1 coordinate 34,329,060, forward strand.
AAATCGGTTTAGAGACATTGCCAACGTTACAAGAACCTTAGGGTCACACACAAAGGGAAATTAGATGGAGATTAGGTTCATATGCTTCTTCCTTGGATCATCCTCTCAAGCTCCCCTCTCCTCCTTGGCCAAACCATCCTAAGGGTGCTAGTGTTGGAATGTATACTGAAAGCCTAGCTCTTTTTGTATGAACATTTTATTTTGGAATAAGAATCACATGATCATTGTTTGCACTTTATATATTTATTATATGTGTGTGCATATTGTCTAATATTTTACATTGTAGATAACATGGTGCTTGGTGTGGCACAGAAGATCATGTTATCAGTCCCTTGTAAAATATAAGTAGAGGCTCACAACCAAGATGGTTTTGGACAAACCATTGGCATAGTTGTAGTGTAGCTTGGTATTGTTTTGTCTTGAACATAAAGTTACACTAGTACACTTAGGTGTATTGAGCAGGACCGACATAGAGGTGATTCAGTTAATTACTGACTACATAATTGAATTGGACCTCGGATATTATGGTGTACATGCTCTTAATCCCGATATAATAATGGGCACATGTACTTAGTATTTATTTCTTTGATTTACCAGAGGGTGAGATTTAGATGGATTAAATCAAAATGCCCGGTAAGTTGGGAAATGATATTATTTACATTGTGTGCCGTTGATTATAGGAGGAAACCACGTCCTATATATTAGGTTGATGATGTCCCCTTGAGGAGCTCATAAGGTTCATCATGTAAACCCAGCTGGTTGACTTAGTCAACATGATGATAAGGTTGAGTGGTACTACTCGAGGAATTAGATGTTAATTAATTGATGGTCAATAAATCAATTAATTGACGGACATTCGATATCTTAAACACGGGGAGATGAATGTACAAATAATATATGGAGCCCATATTAATTTATGGGGGTTGGTGAGGTAGTTCAATAATAATCCTCTAGTGGAATGAAACATCATTGATGGATCAAGTTTGTGTGGTTCCGATCCATCGGGTGGCCAAGATCCAACTCCTCCTTATGGTCCCTATCGTAGCCTAATATAATCCTCATGAAATCTAGATCCAAGAATGTAAAACAAAACTCTAGAACCAACGGTTGGGATTAAATCCCTAGATCCGATGGTTGGGATGAAACCCTAGAATCGACGGTTGGGATTAAATCCCTAGATCCGACGGTTGGGATGAAACCCTAGATCCGACGGTTGGGATGAAACCCTAGATCCGACGGTTGGGATAAAACCCTAGATCCGACGGTGGATATTAAATTCCTAGATCCGACAGTGGAGATTAAAGGAGGCTTAAGCCCAATTCTATAAATAGAGGGCTTTGGTTGGGCGGCAATATGAGAAGTGGTTCAATTGGAAATTAGGGTTTTGCTCATCTCAAAGTGGGCGGCAACAAACCCTAGAGGAGCTAGGGTTTTGGGCGGCAAAAATGGGTGGCAAGCTTGGTTCTCTCTAGGGTTTTGGCCGGCGCCCCTCATCCTCTTCTCATCCATTGCCGGTGCTCCTCTCTTCCTCCTCCTTTGCTCCTTGGTGGCCGGCGGTTCTCCAACTCCTTGGTGGCCGGGACTTCTACAACTTCTAGGTGGTCGGCGGCAACATTGCAACAAGTTGGCCGGCGCTAATCCATTCACTCCTTGGCAGCCAGTTACATCGAGCTCTTTTGATTGGTGGCCGGTTCTAGAAAGGAGGAGTTTTTTGTTTTGTTCTTCTCTTTGTTCACAACGAACAAGGAAGGGAAGAACGCGATCTAGAAGGCTTCTACTTGTGGAGGATCTTCGCCCACACGTCGTCCACGAGGAGGATAGGACATACGGTAGAAGATCGTAAGGTATAAAAGTTTTACAACTTTATATTCTGATCATAGTATATTCTTTTATGTGTTGATTATACAAGTGTGCATTAGTATATATTTTGTATAATCATGGACCCCAAAGACAAACACAAAAACCGGTGATCCGTCCGTCGTCTCTTCCGCGGCTAACCAACTAGAAGAGTTGTGTTGCTTGAACAACTAGTTTGTTCAAGCGATCACTCAAGTTGTTAGCACGACGACGAATTGGTTGTGCTAAGGAAACTCATCCCATCCGGATTAATTCTTTCATTAGTGAAAATTTTAATCCGGGGACATGGGAGCCAATGAGCCTCCGAAGCAACTCCCTACAAGTGGTATCAGAGTCACGGTTTCCGATTTTGTGTGTTTTGGATTCGGTTACTTTCATGCACATATCATATATTGAGTATGTCGGATAATAGTAGGATGTGCGTTGGCTAACTTTTTGGTTGCAGGCTTAAGATCCGACTATTATGGCTATTTGGTTGTATGTGATTGTTTTGTGTGTGATTGTATGTATATTATTTGAATCCTCGGGGTTGACGAGGCTAGATTAGTATTTAATTTTTGTAATTAAATATGACATTATTTAGCCGCTCAGTTTAGTTTACTTTCGATCTAGATTATTTGTACACTCCTTCGTGAAGTATAGGATCGATGGATGTAAATTAAAATGATATATCTCGGCTCGGATCTCTTTGGTGACTTGCGCACGGGAAAAGGTGGAGCGGACGAGGTGGCGACACGACGGGATGCGTATTGAAGAACAATGCCATAATAGTTGGAAAAATTATGTTTGTTTTTTTCCATATTTATTGCTGATTTGTTTTATATGCATGTTGTGTATGTTTTAAAATTTCTCAATTGCAATTTACTAAGTGGGAGAGGGATATTTTAATTAATTCCCGTGGCCTCCATTACAATTTGACGTGTGATGCAACAAACTTGCGCGTTGGTTCTGAGTGCCTTCCTCCCCATCGGATGGGTTTGTTTGCGGATCAGTAGGTCAAATAATTATTATAGGAAATTATTTAGGAGCGTGTGTACTTCCCCATCGGTAAGCCACATAATCCGAAATAATTTCCTTAGTATCGTGTAATGGTGCACACTTAGATGCAAATAAAAAGTATCCTCCCCATCGGAGTCACTGCTTTTATTTGTAGGGCTAAAGAGGAACCAACTATTAATTTTATTTGTCAAAAAGTAAGGTTGACAAGATAATAAAATTAATGGGTAAAACCTCCTCTTACAAATGTAGAATTCGTATACGTCCACACTATCGTGGCATGCGATATTCTCAGTGTTTTGAGGTGTTGGTTGATTTCGGAATTTTATTGTTTTGAGGAATCAATAATATTTGAAATCTAATATTTTGATCATTGTGATTCTTAGGTTTTTCAAATGGCTTTCAACCCACTTACTGTGATTTTAAAAGAAAATAAGCTTACTGGACCAAACTATATTGATTGGAAAAGAAATCTGGATATTGTCTTAACTGCGGAGGAGTACAAATTTGTACTCTTCGAGGTCTATCCTCCTAAGCCCTCCGATGACTCTAATGAAAAGGAGAAAGAACGTTATAAGAAATGGGTCAAGGCAGATGAGATGGCGCGGTGTTACATTTTGGCATCTATGTCAAATATGCTGCAACATCAGCATCAGGCCATAGCCACAGCTTATGACATGATGTTCAATCTCAAGGAACTTTTCGGACATCAGAGTAGGGCGGCTAGACAGGAGGCAATGAGAAACTTGATGACGACCACCATGATCGAGGGAACACCCGTTAGGGATCATGTTCTCAAGATGATGGCTCATCTTAATGAGATGGAAGTCCTCGGAGCTGAGATCGATGGGGAAACCCAGGTCGATATCATTCTCCAGTCTCTACCTAGGAGTTTTGAGCAGTTCCGCCTCAATTACAACATGAACAAGAGGTTGTATTCGTTGGAGCTTCGATGTAACTCCAAAGCGGCAGAGGGCTTTTCGTCAAAGTGCTCAAGCCATGGTCGCTCAGAAGGTTTCTTCCTCTAAACCGAAAGGTAAGAAGAAGAAGAAGCAAGGTGGAGCGAAGAAAGTGGCAGTGGGACCTCAGGCAGGAGTGAAGAAGCCGAAAGACAAGTGCTTCACTTGCAAGCAGACTAGACATTGGAAGGCGGACTGTCCTCGCCGAAAGAACAAAGGTATATCTTCTATTTTTGTTGTTGAAACATGTTTAGCGGTGTTATATACCAGTGCCTGGTACATAGATACAGGAGCCACTGATCATGTCTGCAATACATTGCAGGGGTTCCAGGAAACCCGACGACTAGCTGAGGGAGAGATTACCGTCTTCATGGGCAATGCTTCAAAGGTGGCGGCTATTGCAGTGGGAGACGTTTATTTATCATTTGATAGGAATAAAGTTTTGGTTTTGAGAAATTATCTTTATGTACTTACTTTTAGAAAGAATTTAATTTCATTTTCTAAATTGTTTATGGATGGATATTCTGTTTCTTTTAATGACAAAGTGGTTATGAAAAGGAATAGGGAGATTATCTGTTCTGCTACATTGGTTGGCAATTTATATACTCTAGAACCGAAAACTCCCACGATGCATATAGAAGTAAATAACTCATCTTCTAAATCTAATAAGAGAATAGAACCTTCGCAAATGAACCAGACATATCTTTGGCATCTAAGGCTTGGTCATATTAACCTAAGTAGAATTCAAAGGTTGATAGCTGATGGACCTTTGGGTTAAATAGTGGTGGAGGATCTCCCAACCTGCGAATCTTGCTTGGAAGGTAAAATGACCAAGAGGCCTTTCAAGGCCAAGGGGTATAGAGCCAAGGATTTGTTAGAATTGGTTCATTCTGATCTGTGCGGTTTTATGACTATCCAGGCTAGAGGTGGCTTTGAATACTTCGTCTCTTTTATAGACGATTATTCAAGGTATGGATACATTTACTTGATGCGCCGCAAGTCTGAATGCTTTGACAGGTTCAAAGAATTCAAGGCTGATGTGGAGAACCGTCAAACTAAAAGTATCAATACACTATGATCTGATCGTGGTGGCAAGTACCTCTTGGGAGAGTTTAGGAGTTACTTATCAGAGTCTGGGATTCAATCCCAATTATCCGCACCTGGCACATCCCAGCAGAATGGTGTGGCAGAGCGAAGGAACAGGACTCTTATGGAGATGGTCAGATCTATGATGAGTTACTCTGAGTTACCTAATTCTTTCTGGGGGTTTGCTCTGGAAATAGCAGCACACATTCTGAACTTGGTTCCATCTAAGTCAGTACCCTCTACTCCCACAGAGTTGTAGACTGGGCGAAAGCCTAGTCTAAGACATATTCGGATTTGGGTTAGTCCAGCACATGTGCTGAAGGGAGATGCTGGTAAGTTGGAATCTGGTACAGAAGTACGCTTGTTTGTTGGCTACCCTAAGGGAACGAAGGGTGGTTTATTCTATAGTCCTAGAGATCAGAAGGTAATCGTGAGTACGAATGCCAGATTTCTAGAGGAGGACTATGTAATGAACCACAGGCCCACGAGTAGGATTGTTCTTGAGGAGTTGACAGGGGAAGTCCCGACTTCAGTACCACCGGTACAAGAGGAGATACCACAAGTCACTGCACCGCGTGTCACAGAGCATACACAGGAGGCACCTCGTCGTAGTGGGAGGGTTGTTAGACAACCCGACAGATTCATGTTTTTGGGAGAGTCTTCGGACTTAGTCCCTGGTGAACATGAACCTGATCCCTGGACATATGATGAGGCACTCCAAGATAGAGATGCGGTATCTTGGCAAAGAGCGATGGATTCAGAGATAGAATCTATGGATTCTAATCAGGTCTGGGAGCTAGTAGAACCACCCGATGGTGTAAAAGCCATTGGATGCAAGTGGATCTACAAGAGAAAGAGAGGAGTAGACGGGAAGGTTGAGACCTTCAAAGCTAGGATTGTTGCGAAAGGGTATACTCAGAAAGAGGGTATCGATTATGAGGAGACCTTTTCGCCGGTAGCTATGCTTAAGTCTATCCGGATTCTCTTATCTATAGCTGCTCATATGGATTATGAGATTTGGAAGATGGATGTCAAGACAGCTTTCCTTAACGGAAGTCTTGAGGAGAACATCTATATGCGGCAACCAGAGGGATTCATTGCTAAAGGCAAAGAGCATCTTTTATGTAAGCTTAATCGGTCCATTTATGGATTGAAGCAAGCTTCTAGATCTTGGAACATCCGCTTTGATGAGGTAATCCAGTCATATGGATTTATTCAAAGTCCGGATGAGCCTTGTGTATTCAAAAGATGTGACAGAAACGTAGTGGTATTTCTTGTACTATACGTAGATGACATTTTGTTAGTTGGCAACAATATCAAAGTGTTATCAGACGTAAGGGTATGGTTGTCCAAACAATTTGACATGAAGGACTTGGGAGAAGTATGACACATCCTTGGGATCAAAGTAATAAGGGATCGTAAGAAAGGGATGTTGTACTTATCTCAAGCTTCATACATTGACACTATCCTTGCTCATTTTAGCATGCAGAACTCCAAGAAAGGTTTTCTACATTTTAGGCATGGAGTTCCTTTATCTAAAGAGATGTGTCCCAAAACATCAAAAGAGATAGAGGACATGAAGGCGGTTCCTTATGCTTCGGCAGTAGGAAGCCTTATGTATGCTATGCTATGTACGAGATCGGATATCTGCTTTACTGTGGGCATGGTTAGCAGATATCAGAGTAATCCTGGACAGGGACATTGGACTGCGGTAAAGTATATATTGAAGTACCTAAGAAGGACTAGGGATTATATGCTGGTTTACCGGGCAGATCAATTAGTCGCTGTGGGTTACACGGATTCGGATTTCCAATCAGATAGGGACAAGAGTAAGTCTACCTCGGGGTTTGTGTTTACTTTTGGAGGTGGAGCCATAGTATGGAGGAGTGTCATGCAGAAATGCGTGGCGGACTCTACCATGGAAGCTGAGTATGTGGCAGCCAAGGAAGTTGTATGGCTCAGGAACTTCTTGATGGACTTGGATGTGATTCCTGATTTGCCCAAAACTATCACAATTTATTGTGATAACAGTGGTGCAGTTGCAAACTCGAAGGAACCACGAGCCCATAAAACGAGTAAACACATAGAGCGAAAGTACCACCTTATACGAGAGATCGTAAAGCGAGGAGAAGTAGTTGTCGCCAAGACTGCATCAGAGGATAACCTGGCGGATCCATTCAATAAGGCCCTTCCAGCGAAAGCGTTTGATAGGCATGTGGAGGACATGGGGATAAGATGTATGGCAGTGTGATGACGGCATAGTCTTTTAGTATAAGTGGGAGATTGTTAGAATGTATACTGAAAGCCTAGCTCTTTTTCTATGAACATTTTATTTTGGAATAAGAATCACATGATCATTGTTTGCACTTTTTATATTTATTATATGTGTGTGCATATTGTCTAATATTTTACATTGTAGATAACATGGTGCTTGGTGTGGCACAGAAGATCATGTTATCAGTCCCTTGTAAAATATAAGTAGAGGCTCACAACCAAGATGGTTTTGGACAAACCATTGGCATGGTTGTAGTGTAGCTTGGTATTGTTTTGTCTTGAACATAAAGTTACACTAGTACACTTAGGTGTATTGAGCAGGACCGACATAGAGGTGATTTAATTAATTGCTGACTACATAATTGAATCGGACCTCGCATATTATGTTGTACATGCTCTTAATCCCGATATAATAATGGGCACATATACTTAGTATTTATTTCTTTGATTTACCAGATGGTGAGATTTAGATGGATTAAATCAATATGCCCGGTAAGTTGGGAAATGATATTGTTTACATGGTGTGTCGTTGATTATAGGAGGAAACCGTGTCATATATATTAGGTTGATGATGTCCCCTTGAGGAGCTCATAAGGTTCATCATGTAAACCCAGTTGGTTGACTTAGTCAACATGATGATAAGGTTGAGTGGTACTACTCGAGGAATTAAATGTTAATTAATTGATGGTCAGTAAATCAATTAATTGACGGACATTCGATATCTTAAACACGGGGAGATGAATGTACAAATAATATATGGAGCCCATATTAATTTATGGGGGTTGGTGAGGTAGTTCAATGATGATCCTCTAGTGGAATGGAACATCATTGATGGATCAAGTTTGTCTGGTTCCGATCCATCGGGTGGCCAAGATCCAACTCCTCCTTATGGTCCCTATCGTAGCCTAATATAATCCTCAAGAAATCTAGATCCAAGAATGTAAAACAAAACTCTAGAACCAACGGTTGGGATTAAATACCTAGATCCGATGGTTGGGATGAAACCCTAGAATCGACGGTTGGGATTAAATCCCTAGATCCGACGGTTGGGATGAAACCCTAGATCCGACGGTTGGGATGAAACCCTAGATCTGACGGTTGGGATGAAATCCTAGATCCGACAGTTGGGATGAAACCCTAGATCCGACGGTTGGGATAAAACCCTAGATCCGACGATGGATATTAAATTCCTAGATCCGACGGTGGAGATTAAAGGAGGCTTATGCCCAATTCTATAAATAGAGGGCATAGGTTGGGCGGCAATATGAGAAGTTGTTCAATTGGAAATTAGAGTTTTTCTCATCTCAAAGTTGGCGGCAATAAACCCTAGAGGAGCTAGGGTTTTGGGCGGCTAAAAGTGGGCGGCAAGCTTGGTTCTCCCTAGGGTTTTGGTCGGCGCCCCTCATCCTCTTCTCATCCATTGCCGGTGCTCCTCTCTTCCTCCTCCTTTGCTCCTTGGTGGCCGGCGGTTCTCAAACTCCTTGGTGGCCGAGACTTTTACAACTTCTAGGTGGCCGGCGGCAACATTGCAACAAGTTGGCCGGCCTTCATCCATTCACTCCTTGGCCGGCGGTTACATCGAGCTCTTTTGATTGGTGGCCGGTTCTAGAAAGGAGTTTTTTGTTTTGTTCTTCTCTTTGTTCGCAGTGAACAAGGAAGGGAAGAACGCGATCTAGAAGGCTTCTACTCGTGGAGGATCTTCGCCCACACGTCGTCCACGAGGAGGATAGGACATACGGTAGAAGATCGTAAGGTATAAAAGTTTTACAACTTTATATTCTGATCTTAGCATGTTCTTTTATGTGTTGATTATACAAGTGTGCATTAGTATATATTTTGTATAATCATGGACCCTGAAGACAAACACAAAAACCGGCGATCCGTCCATCGTTTCTTCCGCGGCTAACCAACTAGAAGAGTTGTGTTGCTTGAACAACTAGTTTGTTCAAGCGATCACTCAAGTTGTTAGCACGACGACGAATTGGTTGTGCTAAGGAAACTCATCCCATTCGGATTAATTCTTTCATTAGTGAAAATTTTAATTCGGGGACATGGGAGCCAATGAGCCTCCGAAGCAACTCCCTACAGCTAGCACACTCAAGGTTGTGTTTTCTCCACCTATTGCTTGTGTGGATACCAATAGAGGAGTGTACACTTGACACTCTAGAGGTCCGGCAAGCTATTTGGATGAGCAAGATTTGCGAAGGGCGTCACATCGAGGGTAACACTCTCAACTTCTATATCTAAGGTAGATCTAGGTTTACTTAGCACATACATGTTTTTATTTTAAAATATCTTCGCACGGATCCGTGGTCGGACTTCCGGGGTTTCCGCAACACAAAAAGCAGTTTTTACGGCTCGGAAAGTCCAACAGACTTAAGCATGGCTACTGGTGAAAAGGTCTCCTCATATTCGATACCCTCTTTTTGAGTATACCCTTTTGCAACAAGCCTTGCTTTGAAGGTCTCAACCTTCCGGTCTATTCCTCTCTTTCTTTGGAAGATCCTCTTGCATCCAATGGTTTTAACATCATTGAGTGGTTCTACTTGCTCCCACACCTAATATGAATCCATAGATTCTATCTCAGAATTCATCACACTTTGCCAAGATACCGCATCTTTCTCTTGGATTGCCTCGTCATATGTCCAGGGATCAGGTTCATATTCACTAAGGACCAAATCAGAAGATTCTCCCAAGAACATAAATCTATCATGATGTCTAATAACCCTCCCACTACGAGGAGGTATCACCTGTGTATCCTTTGTGACACGCGGTGCAGTCACTTGTGGTATATCCTCTTGTACCGGTGGTACTGAAATATTGACTTCCCCTCTCAATTCCTCCAGAACAATCTTGCTCATGGTCTTGTGGTTCATCACATAGTGTTCCTCTAAAAATCTGGCGTTCGTGCTATCGATCACCCTCTGATTTCTAGGACTATAGAACAAACCACCTTTCGTCCATCTAGGATAGCCTACGAACAAGCGCACTTCTGTACGAGGTTCTAACTTACGAGCATCAGCCTTCAGCACATGTGTTGGACTCTCCTAAATCCGAATATCTCATACTAGGCTTTCGCCCAGTCCACAATTTTGTGGGAGTAGATGGCACTGATTTAGATGGTACCAAGTTCAGAATATATACTGTCGTATTCAGAGCATACCCCAGAACGATTCTAGTAACTCAGAATAACTCATCATCGATCTAACCATCTCCATAAGAGTCCTATTCCTTCACTCCACTACACCATTTTGCTGGGGTGTGCCAGGTGCAGACAATTGGGATTGAATCCCAGCCTCTGATAGGTAATTCCTAAACTCTCCCAAGAGGTAAACCACCACTATTAGATCATAGTGTCTTGATACTTTTACCTTGACATTTCTCCACATCAGCCTTGAATTCTTTAAACCTATCAAAGCATTCAGACTTGCAGCGCATCAAGTAAATATATCCATATCATGAATAATCATCTATAAAAGAGACGAAATATTCAAAACCACCTCTAGCCTGGATAGACATAGGACCACACAAATCAAACAAATCAATTCCAACACATCTTTGGCTCTATACCCCTTGGCCTTAATAGATCTCTTGGTCATTTTACCTTCCAAGCAATATTCGTAGGTTGGGAAATCTTCCACCACTAATTAACCCAAAGGTCCATCAGCTATCAACCTTTGAATTCTACTTACTTTAATATGACCTAACCTTAGATGCCAAAGATACATTTTGTACATTTTCGAAGGTTCTTTTCTCTTATTAGATGAGTTATTTACTTCTATTTGCATCGTGGGAGCTTTTGGTTTAAGTGTATATAAATTTCCTACCAACGCACCAGAACAGATAATCTCCCTATTCCTTTTTATAACAACTCTATCATTAAAAGAAATAGAATATCCATCCAAAAATAATTTAGAAACCGAAATCAAATTCTTTCTAAATAAAGGTACATAAAGGAAATTTTTCAGAACCAAAGTTTTATTCCTATCAAAAGATAAATAAACATCTAACACTGCAATAGGCACCACCTTCGTAGCATCACGCAAGTAAATGTAATCTCCCCCTCAGCTAGTCGTCTGCTTTCCTGGAACCCCTGCAAAGTATTGCAGACATGATCAATGGCTCCCGTATCTACACACCAGGTGCCGGTAGATAACACCGCTAAACATATTTTAACGACTAAACCAAAGGATATACCTTTATTCTGCTTCCGGTTAGGGTAGTCCTTCTTCCAATGTCCAGTCTGCTTGCAAGTGAAGCACTTGTCTTTCAGCTTCTTCTCTCCTCCCTGAGATCCTCCTGCTACCTTTGCTCCACCTTGTTTTTTTTTCTTCTTGCCTTTCGGATTAGAAGTAGAAACCTTCTGAGCAACCATGGCCTGAGCCCGAGCACTCTGACGAAAAAGTCCCTCTACTGCCTGGAGTTCTGTCAGAAGCTCTGCTAACGAATACAAACTTTTTTTCATGTTGTAGTTCAGACGAAACTTCTCAAAAACTCCTAGGTAGAGATTGGAGAATGATATCGAACTGGGTTTCCCCATCGGTCTCAGCTCCAAGGACTTCCAGCTCATTCAAATGAGCCATCATCTTGAGAACATGATCCCTCACGGGTGTTCCCTCAACCATAGTGGTCGTCATCAAGTTCCACATGGCTTCCTGCCTAGCAGCCTAATTCTGGTATCTAAAAAGTTCCTTGAGATTGAGCATCATGTCATAAGTAGTAGGAATGGCTTGATGATGATGTTGAAATACATTTGACATAGAAGCCAAAATGTAACACCTCACCATCTCATCAGCCTTTATCCACTTCTTATAACTCTCTTTCTCCTTTTCCCCAGAATCATCCGTAGGCTTAGGAGGACACTCTTCGAGAAGTACATACTTGTACTTCTCAGCAGTCAAGACTATATCCAGATTCCTTTTCCAATCCACATAGTTAGGTTCAATAAGTTTATTTTCCTTTAGTATCACAGCAAGTGGTTTGAAAGTCATTTTTGTAAAACCTAAGAATCACATAGATCAAAACATTAGATTTTAAAAATTTATTGATTCCCCAAAAAATAAAATTTCAAAATCAACCAACACCTCAAAACACCGAGAATATCGTATGCCACGATAGTGTGGACGTATACGAATTCTACATTTGTAAGAGGAGGTTTTACCCATTAATTTTATTATCCTGTAAACCTTAATTTTTGACAAATAAAATTAATAGTTGGTTTCTCTTCGGCCCTGCAAATAAAAGCAGTGACTCTGATGGGGAGGATACTCCTATTTACATCTAAGTATTCACCATTACCCGATACTAAGGCAATTATCTCGGATTATGTGCCTTCCGATGGAAAAGTACACACGCTCCTAAATAATTTTTTATAACCATATTTGACCTAGTGATTCATAAAACAAACTCATCCAATGGGGAGGAAGGCACTCAGAGCCGACGCGCAAGTTTGTTTCCATCACATGTCAAATTGTAATGGAAGCCATGGGAATTTAAAAAAAAATATCCCTCTCCCACTTAGTAATTTAAAATGAGGAATTTTCCTAGCACACAACATGCATATCAAACAAAAAACAATAAATATGAAAAATATTTTCCAACTATTATGGCTTTTGTTTTCCAATATGTCTCCTGTAGTGTCGCCATCTCGTCCGCTCCTCCCTACGCCATGTACAAGCCATCCGAAGATCCGAGCCAAGAAAAATTATTTTAATTTACATCCATCGATCCTTTACTCCACAAAGGAGTGTACATGAAATCTAGATCGAAAGTAAACTAAAATAAAAGAGTGGGTAAACAATGTCATACTTAATTACAAAAATTAAATACTAGCCTCGTCAACCACGAAGATTCAAATAATATTACAAATGCACACATCCAATCACATACACACACATATGGCCATAATAGTTGGATCTTATGCCTGCAACCAACAAGTTAGCCTATGCACATCCTACTATTATCGCGCACATATAATATATGATAAGTGCATAAAATTAACTGATTCCTAAACACACAAAATCAGAAACCGTGGCTCTGATAAGACTTGTAGGGAATTGCTTCCTTCTTCAGTCGCTCATGCATGGCGATCCTATCTACATCCCGAGATTAAAAAAATTAATCCTTGACGAAGACGAATTACCCAAGCAACCGATCCATCATCGTGGTGTTCGATTCAAGTGCTCTCTTGAACAAACTTGTTGTTCAAGCAACCTAACTCTTTGCCTCGATTAGTCGCAGAATAGATGATGTACGGATCACCGATTTTTGTATTTATCTTCAGGTTCCAAGTAAATTAGCTACATACAAATTGCATAGAACAAGAAAGAAACCAAAACAAGAATTATACCTCTTGTTTACCTCTTGATCTTCTATTGTATGACCTATCCTCCTCTTGAACATTGTGTGGGCAACGATCCTCCAAGAGTAGAAGCCTCCTAGATCGCGTTCTTCCCTTCCTTGCTCGCTCCGAACAAAGGGAAGAAAACCAAACTCCCTTCTTCTCCTATCTAGTGCCAACCACCAAGCCAACTTGTTTGATCCTTTCCGCCGGCCAAGGAGAGAAAGAAGGAGAGGACGCTGGCCAAAGGATGAGAGAAGGGTTCCAAACCCCAACCTTTGCCGCTGGCCAAGGAGAAAGAGAAGAGAGGGTGGCATTGCCGGTAATGAGATGGGAGGAGGTGTCGGCCAATGGAGAAGAAGAGAACAAAAGACCTCTAAACCTCATTGTGTCACCGGCCTCTCCAAGCAAACCCAAGGTTGCCACCCAAAGAGAGAAGCAAAACCCTAGGAACACCCTTGCCGCCCAAGCCTCTCACGCCAACTCGAAAATCCTAATCTCCAAAAGGATATCTCATGCCCAAACCTTGAAACCTTATTTATAGATTTCGCTCAAGCCACTTTTTAATCATGTCCGTTGGATCTAGGCTTCATGAGGGTTTTAATATTAGGCTACAATAGGGACTGAGGAGGAGTTGGATCTTGGCCACCCAATGGATCTGACCCACATAAAATCCGATCCATTAATGATAATCCATTCCACTAGACGATTATCATTGATTTACCTCACCAACCCCCATAAATAAATATGGGCTCCATATATTAATTGTACAAATATCTCTCCGTATTTAAGATATCGAATATCCGTGAATTAATTAATTTATTGACAATTAATTAATCAACATCTAACTCCATGAGTAGTACCACTCAACCTCATCATCATGTCGGACCAAGTCCACCTGCAGGGTTTACATGATGATCCTTATGAGCTCCTCAAGGAAACATCCTCATCCTAATACATAGGACACAGTTTCCTCCTTTAATCAACGACACACCATATAAATATTATTATTTCCCGACTTACCGAGCCTATCGATTTAATCCATAAATCTCTCCCATTTGTAAATCAAAGAAATAAATACTAAGTACATGTGTATGTTATTATATCAAGATTAAGAGCATGTAGACCATAATATCCGAGATCCGATTCAATTATGTAGTCAGTAATAAATTGAATCACCTCTAAGTTGGTCCTGCTCAATACACACAAAGTGTACTAGTGTAATGCTATGGTCAAGACAAACCAATACCAAATTACACTACTATCATGCCAATGGATCGACCAAAACCATCTCGGTTGTGAGCCTCTACTTATACTCTACAAGGAATTAATAACATGATCTTCCGTGTGACACTACACACCATGTTATCTACAATGTAATGTATCAAACAATATGCATAACTATAAATATGTAAACAATGATCATGTGATTCTTATTTCAAAAAATAAAGATGTTCATACAAAGAATAGACTTTTTAGTATACATCCCAACACTTCTCTCGATCATATCGTCTTCGACACGAGGCTAGTGACTCCTATGAAGATGAGACTTGTAGCTTGGCGAAGCTATCCCGATGGTACTCGGCATGGATACGGATAGAGGCAATTCTAGCGAGAGTTGCTCCGGTTGATGTCATTTCCATTGCACGTGATACGTCAGGTATAACTAGTATTATTTCCTTTTATTGCAAAATTTGAAACTGCGATTATGTGTACACATTTGTGCTAAGCATGTGTGTGATGTGTGTGTTGTAATAAATTAGATTTATTGCCTTTTAATTCGTCCATTGTGCACATGTTTATGAAACATGTTCGAACACACACTTGCTGCAGTGCCGAAAACCCAACAGACACATGGGAGAGTCTGATGAGGAGAAGCGAGACAACATTATGAGAGAACGATGACGATGTTTCCACTTGTATCATAGGCTGGCCAGTAAACAAAAGCAACCAGTAGTAATCATCGTGTTGCCGAGGCAACAATGTCACACAAAAAAATGGCATCGACCGCGATCTACGTTAACCAGGAAGCTGTGACTGCAACAGAGGAAGAAGAAAACAATCCCAAGGGGAGCAAATCACCAGCAATGCAGGCGACGACTGAGTGCGGCAGTGATCGGGCCATGGAAGAAGATGATGGCAAGCACAACCATCGGATTAGCACACAAGCAAAAAGGCAGCCAATATATGAGAGAAAGCAACCGACGATCTCCAAGTTGCTCCGGTAGCACGCGATGAAGGGTGGAGAAAAGATTTATTGTGTCATGTGGAGAAGTGATGGTCAGTGGATGGCTGGCTCAGCGCTGGCGATGGGAGGCGACACCAATTGGGCATGGCGATGGGGCGGTAGTGTGAGCTCAGGGTGAAGATTTTCGATGATGAAGCGACGGCGACGAGCGGATGAGAAGAGGTGCCGACGGAGAGCACGGGGAAGAGAAATAGTGAAATCGGAGAAATAGGAATCGGGGAAAGTGGCGGAAGTAATGGGAAATAAAGACCTAGGTTTTTTTATTTATATCTTAGTTTAATTAAACCAATTATCTTCCCTAAACAGGGCCTTTAGAAGCCAATTTGATCTTTCACCAAGAAATTCCATAAGAATTCCATTTAAATCCAGAAAGTTTTTTAAAAATTCTATAACATAATTTCTTAATTAACTAATGCTATTTTTTATTATTTTATTTTTTTTGATATCTTAATTTCTCCCCCACTAATATAAATTTGGTCCCCAAATTTCCTACCCAAGTATTATGAATAAGCATTGTCATGCTGAATAATTCAAGTACTTCGAGGAGAGTTAGGCACCTCAGGTGATGATAAAGATCCCCATTACCTACATGGTCGATGCATATGAACTCTCCTAATCCTATCTGGAAACTACAAGGTGGAGGCAAAACTCTGCAAATCTTGTAACTTTGTATTGTATTCAATCACCGATTGAATGATCATCCTGCTTGAGGCTCAAAAATTTCCTGTTGACAAGACACTCAACATGAATTAGGGAAATACCCTCTCTCTACATCAATACAAGTTAAGCATTCGATAGTGTCATCATGGTTATCCAACCAGGTTCAAGCAACTCAACGGTCAAAATACCCATGAAACACGGTAACCTAAGCCATTAATATCTGTGTTAACAATGGTATACACATCTTCACCATTACCTCATGGTTAATGGTCCGACTAGCAAAGTTAGTGGAAATCTCTGAGACTATAACCTTTGATCTCCAATAAAGGGTATCTATCTAACCTCTTCTTTCTGACTCGGTATCAGTTGGCTCTCCAAGGTAATTCACCACTTCGAAAGTAGGTTCATGTCTAATGAACTAAACATGTCGTTTCCGTGGTCAACCCACACCACAACTATGAATAGTAACAAACACTCTACATGACATTTCATGTTATAAACACCGAAGCGCCTTATCCCAAGTGGTAAGCATGGAGGTACATGTTGCAGGAGGTGCCGGGTTTGAGCCCTCCTCAGCGACAATTCACCAGTAGGTGCTTTTGACTGAGATACTGGGCCGGTCCAGCATTGCTCTTATGAACATCGTGGTATCGTGCCTCCAAAAATCCCTTCGGGGGTTTTTGATGAGGGGCCGCTTCGATGGTGGGGCTAGTCACATTAAAAAGTTTATCACCACAGTTTTCACCCCCAGGGCAACGACGTGTCGATAAGAGCTTGGGTTGTCACTGCGGCAGCCATGGTTCGATCCCTACCGACCAAAGTTTGCGGAGGAGATTTCGCCGTTTTCCACTCGCTCGTGGGTTGCGGAGGCGGGTCTCGATTTTCCAGCTGGATCGGTATGGGGTACGGACCCAATTGACATATATACCCCTCATGTCGACTTGGCGGCGCATCATCCTGATTTACCCTTATGGGCCGATGGAGACTCTTCGGAGGTTGTGGGACAGGGCCGGTTAACCAAGTGGATTAGTTGGGCGAAGTTTGGATCCACTTGTTAATAATAAAAAAAATATATAATCACCAATATCATACCTTACATCCTATTGCTCAGAGATGTCCCACCGCAGCTTGATCCCAAACTCACAAAGCAATAAGAGATTAAAAACAAAACTCAATGTCCGAACGAAATAAAAATCTAAAAGTGGACTTCGCAACCTAGGGCTCTAATACCAATAAAATTGTCATGCCCCGAGAGTAAAATTGTCTGTTTATCGAACGGTACCCTCTAGTGACAATATAAGATACAAGGCCCACATAGCTGCTGACATCCATAAATATATCACAATAAAATAACACTCACAGATAATAGAAATACAAATACACACAGCTATGAACCGCTGTGATTTTGACACAATTCAAAATGACATAATAGAAATCAATACCACAACGATAACAAAAATGCGGAAGCTGTTAGGGCAATCAACCCGTGATATGGTTTTGATGTGTGTGGCAAAGGGTTTAAGTTAGGTTGTTATTGTGATTAGATATGTGTGTTGGAGTCTTGCAGGACTTAGTAATTCGCACATAGAGCTTTGGCGAGTTTCACATCTCATGACTCGGTCCTTGAGTCAGTGAAGGATGGCTTTGCGGAAGCCGTACACTTGGAGCATCCGAGGGACCGCCGGACGAGGAGCTTGGAGTGAAGCCAGAGGAAGTAGACTTCAGGGCGAGATGCGAGGGATGGCGCTGCAGAGTCGTGCGCTTGGCGCATCCGAGGGGCGTGGCCGGACAAAGACAACTTCAAAGGCGAGGGACTCCAAGGGATGAGAGTGAACGAATGTAACTCAGGAAGGGGTAGTGCTCTTAGGTGAAACTTGGCCATTTGGCTAAGTGTCGGATGATGTTTCCCGACACCAGTCGATTTTCATGAAATGGCAGTCGACTGCTCTGAGTCGAACGGGGTTCGACTGGTATCCAACTGATGGGTTTTTGGCCCAGCAATCGACTTCCATATGTTGGCAGTCGACTGCCAAGACCATCAGTCGACTGCTGATGGCAACAGTCAACTGATCAAGAGGGTTTTGGGCACATAATCACTCGTAGTCGACTGGGCAATCGACTATGAGGCATCAGTCGACTGATGGATACATCAGTCGACTTCCAAGGGTTCCGTTGGACTACAATGGTCGGGATCTGACATGTTCGGAGGTCGTTGTAGTGGTGGCAGTCGACTGCCAAGGGTAGCAGTCGAATGGTGGCGGCCAACGGGAAGAAATCAGCCCTCTCTATAAAAAAGAGGGTGTGGGCTTTTGGATGGTTAATGCTTAAGTCCTAAACGATCATCCAAGTGCCCCACAAGCTTTCAACTCCTTCTCCTAGTTTTTCTTTCATACTTATTGTAAGAAGGAGTGTTTGGATTGTAAGAAGGTTTACCTCTACCTTGCATTGGGCTAAAGGGAGAGACCAATAGTGAATTTGTTGTGGATTAGCAGCGAGGCCATGAACCACGTTATATTCCTTTTGTTAGCATTGGTTTTATTCTTGTTGTTTTGTTTTTCTTGTCTTCTTGTGTTTTCCGTTGCGCTAATATTGTTTGTAGACAAGAGAATTCCACCATCGAACTAAAGAGGGCTATTCACCCCCCTCTAGATGGCCAACATCTACACTTCATCGACCCTACAAGTGGTATCAGAGCCAAGTTGTTTGTCGAGGACTAACCACCACAAAAAACACTTCATCAAGAGATGGTCGGCTCCAATATTCATCCAACAAAGTTTGAAAGAGAATTCTCTTGGTGGAAAAAGATAATGGAGGTATTTTTCGAAACCGATTTCGAAATTCTTTTAATTATGGAAAACAGTTTCGAAATGCCTAGGGATGAAGAAGGGGAGCCATTGGAAAAATCAAGGTGGAGCAAGAGGCAAAGGGAAGAGTACTTGGCAAACTCAAAAGCCAAACATCATCTCTACAACGTACTCCCCCAACAAGAAGTGAATAGAATAGGAGAGTGTGCTAGTGCTAAGGAGATGTGGGAGAAGCTAGTAGAGCTTCATGAAGGTACCTCGGAGGCCAAGCTTGCAAGAAGAGACCTCCTCCGCTCCCAACTATCAAACATCAAACTAGAAAAGGGAGAAAAGGTAACGTCACTACACTCTATATTTAAAGAGATAATAATCGATTTATCTAGTGTAGGGGAGAAGCTTTCGAATAGGGACATGCTCATGAAGGCTATAGATGCCTTTCCCCGGTCCTCAAGATGGAGCTCTATGGTGGACTCCTTCTACATCTCCAAGAATTCGGAAGTGAGCACCTTGGAGGAGTTCTTCTCAACAATGGAGCTCCATCAAATAAGGCTTGAAGGAATAGTAGAAGAGCCTAGAATTTAACCTTCAAGTGGAGTAGCCTTGATGGCAAACAAGGGGAAGAAGAAGATAGAGATTCCCTCCTCCTTTGACGAAGCTTCCTCCTCCTCCTCCACGGATAGAACGGAAGAAGCTTATATGGTAAGGAGGGTAAGACGTGCATTAAAAGGTTTTAAATTTAATAAGTCTAATGATAGGAGAAGAAGACCAAAGAGGAAAGTTATTTGCTATAATTGCCAAGGAGAGGGACACATAAGGGATAATTGTCCCCTCCTAAACAAGAGCAAAGAAGAAAAGCTGAAGAAGGAAGAAAAGAAGAAGAAGGGGAGCAAGAAGAAAAAGGAAGAAGAGAAGAAGGCCAAAGAAAAAGGGAAGGCCAAGGCACTAAAAGCAAGGACATGGGATGACCCCTCTTCATCATCTTCATCATCATCGGAAGAGGAGAATGCCTTTGACACCAACCTTGCTTTGATGGCATTTGACGACCTAGACTCATCCTCTACCGAAAATGAAGAATCAAGCACAAGTGAGGAGAGCTCTAGTGAAGGGGGAGCTTCTTCACCATCATCAGAATCGGAGGAAGAGGACATGGAGACTATGGTAACGAATCTCTCACCCCACAAAATAGTTTCCATGATTTCTACCCTCACTAAGGACTTATTTAGAGGTAAAAAGAAAAATAAATGCATGCTAGGTCAAATTAAGACTTAGAAGAAAAATTAGAAAAAACATGCTTAAATATTAATGATAATATTTCTTCTAGTCATGATGATGCATGCTCACATGAATATATGTCATTTAATGTTAGTGATGCATGTATGGATGAAAATAGAGCTTTAAGGGAAAAGGTAGATCATTTGACCAAATCCCTAGAAAAGTTTACAATTGGCTCAAATACATTGAACATGATAATTGGGAGCCAAAGAGCTAGTTTCAACAAGAAAGGCCTAGGATATAAGGGAAAAAAAATGAAAAGGCCTATAAATGTCTAATTGCTAGGGGTCAAGACAAAAAGAAGGTAATAGATAGAAAATGGATCCCTAAGGAGTATTTAGTGAACCCCATAGGAAAGAACTTATTTTTGGTTCCTAAATCCATCCTAAAGGGTTAGGAAAATCCTAGGATAGTCAACCATAAGGTTTTCACCTATATCATATTTTTGGTTGACTTAGGATGGCGGGACAATATTTTTGAAATAGTGTTAGGTGATGATAATGCACCTATAAATAGATAAATCATGCTTTAGGTGATATTTGCCTTATTATCATGATGTAATACCTAATGCATGATCACAATTTGATGAATACATTTGTTTCATGATCATAATATGGAATTCATACATATATATCTTTATGATCATGTTGGATGTTAGGATGATACTTAACCTTGATAGAATTTCATGAAAATAATGGTTAAGTATATACAAATACCTCTAGGATACATCTCGCACTCACCATAGGCTACCTTGATTGAAAACTTAGCATGAGTGAGATGTTAGGATGATACAAATGTCCACTAATGCCTATGACATTTAGATGGTCATTTAAAGTATCAAAATAGCAATAATAGACCAATCATGGGGAAGACTTATGTTTAATTCATAGACATATTGCCCAAAGATCATGGTTGGATATTTCATATATTTTCAAAATAATTTCTTACTTTAAAATCTGCGTGTTCATGTTTTGAAACAATTCAAACCAAAACTAGGTATTAAATGTGATACTAACTTGATCAAAAACCTAGTTGTTTTTAAAGCTTTTGGATTTTTGGCAAATATTTGAAACTATAATGATTTTTCATGGAAAATTATTTTTCATTGATAAAGAACCCTAAAAGAAATGTGTTCCTCAAATTTTACTATTTTTCAAATTTTATGGAATTTATAGTGCATTTCTGAAATTCGTCCAGAAAATCAAAAATTCTGATTTCTTTGTGCCACTAACGCCATACCGACGATAATGATTAATGTAATGATTTTATCAGGATTTTAAGTTTTTTTATTTTTGCTTCTCTCTAGACTTCATGTCATGCCATATAAACTCTGTTTAATCTTTTTGATGGTGTCAAAGGGAGAGAAAGATATATGTTTAAGTAAAGGGGGAATGCATGTAGGGGGAGTTTCATGTATTAAGGGCGAGAGTTGCTGAACATGTTATTCACATGCTTTCTTTCCTTAATATTTTATCAAATGTTTTTACCTAACTTAAATAGATTGCCATACATCAAAAAGGGGGAGATTGTAAGGGAAATTAACCCGTGATATGGTTTTTATGTGTGTGGCAAAGGGTTTAAGTTAGGTTGTTATTGTGATTTGATATGTGCGTTGGAGTCTTGCAGGACTTAGTAATACACACATGGAGCCTTGGCGAGTTTCACATCTCATGACTCGGTCCTTGAGTCGGTGAAGGATAACTTTGCGGAAGCCATGCACTTGGAGCATCTGAGGGACCGCCGGACGAGGAGATTGGAGTGAAGCTGGAGGAAGTAGACTTCAGGGCGAGACGCGAAGGATGGCGCTGCAGAATCGTACACTTGGCGCATCCGAGGGATGTGGCCGGACGAAGACAACTTTAAAGGCGAGGGACTCCAAGGAATGAGAGTGAGTGAATGTAACCCGGGAAAGGGTAGTGCTTTTAGGTTAAACTTGGCCATTTGGCTAAGTGTCAGATGAGGTTTCCTGACACCAGTCGACTGCCATGAAATGGTAGTCCACTGCTCTGAGTCGAACGGGGTTCGACTGGTATCCAACTGATGGGTTTTTTGCCTAGCAGTCGACTACCATATGTTGGCAGTCGATTGCCAAGACCATCAGTCGACTGCTGATGGCAGCAGTCAACTTATCAAGAGGGTTTTGGGCACAGAACCGCTCGTAGTCGACTGGGCAGTCTACTATGAGGCATTAATCGACTGATGGATACATCAGTCGACTGTCAAAGGTTCCATTGGACTACAATGGTCAGGATCTGACATGTTCGGAGGTCGTTGTAGTGGCGGCAGTCGACTTCCATGGGCAGCAGTCGACTGGTGGCGGCCAATGGGAAGAAATCAGCCCTCTCTATAAAAAGATAGGGTGTGGGATTTTGGATGGCTAATGCTTAAGTCCTAAATGATCATCCAAGTGCCCCACAAGCTTTCAACTCCATCTCCTAGTTTTTCTTTCATACTTATTGTAAGAAGGAGTGTTTGGATTGTAAGAAGGTTTACCTCCACCTTGCATTGGGCAAAAGGGAGAGACCAATAGTGAATTGGTTGCGGAGTGATTCACCGTGGACGAATCGGACCGTTGAATAGCGGCGAGGCCGTGAACCACGTTATATTCCTTTTGTTAGCATTGGTTTTATTCTTGTTGTTTTGATTTCCATTGTGCTAATATTGTTTGTAGACAAGCGAATTACACCATCGAACTAAAGAGGCCTATTCACCCCCCTCTAGCCGGCCAAAATATACACTTCATCGACCCTACAGAAGCAATATAGAATAAAATCAAAAACACACAATACAAAATAATACAACAAGAATACAGAATAAAATCCAAACGCTCGTTGTGAGATGGGATCAACTAGCGGAGCTCTGAGCACCCAAGGAATCTTCTACCTTCTACTTGGGAGATAGAAAAACCCAGGGTCTGTGGTGATGAGTATAAGACTTAGTGGTATAGGAAAGATAGTGCATAAACTAAATAATCATATGAATATCAATAGGTATACAGTCTTAAAGGTAATAACAAATAACCATTAGTATCAAAATAATAAATGCATATACCATCCTGATCCACCAAATGTAATATAATGTACTAACTTACATGAAATCTACAATGACACAACTCATAACAACTTGAGCAAATATGCAACAACGTAACATGTGCAAATAACATGCATGAATAATAACACACCTGTGATTGCCTCATAATCATATGAATGACGTATAATCAAATGTAAAAAACTAACCTTGTCCATCTAATGTGGAATCATAATGTTAATCAAATGCACATAACAACCTGATCCAACTCATACCAAAGTACTCCACATATAACAGTATAGAATATGCAAATGGTATGTATGAAGATGTACAAACATATGCAACAATCATAGCTCAATCATATGCAACATATCACAAGCATATGCAATATGCATCAAACATAAATATGCACCTCCACGGTTATGCATATTCATGGTCACTGCATGCGCACCTCATTACCACGACCTCGTGTGGCCTGGGTGAACAAAACATGATAACTGCCCCAACTCCAACTACCACTACTCTCGAGTTGTCGAATGGGTAGTATGAGTAAGTAGCTATATAGCCACATATGAGGGGTCCCTACTACAAGCAACTCCAGTACCCATTAGTGGTCGAGTGCTGCATGACAAGACAAGCTGCACACCACTCCAGCTACCACTATTGCTCAGTGGCTGAGTGCGGTAGATATCACTGCCCATATCTCCCGCAACCACTATCCCATAGTGGCTGAGTGTGTAGGTATGACCGAAGACTCTCTCAACCACAAGGAAGACATAGTCAACAATATGCATGCAATGTGCTGATGACTCCAATGCACATAAGCCATCTAACATGCACACTACCTCACAGGAGTCATAAACAACTGACATATAAACATATCATGCTAGGACCTCAAATTCGTAAACAACACTCCACTGATGACCCACTCAATCATCCACTGTAATCATGGTCGACAGGAGATACTCAATGCAAGGTCATGCAATAAGACAACCAAGACTACAGTTAAAACCATCACCATCTCTAGTGGAATAATATCATGACAAATCAAAGACAACAACTATACTCAGCTACATGTACTTATGCAATATCCATAGATCAAATATATATAGTATCTATAATAAACAATAGTGATGAAATGAGACTATATAGATATCAAATGAATATCTCAAAGTTCAAAGACTAAGTATCAAGCACAAGAATAAGTAGAGTGGAGTCAAGGTAATTCCATCTATCATAAAAAGAGTTCATGCACTAAGTTCAAATCTATAAGAGTCAAAGAGAAATCACCCACTTGATATGTAGACTATCTGTAAATCCCCACATCCACAAGATAGTCCTGAATCAAAGTCCTATAAGTAACATTAAAATATAATGGCTCTCCACTAAAGAACAACCTCTTCCAACACTATTTAATCAACCTACAAATGATTAAACTGCAACATGCATAATACATCCAGATTTAGAGCTTACCTAGTCCAGCTTCCACATTAAAGCTTTTGATCCAAAATTGTAATATCAAATCTAAACCACTTAACTGCAATCTCAGCAATTGATCTCAATTCCAATAGTTCCTATACCTTGTAATTATCAAGAAAATCCATTACTCATTCTACCATTATCCATTAAACCAAAATCAGATTAGCTACAACCAAAACATACCATCGTTGCTATAATCTGAACTTACCTAACTTTGTTTCAATCATCCATAGCTTCCTCATCTACCACAATCTGAACACTTCACATCCCAACCATCGAAAGACTAGGAAATTTATAGATATAAACCCTCACATGAACTGGAGCAAGGAAATCCCAGCTCCAACAATCCCCTTCAATGGCAACGGTGTTAAGGCTGATCCCAGATTGCTAGGCCGACAACAATGGCCACAGACCCAGACACAAGGGAGCATCTGATGATGAGAAGCGAGACAATGATCTAGGTTTGACGAGAGAACGACAATGATGTTGTCACCTATAATAGAGGCTGGCCTGCAAACAAAAGCAACCAGCTGTAATCATCGGCCTGCCGAGGCAAAAACGTCACGCAAAAAAGGTTGCATCGACAACGATGTATGCTAACCATGAAGTTGTGGCTACAACTGAGGAAGAAGAAAACAATTCCAAGCAGAGCCAGTCATCGGCAATGCAGAAGGCAACTGAGCATGATGACGATCTTGCCATGGAAGAAGATGGCGGCAAGCAGCAACCATCAGATTGGCACACAAGTGAAAAGGCAGCCAATCTGTGAGAGAAAGTGGTCGGCGATCTTCGAGTTGCTCCTATAGCACGCGATGAAGGGAGGAGAAAAGAGTGATCGCGTCGTGTGGAGAAGTGATGGTCGATGGATGGTTTGCTCATCTCTGGAGATGGGAGGTGACACTGATTGGGCATGGCGATGGGGCGATAGTGTGAGCTCAAGGTGGAGACCTCCGGAGACGAAGCAGCGATGATGGGCGGATGATAAGAGGCGGCGACAGTGAGCATGGGGAAGTGAAACAGTTAAATCTGAGAAATAGGAATCGGGGAAAGTGGCGGAAGGAATGGGAAATAAAGACCTAGGTTTTTCTTATTTATACCTTAGTTTAATTAAAACCAATTAACTTCCCTAAACAAGCCCTTTAAAAGCTTATGATCTTTCGCCATGAAATGTCATAAGAATTCCATTTAAATTCAGAAAAATTTCTAAAACTTCTATATCATGATTTCTTAATTAACCAATGCTATTTTTTATTTTTTTTATTTTTTAAATATCTTATACTAGTGGTATAACATCATGACCAATCAAAGACAATAACTATACTCATCTACATCTACCTATGCAATATCCATAAATCAAATATATATAGTTTCTATAGTCAATAATAGTGATGAAACGAGACTGTATAGATATCGAATGAGTATCTCAAAGTTTAACGACTATGTATCAAGCACAAGAATAATTAGAGTGGAGTCAAGATAAATCTATCTTTTATTAACAGAGTTCATGCACTAAGATCAAGATCTGCAAGAGTCAACGAGAAATCACCCACCTGATGTAGAATATCCAAACAAATCTCTATGCACAGAATACTATCATGAATCAAGGTCCTTACAATCACTTCAGTCACACAACTCCTTGATCCAAGTTTCCTGAAATTTCATTACAATTTATCCAATAGCTATAATCCATAATAACACCTTTCACAATCTGTTACACAGCTATAACACAATCAACTTCATAACATATGAAATCAAAGCTTACCTCCCACAATTCCAATAAACCATAGCTTATCTGAAAGATGCATTCATTCCCTGATTTAAAATGCAAACCACAGATCTGACTTAACTAACAACCCAATTAATCAATCATACAACCCAAACCATCATCCCATAAATAACCCTTCTATTGCACGGTTAACAAAATCCAATTCGAAACTCACCAAGTTCCGAGTCCATCACACTAGCTTCATGATCCAACCTCCCTAGAAATTTACCATCGAACTAAAGACAAAATCAAAAATAAAAGTCGAATGCATCCATAAAGCATCATGATCCATTCCTACCTGTTGGTGCAGGGGCACCAGATAATCGAACCTTGGTTTTGATGATGGCAAAGATTCAAAGTTAAGTTATTTTGTTATCTCATGTGATATGCTAAGTGTGCAGGAAGTGTTTAAGCTAAGCCAAAGGTCAAGCGACATCCGGAGAATCTCAAGTTGAAAAACCGTGGTGGTCGGGTGACACTAGGAGAACCTCGGGGAGTTGAGGAACCTCAGTGGTGACCGAAAGCTAAGCGACAAGTCAAGAGGACCAAAGGTAAGCTCCATGTGTGGAGCGGTGGTAAGGATGCACCCTCGGTTAGAGGACAATCCTAGGTGTCGATCCGACTAAGGCTTCCGAAGGAATGCTGAAGTCGAGATCGGACAGTCAAAGGACTGTCACACTGCATGGCATTATGCATTTATTATGCTAATCTTGTATTGCAGGAATTCTCAAGTGCAGCAGTCAACTGGAGATGTTGGTAGTCGTCAAGGCGCGATCGCTAAGAGGATCACGATCGTGATGTCGACGAATCAACCCAGTGCACAAGGTCAAAGAGATAGAGATTGATGCCACCACCTCAGGATAAGATAAGCCACCACCTCAGGATAAGATAAGTCGCCACCTCAAGATAAGATAAGCCACCACCTCAAGATAAGATCCACGAGTTTTGGATCTGGATCAGGACAAATTTCAAGGCGCAAATCTATAAAAGGAGGGGAGGACTCACACCCAAAAAAGAATCTCCCAAGTGCTCATTCTCTCTACAACGCTACTTCGACCGTGCGCCATCTTCTAATTAATTGTCGGTATTATTATTATCTTTCTATACTTAATTTGTATAAGGACCGGTAAGGTTGTTACCGGCCTTATAATCATTGTAATCGTCTTGTCTCTTACCTCCAACGAGGAAGAGACTTTTATTGATTGCCCTTCGGAAGCGATCAAGGATCGCAGGGCCTTGGATTAGCAGCTGTGAACCAAGTAAAAAAGCTTTGTGTCTTTCTTGTGTTTGTCTTTTAGTTTTCCGCTGTGTACTTGGTTTTAATCGTCGAAAAAAAAAGTTTTTACGAATACTATTCACCCCCCCTCTAGCGCTCATATCGATCCAACAATTGGTATCAGAGTGGGGCGTTCAGATTCGGTGCAACCACCGGTCGAGTATTTTCTTTTCTTTATTTTTATTTTTATTTTTAAATATCTCCCGCACTACTAAACCAAGACCAAGTCTTGGGACTTTTTGGTTTGTGTTTTTTTTGCGAGTTTTAGAAAATCATTAACCGAGCAAACCATGGAAGAGTCTCCCACAAGGCATAAAGGTAACAATGTCAATTTAAATTTTAAATTTCATATTATTTGCTTTAAGTGCAGGGAGAGAGAACACTATAAATATAAGTGTCCTACTCGTAAGACTCGAACGACGCAACCGATAGCAAAGGAGACACCATTGCTAGGAATCCGGAAGAACAAGGAGCACATCAAGTGCTTCGGGTGCGGAAGATTCGGTCACTACAAGAATCGGTGTCCGGAAAAAAAGGTTAGTAAAGTTAATAATTTTGAAAAGTTGAGTTTTGGAATAGTTGATAATTTAGATAAATTGTGTAATTGTTGTCAATTAATTAATACAATTAATAATTCAACTAATAAAAAATTAATTAATTCAGATTTAATTAGTTTAAATAATAATAATAATAATATCATGGAAGAAAATGATCCAATTAATCTAACATTTGATAAAATTAACAAAGAGATTAATCAAATATTTAGTTTAATCAAAATAGATCTAGATCAAGTCAAAGATAAAACCAACCTTTGACTTAATCAGAATAATCAAACTTTTGATCAGAATAATCAAACCATAGGACAGAATCATCAAATCCTAGATTTCATTAATCTAGATAATTCCGAATTAAAAAATTCTGTTTTGAAAAATTCAACCATAAAAAAATCGAAATTAACTTTAAAAAATTCCAAAGATAATCTAAATAATTCTAATAATAATTCTACCTTTAAAAACTCTAACAATTTTATCTTAAATAATTCTAATAATAATTCTTCCTTTAAAAACTCTAACAATCTTATCTTAAATAATTCTACCTTTAAAAACTCTAACAATCTTATCTTAAATAATTCTACCTTTAAAAATTCTAATAATCTTATCTTGAATAATTCTAATAATTCTACCTTAAAAAATTCTAATAATTTTAATAATTCTATTTTTAAAAAGTCTAATAATCTTATCCTAAAAAATTCTAATAATTCTACTTTTAAAAAGTCTAATAATCTTATCTTGAAAAAGTCTAATAATATTATTTTAAAAAATTCTAATAATCCTATTTTAAATAATTCACAATCTAACTTAATTAAAAATTTAAAATTAGATAATCAAACCAATAAAATTAATTATAATAGAGTACCATTTGATTATACACAAATTAATAATCTAGTAATTAAACCTTCAACTTTTAAAAATTCAACTAATAAATATGTAGACTTGGGTTACAAGTCTAAGCTAACCAAAAATCAAGACACTAAAATTTGTAAACCTAATTATAATAAAGTATCTTATAACTATAGAACAAATAAAAGTCTACCTAAGAAAACAACCATTTCTTTAAAATGATTGAATGTAGCTTGCTAATGCATACATATCATTATCATGCTTTTTTTGTCATGTCATACATCCTAGTTTTAAATTCACTCTCAAAGAATGGTTAGATAGGAAATAATTAATTAATCTTGACAACATAGTATCAGGATGCGGTGAGATGATAGTACGTTAAGGAAACAAAGTCAAGTGTTTCCGAGTTGGATAAGGAGTATCTAGCTTGGTGCATTTAACTAAGTGGAACTAACTGAAGCTACCTCATCACATCCTAAACTAGTTAGACCAGGACGTAATCCTAAGTGAATTAAGTGTGTAATTTCCTAAGTTGGCTTTGTCAAAGGAAGTGGTCATTGTTCCAATCAAAGAAGGCCCCGGTGCCTCGCCACGACCTGGAAGCCCTCTTTTGAAATGTTCACTTAACTAACTAAAAGTGAAATCCGAATCTAACCCAAGATTAATTAATTTCAAAGGCATTAAATTAAATTCTTCTCACAATACCTATAAGAATAACTTGGTTGATCATGTAGAATGGGTGAGATGGTAAGGACAACAAATTAAAAATGATTTTGAAAACGATTTCAAAATTTATATACACATAAATAGATTCTTAAGACTATTTTTATTGGTTGCCATGATTATTGTGTGTAGTTATACGTAGTTTTCAAAATAACTATGCTTCTTAAAATGATGGTTAGTTGACCAATACTAAACGTATAAATCCTTAGGTCAACTTTAGATACCAAGACCCTCTGGACACTTAGGTGAGCCTTCCTTATGGCCAACAAGGATGTCGTAAGAGTTTGTCAGACAAAAAGGGAGACCCTCTAGATATGACTTCCTTGTGGCTAACAAGGATGTTAGGTTAAGGGGGAGGTTCTAATTGGATAATCATCATAGAAGTTGTTAAAAAATATTTTTTTTTAAAAATTCACCAATACTTTCTAAATTTAAATCCTTCTTTTGATAATATGCCAAGGGGGAGAGAAGGCATATGTTGGACAAACTTAGTATCTAGCTACCTCCAGTTTGGCATAAAAACCAATAGACATGAGCCTTTAAAATGTTTTTTTTTTAATTCTTTCTCAAAATTTTATAACAATGTTAAAGGTTAGGGGGTCACATTCTAACCTAGGATATACATTGTTGGTGTAGGATCTAGAAACCTAAACTCCTAAACTCTTAAGTATTAATGGGAGTTGAACATATTAAATCAACTTGATTAGCATGTTTAAAAATTCTATTTCTTGGCAATGTACCCAATATAAAGTTATTTTTGATATATGTCAAAGGGGGAGAGAGAATAAAGTTAAGAGGTTACTTACTTTTTCTTTCCCAAAAAGTAATTCTTTTTCAAAACTCACCTAGGGTTAAGGGGGAGGTACCCTTAAGGTGAGATTTTGATAAATGATTGTTCAATGCTTACTGCTTATTTTCTCTTAACTTTGAATTGGTTTGCCATAGATCAAAAAGGGGGAGATTGTTGGTGCAGGGGCACTAGATAATCGAACCTTGGTTTTGATGATGGCAAAGATTCAAAGTTAAGTTATTTTGTTATCTCATGTGATATGCTAAGTGTGCAGAAAGTGTTTAAGCTAAGCCAAAGGTCGAGCGACATCCGGAGAATCTCAAGTTGAGAAACCGTGGTGGTCGGGCGACACTAGGAGAACCTCGGGGAGTCGAGGAACCTCAGTGGTGACCGAAAGCTAAGCGACAGATCAAGAGGACCAAAGGTAAGCTCCATGTGTGGAGCAGTGGTAAGGATGCGGCCTCGGTTAGAGGACAATCCTAGGCATAGATCCGACTAAGGCTTCCGAAGGAATGCTGAAGTCGAGATCGGACAGTCAAAGGACTGTCACACTACATGGCATTATGCATCTATTGTGCTAATCTTGTAATGCAGAAATTCTCGGCGAGTCAATCGAGATATTGGTAGTCGATCAAGGCGATCGCTAAGAGGATCAGTCGACTGATGTCGATGAATCAACCCGGTGCACAAGGTCAAAGAGATAGAGATTGATGCCACCACCTCAGGATAAGATAAGCCACCACCTCAGGATAAGATAAGTTGCCACCTCAAGATAAGATAAGCCGCCACCTCAAGATAAGATCCACGAGTTTTGGATCTGGATCGGGACAAATTCCAAGGCACAAATCAATAAAAGGAGGGGAGGACTCACACCCAAAAAAGAATCTCCCAAGTGCTCGTTCTCTCTACAATGCTACTCCAACTGTGCGCCATCTTCTAATTAATTGTCGGTATTATTATTATCTTTCTGTACTTAATTTGTATAAGGACTGGTAAGGTTGTTACCGGCCTTATAATCATTGTAATCGTCTTGTCTCTTACCTCCAATGAGGAAGAGACTTTTAGTGATTGCCCTTCGGAAGCGATCAAGGATCGCAGGGCCTTGGATTAGCAGCTGTGAACCAAGTAAAAAAGCTTTGTGTCTTTCTTGTGTTTGTCTTTTAGTTTTCCGCTGTGTACTTGGTTTTAATCGTCGAAAAGAAAAGTTTTTACGAATGCTATTCACCCCCCCCTCTAGCGCTCATATCGATCCAACATTACCTAGTTTCCCTAGCATGTTCCTTGATCCCAACATGGGCATCCAATCTGAATCATTCGATTAAACTATAACCAAAACCCTATTAACCCAAAATCAAATCCACAACATTACCTCGTGTCGTTCCACTTTTCTCACAACAAATCCAGAAGCAACCCTTTGTCGAAACCTTTAATCACAATATATTAAAATTTATCTCTGATCTCCTAATCGCCAATAAAAATTCCCAAGTACAGATGAAATCTTACGATAAATTGGAGGTATCTTCTATAGAACACCCTCCCCCCTAATCTATGAATACAAATAACTCTATACTTACCATTTATCTATAATAGATCCACCATCAGATTAAACCAAATGCTTGCCTAAATAAACAATAGGAATAAAAACCTAAACCAATCTAATCAAAACATACCTAGTTTCAAATCCATGACACCAGCTCCTAGTTGCCTCCCATTCTGTCCAATTCACATATCACAACCCTCAAATCGTTGTGAGAAAAGGTAGTGGAATCCTTCCCCATAACAACAATGGCTCCACATAACCTGTTGGAAATCATTGATAAAATGAGATAGGGAGTGTTGTGCTATGGATGGGAGTTATCGCGGAGAAAGAAAGAAGTTAGTTGCGAGCTCAAAAACATTGGACGGAAAGGTTGTTGACCGATGAAGCGACAACAATCCGATTGAAATCAATGAAAATTGGAATAGGTAAGGAAGGAAAAAATATAAATGTATCAGAAATCGAAGTTACAACAGCGACATTCCTCCTTGTGTCCAATGTAATCAGCCACCCAAGCTACGGAGCACTATGCTCCAGATCAGAAATTACCGTGGAGATGGAGTCGTCAGCTTTCCCTCTCAAAATTGCAAGCTCACGATGTTGGGGCATCAACTGATGAGTGAAGGTCGAGATCGACTTGAGCTCGGAATCGAGAGGAGAAGTGGCGATAAAGATTAGGAGGAAGAAGGAGAAGAAGCATTGGCGACGGGGAATAGGGATCGAGCAGGGAAATGAGGAGAAGATCGGGTACGGTTGAGGAAAGTGAATTGGGACCAGCCTTTATAGGTAAGGTAAAATTAGGGTTAAATCTAATTAATCCCATTTAACTCCTCATCAATCCATTAATCCCTATAATCTGAAGTGGCATTATAAATTCTACTCTGTCTTGTCTTACGACCATGTTAGTGTCAGCCCTTTGTGTTAATCATGAGGTGATTGATTAGGGATCATATGTATCATATTTCATTAATAATAAGCAAAGATTGATTATTATATTTACTTTATGTGTGTGCTAGCCAAATAAATATAATAATGCCCTTGAATAGTAGGTTCTAATCTACAGTATATCAATTGGTAGAATTGATTATGAGAAGCTGTAGAGAACACAATACTTAAACATTCCTAGTCAAGTATTGTATTAATAGACAAAGGGATATATTGATACATTGAGACTAGCATGTAGGTCAATAGATGACTTGATCTCACAAGTCATGGATATGTGATATCACATTGACACATGGGTATATATATTGTAGAATATTTGTCTTGAATTGACCTGCCATGAGAAAGTGTCATGAATCGTTATATGAGTGTCATATACTTTCTCATGTAACTATTGGTATAAATAGTCCTTAGACCTGAAGTCACTACAGTTCCCTACATAAGGAGTTATGTACTTTGGTATCGTCTAATGTCACCCGTAACAGGGTGCACTATAATGGCGATTGTTGGGTATGTAACGAATTATGCTGAGGGATGTCAGTGATGTAGATGGGATCTATCCATCCCATATGACGGGAGTGATATCTTTGGCCTCTTGATAGAGTATGACCATGAAATGCATTGTAATGCTCAAATGAGCTCAATATGAGATATTGAGCTCATTTGTTTGAGTGAGTCTACTTGGGGATCAAGACACACAAAGATTGATAAGGAGATGACACGGTCTATGCCTCATTGATCGATCTAAGATATCAAGAATAGAAGGACACCGTCATACATGATAATAGTCACGAAAAGGTTGTCGGATCTCAACTTTCTCGTAACTTGGGTAGCAATATTGTATTGCTAGATACCGCTCATTGCTTATGCATCTAAAAGGAGTTTTAGATACATTGCCAACATTACAAGAGTCTATTGGGTCACACAAATGACATTCTATTTTGGAGATGGTTTTTTTTAGTTTACTAAAAGAACAATTGAGCAAATGACCAAGACTTGAGTTAGACTCAAGCTAGTTAAACTTGAGTTAGACTCAAGTTAAACCATGGAAGATGATTCATCATGCAGAAAATCCAAGGGTCAGCTATAATCATGCAATTAATCATGCAAGGGAATACCAAGGGTCTTGGTATTCATGATGAGGAGATGAGATGTTTTCATGCATTGGTGAAAGAGAATACCAAGGGTCATGGTATTCATTAGGAGATAAGGGAGTTGATGGCTTGGTGGCTAGATATGCTTTCAACATGAAAAGCTAGAGAGTTTGGGTGTTTTGGATGTGCAAGCCAAGAAGTTCTTCTCCTTCTTTCTTCCAAGTGTTCTTGGTGGTTTGCTAGGGTTGCTAGCACAACGTGACTCCAAAACTACTAAGTGTCAGTGTGGATACCGTGGAGATTCGATTGTCCTTACCGTATTGAGATCCGGGAGCGCTTGGATTAGCGAGATTGCGAAGGGCTCACATCGAAGGTATACTTCTTCTTCTAGATTAGATCTAGATAGAGTAGGATAATCGAAATGACTTATATGTTTTTGCATGGATCTCTGAGGGATCCGGTTTGTATTTTTTTGTTTCCGCTACGATTGTGCGAAGTATTTCACCCGCGATGTTGTGAATGTCACGATCCGGATTTTCGAACAGACCAGCCATATCATGTCAATCTAAATCCCAAAAAAAATTCTCCAAAAGTTCTATATGATAATTTCTAATTTAACCAATATTATTTTAATATTATTTTATTTTTCTATATATTACAATATGGCTCATCACGACCTAGTGCACAAAGTCAAGTGGAATTGACTGAAGCTAACTCAATAAGTCTTTAACTAGTTAGACCAAAGCTTAGTTGAAAGTGAGTCAAGTACTTGATTTCTTCATTGACTTTGTCTAGGAAGTGGTCTATCCAATAACCAAGCAGGCCATATACCTCGCCACGACCTGGAAGTCAATCCTCAAAAAACCTACGTGATCAGCTCAAGCTAAACTTAAATCTAACACAAGTTTAAAAACTTTGAATTTCTCATTAAAATTAATTAAGATTAAAATAAATCCTCATCTCACAAAACCTATAGGATTAACATCTATTGAAAACATAGAACGGGTGAGATGAATTATAAATTCACCAACTTAATCAATTCAAATCAACCATCTTAATCATTTCAACTTAATCAACTTGATTTAATAAGCTTAATCAACTCAATTTAATCAAATCAGTCAACTTAATCATGTAAATTTAATCAACTTGATTTAATGAATTTAATCAACCTAATCAACTCAATTTAATTAACTTCATCTATACAACTAAATTAATTAACTTAATTTAATCAATGTAATCAACAAAATTAACTTAATCAACTAAACCTAATTAATTAATCATAAAAATTAATCAAAAATATATATTTTATCGATTCCAGTCGACTGGACCATTTTCAGTAGACTATAAAATAGTCAACTGAATCATG
Organism: Wurfbainia villosa; assembly: GCA_025175895.1. Classification (NCBI taxonomy): domain Eukaryota; kingdom Viridiplantae; phylum Streptophyta; class Magnoliopsida; order Zingiberales; family Zingiberaceae; genus Wurfbainia; species Wurfbainia villosa. The sequence continues at coordinate 34,364,955 of CM045995.1, forward strand.
TACAGTTGCCTCTAAAGCTCAGAAAGGTAAAAAAGCGACTCCAGGCATCAAAAACTAATTCAGTCGACTGTAATATATTGGTAGATAATGTTAGAGATATATGAGAGGTGGCCTAAGGCAATCAACTTATGGTCAAACCATTTATTTGATAAATCAATATTCACTATTTGAGTATACATATTTTCTTGTATTTGATTGGATCTTAAACTCATTTACTGGATGTCCACAATACGATTCACATCATGAGAGAATTTGTGATTGGATCACAACTAGTGAGTATCTCTATATGTGTAATTATGATGTATTGGAATTATCCCTAGTCGATGAATTGATGCATACGGACGCCATCGATTCTGTTGAGACTAGCACGAGTTATACTCTTTGGTGTATCCAAGAAGCTATTTCTCATTGGCTGGTGACATTGGGATGTTTGGAGTTAATCGTGGATGCTAGTTTGGGTAACTAGTTCATTGGAGTGACCAGCTGTAAGAATTCATATAGTTTCTCTACATATATGGATATGTCAATGAAGTTCTTACTGCAACTTAAGTGCGATGTTCCTTTGACTTGTGGTATTCAAGTCATCCTGGTCATGGAGACTTAAGATTTGACATCTTAAGCAAGAATCTCCAAGGAGATGTGGACCCAGGATGATTGGGCATAAGTTGAAGTGCCCGAAGGTGTTTAAATAGCTAACAAAGGATTCACTACTCCTTGCGAGGAGATGTATACCCTATGGCCTCTTGTCGGATTGTTACTAAAGTATTTGGCTAAAGCATTACATGTTAAGAGTAAGGTACTCTTGGATACATGTGCAGTAACTAAAATCCGTAGGATGAGGAAATGATACTTGAACTAGGTGTGACATAGTCTGCCTTGTGGGGACTGACACTATAGACCATGTCATGAACCAAGTGGATATAAGATGAGTGAAGGGAATGGGGCATGATTTACTATAGCTGCCGAAGGGTTTCAGAAGCATTCTGGGATCAACCGTTGATTTTTTGATTAATTGAGGATGATGATGTACTACTAGGTGCCACTCATGATCGTTCTATAATTAATGGTTAATTATAGGCGACCAACATAAACCGGGAACCTATTTGGTCACACGCACAATGAGTGTAATCCGAAGGATTTAAAACAAGCCTGAGAATACGATTCTCAAAATGAGAGAGACTTGGTTTGGTAGGACAAAACAAAGAGCGAGCATGAAATTGTTTCAGTCGCAACAGAAGCGTGGATGGGCCGAGTCTTATGAAGACATGATGGATGAACCAAATCGATTTGGTTCTAATCCAATGGTGGAAAATAAATCAAAGGGGTTTGGTTTGATTTAAACGAATGAACCAAAATTGGTTCGATTCGTTTTAACTTAAAATAGACCAACGCAGTTTGGTTTATTTTAACTTAAGTTAAAGGAGTTGGTTAATGAGTTTTAGTTATGAACCAATAACACCTTTAAGAAAAGGTTTCTTAAGAAAAGAATTTAGAGAAAAAGTCTCTTGATGGATAAGAGATATGTTCTCTATAAAAACACAACTTAAGGTTTTTTGTTTTGAGAGAATTGGTTCAAGGTTTTGGAAACCCTAGTTGTTTTTCCGTCTTTTGCTCCTTGCTCTTGCCATCCAAGCCAAGGAGTCGCCTAAGTTGGTTGCCGCCCAACTTTGCTTCTGCTGCCTCCTTGCCGCCGGCCAAGAACCAATCGTCGGTAGTCCTCGGGCCACCCTCAGCAGTCGGCCAACCACCTTTGGCCATCAGCGACCAAGGAGCAGCTGACCAAGCATTTGCTGGCAATCCCTTCCTCCACAACATGTGTCCAGTTTTGGATAGCTTGTTCTCCTCTTGTTGGAGAGGTCGTTTGGTCGACATTTTGTGCTCCGACAGCGACCTACTTGCCGAGGATTGGATCTCCGACAATCACCTTTGGTGGAGGACCAAGGTTTCATCAATTGGTTGATGAAATCAACTTCCAAGAATTGAGTTCGGGGAACTCGATTTTAGATCCGATTTTAATTCGGATTGTGATAGTCTCTCGATCGGTACCTCTTGAGAAGGCAGAGCTCGTAGCTTGGTGAAAGCTATCCCTACGATATTTGACGTGGATATGGATAGAGGCGAAACTTACGAGGGTTGCTAAGGTTGATGCCATTTCCGCTTCACGTAATTCGTCAAGTATACCTAGATTAGTTTCTTTATTACAAAATTTGAAATAGTGATTATGTCTACACTTGATCTATCCTTGCATGAGTGCGGTGTGTGTGTTGTAATAAGTTAGTTATTACTCATTTTATTTGCTTTCGCTGTGCACGTTTACAAAACATGTTCGAACGCACACCCACATTGGTGCCAGGGAAACCCAACAGTGGTATCAGAGCCGATTGTGTTTCAATATAATTGTAAAAATAATTTGCGATAGTCATAATTGTATTTATGGAAATATTCTACTTTTAGAAAGTTTAGAAGTATTTATGGAAATTTTAATTTGTAAAGAAATTCAAATTGGAAGTTTCCTAATATGATTACGAAATTACAATTTAGGAAATTTATTTCCTAAATTAGATTTGACTTTCCTTAATTAACACATTCCATAAATAAATATGTGATTAGATTTGAAAATTTGTTTCCTAATTTAATTATGATTTGATTTGATAAATCAAATCTAAAACATATTTAATTTCCAAATTAGCTATGACAAATAAGGAAATTTTATACATGCCATAATTGTATGTCATGTAATTGCATTAAGATGCATATCATTATGTCATGCGTGTCGTGACATGTAGATGCATTAGATGCACTTATGTATGTCATGTGTGTCATGCCATTTAGATAATAGTTATTTGCATGAAAAGAATGATGAGACCACAAAACCCTTATACAATATTAAATCATACACCTTCCATTAATATGGTTAGAACCAGAGTTCCATTGCTTGTTTGGGTTGTTGGACTCGCTCCAAGCCCGGCTCGAACCTAAACATGTTCAAACCATGAAATAGTTTAATTCTAATATGGTAAGAGTCAAAGGTCAATCATTAGCTTGGGTTGTTAGACTCTCTCCAAGCCTAGCTAATTGGTTGAATGCGCTCTAACTATATTAAAACTATATCTCGATTAATGGGTTGGTTTTAACCTGGAGCATCAGCTTGTTGGACTCTCTCCAAGGTCGATGCGAAGGGAGGTGAAATTGGGTGCTATGCATATGATGCATACTTGTTAATGTGTTAACAACCCAATGTATCTGTGAACATTCAATTAGTTGATAGTATATTGTGATAGTTGCATATATGTGATATGCAATCGGTATACTTGACACCTACCATCGTAGTTAAGAATGGCTTGTTGGACTCTCTCCAAGGTTGTACTTATCTATGTTGGATATCAACCCATTCGAAAATGGACCTACGATCTCCCAAATTAAGTTTGAGGGTTTTTTGAAATTCAAAAAATGAATGGGATTTTGTAAATATATGTTGATGCATTTTAAATCATCTTTCTCATATATGCTTGATTTGTATTTCTAGGTTAATCGATTGATCATTATGTCTTTGAATTTGTGCTCGATTTTGGATTCAAATAAATTGACTGGGCCGAACTTCTTTGACTAGCTTAGAAACTTGGGAATTATTCTCAAGGCTGAAAAGCTTATGTATGTCCTCGAAGCGCCTCTTCCCATCCATCCTAGTGATGATGCAACTCCGGACCAATTGTTGGCCCATCAAAAACATGTGAGTGATTCTGAACTAGTAGGTTGCATCATGCTAGCCGTGATGGTACCCGAGCTACGGAAGCAGCATGAGCATATGGATGCTCATACCATAATCTTTCATCTTTATGAGGTGTTTGATGAGCAAGTGAGATCCGAAAGGTTCAAAGTCTCCAAGCTCCTCTTCACCACTGAGATGCAAGAATGTTCATCTATGGTACTACTCAACATGCTGAAGACTGTGGAGCCTTTATGAAGCATGAGCAAGGAACGGTGTTGTTAGTTGATTCCTCGAAGAAAGATTCTAAGAGGAAGTCAAAGGAACAATAGAAGGGGAAGAAGAAAAGGGCTAAGAAGGCAAAACTAGCTAAAAAGGGCACTTGCCATCATTGTGGCAAGGAGGTCCATTGGTGAAGAAACTACAAGATTTATCTTGAGTCCGTGAAGAAGAATAAGGCATCTGATGCCCCATCTTCTTCAGATATCTTCGTTATTGATTGTCATTCTATTTCCTTAGACACTTGGGTAGTGGATACTGGGTGTGGTTCACATATATGTAATAACATACATGGGCTAATGAATAGAAGAAGACTCGTTAAGGTAGAGTCAAATTTATGTATTGGGATGGAGCAAAGGTTGCTGCACTTGCCATCAGAACGTATCTTTTGAAACTCCCTACAGGACTTGTCTTAGAACTGGACAATTTCTTTTATGTTCCTTCGTTGATAAAAAATATCATTTATATTTCTTGTTTAAATAGAAATGGCTACCATTTGACTTTTAGTAACAATTGTTATTACATAACATTGAATGGTGTGTTTTATGGGACTGAAACATTGTGCAATGGTATATATATGTTAGACATATCCAGTGACTTTTTCAATATCGAAGCGAGCAACATGCGTGCTTGAAAGATAATCAATTAGCCTCTTACATGTGGCATTGTCATCTTGGCCATGTAAACAAGAAACACATGTCCGAATTACACCGATATAGAATTCTGGAATCGTTTAAATCTTATTTATTCGATACATGTGAATCAAGCTTAAAAGGCAAGCTGACTAAGTTACCTTTTATTGGAAAAGGTGAACCGATGGGAGAGTTGCTTGGTCTAATACATACTGATATATGCGGACCTATGTCAACTCAAGCTCTAGGAGGTTATAACTACTTCATTACCTTCACTAATGATCACTCACGGTTTGGGTATGTGTTCTTGATGAAACACAAGTCTGAAGCCTTTGAAAGGTTTAAAGAATTTAGAAATGAAGTAGAGAAATAACTTAGCAAGAGTATTAAAATACTTCGATCAGATCGAAGTGTTGAATACTTGAGTCAAGAGTTTCTAGATTATCTGAAGGACAATGGTATATTGTCTCAATGGACTCTGCCGTACACACCACAGCTTAATGGTGTATCTGAGAGGCGAAACCGAACCTTATTGGACATGGTTAGGTTGATAATGAATCAAGCGAATCTTCCCAAGTCCTTTTGGGGCTATGCACTTCAGAAGGTTATTTAATTGCTAAACAGAGTTCCGACCAAGGTAGTCTCTACTACTCCATATGAGATATGGAATAGTAAGAAATCTCATTTATCTAACTTGAAGATATGGGGTTGTCCTGCTTATGTAAAGCGGACTGTATCAGACAAATTGGATGCTAAGTCTGATAAATATTTATTTATTGGATACCCTAAGGAAACAAGGGGTTACCAATTCTATCATCCTGTGGAATAAAAGGTGTTTGTTTCAAGGCATGTTGTATTTCTACAGAAAGAGTTTCTCTTGCAAGAAAACAGTGGGAGTTGTTGGTGCAATCGGCCCAGGTCACGATTGACCAGGACTCGAGTTTGACTCGAGTGATGTTTTGATGTTTGACAAAGTATGTTTGACAAAGTATGTTAGACATAGGTTTGACATTGATGTTTGACATTAATGTCGGTTAATATGTTGGGGAGATTGTTTATACAATCGACCCAGGTTATAATTGACTTGATGGTTGACCAGGGTTGACCATGTGATTATGGGAAAGTCCAAGCATGGGTCTTGGCAAGGGAAAGTCCAAGTCATGGGTACTTGGCAATGGAAAGTCCAAGTCATGGGTACTTGGCATTGAAAGTCCAAGTGGGACACTTGGCATTTGGAAAAGTCCAACATGAGTTGGCAAGGGAAAGTCCAAGCATGGGTCTTGGCAATTGAGAAGTCCAACATGTGTTGGCAAGGGAAAGTCCAAGCTTGAGTCTTGGCACTTGAAGTCCAAGGGGATTGATATTGGCGGCGTAAAGTCCAAGCGGAGTCTTGGCAGCGTAAGTCCAATGTGCCTTGGTGATGAACACACCGTTAGCATGACATAGCCGATGGAAGCACCGGGAAGCTAGCGCGATGGATGAACAAGTCATGGATGACTTGGAGGGATCCGAGAGGCGTGAGGCTGATGGAGGTTGCTAGAAGGTTTAGGTCTAGGCTAAGGGTGGTCTAGCAAGTATGGGGACACCATATTTGGGTTAAAACCTCGATGGCGCGATCGGGATGGCGGGCCGATCGCCGCTTGTCTTCGGAAGCGATTGGTAACGCTCCGTAGCCGATCAAGGCCGGATTACGCAAGGCGCTGCGGGCCGATCGGGCCAATGTTGGCAGTCGACTGCCAAGAGATCCGTTGGAGTTTTCCAGCGTGGATCGACCCGTTGTCTCATGACAACAATGGCATCAGTCGAACTGGGACTTATGGCAGTCGACTGATGGGCGAAAATCCAGCCCGACGCAGGTTATAAAAGCAGCTCGGAAGGAGGGATTTAGTAGCGATTTTCTTGGGCGAAATTGAAGGGGGAAGTTGGTGCTTTCCAGTCCTTCAAAGCTAGTTCAAGGCAATCAAAGATCAAGCAATCCAAAGTTCTTGTAAAGTTGTTTTTCCTATTACTTGCATTGTATTTCTTACTTGTATTTGCTTGCATCTTGTAGATTATTGTTGTAATCTTTTGTACGAGGTTTCTCCACCTCCGACTTGTGTCGAGAAGGAGTATTTGTGATTAGTGAGTGCGTGTGCATCACTAGGGCTCTTTAGAGCTCGACCCGTGGAGTAGGAACCATTCGGTTCCGAACCACGTTATATGTTTGTGTTCGTGTGATTGCTTTTCGTTATTGCTTTTATTATATATATTCCGCTGCGCACTAACGTAATTGTAGACACGAACGCGATCGATTTCCATCTTCGTACGATCTACGCTATTCACCCCCCCCTCTAGCGGCCTCAAATTTCCAACAAGTGGTATCAGAGCCCGGGGCTCTTCTACGGACTAACCGCCGGGAGCTAAAAGGCTAGAGGGAAGATGGAACTCCAAGACAAGCTTGGATGGGATATCAACACACCTATCCCCTATACCTTCTATGGACAAGAAGGGTTTAAACAATGGAAGTCAAGAATTGAAGACTTCCTAATGATGAGGGACATTGAGGAATGGGCTATCTTAATGGAAGGCTTTGAATTGCCAAGAGGACCAAAAGGTGGTTTCCTCAAAAAGAAGAGATGGACCGAAGAGCAAGTCCAAGCCTTCGAGAAAAACACCAAGGTAATAAAGTTTTTGGTTGAGTTAATACCTAACAATATCTTGTGTATGTTAGGTAATTATATAGATGCCAAGGAGCTATGGAGCCAAGTGGCAAAGCTCCATGAAAACTCATCATCAATTCAACAAGAAGAAGAAGAAGAAGAGGAGTGCACACCCTCTCAAGCTCAAGCAAGCACATCTCCATCAAAAGAGCTTGAGGAGTCCGAAGTTGATAGGGAATCAACTTCCGGATTGGTGGAGGAAGTGGAAGAAGCATCCACTTCTATTATTGAGGAGGAGAGACCATCCTCAACACCGGAGCAATACCAAGAAGCCTCGACATCCGGACAAGATGAAGAAGCCCAAAATTCAATTCCGGTCTCCACCACCCTAGGTAACTCAAGCATGTCAATTAATAATAAAATACATATTATATGCTTTGAGTGTAGGGAGCAAGGACACTACAAGAGTAAGTGTCCTAAACGGGTTAAGAAGACTCCACCCGTGCCAAAAATCAAGGAAGTCGGTGCCCAAAGTCAAAGAAGCAAAGAACAAGTAATTTGCTTCAAGTGCCGACAACCGGGACACTTCCGGAGTCAATGCAAGAAGGGGGACAAGAAGACTCAAAATGGAGCATCATATGTAGGGGGAGCTAAGGCAAACCCTAGGGTAACTTCTAATTTTGCTCCTTCTTCAATTTACAAGCAAAAGCATGCTAGGGACTTCAATTCACTTGCAATTTATAAAAAGCATGCTAATAGGAATAAGTATTTTTGCTTAGGAGCTAAGAATATTTACTTAGATAATAGGGAGAAATTTGGGATTAATGTCCCTAAAAATAACTTATCTAAGGACAAACCTAGGTCAAATAACTCTAGAAAAACTTTACCTAGGGAGACCATTAGAAAGGTGCAAGAGCACCTAGGTCTTAATCCCAAATGGACTGGGCATATGCCTAAAAAGTCCTATGCCCATGATTTAAATCAAAACTCTAAAATTGGGCAATTAGAATTAGAGAATCAAGTCTTGAGGTCAAGGCTTGAAAAACTTGAGAAGACCCTTAGGAACATACAAAATCAATTTCAAGGGTCTAATGGTCAAACTTCTAGGTCCAAAAGTCAAAGTCAACAAGTAAGACCTAAGAGTCAAAAGTCAACCAAGGGCAAGCAAGGTTTGGGTCACAAACCTAAGCCTAAGGTGGCTTATCATAGTGTTCCATTAGATTATGGAACACTAACTAGGTCTAGGAAGACCAAGGTCACTAGGGAAGTCATCCCTAGAGTTGACCAAAGGGTATGCCTAGTGGCTAGGGTTTCTAGGAAACCTAGGGTGGCCACTAAGAAGGTTGCAAGGGGAGTCACCCCTAGAGTCAACCTAGGTAAGACCCAAATGACCAAGGCTAACAAGTCTAGGAGGGTCATTAGGAAGGTATCTAGGAAAGTTATCCCTAAGGAATACCTAATTAACTCTAGGAGCTCAAATCGGTTTTGGGTTCCTAAGAGCGTGATTGATTCACGCTAGATGGGTTTAGGGTGTGCCAACCTTGATTGGATGGGTAGTTAACTCAACCATGGCAAAGGTGGCATTTTGGGTCATTTTCAAGGTTATAGTTACCTTGGGAATGTGGTTTGATTTTAATCCTAAAAGATTTTAGGATGTGCCAATATTAGTTATGAAGTTTGATAAAATGATCATTTTGGCACAATTTAGGTTGGTGTGCCATTTTGGGTTTTTGGCACACTAGGAAGATTATGTTAATATGACAAAATATGTTTAATCCCAACAAATGGCAATTAATATTAAAATTTAGGTGTTATTATACCTATATATTTTATATGCCATGATTTGTTTGCCATATGCCATGACATGACATCATGTTTACTTTTATCATCTAAATGTCATGATCATGCTTAGGATTAAGGTATTAAATGTCATGTGTTTTTAGATTTCATCATATGCCATGACATCATGATCATTGGCCATGATTTATTTTTTTTTCTATCATTATGCCATGATCATTTTCATGCATCTAAATTGATTAAAATTGATTTAAGGACTATGGCATGACTTGGAGTCCCATTTATAAGGGAATCAAGTAGAGTTGCCTTAGAAAAATGCATGAAACCCTAGTTCAGGGAGAACAAAACCCACATCTCACATCCAATTGACATGTATGTGTTTTTATACACCCTAGATACATGTGAGATGCTAGGATATGAGTTGCGTTCAAGGTGCATAGTTTTTGCATCTAGATGAACTAAAACTCATCTAATTTTATTGGTGGATCATTGGGAAAGCTTGTGTACAAGTCATGTACATAGAGCCCAAGGAATGTGATCCAAAATAGGTTTTCAAAAACATTTTAAATTCATTTTGAAAAACCTTGGTGAAGTCTATCTTTTGATAGCAATCACTATTGATGAAGTTGATACAAAATAGGGCCAAAACATTGAAAATTTCAATGGTTTTGAGTTTTGTATCAAACTCACTATTTTATGGGTAAAATAATTTTAAAATATTTTTCACCTATTGTATTTCTTATAAGTAATGTACGTATTAAGTTTCATGAATTTTCAAAATACGTAGAATTACTTATGCATTTTCAAAATTGATCCGATAATTGAAAATTCGAGAATTTATTACAATGATCGCCACTTGGTGGCAATGATCGATGAGAGTGGCAATCGATCGACATCGTCAGAGTCGATCGCCATGTCTGATTTCGGGTTAACAAGGTTTGTTTAGCCCGTGTTCAGCTATGACAAAGGTTCCTAACCACTCCTAACCCTAGGATATGCTTTGGGAAGCATTATGAAGGGTGAAAATCCATTGGATATGGATTAGGAGTTGTGTTAGGTCAAAGTATCAAATTTAGGGTGAGTAAGAGTTCTATGTTGAACTTAGAACCTTAATTTTGATGGTTTAGAGTTCCTATTGGCTTAGGGGCTTTCCAAGGACATTGTTGGTGCAATGGTCAAGGGGGAGCAAGCCTTTAGGGGGAGGTATCCATCGTGGGATGATGGATGTTTTTTTATGGGGAGAATCTTATCAATTGAAAATTGATGGGTGTTTGATACCCAATTTGGAAATTGGGAGAGTGAGATAGGAGTGCCTCTCTTGAGTGATATGGGACTTATCACTAGGAAGATGGTAGGCATCTTAGGTATTTTTGATCAAGGGGGAGATTGTAAGATCTCATTGGGACATGAGACATTGACCTCCTTGGAGAGAAAACCTTTTTGATGTTAGTCAAAAAGGGGGAGAATGTTTGGGGGAGAACATTTGATTTACTTTTTCACTTAAATGTTTGGGGGAGAACATTTGGTGAGTGTTTACCAATTTGGGATAATTGGTAAGGGATTTGAGTTAGTGTTCTAACTCATGGTTTTATTTGGTTTTTGTCAAACATCAAAAAGGGGGAGATTGTTGGTGCAATCGGCCCAGGTCACGATTGACCAGGACTCGAGTTTGACTCGAGTGATGTTTTGATGTTTGACAAAGTATGTTAGACATAGGTTTGACATTGATGTTTGACATTAATGTCGGTTAATATGTTGGGGAGATTGTTTATACAATCGACCCAGGTTATAATTGACTTGATGGTTGACCAGGGTTGACCATGTGATTATGGGAAAGTCCAAGCATGGGTCTTGGCAAGGTAAAGTCCAAGTCATGGGTACTTGGCAATGGAAAGTCCAAGTCATGGGTACTTGGCATTGAAAGTCCAAGTGGGACACTTGGCATTTGGAAAAGTCCAACATGAGTTGGCAAGGGAAAGTCCAAGCATGGGTCTTGGCAATTGAGAAGTCCAACATGTGTTGGCAAGGGAAAGTCCAAGCTTGAGTCTTGGCACTTGAAGTCCAAGGGGATTGATATTGGCGGCGTAAAGTCCAAGCGGAGTCTTGGCAGCGTAAGTCCAATGTGCCTTGGTGATGAACACACCGTTAGCATGACATAGCCGATGGAAGCACCGGGAAGCTAGCGCGATGGATGAACAAGTCATGGATGACTTGGAGGGATCCGAGAGGCGTGATGGAGGTTGCTAGAAGGTTTAGGTCTAGGCTAAGGGTGGTCTAGCAAGTATGGGGACACCATATTTGGGTTAAAACCTCATTCTGCCGGGATGCTCTGGCGCCGATCCACGGGAAGCGTGTGACCGGCGGCAGCCGATCGCCATGGATGCAGCGATCGGCGATTGTCTTCTGTAGCGAGCGCTCGCGTAGCCGATCGCGGGCCGATTACGGGCGTTGGCGATCGATCGCCAATGTTGGCGCCGATCGCCAAGAGATCCGCTGGAGTTTTCCATGGATCGACCCGTTGTCTCATGACAACAATGGCATCGATCGAACCGGGACTTATGGCGCCGATCGATGGGCGAAAATCCGGCCCACGCAGTTATAAAAGGCTCGGAAGGAGGATTTAGTAGCGATTTTCTTGGCGAAATTGAAGGGGGAAGTTGGTGCTTTCGGTCCTTCAAAGCTAGTTCAAGGCAATCAAAGATCAAGCAATCAAAGTTCTTGTAAAGTTGTTTTTCCTATTACTTGCATTGTATTTCTTACTTGTATTTGCTTGCATCTTGTAGATTATTGTTGTAATCTTTTATGAGGTTTCTCCACCTCCGACTTGTGTCGAGAAGGAGTATTTGTGATTAGTGAGTGCGTGTGCATCACTAGGGCTCTTTAGAGCTCGACAGTGAGTAGGAACCATTCGGTTCGAACCACGCTATATATTGTGTTCGTGTGATTGCTTTTTGTTATTGCTTTTATTATATATATTGCGCACTAACGTAATTGTAGAGACACTGAACGCGATCGATTTCCATCTTCGTGACGATCTACGCTATTCACCCCCTCTAGCGGCCTCAAAATTTCCAACAAGTGGCAGGGCTCTTCTACGGACTAACCAGGAGCTAAAAGGCTAGAGGGAAGATGGAACTCCAAGACAAGCTTGGATGGGATATCAACACACCTATCCCTATACCTTCTATGGACAGAAGGTTTAAACAATGGAAGTCAAGAATTGAAGACTTCCTAATGATGAGGACATTGAGAATGGGCTATCTTAATGGAAGGCTTTGAATTGCCAAGAGGACCAAAAGGTGGTTTCTCAAAAGAAGAGATGGACCAAGAGCAAGTCCAAGCCTTGAGAAAAACACCAAGGTAATAAAGTTTTGGTTGAGTTAATACCTAACAATATCTTGTGTATGTTAGGTAATTATATAGATGCCAAGGAGCTATGGAGCCAAGTGGCAAAGCTCCATGAAAACTCATCATCAATTCAACAAGAAGAAGAAGAAGAAGAGGAGTGCACACCCTCTCAAGCTCAAGCAAGCACATCTCCATCAAAAGAGCTTGAGGAGTCCGAAGTTGATAGGGAATCAACTTCCGGATTGGTGGAGGAAGTGGAAGAAGCATCCACTTCTATTATTGAGGAGGAGAGACCATCCTCAACACCGGAGCAATACCAAGAAGCCTCGACATCCGGACAAGATGAAGAAGCCCAAAATTCAATTCCGGTCTCCACCACCCTAGGTAACTCAAGCATGTCAATTAATAATAAAATACATATTATATGCTTTGAGTGTAGGGAGCAAGGACACTACAAGAGTAAGTGTCCTAAAGCGGGTTAAGAAGACTCCACCGTGCCAAAAATCAAGGAAGTCAAAGAAGCAAAGAACAAGTAATTTGCTTCAAGTGCGACAGCAGGACAATGCAAGAAGGGGACAAGAAGACTCAAAATGGAGCATCATATGTAGGGGGAGCTAAGGCAAACCCTAGGGTAACTTCTAATTTTGCTCCTTCTTCAATTTACAAGCAAAAGCATGCTAGGGACTTCAATTCACTTGCAATTTATAAAAAGCATGCTAATAGGAATAAGTATTTTTGCTTAGGAGCTAAGAATATTTACTTAGATAATAGGGAGAAATTTGGGATTAATGTCCCTAAAAATAACTTATCTAAGGACAAACCTAGGTCAAATAACTCTAGAAAACTTTACCTAGGAGACCATTAGAAAGGTGCAAGAGCACCTAGGTCTTAATCCAAATGGACTGGGCATATGCCTAAAAAGTCCTATGCCCATGATTTAAATCAAAACTCTAAAATTGGGCAATTAGAATTAGAGAATCAAGTCTTGAGGTCAAGGCTTGAAAAACTTGAGAAGACCCTTAGGAACATACAAAATCAATTTCAAGGGTCTAATGGTCAAACTTCTAGGTCCAAAAGTCAAAGTCAACAAGTAAGACCTAAGAGTCAAAAGTCAACCAAGGGCAAGCAAGGTTTGGGTCACAAACCTAAGCCTAAGGTGGCTTATCATAGTGTTCCATTAGATTATGGAACACTAACTAGGTCTAGGAAGACCAAGGTCACTAGGGAAGTCATCCCTAGAGTTGACCAAAGGGTATGCCTAGTGGCTAGGGTTTCTAGGAAACCTAGGGTGGCCACTAAGAAGGTTGCAAGGGGAGTCACCCCTAGAGTCAACCTAGGTAAGACCCAAATGACCAAGGCTAACAAGCCTAGGAGGGTCATTAGGAAGGTATCTAGGAAAGTTATCCCTAAGGAATACCTAATTAACTCTAGGAGCTCAAATCGGTTTTGGGTTCCTAAGAGCGTGATTGATTCACGCTAGATGGGTTTAGGGTGTGCCAACCTTGATTGGATGGGTAGTTAACTCAACCATGGCAAAGGTGGCATTTTGGGTCATTTTCAAGGTTATAGTTACCTTGGGAATGTGGTTTGATTTTAATCCTAAAAGATTTTAGGATGTGCCAATATTAGTTATGAAGTTTGATAAAATGATCATTTTGGCACAATTTAGGTTGGTGTGCCATTTTGGGTTTTTGGCACACTAGGAAGATTATGTTAATATGACAAAATATGTTTAATCCCAACAAATGGCAATTAATATTAAAATTTAGGTGTTATTATACCTATATATTTTATATGCCATGATTTGTTTGCCATATGCCATGACATGACATCATGTTTACTTTTATCATCTAAATGTCATGATCATGCTTAGGATTAAGGTATTAAATGTCATGTGTTTTTAGATTTCATCATATGCCATGACATCATGATCATTGGCCATGATTTATTTTTTTTTCTATCATTATGCCATGATCATTTTCATGCATCTAAATTGATTAAAATTGATTTAAGGACTATGGCATGACTTGGAGTCCCATTTATAAGGGAATCAAGTAGAGTTGCCTTAGAAAAATGCATGAAACCCTAGTTGAGGGAGAACAAAACCCACATCTCACATCCAATTGACATGTATGTGTATTTATACACCCTAGATACATGTGAGATGCTAGGATATGAGTTGAGTTCAAGGTGCATAGTTTTTGCATCTAGATGAACTAAAACTCATCTAATTTTATTGGATCATTGGGAAAGCTTGTGTACAAGTCATGTACATAGAGCCCAAGGAATGTGATCCAAAATAGGTTTTCAAAAACATTTTAAATTCATTTTGAAAAACCTTGGTGAAGTCTATCTTTTGATAGCAATCACTATTGATGAAGTTGATACAAAATAGGGCCAAAACATTGAAAATTTCAATGGTTTTGAGTTTTGTATCAAACTCACTATTTTATGGGTAAAATAATTTTAAAATATTTTTCACCTATTGTATTTCTTATAAGTAATGTACGTATTAAGTTTCATGAATTTTCAAAATACGAGAATTACTTATGCATTTTCAAAATTGATCTCGATAAAATTGAGAATTTGTTACGATCGCCACTTGGTGGCCGATCGATGAGAGTGGCAATCGATCGACATCGTCAGGAGTCGACTGCCATGTCTGATTTCGGGTTAACAAGGTTTGTTTAGCCCGTGTTCAGCTATGACAAAGGTTCCTAACCACTCCTAACCCTAGGATATGCTTTGGGAAGCATTATGAAGGGTGAAAATCCATTGGATATGGATTAGGAGTTGTGTTAGGTCAAAGTATCAAATTTAGGGTGAGTAAGAGTTCTATGTTGAACTTAGAACCTTAATTTTGATGGTTTAGAGTTCCTATTGGCTTAGGGGCTTTCCAAGGACATTGTTGGTGCAATGGTCAAGGGGGAGCAAGCCTTTAGGGGGAGGTATCCATCGTGGGATGATGGATGTTTTTTATGGGGAGAATCTTATCAATTGAAAATTGATGGGTGTTTGATACCCAATTTGGAAATTGGGAGAGTGAGATAGGAGTGCCTCTCTTGAGTGATATGGGACTTATCACTAGGAAGATGGTAGGCATCTTAGGTATTTTTGATCAAGGGGGAGATTGTAAGATCTCATTGGGACATGAGACATTGACCTCCTTGGAGAGAAAACCTTTTTGATGTTAGTCAAAAAGGGGGAGAATGTTTGGGGGAGAACATTTGATTTACTTTTTCACTTAAATGTTTGGGGGAGAACATTTGGTGAGTGTTTACCAATTTGGGATAATTGGTAAGGGATTTGAGTTAGTGTTCTAACTCATGGTTTTATTTGGTTTTTGTCAAACATCAAAAAGGGGGAGATTGTTGGTGCAATCGGCCCAGGTCACGATTGACCAGGACTCGAGTTTGACTCGAGTGATGTTTTGATGTTTGACAAAGTATGTTAGACATAGGTTTGACATTGATGTTTGACATTAATGTCGGTTAATATGTTGGGGAGATTGTTTATACAATCGACCCAGGTTATAATTGACTTGATGGTTGACCAGGGTTGACCATGTGATTATGGGAAAGTCCAAGCATGGGTCTTGGCAAGGGAAAGTCCAAGTCATGGGTACTTGGCAATGGAAAGTCCAAGTCATGGGTACTTGGCATTGAAAGTCCAAGTGGGACACTTGGCATTTGGAAAAGTCCAACATGAGTTGGCAAGGGAAAGTCCAAGCATGGGTCTTGGCAATTGAGAAGTCCAACATGTGTTGGCAAGGGAAAGTCCAAGCTTGAGTCTTGGCACTTGAAGTCCAAGGGGATTGATATTGGCGGCGTAAAGTCCAAGCGGAGTCTTGGCAGCGTAAGTCCAATGTGCCTTGGCGATGAACACACCGTTAGCATGACATAGCCGATGGAAGCACCGGGAAGCTAGCGCGATGGATGAACAAGTCATGGATGACTTGGAGGGATCCGAGAGGCGTGAGGCTGATGGAGGTTGCTAGAAGGTTTAGGTCTAGGCTAAGGGTGGTCTAGCAAGTATGGGGACACCATATTTGGGTTAAAACCTCATTCTTGAGGTTGGCAGTCGACTGGCATTATGGCCGGTTCGACTGCCGTGAGTCGACTTGAGTTCGACTGCCAGGTTAGAGCCGGATGCTCGGCACCGACCGCTCATCGAGTAGCTGATCGATGGCGCCGATCGCCATGGATGGCGGGCCGATCGCTCCAGGCCGCGAGCATAACGCCCGTAGCCGATCGGCGGGCCGATTACGCGCGTTAGGGCCGATCGCCAAGAGATCCGTTGGAGTTTTCCAGCGTGGATCGACCCGTTGTCTCATGACAACAGTGGCATCAGTCGAACTGGGACTTATGGCAGTCGACTGATGGGCGAAAATCCAGCCCGACGCAGGTTATAAAAGCAGCTCGGAAGGAGGGATTTAGTAGCGATTTTCTTGGGCGAAATTGAAGGGGGAAGTTGGTGCTTTCCAGTCCTTCAAAGCTAGTTCAAGGCAATCAAAGATCAAGCAATCCAAAGTTCTTGTAAATTTGTTTTTCCTATTACTTGCATTGTATTTCTTACTTGTATTTGCTTGCATCTTGTAGATTATTGTTGTAATCTTTTGTACGAGGTTTCTCCACCTCCGACTTGTGTCGAGAAGGAGTATTTGTGATTAGTGAGTGCGTGTGCATCACTAGGGCTCTTTAGAGCTCGACCCGTGGAGTAGGAACCATTCGGTTCCGAACCACATTATATGTTTGTGTTCGTGTGATTGCTTTTCGTTATTGCTTTTATTATATATATTCCGCTGCGCACTAACGTAATTGTAGACACGAACGCGATCGATTTCCATCTTCGTACGATCTACGCTATTCACCCCCCCTCTAGCGGCCTCAAATTTCCAACAGGAGTGTCGTTCAACTTGAGGAGATTCAAGAGACTCTAATAGACATTGAGGAGATACTTGGTCAAGCACCTCAATCGATAACTCATAGTGTGTAACACCCATAAAATTTCTAGCAATTTTACAAGAATTTTTGGTTGATTATGATGGGCTTTATGTGGGCTCTTTCAAAAATAAAAGAAAATTAGCCAAAAAGGATGCAAGGCCTAGGAATTGAACCCCAAACCTCTAGAGATATCCAAGCCCTATAGATGCATCCAATAACAAGAAGCCCAGTAGGGTTGTACTATTAGAGGATATGGGAAATTATAGTTAGGGTTAAGGGAGACTAAGGGACTCTTCAAGTGAATAAATAGGGGGAATGAGGAGACATGAGTGATCAAATTGCTTTTCTCTCCTCTCATCTTCTTCCTCACCGAGATTCATTTCCCCTCCCTTTTCATCCTTTGTCCGAAACTCATCCAAGAAAGAAGAAGGCTAGGTTTGGCTTCCCTTAGGTCATCTTCCAACTAAGAGCAAAGCGAAGGATGTAAGTATCCCCTCACCTGCATACAAGTAGCTTTTCGATTGAAGTTGTTATGTTAAATTCTCCATGAACCATTCGGCCAAGTCCTTTACTTGAGTTTTCAATGAAGTTCTATGCCATACCTTGTATGAATATGATGATGTTGGGATGCTAGATGGATTAGGTTAAGAGTTTAACCCTAAAAGCCCCAAGAAACTTTCGGCCAAGACCATAATTAGGGCTTACCATGATGATCCATGCTATATCTTGTATTAATATGAAGGTGAGAGTTTTTAGATGAGTTTAGTTAAGTGGTTGATCCATGAAACCCCCAAGAAACTTTCGGCCAAGACCATAACTAGGGCTTACCTTGATGATCCATGCTATATCTTGTATTAATATGAAGATGAGGGATTTTTAGATGAGTTAGTTAAGTGGTTGATCCATGAAACCCTTTTTGAACCATTTGGCCAAGACCCCAAATGTGTTCTTTATGCCATATAGATGAAGATAACATGCTCTAGGTTAGGTTAACATGTGTTTTATTCTTTAGGGGAGTTAATGATAACTTGTGATGTTAAATGATGCTAGATGAAGATAACATGCACTTGGTTAGGTTAACATGTGTTTTATGCTTTAGGTGAGTTCATGTTGACTTGTGATGTTAAATGATGCTAGATGAAGATAAGATGCTCTAGGTTAGGTTTGAAATGAGTTCATGCCATGTTTGATGTTAGAAGAAGATAACATGTCCTATGCCATGCTTTATACGTTAAAGAATTAACATGTGTTTTAGTTAGAACATACATATATATAAGTTGTTTGGTGTTTAAAACTTTGATGGAGCTCCATGCAGTTTAGGCCACTCCATGTATACTTGCTCATGATGTTGATGCCTTATGCCATGCCCTATATGTGTGTGATATTTATGATATGTTTATGAAATGAAATATGATATGTGTTTATGAAATGAAATATGATATGTTTATGAAGTGAAATATGATATGTTTATGAAGTGAAAGATGATATGTTTATGAAATGAAATATGATATGTGTTTATGAAATGAAATATGATATGGTTATGAAATGAAATATGATATGTTTATGAAGTGAAATATGATATGTTTATGAAATGGAATATGATATGTTTATGAAATGAAATATGATATGTTTATGAGATGAAATACGATATGTTTATGAAATGAAATATGATATGTTATGATAAGAAGTATGTATGTATTTTACCTTCTGCATGGCTTGTACTAGGACCCTAACAAGGTCCAAAGGGATGGGCTCCTAAGTTGCCCTAGGCCGACGGACTAAGATCGGGCCTAGTATGGGCTTCTATGTTATGATTGCCCCTAGGTCGACGGACTAAGATCGGGCCTAGTACGGGATGGGCTCCCAGATGCCCTAGGCCGATGGACTAACATCGGGCTTAGGATGGGCTTCTATGTTATGATGATGGCCCTTAGGTCGAGAGACTAAGATCGGGCCTAGTAACCTAGTAGGTTCGAGATTAGCTACCTCGGGTCTATTTAGGGATGCGCGCTATGATGATGATGATGTGGTACAATGTCAGGCTCAATATGTTGAGAGTTATGTTCAAATACCTATGATATATGTTTTCGAAAAGCATCCTGTATATACCTTTATGTTATGATTGCTTATGTCATATATGTTACATGTTATGGTTGCTTATGTTACAGATGCTACATGTTATGTTTGCTTATGTCATATATGTACATGGTATGTTTGCTTATGTCATATATGTTTCATGATATGGTTGCTTATGATATATATGTTACATGTTATGTTTGCTTATGTCATATATGTTACATGTTATGTTTGCTTATGTCATATATGTTACATGTTATGTTTGCTTATATGTTATGAATGTTTACATGCTATGCTTAATGTCGATGTATGTGTTTTTGTGAGTAGGACAGGATCTTGCTAAGCCTATGTGCTTATAGTTTATGTTCCCTTGTACTACAGATAAGGATAAAGGGTGGATAAACTAAAGGGAGCAGCAGGAGGGGCATGGTGTGTGTGGAAATGGTATGGTGGAAGAGATCTGTTATGTCCCTTATGCATGTTTCCTTAAGATGCTTATGGACTTGAATTAAGCACTAAGGACTTATGAAATAACGATGCATGCTCTATGTTAAGAAGAAGTACCTACGAAATGACGATGCATGTTTATGTTTAAAAGAAAAAGAAATATGTCCAAAGTCTTCCACTGTAAGTAGTACGATGTATGTATGTACAATCGCGTCGCGCCGCCCCTCCAGACCCTAGGAAAGGGCGGGTGTGAAAGGTTGGTATCAGAGCAGATCTTCCTTTCCACTACACACACATCAAGCTCCAAATCCTGCCGCTCCTAGTAAGAATTTCTATGCCTACTGTATTTCTTTCATGTATGATAACAAATGCCTCTAGCTTAAATATGGCTGAAAATATGTATGCCTGAAATATGTAAGATAACCTTATGCTAGTTTTTAGTTTAACCATTCATAGCTAAATGAACTAGCTTTTAGTTTAACCATGCATAGATAAATGAACGATAAACTTACACTAGCTTTACTTTAATATGTGAAGATAACCATGGTTGGGAGATGTAGTAATAGAGTCAATGAGATAGTAATATATGGAAGACGTAGTAATAGAGTCGATGAGACAGTACCCCCACCTGCTCTTATGCATGTGGTTACTGAACTCCAGTACTGTTGGTGCAGAAGAGAGATGGGTCTATGTGAATGTGCATAGACTATCGAGCGCTAAATAATGTGACAATCAAGAATAGGTACCCTTTACCAAGGATTGACGACCTGTTCGACCAGTTAAAGGGTGCCACCGTCTTTTCTCAGATTGATCTGAGGTCTGGCTATCATCAAGTGAAAGTGAAACTAGATGATATACCAATGACGACTTTCTGAACAAGATACGGACGTTATGAGTTCGTAGTTATACCTTTTGGAGTGACGAATGCACCTGCTATGTTCTAATGAATCGGATCCTTCAGGAAAAGCAGCTGTATGCAAAGTTCTCCAAACACGAGTTCTGGCTCAATCAAGTATCATTTTTTTGGGTCACATTATATCCAAGCAAGGAGTGATGGTAGACCCAATAAAGATTGAAGTTGTGAGTAACTGGAACCGACCAAAGAATGTCAGTGAGATCAGGAGCTTTCTTGGGCTAGCAAGCTACTACAGGAAGTTTGTAGAGAACCTCTCTAGGATTGCAGCCCCTATGACAGTCCTCACCAGAAAGAACAAGAAATATGAATGGACGGATGCCTGCGAGAGGAGTTTCACAAAATTGAAAAGCAGACTGACCAGCGCTCCAATCCTTGCTCTTCTGGACAGTAACGAAGGCTTCGACATGTACAGTGATGCTTCCAAGTTGGGACTCGGAGTTGTACTCATGCAGAATGGCAAGGTCATTGCCTACGCCTCTAGGCAACTCAAGGAACATGAAAGGAATTATCCCACCCACGATTTAGAGCTAGCGGTCGTGGTCTTTGCTCTCAAAAAATGGAGGCATTATCTATATGGAGCTCAGTGTAGGATTTATACAGACCACCAGAGTCTGAAATATTTCTTCACACAGAAGGACCTGAACATGAGACAACGCAGATGGCTCAAGCTCGTCAAGGATTATGACTGCGAGATCTTCAATCATCCGGGGAAAGCAAATAAGGTGGCTGATGCACACAGCAGGAAGTCCTGCGCCACCTTGATGTCTCTATCAGTGTTATCTCGGCCCTTAGAAAAGGAGATTATGCGTTACGGGGTTGAAATCATTTCCGGACAGCTCTCGACCATGACGATAGCACCGACGCTGTTCGATGATATATTGGAAGAGCAAGCCCGTGACCTAAGCATTCAGAGGATCAAGCAAGAGGTCCTAGAAGGAAAGGATGATGGGTTTCGTATCTCTCATAGAGGAGTACTCTACCTCAAGGATCGCTTGTGTATTCCCGATGATCCAAAGTTACGGAAGAAGATATTTGAGGAGGCTCACGGAACTCCTTATGCGATGCATCCTGGAACCACCAAGATGTACCAAGACCTGAAAAGAAAATTCTGGTGGTTCGGAATGAAAAGAGATGTGGCTCAGTATGTCAGTACCTGTCTGACCTGCCAGAGGGTTAAAGCAGAATACCAGAGACCTAGAAGAACACTGCAGCCAATCCAGATTCCAGAATGGAAGTGGGAAGATATTTCTATGGATTTCATCTCAGGATTGCCCAAGACAAAAAATGGATATGATGTTATATGGGTAGTTGTGGACCGATTGACGAAGTCTGCCCACTTCTTAGCAATCAAGATGACCTATTCGACTGAGCAATTGGCTCAATTATATGCTAAGGAAATTATCAGATTACATGGGATTCCTAAGACCATCATTTCTGACAGAGATGGTTGTTTTATTTCCCATTTCTGGGAGTGTGTTCAGAAGGCACTCGGCACGAAACTATTATTCAGTACCGCCTTCCATCCTCAGATGGACGGACAGACCGAAAGAGTAAATCAAGTACTGGAGGATATGTTACGAGCTTGCGCCCTGGATTTCAAAGGTAGCTGGTGCCGATACTTATGTTTGGCAAAATTCGCCTACAACAATAGCTACCAAGCTACTATCGGAATGACACCCTACGAGGCTCTATACGGGAGGAAATGTAGATCTCCTATATGCTGGTACGAGGGTGGTGAAAAGAAAGGGATGGGACTCCAAACAGACTTCATTGACGACACCACCTGGGCTATCCAAAACATCCGTCAAAGAATTGAAACTGCTCAGAGCCAGCAAAATAGCTATGCAGATATGCGGCGTAGACCGTTAGAATTCGAAGTCGGGGACCTGGTATTCCTCAAGGTGGCCCCTATGAAGGGAGTGATGAGATTCAGAAGGAAGGGTAAGCTGAGTCCACGCTATGTGGGACTGTATCATATATTGAAGAGAGTTGGCAAGGTAGCTTACGAGCTGGAGCTGCCTCAAGAGATGTCGGCTATCCACAACGTGTTCCATGTTTCGATGCTCAGGAAGTGCATTTCCAGTGCGGACCAAATGATCGAGCCACAAACAGTGCAAGTTCAAGAGGACCTGAGTTATGAAAGTCGGCCTATCCAGATACTCGACCAAGAATTCAAGCGACTAAGGAACAAAGAGGTGCCCTTAGTAAAGGTCCTGTGGCAAAATCAACGGTACGAAGAAGCTACCTGGGAACGCGAGGAGGACATGAAACAGAAGTACCCATAATTGTTCTAAGTTTCGAGGACGAAACTTTTAAAAGGTATGAAGGATTATAACGCCTGTAAAATTTCTAGCAATTTTACAAGAATTTTGGGTTGATTATGATGGGCTTTATGTGGGCTTTTTCAAAAATAAAAGAAAATTAGCCAAAAAGGATGCAAGGCCTAGGAATTGAACCCCAAACCTCTAGAGATAGCCAAGCCCTATAGATGCATCCAATAACCAGAAGCCCAGCAGGGTTGTACTATTAGAGGAATATAGGAAATTATAGTTAGGGTTAAGGGAGACTAAGGGACTCTTCAAGTAAATAAATAGGGGGAATAAGGAGACATGAGTGATCAAATTGCTTTTCTCTCCTCTCATCTTCTTCCTCACCGAGATCCATTTCCCCTCCCTTTTCATCCTTTGTCCGAAACTCATCCAACCAAGAAGAAGGCTAGGTTTGGCTTCCCTTAGGTCATCTTCCAACTAAGAGCAAAGCGAAGGATGTAAGTATCCCCTCACCTGCATACAAGTAGCTTTTCGATTGAAGTTGTTATGTTAAATTCTCCATGAACCATTCGGCCAAGTCCTTTACTTGAGTTTTCAATGAAGTTCTATGTCATACCTTGTATGAATATTATGATGTTAGGATGCTAGACGGATTAGGTTAAGAGTTTAACCCTAAAAGCCCCAAGAAACTTTCGGCCAAGACCATAATTAGGGCTTACCATGATGATCCATGCTATATCTTGTATTAATATGAAGATTAGGGATTTTAGATGAGTTTAGTTAAGTGGTTGATCCATGAAACCCCCAAGAAACTTTTGGCCAAGACCATAACTAGGGCTTACCTTGATGATCCATGCTATATCTTGTATTAATAAGAAGATGAGGGATTTTTAGATGAGTTTAGTTAAGTGGTTGATCCATGAAACCCCCTTGAACATTCGGACAAGACCATAACTTGGGCTCACCATGATGATCCATGTTATATCTTGTATTAATATGAAGATGAGGGATTTTTAGATGAGTTCGTTAAGTGGTTGATCCATGAAACCCTTTTTGAACCATTCGGCCAAGACCGCAAATGTGTTCTTTATGCCATGCTTTAGGTGAGTTCATGATAACTTGTGATGTTAAATGATGCTAGATGAAGATAACATGCTCTAGGTTAGGTTAACATGTGTTTTATGCTTTAGGTGAGTTCATGATAACTTGTGATGTTAAATGATGCTAGATGAAGATAACATGCTCTACGTTAGGTTAACATGTGTTTTATGCTTTAGGTGAGTTCATGATAACTTGTGATGTTAAATGATGCTAGATGAAGATAACATGCTCTAGGTTAGGTTAACATGTGTTTTATGCTTTAGGTGAGTTCATGATAACTTGTGATGTTAAATGATGCTAGATGAAGATAACATGCTCTAGGTTAGGTTAACATGTGTTTTATGCTTTAGGTGAGTTCATGTTGACTTGTGATGTTAAATGATGCTAGATGAAGATAACATGCTCTAGGTTAGGTTTGAAATGAGTTCATGTCATGTTTGATGTTAGAAGAATATAACATGTCCTATGCCATGCTTTATACGTTAAAGAATTAACATGTGTTTTAGTTAGAACATACATATATATAAGCTGTTTGGTGTTTAAAACTTTGATAGAGCTCCATGCAGTTTAGGCCACTCCATGTATACTTGCTCATGATGTTGATGCCTTATGACATGCCCAATATGTGTGTGATATTTATGATATGTTTCTGAAATGAAATATGATATGTGTTTATGAAATGAAATATGATATGTTTATGAAGTGAAATATGATATGTTTATAAAGTGAAAGATGATATGTTTATGAAATGAAATATGGTATGTGTTTATGAAATGAAATATGATATGGTTATGAAATGAAATATGATATGTTTATGAAGTGAAATATGATATGTTTATGAAATGGAATATGATATGTTTATGAAATGAAATATGATATGTTTATGAGATGAAATATGATATGTTTATGAAATGAAATATGATATGTTATGATAAGAAGCATGTATGTATTTTACCTTCTGCATGGCTTGTACCTGGACCCTAACAAGGTCCAAAGGGATGGGCTCCTAAGTTGTCCTAGGCCGACGGACTAAGATCGGGCCTAGGATGGGCTTCTATGTTACGATTGCCCCTAGGTCGACGGACTAAGATCGGGCCTAGTACGGGATGGGCTCCGAGATGCCCTAGGCCAACGGACTAAGATCGGGCCTAGGATGGGCTTCTATGTTATGATGATGGCCCCTAGGTCGATGGACTAAGATCGGGCCTAGTAACCTAGTAGGTTCGAGATTAGCTGCCTCGGGTCTATTTAGGTATGCACGCTATGATAATGATGATGTGGAACAATGTCGGGCCCAATATGTTGAGAGTTATGTTCAAATACCTATGATATATGTTTTCGAAAAGCATCATGCATACCTTTATGTTATGATTGCTTATGTCATATATGTTACATGTTATGGTTGCTTATGTTACAGATGCTACATGCTATGTTTGCTTATGTCATATATGTACAAGGTATGTTTGCTTATGTCATATATGTTACATGATATGGTTGCTTATGATATCTATGTTACATGTTATGTTTGCTTATGTCATATATGTTACATGTTATGTTTGCTTATATGTTATGAATGTTTACATGCTATGCTTAATGTCGATGTATGTGTTTTTGTGAGTAGGACAGGATCTTGCTAAGCCTATGTGCTTATAGTTTATGTTCCCTTGTACTACAGATAAGGGTAAAGGGTGGATAAACTAAAGGGAGCAGCAGGAGGGACAAGGTGTGTGTGGTAGTGGGATGGTGGAAGATATCTGTTATGTCCCTTATGCATGTTTCCTTAAGATGATTTGTTTATGGACTTGAATTAAGAACTAAGGACTTATGAAATAACGATGCATGCTCTATGTTAAGAAGAAGTACCTACGAAATGATGATGCATGTTTATGTTTAAAAGAAAAAAAAATATGTTTAAAGTCTTCCGCTGTAAGTAGTACGATATATGTATGTACGATCGCGTCGTGCCGCCCCTCCAGACCCTTGGAAAGGGCGGGCGTGACATAGTGATGAGACATTGACTAAACCTATTGTCACACCAAATCTTTATAGATCTTGTAGGACATGCAACATTCCTGAGAGACATGGATTTCTCGTAAGCGAATCGAACTATGTGTTACTCATTGACGATGAGGATCCTACCAGTTGTGAAGAAGTTCTAAAAAATTCAGAAAGGGACAAATGGTTCGATGCCATGAAGTTGGAAATGGATTTCATGTATGAAAATCAAGTTTGGAACTTGGTTGACCCACCTGAATGCATTAAGCTTATAGGGTGCAAGTGGGTTTTCAAGAATAAAACCGACATAGATGGTAATGTGATTACCTATATGGCTAGATTAGTGGTGAAAGGCTATCATCAAAAGTATGGTGTTGATTATGACAAAACTGTTGGATTTTCCAAGCCACAAAAACCGCTTTTTGCGTTACGGAAACCTCGTAAGCCTGGCCACGGATCCTTGCAAAGTATAACCAATAAAACTAACATGTATGTGTTTAATACCTTTAGATCTACTCTAGATCTACATGATAAGAAATTACCCTTGAAGCGATGGCCTTCGCTTATCCCGCTCGTCCAAATGGATTACCGAAACTCGAGAGTGTCAAGTGCACACTCCTCTATTGGTATCCACACAAGCAATAGGTGGAGAAAAGACAATCTTGAGTGTGCTAGCACTCCTTAAAGGTCTTAGCAAAGTGGATGATTGAGAGAGAACTTGAGTGGAGCAAGGAAGAAGATGAAGTTGGAGTTACCATACAAATGAATTACCACCATCAAGCCTCCTAAAGTGGTCGGCCACTCCAAGAGCCAATGGCTCTGGGTCTCCCTCATGAGGTGGCACCCCATGATAAGTCCATGATGATGTGGAACCCCATCATTGGCCGACCCACATGCCATGTCACCATGACATGGCAATTGGTCAAGTCAAACTTAACCTCTTATCTCCCATGGTTGATCAAATCTAATCACTTGATTCAATTCAATTTGATTTAATGAATCTCTATTCATTAATTTAAATTGACTCAATGAATCAAATCTAAATTAGACTCATTCAACACTTGAATCAACTTGAGTCCAACTCAATTGACCAATGAGGCATAGACGATGTCATCCTCAATCAATCTATGTGTTTCTTGATCCCTGAGTAAACTAACTCAAAAAAATGAGCTCAATATCTCATATAGTCTCATTCGAGCATGGCCATGCGTTTTAGTAGTTCTACTCAATCAAGGGGCCCACAGATATCACTCCCGTCATATGGGAGGGATAGATCCCATCTACATCACTCACATCCCTCCATATAATTTGTTATATACCCAGTAATCGCCTTTATGGTCCACCCTGTTACGGGTGACGTTTGACGATACCAAAGTACATAACTCCTTATGTAGGGAACCGTAGTGACTTCAGGTTTGAGGACTATTCATACCAATAGTCACATGAGAAAGTTTATGACACTCATATAACGATTCATGAAACTTTCTCATGGCGGGTCAGTTCAGTATATATTCTCTAATATATACCCATGTGACAACTTGATATCATATATCCATGACTTGTGAGATCAAGTCATCAATTGACCTACATGCTAGTCTTTATGTATTAATATTGCCCTTGCATATTAATACTTGACTAGGAACATTTAGGAAAGTGTTCTCTACAGCCTCTCATAATCAATTCTGCCAATTGATGTGCTGTAGATAAGAACCTACTTTTCTAGGGCATTATTATATATTTAATTTAGCTGGCACAAGCAAGACGTAAATATAAAATAACCAATCCTTTGCCTTTATAGAATATGATACAAAAATGTTCCCTATTCAACCATCACATGATTGGTTCTAGGTCTATAACTAACAGCATATCCCCAAAAGGATATAGGAAGATCTGTGTGGCTCATCATAGATCATACCATATCTAATAGGGTATGATTCCTCCTTTTGGATACACCATTCCACTTGGTGTTCCAGGAGGAGTGAGTTAGGATAGAATCCCACACTCAGCTAGATAGTCACGAAACTCATGACTAAGGTATTCTCCACCTCGATCTAATCGAAGTATCTTAATACTCTTGCCAAATTGGTTTTGTTCTTCATTCTTGAATTCTTTGAACTTTTTAAAGGATTCTGATTTATGTGTCATTAGATACACATAACCATATCTACTGAAGTCATCAGTAAATGTAATGAAGTACTTGTAACCACCTCTAGCAGCAATATTGAAAGGGCTACATACATCACTATGTATAAGTCTTAACAAATCTTTTTCTCTTTCGCTGTGTACACTAAAGGGAGTCTTGGTCATCTTGCCTAAAAGGCAAGACTCGCATGTCTCATATGATTCAAAATCAAATGAGTCTAGCAGCCCATCCTTATGGAGTTGAGATAAGCGACTCTCATTTATGTGACCTAAGTGACAATGTCATAGATTGGTTTGGTTCAACTCATTTGACTTGAACCTTTTGGTACTTATGTTATAGATAGGGCTCTCTAAGTCTAGAAAGTAGAGTCCGTTCATTAGACGAGCACTACAATAGAACATATCATTTAAATAAACTGAACAACATTTGTTCTTTATTATAAATGTAAATCCTTTATTGTCCAAACAAGAAATCGAAATTATGTTCTTAGATAAGGCAGGCACATAACAACATTCATCTAATTCTAGTATAAGCCCAGAGGGCAAAGATAGATCATAAGTTCCTATAGCAATAACAGCAACTCTTGCTCCATTGCCTACTCGTAGGTCCACCTCGCCCTTCGTCAATGCCCTGCTATTTCTCAGCGCATGCACATTGGTACAAATGTGAGATGCACATCCGGTATCTAATACCCATGATGAAGAAATAGATAGATTGACTTCTATAACATTTATACCTAAAGTAGAAGTCTCACTTCTCTTCTTCTTAAGATCTTCCAGGTAAGCTTTGCAGGTACGCTTTCAGTGTCCAGCTTCCTTGCAGTGGAAGCAAGCCCCTTCCTTGGCCACCCCTCCTTTGGGTTTAAGTTCTTTGCCTTTGCCCTTGGCTTGGGACTTTCCCTTACCTTTAGGCTTGCCCTTGTCTTTCTTCTTTTGCACCATCAAAATGGAGTCAGATTTTCCATTCTTAAGGTTGAGATCAGCAGTTCTCAACATGCTGAGCATCTCAGGTAGTGGCTTATCAATTTCATTCATGTTGTAATTCATGACAAATTGATTGTAGCTTTGTGGCAAAGACTGCAAGATCAAGTCAGTGGCCAACTCTTGGCCAAGGGAGAATCCCAATCTCTGTAGGTTTTCTACGTACCCAATCATCTTGAGTACATATGGACCTACGGGAGTCCCATCTTGCATTTTGGACCCAAATAATGCCTTAGAGACTTTATATCTCTCGTGCCTTGCTTGTCCTTGATATAGTTGATGAAGATGTTCAACCATATCATAAGCATTCATGAACTCATGTTGTTTCTGAAGCTCAGAGTTCATGGCCACGAGCATTAGACATGACACATCTAATGCATCATCTTGATGCTTCTTGTAAGCATCTTTGTCAGCTCGCGAGACAGTGGCAGGAGGTGCTTCTGGAATGGGTTGCTCCAGGACGTACAGTTTCCTTTCTTGGGTGAGAACAATTCTCAGGTTTCTGTACCAGACCAGGAAATTTGCTCCATTGAGCTTGTCCTTCCCAAGGACAGAACGCAGGGAGAGAGTGTTCGTGTTTGTCGACATAGTTATCTACAACATACACAATGCAGAAAATTAATATCATATTCCTTTTATCATTTAATTAGGCCTTTAATCAAATGATACTCCCACTGAATTATAGGAATTTTATAGAATCGAGTTATGGATGTGGTCAAACCATATTACTAGATTCATACAAACTAGCTATAATTCCTGCGGGACAAAATCCACATCATACTAAGGCTTGAGTTAGCTTTGGCTAAATCGCCCAAGACTTAGTATGATCGGTGGGTAACACATTACAGATTACATCTCTATGCAACCCTTGTTTATAGGATCAAGACCCACATTTACAAAAGACCTTGAGTTAGCTTTGGCTAAATCGTCCAAGATTTAGTATAAATGTGATCTTATCCTTTCTTTCCAACGGTTGGAATATGCCTATAGTTCTACTCAATCCAATTGAGTTAACTAGTTTTACTCAATCTAATTGAGCTTACTCTAACCCAAGCCGTGATAGGCGGGACCAAGATTGTCCCTCCGCACCCTACCAAGATAATATGCGTTGCTCTGCTTTGGCAGATTCAACAATTACAAATGATCGAGGTAGTGATGGGTATCAAGGACTTGGTAGGCATTTTCGAGTTGATTCGATTAAGATCTAATCTAATCATAATGTGTATCATATACGCATTAAGGCCTTTATTATCCTATACTAGCATTCATCACATACATACAAGCATTATTCTAGCATGCATCATATACATACAAGAAAAATATCCTAGCATGTATCATATACATACAAGAATTATTCTACTAGCATGCATCACATACATACAAGCATAACAAATATATATATATATATATATATATATATATATATATATATCAACATATATACATATATATATATTAATTGTGTTTAGGTCATGGCCCAAATATGATCTTCTCAAGCCAATGAGAAGATCGGACGGTCAACCTAGGGTTAGCGACTTCTCCAAGCGCCTCCTTTGACCATCATGTGTTGTCGGCACCCTCCTCGTAACTCCGTTCACAAGTGGACCTTCCACCACTCTATTTTGTACATTACAAACATGAAATTTGAGTTACATTCGAGTCTAAAACTATTTACAACTAGAATTTTAAAAGAAGAGGTACGACGCGCAGGTCGCATACATTATACAACACGCACAACCACAAAAATGGCACGTAGGTCGTATTATGAATTACAACACATCATCATCAAATAATATTCGAGTTCTTGGACCATGACCATCACATAATTATACATAATTCTAAATTATGTATTTTTACAAAAAATTTCTATAATTATTCCTATTTTTTTTAATTTTATGAGTCACCTCTCCGTAACAGTCCCGCTAAGCGGTTTTCGGGCGCGATCGCGGGACAAGACCCTTTTCGGGGATAGGGGCAGCACCCCTACTCGCAAAAAAAACTTTGAGAGTGTCCCTACTATGATCTTTCAGCGACTTAAGTCTCTGTCCCAAAAACCTAAAGCGAGAACTCGCTGTTTCGGAGAGTTTTTCTCGATGGTTGAAGCCTACAAGTGTCCCAACACTTGTTGCTTCGACACTTTGAGAAAAATATCCAAAAATTCTATAAAAATAGGAAATTTACAGAAACTTAAAAATCTATAATTTTTATATCTAATACAAAAACTACAAATATGAAACATATACATGCTTCGCACGTGGCTCTGATAACACTGTTGGATTTTTCGAGCCGCAAAAATGCTTTTTGCAATGCGGAAACCTCGAAAGCCCGACCACGGATCCGTGCAAAGTATAATAAATAAAACTAACATGTATTTGTGTAATACCTTTAGATCTACTCTAGATATACATGATAAGAAATTACCCTTGAAGCGATGCCCTTTGCTTATCCCGCTCATCCAAATGGATTGCCGGAACTCGAGAGTGTCAAGTGCACACTCCTCTATTGGTATCCGC
The DNA here is from genome assembly GCA_025175895.1 of Wurfbainia villosa. Taxonomy (NCBI): domain Eukaryota; kingdom Viridiplantae; phylum Streptophyta; class Magnoliopsida; order Zingiberales; family Zingiberaceae; genus Wurfbainia; species Wurfbainia villosa. The sequence continues at coordinate 34,396,740 of CM045995.1, forward strand.
ACAAGCAATAGGTGGAGAAAAGACAATCTTGAGTGTGCTAGCACTCCATGAAGGACTCGGCAAAGTGGAGGATTTGGAGAGAACTTGAGTGGAGCAAGGAAGAAGATGAAGTCGGAGTTACCACACAAATGAATTACCACCATCAAGCCTCCTAAAGTGGCCGGCCACTTATTTGGGCATGTAACTCCAAGAGCCAATGCCTCTTGGTCTCCCTCATGAGGTGGCACCCCATGATAAGTCCATAATGATGTGGAACACCATCATTGTCCGACCCACATGTCATGTCACCATGACATGACAATTGGTCAAGTCAAAATTGACCATTCATCTTCCCTCTCAAGTCAAGTCAAACTTGACCTCTTATCTCCCATGATTGATCAAATCTAACCACTTGATTCAAGTCAATTTGATTTAATGAATCTCTATTCATTAATTTAAATTGACTTAATGAATCAAATCTAAATTACACTCATTCAACACTTGAATCACCTTGAGTCTAACTCAATTAGTCTAATTTGGATTACTCTTAATCTAATTTGGTTCATCCCATGAACCTAATCCTCATGGTTCATCATATGAACCTAATCTCCATCTAATTGCCCTTTGTGTGTGACCCTATAGGAACATAAGCAATGAGCGGTATCTAGCAACACATCATTGATACCCAAGTTACAAGAATGTTGAGCTCCAACATCACCTTTTGTGACTACTAATTGTGACTCTCACAATATGTGATAATGTCCCTCTATCCTTGACATCTAGATTGACCAATTGAGGCATAGACCGTGTCATCCTCAGTACAATCTATATCTTGAACTCCAAGTAGACTCACTCTAAATAAATGAGCTCAATATCTCATATTGACTCATTTGAGTATGGCCATGCACTTCGTGGTCTCACTCTATCATTAATAACGATGTCACTCCCGTCATATAGGAGGGATAGATCCCATCTACATCACTCACATCCCTCCGCATAATTTGTTACATACCCAGTAATCGCCTTTATAGTCCACCCATTTACGGGTGACGTTTGACGAAGCCAAAGTATGCAACTCCTTATGTAGGGAACCATGGTGACTTCATGTCCATGAACTAATAGTCATACTAATAGTCACATGAGAAAGTATATAACACTCATATAACGATCCATGATATGTTCTCATGGCAGGTCATTCAATATACATTCTCCAATGCATACCCATGTGTCAATTTGATATCTCATATCCATGACTTGTGAGATCAAGTCATCGTGTTGACCTACATGCTAGTCTCTACGCATTAACATTGTCCATGAATGTTAATACTTGACTAGGAATGATTAAGAGTAGTGTTCTCTATATCATCTCATTATCGATTCAACCAATCGATTGGTATAGATAAGAATCTACTACTCAAGGACGTTATTATACTTAGTTATTTGGTACCAATACAACTAAATATAATAACCATGCTTTTATGAATAGTAATATGATACAATAAAGTCCATACAACAATCATCACATGATTGACTCTAGAGCTTTCACTAACAAAAACCTATTCACTAGTTGCTATGCTTAAATCCATTTGGATGCTCCTGGCAATAGCGGCTCATTATGATTATGAGATATGATAGATGGATATGAAAATGACTTTTCTTAATGGAAACCTACTCGAGGATGTGTATATGATACATCCTGAGGGTTTCACATCGGTTGATAAAACCAAGGTATGCAAACTTCAACGGTCCATATATGGATTGAAGCAAGAATCAAGGAGCTGGAATATCCGTTTTGATGAGGAAATCAAAATGTTTGATTTCTCACAAAATCCAGACGAACCTTATGTGTACTAGAAGGTTAGTGGGAGTGCAGTCGTGTTCCTAGTATTGTATGCCGATAAAATATTATTTATAGGAAATGATGTTTCTGTCTTACAGTCAGTTAAAATTTAGTTATCCAAGACATTCTCCATGAAAGACCTGGGAGAAGCAACCTACATCCTCGAGATTAAGATCTATAGGGATAGATCGAATAGGTTGCTTAGTCTTTTGCAGTATACATATATACACCGAGTGCTAAAGAGGTTTAGCATGTCGGAATCCAAGAAAGGCTTCCTACCCATCAGCCATGGGATACACCTTTCGAAGTCTATGTGTCCACGCACAGAAGACGAGAGGATTTGCATGAATAAGATTCCCTATGCATCTGCAATATGATCTATCATGTATGCTATGTTATATACGAGGCCCGATGTATCGTATGCTCTGAGTGTCACGGGCAGATACTAGTCCGATCCAGGAATGGATCATTGGGCGACTATTAAGACAATCCTTAAGTACTTAAGAAGACTAAGGATGTGTTCTTAATATATGGATAAGGTGATATGTCAATACGCGAGTATACGGATGCCAGCTTCTAAATAGACAATGATGATTTCAGGTCTCAGTCTGAGTACGTATTCACCTTGAATGGAGGCGCAATAAGTTGGAAAAGTTCCAAACAAGACACTATAGCAGATTCTACCACTGAGACAGAATACATTGCAGCTTCAGAAGCAGCAAAGGAAGCAGTTTGGATTAAGAAGTTCATTTCTGAACTTGGTGTGGTTCCAATCATTGTTGAAGCAATACTAATTTACTGTGACAATAATGGAGCATTTGCACAGGAAAAAGAGCGAAGGTCTCATCAACGATCTAAAAATGTGTTTCGCCGCTATCATTTGATCAGAGAGATCATCAGTAGGAAGGAAATACAAATCGAGAAGATTCCTACTGAAAAAAACTTAGCGGATCCTTTAATTAAAGCCTTACCTCAAAGTAACTTTGAGGGTCATGTTAGGGCCTATGGTATTGGATACCGTAGAGATTGACATTAGGTCAAGTGGGAGTTTGTTAGAGATATATGGGAGGTGGCCTAAGGAAATCTCCTTATGGTCGAACTATTTATTTGATAAATGAATATTCACTATTTGAGTATACATATTTTCTTGTATTTGATTGGATCTTAAACTCATTTACTGGATGCCCGCAATACGATTCACAGCCTAAGATAATTTGAGTTTGGATCACAACTAGTGAGTATCTCAACATATTTAATTATGATGTATTGGAATTATCCATAGTCGATGAATTGATGCATATGGACGCCATCGATTATGTTGAGACTAGCATGAGTTATACTCTTTGGTTTATCCAAGCAGTTGTTTCTCACTGGCTGGTAACATTGTGAATTTCGGAGTTAATCATGGATGCTAGTTATGGTAACTAGTTCATTGGAGTGACGAACTATAAGACTTCATATGGTTCTCTACATATATGGATATGTCAATGAAGTTCTTAATGCAACTTAAGTGAGATATGTTGGGTTTTCCGAGCCACAAAAACCGCTTTTTGCATTGCGGAAACCTCGGAAGCCCCGACCATGGATCCGTGCGAAGTATAAAAATAAAACTAACATGTATGTATTTAATACCTTTAGATCTACTCTAGATCTACATGATAAGAAGTTACCCTTGAAACGATGTCCTTCGCTTATCCCGCTCGTCCAAATGGATTGCTAGAACTCGAGAGTGTCAAGTGCACACTCCTCTATTGGTATCCACACAAGCAATAGGTGGAGAAAAGACAATCTTGAGTGTGCTAGCACTCCTTGAAGGTCTCGGCAATAGAGGATTGGGAGAGCAAGAGAGGAAGAGAGCCAAGGAAGAAGATGATCCAAGGAAGAAGAAGATGGAGTTACCCAAAAACAATTTTACTCCTCATCAAGAAGTGGCCGACCACTTTAACCTTGGGGGGTTACTTGAATGCATGTAACTCCAAGAGCCAATGGCTCTTGGTCTCCCTCATGAGGTGGCAACACATGATAAGTCAATGATGATGTGGAGCATCATCATTGGCCGGCCATGCCAAGTCATCATCATTACATGACATTTGGTCAAGTCAAACTTGACCTTTCATTTTCCCTCTCAAGTCAAGTCAAACATGACCTCTTATCTCCCATGGTTGATCAAATCCAACCATTTGATTTAAGTAAATTTTAATTTAATGAATCTCTATTCATTAATTTAAATTGATTTGATGAATCAAATCTAAATTAGACTCATTCAACACTTGAATCAAATTGAGTCCAACTCAATTAGTCTAATTAGGATTACTCTTAATCCAATTTGGTTCATCCCATGAACTTAATCCCCATGGTTCATCATATGAACCTAATCTCCATCTAATTGCCCTTTGTGTGTGACCCTATAGGTTCTTGTAATGTTGGCAATGTCCCTAAACCGATTTACCAACATAAGCAATGAGCGCTAGCAACACATCATTGCTTCCCTAGTTACAAGAATGTTAAGCTCCAACATCACCTTTGTGACTACTAATTGTGACTCTCACAATATGTGACAATGTCCCTCTATCCTTGACATCTAGATTGACCAATTGAGGCATAGACCGTGTCATCCTTGGTACAATCTATATCTTGAACTCCAAGTAGACTCACTTTAATCAAATGAGCTCAATATCTCATATTGACTCATTTGGGCAGGGTCATGCACTTCGTGGTCTCACTCTATCAAGAATAACTATGTCACTCCCGTCATATAGGAGGGATAGATCCTATCTACATCACTCACATCCCTCCGCCTAATTTGTTACATACCCAGTAATCGCCTTTATAGTCCACCCATTTACGGGTGACGTTTGACGAAGCCAAAGTATGCAACTCCTTATGTAGGGAACCATGGGGACATCATGTCTAAGGACTAATAGTCATACTAATAGCCACATGAGAAAGTATATGACACTCATATAATGATCCATGATACTTTCTCATGGTGGGTCATTCAGTATACATTCTCTAATGCATACCCATGTGTCAACTTGATATCTCATATCCATGACTTGTGAGATCAAGTCATCGTGTTGACCTTCATGCTAGTCTCTACGCATTAACATTGTCCCTGAATGTTAATACTTGACTAGGAATGATTAAGAGTAGTGTTCTCTATATCATCTCATTATCGATCCAACCAATCGATTGATATATATAAGAATCTACTACTCAAGGACATTATTATATTTAGTTATTTGGCACCAATACAAGTAAATATAATAATCATGCCTTTATAAATAGGAATATGATACAATAAAGTCCTTAAAACAATCATCACATGATTGGCTCTAGGGATTTCACTAACAATCTCCCACTAGCACTAGTGTCATTCACCGTAATATCTAATACTCAATGACCTAATGTGACCATCATGCTTTTTTTGTGCCAAAGCCTTGGTCAAGGGATCTGCAATGTTAGCCTCTGTGGGTACTCTACAAATCTTCACATCTCCTTTATCGATAATCTCTCGAATGAGATGGAAGCGTCATAGTATGTGTTTGGTCTGCTGGTGTGAGCGAGGTTCCTTAGCATGTGCAATCACTCCATTGTTGTCACAATAGAGCTCTATAGGATCTGCAATGCTAGGAACCACCCCAAGCTCAGTAATTAACTTGCGGATCCAAACTGCCTCCTTTGCTGCCTCAGATGCAGCGATATACTCGTCTTCTGTTGTATAATCAGCAATTGTGTCCTGCTTCGAACTCTTCCAGCTCACAGCGCCACCATTCAAGCAAAACACGAACTCTGACTGCGATCTATAATCATCCTGGTCAGTTTGGAAGCTGGCATCGATGTAACCCTTTACAGCTAGCTCCTCATTGCCTCCAAATATCAAGAAATATTCTTTAGTCCTTTTCAAGTACTTAAGAATATTCTTGACTGCTATCCAGTGACGCTCACCTGGATCTGACTGGTACCTACTCGTCATGCTCAAAGCATATGAGACATCAGGACAAGTACACAACATGGCGTGCATGATAGATCCTATAGTAGATGCGTAAGGAATCTTATCCATGCGGTCTCTCTCCTCTCTAGAAGAGGGACTTTGAGTCTTCGAAAGACTCACACCATGTGACATCGGTAGAAGTCCCTTCTTGGAATTTTGCATGGCAAACCGTAGTAATACCGTGTCAATGTATGTACTCTGCCTTAGGCCAAGCAATTTCTTAGATCTATCTCTACAAATCTTGATGCCTAGAATACAGGCTGCTTCACCTAAGTGCTTCATTGAGAAGCACGTCCCTAGCCATGTCTTCATAGACTGTAGCGAAGGGATGTCATTCCCAATGAGTAGTATGTCATCCACATACAATACAAGGAAGTCAACTGTGTTCCCATTAACCCTCTTGTAGACACAGGGTTCATCTTCATTCTTGATGAAACCAAACTGTTTGATCGTATCATCGAATCGAAGATTCCATCTCCGAGAGGCTTGCTTTAGCCCATAAATTGACCTTTGCAGCTTGCATACTTTCCCAGTATGCTGTGGATCTTCAAAACCCTCAGGTTGTGTCATGTACACATCCTCGAGTAAGTTTCCATTCAGAAATGCAGTTTTGATATCCATCTACCAGATCTCATAATCGTGGTATGCTGCAATAGCAAGCAAGATCCGAAAAGACTTAAACATCGCCACTGGAGAAAAGGTTTCATCATAGTCAATATCATGAATTTGCTTGAAACCTTTAACCACCAATCGACCCTTATAGGTATGCGTAAGTCCATCCATGTCAGTCTTTCTCCTAAAGACCCACTTACACCCAATGGGTTTGACCCCTTCAGGTGGATCAACCAAAGTCCATACTTGGTTGGTGTACATGGATTTCATCTCGGACCTAATGGCCTCTAGCCATTTCTCAGAATTTGGGCTCATCACAGCTTCGTAATAGGAGGTAGGCTCATTCTCAATGAGCATAACGTCATCATGGTCAGACAAGAGATATGAATATCTCTCAGGATGACGACGTACCCTATCAAACCTACGAAGAGGTAGGTCTACATGAACAGGTGGTTGTTCCACAACTCTTTGTGCAACAATCTCATCACCCACAACACTTTGTGGTTCCTATTCAACCTCCATAAATGCCTCAGTGCTATGGTCCTTATCTTGAATTTCTTCAAGATCGAACGTACTCCCACTGGTTTTTCTAGAAACAAAATCCCTTTCAAGAAAAACCCCAGTCTTTGCTACAAACACTTTGTGCTGACTGGGAATGTAGAAGTAATATCCCTTTGTATCCTTGGGATATCGAACAAAATAGCACCTATCGGATTTGGGTCCCAGTTTGTCTGAGACTTGACATCGAACGTAAGCCTCACAACCCAAAATCCTCATGAAAGACATCTTGGGATTTCTCCCTATCCATATCGTATATGGTGTCTTTATCACAGCCTTGGATGGTACACGGTTAAGGGTAAAGGCTGTTGTGTCTAGAGCATATCTCCAAAAGGATATAGGAAGATCTGTGTGACTCATCATAGATCGTACCATATATAATACGGTACGATTCCTCCTTTCGGATATACCATTCAACTATGGTGTTCTAGGAGGAGTGAGTTGGGATAGAATCTCACACTCAGCTAGATAGTCACGAAACTCATGGCTAAGGTATTCACCACCTCGATCTTATCGAAGTATCTTAATACTCTTGCCAAGCTGGTTTTGTACTTCATTCTTGAATTCTTTGAACTTTCCAAAGGATTCTGATTTCTATGTCATAAGATACACATAACCATATCTACTGAAGTTATCAGTAAATGTAATGAAGTACCTGTAACCACCTCTAGCTGCAACATTGAAAGGGCCACATACATCACTATGTATAAGTCCTAACAAGTCCGTTGCTCTTTCGCTGTGTCCACTAAAGGGAGTCTTAGTCATCTTGCCTAAAAGGCAAGACTCGCATGTCTCATATAATTCAAAATCAAATGAGTCTAGCAGCCCATCCTTATGGAGCTGAGATAAGAGACTCTCATTTATGTGACAAAGCGACAATGCTAGAGATAGGTTTGGTTCAACTCATTTGACTTGAACCTTTTGGTACTTATGTTATAGATAGGGCTCTCTAAGTCTAGAAAGTAGAGTCCATTCATTAGTGGTGCAGTACAATAGAACATATCATTTAAATAAACTGAACAACATTTGTTCTTTATTATAAATGTAAATCCTTTCTTGTCCAAACAAGAAACCAAAATTATGTTTTAGTTAAAGCAGGCACATAACAACATTCATCTAATTCTAGTACAAGCCCAGTGGGCAGAGATAGATCATAAGTTCCTACAGCAACAACAACAACTCTTGCTCCATTGCCTACTCATAGGTCCACCTCGCCCTTTGTCAGTGCCCAGCTATTTCTCAGCGCCTGTACATTGGTACAAATGTGAGATGCACATCCGGTATCTAATACCCATGATGAAGAAATAGATAGATTGACTTCTATAACATTTATACCTGAAGTAGAAGTCTCACTTCTCTTCTTCTTAAGATCTTCCAGGTATGCCTTACAGTTACGCGTCCAGTGTCCATCTTCCTTGTAGTGGAAGCAAGCCCCTTCCTTGACCACCCCTCCTTTGGGTTTAAGTTCTTTGCCTTTGCCCTTGAATTAGGACTTTCCCTTACCTTTAGGCTTGCCCTTGCCTTTCTTCTTTTGCACCATCATAATGGAGTCAGATTTTCCTTTCTTAAGGTTGAGCTCAGCAGTTCTCAACATGATGAGCATCTCAGGCAGTGACTTATCAATTTCATTCATGTTGTAATTCATGACAAATTGATTGTAGGCTTGTGGCAAAGATTGCAAGATCAGGTCAGTGGCCAGCTCTTGGCCAAGTGGGAATCTCAGCCTTTGTAGGTTTTCTACGTACCCAATCATCTTGAGTACATATGGACCTACGGGAGTCCCATCTTGCATTTTGGACCCAAACAATGCCTTAGAGACTTCATATCTCTCATGCCTTTCTTGTCCTTGATATAGTTGACGAAGATGTCCAACCATATCATAAGCATTCATGAACTCTTATTGCTTCTGAAGCTCAGAGTTCTTGGTCACGAGCATTAGACATGACACATCTAATGCATCATCTTGATGCTTCTTGTAAACATCTTTGTCAGCTCGCGAGGCAGTGGCAGGAGGTGCCTCCGGAATGGGCTGCTCCAGGACGTACAGTTTCCTTTCTTGGGTGAGAACGATTCTCAGGTTCCTATACCAGTCCAGAAAATTTGCTCCATTGACCTTGTCCTTCTCAAGGACAGAACGCAGAGAGAGAGTGTTCGTGTTTGTGGACATAGTAATCTACAACATACAATGCAGAGAATTAATATAATATTCCTTTTATCATTTAATTAGGCCTTTAATCAAATGATGCTCCCACTGAATTATAGGAATTTTGTAGAATCGAGTTATGGATGTGGTCAAACCACATTACTAGATTCATACAAACTAGCTATAATTCTTGCGCGACAATATCCACATCATACTAAGCCTTGAGTTAGCTTTGGCTAAATTGCCCAAGACTTAGTACGATCGGTGGGTAACACATTACCAATTACATCTCTGTGCAACTCTTGTTTATAGGATCAAGACCCACATTTACAAAAGACCTTATGTTAGCTTTGGCTAAATCGCCCAAGATTTAGTGTAAATGCGATCTTATCCTATCTTTCCAATGGTTGGAATATGCCTATAGTTCTACTCGATCCAATTGAGTTAACTAGTTTTACTCAATCTAATTGAGCTTACTCTAACCCAAGGAGTGATAGGCGGGACCAAGATTGTCACTCCGCACCCTACCAAGATAATATGCGTTGCTATGCTTTGGAAGATTCAACAACTACAAATGATCGAGGTAGTGATGGGTATCAAGGACCTGGTAGGCATTTACGAGTTGATTCGATTAAGATATAATCTAATCGTAATGTGTATCATATATGCATTAAGGCCTTTATTATCCTATATTAGCATGCATCACATACATACAAGCATTATTCTAGCATGCATCATATACATACAAGAAAAATATCCGAGCATGCATCATATACATACAAGCATTATTCTACTAGCATTCATCACATATATACAAGCAAAATCAAATATTTATATATATATATATCAACATATATATATATATATATATATAATCAACTGTGATGTGATCATGACCCTACTACGATCTTCTCAAGCCAATGAGAAGATCGGACGGTCAACCTAGGGCTAGCGGCTTCTCCAAGCGCTTCCTTTGACCGCCATGTGTTGTCGGCACCCTTCTCGTAACTTCGTCTACAAGTGGACTTTCCACCGCTCCATTTTGTACATTACAAATATGAAACTCGAGTAACATTCGAGTCTAAAACTATTTACAACTAGAATTTCAAAAGAAGAGGCACGATGCGCAGGTCGCATACACTATACAACACGCACAACCACAAAAACGGCACGCAGGCCGTATTATGAATTACAACACATTAACGTCCAATCAAATTGGGGTTCTTGGGCCATGACAATCACAGAATTATACATAATTCTAAATTATGTATTTTTACAGATAATTTCTATAATTTTTCCTATTTGTTTTTCAATTTTATGAGTCACCTCTCTGTAACAGTCCCGCTAAGCGGTTTCCGGGCACGATCGCGGGACAAGGCCCCTTTCGGGGATAGGGGCAGTGCCCCTACTCACAAAATAAACTTTGCGAGTATCCCTACTACGATCTTACAGTGACTTAAGTTGCTGTCCCAAAAACCAAAAGCAAGAACTCGCCATTTCGAAGAGTTTTTCTCGATGGTTGAAGCCTACAAGTGTCCCAACACTCGTTGCTTCGACTCTTCGAGAAAAATACCCAAAAATTATATAAAAATAGGAAATTTATAGAAACATAAAAAATATGTAATTATTATATCTACTACAAAAACTACAAAAACGAAACACATACATGCTTCGTACGTGGCTCTGATACCACTGTTGGGTTTTCCGAGCCGCAAAAACCGCTTTTTGCGTTGCGGAAAACTCGGAAGCCCCGGCCACGGATCCGTGCGAAGTATAAAAAATAAAACTAACATGTATGTGTTTAATACCTTTAGATCTACTCTAGATCTACATGATAAGAAGTTACTCTTGAAGCGATGCCCTTCGCTTATCCCGCTCGTCCAAATGGATTGCCGGAACTCGAGAGTGTCAAGTGCACACTCCTCTATTGGTATCCACACAAGCAATAGGTGGAGAAAAGAAAATCTTGAGTGTGCTAGCACTCCTTGAAGGTCTCGGCAATGGAGGATTGGGAGAGCAAAAGAGGAAGAGAGCCAAAGAAGAAGTTGATCCAAGGAAGAAGAAGATGGAGTTACCCAAAAACAATTTTACTCCTCATCAATAAGTGGCCGACCACTTTAACCTTGGGGGGTTACATGCATGCATATAACTCCAAGAGCCAATGGCTCTTGGTCTCCCTCATGAGGTGGCACCACATGATAAGTCAATGATGATGTGGAGCATCATCATTGGCTGGCCATGCCAAGTCATCATCATGACATGACATTTGGTTAAGTCAAACTTGACCTTTCATCTTCCCTCTCAAGTCAAGTCAAACTTGACCTCTTATCTCCCATGGTTGATCAAATCCAACAATTTGATTCAAGTCAATTTTAATTTAATGAATCTCTATTCATTAAATTAAATTGATTTGATGAATCAAATCTAAATTAGACTCATTCAACACATGAATCAAATTGAGTCTAACTCAATTAGTCTAATTAGGATTACTCTTAATCCAATTTGGTTCATCCCATGAACCTAATCCTCTTGGTTCTTCATATGAACCTAATCTCCATCTAATTGCCCTTTGTGTGTGACCCTATAGGTTCTTGTAACATTGGCAATGTCCCAAAACCGATTTAGGAACATAAGCAATGAGCGGTATCTAGCAACACATCATTGTTACCCAAGTTACAAGAATGTTGAGCTCCAACATCACCTTTGTGACTACTAATTGTGACTCTCACAATATGTGACAATGTCCCTCTATCCTTGACATCTAGATTGACCAATTGAGGCATATACCGTGTTATCCTCGGTACAATCTATATCTTGAACTCCAAGTAGACTCACTCTAAAAAAAAGAGCTCATTATCTCATATTGACTCATTTGGGCATGGTCATGCACTTCGTGGTCTCACTCTATCAAGAATAACTATGTCACTCCCGTCATATAGGAGGGATAGATCCCATCTACATCACTCATATCCCTCCGCATAATTTGTTACATACCCAGTAATCGCCTTTATAGTCCACCCATTTATGGGTGACGTTTGACGAAGCCAAAGTATGCAACTCCTTTTGTAGGGAATCGTGGTGACTTCAGGTCTAAGGACTTATAGTCATACTAATAGTCACATGAGAAAGTATATGACACTCATATAACGATCCATGATACTTTCTCATGGCGGGTCATTCCGTATACATTCTCCAATGCATACCCATGTGTCAAATTGATATCTCATATCCTTGACTTGTGAGATCAAGTCATCGTGTTGACCTACATGCTAGTCTCTACGCATTAACATTGTCCCTGAATGTTAATACTTGACTAGGAATGATTAAGAGTAGTGTTCTCTATATCATCTCATTATCGATTCAACCAATCGATTGATATAGATAAGAATCTACTACTAAAGGACATTATTATATTTAGTTATTTGGCACAAATACAAGTAAATATAATAACCATGCCTTTATAAATAGGAATATGATACAATAAAGTCCATACAACAATCATCACATAATTGGCTCTAGGGCTTTCACTAACAAGATGTTCCTTCGACTTGCGATATTCAAGTCGTCTTAGTAATGGAGACTTATGCTTTGACATCTTAAGCAAGCATCTCCAAGGAGATGTGGACTCAGGATGATTGGGCATAAGTCGAAGTGCTCAATGGTGTTTAAATTGCCAATATAGGATTCACCACTCCTTGTTAGGTGTGGTACATGTATACCCTATGGCCTCTCGTCGAATTGTTACTAAAGTCTTTGGCCAATGCATTACATATTTAGAGTAAAGTACTTTTGGATACATGTGCAGTAATTAGAATCCGTAGAACAAGGAAATGATACTTGGGCTATGTGTGACGTAGTCAGCCTAGTGGAGACTGACACTATAGACCATGTCTTGAACCAAGTGGGTATAAGATGAGTGAAGCGAATGGGTCATGATTTACTGTTGTTGTTAAAGGGTTTTAGAAGCATTCTGGGATCAACCGTTGATTTTTCAATTAATTAGGGATCATGATGTACTATTAGGTGTCACTCATGATCGTTCTATAATTAATGGTTAATTATAGACGACCAACATAAACTGGGAACCTATTTGGCACACACACAATGAGCATAATCCGAAGGATTTAAAATGTGCTTGAGAATAGGATTCTCAGATTGAGAGAGACTTGGTTTGGTTGGACCAAACAAAGAGCGAGCATGAAATTGTTTCAGTCGCAACGAAAGCGTGGATGGGCCGAGTCTTATGAAGACATGATGGATGAACCAAATCGGTTTGGTTCTAATCCAATGGTGGAAAATAAACCAAAGAGGTTTGGTTTGTTTTAAACGAATGAACTGAAATTGGTTCGGTTCATTTTAACTTAATATAGGCAAACGTGGTTTGGTTTATTTTAACTTAAGTTAATGGAGCGGGTTAATGGGTTTTGGTTGTGAACCAATAACCCTTTAAGAAAAGGTTTCTTAAGAAAAGGTCTTGAGAAAAAGTCTCTTAATGGATAAGAGATATGTTCTATATAAAAACATGGCTTAAGGATTTTTGTTTTGAGAGAATCGGTTCAGGGTTTTGGAAACCCTAGCTGTTTCTCCCTCTTCTCTTCCTTGCTCTTGACGCCCATGCCAAGGAGCTGCCCAAGTTGGTTGTCGCTCAACTTTGTTGTTGCCACCTCCTTGCCGTCGGCCAACCACCAGCTGTCGGCAGTCCTCGGGCCACCCTCAGCTGCCGGCCAACCACCCTTGTGTAGGGAAAATCCAGATCGTGACATTCACAATATCGCAGGCGAATACTTCGCACAACCGTAGCGGAAACATAATATAAACCGGATCCCTCCAGTGATCCATGCAAAACATATAAATTGTTTTTTTGTTCTACTTTATCTAGATATATCTAGAAGGAGAAGTATACCTTCGTTGCGAGCCCTTCACAATCCCGCAAATCCAAGTGCTGCCAGATCTCAATACGGAAAGTATAATCGTATCTTCACGGTATCCACACTGACACTCAAACATTTTGGAGTCACGTTGTGCTAGCAACCCTACCAAAGCACCAAGAACACTTGGAAGAAGAAGAAGAAGTAGGAGAAGGCTTCTTGGCTTTTTCTTGTCTTACATGCCCAAGTCTAAAAGCCTCCAATTGCTTTTCACGTGAAAAGCCTTTTAAGTCACTAGCATCCCTTGCCATCAATTCCTCTATCTCCTATTGAATACCATGACTCTTGGTATTTTCCTTCATTAATGAATTAACCTCTCATCTCCTCATCATGAATACCAAGACCCTTGGAATTCACATGCATGATTAATCACATTAATCATGAATGATGATTTATCTTCCATGGTTTAACTTGAGTCTAACTCAAGTTCAACTAGCTTGAGTCTAACTCAAGTCTTGGCCTTATGTTCAATTGTTCTTTTAGCCAAACTAAAAGAAATCATCTCCAAAATAGAATGTCATTTGTGTGTGACATAATAGACTCTTGTAACGTTGACAATGTGTCTAAAACCCTTTTAGACGCATAAGCAATGAGCGGCATCTAGAAATACATCATTGTTACCCAAGTTACAAGAACGTCGAGATCCGACAACCTTTCCATCGCTATTATCATGTATGACGGTGTCCTTCTATCCTTGATATCTTAGATCGATCAATGAGCCATAGACGGTCTCATCCCCTTATCGATCTCTATGTTTCTTGATCCCCAAGTAGACTCACTCAAACAAATGAGCTCAATATCTCATATTGACTCATTTGAGCATGACCATGCATTTCGTGGTCAAACTCTATCAAGAGGCCAAAGATATCACTCCCGTCATATGAGAGGGATAGATCCCATCTACATCACTCACATCCCTGTGCATAATTTTTTACAAACCTAGTAATTTCCATTATAGTGCACCCTGTTACGGTTGACGTTAGACGATACCAAAATACATAACTACTTATGTAGGGAATCATAGTGACTTCAGGTCTAAGGACTATTCATACCAATAGTCACATGAGAAAGTATATGACTCCCATATAACGATCCATGACACTTTCTCATGGCGAGTCAATTCAGTACATATATTCTCCAATATATATACCCATGTGTCAATGTGATATCACATATCCATGACTTGTGAGATCAAGTCATCCATTGACCTACTTGCTAGTCTAATATATCAATATATCTCTTTGTCAATTAATATAATATTTGACTAGGAATGTTTAAGAATAGTGTTCTCTATAGCTTCTCATAATCAATTCTACCAATTGATATACTGTAAATTAGAACCTACTATTCAAGGGAATTATTATATTTATTTACTGGCACATGCATAAAGTAAATATAATAATCAATCTTTGCCTGTTATTAATGAAATATGATACATATGATCCCTAATCAATCATCTCATGATTGACACTAAGGGATGATAGTAACACCTTGACCGCTGGGGACCAAGGAGCAGCCGGCCAAGCATTGGCCAACCATCCCTTCCTCCACAACATGTTGTCCAGTTTTGGACAGCTTGTTCTCCAATTCTTGGAGAAGTTGTTTGGTCAACATTTTGTGCTCCGATAGTGACCTACTTGCCGGGGATTGGATCTCCGACAATCCCATTAGGTGGAGGACCAAGGTTTCATCAATTGGTTGATGAAATCCACTTCCGAGAAGCGAGTTCATGGAGCTCGATTTTAAATCTAATTTTGATTCAGATTGTGATCGTCTCTCGATCGCAACATCTTCGATTCATGACTAGTATCTCGTGAGAAGACGAATCTCGTAGCTTGGTGAAGCTATCCAGATGATACTTGGCGTTGATACGAATAGAGGAAAAACTTACGAGGGTTGCTAAGGTTCATGTCATTTCCGCTTCATATAATTCGTTAGGTATACCTAGATTTGTTTCTTTATTGCAAAATTTAAAATAGCAATTATGTCTACACTTGATGTATCCTTGCATGCGTGTGGTGTGTGTGTTGTAATAAGTTAGTTATTACTCATTTTATTTGCTTTCACTATGCATGTTTACGAAACATTTTCGAACGCACACCCACGTTGGTGCCAGAGAAACCCAACAGATAAGAGATAAGACTAATCCAATTGACTCGAAACAATACAGACGATTGGGTAGCGGACGCAGTAAATCATAAATTTATTATAGTCGAATGGATCGAGTCGAATCCACTTAAATTTAGTGGACTGAATTATTTTCGGTCGACTAGATTTCGTGTATAAAACCAGTGCTAGGGAAGTGCCGAGTTACATCACAACAACCCCAAAATACAATCAAACACCCCTTTTCAACCCTTCGAAGTGCTTAGGTCATCATCTTTTATAATATCATCTATAATGTCGAGGTAACAATTCTAAACTTTATTTGCAATTATTTTTCCTTAAATATTAAATTATTGTAATTTAAATAGGGGTAAAAGAAGAGCAGTTGAGGCTGAGTCATCTTCTACTCTATGTATGGACTTTAGGTTTCCAACTGAGGGACATAGGATTAGGTTTGATAGCACTCATTATACTCCCATGCCTTCAAGATATATTAGTAGATCATTTTTTTAGTACATCATGTATGCCTAGTATTGAAGTCATAGCACATTATGGTCTAGATAAAATAGTTTATTGTAAAAACTTTATTAATATATATCTATGTGCTGAGTTTTTCAATAACTTCACTAGAGTTGATGATCTTACTTATTCCACTAGAGTACAAGGTAAAGATTTTATCTTTACCACTTCATTGTTAAGAGATCATTTAGGACTTATGCATTCATCATGTACAGTTGCATGCTTTCCATCTATGGAATTACCGTATGGTGATCCCTACTCGTACATCACATTAGATAGGATACATTTGCATCTTTTTGGTGAGCGAACTCCATCTGTGAGTATCTTCAGTTCCATTAGACTTAGATTACAGGACTATGCCCTGTACAAAGTCATAGTGAACTATATTTTGCCACTCACCACTAGGGACATCGCTATGATGCACGCCTATCATTCATTTCTACTTTTTGTACTTAGTCATAGATTATACCTAGATATTAGTTTACAAATATTTCATTCTATCATTCATCATTCTAGGATAGTTACTAGTAGAAAGGCACATCTGCTTTACTATCATGTCATTACATCTTTATTAGCTTCATTTAGGTTTGATGTTACCACAGGTAACATCAAACAACTTTCTGAGTATGACATGATAGGTTCTAGACAGTTTGCATTAGCTAAAATAGGTTTAGATGAAAATAACATCCTGACATGGAGGAGAGATGGTCCTCAGCCTCAACCTCAGCCCCAGCACCAGCCTGAGCCAGAGCCTAAGCCTGAGATTGACCTAGAGAATCATTCTGAGCCTCAGTCTGAGCATTAGGAAGCACCATGATTTGATAGTCTATCTCCTTTTCTTGGGCTTCTAGCACCTCCCATTGTAGCAGAGAGATTATCTAGATTGGAGGATGCGATGCAGCGTCAGAAGCAGCAGCATCAGGCACATCATCTCGAGATGATGCAGATGCTTCAGGCTCAGAGAGAGGATCATTGATAGATGATGGAGTTTTTTTCGATCTTGGAGCATGAGTCATCCACCTCCTCCACCTCCTCCTTCTGATTAGGAATGTATTAGATACATTATCTGTTAATGATTGAACTTATGTAGTTAATTTGGTAACTTTTAAATTTTGTTTTTTCTTACACATGACTTGGATTATGATTAGTAGACTAGGATGCTTTATTGTGTCCTATTCAAAATCTATTTTGTTTTATTAAGTAATATTATTTTTCTTAAAGGAAAATTTAAAAATTTGATCTAGCCTACGTTAACTTTATATTTCATGACCCAACAGACTTAAGAAAGCCTTCGCATCTCACAAACATTTAGGACTACCTATTTTAAATTTTAGCTAAAAATCTATATTGAGCTATGAAGATGGACGTGAGATGTTAGGACTGTTAGTATTTGGCCTAAGTGTCAATTATGAGATAATTGGCAAGGAAACTTTTGTATCATATTTCATATTAAAGGCAAAGTTTACGGTTATTATATTTATTTCATTGATATGCCATTTGCATAAATATAATAATATCCTAGGGTAGTTGGTTATAGTCTATGACATATCAAGTTATTACCTTGATAGTGGGATACTGTAGATATATAAAACACTACTCATAACTATTCCTATTCAAGTATTAATATACAAGGATAATATTAATACGTTGAGACTAGCATGTAGGTCAACTGATGACTTAATCTCACAATTCATAGATATAGGATATCAAGTTGACACATGGGTATATATTAAAGAATATGTACTGAACTGACCTACCATGAGAATGTTTCATGGATCGTCATATGAGTGTCATAAACATTCTCATAGTGACTATTGGTATGAATAGACCTTAAACCCAAAATTACTACGGTTCCCTACATAGGGAGTTGTATACTTTGGTATTGTCAAACGTCACCTATAACAAGATAGACTATAAAGTCGATCACTGGGTATTGAATGAATTATGCGGAGGGATATGAGTGATGTAGATGGGATATATCCCTTCTATATGACGGAAGTGATATCTGTGGGCCCCTTGATAAAGTTGGACTACTAAAAATCTTGGTCATACTTAAATAAGTCAATATGAGATATTGAGCTCATTTGATTGGGCTAGTCTACTTGGGGATCAAGAAACATAAAGATTGATAAGAGGATGACACGAGCTATGACTCATTGATCAATCTAGATTTTAAGGAAAGAAGGATTAAGTCATACAAGATAATAGTCACAGAAAGGTTTTTTCGGATCTCGACATTCTTGTCACTTGGGTAGTAATGATGCATTGCTATATACCACTCATTACTTATGATTGTAAAAGGGGTTTTAAAGACATTGACAATGTTATGAGAACATATTGGATGACACACAAAGAACATGTGTTTGGAGATTTGGTTCATTTTAGTTTGACTAAATGAACCATTAGGCTATTGAATTGGATTCATTGAGTTAGACTCATTGATTGGGTCAAAACTTGAGTTACACTCAAGTTGGATTAATTTGAGTAGACTCAAATCAAATAAATTGAAGAAGATGAAGGGTTATTGATTCATCATGCATGATTAATGTGGATTAATCATGCATTAATGGATTCATCATGCATGTTTAATATGGATTAATAATGCATTAAAGGCGGAATGCAAAAGGTCCCAAAATCTTTTGGTATTCATAAGATGAATATAAAAGGTGTTTTGCATTATTCTTGATGGTAAGAAAAACCCATTTGCTCTTCTTCATATTCTTCGCCGAAATTATCATTCTTTGGCAAATTAAGGGCACCTTTTGTGGTGTTGGTAGCACAACACTTTCCTCTAAAAGAGTGTGTTCATGTGAATACCATAGAGGAGCGACCATCCTGATCATGCTGAGATCCTTCGAAGAAAATTTACTACCAGGATTGTGAAGGGCTACGTATCAAGGGTAATCTCTCAACTAGATGTGATTGTAAGAATGATTAGTTTTATGTATACACATGGATCTCTTGAGGGATTTAGTTTTTCCGCTGCATTTTGCGATTATTTTTCGCACCATATTCCTACAAGGACTACACCCCAGGTTCCAGATGTAGATTCAATGCATCGACATGAACCAACACAAGATTTAAAAAGTAAATCAATCACTTCGGTGACTAACTCTAATTCAAACCTTGATGATAATTCTATATCACTTGAGTTACTAAGAGTTGAAAATTTACTTTAAGGTCAATTTTTAGATATGCATTTTCAATATATAAATTATGTATAGGAACTCATGCTTGGATATTTCATTTGCATAATTTTATTGGGGGGGGGGGTTAAATTTTTTAAAATATTTTAGCTTTTATTGAGGGGGAGTTTTAAAAAGTTTTGAAAAATTGAAGTTTTAAAAATATAAAAAATTGAAATTTTTATTGAGGAATAGTTTTAAAAATATTTAAAAAATTGAAATTTTTATTGAGAGGGAGTTTTGAAAAATTGAGATCTTTATTTAAGAAGTATTGAAAAATTGAAATATTTATTTAAGGGGGAAGTTTAATAGCCTTATTCAAAAAGAAGTTTGTTGATGAAGAAACTTTTATGATTTAAATTTTGATATTTTCAGAAATCTTTAAAATTTTCTGAACATCATGTATGAAAACCAGAAGGGTCATGAGACTAGGCATAAAGACCGATTAGGTTAGAAGACTGGACAATCGGCATGAAGACCAGTCGGGTTAGAGAGACCGAACAGTTGGCAGACATCTTGATGGGTCAGATAGGATCTCAAGGATGGTATGTCCAATAGGGCAGCCGGTAGGTAAGCCTCGAGTGAAGAGGTGAGGTCGAGTCCTCTGTAGGGGGACAAAGCTAGGCATCGATTTGACGGATAGTCCGTGTGGGACTAAGATGTTGAATCGAACAGTATTAGTATTCCTATTGTATTTTATACTGTATGCTTTTGCTAATCTTGTTTTGAAGGGAACCAGTCGACTGAAAGTATTCCAACCAACTGAAGGTTAGTTGACTGAATATTGTCCAGTCGAATGGATACCTAGTTTGCAAGATTAGCTGGTGATTGATCGAAGATATGGCAATCCAGATGGAAAGAGTTCCAGTCGACTAGAAAGGAAAATTTCCAAATGTGACACTAGGTGACCTGGAGTCGACTAGAATAGGTCCAGTCGACTAGGAAGGTCGAAATACCATATTGATGGGTTGATGTGGAGTCGACTGGAGGGCACTCCAGTCGACTTGAAATGACTTATAAAAGAAATGCATGACCAGCTTCGAAAATCATCTATCTACTATGTACAAGTTCTGTCTTATGTGTTTCTCATCTGCAAGAGCTTCATTACACTGCAACACCACAACTCTGACACTCCGAGCTCCATTTCAAAAGCTACAAGTGTCGATATACTTTGTATTGTGCTTTACTTTGCTTGTACTTTAATTTAAGAGAAGGTAGATTGTTATCTCTCTATTATCTTTTGTAAAAAGCGAACCTCTCCGAAGTCTTGTGTTCTCGAGTCAGAGGGCCCTTTTAGTGAATTGACTATCGAGGTAGCTCTCAGAGAGCTATGGGCCTTGGAGTAGCAATCGACTTGGGTTGTGAAGCAAGTAAAAGACTTGTCTATTTAATTTCTACTGCAATAACTCTTAATTCTTAAAAGATAAAATTAAGCTTTAAAATAAAATTTTATATTCCGAGATTCATGCCCTCTCTCGGATAACACTGATCCAACAACTACTTCCTTGTATTCTGTTGGATCGAAAAGTTTGCTAGAGGGGGGGTGAATAATGAGCGTGAAATCTTCTTTTCTTTTCGTCCGTTTGATTAAGAATATGAGTAATGCAGTGGAAAAATAAATATGACAAATTTATTTTTACTTGGATCACAATCCAACGGTTGCTACACCAAAGCCCCACGATCCTTGACTGTGTACGAAGGGGAATCCACTATAGAGTCTCCTCCACGTTGGAGGTAGGAGACAACGATCACAAAAATCGAGAGACAAAAACTCGAGGATGAGGCAACAAGCCTACCTCACCTCATTATAATAAAAACTCTGATTACAAATTAAATAAACTTATACTACCAACGAATATGAATCTGAGATGAAGAGCTTGTCATCGGTCTGTTGGTGTCGTAATGTCATTGTCGAAGCGTAGCATTGTTGAAGCACTTGGGAGCAAAGAATTGATGATCTTTTGGTTCGATTCCTCTCCTCCATTTATAGACTTGTGGCTTGGAATTAGTCTGGATCCAGATCCTCAATTTATGGAACTTATCACAAGGTGACACCTTATCTTATCGTGAAGTGGCGGCGTCAAACATTATCCTTTTTGACCTAGTGCACAAAGCTGATTTGTCACCATCAATTGACTGACATCAGTCGACTGCCAATAGCCAACAGTCAACTGCCAGCCTTGCCACTTCCCTATAGCAAAGAGTTAGCAGGGAAAATGGTAAATGCAACAGTTTCTTACCGTCCGATCTTGACATAGACCTTCCACTGGAAGTGTTAGTCGGATCACTGTCTAGGGGCATCCCTGTATAGAGGACACGACCTTACCATCTTTCTTCGCACTCATGCTTACCTCTGGACCTTTATGACCTATCGCTTTGCTTCCGATCTTCACCTGGGTTCTTCGACTCCCACGAAGTTCTCCCGGTGTCACCCGACTACCACAGTTTCCCGACTCGGGATTCTCCGGGTGTTGCTGACCTTCAGCTTAGCTTAATCATTTCCTACACACTTAATTCAGCTCATGAGATAACAATATGACTTTAACTTTGGATCTTTGTCATAATAAAAATCTAGGTTCAATTATCTGGTGCCCCTGCACCAACATATTCGAGCTCTAGTGACCTTGTATCCCAGAATCCTGTCACTAGATTCAGGCAACTCAAAACCTTAGTTCTACCACTAGTGAATCATAAGAACGTGACTAAGTAAATCTTTAATGCTCTTGAAGTCCACAAGAGTTTTAATTTCTTTCACGATGTTCATTTGTAGATAACCTTTGCCGCTGCAGGAACTTGTCTCTATAACCCCGCGATGTTATCTAGACTTTAATCATCACTGGTAACTAATTCCTCATGTTCGGTTCTATGGATCTGGGGTATCGATTCACAGCTAAGTATGTCGCTTAACCCCTAAGAACACACCGAAGAGTGACTAGAAATTACATAATGTTAATTTAAAAAAAATTAGATAGAACTAAATCACGAAATATATATCAATAAATAAATAGAATCATCCAAGAATACACGACATAGGGTTACTCCCTAATCCTAGTACCAAGGAAAATTACTCCATAGTTGGGAAAAAAGAATATATTGAAATATAAAATGAAATCTGATACTAGAAGATAATAAAAATAAAACTTTGACTAGTCGGCGTCATAGAGGCTTCTTCTTGTCTTAGAGTTTCTTCTCCTCGATCCCTTTGAATCCCTTTTTCTAAATCCCCTTCCTCTCTTAATTTTCTTCTCCTCTCATCTTGTGGCTTGAAGGCCTTTTTATAAATTTTAATGGAGAGAAAATCAAGAAAATTTATTATTAAAATTGGTTAAGAAATCAACAAGGCACGATCATGCCATTTGGCATGGCCTAGGTGTGTCATGCAATGTGTTGACCCGACACACCCCAAAATCGGGTGTGATGAATAGTTCTGGGCACAGGCATGACAAGAGGCACGTCTTGGGCATGTTGGACACTGGGAAGTTCAAAAAATAGACATTGTGACTCCATTCACTCCCCATTTTATCAAGGTTTTCCTCTAAGGCTCTATTATGCCTTCTTTTGTCGCTCCTGAGAGTAAAAACATAAAAAACCATAGTTATCCAAACTAAAAGTACAGTATTAAAGTAAATGCTATGTTTTATGCATGCTATGTGAATGAAATGCTATAAAAATATGCTAAATATATCCTTAAAACATGCATGTGATTCACACTCATCACACCCCCAAACTAAAACTTTTGCTTGTCCTCAAAGAAAAGAAAATAAAAAAAACTGAGTAAGAATCATGATAACTTATTAGAAACCCATCCTAAGGTATAAAATATTTAGTCTTATCGATTCATTCCCGGTGGCTTAGCTTGAAAGATCCTTGTGTAGTGCATGTGAGTTTTGAATTTTAAGATTTTGGACACCAATCCAAGTTTATATTCCTTCTACCGTGTTCCTAGCATACTCGGTATAAAGATACTTACCTGCCAATGTGGTTTGATCATCCTCTCACTAACATACTTATTCTCAATGGAGCATTCAATATTCAAGGAGAAGAAAAGTAGGAAATAATCATCAAGTATTTCCCCAGTAACTAGTTAGCCTCAAAAAGGCACCAATATGGGTGTTTCCCCAGTAGCTACTTGGTCTCAAAGGGGAACTTTAATGATATTTCATCTTTTCTCTTGTTTTCTTTTTCTCTTTCCTTTTTTTATTCTCCATTTTTTCACCATTTTTTCTCTCTTTTTTTCTACTGACTTTTTCTTTTAAACTCCTGAGATGAATGCTTCTCCAGTAACTAGGTATTGCAAAAGTCCCCATTGAAATTCGAGTACTAGTGTGATATGGTGACAAACTCTTTTTGGATACCTCAACCTCATTAGTCATGTAAAAAGTGAAAAAGGTTCTTATCAAGTAGGCAAAAAGGACCTTTACTCATCTAACTCAATTCAGTTATACTACTCTAGATAGAGGAACAACAGGTTATCAATCTAAGGAAATATACGCAGAAAGTACTAAAAAATTATGTTAAATAGAAAAAAAAACAACATGCAAAGGTACCCCGTCTCCCCCCCCCCCCCCCCAACCCCAAAAAAACTTAAAATTTGCATTGTCCTCAATGTATATAAGGGTAAGATTAAAGTAAACTACTCAAGAGGAAAAGGTGGAAATAAATGACCTTGTGAAATGTGCCAATGGTACATGGCATCGATCATCTGCCTTTGAGTATTGAGTTTGGCCCGCTGATCCCTTAGGTAGACCTTGTGTAGTGCATCCAAGGAAGACTGAATCCCAACATATGCATCATCAGAAGTGGAAACACCTACATAAGAATCACCAAAAGAAAAAGAATGCCTTGGGAGGTCTATCCTAGTGGGTGGTACTATAGTGGACTCCAAGGGGTCAGGAACATGTGCTACTTTGGTCATGAGCTAGTTGGGTCAGTTCATTATTATTATTCGATCAGGGTTTGGAAGTGGTAATGGAAAATGATCTTCTAAGACTAAACAATATCTTCCTTCATCTCTAGTGATCATTCTCGTGGCCATAAATTTTTCTAAGTCAATTATGGGGTTATTTGGAATCAACTCTCATCCATCAAGATTGCATCCCAAGGCCAATGCTATTTGATTTATTAGACCTCCAACTAAGATTGACCATGCCGAACTTTTACCTATTTTTACCAAATACCTAATAAAATATGAGCCAGTATCGATATTTACATTATTAATCAATGCCCATAAAACAATAAATTCACTTTGGCGGAATACACCTTCGCTATCTCCTTGACCAAAGATCATATTAACCATTACACTATGAGGTACCTAAAAATTGGGTTAGGGAGGATTAGAGATTTAGATACAGAATGATCATAAGTATCTATACCTCTTGAAATTTCTCCCCAAAATTCAAAGTCTTGGAATCCTCTAGGTAATCTCCTTTCTCCTCCACATGGTAAATCATAAACATTATTAAATTATTCGAGCGTCCATGTGTACTCATTATTAAAAATTCTAAAAGTAATTTTTCCTTCTTCACAATTTCTACCAGATAAGATCTTGACTTCTATTAAACTCAAAAATTCTAGGGTTATTTTTGGATAAGTAGGCTAAGCTATATTCAAAAGTATGGTCCATCCAAATCTACTAATCATCCAGTTAATATCATCCATAAAGCCTAAGGTTTCAATGGTATAGTTATCATTATACTGCATGCTAACCATTTGTCTTTTAACTAAAATATCAAACCTAGCGCGATCATTAGCATTATGGAAAATAATACCATAAAGATGGTTGTTACCCTCGTCGTGTGCCCTATAGCTCGGATTTGGAGTATCGACAGTGGAAGCAGCGGCAGATGCTGTGGTAGTGTTCCTTCTTAGCCTTTTGAACATGTTGATGCTTTAGATCTTTGAATTTGGCTTGAGTAACTCAGAAATAGGAGGAAGGTTGCCGGAAAATGATCTCTGTATGTTGGAAAATTCAGACCTTACTTGAAAATTTTAGAAAAGTTGTTGCAACTCCTCAAAATAGTGTTCTTGAACTCGAAAATTGCCTGGAGGTTTTAGATTATCCTTTAAGAAGGCTCGATCTTGAGTTGGAAGAAGTGATTTGGCTGGAAAACGATCGAAAAAGGTTGTTAAAGCATGTTTGAGCACCAAATCTCTGGTTCTTCATTTCAAATTGTTGTTATGTCTTTGTTCATCCTTGTTCTTGGCTTGGAGAAGGCTGAAATAGCTTGAATCTTTATCGAAAAGCAAGGAGGACGAGCTGGTGGAGCATTTTGGCAAGGAAGTCTTGATTTTGGCTTTGCACGATCGTGGATCAGGTTTTAAATGGATGTGGCATACCCATGCTATCTAGCACACCCAAGGTGTGATGGATTCTCGATCAGTTGGCTTGGTTGTATTGAGTGACTTGATCATGGTGTGATTGCAATAATGACTTCGTTATCATTATTTCTGCATTCTAAATAAAAAATTAAACTGATAGGAATTGAAAATACTAGAAAGGAAATTGCAAATGCTTGAAAAGAAAACTTGGGTTGCCTCCAAAGAAGCGCTTATTTTAGGTCATAAGTGGGACCCCTGTAAAATTTTAATCGATAGCTCATGGTTGGAGGAGGTTGCGTCTCTTTCCTCTCTCCATAACTTCATTGAGAGAGTATCTTTTAAATTTTTCCCATGCTGGAATAAGATACTTTATGACCTTCATATTTCTCGTTCCTCCATATCTTTTAAATCTTGCTCTTGGAGGGACCAAGTATTTGCTTACTTCTTTCCTCAATTCGGAGATTTTTGAATTGAAATAATGCTCTCCTCGATCAAAATGTCAATATTAAATTCCTCAACTTTTTCTTCATTAATATAATGCAACCTATCACAAACATTCTTACCAAAATATTCATTAGTCTCAATTATATCAAATGAAATCTCATCATCACTAATCACTAAAGGGGGTTTATTAATGATAACTAAAGTTTCAGTGATGGCTAAGGGAAGCTCTTTTGGATCCTTGAGGTTCGGAGGTTTTTGAATTGAAGCAATGGACTCCTTGATCAAGATATCAATGTTATTGATGGTATCTAGGAATTCCTTAAGTTCCTCTTTTGTGATGATTGAATTAATTTACCCCCTTTTGTCATTGTGTCATCTACATCCTCATCATTCATCTGTGAAAATTGAGTATCCAATCTAGTACTTGTAGGACAATCATTTGAATTATCTTCTAGTTCTTCAAATGTTTTAATTGTAGTATGATGTGTTGGATCAAAAAAGGGCGCTAGAGGGGGGTGAATAGCGCACGTAAAATTTCTTTCCTTTTTCGTTCAATAAAAATAAAGTAAAGTGTTGCATAGTAGAAAACTAAATGACAAGTTTATTTTTACTTGGTTCACAATCTAACGCTTGCTAATCCTAGGCCCTTGCGATCCTAGACCGTATACGGAGAGCAATTCACTAATAATCTCCTCCTCATTAGAGGTAGGAGATGACGATTACAAACCAAAGAAAAACTTGAGGTAGAGGGACAATCCCACCTCTCCTTTTTATGATCAAAATCTCGATAAAAATAACTTTAATACACTAAATAGAAATGGAAACTTTAAACACTTATACCAACGACGAGTAGATGTTTAGCTTGCGGTCGTGTCATCTGTGTTCTGGCAGTGTTTCGGCGTCGTAGAGGCTTCGTAGAGTAGCGGTGTTGTGGGATCACTTTGCAAGCACTTAGATCACCTAAAGGGATGAAACCCCCCTTCTTTTATAGCCTTGGAAGCTCCCCCAACATTCAGTTCTAGCTCATGGTCAAAGAACATCATTCCCTAAAGATAAGTGGAGCTTATCTTGACTCTCCTTGATGTTAGGATGTATACTGAAAAGTCTATCTTTTGTATGAACATCTTTATTTTGAAATAAGAATCACATGATCATTGTTTGCATATTTATGGTTATACATATTGTTTAATACATTACATTGTAGATAACATTGTGTGTGGTGTCACACTGGAGATCATGTTATCGGCTCCTTGTAAAGTATAAGTATAGGCTCACAACCGAGATGGCTTTGGACAAACCATTGGTATGGTTGTAGTATGCTTTGGTATTGGTTTGTCTTAACCATAGAATCACACTAGTACACTTTGTGTGTATTGAGCAGGAACGACTTAGAGGTTATTCGATTTATTGCTGACTACATAATCGAATCGGATCTCAGATAATATATTGTACATACTCTTAATCCCGATATAATAACGAGCACATATACTTAGTATTCATTTCTTTGATTTACCAATGGGCGAGATTTATAGATTAAATCGATAAGCTCAGTAAGTTGGGAAATGATATTATTTATATGGTGTGTCGTTGATTATAGGAGGAAACCGTGTCCTATATATTAGGATGATGATGTCCCCTTGAGAAACTCATAAGGTTCATCATGTTAACCCTACAGTTGGACTTAGTCTGGCATGATGAAAAGGTTGAGTGGTACTACCCATGGAGTTAGATGTTGATTAATTAATGGTCAGTAAATTAATTAATCGATAGACATTCGAGATCTTAAACACGGGGAGAAAAATGTACAAATAATATATGGAGTTCATATTAACTTATGGGGGTTGGTGAGGTTGATCAATGATAATCCTTTAGTGGATTGGATTATCATTAATGGATCGGACTTTATGTGGGCTTGATCCATTGGGTGGCCAAGATCCAACTCCTCCTCATGATCCCTATTGTAGCCTATTAAAACCTCATGAAGCCTAGATCCAATGGATGAAAACAAAACTCTAGAAGCAATGGTAGAGATTGAATCTCTAGATCCGACAGTTGAGATTAATTTTCGTGATCTGACGGTTGAGATTAAATCCCTAGAAACAATGGTGGAGATTAAAACAAGGCTTATCCCTAACTCTATAAAAGGAGGCAAGGGGGTGGGCGACAAACACAATTGAAGAGGGATTAGGGTTGGGAGGCAAGGAGCTTGAAGGCTAGTGTTTTGGAGTTTGCTTTGGGCGGCCACAAATAAGGAATTTATTTCCTTCTTCTTCTTCTTCCATTAGGTGGTCGGCGCCCATCTCTTTCTGCTCTCCCCTTGCCGGCGTCCAAACCTCCTCCTTCCCTTCTCCTTGGCCGGTGGAAACAAGGCTTAGGGTCTTCCCTTGGAGCTCTTGGCCGACATCCATCTTCTTCACCCAATCCTTCTTGGTCGGCGACAAGCACCAAGCTTGGAGCTTGGTGGTTGGTTGAAAGAAGGAGAGTTTTGTTTCTTATTCTTCCTCTTGTTCAGAGTGAGCAAGGAAGGAAGATTGGTGATCTAGGAGCTTCCACTTTTGGTAGATCATCGCCCACACGACGTCCAAAAGGAGGAAGGACATACAATAGAAGATCGAGAGGTATATCGATTGTCTATTTTCTTTTGTAACGTGTCTATAATTGTTTTTCAATTATATATGCATGTTGTATTCTGTTTTTATGGATAAAATAACTTGGACCCCGAACATAAACACAAAAGCCGGTGATCCGTACATCGTCTATTCCGCGGCTATTGTTAGAATAGAGGTTGGTTGCTTGAACAATAAGTTTGTTCAAGTGACTACTCTAATCGAGTAGCACGACGATGAAACGGTTGCTTGGGTAATCCCTCTTGTTAAGGATAAATTTTTTTATCCGAGGACGTAGAAGGGATCGCCATGAACAAGCGACCGAGTTGAAGTGGGAAGCGAAGTTTCCTACCTTCACTTGAGGCTGGAAATTCGAATGACAGTCGACTGCTGCCCTTATTAGTTCGACTGATGACCAGCAGTCGAATGCTACAAGCTAAGAGTTGACTCGTGGCTAGGATTCTCGACTGCACTAAAAAGTTAGCTCGAAATAAAAACAATATAAGTAAATTCGACGGCCACTTACCGTCTGATCTTGACTTAGACCTTCCATGGGAAGTCTTAGTTGGATCGCCCCCTAAGGATGTCCTCGTACGAAGGACCCGACCTTACATTCACTCACACACGAGCTTACCTTAGGTCCTTTTGTGACTCGTAGCTTTTCTTCAGGTCTCCACCAGGGTTCTTCGGCTCCACCCGAAGTTCTCCCTGTGAGAGGTTCGGATGGCCGGCTAGAGGGGGGTGAATAGCCCTTTTCGTTTGGATGGCGGTATTTTGCTCGTCTACAAAACGTTAGCGCAAGCGGAATATACAAATATAAATAAAGACAAGCAAAATAGAAACAAGCAATACAAACACCAAGATATAACGTGGTTCACGGCTACGCCGCTAATCCACGGTCCGATTCGTCCACGGTGAATCACTCCGCCAAAACCAATCACTATCGGTCTCTCCTTTGCACAAAGCTAGGTGGAGGTAACCTTTACAACCAAGATCACTCTTCTTACAAATAGAATGGAGTAAAAGCGAGTAAGAAGAGTTTAGAGCTTGTGGGGCACTAGGAAGATTGTTTGGAACTTGAGCATTAGCCTCTCAAAGGCTCACACCCTCTCTTTTTATAGAGAGGGCTAACTTCTTCCGTTGGCGCCATCGATCATTGCCGCCCATGGCGATCATTCTCCTACGGCCTCCGAACACGTCGGATGCCGACCGTTGTTGTCCAAGCGGAACTCTTGGCGATCAGCTGGACCTCACGATCGGTCTCGACCGCCGTCGGCCCGTCGGCTACAGCTCTGCGGCAAAACCCTATTGACCGATCGGCTGCGCTTTGATCGGGCTAATCTGGATCGGCGCCAGCGTATGGCGATCAGCGCCACAAACCGGATCGATCGTATACGGTCGAGCTACACTCGATTCGGGCGATCGCTGCCATTCCATGGCGATCGGCCGGTGTCGAAAACCCATCCGACACTTGGCCAAATGGCCAAGTTTCACCTAAGAGCTACCCCTCCCGGGTTACAATCGCTCACTCTCATTTCTGAGTCCTTCGCCGGTTCTCTTCGTTCTCGGCCACGTCCTCGCGATCATCGGCGAGCGGCTCTGCAATGCTCCTTCGTCTCTTGCCTCAAGTCTACTTCCTCGGCTTCACTCCAAGCTTCGTCCGGCGGTCCCTCGGATGCTCCAAGCGCCGCGGCTTCAAAGCTATCCTTCACCGACTCAAGGCACGAGTCATGAGATGTGAAACTCGCCACGGCTCCATGTGCGAATTACTAAGTCTGCCGCGACTTACTTCAACGCACATATCACATCAACATATCAAACTAACTTAAACCCTTTGCCACACCATCAAAACCATATCACGGCAAGAGATTGCCCTAACAATCTCCCCCTTTTTGATGTGTGGCAATCCGTTTAAGTTAGGTAAAAACATTTGATATAAATTCTAAGGTAAGAAAAGCATGTAAAGATAAACATGATATAACAACATGCAATTCCCCCTTAATCCATGAAATTCTCTATGCAAATTTTCTCCCCCTATCATATATTTCTCCCCCTACATATATTTCTCCCCCTACATGTATTTCTCCCCCTAATGTGATTAACTTAAACATACTTATTTCTCCCCCTTTGACACCATCAAAAAGATTAACACTAAGTTATAAGCTCATGGCATCAAGTATAATGGAGGAAAAAATATGTCAAGTTGATTTAAAAACTGTCGGAGGCATCAAGTATATTTCTACCACTTGTAGGAGGTTTACAAACTGAATTCGGCCTTCAATATTCTGATTTATAGCCACCGATCATTGCTATCGGTATGGCGATCATGAAAAAAGGAATTTAATTTCGATTTTTCTCGATGAAATTGAAATGCATTAAATATTCCAGAAAATTCGAAAAATCATGAAATTCGAGGAACATATTTCTCTTAAGTATATTTATCAAGGAAAAATAGTTTTTCATGAAAAATCATTATATTTTACAAGATTTGCCAAAAATCCAAACACTTGAAAAAAAAACTAGTTTTTGAGCATGTTAGTATCCATTTTAACACCTAGTTTTGCATTCAATTGTTTCAAAACATGAATACATGTATTTTAAGGTAA
This sequence comes from Wurfbainia villosa, assembly GCA_025175895.1. Lineage (NCBI taxonomy): Eukaryota > Viridiplantae > Streptophyta > Magnoliopsida > Zingiberales > Zingiberaceae > Wurfbainia > Wurfbainia villosa. The sequence goes on from CM045995.1 coordinate 34,428,578, forward strand.
GAAATTGTTTTGAAAACATTAGAAATATTCAATCATGATCTTTGGGCAATATGTCTATTAATTAAACATAAGCCTTCCCCATGATTGGTCTATGATTGAAATTTTGATACTTTAAATGACCATCTAAATGCCATAGGCATTAGTGGACATTTGTATCATCCTAACATCTCACCCATGCTAAGTTTGCAATCAAGTTAGCCTATAGTGAGTGTGAGATGCATCCTAGGGAGTATTTGTATATATATACTTAACCAATATATTCAAGCAATTCTATCATGGTTAAGTATCAACCTAACAACCTACATGATCATAATGACATATATCAATTAATTTCACATTATGATCATGAAATACATGTTTTCATCAAATTATAACCATGCATTAGGCATTATATGATGATAATAAATAAAGTATCACCTAAAGCATGATTTAAACCTATTTCTCATGATGATGTGCCCAATATCAAAATCATAAACCATGATTACACATATGCATAGAAATTACATTAATCATCATGATTTAAGCATTATTACCTATTTATGGGCACGTTATCATCACCCAACACTATCAAAAAAAAAAATGTTGTCCCGTCATCCTAAGTCAACCAAAATATGATATAGGTCAAGTTCATATGGTTGACTACCCTAGGGGTTTTCTAACCCTTAAGGATGGATTTTGGAACCCAAAATAGATTTTTACCTATGGGGTTCACTAGAAATTCCTTGGGGATCCATTTCTTAGCTATTACTTTGTTTTTGTCTTGTCCCCTAGCTATTAGGCATCTATAGGCCTTCTCATTTTTCTTCTCTTTATATCCTAGGCCTTTCTTGTTAAAACTTGCCCTTTGGCTCCCTATGATCATATTCAAAGTGTTGGAGCCAATTGTGAATTTTCCTAGGGCTTTAGTTAAATAATCTACCTTTTCCCTTAATGCCCTATTTTCCTCTATGCATGCATCACTAACATCTAAAGGCACATAATTATCATGTGAGCATGCATCATCATGGCAAGAAGAAGTATCATTATTATTTAAGCATGCATTTTCTAACTTATTTTCTAAGTCTTTAATTTGATTAAGCATGCTTTTATTTTTCTTCTTTACTCTAAACAAATCCCTAGTTAAACTAGAAATCATAGAAACTATTTTACTAGGAGAGGCTTTCGTTACCATAGTTTCCATGTCCTCTTCTTCTTCTCTGGATGATGAGGAGGATGATGATGTGGAGGAGGCTCCCCTTCACTTGAGCTCTCTCCTCTTGAGCTTGATCCTTCATTTTCGGAGGAGGAGGAGCAATCCAAGTCGTCAAAGGCCATCAAGGCCAAATTGGTGACAAAGGCATTCTCCTCATCCGATGATGAGGAGGAGGATGAGGAAGGATCATCCCATGTCTTGGCCTTGAATGCTTTGGCCTTCCCCTTTTCTTTTGTCTTCTTCTCCTCTTCCTTCTTTTTCTTGCTCCCCTGTTTCTTCTTCTTTTCTTCTTTCTTTTTCTTCTCTTCCTTGCTTTTGTTTAGGAGGGGACAATTGTCCCTTATGTGTCCCTCTCCTTGGCAATTGTAGCATATGACCTTCCCCCTTGGTCTTCTATTCCTATCATTAGATTTATCAAATCTAAAGTTCTTAAAAACACGCCTCACCTTCCTTACCATGTAGGCTTCCTCGGTGCTATCCATGGAGGAGGAGGAGGCTTCTTCATCGGAGGAGGAGGGGACTTCCATCTTCTTCTTCCCCTTGTTTGCCAACAATGCTACTCCTCTTGAGGGTTGAATTCTTGGCTCTTCTTGAATTCCTTCAAGCCTCGTTTCGTGGAGTTCCATCGTTGAGAAGAACTCCTCCAAGGTACTCACTTCTAGGTTCTTGGACATGTAGAAGGAGTCCACCATGGAGCTCCACTTTGAGGACCGGGGAAAGGCATCTATAGCCTTCATGAGCATGTCCCGGTTCGATAGCTTCTCACCTACACTTGTTAGCCCAATTAAAATTTCCTTAAACCTAGAGTGTAGAGAGATTACCTTTTCCCCCTTTTCTAATTTAATGTTGGATAGTTGAGAGCGGAGGAGATCTCTCCTAGCTAGCTTCGCCTCGGATGTGCCTTCATGAAGTTCAACCAACTTCTCCCACATCTCCTTGGCACTTGAGCACTCCCCTATTCTATTTACTTCTTGTTGAGGGAGCACATTGTATAGATGGTGCTTGGCCTTTGAATTTGCCAAATACTCTTCTCTTTGTCTTTTGCTCCATCTCGATTTTTCCAAAGGCTCCCCATCTTCATTCCTAGGCAACTCGAAACCGTTTTCCATAATTAACAATATTTCAAAATCGGTTTCGAAGAATACCTCCATTCTCTTTTTCCACCAAGAGAATTCGCCGTCGAACTTCGGTGGGTGGATGTTGGAGCCGGCCATTTTTGATGTAGGGCTTGTTGCGGCGGTTAGTCCGGTGACAAGCAACCTCGGCTCTGATACCACTTGTGAGAGGTTCGGATGGCCGGCTAGAGGGGGGTGAATAGCCCTTTTCGTTTGGATGGCGGTATTTTGCTCGTCTACAAAACGTTAGCGCAAGCGGAATATACAAATATAAATAAAGACAAGCAAAATAGAAACAAGCAATACAAACACCAAGATATAACGTGGTTCACGGCTACGCCGCTAATCCACGGTCCGATTCGTCCACGGTGAATCACTCCGCCAAAACCAATCACTATCGGTCTCTCCTTTGCACAAAGCTAGGTGGAGGTAACCTTTACAACCAAGATCACTCTTCTTACAAATAGAATGGAGTAAAAGCGAGTAAGAAGAGTTTAGAGCTTGTGGGGCACTAGGAAGATTGTTTGGAACTTGAGCATTAGCCTCTCAAAGGCTCACACCCTCTCTTTTTATAGAGAGGGCTAACTTCTTCCCGTTGGCCGCCATCGATCATTTGCCGCCGCGCGATCATTCTCGGCCTCGAACACGTCGGATGCCGACCGTTGTTGTCCCGGAACTCTTGGCGATCATTCTGGACCTCACCCGATCGGCTGCGGCCGTAATCGACCGCTTCGGCTACGGCGGTTCTGGCTAAACCCTATTGACTACCGACCGCTGCGCCAGAATGATCGCTAATCTTGGCGATCGGCGCCAGCGTATGCGATCGGCTCGATCACGCCAAACCGATCGATCGTATACCGGTCGAGCTACACTCGACTCGGAAGCGATGATCGCCATTCCATGGCGATCGGCGACCGTGTCGAAAAACCCATCCGACACTTGGCCAAATGGCCAAGTTTCACCTAAGAGCTACCCTTCCCCGGGTTACAATCGCTCACTCTCATTTCTCGGAGTCCTTCGCCTTCGAAGTTCTCTTCGTTCTCGGCCACGTCCCTCGGCAGCATCAGGCGCACGGCTCTGCAATGCTCCTTCGCGTCTCTTGCCTCGAAGTCTACTTCCTCCGGCTTCACTCCAAGCTTCTCGTCCGGCGGTTCCTCGGATGCTCCAAGCGCACGGCTTCCGCAAAGCTATCCTTCACCGACTCAAGGCACGAGTCATGAGATGTGAAACTCGCCACGGCTCCATGTGCGAATTACTAAGTCCTGCACGACTTCAACGCACATATCACATCAACATATCAAACTAACTTAAACCCTTTGCCACACCATCAAAACCATATCACGGCAAGAGATTGCCCTAACACTCCCGGTGTCGTCCGACCACAACAATTTCTCGACTCGGGATTCTCTGGGTGTCGCCGACCTTTAGCTCAGGTTAACCATTCCTTCACACTTGGATTAGCTCGTTAGACAACAATATGACCTTAGCTTTGAGTCTTTTCAATAATCAAAATCTAGGTTCGATTATCTAGTGCCTACTGCACCAACAATCTCCCCCTTTTTAATCTATGACAAACCGACACAAAGTTAAGGGAAAAATAAACGTGCATTAATGAAATGATTATGAAATAAGCATAAATATGAAAGATGCATAAATGCATAACATAGTAAGTTAGTGAGAGTAAGTTAGTAAGTTAGCAAAAGTAGGAGTATTAGTAAAACTCTTTTTCATGTCCTCCCCCTTGAGGTAACCTCCCCCTTGACCTTAGGTGAGTACTTGAAAAAGGATCTTAGCTCTCCCCCTTAACTGTTGCAACTTAAGTAATCAAGATTACTTAACATTGGCCTAAATGTATAAGTTAAGTTATCAAAAATAAATTTTTGATCCCTTAACTTTTGCCTTTTCTCCCCCTTTTTCCATAAATCGAAAAGTGTGGGGGTTTATAGAAAATTCTTTTTTGAAACATTGTGTTTCAAGCATGTTCCTATTAGATTTTTAAAATAGTACTTTAATCATCAGCTCAACTAATAGAATGGTCAACTCTATTTGACTTGATTGATATAGAATGATCAATAAGTCATGATTAAAGTTGGTTAATTTAGATAATTATACTCCATGGTTCATGTCGATGCACTAGATCTACATCTGGAACTAGGAGTAAGGTCCTAACATCTCATGCCCATCTACGTGGCTAAGAACACAAACACATTAGTCCTATGTGTTGTGAGATGTATTGGTTCCTTGAATTTATAGGTGCATGCTTTCTAGGGTAAGCCCTAGGCTAGTTCCATTTTGTATGAAAAGTAAATAGAGTATAGCAAAAATATAAGTTTTATGTCCTACTCTATTATGCATATACATAATTTATGTCTACGCAGACTAAATTCTACTTCGGGTAATGGGTTTGTAAATAAGTCTGCCAGGTTTGACTTGGATTTCATGTATTCTAGTTGTATGGTCCCGTTAGCTACAAGTTCTCGAATGAAGTGGTGTTTGACCTCTATATGTTTTTTCTAAGAGTGGCATATAGTATTTTTGGTTAAATTAATTGAACTAATGTTATCGATGTAAATTTTAGTGTTATTAAAATTTAAGTTAAAATCTTGGAGAGTGTGCTTCATCCAAAGAAGCTGAGCTACACACTCACCCATCGCGATGTATTCGGCTTCGATGGTAGATAAGGCAACACAGTGTTGCTTTCTACTGCACCAACTCACTAGACTCGAGCCAAGGAGTTGACAACAACCACTCGTGCTCTTTCGTTTTGAGTTTACTACCGGTATAATCCGAGTCGGAGTAGCCGATTAGTTTGAACTCGGTAGATCTAGGGTACCAAATTCCTACATTTAGTGTACCCTTTAGGTATCTAAGGATACGTTTAACTAACATTAGGTGTGACTTCTTAGCACAAATTTAGAATCTTGCAGACATACTTACTATAAATAATATATCGGGTCGACTAGCAGTTAAGTACAAGAGACTACCTATTGTGTTGCTATAGTATTTAAGGTCTATTGGTTTGCCTTCTAAGTCTTCTCCTATATTAACATATGTGGCCATCAGTGTATTTATTACCTTAGCATTTTGCATTCTGAATCGATTAATTAATTCCTTAGCGTATTTATGTTGGTGTAAGTAAATTCCCTCCTTAGTTTGTTTAATTTGTAATCCTAGGAAAAAAGTTAATTCTCCTACTAAGTTCATTTCGAATTCACTTTCCATTAGTGAAATGAACTCATTTAGTAGGACTGAGTTGGTTGTTCCAAAATTATATCATCTACGTAAATTTGGGCAATAAAGATTTCTTTTCTTACGGATTTTACGAAGAGGGGTGGGTCGACTAGGCCTTGGCTAAGCCCTTTAGACTTGAGATAAATGGAAAGCCTTTCATACTATGCTTTAGGAGCTTGTTTTATTTCATATAAGGCTTTCTTAAGTTTAAAAAATTGGTCAAGTTTTTCTAAGCTTTCGAATCCTGGGGGTTGCCTAAAATAGACTTCTTCCATAATAATTCCAGTAAAGAACACTGACTTCACATCCATTTGAAATAGTTTAAATCCTTGATGTGCAGCGTAGGCTAATAACATTCTAATTGATTATAGTCTAGCTATGGGGGCATAGGTTTCGTCATAATCTAACCCCTCTACTTGACTAAATCCCTTTGCGACCAATCTCACCTTATTTTTAACTACTTCACCTTTGTCATCGAGTTTGTTCCGGAATACCCACCTTGTTCCAATAATCGATTTATCTTTAGGTGGTTGTACTAATTCCCAAACTTCGTTCCTAGTGAATTGAGCTTGTTCTTCTTGCATAACAATAATCTAATCGGAATGAAGAAAATTGTTCAATTGATTTGGGTTTGATTTTTGAGATTAAAGATATTTGACTAAGGTTTCTGTATGATGCTCTAGTTCGAACCCCTAGGTTAGGATCACCTATCACGATTGTAACCTAGACTGACTTGGGTTAGGATTTATACTAGACTCATTTTCATGGTCAAATTCGGGTCTAGTATTAATCAATTCATCAATTGGTTCTACTATGGGTTTTGTGGTTTTATTTCCTTCGTCGAATACAACATTAATGGTTTCTTCGATTTTAAGGGTTTCATTATTGTAGACTCTATAGGCTCTTTTTGTGGTTGAATATCCTAAGAATATTCTGGTATTTGTTTTAGAGGTGAATTTTCCTAAGTAATCCTTAGTATTTAGGATATGTACCCTACATCCAAATATCCTAAAGTATTTAATGTTAGGTACTTTATCATGATAGATTTCGTATGAAGTCTTAAGGTGCCTCTTGACTAGTAGGATTCTATTTTGGACATAATACATCGTACTAATGGCTTCTGCCCAAAACCTATCGGGTAGGTTGTACTCATTTAACATGATTCTAGCGGCTTCTTATAGGGTTCTATTCTTTCGCTCGACTAGACCATTTTATTGTAGGGTTCTAGGATAGGAGAACTCAGGTGGTATCCGTTTAGGTTACAGAAGTCGGTGAACCTATGGTTTTTGAATTCACCACCATGATCGCTTCTAAGTCTTTTAATCTTAAGATTCTTTTCATTTTCTATTAATTTACATAAGTTGGTAAGTTGGTTTTCGTTTTCTTTTGTGTTTAAGGAACCTAACCCAGGTAAACCTAGAGTAGTCGTCAATTTTGACTAAGAAAAATTGACTTCTGTTTAGTGACTTGGCTCCATGAGAATCTAATAGATCCAAGTGTAGGGGCTCAAGCACACTTTTGGTTCGTTCTTAGTTAGTTAGTTGATGTTGTTCCCTAGTTTGTTTACCTTGTTGAGAAGCATTACAGATTTTATTATCCAAGTTGTTAAGGTTAGGCAAGCCTCTGACTAAACCACTGAATGAGTCTTGGGTGCGAGTGGCCAAGTCCTCGGTGCCACAACAAAGATTCCTCTTGATGTGTCATAAGACACTTGGTTGAGGAGTTGGGTAAATTAATTGTGTAGATATTGCTATTCGTAGTTCCTTTAAGTATTGTTTTAGAGGTTTCATTAGTTTTAATTAAGCATTCATTTTCTAAGAATATAACCTTATAGTTGTTGTCACACAATTGTCTTACACTAAGTAAATTATACTCAAAATTTTCGACTAATAAAACATTTCAAATTGTAAGGTTAGAGTTTAGCTCAATATCACCTAATCCGATGATTTTGAGCTTGTCGTTATTTCTGAAAGCTATCGATCCTTGACTTTTGAATCTAAGCTTCGAAAATTTCAGTCGGTCTCCGATCATGTGTCGGGAGCATCCACTGTCCAACATCCATTGATCCTACACATATAGTAAGTGGATCGGATATTGGAATTAGAGAATTGGTTGAAGTTTATTAGTCCTAGAGTCATCTCACACTTTCTACATGATCATGCATGTTATCCTTATGTGTTATGTGATATGACTTTAATTTTATTTGTTTAGATTTAGTGAATTGAAACTAATCAACCTTGGGTTAGATTCGGATATAACCCTTAGCTCGTCAAGTAACTTTTTCGAGAAATTAGCTTCTAGGTCATGGCGAGACACAGAGACCTTCTTTGATCGGAACAACGATCACTTCCTTAGACAAAGCCAAATTCAAGAAATCGATTACTTGAGTCACTTAAGATTACTTCCTGGTCTAACTAGTTAAGGATACGACAAGGTAGCTTCAGCTAGTTCAACTTAGTCGAGTGCACCAAGCTAGATATGCCTTATCTAGTTTGGATGCACAAGATTTAGTTTCCCTAATGTACTATCATCTCGTCGCATCCTAGTACTATGTTATCAAGATTGACGAGTTATTGACTCTATCTAGCCATTCTAAAAATTAAAACAAAATAACTAAGCATGTAAAGACTAATTTCATGTAATGGAACAAACAAATTTAGTATTGGCTCTCCTGGACCATTGAATCAATTCGGTCTATCCATGTAGTGAATTTGGTCCTTGTGAACCCAGTACTTATTAGATTTTAGTTGTGAAATTAAGGCGGTTTTAGGGACCCATACTTGGACTTGTTTTCTATTACGATTTACAATTGACATATATGACTTGTTAGTCATATTTGATCTAAACCATAGTCCGGCCTTGTTGTACACGGCCCCTTGCCATCGAAGTAGTAGGTCAAGTGCCTTGGATCCCAAAGTAAACCTTTCCAATGTTTGCCTAAGATCTTCGACTTGTCCTTTCAAGAGTGAGTTCTCAACTTCAAGTTTTTCAACTCGAGTTGAGTCCTCCTCTTGAACTTGACTAGTCGAAGAGGTTAGGGAGACCTCATGTTTAAAGAGTTTAACCTCCTCAACTATGGTCTTGACCTTGGACTCGGACTTGCTAACTTTCTAGTTAAAAACTTGATTGCATTATATAACGTATCAATTAAAGACCGACTTACCTTGAATGAACCATTTGAACCGGATATGGATCCGTGGCTTGTCTTGAATAGAGACTCGTCATGGGATCCGGAGTTGGACTCTTCCTCGGGTTTGAACTCCTCCTCAGGTTCGATCAGCTTTGCCATGAAGACGAGGTTGTTGAGATCGTCTTCCTCCTCCGACGATTCCTCCCATGTAGCGTTGAATGCATTCTTGGACTTTTGTGTCCTATTCTTGAGCTTTGGACATTATGACTTGATGTGGCCCAACCTGTTACACTCATGGCATCTATAGTTGGAATTTGATTTATACTTACCTTCCTTGGATTGATTGATGTGTCATTTTCAGCTTTTGATCATCTTCCGAACTAGATTCACTAGTTCATTTTCCATCTCATTGTCAATCTCTAACTCATACTCGTCTTCTTCCTCCGGAGGTGGTTTGCTTTTGGGCTTCATCTTTGGTCCTGCAAATATGGCAATACTTTTCTCGGCGGAGGCCGAATTAGACTGCTCTTGTAATTCAAATTCAGAAAATATTTCATCTAATCTAATCTTAGAAAGGTCCTTAGTGTTAGGGCAATCTCTTGCCGTGATATGGTTTTGATGTGTGTGGCAAAAGTTTTAAGTTAGGTTGTTATTATGATTTGATATGTGTGTTGGAGTCTTGCAGGACTTAGTAATTCGCACATGGAGCCTTGGCTGGTTCACCACTCAGAACCTCGTGCTTGAGTCGGAGAAGGAGCATTGCAGAGTCGTGCACTTGATGCTGCCGAGGGACCGCCGAATGAGATGACTAGAAGCGAAGCCAAGGAAGCAGACTTCGGAGGCAAGAGACACGAAGGAGCATTGCAGAGTCGTGCACCTGATGCTGCCGAGGGACGTGGCCACGAACGAAGAAAGCTTCGGCGAGGGACTTTGAGTGAGATGGGAGAATGAGTGAATTGTAAGTAGCTCATTAGGTGAACTTGGCTGAATGGCTAAGTGTCAGATGAGTTTTCCGACTTGATCATTTGCCATGAAATGGCGATCGGCTCTGTCGAATAGGTTCGATCGTATCCGCGAGTTGTTTTAGGGCAAGCGATGATCGCCATATGTTGGCGATCGCCAAGATATCGATCATTCGGCACCACCGATCGGTGATCAAGAGGGTTTGGGCCACAGAACCACTCGTAGCCGACTAGACAGTTGACTACGGAGGCAATAGTCGACTGATAGGATCCATCAGTCGACTACCAAGTGTTCCGTTGGACTACAACGGTCAGGATCCGACCTATTCGAAGGCCGTTGGAGTGGCGGCAGTCGACTGCCAAGGGCAGCAGTCGACTGGTGACAGCCAACGGGAAGAAATCAACCCTCTCTATAAAAAGAGAGGGTGTGGGCTTTTTGATGGCTAATGCTTATGCTCTAAGTGACCATCCAAGTGATCTACAAGATTCAAACTCCTTCTCTTAGCTTTCTTTCACATCTATTGTAAAAGAAGGAGTGTCTTTGAGTTGTAAGGGTTACCTCCACCTAGCTTAGTGCAAAGAATAGACCGATAGTGATTTGGTTGCGGAGTGATTCACCGAGAATGAATTGGGGACCGTGGATTAGTGGCGTAGCCGTGAACCACGTTATATTTCATGTTAGCATTTTTTGTATTCTTCATTGTTTATTTGCTTGTCTTTATTAGTATTCCGCTTGCGCTAACAATTGTGAAGACGAGCAAATTACACCATCCAATGAAAAATTCACCCCCTCTAGCCGGCTGATCGATCCCTTACAAGTGGTATCAGAGCCAAGGAAAGCTTGTCAAGGACTAACCGCCACAACAAGCACATTCAAGAATGGTCGGCTCAAATATTCATCCGCCAAAGTTCGAGGGGGAATTCTCTTGGTGGAAAAAGAGAATGGAGATATTTTTCGAGACCGATTTTGAAATTCTTTTGATTATGGAAAACGATTTCGAATTGCCTAGGAATGAAGAAGGGGAGCTATTGGAGAAATCAAGATGGAGTAAAAGACAAAGAGAGGAGTACTTGGCAAATTCAAAGGCCAAGCACCACCTCTACAATGTACTCCCCCAACAAGAATTGAATAGGATAGGGGAGTGTGCTAGCGCCAAGAAAATGTGGGAGAAACTAATAGAAATTCATGAAGGCACATCCGAGGCGAAACTAGCAAAGAGAGATGTCCTTCACTCCCAATTATCCAACATCAAACTCGAAAAGAGAGAGAAGGTAAAATCCCTACACTCTAGATTTAAAGAAATTCTAACCGGCTTGACAAGTGTAGGTGAAAGGCTCTCCAACTGGGATATGGTAATGAAGGTCATAGATGTCTTTCCCCGGTCCTCAAGATGGAGCTCCATGGTTGACTCTTTTTACATCTCCAAGAACTTAGAAGTGAATACCTTGGAGGAGTTCTTCTCAACAATGGAGCTCCACGAAATGTGGCTTGAAGGAATACAAGAAGAGCCAAAGTTTCAACCTTCAAGAGGAGTAGCCTTGATGACACATAAGGGGAAGAAGAAGAAGGAGACTCCACCTTCCTCATTTGATATGGTTTTGATGTGTGTGACAAAAGGTTTAAGTTAGGTTGTTATTATGATTTGATATGTGCATTGGAGTCTTGCAGGACTTAGTAATTCGCACATGGAGCCTTGGCGGGTTCACCACTCAGAACCTCGTGCTTGAGTCGGAGAAGGAGCATTGCAGAGTCATGCACTTGATGCTGCCAAGGGACCGCCGAACGAGATGACTTGAAGCGAAACCAAGGAAGCAGACTTCGGAGGCAAGAGACGCGAAGGAGCATTGTAGAACCGTGTGCCTGATGCTGTCGAGGGACGTGGCCGCGAACGAAGAAAGCTTCGGCGAGGGACTTCGAGTGAGATGAGAGAATGAGTGAATTGTAAGTAGCTCATTAGGTGAACTTGGCCGAATGGCTAAGTGTCGGATGAGTTTTCCCGACATCAGTCGACTGCCATGAAATGGAAGTCGACTGCTCTGAGTCGAATAGGTTCGACTGGTATCCGACTGAGTTATTTTGGGGCCAGCAGTCGACTTCCATATGTGGGCAGTCGACTGTCAAGACTCATCGATGACTGCCGAAAGCGTGATCGACTCATCAAGACGGTTTGGGCTGAGAACCACTCGTAGCCGAGGCGATTGACTACGGAGAAGGCGATCGATGGGATCCATCGATCGGCCGATCGCCAAGTGTTCCGTTGGACTACAACGGTCGGGATCCGACGTATTCGGAGGGCATTGGAGTGGCGACAGTCGACTGCCAAGGGCGGCAGTCGACTGGTGGCGGCCAACGGGAAGAAATCAGGCCTCTCTATAAAAAGAGAGGGTGTCGGCTTTTGGATGGCTAATGCTTATGCTCTAAGTGACCATCCAAGTGCACTACAAGATTCAAACTCCTTCACTTAGCTTTCTTTCACATCTATTGTAAAAGAAGGAGTGTCTTTGAGTTGTAAGGGTTACCTCCACCTAGCTTAGTGCAAAGGAGAGACCGATAGTGATTTGGTTGCGAAGTGATTCACCGAGAACGAACCGGGGACTATGGATTAGTGGCGTAGCCGTGAACCACGTTATATTTCGTGTTAGCATTGTTTTATTCTTCATTGTTTATTTTCTTGTCTTTATTAGTATTCCGCTTGCGCTAACAATTGTGTAGACAAGCAAATTCCACCTTCCAATGAAAAAAGGCTATTCACCCCCCTCTAGCCTGCCGATCGATCCCCTACACTTAGAAACCTTGTAGGCATCGACCATGGATGCCCACAAGGTAGTCTTAGGGAAAGCATTAAGCGCGTACCTTATTAAGTCTCGATTTTGGACCTTCTGTCCGATCGAATGTAGACCATTGACGATATCTTGGATTCGTACATGTAATTGGGTGGCGGTCTCGTGAACCTGAATTTTTAGATTTAATAATTTATTTAAAAATAGATCCCTCTTACATACCTTAGCGTTGTCGGTTCCTTCGTGTAGCTCGACGAGCTTGTTCCACAAATCCTTCGCACTGATGAAGGGGCAGACGCGGTTGAGCTCTTCTTTTGACAAGTTGCACTGTAGGATTTGCATAGCCTTGGCATTGACTTCCACTTGGAGTTTTATGGAATTTTCCCATTGATCGCAATCCAACGATTCACCAACTTCATTAGTAGGAAGCAAGAACCCGATTTGGATTACGATCCACATCTCTACTTGGGTTTTTAAATAGCACTCCATCCGACCCTTCCAGTAACGAAAGTCATCTCCATTGTAAAATGAAGGTTGGGCGGTGCTAAACCCTTCTATATGGGCCATTTATAAAGAAAAGAGAACCTTGCAAAAACAAAAATGACAAAAAGGTACCAAGACACTTTTCTTGGATTAGTAGTGCAGGAGAAGGAAATTAAATGAAACGAAAAGACTTAACTTACGAATTGCAAAACCAAAAATGAAAAGAAAATTAAAGACAAGTGCTAGATTAGTGGTTGGACCAAATTGTAGCGCCCCCACTTTGATACCAATTGTTGGAACGAAAAAGAGTACTAGAGGGGGGTGAATAGCGCACAAAAAATTTCTTTTCTTTTTCGTTCGATAAAAATAAAGTAAAAAGTTACATAGCAGAAAAGTAAATGACAAGTTTATTTTTACTTGGTTCACAACCTAACGGTTGCTAATTCAAGACCCTTGCGATCTTAGACCACGTATGGAGGATAATTCACTAATAATCTCCTCCTCTTTGGAGGTAGGAGATGACGATTACAAACCAACGAAAAACTTGAGGTAGAGGGACAATCCCACCTCTCCTCGTTACGATCGAAAGCTCGATAAAAACAACTTTAATACACTGAATAGAAATTGAAACTTTAAACACTTATACTGACGACGAGTAGATGTTTAGCTTTCGGTGATGTCGTCGGCATTACGGTAGAATTTCACCGTCGTAGAGTAGTGGTATTGCGGGATCACTTTGTAAGCACATAGATCACCTAAAGGGGTGAGACCCCCCTTCTTTTATAGCCTTGGAAGCTCCCCCAATGTTCAGTTCCAACTCATGGTCAAAGAACCTCATCCCCCTCAAGACTCCTCGAGGCAGGAAATTCAAATGGCAGTCGAATGCTGCCCTTATCAGTTCGACTGATGACCAACAGTCGACTGCTATAAGCCAGCAGTCAACTGGTGACTAGGGTTCTCGACTGCACTAAAGAGTTAGCTAAAAAAACAATATTAGTGAATTCGACGACCACTTACTATCCGATCTTGACTTAGATCTTCCACGGAAAGTCTTAGTTGTATCACCGCCTAAGGATGTCCCCGTATGGAGGACCCGACCTTAGATTCACTCACACATGAGCTTACCTTAGGTCTATTTGTTGCTCGAATCCTTGCTTCAGGTCTCCACCTGGGTTGTTCGACTCCATCTGAAGTACTCCCGATGTCGCCCGACCACCACGGTTTACCGACTCCGGATTCTTCGGATGTCGTTGACCTTCAGCTTAGCTTAACCATTCCTACACACTTGGATCAACTCGTTAGACAACAATATGACCTTAGCTTTGGGTCTTTGCCATAATCAAAACATACGTTTGATTTTCTGGTGCCTACTGCACCAGCATGATGTTGTCGATTGATCTCTAGCATTTGTTGTCTAAAATCCTCTTATTGTTATTTTTGATCCACAATAAAATTTTCCATCATTATCTCTAGGTTGGATTTTGGTGTTTGACAAAATTCTTATGGTGGTATGTAATAGTCATTTTCAAATTGGTCTTGATTGAAATTTTTTTGAGGATTTTCTACATTAGAGTATTGAGGGTGCGAATATGAGTCAGGGGAAAGACAATGATTTTGGTTGTAGGTAACATCTATTTGTTCGAAAGACAAATGTTTAGATATAATTTGGCAATTGTCAGAGTCATGTCTGTCTTCACCACAAATTTTACAATAAAGATTAACACCATTAATTCTTTGAATTCAAGCATGCTCATTTGTATAAGAGAAAATAAGGGAAAGCATTAGTAATAAGAAAAATCTAGATTAACTAAATCGCAAGTGTGGTAAGAAAAATAAAATAGAATAAAAAAGAAAATAAAATAAATAAAAATCTAAATTAATCTAATTGCAAAATAAACTAATATTGATGCAGTCCCCAGTAATGATGTCAAAAACATGATGTGTCATGATTCTAAAGTGCACGACTGTCATCAAGTAATAAAAATATCGATCCCACAGAGACTTTGTCAAATACTAGTTGTTTGAAAAGGAAGATTATCTAGAAGAATTAATTGGTTGAGTAATGGTTAAGAAAGGGTGATCAGAGTAAAGAATTGCTTTTGAGATGTATCTAGGATGTCGATTTTGCTACAATATTGGTTAATAAGGAGAGATTCTCAAGTATTGGTGTGTATTCATAATGGAAATATGTTGTGAGGCAATCATTAGCCTCTCTCAAGGTCGTAATGATATATTACGTAGACATGATTCCTACTTCCCCTGTATTCGAGCACAGATGACCTTGTTGTTGGGAATCCTATGCGATAAATAAAAAAATAGCAACGGAAAAAGGATCCCTCGAGCGATACATGCGAAAGAAAACTCATACTAAAGAATAGATCTATAAAGTCCTATCCTATAGGGTATACCTTTGATGCGTGTCCTTTGTTTATCCCGCTTATCCACGGTCCATCGGATCTCTTGCATGTTCAAGTGTACGTGCCTCTATGGAATCCACACGAACACTCTTTGGAGAAAGGTTGTGCAAGCAACACCACAAAAGATGTCAGGCCAAGAGAAGATTTTAGCCAAGGGAAGAAGAGGAGAAAAACAAAGGCAATTTACAACCAAAAATATCATGATCCAAGGCCCCCTTTTATATTCATCCCATGAATATGAAAGGTTTCATCCAACCCTTGGTTTTCCCTCTTCAATGCATGATTAATCCACATTAATCATGCATGAAAAGAGGTTTCATCCAACTCTTGGTTTTTCCTCTTCAATGCACGATTAATCCACATTAATCATGCATGATGAATTTATACCATCCAAATTGATTTGAGTCCAACTCAAGTCAAATCAATTTGAGTCAATTCATCCAACTTTTGATTTTTCCCTCTTCAATGCATGATTAATCCACATTAATCATGCATGATGAATTTATTCCATCAAAATTGATTTGAGTCCAACTCAAGTAAAATCAATTTGAGTCCAACTCAAATTCGGCAATTTAATTTGAGTCTAACTCAAATCCAATCCTTTCAATGAATCCAATTCAATCCCTAATGGTTCATTTAGTTAAACTAAAATAAATGTCGTCTCCAAAATAACATGTTCTTTGTTTGTGACCCTATAGGTTTTCGTAACATTGGCAATGTCTCTAAACCACTTTAGACACATAAGCAATGAGCGGTATCTAATAATGCATCATTTCTACCCAAGTTACGAAAATGTCAAGATCCAACAAAACCTTTCTGTGACTATTATCTTGTATGACTGTGTCCTTCTATCCTTGATATCTTAGATCGATCAATGAGGCATAGACCGTGTCATCCCCTTATCGATCTTTATGTTTCTTGATCCCCAAGTAGACTCACTCAAACAAATAAGCTTAATATCTCATATTGACTCATTTGAGCATGGCCATGTATTTCGTGGTCATACTCTATCAAGAGGTCAAAGATATCACTCCCATCATATGGGAGGGATATATCTCATCTACATCACTCACATCCCTCCGCATAATTTATTACATACCCAGTGATCACCTTTATAGTTCATCCTGTTACGGGTGACGTTTGACGATACCAAAGTACATAGCTCTATATGTAGGGAACTGTAGTGATTTCAGGTCTAAAGACTATTCATACTAATAATCATATGAGAAAGTTTATGACACTCATATAACGATCTATGAAACTTTCTCATGGAGGGTCAATTCATTACATATATTCTCCAATATATATACCCATATGTCAATGTGATATCACATATCCATTACTTGTGAGATCAAGTCATCCATTGACATATAGGCTAGTCTCAATGTATTAATATATCTCTATATCTATTAATACAATACTTGATTAGGAATTTTTAAGAATAGTGTTCTCTGAAACTTCTCATAATCAATTCTACCAATTGATATACTGTAGATTAGAACCTACTATTCAAGGGTATTATTTTATTTATTTGGTTGGCACATGCATTAAGTAAATATAATAATCAATATTTGCCTATTATTAATGAAATATGATACATATGATCCCTAATCAATCATCTCATGATTGGTACTAAGGGTTGACACAAACAATCTTCCACTAGCACTAGTGTCAATCACTATAATCTCTAAGACCCAGTGACCTAGTATGACCATCATGCTTCCTCTGTGCCAAAGTCTTGGTCAAGGGATCTGCAATGTTAGCATTAGTATCTACTTTGCATACCCGCACATCTCCTCTATCGATGATCTCTCAAATGAGGTGATACTGCCGTAGTATATGTTTGAAACGTTGGTGAGAACGAGGTTCCTTAGCCTGTGCTATAGCCCTGTTGTTGTCACAATAAACTTCTATAGGGCTCACGATGCTAGGAACTACACCCAGCTCAGAAACAAACTTCCTGATCCAAACAACCTCCTTTGCCGCATTAGAAGCAACAATATACTCAGCCTCTGTAGTAGAATCTGCGACTGTGTCTTACTTTGAACTCTTCCAGCTCACAACACCACCATTTAAACAAAAGACATACCTTGACTACGATCTAAAATTGTCCTTGTTTGTTTATAAGCTAGCATCGCGGTAACCCTTTACAGCGAGCTCCACAATGCCTCCAAATATCAAGAAATATTCTTTAGTTCTTCTTAAGTACATCAGAATAATCTTGACGGCTATCTAGTGACTGTAACCTAGATTTGACTGGTACATACTCGTCATGCTTAAAGCATATGAGACATCAGGACGAGTGCATAGCATGACGTACATAATAGACCCTATAGCAGATGCATAAGGGATCTGATCCATGCATTCCATTTCTCCCTTAGAAGAAGAGCATTGAACCTTCGAAAGGCTCACACCATGTGACATTGGCAAAAATCCCTTATTGGAATTCTGCATGGAAAAACATTTAAGCACCTTGTCAATGTATGCACTCTGACTTAGGCCAAGAAATCTCTTAGATCTATCTATATAGATCTTAATGCCTAAAATGTAGGTTGCTTCACCTAAGTCCTTCATTGAGAAACAATTCCTAAGGCAAGTCTTCACAGACTACGGCACAGGGATGTCGTTTCCAATAAGAAGTATGTCATTAACATACAAGATAAGAAAGATAATTATGCTCCCACTAACCCTCTTGTAGACACAAGGTTTATCTTCATTCTTGATGAAACCAAACTGTTTGATCGCATCATCGAATCGAAGATTCCAGCTTCTAGATGTTTGCTTTAAACCATAAATGGACCTTTGCAGCTTGCATACCTTGCCAGCATGCTTTGGATCTACAAAACCCTCAGGTTGTGTCATGTACACATCCTCGAGGAGGTTTCCATTCAAAAATATAGTTTTGACATCCATTTGCCAGATCTCATAATCGTGGTAAGCTGCAATAGCAAGCATGATCCGAATAGACTTAAGCATCGCAACTGGTGAAAAAGTTTCATCATAGTCAATACCATGAATTTGTTTAAAACATTTAGCTACCAATCGCCCTTTATAGGTATACATAAGACCATCCATGTCAGTCTTTCTCTTAAAGACCCACTTATACCGAATGGGTTTGACCCCTTCAGGTGGATCAACCAAAGTCCATACTTGGTCATTGTACATGGATTCCATTTCGGATCTCATGGTCTCTAGCCATTTCTCAGAATCTGGGCTCATCACAGCTTCTTGATAGGATGTAGGCTCGTTCAACTCAATAAGCATAACGTCATCATTGTCAGACAAGAGAAATGAATATCTCTCAAGCTAACGACATATCCTATCAGACATGCAAAGAGGTTGGTCTACTTGAATAGGTTGTTGCTCCACAACTTCTTGTGCAACAATCTCATCATCCACAACACTTTGTGGTGCATGTTCAATTTCCATCTCATTACTCTCTTGATCTTGAATTTCTTCAAGATGTATTTTACTCCCAGTAGTTCTTCTAGAGATGAACTCTCTTTCTAGAAATACTCCATTTCTAGCGACAAACACTTTGCCTTGTGTGGGATTGTAGAAGTAATATCCTTTTGTTTGCTTAGGATATCCTACAAAGTAGCACTTGTCTGATTTGGGGCCTAGTTTGTCAGAGACTTGATGTCAAACATAAGCCTCACAATCCCAAATCTTCATAAAAGACATCTTGGGACTCTTCCCAGTCGATATCACATATGGTATCTTTATGACTGCCTTAGATGGGACGCGGTTAAGTGTGAAAGCAGTCATCTCTAAAGCATATCCGCAGAAGGAAGAAGGAAAATTTGTGTGACTCATAATGGATCGTACCATGTCTAATAATGTACGATTTCTCCTTTCTGATACACCATTCCACTATGGTGTTCCAGGTGGAGTGAGTTGAGACCTAATCTCATACTCAATGAGATAGTCACGAAAAGCTTGACTAAGGTATTCCCCACCTCGATCTAATCGAAGCACTTTAATACTCTTACCAAGTTGGTTTTGTACTTCATTCTTGAATTCTTTGAACTTTTCAAAGGATTCAGATTTGTGTCTCATAAGATACACATATCCATATCTACTGAAATCATCAGTAAAAGTAATGAAATATTGATAGCCTCCTCTAGCTGCTACATTGAAAGGCCCACATACATCAGTGTGTATGAGTTCTAACAAGTCAGTAGCTCGTTCATCATGTCCACTAAATGGAGTCTTGGTCATCTTGCCTAGAAGACAAGATTCTCATGTCTCATATGATTCAAAATCAAATGAGTCTAGTAATCCATCCTTATGGAGCTGGGATATGCGACTCTCATTTATTTGACCCAGGCGACAATGCCAGAGATATGTTTGGTCCAGATCATTATATTTGAACTATTTAGTATTTATGTTATAGACTGGGGTTTAAAGATCTAGAAGATAGAGAACATTCACAAGGTGTGCACTACAAAAAAACATATCATGTAAATAAACGAAACAACACTTATCCTTTATTACAAATGATAAACCTTTCTTGTCTAAACAAGAAATGGAGATCATGTTTTTCGTCAAGGCAGGCACATAACAATATTCTTCTAGTTCTAAGATAAGCCAGTGGCCAAAGATAAGGAATATGTCTCTACAGCAATGGTGGCAACTTTTGCTCCATTGCCTACCCGTAGGTCCACTTCACCCTTTGTCAATGATCTAGTCTTTCGAAGGCCCTGTACATTGGTACAAATGTGAGAAGCACAGCCAGTATCTATTCCCAAGAAGACATAATAGATAAATTGACTTCTATAACATATATACCTGAGGCAAAAGTCTCACTTCTCTTATTTTTCACCTCTTCCAGGTATAGCTTGCAGTTTCTCTTCCAATGCCCGGTCTCACCGCAGTGGAAGCATTCCCCTTCCTTACACACCCCTCCTTTGGGTTTCAATGCATTTGCCTTGCCTTTTCTTTTTTCTTGGGTCTTACCCTTACCTTTAGGTTTCTACTTGCCTTTGCCTTTGCCTTTGTTCACCATCAAAATGGTACCAGGATTTGCCTTCTTAAGGATGAGTTCAGCAGTTTGTAACATGCTCAACAACTCAGGTAAAGGCTTGTCAATTTCATTCATGTTATAGTTCATGACAAATTGACTGTAGCCTTTTGGTAGTGACTGCAGAATAAGGTCAGTGGCCAACTCTTGGCCCAATGAAAATACAATCTCTATAGGTTCTGAACGTACCCAATCATCTTGAGTACATGATTGCCTACGGGAGTTTCATCTTGCATCTTACATTGAAAAAAGGCCTTTGATACTTTATCGCTCGTGTCTTGCTTTTCCCTGATATAGTTGTTTTAAATGCTCAAGCATACCAAAGGCATCCATGTTCTCATGTTGCTTCTGAAGCTCAGAGTTCATGGTGGCAAGCATAAGACATGACACATCCAATATGTCATCTTGATGCTTCTTATAAGTATCCTTGTCAACACGAGTGGTCGTAGGGGCGGATGGTTCAGGAGTGGACTGCTCTAGGACATACTGTTAGTGCAATCAATCCATGATATGGTTTTGATGTGTATGGCAGTGTTTAAGTTAGGATGTTTGGATTTGATATGTGCGTTGGAGTCTTGCAGGACTTAGTAATTCGTACATGGAGCCTTGGCAAGTTTTCACCTCTCATGACTCGGGCCTTGAGTCGGTGAAGGATGGCTTTGCAGAATCCATGCGCTTGGAGCATCCGAGGGACCGTCGGACGAGGAGCTTGGAGTGAAGCCGGAGGAAGTAGACTTCAGGGCGGGACGCGAAGGATGGCGCTGCAGAGCCGTGCACTTGGCGCATCCGAGGGACATGGTC
This sequence comes from Wurfbainia villosa, assembly GCA_025175895.1. Taxonomy (NCBI): domain Eukaryota; kingdom Viridiplantae; phylum Streptophyta; class Magnoliopsida; order Zingiberales; family Zingiberaceae; genus Wurfbainia; species Wurfbainia villosa. The sequence continues at coordinate 34,449,713 of CM045995.1, forward strand.
GGACGAAGATAACTTCAAAGGCGAGGGACTCCAAGGGATGAGAGTGAGCGAATGTAACCCGGGAAGGGGTAGTGCTCTTAGGTGAAACTTGGCCATTTGGATAAGTGTCGGATGGGATTTCTCGACACTAGTCGACTGCCATGTAATGGTAGTCGACTACTCTAAGTCGACTATGACTCAACTAGTATTCGAGTCCGGTTCAAGTGCCAACAGTGGACTGCCATGGAATGACAGTCGACTGCGAGACCACCAGTCGACTGATGAAGGCATCAGTCGACTGGTCGCAAGTGTTTCGGGCACAGAATGGAGTCGAGCTCGCGAGCACTCGACTGATCGGAGCATCAGTCGACTGATGGCAATATCAGTCGACTGATGATGGTGTCATTGGATGAAATCCAATGTGGAAAGCAGCCGTTATTGGGGAACAGCTACGGGACCAGTCGACTGATAGGGACATCAGTCGACTGCTCCTGTGTCAACGGGAAGAAACCCTCTTCCTCTATAAAGAGGAAGGGTGTGGGGCTTTGGGGGCCTAATGCTTATGCTCTAATCATCTCCCAAAGTGCCCTAAACAATTCCTACTCTTCTTACTTGCTATTATTCCATTCTATTGTAAGAAGAGGGATTGTAAAGAGGTTACCTCCACCTAGCTTGGTGCAAAGGAGAGAATAGTAAAAGCTTGAGGCGTGATTCACCTTGGACGAATCGGACCGTGGATTAGCGGCATAGCCGTGAACCACGTTATATGCGGTGTTAGCATTTGTGTTTATTCTTCCTTTGCTTTGTCTTTAATTGTTTGTATTTGCATATTCCGCTTGCGCTAATAGTTTTGTAGATGAGCAACGAACGAACGAATTCCACCGTCTACAACAAAGGCTATTCACCCCCCTCTAGCCGGCCAACACATACACATCGATCGACCCTACACGTATAGTTTTCGTTCTTATTTGAGGACTATCCTCAAGTTCCTGTACCAGTCCAAAAAGTTAGCTTCAATGAGCTTGTCCTTATCAAGGACAGATCGCAGAGAGAGTGTGTTCGACGTATTTGATGTCATGGTGATCTACAATACAGAAATGCATAAATGTATCATATTTTAATCATTTAATTAGGCCTTTTAACTAAATGATTCTCCCACTGGTCACAAAGTGGGACAAGATCCATATTATACTGCATCTTGAGTTACCTTTGGCTAATCTCCCAAGACTCATATAAGCTAGGTAGGTAACTTGTACCAATTACATCTAATGTAACTCTTGTACATCTATATGAACAACATTATTTGTTCATTGGGCCCATCGTATGAGACATCCTACTAAATTATCACTCATCTTGAGTTAGCTTTGACTAATCGCCCAAGATTTGTATAATGTAGATAGATGTCCCATATGAGTTATGCCTCTATGTTCATCAATCCAATAGAGAGAGCTTAGTTAAGTCAAACCCATGGTTTAATAGGCGGACATCACAATTGTCCTGTCGTACTTTACCGAGGAAATCAAGTCACTTTGCTTTGGCAAACACGCTACGATTGAACAAGGTAATAGTAAGTATTAATCTTTGGTAGGCATATAATAAGTTACCTTAATTTTTGTGACAACTAACTACGCATGCATCACATGCAAGCATCACATACAAACATCACATGCATCACATATAACCATAGTATATATCAACATATAAGCTTAAACGTGGCATGGTTATGGTCCGAATCTACGATCTCCTGAAACCAATGAGAAGAGCGATGGGTCAACCTAGGGATTGCATCTCCTCCAACCGCATCCTTTGGTTGTTTTGTGTCGTTGGCATCCTTCTTGTAACTTCATCCTCCAAAGGACTTTCTACTCATCAAAGAATACTCAAGTTACATTCGAGTCTAAATCTATTTTACAACTAGAAAAATAGAGAGGGAGGCATGACTCAAATGTTGTATTATGAATTACAACATGCACTCACAACACAACCACAATCATATCGGGGTTAACGTGTAAAATATCGGAGAAAAAAAAATATATTCCTCGGTAATTGATAAAATATCTTGTGGAATTTTTCAAGAATTTTTAGAAATTTTTCTGGATTTAAACGGAGGTCTTATGGATATTTTATGGGGATAAAGCGAATAGGCTTTTGTAAAGCATGTTTAGACTATCTGCTAGGAATTAATAGGTTTAATTAAAACATTTATATTAATCTCTCGATTTCTTCCGTTTCGTTCACTCGACCCGATTTCTCTTCTTCTCCTTCGCTCGATGTCGCCTCCTCTCCGTCGCCTTCTCCACTCGTCGCCGCCCCTTAACACCCCAAGCAGCATCGCCGACCGCAAGCAACGCCGTCGCCGCTCCTTCCTCGACTGATCTGCCTCCACAAGTCGCACACTAGCCGTCGGATCTACTCTTCCCACTCGCCGCCGACGCTCGATCCACCTCTTTCTCCCTTCCGATTTCTCACCGTCGCCTTGGTGCATCGGGTGCTCGCTGCCCAAACTGCGCGCCGCCCTCCTTGCCGTGCACACATCTCCGATCGTTCGCGGCCCGGGCAGAGCAGTACGCGTGCAAGTCGCACTGCTCCTTGCGTGCCCCAAAATCAATGGTCGCTGCCTTTGCACACGCTGCCGGCGACAACCAACCTTAGCTGTCGTCGTTGACCACCACCACAAGCCCTCTGCCTTAGTCGCAATCGCTCGCATCGTCAGAGCAATTGGCCGATCGCCGCTGGAAGTTAGGTAAGCGATTGATTCTCTTAAGATCTTGGATAATATATGAGTCCTAGCTGTGGTTGTTCCCTCACTGAGCATGATCCATTATTTGGGCAGCAGTTGGTGCCGGCGAGCAAGGGTTAGTGAACGGTTGGCTGCTGGTTGTTAGGGACTTGGCTGCTGATGGGGTTCAACATCTGGTAAGGAAGAGAAACATTCTTTGTTTTGTTCTATGAATTTCTTACAGTAAAGATGGAATGTGGTGATGACTGTATGGTGGGCAATGGTTTCCGGTGAACTGAGGATGGGTGGAATAGATGGCTGTCGGTGAAGTTGTGACCCATAAGCTTCGTTCTCCTTTGTTGTTTCATATGTAATTGCTGTAACGATCTGTGATGTGTTGATGTTGTTGAGATTACAATGGTTCCTATTCGTGGATCATCGTGTGTGGCTGTTGGGAGTGGGATCCGTTAGATTAGGTACCGTTTAGTGTTGTTGTGATGGTTTCAGTTGATGTTGGAGTTGTAATTGTGGTGTGGTTGCTGTGTTGTTATGCCGGCTGTGAAGTCCAATTGATGATTGGTTGATCCGATTGTAGTGGGAGTGATGTTCAGATGAGCAATAGTGTGTGATCTGAATGTTCTTGAGGTTGCTAACCATAATTGTTGTGTTGCTGTAAATGATGGAGTGTTAGTAAGATGTAGGCATGAGATGTTTCTGAGTATTGATGTTGTGTTATGGAGAGTTGGTTGGGTGTATCGGTCGAGGATGAATGTAGATATGAGGTTACGAGAGGTCTGTGCTCTAGTTCCTAACTCGTATACGAGGAAAAGTTGTGAAAATAGGAACGACGTGGTAATTAAGTTGTGTATTTGTCGTATACTTGCAATTAATCATAATGTTTGATACGTGAAGGACATGGATACGAGGCAAGCTCGTGGACGCAAAGACAATCAGCACAAGCTACGTATTAGGTGGGTAATTTTCTACCTGGTCCGGGTAGATGTATTGCATTAAGATTTAGTTATAGATATGAGCATGTTAGATGTTCATATTATCTTGACCCTGCTCTTTTTATCGTATGATTGATCCTTTACCGTTGGATATTAACTCCATTGTTGATATCATGTTTATTTTATCATGATTAGGAGTTATACATATAGGTGATGCAAGTAATATAGAATTTGTTTAAGTTAAGTGCAAATAGTAAAGTACGGATGACAACCTGATTGTACATTGGGCAAAAAGGTCATCCGTAGGTAGATAATGTTTTTAACCTAGGGTTAGCTCTAGTACCCTTAGGTTGTATGTTACCACCGAACATGTATTGTGTAAATGGTCAGCAAAATGATACTTAGGGTATCACTATGGACCGGTGGTCCTAGCTTATTATAATCAGATGAGTACGACTCTCTACAGGATAGAGAGTGCGTTGATCTGGTTAGTATGATTCTCTGTATAATAGAGAGTTTATGGTGGATGTCTGTATGTGAGACATTGCATTCATGCATTTACATGCACACTAGCGACGAGGTCTCCCTTGTGGTTGAGAGTGTCGCCAGTCATCCTGCCTCCACGGTTACTCATAGGAGGAGTCACCCGTGTGAGGGCAGAGCATTGTGGTGCTGCACTCTACCACTATAGATGGTGGTAGTTGGATTTGCGTGTCGTAGTCCTGCGTGTGTGGCACTCACCACTAATGGGTAGTGACAGTAAGAGTGGCCAACAGCAGGGACCCCCATCGTGTAGCTTGCTCTTTACGCTTATATGCTACTCGATCATACTGCCCACTCGGCCACTCTAGAGTAGTGGTTGGTGTTGAGTTGGGACAGTTGTCATGCTTGAGCCACCGAGGCCACACTGGGGTCGTGGTAGCTTTAGGGTGAGCCGACATGACCATTCATGCTGCATTGCCGTATCTAATGGCGCTTTGCATATTACCATATATATATACATATATGCATGTATATATATATATATATATATATATATATATATATATGGATGGTTGAGATTAATATATATATGGATACAGTCTATATATATATGATTATTGTGATGTTGCATTTGTTTGTACTATGCTTGCTGCATTTGGGTGGACATCATATTCATGCATGTCTCTTGCATTTGTTATGCGATTGTGTCGGATATTGGTATGTGTTGGACAGACCACTAGATACCTTGACCTGTAGCTAGAGTATATTTTGAGTTGATCTACTCTTCCTGTTATATATATATGTTGGATATATGTTCAGGTTGGATCATAGTAGCGTAGCAGACTTTTGGTATGTCTGCATTTTTATGTTGTTCATTCAGTTAGACGGTATGGGCTTATATTTATATACTATGCTGATATACCTATTGTACTTCTAGATTATGTTGTCGAAATACATGTGATATGACATATATACATGTTTTCTTTTACCTGCTGAGTTTTACTCACCACCACCCCCATGGACTCGGTTTCTTTCGCCTGTGCAATGTAGAAGACTTCGTGTGACTGAGCACCGACGGCTGACGTCATCTCATCTCACGAGGCTCCTGTTTTTTGTTTTGGGCCTGCTATCCGTTGTGCATTGTATTTTGGAGTTTTCGTGATGTATATGTTGTATATTAAGATTTTGTCGAGATTTCGTGTTGTTATGGTGTGTTAGTCATACCGGTATGCATGTGTGGGATTGTTGTATTGTTGTGGTTTGTTTCCGCTGTGTCTTGTGTAGTTTTTATTTTCATACATATATATTGTTGTTATTGTGGGCCTACGGGCCTTGTATTAACCCGAAATGTTGCCATGTACAGGGGAGGTGCCGTCCGTTTGATTTCCGGTTCGGCATGCTCTCGGGGCGTGACAACTTTAGTGGTATCAGAGCCCAAGGTTCTGCGATGTCATACAATTTGTTTTTGTGTCGAGTCTTGGATTCTCGGGAGTCGATTTATTTCGGTTTTGGTTTTCTGAGATGAGATGGACAGCAGCCTGAGCTCCAAGCAGCACGAGGTAAGAATTCCTGATAACTTATGGTTTAGTAGATATATATCTAAACTTGATTAGTAGGTGTATACAAAATAATTATGACACCTGTGCAGACTTGTAGTAGGGGTCGTCCACCGAGGCGACCAACCGGAGTGACCTTTAGGGTTTATACTCCCGGTTATGTTGGCTATGCATTTAGATGCTTATACCAGGGAATAACCTGTAGTGTGTTGGTTATTATTCGTAACCATGGTATGGGTTGACCACTGATCGACCTGTTGAGTCTGTGAGTCTTGAACCGTGTCGAAAAGGTGATTTACCTTTGAGAGCCGACTGAAACCGAGTCAGAAAAACATGGGTCAAGTCGTCACATTTCTGGTTGAAATCAGAGATTTTAGCCTTAGAGATTTCCACTAACTGTGCTAGTCAGATCATTACCTGTGTGTAATGAACAGACTTGTAGACTATTTGTGATGCAGATAGCGGAAGGCTAGGTTACGGTGTTTCATAGGGATTTTATCCCTGAGTTGTTCGTACTGAGTAGTATAACTTTGAGAGTACTTTTAAGTACTTAACTTATGTTATACCGAGAAAGTAGAGTTATTTGCATACCATTATCGAGGTCAAGTCGGTATTTGGTGATAAATGCAGAAAACAATCTTCGGGAAATAATATATTACTTGATCATGGTTTAGTGATATTGAAAGAGAATATTTCCCCATGTCACTTTTAGTGACGCATTGTAAGGAATTCTTGAGCTTCAAGAAAGGGTGATTGGTCAGTAATAGTGTACTGTGAAGAGTCATGAGACTTGCAGAGGTTACGATCACCTAATAGCTCAAGGAGATGAATGGATGATTTAAGTCCCCAGAGTTATTGGCTTATAGTTTGATGAGGATGCTAGGATCGTCTACCCGATCCTGCCGGAAGACGTTGGATTGAGATAGGAGTTTAAAAATGACTCTGTACAAGAGTTTAAGAGTTGGAGACCGATAAACAAATATTGCAAGTCAACTTATTAGAGTCAGAAGTCTCCAACTGTTGGATAAAAGGAGCAAGATCGGAGTTATAGGCTTTGAGCTACTTTTCGATTATAGAAGACTAATCGCAGATCATCAGAATGTTCTTGTGGACATCAGCGAAAATCAAAACAAAGAATCTGAAGGGATTGTGTGCATGCAGTGCAAATCACGAAGACACATGAAGCCAGATTATCTGTTGGAGCAGTTCAGCTGTTGCTATTATTGAGCAACCAGTACAGTGGAGGAGGTGTACCTTGAAGATTCAGTTGAAGACTATCGATGGTGTTCTGGGAGGAAGATGCATCGTCTCGACAGCATAGATCAGCTCAAAAGATGTGGGTTACCTTATTAGCATCAACCTACTACCCCAGGAGTGGTTGGAGTTCCTTGATACTCCCCTTCAGCAGAGATCAACACAAAACCAGCATCAGCAGAAGACATTGTAGAAGACTCAGCAGACAACAACAAGTAGTTACCTCCAGATGTATTTTGCTTAGTATGCGAGAGAGAGTATCGGATAGTGGTCGTATTATTGATATCCTACAATTTCAGCTAGTAGGATTTAGTGAGGGGATCAGATGATCTAGGAAAATCCCCGGATTATTCGTCGCAAAAATGCAACTGCTTTGTCGCGGACTATTGGATCTGATCTTGTTCTCTTCGGAGAAAGGCGGAGACCTACGGGGAGCCTTTGGATCGGATCGACAGATAATTGATCGTTCAGGGTATTACTTTAGTTTACCCTCTGGATTAATATATTGAGAGATACTTGTAGTTTACAGGTATCTTTGTCTAGAACATTCTTAGTTGGATTAGAAGGGTCCTTTACATCGACTTGTGGGTTGGTGGTATCTCTACCATCAGATGAGATGAGGATCAACAATTAAGAAGTTAAGGGATGCCCTTAGACTCTGATTGACATATCTTTACTGTAGACATATCCTTACGGATGGTCAAGTTGTTGAGATTATAGTATGATTATGTCTCTCATATGTGCGTATAATCCGAGAGCATTCAGATGTAGTTTTGGATGAACTCCTAGGCTTGTCGTTGCTTAGGCAAGGGAGTAGGCGATTGAAATGATTGCGAAAATAGTCCGGTATCGAAGATCACATATCGAGTGATATTTTTGCTGGTATCAGTGTTGTTAAACACTATAAAAGAATTGGAAGAACGTGAGTGCGATTATAGGAGAGGTTGGAGGGGATATTTATCTATCTCAGTATTCCTCGTGAAGATCCAGAACTCTTTGTTGAAAGAGAGATGGACATTTGAGATTAGGCATCGATTATCGATGATGAATACAGTAGTTGTAAATGAATATCCTTCGTTGTGGATAGATGATCTATTTAGATCAGCAAAAAAACACCTGTGTATACTCTAAGGTTGGTTTACGACGAGAGTATTGATATTGTAGTGACATGATGTCATACGATTATCATTGTCGTTGTGATGATTAATATATATCATCAGCGTAGAGTAAAGGGGATGCAGGTGTGAGGAGATGATAATTTCATACTTGGTATTAATTGTATGAGTTTTGATTGTATTGTTAGACTATTAAATGATTTAGTCGTCCAGGGATTTGAGAATCGTGTATCTTGGACACGATTGGATCAGTTGGTAGTTGTTGGAGTTGCGTAACCTGGCCACTGTTTATTGTGGTAGTTGGAGTTGCGCACTCGACCACCGTAGATGGTGGTTTGCCTTGTATGGGTTGGTTAATTCCGTAGATGTGGATAGAAGGTTTGGCATTACTATACCACAGACTTGTTTGACAAAGGTGATGTTGTAAATCATTTAGTCGGAAGCTGGTGAAACCAGTTTACAGGACCTAGATGGCGGTTAACTTTTACGCAAGTATTAGTTAATCCTTCCGGAGTGGATAAAAAGGAGGTTGTACGCGGATGCATCATCTCAGGGATCGGAGCGATTCCGATACAGTTGAATGAGGCATACCTTATGCTTATGACATTTAAGAAACTACGAGATATGTTGTTATATACATGACGTGCCTTTAGTAGTTATTATTTGGATTTGTAGATGTATGGAGCAGAAGTGCTCATTGAATTTAACTAGATACTCGGTAGCTACTATGGAGTTGTTGGAGCACGAATAGTGGAAACAATTGCAAAAAGGGAGATTGATTGCTATAGTCTTCCATGCACTTACAGCGTGTGTGGAGTGTATCTTGGATGGTTGATGGATTTCTCTTTTGAGAAAATAATTCCCGTCTTTGAAAAGGGTAGAGGGTTCTGGAGTTGCAGTGTTTAAGGAAGAGTTGCTACAGGAAGCTTATCATTTGAGATTTGCTATTTATCCTAGTGGTACTCAGATGTACCGAGAGTTGAAACGTTGATACTGGTGGAAATGGTATGAAGAGATATATCGCAGACTTTGATGTTGGATATTTACTACACCAGCAGGTGATGACTGAACATCAGAAATCCGATGGATTGCTCTAGGAAAATTCCGATTTCGGAATGGAAGTGGGAGCGTATCACTATGGATTTAGTTACGGGATTGTTTAGAACCCGTAAAGGACGTGATGCGATTTGGGTGATTGTGGATCGACTGACCAAATCAGCTCATTTCCTTTATATTCGTGGGTCGTACTTGTTGGATCATTTGGTAGAGTTGTATTACCGAAAGATTATCAGATTTGTGTGGGGTACTTTTAAGTACCATATCGGATAGAGATTCACAATTTACCTCGCGATTTTGATAGAGTCTACACCAGACTATGGGCACAGAGCTTCGGCTTAGTGCAACATTTCATCCACGGACTAATGGACTGTCTGAGCATGACATTCAGATGTTGGAGGATCTATTCAGATCTTGTGTTGTGGATTATGGAGGTATAGCTTATCGGTTGGCTTTACCTCCGATACTTGCGGGTGTTCACCATGTATTTCATGGTTCTATGATGAGGAAATACGTTCCGCATTCAGAGCATGTTCTGAAGGAGATAGCAATTCCACCTCAGTCTAATGTGACTTACGAGGAGATTCTAGGGTGGAGCCTGAGTCGAAAGGAGCGATAGTAGTGGGACGAAAACTATCCGACTCGTAAAGGTTGAGTGACAGTATCCGACTGATGAGGAGGTTACATGGGAGCTGGAAGATATTATCCGAGCTCGATACCCTCATCTGTTCACTTAAGGAATGTATGGGGTTATTCCGGAAAACCTGCTTGAAATTAATTTTCTTGCATGCTAGTATGAAATTTGGGGACCAAATTTTTTTTAAGTGAGAGAGAATGTAAAATACCGGAGAAAAAAAAATATATTCTTCGGTAATTGATAAAATATCTTATGGAATTTTTCAGGAATTTTTAGAAATTTTTCTGGATTTAAACAGAGGTCTTATGAATATTTTATGGGGATAAAGCGAATAGGCTTTTGTAAAGCCTGTTTAGACTATCTGCTAGGAATTAATAGGTTTAATTAAAACATTTATTTTAATCTCTCAATTTCTTCCGTTTCGTTCACTCGACCCGATTTCTCTTCTTCTCCTTCGCTCGATGTCGCCTCCTCTCCGCCGCCTTCTCCACTCGTTCGCTTAACACCCCAGCGGACATCGTCGCGTATGGCTCTTGTCGCCGCCGCTCCTTCCTCGACTGATCTGCCTCCACAAGTCGCACACTAGCCGTCGGATCTACTCTTCCCACTCACCGCCGATGCTCGATCCGCCTCTTTCTCCCTTCCGATTTCTCACCGTCGCCTTGGTGCGTCGGGTGCTCGCTGCCCAAACTGCGCGCCGCCCTCCTTGCCGTGCACACATCTCCGATCGTTCGCGGCCTGGGCAGAGCAGTACGCGTGCAAGTCGCACTGCTCCTTGCGTGCCCCAAAATCAACGGTCGCCGCCTTTGCACACGCTGCCGGCGACCACCAATCATTGTCGTAGTTGACCACCATGAGCCCTCTGCGCCTTACGCTCGCATCGTCGAAGTTAGGTAAGCGATTGATTCTCTTCAGATCTTGGATAAGATATGAGTCCTAGCTGTGGTTGTTCCCTCGCTGAGCATGATCCATTATTTGGGCGATTGGTGCCGTGGCAAAGGGATAGTGAGCGGTTGTTGCGGTTGTTAGGGACTTAGGCTGGCCGACGGTTCAACATCTGGTAAGGAAGAGAAACATTCTTTTTTTTGTTCTGTGAATTTCTTACAGTAAAGATGGCATGTGGTGATGACTGTATAGTGGGCAATGGTTTTCGGTGAACTGAGGATGGGTGGAATAGATGGCTGCCGGTGAAGTTGTGACCCATAAGCTTCGTTCTCCTTTGTTGTTTCATATGTAATTGCTGTAACGATCTGTGATGTGTCGATGTTGTTGAGATTACAATGGTTCCTATTCGTGGATCATCGTGTGTGGCTGTTGGGAGTGGGATCCGTTAGATTAGGTACCTTTTAGTGTTGCTGTGATGGTTTCAGTTGATGTTGGAGTTGTAATTGTGGTGTGATTGTTGTGTTGTTATGCCGACTGTGAAGTCCAATTGATGATTGGTTGATCCGATTGTAGTGGGAGTGATGTTCAGATGAGCAATAGTGTGTGATCTGAATGTTCTAGAGGTTGCTAACCATAATTGTTGTGTTGCTGTAAATGATGGAGTCTTAGTAAGATGTAGGCATGAGATGTTTTTGAGTATTGATTTTGTGTTATGGAGAGTTGGTTGGGTGTATCGGTCGAGGATGAATGTAGATATGAGGTTACAAGAGGTGTGTGCTCTAGTTCCTAACTCGTAGACGAGGAAAGGTTGTGAACATAGGAACGACGTGGTAATTAAGTTGTGTATTTGTCGTATACTTGCACTTAATCATAATGTTTGATACGTGCAGGACATGGACACGAGGCAGGCTCGCGGACGCAAAGACAATCAGCACGAGCTACGTATCAGGTGGGTAATTTCCTACCTGGTCCGGGTAGATGTATTGCATTCAGATTTAGTCATAGATATGAGCATGTTAGATGTTCATATTATCTTGACCCTGCTATTTTTATCGTATGCTTGATCCTTTACCATTGGCTATTAACTCCATTGTTGATATCATGTTTATTTTATCATGATTAGGAGTTATACATATAGGTGATGCAAGTAACTTAGAATTTGTTTAAGTTAAGTGCAAATAGTAAAGTCTGGATGACAACCTGATTGTACATTGGGCAAAAAGGTCATCCGTAGGTAGATAATGTTTTTAACCTAGGGTTAGCTCTAGTACCCTTAGGTTGTATGTTACCACCGAATATGTATTGTGTAAATGGTCAGCAAAATGATACTTAGGGTATCGCTACGGACCGGTGGTCATAGCTTATTATAATCAGATGAGTACGACTCTCTACAGGATAGAGAGTGCATTGATCTGGTTAGTATGATTCTCTGTAGAATAGAGAGTTTATGGTGGATGTCTGTATGTGAGACATTGCATTCATGCATTTACATGCACGCTGGCGACGAGGTCTCCCTTGTGGTTGAGAGTGTTGCCAGTCATCCTGCCTCCATGGTTACTCATAGGAGGAGTCACCCGTGTGAGGGCAGAGCATTGTGGCGGTGCACTCTACCACTATAGACGGTGGTAGTTGGATTTGCGTGTCGTAGTCTTGCGTGTGTGGCACTCGACCACTCATGGGTAGTGATAGTCAGAGTGGCCAACAGCAGGGACCCCCATCGTGTAGCTTGCTCTTTACGCTTATATGCTACTCGATCATACTGCCCACTCGGCCACTCGAGAGTAGTGGTTGGTGTTGAGTTGGGACAGTTATCATGCTCGAGCCACCGAGGCCACACTGGGGTCATGGTAGCTTTAGGGTGAGCCGACATGACCATGCATACTACATTGCCGTATCTGATGGCGCTTTGCATATTACCATATATATATACATATATGCATGTATATATATATATATATGGATGGTTGAGATTAATATATATATGGATACAGTCTATATATATATGATTATTGTGATGTTGCATTTGTTTGTACTATGCTTGCTGCATTTGGGTGGACATCATATTCATGCATGTCTCTTGCATTTGTTATCTGATTGTCGGATATTGGTATGTGTTAGACGCACCACTAGATACCTTGACCTGTAGCTAGAGTATAGTTTGAGTTGATCTACTCTTCCTGTTATATATATATGTTGGATATATGTTCAGGTTGGATCAGAGTAGCGAGCGCACTCGTATGTCTCGCATTTTTATATTGTTCATTCATTATATATACTATGTTGATATACCTATTGTACTTCTAGATTATGTTGTCGAAATACATGTGATATGACATATATACATATTTTCTATTACCTGATGAGTTTTACTCACCACCCCCCGGCGGACCCTGGGTTTTCTGTCGCCCAGGTAACAGGTAGAAGACTTCGTGATAGCTTGGAGCACCGCCGGCTGACGTCATCTCATCTCATGAGGCTCCCGTGTTTTGTTTTGGGCCTGTTGTCCGTTGTGCATTGTATTTTGGAGTTTTCGTGATGTATATGTTGTATATTCAGATTTTGTCGAGATTTCGTGTTGTTGTGGTGTGTTAGTCATACCGGTATGCATGTGTGGGATTGTTGTATTGTTGTGATTTGTTTCCGCTGTGTCTTGTGTAGTTTTTATTTTCATACATATATATTGTTGTTATTGTGGGCCTACGGGCCTTGTATTAACCCGACATGTTGTCACATACAGGGGAGGTGTCGTCCGTTTGATTTCCGGTTCGGCATGCTCTCGGGGCGTGACATAACGGGCCATAACCATGCACTATGGCATACATCATTCACAACGATCTATGACATAAAGATTTTATTATGATGCCAAACACGACTTATAAGTTGCTACAACACGACGCTCTTGCTAGTGAACCCGGGACCCTTTCTTGCCACTGTTCGTAGCAATTTTGGGTGATAGATCCAAACGACAAACTTGTTGTTCGATCAACAAATATGACATGCATATCTTGTTGCACAAAATCACCCAAATAATCAAGCACGCACCATAATAAACTTCTTATACAAAATTTTATATCACATAAAAAATGACCTATGACGATCTTTATATATGATCTTTCGCAAGTGGCTCTGATTGTAATAAATAAAAAAATCACAGCAGAAAAAGGATCCCTCGAGCGATCCATGCGAAGGAAAACTCATACTAAAGAATAGATCTATAAAGTCCTATCCTATAGGGTAGACCTTTGATGCGCGCCCTTTGTTTATCCCGCTTGTCCACGGTCCGTCGAATCTCTTACACGTTCAAGTGTACGTGCCTCTATGGTATCCACACGAACACTCTTTGGAGAAAGGTTGTGCTAGCAACACCACAAAAGATGGTAGGCCAAGAGAAGATTTCGGCCAAGGGAAGAAGAGGGGAAAAACAAAGGCAATTTACAACCAAAAACATCATGATCCAAGGCCCCCATTTTATATTCATCCCATGAATATGAAAGGTTTCATCCAACCCTTGGTTTTCCCTCTTCAATGCATGATTAATCCACATTAATCATGCATGATGAATTTATACCATCCAAATTGATTTGAGTCTAACTCAAGTCAAATTAATTTGAGTCCATTCATCCAACTTTTGATTTTCCCTCTTCAATGCATGATTAATCCACATTAATCATACATGATGAATTTATTCCATCCAAATTGATTTGAGTCCAACTCAAGTCAAATCAATTTGAGTCCAACTCAAATTTGGCCATTTAATTTGAGTCTAACTCAAATCCAATCCTTTTAATGAATCCAATTCAATCCCTAATGATTCATTTAGTTAAACTAAAATGAATGTCACCTCCAAAATAATATGTTCTTTGTGTGTGACCCTATAGGTTTTCATAATGTTGACAATGTCTCTAAACCACTTTAGATATATTAGCAATGAGCGACATCTAGCAATGCATCATTGCTACCCAAGTTACGAAATGTCAAGATTCGACAAAACCTTTCTCTGACTATTATCTTGTATGACGGTGTCATTCTATTCTTGATATCTTAGATTGATCAATGAAGTATAGACCGTGTCATCCTCTTATCGATCTTTATGTTTCTTGATCCCCAAGTAGACTCACTCAAACAAATGAGTTCAATATCTCATATTGACTCATTTGAACATGGTCATGCATTTCGTGGTCATAATCTATCAAGAGGCCAAAGATATCACTCCCGTAATATGGGAGGGATAGATCCCATCTACATCACTCACATCCCTCTGCATAATTTGTTACATACCCAGTGATCGCCTTTATAGTCCACCCTGTTACGGGTGACGTTTGACGATACCAAAGTACATAACTCCATATGTAGGGAACCATAGTGATTTCATGTCTAAGGACTATTCATACTAATAGTCACATGAGAAAATTTATGACACTCATATAACGATCTATGAAACTTTCTCATGGCTTGTCAATTCACTACATATATTCTCCAATATATATATCCATTTGTCAATGTGATATCATATATCCATGACTTGTGAGATCAAGTCATCCATTGACCTACAGGCTAGTCTCAATGTATTAATATATTCCTTTGTCTATTAATATAATACTTGACTAGGAACTTTTAAGAATAGTATTCTCTACAGCTTCTCATAATCAATTTTACCAATTGATATACTGTATATTAGAACCTATTATTCAAGGGCATTATTTTATTTATTTGACTGGCACACGTATAAAGTAAATATAATAATCAATTTTTGTCTATTATTAATGAAATATGATACATATGATCCCTAATCAATCATCTCATGATTGACACTAAGGGCTGATACTAACACTTGTTGTCCAAAATCCTATCACTAGATTCAGGCAAGTCAAAACCTTAGCTCTACCACTGATGAATCATAAGAACAAGGCTAATAAAATATTTGATGCTCTTGAAGTCCATGAGAAGTTTAATTACTTAACGATGTCCATTCGTAGATAACCTTTACCGTTGTAGGAACTTGTCACTAGAACCCCGTAGAGTTATCTAGACTTTAATCGTTACTTGTAACTTATTCCTCATGTTCGGTTATATGGATCTGGGGTCTTGGTTCATAGCTAAGTATGTCCCTTAACCCCTAAGAACACATGGAAGAGTGGCTAGCAATTACGTAATGTTAATCCAAAAAACTTATGATAGAACTAAATCATGAAATACATATCAATAAATAAATAGAATCATCCAAAAAAAACATGAGATAAGGCTACTCCCTAATCCTAGGACCAAGGAGAATTACTCCATAGTTGGGAAAGAAGAAGATATTGAAATATAAAAAGACATTCGATAATAGAAGATAATAATAATAAAACTTAGACTAGTCAGCGTCATAGAGGCTTCTTCCTATCCTAGAGCTTCTCCTTCTTGATCCCTTTGAATCCCTTTCTCTAAATCCACTTCATCTCTGAATTTTCTTCTCCTCTCCTCTGGTGGCTTAGGTCCCTTTTTATATATTTTTATGGAGAGAAAATCAGGAAAATTAGTTAAGAAATCCATGTAGTACGACCGTGGCATTTAGCACAGCCTTGGTGTGCTAGGCATTGTGGTGACCCAGCATGCCCCAAAATCGGCCATGTTGAATGGTTCTGGGCACGGGCATGCCAGAAGGCACGCCCTCGGCATGTTGGACATTGGGAAGTTCAAAAAATAGGCATTGTGGCTGCGTTCGCTCTCTGTTTCGTCGTGGTTTCCCTCCAATGCTCTATTATGGCTTCTTTTGTCCCTCCTGAGAATAAAAACATAAAAAACCGCAGTTATCCGAACTAAAAGTGCAATAAGAAAGTAAATGCTATGTTTTATCCATGCTATGCGAATGAAATGCTAGAAAAATTTGCTAAATTAACCCTAAAATATACATGTGATTCACACTCATCACTTCACCAATCAACCTCTAAATAGAAAAATCAATATCATGACATTCTAATAATAATCACAATAGTCAAATCAACATCTCAATTAACTTGGAGATCTACTCTATGAGTATGAATTGTCTAAGTCTAAAGAACATCCCTTGACTTATTGATTGTTGGTCAACATCTCACCGAACAGTAGAGATATAGTTAATCCACACCATCTGAGCATAGGAATCCTCCTAATCTTACCCAGAATGCTCTAGATATACATGACCATAACCTATCATTATTTATCAATATATCAAAAAATAGAGTAAACTAAAATAATAACCTAAATGACCGATCTTTTAGTCCGCTGTGCATCCACTCAAGTGAATGCATTGACCCATCCAACTTTTGTGTCTAACGGATAAATCCCTATAGGTGTCATAGATTGGCACGAAGGAACTGATGTCCACAACTGAGGATAATGTGGGGGTAAAACTCTGCAACTCCCACCAATAATGGTCTGGTATCATAGATAGTATGCATCTAACTCTACATTCTCTATGTTAGTGTAGATCATGTACTCAAAGGTGCTTTCAAGGTTATCAAACCAAGCACAAGCAATCCACAGATCGGATTCTCCATGAAATAAAATAAACCTATCCTTGACGAATTTCTCCAACATGAGTATGCATGCTTTATCCATAACCCAAATAGAATCTTTAGATGCTGGCACATTCAGTGGTATCCACTGATCCTGCGGTTCTTGATCTCCATCAAAAAAATGACAACCCTAACCATGGCTGTCAAGTTTATTCACCACATACTTGGGTTCCAAAGACTCAACAAGTCATTTTGGGGTGCATCCCTTACCATGCGTGTGCACCGGAGCCATAACATTGTCTGTCAATACCTGCTAAACAATTTACATAAATACTTAACCAAAAGATATAATGCATTAAGAATTCTTACTTCCTATTGCTCAGAGTTTGTATCGCTGCCAGTCCCATCTCACAAAACAAAAATAAAATAACAAATCCTGAGGTCCAAAATATTATAGAAAAATCAATGCATGGACATCGAAACCATAGCTCTGATACCAATAAAATTGTCACGCCTCTAGAGGTATACCATATCCGTCCATCGGATGACACCCCAATGTGACAATATATAATACAATCAATACAAGACCATTTAGCCGTAGCCAAACACATCATATATGAAATATATGTAAAACTACAGCGGAAGACAATCACAATATGAGTTATAAAACTCAACATAATACATACTGGTGTGACTGACCACATGCAAAAAAAATACTGTAATAAATCTGGAAAGGTAAATGAAAACCCAAATAGAAGTCCAACAACACAGTTCACTAAGTGAACACAAACCTAAAATGTAAAACATAAGATTACCAGCATCAATAACCCTTGAAAGTGGGATGAGATGGGATCAACTTGTAGAGCTCCAAGCATTCCAATAAATCATCTACCTTCTACCTGGGCGACAAAAAAAAAATCCAATTTTGTGGTGATGAGTATAAAACTCAGCGGTATAGAATAGATAGTGGTTGAACAACATATAAGAATATCAAAAGAAATACAGTCTCACAAGCACTAATAAATCATTCATAATTGTCTAGTAATAAACGATAGGTAGACTAACATGGGTCATCTGATGCATAATCAAATAATAATAATCAAATGCTATATACTAACCTGATCCACTAGGTACAATGAATAAAACTATCAAGGATCCACACCGGTAATATTCATAGCCCAACACACCACATATAACAGTATATAACATGCAAATTGTATGTATAATGATGAACGAGTATATGCAACAATCATAACTCAAACATATTCAACATATCACAAGCATATACAGTATGTACGATACATATATGCGCCACCACATAGGACAATGCGTATGCATGGTCACTACCTGCAGCTCGCTACCATGACCCAGTGTGGTTGGTGTTGACGAAACATGACAATTGTCCCAATTTAAGCTACCACAACTCTCGAGCGGTCGAATGAGCAATATGAGTAAGTAGCTATCTAGCTACATATAAGGGGCCCCTACTGGTAGCCGCTCTTGCTACAACTACCCACGAGTGGCCAAGTGTTACACGACAAGACAAGTTGCACGCAACTCTAGCTACCACTATCCCACAGTGGTCGAGTGTTGCAGTATCGACTACCCACATCTCCCATAATCACTACCCTGAGTGGGAAGATGGATAGATATGACTGGCGACTCTCTCTCAACCACAAGAGAGACAGTCGATTGTATGCATGTAATGTGATGATGACATCATGCACGTAAGCCCTCTGGCATGCTCTCTATCGCACACGGAGTCATATATATATATATATATATATATATATATATATATATATATATATATATATATATATATATATATATATATATATATATATATATATATATATATCATGCTAGGATCTCCAGTCCATAAACATAACTCCTCTGATGACCCCCTCAACCATACACAGAAGTCATGGTCGATAGGAGATGCTCAATGCAAGGTAATGAGCTAAGACAACCAAGTCTATAGTTATAACCATCACCAACTCTAGGGATATAACATGATGACAAAATCAAGGTCTATAACTATAGTCAACTACATGCACCAATACAACAAGATGCATTACATTAATCATATCCATATATCTAACCACCACAATGGTAATAATACATGATAATAGTATCATATGTAAATACTGTATTCAAAACAAATTAACGAGGTTGTATAGATATTAACCAGAATATCTCAAAGGTTAAACGACTAAGTATCAAGCACTGATAAAATAAGAGTGGAGTAAAGATAATTCCATCTAACCATAAAAGAGTTCATACACTAAAATTAAAGATCAATAGAAACATGGTTAGTATAGCAATCCTAACCCACTAGTTATCCATTTGTTAAGCAACACATCATGCTTTTAATTAATCTTGTCATTTTCTAAATTACATATATGTCATAATCGACATCAACTTCCATATCAACAACCAAGAATCAAATTCCCAATTCATAATTCTCAGATCCAAACTTACCCAACAATCTTAAGGCATCACAGCTATAACAATCTCCATGAATTCTTCAAATCAAAGCTACTACATCAACCTCTTGCAAGAAACCTATATATTTCCCTTTGATTCATCAAATTATGAAATATTATTTCTATGAATAGGAAGATGGCTGGAATTATTGGCTGAAATCAAATTGGCTACTGCTTCACCTCACGCAGCCTACACAAATCAAGATTTCTCCAACTCAGCTTCAATCACTGCAGTAGAATAGAAATAGTTGTCAATGAAAGAATGCAACAATAGCTCCTCATGATTGGATAAAAGAAGATCTAAGATGGCAAACTGAGCTTACGGTGATCTACCTCAACAACGATTATTAAAAAGCGATGGGGCAATCGTTGGCTATGGAAAGAAGAAAGACGACACTTGACGATGCAGCAAGCAAAGTTCGGTGTGGTGGCAAATCTGAGTTATCACAACGGAGACTCTATTCATGATCGGTGTTGCTGTTCACGATCGACAATGTTGCCCGCGGTGAAGATCCGACCAAGGAGCAAGTAGTCGATGACCGGAGGAGCACCCGGTTGTTGCTCACAATGGAAGCAAGCGGTGCCACGTGCTTGGTGACTACAGTGGTCGACGGAGATGACTGCAGGCGAATCAACAAGCAGAAAATAGGCGGCGACGGTGGCAGATCGACTAGTGCAACGATCGATCATGGGAAGGAAAGGCGACAACGGGTGAGGGCACGGGAAAGATAAACAGCGGAATTGGAGAAATGGAAATCGGGAAACTAGCGGAAGAAATGGAAAGTTTAGGAAATTATGACTTAGGTTTTCCTATTTATAGCTTAGTTTTAAGGTTTAATTAACCCTTGAATAAATACTTCATTAACCTTATTAATCCAAAGTTGCTTTATAAATCCTACTCAATCTTTTCGTATGATCAGCCATATCAAATCGATCTAAATCGTAAAAAATTCTCTGAAATTCTATAAGATAGTTTCTAATTTAACTAGTGTTATTTTATTATTATTTCATTTTTCGATATATTACACTTTGTATTTAAACTATACGTTTTACATCCAAATACTCATAAATATTTTACTGTTGGAGTTTCATTATTAAAAATTTTATATGAAGTTTTATTAATTTTCTTATTTATTATTATTTTGTTTTGTACATAACATGTCTTATTAATTGCTTCAACCCAAAAGTAAATAGGTAGGTTGTATTCATTAAGCATTGACCTACCGACTTCTTGTAGGGTTCAATTTTTCATTTCTACTATGTCATTTTGTTGGGGGTTTTAGGACATGAATATTCATGGTGTAACCTTTTTCTAGACAAAGATTTGTGAACTTTTGATTTTTTTTTATTCTCCTCCATTATCACTCTTTAATTCAGTGTCCTTTTCATTTTCTATTTGTTTACTAAAGTTATTAAATATTCAAAGGTTTAATCTTTATGTTTTAAAAATTTTACCCAAGTGTATCTAGAATAATCATCAATTATAACTAGACAATATATACTTCCATTTAATGACTTAATCCCATGTGAATCAAATATATCTAGATGTAGTAACTCAAGTATATTTTGTGTTCTTCCTTGCTTAGTTAGTTTATGATGAGACAGATTATTTTCCTTGTTGGCAAGCATTGCACACTTTATTTTCTATGTTTATTAACTTAGGTAATCCTCTAACTAGTTTAGTTGTGTCTAAAATGGATGTAAGCAAGTTGTTGGAGGAATAGACCCTGGGTCAATGTCGACCAAACTTGAGTGAGACTTGAGTAGGGTTTTGATATTTGACAATGGATTGACAATGGATTTGACCATTGTTTGAAATATGGCTTGACCATATGTTGACCAAGTGACTAGTGGATGATTGTGATATTCTAAGTCATATGGGGAAGATTATTGGAGCAATCAATCTCAGAAGTCTAAGTTTTGATATTTTGCATGGGAAGTCCAAGTTTGAATACTTGGCATAGAAAGTCAAAGAATGGTCTTGGTAATGGAAAGTCCAAATATAGATGTTTGGCAATTGGAAAGTCCAAATATGGATGTTTGGCAATTGGAAAGTCCAAGAATAGTCTTGGCCACGTAAGTCCAAGTATGTAGTCTTGGCGATGAAAGTCCAAGGATTGAGGATTGGCAATGGGAAAGTCCAATAATGGTCTTGGTCATATAAGTCCAAGTTTGTAATCTTGACGGTGAAAGTCCAAGCATTGAAGCTTGGCAATGGGAAGGTCCAAGGGTGTAGTTTTGGCAGCATAAAGTCCAAGCATGTATTCTTGGCAGCATAAGTCAAAATAGATCTTGGCAATGAAGTCTAAGGGTGAGATTTTGGTAGCATAAGTCCAACCATGTATTCTTAGTGGTCTAAAGTCCAGGCGGACCTTAGAAAGGAAGTCCAAAGGTGAGAATTTGACAGCGTAATGTCCAAGAATAGAGTCTTAATTAGCGACATAAGTCCAAATTAACCTTAGCAAAGAACCCGGTTAGCATGATATAACCAATGGAAGCACTTGAAGTCTAGCACGAAGGGTGAATAATGTTGGAATGGTAATGACCGCCAGAGGGGGGGTTAATAGCATTTCTTCGTACGTCAATGGATTTCGATCATATTCGTTTCTACAAAACTTGTTAGTGCAAGGGAAATATGAAACACAATACAACTATGAAGACGAATACACAATCACACAAAATACGTAAGCGATGTAACGTGGTTCGAAACCTTAGGATTTCTACTACACGGATTGAGCTCAAACGAGCTCTAGCGATGCGAACAACATTACTAATCAAAATACTCTTTCTCAACAACAAGTCGGAGGCGGAGAAACCTCGTACAAAAGATTACAACAACAATACATGTAACACCCATAAAATTCCTAACAAATTTTATAAGAATTTTTGCATGATTATAATGGGCTTCTATGTGGGCTCTTTCAAAAATAAAAGAAAATAGAGTCAAAAAGGGATGCATGGCCCAGAGTTTGAACCCTAAACTTCCAAGCAGGTAACTAAACCTTAAGATGCATGTGATAACCAAAAGCCCAGCAGGGGTGTGCTGTTAGAAGGGTAAGGGAAAGGATAGATAAGGGTAGGGGAGGCAAAGGGACACCTTCACTTAGAATAAATAAGAGTAAGTGAGGAGGCAAGAGAACAACAAGTCATTCTCTTCTTCCTTCTTCATCCTCCACTGAAACCCATCCTCTCCTTCTCCCATTTCCAAAATCTCAAGAAGAAAAAAAAAAGAGGCCTTGTCTTGACACCAAGGGTATATTTCTTATAGTAAACCAAGCAAAAGGATGTAAGTAATCCCCTCACCTGCAGTACAAGTTGTTTTGAGTGATTGAATTCTTAAAAACCTCCCTTGGAAGTTTCGGCCAAGTCCCTAAGTATACTAGTGATCTTCCTAAGTTTACTAGTGATCTTCCATGCCATGCTATATATACATATGATGTTGACATGATGATAGTTAGACCTTGTGTTAGTATGTTTGAGTGTTTGATTTCCTAAGACCTTCCCTTGGAAGTTTCGACCAAGTCCCTACTTGTGTTTACTAATGATCTTCCATGCCATGATATATATATATATATATATATATATATATATATATATATATATATATATATATATATATATATATGATGTTAACATGATGATAGTTAGACCTTGTGTTAGTATGTTTGAGTGTTTGATTTCCTAAGACCTTCCCTTGGAAGTTTCGGCCAAGTCTCTACCTAAGTTTACTAGTGATCTTCCATGCCATGCTATATATATATATGATGTTGACATGATGATAGTTAGACCTTGTGTTAGTATGTTTGAGTGTTTGATTTCCTAAGACCTTCCCTTGGAAGTTTCGACCAAGTCCCTACTTGTGTTTACTAATGATCTTCCATGCCATGATATATATATATATATATATATATATATATATATATATATATATATATATATATATGATGTTAACATGATGATAGTTAGACCTTGTGTTAGTATGCTTGAGTGTTTGATTTCCTAAGACCTTCCCTTGGAAGTTTCGGCCAAGTCTCTACCTATGTTTACTAGTGATATTCCATGCCATGCTATATATACATATGATGTTGACATGATGATAGTTATGTAACACCCGTAAAATTTCTAGCAATTTTACAAGAATTTTTGGTTGATTATGATGGGCTTTATGTGGTCTCTTTCAAAAATAAAAGAAAATGAGCCAAAATGGATACAAGGCCTAGGAATTGAACCCCAAACCTCTAGAGATAGCTAAGCCCTATAGATGCATCCAATAACCAGAAGCCCAGCAGGGTTGTAGTATTAGGTGAATATGAGAAGTGATAGTTAAGGGTAAGGGAGGCTAAGGGACACTTCAAATGAATAAATAGGGGAATGAGGAGACATGAGAAAGCAAACTTGACATCTTCTCCTTCTCTTCTTCTTCCTCACCGAACCCTAAAGCTCCCCCTTCTCATCCTTTGTTCGAAATTCATCCAAGCAAGAAGAAGGCTAGGTTTTCTTCCCTTAGGTCATCTTCCAACCAAAAAGCAAAGCGAAGGATGTAAGTATCCCCTCACCTGCATACAAGTAGCTTTTCGATTGAAGTTGTTATGTCAAATTCTCCATGAACCATTCGGCCAAGACCTTTACTTGATTTTTCAATGAAGATCCATGCCATACCTTGTATGAATATGATGATGTTAGGATGCTAGATGGATTAGGTTAAGAGTTTAACCCTAAAAGCCCCAAGAAACTTTTGGCCAAGACCATAACTAGGGCTTACCATGATGATCCATGCTATATCTTGTATTAATATGAAGATGAGGGATTTTTAGATGAGTTAGTTAAGTGGTTGATCCATGAAACCCCCTTGAAACATTCGGCCAAGACCATAACTAGGGCTTACCATGATGATCCATGCTATATATTGTATTTTTATGAATATGAGGGATTTTTAGATGAGTTTAGCTAAGTGGTTGATCCATGAAACCCCCTTGAACATTCGGCCAAGACAATAACTTGGGCTCACCATGATGAACCATGCTATATCTTGTATTAATATGAAGATGAGGGATTTTTAGATGAGTTAGTTAAGTGGTTGATCCATGAAACCCTTTTTGAACCATTCGGCCAAGACCCCTAATGTGTTCTTTATGCCATGCTTTAGGTGAGTTCATGTTAACTTGTGATGTTAAATGATGCTAGATGAAGATAACATGCTCTAGGTTAGGTTTGAAATGATTTCATGCCATGCTTGATGATAGAAGAAGATAACATGTTCTATGTCATGCTTTATACGTTAAAGAATTAACATGTGTTTTAGTTAGAACATACATATATATAAGTTGTTTGGTGTTTAAAACTTTGATAGAGCTCCATGCAGTTTAGGACACTCCATGTATACTTGCTCATGATGTTGATGCCTTATGCCATGCCCTATATGTGTGTGATATTTATGATATGTTTATGAAATGAAATATGATATGTGTTTATGAAATGAAATATGATATGTTTATGAAGTGAAATATGATATGTTTACGAAGTGAAAGATGATATGTTTATGAAATGAAATATGATATGTGTTTATGAAATGAAATATGATATGGTTATGAAATGAAATATGATATGTTCATGAAGTGAAATATGATATGTTTATGAAGTGAAATATGATATGTTTATGAAATGAAATATGATAGGTTGATGAAATGAAATATGATATGTTTAGGAAATGAAATATGATATGTTATGATAAGAAGCATGTATGTATTTTACCTTCTGCATGGCTTGTACCAGGACTCTAACAAGGTCCAAAGGGATGGGCTCCTAAGTTGCCCTAGGCCGACGGACTAAGATCGGGCCTAGGATGGACTTCTATGTTATGATTGCCCCTAGGTCGACGGTCATAGTACGGACCTAGTACGGGATGGGCTCCCAGATGCTCTAGGCTGACGGACTAAGATCGGGTCTAGGATGGACTTCTATGTTATGATGATGGCCCCTAGGTCGACGGACTAAGATCGGGCCTAGTAACCTAGTAGGTTCGAGACTTGCTACCTCGGGTCTATTTAGGGATGCGCGCTATGATGATGATGATGTGGTACAATGTCGGTCCCAATATGTTGAGAGTTATCTTCAAATACCTATGATATATGTTTTCGAAGAGCATCCTGCATATACCTTTATGTTATGATTGCTTATGTTATATATGTTACATGTTATGTTTGCTTATGTCATATATGTTACATGATATGGTTGCTTATGATATATATGTTACATGTTATGTTTGCTTACGTCATATATGTACATGATATGTTGCTTATGTTATATGTGTTGCATGTTATGTTTGCTTATGTTACATATGTTACATGTTATGTTTGCTTATATGGTATGAATGTTTACATGCTATGCTTAATGTCGATGTATTTTTTTTTTTGTGAGTAGGATAGGATCTTGCTAAGCCTATGTGCTTATAGTTTATGTTCCCTTGTACTGCAGATAAGGGTAAAGGGTGGATAAACTAAAGGGAGCAACAGGAGGGGCAAGGTGTGTGTGGCAGTGGTATGGTGGAAGAGATCTGTTATGTCCCTTATGCATGTTTTCCTTAAGATGATTTGTTTATGGACTTGAATTAAGCACTAAGTACTTATGAAATAACGATGGATGCTCTATGTTAAGAAGAAGTACCTACGAAATGACGATGCATGTTTATGTTTAAAAGAAAAAAAATATGTCTAAAGTCTTCCGCTGTAAGTAGTACGATGTATGTATGTACGATCGCGTCGCGCCGCTCCTCCGGACCCTAGAAAAGGGCGGGCGTGACAAGTTAGACTTTGTGTTAGTATGTTTGAGTGTTTGATTTCTTAAAAACCTCCCAACCAAGTTTCCGCCAAGACCATGTTTATGCTTACTAATGATCTTCCATGCCATGATATATATATATATGATGTTAACATGATGTTAGTTAGACCTTGTGATAGCATGATTTGTTTTTGCCACTACCTTATGTCCATGTTAATTATACTAATGTATGCTTATGTTATGCTCATTGTGTCATGATGTACACGCTTATGTTTCATGTCCACTAGGGCACACCTACGTTATGCATGATTTAAGTATGTATGATGAAATGCCTAAGAGACAATTCCCTATGAATGGGGACTAAGAGCACTCTTTATGTTATGACAAGGAACATGTTATGCTATTTTACTTTTGTATGGCTTGTACCGAACCCTAGCAAGGTCCATGGATGGGCTCCTACGTGCCCCTAGGTCGACGGTCATAGTACGGACCTAGTACGGGATGGGCTCCTACATTGCCCCTAAGTCGACGGTCGTAGTATGGGCCTAGTACCCTAGTAGGTTCGGGATTAACTACCTTGGATCTATTTAGGGATGCACGCAAAATGATGTATGTGGTACAATGTCGGGCTCTCATGTTGAGATTTATGTTTAACTACCTATAAAATATATGTTTTCAAAGAACATCTTGCATATACCCATTTCATGTCTATGTGATTATTATGTTTTTATGAATTCTAGTCCTATGTCCCTAAATGATCATGTCACGACTTTTATATGAATGTTATGCCTATATGTTGTCTAGATGAACATGTCACTATTTTTATGAATTCTAGTCCTATGTCCTTAAATGATCATGTCACGACTTTTATATGAATGCTATGCCTATATGTTGTCTAGATGAACATGTCACTATTTTTATGAATTCTAGTCTTATGTTCCTAAATGATCATGTCACGACTTTTATATGAATGTTATGCCTATATGTTGTCTAGATTAACATGTCACTACTCTATGTCTAATCCCTGATGTATGACTTTTGTGAGTAGGAAAGGATCTTACTAAGCCTATGTGCTTATAGTTTCATGTTTCCCTTGTACTGCAGAAAAGGGGAAAGAATGGCTAAACTAAAGGGAGCAGCAGGAGAGGCAAAGTGTGTGTGGTAGTGGCATGGTGGAAGAGATCTGTTTTATGTTCCAAGACTTATGAATGTTTTAAAGTTTTGCATGTTAGTTGTTAAGAGTTGATCACTACTTTATGTTTTGATGGTTGCTACTTGGTGTTAACTTAGACTTGTTTTGAGGGTTATACTTGACGTGAAACTATACTCGTTATGTTTTATGAAACCTTGGCATGTTAAGCACTTGATTTAGTTAAAGAATTTCTAAGAACCTTCTTATCCTGATTGAATTGTTAAGTGATAGAGAACTATGTACCTAGATGATACTTTGAATGCCTCATTGATGTCCATGTACTCTATACCTGTATTTAGGCTCCCATAACTCCATTATGTTGATTATCATGAACTTGAACCAAGTAGTGTCCTTATGAAATGATTATGCATGCTTAGTAAATGTTCACCTGTTAAATGGTTAAGAATGTTGAGTTATTTGCATGGTTGAAGGTAAATGCATGTTCCATGTTTTATGTTTTTTTTAAGTTTAAATTCTTTCGCTGTATATGCACGCATGTATGTTCGCGTCGCGTCGCCCTTCCTCCCCCTCTAGATTACGAGAAAGGGCGGGCATGACAATACAAATAAAAAACAAGCGTATACAAGTAAATACAAGAAAAGAATGTAAAGAACACTTTACAATAGATCTTTTGGAAGCTTGCTTGTTGATTGCCTTGGACTAGCCTTGAAGACTCTGATTTGCACCAACAAATCGCCCAAGAAGTCGATAGCCAAAACCCTCTCCACTAGCTGCTTTTATAACCTGCATTCGGGCTGGATTTTGCCTAGCAGTCGATTGATCGAGACCATCAGTCGACTGCTTTTGTAGCGGTTGTCTCACAACGGCCAGAGCCACGTTGGATAAGTTCCAATGGATAGACCATTAGTCGACTGATCATGCCTATCAATCGACTAATCTACCCATCACTCGACTGTCAAACCCTAACAGTCGACTCAGAAATTTTCTATCTCTAAAAACTAGACAATCAATCGACTGATAACCATATCAGTCGACTGCTCAGGCCATCAGTCGGCTGCCCCAATGCTGGCAATCGATTGCTAGGCCTTTTTCTGCAATCGAACACCAGTCAACTTACATCAGTCGACTGCCCATAATATCAGTCGACTGATAACCTCATCCATGAGGTTTTAACACCAAGTATGATGCCCTCATACTTGCTAGACCACCCTTAGCCTAGACCTAAGCCTTCTAACCACCTTCGTCAGCCTCACGGCTATCGGATCCCTCCAAGTCATCCATGACTTGTTCATCCATACACGAGCCTTCAAGTGCTTCCATCGGCTATTGTCATGCTAACGTGGTCTACACCACCAAGACACATTGGGCTTATGCTGTCGAGACTCCGGCTTGGACTTTACGCTGCCAACTATTGGACTTATGCTTCCAAGACTCCACCCTTGGACTTTACACCGCCAATATTACCCCTTGGACTTCCCTTGCCAACCCATGTTGGACTTTCCATTTTCCAAGACTCAAGCTTGGACTTTCCCTTGCCAAGACCCATGCGTGGACTTTCCATGTCAAGTGCCCATGACTTGGACTTCTCCATCATATGGTCAATACCATGTCAACCATATAGTCAAACAATGGTCAAACCATCGTCAAACATCAAAATAACCCTCGAGTCAAACTCGAGTCCGGTCAATCATGACCCGAGTCGATTCCACCAAAAATCTCCCCAAACCATTGTCAAACATCAAAACACTACTCGAGTCTAGTCAATCATGACCTGGGCCGATTGCACCAACAATCTCTCCCTTTTTGATATTTGATAAAAACCACAAACAAAACATTGAGTTAGGCCACCTAACTTAAATCTCCTTACCAATTCTTCCAAATTGGTAATCCCAAATTCTCCCATTACTTCTCCAATAAATTCTCCCCCTTTTTGGCATACATCAAAAAGGTTCTCCCCAAGGAGGTCAATGTCTTATATCCCAATGAGATCATACAATCTCCACCTTGGTCTAAAAACATCTAGGATGCTTTCACTCTTCCTAGTGATAAGTCCCATATCACTTAAGAGAGACTTCTTATAAACTCTCTCAATTTCCAAATTGGGCATCTCACATTCCGATTTCTCCACCTCATGAGGAAAAACACATCCATCATTCTGATGCACACAAATGTGACCTCAAATCTCACGACGGAGACCGTCGAGGACTCAAAGTGCGTGCTCGCGCTTAACACTCGCAAGTGCACGGATGTTGTCAAGTAATAAAAATATCGATCCCACAGGGATTGAGATTTCCAGTATCGATTTGTCCAGTGGATGCGTTGTTGTTCAGATTGGTAATTTGAGGGTTCACGAATAAGAGGTCGTTGGTGGTCCGAACTCAGTACGGTGTCACATGGAAGAAGAGAAAAGTTTCTTTGAGGATTTGGATTGGATTCTAGGACTTCGGTTTTATTTGTGTGTCGCAAAACATACTATCAATTGAATGTATCCAGATTTTCTAGCTAGGGTTTTGTGGAAAGGACATCATACACTATGGTACGAGGATGCTGAATCGATCCCTGCGACGAGCCGGTAACGATACACATTACCGACTCTATCGCATCCTTCTATGCACAGTTGCATGCGATGAGGCCAACCTCTAGGTTCCTCTTAATATCCCCGAAATCTTAGATACAAGGACTATCACTCATCGTATCGTCTACACACAGAAGATAGAAAACCAAAACATAAAGCTATAGATCTAAACAATCATTCAATTGCAAATACGATTTCAAGAACGGAAACATATTTGAAATAGCAATGTTGTACTCAACACAAACTACTCCCTAATCCTAGAATTGGAGAATCTAATCCATGAATACGAGAAGAGAGTCACAATACATTATAGAATTCATGAGTAAAACGATAAACATGCAAGAAATAGGAATTACAATGTAATTGTAGTTCTTCCCTCTGGTGTTGTGGTGAATATCTTGATCCTCGAGCGGCTCACTCCTTCCCCAATGCGAGTTCCAAAAACTTTTTAGGGCTCCGGAGTGTTGTCCCGGCCAGCGTACCCCCCCTTGGGTTTAGGCGGAGCTTTCCTTATATAGACATCATGCCGGATCGCTGCGAAATCTAGAAAAAACCTTAGTCGCGTCAAATCGCTTGGCCACCACATGGCCATGTGAAAACACACGGCCTAGCCATGTGTCAGGCTGTGGCAACAGTTTTTTCCTTCTGAACACGGTCATATGTAGGTACACTCCCTAGTCATGTTCCCTTCTGCATCCAGCTGCTAAAATGTCTTCTTTTTGCTCTAAAAGTGCGTCGTTATCCCCATGAAACGCTATCCTACACAAGAAAGTATACAGAGCAGATCTTCGAGTCAAAAAATAGGAAATGCATGGAAAACAAAGTAAAATATGCATGAAACCAACATAAAAAGAGATGAGATGTGAGTGAAAACTACTCCTAAAACTCTATATATTTTGCTCACATAAATTCACCCAGACTTAAGTCTTTAATTGTCCTCAAGTAAACCTCAGTGCCACGAAACTTTTTTTTTAAAATGTATTTTTCTATACTTAGCATGTTAACTAGATTTATCAAGTGATATTTGCAATCAAAGAAACATAGATATGTTCTAGAAATTCACTAAGTTATCTCCTCGTGCTCGTGCTAAGCGAATCTTCTTAGGGGATACTCGTTCCTGTAGGGACCTTCGTGACCGCTAGAGGGGGGTGAGTATGACGTAGATGGAGGAAATCGATCGTGCTTGCTACAAATTGATTAGTGCGCAGTGGAAATAATAGAAATAAAGAAATAACAAGATACAAGCACACAAACACGACAATATAACATGGTGCGGAACCGAATGGTTCATACTCCACGGATCGAGCTCAAACGAGCTCTAGCGATGCGACCACACACCACTAATCAAATAAACTCCTTCTCGAAATAATCCGGAGGTGGAGAAACCTCTTACAATTGTTTACAACAATAAAATAATAGATACAAGCAAATACAAATATAAATATGCTACAAGTAAAGGAAAAATACTTTACAATTGCTCTTTTGATTGCTTGATCTTTGGTTGCTTGAATTGCACTTGGAGACCCTGATTTGCAGCAGCAAATCACCCCAAAGACATCCAAGAACCGGTGCCAAATCCTCCCTCCATGAGCTCCCTTTAAAGCTGCTCCATGGGCTGGATTTTGCCTAACAGTCGACTGATCGGGACCATCAGTCGACTACCCCTATAGATGTTGTGAGACAACGACATGTGCCATGTTGGAAAAGTTCCAACGGATAGACCATCAGTCGACTGATCATACCCATCTGTCAACTAGTGGCTCAATCAGTCGAGTATTCGGGCTGATCACTCGACTGGAGAGCCTTCTATGCCCGAAATCCGGACCATCAATCGATCGAGATCATCAGTCGATCGGCAATCGACTACCCAAACTCGGTCAATGATGCCAGTACTTCGCATAAAGCTCAGTTGACTCCCATTAGTCGACTAACCATAGTCTCAATCGACTGATACACCTCAAACATGAGGTTTTAACCCAAGTATGGTGCCCCCATACTTGCTAGACCACCCGTAGCCTAGACCTAAGCCTTCTAGCCACCTTTGTCAGCCTTGTGCCTATCGGATCCCTCCAAGTCATTCATGACTTGTTCATCCATACGCTAGCCTTAAGGTGCTTCCATCGACAATTGTCATGCTAACGGTGTCTACACTGCCAAGGCACATTGGACTTACGCTGCCAAGACTCCCGCTTGGACTTTACGCCGCCAACCATTGGACTTATGCTACCAAGACTCCCGCTTGGACTTTACGCCACTAATATTCCCCTTGGACTTTCCAAATGCCAAGACTCAAGCTTGGACTTTCCCTTGCCAACCCATGTTGGACTTTCCATGCCAAGACCCATGCTTCGACTTTCCTTTACCAACCCATGTTGGACTTTCCCTTGCCAAGATCCATGCTTGGACTTTACATGCAAAGTACTCAAGACTTGGACTTTCCCAATGACAATCACATTGTCATATGTTTTTGTCGAACATCAAAACATCGCTCAAGTCAAACTCGAGTCCAGTCAATCGTGACATGGGCCGATTGCACCAATAATCTCCACCTTTTTGATGTTTGATAAAAATATCCTTGAGTTAAGCCCCTAACTCAAATTCGCTTACCAATTATCCCAAATTGGTAATTTTAACATTCTCCCCCTTTTTGACATACATCAAAAAGGTTCACCCAAGGAGGTCAATGTCTCATATCCAATGAGATATCACAATCTCCCCCTTGGCCCAAAAACACCTAGGATGCCTACAATCTTCCTAGTGATAAGTCCCATATCACTCAAGAGAGACACTCCTATAAACTCTCCCAATTTCAAAATTGGGCATCTCAAAATCCCATTTCTTCCCCTCATGAGGAAAAATGACTTCCATCATCCCATGATGGATACCTCCCCCTAAAGGCTTTCTCCCTCTTGACTATTGCATCAACAATGTCCTTGGGAAGTCCCTAAGCCAATAGGAACTCTAAACCATCAAAAATAAGATTCAAAGTTCAACATTGAACTTTATCGCACCTTAAATTTGATACATCACCCTAACAACTCTCCTAATCCATATCCAATGGATTTTTACCCTTTCTAATGCTTCCCAAAGCATATCCTAGGATTAGGAGTGCTTAGGGAACCCTAACATAGCTGAAAATGGGCTAAACATACCTTGATTTCTCGAAATCAGCATTGGCAGTCGACTTTATCAGGCAACAGTCGACTGCCATCATCATCAGTCGACTACCACCAAGAGCAGTCGACTGATATCTGTGAAATGCAGATTTCAAACTTCAGAAATGCTCGAAATGCATAAGTAATTATATGTAATTTTAAAAATCACGAAACTTCATATGTATAATACTTATTACAAATACAATGGGTGAAAAATGTTTGAAAAATATTTTACCTATAAAATAATAAAATTGACACAAAGTTCAAAAGTGAAGAAAAACTTCAATGTTTTAGCTCACTTTGTATCAACTTCATCAATGATGATTGCTATCAAAAGATAAACTTCACTAAGATTTTTCAAAATGATTTTGAAATGTTTTTAAAATCTTTAATTCTATTTTCCTAAACATCTCACTTGTATCTAAATGTGTGAAACACATACAAGTCAAGTTCTAGTGAGATGTGGGCATTGTTCATTTAGGGTCTCATGTATTTTTTTAAGCAACATTATTTGATTCCCTTATGCATGGGACTTCAAATCATGTGTTAGTCCTTAAATCCATTTTATTTATGCATGAATGATGATTATGGCATAATTTATAGCATAAGTAAACACGACCAATGATCATGATGTCATGGCATATGATATAATCTAAATATACATGACATTAAAAACCAACCCTAAACATACTCATGACATTTTATATGATAAAGATAAATATGATGTCATGACATGTTATATGGCTAACAAAGCATGGAAAATAAAATATAAAGGTATATAATACCCAAATTTTAATGTTAATTTCCATTTGTTATTATTAAGTCCATTTTGCCATATTGTCAATTATCTCCCAAGTGTGCCAAAAACCCAAAATGACACACTACAATCTCTAAACCTAAATTGTTCCAATTTAATTAATTTTTCATAATTCCAAAAATATATTGACACAACCTAAACTCTTTTAGGATCATAATTCAAATCTATTTCCAAGGTATCCATAACCTTGAAAATAACCTAAAGTGCCACCTTTACCATGTTTAGGTTAACTACCTATCCATTCAAGGTTGGAACACTTAAACCCATCTAGCGTGAATCGATCACGCTCCTATGAACCTAATACCTATTGGAGCTCCTTGGGTTTACTAGGTATTCACTAGGGATAACTTCCCTATATGCCCTCCTAATGATCCTCCTAGGCTTAGAAGCCTTGGTCATCTTGGTCTTGCCTAGGTTAACTCTAGGGGTGACTCCCCTTGTAACCTTCTTAATGGCTTTCCTAGGTTTCCTTGAAACCCTAGCCACTAGGCACACACCTTGGTTACCCTTAGGGATGACTTCCCTAGTAACCTTGGTCTTCTTAGACCTAGGTTGTGTTCCATAATCAAATGGAACACTATGATAAGCCTCCTTGGGCTTAGGTTTGTGTCCCAAACCTTTCTTGCCCTTGGTGGGACCTTATTTTCTAAGACCTAGACTTTGACTTTTAGACCAAGATTTTTGATCATTTGACCCTATAATTGAATTTTGCATCTTTGCAAGGGTCCTCTCCAATTTCTCAAGCTTGGACCTCAAGGCTTGGTTTTCTAGCTCTAATTGTCCAATTTTTGATTTTTTTCATCTATTCTTTGGACATTGTTTTTCCTAGGCATATTCCTAGTCCATTTAGGGTTAAAATCTAGGTGATCTTCTATTTTATTAATGGATTCCCTAGGTAAGGTTTTTCTAGGAACATTAGTCCCAAATTTCTCCTTATTTGAAATATGATATGATTTTGCACCTAGACTATAAAATCTATTTCTAGCATGCTCTTTATGATAAATAGCAAGATTGCTAACATTATTTCTAGCATGCTTTTGCCTATAACTTAAAGAAGGTGCATTGATAAATTTTACCTTAGGGTTTGCCTTAGAGGCTCCCCCTACTTGTGATGCTTCCTCTTGGACCTTCTTCTTCCCCCTAGGGCATTGACTCCTAAAATGCCCTTTCTGGTTGCATTTGAAACAAGTGATGTGCTCCATGCTTCTTCTAGTGGGGACACTAGCATCCTTGGCTTTTGGCGCAGGTTGAGGCTTCTTGACCCTCTTAGGGCACTTGCTTTTATAGTGCCCGACTTCCCTACACTCAAAGGAAATTATATGAATTTTATTTTGAATTAAATTGCTTGAGTTACCTAGAGTGGTGGTCGGTGCCGGATTTTGAGCTTCTTCATCTTGATCGGATGTTGAAGGCTCTTCTTCTTGCTCCGGAATGGAAGGCAATCTCTCCTCCCCCTCAATCATAGAGGTGGAGACTTCTTCTACTTCTTCCACCTCTTTCTCCTCTTTTGATCCGGATGTTGATTTCCTATCAACCTCCGAATCTTCAAGCTCTTGGGATGAAGATGTGCTTGCTTCTTCTTGAGCTTGAGAGGATGAGTACTCCTCTTCTTCTTCTTGTTCTTGGACCAGTGATGGATTTTCGTGATATTTTGCCAATTCACTTCAAAGCTCCTTGGCATCCATGTAATCCCCTAGGTTACACAAGATGTCATTAGGAATCAAATAAAAAAAAATTTGACTACCTTCTTATTTTTATCAAACCTTAGAGTTGCTCCTCAGTCCATCTCTTCATCTTGAGGAAGCCTCCCATTGTTCCTCTTGGATAGTTAAATCCCTCCATCAAAATGGACCATTCTTCAAAGTCCTTCATCATGATGAAGTCTTCAATTCTTCTCTTCCATGAAATGAAGCCTTCTCGTCCATAAAGTGCATATGGGACTGGTGTGTTGATGTCTCATCCTAGTTGTTTTTCAAGATCCATCTTCTTCCCTCTAGCTTGCTCCCTCGGATGTGAAGTTGGTGAAGAGCGACCCGCTTTGATACCAATTGTAGGGACCTTCGTGACTGCTAGTGGGGGGGGGGGGGTGAATAGCTCATATGACGTAGATGGAGGAAATTGATCGTGCTTGCTACAAATTGATTAGTGCGCAGCGGAAATAATATAAATAAAGCAATAACAAAATACAAGCACAAAAACATGACAATATAACGTGGTTCGGAACCAAATGGTTCCTACTCCACGGATCGAGCTCAAACGAGCTCTAGCGATGCGACCACACACCACTAATCCAATAAACTCCTTCTTGGAACAATCCTAAGGTGGAGAAACCTCTTACAATTGTTTACAACAATAAACAAATAGATACAAGCAAATACAAATATGAAATATGCTACAAGTAAAGGAAAAATACTTTACAATTGCTCTTTTGATTGCTTGATCTTTGGTTGCTTGAATTGCACTTGGAGACCCTGATTTGCAGCAGCAAATCTCCCTAAAGATGTCCAAGAATCGGTGCCAAATCCTCCCTCACGTATTGCTAAAAATTTCATCCTTGCGATTGAGATTTACTTTCATTATGTTGTCGGAAGACCATTAATCATTTGGCTCATAGCCATTAACAACGACATGTGCCACATTGGATAAGTTCTAACGGACAGACTATGGATTGATCATATCCATCGATTAAGTAGCTCAATCGATCAGTGTTAGTCGATTATGACTAGAGGCCTTACATTTTCTAACCATCGATCGGTGATCAATAGATCGATCGTGATGTTTCACGATCAACT
Organism: Wurfbainia villosa; assembly: GCA_025175895.1. NCBI lineage: Eukaryota > Viridiplantae > Streptophyta > Magnoliopsida > Zingiberales > Zingiberaceae > Wurfbainia > Wurfbainia villosa. The sequence continues at coordinate 34,486,581 of CM045995.1, forward strand.
ATGCCAACTCAGCGATCGTGCGGGGCACTTCTGTAGTTAAACCCCACTTCGGCTCCCATGTTGTCATAGCCCCAGTTGACTAATACACCTCAAACATGAGATTTTAACCCAAGTATGGTGCCCCCATACTTGCTAGACCACCCATAGCCTAGACCTAAGCCTTCTAGCCACCTCTGTCAGCCTCGCACCTATCGGATCCCTCCAAGTCATCCATGACTTGTTCATCCATACGCTAGCCTTTAGGTGCTTCTATCGGCTATTGTCATGCTAACGGTGTCTACACTGCCAAGACACATTGGACTTCCGCTGCCAAGACTTCCGCTTGGACTTTACGGCGCCAACCATTGGACTAATGCTACCAAGACTTCCGCTTGGACTTTATGCCGCTAATATTCTCCTTGGACTTTCCAAATGCCAAGACTCAAGCGTGGTCTTTCCCTTGCCAACCCATGTTGGACTTTCCATGCCAAGACCCATGCTTGGACTTTCCTTTGCCAACCCATGTTGGACTTTCCCTTGCCAAGATCCATGCTTGGACTTTACATGCCAAGTACTCAAGACTTGGACTTTTCCAATGACAATCACATTGTCATATGTTTTTATCGAACATCAAAACATCGCTCGAGTCAAATTCGAGTCCGGTCATTCGTGACCTGGGTCGATTGCACCAATAGTTCCATGGTAAGTTAAGTCGTTATCCTATAGCTTTCCTAAGGTCTTTGGCTCTTAGGCACTTACATGTCCAAAGCGAGGGTCATTCCCTAGATCTAGCACAAAGTCTCAAAGGTGTACTCGGTATTGAGAGAAATTGGTAGGTGTTTCCCCAGTAACCTAACTCGGTCTCAAAGGGGCACATAACTATTTCCACCCACGACAACTATTTTTTATCCCTCATAATCTCTTTTTCTTCTTTCTTTTCTTTTTCATTTACTTTCTCTCTCTCTCTCTCTCTCTCTCTCTCTTTTTCTTTTATTTCTCTGCTCACTGGGATTTTGATTTTTCTAAATGGGCTTACACCATCCGAGCATCTCCAGTAACTAAAATGATAAACTTATGGTCACATGTGGAATCCAAAGTACTAGACTACTGAGATGAATCATAACTAGCTATGTACTAGACTCTCCTTTTCAGAATGTTCGACATGCATAGTTGTAAAAATAAAAGCTAACTAGTGTAAGTATAGAACACTCATTAGAGCAAATAAAATAAAATACCATGAGATAAATAAAGTTAAGCTACCTATGGGAACAACTCATGAAAGTAACTTTAAAAATACTACTGAGGCAGCTTAAAGATAGCCAAGACTAAGTGTAGGAAGAAACTAAACACACTATGCATGAATAAATGAATGCTAACTAAAATGCAAACATTAGGAAAGAAACCACTACTAGAAACAAAACAAAACTTGGGGTTCCCCCCCCCCCCCCCCAATCTTAAGTGAAGCAAACCTCTAGTATGGTGGAAGAGGTGGAAAGTCTGGTAGCCTCGACATCTCGGGGTCCTAGGAGAACCTGCTACTGAGCCGCTGATGCCACATATACATGTGGTCGATCTGAGAGCTGGTGGATGCAGCGGCTTCCCAGTGCTCCTCCTCCCTAGCCCACTGTGCTTGCTAGGCTCGCATATGCTATCACATCTCCTGATGGTAGGCAGCCTCTGCCTGGCGATGGGTATTCTCCTCCTGGAAGTAGACGTAGGCCTCGTCATAGAACTCCTCGGTGCACTGGAAGTGCTTTTGGAAGCCCTGAAACTCCGCATGCATGTAGACGCTCTGCTCCTCCCATTGCTGCCTCTGTGTCTACTGCTTGACATATATATCATCAAGCCACGATCGGAACTCCGAAAAATCATAGGAAAATACCTGCATCCTACTCAAAAGTAGAAAAAGATGGTGGTGCAGGTGCAGGCTCATGTCGATGTGGACTAGGTGGGCTCCTATGCATGTGTGGACTGGAGGGAGAGTAATGCAAAGGGGGAGATATGGGCGCCAATGAGGATGGTCCCTCGTATGGCAGGGACTCCACAATCAGGTCTAAGCGTCAGTTGGCGCATGTGGTGATGGTGGTACGATGAGGGTCGGGGAGCCTAAGGGCCGTCAGATTTTTCCTTACAAAGCATAAGGAGTGTCCCTCTCTTACAATCATCTTCATGGCCATACACACACCTAGGTCGATCCTAGGACTCCCCTCTATACTATCTAGTGCAGTGTAGTCATACCCTATCCTATGACAAATGTGGGTAAGCAGACCCCCCACATTAATCTCTCCTCTCTTTGCTTTGCCAATTTTCACTAAGTGTCTAATGAAATGGGACCCTACATCGATGCTACTCCTTTCTTGTAGCATGTCTCATAGGCAAAACAACTCGCTAGCTCTCACTACACCGTCACTCTCCCCATGACCAAAAATAGTACTTGCCATGATTTGGTGGATGTATCAGAAAATGGGTTTTCGAGGCGTGATGCTTTTGCCCTAGAAGGGTTGTAAGCGTGCTCTCCTATTATTTCAGTCCAAAAGATCCGAGAGTTAAACCCAATAGGGGTTCTTCTCTCTCCCCCACTCGGCAAGCCAAAGCATGAGTTCCATTGGTGTAGTGTCCATTCATGCTCAATGTTAAATATCCTAAAGGTAATCCTACCCTTTTCGCTCTCTCTACCCGTTAAAACTTCAGCTTCTAAAGAACTTAAAAATTCCAAAACTATCCTAGGGTAGGTTGGGTGTCTTATCCCCATTATCTCTCCCCACCCTATTTTTGCAAATAGGGCTTGAATGTCACCCAACAACCCTAAGGACTCTAGTAAATCTTCATCAAGATACCTAGTTGTAGTGATTTTATGAGTAGAAAGCATGTTATATCTATCCCTATGCTCATTGTTGCAAAAAAGAAGGGTTGGTAAGGCATTACCTTCCTCTTGAGCTTGAGGGGCATCGGTTCTCCTTGCTCGTCGCTACGAAGCACAGGATCGAGTTACCACTTGCTTCATCCTCCTCATCCTTGCTTCTTTTGGCTTCGTTGAAGGTTGGAAAAGCTTCTAGGTGGTGGGGACGAAGGATCCACACGGCTAGGGCAAGAAAAATCGAAACACACGGTGCATTTGGGGCAAAAATGCATGGTGTGCCCTTTTTAACCTCGCGCGACACGGCCGTGTGAAAACACACGGCCAAGCCATGTGCGCCCCAGGTTGGTCAAGCACGACCATGGGAAAACACACGGCTAGGTTGTGTGTCCTCTATTTCTCTCCTTTTGTGCACAACGGTCCAAATTTTCTCACACGCTTCGCTGTGTAAGCTAAAATTGTTTTTTATTTTTACCTAGCAAGTTCTTTTTAATCCTAATGCTAAACGAAATGGAAATCAAAGTTCAAATTAACCAAATGAATGCAATACAATCAAAAGAAAATCTAAAAAAACTAAACTTGGGCTGCCTCCCAAGAAGTGTTTTGTTTAAGGTCGTTTAGCTCGACCACACTCTATTATCAACTTGGCTCTAGAGGTTCTATGAACCTCCATTCATCCATCTCGGTGTCTACATTCAGTGGGCTCAGCATTATCTTGCTGAAAGTAAAGCTATCTAGGTAGAGAGCTCTACACTCTGATAGGCTGAAGAGGATGATCTCTCCATCTACCTCTAAGGAGATCCAGTGTGCCTTTACATCTATGCATGCCCCCGTAGTTGCCAGAAAGGGCCTTCCCAAGATGATGGGATTCTGGGGATCTGGTCCTGTGTCGAGTATGATAAAAGCCGTATATATCATGAAGTTCTCGACAACCACAGGCACATGTGGTAGCATGCCGACGGGTTCCTTGACTGAGTCGTCCCTCATACGAATATCAAGGTTCGCTGGTTGGAGACCATTCAGTCCCATCTTCAAGTAGTATGCGTAAGACATCACACTTACTAATGACTTTAAGTCGCAAAGCATTTCATCGAAGCTTTCCTTATAAATCGAGCAAGGGATAACAAATTCACCAGGGTCCTCAAGCTGGGGTGGAATCTTGTCCTCAATTTCGGCTTGGTCAGGTAGTGTGGAAATCATGACCGCACACCCCTTGGCGAATCTATTTTCTTGTGCTCCTTTCTTGTTGCACCCTCCTTCTTCCTTAAATTTACCCAACTCAGGTAATGCTGGAGAGCTCTCCATAGGTTGTGACACGATTTGGGCTATCTGGGCCACCAGTGTCTCCAACATCCTTGTGTGACTTGTAAGACCATCAACAGTGGCCTTCAAGTCTCTGAGTGACTTCTCTGTTTTCTGATGTTGGCGATGAAACTTTTCATTGGCCTTCGTTTGGGTAGCAATGAAGTCTTCCATCATCAATTCTAACCTAGACTTCTATTGTCGTTGCTACCCATTGCCCTGCTATTGCCCATACTCTTCTTATGGTTGGAAGTTCCCTGAGTTATTCCGATAGGAAAAGTTCGGGTGGTTCATCCATCCTAGGTTGTAAGTACTAGAGAATGGGTTGTTGGGCCTTTGATTATAGTCCACAACTGCATCACAATGCTCAATCTGCTCTTCTAAGCCACCGTGCCCTCCATAGTAGTCCTCCTGATATGCTACTGCTCCTTCCCCAAAGTCAATGGTCGCACATGCAGATGCATAATTTATAGAGTTGAATCGTCTGCTAAGTGCGTCCATTCTTGCTGCAAGGTGGTCCAAGAAGTTGACAACATACCGTCCCGCTGCAGGAGATGGATGACTACGTTCGGAAGCCCATTGATGGTGGTTCTGGGCCACCTCTTCTATCAGCTCCTCTACTTCCTCGATAGTCTTGTTCATAAGTTCTCCTCCTGTAGTAGAATCGAGGGACTCCTTTGTGGCGTACGTGATCCTATTGTAGAAGATGTAGATCACCAGCTTGTTGGGATGTATACTAAAAAGTCTATCTTTTGTATGAACATCTTTTTTTTTAGATAAGAATTACATGATCATTGTTTGCATATTTATGGTTATGCATATTGTCTAATACATTACATTGTAGATAACATGGTGTGTAGTGTCACACAGGAGATCATGTTATTAGTTCCTTGTAGAGTATAAGTAGAGGCTCACAACCGAGATGGTTTTGGACAAACCATTGGTATGGTTGTTGTGTAATTTGGTATTGGTTTATCTTGACCATAGAATTACACTAGTACACTTTGTGTGTATTGAGCAGGATCGACTTAGAGGTGATTCAATTTATTGCTGACTATATAATTGAATCGGACCTCAGATATTATAGTGTACAAGCTCTTAATCCCGATATAATAATGAGCACATGTATTTAGTATTTATTTCTTTGATTTACCAATGGGAAAGATTTATAGATTAAATCGATAAGCTCGGTAAGTTGGGAAATGATATTATTTACATGGTGTGCCATTGATTATAGGAGGAAACCGTGTCCTATATATTAGGATGATGATGTCCCCTTGAGGAGCTCATATGTATCATCATGTAAACCCTGCAGGTGGACTTGGTCTGGCATGATGATAAGGTTAAGTGGTACTACTCATGGAGTTAGATGTTGATTAATTAATTGTCAGTAAATTAATTAATTGACGGACATTCTGTTGGATCGAGAAGCGTCGCTAGAGGGGGGGGGGGTGAATAGCGATCGTAAATCTTTTCTTTTTCGTTCGTTCAATACGCAAAGTAAGCACAGCGGAAAATAAATGAACACGTTTATTTTACTTGGTTCACAACCCAGCGGTTGCTACTCCAAGGCCCTATCGGTCCTAGACCGCGTACGGAGGGCAAAGCACTAAAACGTCTCCTCCTCGTTGGAGGTAGGAGACAACGATTACAAAAACCGAATACACGAGGATGAGGCAACAAGCCTACCTCACCTCGTTATGAAGATAAAAAACACAGAATATAATATCAAAAATATTACTTGAATCTGCTACCGACGAAGAAGATCTGAGGTTGTCGTCGCGTCGGCGTTATGACGGTGTTGAAGCGTTGGCGTTGTAGGAGCACTTGATGAATAATTGATGATCTTTGGAGATGAATCCTCCCCTCCTTTTATAGACTTTAGCCTCTGAATTTGTCTCCTATTTCTTTGGAACGGATCATGAATTTTTCCAAATATTTATAGCGAAGTAGCGCGTCAAGCGTTATCCGCTTTGACCTAGCGCAAAGGCCGAATCGTCGCCATCACGATCGATGCCTCTCATCGATCGTGATGATCGATACGATCGATGCATCTCATCACGATCGATAACGATCGCCTAATGTCGTGATCATTGCCACCGCCACTTCCTGCGAAGAAGAGATTAGCTCAGAAAATGATAAATACGACGGTTTCTAACCGTCCGATCTCGACCTAGACCTTCCACAAGAAGTCTTAGTCGAATCGTCGCCTACGGTCGTCCCCGTAAAGAGGACACGACCTTACAATCTCTCACTCACACGAGCTTACCTCGATAGTAGCTCTTGCTTCCGGCCTTCCACTCGATTCCTTCGGCTCCCTCCGAATTCACTCAAGTGTCGCCCGACCACCACGGCTTCCTCCGGGTGTCGCTAGCCTTCAGCTCCAGCTTTAGTACTTTTCTGCACACTTGATTTAGCTCGTGAGATAACAATATAAACTTAACTTTGTGTGTCTTTGCCATAATCAAAACACAGGTTCGATTATCTAGTGCCCCTGCACCAACAATCTCCCCCTTTTTGATCTATGGCAAACCAACACAAAGTTAAGGGAAATTAAAGCATAAAACACATATAGTAGATGATGAATGCCATTCCCAAAACTCCCCTTAACCAAACCTCCTCCTTAACCCTAGGTGAGTTTTGAAAGAGATACTTTAGTTTTCAAAAGCAAATTTTGTGTTTCAAAATGAAATTTTGTGTTACTCCCCCTTAACTTTTGCTCTTCTCCCCCTTTTGCCATAAATCAAAAAAGAGTGTTGGGGTTTTTGTATAAAATAGGGGTTTAAAACAATGTCGTTTATGAATGCATCTAGATAAATCAAATATGAGTCCAAGCATGCGTCTAGCAATAGTTAGATAGATTGGTTCGAGGTGTGTCCCTCTGCACCTATAATCTAATGATTTATAATATAACCCTTAAGATTAGTTTGCTCTCCCCTTAGTCAAATATATGAAGTATAAGAGATGTAGGGCGCTAAACTTGGCCTCGAGTTGTTAAGTACAATAGTTGAGAAAATAAGTAGTATTTTGAAGGGATTGTTTCAAGTATATTTCAATTATCCTTAACATCTCACCCATTCTATGTGTCTCATAATTTGTTCACCTTATATGTTTTGTGAGATGATTTTAAATTGATTAAAGATAGTCAACCTTGGGTTAGATTCAGATTTAACCTTTAGATCGTTAAGTAACTTTTCGAGAAACTGGCTTCCAGGTCGTGGCGAGGCACAGGGGCCTTCTTTGATCGGAACAACGACCACTTCCTTAGACAAAGCCAAATTCAAGAAAATATTACTTAAGTCACTTAGGGTTACTTCCTGGTCTAACTAGTTTAGGATACTGTGAGGTAGCTTGGCTAGTTCCACTCGGTCAAGTGCACCAAGCTAGATACGCCTTATCTAGCTCGAATACACGAGACTTTGTCTCCTAACGCATACTATCATCTCGCGGCGTCCCGATACTATATTATCAAGAGTTGACTAACTAGTTATTTATGAAAAGAGGCTCCCGAGGCTCAATCTTTCAAGGATTTTAGTTGGTTATGTACGTATTCTAAGTAAGTTCACAAGTTAATGAAATTCTAAGCATGCAATGGTTTTGCTAAGTAAGCGGGTATACTATTTTAGTGTTAGCTCCCTAGACCATTGAACCAATAAGGTCTATTCAAATAATGAACTTGATCTGAGGAATCCAATACTTATTAGTCCTAATATGTGAATTTAATAAAACCTTTGGGACCCATGCTTGGACTCTTTGATGACTACGATTTATAGACATATAAGACCTATTCGTAGTCTTTGACTTAAATCCGAGTCCGGCTTTGTTGTACACGGCTCTTTGGGTTCCAAGTAGTCGGTTAAGGTTCTTAGATCCCAACGTGAACTTTTCCAACCTAGCCTCGACCTCTTGAACTTGGTCTTTCAAGAGAGAATTCTCCTTCTCAAGTTTTTCAATTTGGGTTGAGTTTCTCTCTTGAACTTGACTAGTTGAAGAGGTTAGAGTAACCTCTTGCTTGAGGTTTCAACCTCCTCAAGTAACGACTCAACCCTAGACTCGGACTTAGTTAATTTCCTATTAAGCGGTTTAATTGTATGTGTACTAATTAAAGAGAAATCAACCTTAACTTTCCCTTTTGGTGAGTTTTCTCTCGAAATAATCTTGAGTGAGTCGGAGTTGTAGTTGGACTCGGCGGATTGACTCGGACTCGTTCTTGCCATGTAAGCTATGTCTTCTCTGTTGTCCCAAGTTGCATGGAAGGCTTTCCTTGCTCCCTTTTCTTTTGGTTCTCATTCTTCAATTTCCTTCTTTCTTGTCGAACTATTCTCCGCACAATATTGACTATTATGGCCTCCTCTTGGATTCGGATTCGTCTTGGGTTGAGTTCATCTACTTGCCTAGTAGGTGGCTTGCTTCTTTGTCTGCAAGTAGAGCAATACCTCTCTCGGCCGGATCACGTTAGTTTGCTCATGAAGTTCAAACTCGGAAAATAATTCATCTAACCTAAGCGATAGGTCCTTAGAGACTTTGTAGGCATCGACCATGGATGCCCACAAGGTAGTCTAGGAAATGAATTAGAACGTGCCTTAATAGGTCACGGTTTTCGACCTTGTGTCCGATGGTGTGTAGGCCGTTGACAATGTCTGGGCCAGGCGTGTAGTTGTGTTGCCGTCTCGTGTTCCTGCATCTTGAGGTTATACAACTTATTGAAAAGAAGGTCACGTTTACATACCTTAGCATCGGGTGTTCCTTCGTGTAGCTCAATTAATTTATTCCATAGGTCCTTGCCGCTAATGAATGGTCCGATGCGGTTGAGTTCCTCCTTGGACAAGCCGCATTGCAATATTTGGGTTGCTCTTGCATCGGCTTCGATTTGCCTCTTGGTTGCATTTGTCCACTTGTTGAAATCCAAGGGCTCTCCTTGATCATTGGTGGGTAAAGCAAAGCCGGTTTGGATTATTATCCAAGTCTCGACTTGTGTTTTCAAGAAACACTCCATCCGACCTTTCCAATAACGGAAATCATCTCCGTTAAAGAACGGAGGTCGGGTGGTGCTATATCCCTCAATGTGAGCCATTAAGTATCTTGCAAAAACACAAATAAAAACCAAAGAGAATTCCAAGACTTGGTCTTGGATTAGTAATCTGAAATAATAGAAAAAAAACAGAAATAAATAAGGAGGATAAAAAAACTAAAAAAATTTGAAACTTACGACCTTCGATGTCCCCGAAAGGGTACTAAACGCTGGATTTTGGGGCTGGAAACAGCTTGTTACGGGGGTAAACCGTTTTGGTGGGTAGATCGTTTCGTGAGTCCACTCGTAGCAAAAGTTATGCTCGTTTGATCGTGAGGTACTCCGAAGGAGATTAGTACTAGCAAAAACACAACCAAAAACTATGTACCAAGACTTGGTCTTGGATTAGTAGTGCGGGAAACAAAACCTAAGAAATATACGAATCGAAAAATACGAAAAGAAAACCAAAACGTGCTAGATTGGTGGTTTCACCAAATCTTAGCGCCCCCGCTCTGATACCAATTGTTGGATCGAGAAGCGTCGCTAGAGGGGGGGTGAATAGCGATCGTAAATCTTTTCTTTTTCGTTCGTTCAATACGCAAAGTAAGCACAGCGGAAAATAAATGAACACGTTTATTTTACTTGGTTCACAACCCAGTGGTTGCTACTCCAAGGCCCTATCGGTCCTAGACCGCGTACGGAGGGCAAAGCACTAAAACGTCTCCTCCTCGTTGGAGGTAGGAGACAACGATTACAAAAACCGAATACACGAGGATGAGGCAACAAGCCTACCTCACCTCGTTATGAAGATAAAAAACACAGAATATAATATCAAAAATATTACTTGAATCTGCTGCCGACGAAGAAGATCTGAGGTTGTCGTCGCGTCGGCGTTATGACGGTGTTGAAGCGTTGGCGTTGTAGGAGCACTTGATGACTAATTGATGATCTTTGGAGATGAATCCTCCCCTCCTTTTATAGACTTTAGCCTCTGAATTTGTCTCCTATTTCTTTGGAACGGATCATGAATTTTTCCAAATTGTTATCGCGAAGTGGCGCGTCAAGCGTTATCCGTTTTGACCTAGCGCAAAAGTGATAAATCGTCGCCATCGGTTGGTGATGCCTCTCATCGATCGTGATGTGATCGATGATGCATCTCATCGATCGTGATAACGATCGCCCAATATCCGGCGATCATTGCCAGCCTGGCCACTTCCCTGCAGTAAGAGATTAGCTCGGAAAATGATAAATACGACGGTTTCTAACCGTCCGATCTCGACCTAGACCTTCCACAAGAAGTCTTAGTCGAATCGTCGCCTACGGTCGTCCCCGTAAAGAGGACACGACCTTACAATCTCTCACTCACACGAGCTTACCTCGATAGTAGCTCTTGCTTCCGGCCTTCCACTCGATTCCTTCGGCTCCCTCCGAATTCACTCAAGTGTCGCCCGACCACCACGGCTTCCTCCGGGTGTCGCTAGCCTTCAGCTCCAGCTTTAGTACTTTTCTGCACACTTGATTTAGCTCGTGAGATAACAATATAAACTTAACTTTGTGTGTCTTTGCCATAATCAAAACACAGGTTCGATTATCTAGTGCCCCTGCACCAACACATTCGAGATCTTAAACACGGGGAGATATTTCTACAATTAATATATGGAGCCTATATTTATTTATGGGGGTTGGTGAGGTAGATCAATGATAAACCTCTAGTGGAATGGATTAACATTAATGGATCGGACTTTATGTGGGCTAGATCCATTGGGTGGCCAAGATCCAACTCCTCCTCATGGCCCCTATTGTAGCCTATTAAAAACCTCATGAAAGCCTAGATCCGACAGTGGAAAATGAAACCCTAAATCCGATAGTGGGAATTGAATCCCTAGATCCGACGGTGGAGATTGAAAGGAGGCTTAAGCCTAGCTCTATAAAAGAAGGGATAGGGCTTGGGCGGCAAGGCAATTGAAAGGATTAGGGTTTTGCTCTTTGGCTTGGGTGGCTAGCGTTTGGAGAGGCTTTGGGCGGCAACTAGGGCAAGGATTTGCTCTTCTTCCTTTGGTTGGCCGGCACCCGTCTTCATCTTCTTTCTCTTCTTGACCGGTGTCCATCTCCTTTCTTGCTCATGTTTTGGCTGGCAGTAACAAGAGCTCTTCTTGTTGGCCGGCATTCATATTCCATCTCCCTCTCCTTGGTGGCTGGCGACAACAACAAAGAGGATAAAGAGGTTTGATCTTTCTTCAAAGGGATTGTGTCAGGAATTAGATAGGAGAAGAAGGGATCTTATTATCTTCCTTTGTTCTGAGCGAAAAAGGAAAGAAAGATACGTGATTTAGGAGGCTTCATCTCTTGGAGGATCATTGCCCACACAACGTCCAAGAGGAGGATAGGACATACAATAGAAGACCAAGAGGTAAATAAGAGGTATAATTCTTTTTTTGGTTTCCTTTTGTTTCTTTGTATTATGTATGTAATTGCATGTGGCTAATTTACTTGGACCCTGAAGATAAACATAAAAACTGGCGATCCGTACATCATCTATTCTGTGGCTAATCGAGGAAAAGAGTTAGGTTGCTTGAACAACAGGTTTGTTCAAGAAACCACTCTAATCGAATAGCATGATGATGGATCGGTTTCTTGGGTAATCCGTCATCGTCTTGGATTATTTTTTTTTAATCCTGGGACGTAGATGGGATCGCCATGCACAAGCGATCGAGACGGGAAGCGATTCCCAACAAATGGTATCAGAGCCATGGTTTTCAGTTTTGTGTGTTTAGGATTCGGTTACTTTTAAGCACTTATCATATATTGTATGTACCGGATAATAGTAGGATGTGCGTAGGCTAACTTTTTGGTTGCAGGCATAAGATCCAACTATTATAGCCATATGTGTGTGTATGTGATTGGATGTGTGTAATTGTAATATTATTTGAATCCTCAGGGTTGACGAGGCTAGTATTTAATTTTTGTAATTAAGTATGACATTTTTTAGTCACTCTTTTATTTTAGTTTACTTTCGATCTAGTTTTATTTTAGTCTAGACTTATGTACACGTATAGGATCATATATAAATTAAAATAATTGTTCTGACATCTCCGGATGCTAATACGGCGAGGAGGATTAGATGATATGAGAGAGGCATAAATTATAATAGTTGGGAAAATATTTTTTTTCATATTTATTGCTTCTTGATTTGATGCATGTGGTGCTAGAAAATTCTCATTTTAAATTACTAAGTAGAGAGGGATATTTTTTTAAAATTATGGCCTCCATTACGATTTGACATGATGCAAACAAACTGTCACTGAGTGCCTTCCCCCATGGATGAGTTTTTTGTGGATCACAGGTCAAATATGGTTATAAAAATTAGGAGCGTGTGTACTTCTAAGGCACATAATCCGAGATAATTGTTTAGGTATTATAAATACACTTAGATGCAAATAAGAGTATCCTCTCCATCGGAGTCACTGCTTTTATTTGTAGGGCTGAAGAGGAACCAACTATTAATTTTATTTGTCAAAAAGTTAGGTTGACAGGATAATAAAATTAATAGGTAAAACCTTGTCTTACAAATGTAGAATTCGTATACGTCCACACTATCGTGACATATAATATTCTCGGTGTTTGAGGTGTTGGTTGATTTTAAAATTTTATTGTATGAGGAATCAATAATTTTTTGAAATCTAATGTTTTGATCTATGTGAATCTTAGGTTTTTGAAAAATGACTTTCAATCCACATGCTGTGATACTAAAGGAGAATAAACTTACTAGACCCAATTATGTTGATTGGAAAAGGATTCTTGATATTGTCTTGACTGCTGAAGAGTACAAGTATGTACTCTTCGAAGAGTGTCATCCTAAGCCTGTGGATGATTCTAGGAAGGAGAAAGAGAGTTATAAAAAGTGGATTATGGCTGATGAGATGACACGGTGTTACATTTTGGCTTCTATGTCAAATGTATTACAACATCAGCATCAAGTCATGCCCACTACATATGACATGATGCACTATCTCAAGGAACTTTTCGGACACCAGAATCAGGCTGTGAGACAGGAAACCATGACGAACTTGATGACGACCACCATGATCGAGGGAACACCCATGAGGGATCATGTTCTCAAGATGATGGCTCATTTTAATGAGTTGGAAGTCCTTAGAGCTGAGATCGATGGGGAAACCTAGGTCGATATCATTCTCTAATCTCTACCTAGGAGTTTTGAGCAGTTTCGCCTAAATTACAACATGAATAAGAGGTTGTATTCGTTGGCGGAGCTTCTGATAGAACTCTAGGTGGCAGAGAGACTTTTTCATCAGAGTGCTCAGGCTCAAGCCATGGTTGCTCAGAACGTTTCGACTTCTAAGCCGAAAGGCAAGAAGAAGAAGAAACAAGGTGGAGCAAAGGTGGCAGGAGGATCTCAGGGAGGAGTGAAGAAGCCGAAAGGCAAGTGCTTCACATGCAAGCAGATTGGACATCGAAAGAAGGACTGCCCCAATCGAAAGTAGAACAAAGGTATATCTTTTGATTTAGTTGTTGAAACATGTTTAGCGGTGTTATCTATTGGAACCTGGTGTGTAGATACGGGAGCCACTCATCATGTCTACAATACTTTATAGGGGTTCCAGGAAGCCAGATGACTAGCTGAAGAGGAGATTACCGTTTGCTTGGGCGATGCCACGAAGGTGGCGGCTGTTGCAGTGGGAGATGTTTATTTGTTTTTTGAGAGGAATAAAGTTTTGGTTCTTAAAAATTGCCTTTATGTACCTTTATTTAGAAAGAATTTGATTTTGATTTCTAAATTGTTTATGGATGGATATTCTATTTCTTTTAATGATAGAGTTGTTATAAAAAGGAATAGGGAGATTATCTGTTCTGGTGCATTGATAGGAAATTTATATACGCTTGAACCAAAAGCTCTCACGATGCAAATAGAAGTGAATAACTCATCCTCTAATTCTAATAAGAGAAAAGAACCTTTGAAGATGAATCAAACATATCTTTGACATCTAAGGCTTGGTCATATTAACCTAAGCAGAATTCAAAGGTTGATAACTGATGGACCTCTGAGTTCATTAGTGGTGGAAGACTTCCCAACCTGCGAGTCTTGCTTGGAAGGTAAAATGACCATGAGGCCTTTCAAGGCCAAGGGGTATAGAGCCGAAGATGTGTTGGAGTTGGTTCATTCTGATTTGTGTGGTCCTATGTCTATCCAGGAAAGAGGTGGTTTTGAGTATTTTGTCTCTTTCATAGACGATTATTCAAGATATGGATACATTTACTTGATGTGCCACAAGTCTGAATGCTTGGACAAGTTCAAAGAATTCAAGGCTGATGTGGAGAAACGTCAAGGTAAAACTATCAAGACACTACGATATGATCGTGGTGGCGAGTACCTCTTGGGAGAGTTTAGGAATTACTTATCAGAGGCTGAGATTCAATCCCAATTGTCTGCACTTGGCACACCCCAGCAGAATGTTGTAGCAGAGCGAAGGAATAGGACTCTTATGGAGATGGTTAGATCGATGATTAGTTATTCTGAGTTGCCACATTCGTTCTGAGGGTATGCTCTCGATACGACAATGTATATTCTGAACTTAGTATCATCTAAATCAGTGCCTTTTACTCCCACAGAATTGTGGACTAGGTAAAAGCCTAGTCTGAGACATATTTGGATTTGGGGAGTCCAGCACATGTGTTGAAGGCAGATGCTGGTAAGTTGGAACCTCGTATTGATGTGCGCATGCTCGTAGGCTATCCTACAGGAATGAAAGGTGGTTTGTTCTATAGGCCTAGAGATAAGAGGATGATCGTCAGCACGAACGCCAAATTTTTAGAGGAAGACTATGTGATGAACCACAAGCCCATGAGTAAGATTGTTCTGGAGGAATTGAGAGGGGAAGTCACTACTTCAGTACCACGGGTACAAGAGGATATACCACAAGTGACTGCACCGCGTGTCAAAGAGGATACACAGGTGATACCTCGTCGTAGTGGGAGGGTTGTTAGACAACCTGATAGATTTATGTTCTTGGGAGAATCTTATGATTTGGTCCCTGGTGAACATGAACCTGATCCCTAGACATATGATGAGGTAATCCAAGATAAAGATGCGGTATCTTGGCAAAGTGCAATGAATTCTGAGATAGAATCTATGGATTCAAATCAGGTCTGGGAGATAGTAGAACCACCCAATGGTGTAAAAACCATTCGATGCAAGTGGATCTACAAAAGAAAGAGAGGAATAGATGGGAAGGTTGAGACCTTCAAAGCAAGTATTGTTGCAAAAGGGTATAGTCAGAAAGAGGGTATCGATTATGAGGAGACCTTTTCGTCCCTGGCCATGCTTAAGTCTACTCTTATGTATTGATGCTCATATGGATTATGAGGTGTGGCAGATGGATGTCAAGATAGCTTTCCTTAATGGAAGTCTTGAGGAAAACATCTATACGGAGCAACTAGAGGGATTCATTGCAAAGGGAAAAGAACATCTTGTGTGCAAGCTTAATCGATCCATTTATCGATTGAAGCAAGCTTCGAGATCTTGGAACATCCGCTTTGATGAGGTAATATAGTCTTATAGATTTATTCAAAGTCCGGATGAGTCTTGTGTATATAAAAGATGTGACGAAAACGTAGTGGTATTTTTTGTATTATACGTAGATGACATTTTGTTAATTGGCAACAATGTCAAAGTGTTATCAGACGTAAGAGTATGGTTGTCCAAACAGTTTGATATAAAGGACTTGGGAGAAGTGGGACACATCCTTGGGATCAAGGTTATAAGGGATCGCAGGAAAAGGATGTTGTGCTTATCTCAAGCTTCATACATAGACACCATTTTGGCTCGTTTTAGCATGCAGAACTCCAAGAAAGATTTTCTACCTTTTAGGCATGGAGTACCTTTATCTAAAGAGATGTGTCCTAGAACATCAAAGGAGATAGAGGAGATGAAGGCGGTTCCTTATACTTCGGCAGTAGGATGCCTCATGTATGCTATGTTATGTACGGGGCCGGATATCTGCTTTGCCGTGGGCATGGTTAGCAGATATCAGAGTAATCCAGGACAGAGACATTGGACTGCGGTAAAGCATATATTGAAGTACCTGAGAAGGAATAGGGATTATATGTTGGGGATCGATTGGCCGGCTAGAGGGGGGTGAATAGCCCTCGTTCGTTGGATGTCGTAATTTGCTCGTCTACAAAACATTAGCGCAAGCGGAATATGCAAATACAAATAAATAAAGACAAGTAAATAAACAAACAATACAAACACCAAGATGTAACGTGGTTCATGGCTACGCTGCTAATCCACGGTCCGATTCGTCCACGGTGAATCACTCCGCAATCTATCCACTAGATCTCTCCTTTGCACAAAGCTAGGTGGAGGTAACCTCTTTTACACAAAGATCACTCTTCTATAATGGAATGAAGATTAGAGCAAGTAGAAGAGTGGGAAATCGTTTAGGGCACTTTGGGAGTAGTTGGGCGTTCAAGCATTAACCTCCCAAAGCCCCATCCCCTTCCTTTTTATAGAGGAAGAGGGTTTCTTCCCATTGACACAGGATCAGTCGACTGATGCCCTCGATCAGTCGACTGGTCCTGTAGCCATTGTCCAATAACGGTCACTTTCCACGTTGGATACCATCCAACGGTACTGGCATCAGTTGACTGATGCTACCATCAGTCGACTGATGCTCGATCAGTCGAGTGCTCAACTGAGCCGACTCCATTCTATGCCCATGCAGCATTACCCGATCGATTATTGCCATTCCCGGCGGTCGATCGGCACATCTATCGATCATTGCCGATCCATAACGATCGCCAAGCACTAATGGTATTAACGATCGATCGAACCATCGACGACCGAATGTTGCCATGACATGGCGATCGGCCGTGTCGGAAACCCATCCGACACTTGGCCAAATGGCCAAGTTTCACCTAAGAGCTACTCTTCCCGGGTTACAATCGCTCACTCTCATTCCTCGGAGTCCTCGCGCCGGTTCTCTTCATTCGCGCCACGCCCAAAGATCAGCGCGGCCTCGCAATGCTCCTTCGCGTCTCTTGCCTCGAAGTCTACTTCCTCCGGCTTCACTCCAAGCTTCTCGTCCGACGGTCCCTCGGATGCTCCAAGCGCACGGCTTCCGCAAAGCTATCCTTCACCGACTCAAGGAACGAGTCATGAGATGTGAAACTCGCCACGGCTCCATGTGCGAATTACTAAGTCCTGCACGACTTCAACGCACATATCAAATCAACATATCAAACTAACTTAAACCTTTTTCCACACACATCAAAACCATATTACGGCAAGAGATTGCCTTAACAATCTCCCCCTTTTTGATGTGTGGCAATCCGTTTAAGTTAGGTAAAAACATTTGATATAAATTTTAAGGTAAGAAAGCATGTAAACATAAACATAATATAGCAACATGCAACTCCCCCTTAATCCATGACACTCTCTATACAAATTTTCTCCCCCTAAAATAATTAACTTAAACATAATTATTTCTCCCCCTTTGACACCATCAAAAAGATTAACACTAAGTTAAAAGCACATGACATCAAGTCTAATAGAAAGAAAATACCACAAGTTGATTTAAAAATATTCAGTCATCGATCGTAGTTCGGACTAATGACCGCACTTGTTTTCGGATTTCGATTGGTGAATTTAAATGCGTTAAAAATTCGAAACTTCAAAAAATCATGAAATTTGGGGAACACATTTCTTTTAAGTATATCTATCAGTGAAAAATATGTTTTCATGAAAAATCATTATAATTCCACGTATTTGCCAAAAATCCAAAAGCTTAAAAACTACTAGGTTTTTGATCATAAGAGTATCCATTTTAACACCTAGTCTTGCATCCAATTGTTTCAAAACATGAATACATGTATTTTAAAGTAAGAAATTATTTTGAAAACATATGAAATATCCAACCATGATCTTTGGGCAATATGTCTATGAATTAAACATAAGCCTTCCCCATGATTGGTCTATTATTGCTATTTTGATACTTTAAATGACCATCTAAATGCCATAGGCATTAGTGGACATTTGTATCATCCTAACATCTCACTCATGCTAAGTTTTCAATCAAGGTAGCCTATGGTGAGTGTGAGATGCATCCTAGGGGGTATTTGTGTATACTTAACCAATATATTCATGCAATTCTATCAAGGTTAAGTATCAACCTAATAATCCTCATGATCATAAAGGCATATATGAATGAATTCTACATTATGATCATGAAACTCATGTATTCATCAAATAATAGTCATGCATTAGGTATTATATGATGATAATAAACAAAGTATCACCTAAAGCATGATTCAACCCTATTTCCCATGATTATGTGCCAAATATCAATAGCATAAATCATGATTGCTAACATACATAGCAATTACATTAATCATCATGATTTAAGCATTATTAACTATTTATAGGCACGTTATCATCACCCAACACTATTTAAAAATGTTGTCCCGTTATCCTAAGTCAACCAAAATATGATATAGGTCAATTTCATATGGTTGACTATCCTAAGGTTATCCTAACCCTTAAGGATGGATTTTGGAACCCAAAATAAGTTCTTTCCTATTGGGTTCACAAGATACTCCTTGGGGATCCATTTTCTATCAATTACTTTCTTTTTATCTTGTCCCCTAGCTATTAGGCATTTATAGGCCTTTTCATTTTTCTTTTCTTTGTATCCTAGGCCCTTTTTGTTAAAACTTGCCCTTTGACTCCCAATTATCATATTTAATGTGTTGGAGTCAATAGTGAATTTCTCTAGGTCTTTTGTCAAATAGTCTACCTTTTCCCTTAAAGCCCTATTTTCCTCTATGCATGCATCATTAACATCCAAAGGCATATAGTCATGTGAACATGCATCATTTAAGCTAGAAGAAATATCAATATTATTTAAGCATGCATTTTCTAGCTTATTTTCTAATGCCTTAATTTGATCAAGCATGCTTTTATTTTTCTTTTTCATTCCAAATAAGTCCCTAGTTAAACTAGAAATTATGGAAACTATTTTTTTAGGAGAGGCATTCGTTACCATAGTTTCCATGTCTTATTCTTCTTCTTCGGATGAGGAGGATGTAGAAGCTCCCCCTTCATTTGAGCTCTCCCCACTTGAGCTTGATTCTTCATTTTCGGTGGAGGAGGAGCAATCCGAGTCATGAAGAGCCATTAGTGCTAGGTTGGAATAGACATGCTCTTCTTCTTCGGATGAGGATGAGGAAGCAAGGTCATCCCATGTCTTTGCTTTGAGTGCCATGGCCTTCCCTTTTCCTTTTGCCTTCTTTTATTCTTCCTTTCTCTTGCTCCCCTTCTTCTTCCTCTTTTCTTCTTTCTTTTTCTTCTCTTCCTTGCTCTTGTTTAGGAGGGGACAATTATCCCTTATGTGTCCCTCTCCTTGGCAATTATAGCATATGACCTTCCCCCTTGGTCTTCTATTCCTATCATTAGATTTATTAAAATGAAAACCCTTTAAAGCACGTCTTACCCTCCTTACCATATATGCTTCTTCGGTGCTATCCATGGAGGAGGATGAGGATGCTTCATCATCGGAGGAGGAGGGGATTTCCATCTTCTTCTTCCCCTTGTTCGCTATCAAAGCTACTCCTCTTGAGGGTTGAATTCTAGGCTCTTCTTGTATTCCTTCAAGCCTAGTTTCGTGGAGCTCCATTGTTAAGAAAAATTCCTCCAAGGTACTTACTTCCAAGTTCTTGGAGATGTAAAACGAATCCACCATGGAGCTCCATCTTGAGGACCGGGGAAAGGCATCTATGGCCTTCATTACCATATCCCGATTGGAGAGCTTTTCTCCTACACTTGTTAGCCCAATTAATATTTCTTTAAATCTAGAATGTAGTGAAGTTTCCTTTTCTCCCTTTTCTAATTTGATGTTTGAGAGTTGGGAGCGGAGGAGGTCTCTCCTAGCTAGCTTGGCCTCGGATGTGCCTTCATGGAGTTCTACAAGCTTTTCCCACATCTCTTTGGCGCTAGCACATTCTCCGATCCGGTTGATCTCTTGTTGAGGGGGCACATTGAGAGGATGATGTTTTGCCTTTGAGTTTGCAAGGTGCTCCTCTCTTTGCTTCTTAGTCCAACGTGATTTTTCAATTGGTTCACCCCTTTCATCCCTAGGCAACTCGAAACCATTTTCCATTATAAGCATAATATCAAAATCGGTCTCGAAGAATACCTCCATTCTCTTTTTCCACCAAGAGAATTCGCCATCGAACTTCGGTGGGTGGATGTTTGAGTCAGCCATTTTTTATGTAGAGCTTGTTGCGGCGGTTAGTCCGGTGACAAGCAACCTTGCTCTGATACCACTTGTTGGGGATCGATTGGCCGGCTAGAGGGGGGTGAATAGCCCTCGTTCGTTGGATGTCGTAATTTTCTCATCTACAAAATGTTAGTGAAAGCAGAATATGCAAATACAAATAAATAAAGACAAGCAAATAAACAAACAATACAAACACCGAGATGTAACGTGGTTCACGGCTACGCCGCTAATCCACGGTCCGATTCGTCCACGGTGAATCACTCCGCAATCTATCCACTAGATCTCTCCTTTGCACAAAGTTAGGTGGAGGTAACCTCTTTTACACAAAGATCACTCTTCTACAATGGAATGAAGATTAGAGCAAGTAGAAGAGTGGGAAATCATTTAGGGCACTTTTGGAGTAGTTGGGCGTTCAAGCATTAACCTCCCAAAGCCCCATCCCCTTCCTTTTTATAGAGGAAGAGGGTTTCTTCCCATTGACACAGGATCAGTCGACTGATGCCCTCGATCAGTTGACTGGTCCTGTAGTTGTTGCCCAATAACGGACTCTTTCCACGTTGGATACCATCCAACGGTACTGGCATCAGTCGACTGATGCTCGATCAGTCGAGTGCTCAACTGAGTCGACTCCATTCTCGCGTCTGCACGGACATCACCGATTGCCATTCCTCGGCGATCATTCGACATCGATCGATCCGCCGACATCAGTCGACTACAAGTCCATAGCAGTCGACTGCCAAGCACTAAACTGGTATTATACCAGTCGATCAAACCATCGACTTAGAGCAGTCGACTGCCATGACATGGAAGTCGACTGGTGTCGGGAAAACCCATCCGACACTTGGCCAAATGGACAAGTTTCACCTAAGAGCTACCCTTCCCGGGTTACAATCGCTCACTCTCATCCCTCGGAGTCCCTTTCCTTCGAAGTTCTCTTCGTTCGCGGCCACGTCCCTCGGCAGCATCAGGCGCACGGCTCTGCAATGCTCCTTCGCGTCTCTTGCCTCGAAGTCTACTTCCTCCGGTTTCACTCCAAGCTTCTCGTCCGGTGGTCCCTCGGATGCTCCAAGTGCACGGCTTCCGCAAAGCTATCCTTCACCGACTCAAGGCACGAGTCATGAGATGTGAAACTCGCCACGGCTCCATGTGCGAATTACTAAGTCCTGCACGACTTCAACGCACATATCAAATCAACATATCAAACTAACTTAAACCCTTTGCCACACACATCAAAACCATATTACGGCAAGAGATTGCCTTAACATTATATGCTGGTATACCAGGCAGATCAATTACTTCCTATGGGTTACATAGATTCTGACTTCCAATCAGATAGGGAAAACAATAAGTCTACCTCGGGTTTTGTGCTTACTTTGGGAGGTGGAACCATTGTATGGAGGAGTGTCAAGCAGAAATGCATGGCAGACTCCACCATAGAAGATGAATATGTGATAGCCTCTGAGGCAGCCAAAGTAGTTGTATCGCTCAGGAACTTCTTGATGGACTTGGATGTGATTCTTGGTTTGCCCATAACTATCACAATTTATTGTGATAACAGTGGTGCAGTTGCAAACTCAAAGGAACCACGAGCCCATAAGACAAGTAAACACATAGAGCATAAGTACCACCTGATATGAGAGATCATAAAGGAGGTAGAAGTTGTTGTCGCCAAGATTGCATTATAGGATGACCTGGAAGATCCTTTCACTAAGACCCTTCAAACGAGAGCTTTTGATAGGCATGTGAAAAGAATGAGAATCAGATGTATGGCAGTATGAGGACAGCATAGTCTTTTAGTGTAAGTGAGAGATTGTTGGGATGTATACTGAAAAGTCTATCTTTTGTATGAATATCTTTATTTTTGAGATAAGAATCATATGATCATTTTTTGTATATTTATGGTTATGAATATTGTCTAATACATTACATTATAAATAACATGGTGTATAGTGTCACACAAGAGATCATGTTATCAGTTCCTTGTAGAGTATAAGTAGAGGCTCACAACCGAGATGGTTTTGGAAAAACCATTAATATGGTTGTAGTGTAATTTGGTATTGGTTTGTCTTGACCATATAATTACACTAGTACACTTTGTGTGTATTGAGCAGGATCGACTTAGAAGTGATTTAATTTATTGCTGACTACATAATTGAATCGGACCTCAGATATTATAGTGTACATGCTCTTAATCTCGATATAATAATGGGTACATGTACTTAGTATTTATTTCTTTGATTTACCAATGGACGAGATTTATAGATTAAATTGATAGGCTCGGTAAGTTGAGAAATGAAATTATTTAAATGGCGTGCCATTGATTATAGGAGGAAACCGTATCCTATATATTAGGATGATGATGTCCCTTTGAGGAGCTCATAAGGATCATCATGTAAACCATGCAGGTGGACTTGGTCCGACATGATGATAAGGTTGAGTGTTACTGCTCATGGAGTTACATGTTGAATAATTAATTATCAGTAAATTAATTAATTGTCCGACATTCGAGATCTTAAACACGGAGAGATATTTGTACAATTAATATGTGGAGCCCATATTTATTTATGGGGGTTGGTAAGGTAGATCAATGATAAACCTCTAGTGGAATGGATTATCATTAATGGATCGGACTTTATGTGGGCTAGATCCATTGGGTGGCCAAGATCCAACTCTTCCTCATGGTCCTTATTGTAGCCTATTAAAAACCTTATGAAAGACTAGATCCGACGGTGGAAAATGAAACCCTAGATCCGACAGTGAGAATTGAATCCTTAGGTCCGATGGTGGAGATTGAAAGGAGGCTTAAGCCTAGCTCTATAAAAGGAGGACTAGGTCTTGGGCGGCAAGGCAATTGATAGGATTACGGTTTTTCTCTTTGGCTTGGGCGGCTAGGGTTTGGAGAGGCTTTGGGAGGCAACTAGGGCAAGGCTTTGCTCTTCTGCCTTTGGTTGGCCGACGCCCATCTTCATCTTCTTTCTCTTCTTGGCCAATGCCCATCTCATTTCTTCCTCAAGTTTTGGCCGATGACAACAAGAGCTCGTCTTGTTGGCCAACATTCATATTCCATCTCCCTCTCCTTGGTGGCCGGCGGCAACAACAAAGAGGAGAAAGAGGTTTGATCTTTCTCCAAAGGGATTGTGTCCGGAACTAGATAGGAGAAGAAAAGAGCTTGTTATCTTTCTTTGTTCTGAGTGAACAAGGAAAGGAAGATACATGATCTAGGAGGCTTCATCTCTTGGAGGATCGTTGCTCACACAACGTCCAAGAGGAGGATAGGACATATAATAGAAGACCAAGAGGTAAACAAGATGTATAATTCTTGTTTTGTTTTACTTTTATTTATTTGTATTATGTATGTAATTGCATGTGGCCAATTTACTTGGACCCCGAAGGTAAACACAAGAACCGGCGATCCGTACATCATCTATTCCGTGGCTAATCGAGAAAAAGAGTTAGGTTGCTTGAACAACAAGTTTGTTCAAGTGACCACTCTAATATAATAGCACGATGATGGATTGGTTGCTTGGGTAATCTGTCATCATCTTGGATTAATTTTTTTTAATCCTGGGACATAGATGGGATCGCCATGCACTAGCGACCGAGACGGGAAGCGATTCCCAACATAGCCACCTTTCCAGTCCATGGTGGGGGCATTGGTAAAGTAGCCCCTTGTAGTGATCCCAAGCTTCAAATAAGGACTCCCCCTGCTTCTAACGGAAACTTGTGATCAGATGGCGCATGTGAGCAGTTTTTCTTAGTGGGAAGTATTTGTTCTGGAATTGCTGCTCACATTGCTCCCATGTAGTAATGCTTCCCGAAGGCAGGGAGTGAAGCCACGCCTTAGCCTTATCCCGCAATGAGAACGGGAATAGGCTCAGGCGGATCACGTCTACAGGGACTCCATTTATTTATCTTCATCGTCGAGTAGATTTCCAAGAATGACTCCAGGTGTCGGTTTGGGTCTTCAGTCGTAGCTCCTCTAAATTGATTTTGCTAGACCATATGTTTGAGTGCTGACTTCAGTTCAAAGTTGTTTGCCAAAATGGATGGTCCAACTATACTCGGCCTAAATCCTCTAGCGCTAGGAGCTGCATAATCCCGCAAGGGTCGACTACCTATATTCACTTCGGAAGCAGCTTGGTTCTCCATCCTCTTCTATTCGGCTTTCCGGTGGTGATAGGTTCGTTCGATTTCTAAATCGATCGAAATCAGGCCTTCCGATCCTAAGCGTCTAAGCATAAGAAGAATCGAGCCACAAAATTAGGAGTATTTACCTACAGTTTAGAGACAGGAAATAAATTAATCTAGCTAACTAAATTGAAGAGCAAATAAGAAATAGAGAATCACTGATAAAATAAAATAAAAACTAAATCTAGATATGAAAAATATAAAAATTCAAATAAAATAAAAATAAAAATAATCAAGTAAATAAATCTAACCTAAGTCCAATCCAACTATCCACTTTCTTGATTCAATATCGAATCAATCAGTCCCCGGCAACGGTGCCAAAAACTTGATGCATACAAATGCGACCTCAAATCTCGCGACGGAGACCGTCGAGGACTCGAAGTGTGTGATCGCGCTCAACGCCCGCAAGTGCATGGATGTCGTCAAGTAATAAAAATATTGATCTCAAAGGGACTGAGATTTCGAGTATTGGTTTGTCCAGTGGATGCGTTGTTGTTCGGATTGGTAATCTGAGGGTTCATGAATGAGAGGTCGTCGGTGGTCCGAACTCAGTAAGGTGTCACATGGAAGAAGAGAAAAGTTGCTACGAGGATTTGGATTGGATTCTAGCACTTCGGTTTCATTTGGGTGTCACAGAACATGCTATCAATTGAATGTATCTAGATTTTCTAGCTAGGGTTTTGTGGAAAGGTCAACATACACTATGGTATGAGGATGCCGAATCGATCCCTGCGATGAGCCGGTAACGATACAGATTACCAACTCTATTGCATCCTTCTATCCACAGTTGCAGGTGACGAGGTCAACCTCTAGGTTCCTCCTAATATCCCCTAAATCTTAGATACGAGGACTGTCACTCCTTGTATTGTCTATGCACATATGATAGAAAACCAAAACACAAAGCTATATATCTAAATAATCATTCAACTGCAAATACAATTTCAAGAACGGAAACATATTTGAAATAGCAATGTTCTACTCAACATAAACTACTCCCTAATCCTAGAATTGGAGAATATACTCCATGAATACGAGAAGAGAGTCACAATACATTATAGAATTCATGAGTAAAATGATAAACGTGCAAGAAATAGGAATTACAATGTAATTGTAGCTCTTCCCTCTGGCATTGTGGTGCAGATCTTGATCCTCGAGTGGCTTTCTCCTTCCCCGATGCGAGTTCCAGAAGCTTTTTAGGGCTCGGAAGTGTCGTCCCGGCCGACGTGCCCCTTCCCTAGGGTATGGGCGGAGCATTCTTTATATAGACATCATATCGGATCACTATGAAATCTAGAAAAACCCCTAGTCACGTCAAATCACTTGGCCACCACACAGCCGTGTGAAAACACATGGCCTGGACATGTGTCAGGATGTGGTGGCCATTTTCGCCTTCTTAACACGACCGTGTGTAGGAACATGCCCTGGCCGTGTTCCCTTCTGTGTCCAACTTCCAAATGTCTTCTTTTTGCTCCGAAAGTGCATCATTATCCCCACGAAATGCTATCCTGCACACAAAAGTATACAGAGCAGATCTCCGAACCATAAAATAGGAAATGCATGGAAAACAAAGTAAAATATGCATGAAACTAACATAAAATTGAAGGGCGAATCTTCTCTTCTCGCTTCGGTTCAGTCGCTTGTGCATGGCGAACCTATCTACGTCCCCAGATTTAAAAAATTAATCCTTGATGAAGACGGATTACCCAAGTGACTGATCCATTATGGTGCTATTTGATTAGAGTGGTCTCTTGAACAAACTTGTTGTTCAAGCAACCTAACTTTTTTCCTCGATTAGCCGCGGAATAGATGATGTACGGATCGGCGATTTTTGTGTTTATCTTCGGGGTCCAAGTAAATTAGCCACATCATTATACAAAAGAACTAAATCAAAATAAACAAGATTATACCTCTTGTATACCACTTGGTCTTCTATTGTATGTCCTATCCTCCAAGAGTTGAAACCTCCTAGATCGCGTATCTTCCTTTTCTTGTTCGCTCCGAAAAAAGGAAGATAATCAAAGACTACTTCTCCTATCTAGAGTCGACCACCAAGCTCCTAGCTTGATCCTTGCTGCCGGCCAAGGAGAGGAAGAGGAAATATGGGCACCGACCAAGAGCTCCAAAGGAAGAACCTTAACTCTTGCCGTCGGCTAAAGAGAAATAAAGGAAGAAGAACCGCTGACCAAGTTTCAAAGATGAGCGCCGACCGTAAAGGGATGAAGAAGAGGCGTCGGCAACCCTTAGGAAGAGAAAGAAAATGAAACCCTAATCTCCTCCACCTCTTGTCGCCGCCCAAGCCAACTCCAAACCCTAATCTCTCTTCTTTCCAAGGCACCCAAGCCTTTGGAAGCAAACCCTAGCATCCAAACTAATGTTGCCGCCCAAGCCTTGGACTCCTATTTATAGATTTTGCCCAAACCTCCTTTTAATCTTGTCCATTGGATCTAGGTTTCATGAGGGTTTTAATAGGCTACAATAGGGACCATGAGAAGGAGTTGGATTCTGGCCACCCAATGGATCTAGCCCACATAAAATCTAATTCATTAATGATAATCCATTCCACTAGAGGATTATCATTGATCTATCTCACCAACCCCCATAAATAAATATGGGCTCCATATATTAATTGTACAAATGTATCTCCATGTTTAAGATATCGAATGCCTGTTAATTAATTAATTTACTGACAATTAATTAATCAAAATCTAACTCTATCAGTAGTACCACTCAACCTCATTATCATGCGGACCAAGTCCACCTGCATTCGATATCTAATTTACTGACAAACATGATGATCCTTATGAGCTCCTCAAGGGGACATCATCATCCTAATACATAGGACACTATTTCGTCCTATAATCAACAACACACAATGTAAATAATATTATTTCCAACTTACCGACCCTATCAATTTAATCTATAAATCAACCCATTGGTAAATCAAAAAAATAATTACTAAGTACATGTGCCCGTTATTATATCAAGATTAATAGCATGTACCCCATAATATCTGAGGTCTGATTCAATTATGTAGTCAGCAATAAATTAAATCACCTCGAAGTCGGTCTTGCTCAATACACACAAAGTGTACTAGTGTAATTCTATAGTCAAGGCGAACCAATACTAAATTACACAACAACCATACCAATGGTTTGTCCAAAACCATTTCGGTTATGAGCCTCTACTTAAACTCTATAAGGAACTGATAACATGATCTTCCGTGTGACACTACACACCATGTTATCTACAATGGAATGTATCAAACAATATCCATAACCATAAATATGCAAATAATGATCATGTGATTCTTATTTCAATAATAAAGATGTTTATACAAAAGATAGACTTTTCAGTATACATCACAACAATTCCCACTTATACTAAAAGACTATGCTGTCCTCATACTGCCATACATTTGATTCCCATTCCCTCTACATGCCTATCAAAACCTCTCGCTGGAAGGGCCTTAGTGAAAGGATTTTTCAGGTTATCCTCTGATGCAATCTTGGCTATAGCAACTTCTCCTCGCTTTACGATCTCTCGTATCAGGTGGTATTTGCGCTCTATGTGTTTACTTGCCTTATGGGCTCGTGGTTCCTTCGAATTTGCAACTGCACCTTTATTATCACATTAAATTGTGATAGTTCTGGGCAAACTAGGAATAAGTCCATCAAGAAGTTCCTGAGCCATATAGCATCTTTGGTTGCCTTAGAGGCTGCCACATACTCAGCTTCCATGGTGGAGTCTGTCACGCATTTCTGCTTGACACTCCTCCATACAATATCTCCACCTCCCAAAGTAAATACAAAACCCGAGGTAGACTTACTTTTATCTTTATCTGATTGGAAGTCGAAATCTGTGTAACTCACAGGGAGTAATTGATCTGCCTGGTATACCAGCATATAATCCCTATTCCTCCTAAGGTACTTCAATATATGTTTTACCGTAGTCTAATGTCCCTGTCCTGGATTACTCTGATATCTTCTAACCTTGCCCACAACAAACAATATATCTGGCCTCGTACATAGCAAAGCATAGATGAGGCTTCCTACCGGCGAAGCATAAGGAACCGCCTTCATCTCCTCTATCTTCTTTGATGTTCTAGGACACATCTCTTTATATAAAGGAACTCCATGCCTAAAAGGTAGAAAACTTTTCTTGGAGTTTTGCATGCTAAAATGAGCCAAAATGATGTCTATGTATGAAACTTGAGATAAGCACAACATCCTTTTCCTTCGATCCCTTATAACCTTGATCCCAAGGATGTGTCCCACTTCTCCCAAGTTCTTCATATCAAACTGTTTGGACAACCATACCCTTACGTCTGATAACACTTTGACATTGTTTCCAATTAACAAAATGTCATCTATGTATAGTACAAGAAATACCACTACATTTTCGTCACATCTTTTATATACACAAGACTCATCCGGACTTTGAATAAATCTATAAGACTATATTACCTCATCAAAGTGGATGTTCCAAGATCTCGAAGCTTGCTTCAATCGATAAATGGATCGATTAAGCTTGCACACAAGATGTTCTTTGCCCTTTGCAATGAATCCCTCTGGTTGCTCCGTATAGATGTTTTCCTCAAGACTTCCATTAAGGAAAGCTGTCTTGACATCCATCTGCCACACCTCACCATCCATATGAGTACCAATAGATAAGAGAATCCGGATAGACTTAAGCATGGCTACCGGCGAAAAGGTCTCCTCATAATTGATACCCTCTTTCTGAGTATACCCTTTCGCAATAAACCTTGCTTTGAAGGTCTCAACCTTCCCATATATTCCTCTCTTTCTTTTGTATATCCACTTGCATCCAATGGTTTTTACACCATTGGGTGGTTCTACTAGCTCTTAGACCTGATTTGAATCCATAGATTCTATCTCATAATTCATTCCACTTTGTCAAGATACCGCATCTTTATCTTAGATTACCCCATCATAAGTCTAGGGATCAGGTTCATGTTCGCCATTGACCAAATCAGAAGATTCTCCTAAGAACATAAATCTATATTGCGTCTAACAACCCTCCCACTATGATAAGGTATCACCTGTGTATCTTCTATGACACGCGGTGCCGTCACTTGTGGTATATCCTCTTGTACCAGTGGTACCGAAGTAGTGACTTTACCTCTCAATTCTTCCAGAACAATATTACTCATGGGATTCTGGTTCATTATATAGTCTTCCTCTAAAAATCTAGCATTCGTGCTAACAATCACCCTCTGATCTCTAGGTCTATAGAACAAACCACCTTTCGTTCCTCTAGCATAGCCTACGAACATGCACACTTCTGTATGAGGTTCCAACTTACCAGCATTTGCCTTTAGCACATGTGCTGGACTCCCCCAAATTTGAATATGTCTCAGACTAGGCTTTCGCCCAGTCCACAATTCTGTGGGAGTAGAAGGTACTGATTTAGATGGTACCAAGTTTAGAATATACACTGTCGTATCCAGAGCATACCCCCAGAACGAATCAGGTAACTCATAATAAATCATCATCGACCTAACCATCTCCATAAGAGTCCTATTTCTTCGCTCCGCTACACCAATCTTCTAGGGTGTGTAGGTGCAGACAATTGGGATTGAATCCAAGCCTTTGATAAGTAATTCCTAAACTCTTCCAAGAGATACTCACCACCACGATCAAATCGTAGTGTCTTGATACTTTTACCTTGACGTTTCTCCACGTCAACCTTGAATTCTTTCAACGTGTCAAAGCATTCAGACTTGCGGCGCATCAAGTAAATGTATCCATATCTTGAATAATCGTCTATAAAAGAGACAAAATATTCAAAACCACCTCTAGCCTAGATAGACATAGGACCACATAAATCAGAATGAACCAATTCCAACACATCTTTGGCTCTATACCCCTTTGCCTTAAAAGGCCTCTTGGTCATTTTACCTTCCAAGCAAGATTCGTAGGTTGGGAAATCTTCCACCACTAATGAATCCAGAGGTCCATCAACTATCAACCTTTGAATTATACTCAGGTTAATATGACCTAACCTTAGATGCCAAAGATATGTTTGGTTCATTTACGAAGGTTTTTTTCTCTTATTAGATTTAGAAGATGAGTTATTTCTATTTGCATCATGGGAGCTTTTGGTTCAAGGGTATATAAATTTCCTATCAATGCACCAAAATAGATAATCTCCCTATTCCTTTTTATAACAACTCTATCATTAAAATAAATAGAATATCCATCCAAAAATAATTTAGAAACTGAAATCAAATTCTTTCAAAATAAAGATACATAAAGGCAATTTTTCAAAAACAAAGTTTTATTCCTATCAAAAGATAAATAAATATCTCCCACTGCAATAGCCGCCACCTTCGTAGCATCGCCCAAGTAAATGGCAATCTCCCTCTCAACTAGTCATCTGGTTTCCTGGAATCCCTGCAAAGTATTGAAGACATGATCAGTGGCTCTCGTATCTACACACCAAGTGTCGGTAGATAACACAACTAAACATGTTTCAACGACAAAACCAAAGGATATACCTTGGTTCTGCTTTCGGTTGGGGTAGTCCTTCTTCCAATGTCCAGTATGCTTGCAAGTGAAGCACTTGTGTTTCAGCTTCTTCACTCCTCCCTGAGATCCTCCCCCCACCTTTGCTCCACCTTGTTTCTTCTTCTTCTTGCCTTTCGGCTTAGATGTCGAAACCTTCTGAGAAACCATGGCCTGAGCCTAAGCACTCTGGAGTTCTGTCAGAAGCTCCGCCAATGAATACAACCTCTTATTCATGTTGTAATTCAGCCGAAACTGCTCAAAACTCATAGGTAGAGATTGGAGAATGATATCGACTTGGGTTTCCCCATCGATCTTAGCTCCAAGAACTTCTAGCTCATTCAAATGAGCCATCATCTTGAGAACATGATCCCTCATGGGTGTTCCCTTGACCAGGGTGGTCATCATCAACTTCCTCATGGCTTTCTGCCTCGCCGCCCGATTCTGGTGTCGAAAAAGTTGCTTGAGATTAAGCATCATGTCATAAGAAGTAGGCATGGTTTGATACTAATGTTGCAATACATTTGACATATAAGCCAAAATGTAACACAGTGTCATCTCATCAGCCTTAATCCACTTTTTATAACTCTCTTTCTCCTTTTCCCCAGAATCATCCGCAGGCTTAGGAGGACACTCTTCGAAGAGTACATACTTGTACTCCTCAACAGTCAAGACAATATCTAGATTCCTTTTCCAATCAACATATTTAGATCCAGTAAGTTTTTTTTTCTTTAGTATCACAGCAAGTGGGTTGAAAGTCATTTTTGAAAAACCTAAGAATCACATAGATCAAAATGTTAGATTTTAAAAATTTATTGATTCCTAAAATAATAAAACTTTAAAATAAACAAAAACCTCAAAACACCGAGAATATCGTATGCCACGATAGTGTGGACGTATACGAATTCTAAATTTGTAAGAAGAGGTTTTACCCATTAATTTTATTATCCTGTCAACCTTACTTTTTGACAAATAAAATTAATAGTTGGTTCCTCTTCGACCCTACAAATAAAAACAGTGACTCCAATGGGGAGGATACTCCTATTTGCATCTAAGTATTCACCATTACCCGATACTAAGGCAATTATCTCAAATTATGTGGCTTCCGATGGGGAAGTACACATGCTCCTAAATAATTTTCTATAACCATATTTGACCTTGTGATCCGCAAAACAAACTCATCCGATGGGAAGGAAGGCACTCAGAGCCGACGTGCAAGTTTGTTTGCATCACATGTCAAATTGTAATGGAGGCCATGGGAAATTTAAAAAAAAATATCCCTCTCCCACTTAATAATTTAAAATGAGGAATATTCCTAGCACACAACATGCATATCAAACAAGAAGGAATAAATATGAAAAAAAATATTTTCCAACTATTATGGCTTTTGTTTTCCAATATGCCTCCCGTCGTGTCGCCATCTCGTCTGCTCCTCCCTACGCCCTGTACAAGCCATCCGGAGATCCGAGCCGAGAAAAATTATTTTAATTTACATCCATCGATCTTACACTCCACAAAGGAGTGTACATGAAATCTAGATCAAAAGTAAACTAAAATAAAAGAGTGGCTAAACAATGCGATACTTAATTACAAAAATTAAATACTAGCCTCGTCAACCCCGAGATTCAAATAATATTACAATTACACACATCCAATCACATACACACACATATGACCATAATAGTTGGATCTTATGCCTGGAACCAAAAAGTTAGCCTACGCACATCCTACTTTTATCTGGCACACATAATATATGATAATTGCATAAAAGTAACCAAATCCAAAACACACAAAACCGGAAACCGTTGCTCTGATACCACTTGAAGGTCGAAGCTTCGCTTCTCGTTTCGCTTCGGTCGCTTGTGCATGGCGAACCTATCTATGTCCCCGGATTAAAAAAATTAATCCTTGACGAAAATGGATTACCCAAGCAACCGATCCATCATCGTGCTATTTGATTAGAGTGGTCTCTTGAACAAACTTGTTGTTCAAGTAACCTAACTCTTTTCCTCGATTAGCCGTGGAATAGATGATGTACGGATCGCCGGTTTTTGTGTTTATCTTTAGGGTCCAAGTAAATTTGCCACATGCAATATACAAAAGGACTAAATCAAAATAAACAAGATTATACTTCTTGATCTTTTATTGTATGTCCTATCCTCCTCTTGAACGTTGTGTGGGCAACGATCCTCCAAGAGTTGAAACCTCCTAGATCGCGTATCTTCCTTTTCTTTTTCGCTCTGAACAAAGGAAGATAATCAAAGACTTCTTCTCCTATCTAGAGCCGACCACCAAGATCCTAGCTTGATCCTTGTCGCCAGCCAAGGAGAGGAAGAAGAAATATGGGTGTCGGCCAAGAGCTCCAAAGGAAGAACCTTAACTCTTGCCACCGGCTAAAGAGAAAAAAGAGAAGAAGAACCGCCGGCCAAGCTTCAAAGATGAGTGTCGGCCCTAAAGGGATGAAGAAGAGGCACCGACAACCCTTAGGAAGAGAAGGAAAATGAAACCCTAATCTCCTTCACCTCTTGCCGCCCCCAAGCCAACTCCAAACTCTAATCTCTCTTCTTTCCAAGCCGCCCAAGCCTTTGGATGCAAACCCTAGCATCTAAACTTATGTTCCCGCCCAAGCCTTGGACTCTTATTTATAGATTTTGCCCAAACCACCTTTTAATCTTGTCCGTTGGATCTAGGTTTCATGAGGGTTTTAATAGGCTACAATAGGGACCATGAGGAGGAGTTAGATCTTGGCCACCCAATTGATCTAGCCCACATAAAATCCGATTCATTAATGATAATCCATTCCACTAGAGGTTTATCATTGTTCTACCTCTTTAAACCCCATAAATAAATATGGGCACCATATATTAATTGTACAAATGTCTCTCCATGTTTAAGATATCGAATGTCCGTCTATTTAATTAATTTACTGACAATTAATTAATCAACATCTAACTCCATGAGTAGTACCACTCAACCTCATCATCATGCGGACCATGTCCACCTGCAGGGTTTACATGATGATCCTTATGTGCTACTCAAGGGAACAACATCATCCTAATACATAGGAAAAGGTTTCCTCCTATAATCAACGGTACACCATGTAAATAATATCATTTCCCAACTTATCAAGCCTATCGATTTAATCTATAAATCATGCTCATTGGTAAATCAAATAAATAAATACTAAGTACATATTCCCGTTATTATATCGAGATTAAGAGCATGTACACCATAATATCCGAGGTCCGATTCAATTATGTAGTCATCAATAAATTGAATCACCTCTAAGTCGATCCTTCTCAATACACACAAAGTGTACTAGTGTAATTTTATGGTCAATACAAACCAATACCAAATTACACAACAACCATACCAATGGTTTGCCCAAAACCATCTCGGTTGTGAGCCTCTACTTATACTCTACAAGGAATTGATAACATGATCTTCCGTGTGACACCACACACTATGTTATCTACAATGTAATGTATCAGACAATATGCATAACCATAAATATGCAAACAATGATCATGTGATTCTTATTTCAAAAATAAACATGTTTATATAAAAGATAGACTTTTCAATATACATCCCAACAAAAATGAGATGAGATGTGAGCGAAAACTACTCCTAAAACCCTATATGTTTTGCTCACATCACATCCCATGATGGATACCTCCCTCTAATGGCTTGCTCCCCCTTGACCATTGCACCAACAATGTCCTTGGAGAGTCCCTAAGCCAATAGGAACACTTAACCATTAAAATTAAGGTCAAAAGGTCAAACTTGAACTTTCACACACCTTCAAATTGATACACAACCTAAACAACACTCCTAATCTATATCCAATGGATTTTCACCCTTTCCAATGCTTTTCAAAGCATATCCTAGGGTTAGGAGCACTTAGGGTAGCCTAACATAGTTGAAACATGGGCTAAACACCCTTGTTTACTCGAAATCAGCGTTGATAATGATCGACTGACGAATCGATTGATCGCCATATGCATTAATCGATCATTATCATAACAAATAATCTATCTGCAAATGCAGAATTTCAGTTTCAAAATCTAAATTTTCAAAAATCATAAGTAATTATATATAAATTGAAAAATCATGAAAATTCATATGTATAATACTTATAACACACATTATGAGTGAAAAATATGTGAAAAATAATTTACCCACAAAATAGTGAAATTGATACAAACTTCAAAAATGAGAAAAACTTCATTGTTTTGAGCTCACTTTGTAACAACATCATCAATGGTGACTTCTATCAAAAGATAGACTACACCAAAGTTTTTCAAAATGATTTTGAAATAGTTTTAAAACCTTATATTGAACCATGGTCTATGGGCTTAATGCACATGACTTGTACACACGCTTTCTTCATGATTCATCTATGGTATGAGTTGAGTTTAATTTCATCTAGATGCAAAAACTATGCACCTTGAACTTAACTCATTTCCTAGCATCTCACATATGTCTAGGGTATATCAATACACACACATGTCAATGTAATGTGAGATTTGGGTTTTGTTCATCCTAAACTAGGGTTTCATGCATTTTCTAGGGCAACACTACTTGATTCCCTTATACATGGGACTTCAAGTCATGCCATTATCCTTAAATCAATTTTAATTAATGCATGAATGATCATGGCATAAATGATAAAATAAATAAACATGACCAATGATCATGATGTCATGACATATGATATAACATAAGCATACATGACATAAAAACAAACCTAAGCATGATCATGACATATTATTTGATAAAAATAAATATGATGTCATGACATGTTATATGACAAATCAATCATGGCAAATAAAATATAAATGTATATAATACCTAAATTTTAATATTAATTTCCATTTGTTAAGGTTAAATCTATTTTACCATATTATCACATTTCTCCCAAGTGTGCCAAAAACCAAAAATGGCACACTATAACCTCTAAACCTAATTTGTGCCAATTTGATTGATTTTTCATAATCTTCAAAAATAAATTGTCACATCCTAAAAGCCTTTAGGATTATGATCAAACCACATTTCCAAGGTACCCATAACCTTGAAGATGACCAAAAGTGTCACCTTTACCATGGTTTGGTTAACTACCCATCCATTTAAAGTTTGCAGA
Organism: Wurfbainia villosa; assembly: GCA_025175895.1. NCBI lineage: Eukaryota > Viridiplantae > Streptophyta > Magnoliopsida > Zingiberales > Zingiberaceae > Wurfbainia > Wurfbainia villosa. The sequence goes on from CM045995.1 coordinate 34,522,876, forward strand.
ACCTAACCCATTTAGCGTGAGTCGATCACGCTCCTAGGAACCCAAAACATATTTGAGCTCCTTGGTTTTACTAGGTATTCTTTAGAGATGATCTCCCTAGATACCCTCCTAATGACCCTCCTAGGCTTGGTAGCCTTAGTCATTATGGTCTTGCAAAGGTTAGCTCTAGGGGTGACTCCCCTTGTAATCTTCTTAGTGGCTTCCCTAGGTTTCTTTGAAACCCTAGCCACTAGACACACACTTTGGTTACCCTTAGGGATGACTTCCCTAGTAACCATGACCTTCCTAGACCTAGGTTTAGTTCCATAATCGAATGGAACATTATGATAAGTCTTCTTGGGCTTAAGTTTGTGACCCAAACCTTTCTTGCCCCTTGAGGGTTCTTGTTCCCTAGGCCTTTGATTTTGACCATTTGAACCTTTAATTGAATTTTGCATCCATGCAAGGGTCTTCTCCATTTTCTCAAGCCTTGACCTTAAGGCTTGGTTCTCTAGTTCTAATCTTCCCAATTTTGACTTTTCATTTATTCTTTGGAAATGAGACTTCCTAGGCATATGTCTATGGTTCTTGGAGTTAAAGCCTAGATGATTTTCTTTTTTCCTAATGCTTTTCTTAGGAAAAATTGTTTTAGGGACATTAGTCACAAATTTCTCCTTATTTCTAAAGTGACACAACTTTGCACCTAAGCAATAGAGTTTATTTCTAACATACTTTTGCTCATGAGTAATGACAATAAAATTCCTAGCATGCTTTTGCCTATTAATTAAATAAGGTGCATTACTAAAATATACCTTAGGGTTTGCCTTAGAGACTCCCCCGACATGTGATGCTCCCTCTTCTCTCCTAGGGCATTGGCTTATATTGTGCCCCTCTTGATGGCATTTGAAGCAAATGATATGCTCTGTGTTCTTTTAACTTTGGGCACTGATTTCCTTGGCCTTTGCCATGACTTGTGCCATTTTCTTGACCCATTTAGAACACTTACTTTTGTAGTGTCCTTGCTCCCTACACAAAACATATTATATGATTTTTAATTTTAACTACAATGTTTGAGTTACCTAGGGTGGTGGTGGAATTTTGAGCTTCCTCTTCTTCTTGACCGAAGGCAGATGGTTCCTCTTCTTCTTGCTCCGACATGGAAGATGACCTAATCTCCTCCCCCTGAATCCTAGAGGTGGAGAGTTCATCCAGTTCTACCTCTTCTTCCACCGATTCGGAAGTTGACTCCCTCTCAACTTCCGACTCCTCACTTTCTTGTGAGGAAGAGCATTCTTCTTCTTGTGTAGGTTTAGATTTTTCGTGAAGCATTGCCAATTTTCACCATAGATTCTTGGCATCTTGAAATTCACCTATCTTGGGAAATAACTCGTTAGGTATTAAATCAACTACCATATTGATTAACTTGTCATTTGTTTCGGATTTTTGTATTTGATCTTGAGTCCATCTCGTCTTCTTGAGATATCCTCCCTTTGGCCCTCTTTGCAATTTAAAGCCTTCCATCAAGGCGGACCATAGCTCAATGTCCATCTTCATCATGAAGTCCTCCATTCGTGTCCTCCATTGCTCAAAACCTTCTTATCCATAGAAGGTGTATGGAATTGGGGTTTTGATGTCCCATCAAACTTTTTCTTCAAATTCCATCTTGTTCCTCTAGCGGTGCTCCTTTAGTTGTTAAACCTTGAAGAGTGAACTCGCTCTGATACAAATTGTTGGAACATTGATGACCGCTAGAGGGGGGGTGTGAATAGCGTTTCATTGTACGATGATGGATTCGATCATATTCATTTCTACAAAACTTATTAGCGCAGCGGAAATATGAAACACAATACAACTATGAAGACGAATACACAATCACACAAAATATGCAAGCGATGTAACATGGTTCAGAACCTTAGGATTTCTACTCCACGGATTGAGCTCAAACAAGCTCTAGCGATGCAAACAACACCACTAATCAAAATACTTCTTCTTAACAATAAGTCGGAGGCGGAGAAATCTCGTACAAGGGATTACAACAGCAATACAAATAAACAAGCATATACAAGTAAATACAACAAAAGAATGTAAAGAACACATTACAAATGATCTTTTGGAAGATTGCTTGTTGATTGCCTTGGACTAGCCTTGAAGACTCTGATTTGCACCAGCAAATCGCTCCAAATTGCCCAAGAAATCGATAGCCAAATCTCTCTCCACGAGTTACTTTTATAACCTACATTTGAGCTAGATTTTGCCTATCAGTCGATCGATCGAGACCATCAGTCGACTTCTCCTGTAGTCGTTGTCTCACAATGGCTCGAGCCACGTTGGATAAGTTCTAATGGATAGACCATCAGTCGACTGGTCATGCCCATCAGTCGACTGATCTAGCCATCACTCGACTGTCAAACCCTAATAGTCGACTCGAAAACTTTTTGTATCTAAAAACTCGACCATCAGTCGACTAATAACCATATCGGTCGAGTGCTCAGGCCATCAGTCGACTGCCCTAATGCTGGCAGTCGACTGCTAGGCCTTTTCTTGGAGTCGAACACCAGTCGACTTACATCAGTCGACTGCCCATAATATCAGTCGACTGATAACCTCATCCATGAGATTTTAACACCAAGTATGAGACCCTCATACTTGCTAGACCACGCTTAGCCTAGACCTAAGCCTTCTAGTCACCTCCGTCAGCCTCACGCCTATCGGATCCCTCCAAGTCATCCATGACTTGTTCATCCATATGCTAGCCTTCAGGTGCTTCCATCAGCTATTGTCATGCTAATATGGTATACACCGCCAAGGCACATTGGGCTTACACTGCCAAGACTCCCGCTTGGACTTTACGTTGCCAACCATTGGACTTATGCAGCCAAGAATCCACCCTTGGACTTTACGCCGTAAATATTACCCCTTGGACTTCCCTTGCCTACTTATGTTGGACTATCCATTTGCCAAAACTCAAACTTGGACTTTCCATTTGCCAAGACATAAACTTAGACTTTCCCTTGCTAAGACCCATACTTGGACTTTCCATGCCAAGTACCCATGACTTGGACTTCTCCATCATATGGTTAACCTCATGTCAACCATATAGTTAAACAATGGTCAAACCATCGTCAAACATCAAAATACCCCTCAAGTCAAACTCGAGCCCGGTCAATCATGACCCGAGTCGATTGCACCATCAATCTCCCCATACCATTGTCAAACATCAAAACACTACTCATGTCCATCTCGAGTCTGGTCAATCATGACTTGGGTCGATTGCATGAACAAATGAGTCATTGACGACTCAGAGGGACCCTGAGGGGTTGAGGGTGATGGAAGTGGCGAGAAGACTTATGTCCAGGCTAAGGGTTGTCGATCAAGTATGAGGGGATCATACTTAGGCTAAACCTCGTGTTTGAGATTTATTAATCGATTGAGGTTATGGACTAGTTGACTGGCTGAGTTCACGGCACTTTGGAGCCTAGTTTGACTCAAGAAGTCGACTGGTCGAGGTGCCAATTGAGGCTTGACTTCATGATTGTGGCTCTGGCAATCAACTGCTAGTTGTGAGCAGTCGACTAGACTTTATCAGTCCATTGTAAGGGTTTCACAGTCGACTAGAATTAAGTTGCCAGAGCATAGAAGTTTGGTAGTCGACTACTTGCTTAGAGAAGTCAACTAGCGCATATAGCAGTCGGCTGCTAGGTGAGGGTAGTCAATTGATGGGCATTAATCTGACATAGATTAAGTCATTGTGAGGCAATGGTACAGTGTCCAGTCGACTGCTAGGTAAGAGAAGTCAACTTGAAGGCAAAAATCAGACCGAGTTGTAGCTTTATAAGGAGCTCGAGAGGGAGGAGATGGATGCCAATTTTTGGTGATCTTGAAGGCGAATTGTTGTTGCGTTCCAGACCATCCAAGTTCGTCCAAAGCAACCAAAATGCAAGTAATAAATAGCGCAATCTTGTAAAGTGTTTGCACTTCTAGTTTTCATTTGCTTATTGTATTTGCTTGTATCTTGTTATTTTTTATTGTAAACATCTTATAAGAGGTTTGTCCGTCTCCGGTGTCATATTGAGAAGGAGAAGTTTGTTAGTGGTGGTGTACATTACTAGAGCTCACTCTAGAGATTGACTGTGGAGTAGGAACTAGGATTCCGAACCACCTTAAATCGCTATTATATTTATGCTTGTTATTGTCTTGTTGTGCATTTCTATTATTATATATTCCTTTATGCATTAACAAGTTTTGTAGATGAGCACTCAATCGATCAAATCGAAGTGTGGAACTGAAAATTGCTATTCAACTCCCTCTAGTGCGATAACTGATCCCCAACAAGTGGTATCAGAGCCCAATGCGCTTAGAAGAACAAATCACCTTGATTACCAATAAGTGGTATCAGAGTGAGGACGCTCTTCAAGGATTAACATCGGAGGGATCAAGCACTAATGGTTGAAGAGAAGATATGGAGTTGCCAAATGATGGACTTGGACAAGACATCAACACTCCACCGCATTATGGACTCTACGGATTCATAGGCTTCGACCAATGGAAGGAAAGAATGGAGAATTTCCTTATGATGAGCATAGAAGATTGGTTCATCTTGGTGGATGGGTTCGAACCTCCACGAGGTCCGAAGGGTGGATTCCTCAAGAGGAAGAGATGGACCGAGGAGCAATGTCAAGACTTCATGATAAATGAAATGGTAACCAAAACTCTAATTAATGTAATTCTTCATGATTTGTTGTGTAAGTTAGAGAAATTCGAGGATGCAAAGGATTTATGGAGTAAGCTAGCAACGCTTCATGAAAAGTCCTCACCGACCCATGAAGTAGAGGAGGTGTCCAAGGAGGAAGAATCAAGTTCATCCTCTCATGAAAGTATAGAATCGGAGGTTGAGAGGTGCTCAACATCCTAGGAAGAGGAGGTCTTGGAAGTCTCCACTTCTAGAATTAAGGGGGAGCATAGGTCTTTAACACAGAGCAATAACAAGAAGAAACATCTACCTTTATACAAAATGAACAAATTCAAGACTCTTCTCTAGGTAACTCAAATGCAATCTCTAAAATTAAAAAGTATATAACTTGCTTTGAGTGTAGGTAACAAGGGCACTACAAGAGTAAATGCCCAAAAAGAGTCCAGAATGCTCAATCGACACCAAAGGCGAATGAGAAGGCTAAGGTAGATGATGCCCCAATTCGGAAAAGTAAGGAGCACATATTGTTTTTCAAGTGCCAATAAAGGGGTCATTATAAAAATCAATGTCCTATGGGGACGAACTCTAGGAAGGACAAAGGAGGAGCTTAACTTGTAGGGGGAGCTAAGGCAAACCCCAATGTATCATTTAATAATGCTCTTTCTTTATGTAAGGATAAAAAACATGCTAGGAAAAATTTTAATGCACTTGAAATTGTCCATGACACAAAGCATGCTAAACATAAATATTATTGCTTAGGTGCTAAACATATTAATTTTTCTAAGAACAATTCTAGAACTATACCACCTAAGGATAGGAAGGCAGGGAACAACAACCTAGGCATTAACTTTAAGAAGGGTAGACATATGCCTAAAAAGAAACGAAATGCCCAAAAGAAAAATGAAACATAAAAAATTTGGAAATTAGAGTTATAAATGATGATTTATAGTCTATGCTTGAGAAAATGGAAAGGACCCTTAGGAAGATGCAAAATTCAATTATTGGGGGCTAATGGGCAAACCTTAGGTGTTCGGAGGCAAGAACTATCCAGGGATAGGAAAGGCTTGGGTCACAAGCCTAATGATGGGAGGGGAAACTTCGCTTCCCCTTTTGACTTAGTCACTTGTTCATGACGATCCCTTCTACGTCTCCGGATAAAAAATAATTATCCTTGACAAGAGGGATTGCCCAAGCAACCTTGTCATTATCGTGCTATTCGTTTAGAGTAGTCACTTGAACAAACTTTTTGTTCAAGCGACCAACCTCTATTCCACGAATAGCCGCGGAATAGACGATGTACGGATCGCCGGATTTTGTGTTTATGTTCGGGGTCCAAGTATATTTAGCCACAAAATAGAATATATATCATGCATATAATTGAAAAACAAATATAAACATATAACAAATGAAAATAGAGAATCGATATACCTCTCGATCTTCTATTGTATGACCTTCCTTCTTTCGGACATCGTGTGGGACACGATTTTCCAAAAGGAGAAGCTCCTAGATCACCAATCTTCCTTCCTTGCTTGTTCTGAGCAAGAGGAAGAATAGAAACAAGACTTTTCTCCTTCCTTTAGCCAACCAACAAGCAACAAGGAAGTTACTTGCCGCCGACCAACAAGGAGAAGGAGATAGAATGGTTGTCGGCCAAGAGCTTCAAGGGAGGACCCTAAGCCTTGGTTCCACCAGCCAAGGAGAAGAGGAGAGCTAGGTTTGGATGCCAGCCAAGAGGGGAGAGGGGCTGTATGGACGCCGGCCACCAATGGAGAAGAAGAAGAGAAGGAAAGTATTTCCTTATTTGGTGCCGCCGAGCTCCAAACCCTAGCTCCTTTCTCTTGCCGCCAACTCCTAACATCCTTGCTTCCCTTGATTGATCTCCACGCCAACCCTAAAGGCTCCTTTTATAGAATTTAGGGATAAGTCTTGTTTTAATCTCCACCATTGGTTATAGGGATCTAATCTCAACCGTCGGATCTAGAGATTTAATCTCAACCGTCGGATCTAGAAATTTAATCTCTACCTTTGGATCTAGAGTTTTGTTTCTATCCATTGGATCTAAAGTTTTGTTTATATCCATTGGATCTAAGCTTCATGAGGTATTAATAGGCTACAATAGGGACCTTGAGGAGGAGTTGGATCTTGGCCATCCAATGGATCAAGCCCATATAAAGTTTGATCCATTAATGATAATCCAATCCACTAAAGGATTATCATTGATCTACCTCACCAACCCCCATAAGTTAATATGAGCTCCATATATTATATGTACATTTTCTCCCCGTTTTTAAGATCTCGAATGTCTGTCGATTAATTAATTTACTGACCATTAATCAATTAACATTTTCATCATGCCAGACCAAGTCCACCTGCAGGGTTTACATGATGAACCTTATGAGCTCCTTAAGGGGACATCATCATCCTAATATATAGGACATGGTTTCCTCCTATAATCAATGACACACCATATAAATAATATCATTTCCCAACTTACCGAGCCTATCGATTTAATCTATAAATCTCGCCCATTGGTAAAATCAAAGAAATGACTGCTAAGTATATGTGCCCGTTATTATATCGGGATTAAGAGTATGTACAATATAATATCTGAGGTTCGATTCAATTATGTAGTCAGTAATAAATCGAATCACCTCTAAGTCGGTCCTGCTCAATACACACAAAGTGTACTAGTGTGATTCTATGGTCAAGACAAACCAATACCAAATCACACTACAACCATACCAATGGTTTGTGCAAAGCCATCTCGGTTGTGAGCCTATACTTATACTTTACAAGGAGTCGATAACATGATCTCCCGTGTGACACCACACACCATGTTATCTACAATGTAATGTATTAGACAATATGCATAACCATAAAAATATGCAAACAATGATCATGTGATTCTTATTTCAAAATAAAGATGATAATACAAAAGATAGACTTTTCAGTATACATCCCAACAATCTCCCACTTGTACTAAAAGACTATGCTGTCCTTAAATTGCCATACATCTGATCCCCATTCCCTCCACACGTCTATTAAAAGTTCTCACCGGAAGGGCCTTAGTGAAAGGATCTGTCAGGTTATCCTCCGATGCAATCTTGGCCACAACAACTTCTCCTCTCTTTACAATTTCTTGTATTAGGTGGTACTTACACTCTATGTGTTTACTAGCCTTATGGGATCGTGGTTCCTTCGAGTTTGCAACTGCACCACTATTATCACAATAAATTGTGATAGTTCTGGGCAAACTAGGAATCACATCCAAGTCCATCAGGAAGATCCTGAGCCACACAACTTCTTTGGCCGCCTCAGAGGATGCCACATACTCAGCTTCCATTGTGGAGTCCACCACGCATTTCTGCTTGACACTCCTCCATACAATGGCACCACATCCCAAAGTAAACACAAAACCTGAGGTAGACTTACTATTATCCCTATCAGATTGGAAGTCAAAATCCGTGTAACCCACAGGGAGTAATTGGTCTGCCTGGTAAACTAGCATATAATCCCTAGTCCTTGTCAAGTACTTCAATATATGCTTTACCGCAGTCCAATGTCCCTGTCCTGGATTACTCTGATATCTACTGACCATGCCCACGACATAACAGATATCTGGTCTCGTACATAGCATCGCATACATGAGGCTTCCTACCGCCGAACCATAAGGAACCGCCTTCATTTCCTCTATCTCCTCAGATATTCTAGGACACATCTCCTTAGATAAAGGAACTCCATGCTTGAAAGGTAGAAAACCCTTCTTGGAGTTCTGCAAGCTAAAATGATCCATAATCATGTCGATGTATGAAGCTTGGGATAAGTACAACATCCTTTTCCTGCGATCCCTTATAACCTTGATCCCAAGGATGTGTCCCACCTCTCCCAAGTCCTTCATATCAAAATGTTTGGACAACCATACCCTTACGTCCGATAACACCTTGATATTGTTGTCAATCAACAAAATGTCATCTACGTATAGTACAAGAAATACCACTATGCTTCCGTCACATCTCTTGTATACACAAGACTCAACCGGACTTTGAATAAATCCATAAGACTAGATTACCTCATCAAAGCGGATGTTCCAAGACCTCGAAGCTTGCTTCAATCCATAAATGGACCGATTAAGCTTACAAACAAGATGCTCTTTACCTTTAGCAATGAATCCCTCTGATTTCTTCATATAGATGTTTTCCTCAAGACTTCCATTAAGAAAAGTTGTCTTGACATCCATCTACCACACCTCATAATCCATATGAGCTGCTATGCATAAGAGAATCCGGATAGACTTAAGCATGGCTACCGGCGAAAAGGTCTCCTCATAATCGATACCCTATTTCTGAGTATATGCCTTCACAACAAGCCTTGCATTGAAGGTCTCAACTTCCCGTCTATTCCTCTCTTTATTTTGTAGATCCACTTGTATCCAATGGTTTTTACACCATCAGGTGCTTTTACTAGCTCCCAGACATGATTTGAATCGATAGATTCCATCTAAGCATTCATTGCACTTTGCCAAGATACTGCATATTTATCTTGGATTGCCTCGTCATATGTCTCGGAATCAGGTTCATGTTCGCCAGGGACTAAATTAGAAGATTCTCCCAAGAACATGAATCTATTAGGCTATCTAACTATTGGGATTTTCTGAGCCACAAAAACAGCTTTTTGCATTGCGGAAACCTCGGAAGCCCCGACCACGGATCCGTGCGAAGTATAAAATATAAAACTAACATGTATGTGTCTAATACCTTTAGATCTACTCTAGATCTACATGATAAGAAGTTACCGTTGAAGCGATGCCCTTCGCAAATCCCGCTCGTCCAAAAGCTTCGCAGAAACTCAAGAGCGTCAAGTGCACACTCCTCTATTGGTATCCACACAAGCAATAGGTGGAGAAAACACACCCTTGAGTGTGCTAGCACCCTATGGATGGTTCGGCCAAAGAGAGGGATGGGAGAGCAAGCTTGAGAGGAAGATGATCCAAGGAAGAAGATGAAGTTGTGTAACTCACACAAATAATTCTCATCTAATGAGAATAGTGGACAGCCACTTTTCTTAGGGGGGTTACATGCATGCATGTAACTCCTCCAAGAGCCTCTTGGTCTCCCTCATGAGGTGGCACCACTGCTTAGTCAATGATGATGTGGAGCATCATCATTGGCCGGCCATGCCAATTCATCATCATGACATGACATTTGTCAAGTCAAACTTGACCTTTCATCTTCCCTCTCAAGTCAAGTCAAACTTGACCTCTTATCTCCCATGGTTGATCAAATCCAACCATTTGATTTAAGTATTCATTAATTTAAATTGATTTGATGAATCAAATCTAAATTAGACTCATTCAACACTTGAATCAAATTGAGTCCAACTCAATTAGTCTAGTTTGGATTACTCTTAATCCAATTTGGTTCATCCAATGAACCCAATCCTCATGGTTCATCATATGAACCTAATCTCCATCTAATTGCCCTTAGTGTGTGACCCTATAGGTTCTTGTAACATTGGCAATGTCCCTAAACCGATTTAGGAACATAAGCAATGAGCGGTATCTAGGAACACAACATTGCTACCCAAGTTACAAGAATGTTGAGCTCCAACATCACCTTTGTGACTACTAATTGTGACTCTCACAATATGTAACAATGTCCCTCTATCCTTGACATCTAGATTGACCAATCGAGACATAGACCTTGTCAACCTCGGTACAATCTATATCTTGAACTCCAAGTAGACTCACTCTAATCAAATGAGCTCAATATCTCATATTGACTCATTTGGGCATGGCCATGCACTTCGTGGTCTCACTCTATCAAGAATATCGATGTCACCCCTGTCATATATGAGGGATAGATCCCATCTACATCACTCACATCCCTCCGCATAATTTGTTACATACCCAGTAATCGCCTTTATAGTCCACCCATTTACGGGTGACGTTTGACGAAGCCAAAGTATGCAACTCCTTATGTAGGGAACCATGGTGACTTCAAGTCTAAGGACTAATAGTCATACTAATAGTCACATGAGAAAGTATATGACACTCATATAACGATCCATGATACTTTCTCATGGCGGGTCATTCAGTATACATTCTCTGTCAACTTGATATCTCATATCCATGACTTGTGAGATCAAGTCATCGTGTTGACCTATATGTTAGTCTCTACGCATTAACATTGTTCCTAAATGTTAATACTTGATTAGGAATGATTAAAAGTAGTGTTCCCTATATCATCTCGTAATCGATTCAACCAATCGATTGATATAGATAAGAACCTACTACTCAAGGATATTATTATATTTAGTTATTTGGCACCAATACAAGTAAATATAATAACCATGCCTTTATAAATAGGAATATGATACAATAAAGTCCATACAACAATCATTACATGATTGACTCTAGGGCTTTCACTAACAATCTCCCACTAGCACTAGTGCCAATCACCGTAGTATCTAACACCCAATGACCTAGTGTGACCATCATGCTTTTTCTGTGCTAAAGCCTTGGTCAAGGGATCTGCGATGTTAGCCTCTGTTGGGTACTCTGCAAATCTTCACATCTCTTTTATCGAGAATCTCTCGAATGAGATGGAAGCACCGATATATTCGGCCTCTGTTGTGGAATGAGCAACTGTATCCTGCTTGGAACTCTTCCAACTCACAGCGCCACCATTCAAGCAAAACACGAACCTTGATTGCGATCTATAATCATCCTGGTCAGTTTGGAAGCTGGCATCATTGTAACCCTTTATAGCTAGCTCCTCATCGCCTCCAAATATCAAGAAATATTTTTTAGTCCTCAAGTACTTAAGAATATTCTTGACTTCTATCTAGTGACGCTCACCTGGATCTGACTGGTATCTACTCGTCATGCTCAAAGCATACGAGACATCAGGACGAGTACACAGCATGACGTACATGATAGATCCTATAGCAGATGCGTAAGGGATCTTATCCATGCAGTCTCTCTCTTCTCTAGAAGAGGGACTTTGAGTCTTCGAAAGACTCACACCATGTGACATCGGCAGAAGTCCCTTCTTGGAATTCTGCATGGAAAACCGTAGTAATACCATGTCAATGTATGTACTTTGACTTAGGCCAAGCAATCTCTTAGATCTATCTCTATAGATCTTGATGCCTAGAATACAGGCTGCTTCACCTAAGTCCTTCATTGAGAAGCACGTCCCCAGCCAAGTCTTCACAGACTGTAGCGAAGGGATGTCATTCCAAATGAGTAGTATGTCATCCACATACAATACAAGGAAGACAACTGTGTTCCCATTAACCCTCTTGTAGACACAGGGTTCATCTTCATTCTTGATGAAACCAAACTGTTTGATCACATCATCGAATCGATGATTCCAGCTTTGAGAGGCTTGCTTTAGCCCATAAATGGACCTTTGCAGCTTGCATACCTTCCCAGTATGCTGTGGATCTTCAAAACCCTCAGGTTGTGTCATGTACACATCCTCGAGTAAGTTTCCATTCAGAAATGCAGTTTTGACATCCATATGTCAAATCTCATAATCATGGTATGCTGCAATAGCAAGCAAGATCCGAATGGACTTAAACATCGCCACTAGAGAAAAGGTTTCATCATAGTCAATACCATAAATTTGCTTGAAACCTTTAACCACCAATCAGCCCTTATAGGTATGCGTAAGTCCATCCATGTCAATCTTTCTCCTAAAGACCCACTTACACCCAATGGGTTTGACCCATTCAGGTGGATCGACCAAATTCCATACTTGGTTGGTGTACATGGATTCCATCTCGGACCTTATGACCTCTAGCCATTTCTCAGAATCTGGGCTCATCATAGCTTCATGATAGGAGGTAGGCTCATTCTTAATAAGCATAATGTCATCATGGTCAGACAAGAGAAATGAATATCTCTCAGGCTGACGACGTACCCTATCAGACCTGCGAAGAAGTAGGTCTACATGAACAGGTGGTTGTTCCACAACTCTTTGTTCAACAATCTCATCACCCACAACACTTTGTGGTTCCTGTTCAACCTCCATTAAGGCCTCAGTGTTATGGTCCTTATCTTGAATTTCTTTAAGATCGAACGTACTCCGACTAGTTTTTCTAGAAACAAAATCCCTTTCTAGAAAAACCCTAGTCTTTACTACAAACACTTTGTGCTGACTGGGAATGTAGAAGTAATATTCCTTTGTATCCTTGGGATATCCAATAAAATAGCACCTATCGTATTTGGGTCCCAATTTGTCTGAGACTTGACGTCGAACGTAAGTCTCACAACCCCAAATCCTCATGAAAGATATCTTGGGATTTCTCTGTCCATATCGTATATGGTGTCTTTAACACAGCCTTGGATGGTACACGGTTAAGGGTAAAGGCTGCTGTGTCTAGAGCATATCCCCAAAAGGATATAGGAAGATCTGTGTGACTCATCATAGATCGTACCATATCTAATAGGGTATGATTCCTTCTTTCGGATACACCATTCCACTGTGGTGTTCCAGGAGGAGTGAGTTGGGATAGAATCCCACACTCAGCTAGATAGTCACGAAACTCATGGCTAAGGTATTCACCACCTGGATCTGATCGAAGTATCTCAATACTCTTGCCAAGCTGGTTTTGTACTTCATTCTTGAATTCTTTGAACTTTTCAAAGGATTCTAATTTATGTGTCATAAGATACACATAACCATATCTACTGAAGTCATCAGTAAATGTAATGAAGTACCTGTAACCACCTCTAGAAGCAACATTGAAAGGGCCACATACATCACTATGTATAAGTCCTAACAAATCAGTTGCTCTTTCGCTGTGTCCACTAAAGGGAGTCTTGGTCATCTTGCCTAAAAGGCAAGACTCGCATGTCTCATATGATTCAAAATCAAATGTGTCTAGCAACCCATTCTTATGGAGCTGAGATAAGCGACTCTCATTTATGTGACCTAAACGACAATGTCAGAGATAGGTTTGGTTAAACTCATTTGACTTAAACCTTTTAGTACTTATGTTATAGATAGGGCTCTCTAAGTCTAGAAAGTAGAGTCCGTTCATTAGAGGTGCACTACAATAGAACATATCATTTAAATAAACTGAACAACATTTGTTCTTTATTATAAATGTAAATCCTTTCTTGTCCAAACAAGAAATCGGGCACATAATAACATTCATCTAATTCTAGTACAAGCCCAGAGGGTAGAGATAGATCATAAGTTCCTACAACAACAACAGCAACTCTTGCTCCATTGCCTACTCGTAGGTCCACCTCGCCCTTTGTCAATGCTTTGCTATTTCTCAATGCCTGCACATTTGTACAAATGTGAGATGGACATCCGGTATCTAATACCCATGATGAAGAAATAGATAGATTGACTTCTATAACATTTATACCTAAAGTAGAAGTCTCACTTCTCTTCTTCTTAAGATCTTCCAGGTATGCCTTGCAGTTACGCTTCCAGTGTCCAGCTTCCTTGCAGTGGAAGTAAGCCCCTTCCTTGGCCACCCCTCCTTTGGGTTTAAGTTCTTTGCCTTTGCCCTTGGCTTGGGACTTTCCCTTACCTTAAGGCTTGCCCTTGCCTTTCTTCTTTTGCACCATCAAAATGGTGTCAGATTTTCCCTTCTTAAGGTTAAGCTCAGCAGTTCTCAACATGTTGAGCATCTCAGGCAGTGACTTATCAATTTCATTCATGTTATAATTCATGACAAATTGATTGTAGGCTTGTGGCAAAGATTGTAAGATCAGGTCAGTGGCCAGCTCTTGGCCAAGTGGGAATCCCAGCCTTTGTAGGTTTTCTATATACCCAATCATCTTGAGTACAATGGACCTACGGGAGTCCCATCTTGCATTTTGGACCCAACCAATGCCTTAGAGACTTCATATCTCTCGTGCCTTGCTTGTCCTTGATATAGTTGACGAAGATGTTCAACCATATCATAAGCATTCATGAACTCGTGTTGCTTCTGAAGCTCAGATTTCATGGTCGCGAGCATTAGACATGACACATCTAATGCATCATCTTGATGCTTCTTGTAAGCATCTTTGTCATCTCGCGAGGCAGTGGAAGGAGGTGCCTCCGGAATGGGTTGCTCCAGGACGTACAACTTCCTTTCTTGGGTGAGAACAATTCTCAGGTTCCTGTACCAGTCCAGGAAATTTGCTCCATTGAGCTAGTCCTTCTCAAGGACAGAATGCAGAGAGAGAGTGTTCTTGTTTGTCGACATAGTAATCTACAACATACAATGCAGAGAATTAATATCATATTCCTTTTATCATTTAATTAGGTCTTTAATCAAATGATGCTCCCACTGAATTATAGGAATTTTGTAGAATTGAGTTATAAATGTGGTCAAACCACATTACTAGATTCATACAAACTAGCTATAATTCTTGCGGGACAAGATCCACATCATACTAAGCCTTGAGTTAGCTTTGGCTAAATCACCCAAGACTTAGTACAATCGGTGGGTAACACATTACCGATTACATCTCTATGCAACTCTTGTTTATAGGATCAAGACCCACATATACAAAAGGCCTTGAGTTAGCTTTGGCTAAATCACCCAAGATTTAGTGAAAATGCGATCTTATCCTATCTTACCAACGATTGGAATATGCCTATAGTTCTACTCGATCCAATTGAGTTAACTAGTTTTACTCAATCTAATTGAGCTTACTCTAACCCAAGCCGTGATAGGCGGGACAAAGATTGTCCCTCCACACCCTACCAAGATAATATGCGTTGCTCTGCTTTGGCAGATTCAACAACTACAAATGATCGAGGTAGTGATGAGTATCAAGGACCTGGTAGGCATTTACGAGTTGATTCGATTAAGATCTAATCTAATCGTAATGTGTATCATATACAGATTAAGGCCTTTATTATCCTATATTAGCATGCATCACATACATACATACATTATTCTAGCATGCATCATATACATAAAAGCATTATTCTACTAGCATGCATCTCATATATATATATATATATATATATCAACATATATATTTATATATATATATAATCAACTGTGATGTGGTCATGACCCTACTACGATCTTCTCAAGCCAATGAGAAGATCGGATGGTCAACCTAGGGCCAGCGGCTTCTCCAAACACTTCCTTTGACCGCCATGTGTCGTCGGCACCCTTCTCGTAACTTCGTCTACAAGTGGACTTTCCACCGCTCCATTTTGTACATTACAAATATGAAACTCGAGTTACATTCGAGTCTAAAACTATTTACAACTAGAATTTCAAATGAAGAGGTATGATGCGTAGGTTGCATACACTATACAACACGCACAACCACAAAAACGGCACGCAGGCCGTATTATGAATTACAATACATTGAGTCCAATCACATTGGGTTCTTGGGCCATGACCATCACAGAATTATACATAATTCTAAATTATGTATTTTACAGAAAATTTCTATAATTTTTCCTATTTTGTTTTTCAATTTTATGAGTCACCTCTCCGTAACGATCCCGCTAAGCGGTTTTTGGGCGTGATCGCGTGACAAGGCCCCTTTCGGGGATAGGGGCTGCGCCCATACACACAAAATAAACTTTGTGAGTGTCCCTACTATGATCCTACAGTGACTTAAGTCACTGTCCCAAAAATCTAAAGAGATAACACACCGTTTCGGAGAGTTTTTCTCGATGGGTGAAGCCTACAAGTGTCCCAACACTCGTTGCTTCAACCCTTCGAGAAAAATACCCAAAAATTCTATAAAAATAGGAAATTCACAGAAACATAAAAATCTGTAATTTTTTTAGATCTAATATAAAAACTACAAAACCGAAATACATACATGCTTCGCACATGGCTCTGATACCATTGTTGGGATTTTTTGAGTCGCAAAAACCACTTTTTGCGTTGCGGAAACCTCGAAAGCCCCGACCACGGATCCGTGCGAAGTATAAAATATAAAACTAACATGTATGTGTCTAATACCTTTAGATCTACTCTAAATCTACATGATAAGAAGTTAACCTTGAAGCGATGCCCTTCGCAAATCCCGCTCGTCCAAAAGCTTCGCCGGAACTCAAGAGCATCAAGTGCACCCTCCTCTATTGGTATCCACACAAGCAATTGGTGGAGAAAACACACCCTTGAGTGTGCTAGCACCCTATGGATGGTTCATCCAAAAAGAGGAATGGGAGAGCAAGCTTGAGAGGAAGATGATCCAAGGAAGAAGATGATCCAAGGAAGAAGATGAAGTTGTGTAACTCACACAAATAATTCTCATCTAATGAGAATAGTGGCCGACAACTTTTCTTAGGGGGGTTACATGGATGCATGTAACTCCTCCAAGAGCTAATGGCTCTTGGTCTCCCTCATGAGGTTGCACCACATGCTAAGTCAATGATGATGTGGAGCATCATCATTGGCCGACCATGTCAAGTCATCATAATGACATGACATTTGGTCAAGTCAAACTTGACCTTTCATCTTCCCTCTCAAGTCAAGTCAAACTTGACCTCTTATCTCCCATGGTTGATCAAATCCAACCATTTGATTCAAGTCAATTTAATTTAATGAATCTTTATTCATTAATTTAAATTGATTTGATGAATCAAATCTAAATTAGACTCATTAAACACTTGAATCAAATTGAGTCCAACTCAATTAGTCTAATTTGGATTACTCTTAATCCAATTTGGTTCATCCCATGAACCCAATCCTCATGGTTCATCATATGAATCTAATCTCCATCTAATTGCCCTTAGTGTGTGACCCTATAGGTTCTTGTAATGTTGGCAATGTCCCTAAACCGATTTAGGAACATAAACAATGAGCTGTATCTAGCAACACATCATTGCTACGCAAGTTACAAGAATGTTGAGCTCCATCATCACCTTTGTGACTACTAATTGTGACTCTCACAATATGTGACAATTCCCCTCTATCCTTGACATCTAGATTGACCAATCGAGGCATAGACCGTGTCATCCTCGGTATAATCTATATCTTGAACTCCAAGTAGACTCACTCTAATCAAATGAGCTCAATATCTCATTTGACTCATTTGGGCATGGCCATGCACTTCGTGGTCTCACTCTATCAAGAATATCGATGTCGCCCCCGTCATATAAGAGGGATAGATCTCATCTACATCACTCACATCCCTCCACATAATTTGTTACATACCCAGTAATCGCCTTTATAGTCCACCCATTTACGGGTGACGTTTAACGAAGCAAAAGTATGCAACTCCTTATGTAGGGAACCATGGTGACTTCAGGTATAAGGACTAATAGTCATACTAATAGCCACATGAGAAAGTATATAACACTCATATAACGATCCATGATACTTTCTCATGGTGGGTCATTCAGTATACATTCTCCAATGCATACCCATGTGTCAACTTGATATCTCATATCCATGACTTGTGAGATCAAGTCATCGTGTTGGCCTACATGCTAGTATCTACGCATTAACATTGTCCCTGAATGTTAATACTTGACTAGGAATTATTAAGAGTAGTGTTCTCTATATCATCTCCTAATCGATTCAACCAATCGATTGATATAGATAAGAACCTACTACTCAAGGACATTATTATATTTAGTTATTTGGCACCAATACAAGTAAATATAATAACCATGCCTTTATAAATAGGAATATGATACAATAAAGTCCATACAACAATCATCACATGATTGACTCTAGGGCTTTCACTAACACTAACAACCCTCCCACTATGACGAGGTATCACCTATGTATCCTCTGTGACACGCGGTGCAGTGACTTGTGGTATATCCTCTTGTACCAGTGGTACTGAAGAATTGACTTTCCCTTTTATTTCCTCCATAACAATCTTACTCATGGGCTTGTGGTTCATCACATAGTCTTCCTCTAGAAATCTGGTGTTCGTGCTAACGATCACCTTCTGATCTCTAGTACTATAAAACAAACCACCTTTCATTCCTCTAGGATAGCCAACGAACATGCGTACTTCTGTACGACGTTCCAACTTACCAGCATCCGCCTTCAGCACATGTGTTGGACTCCCCCATATCCGAATATTTCTTAAACTAGGCTTTCGCCCAATCCACAATTCTGTGGGAGTAGAAGGCACTGATTTAGATGGAACCAAGTTAAGAATGTACACCACTGTATCCAGAGCGTATCCGAAGAACGAATCTGGCAACTCAAGATAACTCATCATCGATCTAACCATCTCCATAAGAGTCCTATTCCTTCTCTCTGCTACACCATTCTGCTGGGGTATGCCAGGTGCAGACAATTGGGATTGAATCTCAGCCTATGATAAGTAATTCCTAAACTCTCCCAAGAGGTACTCACCACCACGTTCAGATCGTAGTGTCTTGATAGTTTTACCTTGACGTTTCTCCACATCAGACTTGAATTCTTTGAACTTGTTAAAGATCCGAGCCGAGACTAAAATCTATTTTAATTTACATCCATAGATCCTATACTCCACGAGGGAGTGTACATGAAATCTAGATCAAAAGTAAACTAAAATAAAAAGAGTGGCTAAACAATGCCGTATCTAATTTACAAAAATTAAATACTAGCCTCGTCAACCCCGAGGATTCAACAAAATACACACATACAATCACATACACACATATGGCCATAATAGTCGGATCTTATGCCTGCAACCAAAGAGTTAAACTACGCATATCCTAAACACACAAAACCGGAAACCTTGGCTCTGATACCAATTGAAGGTTTTGCCCGGAAGCTCTGATACCAATTGAAGGGTTTTGCTTATCGAGTCCGTGAGGGGAAACTTCGCTTCCCACTTCACCTCGGTCGTTTGTTCATGGCGATCCCATCGATGTCCCCAGATTAAAAATTTAATCCTAGACACAAGGGATTGCCCAAACAAGCAAGTCATCATCATGCTATTCGTTTAGAGAGGTCACTTGAACAAACTCGTTGTTCAAGCAACCAACCTCTATTCTATGAGTAGCCGCGGAATAGACGATGTCCGGATCGCCGGATTTTGTATTTATGATCGGGATCCAAGTATTATTTAGCCATATATAGATTTATATCATGCTCATAATTGAAAAACAAATACAAACATGTAACATATAAAAATTAGAGAATAGATATACCTCTCGATCTTCTAATGTATGACCTTCCTCCTTTCGGACGTCGTGTGGGCGACGATCTACCAAAAGTCGAAGCTTCTAGATCGCAAATCTTCCTTACTTGCTCTTCCAAAGAAAAAGGAAGAATAGAAACAAGGTTTTTCTCCTCCCTAAAACCAACCAACAAGGAACAAAAACAATCCTTGCCGTCGGCCAACAAAGAGAGGGAGATGATGATGGAAACTAACCAAGACACCAAGGGAGACCCCTAAGTCTTGTTTCCACTACTCAAGGAGAAGAGAAGAGAGCCTTTGGGTGCCGGCCAAGTGCTGGAAAGGGGATGGAAAAGGAGCTGGACGCCGGCTAATGGAGAAGGAAGAAGAAAGGAAAAACTTCCTTATTTAGTGCCGCCCAAGCCTCCAAAACCCTAAGCCTCCAAACCATAATCCTATCTCAACTAGGATTCCTCTCTTGCCTCCCAAACCCTAGCTCTCCTTGGAATCATCTCCACGCCAACCCATCATGCCCTTTTATAGAGTTAGGGATAAACCTCCAAATAATCTCCACCATTGGTTCTAGGGATTTAATCTCAACCGTCGGATCTAGAGATTTAATCTCAACCGTCGGATCTAAAGATTTAATCTCTACCTTTGGATCTAGAGTTTTGTTTCTATCCATTGGATCTAAACTTCATGAGGTGTTAATAGGCTACATTAGGGACCATGAGGAGGAGTTGGGTCTTGGGCACCCATGGATCAAGCCCACATAAAGTCCGATCCACTAATGATAATCCAATCCACTAAAGGATCATCATCGATCTACCTCACCAACCCCAATATGATAATATAGGCTCCATCTATTATTTGTTCATTTTCTCCCCGTGTTTAAGATCTCGAATGTTCGTTGATTAATTAATTTACTGACCATTAATTAATCAACATCTAACTCCTTGAGTAGTATCACTCAACCTTTTCATCATACCGGACCAAGTCCACCTGTAGGGTTTACATGATGAACCTTATGAGCTCCTCAAGGGGACATCATCATCCTAATATATAGGATACGGTTTCCTCCTATAATCAACGACACACCATATAAATAATATCATCTCCCAACTTACCAAGCCTATCGATTTAACCTATAAATATTGCCCATTGGTAAATCAAAAAGATGACTACTAAGTATATGTGCCCGTTATTATATCGAGATTAAGAGCATGTACAAAATAATATCTAAGGTCCGATTCGATTATGTAGTCAGCAATAAATCAAATCACCTCTAAGTCGGTCCTGCTCAATACACACAAAGTGCACTAGTGCAATTCCAATCTTTCGGACGTCGTGTGGGCGACGATCTACCAAAAGTTGAAGCTCCTAGATCACCAATCTTTCTTCCTTGCTCGTTCCAAGAAAGAGGAAGAATAGAAACAAGACTTTGCTCCTTCCTTTAGCCAACCAACAAGCAACAAGGAAGTTACTTGCCGCCGACCAACAAGGAGAAGGAGATAGAATGGTTGCTGGCCAAGAGCTTCAAGGGAGGACCCTAAGCCTTGGTTCCACCGTCCAAGGAGAAGAGGAGAGCTAGGTTTGGATGCTGGCCAAGAGGGGAGAGGGGCTGTATGGACGCCGACCACCAATGGAGAAGAAGAAGAGAAAGAACCACTCAACCTTTTCATCATGCCGAACCAAGTCCACCTGCAGGGTTTACATGATGAACCTTATGAGCTCCTCAAGGGGACATCATCATCCTAATATATAGGATACGGTTTCCTCCTATAATACACGGTACACCATATAAATAATATCATTTCCCAACTTACCGAGCCTATGGATTTAATCTATAAATCTCTCCCATTGGTAAATCAAAGAAATGGCTACTAAGTATATGTGCTCATTATTATATCGGGATTAAGAGTATGTACAATATAATATCTGAGGTCCGATTCGATTATGTAGTCAGCAATAAATCGAATCACCTCTAAGTCGGTCCTGCTCAATACACACAAAGTGTACTAGTGCGATTCTATGGTCAAGACAAACCAATACCAAATCACACTACAACCATACCAATGGTTTGTCCAAAGTCATCTCGGTTGTGAGCCTATACTTATACTTTACAAGGAGCCGATAACATGATCTCCCATGTGACACCACACACAATGTTATCTATAATGTAATGTATTAGACAATATGCATAACCATAAAAATATGCAAACAATGATCATGTGATTCTTATTTCAAAATAAAGATGTTCATACAAAAGATAAACTTTTTAGTATACATCCCAACACCTAAGTCCAAGGTAAATAAGCCTACCTACCATAATGTTATATTTAATTATGGAACAATTCCTAGGTCTAGGAAACTCAAGATAACTAGAGAAGTCATCCCTAAGGCTAATCTTGACAAGTGTCTAGTGGCTAAGGTTTCAAAGAAACCTAGGAAAGTCACTAGCAAGATTACAAGGGGAGTTACCCCTAGAGTTAACCTTGAGAAGACCCAAATGACCAAGTCTTCAAAGCCTAGGAGGGTAGCTATGGAAGTTATCCATAGTGAGTACTTATAAAACCCAAGGAGATCCAATAGGTATTGGGTTCCTAGGAGTGTAATTCCATCACGCTAGATGGGTTTAGTTTGTGTCAACCTTGAATGGATAGGGAGTTAATCTAACCGTGGTAATGGTGGCACTTTAGGGAATTTTCAAAATATTTTAATACTTTGAAAATTAAATTAAAAATATAACCTTAAAAATTTTAGGATGTGTCAATAAAATTTGAGAAGTTTGAAAAGTCAATCAAAATTGGCACAATATAGGTTAGAGTCAATAGTGTGCCATTTTAGATTTTTGGCACACTTGTGAAATTTATTTATTATGGAAAAATGGGTTTTAATCCTAGTAAATGACAATTAATCTTGAAATCTAGGTATTCTTATACCTTTATATCTTATTAGTCATGCTTTATTTGTCATATGTCATGTCATGACATTATGTTTCATCTTAATTATTTACAATGTCATGATAGGTTTTTGGTTAATTCTTTCAAGCTTATGTTTTGGTTTAATTTTTAATGTTATGACATCATGATTATTGGGAAATATTTTAAATTATTTACATTTTTATGCCACGATCATATTCATGCATTTAGGATAATTAAAATGAAATTAAAGACAATGACATGATTTGAAGTCCCATAACGGAATCAAATAGAGTTGCCTAGATAAAATGCATAACCCTTAGATTAGGAAAAAACAAAACTCACATCTCACAAAGACCATAAGAAAGACATGTATGTGGATTGATACATCTTAGGCACATGTGAGATGTTAGAAAAATGAGTTAAGTTCAAGGTGCATAAATGTTGTATCTAGATGAACTCAAACTCATAATATGGCATTAAGAAATCATGAGGAAAGCTAATGTACAACTCAAGTACGTCTAGCCCATAGTCCATGGTTCAATATAAGGTTTTAAAAATATTTTAAAATAATTTTAAAAAACCTTTGTGAAGTCTATCTTTTCATAGTAATCACCATTGAGAAAATGTTCACAAAGTTAGGCAAAACATTGAAGTTTTCAATGCTTTTGAACTTTGTAACGTCTTAACTTAATCGATATTTTATCATGAATTTTTTTTCACCCATTGTATCTTATGATAGTAATGTACATATGAATTTTTAATATTTTTTAAAATATGCATAATTACTTATCATTTTCTAAAATTCGATTGAAAACTCTGATTTTTGGAAAATCAAAGTCCAATCGACTAGTAGTGATGTAGTCGACTAATTTCTATTTCAATCAACTAGAATGTCTGATTTTGGATGAACAAGATTTGTTTAGTGATGCACACGATCACAACCCCAAATAGTCGATTGAGACTGCTAAGGACTTGAAGTGTGCGCTTGCGCTCAATGCCCACAAGTCTATGGTTGTCGTCAAGTAATAAATTATGTATCGATCACACACGAACTGTGATTTTGATTACCAGTGTCTAGTGAACGTACATTATTTTGAGTGAATCGCTTCCTGAGTTAAGGTGACAAGCTGTGAGTAGACTCTAGTACAGTGTTACTTAGAGAAAGAGAAAAGGGGTTGCTCAAGGGTTGGTTAAGGGATTCTAGGATTTCAGTTTAACTTGTGCATTACCGAACATGCTATTATGTTTGTGTTCCTAGGTTCTCTAATTGCAATCTTTCAGAAGGATCATCGTATGTAATCCCGATGAACTTTTTCTTCTAACGGGAATTGCCTATTCCTAACATAGTTTCCCTTTCGGATCGTTAAAGCTCAGGGAGTTCTATCTTTGGGAAACCCCCTGTCACTGGGGTCCCATAACCCTTCTAAAGTTGATTTCCCTTACTTTGGGTCTTCTGCTGGAATAGATTAGTATAGTTTTAAGATGTCCTATAGGTCCCCATGAACAGGTGAACCATATTTCATGTCCTACTCTTTAACGACCTATCTTCTAAGATTTTGGGAGGTAGGATGGTTGGGAGATCCCTCCTTGATTCTCCTATGTTTCAAAATAGAGGCTTTTGCTCTCTCTATATAGACTAAGCCGGTAGGAATAGAATCCAAGATTTCAAGTATCATTAAACCTAAATATCATAAACTACAAATATAGTCAAGGAAAATAAACATACATTTGAAGTAGCATGTCCAACTTGCACAAGTTATTCCCTAGCCCTATAATTGAAAAATTTACTCCATAGATACAAAAAGACTTGCACAAAACATTCTATCCTCAAGCATTACAATACTAATAAAAGAGTAAATGGTAAAAATTGTTGGGGAATTGATCGTCGTTAGAGGGGGGGTGAATATCATTTCATACGCCGATGATGGATAATGATTGCGTGCTTGCTATAATGTCGTTAGCGCAGTAGAATATAGAATAATAAAAATAAAACACGACACAAGTACACAATACACAATGATATAACGTGGTTCGGAATCTTAAGATTCCTACTCCATGAATTGGGCTCGAATGAGCCCTAGCGATGCAAACAACACCACTAAGCAATAATATTCCTTCTCGACAACAAGTTAGAGGCGGAGAAACCTCTTACAATGATTACAATAGTAATGCAAAGTAAATACAAGCAAGTACACTAAAATGCAAGTAAAGAAAACTTTACAATGAGCTTTTGATTACTTAATCTTTGATTGCTTGAGAAGAGTCTTGAAGGACTGGATTGCAATAGGAAATCCCCTCCAAATCGCCTCAAGGAACCTTAGCCAAATCCTCCTCCATGAGCTCCTTTTAAAGCTTCACCTCGGGCTGGATTTCGCCTAGCAGTCGACTGCTCCTGTAGCCATTGTAATATAATGACTTAATCCACGTTGGATAAGTTCCAACGGATGCACTGGAAGTCGACCGCCATAACCTAACAGTCGACTGCCAAGGTCGTAGTTGTCAGTGAAAGCCCTAGAGCCAATCATGTGATGATTTTTGTATGGACTTTGTTGTATCATATTCCTATTTATAAAGGCATGGTTATTATATTTACTTGTATTGGTGCCAAATAACTAAGTATAATAACATCCTTGAGTAGAATGTTCTTATCTATATTAATCGATTGGTTGAATTGATAATGAGATGATATAGAGAACAATACTCTTAATCATTCCTAGTCAAGTATTAACATTCAGGGACAATGTTAATGCAAAGAGACTAGCATGTAGGTCAACTCGATGACTTGATCTCACAAGTCATGGATATGTGATATCAAGTTGACACATGGGTATGCATTGGAGAATGTATACTGAATGACCCGCCATGAGAAAGTATCTTGGATCGTTATATGAGTGTCATATACTTTCTCATGTGACTATTAGTATGACAATTAGTCCTTGGACTTGAATTCACCATGGTTCCCTACATAAGGAGTTGCATACTTTGGCTTTGTCAAACGTCACCCATAAATGGGTAGACTATAAAGCCGATTACTGGATATGTAACAAATTATGCGGAGGGATGTGAGTGATATAGATGGAATCTATCCCTCCTATATGACGGGAGTGACATCATTATTCTTGATAGAGTGAGATCACTAGTGCATGACCATGCCCAAATGAGTCAATATGAGATATTGAGCTCATTTGATTAGAGTGAGTCTACTTGGAGTTTAAGATATAGATTGTACCGAGGATGACATGGTCTATGCCTCAATTGGTCAATCTAAATGTCAAGGGTAGAGGGACATTGTCACATAGTGTGAGAGTCACAAAGGTGATGTTGGATCTCAACATTCTTGTAACTTGGGTATCAATGATGTGTTGTTAGATACCGCTCAGTGCTTATGTTCCTAAATCGGTTTAGGAGCATTTCCAACGTTACAAGAACCTATAGAGTCACACACAAAGGGAAATTAGATGGAGATTAGGTTGATATGATTAACCATGAGGGTTAGGTTCATGGGATGAACATAATTGGATTAAGAGTAATCCGGACTAATTGAGTTGGACTCAAATTGATTCAAGTGTTGAATGAGTCTAATTTAGATTTGATTCATTGAGTCAATTTAAACTATTGAATTGAGATTCATTAAATCAAATTGACTTGAATCAAATCATTGGATTTGATCAACCATGGGAGATAAGATGTCAAGTTTGACCTGACTTGAGAGGGAAGATGAATGATCAATTTTGACTTGACCAATTGTCATGTCATGGTGACTTGTCATAGGGCCAGCCAATGATGATGCTCCACATCATCATGGACACATCATGTGGTGCCACCTCATGAGGGAGACCAAGAGCCATTGGCTCTTGGAGTTACATGCATGCATGTAACCCCCTTATAGTGGGTTATGAAAGTGTGAAGTTAAGTTGTGTAACTTCATCTTCTTCCTCCTCTTCTTCCCTCAAGCTCTCTCTTCCTCATCTTGCCGTGACCCTCTAAGGGGTGCTAGTACACTCTAGGTTGCTTTTATCCACCTATTTTCTGTGTGGATACCAATAGAGGAGTGTACACTTGACACTCTCGAGTTTCGGCAAGCCGTTTGGACGAGTGGGATAAGCGAAGGACGTCATATCAAGGGTAAAACTCTTAACATGTAGATATAGAGTAGATCTAAGGTTTTTAAACACATACATGTAGTTTTGTTTATCTTCGCACATATCCGTGGCCAACTTCTAGGGTTTCCGCAATGCAAAAATCGGTTTTTGCAGCTCGGATAGTCCAACAGTGGTATTAGAGCCACATGCAAAGCATGTATGTTGTTTAGTTTTGTAGTTTTTGTATTAGATATAAAAAATTACAGGTCTGTTAGTTTCTATAAATTTCCTATTTTTATATATTTTTGGGTATTTTTCTCGAATAGTTGAAGCAACAAGTGTTGGGACACTTGTAGGCTTCAACCACCGAGAAAAACTCTCCGAAACGGTGAATTATCGCTTTAGGTTTTTGGGATAGCAACTTAAGTCACTATAAGATAAAGATGGGACACTCGCAAGGTTGATTTTATGAGTAGGGGCGCTGCCCCTAACCCTGAAAGGGGCATTGTCCCGCGATCGCGCCTGAAAATCGCTTAGCGGGACCATTACAGAGATGTGACTCATAAAATTGAAAAAAAAGGAAAAATTATAGAAATTTCAGTAAAATAAATAATTTAGAATTATGTATAATACTGTGATGGTCATGGCCTAAGAACCCCAATGTGATTGGATAAATGTGTTGTAATTCATAATACGGCTTGCACGCCATTTTTGTATTGTACATGTTGTATAATGTATGCGACCAGCACGTTGTGCCTCTCTTTTTAATATTCTAGTTATAAATAGTTTTAGACTCGAAAGTAACTCGAGTTTCATATTTGTAATGTACAAAAATGGAGCGGTGGAAGGTCCACTGGTAAACGGAGTTACGAGGAGGGTGTCGCCGACACATGGCGGTCAAAGGAGGCGCTTGGAGAAGCCGCTAACCCTAGGTTGACCATCTGATCTTCTCATTGGCATAAGAAGATCGTAGTATGGTAATGACCTCATCACAATTTATATATATATATATATATATATATATATATATATATATATATTGTTTTTGCTTGTATGTATGTGATGCATTCTAGTAAATTTTGCTTGTATGTATATGATGCATGCTAGGATATTGTGCTTGTATGTATATGATGCATGCTAGTATATTTTGCTTGTATGTATGTGATGCATGCTAGTGTAGGGTAATAAAGGCCTTAATGCGTATATGATACACATTTACGATTAGATTAGATCTTAATCGAATCAACTCGAAAATGCATACCAAGTTTTGATACCCATCTCTACCTCGATCATTTGTTATTGTTGAATCTGTCAAAGCAGAGCAACGCATATTATCTTGGTAGGGTGTGGAGGGACAATCTTGATCCTGCCTATCACAGCTTGAGTGAGAATAAGTTCAATTAGATTGAGTAAAACTATAGGCATATTCCAACCGTTAGAAAGATAAGATAAGATCGCATTTACACTAAATCTTGGGCGATTTAGCCAAAGCTAACTCAAGGTCTTTTGTAAATGTGGATCTTGGTCCTATAAATAAGAGTTGCATAGAGATGTAATTGGTAATTTGTTACCTACTGATCATACTAAGTCTTGGGCGATTTATCCAAAGCTAACTCAAGGCATAGTATGATGTGGATCTTGTCCCGCGAGAATTATAGCTAGTTTGTTTGAATCTAGTAATGTGGGTTTACTACATCCATGACTCGATTCTACAAAAGTCCTATAATTCAGGTGGATCATCATTTGATTAAAGGCCTAATTAAATGATAAATGGAATATGATATTACTTTTTTGCATTGTGTATGTTGTAGATTACTATGTCGACAAACACGAACACTCTCTTCTTGCGTTCTGTCCTTGAGAAGGACAAGATCAATGGAGCTAATTTCCTGGACTGGTATAGGAATCTGAGAATCGTTCTCACCCAAGAAAGAAAACTGTACATCTTGGAGCAGCCCATTCCGGAGGCACCTCTTGCCACTGCCTCGCGAGCTGACCCATTTATCATTTAATGGGTTTACTACATCCATGACTCGATTCTACAAAAGTCCTATAATTCAGGTGGATCATCATTTGATTAAAGGCCTAATTAAATGATAAATGGAATATGATATTACTTTTTTGCATTGTGTATGTTGTAGATTACTATGTCGACAAACACGAACACTCTCTTCTTGCGTTCTGTCCTTGAGAAGGACAAGATCAATGGAGCTAATTTCCTGGACTGGTATAGGAATCTGAGAATCGTTCTCACCCAAGAAAGAAAACTGTACATCTTGGAGCAGCCCATTCCGGAGGCACCTCTTGCCACTGCCTCGCGAGCTGACCGAGATGCTTACAAGAAGCATCAAGATAATTCATTAGATGTGTCATGCCTCATGCCCATGACCATGAACTCTAAGCTTCAGAAGCAACACGAGTTCATGAATGCTTTTGATATGGTTGAATATCTTCATCAAATGTATCAAGGACAAGCAAGGCACGAGAGATATGAGATCTCTAAGGCACTGTTTCAGTCCAAGATGCAAGATGGGACTCCCGTAGGTCCATATGTACTCAAGATGATTGGGTACATAGAGAACCTATAGAGGTTGGGATTCCCACATGGCCAAGAGCTGGCCACTGACTTGATCTTGCAATCTTTGCGACAAAGCTTCAATCAATTTGTCATGAATTACAACATGAATGAAATTAATAAGCCACTGCCTGAGATGCTTAGCATGTTGAGAACTACTGAGCTCACCCTTAAGAAGGAAAAACCTGACTCCATTTTGATGGTGCAAATGAAGAAAGCCAAGGGCAAGCCTAAAGGTAAGGGAAGTCCCAAGCCAAGGGCAAAGGCAAGGCACTAAAACCGAAAGGAGGGGTGGCCAAAGAAGGGACTTGCTTCCACTGTAAGGAAGCTGGACACTAGAAGTGTAACCGTAAAACATACTTGGAAGATCTTAAGAAATAGAGAAGTGAGATTTCTACTTCAGGTATAAATGTTATAGAAGTCAATCTATCTATTTCTTCATCATGGGTATTAGATATCGGATGTGCATCTAACATTTGTACCAATGTGCAGGCGCTGAGAAATAGCAGGGCATTGACGAAGGGCGAGGTGGACCTATGAGTAGACAATGGAGAAAGGGTTGCTGCTGTTGCTGTAGGAACTTATTTTCTATCTCTACCCTTTGTGGTTGTACTAGAACAAGATGAATGTTGTTATGTGCCTGCTTTGACTAAGAACATAATTTCTGTTTCTTGTTTGGACAAGAAAGGCTTTTCATTTATAATAAAGAACAAATATGGTTTAGTTTATTTAAATGATATGTTCTATTGTAGTGCACCTCTAATGAATGGGCTCTACATTATAGACTTAGAGAGCCTCATCTATAACATAAGTACCAAAAGGTTCAAGTCAAATGAGTTGAACCAAACCTATCTCTGGCATTGTCGCTTAGGTCACATAAATGAGAGTCGCTTATCCCATCTCCATAAGGATGGGCTGCTGGACTCATTTGATTTTGAATTATATGAGACTTGCGAGTCTTGCCTTTTAAGCAAGATGACCAAGACTCCCTTTAGTGGACACAGTGAGAGAGCAATAGACTTGTTAGGACTTATACATAGTGATGTATGCGACCCTTTCAATGTTGCTGCTAGAGGTGGTTACAGGTACTTCATTACATTTACTAATGACTTCAGAATATATGGCTGTGTATCTGATGACACATAAGTCAGAATCCTTTGAAAAGTTCAAATAATTCAAAAATGAAGTACAAAAACAGCTTGGCAAGAGTATTAAGATACTTTAATCAGATCGAGGTGGTGAATACCTTAGCCATGAGTTTCATGACTATCTTGCTGAGTGTAGGATTCTATCACAACTCATTCCTCCTAGAACACCACAGTGGAATGGTGTATCCGAAAGGAGGAATCATACCCTATTAGATATGGTACGATCTATGATGAGTCACACAGATCTTCCTATATCCTTTTGGGGATATGCTCTAGACACAGCAGTCTTCACACTTAACCGTGTACCATCGAAGGCTATGATAAAGACACCATATACGATATGGATAGGGAGAAATCCTAAGATGTCTTTCATGAGGATTTGGGGTTGTGAGGCTTATATTCGACGTCAAGTCTCAATCAAACTGGGACCCAAATCCGATAAGTGCTATTTTGTTGGATATCCCAAGGAAACGAAGGGATATCACTTCTACATTCCCAGTCAACACAAAGTGTTTGTGGCAAAGACTGGGGTATTTCTAGAAAGGGACTTTTTTTCTAGAAAAACTAGTGGGAGTACATTCGATCTTGATGAAATTCAATATAAGGACCATATCACTGAGGCCTTGATGGAGGTTGAACAGGAACCACAAAGTGTTGTGGGTGATGACATTGTTGCATAAAGAGTTATGGAACAACAACCTGTTTAGGTAGACCTACCTCTTCGCAGGACTGA
Source organism: Wurfbainia villosa (assembly GCA_025175895.1). NCBI lineage: Eukaryota > Viridiplantae > Streptophyta > Magnoliopsida > Zingiberales > Zingiberaceae > Wurfbainia > Wurfbainia villosa. The sequence continues at coordinate 34,554,065 of CM045995.1, forward strand.
TAGGGTACGTCGTCAGCCTGAGAGATACTCATTTCTCTTGTTTGACCATGATGACGTTAAGCTCATTGAGAATGAGACTACCTCCTATCAGGAAGCTGTGATGAGCCCAAATTTTGAGAAATGGCTAGAGACCATGAGATTCGAGATGGAATCCATGTACACCAACCAAGTATGGACATTGGTTGATCCACTTGAAGACGTCAAACCCATTGGGTGTAAGTGGGTCTTTAAGAGAAAGACTGACATGGATGGACTTACGTATACCTATAAGGGCCGATTGGTGGCTAAAGGTTTCAAGCAAATTCATGGTATTGACTATGATGAAACATTTTCTCCAGTGGCGATGTTTAAGTCCATTCGGAACATGCTTGCTATTGCAGCATTCCACGATTATGAGATCTGGCAGATGGATGTCAAAATCATATTTCTAAATGGAAACTTGCTTGAGGATGTGTACATGACACAAGCTAAGAGTTTGTAGATCCACAGCATACTGGGAAAGTATGCAAGCTGCAAAGGTCCATTTATTGGCTAAAGCAAGCTTCTCATAGCTTGAATCTTCAATTCGATGATGCGATCAAACAGTTTGGTTTCATCAAGAATGAAGATGAACCCTGTGTCTACAAGAGGGTTAATGGAAACACAGTTGTCTTCCACGTATTGTATGGTGATGACATACTACTCATTGGGAATGATATCCCTTTGTTATAGTCTGTGAAGACTTGGTTGGGGACGTGCTTCTCAATGAAGGACTTAGGTGAAGTAGCATGTATTCTAGGCATCAAGATCTATAAAGATAGATCTATGAGATTGCTTGGCCTAAGTCAGAGTACATATATTGATACGGTATTACTATAGTTTTCCATGCAGAATTCCAAGAAGGGACTTTTGCTGATGTCACATGGTGTGAGTCTTTCAAAGACTCAAAGTCCCTCTTCGAGAGAGGAGAGAGACCGCATGGATAAGATCTCTTATGCATCGACCATAGTATTTATCATGTACGCCATGCTATGTACTCGTCGTGATGTCTCGTATTCTTTGAGCATGACGAGTAGATACCAGTCAAATCAAGGTGAGCGTCACTGGATAGCAGTCAAGAATATTCTTAAGTACTTGAGAAGGACTAAAGAATATTTCTTGATATTTGGAGGCGATGAGGAGCTAGCTTTAAAGGGTTACAGCGATGTCGGCTTCCAAACTGACCAGGATGATTATAGATCACAGCCATGGTTCGTGTTTTGCTTGAATGGTGGCACTGTGAGCCTGGAAGTGTTCGAAGCAGGACACAGTTATTGATTCTACAACAGAGGCCGAGTATATCGCTGCATCAGAGGCAGCAAAGGAGGCAGTTTGGATCTGCAAGTTCATTACTGAGCTTGGGGTGGTTCCTAGCATAGTAGATCCTATAGAGCTCTATTGTGACAATAATGGAGCGATTGTGCAGGCTAAGGAACCTCGCTCACACCAGCGGACCAAACACATACTATGACGCTTCCATCTCATTTGAGAGATTATCGATAGAGAAGATGTGAAGATTTGCAGAGTACCCATACAGGCTAACATCACAGATCCCTTGACCAAGGCTTTGGAACAGAAAAAGCATGATGGTCACACTAGATGGTTCCTCATCTTCTAGCTCCGGCATGGAAGATGACCTAATCTCCTCCCCCTCAATCCTAGAGGTGGAGACTTCATCATGTTCTACCTCTTCTTCCACCAATTTAGAAGTTGACTCCCTCTCAACTTCCGACTCTGCACTTTATTGTGAGGAAGAGCTTTCTTCTTCTTGTGTAGGTTTGGAATTTTCGTGAAGCATTGCCAATTTTCTCCATGATACTTGGCATCTTGAAATTCACCTATCTTGGGCAATAACTCGTTAGGTATTAAATCATCTACCATATTGATTACCTTGTCATTTGTTTCAGATTTTTGTAGTTGATCTTGAGTCCATCTCTTCTTCTTGAGATATCCTCCCTTTGGCCCTCTTTGCAATTTAAAGCCTTCCATCAAGGCGGACCATAGCTCAATGCCCATCATCATCATGAAGTTCTCCATTCGTGTCCTCCATTGCTCAAAACCTTCTTATCCATAGAAGGTGTATGGAATTGGGGTTTTGATGTCCCATCCAAATTATTCTTCAAATTTCATCTTGTTCCTCTAGCGGTGCTCCTTTAGTTGTTAAAGCTTGAAGAGCGGCCTTGCTCTGATACAAATTATTGGAACGTTAATGACCGCTAGAGGGGGGGGGGTGAATAGCATTTCATTGTACGACGATGGATTCGATCATATTCATTTCTACAAAACATATTAGCGCAGCGGAAATATGAAACACAATAGAACTATGAAGACGAATACACAATCACACAAAATATGCAAGCGATGTAACATGGTTCAGAACCTTAGGGTTCCCACTCCACGGATTGAGCTCAAAAGAGCTCTAGCGATACGAACAACAACACTAATCAAAATACTCCTTCTCGACAACAAGTCAGAGGCGGAGAAACCTCGTACAAGTGATTACAATAGCAATACAAATAAACAACCGTATACAAGTAAATATAACAAAAGAATGTAAAGAACACATTACAAATGATCTTTTGGAAGCTTGCTTGTTGATTGCCTTGGACTAGCCTTGAAGACTCTGATTTGCACCAGCAAATTGCTCCAAATCGCCCAAGAAATCGATAGCCAAATCCCTCTCCACGAGCTACTTTTATAACATGCATTTGAGCTAGATTTTTCTTAGCAGTCAACCGATCTAGACCATCAATTAACTGCTCCTATAGTCATTGTATCACAATGACTCGAGGCATGTTGGATAAGTTCTAATGGATAGACCATCAGTCGACTGATCATGCCCATCAGTCGACTGATCTAGCTATCACTCGACTGTCAAACCCTAATAGTCGACTCGAAAACTTTCTCTATCTGAAAACTCGACCATCAGTCAACTAATAACCATATCGGTCGACTGCTCAGGTCATCAGTTGACTGCCCCAATGCTGGCAGTCGACTGCTAGGCCTTTTCTTGCAGTCGAACACCAGTCGACTTACATCAATTGACTGCCCATAATATCACTCTACTGATAACCTCATCCATGAGATTTTAACACCAAGTATGAGGCCCTCATACTTGCTAGACCACCCTTAGCCTAGACCTAAGCCTTCTAGTCACCTCCGTCAGCCTCACGCCTATCAGATCGCTCCAAGTCATCCATGACTTTTTCATCCATATGCTAGCCTTCAGATGCTTCCATCAGCTATTGTCATGCTAATGTGCTATACACTGCCAAGGCACATTGGGCTTACGCTGCCAAGACTCCTGCTTGGATTTTACGCCGCTAACCATTGGACTTATACAACCAAGAATCCACCCTTGGACTTTACGCCGTAAATATTACCCCTTGGAATTCCCTTGCCAACCCATGTTGTACTATCCATTTGCTAAGACTCAAACTTGGACTTTCCATTTGCCAAGACTCAAACTTGGACTTTCCCTTGCCAAGACCCATACTTGGACTTTCCATGCCAAGTACCCATGACTTGGACTTCTCCATCATATGGTCAACCCCATGTCAACGATATAGTCAAACAATGGGCAAACCATCGTCAAACATCAAAATACCCCTCAAGTCAAACTCGAGCCTGGTCAATCATGACCCAGGTCGATTGCACCATCAATCTCCCCAAACCATTATCAAACATCAAAACACTACTCAAGTCCATCTCGAGTCTGGTCAATCATGACTTGGGTCGATTGCACGAACAAATGAGTCATTGAGGACTCAGAGGGACCCTGAGGGGGTGAGGGTGATGGAAGTTGCGAGAAGGCTTATGTCTAGGCTAAGGGTTGTTGATCAAGTATGAGGGCTTCATACTTGGACGAAACCTCGTTTTTGAGATTTACCAGTCGATTGAGGTTATGGACTAGTTGACTGGCTGAGTTCATGGCACTTTGGAGCCTAGTTTGACTCAAGAAGTCGACTGGTCGAGGAGCCAATTGAGGTTTGACTTCACGATTGTGGCTCTGGCAATTGACTGCTAGTTGTGAGCAGTCGACTGGACTTTATCAGTCAATTGTAAGGGTTTCACAGTTAATTAGAATTAAGTTGCCAGAGGATAGAAGTTTTGGTAGTCTACTGCTTGCATAGAGAAGGCAACTGGCGCATATAGCAGTCGACTACTAGGTGAGGGTAGTCAATTGATGGACATTAATCTGACATAGATTAAGTCATTGTGAGGCAATGGTACAGTGTCCAGTCGACTGCTAGGGAAGAGAAGTCAACTTGAAGGCAAAAATCAAACCGAGTTGTAGCTTTATAAGGAGCTCGAGAGGGAGGAGATGGATGCCAATTTTTGGTGATCTTGAAGGCAAATTGTTGTTGCATTCCAGACCTTCCAAGTTCGTCAAAAGCAACCAAAATGCAAGTAATAAATAGAGCAAACTTGTAAAGTGTTTGCACTTCTAGTTTTCATTTGATTATTGTATTTGCTTGTATCTTGTTATTTTTTGTTATAAACATCTTATAAGATGTTTATCCATCTCTGGTGTCATATCAAGAAGGAGAAGTTTGTTAGTGGTGGTGTACATTACTAGAGCTCACTCTAGAGATTGACTGTGGAGTAGGAACTAGGGTTCCAAACCACGTTAAATGGCTATTATGTTTATGCTTGAGATTGACTTGTTGTGCATTTCTATTATTATATATTCTGCTATGCATTAACAAGTTTTGTAGACAAGCACTAAATCGATCAAATAGAAGTGTGAAACTGAAAATTGCTATTCAACTCCCTCTAGCACGATAACTGATCCCCAACAAGTGGTATTAGAGCCCGATGCGCTTAGAAGAACAAATCACCCTGATTACCAATAAGTGGTATCAGAGTGAGGACGCTCTTCAAGGATTAACATCCGAGGGAGCAAGCACTAATGGTTGAAGAGAAGATATGGAGTTGCCAAATGATGAACTTGGACAAGACATCAACACTCCACCGCATTATGGACTCTATGGATTCAGAGGCTTCGACCAATGGAAGGAAAGAATAGAGAATTTCCTCGTGATGAGCATAGAAGATTGGTTCATCTTGGTGGATGGGTTCAAACTTCCACGAGGTCCGAAGGGTGGATTCCTCAAGAGGAAGAGATGGACTGAGGAGCAATGTCAAGACTTCACAATAAATGAAAGGGTAACCAAAACTCTAATTAATGTAACTCCTCATGATTTGTTGTGTAAGATAGAGAAATTTGAGGATGCAAAGGATTTATGGAGTAAGCTAGCAACGCTTCATGAAAAGTCCTCACCGACCCATGAAGTAGAGGAGGAGTCCAAGGAGGAAGAATCAAGTTCATCCTCTCAAGAAAGTATAGAATCGGAGGTTGAGAGGTGCTCAACATCCTAGGAAGTGGAGGTCTTGGAAGTCTCCACTTCTAGAATTAAGGGGGAGCATAGGTCTTTAACACCGAGCAATAACAAGAAGAAACATTTACCTTTATAAAAAATGAACAAATTCAAGACTCTTCTCTAGGTAACTCAAATTCAATCTCTAAAATTAAAAAACATATAACTTGCTTTGAGTGTAGGTAACAAGGGCACTACAAGAGTAAATGCCCAAAAAGAGTCCAGAATGCTCAATCGACACCAAAGGCAAATGAGAAGGCCAAGGTAGCCGATGCCCCAATTTGGAAAAGCAAGGAGCACATATTGTTCTTCAAGTGCCAATAAAGGGGTCATTATAAAAATCAATGTCCTAGGGGGACGAACTCTAGGAAGGATAAAGGAAGAGCTTCACTTGTAGGGGGGAGCTAAGGCAAACCCCAAGGTATCATTTAATAATACTCTTTTTTTATGTAACATTAAAAAACATGCTAGGAATAATTTTAATGCACTTGAAATTGTCCATGACACAAAGCACGCTAAGCATAAATATTATTGCTTAGGTGCTAAACATGTTAATTTTCCTAAGAACAATTCTAGAACTATACCACCTAAGGATAGGAAGGCAGGGACCAACAACCTTGGCACTAACTTTAAGAAGGGTAGACATATGCCTAAAAAGAAACAGAATGCCCAAAAGAAAAATGAAAAATCAAAAATTTTGAAATTAGAGTTATAAAATGATGCTTTAAGGTATATGCTTGAGAAAATGGAAAGGACCCTTAGGAAGATGAAAAATTCAATTATTGGGGGCTAATGGGCAAACCTTTGGTGTTTGGAGGCAAGAACTATCCAGGGATAGGAAAGGCTTGGGTCACAAGCCTAAGTCCAAGGTAAATAAGCCTACCTACCATAATGTTATATTTAATTATGGAACTATTCCTAGGTCTAGGAAAGTCAAGGTAACTAGAGAAGTCATCCCTAAGACTAATCTTGATGAGTGTCTAGTGGCTAAGATTTCAAAGAAATCTAGGAAAGCCACTAGCAAGGTTACAAGGGGAGTTACCCCTAGAGTTAACCTTGAGAAGACCCAAATGACCTAAGCTTCAAAGCCTAGGAGGGTAGCTAGGGAAGTTATCCATAGTGAGTATTTATAAAACCCAAGGTGCTCCAATAGGTATTGGGTTCCTAGGAGTGTAATTCCATCACGCTAGATGGGTTTAGTTTGTGTCAACCTTGAATGGATAGGGAGTTAATCTAACCATGGTAATGGTGGCACTTTAGGGAATTTTCAAAATATTTTAATACTTTGAAAATTAAATTAAAAATATATCCTAAAAGATTTTAGGATGTGTCAATAAAATTTGAGAAGTTTGAAAAGTCAATCACAATTGACACAATATAGGTTAGAGTCAATGGTGTGCCATTTTGGATTTTTGGCACACTTGCGAAATTGATTTATTATAGAAAAATGGGATTTAATCCTAGTAAATGACAGTTAATCTTGAAATCTAGGTATTCTTATACCTTTATATCTTATTAGTAATTCTTTATTTTTCATATGTCATGTCATGACATCATGCTTCATATTAATTATTTACAATGTCATGATAGTTTTTAGGTTAATTCTTTCATGCTTATGTTTAGGTTTAATTTTTAATGCTATGACATCATGATTATTGGGAAATATTTTAAATTATGCACATTTTTATGCCATTATCATATTCATGCATTTAGGATAATTAAAATGAAATTAAGGATAATGACATGATTTGAAGTCCCATGATAACGGAATCAAATAGAGTTGCCTAGATAAAATGCATAACACTTAGATTAGGAAAAAACAAAACACACATCTCACAAAGACCATAAGAAAGACATGTATGTGGATTGATACACCTTAGGCACATGTGAGATGTTAGAAAAACGAGTTAAGTTCAAGGTGCATAAATGTTGTATCTAGATGAACTCAAACTCATAATATGGCATTAAGGAATCATGAGGAAAGCTAATGTACAACTCAAGTACGTCTAGCCCATAGTCCATGGTTCAATATAAGGTTTTAAAAATATTTTAAAATAATTTTGAACAACCTTCGTGAAGTCTTTATTTTGATAGTAATCACCATTGAGAATATTTTCACAAAGTTAGGCAAAACATTGAAGTTTTAAATGCTTTTGAACTTTGTGACCTCTTAACTTAATCAGTATTTTATCATGATTTTTTTTTCACCCATTGTATCTTATGTTAGTAATGTACATATGAATTTTTAATATTTTTTAAAATATGCATAATTACTTATCATTTTCTGAAATTCGATTGAAAACTCTGATTTTTGGAAAATCAGAGTCCAATCGACTAGTAGTGATGTAGTCGACTAATTTCTATTTCAATCAACTAGCATGTCTGATTTTGGCTAAACAAGAATTGTTTAGTGATGCACACGATCACAACCCCAAATAGTTGACCAAGACTGCTGAGGACTTGAAGTGTGCGCTTGCGCTCAATGCCCACAAGTCCATGGTTGTCGTCAAGTAATAAATTATGTATCGATCACACACGAACTGTGATTTTGATTACTAGTGTCTAGTGAACGTACATTATTCGGAGTGAATCGCTTCCTGAGTTAAGGTGACAGGCTGTGAGTAGACTCTAGTACGGTGTTACTTAGAGAAAGAGAAAAGGGGTTGCTCAAGGGTTGGTTAAGGGATTCTAGGATTTCAGTTTAACTTGTGCATTACCGAACATGTTATTATGTTTGTGTTCCTAGGTTCTCTAATTGCAATCTTTCAGGAGGATCATCGTATGTAATCCCGATGAACTTTCTCTTCTACCGGGAATTGCCTATTCCTAACATAGTTTCCCTTTCGGATCATCAAAGCTCAGGGATTTGCTATCTTTGGGAAACCCCCTGTCACTGGGGTTCCATAACTCTTCTAAAGTTGGTTTCTCTTACTTTGGGCCTTCTGCTGGAATAGATTAGTAGAGGTTTAAGATGTCCTATAGGTCCCCATGAATAGGTGAACCATATTTCATGTCCTACTCTTTCACGACCTATCTCTTAAGATTTTGGGAGGTCGGATGGTTGGGAGATCCCTCTTTGATTCTCCTATGTTTCAAAATAGAGGCTTTTGCTCTCTCTATATAGACTAATCCGGTAGGAATAGAATCCAAGATTTCAAGTATCATCAAACCTAAATATCATAAACTACAAATATAGTCAAGGAAAATAAACATACATTTGAAGCAGCATGTCCAACTTGCACAAGTTGCTCCCTAGCCCTATAATTGAGAAATTTACTCCATAGATACAAAAAGACATGCACAAAACATTGTATCCTCAAGCATTACAATACTAATAAAAGGGTAAACAGTAAAAATTATTAGTGAATTGATCGTCGCTAGAGGGGGGGGGGGTGAATAGAATTTCATACGTCGATGATGGACAATGATTGCGTGCTTGTATAATGTCATTAGTGTAGCGGAATATAGATTAATAAAAATAAAACATGACACAAGCATACAATACACAATGATATAATGTTGTTCGGAACTTTAAGGTTCCTACTCCACAAATTGGGCTCGAATGAGCCCTAGCGATGCAAACAACACCACTAAGCAATAATATTCCTTCTGTTGGTGCAGGGGCACTAGATAATCAAACCTGTGTTTTGATTATGGCAAAGACACAAAGTTAAGTTTACATCGTTTTCTCACAAGCTATATCGAGTGTGCAAAAAAGTGATAAAGCTAGAGCTGAAGGCTAGCGACACCCGGAGAAAGCCGCGGTGATCGGGCGACACTCGAGTGACTTCGGAGGGAGCTGAAGGAATCGAGTGGAACGCTGGAAGCGAGAGCTACAAGGTAAGTATCGAGGTAAGCTCGTGTGAGTGAGAGATGGTAAGGTCGTGTCCTCTTTACGGGGACGACCATAGGTGACGATCTGACTAAGACTTCCTGTGGAAGGTCTAGGTCGAGATCGGACGGTTAGAAACCATCGCATTTACCATTTTTCATACTAATCTCTTACTGCAGGGAAGTGGCCAGGCTAGCAGTCGACTGCTGGACTTTGAGCAGTCGACTGACTTTCATCAGTCGACTGATGGGAGGCATCAGTCGACTGATGGCGACGAATCAACCTTTGCACTAGGTCAAAACGGATAAGGTTTGACGTGACCAATTCGCGATAAAATTTGTACAACTTCGTGATATGTTCCAAAAATGAGGAGACATATTCAGAGACCAAAATCTATAAATGGAGGGGAGGGTTCCAACTCTAAATATCATCAAGTTTATTCTCAAGTCCTCCAACAATGCCAATGCTCCAACACCGTCATAACGTCGACGCGACGATAAGTTCTGATCTTCTTCATCGGCAGCAACATCAAGTAATATATTTTGATATTGTATTCTCTGTTTTTATTTGTAACGAGGTGAGGTAGGCTTGTTGCCTCATCCTCGTACTTTTGGTTTTGTGATCGTTGTCTCCTACCGCCAACGAGGAGGAGACGTTATAGTGCTTTGCCCTCTGTACGCGGTTTAGGACCGTTAGGGCCTTGGAGTAGCAACCGTTGGGTTGTGAACCAAGTAAAAATAAACGTGTCTCTTTATTTCTGATGTGCTTACTCGTGTATCGAATGAATGAACGAAAAGATTTGCGCTCGCTATTCACCCCCCCCCCCCCTCTAGTGATGCTTCTCGATCCAACACCTTCTCGACAATAAGTCAGAGGCGGAGAAACCTCTTACAATGATTTCAATAGTAATACAAAGTAAATACAAGTAAGTACACTAAAATACAAGTAAAGAAAACTTTACAATCAGCTTTTGATTGCATGATTTTGATTGCTTGAGAAGAGTCTTGAAGGTCTGGATTGCAACAGGAAATCCCCTCCAAATCGCTTCAAGGAACATTAGCCAAATCCTCCTCCATGAGCTCCTTTTAAAGCTTCACCTCGGGCTGGATTCTGCATAGCAGTCGACTGATCGCGACCATTAGTCGACTACTCCTATAGTCATTGTGAGACAATGACTTAATCCACATTGGATAAGTTCCAACGGATACACTGGCAGTCGACTGCCATAACCCAGTAGTCGACTACCAGGGTCGTAGTTGTTAGTGAAAGCCCTAATGTCAATCATGTGATGATTGTTGTATGGACTTTGTTGTATCATATTTCTATTTATAAAGGCATGGTTATTATATTTACTTGTATTGGTGCCAAATAACTAAGTAAAATAACGTCCTTGAGTAGAAGGTTCTTTTCTATATCAATCGATTGGTTGAATCGATAATGAGATGATATAGAGAACACTACTCTAATCATTCCTAGTCAAGTATTAACATTCAGGGACAATGTTAATGCAAAAAGACTAGCATGTAGGTCAACTCGATGACTTGATCTCACAAGTCATGGATATGTGATATCAAGTTGACACATGGGTATGCATTGGAGAATGTATACTGAATGACCCACCATGAGAAAGTATCATGGATCGATATATGAGTGTCATATACTATCTCATGTGACTATTAGTATGACTATTAGTTCTTTGACCTGAAGTCACCATGGTTCCCTACATAAGGAGTTGCATACTTTGGCTTCGTCAAACGTCACCCGTAAATGGGTGGACTATAAAGGCGATTACTGGGTATGTAACAAATTATGCGGAGGGATGTGAGTGATGTAGATGGGATCTATCCCTCCTATATGATGGGAGTGACATCGTTATTCTTGATAGAGTGAGATCACTAAGGGCATGGCCATGCCCAAATTAGTCAATATGAGATATTGAGCTAATTTGATTAGAGTGAGTCTACTTGGAGTTCAAGATATAGATTGTACCGAGGATGACACGGTCTATGCCTCAATTGGTCAATCTAGATGTCAAGGATAGAGGGACATTGTCACATATTGTGAGAGTCACAATTAGTAGTCACAAAGGTGATGTTGGAGCTTAACATTCTTGTAACTTGGGTAGCAATGATGTGTTGCTAGATACCGCTCATTGTTTATGTTCCTAAATTGGTTTAGGAGCATTGCCAACATTACAAGAACCTATAGGGTCACACACAAAGGCCAATTAGATGGAGATTAGGTTCATATGATTAACCATGAGGATTAGGTTCATGGGATGAACCAAATTGGATTAAGAGTAATCCAAATTAGACTAATATAGTTGGACTCAAGTTGATTCAAGTGTTGAATGTGTCTAATTTAGATTTGATTCATCGAGTGAATTTAAACTAATGAATTTAGATTCATTAAATCAAATTGACTTGAATCAAATGGTTGGATTTGATCAACCATGGGAGATAAGAGGTTAAGTTTGACTTGACTTGAGAGGGAAGATGAATGGTCAATTTTGACTTCACCAATTGTCATGTCATGGTGACTTGGCATAGGGCCAGCCAGTGATGATGCTCCACATCATCATGGACACATCATGTGGTTCCACCTCATGAGGGAGACTAAGAGTCATTGGCTCTTGGAGTTACATGCATGCATGTAACACCCTTATAGTGGGTTATGAAAGTGTGAAGTTAAGTTGTGTAAATTCATCTTCTTCCTCCTCTTCTTCCCTCAAGCTCTCTCTTCCTCATCTTGCCGTGAGCCTCTAAGGGGTTCTAGCACACTCTAGGTTGCTTTTCTCCACCTATTGCTTGTGTGGATACCAATAGAGGAGTGTACACTTGACACTCTCGAGTTCCTGCAAGCCGTTTGAACGAGCTGGATAAGGGAAGGGTGTCGCATCAAGGGTAAAACTCTTAACATGTAGATCTAAGGTTTTTAAATATGTACATGTAGTTTTGTTTATCTTTGCACGGATTCGTGGCTGACTTCTGGGGTTTCCGCAATGCAAAAAGTGGTTTTTATAGCTTGGATAGTCCAACAGTGGTATCAGAACCACGTGCAAAGCATGTATGTGGTTTAGTTTTGTAGTTTTTGTATTAGATATAAAAATTACAGATATGTTAGTTTCTATAAATTTCCTATTTTTATAGATTTTTGGGTATTTTTCTCGAAGAGTCGAAGCAACAAGTGTTAGGACACTTGTAGGCTTCCACAACCGAGAAAAACTCTCCGGAACGGCATATTCTCACTTTAGGTTTTTGGGATAGCATCTTAAGTCACTGTAAGATAAAGATGGGACACTCACAAGGTTGATTTTGTGAGTAGGGGTGTTGTCCCTATTCCTGAAAGGGGCATTGTCTCGCGATCACGCCCGAAAATCGCTTAGCGGGACCGTTACGGAGATGTTACTCATAAAATTAAAAAAAATAGGAAAAATTATATAAATTTCTGTAAAATACATAATTTAGAATTATGTATAATACTGTGATGGTCATGTCCCATGAACCCCAATGTGATTGGATAAATGTGTTGTAATTCATAATACGGCTGCTGCGCCGTTTTTTTGTTGTACATGTTGTATAGTGTATGCAACCTGTGCATTGTGCCACTCTTTTAAATATTTTAGTTATAAATAGTTTTAGACTCAAATGTAACTCGAGTTTCTGTTTTTAATGTACAAAAATGGAGCGGTGGAAGGTCCACTAGTAGACGAAGTTACGAGGAGGGTGCCGACGACACATGGCGGTTAAAGGAGGCGCTTAGAGAAGCTGCTAACCCTAGGTTGACTGTCTGATCTTCTCATTGGTTGAAGAAGGTCGTAGTAGGGTCATGACTTCATCACAATTTATTTATATATATATATGTTGATATATATATATATATATATATATATATATATATATATATATATATATATATATATATATATATATAGATATATATATATATATATATATATATATATATATATATATATATATATATATATATATATATATATTTGTTTTTACTTGTATGTATGTGATGCATGCTAGTAAATTTTGCTTGTATGTATATGATGCATGCTAGGATATTGTACTTGTTTGTATATGATGCATGCTAGTATATTTTGCTTGTATGTATGTGATGCATGCTAGTGTAGGGTAATAAAGGCCTTAATGCATATATGATACACATTTACGATTAGATTAGATCTTAATCAAATCAACTCAAAAATGCCTACCAAGTTTTGATACCCATCACTACATCGATCATTTGTTGTTGTTGAATCTGCCAAAATAGAGCAACGAATATTATCTTGGTAGGGTGCGGAGGGACAATCTTGATCCCGCCTATCATGGCTTGGGTGAGAATAAGCTCAATTAGATCGAGTAAAACTAGTTAACTCAATTGGATCGAGTAAAACTATAGGCATATTCCAACCGTTGGAAAGATAGGATAAGATCGCATTTACACTAAATCTTGGGCGATTTAGCCAAAGCTAACTCAAGGTCTTTTGTAAATGTGGATCTTGATCTTATAAACAAGAGTTGCATAGAGATATAATTGGTAATTTGTTACCTACTAATCATACTAAGTCTTGGGCGATTTAGCCAAAGCTAACTCAAGGCGTAGTATGATGTGAATCTTGTCCCGCTAGAATTATAGCTAATTTGTATGAATCTAGTAATGTGGTTTGAACACATCCATGACTCGATTCTACAAAAGTCCTATAATTTAGTGAGAGCATCATTTGATTAAAGGCCTAATTAAATGATAAATAGAATATGATATTAATTGTTTGCATTGTGTATGTTGTAGATTACCATGTCGACAAACATGAACACTCTCTCCCTGCGTTCTGTCTTTGAGAAGGACAACCTCAATGGAGCTAATTTCCTGGACTGGTATTTGGAATCTGAGAATCATTCTCACTCAAGAAAGAAAACTATAAGTCCTGGAGCAGCCCATTCCGGAGGCACCTCCTGCCACTGCCTCGCGAGCTGACCGAGATGCTTACAAGAAGCATCAAGATGATGTATTAGATGTGTCATGCCTCATGCTCGCGACCATGAACTCTGAGCTTCAGAAGCAACACGAGTTCATGAATGCTTTTGATATGGTAGAACATCTTCATCAACTGTATCATGGACAAACAAGGCATGAGAGATATGAGATCTCTAAGGCACTGTTTCAGTCCAAGATGCAAGATGGGACTCTCGTAGGTCCATATGTACTCAAGATGATTGAGTACATAGAGAACCTACAGAGGTTGAGATTCCCACTTGGCCAAGAGCTGGCCACTTACATGATCTTGCAATCTTTGCCTCAAAGCTACAATCAATTTGTCATGAATTACAAGATTAATGAAATTGATAAGCCACTGCCTGAGATGCTTAGCATGTTGAGAACTGCTGAGCTCAACCTTAAGAAGGAAAAACCTGACTCCATTTTGATGGTGCAAAAGAAGAAAGGCAAGGGCAAGCCTAAAGGTAAGGGAAAGTCCCAAGCCAAGGGCAAAGGCAAGGCACTGAAACCGAAAGGAGGGGTGGCTAAGGAAGGGACTTGATTCCACTGTAAGGAAGCTAGACATTGGAAGCGTAATTGCAAAGCATACCTGAAAGATCTTAAGAAGAAGAGAAGTGAGACTTCTACTTCAGGTATAAATGTTATAGAAATCAATCTATCTATTTCTTCATCATGAGTATTAGATACCGGATGTTCATCTCACATTTGTACCAATGTGCAGGCGCTAAGAAATAGTAGGGCATTGACGAAAGATGAGGTGGACCTACGAGTAGGCAATGGAGCAAGGGTTGCTGCTGTTACTGTAGGAACTTATTTTCTATCTCTACCCTTTGGGATTGTACTAGAACTAGATGAATGTTGTTATGTGTCTGCTTTGACTAAGAACATAATTTCAGTTTCTTGTTTGGAAAAAGAAAGGCTTTTCGTATATAATAAAGAACAAATATTGTTCAGTTTATTTAAATGATATATTTTATTGTAGTGCGCCTCTAATGAATGGGCTCTACATTCTAGACTTAGAGAGCCTCATCTATAACATAAGTACCAAAAGGATTAAGTCAAATGAGTTGAACCAAACCTATCTCTGGCATTGTTGCTTAGGTCACATAAATGAGAGTCGCTTATCCCATCTCCATAAGGATGGGTTGCTTGACTCATTTGATTTTGAATCATATGAGACATGCGAGTCTTGCCTTTTAGGCAAAATGACCAAGACTCCCTTTAGTGGACATAGAGAGAGAGCAACAAACTTGTTAGGCCTTATACATAGTGATGTATGCGACCCTTTCAAGGTTGCTGCTAGAGGTGGTTACACGTACTTCATTACATTTACTGATGACTTCAGTAGATATGGTTATGTCTATCTGATGACACATAAGTTGGAATCCTTTGAAAAGTTCAAATAATTCAAAAATGAAGTACAAAACTAGCTTGGCAAGAGTATTAAGATACTTCAATCAGATCGAGGTGGTGAATACTTTAGCCATGAGTGTCATGACAATCTTGCTGAGTGTGAGATTCTATCCCAACTCACACCTCCTGGAACACCACAGTGGAATGGTGTATCCGAAAGGAGGAATCGTACCCTATTAGATATGGTACGATCTATGATGAGTCACACAGATCTTCCTATATCCTTTTGGGGATATGCTCTAGACGCAGCAGCCTTCACACTTAACCGTGTACCATCAAAGGTTGTGATAAAGACACCATATATGATATGGATAGGGAGAAATCTCAAGATGTCTTTCATGAGGATTTGGGATTGTGAGGCTTACGTTCGATGTCAAGTCTCAGACAAACTAGGACCTAAATCCGATAAGTTCTATTTTATTTGATATCCCAAGGAAACGAAGGGATATTACTTCTACATTCCCAATCAGCATAAAGTGTTTGTGGCAAAGACTGGGGTATTTCTAGAAAGGGACATTGTTTCTAGAAAAATTAGTGGGAGTACGTTTGATCTTGAAGAAATTCAAGATAAGAACCATAACACTGAGGCCTTGATGGAGGTTGAACAGGAACCACAAAGTGTTGTGGGTGATGAGATTGTTGCATAAAGAGTTGTGGAACAACAACCTGTTTAGGTAGACCTACCTCTTCGCAGGTCTGATAGCGTACATTGTCAGCCTGAGAGATACTCATTTCTCTTGTCTTACCATGATGACATTATGCTCATTGAGAATGAGCCTACCTCCTATCAGGAAGCTGTGATGAGCCCAGATTCTGAGAAGTGGCTAGAGGCCATGAGATCCGAGATGGAATCCATGTACACCAACCAAGTATGAACTTTGGTTGATCCACCTGAAGCCGTCAAACCCATTCAGTGTAAGTGGGTCTTTAAGAGAAAGACTGACATGGATGAACTTATGCATACCTATAAGGGTTGATTGGTGGCTAAAGGTTTCAAGCAAATTCATAGTATTGACTATGATGAAACCCTTTCTTTAGTGGCAATGTTTAAGTCCATTTGGAACATGCTTGCTATTGCAGTATGTCACGATTATAAGATCTGGCAGATGGATGTCAAAATCGCATTTTTGAATGTAAACTTGCTCGAGGATGTGTACATGACACAACATGAGAGATTTGTAGATTCACAGCATACTGGGAAACTATGTAATCTGCAAATGTCCATTTATTGGCTAAAGCAAGCTTCTCGGAGCTGGAATCTTCGATTCGATGATGCGATCAAACAGTTTGGTTTCATCAAGAATGAAGATGAACCCTGTGTCTACAAGAGGGTTAATGGAAACACAGTTGTCTTCCTTGTATTGTATGTGGATGACATACTACTCATTGGGAATGACATCCCTTTGCTATAGTCTGTAAAGACTTGGCTAGGGACGTGCTTCTCAATGAAGGACTTAGGTGAAGCAACCTGTATTCTAGGCATCAAGATCTATAGAGATAGATCCAAGAGATTGCTTGGCCTAAGTCAGAGTACATATTTTGACACGATATTACTATGGTTTGCCATGCAGAATTCCAAGAAGGGACTTCTACCGATCTCACATGGTGTGAGTCTTTCGAAAACTCAAAGTCCCTCTTCTAGAGAGGAGAGAAACCGCATAGATAAGATCCCTTATGCATCGGCCATTGGATCTATCATGTACGCCATTCTATGTACTCGTCCTGATGTCTCGTATGCTTTGAGCATGATGAATAGATACCAGTCAAATCCATGTGAGCACCACTGGATAGCAGTCAACAATATTCTTAAGTACTTGAGAAGGACTAAAGAATATTTCTTGATATTTAGAGGCGATGAGGAGCTAGCTGTAAAGGGTTACAGCGATGCTAACTTCAAAACTGACCAGGATGATTATAGATCATAGTTAGGGTTCGTGTTTTGCTTGAATGGTGGCGCTGTGAGCCATGAAGAGTTCGAAGCAGGACATAATTGATGATTCTACAACAGAGGCTGAGTATATTGCTGCATCAGAGGTAGCAAAGGAGACAGTTTGGATCTGCAAGTTCATTACTGAGCTTGGGGTGGTTCCTAGCATAGCAGATCCTATAGAGCTCTATTGTGACAACAATGGAGCGATTGTGCAGGCTAAGGAACCTCGCTCACACCACAGGACCAAACACATACTACGGCGCTTCCATCTCATTTGAGATATTATCGATAGAGGAGATGTGAAGATTTGCAGAGTACCCACAGAGGCTAACATCGCAGATCCCTTGACCAAAGCTTTGGCATAGAAAAAGTATGATGGTCACACTAGGTCATTGGGTATTAGATACTACAGTGATTGACACTAGTGCTAGTGGGAGATTGTTAGTGAAATCCCTAGAGTAAATCATGTGATGATTATTGTATGAACTTTGTTTTATCATATTCCTATTTATAAAGGCATGGTTATTATATTTACTTGTATTGGTGTCAAATAACTAAGTATAATAATGTCCTTGAGTTGAAGGTTCTTATCTATATCAATCGATTGGTTGAATCGATAATGAGATGATATAGAGAACACTACTCTTAATCATTCCTAGTCAAGTATTAACATTTAGGGACAATGTTAATGCAAAGAGACTAGCATGTAGGTCAATTCGATGACTTCTGAAAAGTTATATGTATATATAAATTCACTTCATGAGGGGAATTCCCTCAATCCACGCATCATCACAATACAGGACTCAACAATATAAGTTCTTAATATCATTGACTCACATATTCACCATACCACCCCACGCAGGGGGTTCACATCACAACTCCTACTCTCTCCACAACCATAGCATCTAAGACAAACTCCCAAGGAGCTATGCAACTCTCCATCCATGGAGCAATACAAGGTTCACGCCACAACTACAAACTATCCCGCTTCTCACAAAAGACATTTGCAACATCTAACCCGAAAAGAAACAAACCAAACTAGACCCCTAATCAATACAAGGTCCATCGTACATCATCATCTTCCACTCCTAATCTTTCCATCATCCTTCTCCTTGAAGATCCGCAAACTTGTGAACATGAATTTGCACCTTTCGGAAATCTCCATCAATGCTATATGGCACGCCTTCAAACTTGCATTTGTTCCTGGTTGCCCATATTTGATATATGCCGCATGAAATTCCAAGGAACCTTGCTTTGGCCCTCGGTTCCACTCCTCTATACCGCCTCTTTGAACCGTCCAGCAACTCCTCCACCTTTTCAAATCGAAACTTGATGGCAAGCCATTGTTTTATCCGATCCCAAAGGCCACAAGCAAAGGGGCATTTGAAGAATAGATGCTCCATAGTTTCTTCCTCTTGCTTACATACCGGAAAGATTTTGTTCTCCTCATAAGGCATCCTATCCGCCGTACGAAGTTTCTTTTGTATTAGTAGCCACATAATGAATCGGTGCTTTGGCATAATCTCCGACCTCCAAATAGTAGGTACCCACGGAGGTTTTTGACTAGTACCTTGGAAGAATTCATATGCTTTTGAAACCCCTTTCTTCTTCATAACAAACCATTCCATGAGTTTCATATTTGCAACCTCCACTCCATTTGATCGTTGCTTGATTTCTTCCTTGATATCTACCGACCTCTTAATTAAAGGGGAGTCCGAATCCTTTGCTTTCCATTCCCAAAATTCTGCCCGCTTCACATAATGATGTCTCACCCATTTTGTCCATATTGTATTCGCACTAGATTTGATGTCCCATAGCACTTTGGTAAGCAAAGCTTTGTTCCACCCATGTAAATTCCGAAGCCCATAACCACCATCCTCCTTTGGCATACAAATAGTGTCCCATGCTATAGGTGGATATTTAGAATCCCATACAAACATCCGGCATATGGCATTGATTTTGTCAATAACTCCTCCCGGTATTGATAGTAATGAGAACCAATAGCATTCCATTCCTTGAATGACCGTCTTTATAAGTTCTAGCCTTCCCGCATATGACAAAGACTTCTTTGGCCATTCACTCATCCTTTTCGATATCGCATCTATTAAAGGACCATAGTTTGCAATATGTAGCTTCTCCGCCGCCAATGGAATACCCAAGTACTTAAAGGGAAAAGTCCCCTCTTGGAAACCCAAAATCTTCAACAACTCCTCTTTTGTATTATCATCAACTCCGGCTATATATAGCTGTGATTTAATGGGATTTGCCCTTAAACCCGCCTCCTTCCCAAACTTCTCAAAGCATCCCGCAAGCAACCTCAAGGAGGTCTCATCCGCTCTTGCAAATAACATTAGGTCGTCCGCATAAATGAGATGTGTGATGCCTATTTCTTTGCACCTTGGATGATGATGATAGGATGGAAGCACCGAAATATCCTTTATCCTTCTTGATAGCACCTCAACACATAAGCCAAATAGGAGTGGAGATAATGGATCACCTTGTCTCAAGCCCCTCCCTCCCCCAAAGAAGCCATAAACTCCCCCATTAAGAGATATAGAGAAGGTTGTCGTTGTCACACATTGCTTTATCCAATCTCGATAGTGTTGGGGAAAACCAAAACCAACCAATACCTCCATTAGGAAATCCCAATTTATCATATCAAAAGCATCTTCAAGTCCACTTTAGCCATGCACCTCGGGGAAACCCTTTTGCAAGCATATCTTCTTAGAAGGTCTTGAGTAAGGAAAATATTATCCCCTATGCTTCTCCCTTGCACAAAAGCCGCTTGAGCCAGATCAATTAAGAAATCCATCACCTTTGATAGCCTTGTTTCCAAGATCTTGGCAATGACTTTATAAAATACATTACAATAAGAGATAGGCCTATAGTCCAAGACACCTTCCGCATGATCACTCTTTGCCACAAGATAGATGAGAGAATGATTCCATTGCTTCAATAGTTTGCCCGTCACAAAGAACTCTTGTATTGCTTCCACAAAGTACTTTCCCACAATTTCCCAAGTTGAGGTGAAGAATTTGGCTCCATAACCATCCGGACCCGGTGCTTTATCACTCCCAATATCAAATAATGCCTTCTTGACCTCCTCCTCCCCAACCGGTTGTGTTAGGTCACTTGCTTGTCCATCATTGAGTTTTCTTCCCGTGAGGGCAGCACTATCCATCGGTTCACATACCTCCAGTTTACCAAGTATCTCATGGAAATAATCTATAAATTCATTTGCCACTTCCTTAATGGTATTTGTTCTTTCGCCGTTCCTTTTTGTAAGCATGATGATTGCATTTCTCTTGTTATTCCTCTTGACCACATCATGAAAGAACATTGTGCATTTGTCCGCTCCCCTTAAGTATGCATGTTTTTCCCTTTGTTGGTAGAACGACTTCTCCGCTTCCGATAGTAGAATCGCCCGCTTTCTTATTTCACAATAGTTTGAAGGGATGACTTCACCTTCCAATATACTCTTTTGCATCTCCTCCAACTCCAAATTCGCTCTCTTTGCCTTATCCGATATGTGATCAAACTACTTTTTATTTAACTCCCTCAAAGTTGCCTTCAATCTAAATAACTTGGTCTTTAGTCGGTATTGAGCGTTCCCACTAGTCGGTGTCTCCCATGATTGCTCCACCACCCTCTTATAATCTTGATGTAGAGTCCACATATTCAAGAACTTGAAAGGTCTTGTTCCTGCCCTCTCTTTGTCAAGAATGCGTACCATGATACAAGAATGATCCGATAAGCAACCCGGAGGTAGAAATTTTGCATATGCATCAAACTCTTCCACAAGCCATGCGGCATTCACCAATGCTTTATCCAATTTGCAAGCGACCTCCCCATTTGATCCAATATAACGCAAGTCCACCATCTCACATATATGAATAAATCTTTGAAGATCCCTCATCCCATAGTTTGTAGCCGGATTACCCCCTTGCTTATCATGAATGTCTCGTATGGCATTGAAATCCCCCATGATCATCCAGGGTCCGGTAATAGCTTCCTCCATATCCGTGAGTTTCTCCCAAAGCGGTCTTCTAGTAGTCACCGAGTGAAGGCCATATATGAAAGTGATAAAGAAACCCCGTCCAGAAATCTGGCAACAAATGTAGGTATGTATGAATTGCTCCGAAGTGTTAATGATATCCATATCAACCTTCTGTTCATCCCAAAGAAGTAGTATTCTACCATGATTAGAAGTCTCAAAATTATGCACATACTTCATACCTGGAAATCTCCTCTCCATAATAGGGCCAATAGAGTCCTCCTTGAGTTTAGTTTCCCTTAGTGCCAGTACTTGAATATCCTTGCTTCGCAAGAGGTGTTGGACACCCCCTTGTTTTAGGGACTTGTGAAATCCCCTAATGTTCCATGAGGCCACCTTCATCGTCCACCTCCTCGGGCTGCTCGCGCCCGTAGAACTCGTCCATTTTCCTGGTTCATTCCATTCACGCTCCTTCCCTTGTTCCCTTTAGAGGTTGTGGTGGATGGAATAGATGATGTGGTTGCTGCACATGGCCTTCCTATCACTCCCATTCCAGCTATGTTTGGTGTTGAAACTGATTCACAAATGCCAACTTTGATAGGTGACCGACCAGCTTGTTGTGGAGCTGTCCGTTCCTCCGATAATATCTCATTTGTTCCTTCCTTCTCTATCCCCTGTTGGTCTGCATGCTGGTCCTTCTCTTGGGTCGTTTGTTGCTTTCCTTGTGGACCGGTGTCTTCTACACTTGGCATCTCAATGGCTAATGGGAGAGGCGTTCCCATAGTTATTATAGCAAGTTCACTCTGCACCTCCACTCGCTCCTTATTCAGCCCTTGTCTTTCACGCGTCGGTCTCAATTGCGGTTGTTGTTGCCCCGTTCCATTCCAAGATCTCCTTCTTCCTCTACCCCTTGCTGATTGAGATCTTTTCCTGCAATTAGCATTTGTATTCTGCCCCGATTGCTCCCTTGGCCTTGCTTCATAAGTTTGTTGATCAATCGATTCTTTCCCCTCATTACATACATCCTGACTATGCCCAATTCTCATGAACTTTTTGCAATACTCTGGAACCATTTCATAGATGATTTTCAATTCCACTTGAACCCCAGTAGGCAAAGTAATAGGGATCTCATGAATTCGATCCCCAATAGCCGGGACCTCAACCATTAGTCTTGCATAGTCCATTCGCTCCCTAGTTCTTGTCAATCTATCTGTGTACAATGGTTTCCCTACTTTAGAGCCAATCTTACACAGTACTTTTTGAGACCAACAGTCTGGTGGGAGCCCATGAATTTATATCCATGCCGGCACAAATCTTCCATCCTTCTCAAACAGAAAGCACTTTGGCATAACCTTTAAGAACATCGGTATCCCAAAAGCAAAGTATGGCCCTCCTTGTAACATTTTATCACGATCCTCCTCCTTTTCAAATTTGTAGACCACCCATCCACTTTGATGTATGTAGAATTTGTAGGGAACCTTCCATCGCGTTGCTATTATCCGAACTCCATTCCTCCTAAGGTGACCTCCCATGAAACATCCGACAAGGCAAAAACCTATTGCATCTTCAACATTATCTATGTCATCATAATCAAAAGCTAACCTTCCACCCTTTGCTTCATATTGGTTCAGATTCATCGCCATTTGCACCTTCCGATTGTCTTTGAAAAGGTTAACCCAGGACCTCCCTTGTTTTGCCCGACCCATGTCTTCCTTATGGACTTCCCTTGCGTTGCCCTCTTCCCCTCCTTTACTGCCTTCCACCGGTTGGTTGTGTATCTCCACACCTTCATCGACCAGCTTAGCTTGTAGAGAAGAATTCGTTGAGATCCCTTTGAGCCATTCAAGAAT
Organism: Wurfbainia villosa; assembly: GCA_025175895.1. Taxonomy (NCBI): domain Eukaryota; kingdom Viridiplantae; phylum Streptophyta; class Magnoliopsida; order Zingiberales; family Zingiberaceae; genus Wurfbainia; species Wurfbainia villosa. Next base: position 34,577,490 of record CM045995.1, read on the forward strand.
CTTTTCACCCGCCCCACCAATCCCATGAGCAACATCTTCCACCTCATTCTGCATGCCCAATCCAGCCTCTAACTTTTTATCCACCTGTACCTCCTTGTTCGCCACCTTTGCAAATGAAATCTCCATGTCGTCTTCACTTGCCACGTCTACCTCACCATGTTGACTCTCCGTTGTTACCACATGTACTCCACGTTGTGCAGATTGAAGCTTCAATTTACCATTGGTTGCCACATGTTCATCATCTTGCATGTTTTGCTCTCCTCCCTCAATTTCAGCCCTTCGTTTCTTTTGCTTTGTCATTTCAAATGCACACCACAAATGGAATGGTATCTCCAATCTTGGAAACACACCATCCACTAGAGGAAAGCAATTAACTCTCCACTTATTGCACTAACTCCCGCAGCCAACTTTCCTTTTCTTTCTCTTTTCAAACTTTGCTGACCGCCCAATCCTTCTTGCACCGAAGCTTGGCCGGAGAAGATGGCCAAAGTCGCCGGTCCGGCCACAAGATCACCGGAAAACACCTCTAGACACACAAACTTCAGAACTGAAATTTAAAGTAACAAGAAAACCAACCTGAAAACCCCTCCCCTCCCTTCTTACACTAGAGTCAATCCTCCCAATACTTCCTACTCCGGCCAATGCACCAAACTGTCCCTCCAAGGCTTCCTCTTTCTCCTAGATGGAGGAAAAATCGCCCATCCACCACAGGTCCTGCCCACAGCCTCCTACTCCTTCCTTAGTCACCTAGGATTCTAGAGAGAAGTCAGAGCTTCTAAGGAAGGTTTCTTTAGGTCAATTCGATGACTTGATCTCACAAGTCATGGATATTTGATATCAAGTTGACACATGAGTATGCATTGGAGAATGTATACTAAATGACCCGCCATGAGAAAGTATCATGGATCATTATATGAGTGTCATATACTTTCTCATGTGACTATTAGTCCTTGGACCTGAAGTCACCATGGTTCCCTGCATAAGGAGTTCCATACTTTTGCTTCGTCAAACATCACCCATAAATGGGTGGACTATAAAGGCGATTACTGGGTATGTATCAAATTAGGCAGAGGGATGTGAGTGATGTAGATGAGATCTATCCCTCCTATATGACGGGAGTGACATCGTTATTCTTGATAGAGTGAGATCACTAAGTGCATGGCCATACCGAAATGAGTCAATATGAGATATTGAGCTCATTTGATTAGAGTGAGTCTACTTGGAGTTCAAGATATAGATTGTACCTAGGATGACACGATCTATGCCTCAATTGGTCAATCTAAATGTCAAGGATAGAGGGACATTGTCACATATTGTAAGAGTCACAATTAGTAGTCACAAAGGTGATGTTGGATCTCAACATTCTTGTAACTTGGGTAGCAATGATGTGTTGCTAGATACCACTCATTGCTTATGTTACTAAATAGATTTAGGAGCATTGACAACGTTACAAGAACCTATAGGGTCACATACAAAGGGCAATTAGATGGAGATTAGTTTCATATGATTAACCATGAGGATTAGGATCATGGGATTAACCAAATTGGATTTAGAGTAATCCAAATTAGACTAATTGAGTTGGACTCAAGTTGATTCAAGTGTTGAATGTGTCTAATTTAGATTTGATTCATCGAGTCAATTTAAACTAATGAATTGAGATTCATTAAATCAAATTGACTTGAATCAAATGGTTGTATTTGATCAACCATGGGAGATAAGAGGTCAAGTTTGACTTGACTTGAGAGGGAAGATGAATGGTCAATTTTGACTTGACCAATTGTCATGTCATCGTGACTTGGCATGGGGCTATCCAATGATGATGCTCCACATCATCATGGACACATCATGTGGTGCCACCTCATGAGGGAGACCAAGAGCCATTGGCTCTTGGAGTTACATGCATGCATGTAACCCCCTTAAAGTGGATTATGAAAGTGTGAAGTTAAGTTGTGTAACTTCATCTTCTTCCTCCTCTTCTTCCCTCAAGCTCTCTCTTCCTCATCTTGTCGTGAGCCTCTAAGGGGTGCTAGCACACTCTAGGTTGCTTTTCTCCACCTATTGCTTGTGTGGATACCAATAGAGGAGTGTACACTTGTCACTCTCGAGTTCCGGCGTGCCGTTTGGACGAGCGCGATAAGTGAAGGGCGTCACATCAAGGGTAAAACTCTTAACATGTAGATCTAGAGTACATCTAAGGTTTTTAAACACGTACATGTAGTTTTGTTTATATTCACACGGATCCGTGGCCGACTTCTGGGGTTTCCACAACGTAAAAAGTGGTTTTTGTGGCTCAGATAGTCCAACAGTAGTCGATTGGCTAGTCAACTATCGAGCATTCTGTGCTCATAACCCCGACCAGTAGTCGACTGTCATCCATGGCAATCGACTGCTCAAGCCATCCGTTGACTGCCCAATTATGGTCGTCGACTGACATGCTATTTCCTACAGTCGAACATCTGGAGACTTTGATCGGTTTGACTAGCCATAATTCTGGTCGACTGTCACAAAGTCAACCCCACTGCCAAATGTCAAAACATTTGACCAATCGACTGGTCCAAAGCCCTAGTCGACTGATAACCTCAAACATGAGGTTTAACCCCAAGTATGATGCCCTTATACTTACTAGACTACCCTTAGCCTAGACCTAAGCCTTCTAGCCACCTCCGTCAGTCTCACGCCTATCGGATCCCTCCAAGTCATCCATGACTTGTTCATCCATATGCTAGTCTTCAGGTGCTTCCATCACCTATTGTCATGCTAAGCTGGTCTATCCCGCCAAGGCACATTGGGCTTACACTACCAAGACTCTTGCTTGGACTTTACGCCGCCAACCATTGGACTTAAGATGCCAAGACTCCACCCTTGGACTTTAAGCCGCCAATATCACACCATGGACTTTCCTTGCAAACTCATGTTGGACTTTCCAATTGCGAAGACTCAAGATTGGGCTTTCCCTTGCCAAGACCGATGCTTGGACTTTCCAAGCCAAGTAGCCATGACTTGGACTTTTGAAGGTAGGAAACTTCGCTTCCCACTTCAACTTGGTCGCTTGTTCATGACGATCCCATCTACGTCCCCGGATTAAAATAAATTAATCCTAGACAAAAGGGATTACCCAAGCAACCATTTCATTGTCATTCTATTCGATTAGAGTAGTCACTTGAACAAACTTGTTGTTCAAGCAACCAACCTCTATTCTTCGATTAGCCGTGGAATAGACGATGTACGGATCGTCGATTTTTGCATTTGTATTCGGGGTCCAAGTAAATTAGCCATATAACAAAAACATACAACATACAAAGAAACAAAAGGGAAGCAAAACAAGATTTATACCTCTTGTTTACCTCAAGGTCTTCTATCGTATGTCCTATCCTCCTTTTGGATGTTGTGTGGGCAACGATCCTCCAAGAGATGAAGCCTCTTAGATCACGATCTTCTATCCTTGCTCGCTCCAAACAAGAAGAAGTATAGAAACAAAACTCTTCCCTATCTAAGACCGGCCACCAAGTCAAGAGACTTGTGATGCCGCCGACCAAGGAATAGAGGAGGAAGTGGGTGCCAACCAAGAGCTTCAAGGAACACCCTAACCCTTGTTTCCACCGGCCAAGGAGAAGAGGAAGAGAAGGTTGAGCGCCGACCAAAGCTTGATGGAGGGAGTCACCAGCCAAAGAAAAGAGGAGAAGAAGAAAACCTAAACCTCTCTTCTTGTTGCTGCCGGCCCTAGGAGAAGCAAGGGTTAGCTTGCCACCCCAAACCCTAACCCTAGCTGCCCAAGCCTTGATCTCCAAGCCATTTCCTTGCCGCCCACCCTAATGCCTCCTTTTATAGAGCAAGGCTTTAAGCCTTCTTTTAATCTCCACCGTCGGTTCTAGGGATTTAATCTCAACCGTCGGATCTATAGATTTAATCTCAATCGTCGGATCTAGAGATTTAATCTCCACCATCGGATCTAGAGTTCCATTCTCCACCATCAGATCTAGAGTTTCATTATCCACCATCAGATCTAGGCTTCATGAGGGTTTTAATAGGCTATGATAGGGATCATGAGGAGGAGTTGGATCTTGGCCACCCAATGGATCAAGCCCACATAAAGTCCGATCCATTAATGATAATCCACTCCACTAGAGGATTATCATTGATCTACCTCACCAACCCCCATAAGTTAATATGAGCTCCATACATTATTTGTACATCTATCTCCCCGTGTTTAAGATCTCAAATGTTCGTCGATTAATTAATTTACTGACAATTAATTAATCAACATCTAACTCCATGAGTAGTACCACTCAACCTTATCATCATGCCGGACCAATTCCACCTGCAGGGTTTACATGATTAACCTTATGAGCTCCTCAAGGGGACATCATCATCCTAATATATAGGACATGGTTTCCTCCTATAATCAACGCCACACCATATAAATAATTTTATTTCCCAACATACCGAGCCTATCGATTTACTCTATAAATCTCGCCCATTGGTAAATCAAAGAAATGAATACAAGTATATGTGCCCGTTATTATATCGGGATTAAGAGCATGTACAATATAATATCTGAGGATCGATTTGATTATGTAGTCAGCAATAAATCGAATCACCTCTAAGTCGGTCCTGCTCAATACACACAAAGTGTATTAGTGTGATTCTATGGTCAAGATAATCGAATACCAAATCACACTACAACCATACCAATGGTTTGTCAAAAGTCATCTCGGTTGTGAGCCTTTACTTATACTCTACAAGGAGCTGATAGCATGATCTACCATGTGACACTACACACCATGTTATCTACAATGTAATGTATGAGACAATATGCATAACCATAAATATACAAACAATGATCATGTGATTCTTATTTCAAAATAAAGATGTTCATGCAAAAGATAGACTTTTCAGTATACATCCCCACAATCTCCCACTTATGATAAAAGACTATGCTGTCCTCAAACTGCCATACATCTGATTCCTATTTCCTCCACATGCCTATCAAAAGCTCTCGCTGGAAGGGCCTTAGTGAAAGGATCTACCAGGTTATCCTCCGATGCAATCTTGGCCACAACAACTTCTCCTCTCTTTATGATTTCTCATATCAGGTGGTACTTGCGCTCTATGTGTTTACTTGCCTTATGGGCTCATAGTTCCTTCGAGTTTGCACTTTCAGCACTATTATCACAATAAATTGTGATAGTTCTGGGCAAACCAAGAATCACATCCAAGTCTATCAAGAAGTTCCTGAGCCATACTACTTCTTTGGCTGCCTCAGAGGCTGCCACAGACTCAGCTTCCATGGTTGAGTCCGCCACACATTTCTGCTTGACACTCCTCCATACAATGGCTCCACCTCCCAAAGTAAACACAAAACCTGAGGTAGACTTATTGTTATCCCTATCTGATTAGAAGTCAAAATCTGTGTAACTCACAGGGAGTAATTGGTCTGCCTGGTAAACTAGCATATAATCCCTAGTCCTTCTCAGGTACTTCAATATATGTTTTACTGCAGTCCAATGTCCTTATCTTGGATTACTCTGATATCTGCTAACAATGTCAACGGTAAAGAAGATATCTGATCTCGTACATAGCATAGCATCCATGAGGCTTCCTACTACCAAAGCGTAAGGAACCGCCTTCATCTCCTTTATCTCCTCAGATGTTTTAGGACACATCTCCTTAGATAAAGGAACTTCATGCCTGAAAGGTAGAAAACCTTTCTTGGAGTTATGCATGCTAAAATGATCCATAATGGTGTCTATGTATGAAGCTTGAGATAAGCACAACATCCTTTTTCTGCGATCCCTTATAACCTAGATCCCAAGGATGTGACCCACTTCTCCCAAGACCTTCATATCAAACTGTTTGGACAACCATACCCTTACGTCCGATAACACCTTGACATTGTTGCCAATTAACAAAATGTCATCTACGTATAGTACAAGAAATACCACTACGTTTCTATCATATCTCTTGTATACACAAGACTCATCCGAACTTTGAATAAATCCATAAGACTGGATTACCTCATCAAATCGGATGTTCCAAGATCTCGAAGCTTGCTTCAATCCATAAATGGACCGATTAAGCTTACAGACAAGATGTTCTTTGCCCTTTGCAATGAATCCCTCTGGTTGCTTCATATAGATGTTTTCCTCAAGACTTCCATTAAAGAAAGATGTCTTGACATCCATCTGTCATACCTCATAATCTATATGAGCAGCAATACATAAGAGAATCTTGATAGACTTAAGCATGGCTACTGGCGAAAAATTCTCCTCATAATCGATGTTGTAACGCCCGAAAAATCTTAGGAGTTTTATAGATAATGAGGCATGATAATAAAGGGGCCCTTATGTGGGTTAAAGAAAATAAAGATAATTATGCATGATGATAATAGGCTTACGTGGGATTTAAAGGAAATAAAAAAAAAGATAAAAGAAAAGAAAATCGGACAAGAAGGGGTGAGTCACCAAAAATCCAATAAAAAATTTATATGATTAGGGAGAAGTCACGAATTTAATTGAAGAAGGAATTAATTCTATTAAAAAGAGAAATTTAAGGAAATTTATAAGGGAATAGGTTAAGCCTTGATGGTTATAAATTCAACCTCCCTAATACCCTAGAGGACACCTCTCTACTCTCTCTTGATCCCTCCACTGCCGAACCACACATTAAGGAGAATTCTCTCTTAGGGTTGTCTTCTCCGTCGAATCCAAGGAAAGGTGGGATTCAAGAGACCTTGGAGGGCAGCTGCTAGGGTGGGATAGAAGGTTGCATCTCATTAGCTTTTACAAATATAAGTTAAAGAAATCGAAGGTAAGAATTCCCTCACCTGCAGTACATGGGTTTCTCTCGAATGACTTTCATGTTTCCAATGTTGTGCTATGCAATAAAGAGTTTTTCATGTTCTTCTTTTCCCTGTATTGCATATGATTAACCTTAGTCGAGGTTCCATGTTTGATATTGCTTAAGACCCTAGGACGAGGTTCGTATAAATTTTGTTAAGCATAACATGTACAGAGGGCAACAGGCCGCTCTTTCACCCCGACACATGTGTGTCGGGGTGAGCAACATGAGACGCTTATGCCGCCACTCACAGCCGGCCAAATGTCAGAAACCCGAAAGCGCAGCGTCTTTGCCGGGCACAAAGTAGGCCGCTCGGGCGCCATGCATGTGGCTCGACCGCTGGAGGTGGGCTAGCGCAAAGGACAAGAAAATAAAAAAAAAATCCGAACATGATTCCGAATGATTTTCCATGTTATGCTAGGTATATATATGGTATTGATATGATGCTAGTTAGACGATATATTTGCATGATTCCATACCTTATGTCCATGTCAACGGCTGATGTAGGACCATTGTATCATAATATATATGTTAATTTTTGCTCATTTTATCATGATGTACCTGTTTATGTTCATGAACGATAGGCACCCCTATGCCATGGTTACGTAAGGCTTATGAATATGAATTGGTTAAGAAATGTTTCCCTAAGAGTGGGGACAAGAACACTCTTTATGTTATATCAAAGAACATGTATGCTATTTTACTTTACGCATGGCTTGTATCCAAAGTTTCCCCTAGGTCGAAGTACGAGCCTAGTGGTAATGACACGTTCGACGTCACGATTAGAGCGACGCAAAGGTCGCCAAATGGGCTAGGCCAAGTCATGGATACAATGTCGGGCCCTAATGTTGAGATTATGTTTAAGTACTTATGAAAGTATATGTTTTCAAAGAGCATTCTGCATATAACTATTCGATGTCTATGTTATTACGAGATATTATGTTATTGTGATAAAAATTCCATGGGGATACATGTCCTAGATGATCATGTCACGGATTGCTTTACTCATGAATTTTGAATGCTAAGTCTATATGCCTCTTGATGATCATGTTAATAGTTACATCCATGCTATGACTATATGATAGTTAAATGAACGTGTCACTATCTTATGTGTAATTTATGTCGTATGGCTTTTGTGAGTAGGAAAGGATCTTACTCAGCATATGTGCTGATAGTGTCATTTTTCCCTTGTACTGCTGAGCAAGGCAAGGAATGGAATAATTGAAGGGAGTAGTAGGAGGCAAAGATGTGTGTGGCAGTGACATGGTGGATAAGATTTAGTTTATGGTTCGTGGAGATTATGCATGTTTTACCATTCAGTGTTCAGACTTAAATGATGTTTTTGCCTTGGTTGTCACTCCCATTTATTATATAAATCTTGAATTTCTTTAGTACATGTTTAGTTAAGAAAATTGCTAAGACCGTTACATCATAATTAATCTGTTAGGTGGATTAGGTTAATATAGTTAGCTTAAGAAAGGGATTTTATTGTTTTAAATGCTTCCGCTATATGTATATGCATGTATGTATGATCGCGTAGCACTGCCCTTCGCTCCCCTTTGAGGTACGGGAAGGGTGGGCGTTACAGGTGGTATCAGAGCCCAGTTCTGCCTTTCCACTACAGACACATCAAGCTTCCATCCTGCCGCTCCAAGTAAGACATTCTATGCCTACTCTATTTCTTTCATGTAAGATAAGAAATGCTATTAGCTTAAATATGCATGAATATATGTATGATAATCATATGCTAGCCTTTAGTTTAAATATGCATAAATAAATATGAATGATAACCTTATGCTAGCCTTATTATAATATATGAAGATAAGCATGGCTAGAAGACGTAGTCATAGAGTCGATGAGACAAGTAATATATAGAAGACATAGTAATAGAGTCGATGAGATGAATATATGCATAATAATCTTATGCTAGCCTTATTATAACATATGAAGATAAGCATGGTTGGAAGACGTAGTAATAGAGTCGATGAGACAGTAATATATGGAAGACGTGGTAATAGAGTCGATAAGACAATAATATATGGAAGACGTAGTAATAGAGTCGATGAGTCAGTATTTTTCTCTCCATAGGGAGCTCCAGTACTGTTGGTAAAGAAGAAAGATTGGTCTATGCGAATGTGCATAGACTACCGAGCGCTAAATAATGTGATGATCAAGAATAGGTACCCTTTACCACGGATTGACGATCTATTTGACCAGTTAAAAGGTGCCACCGTCTTTTCAAAGATTGACCTAAGAATTTTCTATCATCAAGTGAAAGTGAAACCAGATGATATACCGAAGATAGCTTTCCGAACAAGATACAGACATTATGATTTCATAGTCATGCCTTTCGGAGTGACGAATGCTCCTGCTATGTTCATGGACTTGATGAATCGGGTATTCTCCACGTTTCTTGACAAGTTTGTGATCGTCTTCATTGACGATATCCTCGTCTATTCGAGAAATCAAGAAGAGCATGCCGAACACCTGAAGATGGTATTACAGATTCTTCGAGAAAATCAACTATATGCCAAGTTCTCCAAATGTGAATTCTGGCTCGATCAAGTATCTTTTCTGGGTCATATTATATCCAAAGACGGAGTTATGGTAGACCCAAGAAAGATTGAAGCTGTGAGTAACTGGAGCAGGCCAAAGAATGCTAGAGAAGTGAGGTGTTATCTCGGATTAGCGGGCTATTACCGAAAATTCGTAGAAGACTTCGCCAGAATAGCAGCACCTATGACAGTTCTCACCCGGAAGAACAAGAAGTATGTATGGACGGAGGAATGTGAGAAGAGTTTCTTGGAGCTAAAAAGGAGACTTACAAGTGCTCCAATCCTTACTCTCACAGAGAACAACAAGAGCTTCGACATGTACAGCGATGCCTTCGGATTGGGACTCGGAGTTGTACTTATGTAGAGGGGTAAAGTTATTGCCTATGCCTCTAGGCAACTCAAGGAACATGAAAAGAACTATCCCACTCACGATTTAGAGCTAGCAGCTGCGGTCTTCGCTCTCAAGGTATGGAGGCACTATCTGTATAGAGCACAGTGCAAGATTTATATGGATCACCGGAGTCTACGGTATTTATTCACTCAGAAGGACCTCAATATGAGAGAACACAGATGGATGGAGCTCATGAAGGAATATGACTGCGAGATCTTTTACCATGCTGGCAAGGCAAACAAAGTGGCCGATGCACTCAGCAGGAAGTCTAGTGCCACCCTGATGTCCTTATCGGTATTGTCTCGACCACTGGAGAAGGAAATTATGCGCTATGGAATCGAGGTTATTTCTGGGCAGCTTTCGACCATGGAAATAATACCATCACTATTCGATGACATATTAGAAAAACAAAGTGATGATCCAAGTCTCCATAGGATCAAGCAGAAGATCCTAGAAGGAAAAGGTGAGGGTTTCCGTATCGCCAATAGCGGAGTATTATACCTTAGGGATCGGTTATGTATCCCTAACGATCCGGAACTACGCAAAAAGATATTAGAGGAGGTCACAGAACTCCCTATTCTATGCATCCGGGATCCACCAAAATGTATCAAGACCTAAAAGAGAAGTTTTGGTGGTCCGGTATAAAGAGGGACATAGCTCGGACGTCGACTGCACGACACGCCAAGTTAAGCGAGAACACCGGAGGCCTAGAGGAGTTACATGGCAGAAGATCCAAATTCCGGAGTGGAAATGGGAAGACATCTCTATGGATTTCATTTCAGGTCTTCCCAGGACTACGAACGGATATGACGCTATATGGGTTATCGTTGATAGATTGACAAAGTCATCTCATTTCCTAGCGATCAAGATGACATATGCGATTGAGCAACTGGCTCAATTATATGCTAAGGAAATCATCAGACTGCATGGTATTCCCAAGACCATCATTTCAGATAGGGATGGTCACTTCACTTCATAGTTTTGGAGATGCGTTCATAAGGCACTTGGCACGAAGCTACGTTTCAGTACCGCCTTTCATCCTGAGACAGATGGGCAAATAGAAAGGGTGAACCAAGTACTGGAAGACATGTTACGAGCTTGTGCCTTGGATTTCAAAGGGAGTTGGTGCCGATATTTATGTCTAGCGGAATTCACTTACAACAATAGCTATCAGGCTACCATCGGAATGGCACCTTATGAAGCTTTGTGGCAAATTCAGGAGGACCTGAGATACGAAAGTCGATCGATCCGAGTACTGGACCGGGAAGCCAAAAAACTAAGAAATAAAGAAGTGCCCTTAGTAAAGGTTTTGTGGCAAAGTAATCAATACGAAGAAGCCACCTGGGAATGCGAGGATGAAATGAAACGAAGATACCCAGAACTATTCTAAGTTCGAGGATGAACTTTTTATGAGGTATGGGGGATTGTAACGACCGAAAAATCTTAGGAGTTTTATAGATAATGAGGCATGCTAATAAAGGGGCCCTTATGTGGGTTAAAGAAAATTATGCATGATGATAATAGGATTACGTGGGATTTAAAGGAAATAAAAGAAAAGATAAAAGAAAAGAAAACCGGACAAGAAGGGGTGAGTCACCAAAAATCCAATAAAAATTTTATATGATTAGGGAGAAGTCACGAATTTAATTGAAGAAGGAATTAATTCTGCTAAAGAGAGAAATTTAAGGAAATTTATAACGGAATAGGTTAAGCCTTGATGGTTATAAATTTAACCTCCCTAATACCCTAGAGGACACCTCTCTACTCTCTCTTGATCCCTCCACCGTCGAACCACACATCAAGGAGAATTCTCTCCTAGGGTTGTCTTCTCCGCCGAATCCAAGGAAAGGTGGGATTCAAGAGACCTTGGAGGGCAGCTACTAGGGCGGGATAGAAGGTTGCATCTCATTAGGTTTTACAAATATAAGTTAAAGCAATCGAAGGTATGAATTCCCTCACGTGCAGTACATGGGTTTCTCTCGAATGACTTTCATGTTTCCAATGTTGTCCTATGCAATAAAGAGTTTTTCATTTTCTTCTTTTCCTTGTATTGCATATGATTAACCTTAGTCGAGGTTTCATGTTTGATATTGCTTAAGACCCTAGGACGAGGTTTGTATAAATTTTGTTAAGCAGAACACATACAGAGGCCAACACGCCGCTCCTTCACCCCGACACAGGCGTGTCGGGGTGAGCAGTGTGGGACATGCCTATGCCGCCCCAAAGACAAAGCGTGTCGGTGAGCACATGCTATGTTTGCCGCCGCGTGTCGGCAGACACGCTGCGGGCCAAACGTCTTGCGACGCAGCGATCGCCTGGCGCGCAGCGCGCCGGGCGCCGCATGTCGCCGACCATCGGAGGTGGTGTACCTCTCGGCTAGCGGCATGTCGCTCGGCCATGTGTGTCGTAGAAAAAAATTCCAACCATTATTCCGAATGATTTTCCATGTTATGCTAGGTATATATATATGGTATTGATATGATGTTAGTTAGATGATATATTTGCATGATTCCATACCTTATGTCCATGTTAACGACTGATGTAGGACCATTGTATCATAATGTATATGTTAAGTTTTGCTCATTTTATCATGATGTACCTGTTTATGTTCATGAACGATAGGCACCCCTATACCATGGTTACGTAAAGCTTATGAATAAGAATTGGTTAAGAAATGTTTCCCTAAGAGTGGGGACAAGAACACTCTTTATGTTATGTCAAAGAACATGTATGTTATTTTACTTTACGCATGGCTTGTATCCAAAGTTGCTCCTAGGTCGAATTACGGGCCTAGTGGTAATGACACAGTCGATGGTCGACGACCACAAGGGGTCACCAAATGGGCCGCCGAATGGAACGCCAAATGGGCTGGGCCGAGTCATGGATACAATGCCGGGCCCTAATGTTGAGATTATGTTTAAGTACTTATGAAAGTATATGCTTTCAAAGAGAATTCTGCATATAACTATTCCATGTCTATGTTATTACGAGATATTATGTTATTGTGAAAAAAATGCCATGGGGATACATGTCCTAGATGATCATGTCATGGATTGCTTTACTCATGAATTTTGAATGCTAAGTCTATATGCCTCTTGATGATCATGTTAATAGTTACATCCATGCTCTGACTATATGTTAGTTAAATGAACGTGTCACTATCTTATGTGTAATTTATGTCGTATGACATTTGTGAGTAGGAAAGGATCTTACTCAGCATATGTGCTAATAGTGTCGTTTTTCCCTTGTATTGCAGAGCAAGGCAAGGAATGGAATAATTGAAGGGAGCAGCAGGAGGCAAAGATGTGTGTGGCAGTGGCATGGTGGATAAGATTTAGTTTATGGTTTGGGGAGATTATGCATGTTTTACCATTCAGTGTTCAGACTTAAATGATGTTTTTGCCTTGGTTGTCACTCCCATTTATTATATAAATCTTAAATTTCTTTAGTACATGTTTAGTTAAGAAAATTGCTAAGACCGTTACATCATAATTAATCTGTTAGGTGGATTAGGTTAATATAGTTAGCTTAAGAAAGGGATTCTATTATTTTTAATGCTTCCGCTGTATGTATATGCATGTATGTATGATCGCGTCGCGCCGCCCTTCGCTCCCCTCTGAGGTACTGGAAGGGCGGGCTTTACAAATGCCCTCTTTCTGAGTATACCCCTTTGCAACAAGTCTCGCTTTGAAGGTCTCAATCTTCTCGTCTATTCCTCTCTTTCTTTTGTAGATCGACTTGCATCTAATGACTTTTACACCATTGGGTGGTTCTACTAGCTCCCAGACCTGATTTGAATCCATAGATTCAATCTCAGAATTCATCGCATATTGCCAAGATACCGCATCTTTATCTTGGATCGCCTCGTCATATGTCCAGGGGTCAGGTTCATGTTCGCCAGGGATCAAATCAGAAAATCCTCTCAAAAACATGAAACTCTCAGGCTGTCTAACAACCCTCCCACTTCGGTGAGGTATTACCTGTGTATCCTCTGTGACATGCGGTGCAGTGACTTGTGGTATATCCTCTTGTACCGGTGGTACTGAAGTAGTGACTTCCCCTTTCAATTCCTCCAGAACAATATTACTCATGGGTTTGTGGTTTATCACATAGTCTTCCTCTAGAAATCTTGCATTCGTGCTAACGATCACCCTCTAATCTTTAGAACTATAAAACAAACCTCCTTTCGTTCCTCTAGGATAGCCAACGAACATGCGTACCTCTGTACGAGGTTCCAATTTATCAGCATCTGCCTTTCAGCACATGTGTTGGACTCCCCCAAATCCGAATATGTCTTAGACTAGGCTTTCGCCCAGTTCACAATTCTGTGGGGAGTAGAAGGCACTGATTTAGATGGTACCAAGTTCAGAATATACACTGTCGTATCTAGAGCATATCCCCAGAACGAATCTGGCAACTCATAATAACTCATCATCGATCTAACCATATATATAAGAGTCCTATTCCTTCGCTCTGCTACACCATTCTACTGGGGTGTGCCAGGTGAAGACAATTGGGATTGAATCCCAACCTCTGATAAGTAATTCCTAAACTCTCCCAAGAGGTACTCACCACCACGATCAGATCGTAGTGTCTTGATATTTTTACCTTGATGTTTCTCCGTATCAGCCTTGAATTATTTGAACTTGTCAAAGCATTCAGACTTGCGGCGCATCAAGTAAATGTATCCATATCTTTAATAATCGTCTATGAAAGAGACGAAATACTCAAAACCACCTCTTACCTGGATAGACATAGGACCACACAAATCAGAATTAACAAACTCCAACACATCTTTGGCTCTATACCCCTTGGCCTTGAAAGTCCTCTTGGTCATTTTACCTTCCAAGCAAAACTCGCAGGTTGGGAAGTCTTCCACCACTAATGAACTCAGAGGTCCATCAACTATCAACCTTTGAATTCTGCTTAGGTTAATATGACCAAGCCTTAGATGCCAAAGATACATTTGGTTCATCTTCAAAGGTTCTTTTCTCTTATTGGAATTAGAGGATGAGTTATTTACTTCTATTTGCATCGTGGAAGCTTTTGGTTCAAGCGTATATACATTTCCTATCAATGCACCAGAACAGATAATCTCCCTATTCCTTTTTATAACAACTCTATCATTAAAAGAAATCGAATATCCATCCATAAATAATTTAGAAATCAAAATTAAATTCTTTCTAAATAAAGGTACATAAAGGCAATATTTAAGAACCAAAACTTTATTCCTCTCAAAAGACAAATAAACATCTCCCACTGCAACAACCGCCACCTTCGTGGCATCACCCAAGTATACAGTAATCTCCCCCTCAGCTAGTCGTTTAGTTTCCTGGAACCCCTGCAAAGTATTACAGACATGATCAGTGACTCCCGTATCTACACACCAAGTGCCGGTAGATAACACCGCTAACCATGTTTCAACGACCAGACCAAAAGATATACCTTTGTTCTGCTTCTGGTTGGGGCAGTCCTTCTTCCAGTGTCCAGTCTGCTTGCAAGTGAAGCACTTGCCTTTCGGCTTCTTCACTCCTCCCTGAGTTCCTCCCACCGCCTTTGCCCCATCTTGTTTCTTCTTCTTCTTGCCTTTCGGCTTAGAAGTAGAAACATTTTGGGCAACCATGGTCTGCGCCTGAGCACTCTGACGAAAAATCCCCTCTGCTGCCTAGAGTTCTATCAGAAGATCCGCCAACGAATACAACTTCTTGTTCATGTTGTAGTTCTGGCGAAACTGCTCAAAACTCCTAGGTAGAGACAGGAGAATGATATCGACCTTGGTTTCCCCATCGATCTCAGCTCCGAGGACTTCCAGCTCATTCAAATGAGACATCATCTTGAGAACATGATCCCTTACGGGTGTTCCCTCGATCAAGGAGGTCGTCATCAAGTTCTTCATGGCTTCCTGCCTAGCAGCCCGATTCTGGTGTTCGAAAAGCTCTTTGAGATTGAGCATCTTATCATAAGCAATGGGCATGGATTGATGCTGATGTTACAATACATTTGACATAGATGCCAAAATGTAACATCGCGTCATCTCATCTGCCTTAATCCACTTCTTATAATTCTCCTTTTCCCCATAATCATCCACAGGCTTAGGAGGGCACTCTTCGAGGAGTACATATTTGTATTCCTCAGCAGTCAAGATTCCTCTTCCAATCAACATAATTGGGTCCAGTAAGTTTATTTTCTTTCAGTATCACAACAAGCGGGTTGAAAGTCATTTTGAAAAAACCTAAGAATCACATTGATCAAAAAATTAGATTTCAAAAAATTATTGATTCCTCAAACAATAAAATTTTAAAATCAACCAACACCACAAAATACCGAGAATATCGTTTGCCACGATAGTGTGGACGTATACGAATTCTACATTTGTAAGAGGAGGTTTTACCCATTAATTTTACTATCTTGTGAACCTAACTTTTTGACAAATAAAATTAATAGTTGGTTCCTCTTTGGCCATATAAATAAAAGCAGTGACTCCGATGGGGAGGATACTCCTATTTGCATCTAAGTGTTTACCATTACTCGGTACCAAGGTAATTATCTCGGGTTATATGCGTTTCGATGGGGAAGTGTACACGCTCCTTAATAATTTTCTATAATCATATTCGACCTTGTGATCCTCAAACAAACTCATCCGATGTGGAGGAAGGCACTCAGAGCCGACGCGCAAGTTTGTTTGCATCACATGTCAAATCGTAATGGAGGCTGTGGGAATTTATAAAAATATCTCTCTCTCACTTAGTAATTTAAATATGAGGAATTTTCTAGCCTACGACATGCATATCAAACAATAAGCAATAAATATGAAAAAGAAATATTTTCTAACTATTATGGATTTTGTCTCCAATATACCTCCCGTCGTATCGCCATCTCGTCTGCTCCTCCCTACGTCATGTACAAGTCATCCGGAGATCCGAGCCAAGAATAACTATTTTAATTTACATCCATCGATTCTATACTCCATGAAGGAGTGTACATGAAATCTAGATCGAAAGTAAACTAAAATAAATGAGTGGATAAACAATGTCGTACTTAATTATAAAAATTAAATACTAGCCTTGTCAACCCCGAGGATTCAAATAATATACAATCACATACACACATATGGCCATAATAGTTGGATCCTATGCATGCAACCAAAAAGTTAACCTATGCACATTCTACTATTATTCGACACATATAATATATGAAAAGTGCATAAAAGTAACCGAATCCTAAACACACAAAATCGGAAAATCGTGGCTCTGATACCACGTGAAGGTAGGAAACTTCGCTTCCCACTTCAACTTGGTCGCTTGTTCATGGCGATCTCATCTACATCCCCGGATTAAAAAAAAATTAATCCTAGACAAAAGGGATTACCCAAGCAACCATTTCATCGTCATGCTATTCGATCAGAGTGGTCACTTGAACAAACTTGTTGTTCAAGCAACCAACCTCTATTCTTCGATTAGCCGTGGAATAGACGATGTACGGATCGCCGATTTTTGCGTTTGTATTCAGGGTCCAAGTAAATTAGCCACATAAAAAAAATATACAACATACAAAGAAACAAAAGGAAAGCAAAACAAGATTTATACCTCATGTTTACCTAAAGGTCTTCTATCGTATGTCCTATCCTCCTCTTGGACGTTGTGTGGGCAACGATCCTCCAAGAGATGAAGCCTCCTAGATCACGATCTTCTATCCTTGCTCGCTCCGAACAAGAAGAAGTATATAAATGAAACTCTTCCCTTGTCGGCCAAGAGAGAGGAGAATAGGATGCCGCCAAGAGCTCCAAGGAACACCTAACCCTTGTTTCCACCGCCAAGGAGAAGAGGAAGAGGAGGGCTTAAGAGTCACCGGCCAAAGAAAAGAGGAGAAGAAGAAAACCTAAACCTCTCTTCTTGTTGCCGTCATCCCTAGGAGGAGCAAGGGTTAGCTTGCCGCCCCAAACCCTAAGCCTAGCCGCCCAAGCCTTGATCTCCAAGCCATTTCCTTGCCGCCCACCCTAATGCCTCCTTTTATAGAGATAGGCTTTAATCCTTCTTTTAATCTCCACCGTCGGTTCTAGGGATTTAATCTCAATCATCAGATTTATAGATTTAATCTCAACCGTCGGATCTAGAGATTTAATCTCCACCGTCGGATCTAGAGTTCCATTCTCCACCATCGGATCTAGAGTTCCATTATCCACAATTGGATCTAGGCTTCATGAGGGTTTTAATAGGCTATGATAGGGACCATGAGGAGGAGTTGGATCTTGGCAACCCAATGGATCAAGCCCACATAAAGTCTGATCCATTATTGATAATCCATTCCATTAGAGGATTATCATTTATCTACCTCACCAAACCCCATAAGTTAATATGGACTCCATATATTATTTGTACATCTATCTCCCCGTGCTTAAGATCTCGAATGTTCGTCGATTAATTAATTTACTGACAATTAATTAATTTACATCTAACTCCATGAGTAGTACCACTCAACCTTATAATAATGCCGGACAAAGTCCACATGCAGGGTTTATATGATGAACCTTATGAGCTCCTCAAGGGGACATCATCATCTTAATATATAGTACATGGTTTCCTCCTATAATCAACGACACACCATATAAATAATATCATTTCCCAACTTACCGAGCCTATCGATTTACTCTATAAATCTCTCCCATTGGTAAATGAAAGAAATGAATACTAAGTATATATGCCCATTATTATATCGGGATTAAGAGCATGTACAATATAATATCTAAGGTCTGATTCAATTATGTAGTCAGGAATAAATCGAATCACCTCAAAGTCAGTCATGTTCAATACACACAAAGTGTATTATTGTGATTCTATGGTCAAGACAAACTAATACCAAATCACACTACAACCATACCAATGGTTTGTCCAAAGCCATCTCGGTTGTGAGCCTTTACTTATACTCTACAAGGAGCTGATAACATCATCTACCGTGTGACACTACACACCATGTTATCTACAATGTAATGTATGAGACAATATGCATAACCATAAATATGCAAATAATGATCATTTGATTATTATTTCAAAATAAAGATGTTCATACAAAAGATAGACTTTTCAGTATACATTCCAACAACTTTCCCATTGCCAAGTGTCCCACTTGGACTTGTACACAAGACTTTGACTTCTCCATCATATGGTCAATCCCATGTCAACCATATAGTAAAACAATGGTCAAACCATCGACTAACATCAAAATACTACTCGAGTCAAACTCGAGTCCGGTCAATCATGACCTGGGCCGATTTCACCAACAATTTCCCTAAAACATTGTCAAACATCAAAACACTACTCGGGTCTGGTCAATCGTGACCTGGGCCGATTGCACCAACAAAAATTATGTCATGGATTTTTTCTAAAGATGTCTTGGCCACTTTCCCGTGTGTTAGAGTGCAATCCCACCCTTTGAGCTAGTTTCCTTCTCCCCATTACGAGCCTTTGGTGCTTTTTAGGGCACCTCTTTGTCATCCCAGCAGTTGGGCCTCTCTCTTCAGGTTTAGACATGCCTTCCTTTTTATAGGGGTGAAACTGACTTTCCTTAATTTCCCATGAAAACAGTGTTGGGAATCATATGTGATAAATAAGAAAATCGATGAAGAAAAAGGATCCCTCAAGCAATCTATGCGAAAGAAAACTCATACTAAAGAATAGATCTATAAAGCCCTATCCTATAAGGTATACCTTTTATGCATGCCCTTTGTTTATCCCGCTTGTCCATGGTCAGTCGGATCTCTTGCACGTTCAAGTGTCCTTGTCTCTATAGTATCTACATGAACACTCTTTGGAGAAAGGTTGTGCTAGCAACACCACAAAAGATGCTAGGCCAAGAGAAGATTTCAACCAAAGGAAGAAGAGGGGAAAAACAAAGGCAATTTTCAACCCAAAACATCATGATCCAAGGCCCCCTTTTTATATTCATCCCATGAATATGAAAGGTTTCATCCAACCCTTGGTTTTCCCTCTTCAATGAATGATTAATCCACATTAATCATGCATGAAAAGAGGTTTCATCCAACTCTTGGTTTTCCCTCTTCAATGCATGATTAATCTACATTAATCATGCATGATGAATTTATACCATCCAAATTGATTTGAGTCCAACTCAAGTCAAATCATTTTGAGTCCATTCATCCAACTTTTAATTTTCCCTCTTTAATGCATGATTAATCCACATTAATCATGCATGATGAATTTATTCCATCCAAATTAATTTGAGTCCAACTCAAATTCGACCATTTAATTTGAGTCTAACTCAAAACCAATCCATTCAATGCCTAATGGTTCATTTAGTCAAACTAAAATGAATGTCATCTCCAAAACAACATGTTCTTTGTGTGTGACCCTATAGGTTTTCGTAACATTGGCAATGTCTCTAAACCACTTTAGACACATAAGCAATGAGCGGCATCTAGCAATGCATCATTGCTAACCAAGTTATGAAAATGTTAAGATCCGACAAAACCTTTTTGTGACTATTATCTTGTATGACAGTGTCCTTCTATCCTTGATATCTTAGATTGATCAATGAGGTATAGACCGTGTCATCCTCTTATCGATATTTATATTTCTTGATCCCCAAGTAGACTAACTCAAATAAATGAGCTCAATATCTCATATTGACTCATTTGAGCATGACAATGCATTTCGTGGTCATACTTTATCTTATGGCCAAAGATATCACTCCCATCATATGGGAGGGATAGATCCCATCTACATCACTCACATTCCTCCGCCTAATTTTTTACATACCCAGTGATCGCCTTTATAGTCCACCTATTCTACGAGTGACGTTTGACGATACCAAAGTACATAGCTTCATATGTAGGGAACGGTAGTGATTTCAGGTCTAAGGACTATTCATAGTAATAGTCACATGAGAAA
This sequence comes from Wurfbainia villosa, assembly GCA_025175895.1. NCBI lineage: Eukaryota > Viridiplantae > Streptophyta > Magnoliopsida > Zingiberales > Zingiberaceae > Wurfbainia > Wurfbainia villosa. Next base: position 34,598,177 of record CM045995.1, read on the forward strand.
GTTTATGACACTCATATAAAGATCCATGAAACTTTCTCATGGTGGGTCAATTCAGTACATATATTCTCCAATATATATATCCATCTGTCAATGTGATATCACATATCCATGACTTATGAGATCAAGTCATCCATTGACCTACAGGCTAGTCTCAATGTATTAATATATCCCTTTGTTTATTAATACAATACTTGACTAGGAATGTTTAAGAATAGTGTTCTCTACAGCTTCTCATAATCAATTCTACCAATTCATATACTATAGATTAGAACTTACTATTCAAGGGCATTATTATATTTATTTGGCTGGTACACGCATAAAGAAAATATAACAATCAATCTTTTCCTATTATTAATGGAATATGATACATATGATCCCTAATCATTCATCACATGATTGACACTAAGGGCTGACACTAACAATCTCCCACTAGCACTAGTGCCAATCACCGTAATCTCTAAGACCCAGTGACCTAGTATGACCATCATGCTTCCTCTGTAGTAAAGCCTTGGTCAAGGGATCCGCAATGTTAGCATCAGTATCTACTCTGCATATCCACATATCTCCTCTATCGATGATCTCTCGAATGAGGTGATACCGCCGTAGTATATGTTTGGAACACTGGTGAGAACGAGGTTCCTTAGCCTGTGCTATAGCCCCGTTGTTGTCACAATAAAGCTCTATAGGGCTCACGATGCTAGGAACTACACCAAGCTCAGAAACAAATTTCCTGATCCAAATAGCCTCCTTTGTCGCATCAGAAGTAGCAATATACTCGACCTCTATAGTAGAATCTGCGACTGTGTCTTGCTTTGAACTCTTCCATCTCACAACACCACCATTTAAACAAAAGACATACCTTGACTGCGATCTGTAATTTTCCTTGTCCGTTTGGAAGCTAGCATCACTGTAACCCTTTACAGCGAGCTCCTCATTGCCTCTAAATTTCAAGAAATATTCTCTAGTTTTTCTAAAGTACTTAAGAATATTCTTGACAGCTATCTAGTGACTATCAAATGGATGTGACTGGTACCTACTCATCATGCTTAAAGAATGTGAGACATCAGGATGAGTGCATAGCATGGCGTACAAAATAGACCCTATAGCAGATGCATAAGGGATCCGATCCATGTGTTCCCTTTCTTATTTAGAAGAACGACATTGAGCCTTCGAAATGCTCACACCATGTGACATTGGCATAAATCCCTTCTTGGAATTTTGCATGGCAAAATGATTAAACACCTTGTCAATGTATGCACTCTGACTTAGGCCAAGTAATCTCCTAGATCTTGTTGGGTTTTCGGCACCGCGGTGTGTGTGTGTTCGATCATGTTTCGTAAACATGAACACAGCGGAAGCAATAAAAATAATAAATACTTCTATTTATTACGACACACACAACACACGAATGCATATTACAACAAGTGTAGACATAACCGTAAATTTAAATTTGCAATAAAAGGAAATTTAACTACGTTATACCTTTCGTATGACGTGTAGCGGGAACGGCATCAACCGGAATGATCCTCGCAAGAATCGTCTCTATCCGTATCCACGCCGAGTTCCTCGGGATGACTTCGCTAAGCCACGAGCTTCGTCTTCGTACGGGTTACTAGCCTCGTGTTGAAGACGACGTGATCGAGAGATGATCACGATCCGAATCCAAATTCGGATCCTAATACGAGTTCTCAAAACTCGCTTCTCCGGAGAGGTAGTCGTCAACCAATTGACGAATCCTTCGTCCTCCACCTCAGAGGATTACCGGAGATCGAATCCCCGGTAAGTTAGCCGCTGTCGAGTTTCTCAACCGCCGCCCAAACGACGCCCGACGAGGAGAAGAAGCTGTCCAGAAAACTGACAGCTTGGTGGAGGAGTAGGCGCCGCCAAAACAAGGAAGCCAAGTGCTCACCTTATCGCCACACCCAAGGAAGATCACAACCGCAGAGCTTGACGCCGCAAGGGGGAAGGAAGCCAAGGACGCCGGAGGAGGAGGCGCTCCTAGGGTTGGCGCCAAGTCCTCCAAGGGGTGGGCGGCAACTCTTGAGGCTAGGGTTTTGGATTAGGCTTAATTATCCATTAAGCCCTCTTTATAGAGAACTAATTCTCTTAATGGTTATTGGATCATAACCATTAGCCCAAGTAACCCGCTCCATTAAGATAAGTTAAAATAAACCAAACCATGATGGTTTATTTTAAGTTAAAACGAACCAAACCAACTTTTGGTTCATTCGTTTAAAATAAACCAAACCCTTTGGTTTATTCTCCTCCATTGGATTAGAACCAAACCATTTTGGTTCATCCATTATGTCTTCATAAGACACGCCCATCCACGCTTCCATTGCGATCAAACGATTTCATGCTCGCTTATGTTTGGTCCAACCAAACCTAGTTTCTCTCGGCCGAGAATCCCATTCTCAAGCTCGCTTTAAATCCTTTGGATTACGCTGCAGCGTGTGACCAAATAGGTTCTCTTTATGTTGGCCGCCTATAATTAACCATTAATTATAGAACGATCATGAGTGGCACCTAGTAGTACATCATGATCCCCAATTAACCAAAAGATCAACGGTTGATCCGAACTATTTCTCAAACCCTTCAAGAGCTCGAATGAATCGTGCCCCATTCCTTCACTCATCTTATACCCACTTGGTTCGTGACATGGTCTATTGTGTCACCCTCACTAGGTCGACTACGCCACACCTAGCCCAAGTATCATTTCTCGCCCTACGGATTCTAGTTACTCCACATGTATCAAAGAGTACCTTACTCTAAACATGTAATGCTTTGGCCAAAGACTTTAGTAACAATCCGACGAGGCCATGGGTATACATCTCCTCGCAAGGAGTGGTGAATCCTTTATAGGCTATTCAAACACCTTCGATCACTGACTTATACCCAATCATCTCCGGTCCACATCTCCTTAGAGATGTTTGCTTAAGATGTCAAAGCATAAGTCTCCATGATCAAGATGACTTGAATACCGCAAGTCAAAGGAACATCGCACTTAAGCCACAAGAAGAACTTCATTGACATATCTATATATGCAGAGAACCATATGAAGTCTTACTACGGGTCACTCCAATGAACAATTTACCATAACTAGCATCCACGATTAACTCCGACATCACAATGTCTCCAACCAAAGGAGAATCACCGCTTGGATACACCAAGGAGTATACCTCGTTCTCTCATGTAATTGATGGTGTCCAAATCCATCAATTCATCGACTAGGATAATTCCGATACATCACAATTACACATGTAGAGATACTCACTAGTTGTGATCCAATCACAAATTCTCTCATGTGAATCACATCGTGACATTCAAGAAATGAGTTTAAGATCCAATCAAATACATGAAACATGTATACTCAAATAGTGAATCTTCATTTATCATATAAATGGTTCATACATAAGGCATTGCCTTAGGACATCTCTCATATATTACTAACAGACTCCCACTTGGCCTAATGCCAATCGCTACAGATCCAATACCATAAGCTCGAACATGACCCTCAAACTTATTTTGAGGTAATGCCTTAGTCAAGGGATCCGCTAAGTTCCTTTCAAAGGAATTTTCGATTTGTATTTCGTTCCTACTGATGATCTCTCTGATAAGATGATAGCGGCAAAGCACATGTTTGGATCGCTGATGAGACCTTGGCTCTTTCGCCTGTGCAATTGCTCCATTGTTGTCGCAGTAGACCGGTATTGCTTCAACAATGGCCGGAATCACACCAAGTTCATGAACGAACTTTTGATCCAAACCGCTTCCTTTGCTGCTTCCGAAGCTGCAATGTATTCTGCCTCAGTGGTAGAATCCGCTACAGTCTCTTGTTTGGAACTTTTCCAACTCACTGCGCCCCCATTCAAGGTGAACACGTATCCAGACTGAGACCTGGAATCATCCTTGTCTGTCTGGAAGCTGGCATCCGTATACCCGCGTATCACCATGTCCCCTTCTCCATATATTAGGAACACATACTTAGTTCTTCTCAAGTACTTAAGGATTGTCTTAACAGCCGCCCAATGATCCATTCCTGGATCGGACTGGTATCTGCTCGTGACACTCAGAGCATACGATACATCGGGCCTCGTACATAACATAGCATACATGATAGATCCTATGGCGGATGCATAGGAAATCTTACTCATGCAAATCCTCTCGTCTTCTGTGCGCGGACACATAGACATCGAAATGTGTACCCCATGCCTGATGGGTAGGAAACCTTTCTTGGATTCCGACATGCTAAACCTCTTTAGCACTCGGTCTATATATGTAGACTGCGAAAGACCAAGCAACCGTTTTGATCTATCTCTATAGATCTTAATCCCGAGGATGTAGGTTGCTTCTCCCAGGTCTTTCATGGAGAATGTCTTGGATAACCAAACCTTCACTGACTGTAAGATTGAAACATCATTTCCTATAAGTAGTATGTCATCGACATACAATACTAGGAATACGACTGCACTCCCACTAACCTTCTTGTACACACAAGGTTCGTCTGGATTTTGTGAGAAATCAAACTTTTTGATTGTCTCATCAAAACGGATATTCCAGCTCCTAGATGCTTGCTTCAATCCATAAATGGACCGTCGCAATTTGCATACCTTGGTTTTATCAACCGATGTGAAACCCTCAGGCTGTATCATATACACGTCCTCGAGCAGGTTTCCATTAAGGAAAGATGTTTTCACATCCATCTACCATATCTCATAATCATAATGAGCCGCTATGGCCAGGAGCATCCGAATGGATTTAAGCATAGCTACAGGCGAATAGGTTTCGTCATAATCAACACCTTGTTTTTGACGATATCCTTTCGCCACCAATCTAGCCTTATAGGTAATCACATTACTATCCATGTCGGTTTTCTTCTTGAAAACCCACTTGCACCCTATAGGCTTTATCCCTTCAGGTGGGTCAACCAAGTTCCAAACTTGGTTTTCATACATGGAATCCATTTCCCTCTTCAATGAATGATTAATCCACATTAATCATGCATGAAAAGTGGTTTCATCCAACTCTTGGTTTTCCCTCTTCAATGCATGATTAATCTACATTAATCATGCATGATGAATTTATACCATCCAAATTGATTTGAGTCCAACTCAAGTCAAATCATTTTGAGTCCATTCATCCAACTTTTGATTTTCCCTCTTTAATGCATGATTAATCCACATTAATCATGCATGATGAATTTATTCCATCCAAATTAATTTGAGTCCAACTCAAATTCGACCATTTAATTTGAGTCTAACTCAAATCCAATCCTTTCAATGCCTAATGGTTCATTTAGTCAAACTAAAATGAATGTCATCTCCAAAACAACATGTTCTTTGTGTGTGACCCTATAGGTTTTCGTAACATTGGCAATGTCTCTAAACCACTTTAGACACATAAGCAATGAGCGGCATCTAGCAATGCATCATTGCTAACCAAGTTATGAAAATGTTAAGATCCGACAAAACCTTTTTGTGACTATTATCTTGTATGACGGTGTCCTTCTATCCTTGATATCTTAGATTGATCAATGAGGTATAGACCGTGTCATCCTCTTATCGATATTTATATTTCTTGATCCCCAAGTAGACTAACTCAAATAAATGAGCTCAATATCTCATATTGACTCATTTGAGCATGACAATGCATTTCGTGGTCATACTTTATCTTATGGCCAAAGATATCACTCCCGTCATATGGGAGGGATAGATCCCATCTACATCACTCACATTCCTCCGCCTAATTTTTTACATACCCAGTGATCGCCTTTATAGTCTACCCTGTTACGAGTGACGTTTGAGGATACCAAAGTGCATAGCTTCATATGTAGGGAACGGTAGTGATTTCAGGTCTAAGGACTATTCATACTAATAGTCACATGAGAAAGTTTATGACACTCATATAAAGATCCATGAAACTTTCTCATGGTGGGTCAATTCAGTACATATATTCTCCAATATATATATCCATCTGTCAATGTGATATCACATATCCATGACTTATGAGATCAAGTCATCCATTGACCTATAGGCAAGTCTCAATGTATTAATATATCCCTTTGTCTATTAATACAATACTTGACTAGGAATGTTTAAGAATAGTGTTCTCTACACCTTCTCATAATCAATTCTACCAATTCATATACTATAGATTAGAACTTACTATTCAAGGGCATTATTATATTTATTTGGCTGGCACACGCATAAAGAAAATATAACAATCAATCTTTTCCTGTTATTAATGAAATATGATACATATGATCCCTAATCATTCATCTCATGATTTACACTAAGGGCTGACACTAACAATCTCCCACTAGCACTAGTGCCAATCACCGTAATCTCTAAGACCCAGTGACCAAGTATGACCATCATGCTTCTTCTGTGCTAAAGCCTTGGTCAAGGGATCCGCAATGTTAGCATCAGTATCTACTCTGCATATCCACATATCTCCTCTATCGATGATCTCTCGAATGAGGTGATACCGCCGTAGTATATGTTTGGAACACTGGTGAGAACGAGGTTCCTTAGCCTGTGCTATAGCCCCGTTGTTGTCACAATAAAGCTCTATAGGGCTCACGATGCTAGGAACTACACCAAGCTCAGAAACAAATATCCTGATCCAAATAGCCTCCTTTGTCGCATCAGAAGTAGCAATATACTCAACCTCTATAGTAGAATCTGCGACTGTGTCTTTCTTTGAACTCTTCCATCTCACAACACCACCATTTAAACAAAAGACATACCTTGACTGCGATCTGTAATTTTCCTTGTCCGTTTGGAAGCTAGCATCACTGTAACCCTTTACAGCGAGCTTCTCATTGCCTCTAAATTTCAAGAAATATTCTCTAGTTTTTCTCAAGTACTTAAGAATATTCTTGACAGCTATCTAGTGACTATCAAATGGATGTGACTGGTACCTACTCATCATGCTTAAAGAATGCGAGACATTAGGATGAGTGCATAGCATGGCGTACAAAATAGACCCTATAGCAGATGCATAAGGGATCCGATCCATGTGTTCCCTTTCTTCTTTAGAAGAAGGGCATTGAGCCTTCGAAATGCTCACACCATGTGACATTGGCATAAATCCCTTCTTGGAATTTTGCATGGAAAAATGATTAAACACCTTGTCAATGTATGCACTCTGACTTAGGCCAAGTAATCTCCTAGATCTTGTTGGGTTTCCGGCACCGCGGCGTGTGTGTGTTCGATCATGTTTCGTAAACATGAACACAGCGGAAGCAATAAAAATAATAAATACTTCTATTTATTACGACACACACAACACACGCATGCATATTACAACAAGTGTAGACATAACCGTAAATTTAAATTTGCAATAAAAGAAAATTTAACTACGTTATACCTTTCGTATGACGTGTAGCGGCAACGGCATCAACCGGAATGATCCTCGCTAGAATCGTCTCTATCCATATCCGTGCCGAGTTCCTCGGGATGACTTCGCTAAGCCACGAGCTTCGTCTTCGTACGGGTTACTAGCCTCGTGTTGAAGACGACGTGATCGAGAGATGATCACGATCCGAATCCAAATTCGGATCCTAATACGAGTTCTCAAAACTCGCTTCTCCGGTGAGGTATTCGTCAACCAATTGACGAATCCTTCGTCCTCCACCTCAGAGGATTACCGGAGATCGAATCCCCGGTAAGTTATTCGCTGTCGGAGCTCTAACCGTCGTCCAAATGACGCTCCGATGAGAGGAGAAGAAGCTGTCTAGAAAACTGGACAGCTTGGTGGAGGAGTAGGCGCCGGCCAAAACAAGGAAGCCAAGTGCTCACCTTATCGCCACACCCAAGGAAGATCACCGGAGCACCAACCGGCAGCAGCTCGACGCTGGCGAGGGGGAAGGAAGGCTCCTTCTGGACGCCGCTTGGAGGAGGAGAGGGGCGGCAGCCTAGGGTTGGCGCCAAGTCCTTCAAGGGGTGGGCGGCAACTCTTGAGGCTAGGGTTTTTGGATTTGGATTAGGGCTTAATTATCCATTAAGCCCTATTTTATAGAGAACTAATTCTCTTAATGGTTATTGGATCATAACCATTAGGCCCGTTAACCGGCTCCATTAAGATAAGTTAAAATAAACCAAACCATGATGGTTTATTTTAAGTTAAAACGAACCGAACCAACTTTTGGTTCATTCGTTTAAAATAAACCAAACCCTTTTGTTTATTCTCCTCCATTGGATTAGAACCAAACCATTTTGGTTCATCCATTATGTCTTCATAAGACACGGCCCATCCACGCTTCCATTGCGACTGAAACGATTTCATGCTCGCTTTATGTTTGGTCCAACCAAACCTAGTTTCTCTCGGTCTGAGAATCCCATTCTCAAGCTCGTTTTAAATCCTTTGGATTACGCTCGTTGTGCGTGTGACAAAATAGGTTCTCGGTTTATGTTGGCCGTCTATAATTAACCTTTAATTATAGAACGATCATGAGTGACACCTAGTAGTACATTATGATCCCCAATTAACCGAAAAGATCAACGGTTGATCCAGAACTATTTCTGAAACCCTTGAGTGTCTCGAATGAATCGTGCCCCATTCCCTTCACTCATCTTATACCCACTTGGTTCAGGACATGGTCTATTGTGTCAGTCCCCACTAGGCTGACTACGTCACACCTAGCCCAAGTATCATTTCCTCGTCCTACGGATTCTAGTTACTCCACATGTATCAAAGAGTACCTTACTCTAAACAAGTAATGCTTTGGCCAAAGACTTTAGTAACAATCCGACGAGAGGCCATGGGTATACATCTCCTCGCAAGGAGTGGTGAATCCTTTATAGGCTATTCAAACACCTTCGATCACTTCGACTTATACCCAATCATCCCGGGTCCACATCTCCTTAGAGATGTTTGCTTAAGATGTCAAAGCATAAGTCTCCATGATCAAGATGACTTGAATACCGCAAGTCAAAGGAACATCGCACTTAAGCCACAGTAAGAACTTTATTGACATATCTATATATGCAGAGAACCATATGAAGTCTTATGGCTGGTCACTCCAATGAACTAGTTACCATAACTAGCATCCACGATTAACTCCGGACATCACAATGTCTCCAGCCAGTGAGAATCAGCTGCTTGGATACACCAAGGAGTATACCTCGTGCTAGTCTCGACAGAATTGATGGTGTCCAAATCGATCAATTCATCGACTAGGGATAATTCCGATACATCACAATTACACATGTAGAGATACTCACTAGTTGTGATCCAATAACAAATTCTCTCATGCTGTGAATCGCATCGTGGACATTTAGTAAATGAGTTTAAGATCCAATCAAATACATGAAACATGTATACTCAAATAGTGAATCTTTATTTATCATATAAATGGTTCATACATAAGGCGATTGCCTTAGGACATCTCTCATATATTACTAACAGACTCCCACTTGGCCTAATGCCAATCGCTACGGTATCCAATACCATAAGCTTGAACATGACCCTCAAACTTATTTTGAGGTAATGCCTTAGTCAAGGGATCCGCTAAGTTCCTTTCAGTGGGAATTTTCTCGATTTGTATTTCTTTCCGACTGATTATCTCTCTGATAAGATGATAGCGGCGAAGCACATGTTTGGATCGCTGATGAGACCTTGGCTCTTTCGCCTGTGCAATTGCTCCATTGTTGTCGCAGTAGACCGGTATTGCTTCAACAATGGCCGGAAATCACACCATGTTCATGAACGAACTTTTTGATCCAAACCGCTTCCTTTGCTGCTTCCGAAGCTGCAATGTATTCTGCCTCAGTAGTAGAATCTGCTACAGTCTCTTGTTTGGAACTTTTCCAACTCACTGCGCCCCCATTCAAGGTGAACACGTATCAAGACTGAGACCTGGAATCATCCTTGTCTGTCTGGAAGCTAGCATCCATATACCCGCGTATCACCATGTCCCCTTCTCCATATATTAGGAACACATCCTTAGTTCTTCTCAAGTACTTAAGGATTGTCTTAACAGCCGCCCAATGATCCATTCCTGGATCGGACTGGTATCTACTCGTGACACTCAGAGCATACGATACATCGGGCCTCATACATAACATAGCATACATGATAGATCATATTGCGGATGCATAGGGAATCTTACTCATGCAAATCCTCTCGTCTTCTGTGCGCGGACACATAGACTTCGAAAGGTGTACCCCATGCCTGATGGGTAGGAAACCTTTCTTGGATTCTGACATGCTAAACCTCTTTAGCACTTGGTCTATATATGTAGACTGCGAAAGACCAAGCAACCGTTTCGATCTATCTCTATAGATCTTAATCCCGAGGATGTAGGTTGCTTCTCCCAGGTATTTCATGGAGAATGTCTTGGATAACCAAACCTTCACTGACTGTAAGATTGAAACATCGTTTCCTATAAGTAGTATGTCATCGACATACAATACTAGGAATACGACTGCACTCCCACTAACCTTCTTGTACACACAAGGTTCGTCTGGATTTTGTGAGAAATCAAACTTTTTGATTGTCTCATCAAAACGGATATTCCAGCTCCTGGATGCTTGCTTCAATCCATAAATGGACCGTCGCAATTTGCATACCTTGGTTTTATCAACCGATGTGAAACCCTCAGGCTGTATCATATACACGTCCTCGAGAAGGTTTCCATTAAGGAAAGCTGTTTTCACATCCATCTACCATATCTCATAATCATAATGAGCCGCTATGGCCAGGACTATCCGAATGGATTTAAGCATAGCTACAGGCGAATAGGTTTCGTCATAATCAACACCTTATTTTTGACGATATCCTTTCGCCACCAATCTAGCCTTATAGGTAATCACATTACCATCCATGTCGGATTTCTTCTTGAAAACCCACTTGCACCCTATAGGCTTTATCCCTTCAGGTGGGTCAACCAAGTTCCAAACTTGGTTTTCATACATGGAATCCATTTCCCTCTTCAATGAATGATTAATCCACATTAATCATGCATGAAAAGAGGTTTCATCCAACTCTTGGTTTTCCCTCTTCAATGCATGATTAATCTACATTAATCATGCATGATGAATTTACACCATCCAAATTGATTTGAGTCCAACTCAAGTCAAATCATTTTGAGTCCATTCATCCAACTTTTGATTTTCCCTCTTTAATGCATGATTAATCCACATTAATCATGCATGATGAATTTATTCCATCCAAATTAATTTGAGTCCAACTCAAATTCGACCATTTAATTTGAGTCTAACTCAAATCCAATCCTTTCAATGCCTAATGGTTCATTTAGTCAAACTAAAATGAATGTCATCTCCAAAACAACATGTTCTTTGTGTGTGACCCTATAGGTTTTCGTAACATTGGCAATGTCTCTAAACCACTTTAGATACATAAGCAATGAGCAGCATCTAGCAATGCATCATTGCTAACCAAGTTATGAAAATGTTAAGATCCGACAAAACCTTTTTGTGACTATTATCTTGTATGACGGTGTCCTTCTATCCTTGATATCTTAGATTGATCAATGAGGTATAGACCGTGTCATCCTCTTATCGATATTTATATTTCTTGATCCCCAAGTAGACTAACTCAAATAAATGAGCTCAATATCTCATATTGACTCATTTGAGCATGACAATGCATTTCGTGGTCATACATTATCTTATGGCCAAAGATATCACTCCCGTCATATGGGAGGGATAGATCCCATCTACATCACTCACATTCCTCCGCCTAATTTTTTACATACCCAGTGATCGCCTTTATAGTCCACCCTGTTACGAGTGACGTTTGACGATACCAAAGTACATAGCTTCATATGTAGGGAACGGTAGTGATTTCAGGTCTAAGGACTATTCATACTAATAGTCACATGAGAAAGTTTATGACACTCATATAATGATCCATGAAACTTTCTCATGGTGGGTCAATTCAGTACATATATTCTCCAATATATATATCCATCTGTCAATGTGATATCACATATCCATGACTTATGAGATCAAGTCATCCATTGACCTACAGGCTAGTCTCAATGTATTAATATATCCCTTTGTCTATTAATACAATACTTGACTAGGAATGTTTAAGAATAGTGTTCTCTACAGCTTCTCATAATCAATTCTACCAATTCATATACTATAGATTAGAACTTACTATTCAAGGGCATTATTATATTTATTTGGCTGGCACACGCATAAAGAAAATATAACAATCAATCTTTTCCTGTTATTAATGAAATATGATACATATGATCCCTAATCATTCATCTCATGATTGACACTAATGGCTGACACTAACAATCTCCCACTAGCACTAGTGCCAATCACCGTAATCTCTAAGACCCAGTGACCTAGTATGACTATCATGCTTCCTCTGTGCTAAATCCTTGGTCAAGGGATCCGCAATGTTAGCATCAGTATCTACTCTGCATATCCACATATCTCCTCTATCGATGATCTCTCGAATGAGGTGATACGGCCGTAGTATATGTTTGGAACACTGGTGAGAACGAGGTTCCTTAGTCTGTGCTATAGCCCCGTTGTTGTCACAATAAAGCTCTATAGGGCTCACGATGCTAGGAACTACACCAAGCTCAGAAACAAATTTCCTGATCCAAATAGCCTCCTTTGTCGCATCAGAAGTAGCAATATACTCGACCTCTATAGTAGAATCTGCGACTGTGTCTTGCTTTGAACTCTTCCATCTCACAACACCACCATTTAATCAAAAGACATACCTTGACTGCGATCTGTAATTTTCCTTGTCCGTTTGGAAGCTAGCATCACTGTAACCCTTTACAGCGAGCTCCTCATTGCCTCTAAATTTCAAGAAATATTCTCTAGTTTTTCTCAAGTACTTAAGAATATTCTTGACAGCTATCTAGTGACTATCAAATGGATGTGACTGGTACCTACTCATCATGCTTAAAGAATGCGAGACATCAGGATGAGTGCATAGCATGGCGTACAAAATAGACCCTATAGCAGATGCATAAGGGATCCGATCCATGTGTTCCCTTTCTTCTTTAGAAGAAGGGCATTGAGCCTTCGAAATGCTCACACCATGTGACATTGGCATAAATCCCTTCTTGGAATTTTGCATGGAAAAATGATTAAACACCTTGTCAATGTATGCACTCTGACTTAGGCCAGTAATCTCCTAGATCTTGTTGGGTTTCCGGCACCGCGGCGTGTGTGTGTTCGATCATGTTTCGTAAACATGAACACAGCGGAAGCAATAAAAATAATAAATACTTCTATTTATTACAACACACACAACACACGCTTGCATATTACAACAAGTGTAGACATAACCGTAAATTTAAATTTGCAATAAAAGGAAATTTAACTACGTTATACCTTTCGTATGACGTGTAGCGGGAACGACATCAACCGGAATGATCCTCGCTAGAATCGTCTCTATCCGTATCCACGCCGAGTTCCTCGGGATGACTTCGCTAAGCCACGAGCTTCGTCTTCGTATGGGTTACTAGCCTCGTGTTGATGACGACGTGATCGAGAGATGATCACGATCCGAATCCAAATTCGGATCCTAATACGAGTTCTCAAAACTCGCTTCTCCGGAGAGGTATTCGTCAACCAATTGACGAATCCTTCATCCTCCACCTCAGAGGATTACCGGAGATCGAATCCCCGGTAAGTTATCCGCTGTCGGAGCTCTAACCGTCGTCCAAACGACGCTCCGATGAGAGGAGAAGAAGCTGTCTAGAAAACTGGACAGCTTGGTGGAGGAGTAGGCGCCGGCCAAAACAAGGAAGCCAAGTGCTCACCTTATCGCCACACCCAAGGAAGATCACCGGAGCACCAACCGGCAGTAGCTCGACGCCGGCGAGGGGGAAGGAAGGCTCCTTCTGGACGCCGGTTGGAGGAGGCCAAGTCCTTCAAGGGGTGGGCGGCAACTCTTGAGGCTAGGGTTTTTGGATTTGGATTAGGGCTTAATTATCCATTAAGTCTTCTTTTATAGAGAACTAATTCTCTTAATGGTTATTGGATCATAACCATTAGGCCCGTTAACCGGCTCCATTAAGATAAGTTAAAATAAACCAAACCATGATGGTTTATTTTAAGTTAAAACGAACCGAACCAACTTTTGGTTCATTCGTTTAAAATAAACCAAACCCTTTGGTTTATTCTCCTCCATTGGATTAGAACCAAACCATTTTGGTTCATCCATTATGTCTTCATAAGACACGGCCCATCCTCGCTTCCATTGCGACTGAAACGATTTCATGCTCGCTTTATGTTTGGTCCAACCAAACCTAGTTTCTCTCGGTCTGAGAATCCCATTCTCAAGCTCGTTTTAAATCCTTTGGATTACGCTCGTTGTGTGTGTGACCAAATAGGTTCTCGGTTTATGTTGGCCATCTATAATTAACCATTAATTATAGAACAATCATGAGTGACACCTAGTAGTACATCATGATCCCCAATTAACCGAAAAGATCAACGGTTGATCCAGAACTATTTCTGAAACCCTTCAGTAGCTCGAATGAATCGTGCCCCATTCCCTTCACTCATCTTATACCCACTTGGTTCAGGACATGGTCTATTGTGTCAGTCCCCACTAGGCTGACTACGTCACACCTAGCCCAAGTATCATTTCCTCGTCCTACGGATTCTAGTTACTCCACATGTATCGAAGAGTACCTTACTCTAAACATGTAATGCTTTGGCCAAAGACTTTAGTAACAATCCGACGAGAGGCCATGGGTATACATCTCCTCGCAAGGAGTGTTGAATCCTTTATAGGCTATTCAAACACCTTCGATCACTTCGACTTATACCCAATCATCCCGGGTCCACATCTCCTTAGAGATGTTTGCTTAAGATGTCAAAGCATAAGTCTCCATGATGAAGATGACTTGAATACCGCAAGTAAAAGGAACATCGCACTTAAGCCACAGTAAGAACTTCATTGACATATCTATATATGCAGAGAACCATATGAAGTCTTATGGCTGGTCACTCCAATGAACTAGTTACCATAACTAGCATCCACGATTAACTCCGGACATCACAATGTCTCCAGCCAGTGAGAATCAGCTGCTTGGATACACCAAGGAGTATACCTCGTGCTAGTCTCGACAGAATTGATGGTGTCCAAATCCATCAATTCATCGACTAGGGATAATTCCGATACATCACAATTACACATGTAGAGATACTCACTAGTTGTGATCCAATCACAAATTCTCTCATGTTGTGAATCGCATCGTGGACATTCAGTAAATGAGTTTAAGATCCAATCAAATACATGAAACATGTATACTCAAATAGTGAATCTTCATTTATCATATAAATGGTTCATACATAAGGCGATTGCCTTAGGACATCTCTCATATATTACTAACAGATTCCCACTTGGCTTAATGCCAATCGCTACGGTATCTAATACCATAAGCTCGAACATGACCCTCAAACTTATTTTGAGGTAATGCCTTAGTCAAGGGATCCGCTAAGTTCCTTTCAGTGGGAATTTTCTCGATTTGTATTTCGTTCCTACTGATGATCTCTCTGATAAGATGATAGCGGCGAAGCACATGTTTGGATCGCTGATGAGACCTTGGCTCTTTCGCCTGTGTAATTGCTCCATTGTTGTCGCAGTAGACCGGTATTGCTTCAACAATGGCTGGAATCACACCAAGTTCATGAACGAACTTTTTGATCCAAACCGCTTCCTTTGCTACTTCGGAAGCTGCAATGTATTCTGCCTCAGCGGTAGAATCTGCTACAGTCTCTTGTTTGGAACTTTTCCAACTCACTGCGCCCCCATTCAAGGTGAACACGTATCCAGACTGAGACCTTGAATCATCCTTGTCTTTCTGGAAGCTGGCATCCGTATACCCGCGTATCACCATGTCTCCTTCTCCATATATTAGGAACACATCCTTAGTTCTTCTCATGTACTTAAGGATTGTCTTAACAGCCGCCCAATGATCCATTCCTGGATCGGACTGGTATCTGCTCGTGACACTCAGAGCATACGATACATCGGGCCTCGTACATAACATAGCATACATGATAGATCCTATTGCGGATGCATAGGGAATCTTACTCATGGAAATCCTCTCGTCTTCTGTGCGCAGACACATAGACTTTGAAAGGTGTACCCCATGCCTGATGGGTAGGAAACCTTTCTTGGATTCCGACATGCTAAACCTCTTTAGCACTCGGTCTATATATGTAGACTGTGAAAGACCAAGCAACCGTTTCGATCTATCTCTATAGATCTTAATCCCGAGGATGTAGGTTGCTTCTCCCAGGTCTTTCATGGAGAATGTCTTGGATAACCAAACCTTCACTGATCAGAAGATTGAAACATCGTTTCCTATAAGTAGTATGTCATCGACATACAATACTAGGAATACTGTTGCACTCCCACTAACCTTCTTGTACACACAAGGTTAAATGCGGATTTTGTGAGAAATCAAACTTTTGATTGTCTCATCAAACGGATATTCCGACTCTAGATGTTTGCTTCAATCCATAAATGGACCGTCGCAATTTGCATACCTTGGTTTTATCAACCGATGTGAAACCCTCAGGCTGTATCATATACACGTCCTCGAGCAGGTTTCCATTAAGGAAAGCTGTTTTCACATCCATCTACCATATCTCATAATCATAATGAGCCACTATGGCCAGGAGCATCCGAATGGATTTAAGCATAGCTACAGGCGAATAGGTTTCGTCATAATCAACACCTTGTTTTTGACGATATCCTTTCGCCACCAATCTAGCCTTATAGGTAATCACATTACCATCCATGTCGGTTTTCTTCTTGAAAACCCACTTGCACCCTATAGGCTTTATCCCTTCAGGTGGGTCAACCAAGTTCCAAACTTGGTTTTCATACATGGAATCCATTTCCGACTTCATGGCACCAAGCCACTTATCCCTTTCTGAACTTGTCAGCACTTCTTCATAACTGGTAGGCTCCTCATCATCAATGAGTAACACGTCGTTTGATTCGCTTACGAGAAATCCATATATCTCAAGAATATTGCGTGTTCTACCAGATCTATGAAGATGTGGTGTTACAATAGGTCCAGCTGATTGCTCATCACTATGAGTTGTCGGCTGTTGTGCTTCACCAGGTATGTCATCAATGTCTATTTGAGTCTCTCGAGCCTCCTCAAGCTCGACGACACTCCCACTGTTTTCTTGCAAGAGAAACTCTTTCTCTAGAAACACAACATGCCTTGAAACAAACACCTTTTGTTCCACAGGATGATAGAATTGGTAACCCCTTGTTTCCTTAGGGTATCCAATAAATAGACATTTAGCAGAATTAGCATCCAATTTGTCTGATACACTCCGCTTCACATAAGCAGGATAACCCCATATCTTCAAGTAAGATACATGAGGTTTCTTACTATTCCATATCTCATATGGAGTAGTTGAGACTACCTTGGTAGGCATTCTGTTTAACAAGTAAACAGCTGTCTGAAGTGCATAGCCCCAAAAGGACTTGGGAAGAGTTGCATGATTCATCATTGACCTGACCATGTCCAACAAGGTCCGGTTACGCCTCTCAGATACACCATTATGCTGTGGTGTATAGGGCGGAGTCCATTGAGACAATATGCCATTGTCTCTTAGATAATCAAGAAACTCTTGACTTAAGTATTCACCACCTCGATCCGATCAAGTATTTTAATACTCTTGTCATGTTGTTTCTCTACTTCATTTCTGAATTCTTTGAACCTTTCAAAGGCTTGGACTTGTGTTTCATCAAGAACACATACCCAAACCGTGAGTGATCATCGGTGAAGGTAATGAAGTAGCTATAGCCTCCTAATGCTTGAGTTGACATAGGTCCACATACATCAGTATGTATTAGACCTAGTAACTCTCCCACTCGTTCACCTTTTCCACTAAAAGGTAACTTAGTCATCTTGCCTTTTAAGCATGATTCGCATGTATCGTATGAATCCAATTCAAACGATTCTAGAATTCCACATCGGTGTAATTCGGACATGCGTTTCTTGCTTACATGGCCAAGACGACAATACCACATATAGGAGTCTAATTGATTATCTTTTCGAGCACGCTTGTTGCTCGCTTCGATATTGAAAATATCACTGGATACGTTCAACGTATAAACACCATTGCTTAAAGTTCCAGCCCCTTAAAGAACTCCATTCAAAGTTATGTAACAACAATTGTTACTAAAAGTCAAATGGTACCCATTTCTATTTAAACAAGAAATAGAAATGATGTTCTTTATCAACGAAGGAACATAAAAGCAATTGTACAGTTCTAAGACAAGTCCTACAGGGAGTTCCAACAAATACGTTCCGATGGCGAGTGCAGCAACCGTTGCTCCATTCCCAACACGTAAATTTGACTCTCCCTTGACGAGTCTTCTTCTATTCCTTAGCCCATGTATGTCATTACATATATGTGAGCCACACCCAGTATCAAATACCCAAGTGTCTGAGGAAATAGAATGACAATCAATAATGAAGATTTCTAAAGAAGATGGGGCATCCGATGCCTTATCCTTCTTCACAGACTCAAGATAAATCTTGCACTTTCTTCGCAAATGGCTCTCCTTACCATAATGATGGTAAGTTTCCTTTTGTGCTAGTTCTACCTTCTTAGCCTTTCTCTTCTTTCCCTTCTGCTATTCCTTTGACTTCCTCTTAGAACCTTTCTTCGAGGAATCAACTAATAGCACCGTCCCCTGCTCATGCTTCTCAGAAGACTCCACAGTCTTCAGCATATTGAGCAGTACCACAGATGAACCTTCTATCATCTCAGAGGTGAAGAGGAGCTTTGAGACTTCGAACCTTTCGAATCTCACTTGCTCATCAACCAACTCTCAAAGATAAAGGACTACGATATGAGCATCCATATGCTCATGCTGCTTTCGTAGCTAGGGTTCCATCGCGGCTAGCAT
Organism: Wurfbainia villosa; assembly: GCA_025175895.1. Lineage (NCBI taxonomy): Eukaryota > Viridiplantae > Streptophyta > Magnoliopsida > Zingiberales > Zingiberaceae > Wurfbainia > Wurfbainia villosa. The sequence goes on from CM045995.1 coordinate 34,617,077, forward strand.
GATGCAACTCATTTGTTCAGAATCACTCACATGTTTCTGATAGGCCAACAATTGGTCCAGAGTTGCATCGTCACTATGACGGGCGGGAAGAGGCGCTTCGGGGACATTTGCAAGCTTTTCCACCTTGAGAACAATTCTCAAGTTTCTAAGCTAGTCCAAGAAGTTCGGCCTAGTCAATTTATTTGAATCCAAAATGGAATGTAAATTCAAACACATCATGATCAATATATTAACTTAGAAATACAAAACGAGCATATATGAGAAAGATGTTTTTTAAAAATGCATCAATATACATTTATAAATCCCATTCATTTTTCAAATTTCAAAAACCCCAAAATCACTTCGGGAGATCGTAGGTCCATCTCCGAATGGACTGATATCCATCATAGATATGAACAACCTTGGAGAGAGTCCAACAAGCCATTCATAACTATGACGGTAGGTATCATCTATACCAATTGCATATCACGTATATGCAACTATCACAATGTGCTATCAACTAATTGAATGTTCACACATACATCGGGTTGTTAACACATTAACAAGTATGCATCATATGCATAGCACCCAACTTCACCTCCCTTTACATCGACCTTGGAGAGAGTCCAACAAGCCGATGCTCCAGGTTAAAGCCAACCCATTAATCGGGACATAGTTTTAATATGGTTAGAGCGCATTCAACCAATTAGCCCAGCTTGGAGAGAGTCCAACAACCAAAGCTAATGATTGACCTCTGACTCTTACCATATTAGTATTAAACTATTCCATGGTTTGAAATGTTCGGGTTTGAGCCGGGCTTGGAGAGAGTCCAACAACCCAAACAAGAAACGGAACTCTGGTTCTAACCATATTAATGGAAGGTGTAGGCTTTAATATTGTTTAAGGGTTTTTATGTATCATCCTCTTTGCATGCAAATAACTATTATCTACATGGCATGACATACATCTACATGTCACGACACGCATGGCATAATGTTATGCATCTAATGCATTTACATGGCATACAATTATGTCATGTATATATTTCCTTATATGTCATAACTATTTATGGAAATAAAATATGTTTAAGATTTGATTCTCCAAATCAAATCATAATTAAATTAGGAAACAAATTTCCAAATCTAATCATATATTTTATTCATGGAATTATTTGATTAAGGAAAATCTATTTAGGAAACCAATTTCCTAAATCATTAAAACTACTTATGGAAATAAAATATTTTAAGATTTGATTTCCCAAATAAAATCATGATTAAATTAGGAAAGAAATTTCCCGAATCTAATCAAATATTTTATTTATGGAAAATATCAATTTCCATAAATACTTCCAACTTTCCAAAAGTGGAAGATTTCCTTAAATACTTCTAGACTTTCCAAAATTGAAAAATTTCCATAAATACTTCAAAATTTCCAAAATTTGAAAATTTCTAGAAATACATTATGACTATCGCAAAACAATTTTTACGATTATGTCGAAACACAACCTGGGCTCTGATACCACTGTTGGGTTTCCGGCACCGCGGCGTGTGTGTGTTCGATCATATTTCGTAAACATGAACACAGCGGAAGAAATAAAAATAATAAATACTTCTATTTATTACAACACACACAACACACGCATGCATATTACAACAAGTGTAGACATAACCGTAAATTTAAATTTGCAATAAAAGGAAATTTAACTACGTTATACCTTTCGTATGACGTGCAGCGGGAACGACATCAACCGGAACGATCCTCGCTAGAATCATCTCTATCCGTATCCACGCCGAGTTCCTCGGGATGACTTCGCTAAGCCACGAGCTTCGTCTTCGTACGGGTTACTAGCCTCGTGTTGAAGACGACGTGATCGAGAGATGATCACGATCCGAATCCAAATTCGGATCCTAATACGAGTTCTCAAAACTCACTTCTCCGGAGAGGTATTCGTCAACCAATTGACGAATCCTTCATCCTCCACCTCAGAGGATTACCGGAGATCGAATCCCCGGTAAGTTATCCACTGTCGGAGCTCTAACCATCATCCAAACGACGCTCCGACGAGAGGAGAAGAAGCTGTCCAGAAAACTGGACAGCTTGGTGGAGGAGTAGGCGCCGGCCAAAACAAGGAAGCCAAGTGCTCACCTTATCGCCACACCCAAGGAAGATCACCGGAGCACCAACCGGCAGCAGCTCGACGCCGGCGAGGGGGAAGGAAGGCTCCTTCTGGACGCTGGTTGGAGGAGGAGAGGGGCGGCAGCCTAGGGTTGGCGCCAAGTCCTTCAAGGGGTGGGCGGCAACTCTTGAGGCTAGGGTTTTTGGATTTGGATTAGGGCTTAATTATCCATTAAGCCCTCTTTTATAGAGAACTAATTCTCTTAATGGTTATTGGATCATAACCATTAGGCCCTTTAACCCGCTCCATTAAGATAAGTTAAAATAAACCAAACCATGATGGTTTATTTTAAGTTAAAATGAACCGAACCAACTTTTGGTTTATTCGTTTAAAATAAACCAAATCCTTTGGTTTATTCTCCTCCATTGGATTAGAACCAAACCATTTTGGTTCATCCATTATGTCTTCATAAGACACGGCCCATCCATGCTTCCATTGCGACTGAAACGATTTCATGCTCGCTTTATGTTTGGTCCAACCAAACCTAGTTTTTCTCGGTCTGAGAATCTCATTCTCAAGCTCGTTTTAAATCCTTTGGATTACGCTCGTTGTGCGTGTGACCAAATAGGTTATCGGTTTATGTTGGTCGTCTATAATTAACCATTAATTATAGAACGATCATGAGTGACACCTAGTAGTACATCATGATCCCCAATTAACCGAAAAGATCAACGGTTGATCCAGAACTATTTCTGAAACCCTTCAGTAGCTCGAATGAATCGTGCCCCATTCCCTTCACTCATCTTATACCCAATTGGTTCAGGACATGGTCTATTGTGTCAGTCCCCACTAGGTTAACTACGTCACACCTAGCCCAAGTATCATTTCCTCGTCCTGCGGATTCTAGTTACTCCACATGTATCAAAGAGTACCTTACTCTAAACATGTAATGCTTTGGCCAAAGACTTTAGTAACAATCCGACGAGAGGCCATGGGTATACATCTCCTCGCAAGGAGAGGTGAATCCTTTATAGGCTATTCAAACACCTTCGATCACTTCGACTTATACCCAATCATCCCGGGTCCACATCTCCTTAGAGATGTTTGCTTAAGATATCAAAGCATAAGTCTCCATGATCAAGATGACTTGAATACCGCAAGTCAAAGACACATCGCACTTAAGCCACAGTAAGAACTTCATTGACATATCTATATATGCAGAGAACCATATGAAGTCTTACGGCTGGTCACTCCAATGAACTAGTTACCATAACTAGCATCCATGATTAACTCCGGACATCACAATGTCTCCAGCCAGTGAGAATCAGCTGCTTGGATACACCAAGGAGTATACCTCGTGCTAGTCTCGACAGAATTGATGGTGTCCAAATCCATCAATTCATCGACTAGGGATAATTCCGATACATCACAATTACACATGTAGAGATACTCACTAGTTGTGATCCAATCACAAATTCTCTCATGCTGTGAATCGCATCGTGGACATTCAGTAAATGAGTTTAAGATCCAATCAAATACATGAAACATGTATACTCAAATAGTGAATCTTCATTTATCATATAAATGGTTCATACATAAGGCGATTGCCTTAGGACATCTCTCATATATTACTAACAGATCTATCTCTATAGATCTTAATACCTAAAATGTACGCTGCTTCACCTAAGTCCTTCATTGAGAAACAATTCCCAAGCCATGTCTTCATAGACTGCAGCATAGGGATGTTGTTTCCAATAAGAAGTATGTCATCAACGTACATGATAAGAAAGATAATTATGCTCCCACTAACCTTCTTGTAGACACAAGATTCATCTTCATTCTTGATGAAACCAAGCTGTTTGATTGCATCATCGAATCGAAGATTCCAGCTTCTAGATGCTTGCTTTAAACCATAAATGGACCTTTGCAGGTTGCATCTTTGACAACATGATTTGGATCTACAAAACCCTTAGGTTGTGTCATGTACACATCCTGAAGGAGGTTTCCATTCAGAAATGCAATTTTGACATCCATTTGCCAAATCTCATAATCGTGATAAGCTACAATATCAAGCATGATCCGAATAGACTTAAGCATCACAATTGATGAAAAAGTTTCATCATAGTCAATACCATGAATCTGTTTGAAACCTTTAGCTACCAATCGCCCTTTATAGGTATGTATAAGACCATCCATGTCAGTCTTTCTATTAAAGACCCACTTACACCCAATGGGTTTGACCCCTTCTGGTGGATCAATCAAAGTCCATACATGGTTAGTGTAAATGGATTCCATTTCAGATCTTATGGCCTCTAGCCATTTCTCAGAATCTAGGCTCATCACAGCTTCCTGATAGGATGTAGGCTTATTCAACTCAACAATCATAACATCATCATTGTCAGATATGAGAAATAAATATCTCTCAGGTTGATGGCGTATCCTATCAGACCTGCGAAGAGGTTGGTCTACTTGAACATGTTATTACTCCACAACATCTTGTGCAACAATCTCATCATCCACAACACTTTGTGGTGGCTGTTCAATTTCCATCTCAGTGCTATCTTTATCTTGAATTTCTTCAAGATGTATTTTACTCCCACTAGTTCTTTTAGAAATGAACTCTCTTTCTAGAAGAAATATTCCATTTCTAGCGACAAACACTTTTCCTTGTGTGCGATTGTAGAAGTAATATCCTTTCATTTCCTTAGGATATCCTATAAAGTAGCACTTGTCTGATTTGGGGCCTAGTTTATTGAGGACTTAACGTCGAACATAAGCCTCACAACCCCAAATCTTAATAAAAGATATCCTGGGACTCTTCCTAGTTCATATCATATATGGTGTCTTTATGACTTCCTTAGATGAGACACGGTTAAGTGTGAAAGTAGCCGTCTCTAAAGCATATCCGATCCCTAGAAGAAAGAAGGAAGATTTATGTGACTCATCATTGATCGTACCATATCTAATAATGTATCATTTCTCCTTTTTGATACACCATTCCACTGTGGTGTTCTAGGTGGAGTGAGTTGAGATCTAATCCCAAACTCAATTAGATATTCACGAAAAACTTGGCTAAGGTATTCCCCACCTCGATCTGATCGAAGCACTTTAATACTCTTACCAAGTTGGTTTTGTACTTCATTCTTGAATTCTTTGAACTTTTCAAAGGATTCAGATTTATGTCTCATAAGATACACATATCCATATCTACTGAAATCATCAGTAAAAGTAATTAAGTACTCATAGCCTCATAGCCTCCTCTAGCTGCTACATTGAAAGGCCCACATACATCAGTATGTATGAGTTCTAATAAGTCAGTAGCTCATTCGCCATGTCCACTAAATGGAGTCTTGGTCATCTTGCCTAAAAGACAAGATTCGTATGTCTCATATGATTCAAAATCAAATGAGTCATGTAATCCATCCTTATGGAGCTGAGATATGCGACTCTCATTTATGTGACCCAGGCAACAATGCCAGAGATATATTTGGTTAAGATCATTAGATTTGAACTATTTGGTATTTATGTTATAGACTGGGGTTTCAAGATCTAGAAGATAGAGACCATTAACAAGGTGTGCACTACAAAAAAACATATCATGTAAATAAATGGAACAACACTTGTGCTTTATTAAAAATGAGAAAACTTTCTTGTCTAAACAAGAAACGGAGATAATGTTTTTCGTCAAGGTAGGCACATAACAACATTCTTCTAGTTCTAAGATCAACCCAGTGGGCAAAGATAAGGAATATGTCCCTACAGCGATGGAGACAACTTTTGCTCCATTGCCTACCCGTAGGTCCACCTCACCCTTTGTCAATGATCTAGTCTTTCGAAGGCCCTACACATTGGTACAAATGTGAGAAGCACAGTCGTTATCTAATACCCAAGAAGATGAGATAGATAAATAGACTTCTATAACATGTATACCTGAGGCAGAAGTCTCACTTCTCTTCTTTTTCACTTCTTCCAGGTATAGCTTGCAGTTCCTCTTCCAATGTCCAGTCTCATTACAATGGAATCAGGTTCCCCCTCCTTAGCCACTCTGCCTTTCGATTTCAATGCATTTTCCTTGCCTTTGCCTTTTCCTTTGGCTTGAGTCTTACCCTTACCTTTAGGCTTATGCTTGGCTTTGCCTTTGCCTTTGTTCACCATCAAAATGGTAATAGGCTTTGCCTTCTTAAGGTTGAGTTCAGCAGTTTGCAACATGCTCAACAACTCAGGTAAAGGCTTGTCAATTTCATTCATGTTATAGTTCATGATAAATTGACTGTAGCCTTCTGGTAGTGACTGTAGAACAAGGTCAATGGCTAGCTCTTGGCCCAATGGAAATCCCAATCTCTATAGGTTCTCAATGTATCCAATCATCTTGAGTACATGAGTGTCTACGGGAGTTTCTTCTTGCATTTTACTTTGAAACAAGGCCTTTGATACTTCATATCTCTCGTGCCTTGCTTGTCCCAGATATATTTATTTCAGATGGTCAACCATACCATAGGCATCCATGTTCTATTGTTGCTTTTGAAGCTCAGAGGTCATGGTGGCAAGCATAAGGCATGACACATCCAATGTGTCATCTTGATGCTTCTTATAAGCATCCTTGTCAGCACGAGTGGTCGTAGGGGTGGGTGGTTAAGGAATGGATTGTTCTAGGACATATAATTTGCGTTCTTGCTTGAGGACTATCCTTAAGTTCCTATATCAGTCCAGAAAATTATCTCCAGTGAGCTTATCCTTATCAAGGACATATTGAAGAGTGAGTGTGTTCGACGTATTTGATGTCATGGTGATCTACAATATAGAAATATAGAAATGTATCATATTTCAATCATTTAATTAGGCCTTTTAACTAAATAATTCTCCCACTTGTCACAAAGTGGGACAAGATCCATATTATACCGCATCTTGAGTTAGTTTTAGCTAATCGTCCAAGACTCCTATAAGCTAGGTAGGTAACTTGTACCAATTACATCTAATGTAACTCTTCTACATCTTGAACAACCTTATTTGTTCATTGTGCCCATCGCATGAGACATCCTACTAAATTATTACTCATCTTGAGTTAGCTTTGGCTAATCGCCCAAGATTTGTATAATGTAGATAGATGTCCCGTATGAGCTATGCCTCTAAGTTCATCAATCCATAGAGAGATCTTAGTTAAGTCAAACCCAAGTTTTAATAGGCGGGCATCACAATTGTCCTATCGTACTTTACCGAGGTAAATTGAGTCACTTTGCTTTGGCAAACGCACTACGATTGATCAAGGTAATAGTAAGTATTAAACTTTGGTAGGCATATAATAAGTGACCTTAATTTTTGTGACAACTAACTACGCATGCATCACATGCAAGCAACACATACAAACATCACATGCATCACATATAACCATAGCATATATCAACATATAAGCTCAAACGTGACATGGTTATGGCCCGAATCTACGATCTCCTCAAGCCAATGAGAAGAGCGATGGGTTAACCTAGGGATTGCATCTCCTCCAACTACATCCTTTGGTTGTTTTGTGTCGTTGGCATCCTTCTTGTAACTTCATCCTCCAATGGACTTTCCACTCATCATTTTGTACATTACAAAATAAGAATACTCGAGTTACATTCAAGTCTAGATCTATTTTTCAAGTAGAAAAATAGAGAGAGAGGCATGACTCACAGGTCGTATTATGAATTACGACATGCACTCACAACACAACCACAATCACATCGGGGTTAACGTGCCATAACCATGCACCATGGCATACATCATTCACAATGATCTATGACATAAAGATTTTATTATTATGCTAAACACAACTTATAAGTTGCTACGACACGGTGGTCCCGCTAGTGAACCCGTGACCCTTTCTTGCTACTATACGTAGCAATTTTGGGTGATAGATCCGAACAACAAACATGCAGTTCGATCAACAAATATAACATGCATACCTTGTTGCACAAAATCACCCAAACAATCATGCATGCACCATAATAAACTTCTTATACAAAATTTTATATCACATATAAAATGACCTATGACTATCTTTATGTATGATCTTTCACAAGTGGCTCTGATATCACTGTTGGAAATCCTATGCGATAAATAAGAAAATCGTAGTGGAAAATGGATCACTTGAGTGATCCATGTGAAAGAAAACTCATACTAAAGAATAGATCTATAAAGCCCTATCCTATAGGGTATACCTTTGATGTGTGCCCTTTGTTTATCCCGCTTGTCGACGGTCCATCGGATCTCTTGCACTTTCAAGTGTACGTGTCTCTATGGTATCCACATGAACACTCTTTGGAGAAAGGTTGTGCTAGCAACACTACAAAAGATGCTAGGCCAAGAGAAGATTTCGGACAAGGGAAAAAGAGTGAAAAAACAAAGGAATTTTCAACCAAAAATATCATGATCGAAGGCCCCCTTTTTATATTCATCCCATGAATATGAAAGGTTTCATCCAACCCTTGGTTTTCCCTCTTCCATGCATGATTAATCCACATTAATTAAGCATGAAAAGAGGTTTCATCCAACTCTTGGTTTTCCCTCTTCAATGCATGATTAATCCACATTAATAATGCATGATGAATTTATACCATCCAAATTGATTTGAATCTAACTCAAGTCAAATCAATTTGAGTCCATTCATCCAACTTTTGATTTTCCCTCTTCAATGCATGATTAATCCACATTAATCATGCATGATGAATTTATTCCATCCAAATTGATTTGAGTCCAACTCAAGTCAAATCAATTTGAGTCCAACTCAAATTCGGCCATTTAATTTGAGTGTAACTCAAATCTAATCTTTTCAACGAATCCAATTCAATGCCTAATGGTTCATTTAGTCAAACTAAAATGAATGTCATCTCCAAAATAACATGTTCTTTGTGTGTGACCCTATAGGTTTTTGTAACATTGATAATGTCTCTAAACCACTTTAGACACATAAGCAATGAGCAACATCTAGTAATGCATCATTGCTATACCCAAGTTACGAAAATGTCAAGATCCGACAAAACCTTTCTGTGGCTATTTTCTTGTATGACGGTGTCCTTCTATCCTTGATATCTTAGATCGATCAATGAGGCATAGACTCTGTCATCCCCTTATTGATCTTTATGTTTCTTGATCCCCAAGTAGACTCACTCAAACAAATGTTCTCAATATCTCATATTTACTCATTTGAGCATGACCATGCATTTCGTGGTCATACTCTATCAAGAGGCCAAATATATCACTCCCGTCATATGGGAGGGATAGATCCCATCTACATCACTCACATCCCTCCGCATAATTTGTTACATACCCAGTGATCGCCTTTATAGTCCACCTCATTACGGGTGACGTTTGACAATACCAAAGTACATAGCTCCATATGTAGGGAATCGTAGTGATTTCAGGTCTAAGGACTATTCATACTATTTGTCACATGAGAAAGTTTATGATACTCATATAATGATCCATGAAACTTTCTCATGGCAGGTCAATTCAGTACAAATATTCTCCAATATATATACCCATATGTCAATGTGATATCACTTATCCATGACTTATGAGATCAAGTTATCCATTGACCTATAGGCTAGTCTCAAAATATTAATATATCCATTTGTATATTAATACAATACTTGACTAGGAATGTTTAAGAATAGTATTCTCTACAGCTTCTCATAATCAATTCTACCAATTAATATACTATATATTAGAACCTACTATTCAAGGGCATTATTATATTTATTTGACTTGCACACGCATAAAGTAAATATAATAATCAATCTTTGCCTATTATTAATGAAATATGATACATATGATCCCTAATCAATCATCTCATGATTGACACTAAGGGTTGACACTAACAAACGGATCTCCTTTAGTTGCGTTGTTGCCACACGCCCATGTGGATTCTACACGGTAGGCTATTTGGAAGTCAAGAAATCAGGGCCTAGAATCTACATCCTATAATGGTACGATCGTCTAAAATTTACATGGTCGATCGTGTCTTCCTCTGGATCTCTAAGCGGATGTCATCTTTTCATTAAATGTGTGCCTGTGTCTTGGGGACGCGACAAGAGCACGCATGCCTTCCTTGAGCTCCATTTATATGCCATTTTTGAAGGTAGGAAACTTCACTTCTCACTTCAACTAGGTCGCTTGTTCATGGCGATCCCTTCTACGTCCCCGGATAAAAAAAATTTATCCTTGACAAGAGGGATTACCCAAGCTACCGTTTCATCATCGTGCTATTCAATTTGAGTGGTCACTTGAACAAACTTGTTGTTCAAACCACCAACCTCTATTCTATGAATAGCCACGGAATAGATGAAGTACGGATCACTGGCTTTTGTGTTTATGTTTGGGGTCCAAGTTATATTCTCCACAAAACAGAATATATCATGCATATATAATTGAAAACAATTATAAACATGTTACATAAGAAAATAGACAAGTATTATACCTCTCGATCATCTATCATATGTCCTTCCTCTTTTTGGACGTCATGTGGACGACGTGTTGGTGCAGTAGGTGCCTAAGTTGAACCTGAGTTTTGATTATAGCAAACGATACAAAGTTAAGATGATGTCGTTATCTCACGAGCTAAATCGAGTGTGCAGAAAATTGCTATAGCTGGAGCTGAAGGCTAGCGACACCAAGACTTCGGAGGGAGCCGAAGGAATCGAGTGGAAGACCAGAAGCGAAAGCGACACGGTAAGTATCGAGGTAAGCTCGTGTGTGTGCGAGAGTAGGTGAGGTCGTATCCTCTTTACGGAATGATCTTAAGCGTAGATCCGACCAAAGACATCTTATAGGTGGTCTAGGTCGAGATTGGATGGTCGGAGGTCGTTGAAATAATGTTTTTGTTAAGCAAACTTTGCCTTGCAGCTAGTATCAGTCGATTGACAGCTTGGAGGACTCGACTACCATCCAACAGTCGACAGCCTGAGGTCACCATTCGACTGATGCTGCCATCAGTCGACTGATGATGGCCATCAGTCGACTGGTGGTAAAGGATCAGCTTCGAGGAGTCAAGGCTTATCACCTCATTTCAAGGGGAGTAGTGCTCAAATGTGATTGGGTAGGGTTCCTCTCGAAAAGGGGCTCAAAGGCTATAAAAGGAGGGCCTATCCTAGGGTTTCTTCATCAATTCTAAGCTTCAAAAAGCCTCCGCCAAGCTACAACTTTCAGACAACGAAGTGCTTCTTCTCCGACGTCTAGGTTTTAATTGTTTCTTTTTGTAATGTCGATTTAAGCTTTTATTTCAATTCATTACTGTAATTTCTCGGAGCTTTTATCGTAACGAGGAGAGGGCGAGTGTCCCTCTACCTTAAGCTTTATTTTTTTGTATCGATTAACTCCTACCTCTAACGAGGAGGAGTTCTTTAGTGTTTTTGCCCACCGTACGTGGTCAAGGACCGCTAGGGCCTTGGAGTAGTAGCCGAAGGCTACGAACCAAGTAAAAATATTTGTCTCCTTTTATTTATTGCTTATCTTTCCACTGCAAATTAATTATCTACTCGTGTTTTAACGAACGAACAAAAAGAAAAGGTTTTATAGCTATTCACCCCACCTCTAGCGATCCGCTTCGATCCAACAATTGGTATCAGAGCCGGGGGTTACTAAGATTTGGTGAAACCACCGATCTAGCTTTTTACAGATTTTTTTTTCTTTTTAATTCTGTTTATTCCAGATTTATTTCATTTTGTTAGTTTTTCTCCCGCACTACTAATCCAAGACGCGAGTCTTGGTACATTTTCGTGTGTTTTTATCGTTGCTAGGTTTTTCGTCTTCATCTCCTTGTTTCTTTTGTTTTAATGGCCCATCTCGAGGGTTTTAGCATCGTCCGACCTTCGTTTTACAACGGAGATGACTTCCGTTATTGGAAGGGTCGGATGGAATGCTTTCTCAAAACCTAAATCAAGATGTGGATCATAATCCAAACGGATTTCACACTTCCGACTAATGAAGTGGGTGAATCCTTGGGTTATGACCAATTGACCATTGCGAAAAAAAAACAAGTCGAAGCCGACGCCAAGGCAACTCAAATCCTCCAATGCGGTTTGTCCAAGGAGGAACTAAATCGCGTCGACCCTTTCATCAATGCAAAGGACCTTCGGACAAAGCTAGTGGAGCTACACGAAGGGACCGATCAAGCAAAGGTATGTAAGTGAGATCTTTTATTAATAAACTATATAATCTAAAAATGCAGGAACATGAGTCCGCAATGCAACTTCACACCCGCGTTCAAGACATAGTCAACAATCTACACGCAATCGGGCAAAAGGTCGAAAAACGCGACCTTATAAGGTATGTTCTTAATTCCTTTCCGAGGACTACCTTGTGGGCATCCATGGTTGATGCCTACAAGGTCTCCAAGGATCTTTCGAAACTTAGGTTTGATGAACTATTTTCCGATTTTGAACTTCATGAGCAGTCTAACTCGGAACTCAAGAAGGGTATAGCACTTTTTGCAGGTTCAAGGAAGAAAATCGCAAGCAAGGCACCTCCGAAGGAAGAAGAGGATCAATCCGATTCGGAGGTCGATTGAGAAATGGAGGCCAAACTAGTCAACCTAGTTCGGAGGATAGTCAAGGGCTGAAAACGAACCGTCACTCGACCCAACGAAGGTAAGACTAAAAGATCAAATATTAGATGTTACGAATGCAACAGGTTTGGACATATCAAGTCCGAATGCCCAAAACTCAAGAGCAAAGCACCAAAACACAAAAAGGCACTCAACGCTACTTGGGAAGAAGCATCCGAGGAAGAAGATAATGATCGTGTTCTTATGGCCAAACCGGTGGAATCGGAGATGGAGTCAGAATTGGAACTTGAATCATAAATCGAAGACGAGTCGGACTGCGAAGTACTATTCAAGACAAGCCATGGATACACATCCGGTTCAAAAGATACACTCAAGGTAAGTCGATCCCTCATTAGTACACTTTATAGTGCAATTAAGTTTTTAACTAAAAAATTAGCTAAGTCCGAGTCCATGGTCGATACCCTTGTTGAGGAAGTTAAACTCCTCAAACACGAGGTCTCCCTGACCTCTTCGACTAGTCGAGTTGAAGAGGAGGACTCAACTCGGGTTGAAAAACTCGAAGTTGAGAACTCACTCTTGAAGAGTCAAGTCGAAGATCTTAGGAACATGTTGGAATGGTTTACTTTGGGATCCAAAGGACTTGACCTCCTACTTGGATTACAAAGGGCTGTGTAAAACAAGGCCGTACTAGGGTTTAGCTCAAATACGACCAACAAGTCATATATGTCGATTGTAAGTTGACATAAAAAATGTGTCCAAGCATGGGTCCCTAAGACCACTTTGATTTCAAACTTAGGATCAAACCAGTACTGGTTCCCAAGGACCAAATCCACTATGTGGAGGGGGAGCTAGTACGAAACTTGTTTGTATTTTAACTTAGATATTACATGCTTAGGTTTTTATTTAGTTTGATTTTCCTTTTTATAATGGTTAGATAGGACTACAACTCGTCAATACTTGATAATATAGTACCAGGACACGGTGAGATGATAGTTCACTAGGAAAGCGGAGTCTTGTGTATTCGGGCTAGATAAGGCGTATCTAGTTCGGTGCACTTGACCGAGCGGAACTAGCAGAAGCTACCTCGCCGTATCCTAGACTAGTTAGACCAAGAAGTGGTTTTAGGTAAGTCAAGTCTCTATTTTCTTGAAAATGGTTTTGTCTAAGGAAGTGGTCGTTATTCTGATCAAAGAAGGCCTCTGTGCCTCGCCACAACCTGGAAGCCATGATCTTGAAAAGGTGACTTGATGATCCTAAGGTCAAATTTGAATCTAACGCACGGTTGACAAGTGTTTAAGTCATTAAATTTAAATCAAGTAAAATTGGAAGTCATCTCACAATAACATATAGGGTTAACATGTTTGATCATGTAGACATGGGTGAGATGATTTAGGTTAATAATCTTCAACCAATCTTTAATAAATCCAATATCCGATCCAACTACCTTGCGTGTAGGATCAATGGATGTTGAACAGTGGTTGCTCCCGACACATGACCGGGGATCAACTCAAGTTTTCGAAGCTTCGATTCAAACGACAAGGATCGGTAGCCTTCGGAAATAACGGCAAGCTCAAAATCATCGGATCAGGTGATATTGAGCTCAACTCAAATTTTGTTATTCAAAATGTTTTATTAGTAGAAAATTTTCAATATAATTTACTTAGTGTAAGCCAATTGTGTGATAATAACCATAAGGTCATATTTCTTGAAAATGAATGCGTAATTAATACAAATGAAACTTCTAAAACAATTCTTAAGGGAACTAGAAATGACAATATTTACACTATTAAATTAACTAACTCCTCAACTAAGTCTCTTATGACACGGCAAGAGGAATTATGGTTGTGGCACCGACGACTCGGTCACTCACACCCAAGACTCATCCACAAGATGAGTCAGAGTGACTTAGTCAGAGGTTTGCCTAACCTCAATCACTTGGATAATAAAATATGTAATTCTTGTCAACAAGGTAAACAATCTAGGACACAACATCAACTAACTAATCAAGAACAAACCAAAAGTGTGCTTGAGCTCCTACACATGGATCTATTTGATTCACATGGAGCTAAGTCACTTAATGGAAGTAAATTCTGCTTAGTCATAATTGATGATTATTCTAGATTTACTTGGGTTAGGTTCATCAAACACAAAAGTGATACCCTAGATCAATTAATCAACCTATTTAAATTAATATAAAATCAACAAAGCATTAAAATCAAAAGACTTAGGACTGATCATGGTGGTGAATTCGAGAACCATAGGTTTACAGAATTCTGTAACCTAAATGGATACCACCATGAGTTCTCTTGCCCTAGAACTCCACAACAAAATGGCCTAGTATAACACAAAAATAGAACCCTACAAGAAGCCGCTAGGACAATGTTAAACGAGTATAACCTACCCGATAGATTTTTGGGCGGAAGCCGTGAGTACGACATGCTATGTCCAAAATAGGATCCTTATGGTAAATAGGCACCTTAAGACCTCATACGAGATTTATCATGATAAAATACCTAACATCAAGACTTTAGGGTATTTGAGTGTAAGGTACATATCCTAAACACTAAGGATTACCTAGGAAAATTTACATCCAAAACCACGATCGAAATCTTTCTAGGATACTCGACTACAAGTAGAGCTTATAGAGTATATAACCATGACACCCTTAGAGTCGAGGAGACTATCAATGTAGTATTTGATGAAGGAAACGAACCTACAAAACCCCCGGCAACACAAATTAGCAAGCCGATTCATAGTAGACCTAACTCTGATCCGGAGATCAGGTCTAGTGTTAATCCTAACCTAAGTCAACCAAGTCACTCTATCGACCAAGTGATAGATGACTCTAACCAAACTAGAACTCAAACGAGTCATCCTATTGATCAAGTTGTAGACTCAAACCCAAATCCAACTAGGACTCAAACAAATCATCCTATCGACCAAGTGATAAGTGATCCAAGTCTAGGAGTTCGAACTAGAGCCTCATACAGAAACCTTAGTCAAATCTCCGTGATTTCTAAAATTGAACCCAAAACTATTGAGCAAGCTCTTCTTGACCTCGATTGGATTATTGCAATGCAAGAAGAGCTGGCTCAATTCACTAGGAACGAAGTATGGGAATTAGTACCACCACCTAAAGATAAAACAATCATTGGAACAAGGTGGGTGTTTAGAAATAAACTTGATGATAAAGTTGAAGTAGTTAGAAATAAAGCTAGACTAGTCGCTAAAGGGTTTAGTCAAGTTGAAGGTTTAGATTACGACGAGACCTATGCCCCAATAGCTAGATTAGAGTCCATTCGAATGCTATTAGCATATGGTGCACATCGAGGATTTAAGTTGTTTCAAATGGATGTGAAATCAGCGTTCTTAAATGGATACATTAAGGAAGAGATTTATGTTAGTCAACCTCCCAGTTTCGAAAGTGTAGATAAACCCGACCATGTACTTAGGTTAAAGAAAGCCCTCTATGGACTTAAACAAGCTCCTCGAGCTTGGTACGAGAGACTTTCGATTTATCTTAAGTCTAAAGGATTTAACCAAGGTGTAGTTGACCCAACCCTTTTCGTAAAAACCTTAGGTAAAGACATATTTATAGCCCAAATCTACGTAGATGATATTATTTTCGGAACCACCAACTCGATCCTACTGAATGAGTTGATTTCACTTATGGAAAGTGAATTTGAAATGAATTTAGTAGGCGAGTTAAATTTCTTCTTAGGTCTACAAATTAAGCAAACTAAATATGGAATATACCCACATCAACGCAAATATACTAGGGAATTAATTAAACGCTTTGGAATGCAAGACGATAAAATTATTAATACCCCAATGGCAACTAATGTGAATATAGAAGAAGATGTAATCAGAAACTCAATTGATTTAAAATAGATATAGGGAGTCTCCTTTACTTAACTGCAAGCCGACCTGATATCTTATTTGTAGTAAGTATGTGCGCAAGGTTCCAAACCTATGCCAAGGAATCTCACCTAACTCTAGTCAAGCGTATCCTTAGATATCTAAATGGTACACTTAATGTCGGTATTTGGTACCCTAGATCAACCGAGTTCGAACTAACCGGCTACTCCGATTCAGACTATGCCGGTAGTAAGCTCGATAGAAAGAGTACGAGTGGTTGTTGTCAACTTCTCGGCTCGAGTCTAGTGAGTTGGTGCAGTAGGAAGCAACACTATGTTGCCTTATCTACCACCGAAGCCGAATACATAGCGATGGGTGAGTGTGTCACTCAGCTTCTTTGGATGAAGCACACTCTCCGCAACTTTGAGTTAGACTTTACAAACACTAAACTTCACGTAGATAACATTAGTTCAATTAACCTTACTAAGAATCCAATATGTCACTCTAGGACCAAACATATAGAGGTTAAACATCATTTCATTCGAGAACATGTGGCCAATGGAGCCATACAACTTGAATACGTTGAATCGAAGTCAAACTTGCCAGACCTATTTACTAAACCTCTACCCGAAGCCGAATTCAGTCTATTAAGATGAAAATTGGGCATGTGCGTAGTAGAATAGGAACTTACAAATTATATTTTCTTACTACTATTTCTTACTTTTTATTTTCATGGAACTAGCATAGGACATACCTTAGATATCATGCACCTATACATCTCACAACACATAGGACTAATGTGTTTGTGTACTATGCCATGTAGATGGGCATGAGATGTTAGGACCTTACTCCTGGTTCCAGATGTAGAGCTAGTGCATCGCCATGAACCACGGAGTATAATCATATATACTAACCGACTCTGACCAGGACTGGTTGATCTTTCATATCAATCAAGCCAAATATGAGTCGAACATTTTATAGACGAACTTATATTGAGTATATTATTTGTTGGATCGATGTGGTTCGCTAGAGGGGGGGGGTGAATAGCGAAAAACCTTTTCTTTTTCTTTCGTTCGTTAAAACTCTAGAGAAAATAAATTAATTGCAGCGGAAATGTAAATATAAAATAAAAGAGACAATCGACACAAGGGTTTTACTTGGTTCGTAGCCGAAGGCTACTACTCCAAGGCCCTAGTGGTCCTTGACCACGTACGGAGGGCAGAAGCACTAAAGGAACTCCTCCTCGTTGGAGGTAGGAGTTAATCGATACAAAAAAACTTTAAGGTAGAGGGACAATCCCCCTCTCCTCGTATACGATAAAAGCTCCGAAAAGTAGATGAACAACTGATAACAAAATAATACCGACGTACAAAGACAAAAAAGAAAAATTATACCTAGACGTCAGAAGGAAGGACTTCGTTGTCGAAGAATTGTAGCTTTGCGGAGACTTTTTGGAGGCTTTGAATTGTTGATGAAACCCTAGTTTTGGCCCTCCTTTTATAGCCTTTGAGCCCCTTTTCGAGAGGAACCCTAGCCAATCAAATTTAAGCACATCTTCCTTTGAAATTTGGTGATAATCCTTGACTCCTCGAATCTGATCATTGACCATCACCGATCGATGGCCATCATCACGATCGATGGCGATCATCGATTGTCGACCTCGGCGATCGCTTGACGGCAATGAGTCCTCCAAGCCGGGCAATGATCGATGCTTGCTGCAAGTCAAAGTTAGCACAACAAAAACTTAATTTCGATGGTCGTCGACCATCCGATCTCGACCTATACCATCTATAAGAAGTCTTTGGTCGGATCTATGCTTAAGATCATCCCTGTAAAGAGGATACGACCTTACTTACTCTCGCACACTCGAGCTTACCTCGATGCTTACGTGTTGCTTTTGCTTCCGGCCTTCCACTCGATTCCTTCGGCTCCCTTCGAAATCACTCGAGTGTCGCTCGACCACCGCGGCTTTCTTCGGGTGTCGCTAGCCTTCAACTCCAGCTATATCAATCTTCTGCACACTCGATTCAGCTCGTGAGAAAACAAAATAGACTTAACTTTGTGTCTTTGCTATAATCAAAACACAGGTTCGATTTCGGAGCCTCACTGCACCAACAATCTCCCCCTTTTTGATATATGGCAAAAACACACAAAGTTAAGGAAATTAAGTGCATGAAACAGTAAAGACAAGAAGCAAAAGTAGGAGTAGTAAAAATATTTCTCAAGTTCTCCCTTAGAGGAACCCTCCTCGGGAGGGTGAGTACTTGAAAAAGAATTTTAGTTCTCCAAACACAAAAGATAATGAGTTAAGTAAATGGCATTACTTAACTTAGGCTTCTTAGAGTCAAAAATAAGTGCAAGTTAAGTAATCAAAAGTTAAGTCAAAAGGTTAATTATTCAAAAGGTTTAACTTTTGATTTCTTAACTTGGGCCTTTAAAGTTTTCAATTCCGAAGAGTTGAAACCTAAACCTTACTCCCCCTTAACTTAGGCCAGAATCAAAGTTTTAAGTTAAGTTATCAATTTCAAAAATTTGAAATTGAACTTTGGCCTTTTCTTGAACCTTAACTTTGGCCTTTTCTCCCCCTTTTGACATAAATCAAGGAAAAAGTGGGGGGGTTTTAAGAAAACCCTAAGTCCAAGCTTGATGATTTTAAAAATAGTATGTGAAAATAATTCATCTAAATGTTCAACTCTAGTTTGACTTGATTGAAATGATATTATCAACAAGTCCTGATTAGAGTTGGTTAATATTAGTTGCATATTTATACTCCGAGATTCATATTGACGCACTTGATCTACATCTTGGAACCTGGAGTAGGGTCCTAACATCTCACGCCCATCTACATGGCTAAGTACACAAACACATTAGTCCTATGTGTTGTGAGATGTACTGGCTCCTTAAATCTATAGGTGCATGTTATCTAAGGTATGTCCTATGCTAGTTCCATCAAAATGAAAAATAAGAAATAGTAGTAAGAAAATATAGTTTGCAAGTTCTTATTCTATTACGCACATGCCCAATTTTCGTCTTAATAGACTAAATTTGGCTTCGGGTAGGGGTTTAGTAAATAGGTCTGCTAGGTTAGATTTCGATTCGACGTACTCGAGTTGTATGGCTCCGTTGGCCACATGTTCTCGAATGAAATGGTGTTTGACTTCTATATGTTTGGTCCTAGAGTGACATATTGGATTCTTTGTAAGATTAATTGAACTAATATTATCTACGTGAAATTTAGTATTCGTAAAGTCTAACTTAAAGTCGCGGAGGGTGTGCTTCATCCAAAGAAGCTGAGTGACACACTCACCCATCGCGATGTATTCGGCTTCGGTGGTAGACAAGGCAACACAATGTTGCTTCCTACTGCACCAACTCACTAGACTCGAGCCGAGTAGTTGACAACAACCACTCGTGCTCTTTCTGTCGAGTTTACTACCGGCATAATCCGAATTGGAGTAGCGGATTAGTTCGAACTCGGTAGATCTAGGATACCAAATACCGACATTAAGTGTACCCTTTAGATATCTAAGGATACACTTAACTAGGGTTAGGTGAGACTCCTTGGCACAGGTTTGAAATCTGGCGCACATACTTACTACAAATAAGATATCAGGTCGGCTTGCAGTTAAGTACAGGAGACTCCCTATTACACTCCTATAGTATTTTAATTCAATGGACTTACTTTCTATGTCTTCTCCTATGTTAACATTAATCGCCATTGGGGTGTTTATTATCTTAGCGTCTTGCATTCCAAATCTTTTAATTAACTCCTTAGTGTATTTTTGTGGATATAGGTATATACCATCCTTAGTTTGTTTAATTTGTAGACCTAAAAAGAAACTTAACTCGCCTACCAAGTTCATTTCGAACTCACTTTCCATGAGTGAAACGAACTCGTTTAGTAAGGCTGAGTTAGAGGTTCCAAAAATTATATCGTCTACGTAAATTTGAGCTATGAATATTTCTTTACCTAAGGTTTTTACGAAGAGAGTTGGGTCAACTAAGCCTTGGTTAAACCCTTTTGACTTAAGATGGATTGAAAGTCTCTCGTACCAAGCTCGAGGAGCTTGTTTAAGTCCATAGAGAGCTTTCTTAAGTTTTAGAACATGGTTGGGTTTATCTAGATTTTCGAATCCGGGGGGTTGGCTAACATAAACTTCTTCTTTAATGTATCCATTTAGGAATGCCGACTTAACATCCATTTGAAATAGCTTAAATCCTCGATGTGCGGCATAAGCTAGCAACATTCGAATGGATTCGAGTCTAGCTACTGGGGCATAGGTTTCGTCGTAATCTAAGCCTTCGACTTGGCTAAATCCTTTGGCGACTAACCTAGCCTTGTTTCTAACTACTTCACCTTTATCATCAAGCTTGTTTCGAAACACCCACCTTGTTCCAATTATCGTTTTGTCTTTAGGTGATGGTACTAATTCCCACACTTCATTCCTAGTAAATTGAGCTAGCTCTTCTTGCATTGCAATAATCCAATCGTGATCAAGAAGAGCTTGTTCAATTGATTTGGGTTCTATCTTTGAAATTAAGGAAATTTGACTAAGGTTCCTATAGGATGCTCTAGTTCGAACTCCTAGATTAGGATCTCCTATTACTTGATCGATAGGGTGGTTAGTCTGAATCCTAGATTGGGTTGGGTTTGTGTCACCTAATGCTTGATCAATAAGGTGACTTGGTTGAACACTAGTTTGGTTGGAGTCATCTATCACTTGATCAATAGAGTGACTAGGTTGACCTAGGTTAGGATTAACACTAGACCTGATCTCCGGATCAGAGTTAGGTCTAGTATGAATCGGCTCGCTAATTGGGGTTGCCGGGGGTTTTGTAGGTTCATGTCCTTCATCAAATACTACATTGATAGTCTCCTCGACTCTGAGGGTGTCGTGGTTATATACTCTATAAGCTTTACTTGTAGTCGAGTATCCTAGAAAGATTCCGGTGGTGGTTTTGGATGTAAATTTCCCTAGGTAATCCTTAGTGTTTAGGATATGTACCTTACACCCAAATACCCTAAAGTACTTGATGTTAGGTATCTTATCGTGATAAATCTCGTACGAGGTCTTAAGGTGCCTCTTTACCATAAGGATCCTATTTTGGACATAGCAAGCCATGCTAACGGCTTCTGCCCAAAATCTATAGGGTAGGTCGTATTCATTCAACATGGTCCTAGCGGCTTCTTGTAGAGTTCGGTTTTTCCGCTCCACTAGGCCATTTTGTTGAGGGGTCCTAGGGCAAGAGAATTCATGGTGGTATCCGTTTAGGTTACAGAAGTCGGTGAACCTTTGATTTTCGAATTCACCACCATGATCGCTTCTAAGTCTTTTAACCTTAAGGTCTTTTTGATTCTCGATTAATTTGAATAGATTGATTAATTGATCTAGGGTATCATTTTTATGTTTGATGAACCTAACCCAGGTAAACCTGGAGTAGTCGTCAATTATGACTAAGCAATATTGACTTCTATTGAGTGACTTGGCTCCATGTGAATCGAATAGATCCATATGCAGGAGCTCAAGTACACTTGAGGTTCGTTCTTGGTTAGTTAACTTGTTTTGTGTCCTAGGTTGTTTTCCTTGTTGACAAGCATTACAGATTTTATTAACCAAATTGTTGAGGTTGGGTAAGCCTCTGACTAAGTCACTCTGACTCATCTTGGGTGCGAGTGACCGAGTCGTCGGTGCCACAACCATGATTCCTCTTGCCGTGTCATAAGACACTTAGTTGAGGAGTTGGTTAAGTTGATCGTATAAATATTGTTATTTCTAGTTCCTTTAAGAATTGTTTTAGAGGTTTCGTTGGTATTAATTACGCATTCATTTTCTAGAAATATAACCTTATAGTTATTATCACACAATTGGCTTACACTAAGTAAGTTATATTCAAAATTCTCTACAAGTAATACATTTTTAATAACAAAATTTGTGTTAAGCTCGATATCACCTGATCCGATGATTTTGAGCTTGCCGTTATTCCCAAAGGCTACCGATCCTTGTTGTTTGAATCGAAGCTTTGCGAATTTGAGTTGATCCCCAATTGGCTTACACTAAGTAAGTTATATTCAAAATTCTCTACAAGTAATACATTTTTAATAACAAAATTCGTGTTAAGCTCGATATCACCTGATCCGATGATTTTGAGCTTGCCGTTATTCCCAAATGCTACCGATCCTTGTTGTTTGAATCGAAGCTTTGCGAATTTGAGTTGATCCCCAGTCATGTGTCGGGAGCAACCGCTGTCCAACATCCATTGATCCTACACACAAGGTGGTTGGATTGGATGTTAGATTTTTGTTAAGAAAATTGGTTGTAAGTTGTTAACCCTAGGGCATCTCACCGGAGTCTATATGATCAAGCATGTTATACTTATGTGTTTATTTTGAGATGACTTCTAATTAAGTTGATTAAGTGGATTTAGGTTCAAGTAATTTTATGTTAGATTTGGATTTAACCCTAGGCTTGTCAAGTTTACCTTTTCAAGATTATGGCTTCCAGGTCGTGGCGAGGCACAGGGGCCTTCTTTTATCGGATCATCGACCACTTCCTTAGACAAAGCCATTTTCAAGAAAATGATGACTTGACTTACCTAAAATTATTTCCTCGTCTAACTAGTTATTTTTGAAAAGAGGCTCCCCGAGGCTCAATCTTTTCGAAGATTTTTAGTTGGTTATGTTTTTGAAAAGAGACTCCCCGAGGCTCAATCTTTTCGAAAAATTTTAGTTGATTATGTTTTTGTTCTAAGTGAGTTCACAAGTTTTAAAGTACAAACTTTCTAAGTTAAAGCATAAACATTCTAAGTTAAAACATGCAATTTCTAAGTTAAAGCACAAACATGTTTTGTACTGGCTCCCCCTAGACCGTTGAATCGGTTTGGTCTATCCACATAGTGGACTTGGTCCTTGGGAACCCAGTACGGGTTGGATCCTAGGGTTGAAATCAAAAAGTTCTTAGGGACCCATGCTTGGACATGTTTCTTATGTCGACTTACAATCGACATATACGACCTATTAGTCGTGTTTGAGTTAAACCCGAGTCCAGCCTTGTTGTACACGACCCTTTGAGATCCAAGTAGGAGGTCAAGTCCTTTGGATCCCGAAGTGAACCTTTCCAACGTGTTCCTAAGATCTTCGACTTGACTTTTCAAGAGAGAGTTCTCAACTTCGAGCTTTTCAACTTGAGTTGAGTCCTTCTCTTGAACTCGACTAGTCGAAGAGGTTAGGGTGACCTCGTGTTTGAGGAGTTTAACCTCCTCAACAAGGGTCTCGACCTTGGACTCGGACTTAGCTAACTTCCTAGACAAAAACCTAACCGTATTATGTAAAGTATTAAATAAAGTTCGACTCACCTTAAGGGTATCTTTTGAACCGGATGCGTATCCGTGGCTTGACTTGAAGGTAGCTTCGTAGTCCGAGTCATCCTCAGGTTCTGACTCAAGTTCGGTCTCCGTGTCTGACTCAATTGATTTCGCCATGAAGACGTGGTCTTCATCTTCTTCGGATGACGCTTCTTCCCATGTCGCGTTGAGGGCCTTCTTGTGCTTAGGTGCTTGGTGGTTGAGCTTGGGGCACTCGGACTTTATATGTCCAAACCTGTTACACTCATAACACCTAATATTAGAACTTTTAGGCTTACCTTGGTTGGGTCGAGTTGTGGTTCGCTGGCCCCTTGGCTATCCTTCGAGCTAGGTTCATTAGTTCTGATCAATTCGGTCAACTTCTTCTTGGACTCATCTTCCTCCTCGGGTGGTGGTGGCTTGCTTGCGATTTTCTTCTTCTTTGAACCTCGCAAACAAGGCTATACCCTCTCGGTTCCGAGTTAATTTGCTCATGTAATTCAAAATCCGAAAAGAGTTCATCTAATCTAAGTTTAGAAAGGTCCTTGGAGACCTTATAGGCATCAACCATGGATGCCCATAAGGTAGTCCTCGGAAAAGAGTTTAGGACATACCTAATAAGGTCGCGGTTTTCGACCTTTTGCCCGATTGCGTGTAGGTTGTTGACTATGTCTTGGACACGGGTGTGGAGTTGCGTCGCGGACTCGTGTTCCTGCATTTTTAGTGTGTACAATTTATTGAATAACAAATCACGTTTGCAAACCTTAGCTTGATCCGATCCTTCGTGTAACTCGATTAGCTTTGTCCAAAGATCCTTTGCGCTTATGAAGGGGCCGACGCGATTTAGCTCCTCCTTGGACAAGCCGCATTGGAGTATTTGTGTTGCCTTGGCATCGGCTTCGACTTGTCGTTTTGTTGCAACGGTCCATTGATCATAATCGAAGGAGTCACCCACTTCATTAGTCGGAAGTGTGAAACCCGTTTGGATTATGATCCACATCTCGATTTGGGTTTTGAGAAAGCATTCCATCCGACCTTTCCAATAACGGAAATCATCTCCGTTGTAAAACGGAGGTCGGACGGTGCTAAAACCCTCGAGATGGGCCATTAGAACAAAAAACAAGGAGACTAAAAAGAAGACCTAGCAACGAAAAAAACACATTTAAAGTACCAAGACTTGCGTCTTGGATTAGTAGTGTGGGAAATAAAAAGAAACAAACGAAAAATAGAATGTTAAGCAAAGAAATGAGAAACTAAATAAAAAGTAAGTACTCACAACCTTCGATGTCCCCGAAAGGCTACTAAACGTCGATTTTTGAAAACGAAAACAACTTGTTACGGGGGTAAACCCCAATAAGAAGTGTAGATCTCTGCGAGGGCTTCGATTTGGTAGGTAGACCATGTCGTGGGTCAACTTGTACAAAAAGTTATGCCCGTTTGACCGTCGGCTACTCCAAAAGCGAATACTTGCAAAACAAAATCAAACGAAGAGTACCAAGACTTTGTCTTGGATTAGTAGTGCGGGAGAAATATTTAAACGAACGAAAAATAAATCTGTAAAAAAAATGTTAGATTGGTGGTTTCACCAAATCTAAGCGCCCCCGGCTCTGATACCAATTGTTGGATCGATGCGGTTCGCTAGAGGGGGGTAGCGAAAAACCTTTTCTTTTTCTTTCGTTCGTTAAAACTCTAGAGAAAATAAATTAATTGCAGTGGAAATGTAAATATAAAATAAAAGAGACAATCGACACAAGGGTTTTACTTGGTTCGTAGCCGAAGGCTACTACTCCAAGGCCCTAGTGGTCCTTGACCACGTACGGAGGGCAGAAGCACTAAAGGAACTCCTCCTCGTTGGAGGTAGGAGTTAATCGATACAAAAAAACTTTAAGGTAGAGGGACAATCCCACTCTCCTCGTATACGATAAAAGCTCCGAAAAGTAGATGAACAACTGATAACAAAATAATACCGACGTACAAAGACAAATAAGAAAAATTAAACCTAGACGTCGGAAGGAAGGACTTCGTTGTCGGAGAATTGTAGCTTTGCGGAGACTTTTTGGAGGCTTAGAATTGTTGATGAAACCCTAGGTTTGACCCTCCTTTTATAGCCTTTGAGCCCCTTTTCGAGAGGAACCCTAGCCAATCAAATTTAAGCACATCTTCCCTTGAAATTTGGTGATAATCCTTGACTCCTCGAATCTGATCATTGACCATCAGTCGACTGATGGCCATCATCGATCGTGATGGCACAGATCAATCGATTCGACCTTGGCGATCATTGCTTGACTGAGTCGAGTCCTCCAAGTGCGATCGATCGATGCTGCAAGTCAAAGTTAGCACAACAAAAACATAATTTCGATGGTCTTCGACCATCCGATCTCGACCTAGACCATCTATAAGAAGTCTTTGGTCAGATCTATGCTTAAGATCATCCCCGTAAAGAGGATACGACCTTACTTACTCTCGAACACTCGAGCTTACCTCGATGCTTACGTGTTGCTTTTGCTTCCGGCCTTCCACTCGATTCCTTCGGCTCCCTCCGAAATCACTCGAGTGTCGCTCGACCACCGCAGCTTTCTCCGGGTGTCGCTAGCCTTCTGCTCCAGCTATATCAGTCTTCTGCACACTCGATTCAGCTCGTGAGAAAACAAAATAGACTTAACTTTGTGTCTTTGCTATATTCAAAACACAGGTTCGATTTCGGTGCCTCACTGCACCAACATTATTTTCAAAATAATGTGGAACATGCTTTGACTTTAAATTTAATACTTATTTTTTTATTATTCCACACACCCTCACTCTTTTCGATATATGGAAAAAGGGCGAGAAAAAGGCCAAAGTTAAAAGATCAATTTTTTTTCATATGGCCAATGTTTACTTAACTTTAAGTTAACAAAATAGAAGTAAAGGTCAAGTTAAGAGAATTCTTAACTTAACCACATTTACTTAACTTTAAGTTAACAAAATGGAAGTAAAGGTCATGGTTAAGAAATCAATTTTTTGATTTCTTAACTTAAAACTTATTTTAAACACTATGGCCAATATAAGTAATTTCGGTTACTTAATTCTTTTTTAGTAGAAAACATCAAGGGGGAGAGTTAAAACTCTTTCTCAAGTACTAACCCTCGGTCAAGGGGGAGGATTCCTCAAGGGGGAGCACTTGAAAAAGAGTTTTTATATACTCCTGCTCATTCATGCATATCTCATACTCATTTTGCTTAATGCACTTGATTTATTTTTCTGAAACTTTGTATGTGGGTTTGCCATAAATAAAAAAGGTGGAGATTGTTGGTGCAGTAGGCACCTAAGTCGAACCTGAGTTTTGATTATAGAAAATGATAAAAAGTTAAGCTCATGTCGTTATCTCAGGAGCTAAATTGAGTGTGCAGAAAATTGCTATAGCTGGAGCTGAAGGCTAGCGACACCCGAAGGAAGCCGCGGTAGTCGGGCGACACTCGAGTGACTTCGGAGGGAGCCGAAGGAATCGAGTGGAAGGCCGGAAGCGAAAGCGACACAGTAAGTATCGAGGTAAGCTCGTGTGTGTGCGAGAGTATGTGAGGGCATATCCTCTTTACGGGGATGATCTTTAGCGTAGATCTGACCAAAGACATCCTATAGGTGGTCTAGGTCGAGATCGGACGGTCGGAAGTCGTCGAAATAATGTTTTTGTTAAGCTAAGTTTGCCTTGCAGCTAGGATCAGTCGACTGCCAGCTTGGAGGACTCGACTGTCGTCCAACAGTCGACTGCCTGAGGTCAACATTCGACTGATCCTGCCATCAGTCGACTAATGCTGCCATCAGTCAACTAATGATGGCCATCAGTCGACTGGTGGTCAAGGATCAGCTTCTAGGAGTCAAGGCTTTGTAGGATCGTTGGTGTCACTAGAAAGGGGGGGAATGAATAGCTACGCTCGTCTTTTCGATTCGTTGTACCTTTCTACAATGATTAGTACACAGCGGAAACAAGACAATGAATACAGAAAGAATAACAAACGCAAACACCCCAATTTTACGTGGTTCGGAACAAAAGTCCCTACTCCACGGTTGAGCCCTCGTCGGCTCTAGTGATGCACACCACCACTATAAACTTCTCTTTCTCGGTGATACACCTAAGATGGAGAAACCCTTTTGCACAGTCTATCATAAACTTTACAAGAAAGCTTACAGTAGTCATGAAGAAGCAGTAAAACAAATACAGATTTCAGAGAGAATGGTACTGCTCCTTGCTTGCTGAATCGTTGAAGCTCCTGTGGGATGATGAAGGCTTTTTGAATCAAGAAGATCTTTCACCCGTGTCTTTTCTTCAGAAAATTGTCGTAATTTATTCTTCTTAACTTTGAAATATATAAGCCCAGAATACTTGATAGCTCGAGCCTGATTAGGGCCTTTCTGCCCGCCCAGTCGAGTCGCCTCAGCTGGTGCATCGACTGGACCATTAATTAGCATTTATTAATGGCTTCAACGATAAGATTTAGACCATAATTAGTTTTATTTCCGTTGAAAACATAGGTCCAGTCAAGGCGATGATCTGACGACTGCTTTGGTTCCAATCGAACAGAGTAGACAATTAAGCTCTGACGCCTGCTCGCGTCTGCTCGTCGGTTCGATCAAAGCTCTAGTCGAGTCGCCACCTTGACTGGTAGGCCTTGGTTCCAACTGAATAGAGAAACAATCGAGCTCCCAGTCGATAGTCCCTTGCGTCTATTCAGTTGGACAAAGCTCTAGTCGAGTCGCCGCCTCGACTGGTAAGCCTTGGTTCCAATCGAGCGAGCAAGAGCTCGATCGAGTCCATTGCATCTGTCGGTTGGATCAAAGCTCTAGTCGTCAGCCGCTGCCTTGGTAGGCCTTGGTTCCAATCGAAGAGAGCAGCGGTCGAGCTCGGTCGACATTCACTTGTGTCTGCTTCGGTTGGATCAAAGCTCTAGTCGCCGCCTCGTCGATCTGATCAAACCTGCTGTTTGTCCAGAGCAGTTGAGCTCTCAGTCGACACCTCCTTGCTTCTGCTTAGTTGAACCAAGCATCAGTCGAGGCATCGCCTCGACTGGTATGAGTCAACCTGCTGCTTGACAAGAGCAGTAGGTTCCAGTTGAGGCGTCACCTCGACTACACCTTTACCTGATGCCTATGAATTACTGTTCATAGGTCTTCCATGCCAGGATTAATCTCCGGGACTTCGTGCCAAGACTCCCTGTCCGGGTCTTCACTGCCAAGAGGCCGCGCCTCCAGGACTTCACTGCCAAGACTCCCTGTTCGGGTCTTCACTGCCAAGAGGCCGTGCCTCCGAGACTTCACTGCCAAGACTCCTCGTCCGGGTCTTCACTTTCTGGGACTCCACATCCGGGTATTCATCAATCTTGCATCCAGTTCTCGACCTACAAGAGATTTCCTGAAAATACCTCTCAAACAACCGTATGAGATAACACATAATTATCACCTTGACTTAAACCCTTGTCAATCACCAAAAACATCCTTTGGGTCTGATTGCACCAACAATCTCCCCCTTTTTTGATGTTTGACAATACGGTTTAAGTTTAGGTGATGAAATTATAGCACAATATAACGTATTCAAAATTTAATATGTAAAAAGAAGAGATATAGATGTGTAGTTTCGAAAGCTTTAATTTCAGACTTAAAGCCCATCTTCTCCCCCTTTAGCAAACACCCAAAAAGAAAAGTTGCTTATAGAAGCACTCCCCCTGAATTCATTACCCTTAGGTTTATCAAATGCACTAACAATATATTTTAGCAAGATAAATGTCAGTCGTGCATTTCTAAAGAAAGATATAAACCACCGGAAGAAAACTTTGACATACACAGAGATATTAGAAATACATATACAAGCATACACCCAAAAAGTCACCCAAAACATCCTGATATATATATATATATATTCTTGAATTCAAACTGTTCATACAGATAAAAAAAACAAAAACTAAACTGTTGAAGATGATGGTTCTGATGAATCCGACATCATGGCATGAAGGAGAGATAGAATTTCCTACTTCTGGGCAGAGATCTCAGAAAACCGAGCATCTAGCTTGGAGTGAAGCTCTTCGAATTTTGTGTTGATTGACGTACTAAGGTCCTTGAATTTAGTATCAACTGAGTTTATGAACTCAGCTTGATCTTTTCGCAGATTCTCCAGCTGTTCAGACATGGTGGAAGATGGTTCAACAGCTGGACATTCTTGTTCACCTTCTTCCTCCATATCCCACCTTTCACCCGCTTGATGTCCATCCACCCACTCAACGGTGCTACCAACTTTTGATATGCCGGCCAAAGAAAAGTTTCTCCACTTTATGAAATCAAAGTCTGTCATCTGCCTAATTTTCCCCCTACTTGTGTTGATGCCTATGGATTCTAGCCAAAATGTGATGATATGACCAAAAGGCATGTAAATTTTCTTTTGGACAGGAGTTGAGAAGTGAACTATGCAGAGAAAGATGTTTAAAGCAACATTAAAGTTTAAACGTTGCTTTAAGAGATGTAGAGCTAGTAAATGATGTGGTTTTATCTTAGCTTGCCCCCTAATAACAATTGGAAGGATACAACCTACAATGACCTTATATAGGACATTATCGGGGGCAGCTAATGCCATGGCCGGAAATAGAGTAAGACCAGGTTGTCTGGGTTTTTTAAAGAAGTACTCATGAATTACATTTATGGAGTATCCCTCAACAGGTTCTTGAATGCTTGGATAGCATTCAAGGGTTGAGTTTGACTCTCGACACTCTAGAAATGCTCTGAGGATATCAGGAGTGAAAGATATGTCCTTTCTGGCTACCCTACTCTTAAAGATGAGCCTATCACTTGTAGGCTGTAGATTGTTGTAGAATTCACTAACTAAGTCTATATTGATGTCATGATCACAATAGACTAGTTTATTGAGCCCATAGTAGTTGATCATTTGTATAACATGTTGAGCATGTTTTTCAAAAAATTCTTTATCTAATGATCTAGTATGCATCAACTTAAATTTGTGGGCAGTAAAGGTATGTTGATGATGTGCGTAGGGAAACCGGGGATCCGTAGATGGATTTTCTTGAGGTGTTTCACTTGACTCGCCTATCCTACGTTTTTGTCTAATGAATGCCAAAATGATGTTAAAAAAAAAAAATCAATATGATGGTATGATGAATGCCAATAACCAACACCCAATTAGTTTACCCAATATTACTAAGTCTTGTAATCAAAGAGATGAGTTTAGAAATTTACTTTGGTGCCATTTTTCTTGTTGTTGACTGGTCTTGAAGAATCAGGAAGATGACTTCTGTGAAATCACCTTCTCCAGCTAGAGAAAACAGAACTGGCGAACCCTAGAAAATCTGGCAAAATCTAGGGTTTTAGAAAATCGTCGACTAGGGTTAGGGATTGACCAAAAGAAGGAATGAGGGGCTGGAGAACTTACTTGAAGTTAGTTTAGGAGTGAGTGAGGTAATCTAGGGTTTTATCGGTGTTAAACTTGGCGGGAGACTTGAACGGCGACAGCTAGGCGACAGAGGAGAAAAAACCCGGGCGAGAGGAGTCGAGGCGAGTCGCGAGATTGGGAGAGTCGGTAAGTGAAATTCCTTATATATTTCTTAGTTACGCAATGAGGCTTGAACGCCTCGACCTGCTATATCGGGCCGAGGCGCCGGTCGAGTGTGCCTCGCTTCTGTTTGCTCACACCCTCTATCAGTCGAGGCGATTATTGAAATGTCTCGACTGTTATTCTGAAGGTTCATTTTTGCCTTAGATATTTTAAGTTCCAAATTCGTTGTATTCAGGTATTTAAAACATTTTAAAAGTGACAATATCCTCTATCGACCATATCAAACATATATTGGATGTTTCACTTGAGTTTTAAGATGTCCAACCAATTTTACTTGGTTGGAATGTCCAATTATGTTTTTTAAACCAAATACAAATGAATTATGTATCAGTCTTCCCCATAATTGGTCAACTTAATGATTCATGCAGTTTTCAACTGCATTACTCAAGTTATGCTTCATAACAAGCAATTTGAGTAAATTGGTTGCTCCTAACATCTCACCCCTATCTAGCAATACACAAGCATAGTTAATCCTATGATTTGTGTGAGATGTTTTCCAAAGGTATCCCAAACATTATTTTCCCATTTCTTTTGAACTTATGAATTAGTCCTTATGATCATGGAGAGTTTTCACTCAGCTGTGCACATTCCCAACTCTCTTCTTAAATGACTAAATTCATTTTCTGGAAGAGGTTTTGTGAAAATATCAGCAAGATTCGCCTTAGACTCAACATAATTGAGTATAATATCTCCTCTTGCTACATGATCCCTAATGAAGTGATGTCTCACTTCAATGTGTTTTGTTCTGGAATGATGGACTGGGTTTTTTGTTAAGTTGATCGTGCTAATATTATCACAAAGCACTTGCACATTCTTATATGAAAAACTATAATCCTCCAATGTGTGAGTCATCCATAACAATTGTGACACACTCTCTCCCATGGCTATGTACTCAGCCTCAGTGGTGGAGAGAGCAACACAATGTTGCTTTCGACTTGACCAACCAACTAAATCTGAACCTAGGAATTGACAACCCCCGCTAGTACTTTTTCTATCTAGTTTGCATCCTGCATAATCTAAATCTGTATAGCCTACTAAATCAAAAGACTCAGTTCGAGGATACCACAGTCCAACTGATATTGTTGCTTTAAGATATCTCATAATTATTTTAACAGCAACCCAATGAGTTTCTTTAGCACACGATTGATATCGTGCACACATGCCCACCGCAAATACTATATCAGGTCTACTTGCTGTAAGATATAAAAGACTACCTATGGCACTCCTATAACGTTTTAGATCAACAGGTTTACCATCTACATCACTATCTAGATGAGTGTTTTGTGCCATTGGAGTGGCAACCTCCTTCACATTTTCCATGTTGAATCTTTTTAGCAACTCCATGGCATATTTTGATTGACAAACATGAATTCCTTCTTTGGTTTGTTTGATTTGATGTCCAAGGAAAAATGTCAACTCCCCTACTAGACTCATCTTAAACTCACTCTCCATGTGTTCTATGAATTCATTGAGATAATCCCTATTGTTTGAACCACAGATTATGTCATCGACATAAATCTGAGCTACAAATATGTCTTCACCGTTTCTTTTCAGAAAAAGTGTGGGATCAATTTGACCTCTTCTAAAACCCCTCTCAACTAGAAAAATTGACAACCTTTCGTACAAAGCACGAGGTGCTTGTTTCAGCCCATAAAGAGCCTTCTTTAGCTTATACACGTGATTTGGAAATTCAGAATTTTCAAATCCCGGTGGTTGTTCAACATAGACCTCTTCCTTTATAAACCCGTTCAAAAATGCTGACTTCACATCCATTTGATATAATTTGAATCCTCTATATGCTGCAAATGCTAGCATTAATCGAATGGATTCTAACCTAACCACGGGTGCATAAGTTTCACCATAATCAAGTCCCTCAATTTGATTGTATCCTTTGGCTACTAACATAGCTTTATTTCTCATTATTTCTCCTTTATCATTCAATTTATTCTTGAATACCCATTTGGTTCCTATTATGGTAGCTTGATCAGGTCTTGGAACTAAATCCCAAACATGACTTCTCTCAAATTGTCCCAATTCATCCTGCATTGCTATAATCCAGTCCGGATCAAGCAAAGCTTCATCAATTACTTTTGGTTAAATTTCAGAGATTAATGCTACTTGATTCACTTCATTTCTAAAGTATGATCTTGTCCTCACCCCTTGATGGATGTCTCCAACAACTTGGTCTAGGGAATGACTAGTGCCCATTCTAGTGGATCTTTGTACTTGAGATGTTTCTTGAACCTCATTGTTAGATACAATCTCAAGCAACGACCCTTCTGATCTAGATTTTTCATTTTCGGAGTCAGATTTGACTCCCCCTACACTTGTGTCCTCCTTCAAACTTAATCTTTTGAGTTCGACCTTTACTGCATCACTATTATCCTTAGAATCAATTTGGTCTTTACATTACTCAAAAACCACATTTGACGATTCCTCAACCAAATTTGTTCATTTGTTGTAAACTCGATAAGCCTTACTAGTGAGAGAATATCCTAACAGGGCACCTTCATCTGCTTTTGCAGTGAATTTTCCTAGATGATCCTTAGTGTTTAATATGAAAACCTTGCAACCAAAAACCCTAAGATGTTTGACTGTTGGTGGTTTTCCAAACCATAGTTCATGAGGTGTTTTTCTTAAGAATCTATGTATAAAAACTCTGTTTTGAACATAACATGCAGTGTTAATTGCCTCAACCCACAAGTAACTAGGAAGAGTATACTCATTTAGCATACTCCTCGCAGCTTCTTGCAAAGCTCTATTCTTCCTTTCTACCACACCATTTTGTTGTGGTGTCCTAGGAGTGAAAAACTCATGTTTATAACCTTTTTCTGAACAGAATTCCTTAAACCTCATATTTTCAAATTCTCCTCCATGATCACTCCTAATTGTTTTAATTGTTGAGTTTTTCTCATTTTCAATTCTTCTACAAAAAGGAATAAAAATTTCTAATGTTTGATCCTTATGTTTGAGAAAGAAAGTCCATGTATATCTAGTATAATCATCTACAACTACCAAGCAATATCTACTTCCATTCAAAGTTTTTGTGGAGCTACTATCAAACAAATCTAAATGCAATAAATCTAAAGCATTTAAAGTACTTACAGTGTTCTTGCTTTTATGTGATGCTCTTATTTGTTTACCTTTTTGGCATGCATCACATAGCTTGTCCTTTTCATACTTGAGCAATGGTAGACCCCGCACAAGCTCTTCCTTGGTCAACCTCTTGATATTTTTCATGTTGACGTGTGCTAGTCTCCGATGCCATTGCCATGATTCATCTTCTTTGGTCAAAAAACACATCACATGCAGGTTAGTAGCACTACTAAATTGAACTTGATAGATATTTTCCTTCCTCGTCCCTACTAGCATGATAGTGTTGGTTTCATTATGTTTAATTAAGTATTTAGTTGAATAAAATTCTACTCTATATCCTTCATCACATAATTGACTGACACTTAATAAATTAAAAACCATTCCTCTAACTAGCAGAACATTCTTAATCCTAAATTGTTCAGATATTACTATGTCTCCTACTCCTATGACTTTTAGTTTGCCACTATTACCAAAAGAAACAGTGACTTTACTCTGTTTTTAAATGTAGCAAACTTTGTGGAGTCATGTGCTTGGAGCATCCGCTATCTACAACCCACATCATTGGATACTCCCCCTCGACCGGTACCTAATCAAACACGAAAAACAAGATCTTTTGGAACCCAGATTTTGGGTCCATTAGCACTTACAACATACTGTTTAGGAATCCAAGCCTTAGTTGTGTTTTCTTTACCAACATGAGTTCTATTGACTAATGACATGAAACTGAATTCCCTTATTGTTGGTTTGTAGCCTATTCCTGCTCTGTTGTAAACTTCCCTTTGGGTATCTAAAATCATGTTAAGAGTTTGAGAGCTTGTTGTGAATCTCTCAAGTGTGCACTTGAGATCATCAACTTGGGCTCTCAAGAGATTGTTTTCTTCCCTAAGTTTTTCGATTTCATTGGTCTCAATCCTAATTTCTATAGGAACAGAATCCTGAGTTTTAAGCTCCTCTAATTCTGATTTTAACATCTTAGCTTTAATTTTTGATCTACTCAAGGCATTAGTTAAGCATGCTACTGTTTCATACAATTTATCTTGTTCAGGAGATGTTACCTCATCATCATCAGATGATGATGATGTGTCCTTCCGTGAAGACTCATCTGTATCTGTGTGATCAAACGCCATTAGTGTCGTATGCTTGGCTCCTTTTTCCCTGTCTTCATCTTCTGAGGAACTGGAAGAAGAGTCATCCCATGTTGCCCTCAACGCCTTCTTCTTCCTGGACTTGTCCTCTTTCTTGTTGAGATCATGACATTCACTCTTGATGTGCCCTTTCCTATTACACTCAAAACACACCACATCAGATTTGCCTCTAAATTTATGTGATGACTTACCTTTCCTCTTGTCTGCGAAGATTTTCTTTACATCCTTCTTATTGTACTTTCTGCTTCTCCTCATCATTCTCCTCACGAAATTGGCTACCTCGCTGGATGAGGACTCGTCGTCACTGTCACCACTAGTCTCAGATGAGGATGAAGATGACTCCTTCTTCTTCTCCTTTTTCTTGTTCTCCTTGTATTGCTCACCTGCAACAAAAGCAATACCTTTCTCTTTTGGACCCTTGTTAGCTTGCTCATGTAATTCCATTTCACAAAATAATTCATCCAACTTTATAGTAGACAGATCCCTTGATACTTTGTAGGCATCTACCATAGATGACCATAAAGCATTTCGGGGAAAAGACTTTAGGACGTACCTGATAATGTCTCTGTTCTCCAAGTTTTCACCGACCGAATGCAGCCCATTCAATACTTCCTTGAACCTTCCATGCAACTCACCAACAGTCTCGCCATCTTTCATAGCAAGATTTTGCAGCTGGTTCATGTAGAGATCTCGCTTTGCTATCCTCGAGTCTCTTGTCCCTTCATTCAGTTCTATCAGTTTATTCCAGAGATCTTGCGCGCTGTTGAAAGGACCCACTTTGTTGAGTTGATCCTTCGCTATACCACATTGCAGAGTCACGGTGGCCTTAGCATTTGCTTGCACCTTGCATTTTTGTTCAACAATCCACCTTCCAGACTCAAGTACTTTGCCTTTTGCGTCCATCGGTGTCGTGAAGCCTTCGGTTACAGAAAACCACATATCTATCTCAGTCATGAGATAGTACTCCATCCGGCTTCGCCAATACTGGAAGTTCGTTCCATCAAAGAATGGAGGCCTGTTTGTGCTGTAACCTTCTTGCATCGCCATTTGAACTTGCTCTTGCGCTTGTGAATCCGAAGAAGAGCACCAGGCTCTGATACCAATTGTAGGATTGTTGGAGTCGCTAGAAAGGGGGGGAATGAATAGCTATGCTCGTCTTTTCGATTCGTTGTACCTTTCTACAATGATTAGTACACAGCGGAAACAAGACAACGAATACAGAAAGAATAACAAACGCAAACACCCCAATTTTACGTGGTTCGGAACACAAGTCCCTACTCCACGGTTGAGCCCTCGTCGGCTCTAGTGATGCACACCACCACTATAAACTTCTCCTTCTCGGTGATACACCGAAGGTGGAGAAACCCTTTTGCACAGTCTATCAGAAACTTTACAAGAAAGCTTACAGTAGTCACTGAAGAAGCAATAAAACAAATACAGATTTCAGAGAGAATGGTACTGCTCCTTGCTTCCTGAATCGTTGAAGCTCCTGTGGGAAGATGAAGGCTTTTTGAATCAAGAAGCTCTTTCACCCATGTTTTTTCTTCAGAAAATTATCGTAAGTTATTATTCTTAACTTTGAAATATATAAGCCCAGAATACTTGATAGCTTGAGCCTGATTAGGGCTTTTCTGCCCGCCCAGTCGAGTCACCTCAGCTGGTGCCTCGACTAGAGCATTAATTAGCATTTATTAATGGCTTCAACGGTAAGATTTAGACTATAATTAGTTTTATTTTTGTTGAAAACATAGGTCCAGTCGAGGCGATGATCCGACGACTCATTCGGTGAGCTTTGGTTCCAATCGAGCGAGCAACGATGAGCTCGGTCGGCGATCCCTTGCATCTGTTCGGTTGGATCAAAGCTCTAGTCGAGTCGCTACCTCGACTGGTAGGCCTTGGTTCCAACTGAAGAGAGCAACAGTCGAGCTCCCTGTTGACATTCACTTGCGTCTGTTCGGTTGGATCAAAACTCTAGTCGAGTCGCCACCTCGACTGATACCGTCAGAACCTGCTGTTTGTCCAGAGCAGTCGAGCTCTTAGTCGACACCTCCTTGCTTCTGCTTAGTTGAACCAAGCATCAATCGAGGCGTCGCCTCGACTGGTATGAGTCAACCTGCTGCTCGACAAGAGCAGTAGGTTCCAGTCGAGGTGTCACCTCAACTACACCTTTACCTGATGCCTATGAATTAATGTTCATAGGTCTTCCATGCCAGGAATCATCTCCGGGACTTCGTGCCAAGACTCCCTGTCCGGGTCTTCACTGCCAAGAGGCCGCGCCTCCGGGACTTCACTGCTAAGACTCCCTGTCCGGGTCTTCACTGCCAAGAGGCCGTGCCTCCGGGACTTCACTGCCAAGACTCCTCGTCCGGGTCTTCACTTGCCAGGACTCCACGTCCGGGTCTTCATCAATCTTGCATCGAGTCCTCGACCTACAAGAGATTTCCTGAAAATACCTCTCAAACAACCGTATGAGATAACACATAATTATCGCCTTGACTTAAACCCTTGTCAATCACCAAAAACATCCTTTGGGTCTGATTGCACCTACAGGCTTATCACCTCATTTCAAGGGGAGTGTTGCTCAAATGTGATTGGCTAGGGTTCCTCTCGAAAAGGGGCTCAAAGGCTATAAAAGGAGGGCCTATCCTAGGGTTTCTTCATCAATTATAAGCTTCAAAAAGCCTCCGCCAAGCTACAACTTTCCGACAACGAAGTGCTTCTTCTCCAACGTCAAGGTTTTAATTGCTTTCTTTTTGTAACGTCGGTTTAATCTTTTATTTCAGTTCATTACTATAATTTCTCGGAGCTTTTATCGTAACGAGGAGAGGGGGAGTGTCCCTCTATCTCAAGCTTTGTTTTTTATGTATCGATTAACTCCTACCTCTAACGAGGAGTTATAATTATCTACTCGAGTTTTAACGAACGAACAAAAAGAAAAGGTTTTATCGCTATTCACCCCCCCCTCTAGCGATCCACTTCGATCCAACACGACGATCTACCAAAAGTCGAAGCTCCTAGGTCACCAATCTTCCTTCCTTGCTCGCTCCGAACAAGAGGAAGACTAAGAAACAAAACCCTTCTCCTTCCATTATCAACTAACAAACACCAACCTAGGTGCTTGCCACCGGCCATCAAACAAAAGATGATGGAGATAGTTGCTGGCCAAGAGGTCCAAGGGAAGACCCTAAGCCTTGTTTCCACCAGCCAAGGAGAGGAGAAGGAGTAGGTTTGGACACCGGCCAAGGGAGGGAAGGGCTTGTATGGGCACCGGCCACCAAGGGAAAAGAAGAAGAAAAGGAAAACCTTTCCTTATTTGGTGCCTCCAACAACCAAACCCTAATCCCAATGCTTGCCGCCCCTTACCCTAATCCTATCTCTATATTCGAATTCTTCTTGTCGCCCACCCCATGCTCTCCTTTTATAGAGTTAGTGATATTCCTTGTTTTAATCTCCACCATTGGTTCTAGGGATTTAATCTCAACTATCGGATCTATAGATTTAATCTCAACCATCGGTTCTAGAGATTTAATCTCTACCTTTGGATCTATAGTTTTGTTTTCGTCCATTGGATCTAGACTTCATGAGGTATTAATAGGCTACAATAGCGACCGTGAGGAGGAGTTGGATCTTGGCCACCCAATGGATCAAGCCCACATAAAGTCCGATCTATTAATGATAATCCAATCCACTAAAGGATTATCATTGATCTACCGCAGCAACCCCCATAAGTTAATATAGGCTCCATATATTATATGTATATTTTTCTCCCCGTGTTTAAGATCTCGAATGTCTGTCGATTAATTAATTTACTGACCATTTATTAATCAACATCTAACTCCATGAGTAGTACCACTCAACCTTATCATCAAGCTAGACCAAGTCCACCTGCAGGGTTTACATGATGATCCTTATGAGCTCTTCATGGGGACATCATCATCCTAATATATAGGACACGGTTTCCTCCTATAATCAACGACACACCATATAAATAATATCATTTCCCAAATTACCGAGCCTATCGATTTAATCTATAAATCTCGCCCATTTGTAAATCAAAGAAATGAATACTAAGTATATGTGCCCGTTATTATATCGGGATTAATAGCATGTACAATATAATATCTGAGGTCCGATTCGATTATGTAGTCAGCAATAAATCGAATCACCTCTAAGCCAATCCTGCTCAATACACAAAAAATGTACCAGTGTGATTCTATGGTCAAGACAAACCAATACCAAATCACACTACAACCATACCAATGGTTTGTCCAAAGCCATCTGTGTTGTGAGCCTATACTTATACTTTACAAGGAGCCGATAACATGATCTCCCGTGTGACACCACACACCATGTTATCTACAATGTAATGTATTAGACAATATGCATAACCATAAATATGCAAACAATGATCATGTGATTCTTATTTCAAAATGAAAATGTTCATACAAAAGACAGACTTTTCAGTATACATCCCAACAATCTCCCACTTATACTAAAAGACTATGCTGTCCTCAAACTGCCATACATCTGATTCTCATTCCCTCCACATGTCTATCAAAAGCTCTCGTCGAAAGGGCCTTAGTGAAAGGATCTTCCAAGTTATCCTCCGATGCAATCTTGGCCACAGCAACTTCTCCTCTCTTTATGATTTCTCGTATCAGGTGGTACTTGCGCTCTATTTGTTTACTTGCCTTATGGGCTCGTGGTTCCTTCAAGTTTGCAACTGCACCACTATTATCACAATAAATTGTGATACTTCTGGGCAAACCAGGAATCACATCTAAGTCCATCATGAAGTTCTTGAGTCACACAACTTCTTTGGCCGCATCAGAGGTTGCCACATACTCAGCTTCCATGGTGGAGTCCACCACGCATTTCTGCTTGACACTCCTCCATACAAAGGCTCCACCACCCAAAGTAAACACAAAACCTAAGGTAGACTTACTGTCATCCCTATCTGATTGGAAATCGGAATCCTTGTAACCCACAGGGAGTAATTGGTCTTCTTGGTAAACTAGCATATAATTCATAGTCCTTCTCAGGTACTTCAATATATGCTTTACCGCAGTCCAATGTCCCTGTCCTGGATTACTTCTATATCTACTGACTATGCCCACGGCAAAGCAGATATCTGGTCTCGTACATAGCATCACATACATGAGGCTTCCTACTGTCGAAGCATAAGGAACCACCTTCATCTCCTCTATCTCCTCAGATGTTCTAGGACACATCTCCTTGGATAAAGGAACTCCATGCCTGAAAGGTAGAAAACCTTTCTTAGAGTTTTGCATGCTAAAACGATCCATAATAGTGTCTATGTATGAAGCTTGGGATAAGCACAACATCCTTTTCCTGCGATCCCTTATAACCTTGATCCCAAGGATGTGTGCCACTTCTCCCAAGTCCTTCATATCAATCTGTTTGGACAACCATACCCGTCCAATAACAACTTGATATTGTTTCCAATTAATAAAATGTCATCTATGTATAGTACAAGAAATACCACTACATTTCCGTCACATCTGTTGTATACACAAGACTCATCCGGACTTTGAATAAATCCATAAGACTGGATTACCTCATCAAAGCGGATGTTCCAAGACCTTGAAGCTTGCTTCAATCCATAAATGGACCGATTAAGCTTACACACAAGATGCTCTTTGCCCTTTGCAATGAATCCCTCTGGTTGCTTCATATATATGTTTTCCTCAAGACTTCCATTAAGGAAAGTGTCTTGACATTCATCTGCCACGCCTCATAATCCATATAAGCTGCAATGCATAAGAGAATCCAGATAGACTTAAACATGGCTACCGGCGAAAAGGTCTCCTCATAATCGATACCCTCTTTCTAAGTATACCCCTTTGCAACAAGACTCACTTTGAATGTCTCAACCTTCCCGTCTAATCTTCTCTTTCTTTTGTAGAACCACTTGCATCCAATGGTTTTTACACCATCGGGTGGTTCTACTAGCTCTCAGACCTGATTCGAATCCATAGATTCAATCTCAGTATTCATTGCATTTTGCCAAGATATCGCATCTCTATCTTAGATTGGCTCGTCATATGTCCAGGGATCAGGTTCATGTTCGCCAGGGACCAAATCAGAAGATTCTCCCAAGAACATGAATCTATCAGGCTGTCTCACAACCCTCCCACTATGAATAGGTATTACCTGTGTATCCTCTGTGACATGTGGTGCAGTGACTTGTGATATATCCTCTTGTACCGGTGGTACTGAAGAAGTGACTTCCCCTTTTAATTCTTCCAGAACAATCTTACACATGGGCTTATGGTTCATCACATAGTCTTCCTCTAGAAATATGGCGTTCGTGCTAATGATCACCCTCTGATCTCTAGGACTATAAAACAAACCACCTTTCGTTCCCCTAGGATAGCCAACGAACATGTGTACTTCTGTACGAGGTTCCAACTTACCAACATTTGCCTTCAGCACATGTGCTGGACTCCTCCAAATCCGAATATGTCTTAGACTAGGCTTTCACCCAGTCCACAATTCTGTGGGAGTAGAAGGCACTGATTTAGATGGGACAAAGATCAGAAT
Organism: Wurfbainia villosa; assembly: GCA_025175895.1. Classification (NCBI taxonomy): domain Eukaryota; kingdom Viridiplantae; phylum Streptophyta; class Magnoliopsida; order Zingiberales; family Zingiberaceae; genus Wurfbainia; species Wurfbainia villosa. The sequence continues at coordinate 34,659,304 of CM045995.1, forward strand.
ATACACTGCTGTATATAGAGCATATCCCCAGAATGAATCTTGCAACTCAGAATAACTCATCATCGATCTAACCATCTCCATAAGAGTCCTATTCCTTCGCTCAGCTACACCATTCTGCTGGGGTGTGTCAGGTGCAGACAATTGGGATTGAATCCCAGCATCTGACAAGTAATTCCTAAACTCTCCCAAGAGGTACTCACCACCACGATCAGATTGTAGTGTCTTGATACTTATACCTTGACATTTTTCCGCATCAGCCTTGAATTCTTTGAACTTGTCAAAGCATTCAGACTTGCGGCGCATCAAGTAAATATATCCATATCTCGAATAATCATCTATAAAAGAGACGAAATACTCAAAACCACCTCTAGCCTGGATAGACATAAGACCACACAAATCAGAAAGAACCAATTCTAACACATCTTTGGCTCTATACCCCTTGGCCTTAAAAGGCCTCTTGGTCATTTTACCCTCCAAGCAAGATTCGCAGGTTGGGAAATCTTCCACCACTAATGAACCCAGAGGTCCATCAGCTATCAACCTTTGAATTCTGCTTAGGTTAATATGACCAAGCCTAAGATGCCAAAGATATGTTTGGTTCATCTTCGAAGGTTCTTTTTGTTGGTGCAACAATGCTCCAAGCATTTAAATGTTTTGATGTTTGGATAATCATTTAAGTTAGGCAATGTGTTGTGATCTAATTGCGAATGTGTTTAAGTGACAGGTAAAAGAGAAGTCCAAGTATGATCTTGGCAAAGGAAGTCCAAGGGATGGACTTGGCAGCATAAGACCAAGCTTGTAGTCTTGGCAGCGTAAAGTCCAAGTGAACCTTGGCAAAGGAAGTCCAAGCTTGTAGTCTTGGCAGCGTAAAGTCCAAGTGAACCTTGGCAAAGGAAGTCCAAAGTAAGGTCTTGGCAGCATAAGTCCAAGCTTGTAGTCTTGGTGGCGTAAAGTCCAAGCATTTGGCAACCCAAGACATGACGAAACCGAAGGAAGCTCTTGGAAGCAAAGCGCAAAGGATGAACAAGTCGCGGACTCGGAGGGATCCTGAAGGCGCAAGGCTTAATACGGAGCTAGAAGGTTGAGTCTAGGTCTAGGGTATAAAAACAAGTATGAATTATCCATACTTAATGAGTATCGATCACCGATCGATGTATCGATTGACCGGTCGGTGGTCCCGAGTCGGTGAAACTCGACCATCGATCGCCTTGGGCATGTCGCCGATCGATACTATACTCGATCGCTATGGGAAAAACGATCGATCAAGGAAAGAAATGCGCTGAGAATGCGGTCTCACTCGAGCCGCCATGATCACTGATCGATCACTCCATCGATCGGATCGATGGAGAGATCACCGATCGATCACCGCCGTTGAGATTGCGGCTATGAATCTCCGCGGAGATCGCGTTTTCGTTGCCGCTGGTGATCGGCGATGGCATGCATCGATGTCGCCGATCGATCGAGGCCCAACGGGAAAACCCCTCTTCTAAAAAAGGGGTCATGGGGAGCATGGTGAGGCTAGTGCTCTAACTCCTAACTTCATCCTCGTGCTCACCAAGTTTTCTAAGTGTTTTTAGCAATCCAAAACCTCCTCTTCTCTTGTTCTTCATCATCCATCATTGTAAAGAAGAGGAGTGTATTGTAAGAAAGGTTTCTCTACCTTGGTTCATCCAAAGGAGAAGATAGTGAAGCTTGGCTAGGGCTAATCCACCTTACGGATTGCCGTGGAGTAGGAGCGTCATCTCCGAACCACGTAAATTGGGTGTTAGCGTTTGGTTTCTTATTTCGTATTTGTATTCATTTTGTATTTGTATTGCTTCCGCTAACTTGATTTTAGAAACGAAGAAACGCTAATCACCCCCCCTCTAGCGTTACAAATGTCCTAACAAGTGGTATCAGAGCCCGGATCGCTTGGAAGATCTCACCATCAACCAAGGCATCAATGGCTCTTCAAGAGGGATATAGCATCGCCAAGCCACCACTCTTCGATGGGAGTCACTTCGCATATTGGAAAGGTAGGATGAAGTACTATTTAATGAGTAATATTGAAATTTGGCATAGTGTTGTAGATGGCTTCGAGGAACCGATGGATGAGCGTGGAAACCCTATTCCAAGCAAGGATTGGACAAGGGAGATGAACCGCAATTTCGAGTCAAATGCAAAAGCCGTCCTCACCATCCAATGCGTCACAATGGAGCAACTCAACAAGGTGGGGCCTTTTGAATCCGGAGCTATGGGAAAAGCTCATTGAGCTAAATGAAGGTTCCAAGGAGTCAAAGAGGGCAAGAAGGACCTTCTAATTGGACAACTTCAAGCCTTCCAAATGAAGATGCATGAAACCGTAAGCCAAATGCATGGAAGGTTCAAGGAAATTGTGAGCGGACTCCATATCATAGGTGAGCGAGTTGACAACCGATTTAGTAAGGTATATTTTACAAGCTTTTCCTAGAAATTCTTTATGGACCTCTATAGTTGATGCCATTAAGGTAACTAGGGATCTCTCACAAATTAAAATTGATGAACTATTTTGTGAGTTTGAATTGCATGAACAAACTAACATGTCTTCTAAGGAAAAGGGTTTGGCCCTATTTGTTGAAAAGAAAGAACACAAGAAGAAAGAAAGGAAAGAGGTGTCATCTTCATCCGAGTCGGAGCAAGAGTCAAGTAGTGATGGAGACTCGGCTAGTGAGGTGGCCCATTTTGTCAAGAAGTTCCTTAGAAAATCAAAGGAATTCAAGAATAGAGAAGCAAGGAAGGGGTCCCACTCATCAAGAGGTAAAAGTAGTGGTAATTCAAATTTTAACAATAATGTGATTTGTCATGCTTGCAATAAGAAGGCACATAAAGCCAAATTGCCCGGAGCTAAAGAAGGAGGAAAAGAAAAGAAGAAGAAGGACAAGAAGGAGAAGAAGAAGAAGGAGGCTATGGTGGCTCAAACCACCATGGGACACACCAAGCGTTGAAGACTCATCTTCCGATGATGAGCTTTGCCACATCACTCGCCATGTGGCACTCATGGCACTAGGAGATGATTCCGGAACGTCAAGCCAAGAAGAAAGCTCCTCAAGTGATGAATCGTCATCTAGTGACGATGAGGTAATAAATTCTCCTAAAGTAGAACTTCTTTATAAATCAATTGCATATCTTCAAGAAGCTCTAGATAAATCTAAATCTAAGGTTAAGAGCATGAAGATAGAATTAAAAGCCATTAGGGATGAAAAACTTTTACATATTGACTCTTGCATGCTTAGGGAAGAAAATGAAAAACTTAAGGATGAGGTTAGTAAATTGAAAACATGTTTAGAAAAATTTTCAAATGGCTCAAAAGGTCTTGACATGATCCTTAGTAGGCAAAGAGCGGTTTATAACAAGGTCGGTTTAGGATATAAGCCAAAAGAGAAAGAGGTTGCTTATATTTCATTAATTAATAGGAAAGTAACCATTAAGGGTAAGGTTAAGAAAGCTTGGGTACCTAAGAAGTTTTTAATTAATGTTACCGGTCCAAATGTTTGGGTACCAAAAGCTTGTGTTTTTCATGTGATTTAGGTAGGAGAGCGAGGTATGTGGATTGTGGATAGCGGTTGCTCAACACATATGACCGGGGATGTGAGCAAGTTCTCCACAATTAAATATGTGAAGAAGGGAGCGGTATCTTTTGGGAATAGTGGAAAACTCAAGATACTAGGTAGAGGTACAATTGAGGTATCCCCTAAAATTGTTATTCACAAAGTCTTGCTAGTTGAAAATATGAAGTTTAATTTATTAAGTGTTAGTCAACTTTGTGATGCAAACTATCATGTCTCGTTTGAATCCTCTAAATGCATGATTAAACACAAGGAATTAAATGATTGCATGTTAGTTGGATATAGGAAATCAAACATCTATTATGTTGATCTTTCATATGCTTCTAACATTTCTACTAAGTGTCTTGTGGCAAAAGAAGAAGAATGTTGGCTATGGCATAGAAGATTGGGGCACGTCAACATGAAAAACATAGCCAAGGTAGCCAAGATGGAGTTGGTCAAAGGGTTACCAAAGATCAAGTATGTCAAGAACAAAATGTGTGATGCATGCCAAGAAGGAAAACAAACAAAAGCATCACACAAAGGTAAAACCTTAACTAATACGTCTTTACCATTAGAATTATTGCATCTTGATTTATTTGATTGCCATAGCACTCCATCTTTAAATGGTAACAAATATTGTTTAGTCATTGTGGATGATTTTTCTAGGTATACTTGGGTTTACTTTATGAAACATAAGGATGATACCTTAGAAATAATCATAGGATTTAGTAAAAGGGTTGAAAATGAAAAGAAACTCAAAATCAACCGGATCCGTAGTGATCATGGTGGTGAATTTGAAAACTTTAAATTTTCACAATTTTGTTTAGAGCAAGGGTACAAGCATGAGTTCTCTTGTCCTAGAACACCCCAACAAAATGGGGTGGTGGAAAGGAGAAATCGTGCCCTACAAGAAGCGGATAGGACTAGGCTAATTTCATATTCTCTACCTAGCGAATTGTGGGCTGAAGCGGTTAATACCGCTTGCTATATCCAAAATAGGGTTCAAATCCATAGGTTTTTAGGAAAGACACCTTTTGAACTATGGAATGGAACTATTCCCACAATTCACTATTTCAAAGTCTTTGGATGTAAAGTTTATATCTTAAATACCAAAGACAACTTAGGAAATTTGAATCTAAAGCGGATGAGGAATTCTAGTTGGATACTCATCCACAAGTAAAGGGTATAGAGTCTACAATAAGAGAACCTAAGGGATTGAGGAGTCCTCAAATGTTAAATTTGATGAAACTACAGTACCTACCCTAGAAAGTCCTCCATTGATAAGGATATTAATGACAATAATCAAGACATTACCCAAAAACTTCAAAATTTGACTATTAGGGCAATGATCAAGGGGAGGAAAAGAAGATTCCGATGATGAAAGAAGGGTGGAGGATAACAATGATCAATTTAAAACCCCTTCTAGAAACCTAAGAATTCATCAAGATCATCCACTTGACCAAGTAGTAGGAGATCTATCTCAAGGAGTAAGAACTAGGTCATTTCATAGGGCTCCTACTAGTCAAGTTGCTCTCATCTCACAAATTGAGCCTAAATCGATCAATGATGCACTCCATGATCCGGATTGGATTTTGGCAATGCAAGATGAATTGGCTCAATTTGAGAGGAGTCAAGTTTGGGAGTTAGTACCTAGACCCAATGATAGCACCATAATTACTACAAGATGGGTCTTTAGGAATAAGTTAGATGACCAAGGGAATATCACTAGAAATAAGGCTAGGTTGGTTGCTAGGATTTAATCAAGTTGAGGGCTTGACTATGATGAGACTTATGCCCCGGTTGCTAGATTAGAATCTATTAGAATTCTCTTAGGGTATGCTTCCTACATGGGATTTAAACTTTACTAAATGGATGTTAAATCGGCATTTTTAAATGGTTTTATTAAGGAGGAAGTGTATGTAGAGCAACCACCCGGGTTTGAGAACATAGATTATCCGAATCATGTATATAAGCTTAGGAAAGCATTATATGGGTTAAAACAAGCTCCTAGGGCATGGTATGAAAGATTGTCATCCTTCTTAATTTCTAAGGATTTTAGAAGAGGACAAGTAGATCAAACCTTATTTATAAAGTCAACATTGAAAGATATATTCATAGCCCAAGTATATGTTGATGATATCATCTTTGGGTCTACAAATGATGATCTACTTCAAGACTTTATAAAAATATGGAAAATGAATTTGAAATGAGTTTAGTTGGAGAACTCAATTTTTCCTAGGATTACAAGTAAAACAAACCAATGAAGGTATCCATATTTATCAAACCAAATATGCAAATGAAATGATCAAGAAATTTGGTTTGGAAAATGCCAAAATTGTAAGCACTCCTATGGCCACTAGCACTAGAATAGATAGTGATCATGATGGTAAATCAATCGATCTTAAAATTTATAGGAGTATGATAGGTAGCCTACTATACCTAACCGCTAGTAGACCCGATATTTTATTTGCGGTAGGTATGTGTGCAAGATACCAATCTTGTGCCAAAGAATCACATTTAGTAGCCGTCAAAAGAATTTTAAGATATATTAAAGGTACTCTAAATGTAGGACTTTGGTATCCTAGGACTAGGTCATTTGAATTGCTTGGTTATACCGATTCCGATTATGCCGGGTGCAAATTGGATAGGAAAAGTACTAGTGGTGGATGCCAATTTCTTGGGTCCTCCCTAGTTAGTTGGAGTAGTAGGAAGCAACATTGTGTTGCTTTATCAACCACCGAAGCCGAATATGTGGCTATGGGTGGTTGTGTAGCTCAATTGCTTTGGATGAGACATACTCTTGTGGACTATGAGCTACACTACTCTAACATTAAGGTTTATTGTGACAATGTGAGTACCATCAACTTGACCAAAAATCCGGTACATCACTCTAGGACCAAGCACATTGAAGTGAAACATCACTTCATAAGAGATCATGTGGCAAGAGGGGACATTGAACTTAATTATGTAGAATCTAAGTCCAACCTTGCCGATATCTTCACCAAAGCTCTTCCCGAAAATGAATTTTCATCTTTAAGGAGAGAGCTTGGTATGTGCTTTGTGGAGTAAAATTCTAGGCTTGCATAATCCCATGTTTATATGTTATCTTTATACCTTGTTACATCTCACAAAAAGCCTTAAGAACCTTGATTTTTGTATTGAGACACCTAGAACCATGTGAGATAATAGGGAAGGTGTACTTGGCTCATCATGCTTGTTATGATGCATTACTATGAGCCAATGACACACCTAGAGACATAAACACCTTATGGACCAATCATTGGGAAGGCTTGTATTCAAGTAATGGATACATAGCTCAAAGAACAAGGTTGGAAATTCCAAATAAAATATATTTTAAACTATGTTCATCATATTTTGAAAAACAATTTCCAAATGAACCACAAAAGTGATACAAAGGTTGCAAACTCTTTAGAACTTTTGTTAGATTCCAAGGTTGTATCAATCTTGAAATCTGAAAAACATATATTTTTCAAATTATTTTTCCTTCATCAAGTATGATTTCAGAAATGTGTACTGAAATTTCGTGATTTTTCAAGATTTCTGGAATTTCTACCGCATTTCTAAAGTTAAATGAAAAGGTGAATTTGGAATTTGATTTAGTCTAGCGATCAGTTGGTTGAAACCGGTCGGATATTAAGCTCCATTTTCTGATATTTAGTGTATCCTTGATGTCCTAAAACTATGGTATGATAATGTTGCAATAAACAAAGTTTTAGGACGATTAATCTGATGTTTTAGGGGAGTTTCATATATAATATCGTTTTCTTCCCTAAACTCCATTGTTGGTGCAAAGTTAGAACTTCATGTTTAATTCCTTGATATGCTTTGCTTCAAATATGGTTTACACATCATATCTTGGATTAAGGGGGAGCTTAATTTCAATCTTATACCTTAGTCCAAGATCCAATACCCTTAACTCTTTCATTTATGAATCCTTCTCTTTTTGATGTCTGTCAAAGGGGGAGAAGGAATGTTTAAGTTAGAATCTATATTGGAAATATGATTATATTTTTAAAAGACCTAACTTAAATGATTGTCAAACATCAAAAAGGGGGAGATTGTTGGTGCAACAATGCTCCAAGCATTTATATGTTTTGATGTTTGGATAATCATTTAAGTTAGGCAATGTGTTGTGATCTAATTACGAATGTGTTTAAGTGACAGGTAAAAGAGAAGTCCAAGTATGATCTTGGCAAAGGAAGTCCAAGGGATGGACTTGGCAGCATAAGACCAAGCTTGTAGTCTTTGCAGTGTAAAGTCCAAGTGAACCTTGGCAAAGGAAGTCCAAGCTTGTAGTCTTGGCAGCGTAAAGTCCAAGTGAACCTTGGCAAAGGAAGTCCAAAGTAAGGTCTTGGCAGCATAAGTCCAAGCTTGTAGTCTTGGCGGCATAAAGTCCAAGCATTTGGCAACCCAAGACATGACGAAACCGAAGGAAGCTCTTGGAAGCAAAGCGCAATGGATGAACAAGTCGCGGACTCGGAGGGATCCTGAAGGCGCAAGGCTTAATACGGAGCTAGAAGGTTGAGTCTAGGTGGAGGGTAGAAAAACAAGTATGAATTATGCATACTTAATGAGTATCGATCGATCGTCGACGATGTATCGATTATCAGTCGGCGGTCGGTGAGTCGTGAAACCACGACCATCGATCGCGCCTTGGGCATGTCGATCGTCGATGCTACTATCGATCGATCGCTATGGGAAAGCGATCGGTGATCAAGGAAATAAATGCCGAGTGCGGTCTCACTCGATCAGCGCCATGATCACTCGATGATCACTCCATCGATCGGTGATGGAGAGATCGACCGATCACTGGCCGTTGGAGATTGCGGCTCACGAATCTCCGCGGAGATCGCGTTGGCGTTGGCCCGGCAGCGTGATCGGTGATGGCATGCATCACCGACCGACGAGGCCCAACTAAAAGGGGTCATGGGGAGCATGGTGAGGCTAGTGCTCTAACTCCTAACTTCATCCTCGTGCTCACCAAGTTTTCTAAGTGTTTTTAGCAATCCAAAACCTCCTCTTCTCTTGTTCTTCATCATCCATCATTGTAAAGAAGAGGAGTGTATTGTAAGAAAGGTTTCTCCACCTTGGTTCATCCTAAGGAGAAGATAGTGAAGCTTGGCTAGGGCTAATCCACCTTACGGATTGCCGTGGAGTAGGAGCGTCATCTCCGAACCACGTAAATTGGGTGTTAGCGTTTGGTTTCTTATTTCGTATTTGTATTCATTTTGTATTTGTATTGCTTCCGCTAACTTGATTTTAGAAACGAAGAAACGGTAATCACCCCCCCTCTAGCGTTACAAAGGTCCTAACACTTTTCTCTTATTGTAATTAGAAGATGAGTTATTAGATTCTATTTGCATCATGGTAGCTTTTGGTTCAAGTGTGTATAAATTTCCTATCAATGCACCCGAACAAGTAATGTCCCTATTTCTTTTTATAACAACTCTGTCATTAAAAAAAAATAGAATATCCATCCATAAACAATTTAGAAACTGAAATTAAATTCTTTCTAAATAAAGGCACATAAAGGTAATTCTTAAGAACCAAAACTTTATTTTTCTCAAAAGATAAATAAATGTCTCCCACTACAACAGCCGCCACCTTCGTGGCATCGCCCAAGTATACGGTAATCTCCCCTTCAGCCAGTCGTCTGGTTTCCTAGAACCCCTACAAAGTATTGTAGACATGATCATTGGCTCCCGTATTTACACACCAGGTGACGATAGATAACACCGCTAAACATGTTTCAACGACTAGACCAAAAGATATACCTTTGTTCTACTTGCGGTTGGGGTAGTCCTTCTTCCAGTGTCCAGTGTGCTTACAAGTGAAGCACTTGTCTTTCGACTTCTTCACTCTTCCCTGAGTTCCTCCCACCGCCTTTGTCCCAGCTTGTTTCTTCTTCTTCTTGCCTTATGGCTTAGAAGTAGAAACCTTTTGGGAAACCATAGCATGCGCCTAAGCACTCTGATGAAATAGCCCCTCTGCCGCCTGGAGTTTTGTCAGAAGCTCCGCCAACGAATACAACCTCTTGTTCATGTTGTAGTTCAGGTGAAACTGCTCAAAACTCCTAGGTAGAGACTGGAGAATGATATCGATCTGGGTTTCCCCATCGATCTCAGCTCCAAGGACCTCCAGCTCATTCAAATGAGCCATCATCATGAGAATATGATCCCTCACGGGTGTTCCCTCGATTATGGCGGTCGTCATCAAGTTCCTCATGGTTTCCTGCCTTACAGCCCGATTCTGGTGTCCGAAAAGTTCTTTGAGATTGAGCATCATGTCATAAGCAGTGGGCATGGCTTGATGCTGATGTTGCAGTACATTTGACATAGATGCCAAAATGTAACACCTTGCCATCTCATCGGCCTTGATCCACTTCTTATAACTTTCCTTCTCCTTTTTCGCAGAATCATCCTCAGGCTTAGGAGGGCACTCTTCGAGGAGTACATATTTGTATTCCTCAACAGTCAAGACAATGTCAAGATTCCTTTTCCAATCAACATAGTTGGGTCCAGTAAGTTTATTCTCTTTCAGTATCACAGCAAGTGGGTTGAAAGTCATTTTGAAAGAAAACCTAAGAATCACATAGATCAAAACATTAGATTTCAAAAAATTATTGATTCCTCAAACAATAAAATTTTAAAATCAACCAACACCTCAAAACACCGAGAATATCGTATGCCACGATAGTGTGGACGTATACGAATTCTATATTTGTAAGAGGAGGTTTTACCCATTAATTTTAATATCTTATCAACCTAACTTTCTGACAAGTAAAATTAATAGTTGGTTCCTCTTTGGCCCTACAAATAAAAGCAGTGACTCCGATGGGGAGGATACTTATATTTGTATCTAAGTGTTCACCATTACTCGGTACCAAGGGAATTATCTCGTGTTATGTGCCTTCCAATGGGGAAGTACACACACTTCTTAATAATTTCCTATAACCATATTTGACCTTGTGATCTGCAAACAAACTCATCTGATCGGGAAGAAGGCACTCAGAGCCGATGCGCAAGTTTGTTTGCATCACATGTCAAATCGTAATGGAGGCCATGGGAATTTATAAAAATATCCCTCTCCCACTTAGTAATTTGAAATTGTGGAATTTTCTAGCCTACGACATGCATATCAAACAATAAGCAATAAATATGAAAAATAAATATTTTCCAAGTATTATGGGTTTTGTCTTTAATATGTCTCCCATCGTATCGCCATCTCGTCCGCTCCTCCCTACGCCATGTACAAGCCATCCGGAGATCCGAGCCAAAAAAATATTTTAATTTACATCCATGGATCCTATACTTCACGAGGGAGTGTACATGAAATCTAGATTGAAAGTAAACTAAAATAAAAAGAGTAGCTAAACAATACCGTATCTAATTTACAAAAAATTAAATACCAGCCTCGTCAACCCCGAGGATTCAACAAAATATACAATTACACACATACAATCACATACACACATATGGCCATAATAGTTGGATCCTATGCCTGCAACCAAAGAGTTAACCTACGCATATCCTACTATTATCTGGCACATATAATATATGAAAAGTACATAAAAGTAACCGAATCCTAAACACACAAAACCGGAAACCGTGGCTCTGATACCACAAACTTCGCTTCCCACTTCAACTCGGTCTCTTGTTCATGGCAATCCCTTCTACGTCCCCGGATAAAAAAAATTTATCCTTGACAAGAGGGATTACCCAAGCTACCGTTTCATCGTCGTGCTATTCGATTAGAGTGGTCCCTTGAACAAACTTGTTGTTCAAGCCACCAACCTCTATTCTACGAATAGCTGCAGAATAGATGATGTACGGATCACCGACTTTTGTGTTTTTGTTCGGGGTCCAAGTTATATTAGCCACAAAACAGAATATATCATGCATATATAATTGAAAACAATTATAAACATGTTACATAAGAAAATAGAAGAGTATTATAACTCTCGATCTTCTATCGTATGTCCTTCCTCCTTTTGGACGTCGTGTGGGCGACGATCTACCAAAAGTCAAAGATCCTAGATCACCAATCTTCCTTCCTTGCTCGCTCCGAACAAGAGGAAGACTAAGAAACAAAACCCTTCTCCTTCCTTTAGCCAACTAACAAACACCAACCAAGGTGCTTGCCGCCGATCAACAAGGAGAAGATGATGGAGATAGTTACCGGCCAAGAGGTCCAAGGGAAGACCCTAAGCCTTGTTTCCACCGGCCAAGGAGAGGAGAAGGAGTAGGTTTGGATGCCGGCCAAGGGAGGGAAGGGTTTGTATGGGCGCCGGCCACCAAGGGAGAAGAAGAAGAAAAGGAAAACCTTTCCTTATTTGGTGCCGCCAACACCAAAACCCTAATCCCCAATGCTTGCCACACCTTACCCTAATCCTATCTCTATATTGGAATTCTTCTTGCCACCCACCCCATGCTCTCCTTTTATAGAGTTAGGGATATGCCTTGTTTTAATCTCCACCATTGGTTCTGTTAGTAATATATGAGAGATGTCCTAAGGCAATCGCCTTATGTATGAACCATTTATATGATAAATGAAGATTCACTATTTGAGTATACATGTTTTATGTATTTGATTGGATCTTAAACTCATTTACTGAATGTCCACGATACGATTCACAGCATGAGAGAATTTGTGATTGGATCACAACTAGTGAGTATCTCTACATGTGTAATTGTGATGTATCAGAATTATCCCTAGTCGATGAATTGATGGATTTGGATACCATCAATTCTGTCTAGACTAGCACGAGGTATACTCCTTGGTGTATCCAAGCAGCTGATTCTCACTGGCTGGAAACATAGTGATGTCCGGAGTTAATCGTGGATGCTAGTTATGGTAACTAGTTCATTGGAGTGACCAGCCGTAAGACTTCATATGGTTCTCTGCATATATAGATATGTCAATGAAGTTCTTACTGTGGCTTAAGTGCGAGGTTCTTTTGACTTGCGGTATTCAAGTCATCTTGATCATGGAGACTTATGCTTTGACATCTTAAGCAAATATCTCTAAGGAGATGTGGACCCGAGATGATTGGGTATAAGTCAAAGTGATCGAAGGTGTTTGAATAGCCTATAAAGGATTCACCACTCCTTGCGAGGAGATGTATACCCATGGCCTCTCGTCGGATTGTTACTAAAGTCTTTGGCCAAAGCATTACATGTTTAGAGTAAGGTACTCTTCGATACATGTGGAGTAACTAGAATCCGTAGGACGAGGAAATGATACTTGGGCTAGGTGTGACGTAGTCAGCCTAGTGGGGACTGACACAATAGACCATGTCCTGAACCAAGTGGGTATAAGATGAGTGAAGGGAATGGGGCACGATTCATTCGTGCTACTGAAGGGTTTCAGAAATAGTTCTGGATCAACCGTTGATCTTTTCGGTTAATTGGGGATCATGATGTACTACTAGGTGCCACTCATGATCGTTCTATAATTAATGGTTAATTATAGATGACCAACATAAACTGAGAACCTATTTGGTCACACGCACAACGAGCGTAATCCAAAGGATTTAAAACGAGCTTGAGAATGGGATTCTCAGAACGAGAGAAACTAGGTTTGATTGGACCAAACATAAAGCGAGCATGAAATCGTTTCAGTCGCAATGGAAGCGTGGATGGGCCACGTCTTATGAAGACGTAATGGATGAACCAAAATGGTTTAGTTCTAATCCAATGGATGAGAATGAACCAAAGGGGTTTGGTTTATTTTAAACGAATGAACCAAAAGTTGGTTCGGTTCGTTTTAACTTAAAATAAACCATCATGGTTTGGTTTATTTTAACTTATCTTAATGGAGCGGGTTAACGGGCTTTATGGATATGTGTAACGCCCGTAAAATTCCTAGCAATTTTACAAGAATTTTTGGCTTGATGATAATGGGCTTTATGTAGGCCTTTTTCCAAAACAAAAGAAAATAAGCCAAAAATGGATACAAGACCTAGGAATTGAACTCCAGACCTCTAGAGATAGCCAAGCCCTATAGATGTACCCACTAACCATAAGCCCAATAGGATTGTATGATTAAGGAAGGGGGGGAACTATAGATAAATGGGACTAAGGGTAAATGAAGAGGCATAGAAAAGAAAAGAGGAACTTCTCTTCCTCCTCCCTTTATAAAGAAGAGGGAAGATTGAAATTGTTTACTTCCTCTCTTCTTCTTCCTCTCTTCTCACCGAAATCCTAAGGCTTTTCCTCTACATTCCCTCTTTTGGCCGAATCCTATCCAAGCTAGAGAAGGCTAAGTGTTGATCTTCTTTAGGTTATCTTCCCCACCCCAAGCAAAGCGAAGGATGTAAGTATCCCTCACCTGCATCTGAGTAGCTTCGGTTGACGTTTTATAAAAGAAATCTATATTGTTATATTCGGCCAAGATATGATCTAGGGTTTCCATGAAGTTGTATGCCATGCTTTTGTAATTAGATGATGATGTTAGGGCTTAAAACGGATTAGGTCAAAAGTTAACCCTAGGAAACCCTATGAACCATTCGGCCAACATGGGTTTTGTTGGTGTTTTATTGAAGTTATATCTTGTTTTTGCTTGCAAGTGATGATGTTAGCATGTTATAGGGATTAGGATAAAGATCTAACTCTAGAGGCCTCCATGACCCATTCGGCCAAGTCATGAACTAGGGTCTCAAAGAAGCTCTATGCTATGTTTATGCTATGTTTTATAACTAGATTATGATGTTAGGGTTTAAAGTGGGTTAGAACAAAAGCTAACCCTAATGAACACTATAGTTCTATTCGGCCAAACCCTACTTTTAGGGTTTCAATGAAGTTCCATGCCATATTATGGGAACTAGATGATGATTTTAGGGTTTAAAGTGGGTTAGAACAAAAGCTAACCCTAATGAACACTATAGTTCTATTAAACCCCACTATAGGGTTTCAATGAAGTTTCATACTATGTTTTGTAACTATATGATGAGGTTAAGTTTTAAAAGGGGATTAGGTCAAAAGTTAAACCTAAAGGCCCTACATGGACCATTCGGCCACCTTTGGTTCTTAGCTTACAATGAAGTTCATACCATGAATTTTATGGAATTTGTATGCATATGTTTGTTACTTGAATTAGGTTAAAGGTCTAAACCCTAAAAAGCCTATAAGGGCCATTCGGCCACCTTTGACCTCTTTAGGGTATAATGAAGTTCATACCATGAATTGCATGCTATGTTATGTTAATGAAATAAGTTATGTTGTTATGAAATAAAGTATGCCATGCTATGTTAATGAAATAGGATATGTTGTTATGAAATGAAGTATGCCATGCTATGTAAATGAAATGAAGCCTGATGTGTATGAAATGAATTATGCCATGTTATGAAAATGAAATGAAGCATGATGTGTATGAAATGAAGTATGCTACGCTATGTAAATGAAATGAAGCATGATGTGTTATGAAACGAAGTATGCTATGCTATGTTAATAAGACATGTAGTAAAGTAAGCATATAAGTATTTTACCTTCTGCATGGCTTGTACCAAGACCTTAACAAGGTCCAAAGAAGGGATGGGCTCCTAAGATGCCCTAGGTCGATGGAATAAGACTCGGGCCTAGGATGGGCTTCTATGTATCATTGCCCCTAGGTCGATGGAATAAGATTCGGGCCTAGTACGGGATGGGCTCCAAGATGCCTTAGGTCGATGGAGTAAGACTCGGGCCTAGGATGGGCTTCTACGCTATGACGATTGCCCCTAGGTCGATGGAATAAGACTCGGGCCTAGAAACCTATTAGGTTCGAGACTTGCTACCTCGGGCCTATTTAGGGATGCGCGCTATGATAATGAAGAAGTGGTACAATGCCGGGCCCAAATATGTTGAGATTTATATTCACGTACCTAGCATATATGTTTTCAAAAGCATCTTGCATATGTATGTCATGATTGTTAAGTTACATGTTATGTTAAATAATATGCCATGATTATTAAGTTGCATGTTATGTTAAACGATATGCCAAGAATGTTAAGTTATATGTCCTGAAAGTTATGCTTCATGATATGTTATGAATGTTTACATGCTTACGTTAGATACGTTATGAAAGTTATGCTTTATGATATGCTATGAATGTTTACATGTTTACGTTAGATACATTACAAGTTATGTTGATGATACGGTGATCCATGCTATATTTCACTTACGTTACTTATGCTACATGTTAAGTTGATGACACCAAGTATGTTACATGTTATAATTGCTTCTATGTTGTGAATGTTGCATGATTAATGATAATGTATGGTTTTAGTGAGTAGGACAGGATCTTACTAAGCCTATGTGCTTATAGTTTATCTTTCCCTATCATCTGAGATAAGGGTAAGGGATGGATAAACTAAAGGAGCAAGGAGGGGCCAATGTGTGTAGTGGCATGGTGGAGAAGATCCGTTAGGTCTAAACATGTTTACCTATGATGAAGATGTCTATTCATGTCCTCACTTATGTCTCCTTATGATGATGATGTTATGAATTTACTAAGCACTAAGTATCTGCATATATGATGCATGCTCTATGTTAAGAAGAAGAAGTAAAGAAGAAGTAAGAAGAAGTATCTATCCACGCTATGAAGCATACTCTATGCTAAGAAGAAGAAGTATGTATATATATATATGTATATATATGTGTTAATGCATGTTTATGTTTAAAAGAAAAACAAAAAAAAAAAAGTATTAAGAAGTATGTCTAAAGTCTTCCGCTGTGAGAATTAAGAAGTATGTATAAAGTCTTCCGCTGTATGTAATGTATGATGCGGTCATACACGCGCCGCCTCTCCGGACATTTAGGGTCCCGGAAGGGCGGGCGTGACAGGTTGGTATCAGAGCGGATCTGCCTTTCCACTACACACACATCAAGCTCCAAATCCTGCCGCTCCAAGTAAGAATTCTATGTCTACTCTAACTTAGCTTATTTTATTCATGTATGATATAAAATGCCTTAGCTTCTTTTGCTCATGTATGATATAAAATGCCTTTAGATTATTTAGTTCATGTATGATATAAAGTGCCTCTAGCTTGATTATAAAATGCCTTTACCTTATGCTTGTTCATGAATAATAGGAAATGTTTCTAGCTTAAATATGCATGAAAATAGGATACCCTTATGCTTGTTCTGGCATGATGTAAAATACCTTAAGATTAACTTATGCATGGGAACATGAATGAAGCTTAAAACGACCTTATGCTAGCCTTAGTTTAATTACACGAATATATATATATATATATATATATATATATACATATATAAATAAATAAATAAAATAAATTCTTGTTACGAAAATTGATTTTCGTAATTATTTGTAAGGTCTATGCTCATCCAATTGAAATTAAGCCGATTTAAATGCGACGGTTGGTCGGTTTTGGTACTGACTTCAATTATTTCAATTTCAGATGGCACGGACGATGACCACCATGACCCGTCGTGATGTGTCACGAAACCGATTAAGGGAAGCTATTGAAGAGATAGTTTATAAACCAGACGGTGGGGTCATCAGACACATGAGAAGGCTCGATCGTCTTTTTAGGAGACTCGAGCGGCAAGAGTTTCCGTTACTGGACAATTATAAGATATGGGCCTTGGTCCGTTCCCTGCCAAATGAGTTCATGGTAGTTGCACACCACGTGTGGGGCCGTTACGAAGGGCGGATAACCTATCTTTTGGTCTTTGGGAACTCTTTGGAGCACAAGGTTCAAGAGAATCCTGTGGTAACTCGCCTCGAGAAGAATGTAGAGGGTTCTACAAACACAACTTCATCGCCCCTAATAAGGCCAAGGAAGATAGGACTAAAAATGATTACAACTGCACTAGGGTTTGTCCTAGTGGGAATAAATAATATCTTCTCAAGTAGTTTTGTTTCGATTAGAAATAAGGAATGTTATATGTTAACATTTTTTTTCTTTTCAGAAAGTATGAATAAGAAATGATGAGCTCATTTCCTTGAATTAGTGAGTAGTCCATTGCATGGGATGTATGTGGTGTAGTTGATCAATGTCGGTTAGAAAGGACAAGAAGTATGAGTGGACGGACACCTGCGAGAGGAGTTTCACAGAGTTGAAAAGGAGACTGACCAGCGCTCCAATTCTTGCTCTTCCGGACGATATGAAGAAGCTTCGACATGTACAGTGACGCTTCCAAGATGGGACTCGGAGCTGTACTTATGCAGAATGGCAAGGTCATTGCCTACGCCTCTAGGCAACTCAAGGAACACGAAAGGAATTATCCCACCCACGATTTAGAGCTAGCGGCCGTGGTCTTTGCTCTCAAAACATGGAGGCATTATCTCTATGGAGCTCGTGTAGGATCTATACGACCACCGAGTCAAATATTTCTTCACACGAAGGACTCTGAACATGAGCAGGATGGCTCGAGCTCTCAAGGATTATGATCATGAGATTCTCTACCATCCGGGAAAGCTAACAAGGTGGTGATGCACTTTCAGGAAGTCCTGCGCCACCTTGATGTCCCTCTCAGTGCTATCTCGACCCTTAGAAAAAGAGATTACGCGTTACGGGGTGGAAATCATTTCCGGACAGCTCTCAACCCTGACGATAGCACCAGCATTCGATGATATCTTTGGAAAAGCAAGCCCGTGACCCAAGCCTTGGAGGATCAAGCAAGAGGTCCTAGAGGAAAGGGACGGCGGGTTTGATCTACGATAGTGGAGTACTCTACCTCGAGGATCGCTTGTGTATTCGACGATCCAAAATTACGAAGGAGATACTTGAGGAAGCTCACGGGACTCCTTATGCGATGCATCCGAACCACCAAGATGTACCAAGACCGAACGAAAGTTTTGGTGGTTTGGAATGAAAAGAGATGTGGCTCAAGATGTCGATTTGCACGACACCGCCAAAGGGTTAAGGCGAGCACCAAAGACACGGAGGAACACTGCGGTAGATCCAGATTCGAATGGAAATGGGAGGACATTTCTATGGATTTCATCTCAGGATTGCCCAAGACGACAAACGGTTATGATGCTATATGGGTGATTGTAGACAGATTGACGAAGTCCGCTCATTTCTTAGCAATCAAGATGACCTATTCGACGGAGCAACTGGCTCAGTTATATGCTAGGGAAATCATCCGACTCCATGGAATCCCTAAGACCATCATTTCTGATAGAGATGGTCGCTTTATTTCCCATTTCTGGGAGTGCGTTCAGAAGGCCTTAGGCACAAAGCTATTGTTCAGTACTGCTTTCCATCCCCAGACGGACGGACAGACCGAAAGGGTAAATCAAGTACTGGAAGATATGTTAAGAGCCTGCGCCCTGGATTTCAAAGGTAGCTGGTGTCGATACTTATGTTTGGCAGAATTAATAGCTACCAAGCTACTATTGGAATGGCACCCTACGAGGCTCTATACGGAGGAAATGTAGATCTCCCATATCGATGCGAGGGTGGTGAAAAGAAGAGGATGGGACTCGAATTTCATCGATGACACCACGAGCTATACGGAACATCCGCCGAGAATTGAAACCCGCCCCAAAGCCGACAAAAGAGCTATGCGGATAAGAGGCGTAGACCATTAGAATTCGAGGTTGGGGACCTAGTATTCCTCAAAGTGGCTCCCATGAAGGGAGTAATGAGGTTCGGAAAGAAGGGTAAACTGAGTCCACGTTACGTGGGACCGTATCCGATATCGCAGAGGTTGGCAATGTAGCTTACAAGTTAGAGCTGCCTCAAGAGATGTCGGCTATTCTAACGTGTTCCATGTCCACTGCTCAAGAAATGCATTTCGATGCACCAAGTGATCGAGCCACAAACAGTACAAGTTCAAGAGGACCTAAGTATTGAAAGTCGGCCTATCCAAATACTAGACCGAGAAATTAAGAGGCTAAGGAACAAAGAGGTGCCCTTAGTAAAGGTCCTGTGGCAGAATCAGCGTGCGAGGAGGCTACACCGAGGAGGACATGAAGAAGAAGTACCCATTAATTGTTCTAAGTTTCGAGGACTAAACTTTTTAAAGGTATGAAGGATTATGCTTGTAAAATTCCTAGCAATTTTACAAGAATTTTTGGCTTGATGATAATGGGCTTTATGTAGGCCTTTTTCCAAAACAAAAGAAAATAAGCCAAAAATGGATACAAGACCTAGGAATTGAACTCTAGAGATAGCCAAGCCCTATAGATGTACCCACTAACCATAAGCCCAATAGGATTGTATGATTAAGGAAGGGGAACTAGAGATAAATGGGACTAAGGGTAAATGAAGAGGCATAGAAAAGAAAAGAGGAACTTCTCTTCCTCCTCCCTTTATAAAGAAGAGGGAAGATTGAAATTGTTTACTTCCTCTCTTCTTCTTCCTCTCTTCTCACCGAAATCCTAAGGCTTCTCCTCTACATTCCCTCTTTTGGCCGAATCCTATCCAAGCTAGAGAAGGCTAAGTGTTGATCTTCTTTAGGTTATCTTCCCACCCCAAGCAAAGCGAAGGATGTAAGTATCCTCACTGCGTGCAGTAGCTTGGTTGACATTTTATAAAAGAAATCTATATTGTTATATTCGGCCAAGATATGATCTAGGGTTTCCATGAAGTTGTATGCCATGCTTTTGTAATTAGATGATGATGTTAGGGCTTAAAACGGATTAGGTCAAAAGTTAACCCTAGGAAACCCTATGAACCATTCGGCCAACATGGGTTTTGTTGATGTTTTATTGAAGTTATATCTTGTTTTTGCTTGCAAGTGATGATGTTAGCATGTTATAGGGATTAGGATAAAGATCTAACTCTAGAGGCCTCCATGACCCATTCGGCCAAGTCATGAACTAGGGTCTCAAAGAAGCTCTATGCTATGTTTATGCTATGTTTTATAACTAGATTATGATGTTAGGGTTTAAAGTGGGTTAGAACAAAAGCTAACCCTAATGAACACTATAGTTCTATTCGGCCAAACCCTACTTTTAGGGTTTCAATGAAGTTCCATGCCATATTATGGGAACTAGATGATGATTTTAGGGTTTAAAGTGGGTTAGAACAAAAGCTAACCCTAATGAACACTATAGTTCTATTCGGCCAAACCCCACTATAGGGTTTCAATGAAGTTTCATACTATGTTTTGTAACTATATGATGAGGTTAAGTTTTAAAAGGGGATTAGGTCAAAAGTTAAACCTAAAGGCCCTACATGGACCATTCGGCCACCTTTGGTTCTTAGCTTACAATGAAGTTCATACCATGAATTTTATGGAATTTGTATGCATATGTTTGTTACTTGAATTAGGTTAAAGGTCTAAACCCTAAAAAGCCTATAAGGGCCATTCGGCCACCTTTGACCTCTTTAGGGTATAATGAAGTTCATACCATGTTGTTATGAAATAAAGTATGCCATGCTATGTTAATGAAATAGGATATGTTGTTATGAAATGAAGTATGCCATGCTATGTAAATGAAATGAAGCCTGATGTGTATGAAATGAATTATGCCATGTTATGAAAATGAAATGAAGCATGATGTGTATGAAATGAAGTATGCTACGCTATGTAAATGAAATGAAGCATGATGTGTTATGAAACGAAGTATGCTATGCTATGTTAATAAGACATGTAGTAAAGTAAGCATATAAGTATTTTACCTTCTGCATGGCTTGTACCAAGACCTTAACAAGGTCCAAAGAAGGGATGGGCTCCTAAGATGCCCTAGGTCGATGGAATAAGACTCGGGCCTAGGATGGGCTTCTATGTATCATTGCCCCTAGGTCGATGGAATAAGATTCGGGCCTAGTACGGGATGGGCTCCAAGATGCCTTAGGTCGATGGAGTAAGACTCGGGCCTAGGATGGGCTTCTACGCTATGACGATTGCCCCTAGGTCGATGGAATAAGACTCGGGCCTAGAAACCTATTAGGTTCTAGACTTGCTACCTCGGGCCTATTTAGGGATGCGCGCTATGATAATGAAGAAGTGGTACAATGCCGGGCCCAAATATGTTGAGATTTATATTCACGTACCTAGCATATATGTTTTCAAAAGCATCTTGCATATGTATGTCATGATTGTTAAGTTACATGTTATGTTAAATAATATGCCATGATTATTAAGTTGCATGTTATGTTAAACGATATGCCAAGAATGTTAAGTTATATGTCCTGAAAGTTATGCTTCATGATATGTTATGAATGTTTACATGCTTATGTTAGATACGTTATGAAAGTTATGCTTTATGATATGCTATGAATGTTTACATGTTTACGTTAGATACATTACAAGTTATGTTGATGATACGGTGATCCATGCTATATTTCACTTACGTTACTTATGCTACATGTTAAGTTGATGACACCAAGTATGTTACATGTTATAATTTCTTCTATGTTGTGAATGCTGCATGATTAATGATAATGTATGGTTTTAGTGAGTAGGACAGGATCTTACTAAGCCTATGTGCTTATAGTTTATCTTTCCCTCGTACTGCAGATAAGGGTAAGGGATGGATAAACTAAAGGGAGCAGCAGGAGGGGCCAATGTGTGTGGTAGTGGCATGGTGGAGAAGATCCGTTAGGTCTAAACATGTTTACCTATGATGAAGATGTCTATTCATGTCCTCACTTATGTCTCCTTATGATGATGATGTTATGAATTTACTAAGCACTAAGTATCTGCATATATGATGCATGCTCTATGTTAAGAAGAAGAAGTAAAGAAGAAGTAAGAAGAAGTATCTATCCACGCTATGAAGCATACTCTATGCTAAGAAGAAGAAGTATGTATATATATATGTATATATATGTGTTAATGCATGTTTATGTTTAAAAGAAAAACAAAAAAAAAAAAAGTATTAAGAAGTATGTCTAAAGTCTTCCGCTGTGAGAATTAAGAAGTATGTATAAAGTCTTCCGCTGTATGTAATGTATGAACGGTCGCGTCACGCGCCGCCTCTCCGGACATTTAGGGTCCCGGAAGGGCGGGCGTGACAATATGATCCATTAACCATTAAGAGAATTAGTTCTCTATAAAAGAGGGCTTAAGGGATTGTTAAGCCCTAACCTAATCCAAAACCCTAGCCTCTTGAGTTGCCGCCCACCTCCACCCTTGGAGTTTTTTGGCGCCAACCAAAAGGCTGCTGCCGCCCAGCTTGTGTGCTACCGTCCAAGTCCTTGCCGGCGTCCAAGCTTCAGCCGGTGATCCTCCGGCGACCCTCCGGTGATCTTCCTAGGCTTCAGTGAAAAGGTGAGCACTTGGCTTCCTTTGTTGGCCGGCGCCTATCTCCTCCACCAAGCTGTCCAGTTTTCTGGACAGCTTCTTCTCCTCTCGTCGGAGCGTCGTTTGGACGACAGTTAGAGCTTCGACAGCGGATAACTTACCAGGGATTCGATCTCCGGTAATCCTCTGAGGTGGAGGACGAAGGATTCGTCAATCGGTTGACGAATACCTCTCCGGAGAAGCGAGTTTTGAGGACTCGTTTTGGATCCGAATTTGGATTCGGATCGTGATCATCTCTCGATCACATCGTCTTCAACACGAGGCTAGTAACCCGTACGAAGACGAAGCTCGTGGTTTAGCGAAGTTATCCCGAGGAACTCGGCGTGGATACGGATAGAGACAATTCTAGCGAGGATCGTTCCGGTTGATGCCGTTCCCGCTACACGTCATACGAAAGGTATAACGTAGATAAATTTTCCTTTTATTGCAAATTTAAATTTACGGTTATGTCTACACTTGTTGTAATATGCATGCGTGTGTTGTGTGTGTTGTAATAAATAGGAGTATTTATTATTTTTATTGCTTCCGCTGTGGTCATGTTTACGAAACATGATCGAACACACACACGCCGCGGTGCCGAAAACCCAACAGTGGTATCAGAGCCAGGTTGTGTTTCGACATAATCGTAAAAATGGTTTTGCGATAGTCATAATATATTTCTGGAAATTTTCTAATTTTGGAAATTTAGAAGTATTTATGGAAATTTTTCAATTTTGGAAAGTCTAGAAGTATTTATGGAAATCTTCCACTTTTGGAAAGTTGGAAGTATTTATGGAAATTGATATTTTCCATAAATAAAATATTTGATTAGATTCTGAAAATTTGTTTTCTAATTTAATCATGATTTGATTTGGGAAATCAAATCTTAAAATATTTTATTTCCATAAGTAGTTTTAATGATTTAGGAAATTGGTTTCCTAAATAGATTTTCATTAATCAAATAATTCCATGAATAAAATATGTGATTAGATTTGGAAATTTGTTTCCTAATTTAATTATGATTTGATTTGGAGAATCAAATCTTAAACATATTTTATTTCCATAAATAGTTATGACATATAAGGAAATTATATATATGACATAATTGTATGCCATGTAATTGCATTAGATGCATAACATTATGCCATGCGTGTCGTGACATGTAGATGTATGTCATGTATGTCATGCCATGTAGATAATAGTTATTTGCATACAAAGAGGATGAGACATAAAAACCCTTAAACAATATTAAAGCCTACACCTTCCATTAATATGGTTAGAACCAGAGTTCCGTTTCTTGTTTGGGTTGTTGGACTCTCTCCAAGCCCGGCTCGAACCCGAATATGTTCAAACCATGGAATAGTTTAATACTAATATGGTAAGAGTCAGAGGTCAATCGTTAGCTTTGGTTGTTGGACTCTCTCCAAGCTGGGCTAATTGGTTGAATGCGCTCTAACCATATTAAAACTATGTCCCGATTAATGGGTAGGCTTTAACCTGGAGCATCGGCTTGTTGGACTCTCTCCAAGGTCGATGTAAAGGGAGGTGAAGTTGGGTGCTATGCATATGATGCATACTTGTTAATGTGTTAACAACCCGATGTATGTGTGAACATTCAATTAGTTGATAGCACATTGTGATAGTTGCATATACGTGATATGCAATCGGTATAGTTGATACCTACCGTCGTAGTTATGAATGGCTTGTTGGAATCTCTCCAAGGTTGTTCATAACTATGATGGATATCAGCCCATTCGGAGATGGACCTACGATCTCCCGAAGTGATTTTGGGGTTTTTGAAATTCGAAAAATGAATGGGATTTATAAATGTATATTGATGCATTTTAAAATCATCTTTCTCATATATGCTCGTTTTGTATTTCTAAGTTAATATATTGATCATGATGTGTTTGAATTTGCGTTCCATTTTGGATTTAAATAAATTGACTGGGCCGAACTTCTTGGACTAGCTTAGAAACTTGAGAATTGTTCTCAAGGTGGAAAAGCTTGCAAATGTCCTCGAAGCGCCTCTTCCCGCCCATCCTAGTGACAATGCAACTCTGGACCAATTGTTGGCCTATCAGAAACATGTGAGTGATTCTGAACAAATGAGTTGCATCATGCTAGCCATGATGGAACCCAAGCTACGAAAACAGCATGAGCATATGGATGCTCATATCGTAGTCCTTCATCTTTATGAGTTGGTTGATGAGCAAGTGAGATTCGAAAGGTTCGAAGTCTTCAAGCTCCTCTTCACCTCTGAGATGTAAGAAGGTTCATCGTAGTCTTGCTCAACATGTCAAGACTGTGGAGCCTTCGAGAAGCATGACCGAGGGACGGTGTTGTTAGTTGATTCCTCGAAGAAAGGTTCTAAGAGAGTCAAAGGAACAAATGTAAGAAGAAGAAAAAAAGGCTAAAAAGGCGAACTAAACTCAAAGGACACTTGCCATCATTATGGCAAGTAGGGCCATTTGCGAAGAAAGTGCAAGATTTATCTTGAGTCCGTGAAGAAGGATAAGGCACCGGATGCCCCATCTTCTTCAGAAATTTTCTTTATTGATTGTCATTCTATTTCCTCAGACACTTGGATATTTGATACTGGGTGTGGCTCACATATATGTAATGACATACATGGGCTAAGGAATAGAAGAAGACTCATCAAGGGAGAGTCAAATTTGCGTGTTGGGAATGGAGCAAAGGTTGTTGCAGTCGCCATTGGAACGCATTTGTTGAAACTCCCTACAGGACTTGTCTTAGAACTGGACAATTGCTTTTATATTCCTTCGTTGATAAAGAACATCATTTCTATTTCTTGTTTAAATAGAAATGGGTTCCATTTGACTTTTAGTAACAATTGTTGTTACATAACTTTGAATGGAGTTCTTTATGGGACTGGAACTTTAAGCAATGGTGTTTATACGTTGGACGTATCCAGTGATGTTTTCAATATCGAAGTGAGCAACAAGCGTGCTCAAAAGGATAATCAAATAGACTTCTATATGTTGCATTGTCGTCTTGGCCATATAAGCAAGAAACGCATGTCCGAATTACACCGATGTGGAATTCTGGAATCGTTTGAATTGGATTCATACGATACATGTGAATCATGCTTAAAAGGCAAAATGACTAAGTTACCTTTTACTGGAAAAGGTGAATGAGTAGGAGAGTTACTAGGTCTAATACATACTGATGTATGTGGACCTATGTCAACTCAAGCATTAGGAGGCTATAGCTACTTCATTACCTTCACCGATGATCACTCACGGTTTTGGTATGTGTTCTTGATGAAACACAAGTCTGAAGCCTTTGAAAGGTTCAAAGAATTCAGAAATGAAGTAGAGAAACAACATGACAAGAGTATTAAAATACTTCGATCGGATCGAGGTGGTGAATACTTAAGTCAAGAGTTTCTTGATTATCTAAGAGACAATGGCATATTGTCTCAATGGACTCCGCCCTATACACCACAAAGCATAATGGTGTATCCGAGAGGTATCTTAGGACCTTGTTGGACAAGGTCAGGTCAATGATGAATCATGCAACTCTTCCCAAGTCCTTTTGGGGCTATGCACTTCAGACAGCTGTTTACTTGTTAAACAGAATGCCTACCAAGGTAGTCTCAACTACTCCATATGAGATATGGAATAGTAAGAAACCTCATGTATCTTACTTGAAGATATGGGGTTGTCCTGCTTATGTGAAGCGGACTGTATCAGACAAATTGGATGCTAAGTCTGATAAATGTCTATTTGTTGGATACCCTAAGGAAACAAGGGGTTACCAATTCTATCATCCTGTGGAACAAAAGGTGTTTGTTTCAAGGCATGCTGTGTTTCTAGAGAAAGAGTTTCTCTTACAAGAAAATAGTGGGAGTGTCGTCGAGCTTGAGGAGGCTCGAGAGACTCAAATAGACATTAATGAGATACCTAGTGAAGCACAACAGCCGACAACTCATAGTGATGAGCAATCGGCTGGACCTATTGTAACACCACATCTTCGTAGATCTGGTAGAACATGCAATATTCCTAAGAGATATGGATTTCTCGTAAGCAAATCGAACGATGTGTTACTCATTGATGATGTGGAGCCTACCAGTTATGAAGATGTGCTGACAAGTTCAGAAAGGGATAAGTGGCTTGGTGCCATGAAGTCGGAAATGGATTCCATGTATGAAAACCAAGTTTGGAACTTGGTTGACCCACCTGAAGGGATAAAGCCTATAGGGTGCAAGTGGGTTTTCAAGAAGAAAACCGACATGGATGGTAATGTGATTACCTATAAGGCTAGATTGGTGGCGAAAGGATATCATCAAAAACAAGGTGTTGATTATGACGAAACCTATTCTCCTTTAGCTATGTTTAAATCCATTCAGATGCTCCTGGCCATAGCGGCTCATTATGATTATGAGATATGGCAGATGGATGTGAAAACAGCTTTCCTTAATGGAAACTTGCTCAAGGACGTGTATATGATACAGCCTGAGGGTTTCACATCGGTTGATAAAACCAAGGTATGCAAATTGCGACGGTCCATTTATGGATTGAAGCAAGCATCCAGGAGCTGGAATATCCGTTTTGATGAGACAATCAAAAAGTTTGATTTCTCACAAAATCCAGACGAACCTTGTGTGTACAAGAAGGTTAGTGGGAGTGTAGTCGTGTTCCTAGTATTGTATGTCGATGACATACTACTTATAGGAAATGATGTTTCAATCTTACAGTCAGTGAAGGTTTGGTTATCCAAGACATTCTCCATGAAAGACCTGGGAGAAGCAACCTACATCCTCGGGATTAAGATCTATAGAGATAGATCGAAATGGTTGCTTGGTCTTTCGCAGTCTACATATATAGACCGAGTGCTAAAGAGGTTTAGCATGTCGGAATCCAAGAAAGGTTTCTTACCCATCAGGCATGGGGTACACCTTTCGAAGTCTATGTGTCCGCGCACAGAAGACGAGAGGATTTGCATGAGTAAGATTCCCTATGCATCCGCAATAGGATCTATCATGTATGCTATGTTATGTATGAGGCCCGATGTATCGTATGCTCTGAGTGTCACGGCGGATACGATGATCGAGAATGGATCATTGGGTGACTGTTAAGACGATCCTTAAGTACTTAAGAAGAACTAAGGATACGTTCCTAATATATGGAGAAGGGTACATGGTGATACGTGGGTATACGGATGCACTCGAGCAGAACAAGGATGATTCCATGTCTTTATGCAGTCTCGTATTCACACGGAATGGAGGAGCAATAAGTTGGAAAGGTTCCAAGCTTGACACTATAGCGGATTACTCGCCACTAAAGGCGAATACATTGCGGCTTTAGGCGACAAAGAAGCGGTTTGGATCGAGAAGTTCATCTCTGAACTTGATGTGGTCTCATCAATGATCCAAACATGTGCTTCGCCGCTATCATCTTATCAGAGAGATCATCAGTAGGAACGAAATACAAATCGAGAAAATTCCCACTGAAAGGAACTTAGCGGATCCTTTGACTAAGGCATTACCTCAAAATAAGTTTGAGGGTCATGTTCGAGCATATGGTATTGGATACCGTAGCGATTGGCATTAGGCCAAGTGGGAGTCTGTTAGTAATATATGAGAGATGTCCTAAGGCAATCGCCTTATGTATGAACCATTTATATGATAAATGAAGATTCACTATTTGAGTATACATGTTTTATGTATTTGATTGGATCTTAAACTCATTTATTGAATGTCCACGATACGATTCACAGCATGAGAGAATTTGTGATTGGATCACAACTAGTGAGTATCTCTACATGTGTAATTGTGATGTATCAGAATTATCCCTAGTCGATGAATTGATGGATTTGGATACCATCAATTCTGTCGAGACTAGCACGAGGTATACTTCTTGGTGTATCCAAGCAGCTGATTCTCACTGGCTGGAGACATAGTGATGTCCGGAGTTAATCGTGGATGCTAGTTATGGTAACTAGTTCATTGGAGTGACCAGCCGTAAGACTTCATATGGTTCTCTGCATATATAGATATGTCAATGAAGTTCTTACTGTGGCTTAAGTGCGAGGTTCTTTTGACTTGCGGTATTCAAGTCATCTTGATCATGGAGACTTATGCTTTGACATCTTAAGCAAACATCTCTAAGGAGATGTGGACCCGGGATGATTGGGTATAAGTCGAAGTGATCGAAGGTGTTTGAATAGCCTATAAAGGATTCACCACTCCTTGCGAGGAGATGTATACCCATGGCCTCTCGTCGGATTGTTACTAAAGTCTTTGGCTAAATCATTACATGTTTAGAGTAAGGTACTCTTCGATACATGTGGAGTAACTAGAATCCGTAGGACGAGGAAATGATACTTGGGCTAGGTGTGACGTAGTCAGCCTAGTGGGGACTGACACTATAGACCATGTCCTGAACCAAGTGGGTATAAGATGAGTGAAGGGAATGGGGCACGAATCATTCGAGCTACTGAAGGGTTTCAGAAATAGTTCTGGATCAACCGTTGTTCTTTTCGGTTAATTGGGGATCATGATGTACTACTAGGTGCCACTCATGATCGTTCTATAATTAATGGTTAATTATAGACGGCCAACATAAACCGAGAACCTATTTGGTTACACGCACAACGAGTGTAATCCAAAGGATTTAAAACGAGCTTGAGAATGGGATTCTCAGACCGAGAGAAACTAGGTTTGATTGGACCAAACATAAAGCGAGCATGAAATCGTTTCAGTCGCAATGGAAGCGTGGATGGGCCGCGTCTTATGAAGACGTAATGGATGAACCAAAATGGTTTGGTTCTAATCCAATGGATGAGGATGAACCAAAGGGGTTTGGTTTATTTTAAACGAATGAACCAAAAGTTGGTTCGGTTCGTTTTAACTTAAAATAAACCATCATGGTTTGGTTTATTTTAACTTATCTTAATGGAGCTGGTTAACGGGCTTTATGGATATGATCCATTAACCATTAAGAGAATTAGTTCTCTATAAAAGAGGGCTTAAGGGATTGTTAAGCCCTAACCTAATCCAAAACCCTAGCCTCTTGAGTTGCCGCCCACCTCCACCCTTGGAGTTTTTCGGCGCCAACCAAAAGGCTGCTGCCGCCCAGCTTGTGTGCTGCCGTCCAAGTCCTTGCCGGCGTCCAAGCTTCAGCCGGTGATCCTCCGGCGACCCTCCGGTGATCTTTCTAGGCTTCGGTGAAAAGGTGAGCACTTGGCTTCCTTTGTTGGCCGGCGCCTATCTCCTCCACCAAGCTGTCCAGTTTTCTGGACAGCTTCTTCTCCTCTCGTCGGAGCGTCGTTTGGACGACGGTTAGAGCTCCGAAAGCGGATAACTTACCGGGGATTCGATCTCCGGTAATCCTCTGAGGTGGAGGATGAAGGATTCGTCAATCGGTTGACGAATACCTCTCCAGAGAAGCGAGTTTTGAGGACTCGTTTTGGATCCGAATTTGGATTCGGATCGTGATCATCTCTCGATCACATCGTCTTCAACACGAGGCTAGTAACCCGTACGAAGACGAAGCTCGTGGCTTAGCGAAGTCATCCCGAGGAACTCGGCGTGGATACGGATAGAGACGATTCTAGCGAGGATCGTTCCGGTTGATGCCGTTCCCGCTACACGTCATACGAAAGGTATAACGTAGATAAATTTTCCTTTTATTGCAAATTTAAATTTACGGTTATGTCTACACTTGTTGTAATATGCATGCGTGTGTTGTGTGTGTTGTAATAAATAGGAGTATTTATTATTTTTATTGCTTCCGCTGTGTTCATGTTTACGAAACATGATCGAACACACACACGCCGCGGTGCCGGAAACCCAACAGGTTCTAGGGATTTAATCTCAACCATTGGATCTAGAGATTTAATCTCAACCGTCGGTTCTAGAGATTTAATCTCTACCTTTGGATCTATAGTTTTGTTTTAATCCATTGGATCTAGACTTCATGAGGTATTAATAGGCTACAATAGGGACCATGAGGAGGAGTTGGATCTTGGCCACCCAATGGATCAAGCCTACATAAAGTCCGATCCATTAATGATAATCCAATCCACTAAAGGATTATCACAGATCTACCGCAGCAACCCCCAAAAGTTAATATGAGCTCCATATATTATATGTATATTTTTCTCCCCGTGTTTAAGATCTCAAATGTTCGTCGATTAATTAATTTACTGACCATTAATTAATCAACATCTAACTCCATGAGTAGTACCACTCAACCTTATCATTATGTTGGACCAAGTCCACCTGCAGGGTTTACATGATGAACCTTATGAGCTCCTCAAGGGGACATCATCATCCTAATATATAGGACACGGTTTCCTCCTATAATCAACAGCACACCATATAAATAATATCATTTCCCAACTTACCGAGCCTATCGATTTAATCTATAAATCTCGCCCATTGGTAAATCAAAGAAATGAATACTAAGTATATGTTCCCGTTATTATATCGTGATTAAGACCATGTAAAATATAATATCTGAGGTCTGATTTGATTATGTAGACAATAATAAATTGAATTACCTCTTAGTCGGTCCTGCTCAATACTCACAAAGTGTACTAGTGTGATTCTATGGTCAAGACAAACAAATATCAAATCACACTACAATCATACCAATGGTTTGTCCAAAGTCATCTTGGTTGTGAGCCTATACTTATACTTTACAAGGAGCCGATAACATGATCTCCCGTGTGACACCATACACCATGTTATCTACAATGTAATGTATTAGACAATATGCATAACCATAAATATGTAAACAATGATCATGTGATTATTATTTCAAAATAAAAATGTTCATACAAAAGATAGACTTTTCAGTATACATCCCAACAATTTTCACCTCCAAATTGTTGCTCTCCACATAAAAATAGAAAAAGTCTATTTGTGAACTAGAAAATAGAAAATAAGTGCAAAATAAGATAAATATGCATGAAACAAGTATGAAATGAAATGTGATGTGTGCTAAACCTACTCATAAAACCCTATATGTTTTGCACACATCAAAATCCCCTAAATTTAGATCTTTGTCTGTCCTCAAGAAAACCTCACTGCCATGGAATTTTAAAAATGTAGGTCTCATGGTTAGCATGTTTAATAAAACATATCAAGTGGTATTTTCAATCAAAGCGAATAGATATGTTCTATAGTTTCATTAAGTTAGCTTTAAGTGCATGTGCTAAGAAGTTTCCTAAGGTGTTCACATTCCAGGTTAAGTAAAGTTGTCTTCCTATAGCTTTCCTATGGTTTCCAGCTTTTAGGAACTTACCTTCCATAAACGATGATAATTCCCTAAAGTTAGCACAAAGTCTCAAAGGCATGCTCGGTATCGATAGAAATTGAAGGTGTTTCCCCAGTAATCTAACTCGGTCTCAAAAGGGTACCTAACCATTTCTACCCATGATTACTTTTTTTAAGCTCTATTTTTTTTTCTCTCTCGCTCTCTTTTTTCAAATCTCTTATTTCTCTCTAGTTCACTGAAACACTTTCTCTCTCTCTCTCTCCTTTTTTTTGAATGAGTTTACACAATCCGAGCATCTCCAGTAACTAAAATGCTAATCTAAAGTCACCTATGAATTACAAAGTACTAGACAATTGGGATTAATCATAACTAGGTATGTTCTAGATTTTCCTTTTCAGAATTTTCAATAAGTGTAAGTGAAAATAAAAGCTAACAAGTAAGAAATTTAGAACATCCAATAAAGCATCTCAAAATAAAGTACCAAGAGATAAAAGAAAGTAAACTACCTATGGCATGAGAATATAATGTCAAGGTTTTTCAAAAATATGACTGAAGCAACTGATAGGAACAAACAACTAAGTGCTAAAAAGAAATGTAAAAGAAAAACTACATGTATGATAAACTGAAAATAAAATCTAAACCTTTGAAACGTAAAGATAGAAGTACCTAAAATATAGAAGAAAAATGTAATGAGATATAATGCTCCCCTAGACTAAGAATCAATCATACCTCTAGCATGGAGGCCTAGGTGGGAAGTGGGGATGTTTCGTCATATCAGGCTCATGAGAGAATTGTGTGCTCAGCCGTTGGTGCCACATATACATGTGGTATACCTGCGAGCTAGTAGACTCAGTGGCTGCTCTGTGCTCCACCTCTCGAGCGCACTGTGTGGGTCCATCCTGCATAAACTATCACATCTTCTGTCAATAAGTAGCCTCCTCTTTTAAATAGTGTTGGGCCTGGCTATAAAATTGGTCAGCCAAGTGGAAGTGGTCCCTCATATCCTGGAACTGTTCCTGCGTATATATATGGTGCTCCTCCAATCGTTTCGCCTGTGTCTGCTACTCAGTGTAGATGTTATTGAGGCGTGATCGGAACTCCGAAATATCATTAGAGAATGTCCCTGTGTTCTACTCAAAAGAAGGAAAAGAATGTGGTACATGTGCAGTATCGGGGCATGGACTGGGAGGGCTCGTATGTATGAGGGAGTGATGGGAAGGTGGTGAAGGGGGTGCATGAGTAGAGGGTCACTCGTGTTGTGGGACTCCACTACCCTATCCAACCGCCAATTTCCATGGTTGGCGATGGTGGTACGATCGGTGTCGAGGAGCCTAAGAGGCGACAAATTATTCCATACAAAACAAAAAGAATATCCTTATCTCCCTATCATTTTCATAGCCATGCACAACCCTAAGTTAATACTAGGGCTCCCTTCTACATTATCCGAACCCTTACAATCGTACCCCATTAAATTACAAATGTGGGTCAAAAGACCCCGTAAAATGATGCCGCCCTTGGTCACCTTACCAACCTTTACTAGGTGTCTAATAAAATTGGCCCTACATCAATAGTGTTATTATCTTACAACATGTGTCATAGACACATTAACTCACTCATCCTCATTACTCCATCACTCTCCCCTCTTTCAAAAATAGTGCTTGCCATAACTAGTGAATATATCGAAAGACCGAGTTTCGGAGTCGTGATGCTTTGGCTCTAGATAGGTCATAGGAGGTTTCTCTTGTTAAATTGGACCAAAATAATATTGTATTAAACCCATCCGATGTTCTCCTCTCTCTCCAACTAGGCAAACCAAAACAAAGATTCCATTGATGTAATGTCCATTTGTGCTCTATGTTAAACAACTTAAAAGTAATCATGCCCTCTTGACTATCTACCCCCATCAAGATCTCCACATCCACTAAACTTAAAAACTCCAAAACTAACCTAGGATTGGTTGGACATCTAACTCCCATTAACTCCTCCCAACCTACCTTGGCAAATAACCATTATACATCCCCCAAAAGACCTAGGGTTTCTAAGAGAGCTACATCTAAATACCTAGTAGCAGTGATTTTTCGAGATGTAAGCATTTCAAATCTAACTTTATGAGCATTATCTATAAATATGATATTAAGAGGGGTGTTACCTTCCTCCGGAACTTGTCGAGTAGTTCTTCACCTTGACCTGACTTTGAAGAGGCTGATCTTGTTGCATTATGCTTGGTCCTCCTCATTATTTCTTTTAGAAAGCTTTTTAGACGTCGGAGAAGAAGGTTTGGAGGTTGGAGATAGCAGTTTTGCACGGGCTAGGGAAAAAATTGAAAGGCACGATTGATTTTTGAGCAAAGCACATGGTTTCTCACCCTTTTAAAGGGACGCAACATGGCCGTGTGTGGCTTTGCTCTGGTCACTCGAAAAAAGTTCAGAAAAAGGCACAGTCATGTGAAATTCACACGGTCACCTGTGCTTGCTTCTGGGGTTCTAAAACAATTTCTTCCTTCCTACCTGCGAAATTCTATATGACACTTAATGCACATAATGATTATAGTGGACAAAAATTAAAACCTAGACTAGCATGCATGTATGCAAAAACTAAAAACAAATAAAGGTAAACTTGGGTTGCCTCCAAAGAAGTGCTTGTTTAGGGTCTTTAGCTCGACCATGCTCCTTGGTTTTAACTTGGCTCCAATGGTTCTGTAAATCACCATTCATCGACGTCGAAATGTACAAGCTCAATTGGGGTCTTCGCTATTTGACAAGAAGTGCACCCTTCTTAAAATGGGTCATTACACCTTGATAAATTAAACTATATGATTTCGTTTTCCACTTCCAAGGAGATGTTGTGCTCCTTCACATCAATGCGAGCCCCAGCAGTTGCTAGAAATGGTCTCCCTAGGATTAGTGGGTTCTGAGGCTCTTCTCTCCTGTCTAAAACAATGAAGTTCGTAGGCACCAAGAAATTTTTTATAACGATCGGTACATTTTTGAAAATTCCGACTAGTTCCCTAATAGTGTCATCTGCCATTCGAAGAACCATATCGATAGGCTTTACCCCACACAACCCCATCCCTTATAAAATGCGTAAGGCATCATATTGATGGACGATCCTAAGTCACATAATGCCTCATCAACATCTTTCCCATAGATTATGCAAGGTTTGACGAAATAACCCGGGTCATTGAGTGTTGGTGGAACCTTATCTTCTATTTCTACCGGGCTCAATAGCGTTGCAATCATAGTTGTGCACTCCTAGGTACTTTTGTTTTTCAGACCCACTGACTCCTTTGATGCTGAGTCTTGATTTTCCGAGGGAGTCATCTGCAATTCATGAGGTCGTTTTGGCTCTTTGGGTTACCTACATTTCCAACATCTTGGTGTGGCTTGTGAGACCATCGATAGAGGCCTTCAACTCCCTTAGTACCTCTTCAGTCTTTGATGTCATTGCTAGAACTCCGCATTAGCCTTTGTCTGGGTTGCCACAAAGCCCTCCATCATTAACTCGAGCCTGAATTTAAGTTGTTGCTGCTGCACACTGCTCTTCTGTCCATTCCCACCCGACTGTTGGAAATTTTTTGAATTATTTTTGTATGAAATGTTTGGGTGGTTCCTCCATCCGCGATTGTATGTGCCAAATTTTGGATTGTTGGGCCTTTGATTGTAATTTCCCACCGCTTTGACATGCTCAACTTGCTCTTTAGAGATGTTCTTCCCTCCATAATAATAGTCTCCCTTATATCCTATTACTCCATCACTAGAGGAATTTGCATCACATATGGAAGCAGGGGTTAGGGAATCAAACTGTCTACTTAATGTGTCCATCCTTGCTGCTAAATGATTGATGGAGTTAACAACATATCTTTCGACTGCAGGTGTTGAATGACTATGTTCGGAAGCCTACTGAGTGTGGTTTTGGGCCACCTCCTTGATAAGTTCTTCTTCTTCCTCGATAGTCTTATTCATTAAAGCCCCTCCTGCATCAGAATCCAAGGAAACCTTTGTGCCATAAGTGATACCATCATAGAATATATGGATCACAAGGCACCTTTCAAGATCATGGTGGGGACACTAAATAAGCAGCCTTTTGTTGCAATCCCAAGCTTCAATAGTGACTCTCCTTCCTTCTATTGGAAGCTTGTCATAAGTGGCGAATGTGGGTTGTTTTACTTGGTGGAAAAAATTTGTTCAAGAACTGAAGCTCACATTGCTCCCACATGGTAATGCTTCCCGAAGGCAATGAGTGTAGGTTTTTGCCATATCCCTCAGTGAAAATGGGAATAGGCTCAAACTGATCACATCTGCGGGTACCCCATTGAATTTTAGTGTTGAGTAGATTTCTAGAAAGGACTCCAAATGTCGGTTGGGGTCTTCCACCGCAGCTCCTCCAAACTGATTTTGCTGGACCATGTGATCAA
Organism: Wurfbainia villosa; assembly: GCA_025175895.1. NCBI lineage: Eukaryota > Viridiplantae > Streptophyta > Magnoliopsida > Zingiberales > Zingiberaceae > Wurfbainia > Wurfbainia villosa. The sequence goes on from CM045995.1 coordinate 34,695,737, forward strand.
TGTAGGTTTTAGTTCAAAATTATTAGTGGCAACTGTCAGTCCAACGATGCTAGGTAAGTGGCCTCGGGCACTCAAAGTTGCATAATCCCTCAAGGGACCATTACCTACGTTCGTTAGGGGAGCTCCATGTTCCACAATCCCTCTCTATTCGTCTCTCCTTCGATGATAGGTTTGGTCTATCTCTAGATCGATTTGAAGCATATTTTTCGATCTTATGCGCCTGTGCATACGATAAATACCACAGCCAACAGGAGCACCTATACTACTTTAGTTAAGAAATTAAGTAAACTGAAAATGATGAACTAACTAAAGAAAACTTAAAACTGATTTGAAACTAAATTAAGTTGGAAATGAAATAAAGTAGAAAGAATAACAAAAATCTAAAACTGAAATAAAGTAAAAGAAAATCTAAACTATGTCCAATCCAAACTATTCACTTTCGATGCAATATTGAATCTACAATCCCCGGCAACTGTAGGGAAATCTCGTATGCCAAATGGCATATGCGCAACGGAAAAAAAATTAGGATCCCTTCCAAGTGATCCATGCGAAAGCAAACTCGTATAAAATAAATTTCTCTAAACGAAGCCTATCTTATAGGAGAGTTCTACCTTTGTTGCGTGCCCTTTGCAATCCCGCTTTTCCTTGGATGTGTTGGATCTTTTAGCACGTTCAAATGTCCGTGCCTCTATATGTATCCACACGAGCAAGCTCTTGTCTCACAAAAGAAAAACTAGAGGAGCTCTCCTTTACTTCTTGCTAGAGAAGTCCCTAAAGGAGAGGAAGAGAGGGAAAAGGAGAAAGGAAGAAGAAGACTCCTCTTCTTGCTAGCCTACACTCACAAACCCACACAACCAAAGCTTCCACCAAGCTCTCTCACAACCACAACAATACAACCAAAGCTTCCACCAACAACAAAGCCAATGCTCTCTTTGGCCGGCCACTTAGGGTGTCTTTTATAGGGTTGGAAAAACCCTTTCACCTCCACACATTCAATGCAATCCATTGCATTGAGACATATCCTTGTTTGGCCGGCCACTTAAGGAGACAAAAACCAATTTGTCTTCTTCCACCTCATCTAGCTTAGGTGGATGCTTAGGTGGATGCTTAGGTGGCATGCTTATGTGGCATTCTTATGTGGCTTTCATGCATGTTGAATTAATCTTATTAATTCAATTAAGCTTATGTTATCATATTGAATTAATCTTATTAAATCAATAAGGTAACATATTGAATTAATCTCATTAAATCAATTAGCTAAAATTCTCATTAAGCTTAAAGTCCAAAAACCATTTTGTACTTAAGCTTATTCCCAAATTATTCTAGTCAAACTAGAATACTCTAATTCCTCTAATTATCATGCTCTTTGTGTGTGACCCTATAGGCTCTCATAACGTTGGCAGTGGACCTAAACTCTTTTAGATACACAAGCAATGAGCGAGCATCTAGCAATACATCATTGCTACCCAAGTTACTGAGATAAGTCAAGATCCGACTAACCTTCCGTGACTACTATAATATATGACCGTGTCCTTCTATCCTTGATATCGATTGATCAATGAGGCATAGACCGTGTCATCCTCGATCAATCTATGTGTTTCTTGATCCTCGAGTAAACTAACTCAAACAAATGAGCTCAATATCTCATATTGACTCATTCGAGCATGGCCATGCGTTTAGTAGTTCTACTCAATCAAGGGCCCACCGATATCACTCCCATCATATGGAAGGGATAGATCCCATCTACATCACTCACATCCCTCCGCATAATTTGTTACATACCCAAGAATCGCTTTATAGTCCACCACATTACGGGTGACGTTTGACGATACCAAAGTACATAACTCCTATGTAGGGAACCATAGTGACTTGGTCTAAGGACTATTCATACCAATAGTCACATGAGAAAGTTTATGACACTCATATAACGATCCATGAAACTTTCTCATGGCGGGTCGATTCGATATATTCTCCAATATATACCCATGTGTCAACTTGATATCATATATCCATGACTTGTGAGATCAAGTCATCAATTGACCTACATGCTAGTCTTTATGTATTAATATTGCCCTTGCATATTAATACTCGACTAGGAACATTTAGGAAAGTGTTCTCTACAGCCTCTCATAATCAATTCTGCCAATTGATGTGCTGTAGATAAGAACCCACTTTTCTAGGGCATTATTATATTTAAATTAGCTGGCACAAGCAAGATGTAAATATAATAACCAATCCTTTGCCTTTATAGAATATGATACAAAATGTTCCCTATTCAACCATCACATGATTGGTTCTAGGGCTTTAACTAACAATCTCCCACTAGCATTAGTACCAATCACTATGATATCTAATACCTAGTGACCTAGTGTGACCATCATGCTTCCTCTGTGCCAAAGCCTTGGTCAATGGATCTGCGATGTTAGCTTCTGTCGGTACTCTGCATATCCTCACATCTCCTCTATCGATGATCTCTCGAATGAGATGGAAGCGCCACAGTATGTGTTTGGTCCGCTGATGTGATCGAGGTTCCTTAGCCTGTGCAATAGCCCCATTGTTGTCACAATAGAGGTCTATTGGATCTGCAATGCTAGGAACTACCCCAAGTTCACTGATGAACTTGCGGAGCCAAAGCGACCTCCTTTCTTTGCATCGGATCTTTGCAATATACTCTCATTGTAGAATCGAATCGTGTCTCGCTTCGAACTCTTCCAGCTCACAGCTCCACCATTCAGGAAAAACACGTACCCCGATTGCGATCTATAGTCATCCTTGTCTGTTTGGAAGCTTGCATCACTGTAACCCTTTACAGTTAGCTCCTCATTGCCTCCAAATATCAGGAAATATTCTTTCGTTCTTCGTAAGTACTTAAGAATATTTTTGACTACTATCCTGTGACTTTCACCTGGATCTGACTGGTATCTACTTGTCATGCTCAAAGCATACGAGACGTCAGGACGAGTACAAAGCATGGCGTACATGATAGACCCTATAGCTGATGCATAAGGGATCTTATCCATGCGATCTCTCTCCTCCTTAGAAGAGGGACATTGAGTCTTCGAAAGACTCACACCATGTGATAAAGGCAGAAACCCTTTCTTAGAATTTTGCATAGCAAAACGATCTAGCACTTTATCAATGTATGTACTCTGACTTAGGCCAAGTAATCTTCTAGATCTATCTCTATAGATCTTGATGCCTAGAATATAGGCAGCTTCACCTAAGTCCTTCATCGAGAAACAATTCCCTAACCACATCTTCACAGACTGGAGTGAGGGAATATCATTTCCGATGAGAAGTATGTCATCTACATACAAGACAAGAAATACAACTGTGCTCCCACTATTTCTCTTGTAGACACAAGGTTCATCTTCATTCTTGATGAAACCAAACTCTTTGATTGCATCATCGAATCGAAGATTCCATCTTCGAGAGGCTTGCTTTAGTCCATAAATGGACCTTTGCATACCTTTCCAGGATGCTTTGGATCTTCAAAACCCTCAGGCTGTGTCATGTACACATCCTCGAGTAGCTTTCCATTCAGAAAAGCGGTTTTGACATCCATCTGCCAGATCTCATAATCATGGTAGGCTGCAATAGCAAGTATGATCCGAATGGATTTAAGTATCGCAATTGGTGAAAAGGTTTCATCATAGTCAATACCATGAATTTGTTTGAATCCTTTAGCCACCAATCTACCTTTATAGGTATGCTTATTACCATCCATGTCAGTCTTTACTTTAAAGACCCACTTACACCCAATGGGTTTTACCCCTTCAGGTGGATCAACCAAGGTCCATACTTGGTTAGTGTACATGGATTCCATTTCGAATCTCATGGCCTCTAGCCATTTCTCGGAATCTGGGCTCATCATAGCATCTTGATAGGATGTAGGCTCGTCAAGATCGACAAGCAATACCTCACCATTGTCAGTCAAGAGAAAAGAATATCTCTCGGGTTGACGACGGATCCTGTCAGATCTACGAAGAGGTTGGTCTACTTGAACAGGTGTTTGCTCCACAACTCTTTGGGCAACAATTTCCTCATCCACAACACTTTGTGGTTCCTGTTCATTTTCCATCAAAGCCTTAGTGTTATCATCATCTTGAACTTCTTCAAGATGAATTTTACTCCCACTAGTATTTCTAGAAATAAATTCTCTTTCTAGAAAGACAGCATTTCTGGCAACAAACACCTTGCCAAGTGTGGGATTGTAAAAGTAATATCCCTTAGTTTCCTTGGGATATCCTACAAAATAACACTTATCTAATTTGGGTCCTAGTTTATCTGAGACTTGACGTCTAACGTAAGCTTCACAACCCCAAATCTTTATAAAAGACATTTTGGGACTCTTCCCGGTCCATATCGTATATGGTGTCTTTTCTACGGCTTTTGATGGAACGCGATTAAGTGTGAAAGCGGCTGTCTCTAGAGCTAAACCCCAAAAGGAAGTAGGTAGATCAGTCTGGCTCATCATTGATCGTACCATATCTAATAGAGTACGATTTTTCCTCTCAGATACACCATTCCATTGTGGTGTTCCAGGTGGAGTGAGTTGGGATATTATCCCACACTTAGCCAGGTGATCACGAAACTCTTGACTTAGGTATTCACCACCTCGATCTGATCGAAGTAGCTTAATACGCTTACCAAGTTGGTTTTGTACTTCATTCTTGAATTCTTTGAACTTTTCAAAGGATTCTGACTTATGTCTCATCAAATATAAGTAGCCAAATCTACTCATATCATCAGTGAAAGTAATAAAGTACTTATAGCCTCCTCTCGCCCGACATTGAAAGGGCCACATACATCAGTATGTATGAGTCCTAACAAGTCCGTCGCTCTCTCGCCATGTCCACTAAATGGAGTTTTAGTCATCTTTCCTAAAAGACAAGACTCGCATACCTCATATGATTCAAAATCAAATGAGTCCAATAATCCATCTTTATGGAGTTGGGATATGCGTTTTTCATTTATGTGACCTAGGCGACAGTGCCAGAGATATGTCTGGTTCAAATCATTCGATTTGAACCGTTTGGTATTTACGTTATAAATTGGGTTTTCTAAATCTAGAACATAGAGACCATTCATAAGTGGTGCATTACAATAGAACATTTCATTTAAATAAATGGAACAACATTTGTCCTTTATTATAAAAGAAAAGTTTTTCTTGTCTAAACAAGATACAAAGATTATGTTCTTTGTCAATGCAGGTACATAAAAGCACTCCTCTAGTTCTAAGATAAGCCCAGTGGGCAAAGACAAAGAATATGTTCCTACAGCTACAGCAACAACTTTTGCGCCATTGCCTACTCGTAGGTCCACTTCGCCCTTTGCCATTATTCTACTATTTCTCAGTCCCTGCACATTAGTACAAATGTGAGATGCACATCCGGTATCTAATACCCATGTAGAAGAAATAGATAGATTAACCTCTATAACATGTATACCTGAGGCAGAAGTCCCACTTCTCTTGTTCTTTACTTCCTCAAGGTAGACTTTGCGATGCTTCCGGTGTCGATCTTACGAATGGAAGCAGTCCCCTTCCTTAGGTACTTTACCTTTACCCTTTGAAGTGGATGAATTGGCCTTGCTTTTGGCTTGGGTCTTACCCTTGCCCTTGCGCTTACCTTTGTCCTTCTTGACCATTAGTACAATACTAACTTTCTTCTTGAGATTTGGTTCAGCAGTTCTTAACATGCTGAGAATCTCAGGCAAAGGTTTATCAATTTCATTCATGTTATAATTCATGACGAATTGATTGTATGCTTCCGGCAACGATTGCAGGATAACATCGGTTGCCAATTCTTGGCTCAGTGGAAAACCTAGTCTTTCAAGGTTCTCAACGTACCCAATCATTTTGAGTACGTGAGTTCCTACAGGTGTTCCTTCTTGCATCTTGCATGCAAAAAGAGCCTTAGACACTTCAAAATGCTCGTGCCTAGCTTGTCCTTGATATAGTTGTTTCAAATGCTCAACCATATCATAGGCATCCATGTTTTCATGTTGCTTCTGAAGCTCAGAGTTCATGGTGGCAAGCATAAGGCATGACACATCTAATGGCCATCTTGATGCTTCTTATAAGCATCCTTTTCAATGAGTGGCGCAGGTAGGTATTTCGTGGAGTAGATCGCTCTAGGACATATAGTTTGCGTTCTTGCTTGAGGATAATCCTCAAGTTCCTATACTACCAAGAAAGTTTGCTCCATTGAGCTTGTCCTTCTCAAGGACAGATCGTAAGTTGAGGGGTGTGTCGTGTTAGATGACATGGTGATCTACAACATTAAAATGCAAAGTTAAGTATCATACCTAAATCATTTAATTAGGCCTTTAATTAAATGAGGCTACTAAATTCTCATAGCTACTATTTAGCTATAAATTTATATGGGATAAAGATCCACATCATAATTGCCTTAAGTTAGCTTTGGCTAATCGCCCAAGACGTAGTATAATTAGGTAGGCAATCTTTTGCCAATTACATCTGATGTAACTCTTTAATAGCTTTGGTTAAGTTTTAGATTAGTTTAGTGTTTATTCCTAAACCACTTCCAGTGTGGGCGAGGCACAGGGGCCTTCTTGGATATCGAGCAACGACCACTTCTAAGAAAAAGTCGATGTTCTAAATCACACAAAACTAATGTTAACACTTATGTTCAAAGCTAATATATGCCTCTACTTTCTTAACCAATTAAGAAAACACTTAATTAAGTCTTAACTAAGACTGATAGCGGACATCACGATTGTCCACTCGCACCTCCAAGATAAAATGCATTGCTTTGCTTTGGCAAACCCAATAACAAATGATCGAGGAAGTAGTGAGTACCAACTTTGGTAGGCATATCGCTTAGACTTATTAAGAAATAAACATGTATCATATACATATTAGCATACATCACATATAAGCTAAACTAATCATGCATCACATACAAGCTAAACTAACATGCATCACATACATATTAAACTAACGTGTCATGGTTATGGCCCTTATTCTACAATCTTCTCAAGCCAATGAAAAGATTGATTGGTCAACCTAGGGATAGCATCTTCTCCTAAGTGCTTCCTTTTGGTTGTCTTGTGTGTTGACTTCCTCCTTGTAACCTCATCTTCCAATGGACCCTCCATCCTTGTTTTGTACATTACAAAAGGAGAAATACTCGAGTTACATTCGAGTCTAAAACTAATTTTACAACAAGAATATTAGGAGAAAGGCACGACACGCAGGCCGTATTAAGAATTACAACACACAATCACAAACTTTTTGGGACTAGGCCATAACCATGCACCATGTCATTTTAACTTTTAAAAGACATTGGATATTTTATTATGTTTGAAAATTTGCTAATGCAATTATCAACTCATAATAAAATTTATCCTACTTCTATATCACATATAAAATAGAGAAAACCTATTTTTATACGATCTTTCGCAAGTGGCTCTGATACCACTGTAGGGAAATCTCGTATGCCAAATGGCATATGCGCAACGGAAAAAATTAGGATCCCTTCCAAGTGATCCATGCGAAAGCAAACTCGTATAAAATAAATTTCTCTAAACGAAGCCTATCTTATAGGAGAGTTCTACCTTTGTTGCGTGCCCTTTGCAATCCCGCTTTTCCTTGGATGTGTTGGATCTTTTAGCACGTTCAAATGTCCGTGCCTCTATATGTATCCACACGAGCAAGCTCTTGTCTCACAAAAGAAAAACTAGAGGAGCTCTCCTTTACTTCTTGCTAGAGAAGTCCCTAAAGGAGAGGAAGAGAGGGAAAAGGAGAAAGGAAGAAGAAGACTCCTCTTCTTGCTAGCCTACACTCACAAACCCACACAACCAAAGCTTCCACCAAGCTCTCTCACAACCACAACAACACAACCAAAGCTTCCACCAACAACAAAGCCAATGCTCTCTTTGGCCGGCCACTTAGGGTGTCTTTTATAGGGTTGGAAAAACCCTTTCACCTCCACACATTCAATACAATCCATTGCATTGAGACATATCCTTGTTTGGCCGGCCACTTAAGGAGACAAAAACCAATTTGTCTTCTTCCACCTCATCTAGCTTAGGTGGATGCTTAGGTGGATGCTTAGGTGGCATGCTTATGTGGCATTCTTATGTGGCTTTCATGCATGTTGAATTAATCTTATTAATTCAATTATGCTTATGTTATCATATTGAATTAATCTTATTAAATCAATAAGGTAACATATTGAATTAATCTCATTAAATCAATTAGCTAAAATTCTCATTAAGCTTAAAGTCCAAAAACCATTTTGTACTTAAGCTTATTCCCAAATTATTCTAGTCAAACTAGAATACTCTAATTCCTCTAATTATCATGCTCTTTGTGTGTGACCCTATAGGCTCTCATAACGTTGGCAGTGGATCTAAACTCTTTTAGATACACAAGCAATGAGCGGCATCTAGCAATACATCATTGCTACCCAAGTTACGAGATAAGTCAAGATCCGACTAACCTGTCCGTGACTACTATAATATATGACCGTGTCCTTCTATCCTGGATATCAGATTGATCAATGAGGCATAGACCGTGTCATCCTCGATCAATCTATGTGTTTCTTGATCCCTGAGTAAACTAACTCAAACAAATGAGCTCAATATCTCATATTGACTCATTCGAGCATGGCCATGCTTTTTAGTAGTTCTACTCAATCAAGGGGCCCACCGATATCACTCTCGTCATATGAGAGGGATAGATCCCATCTACATCACTCACATCCCTCCGCATAATTTGTTATATACCCAGTAGTCGCCTTTATGGTCCACCCTGTTACGGGTGACGTTTGACGATACCAAAGTACATAACTCCTTATGTAGGGAACCATAGTGACTTCAGGTCTAAGGACTATTCATACCAATAGTCACATGAGAAAGTTTATGACACTCATATAACGATCCATGAAACTTTCTCATGGTGGGTCAGTTCAGTATATATTCTCCAATATATACCCATGTGTCAACTTGATATCATATATCCATGACTTGTGAGATCAAGTCATCAATTGACCTACATGCTAGTCTTTATGTATTAATATTGCCCTTGCATATTAATACTCGACTAGGAACATTTAGGAAAGTGTTCTCTACAGCCTCTCATAATCAATTCTGCCAATTGATGTGCTGTAGATAAGAACCTACTTTTCTAGGGCATTATTATATTTAAATTAGCTGGCACAAGCAAGATGTAAATATAACAACCAATCCTTTGCCTTTATAGAATATGATACAAAATGTTCCCTATTCAACCATCACATGATTGGTTCTAGGGCTTTAACTAACAGCAACAACATCAAAAACTTGATGCACACTAGCATGACCCCAAATCTCCGATCGAAATTGCCAAGGACATGAAGTGTGCACTTGTGCTCAACGCCCACAAGTGCACGATTGTCGTCAAGTAATAAATTATGTATAAATCGCATAGTGACTGTGATTTAATGTATCGGTGTCTAGTGAACGTACATTGTTCGGAGTGAATCGCTTTCTGAGTTAAGGTGGAAGGCTATGAGCATACTCTTGTATGGTGTCACTTGGAGAAAGAGACAAAGTGTTGCTCAAGGGTCGGTTAAGGGATTCTATAATTTTGGTTTCACTTGTGCATTATCCAACATGCTACTAAGTTTGTGCTCCTAGGTTCTCTAATTGCGATCTTACAGGAGGATCATCATATTAATCCCGATGAACTTTTGCTTCTACCTGGAATTGTCTATTCCTAATCAAGTTTCCCTTTCGGAGTGTCAGAGCTCAGAGAGTAGCTATCTTTGGGAAACCCACTGTCACTGGGGTCCCACAACCCTTCTAGAGTTTACTTCTCCTACTTTGGGCTTTCTTCTAGAATAGATTATCGAGTTCTAAGATGTCCTATAGGTCTCCTTGAATCAGTGAATGTCCTACTATTTCACGACCTATTTCCTCAGTTTGATCTTTAAATAAAATTCTGAACTCTGTTCAGGTTTAATTTTAAAAGAAGATCACGATCCCCCTTTTGGTGTCAGAGCCAGCATGCAAGGCTAAATTCCTATTATTCAAGGTTGAAGGTAAGGGTTATTAATCATTTCTTTATTCTCAAATTATTGCTAATCTTAAGTTAAAAGCTTATGATAAGGCGAATGACTTTGTTAATTGATTACAAAAGGTCGTCGTGCGTGTAAGTCTCTAAGAGTGAGCCATAGCAAGTCGGATGAGCATGAAAATTTTATGAAGTCCTAAGCCATAAGTATGTTTTAAAATAGATGAGTGAAAAATTTGAGCAAAACATAAAGGAGTGGTTCGATAAATCCCAAACCAGAAACCTTGAATACCTTGATCTTGCAAGAAACCCAGAACCTACAATTCCCCTTTTGGCAAACAATTTAGACGTCATTTTTGATAGATTGTCACGACTGTTAAAAGTCTCACTAAAACATTTCTTTCTTTTAAAGGAGGAAAACAATAAGTTGAAAGAAGAAATAGCTAAATTATGAAATTCAGTAACTCTACTAGAAAAAGAGATCATTAGTAATCGAAGTCCAAAAATAGGAGAATTCAAGGCTTTGATTCAACCAATTATAGCTGAGGAAGAAGCTCCAGCTAGGGAGCTAAGAGTCAGTATAAGAAAGGTATAGCAAGTATTACAAGAAGTAAAAAGTCTGATGGGTGGATGAGTACTCTGGAAAATCAAACGGAAGATACCTCTTATATAAAAGCTCTAAAAGCAACAGAGATGATCAAACAACCAGCTGTAGGATTTGCGATCCCATAAGGTGGATCGTGATCTTCTTTTAAAATAAAACCTGAACTGAGTTCGAAATTTTATTTAAAGATCAAACTGAAGACCTACAAACATTAACAAAGACTAAAACTCACAAGCTTAGGGGGATCGTGATCTTCTTTTAAAATAAAACCTGAACTGAGTTCGGAATTTTATTTAAAGATCAAACTGCAGACCTACAAACATTAACAAAGACTGAAACTCACAAGCTCACAATCTCACAGACTAGAAACTCTCAAGTAGGAATGATTTCTTCATAAGTGAACCCCATTCAGGCATCCCTATCTGAGTATTGGTTTCTCCAAAGCCCTGTTGCTGCCTGGTTTTATCAGATAATTGCTCCACCTGCTGCAGTTGTGGAGTGCTAACCTTCTCCAAGATAAGTTGTGTAATAGCTTCTTCCTGAGATAATTTTAAAATATCTGGAGTCATATTAAAGATAAGAACATACACTTGACCTTTCCTATTATTCAAGGTTGAAGGTAAGGGTTATTAATCATTTCTTTATTCTCAAATTATTGCAAATCTTAAGTTAAAAGTTTATGATAAGGCAAACAACTTTGTTAATTGATTGCAAAAGGTGTCGTCGTTTAAGTCTCTAAGAGTGAGCCATAGCCAGTCGGATGAGCATGAAAATTTTATGAAGTCCTAAGTCGTAAGTAAGTTGTAAAATAGATGACCTTCTTCTCCACAAATGTAACATTTGCATTTCTTCACTTTTGTTCTATCATGTTGATACTTCTTCTTAATCACACGAACGTGTGATTTGTGAGGTTTCCCCTTGTAACTCTGGGCCTTCCTCAATCCATACTTCTTCTGGCCTTAATAATAGCTAGGAAGAGGTATCTGGGAACAAAATTGCAAATCTTTTAAGCTTCTTTGAAGAGAAGCTTGTTTGCACATTTCAGTCAGCTCATGATAAGCATGATGTATGTGAGAGAGAACACCAATAGTGTTGATTTGAACCTGCCATCCTTTCTCTTCTCCAAATAATACAAATAGAAATTCTTTAGAAGGGAGAGTATTGGTTACAAGATTACAATGTTATTCTGTCTCCAATTCTCCTTCTGATATGCTGCATATTGCATCGCTTTCTGTTTCGTCCTGGTCAACTGATACCACATCAAATTCTTATGGAAGATCTATTCAACGGGCTTTCAACCTGCAAATCACAGAGTTTATCAACACTACTCTGAAGAAGACCTTCTATGTATTGAAGAAAATCAGGTGGTCCTTCCACTTGTAACTGAAGAAGGCCACCAGAGACTATGTGAAGTAGGATTTCATCATTTTCTTAATTATGTGAGGTTGTAACTTCAATTTTCCTTCTCCGATTTCCACTCCTAAGAATTCAATTCTGGGAACCGCAAGCTTATACTTTGTGGGAGACAAGATTAATATATTTTCCTCACATATTTTCAACATTACCTCGAGATGTCCAACATGCTCCTATTCTGAGGATGAAAATACCAAAATGTCATCAATGTAAATAGCAATAAAGTTTTTAGTACCTTGGAAACAGTTATCCATCTTCTGTTGGAATGCTGCTGGTGCATTTTTCAATCCAAATGGCATAACCATCCATTCATATAATCCAGAAGGTCTTATAAAAGTCGTCCATTCAATTGATGTAGGATCCATGGCAATTTGATGAAAACCATATTTAAGATCAAATTTTGAATAAATCTTTAAATTGCCTACCATTTTTAAGATGGTATTTATACCTGGGAGACTATACTAGTCTTTATAAGTGTTATCATTCAAAGTTTTGTAGTTGAAGATCATTCTTTCCTTGCCCTTGACTTCTTTTCCTGTCTTTGGATCCACAGATGTTTCTGACTGCACAATCATAGCCATTGTTTTGTGCCGACTTTTGCTTGGCTGAATAACCTTCAGTTGAAGCAAGGCCTTGATGTGTTTCTCAAAAGTCTAAATTATGCCAGGACTTACATCCCTAATTTGAGCTCCAAATTGCGTCCTCTATATGAGAAGACATCCCCTCATGGGGATAAAAGAATGAAGTCATCAGATTGGGAAATTGATAAACAAATCAAGGCTCATGTGCAACAACTTCCAGATCTTGAAGTCCCCCCCCTGAAAATGCATATATAATCTTAGAAACTGATGGTTCAATGACCGGATGGGGAAGAATTTGCAAATGGAAGTGAGCCAATTATGATTCTAGAAGCACTGAGAAGATTTGTGCATACGCACATGGGGAGCATTATCAGGGATTTCCAGGATTACCATCATGTTATATAGTCTATTGATCATTCTTCTAGGATGGTATTCTTCATTGACTTTGGAAATAATCCTTTCCTCTAGGTAGCTCAATTGTTCTTTTCCCTTTCTGAGGTCCTCAAAGTTTAATTCCTCAAGGTCTTTCTCCAACTCTCTTTGCACGTGATCTTCTTTTAAAATAAAACCTGAACTGAGTTCGTAATATTATTTAAAGATCAAACTGAAGACCTACAAACATTAACAAAGACTAAAACTCACAAGCTCACAATCTCACAGACTAGAAACTCTCAAGTAGGAATGACTTACTTGGTGTTCCTCGAGTGTGTCAAACCACTACCACTCATGGCCTTTTATAATAAAGAGTAGGTTGTAGTGGAGATAAAGCGGGTGCTCATTTGGCCCCATCAGTCCTTCATCTTTACTACCCTATCTTATCGTATCAGGCTTTACAGCACACCTCACACATGATTTTGAGGGGTAGGATGACCAGGAGGTCCCTCCTTGACTCTCCTAAGTTTCGATATTGAGGCTTTCATCCTCTATATCGACTAAGCACGATAGTAATAGAATCCAAGATTTCAATTATCATTAAACCTAAATAACATAAACCACAAATACATTCAATGAAAATAAACATACGTTTGAAGTAGCATGTCCAACTTGCACAAGTTACTCCCTAGCCCTAGAATCAAGAAATCTACTCCATAGATATGAAAAGACACATAAGACATTGTATCCTCAAGCATTACAATACTAATAAAAGAGTAAAAAGTAAAAATTATGCCCTGGATGCTTTCTGGAGACATCTTAGCTACTTTCCTGCGTCTTGGAGTGCAATCCCGCCCTTGAGTTGCTTTTCCTTCTCCTCGTTGCGAGTCTTCTATGCTTTTTATAGCACCTCTTTGTCGTCTCAGCCATCAGGCCACTCCCTTTAGGTTTAGACATTTCTTCCTTTTAAAGGGGTGAAATCAACTTTCCTTAATTGCCCACAAAAATGGATCTCCTTTAGTTGCATTGTTGCCATATGGTCGTGTGGATTCCACACGACCGACCATGTGGAATTCTATAAGTCGCGGCCAAGAATCTTCATTATGTAAAGGCATGACCATTTGAAATTCACACAGTCAATCGTGCCTCCCTCTGGAACTCTGAGCGGATGCCATCTTTTCATCCAATGCCTACCCGTGTCTTAGGAACACAACTAGAGTATGCTTTCCATCCTTAAGCTCTATTTATGTGTCATTTTCACCTGCAAAACATTTCTCTACACGTAAAAATACCAAATGTTGATCTCCGAACTAGAAAACAGAAAATAAGTGCAAAATAACAGAAATATGCATCAAACAAGTATGAAATGAAATGAGATGTGTGCTAAAACTACTCCTAAAATCCTATACAATTTGCACACATAATTTAGCCATTTATCAACAATGGTAGCCTACCCTAACGTCTCCTAACCATTGGATATGCTTTGGAAAGCATTGGAAGGGTGAAATTATCATTAAAAAATGATTGGGAGAGTTATTTAGGGTAGAGTATTGGATATTAAGGGAGGTTAAAGTTCAAGTTTGATCTTTTACCCTTATTTTTGATGACTTAAGTTTTCTATAGGCTTAGGAACTCTCCAAGTATATTGTCAGTGATATGTGTTGGGATGTATACTAAAAAGTCTATCTTTTGTATGAACATCTTTATTTTTTAAATAAGAATCACATGATCATTGTTTGCATATTTATGGTTATGCATATTGTCTAATACATTACATTGTAGATAACATGGTGTGTTGGGTCACACGGGAGATCATGTTATCGGTTACTTGTAAAGTATAAGTAAAGGCTCACAACCTAGATGGCTTTGGACAAACCATTGGTATGGTTGTAGTGTGATTTGGTATTGGTTTGTCTTGGCCATAGAATCACACTAGTACACTTTGTGTGTATTGAGCAGGACCGACTTAGAGGTGATTCGATTCATTACTGACTATATAATTGAATCAGACCTCAGATATTATATTGTACATGCTCTTCATCCCGATATAATAACGGGCACATATACTTAGTATTCATTTCTTTGATTTACCAATGGGCGAGATTTATAGATTAAATCGATAGGCTCGGTAAGTTGAGAAATGATATTATTTATATGGTATGCCGTTGATTATAGGAGGAAACCGTGTCCTATATATTAGGATGATGATGTCCCCTTGAGGAGCTCATAAGGTTCATCATGTAAACCCTATAGGTGGACTTGGTACGGCATGATGATAAGGTTGAGTGGTACTACTCATGGAGTTAGATGTTGATTAATTAATTTTCAGTAAATTAATTAATCGATGGACATTCGAGATCTTAAACACGGGGAGAAAAATGTACAAATAATATATGGGACCATATTAACTTATGGGGGTTGGTGAGGTAGATCAATGATAATCCTTTAGTGGATTGGATTATCATTAATGGATCAGACTTTATGTGGGCTTGATGCATTGGGTGGTCAAGATTCAACTCCTCCTCATGGTCCCTATTGTAGCCTATTAAAACCTCATGAATCCTAGATCCAATGGTTGAAAACAAAACTCTAGATCCGACGGTGGAGATTAAATCTCTAGATCCGACGGTTGAGATTAAATCTCTAGATCCGACGATTGAGATTAAATCCCTAGAACCAATGGTGGAGATTAAAACAAGGTTTATCCCTAACCCTATAAATAAGCCTTAAGGGGGTGGGCGGCAACTTTATGGCTTGGAGATTAGGGTTTTGCCTCTCATTAGCTTGGGCAGCAAGGAATTCTAGGAAGGTTAGGATTTAGGTTGGGCGGCTAGGGTTTGAGAGGTGGCTTGGGCGGCAACAATGGAGAGCTTTCATTCTTCTTCCTAAGGTGATTGCCGGCGCCCATAATTCTCCCCTCTACCTTGGCCGAAGCTCAACCTATTCCTCTTCTTCTCCTTTGCCGGTGGAAACAAGAGCTAGGGATTCTTTCCTTGAAGCTTTTGTCTGGCGCCTACACTTCTATCTTTATCTCTTTGGGCCGGCGGCAAGCATCAAGCTTGGAGCTTGATGGTTGGTCCAAGATAAGAGAAGAGTTTTATTTTATGATCTTCCTTTGTTCGGAGCGAGCAAGGAAGGAAGATTGGTGATCTAGGAGGCTTCGACTTTTGGAAGATCATCGCCCACACGACGTCCAAAAGGAGGAAGGACATACAATAGAAGATCAAGAGGTATAACAAGAGGTATAATCTTGTTTATTTTGATTAGTATTCTTTTGTATTTTGTCTATATTTGTTCTTCAATCATATGTATGTTATATATTCTATTTTATGGATAAAATAAATTTGACCCCGAATTCAAATGCAAAAACCAGCGATCCGTACATCGTCTATTCCGCGGCTAATCATAGAATAGAGGTTGGTTGCTTGAACAACAAGTTTATTCAAGTGACTACTATAATTGAATAGCACGATAATTAAATGGTTGCTTGGGTGATCCCTTTTGCCTAGGATTAATTTTTTTTTTAATCCGGGGACGTCGAAGGGATCGCCATGAACAAGCGACCGAGTTGAAGTCGGAAGCAAAGTTTCTGACCTTCAAGTGGTATCAGAGCCATGGTTTCCGATTTTGTGTGTTTAGGATTCGGTTACTTTTATGCACTTTTCATATATTATATGTGCTGGATAATAGTAGGATGTGCATAGGTTAACTTTTTGGTTGCAGACATAGGATCCAACTATTATGGCCATATGTGTGTATGTGATTGTTGTTAGTATGAGCCCTTAGTGCCAATTATAAGATGATTGGTGAGGGAAACTTTTGTATTATATTCTTGCATTAATAAAGGCAAAGATTGATTATTATATTTCTTTATGCGTGTGCTAGCTAAATAAATATAATAATGCCCATAAATAGTAGGTTGTTATCTACAGTATATCAATTGGTAGAATTGATTATGAGAAGCTGTAGAGAACACTATTCTTAAATATTCCTAGTCGAGTATTGTATTAATAGATAAGGGATATATTGATATATTGAGACTAGCATGTAGGTCAATGGATGACTTGATCTCACAAGTCATGGATATGTGATATCACATTGATACATGGGTATATATATTGGAGACTATATATATACTGAATTGACCCACCATGAGAAAATATTATGGATCATTATATGAGTGTCATATACTTTCTCATGTGACTATTGGTATGAATAGTCCTTAGACCTGAAGTCACTACGGTTCCCTACATAAGGAGTTATGTACTTTGGTATCGTCTAACGTCACACCGTAATTGGGTGACTATAACGGCGATAACTGAGTATGTAACGAATTATGCGGAGGGATGTGAGTGATGTAGATGGGATCTATCCCTCCCATATGACGGGAGTGATATCATTGGCCTCTTGATAGAGTAGGACCACGAAATGCATGGCCATGCTCAAATGAGTCAATATGAGATATTGAGCTCATTTGTTTGAGTGAGTCTACTTGGGGATCAAGAAACATAAAGATTGATAAGAGGGTGACACGGTCTATGCCTCATTGATAGATCTGAGATATCAAGGATAGGACACTGTCATATGATAATAGTCACGGAAGAGGTTGTCACATCTCGACATTCTCATCACTTGGGTAGCAATGATGTATTGCTAGATGTCGCTCATTGCTTATGTATCTAAAATGGTTTTGGATACATTGTCAACATTATGAGAGCCTATAGGGTCACACACAAAGAACATATTATTTTGGAGAGGAAATCATTTTGGTTTGACTAAAATGAATTATTAGTTAATTGGATTAACTAGAATGAGTAAGACTCATTACTTGGCTAAATTTGAGTTGGACTCAAATTGGTTTATGTTGAGTTAGACTCAAGTCAAACCAAGAGAAGAAGGCTAAAATGAATAATACACGAATTAATAATATAATACACGAATTAATAAATGGGGTTTTAAATGGGATTTAAAACTCATTAATGTGCATTTAATGAGCATTAATTGACTTCCTTTCTTTTACCATGGAGAATAAGGAAGTGCATTTAATGTCTCATTAAGGTGTATTATGGTTGCTTCTTCTTCTTCAACGTGGACAATGAAAAAGAAATTAGATTTTTTTTTCGTTCACAACACAAGAGGGCCAAGTAAAGAGTGGAAAAGTGAGACCTTGGAGTGGTTGCTAGCACAACCGAAAGGGCTTACCTCTTCTCTCCAAGATCGTGTGTGTGTGTGCACCATAGATGCATGGACATCCTGACCACACTGAGATCCGCAAGTGTTGCTGACTAGAATTCTAAGGGCACGCTTCGAAGGTAATCTCGATTCCTATAGGATAGAATCGATAATTGAAACGAGTATAGTTTTTTTGCTTGGATCTCTGGAGGGATCCTAAGTTTTCCGCTGCGAGTTTTTTTTGTTTATCGCTCGGGATCCCTACAATTGTATGTGTCTAATTGTATATTTTGTTGAATCCTTGGGGTTGACGAGGCTAGTATTTAATTTTTTGTAATTAGATACGATATTGTTTAGCCACTCTTTCTATTTTAGTTTAGTTTAGATCTAGATTTCATGTACACTCTCTCATGGAGAATAGGATCGATGGATGTAAATTAAAATAGTTTTTTCTCGGCTCGGATCTCCGGATGGCTTATACATGGCGTAGCGTGGAGCGGACGAGATGGCGATACGACGGGAGACATATTGAAGACAAAAGCCATAATAGTTGGAAAATGTTTATTTTTATATTTATTGCTTATTGTTTGATATGCATGTTGTAGGCTAGAAAATTCCTCAATTTTAAATTACTAAGTGGGAGAGGGATATTTTTATAAATTCCCACGGCCTCCATTACGATTTGACATGTGATGCAAACAAACTTGCGCATCGGCTCTGAGTGCCTTCCTCCCCATCGGATGAGTTTGTTTGCGGATCACAAGGTCGAATATGGTTATAGGAAATTATTGAGGAGCGTGTGTACTTCCCCATCGGAAGGCACATAACCGAGATAATTCCTTTGGTATCGAGTAATGGTGAATAGTTAGATACAAATATAAGTATCCTCCCCATTGGAGTCACTACTTTTATTTGTAGGGACGAAGAGGACCCAACTATTAATTTTACTTGTCAAAAAGTTTGGTTGATAAGATAGTAAAATTAATGGGTAAAACCTCCTCTTATAAATGTGGAATTCGTATACGTCCACACTATCATGGCATACGATATTCTCGGTGTTTTGAGGTGTTGGTTGATTTTAAAATTTGATTATTTGAGGAATCAATAATTTTTTGAAATCTAAAGTAATGATCTATGTGATTCTTAGGTTTTTCAAAAATGACTTTCAGTCCACTTGCTGTGATACTGAAAGAAAATAAACTTACTATACATAATTATGTTGATTGGAAAAAGAATCTAGATATTGTCTTAACTACTGAGGAGTACAAGTATGTACTCTTTGAAGAGTGTCCTCCTAAACCTGTGAATGAGCTAGAAGTCCTTGGAGATGACATCGATGGGGAAAACCTGGTCGATATCATACTCTAGTCTCTACCTAGGAGTTTTGAGCAGTTTTGCCTGAATTACAACATGAATAAGAGGTTGTATTCGTTGGCGGAGCTTCTGACAGAACTCCAGGCAGCAGAGGGGCTTTTTTCGTCAGAGTGCTCAGGCGCAAGCTATGGTTGCCCAAAAGGATTCTACTTCTAAGCCGAAAGGCAAGAAGAAGAAGAAACAAGATGTGGCAAAGGTGGTGGGAGGATCTCATAAAGGAGTGAAGAAGCGGAAAGGCAAGTGCTTCACATGCCAGCAGACTGGACATTGGAAAAAGAACTGCCCCAACTGGAAGCAGAATAAAGGTATATCCTTTGGTCTCGTCGTTTAAACATGTTTAGCGGTGTTATCTACCGGCACCTGGTGTTTAGATAAGGGAGCCACTGATCATGTCTGCAATACTTTGCAGGGGTTCCAGGAAACCCGACGACTAGCTGAAGGGGAGATTACCATTTACTTGGGCGATGCCACGAAGGTGGCGACTATTGTAGTGGGAGATGTTTATTTGTCTTTCGAGAGAAATAAAACTTTGGTTCTGGAAAATTACCTTTATTTACCTTTCTTTAGAAAGAATTTGATTTTGGTTTCTAAATTGTTTATGGATAGATATTATATTTCTTTTAATGATAGAGTTGTTATATAAGGGAATAGGGAGATATCTATTCTGGTGCATTGATAGGAAATTTATATACACTTGAACCAAAAGCTCCCACGATGCAAGTAGAAGTTAATAACTCATCTTCTAACTCCAATAAGAGAAAAGAACCTTCGAAAATGAACCAAACATATCTTTGTTGGGGGTTGCTTCGGAGGCTCATTGGCTCCCATGTCCCCGGATTAAAATTTTCACTAATGAAAGAATTTATCCGGATGGGATGAGCTTCCTTAGAACAACCATTTCGTCGTCGTGCTAACAACTTGAGTGGTCGCTTGAACAAACTAGTTGTTCAAGCAACACAACTCTTCTAGTTGGTTAGCCGCGGAAGAGACGACGGACGGATCACCGGTTTTTGTGTTTGTCTTCGGGGTCCATGATTATATAATATATATTCATACGCATACATGTATAATCAAAACATAAAAGAACATGCTCAGATCTGTAAATAAAGTTAAAAAAAACTTTATACCTTATGATCTTCTACCGTATGTCCTATCCTTCTCGTGGACGACGTGTGGACGAAGATCCTCCACGAGTAGAAGCCTTCTAGATCGCGTTCTTCCCTTCCTTGTCCGCTGCGAACAAAGAGAAAAACCAACAAATACCTATCCTTTCTAGAACCGGCCACAAAATTAGGGAATTTGGTGCAACCGCCGGCCAAGGAGCAAGTGGATGAAGCGCCGGCCAACTTGAAGAGGGGTTGCCGCCGGCCACCAAGGAGAAAGGGAGGAGGAAGAGCACAGGCCACCAATGGAAGGAGAACCGCCGGCCAAGGAATAAGAGAGAGGCCTTGAGAATGGGCGCCGGCCAAGTCTAGATGGAAGAAGGTTGGGCGCCGGCAACTTCTTGGAGGAAGGAGGTTGCCGCCCAAAAAAAACCCTTGCTCCCAAACCCTAGCCGCCCACTTGTGGAAGAGCCAAACCCTAATTCTCTATCAATTATTCGCCGCCCAAGCCTAAGCCCCCTATTTATAGAATTGGGCTTAAGCCTCCTTTAATCACCACCGTCGGATCTAGGGATTTAATCTCCACCGTCATATCTAGGGTTTTATCCCAACCGTCGGATCTAGGGTTTCATCCCAACCGTCGGATCTAGGATTTCATCCCAACCGTCGGAACTAGGGTTTCATCCCAACCATCGGATCTAGGGTTTTATCCCAACCGTGGGATCTAGGGATTTAATCCCAACCGTTGGTTCTAGGGTTTCATCCTAACCATCGGATCTAGGGATTTAATCCTAACCGTTGGTTCTAGGTTTTGTTTTACATTCTTAGATCTAGACTTCACAAGGATTATATTAGGCTACGATAGGGACCATAAGGAGGAGTTGGATCTTGGCCACCCGATGGATCGGAACCACACAAACTTGATCCATCAATGATGTTCCATTCCACTAGAGGATCATCATTGAACTACCTCATCAACCCCCATAAATTAATATAGGCTCCATATATTATTTGTACATTCATCTCCCCGTGTTTAAGATATCGAATGTCCGTCAATTAATTGATTTACTGTCTATCAATTAATTAACATCTAATTCCTCGAGTAGTACCACTCAACCTTATCATCATGTTGACTAAGTCAACCAGCTGGGTTTACATGATGAACCTTATGAGCTTCTCAAGGGGACATCATCAACCTAATATATAGGACACGGTTTCCTCCTATAATCAACGACACACCATGTAAATAATATCATTTCCCAACTTACCGGGCATATTGATTTAATCCATCTAAATCTCACCCTCTGGTAAATCAAAGAAATAAATACTAAGTATATGTGCCCATTATTATATCGGGATTAAGAGCATGTACAACATAATATCCGAGGTCCGATTCAATTATGTAGTCAGCAATAAATTGAATCACCTGTATGTCGGTCCTGCTCAATACACCTAAGTCTACTAGTGTAACTTTATGTTCAAGACAAAACAATACCAAGCTACACTACAACCATGCCAATGGTTTGTCCAAAACCATCTTGGTCGTGAGCCTCTACTTATATTTTACAAGGGACTGATAACATGATCTTCTGTGCCACACCAAGCACCATGTTATCTGCAATGTAAAATATTAGACAATATGCACACATATATAATAAATATATAAAGTGCAAACAATGATCATGTGATTCTTATTCCAAAATAAAATGTTCATACAAAAAGAGCTAGGCTTTCAGTATACATTCCAACAATCTCCCACTTACACTAAAAGACTATGCTGTCATCACTCTGCCATACATCTGATCCCCATGTCCTCCACATGCCTATCAAACGCTTTCACTGGAAGGGCCTTAGTGAATGGATCCGCCAGGTTATCCTCTGATGCAATCTTGGCGACAGCAACTTCTCCTCGCTTTACGATCTCTCGTATAAGGTGGTACTTGCGCTCTATGTGTTTACTCGCCTTATGGGCTCGTGGTTCCTTCGTATTTGCAACTGCACCACTGTTATCACAATAAATTGTGATAGTTCTGGGCAAACCAGGAATCACATCCAAATCCATCAAGAAGTTCCTGAGCCATACAACTTCCTTGGCTGCCTCAGAGGCTGCAACATACTCAGCTTCCATGGTAGAGTCCGCCACGCATTTCTACTTGACACTCCTCCATACTATGGCTCCACCTCCAAAAGTAAACACAAACCCCGAGGTAGACTTACTCTTGTCCCTATCTGATTGGAAATCAGAATCCGTGTAACCCACAGGGACTAATTGATCTGCCCGGTAAACCAGCATATAATCCCTAGTCCTTCTCAGGTACTTCAATATATGCTTTACCGCAGTCCAATGTCCCTGTCCAGGATTACTCTGATATCTGCTACCCATGCCCACGACAAAAGTATAGCATACATAAGGCTTCCTACTACCGAAGCATAAGGAACCGCCTTCATGTCCTCTATCTCCTTTGATGTTTTGGGACACATCTCTTTAGATAAAGGAACTCCATGCCTAAAAGGTAGAAAACCTTTCTTGGAGTTCTGCATGCTAAAACGAGCAAGGATAGTGTCAATGTATGAAGCTTGAGATAAGCACAACATCCTTTTCTTGCGATCCCTTATAACTTTGATCCCAAGGATGTGTCCCACTTCTCCCAAGTCCTTCATGTCAAACTGTTTGGACAACCATACCCTTACGTCTGATAACACTTTGATATTGTTGTCAACTAACAAAATGTCATCTACGTATAGTACAAGAAACACCACTACGTTTCCGTCACATCTCTTGTATACACAAGGCTCATCCGGACTTTGAATAAATCCATATGACTGGATTACCTCATCAAAGCGGATGTTCCAAGATCTAGAAGCTTGCTTCAATCTATAAATGGACCGATTAAGCTTACATACAAGATGCTCTTTGCCTTTAGCAATGAATCCCTCTGGTTGCCGCATATAGATGTTCTCCTCAAGACTTCCGTTAAGGAAAGCTGTCTTGACATCCATCTGCCAAATCTCATAATCCATTTGAGCAGCTATACATAAGAGAATCCGGATAGACTTAAGCATAGCTACCGGCGAAAAGGTCTCCTCATAATCGATACCTTCTTTCTGAGTATACCCTTTCGCAACAAGTCTAGCTTTGAAGGTCTCAACCTTCCCGTCTACTCCTCTCTTTCTTTTGTAGATCCACTTGCATCCAATGGTTTTTACACCATCGGGTGGCTCTACTAGCTCTCAGACCTGATTAGAATCCATAGATTCTATCTCTGAATTCATTGCTATTTGCCAAGATACCGCATCTCTATCTTGGATTGCCTCGTCATATGTCCAGGGATCAGGTTCATGTTCACCAGGGACTAAGTCCGAAGACTCTCCCAAAAACATGAATCTATTGGGTTGTCTCACAACTCTCCCACTACGATAAGGTGCCTGCTGTGTATGCTCTGTGACACGCGGTGCAGTGACTTATGGTGTCTCCTCTTGTACCGGTGGTACTGAAGTCGGGACTTCCCCTGTCAACTCCTCAAGAACAATCCTACTCTTGAGCTTGTGGTTCATTACATAATCCTCCTCTAGAAATCTGGCGTTCGTGTTAACGATCACCCCCTGATCTCTAGGATTATAAAACAAACCACCTTTCGTTCCCTTAGGGTATCCAACAAACATGCACACTTCTGTACGAGGTTCCAACTTACCAGCATCAGCCTTCAGCACATGTGCTGGACTCCCCCATATCCGAATATGTCTCAGACTAGGCTTTCGCCCAGTCCACAATTCTACAGGGGTAGAAGGAACTGATTTAGATGGAACCAAATTCAGAGTGTACATTGCCGTATCCAGTGCATACCCCCAGAACGAAATAGGTAACTCAGAATAACTCATCATCGATCTGACCATCTCCATAAGAGTCCTATTCCTTCGCTCCGCTACACCATTCTGCTGGGGTGTACCAGGTGCAGACAATTGGGATTGAATCCCAGACTCTGATAAGTAACTCCTAAACTCTCCCAAGAGGTACTCTCCACCACGATCAGATCGTAGTGTCTTGATACTTTTACCTTGACGGTTGTCCACATCAGCCTTGAATTCTTTGAACCTGTCAAAGCATTCAGACTTGCGGCGCATCAAGTAAATGTATCCATACCTTGAATAATCGTCTATAAAAGAGACGAAGTATTCAAAACCACCTCTTGCCTGGATAGACATAGGACCGCACAAATCAGAAAGAACCAATTCTAACACATCTTTGGCCCTATACCCCTTGGCCTTGAAAGGCCTCTTGGTCATTTTACCTTCGAAGCAAGATTCGAAGGTTGGGAGATCCTCCACCACTAATCAACCCAAAGGTCCATCAGTTATCAACCTTTGAATTCTACTTAGTTTAATATGACCAAGCCTTAGATGCCAAAGATATGTTTGGTTCATTTGCGAAGGTTCTTTTCTCTTATTAGACTTAGAAGATGAGTTATTGATTTCTATATGCATCGTGGGAGTTTTTGGTTCAAGAGTATATAAATTGCCAACCAATGTACCAGAATAGATAATCTCCCTATTCCTTTTTATAACCACTTTGTCATTAAAAGAAATAGAATATCCATCCATAAACAATTTAGAAACTGAAATTAAATTCTTTCTAAAAGTAGGTACATAAAGACAATTTCTCAAAACCAAAACTTTATTCCTATCAAAAGATAAATAAACGTCTCCCACTGCAATAGCTGCCACCTTTGAAGCATTGCCCATGAAGACGGTAATCTCTCCCTCAGCTAGTCGTCGGGTTTCCTAGAACCCCTGCAAAGTATTGCAGACATGATCAGTGGCTCCTGTATCTACACACCAGGCACTGGTAGATAACACCGCTAAACATGTTTCAACAACTAAACAAGAAGATATACCTTTGTTCTTTCGGCGAGGACAGTCCGCCTTCCAATGTCCAGTCTGCTTGCAAGTGAAGCACTTGCCTTTCGGCTTCTTCACTCCTGCCTGAGGTCCCACTGCCACCTTCTTCGCTCCACCTTGCTTATTCTTCTTCTTACCTTTCGGTTTAGAGGAAGAAACCTTCTGAGCGACCATGGCTTGAGCACTCTGACGAAAAAGCCCCTCTGTCGCTTGGAGTTCTGTCAGAAGCTCCCGCCAACGAATACAACCTCTTGTTCATGTTGTAGTTGAGGCGGAACTGCTCAAAACTCCTAGGCAGAGACTAGAGAATGATATCGACCTGGGTTTCCCCATCGATCTCAGCTCCGAGGACTTCCATCTCATTAAGATGAGCCATCATCTTGAGAACATGATCCCTAACGGGTGTTCCCTCGATCATGGTGGTCGTCATCAAGTTTCTCATTGCCTCCTGCCTAGCCGCCCTACTCTGATGTCCGAAAAGTTCCTTGAGATTGAACATCATGTCATAAGCTGTGGCTATGGCCTGATGCTGATGTTGCAGCACATTTGACATAGATGCCAAAATGTAACACCGCGCCATCTCATCTGCTTTGACCCATTTCTTATAACGTTCTTTCTCCTTTTCATCAGAGTCATCGGAGGGCATAGGAGGACAGACCTCGAAGAGTACAAATTTATACTCCTCTGCAGTTAAGACAATATCCAAGTTTCTTTTCCAATCAATGTAGTTTGGTCCAGTAAGTTTGTTTTCTTTTAAAATCACAGCAAGTGGGTTGAAAGCCATTTGAAAATCCTAAAAATCACAATGATCAAAATATTAGATTTCAAATATTATTGATTCCTCAAAACAATAAAATCCAGAAATCAACCAACACCTCAAATCACCGAGAATATCGCATGCCACGCTATGTGGACGTATACGAATTCTACATTTGTAAGAGGAGGTTTTACCCATTAATTTTATTATCTTGTCAACCTTACTTTTTGACAAATAAAA
The DNA here is from genome assembly GCA_025175895.1 of Wurfbainia villosa. Taxonomy (NCBI): domain Eukaryota; kingdom Viridiplantae; phylum Streptophyta; class Magnoliopsida; order Zingiberales; family Zingiberaceae; genus Wurfbainia; species Wurfbainia villosa. Next base: position 34,722,270 of record CM045995.1, read on the forward strand.
TTAATAGTTGGTTCCTCTTTGGCCCTACAAATAAAAGCAGTGACTCCGATGGGGAGGATACTTCTATTTGCATCTAAGTGTGCACCATTACACGATACTAAGGTTCGGATTATGTGCCTTACCGCTGTGGAAGTACACATGCTCCTAGATAATTTCCTATAACCATTATTTGACATAGTGATCCACAAACAAACCTGTCCGCAGGGAGGAAGGTACTCAGAGCCAACACACAAGTTTGTTGCATCACACGTCAAATTGTAATGGAGGCCACGGGAATTAATTAAAATGTCCCTCTCCCACTTAGGTAATTGAAAATGAGGAATTTTAAAACATACATAACATGCATATAAAACAAATAAGCAATAAATATGGAAAAAATAGAATTTTTCCAACTATTATGGCATTGTCCTCCAATATGCATCCCGTCGTGTCGCCACCTCGTCCGCTCCATCTTTTCCCGTGCGCAAGTCACCAAAGAGATCCGAGCCGAGATAAAACTTTTTTAATTTACATCCATCGATCCTATACTCCACGAAGGAGTGTACAAATAATCTAGATCGAAAGTAAACTAAAATGAGCGGCTAAACGATGTCGTATTTAATTACAAAAATTAAATACTAATCTAGCCTCGTCAACCCCGAGGATTCAAATAATAAATATTTACACATCCAATCACATACACACATATGGCCATAATAGTCGGATCTTATGCCTCCAACCAAAGAGTTAAACTACGCATATCCTACTATTATTCGACACATATAATATATGAATAAGTGCATAAAAATTAACCGAATACTAAACACACAAAACCGGAAACCATGGCTCTGATACCACTTGTTGAGGGTTGCTTCGGAGGCTCATTGGCTCCCATGTCCCCGGATTAAAATTTTCACTAATGAAAGAATTAATCCGGATGGGATGAGCTTCCTTAGCACAACCATTTCGTCGTCGTGCTAACAACTTGAGTGGTCGCTTGAACAAACTAGTTGTTCAAGCAACACAACTCTTCTAGTTGGTTAGCCGCGGAAGAGACGACGGACGGATCACCAGTTTTTGTGTTTGTCTTCGGGGTCCATGATTATACAATATATATTCATACGCATACATGTATATGTTAGTAATATATGAGAGATGTCCTAAGGCAATCGCCTTATGTATGAACCATTTATATGATAAATGAAGATTCACTATTTGAGTATACATGTTTTATGTATTTGATTGGATCTTAAACTCATTTACTGAATGTCCACGATACGATTCACACCATGAGAGAATTTGTGATTGGATCACAACTAGTGAGTATCTCTACATGTGTAATTGTGATGTATCGGAATTATCCCTAGTCGATGAATTGATGGATTTGGACACCATCAATTCTGTCGAGACTAGCACAAGGTATACTCCTTGGTGTATCCAAGCAACTGATTCTCACTGGCTGGAGACATTGTGATGTCCGAAGTTAATCGTGGATGCTAGTTATGGTAACTAGTTCATTGGAGTGACCAGCCGTAAGACTTCATATGGTTCTCTGCATATATAGATATGTCAATGAAGTTCTTACTGTAGCTTAAGTGCGATGTTCCTTTGACTTGCGGTATTCAAGTCATCTTGATCATGGAGACTTATGCTTTGACATCTTAAGCAAACATCTCTAAGGAGACGTGGACCCGGGATGATTGGGTATAAGTCGAAGTGATCGAAGGTGTTTGAATAACCTATAAAGGATTCACCACTCCTTGCGAGGAGATGTATACCCATGGCCTCTCGTCGGATTGTTACTAAAGTCTTTGGCCAAAGCATTACATGTTTAGAGTAAGGTACTCTTCGATACATGTGGAGTAACTAGAATCCGTAGGACAAGGAAATGATACTTGGGCAAGGTGTGACGTAGTCAGCCTAATGGGGACTGACACAATTGACCATGTCCTGAACCAAGTGGGTATAAGATGAGTGAAGGGAATGGGGCACGATTCATTCGAGCTGCTGAAGGGTTTCAGAAATAGTTCTGGATCAACCGTTGATCTTTTCGGTTAATTGGGGATCATGATGTACTACTAGGTGCCACTCATGATCGCTCTATAATTAATGGTTAATTATAGACGGCCAACATAAACCGAGAACCTATTTGGTCACACGCACAACGAGCGTAATCCAAAGGATTTAAAACGAGCTTGAGAATAGGATTCTCCGACCGAGAGAAACAAGGTTTGGTTGGACCAAACATGAAGCGAGCATGAAATCGTTTCAGTCGCAATGGAAGCGTGGATGGGCCGTGTCTTATGAAGACATAATGGATGAACCAAAATGGTTTGGTTCTAATCCAATGGAGGAGAATAAACCAAAGGGTTTGGTTTATTTTAAACTAATGAACCAAAAGTTGGTTCGGTTCGTTTTAACTTAAAATAAACCATCATGGTTTGGTTTATTTTAACTTATCTTAATGGAGCGGGTTAATGGGCCTAATGGTTATGATCCAATAACCATTAAGAGAATTAGTTCTCTATAAAAGAGGGCTTAAGGGATAATTAAGCCCTAATCCAAAAACCTAGCTTGGGGTTGCCGCCCAACCTTCATTGTCGCCCAGCTTGTTGTGCCGCCGTCCAGCTCTGATACCACTGTTGGGTTTCCGGCACCGCGGCGTGTGTGTGTTCATGTTTACGAAACGTGATCGAACACACACACGCTGCGGTGCCGGAAACCCAACAGTATAATCAAAACATAAAAGAGCATGCTCAGATCTGTAAATAAAGTTAAAAAAAATATTATACCTTATGATCTTCTACCGTATGTCCTATCCTTCTCGTGGACGACGTGTGGACGAAGATCCTCCACGAGTAGAAGCCTTCTAGATCGCGTTCTTCCCTTCCTTGTCCGCTGCGAACAAAGAGAAAAAACAACAAATACCTATCCTTTCTAGAACCGGCCACCAAATTAGGGAATTTGGTGCAACCGCCGGCCAAGGAGCAAGTGGATGAAGCGTCGGCCAACTTGAAGAGGGGTTGCCGCCGACCACCAAGGAGAAAGGGAGGAGGAAGAGCACAAGCCACCAATGGAAGGAGAACCACCGGCCAAGGAATAAGAGAGAGGCCTTGAGAATGGGCGCCGACCAAGTCTAGATGGAAGAAGGTTGGGCGCCGGCAACTTCTTGGAGGAAGGAGGTTGCCGGCCAAAAAAAACCCTAGCTCCCAAACCCTAGCCGTCCACTTGTGGAAGAGCCAAACCCTAATTCTGTATCAATTATTCGCCGCCCAAGCCTAAGCCCCCTATTTATAGAATTGGGCTTAAGCCTCCTTTGATCTCCACCGTCGGATCTAGGGATTTAATCTCCAGCGTCGGATCTAGGGTTTTATCCCAACCGTCGGATCTAGAGTTTCATCCCAACCGTCGGATCTAGGATTTCATCCCAACCGTCGGATCTAGGGTTTCATCCCAACCGTCGGATCTAGGGTTTTATCCCAACCGTGGGATCTAGGGATTTAATCCCAACCGTTGGTTCTAGGGTTTCATCCTAACCATCGGATCTAGGGATTTAATCCTAACCGTTGGTTCTAGGTTTTGTTTTACATTCTTAGATCTAGACTTCACAAGGATTATATTAGGCTACGATAGGGACCATAAGGAGGAGTTGGATCTTGGCCACCCGATGGATCAGAACCACACAAACTTGATCCATCAATGATGTTCCATTCCACTAGAGGATCATCATTGAACTACCTCACCAACCCCCATAACTTAATATGGGCTCCATATATTATTTGTACATTCATATCCCCGTGTTTAAGATATCGAATGTCCGTCAATTAATTGATTTACTGACCATCAATTAATTAACATCTAATTCCTCGAGTAGTACCACTCAACCTTATCATCATGTTGACTAAGTCAACCAGCTGGGTTTACATGATGAACCTTATAAGCTCCTCAAGGGGACATCATCAACCTAATATATAGGACACGGTTTCCTCCTATAATCAACGTCACACCATGTAAATAATATCATTTCCCAACTTACCGAGCATATTGATTTAATCCATCTAAATCTTGTTGGATCGATGCGGTTCGCTGGAGGGGGGGGGGTGAATAGCGAAAGAAAAAACTTTTTCGAATTCGTTTCAAGACAAATATACGCAGCGGAAAGATAAGCAAAACAAAAAGTAAAGGAGACAATAGAAACAAGATATTTACTTGGTTCGTAGCCGAAGGCTAATACTCCAAGGCCCTAGTGGTCCTTGACCACGCACGGAGGGCAAATCACTAAACAAACTCCTCCTCGTTGGAGGTAGGAGTTAATCGATACAAAAAAAACATGAGGTAGAAGGACACTCCCCCTCTCCTCGTTACGATAGAAAAATAGCTTCGAAGAATGTAAATGAGCAACGACACTAAAATTAAAACCGACGTACAAAAATAAAGGAAATGAAACCTAGACGTCGGAGAAGAAGAAGCACGTTGTTGTCGGTAGCTTTGCGGAGACTTTTTGGAAGCTTAGAATTATTGTCAAAACCCTAGGTTTGGCCCTCCTTTTATAGCTTTTGAGCCCCTTTTCGAGTGGGTCTTCAACGAATCACAAATGGACACCAAACCGCTTTGAGGTGGAGTGATAAGCCTTGAATCGATCATTGACCATCTGATGGCCATCATCGATCGATCGATGGCGACGATCGATTGACACGACTGACCTTCGATCGGCCCGATCGATGTCAATGAGTCCTCCAAGCCGGCAATGACGATGCTTGCTGCAAGTCAAAGTTAGCTCAACAAAAACATAATTCCGACGGTCTTCGACCGTCCGATCTCGACCTAGACCACCTATGAGATGTCTTGGGTCGGATCTACGCTTAAGATCATCCCCGTAAAGAGGATACGACCTCACTTACGCTCACACACACGAGCTTACCTCGATGCTTACGTGTTGCTTTTGCTTCCGGCCTTCCACTCGATTCCATCGGCTCCCTCCGAAATCACTCGAGTGTCGCCCGACCACCGCGGCTTCCTCCGGGTGTCGCTAGCCTTCAGCTCCAGCTTTAGCAATCTTCTGCACACTTGATTCAGCTCGTGAGATAACGACATGAGCTTAACTTTGTATCGTTTGCTATAATCAAAACTCAGGTTCGACTTAGGTGCCTGCTGCACCAACAATCTCCCCCTTTTTGATTTATGGCAAACCCACATACAAAGTTAAGTAAATAGCAAGCATAAAGAATAATGTGCATTAGAAAAAATTAAGTTGGAGTAGTAAGGATTTTCTTCAAGTACTCCCCCTTGAGGAAACCTCCCCCTTGACCGAGGGTGAGTCTTGAAGAAAGACCTTAATCCTCCCCCTTGAGGGTTGCTTTATGTAATTATCATTACTTAAAGTTAGCTTTAGTACAACGTTTTAGTTAAGCCCTTTCTCCCTCTTAAGTAAAGCATTAACGACATAAATAAGTTAAGAATTCTCTTAACTTGGCCTTTTGTTAAAAGTTAAATAAGTTTTCAAAACCTAAATTTAACTTTTGGTTTAAACATGAAGTAAGAGTTAAGTTAAAAAAAATTTTGACCCCTTAACTTTGGTCTTTTTCTCCCCCTTTTGCCGTATATCAAAAAGAGTAAGGAGTGTGTGGAAACCAAAATAAGTGCTAAATTTAAAGTCCAAGCATGTTCCACATTTTTTATTTAAAAAATAATATATTGAAAATAAGCTCATCTATGAAATGTTCGACTCATATTTGGCTCGATTGATATGAAGGATCAACCAGTCCTGGTCAGAGTCTGTTAGTATGTATGATTATACTCCGTGGTTCATAGCGATGCACTAGCTCTACATCTGGAACCGTGAGTAAGGTCCTAACATCTCACGCCCATCTACGTATAAGTACACAAACATTAGTCCTATGTGTTGTGAGATGTACTGGCTCCTTAAATCTATAGGATCATGATATCTAAGGTATGTCCTATGCTAGTTCCATGAAAAAGTAAGAAATAGTAGTAAGAAAATATAATTTGCAAGTTCCTATTCTATTACATGCCTAATTTTCATCTCAAGAGACTAAATTCGGCCGGGTAGTGGTTTAGTAAATATACGCTAGGTTGAACTTAGTCAACATATTCTGAGTTGTATGGAGCCGTTGGCTACATGTTCTCGAATGAAATGGTGTTTACCTCTATATGCTTTGTCCTTGAATGGCATATAGGGTTCTTAGTTAGATTTATCGAACTTATGTTGTCTACAAAATTTTAGTTTTGGTGAAGTCCAACCTAAAGTCTCGGAGAGTGTGCTTCATCGAAAGAAGGTGAGTTACACACTCACCCATCATAGCGTATTGGCCGGTGGTAGATAAGGCAACACAATGTTGCTTCCTCTGCACCAACTCACTAGACTTGAGCCGAGTAGTTGACAACAACCACTCGTGCTCTTTCTGCTCGAGTTTACTACGGCATAATCCGAATCGGATGGCGATTAGTTCGAACTCCGTAGATCTAGGGTACCAAATACCAGCGTTAAGTGTGCCCTTAAGATATCTGAGGATACGGCAACTAGGGTTAGGTGAGACTCCTTATACAGGTTTGAAAACTGGCGCACATACTTACTGCTAATAGGATGTCGGGTCGACTCGCAGTTAAGTATAGGAGACTTCCTATCGCGCTCCTATAGTACTTTAAGTCAATGGACTTACTTTCTAGGTCTTCTCCTATGTTAACATTAATCGCCATTGGGGTGTTTATTATCTTAGAGTCTTGCATTCCAAATCTTTTAATTAACTCCTTAGTGTATTTTTGTTGATATAGGTATATACCATCCTTAGTTTGTTTAATTTGTAGACCTAAAAAGAAACTTAACTCACCTACTAAGTTCATTTTTCAAACTCACTTTCCATGAGTGAAGCGAACTTTTGTTTTGATGAGTTAGAGGTTCAAAAATTATATCATCTCACGTAAATTTGAGCTATGAATAAATTTCTTTACCTAAGGTTTTTCAAGAGAGTTGGGTCAATTGACTAAGCCTTGGTTAAACCCTTTTGACTTAAGATGGATTGAAAGTCTCTCGTATAGGAGCTCTAGTTCGAGCTTGTTTAGGATCTCCTATCACTTTCTTAAGTTTTAGAATCCTAATGGTTGGGTTTATCTAATTTGATCGAATGGGGGTTGGCTAACATAGTTTGGTTAAGTCATCTATTACTTGATCATAATGACTTGAAGGTTAGGATTAACACTACCATCTCATCGAAATAGTATGAATCGGCTCGTTAAGATGTTAGGTATTTTATTATGATAAATCTCATACAAGGTCTTAAGGTGCCTCTTTACCATAAGGATCCTATTCTGGACATAACAAGCCGTGGTAACGGCTTCTGCCCAAAACCTATCGGGTAGGTCGTATTCGTTCAACATGGTCCTAGCGGCTTCTTGTAGAGTTCGGTTTTTCCGCTCCACTAGGCCATTTTGTTGAGGGGTCCTAGGGCAAGAGAATTCATGGTGGTATCCGTTTAGGTTACAGAAGTCGGTGAACCTTTGATTTTCGAATTCACCACCATGATCGCTTCTAAGTCTTTTAACCTTAAGGTCTTTTTGATTCTCGATTAATTTGAATAAATTGATTAATTGATCTAGGGTATCATTTTTATGTTTGATGAACCTAACCCAGGTAAACCTGGAGTAGTCGTCAATTATGACTAAGCAATATTGACTTCTATTGAGTGACTTGGCTCCATGTGAATCGAATAGATCCATATGCAGGAGTTCAAGTACTCTTGAGGTTCGTTCTTGATTAGTTAGTTGATGTTGTACCCTATATTGTTTACCTTGTTGACAGGCATTACATATTTTATTATCCAAGTTTTTGAGGTTAGGCAAACCTTTGACTAAATCACTCTGACTCATCTTGTGGATGAGTCTTGGGTGTGAGTGACCGAGTCGTCGGTGCCACAACCATGATTCCTCTTGCCGTGTCATAAGACATTTAGTTGAGGAGTTAGTTAAGTTGATCGTATAAATGTTGTTATTTCAAGTTCCTTTAAGAATTGTTTTAGCAGTTTCGTTGGTATTAATTATGCATTCATTTTCTAGAAATATGACCTTATAGTTATTATCACACAATTGGCTTACACTAAGTAAATTATATTGAAAATTTTCTACTAGTAAAACATTTTGAATAACAAAATTTGAATTGAGCTCAATATCACCTGATCCGATGATTTTGAGCTTGTCGTTATTTTCGAAGGCTACCGATCCTTGTTGTTTGAATCGAAGCTTTGAAAACTTGAGTTGATCCCCGGTCATGTGTCGGGAGCAACCACTGTCCAACATCCATTGATCCTACACACAAGGTGGTTGGATTGGATGTTAGATATTTTTTTTTTAAAATTTAAATTGGTTGTAAGTTGTTAAACCTAGGTCATCTCACCTGAGTCTATGTGATCAAGCATGTTATACTTATGTGTTTTTTTTGTGAGATGATTTCCAATTAAGTTGATTAAGTGGATTTAGGTTCAAGTAATTTTATGTTAGATTTGGATTTAACCCTAGGCTTGTCAAGTTTACCTTTTCAAGATCATGGCTTCTAGGTCGTGGCGAGGCACAGGGGCCTTCTTTTATCGGATCATCGACCACTTCCTTAGACAAAACCATGTTCAAGAAAATGATGACTTGACTCACCTAAGATCATTTCCTAGTCTAACTGGTTATTTTTGAAAAGAGGCTCCCCGAGGCTCAATCTTTTCAAAGGATTTTAGTTGGTTATTTGAAAAGTGGCTCCCCGAGGCTCAATCTTTTCAAAGAATTTTAGTTGGTTATGTACGTGTTCTAAGAGAGTTCACAAGTTTTAAAGCACAAACTTTCTAAGTTAAAACATGCAATTTCTAAGTTAAAGCACAAACTTTCTAAGTTAAAACATGCAATTTCTAAGTTAAAGCACAAACATATTTTGTCTGGCTCCCTAGACCGTTGAATCGGTTCGGTCTATCCACATAGTGGATTTGGTCATGGGAACCCATGCAGAGTTAGATCCTAGAGTTGAAATCAAAGTGGTCTTAGGGACCCATGCTTTGACACAATTTTTATGTCTAATTACGATCGACAAATACGACCTATTAGTAGCCTTTGAGTTAAACCCTAGTCCACCCGAGTTGTACACGGCCCTTTGAGATCCAAGTAGGAGGTCAAGTCCTTTGGATCCCAAAGTGAACCTTTCCAGCGTGTTCCTAAGATCTTCGACTTGACTTTTCAAGAGAGTTCTCAACTTGAGTTTTCAACCCGAGTTGAGTCCTTCTCTTGAACTCGACTAGTCGAAGAGGTTAGGGAGACCTGGTGTTTGAGGAGTTTAACTTCCTCAACTAGGGTCTCGACCTTGGACTCGGATTTAACTAATTTCCTAGACAAAAACCTAACCGTATTTTGTAAAGTATTAAATAAATTTCGACTTACTTTAAGGGTATCTTTTGAACCGGATGCGTATCCGTGGCTTGACTTGATGGTAGCTTCATAGTCCGAGTCATCCTCGAGTTGACTCAAGTTCGAGTTCGGTCTCATGTCGGACTCAATCGACTTCGCCATGAAGGCGTGGTCTTCGTCTTCTTGGATGGCCTTCTTCCCATGTCGCGTTGAGGGCCTTCTTGTGCTTAGGTGCTTGGTGGTTGAGCTTGGGGCACTCGGACTTGATGTGTCCAAACCTGTTACACTCATAACACCTAATGTTAGAACTTTTAGATTTACCTTGGTTGGGTCGAGTTGTGGTTCTCTTTCGTCCCTTGGCTATCCTTCGAGCTAGGTTCATTAGTTCGGCAGTCAACTCCGGGTCAACTTCTTCTTCGGATTCATCTTCCTCCTCGGGTGGTGGTGGCTTGCTTGCGATTTTCTTCTTCTTTGAACCTGCAAACAAGGCTATACCCCTCTCGGGTTCCGAGTTGGATTGTTCATGTAATTCGAAATCCGAAAAGAGTTCGTCTAACCTAATTTTAGAAAGGTCCTTGGAGACCTTATAGGCATCAACCATGGATGCCCATAAGGTAGTCCTCGGAAAAGAGTTTAGGACATACCTAATAAGGTCGCGGTTTTCGACCTTTTGCCCGATTGCGTGTAGGTTGTTGACTATGTCTTGGACACGGGCGTGGAGTTGCGTCGCGGACTCGTGTTCCTGCATTTTTAGTGTGTACAATTTATTGAATAACAAATCACGTTTGCAAACCTTAGCTTGATCCGATCCTTCGTGTAACTCGATTAGTTTTGTCCAAAGATCCTTTGCGCTTATGAAGGGGCCGACGTGATTTAGCTCCTCCTTGGATAGGTCACATTGGAGGATTTGTGTCGCCTTGGCATCGGCTTCGACTTGTCGTTTTGTTGCAACGGTCCATTGATCATAATCCAAGGAGTCACCCACTTCATTAGTCGGAAGTGTGAAACCCGTTTGAATTATGATCCACATCTCAATTTGGGTTTTGAGAAAGCATTCCATCCGACCTTTCCAGTAACGGAAATCATCTCCATTGTAAAACGGAGGTCGGACAGTGCTAAAACCCTCGAGATGGGCCATTAGAACAAAAAGACAAGGAGACTAAAATGAAAACCTAGCAACAACAAAAACACACGAAAGTACCAAGACTTGCGTCTTGGATTAGTAGTGCGGGAAATAAAAAGAAATAAACGAAAAATAGAAAGTTAAGCAAACAAATAAGAAACTAAATAACAAGTAAGTACTCACAACCTTCGATGTCCCCGAAAGGCTACTAAACGTCGTTTTTTGAGGATGAAAACAGCTTGTTACAGGGGTAAACCTGGGTAAGGAGTGTAGATCTCTGCGAGAGCTTCAATTTGGTAGGTAGACCGTGTCGTGGGTCAACTTGTACGAAAAGTTATGCCCGTTTGACCGTCGGCTACTCCAAAAGCGAATACTTGGAAAACAAAATCAAACGAAGAGTACCAAGACTTCATCTTGGATTAGTAGTGCGGGAGAAAAATTTAAATGAACGAAAAACAAATCTGTGAAAAAAAGTTAGATTGGTGGTTTCACCAAATCTAAGCGCCCCCGGCTCTGATACCAATTGTTGGATCGATGCGGTTCGCTGGAGGGGGGGGGTGAATAGCGAAAGAAAAAACTTTTTCGAATTCGTTTCAAGACAAATATACGCAGCGGAAAGATAAGCAAAACAAAAAGTAAAGGAGACAATAGAAACAAGATATTTACTTGGTTCGTAGCCGAAGGCTACTACTCCAAGGCCCTAGTGGTCCTTGACCACGCACGGAGGGCAAATCACTAAACAAACTCCTCCTCGTTGGAGGTAGGAGTTAATCGATACAAAAAAACTTGAGGTAGAGGGACACTCCCCCTCTCCTCGTTACGATAGAAAAATAGCTTCGAAGAATGTAAATGAGCAACGACACTAAAATTAAAACCGACGTACAAAAATAAAGGAAATGAAACCTAGACATCGGAGAAGAAGAAGCACGTTGTTATCGGTAGCTTTGCGGAGACTTTTTGGAAGCTTAGAATTGTTGTCAAAACCCTAGGTTTGGCCCTCCTTTTATAGCTTTTGAGCCCCTTTTCGAGTGGGTCTTCAACCAATCACAAATGGACACCAAACCGCTTTGAGGTGGAGTGATAAGCCTTGACTCTTCGAATCTGATCATTGACCATCAGTCGACTGATGGCCATCATCAGTCGACTGATGGCAGCATCAGTCGATTGATGACCTTCGGCAGTCGACTGATACACGGCAGTCGAGTCCTCCAAGCGGTCGGCAATGATCGATGCTTGCTGCAAGTCAAAGTTAGCTCAACAAAAACATAATTTCGACGGTCTTCGACCGTCCGATCTCGACCTAGACCACCTATGAGATGTCTTGGGTCGATCTACGCTTAAGATCATCCCCGTAAAGAGGATACGACCTCACTTACGCTCACACACACGAGCTTACCTCGATGCTTACGTGTTGCTTTTGCTTCCGGCCTTCCACTCGATTCCATCGGCTCCCTCCGAAATCACTCGAGTGTCGCCCGACCACCGCGGCTTCCTCCGGGTGTCGCTAGCCTTCAGCTCCAGCTTTAGCAATCTTCTGCACACTTGATTCAGCTCGTGAGATAACGACATGAGCTTAACTTTGTATCGTTTGCTATAATCAAAACTCAGGTTCGACTTAGGTGCCTGCTGCACCAACAAATCTCACCCTCTGTTAAATCAAAGAAATAAATACTAAGTACATGTGCCCGTTATTATATCGGGATTAAGAGCATGTACAACATAATATCCGAGGTCCGATTCAATTATGTAGTCAGTACTAAATTGAATCACCTCTATGTCGGTCCTGCTCAATACACCTAAGTCTACTAGTGTAACTTTATGTTCAAGACAAAACAATACCAAGCTACACTACAACCATGCCAATGGTTTGTCCAAAACCATCTTGGTCGTGAGCCTCTACTTATATTTTACAAGGGACTGATAACATGATCTTCTGTGCCACACCAAGCACCATGTTATCTACAATGTAAAATATTAGACAATATGCACACATATATAATAAATATATAAAGTGCAAACAATGATCATGTGATTCTTATTCCAAAATAAAATGTTCATACAAAAAGAGCTAGGCTTTCAGTATACATTCCAACAATCTTTAGCATCTAAGGCTTGGTCATATTAGCCTGAGCAGAATTCAAAGGTTGATAGATGATGGACCTCTGGGTTCATTAGTGGTGGAAGATTTCCAAACCTGCAAATCTTGCTTGGAGGGTAAAATGACCAAGAGGCCTTTTAAGGCCAAGGGGTATAGATCCAAAGATGTGCTAGAATTGGTTCATTCTGATTTGTGTGGTCCTATGTCTATCCATGCTAGAGATGGTTTTGAGTATTTGGTCTCTTTTATAGACGATTATTCGAGATATGGATACATTTACTTGATGCGCCGCAAGCCTGAATGCTTTGACAAGTTCAAAGAATTCAAGGCTAATGTGGAGAAACGTCAAGGTAAAAGTATCAAGACACTACGATCTGATCGTGGTGGTGAGTACTTCTTGGGAGAGTTTAGGAATTACTTATCAGAGACTGGGATTCAATCCCAATTGTCTGCACCTGGCACACCCCAGCTGAATGGTGTAGCAGAGCGAAGGAATATGACTCTTATGGAGATGGTTAGATCGATGATGAGTTATTCTGAGTTGCCAGATTCGTTCTGGCGATATGCTCTAGATACGGCAGTTTATATTCTAAACTTGGTACCATCTAAATCAGTGCCTTCTACTCCCACAGAATTGTGTACTGGGTGAAAGCCTAGTCTAAGACATATTCAGATTTGGGAAAGTCCAGCACATGTGCTGAAGGCAGATGCTAGTAAGTTGGAACCTCGTACAGAAGTACACATGATCATTGGCTATCCTAGAGGAATGAAAGGAGGTTTATTTTATAGTCCGAGAGATCAAAAGGTGATCGTTAGCACGAACGCCAGATTTCTAGAGGAAGACTATGTAATGAACCACAAGCTCGTGAGTAAGATTGTTCTGGAAGAATTAAAAGGGGAAGTCACTTCTTCAGTACTACCAGTACAAGAGGATATACCATAAGTCACTGCACCGCGTGTCACAGAGGATACATACATGATACCTCATCGTAGTGGGAGGGTTGTTAGACAGCCTGATAGATTCATGTTCTTGGGAGAATCTTCTGATTTGGTCCCTGGCGAACATGAACCTGATCCCTAGACATATGACGAGGCAATCCAAGATAAAGATGCAGTATCTTGGCAAAGTGCAATGAATACTGAGATTGAATCTATGGATTCAAATCAGGTCTGGGAGCTAGTAGAATCACCCGATGGTGAAAAAACCATTGAATGCAAGTGGATCTACAAAAGAAAGAGAGGAATAGACGGGAAGGTTGAGACCTTCAAAGCAAGGATTGTTGCGAAAGGGTATACTCAGAAAGAGCGTATCGATTATGAGGAGACTTTTTCACCGGTAGTCATGCTTAAGTCTATCCGGATTCTCTTATGCATTATTGCTCATATGAATTATGAGATATGGCAGATGGATGTCAAGACAACTTTCCTTAATGGAAGTCTTGATGAAAACATCTATATGAAGCAACCAGAGGGATTCATTGCAAAGGGCAAAGATCATCTTGTGTGTAAGCTTAATCGGTCCATTTATGGATTGAAATAAGCTTCGAGGTCTTGGAACATCCGTTTTGATGAGGTAATCCAGTCTTATGGATTTATTCAAAGCCCGGATGAGTCTTGTGTATACATGAGATGTGACAGAAACATAGTGGTATTTCTTGTACTATATGTAGATGACATTTTGCTAATTGGTAACAATATCAAGGTGTTATCGGACGTAAGTGTATGGTTGTCCAAACAGTTTGATATGAAGGACTTGGGAGAAGTGGGACACATCCTTGGGATCAAGGTTATAAGAGATCGCAAGAAAAGGATGTTGTACTTATCTCAAGCTTCATACATAGACACTGTTATGGATCGTTTTAGAATGCAGAACTCCAAGAAAGGTTTTCTACTTTTAAGGCATGGAGTTCTTTTATCTAAGGAGATCTATCCTAGAACATCTGAGTAGATAGAGGAGATGAAGTTGGTTCCTTATGCTTCGACAGTAGGAAGCCTCATGTATGCGATGCAATGTATGAGACCAGACATTTATTTTGCCATGGATATGGTTAGCAGATATCAGAGTAATCCAGGATAGGGACATTGGACTGCGGTAAAGCATATATTGAAGTACCTGAGAAGGACTAGGGATTATATGCTAGTCTAGCAGGCAGACCAATTACTCCTTGTAGGTTATACAGATTCCAACTTCCAATCAGATAGGGATAACAGTAAGTCTACCTCAGGTTTTCTGTTTACTTTGGAAGGTGGAGCCATTGTATGGAGGAGTGTCAAGCAGAAATGCGTGGTGGACTCTACCATGGAAGCTGAGTATGTGGCGGCCTCTGAGACGGCCAAAGAAGTTGTGTGGCTCAGGAACTTCCTGATGGACTTGGATGTGATTCCTGGTTTACCCAGAACTATCATAATTTATTATGATAATAGTTGTGCAGTTGCAAACTCGAAGGAACCACGAGCCCATAAGGCAATTATGGTGGAATGTATACTGAAAGCCTACCTCTTTTTGTATGAACATTTTATTTTGAAATAAGAATCACATGATCATTGTTTGCATTTTATATATTCATTATATATGTGTGCATATTGTCTAATATTTTACATTGTAGATAACATGGTGCTTGGTGTGGCACAGAAGATCATGTTATCAGTCCCATGTAAAATATAAGTAAAGGCTCACAACCAAGATGGTTTTGGACAAACCATTGCCATGGTTGTAGTGTAGCTTGGTATTGTTTTGTCTTGAACATAGAGTTACACTAGTACACTTAGGTGTATTGAGTAGAACCGACATAGAGGTGATTCAATATAGTACTGACTACTTAATTGAATCGGACCTCGGATATTATGTTGTACATGCTCTTAATCTCGATATAATACGGGCACATGTACTTAGTATTTATTTCTTTGATTTACCAGAGGGTGAGATTTATATGGATTAAATCAATATGCCCGGTAAGTTGGGAAATAGTATTATTGACATGGTGTGCCGTTGATTATAGGAGGAAACCGTGTCCTATATATTAGATTGATGATGTCCCCTTGAGGAGCTCATAAGGTTCATCATGTAAACCCAGCTGGTTGACTTAGTCAACATGATGATAAGGTTGAGTGGTACTACTCGAGGATTTAGATGTTGATTAATTGATGGTCAGTAAATCAATTAATTGATGGACATTCGATATCTTAAACACGGAGAGATTAGATGTACAAATAATATATGGAGCCCATATTGATTTATGGGGGTTGGTGAGGTAGTTCAATGATGATCCTCTAGTGGAATGGAACATCATTGATGGATCAAGTTTGTGTGGTTCTGATCCATCGGGTGGCCAAGACCCAACTCCTCCTTATGGTCCCTATCGTAGCCTAATATAATCCTTATGAAGTCTAGATCCAAGAATATAAAACAAAACCTAGAACCAACGGTTGGGATTAAATCCCTAGATCCGATGGTTGGATGAAACCCTAGAACCAACGGGTGGGATTAAATCCCTAGATCCGATGGTTAGGATGAAACCCTAGAATCGATGGTTGGGATTAAATCCCTAGATCCGACGGTTGGGATGAAACCCTAGAATCGACGGTTGGGATGAAACCTTAGATCCGAAGGTTGGGATGAAATCCTAGATTCGACGGTTGGGATTAAACCCTAGATCCGACGGTTGGGATAACACCCTAGATCCGACGGTGGAGATTAAATCCCTAGATCCGACGGTGGAGATTAAAGGAGGCTTAAGCCCTATTCTATAAATAGATGCTTAGGGTTGGGCGGCAATAATGATCAAGGATTTGAATTAGAGAATTAGGGTTTGGCTTTTGGAGAAGTGGGCGGCTAGGGTTTGGAGCAAAAATGGGCGGCAACTTTCTTCTTCCTTCTAGTTGTTGCCGGCGCCCAATTTCCTCCATCAATACTTGGCCGGCGCCCATCATTAAGGCCTTTCTCTTCTTCCTTAGCCGGCGGTTCTCCTTCCATTGGTGGCCGGTGGTCTTCCTCCTTCCTTTCTCCTTGGTGGCCGGCGGCAACTCCTTTACAAGTTGGCCGGCGCATCATACATTGCTCCTTGGCCGGCGGTTGCACCAAATTCCCTAATTTGGTGGCTGGTTCTAGATAGGAAAGGTATTTGTGAGTTCTTCTCTTTGTTCGCAGCGGACAAGGTAGAGAAGAAAGCGATCTAGAAGGCTTCTACTCGTGGAGGATCTTCGTCCACACGTCGTCCACGAGAAGGATAGGACATACGATAGAAGATCGTAAGGTATAAAGTTATTTTAACTTTATTTACAGATCTGAATATATTCTTTAATATTTTGATTATGCATGTGTGTGTATGTAAATATATTGTATAATCATGGACCCCGAAGACAAACACAAAAACCGGCGATCCGTCCGTCGTCTCTTCCGCGGCTAACCAACTAGAAGAGTTGTGTTGCTTGAATAACTAGTTTGTTCAAGCGACCACTCAAGTTGTTAGCACGACCACGAATAGGTTGTATTAAAGAAGCTCATCCCATCCAGATTGATTCTTTCACTAGTGAAAATTTTAATCCGGGGACATGGGAGCCAATGTGCTTCCGAAGCATCTACCTACAAATTAAACACATAGAGCGCAAGTACCACCTGATACGAGATATCGTAAAAGTGGTAGAAGTTGATGTCGCCTAGATTGCATCAAAGGATGACCTAGTAGACCTTTTCACTAAGGCCCTTCTAGCGAGAGCTTTGATAGGCATGTGGAGGGAATGGGAATCAGGTGTATGGCAGTATGAGGACAGCATAGTCTTTTAGCATAAGTGGGAGATTGTTGGGATGTATACTAAAAAGTCTATCTTTTGTATGAACATCTTTATTTTTGAAATAAGAATCACATGATCATTGTTTTCATATTTATGGTTATGCATATTGTCTAATACATTACATTGTAGATAACATGGTGTGTAGTGTCACACGGGAGATCATGTTATCGGTTCCTTATAAAGTATAAGTAAAGGCTCACAACCTAGATGGCTTTGGACAAACTATTGGTATGGTTGTAGTGTGATTTGGTATTGTTTTGTCTTGGCCATAGAATCACACTAGTACACTTTGTGTGTATTGAGCAGGATCGACTTAGAGGTGATTCAATTCATTGCTGACTACAAAATTGAATCGGACCATAGATATTATATTGTACATGCTCTTAATTCTGATATAATAACGGGCACATATACTTAGTATTCATTTCTTTAATTTACCAATGGGCGAGAATTATAAATTAAATCGATAGGCTCAGTAAGTTGAAAAATGATATTATTTATATGGTGTGCCGTTCATTATAGGAGGAAACCGTGTCCTATATATTAGGATGATGATGTCCCCTTGAGGAGCTCATAAGGTTCCTCATGTAAACCCTGCAGGTGGACTTGGTCCGGCATGATGTTAAGGTAGAGTGGTACTACCCATGGAGTTAGATGTTGATTAATTAATTGTCAGTAAATTAATTAATCGACGGACATTCGAGATCTTAAACACGGGGAGAAAAATGTACAAATAATATATGGAGCCCATATTAACTTATGGGGGTTGGTGAGGTAGATCAATGATAATCCTTTAGTGGATTGGATTATCATTAATGGATCGGACTTTATGTGGGCTTGATCCATTGGGTGGCCAAGAACCAACTCCTCCTCATGATCCCTATTGTAGCCTATTAAAACCTCATGAAGCCTAGATCTAATGGTTGAAAACAAAACTCTAGATCCAACGGTGGAGATTAAATCTCTAGAACCGATGGTTGAGATTAAATCTCTAGATCCGACGGTTGAGATTAAATCCTTAGAACCAATGGTGGAGATTAAAACAAGGCTTATCCCTAACCCTATAAATAAGCCTTAAGGGGGTGGGCGGCAACTTGATGGCTTGGAGATTAGGGTTTTGCCTCTCATTAGCTTCGGGTGCAAGGAATCCTAGGAAGGTTAGGATTTAGGTTGGGCGACTAGGGTTTGAGAGGTGGCTTGGGCGACAACAATGGAGAGCTTTCATTCTTCTTCCTAAGGTGATTGCCGGCGCCCATAATTCTTCGCTCTACCTTGGCCGGAGCTCAACCTATTCCTCTTCTTCTCCTTGCCCGGTGGATACAAGAGCTAGGGATTCTTTCCTTGAAGCTTTTGGCCAGCGCCTACACTTCTATCTTCATTTCTTTGGGCCGGCAGCAAGCATCAATCTTGGAGCTTGATGGTTGGTCCTAGATAAGAGAAGAGTTTTATTTTATGATCTTCCTTTGTTCGGAGCGAGCAAGGAAGGAAGATTGGTGATCTAGGAGGATTTGACTTTTGGAAGATCGTCTCCCACACGACGTCCAAAAGGAGGAAGGACATACAATAGAAGATCAAGAGGTATAACAAGAGCTATAATCTTGTTTATTTTGATTAGTGTACTTTTGTATTATGTCTATATTTGTTCTTCAATCATATGTATGTTATATATTCTATTTTGTGGCTAAAATAAATTGGACCCCAAATACAAATGCAAAAACCGACGATCCATACATCGTCTATTCCGCAGCTAATCATAGAATAGAGGTTGGTTGCTTGAACAAGTTTGTTCAAGTGACTACTCTAATTGAATAGCACGACGATGAAACGGTTGCTTGGGTGATCCCTTTTGTCTAGGATTAAATTTTTTTTAATCTGGGGACGTCGAAGGGATCGCCATATACAAGCGACCGAGTTGAAGTCGGAAGCGAAGTTTTCGACCTTCAATCTAGTCAAGGGGGATCAAGCCTTTAGGGGGTGTGTGTCGATCAAGAGATGGTGGATGCAATTTTGATTACAAAGGGGAGAAATAAGGGTTTAGGTACCTTCATTATGGATTGCCTCTCATTTAGTGATATGAGATTTATCACTAGGAAGAGTGAAGGCATTCTAGATATTTTTGGACCAAGGGGGAGAATGTAAGATCTCATGAGAGATGAAACATTGAAAAGCTTGGTAGGCTTTTTGATGTATGCCAAAGGGGAAGAAGTGAGGTTTAATTTAGGTTAAACATAACTATTATTTTGGCATTGTAAGAGTTAAGTTGGGGTTATTATAAGCCTAACATAAAGGTATTGTCAATCATAAAAATGGGAGAGATTGTTAGTGATATAAGCCCAGGTCAATGTTGACTAAACTCGAGTGGGACTCAAGTAGGGTTTTGATGTTTAACAATGGATTGACAATTGTTTTGACCATTGTTTGACAATATATTTTGACCATATGTTGACCATGTGACTAGTGAATGTTGATATATCCAAATTCATATGAGGGAGATTATTTGCCAGAGATTGTAGGAGCAATCAACCTCAGAAGTCTATGTTTGATGGGAAGTCCAAGTTTGGATACTTGAATGGAAAGTCCAAGAATGGTCTTGGCAATGGAAATTCCATGTATGGAGGCTTGGCAATGGGATATTCCAAGAATGGTCTTGGCCACGTAAGTCCAAGTGTGTAGTTTTGGCGGTGAAAGTTCAAGCATTGAGGCTTGGCAATGGGAAAGTCCAAGGATGTGGTTTTGGCATAGTAAACTCCAAGCATGTAGTCTTGGCGGCATAAGTCCAAATAGATCTTGGTAACAAAGTCTAAGAGTGAGGTCTTAGCAGCATAAGCCCAACCATGTAGTCTTTGCAGCATAAAGTCCAAGTTGACCTTAGCAATGAAGTCCAAGGGTGAGGTTTTGACAGCGTCAAGTCCAAGTATGGAGTCTTGGCAGCATAAGTCCAAATTGAACATAGCGAAGGACCCGATTAGCATGACATAGCCAATGGAAGCACTTGAAGGCTAGCGTAAAGGGTGAATGAGTCATTGAGGACCTAGAGGGACACTGGGGCATGAGGGTTATGGAACTGGCTAGAAGGCTTAAATCAAGGCTAAGGGTGGTCGATTAATTATGAAGAGATCATACTTAGATTAAACCTCATTTTTGAGGTTTACGAGTGGATTGAGATTATGGACCAGTCAATTGGCCGAGTGAACAACACTTGGGAGCCTAGTTTTACTAGAGCAGTCGACTAGGATTATGACAAGTCGACTGAGGCTGGACTACTCGACAGTGGCTCTAGTAGTCAACTGCTAGTTGTGGGCAGGTGACTGTCCTATATCAGTCAACTGCTAGAGTTTAGCAGTCGACTAGAATTAAGTGGTCAAGGCACAAAAGGTTTGGTAGTCGATTGCTAGCTTAGAGCAGTTAACTGGTTCCTATAGCAGTTGACTGTTAGGTCAGGGCAGTCAACTGATGGGCATTAATCTAACATGGATTAAGCAATTGTGAGGCAACAGTACAGTGTCCAGTCAACTTCTAGATAGCAGTCGATTGGAAGGTAGAAATCAACCTGAGTAGTAACTTTATAAGGAGCTCGAGAGGGAGAAGATAGATGTCGTATTTTGGTGATCTTGAAGGGGAATTGTTGCTGCGTTCCAAACCTTCCAAGCTTGTCTAAAATAACCAAGTACAAGCAATCAAAAGCACAATCTTGTAAAGTGTTTTCACTTCTAGTTTTCATTTTCTTATTGTATTTGCTTGTAACTTATTGTTGACTATTTTAAACATCTTGTAAGAGGTTTCTCCTTCTCTAGTGTCATACCAAGAAGGAGAAGTTTGTTATTGGTGATGTGCATCACTAGAGCTCACTCTAAAGCTCGACCGTGGAGTAGGAACTAGGGTTCCGAACCACGTTAAATCATTATTGTGTTTATGGTTGTGATTGTCTTGTTGTGCATTTATATTGTTGTATATTCCACTACATATTAACAAGTTTTGTAGATGTGCATGGAATTGATCGAATCAAAGTGTAAAATCGAAAATCGATATTCACCCCCTCTAGTGTGACAAACGATCCCCATCACAAGTCTCCTATGCCATAACAAAATTTTCTCTTGTTGTGTCAAGAGATACTTGAGTGAGGATCTAGGTAGATTTAATGAGTAAATATTTGTTATTCCTAATACCTTTTAACAAAATATTTAAATTTTCAATATGATTAATTAAGCATTCATTTGATTAAAATCCAACTTCATATCCAATACCACACAATTGACTTATACTAAGTAAATTGAAATTAAAATTTTCTATAACACCTTTTGAATTACAAAATTTGATTTTAATTTGATATTACCTGTTTCGATTACCTTAAGTTTTTCGTTGTTTCCAAAAGAAACAAATCCTAGATTCTTGAGTTTTAATTCTGAAAACTTGTGTCGATCTCTAAACATGTGTCTTGAGCAACCACTATCTAGAATCCATTGATCGATTTTAGAGTCCTACATAATTGCGAATTTCTTAAGGTTGTGGTTTAGTTTAATCAGTTCGTTTGAATCTAAGTCATCTCACCCAGTCTATGTTTTTAATACATGATAATATTATGTGTTTGTGAGATGAGTTTTTTATTTTACATGATTAATTTTAATGAAAATTAAAAGTTTTTAAACTTGTGTTAGATTCAATTTTAGTTCTTAGATTAGTCAAATAGATGCTTCCTAAATTAACTTCCAGGTAGTGGTGAGGCCAAGGGCTTCTTGGATATCTGGTGGACCACTTCCTAAGACAAAGTTGATGTAAGAATCAAATGCTTAACTACCTTCGAGCTAAGCTTTGGTCTAACTAGTTTAAGACTTAGTGAGTTAGCTTCGGTTAGCTCCACTCAACTTAGTACATGATGTGTTATTTTCCGCAAGTGCACGGTTGTCGTCAAGTAATAAAAATATCGATCCCACAGGGATTGGAACAATTACCGAATGATCGTGATACCAAGTTATCTAGTAAATCAATGTATGGTTTAAGCTAAGAAACTGAGCAGTCAATAACAACGAATGAGAAGAACGAGCTAAAAGTCGATAGTTGAGGAGAATCTCAGGATATGGGTTTCACCACGTCGATGATTTATAAGGTGATTTGATTCTTTCCTACCCCTATTAGAGTTTGTTTTGATGGAACCTATCCTAAGGTAAATCAACGGCCCCTTTCGAGGTCTACGCTGACTGTACCTATCAAATTCAATTTACCTGTCACGGTGTTCGAGCATAGGGGATCATAATCAGCTAAGGGGACCTGTCACGAGACCCCCGCAAACCTCCCTATTCTTACCTCTGTCACTAGGTAGAAACTGGATTTGATAGATCCATTAAGTCCATAAGAGTTCCTCTAGAGTCAAATTTCCTTTTTTCACGGTAGGTTTGCACACGGACCATAATCACTAAGGGGACCACACGAGACCCCATGAAGCCCTTGTGTAGATACGCTTCCGCTACTTGACAGAGTTTATCCCTAGTTGGTTCGGGGTTTGGGAACTTGGGTTCACTGTTAGGTACTTCCTTAGCTCCTTAGGTTTGTCAATAAGAATCCAACGAAAACCAAATCAACACAAACAATAATTTAAGTAGTATAGATTATATCATCATCGTAAATCGTCAAAGGGCTACTCCCCCATCCTAAGATTACAGGACACTACTCCATAGTCTGACAAGAGTTGCTAGAGAAAGAAAATACAATACTGGATGCCATCTGCGTTCCTCTGCCGACTCCTTCTCTTTTGCTTCCTCTGTTGTCGATCCCTTTGCCGTCTTCTCTCCTCCTTTTTGACCATCCGCCGTCCCCCTTTAGGGTTAGAATATCTTCTCTTTTATAGCCTTGCCTCCTCTTCAATTTAAGGCAATAGATTCCCACGAAGATCCTGATTGCTCGCAAAAGGAAGGTCAAATCAAAGCCAACACGCCCATGCCACATGAGGGCACCTGTGTCGCGGGTTTCCCACAAGGCGTGTTACGGTTTGAACTGGGGCGTGTCGCGGCTGCATAGGGCGTGTTGGCTGCTGGAATCACCGGCACGGGCGTGTTGCTCTTTGAACTCAGGCGTGTTGTTTCCGAGCACGCCTGTGTTGTTTTGATACGCCCTTCTTCTTCGCCCTGTTAACACAAAAACACCCTGACAGCAGTCTCTTCCTCCAAAATATGCTAATCATGATAAAATACATGTGTAGGATATGAAATGAGATAAAATGCACATATATAAAGTAGTGAAAACATAGCATGATTCACCCACATCAAAATCCCCTAGTCTTAAACTTTTGCTTGTCCTCAAGCAAAGACAACTCGAAAGACAACTTATTTGTGGAAATACTAAGCATCATCTAGGGGTATCTGATCGATCTTAATCTTTTCAAATCATTCCTAGTTGCCAAGTTCGAAAGATCCCTATATATAGTGCGTGAAATGGTGGACTAAAGTCATTGGACACCAATCTGGACTTGACATCCCTTCTATCGTAGAATATTCTTATTTCCGGCATAGAGGCACTTACCTGCCTTAATGCATGGATCATTCTTACCTATCATCAAAAGGTCTCAAAGGAGCACTTTCCAAGAAGAGAGAAGGTAAGGAATTATAGAGAGCATTTCCCCAGTAACTAGTTAGTCTCAAAGGGGCACCTTTTAGGTGTTTCCCCAGTAACTACTTGGTCTCAAAGGGGTGCTTGAAAACAATTCCCATACGCCCTTTTTTTTTTTTTTTTCTAGTGAAAGTGTTTCTCCAGTAACCAAGTTGCGCAAGTAAGTCTCCAATGGAAAATCGAGTACTCGTCTGATATGGGGGATTTAAATCTTTTCATTGGATACCTCAGACCTATAGACCGTGTTCGAAGTGAAATAGGGTTCTTATCAAATAGGCAAAAAGGAATTTCATGATCCGACCAATATTCAGTTGTATTACGCTGGATGATATATAAAAAAATTGCACTGTTATGAGATATGAAAAGATGCAAATAAAATAAAATAGCAATAACCAAAAAGATCTAAGTAGAAACGGCATAAGCAGTAAAGGATGTGCATCAAAACTCACAAAATAGTTGAAGGTGGTCAATGGTCATCGCTACTAGCATCCTCCTCTGCCCACCTACGTCGCTGCTCCTGGTAAAACTCCCGGGACTCTTGTCGAAATCTATCATTATCTTCCCTCCGGGCGGACTCAGCAGTGAAAAATTCATCAGCTCTCCTGTAAAAATCAGCTGCCCTATCCAAATGCTGTGTCACCATGCGATGGTGCTCCTCTGTAGCTTGGGCATACCGATCCACACACCAATGTGCGAGGTATGCTCGACCCTAAATGCTTCAATGATGATCGGAATCTCAAAATCAAAAGAAGAGTACCTGCAGAAACATTGTCTGTAGGATACCGTGGGGGTTCAGGAGTCGAATGTGATGGCTCGGGGGCTATGTGAGATGGCTCCCTAGCAGGGGGTGATGGAGCATGGGCAGTGGGGGTAGGAAAGGGTTCCTGAACATCTCTAAAAAGCCAATTGGATGAATTACGTACAGTCATCCGCTCAGGGTTCGGAAGAGGGATTTTAATTCCATTTCTTAACACCAAACGATATCCTCGTCACATGCCTCAATCATCTTCATATTTATACAAGCATCCAAATCCAATCTAGGGCTAGCAATATTCAAGGTCATCCAAATCACATCCTAAGGCTACAGCAATCCTAGTGATAATACCCCCTATGACTATGACTCCGGATGGGCTATTACTAACCTTAACTAAATGCCTAACCATATGGGCTCTTGAATCAATCTTAACTTCATTTAGCATGGCCCATAGAAATTGTAACTCACTCGCCTAGCCACTCTGCACTATCATATCTCCTTGAGATTGTATTAGCCATGAATCTAAGGAGATAACGGAAAGTAGGATTAGGGATGTTAAATGATTTAGATCTAGATGCATCGTAAGGGCAAGGGTCATCAGAAATTAATCTCCAAAATTGATGATCAATAAAATGTCTATGAATTTGCCTCTCCCCTCCGCTAGGAAAATCAAATATCATATTAAAATCACTAGAAAGGGTAAATTCATGGTTCATTAATCTAAATTTTATTTTTCCTTCCTCACAATCTTTTCCTTGCAGTATTTCAGCGGACAGGGAGCTAAGGAATTCAAGAGTGATACTAGGGTAAGTAAGGTGATGGTGTGTGATAAACTCATTCACCTATCCTATTTGTTAACCAAGTTATGTCATCTCTTAACCCTAAGGTGGTCAACGTGTAGAAGTCTATAGTTCTCGTAGATACTAACTTCCTCTTTTCAAGCTTACTGAATTTAGTCTTCATAATATCATCCCTAAAAACAATTCCATAAGGATGGCTAGAGGTCGGAGGAGGTTCGTTACCCAAATCCTGAGCTTTTCTTTTCCCCTTGTCCTTTGCCGTAGAGGAAGAAGCTCCTCCTCTTGTCTTCACTCGCTTGCTCATGGCGTTGGAATTGGAGAGACAGCAGGTTTGCTCCTCGCCTGCTTGAGAGGGAGACCGGCGGCGGCTGCTTCAACCTTGTATCGCGAGTGGAAGATTAGGGCGTGCTCGGGCTGGTTTTAGAGGGTTATCCGCAGCATAGGCGTGTCGGGCTTGTTCTTACGCAAATACCCGACCCGTTTAGGTGCGACATGGGCGTGTTCCGTCCCTCCCTAGGCGTGTCGCAGTCCGGCCCAGGCGTGCCTAGGTTGAGAAGTGTGCGACACGGGCGTGCTAGTCAGCACGCCCTGCCTATGTTGTCTTCGGGTACCAACAACACGCCTGTGTCATTCGGCACAGGCGGGTCGTGTCAACTTGGCACGCAGTGGCACGCATCCTGAAAACCTGAAAAAAATAAATAAATAAAAATAAAAATAGAATAAAGAATAAAATAAAATAAAATAAAATGAAAATAGCATGGGTTGCCTCCCAAGAAGCGCTTGTTTAAGGTCGTTAGCTTGACCCCTCAGTTACTCCTTAGTTTTGGGGATATGGCTTGAGTATGCTCTGCCTCTCCTCATCTCCAATCAGCTCAACAGAATTATTTGCGAAGTATCTCTTAAGTCTTTGACCATTTACTTTGAAAATTCCGGTAGACTCACTAGATATATCAATAGCTCCATGAGGATAAACCTTTTCAATTCGATATGGCCCCGACCATCTGGATTTCAGCTTCCCGGGAAAGAGTTTCAATCTGGAGTTGAATAGTAATACCAAGTCTCCTTGATGGAATTCTCTGCACATGATATTCTTGTCATGCCACCTCTTCGTTTTCTCCTTATAAGACCTCGCATGTTCATAAGCATCAAGGCGTAGTTCTTCAAGTTCGTTTAGTCAGCTTTTTTCTCTCCGGCTTTCTTCAAGTCAAAATTAAGCCATTTAATTGCCCAATATGCCCTATGCTCTATTTCAACGAAGATGACATGGTTTTCCATAAACTAATCGAACGAGTCATTCCAATGGGTGTCTTATAGGCATTCGATAGGCCCATAGAGCATCATCAAGTCTTAAAGACCAATCCTTCCTTGATCTTGATCTTGTTTTTTCCAAGATAGTCTTGATCTCCTATTCAAACTTCTACTTGCCCACTCGTTTGTGGATGATATGGTGAGGCTAGTTTATGGGTTACTCCATACTTCTTGAGAAGACTTTCAAATTGTCTTTCGATAAAGTGTGAGCCTCCATCACTTATTATCGCTTCCTTGTATTCCAAATCTTGGAAATATTATACTCTTAAAGAGCTTAATGACTATTTTGCATCACAAGAGGGGGATGGTAGAGCCTCAACCCATTTAGACACATAGTCCGCTACAGATATAGGTGTTTTTATAGGAAGTAGGAAGGGTCCCATATAGTCAATTCCCATACGAACAATTCGACTTCCAATATCGAATTTTGAGGCATCTCATGTCTCCTTGATATGTTCCCGGTCCTTTGACAGTCACAAGTCGTCACATAATTCGAGTCTCTAAAATGTGAGGCCAATAAAATCCCGCTTGCAAAACCTTTGCGGCAGCCTTATGCTGTGCTCGCATGACCTCCATATGCAAAAGAATGACAAGTGGTACAATATATCCTCAATCTCTTCTTACGATACGATCTTCGATATATAGCATCCGCCCTTGCTTGAAAAGGAATGGTTCGTCCCACACATAATGCTTTACATCCGAAAGAAACTTCTTCCTCGATGATAACTCATGTTAGAAGGTATTATCCAAGCTAGGTAGTTGGCAAAATCAAGATACCACGGTGCCTTGATTGTTCGAACTGCTAGTAGCTGCTCATCCGGAAAGAAATCGTTTATAGCAAGATCGTCGGCTCTTCCCGCATTTGGTTCTAGATGAAGCCTCGATAGATGGTCTGCAACTACGTTCTCCGTTCCTTGCTTGTCTCGAATTTCTAAGTCAAACTCTTGTAGGAGAAGTATCCACCGGATCAGTCTTGGCTTAGATTCTTTTTTACTCAGCAAGTATCTTATGGTCGCATGATCCGTATAAACTATCACCTTGGTCCCTATGATATAAGATCGAACTTGTCAAAGCAAATACTATAGCCAAGAGTTCCTTCTCTGTGGTAGCATAATTCATTTGTGCTTCATCCAATGTCTTACTAGCGTAGTAGATTGCATACACCTTGCGATCCTTTCTTTGTCCTAACATCGCGCCAAGAAAATCACTTGCATCACACATAATTTCAAAGGAGACTCAATCTGGAGGTTGCATTATTAGGGGCGGTTGTTAATGCTTCCTTTAACTGGAAAATGCATCAAGACAAGGGTTATCAAAGTGAAACACAACATCTTTAGCAAGCAAATTAGTTAATGGCCTTGAAATTTTGAGAAGTCCTTGATGAACCGCTTCGGTAGAACTCGCATGTCCTAAGAAACTACGCACTCCTTGACATCACTGGAGGTGGCAACCTCTTGATCACTTCGCTTAGCAATATCCACCTCGATACCACGGTGTGAAATTAGGTGTCCAAGTACTATGCCTTCTCGCACCATGAAGTGACACTTCTCCCAATTAAGCATTAAATTCATTTCCTCGCATCTCTGTAATACCTTGACCAAATTAGATAAACATATATCAAAATAGGAACAATATAACGAAAAATCATCCATGAATACTTCCATTATATTCTCGATCATATCGTAAAAATTGAAGTCATACACCTCTCAAAAGTGGCGGTGCATTGCATAACCCAAAAGGCATTCTCCTGAAGGCAAAGGTACCATAGGGGCAGGTGAAAGTTGTTTTCTCTTGGTCATTAGGAGAGATAGGGATTTGATAGAAACCTGAGTATCCATCTAAGTAACAGAAATGCGAGTGTTTTGCTAACTGCCTAACATTTGGTCAATAAATGGGATGGGAAAATGGTCCTTTCTAGTCTCCTTATTCAATTTTCTATAATCAATACACATTCTCCATCCCAAATCTAGTGGGGATTAACTCATTCGTAGCATTCCTTATTACCGTTATCCCCTTTCTTTGGCACAACATGGACAGACTTACCCATTCGCTATCGGATATTGGATAGATAATTCCTGCATCTAGCAATTTCATAACCTCTTTCTTGACTATCTCTTTCATAGCTGGGTTCAATCTTCTTTGATGCTCTATAGAGGTTTTAAAATTGTCTTCTAATAAAATCCTGTGCATGCAAACCGATGGACTAATTCCTTTAATGTCATCAATCTTGTATCCAATGACATTCTTATATATTTTCAATACCTCAATCAGTTTTTCAGTCTCTGCATTACTCAGATTAGCATTAATGATCACAGGGTAAGTAGAATTTTTCGCCAAGAAACTCGACTGAGTGTCGATGGAAGAGGCTTAAGTTCTACGTGGCGTGAGATCGAATCGAAATCTCCAGTTCTTTATCTTCAAAATCCTCCGAGCTTATTAAGATGAGTTTGTTCTGGTGCTCCTTTTAGTGCTGTTGACTGGAAACTGTCAATCCTACAACAAACATCAAAAACAGAGGGTTGTTTAACAGCTTTTGAAAGATCAAATTCAATTTTTTCGTTTCCAAATGCAAGTGAAAGTTTGTGGTTTTTGACATCTATCATTGCTCCTGCAGTAGCCAAGAAAGGTCTCCCCAAAATAAGTGGGATACATGGGTCTTCATCCATGTCTAGTACTACAAAATCTGCTGGAACAATAAAATTTCCCACCTGTACTGGTACATCTTCTAAGATTCCCAAAGGATATCTAATGGAACGATCGGCTAACTGCAAAGCCATAGTAGTTAGTTTCATTTCTCCCAAATCCAATTTCTTGCATATGGAAAGAGGTATCAAATTTACACTGGCGCCCAAATCGCAAAAAGCCTTATCAAAATTTGAGTCATTGATTATGCAAGGTATAGAAAAGCTACCTGGATCATTTAGTTTGGGAGGTACCATGTTCTTAATTAAGGCACTGCACTCCTCAGTAAGAGCCACTGTTACATGCTCTCGACTTTTCTTTTATTGGTTAAGATGTCCTTCAAGAACTTAGAGTACGTAGGCATTTGTTGAAGAGCTTCTGTAAAAGGTATATTGATATACAACTTCCTAATTACCTCAAGGAACTTACCAAATTGTTCATCCAATTTTTCCTTAATCAGTCTTTGAGGAACGGATAGGGGCTTATATGCTCTTGGTTCCTTATTCGACATACCTGTGTCGTTTGGCACAGGCTGGGCGTGTTGGCTGCTGGATTGACCCGGCACGGGTGTGTCACCGACACGCCAGTGGGCCTCAGGCGTGTTGCTCAACACGCCATGGGTCAGGGAGTGTATGTTCAACACAGGCGTGCTGCTGTCATCTTCAAACTCCTACACGCTCGTGTCAGAGGCTGCTTTTTTATCTATGTCTCCTTATAAAATCCTTCCATTTCTCGACTTATAGAATTACAATGCTCTACTGGGTTTACTTCAATTTCGAAATCACGGCGTCCTTGATCTTGGTGGGCAATTTGGGAAATTTGATTTTCCAGCATTCTTGTGTGATTAGTCAAATTATCAACCTTGCTTCCCAACTGCTTGATTGCCTCGGTATTATTTTGATGTTGCCTATTTGATTCTACAACATGCTGCCGAAATTCATCATTTATCTTCCCCTGACATGTGATAAAATTTTCCATCATCTTTTCTAAGCTCGACTTGGGTCCTGGCTGAAATCCCGAAGGTGCTCCAAAGTTGTTCTGTCCAGAAGAATTTTGATGGGCTCTATACGAAAAGTTGGGATGATTTCTCCAACCGGGATTGTACGTGTTTGAGTAAGGGTTGCCACCATTAGGCTTCTGATTAAAATTATTCAATGCATCAACTTGCTCAATCCCAGCTTCCGATGATGGTGCGTGTAGGATTTGACAGTTCATCGCTACGTGTCCTGTTACACCACAGATCTCGCAAGTGACATTAGATGAGTTTACGGCTGATACATTAAAATGTTCGAGCTTTTGAGTTAATGCATCGACTTTTGCACTGAGTAGATCAATGGTACTTACCTCAAACTTACCTGGCATTTTAGTTTGATATCCTCGCTCAGAGCCCATTGGTGAGAATTCATTGCCACATTCTCGATGATCTCAAAAGCTTCATCCAATGTTTTGTTCATAAGAGCTCCTCCTGCAGCAGAATCAAGAGAAACCTTAGTAGCATACGAGATTCCATTGTAGAAAGTATGAACAATGAGCCACTTCTCCAGCCCATGATGAGGGCATTCTTTGTAGTAATCCCTTAAATCTGGTCCCAGCTTCAAATAATGTTTCTCCATCCTTTTGTGCAAAATTAGTGATTTGATGGCGAAGACTTGCGCTTTTGGGTGGAAAGTACTTGTCTAAAAATCTTTGCTCCAGCTTGATCGGTAGTTATACAATCTGGAAGAGAGTGTAGGCAAGCTCTGCTTTGTCCAGAATGAGAAAGGAAACAAGCGCAATCTAATAGCATCTCAGGCTCCATTCAGCCAAAGTCTCGCAAAATTCCAAAAATACTTCCAAGTGCAGATTTGGATCTTGATGAGGTGCTCCTCGAATTGATGTTTGTTGGACCATAGATAGTAGCGCCGGTTTTAATTAAATTGTTTGCTTCAATAGGGGTCTTCTAATACTCGATCTCAATCCCTTGTACTAGGTGCATAATCCCTTAAAGGTTTATTTTCATTCAGTCACCATGTCGAGGTCGATTGTTTTCCGAGGTTGCGAATCGTTTTCTAGCAAGGAAAGTTCTCTCTATCTCGTGATCAATATCGAGAATTTCCTATTAAGTCTGTGCATGCAACAACAAGAGAGGCTCCCAAAACAAGAATTCGAATAGATACAAAAGAAAAATAGGAACAATCAATATTGAACAAGAATTGAGTAAATCTAGATTAACTAAATCACGCTCAATTCAATATTGAGTGCCAATCCCCAACAGCGGCGCCAAAACTTGATGTGTTATTTTCCGCAAGTGCACGGTTGTCGTCAAGTAATAAAAATATCGATCCACGATTGGAACAATTACCGAATGATCGTGATACCAAGTTATCTAGTAAATCAATGTATGGTTTAAGCTAAGAAACTGAGCAGTCAATAACAACGAATGAGAAGAACGAGCTAAAAGTCGATAGTTGAGGAGAATCTCAGGATATGGGTTTCACCACGATGATTTATAAGGTGATTTGATTCTTTCCTACCCCTATTAGAGTTTGTTTTGATGGAACCTATCCTAAGGTAAATCAACGCCCCTTTAGAGGTCTACTGAACCTATCAAATTCAATTTACATCACGGTGTTCGAGCATAGGGATCATAATCGCCTAAGGGGACTGTCACGAGACCCCCCAAACCTCCTATTCTTACCTCTGTCACTAGGTAGAAACTGGATTTGATAGATCCATTAAGTCCATAAGAGTTCCTCTAGAGTCAAATTTCCTTTTCACGGTAGGTTTGCACACGGACCATAATCACTAAGGGGACTGTCACGAGACCCCCGCAAGCCCTCGTGAGATACGCTACCGCTACTTGACAGAGTTTATCCCTAGTTGGTTCGGGGTTTGGGAACTTGGGTTCACTGTTAGGTACTTCCCCTTAGCTCCTTAGGTTTGTCAATAAGAATCCAAACCAAATCAACACAAACAATAATTTAAGTAGTATAGATTATATCATCATCGTAAATCGTCAAAGGGCTACTCCCCCATCCTAATAATACAGGACACTACTCCAAAGTCTCACAACAGTTGCTAGAGAAAGAAAATAATACATCGATGCCATCTGCGTTCCTCTCACGACTCCTTCTCTTTTGCTTCCTCTGTTGTCGATCCTTTGCCGTCTTCTCTCCTCCTTTTTGACCATCCGCCGTCCCCCTTTAGGGTTAGAATATCTTCTCTTTTATAGCCTTGCCTCCTCTTCAATTTAAGGCAATAGATTCCCACGAAGATCCTGATTGCTCGCAGAAAAGGAAGGCTGAAATCAGGCCAACACGCCCATGCCACATGAGGGCACCGGCGTGTCGCGGGTTTCCCACAAGGCGTGTTACGGTTTGAATCAAGCGTGTCGCGGCGATAGGCGTGTTGGTCGGAATCACCGCGACGGTGTGTTGAACTCAGCGTGTGTTGTTTCCGAGCACGCCTGTGTTGTTTTGATACGCCCTTCTTCTTCGCCCTGTTAACACAAAAACACCCTGACAGCAGTCTCTTCCTCCAAAATATGCTAATCATGATAAAATACATGTCTAGGATATGAAATGAGATAAAATGCACATATATAAAGTAGTGAAAACATAGCATGATTCACCCACATCAGTACACTAGGTAGGACGCGCCACATCTAGCCTAGACATGCATTTTGAAGGGCTTCCCTAACTTACTATATTGTTCAAATTTTAACTACTTTCCTTTTTATCTAGGTCATTCCAAATTAAGCAATTAATGAACTAAACATACTAGTTACTTATCTAATTAAAGAAACAAACAAGTTATTGGCTCCCCCTAAGTGATAGCTTAGTTGAGTCATGTTCACTAAGTGAATTTGACCCTTAGGGATCAAAAATTGGTTTGGTCCAACTTGATTAACTAAACAAGACTTAGGGACCCATTTTTGGATATGACTGTTAGCGTTTCGACTAAGTAAGGATAAATATGACTTATTGGTTGACTTGGCTTTGTATCCGAGTCCGGACTTGTTATACACGACTCTTTGGGACCTATGCATCATGTTTAGATACTATGAAACTGAAGTGAACCTTTCCAACATTCCTTTGAAATCTTCTACTTGACTTTTCAAGTTAGAGTTATCTTCCTCAAGCTTTGCAACTTGAGTTGAGTCTCTATCCTGAAATTCACAAGTTGAAGACTTCCAGTTGACTTGCTCTTTAAGTACTTGGACTTCCTTAATTAGCATTTCAACTCGATCCTCGGATATAACCAATTTCCCACTTAAGCATGCAATTATTTTATACATTCTATCTTCTAAGGGAGGTGTTACCTCATTTTAACCTTCGGAAATGGATGCGGATCCGTGGCTAGTGTCAGATCGGACTCAGACTCAAACTCGAAGCTTGATTCGGCTCCGGACTCATCGGATGCCACGAATTCTATGAAGCTCTTCTTTGGTTCTTCCACGTTCTGATGATGACAAATCCCAAGTTGCTTTTAGTGCCTTCTTTTTATTTTCCTTCTTTGACTTCCCTTCCTTTTTTAGATATGTCCACTCGGACTTGTAGTGACCTTTTCTGCTACATTCGTAGCATGTGACTTCGGATCTCAGTCGGGTCGGCTGATTCTCTACCACCTTTTTAGCTTCCCTCTTTGTAAATTTTTTATTTTTATTTAATAATTTTCTTACCATATTTACCATCTCCATTTCTCCATTTGATTCTGACTCTGATTCTTCTTCGGGCTCTTGTTTGGCCTTGGATTTCTTTACTTATTTGATTTTATTTTAACCTGTAATTAATGCTACACCATTCTTGGCTTTACCTGAGTTAGCTTGTTCGTACATTTCAAGTTCACAAAGGATTTTGTATAATCTAATTAAGGAAAGATCCCAAGATACTTTATAAGCATCAACTATCGATACCCATATAGTATTATGGGGAAAAGACTTTAGTATATACGAGATTATATCGCAATTTTCTACTTGGTGACCTATAAGATGAAGGCCATTTAATATATCTTTGATCCTAGTGATCAATTAACAAGCATTTTCACCATATAATATTTTACAATTAAAAAGTTTGTTTAATAGCATGTCCCTTTTGTAATTTTCATGTCACTAGATCCTTCATGCAGATCTATTAACTTTTCCCATAACTCTTTATCATTTTAAAATGGCTTGACTCTATTAAGCTCTTCTTTTGTAAGTCTGCATTGCAAGGTGTTCTAGGCCTTATAATCGACTTGAGCTTTTCTCCTAGTTTCTATGGTCCATTTCTTCAGATCTAATAACACTCCAGACTAATCGACCGGAGAAATATAACCTTTCCTAATGCTAAACCATACATCAAGATCAGTCTTAAGGAAGCACTCCATCTGCCTCTTCGAATAACAAAAGTCCTCTTCATTAAAGAGAGGAGGGTGGACGATGATAGCTTGATGCGACATTTAGAAATTTACTAGAAACTTAAAAATTGTAGATTTAAACTAAGGAATTAAAAAATTTGGAGGAAATGTAAACTATTGAAAGAAATTATACTAATACAAGATTATAATTCAAATGACAATTTAAAAGAAAATTTTCTAGCTCACTTTGGTGGTTGCACTAAAATCGAAGCCCCCCCCGACACTCTTATTCCAATTGTAGAATTAAAAATCCCAAGAGAGAGGGGGTGAATCTTAGTGTTGTAAAAAATTTCTTTACTTTTAAAAAAACTTTTCTTATCTTTTAAAAGACTAGAGTAATGCAGCAAGTAAAACAAGTGAGAAAGCATTTTTGCTTGGTTCACAATCAGAGTCGAATTGCTATTCCAAGGCTCGTAACTCTCCAAGAGTTACCTTGTTGGGAAATCCACTAAGATCCCTCTGATTCAAGAACTCACGACCTTGAAAGAGTTCACTTTTACATGAATGATGGGCAAGATAACACACTACCTTGCAATAAAGCTCGAAGTGTCGGGATATTGCAATAAAGCTCTTATGGATAGCAAATGGAGTAGCAACACTTGGATAAAAAGTAGCAAAAGTTTTTTTCAGAGTTGGCTCTCCATTTATTTTATAAATTTTCTCCTGGCACCTTAAACATTTCCCACTCGCCTGCACATCAACCCGTCGATAAGAAATTCTGGCCTTCCTAGGCACCTGGACCCGGTGCAGTTGACTCTAGGACAGTTTGATCCACTCTATTGCTATTTCAAAATTTTCCTATTCTAATTGCCTGGACCTGGTCCAGTTGACTAGGTTTGAGGCGCTTGGACCTGTCTAGTCGCCTGGAGACCTGCAACACAAAGTTAGCACAAGTAGAGTATAAAATGAATTGGCAGTAGTAGTACTGCTCGATCTCGACTTCTGAGTCCAACTCGAACCATCCATTGGATCGATGCTTACCTTGTCCTCAATTGAAGACTCGGTCTCACCTCCCAGTCGCCTCCACATCAACTCTTCGATATGGAATTATAGCCTTCCCTGGTGCCTAGACTCGTTCCAGTGACTCCATGCTAGTTTGATCTACTCCACTACTATTTTAAAATTTTCCTATCCCAATCACCTAGACTTCGTCAAGTCAACTAGGTCTAAGGTGCCTTGACCCTGTCTAGTAGCCTGGAGACCTACAACACAAAGTTAGCACAAGTAGAGTATAAAATGAATTGGCTTTAGTAATACTACACGATATTGACTTCTGAGTCCAACTCAGACAATCCATCGGATTGACGCTTACCTTGTCCTCAATCGAGGACTCAATCTCACCTCTCCAATAGAGAGCTTACCTACCAGTTGTCTTATCTTGCTGACCCAATTAGACTTACCATGCTTGACGTCTGATCTGACCACCAAAACTTCATGCTTGTTGTCCGGTCTTCCTGACCCACTAGTCTTCTGCAAGATGTCCAATCCACTCAACCCATTTAGACTTCCTGCCCGATGTTTGGTCATCGCGATCCATCAAGACTTTTTTCCTAGTATCATATCAACATGACATACTTGGACTTTCCTATTAAGCCTGCATACTTAACACATAAATCAGATCATAAGTAATTCTTAACATTATACCATAATACTTACATCAATACAGGAGTGGTGCTCTCTGCACCAACAAAGGCATTATCATGAACCCTATAATCTTCTGAGAGAAGCTAACTTGGGTCTTATGTTGTAGTTAGATGATGGATGATGCAAGTTGACTCATCTGCCTCTCCAAGTTTTGTATTAGTGCATTAGTGCTTTGTTGTTGCTTGTAACTATGGGTCATTTTTTTGTTGTTGTTGAAATGACATCTACTAGATAAGCTCCATGAGATCATACATTGATGTTTCTGGTTAGATGAGGGTGGGAGCTTATCTCGACTACTAGAATTGTTGTGGTCTATTAAACATCAGGTTGTTATGGAACCCATGTAGCCTCAGAAATTCTAGTTGGGGTTGATAAAATTTTTGTGGTGCATTCTCATACATCAAATTTGGATGATCTCTAGACCCCAAATTATTGGTATTAAACGTAGGATCATATCTACTCTGTTGCTATGACTAGTATTACTAGGGCTTGGTTGGGAATATATTTTTTTCTACCACTTGATTAGCAAAGGTCAGACCTTCAACTTATTGCAGGGATGGAAAAATATTAGTAGGATGAAATAAACTAGCCCATATCCCATAAGTTCTTACAACTTGCACTGACTATAATGTGGGTCGTTGAGACTAATTTAAGGTCATCTATCTAATAAGAGAGGCTACCTCATCCAACCTACTCTCCATTTGATATTGCTCAGGAATCGGTGATGGATCTTATTAATGCCTTTTTGTAGCTATTGGTCTTGTCCCAAAATGCTGAGAATTTGCAACCATGATCTCTATGAGTTCTCTAGCATGAGGAGGAGTCTTATTCACTATGGGCCCTCCACTAGCTATATCCAACATACTTTTGTCCATGGGAAGTAATTGCTCATAGAAGTACTGAATGGGTTGTTGATCGTTGATTTGATACTGAGGAAAACTAGCATAGAGTCTTTTAAATCTCTCTCAATACTCGTGTAGAGTCTCTCCTATCAATTATTGCACACCATAAATACTCTTCCGAATGGAGGCGGGTTCTAGATGCAGGAAATAACTTTTCCAAGAAGGTGATCCACATTTCTATCCAACATGTGATAATGTCATGAGGAAGATAATAAAGTCAATCCTTCACCAAGTCTAATAAAGGGAATGGAAATACTCTAAATATATTTGTTGGAATGTATACTGAAAGCCTAGCTCTTTTTGTATGAACATTTTATTTTGAAATAAGAATCACATGATCATTGTTTGCACTTTATATATTTATTATATGTGTGCATATTGTCTAATATTTTACATTGTAGATAACATGGTGCTTGGTGTGGCACAGAAGATCATATTATCAGTTCCTTGTAAAATATAAGTAGAGGCTCACAACCAAGATGGTTTTGGACAAACTATTGTCATGGTTGTAGTGTAGCTTGGTATTATTTTGTCTTGAACATGGAGTTACACTGGTACACTTAGGTGTATTGAGCAGGACCGACATAGAGGTGATTCAATTGAGTACTGACTACATAATTGAATCAGACCTCGGATATTATGTTGTACATGCTCTTAATCCCGATATAATAATGGGCACATGTACTTAGTATTTATTTCTTTGATTTACCAGTGGGTGAGATTTAGATGGATTAAATCAATATGCCCGGTAAGTTGGGAAATAATATTATTTACATGGTGTGCCATTGATTATAGGAGGAAACCGTGTCCTATATATTAGGTTGATGATGTCCCCTTAAGGAGCTCATAAAGTTCATCACGTAAACCCAGCTGGTTGACTTAGTCAACGTGATGATAAGGTTGAGTGGTACTACTCGAGGAATTAGATATTAATTAATTGATGGTCAGTAAATCAATTAATTGACGGACATTCGATATCTTAAACACGGGGAGATTAATGTACAAATAATATATGGAGCCCATATTGATTTATGGGGGTTGGTGAGGTAGTTCAATGATGATCCTCTAGTGGAATGGAACATCATTGACGGATCAAGTTTGTGTGGTTCCGATCCATCGGGTGGCCAAGACCCAACTCCTCCTTATGGTCCCTATCATAGCCTAATATAATCCTTATGAAGTCTAGATCCAAGAATGTAAAACAAAACCTAGAACCAACGGTTGGGATTAAATCCTTAGATCCGATGGTTGGATGAAACCCTAGAACCAACGGTTGGGATTAAATCCCTAGATCCGATGGTTAGGATGAAACCCTAGAATCGACGGTTGGGATTAAATCCCTAGATCCGACGGTTAGGATGAAACCCTAGAACCGATGGTTGGGATGAAACCTTAGATCCGAAGGTTGGGATGAAATCCTAGATCTGATGGTTGGGATTAAACCCTAGATCCGACGGTTGGGATAAAACCCTAGATCTGACGGTGGAGATTAAATCCCTAGATCCGACGGTGGAGATTAAAGGAGGCTTAAGCCCTATTCTATAAATAGATGCTTAGGGTTGGGCGGCAAGAATGATCAAGGATTTGAATTAGAGAATTAGGGTTTGGCTCTTAGAAGTGGGCGGCTAGGGTTTGGAGCAAAAGTGGGCGGCAACCTTCATCTTCCTTCTAGTTGTTGTCGGCGCCCAACTTCCTCCATCAATACTTGGCCGGCGCCCATCCTTAAGGTCTTTCTCTTCTTCCTTAGCTGGCGGTTCTCCTTCAATTGGTGGCCGGTGGTCTTCCTCCTTCTTTTCTCCTTGGTGGCCGGCGGCAATTCCTTTACAAGTTGGCCGGCGCATCATCCATTGCTCCTTGGCCGGCGGTTGCACCAAATTCCCTAATTTGGTGGCCGGTTCTAGATAGGAAAGGTATTTGTGAGTTCTTCTTTTTGTTCACAGCGGACAAGGTAGAGAAGAAAGCGATCTAGAAGGCTTCTACTCGTGGAGGATCTTCGTCCACACGTCGTCCACGAGAAGGATAGGACATACGATAGAAGATCGTAAGGTATAAAGTTATTTTAACTTTATTTACAGATCTGAATATATTCTTTAATATTTTGATTATGCATGTGTGTGTATGAATATATATTGTATAATCATGGACCCCGAAGACAAACACAAAAACCGGCGATCCGTCCGTTGTCTCTTCCGCGGCTAACCAACTAGAAGAGTTGTGTTGCTTGAATAACTAGTTTGTTCAAGAGACCACTCAAGTTGTTAGCACGACGACGAATAGGTTGTGCTAAAGAAGCTCATCCCATCCGGATTGATTCTTTCATTTGTGAAAAATTTAATCCGGGGACATGGGAGCCAATGAGCCTCCGAAGCATCCACCTGCAATATTGTCCTCCTTTGATATACCTTGTGACTTCATTGTTGAGCATACCTCATGAAATCATTGCAAGTTCCTATTTGTATCCTCGCCAACAATACGATAGAATTTCCAAAGAAAATGTATGATTCTAGATCTTAGTTTAAAATCCACCTCCAACTCGATGTAGGGAATACCCAGATAGTGACATTCACAATATCGTTGGCGAATACTTCGCACAAGTGCAGTGGAAATAAAAATATAAACCGGATCCCTCTAGAGATCCATGCAAAAAATATAAATCATTTCGATTATCCTTCTATGTCTAGATCTTATCAAGAGGAAGAAGTATACCTTCAATGCGAGTCCTTCGCAATCTCGCTAATCCAAGCACTCCTGGATCTCAATACGGTAAGGACAACTGTATCTCCATGGTATCCACACTGACATTCAGCAGTTTTGGGGTCACATTGTGCTAGCAACCCTAGAAAAACACCAAGAGCACTTGGAGGAAAGAAGGAGAAGAAGGAGAAGGTTTCCTTGGCTTAGACGCCCAAAAGCATCAAGCACCACTTGCTTACACGTTCAAGAAAAACTCTCCAAGCCCATCATGTTGAAAGCATATCAAGCCTCTTAGTCTTCACGTTGAAAACCTTATTAAGCCACCAAGCCATCAACTCCCTTATCTCCTAATGAATACCAAGACCCTTAGTATTCTCTCTCATCAATGCATGAAAAACCTCTCATCTCCTCATCATGAATACCAAGACCCTTGGTATTCTCTTGCAATTAATTGCATGATGATAGATGCCCCTTGGATTTTTTGCATGATGAATTATCTTCTATTATTTAACTTGAGTCTAACTCAAGTTTAACCAGCTTGAGTCTAACTCAAATCTTGGCCATTTTCTCAATTGTTCTTTTAGTCAACTAAAAGAAATCATCTCCAAAATAGAATGACATTTGTGTGTGACCCAATAGGCTCTTGTAACATTGGCAATGTGTCTAAAACCCCCTTTTTGTTGCATAAGCAATGAGTGACATCTAGCAATACATCATTGCAACCCAAGTTACAAGAAAATTGAGATACAACAACATTTCCGTGACTATTATCATGTACGACGGTGTCCTTCTTCCTTGATATCTTAGATCGATCAATGAGGCATAGATCGTGTCATCCCCTTATTGATCTTTGCGTTTCTTGAACCCCAAGTAGACTCACTCAAACAAATGAGCTCAATATCTCATATTGACTCATTTGAGCATGGTCATGCATTTCGTGGTCATACTTTATCAAGAGGCCAAAAATATCACTCCCGTCATATGGGAGGGATAGATCTCATCTACATCACTCACATCCCTCCGCATAATTCGTTACATACCCAATAATCGCCGTTATAGTGCACCTTGTTACGGGTGACATAAGACGATACCAAAGTACATAACTCCTTATATAGGGAATCGTAGTGACTTCAGGTCTAAGGACTATTCATACCAATAGTCACATGAGAAAGTATATGACACTCATATAACAATCCATTACACTTTCTCATGGCAGGTCAATTCAGTACATATATTCTCCAATATATATACTCATGTGTCAATGTGATGACTTGTGAGATCAAGTCATCCATTGACCTACAGGCTAGTCTCAATGTATCAATATATCCCTTTGTTTATTAATACAATACTTGACTAGGAATGTTTAAGTATAGTATTCTCTACAACTTCTCATAATTAATTCTACCAATTGATATACTGTATATATTAGAACCTACTATTCAAGGGCATTATTATATTTATTTGGTTGGTACATGCATAAAGTAAATATAATAATCAATCTTTACCTTTTATTAATGAAATATGATACATATGATCTCTAATCAATCGTCTCATGATTGGCACAAAGGGCTGACACTAACACTCGGGATACTGAATACATAGAGGTTGATATGTCACATCTTGTGCTATAAGTTCCTTGAGGATTCTATTGTTATTGTTGATTGTCATGTCACTCACATCATCGAAGAACTATAGAAAAATTGCTAAACAAATTCCTTTAAGCTCCTTGGTCATGCACTATACACTAAATAAACAAGATCAAAAAGAAGAATGAACAGAAACAAAGAAGACAAACACTTTGATATGAGAGAGTTAAATCTCCCTAATAATTTTAGAATTTTTTTCTAACCACCACACGGGTAAAAATAAGTAAAAATACAACCAAAAAATGAAATGATTTAAAAAAATAAATAAAAAAAACTGGTCTAAATGAAGGAATTTTGGCGAAAAAGTGATATCCACATCCATTTTCTTCAACCTATAAAGTTTCAAGATAAACAGATATACTAACAACTTTTCTAGCAAAAAAAATAACACAAAAATTAAACTTTAAATGATGATCCAAAGACTATCAGGCACCAATATATTCCCCAGCATTGATGCCAAAATTTGATAGGTAACCTTTATTTCGCACTACAATTATCAATTTAATTACCGAATCCCTCTAAGCTAGTATAGCATAGGGAATGACCCAGATCGTCTATAAAAGAATACAATGATGGATGCTAATTTTTAGACAACATTTTTCATAATGGGGGTTGGATTTTAGACTACACTAAATTAATTCATGCAATGTAAATGCAACTGATGGGAAGTAAGCATTTTACTACAAGAAAGATAAGAAAAACAAAACACAACTAACAAACAACCAAATTAATAGAAAATTCTGTCTTGACTAACTAACAACACAAAGAAACTATGCACAAGCACAGAGAACTATGCTGCAGGAATATAAACAAACAAATGTTGGATTAAAGATAGACAAGTGAATGGGACAAGTGAATCAGAATGTGGGTGTTGGGTATTCGGCAGAAGAAAATCAGTTGGCGATGGTGCCAGTGACTAGCCCAATTCTGGTTATGGTGGAGCCTCCCTTGTTGCCATATCCTGCTCCGGAGGTGGGTGAGGTTACTCGGGACATCAGCCAGCAAGAGTGTTAGAGGGAGGGTGCAATTCTGAGGATTGTTGAGATGGTTCGGCCTGATGGAGTGCTGATGGGTAGCCGGCAAGATGATGTACAGGTGGAACAACAAGTAGTTCATGGGAAGGAGCCATTGCAGTGACATCATGTGTCTCCAAGAGCTGTTCAAGGGCAAGGGGTGCAGACGGCGGAGCAGATTGTAGTGGCCAGCTTGAAACATCAGCCTTCTCAAGGGGCAGTGGTTGCTGGAGGGTCTGCTGCTTCTCAGTCTATGGATGCAACTTCATCTCTGGCGGCATCTACTTTAGATTCTACCTTGGTAGCAAGTTCAAGTAATAGTTTGGGAAGTAGATCTGGGAAAGGTGTGGTGGGGGCAGAGCGAAGTGGTCGTCAACTACAGACGCAAGCAGTCTATAGGGTGTCCAATGAAGCTAGTTGTATGGAATATTCAGGGCTTTCACAAGTCCCTGAAGCAAGGAGTGAAGCACCTCCTTGGGCACAAGGATATCCAGATTATGGTGTTATTGGAGAAAAAGCTTGGGGAGAACTCACTTGATCAGATTATGCAGCGACAGTTTGTAGGTATGAGGCATGTTCATAACTTTAGCATGTCTAACCGTGGACGAATGTTGCTATTATGGAATCAACAGAGGGTTTATTTGGATGTCATTTGAATGTCGGATCAGTACATGCATTGCCAAATACAGTGTCGGGTCTCTGGAAGGGCATTCATGGTGACTTTTCTCTATGGGTTACACGATGACCGTTATGGGAGGCACTTATGGAGATTGGAGGGGATATTTCAGAGCCTCAAATGGTTATGTGGGATTTTATTTCGATTTTATCATTGGAGAATAAGCAAGGTGACGCGCTTGTTACAAATTATGAAATGAGGGATTTTCAACAAGTGGTTCAAGCATGCGGATTTGTGGACCTTCGCTCTATTGGTTGCCGGCTCACTTGGACGAATGGTACAATATCTTCTAAGCTTGATAGGGCTTTGGTAAACTCACATTGGTTAATGGCAGAATTTGATGCGTATTCAAAATTTCTGGCTCCCGGATGTCTATCGGATCACTCTTGTGGGGTGGTGCATACTATGCTGAAGGATAGGCCACCCAATCGACCGTTTAAATTTCTGAACATGTGGTGTTCCATGATGATTTCAAGCGGGTGGTGGCAGAGTCGTGGGCACCTCCAGTCATTGGGAAGATGCATTATGTGCTTAAGGTCAAGATGGAGCGTTTAAAGTGCAAATTATGGGAGCTTAACAAGGAGCATTTTGGGCATATCTCGGAGAAAATGAGGAGGGCCAAAGCTGAGTTGGAGGAGCTGCAAAGGGGTATACTAGGGGGAGGGCCTACCGCTGAGGGTTATGATCAGATGAGTAAACAAACCACACTTCTTGCAGAGGCGTAGGAGCAATTTTACCAACAACGGTTAAAGAATGTGTACCTACGGAGTGGAGACAAGTGTACTAAATTTTTCCATGATGTGGTGAAAAGAAACAACAAGAGGAATGCAATTATTACGCTTGTTAAGCGGGATGGGGAGCAAACAATGAGTTTTGGGGACATAGCAAGTGAATTCGTGGATGCTTTTCATGAGCTACTTGGGTGTAAAGAACAATGCATCCCCTTGGATGGTAGCTCCATTTCTGGCCGGTGGCTAAATGTCGCCCAAGCTGTGAGTTTGGTGGATGTGGTGGGGGTCTTGGAGATAAAGGCGGATGTGCATGATATTTGTGGTGAGAAGGCACCGGGTCCGGATGGTTATGGTGCGAAGTTCTTCACGGTGGCATGGGATATTCTTGGTGCAGATTTTGTTGCTGCTATTCAGGAGTTCTTTAGGGAGGGAAAGTTGATTAAGCAGTGGAACCATTCCTTGATTTCTTTAGTGTCAAAGGCGGATCATGCT
Source organism: Wurfbainia villosa (assembly GCA_025175895.1). Taxonomy (NCBI): domain Eukaryota; kingdom Viridiplantae; phylum Streptophyta; class Magnoliopsida; order Zingiberales; family Zingiberaceae; genus Wurfbainia; species Wurfbainia villosa. The sequence continues at coordinate 34,766,972 of CM045995.1, forward strand.
TCAAGTGTTTCTGACTATCGACCAATATCTTGTTGCCAAGGTAATGGTGAGACGGTTGGCAAAGGTACTGGGGTATTTGCTTGATCCGGCACAGGCGACGTTTGTCTAGTGGTGTTCTATTGGAGACAACATTTGTTTGACTCAGGAACTGCTTCAGAAGTATGCGTGGAAAAGGGTTTCTTCTTGATGCATGCTCAAGGTCGACTTGAGGAAGGCTTTTGATATGATTGATTGGGATTTTCTCATGACTGCACTCGTTGGGTTTGGTCTTCCCCAATGTTACTGTGGATGGGTTTATGAGTGTGTTACAACGGTCTCATAATCTATAGCGCTAAATGGAGGCATTTATGGTTTCTTCAGTTGCTATCAAGGATTGAGGCGAGGGGATCCACTTTTGTCGTTGCTTTTTGGGTTGGTCATTAAGGTTTTTCCACGGAGGTTGAGGGATGCTACCTTGTTGCCATCTTTTCATTACCATCCTATGTGTAAGGAAGCTGGCATCACTCACCTTGCATATGCGGATGATCTGATGATGTTTGCACAGGCGGATGTTAGTTCGATCATGGTGCTTGTGGGATGCTTGGAGCAGTTTGGGGCTGAAGCAGGTTTGCAGCCTAATCCGTTGAAGTCTCATATGTACATGGCGGCTGTAGATACTACGACGAAGACCCAACTACTTGGCATTATTGGCTTTCAGGAGGGCACATTCCCATTCAGATATCTAGGGATTCCACTAGCGGCAGAGAAGTTACACATTGCTAACTATGGACCATTGCTCGAGGCTATCACGAGGAAGGTCAATGCTTGGCCAAAGCATACCTTATATTATGCAGGCAGATTAGAGATGGTGGGTTGTTCTTTAGGGGTTAGTGTGTTACTGGCTTTCTATGCTCCCGATTCCTTCTGGTGTAATTAGAAAGATTCATGGCATATGTCAGCCATTTGTATGGGCTTCTAAGCATCCCCCAGTGGCATGGAGTACTATATATCTTTCAAGGAACCATGGTGGATATGGGCTTAGGGATATAAGGGCATGGAATGAGGCTTTCCTAAGCAAGATGTTGTGGGACATAAAGTCAAAAAGGGAATCGATGTGGATCAAATGGTTGTGCCAATATTACATGAAGCGGGCTGATTTTTGGAGTTGGGAGGCTAAGGCGATAGATTCACCATTTATCAAGCGACTTGTGGAGGTGAAAAGTAAGATACAAAGAGGGGGTGGTGGGATTGGTGATGCAAACATGAGGATGCTTGATTGGTTTGTCGTGGCAAGAAAAGGGACGGTGAATGCATATGAGTTCTTCAAGCCAAAGACATCAGTGGTACCATGGGTGAAAGTGGTTTCGAGGCCTAAGATTATGCCAAAACATCGGTTCATGCTTTGGTTACTTGCTCTGTAATGCCCGTAAAATTTCTAGAAATTTTACAAGAATTTTTGCATGATTATAATGGGATTTATGTGGGTTCTTTCAAAAAAATAAAAGAAATAGAGCCAAAAAGGATGCATGGCCTAGGAATTGAACCCCAAACCTCTAGTAGATAGCTAAGCCCTAAGATGAATCCAATAACCAAAAGCCCAGCAAGGTTGTGATATTAGAGGAATATGGGAAATGATAGTTAAGGGTAAGGGAGGCTAAGGGACACCTTCAAGTGAATAAATAGGGAATGAGGAGACAAGAGAGAAGCCATTTTTCATTCTCCACTTCTCCTCTTCTTCTTCCTCACCGAAACCTACTCTTCTCCTCTTCCATTTTCTGAAAGCTAGCCAAGCAAGAAGAAGGCTCTAGGTTTGGCATCCCTTAGGGTATTTTCCAACTATTAACAAAGCGAAGGATGTATGTATCACCTCACCTGCATACAAGTTGTTTCGATTGATGTTATATGTAAATCCCTTAATGAACCATTCGGCCAAGACCCTTACTTGTGTTTTCAATGATGAACCATGCCATACCTTGTAGGAATATGATGATGATAGGTTGCTAGATAGGTTTGGTTAAGTGTTTGATCTTAAAAACTCCAAGAAACTTTCGGCCAAGACCATTAATTGTGCTCTCCATGATGATCTATGCTATACCTTGTATGAATATGATGATGATAGGTTTCTAGATGGGTTTGGTTAAGTGGTTGATCCTCAAACCCTCCTAGGACTCTCGGCCAAGCCCCTTTGGACCCCTAATGTGTTTTTCTATGCCATGCTCTAGATGAGTTCATGATATGTTTTGATGTTAGATGAAGATAACATGTTCTATGCTAGGCTTTAAATGAGTTCATGCCATGTTTTGATGTTAGATGAAGATAACATGTTCTATGCCATGCTATAGATGAGTTCATACCATGTTTTGATGTTAGATGAAGATAACATGTTGTTGGCTAACGTAAATTTAAGTGGTTGATCCTTTAAGTTCCTTGAACCATTCGGCCAAGACCCATTTAGGTCTATTATGCTATGATCTATAAGTTGTCATGCTATGTTATGAATATAGATTAAGGTAACATGTTGTTAGCTAACCTAAATTTAAGTGGTTGGTCTTTTAAGTTCCTTGACCCATTCGGCCAAGACCCATTTAGGTCTATCATACTATGATCTATAAATTGCCATGCCATGTTTTGAATGTAGATATAGGTAACATGTGAAAGCTAAGCTAGATTTAAGAAATGAATCTTAGGTTTTCTTGAAACTCTCGGTCAAGACTTATCTAAACTCCTAAGTGCCTTCCATGCAATGCTTTATATGTGAAAGAATTAATATGTGGTAAGTTAGTTCATATATAAGTTGTTTAGGGTTTAAAACTTTGGTATGACTCCATGAAGTTTAGATCACTCCATGTATGCTTGTTCATGATGTTTATGCCATGACCTATATGTGAGTGATGTTAACATGATGTTAAGTAGTCCTTGCTCAAGTGGTTTAGCATGATTGGTTTATGTCACTACCATATGTCTATGTTAATAGTAGGGATGCATGATAAATTTCTGCTCATTACCATGTTAAATTTATGATCATGTTATGCTCATTGCCATGTGAATTGTGTGAATGTATGATATGTTATAAAGAAGGAACTTGATATGTATGAAAAGATATATGATATGTTATGAAAAGAAAAATGATATGTTATGAAGAAGGAACATGATATGCTATGAAGAAGGAACATGATATGCTATGATAAGGAACATGATATGTTTATGAAAAGAAATATGATATGTTATGATAAGAAGCATGATATGTATTTTACTTTCTGCATGGCTTGTACCAGGACCCTAACAAGTGTTAGTAATATATGAGAGATGTCCTAAGGTAATCGCCTTATGTATGAACCATTTATATGATAAATGAAGATTCACTATTTGAGTATACATGTTTTATGTATTTGATTGGATCTTAAACTCATTTACTGAATGCCCACGATACGATTCACAGCATGAGAGAATTTGTGATTGGATCACAACTAGTGAGTATCTCTACATGTGTAATTGTGATGTATCGGAATTATCCCTAGTCGATGAATTGATGGATTTGGACACCATCAATTCTGTCGAGACTAGCACGAGGTATACTCCTTGGTGTATCCAAGCAGCTGATTCTCACTGGCTGGAGACATAGTGATGTCTGGAGTTAATCGTGGATGCTAGTTATGGTAACTAGTTCATTGGAGTGACCAGCCGTAAGACTTCATATGGTTCTCTGCATATATAGATATGTCAATGAAGTTCTTACTGTGGCTTAAGTGCGATGTTCCTTTGACTTGCGGTATTCAAGTCATCTTGATCATGGAGACTTATGCTTTGACATCTTAAGCAAACATCTCTAAGGAGATGTGGACCCGGGATGATTGGGTATAAGTCGAAGTGATCGAAGGTGTTTGAATAGCCTATAAAGGATTCACCACTCCTTGTGAGGAGATGTATACCCATGGCCTCTCGTCGGATTGTTACTAAAGTCTTTGGCCAAAGCATTACATGTTTAGAGTAAGGTACTCTTCGATACATGTGGAGTAACTAGAATCCGTAGGACGAGGAAATGATACTTGGGCTAGGTGTGACGAGTCACCTAGTGGGATCGACACAATAGACCATGTCCTGAACCAAGTGGGTATAAGATGAGTGAAGGGAATGGGGCACGATTCATTCGAAGCATCAAGGGTTTCGTAAATAGTTCGATCAACTGCTGATCTTTTTCTAATTGGGGATCATGATGTACTACTAGGTGCCACTCATGATCGTTCTATAATTAATGGTTAATTATAGACGGCCAACATAAACCGAGAACCTATTTGGTCACACGCATAACGAGTGTAATCCAAAGGATTTAAAACGAGCTTGAGAATGGGATTCTCAGACCGAGAGAAACTATGTTTGGTTGGACCAAACAAAAAGCGAGCATGAAATTGTTTCAGTCACAATGGAAGCGTGGATGGGCCGTGTCTTATGAAGACATAATGGATGGACCAAAATGGTTTGGTTCTAATCCAATGGATGAGAATAAACCAAAGGGTTTGGTTTATATTAAACGAATGAACCAAAGGTTGGTTCGGTTCGTTTTAACTTAAAATAAACCATCATGGTTTGGTTTATTTTAACTTATCTTAATGGAGCGGGTTAACGGGCTTTATGGATATGTTCCATTAACCATTAAGAGAATTAGTTCTCTATAAAAGAGGGCTTAATGGATAATTAAGCCCTAATAAAAAAAAACCTAAGCCCTTGGTGTTGCCGCCCACCCCTTGTTGGAGTATTCGGCGCCCAACCCTAAGTTGCCGCCGCCCAGCTTTTGTGCAGCCTTCCAACTTGTTGCCGGCGACTAAGCTTCTGCCGGTGAACCTCCGGCGACCCTCCGGTGATCTCCTCTAGGTTCGGTGATAAGGTGAGCTTCCATCTCTCCTTGGCCGGCCTCTATTCCTCCACCAAAAGCTGTCCAGTTTTTCTGGACAGTTTGTTTCTTTGTTGTCGGAGCGTCGTTTGGACGACGGTTAGTGCTCCGATAGCACCTAACTTACCGGGGATTTGATCTCCGGTAATCCTCTGAGGTGGAGGACGAAGGATTCGTCAATTGGTTGACGAATACCTCTCCGGAGAAGCGAGTTTTGAGAACTCGTTTTAGGATCCGAATTTGGATTCGGATCGTGATCATCTCTCGATCACGTCATCTTCAACACAAGGCTAGTAACCCGTACGAAGACGAAGCTCGTGACTTAGCGAAGTCATCCCGAGGAGCTCGGCGTGGATACGGATAGAGACGATTCTTACAGGATCGTTCCGTTTGATGCCGTTCCCGCTACACATCATACGAAAGGTATAACGTAGATAATTTCTTTTATTGCAAAATTTAATTTACTGTTATGTCTACACTTGTTGTAAAATGCATGCGTGTGTTGTGTGTGTTGTAATAAATATAGATTTATTATTTTTAATTGCTTCCGCTGTGCTCATGTTTACGAAACATGATCGAACACACACACGCCGCGGTGCCGGAAACCCAACAGTGGTGTCAGAGCCCAGGTTGTGTTTCGACATAATCGTAAAAATGGTTTTGCGATAGTCATAATGTATTTCTGGAAATTTTCTAAATTTTAGAAATTTAGAAGTATTTATGGAAATTTTTCAATTTTGAAAAGTCTAGAAGTATTTATGGAAATCTTCCACTTTTGGAAAGTTGGAAGTATTTATGGAAATTGATATTTTCAATAAATAAAATATTTGATTAGATTCTGGAAATTTGTTTCCTAATTTAATCATGATTTGATTTGGGAAATCAAATCTTAAAATATTTTATTTCCATAAGTAGTTTTAAAGATTTAGGAAATTGGTTTCCTAAATAGATTTTCCTTAATCAAATAATTCTATGAATAAAATATGTGATTAGATTTGGAAATTTGTTTCCTAATTTAATTATGATTTGATTTGGAGAATCAAATCTTAAACATATTTTATTTCCATAAATAGTTATGACAAATAAGGAAATTATGTACATGACATAATTGTATGCCATGTAATTGCATTAGATGCATAACATTATGTCATGCGTGTCGTGACATGTAGATGTATGCCATGTATGCCATGCCATGTAGATAATAGTTATTTGCATGCAGAGAGGATGAGACATAAAACCCTAACTCAATATTAAAGCCTACACCTTCCATTAATATGGTTAGAACCAGAGTTCTGTTTCTTGTTTGGGTTGTTGGACTCACTCCAAGCCCGGCTCGAACCTGAACATGTTCAAATCATTGGAATAGTTTAACTCTAATATGGTAAGAGTCAGAGGTCAATCGTTAGTTTGGGTTGTTGAACTCACTCCAAGCCTGGCTAATTGGTTGAATGCGCTCTAACCATATTAAAACTATTTCACGATTAATGGGTCGGCTTTAACTTGGAGCATCGATTTGTTGGACTCACTCCAAGTTCGATGTGAAGAGAGGTGAAGTTGGGTGCTATGCATATGATGCATACTTGTTAATGTGTTAACAACCCAATGTATGTGTAAACATTCAATTTGTTGATAGCACATTGTGATAGTTACATATACATGATATGTAATCGGTATACTTGATACCCACCATCATAGCTAAGAATGGCTTGTTGGACTCACTCCAAGGTTGTTCTTATCTATGATGGATATCAGCCCATTCGGAGATGGACCTACGATCTCCCGAAGTGATTTTAAGGGTTTTTGAAATTCGAAAAATGAATGGGATTCATAAATGTATATTGATGCATTTTAAAATCATTTTCTCATATATGCTCGTTTTGTATTTCTAGGTCAATAAATTGATCATGACGTCTTTGAATTTGCGCACTATTTTGGATTCGAACAAACTGACTGGGCCTAACTTCCTGGACTGGCTTAGAAACCTGAGAATTGTTCTCAAGGCGGAAAAGCTTGCATATGTCCTTGAAGAGCCTCTTCCTAACCGTCCTAAGGACGATGCAACTCCAGACCAAATGTTGGTCTATCAGAAACATGTGGCTGATTCTGAACAAATGAGTTGCATCATGCTAGCCACGATGGAACCCAAGCTACAAAAGCAGCATGAGCATATGGATGCTCATATCATAGTCCTTCATCTTTGTGAGTTGGTTGATGAGCAAGTGAGATTCGAAAGGTTCGAAGTCTCAAATCTCCTCTTCACCTCTGAGATGCTAGGAGGTTCATCTGTGGTACTGCTCAATATGCTGAAGACTGTGGAGTCTTCTGAGAAGCATGAGCAGGGGACGGTGCTGTTAGTTGATTCCTCGAAGAAAGGTTCTAAGAGGAAGTCAAAGGAACAGCAGAAGGGAAAGAAGAGAAGGGCTAAGAAGGTAGAACTAGCACAAAAGTAAACTTGCCATCATTATGGCAAGGAGAGCCATTTGCGAAGAAAGTGCAAGATTTATCTTGAGTCCGTGAAGAAGGATAAGGCATCGGATGCCCCATCTTCTTCAGAAATCTTCTTTATTGATTGTCATTCTATTTCCTCAGACACTTGGGTATTTGATACTGGGTGTGGCTCACATATATGTAATGACATACATGGGCTAAGGAATAGAAGAAGACTCGTCAAGGGGAGAGTCAAATTTACGTGTTGGGAATGGAGCAACGGTTGCTGCACTCGCCATCGGAACATATTTGTTGGAACTCCCTCTAGGACTTGTCTTAGAACTGGACAATTGCTTTTATGTTCCTTCGTTGATAAAGAACATCATTTCTATTTCTTGTCTAAATAGAAATGGGTTCAATTTGACTTTTAGTAACAATTGTTGTTACATAACTTTGAATGGAGTTCTTTATGGGATTGGAACTTTAAGCAATGGTGTTTATACGTTGGACGTATCCAGTGACGATTTCAATATCGAAGCGAGCAACACGCGTGCTCGAAAGGATAATCAAATAGACTCCTATATGTGGCATTGTCGTCTTGGCCATATAAGCAAGAAACGCATGTCCGAATTACACCGATGTGGAATTCTGGAATCGTTTGAATTGGATTCATACGATACATACGAATCATGCTTAAAAGGCAAGATGACTAAGTTACCTTTTACTGAAAAAGGTGAACGAGTGGGAGAGTTACTAGGTCTAATACATACTGATGTATGTGGACCTATGTCAACTCAAGCTTTAGGAGGCTATAGCTACTTCATTACCTTCACCGATGATCACTCATGGTTTGGGTATGTGTTCTTGATGAAACACAAGTCTGAAGCCTTTGAAAGGTTCAAAGAATTCAGAAATGAAGTAGAGAAACAACATGACAAGAGTATTAAAATACTTCGATCGGATCGAGATGGTGAATACTTAAGTCAAGAGTTTCTTGATTATCTAAGAGACAATGGTATATTGTCTCAATGGACTCCGCCATATACACCACATCATAATGGTGTATCTGAGAGGCGTAACCGGACCTTGTTGGACATGGTCAGGTCAATGATGAATCATGCGACTCTTCCCAAGTCCTTTTGGGGCTATGCACTTTGCATAAATTGCTTACTTGTTAAATGTAATGCCTACCAAGGTAGTCTCAACTACTCCATATGAGATATGGAATGGTAAGAAACCTCATGTATCTTACTTGAAGATATGGGGTTGTCCTCGCTTATGTGAAGCTGGATCAGACGGACAAATTGGATGCTAAGTCTGATAAATGTCTATTTGTTGGATACCCTAAGGAAACAAGGGGTTACCAATTCTATCATCCTGTGGAACAAAAGGTGTTTGTTTCAAGGCATGCTGTGTTTCTAGAGAAAGAGTTTCTCTTGCAAGAAAATAGTGGGAGTGTCGTCGAGCTTGAGGAGGCTCGAGAGACTCAAATAGACATTAATGAGATACCTGGTAAAGCACAACAGCCGACAACTCATAGTGATGAGCAATCGGCTGGACCTATTGTAACACCACATCTTCATAGATCTGGTAGAACACGCTATATTCCTGAGAGATATGGATTTTTCGTAAGCGAATCGAACGACGTGTTACTCATTGATGATGAGGAGCCTACCAGTTATGAAGAAGTGCTGACAAGTTCAGAAAGGGATAAGTGGCTTGGTGCCATGAAGTCGGAAATGGATTCCATGTATGAAAACCAAGTTTGGAACTTGGTTAACCCACCTGAAGGCATAAAGCCTATAGGGTGCAAGTGGGTTTTCAAGAACAAAACCGACATGGATGGTAATGTGATTACCTATAAGGCTAGATTGGTGGCGAAAGGATATCGTCAAAACCAAGGTGTTGATTATGACGAAACCTATTCGCCTGTAGCTATGCTTAAATCCATTCGGATGCTCCTGGCCATAGCGGCTCATTATGATTATGAGATATGGCAGATGGATGTGAAAACAGCTTTCCTTAATGGAAACCTACTCGAGGACGTGTATATGATACAGCCTGAGGGTTTCACATCGGTTGATAAAACTAAGGTATGCAAATTGCGATGGTCCATTTATGGATTGAAGCAAGCATCCAGGAGCTGGAATATCCGTTTTGATGAGACGATCAAAAAGTTTGATTTCTTGCAAAATCCAGACGAGCCTTGTGTGTACAAGAAGGTTAGTGGGAGTGCAGTCGTATTCCTAGTATTGTATGTCGATGACATACTACTTATAGGAAACGATGTGTCAATCTTACAGTCAGTTAAGGTTTGGTTATCCAAGACATTCTCCATGAAAGACCTGGGAGAAGCAACCTACATCCTTGGGATTAAGATCTATAGAGATAGATCGAAACGGTTGCTTGGTCTTTCACAGTCTACATATATAGACCGAGTGCTAAAGAGGTTTAGCATGTCGGAATCCAAGAAAGGTTATCTGCCCATCAAGCATGGGGAACACCTTTCGAAGTCTATGTGTCCGCGCACAGAAGACGAGAGGATTTGCATGAGTAAGATTCCCTATGCATCCACAATAGGATCTATCATGTATGCTATGTTATGTACGAGGCCCGATGTATCGTGACGCCCGAGTGTCACGAGCGTATACCAACCGATCTAGGAATGGATCATTGGGCGTTGTTAAGACGATCCTTAAGTACTTGAGAAGAACTAAGGATGTGTTCCTAATATATGGAGAAGGGACATGGTGATACGCGGTATATGGATGCCACTTTTCGATGTGCATAAGGATGATTCCGTGTCTCACCGATAATGTGTTCACCTTGAATGGGGGCGCAGTGAGTTGGAAAAGTTCCAAACAAGAGATTGTAGCGGATTCTACCACTGAGGCAGAATATATTGCAGCTTCGGAAGCAGCAAAGGAAGCGGTTTGGATCAAGAAGTTCGTTCATGAACTTGGTGTGATTCCGGCCATTGTTGAAGCAATACCGGTCTACTGCGACAACAATGGAGCAATCAGACGTAAAGAGCCAAGGTCTCATCAACGATCCAAACATGTGCTTCGCCGCTATCATCTTATCAGAGAGATCATCAGTAGGAACGAAATACAAATCGAGAAAATTCCCACTGAAAGGAACTTAGCGGATCCTTTGACTAAAGTATTACCTCAAAGTAAGTTTGAGGGTCATGTTAGAGCTTATGATATTGGATACCGTAGCGATTGGCATTAGGCCAAGTGGGAGTCTGTTAGTAATATATGAGAGATGTCCTAAGGCAATCGCCTTATGTATGAACCATTTATATGATAAATGAAGATTCACTATTTGAGTATACATGTTTTATGTATTTGATTGGATCTTAAACTCATTTACTGAATGCCCACGATATGATTCATAGCATGAGAGAATTTGTGATTGGATCACAACTAGTGAGTATCTCTACATGTGTAATTGTGATGTATCGGAATTATTCCTAGTCGATGAATTGATGGATTTGGACACCATCAATTCTGTCGAGACTAGCACGAGGTATACTCCTTAGTGTATCCAAGCAGCTGATTCTCACTGCTGAAGACATAGTGATGTCCGGAGTTAATCGTGGATGCTAGTTATGGTAACTAGTTCATTGGAGTGACCAGCCGTAAGACTTCATATGGTTCTCTGCATATATAGATATGTCAATGAAGTTCTTACTGTGGCTTAAGTGCGATGTTCTTTTCGACTTGGCGGTATTCAAGTCATCTTGATCATGGAGACTTATGCTTTGACATCTTAAGCAAACATCTCTAAGGAGATGTGGACCCGGATGATTGGGTATAAGTCAAGTGATCAAGGTGTTTGAATAGCCTATAAAGGATTCACCACTCCTTGCAGGAGATGTATACCCATGGCCTCTCGCTCGGATTGTTACTAAAGTCTTTGGCCAAAGCATTACATGTTTAGAGTAAGGTACTCTTCGATACATGTGGAGTAACTAGAACTGTAGGGACGAGAGGAAATGATACTGGGCTAGGTGACGAGTCACTTAGTGGGATCGGCACACAATAGACCATGTCCCGAACCAAGTGGGTATAAGATGAGTGAAGGGAATGGGGCACATTCATTCGAGCCATCAAGGGTTTCGTAAATAGTTCGATCAACCGCTGATCTTTTCGCTTAATTGGGGATCATGATGTACTACTAGGTGCCACTCATGATCGCTCTATAATTAATGGTTAATTATAGACGCCAACATAAACCGAGAACCTATTTGGTCACACGACAACGAGTGTAATCCAAAGGATTTAAAACGAGCTTGAGAATGGGATTCTCGCATCGAGAGAAACTATGTTTGGTTGGACCAAACATAAAGCGAGCATGAAATTGTTTCAGCAATGGAAGCGTGGATGGGCCGTGGTCTTATGAAGACATAATGGATGGACCAAAATGGTTTGGTTCTAATAATGGATGAGAATAAACCAAAGGGTTTGGTTTATATTAAACTAATGAACCAAAGGTTGGTTCTTTTTTAACTTAAAATAAACCATCATGGTTTGGTTTATTTTAACTTATCTTAATGGAGCGGGTTAACGGGCTTTATGGATATGATCCATTAACCATTAAGAGAATTAGTTCTCTATAAAAAGTTGCACCCTTGGAGAATTCGCCAACCCTAGGTGTTGCCGCCGCCAGCTTTTGTGCCGCTCCCAACCCTTGCCGCCCAAGTCCAAGCTTCAGCCGGTGAACCTCCGGCGACTCCGTGATCTCCTAGGTTCGTGCATCAAGGTGAGCTTCATCTCCTTGTTTTGGCCGGGCGCTCTATTCTTCCACCAAGCTGTCCAGTTTTCTGACAGCTTTGTTTCTCTTGCCGAGCGCCGCTTGACGATGGTTAGTGCTCCGATAGCGCCTAACTTACCGGGGATTTGATCTCCGGTAATCCTCTGAGGTGGAGGACGAAGGATTCATCAATTGGTTGACGAATACCTCTCCGGAGAAGCGAGTTTTGAGAACTCGTTTTAGGATCCGAATTTGGATTCGGATCGTGATCATCTCTCGATCACGTCGTCTTCAACACGAGGCTAGTAACCCGTACGAAGACGAAGCTCGTGACTTAGCGAAGTCATCCCGAGGAGCTCGGCGTGGATACGGATAGAGACGATTCTTACGAGGATCGTTCCGGTTGATGCTGTTCCCGCTACACGTCATACGAAAGGTATAACGTAGATAATTTCTTTTATTGCAAAATTTAATTTATGGTTATGTCTACACTTGTTGTAAAATGCATGCGTGTGTTGTGTGTGTTGTAATAAATATTGATTTATAATTTTTAATTGCTTCCGCTGTGCTCATGTTTACGAAACATGATCGAATACACACACGCCGCGGTGCCGGAAACCCAACAACAAGGTCCAGGGGATGGGCTCCCAGATGCCCTAGGCCGACAGTCATAAGTACGGGCTTAGGATGGACTTCTATGTTATTTTGCCCCTAGGTCGACGGCCTAGATGATGATGATGATATGGTACAATGTCGGGCCCAATATGTTGAGATTATGCTTAAATACCTATAATATACGTTTTCAAAGAGCATCCTACATATATCCTTAGTTCATGTCTGGATCATTATGATGTTATATTCATGTTATGCTTATGTTATTTGCATGTTATGCTTGTTTATGTTCTTGTATATCTATATGTATGTTATGTTTGCTTATGTTCTTAGATGTTTATATGAATGCTATGCTTATGTTCTGGTATGTTATATGCATGTTATGCTTGCTTATGTTCTTGTGTGTTTATATGCATGTTATGTTCATTTATATGTCGTTGTATGTTTATATGAATGTTATGCTTATATGTGTTATTTGATCATGTCACTACTCTATGCTTAATGTTTGACGTATGGTTTTTGTGAATAGGACAAGATCTTACTAAGCCTATGTGCTTATAGTTTATGTTCCCTTGTACTGCAGATAAGGGTAAAGGGTGGCTAAACTAAAGGGAGCAACAGGAGGGACAAAGTGTGTGTGGTAGTGGCATGGTGGAGGAGATCTGTTATGTTTCCTTATGCATGTTTTCCTTTAAGATGATTTTTATAAACTTGAACTAAGTACTTATGAAATGATGATGCATGCTCTATGTTTAAAAAGAAGTATTTATGAAATGATGATGCATGTTTATGTTTTAAAGAAGAAAAAAAAATATAAGTCTAAAGTCTTCCGCTGTAAGAAGTATATGTAGTTTTCCGCTGTAATGCATGTATGTACGATCGCGTCGCGCCGCCCCTCCTAACCCCTGGAAAGGGCGGGCGTGACAGATTCAATATTTATTCGGTCTACCATCACTCCGTGCTCTGATACCAACCTGTCATGCCCGCCCTTTCCAGGGGTTCGGAGGGGTGGCGTGATGCGATCGTACATACATGCATTACAGCGGAAGACTACATATACTTCTTACAGCGGAAGACTTTAGACTTATATATTTTTATTTTCTTCTTTAAAACATAAACATGCGTCATCATTTCATAAATACTTCTTTTTAAACATAGAGCATGCATCATCATTTCATAAGTACTTTGTTCAAGTTTATAAAAATCATCTTAAAGGAAAAATGCATAAGGAAACATAACAGATCTCCTCCACCATGCCACTACCACACACACTTTGCCCCTCCTCCTGCTCCCTTTAGTTTAGGCACCCTTTACCCTTATCTGCAGTACAAGGAAACATAAACTATAAGCACATAGGCTTAGTAAGATCCTGTCCTACTCACAAAAACCATACGTCAAACATTAAGCATAGAGTAGTGACATGATCATATAACACATATAAGCATAACATTCATACAAACATACAACGACATATAAACGAACATAACATGCATATAAACATACAAGAGCGTAAGCAAGCATAACATGAATATAGACATACAAGAACATAAGCAAGCATAACATGCATATAACATACCAGAACATAAGCATAACATTCATATAAACATCTAAGAACATAAGAAAACATATCATGCATATAACATACTAGAACATAAGCAAGCATAACATGCATATAGACATACAAGAACATAAGCAAGCATAACATTCATATAAACATAAGCATAACATAAATATAACATCATAATGATCCAGACATGAACTAAGGATATATGCAGGATGCTCTTTGAAAACATATATTATAGGTATTTAAACATAATCGCAACATAATCGCAACATTGTACCACATCATCATCATCATAGTTCGCATCCCTATAAATAGACCCGAGGTAGCTAATCCCGAAGCTACTAGGTTACTAGGCCCATACTATGTTTGTTGACCTAGGGACCATCATCATAACATAGAAGCCCATCCTAGGCCCGTACTTATGACTGTCAGCCTAGGGCATCTGAGAGCTCATCCCGTACTAGGTCCGTACTATGACTGTCGACCTAGGGGCAATCATAACATAGAAGCCCATCCTAGGCCCGTACTATGTCCGTCGGCCTAGGGTAACTTAGGAGCCCATCCCTTTGGACCTTGTTAGGGTCCGGTATAAGCCATGCAGAAAGTAAAATACTTATCATGCTTCATATCATAACATATACAATTTCTTTTCATAAACATATCATGTTCCTTCTTCATAGCATATCATGTTCCTTCTTCATAGCATATCATGTTCCTTCTTCATAACATATCATTTTTCTTTTCATAACATATCATATATCTTTTCATACATATCAAGTTCCTTCTTTATAACATATCATACATTCATACAATTCACATGGCAATGCGCATAACATGATCATACATTTAACATGGTAATGAGCAGAAATTTATCATGCATCCCTACTATTAACATAGACATATGGTTGTGACATAAACCAATCATGTTAAACCACTTTAGCAAGGACTACTTAACATCATGTTAACATCACACACATATAGGGCATGGCATAAACATCATGAACAAGCATACATGGAGTGATCTAAACTTCATGGAGTTCTACCAAAGTTTTAAACCCTAAACAACTTATAAATGATCTAACTAACCACATATTAATTCTTTCACTTATAAAGCATGGCATGGAAGGCACATAGGAGTTTAGATAAGTCTTGGCCGAGAGTTTCAAAAAAGCCTAAGATCCATTTCTTAAATCTAGCTTAGCTTTCACATGTTACCTATATCTACATTCAAAACATAGCATGGCAATTTATAGATCATAGGATGATAGACCTAAATGGGTCTTGGCCGAATGGTTCAAGGAACTTAAAAGATCAACCACTTAAATTTAGGTTAGCTAACAACATGTTACCTTCATCTATATTCATAACATAGCATGACAACTTATAGATCATAGCATAATAGACCTAAATGGGTCTTGGCCTAATGGTTCAAGGAACTTAAAGGATAAACCACTTAAATTTAGGTTAGCCAAAACATGTTATCTTCATCTAACATCAAAACATAGCATGAACTCATCTATAGCATGGCATAGAACATGTTATCTTCATCTAACATCAAAACATGGCATGAACTCATTTAAAGCCTAGCATAGAACATGTTATCTTCATCTAACATCAAAACATATCATGAACTCATCTAGAGCATGGCATAGAAAAACACATTAGGGGTCCAAAGAGGCTTTGCCGAGAGTCCTAGGAGGGTTTGAAGATCAACCACTTAACAAAACCCATCTAGAAACCTATCATCATCATATTCATACAAGGTATAGCATAGATCATCACGGAGAGCACAAGTAATGGTCTTGGCCGAAAGTTTCTTGGAGTTTTTAAGATCAAACACTTAACCAAACCTATCTAGTAACCTATCATCATCATATTCCTACAAGGTATGACATGGTTCATCATTGAAAACACAAGTAAGGGTCTTGGACGAATGGTTCATGAAGGGATTTACATAATAACATCAATCGAAACAACTTGTATGCAGGTGAGGGGATACTTACATCCTTCTCTTTGTTAATAGTTGGAAAATACCCTAAGAGATGCCAAACCTAGAGCCTTCTTCTTGCTTGGCTAGCTTTTAGAAAATGGAAGAGGAGAAGAGTAGGTTTCGGTGAGGAAGAAGAAGAGGAGAAGTGGAGAATGAAAAGTGCCTTTTCTCTTGTCTCCTCATTCCCTATTTATTCACTTGAAGGTGTCCCTTAGCCTCCCTTACCCTTATCTATCATTTCCCATATTCCTCTAATAGTACAACCTTGCTGGGCTTCTGGTTATTGGATGCATCTTAGGGCTTAGCTATCCACTAGAGGTTTGGGGTTCAATTCCTGGGTCATGCATCCCTTTTTGGCTCTATTTCTTTTATTTTGGAAAGAACCCACATAAAGCCCATTATAATCATGCAAAAATTCTTGTAAAATTACTAGGAATTTTATGGGCATTACAATCCTTCATACCTTTTAAAAGTTTCGTCCTCGAAACTTAGAACAACTCATGGTACTTCTGTTTCATGTTCTCCTCGCGTTCCCTGGTATCTTCTTCTTACCGTTGATTTTGCCACAGGACCTTCACTAAGGGCACCTTTTTATTCCTTAGTCTTTTGACTTCTCGGTCTACTATCAGGATAGGCCGACTTTCATAACTCAGGTCCTCTTAAACTTGCACTATTTGTGGCTCGATCACTTAGTCTGTACTGGAAATGTACTTCTTGAGCATCGAAACGTGGAACACGTTGTGAATAGCCGACATCTCTTGAGGCAGCTCTAGCTGGTAAGCTACCTTGCCAACTCTTTTCAGTATCGGATACGGTCCCACATAGCGCGGACTCAGGTTACCCTTCTTTCCAAATCTCATCACTCCCTTCATAGGGGGGGCCACCTTGAGGAATACCAGATCCCGACTTCGAATTCTAACGGTCTATGCCGCATATCTGCATAGCTCTTTTTCCAGCTCTAAGCAGTTCCAATTCTTTGGCGAATATTCTATATAGCTCGGGTGGTGTCGTCAATGAAATTTATCCGAAGTCCCATCCCCTTCTTTTCACCACCCTCGTACCAGTATATAGGATGTAGGGGAATCGAACGGCCGGCTAGAGTGGGGTGAATAGCCCTCTTACGATGGATGTTAGAATTTACTCGTTCTTCTTGCGTTGCTTGTCTACGATTGTCGTTAGCGCAGCGGAATAACAATAATAATGAAACTAACAACAATACACAATCACACAACACAAGATATACGTGGTTCGGAACCAAATGGTTCCTACTCCACGGGCGAGCTCACCGAGCTCTAGTTATGCGCACGACACTAACTATAACACTCCTTCTCGACAACACGTCGGAGGTGGAGAAACCTCTCACAAGCAATTACAATGTAATATAGAAATACAAGCAAATACACAAATACAATACAAAAGAAAACTTTCAGCGATTGCTTTGATCGCTTTGCTTGTTGCTTGCTTTGATTGGCTCTTGAAGGACTGGAATGCAGCAGCAATTCCCCTCCAATAGCTCCACAAAAACCATTGCAAAAACCTCCATCTCGAGCTCCTTTTATAACCTCGTGACGAGCTATTTTTGCGCGCTAGCAATGACCGCCAAAAGGCCCTCGATCGCCAGAGCGTTGTCTCACAACGGCGATCCACGTCGGACAAGTTCCAACGGATCACCTACTACCGATCGATGATGCCCATCACCGATCAGTGACCCAAGAGTCGACTTCCCACGGCTATGGAGCGCTCGTGCTCGCGACACTCCCATCGATCATCATCCCTCGGCATTAGCCGTCGATCGCCGATCCATGGCAGTCGACTGCCAAGCACAAAACCCTAGCCTTACACCAGTCGAACTCTAGTCGACTTGGACCAGTCGAACCGTCACTTATGTCAGTCGACTAACATCGGGCAAAACCTCAAACACCAAGTTGTTTGAGCATCCGACCGTCGGGTAAACCCTTAAACATCAAGTTTGAGCCTCCGACACTCAGTCTTAGCCACTTGGCCAAGTCCACCTTATCCCTCATGGAGTTCCCCACCGAAGCTCTCTTCCCTCGGCCTACGTCCCTCGGATGCGCCAAGCGCACGACTTCGCAACGCCATCCTTCGCATCTCATACCCTAGAAGTATGCTTCCCTTTGGGCTCACTCCATTCGCTCCCCATCCGGCGGTCCCTCGGATGCACCAAGCGCACGACTTCGCAATGCCATCCTTCACTAACTCAAGGACCCCGAGCCTAGTGAACTTTCCAAGTTCTCAAGACTTTCCAAATGCACCAAGCGCACGGCTTCGCAATGCATTTCTCACCAAGCACCAAGCGCACGGCTTCGCGGATTTCCCATGCCAAGCACCAAGCGCACGGCTTCGCAATGCTTTGGACTTTCCCATGCCAAGGCTTCCCCCTTGGACTTCCACACCAAGCTCCATGCTTGGATTTTCCATGCCAACCCCATGTTGGACTTTCCCACACCAAGCTCCATGCTTGGATTTTCCATGCCAACACCATGTTGGACTTTCCCATGACAATCCCATGTCATGAGTTTTGTCTATCATCAAAATACCATCAAGGTACTGCTCGAGTCAAACTCGAGTCAACCTGGGCCGATTGCACCAACAATCTCCCCCTTTTTGATGATTGACAAAACTACCATCTCAAGTCTACCAATTCTCCCATATTGGCAATTCTCATATCCCAATGAGAATTCCAACGAACCCTAATTGGTAACTTGGTAACTTCTCCCCCTTTTTGACATTACATCAAAAAGGTCCTCCGCAAGGGTATGAATGTCTCATATCCCAATGAGATCTTACAATCTCTCCCTTGGAGGAACACATGCCTACAATCTTTCTAGTGATCCCATATCACTTAAAGAGAGGCAACCCAATTTTCCTCCCATGAGGAAATATACATCCATCTTCCCATGATGGATACCTCCCCCTAGAGGCTTGCTCCCCCTTGACCATTGCACCAACAATGTCCTTGGAGAGTCCCTAAGCCAATAGGAACATTAAACCAAACACAATTAAGGCAAAGTTCAATAATGAACTCACATCCACATTAAAATTGATACTCACCCTCAACCCAACTCCTAATCCATATCCAATGGATTCCCACCCTCTCTAATGCTCTCCCAAGCATATCCTAGGGTTAGGAGTGGTTAGGGGACCTTAACCTAGCTGAACATGGGACTAACCAACAAGATTTACCCGAATCGGCAGCGTCGATCAAATCGTAAATCGTTGCATTTGCCACTTCATCACCGATCGTGCTAATCCATGGCTAAGTAAATATATGTAATTTTAAAAATCTTGAAAATGCATACGTATAATACTTATCCTAAACACTATGGGTCAAAAATATTGGAAAATTATTTTACCCACTAAATTAGGAGATTGATACAAAGTTCAAAAGTTTAGAAAAACTTCAATAAAGAGCCCTCTTTGTATCATACCATTCAATGGTGATAGCTATCAAAAGATAGGCTTCACCAAGGTTTTTCAAAATGTTTTCAAAATGTTTTCAAAACCTTTAATTTCTTTTCCTTAAACATCTCACTTATATCTAGATGTGTAAAAACACATTCAAGGCAATTAATCTAGTGAGATGTGGGTTTTTGTTCTTTAAAATGGTCTCATGCATATTTCTAGGCAATATTATTTGATTCCCATCAAATCATGCCATAGTCCTTAACTCCATTTTAATTCATGCATGATATGATTATGGCATAGACATGATTTAGATAAAAACATATGTCAATATCATGATGTCATGGTATGTGAATGAGAACTAAGCATACATGACATCTAAAAATAATTCTAAACATGATCATGACATTTTATAGATAAAAATGAAAATGATGTCATGACATGGGAAGGCAAATAAAGCATGGCAAGAAAAATATACTAAGGTATAAAATACCTAAATGTTAAAATTAATTTGCCATTTCTAGGAATTAAATTCATTTTTCCTTAATGTCATTCATTTCCCTAGTGTGCCAAAAACCCAAAATGGCACACCAATACCTCTAAGACCTAAATGTGCCAATTTAAATCATTTTTAACTTCTCAAGCACATTGGCACACCCTAATGTGTCAACTCTACTATGGTTAGGTTAACTACCCATCCACTTAGGGTTGACACATCATAACCCATTTAGCGTGAATCGATCACGCTTTTAGGAACCCAATATCTATTGGAGCTCCTTGGGTTAACAAGGTATTCCCTAGGAATAACTTCCCTAGATACCTTCCTAATGACTCTTTTAGGCTTTGAAGTCATAGTCTTTTGGGTCTTTCCTAGGTCAACTCTAGAGGTGACTCCTCCATTGACCTTCTTAGTGGCTACATTTGATTTCTTTGAGGTGTTAGCCACTAAACACATACCATGGCTAGACTTAGGGATGACTTCCCTATTAGCCTTGGTTTTCCTAGACCTAGAAATAGTTCCATAATTAAATGGAACATTATGATAAGTCTTCTTGGGCTTAGGTTTGTCACCCAAACCTTCCTTGCCCTTAGACCGTTTTTGAACCTTAGGTCTTGACTTTTGGACATTTGATCCTAGAATTGAATTTTCTATGATTCTAAGGGCTTTTTCCATTCTCTCAAGTCTTGACCTCAAGACTTGGTTCTCTAGCTCTAATTTTCCCATTTTTGAATTTTCATTAGGTTTTTGGGAAAACCTCTTCTTCTTAGGCATGTGCCTAGACTTTTTGGGATTAATACCCAAATTTTCTTCTACTCTCCTAATTGACTCACTAGGCAAGATATTTCTAGAATTATGAGTCCTAGGTTTGTCTTTAGTCATATGAACATGCTTGGCACCTAAGAAATAAACCTTATTGTTTCTCCTAGCATGCTTTTCATTAATAATGGCAAGAGAACTAAAATAATTTTTAGCATGCTTTTTGACTTTAGGAATTAAAGGTGCATTAACTAAATGTACCTTAGGGTTAGCTTTAGGAGCTCCCCCTACATGAGTTGCACCTTCTTGCCCTTTCTTCCTTCCCCTAGGGCATTGGCTTCGGTAGTGTCCCTTTTGATTGCATTTGAAGCACACAATGTGCTCTTTGCTCTTCATTTTGGGAACACCAGCATCGTTTGACTTTGGGTTGACTTTTGGTGTCGATGCCTTCTTCTTAGCCAATGTAGTGCATTTACTCTTGTAGTGCCCTTTCTCCCTACACTCAAAGCATATTATGTGATTTTTATTTAAAATTACAACACTTGAGTTACCTAGGGTGTTGGTGGAGGCCTCTTCACTTCTTCCGGAGGTAGAAGCTTCATTTTGATCTTGCTCCGGAATCGAAATCCTTTCCTCCCCCTCAACGCTAGAGGTGAAGGTCTCCACCAAGGCATCCACATCTTCAAAAGTGGATGGTGATTCTTCTTCGACATTCTCCTCTACTTGTGCCGATTGAGAATTTTCTTGGAATTTCATTACCTTATTCCATAATTCCCTTGCATCCCTATAATCACCCAATCTAGACCAAATAGTGTTAGGTAACAAATCACTAATCAATTTGATTACCTCAAGATTTGTCTTGAAATCCTTGACTTGGTCTTGGGTCCACCTAGACTTCTCAATGGGCTTGTTGTATTTGTCCCTAGGCATCTCAAAACCATTTTCTATGATAATCATATAATCAAAATCGGTTTCGAGATATACCTCCATACGTTTTCTCCACCAAGCAAAATCTCCATCGAATTTCGGTGGATGGATGAAGCCGGCCATTTGTAGTGCTCTCGCGGCGGTTAATCCTTGAAGAGCGACCTCGGCTCTGATACCACTTGTAGGGGAATCGAACGGCCGGCTAGAGGGGAGTGAATAGCCCTCTTATGATGGATGTCGGAATTTACTCGTTCTTCTTTCGTTGCTTGTCTACGATTGTCCTTAGCGCAGTGAAATAACAATAATAATGAAACTAACAACAATACACAATCACACAACACAAGATATACGTGGTTCGGAACCGAATGGTTCCTACTCCACGGGCGAGCTCAACGAGCTCTAGTTATGCGCACGACACTAACTATAACACTCCTTCTCGACAACACGTCGGAGGTGGAGAAACCTCTCACAAGCAATTACAATGTAATATAGAAATACAAGCAAATACATAAATACAATACAAAAGAAAACTTTCAGCGATTGCTTTGATCGCTTTGCTTGTTGCTTGCTTTGATTGGCTCTTGAAGGACTGGAATGCAGCAGCAATTCCCCTCCAATAGCTCCACAAAAACCATTGCAAAAACCTCCATCTCGAGCTCCTTTTATAAGCTGCATCGAGCTATTTTCGCGCCTAGCAGTCGACTGCCAAAAGACCCCAGTCGACTGCCCCTGTAGCCGTTGTCTCACAACGACCAGATCCACGTCGGACAAGTTCCAACGGATCACCTACCAGTCGACTGATGATGCCGATCAGTCGACTGGTGACCCAAAGATCGATCGCCCGCTCACCGGCCGGATCAATGCTCGCGACACTCCCATCACCGATCGTCATCCCTGGTCGATTGCCAAGCACAAAACCCTAGCCTTACACGAGTCGAACTCTAGTCGACTTGGACAAGTCGAACCGTCACCTATGCCAGTCGACTGACGTCGGGCAAAACCTCAAACACCAAGTTGTTTGAGCATCCGACCATCGGGTAAACCCTCAAACATCAAGTTTGAGCCTCCGACACTCAGTCTTAGCCACTTGGCCCAGTCCACCTTATCCCTCATGGAGTTCCCCACCGAAGCTCTCTTCCCTCGGCCTATGTCCCTCGGATGCGCCAAGCGCACGGCTTCGCAACGCCATCCTTCGCGTCTCATACCCTAGAAGTATGCATCCCTTTGGGCTCACTCCATTCGCTCCCCATCCGGCGGTCCCTCGGATGCACCAAGCGCACGGCTTCGCAATGCCATCCTTCACCGACTCAAGGACCCCGAGCCTAGTGAACTTGCCAAGTTCTCAAGACTTTCCAAATGCACCAAGCGCACGACTTCGCAATGCATTTCTCACCAAGCACCAAGCGCACGGCTTCGCAATGCTTTGGAATTCCCATGCCAAGCACCAAGCGCACGACTTCGCAATGCTTTGGACTTTCCCATGCCAAGGCTCCCCCCTTGGACTTCCACACCAAGCTCCATGCTTGGATTTTCCATGCCAACCCCATGTTGGACTTTCCCACACCAAGCTCCATGCTTGGATTTTCCATGCCAACACCATGTTGGACTTTCCCATGACAATCCCATGTCATGAGTTTTGTCTATCATCAAAATACCATCAAGGTACTGCTGGGCCGATTGCACCAACAGAGGAGATCTACATTTCCTCCCATATAGAGCCTCGTAGGGTGCCTTTCCAATAGTAGGTTGGTAGCTATTATTGTAGACGAATTCTGCCAAACATAAGTATCGGCACAAGCTCCCTTTGAAATCCAGGGTGCAAGCTCGTAACATATCCTCCAGTACTTGATTCACCCTTTCGGTCTGTCCGTCCGTCTGAGGATGGAAGGTAGTACTGAATAATAGTTTCGTGCTAAGGGCCTTCTGAACACATTCCCAGAAATGCGAAATAAAGTGACCATCTCTGTCAGAAATGAAGGTCTTAGGAATCCCATGTAATCTGATAATTTCCCTAGCATATAAGTGAGCCAATTGCTCCGTCGAATAGGTCATCTTGATTGCTAGGAAGTGGGCAGACTTCGTCAATCTGTCCACAATTACCCATATAACATCATATCCATTTGTCGTCTTGGGCAATCTTGAGATGAAATCCATAGAAATATCTTCCCATTTCCATTCTGGAATTTGGATCGGCTACAGTGTTCTTCCAGGTCTCTAGTGTTCTGCTTTAACCCTCTTGTAGGTCAGGCAAGTATTGACATACTGAGCCACATCTCTTTTCATTCCGAACCACCAGAATTTTCTTTTCAGGTCTTGATACATCTTGGTGGTTCCAGGATGCATCGCATAAGGAGTTCCATGAGCTTCCTCAAATATCTTCTTCCGTAATTCTGGATCATCAGGAATACACAAGCGATCCCTGAGGTAGAGTATTCCACTATCAGAGATACGAAACCCATCATCCTTTCCTTCTAGAACCTCTTGCTTGATCCTTTGAATGCTCGGGTCACGGGTTTGCTTTTCCAATATATCGTCAAATAGGGTCGGTGCTATCGTTATGGTCAAGAGCTGTCTGGAAATGATTTCAACCCCGTAATGCATAATTTCCTTTTCTAAGGGATGAGATAACACTGATAGGGTCATCAAGGTGGTGCAGGACTTCCTGCTGAGTGCATCGGCCACCTTGTTTGCCTTTCCTCGATGGTAGAAGATCTCGCAGTCATAATCCTTGAAGAGCTCGAGCCATCTGCGTTGTCTCATGTTCAGGTCCTTCTGTGTGAAGAAATATTTCAGACTCTGGTGGTCTATATAAATCCTACACTAAGCTCCATATAGATAATACTTCCATGTTTTTAGAGCAAAGACCACGTCCGCTAGCTCTAGATCGTGAGTGGGATAATTCCTTTCATGTTCTTTGAGTTGCCTAGAGGCGTAGGCAATGACCTTGCCATTCTACATGAGTACAACTCTGAGTCCCAACTTGAAAGCGTCGCTGTACATGTCGAAGCCTTCGTTACTGTCCGGAAGAGCAAGGATTAGAGTGCTGGTCAGTCTCTTTTTCAATTCTGTGAAACTCTTCTCGTAGGCGTCCGTCCATTCATACTTTTTGTTCTTTCTGTTGAGGACTGTCATAGGGGTTGCAATTCTAGAGAAGCCCTCTACAAACTTCCTGTAGTAGATTGCTAGCCCAAGAAAGCTTCTGATCTCGCTGGCATTCTTTGGTCAGTTCCAGTTATGCACAACTTCAATCTTTATTGGGTCTACCATCACTCCGTGCTTGGATATAACATGACCCAAAAATTAGTCAGTACCTGCCTAACCTGCTAGATTTAAGAAATGGATCTTAGGTTTTTTTGAAACACTCAGCAGGAATTCCTGCGCCACCTTGATGTCTCTATCAGTATTATCTTGGCCCTTAGAAAAGGAAATTATGCGTTACGGGGTTGAAATCATTTTCGAACAGCTCTCGACCATGACGATAGCACCGATGCTATTCGACGATATATTGGAAAAGCAAACCCATGACCTGAGCATTCAGAGGATCAAGCAAGAGGTTCTAGAAGGAAAGGATGATGGGTTTCGTATCTCTGATAGTGGAATACTCTACCTCAGGGATCGCATGTGTATTCCCAATGATCCAGAATTACAGAAGAAGATATTTGAGGAAGCTCACGGAACCCCTTATGCAATGCATCCGGGAACCACCAAGATGTACCAAGATCTGAAAAGAAAATTCTGGTGGTTCGGTATGAAAAGAGATGTGGCTCAGTATGTCAGTACCTGCCTGACCTGCCTGAGGGTTAAAGCAGAACACCAGAGACCTGGAGGGACACTGCAGCTGATTCAAATTCCAGAATGGAAATGGGAAGATATTTCTATGGATTTCATCTCAGGACTTCCCAAGACGACGAACGGATATGACGCTATATGGGTAATTGTGGACAGATTGACGAAGTCTGCCCACTTCTTAGCAATCAAGATGACCTATTCGACGGAGCAATTGGCTCAATTATATGCTAGGGAAATTATCAGATTACATGGGATTCCTAAGACCATCATTTCTGATAGAGATGGTCGCTTTTTTTCCTATTTCTGGGAATGTGTTCAGAAGGCCCTTGGCACGAAACTATTATTCAGTACTGCCTTCCATCCTCAGATGGACGGATAGACCGAAAGGGTGAATCAAGTACTGGAGGATACGTTACGAGCTTGTGCCCTGGATTTCAAAGGGATCTGGTGTCGATACTTATGTTTGGTAGAATTCGCCTATAATAATAGCTACCAAGCTACTATTGGAATGGCGCCCTACGAGGCTCTATACGGGAGGAAATGTAGATCTCCTATATGCTGGTACGAGGGTGGTGAAAAGAAGGGGATGGGACTCCAAACATATTTCATTGACGACACCACCCGAGCTATACAGAACATCCGCCAAACAATTGAAACTGCTCAGAGCTGACAAAAAAGCTATGCAGATATGCAGCGTAGACCATTAGAATTCGAAGTCGGGGATCTGGTATTCCTCAAAGTGGCCCCTTTGAAGGGAGTGATGAGATTCGGAAGGAAGGGTAAGCTGAGTCCGCGCTATGTGGGACCGTATCCGATATTGAAGAGAGTTAGCAAGGTAGCTTACGAGCTAGAGCTGCCTCAAGAGATGTCGACTATTCACAACGTGTTCTACATTTCGATGCTCAAGAAGTGCATTTCTAGTACGGACCAAGTGATCGAGCCACTAATAGTGCAAGTTTAAGAGGACCTATGTTATGAAAGTCGGCCTATCCAGATACTAGACCGAGAAGTCAAAAGGCTAAGGAATAAAGAGGTGCCCTTAGTGCAGGTCCTGTGGCAAAATCAATGGTACGAAGAAGCAACCTGGGAACACGAGGAGGACATGAAACAGAAGTACCCAGAGTAGTTCTAAGTTTCGAGGATGAAACTTTTAAAAGGTATGAAGGATTGTAATGCCCATAAAATTCCTAGTAATTTTACAAGAATTTTTGCATGATTATAATGGGCTTTATGTGGGCTCTTTCAAAAAAATAAAAGAAATAGAGCAAAAAAGGATGCATGGCCTAGGAATTGAACCCCAAACCTCTAGTTAGCCCTAAGATGCATTCAATAACCAGAAGCCCAGCGGGGTTGTGCTATTAGAGGAATATGGGAAATGATAGTTAAGGGTAAGGGAGGCTAAGGGACACCTTCAAGTGAATAAATAGGGAATGAGGAGAGAAGAGAAAAGCCATTTTTCATTCTCCACTTCTCCTCTTCTTCTTCCTCACCGAAACCTACTCTTCTCCTCTTCCATTTTTCGAAAGCTAGCCAAGCAAGAAGAAGGCTCTAGGTTTGGCATCCCTTAGGGTATTTTCCAACTATTAACAAAGCAAAGGATGTAAGTATCCCCTCACCTGCATACAAGTTGTTTCGATTGATGTTATTATGTAAATCCCTGCATGAACCATTCGGCCAAGACCCTTGTGTTTTCAATGATGAACCATGCCATACCTTGTAGGAATATGATGATGATAGGTTGCTAGATAGGTTTGGTTAAGTGTTTGATCTTAAAAACTCCGAGAAACTTTCGGCCAAGCCCATTACTTGTGCTCTCCATGATGATCTATGCTATACCTTGTATGAATATGATGATGATAAGTTTCTATATGGGTTTTTGGTTAAGTGGTTGATCTTCAAACCCTCCTAGGACTCTCGGCCAAGCCCCTTTGGACCCCTAATGTGTTTTTCTATGCCATGCTCTAGATGAGTTCATGATATGTTTTGATGTTAGATGAAGATAACATGTTCTATGCTAGGCTTTAAATGAGTTAATGCCATGTTTTGATGTTAGATGAAGATAACATGTTCTATGCCATGCTATAGAAGAGTTCATTCGATGTTTTGATGTTAGATGAAGATAACATGTTGTTGGCTAACCTAAATTTAAGTGGTTGATCCTTTAAGTTCCTTGAACCATTCAGCCAAGACCCATTTAGGTCTATTATGCTATGATCTATAAGTTGGCATGCTATGTTATGAATATAGATGAAGGTAACATGTTGTTAGCTAACCTAAATTTAAGTGGTTGGACTTTTAAGTTCTTTGACCCATTCGGCCAAGACCCATTTAGGTCTATCATGCTATGATCAATAAATTGCCATGCTATGTTTTGAATGTAGATATAGGTAACATGTGAAAGCTAAGCTTGATTTAAGAAATGGATCTTAGGTTTTCTTAAACTCTCGGCCAAGACTTATCTAAACTCCTAAGTGCCTTCCATGCCATGCTTTATATGTGAAAGAATTAATATGTGGTTAGTTAGATCATATATAAGTTGTTTAGGGTTTAAAACTTTGGTATAACTCCATGAAGTTTAGATCACTCCATGTATTCTTGTTCATGATGTTTATGAAATGCCCTATATGTGTGTGATGTTAACATGATGTTAAGTAGTCCTTGCTCAAGTGGTTTAGCATGATTGGTTTATGTCACTACCATATGTCTATGTTAATAGTAGGGATGCATGATAAATTTCTGCTCATTACCATGTTAAATGTATGATCATGTTATGCTCATTACCATGTGAATTGTGTGAATGTATGATATGTTATAAAGAAGGAACTTGATATGTATGAAAAGAATATGATATGTTATGATGAAGGAATATGATATGTTATGAAAAGAAAAAAAAGATATGTTATGAAGAAGGAACATGATATGCTATGAAGAAGAAATATAATATGCCATGATAAGGAACATGATATGTTTATGAAAAGAAATATGATATGTTATGATAAGAAACATGATATGTATTTTACTTTCTGCATGGCTTGTACTAGGACCCTAACAAGGTCCAGGGGATGGGCTCCCAGATGCCCTAGGCCGACAGTCATATGTACGGGCTTAGGATGGGCTTCTATGTTATGTTGCCCCTAGGTCGACGGACATAGTACAGGCCTAGTATGATGATGATGATGTGGTACAATGTCGGGCCCAATATATTGAGATTATGTTTAAATACCTATAATATATGTTTTCAAAGAGCATCCTGCATAT
This sequence comes from Wurfbainia villosa, assembly GCA_025175895.1. Taxonomy (NCBI): domain Eukaryota; kingdom Viridiplantae; phylum Streptophyta; class Magnoliopsida; order Zingiberales; family Zingiberaceae; genus Wurfbainia; species Wurfbainia villosa. Next base: position 34,795,845 of record CM045995.1, read on the forward strand.
ATCCTTAGTTCATGTCTGGATCATTATGATGTTATATTGATGTTATGCTTATGTTATATGCATGTTATGCTTGCTTATGTTCTTGTATGTCTATATGTATGTTATGTTTGCTTATGTTCTTAGATGTTTATATGAATGCTATGCTTATGTTCTGGTATGTTATATGCATGTTATGCTTGCTTATGTTCTTGTATGTCTATATGTATGTTATGTTTGCTTATGTTCTAGATGTTTATATGAATGTTATGCTTATGTTATGTTATGTTATATGCATGTTATGCTTGCTTATGTTCTTGTATGTTTATATGCATGTTATGTTTGTTTATATGTCATTGTATGTTTATATGATTTTTTATGTTTATATGTGTTATATGATCATGTCACTACTCTATGCTTAATGTTTGACGTATGGTTTTTGTGAGTAGGACAGGATCTTACTAAGCCTATGTGCTTATAGTTTATGTTCCCTTATACTGCAGATAAGGGTAAAGGGTGGCTAAACTAAAGGGAGCAGCAGGAGGGGCAAAGTGTGTGTGGTAGTGGCATGGTGGAGGAGATCTGTTATGTTTCCTTATGCCTGTTTTCCTTTAAGATGATTTTTATGAACTTGAACTAAGTACTTATGAAATGATGATGCATGCTCCATGTTTAAAAAGAAGTATTTATGAAATGATGACGCATGTTTATGTTTTAAAGAAGAAAAAAAATATAAGTCTAAAGTCTTTCGCTATAAGAAGTATATGTAGTCTTCTGCTGTAATGCATGTATGTACGATCGTGTCGCACCGCCCCTCCGAACCCCTGGAAAGGGCGGGCGTGACATGCTCATGGGAGGCAGCAGACAGTGGACCATATGGATTATGTACAGGATAAGAAGTGTGTGTTATGTTGGAGCAGCCCAGAGTCGAACCCACATTTGTTTCTTGAGTGTCCGATTGCAAGGGCACTGTGGAGCAAGGTGCGGTAATGTTTGGAGATTGAGCATGATGGCAACATGATTATGGATCTCTTGCCATTCATGGGGCAACGCTACAAGGGATCAGGTCGGAAGTAAAGAGCTCGATACCTGGGGATTTCTTCCATGATATATGTCCCATGGGAGGCTCGTAACAGATGCTGATTTGAGGGGCTATTGGCGGATGTGGATATGATGGTGCATAAGGTGAAGATACATGTTCATCGCTTCATGGAGGGATAGGAGAATAGATATGTCGAAGTGTGATAGTGTTTTGATTTCTCTTTATGTTTCTCATTAGATGACGTGTGTGATGTTGATGTGTTGGTGTTTGGAATGTTGTGGTCTATGCAACCCATAGCTATGGTTGCATGATGTGTTGGTGTGTACGTTGGGTGTTTTGCCCATTGGGCGTTTGCCGGTTATATATATATTTACCATTTAAAAAAAAGATAGAAAAGTGAAGTAGACATTCAACAAACAAATCATAGACATGAATTAAGCAAGATTAAAGGTAAAAAAATGTAGGAAATTAAATAAGAAATTTAATAATTCAAAATACATTAAACTATGGATTGAGATCGAAATCCACGGAGGAGGCCGGAATCTCGAGTCTCTCTGATGATGAAATGGTGGATGTGGACTCACAAAGCTTCGAGATCTCGGAGCCTATGGATGAAGAGAAACTTCTCTTGATCTAGATGAAGTTATGGATCAAGATGGAACTTCCTGCTTCCAATTGCAAGAGAAAGGTGGTCACCGAAGATGAAGTGCGGTGGAGATGGAGATGGAGGTAGAATGGAAATGGAGGCTCTATGACAACATGGTTGAATCAAACTTTTTTTTCTTTTATAGTCATCACTTGAACCAAGCCCAAGTTGGGTTGAACCCAATTCAGTTTCATCTCCTTGATTAACCTACAAGACAAAACACATGTAGAATTCAGAAATAATATATCGTTTTGATAAGAAATTGAATTAAGTTTAAAAATAAATCCTTGCTCATAAAATATAATATAAACATGACTATAAGCATACAAGAGCATTAAAAATGCCTTGTAGGAACATAAAATAATATGTCAAACTATTAGTTATCAGGTATTTGGGCGCTCGATAAATTAGCATTCTAACTCGCGGTACTCAAGCACTCGACTAATTAGCGTTGGATCATAAGGTCCTCAAGTGTTTAACCGACTAGCATTTAGACTCAAGGCACTCAAGTCATCATGTACTCGACAATCGAGCATTCAAACTCAAGTACTTGGCACTCAAAAGTGTATCGTTCGAACTCGAGTACTTGACACTCAACAGTTGAGTGTTCATAGTTGGGTACTTAACACTCGGTATTCAAGCATAGTTCTTGGGATACTTGGCACTCAGGTTGTTTGGAACAATGCTGCTCGGACTAGAGGCATAAAGTGTTCAACAAGCATAGAGCTTGGGAAGGTGCTTGGGACTTGAGAGTCAACAACTTGTTTGACACTCGAGAGTCACCCCTTAGGAATCAGTTCAATGCTTGGGACTCCACATTCAGGAACCCAAGACTCAGGCATAGTCGAGTACAATCTCAAACCACTTAGGCATGGATTGTACATTATTATTGTCCAAATAGAAGGTCGAATCAACTCGACTACTATATCAGTCGAGTGGTAGACTCAACTGATGATATTGTTGGAGTGAACAAAAGATTTTGTAGTCAATTCGAGAACTCGATTGCTGCTACAACAATCAATTGATGGTGACCCTGATGTTGAGCTAGAAAGAGCCATTCTACAAGCAAAATGTTCGAATTCAAAGGGAGAAATTGATTGATGAGAGCATGATGTTGATAATGACCCCAATGCTAAGCTAGAAAGAGTCATTCTGCAGGTGCAACATTCAAATTCAGAGAGAGTAATCTACAAATGAGAGTATTTAGTCAACTGTTAGGTTGATTTCAACCACAACATGAAGCCTCTAAAAAAGTATTTCAAGGTGGTTTTAAGGTAATCTAAAAGTTTTTTCCGCCTTCAGAAGATTTTCAAGAAGAAAAAAAATAGTATTATTACCATTAGAACTATAGGGCATGGAGTATAAATTGGAGATTCTAAACCATGTAAAATCAAGATGTTTCTGTTCTTGATCTTGTGCTTCCTTTTATGTTATATTTTTCCAAGCATATTAATCTTTTTAGACAAGAACATATAAATGATCAAGAAACGAATTGAAAATCACTATTCAACTCTTCCCATTTAGAGACGTCGTGGTCCTAACACAGTGTATGTACTTCTCGCCAATGTAGAATCCTAATAAAGGATCGAATCATATTGAATTTATTATACACAGTTTTATCTTATATTATAAGAGATTATTTTCACAACAGATTTTAAAGTCATGCGATAATAATTTTCCCATCGTACTTTATATTGTTGTAATAAGACTAACATAAAGAAGCGTTAGGCTGAGTCAAAAGGAAGTAGCTCAGGCAGATGAGCCGAGTCAAAAGGTATCAACTCGGGAGGGAGAGCTGAGTCAAAAAAGTAGCAGCTCAAAAAGATGTGCTGAGTTGAGAAGATAGATGTTTTAGAAGAGGGCAAAGCTGAGTCCAATGGACAGTAGCTCGAGAAGTTGGCGGGAAACCAAAAAGGAATATTAAGTATGTTAAGGTTGGACCCTGTAAAACATGTCAGAGACTATTTGTTATAGTCTTGATATACATGACATTATCTTTTTTAACAAACTGAAGATGCCTCATAGGCCCCATAAAATATTCCCAGTAGCAAGCATTATCTAATGGCTTAATGGCATAATCACACAAACCCACGTGCCCTTCCACCTAGACGACGACAATGCTTGTAATTCATTATGCGATAGCTTGACCTAAGGGGAGAGAGGAGATAAAAGGCAGAAAGAGAGAAGGAAAGGAGATTTTATCTCATTCAACATACACTTACTATTTTCTAAGATACTCATCATCTTCATTACTGATACACTTGCTTTCTCTTTCTCTGAGAAGATCTAACTTAAGCATCGGAGGATCTCCATCGTGTAGGCCGACAGAGGCCTAACGTGTGTTAATTTTCAAAAGAAGGGGGCGAGGAGACTCTCACTATTGTAGTCGGAGAGAACTCATCCTCAAAAGTGCACCCACAGGGAGAAAAATCTATGCCACATCAGTTGGTGTCATCTGTGGAAACTTATTTTGAGCACGACATAGAGATGCAACTTAGTAGAAAGCCCTAGAGTCAATTTTGTGATGATTGACTAGAGACTTATGTATCATATTCTATTAATTATAAAGGCAAAGTTTGGTTATTATATTTATTCATGCTTGTGCCAGGTGAATAAATATAATAATGCCCTAAAAAGTAGGTTCTTATCGACAACACATCAATTGGTAAAATTGATTGAGAGAGACTGTAGAGAACACTATTCTTAAATATTCCTAGTCAAACATTAATATACAAGGGCAATATTAATGCATTGACACTAGCATGTAGGTCAATTGATGACTTGATCTCATAAGTCATTGATATGTGATATCACGTTGATACATAGGTATATATTAGAGAATATATACTGAATTGACCAGCCATGAGAAAGTTTCATGGATTGTTATAAGAGTGTCATAAACTTTCTCATATGACTATTAGTATGAATAGTCCATAGACCTGAAATCACTACGGTTCCCATCATATGAAGTTATGTACTTTGATATCGTCAAATGTCACCCGTAATAGGGTGGACTATAAAGGCGATCACTGGATATGTAAAAAATTATGCAGAGGAATGTGAGTGATGTAGATGAGATCTATCCCTCCCATATGATGGGAGTGATATCTTTAGGTCTCTTGATAGAGTAGGATCACGAAATGCATAGCCATGCTCAAATGAGTCAATATGAGATATTGAACTCATTTGGTTGAGTGAGTCTACTTGGGGATCAAGAAATACAAAGATTGAAAAAAGGATGACATAGTATATGCCTCATTGATCAATCAAGATATCGAGAATAGAAGGACAAAGTCATACATTATAGTAGTCACGAAAGGTTTAGTCAGATCTTGACATTCTCATCACTTGGGTTGCAATGGTGTATTGCTAGTTTCACTCATTGCTTATGTATCTAAAATGATTTTAGATACATTGCCAATGTTATGAGAGCCAATAGGGTCACACACAAAGAACATGTTGGTTTAGAGGTAAGCTTATTCTAGTTTGACTAAAATAATGAACCTTAAAGATTATGTGGGTTAAGTTGGATTAATTGAGTTAGACTCAAATGAATCCAAAGATTGAATCTATTAATTGAGTTATACTCAAATGAATCCAAGGATTCAGTCTAATCCATATTAGACTCATTTTGATTTGATTCAACCACTTAAGACCTAATGCAAGGAGATGCTTAGAGATTAGTGGAACAATAAATGCTCATACATAGAGATGCATGGAGATTAGTGGAGCATTAAATGCTCATGATTAATTATGATTAATAATGCATGCTAATGAGAATAAGAAGGGGTTGAATGTTCATGCATGATGAATGAAGATTAATCATGCATTAATGAAAGCGAGCACCAAAGGTTAGCACCATTAATGATGATTAATCATGCATGAAAATGGGATTTAAAAAGGCTCGTCAACGTGAGTGGAGGGTGTGTGATCTCTTCTTGGCCTTGCATCCCTTTTTTCCCTCTCCTTCTCCTTGGCCAGATTTGATCTAGGCTGGATTTCTCTATTTTGTTCCTCTTTTTGCCGAATGAAAGAACACCCTTGTTGCTAGCACGATGGTCGTGGTTCTTCTCTAAACCTAGTTCGTGAGACGAACGTAAAACAAGTTTGTGTGGATACGCATAGGGACACGAACACCTGAACATGCAAGAGATACGACAAACTTTGGACTAGCGGGATAAGCAAAGGGCATACTCCAAAGGTATACCCTATTCAATAGAGCTTTATAGATCTAAACTTGTATGAGTTTTCTTTCTCATGGATCGCTAAAGGGATCCTTTTTCCACTGCGATTTCATTGTTTATCGCATACGATTCCCTACAGTGGTATCAGAGCCACTTGCGAAAGATCATACAAAGTTTTATGCACTTTTATATGTGATATAGAAGTAGGACATATTTTTTTATGAGTTGCATAATTTTATGAGCATATTTTGTCGGGATGCATATGTTTGTATTGATCAAACTAAAAGATTGCTCTTGACAAAATTTCATAACCTACGAATTTCATACTAGTTGATGTAGTTGCATCACTCTATTGAGAACAGAATTGTCGCAAGGATGCATCAATGGAACAAGTCGGTCTCAGATTCATTTTGATGGATTTAGGGAAGCGACTAATTCAAAGAGTCGACAAAATTAATTTTGTTTTGGGACCGCTGTGAGGTTTCAGCTCATGAGAAAATTTTGCAAACATAATAATATTGATGTCCTAGATCTATTTGTTGTGTGTTGGTTGCCATGGTGCATGGTTATGGCCCTATACTACAATGAGATTGGATTATGTTGTAATTCATAATACGACCTATGTGTCGTGATGTGTATGTGGGTGTTGTAACTCATAATATGGCTTGTGTGTAGTGCCTCCCTCTCTATTTTTCTAGTTATAAAATAGATCTAGACTCGAATATAACTCGAGTATTCTTATTTTGTAATGTACAAAATGATGAGTGGAATGTCCATTGGAGGATGAAGTTACAAGAAGGATGTCGATGACACATGATGACCAAAGGAAGCACTTGGAGAAGATGCTATCTCTAGGTTGGCCATTCGATCTTCTTATTAGCTTGAGAGGATCGTAGAATATAGGTCATAACCATGTCACAATTTTTTTTTTTGCTTATATGTTGATATATGTCATGTGTGTATGTGATGCATGCTTAGATGATATGTTTATCATAATTAAGTCGATGTAGTATGCTTACCAAAGTTTCATACTCACTACTACCTCGATCAATTGCCATTGGGTTTTCCAAAGCAAAGTAGCTCAATTTAAACTTTGGATTTGACTTAATCAACTATGTTATCTCAATTGGATTGAGAACGTAAAGCCACATAATTAAGTCAACTCGATATGTCTACCAAAGTTTGGTACTAATAAACTACCTCGATCATTTGTTGTTGGGTTTGCCAAAGCAAAGTGACACATTTTATCTTGGTAGAGTGCGAGTGGGCAATTGTGATGTCCTGCTATTGAATTTTGGGTGTGACTTAACTAAGTTATCTCAATTGGATTGAGGACTTAGAGGCATCTCCCATATGGTTGGGTAAACCAACAAATAGTCTTGTTCACCAAAATCTCCAAGAGTTGCATATGATACAATTGGTAAAGAGTTGTCTACCTAAATTATACTAGTTTTGGGCGATTAGACAAAGCTAACTCAAGACGAAATATAATATGGATCTTGACCATCATGAATGATATTAGGTTTGGAGCTAGTAGTATGGGACTAGTACGTTTGCCTACATCCATGACTAGCCTCTACCAAAGCTCTACGATTCAGTGGGAGTATCATTTAATTAAAGTCCTAATTAAATGATTTATAATATGATACTTATTTATGCATTTTTTGTTGTAGATCACCATGTCATCAAATACGTTAAATACTCTCTCTCTGTGATGTGTCCTTGAGAAGGATAAGCTCAACGAAGCTAATTTCCTAGACGGGTATAGAAACTTGAGGATCGTCCTCAAGCAAGAACAAAAACTCTATGTCCTAGAGCAACCACATCCTGAAGCACCTATTACTACTGCTACTCGTGTGGAAAAGGATGCATACCATAAACATCAAGATGATGCATTGGATGTATCATGCCTAATGCTTGCTACCATGAGCTCTGTGTTAGTGAAAGCCCTAGAGCCAATCATGTGATGATTGTTGTATAGACTTTATTGTATCATATTCCTATTTATAAAGGCATGATTATTATATTTACTTGTATTGGTGCCAAATAACTAAATATAATAATGTCCTTGAGTAGTAGGTTCTTATCTATATCAATCGATTGGTTGAATCGATATTGAGATGATATAGAGAACACTACTCTTAATCATTCCTAGTCGGGTATTAACATTCAGGGACAATGTTAATGCGTAGAGACTAGCATGTAGGTCAACACGATGACTTGATCTCACAAGTCATGGATATGAGATATCAATTTGACACATGGGTATGCATTAGAGAATGTATACTGAATGACCCGCCATGAGAAGGTATCATGGATCGTTATATGAGTGTCATATACTTTCTCTTGTGGCTATTAGTATTACTATTAGTCCTTAGACCTGAAGTCACCATGGTTCCCTACATAAGGAGTTGCATACTTTGGCTTCGTCAAACGTCACCCATAAATGGGTGGACTATAAAGGCGATTACTGGGTATGTAACAAATTATGCGAAGGGATGTGAGTAATGTAGATGAGATCTATCCCTCCTGTATGATGGGGGTGACATCGATATTCTTGATTGAGTGAGACCACGAAGTGCATGACCATGCCCAAATGAGTCAATATGAGATATTGAGCTCATTTGAATAAAGTGAGTCTACTTGGAGTTCAAGATATAGATTGTACCGAGGATGACACGGTCTATGCCTTGATTGGTCAATCTAGATGTCAAGGATAGAGGGACATTGTCACATATTGTGAGAGTCACAATTAGTAGTCACAAAGGTGATGTTGGAGCTCAACATTCTTGTAACTTGGGTAGCAATGATGTGTTGCTAGATACCGCTCATTGCTTATGTTCCTAAATCGGTTTAGGGACATTGCCAACGTTACAAGAACCTATAGTGTCACACACATAAGAGCAATTAGATGGAGATTAGGTTCATATGATGAACCATGAGGATTAGGTTCATGGGATGAACCAAATTGGATTAAGAGTAATCCAAATTAGACTAATTGAGTTAGACTCAAATTGATTCAAGTGTTGAATGAGTCTAATTTAGATTTGATTCATCAAATCAATTTAAATTAATGAATAGAGATTCATTAAATTAAAATGACTTGAGTCAAGTGGTTAGATTTGATCAACCATGGGAGATTAGAGGTCAAGTTTGACTTGACTTGAGAGGGAAGACGAAAGGTCAAGTTTGACTTGACCAAATGTCATGTCATGATGATGACTTGGCATGGCCGGCCAATGATAATGCTCCACATCATCATTGACTTTGTCATGTGGTGCCACCTCATGAGGGAGACCAAGGGTCATGGGAGTTACATGCATGCATGTAACCCCCTCTCCATGAAGTGGCCGGCCACTTCTAGATCTAATGAGAATTCATTTGATGAGTTATTCCAACTTCATCTTCTTCCTTGGGATTTTTTTCCTTCAAGCTCTCCTTCTTCTTCCTCATCTTGCTAAGACATTCTAGGAGTGCTAGCACACTCAAGATTGTCTTTTCTCCACATTTTGCTTGTGTGGATACCAATAGAGGAGTGTGCACTTGACACTCTCAAGTTCCGGCAACCCTTTTGGACGAGCGGGATTTGCGAAGGGCGTCGCATCGAGGGTAATGATCTCACCTCTTAGATCTAAGGTAGATCTAGGGATTTTTTTTTGTAAGTACATACATGTTTTATTTTAATATATCTTCGCACGGATCCATGGCCAGGGATTCCGAGGTTTCCACAATGCAAAAAGCGGTTTTTGCGGCTCGGAAAAACCCAACAGTGGTATCAGAGCCACGTGCGAAGCATGTATATGCTTCGTTTTTGTAATTTTTGTATTAGATATAAAAATTACAGATTTATATGTTTCTGTAAATTTCCTATTTTTAAAGAATTTTTGGGTATTTTTCTCGAATAGTCGAAGCAACGAGTGTTGGGACACTTGTAGGCTTCAACCGTCGAGAAAAACTCTCTGAAACGGCGAAATCTCGCTTTAGGTTTTTGGGATAGTGACTTAAGTCGCTGTAAGATCGTAGTAGGGACACTCGCAAGGTTTATTTTGTGAGTAGGGGCGCTGCCCCTATCCCCGAAAGGGGCCTTGTCCCGTGATCGCGCCCGGAAACCGCTTAGCGGGACCGTTACGGAGAGGTGACTCATAAAATTGAAAAAAAAATAGGAAAAATTATAGAAATTTTCTGTAAAAATACATAATTTATAATTATGTATAATTCTGTGACTGTCATTGCCCAATAATCCCAATATGATTGGATGTGATGTGTTGTAATTCATAATACGGCCTGCGTGCCGTTTTGTGGTTGTGCGTGTTGTATAGTGTATGTGACCTGCGCGTCGTACCTCCTTTTTGATATTCTAGTTGTAAATAGTTTTAGACTCAAATGTAACTCGAGTTTCATATTTGTAATGTACAAAATGGAGCGGTGGAAAGTCCCCTTGAAGACGAGGTTACGAGAAGGGTGACGACGACACATGACGGTCAAAGGAAGCGCTTGGAGAAGCCGCTAGCCTTAGGTTGACCGTCCGATCTTCTCATTGGCTTGAGAAGATCGTAGTAGGGCCATGACTATATCACATTTAATTATATATATATATATATATGTTGATATATATATATATATATATATATATATATATATATATATATATATATATATATATATATATATATGTTGATATATATATATATATATATATATATATATATATATATATATATATATATATTTGATTTTGCTTGTATGTATTTGATGCATGCTAGTAGAATAATGCTTGTATGTATATGATGCATGCTAGGATAATTTTCTTGTATGTATATGATGCATGCTAGAATAATGATTGTATGTATGTGATGCATGCTAATATAGGATAATAAAGGCCTAAATGCGTATGAGATACACATTACGATTAGATTAGATCATAATCGAATCAACTCGAAAATGCCTACCGAGCCTTGATACCCATCACTACCTCGATTATTTGTTGTTGTTGAATCTGCCAAAGCAGAGCAACGCATATTATCTTGGTAGGGTGAGGAGAGACAATCTTGGTCCCACCTATCATGCTTGGGTTAGAGTAAGCTCAATTAGATTGAGCAAAACTAGTTAACTCAATTGGATCGAGTAGAACTATAGGCATATTCCAATCGTTGGAAAGATAGGTTAAGATCGCATTTACACTAAATCTTGGGTGATTTAGCCAAAGCTAACTCAAGGTCTTTTGTAAATGTGAGTCTTGATCCTATAAACAAGAGTTGCATAGAGATGTATGTAGGGATTTTTTTTATTCAAAATAGCATATGCGCAACGGAAAAATAGGATCCCTTCCAAGTGATCCTTGCGAAAGAAAACCTCGTACAAAAAAAAAATTCTCAAAACCTATCTTATAGGAGAATATTACCATTGTTGCATGCCCTTTTTAATCCCGCTTCTCCTTGGGTTTAATGGATCTTTTAGCACGTTCAAATGTTCGTGCCTCTATATGTATCCACAGGAGCAAGCTCTTGTCTCACAAAAGAAACTAGAAGAGCTCTCCTTTACTTCTTGCTAGAGAAGTCCCTAAAGGAGAGGAAGGTAGGGAAAAAGAGAAAGGAAGAAGAAGACCACTCTTCTTGCTAGCCTACACTCACAAAAACAACACAACCAAATGTTGGATCGATCGGATCGTTAGAGGGGGGGGTGAATAGCGATAGAAACTTTTTAGTACGAATTCGTTTTAAAAAAAAACTTATATGGAGCGGAAAGATAAACAAAACAAAAAGTAAAGGAGACAATAGACACAAGAGATTTACTTGGTTCGTAGCCGAAGGCTACTACTCCAAGGCCCTAGTGGTCCTTGACCACGTACGGAGGGCAAACTACTAAAGAACTCCTCCTCGTTGGAGGTAGGAGTTAGACGGATACAAAAAGCCCGAGGTAGAAGGACACTCCCCCTCTCCTCGTTATAATTAAAGCTTTACTAAAAGGAATAAGCTGAAATACAATTTAGAACATCTGCTATCGACTTTAAAGGTTGGAGGTTCGTGCCGCTTCCGTCAGAGGGATGTCGGAGAGTCGGAGCGTATCGGAAGCACTTGGAAGATTTTGAATTGATGAAAAACCCTAGGTTTGGCCCTCCTTTTATAGCCTTTGAGCCCCTCATCGAATGGGTCTTTAGCCAATCACAAATGGGCACAAAACCCCTTAAAAAATGGTGATAACTCTTGACTACTCGAGGCTGATCCTTTGACGAATGATCGATGGCCATCATCGATCGATGGAAGCATCGGTCGATTCGACCTTCTAATGATCGCTTGACGGCAATGCCGAGTCCTCCAAGCCGGGCAATGATCGATGCTAGCTGCAAGGCAAGGTTAGCTCAACAAAAACATAATTTCGATGGTCGTCGACCATCCGATCTTGACCTAGACCATCTATAAGAAGTCTTTGGTCCGATCTACGCTTAAGATCATCCCCGTAAAGAGGATACGACCTTACTTACGCTCGCACACACGAGCTTACCTCAGTACTTACGTGTTGCTTTTGCTTCCGGCCTTCCACTCAATTCCTTCGGCTCCCTCCGAAGTCTCTTGAGTGTCGCCCGACCACCGCGGCTTCCTCCGGGTGTCGCTAGCCTTCAGCTCCAGCGTTGAGACTTTTCTGCACACTTGATTTAGCTCATGAGATAACAATATATGCTTAACTTTGTATCGTTTGCTATAATCAAAACTTAGGTTCGACTTAGGTGCCAACTGCACCAACAATCTCCCCCTTTTTGATTTATGGCAAACCCACATACAAAGTTAAGTAAATAGCAAGCATGAAGAGTAATAATGTGCATGAGAAACAAAAAATATGAAGATTAAGTTGGAGTAGTAAAGATTTTCTTCAAGTACTCCCCCTTGAGGAAACCTCCCCCTTGACCGAGGGTGAGTCTTGAAGAAAGACCTTAATCCTCCCCCTTGAGGGTTGCTTTAAGTAATTAACAATACTTAAAGTTGGCCTTAGTAAAACGTTTTAGTTAAGCCCTTTCTCCCCCTTATGTAAAACATTAACGACATAAAGTTTAAAAAATAAGTTTAAGTAAAATGTAGACGGCACAAATAAGTTTAAGTTAAGAATTCTTTGGCCTTTTGGTAAAAGTTAACTAAGTTTTAACTTTTGGTTTAAATATGAAGTAAGAGTTAAGTTATCAAAAAAATTTTGACCCCTTAACTTTGGCCTTTTTCTCCCCCTTTTGCCGTATATCGAAAAGAGTAAGGGGTGTGTGGAAAACAAATAAGTGTTAAATTTAAACTCCAATCATGTTCCCCATTTTTTATAAAAAAATATACTGAAAATAAGTTCATCTATAAAATGTTCGACTCATATTTGACTTGATTGATATGTAAGATCAACCAGTCCTGGTCAGAGTCGGTTAGTATGTATGATTATACTCCGTGGTTCATAGCGATGCACTAGCTCTACATCTGGAAACAGGAGTAAGGTCCTAACATCTCACGCCCATCTAGGTGGCTAAGTACACAAACACATTAGTCCTATGTGTTGTGAGATGTACTGGCTCCTTAAATCTATAGGTGCATGATATCTAAGGTTTGTCCTATGCTAGTTCCATAAAAATGGAATTAAAGAAATAGTAGTAAGAACATATAATTTGCATGTACCTATTCTATTACGCACATGCCCAATTTTCATCTTAATAGACTAAATTCGGCTTCGAGTAGGGGTTTAGTAAATAGATCTGCCAAGTTAGACTTCGATTCGACGTATTCGAGGTGTATGGCTCCGTTGGCCACATGTTCTCGAATGAAATGGTGTTTGACCTCTATATGTTTGGTTCTAGAGTGACATATCAGATTCTTTGTAAGATTAATTGAACTAATGTTATCTACGTGAAGTTTAGTATTCGTAAAGTCTAACTTAAAGTCGCAGAGAGTGTGCTTCATCCAAAGAAGCTGCGTGACACACTCATCCATCGCGATGTATTCGGCTTCGGTGGTAGATAAAGCAACACAGTGCTGTTTCCTACTGCACCAACTCACTAGACTCGAGCCGAGAAGTTGACAACAACTACTCGTGCTCTTTCTATCGAGCTTACTACCGACATAATCCGAATCGGAGTAGCCGATTAGTTCGAACTCCGTAGATCTAGGGTACCAAATACCAATATTAAGTGTAGCCTTAAGATATCTAAGGATACGCTTAACTAGGGTTAGGTGAGACTCCTTAGCACAGGTTTGAAACCTGGCGCACATACTTACTGCGAATAGGATGTCGGGTCAACTCGCAGTTAAGTATTGGAGACTCCCTATTACGCTCCTATAGTATTTTAAGTCAATCGACTTATTTTCTAGGTCTTCTCCTATGTTAACATTTATCGCCATTGGGGTGTTTATTACCTTAGCGTCTTGCATTCCAAATCATTTAATTAACTCCTTAGTGTATTTTTGTTGATATAGGTATATACCATCCTTAGTTTGTTTAATTTGTAGACCTAAAAAAAAACTTAACTCGCCTACCAAGTTCATTTCGAACTCACTTTCCATGAGGGAAACGAACTCGTTTAGTAAGGCTGAGTTAGAGGTTCCAAAAATTATATCGTCTACGTAAATTTGAGCTATGAATATTTCTTTACCTAAGGATTTTACAAAGAGAGTTGGGTCAACTAAGCCTTGGTTAAACCCTTTTGACTTAAGATGGATTGAAAGTCTCTCGTACCAAGCTCGAGGAGCTTGTTTAAGTCCATAGAGAGCTTTCTTAAGTTTTAGAACATGGTCGAGTTTATCTAGATTTTCGAATCCGGGGGGTTGGCTGACATAAACTTCTTCTTTAATGTATCCATTTAGGAATGCCGACTTAACATCCATTTGAAACAGCTTAAATCCTCGATGTGCGGCATAAGCTAGCAACATTCGAATGGATTCGAGTCTAGCTACTGGGGCATAGGTTTCGTCGTAATCTAAGCCTTCGACTTGGCTAAACCCTTTGGCGACTAACCTAGCCTTGTTTCTAACTACTTCACCTTTATCATCAAGCTTATTTCGAAACACCCACCTTGTTCGAATTATCATTTTTTCTTTAGGTGGTGGTACTAATTCCCAGACTTCATTCCTAGTAAATTGAGCTAGCTCTTCTTGCATTGCAATAATCCAATCGGGATCAAGAAGAGCTTGTTCAATTGATTTGGGTTATATCTTTGAAATTAAGGAAATTTAACTAAGGTTCCTATAGGATGCTCTAGTTCGAACTCCTAGATTAGGATCTCCTATCACTTGATCGATAGGGTGGTTAGTCTGAATCCTAGATTAGGTTGGGTTTGTGTCACCTAATGCTTGATCAATGGGGTGACTTGGTTGAACACTAGTTTGGTTGGAGTCATCTATCACTTGATCAATAGAGTGACTTGGTTGACTTAGGTTAGGATTAACACTAGACCGATCTCGGATCGAGTTAGGTCTAGTATGAATCGGATTTCGCTAATTGGGGTTCTTTGGGGTTTTGTAGGTTCATGTCCTTCATCAAATACTACATTGATAGTCTCCTCGACTCTAAGGGTGTCGTGGTTATATACTCTATAAGCTCGACTTGTAGTCGAGTATCCTAGAAAGATTCCGGTCGTGGTTTTGGATGTAAATTTCCCTAGGTAATCCTTAGTGTTTAGGATATGTACCTTACACCCAAATACCCTAAAGTACTTGATGTTGGGTACTTTATCGTGATAAATCTCGTATGAGGTCTTAAGGTGCTTTTTTACCATAAGGATCCTATTTTGGACATAGCATGCTGTACTCACGGCTTCTGCCCAAAACATATCGGGTAGGTCGTATTCGTTCAACATGGTCCTAGCGGCTTCTTGTAGAGTTCGGTTTTTCCGCTCCACTAGGCCATTTTGTTGAGGGGTCCTAGGGCAAGAGAATTGATGGTGGTATCCGTTTAGGTTACAGAAGTCGGTGAACCTTTGATTTTCGAATTCACCACCATGATAGCTTCTAAGTCTTTTAACCTTAAGGTCTTTTTCTCGATTAATTTGAATAGATTGATTAATTGATCTAGGGTATCATTTTTATGTTTGATGAACCTAACCCGAGTAAACTGGAGTAGTAAATCAATTATGACTAAGCAATATTGACTTCTATTGAGTGACTTGGCTCCATGTGAATCGAATAGATCCATATCACGGAGCTCAAGTACACTTGAGGTTCGTTCTTGGTTAGTTAACTTGTGTTGTGTCCTAGGTTGTTTTCCTTGTTGACAAGCATTACTGATTTTATTAACCAAGTTGTTGAGGTTGGGTAAGCCTCGGACTAAGCCACTCGACTCATCTTGTGGGGAGTCTTGGGTGCAGTGGCCAGAGTCATCGGTGCCACAACCATGATTCCTCTTCTGTGTCATAAGACATTTGGCTGAGGATTTGATTAAGTTAATTGTATAAATGTTATTTGTCCTAGTTCCTTTGAGTATTGTTTTAGCTGTTTTATTTGTTTTAATTACACATTCATTTTCTAAAAATACGACCTTATAGTTATTGTCACATAATTGGCTTACGCTAAGCAGGTTATATTCAAAATTCTCTACAAGTAATACATTTTTAATAACAAAATTCGAGTTAAGCTCGATATCACTTGATCCGATGATTTTGAGCTTGCCGTTATTCCCAAAGGCTACCGATCCTTGTCGTTTGAATCAAAGCTTTGTGAATTTGAGTTGATCCCCGGTCATGTGTCGGGAGCAACCGCTGTCCAACATCCATTGATCCTACACACAAGGTGGTTGGATTGGATGTTAGATTTTTTTTTAAAAAAAAATTGGTTGTAAGTTGTTAAACCTAGGTCATCTCACCTGTGTCTATATGATCAATCATGTTATACTTATGTGTTTTTTGTGAGATGACTTCCAATTAAGTTGATTAAGTGCATTTAGGTTCAAGTAATTTTATGTTAGATTTGGATTTAAACCTAGGCTTGTCAAGTTTACCTTTTCAAGATCATGGCTTCCAAGTCGTGGCGAGGCACAGGGGCCTTCTTTTATCGGATCATCGACCACTTCCTTAGACAAAGCCATTTTCAAGAAAATGATGACTTGACTCACCTAAGACTATCTCCTAGTCTAACTGGTTATTTTTGAAAAGAGGCTCCCCGAGGCTCAATCTTTTCGAAGAATTTTAGTTGGTTATGTTTTTGAAAAGAGGCTCCCCGAGGCTCAATCTTTTCGAAGAATTTTAGTTGGTTATGTTCGTGTTCTAAGTGAGTTCACAAGTTTTAAAGCACAAATTTTCTAAGTTAAAGCATGCAATTTCTAAGTTAAAGCACACACTTTTTAAGTTAAAACATGCAATTTCTAAGTTAAAGCACAAACTTTCTACGTTAAAGCATGCAATTTCTAAGTTAAAGCACAAACATGTTGTGTACTGGCTCCCCCTACACCGTTGAATTGGTTCGGTCTATCCACATAGTGGATTTGGTCCTTGGGAATCCAGTATGGGTTGGATCCTAGAGTTGAAATCAAAAGGTTCTTAGGGACCCATGCTTGGACATGTTTCCTATGTCGACTTACAATCGACATATACGACCTATTAGTCGTGTTTGAGTTAAACCCTAGTCCAGCCTTGTTGTACACGGCCCTTTGAGATCCAAGTAGGAGGTCAAGTCCTTTGGATCCCGAAGTGAACCTTTCCAACGTGTTCCTAAGATCTTCGACTTGACTTTTCAAGAGAGAGTTCTCAACTTCAAGCTTTTCAACTCGAGTTGAGTCCTTCTCTTGAACTCGACTAGTCGAAGAGGTTAGGGAGACCTCGTGTTTGAGGAGTTTAACCTCCTCAACAAGGGTCTCGACCTTGGACTCGGACTTAGCTAACTTCCTAGACAAAAACCTAACCGTATTTTGTAAAGTATTAAATAAAGTTCGACTTACTTTAAGGTTATCTTTTGAACCGGATGCGTATCCGTGGCTTGACTTGAAGGTAGCTTCGTAGTCCGAGTCATCCTCAGGTTCCAACTCAAGTTCAGGTTCGATCTCCGTGTCTGACTCAATCGATTTCGCCATGAAGACGTGGTCTTCGTCTTCTTCGGATGACGCTTCTTCCCATGTCGCGTTGAGGGCCTTCTTTTGCTTAGGTGCTTTGTGGTTGAGTTTGGGGCACTCGGACTTGATATGTCCAAATCTGTTACACTCATAACACCTAATATTAGAACTTTTAGACTTACCTTGGTTGGGTCGAGTTGTGGTTCACTTTCGTCCCTTGGCTATCCTTCGAGCTAGGTTCATTAGTTCGGCAGTCAACTCCGGGTCAACTTCTTCTTCGGACTCGTCTTCCTCCTCGATTGGTGGTGGCTTGCTTGCGATTTTCTTCTTCTTTGATCCTGCAAACAAGGCTATACCCCTCTCGGGTTCTGAGTTGGACTGCTCATGTAATTTGAAATCGGAAAAGAGTTCATCTAACCTAATTTTAGAAAGATCCTTGGAGACCTTGTAGGCATCAACCATGGATGCCCACAAGGTAGTCCTCGGAAACGAGTTTAGAACATACCTTATAAGGTGGCGATTTTCGACCTTTTGCCCGATTGCGTGTAGGTTGTTGACTATGTCCTGGACTCGGGCGTGAAGTTGGGTCGCGGACTCGTGTTCCTGCATTTTTAGGTTATATAGTTTATTGAAAAGAAGATCACGCTTACATACCTTGGCTTCATCGGTCCCTTCGTGTAGCTCCACTAGTTTCGTCCAAAGATCTTTTGCGCTTATGAAGGGGCCGACGCGATTTAGCTCCTCCTTGCATAGGCCGCATTGAAGGATTTGTGTTGCCTTGGCGTCGGCTTCGACTTGTCATTTTGTCGCAATGGTCCATTGATCATAATCCAAGGAGTCACCCACTTCATTAGTCGGGAGTGTGAAACCCGTTTGGATTATGATCCACATATCGATTTGGGTTTTGAGAAAGCATTCCATCCGACCCTTCCAATAACGGAAGTCATCTCCATTGTAAAACGGAGGTCGGACGGTGCTAAAACCCTCGAGATGGGCCATTAGAACAAAAGACAAAAATAGACGGAGATGAAGAAACTAACAACGACAAAAACACGAAAACAAGTACCAAGACTCGCGTCTTGGATTAGTAGTGCGGGAGAAAAACTTAACAAAGCGAAATAAATAAAAAAAACAGAATTAAAAGAAAAATAAATCTGTAAAAAGGCTAGATTGGTGGTTTCACCAAATCTTAGCAACCCCCGGCTCTGATACCAATTGTTGGATCGATCGGATCGCTAGAGGGGGGGGGTGAATAGCGATAGAAACTTTTTAGTACGAATTCGTTTTATAAAAAAACTTATATGCAGCGGAAAGATAAACAAAACAAAAAGTAAAGGAGACAATAGACACAAGAGATTTACTTGGTTCGTAGCCGAAGGCTACTACTCCAAGGCCCTAGTGGTCCTTGACCACGTACGGAGGGCAAACTACTAAAGAACTCCTCCTCGTTGGAGGTAGGAGTTAGACGGATACAAAAAGCCCGAGGTAGAAGGACACTCCCCCTCTCCTCGTTATAATGAAAGCTTTATTAAAATGAATAAGCTTAAATACAATTTAGAACTTTCGTTACCGACGACTTTAAAGGTTGGAGGTTGAAGCTCTAGTCGTCGTCTCGGCAGCGCTTCGTCGTAGGGATGTCGGAGAGTCGGAGCGTATCGGAAGCACTTGGAAGCTTTTGAATTGATGAAAAACCCTAGGTTTGGCCCTCCTTTTATAGCCTTTGAGCCCCTCATCGAATGGGTCTTTAGCCAATCACAAATGGGCACAAAACCCCTTGAAAAATGGTGATAACTCTTGACTACTCGAGGCTGATCCTTTGACCGTGATCGTGATGGCCATCATCGATCGGTGATGCGGCATCGATCGATTGCGACCTCGGCGGTTGGTGTTTGACGGCAGTCGAGTCCTCCAAGCTGGCCGTCGACTGATGCTAGCTGCAAGGCAAGGTTAGCTCAACAAAAACATAATTTTGATGGTCGTCAACCATCCAATCTCGACCTAGACCATCTATAAGAAGTCTTTGGTCGGATCTACGCTTAAGATCATCCTCGTAAAGAGGATACGACCTTACTTACGCTCGCACACACGAGCTTACCTCAGTACTTATGTGTTGATTTTGCTTCCGGCTTCCACACAATTCCTTCGGCTCCCTCCGAAGTCTCTTGAGTGTCGCCCGACCACTGTGGCTTCCTCCGGGTGTCGCTAGCCTTCAGCTCCAGCATTGAGACTTTTCTGCACACTTGATTTAGCCCATGAGATAACAATATATGCTTAACTTTGTATCGTTTGCTATAATCAAAACTTAGGTTCGACTTAGGTGCCTACTGCACCAACACCAAAGCCTCTCACCACCAAGCTCTCTCCAAGCCTCAAGCTTCCACCAAGTTGGCCGGCCTCCCCATGGAGTGTTTTATAGGATTGAAAAAACTTTTCACCTCCTATCACATTCAATGCAATCAATTGCATTGAAAAATAATCAACTCCTTGTTTGGCCGGCCACATGTGGAGAAATTCCAAAGGTCAAAACCCTTTGTCTCCTTCCACCTCATCAAGCTTAGGTGGCATGCTTATGTGGCATGCTTAGGTGGCATTCTTATGTGGCATTCATGCATGTTGAATTAATCTTATTAATTCAATAAGCGTATGTTATCATATTGAATTAATCTCATTAAATCAATAAGGTAACATATTGAATTAATCTTATTAAATCAATTAAGCTTAGGCTATCATGATAACATATTTATTTAATCTTATTAAATTAATAAGCTTAGCATATTGAATTAATCTCATTAAATCAACAAGCTAAAATTCTCATTAAGCTTAAAGTCCAAAAACCATTTTGTACTTAAGCTTATTCCCAAATTATTCTATTCAAACTAAAATGCACTAATTCTTCTAATCATCATGCTCTTTGTGTGTGACCCTATAGGCTCTCATAACATTGGCAGTGGATCTAAACTCTTTTAGATACACAAGCAATGAGCGGCATCTAGCAATACATCATTGCTACCCAAGTTACGAAATCAGTCAAGATCCGACTAACCTTTCCGTGACTACTATAATGTATGACCGTGTCCTTCTATCCTTGATATCAGATTGACCAATGAGGCATAGACCGTGTCATCCTCGATCAATCTATGTGTTTCTTGATCCCTGAGTAAACTAATTCAAACAAATGAGCTCAATATCTCATATTGACTCATTCGAGCATGGCCATGCGTTTTAGTAGTTCTACTCAATCTAGGGGCCCACAGATATCACTCCCGTCATATGGGAGGGATAGATCCCATCTACATCACTCACATCCCTCCGCATAATTTGTTATATACCCAGTAATCGCCTTTATGGTCCACCTTGTTACAGGTGACGTTTGACGATACCAAAGTACATAACTCCTTATGTAGGGAACCGTAGTGACTTCAGGTTTGAGGACTATTCATACCAATAGTCACATGAGAAAGATTATGACACTCATATGACCCAAAAGCCTTCAATTAATTTGTCATGAATTATAACATGAATGAAATTGATAAGCCAATGCTTGAAATGCTCAGCATGTTGAGAACTACTGAGCTTAACCTTAAGAAGAAAAAATCTGACACCATTTTGATGGTGCAAAAGAAGAAAGGCAAGGGAAAGCCTAAAGGTAAGGGAAAGTCCCAAGCCAAGGGCAAAGGCAAAGAACTTAAACCCAAAGGAGGGGTAGCCAAGGAAGGGGCTTGCTTCTACTACAAGGAAGCAGAACACTGGAAGCGTAACTGCAAGGCATACCTGGAAGATCTTAAGAAGAAAAGAAGTGAGACTTCTACTTTAGGTATAAATGTTATAGAAGTCAATCTATCTATTTCTTCATCATGGGTATTAGATACCGGATGTGCATCTCACATTTGTACCAATGTGAAGGCGCTGAGAAATAGCAGGGCATTGACAAAGGGCGAGGTGGACCTACGAGTAGGCAAAGGAGCAAGGGTTGCTGTTGTTGCTGTAGGAACTTATGATCTATCTTTGCCCTCTGGGCTTGTACTAGAATTAGATAAATATTGTTATGTGCCTGCTTTAACTAAGAACATCATTTCAGTTTCTTGTTTGGATAAGAAAGGATTTTCATTTATAATAAAGAACAAATGTTGTTCAGTTTATTTAAATGATATGTTCTATTGTAGTGCACCTCTAATGAACGGACTCTACTTTCTAGACTTAGAGAGCCCTATCTATAACATAAGTACCAAAAGGTTCAAGTCAAATGAGTTGAACCAAACCTATCTCTGGCATTGTCGCTTAGGTCACATAAATGAGAGTCGCTTATCTCAGCTCCATAAGGATGGGCTGCTAGACTCATTTGATTTTGAATCATATGAGACATGCGAGTCTTGCCTTTTAGGCAAGATGACCAAGACTCCCTTTAATGGACACAGCGAAAGAGCAACAGATTTGTTAGGACTTATACATAGTGATGTATGTGGTCCTTTCAATGTTGCTGCTAGAGGTGGTTATAGGTACTTCATTACATTTACTGATGACTTCAGTAGATATGGATATGTGTATCTTATGACACATAAATCAGAATCTTTTGAAAAGTTCAAAGAATTCAAGAATGAAGTACAAAACCAGCTTGGCAAGAGTATTAAGATACTTCGATCAGATCGAGGTGGTGAATACCTTAGCCATGAGTTTTGTGACTATCTAGCGGAGTGTGGGATTCTATCCCAACTCACTCCTCCTAGAACACCACAGTGGAATGGTGTATCCGAAAGGAGGAATCGTACCCTATAAGATATGGTACGATCTGTTAGTAATATATGAGAGATGTCCTAAGGCAATCACCTTATGTATGAACCATTTATATGATAAATGAAGATTCACTATTTAAGTATACATGTTTTATGTATTTGATTGGATCTTAAACTCATTTACTGAATGTCCACGATACGATTCACAGCATGAGAGAATTTGTGATTGGATCACAACTAGTGAGTATCTCTACATGTGTAATTGTGATGTATCGGAATTATCCCTAGTCGATGAATTTATGGATTTGGACACCATCAATTCTGTCGAGACTAGCATGAGGTATACTCCTTGGTGTATCCAAGCAGCTGATTCTCACTGGCTGGAGACATAGTGATGTCCGGAGTTAATCGTGGATGCTAGTTATGGTAACTAGTTCATTGGAGTGACCAGCCGTAAGACTTCATATGGTTCTCTGCATATATAGATATGTCAATGAAGTTCTTACTGTAGCTTAAGTGTGATGTTCCTTAGACTTGCGGTATTCAAGTCATCTTGATCATGGAGACTTATGCTTTGACATCTTAAGCAAACATCTCTAAGGAGATGTGGACCCGAGATGATTGGGTATAAGTCAAAGTGATCGAAGGTGTTTGAATAGCCTATAAAGGATTCACCACTCCTTGCGAGGAGATGTATACCCATGGCCTCTCGTCGGATTGTTACTAAAGTCTTTGGCCAAAGCATTACATGTTTAGAGTAAGGTACTCTTCGATACATGTGGAGTAACTAGAATCCGTAGGACGAGGAAATGATACTTGGGCTAGGTGTGACGTAGTCAGCCTAGTGGGGACTGACACAATAGACCATGTCCTGAACCAAGTGGGTTTAAGATGAGAGAAGGGAATGGGGCACGATTCATTCGAGCTGCTGAAGGGTTTCAGAAATAGTTCTGGATCAACCGTTGATCTTTTCGGTTAATTGTGGATCATGATGTACTACTAGGTGCCACTCATGATCGTTCTATAATTAATGGTTAATTATAGACGGCCAACATAAACCGAGAACCTATTTGGTCACACGCACAACGAGCGTAATCCGAAGGATTTAAAATGAGCTTGAGAATGAGATTCTCAGACCGAGAGAAACTAGGTTTGGTTGGACCAAACAAGAAGCGAGCATGAAATCGTTTCAGTCGCAATGGAAGTGTGGATGGGCCATGTCTTATGAAGACATAATGGATGAACCAAAATGGTTTGGTTCTAATCCAATGGAGGAGAATAAACCAAAGGGTTTGGTTTATTTTAAACGAATGAACCAAAAGTTGGTTCGGTTCGTTTTAACTTAAAATAAACCATCATGGTTTGGTTTATTTTAACTTATCTTAATGGAGCGGGTTAACGGGCGTAATGGTTATGATGCAATAACCGTTAAGAGAATTAGTTCTCTATAAAAGAGGGCTTAAGGGATAATTAAGCCCTAATCAAAAAACCCCTTGCCCTAAGGTTGCCGCCCACTCCATTGAGGGAGCTCTCGGCGCCAACCCTAAACCGCCGCTCATTGCTCCTCCAACCGGCATCAAAAAGGCTGCTTCCTTCCCCCTCGCTGGTGTCGAGCTGCTGCCAGTTAGTGCTCCGGTGATCTCCTTCAAGTTTGGCATCAAGGTGGGCTCTATCTCCCTTGGTTGGCCGGCGCCTATCACCTCCACCAAAGCTGTCCAGTTTTCTGGACAGCTTGTTCTCCTCTCATCGGAGCGTCGTTTGGACGACGGTTAGAGCTCCGAAAGCAGCTAACTTACCAGGGATTTGATCTCCGGTAATCTTCTGAGGTGGAGGACGAAGGATTCGTCAATTGGTTGACGAATACCTCTCCGGAGAAGCGAGTTTTGAGAACTCATATTAGGATCCGAATTTGGATTCGGATCGTGATCATCTCTCGATCACGTCGTCTTCAACACGAGGCTAGTAACCCATATGAAGACGAAGCTCGTGGCTTAGCAAAGTCATCCCGAGGAACTCGGCGTTGATACGGATAGAGATGATTCTAGCGAGGATCGTTCCGGTTGATGTCGTTCCCGCTACACGTCATACGAAAGGTATAACGTAGATAAATTTCATTTTATTGCAAATTTAAATTTACGGTTATGTCTACACTTGTTATAATATGCATGCGTGTGTTGTAATAAATGTAGATTTATTATTTTTATTGCTTCCGCTGTGTTCAAGTTTACGAAACGTGATCGAACACACACACGCCGCGGTACCGGAAACCCAACAGTGGTATCAGAGCCCAGGTTGTGTTTCGACATAATCGTAAAATGGTTTTGTGATAGTCATAAGGTTATTTCTGGAAATTTTCTAATTTTTGAAATTTAGAAGTATTTATGGAAATTTTTCAATTTTGGAAAGTCTAGAAGTATTTATGGAAATCTTCAACTTTTGGAAAGTTGGAAGTATTTATGGAAATTGATATTTTCCATAAATAAAATATTTGATTAGATTTTTGAAATTTGTTTCCTAATTTAATCTTGATTTGATTTGGGAAATCAAATCTTAAAATATTTTATTTCCATAAGTAGTTTTAATGATTTAGGAAATTGGTTTCCTAAATAGATTTTCCTTAATCAAATAATTCCATAAATAAAATATGTGATTAGATTTGGAAATTTGTTTCCTAATTTAATCATGATTTGATTTGGAGAATCAAATCTTAAACATATTTTATTTCCATAAATAGTTATGACAAATAAGGAAATTATGTACATGACATAATTGTATGCCATGTAATTGCATTAGATGCATATCATTATGCCATGCATGTCGTGACATATAGATGTATGCCATGTATGCCATGCCATGTAGATAATAGTTATTTGCATGCAAAGAGGATGAGACATAAAAACCCTAACTCAATATTAAAGCCTACAGCTTCCATTAATATGGTTAGAACCAGAGTTCCGTTTCTTGTTTGGGTTGTTGGACTCTCTCCAAGCCCGACTCGAACCCGAACATGTTCAAACCATGGAATAGTTTAATACTAATATGGTAAGAGTCAGAGGTCAATCGTTAGCTTTGGTTGTTGGACTCTCTCCAAGCTGGGCTAATTGGTTGAATGCGCTCTAAAAATATTAAAACTGTTTCCCGATTAATGGGTTGGCTTTAACCTGGAGCATCGGCTTGTTGGACTCTCTCCAAGGTCGATGTATAGGGAGGTGAAGTTGGGTGCTATGCATATGATGCATACTTGTTAATGTGTTAACAACCCGATGTATGTGTGAACATTCAATTAGTTGATAGCACATTGTGATAGTTGCATATACGTGATATGCAATCGGTATAGTTGATACCGACCGTTGTAGTTATGAATGGCTTGTTGGACTCTCTCCAAGGTTGTTCATAATTATGATCGATATCAGCCCATTCGGAGATGGACCTACGATCTCCCGAAGTGATTTTGGGGTTTTTGAAATTCGAAAAATGAATGGGATTTATAAATGTATATTGATGCATTTTAAAAATCATCTTTCTCATATATGCTCGTTTTGTATTTCTAAAATTGATCATGTTGTCTTTTAATTTGCATTCCATTTTGGATTCGAATAAATTGACTGGGCCGAACTTCTTGGACTGGCTTAGAAACTTGAGAATTGTTCTCAAGGTGAAAAGCTTGTGTATGTCCTCGAAGCGCCTCTTCCCGCCCATCCTAGTGACGATGCAACTCCGGACCAATTGTTGGTCTATCAGAAACATGTCACTGATTCTGAACTGACAAGTTGCATCATGCTAGCCACGATGGAACCCAAGCTACGAAAGCAGTATGAGCATATGGATGCTCATATCGTAGTCCTTCATTTTTATGAGTTGTTTGATAAGCAAGTGAGATTCGAAAGGTTCGAAGTCTCCAAGCTCCTCTTCACCTCTGAGATGCAAGAAGGTTCATCTGTGGTACTGCTCAACATGCTGAAGACTGTGGAGCCTTCTGAGAAGCATGAGCAGGGGACGGTGTTGTTAGTTGATTCCTCGAAGAAAGGTTCTAAGAGGGAGTCAAAGGAACAACATAAGGGGAAGAAGAAAAAGGCTAAAAAGGCATAACCAACTCAAAAGGGCACTTGCCATCATTATGTCAAGTAGGGCAATTTGCGAAGAAAGTGCAAGATTTATCTTGAGTCCGTGAAGAAGGATAAGGCATCGGATGCCCCATCTTCTTCAGAAATCTTCTTTATTGATTGTCATTCTATTTTCTCAGACACTTGGGTATTTGATACTGGGTGTGGCTCACATATATGTAATGACATACATGGGCTAAGGAATAGAAGAAGACTCGTCAAGGGAGAGTCAAATTTACGTGTTGGGAATGAAGCAACGGTTGCTGCACTCGCCATCGGAACGTATTTGTTGGAACTCCCTATAGGACTTGTCTTAGAACTGGACAATTGCTTTTATGTTCCTTCGTTGATAAAGAACATCATTTCTATTTCTTGTTTAAATAGAAATGGGTACCATTTGACTTTTAGCAACAATTGTTGTTACATAACTTTGAATGGAGTTCTTTAAGGGACTGGAACTTTAAGCAATGGTGTTTATACGTTGGACGTATCCAGTGATATTTTCAATATCGAAGCGAGCAACAAGCATGCTCGAAAAGATAATCAATTAGACTCCTACATGTGGTATTGTCGTCTTGGCCATGTAAGAAAGAAACGCATGTCCGAATTACACCGATGTGGAATTCTGGAATCGTTTGAATAGGATTCATACGATACATGCGAATCATGCTTAAAAGGCAAGATGACTAAGTTACCTTTTACTGGAAAAGGTGAACGAGTGGGAGAGTTACTAGGACTAATACATACTGATGTATGTGGACCTATGTCAACTCAAGCATTAGGAGGCTATAGCTACTTCATTACCTTCACCGATGATCACCCACGGTTTGGATATGTGTTCTTGATGAAACACAAGTCTGAAGCCTTTGAAAGGTTCAAATAATTTAGAAATGAAGTAGAGAAACAACATGATAAGAGTATTAAAATACTTTGATCGGATCGAGGTGGTGAATACTTAAGTCAAGAGTTTCTTGATTATCTAAGAGACAATGGTATATTGTCTCAATGGACTTCGCCATATACAACACAGCATAATGGTGTATCTGAGAGGCGTAACCGGACCTTGTTGGACATGGTCAGGTCAATGATGAATCATGCAACTCTTCCCAAGTCCTTTTGGGGCTATGCACTTCAGACAGCTGTTTACTTGTTAAACAGAATGCCTACCAAGGTAGTCTCAACTACTCCATATGAGATATGGAATGGTAAGAAACCTCATGTATCTTACTTGAAGATATGGGGTTGTCCTACTTATGTGAAGCGGACTGTATCTGACAAATTGGATGCTAAGTCTGATAAATGTCTATTTGTTGGATACCCTAAGGAAATAAGGGGTTACCAATTCTATCATCCTGTGGAACAAAAGGTGTTTGTTTCAAGGCATGCTGTGTTTCTAGAGAAAGAGTTTCTCTTGCAAGAAAACAGTGGGAGTGTCGTCGAGCTTGAGGAGGCTCGAGAGACTCAATTAGACATTAATGAGATACTTGGTGAAGCACAACAGCCGACAACTCATAGTGATGAGCAATCGGCTGGACCTATTGTAACACCACATCTTCGTAGATCTGGTAGAACACGCAATATTCCTGAGAGATATGGATTTCTCGTAAGTGAATCGAACGACGTGTTACTCATTGATGATGAGGAGCCTACCAGTTATGAAGAAGTGCTGACAAGTTCAGAAAGGGATAAATGGCTTGGTGCCATAATTTCGGAAATAGATTCCATGTATGACAACCAAGTTTGGAACTTGGTTGACCCACCTGAAGGCATAAAGCCTATAGGGTGCAAGTGGGTTTTCAAGAAGAAAACCGACATGGATGGTAATATGATTACCTATAAGGCTAGATTGGTGGTGAAAGGATATCGTCAAAAGAAAGGTGTTGATTATGACGAAACCTATTCGCCTGTAGCTATGCTTAAATCCATTCGGATGCTCCTGGCCATAGCGGCTCATTATGATTATGAGATATGGAAGATGGATGTGAAAATAGCTTTCCTTAATGGAAACCTGCTCAAGGACATGTATATGATACATCCTGAGGGTTTCACATTGGTTGATAAAACCAAGGTATGCAAATTGCGACGGTCCATATATAGATTGAAGCAAGCATCCAGGAGCTGGAATATCCGTTTTGATGAGACGATCAAAAAGTTTGATTTCTCACAAAATCTAGACGAACCTTGTGTGTACAAGAAGGTTAGTGGGAGTGCAGTCGTATTCCTAATATTATATGTCGATGACATATTACTTATAGGAAATGATGTTTCAATCTTACAGTCAGTTAAGGTTTGGTTATCCAAGACATTCTCCATGAAAGACCTGGGAGAAGCAACCTACATCCTCGGGATTAAGATCTATAGAGATAGATCGAAACGGTTGCTTGGTCTTTCATAGTCTACATATATAGACCGAGTGCTAAAGAGGTTTAGAATGTTGGAATCCAAGAAAGGTTTCCTACCCATCAGACATGGGATACACCTTTCGAAGTCTATGTGTCAGCGCACAGAAGACGAGAGGATTTGCATGAGTAAGATTCCCTATGCATCCGCAATAGGATCTATCATGTATGCTATGTTATGTACGTGGCCCGATGTATCGTATGCTCTGAGTGTCACGAGCAGATACCAGTCTGATCCAGGAATGGATTATTGGGTGGTTGTTAAGACGATCCTTAAGTACTTGAGAAGAACTAAGGATGTGTTCCTAATATATGGAGAAGGGTACATGGTGATACGTGGGTATACGGATGCCAGTTCGAGACAGACAAGGATGATTCCATGTCTCAGTCTGGGTATGTATTCACCTAGAATGGAGGCGCAATAAGTTGGAAAGGTTCCAAGCTTGATGCTATAGCGGATTCTGCCACTAAGGAAAAATACATTGCAGCTTTGGAAGCAGCATAGGAAGTGGTTTGGATCAAGAAGTTCATCTCTGAACTTGATGTGGTCTCATCAATGATCCAAACATGTGCTTCGCCGCTATCATCTTATCAGAGAGATCATCAGTAGGAACGAAATACAAATCGAGAAAAATTCCCACTGAAAGGAACTTAGCGGATCCTTTGACTAAGGTATTACCTCAAAGTAAGTTTGAGGGTCTTGTTAGAGCTTATGGTATTGGATACCATAGCGATTGGCCTTAGGCCAAGTGGGAGTCTGTTAGTAATATATGAGAGATGTCCTAAGGCAATCGCTTTATGTATGAACCATTTATATGATAAATGAAGATTCACTATTTGAGTATACATGTTTTATGTATTTGATTGGATCTTAAACTCATTTACTAAATGTCCACGATACGATTCACAGCATGAGAGAATTTGTGATTGGATCACAACTAGTGAGTATCTCTACATGTGTAATTGTGATGTATCGGAATTATCCCTAGTCGATGAATTGATGGATTTGGACACCATCAATTCGACACCAACACTCGCCGAGACTAGCACGCAGGTATACCTTGGTGTATCCAAGCAAATTGATTCTCACCGGCCGAGACATAGTGATGTCCGAGTTAATCGTGGATGCTAGTTATGGTAACTAGTTCATTCGAGTGACCACCGTAAGACTTCATATGGTTCTCTCGCATATATAGATATGTCAATGAAGTTCTTACTCGGGCTTAAGTGCGATGTTCCTTCGACTTGATTCAAGTCATCTTGATCATGGAGACTTATGCTTTGACATCTTAAGCAAACATCTCTAAGGAGATGTGGACCCGGATGATTGGGTATAAGTCAAGTGATCAAGGTGTTTGAATAGCCTATAAAGGATTCACCACCTCATGCGAGGAGATGTATACCCATGGCCTCTCGTCGGATTGTTACTAAAGTCTGGCCAAAGCATTACATGTTTAGAGTAAGGTACTCTTCGATACATGTGGAGTAACTAGAACTGTGAGGACGAGGAAATGATACTGGCTAGGTGCGACGAGTCACCTAGTGGGGACACAATAGACCATGTCCCAACCAAGTGGGTATAAGATGAGTGAAGGGAATGGGGCACGATCATTCGAGCATCAAGGGTTTCGTAAATAGTTCGATCAACTGCTGATCTTTTCGCTAATTGGGGATCATGATGTACTACTAGGTGCCACTCATGATCGCTCTATAATTAATGGTTAATTATAGACAACCAACATAAACCGAGAACCTATTTGGTCACACGCACAACGAGCGTAATCCGAAGGATTTAAAACGAGCTTGAGAATGAGATTCTCAGACCGAGAGAAACTAGGTTTGGTTGGACCAAACAAGAAGCGAGCATGAAATCGTTTCAGTCGCAATGGAAGCGTGGATGGGCCATGTCTTATGAAGACATAATGGATGAACCAAAATGGTTTGGTTCTAATCCAATGGAGGAGAATAAACCAAAGGGTTTGGTTTATTTTAAACGAATGAACCAAAAGTTGGTTCGGTTCATTTTAACTTAAAATAAACCATCATGGTTTGGTTTATTTTAACTTATCTTAATGGAGCGGGTTAATGGGTGTAATGGTTATGATCCAATAACCGTTAAGAGAATTAGTTCTCTATAAAAGAGGGCTTAAGGGATAATTAAGCCCTAATCAAAAAACCCCTTGCCCTAAGGTTGCTCCATTGACGCCAACCCTAACCCGCCCATTGCTCCTCCAACCGCCCCGTCCGCCTTCCTTCAGGGCGCCGAGCTGCTCGCTAGTGGTCCAGTGATCTACTTCAAGTTTGGCATCAAGGTGAGCTCTATCTCCCTTGGTTGGCCGGCGCCTATCACCTCCACCAAAGCTGTCCAGTTTTCTGGACAGCTTGTTCTCCTCTCGTCGGAGCGTCGTTTGGACGACGGTTAGAGCTTCGACAGCAGCTAACTTACCGGGGATTCGATCTCCGGTAATCCTCTGAGGTGGAGACGAAGGATTCGTCAATTAGTTGACGAATACCTCTCCGGAGAAGCGAGTTTTGAGAACTCGTATTAGGATCCGAATTTGGATTCGCATCATGATCATCTCTCGATCACGTCGTCTTCAACACGAGGATAGTAACCCTTACGAAGACGAAGCTCGTGGCTTAGCGAAGTCATCCCAAGGAACTCGGCGTTGATACGGATAGAGACGATTCTAGTGAGGATCGTTCCGGTTGATGCCGTTCCCGCTACACGTCATATGAAAGGTATAACGTAGATAAATTTCCTTTTATTGCAAATTTAAATTTACGGTTATGTCTACACTTGTTGTAATATGCATGCGTGTGTTGTGTGTGTTGTAATAAATGTAGATTTATTATTTGTATTGCTTCCGTTGTGTTCATGTTTACGAAACGTGATCGAACACACACACGCCGCGGTGCCGGAAACCCAACATGATCTATGATGAGTCACACAGATCTTTCTATATCCTTTTGGGGATATGCTCTAGACACAGCAGCCTTTACCCTTAACCGTGTACCATCCAAGGCTGTCATAAAGACACCATATACGATATGGACAGGGAGAAATCCCAAGATGTCTTTTATGAGGATTTGGGGTTGTGAGGCTTACGATCGACGTCAAGTCTCAGACAAACTGGGGCCCAAATCCTATAGGTGCTATTTTGTTGGATATCCCAAGGATACAAAGGGATATTACTTCTACATTCCCAGTCAGCACAAAGTGTTTGTGGCAAAGACTGGAGTTTTTCTAGAAAGGGATTTTGTTTCTAGAAAAACTAGTGGGAGTACCTTCGATCTTGAAGAAATTCAAGATAAGGACCATAGCACTGAGGCCTTGATGGAGGTTGAACAGGATCCACAAAGTGTTGTGGGTGATGAGGTTGTTGCACAAAGAGTTATGGAACAACCACCTGTTCATGTAGACTTACCTCTTCGCAGGTCTGATAGGGTACGTCGTCAGCCTGAGAGATACTCATTTCTCTTGTCTGACCATGATGACGTTATGCTCATTGAGAATGAGCCTACCTCCTATTAGAAAGCTGTGATGAGCCCAAATTCTGAGAAATGGCTAGAGGCCATGAGATCCGAGATGAAATCCATGTACACCAACCAAGTATGGACTTTGGTTGATCCACCTGAAGGGGTCAAACCCATTGGGTGTAAGTGGGTCTTTAGGAGAAAGACTGACATAGATGGACTTACGCATACCTATAAGGGCCGATTAGTGGCTAAAGATTTCAAGCAAATCCATGGTATTGACTATGATGAAACCTTTTCTCCAATGGCGATGTTTAAATCCATTCGGATCTTGCTTGCTATTGCAGGATACCACGATTATGAGATCTGGTAGATGGATGTCAAAACCGCATTTCTGAATGGAAACTTACTCGAGGAAGTGTACATGACACAACCTGAGGGTTTTGAAGATCCACAACATACTGGGAAGGTATGCAAGCTGCAAAGGTCCATTTATGGCCTAAAGCAAGCTTCTCGGAGATGGAATATTCGATTCGATGATGCGATCAAACAGTTTGGTTTCATCAAGAATGAAGATGAACCCTGTGTCTACAAGAGGGTTAATAGGAACACAGTTGTCTTCCTTGTATTGTATGTGGATGACATACTGCTCATTGGGAATGACATCCCTTCGCTACAGTCTGTGAAGACTTGGCTCGGGACGTGCTTCTCAATGAAGGACTTAGGTGAAGCAGCCTGTATTCTAGGCATCAAGATCTATAGAGATAGATCTAAGGGATTGCTTGGCCTAAGTCAGAGTACATACATTGACACGGTATGACTTCGGTTTGCCATGCAGAATTCCAAGAAAGGACTTCTGCCAATGTCACATGGTGTGAGTCTTTCGACGACTCAAAGTCCCTCTTCTAGAGAGGAGAGAGACCGCATGGATAGGATCCCTTACGCATCTTCTATAGGATCTATCATGTACGCCATGCTGTGTACTCATCCTGATGTCTCGTATGCTTTGAGCATGATGAGTAGATACCAGTTAGAAATTGTTTTGAAAACATATGAAATATCCAACCATGATCTTTGAGAAATATGTCTATGAATTAAACATAAGCCTTCCCCATGATTGGTCTATTATTGCTATTTTGATATTTTAAATGACCAACTAAATGCCATAGGCATTAGTGGACATTTGTTTCATCCTAACATCTCACCCATGCTAAGTTTTCAATCAAAGTAGCCTATGGTGAGTGTGAGATGCATCCTAGGGGGTATTTGTATATACTTAACCATTATATTCATACAATTCTATCAAGGTTAAGTATCAACCTAACAATCCTCATGATCATAAAGGCATATATCAATTAATTCTACATTATGATCATGAAATACATGTATTCATTGAATTGTTCTCATGCATTAGGTATTATATCATTATAATAAACAAATTATCACCTAAGGCATGATTTAAACCCTATTTCTTATGATGATGTGCCAAATATCAAAATCATAAATCATGATTGCACATATACATAGCAATTACATTAATCATCATGATTTAAGCATTATTATCTATTTATGGGCACATTATCATCACCCAACACTATTGTAAAAATGTTGTCCCGCCATCCTAAGTCAACCAAAATATGATATAGGTCAATTCCATATGGTTGACTACCCTAGGGGCTTTCTAACCCTTAAGGATGGATTTTGGAACCCAAAATAAGTTCTTGCCTATTGGGTTCACTAGATACTCCTTGGGGATCCATTTCCTAGCTATTACCTTCTTTTTATCTTGTCCCCTAGCAATTAGGCATTTATAGGCCTTTTCATTTTTCTTTTCTTTATAACCTAGGCCCTTTTTGTTGAAGCTAGCTCTTTGGCTCCCTAAGATCATGTTCAATGTGTTGGAGCCAATTGTGAATTTTTCTAGGGCTTTTGTTAAATAATCTACCTTTTCCCTTAAGGCCCTATTTTCATTTATACATGCATCACTAACATCTAATGGCACATAAAGATCATGTGAGCATGCATCATTTAAGCTAGAAGAAATATTATCATTTAAGCATGCATTTTCTAGCTTATTTTCCAATGCCTTAATTTGATTAAGCATGCTTTATTTTTTTTTTTCATTCCAAATAAGTCCTTAGTTAAACTAGAAATTATGGAAACTATTTTCTTAGGAGAGGCATTCGTTACCATAGTTTCCATATCCTCTTCTTCTTCTTTGGATGAGGAGGATGTAGAAGCTCCCCCTTCACTTGAGCTCTCTCCTCTTGAGTTTGATCCTTCATTTTCGGAGGAAGAGCAATCCAAGTCATCAAAGGCCATCAAGGCCAAATTGGTGACAAAGACATTCTCCTCATCCGATGATGATGAGGAGGATGAGGATGGATCATCCCAAGTCCTTGCCTTTAGAGCTTTCGTCTTTCCCTTTTCTTTTGTCTTCTTCTCCTCTTCCTTCTTTTTCTTGCTCCCCTTTTTCTTCTTCTTTTCTTCTTTCTTTTTCTTCTCTTCCTTGCTCTTGTTTAGGAGGGGACAATTATCCCTTATATGCGCCTCTCCTTGGCAATTGTAGCATATGACCTTCCCCCTTGGTCTTCTATTCCTATCATTTGATTTATGAAAATGAAAACCTTTTAAAGCACGTCTTACCCTCCTTACCATATAGGCTTCTTCGGTGCTATCCATGGAGGAGGACGAAGATGCTTCGTCATCGGAGGAGGAGGAGATCTCTATCTTCTTCTTCCCCTTATTTGCCAACAATGCTACTCCCCTTGAAGGTTGTATTTTTGGCTCTTCTTGTATTCCTTCAAGCCAAGATTCATGTAATTCCATAGTGGAGAAAAATTCATCTAGAGTACTTATCTCTAGATTCTTTGAAATGTAAAATGAGTCCACCATTGAACTCCACTTGGATGATCGGGGGAAAGCATCTATGGCCTTCATTATCATATCGCGATTGGAGAGCCTTTCTCCTACACTTGTTAGTTCAATTAAAATTTCTTTGAATCTAGAATGCAAAGAAGTTACCTTTTCTCCCTTTTCTAATTTAATATTGGATAGTTGGGAGCGGAGGAGATCTCTCCTTGCTAGCTTCGCCTCGGATGTGCCTTCATGAAGCTCAATTAGCTTCTCCCACATCTCCTTGGTGCTTAGCCATTCTCCTATTCGGTTGATTTCTTGTTGTGGGAGCACATTGAAGAGATGATGCTTGGCTTTTGAATTTGCAAGGTGCTCTTCCCTTTTCCTTTTGGTCCACCTAGATTTCTCTATTGGCTTCCCCTCTTCATCCCTAGGCAAAACGAAACCGGATTCCATTGTAATCATAATATCAAAACTGCTTTGAAAATACCTCCATTCGCTTCTTCCACCAAGCGAATTCTCCTTCAAACTTCGGAGGATGGATGTTGGAGCCGGCCATTTTGAAAGTTGCTTATTGTGGCGGTTAGTCCTCGACAAGCATTCCTTGGCTCTGATACCACTTGTAGGTGATCGAACGGTCGGCTAGAGGGGGGTGAATAGCCCTCTTAAGATGGATGTCAGAATTCTCTCGTTCGTTTGCTCATCTACACAATCGTTAGCGCAAGCAGAAGCATAAACAATAAAGACAAAGCAATAAATGAAAATACAAATGCTAACAAAGAAGATGTAACATGGTTCACGGCTACGCCGCTAATCCACGGTCCGATTCGTCCAAGGTGAATCACTCCTCCAAAGCCAATCACTATTGGTCTCTCCTTTGCACCAAGCTAGGTGGAGGTAACCTTTACAATCAAGATCACTCTTCTTACAATAAGAATGGAGTAAAAACAAGTAAGAAAAGTTTAGAGCTTGTGGGGCACTAGGAAGATCACTTAGAGAATAAGCATTAACCTCTCAAAGGCTCACACCCTCTCTTTTTATAGAGAGGGTTGATTTCTTCCCGTTGGGCGCCACCAGTCGACTGCTGCTCTTGGCAGTCGACTGCCGTCACTACAACGACCTCCGAACATGCCGGATCCCGACCATTGTAGTCCAACGGAACTCTTGGTAGTCGACTGATGGACCTCACGCGTCTCTCGCCTCCGTAGTCGATCGCTCGCCATCGAGCGGCTCTGCG
The DNA here is from genome assembly GCA_025175895.1 of Wurfbainia villosa. Classification (NCBI taxonomy): domain Eukaryota; kingdom Viridiplantae; phylum Streptophyta; class Magnoliopsida; order Zingiberales; family Zingiberaceae; genus Wurfbainia; species Wurfbainia villosa. Next base: position 34,832,495 of record CM045995.1, read on the forward strand.
TTCTTGCTGATATCCTTCTGGGCCGATCATTGCCATTCCATGGCTCGACCATCGGGCATAAACCCATCAATCGGATACCCAAACACACTCGACCAGAGCTGATCGCCATTACATGGCGATCGGTGTGCCGCGGTGAAACTCAAACTTAACATAAGTTTGAGCTTCCGACGGTCGGGTAAACCTTAACCCTTGCGGTCAAGTCTCCGACACTCAGCCATTCGGCCAAGTTCACCTAATGAGCTACTTACATTTCACTCATTCTCTCATCTCACTTGAAGTCTCTCACCGAAGCTCTCTTTGTTCGCGGCCACGTCCCTCGGCAGCATCAGGCGCACGGCTCTGCAATGCTCCTTCGCGTCTCTTGCCACCGAAGTCTGCTTCCTTGGCTTCACTTCAAGTCATCTCGTCCGGCGGTCCCTCGGATGCTCCAAGCGCACGACTTCCGCAAAGTCATCCTTCATCGACTCAAAGACCGAGGTTGTGAGGGTGAACCCGCCAAGGCTCCATGTGTGAATTACTAAGTCCTGCAAGACTCCAACGCACATATCAAATAACAATATCATCATAACTTAAACCCTTTGCCACACACATCAAAAACCTTATCATGGCAAGAGATTGCCCTAACAGAGCTAGTGCATCGCCATGAACCACGGAGTATAATAATACATACTAACCGACTCTGACCAGGACTGGTTGATCTTTCATATTAATCAAGCCAAATATGAGTCGAACATTTTATAGATGAGCTTATTTTCAGTATATTATTTTCAAAATAATATGGAACATGCTTGGACTTTAAATTTAATTCTTATTTTTATCTTTCACACACCCCTACTCTTTTTGATATATGGCAAAAGGGGGAGAAAAAGGCCAAAGTTAAGGGATCAAAATTTTTTTTTGATAACTTAACTCACTTCATATTTATTCATATGGCCAAAAGTTAAGTAAATGTTTACTTAACTTTAAGTTTTGAAAATTTACTTAACTTGAAAATTCATTTAACTCATTTTTGTTAACTAAAAGGAAGTAAAAGCTAAGTTAAGAGAATTCTTAACTAAAAAACTTATTCTTAAAAAAAAGGAAGTAAACGTTAATGTTTTACTTAAGGGGGAGAAAGGGCCAAGTTAAGAAGTCTTCTTAACTTAAACATTTCACTAAGGCCAACTTTAAGTAATGTTAATTACTTAAACTCTTTCTAGATAGCAACCTTCAAGGGGGAGGACTAAGGTCGTCTTTCAAGACTCACCCTCAGTCAAAGGGGAGGTTTCCTCAAGGGGGAGTACTTGAAGAAAATCCTTACTACTCCTACTAATCTTTCTTTAAGTAATGTTAATTACATAAACTCTTTCTAGATAGCAACCTTCAAGGGGGAGGACAAGGTCTTCTTTCAAGACTCACCCTCGGTCAAGGGGGAGGTTTCCTCAAGGGGGAGTACTTGAAGAAAATCCTTACTACTCCTACTAATCTTTATTATTATTGTTTCTCATGCACATTATTATTCTTCATGCATACTATTTTCTTAACTTTGTATGTGGGTTTGCCATAAATCAAAAAGGGGGAGATTGATGGTGCAATAGGCACGTAAGTCGAACCTGAGTTTTGATTATAGCAAATGATACAAAGTTAAGCTCATGTCGTTATCTCACGAGCTGAATCGAGTGTGCAAAAAATTGCTATAGCTGGAGCTGAAGGCTAGCGACACCCGGAGGAAGCCGCGGTGGTCGGGTGACACTCGAGTGACTTCGGATTGAGCCGAAGGAATCGAGTGGAAGGCCGGAAGCAAAAGCTACACAGTAAGTATCGAGGTAATCTCATGTGTGTGCGAGTGTAAGTGAGGTCATATCCTCTTTACGGGGATAGACTTAAATGTAGATCCGACACAAGACATCCCATCGGTGGTCTAGGTCGAGATCGGTGAAGGGTTTTGCTTATCGAGTCTGTGAGGGGAAACTTCGCTTCCCCTTAACCTCGGTAGCTTGTCCATGGCGATCCCTTCGATGTCCATGGATTAAAAAAATTTAATCCTAGATAAAAGGGATTGCTCAAACCACCAAGTCATCGTTGTGCTATTCGTTTAGAGAGGTCACTTGAACAAACTAGTTGTTTAAGCTACAATCCTCTATTCTACGAGTAGCCGCGGAATAGACGATGTTCGGATCGCCGATTTTCGTGTTTATGCTCGGGATCCAAGTATTATTTAGCCATTTACAGATTTATAACATGCTTATAATTGAAAAACAAAATCAAGCAACAAACAAAAGAAGAAAGTAGAATAGGTATACCTCTCGATCTTCTAATGTATGACCTTCCCCCTTTTGGACGTCGTGTGGGCGACGATCTACCAAAAGTCGAAGCTCCTAGATCACAAATCTTCCTTCCTTGCTCTTCCAAAGCAAGAGGAAGAGTAGAAACAAGGTTTTTCTCCTCCCTAAAACCAACCAACAAGGAGCATACAATTCCCTTGCTGTCGGCCAACTAGAAGGTGGAGAAGATGATGGAAAACAATCAAGACACTAAGGGAAGCCCTATATCTTGTTTCCACCACATATGGAGAAGGAGAAGGGAGCTTTTGGGCGCCGGCCAAGGACTGGAAAGAAGCTGGAAAGAAGCAGCACGCCGGCCAATGGACAAGGAAGAAGAAAGGAAACCTTGCCTTATTTGGTGCCGCCCTAGCCTCCAAACCCTAACCCTAATCCTATCTCAACTAGGATTCACCTTCTTGCTGCCCAACCCTATCTCTCTTCAATGTAGTTCACGCAAACTCCCATGCCCTCCTTTTATAGAGTCAGTGATAAGTCATGAATTAATCTCATCCATTGGTTCTAGGGATTTAATCTCAATCGTCAGATCTAGAGATTTAATCTCAACTGTCAGATCTTAGAGATTTAATCTCTACCTATGGATCTTAGAGTTTTGTTTCTATCCATTGGATCTAAGCTTCATGAGGTGTTAATAGGCTACATTAGGGACCATGAGGAGGAGTTGGATCTTGGGCACCCATGGATCACGCCCACATAAAGTCCGATCCACTAATGATGATCCAATCCACTAAAGGATCATCATTGATCTACCTCACCAACCCCCATATGATAATATGGGCTCCATATATTATTTGTAAATTTTCTCCCCATGTTTAAGATCTCAAATGTTCATCGATTAATTAATTTATTGACCATTAATTAATCAACATCTAACTCCTTGAGTAGTACCACTCAACCTTTTCATTATGCCGGACCAAGTCTACCTGCAGGGTTTACATGATGAACCTTATGAGCTCCTCAAGGGGACATCATCATGCTAATATATAGGACACAGTTTTTAGTAATATATGAGAGATGTCCTAAGGCAATCGCCTTATGTATGAACCATTTATATGATAAATGAAGATTCACTATTTGAGTATACATGTTTTATGTATTTGATTGGATCTTAAACTCATTTACTGAATGTCCACGATACGATTCACAGCATGAGAGAATTTGTGATTGGATCACAACTAGTGAGTATCTCTACATGTGTAATTGTGATGTATCAGAATTATCCCTAGTCGATGAATTGATGGATTTGGACACCATCAATTCTGTCAAGACTAGCACGAGCTATACTCCTTGGTGTATCAAAGCAGCTGATTCTCACTGGCTGGAGACATAGTGATGTCCGGAGTTAATCGTGGATGCTAGTTATGGTAACTAGTTCATTAGAGTGACCAGCCGTAAGACTTCATATGGTTCTCTGCATATATAGATATGTCAATGAAGTTCTTACTGTGGCTTAAGTGCGATGTTCCTTAGTCTTGCGGTATTCAAGTCATCTTGATCATGGAGACTTATGCTTTGACATCTTAAGCAAACATCTCTAAGGAGATGTGGACCCGGGATGATTGGGTATAAGTCGAAGTGATCGAAGGTGTTTGAATAGCCGATAAAGGATTCACCACTCCTTGCGAGGAGATGTATACCCATGGCCTCTCGTCAGATTGTTACTAAAGTCTTTGGCCAAAGCATTACATGTTTAGAGTAAGGTACTCTTCGATTCATGTGGAGTAACTAGAATCCGTAGGACGAGGAAATGATACTTGGGCTAGGTGTGACGTAGTCAGCCTAGTGGGGACTGACACAATAGACCATGTCCTGAACCAAGTGGGTTTAAGATGAGTGAAGGGAATGGGGCACGATTCATTAGAGCTGCTGAAGGGTTTCAGAAATAGTTCTGGATCAACCGTTGATCTTTTCGGTTAATTGGGGATCTTGATGTACTACTAGGTGCCACTCATGATCGTTCTATAATTAATGGTTAATTATAGACGGCCAACATAAACCGAGAACCTATTTGGTCACATGCACAACGAGCGTAATCCGAAGGATTTAAAACGAGCTTGAGAATGAGATTCTCAGACCGAGAGAAACTAGGTTTGGTTGGACCAAACAAGAAGCGAGCATGAAATCGTTTCAGTCGCAATGGAAGCTTGGATGGGCCATGTCTTATGAAGACATAATGGATGAACCAAAATGGTTTGGTTCTAATCCAATGGAAGAGAATAAACCAAAGGGTTTGGTTTATTTTAAACGAATGAACCAAAAGTTGGTTCGGTTCGTTTTAACTTAAAATAAACCATCATGGTTTGGTTTATTTTAACTTATCTTAATGGAGAGGGTTAACGGGCGTAATGGTTATGATCCAATAACCGTTAAGAGAATTAGTTCTCTATAAAAGAGGGCTTAAGGGATAATTAAGCCCTAATCAAAAAACCCCTTGCCCTAAGGTTGCCGCCCACTGCATTGAGGGAGCTCTCGGCGCCAACCCTAAACTGCCGCCCATTGCTCCTCCAACCGGCGTCCAGAAGGCTGCTTCCTTCCCCCTCGCGGGCGTTGAGCTGTTGCCAGTTAGTGCTCCAGTGATCTCCTTCAAGTTTGGCATCAAGGTGAGCTCTATCTCCCTTGGTTGGCCGGCGCCTATCACCTCCACCAAAGCTGTCCAGTTTTCTGGACAGCTTGTTCTCCTCTCGTCGGAGCGTCATTTGGACGACGGTTAGAGCTCCGACAGCAGCTAACTTACCGGGGATTCGATCTTCGGTAATCCTCTGAGGTGGAGGACGAAGGATTCGTCAATTGGTTGACGAATACCTCTCCGGAGAAGCGAGTTTTGAGAACTCGTATTAGGATCCGAATTTGGATTCGCATCATGATCATCTCTCGATCACGTCGTCTTCAACACGAGGCTAGTAACCCGTACGAAGATGAAGCTCGTGGCTTAGCGAAGTCATCCCGAGGAACTCGGCGTTGATACGGATAGAGACGATTCTAGCGAGGATCGTTCCGGTTGATGCCGTTCCCGCTACACGTCATATGAAAGGTATAACGTAGATAAATTTCCTTTTATTGCAAATTTAAATTTACGGTTATGTCTACACTTGTTGTAATATGCATGTGTGTGTTGTGTGTGTTGTAATAAATGTAGATTTATTATTTGTATTGCTTCCCCTGTGTTCATGTTTACGAAACGTGATTGAACACACACACTCCGTGGTGCCGGAAACCCAACATGATCTATGATGAGTCACACAGATCTTCCTATATCCTTTTGGGGATATGCTCTAGACACAGCAGCCTTTACCCTTAACCGTGTACCATCCAAGGCTGTCATAAAGACACCATATACGATATGGACAGGGAGAAATCCCAAGATGTCTTTTATGAGGATTTGGGGTTGTGAGGCTTACGTTCGACGTCAAGTCTCAGACAAACTGGGGCCCAAATCCGATAGGTGCTATTTTGTTGGATATCCCAAGGATACAAAGGGATATTACTTCTACATTCCCAGTCAGCACAAAGTGTTTGTGGCAAAGACTGGAGTTTTTCTAGAAAGGGATTTTGTTTCTAGAAAAACTAGTGGGAGTACCTTCGATCTTGAAGAAATTCAAGATAAGGACCATAGCACTGAGGCCTTGATGGAGGTTGAACAGGATCCACAAAGTGTTGTGGGTGATGAGGTTGTTGCACAAAGAGTTATGGAACAACCACCTGTTCATGTAGACTTACCTCTTCGCAGGTCTGATAGGGTACGTCGTCAGCCTGAGAGATACTCATTTCTCTTGTCTGACCATGATGACGTTATGCTCATTGAGAATGAGCCTACCTCCTATTAGAAAGCTGTGATGAGCCCAGATTCTGAGAAATGGCTAGAGGCCATGAGATCCGAGATGAAATCCATGTACACCAACCAAGTATGGACTTTGGTTGATCCACCTGAAGGGGTCAAACCCATTGGGTGTAAGTGGGTCTTTAGGAGAAAGACTGACATGGATGGACTTACGCATACCTATAAGGGCCGATTAGTGGCTAAAGATTTCAAGCAAATCCATGGTATTGACTATGATGAAACCTTTTCTCCAATGGCGATGTTTAAATCCATTCGGATCTTGCTTGCTATTGCAGGATACCACGATTATGAGATCTGGTAGATGGATGTCAAAACCACGTTTCTGAATGGAAACTTACTCGAGGATGTGTACATGACACAACCTGAGGGTTTTGAAGATCCACAGCATACTGGGAAGGTATGCAAGCTGCAAAGGTCCATTTATGGCCTAAAGCAAGCTTCTCGGAGATGGAATATTCGATTCGATGATGCGATCAAACAGTTTGGTTTCATCAAGAATGAAGATGAACCCTGTGTCTACAAGAGGGTTAATAGGAACACAGTTGTCTTCCTTGTATTGTATGTGGATGACATACTGCTCATTGGGAATGACATCCCTTCGCTACAGTCTGTGAAGACTTGGCTCGGGACGTGCTTCTCAATGAAGGACTTAGGTGAAGCAGCCTGTATTCTAGGCATCAAGATCTATAGAGATAGATCTAAGAGATTGCTTGGCCTAAGTCAGAGTACATACATTAACACGGTATGACTTCGGTTTGCCATGCAGAATTCCAAGAAAGGACTTCTGCCAATGTCACATGGTGTGAGTCTTTCGAAGACTCAAAGTCCCTCTTCTAGAGAGGAGAGAGACCGCATAGATAGGATCCCTTACGCATCTTCTATAGGATCTATCATGTACGCCATGCTGTGTACTCATCCTGATGTCTCGTATGCTTTGAGCATGATGAGTAGATACCAGTTATATCCAGGTGAGCGTCACTGGATAGCAGTCAAGAATATTCTTAAGTACTTGAGATGGACTAAAGAATATTTCTTGATATTTGGAGGCGATGAGGAGCTAGCTGTAAAGGGTTACAGCGATGTCAGCTTCCAAACATACCAGGATGATTATAGATCACAGTCAGGGTTCGTGTTTTGCTTGAATGGTGGCGCTGTGAGCTGGAAGAGTTCGAAGCAGGACACAGTTGCTGATTCTACAACAGAAGCCGAGTATATCGCTGCATCTGAGGCAGCAAAGGAGGCAGTTTGGATCCGCAAGTTCATTGCTGAACTTGGGGTGGTTCCTGGCATTGCAGATCCTATAGAGCTCTATTGTGACAACAATGGAGTGATTGCACAGGCTAAGGAACCTTGCTCACACCCGCGGACCAAACACATACTACGGCGCTTCCATCTTATTCGAGAGATTATCGATAGTGGAGATGTGAAGGTTTGCAGAGTACCCACAGAGGCTAACATCGCAGATCCCTTGACCATGGCTTTGACATAGAAAAAGCATGATGGTCACACTAGGTCATTGGGTATTAGATACTACGGTGATTGGCACTAGTGCTAGTGGGAGATTGTTAATGAAAGCCCTAGAGCCAATCATGTGATGATTGTTGTATGGACTTTATTGTATCATATTCCTATTTATAAAGGCATGGTTATTATATTTACTTGTATTGGTGCCAAATAACTAAATATAATAATGTCCTTGAGTAGTAGGTTGTTATCTATATCAATCGATTAGTTGAATCGATATTGAGATGATATAGAGAACACTACTCTTAATCATTCCTAGTCGATTATTAACATTCAGGGACAATGTTAATGCGTAGAGACTAGCATGTAGATCAACACGATGACTTGATCTCACAAGTCATGGATATGAGATATCAAGTTGACACATGGGTATGCATTGGAGAATGTATACGGAATGACCCGCCATGAGAAAGTATCATGGATCGTTATATGAGTGTCATATACATTCTCATGTGGCTATTAGTATGACTATTAGTCCTTAGACCTGAAGTCACCATGGTTCCCTACATAAGGAGTTGCATACTTTGGCTTCGTCAAACGTCACCCGTAAATGGGTGGACTATAAAGGCGATTACTGGGTATGTAACAAATTATACGGAGGGATGTGAGTGATGTAGATGGGATCTATCCCTCCTATATGACGGGGGTGACATCGATGTTCTTGATAGAGTGAGACCACGAAGTGCATGGCCATGCCCAAATGAGTCAATATGATATATTGAGCTCATTTGAATAGAGTGAGTCTACTTGAAGTTCAATATATAGATTGTACCGAGGATGACATGGTCTATGCCTCGATTGGTCAATCTTGATGTCAAGGATAGAGGGACATTATCACATATTGTGAGAGTCACAATTAGTAGTCACAAAGGTGATGTTGGAGCTCAACATTCTTGTAACTTGGGTAGCAATGATGTGTTGCTAGATACCGCTCATTGCTTATGTTCCTAAATCGGTTTAGGGACATTGCCAACGTTACAATAACCTATAGGGTCACACACATAAGAGCAATTAGATGGAGATTAGGTTTATATGATGAACCATGAGGATTAGGTTCATGGGATGAACCAAATTGGATTAATAGTAATCCAAATTAGACTAAAGGAGTTAGACTCAAGTTGATTCAAGTGTTTAATGAGTCTAATTTAGATTTGATTCATCAAATCAATTTAAATTAATGAATAGAGATTCATTATATTAAATTGACTTGAGTCAAGTGGTTAGATTTGATCAACCATGGGAGATTAGAGGTCAAGTTTGACTTGACTTGAGAGGGAAGATGAAAGGTCGAGTTTGACTTGACCAAATGCCATGTCATGATGATGACTTGGCATGCCGGCCAATGATGATGCTCCACATCATCATTGACTTTGTCATGTGGTGCCACCTCATGAGGGAGACCAAGGGTCATGGGAGTTACATGCATGCATGTAACCCCCTCTCCATGAAGTGGCCGACCACTTCTAGATCTAATGAGAATTCATTTGATGAGTTATTCCAACTTCATCTTCTTCCTTGGGATTTTTTTCGTTCAAGCTCTCCTTCTTCTTCCTCATCTTTCCGAGACATTCTAGGAGTGCTAGCACAATCAAGATTGTATTTTCTCCACATTTTGCTTGTGTGGATACCAATAAAGGAGTGTGCACTTGACACTCTCAAGTTCAGCCAACCCTTTTGGACGTGCGGGATTTGCGAAGGGCGTCGCATCGCGGGTAATGATCTCACCTCTTAGATCTAAGGTAGATCTAGGGTTTTTTTTGTAAGCACATACATGTTTTATTTTAATATATCTTTGCACGGATCCGTGGCAGGAGATTCCGAGGTTTCCACAATGCAAAAAGCGGTTTTTACGGCCTGGAAAAACCCAACACTCTGAGCTTCAGAAGAAACATGAGAACATGGATGCTCACAATATAGTTGATCACGTTAAGCAGTTCTATCAAGGGCAAGCAAGGCACGAGCATTTTGGGGTGCCTAAGGAAGAAACCTGCTTCCATTGTGGTGAGATCGGACATTGGAAGAGAAATTGTAAGATGTACCTAAAGGAAATTAAGACCAAAAGAAGTGAGACTTCTGCTTCAGGTATATATGTTATATAAGTCAATTTATCTATTTCTTCTTCATGGGTATTAGATACTGATTGTGCCTCTCACATTTGTACCAATGTGCAAGGCCTAAGAAGAACTAGAGAGTTGACAAAGGGTGAAGTGGACCTACGAGTAGGCAATGACGCAAGAGTTGTTGCTATTGTTGTAGGAACATACTTTTTATCTTTGCCCTTTGGGCTTGTTCTGGAACTAGAAGAGTGTTATTATGTGCCTGCTTTTACTAAGAACATTATCTCTTCTTCTTGTTTGGACAAGAAAGGTTTCACATTTATGATAAAAGACAAATGTTGTTCTATTCATTTAAATAATATGTTCTATTGTAGTGCACTTCTTATGAATGAACTCTATGTTCTAGACTTTAAAAGCCCAATCTATAACATAAATACCAAATGGTTTAAATCAAATGAATGAAACCAAATATAACTCTGGCATTTTAGCTTGGGTCATATAAATGTGAATCACATATTACAACTCCATAAGGATGGACTTTTAGACTCATTTGATTTTGAATCATATGAGGCATGCGAATCCTATCTTCTAGGAAAGATGACCAAGACTCTATTTAGTGGACATGGCGATAGAGCGACAGACTTGTTAGGACTCATACATACTGATGTATGTGGCCCTTTCAATATCGCTGCTAGAGGAGGCTATCAGTACTTCATCACTTTATTGATGATGTCAGTAGATACGGCTATGTGTATCTCATGAAACACAAGTCAGAATTCTTTGAAAAGTTCAAAGAATTCAAGAGTGAAGTACAAAACCAACTTGCCAAAAGAATTAAGATGCTTTGATCAGATCGAGATGTTGAATACCTTAGCCAACAGTTTTGTGACCATCTTGCTGAGTGTGGGATCATATCTCAACTCACTCCACCTGGAACACCACAGTGGAATCGTGTATCCGAATGGAGAAATCATACTTTATTAGATATGGTACGATCGATGAGTCAGACTAATCTACCTACTTCCTTCTAAGGATATGCTCTGGAGACGACTGTGTTTACACTTAACTGTGTTCCATCTAAATCTGTCATAAAGACAACATATACAATATGGACTAGGAAGAGTCCCAAAATTTCTTTTATGAAGATTTGGGGTTATGAGGCTTATGTTCGATGTCAAGTCTCCGACAAGCTAGGACCCAAATCAGACAAGTGCTACTTTTTAGGCTATCGTAAGGAAACAAAGGGATATTACTTTTACAATCTCACACAAGTCAAAGTGTTTGTTACCAGAAATGGAATATTTCTAGAAAGAGAGTTCATTTCTAGAAGAACTAGTGGGAGTAAAATCCTTTTTGAAGAGGTTCAAGATATAGATAGCACTGAGGCCTTGATGGAAATTGAACATGCACCACAAAATATTATGGATGATGAGATTGTTGCACAAGAAGTTGTGGAGCAACAACCTGTTCAAGTAGACCAAGTTCTTCGCAGGTCTAATAGGATACGTCGTCAGCCTAAGAGATATTCATTTCTTTTCTTTGACCATGATGATGTTATACTTGTTGAGTTGAATGAGCCTACATCCTATCAGGAAGTTGTGATGAACCCAGATTCTGAGAAATGGCTAGAGGTCATGAGGTCCGAAATGGAATCCATGTACACTACCCAAGTATGGAATTTGGTTGAGCCACTTGAAGGGGGCATACCCATTGGGTGTAAGTGGGTCTTTAAGTGAAAGGCTGACAAGGATGGTTTTATGCATACCTATAAAGGGTGATTGGTAGCTAAAGATTTCAAGCAAATTCATGGTATTTACTATGATGAAACTTTTTCACCAGTTGCGATGCTTAAGTCTATTTCGATCATGCTTGCTATTGTAGCTTACCATGATTATGAGATCTGGCAAATGGATGTCAAAACTATATTTCTGAATGGAAGCCTACTCAAGGATTTGTATATAACACAACCTGAGGGTTTTGTAGATCCAAAGCACGCTGGAAAGGTATGCAAGCTGCAAAGGTCCATTTATGGTTTAAAGCAAACATCTAGAAGATTGAATCTTCGATTCGATGATGCAATCAAAGAGTATGGTTTCTTCAAGAATGAAGATGAACCCTGTGTCTACAAGAGGGTTAGTGGGAGCACAGTGATTTTTCTCATCTTGAATGATTCCTAGGTTGAAGTATTCAGGTGAAGTTTCAGCCCAGTTGTCATAGCTATAGCTTATTCATATTTCCCAAATTAGCGTTAATGATAGGGAAGAGCGATGGTATGCAGAGCCAGTTGATGGGCAACTCCTAAGTCCCCGACTCGATCAAAGTACTTTGGCAAAGTATTGTTGGATCGAAGCGAATTGCTAGAGGGGGGTGAATAGCGATAAACCTTTTCTTTTTCGAATTCATTTTAAAACACTTATACGCAGTGGAAAGATAAATGTAAAGTAAATGAGACAAGAGAAATTTTCTTGGTTCGTAGCCTTCGGCTACTACTCCAAGGCCCTAGTAGTCCTTGACCACGTACGGAGGGTAAAACACTAAAGAACTCCTCCTCGTTAGAGGTAGGAGTTAATCGATACAAAATAAACACAAAGCTTGAGGTAGAGGGACACTCCCCCTCTCCTCATTACGATAAAAGCTCCGAGAAAGTAAAGTAATGAACTGAAATAAAACTTATACCGACGTAGCAAAAATGAAAGCAATTTAAACCTAGACGTCGGAGAAGGAGCACTTCGTTGTCAGAGAGTTGTAGCTTGGCGGAGGCTTTTGGAAGCTTAGAATTGATGATGAAACCCTAGGATAGGCCCTCCTTTTATATCCTTTGAGCCCCTTTACGAGAGGATCTTTAGCCAATCACAATTGAGCACCACTCCCCTTGAAATGAGGTGATAAGCCTTGACTCCTCGAAGCTGATCCTTGACCATCAGTCGACTGATAACCATCATCAGTTGACTGATGGAAGCATCAATCGAATGCTGAATACAAACAGTCGACTGATTGATGGAAGTCGAGTCCTTCAAGCTGGCAGTCGACTGATGCTAGCTGCAATGACAAGTTAGCTGAACAATAACATTATTTCGATGGCCTCCGACCATCCGATCTCGACCTAGACCACCGATGGGATGTCTTGGGTCAGATCTACGCTTAAGTCTATCCCCGTAAAAAGGATACGACCTCACATTCGCACACACACGAGTTACCTCGATACTTACTGTGTCACTTTCGCTTTCGGCCTTCCACTCGATTCCTTCGACTCCCTCCGAAGTCACTCGAGTGTCATCCGACCACCGTGCCTTCCTCCGGGTGTCGCTAGCCTTCAGCTCCAGCTATAACAATTTTCTACACACTCAATTCAGCTCGTGAGATAATGACTTGAGCTTAACTTTGTATCGTTTGCTATAATCAAAACTCAGGTTCGACTTAGGTGCCTACTGCACCAACAATCTCCCCCTTTTTGATTTATGGCAAACCCACATACAAAGTTAAGAAAATACTATGCATGAAGAATAATAATGTGCATGAAAAACAAAAATGAAGATTAAGTTGGAGTAGTAAGGATTTTCTTCAAGTACTCCCCCTTGAGGAAACTTCCCCCTTGACCAAGGGTGACCTTACTCCTCCCCCTTGAAGGTTGCTATCTAGAAAAGAGTTTAAGTAATTAACATTACTTAAAGTTGGCCTTAGTGAAACGTTTAAGTTAAGAAGACTTCTTAACTTGGCCCTTTCTCTCCCTTAAGTAAAACATTAACGTTTACTTCCTTTTTGTTAAGAATAAGTTTTTAAGTTAAGAATTCTCTTAACTTAGCTTTTACTTTCTTTTAGTTAACAAAAATGAGTTAAGTGATTCTCTTAACTTAGCCTTTACTTCCTTTTAGTTAACAAAAATGAGTTAAGTGAATTTTCAAGTTAAGTAAATTTTCAAAACTTAAAGTTAAGTAAACATTTACATAACTTTTGGCCATGTGAATAAATATGAAGTGAGTTAAGTTACCAACTAATTGATCCCTTAACTTTGGCCTTTTTCTCCCCCTTTTTCCATATATCGAAAAGAATGGGGGTGTGTGAAAGACAAAAATAAGTATTAAATTTAAAGTCGAAGCATGTTCCATATTATTTTGAAAATAATATACTGAAAATAATCTCATCTATAAAATGTTCGACTCATATTTGGCTTGATTGATATGAAAGATCAACCAGGCCTGGTCAGAGTCGGTTAGTATGTATTATTATACTTCGTTATTCATGGGGATGCACTAGCTCTACATCTGGAACCAGGAGTAAGGTCCTAACATCTCACGCCCATCTACGTGGCTAAGTACACAAACACATTAGTCCTATGTGTTGTGAGATGTATTGGCTCCTTAAATCTATAAGTGCATGATATCTAAGGTATGTCCTATGATAGTTCCATGAAAATGAAAAGTAAGAAATAGTAGTAAGAAAATATAATTTGTAAGTTCCTATTCTATTACGCACATGCCCAATTTTCATCTTAATAGACTAAATTCGACTTCGGGTAGGGGTTTAGTAAATAGGTCTGCCAAGTTAGACTTCGATTCGACGTATTCGAGTTGTATGGCTCCGTTGGCCACATGTTCTCGAATGAAATGGTGTTTGACCTCTATATCTTTGGTCCTAGAGTGACATATTGGATTCTTAGTAAGGTTAATTGAACTAATATTATCTACGTGAAGTTTAGTATTTGTAAACTCTAACTTAAAGTCACGGAGAGTGTGCTTCATCCAAAAAAGTTGAGTGACACACTCACCCATCGCGATGCATTCGGCTTCGGTGGTAGATAAGGCAACACATTGTTGCTTCCTACTGCACCAACTCACTAGACTCGAGCCGAGAAGTTGACAACAATCACTCGTACTCTTTCTATCGAGCTTACTACCGGCATAGTTCGAATCGGAGTAGCCGGTTAGTTCGAACTCGGTAGATCTAGGGTACCAAATACCGACATTAAGTGTACCCTTTAGATATCTAAGAATACGCATGACTAGAGTTAGGTGAGACTCCTTGGCACAGGTTTGGAACCTTACGCACATACTTACTGCAAATAAGATATCAGGTCGGCTTGTAGTTAAGTAAAGAAGACTCCCTATTACGCATCTATAGTATTTTAAATCAATTGAGTTTCTGATTCAATCTTCTTTTATATTCACATTAGTTGCCATTGGGATATTAATAATTTTAGTGTCTTGGATTCCAAAGTGTTTAATTAATTCCCTAGTATATTTGCGTTGATGTAGGTATATTCCATCTTTAGTTTGTTTAATTTGTAGACCTAAGAAAAAATTCAACTCGCCTACTAAATTCTTTTCAAATTCACTTTCCATAAGTGAAATGAATTCATTCAGTAGGATCGAGTTGGTGGTTCCGAAAATAATATCATTTCCGTAGATTTGGGCTATGAATATGTCTTTACCTAATGTTTTTACGAAAAGGATTGGGTCAACTACACCCTGGTTAAATCCTTTGGACTTAAGATACACCGAAAGTCTCTCGTACCAAGCTCGAGAAGCTGGTTTAAGTCAATAGAGGGCTTTCTTTAACCTAAGGACATGGTCGGGTTTATCTAAACTTTCGAAACCGGGGGGTTGACTAACATAAACCTCTTCTTTAATGTATCCATTCAAGAACGCAGATTTCACATACATTTAAAACAACTTAAATCCTCGATGTGTAGCATATGCTAATAGCATTCGAATGGATCTAATCTAGCTACTGGGGCATAGGTCTCATCGTAATCTAAACCTTCGACTTGACTAAACCCTTTAGCGACTAGTCTAGCTTTGTTTCTAACTACTTCACCTTTATCATCAAGTTTATTTCTAAACACCCACCTTGTTCCAACGATTGTTTTATCTTTAGGTGGTGGCACTAATTCCCATACTTCGTTCCTAGTGAATTGAGCCAGCTTTTCTTGCATTGCAATAATCCAATCGGGATCAAGAAGAGCTTGGTCAATAGTTTTGGGTTTAATTTTAGAAATCAAGGAGATTTGACTAAGGTTTCTGTATGAGGCTCTAGTTCGTTTGAATTGAAGCTTCGAAAACTTGAGTTGATCCCCGGTCATGTGTCGGGAGCAACCATTGTCCAACATCCATTGATCCTACACACAAGGTAGTCGGATCGGATATTAGATTTATTAAAGATTGGTTGAAGATTATTAACCTAAATCATCTCACCCATGTCTACATGATCAAACATGTTAACCCTATATGTTCTTGTGAGATGACTTCCAATTTTACTTGATTTAAATTTAATGACTTGAACACTTGTCAACCTTGCATTATATTCGGATTTGACCTTAGGCTCATCAAGTCACCTTTTCAAGATCATGGCTTCTAGGTCGTGGCGAGGCACAAAGGTCTTCTTTGATCGGAACAACGACCACTTCCTTAGACAAAGCCATTTTCAAGAAAATAGAGACTTGACTCACCTAAGACCACTTCCTGGTCTAACTAGTCTAGGACTAGTTTCGCTCGGTCAAGTGCACCGAACTAGATACGCCTTATCTAGCCCGAATACACAAGACTCCGCTTTCCTAGCGTACTATCATCTCGCCGCGTCCTGGTACTATGTTATCAAGTATTGACGAGTTAAAGTCCTATCTAGCCATTCTAAAAAGAAAAATCAAACTAAATAAAGAACCTAAGCATGCAACATCTAAGTTAAAATACAAACAAGTTTCGTACTAGCTCCCCTTGGACCGTTGAATCGATTCGGTCTCTCCACATAGTGGATTTGGTCCTTGGGAACCCAGTACTGGTTCGATCCTAAGTTTGAAATCAAGGTGGTCTTTGGGACCCATGCTTGGACATGTTTTTTGTTGGGTTTCCGGCACCGCGGCGTGTGTGTGTTCGATCATGTTTCGTAAACATGAGCACAGCGGAAGCAATAAAAATAATAAATACTCCTATTTATTACAACACACACAACACACGCATGCTATTACAACAAGTGTAGACATAACCGTAAATTAAAATTGCGATAAAAGGAAATTAAACTACGTTATACCTTCCGTATGACGTGTAGCGGGAACGGCATCAACCGGAACGATTCTCGTAAGAATCGTCTCTATCCGTATCCACGCCGAGCTCCTCGGGATGACTTCGCCAAGCCACGAGCTTCGTCTTCGTACGGGTTACTAGCCTCGTGTTGAAGACGACGTGATCGAGAGATGATCACGGTCCGAATCCAAATTCGGACCTAAAACAAGTCCTCAAGACTTGCTTCTCCGGAGAGGTATTCGTCAACCGATTGACGAATCCTTCGTCCTCCACCTCAGAGGATTACCGGAGATCAAATCCCCGGTATGTTAGCCGCTGTCGGAGCAATAACCGTCGTCCAAACGACGCTCCGACGAGAGGAGAAGAAGCTGTCCAGAAAAACTGGACATCTTTGGTGGAGGAAATAGGCGCCGGCTATAGAAGAGATGGTGCCTCACCTTTACACCGAACCCAAGGGAGATCACCGGAGGGTCTCCGGAGGTCCACCGTCCGAAGCTTGACGCCGGCAAGGAGATGGCAGCAACTCAATGAAGTTGGGCGGCAGCCCTTGTTGTTGACGCCAACAACAAGGAGGATGGGTTGGGCGTCCACTAATTGGATTAGGTTTAGGGTTAGGGTTTAATCCCTATTTTATAGAGAACTAATTCTCTTAATGGTTAATGGATCATATCCATAAAGCCCGTTAACCCGCTCCATTAAGATAAGTTAAAATAAACCAAACCATGATGGTTTATTTTAAGTTAAAACGAACCGAACCAACTTTTGGTTCATTCGTTTAAAATAAACCAAACCCTTTGGTTTATTCTTATCCATTGGATTAGAACCAAACCATTTTGGTCCATCCATTATGTCTTCATAAGACACTGCCCATCCACGCTTCCATTGCGACTGAAACGATTTCAAGCTCGCTTTATGTTTGGTCCAACCAAACATAGTTTCTCTCGGTCTGAGAATCCCATTCTCAAGCTCGTTTTAAATCCTTTGGATTACACTCGTTGTGCGTGTGACCAAATAGGTTCTCGGTTTATGTTGGCCGCCTATAATTAACCATTAATTATAGAACGATCATGAGTGGCACCTAGTAGTACATCATGATCCCCAATTAACCGAAAAGATCAACTGATTGATCCGAACTATTTCTCAAAACCCTTCAAGAGCTTGAATGATTCGTGCCCCATTCCCTTCACTCATCTTATACCCACTTGGTTCAGGACATGGTCTATTGTGTCACCCCACTAGGTCGACTACGTCACACCTAGCCCAAGTATCATTTCCTCGTCCCTACGGATTCTAGTTACTCCACATGTATCGAAGAGTACCTTACTCTAAACATGTAATGCTTTGGCCAAAGACTTTAGTAACAATCCGACGAGGCCATAGGTATACATCTCCTCGCAAGGAGTGGTGAATCCTTTATAGGCTATTCAAACACCTTCGATCACTTCGACTTATACCCAATCATCCGGGTCCACATCTCCTTAGAGATGTTTGCTTAAGATGTCAAAGCATAAGTCTCTACATGATCAAGATGACTTGAATACCGCAAGTCAAAGGAACATCGACTTAAGCCACAAGAAAAACTTCATTATATGGTATGCCATTGATTATAGGAGGAAACCGTGTCCTATATATTAGGATGATGATGTCCCCTTGAGGAGCTCATAAGGTTCATCATGTAAACCCTGCAGGTGGACTTGGTCCGGCATGATGAAAAGGTTGAGTGGTACTAATCATGGAGTTAGATGTTGATTAATTAATGGTCAGTAAATTAATTAATCAACGGACATTCGAGATCTTAAACACGGGGAGAACATGTACAAATAATATATGGAGCCCACATTAACTTATGGGGGTTGGTGAGGTAGATCAATGATAATCCTTTAGTGGATTGGATTATCATTAAGGGATCGGACTTTATGTGGGTTTGATCCATTGGGTGGCCAAGATCCAACTCCTCCTCATGGTCCCTATTGTAGCCTATTAATACCTCATGAAGCTTAGATTCAATGGATAGAAACAAAACTATAGATCTAAAGGTAGAGATTAAATCTCTAGATCCGACGGTTGAGATTAAATCTCTAGATCTGACGGTTGAGATTAAATCCCTAGAATAAATGGTGGAGATTAAAACAAGGATTATCCCTAAACTCTATAAAAGGAGCCTTTAGGGTTGGCGTGGAGATTATTAGAGAAGCAAGGGTCTTTGGAGTTGGCGGCAAGAAGCAAGGGGCTAGGGTTTGGAGCTTGGCGACACCAAATAAGGAAACAATTTCCTTATCTTCTTCTTCCTCAAGCTTGCTGGCGCCCATACATCCCCTTCCTCACTTTGGCCGGCATCCAAACTCCCTTCTCTCCTTCTCCATGGCCGGTGGAACCAAGGCTTAGGGTCCTCCCTTGGAGCTTTTAGCCGAAAACCATTGTTTTCCTTCTCCTTGTTGGCCGACGGCAAGCAAGGTGCTTGTTGCTTGTTGGTTGGCTAAAGGAAGGAGAAGGATCTTGTTTCTATTCTTACTCTTGCTCGAAATGAGCAAGGAAGGAAGATTGGTGATCTAGGAACTTCAACTTTTGGTAGATCGTCGCCCACACGACGTCCGAAAGGAGGAAGGTCATACAATAGAAGATCGAGAGGTATATTGATTCTCTATTTTCATTTGTTGCATGTTTATATTTGTTTTTCAATTATATGCATGATATATATTCTGTTTTGTGGATAAATATACTTGGACCCCGAACATAAACACAAAAGTCAGCGATCCGTACATCGTCTATTCCGCGGCTATTTGTGGAATAGAGGTTGGTCACTTGAACAAGAAGTTTGTTCAAGTGACTACTCTAAACGAATAGCACGACGATGACAAGGTTGCTTGGGCTATCCCTCTTGTCAAGGATAATTTTTTTTTATCCAGAGACGTAGAAGGGATCGCCATGAACAAGCGACTAAGTTGAAAGGGGAACTATCGATTCTCTATTTTCATTTGTTGCATGTTTATATTTGTTTTTCAATTATATGCATGATATATATTCTGTTTTGTGGATAAATATACTTGGACCCCGAACATAAACACAAAAGCCAGCGATCCGTACATCGTCTATTCTGCGGCTATTTGTGGAATAGAGGTTGGTCGCTTTAACAAGAAGTTTGTTCAAGTGACTACTCTAAACGAATAGCACGACGATGACAAGGTTGCTTGGGCAATCCCTCTTGTCAAGGATAAATTTTTTTTATCCAGGGACGTAGAAGGGATCGCCATGAACAAGCGACTAAGTTGAAAGGGGAAACGAAGTTTCCCCTACCATCAATTGGTATCAGAGCTACGGTTTCCGGTTTTGTGTGTTTAAGATTCGTTACTCTTATCCATTTTTCATATATTATATGTTCCAGATAATAGTATGATATGCGTAGGTTAACTCTTTGGTTGCAGGCATAAGATCCGACTATTATGGTCATATGTGTGTATGTGATTGTATGTGTGTAATAGTATATTTTGTTGAATCCTCGGGGTTGAAGAGGCTAGTATTTAATTTTTTGTAAATTAGATATGACATTGTTTAGCCACTCTTTTTATTTTAGTTTACTTTCGATCTAGATTTCATGTACACTCCCTCGTGGAGTATAGGATCGATGGATGTAAATTAAAATAGTTTTTAGTCTCAGCTCGGATCTCCGGATGGCTCGTACATGGTGTAGGAGGAGCGGACGAGAAGGCGATATGACGGGAGACATATTGAAGACAAAAGCCATAATAGTTGGAAAATTTTTATTTTTCATATTTATTGCTTATTGTTTGATATGCATGTCGTATGCTAGAAAATTCCTCAATTAGAAATTACTAAGTGGGGGAGGGATATTTTTTGGAAATTCCCACAGCCTCCATTACAATTTGACAAGTGATGCAAACAAACTTGCACGTCAGCTCTGAGTGCCTTCCTCCCCATCGGATGAGTTTGTTTGGTGATCACAAGGTCGAATATGGTTATAGGGAATTATTAAGGAGCGTGTGTACTTCCCCATCGGAAGACACATAACCCGAGATAATTACCTTGGTACCGAGTAATGGTGAACACTTAGATACAAATATAAGTATCCATTCCATCGGAGTCACTACTTTTATTTGTAGGGCCAAAGAGGAACCAACTATTAATTTTACTTGTCAAAATGTTAGGTTGACAAGATAGTAAAATTAATGGGTAAATCCTCTTTTTATAAATGTAGAATTCGTATACGTCCACACTATCGTGGCATACGATATTCTCGGTGTTTTGAGGTGTTGTTTTAAAATTTTATTGTTTGAGGAATCAATAATTTTTTGAAATCTAATGTTTTGATCTATGTGATTCTTAGGTTTTCTTTCAAAATGAATTTTAACCCGCTTCCTGTGATACTGAAAGAGAATAAACTTACTGGACCCAACTATGTTGATTGGAAGAGGAATCTTGACATTGTCTTGACTACTGAGGAATACAAATATGTACTCCTCGAAGAGTGCCTTCCTAAGCCAGCGGATGATTCTGGGGAAAAGAAGAGAGAGAGTTATAAGAAGTGGATCAAGGCCGATGAGATGGTGCGGTGTTACATTTTGGCATCTATGTTAAATTACTGCAACATCAGCATCAAGACATGCCCACTGCTTATGACATGATGCTCTTTCTAAAAGAGCTTTTCGAACACCAGAATTGGGCTGCAAGGCAGGAAGACATGAGGAACTTGATGACAACCACCATGATCGAGGGAACACCCGTGAGGGATCATGTTCTCAAGATAATGACTCATTTGAAAGAGTTGGAAGTCCTCAGAGCTGAGATCGATGGGGAAACCCAGGTCGATATCATTCTCCAGTCTCTACCTAGGAGTTTTGAGAAGTTTCGCCTAAACTACAATATGAACAAGAGGTTGTATTCGTTGGCAGAGCTTCTGACAGAACTCCAGGCGGCAGAGGGGCTATTTTGTCAGAGTGCTCAGGCGCATGCCATGGTGACCCAAAAGGTTTCTACTTCTAAGCCGAAAGGCAAGAAGAAGAAGAAACAAACTGGGGTGAAGGCGGTAGGAGGAACTCAGGGAGGAGTGAAGAAGTTGAAAGGCAAGTGCTTCACTTGTAAGCGGAATGGACACTGGAAGAAGGACTGCAACAACCGCAAGCAGAACAAAGGTATATCTTTTGGTCTAGTCGTTGAAACATGTTTAGCTGTATTATCTACCGACACCTGGTGTGTAGATACTGGAGCCACTGATCATGTCTGCAATACTTTGCAGGGGTTCCAGGAAACCAGACAACTGGCTGAGGGGGAAATTATCGTGTACTTGGGCAATGCCACGAAGGTGGTTGCTATTGCAGTGGGAGACGTTCATTTATCTTTTGAGAAAAATAATGTTTCAGTTCTTAAGAATTGCCTTTATGAACCTTTATTTAGAAAGAATTTAATTTCAATTTCTAAATTGTTTATGGATGGATATTCTATTTCTTTTAATGACAGAGTTGTTATAAAAAGGAATAGGGACATTATCTGTTCGGGTACATTGATAGAAATTTATACACACTTGAACCATAAGCTCCCACGATGCAAATTGAAGTTAATAACTCATCTTCTAATTCCAATAAGAGAAAAGAACCTTCGAAGATGAACCAAACATATCTTTGGCATCTTAGACTTGGTCATATTAACCTAAGAAGAATTCAAAGGTTGATAGCTGATGGACCTTTGGGTTCATTAGTGGTGGAGGATTTCCCAACCTGTGAATCTTGCTTTGACGGTAAAATGACCAAGAGGCCTTTTAAGGCCAAGGGGTATAGATCCAAAGATGTGTTAGAATTGGTTCATTCTGATTTATGTGGTCCTATGTCTATCTAGGCTAGAGGTGGTTTTGAGTATTTTTTCTCTTTTATAGATGATTATTCGAGATATGGATACATTTACTTGATACGCCGCAAGTCTGAATGCTTTGACAAGTTCAAAGAATTCAAGGCTGATGTGGAGAAACGTCAAGGTAAAAGTATCAAGGCACTACGATTTGATTGTGGTGGCGAGTACCTCTTGGGAGAGTATAGGAATTACTTATCAGAGGCTGGGATTCAATCCCAATTGTCTGCACCTGGCACACCCCAACAAAATGTTGTAGCTGAGTGAAGGAATAGGACTCTTATGGAGATGGTTAGATTGATGATGAGTTATTCTGAGTTGCCAGATTCATTCTGGGGATATGTTCTAGATACGGCGGTGTACATACTGAACTTGGTTCCATCTAAATCATTGGCTTCTACTCCCACAGAATTGTAGACTGGGCGAAAGCCTAGTCTAAGACATATTCGGATTTGGAGGAGTCCAGCACATGTGCTGAAGGCAGATGTTGGTAAGTTGGAACCTCGTATAGAAGTATTCATGTTCGTTGGCTATCCTAGATGAACGAAGGGTGGTTTTTTTTATAGTCCTAGAGATTAGAGGGTGATCATTAGCACGAACGCCAGATTTCTAGCGGAAGACTATGTGATGAGCCACAAGCCCAAGAGTAAAATTATTCTGGAGGAATTAAAAGGGGAAGTCACTTCTTCAGTACCACCGGTACAAGAAGATATACCACAAGTCACTGCACCGCGTGTCACAAAGGATACACAAGTAATACCTCGTCGTAGTGGGAGGGTTGTTAGATAGCCTGATAGATTCATGTTCTTGGGAGAATCTTCTGATTTGGTCTCTGGCGAACAAGAACCTGATCCCTGGACATATGACGAGACAATCCAAGATAAAGATGCAGTATCTTGGAAAAGTACAATGAATGCTGAGATTGAATCTATGGATTCAAATCAGGTCTGGGAGCTAGTAGAACCACCCGATGGTGTAAAAACCATTGGATGCAAGTGGATCTACAAAAGAAAGAGATGAATAGACGGGAAGGTTGAGACCTTCAAAGCGACGCTTGTTGCGAAATGTATACTCGGAAAGAGGGTATCGATTATGAGGAGACCTTTTCGCCAATGACCATGCTTAAGTCTATCCAGATTCTCTTATGCATTGCAGCTCATATGGATTATGAGGTGTGGCAGATGGATGTCAAGATAGCTTTCCTTAATGGAAGTCTTGAGGAAAATATCTATATGAAGCAACCAGACGGATTCATTGCGAAGGGCAAAGAGCATCTTGTATGTATGCTTAATCGGTCCATTTATGGATTGAAGCAAGCTTCGAGGTCTTGGAACATCCGATTTGATGAAGTAATCCAATCTTATGGATTTATTCAAAGTCCGAATGAGTCTTGTGTATACAAGAGATATGACAGAAACGTAATGGTATTTCTTGTACTATACGTAGATTACATTTTGTTGATTGGCAACAATATCAAGGTGTTATCGGACGTAAGGGTATGGTTGTCCAAACAGTTTGATATGAAGGACTTGGGAGAAGTGGGACACATCCTTGGGATCAAGGTTATAAGGGATCGTAGGAAAAGGATGTTGTGCTTGTCCCAAGCTTCATACATAGACACGATTATGGATCGTTTTAGCATGCAGAACTCCAAGAAGGGTTTTCTACCTTTCAGGCATGGGGTTCCTTTATCTAAGGAGATGTGTCCTAGAACATCTGAGGAGATAGAGAAGATGAAGGCGGTTCCTTATGCCTCGGCAGTAGGAAGCCTCATGTATGCGATGTTATGCACGAGACCAGATATTTTCTTTGTCATGGGCATGGTCAGCAGATATCAGAGTAATCCAGGACAGGGACATTGGACTGTGGAAAAGCATATATTAAAGTACCTGAGAAGAACTAGGGATTATATGGTGGTTTACCAGGCAGACCAATTACTCCCTGTGGGTTACACGGATTCCGATTTCCAATCTGATAGGGATAACAGTAAGTCTGCCTCAGGTTTTGTGTTTACTTTGGGAGGTGGAGCCATTGTATGAAAGAGTGTCAAGCAGAAATACGTGGCGGACTCCACCATGGAAGCTGAGTATGTGGCAGCCTCTGAGGCGGCCAAAGAAGCTGTGTGGCTCAAGAACTTCCTGATGGACTTGGATGTGATTCCTGGTTTGCCCAGAACTATCACAATTTATTGTGATAATAGTGGTGCAGTTGCAAACTCGAAGGAACCACGAGCCCAAAAGGCTAGTTAACACATAGAGCGCAAGTACCACCTGATACGAGATATCGTAAAGAGAGGAGAAGTTGTTGTGGCCAAGATTGCATCGGAGAATAACCTAGGAGATCCTTTCACTAAGGCACTTCCGGCGAGAGCTTTTGATAGGCATGTGTAGGGAAAGGTGATCAGATGTATGGCAGTTTGAGGAAAGCATAGTATTTTAGTAAAAGTGGGAGATTATTGGGATGTATACTGAAAAGTCTATCTTTTGTATGAACATCTTTATTTTTGAAATAAGAATCACATGATCATTGTTTGCATTTTTATGGTTATGCATATTGTCTAATACATTACATTGTAGATAACATGGTGTGTGGTGTCACACGGGAGATCATGTTATCGGCTCCTTGTAAAGTATAAGTAAAGGCTCACAACCGAGATGGCTTTGGACAAAGCATTGGAATGGTTGTAGTGTGATTTGATATTGGTTTGTCTTGGCCATAGAATTACACTAGTGCACTTTGTGTGTATTGAGCAGGACCGACTTAGAGGTGATTCGATTTATTGCTGACTACATAATCGAATCGGACCTCAGATATTATATTGTACATGCTCTTAATCCCGATATAATAACGGGCACATATACTTAGTATTCATTTTTTGATTTACCAATGGGCAATATTTATAGATTAAATAGATAGGCTCGGTAAGTTAGGAAATGGTATTATTTATATGGTGTGTCGTTGATTATAGGAGTAAACCGTGTCCTATATATTAGGATGATGATGTCCCCTTGAGGAGCTCATAAGGCTCATCATGTAAACCCTGCAGGTGGACTTGGTCCAGCATGATGAAAAGGTTGAGTGGTACTAATCATGGAGTTAGATGTTGATTAATTAATGGTCAGTAAATTAATTAATCGACGAACATTCGAGATCTTAAACACAGGGAGAAAATGTACAAATAATATATAGAGCCCATATTAACTTATGGGGGTTGGTGAGGTAGATCAATGATAATCCTTTAGTGGATTGGATTATCATTAATGGAACGAACTTTAAGTGGGCATGATCCATTGGGTGGCCAAGATCCAACTCCTCCTCATGGTCTCTATTGTAGCCTATTAATACCTCATGAGGCTTAGATCCAATGGATAGAAACAAAACTCTAGATCAAAAGGTAGAGATTAAATCTCTAGATCCGACGGTTGAGATTAAATCTCTAGATCTGACGGTTGAGATTAAATCCCTAGAACCAATGGTGGAGATTAAAACAAGGCTTATCCCTAAATTCTATAAAAGGAGCCTTTAGGGTTGGCGTGGAGATTATTAGAGAAGCAAGGGTCTTTGGAGTTGGCAGCAAGAAGCAAGGGGCTAGGGTTTGGAGCTTGGCGGCACCAAATAAGTAAACAATTTCCTTATCTTCTTCTTCCTCAAGCTTGCCGGTGCCCATACAGCCCCTTCCTCACTTTGGCCGGCATCCAAACTCACTCCTCTTCTTATCCTTGGCCGGTGGAACCAAGGCTTTGGGTCCTCCCTTGCAGCTTTTGGCCGGCAACCATTGTTTTCCTTCTCCTTGTTGGCCGGCGGCAAGCAAGGTGCTTGTTGCTTGTTGGTTGGCTAAAGGAAAGAGAAGGATCTTGTTTCTATTCTTCCTCTTGCTCAGAATGAGCAAGGAAGGAAGATTGGTGATCTAGGAGCTTCAACTTTTGGTAGATCGTCTCCCACACGACGTCTGAAAGGAGGAAGGTCATACAATAGAAGATCTAGAGGTATATCGATTCTCTATTTTCATTTGTTGCATGTTTATATTTGTTTTTCAATTATATGCATGATATATATTCTATTTTGTGGCTAAATATACATGGACCCTGAACATAAACACAAAAGTCAGCGATCCATACATCCTCTATTCCTCGGCTATTCGTGGAATAGAGGTTGGTCGCTTGAACAACAAGTTTGTTCAAGTGACTACTCTAAACGAATAGCACGACGATGACAAGGTTGCTTGGGCAATCCCTCTTGTTAAGAATAATTTTTTTTTATCCGAGGACGTAGAAGTGATCGACATGAATAAGCGACTAAGTTGAAAGGGGAAGCGAAGTTTCCCCTCACCAACAATTGGTATCAGAGCTACGGTTTCTGGTTTTGTGTGTTTAATATTCGGTTAATCTTATGCATTTTTCATATATTATATGTGTCGGATAATAGTAGGATATGTGTAGGTTTACTCTATGGCTGTAGGCATAAGATCTGACTATTATGGTCATATGTGTGTATGTGATTGTATGTGTGTAATAGTATATTTTGTTGAATCCTCGGGGTTAAAGAGGCTAGTATTTAATTTTTTGTAAATTAGATATGGCATTGTTTAGCCACTCTCTTTATTTTAGTTTACTTTCGATCTAGATTTCATGTACACTCCCTCGTGGAGTATAGGTTCGATGGATGTAAATTAAAATAGTTTTTAGTCTCGACTCGGATCTCCGGATGGCTCATACCTGGCGTAGGAGGAGCGGACGAGAAGGTGATACGACGGGAGACATATTGAAGACAAAAGCCATAATAGTTGAAAAATTTTTATTTTTCATATTTATTGCTTATTGTTTGATATGCATGTCGTAGGCTAGAAAATTCCTCAATTACGATTTGACAAGTGGGAGAGAGATATTTTTATAAATTCCCACGACCACCATTACGATTTGACAAGTGATGCAAACAAACTTGCGCGTCGGCTCTGAGTGCCATCCTCCCCATCGGATGAGTTTGTTTGCGGATCACAAGGTCGAATATGGTTATAGAGAATTATTAAAGAGCGTGTGTACTTCCTCATCGGAAGGGACATAACCCAAGATAATTACCTTGGTACCGAGTAATGGTGAACACCTAGATACAAATATAAGTATCCTCCCCATCGGAGTCACTGCTTTTATTTGTAGGGCCAAAGAGGAACCAACTATTAATTTTACTTATCAAAAAGTTAGATTTACAAGATAGTAAAATTAATGGGTAAATCCTCCTCTTACAAATGTAGAATTCGTATACGTCCACACTATCATGGCATACGATGTTCTCGGTGTTTTGAGGTGTTGGTTGATTTTAAAATTTTATTGTTTGAGGAATCAATAATTTTTTGAAATCTAATGTTTTGATCTATGTGATTCTTAGGTTTTCTTTCAAAATGAATTTCAACCCGCTTGCTGGGATACTGAAAGAGCATAAACTTATTGGAGCCAACTATGTTGATTGGAAGAGGAATCTTGATATTGTCTTGACTGCTGAGGAATACAAATATGTACTCCTCGAAGAGTGCCCTCCTAAGCCTGCGGATGATTCTGGGGAAAAGGAGAGAGAGAGTTATAAGAAGTGGATCAAGGCTGATGAGATGGTGCGGTGTTACATTTTGGCATCTATGTCAAATGTACTGCAACATCAGCATCAAGCCATGCCCACTACTTATGACACAATGTGCAATCTCAAAGAGCATTTCGGACACCAGAATCGGGCTGGAAGGCAGGAAGCCATGAGGAACTTGATGACGACCACCATGATCGAGGGAACACCCGTGTGGGATCATGTTCTCAAGATAATGGCTCATTTTAATGAGTTAGAAGTCCTCGGAGCTGAGATCGATGGGGAAACCCAGGTCGATATCATTCTCTAGTCTCTACCTAGGAGTTTTGAGTAGTTTCTCCTGAACTTCAATATGAACAAGAGGTTGTATTCTTTGGCGGAGCTTTTGACATAACTCAATGCGGCAGAGGGGCTATTTCGTCAAAGTGCTCAGGCGCATGCCATGGTGACCCAAAAGGTTTTACTTCTAAGCCGAAAGACAAGAAGAAGAAGAAACAAACTAGGGTGAAGGCGGTAGGAGGAAATCAGGGAGGATTGAAGAAGCCGAAAGGCAAGTGCTTCACTTGTAAGGAGACTGGACACTGGAAGAAGGACTGCCCCAATCGCAAGCAGAACAAAGGTATATCTTTTGGTCTATCGTTGAAACATGTTTAGCGGTGTTATCTACTGGCACCTGGTGTGTAGATACAAGAGCCACTGATCATGTCTTCAATACTTTGCAGGGGTTCTAGGAAACCAGACGACTAGCTGAGGGGGAGATTACCGTATACTAGGGCGATGCCACGAAGGTGGCGACTATTATAGTGGGAGATGTTCATTTATCTTTTGAGAAAAATAAAGTTTTGGTTCTTAAGAATTGCCTTTATGTACCTTTATTTAGAAAGAATTTAATTTCGGTTTCTAAATTGTTTATGGCTGGATATTCTATTTCTTTTAATGACAGAGTTGTTATAAAAAGGAATAGAGACATTATCTGTTCGGGTACATTGATAGGAAATTTATACACACTTGATCCAAAAGCTCCCACGATGCAAATTGAAGTTAATAACTCATCTTCTAATTCCAATAAGAGAAAAGAACCTTCGAAGATGAACCAAACATATCTTTGGCATCTTAGAATTGGTCATATTAACCTAAGAAGAATTCAAAGGTTGATAGCTGATGGACCTTTGGGTTCATTAATGGTGGAGGATTTCCCAACCTGCGAATCTTGCTTGGAGTGTAAAATGACTAAGAGGCCTTTTAAGGCCAAGGGGTATAGAGCCAAAGATGTGTTAGAATTAGTTCATTCTTATTTGTGTGGTCCTATGTCTATCCTGGCTAGAGGTGGTTTTGAGCATTTTGTCTCTTTTATAGATGATTATTCAAGATATGGATAAATTTACTTGATGTGCCGCAAGTCTGAATGCTTGGTCAAGTTCAAAGAATTCAAGGTTGATGTGGAGAAACGTCAAGGTAAAACTATCAAGACACTATGATCTGATCGTAGTGGCGAGTACCTCTTGGGAGAGTTTAGGAATTACTTATCAGAGGTTGGGATTCAATCCCAATTGTCTGCACCTGCCACACCCCAACAGAAAGGTGTAGCAGAGCGAAGGAATAGGACTCTTATGGAGATGGTTAGATCGATGATGAGTTATTCTGAGTTGCCAGATTTGTTCTGGGGATATGCTCTAGATATAGCAGTGTATATACTGAACTTTGTTCCATCTAAATCAGTTCCTTCTACTCCAACAAAATTGTAGACTGGGCGAAAGCCTAGTCTAAGACATATTAGGATTTGGGGGAGTCCAGAACATATGCTGAAGGCATATGCTGGCAAGTTGTAACCTCATACAGAAGTCCGCATGTTCGTTGGCTATCCTAGAGTAATGAAGGGTGGTTTGTTTTATAGTCCTAGAGATCAGAGGGTGATCGTTAGCACGAACGCCAGATTTCCAGAGGAAGATGTTGTGATGAGGCACAAGCCCAAGAGTAAAATTGTTCTGGAGGAATTAAAAGGGGAAGTCACTTCTTCAGTACCACCGGTACAAGAGGATATACCACAAGTCACTGCACCGTGTGTCACGGAGGATACATAGGTAATACCTCGTCGTAGTGAGAGGGTTGTTAGACAGCCTGATAGATTCATGTTCTTGGGAGAATCTTCTGATTTGGTCCCTGGCGAATATGAACCTGATCCCTGGACATATGACTAGACAATCCAACATAAAGATGCAGTATCTTGGCAAAGTGGAATGAACGTTGAGATTAAATCTATGGATTCAAATCAGGTCTGGGAGCTAGTAGAACCACCCGATGGTGTAAAAACCATTGGATGCAAGTGGATCTACAAAAGAAAGAGAGGAATAGATGGGAAGGTTGAGACCTTCAAAGCGAGGCTTGTTGTGAAGGGGTATACTCAGAAAGAGGGTATCGATTATGAGGAGACCTTTTCGCCAGTGACCATGCTTAAGTCTATCCAGATTCTCTTATGCATTGCAGCTCATATGGATTATGTGGTGTGGAAGATGGATGTCAAGACAGCTTTCCTTAATGGAAGTCTTGAGGAAAACATCTTTATGAAGCAACCAGAGGGATTCATTGCGAAGGGCAATGAGCATCTTGTATGTAAGCTTAATCGGTCCATTCATGGATTGAAGCAAGCTTCCGATTTGATGAAGTAATCCAGTCTTATGGATTTATTCAAAGTCCGAATGAGTCTTGTGTATGCAAGAGATGTGACGGAAACGTAGTGGTATTTCTTGTACTATACGTAGATGACATTTTGTTGATTGGCAACAATATCAAGGTGTTATCGGACGTAAGGGTATGGTTGTCCAAACAGTTTGATATGAAGGACTTG
This sequence comes from Wurfbainia villosa, assembly GCA_025175895.1. NCBI lineage: Eukaryota > Viridiplantae > Streptophyta > Magnoliopsida > Zingiberales > Zingiberaceae > Wurfbainia > Wurfbainia villosa. Next base: position 34,863,520 of record CM045995.1, read on the forward strand.
GGAGAAGTGGGACACATCCTTAGGATCAAGGTTATAAGGGATCGTAGGAAAAGGATGTTGTGCTTGTCCCAAGCTTCATACATAGACAGGATTATAGATCGTTTTAGGATGCAGAACTCTAAGAAGGGTTTTCTACCTTTCAAGCATGGGGTTCCTTTATATAAGGAGATGTGTCATAGAATATCTGAGGAGATAGAGGAGATGAAAGTGGTTCCTTATGCCTCGGTAGTAGGAAGCCTCATGTATGCAATGTTGTGCACGAGACCAGATATCTTCTTTCCTGTGGGCATGGTCAGCATATATCATAGTAATCCAGGACTGGGACATTAGACTGCAGTAAAGCATATATTGAAGTACCTGAGAAGGACTAGGGATTATATGCTGGTTTACCAGGCAAACCAATTACTCCCTGTGGGGTACACGGATTCCGATTTCCAATCTGATAGGGATAACAGTAAGTCTACCTCAGGTTTTGTGTTTACTTTGGGAGGTGGAGTAATTGTATGGAGGAGTGTCAAGCAAAAATGTGTGGCGGACTCCACCATGGAAGCTGAGTATGTGCCAGCCTCTGAGGCGGCCAAAGAAGTTGTGTGGCTCAGGAACTTCCTGATGGACTTGGATGTGATTCCTGATTTGCCAAGAACTATCACAAGTTATTGTGATAATAGTGGTGCAGTTGCAATCTCGAAGGAACAACGAGCCCATAAGGCTAGTAAACACATAGAGCGCAAGTACCACCTGATACGAGAAATTGTAAAGAGAGGAGAAGTTGTTGTGGCCAAGATTGCATCGGAGGATAACCTGGTAGATCCTTTGACTAAGGCCCTTTCGGTGAGAGCTTTTGATAGCCATGTGGAGGGAATGGGGATCAGATGTATGGCAATTTGAGGACAGCATATTCTTTTAGTAAAAGTGGGAGATTGTTGGGATGTATACTGAAAAGTCTATCTTTTGGAACATCTTTATTTTTTAAATAAGAATCACATGATCATTGTTTGTATTTTTATAGTTATGCATATTGTCTAATACATTATATTGTAGATAACATGGTGTGTGGTGTCACACGGGAGATCATGTTATCGGCTCCTTGTAATGTATAAGTAAAGGCTCACAACTGAGATGACTTTGGACAAACCACTGGAATGGTTGTAGTGTGATTTTGTATTGGTTTATCTTGACCATAGAATCACACTAGTGCACTATGTGTGTATTGAGCAGGACCGACTTAGAGGTGATTAAATTTATTGCTGACTACATAATCGAATCGGACCTCAGATATTATATTGTACATGCTCTTAATCCCGATATAATAACAGACACATATACTTAGTATTCATTTCTTTGATTTACCAATGGGCAAGATTTATAGATTAAATCGATAGGCTCGGTAAGTTGGGAAATGGTATTATTTATATGGTGTGTCGTTGATTATAGGAGGAAACCATGTCCTATATATTAGGATGATGATGCCCCCTTGAGGAGCTCATAAGGTTCATCATGTAAACACTGCAAGTGGACTTAGTCTGGCATGATGAAAAGGTTGAGTGGTACTACTCATGGAGTTAGATGTTGATTAATTAATGGTCAGTAAATTAATTAATCTACGGACATTCGAGATCTTAAACACGGGGAGAAAATCTACAAATAATATATGGAGCCCATATTAACTTATGGGGGTTGGTGAGGTAGATCAATGATAATCCTTTAGTGGATTGGATTATCATTAATGGATCGGACTTTATGTGGGCTTGATCCATTGGGTGGCTAAGATCCAACTCCTCCTCATGGTCCCTATTGTAGCCTATTAATACCTCATGAAGCTTAGATCCAATGGATATAAACAAAACTCTAGATCTAAAGGTAGAGATTAAATCTCTAGATCCAACGGTTGAGATTAAATCTCTAGATCCGACGGTTGAGATTAAATCCCTAGAACCAATGGTGGAGATTAAAACATGGTTTATCCCAAAACTCTATAAAAGGAGCCTTTAGGGTTGGCGTGGAGATTATTTGAGAAGCAAGGGTCTTTGGAGTTGGCGGCAAGAAGCAATGGGCTAGTGTTTGGAGCTTAGTGGCACCAAATAAGGAAACAATTTCCTTATCTTCTTCTTCCTCAAGCTTGCCGGCACCCATACAGCCCCTTCCTCACTTTGGCCAGCGTCCAAACTTCCTCCTCTCCTTCTCCTTGGCCGATGGAACCAAGGCTTAGGGTCCTCCCTTGGAGCTTTTGGCCGGCAACCATTGTTTTCCTTCTCCTTGTTGGCCGACGGCAAGTAAGGTGCTTATTGCTTGTTGGTTGGCTAAAGAAAGGAGAACGATCTTGTTTCTATTCTTCCTCTTGCTCGGAACAAGCAAGGAAGGAAGATTGGTGATCTAGGAGCTTCAACTTTTGGTAGATCGTCGCCCACACGACGTCCGAAAGGAGGAAGGTTTATATCGATTCTCTATTTTCATTTGTTGCATGTTTATATTTGTTTTTCAATTATATGCATGATATATATTCTGTTTTGTGGCTAAATATACATGGACCCTGAACATAAACACAAAAGTCAGCGATCCATACATCCTCTATTCCTCGGCTATTCGTGGAATAGAGGTTGGTCGCTTGAACAACAAGTTTGTTCAAGTGACTACTCTAAACGAATAGCACGACGATGAAAAGGTTGCTTGGGCAATCTCTCTTGTCAAGGATAATTTTTTTTTATCCAGGGACGTAGAAGGGATCGCCATGAACAAGCGACTAAGTTGAAAGGGGAAGCGAAGTTTCCCCTCACCAACAAATCCAAGGATTCACCCACTTCGTTAGTCGGAAGTATGAGTCCCGTTTGGATTATGATCCACATCTAGATTTGAGTTTTAAGAAAGCATTTCATCCGACCCTTCCAATAACGGAAGTCATCTTTGTTGTAAAACGAAGGATGGACGGTGATAAAACCCTCGAGATGGGCCATTAAAACAAAAGAAACAAGGAGATGAAAATGAAAAACCTAGCAACGACACAAACATACGAAATGTACCAAGACTCGCATCTTGGATTAGTAGTGCGGGAGGAAAACTAACTAAATGAAATAAATTCGAAATAAACAAAATTAGAAAGGGAAAAAAACTATAAAAAGCTAGATCAGTGGTTTCACCAAATCTTAGCAACCCCCGGCTCTGATACCAATTGTTGGATCGAAGCGGATCGCTATAAGGGGGGGTGAATTGCGATAAACCTTTTCTTTTTCGAATTCGTTTTAAAACACTTATATGCAGCAGAAAGATAAATGTAAAGTAAATGAGACAAGAGAATTTTACTTGGTTCGTAGCCTTCGGCTACTACTCCAAGGACCTAGTAGTCCTTGACCACGTACAGAGGGCAAAACACTAAAGAACTCCTCCTCGTTAGAGGTAGGAGTTAATCGATACAAAAGAAACACAAAGCTTTAGGTAGAGGGACACTCCCCCTCTCCTCATTACGATAAAAGCTCCGAGAAAGTAAAGTAATGAATTGAAATAAAACTAATACCGACGTAACAAAAATGAAAGCAATTTAAACCTAGACGTCGGAGAAGAAGCACTTCGTTGTCAGAGAGTTGTAGCTTGGTGGAGGCTTTTGGAAGCTTAGAATTGATGATGAAACCCTAGGATAGGCCCTCCTTTTATAGCCTTTGAGCACCTTTTCGAGAGGAACTTTAGTCAATCACAATTGAGCACCACTCCCCTCGAAATGAGGTGATAAGCCTTGACTCCTCGAAGCTGATCCTTTACCATCAGTCGACTGATAGCCATCATCAGTCGACTGATGGCAGCATCAGACGAATGCTAACTGCAAACAGTCCACTGATTGACGGCAGTCGAGTCCTTCAAGCTGGCAGTCGACTGATGCTAGCTGCAATGACAAGTTAGCTGAACAATAACATTATTTCGATGGCCTCCGACCGTCCAATCTCGACCTAGACCACCGATGGGATGTCTTGGGTCGGATCTATGCTTAAGTCTATCCCCGTAAAGAGGATACGACCTCACTTACACTCGCACACACATGAGCTTACCTCGATACTTACTGTGTCGCTTTTGCTTTCGGTATTCCACTCGATTCCTTCGGCTCCCTGCGAAGTCACTCGAGTGTTGCCCGACCACCGTGGCTTCCTCTGGGTGTCGCTAGCTTTCAGCTCCAGCTATAGCAATTTTTTGCACACTCGATTCAGCTCATGAGATAATGACATGAGCTTAACTTTGTATCATTTGCTATAATTAAAACTCAGGTTTGACTTAGGTGCCTACTTCACCAACAAGTATCAGCTCACCATTAGTCGTAGCTTCCTTCAATTCGCCTGAGCAATGTTGAGGCAAGTAGGGGTGGCGGTATGTCGGGCCATTCGGTGAGCAACTTGCGAGTCCCTGGCTAGGTCAAAGTATTCTGGCAGAGTTGCAGCTTGGCTGTCATTGCTGTAGCTTATTCATATTTCCTGAATTGGCATTGATGATAGGGAGGAGTGGTGGTTTTTAGGGTTAGTTTATAGGAAACTCCTAAGAACCCGACTTGGTCGAAGTACTTTGGCAAATTATCATCTCGACATTAGTCATAGCTTCCTTTTATTCCCTTGAGCGGTGTTAAGGCAGGGAGGGTTGGTGGTATGCAGGGATAGTCGGTGGGCAACTTGTGAGTCGCCGACTAGGTTAAAGTATTCTGGCGAAGTTTCAGCTCAGCTGTCATACCGATAGCTTATTAATATTCCCAAAATTAGCATTGATAAGAGGGAAGAGTGGTGGTATGCAGGGCCAGTTGATTGGCAACTCCTAAATCCTCAACTCGGTTGATGTACTTTGGCAGAGTGTCAGCTCAACATTAGCCATAGCTTCATTGTATTCCCTTGAGTGATGTTGAGGCAGGAAGGGACAGTAGTATGCTACGCCAATCGGTGGGCAACATGCGAGTCCATGGCTACGTCGAAGTATTCTGGTGGAGTTTCAGCTCAGCTGTCAAAGTTGTAGCTTATTCATATTCCCCAAATTGGCATTGAAGACAGGGAGGAGCGGTGGTATGAAGGACCAATTGATCGGCAACTCATAAGTCCTTGACTCAGTCAAAGTATTTTGGCGAAGTATCATCTTGGCATTAGCTGTAGCATTTACTTATTCCCCAAGATGGTGGCGATGCAGGAAGGAGCGATAATATGTAGAGCTATTCATGTATAATTCAAGAGTCTCCGATTAGATTTAAGTTATTGCGACATACTAAGGCAAGCCCTTAGTAGAGGTAGCTTGTAAACCCTAAATGTGGTCTATATTCTTATTCATTTCGATGCACCCCAACTTTCAAGAGTTGCTCATTAGTTCTCAAGGAGGTTTTTCATTGTTATACAATTCATTGGATAGAGGCAATCTCATTATTTCCCTCATTTATTTAAGCAAAGCCAAGTGGAAATTCGATCATATCTATAGGAATTTATATATGGAGGTAGAAGGAAGAATTCCAAAAATATATTCTCTGAGGGAAAAAGGTTTGTGTTCATAATTATATAGTGTTAATGTCTTTGTGAAGTGTTGTGCAAGTTATAAAATGGTAAAATTATAGCATTGTATAGTTATTTACAGTCATAAGCACCAACACCTTTACTCAAGAAAAAGAAGGAAGTACATTAAAAAAAAAAGGAAGAGAGAAAGTTAGGGAGCCTCATCGATAATCTTCTCTTCAATAGGGATAACGGAAGACGGGGTGACCAATGGAGGCATGGTTGAAAGGAAGTTCGTTATAAGTGCTCTATGGGTAGCGCAAAGTCTTATTAAATAGTGGTGAGAATTGCCTGCTCATGAGGAGAGGAGTAAGCTCAGGTCGAAGTTGATTGTAGTCGATTCTGTAGACTTTCTATTGATATTTCTAGTTTGGTTATCTGTTGTTGGTCGGTTGTGGGACACTCGATGGAAGAGAAGGCATCTCCTTGTCCAGAGGGATTGTCCATCTAACCAGTAAGAAGTTAATCAGAGAAATGGAGGAAAGGAGGTAATGCAAATGTTAAGGGTCCTAAAGAGTATATTTGTACAAGAGGAGGAGACATTAAATTGCCTTCTTGGGAAAGAGAGAGAGAAAGAGTTGAAGGGATGGCTAGTGGGGAAAAGAGTGTTTGGAACATTTTGTACATTAAAGGGAGATGTGAAAGGTCACATTAATTAATAGTTGAGACATCTAATTAATACACTTTAAGTCTAGTGTTACAATGGGGGTCAGGAAACCTCTCTGTTTAAATCTTGTATATAGCCCTGTTCTCATGTGTATAGATTTAGATATATCATCCTCCTCAACTCAAAATTTATTGATGCTTTCCATTACATTAAAGTGTTAGTCAACTGACTGAGAAGGGATGTTTGTTGAGAATGATTAGCCAAGGGAGAGTTCGATTGATTCATAAATGGAGTTCTAATTATTATAGCAACATTAGTCAAGTAGTATGGGGCAAACAATAGGGAGTATATTTAATAGAAGAGTATGCTACTGCTAGGTCCTCTTAAAGAGAGGGTCATGTGCATTACAAGAAACAAGGTTGTTACAAATCAATGGTTGTTGCTGGATATTTGGCAATAGCAACCTCAACGTTTAAAAAGTTGGTGTCTTCTCCTGAAGGAGGATATCTCCAATCTTCAAACTGTATGTTGGAACCTTCAAAATCCATTATGAAAATGTCATTAGCCTTGTTACCAAATTTTGCCATTAGCTCCTACTCCTTCCCTTTTTAGCGAGTTTCTTCAGTTAATATTTAGGCAACAAGAGTGGCTTTGAGTTCATCTCTTTCCTTGGCGATAGTTAAGGTCTGCTAACCTAGAGAATCGATGGCTTGGAGGTGTTCCAACTGTAGTGAGCATAATTTGTCTGTTATTTCTGAAAGGTCCTCGAGAACATTGGAAATTGGAGTACAAAGGTGATCCAATCGGGTTGAGTAGAGTCATGAGTTGTTTCAAGAGTTTTGATAAAGAATCGGGATTGTATTAGTTCAGCAAGGGACTCTGCTTATCGGGCCTGGGTGTCTTTCAATTGGATCTGACACTCTATTAATTCCTTGGCCAAGGTGTGCAATAGGTCACCCTCACGAAGAGCCTCTTCTAGGGCATGCCCTGACAATGATAGTTCTGCCTTAAGAGTTGCACATGCTTGTCTCAAAGTTTCCTTGGAGATGGCTAGAGCTACTTTCCCATTGTTTGGCTTCTATTAGATGACGAGTTAGTTGCTTTAGCTGAGTCTCCGAATTAGTGATGCACGCGAACGTGACCTTAAATCTCACGATGGAGACCGTCGAGGACTCGAAGCGCATGCTCGCGCTCAACGTCCGCAAGTGCACGGATGTTGTCAAGTAATAAAAAGATTATCGATCCCATTGAGGCTGAGATTCGAGTACCGATTTGGTAAGTGGAGGTTATTGTTCGAAATTCAGATTTAAGGGTTGTAAATGCAAGGGTTGACGGTGATCCCAACTCAATACGGTGTCACACGGAAGAAGAAAGAAACTAAGTTGCGAGATTTTGGAAGGGATTCTAGGATTTTGGTTTCGTTTCTGTGTCGCAGAACACATTGTCAATAGGGTTTTGTCTAGGGTTCTAGCTATGATTTTGGGGAAAGGACATCATACACTCCCCCGATGAGCCTTCGCATCTATCGGAAGCTACCTATGTCATTACCAGGTCGCCCCCTGGACTTACGACAGGATAGTCAGTACGAGGATGCTGAATCGATCCCTGCGACGAGTCGAAAAAGGGGTACGTTTCCAACTCTATCGCATCCTTCTACCCACACGGTTATGGGAGATGAGGTCAACCCCTAGGTGCATCCTTGATTCTCCTAAATCATAGATACAAGGATTGTCACCCCTCGTTTCGGCTAGCACAGTTGATAGAAAACAAAAACAATAACTATAGCGCTAAAACTAAATGCCAATTGCAAATAGAAATTCAAGAACAGAATTAAAATTTGGAATAACATATTCTACGCACACAAACTACTCCTAATCCTAGAATCGGAAAGTCTACTGCATAGATAGGAGAGTAGAAAGACAAAACACGATAATGTTCTTATAATTAATAGAAATTAAGCAAGGAACAAAAATTACAATGCAATGTGACTCTTCTCTCCGGCGTTGAAGTGCAAAATTTGGATCTCCGGCGACTTTCTTCCTCACCGATGAGAGTTCCCGAAGCTTTTTAGGGCGTCGGAGTGTCATCCCAGTCGTCGTGCCTCTCCCCTAGGGTTTGGGCATAACCTCCTTTATATGGACATCAGCCTGGATCTCTCTAAAACCTAGAAAATAACCGACTCATGTTGGTGTTGGTGCAGTGAGGCACCGAAATCGAACCGGTGTTTTGATTATAGCAAAGACACAAAGTTAAGTCTATTTTGTTTTCTCACGAGCTGAATCGAGTGTGCAGAAGATTGATATAGCTGGAGCTGAAGGCTAGCGACACCCGGAGAAAGCCGCGGTGGTCGAGCGACACTCGAGTGATTTCGGAGGGAGCCGAAGGAATCGAGTGGAAGGTCGGAAGCAAAAGCAACACGTAAGCATCGAGGTAAGCTCGAGTGTGCGAGAGTAAGTAAGGTCGTATTCTCTTTACGGGGATGATCTTAAGCGTAGATCCGACCAAAGACTTCTTATAGATGGTCTAGGTCGAGATCGGATGGTCGACGACCATCGAAATTATGTTTTTGTTGTGCTACTTGGAGGACTCATCGTCACAAACTGACCGGCCAGAAGGTCAAGAATCGATCGATCTTGCCATCATCGATCGATGATGACCATCAGTCGACTGATGGTCAATGATCAGATTCGAGGAGTCAAGGATTATCACCAAATTTCAAGGGAATATGTGCTCAAATTTGATTGGCTAGGGTTCCTCTCGAAAAGGAGCTCAAAGGCTATAAAAGGAGGGCCAAACCTAGGGTTTCATCAACAATTCTAAGCCTCCAAAAAGTCTCCGCAAAGCTACAATTCTCCGACAACGAAGTCCTTCCTTCCGACGTCTAGGTTTAATTTTTCTTATTTGTCTTTGTATGTCGGTATTATTTTGTTATCGATTGTTCATCTACTTTTGGAGCTTTTATCATTATCTGAGGAGAGGGGGATTGTCCCTCTAGCTTAAAGTTTTTTTTTATCGATTAACTCCTACCTCCAACGAGGAGGAGTTCCTTTAGTGCTTCTGCCCTCCGTACGTGGTCAAGGACCACTAGGGCCTTGGAGTAGTAGCCTTCGGCTACGAACCAAGTAAAACCCTTGTGTCGATTGTCTCTTTTATTTTATATTTACATTTCCGTTGCAATTAATTTATTTTCTCTAGAGTTTTAATGAACGAAAGAAAAAGAAAAGGTTTTTCGCTATTCACCCCCCCTCTAGCGAACCGCATCGATCCAACAATTGGTATCTGAGCCGGGGGTGCTTAGATTTGGTGAAACCACCAATCTAACATTTTTTTTACAGATTTGTTTTTCGTTCGTTTAAATTTTTTCTCCCGCACTACTAATCCAAGACGAAGTCTTGGTACTCTTCGTTTGATTTTGTTTTGCAAGTATTCGCTTTTGGAGTAGCCGACGGTCAAACGGGCATAACTTTTTGTACAAGTTGACCCACGACACGGTCTACCTACCAAATCAAAGCCCTCGCAGAGATATACACTTCTTACGGGGGTTTACCCCCATAACAAGTTGTTTTCGTCCTCAAAAATCGACGTTTAGTAGCCTTTCGGGGACATCGAAGGTTGTGAGTACTTACTTTTTATTTAGTTTCTCATTTCTTTGCTTAACTTTCTATTTTTCGTTTGTTTCTTTTTATTTCCCACACTACTAATCCAAGACGCAAGTCTTGGTACTTTCGTGTTTTTTTTTTGTTGCTAGGTCTTCTTTTTAGTCTCCTTGTTTTTTGTTCTAATGGCCCATCTCGAGGGTTTTAGCACCGTCCGACCTCCGTTTTACAACGGAGATGATTTCCGTTATTGGAAAGGTCGGATGGAATGCTTTCTCAAAACCCAAATCGAGATGTGGATCATAATCCAAACGGGTTTCACACTTCCGACTAATGAAGTGGGTGACTCCTTGGATTATGATCAATGGACCGTTGCAACAAAACGACAAGTCGAAGCCGATGCCAAGGCAACACAAATACTCCAATGCGGCTTGTCCAAGGAGGAGCTAAATCGCGTCGGCCCCTTCATAAGCGCAAAGGATCTTTGGACAAAGCTAATCGAGTTACACGAAGGATCGGATCAAGCTAAGGTTTGCAAACGTGTTTTGTTATTCAATAAATTGTACACACTAAAAATGCAGGAACACGAGTCCGCGACGCAACTCCACGCCCGTGTCCAAGACATAGTCAACAACCTACACGCAATCGGGCAAAAGGTCGAAAACCGCGACCTTATTAGGTATGTCCTAAACTCTTTTTCGAGGACTACCTTATGGGCATCCATGGTTGATGCCTATAAGGTCTCTAAGGACCATTCTAAACTTAGATTAGATGAACTCTTTTCGGATTTTGAATTACATGAGCAGTCCAACTCGGAACCCGACAGGGGTATAGCCTTGTTTGCAGGTTCAAAGAAGAAGAAAATCGCAAGCAAGCCACCACCACCCGAGGAGGAAGATGAGTCCGAAGAAGATGTTGACCTGGAATTGACTGCCGAACTAATGAACCTAGCTCGAAGGATAGCCATGGGATGAAAGCGAACCACAACTCGACCCAACCAAGGTAAGCCTAAAAGTTCTAATATTAGGTGCTATGAGTGTAACAGGTTTGGACATATAAAGTCCGAGTGCCCCAAGCTCAACCACCAAGCACCTAAGCACAAGAAGGCCCTCAACGCGACATGGGAAGAAGCGTCATTCGAAGAAGACGAAGACCACGTCTTCATGGCGAAATCAATTGAGTCAGACACAGAGACCGAACTTGAGTCAGAACCTGAGGATGACTCAGACTACGAAGCTACCTTCAAGTCAAGCCACGGATACATATCCTGTTCAAAAGATACCCTTAAGGTGAGTCGAACTTTATTTAATACTTTACATAATACGGTTAGGTTTTTGTCTAGGAAGTTAGCTAAGTCCGAGTCCAAGGTCGAGACCCTTCTTGAGGAGGTTAAACTCCTCAAACACGAGGTCTCCCTAACCTCTTCGACTAGTCGAGTTCAAGAGAAGGACTCAACTCGAGTTGAAAAGCTCGAAGTTGAGAACTCTCTCTTGAAAAGTCAAGTCGAAGATCTTAGGAACACGTTGGAAAGGTTCACTTCGGGATCCAAAGGACTTGACCTCCTACTTGGATCTCAAAGGGACGTGTACAACAAGGCTAGACTCGGGTTTAACTCAAACACGACTAATAGGTCGTATATGTCGATTGTAAGCCGACATAAGAAACATGTCCAAGCATGGGTCCCTAAGAACTTTTTGATTTCAACTCTAGGATCCAACCCGTACTGGGTTCCAAAGGACCAAATCGACTATGTGGATAAACCGAACCGATTCAACGGTCTAGGGGGAGCCAGTACAAAACATGTTTGTGCTTTAACTTAGAAATTGCATGTTTTAACTTAGAATGTTTATGCTTTAACTTAGAAATTGCGTGCTTTAACTTAGAAAGTTTGTACTTTAAAACTTGTGAACTCACTTAGAACAAAAACATAACCAACTAAAATTTTTCGAAAAGATTGAGCCTCGGGGAGCCTCTTTTCAAAAACATAACCAACTAAAATTCTTCGAAAAGATTGAGCCTCGGGGAGCCTCTTTTCAAAAATAACTAGTTAGACGAGGAAATAATTTTAGGTAAGTCAAGTCATCATTTTCTTGAAAATGGCTTTGTCTAAGGAAGTGGTCGATGATCCGATAAAAGAAGGCCCCTGTGCCTCGCCACGACCTGGAAGCCATGATCTTGAAAAGGTAAACTTGACAAGCCTAGGGTTAAATCCAAATCTAACATAAAATTACTTGAACCTAAATCCACTTAATCAACTTAATTAGAAGTAATCTCAAAATAAACACATAAGTATAACATGCTTGATCATATAGACTCCGGTGAGATGACCTAGGGTTAACAACTTACAACCAATTTTCTTAACAAAAATCTAACATCCAATCCAACCACCTTGTGTGTAGGATCAATGGATGTTGGACAGCGGTTGCTCCGGACACATGACCGGGGATCAACTCAAATTCGCAAAGCTTCGATTCAAATGACAAGGATCGGTAGTCTTTGGGAATAACGGCAAGCTCAAAATCATCGGATCAGGTGATATCGAGCTTAACACGAATTTTGTTATTAAAAATGTATTACTTGTAGAGAATTTTGAATATAACTTACTTAGTGTAAGCCAATTGTGTGATAATAACTATAAGGTTATATTTCTAGAAAATGAATGCGTAATTAATACCAACGAAACCTCTAAAACAATTCTTAAAGGAACTAGAAATAACAACATTTATACGATCAACTTAACCAACTACTCAACTAAGTGTCTTATGACACGGCAAGAGGAATCATGGTTGTGGCACCGACGACTCGGTCACTCGCACCCAAGACTCGTCCACAAGATGAGTCAGAGTGGCTTAGTCAGAGGCTTACCCAACCTCAACAATTTGGTTAATAAAATCTGTAATGCTTGTCAACAAGGAAAACAACCTAGGACACAAAACAAGTTAACTAACCAGAGCGAACCTCAAGTGTACTTGAGCTCTGCATATGGATCTATTCGATTCACATGGAGCCAAGTCACTCAATAGAAGTCAATATTGCTTAGTCATAATTGGCGACTACTCAGGTTTACAGGTTAGGTTCATCAAACATAAAAATGATACCCTAGATCAATTAATCAATCTATTCAAATTAATCGAGAATCAAAAAGACCTTAAGGTTAAAAGACTTAGAAGCGATCATGGTGGTGAATTCGAAAATCAAAGGTACACCGACTTCTGTAACCTAAACGGATACCACCATGAATTCTCTTGCCCTAGGACCCCTCAACAAAATGGCCTAGTGGAGCGGAAAAACCGAACTCTACAAGAAGCCGCTAGGACCATGTTAATGAATATGACCTACCCGATAGATTTTGGGCAGAAGCCGTTAGCACGGCTTGCTATGTCCAAAATAGGATCCTTATGGTAAAGAGGCACCTTAAGACCTCGTACGAGATTTATCACGATAAAATACCTAACATCGAGTACTTTAGGATATTTGGGTGTAAGGTACATATCCTAAACACTAAGGATTACCTAGGGAAATTTACATCCAAAACCACCACCGGAATCTTTCTAGGATACTCGACTACAAGTAAAGCTTATAGAGTATATAACCACGACACCCTCAGAGTCGAGGAGACTATCAATGTAGTATTTGATGAAGGACATGAACCTACAAAACCCCCGGCAACCCCAATTAGCGAGCCGATTCATACTAGACCTAACTCTGATCCGGAGATCAGGTCTAGTGTTAATCCTAACCTAGGTCAACCTAGTCACTCTATTGATCAAGTGATAGATGACTCCAACCAAACTAGTGTTCAACCAAGTCACCCCATTGATCAAGCATTAGGTGACACAAACCCAACCCAATCTAGGATTCAGACTAACCACCCTATCGATCAAGTAATAGGAGATCCTAATCTAGGAGTTCGAACTAGAGCATCCTATAGGAACCTTAGTCAAATTTCCTTAATTTCAAAGATAGAACCCAAATCAATTGAACAAGCTCTTCTTGATCCCGATTGGATTATTGCAATGCAAGAAGAGCTAGCTCAATTTACTAGGAATGAAGTGTGGGAATTAGTACCATCACCTAAAGACAAAACGATAATTGGAACAAGGTGGGTGTTTCGAAACAAGCTTGATGATAAAGGTGAAGTAGTTAGAAACAAGGCTAGGTTAGTCGCCAAAGGATTTAGCCAAGTCGAAGGCTTAGATTACGACGAAACCTATGCCCCAGTAGCTAGACTCGAATCCATTCGAATGTTGCTAGCTTATGCCGCACATTGAGGATTTAAGCTGTTTCAAATGGATGTTAAGTCGGCATTCCTAAATGGATACATTAAATAAGAAGTTTATGTTAGCCAACCCCCCGGATTCGAAAATCTAGATAAACCCGACCATGTTCTAAAACTTAAGAAAGCTCTCTATGGACTCAAACAAGCTCCTCGAGCTTGGTACGAGAGACTTTCAATCCATCTTAAGTCAAAAGGGTTTAACCAAGGCTTAGTTGACCCAACTCTCTTCGTAAAAACCTTAGGTAAAGAAATATTCATAGCTCAAATTTACGTAGACGATATAATTTTTGGAACCTCTAACTCAGCCTTACTAAACGAGTTCGTTTCACTCATGGAAAGTGAGTTCGAAATGAACTTGGTAGGCGAGTTAAGTTTCTTTTTAGGTCTACAAATTAAACAAACTAAGGATGGTATATACCTATATCAACAAAAATACACTAAGGAGTTAATTAAAAGATTTGGAATGCAAGACGCTAAGATAATAAACACCCCAATGGCGATTAATGTTAACATAGGAGAAGACCTAGAAAGTAAGTCCATTGACTTAAAATACTATAGGAGTGTAATTAAGCTATGGCCGAGCACGATATCTTATTTGCAGTAAGTATATGCGCCAGATTTCAAACCTGTGCCAAAGAGTCTCACCTAACCCTAGTTAAGCGTATCCTTAGATATCTAAAGGGTACACTTAATGTCGGTATTTGGTATCCTATATCTACCGAGTTCGAACTAATCGGCTATTCCGATTCGGATTAAGCCGGTAGTAAACTCGACAGAAAGAGCACGAGTGGTTGTTGTCAACTACTCGGCTCGAGTCTAGTGAGTTGGTGCAGTAGAAAGCAACATTGTGTTGCCTTGTCTACCACCAAAGCCGAATACATCGCGATGGGTGAGTGTGTCACTCAGCTTCTTTCGATGAAGCACACCCTCCGCGACTTTAAGTTAGACTTTACGAATACTAAGCTTCACGTAGATAACATTTGTTCAATTAATCTTACAAAGAATCCAATATGTCACTCTAGGACCAAACATATAGAAGTCAAACACCATTTCATTCGAGAACATGCGGCCAACGGAGCCATACAACTCGAGTACGTCGAATCGAAATCTAACCTAGCAGACCTATTTACTAAACCCCTACCCGAAGCCGAATTTAGTCTATTAAGACGAAAATTAGGCATGTGCGTAATAGAATAAGAACTTGCAAACTATATTTTCTTACTACTATTTCTTATTTTTCATTTTGATGGAACTAGCATAGGACATTCCTTAGATAACAAGCACCTATAGATTTAAGGAGCCAGTATATCTCACAACACATAGGACTAATGTGTTTGTGTACTTAGCCACGTAGATGGGCGTGAGATGTTAGGACCCTACTCCAGGTTCCAAGATGTAGATCAAGTGCATCAATATGAACCTCGGAGTATAAATATGCAACTAATATTAACCAACTCTAATCAGGACTTGTTGATAATATCATTTCAATCAAGTCAAACTAGAGTTGAACATTTAGATGAATTATTTTCACATACTATTTTTAAAATCATCATGCTTGGACTTAGGGTTTTCTTAAAACCCCCCCACTTTTTCCTTGATTTATGTCAAAAGGGGGAGAAAAGGCCAAAGTTAAGGTTCAAGAAAAGGCCAAAGTTCAATTTCAAATTTTTTAAGTTAAGGGGGAGTAAGGTTTAGGTTTCAACTCTTCGGAATTGAAAACTTTAAAGGCCCAAGTTAAGAAATCAAAAGTTAAACCTTTTGAATAATTAACCTTTTGACTTAACTTTTGATTACTTAACTTGCACTTATTTTTGACTCTAAGAAGCCTAAGTTAAGTAATGCCATTTACTTAACTCATTATCTTTTGTGTTTGGAGAACTAAAGTCTTTTCAAGTACTCACCCTCGGTCAAGGCGGGGTTCCTCTAAGGGGAGAACTTGAGAAATATTTTACTACTCCAACTTTTGCTTCTTGTCTTGTCTTTACTGTTTCATGCACTTAATTTCCTTAACTTTGTGTGTTTTGCCAAATATCAAAGGGGAGATTGTTGAGTGCGATGAGGCCTTGAAATCGAACACAATGTGTTTTGATTATAGCAAAGACACAAAGTTAAGTCTATTTTGTTTTCTCACGAGCTGAATCGAGTGTGCAGAAGATTGATATAGCTGGAGCTGAAGGCTAGCGACACCCGGAGAAAGCCGCGGTGGTCGAGCGACACTCGAGTGATTTCGGAGGGAGCCGAAGGAATCGAGTGGAAGGTCGGAAGCAAAAGCAACACGTAAGCATCGAGGTAAGCTCGAGTGTGCCAGAGTAAGTAAGGTCGTATCCTCTTTACAGGGATGATCTTAAGCGTAGATCCGACCAAAGACTTCTTATAGATGGTCTAGGTCGAGATCGGATGGTCGACGACCATCAAAATTATGTTTTTGTTGTGCTAACTTTGACTTGCAGCAAGCATCAGTCGACTGCCAGCTTGGAGGACTCATTGAGTCAAACAATGATCGGCTGAAAGGTCGAAATCGATGATCGCCATCATCGATCGTGATGATGGCCATCAGTCGACTGATGGTCAATGATCAGATTCGAGGAGTCAAGGATTATCACCAAATTTCAAGGGAAGATGTGCTCAAATTTGATTGGCTAGGGTTCCTCTCGAAAAGGAGCTCAAAGGCTATAAAAGGAGGGTCAAACCTAGGGTTTCATCAACAATTCTAAGCCTCCAAAAAGTCTCCGCAAAGCTACAATTCTCCGACAACGAAGTCCTTCCTTCTGACGTCTAGGTTTAATTTTTCTTATTTGTCTTTGTACGTCGGTATTATTTTGTTATCAGTTGTTCATCTACTTTTCGGAGCTTTTATCGTATACGAGGAGAGAGGGATTGTCCCTCTACCTTAAAGTTTTTTTGTATCGATTAACTCCTACCTCCAACGAGAAGGAGTTCCTTTAGTGCTTCTGCCCTCCGTACGTGGTCAAGGACCACTAGGGCCTTGGAGTAGTAGCCTTCGGCTACGAACCAAGTAAAACTCTTGTATCAATTGTCTCTTTTATTTTATATTTACATTTCCGCTGCAATTAATTTATTTTCTCTAGAGTTTTAACGAACGAAAGAAAAAGAAAAGGTTTTTCACTATTCACCCCCCCCCCTCTAGCGAACCGCATCGATCCAACAGTTGGAATCGCGCAGTGCCACATGACCGTGTATTTTTATACGGTCAAGCCATGTGCAGCACTGGGTTGGCCAATTTCGCCCCTTGGACATGGCCATGTGTAGCCACACGCCCTGGTCGTGTCCCTTTCTGCGTCCAACTGTAAAATGCTCTTCTTTTGCTCTGAAAGTGCACATTTCCCCCCTTGAAATGTTGTCTTGCACACAATAGTACAAAGAGTATATCTCCGAACCAAAAAATAGGAAATGCATGCAAAACAAAATGAAATGTGCGTGAAACAAACATAAAATATAATGAGATGTGAGCGAAAACTACTCCTAAAACCCTATATATTTTACTCACATAAATTCCCCCAGACTTAAATCTTTGCTTGTCCTCAAGCAAACCTCAGTGCCATGAAATTTTAAAAGGTTTTATTCCATACTTAACATGTTAACTAAATTTATCAAGTGGTATTTGCAATCAAAGAAAAATAGAGATGTTCTAGAAATTCACTAAGTTAGCTCTTCATGCTTGTGCTAAGCAAATCTTCTTACGGGATACTCGTTTTATAGTAAGTTAAGTTGTCATCCTATAGCTTTCCTAAGGTCTCTGGCTCTTAGGCACTTACCTGCCCAAAGTGAGGGTCATTCCCTAGATCTAGCACAAAGTCTCAAAGGCGTGCTCGGTATTGAGAGAAATTGGTAGGTGTTTCCCCAGTAACCTAACTCAGTCTTAAAGGGGCACCCAACCATTTCCACCCACGATAACTATTTTTTTTATCCCATAAAATTTATTTTATTTTTTGAATTTGGATTTTTCCGAATGGGCTTCCACAATCCGAGCATCTCCAGTAACTAAAATGCTAAACTTAGGGTCACCTATGGATTCCAAAGTACTAGACTACTGAGATGAATTATAACTAGGTACGTACTAGACTCTCCCTTTCATAATTTTCGTCATGTGTAGGTGTAAATATAAAAGCTAACCAGTGTAAGACTATAACATTCATTAGAGCAAATAAAATAAAATACCACGAGGTAAATGAAGTTAACTACCCATGGAAACAACTCATAAAAGAAAACTCTAAAAATACTACTGAGGTAGCTTAAAGTTAGCAAAAATTAAGTATTGATGAAACTAAAAACTCTATGTATGAACAAATGAATGCTAACTAAAACAATGCAAATGACAGGAAAGAAACTACTGCTATAAATAAAATAAATCAAAACTCAGGGCCCCCAGACTTATATGAGATTGTATCGCTAATATGGTGGCCGAGGTGGGAAGTTCGACAGTCTCGACATGTCAGGCTCCTACGAAAATCTGGTGCTCAGCCACTGATGCCACATGTACCTGTGGTCGATCTAAGAGCTGGTGGATGCAGTGACCACTCTGTGCTCCTCCTCCCAGGCCCAATGTGCCTATTGGGCATGCATGTGCTACCGCATCTCCTGGCGGTAGGTGGCCTCATCTTGGCGATGGGCAATGTCCTCCTAGAAGTAGATGTGGGCCTCATCGTAGAACTCCTCAGCCTATTGGAAGTGCTCCCGAAAGCCCTAAAACTCTGCCTGCATGAAAGCACTCTGCTCCTCCCATCGCTACCTTTGTGTCTGCTGCTCAGCATATATGTCGTCGAGACATGATCGGAACTCCCAAAAAACATAGGCAGATGTACCTGCATCCTACTCAAAAGTAGAAAAAGGTGACGGTGCAGGTGCAGGCCCATGTCTATGTGGACTAAGTGGGCTCCTATGAATGCGTGGACTAGAGGGAGAGTGATGTAAAGGGGGAGAGATGGGTGTCGATGTGGATGGTCCCTCATATGGCGGGGACTCCACTATCAGGTCTAAGCGCTAATTGGCGTGTGTAGTGATGGTGGTACAATCAAGGTCGGGAGCAAAAGGGTTGATAGGTTTTTCCTTACAAAACACAAGGAGTCTCCCTCTCTCACTATCATCTTCATGGCCATACACACTCCTAGGTCGATCCTAGGGCTCCCCTCTATACTATCTAGTGCAGTGTAGTCGTACCCCATCCTATAGCAAATATGGGTAAGTAGGCCCCCCATAATTGTTGGGTTTTTGGCACCACGGCGAGTGTGTGTACGAACATGTTTCGTAAACATGTGCACAGCGGAAGAAATAAAAAGCAATAAATCTATTTTATTATATCGCACACACCACACTCATGCATACTACAACATGTGTAGACATAATCATAGTTTCAAATTTTGCAATAAAAAGAAAATTATTCTAGGTATACCTGACATATCACGTGTAGCGGGAAAGGCATCAACCGGAATGACTCTCGCTAGAATCGCCTATATCCGTATCCACGTTGAGTATCGTCGGGATGACTTCACAAAGCCACGAGCCTAATCTTCATAGGAGTCACTAGCCTCGTGTTGAAGATGATGTGATAGAGAGAAGATCACAATCTGAATCAAAATTCAGATTCAAAAATGAGTCCCCAAAACTCAATTCTCTGGAGAGGTATTCGTCAACCATTTGACGAATCCTTCTTCCTCCACCTATGAGGATAACCTTAGATTGATTTCCCAGTAAGGTAGCCGCTGTCGCAGCTCCAAACGTCGTCAAAATGATGCTCTGACACGAAGGGAGGAAGCTGTCCAAAATTCTGGACAGATTGGTGGAGGGGTTGCGCCGGCCCAAAGAGGATGGCTGGCTGCTCCTTGGTCACCTGAGCCAAGGGAAGTCATCGGAGGATCGCCGGTAGCAGCTTGGACAACGACACAAGAGTTGGGCGGCAACAAGGTTGGGTGGCAACCTTGTTGGGCGGAGGCAAGAAGAAGAGAGGAAGGGGGCGGCAAGACTAGGATTAGGTTTTCACAAAACCCTTAAGCCCTGTTTTTTTAGAGAACACATTCTCCTAACGGTTATTGGTTCATAACCAAAAACCCGTTAACCCCACTCTAATAACTTAAGTTAAAATAAACCGAACCGAGTTGGTCTATTTTAAGTTAAAACAAACCGAACCAACTTTGGTTCATTCGTTTAAAACAAACCAAACTTCTTTGGTTTATTCTTCACCATTGGATTAGAACCAAACCAATTTGGTTCATCCATCATGTCTACATAAGACACGTCCCATCCATGCTTCCATTGTGACTGAAACGATTTCATGCTCGATCCATATTTGATCCAACCAAATCTAGTTTCTCTCGGTCTGAGAATCTCATTCTCAAGCCCATTTTAAATCCTTCGGATTATGCTCGTTGTGCGTGTGACTAAATAGGTTCTCGATTTATGTTGGTCGTCTATAATAACTATAATTATAGAACGATCATCAGTTGCACCTAGTAGTACATTATGATCCCCAATTAACCAAAAGATCAACGGTTGATCCAGAACTATTTCTGAAACCCTTCAGCACCTACAATGAATCATGGCCCCTTCCCTTCATGCATCTTATACCCACTTGGTTCAGGACATGGTCTATAGTGTCAGTCCCCACTAGGTTGACTATGTCACACCTAGCCCAAGTATCATTTTCTCGTCCTACGGGTTCTAGTTACTGCACATGTATCCAAGAGTACCTTACTCTAAACATGTAATACTTTGGCCAAAGACTTTAGTAACAATCTGACGAGAGGTCATGGGTATACATCTCCTCGCAAGGAGTGGTGAATATTTTATAGGTTATTCAAACACCTTCGATCATTTCGACTTATGCCCAATCATCCCGAGTCCACATCTCCTCAGAGATGCTTCCTTAAGATGTCAAAGCATAAGTTTTCATGATCAAGATGACTTGAATAATGCAAGTCAAAGGAACATCACACTTAAGCTGCAGTAAAAACTTCATTGACATATCTATATATGCAGAGAACCATATGAAGTTTTACAACTTGTCACTCCAATGAACTAGTTACTATAACTAGCATCCATGATTAACTCCGGACATCACAATGTCTCCAGCCAGTGAGAATCAGCTGCTTGGATACACTAAGGAGTATACCTCATGCTAGTCTCGACAGAATTGATGGTGTCCAAATCCATTAATTCATTGAATAGGTATAATTCCGATACATCACAATTACACATGTAGAGATACTCACTAGTTGTGATTCAATCACAAATTCTCTCATGCTATGAATTGTATCGTAGATATTCAATAAATGAGTTTAAGATCTAATCAAATACATGAAAACATGTATACTCAAATAGTGAATCTTCATTTATCATATAAATGGTTCAAACATAAAGTGATTGTCTTAGGACATCTCTCATATATTACTATCAAACTCTCACTTAGCCTAATGTCAATCACTACGGTATCCAATACCATAAACTCTAATATAACCCTCAAACTTACTTTGTGGTAATGCCTTAGTTAAAGGATCCGCTAAGTTTCTTTCAGTTGGAATATTCTTGATTTGTATTTTCTTCCAACTAATGATCTCATTGATCAAATGATAGCGGTGAAGCACATGTTTGGATCGTTGATGAGACCTTGGCTCTTTTGCCTGTTCAATTGTTCCATTGTTGTCGCAGTAAACTAGTATTGCTCAACAATGGCTGGAACCACACCAAGTTCATAAATAAACTTCTTGATCCAAACCGCTTTCTTTGTTTCTTCCGAAGCTGCAATGTAATCTGCCTATGTGGTAGAATCCACTACAGTGTCATGTTTAGAACTTTTCCAACTCACTGCGCCCCCATTCAAGGTGAACACGTACCCAGAATGAGACCTGAAATCATCCTTGTCTGTCTAGAAGCTGGCATCTGTATACCCACGTATCACCATGTCCCCTTCTCCATATATTATGAACACATCCTTAGTTCTTCTTAAGTACTTAAGGATCATCTTAACAGCCGCCCAATGATCCATTCCTGGAATAGACTTGTATCTGCTCGTGACACTCAGAGCATATTATACATCGGGCCTCGTACATAACATAGCATACATGATAGATCCTATTACGGATGCATAGGGAATCTTACTCATGCAAATCCTCTCGTCTTCTGTGCATGGACACATAGACTTCGAAAGGTGTATCCCATTCCTAATGGGTAGGAAACCTTTCTTGGATTTCGACATGCTAAACATGTTTAGCACTCGGTCTATATATGTAGACTGTGAAAGACCAAGCAACCGTTTCGATCAATCCCTATAGATCTTAATCTTGAGGATGTAGGTTGCTTCTCCCAAGTCTTTCATGGAGAATGTCTTGGACAAACAAATCTTAACCGACTGTAAGACAGAAACATCGTTTCCTATAAGTAATATGTCATCGACATACAATACTAGGAACATGACTGCACTCCCACTAACGTTCTTGTACACACAAGGTTAGTCCGGATTTTGTGAGAAATCAAACTTTTTGATTGTCTCATTAAAACGGATATTCCAGCTCGTGGATGCTTACTTCAGTCCATATATGGACCATCGCAATTTATATACCTTGGTTTTATCAACTGATGTGAAACCTTCAGGTTGTATCATATACATGTCCTCGAGTAGGTTTCCATTAAGGAAAGTTGTTTTCACATTCATCTGCCATATCTCATAATCATAATGAGCCACTTTGGCCAGGAGCATCCGAATAGATTTAAGCATAGCTACAAGTGAATAAGTTTCGTCATAATCAACACCTTTCTTTTGACGATATCCTTTGGCCACCAATCTAGCCTTATAGGTAATCACATTACCATCCATGTCAGTTTTCTTCTTTAAAACCCAGTTGCACCCCTATAGGCTTAATGCCTTCGGGTGGGTCAACCATGTTCCAAACTTGGTTTACATACATGGAATCCATTTCTGACTTCATGGCATCAAGGCACTTATCCATTTCTGAACTTTTCAGAACTTATTCATAACTGGTAGGCTCCTCATCATCAATGAGTAACACGTCGTTCGATTCACTTATGAGAAATCCATATCTCTCAGGAATATTATGTGTTCTACCAGATCTACGAAGATGTGGTGTCTTAATAGGTCCAGCCGATGGCTTATCACTATGAGTTATCGGCTGTGGTGCTTAACCAGGTATCTCATCAATGTCTATTTATGTCTCTCGAGCCTCCTCAAGCTCAACGACTCTCCCACTATTTTCTTACAAGAGAAACTCTTTCTCTAGAAACATAGGATACCTTGAAACAAACACCTTTTTCTCCACAAGATGATAGAATTGGTAACGCCTTGTTTCCTTAGGGTATCCAATAAATATACATTTATCAGACTTAGCATCCAATTTGTCTGATACAGTCCGCTTCACATAAGCAGGACAACCCCATATCTTCAAGTAAGATATATGAGATTTTTTACTATTCCATATCTCATATGGAGTAAAAGAGACTACCTTGGTTGACATTCTGTTTAACAAGTAAACAGCTGTCTGAAGTGCATAGACCCAAAAGGACTTGAGAAGATTCACATGATTCATCATTGACCTGACCATGTCCGACAAGAACCGGTTACGCCTCTCAGATACACCATTATGCTACGATGTATATGGCGGAGTCCATTAAGACAATATACCATTGCCTCTTATATAATCTAGAAACTCTTGACTTAAGTATTCACGACCTCGATTCGATCTAAGTATTTTAATACTCTTGTCATGTTGTTTCTCTACTTCATTTCTGAATTCTTTGAACCTTTCAAAGGCTTCAGACTTGTGTTTTATCAAGAACACATACCCAAACCGTGAGTGATCATCGGTGAAGGTAATGAAGTAGCTATAGCCTCCTAAAGCTTGAGTTGACATAGGTCTGCATACATCAGTATGTATTAGACCTAGCAACTTTTTCACCCGTTCACCTTTTCAAGTAAAAGGTAACTAGGTCATCTTGCCTTTTAAGCATGATTCGCATGTATCGTATGAATCCAATTCAAACGATTCTAGAATTCCACATCGGTGTAATTCGGACATGCGTTTCTTGCTTGCATGGCCAAGACAACAATGTCACATATAGGAGTCTAATTGATTATCCTTTTGAGCAAGCTTGTTGCTCGCTTCAATATTGAAAATGTCACTGGATTCGGCCAACGTATAAATACCATTGCTTAAAGTTTCAGTCCCATAAAGAACGTCATTCAAAGTTATGTAACAATAATTGTTATTAAAAGTTAAATGGTACCCATTTCTATTTAAACAAGAAATAAAAATGATGTTCTTTATCAACGAAGGAACATAAAAACAATTGTACAGTTCTAAGACAAGTCTTGTAGGGAGTTTTAATAAATACATTCCGATGGCGAGTGCAACAACCTTTACTCCATTCCCAACACGTAAATTTGACTCTCCCTTGACGAGTCTTCTTCTTTTTCATAGCCCATGTATGTTATTACATATATGTGAGCCACACCCAGTATCCAATACCCAAGTGTCTGAGGAAATAGAATGATAATCAATAACGAAGATATCTGAAGAAGATGGGGCATCTGATGCCTTATTCTTCTTCACGGACTCAAGATAAATCTTGCAGTTTCTTCGCCAATGACCCTCCTTGCCATAATGATGGCAAGCGCCCTTTTGATCTAGTTCTGCCTTTTTAGCCTTTTTCTTCTTCCCCTTCTATTGTTCCTTTGACTTCCTCTTAGAACCTTTCTTCGAGGAATCAACTAACAGCACCGTCCCTTGCTCATGCTTCTCAGAAGACTCCACAGTCTTCAGCATGTTGAGCAGTATCATAGATGAACCTTCTTGCATCTAAGAGGTGAAGAGGAGCTTGGAGACTTCGAACCTTTCGAATCTCACTTGCTCATCAAACAACTCTTAAAGATGAAGGACTATGGTATGAGCATCCATATGCTCATGCTGCTTCTACAGCTCGGGTACCATCGTAGTTAGCATGATGTAACTCACTTGCACAGAATCACTCACATGTTTCTGATGAGCCAACAATTGGTTCGGTGTTGCATCATCACTAGGACGGGCGGGAAGAGATGCTTCGAACACATACTCAAGCTTTTCCTCCTTGAGAACAATTCTCAAGTTTCTAAGTCAGTCCAAGAAGTTCGACCCAATCAATTTATTTGAATCCAAAATAGAGCGCAAATTCAAAGATGTCATGATCAATCGATTAACCTAAAAATACAAATCGAGTATATATGAGAAAGATGATTTAAATGCATCAACATACATTTATAAGTCCCATTCATTTTTCAAATTTCAAAAACCCCAAAATCACTTCGGGAGATCATAGGTCCATCTCCGAATGGGCTGATATCCAACATAGATATGAACAACCTTGGAGAGAGTCAAATAAGCCATTCATAACAACGATGGTAGGTATCAAATATACCGATTGCATATCACATATATGCAACTATCACAATGTGATATCAACTAATTGAATATTCGCACATATATCGGGTTGTTAACACATTAACAAGTATGCATCATATGCTTAGCACCCAACTTCACCTCCCTTCACATCGACCTTGGAGAGAGTCCAACAAGCTGATGCTCCAGGTTAAAGTCAATACATTAATCGAGAAATAGTTTTAATATGGTTAGAGCGCATTCAACCAATTAGCCAGGCTTGGAGAGAGTCCAACAACCAAAGCTAATGATTGACCTCTGACTCTTACCATATTAGTATTAAACTATTCCATGGTTTGAACATGTTCAGGTTCGAGCCGGGCTTGGAGAGAGTCCAACAACCCAAACAAGAAATAGAACTCTGGTTCTAACCATATTAATGGAAGATGTAAGCTTTAATATTGAGTAAGGGTTTTTATGTCTTATCCTCTTTGCATGCAAATAACTATTATCTACATGGCATGACATACATGACATACATCTACATGTCACGACAAGCATGACATAATGATATGCATCTAATGCAATTACATGATATACAATTATGGCATGTACAAAAATTTCCTAATATGTCATAACTATTTATGGAAATAAAATATATTTATGATTTGATTCTCAAAATCAGATTATGATTAAATTAGGAAATAAATTTCCAAATCTAATCACATATTTTATTTATGGAAAGTGTTAATTAAGGAAAGCCAAATTTAATTTAGGAAATAAATTTCTTAAATTGTCAAAACTATTTATGGAATTAAAATATATTTTAGATTTGATTCCCTAAATCAAATCATGATTAAATTAGGAAACAAATTTCCAAATCTTATCATATATTTTATTTATGGAAAGTGTCAATTTCCATAAATACTTCTAAACTTTCCAAAAGTAGAAGATTTCCATAAATACTTCTGGACTTTCCAAAATTGGAAATTTTCCATAAATACTTCTAAACTTTCCAAAAGTAGAAAATTTCTATAAATACAATTACGACTATCACAAAATAATTTTACAATTATGTCGAAACACAACCTGAGCTCTGATACCGCTATTGGGTTTTCGGCACCGCGGCAAGTGTGTGTACGAACATATTTCATAAACATTTGCACAACGGAAGAAATAAAAAGTAATAAATCTAAATTATTACATCACACACACCACATGCATGCATAGTACAACATGTATAGATATAATTGTAGTTTCAAATTTTGCAATAAAAAGGAAATTATTCTAGGTATACCTGACCTATCACGTGCAGCGGGAAATGCATCAACCGAAGCGACTCTCACTAGAATCGCCTCTATCCATATCCACGTCGAGTATCGTCGGGATAATTTCACAAAGCCATGAGCCTCGTCTTCATAGGAGTCACTAGCCTCGTGTCGAAGACGATGTTATCAAGAGATGATCACAATCCGAATCAAAATTCGGATTCAAAAATGAGTCCACAAAACTCGCTTCTCTAGAGAGATATTCGTCATCTGTTTGGCGAATCCTTCTTCCTCCACCTATGAGGATTACCTGAGATTGAATCCCCGGCAAGGTAGCCACTGTCGGAGCTCCAAATGTCGTCCAAACGATGCTCTGACACGAAGGGAGGAAACTGTCCAGAATTCTGGACAGATTGGTGGAGGGGTTGCGCTGGCCCAAAGAGGATGGCTGGCTGCTCCTTGGTCACCTGAGCCAAGGGAAGTCGCCGGAGGGTCGCCGGCAGGAGCTTGGACGCTGGTAGTAGCTTGAATGGCGGCACAAGAGTTGGGCGGCAACCTTGTTGGGCGACGGCAAGGAGAAGAGAGGAAAGGGGCAGCAAGACTAGGATTAGTTTTTCACAAAACCCTTAAGCCCTGTTTTTATAGAGAACACATTCTCCTAACGGTTATTGGTTGATAATAAAAAACCCATTAACCCGCTCCAATAACTTAAGTTAAAATAAACCGAACCGAGTTGGTCTATTTTAAGTTAAAACAAACCGAACCAACTTTGGTTCATTGGTTTAAAACAAACCAAACACTTTTGGTTAATTATTCACCATTGGATTAGAACCAAACCAATTTGGTTCATCCATCATGTCTTCATAAGACACGACCCATTCATGCTTCCATTGCGACTGAAATGATTTCATGCTTGATCCTTGTTTGGTCTAACTAAACCTAGTTTCTCTCGGTCTGAGAATCTCATTCTCAAGCTCGTTTTAAATCCTTCGGATTACGCTCGTTGTGCGTGTGACCAAATAGGTTCTCGATTTATGTGTGTCGTCTTTAATTAACCATTAATTATAGAACGATCATGAGTGACACCTAGTAGTACATCATGATCCCCAATTAACCAAAAGATCAACGGTTGATCCAAAACTATTTCTGAAACCCTTCAGCTACTATAATGAATCGTGCCCCATTCCCTTCACGCATCTTATACCCACTTGGTTCAGGACATGGTCTATAGTGTGAGTCCCCACTAGGTTGACTACGTCACACCTACCCAAGTAACATTTCCTCATCCTACGGATTCTAGTTACTGCATATCTATCCAAGAATACCTTACTCTAAACATGTAATGCTTTGGCCAAAGACTTTAGTAACAATCCGACGAGAGACCATGGGTATACATCTCCTCACAAGGAGTGGTGAATCCTTTATAGGCTATTCAAACACCTTCGATCACTTCGACTTATGGAAAATCATCCCGGGTCCACATCTCCTCAGAGATTCTTGCTTAATATGTCAAAGCATAAGTCTTCATGACCAAGATGACTTGAATACCGTAAGTCAAAGGAACATCACACTTAAGCTGCAGTAAGAACTTCATTGACATATCTATATATGCAGAGAACCATATGAAGTTTTATGGCTAGTCACTCCAATGAACTAGTTACCATAAATAGCATCCACGATTAACTCCAGACCTCACAATGTCTCCAGCCAGTGAGAATCAGCTGCTTGGATACACCAAGGAGTATACCTTATGCTAGTCTCGACAGAATTGATGGTGTCCAAATCCATCAATTCATCGACTAGGGATAATTCCAATACATCACAATTACACATGTAGAGATACTCACTAGTTGTGATCCAATCACAAATTCTCTCATACTATGAATCGTATCATGGACATTCAGTAAATGAGTTTAAGATCTAATCAAATACATAAAAACATGTATACTCAAATAGTGAATCTTCATTTATCATATAAATGGTTCAAACATAAGGTGATTGTCTTAGAACATCTCTCATATATTACTAAGAATAATTATCTCTCCTCTCGCTGCTTTGCCCATTTTCACTAGGTGTCTAATGAAATGGGACCCTACATCAATGCTACTCCTTTCTTGTAGCATGTCCAAAAAGCAAAGTAACTCACTAGCTCGCACTACACTATCACTCTCCCCACAACCAAAAATAGTACTTGTCATGATTCGGTGTAGGTACCGAAAAATGAGATTTTGGAGGTGCAACGCTTTGGCCCTAGAAGGGTCGTACGCATGCTCTCCTGTCAATTCAGTCCAAAAGATCCGAGAGTTGAACCCAATAGGGGTCTCCACCACTAGGCAAGCCAAAGCATGTGTTCCATTGGTGTAGT
Organism: Wurfbainia villosa; assembly: GCA_025175895.1. NCBI lineage: Eukaryota > Viridiplantae > Streptophyta > Magnoliopsida > Zingiberales > Zingiberaceae > Wurfbainia > Wurfbainia villosa. The sequence goes on from CM045995.1 coordinate 34,892,511, forward strand.
ATCCATTCATGGTCAATGTTAAATAACTTAAAGGTAATCCTACCCTCTTCGCTCTCTCTACCAGTTAAAACCTCAGCTTCTAAAGAACTTAAAAACTTTAAAAATATCCTAGGATAGGTTGGGTGTCTTATCCCCATTATCTCTCCTCATCCCATTTTTATAAATAAGGCTTGAATATCACCAAATAAACCTAGGGATTCTACTAAATCTTCATCAAGATATCTAGTTGCGGTGATTCTTCTAGTAGCAAGCATGTTATATCTATCCCTATGCTCATTATTTCGAAAAAGGAGGGTTGGAAGAACATTACCTTCCTCCGGAGCTTGAGGGGTGTCCATTCTCCTTGTCCTTCGCTCCGAAGCACCAGATCGAGATATCACTTGCTTGGTTCTCCTCATCCTTACTTCTTTTGGGCTTCCTTGAAGGTTGGAAAGGCTTCTAGGTGGTGGGGAAGAAGGATTCACATGTCTAGGGCAAGAGGAACCAAAGCACACGATGCATTTGGGGTGAAAATGCACAGCTTGGCCATTTAAACCTTGCACGACATGGCTGTGTGAAAACACACAGCCATGCCGTGTGAAAACACACGACCATGCCGTGTGTGCCACTGGAAGAAGGGACATGACCATGTGTCCCCTGTTTCCTTCTCACGGTGCACAACAGTCCGAATTCTTCTTACTCGCTCAGTCGTGTAGGTTTAAAATGATTTTATTTTACCTAGCAAGTTCTTTCTAGTCCTAATTCATGCTTAAAAAAAATGCTAAATGAATGGAATCCAAAATTCGAATTAAACAAATAAATGAAATACAATGAAAAGAACACCTAAAAACTAAACTTGGGTTGCCTCCCAAGAAGCGCTTCGTTTAAGGTCTTTTAGCTCGACCCTACTCCATTGTCTTAACTTGGCTCCGGAGGTTCTATGAACCTCCATTCATCCATCTCGGAGTTGACATCCGGTGGGTTCGGCTCTACCCTACTGAAAGTGTAGCCATCAAGGAAGGGAGCTCTACATTCTGACAGATTGAAAATGATGATCTCCTCATCTACGTCCAAGGAGATATTGCGCACCTTTACGTCTATTAATGCTCCCGAAATCGCCAGAAAAGGTCTTCTCAAAATGATGGGGTTCTGTGGATTTGGTCATGTGTCTAATATAATAAAATCCATTTGTATCACGAAATTCTCAATGACCATAAGCACATGTTCTAGCATGACGACAGGCTCCTTGACTGAGTCATCTCCCAAGTGAATACCAAGATTTGTTGGTTAGATCTCATTTAGTCCCATCTTCAAATAGTATGCATAGGGCATCACACTTACTGATGACCCTAAGTCACACAACACTTCATCGAAGCTTTCCCCATAAATCGAGTAGGGGATAACAAATTCACCAGGGTCCTCAAGCTATGGTGGAATTTTATCTTCAATTTCAGCTTGGTCAGGTAGTGTTGATATCATGGCTGCACACCCCTTGGTGGATCTATTCTTCTGACCTACTCTTTTGCCAAATATTCCCTCCTCCTTTACTTGACTCAGCTCGGGTAGTGATGGAGAACTATCCATAGATTTTGACACGGTTTGGGCTATCTGGGCCACTTGTGTTTCCAACATCCTCGTGTGACTTGTAAGACCATCAATAGTGGCCTTCAATTCCCTAAGTGACTCTTCTGTTTTCTGATGTTGGCATCGAAATTCTTCATTAACCTTTATTTGGGTAGCAATGAAGTCTTCCATCATCAAATCTAGCCTAGACTTTTGTGGTTGTTGTTGCCCATTGCCCTGTTGTTGCCCATACCCTCCTGATGGTTGGAAATTCTCCGAGTTATTTCGATAGGAGAAGTTCGGATGGTTCGTCCATTAGGGGTTGTAAGTACTAGAGTATGGGTTGTTGGGCCTTTGATTGTAATCCCCAATTGTATCTATATGCTCAATCTGCTCTTCTAAACCACCCTGTCTTTCATAGTAGTCCTCCCGATACGCTACTGCTCCTTCTCCAAAGTCATTGGTTGCACATGCAGAAATATGATTAAAAGAGTCAAATTGTCTGCTAAGCGCGTCCAAACTCGCTGCCATGTGGTCCACGGAGTTGACAACATATCATCCCGCAGCAGAACTAGGTGACTACGTTCGGAAGCCCATTGATGGTGGTTCTGGGCCACCTCTTCTAATAGCTCTTCCGCTTCCTCGATAGTCTTGTTCATAAGTGCTCATCCTACAACAGAATCGAGGGATATCTTTGTGGTGTATGTGATCCCATTATAGAAGATGTGGATCACTAGCCACTGTTCAAGTCCATGATGCAGGCATTGGTGGAGTAGCCCCTTATAACAATGCAAGGCTTCAAATAGGGACTCTCCTTCCTTTTGACGAAAGCTTGTTATTAGATGGCGCATGTGAACAGTCTTGCTGGGTGGAAAGTATTTATTCAAGAACTGTTGCTCACATTGCTCTCAGGTGCTAATGCTTTATGAAGGTAGGGAGTGAAGCCATGCCTTAGCCTTATCCCGCAATGAGAATGGGAATAGGCTCGGGTGAATCGCATCTTTAGGGACTCCATTAATCTTCATTGTTGAGCAAATTTTCAAGAATGTCTCCAGGTGCCGGTTCAGGTCTTCAATCGCATCTCCCCCGAATTGACTCTGCTGGACCATGTGAATGAGTGTCGGTTTTAGCTCAAAGTTGTTTGCTGAAATAGACGGTCCAGCTATACTCGGCCTAAATCCTCTAGCACTAGGGGCTGAGTAATCCCTCAATGGTCATCTACCTATATGCACCTCAGATGTAGCTTGGTCCTCCATCCTCTTCTATTCAGCTCTCCGGTGATGATAGGTACGTTCGATTTCTAGATCGATCGGAATCAGGTCTTTCGATCCTAAGCGTCTTTGCATACGAGGAACCGAGCCACAAAATTAGGAGTATTACCTAATACTTAATTAAAAAAAATAAAAAATAGCCTAAACTAATACTAAATCAATTGTAGAAAATTTAACTAAAAGTTAATGCAACGTAATTACTGAAATAAATCTAAACTTACTCTAGAAATTAAAAATCTAAAACTGAAGTAAAATAATAAAAAATATAAAAATAAAAATAAACGAAAGAAATAAAAGTTAAGCAAGTAAATAAATCTATCCTAAGTCCAATCCAATTATCCGCTTCTTGATTTGATATTGAATCAATCAGTCCCCAGTAACGGCGCCAAAAAACTTGATGCACGTGAATGCAACCTCAAATCTCACGACGGAGACCATCGAGGACTCAAAGCGCGCACTCACACTCAATGCCCATAAGTTCATGGATGTCGTCAAGTAATAAAAAGATTATCGATCCCACAGAGACTGAGATTCGAGTACCGATTTGGTAAGTGGAGGTTATTGTTCGGAATTCAGATTTAAGGGTTGTAAATGCAAGGGTGGACGACAGTCCCAACTCAAAACAGTGTCACACGGAAGAAGAAAGAAACTATGTTGCGAGATTTTGGAAGGGATTTTAGGATTTCAGTTTCGTTTGTGTGTCGCAGAACACATTGTCAATTGGGTTTCGTCTAGGGTTTTAGCTATGGTTTTGTGGAAAGGACATCATACACTCCCCCGATGAGCCTTCGTATCTATCGGAAGCTACCTCTTCCATTACCAGGTCGATCCCTGGACTTAGGATGGGATAGTCAGTATGAGGATGTCGAATTGATCCCTACGACGAGTCAAAAACGGGGTGTATTTTCTACTCTATCGCATCCTTCTACCCATAGTTATAAAAGATGAGGTCAACCCCTAGGTGCCTCCTTGATTCTTCTAAATCTTAGATACATGGGCCATCACCCCTCGTTTTGACTAGAACAGTAGATAGAAAACCAAAACAATAACTATAGCGCTAAAACCAAACGTCAATTGCAAATAGAAATTCAAGAACAGAATTCAAATTTGGAATAACATGTTCTATGCACACAAACTACTCCCTAATCCTAGAATCGGAAAGTCTACTCCATAGAAAGGAGAGGAGAAACACAAAACACGATCATGTTCGTATAATCAATTGAAATTAAGCAAGGAACAGAAATTACAATACAATGTGACTCTTCTCTTCGGTGTTGAAGTGCAGAATTTGGATCTTCAACAACTTTCTTCCTCCCCGATGTGAGTTCCCGAAGCTTTTTAGGGCGTCGGAGTGTCGTCCCGGCCATTGTGCCTCTCCCCTAGGGTTTGGCCGTAGCCTCTTTTATATAGACATCAACATGGATCTCTCTAAAATCTGGAAAATAATCGACTCATGTCGGAATCGCGTATCACCACACAGCCGTGTATTTCCACATGGCTAGGTCGTGTGTGGCTTTGGGGTCGACAATTTCACCCCTTGGACATGGCCATGTGTAGCCATATGCCCTGGTCGTGTCCCTTTCTATGTCCAGCTGCAAAATGCCCTTATTTTGCTCCGAAAGTGTGCCTTTTCCCATGAAACACTATCCCACACACAAAAGTATAAAGAGCATATCTCCAAACTAGAAAATAGGAAATGCATGCAAAATAAAGTGGAATGTGTGTGAAAAAAACATAAAATGTAATGATATATGAGTGAAAACTACTCCTAAAACCTTATATATTTTGCTCACATCAATTAGCATATCGAGCTTCCATAGTTGATTGGTATTCAGCCAAGTGTTGAGCTGTGTCATTATAGTTAAGTAAGGAAAATTTAGAGCTAGAAGCCTAAGTATGTTAGGAAAATATATTTAAAAAGAATACCTCTGTGAGAATTGCCCGTAAGCGTTCAAAAGGCCCTGCATTCCTGATTGGATAAATAGTCTCACTTCTTGAGGTGTGCAAAACCTGAGAACTAAACGTAGTGTAGTGGTGGGGGGAATTACTGAAGAAGGAGCATCCCCTGTGGGGGGATTGGACTCAACCGGGGGGCAGAGAGGATTCAAGAGGGGTGGAGTTGTGTTGAGGAGAGGTGGGGAGAGGTTATTCTTAGGCTAGGGTTGGAGGTGGGGGAGATGAGGTAGGTTCTATCTCCAAATCATAAGATAAAGGAATGGGAGAGAAAGATAAAGCAAGAGAATTTTCTTCACGCCTAGGAGAAGAGTATCCAAGGGTATCTAGATCCTCTTATGATAGGTTAGGGGTAGGGTTGTATTTGCGATGTCGATGATGAATAGGAGGAGGGTAAGGGGAATGAGAGGAAGAGATGGTGGGAGGAGCAGTGGTGGTAGAAGGACCCCCTTTAGTTGGCGGAATTTTCTAGGATGGAAAGAATGCAAGTTTTGTTGAGGAATAAGAAGGGGATGCTCTTTAGAAGGAAGGGAAGTTGCTTCAATGGCTGAGGAAGGAGGAGGGGACGAAGGAATTACTAGGGATTACCCTCGTTTTCGCTTTCCTTTTTTCTTCTTTGCTTTCAAAATGAAAAAGGGCATACCAAGCAAAAGAAAAATAGTGCATTAGCTATTAAGTCCTAATAGAGCGTTATGTTAAAGAAATACTTGAGTTAATACACTACCTATGATGATGGGGTCATCCAGAATGAAGGGGGATAAGCCATAGTGGCTTAGTAGATGTGTTGGGTTTCCGGCACCGCGGCGAGTGTGTATTCGAACATGTTTTGTAAACATGTGTACAGCAGAAGAAATAAAAATAATAAATCTACATTTATTACAACACACACATCACACGCATGCATAGTACAACATGTGTAGACATAACCGTAAATTTAAATTTGCAATAAAAGGAAATTTAACTACGTATACCTTTCGTATCACGTGTAGCGGGAACGGCATCAACCAGAACGATCCTCGCTAGAATCGTCTCTATCCGTATCAACGCCGAGTATCCTCAGGATGACTTCGCTAAGTCATGAGCTTCGTCTTCGTACGGGTTACTAGCCTCGAGTTGAAGACGATGTGATCGAGAGATGATCACGATCCGAATCCAAATTCGGATCAAAAAACGAGTCCTCAAAACTCGCTTCTCCGGAGAGGTATTCTTCAATCGTTTGACGAATCCTTCGTCCTCCACCTCAGAGGATTACCAGAGATCGAATCCCTGGTAAGTAAGGCGCTGTCGGAGCTCCAAATGTCATCCAAACGATGCTCCGACGAGAAGAAAACAAGCTGTCCAGAAAACTTGACAGCTTTGGTGGAGGAGTAAGGGTCGGCCAAAAGAAAGGTGGAAGCTCACCTTATTACCGAACCCAAGGAAGATCACCGGAGAACCAACCGGCAGCAGCTCGACGCCGGCGAGGGGGAAGGAAGGCTCCTTCTGGACGCCGGTTGGAAGAGGTGGGGCGGCGGCACTAGGGTTGGCGCCGACTACTTCAATGGGGTGGGCGGCAACTCTAGCTAGGGTTTTTGGATTAGGGCTTAACAACACCTTAAGCCCTCTTTTATAAAGAACTAATTCTCTTAATGGTTATTGGATCATAATCATAAGGCCCGTTAACCCGCTCCATTAATATAAGTTAAAATAAACCAAATCACGATGGTTTATTTTAAGTTAAAACGAACCGAACCAACTTTTGGTTCATTCGTTTAAAATAAACCAAACCCTTTGGTTTATTCTCCTCCATTGGATTAGAACCAAACCATTTCGGTTCATCCATTATGACTTCATAAGACACGGCCCATCCACGCTTCCATTGCGACTGAAACGATTTCATGCTCGCTTCTTGTTTGGTCCAACCAAACCTTGTTTCTCTCGGTCTGAGAATCCCATTCTCAAGCTCGTTTTAAATCCTTTGGATTACGCTCGTTGTGCGTGTGACCAAATAGGTTCTCGGTTTATGTTGGTCGTCTATAATTAACCATTAATTATAGAATGATCATGAGTGGCACCTAGTAGTACATCATAATCCCCAATTAACCGAAAAGATCAACGGTTGATCCAGAACTATTTCTGAAACCCTTCAACAGCTCGAATGAATCGTGCCCCATTCCCTTCACTCATCTTATACCCACTTGGTTCAGGACATGGTATATAGTGTTAGTCCAAACTAGGCTGACTACGTCACACCTGTTGGGTTTCCGGCACCGCGGTGTGTGCGTGTTCGATCACGTTTCGCAAACATGAGCACAGCATAAGCAAAACATAATAAATCTATATTTACTACAACACACACAACACACGCATGCATAGTACAACAAGTGTAGACATAACCGAAAATTTAAATTTGCAATAAAAGGAAATTTATCTACGTTATACCTTTCGTATGACGTGTAGCGGGAACGGCATCAACCGGAACGATCCTCGCTAGAATCGTCTCTATCCGTATCCACGACGAGTTCCTCGAGATGACTTCGCTAAGCCACGAGCTTTGTCTTCATACGGGTTACTAGCCTCGTGTTGAAGACGACGTGATCGAGAGATGATCACGATTCGAATCCAAATTCGGATCCTAATACGAGTTCTCAAAACTCGCTTCTCCGGAGAGGTATTCGTCAACCAATTGATGAATCCTTCGTCCTCCACCTCAGAGGATTACCAGAGATCGAATCCCCGGTAAGTTAGCCGCTGTCGGAGCTCTAACTGTCGTCCAAACGACACTCCGACGAGAGGAGAACAAGCTGTCCAGAAAACTGGACAGCTTTGGTGGAGGTGATAGGCGCCGGCCAACCAAGGGAGATAGAGCTCACCTTGATGCCAAACTTGAAGGAGATCACCGGAGCACTAACCGGCAGCAGCTCGACACCGGCGAGGGGGAAGGAAGCAGCCTTTTGGACGCCAGTTGGAGGAGCAATGGGCGGCGGTTTAGGGTTGGCGCCGAGAGCTCCCTCAATGGGGTGGGCGCCAACCTTAGGGCAAGGGGTTTTGGATTAGGGCTTAATTATCCCTTAAGCCCTCTTTTATAGAGAACTAATTCTCTTAATGGTTATTGGATCATAACCATTAGGCCCGTTAACCTGCTCCATTAAGATAAGTTAAATTAAACCAAACCATGATGGTTTATTTTAAGTTAAAACGAACCGAACCAACTTTTGGTTCATTCGTTTAAAATAAACCAAACCCTTTGGTTTATTCTCCTCCATTGGATCAGAACCAAACCATTTTGGTTCATCCATTACGTCTTCATAAGACTCGGCCCATCCACGCTTCCATTGCGACTGAAACGATTTCATGCTCGCTTTATGTTTGGTCCAACCAAACCATGTTTCTATCGGTATGAGAATCTCATTCTCAAGCTCATTTTAAATCCTTCGGATTACGCTCGTTGTGTGTGTGACCAAATAGGTTCTCGGTTTATGTTGGCCGTCTATAATTAACCATTAATTATAGAACGATCATGAGTGGCACCTAGTAGTGCATCATGATCCCCAATTAACCGAAAAGATCAACGGTTGATCCAGAACGATTTCTGAAACCCTTCAGCAGCTCGAATGATTCGTGCCCCATTCCCTTCACTCATCTTATACCCTCTTGGTTCAGGACATGGTCTTTTGTGTCAATCCCCACTATGCTGACTATGTCACACCTAGCCCAAGTATCATTTCCTCGTCCTACGGATTCTAATTACTCCACATGTATCAAAGAGTACCTTACTCTAAACATGTAATGCTTTGGCCAAAGACTTTAGTAATAATCCGACGAGAGGCCATGGGTATACATCTCCTCGCAAGGAGTGGTGAATCTTTTATAGTCTATTCAAACACCTTCGATCACTTCGACTTATACCCAATCATCCCGGGTCCACATCTCCTTAGAGATGTTTGCTTAAGATGTCAAAGCATAAGTCTCCATGATCAAGATGACTTGAATACCCCAAGTCTAAGGAACATCGCACTTAAGCCACAGTAAGAACTTCATTGACATATCTATATATGCAGAGAACCATATGAAGTCTTACAGCTGGTCACTCCAATGAACTAGTTACCATAACTAGCATCCACGATTAACTCCGGACATCACTATGTCTCCAGCTAGTGAGAATCAACTGCTTGGATACACCAAGGAGTATACCTCGTGCTAGTCTTGACAGAATTGATGGTGTCTAAATCCATCAATTCATCGACTAGGGATAATTTCGATACATCACAATTACACATGTAGAGATACTCACTAGTTGTGATCTAATCACAAATTCTCTCATGCTGTGAATCGTATCGTGGACATTCAGTAAATGAGTTTAAGATCCAATCAAATACATGAAACATGTATACTCAAATAGTGAATCTTCATTTATCATTTAAATGGTTCATACATAAGGCGATTGCCTTAGGACATCTCTCATATATTACTAACAGACTCCCACTTGGCCTAATGTCAATCGCTACGGTATCCAATACCATAAGCACTAACATGACCCTCAATATTACTTTGAGGTAATGCTTTAGTCAAAGGATCCGCTAAGTTCCTTTCAGTGGGAATTTTCTCGATTTGTATTTCGTTCCTACTGATGATCTCTCTGATAAGATGATAGCGGTGAAGCACATGTTTGGATCATTGATGAGACCACATCAAGTTTAAAGATGAACTTCTTGATCCAAACCGCTTCCTTTGCTGCTTCCAAAGATGCAATGTATTTTGCCTTAGTGGCAGAATCCGCTATAGTGTCAAGCTTGGAACCTTTCCAACTTATTACGCCTCCATTCTAGGTGAATACATACCCAGACTGAGACATGGAATCATCCTTGTCTGTCTGGAGCTGGCATCCATATACCCACGTATCACCATGTACCCTTCTCCATATATTAGGAACGCATCCTTAGTTCTTCTTAAGTACTTAAGGATCATCTTAACAGCCACCCAATGATCCATTCCTGGATCAGACTGGTATCTGCTCGTGACACTCAGAGCATACGATACATCGGGCCTCGTGCATAGCATAGCATACATGATAGATCCTATTACGGATGCATAGGGAATCTTACTCATGCAAATCTTCTCGTTTTCTGTGCGCGGACAAATAGACTTCGAAAGGTGTACCCCATGCCTGATGGGTAGAAAACCTTTCTTGGATTCTGACATGCTAAACCTCTTTAGCACTCGGTCTATATATGTAGACTGTGAAAGACCAAGCAACCGTTTCGATCTATCTCTATAGATCTTAATCCCGAGGATGTAGGTTGCTTCTCCCAGGTCTTTCATGGAGAATGTCTTGGATAACCAAACCTTAACTGACTGTAAGATTGAAACATCGTTTCCTATAAGTAGTATGTCATCGACATACAATACTAGGAACACGACAGCACTCCCACTAACCTTCTTGTACACACAAGGTTCGTCTGGATTTTGTGAGAAATCAAACTTTTTGATTGTCTCATCAAAACGGATATTCCAGCTCCTAGATGCTTGCTTCAATCCATAAATGGATCGTCGCAATTTGCATACCTTGGTTTTATCAACCGATGTGAAACCCTCAGGCTGTATCATACACACGTCCTCGAGTAGGTTTCCATTAAGGAAAGTTGTTTTCACATCCATCTGTCATATCTCAAAATCATAATGAGCCGCTATGGCCAGGAGCATCCGAATGGATTTAAGCATAGCTACAGGCGAATAGGTTTCGTCATAATCAACACCTTGCTTTTGACGATATCCTTTCGCCACCAATCTAGCCTTATAGGTAATCACATTATCATCCATGTCGGTTTTCTTCTTGAAAACCCACTTGCACCCTATAGGCTTTATGCCTTCAGGTGGGTCAACCAAGTTCCAAACTTGGTTTTCATACATGGAATCCATTTCTGACTTCATGGCACCAAGCCACTTATCCCTTTATGAACTTGTCAGCACTTCTTCAAAACTGGTAGGCTCCTCATCATCAATGAGTAACACGTCGTTCAATTCACTTACGAGAAATCCATATCTCTCAGGAATATTGCGTGTTCTACCAGATCTACGAAGATGTGGTGTTACAATAGGTCCAGTCGATTGCTCATCACTATGAGTTGTCAACTGTTGTGCTTCACCAGGTATCTCATCAATGTCTATTTGAGTCTCTCGAGCCTCCTCAAGCTCGAGGACACTCCCACTGTTTTCTTGCAAGAGAAACTCTTTCTCTAGAAATACAACATGCCTTGAAACAAACACCTTTTGTTCCACAGGATGATAAAATTGGTAACCCCTTGTTTCTTTAGGGTATCCAACAAATAGACATTTATCAGACTTAGCATCCAATTTGTCTGATACAGTCCACTTCACATAAGCAGGACAACCCCATATCTTCAAGTAAGATACATGAGGTTTCTTACCATTCCATATCTCATATGGAGTAGTTGAGACTACCTTGGTAGGCATTCTGTTTAACAAGTAAACAGCTGTCTGAAGTGCATAGCCCCAAAAGGACTTAGAAAGAGTCGCATGATTCATCATTGACCTGACCATGTCCAACAAGGTCCGGTTACGCCTCTCAGATACACCATTATGCTGTGGTGTATATGGCGGAGTCCATTGAGACAATATACCATTGTCTCTTAGATAATCAAGAAACTCTTGACTTAAGTATTCACCACCTCGATCCGATCGAAGTATTTTAATACTCTTATCATGTTGTTTCTCTACTTCATTTCTGAATTCTTTGAACCTTTCAAAGGCTTCAGACTTGTGTTTCATCAAGAACACATACCCAAACCGTGAGTGATCATCGGTGAAGGTAATGAAGTAGCTATAGCCTCCTAATGCTTGAGTTGACATAGGTCCACATACATCAGTATGTATTAGTCCTAGTAACTCTCCCACTCGTTCACCCTTTCCAGTAAAAGGTAACTTAGTCATCTTGCCTTTTAAGCATGATTCGCATGTATCGTATGAATCAAATTCAAACGATTCCAGAATTCTACATCGGTGTAATTCGGACATGTGTTTCTTGCTTACATGGCCAAGACGACAATACCACATGTAGGAGTCTAATTGATTATCTTTTCGAGCACGCTTGTTGCTTGCTTCGATATTGAAAACATCACTGGATACGTCCAACGTATAAACACCATTGCTTAAAGTTCCAGTCCCATAAAGAACTCCATTCAAAGTTATGTAACAACAATTGTTACTAAAAGTCAAATGGTACCCATTTCTATTTAAACAAGAAATAGAAATGATGTTCTTTATCAACAAAGGAACATAAAAGCAATTTTCCAGTTATAAGACAAGTCCTACAAGGAGTTCCAACAAATACGTTCCGATGGCGAGTGCAGCAACCGTTGCTCCATTCCCAGCACGTAAATTTGACTCTCCCTTGACGAGTCTTCTTCTATTCCTTAGCCCATGTATGTCATTACATATATGTGAGCCACACCCAGTATCAAATACCCAAGTGTCTGAGGAAATAGAATGACAATCAATAAAGAAGATTTCTGAAGAAGATGGGGCATCTGATGCCTTATCCTTCTTCACGGACTCAAGATAAATCTTGCACTTTCTTCGCAAATGGCCCTACTTGCCATAATGATGGAAAGTGCCCTTTTGAGCTGGTTCTGCCTTTTTAGCCTTTTTTTTCTTCTTCCCCTTCTGTTGTTCCTTTGACTCCCTCTTAGAATCTTTCTTCGAGGAATCAACTAATAACACCGTCCCCTGATCATGCTTCTACGAAGGCTCCACAGTCTTCAACATGTTGAGCAGTACCACAGATGAACCTTCTTGCATCTCACAGGTGAAGAGGAGCTTAGAGACTTCGAACCTTTCGAATCTCACTTGCTTATCAAACAACTCATAAAGATGAAGGACTACGATATGAGCATCCATATGCTCATACTGCTTTCGTAGCTTTGGTTCCATCGCAGCTAGCATGATGCAACTTGTCAGTTCAGAATCAGTCACATGTTTCTGATAGACCAACAATTGGTCCGGAGTTGCATCGTCACTAGGATGGGCGGGAAGAGGCGCTTCGAGAACATACGTAAGCTTTTCACCTTGAGAACAATTCTCAAGTTTCTAAGCCAGTCCAAGAAGTTCGGCCTAGTCAATTTATTCAAATCCAAAATGGAACGCAAATTAAAAGACAACATGATCAATTTTAGAAATACAAAACGAGCATATATGAGAAAGATGATTTTTAAAATGCATCAATATACATTTATAAATCCCATTCATTTTTTGAATTTTAAAAACCCCAAAATCACTTCGGGAGATCATAGGTCCATCTCCGAATGGGTTGATATCCATCATAGATATGAACAACCTTGGAGAGAGTCCAACAAGCCATTCATAACTATGACGGTAGGTATCAACTATACCGATTGCATATCACGTATATGCAACTATCACAATGTGCTATCAACTAATTGAATGTTCACACATACATCGGGTTGTTAACACATTAACAAGTATGCATCATATGCATAGCACCCAACTTCACCTCCCTATACATCGACCTTGGAGAGAGTCCAACAAGACGATGCTCCAGGTTAAAGCCAACCCATTAATCGAGAAATAATTTTAATATGGTTATAGCGCATTCAACCAATTAGCCCAGCTTGGAGAGAGTCCAACAACCAAAGCTAACGATTGACGTCTGACTCTTACCATATTAGTATTAAACTATTCCATGATTTGAACATGTTCGGGTTCGAGCCGGGCTTGGAGAGAGTCCAACAACCCAAACAAGAAACGGAACTCTGGTTCTAACCATATTAATGGAAGGTGTAGGCTTTAATATTGTTTAAGGGTTTTTATGTCTCATCCTCTTTACATGCAAATAACTATTATCTACATGGCATGGCATACATCTACATGTCACGACACGCATGGCATAATGTTATGCATCTAATGCAATTACATGGCATACAATTATGTCATGTATATAATTTCCTTATATGTCATAACTATTTATGGAAATAAAATATGTTTAAGATTTGATTCTCCAAATCAAATCATAATTAAATTAGAAAACAAATTTCCAAATCTAATCACATATTTTATTCATGGAATTATTTGATTAAGGAAAATCTATTTAGGAAACCAATTTCCTAAATCATTAAAACTACTTATGGAAATAAAATATTTTAAGATTTTATTTCCCAAATCAAATCATGATTAAATTAGGAAAAAAATTTCCAAAATCTAATCAAATATTTTATTTATGGAAAATATCAATTTCCATAAATACTTCCAACTTTCCAAAAGTGGAAGATTTCCGTAAATACTTCTAGACTTTCCAAAATTGAAAAAATTCTATAAATACTTCTAAATTTCCAAAATTAGAAAATTTCCAGAAATACATTATGACTATCGCAAAACCATTTTTACGATTATGTCGAAACACAACCTGGGCTCTGATACCACTGTTGGGTTTCCGGCACCGCGGCGTGTGTGTGTTCGATCACGTTTCGCAAACATGAGCACAGCGGAAGCAAAAAATAATAAATCTACATTTATTAAAACACACATAACACACGCATGCATAGTACAATAAGTGTAGACATAACCGTAAATTTAAATTTGCAATAAAAGGAAATTTATCTACGTTATACCTTTCGTATGACGTGTAGCGGGAACGGCATCAACCGGAATGATCCTCGCTAGAATCGTCTCTATCCGTATCCACGCCGAGTTCCTCGGGATGACTTCGCTAAGCCACGAGCTTCGTCTTCGTACGGGTTACTAGCCTCATGTTGAAGACGACGTGATCGAGAGATGATCACGATCTGAATCCAAATTCGGATCCTAATATGAGTTCTCAAAACTCGCTTCTCCGGAGAGGTATTCGTCAACCAATTGACGAATCCTTCGTCCTCCACCTCAGAGGATTACCGTAGATCGAATCCCCAGTAAGTTAGCTACTGTCGGAGCTCTAACCGTCATCCAAACGGCGCTCCGACGAGAGGAGAACAAGCTGTCCAGAAAACTGGACAGCTTTGGTGGAGGTGATAGGCGCCGGCCAACCAAGGGAGATAGAGCTCACCTTGATGCCAAACTTGAAGGAGATCACCGGATCACTAACCGGCAGCAGCTCGACACCGGCGAGGGTGAAGGAAGCAGCCTTCTAGACGTCGGTTGGAGGAGCAATGGGCGGCGGTTTAGGGTTGGCGCCGAGAGCTCCCTCAATGGGGTGGGCACCAACCTTAGGGCAAGGGGTTTTGGATTAGGGCTTAATTATCCCTTAAGCCCTCTTTTATAGAGAACTAATTCTCTTAATGGTTATTGGATCATAACCATTAAGCCCGTTAACCCGCTCCATTAAGATAAGTTAAAATAAACCAAACCATGATGGTTTATTTTAAGTTAAAACGAAGCGAACCAACTTTTGGTACATTCGTTTAAAATAAACCAAACCCTTTCGTTTATTCTCCTCCATTGGATCAGAACCAAACCATTTTGGTTCATCCATTATGTCTTCATAAGACTCGGCCCATCCACGCTTCCATTGCGACTGAAACGATTTCATGCTCGCTTTATGTTTGGTCCAACCAAACCTTGTTTCTCTCGGTCTGAGAATCCCATTCTCAAGCTCGTTTTAAATCCTTCGGATTACGCTCGTTGTGCGTGTGACCAAATAGGTTCTCGGTTTATGTTGGTCGTCTATAATTAACCATTAATTATAGA
This sequence comes from Wurfbainia villosa, assembly GCA_025175895.1. Taxonomy (NCBI): domain Eukaryota; kingdom Viridiplantae; phylum Streptophyta; class Magnoliopsida; order Zingiberales; family Zingiberaceae; genus Wurfbainia; species Wurfbainia villosa. The sequence continues at coordinate 34,907,972 of CM045995.1, forward strand.
ACGATCATGAGTGGCACCTAGTAGTGCATCATGATCCCCAATTAACCGAAAAGATCAACGGTTGATCCAGAACTATTTCTGAAACCCTTCAGCAGCTCGAATGATTCGTGCCCCATTCCCTTCACTCATCTTATATCCTCTTGGTTCAGGACATGGTCTTTTGTGTCAGTCCCCACTAGGCTGACTACGTCACACCTAGCCCAAGTATCATTTCGTCGTCCTACGGATTCTAGTTACTCCACATGTATCGAAGAGTACCTTACTCTAAACATGTAATGCTTTGGCCAAAGACTTTAGTAACAATCCGACGAGAGGCCATGGGTATACATCTTCTCTCAAGGAGTGGTGAATCCTTTATAGGCTATTCAAACACCTTCGATCACTTCGACTTATACCCAATCATCTCGGGTCCACATCTCCTTAGAGATGTTTGCTTAAGATGTCAAAGCATAAGTCTCCATGATCAAGATGACATGAATACCGCAAGTCTAAGGAACATCGCACTTAAGCCACAGTAAAAACTTTATTGACATATCTATATATGCAAAGAACCGTATGAAGTCTTACGGCTGGTCACTCCAATGAACTAGTTACCATAACTAGCATTCACGATTAACTCCGGACATCACTATGTCTCCAGCTAGTGAGAATCAACTGCTTGGATACACCAAGGAGTATACCTCATGCTAGTCTTGACAGAATTGATGGTGTCCAAATCTATCGATTCATCGACTAGGGATAATTTTAATACATCACAATTACACATGTAGAGATACTCACTAGTTGTGATCCAATCACAAATTCTCTCATGCTGTGAATCGTATCGTAGACATTCAGTAAATGAGTTTAAGATCCAATCAAATACATGAAACATGTATACTCAAATAGTGAATCTTCATTTATCATATAAATGGTTCATACATAAGGCGATTGCCTTAGGACATCTCTCATATATTACTAACAACACCTAGCCCAAGTATCATTTCCTCATCCTACGGATTCTAGTTACTACACATGTATCGAAGAGTACCTTACTCTAAACATGTAATGCTTTGGCCAAAGAATTTAGTAACAATCCGACGAGAGGCCATGGGTATACATCTCCTCGCAAGGAGTGGTGAATCTTTTATAGGCTATTCAAACACCTTCGATCACTTCGACTTATACCCAATCATCCCGAGTCCACATCTCCTTGGAGATGTTTGCTTAAGATGTCAAAGCATAAGTCTCGATGATCAAGATGACTTGAATACCTCAAGTCAAAGGAATATCACACTTAAGCTACAGTAAGAACATCATTGACATATCTATATATGCAGGGAACCATATGAAGTCTTACGGCTGGTCACTTCAATGAACTAGTTACCATAACTACCATCCACGATCAACTCCGGACATCACAATGTCTCCAGCTAGTGAGAATCAGCTGCTTGGATATACCAAGGAGTACACCTCGTGCTAGTCTCGACAAAATTGATGGTGTCCAAATCCATCAATTCCTCGACTAGGGATAATTCCAATACATCACAATTACACATGTAGAGATACTCACTAGTTGTGATCCAATAACAAATTCTCTCATGCTGTGAATCATATTGTGGACATTCAGTAAATGAGTTTAAGATCCAATCAAATACATGAAACATTTATACTCAAATAGTGAATCTTCATTTATCATATAAATGGTTCATACATAAGGCGATTGCCTTAGGACATCTCTCATATATTACTAACAGACTCCCACTTGGCCTAATGCCAATCGCTACCGTATCTAATACCATAAGCACTAACATGACCCTCAAACTTACTTTGAGGTAATGCTTTAGTCAAAGGATCTGCTAAGTTCCTTTCTGTGGAAATTTTCTCGATTTGTATTTCGTTCCTACTGATGATCTCTCTGATAAGATGATAGCGGCGAAGCATGTTAGTAATATATGAGAGATGTCCTAAGGCAATCGCCTTATGTATGAACCATTTATATGATAAATGAAGATTCACTATTTGAGTATACATGTTTTATGTATTTGATTGGATCTTAAACTCATTTACTGAATGTCCACGATACGATTCACAGCATGAGAGAATTTGTGATTGGATCACAACTAGTGAGTATCTCTACATGTGTAATTGTGATGTATCGGAATTATCCCTAGTCGATGAATTGATGGATTTGGACACCATCAATTCTGTCGAGACTAGCACGAGGTATACTCCTTGGTGTATCCAAGCAGCTAATTCTCACTGGCTGGAGACATAGTGATGTCCGGAGTTAATCGTGGATGCTAGTTATGGTAACTAGTTCATTGGAATGACCAGCCGTAAGACTTCATATGGTTCTCTGCATATATAGATATGTCAATGAAGTTCTTACTTTGGCTTAAGTGCGATGTTCCTTTGACTTGCGGTATTCAAGTCATCTTGATCATGGAGACTTATGCTTTGACATCTTAAGCAAACATCTCTAAGGAGATGTGGACCCGGGATGATTGGGTATAAGTCGAAGTGATCGAAGGTGTTTGAATAGCCTATAAAGGATTCACCACTCCTTGCGAGGAGATGTATACTCATGGCCTCTCGTCGGATTGTTACTAAAGTCTTTGGCCAAAGCATTACATGTTTAGAGTAAAGTACTCTTCGATACATGTGGAGTAACTAGAACTGTGAGGATAGGAAATGATACTGGGCTAGGTGACGAGTCACTTAGTGGGGATCGACACAATAGACCATGTCCAACCAAGTGGGTATAAGATGAGTGAAGGAATGGGGCACGATTCATTCGAGCATCAAGGGTTTCATAAATAGTTCGATCAACCGTTGATCTTTTCGGTTAATTGGGGATCATGATGTACTACTAGGTGCCACTCATGATCGTTCTATAATTAATGGTTAATTAAAGACGGCCAACATAAACCGAGAACCTATTTGGTCACACGCACAACGAGTGTAATCCAAAGGATTTAAAACGAGCTTGAGAATGGGATTCTCAGACCGAGAGAAACTATGTTTGGTTGGACCAAACATAAAGCGAGCTTGAAATTGTTTCAGTCGCAATGGAAGCGTGGATAGGCAGTGTCTTATGAAGACATAATGGATGGACCAAAATGGTTTGGTTCTAATCCAATGGATGAGAATAAACCAAAGGGTTTGGTTTATATTAAACGAATGAACCAAAGGTTGGTTCGGTTCGTTTTAACTTAAAATAAACCATCATGGTTTGGTTTATTTTAACTTATCCTAATGGAGCGGGTTAACGGGCTTTATGGATATGATCCATTAACCATTAAGAGAATTAGTTCTCTATAAAAGAGGGCTTATGGGATTGTTAAACCCTAATCATCCAAAACCCTAAACCTAGTTGCCGCCCAACATATAGTTGCCGCCCAACATATTGTTGCCGCCCAACATATTGTTGCCGCCCAGCTTGTGGTGCCGCCGTCCAGCTCCTTGCCGGCGACCAACCTTCAGCCGGTGAACCTCCGGCGACCCTCCGGCGATCTCCTTTGGGTTCGGTGATAAGGTGAGCTTCCATCTTTCCTTAGCCGGCCTCTATTCCTCCACCAAAAGCTGTCAAGTTTTTCTGAACAGCTTGTTTCTTTGTTGTGGGAGCGTCGTTTGGATGACGGTTAGTGCTCCGACAGCGGCTAACTTACCGGGGATTTGATCTCCGGTAATCCTCTGAGGTGGGGGATGAAGGATTCGTCAAACGGTTGACGAATACCTCTCCGGAGAAGCGAGTTTTGAGAACTCGTTTTAGGATCCGAATTTGGATTCGGATCGTGATCATCTCTCGATCACGTTGTCTTCAATACGAGTCTAGTAACCCATACGAAGACGAAGCTCGTGACTTAGCGAAGTCATCCCGAGGAGCTCGGCGTGGATACGGATAGAGACGATTCTTACGAGGATCGTTCCGGTTGATGTCGTTCCCGCTACACGTCATACGAAAGGTATAACGTAGATAAATATCTTTTATTGCAAATTTTAATTTACGGTTATGTCTACACTTGTTGTAAAATGCATGCGTGTGCTGTGTGTTGTAATAAATATAGATTTATTATTTTTAATTTCTTCCGCTGTGCTCATGTTTACGAAACATGATCGAACACACACACGCCACGGTGCCGGAAACCCAACAAAGCACATGTTTGGATCGTTGATGAGACCTCGGCTCTTTTGCCTGTGCAATTGTTCCATTGTTGTCGCAGTAGACCGGTATTGCTTCAACAATGGCCAGAATCACACCAAGTTCATAAACGAACTTCTTGATCCAAACCGCTTCCTTTGCTGCTTCCGAAGCTACAATGTATTCTGCCTCAGTGGTAGAATCCGCTGTTGGATCGAAAGTGTCGCTAGAGGGGGGGTGAATAGCGATACGATGTCGTTAAAAAACTTTTGCAATAAGTAAAAAGCAAGTAGAGAGTGCACAGCGGAAATATAAAGTAGACAAGATATTTTTACGTGGTTCACAATCTTTCGATTGCTAATCCACGGCCCTAGTGATCCTTGATCACGTACGGAGGGCAATTCACTAAAACCACTCCTCCTCGTTGGAGGTAGGAGCAACGATTACAAAAAGAAATCAAGGCAAAGGGACACTCCCCCTTTCCTTGTTACGATTAAAGCACAAAGACAATTTAAAGAAGTAGAACTTAAATAAATATACCGACAACTCTTATAAGTAGAAGATGTAGCTTTCGTTGTCGGCGGCACTTCGTCGTAGCAAATGTGAGTAGTAGTAGCGGCGTTACGACGGCGTGTTGAGAGCTCTTGAATTCTTGTGATTTGCTTGGCTTGAACATGTCTATTTATGGATATTGATCTATGAATTTAGACATAGGTAGTGTCCAAGGTGAGGTTCTTATCCCAACTCAAGGATGAGGTGTTTCCTCCAACCACCTTGTGCCACCTCCAACCGCCTTGTGCGCCAACTCAAGGATGAGGTGTTTCATCCAACCACCTTGTGCCACCTCCAACCTCCTTGGGCGCCAACTTGAGGATGAGGTGTTTCATCCAACCACCTTGTGCCACCTCCAACCTCCTTGGGCGCCAACTTGAGGATGAGGTGTTTCATCCAACCACCTTGTGCCACCTCCAACCTCCTTGGGCGCCAACTTGTTGGAGCCATTCAACTTGTGCCACATCATGGGAGCCAACCATCTTGTGCCAACTCACCTTATTTTGGGCGTCCACCACAAGGAAGCTTGGTGATGGTTTGATGTCCACCTTGATGCCACATCACCCTTTGTACCAAAACACGAGTCAAGTCCAAATTCACCCCTTGAAATTCGAGCTCTTCTCGAGGTCGAACTTGACTAGCGCTGATCGTAGTCAAAGGGTTTTGACCGCAGCAAGTTAGCTTAAAATATAAAGTACGATGGTTCTAACCATCCGATCTCGACCTAGACCTTCCATTGGAGGTATTGGGTCGGATCTACGCTTAACGACTCTTGCTTCGCTTTCACACGAAGCTTACCTTGTAGCCTCGCTCCTGCCTTCACCCGAGTACCTCGGCTCCTCCTCAAGTCCTCGCAAGGTTCGACCACCTCGGTTCCCACCGGGTGTCGCAGACCTTCCGCTCAACTTTACCATTTCTGCACACTTAATTGAGCTCGTAAGATAACAAATATACCCTTAACTATTGAGCCTTTTGCCATAATCAAAATACCGGTTCGACTTTGGTGCCCACTGCACCAACAATCTCCCCTTTGATTCATGGCAAACCGACACAAAAGTTAAGGAAAAATTACATAACAAGAAGCTAGCATAATGATTAAGCATGAATGAGCTAGCATAAAGATTAAATATGAATGAGCTAGCATAATGATTAAGCATGAATGAGCTAGCATAAAGATTAAATATGAATGAGCTAGCATAAAGATTAAATATGAATGAGCTAGCATAATGATTAAATATGAATGAGCTAGCATAATGATTAAGTATGGATGAGCTAGCATAAAGATTAAGCATGAGTGAGAAATATTATTGTTTCAAGTTCTCCCCTTTGAGGTAACCTCCCCCTTGACCGAAGGTGAGTTCTTGAAAAATAATTTTTACTCCCCCTTAATAGTTGCTTAAGTAAACGGAATTACTTAATATAAAAGGTAATAATTTTGTTTACTTTCTTCCTTACTTTTGTGACTTTCTCCCCCTTTTGCCTTAACTCAAAAAGTTTGTAAATATATTTTAAGGTTTGTAAGTCCAAGCAAGTTCCCAATATAAATATATATATATTTTTTTTTTTAAATAATAATAAGCTTGAAAATATGTTCATCTAAAATGTACAACTCCGGTTGGACTTGATTGATATAGAATGATCAATAAGTCTTGAAGGAGTTGATTAATTTTAAATAATTATACTCCATGGTTCATGTCGATGCACCAATCTACATCTGAACCGTGAGTAAGGTCCTAACATCTCACGCCCGCTCACGTGGCTAAGTACACAAACACATTAGTCCTATGTGTTGTGAGATGTGTTGGCTCCTTAAATCTATAGGTATATGATTTCTAAGGTAAGACTTAGGCTAATTTCAAAAAAAGAAGCAAAAATAGAGTACATATATAGAAAAATTTAAATCCTACTCTATTACGCACATACCTAACTTTCGTCTTAATAAACTAAATTCGGCTTCGGGTAGTGGTTTGGTGAAGATGTCCGCTAGGTTTGATTTGGACTCAACATACTCTAGTTGTATAGTTCCATTAGTTACATGTTCCCTAATGAAGTGGTGTTTAACTTCTATATGTTTTGTCCTAGAATGACATATTGGATTTTTAGTTAAGTTAATTGAACTAATGTTATCTATGTAGGTTTTAATGTTGTTAAAGATTAAGCTAAAGTCTTGGAGAGTGTGCTTCATCCACAGGAGCTGAGAGACACACTCACCCATCGCAACGTATTCGGCTTCGGTGGTAGATAAGGCAACGCAATGCTGCTTCCTACTGCACCAACTTACTAGACTCGAGCCGAGGATTTGACAACAACCACTCGTGCTCTTTCTATCGAGTTTACTACCGGCATAGTCGGAGTCGAAGTAGCCGATTAGATTAAACTCGGTAGATCTAGGGTACCAAATACCTACGTTTAGCGTGCCCTTTAGATATCTAAGGATACGCTTGACTAGGGTTAGGTGAGACTCCTTGGCACAGGTTTGTAACCTTGCGCACATACTTACCGCGAATAAAATGTCGGGTCGGCTCGCGGTTAAGTATAGGAGACTTCCTATTGCGCTCCTAGAGTATTTTAGGTCAACGGGTTTTCCTTCTACATCTTCGTTTATATTAACATTAGTTGCCATAGGTGTATTGATTATTTTAGCATCTTGCATTCCAAATCGATTTATTAAGTCCTTAGTATATTTTTGTTGATGTAAATATATTCCATCTTTAGTTTGTTTAATTTGTAAACCTAAGAAGAAACTTAACTCTCCTACTAAATTCATTTCAAATTCACTTTCCATAAGTGAGATGAATTCGTTTAGCAGGATCGAGTTGGTAGTTCCAAAAATTATATCATCTACATAGATTTGGGCTATAAAGATTTCTTTTCCTACGGTTTTTACGAATAAGGTTGGGTCGACTAAACCTTGGTTGAATCCTTTGGACTTAAGATAGATCGAAGCCTTCGTACTCAAGCTCTTGGGGCTTGTTTGAGTCCATATAGGGCTTTCTTAAGTCTAAGGACATGGTCGTTTATCTAGATTTTGAATCCGGAGGTTGGTAGACGTAAACTTCTTCCTTAATGTATCCATTCAAAATGCTGACTTGACATCCATTTGAAACAATTTAAAACCTCGATGTGCAAAGATATGCTAACAACATTCGGATGGACTCTAGTCTTGCTACGGGGCTTAGGTCTCATCGTAATCTAAACCTTCGACTTGACTAAACCCTTTGCGACTAACCTAGCTTTATTTCTAACTACTTCACCTTTATCATCAAGTTTATTTCAAATACCCACCTTGTTCCAATAATTGATTTTTCTTTAGGTGGTGGTACTAATTCCCAGACTTCATTTCTAGTGAATTGAGCTAGCTCTTCTTGCATAGCAATAATCCAGTCGGGATCAAGAAGTGCTTGTTCAATAGTTTTGGGTTCGATTTTGGAAATTAACGAGATTTGACTAAGGTTTCGATATGAAGCTCTAGTTCGAACCCCTAAATTTGGATCACCTATAACTTGATTGATAGGATGATTTGTTTGAGTCTTAGTGTGACTCGGGTTAGGGTCATCTATCACTTGGTAGATAGGATGACTTGGGTGAGTTCTAGTTTGACTTGGGTTAGAGTCATCTATCACTTGGTCGATAGGATGACTTGGGTTAGGACGAGATTCAAGTTCAAGATCAGAGTCGGGTTCGTGTCCTTCGTCGAAAACTATATTAATGGTTTCTTCGACTCTAAGAGTGTCGTGATTGTATACCCTATAAGCTCTACTGGTGGTTGAGTATCCTAGAAAGGTTCCAGTAGAGGTTTTGGATTTGAATTTCCCTAGGTAATCCTTAGTGTTTAAGATATGTACCTTGCATCCAAATACCCTAAAGTACTTGATGTTCGGTATTTTATCGTGATAAATCTCGTACGAGGTCTTTTGGTGCCTCTTTACCATAAGGATCCTACACATAAGGTAGTTGGATCGGATATTGGAATTACTAAAGGGTTGTTTGTAAGTTTTTAAACCTAAATCATCTCACCAATATCTACATGATCAAAACATGTTATTCCTATGTGTTATTGTGAGATGACTTTCAATTTTACTTGATTAATTTTAATGAATTTAAATTAACCAACATTAGGTTAGATTCGGATTTAGTCTAAGCTCATCAAGTAATCTTTTCAAGAGATTAGCTTCCAGGTCGTGGCGAGGCATGAGGCCTTCTTTGATCGGAACAACGACCACTTCCTTAGACAAAGCTAATTTCAAGAAATTGATAACTCGACTTACTTGAGACTACGCCTTGGTCTAACTAGTTATTTTTGAAAAGAGGCTCCCGAGGCTCAATCTTTCGTAGGATTTTAGTTGGTTTATTTTTGAAAAGAGGCTCCCGAGGCTCAATCTTTTCGCAGGATTTTAGTTGGTTATGAGTCCTATCTAACCATTCTAAAAATAAAGGAAAAACTAAGCATGCAATTTCTAAGACTTAACAAAAATACATTTTGTATTGGCTCCTCGACCATTGAATCGAGTGGGTCTATTCACATAGTGAATTTGGTCCTTGGGAACCCAATACATGTTAGATCCTAAAGTTGAAATCAAAGTGGTCTTAGGGACCCATGCTTGGACATTTTTCTTATGTTGGTTTACTATAGACATATATGACTTATTGGTTGTATTTGAGTTAAACCCGAGTCCGCCTTGTTGTACACGGCCCTTTGTGATCCAAGTAAGAGGTCAAGTCCCTTGGATCCCAAAGTGAACCTTTCCAACGCAGTTCCTAAGGTCTTCGACTTGTGTTTTCAAAAGCGAGTTCTCAACTTCAAGCTTTTCAACTTGAGTTGAGTCCTCCTCTTGAATACGAGTAGTCGAAGAGGTTAGGAGACCTCATGTTTGAGAAGGTTAACCTCCTCAATTAGGGTCTCGACCTTGGACTCGGACTTAGCTAGTTTCTTATTTAAAAATTTAATTGCACCATACAAAGTATTAAGTAACGACCGACTTACCCTTAATGATTCTTTTGAACCGGATACGGATCCGTGGCTTGTCTTGAATGGAAGCTCATCATCGGATTCGGACTCGGACTCTTCTTCGGTTTCGGAGTCGTGCTCGGTCGGCTTGGCCATTAGAGCTTGGATATCGCTCTTCTTCCTCCGACAACTCCTCCCAAGTAGCGTTTAGCGCTTTCTTAGTCATCTTCGAACTAGATTGACTAGTTCGGATTCTATTTCGAGTCTACTTCCGATTCGGACTTCTTCTTCCTTCGGGGTGGCTTGCTTGCGGGCTTCTTCTTCTTGGAACTCCGCAACTAACGCAATACTCTTTCTCGGCCCGACCACGTTAGTTTGCTCATGTAATTCAAGTTCAAACAATTGCCTAACCTAATTTTAGAAAGGTCCTTGGAGACCTTGTAGGCATCGACCATGGATGCCCACAAGGTGGTCCTAGGAAACGAGTTAAGAGAATACCGATAAGGTCGCGATTCTCGACCTTTGTCCGATGGCATGGAGTTGGTTGACGATGTCTTGGATACGAGCATGTAGTTGAGTTGCGTCTCGCTTTTCCTGCATTTTCAAGTTATACAATTTATTTAAAAGTAAATCTCTTTTACATACCTTCGTGTCGTCGGTGCCTTCGTGTAGTTCCACTAGCTTGGTCCATAAGTCCTTTGCACTAATGAAGGGGCCGACGCGGTTGAGCTCTTCCTTGGACAACCCACATTGCAAGAATTGAGTTGCCTTGGCATCGGCTTCTACTTGTTTTTTCATGGAATTTGACCATTGATCGTAACCCAAAGATTCACCATCTTCATTAATAGGAAGTGGGAAACCGGTTTGGATTACGATCCACATCTCGATTTGGGTTTTAAGAAAGCATTCCATCCGACCCTTCCAATAACGAAAGTCATTACCGTTGTAAAACGGGGGTCGGGCGGTGCTAAACCCTTCGAGATGGGCCATTTAAAAACAAGAAGAAGAACGACGAAAAGAATCTTGCAAAACACACACGGAAAGAATATTCCAAGACTTTCGTCTTGGATTAGTAGAGGGAAGTAAAAAGATATATAAAATGTAACTTGCAAAAAGAAATAAACAATCAAATGCGAATGTCGCTGAAGTTCCGAGGACAACCTTACTCGGATCTAACCCAAGGACAACCTTATCCGGATCCTAAAGCCTCTAATGCAATTCTATATGTAGGAGAAGATAAGCAAGTGAAATAATTATACGAAAACAGAAATAAATAAATAAAAATCTGTAAAAAAGAAAAACAAAGCTAGATTGGTGGTTTCACGAATCTTAGCGCCCGACTCGATACCAATTGTTGGATCGAAAGTGTCGCTAGAGGGGGTGAATAGCGATACGATGTCGTTAAAAACTTTTGCAATAAGTAAAAAGCAAGTAGAGAGTGCACAATGAAATATAAAGTAGACAAGATATTTTTACGTGGTTCACAATCTTTCGATTGCTAATCCACGGCCCTAGTGATCCTTGATCACGTACGGAGGGCAATTCACTAAAACCACTCCTCCTCGTTGGAGGTAGGAGCAACGATTACAAAAAGAAATCAAGGCAAAGGGACACTCCCCCTTTCCTTGTTACGATTAAAGCACAAAGACAATTTAAAGAAGTAGAACTTAAATAAATATACCGACAACTCTTATAAGTATAAGATGTAGCTTTCGTTGTCGGCGGCACTTCGTCGTAGCAAATGTGAGTAGTAGTAGCGGCGTTACGACGGCGTGTTGAGAGCTCTTGAATTCTTGTGATTTGCTTGGCTTGAACATGTCTATTTATGGATATTGATCTATGAATTTAGACATAGGTAGTGTCCAAGGTGAGGTTCTTATCCCAACTCAAGGATGAGGTGTTTCATCCAACCACCTTGTGCCACCTCCAACCTTCTTGTGCGCCAACTCAAGGATGAGGTGTTTCATCCAACCACCTTGTGCCACCTCCAACCTCCTTGGGCGCCAACTTGAGGATGAGGTGTTTCATCCAACCACCTTGTGCCACCTCCAACCTCCTTGGGCGCCAACTCAAGGATGAGGTGTTTCATCCAACCACCTTGTGCCACCTCCAACCTCCTTGGGCGCCAACTTGAGGATGAGGTGTTTCATCCAACCACCTTGTGCCACCTCCAACCTCCTTGGGCGTCCACCACAAGGAAGCTTGGTGATGGTTTGGATGTCCACCTTGATGCCACATCACCCTTTGTACCAAAACACGAGTCAAGTCCAAATTCACCCCCTTGAAATTCGGGAACTTGACTAGCAGTTGACTGTAGTCAAAGGGTTTTGGACTGCAGTACAAGTTAGCTTAAAATATAAAGTACGATGGTTCTAACCATCTGATCTCGACCTAGACCTTCCATTGGAGGTATTGGGTCGGATCTACGCTTAACGACCTTGCTTCGCTTTCACACGAGCTTACCTTGTAGCCTCGCTTCCGGTCTTCACTCGAGTACCTCGGCTTCCTCCGAAGTCCCTCTGGCGTTGCCCGACCACCTCGGTTCCCACCGGGTGTCGCAGACCTTCCGCTCAACTTTAGCATTTCTGCACACTTAATTGAGCTCGTAAGATAACAAATATACCCTTAACTATTGAGCCTTTTGCCATAATCAAAATACCGGTTCGACTTTGGTGCCCACTGCACCAACATCCGCTACAATGTCTTGTTTGGAACTTTTCCAAGTCACTGCGCCCCCATTCAAGGTGAACACGTATCCAGACTGAGGCATGGAATCATCCTTGTCTGTCTAGAAGCTGGCATCCGTATACCCGCGTATCACCATGTCCCCTTCTCCATATATTAGGAACACATCCTTAGTTCTTCTTAAGTTCTTAAGGATCGTCTTAACAGCCACCCAATGATCCATTCCTAGATCAGACTGGTATCTACTCGTGACACTCAAAGCATATGATACATCGGGCCTCGTACATAACATAGCATACATGATAGATCCTATTGCGGATGCATAGGGAATCTTACTCATACAAATCCTCTCGTCTTCTGTGCGCGGACACATAGACTTCGAAAGGTGTACCCCATGCCTGATGGGTAGGAAACCTTTCTTGGATTCCGACATGCTAAACCTCTTTAGCACTCGGTCTATATATGTAGACTGTGAAAGACCAAGCAACCGTTTCGATCTATCTCTATAGATCTTAATCCCGAGGATGTAGGTTGCTTCTCCCAGGTCTTTCATGGAAAATGTCTTGGATAACCAAACCTTAACTGACTGTAAGATTGAAACATCGTTTCCTATAAGTAATATGTCATCGACATACAATACTAGGAACACGACTGCACTCCCACTAACCTTCTTGTACACACAAGGTTCGTCTGGATTTTGTGAGAAATCAAACTTTTTGATCGTCTCATCAAAACGGATATTCCAGCTCCTGGATGCTTGCTTCAATCCATATATGGACCGTCGCAATTTGCATACCTTAGTTTTTTCAACCGATGTGAAACCCTCAGGCTGTATCATATACACATCCTTGAGCAGGTTTCCATTAAGGAAAGCTATTTTTACATCCATCTGTCATATCTCATAATCATAATGAGCCGCTATGGCCAGGAGCATCCGAATGGATTTAAGTATAGCTACAGGCGAATAGGTTTCGTCATAATCAACACCTTGTTTTTGACGATATCCTTTCGCCACAAATCTAGCCTTATAGGTAATCACATTACCATCCATGTCAGTTTTCTTCTTGAAAACCCACTTGCACCCTATAGCCTTTATGCCTTCAGGTGGGTCAACCAAGTTCCAAACTTGGTTTTCATACATGGAATCCATTTCCGACTTCATGGCTTCAAGCCACTTATCCCTTTCTTAACTTGTCAGCACTTCTTCATAACTGGTAGGCTCCTCATCATCAATGAGTAACACGTCGTTCGATTCACTTACGAGAAATTCATATCTCTCAAGAATATTACGTGTTCTACCAGATCTACGGAGATGTGGTGTTACAATAGGTCCAGTCGATTGCTCATCACTATGAGTTGTCGGCTGTTGTGCTTCACCAGGTATCTCATCAATGTCTATTTGAGTCTCTCATGCCTCCTCAAGCTCGATGACACTCCCATTGTTTTCTTGCAAGAGAAACTCTTTCTCTAGAAACATAGCATGTCTTGAAACAAACACCTTTGGTTCCATAGGATGATAGAATTGGTAACCCCTTGTTTCCTTAGGGTATCCAATAAATAGACATTTATCAGACTTAGCAGCCAATTTGTCTGATACAGTCCACTTCACATAAGCAGGACAACCCCATATCTTCAAGTAAGATACATGAGGTTTCTTACTATTCCATATCTCATATGGAGTAGTAGAGACTACCTTGGTTGGCATTCTGTTTAACAAGTAAACAGTTGTCTGAAGTGCATAGCCCCAAAAGGACTTGGGAAGATTCGCATGATTCATCATTGACCTGACCATGTCCAACAAGGTCCGATTATGCCTCTCAGATACACCATTATGCTGTGGTGTATATGGCGGAGTCCATTGAGACAATATACCATTGTCTCTTAGATAATCAAGAAACTCTTGACTCAAGTATTCACCACCTCGATCTCATCGAAGTATTTTAATACTCTTGTCATGTTGTTTCTCTACTTCATTTCTGAATTCTTTGAACCTTTCAAAGTCTTCAGACTTGTGTTTCATCAAGAACACATACCCAAACCATGAGTGATCATCGGTGAAGGTAATGAACTAGATATAGCCTCCTAAAGCTTGAGTTGACATAGGTCCACATACATCAGTATGTACTAGACCTAGTAACTCTCCCACTCGTTCACCTTTTCCAGTAAAAGGTAACTTAGTCATCTTGCCTTTTAAGCATGATTCACATGTATCATATGAATCTAATTCAAACGATTCCAGAATTCCACATCGGTGTAATTCGGACATGCGTTTCTTGCTTACATGGCCAAGACGACAATGCCACATATAGGAGTCTAATTGATTACCCTTTCGAGCACGCGTGTTACTCGCTTCGATATTGAAAATGTCACTGGATACGTCCAACGTATAAATGCCATTACTCAAAGTTCCAGTTCCATAAAGTACGTCATTCAAAGTTATATAACAACAATTGTTACTAAATGTCAAATGGAAACCATTTCTATTTAAACAAGAAATAGAAACAATGTTCTTTATTAGAGAAGGAACATAATAGCAATTGTCCAGTTCCAAGACTAGTCCACTAGGGAGCTTCAGCAAATAAGTTCCAATGGCGACTGCAGCAACCTTTGCTCCATTGCCAACTTGCAAATTTGACTCCCCTCTGACGAGTCTTCTTCTATTCCTTAGCCCCTGTATGTCATTACATATATGTGAGCCACACCCAGTATCCAATACCTAAGTGTATAAGGAAATAGAATGACAATCAATAACGAAGATACCTGAAGAGGATGGGGCATCGGATGTCTTCTTCTTCTTCATGGACTCAAGATAAATCTTGCAGTTTCTTCGCCAGTGGCCTTCCTTGCCACAATGATGGCAAGTGCCCTTTTGTGTTGGTTCTGCCTTCTTTGCCTTCTTGTTCTTCCCTTTCTTCTGTTCTTTTACCTTCCGCTTAGAACCTTTCTTTGAGGAATCAACTAACAGAACCGCCTTCTCCTCATGCTTCACAGAAGGCTCCACAGTCTTCAGCATATTGAGGAGCTCAGGAATAGTGGATTCCAATTTGTTCATCCGATAGTTCATCACAAATTGTGAGAAACTCTTGGGCAAACAATGCAGAATTAAGTCAATACTTAATTCATGATCCATCACAAACCCAAGGGTGGCTAGCCGCTCGATGTACCCATTAATCTTTAGCACAAACTGTACTACAGACGAACCTTCTTGCATCTTCGTGGTGAATAGCAGCCTAGAGACCTCGAACCTTTCGGATCTCGCTTGCTCATCGAACAACTCATGAAGATGGAAGACCATAGTATTAGCATACATATGCTCATGCTGCTTTTGCAGCTCATGTACCATCGCCGCTAGCATGATGCAACTCGCCAGCTCAGAATCTGCCACATGCTTCTGATAGACCAACATTTGGTCTGGAGTTGCATCGTCCTTAGGACGGTTGGGAAGACGCTCTCAAGGACATATGCTAGATTTTCTGCCTTGAGAACAATTCTCAGGTTTCTAAGCCAGTCCAGGAAGTTAGGCCCAGTCAGTTTGTTTGAATCCAAAATAGTGCACAAATTCAAAGACGTCATGATCAATTTATTGACCTAGAAATACAAAACGAGCATATATGAGAAAATGATTTTAAAAATGCATCAATATACATTTATAAATCCCATTCATTTTTTTTCGAATTTCAAAAACCCCAAAATCACTTCGGGAGATCATAGGTTCATCTCCGAATGGGCTGATATCCATCATAGATATGAATAACCTTGGAGAGAGTCCAACAAGACATTCATAACTACGACGGTAGGTATCAACTATACCGATTACATATCACGTATATGCAACTATCACAATGTGCTATCAACTAATTGAATGTTCACACATACATCGGGTTGTTAACACATTAACAAGTATGCATCATATGCATAGCACCCAACTTGACCTCCCTTTACATCGACCTTGGAGAGAGTTCAACAAGCCGAAACTCCAGGTTAAAGCCAACCCATTAATCGAGGAATAGTTTTAATATGGTTAGAGCGCATTCAACCAATTAGCCCGGCTTGGAGAGAGTCCAACAACCAAAGCTAACGATTGACCTCTGACTCTTACCATATTAGTATTAAACTATTCCATGGTTTGAACATGTTCGGGTTCGAGCCGGGCTTGGAGAGAGTCCAACAACCCAAACAAGAAACGGAACTCTGGTTCTAACCATATTAATGGAAGGTGTAGGCTTTAATATGGAGTAAGGGTTTTTATGTCTCATCCTCTTTGCATGCAAATAACTATTATCTACATGGCATGGCATACATGACATACATCTACATGTCACGACACACATGGCATAATGATATGCATCTAATGCAATTACATGACATACAATTATGTCATGTAAATAATTCTTTATATGTCATAACTATTTATGGAAATAAAATATGTTTAAGATTTGATTCTCTAAATCAAATCATGATTAAATTAGGAAACAAATTTCCATATATAGTCACATATTTTATTTGTGGAAATAGTTGATTAAGAAAAGTCATTTTAGGAAACCAATTTCCTAAATCATCAAAGCTACTTATGGAAATAAAATATTTTAAGATTTTATTTCCCAAATCAAATCAAGATTAAATTAGGAAACAAATTTCCAAAATCTAATCAAATATTTTATTTATCGAAAATATCAATTTCCATAAATACTTCAAACTTTCCAAAAGTGGAAGATTTCCATAAATACTTCTAGACTTTCCAAAATTGAAAAATTTCCATAAATACTTCTAACCTTCCAAAAGTAGAAAATTTCCAGAAATATCATTATGACTATCGCAAAACAATTTTATGATTATGTTAAAACACAACCTGGGCTCTGATACCACTGTTGGGTTTCCGGCACCGCGGCGAGTGTGTGTTCGAACATGTTTCGCAAACATGTGCACAACGGAAGAAATAAAAATAATAAATCTATATTTATTACAACACACACATCACACGCATGCATAGTACAACATGTGTAGACATAACCATAAATTTAAATTTGCAATAAAAGGAAATTTAACTACGTATACCTTTCGTATCACGTGTAGCGGGAACGGCATCAACCGGAACGATCCTCGCTAGAATCGTCTCTATCCGTATCCACACCAAGTATCCACGGGATGACTTCGCTAAGTCACGAGCCTCGTCTTCGTACGGGTTACTAGCCTCGTGTTGAAGACGATGTGATCGAGAGATGATCACGATCCGAATCCAAATTCGGATCCAAAAACGAGTCCTCAAAACTCGCTTCTCCGGAGAGGTATTCGTCAACTGTTTGACGAATCCTTCATCCTCCACCTCAGAGGATTACCGGAGATTGAATCCCCGGTAAGTAAGGCGCTGTCGGAGCTCCAAATGTTGTCCAAATGACGCTCCGACGAGAAGAAAACAAGTTGTCCAGAAAACTGGACAGCTTTGGTGGAGGAGTAAGGGCCGGCCAAAAGAAAGGTGGAAGCTCACCTTATTACCGAACCCAAGGAAGATCACCGGAGCACCAACTGGCAGCATCTCGACGCCGGTGAGGGGGAAGGAAGGCTCCTTCTGGCGCCAGTTGGAAGAGGTGGGGTGGCGGCACAAGGGTTGGCGCCGACTCCTTCAATGGGGTGGGCGGCAACTCTTGCTAGGATTTTTGGATTAGGGCTTAACAACACCTTAAGCCCTCTTTTATAGAGAACTAATTCTCTTAATAGTTATTGGATCATAACCATAAGGCCCGTTAACCCGCTCAATTAATATAAGTTAAAATAAACCAAACCATGATCGTTTATTTTAAGTTAAAATGAACCGAACCAACTTTTGGTTCATTCGTTTAAAATAAACCAAACACTTTGGTTTATTCTCCTCCATTGGATTAGAACCAAACCATTTCGGTTCATCCATTATGTCTTCATAAGACACGGCCCATCCACGCTTCCAATGTGACTGAAACGATTTCATGCTCGCTTCTTATTTGGTCCAACCAAACCTTGTTTCTCTCGGTCTGAGAATCTCATTCTCAAGCTCGTTTTAAATCCTTCGGATTACGCTCGTTGTGCGTGTGACCAAATAGGTTCTCAGTTTATGTTGGTCATCTATAATTAACCATTAATTATAGAACGATCATGAGTGGCACCTAGTAGTACATCATGATCCCCAATTAACCGAAAAGATCAACGGTTGATCCAGAACTATTTCTGAAAACCCTTCAGCAACTCGAATGAATCGTGCCCCATTCCCTTCACTCATCTTATACCCACTTGGTTCAGGACATGGTCTATAGTGTCAGTGTAGGGATTTCTATATGCCAAATAGCATATGCGCAACGGAAAAATTAGGATCCCTTCCTAGTGATCCTTGCGAAAGAAAACCTCGTACAAAATTAATTTCTCTAAAACCAAACCTATCTTATAGGAGAGGATTACCTTTGTTGCGTGCCCTTATTAATCCCGCTTTTCCTTTTGGTTTGTTGGATCTTTAGCACGTTCAAATGTCCGTGCCTCTATACGTATCCACACGAGCAAGCTCTTGTCTCACAAAAGAAAAACTAGAAGGGATCTCCTTTACTTCTTGCTAGAGAAGTCCCTAAAGGAGAGGAAGCTAGGGAAAAAGAGAAGGGAAGAAGAAGACTACTCTTCTTGCTAGCCTACACTCACAAAACCACACAACCAAAGCTTCCACCAAGCTCTCAAGCTCTCAAGCTCTCACACAACCACAATCTATCTATGGCCGGCCACTTCATGGAGTCTTTTATAGGGTTGGAAAAACCCTTTCACCTCCACACATTCAATGCAATCCATTGCATTGAGACACAATCCAAAAAGGAGTTGGCTTCCTTGTTTGGCCGGCCACTTAAGGAGACAAAAACCACTTTGTCTCCTTCCACCTCATCTAGCTTAGGTGGATGCTTAGGTGGCATGCTTATGTGGCATTCTTATGTGGCATTCATGCATGTTGAATTAATCTTATTAATTCAATTAAGCTTATGTTATCATATTGAATTAATCTCATTAAATCAATAAGGTAACATATTGAATTAATCTCATTAAATCAATTAGCTAAAATTCTCATTAAGCTTAAAGTCCAAAAACCATTTTGTACTTAAGCTTATTCCCAAATTATTCTAGTCAAACTAGAATACTCTAATTCCTCTAATTATCATGCTCTTTGTGTGTGACCCTATAGGCTCTCATAACGTTGGCAGTGGATCTAAACTCTTTTAGATACACAAGCAATGAGCGGCATCTAGCAATACATCATTGCTACCCAAGTTATGAGATAAGTCAAGATCCGACTAACCTTTCCGTGACTACTATAATGTATGACCGTGTCCTTCTATCCTTGATATCAGATTGACCAATGAGGCATAGACCGTGTCATCCTCGATCAATCTATGTGTTTCTTGATCCCTGAGTAAACTAACTCAAACAAATGAGCTCAATATCTCATATTGACTCATTTGAGCATGGCTATGCGTTTTAGTAGTTCTACTCAATCAAGGGGCCCACCGATATCACTCTCGTCATATGAGAGGGATAGATCCCATCTATATCACTCACATCCCTCCGCATAATTTGTTATATACCCAGTAATCGCCTTTATGGTCCACCCTGTTACGGGTGACGTTTGACGATACCAAAGTACATAATTCCTTATGTAGGAACCAGTAGTGACTTGTGTTCGAGGACTATTCATACCAATAGTCACATGAGAAAGTTTATGACACTCATATAACGATCCATGAAACTTTCTCATGGCGGTCATTCAAAGATATATTCTCTAATATATACCCATGTGTCAACTTGATATCATATATCCATGACTTGTGAGATCAAGTCATCAATCGACCTACATGCTAGTCTTTATGTATTAATATTGCCCTTGCATATTAATACTTGACTAGGAACATTTAGGAAAGTGTTCTCTACAGCCTCTCATAATCAATTCTGCCAATTGATGTCCTGTAGATAAGAACCTACTTTTCTAGGGCATTATTATATTTAATTTAGCTGGCACAAGCAAGATGTAAATATAATAACCAATCCTTTTCCTTTATTGAATATGATACAAAATGTTCCCTTTTCAACCATCACATGATTGGCTCTAGGGCTATAACTAACAATCTCCCACTAGCACTAGTAACAATCACTATGATATCTAATACCTAGTGACCTAGTGTGACCATCATGCTTCCTCTGTGCCAAAGCCTTGGTCAATGGATCTGCGATGTTAGCTTCTGTCGGTACTCAGCATATCCTCACATCTCCTCTATCGATGATCTCTCGAATGAGATGGAAGCGCCGCAGTATGTGTTTGGTCCGCTGATGTGATCGAGGTTCCTTAGCCTGTGCAATAGCCCCATTGTTGTCACAATAGAGGTCTATTGGATCTGTAATGCTAGGAACTACCCCAAGTTCACTGATGAACTTGCGGAGCCAAACAACCTCCTTTGCTGCATCAGACGCAACAATATACTCGGCTTCTATTGTAGAATCAGCAACTGTGTCCTGCTTTGAACTCTTCCAGCTCACAGCTCCACCATTCAGGCAAAACACGTACCCCGATTGCGATCTATAGTCATCCTTGTCTGTTTGGAAGCTTGCATCACTGTAACCCTTTACAGCTAGCTCCTCATTGCCTCCAAATATCAGGAAATATTCTTTCGTTCTTCGTAAGTATTTAAGAATATTTTTGGCTGCTATCCAGTGACTTTCACCTGGATCCGACTGGTATCTACTCGTCATGCTCAAAGCATACGAGACGTCAGGACGAGTACAAAGCATGGCGTACATGATAGACCCTATGGCAGATGCATAAGGAATCTTATCCATGCGATCTCTCTCCTCCTTAGAAGAGGGACATTGAGTCTTCGAAAGACTCACACCATGTGATAAAGGCAGAAATCCTTTCTTGGAATTTTGCATAGCAAAACGATCTAGCACTTTATCAATGTATGTACTCTGACTTAGGCCAAGTAATCTTTTAGATCTATCTCTATAGATCTTGATGCCTAAAATATAGGCAGCTTCACCTAAGTCTTTCATCGAGAAACAATTCCCAACTACATCTTCACAGATCGGAGTGAGGGAATATCATTTCCGGCGAGAAGTATGTCATCTACATACAAGACAAGAAATACAACTGTGTTCTACTATTTCTCTTGTAGACACAAGGTTCATCTTCATTCTTGATGAAACCAAACTCCTTGATTGCATCATCGAATCAAGATTCCAAACTTCGAGAGGCTTGCTTTAGTCCATAAATGGACCTTTGCAGTATGCATACCTTACCAGGATGCTTTGGATCTTCAAAACCCTCAGGGTGTGTCATGTACACATCCTCGAGTAGCTTTCCATTCAGAAAAGCGGTTTTGACATCCATCTGCCAGATCTCATAATCGTGGTAGGCTGCAATAGCAAGTATGATCCGAATGGATTTAAGCATCGCAACTGGTGAAAAGGTTTCATCATAGTCAATACCATGAATTTGTTTGAATCCTTTAGCCACCAATCTACCTTTATAGGTATGCTTATTACCATCCATGTCGCTTTACTTTAAAGACCCACTTACACCCAATGGGTTTTACCCTTCGTGGATCAACCAAGGTCCATACTTGGTTAGTGTACATGGATTCCATTTCGGATCTCATGGCCTCTAGCCATTTCTCGGAATCTGGGCTCATCATAGCTTCTTGATAGGATGTAGGCTCGTCAAGATCGACAAGCAATACCTCACCGTTGTCAGTCAAGAGAAAAGAATATCTCTCGGGTTGACGACGGATTCTATCAGATCTACGAAGATTTTGGTCTACTTGAACAGGTGTCTGCTCCACAACTCTTTGGGCAACACTTTCCTCATCCACAACACTTTGTGGTTCCTGTTCATTTTCCATCGAAGCCTTAGTGTTATCGTCATCTTGAACTTCTTCAAGATGAATTTTACTCCCACTAGTTTTTCTAGAAATAAATTCTCTTTCTAGAAAGACAAAGATTTCCGCAACAAACACCTTGCCAAGTGTGGGATTGTAAAAGTAATATCCCTTAGTTTCCTTGGGATATCCTACAAAATAACACTTATCTGATTTGGGTCCTAGTTTATCTGAGACTTGACGTCTTACATAAGCTTCACAACCCCAAATCTTTATAAAAGATATTTTGGGACTCTTCCCAGTCCATATCGTATATGGTGTCTTTTCTACGGCTTTGATGGATCGCGATTAAGTGTGAAAGCTACCGTCTCTAGAGCTAGTCCCCAAAAGGAAGTAGGTAGATCAGTCTGGCTCATCATTGATCGTACCATATCTAATAGAGTACGATTTCTCCTCTCAGATACACCATTCCATTGTGGTGTTCCAGGTGGAGTGAGTTGGGATATTATCCCACACTCAGCCAGGTGATCACGAAACTCTTGACTAAGGTATTCACCACCTCGATCTGATCGAAGTAGCTTAATACGCTTACCAAGTTGGTTTTGTACTTCATTCTTGAATGCTTTCAACTTTTCAAAGGATTCTAACTTATGTCTCATCAAATATAAGTAGCCAAATCTACTCATATCATCAGTGAAAGTGATAAAGTATTTATAGCCTCCTCTGGCTTCGATATTGAAAGGGCCACATACATCAGTATGTATGAGTCCTAACAAGTCCGTCGCTCTCTCGCCATGTCCACTAAATGGAGTTTTAGTCATCTTTCCTAAAAGACAAGATTCGCATACCTCATATGATTCAAAATCAAATGAGTCCAATAATCCATCTTTATGGAGTTGGGATATGCGTTTTTCATTTATGTGACCTAGGCGACAGTGCCAGAGATAGGTTTGGTTCAAATCATTCGATTTGAACCGTTTGGTATTTACGTTATATATTGGGTTTTCTAAATCTAGAACATAGAGACCATTCATAAGTGGTGCATTACAATAGAACATTTCATTCAAATAAATGGAACAACATTTGTCCTTTATTATAAAAGAAAAGTTTTTCTTGTCTAAACAAGATACAGAAATTATGTTCTTTGTCAATGCAGGTACATATAAGCACTCCTCTAGTTCTAAGATAAGCCCAGTGGGCAAAGACAAAGAATATGTTCCTACATACAAGAACTTTTGCGCCATTGCCTACTCAGAGGTCCACTTCGCCTTTTGCCATTAGTCTACTATTTCACCCACGCACATTAGTACAAATGTGAGATGCACATCCCAGATCTAATACCCATGTAGAAGAAATAGATAGATTAACTTCTATAACGTGTATACCGGAGGCGTAAGTCCCACTTCTTTTATTCTTTACTTCCTCAACCTAAAGGTCCCCTCACCGCAATGGAAACGCCCCTTCCTTAGGTACTTTACCTTTACCCTTTGAAGTGGATGAATTGGCCTTGCCTTTGGCTTGGTCTTACCCTTGCCTTTGCGCTTACCTTTGCCCTTCTTGACCATTAGTACAAGCATTAACTTTCTTTTTGAGATTCGGTTCAGCAGTTCTTAACATGCTGAGAATCTCAGGCAAAGGTTTATCAATTTCATTCATGTTATAATTCATGACGAATTGATTATATGCTTCCGGCAACGATTGCAGGATAACATCGGTTGCCAATTCTTGGCTCAGTGGAAAACCTAGTCTTTCAAGGTTCTCAACGTACCCAATCATTTTAAGTACGTGAGTTCCTACAGGTGTTCCTTCTTGCATCTTGCATGCAAAAAGAGCCTTAGACACTTCAAAACGCTCGTGCCTGGCTTGTCCTTGATATAGTTGTTTCAAATGCTCAACCATATCATAGGCATCCATGTTCTCATGTTGCTTCTGAAGCTCAGAGTTCATGGTTGCAAGCATAAGGCATGACACATCTAATGCGTCATCTTGATGCTTCTTATAAGCATCTTTTTCAGCACGAGTGGCCGCAGGGGCAGGTATTTCAGGGGTAGACTGCTCTAGGACATACAGTTTGCGTTCTTGCTTGAGGATAATCCTCAAGTTCCTATACCAGTCAAGAAAGTTCGCTCCATTGAGCTTGTCCTTCTCAAGGACAGATCGCAAGTTGAGGGGGTGTGTCGTGTTAGATGACATGGTGATCTACAACAATAAAATGCAAAATTAAGTATCATACCTAAGTCATTTAATTAGGCCTTTAATTAAATGAGGCTCCCACTAAATTCTCATAGCTTTGATATGAGCTAATCATTGATGTAGGCAAACACTTTTCGCTTACATCATTAGCTACTATTTAGCTATAAATTTATATGGGATAAAGATCCACATCATAATTCGTCTTGAGTTAGCTTTGGCTAATCGCCCAAGACGTAGTATGATTAGGTAGGCAATCTTTTGCCAATTACATCTGATGTAACTCTTTAATAGCTTTGGTTAAGTTTAGATTAGTTTAGTGTTTATTCCTAAACCAGCTTCCAGGCTGTGGCGAGGCACAGGGGCCTTCTTGGATATCGGAGCAACGACCACTTCTAAGACAAAGCTGATGTTCGGAAATCACATAAAACTAATTTTAAAACTTATGCTCAAAGCTAATATATGCCTCTACTTTCTTAACTAATTATGAAAAACTTAATTAAGTCTTAACCAAGTTTGATAGCGGGACATCACGATTGTCCACTCGCACTCTTCCAAGATAAAATGCATTGCTTTGCTTTGGCAAACCCAATAACAAATGATCGAGGAAGTAGTGAGTACCAAACTTTGGTAGGCATATCGTATTTGACTTATTAAGATATAAACTTAAAAATGCATCACATACATATTAGCATACATCACATATAAGCTAAATTAACATGCATCACATACAAGTTAAACTAAGTGTGTCATGGTTATGGACCTTATTCTACAATCTTCTCAAGCCAATGAGAAGATTGATTGGTCAACCTAGGGATAGCATCTTCTCCCAAGTGCTTCCTTTTGGTTGTCTTGTGTTGTTGACTTCCTCCTTGTAACATTATCTTCCAATGGACCCTCCATCTTTGTTGTATATTACAAAAGGAGAAATACTCGAGTTACATTCGAGTCTAAAGCTAATTTTACAACAAGAATTTTAGGAAAAAGGCACGACACGCAGGTCGTATTAAGAATTACAACACACAATCACAAACTTTTTGGGACTAGGCCATAACCATGCACCATGTCAATTTTAACTTTTAAAAGACATCGGATATTTTATTATGTTTGAAAATTTGCTAATGCAATTATCAACTCATAATAAAATTCATCCTACTTCTATATCATATATAAAATAGAGAAAAACTATTTTTATGCGATCTTTCGCAAGTGGCTCTGATACCACTGTAGGGATTATTGTTAGTGAAAGCCCTAGAGCCAATCATGTGATGATTGTTGTATGGACTTTATTGTATCATATTCCTATTTATAAAGGCATGGTTATTATATTTACTTGTATTGGTGCCAAATAACTAAATATAATAATGTCCTTGAGTAGTAGGTTCTTATCTATATCAATCGATTGGTTGAATCGATAATGAGATGATATAGAGAACACTACTCTTAATCATTCCTAGTCGAGTATTAACATTCAGGGACAATGTTAATGCATAGAGACTAGCATGTAGGTCAACAAGATGACTTGATCTCACAAGTCATGGATATGAGATATCAAGTTGACACATGGGTATGCATTGGAGAATGTATACTGAATGACCCACCATGAGAAAGTATCATGGATCGTTATATGAGTGTCATATACTTTCTCATGTGGCTATTAGTATGACTATTAGTCCTTAGACCTGAAGTCACCATGGTTCCCTACATAAGGAGTTGCATACTTTGGCTTTGTCAAACGTCACCCGTAAATGGGTGGACTATAAAGGCGATTACTGGGTATGTAACGAATTATGCGGAGGGATGTGAGTGATGTAGATGGGATCTATCCCTCCTATATGATGGGGGTGACATCGATATTCTTGATAGAGTGAGACCACAAAGTGCATGGCCATGCCCAAATGAGTCAATATGAGATATTGAGCTCATTTGTTTAGAGTGAGTCTACTTGGAGTTCAAGATTTAGATTGTACCGAGGATGACATGGTCTATGCCTCGATTGGTCAATCTAGATGTCAAGGATAGAGGGACATTGTCACATATTGTGAGAGTCACAATTAGTAGTCACAAAGGTGATGTTGGAGCTCAACATTCTTGTAACTTGGGTAGCAATTATGTGTTGCTAGATACCGCTCATTGCTTATGTTCCTAAATCGGTTTAGGGACATTGCCAACGTTACAAGAACCTATAGGGTCACACACATAAGAGAAATTAGATGGAGATTAGGTTCATATGATGAACCATGAGGATTAGGTTCATGGGATGAACCAAATTGGATTAAGAGTAATCCAAAATAGACTAATTGAGTTAGACTCAAGTTGATTCAAGTGTTGAATGAGTCTAATTGAGATTTGATTCATCAAATCAATTTAAATTAATGAATAGAGATTCATTAAATTAAATTGACTTGAGTCAAGTGGTTAGATTTGATCAACCATGGGAGATTAGAGGTCAAGTTTGACTTGACTTGAGAGGGAAGATGAAAGGTCAAGTTTGACTTGACCAAATGCCATGTCATGATGATGACTAGGCATGGCCGGCCAATGATGGTGCTCCACATCATCATTGACTTGGTCAATTGGTGCCACATCATGAGGGAGACCAAGGGTCATGGGAGTTACATGCATGCATGTAACCCCCCCTCCATGAAGTGGCCGGCCACTTAGGGGTTATGGGTGGTGAATTCATTTGATGAGTTACTCTCATTACTTCATCTTCAACCTTGGAACCTTTCCTCTCAAGCTCTCCCTCTCCCATCCCTCTCTTTGGCCGAAATTCCTAAGGGAGTGCTAGCACACTCTAAGGCATTTCTCTCCACCTATTGCTTGTGTGGATACCATAGAAGAGTGTGCACTTGACACTCTCGAGTTCCGGCGATCTTTTGGACGAGCGGGATAAGCGAAGGGCGTCGCTACGAGGGTAACGTTATAACCTCTTAGATCTAAGGTAGATCTAGGATTTCTATAAGCACATACATGTAATTATAATTTTATACTTTGCACGGATCCGTGGCCGGGGCTTCCGAGGTTTCCGCAACGCAAAAAGCGGTTTTTGCGGCTCGGAAAAACCCAACAGTGGTATCAGAGCCACGTGCGAAGCATGTATGTGTTTCATTTTTGTAGTTTTTATATTAGATATAAAAATTACAGATTTATATGTTTCTGTAAATTTTCTTATTTTATAGAATTTTTGGGTATTTTTCTCGTAGAGTCGAAGCAACGAGTGTTGGGACACTCGTAGGCTTCAACCGTCGAGAAAAACTCTCCGAATCGGCGAGTTCTCGCTTTAGGTTTTTGGGATAGCGACTTAAGTCGCTGTAAGATCATTGTAGAGACACTCGCAAAGTTTATTTTGCGAGTAGGGGCGCTGCCCCTATCCCCGAAAGGGGCCATGTCCCGCGATCGCGCCCGGAAACCGCTTAGCGGGACCGTTTCGGAGGGGTGACTCATAAATTCAAAATAAATTAGGAAAAATTATAGAAATTTTCTGTAAAAATACATAATTTAGAATTATGTATAATTCTGTGATTGTCATGGCCCAATAACCCAATTGGATTGGATTATGTGTGTTGTAATTCATAATACGGCATGCGTGCCGTTTTGTGGTTGTAAAGTGTTGTAAAGTGTTTGCGACCTGCGCGTCGCACCTATTCTTTTAATATTCTAGTTGTAAATAGTTTTAGACTCGAATGTAACTCGAGTTTCGTATTTGTAATGTACAAAAATGGAGCGGTGGAAAGTCCACTTGAAGACGAGCTTACGAGAAGGGTGACGACGACACATGGCGGTCAAAGGAAGCGCTTGGAGAAGCCGCTAGCCTTAGGTTGACCGTCCAATCTTCTCATTGGCTTGAGAAGATCGTAGTAGGGCCATGACTATATCACATTTAATGATATATATATATGTTGATATATATATATGTATATTTAATTGATTTTGCTTTTATGTATGTGATGCATGCTAGTAGAAAAATGTTTGTATGTATATGATGTATGCTAGGTTAATTTTCTTGTATGTATATGATGCATGCTAGAATAATTAATGTATGTATATGATGCATGCTAATATAGGATAATAAAGACCTAAATGCGTATAAGATACACATTACGATTAGATTAGATCATAATCGAATCAACTCGAAAATGCCTACCGAGCCTTGATACCCATCACTACCTCGATCATTTGTTGTTGTTGAATCTGCCAAAGCAGAGCAACGCATATTATCTTGGTAGGGTGCAGAGGGACAATCTTGGTCCCGCCTATCATGACTCGGGTTAGAGTAAGCTCAATTAGATTGAGCAAAATTAGTTAACTCAATTGGATCGAGTAGAACTATAGGCATATTCCAATCGTTGGAAAGATAGGTTAAGATCGCATTTACACTAAATCTTGGGCGATTTAGCCAAAGCTAACTCAAGGTCTTTTGTAAATGTGGGTCTTGATCCTATAAACAAGAGTTGCATAGAGATGTAATCGGTAATGTGTTACCCACCGATCGTACTAAGTCTTGGGCGATTCAGCCAAAGCTAACTCAAGGCTTAGTATGATGTGGATCTTGTCCCGCAAGAATTATAGCTAGTTTGTATGAATCTAGTAATGTGGTTTGACCACATCCATAACTCGATTCTACAAATTCCTATAATTCAGTGGGAGCATCATTTGATTAAAGGCCTAATTAAATGATAAAAGGAATATGATATTAATTTTCTGCATTGTATGTTGTAGATAACTATGTCGACAAACACGAACACTCTCTCTGCGATCTCTTGAGAACCGTTCCAGTTACGTATTGCTTCATTTCCTAGGCAGTACGAGACACGAGGGTGTTCTCACCCAAGAAAGAAGTTATGCGTCTGGGCGCCCATTCGGAGGCACCTCACGCCCTTTCGCGAGCTGACAAAGATGCTTACAAGAAGCATCAAGATGATGCATTAGATGTGTCATGTCTAATGCTCGCGACCATGAACTCTGAGCTTCAAAAGCAACACGAGTTCATGAATGCTTATGATATGGTTGGACATCTTCGTCAACTGTATCAAGGACAAGCTAGGCATAAGAGATATGAAGTCTCTAAGACATTATTTGGGTCCAAAATGCAAGAAGGGACTCCCGTAGGTACATATGTACTCAAGATGATTGGGTACGTAGAAAACCTACAAAGGCTGGGATTCCCACTTGGCCAAGAGCTGGCCACTGACCTAATCTTGCAATCTTTGCCACAAGCCTTCAATCAATTTGTCATGAATTATAACATGAATGAAATTGATAAGCCATTGCCTGAAATGCTCAGCATGTTGAGAACTGCAGAGCTTAACCTTAAGAAGGGTAAATCTGACACCATTTTGATGGTGCAGAAGAAGAAAGGCAAGGGCAAGCCTAAAGGTAAGGGAAAGTCCCAAGCCAAGGGCAAAGGCAAAGATCTTAAACCCAAAGGAGGGGTAGCCAAGGAAGGGGCTTGCTTCTTCTGCAAGGAAGCAGGACACTGGAAGCGTAACTGCAAGGCATACCTGGAAGATCTTAAGAAGAAGAGAAGTGAGACTTCTACTTCAGGTATAAATGTTATAGAAGTCAATCTATCTATTTCTTCATCATGGGTATTAGATACCGGATGTGCATCTCACATTTGTACCAATGTGCGAAATTTGAGAAATAGCAGGGCATTGACAAAGGCGAGGTGGACCTCTACGAGTAGGCAAGGAGCAAGGGTTGCCGCTTGTCAGAGGAACTTATGATCTATCTCTCGCCTCCGGGCTTGTACTAGAATTAGATGAATGTTGTTATGTGCCTGCCTAAAATAAGAACATCATTTCAGTTTCTTGTTTGGACAAGAAAGGTTTTTAATTTATAATAAAGAACAAATGTTGTTCAGTTTATTTAAATGATATGTTCTATTGTAGTGCACCTCTAATGAACGGACTCTACTTTCTAGACTTAGAGAGCCCTATCTATAACATAAGTACCACGAGGTTCAAGTCAAATGAGTTGAACCAAACCTATCTGTGGCAGTGTCGTTTAGGGCACATAAATGAGAGTCGCTTATCTCACTCCATAAGGATGGGTCGCTAGACTCATTTGATTTTGAATCATATGAGACATGAGTCTTGCCTTTAGGCAAGATGACCAAGACTCCCTTTAGTGGACATAGCGAAAGAGCAACAGATTTGTTAGGACTTATACATAGTGATGTATGTGGTCCTTTCAATGTTGCTGCTAGAGGTGGTTACAGGTACTTCATTACATTTACTAATGACTTCAGTAGATATGGTTATGTGTATCTTATGACACATAAATCAGAATCCTTTGAAAAGTTCAAAGAATTCAAGAATGAAGTACAAAACCATGCAAGAGTATTAAGATACTTCGATCGATCGAGGTGGTGAATACCTTAGCCATGAGTTTCGTGGACTATCTAGCCGAGTGTGGATTCTATCCCAACTCACTCCTCCCGAACACCACGGTGGAATGGTGTATCCGAAAGGAGGAATCGCACTTATCGATATGGTACGATCTATGATGAGTCACACAGATCTTCCTATATCCTTTTGGGGATATGCTCGACACAGCCTTTACCCTTAACCGTACCATCCAAGGTCGTGGTAAAGACACCATATACGATATGGACAGGAAAATCCCAAGATGTCTTTTATGAGGATTTGGGGTTGTGAGGCTTACGCTCGACGCCAAGTCTCGCATAAACCGGGACCCAAATGATAGGTGCTATTTTGTTGGATATCCCAAGGATACAAAGGATATTATTTCACATTCCCAACAAGACAAAGTGTTTGTGGTAAAGACCGGGATTTTTCTAGAAAGGGATTTTGTTTCTAGAAAACTAGTGGAGTACCTTCGATCTTGAAGAAATTCAAGATAAGGACCATAGCACCGAGGCCTTGATGGAGGTTGAACAGAACCACAAAGTGTTGTGGGTGATGAGGTTGTTGCACAAAGAGTTGTGGAACAACCACTGCTCAAGTAGACCTACCTCTTCGCAGTCCGATAGGTACGCCGTCACCGAGAGAGATACTCATTTCTCTTGTCCGACCATGATGACATTATGCTCATTGAGAATGAGCCTACCTCCTATCGTGAAGCCTGATGAGCCCAGATTCTCGAGAAATGGCTAGACGCCATGAGATCCGAGATGGAATCCATGTACAAACCAAGTATGGACTTTGGTTGATCCACCAAGGGGTCAAACCCATTGGGTGTAAGTGGGTCTTTAGGAGAAAGACGACATGGATGGACTTACGATACCTATAAGGGCCGATTGGTGGCTAAAGGTTTCAAGCAAATTCATGGTATTGACTATGATGAAACCTTTTCTCCAAAGGGCGTGTTTAAGTCCATTCGGATCTTGCTTGCTATTGCAAAGATACCACGATTACGAGATCCGCAGATGGATGTCAAAACCGCATTTCGAATGGAAACTTACTCGAGGATGTGTACATGACACAACCTCGAGGGTTTTGTAGATCCACAAAGATATCGAAGGTATGCAAGCCGCAAAGGTCTATTTATGGGCTAAAGCAAGCTTCTGAGTCGGAATCTTCGATTCGATGATGCGATCAAACAGTTTGGTTTCATCAAGAATGAAGATGAACCTCGTGGTCTACAAGAGGGTTAATTGGGAACACGCTTGTGTTCCTTGTATTGTATGTGGATGACATACTACTCATTGGGAATGACATCGCTTCGCTACAGTCTGTGAAGACTTGGCTGGGGACGTGCTTCTCAATGAAGGACTTAGGTGAAGCAGCCTGTATTCTAGGCATCAAGATCTATAGAGATAGATCTAAGAGATTGCTTGGCCTAAGTCAGAGTACATACATTGACACGGTATTACTTCGGTTTGCCATGCAGAATTCCAAGAAAAGACTTCTGCCGATGTCACATGGTGTGAGTCTTTCGAAGACTCAAAGTCCCTCTTCTAGAGAGGAGAGAGACCGCATGGATAAGATCCCTTACGCATCTGCTATAGGATCTATCATGTACGCCATGCTGTGTACTCGTCTTGATGTCTCGTATGCTTTGAGCATGACGAGTAGATACTGTGATCCAGTGAGCGCCATCGGATAGTACCAAGAATATTCTTAAGTACTTGAGAAGGACTAAAGAATATTTCTTGATATTTGGAGGCGATGAGGAGCTAGCTGTAAAGGGTTACAGCGATGCCAGCTTCCAAACTGACCAGGATGATTATAGATCGCAGTCAGGGTTCGTGTTTTGCTTGAATAGGTAGCACTGTGAGCTGGAAGAGTTCCAAGCAGGACACAATTATTGATTCTGCAACAGAGGCCGAATATATCGGTTCTTCCATCTCATTCGTGAGATTGTCGATCGAGGAGATGTGAAGATTTGCAGAGTACCCACAGAGGCTAACATCGCAGATCCCTTGACCAAGGCTTTGGCACAGAAAAAGCATGATGGTCACACTAGGTCATTGGGTATTAGATACTACGGTGATTGGCACTAGTGCTAGTGGGAGATTGAGAGGTATCTCCCAATCCTATCTTATAGGAGAGGATTACCTTTGTTGCGTGCCCTTGTTAATCCCGCTTTTCCTTTTGGTTTGTTGGATCTTTAGCACGTTCAAATGTCCGTGCCTCTATACGTATCCACACGAGCAAGCTCTTGTCTCACAAAAGAAAAACTAGAAGGGCTCTCCTTTACTTCTTGCTAGAGAAGTCCCTAAAGGAGAGGAAGCTAGAGAAAAAGAGAAGGGAAGAAGAAGACTACTCTTCTTGCTAGCCTACACTCACAAAACCACACAACCAAAGCTTCCACCAAGCTCTCAAGCTCTCACACAACCACAATCTATCTATGGCCGGCCACTTCATGGAGTCTTTTATAGGGTTGGAAAAACCCTTTCACCTCCACACATTCAATGCAATCCATTGCATTGAGACACAATCCAAAATGGAGTTGGCTTCCTTGTTTGGCCGGCCACTTAAGGAGACAAAAATCACTTTGTCTCCTTCCACCTCATCTAGCTTAGGTGGATGCTTAGGTGGCATGCTTATGTGGCATTCTTATGTGGCATTCATGCATGTTGAATTAATCTTATTAAGTCAATTAAGCTTATGTTATCATATTGAATTAATCTCATTAAATCAATAAGGTAACATATTGAATTAATCTCATTAAATCAATTAGCTAAAATTCTCATTAAGCTTAAAGTCCAAAAACCATTTTGTACTTAAGCTTATTCCCAAATTATTCTAGTCAAACTAGAATACTCTAATTCCTCTAATTATCATGCTCTTTGTGTGTGACCCTATAGGCTCTCATAACGTTGGCAGTGGATCTAAACTCTTTTAGATACACAAGCAATGAGCGGCATCTAGCAATACATCATTGCTACCCAAGTTATGAGATAAGTCAAGATCTGACTAACCTTTCCGTGACTACTATAATGTATGACCGTGTCCTTCTATCCTTGATATAAGATTGACCAATGAGGCATAGACCGTGTCATCCTCGATCAATCTATGTGTTTCTTGATCCCTGAGTAAACTAACTCAAACAAATGAGCTCAATATCTCATATTGACTCATTTGAGCATGGTCATGCGTTTTAGTAGTTATACTCAATCAAGGGGCCCACCGATATCACTCTCGTCATATGAGAGGGATAGATCCCATCTACATCACTCACATCCCTCCGCATAATTTGTTATATACCCAGTAATCGCCTTTATGGTCCACCTGCATGTGACGTTTGACGATACCAAAGTACATAATTCCTTATGTAGGGAACCGTAGTGACTTCATGTTCGAGGACTATTCATACCAATAGTCACATGAGAAAGTTTATGACACTCATATAACGATCCATGAAACTTTCTCATGGCGGGTCAGTTCAGTATATATTCTCTAATATATACCCATGTGTCAACTTGATATCATATATCCATGACTTGTGAGATCAAGTCATCAATCGACCTACATGCTAGTCTTTATGTATTAATATTGCCCTTGCATATTAATACTTGACTAGGAACATTTAGGAAAGTGTTCTCTACAGCCTCTCATAATCAATTCTGCCAATTGATGTGCTGTAGATAAGAACCTACTTTTCTAGGGCATTATTATATTTAATTTAGCTGGCACAAGCAAGATGTAAATATAATAACCAATCCTTTGCCTTTATTGAATATGATACAAAATGTTCCCTTTTCAACCATCACATGATTGGCTCTAGGGCTATAACTAACAGTCAGTCCCCACTAAGCTGACTACGTCACACCTAGCCCAAGTATCATTTCCTCGTCCTACGGATTCTAGTTACTACACATGTATCGAAGAGTACCTTACTCTAAACATGTAATGCTTTGGCCAAAGACTTTAGTAACAATCTGACGAGAGGCCATGGGTATACATCTCCTCGCAAGGAGTGGTGAATCCTTTATAGGCTATTCAAACACCTTCGATCACTTCGACTTATACCCAATCATCCCGGGTCCACATCTCGTTAGAGATGCTTGCTTAAGATGTCAAAGCATAAGTCTCCATGACCAAGATGACTTGAATACCGCAAGTCAAAGGAACATCGCACTTAAGCTACAGTAAGAACTTCATTGACATATCTATATATGCAGAGAACCATATGAAGTCTTACGGCTGGTCACTCCAATGAACTAGTTACCATAACTAGCATCCACGATCAACTCCGGACATCACAATGTCTCCAGCTAGTGAGAATCAGCTGCTTGGATACACCAAGGAGTACACCTCGTGCTAGTCTCGACAGAATTAATGGTGTCCAAATCCATCAATTCCTCGACTAGGGATAATTCCATACATCACAATTACACATGTAGAGATACTCACTAGTTGTGATCCAATCACAAATTCTCTCATGCTGTGAATCGTATCGTGGACATTCAGTAATTGAGTTTAAGATCCAATCAAATACATGAAACATGTATACTCAAATAGTGAATCTTCATTTATCATATAAATGGTTCATACATAAGGCGATTGCCTTAGGACATCTCTCATATATTACTAATAAGATGAATATCCAAAAGAAGGTCTGAGTTATACTGATGGTTTTGGAGAATTCTATGATCTTCAGTAAATGGGCATTGCTGCCGACATTCGCGAAACGAAAGTAGGTCAGGAAGGGTTGTCCTCCAAGTCTCAGAGTAAGGTAGAGGAGTAGGAAGCAAGACAAGGAAATATAGTTCCCTCTAGCCTTTATGTGATGAGAGTTTATTAGTAAGGAATTGACAGTCAGGACGACTAGCAAAGTAGAATATCCCTACCTCAGAATATTTCAATTGAAATAAACTATTGAATATAAGGGGGATAAGTGGAGCCCTAAATGCTTTAAGACGATAATTGTCCCTATGAAAATTCGAAAAGCATTGGGGGCTAATTGATTTAGGGCTAGTTTGTAAAAATCTAAGAGCTCAAAATAAATGGGTGGTACTAGGAGGCAAAGGTCATTCTCTAGTTGACCTAAGAAGAAGAAGTGATGCTGAGGGGGAAGACAGTGTGGTCGATGGTCAGGTAGGGAAAATGTTGGGTTTCCGGCACCGCGGCATGTGTGTGTTCGATCATGTTTCGTAAACATGAGCACAGCGGAAGCAATAAAAATAATAAATACTCCTATTTATTACAACACACACAACACACGCATGCTATTACAACAAGTGTAGACATAACCGTAAATTAAAATTGCAATAAAAGGAAATTAAACTACGTTATACCTTCCGTATGACGTGTAGCGGGAACGGCATCAACCGGAACGATTCTCGTAGGAATCGTCTCTATCCGTATCCACGCCGAGCTCCTCGGGATGACTTCGCCAAGCCACGAGCTTCGTCTTCGTACGGGTTACTAGCCTCGTGTTGAAGACGACGTGATCGAGAGATGATCACGATCCGAATCCAAATTCGGACCTAAAACAAGTCCTCAAGACTTGCTTCTCCGGAGAGGTATTCGTCAACCGATTGACGATTGAATCGCCCGTCCTCCACCTCAGAGGATTACCGGAGATCAAATCCCCGTATGTTGGCCGCTGTCGAGCACTAACTCGCCGCTTCAAACGACGCCCGACGAGAGAAGAAGCTGTCCAGAAAACTGGACAGCTTGGTGGAGGAGTAGGCGCCGCCAACAAAGGAAGCCAAGTGCTTACCTTGATGCCAAACCTAAGGAGGATCGCCGAACTCTTCCGCAGCACCCGGCGAGGAGGAAGGAAGCCGCCTTCTGGACGCCGGTTGGATGAGCTGTGGGCTGGGCGGCAACACAAGCTGGGCGGCAGCTCTTGATGTTGGGCGGCCACTAATTGGATTAGGTTTAGGGTTAGGGTTTAATCCCTATTTTATAGAGAACTAATTCTCTTAATGGTTAATGGATCATATCCATAAAGCCCGTTAACCCGCTCCATTAAGATAAGTTAAAATAAACCAAACCATGATGGTTTATTTTAAGTTAAAACGAACCAAACCAACCTTTGGTTCATTCGTTTAATATAAACCAAACCCTTTGGTTTATTCTCATCCATTGGATTAGGACCAAACCATTTTGGTCCATCCATTATGTCTTCATAAGACACGGCCCATCCATGCTTCCATTGCGACTGAAACAATTTCATGCTCGCTTTATGTTTGGTCCAACCAAACATAGTTTCTCTCGGTCTGAGAATCCCATTCTCAAGCTCGTTTTAAATCCTTTAGATTACACTCGTTGTGCGTGTGACCAAATAGGTTCTCGGTTTATGTTGGCCGTCTATAATTAACCATTAATTATAGAACGATCATGAGTGGCACCTAGTAGTACATCATGATCCCCAATTAACCGAAAAGATCAACGTTGATCCGTAACTATTTCAAACCCTTCAGAGCTTGAATGAATCGTGCCCCATTCCCTTCACTCATCTTATACCCACTTGGTTCAGGACATGGTCTATTGTGTCCCCACTAGGTCGACTACGCCACACCTAGCCCAAGTATCATTTCCTCGTCCCTACGGATTCTAGTTACTCCACATGTATCAAGAGTACCTTACTCTAAACATGTAATGCTTTGGCCAAAGACTTTAGTAACAATCCGAGAGGCCATGGGTATACATCTCCTCGCAAGGAGTGGTGAATCCTTTATAGGCTATTCAAACACCTTCGATCACTCGACTTATACCCAATCATCCGGTCCACATCTCCTTAGAGATGTTTGCTTAAGATGTCAAAGCATAAGTCTCTATGATCAAGATGACTTGAATACCGCAAGTCAAAGGAACATCGCACTTAAGCCACAGTAAGAACTTCATTGACATATCTATATATGCAGAAAACCATATGAAGTCTTACGGTTGGTCACTCCAATGAACTAGTTACCATAACTAGCATCCACGATTAACTCCGGACATCACCATGTCTCCAGCCAGTGAGAATCAGCTGCTTGGATACACCAAGGAGTATACCTCGTGCTAGTCTCGACAGAATTGATGGTGTCCAAATCCATCAATTCATTGACTAGGGATAATTCCGATACATCACAATTACACATGTAGAGATACTCACTAGTTGTGATCCAATCACAAATTCTCTCATGCTGTGAATCGTATCGTGGACATTCAGTAAATGAGTTTAAGATCCAATCAAATATATAAAATATGTATACTCAAATAGTGAATCTTCATTTATCATATAAATGGTTCATACATAAGGCGATTGCCTTAGGACATCTCTCATATATTACTAACAGACTCCCACTTGGCCTAATGCCAATCGCTACGGTATCCAATACCATAGTCTCTAGCATGACCCTCAAACTTGCTTTGAGGTAATGCTTTAGTCAAGGGATCCGCTAAGTTCCTTTCA
Organism: Wurfbainia villosa; assembly: GCA_025175895.1. Lineage (NCBI taxonomy): Eukaryota > Viridiplantae > Streptophyta > Magnoliopsida > Zingiberales > Zingiberaceae > Wurfbainia > Wurfbainia villosa. Next base: position 34,946,160 of record CM045995.1, read on the forward strand.
GTGGGAATTTTCTCGATTTGTATTTCGTTCCTACTGATGATCTCTCTGATAAGATGATAGCGGCGAAGCACATGTTGATGAGACCACATCAAGTTCATAGATGAACTTATTGATCCAAACCGCTTCCTTTGCTGCTTCCAAAGCTGCAACGTATTCTGCCTTAGTGGCAGAATCCGCTATAGTGTCAAGCTTGGAACCTTTCCAACTTATTGCGCCTCCATTCTAGGTGAATACATACCCAGACTAAGACATGGAATCATCCTTGTCTTTCTGGAGTTGGCATCCATATACCCACGTATCACCATGTACCCTTCTCCATATATTAGGAACACATCCTTAGTTCTTCTCAAGTACTTAAGGATCGTCTTAATAGCCGCCCAATGATCCATTCCTGGATCAGACTGGTATCTGCTCATGACACTCAGAGCATACGATACATCGGGCCTCGTACATAACATAGCATACATGATAGATCCTATTGCGGATGCATAGGGAATCTTACTCATGCAAATCCTCTCGTCTTCTGTGCGCGGACACATAGACTTTGAAAGGTGTACCCCATGCCTGATGGGCAGATAACCTTTCTTGGATTCCGACATGCTAAACCTCTTTAGCACTCGGTCTATATATGTAGACTGCAAAAGACCAAGCAACCGTTTCGATCTATCTCTATAGATCTTAATCCCAAGGATGTAGGTTGCTTCTCCCAGGTCTTTCATGGAGAATGTCTTGGATAACCAAACCTTAACTGACTGTAAGATGGACACATCGTTTCCTATAAGTAATATGTCATCGACATACAATACTAGGAACACGACTGCACTCCCACTAACCTTCTTGTACACACAAGGTTCGTCTGGATTTTGTGAGAAATCAAACCTTTTGATCGCCTCATCAAAACGGATATTCCAGCTCCTGGATGCTTGCTTCAATCCATAAATGGATCGTCGCAATTTGCATACCTTGGTTTTATCAACCGATGTGAAACCCTCAGGCTGTATCATATACACGTCCCCGAGCAGGTTTCCATTAAGGAAAGCTGTTTTCACATCCATCTGCCATATCTCATAATCATAATGAGCCGCTATGGCCAGGAGCATCCGAATGGATTTAAGCATAGCTACAGGCGAATAGGTTTCGTCATAATCAACACCTTGCTTTTGACGATATCCTTTCGCCACCAATCTAGCCTTATAGGTAATCACATTACCATCCATGTCGGTTTTCTTCTTGAAAACCCACTTGCACCCTATAGGCTTTATGCCTTCAGTGGGTCAACCAAGTTCCAAACTTGGTTTTCATACATGGAATCCATTTCGACTTCATGGCACCAAGCCACTTATCCCTTTCGAACTTGTCAAGACTTCTTCATAACTGTAGGCTCTCATCATCAATGAGTAACACGTCGCTCGATTCACTTACAGAAATCCATATCTCTCGTGAATATTGCGGTTCTACCGTGATCTACGAAGATGTGGTGTTACAATAGGTCCAAATTGATTGCTCATCACTATGAGTCATTGTGCTTCACTGTATCTCATCAATGTCTATTTGAGTATCTCGAGCCTCAAGCTCGACGACACTCCCATCGCTTTCTTGCAAGAGAAACTCTTTCTCTAGAAACACAAAGATGCCTCAAACAAACACCTTTGTTCCACAGATGATGATAGAATTGGTAACCCTTGTTTCCTTAGGTATCCAATAAATAGACATTTATCGACTTAGCATCCAATTTGTCCGACCGCTTCACATAAGCAGGACAACCCCATATCTTCAAGTAAGATACATGAGGTTTCTTACCATTCCATATCTCATATGGAGTAGTTGAGACTACCTTGGTAGGCATTCTGTTTAACAAGTAAACAGTTGTCTGAAGTGCATAACCCCAAAAGGACTTGGGAAGAGTTGCATGATTCATCATTGACCTGACCATGTCCAACAAGGTCCGGTTACGCCTCTCAGATACACCATTATGCTGTGGTGTATAGGGCGGAGTCCATTGAGACAATATGCCATTGTCTCTTAGATAATCAAGAAACTCTTGACTTAAGTATTCACCACCTCGATCCGATCGAAGTATTTTAATACTCTTGTCATGTTGTTTCTCTACTTCATTTCTGAATTCTTTGAACCTTTCAAAGGCTTCAGACTTGTGTTTCATCAAGAACACATACCCAAACCGTGAGTGATCATCGGTGAAGGTAATGAAGTAGCTATAGCCTCCTAATGCTTGAGTTGACATAGGTCCACATACATCAGTATGTACTAGACCTAGTAACTCTCCCACTCGTTCACCTTTTCCAGTAAAAGGTAACTTAGTCATCTTGCCTTTTAAGCATGATTCGCATGTATCGTATGAATCCAATTCAAACGATTCCAGAATTCCACATCGGTGTAATTCGGACATGCGTTTCTTGCTTACATGGCCAAGACGACAATGCCACATGTAGGAGTCTATTTGATTATCCTTTCGAGCACTCTTGTTGCTCGCTTCGATATTGCAAATGTCACTGGATACGTCCAACGTATAAACACCATTGCTTAAAGTTCCAATCCCATAAAGAACTCCATTCAAAGTTATGTAACAACAATTGTTACTAAAAGTCAAATGGAACCCATTTCTATTTAAACAAGAAATAGAAATGATGTTCTTTATCAACAAAGGAATATAAAAGCAATTGTCCAGTTCTAAGACAAGTCCTGCAGGGAGTTTCAACAATTACGTTCCGATGGCGAGTGCAGCAACCTTTGCTTCATTCCCAACATGTAAATTTGACTCTCCCTTGACGAGTCTTCTTCTATTCCTTAGCCCATGTATGTCATTACATATATGTGAGCCACACCCAGTATCCAATATCCAAGTGTCTAAGGAAATAGAATGACAATCAATAAAGAAGATTTCTGAAGAAGATGGGGCATCCGATGCCTTATCCTTCTTCACGGACTCACGATAAATCTTGCACTTTCTTCAAATGGCTCTCCTTGCCATAATGATGGCAAGTTTCCTTTGTGCTAGTTCTACCTTCTTAGCCCTTCTCTTCTTTCCCTTCTCTGTTCTTTTGACTCCTCTTAGAACCTTTCTTCGAGGAATCAACTAACAAGACTGCCCCCTCGCTTCATGCTTCGTAAGACTCCACAGCCTTCAAAGATATCGAGCAAGACTCACAGATGAACCTCCTAGCATCTCAGAGGTGAAGAGGAGCTTTGAGACTTCGAACCTTTCGAATCTCACTTGCTCATCAACCAACTCACAAAGATGAAGGACTACGATATGAGCATCCAAATGCTCATGCTGCTTTCGTAGCTTGGGTTCCATCATGGCTAGCATGATGCAACTCATTTGTTCAGAATCACTCACATGTTTCTGATAGGCCAACAATTGGTCCAAAGTTGCATCGTCACTAGGACGGGCGGGAAGAGGCGCTTCGAGGACATTTGCAAGCTTTTCAACCTTGAGAACAATTCTCAAGCTTCTAAGCCAGTCCAAGAAGCTCGGCCCAGTCAATTTATTCGAATCCAAAATAGAACGCAATTCAAAGACATCATGATCAATCTTAGAAATACAAAACGAGCATATATGAGAAAGATGATTTTAAAATGCATCAATATACATTTATAAATCCCATTCATTTTTCGAATTCAAAAACCCCAAAATCACTTCGGGAGATCGTAGGTCCATCTCCGAATGGGCTGATATCCATCATAGATAAGAACAACCTTGGAGTGAGTCCAACAAGCCATTCTTAGCTATGATGGTGGGTATCAAGTATACCGATTACATATCATGTATATGTAACTATCACAATGTGCTATCAACTAATTGAATGTTTACACATACATTGGGTTGTTAACACATTAACAAGTATGCATCATATGCATAGCACCCAACTTCACCTCTCTTCACATCGACCTTGGAGTGAGTCCAACAAATCGATGCTCCAAGTTAAAACCGACCCATTAATCGCGAAATAGTTTTAATATGGTTAGAGCGCATTCAACCAATTAGCCAGGCTTGGAGTGAGTCCAACAACCCAAACTAACGATTGACCTCTGACTCTTACCATATTAGAGTTAAACTATTCCAATGATTTGAACATGTTCAGGTTCGAGCCTGGCTTGAGAGAGTCCAACAACCCAAACAAGAAACAGAACTGGGTTCTAACCATATTAATGGAAGGTGTAGGCTTTAATATTGAGTTAGGGTTTTATGTCTCATCCTCTTTGCATGCAAATAACTATTATCTACATGGCATGGCATACATGGCATACATCTACATGTCACGACACGCATGGCATTATGTTATGCATCTAATGCAACTACATGTCATACAATTATGTCATGTACAATATTTCCTTATATGTCATAACTATTTATGGAAATAAAATATGTTTAAGATTTGATTCTCCAAATCAAATCATAATTAAATTAGGAAACAAATTTCCAAATCTAATCACATATTTTATTCATGGAATTATTTGATTAAGGAAAATCTATTTAGGAAACCAATTTCCTAAATCTTCAAAACTACTTATGGAAATAAAATATTTTAAAGATTTGATTTCCCAAATCAAATCAAGATTAAATTAGGAAACAAATTTCCAGAATCTAATCAAATATTTTATTTATAGAAAATATCAATTTCCATAAATACTTCCAACTTTCCAAAAGTGGAAGATTTCCATAAATACTTCTAGACTTTCCAAAATTGAAAAATTTCCATAAATACTTCTAAATTTCCAAAATTTAGAAAATTTCCAGAAATACATTATGACTATCGCAAACCAATTTTACGATTATGTCGAAACACAACTCGCTCGATACCATCAAGGGTTTCCTAAGATCACAAGGCAGGTGTGTGTGTTCGATCATGTTTCGTAAACATGAGCACAGCGGAAGCAATAAAAATAATAAATACTCCTATTTATTACAACACACACAAGACACACATGCTATTACAACAAGTGTAGACATAACCGTAAATTAAAATTGCAATAAAAGGAAATTAAACTACGTTATACCTTCCGTATGACGTGTAGCGGAACGCATCAACCGAACGATTCTCGTAGGAATCGCCTCTATCCGTATCCACGCCGAGCTCCTCGGGATGACTTCGCTAAGCCACGAGCTTCGCCTTCGACGGGTTACTAGCCTCGTGGTTGAAGACGACGCGTGATCGAGAGATGATCACGATCCGAATCCAAATTCGGACCTAAAACAAGTCCTCAAGACTTGCTTCTCCGAGAGGTATTCACAACCGATTGACGAATCCTTCGCCCTCCACCTCAGAGGATTACCGGAGATCAAATCCTCGGTATGTTGGCCGCTGTCGAGCACTAACCGCCGCCTAAACGACGCCCGAAGAGGAGAAGAAGCTGTCCAGAAAACTGGACAGCTTGGTGGAGGAGTAGGCGCCGCCAACAAAGGAAGCCAAGTGCTTACCTTGATGCCAAACCTAAGGAGGATCGCTGAACTCTTCCGGCAGCAGCTCGACGCCGGTGAGGAGGAAGGAAGCCGCTTCGACTCCGGTTGGATGATGGGTGGGCGGCAACACAAGTTGGGCGGCAGCCTTGATGATGGGCGCCACTAATTGGATTAGGTTTAGGGTTAGGGTTTAATCCCTATTTTATAGAGAACTAATTCTCTTAATGGTTAATGGATCATATCCATAAACCCCGTTAACCCGCTCCATTAAGATAAGTTAAAATAAACCAAACCATGATGGTTTATTTTAAGTTAAAACGAACCGAACCAACCTTTGGTTCATTCGTTTAATATAAACCAAACCCTTTGGTTTATTCTCATCCATTGGATTAGGACCAAACCATTTTGGTCCATCCATTATGTCTTCATAAGACACGGCCCATCCACGCTTCCATTGCGAGAAACAATTTCATGCTCGCTTTATGTTTGGTCCAACCAAACATAGTTTCTCTGGCCCGAGAATCCCATTCTCAAGCTCGCTTTAAATCCTTTGGATTACACTCGCGCGTGTGACCAAATAGGTTCTCGGTTTATGTTGGCCGTCTATAATTAACCATTAATTATAGAACGATCATGAGTGGCACCTAGTAGTACATCATGATCCCCAATTAACCGGAAAGATCAACGGTTGATCCAGAACTATTTCTGAAACCCTTCAGTAGCTTGAATGAATCGTGCCCCATTCCCTTCACTCATCTTATACCCACTTGGTTCAGGACATGGTCTATTGTGTCAGTCCCCACTAGGCTGACTACGTCACACCTAGCCCAAGTATCATTTCCTCGCCCTACGGATTCTAGTTACTGCACATGTATCGAAGAGTACCTTACTCTAAACATGTAATGCTTTGGCCAAAGACTTTAGTAACAATCCGACGAGAGGCCATGGGTATACATCTCCTCGCAAGGAGTGGTGAATCCTTTATAGGCTATTCAAACACCTTCGATCACTTCGACTTATACCCAATCATCCCGGGTCCACATCTCCTTAGAGATGTTTGCTTAAGATGTCAAAGCATAAGTCTCTATGATCAAGATGACTTGAATACCGCAAGTCAAAGGAACATCGCACTTAAGCCACAGTAAGAACTTCATTGACATATCTATATATGCAGAAAACCATATGAAGTCTTACGGTTGGTCACTCCAATGAACTAGTTACCATAACTAGCATCCACGATTAACTCCGGACATCACCATGTCTCCAGCCAGTGAGAATCAGCTGCTTGGATACACCAAGGAGTATACCTCGTGCTAGTCTCGACAGAATTGATGGTGTCCAAATCCATCAATTCATTGACTAGGGATAATTCCGATACATCACAATTACACATGTAGAGATACTCACTAGTTGTGATCCAATCACAAATTCTCTCATGCTGTGAATCGTATCGTGGACATTCAGTAAATGAGTTTAAGATCCAATCAAATACATAAAATATGTATACTCAAATAGTGAATCTTCATTTATCATATAAATGGTTCATACATAAGGCGATTGCCTTAGGACATCTCTCATATATTACTAACAGAAAAGACACATTTGATACTGCTATCTATGTATAGTTTTCTAACATCACGAAAATAATGGCGAATGTCTATCTTGGAAGGGGTGGTTGCGAACCAAGGAGTCTTGCTAGGGTTTCAAGAAGAGGAATCCATATGTAGACGAGGGCAAGGAGACAGGAGTATCACTTACTTGGGACTGAGGAATAACGACTAGGGAAAGGGGAAGGAACTTCTCGATGCCGAAAGATTTGGGAGGTGAGACATCTGTTGGCAAGGGTTAGTGGAAGGAGAGGATGAATTTGAAATGGGGGAAGATGACAAGATCCACAGCAAATATGTAGGATATCGGGAGTTTGAGCATTAAAATACTCTATCTAAAGATATAAAGAGGCGAGGCCCAGTAGCCAAATAGTTAGACCAATCCATCTGAGTAGATAGAAGAAAGGGTGGTAATTACGACCCAATAGGCCTATGAATGGGTATTAAAACACCTAAGTCATCACTAAGTTGGGAGAAAAAAACACCTTAGGAAAGTCTTTAAGTCACTAACATTAGATAAAATGATTAGTCTGACTATTTTAGGAGATGACTAATCATACTACTGTAATAAGAATAAGTATAAAGAAGTGTCAGACCAAATCAAAAGATAGTAGCTCGGGGAGATGAGCCAAGTCAAAAGATATCAGCTCAAGATGGAGAGTTGAGTCAAAAAGGCAGCAGATCGAGAAGATTAACCGAGTTGAGAAGATAGCAGTTCGGGAAGAGAGCAAAGCTGAGTCTGATGGATAGTAGCTCGGGAAGTTGGCAGAAAATCCAAAAGGAATATTAACTCTGTTAAGGTGGGACCCTGTATAATATGCCAGAGGTCGTTCGTTATAGTCATGATATACACGCCATTATCTTTTATAACGAACTGAAGACGTCTCATAGGCCCCACAAAATATTCCAAGTAGTGAGCATTCTCTAACGGTGTAATGGCATGATCACCTCAACCCACGTAGGTGGCAATGCTTGTAATTCGTTATGCGACATCTTGCCCTTAAGGTGGAAGAGATAAAGGGCAAAAAGAGAGAAGGAAAGGAGATTTGATCTCATTCTATATACACGTACTATTTTCTAAGTGTAGGGATTTCTATATGCCAAATAGCATATGCACAACGGAAAAATTAGGATCCCTTCCTAGTGATCCTTGCGAAAGAAAACCTCGTACAAAATAAATTTCTCTAAAACCAAACCTATCTTATAGGAGAGGATTACCTTTGTTGCGTGCCCTTGTTAATCCCGCTTTTCCTTTTGGTTTGTTGGATCTTTAGCACGTTCAAATGTCCGTGCCTCTATATGTATCCACACGAGCAAGCTCTTGTCTCACAAAAGAAACTAGAAGAGCTCTCCTTTACTTCTTGCTAGAGAAGTCCCTAAAGGAGAGGAATCTAGGGGAAAAGAGAAAGGAAGAAGAAGACTACTCTTCTTGCTAGCCTACACTCACAAAGCCACACAACCAAAGCTTCCACCAAGCTCTCAAGCTCTCTCACAACCACAATGCTTACTATGGCCGGCCACTTCATGGAGTCTTTTATAGGGTTGGAAAAACCCTTTCACCTCCACACATTCAATGCAATCCATTGCATTAAGACACAATCCAAAAAGGAGTTGGCTTCCTTGTTTGGCCGGCCACTTAAGGAGACAAAAACCACTTTGTCTCCTTCCACCTCATCTAGCTTAGGTGGCATGCTTATGTGGCATGCTTGTGTGGCATTCATGCATGTTGAATTAATCTTATTAAGTCAATTAAGCTTATGTTATCATATTGAATTAATCTCATTAAATCAATAAGGTAACATATTGAATTAATCTCATTAAATCAATAAGCTAAAATTCTCATTAAGCTTAAAGTCCAAAAACTATTTTGTACTTAAGCTTATTCCCAAATTATTCTAGTCAAACTAGAATGCACTAATTCTTCTAATCATCATGCTCTTTGTGTGTGACCCTATAGGCTCTCATAACGTTGGCAGTGGATCTAAAGTCTTTTAGATACACAAGCAATGAGCGGCATCTAGCAATACATCATTGCTACCCAAGTTACGAAATAAGTCAAGATCCGACTAACCTTTCCGTGACTACTATAATGTATGACTGTGTCCTTCTATCCTTGATATCAGATTGACCAATGAGGCATAGACCGTGTCATCCTCGATCAATCTATGTGTTTCTTGATCCCTGAGTAAACTAACTCAAACAAATGAGCTCAATATCTCATATTGACTCATTTGAGCAAGACCATGCGTTTTAGTAGTTCTACTCAATCAAGGGGCCCACCGATATCACTCTCGTCATATGAGAGAGATAGATCCCATCTACATCACTCACATCCCTCCGCATAATTTGTTATATACCCAGTAATCGCCTTTATGGTCCACCCTGTTACGGGTGACGTTTGACGATACCAAAGTACATAATTCCTTATGTAGGGAACCGTAGTGACTTCAGGTTCGAGGACTATTCATACCAATAGTCACATGAGAAAGTTTATGACACTCATATAACAATCCATGAAACTTTCTCATGGCGGGTCAGTTCAGTATATATTCTCTAATATATACCCATGTGTCAACTTGATATCATATATCCATGACTTGTGAGATCAAGTCATCAATCGACCTACATGCTAGTCTTTATGTATTAATATTGCCCTTGCATATTAATACTTGACTAGGAACATTTAGGAAAGTGTTCTCTACAGCCTCTCATAATCAATTCTGCCAATTGATGTGCTGTAGATAAGAACCTACTTTTCTAGGGCATTATTATATTTAATTTAGCTGGCACAAGCAAGATGTAAATATAATAACCAATCCTTTGCCTTTATTGAATATGATACAAAATGTTCCCTTTTCAACCATCACATGATTGGCTCTAGGGCTATAACTAACAATCTCCCACTAGCACTAGTACCAATCACTATGATATCTAATACCTAGTGACCTAGTGTGACCATCATGCTTCCTCTGTGCCAAAGCCTTGGTCAATAGATCTGCGATGTTAGCTTCTGTCGGTACTCTGCATATCCTCACATCTCCTCTATCGATGATCTCTCGAATGAGATGGAAGCACCGCATGATATGTGTTTGGTCCACTGATGTGATCGAGGTTCCTTAGCTCGCGAATAGCCCCATTGTTGTCACAATAGAGGTCTATTGGATCTGTAATGCTAGGAACTACCCCAAGTTCAGCGATGAACTTGCGAGCCAAACGACCTCCTTTCACGCATCGACGCAGCAATATACACCTGTTGTAGAATCGAATCGTGGTCTGCTTTGAACTCTTCGACTCACTCCACCACAGCAAAACACGCACTCGATTGCGATCTATAGTCATCCTTGTCCGCTTGGAAGCTTGCATCATCGTAACCCTTTACGCCTAGCTCCTCATTGCGCTTCCAAATATCGTGAAATATTCTTTCGCTCTTCGTAAGTATTTAAGAATATTTTGATCGCTATCCAAAGGACTTTCACCGATCCGACCGTATCTACTCGCCATGCTCAAAGCATACGAGACGCCGTGACGAGTACAAAGCATGGCGCATACATGATAGACCCTATAGCGATGCATAAGGGATCTTATCCATGCGATCTCTCTCCTCCTTAGAAGAGGGACATTGAGTCTTCAAAGACTCACACCATGTGATAAAGGCGTAAATCCTTTCTTGGAATTTTGCATAGCAAAACGATCTAGCACTTTATCAATGTATGTACTCGACTTAGGCCAAGTAATCTTTAGATCTATCTCTATAGATCTTGATGCCTAGAATATAGGCAAATTCACCTAAGTCTTCATCGAGAAACAATTCCCTAACCACATCTTCACAGATCGGAGTGAGGGAATATCATTTCATGAGAAGTATGTCATCTACATACAAGACAAGAAATACAACTGGTTCTACTATTTCTCTTGTAGACACAAGGTTCATCTTCATTCTTGATGAAACCAAACTCCTTGATTGCATCATCGAATCAAGATTCCAAATTCGAGAGGCTTGCTTTAGTCCATAAATGCTTTGCATACCTTTCCAGGATGCTTTGGATGTTCAAAACCCTCAGGGTGTGTCATGTACACATCCTCGAGTAGCTTTCCATTCAGAAAAGCGGTTTTGACATCCATCTGCCAGATCTCATAATCGTGGTAGGCTGCAATAGCAAGTATGATCCGAATGGATATAAGCATCGCAACTGGTGAAAAGGTTTCATCATAGTCAATACCATGAATTTGTTTGAATCCTTTAGCCACCAATCTACCTTTATATGTATGCTTATTACCATCCATGTCAGTCTTTACTTTAAAGACCCACTTACACCCAATGGGTTTTACCCCTTCAGGTGGATCAACCAAAGTCCATACTTGGTTAGTGTACATGGATTCCATTTCGGATCTCATGGCCTCTAGCCATTTCTAACTGGCTCATCATAGCTTCTTGATAGGATGTAGGCTCGTCAAGATCGACAAGCAATACCTCACCGTTGTCAGTCAAGAGAAAAGAATATCTCTCAGGTTGACGACGGATCCTATCAGATCTATGAAGAGGTTGGTCTACTTGAACAAGTGTTTGCTCCACAACTCTTTGGGCAACAATTTCCTCATCCACAACACTTTGTGGTTCCTGTTCATTTTCCATCGAATCCTTAGTGTTATCGTCATCTTGAACTTCTTCATGATGAATTTTACTCCTACTAGTTTTTCTAGAAATAAATTCTCTTTCTAGAAAGACAGCATTTCTGGCAACAAACACCTTGCCAAGTGTGGGATTGTAAAAGTAATATCCCTTAGTTTCCTTGGGATATCCTACAAAATAACACTTATCTGATTTGGGTCCTAGTTTATCTTAGACTTGACGTCTAACATAAGCTTCACAACCCCAAATCTTTATAAAAGACATTTTGGGACTCTTCCCAGTCCATATCGTATATGGTGTCTTTTCTACGGCTTTTGATGGGACGCGATTAAGTGTGAAAGTTGCTCTAGAGCTAGTCCCCAAAAGGAAGTAGGTAGATCAGTCTGGCTCATCATTGATCGTACCATATCTAATAGAGTACGATTTCTCCTCTCAGATACACCATTCCATTGTGGTGTTCCAGGTGGAGTGAGTTGGGATATTATCCCACACTCAGCCAGGTGATCATGAAACTCTTGACTAAGGTATTCACCACCTCGATCTGATCGAAGTAGCTTAATACGCTTACCAAGTTGGTTTTGTACTTCATTCTTGAATGCTTTGAACTTTTCAAAGGATTCTGACTTATGTCTCATCAAATATAAGTAGACTCATATCATCGCTGAAAGTAATAAAGTATTTATAGCCTCGCTTCGACATTGAAAGGGCCACATACATCGATGTATGAGTCCTAACAAGTCCGCCGCTCTCGCCATGTCCACTAAATGGAGTTTTAGTCATCTTTCCTAAAAGACAAGATTCGCATACCTCATATGATTCAAAATCAAATGAGTCCAATAATCCATCTTTATGGAGTTGGGATATGCGTTTTCATTTATGTGACCTAGGCGACAAAGTGTAGATATGTTTGGTTCAAATCATTCGATTTGAACCGTTTGGTATTTACATTATATATTGGGTTTTCTAAATCTAGAACATAGAGACCATTCATAAGTGGTGCATTACAATAGAACATTTCATTCAAATAAATGGAACAACATTTGTCCTTTATTATAAAAGAAAAGTTTTTCTTGTCTAAACAAGATACGTAAATTATGTTCTTTGTCAATGCAGTACATATAAGCACTCCTCTAGTTCTAAGATAAGCCCAAAGGGCAAAGACAAAGAATATGTTCCTACAAATACAAAGAAAGAACTTTTGCGCCATTGCCTACTCATAGGTCCACTTCGCCTTTTGCCATTAGTCTACTATTTCTCAGTCTCTGCACATTAGTACAAATGTGAGATGCACATCCGGTATCTAATACCCATGTAGAAGAAATAGATAGATTAACTTCTATAATGTGTATACCGAGTAAGTCCCACTTCTTTTATTCTTTACTTCCTCAAGGTAGACTTTCGCTTCCGGCCAAAGGTCCAGCCTCACCGAATGGAAACATCCCCTTCCTTAGGTACTTTACCTTTACCCTTTGAAGTGGATGAATTGGCCTTGCCTTTGGCTTGGTCTTACCCTTGCCTTTAAGCTTACCTTTGCCCTTCTTGACCATTAGTACATTAACTTTCTTTTGAGATTGGTTCAGTTAGCTTCCAACATGCTGAGAATCTCAGGCAAAGGTTTATCAATTTCATTCATGTTATAATTCATGACGAATTGATTATATGCTTCCGGCAACGATTGCAGGATAACATCGGTTGCCAATTCTTGGCTCAGTGGAAAACCTAGTCTTTCAAGGTTCTCAACGTACCCAATCATTTTAAGTACGTGAGTTCCTACAGGTGTTCCTTCTTGCATCTTGCATGCAAAAAGAGCCTTAGACACTTCAAAACGCTCGTGCCTAGCTTGTCCTTGATATAGTTGTTTCAAATGCTCAACCATATCATAGGCATCCATGTTCTCATGTTGCTTCTGAAGCTCAGAGTTCATGGTGGCAAGCATAAGGCATGACACATCTAATGCGTCATCTTGATGCTTCTTATAAGCATCTTTTTCAGCACGAGTGGCCGCAGGGGCGGGTATTTCAGGGGTAGACTGCTCTAGGACATATAGTTTGCGTTCTTGCTTGAGGATAATCCTCAAGTTCCTATACCAGTCAAGAAAGTTTGCTCCATTGAGCTTGTCCTTCTCAAGGACAGATCGCAAGTTGAGGGGGTGTGTCGTGTTAGATGACATGGTGATCTACAACATTAAAATGCAAAATTTAGTATCATACCTAAGTCATTTAATTAGGCCTTTAATTAAATGAGGCTCCCACTAAATTCTCATAGCTTTGATATGAGCTAATCATTGATGTAGGCAAACACATTTTGCTTACATTATTAGCTTCTATTTAGCTATAAATTTATATGGGATAAAGATCCACATCATAATTCGTCTTGAGTTAGCTTTGGCTAATCGCCCAAGACGTAGTATAATTAGGTAGGCAATCTTTTGCCAATTACATCTGATGTAACTCTTTAATAGCTTTGGTTAAGTTTAGATTAGTTTAGTGTTTATTCCTAAACCAGCTTCCAGGCTGTGGCGAGGCACAGAGGCCTTCTTTGATATCGGAGCAACGACCACTTCTAAGACAAAGCTGATGTTCGGAAATCACACAAAACTAATTTTAAAACTTATGTTCAAAGCTAATATATGCCTCTACTTTCTTAACCAATTAAGAAAAACTTAATTAAGTCTTAACCAAGTTTGATAGCGGGACATCACGATTGTCCACTCGCACTCTTCCAAGATAAAATGCATTGCTTTGCTTTGGCAAACCCAATAACAAATGATCGAGGAAGTAGTGAGTACCAAACTTTGGTAGGCATATCGTTTTTGACTTATTAAGATATAAACTTAAACATGCATCATATACATATTAGCATACATCACATATAAGCTAAATTAACATGCATCACATACAAGCTAAATTAACATGCATCACATACATATTAAACTAAGCGTGTCATGGTTATGGCCCTTATTCTACAATCTTCTCAAGCCAATGAAAAGATTGATTGGTCAACCTAGGGATAGCATCTTCTCCCAAGTGCTTCCTTTTGGTTGTCTTGTGTGTTGACTTCCTCCTTGTAACCTCATTTTCCAATGGACCCTCCATCTTTGTTGTGTATTACAAAAGGAGAAATACTCGAGTTACATTCGAGTCTAAAGCTAATTTTACAACAAGAATTTTAGGAGAAAGGCACGACACGCAGGCCGTATTAAGAATTACAACACACAATCACAAACTTTTTGGGACTAGGCCATAACCATGCACCATGTCAATTTTAACTTTTAAAAGACATCGGATATTTTATTATGTTTGAAAATTTGCTAATGCAATTATCAACTCATAATAAAATTCATCCTACTTCTATATCATATATAAAATAGAGAAAAACTATTTTTATACGATCTTTCGCAAGTGGCTCTGATACCACTGTAGGGATTTCTATATGCCAAATAGCATATGCGCAACGGAAAAATTAGGATCCCTTCCTAGTGATCCTTGCGAAAGAAAACCTCGTACAAAATAAATTTCTCTAAAACCAAACCTATCTTATAGGAGAGGATTACCTTTGTTGCGTGCCCTTGTTAATCTCGCTTTTCCTTTTGGTTTGTTGGATCTTTAGCACGTTCAAATGTCCGTGCCTCTATATGTATCCACACGAGCAAGCTCTTGTCTCACAAAAGAAACTAGAAGAGCTCTCCTTTACTTCTTGCTAGAGAAGTCCCTAAAGGAGAGGAATCTAGGGAAAAAGAGAAAGGAAGAAGAAGACTACTCTTCTTGCTAGCCTACACTCACAAAGCCACACAACCAAAGCTTCCACCAAGCTCTCAAGCTCTCTCACAACCACAATGCTTACTATGGCCGGCCACTTCATGGAGTCTTTTATAGGGTTGGAAAAACCCTTTCACCTCCACACATTCAATGCAATCCATTGCATTGAGACACAATCCAAAAAGGAGTTGGCTTCCTTGTTTGTCCGGCCACTTAAGGAGACAAAAACCACTTTGTCTCCTTCCACCTCATCTAGCTTAGGTGGCATGCTTGTGTGGCATTCATGCATGTTGAATTAATCTTATTAATTCAATAAGCTTATGTTATCATATTGAATTAATCTCATTAAATCAATAAGGTAACATATTGAATTAATCTCATTAAATCAATAAGCTAAAATTCTCATTAAGCTTAAAGTCCAAAAACCATTTTGTACTTAAGCTTATTCCCAAATTATTCTAGTCAAACTAGAATGCACTAATTCTTCTAATCATCCTGCTCTTTGTGTGTGACCCTATAGGCTCTCATAACGTTGGCAGTGGATCTAAACTCTTTTAGATACACAAGCAATGAGCGGCATCTAGCAATACATCATTGCTACCCAAGTTATGAAATAAGTCAAGATCCGACTAACCTTTCCGTGACTACTATAATGTATGACCGTGTCCTTCTATCCTTGATATCAGATTGACCAATGAGGCATAGACCGTGTCATCCTTAATCAATCTATGTGTTTCTTGATCCCTGAGTAAACTAACTCAAACAAATGAGCTCAATATCTCATATTGACTCATTCGAGCATGGCCATGCGTTTTAGTAGTTCTACTCAATCAAGGGGCCCACAGATATCACTCCCGTCATATGGGAGGGATAGATCCCATCTACATCACTCACATCCCTCCGCATAATTTGTTATATACCCAATAATCGCCTTTATGGTCCACCCTGTTACGGGTGACGTTTGACGATACCAAAGTACATAATTCCTTATGTAGGGAACCGTAGTGACTTCAGGTTCGAGGACTATTCATACCAATAGTCACATGAGAAAGTTTATGACACTCATATAACGATCCATGAAACTTTCTCATGGCGGGTCAGTTCAGTATATATTCTCTAATATATACCCATGTGTCAACTTGATATCATATATCCATGACTTGTGAGATCAAGTCATCAATCGACCTACATGCTAGTCTTTATGTATTAATATTACCCTTGCATATTAATACTTGACTAGGAACATTTAGGAAAGTGTTCTCTACAGCCTCTCATAATCAATTCTGTCAATTGATGTGCTGTAGATAAGAACCTACTTTTCTAGGGCATTATTATATTTAATTTAGCTGGCACAAGCAAGATGTAAATATAATAACCAATCCTTTGCCTTTATTGAATATGATACAAAATGTTCCCTTTTCAACCATCACATGATTGGCTCTAGGGCTATAACTAACAATAAGATACTCATCTTCTTCACTACTGATACTATTTACATTTTTTTTCTTAGACAAGCTCTAACTTAAGCATCGAAAATTTCCATTGGACAGATTAGCGGTGGTATAATGTGTGTTAACTTTCATAGAAATGGGACAAAGAGACTTTCACTGTTGCAGTCATAGAGAACCCATTCTCGACAATGCACCATCGGAGAGAAAATTCTATGGCGCATCAGTACTAATGCTCCCTCACTTCCACACATACATGCATCTACCTCACACACTGAAATGTTTTCCCCATATTCTCACAATTTTGACGAATTTTTTCTGGCTAAATATAACTTGAGCACCACCAGGACATTATTACACCACCTACATAAATAAGAGCAGCTTGACCAAATCAATGCACATAAACTAGAGGCAGCTTCCCGTTCATTTAAGGGCACTGGAACCTCACCAACTGCCAATTTATTGCACTAAAGTTAATGGTGCAACATGATCTCCACCAGCTCCATAGTGCACGGCATGCTAAACATTAACTTGGCGCGGTCTTTCTTATTTACTGCACAACATGTAGCACTGATGCGGCAATATTTCACACATTGATTGCTCAGCATCTTTGCAGGCAGTAAACGAGCACTGTCTCCTAAACTTATATGACTCAGAGCAGATACCTGAAAAGTCAATCTAGAGTGGAGGGATGAGGAAAAGATGGAATGCAAAGTGAGATGTTTCCATCTCATGGATAATTGGATTACAACAGGTATAATTCCTTTGTGAACCAGCAGTGGATCAGTACTCAACAGTTAGGTCCCCTCCGAAGACCACAATTTAGTTGATTAAGGACTGCGATGCATTGTAGCTTGGTTAGAGTAGGAGGGCTTGTTTATGCCTGTCAGAAGGGGGGAAAGAGAGATCAAGGATGAAACATGGTAAGTTTATATTATAAATGAGAATAGGAAAATGGAAGAGTAAGACTAGCTATTTCAATTCTTTTATTTATTATAATACATTTAAGAATTCTTTCTTTTAATTAAAGTGGCTTCAATTATTCAAGAGGATTTATCTAAAGGTTATAAAACCATCACTTGAGTTTAAGGGTGTTTTTCCTTTTTTTCACTTGTTTAAAAGGACAACAAATACAAGATTCATGACTGAATTAAAAATATCACCATGGAAAAAATCAGATGGTTATCACAATACAAATTTATATCAAATGAGCAAGGATCAATCTCCCATGTTCGCGGGATGCTTGCCTCTACTGTATCAGGTGCCAGTACAATCAAAGGTCGATAATGATTTATTTATCTTTATCTAGTTGTACGGCCGACATCAAGAGAAGTCTAGGATGAGTGTATCACCCTTTGTACCAAATGACTGCATTAAAGATCAAATTTTATATTTTTTTTTTCTCTACCTGAGAAAAAAATTAGTAGAGATGGACCAGGTGTAGGGGAAAAAAGAAAAAGAAAATAATAATAATTTTGCTTTACAATTTTGTTCAACAAAACATTTCCTTCAAACTTAATTGCCTTACATCTTTAATGCCAAGAGTTACTTGAGTTTGACAAAGAGATTGTGTCTTGGCTCGCTAAACTGCTTTTCTTCTCCTAATGTTCTCAAATGAAAAAGATAGTGTAATTTGAAGTGCAATAGATTTTTTTTTCAATATTTATATTAATTATTTCTTGAATTGTATTCGAATTCTCGAGAATCTTTCTTAGACAAGTAGCATTTGACGCACGGATATTTATGTTGCAACATATTTTGTTTTTCATATACATGTGTTAGAATTGGTTGTTCTTGGTGAGCTAAACAAAAGCTATCTCACCCATATAAAATACAAAGCTAGGGTTACTCTTTCTTTCATTCAATCTCCTCCCTAAACTGAGAAAATCCACAAACTTGAAATCCGTCACAATAACAATATAAAAATTCATGGGAAATTATACCTTAAAGATAACAATAATTCTCTTGGTCATTTTCCGGTGAGTAGCTTTAATTTTGGCTTCTCCATATATCATTTGATCAGTACTACACCATAGAGGATTCCTAATTTTATGTTAGACATCTTAAACTCCCAACCAAAGTACTACAAAAAGTGGGATCAACTTTCTTTTCCTTCATCATTCTTTGCCAATTTTACTCTAGGATCAATGGCAGTGGGAATTGGATGGCAATCATCCATCTTACACTTCTTGAGTTCTCTTGCATAGGCTTCTTGTGACAAGGAAATACCTTCTTTTGTTTTCTTTACTTCCAATGCACAAAGTTGTTGGAGATTCTAGGATACAAGCGCAATGAAAGAGCAATAGAAATAATTTTTTAATTCCATTCCAAATATCCCTGAGGAGCGGGATTTCATATATTGACATAGGCAATATGTAAATCTTTTCATAAAATGATTTAGAGTTTATACTTTCGAGATTCTTTTTGAATCTGTAGTAACAAAGTGTTGGGATCCTACTATGCGTGCGAACTGATTCACAAAACTGCAGCGGAAATAAAATTTTTGGATCCCACTAGAGATCCAAGCGAAAACATATAAATTGCTTTTAAACATCTAGATCCTATCTAAAAGAAGTATAATACCTTTGAAGCGAGTCCTTCGCAATTCCGCTAGTCCAAAATTTTCGGATCTAAATACGGTAAAGATAACCGTATCTCTAAGATATTCACACTGACACTCAGCCCTTTTGGAAATATGGTTGTGTTAGCAACCTTTGTAGAACAACTAGCCAAAATTAGGAGGATGAAGAAGCGAAGAAGAAGAAAGAACACCCAACTCTTGGATCTCTCTTTTCCCCAAGGCAACACTTGCACACACAAGCCAAAAACCTTCTCATCCTTTTCTTTTCTCTCTCCAAAATAAAATATCTCAACGTTGAAGTCCATTTTATATTATCATGCTTGAATTCCAAAATCAATGCATCGAATGCATCATTGAAAATCCACTAGCCTCTTCCCATTTTACATGTTGAAAATCCAATGCATCATATGTATTGAATTGTAATCAAATGTATTATTGAAAATCCATTAGCCTCTTCCAATTCTTCACGTTGAAATCCAATGCAATTTTTAATGCATCATGCATGCATTAAAACTTTTTGCATGTGACTTGGGTTTATCTCAAGTCTAACTTGAGTTTTGCATGTGATTTGGGTTTAACTCAAGTCTAACTTGAGTTTTGCATGTGATTTAAGTTTAACTCAAATCTAACTTGTGTTTTGCAGGTGACTTTGAGTTTAACTCAAGTCTAACTTGAGTTTTGCATGCGAATTGAGTTTAATTCAAGTCTCACTTGATTCTAACTCAAATCTAGTCTTCATCCATCCAATTTAGTTTGAGTCTAACTCAAAAGTAACCTGCTTGAGTCTAACTCAACCAACTTGATTTTGACTCGAGCCTTGACCATCCATTATTCTCATTGTTCTTTTAGTCAAACTAAAAGAATTCATTTCCAAAATAGAATGTCATTTATGTATGATCCTATAGGCTCTTGTTGTTAGTGCCTATTAAGGACTATCCGAGCCATAAAAACTACTTTTTGCGTTGCGAAAACCCCGGAAGTCGGCCACGGATCCGTGCGAAGGTAAATAAAACTACATGTATGTATTTAAAAACTTTAGATCTACTCTAGATCTACATGTTAAGAGTTTACCCTCAATGCGACGCCCTTCGCTTATCTCGCTCGACCAAATGGCTTGCCGGAACTCGAGAGTGTCAAAAGTACACTCCTCTATCGGTATCCACATGAACAATAGGTGGAGAAGATCACTTAGAGTGTGCTAGCAAACTAAGGAACCCACGGCAAGAGGAGAGGGAGAGAGCTTGAGGGAAGAACCAAGGAAGAAGATGAAGTTCACCCAAAATAACTTCACACACTAACTCCTCCTAAAGTGGCCAGCCACTTCATGGAGTAATTCCAAGAGTCAATGACACTTGGTCTCCCTCATGAGGTGGCACCCCTTCATGTTTCCATGATGATATGGAACATCATCATTGGCCGGCCCCCATGCCAAGTCAACATGACATGACAATTAGTCAAGTCAAAATTGATCATTCATCTTTCCTCTCAAGTCAAGTCAAACTTGACCTATTATCTCCCATGGTTGATCAAATCTAACCACTTGATTCAAGTCAATTTGATTTAGTGAATCTCTATTTATTATTTTAAATTGACTCAATGAATCAAATCTAAATTAAACTTATTCAACACTTGAATCAAAATGAGTCTAACTCAATTAGTCTAATTTGGATTACTCTTAATCCAATTTGGTTCATCCCATGAACCTAATCCTCATGGTTCATCATATGAACCTAATCTCCATCTAATTGCCCTTTGTGTGTGACCCTATAGTTTCTTGTAACGTTGGCAATGCTCCTAAACCGATTTAATAATATAAACAATGAGTGGTATCTAGCAACACATCATTCCTACCTAAGTTACAAGAATGTTGAGATCTAACATCACCTTTGTGACTACGAATTGTGACTCTCACAATATGTGACAATGTCCCTCTATCCTTGACATCTAGATTGATAAATTAAGGCATAGACCATGTCATCCTCGGTACAATCTATATCTTGAACTCCAAGTAGACTCACTTTAATAAAATGAGCTCAATATCTCATATTGACTCATTTGGGCATGGCCATGCACATCGTGGTCTCACTCTATCAAGAATAACGATGTCACTCCCGTCATTTAGGAGGGATAGATCCCATCTACACCACTCACATCCCTCCGCATAATTTGTTACATACCCAGTAATCGCCTTTATAGTCCACCTATTTACGGGTGACGTTTGACGAAGCCAATGTATGCAACTCCTTATGTAGGGAACCATAGTGACTTCAAGTCCAAGGACTAATAGTCGTACTAATAGTCACATGAGAAAGTATATGACACTCATATAACGATCCATGATACTTTCTCATGGCGGGTCATTCAGTATACATTCTCCAATGCATACCCATGTGTTAACTTGATATCTCATATCCATGACTTGTGAGATCAAGTCATCAAGTTGACCTACATGCTAGTCTCTACGCATTAACATTGTCCCTGAATGTTAATACATGACTAGGAATGATTAAGAGTAGTGTTCTCTATATCATCTCATTATCAATTCAATCAATCGATTGATATATATAAGAACCTTCTATTCAAGGATGTTATTATACTTAGTTATGTGGCACCAATAAAAGTAAATATAATAACCATGCCTTTATAAATAGGAATATGATATAATAAAATCCATACAACAATCATCACATGATTGACTTTAGGGCTTTCACTAACAATCTCCCACTAGCACTAGTGTCAATCACCGTAGTATCTAATACCCAATGACCTAGTGTGACCATCATACTTTTTCTATGCCAAAGCCTTGGTCAAGGGATCTGCGATGTTAGCCTCTGTGGGTACTCTGTAAATCTTCACATATCCTCTATCGATAATCTCTCGAATGAGATGGAAGCGCCGTAGTATGTATTTAGTCTGCTGGTGTGAGCGAGGTTCCTTAGCCTGCGCAATCGCTACATTATTGTCACAATAGAGCTCTATAGGATCTGCTATGCTAGGAACCACCCCAAGCTCAGTAATGAACTTGCGGATCCAAACTGCCTCCTTTGTTGCCTCTGATGGAGCGATATACTCGGCCTCTGTTCTAGAATCAGTAACTGTGTCCTGCTTCGAACTCTTCCAGCTCACAGCGCCACCATTCAAGCAAAACACGAACCTTGACTGCGATCTATAAGCATCCTGGTCAATTTGGAAGCTGACATCGCTGTAACCCTTTACAACTAGCTCCTCATCGCCTCCAAATATCAAGAAATATTCTTTAGTCCTTCTCGAGTACTTAAGAATATTCTTGACTGCTATCCAGTGATGCTCACCTGGATCTGACTGGTATCTACTCGTCATACTCAAAGCATACGAGACATCAGGACGAGTACATATCATGGCGTACATGATAGATCCTATTGCAGATGCATAAGGGATCTTATCCATTCGGTCTCTCTCCTCTCTAGAAGAGGGACTTTGAGTCATTGAAAGACTCACACCATGTGACATCGGCAGAAGTCCCTTCTTGGAATTCTGCATGAGAAATCGTAGTAAAACCGTGTCAATATATGTACTCTGACTTAGGCCAAGCAATCTCTTAGATCTATCTCTATAGATCTTGATGCCTAGAATACAGGCTACTTCATTTAAGTCCTTCATTGAGAAGCACGTCCCCAGCCAAGTCTTCACAGAATGTAGTGAAGGGATATCATTCCCAATGAGTAGTATGTCATCCACATACAATACAAGGAAGACAACTATGTTTCCATTAACCCTCTTGTAGATACAGGGTTCATCTTCATTCTTGATAAACCAAACTGTTAGATCGCATCATCGAATCGAAGATTCCAGCTCCGAGAAGCTTGCTTCAGCCCATAAATAGACCTTTGCAGCTTGCATACTTTCCTAGTATGTTGTGGATCCATAAAACCCTCAGGTTGTGTCATGTACACATCCTCGAGCAAGTTTCCATTCAAAAATGCGATTTTGACATCCATCTGTCATATCTCATAATCGTGGTATGTTGCAATAGCAAGCATGATCTGAATGGACTTAAACTTGCCACTGGAGAAAAGGTTTCATCATAGTCAATACCATGAATTTGCTTGAAACCTTTAGCCACCAATCGACCCTTATAGGTATGTGTAAGTCCATCCATGTCAGTCTTTCTCTTAAAGACCTACTTACACCCAATGGGTTTGACGCCTTCAGGTGGATCAACCAAAGTCCATACTTGGTTGGTGTACATGAATTCCATCTCGGATCTCATGGCCTTCAGCCATTTCTCAGAATCTGGCCTCATCACAGCTTCCTGATAGGAGGTAGGCTCATTCTCAATGAGCATAATGTCATCATGGTCAGACAAGAGAAATGAGTATCTCTCAGGCTGACGACGTACCATATCAGACCTGCAAAGAGGTAAGTCTACCTGAACAGGTGGTTGTTCCACAACTCTTTGTGCAACAATCTCATCACCCATAACACTTTATGGTTCATGTTCAACCTCCATCAAGGCCTCAGTGTTATGGTCCCTATTTTGAATTTCTTCAAGATCGAACGTACTCCCACTAGTTTTTCTAGAAACAAAATCCCTTTCTAAAAATACCCAGTCTTTGCCACAAAACTTTGTGCTGACTGGGAATGTAGAAGTAATATCCCTTCGATTCCTTGGGATATCCAACAAAATAGCACTTATCGGATTTGGCTCCCAATTTGTCTGAGACTTGACGTCGAACGTAAGCCTCACAACCCCAAATCCTTATGAAAGACATCTTGGGATTTCTCTGTCCATATCGTATATGGTGTCTTTATCACAGCCTTGGATGATACACGGTTAAATGTGAAGGCTGCTGTGTCTAGAGCATATCCCCAAAAGGATATAGGAAGATCTGTGTGACTCATCATAGATCGTACCATATCTAATAGGGTATGATTCCTCCTTTCAGATACACCATTCCACTATGGTGTTTTAGGAAGAGTGAGTTGGGATAGAATCCCACACTCAGCTAGATAGTCACAAAACTCATGGCTAAGGTAATCACCACCTCGATCTGATCGAGGTATCTTAATACTCTTGCCAAGCTGGTTTTGTACTTCATTCTTGAATTCTTTGAACCTTTCAAAGGATTTTGATTTATGTGTCATCAGATACACATAACCATATCTACTGAAGTCATCAGTAAATGTAATGAAGTACCTATAACCACCTCTAGCAGCAACATTGAAAGGGCCACATACATCACTATGTATAAGTTCTAACAAGTCTATTGCTCTCTCGCTGTGTCCACTAAAGGGAGTCTTGGTCATCTTGCCTAGAAGGCAAGACTCGCATGTCTCATATGATTCAAAATAAAATGAGTCCAGCAGTCCATCCTTATGGAGCTGGGATAAGCGACTCTCATTTATGTGACCTAAGCGACAATGCCAGATATAGGTTTGGTTCAACTCATTTGACTTGAAACTTTTGGTACTTATGTTATAGATGGGGCTCTCTAAGTCTAGAATGTAGATTCCGTTCATTAGAGGTGCACTATAATAGAACATATCATTTAAATAAACTGAATAACATTTGTTCTTTATTTTAAATAAAAAGCCTTTCTTGTCCAAACAAGAAACTGAAATTATGTTCTTAGTCAAAGCAGGCACATAACAACATTCATCTAGTTCTAGTACAAGCCTAGAGGGCAGAGATAGAAAATAAGTTCCTACAGCAACAGTAGCAACCCTTGCTCCATTGCCTACTCGTAGGTCCACCTCGCCCTTCGTCAATGCCCTGCTATTTCTCAACGCCTGCACATTGGTACAAATGTGAGATGCACATCTGGTATCTAATACCCATGATGAAGAAATAGATAGATTGACTTCTATAACATTTATACCTGAAGTATAAGTCTCACTTCTCTTCTTCTTAAGATCTTCTAGGTATGCTTTGCAGTTACGCTTCCAGTGTCCAGCTTCCTTACAGTGGAAGCAAGTCCCTTCCTTGGCCACCCCTCCTTTCGGTTTCAGTGCCTTGCCTTTGCCCTTGGCTTGAGACTTTCCCTTACCTTTAGGCTTTCCCTTGCCTTTCTTCTTTTGCACCATCAAAATGGAGTCAGGTTTTTCATTCTCAAGGTTGAGCTCAGCAGTTCTCAACATGCTGAGCATCTCAGGAAGTGGCTTATCAATTTCATTCATGTTGTAATTCATGACAAATTGATTGTAGTTTTGTGGCCAAGATTGCAAGATCAAGTCAGTGGCCAGCTCTTGGCCAAGTGGGAATCCTAACCTCTGTAGGTTCTCTATGTACTCAATCATCTTGAGTACATATGGACCTACGAGAGTCCCATCTTGCATCTTGGACTAAAACAGTGCCTTAGAGATCTCATATATCTCGTGTCTTGTTTGTCCTTGATATAGTTGACAAAGATGTTCCACCATATCATAAGCATTTATGAACTCGTGTAACTTATGAAGCTCAGAGTTCATGGTCACGAGCATGAGGCATGAAACTGAAGGTAGGAAACTTCGCTTACCACTTCAACTCGGTTGCTTGTTCATGGCGATCCCTTCTACGCCCCCGGATAAAAAAAATTTATTCTTGACAAGAGGGATTACCCAAGCTCCCATTTCATCGTCTTGTTATTCGATTAGAGTGGTCACTTGAACAAACTTGTTGTTCAAGCAACCAACCTCTATTCTACGATTAGCCGCGGAATAGACGATGTATAGATCGCCGACTTTTGTGTTTGTATTCGGGGTCCAAGTTAATTTAGCCATTAAACAAAGCATACAACATGCATATAATTTAAAAAAAATCAAAGACATAACACAAAAGAATATAAAACAACATTTATACCTCTCAATCTTCTATTGTATGTCCTTCCTCCTTTTGGACGTCATGTGGGCGACGGTCTTCCAAAAGTTGAAGCCTCCTAGATCGCTAATCTTCCTATCCTTGTTCTCTCCGAACAAAGGAAGATCAATAACAAAACTCTTCCTCTCCTTACTTGTGCCAACCACCAAACACCAACTTGGTGTCCGCCGGCCTAAGGAGTGGATGAAGGAGATGGGTGCCGGCCAAGAGCTCCAAGGGAAGACCCTAAGCTTTGTTTCCACTGGCCAAGGAGAGGAGAAGGGGGAGGTTTGGACGCTGGCCAAGGGAGAGAAAGGAAGATGATAAGCGTCGACCACCTAAGGAAGAAGAAGGAAATGAATTTCCTTAATTGTGGCCACCCAACACCCCTTGCTCCTTGCCGCCCAAAACCCTAGCCCCTCCTTTGATTACTTGCCGTCCAAGCCCTAAGCCTCCTTTTATAGAGCTGGGATCAAGCCTCCCTTTAATCTCCACCTTTGGTTCTAGGGATTTAATCTCAATCGTCGGATCTAGAGAATTAATTTCAACCATCGGATCTAGAGATTTAATCTCTACCATTGGATCTAGAGTTTTGTTTTCTACCATTGGATCTAGGCTTCATGAGGTTTTAATAGGCTACAATAGGGACCATGAGGAGGAGTTGGATCTTGGCCACCCAATGGATCAAGCCCACATAAAGTCTGACCCATTAATGATAATCCAATCCACTAAAGGATTATCATTGATCTACCTCACCAACCCCCATAAGTTAATATGGGCTCCATATATTATTTGTACATTTTTCTCCCTGTGTTTAAGATCTCGAATCTCCGTCGATTAATTAATTTATTGACAATTAATTAATCAACATCTAACTCCATGAGTAGTACCGCTCATCCTTATCATCATGCCGGAACAAGTCTACCTGTAGGGTTTACATGATGAACTTTATGAGATCCTCAAGGGGACATCATTATCCTACTATATAGGACACGGTTTCCTCCTATAATCAACAACACACCATATAAATAATATCATTTCCCAACTTACCGAGCCTATCGATTTAATCTATAAATCTCGCCCATTGGTAAATCAAAGAAATAAATACTAATTATATGTGCCCGTTATTATATCGATATTAAGAGCATGTACAACATAATATCTGAGGTCCGATTCGATTATGTAGTCAGCAATAAATCGAATCACCTCTAAGTCGGTCCTGCTCAATACACACAAAGTGTACTAGTGTGATTCTATGGTCAATACAAACCAATACTAAATCATACTACAACCATACCAATAGTTTGTCCAAAGTTATCTCGGTTGTGAGCCTTTACTTATACTTTACAAGGAGGCAATAACATGATCTCCCGTTTGACACTACACACCATGTTATCTACAATGTAATGTATTAGACAATATGCATAACCGTATAAATATGCAAACAATGATCATGTGATTCTTATTTCAAAATAAAGATGTTCATACAAAAAATAGACTTTTCAGTAAACTTCCCATCAATCTCTCACTTATACTTAAAGACTATGCTGTCCTTAAACTGCCATACATCTAATTCTCATTCTCTCCACATGCCTATCAAAAGCTCTCGCCGGAAGCTCTTGACATCCATATGTCATACCTCATAATCCATATGAGCAGCAATGCATAAGAGAATCCAGATAGACTTAAGCATGACTATCGGAGAAAAGGTCTCCTCATAATCGATACCCTTTTTCTGAGTATACCCCTTTGCAATAAGCCTCGCTTTGAAGGTCTCAACCTTCCCATCTATTCCTTTCTTTCTTTTGTAGATCCACTTGCATCCAATGGTTTTTACACCATCGAGTGGTTCTACTAGCTCCCAGACCTGATTTGAATCCATAGATTCAATCTCAGTATTCATTGCACTTTGCCAAGATACTGCATCTTTATCTTGGATTTCCTCATCATATATCCAGGGATAAAGTTCATGTTTGCTAGGGACCAAATACGAAAATTCTCCCAAGAACATGAATCTATCAGGTTGTCTCACAACCCTCCTACTACGACGAGGTATCACCTGTGTATCCTCTATAACACGCGGTGCAGTGACTTGTGGTATATCCTCTGGTACCGGTGGTACTGAAGAAGTGACTTCCCCTTTTAATTCCTCCAGAACAATCTTACTCATGGGCTTGTGGTTCATCACATAGTCTTCCTCTTGAAATCTAGCATTCGTGCTAATGATCACCCTCTGATCTCTAGGACTATAAAACAGACCACCTTTCATTCCTCTAGGATAGCCAACAAATTTGCACACTTCTATATGAAGTTCCAACTTACCATCATCTGCCTTCAGCACATGTGCTGGACTTCCCCAAATCCGAATATGTCTTAGACTACGCTTTCGCCCAATCCACAATTCTGTTGGAGTAGAAGGCACTGATTTAGATGGTACCAAGTTTAGAATGTACACTTTCGTATCTAGAGCATATCCCAAGAACGAATCTGGCAACTCAAAATAACTCATCATCGATCTAACCATCTCCATAAGAGTCCTATTGCTTCGCTCTGCTACACCATTCTGTTGGGGTGTGCCAGGTGCAGACAATTGGGATTGAATCCCAGCTTTTGATAAGTAATTCCTAAACTCTCCGAAGAGGTACTCACCACCACGATCAGATCGTAGTGTCTTGATACTTTTACCTTGACGTTTCTCCATATCAACCTTGAATTCTTTGAACTTGTCAAAGCATTCAGACTTGCAGCGCATCAAGTAAATGTATCCATATCTCGAATAATCGTCTATAAAGGAGACGAAATATTCAAAACCATCTCTAGCCTGGATAGACATAGGACCACACAAATCATAATGAACCAATTTCAACACATCTTTGGCTCTATACCCCTTAGCCTTAAAAGGCCTCTTGGTCATTTTAACCTCCAAGCAAGATTCGCAGGTTGGGAAATCTTTCACCACTAATGATCCAAAAGGTCCATCAGCTATCAACCTTTGAATTATGCTTAGGTTAATATGACCAAGTCCTAGATGCCAAAGATATGTTTGGTTCATCTTCGAAGGTTCTTTTCTCTTATTGGAATTAGAAGATTAGTTATTAACTTCTATTTGCATCGTGGGAGCTTTTGGTTCAAGTGTATACAAATTTCCTATCAATGCACCCGAACAGATAATCTCCCTATTCCTTTTCATAACAACTCTGTGATTAAAAGAAATAGAATATCCATCCATAAACAATTTAGAAATCGAAATTAAATTCTTTCTAAATAAAGGTATATAAAGGCAATTCTTAAGAACCAAAACTTTATTTTTCTCAAAAGATAAATAAACATCTCCCACTGCAACAGCCACTACCTTCGTGGCATCACCCAAGTATACGGTAATCTCCCCCTCAGCCAGCCGTCTGGTTTCCTGGAACCCCTACAAAGTATTGCATGTTGGTGCAGTGGGCACCAAAGTCGAACCGGTATTTTGATTATGGCAAAAGGCTCAATAGTTAAGGGTATATTTGTTATCTTACGAGCTCAATTAAGTGTGCAGAAATGCTAAAGTTGAGCGGAAGGTCTGCGACACCCGGTGGGAACCGAGGTGGTCGGGCAACGCCAGAGGGACTTCGGAGGAAGCCGAGGTACTCGGGTGAAGACCGGAAGCGAGGCTACAAGGTAAGCTCGTGTGAAAGCGAAGCAAGGTCGTTAAGCGTAGATCCGACCCAATACCTCCAATGGAAGGTCTAGGTCGAGATCAGATGGTTAGAACCATCGTACTTTATATTTTAAGCTAACTTGTACTGCAGTCCAAAACCCTTTGACTACCAATCAACGCTAGTCAAGTTCCAAATCGAGAAGAGCTCGAATTTCAAGGGGTGAATTTGGACTTGACTCGTGTTTTGGTACAAAGGGTGATGTGGCATCAAGGTGGACATCCAAACCATCACCAAGCTTCCTTGTGGTGGACGCCCAAAATAAGGTGAGTTGGCACAAGATGGTTGGCTCCCATGATGTGGCACAAGTTGAATGGCTCCAACAAGTTGGCGCCCAAGGAGGTTGGAGGTGGCACAAGGTGATTGGATGAAACACCTCATCCTCAAGTTGGCGCCCAAGAAGGTTGGAGGTGGCACAAGGTGGTTGGATGAAACACCTCATCCTCAAGTTGGCGCCCAAGGAGGTTGGAGGTGGCACAAGGTGGTTGGATGAAACACCTCATCCTTGAGTTGGCGCACAAGAAGGTTGGAGGTGGCACAAGGTGGTTGGATGAAACACCTCATCCTTGAGTTGGGATAAGAACCTCACCTTGGACACTACCTATGTCTAAATTCATAGATCAATATCCATAAATAGACATGTTCAAGCCAAGCAAATAACAAGAATTCAAGAGCTCTCAACACGCCGTCGTAACGCCGCTACTACTATTCACATTTGCTACGACGAAGTGCCGCCGACAACGAAAGCTACATCTTCTACTTATAAGAGTTGTCGGTATATTTATTTAAGTTCTACTTCTTTAAATTGTCTTTGTGCTTTAATCGTAACAAGGAAAGGGGGAGTGTCCCTTTGCCTTGATTTCTTTTGTAATCGCTGTCTACTTCCAACGAAGAGGAGTGGTTTTAGTGAATTGCCCTCCGTACGTGATCAAGGATCACTAGGGCCGTGGATTAGCAATCGAAAGATTGTGAACCACGTAAAAATATCTTGTCTACTTTATATTTCCGCTGTGCACTCTCTACTTGCTTTTTACTTATTGCAAAAGTTTTTAACGACATCGTCGACGCTATTCACCCCCCCTCTAGCGACACTTTCGATCCAACAATTGGTATCAGAGCCGGGGGCGCTAAGATTCGGTGAAACCACCAATCTAGCTTTGTTTTTCTTTTTTTTACAGATTTTTTATTTATTTATTTCTGTTTTCGTATAATTATTTCACTTGCTTATCTTCTCCTACATATAGAATTGCATTAGAGGCTTTAGGATCCGGATAAGGTTGTCCTTCGGGTTAGATCCCGAGTAAGGTTGTCTCGGAACTTCAACGACATTCGCATTTGATTGTTTATTTCTTTTGCAAGTTACATTTTATATATCTTTTTACTTCAAGACTTACTAATCCAAGACGAAAGTCTTGGAATATTCTTTCGTGTGTTTTGCAAGATTCTTTTCGTGCTCTTCTTCTTGTTTTTAAATGGCCCATCTCGAAGGGTTTAGCACCGCCGACCCCATTTTACAACGGTAATGACTTTCGTTATTGGAAGGGTCGGATGGAATGCTTTCTTAAAACCCAAATCGAGATGTGGATCGTAATCAAACCGGTTTCACACTTCCTATTAATGAAGATGGTGAATCTTTGGGTTACGATCAATGGTCAAATTCCATGAAAAACAAGTAGAAGCCGATGCCAAGGCAACTCAAATCTTGCAATGTGGGTTGTCCAAGGAAGAGCTCTCAACGCGTCGGCCTTCATTAGTGCAAATGACTTATGGACCAAGCTAGTGGAACTACCGACGACACGAAGGTATGTAAAAGAGATTTACTTTTAAATAAATTGTATAACTTGAAAATGCAGGAAAAGCGAGACCGCAACTCAACTACATGCTCGATCCAAGACATCACAACCAACTCCATGCCATCGGACAAAAGGTCGAGAATCGCGACCTTATCGGTATTCTCTTAACTCGTTTCCTAGGACCACCTTGTGGGCATCCATGGTCGATGCCTACAAGGTCTCCAAGGACCTTTCTAAAATTAGGTTAGACGAATTGTTTTCGGAACTTGAATTACATGAGCAAACTAACGTGGTCCAGGCCGAGAAGAGTATTGCGTTAGTTGCAGGTTCCAAGAAGAAGAAGCCCGCAAGCAAGCCACCCCCTAAGGAAGAAGACGAGTCCGAATCGGAAGTAGACTCACAAATCGAAACCGAACTAGTCAAGCTAGAAGGGAAGATGATCAAGAGACGTGAACGACCAACAACTCAAGGTAAGCCTAAACCTAATTCAAATACTTCTAATTTTAGATGCTATGAGTGCACGAGTTCGGTCCACATCAAGTCCGAGTGCCCAAAGCTAAAGAATAACGCATCAAAGACCAAGAAAGCGCTAAACGCTACTTGGGAGGAGTTGTCGGAGGAAGAAGACGATATCCAAGCTCTAATGGCCAAGCCGACCGAGCATGACTCCGAAACCGAAGAAGAGTACGAGTCCGAATCCGATGATGAGCTTCCATTCAAGACAAGCCACGGATCCGTATCCGGTTCAAAAGAATCATTAAGGGTAAGTCGGTCGTTACTTAATACTTTGTATGGTGCAATTAAATTTTTAAATAAGAAACTAGCTAAGTCCGAGTCCAAGGTCGAGACCCTAATTGAGGAGGTTAACCTTCTCAAACATGAGGTCTCCTAACCTCTTCGACTACTCGTATTCAAGAGGAGGACTCAACTCAAGTTGAAAAGCTTGAAGTTGAGAACTCGCTTTTGAAAACACAAGTCGAAGACCTTAGGAACACGTTGGAAAGGTTCACATTGGGATCCAAGGGACTTGACCTCTTACTTGGATCACAAAGGGCCGTGTACAACAAGGCCGGACTCGGGTTTAACTCAAATACAACCAATAAGTCATATATGTCTATAGTAAACCAACATAAGAAAAATGTCCAAGCATGGGTCCCTAAGACCACTTTGATTTCAACTTTAGGATCTAACATGTATTGGGTTCCCAAGGACCAAATTCACTATGTGAATAGACCCACTCGATTCAATGGTCCAGGGGGAGCCAATACAAAATGTATTTTTGTTAAGTCTTAGAAATTGCATGCTTAGTTTTTCCTTTATTTTTAGAATGGTTAGATAGGACTCATAACCAACTAAAATCCTGCGAAAAGATTGAGCCTCGGGGAGCCTCTTTTCAAAAATAAACCAACTAAAATCCTACGAAAAGATTGAGCCTCGGGGAGCCTCTTTTCAAAAATAACTAGTTAGACCAAGACGTAGTCTCAAGTCAGTCGAGTTATCAATTTCTTGAAATTAGCTTTGTCTAAGGAAGTGGTCGTTGTTCCGATCAAAGAAGGCCTCTGTGCCTCGCCACGACCTGGAAGCTAATCTCTTGAAAAGATTACTTGATGAGCTTAGACTAAATCCGAATCTAACCTAATGTTGGTTAATTTAAATTCATTAAAATTAATCAAGTAAAATTGAAAGTCATCTCACAATAACACATAGGAATAACATGTTTTGATCATGTAGATATTAGTGAGATGATTTAGGTTTAAAAACTTACAAACAACCCTTTAGTAATTCCATTGATCCTACACATAAGAGTCGAAGAAACCATTAATATAGTTTTCGACGAAGGACACGAACCCGTTCAATCCTTAACAAAACCAACTAGCAAATCAACTTATAGCGAACCCGACTCTGATCTTGAACTTGAATCTCGTCCTAAACCAAGTCATCCTATCGACCAAGTGATAGATGACTCTAACCCAAGTCAAACTAGAACTCACCCAAGTCATCCTATCAATCAAGTTATAGGTGATCCAAATTTAGGGGTTCGAACTAGAGCTTCATACCGAAACCTTAATCAAATCTCGTTAATTTCCAAAATCGAACCCAAAACTATTGAACAAGCACTTCTTGATCCCGACTGGATTATTGCTATGCAAGAAGAGCTAGCTCAATTCACTAGAAATGAAGTCTGGGAATTAGTACCACCACCTAAAGAAAAATCAATTATTGGTGGGTATTTCGAAATAAACTTGATGATAAAGGTGAAGTAGTTAGAAATAAAGCCAGGTTAGTCGCAAAAGGGTTTAGTCAAGTCGAAGGTTTAGATTACGATGAGACCTACGCCCCCGTAGCAAGACTAGAGTCCATCCGAATGTTGTTAGCATATGCACATCGAGGTTTTAAATTGTTTCAAATGGATGTCAAGTCGCATTTTTGAATGGATACATTAAGGAAGAAGTTTACGTCTACCAACCTCCGGATTGAAAATCTAGATAAACTGACCATGTCCTTAGACTTAAGATTTGAAACATTTATCTTGGTAGAAGCTTGATGTAAAGAGAGATATAGTAGATTTTGCCGATGTTTAGTATGCTAGTAGTTGAGTGCGGAAGCAAAGATTGCGTTGCCTTATCTACCACCGGCCGAATACGTTGCGATGGGTGAGTGTGTCTCTCGGCTCTGTGGATGAAGCACACTCTCCAAGACTTTAGCTTAATCTTTAACAACATTAAAAGTTAGGTATGTGCGTAATAGAGTAGGATTTAAATTTTTCTATATATGTACTCTATTTTTGCTTCTTTTATGAAATTAGCCTAAGTCTTACCTTAGAAATCATATTGGGAACTTGCTTGGACTTACAAACCCTAAAATATATTTACAAACTTTTGAGTTAAGGCAAAAGGGGAGAAAGTCACAAAAGTAACCAAAATTAAAGGGAAGAAAGTAAACAAAATTATTACATTTTATATTAAGTAATTCTTTACTTAAGCAACTATTAAGGGGAGTAAAAATTATTTTCAAGAACTCACCTTCGGTCAAGGAGGTTACCTCAAAGGAGAACTTGGAACAATAATATTTCTCACTCATACTTAATCATTATGCTAGCTCATTCATACTTAATCATTATGCTAGCTCATTCATATTTAATCATTATGCTAGCTCATTCATATTTAATCATTATGCTAGCTCATTCATGCTTAATCATTATGCTAGCTCATTCATATTTAATCTTTATGCTAGCTCATTCATGCTTAATCATTATGCTAGCTTCGTTATGTTAATTTTTCCTTAACTTTTGTGGTTTGCCATGAATCAAAAGGGAGATTGTTGGTGCAAAGTGGGCACCAAAGTCGAACCGTATTTTGATTATGGCAAAAGGCTCAATAGTTAAGGGTATATTTGTTATCTTACGAGCTCAATTCATGTGCGTAAAATGCTAAAGTTGAGCGGAAGGTCTGCGACACCCGGTGGGAACCGAGGTGGTCGGGCAACGCCAGAGGGACTTCGGAGGAAGCCGAGGTACTCGGGTGAAGACCGGAAGCGAGGCTACAAGGTAAGCTCGTGTGAAAGCGAAGCAAGGTCGTTAAGCGTAGATCCGACCCAATACCTCCAATGGAAGGTCTAGGTCGAGATCAGATGGTTAGAACCATCGTACTTTATATTTTAAGATTCCAAAACCCTTTGACTACGATCAAGCTAGTCAAGTTCTAGCCTCGAGAAGAGCTCGAATTTCAAGGGGGTGAATTTGGACTTGACTCGTGTTTTGGTACAAAGGGTGATGTGGCATCAAGGTGGACATCCAAACCATCACCAAGCTTCCTTGTGGTGGACGCCCAAAATAAGGTGAGTTGGCACAAGATGGTTGGCTCCCATGATGTGGCACAAGTTGAATGGCTCCAACAAGTTGGCGCCCAAGGAGGTTGGAGGTGGCACAAGGTGATTGGATGAAACACCTCATCCTCAAGTTGGCGCCCAAGGAGGTTGGAGGTGGCACAAGGTGGTTGGATGAAACACCTCATCCTCAAGTTGGCGCACAAGGAGGTTGGAGGTGGCACAAGGTGGTTGGATGAAACACCTCATCCTTGAGTTGGCGCACAAGAAGGTTGGAGGTGGCACAAGGTGGTTGGATGAAACACCTCATCCTTGAGTTGGGATAAGAACCTCACCTTGGACACTACCTATGTCTAAATTCATAGATCAATATCCATAAATAGACATGTTCAAGCCAAGCAAATAACAAGAATTCAAGAGCTCTCAACACTGGCGTAAATGCCGCTACTACTACTCACATTTGCTACGACGTATGTCACGACAACGAAAGCTACATCTTCTACTTATAAGAGTTGTCGGTATATTTATTTAAGTTCTACTTCTTTAAATTGTCTTTGTGCTTTAATCGTAACAAGGAAAGGGGGAGTGTCCCTTTGCCTTGATTTCTTTTTGTAATCGTTGCTCCTACTTCCAACGAAGAGGAGTGGTTTTAGTGAATTGCCCTCCGTACGTGATCAAGGATCACTAGGGCCGTGGATTAGCAATCGAAAGATTGTGAACCACGTAAAAATATCTTGTCTACTTTATATTTCCGCTGTGCACTCTCTACTTGCTTTTTACTTATTGCAAAAGTTTTTTAACGACATCGTATCGCTATTCACCCCCCCTCTAGCGACACTTTCGATCCAACATTGCAGACATGATCAGTGGCTCCCGTATCTACACACCAGGTGTCGGTAGATAACACCGATAAACATGTTTCAACGACTAGACCAAAAGATATTCCTTTGTTCTGCTTCCGGTTGGGGCAGTCCTTCTTCCAGTGTCCAGTCTGCTTACAGGTGAAGCACTTGCCTTTCGGATTCTTTACTCCTCCCTGAGTTCCTCCCACCGCCTTTGCCCTAGCTTGTTTCTTCTTCTTCTTTCCTTTCGGCTTAGAAGTAGAAACCTTTTGAGTAACCATGGCTTGCGCTTGAGCACTCTGACGAAATAGCCCCTCTGCCGCCTGGAGTTCTGTCAGAAGCTCCGCCAACGAATACAACCTCTTGTTCATGTTGTAGTTCAGGCGAAACTGCTCAAGACTTCTAGGTAGATACTGGAGAATGATATCGACCTGGGTTTTCCCATCGATCTCAGCTCCGAGGACTTCTAGCTCATTCAAATGAGCCATCATCTTGAGAACATGATCCCTCATGGGTGTTCCCTCGATCATGGTGGTCGTCATTAAGTTCCTCATGGCTTCCTGCCTAGAAGCCCGATTCTGGTGTCCGTAAAGGTCTTTGAGATTGAGCATCATGTCAAAAGCAGTGGGCATGGCTTGATGATGATGTTGCAGTACATTTGACATAGATGCCAAAATAAAACACCGCGCCATCTCATCGGCCTTAATCCACTTCTTATAACTCTCCTTCTCCTTTTCACCAGAATCATCCGTAGGCTTAGGAGGGTACTCTTCGAGGAGTACATATTTGTATTCCTCAACAGTCAAGACAATGTCAAGATTCCTCTTCCAATCAACATAGTTGGGTCCAGTAAGTTTATTTTCTTTCAGTATCACAGCAAGCGGGTTGAAAGTCATTTTGAAAGAAAACCTAAGAATCACATAGATCAAAACATTAGATTTCAAAAAATTATTGATTCCTCAAACAATAAAATTTTAAAATCAACCAACACCTCAAAACACCGAGAATATCGTATGCCACGATAGTGTGGAGGTATACGAATTCTACATTTGTAAGAGGAGGTTTTACCCATTAATTTTACTATCTTGTCAACCTAACTTTTTTGACAAATAAAATTAATAGTTGGTTTCTCTTTGGCCCTACAAATAAAAGCAGTGACTCCGATGGGGAGGATACTTATATTTGTATCAAAGTGTTCACCATTACTTGGTACCAAGGTAATTATCTCGGGTTATGTGTCTTCCGATGGGAAAGTACACACACTCCTTAATAATTTCCTATAACCATATTCGACCTTGTAATCCGTAAACAAACTTATCCGATGGGGAAAAAGACACACAGAGCCGACGCGCAAGTTTGTTTGCATCACATGTCAAATCGTAATGGAGGCCATGGGAATTTATAAAATTATCCCTCTCCCACTTAGTAATTTGAAATCGAGGAATTTTTTAGCCTACGACATGCATATCAAACAATAAGCAATAAATATGAAAAATAAATATTTTCCAACTATTATGACTTTTGTCTTCAATATTTCTCCCGTCGTGTTGCCATCTCGTCCGCTCCTCCCTACACCATGTACAAGCCATCCAGAGATCCGAGCCGAGAAAAACTATTTTAGTTTACATCCATCTATCCTATACTCCACGAGGGAGTGTACATGAAATCTAGATCGAAAGTAAACTAAAATAAAAGGTGTGGATAAACAATGCCGTATCTAATTACAAAAAATTAAGTACTAGCCTCGTCAACCCCGAGGATTCAATAAAATATACAATTACACACATACAATCACATACATATATATGACCATAATAGTTGGATTCTATGCCTACAACCAAAAAGTTAACCTATGCACATCCTACTGTTATCCGACACATATAATATATGATAAGTGCATAAAAGTAACCAAATCCTAAACACACAAAATCGGAAACCGTGCTCTGATACCACTTGAAGCTAGGAAACTTCGCTTTCCACTTCAACTCGGTCGCTTGTTCATGGCGATCCCTTCTACGTCCCCGGATAAAAAAAATTTATCCTTGACAAGAGGGATTACCCAAGCTCCTGTTTCATCGTCATGTTATTCGATTAGAGTAGTCACTTGAACAAACTTGTTGTTCAAGCAATCAACCTCTATTCTACGATTAGCCGCGGAATAGACGATGTATGGATCACCGGATTTTGTGTTTGTATTTGTGGTCCAAGTTAATTTATCCATTAAACAAAGCATAAAACATGCATATAATTGAAAAAAAATCATAGACATAACACAAAAGAATATAAAACAACATTTATACCTCTCGATCTTCTATTGTATGTCCTTCCTCTTTTTGGACGTCGTGTGGGCGACGGTATTCCAAAAGTTGAAGCCTCCTAGATCGCTAATCTTCCTATCCTTGTTCTCTCCGAACAAAGGAAGATCAATAACAAAACTCTTCCTCTCCTTACTTGCGCCAACCACCAAACACCAACTTGGTGTCCGCCGGCCTAAGGAGTGGATGAAGGAGATGGGTGCTGGCCAAGAGCTCCAAGGGAAGACCCTAGGCTTTGTTTCCACCGGCCAAGGAGAGGAGAAGGGGAAGGTTAATACACCGGCCAAGGGAGAGAAAGGAAGATGATATGCTCCGGCCACCTAAGGAAGAAGAAGGAAAGGAATTTCCTTAATTGTGGCCGCCCAACACCCCTTGCTCCTTGCCGCCCAAAACACTAGCCCCTCCTTTGATTACTTGGCGTCCAAGCCCTAATCCTCCTTTTATAGAGTTGGGCTCAAGCCTCCCTTTAATCTCCACCTTCGGTTCTAGGGATTTAATCTCAACCGTCGGATCTAGAGAACTAATCTCAACCATCGGATCTAGAGATTTAATCTCTAGCATTGGATCTAGAGTTTTGTTTTCTACCATTGGATCTAGGCTTCATGAGGTTTTAATAGGATACAATAGGGACCATGAGGAGGAGTTGGATCTTGGCCACCCAATGGATCAAGGCCATATAAAGTTTGACCCATTAATGATAATCCAATCCACTAAAGTATTATCATTGATCTACCTCATAAACCCCCATAAGTTAATATGTACTCCATATATTATTTGTATATTTTTCTCCCTGTGTTTAAGATCTCAAATGTTCGTCGATTAATTAATTTACTGACAATTAATTAATCAACATCTAACTCCATGAGTAGTACCGCTCATCCTTATCATCATGTCGGACCATGTCCACCTGTAGGGTTTACTTGATGAACCTTATGAGCTCTTCAAGGGGACATCATCATCCTAATATATAGGACACGATTTCCTCCTATAATCAACGACACGCCATATAAATAATATCATTTCCCAACTTACCGAGCCTATCGATTTAATCTATAAATCTTGCCCATTGGTAAATCAAAGAAATGAATACTAATTATATGTGCTCGTTATTTTATCGGGATTAAGAGCATGTACAACATAATATCTGAGGTCCGATTCAATTATGTAGTCAGCAATAAATCGAATCATCTCTAAGTCGGTCCTGCTCAATACACACAAAGTGTACTAGTGTGATTCTATGGTCAAGACAAACCAATATAAAATCACACTACAACCATACCAATGGTTTGTCCAAAGTCATCTCAGTTGTGAGCCTTTACTTATACTTTACAAGGAGCCGATAACATTATCTCCCGTGTGACACTACACATTATGTTATCTACAATGTAATGCAGTAGGAAATATGCATAACCGTATAAATATGCAAACAATGATCATGTGATTCTTATTTCAAAATAAAGATGTTCATATAAAAAATAAACTTTTTAGTATACATCTGAACAGAAACATCTAATGCATCATCTTGATGCTTCTTGTAAGCATCTTTGTCAGCTCGCGAGGCAGTGGCAGGAGGTGCCTCCAGAATGGGCTGCTCCAGGACGTATAATTTTATTTCTTTGGTGAGAACTATTCTCAAATTCCTGTACCTATCCAGGGAATTTGCTCCATTTAGCTTGTCCTTCTCAAGGACAGAACGCAGGGAGAGAGTGTTCGTATTTATTCACATGGTAATCTACAACATACACAATGCAAAAAATTAATATCATATTCCATTTATCATTTAATTAGGCTTTTAATCAAATGATGCTCCCACTAAATTATAGGACTTTTGTAGAATCGAGTCATGGATGTGGTCAAACCACATTACTAAATTCATACAAACAAGCTATAATTCTTGCGGGATAAGATTCACATCATCTAGGCCTTGAGTTAGCTTTGGCTAAATCGCCCAAGACTTAGTATGATCGGTAGGTAATACATTACCAATTACATCTCTATGCAACTCTTGTTTATAGGATCAAGATCCACATTTACAAAAGACCTTGAGTTAGCTTTGGCTAAATTGCCCAAGATTTAGTGTAAATGCTATCTTATCCTATCTTTCCAACGGTTGGAATATGCCTATAGTTTTACTCGATCCAATTAAGTTAACTAGTTTTACTCAATCTAATTGAGCTTATTCTTACCCAAGCTATGATAGGCGGGACCAAGATTGTCCCTCCGCACCCTACCAAGATAATATGCGTTGCTCTACTTTGACAGATTCAACAACAACAAATGATCGAGGTAGTGATTGGTATCAAAACTGGGTAGGCATTTTCGAGTTGATTCGATTAAGATCTAATCTAATCATGAATGTGTATCATATACGCATTAAGACCTTTATTACCCTATACTAGCATCCATCACATATATACAAGCAAAATATACTAGCATGCATCATATACATACAAGCAAAAAATCCTAGCATGCATCATATACATACAAGCAAAATTTACTAGCATGCATCACATACATATAAGCAAAACAAATATATATATATATATATTGTGATGAGGTCATGGCCCTACTATGATCTTCTCAAGCCAATAAAAAGATCGGATGGTCAACCTAGGATTAGCGGCTTCTTCAAGCACCTCCTTTGACCGCCATGTGTCGTCGGCACCCTCCTCGTAACTCCATCTACTAGTGGACCTTCCACCGCTCTATTTTTGTACATTACAAATATGAAACTCGAGTTACATTCGAGTCTAAAACTATTTACAACTAGAATATTAAAAGAAGAGGCACGACGCGCAGGTCGCATACCATATACAACATGCACAACCACAAAAACGGCATGCAAGCTGTATTATGAATTACAACATATTTATCCAACCACATTGGGGTTATTGGAACATTATCATCACAGTATTATATATAATTCTAAATTATATATTTTACAGAAATTTCTATAATTTTTCCTATTTTATTTTCAATTTTATGAGTCACATCTCCGTAACGGTCCCGCTAAGCGATTTTCGGGTGCGATCGCGGGACAATGCCCCTTTCAGGGTTAGGGGCAGCGCCCCTACTCGTAAAATGAACTTTACGAGTGTCCCATCTTAATCGTACAGCGACTTAAGTCACTTTCCCAAAAACCTAAAGCGAGAACTCACCGTTTCGGAGAGTTTTTCTCGGTGGTTGAAGCCTACAAGTGTCCCAACACTTGTTGCTTCGACTCTTCGAGAAAAATACCCAAAAAATCTATAAAAATAGGAAATTTACAAAAACTTACAGATCTGTAATTTTTATATCTAATACAAAAACTACAAAACAAAAACACATACATGTTTCACACGTGGCTCTGATACCACTGTAGGACTATCCGAGCTGCAAAAATCGCTTTTTGCGTTGAGGAAACCCCGAAAGTCAGCCACGGATCCGTGCAAAGGTAAATAAAACTACATGTATGTGTTTAAAAACTTTAGATCTACTCTAAATCTACATGTTAAGATTTACCCTCGATGCGACGCCCTTCGCTTATCCCGCTCGTCCAAATGGCTTACCGGAACTCGAGAGTGTCAAGTTCCGATAAGCCATTTAGGTGGAGAAGATCAATTAGAGTGTGCTAGCACACTAAGGAACCCACGACAAGAGAAGTGGGAGAGAGATTGAGGGACGAACCAAGGAAAAAGATGAAGTTCACCCAAAATAACTTCACACACTAACTCCTCCTAAAGTGGTCGGCCACTTCATGGAGGGGAGTTACATGCATGCATGTAATTCCAAGAGTCAATGGCTCTTGGTCTCCCTCATGAGGTGGCACCCCTTGATGTGTCCATGATGATGTGGAACATCATCATTGGCCAGCTCCCATGCCAAGTCAACATGACATGGCAATTGGTCAAGTCAAAATTGACTATTTATCTTTCCTCTCAAGTCAAGTCAAACTTGACCTATTATCTCCCATGGTTGATCAAATATAACCACTTGATTCAAGTCAATTTGATTTAGTGAATCTCTATTCATTATTTTAAATTGAATCAATGAATCAAATCTAAATTAGACTCATTTAACACTTGAATCAAATTGAGTCTAATTCAATTAGTCTAATTTGGATTACTCTTAATCCAATTTGGTTCATCCCATGAACCTAATCCTCATGATTCATCATATGAACCTAATCTAAATATAATTTCCCATTGTGTGTGACCCTATAGGTTCTTG
This sequence comes from Wurfbainia villosa, assembly GCA_025175895.1. Taxonomy (NCBI): domain Eukaryota; kingdom Viridiplantae; phylum Streptophyta; class Magnoliopsida; order Zingiberales; family Zingiberaceae; genus Wurfbainia; species Wurfbainia villosa. The sequence continues at coordinate 34,989,102 of CM045995.1, forward strand.
TAACATTGGCAATGCTCCTAAACCGATTTAGGAACATAAGCAATGAGCGGTATCTTGCAACACATCATTGCTACCCAAGTTACAAGAATGTTGAGATCCAACATCACCTTTGTGACTACTAATTGTGACTCTCACAATATGTGACAATGTCCCTCTATCCTTGACATCTAGATTGACCAATTGAGGCATAGACCTTGTCATCCTCGATACAATCTATATCTTGAACTCCAAGTAGACTCACTCTAATCAAATGAGCTCAATATCTCATATTGACTCATGTGGGCATGGCCATGCACTTCGTGGTCTCACTCTATCAAGAATAACGATGTCACTCCCATCATATAGGAGGGATAGATCCCATCTACATCACTCACATCCCTCCGCATAATTTATTACATACCCAGTAATCGCCTTTATAGTCCACCTATTTACGGGTGACGTTTGACGAAGCCAAAGTATGCAACTCCTTATGTAGGGAACCATGGTGACTTTAGGTCCAAGGACTAATAGTCGTACTAATAGTCACATGAGAAAGTATATGACACTCATATAATGATCCATGATACTTTCTTATGGCGGGTCATTCAGTATACATTCTCCAATGCATACCCATGTGTCAACTTGATATATCATATCCATGACTTGTGAGATCAAGTCATCGAGTTGACCTACATGCTAGTCTCTACGCATGAACATTGTCCCTGAATGTTAATACTTGACTAGGAATGATAAAGATTAGTATTCTCTATATCATCTCATTATCGATTCAACCAATCGATTGATATAGATAAGAACCTTCTACTCAAGGACATTATTATACTTAGTTATTTGGCACCAATACAAGTAAATATAATAACCATGCCTTTATAAATAGGAATATGATACAATAAAGTCCATACAACAATCATCACATGATTGGCTCTAGGGCTTTCACTAACACCAATAAGATTCACATATCTCCACAATGATATGATATTGTCCACTTTCGGCCTAAGCCCTTATGATTTTGTTTTTGGGCTTTACCTAAAAGGCCTCAAGCCAATAGAGATATCTTTTCATCTTATAAGCACATGATCTTTTCTATGTCTTACCAATGTGGGACTTTGATTGTATTCCCCATACTCCCAACAATCCCCCCCTCAAATGAAAGACCACATTGAGCCCTTCTCAAGCCTATCCCTCCTCGAAGGACATTCTCTGCTTGATGTTCGATATTTAACCCACCAGGACATCCTGTCAACTGTCTGGTCCTCCTGACCCAGTTGGACTTTCTACCAGTTGTCCAGCCCTACTAGCCCAACTGGACTTCCTGCCTGGTGTCTGGTTCTCTAGATCCAGACATGGGAGCTCCACTTCCTTCGTTCGAGGTTCATGGATTGACATGGATCATGGCTCTGATACCAATTGTTAGTGCCTATAAGATTCACATATCTCCACAATGGCATGATATTGTCCACTTTGGGCCTAAGCCCTCATGGTTTTATTTTTGAGTTTTACCCAAAAGGCCTCAAGCTAATGGAGATATCTTTTCAACTTATAAGCACATGATTGTTGGTGCAGGGGCACTAGATGATCGAACCTGTGTTTTGATTATATCAAAGATGCAATTTTAAGATTACATCGTTATCTCAGGAGCTTAATCGAGTGTGCAAAAAAGTGCAAAAGCTGGATCTGAAGGCTAGCGACACCCGGAGGAAGCCGTGGTGGTCGGGCGACACCCGAGTTACTTCGGAGGAAGCCGAAGGAATCGAGTAGAAGGCCGGAAGCGAAAGCGACAAAGTAAGTATTGAGGTAAGCTCGTGTGTGTGAGCGTAAGTGAGGTCGTATCCTCCTTACGGAGATGGTCTTAAGCGTAGATCCGACCAAAGACATCCTATAGATGGTCTAGGTCGAGATCGGACGGTCGGCGACTGTCGGAATAATATTTTTGTTAAGCTAACTTTGCCTTGCAGCTAGCATCAGTCGACTGCCAGCTTGGAGGACTTGACTGTCGTCCATCAGTCGACTACCTGCGGTCAACATTCGACTGATGCTGCCATCAGTCGACTGATGCTGCCATCAGTCGACTGATGATGGCCATCAGTCGACTTATGGTCAAGGATCAGCTTCGAGGAGTCAAGCCTTATCACCTCATTCCAAGGAGCTTTGTGCCCATTTGTGATTGTTTGAAGACCCATTCGATGAGGGGCTCAAAGGCTATAAAAGGAGAGATTGTCCTAGGGTTTTTCATCAATTCAAAAGCTTCCAAGTGCTTCCGATACGCTATGAGTCTCCGACATTCCTACGATGAAGTTCTGCAGACATGACGACTAGGGTTCCATCTTTGAGCTCTTTTTATTGTGGTTTTATTGTAACGAGAAGAGGGGGAGTGTCCTTCTATCTCGAGCCTCTTTTGTGGTTTTTGTATGCGATTAAGTACTACCTCAAACGAGGAGGAGTTCATTAGTGATTTGCCCTCCGTGCATGATCAAGGATCACTATGACCTTGGAGTAGTAGCCGAAGGCTACGAACCAAGTAAAAAACCTACTTGTCTCTTTTATTTTTTCATTTATTTTTCCGCTGGGCTTAATTGTTTTGAAATGAATTCGAACGAAAGAAAAGTTTCTATCGCTATTCACCCCCCCCTCTAGTGATCTGTTCGATCCAACAATGATCTTTTCCATGTCTTACCAATGTGGAACTTTGATTGTATTCCCCATACTCCCAACACAAGTAATGTTGGCAATGTGTCTAAAACCCCTTTTAGACACTCAAACAAATGAGCTCAATATCTCATATTGACTCATTTGAGCATGACCATGCATTTCATGGTCCTACTCTATCAAGAGACCAAAGATATCACTCCTGTCATATAGGAGGGATAGATCCCATCTACATCACTCACATCCCTCCGCATAATTCATTACATACCCAGTAATCGCCGTTATAGTGCACCATGTTACAGTGTGACGTTAGACGATACCAAAGTACATAATTCCCTATATAGGAAACTGTAGTGACTTCAGGTCTATGGACTATTCATACCAATAGTCACATGAGAAAGTATATGACACTTATATAACGATCCATGACACTTTCTTATGGCGGGTCAATCCAGTATATATATTCTCCAATATATATACTCATGTATCAATATGATATCTCATACCAATGACTTATGAGATAAAGTCATCCATTGTCCTACATGCTAGTCTCAATGTATTAATATTTCCCTTGTCTATTAATACTTGACTAGGAATATTAAGAATAGTGTTCTCTACAGCTTCTCATAATCATTTCTACCAATTGATATACTGTGAGTAAGAACCTACTATTCAAGGACATTATTATAATTATTTAGATGACACACACATAAAGTAAATATAATAACCAATGTTTGCCAATATTAATATAAGATATGATACAAAAGTTTCCCTCACCAATCATCTCATAATCGACACTAAGGGCCCATACTAACAATCTCCCACTAGCAATAGTGTCAATCACTATAATATCTCATACCCAGTGATCTGGTATGAACATCATGCTTTCTTTGTGCCAAAGCCTTGGTTAAGGGATCCACAATGTTAGCATCAGAATCTACTCAGCATATTCTTACATCTCCTCGATCGATGATCTCCCGAATGAGATGAAATCGGCGTAGTATGTGTTTGGTCCTCTGATGAGAGCGAGGTTCCTTAGCCTGAGCAATAGCCCCATTATTGTCACAATAGAGGGCTATAGGATATGCTATGCTAGGAACCACCCCAAGTTCAACAATGAACTTCTTGATCCAAATAGCCTCCTTTATTGCATCAGATGCAGCAATGTACTCAGCTTCTATTGTAGAATCTACGATTGTATCCTGTTTCGAACTCTTCCAGCTCACAGCACCACCATTCAGATAAAATACATACATCCCGAATCATCTCTATCGGTTTGGAAGCTTGCATCGTTGTAACCCTTTACAACTAGCTCCTCGTCACCTCCAAAGATCAAGAAATATTCTTTTGTCCTTCTCAACTACTTAAGAATTGACTGCTGTCTAGTGACACTCACCGGGATCTGACTGATACCTACTTGTCATGCTTAAAGCATACGAGACATCGGGGTGAGTACAAATCATGGCGTACATGATAGATTCTATAGCAGATGAATAAGGGATCTGATCCATGCATTGTTTCTCTTCTGTAGAAGAGGGATATTGAGTCTTCGAAAGACTTACACCATGTGACATTAGCAGAAAACCCTTCTTGGAATTCTGCATGGCAAAATGCTTAAGCACCATGTCAATATTTGCACTCTGACTCAGGCCAATCAATCTCCTAGATCTATCCCTATAGATCTTGATGCCAAGAATATAGGTTGCTTCACCTAAGTACTTCATTGAGAAACAATTTCCAAGCCAAGTCTTCACAGACTCCAGCATAGGGATATCATTTCCAATGAGTAGGATGTCATCTATATACAAAATGGGGAAAACAACATTGCTCCCACTAGCCTTCTTTTAGACACAAGGTTTATCTTCGTTCTTAATGAAATCAAACGTTTTGATTGCATCATCGAATCGAAGATTCCAACTTCTAGAAGCTTGCTTTAAACCATAAATAGACCTATGCAACTTACAGATCTTTCCAGCATCCTTTATATTGACAAAACCCTCAGGCTGTGTCATATACACATCCTCGAGTAGATTTCCGTTAAGAAATATAGTTTTGACATCCATCTACCATATTTCATAGTCATAGTAAGTAGCAATAGCAAGCATGATCTGAATGGATTTGAGCATCGCAACTGGAGAAAATGATTCATCATAGTCAATACCATGAATCTACTTGAATCCTTTTGCTACCAATCGCCCTTTATAGGTATGCACATTGCCATCCATGTCAGTCTTTCTCCTAAATACTCACTTACACCCAATGGGTTTGACCTCTTCAGGTGGATAAACCAAAGTCCATACTTGGTTAGTGTACATGGATTCCATTTCGGATCTCATGGCCTCAAGCCATTTCTCAGAATCTAGGCTCATTACAGTTTCCTAATAGGATGTTGGCTCATCAAGCATGACACCATCGTTATCATCCAAGAGAAAAGAATATCTCTCAGGTTGATGATGTATCCTATCAGACCTGTGCAGAGCTTGGTCTACCTGAACAGGTTGTACCACAACTCCTTGTGATGACCTTGATTCATAATGCTCATCACCTTGTGGTGCCTGCTCTTGTTGCATTAAGGCATCAGTGCTATTTTGTGTATCGTGAACTTCTTCAAGATCAATTTTACTCCCACTATCCTTTCTAGAAATAAATTTCCTTTCTTGAAAAACACCATTTCTGGCGACAAACACTTTGCCTAACGTAGGGTTGTAAAAGTAATATCCTTTCATTTCCTTAGGATATCCTACAAAATAGCACTTGTCTGATTTGGGCCCTAGTTTATTGGAGACTTGACGTCGAACATAAGCCTCACAACCCCAAATCTTCATAAAAGATATTTTGGGACTCTTCCCAATCCATATCACATATGGTGTCTTTATGACTACCTTAGATGGGACACGATTAAGTGTGAAAGTAGCTATCTCTAGAGCATATCCCCAGAAGGAAGGAGGAAGATCTGTATGACTCATCATTCATCATATCATGTCTAACAAAGTACGATTTCTCCTCTCGGATACACCATTCAACTGAGGTGTTCTGAGTGGAGTGAGTTGAGATCGTATCCCACACTCAATTAGATAGTCATGAAACTCTTGGCTAAGGTATTCCCCTCCTCGATCTGATCGAAGCATCTTAATACTCTTTCCAAGTTGGTTCTATATTTAATTCTTGAATTCTTTGAACTTTTCAAAGGACTCTGATTTGTGCTTCATAAGATACACATATCCATATCTACTGAAATCATCAGTAAATGTAATGAAGTACTGATAACCACCTCTGGCTGCGGCTTTGAAAGGGCCATAAACATCACTATGTATGAGGCCTAACAAATCTGTCACTCATTCGCCTTATCCACTAAATGGAGTCTTGATCATCTTGCCTAAAAGACAAGATTTGCATGTCTCATATGATTCAAAATCAAATGAGTCCAGTAATCCATCTCTATGGAGCTGGGATATGCGACTCTCATTTATGTGACCCAAGCGACAATGGCAAAGATATGTCTGATTCAAATTATTAGATTTGAATCGTTTGGTATTTATGTTATAGACTGAGTTTTCTAGATCTAGAACATAGTGTCCATTCATCAAATGTAGACTGCAATAGAACATTTCATTTAAATAAATAGAACAACATTTGTCCTTTATAGTAAATGAAAAACCTTTCTTGTCCAAACAAAAAATAGACATAATGTTCTTAGTTATTCTAGGTACAAAATAACACTCATCAAGTTCTAAAATCAAACCACTTGGCAACAATAAGGAATATGTTCCTACAGCTATAGCAGCAACTCTTGCACCATTGCCCACACGCAGGTCCACTTCTCCTTGCGTCAATGATCTACTTCTTCTCAGGCCCTGCACATTAGTGCAAATGTGAGAAGCACAACCAGTATCCAGTACCCATGAAGAAGAAATAGATAGATTGACTTCTATAACATGTATACCTAAAGCAGAAGTCTCACTTTGCTTCTTCTTGACTTCCTCAAGATACTTTTTACAGTTCCTCTTCCAATGTCCAGCTTCCTTACGTGGAAGCAAGTCCCTTCCTTGGCCACCCCACCTTTGGGCTTCAATGCTTTCTTGCCCTTTTCTTGGGTCTTGCCTTTTGACTTCTTCTTACCTTTGCCCTTTTTAACCATAAGTACATCACTAGTACTAGGTTGTATCTTCTTAAGATTGCTCTCAGCAGTTCTTAACATGCTTAAGAGCTCAGACAACGGTTTGTCAATTTCACTTATGTAATAATTCATGATAAATTGACTAAAGCCTCTAGACAAAGACTGCAGAATAAGGTTAGTGGCCAACTCTTGGCCTAAAGGAAATCCCAATCTATCAAGGTTCTCCATATACCCAATCATCTTGAGTACGTGAGTTCCTACGGGTGTTCCTTCTTGTATCTTGCATTGAAATAATGCCTTAGATACCTCGGATCTCTTATTCCTTGCTTGCCCTTGATATAATTGCTTAAGGTGTGCAACCATAGCAAAGGCATCCATGTTCTCATGTTGCTTATGAAGCTCAGAGTTCATGGTTGCAAGCATAAGGCATGATGCATCTAATGCATCATCTTAATGCATCTTGTAAGCATCCTTATCAGCACAAGTAATATTGTTGGTGGGTGGTCTAGGAATGGGTTGCTCTAGGACATAGAGTTTCTGCTCCTGTTTGAAAACTATTCTCAAATTCCTATACCAGTCAATAAAGTTTGCTCCATTGAGCTAGTCCTTCTCAAGGATCGATCACAGAGATAGGGTATTGGATGTATTTGAAGACATAGTGATCTACAACAGAAATAATATGCATAAAATGAGTATCATATCTTTAAATCATTTAATTAGGCTTTTGATTAAATGAGACTCCCACTGAATCATAGATGCATGTGGGGCAAAATCCACATCATACTTCACCTTGAGTTAGCTTTGGCTAATTGCCCAAGATTTAGTATGACTAAGTAGGTAACAGTTTACCAATTTCATCACATGCAATTCTTGCATAAAGAGGGGCCAAGATCCATATTACACATCATCTTGAGTTAGCTTTGGCTAATCACCCAAGACTTAGTGTAGATGCTCTCTAACCCATGTTTCCTAACTATTAGGATATGCCTCTAGGTGTTTCTCAATCTAATTGAGACACTTAGTTAAGTCTCATCCAAAGTTTGATAGCGGGACATCACAATTGTCCTCTCGCACTCTACCAAGATAAAATGCATTGCTTTGCTTTGGCAAACCCAACAACAAATGATCGTGGTAGTTTAAAAGTACCAAACTTTGGTAGGCTTATTAAATTGACTTAATTTAAAATAAGATTATTATTTAGCATCACATACACACATAGCAAATAATCTTAAACATGACATGATTATGACCTTAATCTACGATCTTCTCAAGCAAATGAAAAGAGCGAATGGTGAACCTAGGGATGACATCTTCTCCAAGTGCTTCCTTCGGTCACCCTGTGTTGTCGACATCCTCCTGTAACTTCATCCTTCAATGGACTTTCCATTTCTTCATTTTGTACATTACAAAATAAGAACACTCAATTTACATTCGAGTCTAAATCTATTTTACAACAGGAAAAATAGAGATGAAGGCGTGACATGCAAGCCGCATAATGAATTACAACATGCACACACAACAAACAACCACAATCATATTGGGTCCTAGGCCATAACCATGCACCATGCATCATATCATTCATAATGATGTGATTTTATAAAATTGATTATACATACATGAATTTTAAAGTCGTGGCATCCACGACTAGACCGTAGACTCCTTGTTTTGCCTCTTTAGGACAATTGCAAGCCTAAAATTCGTGTACCCATAATACACACATTTTATATCTCATATGAAACATAAAAATCTAGATTTATATCACATATAAATTATATAAACAACAAAATGTATGTTTCGCAAGTGGCTATGAAACTACTATTGGGATCCTACTATGCGTGAGAATCGATTAGCAAAATTGCAGTGGAAACAAAATTTTTGGATCCCACCAGAGATCCAAGCGAAAACATATAAATTGCTTTTAACCATCTAGATCATATCTAGAAGAAGTATAATACTTTTGAAGCGAGCCCTTTGCAATCACGCTAGTCCAAAGTTTTCGGATCTAAATACGGTAAGGATAACTGTATCTCTAAGGTATCCACACTGACACTCATCCCTTTTGGAAATATGGTTGTGCTAGCAACCTTTGTAGAACAACTAAGCAAAATTAGGAAGATGAAGAAGTGAAGAAGAAGAAAGAACACTCAACTCTTGGATCTCTCTTTTCCCCAAGGCAACACTTGCACACACAAGCCAAAAACCTTCTCACTCTTTTCTTTTCTCTCTCCAAAAAAAAATATCTCAACGTTGAAGTCCATTTTATATTATCATGCTTGAATTCCAAAATAAATGCATCAAATGCATCATTGAAAATCCACTAGCCTCTTCCCATTCTACATGTTGAAAATCCAATGCATCAAATGCATTGAATTGTTATCAAATGAATTATTGAAAAGCCACTAGCCTCTTCCAATTTTTCACGTTGAAATCCAATGCAATTTTTAATGCATCATGCATGCATTAAAACTTTTTGCATGTGACTTGGGTTTAACTCATGTCTAACTTGAGTTTTGCATGTGATTTGGGTTTAACTCAAGTCTAACTTGAGTTTTGCATGAGAATTGAGTTTAATTCAAGTCTCACTTGATTCTAAATCAAATCTAGTCTTCATCCATACAATTTAGTTTGAGTCTAACTCAAAAGTAACCTGCTTGAGTCTAACTCAACCAACTTGATTTTGACTCGAGCCTTGACCATCCATTATTCTTATTGTTCTTTTAGTCAAACTAAAAGAACTCATTTTCAAAATAGAATGTCATTTTTGTGTGACTCTATAGGCTCTTGTAACGTTGACAATGTGTCTAAATCCTCTTTTAGACATATAAGCAATGAGCGGCATCTAGCAATACATCATTCCTACCCAAGTTACAAGATCATCGAGATCCGACAACCTTTCCATGAGTATTATCATGTATACGGTGTCCTTCTATCTCTGATATCTTAGATCGATCAATGAGGCATATACCGTGTCATCCCTTTATCGATCTTTATATTTCTTGATCCCCAAGTAGACACACTCAAACAAATGAGCTCAATATTTCATATTGACTCATTTGAGCATGACCATGCAATTCGTGATCCTACTCTATCAAGAGGCCAAATATATCACTCCTGTCATATAGGAGGGATAGATCCCTTCTACATCACTCACATCCCTCCGCATAATTTATTACATACCCAATAATCGCCGTTATAGTGCACCTTGTTACGGTGTAGCGTTAAATGATACCAAAGTACATAATTCCTTATGTAGGGAACCATAGTGACTTTAGGTCTAAGGACTATTCATACTAATAGTCACATGAGAAAGTATATGACACTCATATAATGATCCATGACACTTTCTCATGGCGGGTCAATTCAGTATATATATTCTCCAATATATATACCTGTGTCAATGTGATATCTCATACCCATGACTTGTGAGATCAAGTCATCCATTGACCTACATGATAGTCTCAATGTATTAATATTTCCCTTGTCTATTAATACTTGACTAGGAATATTAAGAATAGTGTTCTCTACCGCTTCTCATAATCAATTCTACCAATTGATATACTGTGAGTAAGAATCTACTATTCAAGGGCATTATTATATTTATTTAGTTGACACATGCATAAAGTAAATATAATAACCAATGTTTGCCTATATTAATATAAGATATGATACAAAAATTTCCCTCACCAATCATCTCATAATTGGCACTAAGGGCTCATACTAACACAAAGAGCAAAGCCAACAAACTTTGTCTCTATTGGTATCCACGCTGAGATATCTAAGGACAACTCCATGAGCAAAAGTTTTCGCCTTTGGTTAATGCTAGCCAACCAGTGGAGGCGAGACAGAGAGAGATGAGGAAGACAACTACCAAGAGAAAAACTTCTATGTAAAGATTATCAAGAGAGCTATTTATATATCTCATGATTAGGGTCTCATGGGAGTATTAAACGGAGCCTTTCTTACATAAATACATGTAATTATGTTAAAAACCCTAGGAAATAGCCCAACTTGCAAAACCCTCGAAACGATAGCCCGAACCAAGGTCGTGGTGTGCTCTAAGGCCAGGCAGTGGAGCTTGGCCATGGTCGTGGTGCGCTCCAAGGCTTGGTCGTGGGGCTTGGCAACTATTGTGGAGGGCTCCACGGCTAGGCTATGGAGCTTTCTGCCATGGCCAAAACTTGGTTGTGTTGGCCACGACCATAGGGGGCTCCACGATCAGGCTATGGAGCCCTCTGCTATAGCTATCTCAGCAATGGTAGAGCCTGACACAACCGTGCTAGCCCTAGCAGGACCGTGTTTGACCCTGAATGCTTTATTTGGGCTTGCTATTGTGTGGCACGACCATGCTATGTCCTGTTTTGATAAAGAAATGTCCTAAGACAATCATCATATAAGTTATTAATAAAATTCACCATTTGAGTTTATATTTTATATGTATTTGATTGGATTTTAAACTCATTTACTGAAGTTCACATTATGATACATAGCATGAGAGAAATTATAACTGAATCATAATTAATGAGTATCTCATCATGTGTAATTATATAAGTATTGAAATTATCCCTTGTCAATGAATTGATGAGATTGGACATCAGACTAGTATATGTTATGCTCCTTGGTTTATCCAAGCATTCGGTACTCACTGGATGGAAATATAGGGATGCTAAGAGTGAACATGTGGATGCTAGTTAAGGTAACTATTTTATTGGAATGACCTGCTATGAACTTCATAAGGTTTTAATGTCGATGAAGTTTCATTGCAACTCGAGTACAAGCTTCCATAGACTTGAGGTATTCAAGTCATCTTGATCATATCGAATTATACTTTGACTACTTTATAGCCATTTTCATAGGAGGTGTCACTCTGAGTTGATTGGTTATAAGTCAAAGTGATCGAAGATTTTTGAATAACCCACAGAGGATTCACCACTCCAATTACAAGGAGATGTATACCTTGGGCCTCTTGTCTAGATATTTACTTAGAAGTCTTTAACCAAAGTACACATATCAAGAAAATAGTCTTTTTGGACACATGTATGGAGTAACTTGAATCCAAAGGACAAGGAACTATACTTGGACTAGGTGTGTCGTAGTTAGCGTAGTGGGTACGAGCACTATAGAACATGCCCTTTACCAAGTGGGTATAGGATGAGTGAAAGGAACAAGACACAAACAACTGAAGCTGTTGATGATGTAAGTGAGAGATGTCATAAGGCAATCACCTTAGAAGTTATTAATAAAATTCACTATTTGAGTATACATTATCTATGTATTTTATTGGATCTTAAACTCATGTACTAAAGTCCACAATACGATGCATAGCATGAGAGAAATTATGATTGGATCACAATTAGTGGGTATCTCATCATGTGTAAATATGCAAGTATTGAAACTATCCATAGTCGATGAATTGATGAGATTGGACATCATCAATTCTGTGAGACTAGCACATGATATGCTCCTTGGTTTATCCAAGCATTCAGTACTCATTGAATGGGAGCATAGGGATGCTAAGAGTGAACATGTGGATGCTAGTTATGGAAACTAGTGTTGGGAATCGGCTTCTCCGGAAGCTTGTCGGCTCCCATGTCTCCGGATTAAAATTTTCACTAATGAAAACTAATCCGGATGGGATGAGTTTCCTAAGCACAACCAAATCGTCGTCGTGCTAACGACTTGAGTGATCGCTTGAACAAACTAGTTTTTCAAGAAACCAAACTCTTCTAGTCAATTAGCCGTGGAAGAGACGACGGATGGATCGCCGGTTTTTGTGTTTGTCTTCGGGGTCCATGATTATACAAATACATACAAATGTAAACTAGTATAATCAACACATATAAGCATAATAATAAGAACATGCAAAGATCAATAATAACACTTATAAAACTTTTATACCTCTTGATCTTCTATCGTATGTCCTAACCTCCTTGTAGACTTCGTGTGGGCGAAGATCCTCCACAAGTTGAAGCTTCCTAGATCTTCTTCAATCCAAAGAAAGAAGAACTCTCCTTCCCTTCTTGCTTGAGCCAACCACCAATCCACAAAGGATTGATGTCGCCGACCCCAAGAATAGAGAGAACAAAATGGAAACCACCAAGGAACCAAACTAGGGACAAACCCTAGCTTCTAGTGCCGCCGCCCAAGATGGAGTGAAGAGGAGAAAGGGAATATGTTGGGTGCCGGCCAAGGTATAGGGGAAAGAGAAGGAGCCGGCAACACCCTAGGAAGAAGAAGAGCTCCTCTCCTATAGTTGCCGCCCACCTTCTTGCAAACCCTAGCCGCCCAACCATAAGAGCCAAACCCTAATCTAATTAGGGTTTCCTCCTTAGGCTTTCTTGCCGCCCAACCAAGGTGGAAGGAAGAGATCTAGGAACCGGCCACCTTCCCTAGGAAGAAGAAGAGCTCTTCTCCTATAGTTGCTGCCCCTCTCCTTCCAAACCTTAGCCGCCCTACCAAAGGAGCCAAACCCTAATCTAATTAGGGTTTCCTCCTTAGGGTTTCTTGCCGCCCAAGCCATTGATGGGCAAAACCCTAATCTCCAAAACATCCAACTCCATCATCCTCTTTTTGCCGCCCACCTTAAGCCCATATATATATAGAGTTAGGTTTAGGCCTTGGTTTAATCTCCACCATCGGTTCTAGGGTTTTAATCTCAACCATCGGATCTAGGATTTTATCCCAACCGTCGGATCTAGGATTTTATCCCAACCGTCGAATCTAGGGTTTCATCCCAACCGTCGGATCTATGGTTTCATCCCAACCGTCGGATCTAGGGATTTAATCTCAACCGTCGATTCTAGAGATTTAATCTCAACCGTCGGTTCTAGAGATTTGTTTTCCATCATTTGATCTAGACTTCATGAGGTTTATATTAGGCTACGATAGGGACCATGAGGAGGAGTTGGGTCTTGGCCACCCGATGAATCGGGACCACACAAACATGATCCATCAATGATGTTCCATTCCACTAGAGGATCATCAATGAACTACCTCACCAACCCCCATAAATTAATATGGGCTCCATATATTATTTGTGCATCCATCTCCCCGTGTTTAAGATATCGAATGTCCGTCAATTAATTGATTTACTGACCATCAATTAATTAACATCTAACTCCTCGAGTAGTACCACTCAACCTTATCATCATGTTGACTAAGTCAACCTACAGGGTTTACATGATGAACCTTATGAGCTCCTCAAGGGGACATTATCAACCTAATATATAGGACACAGTTTCCTCCTATAATCAATGGCACACCATGTAAATAATATCATTTCCCAACTTACCGGGCATATTGATTTAATCAATATAAATCTCACCCTTTGGTAAATCAAAGAAATAAATACTAAGTACATGTGCCCGTTATTATATCGGGATTAAGAGCATGTACAACATAATATCCGAGGTCCGATTCAATTATGTAGTCAGCAATAAATTGAATCACCTCTATGTCGGTCATGCTCAATACACCTAAGTGTACTAGTGTAACTCTATGTTCAAGACAAAACAATACCAAGCTACACTACAACCATGCCAATGGTTTGTCCAAAACCATCTTGGTTGTGAGCCTCTACTTATATTCTACAAGGGAATTATAACATGATCTTTTGTGCCACACCAAGCACCATGTTATCTACAATGTAAAATATTAGACAATATGCACACATATAATAAATATAAAGTGCAAACAATGATCATGTGATTCTTATTTCAAAATAAAAATGTTCATACAAAAAGATCTAGGCTTTCAGTATACATTCCAACAATCTCCCACTTATACTAAAAGACTATGCTGTCATCACACTGCCATACATCTGATTCTCCTTCCCTCCACATGCCTATCAAAGCTCTCGCTAGAAGGGCCTTAGTGAAAGGGTCTACCAGGTCATCCATCTGATGCAATCTTGGCGACAACAACTTCTACCTCCTTTACGATTTCTCGTATTAGGTGGTACTTGCGCTCTTTGCATTTACTTACCTTATGGGCTCGTGGTTCCTTCGAGTTTGCAACTGCACCATTATTATCACAATAAATTGTGATATTTCTGGGCAAATCAGGAATCACATCCAAGTCCATCAGGAAGTTCCTGAGCCACCCAGCTTCTTTGGCCGCCTAAGAGGCTTCCACATACTCAGCTTCCATGGTGGAGTCCACCACGCATTTCTGCTGGACACTCCTCCATACAATGGCTCCACCTCCCAAAGTAAATACAAAACCTGAGGTAGACTTACTGTTATCCCTATCAGATTAGAAATCGGAATCCGTGTAACCCACAGAGAGTAATTGGTCTGCCCGGTAAACTAGCATATAATCCCTAGTCCTTCTCAGGCACTACAATATATGCTTTACCGCAGTCCAATGTCCCTATCCTGGATTACTCTGATATCTGCTGACCATGCCCACGGCATAGCAGATATCGGGTCTCGTACATAGCATCATATACATGAGGCTTCCTACTGCCGAAGCATAAATAACCGCCTTCATCTCCTCTATCTCCTCAGATGATCTAGGACACATCTCCTTAGATAAAGGAACTCCATGCCTGAAAGGTAGAAAACCTTTCTTGGAGTTTTGCATGCTAAAACAATCCATAATCGAGTCTATGTATAAAGCTTGGGATTAGCACACTAACCTTGATCCCAAGGATGTGTCCCACTTCTCCTAAGTCCTTCAAAACTGTTTGGACAACCATACCCTTACGTCCAATAACATTCCGATATTGTTGCCAACTATCAAAATGTTATCTACGTATAGTACAAGAAATACCACTACATTTTCATCACATCTCTTGCATACACAAGACTCATTTGGACTTTGAATAAATCCATAAATATGGATTTACCTCATCAAAGCGGATGTTCCAATACCTCGAAGCTTATTTCAATCCATAAATAGACCGATTAAGCTTACATACAAGATGCTCTTTGCCCTTAGCAATGAATCCCTCTGGTTGCTTCATATAGAAGTTCTCCTCAAGACTTCCATTAAGGAAAGCTGTCTTGACATCCATCTGCCACACCTCATAATCCATATGAGCTGCTATGCATAAGAGCTCCCAGACCTGATTTGAATCCATAGATTCAATCTTAGTATTCATTGCACTTTGCAAAGATGCTGCATCTATATCTTGGATTGCCTCGTCATATGTCCAGGGATCAGGTTCATATTCGCCTGGGACCAAATCAGAAGATTCATCCAAGAACATGAATCTGAGAGGCTGTCTCACAACCCTTCCACTATAACGAGGTATCACCTGTGTATCCTCTATGACACGCGGTACAGTGACATGTGGTATATCCTCTTGTACCGGTGGTACTAAAGAAGTGACTTCCCCTTTTAACTCCTCCAGAACAATTTTACTCTTGGGCATGTGACTCATCACATAGTCTTCCTCTAGAAATCTGGTGTTCGTTGTAACGATCACCCTCTAATCTCTAGGACTATAAAACAAACCACCCTTCGTTTCCCTAGGATAGCCAACAAACAAGTGCACTTCTGTACTGTTAGTAATATATGAGAGATGTCCTAAGGCAATCGCCTTATGTACGAACCATTTCTATGATAAATGAAGATTCACTATTTGAGTATACATGTTTCATGTATTTGATTGGATCTTAAACTCATTTACTGAATGTCCACGATACGATTCACAGCATGAGAGAATTTGTGATTGGATCACAACTAGTGAGTATCTCTACATGTGTAATTGTGATGTATCGGAATTATCCCTAGTCGATGAATTGATGGATTTGGACACCATCGATTCTGTCGAGACTAGCATGAGGTATACTCCTTGGTGTATCCAAGCAGCTGATTCTCACTGGCTGGAGACATTGTGATGTCCGGAGTTGATCATGGATGCTAGTTATGGTAACTAGTTCATTGGAGTGACCAGCCGTAAGACTTCATATGGTTCCCTGCATATATAGATATGTCAATGAAGTTCTTACTGTAGCTTAAGTGCGATGTTCCTTTGACTTGCGGTATTCAAGTCATCTTGATCATGGAGACTTATGCTTTGACATCTTAAGCAAACATCTCCAAGGAGATGTGGACTCGGGATGATTGGGTATAAGTCGAAGTGATCGAAGGTGTTTGAATAGCCTATAAAAGATTCACCACTCCTTACGAGGAGATGTATACCCATAGCCTCTCGTCGGATTGTTACTAAAGTCTTTGGCCAAAGCATTACATGTTAAGAGTAAGGTACTCTTCGATACATGTGCAGTAACTAGAATCCGTAGGACGAGGAAATGATACTTGGGCTAGGTGTGACGTAGTCAGCCTAGTGGAGACTGACACTATAGACCATGTCCTGAACCAAGTGGGTATAAGATGAGTGAAGGGAATGGGGCATGATTCATTCAAGCTGCTGAAGGGTTTCAGAAATAGTTCTGGATCAATCGTTGATCTTTTCGGTTAATTGGGGATCATGATGTACTACTAGGTGCCACTCATGATCATTCTATAATTAATGGTTAATTATAAACGGCCAACATAAATCGAGAACCTATTTGGTCACACGCACAACGAGCATAATCCGAAGGGTTTAAAACGAGCTTGAGAATGGGATTCTCAGACCGAGAGAAACTAGGTTTGGTTGGACCAAACAAGAAGCGAGCATTAAATCGTTTCAGTCGCAATGGAAGCATGGATGGGCCGTGTCTTATGAAGACATAATCGATGAACCAAAATGGTTTGGTTCTAATCCAATGGAGGAGAATAAACCAAAGGGTTTGGTTTATTTTAAACGAATGAACCAAAATGCATCAATAACCATTAAGAGAATTAGTTCTCTATAAAAGAGGGCTTAAGGGATTGTTAAGCCCTAAGCCAAAACCCTAGCTAGAGTTGCCGCCCACCCCATTGAAGGAGTCGGCGCCAACTCCATTGCCGCCCCCTCTTCTCCTCCAACCGGCATCCAGAAGGAGCCTTCCTTCCCCCTCAATGGCGTCGAGCTGCTGCCGGTTGTTGCTCCGGTGATCTCCCTTGGGTTCGGCGATAAGGTGAGCACTTGGCTTCCCTTGGTTGGCCGGCGCCTACTCCTCCACCAAAGCTGTCCAGTTTTCTGGACAGCTTGTTTTCTTCTTGTCGAAGCGTCGTTTGGACGACGGTTAGAGCTCCGACAGCGCCTAACTTACTGGGGATTCGATCTCCGGTAATCCTCTGAGGTGGAGGACGAAGGATTCGTCAAACGGTTGACGAATACCTCTCCGGAGAAGCGAGTCTTGAGGACTTGTTTTTTGATCCGAATTTTGATTCGCATCGTGATCATCTCTCGATCACATCGTCTTCAACACGAGGCTAGTAACCCGTACGAAGACAAGGCTCGTGACTTAGCGAAGTCATCCCGAGGATACTCGGCGTGGATACGGATAGAGACGATTCTAGCGAGGATCGTTCCGGTTGATGCCGTTCCCGCTACACGTGATACGAAAGGTATAACGTAGTTAAATTTCCTTTTATTGCAAATTTAAATTTATGGTTATATCTACACATGTTGTACTATGCATGCGTGTGATGTGTGTGTTGTAATAAATGTAAATTTATTATTTTTATTTCTTCCGCTGTGCACATGTTTGCGAAACATGTTCGAACACACACTCGCCGCAGTGCCGGAAACCCAACAGTGGTATCAGAGCCCAGGTTGTGTTTCGACATAATCGTAAAATGGTTTTATGATAGTCATAATGTTATTTCTGGAAATTTTTTAATTTTGGAAATTTAGAAGTATTTATGGAAATTTTTCAATTTTGGAAAGTCTAGAAGTATTTATGGAAATCTTCCACTTTTGGAAAGTTGGAAGTATTTATGGAAATTGATATTTTCCATAAATAAAATATTGATTAGATTCTGGAAATTTGTTTCCTAATTTAATCATGATTTGATTTGGGAAATCAAATCTTAAAATATTTTTATTTCCATAAGAAGTTTTGATGATTTAGGAAATTGGTTTCCTAAATTGATTTTCCTTAATCAACTATTTCCATAAATAAAATATGTGATTAGATTTGGAAATTTGTTTCCTAATTTAATCATGATTTTATTTGGAGAATCAAATCTTAAACATATTTTATTTCCATAAATAGTTATGACAAATAAGGAAATTATATACATGACATAATTGTATGCCATGTAATTGCATTAGATGCCTATCATTATGTCATACGTGTCGTGACATGTAGATGTATGTCATGTATACCATGTCATGTAGATAATAGTTATTTGCATGCAAAGAGGATGAGACATAAAAACCCTAACTCAATATTAAAGCCTACACCTTCCATTAATATGGTTAGAACCAGAGTTCCGTTTCTTGTTTGGGTTGTTGGACTCTCTCCAAGCCCGGCTCGAACCCGTACATGTTCAAACCATGGAATAGTTTGATACTAATATGGTAAGAGTCAGAGGTCAATCGTTAGCTTTGGTTGTTGGACTCTCTCCAAGCCGGGCTAATTGGTTGAATGCGCTCTAACAATATTTAAACTATTTCTCGATTAATGGGTTGGCTTTAACCTGGAGCATCGGCTTGTTGGACTCTCTCCAAGGTCGATGTAAAGGGAGGTGAAGTTGGGTGCTATGCATACGATGCATACTTGTTAATGTGTTAACAACCCGATGTATGTGTGAACATTCAATTAGTTGATAGCACATTGTGATAGTTGCATATACGTGATATGCAATCGGTATAGTTGATACCTACCGTCATAGTTATGAATGGCTTGTTGGACTCTCTCCAAGGTTGTTCATATCTATGATGGATATCAGCCCATTCGGAGATAGACCTACGATCTCCCGAAGTGATTTTGGGGTTTTTTGAAATTCAAAAAATGAATGGGATTTATAAATGTATATTGATGCATTTTAAAATCATTTTCTCATATATGCTCGTTTTGTATTTCTAGGTCAATAAATTGATCATGACGTCTTTGAATTTGTGCACTATTTTGGATTCAAACAAACTGACTGGGCCTAACTTCCTGGACTGGCTTAGAAACTTGAGAATTGTTCTCAAGGCAGAAAAGCTAGCATATGTCCTTGAAGAGCCTCTTCCCAACCGTCCTACGGACGATGCAACTCCAGACCAAATGTTGGTCTATCAGAAGCAAGTGGCAGATTCTGAGCTGGCGAGTTGCATCATGCTAGCGACGATGGTACCTGAGCTGCAAAAGCAGCATGAGCATATGGATGCTAATACCATGGTCTTCCATCTTCATGAGTTGTTCGATGAGCAAGCAAGATCCGAAAGGTTCGAGGTCTCTAGGCTCCTCTTCACCACGAAGATGCAAGAAGGTTCGTCTGTAGTGCAGTTTGTGCTAAAGATGAACGGGTACATCGAGCGGCTAGCTACCCTCGGGTTTGTGATGGATCATGAGTTAAGTATTGACTTAATTCTGCATTTTTTGCCCAAGAGTTTCTCATAATTCGTGATGAACTATCGGATGAACAAATTAGAATTCACCATTCCCGAACTCCTCAATATGCTGAAGACTATGGAGCCTTCTGTGAAGCATGAGGAGAAGGAAGTTCTGTTAGTTGATTCCTCAAGGAAAGGTTCTAAGAGGAAGGCAAAAGAATAGAAGAAAGGGAAGAACAAAAAGGCAAAGAAGGCAGAACCAGCGCAAAAGGGCACTTCCCATCATTGTGGCAAGGAAGGCGACTGGCGAAGAAACTGCAAGATTTATCTTGAGTCCATGAAGAAGAAGAAGGCATCCGATGCCCCATCCTCTTCAGGTATCTTCATTATTGATTGTCATTCTATTTCCTTAGACACTTAGGTATTGGATACTAGGTGTGGCTCACATATATGTAATGACATACAGGGGCTAAGGAATAGAAGAAGACTTGTCAGAGGGGAATCAAATTTGTGAGTTGGCAATGGAGCAAAGGTTGCTGTGGTCGCCATCGGAACTTATTTGCTGAAGCTCCCTAGTGGACTAGTCTTGGAACTGGACAATTGCTATTATGTTCCTTCTCTAATAAAGAACATTGTTTCTATTTCCTGTTTAAATATAAATGGTTTCCATTTGACGTTTAGTAACAATTGTTGTTATATAACTTTGAATGACGTACTTTATGGAACTGGAACTTTGAGTAATGACATTTATACGTTGGATGTATCCAGTGACATTTTCAATATCGAAGCGAGCAACACGCGTGCTCGAAAGGGTAATCAATTAGACTCCATGTAAGCAAGAAACGCATGTCCGAATTACACCGATATGGAATTCTGGAATCGTTTGAATTGGATTCATACGATACATGCGAATCATGCTTAAAAGGAAAGATGACTAAGTTACCTTTTACTGGAAAAGGTGAACGAGTGGGAGAGTTACTAGGTCTAATACATACTGATGTATGTGGACCTATGTCAACTCAAGCTTTAGGAGGCTATAACTACTTCATTACCTTCACCGATGATCACTCACGGTTTGGGTATGTGTTCTTGATAAAACACAAGTCTGAAGCCTTTGAAAGGTTCAAAGAATTCAGAAATGAAGTAGAGAAACAACATGACAAGAATATTAAAATACTTCGATCGGATCGAGGTGGTGAATACTTGAGTCAAGAGTTTCCTGATTATCTAAGAGACAATTGTATATTGTCACATTGGACTCCGCCATATACACCACAACATAATGGTGTATCTGAGAGGCGTAATCGAACCTTGTTGGACATGGTCAGGTCAATGATGAATCATGTGAATCTTCCCAAGTCCTTTTGGGGCTATGCACTTCAGATAGTTGTTTACTTGTTAAACAGAATGCCAACCAAGGTAGTCTCTACTACTCCATATGAGATATGGAATGGTAAGAAACCTCATGTATCTTACTTGAAGATATGGGGTTGTCCTGCTTATGTGAAGCGGACAGTATTAGACAAATTGGATGCTAAGTCTCATATATGTCTATTTATTGGATACCCTAAGGAAACAAGGGGTTACCAATTCTATCATCCTGTGGAACAAAAGGTGTTTTTTTCAAGGCATGCTGTGTTTCTAGAGAAAGAGTTTCTCTTGCAAGAAAACAGTGGGAGTGTCGTCGAGCTTGAGGAGGCTCGAGAGACTCAAATAGACATTGATGTGATACCTGGTGAAGCACAACAGCCGACAACTCATAGTGATGAGCAATCGGCTGGACCTATTATAACACCACATCTTCGTAGATCTAGTAGAACACGTAATATTCCTGAGAGATATGGATTTCTCATAAGTTAATCGAACGACGTGTTACTCATTGATGATGAGGAGCCTATCAGTTATGAAGAAGTGCTGACAAGTTCAGAAAGGGATAAGTGGCTTGGTGCCATGAAGTCGGAAATGGATTCCATGTATGAAAACCAAGTTTGGAACTTGGTTGACCCACCTGAAGGCATAAAGCCTATAGGGTGCAAGTGGGTTTTCAAGAAGAAAACCGACATGGATGGTAATGTGATTACCTATAAGGCTAGATTGGTGGCGAAAGGATATCGTCAAAAGCAAGATGTTGATTATGATGAAACCTATTCGCCTGTAGCTATGCTTAAATCCATTCGGATGCTCCTGGCCATAGCGGCTCATTATGATTATGAGATATGGCAGATGGATGTGAAAACATCTTTCTTTAATGGAAACCTGCTCGAGGACGTGTATATGATACAGCCTGAGGGTTTCACATCGGTTGATAAAACCAAGGTATGCAAATTGCGACGGTCCATTTATGGATTGAAGCAAGCATCCAGGAGGTGGAATATCCATTTTGATGAGACAATCAAAAGGTTTGATTTCTCACAAAATCCAAACGAACCTTATGTGTACAAGAAGGTTAGTGGGAGTGCAATCGTGTTCCTAGTATTGTATGTCTATGACATATTACTTATAGGAAACGATGTGTCAATCTTACAGTCAGTTAAGGTTTGGTTATCCAAGACATTCTCCATGAAAGACCTGGGAGAAGCAACCTACATCCTCGGGATTAAGATCTATAGAGATAGATCGAAACGGTTGTTTGGTCTTTCGCAGTCTACATATATAGACTGAGTGCTAAAGAGGTTTAGCATGTCGGAATCCAAGAAAGGTTTCCTACCCATCAGGCATTGGGTACACCTTTCGAAGTCTATGTGTCCGCACACAGAAGACGAGATGATTTGCATGAGTAAGATTCTCTATGCATCCGCAAGAGGATCTATCATGTATGCTATGTTATGTACGAGGCCCGATGTATCATATGCTCTGAGTGTCACGAGCAGATACCAGTCTGATCCAGGAATGGATCATTGGGTGGCTGTCAAGACGATCCTTAAGTACTTAAGAAGAACTAAGGATGTGTTCCTAATATATGGAGAAGGGGACATGGTGATACGCGGGTATACGGATGCCAGCTTCCAGACAGAAAAGGATGATTCCAGGTCTCAGTCTGGATATGTGATCACCTGGAATGGAGGCGCAATAATTTGGAAAGGTTCCAAGCTTGACACTATAGCGGATTCTGCCACTAAGGCAGAATACATTGTAGCTTTGGAAGCAGCAAAGGAAGCGGTTTGGATCAAGAAGTTCATCTTTGAACTGATGTGGTCTCATCAATGATCCAAACATGTGCTTCGCCGCTATCATCTTATCAGAGAGATCATCAGTAGGATCGAAATACAAATCGATAAAATTCCCACTGAAAGGAACTTAGCGGATCCTTTGACTAAAACATTACCTCAAAGTAAGTTTGAGGGTCATGTTAGTGCTTATGGTATTGGATACCGTAGCAATTAGCATTAGGCCAAGTGGGAGTCTGTTAGTAATATATGAGAGATGTCCAAAGACAATCGCCTTATGTATGAACCATTTATATGATAAATGAAGATTCACTATTTAAGTATACATGTTTCATGTATTTGATTGGATCTTAAACTCATTTACTGAATGTCCACGATACGATTCACAGCATGAGAGAATTTGTGATTGGATCACAACTAGTGAGTATCTCTACATGTGTAATTGTGATGTATCGGAATTATCCCTAGTCGATGAATTGAATGATTTGGACACCATCGATTCTGTCGAGACTAGCACGAGGTATACTCCTTGGTGTATCCAAGCAGTTGATTCTCACTGGATGGAGACATTGTGATGTCCGGAGTTGAACATGGATGCTAGTTATGGTAACTAGTTCATTGGAGTGACCAGCCGAAAGACTTCATATGGTTCCCTGCATATATAGATATATCAATTAAGTTCTTACTGTAGCTTAAGTGCGATGTTCCTTTGACTTGTGGTATTCAAGTCATCTTGATCATGGAGACTTATGCTTTGACATCTTAAGCAAACATCTCCAAGGAGATGTGGACCCGGAATGATTGGGTATAAGTCGAAGTGATCGAAGGTGTTTGAATAGCCTATAAAGGATTCACCACTCCTTACGAGGAGATGTATACCCATGGCCTCTCGTCGGATTGTTACTAATGTCTTTGGCAAAAGCATTACATGTTAAGAGTAAGGTACTGTTCAATACATGTGCAGTAACTAGAATCCGTAGGACGAGGAAATGATACTTGGGCTAGGTGTGACGTAGTCAGCCTAGTGGGGACTGACACTATAGACCATGTCCTGAACCAAGTGGGTATAAGATGAGTGAAGGGAATGGGGCACGATTCATTCGAGCCTCTGAAGGGTTTCAGAAATAGTTCTGGATCAACCGTTGATCTTTTCGGTTAATTGGGGATCATGATGTACTACTAGGTGCCACTCATGATCGTTCTATAATTAATGGTTAATTATAGACGGCCAACATAAACCGAGAACCTATTTAGTCACACGCACAACGAGCGTAATTCGAAGGATTTAAAACGAGCTTGAGAATGAGATTCTCAGACCGAGAGAAACTAGGTTTGGTTGGACCAAACAAGAAGCGAGCATGAAATCGTTTCAGTCGCAATGGAAGCGTGGATGGGATGTGTCTTATGAAGACATAATGGATGAACCAAAATGGTTTGGTTCTAATCCAATGGAGGAGAATAAACCAAAGGGTTTGGTTTATTTTAAACGAATGAACCAAAAGTTGGTTCGGTTCGTTTTAACATAAAATAAACCATCATGGTTTGGTTTATTTTAACTTATATTAATGGAGCGGGTTAACGGGCCTCATGGTTATGATCCAATAACCATTAAGAGAATTAATTCTCTATAAAAGAGGGCTTAAGGGATTGTTAAGCCCTAATCCAAAACCCTAGCTAGAGTTGCCGCCCACCCCATTGAAGGAGTCGGCGCCAACTCCATTGCCGCCCCCTCTTCTCCTCCAACCGGCATCCAGAAGGAGCCTTCCTTCCCCCTCGCCGGCGTCGAGATGCTTCCGGTTGTTGCTCCGGTGATCTCCCTTGGGTTCGGCGATAAGGTGAGCACTTGGCTTCCCTTGGTTGGCCGGCGCCTACTCCTCCACCAAAGCTGTCCAGTTTTCTGGACAGCTTATTTTCTTCTCATCGAAGCGTCGTTTGGACGACGGTTAGAGCTCCGACAGCGCCTAACTTACCGGGGATTTGATCTCCGGTAATCCTATGAGGTGGAGGACGAAAGATTCGTCAAATGGTTGACGAATACCTCTCCGGAGAAGCGAGTCTTGAGGACTTATTTTTGGATCCGAATTTGGATTCGGATCGTGATCATCTCTCGATCACATCATCTTCAACACGAGGCTAGTAACCCGTACGAAGACGAGGCTCTTGACTTAGCAAAGTCATCCCGAGGATACTCGGCATGGATACGGATAGAGACGATTCTAGCGAGGATCGTTCCAGTTGATGTCGTTCCCGCTACACGTGATACGAAAGGTATAACGTAGTTAAATTTCTTTTTATTGCAAATTTAAATTTACGGTTATGTCTACACATGTTGTACTGTGCATGCGTGTGATATGTGTGTTGTAATAAATGTAGATTTATTATTTTTATTTCTTCCGCTGTGCACATGTTTGCGAAACATGTTCGAACACACACTCGCCGCGGTGCCAGAAACCCAACATGTACGAGGTTCCAACTTACCAGCATCAGCCTTCAGCACATGTGCTGGACTCTCCATATCCGAATATGTCTTAGACTAGGCTTTCGCCTAGTCCACAACTCTGTGGGAGTAGAAGGTACTGATTTAGATGGAACCAAGTTCAGAATGTACACCGCCGTATCTAGAGCATATCCCCAGAACGAATCTGGCAAGTCAGAATAACTCATCATTGATCTAACCATCTCCATAAGAGTCCTATTCCTTCGCTCTACTACACCATTCTACTGGGGTATGCCAGATGCAGACAATTGGGATTGAATCCCAACCTCTGATAAGTAGTTCCTAAACTCTCCCAAGAGGTATTCACCACTACGATCAGATCGTAGTGTCATCTTGAATAATTGTCTATGGAAAAGATGAAATATTCAAAACTACCTCTTGCCTGGAAAGACAAAGGACCATACGAATCAGAATGAACCAATTCCAACACATCTTTGGATCTATACCTCTTGGCCTTGAAAGGCCTCTTGGTCATCTTACCCTCCAAGCAAGATTCGCAGGTTGGGAGATCCTCCACCACTAATGAACCCAAAGGTCCATCAGCTATCAACCTTTGAATTCTGCTTAGGTTAATATGACCAAGCCTTAGATGCCAAAGATATGTTTGGTTCATCTTCGAAGGTTCTTTTCTCTTATTAGAATTAGAAGATGAGTTATTAACTTTTATTTGCATCGTGGGTGCTTGTGGTTCAACTTATAAATTTCCTATCAATGTACCTGAACAGATAATGTCTCTATTCCTTTTTTTTTATAACATCTCTGTCATTAAAAGAAATAGATTATCCATCCATTAACAATTTAGAAATTGAAATTAAATTCTTTCTAAATAAAGGTACATAAAGGGAATTTTCCAGAACCAAAATTTTATTTTTCTTAAGAGATAAATAAAACTTCTCCCACTCCAATAGCCGCCACCTTCATGGCATTGCCCAAGTAAATGGTAATATCCCCTTTAGCTAGTCGTCGGGTTTTCTGGAACCCCTGCAAAGTATTGCAGACATGATTAGTGGCTCTCGTATCTACACACCAGGTGCCGGTAAATAATGCCTCTAACCATGTTTCAACGACTGGACCAAAAGATATACATTTGTTCTTGCTTCGGATTGGGATAATCCTTCTTCTTATGTCCAGTCTGCTTGCAAGTGAAGTACTTGCCTTTCTGCTTCTTCACTCCTCCCTGAGATCCTCCCACCACCTTTGCTCCACCTTGTTTCTCCTTCTTCTTGCCTTTCGGCTTAGAAGTAGAAACCTTTTTGAGCAACCATGGCTTGAGGACACTCTTTGAAGAGTGCATACTTGTACTTCTTAGTAGATAAGACATTATCTAGATTCTTTTCCAATCAACATTATTTGGGTACAGTAAGTTTATTTCCTTTAGTATCAAAGTAAGTGGACTGAAAGTTATTTGAAAATCCTAAGAATCACATTGATCAAAATATTAGATTTCAAATATTATTGATTCCTCATAACAATAAAATTTTGAAATCAACCAACACCTCAAAACACCGAGAGTATCGCATGCCACGCTTTGTGGACGTATATTAATTCTACATTTGTAAGAGGAGGTTTTACCCATTAATTTTATTATCTTGTCAACCTTACTTTTCGACAAATAAAATTAATAGTTGGTTCCTCTTTGGCCCTACAAATAAAAGCAGTGACTCCAATGGGGAGGATACCTTTATTTGCATCTAAGTGTGCACCATTACACGATACTAAGAGAATTATTTCGGATTATGTGCCTTACCGTTGTGGAAGTACACACGCTCCTAGATAATTTCCTATAACCATTATTTGACCTAGTGATCCACAAACAAACTCATCCGCAGGGAGGAAGGCACTCAGAGCCGACACACAAGTTTGTTGCATCACACGTCAAATTGTAATGGAGGCCGCGGGAATTAATTAAAATATCCCTCTCCCACTTAGTAAATTGAAAATGAGGAATTTTCAAGCACACACAACATGCATATAAAACAAATCAGCAATAAATATAGAAAAAAACAGAATTTTTCCAACTATTATGGCTTTGTTCTCCAATATATCGTCCACTGTCGCCACCTAAATCTGCTCCACCTTTTAGTGCATGAAGCCACATAAAGAGATCCGAGCCGAGATATATCATTTTAATTTACATCCATCGATCCTATACTCCACGAAGCAGTGTATAAATACTCTAGATCGAAAGTAAACTAAAATGAGCGTCTAAACAATGCCGTATTTAATTATAAAAAATAAATATTAATCTAGCCTCGTCAACCCCAAGGATTCAAATGATATACATACAATCACACACAAACAATCACATACACACATATATTGCCATAATAGTTGGATCTTATGCCTGCAACCAAAAAGTTAGCCTACGCACATCCTACTATTATCCGGCATATACAATATATGATAAGTGCATGAAAGTAACCGAATCCAAAACACACAAAACCGGAAACCTTGGCTCTGATACCAATTGTTGGGAATCAGCTTCTCCGGAAGATCGTCGACTCCCATGTCCCCGGATTAAAATTTTCACTAATGAAAACTAATCCGGATGGAATGAGTTTCCTAAGCACAACCAATTCGTCGTCGTGCTAACGACTTGAGCGATCTCTTGAACAAACTAGTTTTTCAAGCAACCAAACTCTTCTAGTCAATTAGCCGCAGAAGAGACGACGGACGGATCGCCGGTTTTTGTGTTTGTCTTCGGGGTCCATGATTATACAAATACATACAAATGTAAACTAGTATAATCAACACATATAAGCATAATAATAAGAACATGCAAAGATCAATAATAACACTTATAAAACTTTTATACCTCTTGATCTTCTATCGTATGCTCTAACCTCCATGTAGACTTCGTGTGGGTGAAGATCCTCCACAAGTTGAAGCTTCCTAGATCTTCTTCAATCCAAAGAAAGAAGAACTCTCCTTCCCTTCTTGCTTGAGCCAACCACCAATCCACAAAGGATTGATGCCGCCGGCTCCAAGAATAGAGAGAACAAAATGGAAACCACCAAGGAACCAAACTAGGGACAAACCCTAGCTTCTAGTGCCGCCGGCCAAGATGGAGTGAAGAGGAGAAAGGGAATATGTTGGGCGCCGGCCAAGGTATAGGGAAAAGAGAAGGAGCCGGCAACACCCTAGGACGAAGAAGAGCTCCTCTCTTATAGTTTCCGCCCACCTTCTTGCAAACCCTAGCCGCCCAACCATAAGAGCCAAACCCTAATCTAATTAGGGTTTCCTCCTTAGGCTTTCTTGCCGCCCAACCAAGGTGGAAGGAAGAGATCTAGGAACTGGCCACCTTCCCTAGGAAGAAGAAGAGCTCTTCTCCTATAGTTGCCACCCCTCTCCTTCCAAACCTTAGCCGCCCTACCAAAGGAGCCAAACCCTAATCTACTTAGGGTTTCCTCCTTAGGGTTTCTTGCCGCCCAAGCCATTGATGGGCAAAACCCTAATCTTCAAAACATCCAACTCCATCATCCTCTTTTTGCCGCCCACCTTAAGCCCATATATATATAGAGTTAGGTTTAGGCCTTGGTTTAATCTCCACCGTCGGTTCTAGGGTTTTAATCTCAACCGTCGGATCTAGGGTTTCATCCCAACCGTCGGATCTAGGATTTTATCCCAATCGTCGGATCTAGGGTTTCATCCCAACTGTCAGATCTAGGGTTTCATCCCAACCATCGGATCTAGGGATTAAATCTCAACCGTCGTTTCTAGAGATTTAATCTCAACTGTCGGTTCTAGAGATTTGTTTTCCATCATTTGATCTAGACTTCATGAGGTTTATATTAGGCTACGATAGGGACCATGAGGAGGAGTTGGTTCTTGGCCACCCGATGGATTGGGACCACACAAACTTGATCCATCAATGATGTTCCATTCCACTAGAGGATCATCATTGAACTACCACACCAACCCCCATAAATTAATATGGGCTCCATATATTATTTGTGCATCAATCTCCCCGTGTTTAAGATATCGAATTTCCATCAATTAATTGATTTACTGACCATCAATTAATTAACATCTAACTCCTCGAGTAGTACCACTCAACCTTATCATCATGTTGACTAAGTCAACCTGCAGGGTTTACATGATGAACCTTATGAGCTCCTCAAGGGAACATCATCAACCTAATATATAGGACACAGTTTCCTCCTATAATCAATGACACACCATGTAAATAATATCATTTCCCAACTTACCGGGCATATTGATTTAATCCATATAAATCTCACCCTTTGGTAAATCAAAGAAATAAATACTAAGTACATGTGCCCGTTATTATATCGAGATTAAGAGCATGTACAACATAATATCTGAAGTCCGATTCAATTATGTAGTCAGCAATAAATTGAATCACCTCTATGTCGGTCCTGTTCAATACACCTAAGTGTACTAGTGTAACTCTATGTTCAAGACAAAACAATACCAAGCTACACTACAACCATGCCAATGGTTTGTCCAAAACCATCTTGGTTGTGAGCCTCTACTTATATTCTACAAGGGACTGATAACATGATCTTCTGTGCCACACCAAGCACCATGTTATCTACAATGTAAAATATTAGACAATATGCACACATATAATAAATATAAAGTGCAAACAATGATCATGTGATTCTTATTTCAAAATAAAAATGTTCATACAAAAAGAGCTAGACTTTCAGTATACATTCCAACAACTAGTTCATTGTATTGACCTGCTATGAGGC
The DNA here is from genome assembly GCA_025175895.1 of Wurfbainia villosa. Taxonomy (NCBI): domain Eukaryota; kingdom Viridiplantae; phylum Streptophyta; class Magnoliopsida; order Zingiberales; family Zingiberaceae; genus Wurfbainia; species Wurfbainia villosa. Next base: position 35,019,604 of record CM045995.1, read on the forward strand.
ATCATGTGGTTTTATATATCGATGAAGGTCCCATTACAACTTGAGTGTGAGATTCCTTAGACTTGAGGTATTTAAGTCACCTTGATCATGGCACCTTATACTTTAACTTCTTCGTAGCCATCTACATAGTAGATGTAACTTCGGGATGATTGGGTATGACCTAAAGTGATCGAAGGTATTTGAATAACCCATAGAGGATTCACTATTTCTGGTAAAGTAGATGTATACCCTAGGTCTCTTGTTAGGATTGTTACTCAGGAGTCTCTGGCCAAAGAAAACATGTTAAGAAGATGGTCTTCTTGGGAAGATGTAAGAGTAACTTGAATCCACAGGACAAGGAAACTAACTTGGACTAGGTTTGACATAGTCAGCCTAATGGGGACGATCACATAGACCATGTCCTAAACCAAATGGATATAGGATGAGTGAAAGGAATAAGGCACGAACAACTGTAGCTGCTAAAGGGTTCAGAAATTTTCTGGAGTCGATTTAGAATTTCTGATCAATTGGGAGGCATGATGTACTACTAGGTTCCACTCTTGATCTATTCATAATTGAGGGGTTAATTATAAATGGCCAACATAATCGGAAACCTATTGGGTCACACACACTACGGGTGATCTTGTGATGTAAAACAAGTCTGGGAATGAGATTGTCAATGAGAGAGGATATATTTGGTTGGACTAGACCAAAGGGGTGCGAAACAGAGGCTATGGAACCTCCTAAGGCCTTGTTGGACTTAACACGACCATATCACACCTAAACGAACTCAAACGAACCATAAAAAGCTTTACACGCCTATGTCTAGCCTGGAACGGGTCATGCCTGGCTCTGGCCTAAAACGGCCAAAGTCTGGGTTGTTGATGCACGTGAATGCGATCTCAAATATCGCGATGGGAACTGTCGAGGACTCGAAGCGCGTGCTTGTGCTCAATGCCCGCAAGTGAACGGATGTCATCAAATAATAAAGAATATCGATCCCACAGGGACTGAGATTTCGAGTATCGATTTGTTCAGTGGACGTGTTGTTGTTTGGATTGGAGATCCTAGGGTTCACGAATGAGAGGTTGATGGTGGACTTAACTCAAGTACGATGTCACATAGAGGAATAGAAGGTTTGCTACGAGTCTTTGAATGGGATTCTAGGACTTCAGTTTTGCTTGTGTGTCGCAGAACACACTATCAATTGGATGTCGTCTAGATTTCTAACTACGATTTTGTGGAAGGGACATCATACATTTCCCCGATGAGATTTCACATATATCGGGAACTACCTCTGCCATACTAGGTCGACCCTAGCTTTAGGACGGGGTAGGTGATACGAGGATGTTGAATCAATCCCTGTGACGAATCAGAACGTGTCTCGTTTCCGACTCTATCACACCCTTCTATCCACGATTACTGGAGAGAGGTCAAACCCTAGGCTTCTCCTTAGTTCTCCTAAATCTTTGATATGAGGGTTGTCACCCCTCGTATCGGCTACGCACAGTAGATAGAAAGCCAAAATGAATAACTATCGATCTAAACAAACATTAATTGCAAATATGAATTCAAGAACAGAAATATATTTGAAATAGCATGTTCAACGCACACAAACTACTCCCTAATCCAAGAATTGGAGAATCTACTCCATGAATACGAGAAGAGAAACACAAAACATAATCGAATTCATAGGAATAATGTAAATTATGCAAGGAATGTGGATTACAATGCAATGTGGCTCTTCTCTCTGGCGTTGAAGTGCAGTTTCCGATGCTTTTTAGGGCATCGGTGTGTCGTCCCGGTCGTCGGCCGTCCCTCTAGTGTTTGGGCGTATCTTCCTTTATATAGACTTGAGGCTGGATCTTCTCGAAACCTAGAAAATAATCGAATCACGTCGAAATAACCCAATGCCATATGACCGTGTGGATTCACATGACCAGGCCGTGTGTGGCACGAGGGTGCGAGTCATGTGGATTCACGGGGAGGGTGTGTGTCCTTCTTTTCTAGCTATCTAATGCCTTCTTCTTGCTCCAAAAGTGCATCATTTTTCTCGTAGAATATTGTTCTGCACACAAGAGTACAAATAGCAGATCTCCGAACCAGAAAATAGCAAATGCATACAAAATAAAGTGAAATATGCAAGAATCAAATATAAAATGCAATGAGATGTGAGCGAAAACTACTCCTAAAACCCTATAGGTTTTGCTCACATTAATTCGCCCAAACTTAAATCTTTGCTTGTCCTCAAGCAAACCTCAGTGTCATGAAATTATAAAAAACATTGTTCCATACTTAGCTTGTCAACTAGATTTATCAAGTGGTATTTGCAATCAAAGTAAAATAGATATGTTCTAAAAATTCACTAAGTTAGCTTCTCGTGCACGTGCTAAGCGAATCTTCTTAGGGGATACTCGCTCCATGGTAAGTTAAGTCATCATCCTATAGCTTTCCTAAGGTCTCCGACTCTTAGGCACTTACCTGCCCAAAGCGAGGGTCATTCTCTAGATCTAGCACAATGTCTCAAAGGCATGCTCGGTATCGAGAGAAATTGGTAGGTGTTTCCCCAGTAATCTAACTCGGTCTCAAAGGGACACCTAACCATTTCCACCCACGATAACTATTTTTTATCCCTCATAATCTTTGTTTTCAATTTTTCTCACTATATTTTTCTTTCCTTTTTTTTTTCTTTTCTTATTCCATTTTTTTATTTTTCTTTTCTCTCTCTTGGGATTTTGATTTTTCCGAATGGGCTTCCACGATCCAAACATCTCCAGTAACTAAAATGCTAAATCTAGAGTCACCTATGGATTCCAAAGTACTAGACTACTGAGATGAATCATAACTAGGTACATACTAGATTCTCCCTTTCAGAATGTTCGACATGTGTAGGTGTAAAAATAAAAGCTAACTAGTTTAAGTCTAGAACATTCATTAAAGCACATAAAAATACCACGAGGTAATTGAAGTTAAGCTACCCATGGAAATAACTCATGAAGAAAACTTTTAAAAATACTACTGAGGCAGCTTATAGATAGCAAGAACTAAGTGATGAAAGAAACTAAATAACCTATGCATAAATAAATGAATGCTAACTAAAATGCAAATATCAGGAAAGAAACTACTGCTAGAAACAAAATAAGTCAAAACTTGGGGGCCCCCATACTTAAGCGAAGCATACCACTAATATGGTGGACGAAGTGGAAAGTATGGTAGCCTCAACATCTCGGGATCCTGGGAGAACTTGATATGCCACATGTACATGTGGTTGATCTGAGAGTTGGTAGATGCAGCGACTGCTCTATGCTCCTCCTCCCGGGAACTCATGTGTTGCCGAACCTCTTGGCGATATATGGCCTTCTCCTAGCGACGGGTAGCCTCCTCCTAGAAGTAGACACGGGCCTCGTCGTAGAACTCCTCGGCCCGCTGGAAGTGCTCCCGTAAGCCATGAAACTCTGCCTGCATGTAAGAACTTTGCTCCTCCTATCGCTGCCTCTGTGTCTGCTGCTCAGTATAAATGTCATCGAGGCGTGATCAGAACTAGGAGAAATCATAAGAGGATGTACTTGCATCCTGCTCAAAAGTAGAAATAATGGTGGTGGAGGTGCAGTCTCTTGTCGTGGACTAGGTGGGCTCAAAATGATTTTTGCTTCTACCTAACAAGTTCTTTCTAATTCGATTTTATTTGAAAAAAATGCTAAATGCCAGAAATTAAAATATAACGAATGAAATAAAGTCAACAACAAGTAAAAACTAAACTTGGGTTGCCTCCCAAGAAGTGCTTTGTTTAAGGACTTTTAGCTCGACCACACTTCATCGCTTTATCTCGGCTCTAGTGATCGAAGGAGATTTTTCTCCCTCCCCTTCTTGATACATTTGAATCTTGCTCATGGGGGAGCAAGATATTTGCTCACCTTATGCCTCTTGCCTTGTGGTCCCTCATCGCCATATCTCTTAGTCTTGCTCGTGGAGGGGTCAAGTGTTTATTAGGTGCCTTCCTTGGTTTAAGATTGAACAGGCTTATCTTCACAAAATTATCAAGAGTTTGATCATAATATTTCATTTCATCCATATGTTGTAAATAATGTAACTCACCACAAATATCCTCACCAAAAGATTGATTAGCATATTCTATTATGTCGAATGAAACTTTATCATTACCAATCACTAGAAGGGCTTCATTATTGGAAACTAATGTTTCGGTGAGGGTTAAGGCAGGCTCTTTTGGGTCCTTGAGATTATGGGGTATTTTAATTGAAGCAATGCACTCCTCGATTAAAGTATCAATTATATAATCCTCAAATTCCCCTTCAAGTGGTGATTGCATGGATTGCCCTTCTTTTCTTCCTATGTCATCTACGTCTTCCTCATCCATTCGCTCAAAGTGAGTCTCCATCATATTAGGTGTAATCTAGTCATCAAAGCCACCTTCTCATCGTTTAGTTTCTTCTCTTGTAAGATCTCATTGCATAATCTCCGCAAATTGTCGACTATGCTCCTCGCATTCCCTAGAAAAATCGGCTAGCAAGGCTTCTAAGCGGGGACTTGGTTTTGGATAAAATTCACATGGTGATTCATAACTCTCGTTCTCACTTGGGAAACAATATCGAGTCTCTGTCTACAAATGTCACCGCCGAAATTCTGTATTCGCCGCTTGTTGCGTTTATATGAAATTTTTCATCATCTGCTCAAGTCGGGATTTAGGCAGACAATATTGAAGGTTTAAGTATTCAGGGTCATAACTATATGAATAAGAATCATCTTGTGGCCACTAGTTGTAATTCTAGGTGACATCTTCTTGTTCAAATTGTGAAGGTTCAGATATATCCGGACAATCGTTAATGATATGCCATGTTTCGCCACAATGCTCACAATAAATGTTACCAAAACTTACAGCATTAAATTGACCATAATCATGAGAAAAATAATGCATGTTTATCTACAAGTAAATATGAATAAGGAAAGGAACAGTAGTTCCACAACAAGAGACTAAAGCTGCCATAACTATGATTAATCTAAAAGAAAAACTGCTAGAAAATAACTAAAGTTAGAAGAAAACTAAAGTCTAAATTAGAACCAAATTAAATTGGAAAACAATAAAAACTATAGAAAAAACCTAAACTAGGTCCGATCTAACTGTCCACTTTCGATTCGATATCAAATCAACAGTCCCTGGCAACGGTGCCAAAAACTTGATGCATGTAAATGCGACCTCAAATCTCATGACAAGAACCGTCGAGGACTCGAAGCACGCACTCGCGCTCAATGCTTGGAAGTGCATGGATTTCATCAAGTAATAAAGAATATCGATCCCACATGGATTGAGATTTCGAGTATCATTTGTCCAGTGGATGTGTTGTTGTTTGGATTGGGAAACCTAGGGTTCACAAATGAGAGGTTGATGGTGGACTTAACTCATGTACGATGTCACACGGAGGAAGAGAAGCTTTGCTACAACTCTTTGAATGGGATTCTAGGACTTCGGTTTTGCCTGTGTGTCATAGAACACGCTATCAATTGAATGTCGTCTAGATTTCTAACTATGATTTTGTGAAAGGGACATCATACACTTCCCCGATGAGCTTTCTCATCTATCGGGAACTACCTCTACCATACTAGGTCGACCCCTGGCTTTAGGATGGGGTAGGTGGTATGAGGATGCCAAATCAATCCCTATGATGAATCAGAACGTGTCTCATTTCTGACTCTATCACACTCTTCTATCCGCGATTACCGGAGAGAGTCAACCCCTAGGCTCCTCCTTATTTCTTCTAAATCTTTGATATGAGGGTTGTCACCCCTCGTATTGGCTACACACAGTAGATAGAAAGCCAAAACGAATAACTATCGATCTAAACAAACATCAATTGCAAATATGAATTCGAGAATAGAAATATATTTGAAATAACATGTTCTATGCACACAAACTACTCCCTAATCCTAGAATTAGAGAATCTACTCCATGAATACGAGAAGAGAAACACAAAGCATAATCGAATTCATAGAAATAATGTAAATTGTGCAAGGAACATGAATTATAATGGAATGTGGCTCTTCTCTCTGGGCGTTGAAGTGCAGAACTTGATCCTTGAGCCACTTCCTTCTTTCCCGTTGTGAGTTTTCGATGCTTTTTAGGGCACCGGTGTGGCGTCCCTGTCATCCGACCTCCCTCTAGGGTTTGGGCGTAGCTTCCTTTATATAGACATGAGGCTGGATCTTCTCGAAACCTAGAAAATAACCGAATCGCGTCGAAATCGCCCAGCGTCACACGACCATGTGGATTCACACGGTCAGGCCATGTGTGGTGTTGGGGCACAATCCGTGTGGATTCACTGGGCTAGGGTGTGTGTTCTTATTTTCTAGCTGCCAAATGCCTTCTTTTTGCTCCAAAAGTGCACCATTTTCCCCGTAGAATGTTGTCCTGCATAAACGAGTACAAAGTGCAGATATCTGAACCAGAAAATAGGAAATGCATGCAAAATAATGTGAAATATGCAAGAATCAAATATAAAATGCAACGGGATGTGAGCGAAAACTAGTCCCAAGCAACCTTGTCATCGTCGTGCTACTCGTTTAGAGTAGTCACTTGAACAAACTTGTTGTTCAAGCGACCAACATCTATTCCAGGAATAGCCACGGAATAGACAATGTACGGATCACTGGTTTTTGTGTTTATGTTCGGGATCCAAGTATTATTTAGCCACAAACAGAATATATCATGCTCATAATTGAAAAAAAAAATATAAACATGTAACAAATAAAAATAGAGAATCGATATACCTTTCGATCTTCTATTGTATGAGCTTCCTCCTTTCGGACATCGTGTGGGCGACGATCTACCAAAAGATGAAGCTACTAGATCGCCAATCTTCCTTCTTTGCTCATTCCGAGCAAGAGGAAAAATAGAAACAAGCCTCTTCTCCTTCTTTTAACCAACCACCAAACTCCAAGGTTGGAGCTTGCCGCCGACCAAGGAGGAAGAGGAGAATAGGTGAATGCCAACCAAAGCTCCAAGGGAGAACCCTAAGCCTAGGTTTTTCCGGCCAAAGAGAGAGAGAGGGGCTGCTTTGGAAGCCGGCCAAGAGCTGGAAAGGGAAGCTAGGTCACCGGCCACCTTGAGCGAAGAAGAAGAAAGGAAAGACCTTCCTTATTTGGTGCCGCCAACCCCTAAACCCTAGCCTCCAAGCCTTGCCGCCCAAAACCCTAATCCTATCTCTAGTTGGATTCAAGTTGTTGCCCACCCCTTGCCCTCCTTTTATAGAGTTAGGGATAAGCCTTTTTTTAATCTCCAACATTGGTTCTAGGGATTTAATCTCAATCGTTGGATCTAGAGATTTAATCTCAACCGTCGAATCTAGAGATTTAATCTCTACGTTTGGATCTAGAGTTTTGTTTCTATCCATTGGATCTAAGCTTCATGAGGTATTAATAGGCTACAATAGGGACCATGAGAAGGAGTTGGATCTTGGCCACCCAATGGATCAAGCCCACATAAAGTCTGATCCATTAATGATAATCCAATCCACTAAAGGATTATCATTGATCTACCTCACCAACCCCCATAAGTTAATATGGGCTCCATATATTATTTGTACATTTTCTCCCCATGTTTAAGATCTCGAATGTACGTCGATTAATTAATTTACTGACCATTAATTAATCAACATCTAACTCCATGAGTAGTACCACTCAACCTTTTCATCATGTCGGACCAAGTCCACCTGCAGGGTTTACATGATGAACCTTATGAGATCCTCAAGGGGACATCATCATCCTAATATATAGGACACGATTTCCTCCTATAATCAATGGCACACCATATAAATAATATCATTTCCTAACTTACCGAGCCTATCGATTTAATCTATAAATCTCGCCCATTAGTAAATCAAAGAAATGACTACTAAGTATTTGTGCCCGTTATTATATCGGGATTAAGAGTATGTACAATATAATATCTGAGGTCTGACTCGATTATGTAGTCAGCAATAAATCGAATCACCTCTAAGTCGGTCATGCTCAATACACACAAAGTGCACTAGTATGATTCTATGGTCAAGACAAACCAATACCAAATCACACTACAACCATTCCAAAGGTTTGTCCAAAGGCATCTCGGTTGTGAGCCTTTACTTTTACTTTACAAGGAACCGATAACATGATCTCCCGTGTGACACAACACACCATGTTATCTACAATGTAATGTATTAGACAATATACATAGCCATAAAAATATGCAAACAATGATCATGTGATTCTTATTTCAAAATAAAGTCGTTCATACAAAAGATAAACTTTTCAGTATACATCCCAACAATCTCCGACTTAAACTAAAAGACTATGTTGTCGTCAAACTGCCATACATCTGATCCCCATTCCCTCCACATGCCTATCAAAAGCACTCGCCGGAAGGTCCTTAGTGAAAGTATCTGCCAGGTTATCCTTCGATGCAATCTTGGCCATAACAACTTCTCCTCTCTTTACGATTTCTCGTATCAGGTGGTACTTGCGCTCTATGTGTTTACTAGCCTTATGGGATCGTGGTTCCTTCGAGTTTGCAAGTGCACCACTATTATCACAATAGATTGTGATAGTTCTGGGCAAACTAGGAATCACATCCAAGTCCATCAGGAAGTTCCTGAGCCACACAACTTCTTTGGCTGCCTCAGAGGCTGCCACATACTCATCTTCCATGGTGGAGTTCGCCACGCATTTCTGCTTGACACTCCTCCATACAATGGATCCACCTCCCAAAGTAAACATAAAACCTGAGATAGACTTACTGTTATCCCTATCAGATTGGAAGTCGGAATCCGTGTAACCCACAGGGAGTAATTGGTCTGCCTGGTAAACTAGCATATAATCCCTAGTCCTTCTCAGGTACTTCAATATATGCTTTACCGTAGTCCAATGTCCCTGTCCGTGATTACTCTGATATCTGCTGACCATCCCCATGGCATAGCAGATATCTGGTCTCGTACATAACATCGCATACATGAGGCTTCCTACTGCCGAAGCATAAGGAACAACCTTCATTTCCTCTATCTCCTTAGATGTTCTAGGACACATCTCCTTAGATAAAGGAACTCCATGCCTGAAAGGTAGAAAACCCTTCTTGGAGTTCTGCATGCTAAAACGATCCATAAACGTGTCTATGTATGAAGCTTGGGATAAGCACAACATCCTTTTCTTGCGATCCCTTATAACCTTGATCCCAAGGATGTGTCCCACCTCTCCCAAGTCCTTCATATCAAACTGTTTGGACAACCATACCCTTACGTCAGATAACACCTTGATATTGTTGCCAATCAACAAAATGTCATCTACGTATAGTACAAGAAATACCACTACGTTTCTGTCACATCTCTTGTATACACAAGACTCATCCGGACATTGAATAAATCCATAAGACTGGATTACCTTATCAAAGTGGATGTTCCAAGACCTCAAAGCTTGCTTCAATCCATAAATGGACCGATTAAGCTTACATACAAGATGCTTTTTTCCTATAGCAATGAATACCTCTGGTTGCTTCATATAGATGTTTTCCTCAAGACTTCCATTAAGAAAAGCTGTTTTGATATCCATCTGCCACACCTCATAATCCATATGAGCTGTAATGCATAAGAGAATTCGGATAGACTTAAGCATGGCTACTGGCGAAAAGGTCTCCTCATAATCGATACCCTCTTTCTGAGTATACCCCATCGCAACAAGCCTCGCTTTGAAGGTCTCAACCTTCCCGTCTATTCCTCTCTTTCTTTTGTAGATCCACTTGCATCCAATGGTTTTTACACCATCGGGTGGTTCTACTAGCTCCCAGACCTGATTTGAATCCATAGATTCAATCTCAGTATTCATTGCACTTTGCCAAGATGCTGCATCTTTTTCTTGGATTGCCTCGTCATATGTCCAAGGATCAGGTTCATGTTCGCCATGGACCAAATAAGAAGATTCTCCCAAGAACATGAATCTATCAGGCTGTCTCACAACCCTCCCACTACGATGAGGTATCACCTATGTATCCTCTGTGACACGCGGTGCAGTGACTTGTGGTATATCCTCTTGTACCGGTGGTACTGAAGAAGTGATTGTTGGATCGAAGCGGATCGCTAGAGGGGGGGTGAATAGAGATAAAACTTTTTTTTCGAGTTCGTATCATAAACCGAGTAGATAATTAATTGCAGTGGAAATGTAAATGTAAAGTAAAAAGAGACAAAGGAGTTTTACTTGGTTCGTAGACTTCGGCTACTACTCCAAGGCCCTAGCGGTCCTCGACCACGTATGGAGGGCAAGAACACTAATGAACTCCTCCCCGTTAGAGGTAGGAGTTTAATTGATACAAGTAAAGCACAAAGCTTGAGGTAGAGGGACACTCCCCCTCTCCTCGTTACGATAAAAGCTCCGAAAATGAAAGTACTAAACTGAAATAAAACTCTAACCGACGTAATAAAATGAAAACAAATAAACCTAGACATCGGAGAAGAAGCACTTCGTTGTCGGAGAAGTTGTAGCTTTGTCGACGCTTTTGGAAGCTTAGAATTGATGATGAAACCCTAGGTTTGGCCCTCCTTTTATAGCCTTTGAGCCCCTTTTCGAGCGGAACCCTAGTCAATCACAATTGAGCACCAATCTCCTTGAAATGGGGTGATAAGCCTTGACTCCTCGAAGCTGATATTTGACCATCAGTCGAGTGCTGACATCCGGTAGTCGACTGTTTGACGGCAGTCGAGTCCTCCAAGTTAGCAGTCGACTGATGCTAGCTACAAGGCAAAGTTAGCTCAAAGAAAACATTATTTCGACGGCCTTCGACCGTCCGATCTCGACCTAGACCATCGATGGGATGTCTTTGGTCGGATCTACGCTTAAGACCATCCCCGTAAGGAGGATACGACCTCACTTACGCTCGCACACACGAGCTTACCTCGATACTTACCATGTTGCTTTTGCTTCCGGCCTTCCACTCGACTCCTTCGGCTCCCTCCGAAGTCACTCGACTGTCGCCCGACCACCCGACTTCCTCCGGGTGTCGCTAGCCTTCAGCTCTAGCTTTAGCAATCTTCTGCACACTCGATTCAGCTCATGAGATAACGACATGAGCTTAACTTTGTATCGTTTGCTATAATCAAAACTCAAGTTTGACTTACGTGCCTACTGCACCAACAATCTCCCCCTTTTTGATTTATGGCAAACCCACATACAAAGTTAAGTAAATAGCAAGCATGAAGAATAATGTGCATTAGAAACAAACAAAAGATTAAGTTGGAGTAGTAAGGATTTTCTTCAAGTATTCCCCCTTGACCGAGGGTGAGTCTTGAAGAAAGACCTTAATCCTCCCCTTTGAGGGTTGCTTTAAGTAATTAACATTACTTAAAGTTGGCCTTAATAAAATGTTTAAGTTAAGAGTTCTTCTTAACTTGACCCTTACTCCCCCTTAAGTAAAACATTAAGGGCATAATGTTTAAGTAAAGCGTTGACGGCATAAATAAGTAAAACGTTGACGACACAAATAAGTAATAACTTTTGGTTTAAATATAAAGTAAGAGTTAAGTTATCAAAAAATTTTTGACCCCTTAACTTTTTAACTTTGGCCTTTTCTTAACTTTTTAACTTTGGCCTTTTCTCCCCCTTTTGTCATATATCGAAAAGAGTGAGTGTGTGTGTGGAAAACAAAAATAAGTGTTAAATTTAAAGTCCAAGCATGTTCCACATAATTTTGAAAATAATATACTGAAAATAAGTTCATCTATAAAATGTTCGACTCATATTTGGCTTGATTGATATAAAAGATCAACCAGTCCTGATCAGAGTCGGTTAGTATGTATGATTATACTTCGTGGTTCATGGCGATGCACTAGCTCTACATCTGGAACCAGGAGTAAGGTCCTAACATCTCACGCCCATCTACATGGCTATGTACACAAACACATTAGTCCTATGTGTTGTGAGATGTATTGGCTCCTTAAATATATAGGTGCATGATATCTAAAGTATGTCCTATGCTAGTTCCATAAAAATGAAAATTAAGAAATAGTAGTAAGAAAATATAATTTGCAAGTTCCTATTCTACTATGCACATGCCCAATTTTTGTCTTAATAGACTAAATTCGGCTTCGGGTAGGGGTTTAGTAAATAGGTCTGCTAAGTTAGACTTTGATTCGACGTATTCGAGTTGTATGGCTCCGTTGGCCACATGTTCTCGAATGAAATGGTGTTTAACCTCTATATGTTTGGTCCTAGAGTGACATATAGGATTTTTAGTAAAGTTAATTGAACTAATGTTATCTACGTGGAGTTTTGTGTTCGTAAAGTCTAACTTAAAGTCGCGGAGAGTGTGCTTCATCCAAAGAAGCTGAGTGATACACTCACCCATCGTGATGTATTCAGCTTCGGTGGTAGATAAGGCAACACAGTGTTGCTTCCTACTGCACCAACTCACTTGACTTGAGCCGAGAAGTTGACAACAACCACTCGTACTCTTTCTATCGAGCTTACTACTGGCATAGTCCGAATTGGAGTAGCCGGTTAGTTCGAACTCGGTAGATCTAGGATACCAAATACCGACATTAAGTGTACCCTTTAGATATCTAAGGATGCACTTGACTAGAGTTAGGTGAGACTCCTTGGCACAGGTTTGAAACCTGGCGCACATACTTACTGCAAATAAGATATCAGGTCGGCTTGCAGTTAAGTAAAGGAGACTCCCTATTACGCTCCTATAGTATTTTAAATCAATTTGGTTTCCAATTATATCTTCTTCTATATTAACATTTGTTGCCATTGGGGTATTAATAATTTTAGCGTCTTGCATTCCAAAGCGTTTAATTAATTCCCTAGTATATTTGCGTTGATGTAGGTATATTCCATCTTTAGTTTGTTTAATTTGTAATCCTAAGAAGAAACTTAATTTTCCTACTAAATTCATTTCAAATTCGCTTTCCATAAGTGAAATAAACTCATTTAGTAGGATTGAGTTGGTGGTTCCGAAAATAATATCATCTACGTAGATTTGGGCTATGAATATGTCTTTACCTAAGGTTTTTACGAAAAGGGTTGGGTCAACTACACCTTGGTTAAAATCTTTGGACTTAAGATAAATCGAAAGTCTCTCGTACCAAGCTCGAGGAGATTGTTTAAGTCCATAAAGCGCTTTCTTTAATCTAAGGACATGATCGGGTTTGTCTAAACTTTTGAAACCGGGGGCTTGTTTGAGTTCTAGTTGGATTTTGGTTTGATTCGTTTGAGTCCTAGTTGGATTTGGGTTTGAGTCTGCAACTTGATCCATAGGATGGCTTGTTTGAGTTCTAGTTTGGTTGGAGTCATCTATCACTTGATCAATAGAGTGACTTGGTTGACTTAGGTTAGGATTAACACTAGACCTGATCTCCGGATCAGAGTTAGGTCTAGTATGAATTGGCTCGCTAATTGGGGTTGCCGGGGGTTTTGTAGGTTCGTGTCCTTCATCGAATTCTACATTGATAGTTTCCTCGACTCTAAGGGTGTCATGGTTATATACTCTATAAGCTCTGCTTGTAGTCGAGTATCCTAGAATGATTCCGGTCGTGGTTTTGGATGTAAATTTCCCTAGGTAATCTTTAGTGTTTAGGATATGTACCTTACACCCAAATACCCTAAAGTACTTGATGTTAGGTATTTTATCGTGATAAATCTCGTATGAGGTCTTAAGGTGCCTTTTTACCATAAGGATCCTATTTTGGACATAGCATGCCGTACTCACGGCTTCCGCCCAAAACCTATCAGGTAGATTATACTCATTAAGCATTGTCCTAGCGGCTTCTTGTAGGGTTCTATTTTTGCGTTCTACTAGGCCATTTTGTTGTGGAGTTCTAGGGCAAGAGAACTCATGGTGGTATCGATTTAGGTTATAGAATTATGTAAACCTATGGTTTTCGAATTCACCACCATGATAAGTCCTAAGTCTTTTGATTTTAATGTTTTGTTGATTTTCTATTAACTTAAATAGGTTGATTAATTGATCTAGGGTATCACTTTTGTGTTTGATGAACCTAACCCAAGTAAATCTAGAGTTGTCATCAATAATGACTAAACAGAATTTACTTCCATTAAGTGACTTAGTTCCGTGTGAATCAAATATATCCATGTGTAGGAGCTCAAGCACACTTTTTGTTCGTTCTTGATTAGTTAGTTGATGTTGTGTCCTAGATTTTTACCTTGTTGACAAGCATTACATATTTTATTATCCAAGTTATTGAGGTTAGGCAGACCTCTGACTAAGTCACTCTGACTCATCTTGTGGATGAGTCTTGGGTGTGAGTGACCAAGTCGTCAGTGCCACAACCATGATTCCTCTTGCCGTGTCATAAGACACTTAGTTAAGGAGTTAGTTAAGTTGATAGTATAAATGTTGTTATTCCTAGTCCCTTTAAGAATTGTTTCAGAGGTTTCATTTGTATTAATTACGCATTTATTTTCTAGAAAGATGACCTTATAGTTATTATCACATAAATGGCTTACACTGAGAAGATTATATTGAAAATTTTCTACTAATAAAACATTTTGAATGACAAAATTTGAGTTAAGCTCAATATCACTTGATCCGATGATTTTGAGCTTTCCGTTATTTCCGAAGGCTACCGATCCTTGTCGTTTGAATCGAAGCTTCGAAAACTTGACTTGATCCCCGGTCATGTGTCGGGAGCAACCACTGTCCAACATCCATTGATCCTACATGCAAGGTAGTTGGATCGGATATTGGATTTATTAAAAATTGTTGAAAATTTATTAACCTAAATCATCTCACCCATGTATACATGATCAAACATGTTAATCCTATATGTTCTTGTGAGATGACTTCAAATTTTAGTTGAATTAAATTTAATGACTTAAACACTTGTCAACCTTGCGTTAGATTCAGATTTGACCTTAGGTTCATCAAGTCACCTTTTCAAGATCATGGCTTCCAGGTCGTGGCGAGGCACAGAGGCCTTCTTTGATCAGAACAACGACCACTTCCTTAGACAAAGCCATTTTCAAGAAAATAGAGACTTGACTCACCTAAGACCACATCCTGTTCTAACTAGTCTAGGATACGGCGAGTTAGCTTCAGCTAGTTCCGCTCGGTCAAGTGCACCGAACTAGATACGCCTTATCTAGCCCGAATACACAAGACTTCGCTTTCCTAGTGTACTATCATCTCGCCGCGTCCTGGTACTATGTTATCAAGTATTGACGAGTTATAGTCCTATCTAACCATTCTAAAAAGAAAAATAAAAACCTAAGCATGCAATTTCTAAGTTAAAACACAAACAAATTTCGTACTAGCTCCCCCTGGACCGTTGAATCGATTCGGTCTCTCCACATAGTGGATTTGGTCTTTGGGAACCCAGTACTGGTTTGATCCTAAGTTTGAAATCAAGGTGGTCTTAGGGACCCATGCTTGGACACGTTTTTTATGTCTACTTACGATTGACATATATGACTTATTGGTCGTGTTTGAGCTAAACCCTAGCCCGACCTTGTTGTACACGGCCCTTTGCGATCCAAGTAGGAGGTCAAGTCCTTTGGATCCCAAAGCAAACCTTTCCAACGTATTCCTAAGATCTTCGACTTGACTCTCCAAGAGTGAGTTTTCAACTTCGAGTTTTTCAACGCGAGTTGAGTCCTTCTCTTGAACTCGACTAGTCGAAGAGGTTAGGGAGACCTCATGTTTGAGGAGTTTAACTTCCTCAACCAGGGTCTCGACCTTGGACTCGGACTTAGCTAACTTTCTATTTAAAAACTTAATTGCACTATAAAGTGTAGTAATAAGAGACCGACTTACCTTGAGTGTATCTTTTGAATAGGATGCGTATCCGTGGCTCGTCTTGAATAGTGCTTGCAATCAGGCTTCGTCTTGGTTTCCAATTCAAGTTCTGCTCGACTCGTCTCCAATTCCACTGGTTTAGCCATGAGGACTCGATCGTTATCTTCTTCCTCGGAAGCTTCTTCCCAAGTAGCGTTAAGTGCCTTTTTGTATTTTGGTGCCTTGCTCTTGAGTTTTGGGCATTCGGACTTAATGTGTCCAAACCTGTTGCATTCATAACATCTTATGTTTGAACTTTTAGGCTTACCTTCATTGGGTCGAGTGACGGCTCATTTTCGGCCCTTGACTATCCTCCGAACTAGGTTGATTAGTTCGGCCTCCATTTCCGAGTCGACCTCAGAATCAGACTCATCCTCTTCTTCCTTCAGAGGTGGCTTGCTAGCGGTTTTCTTCTTTGAACCTGCAAATAATGCTATACCTTTCTCGGGTTCCGAATTAGACTGCTCATGAAGTTCAAAATCAGAAAAAAGTTCATCTAATCTAAGTTTAGAAATATCCTTGGAGACCTTGTAGGCATCGACCATGGATGCCCACAAGGTAGTCCTTGGAAAGGAGTTTAGGACATACCTTATAAGATCGCGGTTTTCGACCTTTTGCCCGATTGCATGTAGATTGTTGACGATGTCCTGGACTCGGGCGTGAAGTTGCGTCGCGGACTCGTGTTCCTGCATT
The DNA here is from genome assembly GCA_025175895.1 of Wurfbainia villosa. Classification (NCBI taxonomy): domain Eukaryota; kingdom Viridiplantae; phylum Streptophyta; class Magnoliopsida; order Zingiberales; family Zingiberaceae; genus Wurfbainia; species Wurfbainia villosa. The sequence continues at coordinate 35,036,099 of CM045995.1, forward strand.
TTTAGGTTATATAGTTTATTGAATAGAAGATCACGCTTACATACCTTGGCTTCATCGGTCCCTTCATGTAGCTCCACTAGCTTTGTCCAAAGGTCCTTTGCGCTGATGAAGGGGCCGACGCGATTTAACTCCTCCTTGGACAAGCCGCATTGGAGGATTTGTGTTGCCTTGGCGTCGGCTTCGACTTGTCATTTTGTCGCAATGGTCCATTGATCATAATCCAAGGAGTCACCCACTTCATTAGTCGGAAGTGTGAAACCCGTTTGGATTATTATCCACATCTCGATTTGGGTTTTGAGAAAGCATTCCATCCGACCCTTCCAATAACGTAAGTCATCTCCGTTGTAAAATGGAGGTCAGACGGTGCTAAAACCCTCGAGATGGGCCATTAGAACAAAAGAAACAAGTAGACAAAAACTAGCAATGACAAAAACACAGAAGAAAGTACCAAGACTCGCGTCTTGGATTAGTAGTGCGGTAGAAAAACTAAGCGAACAAATTAAATTCGAAATAAACAGAAAAAGAGAAAAAAAAATCTGTGAAAATGCTAGATTGGTGGTTTCACCAAATCTTAGCACCCCCGTCTCTGATACCAATTGTTGGATCGAAGCAGATCGCTAGAGGGGGGGTGAATAGCGATAAAACTTTTTTTTTCGAGTTCGTATCAAAAACCGAGTAGATAATTAATTGAAGCGGAAATGTAAATGTAAAGTAAAAAGAGACAAAGGAGTTTTACTTGGTTCGTAGCCTTCGGCTACTACTCCAAGGCCCTAGCGGTCCTCGACCACGTACGGAGGGCAAAAACACTAATGAACTCCTCCCCGTTAGAGGTAGGAGTTTAATTGATACAAGTAAAGCACAAAACTTGAGGTAGAGGGACACTCCCCCTCTCCTCGTTACGATAAATGCTCCGAAAATTAAAGTACTAAACTGAAATAAAACTCTAACCGACGTAATAAAATGAAAACAAATAAATCTAGACGTCGAAGAAGAAGCACTTCGTTGTCGGAGAAGTTGTAGCATTGCGGACGCTTTTGGAAGCTTAGAATTGATGATGAAACCCTCGTTCAATTTACGTATTTGCTCAACATGCGTTAGATCTTGCGAGGACTTAGTAATTCACACATGAGCACCAATCTCATTGAAATGGGGTAATAAGCCTTGACTCCTTGAAGCTGATCATTGACCATCGATCGGTGATGGCCATCATCGATCGTGATGGCGACATCGATCAGTCTTGACCTCAAACGATCATTGTTTGTGGTCGAGTCCACCAAGTTGGCAGTTGACTGATGCTAGCTGCAAGGCAAAGTTAGCTCAAAGAAAACATTATTTCGACGGCCTTCGACCGTCCGATCTCGACCTAGACCATCAATGGGATGTCTTTGGTCGGATCTACGCTTAAGACCATCCTCGTAAGGAGGATACGACCTCACTTATGCTCGCACACACGAGCTTACCTCGATACTTACCATGTTGCTTTTGCTTTCGGCCTTCCACTCGACTCCTTTGGCTCCCTCTGAAGTCACTCGAGTGTCGCCCGACCACCCGGCTTCCTCCGGGTGTCGCTAGCTTTCAGCTCCAGCTTTAGCAATCTTCTGCACACTCGATTCAGCTCGTGAGATAACGACATGAGCTTAACTTTGTATCGTTTGATATAATCAAAACTCAGGTTCGACTTAGGTGCCTATTGCACCAACAGTGAATTACCCTTTTAATTCCTCCAGAATAATTTTACTTTTGGGCTTGTGGCTCATCACATAGTCTTTCTCTAGAAATCTGGCGTTCGTGCTAACGATCACCTTTTGATCTCTAGGACTATAAAACAAGCCACCCTTCGTTCCTCTAGGATAGTCAACGAATATGCGTACTTCTGTACGAGGTTCCAACTTACCAGCATATGCCTTCAGCACATGTGCTGGACTCTTCCAAATCCGAATATGTCTTAGACTAGGCTTTCGCCCAGTCCATAATTCTGTGGGAGTAGAAGGCACTGATTTATAAGGAACCAAGTTCAGTACGTACACCGCCGTATCTAGAGCATATCCCCATAATGATTCCAACAACTCAGAATAACTCATCATCGATCTAATCATCTCCATAAGAGTCCTATTCCTTCGGTCTGCTACACCATTCTGCTGGGGTGTGCTAGGTGCAGACAATTGGGATTGAATCCCAGCCTCTGATAAGTAATTCCTAAACTCTCCCAAGAGGTACTCGCCACCACGATCATATCATAGTTTGTTGATACTTTTACCTTGACGTTTCTCCACATCAGCCTTGAATTCTTTGAACTTGTCAAAGCATTCAGACTTGCGGCGCATCAAGTAAATGTATCCATATCTCAAATAATCGTCTATAAAAGAGACTAAATATTCAAAACCACCTCTAGCCTGGATAGACATAGGACCACACAAATCAGAATGAACCAATTCTAACACATCTTTGGCTCTATACCCCATGGCCTTAAAAGACCTCTTGGTCATTTTACCCTCCAAGCAAGATTCACAGGTTGGGAAATCCTCCACCACTAATGAACCCAAAGGTCCATCAGCTATCAACCTTTGAATTCTACTTAGGTTAATATGACCAAGCCTAAGATTCCAAACATATGTTTGGTTCATCTTCGAAGGTTCTTTTCTCTTATTTGAATTAGAAGATGAGTTATTAACTTCAATTTGAATCGTGGGAGGTTTTGGTTCAAGTGTGTATAGATTTCTTATCAATGCACCTTAACAGATAATGTCCCTATTCCTTTTTATAACAACTCTGTCATTAAAAGAAATAGAATATCCATCCATAAATAATTTAGAAACTGAAATTAAATTCTTTCTAAATAAAGGTACATAAAGGCAATTCTTAAGAACCAAAACATTATTTTTCTCAAAAGATAAATGAACCTCTCCCACTGCAACAGCCGCCACCTTTGTGGCATCGCCCAAGTACACGGTAATCTCCCCTTCAGCAAGTCGTCTGGTTTCCTGGAACCATTGTAAAGTATTTACATACATGATCAGTGGCTCCTGTATCTACACACCAGGTGTCGGTAGTGTTGGGTTTCCGGCACCGCGGCGTGTGTATTTTCGATCACGTTTCGCAAACATGAGCACAGCGGAAGCAATAAAAATAATAAATCTACATTTATTACAACACACACATCACACGCATGCATAGTACAACAAGTGTAGACATAACCGTAAATTTAAATTTGCAATAAAAGGAAATTTAACTACGTTATACCTTTCGTATTACGTGTAGCGGGAACGGCATCAACCGGAACGATCCTCGCTAGAATCGTCTCTATCCGTATCCACGCCGAGTATCCTTAGGATGACTTCGCTAAGACACGAGCTTTGTCTTCGTACGGGTTACTAGCCTCGTGTTGAAGACGACGTGATCGAGAGATGATCACGATCCGAATCCAAATTCGGATCCAAAAATGAGTCCTCAAAACTCGCTTCTCCGGAGAGGTATTCGTCAACCGATTGATGAATCCTTCGTCCTCCACCTCAGAGGATTACCGAAGATCGAATCGCCGGTAAGTTAGCCGCTGTCGGAGCTCTAACCGTCGTCCAAACGATGCTCCGACGAGAGGAGAACAAGCTGTCCAGAAAACAGGACAGCTTTGGTGGAGGAGATAGGCGCCGGCCAACAAAGGAAGCCAAGTGCTCACCTTTTCACCGAAGCCTAGGAAGATCACCGGAGTGTCGCCGGAGGATCACCGGCTGAAGCTTGGATGCCGGCAAGGAGTTGGACGGTGGCACAAGGGCTGGGCGGCAATGGAGTTGGCGCCAAAAACTCCAAGGAGAGGAGGTGGGCGGCAACTAGGTTTAGGGTTTTGGATTAGGGCTTAATTATCCCTTAAGCCCTTTTTTATAGAGAACTAATTCTCTTAATGGTTAATGGATCATAACCATTAGGCCCGTTAACCCGCTCCATTAAGATAAGCTAAAATAAACCAAACCATGATGGTTTATTTTAAGTTAAAACGAACCGAACCAACTTTTGGTTCGCTCGTTTAAAATAAACCAAACCCTTTGGTTTATTCTCCTCCATTGGATTAGAACCAAACCATTTTTGTTCATCCATTATGTCTTCATAAGACATGGCCCATCCATGCTTCCATTGCGACTGAAACGATTTCTTGTTCGCTTTATGTTTGGTCCAACCAAACCTAGTTTCTCTCGGTCTGAGACTCCCATTCTCAAGCTCGTTTTAAATCCTTTGGATTACGCTCGTTGTGCGTGTAACCAAATAGGTTCTTGGTTTATGTTGGTCGTCTATAATTAACCATTAATTATAGAACGATCATGAGCGGCACCTAGAAGTGCATCATGATCCCCAATTAACCGAAAAGATCAACGGTTGATCCAAAACTATTTCTGAAACCCTTCAGCAGCTCGAATGATTCGTGACCCATTCCCTTCACTCATCTTATACCCACTTGGTTCAGGACATGGTCTATAGTGTCAGTCCCCACTAGGCTGACTACGTCACACCTAGCCCAAGTATCATTTCCTCGTCCTACGGATTCTAGTTACTCCACATGTATCGAAGAGTACTTTACTCTAAACATGTAATGCTTTGGCCAAAGACTTTAGTAACAATCCGACGAGAGGCCATGGGTATACATCTCCTCGCAAGGAGTGGTGAATTCTTTATAGGCTATTCAAACACCTTCGATCACTTCGACTTATACCCAATCATCCCGGGTCCACATCTCCTTAGAGATGTTTGCTTAAGATGTCAAAGCATAAGTCTTCATGATCAAGATGACTTGAATACCGCAAGTCAAAGGAACATCGCACTTAAGCTACAGTAAGAACTTCATTGACATATCTATATATGCAGAGAACCATATGAAGTCTTACGGCTGGTCACTCCAATGAACTAGTTACCATAACTAGCATCCACGATTAACTCCTGACATCACTATGTCTCCAGCTTGTGAGAATCAGCTGCTTGGATACACCAAGGAGTATACCTCGTGCTAGTCTCGACAGAATTGATGGTGTCCAAATCCATCAATTCATCGACTAGGGATAATTCCGATACATCACAATTACACATGTAGAGATACTCACTAGTTGTGATCCAATCACAAATTCTCTCATACTGTGAATCGTATCGTGGACATTCAGTAAATGAGTTTAAGATCCAATCAAATACATAAAACATGTATACTCAAATAGTGAATCTTCATTTATCATATAAATGGTTCATACATAAGGCGATTGTCTTAGGACATCTCTCATATATTACTAACAGACTCCCACTTGGCCTAATGCCAATCGCTGGGTATCCAATACCATAAGCTTTAACATGACCCTCAAACTTACTTTGAGGTAATGCCTTAGTCAAAGGATCCGCTAAGTTCCTTTCAGTGGGAATTTTCTCGATTTGTATTTCGTTCCTACTGATGATCTCTCTGATAAGATGATAGTGGCGAAGCACATGTTTGGATCATTGATGAGACCACATCAAGTTCAGAGATGAACTTCTTGATCCAAACTACTTCCTTTGCTGCTTCCAAAGCTGCAATGTATTCTGCCTTAGTGGTAGAATCCGCTATAGCGTTAAGCTTGGAACCTTTCCAACTTATTGCGCCTCCATTCTAGGTGAATACATACCCAGACTGAGACATGGAATCATCCTTGTCTGTCTGGAGCTGGCATCGTATACCCACATATCACCATGTACCCTTCTCCATATATTAGGAACACATCCTTAGTTCTTCTCAAGTACTTAAGGATTGTCTTAACAGCCACCCAATAATCCATTCCTGGATCAGATTGGTATCTGCTCGTGACACTCAGAGCATACGATACATCGGGCCTCGTACATAACATAGCATACATGATAGATCCTATTGCGGATGCATAGGGAATCTTACTCATGCAAATCCTCTCGTCTTCTGTGCGCGGACACATAGACTTCGAAAGGTGTACCCCATGCCTGATGGGTAGGAAACCTTTCTTGGATTTCGACATGCTAAACCTCTTTAGCACTCGGTCTATATATGTAGACTGCGAAAGACCAAGCAACCGTTTCGATCTATCTCTATAGATCTTAATCCCGAGGATGTAGGTTGCTTCTCCCAGGTCTTTCATGGAGAATTTCTTGGATAACCAAACCTTAACTGACTGTAAGATTGAAACAACGTTTCCTATAAGTAATATGTCATCGACATATAATACTAGGAACACGACTGCACTCCCACTAACCTTCTTGTACACACAAGGTTCGTCTGGATTTTATGAGAAATCAAACTTTTTGATGGTCTCATCAAAACGGACATTCCAGCTCCTGGATGCTTGCTTCAATCCATAAATGGACCGTCACAATTTGCATACCTTGGTTTTATCAACCGATGTGAAACCCTCAGGCTGTATCATATACACGTCCTCGAGCAGGTTTCCATTAAGGAAAGTTGTTTTCACATCCATCTGCCATATCTCATAATCATAATGAGCCGCTATGGCCAGGAGCATCCGAATGGATTTAAGCATAGCTACAGGCGAATAGGTTTCGTCATAATCAACACCTTGCTTTTGACGATATGCTTTAGCCTCCAATCTAGCCTTATAGGTAATCACATTACCATCCATGCCGATTTTCTTCTTGAAAACCCACTTGCACCCTATAGGCTTTATGCCTTCAGGTGGGTCAACCAAGTTCCAAACTTGGTTTTCATACATGGAATCCATTTTCGACTTCATGGCACCAAGCCACTTATCCCTTTCTGAACTTGTCAGCACTTCTTCATAACTGGTAGGCTCCTCATCATCAATGAGTAACACGTCGTTTGATTCACTTACGAGAAATCCATATCTCTCGAGAATATTGCGTGTTCTACCAGATCTACGAAGATGTGGTGTTACAATAGGTCCAGCCGATTGCTCATCACTATGAGTTGTCGGCTGTTGTGCTTCACCAGGTATCTCATCAATGTCTATTTGAGTCTCTCGAGCCTCCTCAAGCTCGACGACACTCCCACTGTTTTCTTGCAAGAGAAACTCTTTCTCTAGAAACACAGCATGCCTTTAAACAAACACCTTTTGTTCCACAGGATGATAGAATTGGTAACCCCTTGTTTCCTTAAGGTATCCAATAAATAGACATTTATCATACTTAGCATCCAATTTGTCTGATGCAGTCCACTTCACATAAGCAGGACAACCCCATATCTTCAAGTAAGATACATGAGGTTTCTTACTATTCCATATCTCATATGGAGTAGTAGAGACTACCTTGGTTGGCATTCTGTTTAACAAGTAAACAGCTATCTGAAGTGCATATCCCCAAAAGGACTTGGGAAGATTCGCATGATTCATCATTGATCTGACCATGTCCAACAAGGTCCGGTTACGCCTCTCAGATACACCATTATGCTGTGGTGTATATGGAGGAGTCCATTGAGACAATATGCCATTGTCTCTTAGATAATCAAGAAACTCTTGACTTAAGTATTCACCACCTCGATCCGATCGAAGTATTTTAATACTCTTTTCATGTTGTTTCTCTACTTCATTTCTGAATTCTTTGAACCTTTCAAAGTCTTCAGACTTGTGTTTCATCAAGAACACATACCCAAACCGTGAGTGATCATCGGTGAAGGTAATGAAGTAGCTATAGCCTCCTAAAGCTTGACTTAACATAGGTCCACATACATCAGTATGTATTAGACCTAGTAACTCTCTCACTCGTTCACCTTCCAGTAAAAGGTAACTTAGTCATCTTGCCTTTTAAGCATGATTCGCATGTATCGTATGAATCCTATTCAAACGATTCCAGAATTCCACATCGGTGTAATTCGGACATGCGTTTCTTGCTTACATGGCCAAGACGACAATACCACATGTAGGAGTCTAATTGATTATCTTTTCGAGCATGCTTGTTTCTCGCTTCGATATTGAAAATATCACTGGATACGTCCAATGTATAAACGCCATTGCTTAACATTCCAGTCCCTTAAAGAACTCCATTCAAAGTTATGTAACGACAATTGTTACTAAAAGTCAAATGGTACCCATTTCTATTTAAACAAGAAATAGAAATGATGTTCTTTATCAACGAAGGAACATAAAAGCAATTGTCCAGTTCTAAGAAAAGTCCTACAGGGAGTTCCAATAAATACGTTCCGATGGCGAGTGCAGCAACCGTTGCTCCATTCCCAACACGTAAATTTGACTCTCCCTTGACGAGTCTTCTTCTATTCCTTAGCCCATGTATGTCATTACATATATGTGAGCCACACCCAGTATCAAATACCCAAGTGTCTGAGGAAATAGAATGACAATCAATAAAGAAGATTTCTGAAGAAGATGGGGCATCCGATGCCTTATCCTTCTTCACGGACTCAAGATAAATCTTGCACTTTCTTCGCAAATGGCCCTACTTGCCATAATGATGGCAAGTGCCCTTTTGAGCTGGTTCTGCCTTTTTAGCCTTTTTCTTCTTCCCCTTCTGTTGTTCCTTTGACTCCCTCTTAGAACCTTTCTTCGAGGAATCAACTAACAACACCATCCCCTGCTCATGCTTCTCAGAAGGCTCCACAGTCTTCAACATGTTGAGCAGTACCACAGATGAACCTTCTTGCATCTCAGAGGTGAAGAGGAGCTTGGAGACTTCGAACCTTTCGAATCTCACTTGCTACTCATAAAGATGAAGGACTACGATATGAGCATCCATATGCTCATGCTGCCTTCGTAGCTTGGGTTCCATCGCGGCTAGCATGATACAACTTGTCAGTTCAGAATCAGTCACATGTTTCTGATAGACCAACAATTGGTCCGGAGTTGCATCGTCACTAGGATGGGCGGGAAGAGGTGCTTCGAGGACATACGCAAGATTTTCACCTTGAGAACAATTCTCAAGTTTCTAAGCCAGTCCAAGAAGTTCGGCCCAGTCAATTTATTCGAATCCAAAATGGAACGCAAATTAAAAGACAACATGATCAATTTTAGAAATACAAAACGAGCATATATGAGAAAGATGATTTTTAAAATGCATCCACATACATTTACAAAATCCCATTCATTTTTTAGAATTCAAAAACCCTTGAAATCAATTTGGGAGATCGTAGGTCAATCTGCGAATGGGCTAATATCCAATATAGATAAGAACAACCTTGGAGTGAGTCCAACAAGCCATTATTAGCTATGATGGTGGGTATCAAGTATACCGATTACATATCATGTATATGTAACTATCACAATGTGCTATCAACTAATTGAATGTTTACACATACATTGGGTTGTTAACACATTAACAAGTATGCATCATATGCATAGCACCCAACTTCACCTCTCTTCACATCGACCTTGGAGTAAGTCCAACAAATCGATGCTCCAAGTTAGAGCCGACCCATTAATCGCGAAATAGTTTTAATATGGTTAGAGCGCATTCAACCAATTAGCCAGGCTTGGAGTGAGTCCAACAACCCAAACTAACGATTGACCTCTGACTCTTACTATATTAGAGTTAAACTGAGTGAGTCCAACAACCCAAACAAGAAACAGAACTCTGGTTCTAACCATATTAATGGAAGGTGTAGGCTTTAATATTGAGTTAGGGTTTTATGTCTCATCCTCTTTGCATGCAAATAACTATTATCTACATGGCATGACATACATGGCATACATCTACATGTCACGACACGCATGGCATAATGATATGCATCTAATGCAATTACATGACATACAATTATGTCATGTACATAATTTCCTTATTTGTCATAACTATTTATGGAAATAAAATATGTTTAAGATTTGATTCTCCAAATCAAATCATGATTAAATTAGGAAACAAATTTCCAAATCTAATCACATATTTTATTTATGGAAATAGTTGATTAAGGAAAATCAATTTAGGAAGCCAATTTCCTAAATCATCAAAACTACTTATGGAAATAAAATATTTTAAGATTTGATTTCCCAAATCAAATCATGATTAAATTAGGAAACAAATTTTTAGAATCTAATCAAATATTTTATTTATGGAAAATATCAATTTCCATAAATACTTCCAACTTTCCAAAAGTGGAAGATTTCCATAAATACTTCTAGACTTTTCAAAATTGAAAAATTTCCATAAATACTTCTAAATTTCCAAAATTAGAAAATTTCCAGAAATAACATTATGACTACGCAAAACCATTTTACGATTATGTCGAAACACAACCTGGGCTCTGATACCACTGTTGGGTTTCCGGCACCGCGGCGTGTGTGTTTTCGATCACGTTTCGCAAACATGAGCACAGCGGAAGCAATAAAAATAATAAATATACATTTATTACAACACACACATCACACACATGCATAGTACAACAAGTGTAGACATAACCATAAATTTAAATTTGCAATAAAAGGAAATTTAACTACGTTATACCTTTCGTATTACGTGTAGCGGGAACGACATCAACCGGAACGATCCTCGCTAGAATCGTCTCTATCCGTATCCACGCCGAGTATCCTTAGGATGACTTCGCTAAGACACGAGCTTCATCTTCGTATGGGTTACTAGCCTCGTGTTGAAGACGACGTGATCGAGAGATGATCACGATCCGAATCCAAATTCGGATCCAAAAACGAGTCCTCAAAACTCACTTCTCCGGAGAGGTATTCGTCAACCGATTGGCGAATCCTTCATCCTCCACCTCAGAGGATTACCGGAGATCGAATCCCCGGTAAGTTAGCCGCTGTCGGAGCTCTAACCGTCGTCCAAACGACGCTCCGACGAGAGGAGAACAAGCTGTCCAGAAAGATCACCGGAGTGTCACCGGAGGATCACCGGCTGAAGCTTGGACGCCGGCAAGGAGTTGGACGGCGGCACAAGGGCTGGGCGGCAATGGAGTTGGCACCGAAAACTCCAAGGAGAGGAGGTGGGCGGCAACTAGGTTTAGGGTTTTGGATTAGGGCTTAATTATCCCTTAAGCCCTCTTTTATAGAGAATTAATTCTCTTAATGGTTAATGGATCATAACCATTAGGCCCGTTAACCCGCTCCATTAAGATAAGTTAAAATAAACCAAACCATGATGGTTTATTTTAAATTAAAACGAACCGAACCAACTTTTGGTTCATTTGTTTAAAATAAACCAAACCCTTTGGTTTATTCTCCTCCATTGGATTAGAACCAAACCATTTTGGTTCATCCATTATGTCTTCATAAGACACGGCCCATCCACGCTTCCATTGCGACTGAAACGATTTCATGCTCGCTTTATGTTTGGTCCAACCAAACCTAGTTTCTCTCGGTCTGAGAATCCCATTCTCAAGCTCGTTTTAAATCCTTTGGATTACGCTCGTTGTGCGTGTGACCAAATAGGTTCTCGATTTATGTTGGTCGTCTATAATTAACCATTAATTATAGAACGATCATGAGGGGCACCTAGTAGTGCATCATGATCCCCAATTAACCGAAAAGATCAATGGTTGATCCAGAACTATTTCTGAAACCCTTCAGTAGCTCGAATGATTCGTGCCCCATTCCCTTCACTCATCTTATACCCACTTGGTTCAGGACATGGTCTATAGTGTCAGTCCCCACTAGGCTGACTACGTCACACCTAGCCCAAGTATCATTTCTTTGTCCTACGGATTCTAGTTACTGCACATGTATCGAAGAGTACTTTACTCTAAACATGTAATGCTTTGGCCAAAGACTTTAGTATCAATCCGACGAGAGGCCATGGGTATACATCTCCTCGCAAGGAGTGGTGAATTCTTTATAGGCTATTCAAACACCTTCGATCACTTCGACTTATACCCAATCATCCCGGGTCCACATCTCCTTAGAGATGTTTGCTTAAGATGTCAAAGCATAAGTCTCCATGATCAAGATGACTTGAATACCGCAAGTCAAAGGAACATCGCACTTAAGCTACAGTAAGAACTTCATTGACATATCTATATATGCAGAGGACCATATGAAGTCTTACAGCTGGTCACTCCAATGAACTAGTTACCATAAGTAGCATCCACGATTAACTCCGGACATCACTATGTCTCCAGCTAGTGAGAATCAGCTGCTTGGATACACCAAGGAGTATACCTCGTGCTAGTCTCGACAGAATTGATGGTGTCCAAATCCATCAATTCATCGACTAGGGATAATTCCGATACATCACAATTACACATGTAGAGATACTCACTAGTTGTGATCCAATCACAAATTCTCTCATGTTGTGAATCGTATCGTGGACATTCAGTAAATGAGTTTAAGATCCAATCAAATACATAAAACATGTATACTCAAATAGTGAATCTTCATTTATCATATAAATGGTTCATACATAAGGCGATTGCCTTAGGACATCTCTCATATATTACTAACAGGTAGATAACACCGCTAAACATGTTTCAATGACTAGACCAAAAGATATACCTTTGTTCTACTTGCGGATGTGGCAGTCCTTCTTCCAGTGTCCAGTCTGCTTACAAGTGAAGCACTTGCCTTTCGGCTTCTTCACTCCTCCCCGAGTTCCTCCCACCGCTTTTGTCCCAGTTTGTTTCTTCTTCTTCTTGCCTTTCGGCTTAGAAGTAGAAACCTTTTGGGTCACTATGGCATGCGCCTGAGCACTCTTACGAAATAGCCCCTCTGTCGCCTGGAGTTCTGTCAGAAGATCCACCAATGAATACAACCTCTTGTTCATGTTGTAGTTCAGGTGAAACTGCTCAAAACTCCTTGGTAGAGATTGGAATATGATATCAACCTGGGTTTCCCCATCGATTTCAGCTCCAAGGACCTCCAACTCATTCAAATGAGCCATCATCTTGAGAATATGATCCCTTACGGGTGTTCCCTCGATCATGGTGGTCGTCATCAGATTCCTCATGGCTTCCTGCCTTACAGCCCAATTCTGGTGTCCGAAAAGCTCTTTGAGATTGAGCATCATGTCATAAGCTGTGGGCATGGCTTGATGGTGATGTTGCAGTACATTTGACATAGATGCCAAAATGTAACACCACGTCATCTCATCAGCCTTTACCCACTTCTTATAACTCTCTCTCTCCTTTTCCCCAAAATCATCCGCAGGCTTAGGAGGGCACTCTTCGAGGAGTACATATTTGTATTCCTCAACAGTCAAGATAATGTCTAGATTCCTCTTCCAATCAACATAGTTGGGTCCAGTATGTTTATTCTCTTTCAATATCACAGCTAGTGGGTTGAAAGTCATTTTGAAAGAAAACCTAAGAATCACATAGATCAAAACATTAGATTTCAAAAAATTATTGATTCCTCAAACAATAAAATTTTAAAATCAACCAACACCTCAAAACACCGAGAATATCGTATGCCACGATAGTGTAGACATATACGAATTCTACATTTGTAAGAGGAGGTTTTACCCATTAATTTTACTATCTTGTCAACCTAACCTTTCGACAAGTAAAATTAATAGTTGGTTCCTCTTTGACCCTACAAATAAAAGCAGTGACTCTGATGGGGAGGATACTTATATTTGTATCTAAGTGTTCACCATTACTTGGTACCAAGGTAATTATCTTGGGTTATGTGCCTTTCGATGGAGAAGTACACATGCTCCTTAATAATTTCTTATAACCATATTTGACCTTGTGATCCGCAAACAAACCCATCCGATGGGGAGGAAGGCACTCAGAGATGATGCGCAAGTTTGTTTGCATCACATGTCAAATCATAATGGAGGCCGTGGAAATTTATAAAAATATCCCTCTCCCACTTAGTAATTTGAAATTGAGAAATTTTCTAGCCTAAGACATGCATATCAAACAATAAGAAATAAATATGAAAAATAAATTATTTTCCAACTATTATGGCTTTTGTCTTTAATATGTCTTTCGTCGCATCACCTTCTCGTCCGCTCCTCCTACGTCATGTACAAGCCATCCGGAGATCCAAGCCGAGACTAAAAACTATTTTAATTTACATCCATCGATCCTATACTCCACGAGGGAGCGTACATGAAATCTAGATCGAAAGTAAACTAAAATAAAAAGAGTGGCTAAACAATGCCATATCTAATTTACAAACAATTAAATACTAGCCTCGTCAACCCCAAGGATTCGACAAATTATACACATACAATCACATACACACATATGGCCATAATAGTCGGATCCTATGCCTGCAACCAAAGAGTTAACCTACGCATATCCTACTATTATCTGGCACATATAATATATGAAAAATGCATAAGAGTAACTGAATCCTAAACACACAACACCGGAAACCTTGGCTCTGATACCAAATGTTGGATTGATCCGTGAGGGGAAACTTTGCTTCCCACTTCAACTCGATCGTTTGTTCATGGCGATCCCATCGATGTCCTCGGATTAAAAATTTAATCCTAGACAAAAGGGAACACCCAAGCAACCTTGTCATCGTCGTGCTAATCGTTTAGAGTAGTCACTTGAACAAACTTGTTGTTCAAGCGACCAACCTCTATTCCACGAATAGTCGCGGAATAGACGATGTACGGATCGCTGGTTTTTGTGTTTATGTTCGGGATCGAAGTATTATTTAGCCACAAACAGAATATATCATGCTCATAATTGAAAAACAAATATAAACATGTAACAAATAAAAATAGAGAATCGATATACCTCTCGATCTTCTATTGTATGACCTTCCTCCTTCCGGACGTCGTGTGGGCGACGATCTACCAAAAGATTAAGCTCCTAGAATGTAACGCCCGCCCTTATCTGCCCTCAGGGCGGCGCTACTTTTTTTTTATATATATAACATAACATATATGGATCATTTCACCATTTACATACTTAAACATGTTATCATGGCTTAAACCTTCTTTTATACATGCATCACATATCATATTCATAATTAGCATGTTAACATATCTTATCTCATTTTATAACATGCATAACATAAAGATTCATTCATGAGTTCTAACATATCAAACTTTCTTAAGTAATTGAACGGTATCATAACTAAGTAACATCCAACATGGTACTAATAAATCACAAGTCTTATAAGCGGAAGCAATGTCTTAAGTTATTCATTGAGCATATAAATATAAGCAGATAGTAATAGGGTCTTTTTCCACCATGCCACTATCACACACACTTGGCCCCTCCTGCTACTTCCTCTAGTTCATGTTTCCTGTATCTGCAATATATGTGTTGGGATGTATACTGAAAGCCTAGATCTTTTGTATGAACATCTTTATTTTGAAATAAGAATCACATGATCATTGTTTGCACTTTATTTATATATGTGCATATTGTCTAATACTTTACATTGTAGATAACATGGTGCTTGGGTGTGGCACAGAAGATCATGTTATCAGTCCCTTGTAGAGTATAAGTAGAGGCTCACAACCAAGATGGTTTTGGACAAACCATTGGCATGGTTGTAGTGTAGCTTGGTATTGTTTTATCTTGAACATAGAGTTACACTATACTTCGTTCAGTTACGTATTGCTGGTTAGGATTGAATACAGAACCGTGGTGGAGATTAGATTTAGATCCGGCCAGTTTGGGATTAAAAACCTACCATCTAATCGGAAATATTATATTGTACATACAGATCGATATTAATAATATTTATTTCTTTGATTTATCAGAGGGTGAGATTTCTATGGATTAAATCAATATGCCCGGTAAGTTTGGAAATGATATTATTTACATGGTGTGCCGTTGATTATAGGAGGAAACCGTGTCCTATATATTAGGTTGATGATGTCCCCTTGAGGAGCTCATAAGGTTCATCATGTAAACCCAGCAGTTTGACTTAGTCAACATGATGATAAGGTTGAGTGGTACTACTCGAGGAGTTAGATGTTAATTAATTGATGGTCAGTAAATCAATTAATTGACGGACATTCGATATTTTAAACACGGGGAGATGGATGTACAAATAATATATGGAGCCCATATTAATTTATGGGGGTTGGTGAGGTAGTTCGATGATGATCCTCTAGTGGAATGGAACATCATTGATGGATCATGTTTGTGTGGTTCCGATCCATCGGGTGGCCAAAACCCAACTCCTCCTCATGGTCCCTATCGTAGCCTAATATAAACCTCATGAACTCTAGATCAAATGATGGAAAACAAATCTCTAGATCCGACGGTTGAGATTAATTCTCTAGATCCGACGGTTGAGATTAATTCTCTAGAACCGACAGTTGAGATTAATTCTCTAGAACCGATGGTTGAGATTAATTCTCTAGATCCGACGGTTGGGATTAAATCTCTAGAACCGATGGTGGAGATTAAAATCTCTAGAACCAACGGTTGAGATTAAATCTCTAGATCCGACGGTTGAGATTAAATCTATAGAACCAATGGAGGAGATTAATCCAAGGCAAAAACCCAACTCTATATATAAGGCTTATTGGGTTGGGCGGCAAGGATGATGGATGGTTTAGGGGATTAGGGTTTGCTTCCTTTGGAGGCAAGAAACCCTAGTTTGTTTAGAATTTTTGGGCGGCTAGGGTTTGGGAGCAAAGATGGGCGGCAACAAGTGGAAGATGAGTTTCTTCTTCTTCCTAAGGCATGGTCGGTCCCTTCCTTCTACCCTTTACCTTGGTCGGTTCACACTCTATCATTCTTCCCCTCTTCCATGGCTGGCACATAGAAGATGGTTTTCAAAGAGATTAGGGTTTTGCCTTTCCTTTGGTTGGGCGGCAAGAAATCCTAGGTGAGGGTTTGGTTGGGCGGCTAGGGTTTGGAAGTTGGAGTGGGCGGCAACTATAGAAGAGGTTCTCTTCTTCTTCCTAAGGTGTTGCCGGGACCTATCTCTATTCCCTCTACCTTGGTCGGCGCTCAACTCATTCCTCTTCTCCTCTTTACTCCATCTTGGCCGGCGGCACTAGAAGCTAGGGTTTGTCCCTAGTTTGGTTCCTTGGTGGTTTCCATTTTGTTCTCTCTATTCTTGGGGTCGGCGGCATCAATCCTTTGTGGATTGGTGGTTGGCTCAAGCAAGAAGGGAAAGAGAGTTCTTCTTTCTTTAGATTGAAGAAGATCTAGGAAGCTTCAACTTGTGGAGGATCTTCGCCCACACGAAGTCTACAAGGAGGTTAGGACATACGATAGAAGATCAAGAGGTATAAAAGTTTTACAACTTTTATTATTGTTCTTTGCATGTTCTTATTTGATATGCTAGCTTATGTTCTTTATGTTAGTATGTGTTGATTATACTAGTTTACATTTGTATGTATTTGTATAATCATGGACCCCGATAAGAAACACAAAAATCGGATCCGTCAATCGTCTCTTCCGGCTAGCGACTAGAAGAGTTGTGTTGCTTGAACAACTAGTTTGTTCAAGCGATCGCTCAAGTCGTTAGCACGACGATGAATTGGTTGTGCTTAGGAAACTCATCCCATCCGGATTAGTTTTCATTAGTGAAAATTTTAATCCGGGGACATGGGAGGCAATGAACCTCCGATGAATAGCAGGTTGCCAACAATTGGTATCAGAGCCAGGTTTCTGGTTTTGTGTGTTTAGGATTCGGTTACTTTCATGCACATATCATATATTGAGTATGCCGGATAATAGTAGGATGTGCGTAGGCTAACTTTTTGGTTGCAGGCATAAGATCCGACTATTATGGCTATATGTGTGTATGTGGTTTTTTGTGTGTGATGGTATGTATATTATTTGAATCCTCGGGGTTGACGAGGCTAAATTAGTATTTAATTTTTGTAATTGAATACGACATTATTTAGCCACTCTTTATTTTATTTTACTTTCGATCTAGATTTCATGTACACTCCCTCGTGGAGTATAGGATCGATGGATGTAAAATAAAATAGGTTTTATTCTCGGCTCGGATCTCCGGATGGCTCGTACATGGCGTAGGAGGAGCGGACGAGGTGGCGACACGACGGGACGCATATTGGAGAACAATGCCATAATAGTTAGAAAAATTCTGATTTTTCTATATTTATTGCTGATTTGTTTTATATGCATGTTGTGTGTGCTTGAAAATTCCTCATTTTCAATTTACTAAGTGGGAGAGGGATATTTTAATTAATTCCCGCGGCCTCCATTAAAATTTGACGTGTGATGCAACAAACTTGCCGTCGGCTCTGAGTGCCTTTCTCCCCATCGGATGAGTTTGTTTGCGGATCACTAGGTCAAATAATGGTTATAGGAAATTATTTAGGAGCGTGTGTACTTCCCCCATCAGTAAGGCACATAATCCGAGATAATTCCCTTAGTATCGTGTAATGGTGCACACTTAGATGCAAATAAAAAGTATCCTCCCCATCGGAGTCACTGCTTTTATTGTTAGGGCCAAAGAGGACCCAACTATTAATTTTATTTGTCAAAAAGTAAGGTTGACAAGATAATAAAATTAATGGGTAAAACCTCCTCTTACAAATGTAGAATTCGTATACGTCCACACTTTCGTGGCATGCGATATTCTCGGTGTTTTGAGGTGTTGGTTGATTTCGGAATTTTATTGTTTTGAGGAATCAATAATATTTGAAATATAATATTTTGATCATTGTGATTCTTAGGATTTTCAAATGGCTTTCAACCCACTTACTATGATGCAAAAGGAAGCAAACTTACTGTACCCAAATAATATTGATTGGAAAAGAAATTTGGATAGTGTCTTAACTGTCGATGAGTGTCCTCCTAAGCCTGCGGATGATTCTGGGGAAAAGGAACTTTTCGGATACTAGAATCGAGCTGCTAGGAAGGAAGCCATGGTTGCTCAGAAGGTTTCTACTTCTAAGCCGAAAGGCAAGAAGAAGAAGAAATAAGGTAGAGCAAAGGTGGTGGGAGAATCTCAAGGAGGAGTGAAGAAGCAGAAAGGCAAGTACTTCACTTACAAGCAGGATGGATATTGGAAGGAGGACTGCCCCAATCCAAAGCAGAACAAAAGTATATCCTTTGGTCTAGTTGTTGAAACATGGTTAGCGGTGTTATCTACCGGCACCTGGTGTGTAGATATGAGAGCCACTAATCATGTCTGCAATACTTTGTAGGGGTTCCAGGAAACCCGACGACTAGCTAAAGGGGATATTACCATTTACTTGGGCAATGCCATAAAGATGGCAACTATTGCAGTGGGAGATGTTTTATTTATCTTTTGAGAAAAATAAAGGTTTTGGTTCTTAAGAATTTCCTTTATGTACCCTTATTTAGAAAGAATTGATTTCGGTTTCTAAATTGTTTATGGATGGATAATCTATTTCTTTTTATGATAGATTTGTTATAAAATTAATAGGGACATTATCTATTCAGGTACATAGATAGGAAATTTATAACTTGAACCACAAGCTCCCACGGTGCAAATAGAAGTTATTAACTCATCTTCTAATTCCGATAAGAGAAAAGAACCTTCGAAAATGTACCAAACATATCTTTTGGCATCTTAGGTTTGGTCACATTAACCTAAGCAGAATTCAATAGGTTGATAGTTGATGGACCTTTGGGTTCATTAGTGGTGGAGGATCTCCCAACCTGTGAATCTTGCTTGGAGGGTAAGATGACCAAGAGGCCTCTCAAGGCCAAGGGGTATAGATACAAAGATGTGTTGGAATTGGTTCATTCTGATTCGTATGGTCCTATGTCTATCCAGACAAGAGGTAGTTTTGAACATTTCATCTTTTTCATAGATGATTGTTCAAGATACGGATGACACTACGATCTGATCATGGTGGTGAGTACCTCTTGGAAGAGTTTGAACTACATTATCAGAGCTTAAAGGGTTAGGTCGATTAACCTGAGGAAATCGATTATGCACTGCCTTACGGTGGGAGAATGGTGTGAAGCGGGGCGAATAGGACTCTTATGGAGATGGTTAGATCGATGATGAGTTATTACGACTTGCGGTCGTTGCGGGGATATGCTCTAGATATCACGGTATACATTACGAACTTGGTTCCATCTAAATCGGTGCCTTCTACTCCACAAATTGTGGTGTGAAAAGCCTAGTCTAAGACATATTCGGATATATGGGAGTCCGGCACATGTCTTTGAAGCGAATCTTTGTTGACTATCCTAGGGAATGAAGGGTGGATTGTTTTATAGTCCTAGAGATCGGGTGATCGTTAACATGAGCCTTGATTTCTAGAGGAAGACTATGTGATGAGCCACAAGCCCGAGGGTAAAATTGTTCTTGAGGAGTTAAAGGGAAGTCACTTCTTTAGTACCCCAGATGCAAGAGGATATACCACATGTCAGCACAGTGTCACTGAGGATATGCAGATGATACCTCGTCATAGTGGGAGGGTTGTTAGACAACCTTATTGATTCATGTTCTTGGGTGAATCTTCTGATTTAGTCCCTAGTAAACATGAACCTGATCCCTAGACATACGACGAGGCAATCCAAGATATAAATACAACATCTTGGCAAAGTGCAATGAATACTGAGATTGAATCCATGGATTAAAGTCAGGTCTGAGAGCTCTTATGCATAGCAGCTCATATGGATTATGAGGTGTGGCACATGGATGTCAAGACAACTTTCCTTAATGGAAGTCTTGAGGAAAACATCCAAATGAAGCGACCAGAGGGATTCATTGCTAAGGGAAAAGAGCATCTTGTATGTAAGCTTAATCGGTCCATTTATGGATTGAAGCAAGCTTCGAGGTCTTGGAACATCCTCTTTGAGGAGGTAAATCAGTCTTATGGATTTATTCAAAGTCTGGATGAGTCTTGTGTATACAAGAGATGTGACGGAAACGTAGTGGTATTTCTTGTACTATACGTAGATAATATTTTAGTAGTTGGCAACAATATCAGAGTGTTATCAGACGTAAGGGTATGGTTATCCAAATAGTTTTGAAGGACTTGGGAGAAGTGGGTCACAACCTTGGGATCAAGGTTGTTGTGCTTATCCCAAGCTTCATACATAGACATGATTTTGGATCGTTTTAGCATGCAGAACTCCAAGAAGGGTTTTCTACCTTTCAGGTATGGAGTTCCTTTATCTAAGGAGATGTGTCCTAGATCATCTGAGGTGATAAAGGAGATGAAGGTCGTTCCTTATGCTTCGGCAGTAGGAAGCTACATGTATGCTATGTACGAGACAAGATATCTGCTTTGCCGTGGGCATGGTTAGCAGATATCAGAGTAATCCAGGACAGGGACATTGGACTGCGGTAAAAGCATATATTGTAGTGCCTGAGAAGGACTAGGGATTATATGCAAGTTTACCGGGCAGACCAATTACTCCCTGTGGGTTGCATGGATTGCGATTTCCAATCAGATAGGGATAACAGTAAGTCTACCTCGGGGTTTGTGTTTACTTTTGGAGGTGGAGCCATAGTATGGAGGAGTGTCAAGTAGAAATGCATGGCGGACTCCACCATGGAAGCTGAGTATGTGGCAGTATGAGGCGCCAAAGAAGGTGTGGCTCAGAACTTCGATGGACTTGGATGTGATTCCCGGTTTGCCCGTAACTATCACAATTTATTGTGATAATAATGGTGCAGGTAAACTCAAGGAACCACGAGCCCATAAGGCTAGTAAACACATAGAGTGCAAGTACCACCTGATACGAGAAATCGTAAAGGAGGTAGAAGTTGTTGTCGCCTAGATTGCATCAGAGGATGACCTGGTAGACCCTTTCACTAAGGCCTTTCTGGCGAGAGCTTTGATAGGCATGTGGAAGGAAGGGGAATCAGATGTATGGCAGTATGAGGACAACATAGTCTTTTAGTATAAGTGGGAGATTGTTGGGATGTATACTGAAAGCTTAGCTCTTTTGTAAGAACATCTTTATTTTGAAATAAGAATCACATGATCATTGTTTGCACTTTATTTATATATGTGCATATTGTCTAATACTTTACATTGTAGATAACATGGTGCTTGGGTGTGGCACAAAAGAGCATGTTATCAGTCCTTTGTAGAGTATAAGTAGAGGCTCACAACCAAGATGGTTTTGGACAAACCATTGGCATGGTTGTAGTGTAGCTTGGTATTGTTTTATCTTGAACATAGAGTTACACTAGTACACTTAGGTGTATTGAGAAAAACTGACATAGAGGTGATTCAATTTATTGCTGACTGCATAATTGAATCGGACCTCGGATATTATGTTGTACATGCTCTTAATCCCGATATAATAACGGGCACATGTACTTAATATTTATTTCGTTGATTTATCAGACGGTGAGATTTCTATGGATTAAATCAATATGCCCGGTAAGTTGGGAAATGATAATATTTACATGGTGTGCCATTGATTATAGGAGGAAACCGTGTCCTATATATTAGGTTGATGATGTCCCTTTGAGGAGCTCATAAGGTTCATCATGTAAACCCTGCAGGTTGACTTAGTCAACATGATGATAAGGTTGAGTGGTACTACTCGAGGAGTTAGATGTTAATTAATTGATGGTCAGTAAATCAATTAATTGACGGACATTCGATATCTTAAACATGGGGAGATGGATGTACAAATAATATATAGAGCCCATATTAATTTATGGGTGTTGGTGAGGTAGTTCGATGATGATCCTCTAGTGGAATGGAACATCATTGATGAATCAAGTTTGTGTGGTTCCGATCCATCGGGTGGCCAAAACCCAACTCCTCCTCATGGTCCCTATCGTAGCCTAATATAAACCTCATGAACTCTAGATCAAATGATGGAAAATAAATCTCTAGATCCGACGGTTGAGATTAATTCTCTAGATCCGACGGTTGAGATTAATTCTCTAGAACCAACGGTTGAGATTAAATCTCTAGAACCGATGGTGGAGATTAAAATCTCTAGAACCAACGGTTGAGATTAAATCTCTAGATCCGACGGTTGAGATTAAATCTATAGAACCAATGGAGGAGATTAATCCAAGGCAAAAACCCAACTCTATATATAAGGCTTATTGGGTTGGGCGGCAAGGATGATGGATGGTTTAGAGGTTTAGGGTTTGCTTTTTTTGGAGGCAAGAAACCCTAGTTTGTTTAGAATTTTTGGGCGGCTAGGGTTTGGGAGCAAAGATGGGCGGCAACAAGTGGAAGATGAGTTTCTTCTTCTTTCTAAGGCATGGCCGGTCCCTTCCTTCTACCCTCTAACTTGGTCGGTTCACACTCTATCATTCTTCCCCTCTTCCATGGCCGGCACATAGAAGATGGTTTTCAAAGAGATTAGGGTTTTGCCTTTCCTTTGGTTGGGCGGCAAGAAATCCTAGGTGAAGGTTTGGTTGGGCGGCTAGGGTTTGGAAGTTGGAGTGGGCGGCAACTATAGGAGAGGTTCTCTTCTTCTTCCTAAGGTGTTGCCGGGACCTATCTCTATTCCCTCTACCTTGGTCAGCACTCAACTCATTCCTCTTCTCCTCTTTACTCTATCTTGGCCGGCGGCACTAGAAGCTAGGGTTTGTCCCTAGTTTGGTTCCTTGGTGGTTTTCATTTTGTTCTCTCTATTCTTGGGGCCGATGACATCAATCCTTTGTGGATTGGTGGTTGGCTCAAACAAGAAGGGAAAGAGAGTTCTTCTTTCTTTGGATTGAAGAAGATCTAGGAAGCTTCAACTTGTGGAAGATCTTCGCCCACACGAAGTCTACAAGGAGGTTAGGACATACGATAGAAGATCAAGAGGTATAAAAGTTTTACAACTTTTATTATTGTTCTTTGCATGTTCTTATTTGATATGCTAGCTTATGTTCTTTATGTTAGTATGTGTTGATTATACTAGTTTACATTTGTATGTATTTGTATAATCATGGACCCCGATAAGAAACACAAAAACCGGCGATCCGTCCGTCGTCTCTTCCGCGGCTAACCGACTAGAAGAGTTGTGTTGCTTGAACAACTAGTTTGTTCAAGCGATCGCTCAAGTCGTTAGCACGACGATGAATTGGTTGTGCTTAGGAAACTCATCCCATCCAGATTAGTTTTCATTAGTGAAAATTTTAATCCGGGGACATGGGAGCCAAAGAGCCTCCGAGGAATAGCACATTGTCAACAATTTGATCCCAAGGGTTTAAATGATGAACCTTATGAGCTCCTCAAGGGGACATCATCAACCTAATATATAGGACACGGTTTCCTCCTATAATCAACGGCACACCATGTAAATAATATCATTTCCCAACTTACCGGGCATATTGATTTAATCCATAGAAATCTCACCCTCTGATAAATCAAAGAAATAAATATTAAGTACATATACCCGTTATTATATCGGGATTAAGAGCATGTACAACATAATATCCGAGGTCCGATTCAATTATGTAGTCAGC
Source organism: Wurfbainia villosa (assembly GCA_025175895.1). Classification (NCBI taxonomy): domain Eukaryota; kingdom Viridiplantae; phylum Streptophyta; class Magnoliopsida; order Zingiberales; family Zingiberaceae; genus Wurfbainia; species Wurfbainia villosa. The sequence continues at coordinate 35,060,254 of CM045995.1, forward strand.
AATAAATTGAATCACCTCTATGCCGGTCCTGCTCAATACACCTAAGTGTACTAGTGTAACTCTATGTTCAAGATAAAACAATACCAAGCTACACTACAACCATGCCAATGGTTTGTCCAAAACCATCTTGGTTGTGAGCCTCTACTTATACTCTACAAGGGACTGATAACATGATCTTCTGTGCCACACCCAAGCACCATGTTATCTACAATGTAAAGTATTAGACAATATGCACATATATAAATAAAGTGCAAACAATGATCATGTGATTCTTATTTCAAAATAAAGATGTTCATACAAAAGAGCTAGGCTTTCAGTATACATCCCAACAATATGGACAATATAAACTATAAGCATATAGCTTAGTAAGATTCTTGCCTACTCACAAAAGCCACAACTTCATCAAACAATTAGGAGACATGAGCATACTAGCATAAATAGCATAAGTATTTCATAACAACACTAATCATCAACATACCCACGTAATAAAACATAACAATGGCATGTGATTTACATAAGCATGCTAAACATAATTAAATCTAATCATGGCATAAATTAAACATAAGCATTCATGACATCATCAATCCTAAACATGCATAAAGGACATAATCATAAGCATTCTTAAACTTGAACATAAGCATTCATAATTTCATAAATCCTAAACATGCATCAAGGACATAATCATAAGCATTCTTAAACTTGAACATAAGCATGCATAATTTCATAAATCCTAAACATGCATAAAGGACATAATCATAACATTATTAATTTCATACAAGTCCTTTCCTTTCAAAACATATACATATAGGTACTTCAACATAATCATAACTTGAATGGGGGGCCCCAGGTTAAGTACCACATAATGCGCGTTCCCTAATAGGCTGGGGTAGCGAGCCACCAGACCTACTAGAGCAAGACCTCTTACGTCTAACCAGGGCAAGACCTCTTACGTCTTCTTATGTCCCTTTGGATTTGATTAACGACCACCTAACGGGTCGGGTACTTAACCTCTTACAAAGTAAAATACTTAATTCCTTTCTTTCTTGTCATATCATAAAGAATGCTCTTAATCCCCAACATAAAAAGGGAAGCATCTCCGTCTTATCTTATCATAAGGAGAGCTCTTAATCCCTACTTAAAAAGGGAAGCATCTCCGTCTTATCTTATCATAAGGAGAGCTCTTAATCCCAACATAAAAAGGGGAAGCATTTTTTTAGACACGTCATAACATATATGCATTCATAACTTAAGAATACCCTAAAGGGGTCTTAAAGCATAATCATGTTCATCACATAAGCATATTTCTTGGCATATTAAAATCATCAACTTGTTCATCACATAGGCATATTTCATGGCATATTAAATTATAAACATATTCATCACATAGGCATAATTCATGACATATTAAAATCATAGACATGTTCTTCACATAGGCATATTAAAATCAGAAACATGGTCATCACATAGACATAATTCATGGCATATTAAAATCATAAACATGTTCATCACATAGGCATATTTCATGACATATGAAAATCATAGACATGTTCATCACATAGGCATATTAAAATCAGAAACATGGTCATCACATAGGCATAATTCATGGCATATTAAAATCATAAACACGTTCTTCACATAGGCATAATTCATGACATATTAAAATCATAGACATGTTCATCACATAGGCATATTAAAATCATAAACATGGTCATCACATAGGCATAATTCATGGCATATTAAAATCATAAACCTGTTCATCACATAGGCATATTTCATGACATATGAAAATCATAAACATGTTCATCACATAGGCATACAACATATCCTAATTTCCTAAGGGGTGTTTTCGTGCAACCCTAGCCCTAAAACCATTGTTGGCCGAAACTTGGAGGGTACCAAAATTTTATTTTTGGTTACATAAATTCATACATGAAGGCATACAACATAACATAACTTCATAAGGGGTGTTTTCATGAAACCCTAGCCCAAAAACCTTGGTTGGCCGAAACATGTAGGGTACCAAAATTTTATTTTTTTTTGGTTACCTAAATTTATACATGAAGGCATACAACATAACATAACTTCATATGGGGTGTTTTCATGAAACCCTAGCCCAAAAACCTTGGTTGGCCGAAACATGTAGGGGCACAAAGCTTGGGTTTTTGGCACCTAAAAATTCGTACATGAAGCATACAACTTATAAAAATTTCCTTAGAAGCATTTTCATGCAACCCTAGCCCAAAAACCTTGGTTGGCCGAAACATGTAGGGGCACAAAGCTTGGGTTTTTGGCACCTAAAAATTCCTACATGAAGCATACAACCTATAAAAATTTCCTTAGAAGCATTTTCATGCAACCCTAGCCCAAAAACCTTGGTTGGCCGAAACTTATAAGGTATCTAGCATCATATTCCTTTAATGTATCATGTCCTACAAGAACAAATATACTGCAGGTGAGGGAATCTTACTTCCTTCGCTTGGCTTTTAGTTTGAAGATGACCTAATGGAAGCCAACCCTAGCCTTCTTCTTGCTTGGATGAATTTCGGAAAATGGAAAGGGAGAAGGTGAGTTTCGGTGAGGAAGAAGAAGAGAAGAGGGAGGAAGAAGTGGCCAAATAGAATTTCCACTCCTATTTATAAAGGGAGGAAGAGAAGTGCCTCTTCTCTTTTCATGCCTTTTAATTTTACCCTCCTCGCACTCATCTACAATATCTCCTCTTTCTCCAACAGTAAGCTACTGCTGAGCACTTGGTCATCACATGCATGGTAAGAGTTAACTCTCACCAAGAGGTTTAAGGTTAAAACCCCACCTCTCCACTTTTTTTTTGTTCTTTTATCATCATTTTCCAGGATCCCATATATAATCTACTAGACAAAAATTAAATTCTATACCAAAAATTTTGGAGAAAAATTTTGGGGTGTTAAAATTCCCCATACCTTATGAAAAGTTCGTCCCGAACTTAAAACAGTTCCGGATACTTTTGTCGCATCTCGTCTTCTCGTTCCCACGTGAACTCTTCGAACCCTTGACTTCGCCATAGGACCTTTACTAAGGGTGTAACGCCCGTAAAATTTCTAGCAAATTTTACAAGAATTTTTGGCTTGATGATCATGGGCTTTATGTGGGCCTTTTCAAAAATAAAAGAAAATAAGCCAAAAAGGGGTGCAAGGCCTAGGAATTGAACCCCAAACCTCTAGAGATAGCCAAGCCTTATAGATGCACACACTAACCAGAAGCCCAATAGGATTATATGATTAAGGAAGAGTGGAAACTATAGATAAGTGGGACTAAGGGTAAATGAAGAGGCATAGAAAAGAAAAGAGGAACTTCTCTTCCTCCCCTTTATAAAGAAGAGGGAAGATTGAATTTGGTCACTTCCTCTCTTCTTTCCTTCTTCTCACCGAAATCCTAGAGCTCTCCCTCTCCCTTCCACCCCTTGGCCGAACCTCATCCAAGCAAGAGAAGGCTAGGTGTTGGTCTTCCTTAGGTCATCTTCCCCACCCAAAGCAAAGCGAAGGATGTAAGTATCCCTCACCTGCATACGAGTAGTTTCGATTGAATGTTTGGACAACCTATATGTTAGATCCGGCCAAGCATGTTTTGGTTTATCAATGAAGTGGTAATCTATGTTTGTAATCTATGTTAGGAAGTATATGATGATGCTAAGATGGGAAAAGAGGTTAGGTTAAAAAGCTAGCCCTAATGGCCACCAAGACCTATTCGGCCAAGCTAGGATTGGGGTTTTACATGAAGTTACATGCTATGTTTTATTCACTATATGATGTAGTTAAGATTTAAAAATGGATTAGGACCAAAAGCTAACCCTAGTTGAGCCCTTATGTGTTTCGGCCACCCTAAGGAATTAGGGTTAGGGTTGCATGAAAATGTCCCTAATGATGCTATGCTAGGTTATAAGGCTCATGAATGAATGTTGGGTAACAAGAACCCTAGTTGAGCCCCTTATGTGTTTCGGCCACCCTAAGGAATTAGGGTTAGGGTTGCATGAAAATGTCCCTAATGATGCTATGCTAGGTTATAAGGCTCATGAATGAATGTTGGGTAACAAGAACCCTAGTTGAGCCCCTTATGTGTTTCGGCCACCCTAAGGAATTAGGGTTAGGGTTGCATGAAAATGTCCCTAATAATGCTATGCTAGGTTATAATGCTCATGAATGAATGTTGGGTGACAAGAACCCTAAGAAGCCTAAAAGGGCCATTCGGCCACCCTTGGTTGTTTCTTTTCTTTGTGTGTTTCAATGATGTTTACACCATGAAGTGTATGCATATGTATGTTAATTGAATTAGTTAAAAGTCTAATCCCTAAAAATCCTATAAGGGCCATTTGGCCACCCTTGGTTATTATGTTCAATGAAGTTTCATACCATGATTGGTATGCATATAATGTTGTTTAGTATGTAGATAAATTTAGGTTAAAGATTAACCCTAAAAACCCTACATGGACCATTCGGCCAACCCATGTTTTGGGGAATAGATGAAGTTTAATTCAAACTCTATGTGCTTATGAAGTTGTAGCCATGCTAAATGAATTAGGTTCACATGTGCCTTGTGTTTGAGTGAATTCATGATGACTTGTGGTCTTAAATAATGCTGCTTATGAAGTTGTAGCCATGCTAAATGAATTAGGTTTACATGTGCTTTGTGTTTGAGTGAATTTATGATGACATGTGATCTTAAATAATGCTAGGTGAAGATACCATGCCTTAGTTAGTATTTACTTATTCTTGACGTCATGTCTCATGCCATGCCTTTGTGTATGTGATATCTAATATTACGAAATGGAATACGATAAGACTATGGAATGAAACAAAAGGATATGTTCACAAAAATGAATATGATATGATGATGAAACGAAGTATGATATGTTATGAAATGAGTATGCTATATTGTAGAAATGAAAGAAGATATATTCATGAAATGAAGCATGATGTGTTATGAAATGAAGTATGCATGAAATGAAGCATGATGTGTTATGAAACGAAGTATGCTATGCTATGTTGTCAAGAAATGAAATAAGCTATGTTATATATTAAGCATATAAGTATTTTACCTTCTGCATGGCTTGTACCAAGACCCTAACAAGGTCCAAGAAGGGATGGGCTCCTAAGATGCCCTAGGTCGATGGAATAAGACTCGGGCCTAGGATGGGCTTCTATGTATGATTGCCCCTAGGTCGATGGAATAAGACTCGGGCCTAGTACGGGATGGGCTCCAAGATGCCTTAGGTCGATGGAGTAAGACTCGGGCCTAGGATGGGCTTCTACGCTATGACGATTGCCCCTAGGTCGATGGAATAAGACTCGGGCCTAGAAACCTTTTAGGTTCGAGACTTGCTACCTCGGGCCTATTTAGGGATGCGCGCTATGATAATGAAGAAGTGGTACAATGCCGGGCCCAAATATGTTGAGATTTATATTTACGTACCTAACATATATGTTTTCAAAAGCATCCTGCATAGGTTTACACATTATGTTTGATGATATGCCATATGTTTAAATGTTATGTTTGATGATATGCCATATGTTTACATGTTATGTTTGATGATATGCCATGATGTTTACATGTTATGTTTGATGATATGCCATGATGTTTACATGTTTGTTTGATGATATGCCATGATGTTTACATGTTATGTTTGATGATATGCCATGATGTTTACACGTTATGTTTGATGATATGCCATGATGTTTACATGTTATGTTTGATGATATGCCATGATGTTTACATGTTTGTTTGATGATATGCCATGATGTTTACACGTTATGTTTGATGATATTCCATGATGTTTACATGTTATGTTTGATGATATGCCATATGTTTACATGTTATGTTTGATAATATGCCATAATGTTTAAGTTACATGTTATGTTGAATGATATGTCATGATGTATACGTTACATGTTATGTTGATGATGCGCTATGATGTCTATGTTACTAAGTTACATATGATGCATATTATCGATTAAGTATATATTCATGTTATGCTACTAAGTTAGGGATGATCCATGCTATATTCACTTATGTTACTTATGCTACATGATGAGTTGATGACACCATGTAAGTTACATGTTATATTGATTTTCGTTATAAATGCTACAAGCCATGATTAATAATGATGTATGGTTTTTGTGAGTAGACAGATCTTACTAAGCCTATGAGCTTATAGTTTATCTTTCCCTCGTGTTGAGATAAGGGTAAGGGATGGGTAAACTAAAGGGAGCGGCGGGAGGGCCAATGTGTGTGGTAGTGGCGGTGGAAGATCCGTTAAGTCTATTTATACATGTTACCTATGATGATGATGTCTATGGATGTCTTTACTTATGTCTCCCTATGACGATGATGTTATGAACCTACTAAGCACTAAGTATCTATATATATATGATGCATGCTTTATGTTGATAAGAAGAAGTAAAGAAGAAGTAAGAAGAAGTATCCATCCATGCATGGTATGAAACATACTCTATGTTAAGAAGAAGCGTTAATGCATGTTTATGTTTAAAAGAAAAAAAAGAAAAGAAAAGTATTTAGGTCTAAAGTCTTCCGCTGTAAGAACTAAGAAGTACATATATAAAGTCTTCCGCTGTATGAAATGTATGTACGGTCGTGTCATGCGCCGCCTCTCCGGACATTTAGGGTCCTCAAAAAGGGCGGGCGTGACAGGATTGCCTTTCCACTACACACACATCAAGCTCCAAATCCTGCTGTTCCAAGTAAGAATTCTATGTCTATACTCTAATTTTGTTAATTTTGATCATGCATGATATAAAAAATGTCTTTAGATTATTTAGTTCATGTATAATATAAAATGCCTCTAGCTTATTTATAAAATGTCTTTACCTTATGCTTGTTCATGGGAAATGTTTCTAGCTAAATATGCATGAAAATATGTATGATACCCTTATGCTTGTTCATATATGATGTAAAATACCTTAAGCTAAATTATGCCTTAGAACGTGAATGATGCTTAAGCTTGAAACGACCTTATGATAGCTTTAGTCTAATTATGCATAGGTAAACGAACGAAAAACTTATACTAGCTTTACTTTAATATATGAAGATAATGTCTGGAAGACGCGGTAGTAGAGCCGATGAGATAGCACCCCCGCATGACCTTACACACGTAGTCACAGAACTCCAAATGACAAGTCACGAACAACAACAAGTAATAAATACCTAATGAATCGGCGAGAAACCCTCGCGCTTTGGCGGGCCGGCCCGATGGTTCGACAGGAAGCTTACCTGATCCAGTGGCAGAGACTAAAGCCGGAAAACTTCTCTGGCACTGGTGAGCCATGGGATGCCCAGGCCTGGTTCAAGACGGTGGAAAGCATCGTGGAGCTACTGGACTGGCCCGAATGCGAAAAGATTAAGTGTGCATCGTTCTACCTTTCGGGAGATGCTCGGATGTGGTGGGAACGGGTTAAAGCAAAGAGACAAGTAAATCAGATGAGATGGATAGATTTTGAGTACGAATTTTTAGAGGAATTCTTCCACATGAGGGTAACCAACAAGCATTACGACGAGTTCACTGGGTTCAGACAAGGTGACCTATCGGTCAGCGAAGCCGTGAAGAGATTCAACCGACTCGCACGCCTATGCCCAGAGTTGGTCAACACGGAAAGAGAAAGGGTCAGACTCATGTTGAAGATGCTCCGACCAGAAATAGCTCTGAATGTGGCCGGCGGAGTTCATAGACCGCAGACCGCAGAGGAGCTGTTCAGTAGTGCCTTGATTACCGAGCATTACCTGAACAACATTAATCAACAAAAGAAAGCACTGAGTGAAGGCAGGGGTCAGGCCCAGTCAGGAGGTCAGAGGAACCAGAGTGCTTGGAAAGGGAACCCCACTGGCAAGAGAAGACAATGGGAGAATCCTAAAGGAGGTCCAGTAAACAAGCAGCCCAGGTTCCCTCTGTGTGCTACCTGCGGGAAGATACATCCGGGAGTATGCTACCAAGGCACAAATCGATGTTATAAGCGTAGACCAGACAGGGCATAGAATCAAGGACTGTCCTATCCAGGTTCAGGCACCTCCTCAGCCGTATACTCAGCCCAGGGGTGCCCCTCCACAGTTACATCAGATGCAGGCCGCAATAGAAGGGACCCCAATCCACCAAGGGAGACTAGAAGCCCCACCAGCTATGACAGATGCTAGGGTATTCTCTCTCACCCAAGAAGACGTGGCAAACGCCTCCACAGTTGTCACAGGTCAGATATTTATTTTCTGCCAGTATGCTACTGCATTATTTGATACTGGGGCAACACATTCGTTTGTTTCTACACACTTTCGACATACCACCACAAGCCCTAGATCACAAGTTCTTAACCACCCTACCCTCGGGAGAGGTAATGCCCTCCACTCATATGCTGCGAGCCGCACCCATCAGAATTGCAGATAGAGAACTCTACTGCGATCTGATAGTGCTCGACATGTAGGATTATGACATTATATTGGGCATGGATTTCTTGAGCAAGTACGGTGCTTCGATCGAGTGTCGAAAAAGGAAAGTGGTTTTCCAGCCGGAAGTGGAACCTAAGTTCGAATTTATTGGAGAACCAAGGAGAGGAGTCAATAAGATTTTATCAGCCCTACAGGCACGTAAGATGCTAGACAGTGGATGCTATATGGGTAATTGTGGACAGATTGACGAAGTCCGCCCATTTCTTAGCAATCAAGATGACCTATTCGACGGAGCAATTGGCCCAGTTATATGCTAAGGAAATTATTAGACTACATGGAATTCCTAAGACCATCATTTCAGACAGAGATGGTCGCTTTATTTCCCATTTCTGGGAATGTGTTCAAAAAGACTTAGGCACGAAGCTATTGTTCAAGATCTTGCCTTCCATCCCAGACGGATGATGGCCAAGAAAGGGTAAATCAAGTACTGGAGGATATGTTACGAGCCTGCGCCCTGGATTTCAAAGGTAGCTGGTGCCGATACTTATGTTTGGCAGAATTCTCCTACAACAATAGCTATCAAGCTACTATTGGAATGGCACCCTACGAGGCGCTATACGGGAGAAAATGTAGATCTCCCATATGCTGGTACGAGGGTGGTGAAAAGAAGAAGATGGGACTCCAGACGGACTTCATCGACAACACCACAGCTATCTGGAACATCCGTCGAGAATTGAAAGCTGCTCAGGCCGACAAAAGAGCTATGCGGATATGCGGCGTGGGCGTTAGAATTGAAGTTGGGGACCTAGTATTCCTCAAAGTGGCTCCCATGAAGGGAGTGATGAGGTTTGGAAGAAAGGGTAAGCGAGTCCACGTTCGTGGGACCGCATCGATATCGCAGAGGATTGGCAAGGTAGCTTATAAGCTAGAGCTGCCTCAGGAGATGTCGGCTATTCACAACGTGTTCCATGTCTCTGTACTCAAGAAATGCATTTCCAGTGTGGACCAAGTGATCGAGCCACAAACATACAAGTTCAAGAGGACTGAGTATTGAAAGTCGGCCTATCCAAATACTAGACCGAGAAATCAAGAGGCTAAGGAACAAAGAGGTGCCCTTAGTAAAGGTCTGTGGCGAGTCAAGATGCGAGGAAGCTACACAGGAGCGAGGAGGACATGAAGCGAAGTACCCATTAATTGTTCTAAGTTTGAGGATGAAACTTTTAAAAGGTATGAAGGATTATAGCGCCCGTAAAATTTCTAGCAAATTTTACAAGAATTTTTGATGATCATGGGCTTTATGTGGGCCTTTTCAAAATAAAAGAAAATAAGCCAAAGGGGTGCAAGGCCTAGAATTGAACCCCAAACCTCTAGAGATAGCCAAGCCTTATAGATGCACCCACTAACCGAAGCCCAATAGGATTATATGATTAAGGAAGAGTGGAAACTATAGATAAGTGGGACTAAGGGTAAATGAAGAGGCATAGAAAGAAAGAGGAACTTCTCTTCCTCCCTTTATAAAGAAGAGGGAAGATTGAATTTGGTCACTTCCTCTCTTCTTTCCTTCTTCTCACCGAAATCCTAGAGCTCTGCCTCTCCCTTCCACCCCTTGGCCGAACCTCATCCAAGCAAGAGAAGGCTAGGTGTTGGTCTTCCTTAGGTCATCTTCCCCACCCAAAGCAAAGCGAAGGATGTAAGTATCCCTCACCTGCATACGAGTAGTTTCGATTGAATGTTTGGACAACCTATATGTTAGATTCGGCCAAGCATGTTTTGGTTTATCAATGAAGTGGTAATCTATGTTTGTAATCTATGTTAGGAAGTATATGATGATGCTAAGATGGGAAAAGAGGTTAGGTTAAAAAGCTAGCCCTAATGGCCACCAAGACCTATTCGGCCAAGCTAGGATTGGGGTTTTACATGAAGTTACATGCTATGTTTTATTCACTATATGATGTAGTTAAAATTTAAAAATGGATTAGGACCAAAAGCTAACCCTAGTTGAGCCCTTATGTGTTTCGGCCACCCTAAGGAATTAGGGTTAGGGTTGCATGAAAATGTCCCTAATGATGCTATGCTAGGTTATAAGGCTCATGAATGAATGTTGGGTAACAAGAACCCTAGTTGAGCCCCTTATGTGTTTCGGCCACCCTAAGGAATTAGGGTTAGGGTTGCATGAAAATGTCCCTACTGATGCTATGCTAGGTTATAAGGCTCATGAATGAATGTTGGGTAACAAGAACCCTAGTTGAGCCCCTTATGTGTTTCGGCCACCCTAAGGAATTAGGGTTAGGGTTGCATGAAAATGTCCCTAATAATGCTATGCTAGGTTATAATGCTCATGAATGAATGTTGGGTGACAAGAACCCTAAGAAGCCTAAAAGGGCCATTCGGCCACCCTTGGTTGTTTCTTTTCTTTGTGTGTTTCAATGAAGTTTACACCATGAAGTGTATGCATATGTATGTTAATTGAATTAGTTAAAAGTCTAATCCCTAAAAAGCCTATAAGGGCCATTTGGCCACCCTTGGTTATTATGTTCAATGAAGTTTCATACCATGATTGGTATGCATTTAATGTTGTTTAGTATGTAGATAAATTTAGGTTAAAGATTAACCCTAAAAACCCTACATGGACCATTCGGCCAACCCATGTTTTGGGGAATAGATGAAGTTTAATTCAAACTCTATGTGCTTATGAAGTTGTAGCCATGCTAAATGAATTAGGTTCACATGTGCCTTGTGTTTGAGTGAATTCATGATGACTTGTGGTCTTAAATAATGCTGCTTATGAAGTTGTAGCCATGCTAAATGAATTAGGTTTACATGTGCTTTGTGTTTGAGTGAATTTATGATGACATGTGATCTTAAATAATGCTAGGTGAAGATACCATGCCTTAGTTAGTTTTTACTTATTCTTGACGCCATGTCTCATGCCATGCCTTAGTTAGTTTACTCTGAGCAGTCTCTATCCTTTGACGGATAGTCTGTATCCCTCGGGTGGTATCGTCAATAATATTGGCCTGAAGGCCCATTTCCCTCCTTTCACCACCCTCGTACCAGCAGATTGGAGACCTGCATCTTCTCCCGTATAGATCTTCATATGGTGCCATTCCAATAGTGGTCTGGTAACTGTTGTTGTAAGCAAACTCTGCCAAGCACAAATATCGACACCAACTCCCCTTAAAGTCTAAGGCACAAGCCCGCAACATATCTTCTAGCACCTGGTTCACTCTTTCTGTCTGACCGTCGGTCTGAGGATGGAACGCAGTGCTGAATCTCAACTTAGTGCCAAGAGCCTTCTGAACACATTCCCAGAAATGGGAGGTAAAATGGCCATCACGATCAGAAATAATAGCCTTAGGCACTCCATGTAATCTGATAATTTCCTTGGCATATAATTGAGCTAGCTGCTCAACCGGATAGGTCATCTTAATTGCCAGGAAATGGGCAGACTTTGTCAATCGGTCTATGATTACCCATATAGCATCATAACCATTTGTTGTTCTGGGTAATCCTGAGATGAAATCCATAGAAATTTCTTCCCATTTCCACTCTGGAATCTGTGCGGTAATCCTCCGGGTTTTGGTGTTACGCCTTAACCCTCTGGCGGTCGACAGGCCGGTCTTGACATCCCTTTTGAGCCACCATCAAAATTTATCTCTTAAGTCCTGATACATTTTTGTAGATCCAGGATGCATGGTATAAGAGGTTCCATGGGATTCCTCGAGTATCTTCTTTCGTAATTCTGGATCATCCGGAATACATAGTCGGTCCCGAAGGTACAATAATCCGCTGTCGGAAATGCGGAATCCATTATCCCTTCCTTCCCGGACTTCCTGTTTGATCTTCTGGATGTCTGAATCACCATCTTGCTTTCCCAATATATCGTCGAACAACGTCGGCGCTATCGTCATGGTGGAAAGTTGTCCAGAAATAATCTCTATTTCGTAATTCATTATTTCCCTTTTCAGGGGCTGAGATAGCATCGATAAGGACATCAAAGCGGCACAAGACTTTCTGCTAAGTGCATCTGCCACCTTGTTGGCCTTCCCTAGATGATAGAATATCTCACAATCATAATCTTTCACTAGCTCGAGCCATCTGCGTTGTCTCATGTTTAGGTCTTTCTGAGTGAAGAAATATCTCAGACTCTGGTGGTCTGTATAAATCCTGCACCGAGCTCCGTATAAGTAGTGTCTCCATATTTTCAGAGCGAATACCACGGCTGCCAATTCTAAGTCGTGGGTAGGATAATTTATTTCGTGCTCCTTGAGCTGTCTAGAGGCGTAAGCGATAACCTTGCCATTTTGCATAAGTACAGCTCCGAGCCCCAGTTTAGAAGCGTCACTATACATATCAAAGCTTTCATTATCTTCAGGGAGAGTCAGAATGGGAGCGCTGGTCAATCTCCTCTTCAGTTCCGTAAAACTTCTCTCACAGTCCTCAGTCCATTTGTATTTCTTGTCCTTTCTGGTGAGGGCTATCATAGGGGCTGCAATTCTAAAGAAGTCCTCTACAAACTTTCTGTAATAGCCTGCTAGCCCGAGAAAACTCCTGATTTCACTCGCATTCCTTGGCCTATTCTAGTTCCTCACAGCTTCAACCTTTATTGGGTCTACCATGATTCCTTCTTTAGAGATGACATGACCTAAGAAGGACACTTGATCAAGCCAGAACTCACATTTGGAGAACTTCGCATATAGTTGCTCTTTCTGCAGAATCTGTAGTACTGTCTTCAGATGTCCAGCATGCTCTTCTCAGTCTCTCGAGTATATAAGAATATCGTCGATGAAGACGATTACAAATTTGTCGAGGAAGGCCAAGAATACTCGATTCATCAGGTCCATGAACATCGCAGGAGCATTGGTTACTCCGAAGGGCATAACTACGAACTCATAATGTCCGTATCTTGTCCGGAAGGCCGTCTTCAGAATATCGCCTGGCTTTACTCTTACTTGATGATAGCCAGACCTGAGATCAATCTTTGAAAAGACAGTAGCTCCCTTCAGTTGGTCGAACAGGTCGTCGATCCTGGGAAGGGGGTACCTATTCTTGATGGTCACATTGTTCAGTGCCCGGTAGTCTATACACGTTCGCATAGACCCATCTTTTTTCTTTATGAACAGCACAGAAGCTCCCCATGGTGAGTGACTAGGGCGGATAAATCCCTGGTCAAGTAACTCTTGTAGTTGTTTATGAAGTTCTTTCAACTCAGTCGGCGCCATACGATAAGGTGCCTTGGAGATCAGGTTAGTTCCGGGAATCAATTCGATCTCGAACTCAATTTCTCTATCAGGTGGTAATCCAGGTAGGTCATCAGGTAATACCTCCGGATGGTCGCATACCACTCTGACATCTTCTAGCTTTTGGTTCCTTGCTGATACGGTATCAACTACGTGTGCTAGAAATCCGGTGCATCCATTTTCTAACATTTTTCGGGCTCTCAGCGCTGATAAGAATTTCCTTGTTCCTTTCTTTGGCTCCCCGATAAACTCAAATGAGACCTCTGCTTCGGGTCGGAAGATCACCTTCCATTTACGACACTCAATTGAAGCGCCGTACTTGTGCAGGAAATCCATGCCCAATATAACATCATAGTCCCGCATATCCAGAACTATCAGGTCACAATAGAGCTCCTTGTCTGCGAGTCTAATTGGTGCAGCGCGCAGAATATGGGTGGATGGCATCACTTCTCCCGAAGGTAACATTATTGAGAATTTATAGTTCAAAACATGGGGATGCCTATCTATCTTTCTTGTGAAAGGCGTAGAGATGAACGAATGGGTTGCCCCAGTGTCAAACAATACAGTAGCATACTGACTGAAAATAAATATCTGACCTGTGACAACCGTCGAGGCACTAGCTACGTCTTCTCTGGTGAGGGAGAACACCCTGTCATTTGTCCCAACGGGTGGGGCTTCTAGCCTCCCTTGGCTTATTTGAGGACCCTCTATCGTAGCCTGCATCTGGCGAAGCTGTGGAGGAGCTCCTGCATCTTGGACATCTTCGAGAGGTGCCTGAACTCGGGTAGGATAGTTCCAGGCTATGTGCCCCTCCAGTCCACAGTTGTAACACTTCCTTGTGCCCTGACGACATTCCCCCGGATGCTTCTTCCCACATGTAGGACAGTCAGGATACCCAGTTTGGCTGTTTCCTGGGCCCCCTTTTGGGCCATTCCACTGTTTCTTCTTGCCACTACAGTCCCTCTTCCAGCTAGTATTCAGAGATTTCTGATCTCCGGTCCGTGCCTTATTCTGCTGACTGATGTTGTTCAGGTAGTGCTCGGTGATCAGGGCACTACTGAACAACTCTTCGGCGGTCTGGGGTCGATTGACTCCGCCGACCACATTCAGAGCTATCTCCGGTCGTAACATTTTCAGCATGAGTTTGGTCCTTTCCTTTACTGTACTGACTAATTCAGGCGAGACGCGCGTGCTTTTCATAGCTTCACCGGGATAGATCGCCTTTAACTCATCGTAGTGCTTATTTGTGATCCGTCTCTGAAAGAACTCCTCGAAGAACTCCGATTCAAAGTCTGTCCACCTCATTTGATTTACTTGTCTCTTTGCTTTGACTCTCTCCCACCACATCCTTGCATCTCCAGAAAGACAGAAGGAGGCACATTTTATCTTTTTGTGCTCGGGCTAATCCAGCAGCTCCACGATGCTCTCAACTATTTTGAACCAGGCTTGGGCATCCCATGGTTCGCAGGCACCTGAGAAATTTTTTGGTTTCAGCCTCTGCCACTGAATCAGATAAGTTTCGGGTCGGACCCCGGTGGCAGCATTGACTAGTGGTGCTTGCACCATAGTGGTCGCGTTTGGCGTCATGTTCTGCGTCTCTAGTGTGGTGCTAGGGTTCCCTTGTTGGTTCATGAGGGCATTGATAACCAGCTGTTGTTCTGCGACCTGACGCTGTAGCTCGGTAACCACATGCATCAAATCGGGTGGGGGTGCCGATTCCTTCTCTCTATTACTATGTCTCCCATTCATGTTATCTAAGTGATAAGTAAATAATTAAGGTATTATTATAATTTCTACTCATATACATGCATCTAAACATTCCTTATCATAAACAAGGTAAGGTATCCTTCCTAGTCGCATTCCTAGGTTAGAAACATGTTTCCATCATATAAAGCTTGGTAAGGTATCATTACTATCTAAGTCACAAGTGTGATTCCATTCTACTAAAACATGATGAGGTATTATTTCTATCTAAGTCACAAGTGTGATTCCATTCTACTAAAACATGATGAGGTATTATTTCTATCTAGATAGAAGACATTCTTCATTATAAAAGAAACTTAGGTATGCATAAAGTTACTTACATGGAAATAGCAGGATGGAGGCTTGATGTGTGATAGTGGAAAGGTGAACCCCGCTCTGATACCAACCTATAACGCCCGCCCTTATCTGCCCTTAGGGCGGCGCTACTTTTTTTTTATATATATATAACATAACATATATGGATCATTTCACCATTTACATACTTAAACATGTTATCATGGCTTAAACCTTCTTTTATTCATGCATCACATATCATATTCATAATTAGCATGTTAACATATCTTATCTCATTTTATAACATGCATAACATAAAGATTCATTCATGAGTTCTAACATATCAAACTTTCTTAAGTAATTGAACGGTATCATAACTAAGCAACATCCATGGTACTAATAAATCACAAGTCTTATAAGCGGAAGCAATGTCTTAAGTTATTCATTGAGCATATAAATATAAGTAGATAGTAATAGGGTCTTTTTCCACCACGGCACTATCACACACACTTGGCCCCTCCTGCTACTTCCTCTAGTTCATGTTTCCTGTATCTGCAGTATATGGACAACATAAACTATAAGCATATAGCTTAGTAAGATTCTTGCCTACTCACAAAAGCCACAACTTCATCAAACAATTAGGAGACATGAGCATACTAGCATAAATAGCATAAGTATTTCATAACAACACTAATCATCAACATACCCACGTAATAAAACATAAGCATGGCATGAGATTTACATAAGCATGCTAAACATAATTAAATCTAATCATGGCATAAATTAAACATAAGCATTCATGACATCATCAATCCTAAACATGCATAAAGGACATAATCATAAGC
This sequence comes from Wurfbainia villosa, assembly GCA_025175895.1. Taxonomy (NCBI): domain Eukaryota; kingdom Viridiplantae; phylum Streptophyta; class Magnoliopsida; order Zingiberales; family Zingiberaceae; genus Wurfbainia; species Wurfbainia villosa. Next base: position 35,076,794 of record CM045995.1, read on the forward strand.
ATTCTTAAACTTGAACATAAGCATTCATAATTTCATAAATCCTAAACATGCATCAAGGACATAATCATAAGCATTCTTAAACTTGAACATAAGCATGCATAATTTCATAAATCCTAAACATGCATAAAGGACATAATCATAAGCATTCTTAATTTCATACAAGTCCTTTCCTTTAAAAACAAATACATATAGGTACTTCAACATAATCATAACTTGAATGGGGGGCCCCAGGTTAAGTACCACATAATGCGCGTTCCCTAATAGGCTGGGGTAGCGAGCCACCAGACCTACTAGAGCAAGACCTCTTACGTCTTACCAGGACAAGACCTCTTACGTCTTCTTATGTCCCTTTGGATTTGATTAACGACCACCTAACGGGTCGGGTACTTAACCTCTTACAAAGTAAAATACTTAATTCCTTTCTTTCTTATCATATCATAAAGAATGCTCTTAATCCCTAACATAAAAAGGGAAGCATCTCCGTCTTATCTTATCATAAGGAGAGCTCTTAATCCCTACTTAAAAGGGAAGCATCTCCGTCTTATCTTATCATAAGGAGAGCTCTTAATCCCAACATAAAAAGGGGAAGCATCTTTTTAGACATGTCATAGAATATATGCATTCATAACTTAAGAATACCCTAAAGGGGTCTTAAAGCATAATAATGTTCATCACATAAGCATATTTCTTGGCATATTAAAATCATCAACTTGTTCATCACATAGGCATATTTCATGGCATATTAAATCATAAACATATTAATCACATAGGCATAATTCATGACATATTAAAATCATAGACATGTTCATCACATAGGCATATTAAAATCAAAAACATGGTCATCACATAGGCATAATTCATGGCATATTAAAATCATAAACATGTTCATCACATAGGCATATTTCATGACATATGAAAATCATAGACATGTTCATCACATAGGCATATTAAAATCAGAAACATGGTCATCACATAGGCATAATTCATGGCATATTAAAATCATAAACACGTTCTTCACATAGGCATAATTCATGACATATTAAAATCATAGACATGTTCATCACATAGGCATATTAAAATCAGAAACATGGTTATCACATAGGCATAATTCATGGCATATTAAAATCATAAACCTGTTCATCACATAGGCATATTTCATGACATATGAAAATCATAAACATGTTCATCACATAGGCATACAATATATCCTAATTTCCTAAGGGGTGTTTTCATGCAACCCTAGCCCTAAAACCATTGTTGGCCGAAACTTGGAGGGTACCAAAATTTTATTTTTGGTTACATAAATTCATACATGAAGGAATACAACATAACATAACTTCATAAGGGGTGTTTTCATGAAACCCTAGCCCAAAAACCTTGGTTGGCCGAAACATGTAGGGTACCAAAATTTTATTTTTTTTTGGTTACCTAAATTCATACATGAAGGCATACAACATAACATAACTTCATAAGGGGTATTTTCATGAAACCCTAGCCCAAAAACCTTGGTTGGCCGAAACATGTAGGGGCACAAAGCTTGGGTTTTTGGCACCTAAAAATTCCTACATGAAGCATACAACCTATAAAAATATCCTTAGAAGCATTTTCATGCAACCCTAGCCCAAAAACCTTGGTTGGCCGAAACATGTAGGGACACAAAGCTTGGGTTTTTGGCACCTAAAAATTCATACATGAAGTATACAACCTATAAAAATTTCCTTAGAAGCATTTTCATGCAACCCTAGCCCAAAAACCTTGGTTGGCCGAAACATGTAGGGGCACAAAGCTTGGGTTTTTGGCACCTAAAAATTCCTACATGAAGCATACAACCTATAAAAATTTCCTTAGAAGGATTTTCATGCAACCCTAGCCCAAAAACCTTGGTTGGCTGAAACTTATAAGGTATCTAGCATCATATTCCTTTCATCTATCATGTCCTACAAGAACAAATATACTGCAGGTGAGGGAATCTTACTTCCTTCGCTTGGCTTTTAGTTTGAAGATGACCTAATGGAAGCCATGTTAGTTATAGCCCTAGAGCCAATCATGTGATGGTTGAAAAGGGAACATTTTGTATCATATTCAATAAAGGCAAAGGATTGGTTATTATATTTACATCTTGCTTGTGCCAGCTAAATTAAATATAATAATGCCCTAGAAAAGTAGGTTCTTATCTACAGCACATCAATTGGCAGAATTGATTATGAGAGGCTGTAGAGAACACTTTCCTAAATGTTCCTAGTCAAGTATTAATATGCAAGGGCAATATTAATACATAAAGACTAGCATGTAGGTCGATTGATGACTTGATCTCACAAGTCATGGATATATGATATCAAGTTGACACATGGGTATATATTAGAGAATATATACTGAACTGACCCGCCATGAGAAAGTTTCATGGATCGTTATATGAGTGTCATAAACTTTCTCATGTGACTATTGGTATGAATAGTCCTCGAACCTGAAGTCACTACGGTTCCCTACATAAGGAATTATGTACTTTGGTATCGTCAAACGTCACCCGTAACAGGGTGGACCATAAAGACGATTACTGGGTATATAACAAATTATGCGGAGGGGTGTGAGTGATGTAGATGGGATCTATCCCTCTCATATGACGAGAGTGATATCGGTGGGCCCCTTGATTGAGTAGAACTACTAAAATGCATGGCCATGCTCAAATGAGTCAATATGAGATATTGAGCTCATTTGTTTGAGTTAGTTTACTCAGGGATCAAGAAACACATAGATTGATCGAGGATGACACGGTCTATGCCTCATTGGTCAATCTAATATCAAGGATAGAAGGACACGGTCATACATTATAGTAGTCATGGAAAGGTTAGTCGAATCTTGACTTATTTCGTAACTTGGGTAGCAATGATGTATTGCTAGATGCCGCTCATTGCTTGTGTATCTAAAAGAGTTTAGATCCACTTCCAATGTTATGAGAGCCTATACGGTCACACACAAAGAGCATGATGATTAGAAGAATTAGTGCATTCTAGTTTGACTAGAATAATTTGGGAATAAGCTTAAGTACAAAATGGTTTTTGGACTTTAAGCTTAATGAGAATTTTAGCTTATTGATTTAATGAGATTAATTCAATAAGTTACCTTATTGATTTAATGAGATTAATTCAATATGATAACATAAGCTTATTGAATTAATAAGATTAATTCAACATGCATGAATGCCACACAAGCATGCCACATAAGCATGTCACCTAAGCTAGATAAGGTGGGCTTATTGAATTAATAAGATTAATTCAACATTCATGAATGCCACACAAGCATGCCACATAATCATGCCACCTAAGCTAGATAAGGTGGAAGGAGACAAAGTGGTTTTTGTCTCCTTAAAGTGGCCGGCCAAACAAGGTGTCTCAATGCAATGGATTGCATTGAATGGTAGGAGGTGAAAGGGTTTTTCCAACCCTATAAAAGACTCCATGGAGTGGCCGGCCAAAGGGTGATTGTGGTTGTGTGAGAGCTTGAGAGCTTGGTGGAAGCTTTGGTTGTGTGGTTTTGTGAGTGTAGGCTAGCAAGAAGAGTAGTCTTCTTCTTCCCTTCTCTTTTTCCCTAGCTTCCTCTCCTTTAGGGACTTCTCCTGTAGAAGTAAAGGAGAGCTCTTCTAGTTTTTCTTTTGTGAGACAAGAGCTTGCTCGTGTGGATACGTATAGAGGCACGGACATTTGAACGTGCTAAAGATCCAACAAACCAAAAGGAAAAGCGGGATTAACAAGGGCACGCAACAAAGGTAATCCTCTCCTATAAGATAGGTTTGGTTTTAGAGAAATTTATTTTGTACGAGGTTTTCTTTCGCAAGGATCACTAGGAAGGGATCCTAATTTTTCCGTTGCGCATATGCTATTTGGCATATAGAAATTCCCTACAGTGGTATCAGAGCCACTTGCGAAAGATCGTATAAAAATAGTTTTTCTCTATTTTATATATGATATAGAAGTAGGATGAATTTTATTATGAGTTGATAATTGCATTAGAAAATTTTCAAACATAATAAAATATCCGATGTCTTTTAAAAGTTAAAATTGACATGGTGCATGGTTATGGCCTAGTCCCAAAAAGTTTGTGATTGTGTGTTGTAATTCTTAATACGGCCTGTGTGTCGTGCCTTTCTCCTAAAATTCTTGTTGTAAAATTAGCTTTAGACTCGAATGTAACTCGAGTATTTCTCCTTTTGTAATACACAACAAAGATGGAGGGTCCATTGGAAGATAATGTTACAAGGAGGAAGTCAACAACACAAGACAACCAAAAGGAAGCACTTGGGAGAAGATGCTATCCCTAGGTTGACCAATCAATCTTCTCATTGGCTTGAGAAGATTGTAGAATATGGGCCATAACCATGACACACTTAGTTTAACTTGTATGTGATGCATGTTAATTTAGCTTATATGTGATGTATGCTAATATGTATGTGATGCAAGTTTAAGTTTATATCTTAATAAGTCAAATACGATATGCCTACCAAAGTTTGGTACTCACTACTTCCTCGATCATTTGTTATTGGGTTTGCCAAAGCAAAGCAATGCATTTTATCTTGGAAGAGTGCGAGCGGACAATCGTGATGTCCCGCTATCAAACTTGGTTAAGACTTAATTAAGTTTTTCTTAATTAGTTAAGAAAGTAGAGGCATATATTAGCTTTGAACATAAGTTTTAAAATTAGTTTTGTGTGATTTTAACATCGCTTTGTCTTAGAAGTGGTCGTTGCTCCGATATCCAAGAAGGCCTCTGTGCCTCGCCACAGCCTGGAAGCTGGTTTAGGAATAAGCACTAAACTAATCTAAACTTAACCAAAGCTATTAAAGAGTTACATCTGATGTAATTGGCAAAAGATTGCCTACCTAATCATACTACGTCTTGGGCGATTAGCCAAAGCTAACTCAAGACGAATTATGATGTGGATCTTTATCCCATATAAATTTATAGCTAAATAGTAGCTAATGATGTAAGCGAAAGTGTTTGCCTACATCAATGATTAGCTCATATCAAAGCTATGAGAATTTAGTGGGAGCCTCATTTAATTAAAGGCCTAATTAAATGACTTAGGTATGATACTTAATTTTGCATTTTATTGTTGTAGATCACCATGTCATCTAACATGACACACCCCCTCAACTTGCGATCTGTCCTTGAGAAGGACAAGCTCAATGGAGCGAACTTTCTTGACTGGTATAGGAACTTGAGGATTATCCTCAAGCAAGAACGCAAACTGTATGTCCTAGAGCAGTCTACCCCTGAAATACCTGCCCCTGCGGCCACTCGTGCTGAAAAAGATGCTTATAAGAAGCATCAAGATGACGCATTAGATGTGTCATGCCTTATGCTTGCAACCATGAACTCTGAGCTTCAGAAGCAACATGAGAACATGGATGCCTATGATATGGTTGAGCATTTGAAACAACTATATCAAGGACAAGCCAGGCACGAGCGTTTTGAAGTGTCTAAGGCTCTTTTTGCATGCAAGATGCAAGAAGGAACACCTATAGGAACTCACGTACTTAAAATGATTGGGTACGTTGAGAACCTTGAAAGACTAGGTTTTCCACTGAGCCAAGAATTGGCAACAACCGATGTTATCACCTGCAATAATCAATTTCATGAATTATAACATGAATGAAATTGATAAACCTTTGCACGAGATTCTCGGCATGTTAAGAAGCTACGAATCAATCTCAAAAGAAAGTTAGTACTAATGGTCAAGAAGGGCAAAGGTAAGCGCAAAGGCAAGGGTAAGACCCAAGCCAAAGGCAAGGCCAATTCATCCACTTCAAAGGGTAAAGGTAAAGTACCTAAGGAAGGGGACTGTTTCCATTGCGGTGAGACTGGACACTGGAAGCGGAACTGCAAAGTCTACCTTGAGGAAGTAAAGAATAAAAGAAGTGGGACTTCTGCCTCAGGTATACACGTTATAGAAGTTAATCTATCTATTTCTTCTACATGGGTATTAGATACCGGATGTGCATCTCACATTTGTACTAATGTGCAGGGACTGAGAAATAGTAGACTAATGGCAAAAGGCGAAGTGGACCTACGAGTAGGCAATGGCGCAAAAGTTGCTGCTGTAGCTGTAGGAACATATTCCTTGTCTTTGCCCACTGGGCTTATCTTAGAACTAGAGGAGTGCTTATATGTACCTGCTGTTGGGTTTCCGGCACCGCGGCGTGTGTGTGTTCGATCATGTTTCGTAAACATGAGCACAGCGGAAGCAATAAAAATAATAAATACTCCTATTTATTACAACACACACAACACACGCATGCTATTACAACAAAGTGTAGACATAACCGTAAATTAAAATTGCAATAAAAGAAATTAAACTACGTTATACCTTCCGTATGACGTGTAGCGGGAACGGCATCAACCGGAACGATCCTCGTAAGAATCGTCTCTATCCGTATCCACGCCGAGCTCCTCGGGATGACTTCGCCAAGCCACGAGCTTCGTCTTCGTACGGGTTACTAGCCTCGTGTTGAAGACGACGTGATCGAGAGATGATCACGATCCGAATCCAAATTCGGACCTAAAACAAGTCCTCAAGACTTGCTTCTCCGGAGAGGTATTCGTCAACCGATTGACGAATCCTTCGTCCTCCACCTCAGAGGATTACCGGAGATCAAATCCCCGGTATGTTAGCCGCTGTCGGAGCACTAACCATCGTCCAAACGACGCTCCGACGAGAGGAGAAGAAGCTGTCCAGAAAACTGGACAGCTTGGTGGAGGAGATAGGCGCCGGCCAAAACAAGGAGACAAAAGCTCACCTTGATGCCGAACCTTTAGGATCACCGGAGGGTCGCCGGAGGTTCACCGGCTGGAGCTTGGACGCCGGCAAGGGTCTTGACGGCAGCACAAACAAGCTGGGCGGCAAGGAGCTTGGGCGGCACAACCTGGTTGGGCGGCAACTCCTTGGAGGCTAGGGTTTTGATTTTGGATTAGGGTTTAACAATCCCTTAAGCCCACTTTTATAGAGAACTAATTCTCTTAATGGTTAATGGATCATATCCATAAAGCCCGTTAACCCGCTCCATTAAGATAAGTTAAAATAAACCAAACCATGATGGTTTATTTTAAGTTAAAACGAACCGAACCAACTTTTGGTTCATTCGTTTAAAATAAACCAAACCCTTTGGTTTATTCTTATCCATTGGATTAGAACCAAACCATTTTGGTCCATCTATTACGTCTTCATAAGACGCAGTCCATCCACGCTTCCATTGCGACTGAAACAATTTCATGCTCGCTTTATGTTTGGTCCAACCAAACATAGTTTCTCTCGGTCTGAGAATCTCATTCTCAAGCTCGTTTTAAATCCTTTGGATTACACTCGCATGTGACCAAATAGGTTCTCGGTTTATGTTGGCCGCCTATAATTAACCATTAATTATAGAACGATCATGAGTGGCACCTAGTAGTACATCATGATCCCCAATTAACCGAAAAGATCAACGGTTGATCCAGAACTATTTCTGAAACCCTTCAGCAGCTCGAATGAATCGTGCCCCATTCCCTTCACTCATCTTATACCCACTTGGTTCAGGACATGGTCTATTATGTCAGTCCCCACTAGGCTGACTACGTCACACCTAGCCCAAGTATCATTTCCTCGTCCTACGGATTCTAGTTACTCCACATGTATCGAAGAGTACCTTACTCTAAACATGTAATGCTTTGGCCAAAGACTTTAGTAACAATCCGACGAGGCCATGGGTATACATCTCTCGCAAGGAGTGGTGAATCCTTTATAGGCTATTCAAACACCTTCGATCACTGACTTATACCCAATCATCCGGGTCCACATCTCCTTAGAGATGTTTGCTTAAGATGTCAAAGCATAAGTCTCCATGATCAAGATGACTTGAATACCGCAAGTCAAAGGAACATCGCACTTAAGCCACAAGAAGAACTTCATTGACATATCTATATATGCAGAGAACCATATGAAGTCTTACTACCGGTCACTCCAATGAACTAGTTACCATAACTAGCATCCACGATCAACTCCGACATCACTATGTCTCCACCAAAGGAGAATCACCGCTTGGATACACCAAGGAGTATACTCGGTTAGTCTCGGCAGAATGATGGTGTCCAAATCCATCAATTCATCGACTAGGATAATTCCGATACATCACAATTACACATGTAGAGATACTCACTAGTTGTGATCCAATCACAAATTCTCTCATGAATCGATCGATCGTGGACATTCAAGAAATGAGTTTAAGATCCAATCAAATACATAAAACATGTATACTCAAATAGTGAATCTTCATTTATCATATAAATGGTTCATACATAAGGCGATTGCCTTAGGACATCTCTCATATATTACTAACAGACTCCCACTTGGCCTAATGCAAATCGCTACGGTATCCAATACCATAAGCACCAACATGACCCTCAAACTTACTTTGAGGTAATGCTTTAGTCAAAGGATCCGCTAAGTTCCTTTCAGTGTGAATTTTCTCGATTTGTATTTCGTTCCTACTGATGATCTCTCTGATAAGATGATAGCGGCGAAGCACATGTTTGGATCGTTGATGAGACCTTGGCTCTTTCGCCTGTGCAATTGCTCCATTGTTGTCGCAGTAGACCGGTCTGGCTTCAACAAGGGGCGGAATCACACCAAGTTCATGAACGAACTTCTTGATCCAAACCGCTTCCTTTGCCTCGCCGTAATATATTCTGCCTCAGTGGTAGAATCCGCTACAGTCTCTTGTTTGGAACTTTTCCAACTCACTGCGCCCCCATTCAAGGTGAACACGTATCCAGACTGAGACCTGGAATCATCCTTGTCTGTCTGGAAGCTGGCATCTATATACCCGCGTATCACCATGTACTTAAGGATCGTCTTAACAGCCGCCCAATGATCCATTCCTGGATCAGACTGGTATCTGCTCGTGACACTCAGAGCATACGATACATCGGGCCTCGTACATAACATAGCATACATGATAGATCCTATTGCGGATGCATAGGGAATCTTACTAATGCAAATCCTCTCGTCTTCTGTGCGCGGACACATAGACTTCGAAAGGTGTACCCCATGCCTGATGGGCAGATAACCTTTCTTGGATTCCGACATGCTAAACCTCTTTAGCACTCGGTCTATATATGTAGACTGTGAAAGACCAAGCAACCGTTTCGATCTATCTCTATAGATCTTAATCCCAAGGATGTAGGTTGCTTCTCCCAGGTCTTTCATGGAGAATGTCTTGGATAACCAAACCTTAATCGATCAGAAGATGGACACATCGTTTCCTATAAGTAATATGTCATCGACATACAATACTAGGAACACGACTGCACTCCCACTAACCTTCTTGTACACACAAGGTTCGTCTTGATTTTGTGAGAAATCAAACTTTTTGATCGTCTCATCAAAACGGATATTCCAGCTCCTGGATGCTTACTTCAATCCATAAATGGATCGTCACAATTTGCATATCTTGGTTTTATCAATCGATGTGAAACCCTCAGGCTGTATCATATACACGTCCTCGAGCAGGTTTCCATTAAGGAAAGTTGTTTTCACATCCATCTGCCATATCTCATAATCATAATGAGCCGCTATGGCCAGGAGCATCCGAATGGATTTAAGCATAGCTACAAAGTAATAGGTTTCGGCCATAATCAACACCTTGTTTTTGACGATATCCTTTCGCCACCAATCTAGCCTTATAGGTAATCACATTACCATCCATGTCGGTTTTCTTCTTGAAAACCCACTTGCACCCTATAGGCTTTATGCCTTCAGGTGGGTCAACCAAGTTCCAAACTTGGTTTTCGCATACATGGAATCCATTTCCGACTTCATGGCACCAAGCCACTTATCCCTTTCAACTTGTCAAGACTTCTTCATAACCGTAGGCTCCTCATCATCAATGAGTAACACGTCGTTCGATTCGCTTACGAGAAATCCATATCTCTCAGGAATGTTGCGTGTTCTACCAGATCTACGAAGATGTGGTGTTACAATAGGTCCAGCCGATTGCTCATCACTATGAGTTGTCGGCTGTTGTGCTTCACCAGGTATCTCATTAATGTCTATTTGAGTCTCTCGAGCCTCCTCAAGCTCGACGACACTCCCACTGTTTTCTTGCAAGAGAAACTCTTTCTCTAGAAACACAACATGCCTTGAAACAAACACCTTTTGTTCCACAGGATGATAGAATTGGTAACCCCTTGTTTCCTTAGGGTATCCAATAAATAGACATTTATCAGACTTAGCATCCAGTTTGTCTGATACAGTCCGCTTCACATAAGCAGGACAACCCCATATCTTCAAGTAAGATACATGAGGTTTCTTACCATTCCATATCTCATATGGAGTAGTTGAGACTACCTTGGTAGGCATTCTGTTTAACAAGTAAACAGCTGTCTGAAGTGCATAACCCCAAAAGGACTTGGGAAGAGTTGCATGATTCATCATTGACCTGACCATGTCCAACAAGGTCCGGTTACGCCTCTCAGATACACCATTATGTTGTGGTGTATAGGGCGGAGTCCATTGAGACAATATGCCATTGTCTCTTAGATAATCAAGAAACTCTTGACTTAAGTATTCACCACCTCGATCCGATCGAAGTATTTTAATACTCTTGTCATGTTGTTTCTCTACTTCATTTCTGAGTTCTTTGAACCTTTCAAAGGCTTCAGACTTGTGTTTCATCAAGAACACATACCCAAACCGTGAGTGATCATCGGTGAAGGTAATGAAGTTGCTATAGCCTCCTAATGCTTGAGTTGACATAGGTCCACATACATCAGTATGTATTAGACCTAGTAACTCTCCCACTCATTCACCTTTTCCAGTAAAAGGTAACTTAGTCATCTTGCCTTTTAAGCATGATTCGCATGTATCGTATGAATCCGATTCAACGATTCCAATTCCACATCGGTGTAATTCGACATGCTTTCTTGCTTATATGGCCAAGATGACAATGCCACATATAGGAGTCTATGTGATTATCCTTTCGAGCACGCGTGTTGCTCGCTTCGAAATTGAAAATGTCACTGGATACGTCCAACATATAAATGCCATTACTCAAAGTTCCAGTTCCATAAAGTACGCCATTCAAAGTTATATAACAACAATTGTTACTAAACGTTAAATGGAAACCATTTCTATTTAAGCAGAAATAGAAACAATGTTCTTTATTAGAGAAGGAACATAATAGCAATTGTCCAAAGACTAGTCCACTAGGAGCTTCAAAGAAATAAGTTCCGATGGCGATCATCGCAAAGAACCTTTGCTCCATTGCCAACTCGCAAATTTGACTCTCGACAAGTCTTCTTCTATTCCTTAGCCTGTATGTCATTACATATATGTGAGCTACACCCAAGATCCAATACCCAAGTGTCTAAGGAAATAGAATGACAATCAATAACGAAGATACTCAAGAGGATGGGGCATCGGATGCCTTCTTCTTCTTCATGGACTCAAGATAAATCTTGCAGCTTTCTTCGCTGGTGGCCTTCCTTGCCACGTGATGGCAAGTGCCCTTTCTTGGGTTCCGCCTTCTTTGCCTTTTCCTTTCCTTTCTTCGTTTCTTTTGCCTTCCTCTTAGAACCTTTCTTTGAGGAATCAACATGTAACCGCCTTCTCCTCATGCTTACGTAAGGCTCCACAGTCTTGATATTGAGGAGCTCGGGAATGGTGGATTCCAATTTGTTCATCCGATAGTTCATCACAAATAGAAACTCTTGGGCAAACAATGCAGAATTAAGTCAATACTTAACTCATGATCCATCACAAAACCGAGGGTAGCTAGCCGCTCGATGTACCCGCTCATCTTTAGCACAAAGCATTACAGCATTTACCTTCTTGCATCTTCGTGGTGAAGAGGAGCCTAGAGACCTCGAACCTTTCGGATCTCGCTTGCTCATCGAACAACTCATGAAGATGGAAGACCATAGTGTTAGCATCCATATGCTCATGCTGCTTCTGCAGCTCAGGTACCATCGCCGCTAGCATGATGCAACTCGCCAGCTCAGAATCTGCCACATGCTTCTGATAGACCAACATTTGGTCTGGAGTTGCATCGTCCTTAGGACGGTCAGGAAGAGGCTCTTCAAGGACATATGCAAGCTTTTACGCCATGAGAACAAATCTCGTGTTTCTAAGCCACCGAAGTTAGGCCTACTTTGTTCGAATCCAAAATAGTGCGCAAATTCAAAGACGTCATGATCAATTTATTGACCTAGAAATACAAAACGAGCATATATGAGAAAATGATTTTAAAATGCATCAATATACATTTATAAATCCCATTCATTTTTCGAATTTCAAAAAACCCCAAAATCACTTCGGGAGATCGTAGGTCCATCTCCGAATGGGCTGATATCCATCATAGTTATGAACAACCTTGGAGAGAGTCCAACAAGCCATTCATAACTACGACGGTAGGTATCATCTATACCGATTGCATATCACGTATATGCAACTATCACAATGTGCTATCAACTATTTGAATGTTCACACATACATCGGGTTGTTAACACATTAACAAGTATGCATCATATGCATAGCACCCAACTTCACCTCCCTTTACATCGACCTTGGAGAGAGTCCAACAAGCCGATGCTTCAGGTTAAAGCCAACCCATTAATCAGGACATAGTTTTAATATGGTTAGAGCGCATTCAACCAATTAGCCCAGCTTAGAGAGAGTCCAACAACCAAAGCTAACGATTGACCTCTGACTCTTACCATATTAGTATTAAACTATTCCATGGTTTGAACATATTCAGGTTCGAGCCGGGCTTGGAGAGAGTCCAACAACCCAAACAAGAAATGAACTCCGGGTTCTAACCATATTAATGGAAGGTGTAGGCTTTAATATTGTTTAAGGGTTTTTATGTCTCATCCTCTTTGCATGCAAATAACTATTATCTACATGGCATGACATACATGACATACATCTACATGTCACGACACGCATGACATAATGTTATGCATCTAATGCAATTACATGGCATACAATTATGTCATGTCTATATTTCCTTATATGTCATAACTATTTATGGAAATAAAATATGTTTAAGATTTGATTCTCCAAATCAAATCATAATTAAATTAGGAAACAAATTTCCAAATCTAATCACATATTTTATTCATGGAATTATTTGATTAAGGAAAATCTATTTAGGAAACCAATTTCCTAAATCTTTAAAACTACTTATGGAAATAAAATATTTTAAGATTTGATTTCCCAAATCAAATCATGATTAAATTAGGAAACAAATTTCCAGAATCTAATCAAATATTTTATTTATGGAAAATATAAATTTCCATAAATACTTCCAACTTTCCAAAAGTGGAAGATTTCCATAAATACTTCTAGACTTTCCAAAATTAAAAAATTTCCATAAATACTTCTAAATTTCCAAAATTTAGAAAACTTCCAGAAATACATTATGACTATCGCAAAACCATTTTACGATTATGTCGAAACACAACCCGGGCTCGATACCTGTTGGGTTTCCGGCACCGCGGCGTGTGTGTGTTCGATCATGTTTCGTAAACATGAGCACAGCGGAAGCAATAAAAATAATAAATACTCCTATTTATTACAACACACACAACACACGCATGCTATTACAACAAAGTGTAGACATAACCGTAAATTAAAATTGCAATAAAAGAAATTAAACTACGTTATACCTTCCGTATGACGTGTAGCGGGAACGGCATCAACCGGAACGATCCTCGTAAGAATCGTCTCTATCCGTATCCACGCCGAGCTCCTCGGGATGACTTCGCCAAGCCACGAGCTTCGTCTTCGTACGGGTTACTAGCCTCGTGTTGAAGATGACGTGATCGAGAGATGATCACGATCCAAATCCAAATTCGGACCTAAAACAAGTCCTCAAGACTTGCTTCTCCGGAGAGGTATTCGTCAACCGATTGACGAATCCTTCGTCCTCCACCTCAGAGGATTACCGGAGATCAAATCCCCGGTATGTTAGCCGCTGTCGGAGCACTAACCGTCGTCCAAACGACGCTCCGACGAGAGGAGAAGAAGCTGTCCAGAAAACTGGACAGCTTGGTGGAGGAGATCGGCGCCGGCCAAAACAAGGAGACAAAAGCTCACCTTGATGCCGAACCTTTGAGGGGATCACCGGAGGGTCGCCGGAGGTTCACCGGCTGGAGCTTGGACGCCGGCAAGGGTCTTGACGGCAGCACAAACAAGCTGGGCGGCAAGGAGCTTGGGCGGCACAACCTGGTTGGGCGGCAACTCCTTGGAGGCTAGGGTTTTGATTTTGGATTAGGGTTTAACAATCCCTTAAGCCCACTTTTATAGAGAACTAATTCTCTTAATGGTTAATGGATCATATCCATAAAGCCCGTTAACCCGCTCCATTAAGATAAGTTAAAATAAACCAAACCATGATGGTTTATTTTAAGTTAAAACGAACCGAACCAACTTTTGGTTCATTCGTTTAAAATAAACCAAACCCTTTGGTTTATTCTTATCCATTGGATTAGAACCAAACCATTTTGGTCCATCCATTACGTCTTCATAAGACGCAGCCCATCCACGCTTCCATTGCGACTGAAACAATTTCATGCTCGCTTTATGTTTGGTCCAACCAAACATAGTTTCTCTCGGTCTGAGAATCTCATTCTCAAGCTCGTTTTAAATCCTTTGGATTACACTCGTTGTGCGTGTGACCAAATAGGTTCTCGGTTTATGTTGGCCGTCTATAATTAACCATTAATTATAGAACGATCATGAGTGGAACCTAGTAGTACATCATGATCCCCAATTAACCGAAAAGATCAACGGTTGATCCAGAACTATTTCTGAAACCCTTCAGTAGCTCGAATGAATCGTGCCCCATTCCCTTCACTCATCTTATACCCACTTGGTTCAGGACATGGTCTATTGTGTCAGTCCCCACTAGGCTGACTACGTTACACCTAGCCCAAGTATCATTTCCTCGTCCTACGGATTCTAGTTACTCCACATGTATCGAAGAGTACCTTACTCTAAACATGTAATGCTTTGGCCAAAGACTTTAGTAACAATCCGACGAGAGGCCATGGGTATACATCTCCTCGCAAGGAGTGGTGAATCCTTTATAGGCTATTCAAACACCTTCGATCACTTCGACTTATACCCAATCATCCCGGGTCCACATCTCCTTAGAGATGTTTGCTTAAGATGTCAAAGCATAAGTCTCCATGATCAAGATGACTTGAATACCGCAAGTCAAAGGAACATCACACTTAAGCCACAGTAAGAACTTCATTGACATATCTATATATGCAGAGAACCATATGAAGTCTTACGGCTGGTCACTCCAATGAACTAGTTACCATAACTAGCATCCACGATCAACTCCGGACATCACTATGTCTCCAGCCAGTGAGAATCAGCTGCTTGGATACACCAAGGAGTATACCTCGTGCTAGTCTCGACAGAATTTATGGTGTCCAAATCCATCAATTCATCGACTAGGGATAATTCCGATACATCACAATTACACATGTAGAGATACTCACTAGTTGTGATCCAATCACAAATTCTCTCATGCTGTGAATCGTATCGTGGACATTCAGTAAATGAGTTTAAGATCCGATCAAATACATTAAACATGTATACTCAAATAGTGAATCTTCATTTATCATATAAATGGTTCATACATAAGGCGATTGCCTTAGGACATCTCTCATATATTACTAACACCTGCATTGACAAAGAACATAATTTCTGTATCTTGTTTAGACAAGAAAAACTTTTCTTTTATAATAAAGGACAAATGTTGTTCCATTTATTTGAATGAAATGTTCTATTGTAATGCACCACTTATGAATGGTCTCTATGTTCTAGATTTAGAAAACCCAATATATAACGTAAATACCAAACGGTTCAAATCGAATGATTTGAACCAAACATATCTCTGGCACTGTCGCCTAGGTCACATAAATGAAAAATGCATATCCCAACTCCATAAAGATGGATTATTGGACTCATTTGATTTTGAATCATATGAGGTATGCGAATCTTGTCTTTTAGGAAAGATGACTAAAACTCCATTTAGTGGACATGGCGAGAGAGCGACGGACTTGTTAGGACTCATACATACTGATGTATGTGGCCCTTTCAATGTCGAAGCCAGAGGAGGCTATAAATACTTTATTACTTTCACTGATGATATGAGTAGATTCGGCTACTTATATTTGATGAGACATAAGTCAGAATCCTTTGAAAAGTTCAAAGCATTCAAGAATGAAGTACAAAACCAACTTGGTAAGCGTATTAAGCTACTTCGATCAGATCGAGGTGGTGAATACCTTAGTCAAGAGTTTCGTGATCACCTGGCTGAGTGTGGGATAATATCCCAACTCACTCCACCTGGAACACCACAATGGAATGGTGTATCTGAGAGGAGAAATCGTACTCTATTAGATATGGTACGATCAATGATGAGCCAGACTGATCTACCTACTTCCTTTTGGGGACTAGCTCTAGAGACAGCCGCTTTCACACTTAATCGCGTCCCATCAAAAGCCATAGAAAAAACACCATATACGATATGGACTGGGAAGAGTCCCAAAATGTCTTTTATAAAGATTTGGGGTTGTTAAGCTTATGTAAGACGTCAAGTCTCAGATAAACTAGGACCCAAATCAGATAAGTGTTATTTTGTAGGATATCCCAAGGAAACTAAGGGATATTACTTTTACAATCCCACACTTGGCAAGGTGTTTGTTGCCAGAAATGCTGTCTTTCTAGAAAGAGAATTTATTTTTAGAAAAACTAGTGGGAGTAAAATTCATCTTGAAGAAGTTCAAGATGACGATAACACTAAGGCTTCGATGAAAATGAACAGGAACCACAAAGTGTTGTGGATGAGGAAAGTGTTGTCCAAAGAGTTGTGGAGCAGACACCTGTTCAAGTAGACCAACCTCTTCGTAGATCTGATAGGATCCGTCGTCAACCCGAGAGATATTCTTTTCTCTTGACTGACAATGGTGAGGTATTGCTTGTCGATCTTGACTAGCCTACATCCAATCAAGAAGCTATGATGAGCCCAGATTCCGAGAAATGGCTAGAGGCCATGAGATCCAAAATGGAATCCATGTACACTAACCAATTATGGACCTTGGTTGATCCACCTGAAGGGGTAAAACCTATTGGGTGTAAGTGGGTCTTTAAAGTAAAGACTGACATGGATGGTAATAAGCATACCTATAAAGGTAGATTGGTGGCTAAAGGATTCAAACAAATTCATGGTATTGACTATGATGAAACCTTTTCACCAGTTGCGATGCTTAAATCCATTCGGATCATACTTGCTATTGCAGCCTACCACGATTATGAGATCTGGCAGATGGATGTCAAAACCGCTTTTCTGAATGGAAAGCTACTCGAGGATGTGTACATGACACAGCCTGAGGGTTTTGAAGATCCAAAGCATCCTGGAAAGGTATGCAAACTGCAAAGGTCCATTTATGGACTAAAGCAAGCCTCTCGAAGCTGGAATCTTCGATTCGATGATGCAATCAAGGAGTTTGGTTTCATCAAGAATGAAGATGAACCTTGTGTCTACAAGAGAAATAGTAGAACACATTGTATTTCTTATCTTGTATGTAGATGACATACTTCTCATCGGAAATGATATTCCCTCACTCCAGTCTGTGAAGATGTGGTTAGGGAATTGTTTCTCGATGAAAGACTTAGGTGAAGCTGCCTATATTCTAGGCATCAAGATCTATAGAGATAGATCTAAAAGATTACTTGGCCTAAGTCAGAGTACATACATTGATAAAGTGCTAGATCATTTTGCTATGCAAAATTCCAAGAAAGGATTTCTGCCTTTATCACATGGTGTGAGTCTTTCGAAGACTCAATGTCCCTCTTCTAAGGAGGAGAGAGATCGCATGGATAAGATCCCTTATGCATATACTATAGGGTCTATCATATGCGCCATGCTTTGTACTGCTCACGCGTCTCGTATGCTTTGAGCATGGCGAGTAGATACCGGTCGGATCCGGTGAAAGTCATCTTTGGATAGCAAGCGTCAAAATATTCTTAAATACTTACGAAGAACGAAAGAATATTTCGATATTTGGAGGCAATGAGGAGCTAGGAAGGGTTACGATGATGCAAGCTTCCAAAGCAGACAAGGATGACTATAGATCGCAATCGAGTCGTGTTTTGCCTGAATGGTGGGTGTTGGAAGAGTTTAAAGCGGACACACGATTCTTGATTCTACAATGGAAGAGTATATTCTTTGCGTCTAATGCGTGAAAGGAGGTCATTTGGCTCCGCAAGTTCATCAGTGAACTTGGGGTAGTTCCTAACATTACAGATCCAATAGACCTCTATTGTGACAACAATGGGGCTATTCGCGAGCTAAGGAACCTCGATCACATCGTGGACCAAACACATCTTTGCGGCGCTTCCATCTCATTCGAGAGATCATCGATAGAGGAGATGTGAGGATATCATCTACCGAGAAGCTAACATCGCAGATCCATTGACTGAGGCTTTGGCACGAGGAAGCATGATGGTCACACTAGGTCACTAGGTATTAGATATCATAGTGATTGGTACTAGTGCTAGTGGGAGATTGTTAGTTATAGAGCCAATCATGTGATGGTTGAAAAGAGAACATTTTGTATCATATTCAATAAAGGCAAAGGATTGGTTATTATATTTACATCTTGCTTGTGCCAGCTAAATTAAATATAATAATGCCCTAGAAAAGTAGGTTCTTATCTACAGCACATCAATTGGCAGAATTGATTATGAGAGGCTGCAGAGAACACTTTCCTAAATGTTCCTAGTCAAGTATTAATATGCAAGGGCAATATTAATACATAAAGACTAGCATGTAGGTCGATTGATGACTTGATCTCACAAGTCATGGATATATGATATCAAGTTGACACATGGGTATATATTAGAGAATATATACTGAACTGACCCGCCATGAGAAAGTTTCATGGATCGTTATATGAGTGTCATAAACTTTCTCATGTGACTATTGGTATGAATAGTCCTCGAACCTGAAGTCACTACGGTTCCCTACATAAGGAATTATGTACTTTGGTATCGTCAAACGTCACCCGTAACAGGGTGGACCATAAAGGCGATTACTGGGTATATAACAAATTATGCGGAGGGATGTGAGTGATGTAGATGGGATCTATCCCTCTCATATGACGAGAGTGATATCGGTGGGCCCCTTGATTGAGTAGAACTACTAAAACGCATGGTCATGCTCAAATGAGTCAATATGAGATATTGAGCTCATTTGTTTGAGTTAGTTTACTCAGGAATCAAGAAACACATAGATTGATCGAGGATGACACGGTCTATGCCTCATTGGTCAATCTGATATCAAGGATAGAAGGACACGGTCATACATTATAGTAGTCACGGAAAGGTTAGTCGGATCTTGACTTATTTCGTAACTTGGGTAGCAATGATGTATTGCTAGATGCCGCTCATTGCTTGTGTATCTAAAAGAGTTTAGATCCACTGCCAATGTTATGAGAGCCTATAGGGTCACACACAAAGATCATGATGATTAGAAGAATTAGTGCATTCTAGTTTGACTAGAATAATTTGGGAATAAGCTTAAGTACAAAATGGTTTTTGGACTTTAAGCTTAATGAGAATTTTAGCTTATTGATTTAATGAGATTAATTCAATATGTTACCTTATTGATTTAATGAGATTAATTCAATATGATAACATAAGCTTATTGAATTAATAAGATTAATTCAACATGCATGAATGCCTCACAAGCATGCCACATAAGCATGCCACCTAAGCTAGATAAGGTGGGCTTATTGAATTAATAAGATTAATTCAACATTCATGAATGCCACACAAGCATGCCACATAATCATGCCACCTAAGCTAGATAAGGTGGAAGGAGACAAAGTGGTTTTTGTCTCCTTAAAGTGGTCGGCCAAACAAGGTGTCTCAATGCAATGGATTGCATTGAATGGTAGAAGGTGAAAGGGTTTTTCCAACCCTATAAAAGACTCCATGGAGTGGCCGGCCAAAGGGTGATTGTGGTTGTGTGAGAGCTTGAGAGCTTGGTGGAAGCTTTGGTTGTGTGGTTTTGTGAGTGTAGGCTAGCAAGAAGAGTAGTCTTCTTCTTCCCTTCTCTTTTTCCCTAGCTTCCTCTCCTTTAGGGACTTCTCTAGCAAGAAGTAAAGGAGAGCCCTTCTAGTTTTTCTTTTGTGAGACAAGAGCTTGCTCGTGTGGATACGTATAGAGGCACGGACATTTGAACGTGCTAAAGATCCAACAAACCAAAAGGAAAAGCGGGATTAACAAGGGCACGCAACAAAGGTAATCCTCTCCTATAAGATAGGTTTGGTTTTAGAGAAATTTATTTTGTACGAGGTTTCTTTCGCAAGGATCACTAGGAAGGGATCCTAATTTTTCCGTTGCGCATATGCTATTTGGCATATAGAAATTCCCTACAAGCCAACCCTAGCCTTCTTCTTTCTTGGATGAATTTCGGAAAATGGAAAGGGAGAAGGTGTGTTTCGGTGAGGAAGAAGAAGAGAAGAGGGAGGAAGAAGTGGCCAAATGGAATTTCCACTCCTATTTATAAAGGGATGAAGAGAAGTGCCTCTTCTCTTTTCATGCCTCTTCATTTTACCCTCCTCACACTCATCTACAATTTCTCCTCTTTCTCCAACAGTAAGCTACTGCTGAGCACTTGGTCATCACATGCATGGTAAGAGTTAACTCTCACCAAGAGGTTTAAGGTTCAAACCCCACCTCTCCACTTTTCTTTTGTTCTTTTATCATCATTTTCCAGGATCCCATATATAATCTACTAGACAAAAATTAAATTCTATACCAAAAATTTTGGAGAAAAACTTTGGGGTGTTACATAGATCGCCAATCTTTCTTCCTTGCTCATTCCGAGCAAGAGGAAAAATAGAAACAAGCCTCTTCTCCTTCTTTTAACCAACCACCAAACTCTAAGGTTGGAGCTTGCCGTCGGCCAAGGAGGAAGAAGAGAATAGGTGAATGACAACCAAAGCTCCAAGGGAGAACCCTAAGCCTAGGTTTTAGTAGCCAAAGAGAGGGAGAGGGGCTGCTTTAGATGCTGGCCAAGGGATGGACAGGGAAGTTAGGTCACCGACCACCTTGAAGGAAGAAGAAGAAAGGAAAGACCTTCCTTATTTGGTGCCGCCAACCCCAAAACCCTAGCCTCCAAGCCTTGCCGCCCAAAACCCTAATCCTATCTCTAGTTGGATTCAAGTTGCCGCCCACCCCTTGCCCTCCTTTTATAGAGTTAGGGATAAACCTTGTTTTAATCTCCACCATTGGTTCTAGGGATTTAATCTCAACCGTCGGATCTAGAGATTTAATCTCAACCGTCTGATCTAGAGATTTAATCTCTACCTTTGGATCGAGAGTTTTGTTTCTATCCATTGGATCTAAGCTTCATGAGGTATTAATAGGCTACAATTGGGACCATGAGGAGGAGTTGGATCTTGGCCACCCAATGGATCAAGCCCACATAAAGTCTGATCCATTAATGATAATCCAATCCACTAAAGGATTATCATTGATCTACCTCACCAACCCCCATAAGTTAATATGGGCTCCATATATTATTTGTACATTTTCTCCCCATGTTTAAGATCTCGAATGTCCGTCGATTAATTAATTTACTGACCATTAATTAATCAACATCTTACTTCATGAGTAGTACCACTCAACCTTTTCATCATGCCGGACCAAGTCCACCTGCAGGGTTTACATGATGAACCTTATGAGCTCCTCAAGGGGACATCATCATCCTAACATATAGGATACAGTTTCCTCCTATCATTTCCCAACTTACCGAGCCTATCGATTTAATCTATAAATCTCGCCCATTTGTCAATCAAAGAAATGACTACTAAGTAAATATGCCCGTTATTATATCGGGAATAAGAGTATGTATAATATAATATCTGAGGTTTGACTCGATTATGTAGTCTTCAATAAATCAAATCACCTCTAAGTCGGTCCTGCTCAATGCACACAAAGTTCACTAGTGTGATTCTATGGTCAAGACAAACCAATACCAAATCACACTACAACCATTCCAAAGGTTTGTCCAAAGGCATCTCGGTTGTGAGCCTTTACTTATAGTTTACAAGGAACCGATAACATGATCTCCCGTGTGACACCACACACCTTATTATCTACAATGTAATGTTTTAGACAATATGTGTAAAATACAAAAATTTTTTTAATATGGATTAACCCTTTAATTAATTGGGTTTAATTAGTGGGTTAATTGGATCTAATTAGCGATTTGGTTTGAGATTGGGATTGGGCTAAACTTTTGGGTTGAGTCCATTGGGCCAAATTGCTGGGCTTGAAATTGGCTGAACCGGTTGGGCTGAATAAATTGGATTGAGCTTGGGTTGGCTTGAACTGAAGTTGGATTGAATTGGGTTGAAACGGATTGAATTGGGCTTGGTTTGGTTTGAACCGAACCAAAGGAACAAAGTTTAAAAGGTGCTCAACCGATCGCCAGCTCATTCCTCACCGACTTCACTTGTGACCTGTTTCATCTTCTTCCCCATTCCTTCGCGATTTCTTTCCTTCCTACCGTTTTTCCAACTACGGCGTGGAATGCTTGATCGAGATCCTCGTCAGCTCGTGACCGCCAAGCATCGAGAGGAGCTGGTCGTCCAACTTCCTGGTTGACGAGTTCAGATTTGGGGGAGCTGCGATTGCAGAAGGGAGCTGCTGCCGACCTCTTCACCGAACACAAACCGGAGCTCAGATCGCCACCATTGATGCCACAACTGAGCATCATCGGTATCGCTACTTCTCCCTAGCTTAGTTATCTGTATTTCGTTTGGTCTATTGGATTTTTCCCTCTGTTCGTGATCGTCGCAACAACCAGCTGTGATCGGGAGTTTTCCAGAGTATGGTGAGCTAGTCTAGGGATCGAGGGGGGAGGTTAGCAAGCATGCAACTCCTCAGCAGATTCGAAGGGAAGTAATGATCTCTGCGGTTCCGATTCTTGGGTTCAAGGGGGATCAGGGGCAGTGGGGATTGAGGTTGATGTTGTGATCGTCGGTGTTGTGAGGTAAGTCTTGGAGTATTTTTGTTCACAGCAATTGTTATGGATGGGTTATGTTAATAGGTCACGACTGTGGTTGGTATGGGGAAGAACGCCATGGTTGCAGTTCAATTTCTAGCATGGGTCTCTATTTCTTCTGTTTATTTCGATTTCGGTTGATTATTGATGTCGATCAGATTGGTTCGATTTCTGTTGATCGTTAATGTCGTGTGGATTGTGGTTGTCAGTCAATCAACTGTTCATTACGAGATTTCTGAGTTTGTTGTGATAAGGAAATGTTGATCCAGATCACTGTGATCGAGATGTGTGTTACCTTCATAGCTTTACAACTGATGTTAGAACTGATTCATGAAGTGTGCAATGAATTGATGTGGAGGATTGATGATTTAGTGTGTGAATGGATTAGCTGTGGTAATTTGGATATTGAGGTATGCCGGATTGTTCTGAGCATTGATGATTGTGTGGATTTATTATGTGTTGGGTTATGGTGGATCAGATTGGGATAATTGGGGTCTTATTTATGGACGAGGGAAGGATGCGAATATAGAATGAATTAGTAGTTTGTTTGTATAATTATGGGAGACTTGTTCTTAATCATTGTTTGCTATTATGTGCAGGTTTAGGATACGAAGCGCATCCACGCCCGTGAGGATTATTCGAGCTTCATAACAGGTGGGTAATATCTAACTGGTCCGGTAGTTTCGACCAAATTCCAGTGAATGAATTTGGATATATGTTTATACCTGTTTACCTTAAATCCAATCATGTTTAATCATATTCTTGTACTGCCTTTGACCTTTGAGACATATACTCTGTTACTTTATTGCTTATCTAGCATGGATAGGAACTATAAACCCTATTATGTGTTAGCCGATGGATATTCAGTAAGTACAGGTGGTTAGGGTTATCCTTGTGACCTCAGATTGGATTACTGTGTTACATCACTAGGGTTAGATGATGGTTTGGGTTATGGAGTCGATTGTTATATCATACTCGTATTAGTGGTGCATCTATGGTGGATTTAGTTCTCTCGAGATATTCAATATTAATCAAATAGTAAACGTGCTAAGTTAGATAATCAGTTAACCTCGTAATTATGACATTGTCGTCTTGGTCATATTGTTGGGATTTTCCGAGCCGCAAAAACGGCTTTTTGCGTTGCAGAAACCTCGGAAGTCCCGCCCACGGATCCGTGCGAAGATGTATTAAAACTAAAACATGTATATGCTTATATAAAACACTAGATCTACCTTAGATCTATATGATAAGGATGTTAACCTCGATACGACACCCTTCGCAAATCCCGCTCATCCAAAAGGTTCGCCGGAACTCAAGAGTGTCAAGTGCACACTCCTCTATTGGTATCCACACAAGCAAAAGGTGGAGAAAAGCAATCTTGAGTGTGCTAGTACTCCTTAGATGCTCATCAAGATGAGGAAGGAGAGAGGGAGAGCTTGAGGGAAGTTGATCCAAGGAAGAAGATGATGCAAGGAAGAAAAAGATGGAGTAACCCAAAATCAATTTTCCATTTAGATCTAGAAGTGGCTGGCCACATTATGGCTTGGGAGGTTACATGCATGCATGTAACTCCAATGACTCTTGGTCTCCCTCATGAGGTGGCACCAATTGATAAGTCAATGATGATGTGGAGCATCATCATTGGACGGCCATGCTAAGTCATCATCATGACATGGCATTTGGTCAAGTCAAACTTGACCTTTCATCTTCCCTCTCAAGTCAAGTCAAACTTGACCTCTAATCTCCCATGGTTGATCAAATCTAACCACTTGACTCAAGTCAATTTAATTTAATGAATCACTATTCATTAATTTAAATTGATTTGATGAATCAAATCTAAATTAGACTCATTCAACACTTGAATCAAATCGAGTCCAACTCAATTAGTCTAATTAGGATTACTCTTAATCCAATTAGGTTCATCCCATGAACCTAATCCTCATGGTTCATCATATGAACCTAATCTTCATCTAATTGCCCTTATGTGTGTGACTCTATAGGTTCTTGTAACGTTGACAATGTCCCTAAACCGATTTAGGAACATAAGCAATGAGCGGTATCTAGCAACACATCTTTGCTACCCAAGTTACAAGAATGTTGAGCTCCAACATCACCTTTGTAACTACTAATTGTGACTCTCACAATATGTGACAATGTCCCTCTATCCTTGACATCTAGATTGACCAATCGAGGCATAGACCGTGTCATCCTAGGTACAATCTATATCTTGAATTCCATGTAGACTCACTCTAATCAAATGAGCTCAATATCTCATATTGACTCATTTGGGCATGGCCATGCACTTCGTGGTCTCACTCTATCAAGAATATCGATGTCACCCCCATCATATAGGAGGGATAGATCCCATCTACATCACTCACATCCCTCCGCATAATTTGTTACATACCCAGTAATCGCCTTTATAGTCCACCCATTTACGGGTGACGTTTGACGAAGCCAAAGTATGCAACTCCTTATGTAAGGAACCATGATGACTTCAGGTCTAAGGAGTAATAGTCATACTAATAGCCACATGAGAAAGTATATGACACTTATATAACGATCCATGATACTTTCTCATGGCGGTTCATTCAGTATACATTCTCCAATGCATACCCATGTGTCAACTTGATATCTCATATCCATGACTTGTGAGATCAAGTCATCATGTTAACCTACATGTTAGTCTCTACGCATTGACATTGTCCCTGAATATTAATACTTGACTAGGAATGATTAAGAGTAGTGTTCTCTATATCATCTCATTATCGATTCAACCAATTGATTGATATAGATAAGAACCTACTACTCAAGGACATTATTATATTTAATTATTTGACACCAATACAAGTAAATATAATAACCATGCCTTTATAAATAGGAATATGATACAATAAAGTCCATACAACAATCATCACATGATTGGCTCTAGGGCTTTCACTAACAATCTCCCACTAGCACTCGTGCCAATCACCGTATTATCTAATACCCAATGACCTAGTGTGACCATCATGCTTTTTTCTGTGCCAAAGCCTTGGTCATGGGATCTACGATGTTAGCCTCTGTGGGTACTCTGCAAACCTTCACATCTCCTCTATCGATAATCTCTCGAATGAGATAGAAGCACCGTAGTATATGTTTGGTCCGCTGGTGTAAGCGAGGTTCCTTAGCCTGTGCAATCGCTCCATTGTTGTCACAATAGAGCTCTATGGGATTTGCTATGCTAGGAACCACCCAAATCTCAGTAATGAACTTGCGGATCCAAACTGCCTCCTTTGCTGCCTCAGATGTAGCGATATACTTGGCTTTTGTTGTAGAATCAGCAACTGTGTCCTGCTTCGAACTCTTCTAGCTCACAGCGCCACCATTCAAGCAAAACACTAACTCTGACTGCGATCTATAATCATCCTGGTCTGTTTGGAAGCTGGCATCATTGTAAACCATTACAGCTAGCTCCTCATCGCCTCTAAATATCAAGAAATATTCTTTAGTCCTTCTCAAGTACTTAAGAATATTCTTGACTGCTATCCAGTGACGTTCACCTGGATCTGACTGGTATCTACTCATCATGCTCAAAGCATATGAGACATCAGGACGAGTACACAGCATGGCGTACATGATAGATTCTATAGAAGATGCGTAAGGGATCTTATCCATGCGGTCTCTCTCCTCTCTAGAAGAGGGACTTTGAGTCTTCGAAAGACTCACACCATGTGACATCGACAGAAGTCCCTTCTTGGAATTTTGCATGGCAAACCGTAGTAATACCGTGTCAATGTATGTACTCTGACTTAGGTCAAGCAATCTCTTATATCTATCTCTATAGATCTTGGTGCCTAGAATACATGCTGCTTCACCTAAGTCCTTCATTGAGAAGCACATCCCTAGCCAAGTCTTCACAGACTGTAGCGAAGGGATGTCATTCCCAATGAGTAGTATGTCATCCACATACAATACAAGGAAGACAACTGTATTCCCATTAACCCTTTTGTAGACACAGGGTTCATCTTCATTCTTGATGAAACTAAACTGTTTGATCGCATCATCGAATCGAAGATTCCAGCTCCGAGAGGCTTGCTTTAGCCCATAAATGGACCTTTGTAGCTTGCATACTTTCCCAGTATGCTGTGGATCTTCAAAACCCTCAGGTGTTATCATGTACACATCCTCGAGTAAGTTTCCATTCAAAAATGTGGTTTTGACATACATTTGCCAGATCTCATAATCGTGGTATGCTGCAATAGCAAGCAAGATCCGAATGGACTTAAACATCGCCACTAGAGAAAAGGTTTCATCATAGTCAATACCATGAATTTGCTTGAAACCTTTAGCCACCAATCGACCCTTATAGGTATGCGTAAGTCCATCCATGTCAGTCTTTCTCCTAAAGACCCACTTACACCCAATGGGTTTGACCCCTTCAGGTGGATCAACCAAAGTCCATACTTGGTTGGTGTACATGGATTCCATCTCGGATCTCATGGCTTCTAGCCATTTCTCAGAATCTGGGCTCATCACAGCTTCCTGATAGGAGGTAGGCTCATTCTCAATGAGCATAACGTCATCATGGTCAGACAAGAGAAATGAGTATCTCTCAGGCTAACGACGTACCCTATCAGACCTGCGAAGAGGTAGGTCTACCTGAACAGGTGGTTGTTCCACAACTCTTTGTGCAACAATCTCATCACCCACAATACTTTATGGTTCCTGTTCAACCTCCATCAAGGCCTTAGTGCTATGGTCCTTATCTTGAATTTCTTCAAGATCGAACGTACTCCCACTTGTTTTTCTAGAAACAAAATCCCTTTCTAGAAAAACCCCAGTCTTTGCCACAAACACTTTGTGCTGACTGGGAATGTAGAAGTAATATCCCTTTGTAGACTTGGGATATCCTACAAAATAGCACCTATCGGATTTGGGTCCCAGTTTGTCTGAGACTTGACGTCGAACGTAAGCCTCACAACCCCAAATCCTCATGAAAGACATCTTGGGATTTCTCCCTGTCCATATCATATATGGTGTGTTTATGACATCCTTGGATGGTACACGGTTAAGGATAAAAGCTGTTGTGTCTAGAGCATATCTCCAAAAGGATATAGGAAGATTTGTGTGACTCATCATAGAACGTACCATATCTAATAGGGTACAATTTCTCCTTTCGGATACACCATTCCACTATGGTGTTCCAGGAGGAGTGAGTTGGGATAGAATCCCACACTCAACTAGATAGTCACGAAACTCATGGCTAAGGTATTCACCACCTCGATCTGATCGAAGTATCTTAATACTCTTGCCAAGCTGGTTTTGTACTTCATTCTTGAATTCTTTGAACTTTTCAAAGGATTCTGATTTATGTGTCATAAGATACATATAACCATATCTACTGAAGTCATCAGTAAATATAATGAAGTACCTGTAACCACCTCTAGTAGCAACATTGAAAGGACCACATATATCACTATGTATAAGTCCTAACAAATCTGTTGCTCTTTCACTGTGTCCACTAAAGGGAGTCTTGGTCATCTTGTCTAAAAGGCAAGACTCGCATGTCTCATATGATTCAAAATCAAATGAGTCTTGCATCCCATCCTTATGGAGCTGAGATAAGCGACTCTCATTTATGTGACCTAAGCGACAATGCCAGAGATAGGTTTGTTTCAACTCATTTGACTTGAACCTTTTGGCACTTATGTTATAGATAGGCTCTCTAAGTCTAAAAAGTAGAGTCCGTTCATTAGAGGTGCACTACAATAGAACATATCATTTAAATAAATTGAACAATATTTGTTCTTTATTATAAATGTAAATCCTTTCTTGTCCAAACAAGAAATCGAAATTATGTTCTTAGTCAAAGCAGGCACATAACAACATTCATCTAATTCTAATACAAGCCCAGAGGGCAGAGATAGATCATAAGTTCCTACAGCAACAGCAGCAACCCTTGCTCCATTGCCTACTCATAGGTCCACCTCGCCCTTTGTCAATGCCCTGCTATTTCTCAGCGCCTGCACATTGGTACAAATGTGAGATGCACATCTGGTATCTAATACCCATGATGAAGAAATAGATAGATTGACTTCTATAACATTTACACCTGAAGTATAAGTCTCACTTCTTTTCTTCTTATGATCTTCCAGGTAAGCTTTGCAGTTATGCTTCCAGTGTCCAACTTCCTTGTAGTGGAAGCAAGCCCCTCCCTTAGCTACCCCTCCTTTGGGTTAAAGTTCTTTGCCTTTGCCCTTGACTTGGGACTTTCCCTTACCTTTAGGCTTGCCCTTGCCTTTCTTTTTGTGTACCATCAAAATGGTGTCAGATTTTCCCTTCTTAAGGTTAAGCTCAGCAGTTCTCAACATGCTGAGCATCTCAGGCAGTGGCTTATCAATTTCATTCATGTTGTAATTCATGACAAATTGATTGTAGGCTTGTGGCAAAGATTGCAAGATCAGGTCAGTGGCCAGCTCTTGGCCAAGTGGGAATCCCAGCCTTTGTAGGTTTTCTACATAGCCAATCATCTTGTGTACATATGGACCTACGAGAGTCCCTTCTTGCATTTTGGACCCAAACAATGCCTTAGGGATTCATATCTCTCATGCCTTGCTTGTCCTTGATATAGTTGACGAAGATGTTCAACCATATCATAAGCATTAATGAACACGTGTTGCTTCTGAAGCTCAGAGTTCATGGTCACGAGCATTAGACATGACACATCTAATGCATTATCTTGATGCTTCTTGTAAGCATCTTTGTCAGCTCGCGAGGCAGTGGCAGGAGGTGCCTCCGGAATGGGCTGCTCCAGGACATACAACTTCCTTTCTTGAGTGAGAACAATTCTCAGGTTCCTATACCAGTCCAGGAAATTTACTGCATTGAGCTTGTCCTTCTCATGGACAGAACACAGAGAGAGAGTGTTCGTGTTTGTCGACATAGTTATCTACAACATACAATGCAGAGAATTAATATTATATTCCTTTTATCATTTAATTAGGCCTTTAATCAAATGATGCTCCCACTAAATTATAGGAATTTTATAGAATCGAGTTATGGATGTGGTCAAACCACATTACTAGATTCATACAAACTAGCTATAATTCTTGCGGGACAAGATCCACATCATACTAAGCCTTGAGTTAGCTTTGGCTAAATCGCCCAAGACTTAGTATGATCGGTGGCTAAAACATTACCGATTACATCTCTATGCAACTCTTGTTTATAGGATCAAGACCCACATTTACAAAAGACCTTGAGTTAGCTTTGGCTAAATCGCCCAAGATTTAGTGTAAATGCGATCTTATCCTATCTTTCCAACGGTTGGAATATGCCTATAGTTCTACTCAATCCAATTGAGTTAACCAGTTTTACTCAATCTAATTGAGCTTACTCTAACCCAAACCGTGATAGGCGGGACCAAGATTGTCCCTCCGCACCCTACCAAGATAATATGCGTTGCAATGCTTTGGCAAATTCAACAACTACAAATGATCGAGGTAGTGATGGGTATCAAGGACCTGGTAGGCATTTACGAGTTGATTCAATTAAGATCTAATCTAATCGTAATGTGTATCATATACGCATTAAGGCCTTTATTATCCTATATTAGCATGCATCACATATATACATACATTATTCTAGCATGCATCATATAACAAGCATTATTCTACTAGCATACATCTCATACATACAAGCAAAATCAAATATATATATATATATATATATATATATATATATCAACATATATATATTGATGGCATTGCTCGGAGGCTCGTTGGCTCCCATGTCCCCGGATTAAAATTTTCACTAATGAAAAACTAATCCGGATGGGATGAGTTTCCTAAGCTCAACCAATTCGTCATCGTGCTAACGACTCGAGTGATCGCTTGAACAAACTAGTTGTTCAAGCAACAAAACTCTTCTAGTCGGTTAGCCGCGGAAGAGACAACGGACAGATCACCGGTTTTTGTGTTTATCTTCGGGGTCCATGATTATACAAATACATGTGGATGTTGACATGTATAATCAACACATACAAACATATTAATAAGAACATGCAAAGATAAATAATAAAACTTGTAAAACTTTTATACCTCTCGATCTTCTATCGTATGTCCTAACCTCCTTGTATACTTCGTGTGGGCGAAGATCCTCCACAAGTTGAAGCTTCCTAGATCTTCTTCAATCAAAAGAAAGAAGAACTCTCCTTCCCTTCTTGCTTGAGCCAACCACCAAGCCACAAAGACTTGATGCCGCCGACCCCAAGAAAAGAGAGAACAAGATGGCCAACCAAGGAACCAAACAAGGGAACAATCCCTAGCTCCTTTGTGCCGCTGGCCAAGAGGGAGTGAGGAGGAGAAGAGGAATAGGTTGAGCGCCGACCAAGGTAGAGGGAAGAGAGATAGGTGCCGACAACCCTTTAGGAAGAAGAAGAGAACCTCTCCTATTGTTGCCGCCCACTCCACCTTCCAAACCCTAGCCGCCCAACCAAACCCTAACCTCCCTAGGATTTCTTGTCGCCCAAGCTAATGATAGGCAAAACCCTAATCTCCAAAAACAACCAACCACCTTGATGCCGCTCACCTTAAGCCCCCTTTTATAGAGTTAGGCTTAAGCCTTGTTTTAATCTCCACCGTTGGTTCTAGGGATTTAATCCCAACCGTCGGATCTAGAGATTTAATCTCAATCGTCGGATCTAGAGATTTAATCTCAACCGTCGGATCTAGGGATTTAATCTCAACCATCGGATCTAGAGATTTAATCTCAACTATCGGATCTAGAGATTTAATCTCAACCGTCGGATCTAGAGATTTAATCTCCACCCTCGGATCTAGGGATTTAATCTCAACCGTCGGATCTAGAGATTTAATCTCAACCGTCGGATCTAGAGATTTGTTTTCCATCATTGGATCTAGGCTCCATGAGGTTTATATTAGGCTACGATAGGGACCATGAGGAGGAGTTGGATCTTAGCCACCCGATGGATTGGAACCACACAAACTTGATCCATCAATGATGTTCCATTCAACTAGAGGATCATCATTGAATTACCTCACCAACCCCCATAAATTAATATGGGCTCCATACATTATTTGTACATCCATCTCCCCGTGTTTAAGATATCGAATGTCCATCAATTAATTAATTTACTGACTATCAATCAATTAACATCTAACTCCTCGAGTAGTACCACTCAACCTTATCATCATGTTGACTAAGTCAACCTGCAGGGTTTACATGATGAACCTTATGAGCTCCTCAAGGGGACATCATCAACCTAATATGTAGGACACGGTTTCCTCCTATAATTAACGGCACACCATGTAAATAATATCATTTCCCAACTTACCGGGCATATTGATTTAATCCATTTAAATCTCACCCTTTGGTAAATCAAAGAAATAAATACTAAGTACATGTGCCCGTTATTATATCGGGATTAAGAGCATGTACAACATAATATCCGAGGTCCGATTCAATTATGTAGTCAGCAATAAATTGAATCACCTCTATGTTGGTCCTGCTCAATACACCTAAGTGTACTAGTGTAACTCTATGTTCAAGACAAACCAATACCAAGCTACACTACAACCATGCCAATGGTTTGTCCAAAACCATCTTGGTTGTGAGCCTTTACTTATATTCTACAAGGGACTGATAACATGATCTTCTGTGCCACACCAAGCACCATGTTATCTACAATATAAAGTATTAGACAATATGCACACATATAATAAATATAAAGTGCAAACAATGATCTTGTGATTCTTATTTCAAAATAAAAATGTTCATACAAAAGAGCTAGGCTTTCAGTATACATTCCAACATATATATATATATATATATATATATATATATATATATATATATATATATATATATATATATATATATATATATATATATATATATATATATATATATATATATATATATATATATATATATATATATATATATATATATATATAATCAACTGTGATGTGGTCATGACCCTACTACGATCTTCTCAAGCCAATGAGAAGATCTGACAGTCAACCTAGGGCTAGCGGCTTCTCCAAGCGCTTCATTTGACTGCCATATGTCGTCGACACCCTTCTCGTAACTTCGTCTACAAGTGGACTTTCCATCGCTCAAAAGAAGAGGTACGACACGGAGATCGCATACACTATACAACACGCACAATCACAAAAATGGTAGGCAGGCCGTATTATGAATTACAACACACATAATCCAATCAAATTAGGGTCATTGGGCCATGACAATCACAGAATTATACATAATTCTAAATTATGTATTTTTACAAAAAATTTCTATAATTTTTCCTAATTTGTTTTTTCAAATTTATGAGTCACTTCTCCGTAACGGTCCCGCTAAGCGGTTTCCGGGCGCGATCGCGGGACAAGGCCACTTTCAGGGATTGGGGCAGCGCCCATACTCACAAAATCAACTTCGCGAGTGTCCCTATTACAATCCTACAGTGACTTAAGTCGCTGTTCCAAAAACCTAAAGCGAGAACTCGCCGTTTTGGAGAGTTTTTCTCGACGGTTGAAGCCTACAAGTGTCCCAACACTCGTTGCTTCGACTCTTCGAGAAAAATACCCAAAATTTCTATATAATTAGGAAATTTACAGAAACATAAAAATCTGTAATTTTTATATCTAATATAAAAACTACAAAAAATGAAACACATACATGCTTCGCACGTGGCTCTGATACCACTGTTGGGATTTTCCGAGCCGCAAAAACCGCTTTTTGCGTTGCGGAATCCACGGATGCTCCGCCCACGGATCCGTGCGAAGATGTATTAAAACTAAAACATGTATGTGCTTATATAAAACCCTAGATCTACGATCTATATGATAAAGATGTTATCCTCGATGCGATGCCCTTCGCAAATCCCGCTCGTCCAAAAGGTTCGCCGGAACTCAAGAGCGTCAAGTGCACACTCCTCTATTGGTATCCACACAAGAAAAAGGTGAAGAAAAGCAATCTTGAGTGTGCTAGCACTCCTTAGATGCTTGGCAAGATGAGGAAGGAGAGAGGGAGAGCTTGAGGGAAGTTGTTCCAAGGAAGAAGATGATGCAAGGAAGAAGAAGATGGAGTTACCCAAAATCAATTTTCCATTTAGATCTAGAAGTGGCCGGCCACATTATAGCTTGGGAGGTTACATGCATGCATGTAACTCCAATGGCTCTTGGTCTCCCTCATGAGGTGGCACCAATTGATAAGTCAATGATGATGTGGAGCATCATCATTGGTCGGCCATGCCATGTCATCATCATGACATGACATTTGGTCAAGTCAAACTTGACCTTTCATCTTCCCTCTCAAGCCAAGTCAAACTTGACCTCTAATCTCCCATGGTTGATCAAATCTAACCACTTGACTCAAGTCAATTTAATTTAATGAATCTCTATTCAATAATTTAAATTGATTTGATGAATCAAATCTAAATTAGACTCATTCAACACTTGAATCAAATCGAGTCCAACTCAATTAGTCTAATTAGGATTACTCTTAATCCAATTTGGTTGATCCCATGAACCTAATCCTCATGGTTCATCATATGAACCTAATATCCATCTAATTGTTCTTATGTGTGTGACCCTATAGGTTCTTGTAACGTTGGCAATGTCCCTAAACCGATTTAGGAACATAAGCAATGAGCAGTATCTAGCAACATATCATTGCTACCCAAGTTACAAGAATGTTGAGCTCCAACATCACCTTTGTGACTACTAATTGTGACTCTCATAATATGTGACAATGTCCCTCTATCCTTGACATCTAGATTGACCAATCGAGGCATAGACCATGTCATCCTCGGTACAATCTATATCTTGAACTCCAAGTAGACTCACTCTAATCAAATGAGCTCAATATCTCATATTGACTCATTTGGGCATGACCATGCACTTCGTCGTCTCACTCTATCAAGAATATCGATGTCTCCCCCATCATATAGGAGGGATAGATCCCATCTACATCACTCATATCCTTCCGCATAATTTGTTACATACCTAGTAATTGCCTTTATAGTCCACCCATTTACGGGTGACGTTTGATGAAGCCAAAGTATGCAACTCCTTATGTAGGGAACCATGGTGACTTCAGGTCTAAGGACTAATAGTCATACTAATAGCCACATGAGAAAGTATATGACACTCATATAACGATCCATGATACTTTCTCATGACGGGTCATTCAGTATACATTCTCCTTCAGTTTACGTATTGCTGAATTGATGTCCTCATATCCATGATGTGAGATCGAAAGTCATCGTTGGCGATACATGAGTCTTACGGTAACATTGTCCCTGAATGTTAATACTTGACTAGGAATGATTAAGAGTAGTGTTCTCTATATCATCTCATTATCTATTCAACCAATCGATTGATATAGATAAGAACCTACTACTCAAGGACATTATTATATTTAGTTATTTGGCACCAATACAAGTAAATATAATAACCATGCCTTTATAAATAGGAATATGATACAATAAAGTCCATACAACAATCATCACATGATTGACTCTAGGGCTTTCACTAACACATATAAGTAATGAATGCATGTCCAAGCTGTATAAGCTTGGCATTTTAGAGTCTTATGAATCAAATTCATTAGACATATGTGTTTCTTTCTTAAAAGAAAAGATGACTAAGTTACCTTTTATTAGAAAAGGTGAATGAGCAATTGAAGTATTGTGCCTTTTACATAATGATGTATGCGAACCAATGTCAACTCATGTCATAAAAGGTTATAGCTACTTCGTTACCTTTATCGATGATTATTCACGATATGAGTATTTTTATCTATTAAGATACAAATATGAAGTCGTTGAAAGTTTTAAAGATTTTAGAAATGAAGTAGAGAAACAACTTGGGAAAGGTATTAAAGTACTTCGATCGGATCGAGGTGGTAAATACCTAAGCCAAGAGTTTCAAGATTATCTAAGGGAAAATGACATCTTATCCTAAAGGACTCCACCTTACAAGCCATAACATAATGGTGCAGCTGAAAGGAAAAATTGAACCTTTTTGGACATGGTTAGGTCATTGATGCAACATGCAAGTCTTCCAAAAACTCTTTGGAGTTATGCACTCGTGACCACTGTTTACTTGTTAAATGGAGTCTCGACTAAGGCAATCTCTACTACTTTATATGAGATGTGGAATAGTAGAAAACATCATTTATCTTATTTGAAGATATGGGATTGTCCAACTTATGTTAAGAGGACAGTATCAGACAAGCTTGAGGATAAGTCTGATAAGTATCTATTTATTGGTTACCTTAAAGAAACAAGGGGTTATCAATTCTATCATCTCTTGGAACAAAAGTTGTTTGTTTCAAGGCGTGTTGTATTTCTAGAGAAAGAGTTTCTCTTATAGGAAAACAGTGGGAGTGAGATTGAACTAAGTGTAGCTCAAGAGACTCCGATAGACACAAAAGAGATGCCTAGTCAAAAACCACAGTTGATTACTCATTCAGATGAGATAATTGTTAAACTTGATGATACACCACCTCCTCGTAGATCTAGTAGGACACATATGATTTTTGAGAGATATGGATTTTTGATAAATGAATCTAATGACGTGTTGCTCATAGAGGATATGGAGCCCACTAGTTATGAAGAGGTACTGAATAGTTTAGATAGGGATAGATGGCCAATACCATGAAATCAGAAATGGATTCCATGTTTGAAAACCAAGTTTGAAACATGGTAGACCGACCCGAAGGCATAACGCCTATAGGGTGCAAGTGGGCTTTTCAAGAAGAAAACTGACATGGATAGTAATGTTATTACCTATAAAGCTAGATTAGTGGCAAAAGGTTATCGTCAAAGAAAAGGTGTTTATTATGATGAAACCTCTTCACTTGTATCTATGCTTAAATCCATTCGGATACTCCTAGCCATAGCAGCTCATTTTGATTATGAGATATGGAATAAGGATGTGAAAACAACATTCCTTAACGGAAACCTATCTGAGGATGTATATATGATACAACTTGAGGGTTTCACATCCATTAACAAGAACAAAGTATGCAATCTTCAATGATCCATTTATGGATTGATGCAAGAATCCAAGAGTTGAAATATCCATTTTGATGAGGAGATCAAACAGTTTGATTTCTCAGAAAATTTGGAGGAGCCCTATGTGTATAAGAAGCTTAGTGGGAGTGCGGTCATTTCCTAATATTGTATGTCGATGACATATTAATCGTAGGAAACGATATTCCTATTTTACAAATAGTCAAGGTCTGGTTGTCCAAAATCTTCTCCATGAAAGACATGGGAGAAGCAACCTATTTGTTGGTGCAAGGGCACTAGATAATCGAACCTAGGTTTTGATTATGGCAAAGGTTCAAAGTTAAGCTATTATTGTTACCTCATGAGTTGTGTTGAGTGTGCAAGAATTTTATTAAGCTAAGCCCAAGGTCAGCGACACCCAGAGAATCTCGGGACGAGAAATTATGGTGGTTGGGCGACACCTAGAGAACCTCGTTGGAGTCGAGGAACCTTGGTGGTGAACGAAAGCTAAATGATAGGTCGGGAAGGACCGGAAGTAAGCAATGAGTGCGGAGCGATGGTAAGGTTGTGTTCTCCATATGGGGATTACCCTAGGCGGTGATCCGATTAAGACTTCCGGAGGAAGGTCTAGGTCGAGTTCAGACGGTAAGGAGCCATCGTAAATACCATTGGTCATGTATTTTGTGCTAACTCTTTATTGCAGGTGAGTGATCAAGCTAACAGTCGACTGGAGGCTTGTGGCAATCAACATATCCTACCATCAGTTGACTGTTGGTCAAGTTGATCATCTCGAAGAAAGTCAAGATAAGCTCCACCAAAAATGGGGGGATAAAGAGCTTTGACCCTGATCTAGATCTCTACGAACTAGTGTGTGAAGGGATATAAAAGAAGAGGCTTTTCACCCCTTTGGATCATCTAATTGTGCTCTCAAAGTGCTCTAACAACACCAAGCATCAACGACAATGTTACGCCACCGTAACACTGACGTGATGCCAAGCTTTCACTCATTTGTCGGTAGTTCTTAATTAAGTTGTCGTTTACTGTATTTTTGCTTTCCATTTCTAAGAGGAGATGTAGGCTTTTGCTTCTTCCTCTATCCTTGGTTTTGTAATCATTGTCTCCTACCTCCAATGAGGGGGAGACTTTTAGTGGATTGGCCCATCGTACATTGTCTAGGATCACGGGGCTTTGGAGTAGCAACCTTTTGCTTGTGAACCAAGTAAAAATAAAAGTGTTACTTTCTTTTATTGTCTTTACTTCCACTGTGCATACTTTGGTTTTAACGTAGAAAAGGAAAACGTTTTACGTATGCTATTCACCCCCTCTAGCATATTCACTCAATCCAAAAATTAGTATCAGAATGAGGGCGCTCAGATTCGGTGCAACCACTGGTTGAACATTTTTCTTTTCGTGTTTATTATTTTAAGTTTTTTTTCACACACTACTAATCCAAGACCAAGTCTATGTACATTGTTTTTTGGTTGTGTTTGCAAGTATCAATCAACTATTTTCTTTTGGAATAGCTGACGGTAAAACGTGCATAACTTTTGATACAAGTAGATCCACAAAACTTGCTACGCACCAAATCGAAGCTCTCTCAAACATCTACACTTACTAAAGGGTTTCCCCCCATAACAAGCTATTTTCATCCCCAAAAAATGACATTTAGTACCCTTTCGGGGACATCAAAGGTTGTAAGTGCTTAGTTTTTTGTTTAGGTTTTTATTTCAAGTTTATTTTTTGTTATTTGCTGCATTACTAATCCAAGACTATGTCTTGGAATTCCTTTTCATTTGTATTTTTGTTTTGCAAGATAATTAATGGCCCATCTTTAGGGGTATAGCACCGCCCGACCTATGTTTTTCAATGGAGATGACTTCTGTTACTGGAAGGGTTGGATGGAATGCTACCTCAAGACCCAAGTCGCGATGTGGATAGTCATCCAGACAAGGTTCACGCTACCAACCAATGAAGACGATGAGTTCTTGGAATGCGACAAATGGACGAATGCCATGAAGTGGCAACTAGAAGCTGATGTGAAAGTTAAACAAATCCTGCAGTGCAACCTCTCCAAGGATGAACTCAACTGCGTCGGCCCCTTCATCAGTGCAAAATACTTATGGAACAAGCTCATTGAGCTACACGAAGAGACGACCGACACAAATGTATACAAACGGGACCTCCTTTTAAATAAATTATTTAATCTAAAAATGCAGGACCACGAGATGACAACTCAACTCCACGCAAGGATCCATAACATAATGAATGGTCTTCATTCAATCAGACAAAAGGTAGAGAATCGAGACGTAATAAGGTATGCGTTAAATGCATTTTCTAGGATCACTTTATGGGCATCTATGGTTGATGCCTACAAAGTATCTAGAGACTTATCAAAAATTAGATTATATGAGTTATTTTCCAAATTCGAATTGTATGAAAAATCTAACATGGTCCTGGTCGAGAAAGGTGTAGCATTGGTTCTAGGTCAAAGAAGAAAGGCGAAGGGCAAGCCACCTCCTAAAGAAGACGACTACAAATCGGAGGAAGAAATGTGTTGTTGCAGTAGGCACCTAAGTCGAACCTGAGTTTTGATTATAGCAAACGATACAAAGTTAAGCTCATATTGTTATCTCACGAGCTAAAACGAGTGTGCAGAAAAGTGCTAAAGTTGGAGCTGAAGGCTAGCGACACCTGGAGAAAGCCGCGGTGGTCGGGCGACACTCGAGTAACTTCGTAGGGAGCCGAAGGAATCGAGTGGAAGGCCGAAAGCAAGAGCTACAAAGTAAGTATCGAGGTAAGATCGTGTGTGTGAGCGTAAGTGAGGTCGTATCCTCCTTACGGGGATGGTCTTAAGCATAGATCTGACACAAGACATCCCATGGATGGTCTAGGTCGAGATCGGACGGTCGACGACCATCAAAATTATGTTTTTGTTAAGCTAACTTTTGATTTCAGCTAGCATCAGTCGACTGCCCACAAGAGCCACTCGACTGCTTGGTGTTGCGACTCGACTGGAGCTGCCATCAGTCGACTGATGATGGCCATCAGTCGACTGATGGTCAAGGATCAACTTCAAGGAGTCAAGCCTTATCACTTCATTTCAAGGAGATTGGTGCCTAAATCTGATTGGCTGAATATCCCCTCGAGGAGGAACTCAAAGGCTATAAAAGGAGGGCTTCTCCTAGGGTTTTTTCATCATATTCTAAGTGCACAAAAGCTTTCTGCAATGCAATGCCTCTTCTGATGGAATGGCTCCGGAGGCTCATTGGCTCCCATGTCCCCGGATTAAAATTTTCACTAATGAAAACTAATCCGGATGGGATGAGTTTCCTAAGCTCAACCAATTCGTCGTCATGCTAACGACTTGAACGATCGCTTGAACAAACTAGTTGTTCAAGCAACAACACTCTTCTAGTCGGTTAGCCGCGGAAGAGACGACAGACGGATCGCCGATTTTTGTGTTTATCTTCGGGGTCCATGATTATACAAAAACATACAAATGTAGACATGTATAATCAACACATACAAACATATAAATAAGAACATGCAAAGATCAATAATAAAACTTGTAAAAGTTTTATACCTCTCGATCTTCTATTGTATGTCCTAACCTCCTTGTAGACTTCGTGTGGGCGAAGATCCTCCACAAGTTGAAGCTTCCTAGATCTTCTTCAATCGAAAGAAACAAGAACTCTCCTTCCCTTCTTGCTTGAGCCAACCACCAATCCACAAAGGATTGATGCCGCCGGCCCCAAGAATGGAGAGAACAAGATGGCCAACCAAGGAACCGAACTAGGGAACAATCCCTAGCTCCTTTGTGCCGCCGGCCAGAGGAAAAGAAGAGGAGAAGAGGAAATCGGTTGAGCCCCGACCAAGGTAGAAGGTGTAGGGGATCGGACGGCCGGCTAGAGGGGGGTGAATAGCCCTCTTACGATGGATGTCGTAATTCGCTCCTTCTCGTTGCGTTGCTTGTCTACGATTGTTGTTAGCGCAGCGGAATAACAATAATAAAGAAACTAATAACAATACACAATAACACAACACAAGATATACGTGGTTCGGAACCGAATGGTTCCTACTCCACGGGCGAGCTCACCGAGCTCTAGTTATGCGCATGACACTAACTATAACACTCCTTCTCGACAACACGTCGGAGGTGGAGAAACCTCTCACAAGCAATTACAATGTAATATAGAAATACAAGCCAATACACAAATACAATACACAAGAAAACTTTCACCGATTGCTTTGATCGCTTTTCTTGTTGCTTGCCTTGATTGGCTTTTGAAGGACTGGAATGCAGCAGCAATTCCCCTCCAATAGCTCAACAAAAATCATGGCAAACACCTCCATCTCGAGCTCCTTTTATAACCTGCATCGAGCTATTTTCGCGCCTAGCAGTCAACTGCCAAAAGGCCCCAGTCGACTGCCCCTGTAGCCGTTGTCTCACAACGGCCAGATCCACATCGGACAAGTTCCAACGGATCACCTACCAGTCGACTGATGATGCCCATCAGTCGAATGGTGACCCAGTAGTCGACTGCCCAGTCGGCTACGGAGCGTTCTGTGCTCGCGACACTCCCATCAGTCGACTGCCATCCCTCGGCGGATCATTGCTGTCGACTTTCGATTATTGCCGATCCATGGCGATCGGCCGCTAACCCTAGCCTTACACCAGTCGAACTCTAGTTGACTTGGATCAGTCGAACCGGCACCTATGCCAGTCGACTGATGTCGGGCAAAACCTCAAACACCAAGTTGTTTGAGCATCCGACCGTCAGGTAAACGCTCAAACATCAAGTTTGAGCCTCCGACACTGAGTCTTAGCCACTTGGCCAAGTCCACCTTATCCCTCATGGAGTTCCCCACCGAAGCTCTCTTCCCTAGGCCTACGTCCCTCGGATGCACCAAGCGCACGGCTTCGCAACGCTATCCTTCGCGTCTCATGCCCTAGAAGTATGCTTCCCTTTGGACTCACTCCATTCGCTCCCCGTCCGGCGGTCCCTCGGATGCACCAAGCGCACGGCTTCGCAATGCCATCCTTCACCGACTCAAGGACCCGAGCCTAGTGAACTTTCCAAGTTCTCAAGACTTCCCAAATGCACCAAGCGCACGGCTTCGCAATGCATTTCTCACCAAGCACCAAGCACACGGCTTCACAATGCTTTGGATTTCCCATGCCAAGCACCAAGCGTACGACTTCGCAATGCTTTGGACTTTCCCATGCCAAGGCTTCCCCCTTGGACTTCCACACCAAGCTCCATGCTTTGATTTTCCATGCCAACCCCATGTTGGACTTTCCCATGACAATCCCATGCCATTGAGTTTTGTCTATCATCAAAATACTATCAAGGTACTGCTCGAGTCAAACTCGAGTCAACCTGGGCTGATTGCACCATCAATCTTTCCCTTTTTGATGATTGACAAAACTACCATCTCAAGTCTACCAATTCTCCCATGTTGGCAATTCTCATATCCCAATGAGAATTCCAACGAACCCTAATTGGTAACTTGGTAACTTCTCCCCCTTTTTGACATTACAACAAAAAGGTCCTCCCCAAGGGTATGAATGTCTCATATCCCAATGAGATCTTACAATCTCTCCCTTGGAGGAACACATGCCTACAATCTTTCTAGTGATCCCATATCACTCAAAAAGAGGCAACCCAATTTTCCTCCCATGAGGAAATACACATCCATCTTCCCATGATGGATACCTCCCCCTAAAGGCTTGCTCCCCCTTGACCATTGCACCAACAATGTCCTTGGAGAGTCCCTAAGCCAATATGAACATTAACCAAATCAAAATTAAGACAAAATTCAACAATGAACTCTCTTCCACCTTAAAGTTGATACTCTCCCTAAAACCCTTCTCCTAATCCATGTCCAATGGATTTCCACCCTCTCTAATGCTCTCCCAAGCATATCCTAGGGTTAGGAGTGGTTAGGGGACCTTAACCTAGCTGAACATGGGCCTAACCAACAAGATTTACCCAAAATCAGCTTAGGCGATCATTGAAATCAATCGATCATTTGCCACCCCCATCGATTATTTGCCGATCCATGGCGGTCATTGATCTTACATTGTAGTTTTTAGCATTTCAGAAATGAATTTCCGAAATCCATAAGTAAATATACGTAATTTTAAAAATCTTGAAAATGCATACGTATAATACTTATCCTAAACACTATGGGTGAAAAATATTGGAAAATTATTTTACCCACTAAATTAGGAGATTGATACAAAGTTCAAAAGTTTAGAAAAGCTTCAATAAAGAGCCCTCTTTATATCATCCCATTCAATGGTGATATCTATCAAAAGATAGGCTTCACCAAGGTTTTTCAAAAAAGTTTTCAAAACCTTTAATTTCTT
This sequence comes from Wurfbainia villosa, assembly GCA_025175895.1. NCBI lineage: Eukaryota > Viridiplantae > Streptophyta > Magnoliopsida > Zingiberales > Zingiberaceae > Wurfbainia > Wurfbainia villosa. The sequence continues at coordinate 35,120,315 of CM045995.1, forward strand.
TTCCTTAAACATCTCACTTATATCTAGATGTGTAAAAACACATTCAAGGCAATTAATCTAGTGAGATGTGGGTTTTTGTTCTTTAAAATGGTCTCATGCATATTTCTAGGCAATATTATTTGATTCCCATCAAATCATGCCATAGTCCTTAATTTCCTTTTAATTTATGCATGATGATTATGGCATAAATATGATTTAAGTAAAAACATATGCCAATATCATGATGTCATGACATGTGACTGATGTTTTAGCATACATGACATATAAGGATAAGTCTAAGCATGATCATGATATTTTATAGATAAAAATGAAAATGATGTCATGACATGGCAAGGCAAATAAAGCATGGCAAGTAAAATATACTAAGGTATAGAATACCTAAGTGTTAAAATCAATTTGCCATTTCTAGGGATTAAATTCATTTTGCCTTAAACCATTCATTTCCCTAGTGTGCCAAAAACCCAAAATGGCACACCAATACCTCTAAGACCTAATTGTGCCAATTTAAATCATTTTTAACTTCTCAAACCCTATTGGCACACCCTAATGTGTCAACTCACAATGGCTAGGTTAACTACCCATTCACTTAGGGTTGACACACCCTAACCCATTTAGCGTGAATCAATCACGCTCTTAGGAACCCAATATCTATTGGAGCTCCTTGGGTTAACAAGGTATTCCCTAGGGATAACTTCCCTAGATACCTTCCTAATGCCCCTTTTAGGCTTTGAAGCCATAGTCTTTTGGGTCTTTCCTAGGTCAACTCTAGAGGTGACTCCTCCATTGACCTTCTTAGTGGCTACATTTGATTTCTTTGAGGTGTTAGCCACTAAACACATACCAGGGCTAGACTTAGGGATGACTTCCCTATTAGCCTTAGTTTTCCTAGACCTAGATGTGGTTCCATAATTAAATGGAACATTATGGTAGGACATAGGTTTGTGACCCAAACCCTTCTTGCCCTTAGATGTTTCTTGTTTCCTAGGTCTTGACTTTTGTGCATTAGACCCCTTAACCGAGTTTGATATTATTGCTAGGGTCTTCTCTAATTTTTCTAGCCTTGACCTCAAGGCTTGGTTCTCCACCTCTAATTTCATCACTTTTGAATTTTCATTAGGTTTAGGAGAAATGTTCTTCTTCTTAGGCAAATGCCTAGATTTCTTGGGATTAACACCCAAATTTTCTTCAATTCTCCTAATTGACTCCCTAGGTAAAATAGATCTAGTGTTTTGAGTCCTAGGTTTGTCCTTAGAGAAACTAACATGCTTGGCACCTAAGCAATAAACCTTATTATTTCTCTTAGCATGCTTTTTAACTCTAGGAATTAAAGGTGCATTAAATAACTTTACCTTAGGGTTAGCTTTAAAAGCTCCCCCTACATGAGTTGCACCTTCTTGCCCTTTCTTCCTCCCCCTAGGGCATTGGCTTCGGTAGTGTCCATTTTGATTGCATTTGAAGCACACAATGTGCTCTTTGCTCTTGATTTTGGGAACACCGGCATCGTTTGACTTTGGGTTGACTTTTGGTGTTGATGCCTTTTCCTTAGCCAATTTTGGGCATTTACTCTTGTAGTGCCCTTTCTCCCTACACTCAAAGCATATTATGTGATTTTTATTTAAAATAATAACGCTTGAGTTACCTAGGAAGGTGGTGGAGGCCTCTTCACTTCTTCCGGAGGTAGATGCTTCGTTTTGGTCTTGCTCCGGAATAGAAACCCTTTCCTCCCCCTCAATGCTAGAGGTGGAGGTCTCCACCAAGTCATCAACATCTTCAAATGTGGGTGCTTCTTCTTCGGCATTCTCCTCTACTTGTACCGGTTGGGAATTTTCTTGGAATTTCATTATCTTATTCCATAATTCCCTTGCATCCCTATAATCACCCAACCTAGACCAAATATGGTTAGGAATCAAATCACTAAGTAATTCGATTACCTTGCGATTTGTCTCGAAGTCCTTGATTTGGTCCTCGGTCCACCTTAACTTCTCAATTTGCCTATTTCTTTCATTTCTAGGCAATTCGAAACCATTTTCTAAGATTAGCATAAAATCAAAATCAGTTTCTAGGTATACCTCAATTTTTCTTTTCCACCATAGAAAATCTCCTTCAAAGTTTGGTGGTTGAAGGTTGTAGCCGGCCATCTTGTAGTGCTCTCGCGGCGGTTAGTCCTTGAAGAGTGACCTCGGCTCTGATACCACTTGTAGGCGATCGGACGGCTGGCTAGAGGGGGGTGAATAGCCCTCTTACGATGGATGTCGTAATTCGCTCCTTCTCGTTGCGTTGCTTGTCTATGATTGTTGTTAGCGCAGCGGAATAACAATAATAATGAAACTAACAACAATACACAATCACACAACACAAGATATACGTGGTTCGAAACCGAATGGTTCCTACTCCACGGGCGAGCTCACCGAGCTCTAGTTATGCGCACGACACTAACTATAACACTCCTTCTCGACAACACGTCGGAGGTGGAGAAACCTCTCACAAGCAATTACAATGTAATATAGAAATACAAGCAAATACACAAATACAATACACAAGAAAACTTTCACCGATTGCTTTGATCGCTTTGCTTGTTTCTTGCTTTGATTGGCTCTTGAAGGACTGGAATGCAGCAACAATTCCCCTCCAATAGCTCCACAAAAACCATGGCAAAAACCTCCATCTCGAGCTCCTTTTATAACCTGCATCGAGCTGTTTTCGCGCCTAGCATTCGACTGCCCCTGTAGCCGTTGTCTCACAACGGCCAAATCCACGTCGGACAAGTTCCAACGGATCACCTACCAGTCGACTGATGACGCCCATCGATCGTGACCAATAATCGTGCCCGATCGGCTACGGGCGTCTGCGTCGCGACACTCCCATCGATCGACTATCATCCCTCGGACGGTCATTGCTGCCGACTTCGATCATTGGCGATCCATGGCGATCATTGCAAACACAAAACCCTAGCCTTACACTAGTCGAACTCTAGTCGACTTGGATCAGTCGAATTGCCACCTATGTCAGTCGACTGATGTCAGGCAAAACCTCAAACACCAAGTTGTTTGAGCATCTGACCGTCGGGTAAACCCTCAAACATCAAGTTTGAGCCTCCGACACTGAGTCTTAGCCACTTGGCCAAGTCCACCTTATCCCTCATGGAGTTCCCCACCGAAGCTCTCTTCCCTCGACCTACGTCCCTCGGATGCGCCAAGCGCACGGCTTCGCAACGCCATCCTTCGCGTCTCATGCGCTAGAAGTATGCTTCCCTTTAGGCTCACTCCATTCGCTCCCCGTCCGGCGGTCCCTCGGATGCACCAAGCGCACGGCTTCGCAATGCCATCCTTCACCGACTCAAGGACCCGAGCCTAGTGAACTTGCCAAGTTCTCAAGACTTCCCAAATGCACCAAGCGCATGGCTTCGCAATGCATTTCTCACCAAGCACCAAGCGCATGGCTTCGCAATACTTTGCATTTCCCATGCCAAGCACCAAGCGCACGACTTCGCAATGCTTTGGACTTTCCCATGCCAAGGCTTCCCCCTTGGACTTCAACACCAAGCTCCATGCTTGGATTTTCCATGTCAACCCCATGTTGGACTTTCCCATGACAATCCTATGTAATGAGTTTTGTCTATCATCAAAATTCTATCAAGGTACTGCTCGAGTCAAACTCGAGTCAACCTGAGCCGATTGCACCAATAGAAGGAAGAAGAGGTAGGAGCCGGCCACCCCTTAGGAAGAAGAAGAACACCTCTCTTATAGTTGCCGCCCACCTTAGCTTCCAAACCCTAGCCGCCCAACCTCCTAACCTTCTAGGGTTTCTTGCCGCCCAACAAAAGATAGGCAAAACCTTAATCCTCCAAGGTTTCTTGCCGCCCAACCTTTTGATTGGCAAACCCTAATCTCCCTCAAAAACCAACAACATCTTGCCGCCCACCCTAAGCCACCCTCTTATAGAGTTAGGGATAAGCCTTGGTTTAATCTCCACCATTGGTTCTAGGGATTTAATCTCAACCGTCGGATCTAGAGATTTAATCTCAACCGTCGGATCTAGAGATTTAATCTCAACCGTCGGATCTAGAGATTTAATCTCAACCATCGGTTCTAGGGATTTAATCTCAACCGTCGGTTCTAGAGATTTAATCTCAACCGTCGGTTCTAGAGATTTAATCTCAACCGTCGGTTCTAGAGATTTAATCTCAACCGTCGGATCTAGAGATTTAATCTCCACCGTCGGTTCTAGAGATTTAATCTCAACCATCGGTTCTAGAGATTTGTTTTCCATCATTGGATCTAGACTTCATGAGGATTATATTAGACTACAATAGGGACCATGAGGAGGAGTTGGTTCTTGGCCACCCGATGGATCGGAACCACACAAACTTGATCCATCAATGATGTTCCATTCCACTAGAGGATCATCATTGAATTACCTCACCAACCCCCATAAATTAATATGGGCTCCATATATTATTTGTACATCCGTCTCCTCGTGTTTAAGATATCGAATGTCTGTTAATTAATTGATTTACTGACCATCAATCAATTAACATCTAACTCCTCGAGTAGTACCACTCAACCTTATCATCATGTTGACTAAGTCAACCTGCAGGGTTTAAATGATGAACCTTATGAGCTCCTCAAGGGGACATCATCAACCTAATATATAGGACATGGTTTCCTCCTATAATCAACGACACACCATGTAAATAATATCATTTCCCAACTTACCGGGCATATTGATTTAATCCATCTAAATCTCACCCTTTGGTAAATCAAAGAAATAAATACTAAGTACATATGCCCATTATTATATCGGGATTAAGAGCATGTACAACATAATATCCGAGGTCCGATTCAATTATGTAGTCAGCAATAAATTGAATCACTTCTATGTCGGTCCTACTCAATACACCTAAGTGTACTAGTGTAACTCTATGTTCAAGACAAAACAATACCAAGCTACACTACAACCAGGCCAATGGTTTGTCCAAAACCATCTTGGTTGTGAGCCTCTACTTATATTCTACAAGGGACTGATAACATGATCTTTTGTGCCACACCAAGCACCATGTTATCTATAATGTAAAATATTAGACAATATGCACACATATAATAAATATAAAGTGCAAACAATGATCATGTGATTCTTTTTTCAAAATAAAAATGTTCATACAAAAGAGCTAGACTTTCAGTATACATTCTAATAATCTCCACTTATACTAAAAGACTATGCTGTCCTCATACTGCCATACATCTGATTCCCCTTCCCTCCACATGCCAATTAAAGCTCTCGCTAGAAGGGCCTTAGTGAAAGGGTCTACCAGGTCATCCTCTGATGCAATCTAGGCGACAACAACTTCTACCTCCTTTACGATTTCTCATATCAGGTGGTACTTGCGCTCTATGCATTTACTTACCTTATGGGCTCGTGGTTTCTTCGAGTTTGCAACTGCACCATTATTATCACAATAAATTGTGATATTTCTGGGCAAACCAGGAATCACATCCAAGTCCATCAGGAAGTTCCTAAGCCACACAGCTTCTTTGGCCGCCTCATAGGCTACCACATACTAAGCTTCCATGGTGGAGTCCGCCACGTATTTCTACTGGACTCTCCTCCATACAATGACTCCACCTCCCAAAGTAAACACAAAACTTAAGGTAGACTTACTGTTATCCCTATCATATTTGAAATTGAAATCCGTGTAATCCACAGGGAGTAATTGGTCTGCCCAGTAAACTAGCATATAATCCCTAGTCCTCAGACACTACAATATATGCTTTACCGCAGTCCAATGTCCCTGTCCTAGATTACTCTGATATCTGCTAACCATGCCCAAGACAAAGCAGATATCTGGTCTCGTACATAGCATAGCATACATGAGGCTTCCTACTGCCAAAGCATAAGGAACCACCTTCATCTCCTCTATCTCCTTTGATGATCTAGGACACATCTCATTAGATAAAGGAACTCCATGCCTGAAAGGTAGAAAACCCTTCTTGGAGTTTTGCATGCTAAAATGACCCATTATCGTGTCTATGTATGAAGCTTGGGATTAGCACACTAACCTTGATCCCAAGGATGTGTCCCACTTCTCCCAAGTCCTTTATATCAAACTGTTTGGACAACCATACCCTTACGCCCGATAACACTCTGATATTGTTGCCAATGATCAAAATGTCATCTACGTATAGTACAAGAAATCCCACTACGCTTCCGTCACATCTCTAGTATACACAAGACTCATTCGGACATTGAATAAATCCATAAGTCTGGATTTACCTCATCAAAGCGGATGTTCCAAGACCTCGAAGCTTGCTTCAATCCATAAATGGACCGATTAAGCTTACATTAAATACGCTCTTTGCCCTTAGCAATGAATCCCTATGGTTGCTTCATATAGATATTTTCCTCAAGACTTCCTTTAAGGAAAGCTGTTTTGACATCCATCTGTCAAACCTCATAATCCATATGAGCTGCTATGCATAAGAGCTCCCAGACCATACTTGAATCCATAGATTCAATCTCAGTATTCATTGCACTTTGCCAAGATGTTGTATCTATATCTTGGATTGCCTCGTCGTATGTCTAGGTTTCAGGTTCATGTTTGCCAGGGACCAAATCAGAAGATTCACCCAAGAACATGAATCTAAGAGGCTGTCTCACAACCCTCCCACTACGACGAGGTATCATCTGTGTATCCTCTGTGACACGCGGTGCAGTGATATGTGGTATATCCTCTTATACTGGTGGTACTAAAGAAGTGACTTCCCCTTTTAAACTTCTCCAGAACAATTTTACTCTTGGGCTTGTGGCTCACCACATAGTCTTCCTCTAGAAATCGGGCGTTCGTGTTAACGATCACCCTCTGATCTCTAAGACTATAAAATAATCCACCCTTCGTTCCCCTGGGATAGCCAATGAACATGCGTACTTCTGTACGAGGTTCCAACTTACTAGTATCTGCCTTCAGCATATGTGCTGGACTCCCATATCTGAATATATCTTAGACTAGGCTTTCGTCCAGTCCACAATTCTGTGGGAGTAGAAGGCAATGATTTAGATGGAACCAAGTTCAGAATGTACACCGCCGTTTCTAGAGCATATCCCCAGAACGAATCTGGCAAGTCAGAATAACTCATCATCGATCTAACTATCTCCATAAGAGTCATATTCCTTCGCTCTGCTACACTATTCTACTGGGGTGTGCCAGGTGCAGACAATTGAGATTGAATCCCAACCTCTGATAAGTAGTTCCTAAACTCTCCCAAGAGGTACTCTCCACCACGATCTGATCGTAGTGTCATCCATATCTTGAATAATTGTCTATGAAAGAGACGAAATATTCAAGACCACCTCTTGCCTGAATAGCCATAGGACCACACAAATCAGAATGAACTATTTCTAACACATGTTTGGCTCTATACCCCTTGGCCTTAAAAAGGCCTCTTGGTCATCTTACCCTCCAAGCAAGATTCGTAGGTTGGGAGATCCTCCACCACTAATGAACCCAAAGGTCCATCAGCTATCAACCTTTGAATTATGCTTAGGTTAATGTGACCAAGCCTAAGAAGCCAAAGATATGTTTGGTTGATCTTCGAAGATGAGTTATTAACTTCAATTTGCATCGTGGGAGGCTTTGTATACAAATTTCCTTTTAATGTACCTCAACAGATATTCTCCCTATTCCTTTTTATAACAACTCTGTTATTAAAAGAAATAGAATATCCATCCATAATAATTTAGAAACTGAAACTAAATTCTTTCTAAATAAAGGTACATAAAGGGAATTTTTCCAGAACCTAAGTTTTATTTTTCTGAAGAGATAAATAAAACTTCTCCCACTGCAATAGCCACCACCTTAGTGGTATTGCCCAAGTAAATGGTAATCTCTCCCTCAGCTTGTTGTCGGGTTTCCTGGAACCCCTGCAAAGTATTGCAGACATGATCAGTGACTCCCGTATCTACACTCCAGGTGCCGGTAGATAACACCGCTAATCATGTTTCAACGACTAGTCCAAAGGGTATACCTTTGTTCTGTTTTGGATTGGGATAGTCCTTCTTCCAATGTCCATCCTACTTGTAAGTGAAGTACTTGCCATTCGGCTTCTTCACTCCTCTCTGAGATCCTCCCACCACCTTTGCTCCACCTTGTTTCTTCTTCTTCTTGCCTTTCGACTTAGAAGTAGAAACCTTTTTGAGCAACAATGGCTTGAGGACACTTACTGAAGAGTGCATACTTGTACTCCTTAGCAGATAAGACAATATCTAGATTCTTTTCCAATCAACATTATTTGGGTACAGTAAGTTTATTTCCTTTAGTATCATTATAAGTGGACTGAAAGTCATTTTTGAAAATCCTAAGAATCACAATGATCAAAATATTAGATTTCAAATATTATTGATTCCTCAAAACAATAAAATTCTGAAATCAACCAACACCTCAAAACACCGAGAATATCGCATGCCACGATAGTGTGGATGTATACGAATTCTACATTTGTAAGAGGAGGCTTTACCCATTAATTTTATTATCTTGTCAACCTTACTTTTTGACAAATAAAATTAATAGTTGGTTCCTCTTTGGCCCTACAAATAAAAGCAGTGACTCCGATAGGGAGGATACTTTTTATTTGCATCTAAGTGTGCACCATTACACGATACTAAGGGAATTATCTCGGATTATGTGCCTTACCGATGTGGAAGTACACACGATCCTAAATAATTTCCTATAACCATTATTTGACCTAGTGATCCACAAACAAACTCATCCGATGGGGAGGAAGGCACTCAGAGCCGACGCGCAAGTTTGTTGCATCGTATGTCAAATTGTAATGGAGGCCGCGGGAATTAATTAAAATATCCCTCTCCCACTTAGTAAATTGAAAATGAGGAATTTTCAAGAACACACAACATGCATATCACATAGATCATTACTGTAGATTTCAAAAAATTATTGATTCCTCAAACAATAAAATTTCGAAATCAACCAACACCTCAAAACACCGAGAATATCGCATGCCACGATAGTGTGGACATATACGAATTCTACATTTGTAAGAGGAGGATTAACCCATTAATTTTATTATCTTGTCAACCTTACTTTTTGACAAATAAAATTAATAGTTGATTCCTCTTTGGCCCTACAAATAAACGCAGTGACTCCGATGGGGAGGACACTTTTTATTTGCATCTAAGTGTGAACCATTACACGATACTAAGAGAATTATCTCGGATTATGTGCCTTACCGATGTGGAAGTACACACGCTCCTAAATAATTTCCTATATCCATTATTTGACCTAGTGATCCGCAAACAAACCCATCCGTTGGGGAGAAAGGCACTCAGAGATGACACACAAGTTTGTTGCATCACATGTCAAATTGTAATGGAGGCCGCGGGAATTAATTAAAATATCCCTCTCCCACTTAGTAAATTGAAAATGAGGAATTTTCAAGCACACACAACATGCATATAAAAAAAATCAACAATAAATATTGAAAAAATAAGAATTTTTCCAACTATTATGGCATTGTTCTCCAATATGCATCCCGTCGTGTCGCCACCTCGTCCCTTCCACCTTTTCCGTGCACAAGCCACAAAAGAGATCTGAGCCGAGATATATCATTTTAATTTACATCCATCGATCCTATACTCCACGAAGGAGTGTACAAACTATCTAGATTGAAAGTAAACTAAAATGATCGGCTAAACAATGCCGTATTTATTTACAAAAATTAAATACTAATCTAGCCTCGTCAATCCCGAGGATTCAAATGATATACATACAATCACACACACATGCAATCACATACACACATATATAGCCATAATAGTTGGATCTTATGCCTGCAACCAAAAATGTTAGCCTACGCACATCCTACTATTATCCGACATACTCAATATATGATATGTGCATGAAAGTAACCGAATCCAAAACACACAAAATCGGAAACCGTGGCTCTGATACCATTTGATGGAATGGCTCCGGAGGCTCATTGGCTCCCATGTCCCCGGATTAAAATTTTCACTAATGAAAACTAATCCGGATGGGATGAGTTTCCTAAGCTCAATCAATTCGTCGTCGTGCTAACGACTTGAGCGATCGCTTGAACAAACTAGTTGTTCAAGCAACAACACTCTTCTAGTCGGTTAGCTGTGGAAGAGACGACGCACGGATCGCCGATTTTTGTGTTTATCTTCGGGGTCCATGATTATACAAAAACATACAAATGTAGACATGTATAATCAACACATACAAACATATAAATAAGAACATGAAAAGATCAATAATAAAACTTGTAGAAGTTTTATACCTCTCGATCTTCTATCGTATGTCCTAACCTCCTTGTAGACTTCGTGTGGGCGAAGATCCTCCACAAGTTGAAGCTTCCTAGATCTTCTTCAATCGAAAGAAACAAGAACTCTCCTTCCCTTCTTGCTTGAGCCAACCACCAATCCACAAAAGATTGATGCCGCCGGCCCCAAGAATGGAGAGAACAAGATGGCCAACCAAGGAACCGAACTAGGGAACAATCCCTAGCTCCTTTGTGCCACCGGCCAAGAGGAAAAGAAGAGGAGAAGAGGAAATCGGTTGAGCCACGACCAAGGTAGAAGGAAGAAGAGGTAGGAGCCGACAACCCCTTAGGAAGAAGAAGAACACCTCTCCTATAGTTGCCGCCCACCTTAGCTTCCAAACCCTAGCCGCCCAACCTCCTAACCTTCTAGGGTTTCTTGCCGCCCAACAAAAGAGAGGCAAAACCCTAATCCTCCTAGGGTTTCTTGCCGCCCAACCTTTTGATTGGCAAACCCTAATCTCCCTCAAAAACCAACAACATCTTGCCGCCCACCCTAAGCCACCCTCTTATAGAGTTAAGGATAAGCCTTGGTTTAATCTCCACCGTTGGTTCTAGGGATTTAATCTCAACCGTTGGATATAGAGATTTAATCTCAACCGTCGGATCTAGAGATTTAATCTCAACCATCGGATCTATAGATTTAATCTCAACCGTCAGTTCTAGGGATTTAATCTCAACCGTCGGTTCTAGAGATTTAATCTCAACCGTCGGATCTAGGGATTTAATCTCAACCGTCGGTTCTAGAGATTTAATCTCAACCGTCGGTTCTAGAGATTTAATCTCAACCGTCGGATCTAGAGATTTAATCTCAACCGTTGGTTCTAGAGATTTGTTTTCCATCATTGGATCTAGACTTCATGAGGATTATATTAGGCTACAATAGGGACCATGAGGAGGAGTTGGATCTTGGCCACCCGGTGGATCGGAACCACACAAACTTGATCCATCAATGATGTTCCATTCCACTAGAGGATCATCATTGAATTACCTCACCAACCCCCATAAATTAATATGGGCTCCATATATTATTTGTACATCCGTCTCCCCGTGTTTAAGATATCGAATGTCCGTTAATTAATTGATTTACTGACCATCAATCAATTAACATCTAACTCCTCGAGTAGTACCACTCAACCTTATCATCATGTTTACTAAGTCAACCTGCAGGGTTTACATAATGAACCTTATGAGCTCCTCAAGGGGACATCATCAACCTAATATATAGGACACGGTTTCCTCCTATATTCAACGGCACACCATGTAAATAATATCATTTCCCAACTTATGGGGCATATTGATTTAATCCATCTAAATCTCACCCTTTGGTAAATCAAAGAAATAAATACTAAGTACATGTGCCCGTTATTATATCGGGATTAAGAGCATGTAAAACATAATATCCGAGGTCCGATTCAATTATGTAGTCAGCAATAAATTGAATCACCTCTATGTTGGTCTTGCTCAATACACCTAAGTGTACTAGTGTAACTCTATGTTCAAGACAAAACAATACCAAGCTACACAACAACCATGCCAATGGTTTGTCCAAAACCATCTTGGTTGTGAGCCTCTACTTATATTCTACAAGGGACTGATAACATGATCTTCTGTGCCACACCAAGCACCATGTTATCTATAATGTAAAATATTAGACAATATGCACACATATAATAAATATAAAGTGCAAACAATGATCATGTGATTCTTATTTCAAAATAAAAATGTTCATACAAAAGAGCTAGGCTTTTAGTATACATTCTAACATCTTCGACAATACTCCTACGACAAAGTGCTACCGAGACAACGACGACCCAAGCTCCAATCTCCGATCTTCTTGGTCATCGGTAAAGAAGTCATTTAAGTTGTAATTCTCTCATTACTTTTGAGGTTTTTAATCATAACGAGGAGAGGGGGAGTGTCCCTCTACCTCGAAGCTTACGTGTTTTTGTATTCGATTAATTCCTACCTCCAACGAGGAGGAGTTCGTTAGTGCTTTGCCCTCCGTGCGTGGTCAAGGACCACTAGAGCCTTAGAGTAGTAGCCGTAGGGTACGAACCAACTAAAAAACCCTCATGTCTTTATTTTTATATTGTGTTTTTCCACTGTGTTTACTTGTGTCTTGAAACAAATTCGAACGAAAAATTTCTATTGCTATTCACCCCCCCCCCTATAGCGATCCGCTCGATCTAACAATTGGTATCAGAGCCGGGGGTGCTAAGATTTGGTGAAACCACCAATCTAGCTTTTCTATAGATTCTTTTTCTTTTTTTTTCTGTTTATTTCGATTTTTTTTAGATCTTTCATTTGTTGAGTTTTCTTTTCTCCTGCACTACAAATCCAAGACGCGAGTCTTGGTACATTTCGATCGTTTGTGTTGTTGTTAGGTTTTTTTGCCTTCATTCTCTTGTTTTTTGTATCAATGGCCCATCTCGAGGGTTTTAGCACCGTCCGACCTCCATTTTACAATGGAGATGACTTCCGTTATTGGAAGGGTCGGATGGAGTGCTTCCTTAAGACCCAAATCGAGATGTAGATCATAATCTAAACGGGATTCACACTTCCAACTAACGAAGTGGGTGAATCTTTGGATTATGACCAATGGACCAATGCTACAAAAAGACAAGTCGAAGCTGACGCCATGGCGACTCAAATCCTCTAATGCGGCTTGTCAAAGGAGGAGCTTAATCACGTCGACCCATTCATTAGTGCCAAAGACTTATGGACAAAGTTGGTCGAATTACACGAAGGGACCGATGAAGACAAGGTATGTAAGCGCGATCTCTTGTTCAATAGGTTATATAATCTAAAAATGCAGGAACTGTCACGCCTGCCCTTTCCTAGGGTCCGGAAGGGCGGCGCAACATGATCGTACATACATACATCGTACTACTTACAGCGGAAGACTACACATATCGTACATCTTACAGTGGAAGACTTTAGACATATTTTTTTTTCTTTTAAACATAAACATGCATCGTCCTTTCATAGATACTCCTTAACATAGAACATGCATCATTATTTCATAGACACTTCTTCTTAAAAAAAGGGCATGCATCATCAGTTCATAAGTACTTAGTTCAATTCATAAGCTAAATCATCTTAGGGAAAACATGCATAAAGAACATAACAGATCTCCTCCACCATTCCACTACCACACACACTTTGCCCCTTCTGCTGCTCCCTTTAGTTTATCCACCCTTTACCCTTATCTGCAGTACAAGGGAACATAAACTATAAGCACATAGGCTTAGTAAGATCCTGTCCTACTCACAAAACCTTACGTAAGCATAACATGACATAACATCATAACATAAGCTAAAATAACATAAATGAATCAGCATAGACATAAGCAGGCAATAACATGTAGACATACAACATCGTAAGCAAGCATATAACATGTAAACACATATATAACATAGCAATCATAACATGTAAACATATATAAACTTAACCATCATAACATGTAAACGTAACAATCATAACATGTAAACATATGCAACATAACAAACATAGCTTGTAAACGTATATGCAGGATGCTCTTTAAAAACATATATCATAGGTATTTGAACATAAATCTCAACATATTGGGCCGACATTGTACCACATCATCATCATCATAGCGCACATCCCTAAATAGACCCGAGGTAGCAAGTCTCGAACCAACTAGGTTACTAGGACCGATCTTAGTCCGTCGACCTAGGGGCCATCATCATAACATAGAAGCTCATCCTAGGCCCAATCTTAGACCATCGGCCTAGGGCATCTGGGAGCCCATCTTGTACTAGGTCCGTACTATGACCGTCGACCTAGGGGCAATCATAACATAGAAGCCCATCTTAGGCCCGATCTTAGTCCGTCGACCTAGGGCAACTTAGGAGCCCATCCCTTTGGACCTTGTTAGGGTCCTGGTACAAGCCATGCAGAAGGTAAAATACATACATGCTTCTTATCATAACATATCATATTTCATTTCATAAACATATCATATTTCATTTCATAAACATATCATATTTCATTTCATGAACATATCATATTTCACTTCATGAACATATCATATTTCATTTCATAAACATATCATATTTCACTTCATAAACATGTCATATTTCACTTCATAAACATATCGTATTTCATTTCATAAACATATAATATTTCACTTCATAAACATATCATATTTCACTTCATAAACATATCATATTTCATTTCATAAACATATCATATTTCATTTCATAAACATATCATATTTTTCATTTCATAAACATATCATATTTCATTTCATCAACCTATCATATTTCATTTCATAAACATATCATAAATATCACACACATATAAGGCATGGCATAAGGCATAAACATCATAAGCAAGTATACATGGAGTGACCTAAACTGCATGGAGCTCTATCAAAGTTTTAAACACCAAAATTAATGTATAAAGCATGGCATGGGACATGTTATCTTCTTCTAACATCAAACATGGCATGAACTCATTTCAAACCTAACCTAGAGCATGTTATCTTCATCTAGCATCATTTAACATCAAAAGTTATCATGAACTCACCTAAAACATGGCATAAAGAACACATTAGGGGTCTTGGCCGAATGGTTCAAAAGGGTTTCATGGATCAACCACTTAACCAAACTCATCTAAAAATCCCTCATCTTCATATTAATACAAGATATAGCATGGATCATCATGGTGAGCCCAAGTTATGGTCTTGGCCAAATGGTCCCTTGGGTTTTTGAGGTCAACCACTCAACCAAACTCATCTAGAAATTCCTCATCTTCATATTAATACAAGATATAGCATGGATCATCATGGTGAGCCCAAATTATGGTCTTGGCCGAATGGTCCCTTAGGTTTTTGAGGTCAACCACTTAACCAAACTCATCTAGAAATCCCTCATCTTCATATTAATACAAGATATAGCATGGATCACCATGGTGAGCCCTAGGTATGGTCTTGGCCGAATGGTCCTTTGGGTTTTTGAGGTCAACCACTCAACCAAACTCATCTAGAAATCCCTCATCTTCATATTAATACAAGATATAGCATGGATCATCATGGTGAGCCCTAGTTATGGTCTTGGCCAAAAGTTTCTTGGGGCTTTTAGGGTTAAACTCTTAACCTAATCCATCTAGCATCCTATCATCATCATATTCATACAAGGTATGGCATGGATCTTCATTGAAAACTCAAGTAAAGGTCTTGGCCGAATGGTTCATGGAGAATTTAACATAACAACTTCGATCGAAAAGCTATTTGTATGCAGGTGAGGGGATACTTACATCCTTCGCATTGCTTTTTGGTTGGAAGACAACCTAAGGGAAGCAATCCTAGCCTTCTTCTTGCTTGGATAAATTTTGGACAAATGATGAGAAGAGAGAGCTTTAGGGTTCGGTGAGGAAGAAGAAGAGAAGGAGAAGATGTCAAGTTTGCTTCCTCATGTCTCCTCATTCCCCTATTTATTCACTTGAAGTGTGTCCCTTAGCCTCCCTTACCCATAACTATCACTTCCCATACTCCCCTAATAGTACAATCCTGCTGGGCTTCTGGTTATTGGATGCATCTTTAGGGCTTGGCAATCTCTAGAGGTTTGGGGTTGAATTCCTAGGCCTTGCATCCTTTTTGGCTCATTTTCTTTTATTTTTGAAAGAGCCCACATAAAGCCCATCATAAACAACCAAAAATTCTTGTAAAATTGCTAAAAATTTTATGGGCATTAAAATCCTTCATACCTTTTAAAAGTTTCGTCCTCGAAACTTAGAACAATTCTGGGTACTTCTGTTTCATGTCCTTCTCGTGTTCCTAGGTAGCTTCTTCGTACCGTTGATTTTGCCACAGGACCTTTACTAAAGGCACCTCTTTGTTCCTTAGTCGCTTGACTTCTCGGTCGAGTATCTGGATAGGCCGACTTTCATAACTCAGGTCCTCTTGAACTTGCACTGTTTGTTGCTCGATCATTTGGTCCGCACTGGAAATGCACTTCCTAAGCATCGAAACATGGAACACGTTGTGGATAGCCGACATCTCTTGAGGCAGCTCCAGCTCGTAAGCTACCTTGCCAACTCTCTTCAATATCGGATACGATCCCACATAGCATGGACTCAGCTTACCCCTTCCTTCCGAATCTCATCACTCCCTTCATAGGGGCCACCTTGAGGAATACCAGGTCCCCGACTTCGAATTCTAACGGTCTACGCCACATATCTGCATAGCTCTTTTGCCGGCTCTGAGCAGTTTCAATTCTTTGACGGATGTTCTGGATAGCCCGGGTGGTGTCGTCAATGAAGTCTGTCTGGAGTCCCATCTCTTTATTTTCACCACCCTCGTACCAGCATATAGGAGATCTACATTTCCTCCCGTATAGAGCCTCGTAGGGTGCCATTCCGATAGTAGCTTGGTAGCTATTGTTGTAGGAGAATTCTGCCAAACATAAGTATCGACACCAGCTACCTTTGAAATCTAGGGCGCAAGCTCGTAACATATCCTCCAGTACTTGATTTACTCTTTTGGTCTGTCCATCCGTCTGAGGAAGGAAGGCGGTACTGAACACTAGCTTCGTGCCGAGTGCCTTCTGAACACACTCCCAGAAATGGGAAATAAAACGACCATCTCTGTCAGAAATGATGGTCTTAGGAATCCCATGTAATCTGATAATTTCCTTAGCATATAATTAAGCCAGTTGCTCAGTCGAATAGGTCATCTTGATTGCTAAGAAGTGGGCAGACTTCGTCAATTGGTCTACAATTACTCATATAGCATCATATCGATTTGTCGTCTTGGGGAATCCTGAGATGAAATCCATAGAAATATCTTTCTACTTCCATTCTGGAATCTGGATTGGCTGCAGTCTTCCTCTAGGTCTCTGGTGTTCTGCTTTAACCCTCTGGCAGGTCAGGCAGATACTGACATACTGAGCCACATCTCTTTCCATTCCGGACCACCAGAATTTTCTTTTCAGGTCTTGGTACATCTTGGTGGTTCCATGATGCATCGCATAAGGAGTTCCGTGAGCTTCCTCAAATATCTTCTTCCGTAACTCTAGATCATCGGGAATACACAAGCGATCCCTGAGGTAGAGTACTCCACTATCAGAGATACGAAACCCATCGTCCTTTCCTTCTAGGACCTCTTGCTTGATCCTCTCAATGCTTGGGTCACGGGCTTGTTTTTTCCAATATATCGTCGAACAGCGTCGGTGCTATCGTCATGGTCGAGAGCTGTCCAGAAATGATTTCAACCCCGTAACACATAATCTCCTTTTCTAAGGGCCAAGATAACACTGATAGAGACATCAAGGTGGCGCAGGACTTCCTGCTGAGTGCATCAGCCACCTTGTTTGCTTTTCCCGGATGGTAGAAGATCTCGCAGTCATAATCCTTGACGAGCTCAAGCCATCTGCGTTGTCTCGTGTTCAGGTCCTTCTGTGTGAAGAAATATTTCAGACTCTGGTGGTCTGTATAAATCCTACACTGAGCTCCATATAGGTAATGCCTCCATGTTTTGAGAGCAAAGACCACGTCCGCTAGCTCTAAATCGTGGGTGGGATAATTCCTTTCATGTTCCTTGAGTTTCATAGAGGCATAGGCAAACCTTTCCATTCTGCATGAGTACAACTCCGAGTCCCAACTTGGAAGCATCACTGTACATGTTGAAGCCTTCGTTACTGTCCGGAAGAGCAAGGATTGGAGCGTTGGTCAGTCTCCTTTTCAATTCTGTGAAACTCCTCTCGCAGGCATCCGTCGATTAATATTTCTTGTTCTTTCTGGTGAGGACTGTCATAGGGGCTGCAATCATAGAGAAGTTCTCTACAAACTTCCTATAGTAGCTTGCTAGCACAAGAAAGCTTCTGATCTCGCTGGCATTCTTTGGTCGGTTCCAGTTACTCACGGCTTCAATCTTTATTGGGTCTACCATCACTCCGTGCTTGGATATAACATGACCCAAAAATGATACTTGTTCGAGCCAGAACTCGCATTTGGAGAACTTTGCATACAACTACTTTTCCCGAAGAATCTGTAATACCACATTCAGGTGTTCTGCGTGCTCTTCTGGGGTTCTCGAATATATCAGTATGTCGTCGATGAAGACGATCACAAACTTGTCGAGAAATGCCAAGAATACTCGATTCATCAAATCCATGAACAGAGCAGGTGTATTCGTCACTCCGAAGGACATAACTATGAACTCGTAATGTCCGTATCTTGTCCAGAAGGCCATCTTGGTATATCATCTGATTTCACTTTTACTTGATGATAGCAAGACCTCAGGTCAATCTTAGAGAAGATGGTGGCACCCTTTAGTTGGTCGAACAGGTTATCAATCTCTGGTAAAGGGTACCGGTTCTTGATCGTCTCATTATTCAGCGCTCGGTAGTCTATGCATATTCGCATAGACCCATCTTTCTTCTTCACCAACAACACTGGAGCTCCCCATGGAGAGCGACTTGGGCGAATAAGTCCCTTGTCGAGTATCTCCTGTATCTGTCTCTGAAGTTCCTTCAATTCAGTCGATGCCATATGGTAAGGTGCTTTAGAGTTTGGGTTAGTACCAGGAATCAATTCGATCTCAAATTCAATTTCTCTATCTGGGGCTAACCCTAGTAGTTCATCGGGGAATACCTCTGGGTAGTTGCATACAACTCTGACATCTTCTAGCTTATGGTCCTCGGCTTGACTTGCATCAACTATATGCGCCAGAAACCCAGTGCATCCACTGTCTAACATCTTCCGTGCCTGTAGAGCTGATAGAAATTTATTGACTCTTCTCCTTGGCTCTCCAATAAATTCAAACATAGGTTCCGCCTCCGGCTGGAAGACCACTTTTCTTTTACGACACTCGATCGAAGCATCGTACTTGCTTAAGAAATCCATGCCCAATATAATATCATAATCCTGCATGTCGAGCACTATCAGATCACAGTAGAGTTCTCTGTCTGCGATTCTGATGGGTGCGACTCGCAGCATATGAGTGGAGGGCATTACTTCTCCCGAGGGTAGAGTGGTTAAGAACTTGTGATCCAAAGCTTGTGGTGGTATGTCTATCTTTCCAGTAAAGTGTGTAGAAACAAATGAATGTGTTGCCCCAGTATCAAATAATGCAGTAGCATGCTGACAGAAAATAAATATCTGACCTGTGACAACCGTAGAAGCGTTCTCCACATCTTCTTGGGTGAGAGAGAATACCTCGCATCCGCTATAATCGGTGGGGCTTCTAGTCTCCCTTGGTGATCGGGTACCTTCGACTGCAATCACAGTGTAACTGTGGAGGAGCACTCTTGTACTGGGCATACTGCTGAGGAGTTGCCTGAACCTGAATAGGGTAGTCCCTGACTCTATGTCCTTCCCATCCATAGGTGTAACATCTCTTTGTGCCTCGGTAGCATACTCCAGGATGTATCTTTCCGCAGGTAGCACACAGAGGGATCTTGGGCTGCTTGTTTGCTAGACCACCTTTAGGATCCTCCCATTGTTTTCTCTTGCCAGTGTGGTTCCCTTTCCAAGTACTCTGGTTCCTCTGACCTCCCGACTGGGGCTGACCCCTGCCTTCACTCAGTGCCTTCTTTTGCTGGTTAATGTTTTTCAGGTAATGCTCGGTAATCAAGGCACTACTGAACAACTCCTCTGCGGTCTGCGGTCTGCGGTCTATGAACTCCACCGGCCACATTCAGAGCTATTTTGGGTCAGAGCATCTTCAGCATGAGTCTGACCCTTTCTCTTTCCATGCTGACCAACTCTGGGCATAGGCGTGCGAGTCGGTTGAATCTCTTCACGGCTTCGCTGACTGATAGGTCACCTTGTCGGAACCTAGTGAACTCGTCGTAATGCTTGTTGGTTACCTTCATGTGGAAGAATTCTTCGAAAAATTCATACTCAAAATCCGTCCATCTCATCTGATTTACTTGTCTCTTTGATTTAACCCGTTCCCACCACATCCGAGCATCTCCCGAAAGGCAGAATGATGCACACTTAATCTTCTCGCATTCGGGCCAGTCCAGTAGCTCCACGATGCTTTCCACCGTCTTGAACCAGGCCTGGGCATCCCATGGTAGTTCACGATGCGAGAGAAATTTTGGCTTGACCTACGCCTGGATCGATCGTAAGCTTCCTGTTGAACCATCGGGCCAGGGACCGCTGGTGGGGCGGTAGGGTTTCCTTGCTGATTCATTAGGGCATTTATTACTTGCTGCTGCTCTGTGACTTGATGCTATGTTCAGTAACTACGTGTGTAAGGTCATGTGGGGGTGCTATCTCATCAGCTCTACTACTGCGTCTTCCAGACATGTTTATCTTCATATATTAAAGTAAACCTAGTATAAGTTTATCGTTCGTTTATCTATGCAAAATTAAACTGAAAGCTAGCATACGGTTATCATACATATTTTCATGCATATTTTAAGCTAAAGGCATTTCATATCATACATGAACAAAATTAGAGTAGACATAGAATTCTTACTTGGAGCGGCAGGATTTGGAGCTTGATGTGTGTGTAGTGGAAAGACAGATCTGCTCTGATACCAACCTGTCACGCTCGCCCTTTCTTAGGGTCCGGAAAGGCGACGCGACGTGATCGTACATACATACATCGTACTACTTACAGCGGAAGACTACACATATCATACTTCTTACAGCGGAAGACTTTGGACATTTTTTTTTCTTTTAAACATAAACATGCATCGTCCTTTCATAGATACTTCTTCTTAACATAGAACATGCAGCATTATTTCATAGACACTTCTTCTTAAACATAGGGCATGCATCATCAGTTCTTAAATACTTAGTTCAATTCATAAGCTAAATCATCTTAGGGAAAACATGCATAAAGAACATAACAGATCTCCTCCACCATGCCACTACCACACACACTTTGCCCCTCCTGCTGCTCCCTTTAGTTTATCCACTCTTTACCCTTATCTGCAGTCCAAGGGAACATAAACTATAAGCACATAGGCTTAGTAAGATCCTGTCCTACTCACAAAACCTTACGTAAGCATAACATGACATGACATTATAACATAAGCTAACATAACATAAATGTATCAACATAGACATAAGCAGGCAATAACATGTGGACATACAACATCGTAAGCAAGCATATAACATGTAAACACATATATAAAATAGCAATCATAACATGTAAACATATATAACATAACTATCTTAACATGTAAACATAACAATCATAACATGTAAACATATGTAACATAACAAATATAGCATGTAAACGTATATATAGGATGCTCTTTGAAAACATATATCATTAGTATTTGAACATAACTCTCAACATATTGGGTTCGGCATTGTACCACATCATCATCATCATAGCGCGCATCCCTAAATAGACCCGAGGTAGCAAGTCTCGAACCTACTAGGTTACTAGGCCCGATCTTAGTCCGTCGACCTAGGGGCCATCATCATAACATAGAAGCCCGTCCTAGGCCCGATCTTAGTCCATCGGCCTAGGGCATCTAGGAGCCCATCCCGTACTAGGTCCATACTATGACCGTCGACCTAGGGGCAATCATAACATAGAAGCCCATCCTAGGCCCGATCTTAGTCCGTCGTGTTAGTAATATATGAGAGATGTCCTAAGGCAATCGCCTTATGTATGAACCATTTATATGATAAATGAAGATTCACTATTTGAGTATACATGTTTTATGTATTTGATTGGATCTTAAACTCATTTACTGAATGTCCACGATACGATTCACAAAGATGAGAGAATTTGTGATTGGATCACAACTAGTGAGTATCTCTACATGTAATTGTGATGTATCGGAATTATCCTAGTCGATGAATTGATGGATTTGGACACCATCAATTCACCATCGAGAGACTAGCACGAGGTATACTCCTTGGTGTATCCAAGCGGTGATTCTCACCGGAGACATAGTGATGTCGGAGTTAATCGTGGATGCTAGTTATGGTAACTAGTTCATTGGAGTGACCAGCCGTAAGACTTCATATGGTTCTCTGCATATATAGATATGTCAATGAAGTTCTTACTGTGGCTTAAGTGCGATGTTCCTTTGACTTGCGGTATTCAAGTCATCTTGATCATGGAGACTTATGCTTTGACATCTTACGCAAACATCTCTAAGGAGATGTGGACCCGGGATGATTGGGTATAAGTCGAAGTGATCGAAGGTGATTGAATAGCCTATAAAGGATTCACCACTCCTTGCGAGGAGATGTATACCCATGCCCTCTCGTCGGATTGTTACTAAAGTCTTTGGCCAAAGCATTACATGTTTAGAGTAAGGTACTCTTCGATACATGTGGAGTAACTAGAATCCGTAGGACGAGGAAATAATACTTGGGCTAGGTGTGACGTAGTCAGCCTAGTGGGGACTGACACAATAGACCATGTCCTGAACCAAGTGGGTATAAGATGAGTGAAAGGAATGGGGCACGAATCATTCAAGCTACTGAAGGGTTTCAGAAATAGTTCTGGATCAACCATTGATCTTTTCGGTTAATTGGGGATCATGATGTACTACTAGGTGCCACTCATGATCGTTCTATAAATAATGGTTAATTATAGACGACCAACATAAATTGAGAACCTATTTGGTCACACACACAACGAGCGTAATCCAAAGGATTTAAAACGAGCTTGAGAATGAGATTCTCAGACCGAGAGAAACTAGGTTTGGTTGGACCAAACATAAAGCGAGCATGAAATCGTTTCAGTCGCAATGGAAGCGTGGATGGGCCAAGTCTTATGAAGACGTAATGGATGAACCAAAATGGTTTGGTTCTAATCCAATGGATGAGAATAAACCAAAGGGTTTGGTTTATTTTAAACGAATGAACCAAAAGTTGGTTCGGTTCGTTTTAACTTAAAATAAACCATCATGGTTTGGTTTATTTTAACTTATCTTAATGGAGCGGGTTAACGGGCCTAATGGTTATGATCCAATAACCATTAAGAGAATTAGTTCTCTATAAAAGAGGGCTTAATGGATAATTAAGCCCTAATCCAAAAACCCTAGTTGGAGTTGCCGCCCAACCTAGGTGTGCCGCCCAAGCTCCTTGGCCGCCCAGCCCCTTGTGCCGGCGTCCAGCTCCTTGCCGGCGACCAAGCTTCAGCCGGTGATACTCCGGCGACCCTCCGGTGATCTTCCTAGGCCTCGGTGAAAAGGTGAGCACTTGGCTTCCTTGTTTTGGCCGGCGCCTACTCCTCCACCAAGCTGTCCAGTTTTCTGGACAGCTTCTTCTCCTCTCATCGGAGCGTCGTTTGGACGACGGTTAGAGCTCCGACAGTGGATAACTTACCGGGGATTCGATCTCTGGTAATCCTCTGAGGTGGAGGACGAAGGATTCGTCAATCGGTTGACGAATACCTCTCCGGAGAAGCGAGTTTTGAGGACTCGTTTTGGATCCGAATTTGGATTTGGATCGTGATCATCTCTCGATCACGTCATCTTCAACACGAGGCTAGTAACCCGTACGAAGACGAAGCTCGTGACATAGCGAAGTCATCCCGAGAAACTCGGCGTGGATACGGATAGAGACGATTCTAGCGAGGATCGTTCCGGTTGATGCCGTTCCCGCTACACGTCATACGAAAGGTATAACGTAGATAAATTTCCTTTTATTGCAAATTTAAATTTACGGTTATGTCTACACTTATTATAATATGCATGCGTGTGTTGTATGTGTTGTAATAAATAGGAGTATTTATTATTTTTATTGCTTCCGTTGTGTTCATGTTTACGAAACATGATCGAACACACACACGCCGCGGTGCCGGAAACCCAACAGTGGTATCAGAGCCAGGTTGTGTTTCGACATAATCGTAAAAATAGTTTTGCGATAGTCATAATGTATTTCTGGAAATTTTCTAATTTTGGAAATTTAGAAGTATTTATGGAAATTTTTCAATTTTGGAAAGTCTAGAAGTATTTATGGAAATCTTCCACTTTTGGAAAGTTGGAAGTATTTATGGAAATTGATATTTTCATAAATAAAATATTTGATTAGATTCTGGAAATTTGTTTCCTAATTTAATCATGATTTGATTTGGGAAATCAAATCTTAAAATATTTTTATTTCCATAAGTAGTTTTAATGATTTAGGAAATTGGTTTCCTAAATAGATTTTCCTTAATCAAATAATTCCATGAATAAAATATGTGATTAGATTTGGAAATTTGTTTCTTAATTTAATTATGATTTGATTTGGAGAATAAAATCTTAATCATATTTTATTTCCATAAATAGTTATGACATATAAGGAAATATATACATGACATAATTGTATGCCATGTAATTGCATTTGATGCATAACATTATGCCATGCGTGTCATGACATGTAGATGTATGCCATGTATGCCATGCCATGTAGATAATAGTTATTTGCATGCAAAGAGGATGAGACATAAAAACCCTTAAACAATATTAAAGCCTACACCTTCCATTAATATGGTTAGAACCAGAGTTCCATTTCTTGTTTGGGTTGTTGGACTCTCTCCAAGCCCGGCTCGAACCCAAACATGTTCAAACCATGGAATAGTTTAATACTAATATGGTAAGAGTCAGAGGTCAATCGTTACCTTTGGTTGTTGGACTCTCTCCAAGCTGGGCTAATTGGTTGAATGCGCTCTAACCATATTAAAACTATTTCCCGATTAATGGGTTGGCTTTAACCTGGAGCATCGGCTTGTTGGACTCTCTCCAAGGTCGATGTAAAGGGAGGTGAAGTTGGGTGCTATGCATATGATGCATACTTGTTAATGTGTTAACAACCCGATGTATGTGTGAACATTCAATTAGTTGATAGCACATTGTGATAGTTGCATATACGTGATATGCAATCGGTATAGTTGATACCTACTGTCGTAGTTATGAATGGCTTGTTGGACTCTCTCCAAGGTTGTTCATAACTATGATGGATATCAGCCCATTCGGAGATGGACCTACGATCTCCCGAAGTGATTTTGGGGTTTTTGAAATTCGAAAAATGAATGGGATTTATAAATGTATATTGATGCATTTTAAAATCATTTTCTCATATATGCTCATTTTGTATTTCTAAGATTGATCATGATGTGTTTGAATTTGCGTTCCATTTTGGATTCAAATAAATTGACTGGGCCGAACTTCTTGGACTAGCTTAGAAACTTGAGAATTGTTCTCAAGGTGGAAAAACTTGCGTATGTCCTCGAAGCGCCTCTTCCCGCCCATCCTAGTGACAATGCAACTCTGGACCAATTGTTGGCCTATCAGAAACATGTGAGTGATTCTGAACAAATGAGTTGCATCATGCTAGCCATAATGGAACCCAAGCTACGAAAACAGCATGAGCATATGGATGCTCATATCGTAGTCCTTCATCTTTATGAGTTGGTTGATAAGCAAGTGAGATTCGAAAGGTTCGAAGTCTTCAAGCTCCTCTTCACCTCTGAGATGTAAGAAGGTTCATCTGTGGTACTGCTCAACATGCTGAAGACTGTGGAACCTTCTGAGAAGCATGAGCAGGGGACGGTGTTGCTAGTTGATTCCTCGAAGAAAGGTTCTAAGAGGAAGTCAAAGGAACAGCAGAAGGGAAAGAAGAGAAGGGCTAAGAAGGTAGAACTAGCACAAAAGGAAACTTGCCATCATTATGGCAAGGAGAGCCATTTGCGAAGAAAGTGCAAGATTTATCTTGAGTCCGTGAAGAAGGATAAGGCATCGGATGCCCCATCTTCTTCAGAAATCTTCTTTATTGATTGTCATTCTATTTCCTCAGACACTTGGGTATTTGATACCGAGTGTGGCTCACATATATGTAATGACATACATGGGCTAAGGAATAGAAGAAGACTCGTCAAGGGGAGAGTCAAATTTACGTGTTGGGAATGGAGCAACGGTTGCTGCACTCGCCATCGGAACGTATTTGTTGAAACTCCCTGTAGGACTTGTCTTAGAACTGGACAATTGCTTTTATGTTCCTTCGTTGATAAAGAATATCATTTCTATTTCTTGTTTAAATAGAAATGAGTACCATTTGACTTTTAGTAACAATTGTTGTTACATAACTTTGAATGGAGTTCTTTATGGGACTGGAACTTTAAGCAATGGTGTTTATACGTTGGACGTATCCAGTGATATTTTCAATATCGAAGCGAGCAACACGCGTGCTCGAAAGGATAATCAAATAGACTCCTATATGTGGCATTGTCGTCTTGGCCATGTAAGCAAGAAATGCATGTCCGAATTACACATATGTGGAATTCTGGAATCGTTTGAATTGGATTCATACGATACATGCGTATCATGCTTAAAAGGCAAGATGACTAAGTTACCTTTTACTGGAAAAGGTGAATGAGTGGGAGAGTTACTAGGTCTAATACATACTGATGTATGTGGACCTATGTCAACTCAAGCTTTAGGAGGCTATAGCTACTTCATTACCTTCACCGATGATCACTCACGGTTTTGGGTATGTGTTCTTGATGAAACACAAGTCTGAAGCCTTTGAAAGGTTCGAAGAATTCAGAAATGAAGTAGAGAAACAACATGACAAGAGTATTAAAATACTTCGATCGGATTGAGGTGGTGAATACTTAAGTCAAGAGTTTCTTGATTATCTAAGAGACAATGGCATATTGTCTCAATGGACTCCGCCCTATACACCACAACATAATGGTGTATCTGAGAGGCGTAACCGAACCTTGTTGGACATGGTCAGGTCAATGATGAATCATGCAACTCTTCCCAAGTCCTTTTGGGGCTATGCACTTCAGACAGCTGTTTACTTGTTAAACAGAATGCCTACCAAGGTAGTCTCAATTACTCCATATGAGATATGAAATAGTAAGAAACCTCAAGTATCTTACTTGAAGATATGGGGTTGTCCTGCTTATGTGAAGCGGACTGTATCAGACAAATTGGATGCTAAGTCTGATAAATGTCTATTTGTTGGATACCCTAAGGAAACAAGGGGTTACCAATTCTATCATCCTGTGGAACAAAAGGTGTTTGTTTCAAGGCATGTTGTGTTTCTAGAGAAAGAGTTTCTCTTGCAAGAAAATAGTGGGAGTGTCGTCGAGCTTGAGGAGGCTCGAGAGACTCAAATAGACATTAATGAGATACCTGGTGAAGCACAACAGCCGACAACTCATAGTGATGAGCAATCGGACCTTATTGTAACACCACATCTTCGTAGATGCAGAACACGCAATATTCCCGAGAGATATGGATTTCTCGTAAGTGAATCGAACGACGTGTTACTCATTGATGATGAGGAGCCTACCAGTTATGAAGAAGTGCTGACAAGTTCAGAAAGGGATAAGTGGCTTGGTGCCATGAAGTCGGAAATGGATTCCATGTATGAAAATCAAGTTTGGAACATGGTTGACCCACCTGAAGGGATAAAGCCTATAGGGTGCAAGTGGGTTTTCAAGAAGAAAACCGACATGGATGGTAATGTGATTACCTATAAGGCTAGATTGGTGGTGAAAGGATATCGTCAAAAACAAGGTGTTGATTATGACGAAACCTATTCGCCTGTAGCTATGCTTAAATCCATTCGGATGCTCCTGGCCATAGCGACTCATTATGATTATGAGATATGGCAGATGGATGTGAAAACAGCTTTCCTTAATGGAAACCTGCTCAAGGACGTGTATATGATACAGCCTGAGGGTTTCGCATCGATTGATAAAACCAAGGTATGCAAATTGCGATGATCCATATATGGATTGAAGCAAGCATCCAGGAGTTGGAATATCCGTTTTGATGAGACAATCAAAAGGTTTGATTTCTCACAAAATCCAGACGAACCTTGTGTGTACAAGAAGGTTAGTTGGAGTGCAGTCATATTCCTAGTATTGTATGTCGATGACATACTACTTATAGGAAACGATGTTTCAATCTTACAGTCAGTGAAGGTTTGGTTATCCAAGACATTCTCCATGAAAGACCTGGGAGAAGCAACCTACATCCTCGGGATTAAGATCTATAGAGATAGATCGAAACGATTGCTTGGTCTTTCGCAGTCTACATATATAGACCGAAAAGCAAAGAGGTTTAGCATGTCGGAATCCAAAAAAGGTTTCCTACCCATCAGGCATGGGGTACACCTTTCAAAGTCTATGTGTCCGCGCACAGAAGACGAGAGGATTTGCATGAGTAAGATTCCCTATGCATCCGCAATAGGATCTATCATGTATGCTATGTTATGTACGAGGCCCGATGTATCGTATGCTCTGAGTGTCACGAGCAGATACCTGTCCGATCCAGGAATGGATCATTGGGCGGCTATTAAGACGATCCTTAAGTACTTGAGAAGAACTAAGGATGTGTTCCTAATATATGGAGAAGGGGACATGGTGATACGCGGGTATACGAATGCCAGCTTCCAGACAGACAAGGATGATTCGAGTCTCGATGCGGATCGTGTTCACCTTGAATGGGGCGCGTGATTTGGAAAAGATCCAAACAAGAGATGGCGGATTTTACCGCGAGGCGAGAATACATTGCAGCCGAAAGGCGGTTTGGATCAAAAGTTCGTTCATGAACTTGGTGTGATTCCGACCATTGTTGAAGCAATACCGGTCTCGCGACAACAATGGAGCAATTGCCTGACGAAGAGCCAAGGTCTCATCGTGATCAAACATGAGCTTCGCTATCATCTTATCGAGAGAGATCATCGGTAGGAACGAAATACAAATCGAGAAATTCCGAAAAAAGGAACTTAGCGAATCCTTTGACTAAGGCATTACCTCAAAGTAAGTTTGAGGGTCATGTTCGAGCTTATGGTATTGGATACCGTAGCGATTGGCATTAGGCCAAGTGGGAGTCTGTTAGTAATATATGAGAGATGTCCTAAGGCAATCGCCTTATGTATGAACCATTTATATGATAAATGAAGATTCACTATTTGAGTATACATGTTTTATGTATTTGATTGGATCTTAAACTCATTTATCGAATGTCCACGATACGATTCACAAAGATGAGAGAATTTGTGATTGGATCACAACTAGTGAGTATCTCTACATGTGTAATTGTGATGTATCGGAATTATCCCTAGTCGATGAATTGATGGATTTGGACACCATCAATTCTGTCGAGACTAGCACGAGGTATACTCCTTGGTGTATCCAAGCAGCTGATTCTCACTGGCTGGAGACATAGTGATGTCCGGAGTTAATCGTGGATGCTAGTTATGTTAACTAGTTCATTGGAGTGACCAGCCGTAAGACTTCATATGGTTCTCTGCATATATAGATATGTCAATGAAGTTCTTACCGTGGCTTAAGTGCGATGTTCCTTTGACTTGCGGTATTCAAGTCATCTTGATCATGGAGACTTATGCTTTGACATCTTAAGCAAACATCTCTAAGGAGATGTGGACCCGGGATGATTGGGTATAAGTCGAAGTGATTGAAGGTGTTTGAATAGCCTATAAAGGATTCACCACTCCTTGCGAGGAGATGTATACCCATGGCCTCTCGTCGGATTGTTACTAAAGTCTTTGGCCAAAGCATTACATGTTTAGAGTAAGGTACTCTTCGATACATGGAGTAAATTCAGAACTGTGAGACGCAGGAAAATGATACTTGGGCTAGGTGTGACGTTGTCAGCCTAGTGGGGACTATCACAATAGACCATGTCCTGAACCAAGTGGGTATAAGATGAGTGAAGGGAATGGGGCACGTATTCATTCGAGCCATCAAGGGTTTCGTAAATAGTTCGATCAACCGTTGATCTTTTCGGTTAATTGGGGATCATGATGTACTACTAGGTGCCACTCATGATCGTTCTATAATTAATGGTTAATTATAGACGGCCAACATAAACCGAGAACCTATTTGGTCACACGCACAACGAGCGTAATCCAAAGTATTTAAAACGAGCTTGAGAATGAGATTCTCAGACCGAGAGAAACTAGGTTTGGTTGGACCAAACATAAAGCGAGCATGAAATCGTTTCAGTCGCAATGAAAGCGTGGATGGGCCAAGTCTTATGAAGACGTAATGGATGAACCAAAATGGTTTGGTTCTAATCCAATGGATGAGAATAAACCAAAGGGTTTGGTTTATTTTAAACGAATGAACCAAAAGTTGGTTAGGTTCGTTTTAACTTAAAATAAACCATCATGGTTTGGTTTATTTTAACTTATCTTAATGGAGCAGGTTAACGGGCCTAATGGTTATGATCCAATAACCATTAACAGAATTAGTTCTCTATAAAAGAGGGCTTAATGGATAATTAATCCCTAATCCAAATTAACCTAGGTGTGTGCCGCCTAGCTCCTTGGCGCCTGCCCCTTGTGCGCGCCGGCTCTGCCCTTGCGACCAAGCTTCAGCCGGTGATCCTCCGGCGACCCTCCGGTGATCTTCGTAGGCCTCGGTGAAAAGGTGAGCACTTGGCTTCCTTGTTTTGGCCGGCGCCTACTCCTCCACCAAGCTGTCCAGTTTTCTGGACAGCTTCTTCTCCTCTCGTCGGAGCGTCGTTTGGACGACGGTTAGAGCTCCGACAGCGGATAACTTACCGGGGATTCGATCTCCGGTAATCCTCTGAGGTGGAGGACGAAGGATTCGTCAATCGGTTGACGAATACCTCTCCGGAGAAGCGAGTTTTGAGGACTCGTTTTGGATCCGAATTTGGATTTGGATCGTGATCATCTCTCGATCACGTCGTCTTCAACACGAGGCTAGTAACCCGTACGAAGACGAAGCTCGTGGCTTAGCGAAGTCATCCCGAGGAACTCGGCGTGGATACGGATAGAGACGATTCTAGCGAGGATCATTCCGGTTGATGCCGTTCCCGCTACACGTCATACGAAAGGTATAACGTAGATAAATTTCCTTTTATTGCAAATTTAAATTTACGGTTATGTCTACACTTGTTGTAATATGCATGCATGTGTTGTGTGTGTTATAATAAATAGGAGTATTTATTATTTTTATTGCTTTCGCTGTGTTCATGTTTACGAAACATGATCGAACACACACACGCCACGGTGCCGGAAACCCAACACGTCGGCCTAGGGCAACTTAGGAGCCCATCCCTTTGGACCTTGTTAGGGTCCTGGTACAAGCCATGCAGAAGGTAAAATACATAAATGCTTCTTATCATAACATATCATATTTCATTTCATAAACATATCATATTTCATTTAATAAACATATCATATTTCACTTCATGAACATATCATATTTCATTTCATAAACATATCATATTTCACTTCATAAACATGTCATATTTCACTTCATAAACATATCATATTTTATTTCATAAACATATCATATTTCACTTCATAAACATATCATATTTCACTTCATAAACATATCATATTTCATTTCATAAACATATCATATTTCATTTCATAAACATATCATATTTCATTTCATCATCCTATCATATTTCATTTCATAAACATATCATAAATATCACACACATATAGTGCATGGCATAAGACACAAACATCATGAGCAAGTATACATGGAGTGACCTAAACTGCATGGAGCTCTATCAAAGTTTTAAACACTAAACAACTTATATATATGTATGGTCTAACTAACCACTGTTGGATCGATGCGGTTCGCTAGAGGGGGGGGTGAATAGCGAAAAACCTTTTCTTTTTCTTTCGTTCGTTAAAACTCGAGAGATAATTAATTAATTGCAGCGGAAATGTAAAGTAAATAAAGACAATGAAGTTTTACTTGGTTCGTAGCCTTCGGCTACTACTCCAAGGCCCTAGTGGTCCTTGACCACGTACGGAGGGCAAAAGCACTAAAGGAACTCCTCCTCGTTAGAGGTAGGAGTTAATCGATACAAGAAGGAACCACAAAAACTTGAGATAGAGGGACACTCCCCCTCTCCTCGTATACGATAAAAGCTCCGGAAATGTAAATGACAAACAGATAACAAAAACAACTAATACCGATGTACAAAAATAATAAGGAAAGTTAAACCTAGACGTCGGAATGGAAGGACTTCATTGTCGGAGAGTTGCAGCGTAACGGAGGCTTTTGAGCACTTAGAAAATTATTTGAAACCCTAGGTTTGGCCCTCCTTTTATAGCCTTTGAGCCCCTTTTCGAGAGGAACCCTAGCCAATCAAATTTGAGCACATCTTCCCTTGAAATTTGGTGATAATCTTGACTGACCGATCATTGACCATCACGATCGATGGCCATCATCACCGATCGATGGCAAGATCACGAGTGTCGACTCGGCAATGCGATCGCTTTGATGGCGCCGAGTCCTCCAAGCCGGGCAATGATCGATGCTAGCTGCAGGGCAAAGTTAGCTCAAAGAAAACATTATTTTGACGGCCTCCGACTATCCGATCTCGACCTAGACAATCTATGGGATGTCTTTGGTCGAATCTACGCTTAAGATCATCCCCGTAAAGAGGATACGACCTCACTTACGCTCGCACACACGAGCTTACCTCGATACTTACGTGTCGCTTTTGCTTCCGGCCTTCCACTCGATTCCTTTGGCTCCCTCCGAAGTAACTCGAGTATCGCTCGACCACCGCGACTTCCTCCGGGTGTCGCTAGCCTTCAGCTCCAGCATTGAGACTTTTCTGCACACTTGATTTAGCTCGTGAGATAACAATATAAGCTTAACTTTGTATCGTTTGCTATAATCAAAACTTAGGTTTGACTTAGGTGCCCACTGCACCAACAATCTCCCCCTTTTTGATTTATGGCAAACCCACATACAAAGTTAAGACAAAAATAAGTATGAGATTATGCATGAATTAGTAGGAGTATATAAAAATCCTTTTTCAAGTGCTCCCACTTGAGGAATCCTCCCCCTTGACCGAGGGTGAGTACTTGAGAAAGGGTTTTAACTCTCCCCCTAGATATTTGCTACTAAGAAAAAGAATTAAGTAACCGAAATTACTTAATGTTGGCCATAGTGTTTAAAATAAGTTTTAAGTTAAGAAACCAAATGATTTCTTAACCCTGGCCTTTTGGTTAAATAAGTTTTCAAAACTTAACGTTAACTTTTGGTTTAATTATGAAGTAAGAGTTAAGTTATCAAAAAAAATTAAATTTTGACTCCTTAACTTTTATCCTTTTTCTCCTTTTTCTCCCCCTTTTGCCGTATATCGAAAAGAGTAAGGGGTGTGTGGAAAACAAGACAAATGTTAAATTTAAAGTCCAAGCATGTTCCACATTTTTATTTTTATTATTATTTTTTTAAAAATAATATACTGAAAATAAGTTCATCTATAAAATGTTCAACTCATATTTGGCTTGATTGATATGAAGGATCAACCAGTCCTGGTCAGAGTCGGTTAGTATGTATGATTATACTCCGTGGTTCATAGCGATGCACTAGCTCTACATCTGGAACCAAGAGTAAGGTCCTAACATCTCACGCCCATCTACGTGGCTAAGTACACAAACACATTAGTCCTATGTGTTGTGAGATGTATTGGCTCCTTAAATCTATAGGTGCATGATATCTAAGGTATGTCCTATACTAGTTCAATAACAAAAATGAAAGTTAAGAAATAGTAGTAAGAAAATATAATTTGCATGTACCTATTCAATTACGCACATGCCCAATTTTCGTCTTAGTAGACTAAATTCGGCTTCGGGTAGGGGTTTAGTAAATAGATCTGCAAAGTTAGACTTCGATTCGACGTATTCGAGGTGTATGGCTCCGTTGGCCACATGTTCTCGAATGAAATGGTGTTTGACCTCTATATGTTTGGTCCTAGAGTGACATATCGGATTCTTTGTAAGATTAATTGAACTAATGTTATCTACGTGAAGTTTAGTATTTGTAAAGTCTAACTTAAAGTCGCGGAGAGTGTGCTTCATCCAAAGAAGTTGAGTGACACACTCACCCATCGCGATGTATTCGGCTTCGGTGGTAGATAAGGCAACACAATGTTGCTTCCTACTGCACCAACTCACTAGACTCGAGCTGAGTAGTTGACAACAACCACTCGTGCTCTTTCTGTAGCGCCCGCCCTTATCTGCTCTCAGGGCGGCGCTACTTGGGTCTATATATTTTTTTTTATTAGCATACTACATATGGAACCGTTCAAAGTCTACATGCTTGAACAGGTTATCATAACTGAAATCTTCTTTGGCACATGCATCACCTATCTTATTCATCATTAGCATGACCACATATCTTATCTTATTTCATAACATGCATAGCGAAAGGATTCGTTCATGAGTTCTAACATGTCGAACCTCTTAAATTAAGGGATACTCATTAAACACAAGTCTTATAAGCGGAAGCAATGTCTTAAATTGTTCTTAGAGCATATAAATATAAGCAGATAGTGTAGGGTCTTCTTTCACCATGCCACTATCACACACGCACATGGCCCCTCCTGCCACTCCCTCTAGTGCAGACTTCCTTTATCTGCAGTATATGGACAACATAAACTATAAGCATATAGCTTAGTAAGATCCTTGCCTACTCACAAAAACCACGATTTCATCAAACTATTAGAACATGAGCATGGCATAGAAAATGACCTAAGCATTTCATAGCAACACTAATCAACAACATATCCAGTAATAGTACAAAAGAACTAAGCATTGCATAGAATTGTTCATAAGCGTGTTAAGCATAATTAATCTAAGCAGGCATACTTTGAACATGAGCGTTATAATCATAAACTAAGCGTGCATGAAAGAACGTAATCATAAGCATTTGGTTAACTTGAACATAAATATTTGTAATAACATAAACCCTAATCATGCAGAAGGAACATAGTCGCAAGTATTCTTAACCTTACCCTTAACCTTCACCACATCATAAATTCTAAACTAGCATAAAGTACATAGTCACCACATACTTAGACTTAACTCTAAACATCATAACTTCATAACATCTAGCATGCATAAAGAACCTAGTTCGTAAGCATTCAGAGCATTTAACATAAGCATACACAATATCATAGAAGTCTTTTCTTTTCAAACATACACTTATAATTAATTCAATATCATCGTAACTTCATAACATCTAGCATGCATAAAGAACCTAGTTCGTAAGCATTCAGAGCATTTAACATAGGCATACACAGTATCATAAAAGTCTTTTCTTTTCAAAACATATACTTATAAATACTTCAATATCATCATAACTTCATAACATCTAGCATGCATAAAGAACCTAGTTCGTAAGCATTCAGAGCATTTAACATAGGCATACACAGTATCATAAAAGTCTTTTCTTTTCAAAACATATACTTATAAATACTTCAATATCATCATAACTTGTTTGGGGGGCCCCAGGTTAAGTACCACATAATGTGCGTTCCCTAATAGGCTGGGGTAGCGAGCCACCAGTCCTATTAGAGCAAGACCTCTTACGTCTTACCAGGGCAAGACCTCTTACGTCTTCTTGTGTCCCTATGGATTTGATTAACGACCACCTGACGGGTCGGGTACTTAACCTCTTGCAAAGTAAAATACTTAATTCTTTTCTTTTCTGGACATAATATAAAGAATGCTCTTGATCCCCATCATAAGAAGGGAAGCATCTTGATCTTATCTTGACATAAGGAGAGCTCTTGATCCCTACTTGAAAGGGAAGCATCTCCATCTTATCTTATCATAAGGAGAGCTCTTGATCCCTACTTGAAAGGGAAGCATCTCCATCTTATTTTATCATAAGGAGAGCTCTTGATCCCTACTTGAAAGGGAAGCATCTCCATCTTATTTTATCATAAGGAGAGCTCTTGATCCCTACTTGAAAGCATCTCCATCTTAGTCATTTTATAAGGACACATGCATTCATAACATAAGAGTACCCTAAAGGGGTCCTAAAGCATAAACGGGTTCATCACATAAGCATGTTTCATGACATATTGCATCGTAAACATGAAGCATATTTCCTAAGCATATTCATGACATATTAAATCACAAAACATATTCTTCACCTAGGTATATTTCATGGCACAATACTCCATAACTTGAAGCACATTCCCGAAGCATATACATGGCATATTACTTCACACAACATGTTCATCATGGCATATTACATCATAACAGGAAGTATATCTCCTAAGCTTATTCATGGCATATTAAATCGTAAAACATGCTCATCACATAGCCTAATTTCATGTTGCATTGAATCATAACATATTCATCACCCAAGCAAAGTTCATGTCATATTAAAACTATACACATAGCACAATTACATATAGGGTGTTTTCATGAAACCCTAACCCCAAAACCATGGGTTGGCGAAACTTGTAAGGGGCTCAAGCTTAGGTTTGGTCCCCAAAAATTCATCCATAAAGCATTATAACCTAGCTTAGCATCATGAGGATATTTTCATGCAACCCTAACCCTAATTACCTAGGGTGGCAAACCTACAAGGGGCTCAACTAGGGTTCTTGCCACCTAATATTCATTCATGAGCATTATCATCTAGCATAGCATCATTAGGGATATTTCCATACAACCCTAACCCTAATTACCTAGGGGGGCTGAAACCTACAAGGGGCTCCACTAGGGTTCTTGCCACCTAATATTTCTGCCTGAGCCTTATCCTCTAGCATCGCATCATTAGGGATATTTTCATGCAACCCTAACCCTAATTACCTAGGGTGGCGAAACCTACAAGGGCCTCATCTTGGATGGTGGATACCCAAGGGTCTTACTTGAAACATACCAACCAAGAATATCACTTTAGGATCAAGTTCATGCAACCCTAACCCTAAAATCTTGGGGTGGCAACCATATAGGGTCATCACCTTTGCACTTTGGTCTCCTAAAGGTATCTACTTGAAACATATCACCCATAAAAACCTCCCTTAGTAGCATTTTCATGAATCCTAGCCCACCAACTTAGTTCAAACTTATAAGGCTACAATTTCATATTTCTTTCAAGCAACCAACCCTATCAAACTAATATACTGCAGGTGAGGGGAAAACTTACTTCCTTCGCTTTGCTTGGGGAGATGACCTAATGGAGGTCACCTAGCTCTCTCCTAGCTTGCAAGGAGCTCTCGGCCAAAGGAGGAAGAAGAGCTTGGGGTTTCGGTGAGAATGAAGAGAAGAGGAAGAAGGAAGGAAGAAGTGGCCAAGTGGAACTTCTCTCTTCTTTATAAAGGGGAGGAAGAGAAGTTTCTCTTCTCCTTGTCAAGCCTCTTCATTTACCCTCCTCCCATTTATCTATAGGTTCCCCCTTTCCTCTAATGATATGATTCTATTGGGCTTATGGTTAGTGGGTGCATCTATAAGGCTTGGCTATCTCTAGAGGTGGGGGGTTCAATTCCTAGGCTTTGCATCTCTTTTTGGCTTATTTTCTTTTATTTCTCCAAAAAGGCCTACATAAAGCCCATCCTCATAAAGCCAAAAATTCTCGTGAAATTGCTAGAATTTCACGGGCGTTACACTTTCTGTCGAGTTTACTACCGGCATAATCCGAATCGGAGTAGCCGATTAGTTCGAACTCGGTAGATCTAGGATACCAAATACCGACATTAAGTGTACCCTTTAGATATCTAAGGATACACTTAACTAGGGTTAGGTGAGACTCCTTAGCACAGGTTTAAAACCTGGCGCACATACTTACTGCGAATAGGATGTCAGGTCGACTCGCAGTTAAGTATAGAAGACTTCCTATTGCGCTCCTATAGTACTTTAAGTCAATGGACTTACTTTCTAGGTCTTCTCCTATGTTAACATTTTTCGCCATTGGGGTGTTTATTACCTTAGCGTCTTGCATTCCAAATCTTTTAATTAACTCCTTAGTGTATTTTTGTTGATATAGGTATATACCATCCTTAGTTTGTTTAATTTGTAGACCTAAAAATAAACTTAACTCGCCTACCAAGTTCATTTCGAACTCACTTTCCATGAGCGAAACGAACTCGTTTAGTAAGGCTGAGTTAGAGGTTCCAAAAATTATATCGTCTACGTAAATTTGAGCTATGAATATTTCTTTACCTAAGGTTTTCTGAGAGAGTTGGGTCAACTAAGCCTTGGTTAAACCCTTTTGACTTAAGATGGATTGAAAGTCTCTCGTACCAAGCTAGAGGAGCTTGTTTAAGTCCATAGAGAGCTTTCTTAAGTTTTAGAACATGGTCGGGTTTATCTAGATTTTTGAATCCGGGGTTGGCTAACATAAACTTCTTCTTTAATGTATCCATTTAGGAATGCCGACTTAACATCCATTTGAAACAGCTTAAATCCTCGATGTGCAGCATAAGCTAGCAACATTCGAATGGATTCGAGTCTAGCTACTGGGGCATAGGTTTCGTCGTAATCTAAGCCTTCGACTTGGCTAAACCCTTTGGCGACTAACCTAGCCTTGTTTCTAACTACTTCACCTTTATCATCAAGCTTATTTCGAAACACCCACCTTGTTCCAATTATCGTTTTGTCTTTAGGTGGTGGTACTAATTCCCACACTTCATTCCTAGTAAATTGGGCTAGCTCTTCTTGCATTGCAATAATCCAATCGGGATCAAGAAGAGCTTGTTCAATTGATTTGGGTTCTATCTTTGAAATTAAGGAAATTTGACTAAGGTTCCTATAGGATGCTCTAGTTCGAACTCCTAGATTAGGATCTCCTATCACTTGATCGATAG
This sequence comes from Wurfbainia villosa, assembly GCA_025175895.1. Taxonomy (NCBI): domain Eukaryota; kingdom Viridiplantae; phylum Streptophyta; class Magnoliopsida; order Zingiberales; family Zingiberaceae; genus Wurfbainia; species Wurfbainia villosa. The sequence goes on from CM045995.1 coordinate 35,159,184, forward strand.
GGTGGTTAGTCTGAATCCTAGATTGGGTTGGGTTTGTGTCACCTAATGCTTGATCAATGGGGTGACTTGGTTGAACACTAGTTTGGTTGGAGTCATCTATCACTTGATCAATAGAGTGACTAGGTTGACCTAGGTTAGGATTAACACTAGACCTGATCTCCGGATCAGAGTTAGGTTTAGTATGAATCGGCTCGCTAATTGGGGTTGCCGGGGGTTTTGTAGGTTCATGTCCTTCATCAAATACTACATTGATAGTCTCCTCAACTCTAAGGGTGTCGTGGTTATATACTCTATAAGCTCTACTTGTAGTTGAGTATCCTAGAAAGATTCCGGTCGTGGTTTTGGATGTAAATTTCCCTAGGTAATCCTTAGTATTTAGGATATGTACCTTACACCCAAATACCCTAAAGTACTTGATGTTAGGTATTTTATCATGATAAATCTCGTACGAGGTCTTAAGGTGCCTCTTTACCATAAGGATCCTATTTTGGACATAGCAAGCCGTGCTAACGGCTTCTGCCCAAAACCTATCGGGTAGGTCGTATTCATTCAACATGGTCCTAGCGGCTTCTTGTAGAGTTCGGTTTTTCCGCTCCACTAGGCCATTTTGTTGAGGGGTCCTAGGGCAAGAGAATTCATGGTGGTATCCATTTAGGTTACAGAAGTCGGTGAACCTTTGATTTTCGAATTCACCACCATGATCGCTTCTAAGTCTTTTAACCTTAAGGTCTTTTTGATTCTCGATTAATTTGAATAGATTGATTAATTGATCTAGGGTATCATTTTTATGTTTGATGAACCTAACCCAGGTAAACCTGGAGTAGTCGTCAATTATGACTAAGCAATATTGACTTCTATTGAGAGACTTGGCTCCATGTGAATCGAATAGATCCATATGCAGGAGCTCAAGTACACTTGAGGTTCGTTCTTGGTTCGTTAACTTGTGTTGTGTCCTAGGTTGTTTTCCTTGTTGACAAGCATTACAGATTTTATTAACCAAGTTGTTGAGGTTGGGTAAGCCTCTGACTAAGCCACTCTGACTCATCTTGTGGGCCGAGTCTTGGGTGGGAGTGACCCCATGATTCCTCTTGTCGTGTCATAAGACACTTAGTTGAGGAGTTGGTTAAGTTGATCGTATAAATGTTATTTCTAGTTCCTTTAAGAATTGTTTTAGAGGTTTCGTTGGTATTAATTACGCATTCATTTTCTAGAAATATAACCTTATAGTTATTATCACACAATTGGCTTACACTAAGTAAGTTATATTCAAAATTCTCTACAAGTAATACATTTTTAATAACAAAATTCGTGTTAAGCTCGATATCACCTCATCCGATGATTTTGAGCTTGCCGTTATTCCCAAAGGCTACCGATCCTTGTCGTTTGAATCGAAGCTTTGCGAATTTGAGTTGATCCCCGGTCATGTGTCGGGAGCAACCGCTGTCCAACATCCATTGATCCTACACACAAGGTGGTTGGATTGGATGTTAGATTTTTTGTTAAGAAAATTGGTTGTAAGTTGTTAACCCTAGGTCATCTCACCGGAGTCTATATGATCAAGCATGTTATACTTATGTGTTTTTTTTTTGAGATGACTTCCAATTAAGTTGATTAAGTGGATTTAGGTTCAAGTAATTTTATGTTAGATTTGAATTTAACCCTAGGCTTGTCAAGTTTACCTTTTCAAGATCATGACTTCCAGGTCGTGGCGAGGCACAGGGGCCTTCTTTTATCGGATCATCGACCACTTCCTTAGACAAAGTCATTTTCAAGAAAATGATGACTTGACTCACCTAAAATTATTTCCTCGTCTAACTAGTTATTTTTGAAAAGAGGCTCCCCGAGGCTCAATCTTTTCGAAGAATTTTAGTTGGTTATGTTTTTGAAAAGAGGCTCCCCGAGGTTCAATCTTTTCGAAAAATTTTAGTTGGTTATGTTTTTGTTCTAAGTGAGTTCACAAGTTTTAAAGTACAAACTTTCTAAGTTAAAGCATGCAATTTCTAAGTTAAAGCATAAACATTCTAAGTTAAAACATGCAATTTCTAAGTTAAAGCACAAACATGTTTTGTACTGGCTCCCCCTAGACCGTTGAATCGGTTCGGTCTATCCACATAGTGGATTTGGTCCTTGGGAACCCAGTACGGGTTGGATCCTAGAATTGAAATCAAAAAGTTCTTAGGGACCCATGATTGGACATGTTTCTTATGTCGACTTACAATCGACATATACGACCTATTAGTCGTGTTTGAGTTAAACCCTAGTCCAGCCTTGTTGTACACGACCCTTTGAGATTCAAGTAGGAGGTCAAGTCCTTTGGATCCCGAAGTGAACCTTTCCAACGTGTTCCTAAGATCTTCGACTTGACTTTTCAAGAGAGAGTTCTCAACTTCGAGCTTTTCAACTCGAGTTGAGTCCTTCTCTTGAACTTGACTTGTCGAAGAGGTTAGGGAGACCTCATGTTTGAGGAGTTTAACCTCCTCAACAAGGGTCTCGACCTTGGACTCGGACTTAGCTAACTTCCTAGACAAAAACCTAACCATATTATGTAAAGTATTAAATAAAGCTCGACTCACCTTAAGGGTATCTTTTGAATCGGATGCGTATCCGTGGCTTGACTTGAAGGTAGCTTCGTAGTCTGAGTCATCCTCAGGTTCTGACTCAAATTCAGGCTCGGTCTCCATGTCCGACTCAATTGATTTCGCCATGAAGACGTGGACTTCGTCTTCTTCGGATGATGCTTCTTCCCATGTCGCGTTGAGGGCCTTCTTATGCTTAGGTGCTTGGTGGTTGAGCTTGGGGCACTCGGACTTGATATGTCCAAACCTGTTGCACTCATAACACCTAATGTTAGAACTTTTAGGCTTACCTTGGTTGGGTCGAGTCGTGGTTCGCTTTCGTCCCTTGGCTATCCTTCGAGCTAGGTTCATTAGTTGGCGATCAACTTCGTCAACTTCTTCTTGGACTTCTTCCTCCTCGGTTGGTGGTGGCTTGCTTTTGCATTTTCTTCTTCTTCAACTCGCAAACAAGGCTATACCCTCTCGGTTCCGAAGTTGGATTGTTCATGTAATTCGAAATCGGAAAAGAGTTCATCTAACCTAATTTTAGAAAGATCCTTGGAGACCTTATAGGCATCAACCATGGATGCCCATAAGGTAGTCCTCGGAAAAGAGTTTAGGACATACCTTATAAGGTCGCGGTTTTCAACCTTTTGCCCGATTGCGTGTAGGTTGTTGACTATGTCTTGGACACGGGCGTGGAGTTGCGTCGCGGACTCGTGTTCCTGCATTTTTAGTGTGTACAATTTATTGAATAACAAATCACGTTTGCAAACCTTAGCTTGATCCGATCCTTCGTGTAACTCGATTAGCTTTGTCCAAAGATCCTTTGCGCTTATGAAGGGGCCGACGCGATTTAGCTCTTCCTTGGATAGGTCGTATCGAAGGATTTGTGTTGCCTTGGCGTCGGCTTCGACTTGTCGTTTTGTCACAATGGTCCATTGATCATAATCCAAGGAGTCACCCACTTCATTAGTCGGAAGTGTGAAACCCGTTTGGATTATGATCCACATCTCGATTTGGGTTTTGAGAAAGCATTCCATCCGACCCTTCCAATAACGGAAGTCATCTCCGTTGTAAAACGGAGGTCGGACGGTGCTAAAACCCTCGAGATGAGCCATTAGAACAAAAGACAAAAGAAGACGAAGGAAAAACTAGCAACGACAAAAAAACACACACAAAATACCAAGACTCGCGTCTTGGATTAGTAGTGCGGGAGTAGATTTAACAAAGCGAAAAAAAATCTAAAATAAACAGAAATAAAAGAAAAATAAATCTGTGAAAAATGGCTAGATTGGTGGTTTCACCAAATCTTAGCAACTCCCGGCTCTGATACCAATTGTTGGATCGATGCGGTACGCTAGAGGGGGTGAATAGCGAAAAACCTTTTCTTTTTCTTTCGTTCGTTAAAACTCGAGAGATAATTAATTAATTTCAGCGGAAATGTAAAGTAAATAAAGACAATGAAGTTTTACTTGGTTCATAGCCTTCGGCTACTACTCCAAGGCCCTAGTGGTCCTTGACCACGTACGGAGGGCAAAAGCACTAAAGGAACTCCTCCTCGTTAGAGGTAGGAGTTAATCGATACAAGAAGGAACCACAAAAACTTGAGATAGAAGGACACTCCCCCTCTCCTCGTATACGATAAAAGCTCCAAAAATGTAAATGACAAACTGATAACAAAAAAAACTAATACCGACGTACAAAAATAATAAGGAAAGTTAAACCTAGACGTCGGAATGGAAGGACTTCGTTGTCGGAGAGTTGCAGCGTAACGGAGGCTTTTGAGCACTTAGAAAATTATTTGAAACCCTAGGTTTGGCCCTCCTTTTATAGCCTTTGAGCCCCTTTTCGAGAGGAACCCTAGCCAATCAAATTTGAGCACATCTTCCCTTGAAATTTGGTGATAATCCTTGACTCCTCGAATCTGATCATTGACCATCAGTCGACTGATGGCCATCATCAGTCGACTGATGGCAGCATCGGTGAGTCTTCGACTCTCGATCATTGTTTGGCCGGTCTGAGTCCTCTCGATGACCGATGCTGTGCCGCAGGGCAAAGTTAGCTCAAAGAAAACATTATTTTGATGGCCTCCGACCATCCGATCTCGACCTAGACCATCTATGGGATGACTTTGGTCGGATCTACGCTTAAGATCATCCCCGTAAAGAGGATACGACCTCACTTACGCTCGCACACACGAGCTTACCTCGATACTTACGTGTCGCTTTTGCTTCCGGCCTTCCACTCGATTCCTTCGGCTCCCTCCGAAGTAACTCGAGTATCGCCCGACCACCGCGGCATCCTCCGGGTGTCGCTATCCTTCAGCTCCAGCATTGAGACTTTTCTGCACACTTGATTTAGCTCGTGAGATAACAATATAAGCTTAACTTTGTATCGTTTGCTATAATCAAAACATAGGTTTGACTTAGTTGCCCACTGCACCAACAACCACATGTTAATTCTTTAATGTATAAAGCATGGCAAGGGACTTGTTATCTTCTTCTAACACCAAACATGGCATGAACTCATTTCAAACCTAACCTAGAGCATGTTATCTTCATCTAGCATCATTTAACATCAAAAGTTATCATGTACTCACCTAAAACATGGCATAAAGAACACATTAGGGGACTTGGCCGAATGGTTCAAAAGGGTTTCATGGATCAACCACTTAACCAAACTCATCTAAAAATCCCTCATCTTCATATTAATACAAGATATAGCATGGATCATCATGGGTAGCCCAAGTTATGGTCTTGGCCGAGTGGTCCATTGGGTTTTTGAGGACAACCACTCAACCAAACTCATCTAGAAATCCCTCTTCTTCATATTATTACAAGATATAGCATGGATCATCATGGTGAGCCCTAGTTATGGTCTTAGCCGAAAGTTTCTTGGGGCTTTTAGGGTTAAACTCTTAACCTAATCCATCTAGCATCCTATCATCATCATATTCATACAAGGTATGGCATGGATCTTCATTGAAAACTCAAGTAAAGGTCTTGGCCGAATGGTTCATGGAGAATTTAACATAACAACTTCAATCGAAAAGCTACTTGTATGCATGTGAGGGGATACTTACATCCTTCGCTTTGCTTTTTGGTTCGAAGACAACCTAAGGGAAGCAATCCTAGCCTTCTTCTTGCTTGGATGAATTTCGGACAAAGGATGAGAAGGGGGAGCTTTTGGGTTCGGTGAGGAAGAAGAAGAGAAGGAGAAGATGTCAAGTTTGCTTCCTCATGTCTCCTCATTCCCCTATTTATTCACTTGAAGTGTCCCTTAGCCTCCCTTACCCATAACTATCACTTCCCATATTCATCTAATAGTACAATCCTGCTGGGCTTCTAGTTATTGGATGCATCTTTAGGGCTTGGCTATCTCTAGAGGTTTGGGGTTCAATTCCTAGGCCTTGCATCCTTTTTGGCTCATTTTCTTTTATTTTTGAAAGAGCCCACATAAAGCCCATCATAATCAACCAAAAATTCTTGTAAAATTGCTAAAAATTTTACGGGCATTACAGGAACACGAGATGGAAACGCAACTTCACGCTCACGTTCAAGATATCATCAACAACCTACACGCAATCGGACAAAAGGTCAAAAATCGGGACCTTATCAGGTATGTACTAAACTCTTTTCCTAGGACCACCTTATGGGCATCCATGGTCGATGCCTACAAGGTCTCCAAGGATCTTTCAAAACATAGATTAGATGAGTTGTTTTTGGATTTCGAACTCCATGAATAGTCTAATTCGGAACCCGAGAAGGGTATAACACTTTTTGTAGGTTCGAAGAAGAAAACTGCGAGCAAGCCACCCCCGACGAAGGAAGAAGATGAGTCTGATTTGGAGGTCGACCCAGAAATGGAGGCCGAACTAGTCAACCTAGTTCGAAGGATGGTCAAGGGCCGAAGAACCATCACTCGACCCAACGAAGGTAAGCCTAAAAGTTCTAATGTTAGGTGTTTTGAATGCAATAGGTTTGGACATATCAAGTCTGAATGTCCGAAGCTCAAGAGAAAAGCACTGAAACACAAGAAGACACTCAACACTATGTGGGAAGAAGTGTCCGAGGAAGAAGACGATGATCGCATCTTCATGGCTAAACCAGTTGAATCGGAGATGAAGTCGGAATCAAAGTACGAGTCTGAAACCGAAGATGAATCAGACTGCGAAGCTCTATTCAAGACAAGCCACGGATCTGCATCCGGTTCAAAAAATACACTCAAGGATTAATGGATGTTGGACAGTGGTTGCTCCCGACACATGACCGGGGATCAACTCAAGTTTTTGAAGCATCGATTCAAACGACAAGGATTGGTAGCCTTCGGAAACAACGGCAAGCTCAAAATCATCGGATCAGGTGATATTGAGCTCAACTCTAACTTTATTATTCAAAATGTCTTATTGGTAGAAAATTTTCAATATAATTTACTTAGTGTAAGCTAATTGTGTGATAATAACTATAAGGTCATATTTCTAGAAAATGAATGCGTAATTAATACAAATGAAACTTCTAAAATAATTCTTAAAGGAACCAGAAATAATAATATTTATACTATTAATTTGACTAACTCCTCAACCAAGTATCTTATGACATGGCAAGAGGAATCTTGGTTGTGGCACCGACGACTCGGTCACTCACACCCAAGACTCATCCACAAGATGAGGGAGAGTGACTTAGTCAGAGGTTTGCCTAACCTCAACAACTTGGATAATAAAATATGTAATGCTTGTCAATAAGGTAAACAATCTAGGACGCAATATCAACTAACTAATCAAGAACAAACCAAAATTGTTCTTGAGCTCCTACACATGGATCTATTTGATTCACACGGAGCTAAGTCACTTAATGGGAGTCAATTCTGCTTTGTTATAATTGATGATTATTCTAGATTTACTTGGGTTAAGTTCATCAAACACAAAAGTGATACCCTAGATCAATTAATCAACCTATTTAAACTAAAAGAAAATCAACAAAACCTTAAAATCAAAATACTTAGGAGTGATCATGGTGGTGAATTCGAGAACCACAGGTTTAGAGAATTCTGTAACCTAAATGGATACCACCATGAGTTCCCATGCCCTAGAACTCCACAACAGAATGGCCTGGTATAATGTAAAAATAGAACCCTACAAGAAGCGGCTAGGACAATGTTAAATGAGTATAACCTACCCGATAGGTTTTGGGCGAAAGCCATTAGTACGTCGTGCTATGTCCAAAATAGGATCCTTATGTTAAAGAGGCACCTTAAGACCTCGTACGAGATTAATCACGATAAAATACCTAACATCAAATACTTTAGGGTATTTGGGGTGTAAGGTACATATCCTAAACACTAAGGATTACCTAGGAAAATTTACATCCAAAACCTCGATCGGAATCTTTCTAGGATACTCGACTACGAGTATAGCTTATAGAGTATATAACCATGACACCCTTAGAGTCGAGGAGACTATCAATGTAGTGTTTGATGAACGACACGAACCGAAAAAACCCCCGGCAACCCACATTAGCGAGCCGATTCATACCAAACTCAACTCTGATCCGGAGATCAAGTCTAGTATTAATCCTAACCTAAGTCAACCAATTCATTCTATTGACCAAGTGATAGATGACTCTAACCCAAATCGAACTAGGACTCAAACTAGTCATCCTATCGACACAGTGGTAGATTACTCTAACTCAAATCAAACTAGGACTCAAACGAATCATCCTATCGACCAAGTGATAGGTCATCCAAGCCTAGGAGTTCGAACTAAAGCCTCATACTGGAACCTTAGTCAAATCTCCTTGATTTCCAAAATTGAACCCAAAACTATTGACCAAGATTATCTTGATCCCGATTGGATTATTGCAATGCAAGAAGAGCTAGCTTAGTTCACTAGGAACGAAGTATGAGAATTAGTACCACCGCCTAAAGATAAAACAATCGTTGGAACAAGGTGGGTGTTTAGAAATAAACTTGATGATAAAGGTGAAGTAGTTAGAAATAAAGCTAGATTAGTCACTAAAGGGTTTAGTCAAGTCGAAGGTTTAGATTACGACTAGACTAATGTTGGATCGAAGTGGATCGCTAGAGGGGGGGAGGTAAATAGCGATAAATCTTTTCTATTTCGAATTCGTTTTAAAACACTTATACGCAGTGGAAAGATAAATGTAAAGTAAATGAGACAAGAGAATTTTACTTGGTTCGTAGCCTTCGGCTACTACTCCAAGGCCCTAGTGGTCCTTGACCACGTACGGACGGCAAAACACTAAAGAACTCCTCCTCGTTAGAGGTAGGAGTTAATCGATACAAATGAAACACAAATCTTGAGGTAGAGGGACACTCCCCCTCTCCTCGTTACGATAAAAGCTCCGAGAAAGTAAAGTAATGAACTGAAATAAAACTTATACCGACGTAACAAAAATAAAAGCAATTTAAACCTAGAATTCGGAGAAAAAGCACTTCGTTGTCGGAGAGTTGTAGCTTGGCGGTGGCTTTTGGAAGCTTAAAATTGATGATGAAACCCTAGGATAGGCCCTCTTTTTATAGCCTTTGAGCTCCTTTTTGAGAGGAACTTTAGCCAATCATAATTGAGCACCACTCCCATTGAAATGAGGTGATAAGCCTTGACTCCTCGAAGTTGATCCTTGACCATCAGTCGACTGATAGCCATCATCAGTCGACTGATGTTAGCATCAGTCGAATGTTGATCGTAGACAGTCGACTGATTGACAGCAGTCGAGTCCTCTAAGCTGGCAGTCGATTGATGCTAGCTTAAATGACAAGTTAGCTGAACAAAAATATTATATCCACGACCTCCGACCATCCGATTGTAGGGATGTATACTGAAAAGTCTATCTTTTGTATGAACATCTTTATTTTGGAATAAGAATCACATGATCATTGTTTGCATATTTTTATGGTTATGCAATATTTTCTAATACTTTACATTGTAGATAACATTGTGTGTAGTGTCACACAGGAGATCATGTTATCGGCCCCTTGAAAAGTATAAGTAATGGCTCACAACCGAGATGACTTTGGACAAACCATCAGAATGGTTGTAGTGTGATTTGGTATTGGTTTGTCTTGACCATAGAATCACACTAGTGCACTTTGTGTGTATTGAGCAGGACCGACTTAGAGGTGATTCAATTTATTGCTGACTACATAATCGAATCGGACCTCAGATATTATTTAGTACATACTCTTAATCCCGATATAATAACGAACACATATACTTAGTACTCATCTTTTTGATTTACCAATGGGCGAGATTTAAAGATTAAATCGATAGGCTCGGTAAGTTGGGAGATGATATTATTTATATGGTGTGCCGTTGATTATAGGAGTAAACCGTGTCCTATATATTAGGATGATGATGTCCCCTTGAGGAGCACATAAGGTTCATCATGTAAATTCTGCAGGTGGACTTGGTCCGGCATGATGAAAAGGTTGAGTGGTACTACTCAAGGAGTTAGATGTTGATTAATTAATGGTCAGTAAATTAATTAATCGATGGACATTCAAGATCTTAAACAAGGGGAGAAAATGTACAAATAATATATGGAGCCCATATTATCATATGGGGGTTGGTGAGGTAGATCAATGATGATCCTTTAGTGGATTGGATCATCATTAGTGGATCGGACATTATGTGGGCTTGATCCATGGGTGGCCAAGATCCAACTCCTCCTCATGGTCCCTAATATAGCCTATTAACACTTCAGGAAGCTTAGATCCAATGGATAGAAAAAAAACTCTAAGATCCATAGGTAGAGATTAAATCTCTAAGATTCGACGGTTGAGATTAAATCTCTAGATCTGACGGTTGAGATTAAATCCCTAGAACCAATGGATGAGATTAATTCATGACTTATCCCTAACTCTATAAAAGGAGGGCATGGGAGTTGGCGTGAACTACATTGAAGAGAGCTAGGGTTGGGCGGCAAGAAGGTGAATGCTAGTTGAGATAGGATTAGGGTTAGGGTTTGGAGGGTAGGGCGGCACCAAATAAGGCAAGGTTTCCTTTCTTCTTCCTTGTCCATTGGCCGGCATCCAGCCCCTTTCCAGCCCTTGGCTAGCACCCAAAAGCTCCCTTCTCCTTCTCCTTAGGTGGTGGAAACAAGATATAGGGCTTCCCTTGGTGTCTTGATTGTTTTCCATCATCTTCTCCACCTTCTAGTTGGCCGGCGGCAAGGGGATTGTATGCTCCTTGTTGGTTGGTTTTAGGGATGAGAAAAACCTTGTTTCTACTCTTCCTCTTGCTTTGGAAGATCAAGGAAGGAAGATTTGTGATCTAGGAGCTTTGACTTTTGGTAGATCGTCGCCCACACGACGTCCAAATGGAGGAAGGTCATACATTAGAAGATCAAGAGGTATACCTATTCTACTTTCTTCTTTTGTTTGTTGCTTGTTTTTGTTTTTCAATTATAATCATGTTATAAATCTGTAAATGGATAAATAATACTTGGATCCTGAGCATAAACACAAAAACCGGCTATCCAGACATCGTCTATTCCGCAACTACTCATAGAATAGAGGATGGTCGCTTGAACAACTAGTTTGTTCAAGTGACTTCTCTAAACGAATAGCATGATGATGACTTGGTGGTTTGGGCAATCCCTTTTGTCTAGGATTACATTTTTTTAATCTGGGGACATCGAAGGGATCGCCATGGACAAGCTACTGAGGTGAAGGGGAAGGGATGTTTCCCCTCACGGACTCGATAAGCAAAACCCTTCAATTGGTATCAGAGCCAAGGTTTCCGGTTTTGCGTGTTTAGGATTCGGTTAATTTTTATGCACTTTTTCATATATTATATGTGCTGGATAATAGTAGGATATGCGTAGTTTAACTCTTTGGTTACAGGCATAAGATCCGACTATTATGGCCATATGTGTGTATGTGATTGTATGTGTGTAAATATTTATTTTGTTGAATCCTCGAGGTTGACGAGGCTAGTATTTAGTTTTTGTAAATTAAATACGGCATTGTTTAGCCACTCTTTATTTTATTTTACTTTCGATCTAGATTTCATGTACACTCCCTCGTGGAGTATAGGATCAATGGATCTAAATTTAAATAGGTTTTAGTCTCGGCTCAGATCTCCGGATGTCTTGTACATGGCGTAGGAGGAGCGGACGAGATGGCGATGCGATGGGAGTCATATTGAAGACAAAAGCCATAATAGTTGGAAAATAATTTATTTTTCATATTTATTGCTTTTTGTTTGATATGCATGCGTAGGCTAGGAAAATTTCTCAATTTCAAATTACTAAGTGGGAGAGGGAATTTTTTTAAATTCCCACGGCCTCCATTACGATTTGACATGTGATGCAAACAAATTTGCGCGTCGGCTCTGAGTGCCTTCCTCCCTGTCGGATGGGTTTGTTTGTGGATCACAAGGTCGAATATGGTTATAGGAAATTATTAAGGAGCGTGTGTGCTTGCCCATCGTAAGGCACATAACCCGAGATAATTACCTTGGTACCGAGTAATGGTGAACACTTAGATACAAATATAAGTATCCTCCCCATCGGAGTCACTTCTTTTATTTGTAGGGCCAAAGAGGAACCAACTATTAATTTTACTTGTCAAAAAGTTAGGTTGACAAGATAATAAAATTAATGGGTAAAACCTCCTCTTACAAATGTAGAATTCGTATACGTCCACACTATCGTGGCATACGATATTCTCGGTGTTTTGAGGTGTTGGTTGATTTTAAAATTTTATTGTTTGAGGAATCAATAATTTTTTTAAATCTAATGTTTTGATTTATGTGATTCTTAGGTTTTCTTTCAAAATGACTTTCAACCCACTTGCTGTGATACTGAAAGAGAACAAACTTATTGGACCCAACTATGTTGATTGGAAGAGGAATCTAGACATTGTCTTTACTGCAGAGGAATACAAATATGTACTCCACGATGAGTGCCCTCCCAAGCCTGCAGATAATTCTGGGGAAAAGGAGAGAGAGAGCTATAAGAAGTGGATCAAGGCCGATGAGATGGTGCGGTGTTACATTTTTGCATCTATGTCAATGTACTGCAACATCAGCATCAAGCCATGTCCACTGCTTATGATATGATGCTCAATCTCAAGGAGCTCTTCGGACACCAGAATCGGGATGCGAGGCAAGAGGCCATGAGAAACTTGATGACGACAACCATGGTCGAGGGAACACCCGTGAGGGATCATGTTCTCAAGATGATGGCTCATTTGAATGAGCTGGAGGTCCTAGGAGCTGAGATCGATGGGGAAACCCAGGTCGATATCATACTCCAGTCTCTGCCTAGGAGTTTTGAGCAGTTTCACCTCAACTACAACATGAACAAGAGGTTGTATTCGTTGGCGAAACTTCTGACATAACTCCAGGAGGAAGAGGGACTATTTCGTCAGAGTGCTCAGGTGTATGCCGTGGTGACCCAGAAGGTTTCTACTTCTAAGTCGAAAGGCAAGAAGAAGAAGAAACAAACTGCGGTGAAGGCGTTGGGAGGTACTCAGGGAGGAGTGAAGAAGCCGAAAGGCAAGTGCTTCACTTGTAAGCAGACTGGACACTGGAAGAAGGACTGCCCCAACCACAAGAATAAAGGTATATCTTTTGGTCTAGTCGTTGAAATATGTTTAGCGGTGTTATCTACCGACACCTGGTGTGTAGATACGGGAGCCACTGATCATGTCTGCAATACTTTGCAAGGGTTTCAGGAAACCAGATGACTGGCTGAAGGGGAGATTACCGTGTACTTGGGCGATGCCACGAAGGTGGCGGCTATTGCAGTGGGAGATGTTCATTTATCTTTTGAGAAAAATAAACTTTTGATTCTTAAGAATTGCCTTTTTGTACCCTTATTTAGAAAGAATTTAATTTCTGTTTCTAAATTGTTTATGGATGGATATTCTATTTCTTTTAATGACAGAGTTGTTATAAGAAGGAATAGAGACATTATCTGTTCGGGTGCATTGACAGGAAATTTGTACACACTTGAACCAAAACCTCCCACGATGCAAATTGAATTTAATAACTCATCTTCTAATTCCAATAAGAGAAAAGAACCTTCGAAGATGAACCAAATATATCTTTGGCATCTTAGGCTTGGTCACATTAACCTATGCAAAATTCAAAGGTTGATAGCTGATGGACCTTTGGGTTCATTAGTGGTGGAGGATCTCCCAACCTGTGAATCTTGCTTGGAGGGTAAGATGACCAAGAGGCCTTTTAAGGACATGGGGTATAGAGCCAAAGATGTGTTAGAATTGGTTCATTCTAATTTGTGTGGTCCTATGTCTATCCAAGCTAGAGGTGGTTTTGAGTATTTCGTCTCTTTTATAGACAATTACTCAAGATATGGATACATTTACCTGATGCGCCGCAAGTCTGAATGCTTTGACAAGATCAAAGAATTCAAGGCTGATGTGGAGAAACTGTTAGGGCAATCTCTTGCCGTAATATGGTTTTGATGGTGTGACAAAGGGTTTAAGTTAGTTTGATATGTTGATGTGATATGTGCGTTGAAGTCATGCAGGACTTAGTAATTCGCACATGGAGCCATGGCGAGTTTCACATCTCATGACTCGTGCCTTGAGTCGGTGAAGGATAGCTTTGCGGAAGCTGTGCGCTTGGAGCATCCGAGGGACCGCCGGACGAGAAGCTTGGAGTGAAGCCGGAGGAAGTAGACTTCGAGGCAAGAGACGCGAAGGAGCATTGCAGAGCTGTGCGCCTGATGCTGCCGAGGGACGTGGCCGAGAACGAAGAGAACTTCGAAGGCGAGGACTCGAAAATGAGTGAGCGATTGTAACCCGGGAAGGGTAGCTCTTAGGTGAAACTTGGCCATTTGGCCAAGTGTCGGATGGGTTTTCGACACCGCCGATCGCCATGTCATGGCAATGATCGCCCGAGTCGAGTGAGTTCGACCGGTATACGATCGATCGGATTGGCCAGCAATGATCGCCATACGTGGGCGATCATCGCCAAGACACCGATCGGCCAAGGCGAATGATCGTCAATAAGGGTTCGGCACATGACCGTTCGTAGCCGACTGGGCAGTCGACTACGGAGGCGGAATGATCCATGAGGTCCATCGCCGATCGCCAAGAGTTCCGGACTACACGCAGTCGGGATCCGACGTGTTCGGAGGCCGCAGAGATGCGATCGCCAAGGGCGCAAGCGTGATGGAGGCACAACGGGAAGAAGTTAGCCCTCTCTATAAAAGAGAGGGTGTAAGCCTTTGAGAGGCTAATGCTCATACTCCAAACAATCTTCCTAGTGCCCCACAAGCTCTAAACTCTTCTTACTTGTCTTTACTTCAATCCTATTGTAAGAAGAGTGATCTTGGTTGTAAAGGTTACCTCCACCTAGCTTGGTGCAAAGGAGAGACCATTTAGTGGATTGGTTTAACGAGTGATTCAGGGACGAATCGGGGATGGTGGATTAGCGGCGTGGTCGTGAACCACGTTATACCATCGTGTTAGCGTTGTTTTATTGTTTGTCTTTTGCTTTGTATTTGTATATTCGCTTGCGCTAATCTTTGTAGACGAGCAATTTACGACGCCCAACGACGAGGCTATTCACCCCCTCTAGCCGCCATACCGATCCTACAAGTGGTATCAGAGGCGAGGTTGCTTGTCACCGGACTAACCGCCGCAACAAGCCCTACATAAAATGGCGCAGCTCCAACATCCATCCTCCGAGTTTGAAGGAGAATTCGCAGTGGAAGAAGCGAATGGAGGTATTTTTAAAGCGGATTTTGATATAATGATTACAATGGAATCCGGTTTCGTTTTGCCTAGGGATGAAGAGGGGAAGCCAATAGAGAAATCTAGGTGGACCAAGAGGCAAAGAGAGGAGCACCTTGCAAACTCCAAAGCCAAGCACCATCTCTACAATGTGCTCCCTCAACAAGAGATCAACCGGATCGGAGAATGTGCTAGCGCCAAAGAGATGTGGGAGAAGCTTATAGAACTCCATGAAGGCACATCCGAGGCCAAGCTAGCAAGGAGAGACCTCCTCCGCTCCCAATTATCCAATATAAAACTAGAAAAGGGAGAAAAGGTAACCTCACTACACTCTAGGTTTAAAGAAATTTTAATTGGGCTAACAAGTGTAGGTGAGAAGCTATCAAACCGGGATATGGTAATGAAGGCCATAGATGCCTTTCCCCGGTCCTCAAAATGGAGCTCCATGGTGGACTCATTTTATATCTCCAAGAACCTAGAAGTGAGCACCTTGGAGGAATTCTTTTCAACCATGGAGCTTCACGAAACTAGGCTTGAAGGAATACAAGAGGAGCCTAGAGTTCAACCCTCAAGAGGAGTAGCCTTGATGGCAAATAAGGGGAAGAAGAAGATGGAAATCCCCTCCTCCTCCGATGACGAAGCGTCTTCCTCCTCCTCCATAGATAGCACCGAAGAAGCCTATATGGTAAGGAGGGTAAGACGTGCATTTAAGAATTTTAGATTTGATAAATCTAATGATAGGAATAGAAGACCAAGGGGGAAGGTCATATGCTATAATTGCCAAGGAGAAGGACACATAAGGGACAATTGTCCCGTCCTAAACAAAAGCAAAGAAGAGAAGAAAAAGAAAGAAGAGAAGAGGAAGAAGAAGAAGGGGAGCAAGAGAAAGGAAGAAGAAAAGAAGACAAAGGAGAAGGGAAAGGCTAAGGCTCTCAAGGCAAGGACTTGGGATGATCCATCCTCATCCTCCTCCTCATCATCGGATGAGGAGAATGCCTTTGTCACCAATTTGGCCTTGATGGCCTTTGATGACTTGGATTGCTCTTCCTCCGAAAATGAAGGATCAAGCTCAAGAGGAGAGAGCTCAAGTGAAGGGGGAGCCTCCTCCACATCATCATCCTCCTCATCATCCGAAGAAGAAGAGGACATGAAGACTATGGTAACAAATCTAACCCCCAAGAAAATAGTTTCCATGTTTTCTAGTTTAACTAAGGACCTATTTAGAGCAAAGAAGAAGAACAAGAGCATGCTAGAGCAAATTAAGGACCTAGAAAACAAATTAGAAAAAGCATGCTTAAATCAAAATGAAAATAATTTTTCTTGCCATGATGATGCATGCTCACATGAATACATGCCATTGGATGTTAATGATGCATGCATAGAGGAAAATATGGCATTAAGGGAAAAGGTAGATTACTTAACCAAAGCCCTAGAGAAATTCACAATTGGCTCCAACACCTTAAATATGATCTTAGGGAGCCAAAGAGCTAGTTTCAACAAGAAAGGCCTAGGATTCAAAGAAAGGAAAAATGAAAAGGCCTATAAATGCCTAATAGCTAGGGGACAAGATCAAAAGAAAGTAATTGCTAGGAAATGGATCCCCAAGGAGTATTTAGTGAACCCAATAGGAAAGAATCTATTTTGGGTTCCAAAATCCATCCTTAAGGGTTAGAATAACCCTAGGGTAGTCAACCATATGAACTTAACCTATATCATATTTTGGTTGACTTAGGATGATGGGACAACATTTTTTAGATAGTGTTGGGTGATGATAACGTGCCCATAAATAGGTAATAATGCTTAAATCATGATGATTAATGTAATTGCTATGTATGTTTTAAATCATGATTTATAATTTTGATATTTGGCATGTTATCATGAGAAATAGGATTAAATCATGCTTTAGGTGATAATTTGTTTATCATCATCATATAATACCTAATGCATGACTATTATTTGATGGATACATGAGTTTCATGATCATAATGTAGAATTAATTGATATATGTCATTATGATCATGTAGGATGTTAGGTTGATACTTAACCATGATAGAATTGCATGAATATATGGGTTAAGTATATACAAATACCCCCTAGGATACATCTCACACTCACTATAGGCTAACTTGATTGCAAACTTAGCATGGGTGAGATATTACGATGATACAAATGTCCACTAATAATGCCTATGGCATTTAGATGGTCATTTAAAGTATCAACATAGCAATAATAGACCAATCATGGGGAAGGCTTATGTTTAATTCATAGACATATTGCCCAAAGATCATGGTTGGATATTTCATATGTTTTCAAAACAATTTCTTACCTTAAAATACATGTATTCATGTTTTGAAACAATTGGATGCAAAACTAGGTAGCTAACTTGATACTAGAATGATCAAAAACCTAGTGGTTTTTAGAGCTTTTGGATTTTTGGCAAAAACAAGAAAATATAATGAGTTTTCATGAAAAACTATTTTTCCTTGATAGATATACTTAATAGAAATATGTTCCCCAAATTTCATGATTTTTCGAATTTTCTGGAATTTATAATGCATTTCTGAAATTAAATCGGAAAATCTAAAATTGAGTTCCTTTGTGCGATCATTGCCATCGATAGTGCATTGGTGGCCTGTAAATCAGAACATTGAAGGCCGAATTCAGTTTGTAAACCTACAACAAGTGGTAGAAATATACTTGATGCCATCAACAAGTGGTACCCAATTTTAAATCAACTTGTCATATTTTCCCTCCATTATACTTGATGCCATGAGCTTATAACTTAGTGTTAATTTTTTTGATGGTGTCAAAGGGGGAGAGATAAGTATGTTTAAGTTTAATTACTTTAGGGGGAGAAATATATGATAATATGATAGGGGGAGAAAATTTGCATAGAGAGTTTCATGGATTAAGGGGGAGTTGCATGTTGTTATATCATGTTTGTCTTTACATGCTTTCTTACCTTAGAATTTATATCAAATGTTTTTACCTAACTTAAACGGATTGTCACACATCAAAAAGGGGGAGATTGTTAGGGCAATCTCTTGCCGTAATATGGTTTTGATGGTGTGACAAAGGGTTTAAGTTAGTTTGATATGTTGATGTGATATGTGCGTTGAAGTCGTGCAGGACTTAGTAATTCGCACATGGAGCCATGGCGAGTTTCACATCTCATGACCCGTGCCTTGAGTCGGTGAAGGATAGCTTTGCGGAAGCCGTGCGCTTGGAGCATCCGAGGGACCGCCGGACGAGAAGCTTGGAGTGAAGCCGGAGGAAGTAGACTTCGAGGCAAGAGACGCGAAGGAGCATTGCAGAGCCGGAAGAGAACTTGAGCGAGGACTCGAAATGAGTGGCGATTGTAACCCGGGAAGGTAGCTCTTAGGTGAAACTTGGCCATTTGGCCGAGTGTCGGATGGGTTTTCAGACACGCGATCATTGCCATGTCATGGCGATCGGCTGCTCTAATCAGTGAGTTCGGTAGTATCTGGTGGATTGGCCGCGTGATCGGCGCCATCGTGGGCGGTCATTGCCAAGACCATCGATCATTCTGAAAAGCGGCGATCGGTAGTCAATAGGTTTGACCACAGAAGCCGTTCGTAGCCTGGGCGTCGACTACGGAAGCGTGATCGTGATGAGGTCCATCGGTCATTGCCAAGAGTTCGTTGGACTACAGCGGTCGGGATCCGGCGTGTTCGGAGGCCGTTGTAGTAATGACGGATCATTGCCAAGCGTGATCGTGATGGCGGCAAACGGGAAGAAGTTAGCCCTCTCTATAAAAAGAGAGGGTGTAAGCCTTTGAGAGGCTAATGCTCATACTCCAAACAATCTTCCTAGTGCCCAACAAGCTCTAAACTCTTCTTACCTGTTCTTACTCCATTCTATTTGTAAGAAGAGTGTGCTTGATTTGTAAAGGTTACCTCCACCTAGCTTGGTGCAAAGGAGAGACCATTTAGTGGATTGGTTTAACGGAGTGATTCACCGAGGACGAATCAGGGACCGTGGATTAGCGGCGTAGCCGTGAACCACGTTATACCATCGTGTTAGCGTTTGTTTTATTGTTTGTCTTTTGCTTTGTATTTGTATATTCCACTTGCGCTAATCTTTTGTAGACGAGCAATTTACGACGTCCAACGTACGAGGGCTATTCACCCCCTTCTAGCCGGCCATACCGATCCCCTACAGAAACGTCAAGGTAAAAGTATCAAGACACTATTATCTGATCATGGTGGTGAGTACCTCTTGGGAGAATTTAGGAACTACTTATCAGAGGCTGTGATTCAATCCCAATTGACTGCACCTGGCATACCCCAGCAGAACGGTGTAGCAGAGCGAAGGAATAGGACTCTTATGGAGATGGTTAGATTGATGATGAGTTATTCTGACTTGCCAGATTCGTTCTGGGGATATTCTCTAGATACGGTGGTGTACATTCTGAACTTGGTTCCATCTAAATCAATGCCTTCTACTCCCACAGAATTGTGGACTGGACGAAAGCCTAGTCTAAGACATATTCGGATATGGGTGTCACGCCCGCCCTTTCCAAGGGTCCGGAGGGCGGCGCGTGATGTGACCGTACATACATACATTACATTACAGCTGAAGACATTCTATACTTATTACAGTGGAAGACTTTAGACTTAATTTTTTTTTCTTTTAAACATAAACATGCATCGTCATTTCATAGATACTTCTTCTTAACATAGAACATACATCATTATTTCATAGATACTTCTTCTTAAACATAGGGCATGCATCATTAGTTCATAAGTACTTAGTTTAAATTCATAAACTAAATCATCTTAGGGAAAACATGCATAAAGAACATAACAGATCTCCTCCACCATGCCACTACCACACACACTTTGCCCCTCCTGCTGCTCCCTTTAGTTTAGCCACCCTTTACCCTTATCTGCAGTACAAGAAAACATAAACTATAATCACATAGGCTTAGTAACATCCTATCCTACTCACAAAAACCATACGTAAGCATAACATGTAAACATACAAAGACATAAGCAGGCATAATTTGAATATAACATCGTAGAACATAAGCAAGCATAACATAAACATAACATCATGGACATAAGCAAGCATAACATGAATATAACATCATAGACATAAGCAGGCATAAAATAAACATAACATCATGGACATAAGCAAGCATAACATGAATATAACATCATAGACATAAGCAGTCATAAAATAAACATAGCATCATAGACATAAGAAAGCATAACATGAATATAACATCATAGACATAAGCAGGCATAACATAAACATAGCATCATAGGCATAAGCAAGCATAACATGAATATAAGATCATAGACATAGGCAGGCATAACATAAAAGCATATGCAGGATGCTCTTCGAAACATATATTATAGGTATTTGAACATAAATCTCAACATATTGGGCCCGACATTGTACCACATCATCATCATCATACTAGGTCCGTACTACGTCCGTTGACCTAGGGGAAACATAACATAGAGGCCCATCCTAAGCCCGTACTTATGACCGTCAGCCTAGGGCATCTAGGAGCCCATCCCCTGGACCTTGTTAGGGTCCTGGTACAAGCCATGAAGAAAGTAAAATACATACATGCTTCTTATCATAACATATCATATTTCATTTCATAAACATATCATGTTCCTTATCATGGCATATATTATTTTTCTTCTTCATATCATAACATATTTCTTCTTCATAACATATCATATGACTTTCATAACATATTTCTTCTTCATAACATATCATATGGCTTTCATAACATATTTCTTCTTCATATCATATCATGTTTCTTTTCATGCACATCATGTTCCTTCCTTATAACACATCATACATTCATATAATCACAAGGTAATGAGCATAACATGATCACAACATCACACACATATAAGCATGGCATAAGGCATAAACATCATGAACAAGTATACATGGAATGACCTAAACTTCATGGAGTTCTATCAAAGTTTTAAACACCAAACAACTTATATATGGTCTAACTAACCACATGTTAATTCTTAAGCATATAAAGCATGGCATTGGAGGGCACTTAGGTGTTGGTGGAATCGGCCCAGGTCACGATTGACCAGGACTCGAGTTTGACTCGAGTGATGTTTTGATGTGTTTTGATGTTTCGACAAAAACATATGACAATGTAATTGTCATGGTAAGTCCAAGTCTTGAGTTCTAGGCATGGAAAGTCCAAGCATGGTCTTGGCAATGTAAAAGTCCAACATGGGTTGGCAAGGGAAAGTCCAAGCATGGTCTTGGCATTTGGGAAATTCCAAGCATGGTCTTGGCATAGAAAGTCCAAGCATGGTCTTGGCATGGAAAGTCCAACATGGGTTGGCATTAGAAGTCCAAGGGGATTGATATTGCCGGCGTAAAGTCCAAGCGGTAGTCTTGGCAGCATAAGTCCAATGGTTGGCGGCGTAAAGTCCAAGCGGAGTCTTGGCGGCGTAAGTCCAATGTGCCTTGGCGGTGTAGACACCGTTAGCATGACATAGCCGATGGAAGCACCTGAAGGCTCGCGCGATGGATGAACAAGTCATGGATGACTTGGAGGGATCCGAGAGGCGTGAGGCTGATGGAGGTGGCTAGAAGGCTTAGGTCTAGGCTAAGGGTGGTCTAGCAAGTATGGGGGAACCATACTTGAGTTAAAACCTCATGGTTGAGGTGTGTCTGTCGACTGATGTCATGTGGCAGTCGACTGGACCAAGTCAACTAGGGTTTGACTGCGGGAAGTGGCCTAGCGATCGGCCCGACACTTTAAGCGGTCGGCCCGACCGTTAAGCGATCGGTGATGAATGACGATCGGTGATCATGTGATCAGTCGACTGATGCTCGGATTTTCGGCCACAGAATGGAGTCTCACTCGACTGCTGAGACGAGCAGTCGAGTGATGGCTCATCAGTCGACTGATGGTCATGATCAGTCGACTGATGTCCTAGCCGTTGGATTTTTTCAGCGTGGATTACACCGTTGTCTCGCGATACGGTGTGATCGATCGGTGATAGTCCCGTCGTCGGTGATCGACCTTTCGGGAGGTTGAAGCTTTATAAGGAGCTCGTGATGGAGGATTTTGGGATCAGTTCTTGAGGGCTATTGGGGTGATTTGTTGGTGCAAATCAGGTCTCCAAGTGCAAGCAAGCAACCAAGCATTCAAGCAATCAAAACAAGTGTTGTAAAGTCTCTTCTTTACTTGTATTTCGTATTTACATTGTATATTGCTTGTATTCCTTGAGTTTATTGTTATAAATGTTTGTACGGGGTTTCTCCACCTCCGACTTGTGTCGAGAAGGAGTGTTTATCATTAGTGAGTGTGTGTGCATCACTAGGGCTCTTTAGAGCTCGATCCGTGGAGTAGGAACCGTGCGGTTCCGAACCACGTTATATCATTGTGTTAGCTTGTTGTCTATTTCATTATTGTTATCATTATCTGTATTCCGCTGCGCTAACGAAATTGTAGACACGAACGAGATCGAATTCCATCCACGAACGGGCAAAACGCTATTCACCCCCCCCCTCTAGCCGTTCCAAGGGTCCTAACAAGTGGTATCAGAGCCCGGGGCTCTTCTACGGATTAACAACCCGGAGTCAAGAAGCTAGAGGGAAGAATATGGAATTTGAGGAAAGATTGGGTTACGACGTCAACATCCCATCTTCCTTCAACCGCGAACATTTTGCGTATTGGAAAGGAAGGATGGAATATTTTCTAATGATGAATATAGAAAATTAGTTTGCCGTGACTATAGGTTTTGATGCTCCAAGAGGAGAAAACGGCGAAATTCTCAAGATGAAGAGATGGACCGAGGAGCAACGGGAAAAATTCAAGACAACCGTTAAGGTAACAAAAATGTCGATTGATTTGATACCTAACGATATTTTTTCCAGATTAGGAAGCTATAGGGATGCCAAGGAGTTGTGGAACAAGTTGATCAAGTTCCACGACAATCCCGAATCGGTCCAAGAAGACTTGGAAGAGGAGGAGACCAAAGAAGAATCATCATCATCCTCACAAGAAAGTGAGGAGTCAACTTCCGGGTCGGAAGAGGTGGAGGAAGTGGAAGAAGCATCCACCTCAAGGATTGAGGGGGAGGAGAGAACCTTCATACCGGAACATCAAGAAGAAGAAGCTTCGACAACTGGTCAAGATGAAGAAACCCAAAGTTCAACTCCGGCACCTACCACCACCCTAGGTAACTCAAACACTCTAATTTCAAATAAAATTCATATAATGTGTTTTGAGTGTAGGGAGTATGGGCACTACAAGAGCAAGTGCCCAAAGAAGGTTAGGAAAGCTCCACCGACACCAAAGGCCAAGGATGCCGGTCCCTCAAGTCAAAAGAGCAAGGAGCATATTATATGCTTCAAGTGCAACTCAAAGGGACATTATCGGAGTCAATGTCCAAGGGGAAAGAAGAAAGGGCAAGAAGGAGCAACACAAGTAGGGGGAGCCTCGAAGGCAAACCCTAAGGTAAAATTTATTAATGCACCTTCAATTTCTAGGGATAAGAAGCATGCTAGGAATACTTTTGATAGTCTTGCTATTGTGCATGAAAAGCATGCTAGAAATAATAGATATATTTGCCTAGGAGCTAAGAGTGTTCACTTAGGAAATAAGAAGAAATTTGGGACTAATGTCCCTAAAAATATATTACCTAAGGAAAGCATTAAGAAAATAGGAGAACATCTAGGCCTTAACCCTAAATGGACTAGGCATATGCCTAGGAAGTCCAATGCCCATGGTCTAAATCAAAATTCTAAAATTGGGGAATTAGAATTAGAGAACCAAGCCTTGAGGTCAAGGCTTGAAAAACTTGAAAAGACCCTTAAGGTTATGCAAAATCAAATGCAAGGGTTAATTAGTCAAACTTCTAGGTCCAAAAGTCAAAGTCAACACCTAGGACCTAAGAGTCAAAAGTCAACCGAGGGCAAGCAAGGTTTGCGTCACAAACCTAAGCCTAAGGTGGCTTACCATAGTGTTCCATTTGATTATGGAACACAAACTAGGTCTAGGAAGACCAAGGTCAATAGGGAAGTCATCCCTAGAGTTGACCAAAGGGTGTGCCTAGTGGCTAGGGTTTCTAGGAAACCTAGGATGGCCACTAAGAAGGTTGCAAGGGGAGTTACCCCTAGAGTCAACCTAGGTAAGACCCAAATGACCAAGGCTAACAAGCCTAGGAGGGTCATTAGGAAGGTATCTAGGGAGGTTATCCCTAAGGAGTACCTAATTAACCCTAGGAGCTCAAATCGGTTTTGGGTTCCTAAGAGCGTGATTGATTCACGCTAGATGGGTTAGGGTGTGCCAACCTTAAATGGATGGGCAGTTAACTCAACCATGGCAAAGGTGGCACTTTAGGTTATTTTCAAGGTTATGGATACCTTGGAAATAGATTTGAATTATCATCCTAAAAGATTTTAGGGTGTGCCAATATTATTTGAGAAGCTTGATAAAATGGTCAAATTGGCACAATTTAGGTTTAGAGGTCGTAGTGTGTCATTTTGGGTTTTTGGCACACTTGGGAAAATTTTGGTTAATATGGCAAAATATACTTAATTATATCAAATGGCAATTAATATTAAAATTTAGGTATTACCATACCTATATATTTTATTTGTCATCCCTTGATTGCCA
Source organism: Wurfbainia villosa (assembly GCA_025175895.1). Lineage (NCBI taxonomy): Eukaryota > Viridiplantae > Streptophyta > Magnoliopsida > Zingiberales > Zingiberaceae > Wurfbainia > Wurfbainia villosa. The sequence goes on from CM045995.1 coordinate 35,184,108, forward strand.
TATGCCATGACATCATTTTTTTTAATCATTTTTATATGTCATGATTATGCTTAGGTTTAAGGTTTTAAATGTCATGTGTTTTTAAATTTTATCATATGCCATGACATCATGATCATTGGCCATGTTTTAATAATGCTATTATTTCTGCCATGATCATACATTCATGCATTAACTTGATTAAAATTGAATTAAGGACTATGACATGACTTGAAGTCCCATTTATAAGGGAATCAAGTAGGGTTACCTTAGAGAATGCATGAAACCCTAGATTAGGATGAACAAGACCCACATCTCACATCCAATTGACATGTATGTGTATTTGTGCACCCTAGATACATGTGAGATGCTAGGATATGAGTTGAGTTCAAGGTGCATAGTTTTTGCATCTAGATGAACTAAAACTCATCTTGTTTCATTTGTGGATCATAGGGAAAGCTTGTGTACAAGTCATGTGCATAGAGCCCAAAGAATATGATCCAAAATATGGTTCTGAAAACATTTTAAAATCATTTTGAAAAACCTTAGTGAAGTCTATCTTTTGATAGCAATTACCATTGATGAAGTTGATACAAACTAGGGACAAAACATTGAAAATTTCAATGGTTTTGAGTTTTGTATCAAATTCACTATTTTATGGGTAAAATAATTTCAAGCATTTTTCACCCATTGTATTGGTCATAGGTATTATACGTATCAAATTTCGTGATTTTTTGATAAACATATAATTATTTATGAATTTCCAAAACTCGATTCGGATAACTGAAATTAGGAAATTTCAGTTATCGATCAGCCTACCAGTGGCGATCAATGATGAGTGTGTGATCGTAGGTGACAGTCATTGCCAAGGCTGATTTCGGGAAAAGTGGTTTTGGTTAGCCCGTGTTCAGCCATGGTAAAGGTCCCTAACCACTCCTAACCCTAGGATATGCTTTGGAAAGCATTATAAAGGGTGAAAATACATTGGATATGGATTTGGAGAGGTTTTAGGGCTTTGTATCAATCTTAAGGTGAGTGAAAGTTCTATGTTGAACTTAGAACCTTAATTTTTGTTGATTTAGAGTTCCTATTGGCTTAGGGGCTTCCCAAGGACATTGTTGGTGCAATGGTCAAGGGGGAGCAAGTCTTTAGGGGGAGGTATCCATCTTGGGATGATGGATGTGCTTTTCTCTTTGAAGAGGAGAAATTATTGGGAGAATATGACATCAATTGGGAAATTGATGGGACTTTTGAGAGACCCAATTTGGAAATTGGGAGAGTAAATGGGATTGTCTCTCTTGAGTGATATTGGACTTATCACTAGGAAGATGGTAGGCATCCTAAGTATTTTTGGACCAAGGGGGAGATTGTAAGATCTCATTGGGACATGAGACATTGACCCTATTTGTGGAGACAACCTTTTTGATGTTAGTCAAAAAAGGGAGAGAATGTTTGGGGGAGAACATTTGGAGAGTATTTACCAATTTGGGAAAATTGTTAAAGGATTGGAGTTAGTATTCTAACTCAATCATTTATTTGGTTTTTGTCAAACATCAAAAAGGGGGAGATTGTTGGTGCAATCGGCCCAGGTCACGATTGACCAGGACTCGAGTTTGGCTCGAGTGATGTTTTGATGTGTTTTGATGTTTCGACAAAAACATATGACAATGTAATTGTCATGGTAAGTCCAAGTCTTGAGTTCTTGGCATGGAAAGTCCAAGCATGGTCTTGGCAATGTAAAAGTCCAACATGGGTTGGCAAGGGAAAGTCCAAGCATGGTCTTGGCATTTGGGAAAGTCCAAGCATGGTCTTGGCATAGAAAGTCCAAGCATGGTCTTGGCATGGAAAGTCCAACATGGGTTGGCATTAGAAGTCCAAGGGGATTGATATTGGCGGCGTAAAGTCCAAGCGGTAGTCTTGGCAGCATAAGTCCAATGGTTGGCGGCGTAAAGTCCAAGCGGAGTCTTGGCGGCGTAAGTCCAATGTGCCTTGGCGGTGTAGACACCGTTAGCATGACATAGCCGATGGAAGCACCTGAAGGCTAGCGCGATGGATGAACAAGTCATTGATGACTTGGAGGGATCCGAGAGACGTGAGGCTGATGGAGGTGGCTAGAAGGCTTAGGTCTAGGCTAAGGGTGGTCTAGCAAGTATGGGGGAACCATACTTGGGTTAAAACCTCATGGTTGAGGTGTGTGTCAGTCGACTGATGTCATGTGGTAGTCGACTGGACCAAGTCAACTAGGGTTTGACTGCGGGAAGTAGCCTAGCAGTCGACTGACATTGTTAGGTAGTCGGTGATGGGCCGCGATCGGTGATCATGTGATCGGTCGGTGATGCTCAGTTACCGGCCACAAAATGGAGTCTCACTCATTCGAGCGAGGCAGCGGTCAGTGATGGCTCATCGGTCGGGATGTTCATGATCGGTCGGTGATGTCTAGCCGTTGGATTTTCGGCGTGGATTACACCGTTGTCTCCACGGCGACGTGTGATCGGTCGGTGATAGTCGATCCGTCGGTGATCGACCTTCGACCTGAGTTGAAGCTTTATAAGGAGCTCGTGATGGAGGATTTTGGGATCAGTTCTTGAGGGCTATTGGGGCGATTTGTAGGTGCAAATCAGGTCCCCAAGTGCAAGCAAGCAACCAAGCATTCAAGCAATCAAAACAAGTGTTGTAAAGTCTCTTCTTTACTTATATTTCGTATTTACATTGTATATTGCTTGTATTCCTTGCGTTTATTGTTATAAATGATTGTACGGGGTTTCTCCGCCTCCGACTTGTATCGAGAAGGAGTGTTTATCATTAGTGAGTGCGTGTGCATCACTAGGTCTCTTTAGAGCTCGATCCGTGGAGTAGGAACCGTGCGGTTCCGAACCACGTTATATCATTGTGTTAGCTTGTTGTCTATTTCGTTATTGTTATCATTATCTGTATTCCGCTGCGCTAATGAAATTGTAGAGACGAACGAGATCGAATTCCATCCAAGAATGGGCAAAACGCTAATCACCCCCCCTCTAGCCGTTCCAAGGGTCCTAACAAGTGGTATCAGAGCCCGGGGCTCTTCTACGGATTAACAACTCGGTGTCAAGAAGCTAGAGGGAAGAATATGGAATTTGAGGAAAGATTGGGTGACGACGTCAACATCACACCTTCCTTCAACCGCGAACATTTTGCGTATTGGAAAGGTAGGATGGAATATTTTCTAATGACGAATATAGAAAATTGGTTTGCCTTGACTATAGGTTTTGATGCTCCGAGAGGAGAAAACGGCAAAATCCTCAAGATGAAGAGATGGACCGAGGAGCAATGGGAGAAATTCAAGACAACCGTTAAGGTAACAAAAATGTTGATTGATTTGATACCTAACGATATTTTGTCCAGATTAGGAAGCTATAGGGATGCCAAGGAGTTGTGGAACAAGTTGATCAAGTTCCACGACAATCCTGAATCGGTCCATGAAGACTTGGAAGAGGAGGAGACCGAAGAAGAATCATCATCATCCTCACAAGAAAGTGAGGAATCAACTTCCGGGTCAGAAGAGGTGGAGGAAGTGGAAGAAGCATCCACCTCAAGGATTGAGGGGGAGGAGAGAACCTTCATATCGGAACATCGAGAAGAAGAAGCTTCGACATCCGGTCAAGATGAAGAAGCCCAAAGTCCAATTCCGGTCTCCACCACCATCGGTAACTCAAACACCTCAATTCAAAATAAAAATAACATTATGTGTTTTGAGTGTAGGAAATTTGGGCATTATAAGAGTAAGTGCCCAAATAAAGTCAAGAAAGCTCCTCCGGCGCCTAAAAGTCAACAAAAGTCAACGGACGCCAGTTCCCCAAGTATCAAGAGAAAGGAGCACATTATATGCTTCAAGTGCAACTCAGAGGGACATTATCGGAGTCAATGTCCAAGGGGAAAGAAGAAAGGGCTAGAAGGAGCAACACAAGTAGGGGGAGCCTCCAAGGTAAACCCTAAGGTAAAATTTATTAATGCACCTTCAATTTCTAGGGATAAGAAACATGCTAGGAATAATTTTAATAGTCTTGCTATTGTGCATGAAAAGCATGCTAGAAATAATAGATATATTTGCCTAGGAGCTAAGAGTGTTCACTTAGGAAATAAGAAGAAATTTGGGACTAATGTCCCTAAAAATATATTACCTAAGGAAAGCATTAAGAAAATAGGAGAACATCTAGGCCTTAACCCTAAATGGACTAGGCATATGCCTAGGAAGTCCAATGCCCATAGTCTAAATCAAAATTCTAAAATTGGGGAATTAGAATTAGAGAACCAAGCCTTGAGGTCAAGGCTTGAAAAACTTGAAAAGACCCTTAAGGTTATGCAAAATCAAATGCAAGGGTCAATTAGTCAAACTTCTAGGTCCAAAAGTCAAAGTCAACACCTAGGACCTAAGAGTCAAAAGTCAACCGAGGGCAAGCAAGGTTTGGGTCACAAACCTAAGCCTAAGGTGGCTTACCATAGTGTTCCATTTGATTATGGAACACAAACTAGGTCTAGGAAGACCAAGGTCAATAGGGAAGTCATCCCTAGAGTTGACCAAAGGGTGTGCCTAGTGGCTAGGGTTTCTAGGAAACCTAGGATGGCCACTAAGAAGGTTGCAAGGGGAGTTACCCCTAGAGTCAACCTAGGTAAGACCCAAATGACCAAGGCTAACAAGCCTAGGAGGGTCATTAGGAAGGTATCTAGGGAGGTTATCCCTAAGGAGTACCTAATTAACCCTAGGAGCTCAAATCGGTTTTGGGTTCCTAAGAGCGTGATTGATTCACGCTAGATGGGTTAGGGTGTGCCAACCTTAAATGGATGGAAAGTTAACTCAACCATGGAAAAGGTGGCACTTTAGGTTATTTTCAAGGTTATGGATACCTTGGAAATAGATTTGAATTATCATCCTAAAAGATTTTAGGGTGTGTCAATATTATTTGAGAAGCATGATAAAATGGTCAAATTGGCAAAATTTAGGTTTAGAGGTCGTAGTGTGCCATTTTGGGTTTTTGGCAAACTTGGAAAAATTTAGGTTAATATGGCAAAATATACTTAATTATATCAAATGACAATTAATATTAAAATTTAGGTATTACCATACCTATATATTTTATTTGTCATGCCTTGATTGCCATATGCCATGACATCATTTTTTTTAATCATTTTTATATGTCATGATTATGCTTAGGTTTAATGTTTTAAATGTCATGTGTTTTTAAATTTTATCATATGTCATGACATCATGATCATTGGACATGTTTTAATAATGCTATTATTTCTGCCATGATCATACATTCATGCATTAACTTGATTAAAATTGAATTAAGGACTATGGCATGACTTGAAGTCCCATTTATAAGGGAATCATGTAGGGTTACCTTAGAGAATGCATGAAACCCTAGATTAGGATGAACAAGACCCACATCTCACATCCAATTGACATGTATGTGTTTTTGTACACCCTAGATACATGTGAGATGCTAGGATATGAGTTGAGCTCAAGGTGCATAGTTTTTGCAACTAGATGAACTAATACTCATCTTGTTTCATTTGTGGATCATTGGGAAAGCTTGTGTACAAGTCATGTGCATAGAGCCCAAGGAATATGATCCAAAATAAGGTTTTGAAAACATTTTAAAATCATTTTGAAAAACCTTGGTGAAGTCTATCTTTTGATTGCAATCACCATTGATAAAGTTGATACAAACTAGGGCCAAAACATTGAAAATTTCAATGGTTTTGAGTTTTGTATCAAATTCACTATTTTATGGGTAAAATAATTTTCAAACATTTTTCACCCATTGTATTGTTCATAGGTATTATACGTATCAAATTTCATGATTTTTCGATAAACGTATAATTATTTATGTATTTCCAAAACTCGATTCTGATAATTGAAATTCAGAAATTTCAGTTATCGATCAGCCCTGAGTGGCGATCGGTGATGAAATGTGGCGATCATTGTGGTGACAGTCATTGCCAAGGCTGATTTCGAGAAAACTAGTTTTGGTTAGCCCGTGTTCAGCCATGGTAAAGGTCTCTAACCACTCCTAACCCTAGGATATGCTTTGGAAAGCATTATAAAGGGTGTAAATCTATTGGATATGGATTTGGAGAGGTTTTAGGGCTTTGTATCAATCTTAAGGTGAGTGAAAGTTCTATGTTGAACTTAGAACCTTAATTTTTGTTGATTTAGAGTTCCTATTGGCTTAGGGGCTTCCCAAGGACATTGTTGGTGCAATGGTCAAGGGGGAGCAAGTCTTTAGGGGGAGGTATCCATCTTGGGATGATGGATGTGCTTTTCTCTTTGAAGAGGAGAAATTATTGGGAGAATATGACATCAATTGGGAAATTGATGGGACTTTTGAGAGACCCAATTTGAAAATTGGGAGAGTAAATGGGATTGTCTCTCTTGAGTGATATTGGACTTATCACTAGGAAGATGGTAGGCATCCTAAGTATTTTTGGACCAAGGGGGAGATTGTAAGATCTCATTGGGACATGAGACATTGACCCTATTTGTGGAGACAACCTTTTTGATGTTAGTCAAAAAAGGGAGAGAATGTTTGGGGGAGAACATTTGGAGAGTATTTACCAATTTGGGAAAATTGTTAAAGGATTGGAGTTAGTATTCTAACTCAATCATTTATTTGGTTTTTGTCAAACATCAAAAAGGGGGAGATTGTTGGTGCAATCGGCCCAGGTCACGATTGACCAGGACTCGAGTTTGGCTCGAGTGATGTTTTGATGTGTTTTGATGTTTCGACAAAAACATATGACAATGTAATTGTCATCGTAAGTCCAGGTCTTGAGTTCTTGGCATGGAAAGTCCAAGCATGGTCTTGGCAATGTAAAAGTCCAACATGGGTTGGCAAGGGAAAGTCCAAGCATGGTCTTGGCATTTGGGAAAGTCCAAGCATGGTCTTGGCATAGAAAGTCCAAGCATGGTCTTGGCATGGAATGTCCAACATGGGTTGGCATTAGAAGTCCAAGGGGATTGATATTGGCGGCGTAAAGTCCAAGCGGTAGTCTTGGCAGCATAAGTCCAATGGTTGGCGGCGTAAAGTCCAAGCGGAGTCTTGGCGGCGTAAGTCCAATGTGCCTTGGCGGTGTAGACACCGTTAGCATGACATAGCCGATGGAAGCACCTGAAGGCTAGCGCGATGGATGAACAAGTCATGGATGACTTGGAGGGATCCGAGAGGCGTGAGGCTGATGGAGGTGGCTAGAAGGCTTAGGTCTAGGCTAAGGGTGGTCTTTCACCATACTTGGGTTATAACCTCATGGTTGAGGTGTGTCAGTCGACTGATGCCATGTGGCAGTCGACTGGACCAAGTCAACTAGGGTTTGACTGTGGGAAGTTGCCTAGCAGTCGACTGACACTGTTAGGCAGTCGACTGATCACGTGATCAATCGACTGATGCTCGGATTTTCGGCCACAGAATGGAGTCTCACTCGACTGCTGAGACGAGCAGTCGAGTGATGGCTCATCAGTCGACTGATGTTCATGATCAGTCGACTGATGTCCTAGCCGTTGGATTTTTCCAGCGTGGATTACACTGTTGTCTCACAACAACAGTGATCGATCGGCCCGATAGGTCTGATCAATCTTGATCGACCTTTTCGGCCTGAGTTGAAGCTTTATAAGGAGCTCGTGATGGAGGATTTTGGGATCGGTTCTTGAGGGCTATTGGGGCGATTTGTCGGTGCAAATCAGGTCTCCAAGCGCAAGCAAGCAAGCAAGCATTCAAGCAATCAAAACAAGTGTTGTAAAGTCTCTTCTTTACTTGTATTTCATATTTACATTGTATATTGCTTGTATTCCTTGCGTTTATTGTTATAAACGTTTGTACGGGGTTTCTCCGCCTCCGACTTGTGTCGAGAAGGAGTGTTTATCATTAGTGAGTGTGTGTGCATCACTAGGGCTCTTTAGAGCTTGATCCGTGGAGTAGGAACCATGCGGTTCCGAACCACGTTATATCATTGTGTTAGCTTGTTGTCTATTTCGTTATTGTTATCATTATCTGTATTCCGCTGCGTTAATGAAATTGTAGACACGAACAAGATCGAATTCCATCCACGAACGGGCAAAATGCTATTCACCCCCCCTCTAGCCGTTCCAAGGGTCCTAACATTAGGGTTTTAAATAAACCTTGGCCGAGAGTTCCAAGACAACCTAAGATCCATTTCTTAAATCTAGCTTAGCTTTAACATGTTACCTATATCTACATTCAAAACATAACATTGTAATTTATAGATCATATAATGTTAGGCTTAAATGGGTCTTGGCCGAATGGGTTTAAAGAACATATGGCTCAACTACTTAACTCTAGGTTAACCAACAACATGTTACCTTCATCTAACATCAAAAGTCATCATGAACTCAATCAAAACATGGAACAGAAACATATTAGGGGTCTTGGCCGAATGGTTCAAAGGGCTTAAAGGTTCATCCACTTAAATCTAGGTTAACTAAACAACATGTTATCTTCATTTACCATCAAAACAAAGCATGAACTTATCTATAGCATGGCATAGAACATGTTATCTTCTTTTAACATCAAGCATGGCATGAACTCATTTAAAACCTAGCTTAGAGCATGTTATCTTCATCTAACACCAAAAGTCATCATGAACTCATCCAAAACATAGCATAGAAAGACACCTTAGGGGTCTAGATGGACTTGGCCGAATGGTTCAAGCGGTCTAAAGGTTCATCCACTTAAACCTAGGTTAAACAAACAACATGTTATCTTCATTTACCATCAAAACATTGCATGAACTTATCTATAACATAGCATAGAACATGTTATCTTCTTCTAACATCAAACATGGCATGAACTCATTTAAAACCTAGCATAGAACATGTTATCTTCATCTAGCATCAAAACATAGCATAAGCTCATCTAAAACATGGCATAGAAAATCACCTTAGGGGTCTAGATGGACTTGGCCGAGAGTTTTAGGGGAGGTTGAGGATCAACCACTTAACCAAACTCATCTATGTTGGATCGAGCGGATCGCTAGAGGGGGGGGGGTGAATAACGATAGAAATTTTTCGTTCAAAATCGTTCGTTAAAATGCGAGTAGACACAGCGGAAGATAAAAACAAAACAAGCGAGACAATAGAAACAAGGGTTTTACTTGGTTCGTAGCCGAAGGCTACTACTCCAAGGCCCTAGTGGTCCTTGACCACGTACGGAGGGCAAACTATTAAAGAACTCCTCCTCGTTGGAGGTAGGAGTTAGACGGATACACAAAATGACAAAAGCTCGAGGTAGAGGGACACTCCCCCTCTCCTCGTTATAATGAAAGCTTTACTAAAAAATAAACTGAAATATAATTTAAACTTTCGTTACCGACGACTTCAAAGGTTGGAGGTTGAAGCTCTAGTCGTCGTCTCGGCAGCGCTTCGTCGTAGGGATGTCGGATGTCGGAGAGTCGGAAGCATACCTTTTTAATTGATGAAAAACCCTAAGACAAGCCCTCCTTTTATAGCCTTTGAGCCCCTCATCGAATGGGTCTTCAATCAATCACAAATTGACACAAAACCTCCTTGAAATGGGGTGATAAGCCTTGACTCCTCGAACCTGATCATTGACCATCAGTCGACTGATGGCCATCATCGATCGATGGTAGCATCGATCAGTCGATCGCGATAAACGGATCGATTGATGAAGGCGATTGAGTCCTCCAAGTGGCTGATCGTGATGCTAGCTGCAAGGCAAAGTTAGCTCAAAGAAAACATTATTTCAATGGCCTTCGACCATCCGATCTCGACCTAGACCATCGATGGGATGTCTTTGGTCGGATCTACGCTTAAGACCATCCCCGTAAGGAGGATACGACCTCACTTACGCACGCACACACGAGCTTACCTCGATACTTACCATGTCGCTTTTGCTTCCGGCCTTCCACTCGATTCCCTTTTACTTCGTTCAGTTACATGTGCTATTTAACCTCATAAACATTATGAGATTTATAGAGGTTTCCATGGGTATACATCTTGCAATGAAGAGTTGGTGGTTTATATTCACGGCTGATTCAACTTATACCCAATGTCCAGGAGGAGATGGATCTTGCTTAGACAAAAAAATGGATTTTATGGAATTGAAGTCCCTTCCCAAGAACATCCTGTCAAACCCACATACAAAGTTAAGTAAATAGCAAGCATGAAGAATAATGTGTATTAGAAACAAACAACAAAAAAATAAAGAAGATTAAGTTGGAGTAGTAAGGATTTTCTTCAAGCATTCCCCCTTGAGGAAACCTCCCCCTTGACTGAGGGTGAGTCTTGAGGAAAGACCTTAATCCTCCCCCTTTGAGGGTTTCTTAAAGTTGGCCTTAGTAAAACGTTTAAGTTAAGAGTTCTTCTTAACTTGGCCCTTTCTCCCCCTTAAGTAAAACATTAAAAATGAGTAAAACGTTGATGGCACAAATAAGTTTAAGTTAAGAATTATCTTAACTTGGTCTTAATAAGTTTTCAAAACTTAAAGTTAACTTTTGGTTTAAATATAAAGTAAGAGTTAAGTTATAAAAAAAATTTGACCCCTTAACTTTGGCCCTTTTCTCCCCCTTTTGCCATATATCGAAAAGAGTGAGGGTGTGTGTGGAAAACAAAAATAAGTGTTAAATATAAAGTCCAAGCATGTTCCACATTATTTTGAAAATAATATACTGAAAATAAGTTCATCTATAAAATGTTCGACTCATATTTGGCTTGATTGATATGAAAGATCAATCAGCCCTGGTTAGAGTCGGTTAGTATGTATGATTATACTCCGTGGTTCATAGCGATGCATTAGCTCTACATCTGGAACCAGGAGTAAGGTCCTAACATCTCACGCCCATCTATGTGGCTAAGTACACAAACACATTAGTCCTATGTGTTGTGAGATGTATTGGCTCCTTAAATCTATAGGTGCATGATATCTAAGGTATGTCCTATGCTAGTTCCATAAAAATGAAAATTTAAGAAATAGTAGTAAGAAAATATAATTTGCAAGTTCCTATACTACTATGCACATGCCCAATTTTTGTCTTAATAGACTAAATTCGGCTTCGGGTAGGGGCTTTGATTCAGGTATTCGAGTTGTGTAGCAGCTCCGTTAATACATAGGGTTGTCGACTGCTGTTCTCGAATGAAATGGTGTTTGACCTCTATATATTTGGTCCTAGAGTGACATATTGGATTCTTAGTAAGATTAATTGAACTAATGTTATCTACGTGAAGTTTTGTGTTCATAAAGTCTAACTTGAAATCGCGGAGAGTGTGCTTCATCCAAAGAAGTTGAGTGACACACTCACCCATCGCGATGTATTCGGCTTCGGTGGTAGATAAGGCAACACAGTGTTTCTTCCTACTGCACCAACTCACTAGACTCGAGCCGAGAAGTTGACAACAACCACTCGTGCTCTTTCTATCGAGCTTACTACCGGCATAGTCCGAATCGGAGTAGCCGGTTAGTTCGAACTCGGTAGATCTAGGGTACCAAATACCGACATTAAGTGTACCCTTTAGATATCTAAGGATACGCTTGACTAGAGTTAGGTGAGACTCCTTGGCACCGGTTTGGAACCTTGCGCACATACTTACTGCAAATAGGATATCGTCATTGCGATTAAGTAAAGGAGACTCCCTATTATGCTCCTATAGTATTTTAAATCAATTGAGTTTCCGATTAAATCTTCTTCTATATTCACATTAGTTGCCATTGGGGTATTAATAATTTTAGCGTCTTGCATTCCAAAGCGTTTAATTAATTCCCTAGTATATTTGCGTTGATGTAGGTATATTCCATCTTTAGTTTGTTTAATTTGTAGACCTAAGAAGAAACTTAACTCGCCTACTAAATTCATTTCAAATTCACTTTCCATAAGTGAAATGAACTCATTTAGTAGGATTGAGTTGGTGGTTCCGAAAATAATATCATCTACGTAGATTTGGGCTATGAATATGTCTTTACCTAAGGTTTTTACGAAAAGGGTTGGGTCAACTACACCTTGGTTAAAGCCTTTGGACTTAAGATAAATCGAAAGTCTCTCGTACCAAGCTCGCGGAGCTTGTTTAAGTCCATAAAGAGCTTTCTTTAACCTAAGGACATGATCGGGTTTGTCTAAACTTTCGAAACCGGGGGGTTGACTAACATAAACTTATTCTTTAATGTATCCATTTAAGAATGCAGATTTCACATCCATTTGAAACAATTTAAATCCTTAATGTGCTGCATATGATAATAGCATTCGAATGGACTCTAATCTACCTACTTGGGCATAGGTCTCGTCGTAATCTAAACCTTCGACTTGACTAAACCCTTTAGCAACTAGTCTAGCTTTATTTCTAACTACTTCACCTTTATCATCAATTTTATTTCTAAACACCCACCTTGTTCCAATGATTGTTTTATCTTTAGGTGGTGGTACTAATTCCCATACTTCGTTCCTAGTGAATTGAGCCAACTCTTCTTGCATTGCAATAATCCAATCGGGATCAAGAATAGCTTGGTCAATAGTTTTGGGTTCAATTTTAGAAATCAAAGATATTTGACTAAGGTTTCTGTATGAGGCTCTAGTTCGAACTCCTAGACTTGGATCACCTATCACTTGGTCGATAGGATGATTCGTTTGGGTCGTAGTTGGATTTGGGTTTGAGTCTACAACTTGATCCATAGGATGGCTTGTTTGAGTTCTAGTTTGGTTGGAGTCATCTATCACTTGGTCGATAGAGTGACTTGGTTGAGTTAGGTTAGGATTAACACTAAACCTGATCTCTGGATCAGAGTTAGGTCTAGTATGAGTCGGCTTGCTAATTGGGGTTGCCGGGGGTTTTGTAGGTTCGTGTCCTTCATCAAATACTACATTGATAGTCTCCTCAACTCTAATGAGTCTACAACTCTATAAGCTCTGCTTGTACTCGAGTATCCTAGAATGATTCCGGTCGTGGTTTTGGATGTAAATTTCCCTAGGTAATCTTTAGTGTTTAGGATATGTACCTTACATCCAAATACCCTAAAGTATTTGATGTTAGGTATTTTATAGTGATAAATCTCGTATGAGGTCTTAAGGTGCCTCTTTACCATAAGGATTCTATTTTGGACATAGCATGTCGTACTCACGGCTTCCGCCAAAACCTATCGGGTAGGTTATACTCATTTAACATTGTCCTAGCGGCTTCTTGGTGGGTTCTATTTTTGCGTTCTACTAGGCCATTTTGTTGTGGAGTTCTAGGGAAAGAGAACTCGTGGTGGTATCCATTTAGGTTACAGAATTCTGTAAACCTATGGTTTTCGAATTCACCACCATGATCAGTCCTAAGTCTTTTGATTTTAATGCTTTGTTGATTTTCTATTAACTTAAATAGATTGATTACTTGATCTAGGGTATCATTTTTGTGTTTGATGAACCTAACCCAAGTAAATCTAGAATAGTCATCAATTATGACTAAGCAGAATTTACTTCCATTAAGTGACTTAGCTCCGTGTGAATCAAATAGATCCATGTGTAGGAGCTCAAGCACACTTTTGGTTCGTTCTTGACTAGTTAGTTGATGTTGTGTCCTAGATTGTTTACCTTGTTGACAAGCATTACATATTTTATTATCCAAGTTATTGAGGTTAGGCAAACCTCTGACTAAATCACTCTGACTCATCTTGTGGATGAGTCTTGGGGGTGAGTGACCGAGTCGTCGGTGCCACAATCACGATTCCTCTTGCCGTGTCATAAGACACTTAGTTGAAGAGTTAGTTAAGTTGATAGTGTAAATGTTGTTATTTCTAGTCCCTTTAAGAATTGTTTTAGAGGTTTCGTTTGTATTAATTACGCATTCATTTTCTATAAATATAACCTTATAGTTATTATCACACAATTGGCTTACACTAAGTAAATTATATTGAAAATTTTCTACTAATAAAACATTTTGAATAACAAAATTTGAATTGAGCTCAATATCACCTGATCCGATGATTTTGAGCTTGCCGTAATTTCCGAAAGCTACCGATCCTTGTCGTTTGAATCGAAGCATCGAAAACTTGAGTTGATCCCCGGTCATGTGTCGGGAGCAACCACTGTCCAACATCCATTGATCCTACACGCAAGGTAGTTGGATCGGATATTGGATTTATTAAAAATTGGTTGAAGATTATTAACCTAAATCATCTCACCCATGTCTATATGATCAAACATGTTAATCCTATATGTTCTTGTGAGATGACTTCCAATTTTTTAGTTGAATTAAGTTTAATGACTTAAACACTTGTCAACCTTGCATTAGATTCGGATTTGACCTTAGGCTCATCAAGTCACCTTTTCAAGATCATGGCTTCCATGTCGTGGCGAGGCACAGAGGCCTTCTTTGATCGGAACAACGACCACTTCCTTAGACAAAGCCATTTTCAAGAAAATAGAGACTTGACTCACCTAAGACCACTTCCTGGTCTAACTAGTCTAGGATACGGCGAGGTAGCTTCAGCTAGTTCCGCTCGGTCAAGTGCACCGAACTAGATACGCCTTATCTAGCCCGAATACACAAGACTCCGCTTTCCTAGCGTACTATCATCTCGTCGCATCCTGGTACTATGTTATCAAGTATTGACGAGTTATAGTCCTATCTAACCATTCTAAAAAGGGAAATCAAACTAAATAAAAATCTAAGCATGTAATTTCTAAGTTAAAACACAAACAAATTTCGTACTAGCTCCCCCTGAACCGTTGAATCGATTCGGTCTCTCCACATAGTGGATTTGGTCCTTGGGAACCCAGTACTGGTTTGATCCTAAGTTTGAAATCAAGGTGGTCTTAGGGACCCATGCTTGGACACGTTTTCTATGTCTACTTACGATTGACATATACAACTTATTGGTCGTGTTTGAGCTAAACCCTAGCCCGACCTTGTTGTACACGGCCGTTTGCGATCCAAGTAGGAGGTCAAGTCCTTTGGATCCCAAAGTAAACCTTTCCAACGTATTCCTAAGATCTTCGACTTGACTTTTCAAGAGTGAGTTCTCAACTTCGAGTTTTTCAACTCGAGTTGAGTCCTTCTCTTGAACTCAACTAGTCGAAGAGGTTAGGGAGACCTCGTGTTTGAGGAGTTTAACTTCCTCAACCAGGGTCTCGACCTTGGACTCGGACTTAGCTAACTTTTTATTTAAAAACTTAATTGCACTATAAAGAGTAGTAATAAGAGACCGACTTACCTTGAGTGTATCTTTTGAACCGGATGCGTATCCGTGGCTTATCTTGAATAGTGTTTCGTAGTCCGACTCGTCTTCGGTTTCTAATTCTGGTTCCGGTTCCGACTCCGTCTCCGATTCCACCAGTTTAGCCATAAGGACTCGATCGTTGTCTTCTTCCTCGGAGGCTTCTTCCCAAGTAGCGTTGAGTGCTTTTTTATGTTTTGGTGCCTTGCTCGTGAGTTTTGGGCACTCGGACTTAATGTGTCCAAACCTGTTACATTCATAACATCTTATGTTTGAACTTTTAGGCTTACCTTCGTTGGTTCGAGTGAGGGCTCGTTTTCGGCCCTTGACTATCCTCCGAACTAGGTTGACTAGTTCGGCTTCCATTTTCGAGTCGACCTCCGAATCCGACTCATCCTCTTCTTCCTTCGGGGGTGGCTTGCTTGCGGTTTTCTTCCTCGAACCTGCAAAAAGTGCTATACCCTTCTCGGGTTTCGAGTTAGACTGCTCATGAAGTTCGAAATCAGAAAAAAGTTCATCTAACCTAAGTTTAGAAAGATCCTTGGAGACCTTGTAGGCATCGACCATGGATGCCCACAAGGTATGTTGGGTTTCCGACACCGCGCTGTGTGTGTGTTCGATCACGTTTCATAAACATGAACACAGCGGAAGCAATAAAAATAATAAATCTACATTTATTACAACACACACAACACACGCTTGCATATTACAACAAGTGTAGACATAACCGTAAATTTAAATTTGCAATAAAAAGAAATTTATCTACGTTATACCTTTCGTATGACGTGTAGCGGGAACGACATCAACCGGAACGTTCCTCGCTAGAATCATCTCTATCCGTATCCACGCCGAGTTCCTCGGGATGACTTCGCTAAGCCATGAGCTTCGTCTTCGTACAGGTTACTAGCCTCGTGTTGAAGACGACGTGATCGAGAGATGATCACGATCTGAATCCAAATTCGGATCCTAATACGAGTTCTCAAAACTCGCTTCTCCGGAGAGGTATTCGTCAACCAATTGACGAATCCTTCATCCTCCACCTCAGAGGATTACCGGAGATCGAATCTCCAGTAAGTTTGCCGCTGTCGGAGCTCTAACCGTCGTCCAAACGACGCTCCGACGAGAGGAGAACAAGCTGTCCAGAAAACTTGACAGCTTTGGTGGAGGTGATAGGCGCCGGCCAACCAAGGGAGATAGAGCTCACCTTGATGCCAAACTTGAAGGAGATCACCAGAGCACTAACAGGCAGCAGCTCGACGCCGGCGAGGGGGAAGGAAGCAGCCTTTTGGACGCCGGTTGGAGGAGCAATGTGTGGCGGTTTAGGGTTGGCGCCGAGAGCTCCCTCAATGGAGTGGGCAGCAACCTTAGGGCAAGGGGTTTTTTGATTAGGGCTTAATTATCCCTTAAGCCCTCTTTTATAGAGAACTAATTCTCTTAATGGTTATTGGATCATAACCGTTAGGCCCGTTAACCCGCTCCATTAAGATAAGTTAAAATAAACCAAACCATGATGGTTTATTTTAAGTTAAAACGAACCGAACCAACTTTTGGTTCATTCGTTTAAAATAAACCAAACCCTTTGGTTTATTCTCCTCCATTGGATTAGAACCAAACCATTTTGGTTCATCCATTACATCTTCATAAGACTCGGCCCATCCATGCTTCCATTGCGACTGAAACGATTTCATGCTCGCTTTATGTTATGTCCAACCAAACCTAGTTTCTCTCGGTCTGAGAATCCCATTCTCAAGCTCGTTTTAAATCCTTTGGATTACGCTCGTTGTGTGTGTGAACAAATAGTTTCTTTGTTTATGTTGGCCGTCTATAATTAACCATTAATTATAGAACGATCATGAGTGGCACCTAGTAGTATATCATGATCCCCAATTAACCAAAAAGATCAACGGTTGATCCAGAACTATTTCTGAAACCCTTCAGTAGCTCGAATGAATCGTGCCCCATTCCCTTCACTCATCTTATACCCACTTGGTTCAGGACATAGTCTATAGTGTCAGTCCCCACTAGGCTGACTACGTCACACCTAGCCCAAGTATCATTTCCTCGTCCTACGGATTCTAGTTACTCCACATGTATCGAAGAGTACCTTACTCTAAACATGTAATGCTTTGGCCAAAGACTTTAGTAACAATCCGACGAGAGGCCATGGGTATACATCTCCTCGCAAGGAGTGGTGAATCTTTTATAGGCTATTCAAACACCTTCGATCATTTCGACTTATACCCAATCATCCCGGATCCACATCTCCTTAGAGATGTTTGCTTAAGATGTCAAAGCATAAGTCTCCATGATCAAGATGACTTGAATACCGCAAGTCAAAGGAACATCGCACTTAAGCCATAGTAAGAACTTCATTGACATATCTATATATGCAGAGAACCATATGAAGTCTTACGGCTGGTCACTCCAATGAACTAGTTACCATAACTAGCATCCACGATTAACTCTGGACATCACAATGTCTCCAGCCAGTGAGAATCAGCTGCTTGGATACACCAAGGAGTATACCTCGTGCTAGTCTCGACAGAATTGATGGTGTCCAAATCTATCAATTCATCGACTAGGGATAATTTCGATACATCACAATTACACATGTAGAGATACTCACTAGTTGTGATCCAATCACAAATTCTCTCATGCTGTGAATCGTATCGTGAACATTGAGTAATTGAGTTTAAGATCCGATCAAATACATAAAACATGTATACTCAAATAGTGAATCTTCATTTATCATATAAATGGTTCATACATAAGGCGATTGCCTTAGGACATCTCTCATATATTACTAACAGACTCCCACTTGGCCTAATGCCAATCGCTACGATATCCAATACCATAAGCTCTAACATGACCCTCAAACTTATTTTGAGGTAATGCCTTAGTCAAAGGATCTGCTAAGTTCCTTTCAGTGGGAATTTTTCGATTTGTATTTCATTCCTACTGATGATCTCTCTGATAAGATGATAGCGGCGAAGCACAATTTTGGATCATTGATGAGAACACATCAAGTTCAGAGATGAACTTCTTGATTCAAACCGCTTCCTTTGCTGCTTCCAAAGCTGCAATGTATTCTGCCTTAGTGGCAGAATCCGCTATAGTGTCAAGCTTGGAACCTTTCCAACTTATTGCGCCTCCATTCTAGGTGAATAGATACCCAGACTGAGACATGGAATCATCCTTGTCTGTCTAGAGCTGGCATCCGTATACCCACGTATCACCATGTACCCTTCTCCATATATTAGGAACACATCCTTAGTTCTTCTCAAGTACTTAAGGATCGTCTTAACAGCCACCCAATAATCCATTCCTGGATCAGACTAGTATCTGCTCGTGACACTCAGAGCATACGATACATCGGGCCTCGTACATAACATAGCATACATGATAGATCCTATTGCGGATGCATAGGGAATCTTACTTATGCAAATCCTCTCGTCTTCTGTGCGTGGACACATTGACTTCGAAAGGTGTATCCCATGCCAGATGGGTAGGAATCCTTTCTTGGATTCCGACATGGTAAACCTCTTTAGCACTCGGTCTATATATGTAGACTGCGAAAGACCAAGCAACCGTTTTGATCTATCTCTATAGATCTTAATCCCGAGGATGTAGGTTGCTTCTCTCAGGTCTTTCATGGAGAATGTCTTGGATAACCAAACCTTAACTGACTGTAAGACTGAAACATCGTTTCCTATAAGTAATATGTCATCGACATATAATACTAGGAACACGATTACACTCCCACTAACCTTCTTGTACACACAAGGTTCGTCTAGATTTTGTGAGAAATCAAACTTTTTGATTGTCTCATCAAAATGGATATTCCAGCTCCTAGATGCTTGCTTCAATCCATAAATAGATCGTCGCAATTTGCATACCTTGGTTTTATCAACCAATGTGAAACCCTCAGGCTGTTTCATATACACGTCCTCGAGCAGGTTTCCATTAAGGAAAGTTGTTTTCACATCCATCTGTCATATCTCATAATCATAATGAGCCGCTATGGCCAGGAGCATCCGAATGGATTTAAGCTTAGCTCTGGAATAGGTTTCGTCATAATCAACACCTTATTTTTGACGATATCCTTTCGCCACCAATCTAGCCTTATAGGTAATCACATTACCATCCATGTCGGTTTTCTTCTTGAAAACCCACTTGCACCCTATAGGCTTTATGCCTTCAGGTGGGTCAACCAAGTTCCAAACTTGGTTTTCATACATGGAATCCATTTTCGACTTCATGGCACCAAGCCACTTATCCCTTTCTGAACTTGTCAGCACTTCTTCATAACTGGTAGGCTCCTCATCATCAATGAGTAACACGTCGTTCGATTCACTTACGAGAAATCCATATATCTCGGGAATATTGCGTGTTCTACCAGATCTACGAAGATGTGGTGTTACAATAGGTCCAGCCGATTGCTCATCACTATGAGTTGCCAGCTGTTGTGCTTCACCAAGTATCTCATCAATGTCTATTTGAGTCTCTCGAGCCTCCTCAAGCTCGACGACACTCCCACTGTTTTCTTGCAAGAGAAACTCTTTCTCTAGAAACACAGCATGCCTTGAAACAAACACCTTTTGTTCTACAGGATGATAGAATTGATAACCCCTTGTTTCCTTAGGGTATCCAATAAATAGACATTTATCAGACTTAGCATCCAATTTGTCTGATACTGTCCGCTTCACATAAGAAGGACAACCCCATATCTTCAAGTAAGATACATGAGGTTTCTTACTATTCCATATCTCATATGGAGTAGTTGAGACTACCTTGGTAGGCATTCTGTTTAACAAGTAAACAGCTGTCTGAAGTGCATAAACCCAAAAGGACTTGGGAAGAGTCGCATGATTCATCATTGACCTGACCATGTCCAACAAGGTCCGGTTACGCCTCTCAGATACACCATTATGCTATGGTGTATAGGGCGAAGTCCATTGAGACAATATACCATTGTCTCTTAGGTAATCAAGAAACTCCTGACTCAAGTATTCACCACCTCGATCCGATCGAAGTATTTTAATACACTTGTCATGTTGTTTCTCTACTTCATTTCTGAACTCTTTGAATCTTTGAAAGGCTTCAGACTTGTGTTTCATCAAGAACACATACCCAAACCGTGAGTGATCATCAGTGAAGGTAATGAAGTAGCTATAGCCTCCTAATGCTTGAGTTGACATAGGTCCACATACATCAGTATGTATTAGACCTAGTAACTCTCCCACTCGTTCACCTTTTTCCAGTAAAAGGTAACTTAGTCATCTTGCCTTTTAAGCATGATTCGCATGTATCGTATGAATCCAATTCAAACGATTCCAAAATTCCACATCGGTGTAATTCGGACATGCATTTCTTGCTTATATGGCCAAGACGACAATGCCACATATAAGAGTCTATTTGATTATCCTTTCGAGCACGTGTGTTGCTCGCTTCGATATTGAAAATGTCACTGGATACGTCCAACGTATAAATGCCATTACTCAAAGTTCTAGTTCCATAAAGTACGCCATCCAATGTTATATAACAACAATTGTTACTAAATGTCAAATGGAAACCATTTCTATTTAAGCAGGAAATAGAAACAATGTTCTTTATTAGAGAAGGAACATAATAGCAATTGTCCAGTTCCAAGACTAGTCCACTAGGGAGCTTCAGCAAATAAGTTCCGATGGCGACCGCAAAAACCTTTGCTCCATTGCCAACTCGCAAATTTGACTCCCCTCTGACAAGTCTTCTTCTATTCCTTAGCCCCTGTATGTCATTACATATATGTGAGCCACACGCAGTATCCAATACCCAAGTGTCTAAGGAAATAGAATGACAATCAATAACGAAGATACCTGAAGAGGATGGGGCATCGGATGCCTTCTTCTTCTTCATGGACTCATGATAAATCTTGCAGTTTCTTCGCCAGTGGCCTTCCTTGCCACAGTGATGGCAAGTACCCTTTTGCGCTGGTTCCGCCTTCTTTGCCTTTTTGTTCTTTCCTTTCTTCTATTCTTTTGCCTTCCTCTTAGAACCTTTCTTTGAGGAATCAACTAACAGAACCGCCTTCTCCTCATGCTTCACAGAAGGCTCCACAGTGTTCAGCATATTGAGGAGATCGGGAATGGTGTATTCCAATTTGTTCATCCGATAGTTCATCAAAAATTGTGAGAAACTCTTGGGCAAACAATGCAGAATTAAGTCAATACTTAACTCATGATCCATCACAAAATCGAGGGTAGCTAGCCGCTCAATGTACCCGTTCATCTTTAGCACAAACTGCACTACAGACAAACCTTCTTGCATCTTCGTGGTGAAGACGAGCCTAGAGACCTCGAACCTTTCGGATCTCGCTTGCTCATCGAACAACTCATGAAGATGGAAGACCATAGTATTAGCATCCATATGCTCATGCTGCTTTTGCAGCTCAGGTACCATCGCCGCTAGAATGATGCAACTCGCAAGCTCAGAATCTGCCACATGCTTCTGATAGACCAACATTTGGTCTGGAGTTGCATCGTCCTTAGGACGGTCAGGAAGAGGCTCTTCAAGGACATATGCAAGCTTTTCCGCCTTGAGAATAATTCTCAGGTTTCTAATCCAGTCCAGGAAGTTAGGCACAGTCAGTTTGTTCGAATCCAAAATAGTGCGCAAATTCAAAGACGTCATGATCAATTTATTGACCTAGAAATACAAAACAAGCATATATGAGAAAATGATTTTAAAAATTCATCAATATACATTTATAAATCCCATTCATTTTTCGAATTTCAAAAACCCCAAAATCACTTCGGGAGATCGTAGGTCCATCTCCGAATGGGCTGATATCCATCATAGTTATGAACAACCTTGGAGAGAGTCCAACAAGCCATTCATAACTACGACGGTAGGTATCAACTATACCGATTGCATATCATGTATATGCAACTATCACAATGTGCTATCAACTAATTGAATGTTCACACATACATCGGGTTGTTAACACATTAACAAGTATGCATCATATGCATAACACCCAACTTCACCTCCCTTTACATCGACCTTGGAGAGAGTCCAACAAGCCGATGCTCCGGGTTAAAGCCAACCCATTAATCGGGAAATAGTTTTAATATGGTTAGAGCGCATTCAACCAATTAGCCCAGCTTGGAGAGAGTCCAACAACCAAAGCTAACGATTGACCTCTGACTCTTACCATATTAGTATTAAACTATTCCATGGTTTGAACATGTTCAGGTTCGAGCCGGGCTTGGAGAGAGTCCAACAACCCAAACAAGAAACGGAACTCTGGTTCTAACCATATTAATGGAAGGTGTAGGCTTTAATATTGTTTAAGGGTTTTTATGTCTCATCCTCTTTGCATGCAAATAACTATTATCTACATGGCATGACATACATGGCATACATCTACATGTCACGACACGCATGGCATAATGTTATGCACCTAATGCAATTACAAGGCATACAATTATGTCATGTATATAATTTCCTTATATGTCATAACTATTTATGGAAATAAAATATGTTTAAGATTTGATTATCCAAATCAAATCATAATTAAATTAGGAAATAAATTTCCAAATCTAATCACATATTTTATTCATGAAATTATTTGATTAAGGAAAATCTATTTAGGAAACCAATTTCCTAAATCATTAAAACTACTTATGGAAATAAAATATTTTAAGATTTGATTTCCCAAATAAAATCATGATTAAATTAGGAAACAAATTTCTAGAATCTAATCAAATATTTTATTTATGGAAAATATCAATTTCCATAAATACTTCCAACTTTCCAAAAGTGGAAGATTTCCATAAATACTTCTAGACTTTCCAAAATTGAAAAATTTCCATAAATACTTCTAAATTTCCAAAATTAGAAAATTTCCAGAAATACATTATGACTATCGAAAAACCATTTTTACGATTATGTCGAAACACAACCTGGGCTCTGATACTAATCAAGGTTTCGATCACAAGGTGTGTGTGTGTTCGATCACGTTTCGTAAACATGAAAACAGCGGAAGCAATAAAAATAATAAATCTATATTTATTACAACACACACAACACACGCATGCATATTACATCTAGTGTAGACATAACCGTAAATTTAAATTTGCAATAAAAAGAAATTTATCTACGTTATACCTTTCGTATGACATGTAGCGGGAACGACATCAACCGGAACGATCCTCGCTAGAATCGTCTCTATCCGTATCCACGCCGAGTTCCTCGGGATGACTTCGCTAAGCCACGAGCTTCGTCTTCGTACGGGTTACTAGCCTCGTGTTGAAGATGACGTGATCGAGAGATGATCACGATCCGAATCCAAATTCGGATCCTAATACGAGTTCTCAAAACTCGCTTCTCCGGAGAGGTATTCGTCAACCAATTGACGAATCATTCGTCCTCCACCTCAGAGGATTACCGGAGATCGAATCCTCGGTAAGTTAGCCGCTGTCGGAGCTCTAACCGTCGTCCAAACGACACTCCGACGAGAGGAGAACAAGCTGTCCAGAAAACTGGACAGCTTTGGTGGAGGTGATAGGCGCCGGCCAACCAAGGGAGATAGAGCTCACCTTGATGCCAAACTTGAAGGAGATCACCGGAGCACTAACCGGCAGCAGCTCGAAGCCGGCGAGGGGGAAGGAAGCAGCCTTCTGGATGCCGGTTGGAGGAGCAATGGGCGGCGGTTTAGGGTTTGCACCGAGAGCTCCCTCAATGGAGTGGGCGGCAACCTTAGGGAAAGGGGTTTTTTGATTAGGGCTTAATTATCCCTTAAGCCCTCTTTTATAGAGAACTAATTCTCTTAATGGTTATTGGATCATAACCATTAGGCCCGTTAACACGCTCCATTAAGATAAGTTAAAATAAACCAAACCATGATGGTTTATTTTAAGTTAAAACGAACCGAACCAACTTTTGGTTCATTCGTTTAAAATAAACCAAACCCTTTGGTTTATTCTCCTCCATTGGATTAGAACCAAACCATTTTGATTCATCCATTATGTCTTCATAAGACTCGGCCCATCCACGCTTCCATTGCGACTGAAACGATTTCATGCTCGCTTTATGTTTGTCCAACCAAACCTAGTTTCTCTCGGTCTGAGAATCTCATTCTCAAGCTCGTTTTAAATCCTTTGGATTACGCTCGTTGTGCGTGTGACCAAATAGGTTCTCGGTTTATGTTGGCCGTCTATAATTAACCATTAATTATAGAACGATCATGAGTGACACCTAGTAGTACATCATGATCCCCAATTAACCGAAAAGATCAACGGTTGATCCAGAACTATTTATGAAACCCTTCAGTAGCTCGAATGAATCGTGCCCCATTCCCTTCACTCATCTTATACCCACTTGGTTCAGGACATGGTCTATAGTGTCAGTCCCCACTAGGCTGACTACGTCACACTTAGCCCAAGTATCAATTCCTCGTCCTACAGATTCTAGTTACTCCACATGTATCGAAGAGTACCTTACTCTAAACATGTAATGCTTTGGCCAAACACTTTAGTAACAATCCGACGAGAGGCCATGGGTATACATCTCCTCGCAAGGAGTGGTGAATCTTTTATAGGCTATTCAAACACCTTCGATCATTTCGACTTATACCCAATCATCCCGGGTCCACATCTCTTTAGAGATGTTTGCTTAAGATGTCAAAGCATAAGTCTCCATGATCAAGATGACTTGAATACCGCAAGTCAAAGGAATATCACACTTAAGCCACAGTAAGAACTTCATTGACATATCTATATATGCAGAGAACCATATGAAGTCTTACGGCTGGTCACTCCAATGAACTAGTTACCATAACTAGCATCCACGATTAACTCCGGACATCACAATGTCTCCAGCCAGTGAGAATCAGCTGCTTGGATACACCAAGGAGTATACCTCGTGTTAGTCTTGACAGAATTGATGGTGTCCAAATCCATCAATTCATCGAATAGGGATAATTTCGATACATCACAATTACACATGTAGAGATAGTCACTAGTTGTGATCCAATCACAAATTCTCTCATGCTGTGAATCGTATCGTGGACATTTAGTAAATTAGTTTAAGATCCAATCAAATACAAAAAACATGTATACTCAAATAGTGAATCTTCATTTATCATATAAATGGTTCATACATAAGGCGATTGCCATAGGACATCTCTCATATATTACTAACAAGGTAGTCCTCGGAAAAGAGTTTAGGACATACCTTATAAGGTCGCGGTTTTCGACCTTTTGCCCGATTGCGTGTAGGTTGTTGACTATGTCTTGGACACGGGCATGGAGTTGCGTCGCGGACTCGTGTTCCTGCATTTTTAGGTTATATAGTTTATTGAATAGAAGATCACGCTTACATACCTTGGCTTCATCGGTCCCTTCGTGTAGCTCCACTAGTTTTGTCCAAAGATCCTTTGCGCTTATGAAGGGGTCGACGCGATTTAGCTCCTCCTTGGATAAGCCGCATTGAAGGATTTGAGTTGCCTTAGGGTCGGCTTCGACTTGTCTTTTTTTCGCAATGGTCCATTGGTCATAATCCAAGGATTCACCCACTTCGTTAGTCGGAAGTGTGAATCCCATTTGGATTATGATCCACATCTCGATTTGTGTTTTAAGAAAGCATTCCATCCGACCCTTCCAATAACGGAAGTCATCTCCGTTGTAAAACGGAAGTTGGACGGTGCTAAAACCCTTGAGATGGGCCATTTGGAAGGAAAACCTTGCACAAAAAAAATACAAAAAACACGAAAAAGGGTTCCAAGACTTCACCTTGGATTAGTGGTGCGGGAAATAAAAAGAAACAAACGAGAAATAGAAAGTTAAGCAAAGAAATAAGAAACTAAATAAAAAGTAAGTACTCACAACCTTCGATGTCCCCAAAAGTCTACTAAACGTCGATTTTTGAGGATGAAAACAGCTTGTTACGGGGGTAAACTCTCTTAAGAAGTGTAGATCCCTTAGAGAGCTTCGATTTGGCGGGTCGATCGTTTCGTGAGTCCCCTTGTAGCAAAAGTTATGCTCGTTTGATCGTGAGGTACTCCGAAGGCGATTAGTACTTGCAAAAAACACAACTAAAACTATGTACCAAGACTTGGTCTTGGATTAGTAGTGTGGGAGAAATCTTAAAACAATAAATACGAAAAGAAAATTGCTTGATTGGTGGTTGCACCGAATCTGAGCGCCCCCGGCTCTAATACCAATTGTTGGATCGAGCGGATCGCTAGAGGGGGGTGAATAGCGATAGAAATTTTTCATTCAAAATCGTTCGTTAAAATGCGAGTAGACACAGCGGAAGAGAAAAACAAAACAAGCGAGACAATAGACACAAGGGTTTTTCCAGTTACATGTTGCTAGCCACTACTCCAAGGCCCTAGTGGTCCTTGACCACGTACGGAGGGCAAACTACTAAAGAACTCCTCCTCGTTGGAGGTAGGAGTTAGACGGATACACAAAATGACAAAAGCTCGAGGTAGAGGGACACTCCCCCTCTCCTCGTTATAATGAAAGCTTTACTAAAAAAAAACTGAAATACAATTTAAACTTTCATTACCGACGACTTCAAAGGTTAGAGGTTGAAGCTCTAGTCGTCGTCTCGTGTCAGTCGTAGGGATGTCGGGCGTAGAAGCACCTTTTTAATTGATGAAAAACCCTAAGATAAGCCCTCCTTTTATAGCCTTTGAGCCCCGCATTGAATGGGTCTTCAACCAATCACAAATGGACACAAAACCTCCTTGAAATGGGGTGATAAGCCTTGACTCCTCGAAGCTGATCATTGACCATCAGTCGACTGATGGCCATCATCAGTCGACTGATGGTAGCATCAACGGTGCCTTGATATAGTAGACGTGATTGATGAAGGGCAGTCGAGTCCTCCAAGATGGCAGTCGACTGATGCTAGCTGCAAGGCAAAGTTAGCTCAAAGAAAACATTATTTCAACGACCTTCGATCGTCCGATCTCAACCTAGACCATCGATGGGATGTCTTTGGTCGGATCTACGCTTAAGACCATCCCCGTAAGGAGGATACGACCTCACTTATGCTCGCACACACGAGCTTACCTCGATACTTACCATGTGGCTTTTGCTTCCGGCCTTCCACTCGATTCCTTCGGCTCCCTCCGAAGTCACTCGAGTGTCGCCCGACCACCCGGCTTCCTCCGGGTGTCGCTTGCCTTCAGCTCCATCTTTAGCAATCTTCTGCACACTAGATTCAGCTCGTGAGATAACGACATAAGTTTAAGTTTGTATCATTTGCTATAATCAAAACTCAGGTTCGACTTAGGTGCCTACTGCACCAACAATCTAGACACCTATCATCTTCATATTAACACAAGTTATAGAATGGATTTTCATGGAGAGCCCAAATATTGGTCTTGGCCGAAATCTCTTTGGGGTTTTTAAGGTCAAACACTTAACCTAACCCATCTAGCATCCTATCTTTATCATGTTCATACAAGATATGCCATGGATCTTCATGGAAGAGTCAAACAAAGGTCATGGTCGAATGGTTTTAAAAGGAATTGACACAAATACATCAATCGAAAACTACTTGTACGCAGGTGAGGGGGATACTTACATCCTTTGCTTTGCTATGAGTTTGAAGACAACCTAAGGGAAACCAAACCTATCCTTCTTCTTTCTTGGATGGATCTCGAAAAATGGTGAAAAGGGGAGCTTAGTGTTTGGTGAGGAAGAAGATGAGAAGGAGAGAAAAACAATTTGGTTTCTCATGTCTCCTCATTCCCCCTATTTATTCTCTTGAAGTGTCCCTTAGTCTCCCTTACCCCTAACTATAATTTCCCATATTCCTCTAATAGTACAATGCTACTGGGCTTCTGGTTATTGGATGCATCTTTAGGGCATAGCTATCTACTAGAAGTTTGGGGTTCAATTCCTAGGCCTTGCATCCCTTTTTTACTACTTTTCTTTTATTTTTAAAAGAGCCCACATAAAGCCCATTATAATCATGCAAAAATTCTTGTAAAATTGCTAGGAATTTTACGGGCGTTACAATCCTTCATACCTTTTAAAAGTTTTGTCCTCGAAACATAGAACAATTCTGGGTGCTTCTATTTCATGTCCTCCTCGCGTTCCCAGGTAGCCTTTTCGTACCGTTGATTCTGCCACAGGACCTTTACTAAGGGCACTGCTTTATTCCTTAGCCTCTTAACTTCTCGGTTTAGTATCTGGATATACCAACTTTCATAACTCAGGTCCTCATGAACTTGCACTATTTGTGGCTCGATCACTTGGTCTGTACTGGAAATGCACTTCTTGAGCATCGAAACGTGGAACACGTTGTGAATAGCCGACATCTCTTGAGGCAGCTCTAGCTCGTAAGCTACCTTGCCAACTCTCTTCAATATCGGATATGGTCCCACATAGCGTGGACTCAGCTTACCCTTCCTTCCGAATCTCATAACTCCCTTCATAGGGGCCACTTTGAGGAATACCAGATCCCTAACTTCGAATTGTAACAGTCTACGCCGCATATCTACATAGCTCTTTTGCCGGATCTAAGCAGTCTCAATTGTTTAGCGGATGTTCTGTATAGCTCAGGTGGAGTCGTCAATGAAGTCCGTCTAGAGTCCCATCCCCTTCTTTTCACCACCCTCGTACCAGCATATTGGAGATCTACATTTCCTCCCATATAGAGCCTCGTAGGGTGCCATTCCAATAGTAGCTTGGTAGCTATTGTTGTAGGCGAATTCTGCCAAGCATAAGTATCGGCACTAGCTCCCTTTGAAATCCAGGGCGCAAGCTCGTAACATATCCTCCAGTACTTGATTTACCCTTTCGATCTGTCCGTCCGTCTAAGGATGGAAGGCGGTACTGAATAATAGCTTCGTGCCAAGGGCCTTCTGAACACATTCCCAGAAATGGGAAATAAAGCGACCATCTCTGTCAGAAATGATGGTCTTAGGAATCCCATGTAATCTGATAATTTCCTTATCATATAATTGAGCTAGTTGCTCAGTCGAATAGGTCATCTTGATGGCTAAGAAATGGGCAGACTTCATCAATCTGTCCATAATTACCCATATAGCATCATATCCATTTGTCGTCTTGGGCAATCCTGAGATGAAATCCATAAAAATATCCTCCCATTTCCATTCTTGAATATGGATCCGCTGCAGTGTTCCCCCAGGCCTCTGGTGTTCTGCTTTAACCCTCTGGCAAGTCTGGCAGGTACTGACATACTGAGCCACATCTCTTTTCATTACGAACCACCAGAATTTTCTTTTCAGGTCTTGGTACATCTTGGTGGTTCCAGGATGCATCGCATAAGGAGTTCCGTGAGCTTCCTCAAATATCTTCTGCCGTAATTCTGGGTCATCAGGAATACACAAGCGATCCCTGAGGTAGAGTATTCCACTATCAGAGATACGAAACCCATCATCCTTTCCTTCTAGGACCTCTTGCTTCATCCTCTGAATGCTCGGGTCACGAGTTTGCTTTTCTAATATATCGTCGAACAGCGTCGGTGCTATCGTCATGGTCGAGAGCTGTCCGGAAAAGATTTCAACCCTGTAACGCATAATCTCCTTTTCTAAGGGCTGAGATAACACTAATAGAGACATCAAGGCAGCGCATGACTTCCGGCTAAGTGCATCAGCCACCTTGTTCGCTTTTCCTGGATGGTAGAAGATCTCGCAGTCATAATCCTTGACGAGCTCGAGCCATCTGCGTTGTCTCATGTTCAGGTCCTTCTGTGTGAAGAAATATTTCAAGCTCTGGTGGTCTGTATAAATCCTACACTGAGCTTCATATAGATAATGCCTCTAGGTTTTGAGAGCAAAGACCATGACCGCTAGCTCTAAATCGTGGGTGGGATAATTCCTTTCATGTTCCTTGAGTTGCCTAGAGGCGTAGGCAATGACCTTTCCATTATGCATGAGTATAACTTCGAGTCCCAACTTGGAAGCGTCGTTGTACATGTTGAAGCCTTCATTACTGTCTGGAAGAGCAAGGATCGGAGTGCTGGTCAGTCTCTTTTTCAATTCTATAAAACTCTTCTCGTAGGCATCCGCCCATTCATATTTCTTGATCTTTCTGGCGAGGACTGTCATAGGGGCTGCAATCCTAGAGAAGTTCTCTACAAACTTCCTGTAGTAGCTTGCTAGCCCAAGAAAGCTTCTGATCTCGCTGACATTCTTTGGTCAGTTCCAGTTACTCACAGCTTCAATCTTTATTGGGTCTACCATCACTCCGTGATTAGATATAACATGACCTAGAAATGATACTTGATTGAGCTAGAATTCGTATTTGGAGAACTTTGCATACAGCTATTTTTCCCGAAGATTCTGCAATACCAAATTCAGGTGTTCTGCATGCTCTTCTGGGGTTCTCGAATATATCAGTATATCGTCGATGAAAATGATTACAAATTTGTCGAGGAATGCCGAGAATACCCGATTCATCATATCCATGAACATAGCAGGTGCGTTCGTCACTCGGAAGGGCATAACTACGAACTCGTAATGTTCGTATATCTTGTTCGGAAAGTCGTCTTTGGTATATCATCTGGTTTCACTTTTACTTGATGATAGCCAGACCTCAGGTCAATCTTAGAGAAGACGGTGGCACCCTTTAGTTGGTCGAACAGGTCAACAATCCGCGGTAAAGGGTACCGATTCTTATCGTCACATTATTCAGCGCTCGGTAGTCTATGCACATTCGCATAGACCCATCTTTCTTCTTCACCAACAGCACTGGAGCTCCCCATGGAGAGCGACTTACTGTCTCATCGACTCTATTACTATGTCTTCCATATATTACTGTCTCATCGACCCTATTACTACGTCTTCCCTATATTACTATCTCATCGACCCTATTACCACATCTTCCATATATTACTATCTCATCGACCCTATTACTATGTCTCCCAACCATGTTTATCTTCATATATTAGAATAAGGCTAGTATAAGATTATCATTCATCTATCTATGCATGTTTAAACTAAAGGCTAGAATATGGTTATTATACATATTTTCATGCATATTTAAGATAAAAGCATTTCTTATCATGCATGAACAGAAATATAGTAGGCATAGAATTTCTTACTTGGAGCGGCAGGATTTGGAGCTTGATGTGTGTGTAGTGGAAAGGCAGATCTGCTCTGATACCAACCTGTCATGCCCACCCTTTCCAAGGGTCCGAAGGGCAGCGCGTGACGTGACCATACATACATACATTACATTACAGCGGAAGACTATCTATACTTCTTACAGCGGAAGACTTTAGACTTATTTTTTTTTCTTTTAAACATAAACATGCATCGTCATTTCATAGATACTTCTTCTTAACATAGAACATACATCATTATTTCATAGATACTTCTTCTTAAACATAGGTCATGCATCATTAGTTCATAAGTACTTAGTTCAAATTCATAAACTAAATCATCTTAGGGAAAACATGCATAAAGAACATAACAGATCTCCTCCACCATGCCACTACCACACACACTTTGCCCCTCCTACTGCTCCCTTTAGTTTAGCCACCCTTTACCCTTATCTGCAGTACAAGGGAACATAAACTATAAGTACATAGGCTTAGTAAGATCCTGTCCTACTCACAAAAACCATACGTAAGCATAACATGTAAACATACAAAGACATAAGCAGGCATAACTTGAATATAACATCGTAGAACATAAGCAGGCATAACATAAACATAACATCATGGACATAAGCAAGCATAACATGAATATAATATCATTGACATAAGCAAGCATAACATAAACATAACATCATGGACATAAGCAAGCATAACATGAATATAACATCATAGACATAAGCAAGCATAACATAAACATAGCATCTTAGACATAAGCAAGCATAACATGAATATAACATCATAGACATAAGCAAGCATAACATAAACATAGCATCATAGACATAATCAAGCATAACATGAATATAACATCATAGACATAAGTAGGCATAACATAAAAGTATATGCAGGATGCTCTTCGAAACATATATTATAGGTATTTGAACATAAATCTCAACATATTGGGCCCGACATTGTACCACATCATCATTATCATACTATGTCCGTACTATGTCCGTCGACCTAGGTGCAACATAACATAGAGACCCATCCTAAGCCCGTACTTATGACCGTTAGTCTAGGGCATCTGGGAGCCCATCCCTTGGACCTTGTAAGGGTCCTGGTACAAGCCATGTAGAAAGAAAAATACATACATGCTTCTTATCATAACATATCATATTTCATTTCATAAACATATCATGTTCCTTATCATGGCATATCATATTTTTCTTCTTCATATCATAACATATTTCTTCTTCATAACATATCATATGGCTTTCATAACATATTTCTTCTTCATATCATATCATGTTTCTTTTCATGCACATCATATTCCTTCCTTATAACACATCATACATTCATATAATCACAAGGTAATGAGCATAACATGATTACAACATCACACACATATAAGCATGGCATAAGGCATAAACTTCATGAACAAGTATACATGGAATGACCTAATCTTCATGGAGTTCTATCAAAGTTTTAAACACTAAACAACTTATATATGGTCTAACTAACCACATGTTAATTCTTTAACATATAAAGCATGGCATGGGAGGGCACTTAGGGTTTTAAATAAACCTTGGCCGAGAGTTCCATGACAACCTAAGATCCATTTCTTAAATCTAGCTTAGCTTTAACATGTTACCTATATCTACATTCAAAACATAACATGGTAATTTATAGATCATAGTATGTTAGGCCTAAATGGGTCTTGGCCGAATGGGTTTAAAGAACATAAGGCTCAACCACTTAACTCTAGGTTAACCAACAACATGTTACCTTCATCTAACATCAAAAGTCATCATGAACTCAATCAAAACATGGCATAGAAACATATTAGGGGTCTAGGCCAAATGGTTCAAAGGGCTTAAAGGTTCATCCACTTAAATCTAGGTTAACCAAACAACATGTCATCTTCATTTACCATCAAAACAAAGCATGAACTTATCTATAGCATGGCATAGAAAATGATATCTTCTTTTAACATCAAGCATGGCATGAACTCATTTAAAACCTAGCATAGAGCATGTTATCTTCATCTAACACCAAAAGTCATCATGAACTCATCCAAAACATAGCATAGAAAGACACCTTAGGGGTCTAGATGGACTTGGCCGAATGGTTCAAGGGGTCTAAAGGTTCATCCACTTAAACCTAGGTTAAACAAACAACATGTTATCTTCATTTACCATCAAAACATTGCATGAACTTATCTATAACATAGCATAGAACATGTTATCTTCTTCTAACATCAAACATGGCATGCATTTAAAACCTAGCATAGAACATGTTATCTTCATCTAGCATCAAAACATAGCATAAGCTCATCTAAAACATGGCATAGAAAATCACCTTAGGGGTCTAGATGGACTTGGCCGAGAGTTTTAGGGGAGGTTGAGGATCAACCACTTAACTAAACTCATCTATACACCTATCATCTTCATATTAACACAAGTTATAGCATGGATTTTCATGGAGAGCACAAATATTGGTCTTGGCCGAAATCTCTTTGGGGTTTTTAAGGTCAAACACTTAACCTAACCCATCTAGCATCCTATCTTTATCATGTTCATACAAGATATGGCATGGATCTTCATGGAAGAGTCAAACAAAGGTCTTGGCCGAATGGTTTTAAAAGGAATTGACACAAATACATCAATCGAAAACTACTTGCACGCAGGTGAGGGGGATACTTACATCCTTCACTTTGCTATGAGTTTGAAGACAACCTAAGGGAAACTAAACCTAGCCTTCTTCTTGCTTGGATGGATCTCAAAAAATGGTGAAAAGGGGAGCTTATGGTTCGGTGAGGAAGAAGATGAGAAGGAGAGAAAAATAATTTGGTTTCTCATGTCTCCTAATTCCCCCTATTTATTCTCTTGAAGTGTCACTTAGTCTCCCTTACCCCTAACTTTAATTTCCCATATTCCTCTAATAGTACAACCCTGCTGGGCTTCTGGTTATTGGATGCATCTTTAGGGCTTAGCTATCTACTAGAGGTTTGGGGTTCAATTCCTAGGCCTTGTATCCCTTTTTGGCTCCTTTTCTTTTATTTTTGAAAGAACCCACATAAAGCCCATTATAATCATGCAAAAATTCTTGTAATTTTATGGGTGTTACAATGGGGGAGTCCAGCACATGTGCTGAAGGCAGATGCTGGTAAGTTGGAACCTTGTACAGAAATACGCATGTTCGTTGGCTATCCCAGCGGAACGAAGGGTGGATTATTTTATAGTCCTAGAGATCAGAGAGTGATCATTAGCTCGAATGCCAGATTTCTATAGGAAGACTATGTGATGAGCCACAAGCCCAAGAGTAAAATTCTTCTGGACGAGTTAAAGGGGGAAGTCACTTCTTTAGTACCGTCAGTACAAGAGGATATACCACATGTCACTGCACCGCGTGTCACAGAGGATACACAGGTGATACCTCATCATAGTGGGAGGGTTGTGAGACAGCCTGATAGATTTATGTTCTTGGGAGAATCTTCTGATTTGGTCCCTGGCAAAAATGAACCTGATCTTTGGACATATGACGAGGCAATCCAAGATAAAGATGCAGTATCTTGGCAAAGTGCAATGAATGCTGAGATTGAATCTATGGATTCAAATCAGGTTTGGGAGCTAGTAGAACCACCCGATGGTGTAAAAACCATTGGATGCAAGTGGATCTACAAGAGAAAGAGAGGAATAGATGGGAAGGTTGAGACCTTCAAAGCGAGGCTTGTTGCGAAGGGGTATACTCAGAAAGAGGGTATCGATTATAAGGAGACCTTTTCGTCGGTAGCCATGCTTAAGTCTATCCGGATTCTCTTATGCATAGCAGCTCATATGGATTATGAGGTGTGGCAGATGGATGCCAAGGCAGCTTTCCTTAATGGAAGTCTTGAGGAAAACATCTACATGAAGCAACCAGAGGGATTCATTGCTAAGGGCAAAGAGCATCTTGTATGTATGCTTAATCGGTCCATTTATGGATTAAAACAACTTCGAGATCTTGGAACATTAGAATTGATGAGGTGATCCAGTCTTATGGATTTATTCAAAGTCCGGATGAGTCTTGTGTATACAAGAGATGTGACAGAAACGTAGTGGTATTTCTTGTACTATATATAGATGATATTTTGTTGATTGGCAACAATATCAAGGTGTTATCGGACATAAGGGGATGGTTGTCCAAACAGTTTGATATGAAGGACTTGGGGGGGGGGGGTGGAACACATCCTTGGGATCAAGGTTATAAGGGATCGCAGGAAAAGGATGTTGTGCTTATCCCAAGCTTCATACATAGACATGATTATGGAGCATTTTACCATGCAGAACTCCAAGAAGGATTTTCTACCTTTCAGGCAGGAGTTCCTTTATCTAAGAAGATGTGTCCTAGATCATCTGAGGAGATAGAGGAGATGAAGGTGGTTCCTTATGCTTCGGTAGTAGGAAGCCTCATGTATACGATGCTCTATACGAGACCAAATATCTGCTTTGTCGTGGGCATGGTCAGCAGATATCAGAGTAATCCAGGACAGGGACATTGGACTGCGGTAAAGCATATATTGAAGTACCTGAGAAGGACTAGGGATTATATGCTGGTTTACCAGGCAGACCAATTACTCCCTGTGAGTTACACGGATTCCGACTTCCAATCAGATAGGGATAACAGTAAGTCTACCTCAGATTTTGTGTTTACTTTGGGAGGTGGAGCCATTGTATGGAGGAGTGTCAAGCTGAAATGCGTGGCGGACTCCACCATGGAAGCTGAGTATGTGGCGGCCTCTGAGGTGGCCAAAGAAGTTGTATGACTCAGGAACTTCCTGATGAACTTGGATGTGATTCCTGGTTTGCCCAGAACTATCACAATTTATTGTGATAATAGTGGTGCAGTTGCAAACTCGAAGGAACCACAAGCCCATAAGACTAGTAAACACATAGAGCGCAAGTACCACCTGATACGAGAAATCGTAAAGAGAGGAGAAGTTGCTGTGGCCAAGATTGCATCAGAGGAAAACCTGCAGATCCTTTCACTAAGGCCCTTCCGGCGAGAGCTTTTGATAGGCATGTGGAGGGAATGAGGATCAGATGTATGGCACTTTGAGTACAACATAGTCTTTTATATGGACATCTTTATTTTGGAATAAGAATCACATGATAATTATTTGCATATTTTTATGGTTATGCAATATTGTCTAATACTTTACATTGTAGATAACATGGTGTGTGGTGTCACACAGGAGATCATGTTATCGGCCCCTTGAAAAGTATAAGTAAAGGATCACAACCGAGATGGCTTTGGACAAACCATCGGAATGGTTGTAGTGTGATTTGGTATTGGTTTGTATTGACCATAGAATCACACTAATGCACTTTGTGTGTATTGAGCAAGACCGACATAGAGGTGATTCGATTTATTGCTGACTGCATAATCGAATCGGACCTCAGATATTATTTAGTACATGCTCTTAATCCCGATATAATAACGGGCATATATACTTAGTACTCATCTCTTTGATTTACCAATGGGCGAGATTTATAGATTAAATCGATAGGCTCGGTAAGTTGGGAGATGATATTATTTATATGGTGTGCCATTGATTATAGGAGGAAACCGTGTTGGGTTTCCGGCAACGCGGCGTGTGTGTGTTCGATCACGTTTCGTAAACATGAACACAGCGGAAGCAATAAAAATAATAAATCTACATTTATTACAACACACACAACACACGCATGCATATTACAACAAGTGTAGACATAACCGTAAATTTAAATTTGCAATAAAAGGAAATTTATCTACGTTATACCTTTCGTATGACGTGTAGCGGGAACGGCATCAACCGGAACGATCCTCGCTAGAATCGTCTCTATCCGTATCCACGCCGAGTTCCTTGGGATGACTTCGCTAAGCCACGAGCTTCGTCTTCGTACGGGTTACTAGCCTCGTGTTGAAGACGACGTGATCGAGAGATGATCACGATCCGAATCCAAATTCGGATCCTAATACGAGTTCTCAAAACTCGCTTCTCCGGAGAGGTATTCGTCAACCAATTGACGAATCCTTCGTCCTCGACCTCAGAGGATTACCGGAGATCGAATCCCCGGTAAGTTAGCCGCTGTCGTAGCTCTAACCATCGTCCAAACAATGCTCCGACGAGAGGAGAACAAGCTGTCCAGAAAACTGGACAGCTTTGGTGGAGGTGATAGGCGCCGGCCAACCAAGGAAGATAGAGCTCACCTTGATGCC
Source organism: Wurfbainia villosa (assembly GCA_025175895.1). Classification (NCBI taxonomy): domain Eukaryota; kingdom Viridiplantae; phylum Streptophyta; class Magnoliopsida; order Zingiberales; family Zingiberaceae; genus Wurfbainia; species Wurfbainia villosa. The sequence goes on from CM045995.1 coordinate 35,221,583, forward strand.
AAACCTAAAGGAGATCTCCGGAGCACTAACTGGCAGCAGCTCGACGCCGACGAGGGGGAAGGAAGCTACCTTCTGGACGCCGGTTGGAGGAGCTATGGGCGGCGGAAAGAGGTTGGCGCCGAAAACTCCAATAAGGAGGTGGGCGGCAACTTTAACCTAGGGTTTTTGGATTAGGGCTTAATTATCCCTTAAGCCCTCTTTTATAGAGAACTAATTCTCTTAATGGTTATTGGATCATAACCATTAGGCCCGTTAACCCGCTCCATTAAGATAAGTTAAAATAAACCAAACCATGATGGTTTATTTTAAGTTAAAACGAACCGAACCAACTTTTGGTTCATTCGTTTAAAATAAACCAAACCCTTTGGTTTATTCTCCTCCATTGGATTAGAACCAAACCATTTTTGTCCATCCATTATGTCTTCATAAGACACGGCTCATCCACACTTCCATTGCGCCTGAAACGATTTCATGCTCGCTCCATGTTTGGTCCAACCAAACATAGTTTCTCTCGGTCTGAGAATCCCATTCTCAAGCTCGTTTTAAATCCTTCGGATTACGCTCATTGTGCGTGTGACCAAAAAGGTTCTCGGTTTATGTTGGCCGTCTATAATTAACCATTAATTATAGAACGATCATGAGTGGCACCTAGTAGTACATCATGATCCCCAATTAATCGAAAAGATCAACGGTTGATCCAGAACTATTTCTGAAACCCTTCAGCAGCCGAATGATTCGTGCCCCATTCCCTTCACTCATCTTATACCCACTTGGTTCAGGACATGGTCTATTGTGTCAGTCCCCACTAGGCTGACTACGTCACACCTAGCCCAAGTATCATTTCTTCGTCCTACGGATTCTAGTTACTCCACATGTATCGAAGAGTACCTTACTCCAAACATGTAATGCTTTGGCCAAAGACTTTAGTAACAATCCGACGACAGGCCATGGGTATACATCTCCTCGCAAGGAGTGGTGAATCCTTTATAGGCTATTCAAACACCTTCGATCACTTCGACTTATACCCATTTATCCTGGGTCCACATCTCCTTAGAGATGCTTTCTTAAGATGTCAAAGCATAAGTCTCTATGATCAAGATGACATGAATACCGTAAGTCAAAGGAACATCGCACTTAAGCCACAGTAAGAACTTCATTGACATATCTATATATGCAGAGAACCATATGAAGTCTTACGGCTGGTCACTCCAATGAACTAGTTACCATAACTAGCATCCACGATTAACATCGGACATCACTATGTCTCGGCCGGTGAGAATCAATTTGCTTGGATACACCAAGGAGTATACCTCGTGCTAGTCTCGACAGAATTGATGGTGTCCAAATCCATCAATTCATCGACTAGGGATAATTCCGATACATCACAATTACATATGTAGAGATACTCACTAGTTGTGATCCAATCACAAATTCTGTCATGTTGTGAATCGTATCGTGGACATTCAGTAAATGAGTTTAAGATCCAATCAAATACATAAAACATATATACTCAAATAGTGAATTTTCATTTATCATATAAATGGTTCATACATAAGGCGATTGCCTTAGGACATCTCTCATATATTACTAACAGACTCCCACTTGGCCTAATGTCAATCGCTACGGTATCCAATACCATAAGCTCTAACATGACCCTCAAACATATTTTTAGGTAATGCCTTAGTCAAAGCATCCGCTAAGTTCCTTTCAGTGGTAATTTTCTCGATTTGTATTTCGTTCCTACTGATGATCTCTTTGATAAGATGATAGCGGCGAAGCATATGTTTGGATCATTGATGAGACCACATCAAGTTCAGAGATGAGCTTCTTGATCCAAACCGCTTCCTTTGCTGCTTCCAAAGCTGCAATGTATTCTGCCTTAGTGGCAGAATCCGCTATAGTGTCAAGCTTGGAACCTTTCGAACTTATTACGCCTCCATTCTAGGTGAATACATACCCAGACTGAGACATGGAATCATCCTTGTCTGTCTGGAGCTGGCATCCATATACCCACGTATCACCATGTACCCTTCTCCATATATTAGGAACACATCCTTAGTTCTTCTCAAGTACTTAAGGATCGTCTTAACAGCCACCCAATAATCCATTCCTAGATCAGACTGGTATCTGCTCGTGACACTCAGAGCATACGATACATCGGGCCTCGTACATAACATAGCATACATGATAGATCCTATTGCGGATGCATAGGGAATCTTACTCATGCAAATCCTCTCATCTTCTGTGCGCGGACACATAGACTTCGAAAGGTGTACCCCATGCCTGATGGGTAAGAAACCTTTCTTGGATTCCGACATGCTAAACCTCTTTAGCACTCGGTCTATATATGTAGACTGCGAAAGACCAAGCAATCGTTTCGATCTATCTCTATAGATCTTAATCCCGAGGATGTAGGTTGCTTCTCCCAGGTCTTTCATGGAGAATGTCTTGGATAACCAAACCTTCACTGACTGTAAGATTGAAACATCGTTTCCTATAAGTAGTATGTCATCGACATACAATACTAGGAACACGACTGCACTCCCACTAACCTTCTTGTACACACAAGGTTCGTCTGGATTTTGTGAGAAATCAAACTTTTTGATTGTCTCATCAAAACGGATATTCCAGCTCCTGGATGCTTGCTTCAATCCATAAATGGACCATCGCAATTTGCATACCTTGGTTTTATCAACCGATGTAAAACCCTCGGGCTGTATCATATACACGTCCTCGAGCAGGTTTCCATTAAGGAAAGCTGTTTTCACATCCATCTGCCATATCTCATAATCATAATGAGCCACTATGGCCAGGAGCATTCGAATGGATTTAAGCATAGCTACAGGCGAATAGGTTTTTTTATAATCAACGCCTTATTTTTGACGATATCCTTTCACCACCAATCTAGCCTTATAGGTAATCACATTACCATCCATGTCGGTTTTCTTCTTGAAAACCCACTTGCACCCTATAGGCTTTATGCCTTCAGGTGGGTCAACCAAGTTCCAAACTTGGTTTTCATACATGGAATCCATTTTCGACTTCATGGCACCAAGCCACTTATCCCTTTCTGAACTTGTCAGCTCTTCTTCATAACTGGTAGGCTCCTCATCATCAATGAGTAACACGTCGTTCGATTCACTTACGAGAAATCCATATCTCTCAGGAATATTGCGTGTTCTGCCAGATCTACGAAGATGTGGTGTTACAATAGGTCCAGCCGATTTCTCATCACTATGAGTTGTCGGCTGTTGTGCTTCACCAGGTATCTCGTCAATGTCTATTTGAGTCTCTCGAGCCTCCTCAAGCTCGATGACACTCCCACTATTTTCTTGCAAGAGAAACTCTTTCTCTAGAAACACAACATGCCTTGAAACAAACACCTTTTGTTCCACAGGATGATAGAATTGGTAACCCCTTGTTTCCTTAGGGTATCAAATAAATAGACATTTATCAGACTTAGCATCCAATTTGTCTGATACTGTCCGCTTCACATAAGCAGGACAACCCCATATCTTCAAGTAAGATACATGAGGTTTCTTACTATTCCATATCTCATATGGAGTAGTTGAGACTACCTTGGTAGGCATTCTGTTTAACAAGTAAACAGCTGTCTGAAGTGCATAGCCCCAAAAGGACTTGGGAAGAGTTGCATGATTCATCATTGACCTGACCATGTCCAACAAGGTTCGGTTACACCTCTCAGATACACCATTATGCTGTGGTGTATAGGGCGGAGTCCATTGAGACAATATACCATTGTCTCTTAGATAATCAAGAAACTCTTGACTTAAGTATTTACCACCTCGATCCGATCGAAGTATTTTAATACTCTTATCTTGTTGTTTCTCTACATTTCTGAATTCTTTGAGCCTTTCAAAGGCTTCAGACTTGTGTTTCATCAAGAACACATACCCAAACCGTGAGTGATCATCGGTGAAGGTAATGAAGTAGCTATAGACTCCTAATGCTTGAGTTGACATAGGTCCACATACATCAGTATGTATTAGTCCTAGTAACTCTCCCACTCGTTCACCTTTTCCAGTAAAAGGTAACTTAGTCATCTTGCCTTTTAAGCATGATTCGCATGTATCGTATGAATCCAATTCAAACGATTCCAGAATTCCACATCGGTGTAATTCGGACATGCGTTTCTTGCTTATATGGCCAAGACAGCAATGCCACGTATAAGAGTCTAATTGATTATCCTTTCGAGCATGCTTGTTGCTCGCTTCGATATTGAAAACGTCACTGGATACGTCCAACGTATAAATACCATTTCTTAAAGATCCAGTCCCATAAAGAACTCCTTTCAAAGTTATGTAACAACAATTGTTACTAAAAGTCAAATGGTATCCATTTCTATTTAAACAAGAAATAGAAAAGATGTTATTTATCATCGAAGGAACTTAAAAGCAATTGTCCAATTTTAAGACAAATCCTGCAGGGAGTTTCAACAAATACGTTCCGATGGCGAGTGAAGCAACCTTTGCTCCATTCCCAACACGTAAATTTGACTCTCCCTTGACGAGTCTTCTTCTATTCCTTAGCCCATGTATGTCATTACATATATGTGAGCCACACTCAGTATCCAATATCCAAGTGTTTGAGGAAATAGAATGACAATCAATAACGAAGATATCTGAAGAAGATGGGGCATCCAATGACTTATTCTTCTTCACAGACTCAAGATAAATCTTGCACTTTCTTCGCTAATGGCTCTCCTTGCCATAATGATGGCAAGTTTCCTTTTGTGCTAGTTCTACCTTCTTAGCCCTTCTCTTCTTTCCCTTCTGTTGTTCCTTTGACTTCCTCTTAGAACCTTTCTTCGAGGAATCAACTAACAGCATCGTCCCCTGCTCATGCTTCTCAGAAGGCTCCATAGTCTTCAGCATGTTGAGCAGTACCACCGATGAACCTTCTTGCATCTCAGAAGTGAAGAGGAACTTGGAGACTTCGAACCTTTCGAATCTCACTTGCTCATCAACCAACTCACAAAGATGAAGGACTATGATATGAGCATCCTTATGCTCATGCTGCTTTCGTAGCTTGGGTTCCATCGCGGCTAGCATGATGCAACTCATTTGTTCAGAATCACTCACATGTTTCTGATAGGCCAACAATTGGTCCAGAGTTGCATCGTCACTAGGACGGGCGGGAAGAGGCGCTTCGAGGACATACGCAAGCTTTTCACCTTGAGAACAATTCTCAAGTTTCTAAGTCAGTCCAAGAAGTTCGACCCAGTCAATTTATTCGAATCCAAAGACATCATGATCAATCTTAGAAATACAAAACGAGCATATATGAGAAAGATGATTTTAAAATGCATCATTATACATTTATAAATCTCATTCATTTTTCGAATTTCAAAAAGCCCAAAATCACTTCGGGAGATCGTAGGTCCATCTCCAAATGAGCTGATATCCATCATAGATATGAACAACCTTGGAGAGAGTCCAACAAGCCATTCATAACTACGACGGTAGGTATCAACTATACCGATTTCATATCACGTATATGCAACTATCACAATATGCTATCAACTAATTGAATGGTCACACATACATCGGGTTGTTAACACATTAACAAGTATGCATCATATGCATAACACCCAACTTCACCTCCCTTTACATCGACCTTGGAGAGAGTCCAACAAGCCGATGCTCCAGGTTAAAGCCAACCCATTAATCGAGAAATAGTTTTAATATGGTTAGAGCGCATTCAACCAATTAGCCCAGCTTGGAGAGAGTCCAAAAACCAAAGCTAACGATTGACCTCTGACTCTTACCATATTAGTATTAAACTATTCCATGGTTTGAACATGTTCGGGTTCGAGCCGGGCTTGGAGAGAGTCCAACAACCCAAACAAGAAACGGAACTCTGGTTCTATCCATATTAATGGAAGGTGTAGGCTTAAATATTGTTTAAGGTTTTTTATGTCTCATCCTCTTTGCATGCAAATAACTATTATCTACATGGCATGACATACATGGCATACATCTACATGTCACGACACGCATGGCATAATGATATACATCTAATGCAATTACATGGCATACAATTATGTCATGTACATAACTTCCTTATATGTCATAACTATTTATGGAAATAAAATATGTTTAAGATTTGATTCTCCAAATCAAATCATAATTAAATTAGGAAACAAATTTCCAAATCTAATCACATATTTTATTCATGGAATTATTTGATTAAGGAAAATCTATTTAGGAAACCAATTTCCCAAATCATTAAAACTACTTATGGAAATAAAATATTTTAAGATTTGATTTCCCAAATCAAATCAAGATTAAATTAGGAAACAAATTTCCAAAATCTAATCAAATATTTTATTTATGGAAAATATCAATTTCCATAAAATACTTCCAACTTTCCAAAAGTGGAAGATTTCCATAAATACTTCTAGACTTTCCAAAATTGAAAAATTTCCATAAATACTTCTAAATTTCCAAAATTAGAAAATTTCCAGAAATAACATTATGACTATCACAAAACTATTTTACGATTATGTCGAAACACAACCTGGGCTCTGATACCACTGTTGGGTTTCCGGCACCGCGGCGTGTGTGTGTTCGATCACGTTTCGTAAACATGAACACAGCGGAAGCAATAAAAATAATAAATCTACATTTATTACAACACACACAACACACGCATGCATATTACAACAAGTGTAGACATAACCGTAAATTTAAATTCGCAATAAAAGGAAATTTATCTACGTTATACCTTTCGTATGACGTGTAGCGGGAACGGCATCAACCGGAACGATCCTCGCTAGAATCGTCTCTATCCGTATCCACGCCGAGTTCCTCAGGATGACTTCGCTAAGCCACGAGTTTCATCTTCGTACGGGTTACTAGCCTCGTGTTGATGACGACGTGATCGAGAGATGATCACGATCCGAATCCAAATTCGGATCCTAATACGAGTTCTCAAAACTCGCTTCTCCGGAGAGGTATTCGTCAACCAATTGACGAATCCTTCATCCTCCACCTCAGAGGATTACCGGAGATCGAATCCCCGGTATGTTAGCCGCTGTCGGAGCTCTAACCGTCGTCCAAACGACGCTCCGACGAGAGGAGAACAAGCTGTCCAGAAAACTGGACAGCTTTGGTGGAGGTGATAGCCGCCGACCAACCAAAAAAGATAGAGCTCACCTTGATGCCAAACCTAAAGGAGATCTCCGGAGCACTAACCGGCAGCAGCTCGACGCCGGCGAGGGGGAAGGAAGCTACCTTCTGGACGCCGGTTGGAGGAGCTATGGGCGGCGGCAAGAGGTTGGCGCCGAAAACTCCAATAAGGAGGTGGGCGGCAACTTTAACCTAGGGTTTTTGGATTAGGGCTTAATTATCCCTTAAGCCCTCTTTTATAGAGAACTAATTCTCTTAATAGTTATTGGATCATAACTAATAGGCCCTTTAACCCACTCCATTAAGATAAGTTAAAATAAACAAAACCATGATGGTTTATTTTAAGTTAAAACGAACCGAACCAACTTTTGATTCATTCGTTTAAAATAAACCAAACCATTTGGTTTATTCTCCTCCATTGGATTAGAACCAAACCATTTTGGTCCATCCATTATGTCTTCATAAGACACGGCTCATCCACGCTTCCATTGCGCCTGAAATGATTTCATGCTGGCTCCATGTTTGGTCCAACCAAACATAGTTTCTCTCGGTCTGAGAATCCCATTCTCAAGCTCGTTTTAAATCCTTCGGATTACGCTCGTTGTGCGTGTGACCAAATAGGTTCTCGGTTTATGTTGGCCGTCTATAATTAACCATTAATTATAGAACGATCATGAGTGGCACCTAGTAGTACATCATGATCCCCAATTAACCGAAAAGATCAACGGTTGATCCAGAACTATTTCTGAAACCCTTCAGCAGCTCGAATGATTCGTGCCCCATTCCCTTCACTCATCTTATACCCACTTGGTTCAGGACATGGTCTATAGTGTCAGTCCCCACTAGGCTGACTACGTCACACCTAGCCCAAGTATCATTTCCTCGTCCTACGGATTCTAGTTACTCCACATGTATCGAAGAGTACCTTACTCTAAACATGTAATGCTTTGGCCAAAGACTTTAGTAACAATCCGACGAGAGGCCATGGGTATACATCTCCTCGCAAGGAGTGGTGAATCCTTTATAGGCTATTCAAACACCTTCAATCACTTCGACTTATACCCAATCATCCCGGGTCCAGATCTCCTTAGAGATGCTTGCTTAAGATGTCAAAGCATAAGTCTCTATGATCAAGATGACTTGAATACCGCAAGTCAAAGGAACATCGCACTTAAGCCACAGTAAGAACTTCATTGACATATCTATATATGCAGAGAACCATATGAAGTCTTACGGCTGGTCACTCCAATGAACTAGTTAACATAACTAGCATCCACGATTAACTCCGGACATCACTATGTCTCCAGCCAGTGAGAATCAGCTGCTTGGATAGACCAAGGAGTATACCTCGTGCTAGTCTCGACAGAATTGATGGTGTCCAAATCCATCAATTCATCGACTAGGGATAATTCCGATACATCACAATTACACATGTAGAGATACTCACTAGTTGTGATCCAATCACAAATTCTCTCATCTTTGGAATCGTATAGTGGACATTCAAGATAAATGAGTTTAAGATCCAATCAAATACATAAAACATGTATACTCAAATAGTGAATCTTCATTTATCATATAAATGGTTCATACATAAGGCGATTGCCTTAGGACATCTCTCATATATTACTAACAAACCGTGTCCTATATATTAGCATGATGATGTCCCCTTGAGGAGCTCATAAGGTTCATCATGTAAACCCTGCAGGTAGACTTGGTCCGGCATAATGAAAAGGTTGAGTGGTGTTAGTTATTGCCCTAGAGCCAATCATGTGATGGTTGAAAAGGGAACATTTTGTATCATATTCAATAAAGGCAAAGGATTGGTTATTATATTTACATCTTGCTTGTGCCAGCTAAATTAAATATAATAATGCCCTAGAAAAGTAGGTTCTTATCTACAGCACATCAATTGGCAGAATTGATTATGAGAGGCTGTAGAGAATACTTTCCTAAATGTTCCTAGTCAAGTATTAATATGCAAGGGCAATATTAATACATAAAGACTAGCATGTAGGTCGATTGATGACTTGATCTCACAAGTCATGGATATATGGTATCAAGTTGACACATGGGTATATATTAGAGAATATATACTGAACTGACCCGCCATGAGAAAGTTTCATGGATCGTTATATGAGTTTCATAAACTTTCTCATGTGACTATTGGTATGAATAGTCCTCGAACCTGAAGTCACTACGGTTCCCTACATAAGGAATTATGTACTTTGGTATCGTCAAACGTCACCCATAATAGGGTGGACCATAAAGGCGATTACTGGGTATATAACAAATTATGCGGAGAGATGTGAGTGATGTAGATGGGATCTATCCCTCTCATTTGACGAGAGTGATATCGGTGGGCCCCTTGATTGAGTAGAACTACTAAAACGCATGACCATGCTCAAATGAGTCAATATGAGATATTGAGCTCATTTGTTTGAGTTAGTTTACTCAGGGATCAAGAAACACATAGATTGATCGAGGATGACACGGTCTATGCCTCATTGGTCAATCTGATATCAAGGATAGAAGGACACGGTCATACATTATAGTAGTCACGGAAAGGTTAGTCGGATCTTGACTTATTTCGTAACTTGGGTAGCAATGATGTATTGCTAGATGCCGCTCATTGCTTGTGTATCTAAAAGAGTTTAGATCCACTGCCAACGTTATGAGAGCCTATAGGGTAACACACAAAGAACATGATGATTAGAAGAATTAGTGCATTCTAGTTTGACTAGAATAATTTGGAAATAAGCTTAAGTACAAAATGGTTTTTGGACTTTAAGCTTAATGAGAATTTTAGCTTATTGATTTAATGAGATTAATTCAATATGTTACCTTATTGATTTAATGAGATTAATTCAATATGATAACATAAGCTTATTGAATTAATAAGATTAATTCAACATGCATGAATGTCACACAAGCATGCCACATAAGCATGCCACCTAAGCTAGATAAGGTGGGCTTATTGAATTAATAAGATTAATTCAACATGCATGAATGCCACACAAGCATGCCACCTAAGCTAGATAAGGTGGAAGGAGACAAAGTGGTTTTTGTCTCCTTAAAGTGGCCGGCCAAACAAGGTGTCTCAATGCAATGGATTGCATTGAATGGTAGGAGGTGAAAGGGTTTTTCCAACCCTATAAAAGACTCCATGGAGTGGCCGGCCAAAGTAAGATTTTTGGTGGTTGTGTGAGAGCTTGAGAGCTTGGTGGAAGCTTTGGTTGTGTGGTTTTGTGAGTGTAGGCTAGCAAGAAGAGTAGTCTTCTTCTTCCCTTCTCTTTTTCCCTAGCTTCCTCTCCTTTAGGGACTTCTCTAGCAAGAAGTAAAGGAGAGCCCTTCTAGTTTTTCTTTTGTGAGACAAGAGCTTGCTCGTGTGGATACGTATAGAGGCACGGACATTTGAACGTGCTAAAGATCCAACAAACCAAAAGGAAAAGCGGGATTAACAAGGACACGCAACAAAGGTAATCCTCTCCTATAAGATAGGTTTGGTTTTAGAGAAATTTATTTTGTACGAGGTTTTCTTTCGCAAGGATCACTAGGAAGGGATCCTAATTTTTCCGTTGCGCATATGCTATTTGGCATAAAGAATTCTACAAGGTATCAGAGCCACTTATGAAGATCGTATAAAAATAGTTTTTCTCTATTTTATATATGATATAGAAGTAGGATGAATTTTATTATGAGTTGATAATTGCATTAGCAAATTTTCAAACATAATAAAATATCCGATGTCTTTTAAAAGTTAAAATTGACATGGTGCATGGTTATGGCCTAGTCCCAAAAGTTTGTGATTGTGTCTTGTAATTCTTAATATGGCCTGCGTGTCGTGCCTTTCTCCTAAAATTCTTATTGTAAAATTAGCTTTAGACTCGAATGTAACTCGAGTATTTCTCCTTTTGTAATATACAACAAAGATGGAGGGTCCATTGGAAGATAATGTTACAAGGAGGAAGTCAACAACACAAGACAACCAAAAGGAAGCACTTGGGAGAAGATGCTATCCCTAGGTTGACCAATCAATCTTCTCATTGGCTTTAGAAGATTGTAGAATAAGGGCCATAACCATGACACACTTAGTTTAACTCTTATGTGATGCATGTTAATTTAGCTTGTATGTGATGCATGTTAATTTAGCTTATATGTGATGTATGCTAATATGTATGTGATGCATGTTTAAGTTTATATCTTAATAAGTCAAATACGATATGCCTACCAAAGTTTGGTACTCACTACTTCCTCGATCATTTGTTATTGGGTTTGCCAAAGCAAAGCAATGTATTTTTTCTTGGAAGAGTGCGAGTGGACAATCGTGATGTCCCGCTATCAAACTTGGTTAAGACTTAATTAAGTTTTTCTTAATTAGTTAAGAAAGTAGAGGCATATATTAGCTTTGAACATAAGTTTTAAAATTAGTTTTATGTGATTTCCGAACATCAGCTTTGTCTTAGAAGTGGTCGTTGCTCCGATATCCAAGAAGGCCCCTGTGCCTCGCCACAACCTGGAAGATGGTTTAGGAATAAGCACTAAACTAATCTAAACTTAACCAAAGCTATTAAAGAGTTACATCAGATGTAATTGGCAAAAGATTGCCTACCTAATCATACTACGTCTTGGGCGATTAGCCAAAGCTAACTCAAGACGAATTATGATGTGGATCTTTATCCCATATAAATTTATAGCTAAATAGTAGCTAATGATGTAAGCGAAAAGTGTTTTGCCTACATCAATGATTAGCTCATATCAAAGCTATGAGAATTTAGTGGGAGCCTCATTTAATTAAAGGCCTAATTAAATGACTTAGGTATGATACTTAATTTTGCATTTTATTGTTGTAGATCACCATGTCATCTAACACGACACACCCCCTCAACTTGCGATCTGTCCTTGAGAAGGACAAGCTCAATGGAGCGAACTTTCTTGACTGGTATAGGAACTTGAGGATTATCCTCAAGCAAGAACGCAAACTGTATGTCCTAGAGCAGTCTACCCCTGAAATACCTGCCCCTGCGGCCACTCGTGCTGAAAAAGATGCTTATAAGAAGCATCAAGATGACGCATTAGATGTGTCATGCCTCATGCTTGCAACCATGAACTCTGAGCTTCAGAAGCAACATGAGAACATGGATGCCTATGATATGGTTGAGCATTTGAAACAACTATATCAAGGACAAGCCAGGCACGAGCATTTTGAAGTGTCTAAGGCTCTTTTTGCATGCAAGATGCAAGAAGGAACACCTGTAGGAACTCACGTACTTAAAATGATTGGGTACGTTGAGAACCTTGAAAGACTAGGTTTTCCACTGAGCCAAGAATTGGCAACCGATGTTATCCTGCAATCGTTGCCGGAAACATATAATCAATTCGTCATGAATTATAACATGAATGAAATTGATAAGCCTTTGCCTGAGATTCTCAGCATGTTAAGAACTGCTGAACCGAATCTCAAGAAGAAAGTTAGTAACGTACTAATGGTCAAAAAGGACAAAGGTAAGCGCAAAGGCAAGGGTAAGACCCAAGCCAAAGGCAAGGCCAATTCATCCACTTCAAAGGGTAAAGGTAAAGTACCTAAGGAAGGGGACTGTTTCCATTGCGGTGAGACTGGACACTAGAAGCGGAACTGCAAAGTCTACCTTGAGGAAGTAAAGAAGAAAAGAAGTGGGACTTCTGCCTCAGGTATACACGTTATAGAAGTTAATCTATCTATTTCTTCTACATTAGTATTAGATACCGGATGTGCATCTCACATTTGTACTAATGTACAGGGACTGAGAAATAGTAGACTAATGGCAAAAGGCGAAGTGGACCTACGAGTAGGCAATGGCGCAAAAGTTGCTGCTGTAGCTGTAGGAACATATTCTTTGTCTTTGCCCACTGGGCTTATCTTAGAACTAGAGGAGTGCTTATATGTACCTGTATTGACAAAGAACATAATTTCTGTATCTTGTTTAGACAAGAAAAACTTTTCTTTTATAATAAAGGACAAATGTTGTTCCATTTATTTGAATGAAATGTTCTATTGTAATGCACCACTTATGAATGGTCTCTATGTTCTAGATTTAGAAAACCCAATATATAACGTAAATACCAAACGGTTCAAATCGAATGATTTGAACCAAACATATCTTCTGCATCACGCCTAGGTCACATAAATGAAAAACGCATATCCCAACTCCATAAAGATGGATTATTGGACTCATTTGATTTTGAATCATATGAGGTATGCGAATCTTGTCTTTTAGGAAAGATGACTAAAAATCCATTTAGTGGACATGGCGAGAGAGCGACGGACTTGTTAGGACTCATACATACTGATGTATGTGGCCCTTTCAATGTCGAAGCCAGAGGAGGCTATAAGTACTTTATTACTTTCACTGATGATATGAGTAGATTTGGCTACTTATATTTGATGAGACATAAGTCAGAATCCTTTGAAAAGTTCAAAGAATTCAAGAATGAAGTACAAAACCAACTTGGTAAGCGTATTAAGCTACTTCGATCAAATCGAGGTGGTGAATACCTTAGTCAAGAGTTTCGTGATCACCTGGCTGAGTGTGGGATAATATCCCAACTCACTCCACCTGGAACACCACAATGGAATGGTGTATCTGAAAGGAGAAATCATACTCTATTAGATATGGTACGATCAATGATGAGTCAGACTGATCTACCTACTTCCTTTTGGGGACTAGCTCTAGAGACAGCCGCTTTCACACTTAATCGCGTCCCATCAAAAGCCATAGAAAAGACACCATATACGATATGGACTGGGAAGAGTTCCAAAATGTCTTTTATAAAGATTTGGGGTTGTGAAGCTTATGTTAGACGTCAAGTCTCAGATAAACTAGGACCCAAATCAGATAAGTGTTATTTTGTAGGATATCCCAAGGAAACTAAGGGATATTACTTTTACAATCCCACACTTGGCAAGGTGTTTGTTGCCAGAAATGTTGTCTTTCTAGAAAGAGAATTTATTTCTAGAAAAACTAGTGAGAGTAAAATTCATCTTGAAGAAGTTCAAGATGACGATAACACTAAGGCTTCGATGGAAAATGAACAGGAACCACAAAGTGTTGTGGATGATGAAATTGTTGCCCAAAGAGTTGTGGAGCAAACACCTGTTCAAGTAGACCAACCTCTTCGTAGATCTGATAGGATCCGTCGTCAACCCGAGAGATATTCTTTTCTCTTGACTGACAACGGTGACGTATTGCTTGTCGATCTTGACGAGCCTACATCCTATCAAGAAGCTATAAAGAGCCCAGATTCCGAGAAATGCTAGAGGCCATGAGATCCGAAATGGAATCCATGTACACTAACCAAGTATGGACTTTGGTTGATCCACCTGAAGGGGTAAAACCCATTGGGTGTAAGTGAGTCATTAAAGTAAAGACTGACATGGATGGTAATAAGCATAACTATAAAGGTAGATTGGTGGCTAAAGGATTCAAACAAATTCATGGTATTGACTATGATGAAACCTTTTCACCAGTTGCGATGCTTAAATCCATTCGGATCATACTTGCTATTGCAGCCTACCACGATTATGAGATCTGGCAGATGGATGTCAAAACCGCTTTTCTGAATGGAAACCTACTCGAGGATGTGTACATGACACAGCCTGAGGGTTTTGAAGATCCAAAGCATCCTGGAAAGGTATGCAAACTACAAAGGTCCATTTATGGACTAAAGCAATCCTCTCGAAGCTGGAATCTTCGATTCGATGATGCAATCAAGGAGTTTGGTTTCATCAAGAATGAAGATGAACCTTGTGTCTACAAGAGAAATAGTGGGAGCACAGTTGTATTTCTTGTCTTGTATGTAGATGACATACTTCTCATCGGAAATGATATTCCCTCACTCCAGTCTGTGAAGATGTGGTTAGGGAATTGTTTCTCGATGAAAGACTTAGGTGAAGCTGCCTATATTCTAGGCATCAAGATCTATAGAGATAGATCTAAAAGATTACTTGGCCTAAGTCAAAGTACATACATTGATAAAGTGCTAGATCGTATTGCTATGCAAAATTCCAAGAAAGGATTTCTGTCTTTATCACATGGTGTGAGTCTTTCGAAGACTCAATGTCCCTCTTCTAAGGAGGAGAGAGATCACATGGATAAGATCCCATATGCATCTGCCATAGGGTCTATCATGTACGCCATGCTTTGTACTCGTCCTGACGTCTCGTATGCTTTGAGCATGACGAGTAGATACTATCGGATCAAGTGAAAGTCATCGGATAGCGATAAAAATATTCTTAAATACTTACGAAGAACGAAAGAATATTTCCTGATATTTGGAGGCAATGAGGAGCTAGCTAAAGGGTTACAGTGATGCAAGCTTCCAAACAGACAAGGATGACTATAGATCGCAATCGAGTACGTGTTTTGCCGAATGGTGGAGTGTGAGTGAAGAGTTCAAAGGAGGACACATTCTTGATTCTACAATGTAAGCCGAGTATATTGTCGCCTCGATGCGAAAGGAGGTTGTTTGGCTCCGCAAGTTCATCAGTGAACTTGGGGTAGTTCCTAGCATTACAGATCCAATAGACCTCTATTGTGACAACAATGGGGCTATTGCACAGGCTAAGGAACCTCGATCACATCAGCGGACCAAACACATACTGCGGCGCTTCCATCTCATTCGAGAGATCATCGATAGAGGAGATGTGAGGATATGCAGTAGAAGCGAAGCTAACATCGCAGATCCATTGACCAAGGCTTTGGCACAGAGGAAGCATGATGGTCACACTAGGTCACTAGGTATTAGATATCATAGTGATTGGTACTAGTGCTAGTGGGAGATTGTTAGTTATAGCCCTAGAGCCAATCATGTGATGGTTGAAAAGGGAACATTTTGTATCATATTCAATAATGGCAAAGGATTGGTTATTATATTTAAGTCTTGCTTGTGCCAGCTAAATTAAATATAATAATGCCCTAGAAAAGTAGGTTCTTATCTACAGCACATCAATTGGCAAAATTGATTATGAGAGGCTGTAGAGAATACTTTCCTAAATGTTTCTAGTCAAGTATTAATATGCAAGGGCAATATTAATACATAAAGACTAGCATGTAGGTCGATTGATGACTTGATCTCACAAGTCATGGATATATGATATCAAGTTGACACATGGGTATATATTAGAGAATATATACTGAACTGACCCGCCATGAGAAAGTTTCATGGATCGTTATATGAGTGTCATAAACTTTCTCATGTGACTATTGGTATGAATAGTCCTCAAACCTGAAGTCACTACGGTTCCCTACATAAGGAATTATGTACTTTGGTATCGTCAAACGTCACCCGTAACAGGGTGGACCATAAAGGTGATTACTGGGTATATAACAAATTATGCGGAGGGATGTGAGTGATGTAGATGGGATCTATCCCTCTCATATGACGAGAGTGATATCGGTGGGCCCCTTGATTGAGTAGAACTACTAAAACGCATGGCCATGCTTAAATGAGTCAATATGAGATATTGAGCTCATTTGTTTGAGTTAGTTTACTCAGGGATCAAGAAACACATAGATTGATCGAGGATGACACGGTCTATGCCTCATTGGTCAATCTGATATCAAGGATAGAAGGACACGGTCATACATTATAGTAGTCACGGAAAGGTTAGTCGGATCTTGACTTATTTCGTAACTTGGGTAGCAATGATGTATTGTTAGATGCCGCTCATTGCTTGTGTATCTAAAAGAGTTTAGATCCACTGCCAACGTTATGAGAGCCTATAGGGTCACACACAAAGAGCATGATGATTAGAAGAATTAGTGCATTCTAGTTTGACTAGAATAATTTGGGAATAAACTTAAGTACAAAATGGTTTTTGGACTTTAAGCTTAATGAGAATTTTAGCTTATTGATTTAATGAGATTAATTCAATATGTTACCTTATTGATTTAATGAGATTAATTCAATATGATAACATAAGCTTATTGAATTAATAAGATTAATTCAACATGCATGAATGCCACACAAGCATGCCACATAAGCATGCCACCTAAGCTAGATAAGGTGGGCTTATTGAATTAATAAGATTAATTCAACATGCATGAATGCCACACAAGCATGCCACATAATCATGCCACCTAAGCTAGATAAGGTGGAAGGAGACAAAGTGGTTTTTGTCTCCTTAAAGTGGCCGGCCAAACAAGGTGTCTCAATGCAATGGATTGCATTGAATGGTAGGAGGTGAAAGGGTTTTTCCAACCCTATAAAAGACTCCATGGAGTGGCCGGCCAAAGTAAGATTTTTGGTGGTTGTGTGAGAGCTTGAGAGCTTGGTGGAAGCTTTGGTTGTGTGGTTTTGTGAGTGTAGGCTAGCAAGAAGAGTAGTCTTCTTCTTCCCTTCTCTTTTTCCCTAGCTTCCTCTCCTTTAGGGACTTCTCTAGCAAGAAGTAAAGGAGAGCCCTTCTAGTTTTTCTTTTGTGAGACAAGAGCTTGCTCGTGTGGATACGTATAGAGGCACGGACATTTGAACGTGCTAAAGATCCAACAAACCAAAAGGAAAAGCGGGATTAACAAGGGCACACAACAAAGGTAATCCTCTCCTATAAGATAGGTTTGGTTTTAGAGAAATTTATTTTGTACGAGGTTTTCTTTCGCAAGGATCACTAGGAAGGGATCCTAATTTTTCCGTTGCGCATATGCTATTTGGCATAAAGAATTCCCTACAAGTGGTACTACTCAAGGAGTTAGATGTTGATTAATTAATGGTCAATAAATTAATTAATCGATGAACATTTGAGATCTTAAACACGGGGAGAAAATTTACAAATAATATATGGAGCCCATATTATCATATGGGGGTTGGTGAGGTAGATCAATGATGATCCTTTAGTGGATTGGATCATCTTTAGTGGATCGGACTTTATGTGGGCGTGATCCATGGGTGCCCAAGATCCAACTCCTCCTCATGGTCCCTAATGTAGCCTATTAACACCTCATGAAGCTTAGATCCAATGGATAGAAACAAAACTCTAAGATCCATAGGTAGAGATTAAATCTCTAAGATCTGATAGTTGAGATTAAATCTCTAGATCTGACGATTGAGATTAAATCCCTAGAACCAATGGATGAGATTAATTCATGACTTATCACTAACTCTATAAAAGGAGGGCATGGGAGTTTGCGTGAACTACATTGAAGAGAGATAGGGTTGGGCAGCAAGAAGGTGAATCCTAGTTGAGATAGGATTAGGGTTAGGGTTTGGAGCCTAGGGCGGCACCAAATAAGGCAAGGTTTCCTTTCTTCTTCGTTGTCCATTGGCCGGCGTGCTGCTTCTTTCCAGCTTCTTTCCAGTCCTTGGCCGGCACCCAAAAGCTCCCTTCTCCTTCTCCTTATGTGGTGGAAACAAGATATAGGGCTTCCCTTAGTGTCTTGATTGTTTTCCATCATCTTCTCCACCTTCTAGTTGGCCGACAGCAAGGGGATTGTATGCCCCTTGTTGGTTGGTTTTAGGGAGGAGAAAAACCTTGTTTCTACTCTTCCTCTTGCTTTGGAAGAGCAAGGAAGGAAGATTTGCGATCTAGGAGCTTCGACTTTTGGTAGATCGTCGCCCACACGACGTCCAAAAGGGGGAAGGTCATACATTAGAAGATCGAGAGGTATAACTATTCTACTTTCTTCTTTTGTTTGTTGCTTGTTTTTGTTTTTCAATTATAAGCATGTTATAAATCTGTAAATGGCTAAATAATACTTGGATCCCGAGCATAAACACGAAAATCGGCGATCCGAACATCGTCTATTCCGCGGCTACTCGTAGAATAGAGGATTGTAGCTTAAACAACTAGTTTGTTCAAGTGACCTCTCTAAACGAATAGCACGACGATGACTTGGTGGTTTGAGCAATCCCTTTTGTCTAGGATTAAATTTTTTTAATCCATGGACATCGAAGGGATCGCCATGGACAAGCTACCGAGGTGAAGGGGAAGCGAAGTTTCCCCTCACAGACTCGATAAGCAAAACCCTTCACCGATCTCGACCTAGACCACCGATGGGATGTCTTGTGTCGGATCTACATTTAAGTCTATCCTCGTAAAGAGGATATGACCTCACTTACACTCGCACACACATGAGATTACCTCGATACTTACTATGTAGCTTTTGCTTCCGGCCTTCCACTCGATTCCTTCGGCTCAATCCGAAGTCACTCCAGTGTCACCCGACCACCGCGGCTTCCTCCGGGTGTCGCTAGCCTTCAGCTCCAGCTATAGCAATTTTTTGCACACTCGATTCATCTCGTGAGATAACGACATGAGCTTAACTTTGTATCGTTTGCTATAATCAAAACTCAGGTTCGACTTACGTGCCTATTGCACCATCAATCTCCCCCTTTTTAATTTATGGCAAACCCACATACAAAGTTAAGAAAATAGTATGCATGAAGAATAATAATGTGCATGAGAAACAATAATAATAAAGATTAGTAGGAGTAGTAAGGATTTTCTTCAAGTACTCCCCCTTGAGGAAACCTCCCCCTTGACCGAGGTGAGTCTTGAAAGAAGACCTTGTCCTCCCCCTTGAAGGTTGCTATCTAGAAAGAGTTTATGTAATTAACATTACTTAAAGAAAGATTAGTAGGAGTAGTAAGGATTTTCTTCAAGTACTCCCCCTTGAGGAAACCTCCCCTTTGACCGAGGGTGAGTCTTGAAAGACGACCTTAGTCCTCCCCCTTGAAGGTTGCTATCTAGAAAGAGTTTAAGTAATTAACATTACTTAAAGTTGGCCTTAGTGAAATGTTTAAGTTAAGAAGACTTCTTAACTTGGCCCCTTTTACTTCCTTTTAGTTAACAAAAATGAGTTAAATGAATTTTCAAGTTAAGTAAATTTTCAAAACTTAAAGTTAAGTAAACATCTACTTAACTTTTGGCCATATGAATAAATATGAAGTGAGTTAAGTTATCAAAAAAAAATTTTGATCCCTTAACTTTGGCCTTTTTCTCCCCCTTTTGCCATATATCAAAAAGAGTAGGGGTGTGTGAAAGATAAAAATAAGAATTAAATTTAAAGTCCAAGCATGTTCCATATTATTTTGAAAATAATATACTGAAAATAAGCTCATCTATAAAATGTTCAACTCATATTTGGCTTGATTAATATGAAAGATCAACCAGTCCTGGTCAGAGTCGGTTAGTATGTATTATTATACTCCGTGGTTCATGGCGATGCACTAGCTCTGTTAGGGCAATCTCTTGCCATGATAAGGTTTTTGATGTGTGTGGCAAAGGGTTTAAGTTAGGATGATATTGTTATTTGATATGTGCGTTGGAGTCTTGCAGGACTTAGTAATTCGCACATGGAGCCTTGGCGGGTTCACCCTCACAACCTCGGTCTTTGAGTCGGTGAAGGATGACTTTGCGGAAGCCGTGCGCTTGGAGCATCCGAGGGACCGCCGGACGAGATGACTTGAAGTGAAGCCAAGGAAGCAGACTTCGGAGGCAAGAGATGCGAAGGAGCATTGCAGAGCCGTCGCTCTGATGCGAGGGGCGTGGCCGCGAAGCGAAGAGAGCTTCGGCGAGGACCGAGTGAGATGACAATGAGTGAAATGTAAGTAGCTAATTAGGTGAACTTGGCCTAATGGCTGAGTGTGGGTGAGTTGACCGCATGGTTTAAGGTTAACCTGACCACGGTAAGCTCAAACTTATTTTAAGTTTGAGTTTCATTTCATTTACGCCGACTTCCATGGAATGGCAATGATCGCTTCCGAAGCCGAGTGTGTTTGACCAGATCCGATCGATGGGTTTATATGTTCAGAGTCGACCGCCATGGAATGGCAATGATCGCTTCCGAGTCGAGTGTGTTTGACCGTATCCGATGATGGGTTTATGCCCAGCACTGATCGCCATGGAATGGCATGATCGCCAGAGGATATCGCGGCAGAACCGCCAGCCGATCGATGTCGACTACGAGGCAGCAATGATCGTGAGGTCCATCACCGATCGCCAAGAGTTCCGCTGACTACAACGCCGGATCCGACGTGTTCGGAGGTCGCCAGAGGACGGGCAATGATCGCCAAGGGCAAGAATGACCGGGTGGCGCCCAACGGGAAGAAATCAACCCTCTCTATAAAAAGAGAGGGTGTGAGCCTTTGAGAGGTTAATGCTTATGCTCTAAGTGATCTTCCTAGTGCCCCACAAGCTCTAAACTTTTCTTACTTGTTTTTACTCCATTCTTATTGTAAGAAGAGTGATCTTGATTGTAAAGGTTACCTCCACCTAGCTTGGTGCAAAGGAGAGACCAATAGTGATTGGCTTTGGAGGAGTGATTCACCTTGGACGAATCGGACCGTGGATTAGCGGCGTAGCCGTGAACCACGTTACATCTTCTTTGTTAGCGTTTATATTTTTATTTATTGCTTTGTCTTTATTGTTTATGCTTCTGCTTGCGCTAACGATTGTGTAGATGAGCAAACAAACGAGAGAATTCCGACATCCATCTTAAGAGGGCTATTCACCCCCCTCTAGCCGACCGTTCGATCACCTACAAGTGGTATCAGAGCCAAGGAATGCTTGTCGAGGACTAACCGCCACAATAAGAAACTTTCAAAATGGCCGGCTCCAACATCCATCCTCCGAAGTTTGAAGGAGAATTCGCTTGGTGGAAGAAGCGAATGGAGGTATTTTTCGAAACGGATTTTGATATTATGATTACAATGGAATTCGGTTTCGTTTTGCCTAGGGATGAAGAGGGGAAGCCAATAGAGAAATCTAGGTGGACCAAAAGGAAAAGGGAAGAGCACCTTGCAAATTCAAAAGCCAAGCATCATCTCTTCAATGTGCTCCCCCAACAAGAAATCAACCGAATAGGAGAATGGCTAAGCACCAAGGAGATGTGGGAGAAGCTAATTGAGCTTCATGAAGGCACATCCGAGGCGAAGCTAGCAAGGATAGATCTCCTCCGCTCCCAACTATCCAACATTAAATTAGAAAAGGGAGAAAAGGTAACTTCTTTGCATTCTAGATTCAAAGAAATTTTAATTGGACTAACAAGTGTAGGAGAAAGGCTCTCCAATCGCAATATGATAATGAAGGCCATAGATGCTTTCCCCCGATCATCCAAGTGGAGTTCAATGGTGGACTCATTTTACATTTCAAAGAATCTAGAGATAAGTACTCTAGATGAATTTTTCTCCACTATGGAATTACATGAATCTAGGCTTGAAGGAATACAAGAAGAGCCAAAAATACAACCTTCAAGGGGAGTAGCATTGTTGGCAAATAAGGGGAAGAAGAAGATAGAGATCTCCTCCTCCTCCGATGACGAAGCATCTTCCTCCTCCTCCATGGATAGCACCGAAGAAGCCTATATGGTAAGGAGGGTAAGACGTGCTTTAAAAGGTTTTCATTTTCATAAATCAAATGATAGGAATAGAAGACCAAGGGGGAAGGTCATATGCTACAATTGCCAAGGAGAGGCGCATATAAGGGATAATTGTCCCCTCCTAAACAAGATCAAGGAAGAGAAGAAAAAGAAAGAAGAAAAGAAGAAGAAAAAGGGGAGCAAGAAAAAGAAGGAAGAGGAGAAGAAGACAAAAGAAAAGGGAAAGACGAAAGCTCTAAAGGCAAGGACTTGGGATGATCCATCCTCATCCTCCTCATCATCATCGGATGAGGAGAATGTCTTTGTCACCAATTTGACCTTGATGGCCTTTGATGACTTGGATTGCTCTTCCTCCGAAAATGAAGGATCAAACTCAAGAGGAGAGAGCTCAAGTGAAGGGGGAGCTTCTACATCCTCCTCATCCAAAGAAGAAGAAGAGGATATGGAAACTATGGTAACGAATGCCTCTCCTAAGAAAATAGTTTCCATAATTTCTAGTTTAACTAAGGACTTATTTGGAATGAAAAAAAAAATAAAAGCATGCTTAATCAAATTAAGGCATTGGAAAATAAGCTAGAAAATGCATGCTTAAATGATAATATTTCTTCTAGCTTAAATGATGCATGCTCACATGATCTTTATGTGCCATTAGATGTTAGTGATGCATGTATAAATGAAAATAGGGTCTTAAGGGAAAAGGTAGATTATTTAACAAAAGCCCTAGAAAAATTCACAATTGGCTCCAACACATTGAACATGATCTTAGGGAGCCAAAGAGCTAGCTTCAACAAAAAGAGCCTAGGTTATAAAGAAAAGAAGAATGAAAAGGCCTATAAATGTCTAATTGCTAGGGGACAAGATAAAAAGAAGGTAATAGCTAGGAAATGGATCCCCAAGGAGTATCTAGTGAACCCAATAGGCAAGAACTTATTTTGGGTTCTAAAATCCATCCTTAAGGGTTAGAAAACCCCTAGGGTAGTCAACCATATGGAATTGACCTATATCATATTTTGGTTGACTTAGGATGGCGGGACAACATTTTTAGAATAGTGTAGGGTGATGATAATGTGCCCATAAATAGATAATAATGCTTAAATCATGATGATTAATGTAATTGCTATGTATATGTGCAATCATGATTTATGATTTTGATATTTGGCACATCATCATAAGAAATAGGGTTTAAATCATGCCTTAGGTGATAATTTGTTTATTATCATGATATAATACCTAATGCATGAGAACAATTCAATGAATACATGTATTTCATGATCATAATGTAGAATTAATTGATATATGCCTTTATGATCATGAGGATTGTTAGGTTGATACTTAACCTTGATAGAATTGTATGAATATAATGGTTAAGTATATACAAATACCCCCTAGGATGCATCTCACACTCACCATAGGCTACTTTGATTGAAAACTTAGCATGGGTGAGATGTTAGGATGAAACAAATGTCCACTAATGCCTATGGCATTTAGATGGTCATTTAAAGTATCAAAATAGCAATAATAGACCAATCATGGGGAAGGCTTATGTTTAATTTATAGACATATTTCCCAAAGATCATGGTTGGATATTTCATATGTTTTCAAAACAATTTCTTACTTTAAAATCCATGTATTCATGTTTTGAAACAATCCTAAGCAATACTAGGTATTAAAATGGATACTAACATGCTCAAAAACTAGTGGTTTTTAAAGCCTTTGGATTTTTGGCAAATCTCGGAAAATATAATGATTTTTCTTAAAAAACTATTTTTCATTGATAGATATACTTAAAACAAATATGTTCCTCAAATTTCATGATTTTTCGAATTTTTTGGAATCTTTAATGCATTTCTGAAATTCGCTTGAAAATCAATTTGAATCCATTATGCCGATCATTCATATCGATAGCAATGATCGCTCACCAAACAGCCCAATATTTTCTGATTTCAGATTTTAATCATGTTTTTGGTATTTTCCTTTTATTTAACTTGATGTCATGGATTTATAACTTAGTGTTAATCTTTTTGATGGTGTCAAAGGGGGGGAAGTAATTATGTTTAAGTAAATTATGATAGGGGAAGAAAATTTGAAAATTTGTATGGGGAGTTTCATGGATTAAGGGGGAGTTGCATGTTGCTATATCATGTTTATGTTTACATGCTTTCTTACCTTAGAATTTTCATCAAATGTTTTTACCTAACTTAAACGGATTGCCACACATCAAAAAGGGGGAGATTGTTAGGGCAATCTCTTGTCATGATAAGGTTTTTGATGTGTGTGGCAAAGGGTTTAAGTTAGGATGATATTGTTATTTGATATGTGTGTTAGAGTCTTGCAAGACTTAGTAATTCGCACATGGAGCCTTGGCGGGTTCACCCTCACAACCTCGGTCTTTGAGTCGGTGAAGGATGACTTTGCGGAAGCCGTGCGCTTGGAGCTTTCGAGGGACCGCCGGACGAGATGACTTGAAGTGAAGCCAAGGAAGCAGACTTCGGAGGCAAGAGACGCGAAGGAGCATTGCAGAGCCGTGCGTCTGATGCTGCCGAGGGACGTGGCCACGAACGAAGAGAGCTTCGGCGAGGGACTTCGAGTGAGATGAGAGAATGAGTGAAATGTAAGTAGCTCATTAGGTGAACTTAGCCGAATGGCTGAGTGTCGGAGACTTGACCACAAAAGTTAAGGTTTACCCGACCACCGGAAGCTCAAACATATGTTAAGTTTGAGTTTCACATGGCACCAGTCGACTGCCATGGAATGACAGTCGACTGCTCTGAATCGAGTGTGTTCGACTGGTATCCGACTAATGGGTTTATGCCCAGCAGTCGACTGCCATGGAATGGCAATCGACTGCCAAAGGATATCGCGGGCATAGAAGAACCGCCAGAGCCGATCGCGGCGCCGTCTCTGAGGCAGCCGATCGGGTGAGGTCCATCATCACCGCTAAGAGTTCCGTTGGACTACAACGGTCGGGATCCGACGTGTTCGGAGGCCATTGTAGTGACGGCAATCGACTGCCAAGGGGAGTAGTCGGCTGGTGGCGGCCAACAGGAAGAAATCAGCCCTCTCTATAAAAAGAGAGGGTGTGAGCCTTTGAGAGGCTAATGCTTATGCTCTAAGTGATCTTCCTAGTGCCCCACAAGCTCTAAACTCTTCTTACTTGTTTTTACTCCATTCTTATTGTAAGAAGAGTGATCTTGATTGTAAAGGTTACCTCCACCTAGCTTGGTGCAAAGGAGAGACCAATAGTGATTGGCTTTAGAGGAGTGATTCACCTTGGACGAATCGGACCGTGGATTAGCGGTGTAGTCGTGAACCACGTTACATCTTCTTTGTTAGTGTTTGTTTTTTCATTTATTGCTTTGTCTTTATTGTTTATGCTTCTGCTTGCGCTAACGATTGTGTAGATGAGCAAACGAACGAGAGAATTCCGACATCCATCGTAAGAGGGCTATTCACCCCCCTCTAGTCGGCCGTTCGATCACCTACAAGCTCTACATCTGGAATCAGGAGTAAGGTCCTAACATCTCATGCCCAACTACATGGCTAAGTCCAGAAACACATTAGTCCTATGTGTAGTGAGATATATTGGCTCCTTAAATTTATAGGTACATGATATCTAAGGTATGTCCTATGCTAGTTCCATGAAAATGAAAAGTAAGAAATAGTAGTAAGAAAATATAATTTGTAAGTTCCTATTCTATTATGCACATGCCCAATTTTCTTCTTAATAGACTAAATTCGGCTTCGGGTAGGGGTTTAGTAAATAGGTCTGCCAAGTTAGACATCGATTCGACGTATTCGAGTTGTATGGCTCCGTTGGCCACATGTTCTTGAATAAAATGTTGTTTGACCTCTATATGTTTGGTCCTAGAGTGACATATCGGATTCTTAGTAAGGTTAATTGAACTAATGTTATCTACCTGAAGTTTAGTATTTGTAAAGTCTAACTTAAAGTCGCGGAGAGTGTGCTTCATCCAAAGAAGGTGAGTGACACACTTACCCATCGCGATATATTCGGCTTCGGTGGTAGATAAGGCAACACAGTGTTGCTTCCTACTGCACCAACTCACTATCCTCGAGCTGAGAAGTTGACAACAACCACTCGTACTCTTTCTATCGAGCTTACTACCGGCATAGTCTGAATCGGAGTAGCCGGTTAGTTCGAACTCGGTAGATCTTGGGTATCAGATACTGACATTAAGTGTACCCTTTAGATATCTAAGGATACGCTTGACTAGAGTTAGGTGAGACTCCTTGGCACCAGTTTGGAACCTTGTGCACATACTTACTGCAAATAAGATATCAGGTCGGCTTGCAGTTAAGTAAAGAAGACTCCCTATTACGCTTCTATAGTATTTTAAATCAATTGAGGTTCCGATTAAATCTTCTTCTATATTCACATTAGTTGACATTGGGGTATTAATAATTTTAGCGTCTTGCATTCCAAAACATTTAATTAATTTCCTAGTATATTTACGTTGATGTAGGTAATTCCATCTTTAGTTTGTTTAATTTGTAGACCTAAGAAGAAGCTCAACTTTCCTACTAAATTCATTTCAAATTTACTTTCCATAAGTAAAATGAATTCATTCAGTAGGATCGAGTTGGTGGTTCTGAAAATAATATCATCTATGTAGATTTGGGCAATGAATGTCTTTACCTAAGGTTTTTACGAAATGGGTTGGGTCAACTACACCCTGGTTAAATCCTTTGGACTTAAGATACACCGAAAGTCTTTGTACAAAGCTCAAGGAGCATGTTTAAGTCCATAGAGGGCTTTCTTTAACCTATGGACATGGTCAGGTTTATCTAAACTTTCGAAACCGGGGGGTTGACTAACATAAACCTCTTCTTTAATGTATCCATTCAAGAACGCAGATTTCACATCCATTTGAAACAACTTAAATCCTCGATGTGCAGCATACGCTAATAGCATTCGAATGAACTCTAATCTAGCTACTGGGGCATAGGTCTCGTCGTAATCTAAACCTTTGACTTGATAAAATACTTTAGCGACTAGTCTAGCTTTATTTCTAACTACTTCACCTTTATCATCAAGTTTATTTCTAAACACCCACCTTGTTCCAACGATTGTTTTATCTTTAGGTGGTGGTACTAATTCCCATACTTCGTTCCTAGTGAATTGAGCCAACTCTTCTTGCATTGGAATAATCCAATCGGGATCAAGAAGAGCTTGGTCAATAGTTTTGGGTTCAATTTTAGAAATCAAGGATATTTGACTAAGGTTTCTGTATGAGGCTCTAGTCCGAACTCCTAGACTTGAATCACCTATCACTTGGTCGATAGGATGATTCCTTTGAGTCCTAGTTGGATTTGGGTTTGAGTCTACAACATGATCAATAGGATGACTCGTTTGAGTTCTAGTTTGGTTAGAGTCATCTATCACTTGGTCGATAGGCTGACTATGTTGACTTAGGTTAGGATTACCACTAGACTTGACCTCCGGATCGGAGTTGAGTCTGGTATGAATCAGCTCGCTAATTGGGGTTGTCGGGGGATTTGGAGGTTTGTGTCCTTCATCAAATACTACATTGATAGTCTCCTCGACTCTAAGGGTGTCATAATTATATACTCTATACGCTCTACTCGTAGTCGAGTATCCTAGAAAGATTCCGTTCGAGGTTTTGGATGTAAATTTCCCTAGGTAATCCTTAGTGTTTAGGATATGTACCTTATATCCAAATACCCTAAAGTACTTGATGTTTGGTATTTTATCATAATAAATCTCGTATGAGGTCTTATGGTGCCTCTTTACCATAAGAATCCTATTTTGGACATAGCATGTCGTACTCACAGCTTCTGCTCAAAACCTATCGGGTAGGTTCTACTCGTTTAACATTGTCCTAGCGGCTTCTTGTAGGGTTCTTTTCTTACGTTCTACTAGGCCATTCTGTTGTGGGGTTTTAGGACAAGAGAACTCATGGTGGTATCCATTTAGGTTAAAGAATTCTGTAAACTTGTGATTCTCGAATTCACCACCATGATCAGTCCTAAGTCTTTTAATTTTAAGGTTTTATTGATTTTCTATTAGTTTAAATAGGTTGATTAGTTGATCTAGGGTATCATTTTTGTGTTTGATGAACCTAACCCAAGTAAATCTAGAATAGTCATCAATTATGACTAAGCAGAATTTACTCCCATTAAGTGACTTAGCTCCGTGTGAATCAAATAGATCCATGTGCAGGAGCTCAAGAACACTTTTGGTTCGTTCTTGATTAGTTAGTTGATGTTGTGTCCTAGATTGTTTACCTTGTTGACAAGCATTACATATTTTATTGTTCAAGTTATTGAGGTTAGGAAAACCTCTGACTAAGTCACTCTGACTCTTCTTGTGGATGAGTCTTGAGTGTGAGTGACCGAGTCATCGGTGCCACAACCATGATTCCTCTTGCCGTGTCATAAGACACTTAGTTGAGGAGTTAGTTAAGTTAATAGTGTAAATATTATTATTTCTGGTTCTCTTAAGGATTGTTTTAGAGGTTTCATTTGTATTATTTACGCATTCATTTTCTAGGAATATGACCTTATAGTTATTATCACACAATTGGCTTACACTAAGTAAATTATCTTGAAAATTTTCTACCAATAAGACATTTTGAATAATAAAGTTAGAGTTGAGCTCAATATCACCTGATCCGATGATTTTGAGCTTGCCGTTGTTTCCGAAGGCTACCGATCCTTGTCGTTTGAATCGAAGCTTCGAAAACTTGAGTTGATCCCCGATCATGTGTTGGGAGCAACCACTGTCCAACATCCATTGTTCCTACACACAAGGTAGTCGGATCGGATATTGGATTTATTAAAGATTGGTTGAAGATTATTAACCTAAATCATCTCACCCATGTCTACATGATCAAACATGTTAACCTTATATGTTCTTGTGAGATGACTTCCAATTTTACTTGATTTAAATTTAATGACTTGAACACTTATCAACCTTGCGTTAGATTCGGATTTGACCTTAGGCTCATCAAGTCACCTTTTCAAGACCATGGCTTCCTGGTCATGGCGAGGCACAGAGGCCTTCTTTGATCGGAACAATCAACACTTCCTTAGACAAATCCATTTTCAAGAAAATAGAGACTTGACTCACCTAAGACCACTTCCTGGTCTAACTAGTCTAGGATACGGCGAGGTAGCTTTAGCTAGTTCCGCTCGGTCAAATGCACCGAACTAGATACATCTTATCTAGCCCGAATACACAAGACTCCGTTTTCCTAGCGTACTATCATCTCGCCGCATCCTGGTAGTATGTTATCAAGTATTGACGAGTTATAGTCCTATCTAACCATTCTAAAAAGAAAAATCAAACTAAATAAAGAACCTAAGCATGAAATTTTCTAAGTCAAAATACAAACAAGTTTCGTACTAGCTCCCCCTAGACCGTTGAATTGGTTCGGTCTCTCCATATAGTGGATTTGGTCCTTGGGAACCCAGTACTGGTTTGATCTTAAGTTTGAAATCAAGGTGGTCTTAGGGACCCATGCTTTGACACATTTTTTATGTCGACTTACAATCGACATATATGACTTGTTGGTCATGTTTGAGCTAAACCCTAGCCCGACCTTGTTGTACACGGCCCTTTGCGATCCAAGTAGGAGGTCAAGTCCTTTGGATCCCAAAGTGAACCTTTCCAATGTGTTCCTAAGATCTTCGACTTGACTCTTCAAGAGTGAGTTCTCAACTTCGAGCTTTTTAACCCGAGTTGAGTCCTCCTCTCGAACTCGACTAGTCGAAGAGGTTAGGGAGACCTCGTGTTTGAGGAGTTTAACTTCCTCAACCAGGGTCTCGACCTTGGACTCGGACTTAGCTAATTTTCTAGTTAAAAACTTAATTTCACTATAAAGTGTACTAATGAAGGATCAACTTACCTTGAGTGTATGTTTTAAACCGGATGCGTATCCGTGGCTTGTCTTGAATAGTGCTTCACAGTCCAACTCATCTTGGGTTTCCGATTCATGTTCCATTTCCGACTCCGTTTCCGATTCCACCGATTTAGCCATGAGGACATGATCATTATCTTTTTCCTCAGATGCTTCTTCCCAAGTAGCGTTGAGTGCCTTTTTGTGTTTTGGTGCTTTGCTCTTGAGTTTTGGGCATTCAGACTTGATATGTCCAAACCTGTTGCATTCATAACATCTAATATTCGAACTTTTAGGCTTACCTTCGTTGGGTTGAGTGACGGTTCATTTTCGGCCCTTGACTATCCTCTGAACTAGGTTGACTAGTTCGGCCTCCATTTCCAAGTTGACCTCCGAATTGGACTCATCCTCTTCTTCCTTCGGAGGTGGCTTGCTTGCGGTTTTCTTCCTCGAACCTGCAAAAAGTGCTATACCCTTCTCGGGTTCCGAGTTAGACTGCTCATGAAGTTCAAAATCAAAAAATAATTCTTCTAACCTAAGTTTTGAAAGATCCTTGGAGACCTTGTAGGCATCGACCATGGATGCCCACAAGGTAGTCCTCAGAAAAGAGTTAAGAACATAACTTATAAGGTCGCGATTTTTAACCTTTTGCCCAATCGCGTGTAGATTATTGACTATGTCTTGAACGCGGGCGTGAAGTTGTGTTGATGATTTGTGTTCTTGCATTTTTAGATTATATAATTTATTAAACAAAAGATCGTTCTTACATACCTTGGCTTCATCGGTCCCTTCGCGTAGTTCTACTAGCTTTGTCCAAAGGTCCTTTGCGCTGATGAAGGGGCTGACACGATTAAGCTCCTCCTTGGACAAGCCGCATTGGAGGATTTGAGTTGCCTTGGTGTCGGCATCAACTTGTCTTTTTGTCGCAATGGTCCATTGGTCATAATCCAAGGATTCACCCACTTCGTTAGTCGGAAGTGTGAATCCCGTTTGGATTATGATCCACATCTCGATTTGAGTTTTAAGAAAGCATTCCATCCGACCCTTCCAATAATGGAAGTCATCTCCATTGTAAAACAGAGGTCGGACGGTGCTAAAACCCTCGAGATGGGCCATTGAAACAAAATAAACAAGGAGATGAAGACGAAAAAACCTAGCAACGACACAAAGACACGAAATGTACCAAGACTCACATCTTGGATTAGTAGTGCGGGGAACAAAAATTAACCAAATGAAATAAATTAAAAATAAAGAAAAAATCTGTAAAAAAAAAAATCTAGATTGGTGGTTTCACCAAATCTTAGCACCCACGGCTCTGATACCAATTGTTGGATCGAAGCGGATCACTAGAGGGGGCAGTGAATAGCGATAAATCTTTTCTTTTTCAAATTCATTTTAAAACACTTATATGCAGCAGAAAGATAAATGTAAAGTAAATGAGACAAGAGAATTTTACTTGGTTCGTAGCCTTCGGCTACTACTCCAAGGCCCTAGTGGTCCTTGACCACGTATAGAGGGCAAAACACTAAAGAACTCCTCCTCGTTAGAGGTAGGACTTAATCGATACAAAAGAAACACAAAGCATGAGGTAGAGGGACACTCCCCCTCTCCTCGTTACGATAAAAGCTCTGAGAAAGTAAAGTAATGAACTGAAATAAAACTTATACCGACATAACAAAAATGAAAGCAATTTAAACCTAGACGTCGGAGAAGAAGCACTTCGTTGTTGGAGAGTTGTAGCTTGGTGGAGGCTTTTGGAAGCTTAGAATTGATGATGAAACCCTAGGATAGGCCCTCCTTTTATAGCCTTTGAGCCCCTTTTCGAGAGGAACTTTAGCCAATATCAATTGAGCACCACTCCCCTTGAAATGAGGTGATAAGCCTTGACTCCTCGAAGTTGATCCTTGACCATCAGTCGACTGATAGCCATTATCAGTCGACTGATGGCAACATCTGTCGAATGCTGACCGTAGACAGTCGACTGATTGATAGCAGTCGAGTCCTCCAAGCTGGCAGTCGACTGATGCTAGCTGAAATGACAAGTTAGCTGAATAATAACATTATTTTGACAGCCTCTGTCCGTCCGATCTAAACCTAGACCACCGATGGGATGTCTTGGGTCGGATCTACGCTTAAGTCTATCCCCATAAAGAGGATACGACCTCACTTACACTCACACACACATGAGCTTACCTCGATACTTACTGTGTCACTTTTGCTTCCGGCCTTCCACTCGATTCCTTCGGCTCCCTCTGAAGTCACTCGAGTGTCGCCCGACCACCGCAGCTTCCTCCGGGTGTCGCTAGCCTTCAGCTCCAGCTATAGCAATTTTTTGCACACTCGATTCAGCTCGTGAGATAACGACATGTGCTTAACTTTGTATCATTTGCTATAATCAAAACTCAGGTTCAACTTAGGTGCCTACTGCACCAACAACTAATGCCTCAGTAGCTAGATTAGAGTCCATTCGAATGTTATTAGTATATGCTACACATCGAGGATTTAAGTTGTTTCAAATGGATGTAAAGTCAGCATTCTTAAATGAATATATTAAGAAAGAGGTTTATGTCAGCCAACCCTCCGATTTTGAAAGTCTAGATAAACCCGACCATGTCCTTAGATTAAAGAAAGCTCTTTGTGGACTCAAACAAGCTCCTCGAGCTTGGTACGAGGGGCTTTTAGTTTATCTTAAGTCCAAAGGATTTAACCAAGGTTTAGTTGACCCAACCCTTTTCGTAAAAACCATAGGTAAAGACATATTCATAGCCCAAATCTACGTAGATGATATCATCTTCGGAACCACCAACTCGATCCTACTAAACGAATTCATTTCACTTATGGAAAGTGAATTTGAAATGAATTTAGTAGGTGAGTTGAGTTTCTTCTTAGGTCTACAAATTAAACAAACTAAAGATGGAATATACCTACACCAACGTAAATATACTAAGGAATTAATTAAAGCCTTTGGAATGCAAGACGCTAAAATTATAAATACCCCAATGGCAACGAATGTAAATATAGAAGAAGATGTAATCGAAAATTCAATTGACTTAAAATACTATAGGAGCGTAATAGGAAGTCTCCTTTACTTAACTATAAGCTAACCTGATATCTTATTTGCAGTAAGTATGTGCGCAAGGTTCCAAACCTATGCCAAGGATTGTCACCTAACTCTAGTCAAGCGTATCCTCAGATATCTAAAGGGTACAGTTAATGTCGGTATTTGGTACCCTAGATCTACCGAGTTCGAACTAACTGGCTACTCCGACTCGAACTATGCGGTAGTAAGCTCGATAGAAAGAGTACGAGGGGTTGTTGTCAACTTCTCGACTCGAGTTTAGTGAGTTGGTGCAGTAGGAAGCAACACAGTGTTGTCTTATCTACTACTGAAGCTGAATACATCGCGATGGGTGAATGTGTCACTCATCTTCTTTGGATGAAGCACACTCTCTAAGATTTTAAGTTAGACTTTACGAACACTAAACTTCACGTAGATAACATTAGCACAATTAACTTAACTAAGAATCCATATGTCACTCTAGAACCAAACATATAGAGGGCAAACACCATTTCATTCGAGAACATGTGGCCAACGGAGTCATACAACTTGAATACGTCGAATCGAAGTCCAACTTGGCAGACCTATTTACTAAACCCCTACCCGAAGTCGAATTCAGTCTACTAAGACAAAAATTAGGCATGTGCGTAGTAGAATAGGATTTTACAAATTATATTTTCTTATTACTATTTTTTTTACTTTACATTATCATTGAACTAGCTTAGGACATACCTTAGATATCATGCACCTATAGATTTAAGGAGCCAATACATCTCACAACACATAGGACTAATGTGTTTGTGTACTTAACCACGTAGATTGGCATGTGATGTTAGGACCTTACTCCTGGTTCCAGATGTAGAGCTAGTGCATCACCATGAAGCACGGAGTATAATCATATATATTAACCGACTTTGACCAGGACTTATTGATCCTTTATATCAATCAAGTCAAATAAGAGTTGAACATTATATAGATGAGCTTATTTTTAGTATTTTATTTTCAAAATAATATGGAACATGCTTGGACTTGAAACGTAACTTAATACATATATATATTTTTTTCAAACCCCCCTCCCCCCCCCCCCCCACACACACACACACTCTTTTCGATATAAGGCAAAAGGGGGAGAAAAAGGCAAAAGTTAAGGGATCAATTTTTTTTTGATAACTTAACTTAAGACTTCATACTTATTCTCATGGCCAAAAGTTAAGTAAATGTGTTCTTTTTACTTAACTTTAATTTTTGCAAATTTACTTAAACTTAACTGTTTTAAAAAGGGAGAAAGGGCCAATTTAAGAAGTCTTCTTAACTTAATTTTTTTTTCTTACTAAGGCCAACTTTAAGTAATTGTTAATTACTTAAAGTCTTCCTAAATAGCAAACATCAAGGGGGAAAATTAAGATCTTCTTTCAGGACTCACCCTCGGTTAAGGGGGAGGTTTTCTCAAGGGGGAGACTTGGATGAAAATCACTACTACT
The DNA here is from genome assembly GCA_025175895.1 of Wurfbainia villosa. NCBI lineage: Eukaryota > Viridiplantae > Streptophyta > Magnoliopsida > Zingiberales > Zingiberaceae > Wurfbainia > Wurfbainia villosa. Next base: position 35,256,500 of record CM045995.1, read on the forward strand.
CCTACTTAGTCTTTATTATTCTTGATTCTCATGAATATTATTATTCTTCATGCATATTATTTCCTTAACTTTGTATGTGGGTTTGTCATAGATCAAAAAGGGGGAGATTGTTGGTGCAGTAGACACCTAAGTCGAACCTGAGTTTTGATTATAGCAAATGATACAAAGTTAAGCTCATATTGTTATCTCACGAGCTAAAATGAGTGTGCAGAAAAGTGCTAAAGCTGGAGCTGAAGGCTAGCGACACCTGGAGGAAGCTGCGATGGTCGGGCGACACTCGAGTAACTTCGGAGGGAGCCGAAGGAATCGAGTGGAAGGCCGAAAGCAAGAGCTACAAAATAAGTATCGAGGTAAGCTCATGTGTGTGAGCGTATGTGAGGTTGTATCCTTCTTACGCGGATGGTCTTAAGCGTAGATCCGACCAAAGACATCCCATGGATGGTCTAGGTCGAGATCGAACAGTCGACGGTCGTCAAAATTATGTTTTTGTTAAGATAATTTTTGATTTCAGCTAGCATCAGTAGACTACCCACAAGAGCCACTTGACTACTTGAAATCAGTCGATTGCTTAGTGTTGCGACTCGACTGGAGGTGCCATCAGTCGACTGATGGTCAAGGATCAGCTTCGAGGAGTCATGCCTTATCACCTCATTCCAAGGAGATTGGTGCCTAAATCTGATTGGCTGAAGATCCCCTCGAGGAGAGACTCAAAGGCTATAGAAGGAGGGCTTCTCCTAGGGTTTTTTCATCAATTCTAAGTGCTCAAAAGATTTCCGCAATGCAACGCCTCTTCGACAATACTCCTACGACAAAGTGCTACTGAGACGACGATGACCCATGCTCCAATCTCCGATCTTCCAAGTTGTCGGTAAAGAAGTCATTTAAGTTGTAATTCTCTCATTACTTTCGAGGTTTTTAATCGTAAAAAGGAGAGGGGGAGTGTCCCTCTACCTCGAAGCTTTTGTGTTTTTGTATTCGATTAACTCATAACTCCAACGAGGAGGAGTTCATTAGTGCTTTGCCCTCTGTGCGTGGTCAAGGACCACTAGAGCCTTTGAGTAGTAGTCGTAGGCTACGAACCAAGTAAAAAACCCTCGTGTCTTTATTTTTATATTGTGTTTTTCTGCTGCGTTTACTTGTGTCTTGAAACGAATTCGAACGAAAAGTTTCTATTGCTATTCACCCCCCCCCCCCCCTCTAGCAATCCGCTCGATCCAACAAAATGGAGACCAAACTAGTCAACCTAGTTCATGTTGGGATGTATATTGAAAAATCTATCTTTTGTTTGAACATCTTTATTTTGAAAAAAGACTGACATGATCATTGTTTGCATATGTATGATTATGCATTTTGTCTAATACATTACATTGTAGATAATATGGTGTGTAGTGTCACAGGGTAGATCATGTTATCAGTTCCCTATAAAGTATGAGTAAAGGCTCACAACCGTGATGGTTTTGGACAAACCATTGGAATGGTTGTAGTGTGATTTTGTATTGGTTTGTCTTGACCATAGAATTACACTAGTACACTTTGTGTATATTAAGCAGGACTGACCTAGAGGTGATTCGATTTATTGCTGACTACATAATTGAATCGGACCTCAGATATTATGATGTACATGCTCTTAATCCCGATATAATAATGGGCACATATACTTAGTATTAATTTCTTTGATTTATCAATGGGCGAGATTTATAGAGTAAATCGATAGGCTCGGTAAGTTGGGAAATGGTATTATTTATATGGTGTGTCATTGATTATAGAAGGAAACCATGTCTTATTTATTAGGATGATGATGTCCCCTTGAGGATCTCATAAGGTTCATCATGTAAACCCTGCAAGTGGACTTGGTCTGACATGATGATAAGGTTGAGTGAAACTACTCATGGAGTTAGATGTTGATTAATTAATTGTCAGTAAATTAATTAATTGATGGACATTCGAGATCTTAAACACTGGGAGATAAATGTTCAAATAATATAAGAAGCCCATATTAACTTATGGGGGTTGGTGAGGTAGATCAATGATAATCCTCTAGTGGAATGGATTATCATTAATAGATCGGACTTTATTTGGGCTTGATCCATTGGGTGGCCAAGATTCAACTCCTCCTCATGGTTCCTATTGTAGCCTATTAAAACCTCATGGAATCTAGATCCGATGATGGAAAATAAAACTCTAGATTTGACGGTGGAGATTAAATCTCTAGATCCGATGGTTGAGATTAAATCTCAAGATCCGACGGTGGAGATAAATCTCTAGATCTGATGGTTGAGATTAAATCTCTAGATCCGACGGTGGAGATTAAATCACTAGATTCGACGGTGGAGATTAAATCTTTAGATCCGACGATAGAGATTAAATCTCTAAGAACAACGGTTGAGATTAAATCTCTAGATCTGACGGTTGAGATTAAATCCCTAGAACCGACGGTGGAGATTAAAAGAAGGCTTAAGCCTAGCTCTATAAAAGGAGGCATAAGGGTGGGCAGCAAGGATAATTGGAAGGGGATTAGGGTTTTGGGCGGCTAGGGTTTGGAGAGCTTTGGGCGGCTAGCATTTTGGCTGGCGCTCCCTTTTCCCTTTCTTCTCCTTAACCGGCGCTCAACCTCTTCTTCCTCCTCTCCTTGGCCGGTGGAAACAAGGGTTAGGGTGGTTCCTTGGAGATCTTGGTCGGCACCCTCTTCCTCCCTTATTCTCTCTTTGGCCGTCGGCAAGCATCACGCTTGGAGCTTGGTGGTCGGTTAAAGGAAGGAGAAGAGTTTTGTTTTATGATCTTCCTTTGTTCACAGTGAACAAGGAAAGGAAGATTAGTGATCTTGGAGGCTTCAACTTTTGGAAGATAGTCGCCACACGACCTCCAAAAGGAGGAAGGACATACAATAGAAGATCGAAAGGTATAATGCTTGTTTATGTTCTTTTGTATTATGTCTATAATTGTTTTCAATTATACGTGGCTAAATTTACTTGGACCCCGAATAAAAACGCAAAAACCGGCGATCAATACATCGTCTATTCCACGGCTATTCGAATAATAGAAGTTGGTCGCTTGAACAACAAGTTTGTTCAAGTGACTACTCTAATCGAATAGCACGACGATGAAACGCTAGCTTGGGTAATCCCTAATTGTCATGGATTAATTTTTTTTTTTGGGACTAAGACGGGATCACCATGAACAAGCAACCGAGTTGAAGTGGGAAGCGAAGTTTCCTACCTTCAAGTGGTATCAGAGCCACGGTTTCCAGTTTTGTGTGTTTTGTATTCGGTTACTTTTATGCACTTTTCATATATTATATGTGCCGGATAATAGTAGGATGTGCATAGGTTATCTTTTTGGTTGCAGGCATAGGATCCAACTATTATGGCCATATGTGTATATGTGATTGTATGTGTGTAATTGTATATTTTGTTGAATCCTCGGGGTTGACGAGGCTAGTATTTAATTTTTTTTAATTAAGTATGTTATTTTTTAGCCACTCTTTTTTATTTTAGTTTACTTCTGATCTTGATTTTATGTACACTCTTTCATGGAGTATAGGATAGATGGATGTAAATTAAATTAGTTTTTCTCGGCTCGGATCTCCGGATGGCTTGTACTTGGCGTAGGGAGGAGCGGACGAGATGGCGATACAATAGGAGGCATATTGGAGACAAAAGCCATAATAGTTGGAAAATATTTCTTTTTCATATTTATTGCTTATTGTTTGATATGCATGTCGTAGGCTAGAAAATTTCTCAATTTTAAATTACTAAGTGGGAGAGGCATATTTTTATAAATTCTCACGGCCTCCATTACAATTTGACATGTAATGCAAATAAACTTGCATGTCGGCTCTGAGTGTCTTCCTCCACATCGGATGAGTTTATTTACGGATCACAAGGTCGAATATGGTTATAGGAAATTATTAAGGAGTGTGTGTACTTCCCCAATGGAAGGCACATAACCCGAGATAATTACCTTGGTACCAAGTAATGGTGAAAACTTAGATACAAATAGAAGTATCCTCCCCAACGAAGTCACTGCTTTTATTTGTAGGGCCGAAGAGGAACCAACTATTAATTTTATTTGTCAAAAAGTTAGGTTGACAAGATAGTAAAATTAATGGGTAAACCTCTGAAGGTAGGAAACTTCGCTTCCCACTTCAACTCGGTCGCATGTTCATGGCGATCCCTTCTACGTCCCCGGATAAAAAAAAAATTATTCTTGACAAGAGGGATTACTCAAGCTCCCGTTTCATCATCGTGCTATTCGATAAGAGTGGTCACTTGAACAAACTTATTGTTCAAGAAACCAACCTCTATTCTACGATTAGCCGCAAAATAGACGATGTACGGATCACTGACTTTTGTGTTTGTATTCGGGGTCCAAGTTAATTTAGCCATTAAACAAAGCATACAACATGCATATAATTGAAAAACAAACATAGACATAACATAAAAGAATATAAAACAATATTTATACCTCTCGATCTTATATTGTATGTCCTTCTTCCTTTTGGACGTCGTGTGGGCGACGGTCTTCCAAAAGTTGAAGCCTCCTAGATTGCTAATCTTCCTATCCTTGTTCTCTTCGAACAAAGGAATATCAATAACAAAACTCTTCCTCTCCTTACTTGCGCCAACCACCAAACACCAACTTGGTGTACGCCGGCCTAAGGAGTGGATGAAGGAGATGGGTGCTGGCCAAGAGCTCCAAGGGAAGACCCTAAGCTTTGTTTCCACCGGCCAAGGAAATGAGAAGGGGGAGGTTTGGATGCCGGCCAAGGGAGAGAAAGGAAGATGATATGCACCGGCAAACTAAGGAAGAAGAAGGAAAGGAATTTCCTTAATTGTGGCTGCCCAACACCCCTTGCTCCTTGCCGCCCAAAACCCTAGCCCCTCCTTTGATTACTTGTCGTCCAAGCCCTAAGCATCTTTTTATAGAGTTGGGCTCAAGCCTCCCTTTAATCTCCACCTTCGATTCTAGGGATTTAATCTCAACCGTCGGATCTAGAAAATTAATCTCAACCGTCGGATCTAGAGATTTAATCTCTACCATTGGATCTAGAGTTTTGCTTTCTACCATTGGATCTAGGCTTCATGAGGTTTTAATAGGCTACAATAGGGACCATGAGAAGGAGTTGGATCTTGGCCACCCAATGGATCAAGCCCACATAAAGTCCGACCCATTAATGATAATCCAATCCACTAAAGGATTATCATTGATCTACCTCACCAACCCCCATAAGTTAATATGGGCTCCATATTTACATTTTTCTCCCTGTGTTTAAGATCTCGAAGGTTCATTGATTAATTAATTTACTGACAATTAATTAATCAACATCAAACTCCATGAGTAGTACCACTCATCCTTATCATCATGCCAGACCAAGTCCATCTGCAGGGTTTACATGATGAACCTTATGATCTCCTCAAGGAGACATCATCATCCTAATATATAGGAGATGATTCCCTCATATAATCAACAGCACACCATATAAATAATATCATTTCCTAACTTCTCGAGCCTATCGATTTAATCTATAAATCTCGCCCATTGGTAAATCAAAGAAATGAATGCTAATTATATGTGCCCGTTATTATATCGGGATTAAGAGCATGTACAACATAATATCTGAGGTCCGATTCGATTATGTAGTCAGCAATAAATCGAATCACCTCTAAGTCAGTCCTGCTCAATACACACAAAGTGCACTAGTGTAATTCTATGGTCAAGACAAACCAATACCAAATCACATTACAACCATACCAATGGTTTGTCCAAAGTCATCTCAGTTGTGAGCCTTTACTTATACTTTACAAGGAGTCGATAACATGATCTCCCGTTTGACACTACACACCATGTTATCTACAATGTAATATATTAGACAATATGCATAACCGTATAAATATGCAAACAATGATCATGTGATTCTTATTTCAAAATAAAGATGTTCATACAAAAAATAGACTTTTCAATATACATCCCAACAATCTCCCACTTATACTAAAAGACTATGCTGTTCTCATGCTGCCATACATCTGATTCCCATTCCCTCCACATGCCTATCAAAAGTTCTCACTAGAAAAGCCTTAGTGAAAGGATCTACTAGGGTATCCTCTGATGCAATCTAGGCGACAACACCTTCTACAACCTTTACGATTTCTCGTATCAGGTGGTACTTGTGCTCTATGTGTTTACTTGCCTTATGGGCTCGTGGTTCCTTCGAGTTTGCAACTGCACCACTATTATCACAACAAATTGTGATAGTTCTGGGCAAACCAGGAATCACATCCAAGTCCATCAAGAAGTTCCTGAGCCACACAACTTCTTTGGCCGCCTCAGAGGCTGCCACATACTCAGCTTCCATAGTGGAGTCCGCCACACATGTCTTCTTGACACTCCTCCATACAATGGCTCCACCTCCCAAAGTAAACACAAAACATGACATAGACTTACTGTTATCCCTGTCTGATTGGAAGTCTGAATCTGTGTAACCCACAAGTAGAAATTGGTCTGCCAGGTAAACAAGCATATAATCCCAAGTCCTTCTCAGGTACTTCAATATATGCTTTACCACAGTCCAATGTCCTTGTCCTGGATTACTCTGATACCTGCTAACCATGCCGACGACAAAGTAAATATCAAGTCTCGTACACAGCATAGCATACATGAGGCTTTCTACTGCCAAAGCATAAGGAACTGCCTTCATCTCGTCTATCTCCTCAGATGTTATAGGACACATCTCCTTAGACAAAGGAACTCCATGCCTGAAAGGTAGAAAACTTTTCTTGGAGTTTTGCATGCTAAAACGATCCATAATGGTGTCTATGTATGAAGCTTGAGATAAGCACAACATCCTTTTCCTGCGATCCCTTATAACCTTGATCCCAAGGATGTGTCCCACTTCTCCCAAGTCCTTCATATCAAACTGTTTGGACAATCATACCCTTACGTCTGATAACACCTTGATATTTTTGCCAATTAGCAAAATGTCATCTACGTATAGTACATGAAATACCACTACGTTTCCGTCACATCTCTTATATACACAAGATTCATCCGGGCATTGAATAAATCCATAAGACTGGATTACCTCATCAAAGCGGATGTTCCAAGACCTCGAAGCTTGCTTTAATCCATAAATGGACCGATTAAGCTTGCACACAAGATGCTCTTTGCCCTTTGCAATGAATCTCTCTGGTTGTTTCATATAGATGTTTTCCTCAAGACTTCCATTAAGGAAAGTTGTCTTGACATCCATCTGCCATACCTCATAATGCATAAGAGAATCCGGATAGACTTAAGTATAGCTACCGGCGAAAAATTCTCCTCATAATCGATACCCTCTTTCTGAGTATACCCTTTCGCAACAAGCCTTACTTTGAAGGTCTCAACCTTCCCGTCTATTCCTCCCTTTCTTTTGTAGATCCACTTGCATCCAATGGTTCTTACACCATTGGGTGGTTCTACTAGCTCCCAGACCTGATTTGAATCCATAGATTCAATCTCAGTATTCATTGCACTTTGCCAAGATACCACATCTTTATCTTGGATTGCCTCATCATATGTCCAGGGATCAGGTTCATGTTTGCCAGTGACAAAATCAGAAGATTCTCCCAAGAACATGAATCTATCAGGCTGTCTCACAACCCTCCCACTACGATGAGGTATCACCTATGTATCCTCTGTGACACACAGTGCAGTGACTTGTGGTATATCCTCTTGTATTGGTGGTACTGAAGAAGTGACTTCCCCTTTTAATTCCTCCATAACAATCTTACTCATGGGCTTGTTGTTCATTACATAGTCTTCCTCTAAAAATCTGGCGTTCGTACTAACGATCTCCCTCTGATCTCTAGGACTATAAAACAAACCTCCTTTCGTTCCTCTAGGATATCCAACGAACATGCATACTTCTGTACGAGGTTCCAAATTACCAGTATATACCTTCAGCACATATGTTGGACTCCCCCAAATCCGAATATGTCTTAGACTAGGTATTCGCCCAGTTCTAGAGCATATCCCCAGAACGAATCTGGCAACTCAGAATAACTCATCATCGATCTAACCAACTCCATAAGAGTCCTATTCCTTCCCTCTGCTACACCATTCTGCTGGGGTGTGCCAGGTGCAGACAATTGGGATCGAATCCTAGCTTCTGATAAGTAATTCCTAAACTCTCCCAAGATGTACTCACTACCACGATCAGATCGTAGTGTCTTGACACTTTTACCTTGACATTTCTCCACATCAGCCTTGAATTCTTTGAACTTGTAAACGCATTCAGAATTGCGGCGCATCAAGTAAATGTATCCATATCTTGAATAATCATCTATAAAAGAGACGAAATACTCAAAACCACCTCTAGCCTGGATAGACATAGGACATCACAAATCAGAATGAACCAATTCCAACACATCTTTGGCTCTATACCCCTTGGCCTTAAAAGGCCTCTTGGTCATTTTACCCTCCAAGCAAGATTCGCAGGTTAGGAAATCTTCCACCACTAATGAACCCAGAGGTCCATAAGCTATCAACCTTTTAATTCTGCTTAGATGAATATTACCAAGTCTTAGATGCTAAAGATATATTTGGTTCAAGTTCGAAGGTTCTTTTTTCTTATTGGAATTAGAAGATGAGTTATTAACTTCTATTTGCATCTTGGAAGCTTTTGGTTCAAGTGTATACAAATTTCCTATCAATGCACCCGAACAGATAATCTCCCTATTCCTTTTTATAACAACTCTATCATTAAAAGAAATAGAATATCCATCCATAAACAATTTAGAAACCGAAATTAAATTCTTTCTAAATAAAGGTACATAAAGGCAATTCTTAAGAACCAAAACATTATTTTTCTCAAAAGATAAATAAACATCCCCCACTGCAATAGCCGCCACCTTTGTGGCATCGCCCAAGTATACGGTAATTTCCCCTTCAGCCAGTCGTCTGGTTTCCTGAAACCCCTGCAAAGTATTGCAGACATGATCAGTGGCTCCCGTATCTATACACTAGGTGCTGGTAGATAACACCGCTAAACATGTTTCAACGACTAGACGAAAAGATATACCTTTGTTCTGCTTACGGTTGGGGCAGTCCTTCTTCCAGTGTCCAGTCTGCTTACAAGTGAAGCACTTGCCTTTCGGCTTCTTCACTCCTCCCTGAGTTCCTCCCACCACCTTTGCCCCAGCTTTATTCTTCTTCTTCTTGCCTTTCGGCTTAGAAGTAGAAACCTTTTGGGAAACCATGGCTTGTGCCTGAGCACTCTGATGAAATAGCCCCTCTACCGCTTGGAGTTATGTCAGAAGCTCCGCCAATGAATACAACCGCTTGTTCATGTTGTAGTTCAGGCGAAACTGCTCAAAACTCCTAGGTAGAGATTGGAGAATGATATAGACCTGGGTTTTCCCATCGAAATTAGCTCCGAGAACTTCTAGCCCATTAAAATGAGCCATCACCTTGAGAACATGATCCCTCACGGGTGTTGGAGATTTGAGGCCGCTAGAGGGGAGTGAATAGCGTTGAATTTGTACGTAGATGGAAATCGTTCGCGATCGTCTCTACAAAACTCATTATGCACAGCGGAATAGAAATAATAAAAGAAATAACGAAACATACAACACGCAAATACAAAGATATAACGTGGTTCGGAACCGAACGGTTCCTACTCCACGGATCAAGCTCTAAAGAGCCCTAGTGATGCACACACACTCACTAATCACAAATACTCCTTCTCGACACAAGTCGGAGGTGGAGAAACCTCTTACAATAAGATTACAACAATAATCTAAATACAACAAGCAAATATAAGAGGAAATACAACAAGAGAAGTAAAGAACACTTTACAAAAACTCTTTAGAAGCTTACTTGTTGATTGCCTTGGACTAGCACTTGAAAGCCCTGATTTGCAACAGCAAATCGCTTCAAAACGTCCAAGAAAATCGCTTTTAAAAACCCTCCTTCCGAGCTGCCTTTATAACTCCGCTCGCCGGTCGATTTACTTATCACGATCGCCATAAGTCACCCGATCGATGCCACTGTTGTCGTGAGACAACGGATCGATCCACGCTGAAAAAACTCCAACGGATCTCTTGGCGGCCGATCGCTAACGCCCGTAGTCGATCGCCCGGCTACGGCGCCGCCGCGGCTCACAGAACAGTTACGTATTTACTTTCCCGCTTTGCGGGCGGTTCCGGCTCTTAAGCGGCGGTCGAACTCAAGTCGACTCACAGCGGTCGACAGCCATAATGCCCGGTCATTTGCCAACCTCAAACATGAGGTTTTAACCCAAGTATGGTGCCCCCATACTTGCTAGACCACCCTTAGCCTAGACCTAAGCCTTCTAGCCACCTCCATCAGCCTCACGCCTCTCGGATCCCTCAAAGTCATCCATGACTTGTTCATCCATCGCGCTAGCCTCCAGGTGCTTCCCTCAGCTATGTCATGCTAACGGTGTCTACACCGCCAAGGCACATTGGACTTACGCCGCCAAGACTTCGCTTGGACTTTACGCTACCAATTTCAATCCCCTTGGACTTCCCAAATGCCAAGACTCAAGCTTGGACTTTCCCTTGCCAACCCATGTTGGACTTTCCATGCCAAGACCCATGCTTGGACTTTCCATTTGCCAAGACCCATGCTTGGACTTCTCATTTGCCAAGACCCATTCTTGGACTTCTCATGCCAAGTACTCAAGACTTGGACTTTCCAAATGCCAAGTACCCATGACTTGGACTTTCCATGCGCCAAGTGTCCCACTTGGACTTTTCATGCCAAGTACTCAAGACTTGGACTTTACCAAATGCCAAGTGTCCCACTTGGACTTTCCATGCCAAGTACCCATGACTTGGACTTTACCTTGCCAAGACCCATGCTTGGACTTTCCAAAATCATATGGTCAACCCTAGTCAACCATTAAGGTCTTCCTCGAGTCAAACTCGAGTCCGGTCAAACATGACCCGGGTCGATTGCTCCAACAATCTCCCCAACATATTAACCGACATTAATGTCAAACACTTTATCAAATCCCTTTGTCAAACATCAAAACATCACTCAAGTCAAACTCGAGTCTGGTCAATCGTGACCTGGGCCGATTGCACCAACAATCTCCCCCTTTTTGATGTTTGACAAAAACCAAACAAATCATCTGAGTTAGACCACTAATTCAAATCCCTTACCAATTATCCCAAATTGGTAAACACTCTCCAAATGTTCTCCCCCAAACATTCTCCCCCTTTTTGACTAACATCAAAATGATTTTCTCTCCAAGGAGGTCAATGTCTCATGTCCCAATGAGATCTTACAATCTCCCCCTTGATCCAAAAATAAATACCTAGGATGCCTACCATCTTCCTAGTGATAAGTCACATATCACTCAAGAGAGACAATCCTATACTCTCTCCCAATTTCCAAATTGGGTATAAAAAACCCATCAATTTTCCCAAATGATGATACTCTCCCAATCACTTCTCCCCCTTCAAGAAGAGAAACACATCCATCATCCCAATATGGATAACTCCCCCTAAAGGCTTGCTCCCCCTTGACCATTGCACCAACAATGTCCTTGGGAAGCCCCTAAGCCAATAGGAACTCTAAACCATCAAAATTAAGGTTCTAAGTTCAACATAGAACTTTCACTCACCCTAAATTTGATACTTTGACCTAACACAGCTCCTAATCCATATCCAATGGATTTTCACCCTTTATAATGCTTCCCAAAGCATATCCTAGGGTTAGAAGTGGTTAGGGACCTTTACCATGGCTGAAAATGGGCTAAACAAACCTTGTTAACCCAAAATCAGACCTGGCAGTCGACTCCTGACGATGTCGATCAGCCACTCACATCGATCGATCGCCACATTGTAGGCGATCGATAAAATCTCGATTTTCAACTATCAGAAATGAATTTTAGAAATTCATAAATAATTATACGTAATTCAAAAAATCATGAAAATTCATACGTATAATACTTATGACACACACAATGGGTGAAAAATATTTGAAAATTATTTTACCCATAAAATAGTGAGTTTGATACAAAACTCAAAACCATTGAAATTTTCAATGTTTTGGCCCTATTTTGTATCAACTCTATCAATGGTGATTGCTATCAAAAGATAGAGTTCACCAAGGTTTTTCAAAATAATTTTAAAATGTTTTCAAAACCTTATTTTGGATCATATTCCTTGGGCTCTATGTACATGACTTGTACACATGCTCTCCCAATGATCCACAAATGAAACAAGATGAGTTTTAGTTCATCTAGATGCAAAAACTATGCACCTTGAACTCAACTCATATCCTAGCATCTCACATGTATCTAAGGTGTATAAATACACATACATGTCAATTGGATGTGAGATGTGGGTTTTGTTCATCCTAATCTAGGGTTTCATGCATTCTCTAAGGCAACCCTACTTGATTCCCTTATAAATGGGACTTCAAGTCATGCCATAGTCCTTAATTCAATTTCAATTGAAATTTTCTTAAATGCATGAATGATTATGGCATTAATGATGATATAAATAAGCATATGCTCATAATCATGATGTCATGGCATAAGATGAAATCTAAAAACACATGACATTTAAAACCTTAATCCTAAAACATGAACATGACATATAAAATGATAAAACTAGGCATGATGTCATGACATGGCATATGACAATCAAACCATGGCATATAAAATATATAGGTATAGTAATACCTAAATTTTAATATTAATTTCCATTTGATATAGTTAGATATATTTTGCCATATTATCATTAATCTCCCTAGTGTGCCAAAAACCCAAAATGGCACAATAACACTCTAAACCCTAATTGTGCCAATTTGATCATTTTATCAAACTTCATAACTAATATTGGCACATCCTAAAATCTTTTAGGATTAAAGCTCAAATGTATTTTCAAGATAACCATAACCTTGAAAATATCCTAAAGTGCCACATTTACAATGGTTGAGTTAACTACCCATCCAATCAAGGTTGGCACACCCTAACCCATCTAGCGTGAATCAATCACGCTCTTAGGAACCCAAAACAGATTTGAGCTCCTAGGGTTAATTAGGTATTCCTTAGGGATAACCTCCCTAAATACCTTCCTAATGACCCTCCTAGGCTTGTTAGCCTTGGTCATTTGGGTCTTACCTAGGTTGACTTTAGGGGTAACTCCCCTTGCAACCTTCTTAGTGGCCATCCTAGGTTTCCTAGAAACCCTAGCCACTAGGCACACCCTTTGATCAACTCTAGGGATGACTTCCCTATTGACCTTGGTCTTCCTAGACCTAGTTTGTGTTCCATAGTCAAATGGAACACTATGATAAGCCACTTTAGGCTTAGGTTTGTGACCCAAACCTTGCTTGACTTTTGTTGACTTTTGACTCTTAGGTCCTAGGTGTTGACTTTGACTTTTGGACCCTTGATTTTGACCGCTAGACCCTTTAAATTGATTTTGTATAATTTTAAGGGTCTTCTCAAGTTTTTCAAGTCTTGACCTCAAGACTTGATTCTCTAATTCTAATTGCCCAATTTTAGAATTTTGATTTAAACCATGGGCATGAGACTTCCTAGGCATATGCCTAGTCCATTTACGATTTAGACCTAGGTGCTCTTGCACCTTTCTAATTGTCTCCCTAGGTAAAATTGATCTTGAGTTATTTGACCTAGGTTTGTCCTTAAATAAGTTGTTTTTAGGGACATTAGTCCCAAATTTCTCCCTATTTTCTACATGGACTCTCTTAGCTCCTAAGCAAAAATATTTATTCCTATTGGCATGCTTTTCATAAATTGCAAGTGAATTGAAATCCCTAGCATGCTTTTCCTTGTAAATTGAAGAAGGAGCAAAATTAGAAGTTACCCTAGGGTTTGCCTTAGCTCCCCCTACATATGATGCTCCATTTTGAGTCTTCTTGTCCCCCTTCTTGCATTGACTCCGGAAATGTCCCGGTTGTCGGCACTTGAAGCAAATTACTTGTTCTTTGCTCTTTTGCATTGAGGGACCGGCATCCTTGACCTTTGGAGCCGGTAGAGCTTTCTTATTCTTCTTTGGGCACTTGCTCTTATAGTGCCTGGTTTCCCTACACTCAAAACATATTATATGCATTTTATTTAAACTTAAATTGCTTGAGTTACCTAGGTTAATGGAGACCGGAATTGGACTTTGGGCTTCTTCATCTTGACCGGATGTCGAAGCTTCTTCTTGATGTTCCAGTGTGGAGGTTCTCTCCTCCCCCTCAATCCTTGAGGTGGATGTTTCTTCCACTTCCTCCACCTCTTCCGATCCGGAAGTTGATTCCCTATCAACCTCCAAATCCTCACTTCCTTGTGAGGATGATGCATTAGCCTCTTCGGTCTTTTCCTCTTGGACCGGTTGTGAGCCTTCATGATATTTTGCCACTTGAATCCAAAGCTCTTTGGCATCCTTGTACTCACCTAGCTCACACATAATTTTATTAGGAATCAAATACAACAAGAATTTAATTACCTTTGTATTCTTTTTGAACTCTTGGATTTGTTCCTGTTGGGATCTCTTTATGGAAAATAGCATATGCGCAACGGAAAAATTAGGATCCCTTCCAAGTGATCCTTGCGAAAGAAAAACTCGTACAAAAATAAATTTCTCAAAAGAAAGCCTATCTTATAGGAGAATTCTACCTTTGTTGCGTGCCCTTTGCAATCCCGCTTTTCCTTGGATGTGTTGGATCTTTTAGCACGTTCAAATGTCCGTGCCTCTATATGTATCCACACGAGCAAGCTCTTGTCTCACAAAAGAAAACTAGAAGATCTCTCCTTTACTTCTTGCTAGAGAAGTCCCTAAAGGAGAGGAAGGTAGGGAAGAAGAGAAAGGAAAAAGAAGACTACTCTTCTTGCTAGCTTACACTCACAAAACCACACAACAAAAGCCTCTCCCACCAAGCTCTCACCAAGCCTTAAGCTCTAACTCAACTCCTTTGGCCGGCCGCCCCATGGGGTGTTTTATAGGATTTGAAAAAACTTTCATCTCCTATCACATTCAATGCAATCAATGGCATTGAAAGATAATTAAACAAGGAGTTATCCTCCTTGTTTTGGCCGGCCACATGTGGAGGAAATCCAAGGGTCAAAACCCTTTGTCTCCTTCCAACTCATCAAGCTTAGGTGGCATGCTTATGTGGCATGCTTAGGTGGCATGCTTATGTGGCATTCATGGATGTTGAATTAATCTTATTAATTCAATAAGCTTATGTTATCATATTTAATTAATCTCATTAAATCAATAAGGTAACATATTGAATTAATCTTATTAAATCAATTAAGCTTAGCATATTGAATTAATCTCATTAAATCAATAAGCTAAAATTCTCATTAAGCTTAAAGTCCAAAAACCATTTTGTACTTAAGCTTATTCCCAAATTATTCTAGTCAAACTAGAATGCTCTAATTCTTCTAATCATCATGCTATTTGTGTGTGACCCTATAGGCTCTCATAACGTTGGCAGTGAATCTAAACTCTTTTAGATACACAAGCAATGAGCGGCATCTAGCAATACATCATTGCTACCCAAGTTACGAGATAAGTCAAGATCCGACTAACCTTTCCGTGACTACTATAATGTATGACCGTGTCCTTCTATCCTTGATATCAGATTGACCAATGAGGCATAGACCGTGTCATCCTCGATCAATCTATGTGTTTCTTGATCCCTGAGTAAACTAACTCAAACAAATGAGCTCAATATCTCATATTGACTCATTCGAGCATGTCCATGCGTTTTAGTAGTTCTACTCAATCAAGGGGCCCACAGATATCACTCCCGTCATATGGGAGGGATAGATCCCATCTACATCACTCACATCCCTCCGCATAATTTGTTATATACCCAGTAATCACCTTTATGGTCCACCCTATTATGGGTGACGTTTAACGATACCAAAGTACATAACTCCTTATGTAGGGAACCGTAGTGACTTCAGGTTTGAGGACTATTCATATCAATAGTCACATGAGAAAGTTTATGACACTCATATGACGATCCATGAAACTTTCTCATGGCGGGTCAGTTCAGTATATATTCTCTAATATATACCCATGTGTCAACTTGATATCATATATCCATGACTTGTGAGATCAAGTCATCAATTGACCTACATGCTAGTCTTTATGTATTAATATTGCCCTTGCATATTAATACTTGACTAGGAACATTTAGGAAAGTGTTCTCTACAGTCTCTCATAATCAATTCTGCCAATTGATGTGCTGTAGATAAGAACCTACTTTTCTAGGGCATTATTATATATTTAATTTAGCTGGCACAAGCAAGACGTAAATATATAATAACCAATCCTTTGCCTTTATAGAATATGATACAAAATGTTCCCTATTCAACCATCACATGTTTGGTTCTAGGGCTATAACTAACAATCTCCCACTAGCACTAGTACCAATCACTATGATATCTAATACCTAGTGACCTAGTGTGACCATCATGCTTCCTCTGTGCCAAAGCCTTGGTCAATGGATCTGCGATGTTAGCTTCTGTCGGTACTCTGCATATCCTCACATCTCCTCTATCGATGATCTCTCGAATGAGATGGAAGCGTTGCAGTATGTGTTTGGTCCGCTGATGTGATCGAGGTTTCTTAGCCTGTGCAATAGCCCCATTGTTGTCACAATAGAGGTCTATTGGATCTGCAATGCTAGGAACTACTCCAAGTTCACTAATGAACTTGCGGAGCCAAACAACCTCCTTTCTTTGCATCGACGCAAACAATATACTCGCTCACATTGTAGAATCAGCAACTGTGTCCTGTTTCAAACTTTTCCAGCTCACAGCTCCACCATTCAGGCAAAACACATACCCCGATTGCGATCTATAGTCATCCTTGTCTGTTTGGAAGCTTGCATCACTGTAACCCTTTACAGTTAGCTCCTCATTGCCTCCAAATATCAGGAAATATTCTTTCGTTCTTCGTAAGTATTTAAGAATATTTTTGACTGCTATCCAGTGACTTTCACCTGGATCCGACTGGTATCTACTCGTCATGCTCAAAGCATACGAGACGTCAGGACGAGTACAAAGCATGGCATACATGATAGACCCTATAGCAGATGCATAAGGGATCTTATCCATGCGATCTCTCTCCTCCTTAGAAGAGGGACATTGAGTCTTCGAAAGACTCACACCATGTGATAAAGGCAGAAATCCTTTCTTGGAGTTTTGCATAGCAAAATGATCTAGCACTTTATCAATGTATGTACTCTGACTTAGGCCAAGTAATCTTTTAGATCTATCTCTATAGATCTTGATGCCTAAAATATAGGCAGCTTCACCTAAGTCTTTCATCGAGAAATAATTCCCTAACCACATCTTCACAGACTGGAGTGAGGGAATATCATTTCCGATGAGAAGTATGTCATCTACATACAGGACAAGAAATACAACTGTGCTCCCACTATTTCTCTTGTAGACACAAGGTTCATCTTCATTCTTGATGAAACCAAACTCCTTGATTGCATCATCGAATCGAAGATTCCAGCTTCGAGAGGCTTGCTTTAGTCCATAAATGGACCTTTGCAGTTTGCATACCTTTCCAGGATGCTTTGGATCTTCAAAACCCTCAGGCTGTGTCATGTACACATCCTCGAGTAGCTTTCCATTCAGAAAAGCAGTTTTGACATCCATCTGCCAGATCTCATAATCGTGGTAGGCTGCAATAGCAAGTATGATCCGAATGGATTTAAGCATCGCAACTGGTGAAAAGGTTTCATCATAGTCAATACCATGAATTTGTTTGAATCCTTTAGCCACCAATCTACCTTTATAGGTATGCTTATTACCATCCATGTCAGTCTTTACTTTAAAGACCCACTTACACCCAATAGGTTTTACCCCTTCAGGTGGATCAACCAAAGTCCATACTTGGTTAGTGTACATGGATTCCATTTCGGATCTCATGGCCTCTAGCCATTTCTCGGAATCTGGGCTCATCATAGCTTCTTGATAGGATGTAGGCTCGTCAAGATCGACAAGCAATACTTCACCGTTTTCAGTCAAGAGAAAAGAATATCTCTCGGGTTGACGACGGATCCTATCAGATCTACGAAGAGGTTGGTCTACTTGAACAGGTGTTTGCTCCACAACTCTTTGGGCAACAATTTCCTCATCCACAACACTTTGTGGTGCTTGTTCATTTTCCATCGAAGCCTTAGTGTTATCTTCATCCTGAATTTCTTCAAGATGAATTTTATTCCCACTAGTTTTTCTAGAAATAAATTCTCTTTCTAGAAAGACAGCATTTCTAGCAACAAACACCTTGCCATGTGTGGGATTGTAAAAGTAATATCCCTTAGTTTCCTTGGGATATCCTACAAAATAACACTTATCTGATTTGGGTCCTAGTTTATCTGAGAATTGACGTCTAACATAAGCTTCACAACCCCAAATCTTTATAAAAGACATTTTGGGACTCTTCCCAGTCCATAACGTGTATGGTGTCTTTTCTACGGCTTTTGATGGGACGCGATTAAGTGTGAAAGCGGTACATCTCTAGAGCTAAACCCCAAAAGGAAGTAGGTAGATCAGTCTGGCTCATCATTGATCGTACCATATCTAATAGAGTACGATTTCTCCTTTCAGATACACCATTCCATTGTGGTGTTCCAGGTGGAGTGAGTTGGGATATTATCCCACACTCAGCCAGGTGATCACGAAATTCTTGACTAAGGTATTCACCACCTCGATCTGATCGAAGTAGCTTAATACGCTTACCAAGTTGGTTTTGTACTTCATTCTTGAATTCTTTGAACTTTTCAAAGGATTCTTACTTATGTCTCATCAAATATAAGTAGCCAAATCTACTCATATCATCAGTGAAAGTAATAAAGTACTTATAGCCTCCTCTGGCTTCGACATTGAAAGGGCCACATACATCAGTATGTATGAGTCCTAACAAGTCCGTCGCTCTCTCGCCATGTCCACTAAATGGAGTTTTAGTCATCTTTCCTAAAAGACAAGATTCGTATATCTCATATGATTCAAAATCAAATGAGTCCAATAATCCATCTTTATGGAGTTGGGATATGCGTTTTTCATTTATGTGACCTAGGCGACAGTGCCAGAGATATGTTTGGTTCAAATTATTCGATTTGAACCGTTTGGTATTTACGTTATAAATTGGGTTTTCTAAATCTAGAACATAGAGACCATTCATAAGTGGTGCATTACAATAGAACATTTTATTCAAATAAATGGAACAACATTTGTCCTTTATTATAAAAGAGAAGTTTTTCTTGTCTAAACAAGATACAGAGATTATGTTCTTTGTTAATGCAGGTACATAAAAGCGCCCCTCTAGTTCTAAGATAAGCCCAGTGGGCAAAGACAAAGAATATGTTCCTACAGCTACAGCAGCAACTTTTGCGCCATTGCCTACTCGTAGGTCCACTTCGCCAAATATAAGACTATTTCTCAGTCCCTGCACATTAGTACAAATGTGAGATGCACATCCGGTATCTAATACCCATGTAGAAGAAATAGATAGATTAACTTCTATAACGTGTATACCTGAGGCAGAAGTCCCACTTCTTTTATTCTTTACTTCCTCAAGGTAGACTTTGCAGTTCCGCTTCCGCCTGTCGATCTCACCTCACGCAATGGAAACTTGATCCCCTTCCTTAGGTACTTTACCTTTACCCTTTGAAGTGGATGAATTGGCCTTGCCTTTGGCTTAGGTCTTACCCTTACCTTTGCGCTTACCTTTGCCCTTCTTGACCATTAGTACACTACTAACTTTCTTTTTGAGATTCGGTTCAGTAGTTCTTAACATGCTGAGAATCTCAGGCAAAGGTTTATCAATTTCATTCATGTTATAATTCATGACGAATTGATAATATGCTTCCGGCAACGATTGCAGGATAACATCGGTTGCCAATTCTTGGCTCAATGAAAAACCTAGTCTTTCAATGTTCTCAACGTACCCAATCATTTTAAGTACGTGAGTTCCTACAGGTGTTCCTTCTTGCATCTTGCATGCAAAAAGAGCTTTAGACACTTCAAAATGCTCGTGCCTAGCTTGTCCTTGATATAGTTGTTTTAAATGCTCAACCATATCATAGGCATCCATGTTCTCATGTTGCTTCTGAAGCTCAGAGTTCATGGTGGCAAGAATAAGACATGACACATCTAATGCGTCATCTTGATGCTTCTTATAAGCATCTTTTTCAGCACGAGTGGCCGCATGGGCGGGTGTTTCAGGGATAGACTGCTCTAGGACATATAGTTTACGTTCTTGCTTGAGGATAATCCTCAAGTTCCTATACCAGTCTAGAAAGTTAGCTCCATTGAGCTTGTCTTTCTCAAGGACAGATCGCAAGTTGAGGGGGTGTGTCGTGTTAGATGACATGGTGATCTACAACATTAAAATGCAAAATTAAGTATCATACCTAAGTCATTTAATTAGGTCTTTAATTAAATGAGGCTCCCACTAAATTCTCATAGCTTTGATATGATAATTATTGATGTAGGCAAACACATTTTGTTTACATCATTAGCTTCTATTTAGCTATAAATTTATATGGGATAAAGATCCACATCATAATTCGTCTTGAGTTAGCTTTGGCTAATCGCCCAAGACGTAGTATGATTAGGTAGGCAATCTTTTGCCAATTACATCTGATGTAACTCTTTAATAGCTTTGGTTATGTTTAGATTAGTTTAGTGCTTATTCCTAAACCAGCTTCCAGGCTGTGGCGAGGCACAGAGGCCTTCTTTGATATCGGAGCAACGACCACTTCTAAGACAAAGCTGATGTTCGAAAATCACACAAAACTAATTTTTAAAACTTATGTTCAAAGCTAATATATGCCTCTACTTTCTTAATTAAGTCTTAACCAAGTTTGATAGCGGGACATCACGATTGTCCACTCGCACTCTTCCAAGATAAAATGCATTGCTTTGCTTTGGCAAACCCAATAACAAATGATCGAGGAAGTAGTGAGTACCAAACTTTGGTAGGCATATCGTTTAGACTTATTAAAGAAATAAACTTAAACATGCATCACATACATATTAGCATACATCACATATAAGCTAAATTAACATACATCACATACATATTAGCATACTAAGCGTGTCATGGTTATGGCCCTTATTCTACAATCTTCTCAAGCCAATGAGAAGATTGATTGGTCAACCTAGGGATAGCATCTTCTCCCAAGTGCTTCCTTTTGGTTGTCGTGTGTTGTTGACTTCCTCCTTGTAACAACATCTCCCAATGGACCCTCCATCTTTATTTTGTATATTACAAAAGGAGAAATACTCGAGTTACATTCGAGTCTAAAACTAATTTTACAACAAGATTTTTTTTAGGAGAAAGGCACGACTCGTAGGCCGTATTAAGAATTACAACACACATTCACAAACTTTTTGGGACTAGGCCATAACCATGCACCATGTCATTTTTAACTTTTAAAAGACATCGGATATTTTATTATGTTTGAAAAATTGCTAATGCAATTATCAACTCATAATAAAATTTATCCTACTTCTATATCATATATAAAATAGAGAAAAACTATTTTTATACGATCTTTCACAAGTGGCTCTGATACCACTGTTGGGATCTCTTTATGCAAAATAGCATATGCACAACGGAAAAATTAGGATCCCTTCCAAGTGATCCTTGCGAAAGGAAAACTCATACAAAAATAAATTTCTCAAAAGAAAGCCTATCTTATAGGAGAATTCTACCTTTGTTGCGTGCCCTTTGCAATCCCGATTTTCCTTGGATGTGTTGGATCTTTTAGCACGTTCAAATGTCCGTGCCTCTATATGTATCCACACGAGCAAGCTCTTGTCTCACAAAAGAAAACTAGAAGATCTCTCCTTTACTTCTTGCTAGAGAAGTCCCTAAAGGAGAGGAAGGTAGGGAAGAAGAGAAAGGAAGAAGAAGACTACTCTTCTTGCTAGCTTACACTCACAAAACCACACAACAAAAGCCTCTCCCACCAAGCTCTCACCAAGCCTTAAGCTCTAACTCAACTCCTTTGGCCGGCCACCCTATGGGGTGTTTTATAGGATTTGAAAAACCTTTCATCTCCTATCACATTCAATGCAATCAATGGCATTGAAAGATAATTAAACAAGGAGTTATCCTCCTTGTTTT
The DNA here is from genome assembly GCA_025175895.1 of Wurfbainia villosa. Lineage (NCBI taxonomy): Eukaryota > Viridiplantae > Streptophyta > Magnoliopsida > Zingiberales > Zingiberaceae > Wurfbainia > Wurfbainia villosa. Next base: position 35,278,627 of record CM045995.1, read on the forward strand.
GGCCGGCCACATGTGGAGGAAATCCAAGGGTCAAAACCCTTTGTCTCCTTCCAACTCATCATGCTTAGGTGGCATGCTTATGTGGCATTCATGGATGTTGAATTAATCTTATTAATTCAATAAGCTTATGTTATCATATTGAATTAATCTCATTAAATCAATAAGGTAACATATTGAATTAATCTTATTAAATCAATTAAGCTTAGCATATTGAATTAATCTCATTAAATCAATAAGCTAAAATTCTCATTAAGCTTAAAGTCCAAAAACCATTTTGTACTTAAGCTTATTCCCAAATTATTCTAGTCAAACTAGAATGCTCTAATTCTTCTAATCATCATGCTATTTGTGTGTGACCCTATAGGCTCTCATAACGTTGGCAGTGGATCTAAACTCTTTTAGATACACAAGCAATGAGCGGCATCTAGCAATACATCATTGCTACCCAAGTTATGAGATAAGTCAAGATCCGACTAACCTTTCCTTGACTACTATAATGTATGACCGTGTCCTTCTATCCTTGATATCAGATTGACCAATGAGGCATAGACCGTGTCATCCTCGATCAATCTATGTGTTTCTTGATCCCTGAGTAAACTAACTCAAACAAATGAGCTCAATATCTCATATTGACTCATTCGAGCATGGCCATGCGTTTTAGTAGTTCTACTCAATCAAGGGGCCCACAGATATCACTCCCGTCATATGGGAGGGATAGATCCCATCTACATCACTCACATCCCTCCGCATAATTTGTTATATACCCAGTAATCGCCTTTATGGTCCACCTTGTTACGGGTGATATTTGACGATACCAAAGTACATAACTCCTTATGTAGGGAACCGTAGTGACTTCAGGTTTGAGGATTATTCATATCAATAGTCACATGAGAAAGTTTATGACACTCATATGACGATCCATGAAACTTTCTCATGGCGGGTCAGTTCAGTATATATTCTCTAATATATACCCATGTGTCAACTTGATATCATATATCCATGACTTGTGAGATCAAGTCATCAATTGACCTACATGCTAAGTCTTTATGTATTTATATTGCCCTTGCATATTAATACTTGACTAGGAACATTTAGGAAAGTGTTCTCTACAGCCTCTCATAATCAATTCTGCCAATTGATGTGCTGTAGATAAGAACCTACTTTTCTAGGGCATTATTATATATTTAATTTAGCTGGCACAAGCAAGACGTAAATATATAATAACCAATCCTTTGCCTTTATAGAATATGAAAAAAAATGTTCCCTATTCAACCATCACATGTTTGGTTTTAGGGCTATAACTAACAGTTCCTCGGTCCACTTCTTCATCTTGAGAATTCCTCCCTTGGGCCCTTTTGGATATTGAAATCCCTCCATCAAAATGCCCCACTCCTCAAAGTCCTTCATCATCAAGAATTCTTCAATCCTCACCTTCCATTGATTGAATCCTTCTTGTCCATAGAAGGTATAAGGGATAGGTGTGTTGATATCGCATCCAAGCTTGTCTTGGAATTCCATCTTCACCCTCTAGCGTCTTGCTCCCAGTTGTTAATCCGTTGAAGAGCCAACCTGGCTCTGATACCACTTGTTGGAGATTTGAAGCCGCTAGAGGGGGGTGAATAGCGTTGAATTCGTACGTAGATGGAAATCGTTCGCGATCGTCTCTACAAAACTCGTTATGCGCAGCGGAATAGAAATAATAAAAGAAATAACGAAACATACAACACGCAAACACAAAGATATAACGTGGTTCGGAACCGAACGGTTCCTAGTCCACGGATCGAGCTCTAAAGAGCCCTAGTGATGCACACGCACTCACTAATCACAAATACTCCTTCTCGACACAAGTCGAAAGTGGAGAAACCTCTTACAATAAGATTACAACAATAATCTAAATACAACAAGCAAATATAAGAGGAAATACAACAAGAGAAGTAAAGAACACTTTACAAAAACTTTTTAGAAGCTTGCTTGTTGATTGCCTTGGACTAGCACTTGAAAGCCCTGATTTGCAGCAGCAAATCGCTTCAAAACGTCCAAGAAAATCGCTTTTAAAAACCCTCCTTCCGAGCTGCCTTTATAACCTGCGTCGGGCTGGATTTCCGCCTATCAGTCGACTGCCATAAGTCACCAGTCGACTGATGCCACTGTTGTCGTGAGACAACGGATAGATCTACGCTAGAAAAACTCCAACGGATCTCTTGGCGCATCGCCAACATTGGCCGATCGAACGCAGCGCCGTAGTCGAATGGATCGATTACGGCGTTCACTGCTCCAGAACTAGCAATCGCGCTAATCCTTGGCGGGCCAGAGCGGCGATTCGCTCTTAAACGACAGTCGAACTCAAGTCGACTCACGGCAGTCGAACCGGCCATATTGCCAGTCGACTGACAACCTCAAACATGAGGTTTTAACCCAAGTATGGTGCCCCCATACTTGCTAGACCACCCTTAGCCTAGACCTAAGCCTTCTAGCCACCTCCATCAGCCTCACGCCTCTCGGATTCCTCAAAGTCATCCATGACTTGTTCATCCATCGCGCTAGCCTCTAGGTGCTTCCCTCGGCTATGTCATGCTAACAGTGTCTACACCGCCAAGGCACATTGGACTTACACCGCCAATACTCCGCTTGGACTTTACGCTGCCAATATCAATCCCCTTGGACTTCCCAAATGCCAGGACTCAAGCTTGGACTTTCCCTTGCCAACCCATGTTGGACTTTCCATGCCAAGACCCATGCTTGGACTTTCCATTTGCCAAGACCCATGCTTGGACTTCTCATTTGCCAAGACCCATGCTTGGACTTCTCATGCCAAGTACTCAAGACTTTGACTTTCCAAATGCCAAGTACCGATGACTTGGACTTTCCATGCGCCAAGTGTTCCACTTGGACTTTTAATGCCAAGTACTCAAGACTTGGACTTTACCAAATGCCAAGTGTCCCACTTGGACTTTCCATGCCAAGTACCCATGACTTGGACTTTACCTTGCCAAGACCCATGCTTGGACTTTTCAAAATCACATGGTCAACCCTAGTCAACCATTAAGGTCTTCCTCGAGTCAAACTCGAGTCCGGTCAAACATGACCCGGGTCGATTGCTCCAACAATCTCCCCAACATATTAACCGACATTAATGTCAAACATCAATGCCAAACCACTTTGTCAAATCCCTTTGTCAAACATCAAAATATCACTCGAGTCAAACTCGAGTTTGGTCAATCGTGACCTGGGCCGATTGCACCAACAACGGGTGTTCCCTCAATCATGGTGGTCGTCATCAAGTTCCTCATGGCTTCCTGCCTAGTAGCCCGATTCTGGTGTCCGAAAACCACTTTGGGATTGAGCATCAGGTCATAAGCAGTGGGCATGACTTAATGCTGATGTTGCAGTACATTTGACATAGATGCCAAAATGTAACACCGCGTCATCTCATCGGCTTTAATCCACTTCTTATAACTCTCCTTCTCCTTTTCCCCAGAATCATCCACAGGCTTAGGAGGACACTCTTCGAGGAGTACATATTTGTATTCCTCAGCAGTCAAGACAATGTCAAGTTTCCTCTTCCAATCAACATAGTTGGGTCCAGTAAGTTTATTTTCTTTCAGTATCACAGCAAGCTGGTTGAATGTCATTTTGAAAGAAAACCTAAGAATCACATAGATCAAAACATTAGATTTCAAAAAATTATTGATCCCTCAAACAATAAAATTTTAAAATCAACCAACACCTCAAAACACCGAGAATATCGTATGCCACGATAGTGTGGACGTATATGAATTCTACATTTGTAAGAGGAGGTTTTACCCATTAATTTTACTATCTTGTCAACCTAACTTTTTGACAAAATAAAATTAATAGTTGGTTCCTCTTTGGCCCTACAAATAAAAGTAGTGACTCCGATGGGGAGAATACTTATATTTGTATCTAAGTGTTCACCATTATTCGGTACCAAAGTAATTATCTCGGGTTATGTGCCTTCCGATAGGGAAGTACACACACTCCTTAATATCTTCCTATAACCATATTCGACCTTTTGATCCGCAAACAAACTCATCCGATGGGGAGGAAGGCACTCAGAGCCAATGTGCAAGTTTGTTTGCATCACATGTCAAATCGTAATAGAGGCCGTGGGAAATTATAAAAATATCCCTCTCCCACTTAGTAATTTGAAATTGAGGAATTTTCTAGCCTACGAAATGCATATCAAATAATAAGCAATAAATATGAAAAATAAATATTTTCCAACTATTATGGCTTTTGTCTTCAATATGTCTCCCGTCGTGTCGCCATCTCGTCCGCTCCTCCCTATGCCATGTACAAGCCATCCGGAGATCTGAGCCAGAAAAACTATTTTAATTTACATCCATCGATCCTATACTCCACGAGGGAGTGTACATGAAATCTAGATTGAAAGTAAACTAAAATAAAAAGACTGGCTAAACAATGATGTATCTAATTAGAAAAAATTAAATACTAGCCTCATCAACCCCGAGGATTCAACAAAATATACAATTACACACATACAATCACATACACATATATGACAATAATAGTTGGATCCTATGCCTGCAACCAAAAAGTTAACCTACGCACATCCTAGTATTATCCGACACATATAATATATGAAAAGTGCATAAAAGTAACTGAATCCTAAACACACAAAATCGAAAACTATGGCTCTGATACCACTTAAAGGTTTTGCCGGAACCGAAGCTCTGATACCACTTGAAGATAGGAAACTTCGCTTCCCACTTCAACTTGGTCGCTTGTTCATGGCGATCCCTTCTACGTCCCCGGATAAAAAAAAATTATCCTTGACAAGAGGGATAACCCAAGCTCCCGTTTCATCGTCGTGCTATTTTATTAGAGTGGTCACTTGAACAAATATGTTGTTCAAGCAACCAACCTCTATTCTACGATTAGCCGCGGAATAGGCGATGTACGGATCGCCGACTTTTGTGTTTGTATTCGGGGTCCAAGTTAATTTAGCCATTAAACAAAGCATACAACATGCATATAATTGAAAAACAATCATAGACATAACACAAAAGAATATAAAATAACATGTATACCTCTGGATCTTCTATTGTATGTCCTTCCTCATTTTGGATGTCATGTGGGTGACGGTCTTCCAAAAGTTGAAGCCTCCTAGATTGCTAATCTTTCTATCCTTGTTCTCTCCGAACAAAGGAAGATCAATAACAAAACTCTTCCTCTCCTTACTTGCACCAACCACCAAACACCAATTTGGTGTCCGCTGGCCTAAGGAGTGGATGAAGGAGATGGGTGCCGGCCAAGAGCTACAAGGGAAGACCCTAAGCTTTGTTTCCACCGGTCAAGGAGAGGAGAAGGGGGAGGTTTGGACGCTGCCCAAGGGAGTGAAAGGAAGATGATATGCGCCGGCCTCCTAAGGAAGAAGAAAGAAAGGAATTTCCTTAATTGTGGCCGCACAACACCCCTTGCTCCTTGCCGCCCAAAACCCTAGCCCCTCCTTTGATTACTTGCCGTCCAAGCCCTAAGCCTCCTTTTATAGAGTTGGGCTCAAGCCTCCCTTTAATCTCCACCTTTGGTTCTAGGGATTTAATCTCAACCGTCGAATCTAGAGATTTAATCTCAACCGTCGGATCTAGAGATTTAATCTCTACCATTGGATCTAGAGTTTTGTTTTCTACCATTGGATCTAGGCTTCATGAGGTTTTAATGGGCTACAATAGGGACCATGAGGAGGAGTTGGATCTTGGCCACCCAATGGATCAAGCCCACATAAAGTCCGACCCATTAATGATAATTCAATCCACTAAAGGATTATCATTGATCTACCTCACCAACCCCCATAATTTAATATGGGCTCCATATATTATTTGTACATTTTTCTTCCCGTGTTTAAGATCTCGAATATCCGTCGATTAATTAATTTACTGACAATTAATTAATTAACATCTAACTCCATGAGTGGTACCACTCATCCTTATCATCATGCCGGACCAAGTCCACCTACAGGGTTTACATGATGAACCTTATGAGCTCCTCAAGGCGACATTATCATCCTAATATATAAGACACGGTTTCCTCCTATAATCAACGTCACACCATATAAATAATATCATTTCCCAACTTACCGAGCCTATCGATTTAATCTATAAATCTCGCCCATTGGTAAATCAAAGAAATGAATACTAATTATATATGTCGGTTATTATATCGGGATCAAGAGCATGTACAACATAATATCTAAGGTTCAATTCGATTATGTAGTCAACAATAAATCGAATCACCTCTAAATCGGTCCTGCTCAATGCACACAAAGTGCACTAGTGTGATTCTATGGTCAAGACAAACCAATACCAAATCACACTACAACCATACCCATGGTTTGTCCAAAGTCATCTCGGTTGTGAGACTTTACTTATACTTTACAAGGAGCCGATAACATGATCTCCCGTGTGACACTACACACCATGTTATCTACAATGTAATGTATTAGACAATATGCATAACCATATAAATATGCAAACAGTGATCATATGATTCTTATATCAAAATAAAATGTTCATATAAAAAATAGACTTTTAAGTATACATTCCAACAACCTCCTCTTATACTTCGTTCGATTACGTATTGCTAGTTCTATTTTAGCTGTTATTCTTTTTATTTATGATCACTCGTGGCAATATCTAGATTTTCTTTTTAGGAATCAATAATTTTTTGAAATCTAATGTTTTGATCTATGTGATTCTTAGGTTTTTTCAAAATGACTTTCAACCCGCTTGTTGTGATACTGAAAGAAAATAAGCTTAATGGACCCAATTATGTTGATTGGAAGAGGAATCTTGACATTGTCTTGACTGCTGAGGAATACAAATATGTACTCCTCGAAGAGTGCCCTCCTAAGCCTGCGAATGATTCTCGGGAAAAGGAGAAGGGGAGTTATAAGAAGTAGATTAATGCTGATGAGATGACGCGATGTTATATTTTGGCATCTATGTCAAATATACTGCAACATCATCATCAAGCTATGGCCACTGCTTATGACATGATGCTCAATCTCAAAGAGCTTTTCGGACACCAGAATCGGGCAGCTAGGCAGGAAGCCATGAGGAACTTGATGACGACCACCATGATCGAGGGAACACCCGTGAGGGATCATGTTCTCAAGATGATGGCTCAATTGAATGAGCTGGAAGTCCTCGGAGTTGAGATCGATGGGGAAACCCAGGTTGATATCATTTTCCAGTCTCTACCTAGGAGTTTTGAGCAGTTTCTTCTGAACTGCAACATGCACAAGAGATTGTATTCATTGGCGAAGCTTCTGACAGAACTCCAAGTGGCAGAGGGGCTTTATCGTCAGAGTGCTTAGGCATAGGCCATGGTTTCCCAAAAGGTTTCTGCTTCTATGCCGAAAGGCAAGAAGAAGAAGAAACAAGCTGGGGCAAAGGTGGCGGGAGGAACTCAGTGTTGGTGCAACAATGCCCCAATCATTTATATATTTTGATGTTTGGATAATCATCTAAGTTAGGCAATGTTTTGTGATCTAATTGTGAACATGTTTAAGTGACAAGAAAATCCAAGTATGAAGACTTGGTAAAAGACAAGTCCAAGTGTGATCTTGGCATAGAGAAGTCAAAGGAAAGGTCTTGGTGGTGTAAGTCCAAGCATGTAGTCTTGGCGGCGTAAAGTCCAAGCAGTCCTTGGCAAAGAAAGACCAAAGGCAAGTCTTGGCGGCATAAGTCCAAGCATATAGTCTTGGCGGCGTAAAGTCCAACTGTACATTGACAAAGAAGAAACCCAAAGCATGACGAAATTGAAGAAAGCTTTTGAAAGCAAGCGCATGGATTGAGTCGTGGACTCAGAGAAATCTTGGAGGCGCAAGCCTGATGGAGAAGCTAGAAGGATAAGTCTAGGATTAGGGTATGTTTTCAAGTATGAATTAGTCATACTTGGGGTGTGCCAGTCGACTGGAACATGGTGTCAGTCAAACTGGCCTTTAAAATGCAGCATTAGAGGTTCGAGAGGCATTGGCGATCATCGGGGTTATCCAAGTCGAATCGCCGAGTCGACTCGGCCGGCTGCTGCATACAAGCGCAATCGACTACCATTATTGGCGATCGGCCATTTAATCGTAGTGCCGACCGCCGTGGCCACGGTCAGACGCTCGGATCGCCATCATTGGCGATCGATAGTCTTTCCATTGGCCATGATGACGGCAAATCCCGCGAATATAGCTGTTCAGAAGCCGTTAGAATCAGCGACAGTCGACTGATGTAAGTCATCAGTCGACTGATACACCTCCAACGGGAAAAAGAGGCTCTTTCCTATAAAAAGAGGCCAAGGGGAGCATTAAGAGGCTAATGCTTATATTCTGATCATTCTCCTAAGCTCCCACAAGTTTTCCAAGCTTTCTAAGTGTGTTAATTTCTTTCCTCCTCTCAAATCTTCATTGTCATCTTTTGTAAGAAGAGGAGGTCTTTGTAAAGAGAAAGCTTATTAGTGAAGATTGATTTGGGTTGATCCACCTTAAGGATCGCCGTGGAGTAGGAGCGTTATCTCCGAACCACGTAAAAGCTTCCGCGTTAGCATTGCATTTTCGTTTCTATTATTCTTGTATTTGTTGTGTTTCCACTAATCTTTTTGTAGAAAACGAAAAGAGGCTATTCACCCCCCTCTAGCCATTCAAGGATCCTACACTTAGGGAGGAGTGAAGAAGCCAAAAGGCAAGTGCTTCACTTGCAAGCACACTGGACACTGGAAGAAGGACTGCCCCAACCGACAGCAGAACAAAGGTATATCTTTTGGTCTAGTCTTTGAAACATGTGTAGCGGTGTTATCTACCGGCACCTGGTGTGTAGATACGGGAGCCACTGATCATGTCTGCAATACATTGTAGGGGTTCCAGGAAACCAGACGACTAGCTGAAGGGGAGATTACCGTATACTTGGGCGATGCCACGAAGGTGACGAATGTTACAGTGGGAGATGTTCATTTGTCTTTTGAGAGGAATAAAGTTTTGGTTCTTAAAAATTTCCTTTATGTACCTTTATTTAGAAAGAATTTGATTTCAGTTTCTAAATTATTTATGGATGGATATTCTATTTCTTTTAATGACAGAGTTGTTATAAAAAGAATAGGGAGATTATCTATTCTGGTGCATTGATAGGAATTTATATACGCTTGAACCAAAAGCTCCCACGATGCAAATAGAAGTGAATAACTCATCTTCTAATTCTAATAAGAGAAAAGAACCTTCGAAGATGAACCAAACATATCTTTGGCATCTAAGGCTTGGTCATATTAACCTAAGTAGAATACAAAGGTTGATAGCTGATGGACCTCTGGGTTCATTAGTGGTGGAAGATTTCCCAACCTGCGAATCTTGCTTGGAGGGTAAAATGACCAAGAGGCCTTTTAAGGCTAAGGGGTATACAACCAAAGATGTGTTGGAATTGGTTCATTCTGATTTGGGTGGTCCTATGTCTATCCAGGCAAGAGGTGGTTTTGAGTAATTCATCTCTTTCATAGACGATTATTCAAGATATGGATACATTTACTTGATGCGCACAAGTCTGAATGCTTTGACAAGTTCAAAGAATTCAAGGCTGATGTGGAGAAACATCAAGGTAAAAGTATCAAGACACTACGATCTGATCATGGTGGTGAGTACCTCTTGGGAGAGTTTAGGAATTACTTATCAGAGGATGGGATTCAATCCCAATTATTTGCACCTGGCACACCCTAGCAGAATGGTGTTGTAGAGCAAAGGAATAGGACTCTTATGGACATGGTTAGATCGATGATGAGTTATTCTGAGTTGTCAGATTCATTCTGGGGATATGCTCTAGATATAGCAGAGTATATTCTGAACTTGGTACCATCTAAATCAGTGCCTTCTACTCCCACAGAATTATGGACTGGGCAAAAGCCTAGTCTAAGACATATTCGGATTTGGGGGAGTCCAGCACATGTGCTAAAGGCAGATGCTGGTAAGTTGGAACCTCGTACAAAAGTATGCATGTTCGTTGGCTATCCTAGAGGAACGAAAGGAGGTTTATTTTATAGTCCTAGAGATCAGAGGGTGATCGTTACCACGAATGCCAGATTTCTAGAGGAAGACTATGTAATGAACCACAAGCCCATGAGTAAGATTGTTCTGGAGGAATTGAAAAGGGAAGTCACTACTTCAGTACCACCGGTACAAGAGGATATACCACAAGTCACTGCACCGCGTGAGACAAAGGATACATAGGTGATACCTCGTCGTCGTGGGAGGGTTGTGAGACAACCTGATAGATTCATGTTCTTGTGAGAATCTTCTGATTTGGTCCCTGGCGAACATGAACCTGATCCCTGGACATATGACGAGGCAATCCAAGATAAAGATGGAGTATCTTGGCAAAGTGCAATGAATGTTGAGATTGAATCTATGGATTCAAATCAGGTCTGGGAGCTAGTAGAACCACCCAATGGTGTAAAAATCATTGGATGCAAGTGGATCTACAAAAGAAAGAGAGGAATAGATGGGAAGGTTGAGACCGTCAAGGCGAGGTTTGTTGCGAAGGGGTATACTCAGAAAAAGGGTATCGATTATGAGGAGACCTTTTCGCCGATAGTCATGCTTAAGTCTATCCGGATTCTCTTATGTATTGCTGCTCATATAGATTAAGAGGTATGGTAGATGGATGTCAAGACAGCTTTCCTTAATGAAAGTCTTGAGGAAAACATCTATATGAAGCAACCAGAGGGATTCATTGCAAAGGGCAAAGAGCATCTTGTGTGCAAGCTTAATCGATCCATTTATGGATTGAAGCAAGCTTCGAGATCTTGGAACATCCTCTTTGATGAGGTAATCCAGTCTTATGGATTTATTCAAAGTCCGGATGAGTCATGTGTATACAAGAGATGTGACGGAAATGTAGTGGTATTTCTTATACTATACGTAGATGACAGTTTGTTAATTAGCAATAATGTCAAGGTGTTATTGGACGTAAGGGTAAGGTTGTCCAAATAGTTGGATATGAAGAACTTGAGAGAAGTTGGACACATCCTTGGGATCAAGGTTATAAGGGATCGTAGGAAAAGGATGTTGTGCTTATCTCAAGCTTCATAAATAGACACAATTATGGATCGTTTTAGCATGCAAAACTCCAAGAAAGGTATTCTACCTTTCATTCATGGAGTTCCTTTATCTAAGGAGATGTGTCCTAGAACATCTGAGGAGATAGAAGAGATGAAGGTGGTTCCTTATGCTTCGACAGTAGGAAGCCTCATGTATGCTATGCTATGTACGAGACCGGATATCTATTTTGTCGTCGGCATGGTTAGCAGATATCAGAGTAATCCAGGACAGGGACATTGGACTGCGGTAAAACATATATTGAAGTACCTGAGAAGGACTAGGGATTATATGCTAGTTTAACAGGCAGACCAATTACTCCCTGTGGGTTACACAGATTCCGACTTCCAATCAGATAGGGATAACAGTAAGTCTACCTTAGGTTTTGTGTTTACTTTGGGAGGTGGAGTCATTGTATGGAGGAGTGTAAAGCATAAATGCGTGGCGGACTCTACCATGGAAGCTGAGTATGTGGCAGCCTCTGAGGCGGCCAAAGAAGCTGTGTGGTTCAAGAACTTCTTGATGGGTTGGGATGTGATTCCTGGTTTTCCCAGAACTATCACAATTTATTGTGATAATAGTGGTGCAGTTGCAAACTCGAAGGAACCACGAGCCCATAAGACAAGTAAACACTTAGAGTGCAAGTACCACCTGATATGAGAAATCGTAAAGAGAGGAGAAGTTGTTGTTGCCAAGATTACATCGGAGAATAACTTGACAGATCCTTTCACTAAGGCCCTTTCGGCGAGAGCTTTTGATAGCCATATGGAGGGAATGGGAATCAGATGTACGACAGTTTGAGGATAACATAGTCTTTTAGTATAAGTGGGAGATTGTTCGGATGTATACTGAAAAGACTATCTTTTGTATGAATATCTTTATTTTGAAATAAGAATCACATGATCATTGTTTGCATATGTATGGTTATGCATTTTATCTAATACATTACATTGTAGATAACATGGTGTGTAGTGTCACACGGGAGATCATGTTATCAGTTCCCTGTAAAGTATGAGTAAAGGCTCACAACAGAGATGGTTTTGGACAAACCAATGGCTTTGTTGTAGTGTGATTTGGTATTGGTTTGTCTTGACCATAAAATTACACTAGTACACTTTGTGTGTATTGAGCATAACTGACTTAAAGGTGATTCGATTTATTGCTGACTACATAATCGAATCGGACCTTAAATATTATGTTTTAGATGCTCTTAATCCCGATAAAATAACGGTCACATATACTCATAGAGATTAAAGTCTCTTAAAGGTATTCTTTTTTTTGATTTAACAATGGGCGAGATTTATAGAATAAATCGATAGGTGTTGGTGCAGTGAGGCACCGAAATCGAACCTGTGTTTTGATTATAGCAAAGACACAAAAGTTAAGTCTATTTTGTTTTCTCACGAGCTGAATCGAGTGTGCAAAAGATTGATAAAGCTGGAGCTGAAGGCTAGCGACACCCGGAGGAAGCCGCGGTGGTCGGGCGATACTCGAGTTACTTCGGAGGGAGCCGAAGGAATCGAATGGAAGGCCGGAAGTAAAAGCGACACGTAAGTATCGAGGTAAGCTTGTGTGTGCGAGAGTAAGGTCGTATCCTCTTTACGGGGATGATCTTAAGCGTAGATCCGACCAAAGACATCTTATAGATGGTTTAGGTCGAGATCGGATGGTCGACGACCATCGAAATTATGTTTTTATTGAGCTAACTTTGACTTGCAGCAAGCATCAGTCGACTGCCAGCTTGGAGGACTCGACTGCCGTGTATCAGTCGACTGCCGAAGGTCATCAATCGACTGATGCTGCCATCAGTCGACTGATGATGGCCATCAGTCGACTGATGGTCAATGATCAGATTCGAGGAGTCAAGCTTTATCACCATTTTTCAAGGAGTTTTGTGCCCATTTGTGATTGGTTGAAGACCCATTCGTTGAGGGGCTTAAAGGCTATAAAAGGAGGGCCAAACCTAGGGTTTTTCATCAATTCAAAAGCTTCCAAGTGCTTCCGATACGCTCCGACTCTCCGACATCTCTACGACGAAGCGCTGCCGAGACGACGACTAAAGCTTCAACCTCCAATCCTTGAAGTCGTCGGTATAATCTTTAATTTTGTATAAGTTGTCTTTATTTTCAAGCTTTAAATCATATCAAGGAGAGGGGGAGTGTCCCTCTACCTTGAATCTTTATTGAGTTTTTGTATTCGCTTAACTCCTATCTCTATCGAGAAGGAGTTCGTTTAATATTTGCCCTCCGTGCGTGGTCAAGGACCATTAGGGCCTTGGAGTAGTAGCCGTAGGCTACGAACCAAGTAAAAACCCCTCGTGTTTTTATTTATTTATTGCTATCTTTCTCATGCGTTTACTGCTCCAATTCGAACGACATTTAAAAGTTTTTTCTTATCGCTATTCACCTCTAGCTCAAATCGATCCAACAATTGGTATCGAGTCGGGTTGCTAAGATTTGGTGAAACCACCAATCTAGTTTTTTTTTACAGATTTATTTTCTTTTAATTCTGTTTATTTCTATTTATTTTGTTTGTTAAATTCTCTCCCGCACTACTAATCCAAGATGCGAGTCTTGGTACTTGTTTTTGAGTTTTTGTCTTTGCTAGCTTTTCGGTCTTCGTCTCTTTTTGTCTTTTTGTTTCAATGGCCCATCTCGAGGGTTTTAGCACCGTCCGACCTCCGTTTTATAACGGAGATGACTTCCGTTATTGGAAGGGTCGGATGGAATGCTTTCTCAAAACCCAACTCGAGATGTGGATCATAATCCAAACGGGTTTCACACTTCCGACTAATGAAGTGGGTGACTCCTTGGATTATGATCAATGGACCGTTGCAACAAAACGACAAGTCGAAGCCGACGCCAAGGCAACACAAATCCTCCAATGCGGCCTATCCAAGGAGGAGTTAAATCGCGTCGACCCCTTCATAAGCGCAAAGGATCTTTGGACTAAACTAATCGAGTTACACGAAGGATCGGATCAAGCCAAGGTATGTAAGCGTGATTTGTTATTCAATAAATTGTACACACTAAAAATGCAGGAACACGAATCCGCGACGCAACTCCACGCCCGTGTCCAGGACATCGTCAACAACTTACACGTAATCGGGCAAAAGGTCGAAAACCGCGACCTTATAAGGTATGTTCTAAACTCTTTTCCGAGGACTACCTTGTGGGCATCCATGGTCGATGCCTACAAGGTCTCCAAGGATCTTTCTAAAATTAGGTTAGATGAACTCTTTTCCGATTTCGAATTACATGAACAATCCAACTCGGAACCCGAGAGGGGTATAGCTTTATTTGCAGGATCAAAGAAGAAGAAAATCGCAAGCAAGCCACCACCAACCGAGGAGGAAGACGAGTCCAAGAAGAAGTTGACCGAATTGATCACGAACTAATGAACCTAGCTCAAGAATAGCCAAGGGGAAAGCGAACCACCGACTGACCCAACCAAGGTAAACCTAAAAGTTCTAATATTAGGTGTTATGAGTGTAACAGGTTTGGACATATCAAGTCCGAGTGCCCTAAGCTCAACCACCAAGGACCTAAGCACAAGAAGGCCCTCAACGACATGGGAAGAAGCGTCATCCAAGAAGACGAAGACCACGCCTTCATGGCGAAATCAATTGAGTCGACACGGAGACCGAACCGAACTTGAGTCGTAACCGAGGATGATTCGACTCACGAAGCAATCTTCAAGTCAAGCCACGGATACGCATCCGGTTCAAAAGATACCCTTAAGGTGAGTCATACTTTATTTAATACTTTACATAATACGGTTAGGTTTTTGTCTAGGAAGTTAGCTAAGTCCGAGTCCAAGGTCGAGACTCGGTTGAGGAAGTTAAACTCCTCAAACACGAGGTCTCCTAACCTCTTCGACTAGTCGAGTTCAAGAGAAGGACTCAACTCGGGTTGAAAACTCAAGTTGAGAACTCACTCTTGAAAAGTCAAGTCAAGATCTTAGGAATACGTTGGAAAAGTTTACTTTGGGATCCAAAGGACTTGACCTCCTACTTGGATCGCAAAGGGCCGTGTACAACAAGGCGGACTAGGGTTTAGCTCAAACATGATAATAAGTCGTATATGTCAATCGTAAGTAGACATAAAAATGTGTCCAAGCATGGGTCCCTAAGACCACTTTGATTTCAACTCTAGGATCTAACTCAGCATCGGGTTCCCATGACCAAATCCACTATGTGGATAGACCGAACCGATTCAACTGCCTAGGGGAGCCAAGACAAAACATGTTTGTTCTTTAACTTAGAAATTGCATGCTTAGTTTTTTTGTTGTTTTTTAACTCACTTGGAATACACAAATAACCAACTAAAAATCCTTCAAAAGATTGAGCCTCGGGAGCCTCTTTCAAATAACCAACTAAAATCCTTCAAAAGATGGAGCCTCGGGAGCCTCTTTTCAAAAATAACTAGTTAGACTAGGAAATAGTCTTAGGTGAGTCAAGTCATCATTTTCTTGAACATGGCTTTGTCTAAGGAAGTGGTCGATGATCCGATAAAAGAAGGCCCTCGTGCCTCGCCACGACTGAAGTCATGATCTTGAAAAGGTAAACTTGACAAGCCTTGGGTTAAATCCAAATCTAACTTGAACCTAAATCCACTTAATCAAACTTAATTGAAAATCATCTCAATATAAAATTACTTGAACCTAAATCCTAATTACTTGAACCAAAATCCACTTAATCAATTTAATTGAAAATCATCTCAACATAAAATCACTTAAACCTAAATCCACTTAATAAATTTAATTGGGAGTCATCTCACAAAAACACATAAGTATAACATGCTTGATCATATAGACTCGGGTGAGATGACCTAGGTTTAACAACTTACAACCAATTTAAAAATAAAATCTAACATCCAATCCAACCACCTTGTGTGTAGGATCAATGGATGTTGGATGCGGGTTGCTCCCGACACATGACCGGGATCAACTCAAATTCACAAAGCTTCGATTCAAACGACAAGGATCGGTAGCCTTTGGGAATAACCAAGCTCAAAATCATCGGATCAGGTGATATCGAGCTTAACTCGAATTTTGTTATTAAAAATGTATTACTTGTAGAGAATTTTGAATATAACCTGCTTAGCGTAAGCCAATTGTGTGACAATAACTATAAGGTCGTATTTTTAGAAAATGAATGTGTAATTAAAACAAATGAAACAGCTAAAACAATACTCAAAGGAACTAGGACAAATAACATTTATACAATGAACTTAATCAAATCCTCACCAAATGTCTTATGACACAGAAGAGGAATCATGGTTGTGGCACCGACGACTGGCCACTGCACTCCAAGACTCGGCCCACAAGATGAGTCGAGTGGCTTAGTCGAGGTTTACCCAACCTCAACAACTTGGTTAATAAAATCAGAATGCTTGTCAACAAGGAAAACAACCTAGGACACAACACAAGTTAACTAACCAAGAACGAACCTCAAGTGTACTTGAGCTCCTGCATATGGATCTATTCGATTCACATGGAGCCAAGTCACTCAATAAAAGTCAATATTGCTTAGTCATAATTGACGACTACTCCAGGTTTACCTGGGTTAGGTTCATCAAACATAAAAATGATACCCTAGATCAATTAATCAATCTATTCAAATTAATCGAGAATCAAAAAGACCTTAAGGTTAAAAGACTTAGAAGCGATCATGGTGGTGAATTCGAAAATCAAAGGTTCACCGACTTCTGTAACCTAAACGGATACCACCATGAATTCTCTTGCCCTAGGACCCCTCAACAAAATGGCCTAGTGGAGCGGAAAAACCGAACTCTACAAGAAGCCGCTAGGACCATGTTAAACGAATATAACCTACCTGATAGGTTTTGGCGTATAGTTAGCACGGCACTATGTCCGAATAGGATCCTTATGGTAAAGAGGCACCTTAAGACCTCGTATGAGATTTATCACGATAAAATACCTAACATCAAGTACTTTAGGGTATTTGGGTGTAAGGTACATATTCTAAACACTAAGAATTGCCTAGGGAAATTTACATCCAAAACCACGACCGGAATATTTCTAGGATACTCGACTACAAGCCGAGCTTATAGAGTATATAACCACGACACCCTTAGAGTCGAGGAGACTATCAATGTAGTATTTGATGAAGGACACGAACCTACAAAACCCCCGACAACCCCAATTAGCGAGCCTACTCATACTAGACCTAACTCTGACCCTGAGATCGAGTCTAATCCACATCAACCAACTTCTCTTGTCGACCAAGTGACAAGTGATCCGAGTCAAACTAGTGTTCAACCAAGTCACCCCATTGATCAAGCATTAGGTGACACAAACCCAACCCAATCTAGGATTCAGACTAACCACCCTATCGATCAAGTGATAGGAGATCCTAATCTAGGAGTTCGAACTAGAGCATCCTATAGGAACCTTAGTCAAATTTCCTTAATTTCAAAGATAGAACCCAAATCAATTGAACAAGCTCTTCTTGATCCCGATTGGATTATTGCAATGCAAGAAGAGCTAGCTCAATTTACTAGGAATGAAGTGTGGGAATTAGTACCACCACCTAAAGACAAAACAACAATTGGAACAAGGTGGGTGTTTAGAAATAAGCTTGATGATAAAGGTGAAGTAGTTAGAAACAAGGCTAGGTTAGTCGCCAAAGGGTTCAGTCAAGTCGAAGGCTTAGATTACGACGAAACCTATGCCCCAGTAGCTAAACTCGAATCCATTCGAATGTTGCTAGCTTATGCCGCACATCGAGGATTTAAGCTGTTTCAAATGGATGTTAAGTCGGCATTCCTAAATGGATACATTAAAGAAGAAGTTTATGTTAGCCAACCCCCCGGATTCGAAAATCTAGATAAACCCGACCATGTTCTAAAACTTAAGAAAGCTCTCTATGGACTTAAACAAGCTCCTCGAGCTTGGTACGAGAGACTTTCAATCCATCTTAAGTCAAAATGGTTTAACCAAGGCTTAGTTGACCCAACTCTCTTTGTAAAAACCTTAGGTATAGAAATATTCATAGCTCAAATTTACGTAGATGATATAATTTTTGGAACCTCTAACTCAGCCTTACTAAATGAGTTCGTTTCGCTCATGGAAAGTGAGTTCGAAATGAACTTGGTAGGCGAGTTAAGTTTCTTTTTAGGTCTACAAATTAAACAAACTAAGGATGGTATATACCTATATCAACAAAAATACACTAAGGAGTTAATTAAAAGATTTGGAATGCAAGACGCTAAGGTAATAAACACCCCAATGGCGATCAATGTTAACATAGGAGAAGACCTAGAAAGTAAGTCCATTGACTTAAAGTACTATAGGAGCGCAATAGGAAGTCTTCTATACTTAACTGCGAGTCGACCCGACATCCTATTCGCAGTAAGTATGTGCACCAGGTTTCAAACCTGTGCTAAGGAGTCTCACCTAACCCTAGTTAAGCGTATCCTTAGATATCTAAAGGGCACACTTAATGTCGGTATTTGGTATCCTAGATCTACCGAGTTCGAACTAATCGGCTACTCCGATTCGGATTATGCCGGTAGTAAACTCGATAGAAAGAGCACGAGTGGTTGTTGTCAACTACTCGGCTCGAGTCTAGTGAGTTGGTGCAGTAGGAAGCAACATTGTGTTGCCTTATCTACCACCGAAGCCGAATACATCGCGATGGGTGAGTGTGTCACTCAGCTTCTTTGGATGAAGCACACCCTCCGCGACTTTAAGTTAGACTTTACGAATACTAAACTTCACGTAGATAACATTAGTTCAATTAATCTTACAAAGAATCCAATATGTCACTCTAGGACCAAACATATAGAAGTCAAACACCATTTCATTCGAGAACATGTGGCCAACGGAGCCATACAACTCGAGTACGTCGAATCGAAATCTAACCTAGCAGACCTATTTACTAAACCCCTACCCGAAGCCGAATTTAGTCTATTAAGACGAAAATTGGGCATGTGCGTAATAGAATAAGAACTTGCAAACTATATTTTCTTACTACTATTTCTTATTTTTCATTTTGATGGAACTAGCATAGGGCATACCTTAGATAACATGCACCTATAGATTTAAGGAGCCAGTACATCTCACAACACATAGGACTAATGTGTTTGTGTACTTAGCCACGATGGGCGTGAGATGTTAGGACCCTACCTGTGTTCCAAGATGTAGATCAAGTGCGCTAATATGAACCTCGAGTATAAATATTAAACTAATATTAACCAACTCTAATCGGACTTGTTGATAATATCATTTCAATCAAGTCAAACTAGAGTTGAACATTTAGATGAATTATTTTCACATACTATTTTTAAAATCATCATGCTTGGACTTAGGGTTTTCTTAAAACCCCCACTTTTCCTTGATGTCAAAAGGGGAGAAAAGGCCAAAGTTAAGGTTCAAGAGGCCAAAGTTCAATTTCAAATTTTTGAAATTGATAACTTAACTTAAAACTTTGATTCTGGCCTAAGTTAAGGGGGAGTAAGGTTTAGGTTTCAACTCTTCGGAATTGAAAACTTTAAAGGCCCAAGTTAAGAAATCAAAAGTTAAACCTTTTGAATAATTAACCTTTTGACTTAACTTTTGATTACTTAACTTGCACTTATTTTTGACTCCAAGAAGCCTAAGTTAAGTAATGCCATTTACTTAACTCATTATCTTTTGTGTTTGGAGAGCTAAAAGTATTTTTCAAGTACTCACCCTCGGTCAAGGGGGAGGGTTCCTCTAAGGGGAGAACTTGAGAAATATTTTTACTACTCCTACTTTTTCTTCTTGTCTTTACTGTTTCATGCACTTAATTTCCTTAACTTTGTGTGTTTTTGCCATATATCAAAAAGGGGGAGATTGTTGGTGCAGTGAGGCACCGAAATCGAACCTGTGTTTTGATTATAGCAAAGACACAAAAGTTAAGTCTATTTTGTTTTCTCACGAGCTGAATCGAGTGTGCAGAAGATTGATAAAGCTGGAGCTGAAGGCTAGCGACACCCGGAGGAAGCCGCGGTGGTCGGGCGATACTCGAGTTACTTCGGAGGGAGCCGAAGGAATCGAGTGGAAGGCCAGAAGTAAAAGCGACACGTAAGTATCGAGGTAAGCTCGTGTGTGCGAGAGTAAGTAAGGTCGTATCCTCTTTACGGGGATGATCTTAAGCGTAGATCCGACCAAAGACATCTTATAGATGGTCTAGGTCGAGATCGGATGGTCGATGACCATCAAAATTATGTTTTTATTGAGCTAACTTTGACTTGCAGCAAGCATCACCGACCGCACTGAGGACTTGACCGCTGCGGTATCACGATCGGAAGGTTATCAATCGACTGATGCTGCCATCAGTCGACTGATGATGGCCATCAGTCGACTGATGGTCAATGATCAGATTCGAGGAGTCAAGCTTTATCACCATTTTTCAAGGAGTTTTGTGCCCATTTGTGATTGGTTGAAGACCCATTCGTTGAGGGGCTTAAAGGCTATAAAAGGAGGGCCAAACCTAGGGTTTTTCATCAATTCAAAAGCTTCCAAGTGCTTCCGATATGCTCCGACTCTCCGACATCCCTACGACGCTACCGCGAGACAACCTCCAATCCTTGAAGTCGTCGGTATAATCTTTAATTTTGTATAAGTTGTCTTTATTTTCAAGCTTTAAATCATATCAAGGAGAGGGGGAGTGTCCCTCTACCTTGAATCTTTATTGAGTTTTTGTATTCGCTTAACTCCTATCTCTATCGAGAAGGAGTTCGTTTAATATTTTCCCTCCGTGCGTGGTCAAGGACCATTAGGGCCTTGGAGTAGTAGCCGTAGGCTACGAACCAAGTAAAAACCCCTCGTGTTTTTATTTATTTATTGCTATCTTTCCGCTGCATTTACTCGTGCCAATTCGAACGATTACGAAAAGTTTTTTCTTATCGCTATTCACCCCCCCCCTCTAGCGCTCAAATCGATCCAACAATAGGCTCAGTAAGTTGGGAAATGGTATTACTTATATGGTGTGTCGTTGATTATAGAAGGAAACTGTGTCCTATATATTAGGATGATGATGTCCCCTTGAGGAGCTCATTGTAGGGATGTATATTGAAAAGTCTATCTTTTGTATAAACATCTTTATTTTGAAATAAGAATCACATGATCATTGTTTGCATATTTTTATGGTTATGCAATATTGTCGAATACATTACATTGTAGATAACATGGTGTGTGGTGTCACACGGGAGATCATGCTATCGGCTCCTTGTAAAGTATAAGTAAAGGCTCACAACCGAGATGACTTTGGACAAACCATCGGAATGGTTGTAGTGTGATTTGGTATTGGTTTGTCTTGACCATAGAATCACACTAGTGCACTTTGTGTGTATTGAGCAGATCGACTTAGAGGTGATTCGATTTATTGCTGACTACATAATCGAATCGGACCTCAGATATTATTTAGTACATGCTCTTAATCCCGATATAATAACGGGCACATATACTTAGTATTCATCTCTTTGATTTACCAATGGGCGAAATTTATAGATTAAATCGATAGGCTCGGTAAGTTGGGAGATGATATTATTTATATGGTGTGCCATTGATTATAGGAGGAAACCGTGTCCTATATATTAGGATGATGATGTCCCCTTGAGGATCTCATAAGGTTTATCATGTAAACCCTACAGGTGGACTTGGTCTGGCATGATGAAAAGGTTGAGTGTACTACTCAAGGAGTTAGATGTAGATTAATTAATGGTCAGTAAATTAATTAAACGACGGACATTCGAGATCTTAAACACGGGGATAAAATGTACAAATAATATATGGAGCCAATATTATCATATGGGGGTTGGTGAGGTAGATCAATGATAATCCTTTAGTGGATTGGATTATCATTAGTGGATCGGACTTTATGTGGGCTTGATCCATGGGTGGCCAAGATCCAACTCCTCATCATGGTCCCTAATGTAGCCTATTAACACCTCATGAAGCTTAGATCCAATGGATAGAAACAAAAGTCTAGATCCAAAAGTAGAGATTAAATCTCTAGATCCGACGGTTGAGATTAAATCTCTAGATCCGACGGTTGAGATTAAATCCCTAAAACCAATGGAGGAGATTAAATCATGGCTTGGGCCCAACTCTATAAATAGAGATCATAAAGTGGGCGACAAGAAGGATGATGGCTTAAGGGGATTAGGGTTTGCTTCCTTTGGAGGCTAGGAATCCTAGTTGGTTTAGGATTAGGTTTGGGTGGCTAGGGTTTTGGGAGCTAGGGGTGGGCGGCAACAAGTGGAGGAGTTTTTCTTCTTCTTCCTAAGGTTTGGCCGGTTCCTCCCTTCTTCCTTATACCATGGCCGGTGCTCATCCTAATCTTCTTCCCCACTTCCATGGCCGGCCATTAGGAGAGCTAGGATTAGGGTTTGGAAGCTTAGGGTTTAGGAGGATTGGGTGGCACCAAATAAGGAAGTAGTTTGCTTTCTTCTTCCTTTCCCTTGGTGGCCGGCACCCACAACCCTCTTTCCAGCCCTTGGCCGGTGTCCAAAGACCCTATTCTCCTTCTCCATGGGTGGTGGAAACAAGACTTAGGGGTTTCCCTTGGTGTCTTGGCTCGTTTCCACAATTATCTCCTTCTCCTTGTTGGCCGGCGGCAAGCATTCTCCTTGTTGCTTGTTGGTTGGATATAGGAAGGAGATGAGCCTTGTTTCTATTCTTCCTCTTGCTTTGGAAGAGCAAGGAAGGAAGATTTGCGATCTAGGAGCTTCAACTTTTGGTAGATCGTTGCCCACATGACATCCGAAAGGAGGAAGGTCATACATTTGAAGATCGAGAGGTATATCGATTCTCTAATTTTTATATGTTACATGTTTGTATTTTTTTTTTCAATTATGAGCATGATATAAATCTATATATGGCTAAATAATACTTGGATCCAGAGCATAAACACAAAACCAGCGATCCGGACATCGTCTATTCCGTGGCTACTCGTAGAATAGAGGATGGTAGCTTGAACAACTAATTTGTTCAAGTGACCTCTCTAAACGAATAGCACGATAATGACTTGGTTGTTTGGGCAATCCCTTTTGTCTAGGATTAAATTTTTAATCCGGGGACATCGAAGGGATCGCCATGATCAAACGACTGAGGTGAAGTGGGAAGCGAAGTTTCCCCTCACGGACTCGATAAGCAAAACCCTTCATTTGGTATCAGAGCTTCCGGGCAAAATCTTCACTCATAAGGTTCATCATGTAAACCCTGTAGCTAGACTTCGTCTGGCATGATGATAAGGTTGAGTGGTACTACTCATGGAGTTAGTGTTGGGGGATCGGTTGGCCGGCAAGAGGGGGGTGAATAGCCCTCTTACGATGTATGTCACATTTTGCTCGTCTACAAAACGTTACCGCAAGCAGAATATGCAAATATAAATAAAGACAAGCAAAATATAAACAAGCAATACAAACACGAGATGTAACGTGGTTCACGGCTACGCTGCTAATCCACGGTCTGATTCGTCCAAGGTGAATCACTCCTCCAAATCTATCCACTAGATCTCTCCTTTACACAAAGCTAGGTGGAGGTAACCTCTTTACACAAAAAACTCCTCTTACAAATATAATGGAAATAAGCTTGAGTAAGAGGATGGAAAGCTTTAGGGAACTTGGGAGAGTATTAGAGCATAAGCATTAGCCTCCCAAACCCCCACCCCCTTCCTTTTTATAGAGGAAGAGGGTTTCTTCCCATTGACACAAGATCAGTCGACTGATGCCCTCGATCAGTCGACTGATCCCGTAGCCGTTGCCCAATAACGGCCGCTTTCCACGTTGGATTCCATCCAACGATTGGCATCGATCACGACTAATCTTACCATCACGACGACGATACTGATCAATGAGTGCTCAATGGAGTCGACCCATTCCGCGTTCGCATTACCATGCCGATCGCCATTCTCGGCAATGATCGTCGCCGACATCACCGATCGCCATTCCATAGCGATCACGCCAAGCACTAAACTGGTTTTATACCAGTCGATCGACCCATCGACTTAGAGTAGTCGACTGCCATGACATGGCAGTCGACTGGTATCGGGAAAACCCATCCGACACTTGGCCAAAATTGCCATGTTTCACCTAAGAGCTACCCTTCCCGGGTTACAATCGCTCACTCTCATCCCTCGGAGTCCCTCGCCTTCGAAGTTCTCTTCGCTCATGCCACGTCCCCCTAAGCAAAGATCAGCGCGACGACTGCATAATGCTCGCCGTCTCTTGCCTCGAAGTCTACTTCCTCGGCTTCCTCCAAGCTCTCGTCGGCGGTCCCTCGGATGCTCAAGCGCCGCGGCCATAAAGCTATCCTTCACCGACTCAAGGCACGAGTCATGAGATGTGAAACTTCGCCATGGCTCCATGCGAATTACTAAGTCTGCGACTTCAGCGCACATATCAAATCAACATAACAAACTAACCCTTAAACCCTTTGCCACACCATCAAAACCATATTATCGGCAGAGATTGCCATAACAATCTCCTCCTTTTTGATGTGTGGCAATCCGTTTAAGTTAGGTAAAAACATTTGATATAAATTTCTAAGGTAAGAAAGCATGTAAACATAAACATGATATAGCAACATGCAACTCCCCGTTAATCCATGAAACTCCCATACAATTTAAATTTCTCCCCTATTACTTTTTAACAATTTCTCCCTCCCTATCACAATTTACTTAAACATAATTATCTCTCCCCTTTGACACCATCAAAAGATTAACACTAAGTTAAAAACTCATGACATCAAGTATATTAGAAGGAAAAATACCAAAATTGCTCTAAAACCTGAATTCGCCTCAACTAGTGATATGAGGCCATCGATCGTTGGTTCGGATACGGTCGTGACATGATTTTCAGGATTTCTTGATTTTCGGACCGAATTTCAGAAATGCGTTAAAAATTCCAGAAAATTCGAAAAATCATGAAATTTGGGGAACACATTTCTTTTAAGTATATCTATCAGTGAAAAATAGGTTTTCATGAAAAATCATTATATTTCCATGTATTTGCCAAAAATCCAAAAGCTTTAAAAACTGCTAGGTTTTTGATCATAAGAGTATCCATTTTAACACCTAGTCTTGCTTTCAATTGTTTCAAAACATGAATACATAGATTTTAGATTAAGAAATTGTTTTGAAAACATATGAAATATCCAACCATGATCTTTGGGCAATATGTCTATGAATTAAACATAAGCCTTCCCCATGATTGGTCTATTATTGCTATTTTGATACTTTAAATGACCATCTAAATGCCATAAGCATTAGTGGACATTTGTATCATCCTAACATCTCACCCATGCTAAGTTTTCAATCAAAGTAGCCTATGGTGAGTGTGAGATGCATCCTAGGGGGGGGGGGTTTGTATATACTTAACCATTATATTCATACAATTCTATCAAGGTTAAGTATCAACCTAATAATCCTCTGATCATAAAGGCATATATGAATGAATTACACATTATGATCATTAAACAATTGTATTCATCAAATAATAATCATGCATTAGGTATTATATCATCATAATGAGCAAAATATCACCTAAAGCATGATTTAACCCTATTTCTCATGATTATGTGGCAAATATTAATAGCATAAATCATGATTGCAAACATGTGTAGGAATTACTTCAATCATCATGATTTAAGCATTATTATCTATTTATGGGTACGTTATCATCACCCGACACTATTTAAAAATGTTGTCCCGTCATCCTAAGTCAACCAAAATATGATATAGGTCAATTGCATATGATTGACTGCCCTAGGGTTATCCTAACCCTTAAGGATGAATTTTGGAACCCAAAATAAGTTCTTTCCTATTGGGTTCACTAAGTACTCCTTGGGGATCCATTTCTTAGCTATTACTTTCTTCTTATCTTGTCCCCTAGCTATTAGGCATTTATAGGCCTTTTCATTTTTCTTTTCTTTGTATCCTAGACCTTTCTTATTGAAACTAGATCTTTGGCTCCCAATTATCATGTTAAGGGTGTTGGAGCCAATTGTAAATTTTTCTAGGGCTTTTGTTAAATAGTCTACATTTTCCCTTAAGGCCCTATTTTCTTCTATGCATGCATCACTAACATCTAATGGCACATAATTATCGTGTGAGCATGCATCATTTAACCTAGAAGAGATATTATCATTTTCATTTAAGCATGCATTTCCTAGCTTATTTTCTAATGCCTTAATTTGATCTAGCATGCTTTTATTTTTCTTTTTCATTCCAAATAAGTCCTTAGTTAAACTAGAAATTATGGAAACTATTTTCTTAGGAGAGGCATTCGTTACCATAGTTTCCATGTCCTCTTCTTCTTCGGATGAGGAGGATGTAGAAGCTCCCCCTTCACTTGAGCTCTCTTCATTCGAGGAGGAGGAGCAATCCAAGTCGTCGAAGGCCATCAATGCAAGGTTGGAATAGACATGCTCTTCTTCTTCGGATGAGGATGAGGAAGCAAGGTCATCCCATGTCTTTGCTTTGAGAGCCATGGCCTTTCCTTTTTCCTTGGCCTTCTTTTCTTCTTCCTTTTTCTTCTTGCTCCCCTTCTTCTTCTTCTTTTCTTCCTTCTTTTTCCTTTCCTCTTTGCTCTTGTTTAGGAGGGGACAATTGTCCCTTATGTGTCCCTCCCCTTGACAATTGTAACAAATGATCTTCCCCCTTGGTCTTCTATTCCTATCATGAGATTTATCAAATCTAAAATTCTTAAATGCACGCCTTACCTTCCTTACCATGTAGGCTTCTTCCGTGCTATCCATGGAGGAGGTAGAAGCTTCATCATCGGAGGAGGAGGAGGGGATCTCTATCTTCTTCTTCCCCTTATTTGCCATCAATGCTACTCCTCTTGAAGGTTGGATTCTAGGCTCTTCTTGTATTCCTTAAAGCCTCGTTTCATGGAGCTCCATTGTTGAGAAAAACTCCTCCAAGGTACTTACTTCCAAGTTCTTGGAGATGTAAAATGAATCCACCATGGAACTCCATCTTGAGGACCAGGGAAAGGCATCTATGACCTTCATTACCATATCCCGGTTGGAAAGCTTTTCACCTACACTTGTTAAACCGGTTAGAATTTCCTTAAATCTAGAGTGTAGGGTTTTTACCTTCTCTCCCTTTTCGAGTTTGATATTGGACAATTGGGAGCGAAGGATATCTCTCCTTGCTAGCTTTGCCTCGGATGTGCCTTCATGAATCTCTATTAATTTCTCCCACATTTCCTTGGCGCTAGCACACTCTCCTATCCTATTGACTTCTTGTTGAGAGAGCACATTGTAGAGGTGGTGTTTGGCCTTTGAATTTTCCAAATACTCCTCTCTTTGTCTTTTGCTCCATCTCGATTTTTCCAATGGCTCCCCATCTTCGTTCCTAGGCAACTCAAAACCGTTTTCCATAATTAATAATATTTCAAAGTCGGTTTCGAAGAATAACTCCATTCTCTTTTTCCACCAAGAGAATTCGCCGTCGAACTTCGGTGGGTGGATGTTTGAGCCGGCCATTTGAGATGTAGAGCTTGTTGCGGCGGTTAGTCCGGTGACAAGCAACCTTTCTCTGATACCACTTGTTGGGGGATCGGTTGGCCGGCTAGAGGGGGGTGAATAGCCCTCTTACGATGTATGTCGTATTTTGCTCGTCTACAAAACGTTAGCGCAAGCGGAATATGCAAATATAAATAAAGACAAGCAAAATATAAACAAGCAATACAAACATGAGATGTAACGTGGTTCACGGCTACGCCGCTAATCCACGGTCCGATTTGTCCAAGGTGAATCACTCCTCCAAATCTATCCACTAGATCTCTCCTTTGTACAAAGCTAGGTAGAGGTAACCTCTTTACACAAAAACACTCCTCTTACAAATATAATGGAAATAAGCTTGAGTAAGAGGATGGAAAGCTTTAGGGAACTTGGGAGAGTATTAGAGCATAAGCATTAGCCTCCCTAATCCCCACCCCCTTCCTTTTTATAGAGGAAGAGGGTTTCTTCCCGTTGACACAAGATCAGTCGACTAATGCCCTCGATCAGTCGACTGATCCCGTAGCCGTTGCCCAATAATGACCGCTTTCCATGTTGGATTCCATCCAACGGTATTGGCATCAGTCGACTGATCTTACCATCAGTCGACTGATACTCGATCAGTCGAGTGCTCAATGGAGTCGACTCCATTCTGCGTGCGCACGCGATCATCGATCGTTCATTCCTCGGCAATGATCGCATCCATAGCGATCGCCAAGCACTAAACTAGTTTTATACCAGTCGATCGACCCATCAACTCAAAGCAGTCGACTGCCATGACATGGCAGTCGACTGGTGTCGGGAAAACCCATCCGACACTTGGCCAAAATGACCAAGTTTCACCTAAGAGCTACCCTTCCCGGGTTACAATCGCTCACTCTCATCCCTCGGAGTCCCTCGCCTTCAAAGTTCTCTTCGTTCGTGGCCACGTCCCTCGGCAGCATCAGGCGCACGACTCTGCAATGCTCCTTCGCGTCTCTTGCCTCGAAGTCTACTTCCTCCGACTTCACTCCAAGCTCCTCGTCCGGCGGTCCCTCGGATGCTCCAAGCGCACGGCTTCCGCAAAGCTATCCTTCACCGACTCAAGGCACGAGTCATGAGATGTGAAACTCGCCACGGCTCCATGTGCGAATTACTAAGCCCTGCACGACTTCAACGCACATATCAAATCACAATAACAACCTAACTTAAACCCTTTGCCACACTATCAAAACCATATTACGGCAAGAGATTGCCTTAACAGTTAGATGTTGATTAATTAATTGTCAATAAATTAATTAATTGACGGACATTCGAGATCTTAAATACGGGGAGATAAATGTACAAATAATATAAGGAGCCCATATTAACTTCTGGGTGTTGGTGAGGTAAATCAATGATAATCCTCTAGTGGAATGGATTATCATTAATGGATCGGACTTTATGTGGGCTTGATCCATTAGGTGGCCAAGATCCTACTCCTCCTCATGGTCCCTATTGTAGCATATTAAAACCTCATGGAGTCTAGACCCGATGATGGAAAATAAAACTCAAGATTCAACGATGGAGATTAAATCTCTAGAACCGATGGTTGAGATTAAATCTCTAGATCCAACGGTGGAGATTAAATCACTAGATCCGATGGTGGAGATTAAATCTCTAAGACCAACGGTTGAGATTAAATATCTAGATCTGACGGTTGAGATTAAATCCCTAGAACCGACGGTGGAGATTAAAAGAAGGCATAAGCCTAGCTCTATAAAAGGAGGCATAAGGGTGGGCGGCAAGGGTAATTGGAAGAGGATTAGGGTTTTGGTCGGCTAGGGTTTGGAGAGCTTTGGCGGCTAGGGTTTTGGTCGCCGCTCCCTTTTCCCTTTCTTCTCCTTATCCGGTGCTCAACCTCTTCTTCCTCCTCTCCTTGGCCGGTGGAAAGAAGGGTTAGGGTGGTTCCTTGGAGCTCTTGGTCGTCGCCCACTTCCTCCCTTATTCTCTCTTTGGCCAGCGGCAAGCATCAAGCTTGGAGCTTGGTGGTCGGTTAAAGGAAGGAGAAGAGTTTTGTTTTATGATATTCCTTTGTTCGGAGTGAACAAGGAAAGGAAGATTGGTTATCTAGGAGGCTTCGACTTTTAGAAGATTGTCGCTGACACGACGTCCAAAAGGAGGAAGGACATATAATAGAAGATCGAGAGGTATAATGCTTTTTTATGTTCTTTTATATTATGTCTATAATTGTTTTCAATTATACATGGCTAAATTTACTTGGACCCCGAATACAAACGCAAAAATCGGCGATCCGTACATCGTCTATTCCACGGCTATTCGAATAATAGAAGTTGGTTGCTTGAACAACAAGTTTGATCAAGTGACTACTCTAATCGAATAGCACGACGATGAAACGGTAGCTTGGGTAATCCCTAATTGTCATGGATTAATTTTTTTTTTTGGGACTAAGAAGGGATCACCATGAACAAGCAACCGAGTTGAAGTGGGAAGCGAAGTTTCCTACCTTCAGTTCAGAGGATGATCAAAAAAGAAAGGAATATGAAACAACCAAAGAAAGCATTCCAATCAACTTGGAAAGAAGAAGACCAAGGCGACGACTTGGCATTCATGGGGAGACTGTCCGAGTCCGAATCTGAAGTAGACTGTGAATCCAACTCCGACTCCGACTCCGAGGATGAATTTGAGTCAAGACTCAAAGCCGACTCAAAGGAGAAGATTAAGGGAAGCTGTTCATTAATCAACAATTTATATCGTGGAATTATATTACTAGATAAGAAGCTAGCTAAGTCCGAGTCTAGGGTCGAGTCCTTGCTTAAGGAGGTTAAACTCCTCAAGCATGAGGCCGCCCTAACCTCTTCGACTAGTCAAGTTCGAGAGGGAAACCCAACTCAAGTCAAAAACATGAGGAAGAGAATTCTCTCTTGAAAGGGCAAGTTCAAGAGCCCAAGGCTTGGTTGGTAATGTTCACATTGTGATCCAAGGGTCTTATCCTACTTCTTGGATCACAAAGAGTCGTATACAACAAGGCCGGACTCGGGTTTAGAACAACAACTTCAAACAAATCATACATGTCAATTGTCAATCATAGTAATTGAAGAGTCCAAGCATGGGTCCCTAAGGTCTTTTTAAATTCACATATAAGTAATACTAAGTATTAGTTTCCCAAGGATCAAATCCACTATGTGGAAAGACCATATTGGTTCAATGGTCTAGGGGGAGCTAATACTAAAATTGTGTATCTGATCTCTTAGTGCAACTTTACATGATTAGTTTTTCTTTTAATTTTAAGAATGGTAGGACCAATGATTAATCAAACTTGACAACATAGTATCAGGACAGGGTGGGATGATAGTATGTTAGGGAAACAAGGTCTTGTGTGTTCGAGCTAGATAAGGCGTATCTAGCTTGATGTACTTGGCTAAGTGGAACTAGCTAAAGTTACCTCACCACATCCTAAACTAGTTAGACTAGGGTGTTACCCTAAGTGAATTAAGTGAGCAATTTCTCAAGGTTGGGTTTATCTAAAGAATTGGTCATTGTTCCGATCAAAGAAGATCTGTGTGCCTCACCACGACAAAAAAGACACCTTTTGAAAGGTTCACTTAACTAACTAAAGGTTAAATCCGAATCTAACCCAAGGTTGATTAGTCCTCGAATCACTAAAGTTAACTAAGTAAAGTTGGAGTCATATCACAAAAACATATAAAGTGAACATGCCTTGAGACACATACAATGGGTGAGATGTTAAGGACAATTAAAATTAGAATAACATAATTTTCAAAATGCTTTCAAAACCTATAAGAATATTTTCTTGATTGTTGAATTTAATATATATTTGGTTGGCCAATACTAGATATATAATTTTTAGGCCAAGTTTAGATCCCTAAACTTTCTAGGCTCTATGTGATTGACTAAGGGGGGAAGACCAATCTTAAGGGTTAAAAGGTGTTATATTACAACCTTTTAAAATCTTCAAGGTATTTTTGAAATCATTCCTATGTTTATAACCTTTGATTATTTTTGAAATCACAGATTTTGCTTGTAAAAACATACTATACTAAAGCCAGCTAGCTATCATACACTCTCTCATGAGAAGTAAAGCTTGTTCAACATTGTTGGTGTAGAGGGATAGAAAAAAAACTTAAATTAATGAACTTCAAGGGACATTTCTTTGACTTACAAACATTTATAAACCCTTGTTTTTCAATATATGGAAAAAGGGGGAGAAGATACTAAAAGTTAAGGAACAAAATGTTTTTTAAGTTAAAATTCAAAGTTCCTTTTTCAAAAACTTACCTAAGGTCAAGGGGGAAGTAACCTTGAGGGGAAGGGTTTGAAAAAGAACTTACTTATGCTCATTACTTCATACTTACTATTCATATTTCATACTTAATGATCCTTATATTATTCATGCTTATTTATGGTTAATACTCATACTTTCTTACTTATGCTTAGTATTACATGCTTAGCACTACATGCTTACTCATGCTTGTTTATGCTTAATTTTTCTTTAACTTTGAATCGGTTTGCCATAGATCAAAAAGAGAGAGATTGTTGGTGTAGGGGCACCAGATAATCAAATCTAAATTTTGATTATGGAAAAGGTTCAAAGTTAAGCTATTATTGTTATCTCATGAGTTGTGTTGAGTGTACAAGAATTATATTAAGCAAAGCTAAAGGTCAACGACACCTAGAGATTCTCGGGACGAGAAACCGTGGTAGTCGAGCGACACCAGGAGAACCTCGTTGGAGTCGAGGAACCTCGGTGGTGAACAGAAGCTAAGTGATACGTCGGGAAGGATCGGAGGTAAGCATCGAGTGTAGAGCGATGGTAAGGTCGTGTCCTCTGTATGGGGACTACCGTAGGTGGCAATACGACTAAGACTTCCGGAGAAAGGTATAGGTCAAGGTCGGGCGATAAGGAACCATCATAATTACCATCGGTCATGTATTCTATAGTAACTCTTTGTTGCAGGTGAGTGATCAATCTAACAATCGACTAGAGGCTAGTGTTAGTTGACTGATCCTACCATCAGTCGACTGCTAAGGGGCATCAGTCGACTGTTGGTCAAGCTGATCATCTTGAAGAAAGTCAAGATAAGCTCCACCAAAAATGGGGGTATAAGGAGATTTGACCCAGATCTGGATCTCTATGACCTAGGGTTTAAAGGGCTATAAAAGAAGAGGCTTTTCTCCCCTTTGGATCATCTAATTGTGCTCACAAAGTGCTCCAACAATGCCAAGCTTCAACGACAATGCTACACCACCATAATGCCGATGTCACGCCAAGCTTTCACTCATTTGTTGGTAGTTCTTAATTAAGTAGGCATTTACTTTATTTGTTCTTTCCATTTCTAAGAGGAGACGTAGGCTTGTTGCCTATTCCTCTATCCTTGGTTTTGTAATCGTCGTCTCCTACCTCCAACTAGGGGAAGACTTTTAGTGGATTGCCCCATCATACGTGGTCTAGGATCATGGGGCCTTGGAGTAGCAACCTTTTGGTTGTGAACCAAGTAAAAACAAAAGTGTTACTTTCTTCTATTTTCTTTACTTCCGGTGTGCTTATTTTGGTTGTAACGTCGAAAAGGAAAAAGTTTTACGTACGCTAATCACCCCCTCTAATGTATTCACTCGATCCAACACTATATTTTGGGGATTAAGATCTATAGAAATAGATCGAATTTGTTGTTTGGTGTTTCATAGTCTACATACATAGATAAAGTGCTAAAATGATTTAGCATGGAAGAATCCAAGAAAGGTTTTATTCCCACGAGGCATGGGATTCATCTTTCGAAGTCTATGTGTTTGTGCACTGAATACGAGAGGATTCACATGAATCATATCTCATATGCATCAGCTATAGGATTGATTATGTATGTTATGTTATGTATAAGGCCCGATGTATCTTACGCTTTGAGCGTTAAAAATAGATACCAGTCTGATTCTAGTATGGACCATTAGGTGGCTATCAAGACAATCATTAAGTAATTGAGAAGGACTAAGGATTTTTTTCTTGGTATATGGAGGAGGTGATATGGTAGTGAGCGGGTATACTGATGCTAGCTTCCAAATAGATAATGATGATTCAAAATCTCAATATGGATATATATTCATCTTGAATGGAGGTGCGATGAGTTGGAAAAGTTCCAAACAAGACACCGTTGCTTATTCTACTACAGAGACAGAGTACATTGCGGCTTCTAATGCAGTGATGTGTGTTGGATCGAAAGCGTCGCTAGAGGGGGGGGGGTGAATAGCGAGCGTAAAATCTTTTCATTCTTTCGTTCATTCGATTAAAACACAGAGATCCACAGTGGAAAAATAAATAAAATAAGTTTGTTTTTACTTGGTTCACAACACAATGGTTGTCAATCCAAGGCCCCATGATCCTTGACCGCGTATGAAGGGACAATCCACTATAGAGTCTTCTCCTCGTTGGAGGTAGGAGACAAGGATCACAAAAACCGAAAACACGAGAATGAGGCAACAAGCCTACCTCACCTCGTTACAATTAAAGCCAAGAATACAATAAATAAAAACTAATACTTACTGCTGCCGACGAAGAGATTCTGAATTTGGCATTGCATCGACGTTATGACAATGTTAGAGCTTTGGCATTGTGGGAGCACTTTGAGAGTAAGATGGATGATCTTTGGGTTGGAGTCCTCCCCTCATTTTATAGATTTATGCCTTGGAATAAGTCTAGATGCAGATCCTCGAATTTTGGAACTTATCACGAGGTGGAACCTTATCTTATCGCGAAGTGGCGACATCAAACATTATCTTGTTTGACCTAGCACAAAAGGCTGATTCGTCACCATCAGTCGATTAATGCCCTTCATCAGTCGATTGCCAGCCTGGTCACTTCCCTGCTGTAAGAGGTTAGCACGGAAAATGGTAAATGCAATAGTTTTTACCATCTGATCTCGACCTAGACCTTCCACTGGAAGTCTTAGTCGGATCACTGCCTACGCCCTTATCATCTCTCTTCGCACTCATCCTTATCTCTGGTCCTTTATGATTTGTCGCTTTGCTTCCAGTCTTCACCTAGGTTCATTGACTCCCACGAAGTTCTCCCAATGTCGTCCGACCACCACGATTTCTCGACTCGGGATTCTCCGGGTGTCTCTGACCTTCTGCTTAGCTTAACCATTTCCTGCACACTTAATTCTGCTCATGAGATAATAATATGACCTTAACTTTGGATCTTTGTCTAATCAAAACCTAGGTTTGATTATCTGGTGCCCTTGCACCAACAGTCTCCCCCTTTTTGATCTATGGCAAACCAACACAAAGTTAAGGGAAAAATTAAAGCATAAAACAAGTAGAGTAAATGATAAACGTCCTTTCAAAAACTCCCCCTTAACCCTAGGTGAGTTTTGAAAGAGATACTTTAAATTTTTTAAAAATTAAATATTTATTACTCCGCCTTAACTTTTGCTCTTCTCCCCCTTTTGTCATAAATCAAAAAAGGTGTCGGGGTTTTTATATAAAATAGGGGTTTAAAAACAACATGTGTTCAGAATTATTAAAGATAAATTAACTATGAGTCCATGCATGCGTCTAGTAGTAGTTAGATAGACTGGTTCGAGGTGTGCCCCTCTACACCAATAATCTAAAGGTTTGTAATATAACTCTTAGGGTTAGTTTGCTCTCTTTCTTAGTCAAATATATGAAGTATAAAAGATGTAGGGGTGCTAAACTTTGTCCTAGAGAATTGTAAATATTCGTTAAGTACAATAGTTGAGAAAATAGGTAGCATTTTGAAAAGGTTATGTTAAGTGTATTTTAATTATCCTTAACATCTCACCCATTCTATGTGTTCACCTTACACGTTTTGTGAGATGATTTAAACTTGATTAAAGAGAGTCAACCTTCAGTTAGATTCAGATTTAACCTTTAGATCGTTAAGTAACTTTTCGAGAAACTGGCTTCCAGGTTGTGGCGAGGCACAGGGGCCTTCTTTGATTGGAACAACGACCACTTCCTTAGACAAAGCCAAATTCAAGAAAATATCACTTAAGTCACTCAGGGTTAGTTCCTCATCTAACTAGTTTAGGATATGGTGAGGTAGCTTCAGCTAGTTCAACTTAGCCATGTGCACCAAGCTAGATACGCCTTATCTAGCTCGAATACACGAGACGTTGTTTCCCTAACGTACTATCATCTCGCCATGTCTTGATACTATGTTATCAAAGTTTACTAACTATTTGTCCTATCTAGTCGTTCTAATAACTAATCATGCAATGATTTTGCTAAGAAAGTAGGTATACTATTTTAGTGTTAGCTCCCCCTGGACCATTGAACCAATATGGTCTATCCATAAAGTGGACTTGATCCTGGGGAATCCAAAACTTATTGGTCCTTATATGTGAGTTCAATAAAACCTTTGGGACTCATACTTGGACTCGTTGATGACTACGATTAACGATAGACATATAAGATCTATTCGTAATCCTTGACCTAAATCTGAGTCTGACTTTGTTGTACACGACTCTTTGAGTTCCAAGTAGTCGGTTAAGATTCTTCGATCCCAACGTGAACCTTTCGCACCTAGCCTCAACCTCTTGAACTCGTCCTTTCAAGAGAGAATTCTCCTTCTCAAGCTTTTCAACTTGAGTTGAGTTTCCCTCTTGAACTTGACTAGTTGAAGAGGTTAGAGTAGCCTCTTTCTTAAGAGTTTCAACCTCCTCAAGTAATGACTCAACTCTAGACTCAAACTTAGTCAATTTCCTATTTAGCAACTTAATTGTATTATATAAGTTAGCAATTAATGAACAACTTACCTTAATCTTTTCATTTGATCTGACTTTGAGTCTTGACTTGAATTCATCCTCGAAGTAAGAGTTGGATTCGTAGTCGACTTCGGACTCGGACTCGGACTCGGACTCTACCGGCTTTGCCATGAATGCTAAGTCATCATCTTGATCTTTATTGTCCCAAGTTGCATGAAAAGCCTTCTTTGCTCCCTTTTGCTTTGGTTTGAATTGCCCCTTCTTTTTGTTCTTCGATTTCCCCATTTCTTTTCGAATTATTCTCCACACCATGTTCACTATCATGACCTCCTCTTCGGATTCGAACTTGGGTTCATCCTCGGGTTCGTATCCTTCTTCTTGCTTGGGAGGTGGCTTGCTCTTCTCCTTTCTTCTTTGACTTACATGCAACACAATACCTATCTCAGCCCGGATCGCGTTAGTTTGTTCGTGAAGTTTGAATTTGGAAAAGAGCTCATCTAATCTAATCTTAGAAAGGTCCTTAGAACCCATGTAGGAATCAACCATGGATGCCCACAAGGTGGCCCTAGGAAAAGCAATAAGAGTGTATCTTATTATATCCTGATTGTCTACCTTTTGTCCGATGGCATGTAGATCATTCAAGGTGTCTTGGATCCGTGCATGGAGTTGCGAAGCGGTCTCATGGTTCTACATCTTTAAATTATACAATTTATTGAATAGTAAATCTCTTTTACATACCTTGGCATCAGATGACCCTTCGTGTAGCTCGATTAACTTAGTCCAGAGGTCTTTGGCGGTAATGAACGGTCAAATTCGGTTGAGCTCCTCCTTGGACAAGGCGCATTGCAACATTTGGGTTGCTTTTGCATCGGCTTCGATTTGCCTCTTGGTTGAGTTGGTCCATTTGTCAAAATCCAAAGGCTCCCCTTGATGATTGGTGGGTAGAGCAAAGCCGGTTTAGATTATTATCCAAGTCTCGACTTGTGTTTTCAAGAAACACTTCATCCGACCTTTCCAAAAATGGAAATCATTTCCGTTAAAGAACGGAGGTCGAGTGGTGCTATACCCCTCAATGTGGCCCATTAATTATCTTGCAAAACACGAATAAAAACCAAAAGGAATTCCAAGACTTGGTCTTGGATTAGTAATGCAGGAAATAATAAGGAATAAACGAGAGATAAAAGGCTAAATAAAAAACTACGCACTTACAACCTTTGATGTCCCCGAAAGAATACTAAACATTGGTTATTGCGAATAAAAACAGCTTGTTATGAGGGTAAGTGCTAGTAAGAAGTGTAGATCTCTGAGAGAGCTTCAATTTGGTAGGTAGCACATTTTGTGGGTCCACTTGTATGAAAAGTTATGTCCGTTTTACCACCGACTACTCCAAAAGCAAATATTTCGATTGATACTTGCAAATACACAACCAATAAAGGGTACCATAACTTCGTCTTCGATTAGTAGTGTGGGAGAAATAATAGGAGTAATTCACGAATCAAAAAATACGATAAGAAAGCCAAAAGGGTGCTAGATTGGTGGTTTCACCAAATCTTAGCGCCCCCGCTTTGATACCAATTGTTGGATCGAAAGCATCGCTAGAAGAGGGTGAATAGCGAGAGTAAAATCTTTTCGTTCTTTCGTTCGTTCGATTAAAACATAGAGATACATAGCAGAAAAATAAATAAAACAAGTTTGTTTTTACTTGGTTCACAACACAACGGTTGCTAATCCAAGGCCCCACGATCCTTGATCGCGTATGAAGGGGCAATCCACTATAGAGTCTCCTCCTCGTTGGAGATAGGAGACAACGATCACAAAATCGAAAACACGAGGATGAGGCAACAAGCCTACCTCATCTCATTATGATTAAAGCCATGAATACAATAAATAAAAACTAATACTTGTTGTTGTCGACGAAGAGATTCTGAACTTGTCATTGCGTCGGCGTAATGACGACATTATAGCTTTGCCGTTGCGGGAGCACTTTGAGAGTAAGATGGATGATCTTTGGGTTGGAGTCCTCCCCTCCTTTTATAGATTTGTTCCTTGGAAAAAGTCCAGATGCAGATCCTCAACTTTTGGAACTTATCATGAGGTGACACCTTATCTTATCACGAAGTGGCGAAGTCAAACGTTATCCTGTTTGACCTAGCGTAATAGGCTGATTCGTCGCCATTAGTCAACTGATGCCGTTCATCAGTCGACTGATGTGCAGTAGTCGACTACAAATAGCCAACAGTCGACTATCAGCCTAGCCACTTTCCTGCAGTAAAAGATTAGCATGGAAAATGATAAATGCGATGGTTTCTTACCGTCCAATCTCGACCTAGACCTTCCACTAGAAGTCTTAGTCGGATCGCCGCCTACGACCTTACCATCTCTCTTCACACTCGTGCTTACCTCTGGTCCTTTATGACTTGTCGCATTGCTTCAAGTCTTCACCTGGGTTCTTCGACTCCCACGAAGTTCTCCCGGTGTCGCCCGACCACCATGGTTTCCTGACTCAGGATTCTTCAGATGTCACTGACCTTCGACTTAGCTTAACCATTTGCTGCACACTTAATTCAGCTCATGATATAATAATATGACCTTAACTTTGGATCTTTGCCATAAACAAAACCTAAGTTCGATTATCTGGTGCCTCTGCACCAAAAATGTGAGCAAAACATATAGGGTTTTAGAAGTAGTTATTTCTCACATCTCATTGTATTTTATATTTGATTCTTTCATATTTCACTTTATTTTGCATGCATTTTCTATTTTTTGGTTTGGAGATCTGCTCTTTGTACTCTTGTGTCTAGGACAACATTCTACGTGGAAAATGGTGCACTTTTGGAGCAAAAAGAAGATATCTGGCAGCTAGAATAGAAGGACACACACCCTGGCCCTATGAATCCACACGGCTCGCACCCCAGCACCGCACACGGCCTGGTCGTGTGAATCCACACCGTTGTGTGGCTCTGGGTGATTTCGATGCCATTCTGTTATTTTCAGGTTTCAAGGAGATCCGGCCTGATGTCTATATAAAGGAAGCTACACCCAAACCCTACGGAGGAGGCTTGATGGTTGGGACGACACACCGGTGCCCTAATAAGCACTGGAAACTCGCAAACGGGGAGGAAAGAAGCAACTCGGGGATCAAATTTTGCGCTCCAACGCCGAAGAGAAGAACCAAAGAGCACTGTAATTTATTTTCTATACATCTTCTCCATTGTAATGATGAATTCAATCACGCCTTGTGTTCTTTTGTTTTGTTTATGGAGTAGATACTTCGATTCTAGGATTAGTGAGTAGTTTGTGTGCGTAGAACATGTTATTTCAAATATACTTCTGTTCATGATTTCATATTTACAATTGGTGATTGTTTAGATTGATAACTGTTGGTTTTGGTCTTCTATTTATTGTACGTAGCTAATACGAGGGGTGACATCCAATATATCAAAGATTTAGGAGAATTAAGGAGGAACTTAGGGGTTGGCCTCATCTTCGGTAATCGTGGATAGAAGGGTGTGATAGAGTCAGAAACGGGACACGTTCTAACTCGTCACAGGGATTGATTCGGATTCCTCATACTACCTATCCCATCCTAAAGCCAGGGGTCGACTTGGTATGGTAGAGGTAGTTCCTGATAGATGCTAAGGCTCATTGGGGTAGTGTATGATGTCCCTTCCACAAGACAATAGTTAGACATCTAGATAATATTCAATTGATAGCATGTTCTGCGACACACAAGCGAAACTAAATTCCTAGAATTCCCTTGAAAGAGTTGTAGATACCCTTCTCTTCTTCCGTGTGACACCATACTAGAGTTACGACCGAAGATAAACCTCATAAGCACAACCCTTAATGTTAAACTCCGAACAATAATGACCACTGAACAATTGGTACTCGAATCTCAGTCCCTGTGGGATCGATAATCTTTTTATTACTTGACGACATCCATGCACTTGCGGGCATTGAGCATGAGTGTGCGCTTCGAGTCCTCGACGGTTCCTATCACAAGACTTGATGGCACATTCGTGTGTTGGGAATTCTTTATGCCAAATGGCATATGCGCAACGGAAAAAATTAGGATCCCTTCCAAGTGATCCATGCGAAAGCAAACTCGTATAAAATAAATTTCTCTAAACCAAGCCTATCTTATAGGAGAGTTCTACCTTTGTTGCGTGCCCTTTGCAATCCCGCTTTTCCTTGGATGTGTTGGATCTTTTAGCACGTTCAAATGTCCGTGCCTCTATATGTATCCACACGAGCAAGCTCTTGTCTCACAAAAGAAAAACTAGAGGAGCTCTCCTTTACTTCTTGCTAGAGAAGTCCCTAAAGGAGAGGAAGAGAGGGAAAAGGAGAAAGGAAGAAGAAGACTCCTCTTCTTGCTAGCCTACACTCACAAACCCACACAACCAAAGCTTCCACCAAGCTCTCTCACAACCACAACAACACAACCAAAGCTTCCACCAACAACAAAGCCAATGCTATCTTTTGGCCGGCCACTTGAGGTGTCTTTTATAGGGTTGGAAAAACCTTTTCACCTCCACACATTCAATGCAATCCATTGCATTGAGACATATCCTTGTTTGGCCGGCCACTTAAGGAGACAAAACCATTTTGTTTCCTTCCACCTTAACTAGCTTAGGTGGATGCTTAGGTGGCATGCTTATGTGGCATGCTTATGTGGCATTCTTATGTGGCATTCATGCATGTTGAATTAATCTTATTAATTCAATTAAGCTTATGTTATCATATTGAATTAATCTTATTAATTCAATCATATTTAATTAA
The DNA here is from genome assembly GCA_025175895.1 of Wurfbainia villosa. Classification (NCBI taxonomy): domain Eukaryota; kingdom Viridiplantae; phylum Streptophyta; class Magnoliopsida; order Zingiberales; family Zingiberaceae; genus Wurfbainia; species Wurfbainia villosa. Next base: position 35,319,730 of record CM045995.1, read on the forward strand.
TCTTATTAATTCAATTAAGCTTATGTTATCATATTGAATTAATCTTATTAAATCAATAAGGTAACATATTGAATTAATCTCATTAAATCAATTAGCTAAAATTCTCATTAAGCTTAAAGTCCAAAAACCATTTTGTACTTAAGCTTATTCCCAAATTATTCTAGTCAAACTAGAATACTCTAATTCCTCTAATTATCATGCTCTTTGTGTGTGACCCTATAGGCTCTCATAACGTTGGCAGTGGATCTAAACTCTTTTAGATACACAAGCAATGAGCGGCATCTAGCAATACATCATTGCTACCCAAGTTACGAGATAAGTCAAGATCCGACTAACCTTTCCGTGACTACTATAATATATGACTGTGTCCTTCTATCCTTGATATCAGATTGATCAATGAGGCATAGACCGTGTCATCCTCGATCAATCTATGTGTTTCTTGATCCCTGAGTAAACTAACTCAAACAAATGAGCTCAATATCTCATATTGACTCATTCGAGCATGGCCATGCGTTTTAGTAGTTCTACTCAATCAAGGGGCCCACCGATATCACTCTCGCCATATGAGAGGGATAGATCCCATCTACATCACTCACATCCCTCCGCATAATTTGTTATATACCCAGAATCGCTTTATGGTCCACCTGTTACGGGTGACGCTGACGATACCAAAGTACATAACTCCTTATGTAGGGAACCGTAGTGACTTTGTGTCCGAGGACTATTCATACCAATAGTCACATGAGAAAGTTTTTGACACTCATATAACGATCCATGAAACTTTCTCATGGCGGGTCAGTTCAGTATATATTCTCTAATATATACCCATGTGTCAACTTGATATCATATATCCATGACTTGTGAGATCAAGTCATCAATTGACCTACATGCTAGTCTTTATGTATTAATATTGCCCTTGCATATTAATACTTGACTAGAACATTTAGAAAGTGTTCTCATGACCTCTCATAATCAATTGCCAATTGATGTGTAGATAAGAACCTACTTTTCTAGGGCATTACTATATTTAATTTAGCAAAGACTTAAATATAATAACCAATCCTTTGCCTTTATAGAATATGATACAAAATGTTCCCTATTCAACCATCACATGATTGGTTCTTAGGGCTATAACTAACAATCTCCCACTAGCACTAGTACCAATCACTATGATATCTAATACCTAGTGACCTAGTGTGACCATCATGCTTCCTCTCGTACAAAGCCTCGTCAATGGATCGCGATGTTAGCTTATGTCGATCTGCATATCCTCACATCTCCTCTATCGATGATCTCTCGAATGAGATGGAAGCGCCGCAGATGTGTTTGGTCCTCCGATGTGATCGAGGTTCCTTAGCCTGTGCAATAGCCCCATTGTTGTCACAATAGAGGTCTATTGGATCTGCAATGCTAGGAACTACCCCAAGTTCACTGATGAACTTGCGGAGCCAAACAGCCTCCTTTGCTGCATCAGATGCTGCAATATACTCGGCTTCTGTTGTAGAATCAAGAATCGTGTCTCGCTTTGAACTCTTCCACCACACTCCACCATTCGAGCAAAACACGTACTCGATTGCGATCTATAGTCATCCTTGTCTGCTTTGGAAGCTTGCATCACGTAACCCTTTACGCTTAGCTCCTCATTGCCTCCAAATATCGTGAAATATTCTTTCGTCCTTCGTAAGTATTTAAGAATATTTTGATGCTATCCAAAGTGACTTTCACCGGATTCGACCGTATCTACTCATACTCAAAGCATACGAGATGTCAGGACGAGTACAAAGCATGGCGTACATGATAGACCCTATAGCAGATGCATAAGGGATCTTATCCATGCGGTCTCTCTCCTCCTTAGAAGAGGGACATTGAGTCTTCGAAAGACTTACACCATGTGATAAAGGCAGAAACCCTTTCTTGGAATTTTGCATAGCAAAACGATCTAGCACTTTATCAATGTATGTACTCTGACTTAGGCCAAGTAATCTTTTAGATCTATCTCTATAGATCTTGATGCCTAGAATATAGGCAGCTACACCTAAGTCTTTCATCGAGAAACAATTCCCTAACCATATCTTCACAGACTGGAGTGAGGGAATATCATTTCCGATGAGAAGTATGTCATCTACATACAAGACAAGAAATACAACTGCGCTCCCACTATTTCTCTTGTAGACACAAGGCTCATCTTCATTCTTGATGAAACCAAACTCTTTGATTGCATCATCGAATCGAAGATTCCAGCTTCGAGAGGCTTGCTTTAGTCCATAAATGGACCTTTGCGCTTTGCATACCTTTCCAGATGCTTTGGATCTCCAAAACCCTCGGTTGTGTCATGTACACATCCTCGAGTAGCTTTCCATTCGTAAAAGCGGTTTTTGGCATCCATCTGCGGATCTCATAATCATGGTAGGTGCGATAGCAAGTATGATCCGAATGGATTTAAGCATCATGGCCCGGTGAAAAGGTTTCTTCATAGTCAATACCATGAATTTGTTTGAATCCTTTAGCCACCAATCTACCTTTATAGGTATGCTTATTACCATCCATGTCAGTCTTTACTTTAAAGACCCACTTACACCCAATGGGTTTTACCCCTTCAGGTGGATCAACCAAAGTCCATACTTGGTTAGTGTACATGGATTCCATTTGGATCTCATGGCCTCTAGCCATTTCTCAGAATCTGGGCTCATCATAGCTTCTTGATAGGATGTAGGCTCGTCGAGATCGACAAGCAATACTTCACCGTTGTCGATCGAGAAAAGAATATCTCTCGGGTTGGACGGATCCTATTAGATCTCTGAAGAGGTTGGTCTACTTGAGCAGTGTTTTGCTCCACAACTCTTTGGGCAACAAATTCCTCATCCACAACACTTTGTGGTGTGCCTATTCATTTTCCATCGAAGCCTTAGTGTTATCATCATCTTGAACTTCTTCAAGATGAATTTTACTCCACTAGTATTTCTAGAAATAAATTCTCTTTCTAGAAAGACGGCATTTACGGCAACAAACACCTTGCCAAGTGTGGGATTGTAAAAGTAATATCCCTTAGTTTCCTTGGGATATCCTACAAAATAACACTTATCGATTTGGGTCCTAGTTTATCCGAGACTTGGCGTCTAACGTAAGCTTCACAACCCCAAATCTTTATAAAAGACATTTTGGGACTCTTCCCGATCCATATCGTATATGGTGTCTTTTCTCTGACTTTTGATGGGGCAGCGATTAAGTGTGGCGGTGTCTCTAGAGCTAAACCCCAAAAGGAAGTAGGTAGATCGATCGGCTCATCATTGATCGTACCATATCTAATAGAGTACGATTTCTCCTCTCGGATACACCTATTCCATTGTGGTGTTCGGTGGAGTGAGTTGGGATATTATCCACACTTAGCCGGTGATCACGAAACTCTTGACTAAGGTATTCACCACCTCGATCTGATCGAAGTAGCTTAATACGCTTACCAAGTTGGTTTTGTACTTCATTCTTGAATTCTTTGAACTTTTCAAAGGATTCTGACTTATGTCTCATCAAATATAAGTAGTCAAATCTACTCATATCATCAGTGAAAGTAATAAAGTACTTATAGCCTCCTCTGGCTTCGACATTGAAAGGGCCACATACATCAGTATGTATGAGTCCTAACAAGTCCGTCGCTCTCTCGCCATGTCCACTAAATGGAGTTTTAGTCATCTTTCCTAAAAGACAAGACTCGCATACCTCATATGATTCAAAATCAAATGAGTCCAATAATCCATCTTTATGGAGTTGGGATATGCGTTTTTCATTTATGTAACCTAAGCGGCGATGCGAAGATATGCAGTTCAAATCATTCGATTTGAACCGTTTGGTATTTACGTTATAAATTGGGTTTTCTAAATCTAGGACATAGAGACCATTCATAAGTGGTGCATTACAATAGAACATTTCATTTAAATAAATGGAACAACATTTGTCCTTTATTATAAAAGAAAAGTTTTTCTTATCTAAACAAGATACAGAGATTATGTTCTTTGTCAATGCAGGTACATAAAAGCACTCCTATAGTTCTAAGATAAGCCCAGTGGGTAAAGACAAAGAATATGTTCCCTACACTCTGTGACTTTTGCGCCATTGCCTACTCGTAGGTCCACTTGCCTTTTGCCATTATTCTACTATTTCGGTCCACGCACATTAGTACAAATGTGAGATGCACATCCGGTATCTAATACCCATGTAGAAGAAATAGATAGATTAACCTCTATAACATGTATACCTGAGGCAGAAGTCCCACTTCTCTTGTTCTTTACTTCCTCAAGGTAGACTTTGCAGTTCCGCTTCGGTGTCGATCTCACGCAATGGAAGCAGTCCCCTTCCTTAGGTACTTTACCTTTACCCTTTGAGTGGATGAATTGGCCTTGCTTTTGGCTTGGGTCTTACCCTTGCCTTTGCGCTTACCTTTGTCCTTCTTGACCATTAGTACATTACTAACTTTCTTCTTGAGATTTGGTTCAGTGATTCTTAACATCTTTGAGAATCTCGAGCAAAGGTTTATCAATTTCATTCATGTTATAATTCATGGCGAATTGATTGTATGCTTAAGCAGCGATTGCAGGATAACATCGGTTGCCAATTCTTGGCTCAGTGGAAAACCTAGTCTTTCAAGGTTCTCAACGTACCCAATCATTTTGAGTACGTGAGTTCCTACAGGTGTTCCTTCTTGCATCTTGCATGCAAAATGAGCCTTAGACACTTCAAAACGCTCGTGCCTAGCTTGTCCTTGATATAGTTGTTTCAAATGCTCAACCATATCATAGGCATCCATGTTCTCATGTTGCTTCTGAAGCTCAGAGTTCATGGTGGCAAGCATAAGACATGACACATCTAATGCGTCATCTTGATGCTTCTTATAAGCATCCTTTTCAAAGACGAGTGGCATGGGCGTGTATTTCGTGGGTAGACCGCTTCTAGGACATATAGCTTTATGCTCTTGCTTGAGGATAATCCTCAAGTTCCTATACTACCAAGAAAGTTTGCTTCCATTGAGCTTGTCCTTCTCAAGGACAGATCGCAAGTTGAGGGGTGTGTCGTGTTAGATGACATGGTGATCTACAACATTAAAATGCAAAGTTTAAGTATCATACCTAAATCATTTAATTAGGCCTTTAATTAAATGGCTCCCACTCAAATTCTCATAGCTACTATTTAGCTATAAATTTATATGGGATAAAGATCCACATCATAATTGCCTTGAGTTAGCGCTAATCGCCCAAGACGAGTATAATTAGGTAGGCAATCTTTTGCCAATTACATCTGATGTAACTCTTTAATAGCTTTGTTTAAGTTTTAGATTAGTTTAGTGTTTATTCCTAAACCAAATTCAGTCGTGGCAGGCACAGGCCTTCTTGGATATCTGAGCAACGCACCACTTCTAAGACAAAGCCGATGTTCGAAATCACACAAAAACTAATTTTAACACTTATGTTCAAAGCTAATATATGCCTCTACTTTCTTAACCAATTAAGAAAAACTTAACTAAGTCTTAACCAAGATCGATAGACATCACGATTGTCCACTCGCACTCTCCAAGATAAAATGCATTGCTTTGCTTTGGCAAACCCAATAACAAATGATCGAGAAAGTAGTGAGTACCAACTTTGGTAGGCATATCGTTTAGACTTATTAAGAAATAAACATGTATCATATACATATTAGCATACATCACATATAAGCTAAACTAATCATGCATCACATACAAGCTAAACTAACATGCATCACATACATATTAAACTAAGCGTGTCATGGTTATGGCCCTTATTCTACAATCTTCTCAAGCCAATGAAAAGATTGATTGGTCAACCTAGGGATAGCATCTTCTCCTAAGTGCTTCCTTTTGGTTGTCTTGTGTGTTGACTTCCTCCTTGTAACCTCATCTTCCAATGGACCCTCCATCTTTGTTTTGTACATTACAAAAGGAGAAATACTCGAGTTACATTCGAGTCTAAAACTAATTTTACAACAAGAATTTTAGGAGGAAGGCACGACACGCAGGCCGTATTTAAGAATTACAACACACACACATTCACAAACCTTTTGGGACTAGGCCATAACCATGCACCATGTCATTTTAACTTTTAAAAGACATTGGATATTTTATTATGTTTGACAATTGCTAATGCAATTATCAACTCATAATAAAATTTATCCTACTTCTATATCACATATAAAATAGAGAAAACCTATTTTATACGATCTTTCGCAAGTGGCTCTGATACCACTGTTGGGAATTCTTTATGCCAAATGGCATATGCGCAACGGAAAAAATTAGGATCCCTTCCAAGTGATCCATGCGAAAGCAAACTCGTATAAAATAAATTTCTCTAAACCAAGCCTATCTTATAGGAGAGTTCTACCTTTGTTGCGTGCCCTTTGCAATCCCGCTTTTCCTTGGATGTGTTGGATCTTTTAGCACGTTCAAATGTCCGTGCCTCTATATGTATCCACACGAGCAAGCTCTTGTCTCACAAAAGAAAAACTAGAGGAGCTCTCCTTTACTTCTTGCTAGAGAAGTCCCTAAAGGAGAGGAAGAGAGGGAAAAGGAGAAAGGAAGAAGAAGACTCCTCTTCTTGCTAGCCTACACTCACAAACCCACACAACCAAAGCTTCCACCAAGCTCTCTCACAACCACAACAACACAACCAAAGCTTCCACCAACAACAAAGCCAATGCTCTCTTTTGGCCGGCCACTTGAGGTGTCTTTTATAGGGTTGGAAAAACCCTTTCACCTCCACACATTCAATGCAATCCATTGCATTGAGACATATCCTTGTTTGGCCGGCCACTTAAGGAGACAAAACCATTTTGTTTCCTTCCACCTTAACTAGCTTAGGTGGATGCTTAGGTGGCATGCTTATGTGGCATGCTTATGTGGCATTCTTATGTGGCATTCATGCATGTTGAATTAATCTTATTAATTCAATTAAGCTTATGTTATCATATTGAATTAATCTTATTAATTCAATCATATTGAATTAATCTTATTAATTCAATTAAGCTTATGTTATCATATTGAATTAATCTTATTAAATCAATAAGGTAACATATTGAATTAATCTCATTAAATCAATTAGCTAAAATTCTCATTAAGCTTAAAGTCCAAAAACCATTTTGTACTTAAGCTTATTCCCAAATTATTCTAGTCAAACTAGAATACTCTAATTCCTCTAATTATCATGCTCTTTGTGTGTGACCCTATAGGCTCTCATAACGTTGGCAGTGGATCTAAACTCTTTTAGATACACAAGCAATGAGCGCATCTAGCAATGCATCATTGCTACCCAAGTTACGAGATAAGTCAAGATCCGACTAACCTTTCCGTGACTACTATAATATATGACCGTGTCCTTCTATCCTTGATATCAGATTGATCAATGAGGCATAGACCGTGTCATCCTCGATCAATCTATGTGTTTCTTGATCCTCGAGTAAACTAACTCAAACAAATGAGCTCAATATCTCATATTGACTCATTCGAGCATGGCCATGCGTTTTAGTAGTTCTACTCAATCAAGGGGCCCACCGATATCACTCTCGTCATATGAGAGGATAGATCCCATCTACATCACTCACATCCCTCCGCATAATTTGTTATATACCCGAATCGCCTTTATTGTCCACCTTCACGGGTGACGTTTGACGATACCAAAGTACATAACTCCTTATGTAGGGAACCGTAGTGACTTCAGGTCTGAGGACTATTCATACCAATAGTCACATGAGAAAGTTTATAACACTCATATAACGATCCATGAAACTTTCTCATGGCGGGTCAGTTCAGTATATATTCTCTAATATATACCCATGTGTCAACTTGATATCATATATCCATGACTTGTGAGATCAAGTCATCAATTGACCTACATGCTAGTCTTTATGTATTAATATTGCCCTTGCATATTAATACTTGACTAGGAACATTTAGAAAGTGTTCTCTACAGCCTCTCATAATCAATTCTGCCAATTGATGTGCTGTAGATAAGAACCTACTTTTCTAGGGCATTACTATATTTAATTTAGCTGGCACAAGCAAGACTTAAATATAATAACCAATCCTTTGCCTTTATAGAATATGATACAAAATGTTCCCTATTCAACCATCACATGATTGGTTCTTAGGGCTATAACTAACATCGTGTGCATCAAGTTTTTGGCACCATTGTCGAGGACTATTGATTTGATATCGAATCGAAGGTGGACAGTTGGATCGGACCTAGTTTAGGTTTATTTCCCTAGTTTTTATTGATTTCCAATTTAATTTGCTTCTAATTTAGATTTTAGTTTTCTTCTAGCTGTGGTAATTTTCTAGCAATTTTTTTTTCTTTTAGTTTAATCATAGTTCTAGCAGCTTTAGTCTCCTGATGTGGCACTGCTATTCCTTTCCTTATTCATATTTTCTCGTAGATAAACATGCATGCTTTTTCTCATGATTATGGTCAAGTTAATTCTATGAGTTTTGGTAACATTTATTGTAAGCATTGTGGTGAAACATGGCAAAAACTTAATGATTGTCCGGATATATTTGAGCCTTCACAATTTGAACAAGAAAATGTCACCTATGATTACAACCAGTGGGCACGAGATGAATCCTATTTATATAGTTATGTCCCTGGCTACTTGAACCCTCAATATTATTTCCCAAGTGAGCACGAGAGCTATGAATCACCATGTGAATTTTATCCAGAACCAAGTCCCCAATTAGAAGCCTTGCCAATCGATTTCATTAGGGAATGCAAGGAGCATAGTCGACAATTTGCGGAGATTATGAAACGAGATCTAGAAAGAGAAGAAACCAAATGACGAGAAGGTGGCTTTGATGACTGGATTACACCTAATATAGCAGAGACTCACTTTGAATGAATGGATGAGAAAGACATAGATGGCATGGGAAGTGAAGAAGGACAATCCATACGATCACCACTTGAAGGAGAACTTGAGGATTATATAATTGATTCTTTAATCGAGGAGTGCATTGCTTCAATCAAAACACCTCCTAACCTCAAGGACCCAGAAAGAGCCTGCTTTAACCCTTACCAAAACTTTAGTTACCAATAATGAAGCTCATCTAGTGATTTGTGATGATAAAATTTCATTCGACCTAATAGAGTCTACTAATCAATCTTTTGGTGAGGATATCCGTGGTGAGTTATGCTATTTATAACATTTGGAAAACAATAAATACTATGATTAAACTTCTGATAATTCTGTGAAGATAAGCGTGTTCAATCTTGAACCAAGGAAGGCAGCTAGCAAATATCTTATCCCTCTACGAGCAAGATTTAAGAGATGTGGTGATGGAAGATTCCAAGGTTAGAGGGATAAAGAGAGTAAGTATCTTACCCCTCCACGAGCCAGATTTAAGATATATGGTGATGAGGGACCACAAAGGAGGAGGCGTAAAGTGAGAAAATATCTTGCTCCCCCACGAGCAAGATTCAAACGCATCAAGAAGGGGAGGAAGAAAAATCTCCTTGGGCCACTAGAGCCAAGATGAGACACAGGAGTACAGTCAAGCTAAAGACCTTAAACAAGCGTTTCTTGGGAGGTAACCCAAGTTTAATTTTATATGTTTTTAATCTTTCTGCATTCATGTGTATAATTTAGACTTTGATTTATGGTCACTTATGTTTTTGCAAATAGTTTAGGATTAGAATGAACTTTATAGGAAGAAGAAAAAATCGTTTTGAGCCCACCTAGTCCACGACGAGAGCCTGCACCCGCACCACCATTTTTCTTCTACTCTTGAGCACGATGCAGATACAACCACCTACGACTTCTCCGAGTTCCAATCGTGCCTCAAGGACATATACACCGAGCAACAGACGCAGAGCTAGCGATGGGAGGAGCAGAGCGCTTACACGTAGGCGAAGTTTCATGGCTTATGGGAGCACTTCAGTGGGCCGAGGAGTTCTACGACGAGGCCCGTGTCTACTTTCAGGAGGAAGTTGCCTGTCGCCAGGAAAAGGCCATATATCGCTAGGAGGTTCGGTAGCACATGAGTGCCCAGCAGGCACAGTGGGCCCGGGAGGAGGAGCATAGAGAAGTCGCTGCATCCACCAACTCTCAGATCGACCACATGTACATGTGGCATTAGCGACTCAGCACCAGGTTCTCCTAGGTTCCCGAGATGCCGAGGCTACCAGACTTTTCACCTCGTCCACCAAATTAGAGGTATGATTCACTTAAGTCTGGGGGGGTCCAAGTTTTGATTTATTTTGTTTCTAGCAGTAGTTTCTTTTCTAATATTTACATTTTAGTTAGCATCCATTTGTTCATGCATAGGTTGTTCAGTTTCTTTCAACACTTAGTGTTTGCTATCTATAAGCTACCTCAGTAGTATTTTTAAAGTTTCTTCATGAGTTATTTCCATGGATAGCTTAACTTCATTTACCTCGTGGTATTTTATTTTCTTTATTTGCTCTAATGAATGTTCTAGACTTACACTAGTTAGCTTTTATTTTTACACCTACACATGTTGAAGATTCTGAAAGGGAGAATCTAGTACGTACCTAGTTATGATTCATCTCAGTAGTCTAGTGCTTTGGAATCCATAGATTACTCTAGATTTAACATTTTAGTTACTGGAGATACTCGGATCGTGGAAGCCCATTCAAAAAAATCAAAATCCCAAGAGAGAAAGAAAAAGAAAAAAAATGGAATAAAAAAAAAGAGAGAGGGAAAGAAAAAGATAGTGAGAAAAGTTGAAAAAAATATTATGAGGGATAAAAAAAATAGTTGTTGTGGGTGAAAATGGTTAGGTGCCCCTTTGAGACCGAGTTGGGTTACTTGGGATCAATTTCTTTCAATACCGAGCACGCCTTTGAGACTTTGTGCTAGATCTAGAGAATGACCCTCGCTTTGGGCAGGTAAGTGCCTAAGAGCCGGAGACCTTAGAAAAGCTACAAGATGACGACTTAACTTACCATGAAACGAGTATCCCTAAGAAGATTCGCTTAGCACGTGCACGAGAAGCTAACTTAGTGAATTTTTAGAACATATCTATTTTTCTTTGATTGCAAATACCACTTGATAAATCTAGTTAACATGCTAAGTATGGAACAATATCTTTTTAAAATTTTATGGCACTGAGGTTTGCTTGAGGACAAGCAAATACTTAAGTCTGGGGGAAGTGATGTGAGCAAAACATATAGCGTTTTAGGAGTAGTTTTTGCTCACATTTCATTGTATTTTATATTTGATTCTTGTATATTTCACTTTATTTTACATGCATTTCCTATTTTTATGTTCGGAGATCTTCTCTTTGTACTCTTATGTGCAGGATAACATTCTACGGGGAAAATGGTGCACTTTTGGTGAAAAAAGAAGTTATTTGGTAGATAGATTAGAAGGACACACACACTGGCCCTGTGAATCCACACGGCTCGCACCCTAGCGCTACACATGGCTGGCCATGTGAATTTACTTAGTCGTGTGGCGCTGGGCAATTTCGACGCGATTCTATTATTTTCCAAGTTTCGAGGAGATGCGGCCTGATATCTATATAAAGGAAGCTACGCCCAAATCCTAGGGAGGAGGCCCGACGGCCGGGACGACACACCGATGCCCTAAAATGCATCGGAAATTCACAACGGGGAGGAAAGAAGCCGCCCGAGGATCAAATTTTGTGCTCCAACACCGGAGAGAAGAACCAAATATCACTGTAATTTATTTTCTATACATCTTCTGCATTGTAATGATGAATTTATTCATTCCTTGTGTTTTTTCTCTTTCGTTTATGGAGTAGATACTTCAATTCTAGGATTAGGGAGTAGTTTTTGTGCGTAGAACATGTTATTTCAAATTTACTTCTGTTCGTGATTTCACATTTGCAATTGGTTATTGTTTAGATCGATAACTGATGGTTTTGGTCTTCTATTTACTGTGCATAGCCGATACGAGAGGTGACAACCCTCGTATCAAAGATTTATGAGAATTAAGGAGGAAACTATGGGTTGGCCTCATCTTCGGTAACCGTGGTAGAAGGGTGTATTAGAATCAGAAACAGGACATGTTTCGACTCATCGCAGGGATTGATTTGACATCCTCAAACCACCTATCCCATCTTAAAGCCAGGGGTCGACCAGGTATGGCAGAGGAAGTTCCCGATAGATGCAAAGGCTCATCGGGGAATTGTATGATGTCCCTTCCACAAGACCATAGTTAGATGTCTAGATAATACCCAATTGATAGTGTGTTCTGTGACACACAAGAGAAAATAAAATCCTACAATTCCCTTAAAAGACTCATAGTTACTCTTCTCTTCTTTGGTGTGACACTGTACTAGAGTTAGGACCGGCAACAAACCTCATAAGCACAACCCTTAACGTTAAACTCCGAACAATAACGACCACTGAACAATCGGTACTCGAATCTCAGCCCCTATGAAATCGATAATCTTTTTATTATTTGACGACATCCGTGCACTTGCAGGCGTTGAGCACGAGCCCACGCTTCGAGTCCTTGATGGTACCCGCCGCAAGATTTGAGGTTGCCTTTGCGTGCATCATGTAGCAAAGGAGGCGGTATGGATCAAGATGTTTATTACTGAATTTGGAGCTATTTCGTGTATTATTGAAGCATTATCGGCTTACTGCGACAACAATGTCGCCATTGCACAGGCATAGGAACAACGGTCTCATCAAAGATCCATGCACGTACTACGTCATTTCTATTTGATCAAAGAGATCATCGGTAGAAGAGATGAACAAATAGAGAAAGTTTCCACTGATAGGAATCTAGTAGATCCCTTGACAAAGTCTCTTCCCCAAGAAAATTTTATGAGGTATATAGATGCCTATGGTAATAGATACCAAGGCCATTGACTATAGGCCAAGTGGGAGTTTGATATAAGTGAGAGATGCCCTAAGGCAATCACCTTAGAAGTTATTAATAAAATTCACTATTTGGGTATACATTATCTATGTATTTGATTGAAACTTAAACTCATGTACTGAAGTCAACAATACAATGCATAACATGAGAGAAATTGTGATTGGATCACAGTTAGTGGGTATCTCATCACCTGTAAATATGCAAGTATACAAATTATCCCTAGTCAATGAATTGATGAGATTGTACATCATCAATTTTGTAAGACTAACACATGTTATGCTCCTTGGTTTATCCAAGCATTCGGAACTCATTGAATGGAAGCATAGAGATGCTGAGAGTGAACATGTGGATGCTAGTTATGGTAACTAGTTCATTGGAGTGGCCTGCTATGAGACATCATGTGGTTCTATATGTCGTTGAAGGTCTCATTGCAGCTCGAGTGCGAGCATCCTTAAACTCGAGGTATTCAAGTCACCTTGGTCATGACGCCTTATACTTTGACTTCTTCGCAGCCATCTACATAGTAGATTTAACTCTGGGATGATTGGGTATGAGCCAAAGTGATCAAAGGTGTTTGAATATCCCACATAGGATTCACCATTCCTGGTAAAGGAGTTGTAAACCCTAGGGCTCTTATTAGGATTGTTACTCAAGAGTCTCTGGCTAGAGCAAGCATGTTAAGAAGATGATCTTCTTGGGAACATGTAAGAGTAACTTGAATCCACAAGACAAGGAAACTAACTTGGGCAAGGTGTAACGTAGTCAGCATAGTGGGGGCAAACATATAGATCATGTCCTGAACAAAGTGGGTATAGGATAAATGAAAAGAATAAGGCACGAAAAACTATAGTTGTTAAAGGGTTAAGAAATATTTTAGAGTCGATTTAGATTTTTCGGTCAATTGGGGGTTATGATATACTGCTAGGTGTCACTCATAATCTATTTATAATTAAGTGGTTAACTATGAATGACCAACATAATCGGAAACCTATTGAATCACATGTACTACAAGTGATCTCGAGATGTAAAATAAGTCTGGGAATGAGATTCTCAATGATAGAGGATATATCTGGTTGGATCAGACCAAGAGGGTGTGAAATGGAGGCTATGAAACCTACTATGGGCTTGTCAGACTTAGCACGGCCATATCACACCTAAACAAACTCAAACAGACCATACATAGCCTCACATGGTCGTGCCTAACCTAGCATGGGTCATGCCTAGCTCTGGTCTAAAATGGTCAAAGTTTGAGCTGTGCTCAGAAGGACACACAACTAGTCGTGTGTCCTGGCATGACCGTTGTAAGGCACATGGTCATGTCGCAGCTCCGCCGTTTTTGAGATTTCTCTTTTGCAAATTTCCTCAATTGTTATTCCCTTAATTATGGGATAATTATGGTAATATATGTTCCGTTTAAGCCTTCTAAGATGCCCTAATCAAGAGATCTATAAATAGATCCCTTGATAATCTTTGGGACTAAGAGTTTTCCTTAGGTTTTCTTCCATGATAGCAATCTTTCCTCTCTCTCCTTCTCTTGTCTCCGTCTATTGGATAGCACCAATCAGAGACAAAGACTTTCTTCTTTAGGAGTTGTCTCAGGTGATCCCAGCGTGGATACAGATAGAGGCAAGGCCCATTGGTCTTGCTTGTGGTTTCGACGGATTCAAAAGAATCTCGAAGGTATAACTTTTTTTTTGTGTGTTTACATGTGATTATGCCAAAGCAAGTTTTTCTAACCCCCAAGTGATGTTTGAGATGTAATAAAAATTGTTTTATTCTCTTTATTCCATGCAATATTCCAGAATCTCCAACAGATGAAGGGTTTAGAATTGTTCTGAATTCAACGAAGAGTTTCGATCAATTGGGGGTCATGATGTAGTGCTAGGTGTCAGTCATGATCTATTTATAACCAAAACACAATATTGAAATGTTAGAACCAAAGATTTCTAATCAATCATATCAGAATCCTCTTTTAAATAGTAAAAGTAATCAACATGCATCTGTTGGTGCAGGGGCACCAGATAATCGAACCTAGGTTTTGATAATGGCAAAAGATCAAAGTTAAGTCTTTATTGTTATCTCACATGTTGTGTTGAGTGTGCAGGTAGTGTATTAAGCTCTGCTAAGGCCAACGCCACCAGGAGAATCTCGGGACGAGAAACCTCGATGGTCGGGTGATATTAGGAGAACCTCGGGGAGTTAAGGAACCTCGGTGATGGCTGGAATCTAAGCGACAGGTCAGGAGAACCAGAGGTAAGCACCAGTGATGTGTGAAAAACAAATAGGTTTTTTATGTAGTTTTCGCACACATCTTATTACATTTTATACTTTTTTCATGCATATTTACTTTGTTTTGCATGAATTTGTTAGTAAAAACCCTAGAGCCAATCATGTGATGATTGTTGTATGGACTTTATTGTAACATATTCCTATTTATAAAGGCATGGTTATTATATTTACTTGTATTGGTGCAAAATAACTAAATATAATAATATCCTTGAGTTGTAGGTTCTTATCTATATCAATCGATTGGTTGAATCGATAATGAGATGATATAGAGAACACTACTCTTAATCATTCCTAGTCGAGTATTAACATTCAAGGACAATGTTAATGTGTAGAGACTAGCATGTAGGTCAACACGATGACTTGATCTCACAAGTCATGGATATGAGATATCAAGTTGACACATGGGTATGCATTGGAGAATGTATACTGAATGACCCGCCATGAGAAAGTATCATTGATCGTTATATGAGTGTCATATACTTTCTCATGTGGCTATTAGTATGACTATTAGTCCTTAGACCTGAAGTCACCATGGTTCCCTACATAAGGAGTTGCATACTTTGGCTTCGTCAAACGTCACCCGTAAATGGGTGGACTATAAAGGCGATTACTGAGTATGTAACAAATTATGCGGAGGGATGTGAGTGATGTAGATGAGATCTATCCCTCCTATATGACGGGGGTTACATCGATATTCTTGATAGAGTGAGACCACGAAGGGCATGGCCATTCCCAAATGAGTCAATATGAGATATTGAGCTCATTTGATTAGAGTGAGTCTACTTGGAGTTCAAGATATAGATTGTACCGAGGATGACACGGTCTATGCCTCAATTGGTCAATCTAGATGTCAAGGATAGAGGGACATTGTCACATATTGTGAGAGTCACAATTAGTAGTCACAAAGGTGATGTTGGAGCTCAACATTCTTGTAACTTGGGTAACAATGATGTGTTGCAAGATACCGCTCATTGCTTATGTTCCTAAATCGGTTTAGGTACATTACCAACGTTACAAGAACCTATAGGGTCACACACTAAGGGCAATTAGATGGAGATTAGGTTCATATGATGAACCATGAGGATTAGGTTCATGGGATGAACCAAATTGGATTTAGAGTAATCCTAATTAGACTAATTGAGTTGGACTCAATTTGATTCAAGTGTTGAATGAGTCTAATTTAGATTTGATTCATCAAATCAATTTAAATTAATGAATAGAGATTCATTAAATTAAATTGACTTGAATCAAATGGTTGGATTTGATCAACCATGGGAGATAAGAGGTCAAGTTTGACTTGACTTGAGAGGGAAAATGAAAGGTCAAGTTTGACTTGACCAAATGTCATGTCATGATGATGACTTGGCATGGCCGGCCAATGATGATGCTCCACATCATCATTGACTTATCAAGTGGTACCACCTCATAAGGGAGACCAAGAGCCATTGGCTCTTGGAGGAGTTACATGCATGTAACCCCCTAAGAAAAGTGGTCACCACTATTACCATTAGATGGTGAATTCATTTTGTGAGTTACACAACTTCATCTTCTTCCTTGGATCACCCTCTCAAGCTCTCCCAGCCTCATTGGCCGAAATTCCTAAAGGGTGACAGCACACTCTAAGGTATTTTTCTCCACCTATTGTCCATGTGGATACCAATAGAGAAGTGTACACTTGACACTCTTGAGTTCCGGCAAGCTTTTGGACGAGCGGGATTTACGAAGGGTATCACATCGAGGGTAGCTTCTTATCATGTAGATCTAGAGTAGGTCTAAATGTATTAAACACATACATGTTAGTTTTATATTTTATACTTCGCACGGATCCATGGCCGGGGCTTCCGAAGTTTTCGCAACGCAAAAAGCGGTTTTTGCGGCTCGGAAAACCCAACAGTGGTATCAGAGCCACGTGCGAAGTATGTATGTGATTCATATTTGTAGTTTTTGTATTAGATATAAAAATTACATAATTTTAAGTTTCTATAAATTTCCTATTTTTGTCGAATTGTTTGGTATTTTTCTCAAAGAATCGAAGCAACGAGTGTTGGGACACTTGTAGGCTTCAACCATCGAGAAAAACTCTCCGAAACGGCGAGTTCTCGCTTTAGGTTTTTGGGACAGCGACTTATGTCGTTGTAAGATCATAGTAGGGACACTCACAAAGTTTATTTTGCGAGTAAGGGCGCTGCCCCTATCCCCGAAAGGGGCCTTGTCCCGCGATCGCGCACGGAAACCGCTTAGCGGGACAGTTACGGAGAGGTGACTCATAAAATTGAAAAAAAATAGAAAATAATTATAGAAATTTTCTGTAAAAATACATAATTTAGAATTATGTATAATTCTGTGATTGTCATGGTCAAAGAACCCCAATATGATTGGACGATGATGTGTTGTAATTCATAATACGGCCTGCGTGCCGTTTTTGTGGTTGTGCATGTTGTATAGTGTATGCGACCTGCGCGTCGTGCCTCTTCTTTTGAAATTCTAGTTGTAAATAGTTTTAGACTCGAATGTAACTCGAGTTTCATATTTGTAATGTACAAAATGGAGCGGTGGAAAGTCCACTTATAGACGAAGTTACGAGAAGGGTGTCGACGACACATGGCGGTCAATGGAAGCGCTTGAAGAAGCCGCTAGCCCTAGGTTGACCGTCCGATCTTCTCATTGGCTTGAGAAGATCGTAGTAGGGCCATGACCACATCATAGTTAATTATATATATATATATATATATATATATTTGATTTTTCTTGTATGTATGTGATGCATGCTAGTAGAATAATGCTTGTATGTATATGATGCATGCTAGGATATTTTTCTTGTATGTATATGATGCATGCTAGAATAATGCTTGTATGTATGTGATGCATGCTAGTGTAGGATAATAAAGGCCTTAATGCGTATATGATACACATTACGATTAGATTAGATCTTAATCGAATCAACTCGTAAATGCCTACCAAGTCCTTGATACCCATCACTACCTCGATCATTTGTAGTTGTGGAATCTGCCAAAGCAGAGCAACGCATATTATCTTGGTAGGGTGCGGAGGGACAATCTTGCTCCCGTCTATCACAGCTTCGGTTAGAGTAAGCTCAATTATATTGAGTAAAACTAGTTAACTCAATTGGATCGAGTAGAACTATGGGCATATTCCAACCGTTGGAAAGATAGGATAAGATCGCATTTACACTAAATCTTGGGCGATTTAGCCAAAGCTAACTCAAGGTCTTTTATAATGTTGATCTTGATCCTATAAACAAGAGTTGCATAGAGATGTAATCGGTAATGTGTTACCCACCGATCGTACTAAGTCTTGGGTGATTTAGCCAAAGCTAACTCAAGGCTTAGTATGATGTGGATCTTGTCGCGCAGGAATTATAGCTAGTTTGTATGAATCTAGTAATGTGGTTTGACCACATCCATAACTCGATTCTATAAAATTCCTATAATTCAGTGGGAGCATCATTTGATTAAAGGCCTAATTAAAGGATAAAAGGAATATGATATTAATTCTCTACATTGTATGTTATAGATTACTATGTCGATAAACACGAACACTCTCTCTCTGTGTTCTGTCCTTGAGAAGGACAAGCTCAATGGAGCAAATTTCCTGGACTGGTATAAGAACCTGAGAATTGTTCTCACCCAAGAAAGGAAACTATATGTCCTGGAGCAGCCCATTCCAGAGGCACCTTCTGCCACTGCCTCGCGAGATGACAAAGATGCTTACAAGAAGCATTAAGATGATGCATTAGATGTGTCATGTCTAATGCTCACGACCATGAAATCTGAGCTTCATAAGCAACACGAGTTCATGAATGCTTATGATATGGTTGAACATCTTCGTCAACTATATCAACGACAAGCAAGGCACGAGAGATATGAAGTCTCTAAGGCATTGTTTGGTTCCAAAATGCAAGATGGGACTCCCGTAGGCCCATATGTACTCAAGATGATTGGGTACGTAGAAAACCTATAGAGATTGGGATTCCCCCTTGGCCAAGAGCTGGCCACAGACTTGATCTTGCAGTCTTTGCCGCAAAGCTACAATCAATTTGTCATGAATTACAACATGAATGAAATTGATAAGCCACTGCCTGAGATGCTCAACATGTTGAGAACTGCTGAGCTCAACCTTAAGAAGGGAAAATCTGACGCCATTTTGATGGTGCAAAAGAAGAAAGGCAAGGGCAAGCCTAAAGGTAAGGGAAAGTCCCAAGCCAAGGGCAAAGGCAAGGAACTGAAACCCAAAGGAGGGGTGGCCAAGGAAGGGGCTTGCTTCCACTGCAAGGAAGCTGGACACTGGAAGCGTAACTGCAAGGCATACCTGGAAGATCTTAAGAAGAAGAGAAGTGAGACTTCTACTTCAGGTATAAATGTTATATAAGTCAATCTATCTATTTCTTCATCATGGGTATTAGATATCGGATGTGCATCTCACATTTGTACCAATGTGCAGGCGCTGATAAATAGCAGGGCATTGACAAAGGGCGAGGTGGACCAATGAGTAGGCAATGGAGCAAGGGTTGCTGCTGTTGCTATAGGAACTTATGATTTATCTCTGCCCTCTGGGCTTGTACTAGAATTAGATGAATGTTGTTATGTGCCTGCTTTAACTAAGAACATAATTTCAGTTTCTTATTTGGACAAGAAAGGATTTACATTTATAATAAAGAACAAATGTTGTTCAGTTTATTTAAATGATATGTTCTATTGTAGTGCACCTCTAATGAACGGACTCTACTTTCTAGACTTAGAGAGCCCTATCTATAACATAAGTACTAAGAGGTACAAGTCAAATGAGTTGAACCAAACCTATCTCTGGCATTGTCGCTTAGGTCACATAAATGAGAGTCGCTTATCTTAGCTCCATAAGGATGGGCTGCTAGACTCATTTGATTTTGAATCATATAAGACATGCGAGTCTTGCCTTTTAGGCAACATGACCAAGACTCCCTTTAGTGGACACATCGAAAGAGCAACAGATTTGTTAGGACTTATACATAGTGATGTATGTGGTCCTTTCAATGTTGCTGCTAGAGGTGGTTCCAGGTACTTCATTACATTTACTGATGACTTCAGTAGATATGGTTATGTGTATCTTATGATAGATAAATCAGAATCCTTTGAAAAGTTCAAAGAATTCAAGAATGAAGTACAAAACTAGCTTGGCAAGAGTATTAAGATACTTGGATCAGATCGAGGTGGTGAATACCTTAGCCATGAGTTTCGCAACTATCTAGCTGAGTGTGGGATTCTATCCCAACTCACTCCTCCTGGAACACCACAGTGGAATGTTGTATCCGAAAGGAGGAATCGTACCCTATCAGATATGGTACGATCTATGATGAGTCACAAAGATCTTCCTATATCCTTTTGGGGATATGCTCTAGACACAGCAGCCTTTACCCTTAACCGTGTACCATCCAAGGCTGTCATAAAGACACCATATACGATATGGACAGGGAGAAATCCCAAGATGTCTTTCATGAGGATTTGGGGTTGTGAGGCTTACGTTCGACGTCAAGTCTCAGACAAACTAGGACCCAAATCCGATAGGTGCTATTTTGTTGGATATCCCAAGGATACAAAGGGATATTACTTCTACATTCCCAGTCAGCACAAAGTGTTTGTAGCAATGATTGGGGTTTTTCTAGAAAGGGATTTTGTTTGTAAAAAAACTAGTGGGAGTACGTTCGGTCTTGAATAAATTCAAGATAAGGACCATACTGAGGCCTTGATGGAGGTTGAACAGGAACCACAAAGTGTTGTGGGTGATGAGGTTGTTGCACAAGGAGTTGTGGAACAACCACCTATTCAGGTAGACCTACCTCTTCGCAGGTCTGATAGGGTACGTCGTCAGCTTGAGAGATACTCATTTCTCTTGTCTGACCATGATGACGTTATGCTCATTAAGAATGAGCCTACCTCCTATCAGGAAGTTGTGATGAGCCCAGATTCTGAGAAATGGCTAGAGGCCATGAGATCCATAATGGAATCCATGTACACCAACCAAGTATGGACTTTGGTTGATCCACCTGAAGGGGTCAAACCCATTGGGTGTAAGTGGGTCTTTAGGAGAAAGACTGATATGGATGGACTTACGCATACCTATAAGGGCCGATTGGTGGCTAAATGTTTCATGCAGATTCATGGTATTGACTATGATGAAACCTTTTCTCCAGTGGCGATGTTTAAGTCCATTCAGATCTTGCTTACTGTTGCAGCATACCACGATTATGAGATCTGGCAAATGGATGTCAAAATCGCATTTCTAAATGGAAACTTACTCGAGGATGTGTACATGACACAACCTGAGGGTTTTGAAGATCCACAGCATACTGAGAAAGTATGCAAGTTGCAAAGGTCTATTTATGGGCTAAAGCAAGCCTCTCGGAGCTGAAATCTTCGATTCGATGATGCGATCAAACAGTTTGGTTTCATCAAGAATGAAGATGAACCCTGTGTCTACAAAAGGGTTAATGAGAATACAGTTGTCTTCCTTATATTGTATGTGGATAACATACTGCTCATTGGGAATGACATCCCTTCGCTATAGTCTGTGAAGACTTGGCTGGGGACGTGCTTCTCAATGAAGGACTTAGGTGAAGCAACCTCTATTCTAGGCATCAAGATCTATAGAGATAGATCTAAGAGATTGCTTGGCCTAAGTCAGAGTACATACATTGACACGGTATTACAACAGTTTGCCATGCAGAATTCCAAGAAGGGACTTCTGCCGATGTTACATGGTGTGAGTCTTTTGAAGATTCAAAGTCCCTCTTCTAGAGAGGAGAGAGACCGCATGGATAAGATCCCTTATGCATCTACTATAGGATCTATCATGTACGTCATGCTGTGTACTCGTCCTGATGTCTCGTATGCTTTGAGTATGACGAGTAGATACCAGTCAGATCCAGGTGAGCGTCACTGGATAGCAGTCAAGAATATTTTTAAGTACTTGAGAAGGACTAAAGAATATTTCTTGATATTTGGAGGCAATGAGGAGCTAGCAGTAAAGGGTTACAGCGATGCCAACTTCCAAACTGACCAGGATGATTATAGATCACAGTCAGGGTTTGTGTTTTGCTTGAATGATGGCGCTGTCAGCCGGAAGAGTTCGAAGCAGGACACAGTTGCTGATTCTACAACAGAAGCCGTGTATATCGCTGCATCTGAGGCAGCAAAGGAGGCAGTTTGGATGCGCAAGTTATTACTGAGCTTGGGGTGGTTCCTAGCATTGCAGATCCTATAGAGCCATATTGTGACAACAATGGAGTGATTGCACAGGCTAAGGAACCTCGCTCACACCAGCGGACCAAACACATACTACGACGTTTCCATCTCATTCGAGAGATTATCGATAGAGGAGATGTGAAGATTTGCAGAGTACCCACAGAGGCTAACATCGCAGATCCCTTGACCAAGGCTTTGGCCCAGAAAAAGTATGATGGTCACACTAGGTCATTGGGTATTAGATACTACGGTGATTGGCACTAGTGCTAGTGGGAGATTGTTGGAGCTCAACATTCTTGTAACTTGGGTAGTAATGATGTGTTGCTAGATACCGCTCATTGCTTATGTTCCTAAATCGGTTTAGGGACATTGCCAACGTTACAAGAACCTATAGGGTCACACACTAAGGGCAATTAGATGGAGATTAGCTTCATATGATGAACCATGAGGAATAGGTTCATGGGATGAACCAAATTGGATTTAGAGTAATCCTAATTAGACTAATTTTGTTGGACTCAATTTGATTCAAGTGTTGAATGGGTCTAATTTAGATTTGATTCATCAAATCAATTTAAATTAATGAATAGAGATTCATTAAATTATATTGACTTGAATCAAATGGTTGGATTTGATCAACCATGGGAGATAAGAGGTCAAGTTTGACTTGACTTGAGAGGGAAGATGAAAGGTCAAGTTTGACTTGACCAAATGCCATGTCATGATGATGACTTGGCATGGTCGGCCAATGATGATGCTCCACATCATCATTGACTTATCAAGTGGTGCCACCTCATAAGGGAGACAAAGAGCCATTGGCTCTTGGAGGAGTTACATGCATGCATGTAACCCCCCCCCCCCCCCTAAGAAAAGTGGCCGGCCACTATTACCATTAGATGGTGAATTCATTTTGTGAGTTACACAACTTCATCTTCTTCCTTGGATCACCCTCTCAAGCTCTTCCAACCTCCTTGGCCGAAATTCCTAAAGGGTGCTAGCACACTCTAAGGTATTTTTCTCCACCTATTGTCCGTGTGGATACCAATAGAGGAGTGTAAACTTGACACTCTTGAGTTTCGGCAAGCTTTTGGACGAGCGGTATTTGCGAAGTGCATCGCATTGAGGGTAATTTCTTATCATGTATATCTAGAGTAGATCTAAAGGTATTTAACACATACATGTTAGTTTTATATTTTATACTTCATACGGATCCGTGGCCGGGGCTTCCGAGGTTTTCGCAATGCAAAAAGCGGTTTTTACGGCTCGGAAAACCCAACTGAATTTCCTATTTTCTGGTTCAGAGATCTGCTCTTGTTGCTTTTTTGTGCAGGACGACATTTTATAGGTGAAACGACACAATTTTGAAGCAAAGGGAATGCATTCACCAGGTGGATCAAAGGCGGACATGACCGACCATGTGGATTCCACACGGTCGTGTCCAAACCCTCAAAGCCAGCAATCCTAGTGCTCCAAATGGGTGGTCGTGTGGCACTGGGCATTTTTGACGTGACTAGGGTTTTCGAGGGATTTATAAAGAGTCGGCTTCATGTCTATTAAAAGGAAGGCACGACCAAACCCTAGGGGGGAGCCCCCGGCGGCTAGAATGACAAACGATGCCCTAAAAAGCACCGGAGACTCGCAATTGGGAGGAGGGAAGCGACTAGGAGATCCATCCCGATGCTCCAACATTGTGAAGAACAACCAAGACACACATATTGGTTAGGATAGAGAGTATCTTCTTTATTCTCTTATTCTACTTTTAGTGTAATGATGTTTTCTAAGTTGTCTTGTGTTTATTCTTCCCTGTTTACGGAGTAGATACTTTAATTCTAGGATAATGGAGTAACTTGTGTTTGTGGACATGTTAGTGCAAATAGTCATTTATCTCCTTTGATTCTATTTGCAGTTTTGTGTGTTGAGATTTATGAAGATTGTATTTTGATTCTAATTCTACCGTACGTAGCCGATACAAAGGGTGACAACCTTCCTATCAAAAACCTAAAAGAATCAAGGAAGAGCCTTGCGATCATCCTACCTCCTGTAATCATAGAAGATAGAATATGATAGGATAGGATATGAAATAAGATCCACCTCTACATAGGGATTGTTAGGATGTCTTGGTCCCCAATAACCTATCTTAGTAGAAGGGCCAAAGTAGGAGAAATTAACTCTAGAAGGGTTTAGGGACCTTAGTGATAGAGTGATCCCAATGGTATCAACACCCTAAGCTTTGATGATTCGGAAGGTAAACTTGATTAGAAATAGATAGCTCCCGGTAGAAGCAAAAGTTCATCGGGTAATTACATATTGATCCTACCTCAAGATCATAATTAGAGATCTCAACACACCTAATTGATAGCATGTGTGGGAGAAATAATAGGAGTAATTCACGAATCAAAAAATACAAAAAGCCAAAAAACTGCTAGATTGGTGGTTTCACCAAATCATAGCGCCCCCACTCTCATACCAATTGTTGGATCGAAAGCGTCACTAGAGGGGGAGGTGAATAGCAAGCATGAAAATTTCTTCTCGACATTAAAATAAGAGCAAGCACAGTGGAAAAATAAATAAAATAAGTTTGTTTCCAATGCTTGCTACTCCAAGGCCCCGTCATCCTTGACCATGTACAAAGGGGCAATTCACTATAGAGTCTCCTCCTCGTTGGAGGTAGGAGACAATGATCACAAAAACCAAAAACACAAGGATGAGGCAACAAGTCTATCTCACCTCATTACAATTAAAGCCACGAATACAATAAATAAAAATTAATACTTGTTGTTGCTGACGAAGAGATTCTGAACTTGGCATTGCGTCGGCGTTATGACGGTGTTAGAGCTTTGGCATTGCGGGAGCACTTTGAGAGTAAGATGGATGATCTTTGGGTTTGAGTCCTCCCCTCCTTTTATAGATTTGTGCCTTAGAATAAGTCTAGATGCAGATCCTCAACTTTTGGAACTTATCACGAGGTGACACCTTATCTTATCGCGAAGTGGCCGCGTCAAACATTATCCTGTTTGACCTAACACAAAAGGCTAATTCGTCGCCATCAATCGACTGATGACATTCATCAGTCAACTGCCAATAGCCAGCAATCGACTGCCAGCCTGGCCACTTCCCTACAGTAAGAGGTTAGCACGAAAAATGATAAATGTGACAGTTTCTTACCGTCCGATCTCGACCTACACCATCCACAAGAAGTCTTAGTCGGATTGCCGCCTACGGTTGTCCCCATACAGAGGACACGACCTTACCATCTCTCTTCGCACTCGTGCTTTCCTCTGGTCCTTTATGACCTATTTCTTTGCTTTCGGTCTTCCACCTTGGTTCTTCGACTACCACGAAGTTCTCCTTGTGTCGCCCGACCACCACGATTTCTAAACTCGGGATTCTCCGGGTGTCGCTGACCTTCGGCTTAGCTTAACCATTTCCTACACACTTAATTCAGCTTATGAGATAACAATATGACCTTAACTTTGGATCTTTGCCATAATCAAAACCTAGGTTTGATTATCTGGTGCCCCTGCACCAACACTAGGTTCTCTATCGGGCTTGTGCCTTCTGGATTTCTCCGAGTCCATGACTCCATCCTTGCCCTTGCCTTCAAAAGTTTCCTTCGGTTTCGTCATGCTTTGGGCTTCTTCCTTGCCAAAGTCTGCTTGGACTTTACGCCGCCAGAACTACATGTTTGGACTTACGCTTCCAAGGCCTTACCTTTGGACTTCCTTTGCCAAGGTCTGCTTGAACTTTAAGCCATCAAGATTGTTAGTGTGAGCCCTTAGTGTCAATCATGAGATGATTGATTAGGGAACATATGTATCATACTTCATTAATAATAAAGGAAAAGTTTGGTTATTATATTTACTTTATACTTATGCTAGCTGAATAAATATAATAATGCCCTAGAAAGTAGGTTCTTATCTACAGCATATCAATTGGTAGAATTGATTGTGAGAAGCTATGAAGAACACTATTCTTAAATATTCCTAGTCAAGTATTAATATACAAGGGCAATATTAATGCATTGAGACTAGCATGTAGGTCAATTGATGATTTGATCTCACAAGTCATGGATATGTGATATCAAGTTGACACATGGGTACATATTAGAGACTATGTACTGAATTGACCAACCATGAGAAAGTTTCATGGATCGTTATATGAGTGTCATAAACTTTCTCATGTGACTATTAGTATGAATAGTCCTTAGACCTGAAATTACTACGGTTCCCTACATAAGGAGTTATGTACTTTGGTATCGTCAAACGTCACCTGTAACAGGGTGGACTATAAAGGTGATCACTGGATATGTAACAAATTATACGGAGGGATGTGAGTGATGTAGATGGGATCTATCCCTCCCATATGACGAGAGTGATATCTTTAGGCCTCTTGATAGAGTAGGACCACGAAATGCATGGCCATGCTCAAATGAGTCAATATGAGATATTGAGCTTATTTGTTTGAGTGAGTCTACTTGGGGATAAAGAAACACAAAGATTGATAAGAGGATGAAACGGTCTATGCCTCATTGATCAATCTAGATATCGAGGATAGAAGGACAAGATCTAGACAAAGTAGAATAATCGATTTATACATATTGCATGGATCTCTGGAGGGATCCAGTTTGTATTTTTTTGTTTCCACTGCGGTTGTGCAAAGTATTTGTTGGAATGTATACTAAAAGCCTAGCTTTTGTATGAACATCTTCATTTTGAAATAAGAATCACATGATCATTGTTTGCATTTTATATTTATGCATATTGTCTGATACTTTACATTGTAGATAACATGGTGTGTGGTGTCGCACAGAAGATCATGTTATCAGTTCCTTGTAGAGCATAAGTAGAGGCTCACAACCAAGATGGTTTTGGACAGACCATTGGCATGGTTGTAGTGTAATTTGGTATTGGTTTATCTTGACCATAGAATTACACTAGTACACTTTGTGTATATTTAGCAGAACCAATTTAGAGGTGATTCAATTTTTACTGACTATATAATTGAATCAGACCTCAGATATTATGGTGTACATGCTCTTAATCCCGATATAATAATGGGCACATGTACTTAGTATTTATTTCTTTGATTTACCAATGGGTGAGATTTATGTGTTATGTCGATAGGCCTGGTAAGTTGAAAAATAATATTATTTACATGGTGTGTCATTGATTATAGGCGGAAACCGTGTTCTATATACTAGGATGATGATGTCCTCTTGAGGAGATCATAAAGTTCATCATGTAAATCCTGCAGTTGGACTTGGTCCAACATGATGATAAGGATGAGTGGTACTACTCAAGGAGTTAGATATTGATTAATTAAATTGTTAGTAATTTAATTAATTAATGGACATTCGATATCTTAAACACAGAGAGATATTTTGTACAAATAATATGTGGAGCCCATATTTAAATTATGAGGGTTGGTGAGGTAGATCAATGATGATCCTCTAGTGGAATGGATCATCATTAATGGATCGGGTTATATGTGGTTCGGATCCATTGGGTGGCCAAGATCCAACTCCTCCTCATGGTCCCTATTATAGCATATTATAAATAACTCATGAAGCCTAGATCTATAGAGGAAGTGGGGCAGTAAGGGAGGAGAAAAAGGGTTTTGCTTCTTTTAGGGCCAGCGGCAAAAGAGTTAGGGTTTTTCCTTCTCTTCCTTTCTTTTGGTCGGCGCCTCTTCTCCCTCTCCTAGGGTCGCTGCCTCTTCTCCCTCTCCTAGGGTTGGCGCCTCGTCTCCCTCTCCTAGGACCGACGGTAATAAGCAAGGAGGAAGGGGGTTCTCTCTTCCTCAATCTCCTCTCCTCTCTTTAGGGCCGGTGGACTTCATGGTGTTTTGGTGCTCGGTACAAGTAAGGAGAAGAGGAGAATGCTTTGTGTTTTGAACAAGAGAACAAGAAAGGAGTAGAAGGGAGGGTTTTCTTACCTTGTTCGCAGCGAGCAAGGAGGGGAAGATACGTGGTATAGGATGCTTCAATTCTTGGAAGATCATCGCCCACATGATGTCAAAGAAGAGGACAGGAATACAATAGAAGATCAAGAGGTAAAACAAGAGGTATAATCTTGTTTAATTTTAATTCTCGTTCTTTTGTATTTTACATGTTGTTGATTGACATGAACCCCGATCATAAACACAAAAACCGACGATCCGTTCATCATCTATTCCGTGGCAAATCGAGGAGAAGGGTTAGTTTGCTTGAACAACAAGTTTGTTCAAGCGACCACTCAAATCGAGTAGCACAATGATGAATCGGCTGCTTGTGTAATCAATCTGCGTCCGGATGAGTTTTAATTAATAAAATTTTAATCCGGGGATATGAGATTGGTTTGCCATAAACAAGCGACCATAGTGAAGCGAAACTCCCTTCAAGTGGTATCAGTGTCATGGTTTCCAGTTTTGTGTGTTTTCGATTCGGTTACTTTCACGCATTTATCATATATTGTTTATGCTAGATAATAGTAGGATGTGCGTAGGCTAACTTTTTGCTTGCAGGCATAAGATCTAACTATTATAGCTACGTGAATGTATGTGATCGTGTGTGTGTGATTATAATTAATTATTTGAATCCTCGGGGTTGATGAGGCTAATTAGTATTTAATTTTTGTAATTAAATACGTGAATTGTTTAGCCACTTATTTTAATTTACTTTCGATCTAGATATGTTGTACACTCCTTCGTGGAGTATAGGATCAATGGATGTAAATTAAAATATTTTATCTCAGCTCGGATCCCCTTGTTGCTTGCACATGGTAAAGGGAGGAGCGGATGAGGTGGTGACACGACGGGAAGCATATTAGAAAATAAAATCCATAATAGTTAGAAAATTTAAATTTTTCATATTTATTGCTTATTGTTTGATATGCATGTTGTGTGTGTTTGAAAATTCCTCAATTTTAAATTACTAAGTGGGAGAGGGATATTTTTTAATTCCCGAGGCCTCCATTACAATTTGACATGTTATGCGAACAAACTTGCGCGTTGGCTCTGAGTGCCTTCCTCCATATCGGATGAGTTTGTTTTGTGGATCACTAGATCAAATATGGTTATAGGAAATTATTTAGGAGCATGTATACTTCCCCATCGGAAGGGACATAATCCAAGGTAATTGCCTTAGTATCGGGTAATGGTAAGCACTTAGATGCAAATAAAAGTATCCTCCCCATCAGAGTCACTGCTTTTATTTGTAGAGCCAAAGAGGAACCAACTATTAATTTTATTTGTCAAAAAGTAAGGTTTACAAGATAATAAAATTAATGGGTAAAACCTCATCTTACAAATGTAGAATTCGTATATGTCCACACTATCGTGGCATACGATATTCTCGGTGTTTTGATGTGTTGGTTGATTTTAAAATTTTATTGTTTGACGAATCAATAAATTTTTGAAATCTAATATTTTTTATCACTGTGATTCTTAGGTTTTTTCAAAATGACTTTCAACCCACTTGTTGTGATTCTAAAAGAAAATAAACTTACTGGCCCCAATTATGTTGATTGGAAATGAAATCTGGACATTGTCTTAACTGCTGAGGAGTACAAATATGTACTCTTCGAAGAATGTCCTCCTAAGCCTATGGATGATTCTAGTGAAAAGGAGAAAAAGATTTATAGGAAGTGGATCAAGGTAGATGAGATTGCGCAGTGTTACGTTTTGTCTTCTATGTCAAATGTTTTGCAACATCATCATCAGACCATGACTACTGCCTATGACATGATGCTCAATCTCAAGGATCTTTTCGGACACCATAATTGGGCTACTAGGCAGAAAGCTAAGAGGAACTTGATAACGACCACCATAATTGAGAGAACATCCGTGAGGGATCATGTTCTCAAGATGATGGCTCATTTGAATGAGATGGAAGTCCTTTGAGCGGAGATTGATGGGGAAACCCAGGTCGATATCATTCTCCAATCTCTACCTAGAATTTTTTAGCAGTTTCACCTGAACTACAACATGAATAAAAAGTTGTATTCGTTGGCAGAGCTTCTGACAGAACTTCAGGTGGCAGAGGGGCTTTATCATCAGAGTGTTCATGCCATGGTTGCTCAAAAGGTTTCTACTTCTAAGCTGAAAAGCAAGAAGAAGAAGAAACAAGGCGTAACAAAGATGGCGGCAGGATCTCAGGCAATAGTGAAGAAGCCAAAAGGCAAGTGCTTCACTTGCAAGCAGACTGAACATTGGAAGGAGGACTGTCCTAACCAGAAACAGAACAAAGATATATCTTTTAGTTTAGTTGTTGAAACATGTTTAGCGATGTTATTTATCGGTACCTGGTGTGTAGATACGGGAGCCACTGATCATGTCTGCAACTCTTTGCAGGGGTTCTAGGAAACCAGACGACTAGCTGAGGGAGAGATTACCGTCTACATGGGCAATGCTATGAAGGTGGTGGCTATTGTAGTGGGAGACGTTTATTTATCTTTTGATAGAAATAAAACTTTGGTTATGAGAAATTTCCTTTATGTACCTACATTTAGAAAGAATTTGATTTCAGTTTCTAAATTATTTATAAATGGATATTCTATTTCTTTTAATGACAGAGTTGTTATAAAAAGGAATAGGGAGATTATCTGTTCTGGTGCGTTGGTAGGAAATTTATACACTCTTGAACCAAAAACTCCCATGATGCAAATAGAAATAAATAACTCATCTTCTAAATCTAATAAGAGAAAAGAACCTTCGAAAAAGAACCAAACATATCTTTGGCATTTAAGGTTGGTCATATTAACCTGAGTAGAATTCAAAGGTTGATAACTGATGGACCTTTGGGTTCATTGGTGGTGGATGATTTCCCAACCTGCGAATCTTGCTTGGAAGGTAAAATGACCAAGAGGCCTTTTAAGGCTAAGGGGTATAGAGCCAAAGATGTATTGGAATTGGTTCATTCTGATTTGTGTGGTCCTATGTCTATCCAGGCTTGAGGTGGTTTTAAATATTTCATCTCTTTTATAGATGATTATTCAAGATATGGATACATTTACTTGATGTGCCACAAGTTTGAATGCTTTGACAGGTTCAAAGAATTCAAGGCTAATGTGGAGAAATGTCAAGGTAAAAGTATCAAGACACTACGATCTGATCGTAGTGGTGAGTACCTCTTGAAAGAGTTTAGGAGTTACTTATTAGAGGTTGGGATTCAATCCCAACTGTCTGTACCTGGTACACCCTAGTAGAATGGTGTGACGGAGCGAAGGAATAGGACTCTTTGATCGATGATGAGTTATTCTGAGTTACTAGATTCGTTATAGGGGTATGCTCTAGAAATGGTAGTCTATATTCTGAACTTGGTACCATCTAAATCAGTACCTTCTACTCCCACAGAATTATGGTCTGGACAAAATCCTAGTTTGAGACATATTCGAATTTGGGGTAGTCCAACACATTTGCTGAAGGGAGATGCTGATAAATTTGAATCTCGTACAGAAGTGTGCCTGTTCATAGGCTATACTAGAGGAACGAAAGGTGGTTTGTTCTATAGTCCTAGAGATTAGAGGGTGATCATTAGAACGAATGCCCGATTTTTAGAGGAAGACTATGTGATGAACCACAAGAGCATGAGCAAGATTATTCTAGAGAAATTAAGTGGGGAAGTCCCTGCTTCAGTACCAACAATACAAGAGGACATACCATAAGTGATTGCACCGCGTGTCATAGAGGATACACAGGTGATACCTCATCGTAGTGGGAGGGTTGTTAGACAACCTGATAGATTGATGTTCTTGGGAGAATCTTCTGATTTGGTTCCTAGTGAACATGAACTTTATCCCTGGACATATGACGGGGCACTCCAAGATAAAGATACGGTATCTTGGCAAAGGGTGATAAATTCTGAGATAGAATCTATGGATTCAAATCAGGTATGGGAGCTAGTAGAACCACCCAATGGTGTAAAAGGCATTGGATGCAAGTGGATCTACAAAATAAAGAGAGGATCAAACGGGAAGGTAGAGACCTTCAAAGCAAGGCTTGTTGCGAAAGGGTATACTCAGAAAGAGGGTATCGATTATGAGGAGACTTTTTCTCCGGTAGCCATGCTTAAGCCTATCCGGATTCTCTTGTCTATTGTTGCTCATATGGATTATGAGGTTTGGCAGATGGATGTCAAGATAGCTTTCCTTAATTGAAGTCTTGAAGAAAACATCTATATGATGCAACTAGAGGGATTCATTGCAAAGGGGAAAGAGCATCTTGTGTGCATGCTTAATCGGTCCATTTTGTAGGATCGAAGTGAGCGCTAGAGGGGGGGGGGGTGAATAGCGCAAAACCTTTTTCTTCTTTTACGAGTTCGTATCAAAACAAATAAGTGCAGCGGAAAGATAAATGAAACAAAAAGAGACAAGTTTATTTTTTTACTTGGTTCGTAGCCTTCGGCTACTACTCCAAGGCCCTAACGGTCCTAGACCGTGTACGGAGGGCAATTCACTAAAACACTCCTCCTCGTTGGAGGTAGGAGTTTGACGATTACAAAAAAAACTTTCGAAGAAAAATGATAGAGAGACACACCCTCTCTTCTATTAAAAGTAAAATGCAACGATAGAAAACTCTCGAGTAAAATAATTGCAATATTGAAAACAAGGATTATACCAACAACTAAAAAGAAAGAACTTAAGCTAGGGTTGTTGGCAGCACTTCGTTGTCGTAGAGTTGTCGGAGAGTCGCAGCGTTGTGGAAGCTTTTGAGCACTTAGAAATTCATGAAAAACCCTAGGTTTGGCCCTCCTTTTATAGCCTTTAAGCCCCTCAACGAATGGGTCTTCAACCAATCACAAATGGGCACAAAACTCCTTGAAAAATGGTGATAAAGCTTGACTCCTCGAGGCTGATTTTTGACCACCGGTTGAACTGATTTCTTGGCCGGTTGAACTGATGGCTCAGCAGTTGAACTGATTTTTGGCCGGTTGAACTGATGGCTTAGAAGTTGAACTGATTTTTGGCCGGTTGAACTGATTTTTAGACTTTTCGACAATAATAAAGAGTTACCTCAAAATATAAGTGGATTCGACGGCCACTTGCGGTCCGATCTCAACATAGACCTTCCATGGGAAGTCTTGGGTCGGATAGTCGCCTAAGATCATCCCGTAAAGAGGATTCGACCTCACTTACGCCGCACACGAGCTTACCTCGATACTTATGTGTCGCTTTTGCTTCCGGCCTTCCACTCGATTCCTTCGGCTCCCTCCGAAGTAACTCGAGTGTCGCCCGACCACCGCGGCTTCCTCCGGGTGTCGCTAGCCTTTAGCTCCAGCATTGAGACTTTTCTGCACACTTGATTTAGCTCGTGAGATAACAATATATGCTTAACTTTGTATCGTTTGCTATAATCAAAACTTAGGTTCGACTTAGGTGCCTACTGCACCAACAATCTCCCCCTTTTTGATTTATGGCAAACCCACATACAAAGTTAAGTAAATAGCAAGCATGAAGAATAATAATGTGCATGAGAAACAAAAAATATGAAGATTAAGTTGGAGTAGTAAGGATTTTCTTCAAATACTCCCCCTTGAGGAAACCTCCCCCTAGACCGAGGGTGAGTCTTTGAAGAAAGACCTTAATCCTCCCCCTTGAGGGTTGCTTTAAGTAATTAACATTACTTAAAATTAGCTTTAGTAAAACGTTTTAAAATTAGCTTTAGTAAAACGTTTTAGTTAAGCCCTTTCTCCCCCTTAAGTAAAACACTAACGACATAAATAAGTTAAGAATTCTCTTAACTTGGCCTTTTGTCAAAAGTTAAATAAGTTCTCAAAACCTAAAGTTAACTTTTGGTTTAAACATGAAGTAAGAGTTAAGTTATCAAAAAATTTGAAAAAATTTGACCCCTTAACTTTGGCCTTTTTCTCCCCCTTTTTTGATATCGAAAAAGAGTAAGGGGTGTGTGGAAATCAAAATAATTGCTAAATTTAAAGTCCAAGCATGTTCCACATTTTTTTATTAAAAAAATAGTATATTGAAAATAAGCTCATCTATGAAATGTTCGACTCATATTTGGCTTGATTGATATGAAGGATCAACCAGTCCTGGTCGGAGTCGGTTAGTATGTATGATTATACTCCATGGTTCATAGCGATGCACTAGCTCTACATCTGGAACCAGGAGTAAGGTCCTAACATCTCACGCCCATCTACGTGGCTAAGTACACAAACACATTAGTCCTATGTGTTGTGAGATGTATTGGCTCCTTAAATCTATAGGTGCATGATATCTAAGGTATGACCTATGCTAGTTTCATGAAAAAGTAAGAAATAGTAGTAATATAATTTGCAAAACCTATTCTATTACGCACATGCCTAATTTTCGTCTCAAGAGACTAAATTCGGCTTCGGGTAGTGGTTTAGTAAATATATCTGCTAGGTTAGACTTCGAGTCAACATATTCGAGTTGTATGGAGCCGTTGGCTACATGTTCTCGAATGAAATGGTGTTTTACCTCTATATGCTTTGTTCTTGAATGGCATATAGGGTTCTTAGTTAGATTTATCGAACTTATGTTGTCTACAAAAATTTTAGTTTTGGTGAAGTCCAACCTAAAGTCTCGGAGAGTGTGCTTCATCCAAAGAAGTTGAGTTACACACTCACCCATCGCAACGTATTCGACTTCGGTGGTAGATAAGGCAACACAATGTTGCTTCCTACTGCACCAACTCACTAGACTTGAGCCGAGTAGTTGACAACAACCACTCGTGCTCTTTCTATCGAGTTTACTACCGGCATAATCCGAATCGGAGTAGCCGATTAGTTCGAACTCCGTAGATCTAGGGTACCAAATACCAACGTTAAGTGTACCCTTAAGATATCTAAGGATACGCTTAACTAGGGTTAGGTGAGACTCTTAGCACAGGTTTGAAACGGCACACATACTTATCATGCGAATAGGATGTCGTCGATCAGCTAAGTATAGGAGACTTCCTACCGCGCTCCTATAGTACTTTAAGTCAATGGACTTACTTTCTAGGTCTTCTCCTATGTTAACATTAATCGCCATTGGGGTGTTTATTATCTTAGCGTCTTGCATTCCAAATCTTTTAATTAACTCCTTAGTGTATTTTTGTTGATATAGGTATATACCATCCTTAGTTTGTTTAATTTGTAGACCTAAAGAAACTTAACTCGCCTACTAAGTTCTTTTCAAACTAACTTTCCATGAGTGAAACGAACTCGCTTAGTAATGAGTTAGAGGTTCCAAAAATTATGTCGCTTCACGTAAATTTGAGCTACGAATATTTCTTTACCTAAGGTTTTACGAAGATAGTTGGTTCAACTAAACCTTGGTTAAACCCTTTTGACTTAAGATGGATTGAAAGTCTCTCGTACTAAGCTCGAGGAGCTTGTTTAAGTCCATAGAGAGCTTTCTTAAGTTTTAGAACATGGTCGGGTTTATCTATATTTTCGAATCCGGGGGGTTGGCTAACATAAACTTCTTCTTTAATGTATCCATTTAGGAATGCCGACTTAACATCCATTTGAAACAGCTTAAATCCTCGATTTGCAGCATAAGCTAGCAACATTCGAATGGATTCGAGTCTAGCTACTGGGGCATAGGTTTCACGTAATCTAAGCCTTCGACTTGACTAAACCCTTTGGCGACTAACCTAGCCTTGTTTCTAACTACTTCACCTTTATCATCAAGCTTATTCCAAACACCCACCTTGTTCCAATTATCGTTTTGTCTTTAGGTGGTGGTACTAATTCCCACACTTCATTCCTAGTAAATTGAGCTAGCTCTTCTTGCATTGCAATAATCCAATCGGGATCAAGAAGAGCTTGTTCAATTGATTTGGGTTCTATCTTTGAAATTAAGGAAATTTGGCTAAGGTTCCTATAGGATGCTCTAGTTCGAACTCCTAGATTAGGATCACCTATCACTTGGTCGATAGGATGATTCGTTTGAGTCCTAGTTGGATTTGGGTTTGAGTCTACAACTTGATCCATAGGATGACTCGTTTGAGTTCTAGTTTGGTTGGAGTCATCTATCACTTGATCAATAGAGTGATTTGGTTGACTTAGGTTAGGATTAACACTAGAGCTAATCTCCGGATCAGAGTAAGGTCTAGTATGAATCGGCTCGCTAATTGGGGTTGTCGGGGGTTTTGTAGGTTCATGTCCTTCATCGAATACTACATTTATAGTCTCCTCGACTCTAAGGGTGTCGTGGTTATATACTCTATAAGCTCTACTTGTAGTCAAGTATCCTAGAAAGATTCCGGTCGTGGTTTTGGATGTAAATTTCCCTAGGTAATCCTTAGTGTTTAGGATATGTAC
Source organism: Wurfbainia villosa (assembly GCA_025175895.1). Classification (NCBI taxonomy): domain Eukaryota; kingdom Viridiplantae; phylum Streptophyta; class Magnoliopsida; order Zingiberales; family Zingiberaceae; genus Wurfbainia; species Wurfbainia villosa. Next base: position 35,356,378 of record CM045995.1, read on the forward strand.
CTTACACCCAAATACCCTAAAGTACTTGATGTTAGGTATTTTATCGTGATAAATCTCGTACGAGGTCTTAAGGTGCCTCTTTACCATAAGGATCCTATTTTGGACATAGCAAGCCGTGCTAACGGCTTCTGCCCAAAACCTATCGGGTAGGTCGTATTCGTTCAACATGGTCCTAGCGGCTTCTTGTAGAGTTCGGTTTTTCCGCTCCACTAGGCCATTTTGTTGAGGGGTCCTAGGGCAAGAGAATTCATGGTGGTATCCGTTTAGGTTACAGAAGTCGGTGAACCTTTGATTTTCGAATTCACCACCATGATCACTTCTAAGTCTTTTAATCTTAAGGTCTTTTTGATTCTCGATTAATTTGAATAGATTAATTAATTGATCTAGGGTGTCATTTTTATGTTTGATGAATCTAACCGAGTAAAAGAGTAGTAAATCAATTATGACTAAGCAATATTGACTTCTATTGAGAGACTTGGCTCCATGTGAATCGAATGATCCATATGCAGGAGCTCAAGTACACTTGAGGTTCGTTCTTGGTTAGTTAACTTGTGTTGTGTCCTAGGTTGTTTTCCTTGTTGACAAGCATTACAGATTTTATTAACCAAGTTGTTGAGGTTGGGTAAGCCTCTGACTAAGCCACTCGACTCATCTTGTGGGCCGAGTCTTGGGTGTGAGTGACCGAGTCGTCGGTGCCACATGACCATGATTCCTCTTCTTGTGTCATAAGACACTTAGTTGAGGAGTTGGTTAAATTGATCGTATAAATGTTGTTATTTCTAGTTCCTTTAAGAATTGTTTTAGAGGTTTCGTTGGTATTAATTATGCATTCATTTTCTAGAAATATAACCTTATAGTTATTATCACACAATTGGCTTACACTAAGTAAGTTATATTAAATTCTCTACAAGTAATACATTTTTAATAACAAAATTGAGTTAAGCTCGATATCACGATCCGATGATTTTGAGCTTGCCGTTATTCCCAAAGGCTCTACGATCCTTGTCGTTTGAATCGAAGCTTTGTGAATTTGAGTTGATCCCGGTCATATGTCGGGAGCAACCATCAACATCCATTGATCCTACACACAAGGTGGTTGGATTGGATGTTAGATTTTTGTGATATGATTTCCAATTAAATTGATTAAGTAATTTTATGTTGAGATAATTTCCAATTAAATTGATTAAGTGGATTTAGGTTCAAGTAATTTTATGTTGAGATGATTTTCAATTAAATTGATTAAGTGGATTTAGGTTTAAGTAATTTTATGTTAGATTTGGATTTGACCCTAGGCTTGTCAAGTTTACCTTTTCAAGATTATGGCTTCCAGGTCGTGGCGAGGCACAGGGGCCTTCTTTTATCGGATCATCGACCACTTCCTTAGACAAAGCCATTTTCAAGAAAATGATTACTTGACTCACCTACGACTATTTCCTCGTCTAACTAGTTATTTTTGAAAAGAGGCTCCCCGAGGCTCAATCTTTTCGAAGGATTTTAATTGGTTATTTGAAAAGAGGCTCCCCGAGGCTCAATCTTTTCGAAGGATTTTAATTGGTTATTTGCGTGTTCTAAGTGAGTTCGAAAAAAAAAACAAAACAAAACAAAAAAAAATCTAAGCATGCAATTACTAAGTTAAAACACAAACATGTTTTGTACTGGCTCCCCCTAGACCGTTGAATCAGTTCAGTCTATCCACATAGTGGATTTGGTCCTTGGGAACCCAGTACGAGTTGGATCCTAGAGTTGAAATCAAAGTGGTCTTAGGGACCCATGCTTGGACACGTTTTTTATGTCTACTTACGATTGACATATACGACTTATTGGTCGTGTTTGAGCTAAACCCTAGTCCGGCCTTGTTGTACACGGCCCTTTGCGATCCAAGTAGGAGGTCAAGTCCTTTGGATCCCAAAGTAAACCTTTCCAACGTATTCCTAAGATCATCGACTTGACTTTTCAAGAGTGAGTTCTCAACTTCGAGTTTTTCAACCTGAGTTGAGTCCTTCTCTTGAACTCGACTAGTCGAAGAGGTTAGGGAGACCTCGTGTTTGAGGAGTTTAACTTCCTCAACCAGGGTCTCGACCTTGGACTCGGACTTAGCTAACTTCCTAGACAAAAACCTAACCGTATTATGCAAAGTATTAAATAAAGCTCGACTTACTTTAAGGGTATCTTTTGAACCGGATGCGTATCCGTGGCTTGACTTGAAGGTAGCTTCGTAGTCCGAGTCATCCTCAGGTTCTGACTCAAGTTCAGGCTCGGTCTCCATGTCCGACTCAATTGATTTCGCCATGAAGACGTGGTCTTCATCTTCTTCGGATGACGCTTCTTCCCATGTCGCGTTGAGGGCCTTCTTGTGCTTAGGTGCTTGGTGGTTGAGCTTGGGGCACTCGGACTTGATATGTCCAAACCTGTTACACTCATAACACCTAATGTTAGAACTTTTAGACTTACCTTGGTTGGGTCGAGTCGTGGTTCGCTTTCGTCCCTTGGCTATCCTTCGAGCTAGGTTCATTAGTTCGGCAGTCAACTCCGGGTCAACTTCTTCTTCGGACTCGTCTTCCTCCTCGGTTGGTGGTGGCTTGCTTACGATTTTCTTCTTCTTTGAACCTGCAAACAAGGCTATACCCCTCTCGGGTTCCGAGTTGGATTGTTCATGTAATTCGAAATCCGAAAAGAGTTCATCTAACCTAATTTTAGAAAGGTCCTTGGAGACCTTGTAGGCATCGACCATGGATGCCCACAAGGTAGTCCTCGGAAAAGAGTTTAGGACATACCTTATAAGGTCGCGGTTTTTGACCTTTTGCCCGATTGCGTGTAGGTTGTTGACTATGTCTTGGACACGGGCGTGGAGTTGCGTCGCGGACTCGTGTTCCTGCATTTTTAGTGTATACAATTTATTGAACAACAAATCACGTTTGCAAACCTTAGCTTGATCCGATCCTTCGTGTAACTCGATTAGTTTTGTCCAAAGATCCTTTGCGCTTATGAAGGGGCCGACGCGATTTAGCTCCTCCTTGGATAGGCCGCATTGGAGAATTTGTGTTGCCTTGGCGTCGGCTTCGACTTGTCGTTTTGTTGCAACGGTCCATTGATCATAATCCAAGGAGTCACCCACTTCATTAGTCGGAAGTGTGAAACCCGTTTGGATTATGATCCACATCTCGATTTGGGTTTTGAGAAAGCATTCCATCCGACCCTTCCAATAACGGAAGTCATCTCCGTTGTAAAACGGAGGTCGGACGGTGCTAAAACCCTCGAGATGGGCCATTAGAACAAAAAACAAGGAGACTAAAATGAAAACCTAGCAACAACAAAAACACACGAAAGTACCAAGACTTGCGTCTTGGATTAGTAGTGCGGGAAATAAAAAGAAATAAATGAAAAATAGAAAGTTAAGCAAAGAAATAAGAAACTAAATAAAAAGTACTCACAACCTCCGATGTTCCCGAAAGGCTACTAAACGTCGATTTTTTAGGATGAAAACAGCTTGTTACGGGGGTAAACCCCTGTGAGAGGTGTAGATCTCTGCGAGAGCTTCGATTTGGTAGGTAGACCGTGTCGTGGGTCAACTTGTACGAAAAGTTATGCCCGTTTGACCGTCGGCTACTCCAAAAGCGAAAACTTGCAAAACAAAATCAAACGAAGAGTACCAAGACTTCGTCTTGGATTAGTAGTGCGGGGAGAAAAATTTAAACGAACGAAAAACAAATCTGAAAAAAAAAATGTTAGATTGGTGGTTTCACCAAATCTAAGCGCCCGACTCGATACCAATTGTAGGATCAGTGGCGCTAGAGGGGGGGGTGAATAGCGCAAAACCTTTTTCTTCTTTTACGAGTTCGTATCAAAACAAATAAGTGCAGCGGAAAGATAAATGAAACAAAAAGAGACAAGTTTATTTTTTTACTTGGTTCGTAGCCTTCGGCTACTACTCCAAGGCCCTAACGGTCCTAGACCGTGTACGGAGGGCAATTCACTAAAACACTCCTCCTCGTTGGAGGTAGGAGTTTGACGATTACAAAAAAACTTTCGAAGCAAAATGATAGAGACACACCCTCTCTTCTATTAAAAGTAAAATGCAACGATAGAAAACTCTCAAGTAAAATAATTGCAATATTGAAAACAAGGATTATACCAACAACTAAAAAGAAAGAACTTAAGCTAGGGTTGTTGGCAGCACTTCGTTGTCGTAGAGTTGTCGGAGAGTCGCAGCGTTGTGGAAGCTTTTGAGCACTTAGAAATTCATGAAAAACCCTAGGTTTGGCCCTCCTTTTATAGCCTTTAAGCCCCTCAACGAATGGGTCTTCAACCAATCACAAATGGGCACAAAACTCCTTGAAAAATGGTGATAAAGCTTGACTCCTCGAGGCTGATTTTTGACCACCGGTTGAACTGATTTCTTGGCCGGTTGAACTGATGGCTCAGCAGTTGAACTGATTTTTGGCCGGTTGAACTGATGGCTTAGCAGTTGAACTGATTTTTGGCCGGTTGAACTGATTTTTAGACTTTTCGACAATAATAAAGAGTTACCTCAAAATATAAGTGGATTCGACGGCCACTTGCGGTCCGATCTCAACATAGACCTTCCATGGGAAGTCTTGGGTCGGATCGTCGCCTAAGATCATCCCCGTAAAGAGGATTCGACCTCACTTACGCTCGCACACACGAGCTTACCTCGATACTTATGTGTCGCTTTTGCTTCCGGCCTTCCACTCGATTCCTTCGGCTCCCTCCGAAGTAACTCGAGTGTCGCCCGACCACCGCGGCTTCCTCCGGGTGTCGCTAGCCTTCAGCTCCAGCATTGAGACTTTTCTGCACACTTGATTTAGCTCGTGAGATAACAATATATGCTTAACTTTGTATCGTTTGCTATAATCAAAACTTAGGTTCGACTTAGGTGCCTACTGCACCAACACATTTATGGATTAAAGCAAGCTTCGAGATATTGGAACATTCGCTTTGATGAGGTAATCCAGTCATATGGATTTATTCAAAGACCGGATGAGTCTTGTGTATACAAGAGATGTGACGGAAACGTATTGGTATTTCTTGAACTATACGTGGATGACATTTTATTCATTGGTAACAATGTCAAAGTGTTATCAGACGTAAGGGTATGGTTGTCCAAACAATTTGATATGAAGGACTTGGGAGAAGTGGGACACATCCTTGGGATTAAGGTTATAAGGGATCGCAAGAAAAATGATGTTGTGCTTATCTCAAGCTTCATACATAGACACTATTCTAGCTCGTTTTAGCATGCAGAACTCCAAGAAAGGTTTTCTACCTTTTCGGCATGGAGTACCTTTATCTAAAGAGATGTGTCCTAGAACGTCAATGGAGATAAAGGAGATAAAGGCGGTTCCATATGCTTCGGCGGTAGGAAGCCTTATGTATGCTATGTTATGTACAAGGCTAGATATCTGCTTTGTCATGGGCATGGTTAACAGATATCAGAGTAATCTAGGACAGGAACATTGGACTGCGGTAAAGCATTTATTGAAATACCTAAGAAGGACTAGGGATTATATGCTGGTATACCAGACATATTAATTACTCCCTATGGGTTACACAGATTCTGACTTCCAATCATATAGGGATAACAGTAAGTATACCTCGGGTTATGTGTTAACTTTGGGAGGTAGAGCCTTTTTATGGAGGAGTGTCAAGCAGAAATGCATGGCGGACTCCACCATGGAAGCTGAGTGTGTGACAGCCTTTGAGGCAGCTAAAGAAGCTTATGACTCAGGAACTTCTTGATGGACTTGGATGTGATTTCTAGTTTGCCCAGAACTATAACAATTTATTGTGATAACAGTGGTGTAGTTGCAAACTCGAAGGAACCACGAGCCCATAAGGCAAGTAAACACATAGAACGCAAGTACCACATGATACGAGAGATCGTAAAGTGAGGAGAAGTTGTTGTCGCCACAATTGCATCAGAGAATAACCTACAGATCCTTTCACTAAGGCCCTTCCAACGAGAACTTTTGATAGGCATGTGGAGTGAATGGGAATCAGATGTATGGCAGTTTGATGGTAGCATAGTCTTTTAGTATAAGTGAAAGATTGTTGGGATGTATACTAAAAGCCTAGCTTTTGCATGAACATCTTCATTTTAAAATAAGAATTACATGATCATTGTTTGTATTTTATATTTATGCATATTGTCTGATACTTTACAATGTAGATAATATGGTGTGTGGTGACACATAGAAGATCATGTTATCAGTTCCTTGTAGAGTATAAGTAGAGGCTAACAACCAAGATGGTTTTGGATAGACCATTGGCATGGTTGTAATGTAATTTGGTATTGATTTATCTTGACCATAGAATTACACTAGTACACTTTGTGTGTATTGAGCATGACCGATTTAGAGGTGATTCAATTTATACTGATAATATAATTGAATCAAACCTCAGATATTATGGTGTACATGCTCTTAATCCCGATATAATAACGGGCACATATACTTAGTATTTATTTCTTTGATTTACCAATGGGCGAGATTTATGTGTTAAGTTGATAGGCCTGGTAAGTTGGGAAATAATATTATTTATATGGTGTGTCATTGATTATAGGAGGAAACCGTGTCCTATACACTAGGATGATGATGTCCCCTTGAGGAGCTCATAAAGATCATCATGTAAATCCTGCAGGTGGACTAGGTCCAACATGATGATAAGGATGAGTGGTACTACTCATGGAGTTAGATATTGATTAATTAAATTGTAAATAATTTGATTAATTAATGTACATTCGATATCTTAAACACGGAGAGATTTTTTGTACAAATAATATGTGGAGCCCATATTTAAATTATGGGGGTTGGTGAGGTAGATCAATGATGATCCTCTAGAATCGCTTTTTGCATTGCGGAAACCCCGAAGTCGGTCACGGATCCACGCAAACATAAACAAAACTACATATACATGTTTAAAATCCTTAGATCTACTCTATATCTACATGTTAAGAGTTTTACCCTTGATGCGACGCCCTTCTCTTATCCCGCGCATCCAAACGGTTTGCCGGAGCTCGAGAGTGTCAAGTGTACACTCCGCTATTGGTATCCACATAAGCAATAGTTTGAGAAAAGCAACCTAGAGTGTGCTAGCACCCCTTATAGGCTCACGACATGATGAGGAAGAGAGAGCTTGAGGGAAGAGAGGAGGAAGAAGATAAAGTTACACAACTTAACTTCACACTTTCATAACCCACTAAAAGGGGGTTACATGCATGCATGTAACTCCAAGAGCCAATGGCTCTTGGTCTCCCTCATGAGGTGGCACCCCATGATGAGTCCATGATGATGTGGAACATCATCATTGGCCGGACCCCATGCCAAGTCACCATGACATGACAATTGGTCAAGTCAAAATTGACGATTCATCTTCCCTCTCAAGTCAAGTCAAACTTAACCTCTTATCTCCCATGGTTGATCAAATCCAACCATTTATTTCAAGTCAATTTGATTTAATGAATCTCTATTCTTTATTTTAAATTGACTCAATGAATCAAATCTAAATTAGACTCATTCAACACATGAATCAAATTGAGTCTAACTCAATTAGTCTAATTTGGATTACCCTTAATCCAATTTGGTTCATCCCATGAACCTAATCCTCATGGTTCATCATATGAACCTAATCTCCATCTAATTGCCCTTTGTGTCTGACCCTATAGGTCCTTGTAACTTTGGCAATGCTCCTAAACCGATTTAGGAACATAAGAAATAAGCGGTATCTAGCAACACATCATTGGTACTCAAGTTACAAGAATGTTGAGATCCAACATCACCTTTGTGACTACTAATTGTGACTCTCACAATATGTGACAATGTCCCTCTATCCTTGACATTTAGATTGACCAATTGAGGCATAGACCATGTCATCCTCGGTACAATCTATATCTTGAACTCTAAGTAGACTCACTCTAAACAAATGAGTTCAATATCTCATCTTGACTCATTTGGGCATGGTCATGTACTTCATGGTCTCACTCTATCAAGAATAACGATGTCACTCCCATCATATAGGAGGGATAGATCCCATCTACATCACTCACATCCCTCCACATAATTTGTTACATACCCAGTAATCACCTTTATAGTCCACCATTTACGGGTGATGTTTGATAAAGCCAAAGTATGCAACTCCTTATGTAGGTAACCATGGTGACTTCAGGTCCAAGGACTAATAGTCATACTAATAGTCACATGAAAAAATATATGACACTCATATAACGATCCATGATACTTTCTCATTGCGGGTCATTCAGTATACATTCTCCAATGCATACCCATGTGTCAACTTGATATCACATATCGATGACTTGTGAGATCAAGTCATCGAGTTGACCTACTTGATAGTCTATTTGCATTAACATTGTCCCTGAATGTTAATACTTGACTAGAAATGATTAAGAGTAGTGCTCTCTATATCATCTCATTATCGATTAAACCAATTGATTGATATAGATAAGAACCTTCTACTCAAGGACGTTCTTATACTTAGTTATTTAGTACCAATACAAGTAAATATAATAACCATGCCTTTATAAATAGGAATATGATACAACAAAGTCCATACAACAATCATCACATGAATGAATCTAGGGCTTTCACTAATAATCTCCCACTAGCACTAGTGCCAATCACTATAGTATCTAGTAACCAATGACCTAGTGTGACTATCATGCTTTTTCTGTGGCAAAGCCTTGGTCAAGGGATCTATGATGTTAGCCTCTGTGGGTACTCTGCAAATCTTCTTATCTCCTCTATTGATAATCTCTCGAATGAGATGGAAGTGTCGTAGTATGTGTTTGGTCCGCTGGTGTGAGCGAGGTTCCTTTGCCTGCGCAATCGCTCCATTGTTGTCACAATTGAGCTCATTAGGATCTGCTATGCTAGGAACCACCCCAAGCTCAGTAATGAACTTGTGGATCCAAATTGCCTCCTTTGCTGCCTCTTATGCAGTGATTTACTTGGCCTCAGGTGTAGAATCAGCAACTGTGTCCTGTTTCGAACTCTTCCAGCTCACAACACCACTATTCAAGCAAAACACGAACCCTGACTGTGATCTATAATCATCCTGATCAGTTTAGAATCTGGCATCGCTGTAACCCTTTACAGCAAGCTCCTCATCGCCTCCAAATATCAAGAAATATTCTTTAGTCCTTCTCAAGTACTTAAGAATATTCTTGACTACTATCCAATGATGCTCACCTGGATTTGACTGGTATTTGCTCATCATGCTCAAAGTATACGAGACATCAGGACGAGTATATAGCATGGTGTATATGATAGATCCTATGGCCGATGCATAAGGGATCTTATCCATACGGTCTCTCTTCTCTCTAGAAGAGGGACTTTGAGTCTTCGAAAGACTCACACCATGTGACATCAGCAGAAGTCCTTCTTGGAATTATGCATGGCAAACCGTAGTAATACCGTGTCAATATATGTACTCTGATTTAGGCCAAGCAATCTCTTAGATGTATCTCTATAGATCTTGATGCCTAGAATACAAGCTGCTTCACCTAAGTCCTTCATTGAGAAGCACGTCCCCAGCCAAGTCTTCACAGTCTTTAGCGAAGGGATGTCATTCCCAATGAGTAGTATGTCATCCACATACAATACAAGGAAGACAATTGTATTTCCATTAACCCTCTTGTAGACACAGGGTTCATCTTCATTCTTGATGAAACCAAACTATTTGATCGCATCATCAAATCGAAGATTCCAGCTCCGAGAAGCTTGCTTTAGCCCATAAATGGACCTTTTGCAGCTTGCATACTTTCCCAGTATGTTGTGGATCTATAAAACCCTCGGGCTATATCATGTACACATCCTCGAGCAAGTTTCCATTCAGAAATGTGGTTTTGGCATCCATCTGCTAGATCTCATAATCATGGTATGCTGCAATAGCAAGCATGATCCGAATGGACTTAAACATCGCCACTGGAGAAAAGGTTTCATCATAGTCAATATGATGAATTTGCTTAAAACCTTTAGCCACCAATCGACCCTTATAGGTATGTGTAAGTCCATCCATGTCAGTCTTTCTCTTAAATACCCACTTACACCCAATGGGTTTGACGCCTTCAGGTGGATCAACCAAAGTCCATACTTGGTTGGTGTACATGGATTTCATCTCGGATCTCATGGCCTCTAGCAATTTCTCAGAATTTGGGCTCATCACAGCTTCCTGATAGGAGGAAAGCTCATTCTCAATGAGCATAACGTCATCATGGTAAGACAAGAGAAATGAGTACCCTATCAGACCTGCGAAGAGGTAGGTCTACTTGAATAGGTGGTTGTTCCACAACTCTTTGTGCAACAATCTCATCACCCACAACACTTTGTGGTTCCTGTTCAACCTCCATCAAGGCCACAGTGTTATGGTCCCTATCTTGAATTTCTTCAAGATCGAACATACTCCCACTAGTTTTTCTAGAAACAAAATCCCTTTCTAGAAATACCCCAGTCTTTGCCACAAACACTTTGTGATGACTGGGAATATAGAAGTAATATCCCTTCATTTCATTGGGATATCCAACAAAATAGAACTTATTAGATTTGCGTCCCAGTTTGTCTGAGACTTGAAGTCGAACGTAAGCCTCACAACCCCAAATCCTCATGGAGGACATCTTGAGATTTCTCCCTGTCCATATTTTATATGGTGTCTTTATCACAACCTTGGATGGTACACGGTTAAGTGTGAAGGCTGTTGTGTCTAGATCATATCCCCAAAAGGATATAGGAAGATTTGTGTGACTCATCATAGATCGTACCATATCTAATAGGGTACGATTTCTCCTTTCGGATACACCATTCCATTGTGGTGTTCCAGAAGAAGTGAGTTGGGATAGAATCTCACACTCAGCTAGATTAACGAAACTCATGGCTAAGGTATTCACTACCTCGATCTGATCGAAGTATCTTAATACTCTTGCCAAGCTGGTTTTATACTTCATTCTTGAATTCTTTGAACTTTTCAAAGGATTCTGATTTATGTGTCATCAGATACTCATAACCATATCTACTGAAGTCATCAATAAATGTAATAAAGTACCTATAACCACCTCTAGCAGCAACATTGAAAGGGCCACATATATCACTATGTATAAGTCCTAACAAGTCTGTTGCTCTCTCGCTGTGTCCACTAAAGGAAGTCTTGGTCATCTTGCCTAGAAGGCAAGACTCGCATGTCTCATATTATTCAAAATCAAATGAGTCCAGCAGCCCATCCTTATGGAGTTGGGATAAGCGACTCTTATTTATGTGACCTAAGCGACAATGCCAGAGATAGGTTTGGTTCAACTCATTTGACTTGAACCTTTTTGGTACTTATGTTATAGATGGGGCTCTCTAAGTTTATAATGTAGAGTCCGTTCATTAGATGTCACGCCCGCCCTTTTTTTTTTTTGGACCAGAAGTTCGGAGGGGCGACGCATGACGCGACCGTACATACATACATTACTTACAGCGGAAGACTTTATACATATTTCGTACTTCTTACAGCGGAAGACTTTAGACATTTTTTTTTTCTTTTGAAACATAAACATGCATTGACATATATATATACTTCTTCTTCTTAACATAGAGCATGCATCATAACATATATAGATACTTCTTCTTACTTCTTCTTTACTTCTTCTTATTAACATAGAGCGTGCATCATAACATATATAGATACATAGTGCTTAGTTCAAGTTCTTAAACATCATCATCATAAGGAGACATAAGTAAGGACATCCATAGACATCATCATCATAGGTAAACATATATATATAGACCTAATGGATCTTCTCCACCATGCCACTACCACACACATTTGGCCCCTCCTGCTGCTCCCTTTAGTTTATCCATCCCTTACCCTTATCTGCAGTACGAGGGAAAGATAAACTATAAGCACATAGGCTTAGTAAGATCCTGTCCTACTCACAAAAACCATACATCGACATTAATCATGGCATGTAACATTCATAACATATAAGCAATATAACATGTAACATACATGGCGTAATCAACTAAACATGTAGCATAAGTAATGTGAGTGAACATAACATGTATCATCCATAACATGGCAGCATAACATGTATCATCTATAACATAGCAGCATATCATGTAAATATATGACTTAATCAAACATAACATATAACATACGTAACATAGCAAATCAACATAACATACAACATATATGTATGACATATCAAACATAACATACATCATATGTAACATAGTGACATAAATATGGCATATCAAACATAACATACATCATATGTAACATAGTGGCATAAACATGGCATATCAAACATAACATATATCATATGTAACATAGTGGCATAAACATGGCATATCAAACATAACATACTTCATATGTAACATATCAACATAGCATGTGAACATAACAATCTAATCATGTAACATATGCAGGATGCTTTTGAAAACATATATTATAGGTACGTCAACATAAATCTCAACATATTTGGGTCCGGCATTGTACCACTTCTTCATTATCATAGCGTGCATCCCTAAATAGGCCCGAGGTAGCAAGTCTCGAACTTACTAGGTTACTAGGCCCGATCTTAGTCCGTCGACCTAGGGCAATCGTCATAGCGTAGAAGCCCATCCTAGGCCCGAGTCTTACTCCATCGACCTAGGGCATCTTGAAGCTCATCCCGTACTAGGCCCGAGTCTTATTCCATCGACCTAGGGGCAATCATACATAGAGGCTCATCCTAGGCCCGAGTCTTATTCCATCGACCTAGGGCATCTTAGGAGCCCATCCCTTCTTGGACCTTGTTAAGGTCTTGGTACAAGCCATGCAGAAGGTAAAATACTTATATGCTTATTTTATAACATAGCTTATTTCATTTTGCAACATAGCATACTTCATTTCATAACATATCATGCTTCACTTCATGAACATATCATCTTTCATTTCATAAACATACCATACTTCATTTCATAACATATCATACTTCATTTCATCATTATATCATATTCATTTCGTGAACATATCATTTTGTTTCATTTCATAATCTTATCGTATTCCATTTCATAACATATCTTAAATATCACATACACATAGGGCATGGCATAAGGCATGGCATCAAGAGTAAGTAAACACTAACCTAAGGCATGTTATCTTCATCTAGCATCATTTAATATCACAAGTCAACAGGAATTCACCCAAACATAAAACACATGCTAACCTAATTCATTTAACATAACAACAACTTCATATGCATATGAAACATGAATTAAACTTCATTTAATCACCCAAAAATACATGATGGCCGAATGGTCCATAGGGGTTTCTAGGGTTATCTTTTAACCTAATTCATTTAACATAACAACAACTTCATTTGCATATAGAACATGAATTAAACTTCATTTAATCACCCAAAAATACATGATGGCCGAATGGTCCATAGGATTTCTAGGGTTATCTTTTAACCTAATTCATTTAACATAACAACAACTTCATTTGCATATAGAACATGAATTAAACTTCATTTAATCACCCAAAAATACATGATGGCCGAATGGTCCATAGGGTTTCTAGGGTTATCTTTTAACCTAATTCATTTAACATAACAACAACTTCATTTGCATATAGAACATGAATTAAACTTCATTTAATCACCCAAAAATACATGATGGCCGAATGGTCCATAGGGGTTTCTAGGGTTATCTTTTAACCTAATTCATTTAACATAACAACAACTTCATTTACATATAGAACATGAATTAAACTTCATTTAATCACCCCAAAAATACATGATGGCCGAATGGTCCATAGGGGTTTCTAGGGTTATCTTTTAACCTAATTCATTTAACATACTAACAACATCATATGCATACAAACATGGAATAAAACTTCATTGGAGCATCCATACATGGAAGTGGCCGAATGGTCCTTGTAGGTTTTTAGGGCTAGTCCTTTACCCTAATTCAATTAACATACTAACAACATCATAAGCATACAAAACATGGAATAAAACTTCTTTGGAGCATCCATACAAGGGGGTGGCCGAATAGTCCGTAGAGGTTTCTAGGATTAACCTTTAACCTAATTCACCCTACACCTTAACTTCATCATGTGCATGTAAGAATAAGGTATAGAACATTAATAAAACACCAAAAATTCATGTTGGCCGAATGGTTTATGGAGGCTTTTAGGGTTAACTTTCAACCTAATCCATTTTACATCCTAACATCATCATATAGTTACAAAACATAACATAGAACTTCATTGAAACATCCAAAACATAGCTTGGCCGAATGGATCATGGAGACTTTTAGGGTTAACTTTTAACCTAATCCATTTTACATCTTAACATCATCATATACTTACAAAACATAGCATAGAGCTTCATTGAAACCTTAAAAAACATGGCTTGGCCGAATGGATCATGGAGACTTTTAGGGTTAACTTTTAACCTAATCCATTTTACATCTTAACATCATCATATACTTACAAAACATAGTATAGAGCTTCTTTGAAACCTTAAAAACTTGGCTTGGCCGAATGGATCTTGGAGGTTTCTACACAAAACAATCAACCGGTAGCTACTCGTATGCAGGTGAGGGATACTTACATCCTTCGCATTTCTTTTTGGTTGGAAAAATAACCTAAAGGAAGCAACCTATCCTTGCTTCTTGCTTGGATGGGATTTCGGCCAAGAAAGGAGAGGGAGCTCTAGAATTCGGTGAGGAAGAAGAAGAGAAGAGGAGAAATGAAGTTTGGATAACTCATGCCCCCTCATTTCCCCTATTTATTCACTTGAAGAGTCCCTTGATCTCCCTTACACATAACCATAATTTCCCCTATTCCTCTAATGATATAATCCTATTGGGCTTCTGGTTAGTGGGTGCATCTATAGGGCTTGGCTATCTCTAGAGGTTTGGGGTTCAATTCTTAGGCCTTGCATCCCTTTTTGGCTTATTTTCTTTTATTTTTGAAAAAGCCCACATAAAGCCCGTTATAATCATACAAAAATTCTTATAAGATTTCTAGAGCTTGGGATGAAAAGGGAGGAAGGGAAGATGGGGAATTCGGCCAAGTATGAGGAAGAAGGAGAATGAAGAAGGAAAGTGGGGTTTTACTTCCTCTCTTCTCTTAATTCTCCTCTTTAATACCTAGGGAATGAACACTCTTCATCCTTCCCATCTATATTCTTTGTATATTCTTTATATATCTTATCCATGAATCATCCTATGGTCTTGTACATTCTTTATATATCTTATCCATAAATTATCCTAGGGTCTAGTGGTGTCAAGGCTACCTCCCTATTAGGAGGTTCAGGGTTCGAATCCTACCTATAACAATTATTTTATTTTATTTTATTTTAAACCTTTTATGGCTTTAAAACCTATATAATTACTTTGCATAGTTTAGAATTTTGCGGGCGTTACATTAGAGGTGCACTATAATAGAACATATTATTTAAATAAACTGAACAACATTTATTCTTTATTATAAATGAAAAGACTTTCTTGTCCAAACAAGAAACCAAAATTATGTTCTTAGTCAAAGAAGGCACATAATAACATTCATCTAGTTCTAGTACAAGCCCAGAGGGTAGAGATAGAATATAAGTTCCTACAACAATAGCAACAACCCCTTGCTCCATTGGCTAATCGTAGGTCAACCTCGTCCTTCGTCAATGCCCTGCTATTTCTTAGCGCCTGCACATTGGTACAAATGTGAGATTCGCATCCGGTATCTAATACCCATGAAGAAGAAATAGATAGATTGACTTCTATAACATTTATACCTGAAGTAGAAGTCTTACTTCTTTTCTTCTTAAGATCTTCTAGGTATGCTTTGCAGTTATGCTTCCAGTGTCCAGCTTCCTTGTAGTGGAAGCAAGTCCCTTCCTTGGCCACCCCTCCTTTCGGTTTCAGTGCCTTGCCATTGCCCTTGACTTGGTACTTTCTCTTACCTTTAGGCTTGCCCTTGCCTTTCTTCTTTTTCACCATCAAAATGGAGTCAGATTTTTCCTTCTTAAGGTTGAGCTCGTAGTTCTCAACATGCCGAGCATCTCAGGCAGTGGCTTATCAATTTCATTCATGTTGTAATTCATGACAAATTGATTGTAGTTTTGTGGCACGGATTGAAAGATCAAGTCAGTGGCCAGCTCTTGGCCAAGTGGGATTCCCAACCTCTGTAGGTTCTCTATGTACCCAATCATCTTGAGTACATATGGACCTATGGGAGTCCCATCTTGCATCTTGGACTGAAATAGTGCCTTAGAGATTTCATATCTCTCGTGCCTTGCTTGTCCTTGATACAGTTGACGAAGATGTTCAACCATATCATAAGCATTCATGAACTCATATTACTTCTTAAGCTCATAGTTCATGGTCGCGAGCATGAGGCATGAAACATTTAATGCATCATCTTGATGCTTCTTGTAAGTATCTTTGTCAGCTCGCGAGGCAGTGGCAGGAGGTGCCTCCGGAATGGGCTGCTCCAAGACGTACCATTTTCTTTCTTGGGTGAGAACTATTCTCAGATTCCTATACCAGTCCATTAAATTTGTTCCATTGAGCTTGTCCTTCTCAAGGACAGAACGCAGGGAGAGAGTGTTCGTGTTTGTCGACATGGGAATCTACAACTTGCACAATGCAGAAAATTAATATCATATTCCATTTATCATTTAATTAGACCTTTAATCAAATGATGCTCCTACTAAATTATAGGACTTTTGTAGAATCGAGTCATGTATGTGGTCAAACCACATTACTAGATTCATGCAAATTAGTTATAATTCTCGCGGGACAAGATCCACATCATACTACGCCTTGAGTTAGCTTTAGCTAAATCGCCCAAGACTTAGTATGATCAATAGGTAACACATTACTGATTACATCTCTATGCAACTCTTGTTTATAGGATCAAGATCCAAATTTACAAAAGGCCTTGAGTTAGCTTTGGCTAAATCGCCCAAGAATTAGTGTAAATGTAACCTTATCCTACCTTTCCAACGATTGGAATATGCCTTTAGTTTTACTCGATTCAATTGAGTTAACTAGTTTTACTCAATCTAATTGAGCTTATTCTCACCCAAGCTGTGATAGGTAGAACCAATTGTCCCTCCTCAACCTACCAAGATAATATGCATTGCTCTGCTTTAGCAGATTCAACAACAACAAATGATCGAGCTAATGATGGGTATCAAAACTTAGTAGGCATTTTTGAGTTGATTCGATTAAGATCTAATCTAATCATGAATGTGTATCATATGCGCATCAATGCCTTTATTACCCTACACTAGCATGCATCACATACATACAAGCAATATACTAGCATGTATCATATACATACAAGCAAAATATCCATGCATGCATCATATACATACAAGCAAAATTTACTAGCATGCATCACATACATACAAGCAAAACAAATATATATATATATATATATATATAAATTGTGATGAGGTTATGGCCCTACTACGATCTTCTCAAGCCAATGAGAAGATCGGAAGGTCAACCTAGGGTTAGCGGCTTCTCCAAGCGCCTCCTT
The DNA here is from genome assembly GCA_025175895.1 of Wurfbainia villosa. Classification (NCBI taxonomy): domain Eukaryota; kingdom Viridiplantae; phylum Streptophyta; class Magnoliopsida; order Zingiberales; family Zingiberaceae; genus Wurfbainia; species Wurfbainia villosa. The sequence goes on from CM045995.1 coordinate 35,373,916, forward strand.
TGATCGCCATGTGTCGTCGGCACCCTCCTCGTAACTCCGTCTACTAGTGGTCCTTCCACCGCTCCATTTTTTTACATTACAAACATGAAACTCGAGTTACATTCGAGTCTAAAACTATTTACAACTAGAATTTTAAAAGAAGAGGCACGAAATACAGGTCGCATAACCTATACAACATGCACAACCACAAAAACGACGCACAAGCCGTATTATGAATTACAACACATTTATCCAATCACATTGGTGTTCTTGGGTCATGACAATTACAGAATTATACATAATTCTAAATTATGTATTTTACAGAAATTTCTATAATTTTTCCTATTTTGTTTTTCAATTTTATGAGTCACATCCTGTAACGGTCCCGCTAAGCGATTTTCGGGCGCGATCACGGGACAATGCCCCTTTTGGGGTTAGGGGCAGTGCCCCTACTCATAAAATGAACTTTGTGAGTGTCCCATCTTGATCTTACATCTACTTAAGTCGCTGTCCCAAAAACCTAAAGCGAGAATTCACCGTTCCGGAGAGTTTTTCTCGATGGTTGAAGGCTACAAGTGTCCCAACAATTGTTGCTTCTACTCTTCGAGAAAAATACCCAAAAAAATCTATAAAAATAGGAAATTTATAGAAACTTACAAATCTGTAATTTTTATATCTAATAAAAAAACTAAAAAATTAAACACATACATGCTTCGCACCTGGCTCTGATACCACTGTTGGACTATCCGAGCCACAAAAATCACTTTTTGCGTTGCAAAAACCCTGGAAGTCGGCCACGGATCTGTGCGAAGATAAACAAAACTACATGTACATGTTTAAAAACATTAGATCTACTCTAGATCTACATGTTAAGAGTTTTACCCTTGATGCGACGCCCTTCTCTTATCCTGCTCGTCCAAACGGCTTGCCGAAACTCGAGAGTGTCAAGTGTGCACTCCTCTATTGGTATTCACACAAGCAATAGGTGGAGAAAAGAAACCTAGAGTGTGCTAGCACCCCTTAGAGGCTCACAGCAAGATGAGGAAGAGAGAGCTTGATGGAAGAGAGGAGGAAGAAGATAAAGTTACACAACTTAACTTCACACTTTCATAACCCACTATAAGGGGGTTACATGCATGCATGTAACTCCAAGAGCTAATGCCTCTTTGTCTCCCTCATGAGGTGGCACCCCATGATGAGTCCATGATGATGTGGAATATCATCATTGGCCGGACCCCATGCCAAGTCACCATGAAATGGCAATTGGTCAAGTCAAAATTGACGATTCATCTTCCCTCTCAAGTCAATTCAAACTTGACCTCTTATCTCCCATGGTTGATCAAATCCAACCATTTGATTCAAGTCAATTTGATTTAATGAATCTCTATTCATTATTTTAAATTGACTCAATGAATCAAATCTAAATTAGACTCATTCAACAATTGAATCAAATTGAGTCTAACTCAATTAGTCTAATTTGGATTACCCTTAATCAAATTTGGTTCATCCCATGAACCTAATCCTCATAGTTCATCATATGAACCTAATCCCCATATAATTTCCCTTTGTGTGTGACCCTATAGGTTCTTGTAACATTGGCAATGCTCCTAAACAGATTTAGGAACATAAACAATGAGCGGTATCTAGCAACACATCATTGCTACCCAAGTTACAAGAATGTTGAGATCCAACATCACCTTTGTGACTACTAATAGTGACTCTCACAATATGTGACAATGTCCCTCTATCCTTGTCATTTAGATTGACCAATTGAGGCATAGACCGTATCATCCTTGGTACAATCTATATCTTGAACTCCAAGTAGACTCACTCTAATAAAATGAGCTCAATATCTCATATTGACTTATTTGAGCATGGCCATGCACTTCGTGGTCCCACTTTATCAAGAATAACGATGTTACTCCCGTCATATAGGAGGGATAGATCTCATCTACATCACTCACATCCCTCCGCATAATTTGTTACATACCCAGTAATCGCCTTTATAGTCTACCCATTTACGGGTGACGTTTGACGAAGCCAAAGTATGTAACTCCTTATGTAGGGAACCATGGTGACTTCAGGTCCAACGACTAATAGTCACATGAGAAAGTATATGACACTCATATAATGATCCATGTTACTTTCTCATGGCGGGTCATTCAGTATACATTATCCAATGCATACCCATGTGTCAACTTGATATCACAAATCCATGACTTGTGAGATCAAGTCATCGAGTTGACCTACATGCTAGTCTCTTTGCATTAACATTGTCCCTGAATGTTAATACTTGACTAGGAATGATTAAGAGTAGTGTTCTCTATATCATCTCATTATCGATTCAACCAATCGATTGATATAGATAAGAACTTTCTACTCAAGGACGTTATTATACTAAGTTATTTGGCACAAATACAAGTAAATATAATAACTATGCCTTTAGAAATAGGAATATGATACAACAAAGTCCATACAACAATCATCACATGATTGGCTCAAGGGCTTTCACTAACAACACATCGCTCTTCTCATTGGCTTGAGGAGATCGTAGATTCGGGCCATAACCATGTCACGTTTAAAGTTATATGTTGATATATATTATGCTTATATGTGATGCTTGTGATTCTTGTGATGCTTGTGTATGTGATGCATGTGATGCTAGTATATGTGATGCATGTGATGCTTGTATATGTGAAGCATGCATAGTTAGTTGTCACACAATTGGGTCACTTACTATATGCCTACCAAAGTTTAATACTTACTATTACCTTTTTCAATCGTAGCGCGTTTGCCAAAGCAAAGTGACTAAATTTACCTCGGTAAAGTACCACAAGACAATCGTGATGTCTGCCTATTAAAACTTGTGTTTGACTTAACTAAGCTCTCTCTATTAGATTGATGAACTTAGAGGCATAGCTCATACCAGACATCTATCTACATTATACAAGTCTTGGGAGATTAGCCAAAGCTAACTCAAGATGAGTGGTAATTTAGAAAGATATCTCTGCCGATGGGCACAATGAACAAATAATGTTGTTTATGTAGTTATACAAGAGTTACATTAGATGCAATTAGTACAAGTTACCTACCTAACTTATACGAATCTTGGGCAATTAGCCAAAGCTAACTCAAGATGCAGTATAATATGGATCTTGTCCCACTTTGTGACCAGTGGGAGAATCATTTAGTTAAAAGGACTAATTAAATGATTGAAATATGATACATTTCTTCATTTCTATATTGTAGATCACCATGTCATCAAATACATCGACAAATGTTGCCTCAAGGAAACCCCAATCCACCGTATCAAAAGCCTTCTTAAGATCAACCTTGATCATGCACTGAGGAGAGATCCTTTTCCTTGCATACTTCCGGGGCAACTCTTAAGCTAGGTTGATGTTCCCGCCAATACTACGCCCCAGAACAAATGCAACTTGTGCCGGGTCCAAAAGTGAGCCCAATACCTTTGCTAGCTGACCCGCTAATATCTTGGCAATGACCTTGTAGAATATCGAGTAGCAAGAGATCGGCCTGTAGTCAGATATTTCGACAGCATGATCGGTTTTCGACACTAAGACTATCAATGTGTGGTTCCACTCTTTGAGCAGTCTTCTAGTCCGAAAAATTCCTAAACAGCAGCAACAAAATCATGTTGAACCGTCTCCCATGTATAATGATAAAATATGGAATTGTACCCATCCGGTCTTGGAGCTTTATCACGTCCGATGTCAAACACCACGTCTTTAATCTCCTTGGCTACAACCGGCAGAATCAATCCTGCAGATTGTGCACAGATCAGCCTAGAGCCTATCAAGGCCTCCACGTTTAGCAGCTAGCATGCTTCCGGCTTGCCCAATAGATCACTATAGTATGCCACAAATTCTGCCACTAACTCATCAAGACTCGAGGTTTGTTCCCCGGACCTCTTGCTTACAGAAATGATAGTGTTACGCTTGTTGTTGCGCTTAACCAGATCATGGAAAAACTTGGTACAACGGTCACTGCCTTTGATGTAGGCTGATTTAGCTCATTGCTGATAGAAACTCTTCTCCGCATCCGCAAAAAGCATGGCCTTCCGACATAGAGCAGCATAGGCAGCCCCTCCAAGCTCTCCATCAACATCTCTGTCTGTCCCACCCAGCAGCCCTTGCTGCATTGCCTCCAGCTCCAATTTGGCTTGTCTTTCCTTCTCCGATATATGCTGGAAGTGCATCCGATCGAGGTTACAAAGTTGCCTCTTAAGATGCCTTAACTTCGCCTTTAGAATAAACTGTGCATGCCCCTCCACCAGGTCCGTCCAAGCCGTCTCAACCAGCCCTTTGTAATCGTCATGCAGGATCCACATATTATAGAATTTGAAAGGCCTTTTGCCACCCGTTTCATGATCCATAATACTAACAATGCCACACGAATGGTCGAATAAACAACCGGGGGTCATAAACTCCACCACAACATCAAAATCCTACATAAGCCATTGTGAATTGACCAGAATTCTATCAAGTTTGATCGAGACCATACAATTAGTCCAAGTATGTCGACACCCAATTGAGCGCAAATCAACCATCCCATATGAGTACATTAACTGCTGGAAATCCCGCATCTCATAGTTCATGACTGGCAACCCATTTGCCCGATCCCCCGTCGATAAGAAAGAGTTAAAATCGCCCATGATAACCCAAGGCTCCACCATAATCTCCCCAAGCCAATGTAGCTCACTCCATAAAGGATGACGAGCCACCACCGAATGCAAGCCATATACAAAAGTAACCATGATCCTTCTCTTTGTGACGCTACACGTTACACAGCATTGCTCATGTTGCTCATCCATTTCCAGAATCTCCAAAGAAGTCCGCTGCAAATACCATAATACCAATATACGACCACGATTAGAAAACCCGAAATTGTGAGCCATACTCATATCGCTAAAATATTGTTGTCGGATGTCGCTTAACCGATCCTCCATCAGCTTGGTTTCCAGTAGCCCTATCACCTTTACTCAGATCCGCTTTGCTCCTAAGGAGTCTTGAACCCCGGTGTTTTAGAGGCTTGTGAAAGCCTCTAATGTTCCAGGCTGTGATCTTCATGATGCACACGTATGGGCTGCTCTAACCTAATGATTATCCCCTTTGCGCTGCACTACCTGTGTCCATGCTTCCTCATCCAAATGCTCCACTGTGACAGCCTGCACCCCATGACTACTGCTGCCCCCCCCCCCCCCCAAATTCTACTCAACCGTGTCCGTTGAGGCAAGCATTTGGCTGGTTGCAATGCTGTTCTGCTCAACCACACCGCTTGCACACTACTCGCCCAGCCTACTGCTCCCTACTACCCGTTGTTTCCCATGCACCACTGCCAAAGGAGGCTGCACCACACCATCTCTCGCTCTTTGCACACCCACATTCCCTGTTACCTGCACACCATCCACTTTGCATATCCAACTCCTGCATAGCACCAACCTCAGACCCCAGGCCTTTTGCATTCTGCGATCTAGCTCTTTGCCTTGAACGTGTACGATAGTGGTGCCTCAAGTGCGACCTCCCCTCCCATGCTGGTGTGGGGCCTGGCGCATTGGCAGCCACCTCACCTTGCACAGTTGGGTTTGGGGCAGCATGTTGTTGTTCGGCTTGTGTTTCCGCAGACACCACTTCATTTGCTTTCTACGGAGCAATGGTTGTCGGTGTAGTAATCGGCTTGCACTTCTCCTTCGCATGTCCCAACCATCGACAAATAGCATAGAAATCAGGGATCACCTCATAAGTGACACGAACTTCCACCTTGGCCCTCGTTGGCAATTCCACCGGCACCCTCCTTACCCTCGGCGCTTGAACATTCACCTCCACAAGTATGCGAGGAAAAGATATTCGTTCTCGCATTCTAGTTAGCTTATCGGTATAGAGTGGCCTCCCTATCTCGGATCCGATTCAACTGAGCACCCTATGAGTCCAACAATTCAGTGGGAGTCCATGAAGTTGTACCCAAGCCGACACATGTCTCCCATCCTCCGCTAAAAGAAAACACCGTGGCATATTCTTCAGAAAGAGCGGCGTGCCAAATATAAAATAGGGTCCACCAGTCAGTACTTTCTCACGATCCTCTTCACCATCAAACTTGAACACCACCCAACCACTTTCGTGCAAATGAAACTGCATGGTACGCCCCATCGCTTAATCGATAATTCCACCCTTTGCCGGCCTTGATGCTTGCCCATGAAGCATCCAACCAAGCATGACCCAAGCACTGTCTCCACTGCATCGATGTCTCCGTATCCAATCTGAATTGTCATCCCCGTGCGCTCAAATTGATCCAACTTCATCGACGTTGTTTCTTTCTGGTTATCTCTGGCGGTCTCACCCGGTGCGATGTCACTGCCTGTTGCACATTCTGAGCTGCGCCACTGCCCTGCTCATCCGCCACCTCAGCTGCCACTTCATCGACCTCCTTAGCCGCCAGCTAGACGTCAACCTCCAACTCTACCTTCACCACTACAACCTCTGCCACGCTGTTATGCCCTTCCACCTCAGCCACTACAGTCGTAGGCCTTTTGCCTTTGTCAACTCCTTTCCCAGCTGTCCCTGCCCTACTCTGACCACCTGCAGCTTCCAAAGCCTGTTTGGTCCCTATTGATTGGACACCTTGAGTGTTTTGTGTTTGAGTCTATTTGCCCTTTCCCATTTCGTGCAAAATGCTACCTGCGCACACCAACGCTTGGTTTGCAGCCTTCCAATTAAGGCAAGAGAAGACCTTGAGCCTTGCGCCAAAAGTTGCACGCAAGGAGCTGTACGAGGGTCTACTGCCCACCTATCGATTTGTCCTGTAGCGCTCCTTCTTCCTCTAGCGACCTTCCACCTACCAGTTTGTCTCAACCCTTTTATTTATAGAGAACATGTTTCTTGACCATCAAGAAACCCTCTCTCAACGGTTATTGGTTCACAACCAAAACCGGTTAACCCTCTCCATTAATTTAAGTTAAAATAAACCAAACCGCGTTGGTCTATTTTAAGTTAAAATAAACTAAACGAATTTTGGTTCATTCGTTTAAAATAATCCAAACCCCTTTGGTTTATTTTCCACCATTGGATTAGAACCAAACCGATTTGGTTCATCCATCTTGTCTTAAAAAGATTCAGCCCTTTCATGCTTCCAATGCGACTTAAACAATTTCATGTTCGCTCCTTGTTTGGTCCAACCAAACCATGTCTCCCTCGATCTGAGAATCCCATTCTTAAGCTTGTTTTAAACCCTTCGGATAACACTCGTACTGCATGTGACCAAATAGGTTCCCAGTTTATGTTGGTTGTCTATAATAAATCATTAATTATAACATGATCATAAGTGGCACCTAGTAGTACATCATGATCCCCAATTAATCGGAAAATCAATGGTTGATCCTAGAACAACTTCTTATATCTTTCAACAACTACAATGAGTCATGCTCCATTCCCTTCACTCATCTTATACCCACTTAGTTCAGGACATGGACTATTTTATTAGTCCCTACTAGGCTGACTACATCTCACCTAGCTCATGTATCATTTTCTCATCCTACGGATTATAGTTAGTGCATATGTATCCAAGAGTATCATACTCTACACATGTAATGCTTTGGCAAAAGACTTTAGTAACTTGACGAGTGGCCACAAGGTATACATCTCCTCGCAAGGAGTGGTGAATCCTCTATAGGCTATTCAAACACCTTCAGCCACTTTGACTTATACCTAATCATCTCGGGTCCACATCTCCTCGGAGATGCTTGCTTAAGATGTCAAAGCATAAGTCTCCATGACCAAGATGACTTGAATACCGCAAGTCGAAGGAACATCGCACTTAAGCTACAGTATAGACTTCATTGACATATCTATATATATAGAGAACATATGAAGTCTTACAGCTGGTCACTCCAATGAACTAGTTACCATAACTAGCATCCACGGTTAACTTCGGACATCCCAATGCCTCCAGCCTGTGAGAAATAGCTGTTTGGATAAACCAAAGAATATAACTCATGCTAGTTTCAACAGAATTGATGGTGTCCGAATGCATCAATTCATCGACTAGGGATAATTCTAATACATCACAATTACACATGTAGAGATACTCACTAGTTGTGATCCAATCACAACTTCTCTCATATTATGAATTGTATTGCGGACATTCAGTAAATGAGTTTAAGATCTAATCAAATATATGAAAACATATCCACTCAAATAGTGAATCTTCATTTATCAAATAAATGATACAACTATAAGGCGGTTGCCTTAGGACACCTTTCATATATAACTAACAAACTCCCACTTGGCCTAATGTCAATCGCTACAGTATCCAATACCATAATCTCTAACATGACCCTCAAACTTACTTTGAGATAAGGCCTTAGTTAAAGGGTCTGCTAAGTTCCTTTTATTGGGAATCTTTTCGATTTGTATTTCCTTCTTACTAATGATCTCTTTGATCATATGATAGCGGCAAAGCATATGTTTGTATCGTTGATGAGACCTTGGCTCTTTTACCTGTGCAATCGCTCCATTGTTGTCGCAGTACATCGGTATTGCTTCAATAATGGTTGAAACCACACCAAGTTCAGAGATGAACTTCTTGATCCAAACCGCTTCCTTTGCTGCTTCCGAAGCTGCAATTATTCTGCCTCAGTAGTTGAATCCGCTACAGTGTCTTGCTTGGAACTTTTCTAACTTATTGCGCCTCCATATACCCGCGTATTACCAAATCACCTTCTCCATATATTAGAAACACATCCTTAGTTCTTCGCAAGTACTTAAGGATTATCTTAACAACCGCCCAATGATTCATTCCTGGATCAGACTGGTATCTACTCGTGACACTCAGAGCATATGATACTGTTGGCATCGTGCTATTCCTCAGAATGCTCATCGGGTCCCATGTCACCGGATTAAAATTTTCACTAATGAAAACTAATCCGGATGGGATGAGTTTCCTAAGCACAACTAATTCGCCATCGTTCCAACGACTCGAGCAATCGCTTGAACAAACTAGTTGTTCAAGCAACCAAACTCTTCTAGTCGATTAGCTGCGGAAGAGACGACGGACGGATCGCCAGTTTTTGTGTTTCTTATTCGGGGTCCATGATTATACAAATACATGAAAATGTAAACTAGTATAATCAACATATACTAACATAAAGAACATAAGCTAGCATATCAATAAGAACATTCAAAGAACAATAATAAAAGTTGTAAAACTTTTATACCTCTTGATCTTTTATCGTATGTCCTAACCTCCTTGTAGACTTCGTGTGGGCGATGATCCTCCACAAGTTGAAGCTTCCTAGGTCTTCTTCAATCCAAAGAAAGAAGAACTCTCCTTCCCTTCTTGCTTGAGTCAACCACCAATCCACAAAGGATTGGTGCCGCCAGCCCCAAGAATAGAGAGAACTAAATGGAAACCACCAAGGAACCAAACTAGGGACAAACCCTAGCTTCTAGTGCCGCCGGCCAATAGGGAGAGAAGAGGATAAAAGGAACATGTTGGGCGCCGGCCAAGGTATAGGGAAAAGAGAAGTAGCCGGCAACACCCTAGGAAGAAGAAGAGCACTTCCCCTATAGTTGCCGCCCAACCAAGCTTTCAAACCCTAGCCGCCCAACCTTTCTTCCTTTGGATTTCTTGCCGCCCAACCATGGTGGAGAGAAGAGATCTAGGAGCTAGCCACCTTCAAGGAAGAAGAAGAGATCTTCCACAAGTTGCCGCCCACCCTTCTTTCCTAACCTTGGCCGCCCATCCAAAGGAGCCAAACCCTAATTAGGGTTTCCTCCTTAGGGTTTCTTGCCGCCCAAGCAAGACTTGGCAAAACCCTAATCTCCTTAGCATCCATCATCCAACCAAAAAACTTAGTTGCCGCCCAACCCAATCTCCCATATATATATAGTTAGGTTTAGGCCTTGGTTTAATCTCCACCGTCGGTTCTAGGGTTTTAATCTCAACCGTCGAATCTAGAGATTTAATCTCAACCGTCGATTCTAGGGATTTAATCCCAACCGTCGGATCTAGAGATTTAATCTCAACCGTCGGTTCTAGGGTTTTAATCCCAACCGTCGGATCTAGAGATTTAATCTCCACCGTCGGTTCTAGGGATTTAATCCCAACCGTCGGATCTAGAGATTTGTTTTCCATCAATTGATCTAGACTTCATGAGGTTTATATTAGGATACGATAGGGACCATGAGGAGGAGTTGGATCTTGGCCACCCGATGGATCGGAACCACACAAACTTGATCCATCAATGATATTCCATTCCACTAGAGGATCATCATTGAATTACCTCACCAACCCCCATAAATTAATATGGGCTCCATATATTATTTGTACATCCATCTCCCCGTGTTTAAGATATCGAATGTCCGACAATTAATTGATTTACTGACCATCAATTAATTAACATCTAACTCCTCGAGTAGTACCACTCAACCTTATCATCATGTTGACTAAGTCAACCTGCAGGGTTTACATGATGAACCTTATGAGCTCCTCAAGGGGACATCATCAACCTAATACATAGGACACAGATTCCTCCTATAATCAACGATACACCATGTAAATAATATCATTTCCCAACTTACCGGGCATATTGATTTAATCCATAGAAATCTCACCCTCTGGTAAATCAAAGAAATAAATACTAAGTACATGTGTCCGTTATTATATCGGAATTAAGAGCATGTACAACATAATATCCGAGGTCTGATTCAATTATGTAGTCAGCAACAAATTGAATCACCTCTATGTCGGTCCTGCTCAATACACCTAAGTGTACTAGTGTAACTTTATGTTCAAGACAAAACAATACCAAGCTACACTACAACCATGCCAATGGTTTGTCCAAAACCATCTTGGTTGTGAGCCTCTACTTATATTCTACAAGGAACTGATAACATGATCTTCTGTGCCACACCAAGCACCATGTTATCTACAATGTAAAATATTAGACAATTTTGCATAATCATAAAAATATGCAAACAATGATCATGTGATTCTTATTTCAAAATAAAGATGTTCATACAAAAGAGCTAGACTTTCAGTATACATCCCAATAATCTCCCACTTATACTAAAAGACTATGCTGTCAACACACTGCCATACATCTGATTCCCCTTCCCTCCACATGCCTATCAAAGCTCTCGCTAGAAGGGCCTTAGTGAAAAGGGTCTACCAGGTCATCCTCTGATGCAATCTAGGCGACAGCAACTTCTACCTCCTTTACGATTTCTCGTATCAAGTGGTACTTGCACTCTTTGTGTTTACTAGCCTTATGGGCTCGTGGTTCCTTCGAGTTTGCAACTGCACCATTATTATCACAATAAATTGTGATATTTCTGGGCAAACCAGGAATCACATCCAAGTCCATCAGAAAGTTCCTGAGCAACACAGCTTCTTTGGCCGCCTTTTAGCCTGGCACATACTCAGCTTCCATGGTGGAGTCCGCCATGCATTTCTGCTAGACACTCCTCCATACAATGGCTCCACCTCCCTAAGTAAACACAAAACCTGAGGTAGACTTATTGTTATCCCTATATGATTGGAAATCGCAATCCATACAACCCACAGGGAGTAATTGGTCTGCCCGGTAAACTTGCATATAATCCCTAGTCCTTCTCAGGCACTACAATATATGCTTTTACCGCAGTCCAATGTCCCTGTCCTGGATTACTCTGATATCTGCTAACCATGCCCATGGCAAAGCAGATATCTTGTCTCGTACATAGCATACATGAGGCTTCCTACTGCCGAAGCATAAGGGACCGCCTTCAGCTCCTTTATCACCTCAGATGATCTAGGACACATCTCCTTAGTGTTGGGATATTCCAAGCCGCAAAAACCGCTTTTTTGCGTTGCGGAAACCTCGGAAGCCCCCGGCCACGGATCCGTGCGAAGTATAAAAATTATAATTACATGTATGTGCTTACAGAAATCCTAGATCTACCTTAGATCTAAGAGGTTAGAACGTTACCCTCGTAGCGACGCCCTTCGCTTATCCCGCTCGTCCAAAAGTTCGCCGGAACTCGAGAGTGTCAAGTGCACACTCCTCTATGGTATCCACACAAGCAATAGGTGGAGAGAAATGCCTTAGAGTGTGCTAGCACTCCCTTAGGAATTTCGGCCAAAGAGAGGGATGGGAGAGGGAGAGCTTGAGAGGAAAGGTTCCAAGGTTGAAGATGAAGTAATAGTGTAACTCACCAAATGAATTTCATCTCCCATAACCCCTAAGTGGCCGGCCACTTCATGGAGGGGGGTTACATGCATGCATGTAACTCTCATGACCCTTGGTCTCCCTCATGAGGTGGCACCAATTGACAAAGTCAATGATGATGTGGAGCATCATCATTGGCCGGCCATGCCTAGTCATCATCATGACATGGCATTTGGTCAAGTCAAACTTGACCTTTCATCTTCCCTCTCAAGTCAAGTCAAACTTGACCTCTAATCTCCCATGGTTGATCAAATCTAACCACTTGACTCAAGTCAATTTAATATAATGAATCTCTATTCATTAATTTAAATTGATTTGATGAATCAAATCTCAATTAGACTGATTCAACACTTGAATCAACTTGAGTCTAACTCAATTAGTCTAATTTGGATTACTCTTAATCCAATTTGGTTCATCCCATGAACCTAATCCTCATGGTTCATCATATGAACCTAATCTCCATCTAATTGCTCTTATGTTTGTGACCCTATAGGTTCTTGTAACGTTGGCAATGTCCCTAAACCGATTTAGAAACATAAGCAATGAGCGGTATCTAGCAACACATCATTGCTACCCAAGTTACAAGAATGTTGAGCTCCAACATCACCTTTGTGACTACTAATTGTGACTCTCACAATATGTGACAATGTCCCTCTATCCTTGACATCTAGATTGACCAATCGAGGCATAGACCGTGTCATCCTCGGTACAATCTAAATCTTGAACTCCAAGTAGACTCACTCTAATCAAATGAGCTCAATATCTCATATTGACTCATTTGGGCATGGCCATGCACTTCGTGGTCTCACTCTATCAAGAATATCGATGTCACCCCCGTCATATAGGAGGGATAAATCCCATCTACATCACTCACAATCCTCCGCATAATTCGTTACATACCCAGTAATCGCCTTTATAGTCCACCCATTTACGGGTGACGTTTGATGAAGCCAAAGTATGCAATTCATTATGTAGGGAACCATGGTGACTTCAGGTCTAAGGACTAATAGTCATACTAATAGTCACATGAGAAAGTATATGACACTCATATAACGATCCATGATACTTTCTCATGGCGGGTCATTCAGTATACATTCTCCAATGCATACCCATGTGTCAACTTGATATCTCATATCCATGACTTGTGAGATCAAGTCATCTTGTTGACCTACATGCTAGTCTCTATGCATTAACATTGTCCCTGAATGTTAATACTCGACTAGGAATGATTAAGAGTAGTGTTCTCTATATCATCTCATTATCGATTCAACCAATCGATTGATATAGATAAGAACCTACTACTCAAAGACATTATTATATTTAGTTATTTGGTACCAATACAAGTAAATATAATAACCATGCCTTTATAAATAGGAATATGATACAATAAAGTCCATACAACAATCATCATATGATTGGCTCTAGGGCTTTCACTAACAATCTCCCACTAGCACTAGTGCCAATCACCGTAGTATCAAATACCCAATGACCTAGTGTGACCATCATGCTTTTTTACGTGCCAAAGCCTTGGTCGAGGATCTGCGATGTTAGCCTCTGTGGGTACTCTGCAAATCTTCACATCTCCTCGATCGACAATCTCACGAATGAGATGGAAGCACCGATATATTCGGCCTCTATTGTAGAATCAATAACTGTGTCCTGCTTGGAACTCTTCCAGCTCACAGTGCTACCTATTCAAGCAAAACCACAAACCACATTGCGATCTATAATCATCACAGTGGTTTGGAAGTAACATCATTGTAACCCTTCTGACTAGCTCCTCATCGCCTCAAATATCAAGAAATATTCTTTAGTCCTTCTCAAGTACTTAAGAATATTCTTGGCTACTATCGATGGCGCTCACTTGGATCATTAGTATCTACTCATCATGCTCAAAGCATCGAGACATCGGGATGAGTACACAACATGGCGTGCATGATAGATCCTATAGCGGATCGTAAGGGATCTTATCCATGCGGTCTCTCTCCTCTCTAGAAGAGGACTTTGAGTCTTGAAGACTCACACCATGTGACATCGTGAAGTCCTTTCTTGGAATTCTGCATGGAAAGAGTAATACGTGTCGATGTATGTACTCGGCTTAGGCCAAGCAATCTCTTAGATCTATCTCTATAGATCTTGATGCCTAGAATACTGTTGCTTCACCTAAGTCCTTTCTTGAGAAGCACGTCCCGACCAAGTCTTCACAGGTATGGCGAAGGATGTCATTCCCAATGAGTAGTATGTCATCCACATACAATACAAGGAACACAAGCTGTGTTCCCATTAACCCTCTTGTAGACCACGGGGTTCATCTTCATTCTTGATGAAACCAAACTGTTTGATCGCATCATCGAATCGAAGATTCCAACTCAGAAGCTTGCTTTAGCCCATAAATGGACCTTTGCGGCTTGCATACCTTCGATATCTTTGTGGATCTACAAAACCCTCGGGTTGTGTCATGTACACATCCTCGAGTAAGTTTCCATTCGAAGCGGTTTTGACATCCATCTGCGGATCTCATAATCGTGGTATCTTTGCAATAGCAAGCAAGATCCGAATGTACTTAAACATCGCCACTGGAGAAAAGGTTTTATCATAGTCAATACCATGAATTTGCTTGAAACCTTTAGCCACCAATCGGCCTTTATAGGTATGCGTAAGTCCATCCATGTCAGTCTTTCTCCTAAAGACCCACTTACACCCAATGGGTTTGACCCCTTCAGGTGGATCAACCAAAGTCCATACTTGGTTAGTGTACATGGATTCCATCTCGGATCTCATGGCGTCTAGCCATTTCTCAGAATCTGGGCTCATCACAGCTTCCTGATAGGAGGTAGGCTCATTCTCAATGAGCATAACGTCATCATGGTCAGACTAGAGAAATGAGTATCTCTCAGGCTGACGACGTACCCTATCAGACCTACGAAGAGGTAGGTCTACTTAAATAGGTGGTTGTTCCACAACTCTTTGTGCAACAACCTCATCACCCACAACACTTTGTGGTTCCTATTCAACCTCCATCAAGGCCTCAGTGCTATGGTCCTTATCTTGAATTTCTTCAAGATCGAAGGTACTCCCACTAGTTTTTCTAGAAACAAAATCCCTTTCTAGAAAAACTCAGTCTTTGCCATAAACACTTTGTCTTGTGTAGAATGTAGAAGTAATATCCCTTTGTATCCTTGGGATATCCAACAAAATAGCACCTATCGGATTTGGGTCCCGGTTTATGCGAGACTTGGCGTCGAGCGTAAGCCTCACAACCCCAAATCCTCATAAAGACATCTTGGGATTTTTCCTGTCCATATCGTATATGGTGTCTTTACCACTGACCTTGGATGGTACGGTTAAGGGTAAAGGCTGCTGTGTCGAGCATATCCCCAAAGGATATAGGAAGATCTATGTGAATCATCATAGATCGTACCATATCGATAAGTACGATTCCTCCTTTCGGATACACCATTCCCTTTGTGGTGTTCGGGAGGAGTGAGTTGGGATAGAATTCCCACACTCGGCTAGATAGTCACGAAACTCATGACTAAGGTATTCACCACCTCAATCTGATCGAAGTATATTAATACTCTTGACAAGCTGGTTTTGTACTTCATTCTTGAATTCTTTGAACTTTTCAAAGGATTCTGATTTATGGGTCATAAGATACACATAACCATATCTCAAGTCATCGATAAATGTAATGAAGTACACTGTAACCACCTCTAGCAAAGAACATTGAAAGGACCACATACATCACTATGTATAAGTCCTAACAAATCTGTTGCTCTTTTCGCTATGTCCACTAAAGGAGTCTTGGTCATCTTACCTAAAGGCAAGACTGCATGTCTCATATGATTCAAAATCAAATGAGTCTAGCGACCCATCCTTATGGAGTGAGATAAGCGACTCTCATTTATGTGACCTAAGCGACAATGCCAAAGATAAGTTTGGTTCAACTAATTTGACTTGAACCTCTTGGTACTTATGTTATAGATAGGGCTCTCTAAGTCTAGAAAGTAGAGTCCGTTCATTAGAGGTGCACTACAATAGAACATATCATTTAAATAAACTGAACAACATTTGTTCTTTATTATAAATGAAAATCCTTTCTTGTCCAAACAAGAAAGCTGAAATGATGTTCTTGGTTAAGGCGAGCATAACAACATTCATCTAATTCTAATACAAGCCCGGAGGCAGAGATAGATCATAAGTTCCCTACAAACCCTTGCTCCATTGCCTACTCGTAGGTCCACCTCGCCCTTTGTCAATGCCTCTATTTCTCGGCTGCACATTGACAAATGTGAGATGCACATCCGGTATCTAATACCCATGATGAAGAAATAGATAGATTGACTTCTATAACATTTATACAGTAGAAGTCTCACTTCTCTTCTTCTTAAGATCTTCGGTATGCCTTGCGATTCGCTTCCGGTGTCTGCTTCCTTGCGGAAAAGCAAGCCCCTTCTTTGGCTACCCCTCCTTTGGGTTTAAGTTCTTTGCCTTTGCCCTTGGCTTGGGACTTTCCCTTACCTTTAGGCTTGCCCTTGCCTTTCTTCTTCTGCACCATCAAAATGATGTCAGATTTACCCTTCTTAAGGTTAAGCTCTGCAGTTCTCAACATGCTGAGCATCTCAGGCAATGGCTTATCAATTTCATTCTTGTTATAATTCATGACAAATTGATTGAAGGCTTGTGGCAAAGATTGCAAGATTAGGTCAGTGGCTAGCTCTTGGCCAAGTGGGAATCCCAACCTTTGTAGGTTTTCTACATACCCAATCATCTTGAGTACATATGTACCTCGAGTCCCTTCTTGCATTTTGGACCCAAATAATGCCTTAGAGACTTCATATCTCTCATGCCTAGCTTGTCCTTGATATAGTTGGAAGATGTCCAACCATATCATAAGCATTCATGAACTCGTGTTGCTTACAGCTCGTAGTTCATGGTCGCGAGCATTAGACATGACACATCTAATGCATCATCTTGATGCTTCTTGTAAGCATCTTTGTCAGCTCGCGAGGCACTGGCAGGAGGTGCCTCCGGAATGGGCTGCTCCAGGACATACAACTTCCTTTCTTTGGTGAGAACAATTCTCAGGTTCTTGTACCAGTCCAAGAAATTTGCTCCATTGAGCTTGTCCTTCTCAAGGACGGATCGCGAGAGAGAGTGTTCGTGTTTGTGTTTACATAGTTATCTACAACATACAATGCAGAGAATTAATATCATATTCCTTTTATCATTTAATTAGGCCTTTAATCAAATGATGCTCCCACTGAATTATAGGAATTTTGTAGAATCGAGTTATGGATGTGGTCAAACCACTTTTACTAGATTCATACAAACTAGCTATAATTCTTGCGGGACAAGATCCACATCATACTAAGCCTTGAGTTAGCTTTGGCTAAATCGCCCAAGACTTAAATCGATCGGTGGGTAACACATTACCGATTACATCTCTATGCAACTCTTGTTTATAGGATTAAGACCCACATTTACAAAAGACCTTGAGTTAGCTTTGGCTAAATCGCCCAAGATTTAGTGTAAATGCGATCTTAACCTATCTTTCCAACGATTGGAATATGCCTATAGTTATACTCGATCCAATTGAGTTAACTAGTTTTTCTCAATCTAATTGAGCTTACTCTAACCCGAGTCGTGATAGGCGGGACCAAGATTGTCCCTCCGCACCCTACCAAGATAATATGCGTTGCTCTGCTTTGGCAGATTCAACAACAACAAATGATCGAGGTAGTGATGGGTATCAAGGCTCGGTAGGAATTTTCGAGTTGATTCGATTATGATCTAATCTAATCGTAATGTGTATCTTATACGCATTTAGGCCTTTATTATCCTATATTAGCATGCATCATATACATACATTAATTATTCTAGCATGCATCATATACATACAAGAAAATTAACCTAGCATGCATCACATACATACAAGCAAAATCAATTAAATATACATATATATATATCAACATATATATATATATCATTAAATGTGATATAGTCATTGCCCTACTACGATCTTCTCGAGCCAATGAGAACATCGGACGGTCAACCTAAGGCTAGCGGCTTCTCCAAGAGATTCCTTTGACCGCCATGTGTCCTCGTCACCCTTCTCGTAATCTCGTCTTCGAGTGGACTTTCCACCGCTCCATTTTGTACATTACAAATATGAAACTCGAGTTACATTCGAGTCTAAAAACTAATTACAACTAGAATTTCAAAATAAGATGTACGACGCGCAGGTCGCATACACTATACAACACGCACAACCACAAAACGGCACGCAGGCCATATTATGAATTACAACACACTTATTCAATCAAATTGGGGTCATTGGCCCATGACAATCACAGAATTATACATAATTCTAAATTATGTATTTTTTACAGAAATTTCTATAATTTTTCCTAATTTATTTCGAATTTATGAGTCAACTCTCCGTAACGGTCCCGCTAAGCGGTTTCCGGGCGCGATCGCGGGACATGGCCCCTTTCATAGATAGGGGCAGCGCCCCTACTCGCAAAATAAACTTCGCGAGTGTCCCTACAATGATCTTACAGAGACTTAAGTCGCTGTCCCAAAAACCTAAAGCGAGAACTCGCCGATTCGGAGAGTTTTTCTCGACGGTTGAAGCCTACGAGTGTCCCAACACTCGTTGCTTCGACTCTACGAGAAAAATACCCAAAAATTCTATAAAATAAGAAAATTTACAGAAACATATAAATCTGTAATTTTTATATCTAATATAAAAACTACAAAAACGAAACACATACATGCTTCGCACGTGGCTCTGATACCACTGTTGGGATATTCCGAGCCGCAAAAACCGCTTTTTTGCGTTGCGGAAACCTCGGAAGCCCCCAGCCACGGATCCGTGCGAAGTATAAAAATTATAATTACATGTATGTGCTTACAGAAATCCTAGATCTACCTTAGATCTAAGAGGTTAGAATGTTACCCTCGTAGCGACACCCTTCGCTTATCCCGCTCGTCCAAAAGTTCGCCGGAACTCGAGAGTGTCAAGTGCACACTCCTCTATGGTATCCACACAAGCAATAGGTGGAGAGAAATGCCTTAGAGTGTGCTAGCACTCCCTTAGGAATTTCGGCCAAAGAGAGGGATGGGAGAGGGAGAGCTTGAGAGGAAAGGTTCCAAGGTTGAAGATGAAGTAATAGTGTAACTCACCAAATGAATTTCATCTCCCATAACCCCTAAGTGGCCGGCCACTTCATGGAGGGGGGGTTACATGCATGCATGTAACTCCCATGACCCTTGGTCTCCCTCATGAGGTGGCACCAATTGACAAAGTCAATGATGATGTGGAGCATCATCATTGGCCGGCCATGCCTAGTCATCATCATGACATGAATTTTGGTCAAGTCAAACTTGACCTTTCATCTTCCCTCTCAAGTCAAGTCAAACTTGACCTCTAATCTCCCATGGTTGATCAAATCTAACCACTTGACTCAAGTCAATTTAATATAATGAATCTCTATTCATTAATTTAAATTGATTTGATGAATCAAATCTCAATTAGACTCATTCAACACTTGAATCAACTTGAGTCTAACTCAATTAGTCTAATTTGGATTACTCTTAATCCAATTTGGTTCATCCCATGAACCTAATCCTCATGGTTCATCATATGAACCTAATCTCCATCTAATTGCTCTTATGTGTGTGACCCTATAGGTTCTTGTAACGTTGGCAATGTCCCTAAACCGATTTAGGAACATAAGCAATGAGCGGTATCTAGCAACACATCATTGCTACCCAAGTTACAAGAATGTTGAGCTCCAACATCACCTTTGTGACTACTAATTGTGACTCTCACAATATGTGACAATGTCCCTCTATCCTTGACATCTAGATTGACCAATCGAGGCATAGACCGTGTCATCCTCGGTACAATCTAAATCTTGAACTCCAAGTAGACTCACTCTAATCAAATGAGCTCAATATCTCATATTTACTCATTTGGGCATGGCCATGCACTTCGTGGTCTCACTCTATCAAGAATATCGATGTCACCCCCGTCATATAGGAGGGATAGATTCCATCTACATCACTCACATCCCTCTGCATAATTCGTTACATACCCAGTAATCGCCTTTATAGTCCACCCATTTACGGGTGACATTTGACGAAGCCAAAGTATGCAATTCATTATGTAGGGAACCATGGTGACTTCAGGTCTAAGGACTAATAGTCATACTAATAGTCACATGAGAAAGTATATGACACTCATATAACGATCCATGATACTTTCTCATGGCGGGTCATTCAGTATACATTCTCCAATGCATACCCATGTGTCAACTTGATATCTCATATCCATGACTTGTGAGATCAAGTCATCTTGTTGACCTACATGCTAGTCTCTATGCATTAACATTGTCCCTGAATGTTA
This sequence comes from Wurfbainia villosa, assembly GCA_025175895.1. Classification (NCBI taxonomy): domain Eukaryota; kingdom Viridiplantae; phylum Streptophyta; class Magnoliopsida; order Zingiberales; family Zingiberaceae; genus Wurfbainia; species Wurfbainia villosa. The sequence continues at coordinate 35,394,528 of CM045995.1, forward strand.
ATACTCGACTAGGAATGATTAAGAGTAGTGTTCTCTATATCATCTCATTATCGATTCAACCAATCGATTGATATAGATAAGAACCTACTACTCAAGGACATTATTATATTTAGTTATTTGGCACCAATACAAGTAAATATAATAACCATGCCTTTATAAATAAAAATATGATACAATAAAGTCCATACAACAATCATCATATGATTGGCTCTAGGGCTTTCACTAACACTTAGATAAAGGAACTCCAAACCTGAAAGGTAGAAAACCCTTCTTGGAGTTCTGCATGCCAAAACGATCCAAAATCATGTCTATGTATGAAGCTTGGGATAAGCACAACAACCTTGATCCCAAGGTTGTGACCCACTTCTCCCAAGTCCTTCAAAACTGTTTGGACAACCATACCCCTACGTCTGATAACACTCTGATATTGTTGCAAACTACCAAAATATTATCTACGTATAGTACAAGAAATACCACTACGTTTCCGTCACATCTCTTGTATACACAAGACTCATCCGAACTTTGAATAAATCCATAAGTCTGGATTTACCTCATCAAAGCGGATGTTCCAAGACCTCAAAGCTTGCTTCAGTCCATAAACGGACCGATTAAGCTTACATACAATACGCTCTTTGCCCTTAGTAATGAATCCCTCTGGTTGCTTCATATAGATGTTTTCTTCAAGACTTCCATTAAGGAAAGTTGTCTTGACATTCATCTGCCACACCTCATAATCCATATGAGCTGCTATGCATAAGAGCTCTCATACCTGAATTGAATCCATAGATTCAATCTCAGTATTCATTGCACTTTGCCAAGATGCCGTATTTATATCTTGGATTGTCTCGTCGTATGTCTAGGGATCAGGTTCATGTTTGCTAGGGACCAAATCAGAAGATTCACCCAAAAACATGAATCTAAGAGGTTGTCTAACAACCCTCCCACTACGACGAGGTATCATCTGTGTATCCTTTGTGACACGCGGTGCAGTGACATGTGGTATATCCTCTTGTACCGGTGGTACTAAAGAAGTGACTTCCCTTTTTAACTCTTCCAAAACAATTTTACTCTTGGGCTTGTGGCTTTATCACATAGTCTTCCTCTAGAAATCTGGTGTTCGTGTTAGCGATCACCCTCTGATCTCTAGGACTATAAAACAAGTCAGAATAACTCATCATCGATCTAACCATCTCCATAAGAGTCCTATTCCTTCGCTCTGCTACACCGTTCTACTGGGGTGTGCTAGGTGCAGTCAATTGGGATTGAATCCCAACCTCTGATAAGTAGTTCTTAAACTCTCCCAAGAGGTTGTCACCACCACGATCAGATCGTAGTGTCATCCATATCATGAATAATCGTCTAAAAAAGAGATGAAATATTCAAGATTACCTCTTTCCTAGATAGTCATAGGACCTCACAAATCAGAATGAACCATTTCTAATACATCTTTGGCTCTATACCCCTTGGCCTTAAAAAGGCCTCTTGGTCATCTTACCCTCCAAGCAAGATTCGTAGGTTGAGAGATCCTCCACCACTAATGAACCCAAAGGTCCATCAACTATCAACCTTTGAATTCTGCTTAGGTTAATGTGACCAAGCCAAAGATAGGTTTAGTTCATCTTCGAAGGTTCTTTTCTCTTATTGGAATTAGAAGATGAGTTATTAACTTCAATTTACATCGTGGGAGGTTTTGGTTCAAATTTCCTTTCAATGTACCTAAAGAGATATTTTCCCTATTCCTTTTTATAACAAGTCTGTCATTAAAAATAATAGAATATCCATCCATAATAATTTAGAATCTGAAACTAAATTCTTTCTAAATAAAGATACACAAAGGGAATTTTCCAGAACCAAAGTTTTATTATTCTCAAGAGATAAATAAAACTTCTCCCACTGCAATAGCCGCCACCATCATGACATTGCCCAAGTAAATGGTAATCTCCCCTTTAGCTAGTCATCGGGTTTCCTGGAACCCCTTTGTTCTGTTTTGGATTGGGACAGTCCTTCTTCCAATGTCCATCCTGCTTGCAAGTGAAGTACTTGCCGTTCGGCTTCTTCACTCTTCCCTGAGATCCTCCCACCATCTTTGCTCCACTTTGTTTCTTCTTCTTCTTGCCTTTCGGCTTAGAAGTAGAAACCCTTTTTGAGCAACGATGGCTTGAGGACACTATTTGAAGAGCGCATACTTGTACTCCTTAGCAGATAAGATAATATCTAGAATCTTTTACAATCAACATTATTTAGGTACAGTAAGTTTATTTCCTTTAGTATCACAGTAAGTGGACTGAAAGTCAATTTTGAAAATCCTAAGAATCACATAGATCATTACTTTTGATTTCAAAAAATTATTGATTCCTCAAACAATAAGATTTCGAAATCAACCAACACCTCAAAACACCGAGAATATCTCATGCCACGATAGTGTGGACGTATACGAATTCTACATTTGTAAGAGGAGGTTTTACCCATTAATTTTATTATCTTGTCAACCTTACTTTTTTACAAATAAAATTAATAGTTGGTTCCTCTTTGGCCCTACAAATAAAAGCAGTGACTCCGATGGGGAGGATACTTTTTATTTGCATCTAAGTGTGCACCATTACACGGTACTAAGGGAATTATTTCGGATTATATGCCTTACCGCTGTGGAAGTACACACGCTCCTAGATAATTTCCTATAACCATTATTTGACCTAGTGATCCGCAAACAAACTCATCCGATGGGGAGTAAGGCACTCAGAGCCGACGCACAAGTTTGTTGCATCACATGTCAAATTATAATGGAGGCTGCGGGAATTAAAATGTCCCTCTCCCACTTAGTAAATTGAAAATGAGGAATTTTCAAGCACACACAACATGCTTATTATTACTGTAGATTACAATAAAAATTATTGATTCCTCAAATAATAAAATTTCGAAATCAACCAACACCTCAAACACCGAAAATATCGCATGCCACGATAGTGTGGACGTATACGAATTCTACATTTGTAAGAGAAGATTTAACCCATTAATTTTATTATCTTGTCAACCTTACTTTTTAACAAATAAAATTAATAGTTGGTTTCTCTTCGTCCCTACAAATAAAACTACTTTTTATTTGCATCTAAGTGTGCACCATTACACGGTACTAAGAGAATTATTTCGGATTATGTGCCTTACCGGTGTGGAAGTACACACGCTCCTAGATAATTTCCTATAACCATTATCTGACCTAGTGATCCACAAACAAACTCATCCGATGGGGAGGAAGGCACTCAGAGCCGACGCACAAGTTTGTTGCATCACACGTCAAATTGTAATGGAGGCTGCGGGAATTAATTAAAATATCCCTCTCCCACTTAGTAAATTGAAAATGAGGAATTTTCAAGCACACACAACATGCATATAAAACAAATCAGCAATAAATATGGAAAAATCAGAATTTTTCCAACTATTATGGAATTGTTCTCCAATATGCGTCCCGTCGTGTCGCCACCTCGTCCGCTCCTCCTACGCCATGTACGAGCCAACCGGAGATCCGAGCCGAGAATAAAACCTATTTTATTTTACATCCATCGATCCTATACTCCATGAGGGAGTGTACATGAAATCTAGATCGAAAGTAAAATAAAATAAAGAGTGGCTAAACAATGTCGTATTCAATTACAAAAATTAAATACTAATTTAGCCTCGTCAACCCCGAGGATTCAAATAATATACAATCACACACACATGCAATCACATACACACATATATAGCCATAATAGTTGGATCTTATGCCTGCAACCAAAAAGTTAGCCTACGCACATCCTACTATTATCCGGCATACACAATATATGATAAGTGTGTGAAAGTAACCGAATCCAAAACACACAAAACCGGAAATCGTGGCTCTGATCCCATATGTTGGCATCGTGCTATTCCTCGGAATGCTCATCGGCTCCCATGTCACCAGATTAAAATTTTCACTAATGAAAACTAATCCGGATGGGATGAGTTTCCTAAGCACAACCAATTCGTCGTCGTGCCAACGACTCGAGCAATCGCTTGAACAAACTAGTTGTTCAAGCAACCAAAATCTTCTAGTCGATTAGCCGCGGAAGAGACGACGGACGGATCACCGGTTTTTGTGTTTCTTATTCAGGGTCCATGATTATACAAATACATGCAAATGTAAACTAGTATAATCAACATATACTAACATAAAGAACATAAGCTAGCATATCAATAAGAACATGCAAAGAACAATAATAAAAGTTGTAAAACTTTTATACCTCTTGATCTTCTATCGTATGTCCTAACCTCCTTGTAGACTTCGTGTGGGCGATGATCCTCCACAAGTTGAAGCTTCCTAGGTCTTCTTTAATCCAAAGAAAGAAGAACTCTCCTTCCCTTCTTGCTTGAGCCAACCACCAATCCACAAAGGATTGGTGCCGTCGGCCCCAAGAATAGAGAGAACTAAATGGAAACCACCAAGGAACCAAACTAGGGACAAACCCTAGCTTCTAGTGCCGCCGCCCAATAGGGAGTGAAGAAAATAAAAGGAACATGTTGGGTGCCGGCCAAGGTATAGGGAAAAGAGAAGTAGCCGGCAACACCCTAGGAAGAAGAAGAGCACTTCCCCTATAGTTGCCGCCCAACCAAGCTTTCAAACCCTAGCCGCCCAACCTTTCTTCCTTTGGATTTCTTGCCGCCCAACCATGGTGGAGAGAAGAGATCTAGGAGCTAGCCACCTTCAAGGAAGAAGAAGAGATCTTCCACAAGTTGCCGCCCAACCTTTCTTCCTTTGGATTTCTTGCCGCCCAACCATGGTGGAGAGAAGAGATCTAGGAGCTAGCCACCTTCAAGGAAGAAGAAGAGATCATCCACAAGTTACTGCCCACCCTTCTTTCCTAACCTTGGCCGCCCATCCAAAGGAGCCAAACATTAATTAGGGTTTCCTCCTTAGGGTTTCTTGCCGCCCAAGCAAGGCTTGGCAAAACCCTAATCTCCTTACCATCCATCATCCAACCAAAAAACTTAGTTGTCGCCCAACCCAATCTCCCATATATATAGAGTTAGGTTTAGGCCTTGGTTTAATCTCCACCGTCGGTTCTAGGGTTTTAATCTCAACCGTCGAATCTAGAAATTTAATCTCAACCATCGGTTCTAGGGATTTAATCCTAACTGTTGGATCTAGAGATTTAATCTCAACCATCGGTTCTAGGGTTTTAATCCCAACCGCCGGATCTAGAAATTTAATCTCCACCGTCGGTTCTAGTGATTTAATCCCAACCGTTGGATCTAGAGATTTGTTTTTCATCATTTGATCTATACTTCATGAGGTTTATATTAGGCTACGATAGGGACCATGAGGAGGAGTTGGATCTTGGCCACCCGATGGATCGGAACCACACAAACTTGATCCATCAATGATGTTCCATTCCACTAGAGGATCATCATTGAATTACCTCACCAACCCCCATAAATTAATATGGGCTCCATATATTATTTGTACATCCATCTCCTCATGTTTAAGATATCGAATGCCCGTCAATTAATTGATTTACTGACCATCAATTAATTAACATCTAACTCCTCAAGTAGTAACACTCAACCTTATCATCATGTTGACTAAGTCAACCTGCAGGGTTTACATGATGAAACTTATGAGCTCCTCAAGGGGACATCATCAACCTAATACATAGGACACGAATTCCTCCTATAATCAACGACACACCATATAAATAATATCATTTCCCAACTTATCGGGCATATTGATTTAATCCATAGAAATCTCACCCTCTGGTAAATCAAAGAAATAAATACTAAGTACATGTGTGCGTTATTATATCGGGATTAAGAGCATGTACAACATAATATATGAGGTTCGATTCAATTATGTAGTCAGCAACAAATTGAATCACTTCTATGTCGGTCCTGCTCAATACACCTAAGTGTACTAGTGTAACTTTATGTTCAAGACAAAACAATACCAAGCTACACTACAACCATGCCAATGGTTTGTCCAAAACCATCTTGGTTGTGAGCCTCTACTTATATTCTACAAGGAACTGATAACATGATCTTCTATGCCGCACCCAGGCACCATGTTATCTACAATGTAAAATATTAGACAATTTTGCATAATCATAAAAATATGCAAACAATGATCATGTGATTCTTATTTCAAAATAAAGATGTTCATACAAAAGATCTAGGCTTTCAGTATACATCCCAATAGATACATCGGGTCTCATACATAACATAGCGTACATGATAGATCCTATTGTGGATGCATAGGGGATCTTACTCAAGAAAATCTTCTCGTCTTTTGTGCGCGGACACATAAACTTTGAAAGGTGTATCCAATTCCTGATGGGAATGAAACTTTTCTTGGATTCCGACATGCTAAACCTCTTTAGTACTAGGTTTAAATGTAGACTACGAAAGACCAGGCAACCGTTTCGATCTATCTCTATAGATCTTAATCCCGAGGATATAGGTTGCTTCTCTCAGGTCTTTTATGGAGAATTTTTTAGATAACTAAATTTTGACCGACTGTAAGACAGATATATTGTTTCCTATAAGTAAAATGTCATCGACATACAACACTAGGAACAGGACTGCACTCCCACTAACAATCTTGTACACATAGGGTTCATCTAGATTTTGTGATAAATCTAACCTTTTGATTATCACATCAAAGTGGATATTCCAGCTCCTGGATGCTTGCTTCAGTCCATATATGGACCGTCGAAGTTTGCATACCTTGGTTTTATCAACCAATGTGAAACCCTCGGGATGTATTATATACACATCCTCAAGTAGGTTTCCAATAAGGAAAGGAGTTTTCACATCTATCTGTCATATCTCATAGTCATAATGAGCCGCTATAGCCAGGAACATCCGAATGGATTTAAGCATAGCTACTGGTGAATAGGTATCGTCATAATCAACACCTTACTTTTGATGATAGCCTTTCGCCACTATTCTAGCCTTATACATAATCACATTACCATTCACATCAGTTTTATTCTTGAAAACCCACTTGCACCCTATAGGCTTAATGCCTTCAGGTGGGTCCACCAGGTTCCAAACTTGATTTTCTTACATGGAATCCATTTCCGACTTCATGGCTTTAAGCCATTTGTCCCTTTCATAACTTTTCAAAACTTCTTCATAATTGGTAGGCTCCTCATCATCAATGAGTAACACATCATTCGATTCACTTATGAGAAAATCCATATCTCTCAGGAATGTTGCGTGTTCTACCTGATCTACGAAGATATGGTGTTACAATAGGTTTAGTCGATGGCTCATCACTATGAGTTATTGATTGTGGTGCTTGACTAGGTATCTCATCAATGTCTATTGGAGTCTCTTGAACCTCCTCAAGTTCAATGACACTCCCAATATTTTCTTGCAAGAGAAACTCTTTCTCTAGAAACACAGCATGCCTTGAAAGAAACACCTTTTGTTCCACAAGGTGATAGAATTGGTAACCCCTCATTTCTTTAGGGTATCCAATAAATAGGTATTTATCAGACTTAGCGTCCAATTTGTCTAATACAGTCCGCTTCACATAAGTAGGACAACCCCATAACTTCAAGACAAATGAGGTTTCTTACTATTCCATATCTCATATGGAGTAGTAGAGACTACCTTAGTCGGGACTCTATTTAGCAAGTAAACAGTTATCTGAAGTACATAGCCCCCAAAGGACTTGGGAAGATTCGCATGATTTATCATCGACCTAACCATGTCAAACAAGTTTCGATTTCGCCTCTTAGATACACCATTATGTTGTGGTGTATATGGTAGAGTCCATGGAGATAATATACCATTGTCCCTTAGATAATCTAGAAACTCTTGACTCAAGTATTCACCACCTCGATCAGATCGAAGTATTTTAATACTTTTGCCAAGTTATTTCTCTACTTCATTTCTGAATTCTTTGAACTTTTCAAAGGCTTCAGACTTGTGTTTCATCAAGAACACATACCCAAATCATGAGTGATCATCGATAAAGGTAATGAAGTAGCTATAGCCTCCTAGAGCATGAGTTGACATAGGTACGCATACAACAGTATGTATTAGACCAAGAAACTCTCCCACCGGTTCACCTTTTCCAGTAAAAGGTAAGTTTGTCATATTGCCTTTTAAGCATGATTCGCATGTATCGAAAGAATCAAATTCAAACGATTCCAGAATTTAACATCGGTGTAATTCCAACATGTGTTTCTTGCTTATATTGCCAAGATGACAATGCCACATATAAAAGGCTAATTGATTATCTTTTCGAGCATGCTTGTTGCTCGCTTCGATATTGAAAATGTCAATGGATACGTCTAATATATATATACCATTGTGTAAAATTCCAGTCCCATAAAGAACATCATTCAAAGTCATGTAACAACAATTGTTACTAAGAGTCAAATGGTACCCATTTCTATTTAAGAAGGATATAGAAACATTGTTCTTTATTAACGAAGGAACATAATAGCAATTATCCAGTTCTAAGACAAATCCTATAGGCAGCTTCAAAAAATATGTTTTGATGGCGACTGCAACAACCTTTGCTCCATTGCCAACTCGCAAATTTGATTCTCCCTTGATGAGTCTTCTTCTATTCCTTAGCCCCTGTATGTCATTATATATATGTGAGCCACACCCAGTATCCAATACCCAAGTGTCTAAGGAAATAGAATGACAATCAATAAATAAGATACCTTAAGAGGATGAGGCATCTGATGCCTTCTTCTTCTTCATGGACTCAAGATATATCTTGCAGTTTCTTCGCTAATGGCCCTCCTTGCCACAATGATAGCAAGTGCCCTTTTGAGCTGGTTTTGCCTTATTAGCCTTCTTCTTCCCCTTATGTTGTTCCTTTGATTTCCTCTTAGAACCTTTCTTTGAGGAATCAACTAACAACACCGTCTTATCCTCATGCTTCACAGAAGGCTCCACAGTCTTCAATATGTTGAGGAGTTCAGGAATGGTGGATTCAAGTTTGTTCATATGATAGTTCATTGCAAACCGTGAGTAACTCTTGGGAAAACAATGTAGAATTAAGTTAATACTTAATTCATGATCCATCACAAACCCGAGTGTAGCTAATCGCTCGATGTACCCATTCATTTTTAGCACAAATTGCACCACAGATGAACCTTCTTGCATCTTAGAGGTGAAGAGGAGCTTAGAGACTTCGAACCATTTGGATCTTGCTTGCTCATCAAACAACTAATGAAGATGAAAGACTATGGTATTAATTAGCATCCATATGCTCATACTACTTCTGAAGCTCGGGTACTATCATGGCTAGCATGATGCAACTCGCCAGTTCAGAATCAGTCACATGTTTCTGATAGGCTAGCAATTGGTCTGGAGTTGCATCATCCTTACGACGGTTGGGAAGAGGGTCTTCGAGGACATTCACAAGCTTTTCTGCCTTGAGAATAATTCTCAGGTCCCTAAGCCAGTCCAAGAAGTTTAGCCCAGTCAACTTATTTGAATCCAAAATAGAGCGCAAGTTTAAAGACGTCATGATCAAGCGATTAACCTAGAAATACAAATCGAGCATATATGAGAAAGATGATTTCAAATGCATCAACATACATTTATAAATCCCATACATTTTTCAAATTCAAAAATGTTAGATCGAGATGCGTCGCTAGAGGGGGGGGGTGAATACGAGCGTAAATCTTTTCGTTTGATCATTCAATACACGAGTAAGCGCAGCGGAAAATAAAGAGACACGTTTATTTTACTTGGTTCACAACCCAGCGGTTGCTACTCCAAGGCTCTATCGGTCCTAGACCGCGTACGGAGGGCAAAGCACTATAACGTCTCTTCCTCGTTGGAGGTAGGAGACAACGATCACAAAAACGAAATTACGAGGATGAGGCAACAAGCCTACCTCACCTCATTATGAATAAAAACAAAGAATACAATAAAAATAATTACTTGCTACTGCTACCGACGAAGGAGATTTGAACTTGTCGTCGCGTCGGCATTTTGATGATGTTGGAGCTTTGGCATTGTAGGAGCGCTTGAGAATAATCATAATGATGTTTGGAGTTGGAATCCTCCCCTCCTTTTATAGATTTTGGCCTCTGAATATGTCTCCTCTTTTTTCAGAAAAGATCACGAAGTTGTACAAATTTTATCGCGAAGTGGCAACATCAAGCCTTATCCGTTTTGACCTAGCGCAAAGGTTGATTCATCGCCATCAGTCGACTGATACCTTTCATCAGTCGACTAATGAGCATCAGTCGACTGCCCAAAGTCCAACAGTCGACTGCCAGCCTGGCCACTTCCCTGTAGTAAAAGGTTAGCTCGGAAAATGATAAATGCGATGGTTTCTAACCGTCCGATCTCGACCTAGACCTTCCACAGGAAGTCTTAGTCAGATCATCACCTACGGTCGTCCTCGTACAGAGGATAGACCTTACCATCTCTCACTTACACGAGCTTACCTCGATACTTACTATGTCGCTTTTGCTTCTGGCCTTCCACTCGATTCCTTCGGCTCCCTCCGAAGTCACTCGAGTGTCGCCCGACCACCACGGCTTCCTCTGGGTGTCGTTAGCCTTCAGCTCCAGCTTTAGTACTTTTCTGTACACTCGATTTAGCTCGTGAGATAACGATGTAAACTTAACTTTGTGTCTTTGCCATAATCAAAACACAGGTTCGATTATCTAGTGCCCTGCACCAACAATCTCCCCCTTTTTGATCTATGGTAAACCAACACAAAGTTAAGGGAAATTAAAGCATAAAACAGGTATAGTAGAAGATGAATGTGAAGATGAATGTCATTTCCAAAATCTCCCCCTCAACCCAAACTCCCCCTTAACGCTAGGTGAGTTTTGAAAGAGATAACTTAATTTTCAAAATTAAATTTTATGTTACTCTCCCTACATTTTGCTCTTCTCCCCCTTTTGCCATAAATCAAAAAAAAATTTGGGATTTTTATATAAAATAGGGGTTGAAAACAACATCGTATATGCATGCATCTAGATAAATCAACTATGAGTCCAAGCATGCGTCTAGCAATAGTTAGATAGATTGGTTCGTGGTGTGTCCCTCTGCACCAATAATCTAAAGGTTTGTACTATAACCCTTAGGGTTAGTTTGCTCTCTCCCTTAGTCAAATATATGAAGTATAAGAGATCTAGGGGGACCTAAACTTTTGCCTAAGAGTTGTAAATAGTCATTAAGTATAATAGTTGAGAAAATAAGTGGTATTTTGAAAAGGTTATTTTAAGTATATTTCAATTATCCTTAACATCTCACCCATTCTATGCGTCTCAGAAGTTGTTCACCTTATATGTTTTGTGAGATGATTTGAAATTGATTAAAGATAGTCAACCTTGGGTTAGATTTGGATTTAACCTTTAGATTGTTAAGTAACTTTCCGAGAAACTGGCTTCCAGGTCGTGGCGAGGCATAGGGGCCTTCTTTGATCGGAACAACGACCACTTCCTTAGACAAAGGCAAATTCAAGAAAATATGACTTAAGTCACTTAGGGTTACTTCCTGGTCTATCTAGTTTAGGATACGGCGAGGTAGCTTCAGCTAGTTCCACTCGGTCAAGTGCACCAAGCTAGATACGTCTAATCTAGCTCGAATACACGAGACTTTGTTTCCCTAACTGTTAGTGAAAGCCCTAGAGCCAATCATGTGATGATTGTTGTACGGACTTTATTGTATCATATTCCTATTTATAAAGGCATGTTATTATATTTACTTGTATTGGTGCCAAATAAATAAATATAATAATGTCCTTGAGTAGTCGATTCTTATCTATATCAATCGATAGGTTGAATCGATAATGAGATGATATAGAGAACACTACTCTTAATCATTCCTAGTCGAGTATTAACATTCAGAGACAATGTTAATGCGTAGAGACTAGCATGTAGGTCAACACGATGACTTGATCTCACAAGTCATGGATATGAGATATCAAGTTGACACATGGGTATGCATTGGAGAATGTATACTGAATGACCCGCCATGAGAAAGTATCATGGATCATTATATGAGTGTCATATACTTTCTCATGTGGCTATTAGTATGACTATTAGTCCTTAGACCTAAAGTCACCATGGTTCCCTACATAAGGGATTGCATACTTTGGCTTCATCAAACGTCACCTGTAAATGGGTGGACTATAAAGGCGATTACTGGGAATGTAACAAATTATGCGGAGGAATGTGAGTGATGTAGATGGGATCTATCCCTCCAATATGATGGGGGTGACATAGATATTCTTGATAGAGTGAGACCACGAAGTGCATGGCCATGCCCAAATGAGACAATATGAGATATTGAGCTCATTTGATTAGAGTGAGTCTACTTGGAGTTGAAGATATAGATTGTACCGAGGATGACACGGTCTATGCCTCAATTGGTCAATCTAGATGTCAAGGATAGAGGGACATTGTCACACATTGTGAGAGTCACAATTAGTAGTCACAAAGGTGATGTTGGAGCTCAATATTCTTGTAACTTGGGTAGCAATGATGTGTTGCTAGATACCGCTCATTGCTTATGTTCTTAAATCGGTTTAGGGACATTGCTAACGTTACAAGAACCTATAGGGTCACACATAAAAGGGAAATTAGATGGAGATTAGGTTCATATGATGAACCATGAGGATTAGTTTCATGGGATGAACCAAATTGGATTAAGAGTAATCCTAATTAGACTAATTGAGTTGGACTCAATTTGATTCAAGTGTTGAATGTGTCTAATTTAGATTTGATTCATCAAATCAATTTAAATTAATGAATAGATATTCATTAAATTAAAATTGACTTGAATCAAATGGTTGGATTTGATCAACCATGGGAGATAAGAGGTCAAGTTTGACTTGACTTGAGAGGGAAGATGAATGGTCAAGTTTGACTTAACCAAATGCCATGTCATGATGATGACTTGGCATGGCCGGCCAATGATGATGTTTCACATCATCATTGACTTATCATGTGGTGCCACCTCATGAGGGAGACCAAGAGCCATTGGTTCATGGAGTTACATGCATGCATGTAACTCCGGCCAGCCACCATTCCATTAGATGGTGAATTCATTTTTGTGAATTACAACAACTTCATCTTCCTCCTTGGATCATCCTCTCAAGCTCCCTCTCCTCCTTGGCTGAACCATCCATAGGGTGCTAGCACACTCAAGGGTGTGTTTTCTCCACCTATTACTTGTGTGGATACCAATAGAGGAGTGTACACTTGACACTCTAGAGTTCCGGCAAGCTATTTGGACGAACGGGATTTGCGAAGGGCGTCGCATCGAGGGTAACTTCTTATCATGTAGATCTAGAGTAGATCTAAAGGTATTAAACACATACTTGTTAGTTTTATTTTTTATACTTCACACGGATCCGTGGTCGGGGCTTCCGAGGTTTCTGCAACGCAAAAAGCAGTTTTTGCAGCTCGGAAAACCCAACAGTGGTATCAGAGCCATGTGCAAAGCATGTATGTGTTTCGTTTTTGTAGTTTTTGTATTAGATATAAAAATTACAGATTTTTATGTTTCTGTAAATTTCCTATTTTTATAGAATTTTTGGGTATTTTTCTCGAAGAGTCGAAGCAACGAGTGTTGGGACACTTGTAGGCTTCAACCATCGAGAAAAACTCTCCGAAACAGCGAGTTCATGCTTTAGGTTTTTGGGAAAGTGACTTAAGTCACGTTAAGATCATAGTAGGGACACTCGCAAAGTTTATTTTGTGAGTATGGTGTTGGGAATTCTTTATGCCAAATGGCATATGCCCAACGGAAAAATTAGGATCCCTTCCAAGTGATCCATGCGAAAGCAAACTCGTATAAAATAAATTTCTCTAAACCAAGCCTATCTTATAGGAGAGTTCTACCTTTGTTGCGTGCCCTTTGCAATCCCGCTTTTCCTTGGATGTGTTGGATCTTTTAGCACGTTCAAGTGTCCGTGCCTCTATATGTATCCACACGAGCAAGCTCTTGTCTCACAAAAGAAAAACTAGAGGAGTTCTCCTTTACTTCTTGCTAGAGAAGTCCCTAAAGGAGAGGAAGAGAGGGAAAAGGAGAAAGGAAGAAGAAGACTCCTCTTCTTGCTAGCCTACACTCACAAACCCACACAACCAAAGCTTCCACCAAGCTCTCTCACAACCACAACAACACAACCAAAGCTTCCACCAACAACAAAGCCAAATGCTCTCTTTTGGCCGGCCACTTGAGGTGTCTTTTATAGGGTTGGAAAAACCCTTTCACCTCCACACATTCAATGCAATCCATTGCATTGAGACATATCCTTGTTTGGCCGGCCACTTAAGGAGACAAAACCATTTTGTTTCCTTCCACCTTAACTAGCTTAGGTGGATGCTTAGGTGGCATGCTTATGTGGCATGCTTATGTGGCATTCTTATGTGGCATTCATGCATGTTGAATTAATCTTATTAATTCAATTAAGCTTATGTTATCATATTGAATTAATCTTATTAATTCAATTAAGCTTATGTTATCATATTGAATTAATCTTATTAAATCAATAAGGTAACATATTGAATTAATCTCATTAAATCAATTAGCTAAAATTCTCATTAAGCTTAAAGTCCAAAAACCATTTTGTACTTAAGCTTATTCCCAAATTATTCTAGTCAAACTAGAATACTCTAATTCCTCTTCTTATCATGCTCTTTGTGTGTGACCCTATAGGCTCTCATAACGTTGGCAGTGGACCTAAACTCTTTTAGATACACAAGCAATGAGCGGCATCTAGCAATACATCATTGCTACCCAAGTTACGGGATAAGTCAAGATCCGACTAATCTTTCCGTGACTACTATAATATATGACCGTGTCCTTCTATCCTTGATATCAGATTGATCAATGAGGCATAGACCGTGTCATCCTCGATCAATCTATGTGTTTCTTGATCCCTGAGTAAACTAACTCAAACAAATGAGCTCAATATCTCATATTGACTCATTCGAGCATGGCCATGCGTTTTAGTAGTTCTACTCAATCAAGGGCCCATCGATATCACTCGTCATATGAGAGGGATAGATCCCATCTACATCACTCACATCCCTCCGCATAATTTGTTATATACCCAGTAATCGCCTTTATGGTCCACCCTGTTACGGGTGACGTTTGATGATACCAAAGTACATAACTCCTTATGTAGGGAACCATAGTGACTTCAGGTCTAAGGACTATTCATACCAATAGTCACATGAGAAAGTTTATGACACTCATATAACGATCCATGAAACTTTCTCATGGCGGGTCAGTTCAGTATATATTCTCCAATATATACCCATGTGTCAACTTGATATCATATATCCATGACTTGTGAGATCAAGTCATCAATTGACCTACATGCTAGTCTTTATGTATTAATATTGCCCTTGCATATTAATACTCGACTAGGAACATTTAGGAAAGTGTTCTCTACAGCCTCTCATAATCAATTCTGCCAATTGATGTGCTGTAGATAAGAACCTACTTTTCTAGGGCATTATTATATTTAAATTAGCTGGCACAAGCAAGATGTAAATATAATAACCAATCCTTTGCCTTTATAGAATATGATACAAAATGTTCCCTATTCAACCATCACATGATTGGTTCTAGGGCTTTAACTAACATATGGGTGCTGCCCCTAATCCCGAAAGGGGCATTGTCCCGCGATCGCGCCCGGAAACCGCTTAGCGTGATCGTTACGGAGAGGTGACTCATAAAATTGAAACAAAAATAGGGAAAATTATAGAAATTTTCTGTAAAATACATAATTTAGAATTATGTATAATTCTGTGATGGTCATGGCCCAAGAACCCCAATGTGATTGGACTCAATGTGTTGTAAATCATAATACGACATGCGTGCCATTTTTGTTGCTATGCGTGTTGTATAGTCTATGCGACCTGCGCGTCATACCTCTTCTTTTAAAATTCTAGTTGTAAATAGTTTTAGACTCGAATGTAACTTGAGTTTCATATTTGTAATGTATAAAATGGAGCGGTGGAAAGTCCACTTGTAGACGAAGTTACGAGAAGGGTGCCGATGACACATGGCGGTCAATGGAAGCGCTTAGAGAAGCCGCTAGGCCTAGGATGACCGTCCGATCTTCTCATTGGCTTGATAAGATCGCAGTAGGGCCATGACCACATCACAGTTAATTATATATATATGTTGATATATATATATATATATATATATATATATATATATATATATATATATATATATATATATATATATATATATATATATATATATATATATATATATATTTAATTTTGCTTGTATGTATGTGATGCATGCTAGTAGAATAATGGTTGTATGTATATGATGCATGCTAGGATATTTTTCTTGTATGTATATGATGCATGCTAGAATAATACTTATATGTATGTGATGCATGCTAATATAGGAAAATAAAGGCCTCAATGTGTATATGATACACATTACGATTAGATTAGATCTTAATCGAATCAACTCGTAAATGCCTACTAAGTCCTTGATACCCATCACTACCTCGATCATTTGTAGTTGTTGAATCTGCCAAAGCAGAGCAACCCATATTATCTTGGTAGGGTGCGGAGGGACGATCTTGGTCTTGCCTATCATGGCTTGGGTTAGAGTAAACTCAATTAGATTGAGTAAAACTAGTTAACTCAATTGGATCGAGTAGAACTATAGGCATATTCCAACCGTTGGAAAGATAGGATAAGATCGCATTTACACTAAATCTTGGGCGATTTAGCCAAAGCTAACTCAAGGTCTTTTGTAAATGCGGGTCTTGATCCTATAAACAAGAGTTGCATAGAGATGTAATCGGTAATGTGTAACCCACCGATCGTACTAAGTCTTGGGCAATTTAGCCAAAACTAACTCAAGGCTTAGTATGATGTGGATCTTGTCCCGCAAGGATTATATCTAGTTTGTATGAATCTAGTAATGTGGTTTGACCACATCAATAACTCGATTCTACAAAATTCCTATATCAGTGGGAGCATCATTTAATTAAAGGCCTAATTAAATGATAAAAGGAATATGATATTAATTCTCTGCATTGTATGTTGTAGATTACCATGTCAACAAACACGAACACTCTCTCTCTGTGTTCTGTCCTTGAGAACGACAAGCTCAATTGAGCAAATTTCCTGGATTTGTACAGGAACCTGAGAATCGTTCTCACCCAAGAAAGGAAACTGTACGTCCTGGAGCAGCCCATTCCGGAGGCACCTTCTGCTACTGCCTCGCGAACTGACAAAGATGCTTACAAGAAGCATCAAGATGATGCATTAGATGTGTCATGTCTAATGCTCGCAACGATGAACTCTGAGCTTCAGAAGCAACACAAGTTCATGAATGCTTATGATATGGTTGAACATCTTCATCAACTATATTAAGGACAAGCAAGACACGAGAGATATGAAGTCTCTAAGGCATTGTTTGGTTCCAAAATGCAAGATGGGACTCCCGTAGGTCCTTATGTACTTAAGATGATTGTGTACGTAGAAAACCTACAGAGATTGGGATTTCCCCTTGGTCAAGAGCTGGCCACTGACTTGATCTTGCAGTCTTTGCCTCAAAGCTACAATCAATTTGTCATGAATTACAACATGAATGAAATTGATAAGCCACTGCCTGAGATGCTCAGCATGTTGAGAACTGCCGAGCTCGACATTAAGAAGGGAAAATCTGACGCAATTTTGATGCTGCAAAAGAAGAAAGGCAAGGGTAAGCCTAAAGGTAAGGGAAAGTCCCAAGCCAAGGCCAAAGGTAAGGAACTGAAACCCAAAGGAGGGGTGGCCAAGGAAGGGGCTTGCTTCCATTGCAAGGAAGCTGGACACTTGAAGTGTAACTGCAAGACATACCTGGAAGATCATAAGAAGAAGAGAAGTGAGACTTCTACTTCAGGTATAAATGTTATAGAAGTCAATCTATCTATTTCTTCATCATGGGTATTAGATATCGGATGTGCATCTCACATTTGTACCAATGTGCAGGCGCTGAGAAATAGCAGGGCATTGACAAAGGGCGAGGTGGACCTACGAGTATGCAATGGAGCAAGGGTTGCTACTGTTGCTGTAGGAACTTATGATCTATCTCTGCCCTCTGGGCTTGTACTAGAATTAGATGAATGTTGTTATGTGCCTGCTTTGACTAAGAACATAATTTCGGTTTCTTGTTTGGACAAGAAAGGATTTACATTTATAATAAAGAACAAATGTTGTTCAGTTTATTTAAATGATATGTTCTATTGTACTGCTCCTCTAATGAACGGACTCTACTTTCTAGACTTAGAGAGCTCTATCTATAACATAAGTGCCAAAAGTTTCAAGTCAAATGAGTTGAACCAAACCTATCTCTGGCATTGTCGCTTAGGTCACATAAATGAGAGTCGCTTATCTCAGCTCCATAAGGATGGGCTGCTAGACTCATTTGATTTTAAATCATATAAGACATGCGAGTCTTGCCTTTTAGGCAAGATGACCAAGACTCCCTTTAGTGGACACAGCGAAAGAGCAACAGATTTGTTAGGACTTATACATAGTGATGTATGTGGTCCTTTCAATGTTGCTGCTAGAGTTGGTTATAGGTATTTCATTACATTTACTTATGACTTCAGTAGATATGGTTAAGTGTATCTTATGACACATAAATCAGAATCCTTTGAAAAGTTCAAAGAATTCAAGAATGAAGTACAAAACTAGCTTGGCAAGAGTATTAAGATACTTTGATCAGATCGAGGTGGTGAATACCTTAGCCATGAGTTTCGTTACTATCTAGCTGAGTGTGGGATTCTATCCCAACTCACTCCTCCTGGAACTGTTAGTGAAAGCCCTAGAGCCAATCATGTGATGATTGTTGTATGGACTTTATTGTATCATATTCCTATTTATAAAGGCATGGTTATTATATTTACTTGTATTGGTGCCAAATAACTAAATATAATAATGTCCTTGGGTAGTAGGTTCTTATCTATGTCAATCGATTGGATGAATCGATAATGAGATGATATAGAGAACACTACTCTTAATCATTCCTAGTCGAGTATTAACATTCAGGGACAATGTTAATGCGTAGAGACTAGCATGTAGGTCAACAAGATGACTTGATCTCACAAGTCATGGATATGAGATATCAAGTTGACACATGGGTATGCATTGGAGAATGTATCTTGAATGACCGCCATGAGAAAGTATCATGGATCGTTATATGAGTGTCATATACTTTCTCATGTGGCTATTAGTATGACTATTAGTCCTTAGACCTGAAGTCACCATGGTTCCCTACATAAGGAGTTGCATACTTTGGCCCGTCACAAACGTCACTAAATGGGTGGACTATAAAGGCGACATCGGGTATGTAAAATTATGCGGAGGGATGTGAGTGATGTAGATGGGATCTATCCCTCCTATATGACGGGTGACATCGATATTCTTGATAGAGTGAGACCACGAAGTGCATGGCCATGCCCAAATGAGTCAATATGAGATATTGAGCTCATTTGATTAGAGTGAGTCTACTTGGAGTTCAAGATTTAGATTGTACCGAGGATGACACGGTCTATGCCTCGATTGGTCAATCTAGATGTCAAGGATAGAGGGACATTGTCACATATTGTGAGAGTCACAATTAGTAGTCACAAAGGTGATGTTGGAGCTCAACATTCTTGTAACTTGGGTAGCAATGATGTGTTGCTAGATACCGCTCATTGCTTATGTTCCTAAATCGGTTTAGGGACATTGCCAACGTTACAAGAACCTATAGGGTCACACACATAAGAGCAATTAGATGGAGATTAGGTTCATATGATGAACCATGAGGATTAGGTTCATGGGATGAACCAAATTGGATTAAGAGTAATCCAAATTAGACTAATTGAGTTAGACTCAAGTTGATTCAAGTGTTGAATGAGTCTAATTTATATTTGATTCATCAAATCAATTTAAATTAATGAATAGAGATTCATTATATTAAATTGACTTGAGTCAAGTGGTTAGATTTGATCAACCATGGGAGATTAGAGGTCAAGTTTGACTTGACTTGAGAGGGAAGTTGAAAGGTCAAGTTTGACTTGACCAAATGCCATGTCATGATGATGACTAGGCATGGCCGGCCAATGATGATGCTCCACATCATCATTGACTTGGTCAATTAGTGCCACATCATGAGGGAGACCAAGGGTCATGGGAGTTACATGCATGCATGTAACTCCCCCTCCATGAAGTGGCCGGCCACCATTTGGGGGTTATGTGAGTGAAAATTCATTTTGTGAGTAATCACTCATTACTTCATCTTCTTCCTTGGGAATTTTCCTCTCAAGCTCTCCCTCTCCTTCCTCTCTTTGGCCGAACCAACCAAGGAGTGCTAGCACACTCAAGGTTGAGTTTTCTTCCACCTATTGCTTGTGTGGATACCATAGAGGAGTGTGCACTTGACACTCTCGAGTTCCATGACTTTGACGAGCCGGATTTGCGAAGGGCATCGCATCAAGGGTAGTATCCTTATCTCTTAGTTCTAAGGTAGATCTAGAGGATTTTGTAAGCACATACATGTAATTAGTTTTAATACTTCTTCGCTTGCGGATCCGTGGTGGGACTTCCGGGGTTTCACGCAACGCAAAAAGCCAGTTTTTGCGCGGAAAAACTATGTGTGGTATCGGAGCCACGTCACGAAGCATGTATGTGTTTCGTTTTTGTATTTTATATTAGATATAAAAATTACAGATTTTATGTTTCTGTAAATTTCCTAATTTTATAGAATTTTTGGGTATTTTCTCGTAGAAATCGAAGCAACAGCGAGTGTTGGGACACTCGTGAAGGCTTCAAGTCGAGAAAAACTCTCGAATCGTGAGTTCTCGCTTTAGGTTTTTGGGACAGCGACTTAAGTCGCTGTAAGGATCGTTATAGGGACACTCGCGAAGTTTATTTTTCTGCGGTAGAGGCTGCCCTATCCCGAAGGGCCGTGTCCTTGATCGCGGAAACGCTTAGCGGGACCGTTCGGAGAGATGACTCATAAATTCGAAATAAATTAGGAAAAATTATAGAAATTTTCTGTAAAAATACATAATTTTGAATTATGTATGATTCTGTGATTGTCATGGCCCAATAACCCAATAGGATTGGATTATGTGTGTTGTAATTCATAATACGGCTGCGTGCTTAGTTTTGTAGTTGTGCGTGTTGTAAAATGTTTGCGACACTGCAGCGTCGCACCTCTTCTTTTAATATTCTAGTTGTAAATAGTTTTAGACTCGAATGTAACTCGAGTTTCAGTATTTGTAATGTACAAAAATGGAGCGGTGGAAAGTCCACTTGAAGACGAGCTTACGAGAAGGGTGACGACACATGGCGGTCAAAGGAAGCGCTTGGAGAAGCCGCTAGCCTTAGGTTGACCGTCCGATCTTCTCATTGGCTTGAGAAGATCGTAGTAGAACCATGACTATATCACATTTAATTATATATATATATATGTTGATATATATATATTTAATTGATTTATGCTTGTATGTATGTGATGCATGCTAGTGAAAAAATGCTTGTATGTATATGATGCATGCTAGGTTAATTTTCTTGTATGTATATGATGCATGCTAGAATAATGAATGTATGTATATGATGCATGCTAATATAGGATAATAAAGGCCTAAATGCGTATAAGATACACAACATTAAATTAGATTAGATCGTGTCGAATCAACTCGAAAATGCCTCTGAGGCCTTGATACCCATCACTACCTCGATCATTTGTTGTTGTTGAATGCAAGCGAGCAAGCATATTATCTTGGTAGGGTGCGGAGGGACAATCTTGGTCCCGCCTATCACGACTTCGGGTTAGAGTAAGCTCAATTAGATTGAGCAAAACTAGTTAACTCAATTGGATCGAGTAGAACTATAGGCATATTCCAATCGTTGGAAAGATAGGTTAAGATCGCATTTACACTAAATCTTGGGCGATTTAGCCAAAGCTAACTCAAGGTCTTTTGTAAATGTGGGTCTTAATCCTATAAACAAGAGTTGCATAGAGATGTAATCGGTAATGTGTTACCCACCGATCGTACTAAGTCTTGGCGATTTAGCTTAAAGCTAACTCAAGGCTTAGTATGATGTGGATCTTGTCCAAGAATTATAGCTAGTTTGTATGAATCAAGTAAATGTGGTTTGACCACATCCATAACTCGATTCTATAAAATTCCTATAATTTGGGAGCATCATTTGATTAAAGGCCTAATTAAATGATAAAAGGAATATGATATTAATTCTCCGTTGTATGTTGTAGATTACTATGTCAAACAACACGAACACTCTCTCTCTGATCTCGTCCTTGAGAAGGACAAGCTCGATGGAGCAAATTTCTGGTGATACAGGAACACGAGAATTGTTCTCACCCAAGAAAGGAAGTTTATGCGTCTGGAGCGGCCCATTCGGAGGCACCTCACGCCCGATGCCTCGCGGTGACAAAGATGCTTACAAGAAGCATCAAGATGATGCATTAGATGTGTCATGTCTAATGCTCGCGACCATGAACTACGAGCTTGAAGCAACATGAGTTCATGAATGCTTATGATATGGTTGGACATCTTCGTCAACTATATCAAGGACAAGCTAGGCATGAGAGATATGAAGTCTCTAAAGGCACTATTTGGGTCTAAAATGCAAGAAGGGACTCAGTAGGTTCATATGTACTCAAGATGATTGGAGTGCGTAGAAAACCTACAAAGTGGGATTCCCACTTGGCCAAGAGTGCCAGCGACCTAATCTTGCAATCTTTGCCAAGAGCCTTGATCAATTTGTCATGAATTATAACATGAATGAAATTGATAAGCCACTTTACTGAAATGCTCGGCATGTTGAGAAGCTGCGAGCTTAACCTTAAGAAGGGTAAATCGACACCATTTTGATGGTGCGAAGAAGAAAGGCAAGGGCAAGCCTAAAGGTAAGGGAAAGTCCCAAGCCAAGGGCAAAGGCAAAGAACTTAAACCCAAAGGAGGGGTAGCCAAGGAAGGGCTTGCTTCTTCTGCAAGGAAGCGAGGACATTGGAAGCGTCGCAAGGCATACCGGAAGATCTTAAGAAGAAGAGAAGTGAGACTTCTACTTGGTATAAATGTTATAGAAGTCAATCTATCTATTTCTTCATCATGGGTATTAGATAGGATGTGCATCTCACATTTGTACCAATGTGCGGTGAGAAATAGCAGGCATTGACAAAGGGCGAGGTGGACCTACGAGTAGGCAATGGAGCAAGGGTTCTTCTTTGTTCTTTGTAGGAACTTATGATCTATCTCGCCCTCTGGGCTTGTACTAGAATTAGATGAATGTTGTTATGTACGCTTTAACTAAGAACATCATTTGATTTCTTGTTTGGACAAGAAAGGTTTTCATTTATAATAAAGAACAAATGTTGTTGGTTTATTTAAATGATATGTTCTATTGTAGTGCACCTCTAATGAGCGGACTCTACTTTCTAGACTTAGAGAGCCCTATCTATAACATAAGTACCAAGAGGTTCAAGTCAAATGAGTTGAACCAAACCTATCTCTGGCATTGTCGCAGGTCATATAAATGAGAGTACTTATCTCGGCTCCATAAGGATGGGTTAGACTCATTTGATTTTGAATCATATGAGACATGCGAGTCTTGCCTTTTAGGCAAGATGACCAAGACTCCTTTAGTGGACATAGCGAAAGAATGATTTGTTAGGACTTATACATAGTGATGTATGTGGTCCTTTCAATGTTCTTGCTAGAGGTGGTTCTGGTACTTCATTACATTCTTGATGACTTCTAGATATGGTTATGTGTATCTTATGACACATAAATCAATCCTTTGAAAAGTTCAAAGAATTCAAGAATGAAGTACAAAACCACCTTGGCAAGAGTATTAAGATACTTGATCGGATCGAGGTGGTGAATACCTTAGCCATGAGTTTCGTGACTATCTAGGTGAGTGTGGGATTCTATCCCAACTCACTCCTCTGGAACACCACGGTGGAATGGTGTATCCGAAAGGAGGAATCGTACCCTATCGATATGGTACGATCTATGATGAGTCACACAGATCTTCCTATATCCTTTTGGGGATATGCTACTCTAGACACTGGACCTTTACCCTTAACCGTGTACCATCCAGGTTGTGGTAAAGACACCATATCGATATGGACGGGAAAAATCCCAAGATGTCTTTTATGAGGATTTGGGGTTGTGAGGCTTACGTTGACGTCAAGTCTCGGACAAGCGGGACCCAAATCCGATAGGTGCTATTTTGTTGGATATCCCAAGGATACAAAGGATATTACTTCTACATTCCCTC
This sequence comes from Wurfbainia villosa, assembly GCA_025175895.1. Lineage (NCBI taxonomy): Eukaryota > Viridiplantae > Streptophyta > Magnoliopsida > Zingiberales > Zingiberaceae > Wurfbainia > Wurfbainia villosa. The sequence goes on from CM045995.1 coordinate 35,418,806, forward strand.
GGCTACAAAGTGTTTGTGGCAAAGGCGGGGTTTTTCTAGAAAGGGATTTTGTTTCTAGAAAAACTAGTGGAGTACCTTCGATCTTGAAGAAATTCAAGATAAGGACCATATCGAGGCCTTGATGGAGGTTGAACAGGAACCACAAAGTGTTGTGGGTGATGAGGTTGTTGCACAAAGAGTTGTGGAACAACCACCTGTTCAAGTAGACCTACCTCTTCGCAGGTCTGATAGGGTACGTCGTCAGCCTGAGAGATACTCATTTCTCTTGTCTGACCATGATGACATTATGCTCATTGAGAATGAGCCTACCTCCTATCAGGAAGCTGTGATGAGCCCAGATTCTGAGAAATGGCTAGACGCCATGAGATCCGAGATGGAATCCATGTACACTAACCAAGTATGGACTTTGGTTGATCCACCTGAAGGGGTCAAACCCATTGGGTGTAAGTGGGTCTTTAGGAGAAAGACTGACATGGATGGACTTACGCATACCTATAAAGGCCGATTGGTGGCTAAAGGTTTCAAGCAAATTCATGGTATTGACTATGATGAAACCTTTTCTCCAGTGGCGATGTTTAAGTCCATTCGGATCTTGCTTGCTATTGCAGCATACCACGATTATGAGATCTGGCAGATGGATGTCAAAACCGCGTTTCTGAATGGAAACTTACTCGAGGATGTGTACATGACACAACCTGAGGGTTTTGTAGATCCACAGCATACTGGGAAGGTATGCAAGCTGCAAAGGTCCATTTATGGGCTAAAGCAAGCTTCTTGGAGCTGGAATCTTCGATTCGATGATGCGATCAAACAGTTTGGTTTCATCAAGAATGAAGATGAATCCTGTGTCTACAAGAGGGTTAATGGGAACACAGTTGTGTTCCTTGTACTGTATGTGGATGACATACTACTCATTGTGAATGACATCCCTTCGCTACAGTCTGTGAAGACTTGGCTGGGGACGTGCTTCTCAATGAAGGACTTAGGTGAAGCAGCCTGTATTCTAGGCATCAAGATCTATAGAGATAGATCTAAGAGATTGCTTGGCCTAAGTCAGAGTACATACATTGACACGGTATTACTTCGGTTTGCCATGTAGAATTCCAAGAAAGGACTTCTGCCGATGTCACATGGTGTGAGTCTTTCGAAGACTCAAAGTCCCTCTTCTAGAGAGGAGAGAGACCGCATGGATAAGATCCCTTACGCGTCTGCTATAGGATCTATCATGTACGCCATGCTGTGTACTCGTCCTGATGTCTCGTATGCTTTGAGCATGACGAGTAGATACCAGTCAGATCCAGGTGAGCGTCACTGGATAGCAGTCAAGAATATTCTTAAGTACTTGAGAAGGACTAAAGAATATTTTCTTGATATTTGGAGGCGATGAGGAGCTAGCTGTAAAGGGTTACAGCGATGCCAGCTTCCAAACTGACCAGGATGATTATAGATCGCAGTCAGGGTTCGTGTTTTGCTTGAATAGGTAGCACTGTGAGCTGGAAGAGTTCCAAGCAGGACACAGTTATTGATTCTCAGGCCGAATATATCGGTGCTTCCATCTCATTCGTGAGATTGTCGATCGAGGAGATGTGAAGATTTGCAGAGTACCCACAGAGGCTAACATCGCAGATCCCTTGACCAAGGCTTTGGCACAGAAAAAGCATGATGGTCACACTAGGTCATTGAGTATTAGATACTACGGTGATTGGCACTAGTGCTAGTGGGAGATTGTTAGTGAAAGCCCTAGAGCCAATCATGTGATGATTGTTGTATGGACTTTATTGTATCATATTCCTATTTATAAAGGCATGGTTATTATATTTACTTGTATTGGTGCCAAATAACTAAATATAATAATGTCCTTGGGTAGTAGGTTCTTATCTATGTCAATCGATTGGATGAATCGATAATGAGATGATATAGAGAACACTACTCTTAATCATTCCTAGTCGAGTATTAACATTCAGGGACAATGTTAATGCGTAGAGACTAGCATGTAGGTCAACAAGATGACTTGATCTCACAAGTCATGGATATGAGATATCAAGTTGACACATGGGTATGCATTGGAGAATGTATACTGAATGACCCGCCATGAGAAAGTATCATGGATCGTTATATGAGTGTCATATACTTTCTCATATGGCTATTAGTATGACTATTAGTCCTTAGACCTGAAGTCACCATGGTTCCCTACATAAGGAGTTGCATACTTTGGCTTCGTCAAACGTCACCCGTAAATGGGTGGACAATAAAGGCGATTCGGGTATGTAGCAATTATGCGGAGGGATGTGAGTGATGTAGATGGGATCTATCCCTCCTATATGAGGTGACATCGATATTCTTGATAGAGTGAGACCACGAAGTGCATGGCCATGCCCAAATGAGTCAATATGAGATATTGAGCTCATTTGATTAGAGTGAGTCTACTTGGAGTTCAAGATTTAGATTGTACCGAGGATGACACGGTCTATGCCTCGATTGGTCAATCTAGATGTCAAGGATAGAGGGACATTGTCACATATTGTGAGAGTCACAATTAGTAGTCACAAAGGTGATGTTGGAGCTCAACATTCTTGTAACTTGGGTAGCAATGATGTGTTGCTAGATACCGCTCATTGCTTATGTTCCTAAATCGGTTTAGGGACATTGCCAACGTTACAAGAACCTATAGGGTCACACACATAAGAGCAATTAGATGGAGATTAGGTTCATATGATGAACCATGAGGATTAGGTTCATGGGATGAACCAAATTTGATTAAGAGTAATCCAAATTAGACTAATTGAGTTAGACTCAAGTTGATTCAAGTGTTGAATGAGTCTAATTTATATTTGATTCATCAAATCAATTTAAATTAATGAATAGAGATTCATTATATTAAATTGACTTGAGTCAAGTGGTTAGATTTGATCAACCATGGGAGATTAGAGGTCAAGTTTGACTTGACTTGAGAGGGAAGTTGAAAGGTCAAGTTTGACTTGACCAAATGCCATGTCATGATGATGACTAGGCATGGCCGGCCAATGATGATGCTCCACATCATCATTGACTTGGTAAATTAGTGCCTCATCATGAGGGAGACCAAGGGTCATGGGAGTTACATGCATGCATGTAACTCCCCCTCCATGAAGTGGCCGGCCACCATTTGGGGGTTATGTGAGTGAAAATTCATTTTGTGAGTAATCACTCATTACTTCATCTTCTTCCTTGGGAATTTTCCTCTCAAGCTCTCCCTCTCCTTCCTCTCTTTGGCCGAACCAACCAAGGAGTGCTAGCACACTCAAGGTTGAGTTTTCTTCCACCTATTGCTTGTGTGGATACCATAGAGGAGTGTGCACTTGACACTCTCGAGTTCCGGCGGACTTTGGACGAGTGGGATTTGCGAAGGGCATCGCATCAAGGGTAGTATCCTTATCTCTTAGTTCTAAGGTAGATCTAGAGGATTTTGTAAGCACATACATGTAATTAGTTTTAATACTTCTTCGCACGGATCCGTGGCCGGGACTTCCGGGGTTTCCGCAACGCAAAAAGCGGTTTTTGCCGCCCGGAAAAGCCCAACAGGAACACCACAGTGGAATGGTTTATTCGAAAGGAGGAATTGTACCCTATTAGATATGGTACGATCTATGATGAGTCACACTGATCTTCCTATATCCTTTTGGGGATATGCTCTAGACACAGCAACCTTTACCCTTAACCGTGTACCATACAAGGCTGTGATAAAGAGACCATATACGATATAGACAGGGAGAAATCCCAAGATGTCTTTAATGAGGATTTGGGGTTGTGAGGCTTACGTTCGACGTCAAGTCTCAGACAAACTGGGACCCAAATTCGATAGGTACTATTTTGTTGGATATCCCAAGGACACAAAGGGATATTACTTCTACATTCCCAGTCAGCACAAAGTGTTTGTGGCAAAGACTGGGGTTTTTCTAGAAAGGGATTTTGTTTCTAGAAAAACTAGTGGGAGTACGTTTGATCTTGAAGAAATTCAAGATAAGGTCCATAGCACTGAGGCCTTGATGGAGGTTGAACAGGAACCACAAAGTGTTGTGGGTGATGAGATCATTGTACAAAGAGTTGTAGAACAACCACCTATTCATGTAGACCTACCTCTTCGCAGGTCTGATAGGGTACATCATCAGCCTGAGAGATATTCATTTCTCTTGTCTGACCATGATGATGTTATGCTCATTGAGAATGAGCATACCTCCTATCAGGAAGCTGTGATGAGCCTAGATTCTGAGAAATGGCTAGAGGCCATGAGGTACGAGATGGAATCCATGTACACCAACCCAGTATGGACTTTCGTTGATCCACCTGAAGGGGTCAAACCCATTGGGTGTAAGTGGGTCTTTAGGAGAAAGACTGACATGGATGGACTTACGCATACCTATAAGGGCCGATTGGTGGCTAAAGGTTTCAAGAAAATTCATTGCATTGACTATGATGAAACCTTTTCTCCAATGGTGATGTTTAAGTCCATTCAATCTTGCTTGCAATTGCATCATACCACGATTATGAGATCTTGCAGATGGATGTCAAAACTGTGTTTCTGAATGGAAACTTACTCGAGAATGTGTACATGACACAACCTGAGGGTTTTGAAGATCCACAACATACTGGGAAAGTATGCAAGCTGCAAAGGTCCATTTATGGGCTAAAGCAAGCCTCTCGGAGCTGGAATCTTCGATTCGATGATGCGATCAAATAGTTTGGTTTCATCAAGAATGAAGAGAAGCCCTGTGTCTACAAGAGGGTTAATGGGAACACAGTTGTCTTCCTTGTATTGTATGTGGATGACATACTACTCATTGGGAATGACATCCCTTTACTACAGTCTGTGAAGACTTGGCTGGGGACGTGCTTCTCAATGAAAGACTTAGGTGAAGCAGCCTGTATTCTAGGCATCAAGATCTATAGAGATAGATCTAAGAGATTGCTTGGCCTAAGTCAGAGTACATACATTTACACGGTATTACTACGGTTTGCCATACAGAATTCCAAGAAGGGACTTCTGCTGATGTTACATGGTGTGAGTCTTTCGAAGACTCAAAGTCCCTCTTCTAGAGAGGAGAGAGACCGCATGGATAGGATCCCTTATGCATCTGCTATAGGATCTATCATGTACGTCATGTTGTGTACTCGTCCTGATATCTCATATGCTTTGAGCATGACGAGTAGGTACCAATCAGATCCAGGTGAGCATCACTAGATAGCAGTCAAGAATATTCTTAAGTACTTGAGAAGGACTAAAGAATATTTCTTGATATTTGGAGGCAATGAGGAGCAAGCTGTAAAGGGTTACAGCGATGCCAGCTTCCAAACTGACCAGGATGATTATAGATCGCAGTCAGGGTTCGTGTTTTGCTTGAATGGTGGCGCTGTGAGCTGGAAGAGTTCGAAGCAGGACACAGTTGTTGATTCTACAACAGAAGCCGAGTATATTATTGTATTTAAGGTAGCAAAGGAGCCAGTTTGGATCCGCAAGTTCATTACTGAGCATAGGGTGGTTCCTAGCATAGCAGATCCCATAGAGCTCTATTGTGACAACAAAGGAGCTATTGCACAGGCTAAGGAACCTCGCTCACACCAGCGGACCAAACACATACTACGACGCTTCCATCTCATTCGAGAGATTATCGATGGAGGAGATGTGAAGATTTGTAGAGTACCCACAGAGCTAACATCGCAGATCCCTTGACCAAGGCTTTGGCATAAAAAAAGCATGATGGTCACACTAGGTCATTGGGTATTAGATACTACGGTGATTGACACTAGTGCTAATGGGAGATTGTTAGTGAAAGCCCTAGAGCCAATCATGTGATGATTGTTTTATGGACTTTATTGTATTATATTGCTATTTATAAAGGAATGGTTATTATTTTTACTTGTATTGGTGTCAAATAACTAAATATAATAATGTCCTTGAGTAGTAGGTTCTTATCTATATCAATCGATTGGTTGAATCGATAATGGGATGATATAGAGAACACTACTCTTAATCATTCCTAATCGAGTATTAACATTCAGGGACAATGATAATGCGTAGAGACTAGCATGTAGGTCAACACGATGACTTGATCTCACAAGTCATTGATATGAGATATCAAGTTGACACATGGGTATGCATTGGAGAATTTATACTGAATGACCCGCCATGAGAAAGTATCATGGATCGTTATATGAGTATCATATACTTTCTCATGTGGCTATTAGTATGACTATTAGTCCTTAGACATGAAGTGACCATGGTTCCCTACATAAGGAGTTGCATACTTTGGCTTCGTCAAACGTCACCCGTAAATGGGTGGACTATAAAGGCGATTGCTGGGAATGTAACAAATTATGTGGAGGGATGTGAGTGATGTAGATGGGATCTATCCCTCCTATATGACGGGGGTAACATCGATATTCTTGATAGAGTGAGACCACGAAGTGCATGACCATGACAAAATGAGTCAATATGAGATATTGAGCTCATTTGATTAGAGTGAGTCTACTTGGAGTTCAAGATATAGATTGTACCGAAGATGACACGGTCTATGCCTCAATTGATCAATCTAGATGTCAAGGATAGAGGGACATTGTCACACATTGTGAGAGTCACAATTAGTAGTCACAAAGGTGATGTTGGAGCTCAACATTCTTGTAACTTGGGTAGCAATGATGTGTTGCTAGATACCACTCATTGCTTATGTTCCTAAATTTGTTTAGGGACATTGCCAACGTTACAAGAACCTATAGGGTCACACATAAAAGGGAAATTAGATGGAGATTAGGTTCATATGATGAACCATGAGGATTAGGTTCATGGGATGAACCAAATTGGATTAAGAGTAATCCTAATTAGACTAATTGAGTTGGACTCAATTTGATTCAAATGTTGAATGAGTCTAATTTAGATTTGATTCATCAAATCAATTTAAATTAATGAATAGAGATTCATTAAATTAAAATTGACTTGAATCAAATGGTTGGATTTGATCAACCATGGGAGATAAGAGGTAAAGTGTGACTTGACTTGAGAGGGAAGATGAAATGTCAAGTTTGACTTGACCAAATGCCATGTCATGATGATGACTTGGCATGGCCGGCCAATGATAATGTTCCACATCATCATTGACTTATCATGTGGTGCCACCTCATGAGGGAGACCAAGAGCCATTGGCTCTTGGAGTTACATGCATGCATGTAACTCCCAAGCCTTGAAGTGGCCAGCCACCATTCCATTAGATGGTGAATTCATTTTTGTGAGTTACAACAACTTCATCTTCCTCCTTTGATCATCCTCTCAAGCTCCCTCTCCTCCTTGGCCGAACCATCCATAGGGTGCTAGCACACTCAAGGGTGTGTTTTCTCCACCTATTGCTTGTGTGGATACCAATAGAGGAGTGTACACTTGACACTCTAGAGTTCCGGCAAGCTATATGGACGAGCGGGATTTGCAAAGGGCGTCGCATCGAGGGTAATTTCTTATCATGTAGATCTAGAGTAGATCTAAAGGTATTAAACACATACATGTTAGTTTTATTTTTTATACTTCGCACGGATCCATGGCCGGGGCTTCCGAGGTTTCTACAACGCAAAAAGTGGTTTTTGCTGCTCGGAAAACCCAACACTAACGTACTATCATCTCGCTGTATCCTGATACTATGTTGTCAAGAGTTGACTAACTATTTTCTCTAACTAGCCATTCTAAAAATTAGAGTACAATATGCAATGGTTTTTCTAAGTAAGCGGGTATACTATTTGAGTGTTAGCTCCCCCTAGACCATTGAACCAATATGATCTATTCAAATAATGAATTTGATCCTGGGGAACCCAAAACTTATTAGTCCTTATATGTGAGTTCAATAAAACCTTTGGGGCCCATGCTTGAACTCTTTGATGACTACGATTTACGATAGACATATAAGACCTATTCGTAGTCTTTGACTTAAATCTGAGTCCGGTTTTGTTGTACACGACTCTTTGGGTTCCAAGTAGTCGGTTAAGGTTCTTAGATCCCAACGTGAACCTTTCCAACCTAGCCTCAACCTCTTGAACTCGGTCATTCAAGAGAGAATTCTCCTCTTCATGTTTTTCAATTTGGGTTGAGTTTCCCTCTTGAACTTGACAAGTTGAAGAGGTTAGAGTAGCCTCTTGCTTGAGGGTTTCAACCTCCTCAAGTAACGACTCAACCCTAGACTCAGACTTAGTTAATTTCCTAGTAAGCACTTTAATTGTATTGTAAAGCATATGAATTAGTGAGCAGCTAACCTTAATTTTCTCTTTTGATCCGGCATTGAGTTGCTTCTCGAAATAGTCCTCGAGTTCGGAGTCGGTGTTGTAATTGGATCCGGATTCGGACTCTGACTCGGACTCTTCAGGTCTTTCCATGTAAGCTATGTCTTCTCTGTTGTCCCAAGTTGCATGGAAAGCCTTCTTTTGATTTGATTTGAATTGTGCCCTCTTTTGGTTCTTTAGTAGCCTCCTTTCCCTCCGAACGATCTTTCGCACTATGTTCGCTATTGCTTGCACCTTTTCGGATTCAACTCTGATTCATCTTCGGGTTCGAGTCCATCTTCTTGCCTAGTAGGTGACTTGCTTCTTTGTCTTGCAAGTAGAGCAATACCTCTCTCGCTCCGGACTATGTTAGTTTGCTCGTGAAGTTCAAACTCGGAAAATAATTCGTATAACCTAAGCCTCGAAAGGTCCTTAGAGACCTTGTAGACATCGACCATGGATGCCCACAAGGTAGTCCTAGGGAAAGCATTTAAGGCATACCTATAAGGTCCCGGTTCTCTACGGCTTGCCCGATCGAGTGAAGACCGTTGATGATGTCTTGGATCTGCGCATGTAATTGGGTGACAGTCTCGCGATCCTGCATCTTTAGATTGTACATTTTATTTAAAAGTAAATCACTTTTACATACCTTAGCATCGGGCATCCCTTCGTGTAGATCAATCAATTTGTTTCAGAGGTCTTTAGCGCTAATGAATGGTCCGATGCGGTTGAGTTCCACTTTGGACAAGCCGCATTGCAATATTTGGGTTGCTCTTGCATCGGCTTCGATTTGCCTCTTGGTTGCATTTGTCCACTTGTTGAAATCCAAGGGCTCACCTTGATTATTGGTGGGTAGAGCAAAGCCATTTTGGATTATTATCAAAGTCTCGACTTGTGTTTTTAGAAAACACTCCATCCGACCTTTCCAATAACGGAAATCATTTCCGTTAAAGAACGGAGGTCGGGTGGTGCTATACCCCTCAACGTGAGCTATTAAATGTCTTGCAAAACATGAATAAAAACCAAAGAGAATTCCAAGACTTGGTCTTGGATTAGTAGTGCGGGAAATAATAGGAAATAAATAGAAATAAATAAGAAGAATAAGAAACTAACAAAAGCTAGAAACTTACGACCTTCAATGTCCCTGAAAGGGTACTAAACGTTGGATTTTGGGGCTGGAAACAGCTTCTTACGAGGGTAAAACCGCATAAGAAATATAGATCTCTTAGAGATCTTCGATTTGGTAGGTAGATCATTTTGTGAGTCCACTTGTGCGAAAAGTTATGACCATTTTACCGTCGACTACTCCAAAGGAGAATACTTGCAAACACACAACCAAGAGAAGCGTACCAAGACTTCGTCTTGGATTAGTAGTGTGGGAGAAAAAAAAACCTAAAAAACACGAATCGAAAAATATGAAAAGAAAACCAAAAAGTGCTAGATTGGTGGTTTCACCAAATCTTAGCGCCCCCGCTCTGATACCAATTGTTGGATCGAGAAGCGTCGCTAGAGGGGGGGTGAATAGCGAGCGTAAATCTTTTCGTTCGATCGTTCGATACACGAGTAAGTGCAACGGAAAATAAAGAGACACATTTATTTTACTTGGTTCACAACCCAGTGGTTGCTACTCCAAGGCTTTATCGGTCCTAGACCGCGTACGGAGGGCAAAACACTATAACATCTCCTCCTCGTTTGAGGTAGGAGACAACGATCACAAAACCGAAATTACAAGGATGAGGCAACAAGCCTACCACACCTCGTTACGAATAAAAACAAAGAATACAATAAAAACAATTACTTTCTACTGCTGCCGATGAAGGAGATTTGAACTTGTCGTCGCGTCGGCGTTATGACGATGTTGGAGCTTTGGCGTTGTAGGAGCGCTTGAGAATAATCATGATGATGTTTGGAGTTGGAATCCTCCGCTCCTTTTATAGATTTTGGCCTCTGAATATGTCTCCTCTTTTTTCGGAACAGATCACGAAGTTGTAGAAATTTTATCGCGAAGTGGTCATGCCAAATCTTATCCGTTTTGACCTAGCACAAAGGTTGATTCGTCGCCATCAGTCGACTGATGCCTCCCATCAGTCGACTGATGCCTCCCATCAGTCGAATGATGAGCATCAGTCGACTGCCCAAAGTCCAGCAGTCGACTGCTAGCCTGGCTACTTCCTTGCAGTAAAAGGTTAGCTCAGAAAATGATAAATGCGACGGTTTCTAACCATCCGATCTCGACCTAGACCTTCCACATAATGTCTTTGTCGGATCGTCGCCTACAGTCGTCCCCGTACATAGGACATGACCTTACCATCTCTCACTCACACGAGCTTACCTCAATACTTACTGTGTCGCTTTCGCTTCCAGCCTTCCACTCGATTCCTTCGGCTCCCTCCGAAGTCACTCGAGTGTCGCCCGACCACCACGGCTTCCTCCGGGTGTCGCTAGGCTTCAACTCCAGCTTTAGTAGTTTTCTGCACACTCGATTTAGCTCGTGAGATAACGATGTAAACTTAACTTTGTGTTTTTGCCATAATCAAAATATATGTTCGATTATCTAGTGCCCCTGCACCAACAAAAAACCCTTAAAATCAATTTTGGAGATCGTAGGTCCATCTCCGAATGGGTTGATATCCAATATAGATAAGAACAACCTTGGAGAGAGTCAAACAAGTCGTTCATAGCTACGATGGTAGGTATCAAATATACCAATTACATATCACGTATATGTAACTATCACATTGTCTTATCAACTAATTGAATGTTCGCAGAATCATTGGGTTGTAAATACATTAACAAGTATGCATCATGTGCATAGCACCCAGCTTCACCTCTCTTCACATTGACCTTGGACAGAGTCCAACAAGCTGATGCTCCAAGTTAAAGCCCACCCATTAATCAAGAAATAGTTTTAATATGTTTAGAGTGCATTCAATTGTTTAGTCAGGCTTGGAGAGAGTCCAACAACCCAAACTAAAGATTGACCTCTGACTCATACCATATTAGTATTAAAGTATTTCAATGGTTTGAACATGTTCAGGTTCGAGCCAGTCTTGGAGAGAGTCCAACAACCCAAAAAAGAAATAGAACTCTGGTTCTAATCATATTAATGGAAGGTGTTTGTCACGCCCCAAGAGTATGCCGAGCCGAAAAATCAGACAACATCTCCCCTGTACGTGATATAATTCCCTATTAATACAAAGCCTTTCAGCCACCATCACACAACATAATGAAATGACAACCAACGAACACAACCACAAAGAAACAACAATGCGCACCTGTGCGACTCTACACACTAAACATAATATGATCAAAACCAGAAGCAACATAAAAGCCAAATACAACTCCTCACATACATGACTACAATACAAAACACAGCAAAGGAACAAATACAATCTAAACTCCAAATGCTCGATGTGAGATGGGATCAGCTAGCGGAGCTCCAAGCATCCAAGGAATCTTTTACCTGTTACCTGGGCGATAGGAAACCTAGGGTCTGTGGTGGTGAGTATAAAACTCAGCGGTAATATAACAAATAGTACATGAACAACAAATATAAAGTATGAAGAGCAACAGGTATATAAATGGAAATGAATAGGTATACCGAGGGAGATCAACAAGTTTACAGTCTTAAAGGAAACTACGAAACTATCAATATGATACTAATCAGTGCATATACCAAAGTGATCAACTGTACATAACGTAATGTAAGGTACTGATATACCTGAATGGCCTGCAATGACACAACCTAAACAACCTGAACAAATACACAATGATACAGAACATATGACAGGATAGAGTAAAACTACCACTATATTTAATACACGGCCTTGCGAACATACTACAACAAATACAACAACATACCTAATCCAACCTACTCAACATCAAGGTACTAGTCAAATGCATACAACTGTCCGGTCCAAGTCATACACTGGTATCCCACACACAACAGTATAGATCATGTAAATAACATGCAAGATGATATACAATCAAATGCAGCAAACATAGCACAAACAAATGCAACAATACAACAAGCATATATATAGATTGTATATATATATACTGCTCATAATCACACACACATATATATACATAAATATTGTTGGTGCAATCGGCCCAGGTCACGATTGACCAGGACTCGAGCTTGGCTCGAGAGATGTTTTGATGTTCGACAAAAACATATGACAATGTAATTGTCATGGGAAAGTCCAAGTCATAGGTACTTGGCATGGAAAGTCCAAGTGGGACACTTGGCATTCGGGAAAGTCCAGGCATGGGTCTTGGCAATGTAAAGTCCAAGCATGGGTCTTGGCAAAGTAAAGCCCAACATGGGTTGGCAAGGTAAAGCCCAAGCCTTGAGTACTTGGCATGGAAAGTCCAACATAATGTTGGGGTTGATCCGTGAGGGGAAACTTCGCTTCCCCTTCACCTCGGTTGCTTGACCATGGTGATCCCTTTGATGTCCCCGGATTAAAAATTTAATCTTAGACAAAAGGGATTCCCAAAGCAACCAAGTCATCGTCGTGCTATTCATTTAGAGAGGTCACTTGAACAAACTAGTTGTTCAAGCAACCATTCTCTATTCTACGAGTAGCCGCGGAATAGACGATGTCCGGATCGCCGGTTTTTGTATTTATACTCGGGATCCAAGTATTATTTAGCCTATTTACAGAAATATAACATGCTTATATTTTGAAAAACAAACACAAGCAATGAATAAAAGAGATAGAAGAATAGTTATACCTCTTGGTCTTCTAATGTATGACCCTCCTCCTTTTGGACGTCGTGTGGGCGACGATCCACCAAAAGTCGAAGCTCCTAGATCGCAAAACATCCTTCCTTGCTTTTCCCAAGCAAGAGGAAGAAGAGAAACAATGTTTTTCTCCTTCAAAAACTCAACCAACAAAGAACTATAGAAGTTCTTGCCGCCGGCCAACTAGAAGGAGAAGAAGATGATGGAAAACTACCAAGACACCAAGGGAAACCCTATATCTTGTTTCCACCACCTAAGGAGAAGAGAGGGGAGTGTTTTGGGCGTGGCCAAGGGCTGGGAAGGGCTGGAATAGCTGCTGGACGTTGGCCACAAGGCAAGGAAGAAGAAGGAAAACTTGCCTTATTTGGTGCCACCCTTTCTTCCAAACCCTAACCCTAATTCCAATCCTATCTCAACTAGGATTGCCCTATTCTTGCCGCCCAAGCCTTGCTCCCTCCCTATGATGTTATCCACGACCACTTCCCATGCCCTCCTTTTATAGAGTTAGGGATAAGTCATGAATTAATCTCCTCCATTGGTTCTAGGGATTTAATCTCAACCGTCGGATCTAGAGATTTAATCTCAACCGTCGGATCTTAGAGATTTAATCTCTACCAATGGATCTTAGTGTTTTGTTTCTATCCATTGGATCTAAGCATCTTGAGGTGTTAATGGGCTACATTAGGGACCATGAGGAGGAGTTGGGTCTTGGCCACCCATGGATCAAGCCCACATAAAGTCCGATCCACTAATGATGGTCCAATCCACTAAAGGTCCATCATTCATCTACCTCACCAACCCCCATATGATAATATGGGCTCCATATATTATTTGTACATTTTCTCCCCGTGTTTAAGATCTCGAATGTCCGTCAATTAATTAATTTACTGACCATTAATTAATCGACATCTAACTCCATGAGTAGTACCACTCAACCTTTTCATCATGCCGGACCTAGTCCACCTGCAGGGTTTACATGATGAACCTTATGAGCTCCTCAAGGGGACATCATCATCCTAATATATAGGACACGGTTTCCTCCTATAATCAACGGCACACCATATAAATAATATCATCTCCCAACTTACCGAGTCTATCGATTTAATCTATAAATCTCGCCCATTGGTAAATCAAAGAGATGAGTACCAAGTATATGTGCCCGTTATTATATCGGGATTAAGAGCATGTACTAAATAATATCTGAGGTCCGATTCGATTATGTAGTCAGCAATAAATCGAATCACCTCTGTGTCGGTCCTGCTCAATACACACAAAGTGCACTAGTGTGATTCTATGGTCAAGACAAACCAATACCAAATCACACTACAACCATTCCGATGGTTTGTCCAAAGCCATCTCGGTTGTGAGCCTTTACTTATACTTTACAAGGAGCCGATAACATGATCTCCCATGTGACACCACACACCATGTTATCTACAATGTAAGGTATTAGACAATATTGCATAACCATAAAAATATGCAAACAATGATCATGTGATTCTTATTTCAAAATAAAGATGTTCATACAAAAGAGCTAGGCTTTCAGTATACATCCCAACACATAAGTTGGCAAGGGAAAGTCCAAGCTTGAGTCTTGGCATTTGAGAAGTCCAAGGGGAATATTGGCAGCGTAAAGTCCAAGGGTGAAGTCTTGGTGGCATAAGTCCAATGGTTGGCGGCGTAAAGTCCAAGAGGAGTCTTGCCGGCGTAAGTCCAATATGTCTTGGCTATGTAGACACCGTTAGCATGACATAGTCGATGGAAGCACCTGAAGGCTAGTGCGATGGATGAACAAGTCATGGATGACTTGGAGGGATCCAAGAGGTGTGAGGTTGACGGAGGTGGCTAGAAGGCTTAGGTCTAGGCTAAGGGTGGTCTAGCAAGTATGGGGGAACCATACTTGGGTTAAAATCTCATGTTTGAGTTTGGCAGTCGACTGACATTATGGGTGGTTCGACTGCCGTGAGTCGACTAGAGTTCGATTGCAATTTTTGAGATGAAATTGCTCTGGAAGTCGACTGCTCATTGGAGCAGTCGACTGATGTCAATAGTAGTCGACTGCCAAGGGACGGCAGTCGACTGCTAGTTTAGTCGCGAGCACAGAATGCTCCGTAGCCGACTAGGCAGTCGACTATGGGGCTGGTAGTCGACTGCCAATGTTGGCAGTCAACTGGTGAGAGTCCTGTTGGAACTTTTCCAGTGTGGATCGAGCCGTTGTCTCACGACAACGAGGCAATGATCGTGGCGTCTTATATGCGATCGGCCGATCGGCGAAATCGATCAGACGCAGTTAAAAGCGCGATTGTTCGTGGGAGGTTCAAGAGCAGTGTTTTCTTGGGCGATTTGAAGGGGAATAGTTGGTGCTTTTCCAGTCCTTCAAGGCTAGTCCAAGGAAACCAAAAGCAAGCAATCCAAAGAGCATTTGTAAAGTTTTCTTTGCATAGATTGTTGTATTCTTGTTGTATTTGCTTGTCTTACTTTGTATTACTTAGTGTAATCTTTGTATGAGATTTCTCCACCTCCGACATGTTGTCGAGAAGGAGTTTATTGTGCTTAGTCATGTTTGTGACATCGCTAGGGTTTGTACGAACCCAATCCATGGAGTAGGAACTATTCAGTTCCGAACCATGTTACATCTCGTGTCATTGTGTTTGTGATTGTGTTTCGTGTTTTTGCTTTCAGTATTATTATTCCGCTGCGCTAACACAATTTGTAGATGCAATCATGAACAAATTCCATCGACGAACGACAACACGTGCTATTCGCCCCCCCCTCTAGCGTCCAATCGATCCCCTACAAATATATGTATATGTATATATATACAAATGCCCTCACACATGGTAATGCAAATGCATGGTCATGCCAGTGCACCCCACTCGCTACCACGACCCTAGTGTGACCTAGGTGGCATGACATGACAACTATCCCAACTCAATAACAACCACTGCTCTCGAGTGGCCGAGTGGGAGTATGAATAAGTAGCGATGAGCCAAAGATATATAAGCTACACAACGAGGGTCGCTGCTGCTAGCCACTCCAACTATCACTACCCATGAGTTGTTGAGTGTCAAATGTTGGGTTTTCGGCACCACAACAAGTGTGTGTTTGAACATGTTTTGTAAACATGTGCGCAGCGGAAGAAATAAAAAGTAATAAATCTAATTTATTACAACACACACACCACACGCATGCATAGTATAACATGTGTAGACATAATTGTAGTTTCAAATTTTGCAACAAAAAGAAATTATTCTAGGTATACCTGACGTATCACGTGCAGCGGGAAAGGCATAAACCGGAGTGACTCTCGCTAGAATTGCCTCTATCCGTATCCACGCCAAGTATCGTCGGGATGGCTTAACAAAGCCATGAACCTCGTCTTCGTAGAAGTCACTAGCCTCATGTCGAAGACGATGTGATCGAGAGAAGATCACAATCCGAATCAAAATTCGGATTCGAAAATGAGTCCTCAAAACTCACTTCTCCGGAGAGGTATTCGTCAACCGTTTGACAAATCCTTCTTCCTCCACCTATGAAGATTATCGGAGATCGAATCCCCAGTAAGGTAGCCGCTGTCGGAGCTCCAAACGATGTCTAAACGACATACAATATTAGGAACACGACTGCACTCCCACTAACCTTTTTGTACACACAAGGTTCGTCCGAATTTTGTGAAAAATCAAACTTATGATTGCCTCATCAAAATGGATATTCCAGCTCCTGGATGCTTGCTTCAGTCCATATATGGACCATCGCAATTTGCATACCTTGGTTTTATCAACCGATGTGAAACCCTCCGGTTGTATCATATACACATCCTCAACTAGGTTTCCATTAAGGAAAGTTGTTTTCACATCCATCTGCCATATCTCATAATCATAATGAGCCGCTATGGCCAGGAGCATCCGAATGGATTTAATCATAGCAACAGGTGAATAGGTTTCGTCATAATCAACACCTTGCTTTTGACGATATCCTTTCGCCACCAATCTAGCCTTATAGGTAATCACATTACCATCCATGTCGGTTTTCTTCTTGAAAACCCACTTGTACCCTATAGGCTTTATGCCTTCAGGTGGGTCAACCAAGTTCCAAACTTGTTTTTCATACATGGAATTCATTCCCGACTTCATGGCGTCAAGCCACTTATCTCTTTCTGAACTTTTCAGAACTTCTTCATAACTGGTAGGCTCCTCATCATCAATGAGTAACACGTCGTTCGATTCACTTACGAGAAATCCATATCTCTCAGGAATATTGCGTGTTCTACCAGATCTACGAAGATGTGGTAGGCTTCTCATCATCAATGATCACTATGAGTTATTAGCTGTGGTGCTTCACCAAGTATTTCATCAATGTCTATTTGAGTCTCTCGAGCCTCCTCAAGCTCAACAATACTCCCACTATTTTCTTGCAAGAGAAACTCTTTCTCTAGAAACACAGCATGCCTTGAAACAAACACCTTTTGTTACACAATATGATAGAATTGGTAACCCCTTGTTTCCTTAGGGTATCCAATGAGTAGACATTTATCAGACTTAGCATCCAATTTGTCTGATACAGTCCGCTTCACATAAGCAGGACAACCCCATATCTTCAAGTAAGATACATGAGGTTTCTTACTATTCCATATCTCATATAGAGTAGTGGAGACTACCTTGGTGTTGGGAATTGCTTTTCCTCTCGTTCGCTTGTGCATGGCGATCTCGTCTAGTCCCCGGATTAAAAAAATTAATCCAAGATGATGACGGATTACCCAAGCAACCGATCCATCATCGTGCTATTCGATTAGAGTGGTATCTTGAACAAACTTGTTGTTCAAGCAACCAAACTCTTTTCCTCGATTAGCCATGGAATAGATGATGTATGGATCGTCGGTTTTTGTGTTTATCTTCAGGGTCCATGTAAATTAGCCACATGGAATTACATTCATAATATAAAGAAATAAAAGGAAACCTAAACAAGAATTATACCTCTTGTTTACCTCTTGATATTCTATTATATGTCCTATCCTCCTCTTGAATGTTGTGCATGGACGGGAGGCATCCATGAACAAGCAACCGAGACGGGAAGCAATTCCCAACAAATGGTATCAGAGCCACGGTTTCCGCTTTTGTGTGTTTAGGATTTGGTTACTTTTATACACTTATCATATATTGTGTGTGTCAGATGATAGTAGGATGTGCGTAGTCTAACTTTTTGGTTGCAGGCATAAGATCCAACTATTATGGGCATATGTGTGTGTATGTGATTGGATGTGTGTAATTGTAATATTATTTGAATCCTCGGCGTTGACGAGGCTAGTATTTAATTTTTGTAATTAAGTACGCGATTGTTTAGCCACTCTTTTATTTTGGTTTACTTTCGATCTAGATTTCATGTCCACTCCTTTGTGGAGTATAGGATCGATGGATATAAATTAAAATAATTGTTCTGGGCTCGGATCTCTGGATGGCTTGTACATGGTGTATGGAGGAGCGGACGAGGTGGTTACATGACGGGAGGCATATTGGAAAACAAAAGTCAAAAGAGTTGGAAAATATTTTTTTCATATTTATTGCTTCTTGTTTGATATGCATGTTGTGTGCTAGGAAAATTCCTCATTTAAATTATTAAGTGGGAGAGGGATATTTTATAAAATTGCCATGACCTCCATTACGATTTGACATGTGATGCAAACAAACTTGCGCGTCGGCTCTGAGTGCCTTTCTCCCCATCGGATGAGTTTGTTTTGCGGATCACAGAGTTAAATATGGTTATAGGAAATTATTTAGGAGCATGTGTACTTCGCCATCGGAAGGTACATAATTCGAGATAATTCTCTTGGTATCGAGTAATGGTGAACACTTAGATGCAAATAAGAGTATCCTCCCCATCGGAGTCACTACTTTTATTTGTAGGGCCGAAGAGGAACCAACTATTAATTTTATTTGTCAAAAATTTAGGTTGACAGGATAATAAAATTAATGGGTAAAACCTCCGCTTATAAATGTAAAATTCGAATACGTCCACACTATCATGACATACGATATTCTCGGTGTTTTGAGGTGTTGGTTGATTTTAAAATTTTATTATTTGAGGAATGAATATTTTTTTGAAATCTAATGTTTTGATTTATGTGATTCTTAGGTTTTTCAAAAATGACTTTTAATCCACTTGATGTGATACTAAAGGAGAATAAACTTACTGGACCCAATTATGTTGATTGGAAAAGGAATCTTGATATTGTCTTGACTGTTGAAGAGTACAAGTATGTACTCTTCGAAGAGTGTCCTCTTAAGTCTCCGGATGATTATGGGGAAAAGGAGAAAGAGAGTTATAAAAAGTGGATTAAAGCTGATGAGATGGTGCAGTGTTACATTTTGGCTTCTATGTCAAATGTATTGCAACATCAACATCAAGCCATGCCCACTTCTTATGACATGATGCTCAATCTCAAGGAAATTTTTGAACACCAGAATCGGGTTGCGAGGCAATAAGTCATGAGGAACTTGATGACGACCACCATGATCGAGGGAATGCCCGTGAGGGATCATGTTCTCAAGATGATGACTCATTTGAATGAGTTGGAAGTCCTTGGAGCCGAGATCGATGGGGAAACCCAGGTCGATATCATTCTCCAGTCTCTACCTAAGAGTTTTGAGAAGATTCGCCTGAACTACAACATGAATAAGAGGTTGTATTCGTTGGCGGAGCTTCTAACTAAACTCCAGGTGGCAGAGGGGCTTTTTCATCAGAGTGCTCAGCTCAGGCCATGGTTGCTCAGAAGGTTTCGACTTCTAAGCCGAAAGGAAAGAAGAAGAAGAAACAAGGTGGAGTAAAGGTGGCGGGAGGATCTCAGGGAGGAGTGAAGAAGCCGAAAGGCAAGTGCTTCACTTGCAAGCAGACTGGACATTGGAAGAAGGGCTACCCCAACCGGAAGCACAACAAAGGTATTTCTTTTGGTCTAGTCGTTGAAACATGTTTAGCGGTATTATCTACCGACACCTGGTGTATAGATACGGAGGCCACTGATCATGTCTTCAATACTTTGCAAGGGTTCCCAGAATCTAGACGAGTAGCTGAGGGGGAGATTACCGTTTACTTTGGCGATGCTACGAAGGTGGCGGCTATTGCAGTGGGAGATGTTTATTTTGAAGGTAGGAAACTTCGCTTCCCACTTCAACTCGGTCGCTTGTTCATGGAGACCCCGTCTACATCCCCGGATTAAAAAAATTAATCCTAGACAAAAAGGGATTTCCCAAGCAAATGTTTCATCATCGTGCTATTCGATTAGAGTGGTCACTTGAACAAACTTGGTGTTCAAGCAACCAACTTCTATTCCACGATTAGTTGCGGAATAGACGATGTACGGATCACCGGTTTTTGTGTTTGTATTCAGGGTCCAAGTAAATTTAGCCATATATAATTGAAAATAATTATAGACATAATACAAAAGAACATAAACAAGCATTATACCTCTCGATCTTCTATTATATGTCCTTCCTCCTTTTGGACGTCGTGTGGGCGACGATCTTCCAAAAGCCGAAGCCTCCTAGATCACCAATCTTTTTTTCCTTATTCACTCCGAACAAAGGAAGATCATAAAATAAAACTCTTCTCCTTCGTTTAACCGACCACCAAGCTCCAAGCTTGTTGCTTGCCGCCGGCCAAAGAGAGAATAAGGGAGGAAGTGGGCGTCGGCCAAGAGCTCCAAGGAACCACCCTAACCCTTGTTTCCGCCAGCCAAGGAGAGGAAGAGAAATAGGTTGAGCACCGGCCAAGGAAAAGGGGAGAAAGATGGGCGTCAGCAACACCTAAAGAAGAAGAAAGGAAGCCCTCCAATTGTTGCAATCCAAGACACCTCCAAAACCCTAGCCACCCACTTGTTTCTTGCCGCCCAAGCCAAGGAGGCAAAAACCGTAATCTCCCTTCAATTAGTTGTCGCCCAAGCCATAATCCCTTTTTTATAGAGTTTGGCTTAAGCCTCCTTTTAATCTCCACCGTCGGTTCTAGGGTTTTAATCTCAACCGTCGGATCTAGAGATTTAATCTCAACCGTCGAATCTAGAGATTTAATCTCCACCATCGGATCTAGAGTTTTATTTTCCATCATCGGATATAGGCTCTATGAGGTTTTAATAGGCTACAATAGGGACTATGAGGAGTTGGATCTTGGCCACCCAATGGATCATGCCGACATAAAGTCCGATCCATTAATGATAATCCATTCCACTAGAGGATTATCATTGATATACCTCACCAACCCCCATAAGTTAATATTGGCTCCTTATATTATTTGTACATTTATCATCCCGTGTTTAAGATCTCGAATGTCCGTCAATTAATTAATTTACTGATAATTAATTAATCAACATCTAACTCCATGAGTAGAACCACTCAACCTTATAATCATGTCGGACCAAGTCCACCTGCAGGGTTTACATGATGAACCTTATGAGCTCCTCAAGGAGACATCATCATCCTAATATATAAGACACGGTTTCCTCCTATAATCAATGGCACACCATATAAATAATATCATTTCCCAACTTACCGAGCCTATCGATTTACTCTATAAATCTCGCCCATTGGTAAATCAAAGAAATGAATACTAAGTATATGTGCCCGTTATTATATTGGGATTAAGAGTATGTACAATATAATATCAGAGGTCCGATTCGATTACGTAGTCAGCAATAAATCGAATCACCTCAAAGTCGGTCCTGCTCAATACACACAAAGTGTACTAGTGTAATTCTATGGTCGAGACAAACCAATACCAAATCACACTACAACCATGCCAATGGTTTGTCCAAAACCATCTCGATTGTGAGACTTTACTCATACTTTATAAAGAACTGATAACATGATCTCCCATGTGATACTACACACAATGTTATCTACAATGTAATGTATTTGACAAAATGCATAACCATACATATGCAAACAATGATCATGTGATTCTTATTTCAAAATAAAGATGTTCATACAAAAGATAGACTTTTCATTATACATCCCAATAATCTCCCACTTATACTAAAAGACTATGCTGTCCTCAAACTACCATACATCTGATTCTCATTCCCTTCACATGCCTAGCAAAAGCTCACACTGGAAATTGTGATAGTTGCAATTTTATCACCTTAGTGAAAAAGATCTGCCAGGTTATCCTCCGTTGCAATTTTAGCCACAACAACTTCTCCTCTCTTTACGATTTCTCGTATCAGGTGGTACTTGTGCTCTTTGTGTTTACTTGCCTTATGGGCTCGTGGTTCCTTCGAGTTTACAAATGCACCATTATTATCACAATAAATTGTGATAGTTCTGGACAAACCAGGAATCAAATCCAAGTCCATCAAGAAGTTCCTGAGCCATACAACTTCCTTGGCCTCCTAAGAGACTGCCACATACTCAGCTTCCATGGTAGAGTCCACCACGCATTTCTGCTTGACACTCCTCCATACAATGGATCCACCTCTCAAAGTAAACACAAAACCTGAGGTAGACTTACTGTTATTCCTGTCTGATTGGAAGTGAGAATCTATGTAACCCACAGGGAGTAATTGGTCTGCCTGGTAAACTAGCATATAATCCCTAGTCCTTCTCAGGTACTTCAATATATGCTTTACCGCAGTCCAATGTCCCTGTCCTGGATTACTCTAATATCTGCTAACCATACCAACGGCAAAGCAGATATCTGGTCTCGTACACAGCATAGCATACATGAGGCTTCCTACTACCGAAGTATAAGGAACCGCCTTCATCTCCTCTATCTCCTCAGATGTTCTAGGACACA
Source organism: Wurfbainia villosa (assembly GCA_025175895.1). Taxonomy (NCBI): domain Eukaryota; kingdom Viridiplantae; phylum Streptophyta; class Magnoliopsida; order Zingiberales; family Zingiberaceae; genus Wurfbainia; species Wurfbainia villosa. The sequence continues at coordinate 35,441,604 of CM045995.1, forward strand.
TCTCCTTAGATAAAGGAACTCCATGCATGAAAGGTAGAAAACCTTTCTTGGAGTTCTACATGCTAAAACGAGCCAAAATGGTGTCTATGTATGAAGCTTGAGATAAGCACAACATCCTTTTCCTGCGATCCCTTATAACCTTGATCCCAAGGATGTGTCCCACTTCTCCCAAGTCCTTCATATCAAACTGTTTGGACAACCATACCCTTACGTCCGATAACACCTTGACATTGTTGCCAATTAATAAAATATCATCTACGTAAATACCACTACGTTTCCATCACATCTCTTGTATACGCAAGACTCATCTGGAGTTTGAATAAATCTATAAGACTGGATTACCTCATCAAAGTGGATGTTCCAAGACCTTGAAGCTTGCTTCAATTCATAAATGGACTGATTAAGCTTGAACTCAAGATGCTCTTTGCCCTTTGCAATGAATCCCTCTGGTTGCTTCATATAGATGTTTTCCTCAAGACTTCCATTAAGGAAAGCTGTCTTGACATCCATTTGTCATACCTCAAAAATCCATATGAGCAGCAATACATAAGAGAATCTGGATAGACTTAAGCATGGCTACCGGTGAAAAGGTCTCTTCATAATCGATACCCTCTTTCTGAGTATACCCCTTCGGAACAAGCATTTCTTTGAAGGTATCAACCTTCCCGTCTATTCCTCTCTTTCTTTTGTAGATCCACTTGCATCCAATGGTTTTTACACCATTGGGTGGTTCTACTAGCTCCCAGACCTGATTTGAATCCATAGATTCAATCTCAGCATTCATTGTACTTTGCCAAGATACCGCATCTTTATCTTGGATTGCCTCATCATATGTCCAGGGATCAGGTTCATGTTCGCCAGGGACCAAATCAGAATATTCTTCCAAGAACATGAATCTATCAGGATGTCTAACAACCCTCCCACTATGATGAGGTATCACCTATGTATCCTCTGTGACACGCGGTGCAGTGACTTGTGGTATATTCTCTTATACTGATGCTACTGAAGTAGTGACTTCCCCTTTCAATTCCTCTAAAACAATCTTACTCATGAGCTTGTGGTTCATCACATAGTCTTCCTCTAGAAATCTGGCATTCGTGTTAACGATCACCCTCTAATCTATAGGACTATAAAACAAACCTCATTTCATTCCTCTAGGATAGCCAACGAACATGCGTACTTCTGTACGAGGTTCCAACTTACCAGCATCTGCCTTCAGCGCATGTGTTGGACTCCCCCAAATCTGAATATGTCTTAGACTAGGCTTTCGCCCAGTCCATAATTCTATGGGAGTAGAAGGCACTGATTTAGATGGTACCAAGTTCAGAATTTACACTGTCGTATCTAGAGCATATCCCCAGAACGAATCTGGCAATTCAGAATAACTCATCATCAATCTAACCATCTCCATAAGAGTTCTATTCTTTCGCTCTGCTACACCATTCTGCTAGGGTGTGCCAGGTGCAGATAATTGGGATTGAATCCCAGTCTTTGATAAGTAATTCCTAAACTCTCCCAAGAGGTACTCACCACCACGATCAGATCGTAGTGTCTTGATACTTTTACCTTGACATTTCTCCACATCAGCCTTGAATTCTTTGAACTTGTCAAACCATTCAGACTTACGGCGCATCAAGTAAATGTATCCATATCTTCAATAATCGTCTATGAAAGAGACGAAATACTCAAAACCACCTCTAGCCTAGATAGACATAGGACCACACAAATCATAATGAACCAATTCCAACACATCTTTGGCTCTATACCCCTTGGCCTTAAAAGGCCTCTTGGTCATTTTACCCTCCAAGCAAGATTCGCAGGTTGGGAAATCTTCCACCACTAATGAACCCAGAGGTCCATCAGCTATCAACCTTTGAATTCTGCTTAGGTTAATATGACCAAGTCTTAGATGTCAAAGATATGTTTGGTTCATCTTCAAAGGTTCTTTTCTCTTATTGGAATTAGAAGATGAGTTATTAACTTCTGTTTGCATCGTGGGAGCTTTTGGTTCAAGTGTATATAAATTTTGTATCAATGCACCAGAATAGATAATCTCCCTATTCCTTTTTATAACAACTCTGTCATTAAAAGAAATAGAATATCCATCCATAAATAATTTAGAAACCAAAATCAAATTCTTTCTAAATAAAGGTACATAAAGGCAATTTTTAAGAACCAAAACTTTATTCCTCTCAAAAGACAAATAAACATCTCCCACTGCAACACCCGCCACCTTCGTGGCATCGCCCAAGTATAAGGTAATCTCCCCCTCAGCTAGTCATCTAGTTTACTGGAACCCCTACAAAGTAGCAGACATGATCAGTGCTTCCCGTATCTACACACTAGGTGCCGGTAGATAACACCGCTAAACATGTTTCAACGACTTGACCAACAGATATACCTTTGTTCTGCTTCCGATTGGGGCAGTCCTTCTTCCAATGTCCAGTTTGCTTGCAAGTGAAGCACTTGTCTTTCGGCTTCTTCACTCCTCCCTGAGTTCCTCCCGCCACCTTTGCCCCAGCTTGTTTCTTCTTCTTCTTGCCTTTCAGCTTAGAAGTAGAAACTTTTTGGGCAACCATGGCCTGCGCCTGAGCACGTTGACAAAAAAGTCCCTTTGTCGCCTGGAGTTCTGTCAGAAGCTCCGCCAATGAATACAACCTCTTGTTCATGTTGTAGTTCAGGCGAAACTGCTCAAAACTCCTAGGTAGAGACTGGAGAATGATATCGACCTGGGTCTCCCCATCGATCTCAGCTCCGAGGACTTCCAGCTCATTCAAATGAGCCATCATCTTGAGAACATGATCCCTCACGGGTGTTCTCTCGATCATGGTAGTCGTCATCAAGTTCCTCATGGCTTCCTGCCTAGCAACCCGATTCTGGTGTTCGAAAAGCTCTTTGAGATTGGGCATCATGTCATAAACAGTGGGCAAGGCTTGATGCTGATGTTGCAGTACATTTGACATAGATGCCAAAATATAATACCGTGTCATCTTATCGGCCTTAATCCACTTCTTATAACTCTCCTTCTCCTTTTCCCTAGAATCATCCGCAGCCTTAGGAGGGCACTCTTCGAGGAGTACATATTTGTATTCCTCAGCAGTCAAGATAATGTCAAGATTCCTCTTCCAATCACCATAATTGGGTCCAGTAAGTTTATTTTCTTTTAGTATCACAACAAGCGGGTTGAAAGTCATTTTGAAAAAACCTAAGAATTGTTGGGTTTTTTCGAGCCGCAAAAACCGCTTTTTGCGTTGCGGAAACCTCAGAAGCCCCGACCACGGATCTGTGTGAAGATGTATTAAAACAAAAACATGTATGTTCTTCGCAAATATGATAAGGATGTTAAACCCTAGATCTACCTTAGATCTATATGATAAGGATGTTACCCTCGATACGATGCCCTTCGCAAATCCAGCTCGTCCAAAAGGTTCGTCGGAACTCAAGAGCGTCAAGTGCACACTCCTCTATTGGTATCCACACAAGCAAAAGGTGGAGAAAAGCAATCTTGAGTGTGCTAGCACTCCTTAGATGCTTGGCAAGATGAGGAAGGAGAGAGGGAGAGCTTGAGGGAAGTTGATCCAAGGAAGAAGATGAAGTTGTGTGTTACTCACCAAATGAATTCAACCATCAAAACTCCTAAAGTGGCCACCACTTCAAGGCTTGGGAGGTTACATGCATGCATGTAACTTCCATGGCTCTTGGTCTCCCTCATGAGGTGGCACCACATGAAAAGTCAATGATGATGTGGAGCATCATCATTGGCCAGCCATACCAAGTCATCATCATGACATGGCATTTGGTCATGTCAAACTTGACCTTTAATCTTCCCTCTCAAGTCAAGTCAAACTTGATCTCTAATCTCCCATGGTTGATCAAATCTAACCACTTGATTCAAGTCAATTTAATTTAATGAATCTCTATTCATTAATTTAAATTGATTTGATGAATCAAATCTAAATTAGACTCATTCAACACTTGAATCAACTTGAGTCTAACTCAATTAGTCTAATTTGGATTACTCTTAATCCAATTTGGTTAATCCCATGAACCTAATCTTCATTGTTCATCATATGAACCTAATCTCCATCTAATTGCCCTGATGTGTGTGACCCAATGGGTTCTTGTAACGTTGACAATGTCCCTAACCCGATTTAGGAACATAAGCAATGAGTGGTATCTAGCAACACATCATTGCTACCCAAGTTACAAGAATGTTGAGCTCCAACATCACCTTTGTGACTACTAATTGTGACTCTCACAATATGTGACAATGTCCCTCTATCCTTGACATCTAGATTGACCAATTGAGGCATAGACCGTGTCATCCTCGGTACAATCTATATCTTGAACTCCAAGTAGACTCACTCTAATCAAATGAGCTCAATATCTCATATTGACTCATTTGGGCATGGCTATGCACTTCGTGGTCTCACACTATCAAGAATATCGATGTCACCCCCATCATATAGGAGGGATAGATCCCATCTACATCACTCACATCCCTCCGCATAATTTGTTACATACCCAGTAATCGCCTTTATAGTCCACCCATTCACGGGTGACATTTGACGAAGCCAAAGTATGCAACTCTTTATGTAGGGCCCATGGTGAATTCAGGTCTAAGGACTAATAGTCATACTAATAGCCACATGAGAAAGTATATGATACTAATAGCCAAAGTATGCAACTCTTTATGTAGGGAACCATGATACTTTCTCATGGCGGGTCATTCAGTATACATTCTCCAATGCATACCCATGTGTCAACTTGATATCTCATATCCATGACTTGTGAGATCAAGTCATCGTGTTGACCTACATGCTAGTCTCTACGCATTAACATTGTCCCTGAATGTTAAGACTCGACTAAGAATGATTAAGAGCAGTGTTCTCTATATCATCTCATTATCGATTCAACCAATCGATTGATATAGATAAGAACCTACTACTCAAGGACATTATTATATTTAGTTATTTGGCACCAATACAAGTAAATATAATAACCATGCCTTTATAAATAGGAATATGATACAATAAAGTCCATACAACAATGATCACATGATTGGCTCTAGGGCTTTCACTAATAATCTCCCACTAGCACTAGTGCCAATCACCGTAGTATCTAATACCCAATGACCTAGTGTGACCATCATGCTTTTTCTGTGCCAAAGCCTTGGTCAAGGGATCTGCGATGTTAGCCTTTGTGATTTCCGCAAATCTTCACACTTCCTCTATTGATAATCTCTAATGAGATGGAAGGCCAGAGTATGTGTTTGGTCCACTGGTGTGAGCGAGGTTCCTTAGTTTCAATCGCCTCCATTGTTGTCACAATAGAGCTCTATGGGATCAATGCTAGGAACCACCCCAAGCTCAAGAATGAACTCGGATCCAAATCGCCTCCTTTGCCTTAGATGCAGTGATATACTTGGCTTCATTGTAGAATCAACAATCGTGTCCTCGCTCAACTCTTCCACCACAGCCACCATTCAAGCAAAACACGAACCCCGATCGCGATCTATAATCATCCCGGTCATTTGAAGTCGCATCATCAGAACCCTTTACAGCTAGTTCCCCATCGCCTCCAAATATCAAGAAATATTCTTTAGTCCTTCTCAAGTACTTAAGAATATTCTTGATCGCTATCCAGTGACGCCACCGATCTCGATCGGTATCTACTCCTATGCTCAAAGCATACGAGACATCGTGACGAGTACATAAGATGGCGCATATGATAGATCCTATAGCAGATGTAAGGGATCTTATCCATGCGGTCTCTCTCTCTCTAGAAGAGGGACTTTGAGTCTTCGAAAGACTCACACCATGTGACATCTGAAGTCCCTTCTGGAATTCTCGCATGGAAAAACCGTAATACCGTGTCAATGTATGTACTCTGACTTAGGCCAAGCAATCTCTTAAAACTATCTCTATAGATCTTGATGCCTCGAATACAGGCTGCTTCACCTAAGTCCTTCATTGAGAAGCACGTCCCTAGCCAAGTCTTCACAGACTGTAGCGAAGGGATGTCATTCCCAATGAGTAGTATGTCATCCACATACAATACAAGGAAGACAACTATAGTCCCATTAACCCTTTTGTAGACACAGGGTTTATCTTCATTCTTGATGAAACCAAACTGTTTGATCGCATCATCGAATCGAAGATTCCAGCTCCGAGAGGCTTGCTTTAGCCCATATATGGACCTTTACAACTTGCATACTTTCCCAGTATTTTGTGGATCTTCAAAACCCTCATGTTTGTCATGTACACATCCTCGAGTAAGTTTCCATTCAGAAACACGGTTTTGATATCCATCTGCCATATCTCATAATCATGGTATGCTGCAATAGCAAGCAAGATCCGAATGGACTTAAACATCGCCACTGGAGAAAAGGTTTCATCATAGTCAATACTATGAATCTGCTTGAAACCTTTAGCCAACAATCGGCCCTTATAGGTATGCGTAAGTCCATCCATGTCAGTCTTTCTCCTAAAGACCCACTTACACCCAATGGGTTTGACCTCTTCAGGTCGATCAACCAAAGTCCATACTTGGTTGGTGTACATGGATTCCATCTCGGATCTCATGGCCTCTAGCCATTTCTCAGAATCTGGGCTCATCACAACTTCCTGATAGGAGGTAGGCTCATTCTCAATAAGCATTATGTCATCATGGTTAGACAAGAGAAATGAGTATCTCTCAGGCTGACGATGTACCCTATCAGATCTATGAAGAGGTAGGTCTACCTGAACAGGTGGATGTTCCACAACTCCTTGTGCAACAACCTCATCACCCACAACACTTTGTGGTTCCTTTTCAACCTCTATCAAGGCCTCAGTGCTATGATCCTTATCTTGAATTTCTTCAAGATCGAACGTACTCCCACTAGTTTTTCTAGAAACAAAATCCCTTTCTAGAAAAACCCCAGTCTTTGCCACAAACACTTTGTGCTGACTGGGAATGTAGAAGTAATATCCCTTTGTATCTTTGGGATATCCAACAAAATAGCACCTATCGGATTTGGGTCCCAGTTTGTCTGAGACTTGACGTCGAACGTAAGCCTCACAACCCCAAATCCTCATGAAAGACATCTTGGGATTTCTCCCTGTCCATATCGTATATGGTGTCTTTATGACAGCCTTGGATGGTACACGGTTAAGGGTAAAGGTTGCTGTGTCTAGAGCATATCCCCAAAAGGATATAGGAAGATCTTTGTGACTCATCATAGATCGTACCATATCTAATATGGTACAATTCCTCCTTTCGGATACACCATTCCACTGTGGTGTTCCAGGAGGAGTGAGTTGGGATAGAATCCCACACTTAGCTAGATAGTCACGAAACTCATGGCCAAGGTATTCACCACCTCGATTTGATCGAAGTATCTTAATACTCTTGCCAAGCTGGTTTTGTACTTCATTCTTGAATTCTTTGAACTTTTCAAAGGATTCTGATTTATGTGTCATAAGATACACTTAACCATATCTACTGAAGTCATAAGTAAATGTAATGAAATACCTATAACCAACTCTAGCAGCAACATTGAAAGGACCACATACATCACTATGTATAAGTCCTAACAAATCTGTTGCTCTTTCGCTGTGTCCACTAAAGGGAGTCTTGGTCATCTTGCCTAAAAGGCAAGACTCGCATGTCTTATATGATTTAAAATCAAATGAGTCTAGCAGCCCATCCTTATGGAGCTGAGATAAGCGACTCTCATTTATGTGACCTAAGCGACAATGCCAGAGATAGGTTTGGTTCAACTCATTTGACTTGAAACTTTTGGCACTTATGTTATAGATAGAGCTCTCTAAGTCTAGAAAGTAGAGTCCGTTCATTAGAGGTGCAGTACAATAGAACATATCATTTAAATAAACTGAACAACATTTGTTCTTTATTATAAATGTAAATCCTTTCTTGTCCAAACAAGAAACCGAAATTATGTTCTTAGTCAAAGCAGGCACATAACAACATTCATCTAATTCTAGTACAAGCCCAGAGGGTAGAGATAGATCATAAGTTCCTACAGCAACAGTAGCAACCCTTGCTCCATTGCATACTCGTAGGTCCACCTCGCCCTTTGTCAATGCCCTGCTATTTCTCAGCGCCTGCACATTGGTACAAATGTGAAATGCACATCCGGTATCTAATACCCATGATGAAGAAATAGATAGATTGACTTCTATAACATTTATACCTAAAGTAGAACTCTCACTTCTTTTCTTCTTAAGATCTTCCAAGTAAGCTTTGCAGTTACGCTTCCAGTGTCCAGCTTCCTTGCAGTGGAAGCAAGCCCCTTCCTTGGCTACCCCTCCTTTGGGTTTAAGTTCTTTTCCTTTGCCCTTTGCTTGGGACTTTCCCTTACCTTTAGGCTTGCCCTTGCCTTTCTTTTTGTGCACCATCAAAATGGTGTCAGATTTTCCCTTCTTAAGGTTAAGCTCAGCAGTTTTCAACATGTTGAGCATCTCAGGCAGTGGATTATCAATTTCATTCATGTTGTAATACATGACAAATTGATTGTAGGCTTGTGGCAAAGATTGCAAGATCAGGTCAGTGGCTAGCTCTTGGCCAAGTGGGAATCCCAGCCTTTGTAAGTTTTCTAAGTACCCAATCATTTTGAGTACATATGGACCTACGGGAGTCCCATCTTGCATTTTGGACCCAAACAATGCCTTAGATACTTCATATCTCTCATGCCTTGCTTGTCCTTGATATAGTTGACGAAGATGTCCAACCATATCATAAGTATTCAAGAACTCGTGTTGCTTCTGAAGCTCAGAGATCATGGTCGCGAGCATTAGACATGACACATCTAATGCATCATCTTGATGCTTCTTGTAAGCATCTTTGTCAGCTCGCGAGGCAGTGGCAGGAGGTGCCTCCGGAATGGGCTGCTCTAGGATACAACTTCCTTTCTTGGGTGAGAATAATTCTCAGGTTCCTGTACCAGTCTAGGAAATTTGCTCCATTGAGCTTGTCCTTCTCAAGGATAGAACGAAGAGAGAGAGTATTCGTGTTTATCGACATAGTTCTCTACAACATACAATGCAGAGAATTAATATCACATTCCTTTTATCATTTAATTAGACCTTTAATCTAATGATGCTCCCACTGAATTATAGGAATTTTGTAGAATCGAGTTATGGATGTGGTCAAACCACATTACTAGATTCATACAAACTAGCTATAATTCTTGCCGGACAAGATCCACATCATACTAAGCCTTGAGTTAGCTTTGGCTAAATCACCCAAGACTTAGTACGATCGGTGGGTAACACATTACCGATTACATCTCTATGCAACTCTTGTTTATAGGATCAATACCCACATTTACAAAAGACCTTGAGTTAGCTTTGGCTAAATCGCCCAAGAATTAGTGTAAATGCGATCTTATCCTATCTTTCCAACGGTTGGAATATGCCTATAGTTCTACTCAATTATCCTAGCATGCATCATATACATACAAGCATTATTCTACTAGCATGCATCACATACATACAAGCAAAATCAAATATATATATATATATATATATATATATATATATATATATCAAAATATATATATAAATATATATATATATATATATATATATATATATATATATCAACATATATATATACATTTAACTGTGATGTAGTCATGGCACTACTACGATCTTCTCAAGCCAATGAGAAGATCGGACGGTCAACCTAAGGCTAGCGGCTTCTCCAAGTGCTTCCTTTGACTGCCATGTGTCGTCGACACCCTTCTCGTAACTTCGTCTACAAGTGGACTTTCCACCGCTCCATTTTCTACATAACAAATATGAAACTCGAGTTACATTCAAGTCTAAAACTATTTACAACTAGAATTTCAAAAGAAGAGGTACGACGTGCAGGTCGCATACACTATACAACACGCACAACCACAAAAATAGCACGCAGGGCGTATTATGAATTACAACACACATATTCCAATCAAATTGGGGTCATTGGGCCATGACAATCACAGAATTATACATAATTCTAAATTATGTATTTTTACAGAAAATTTCTATAATTTTTCCTAATTTTTTTTTTTTTCAAATTTATGAGTCACCTATCCGTAATGGTCCCGCTAAGCGGTTTCCGGGCGCGATCGCGGGATAAGGCCCATTTCGGGGATAGGGGCAGAGCCCATACTCACAAAATTAACTTCGCGAGAGTCCCTATTACGATCCTACAGTGACTTAAGTCACTGTCCCAAAAACCTAAAGCGAGAACTCGCAGTTTCGGAGAGTTTTTCTCGACGGTTGAAGCCTACAAGTGTCTCAACACTCGTTGCTTCGACTCTTTGAGAAAAATACCCAAAAAACCTATAAAATTAGGAAATTTACAGGAACATAAAAATCGGTAATTTTTTATATCTAATATAAAAACTACAAAAATGAAACACATACATGCTTCGCACGTGGCTCTGATACCATTGTTGGGTTTTTCCGAGCCGCAAAAACCACTTTTTGCATTGCGGAAACCTCGGAAGCCCCGACCACGGATCCGTGCGAAGATGTATTAAAACAAAAACATGTATGTGCTTATATAAAACCCTAGATCTACCTTAGATCTATATGATAAGGATGTTACCCTCGATGCGACGCCCTTCGTAAATCCCGCTCGTCCAAAAGGTTCGTCGGAACTCAAGAGCGTCAAGTGCATACTCCTCTATTGGTCAAGAAAAAGGTGGAGAAAAGCAATCTTGAGTGTGCTAGCACTCCTTATATGCTCGGCAAGATGAGGAAGGAGAGAGGGAGAGCTTGAGGGATGTTGATCCAAGGAAGAAGATGAAGTTGTGTGTTACTCACCAAATGAATTCAACAATCAAAACTCCTAAAGTGGTCGGCCACTTCAAGGCTTGGGAGGTTACATGCATGCATGTAACTCCCATGGCTCTTGGTCTCCCTCATGAGGAGGCACCACATGATAAGTCAATGATGATGTGGAGCATCATCATTGGCCAACCATGCCAAGTCATCATCATGACATGGCATTTGGTCAAGTCAAACTTGACCTTTCATCTTCCCTCTCAAGTCAAGTCATACTTGAACTCTAATCTCCCATGGTTGATCAAATCTAACCACTTGACTCAAGTCAATTTAATTTAATGAATCTCTATTCATTAATTTAAATTGATTTGATGAATCAAATCTAAATTAGACTCATTCAACACTTGAATCAACTTGAGTCTAACTCAATTAGTCTAATTTGGATTACTCTTAATCGAATTTGGTTCATCCCATGAACCTAATCCTCATGGTTCATCATATGAACCTAATCTCCATCTAATTACCCTTATGTGTGTGACCCTATAGGTTCTTGTAACATTGGCAATGTCCCTAAACTGATTTAGGAACATAAGCAATGAGCGATATCTAGTAACACATCATTGCTAAGCAAGTTACAAGAATGTTGAGCTCCAACATCACCTTTGTGACTACTAATTGTGACTCTCACAATATTTGACAATGTCCCTCTATCCTTAACATCTAGATTGACCAATTGAGGCATAGGCCGTGTCATCCTCGGTACAATCTATATCTTGAACTCCAAGTAGACTCACTCTAATCAAATGAGCTCAATATCTCATATTGACTCATTTGGGCATGGCTATGCACTTCGTGGTCTCACTCTATCAAGAATATCGATGTCACCCCCGTCATATAGGAGGGATAGATCCCATCTACATCACTCACATCCCTCCATATAATTTGTTACATACCCAGTAATCGCCTTTATAGTCCACCCATTTACGGGTGACGTTTGATGAAGCCAAAGTATGCAACTCCTTATGCAGGGAACCATAGTGACTTCAGGTCTAAGGACTAATAGTCATACTAATAGCCACATGAGAAAGTATATGACACTCATATAACGATCCATGATACTTTCTCATGGCGGGTCATTCAGTATACATTCTCCAATGCATACCCATGTGTCAACTTGATATCTCATATCCATGACTTGTGAGATTAAGTCATTGTATTGACCTACATGCTAGTCTCTACGCATTAACATTGTCCCTGAATGTTAATACTCCACTAGGAATGATTAAGAATAGTGTTCTCTATATCATCTCATTATCGATTCAACCAATCGATTGATATAGACCTACTACTCAAGGACATTATTATATTTAGTTATTTGGCACCAATACAAGTAAATATAATAACTATACCTTTATAAATAGGAATTTTATACAATAAAGTCCATACAACAATCATCACATGATTGGCTCTAGGGCTTTTACTAACAAGAATCACATAGATCAAAACATTGGATTTCAAAAAATTATTGATTCCTCAAACAATAAAATTTTAAAATCAACCAACACCTCAAAACACCGAGAATATTGTATGTCTCGATAGTGTGGACGTATACGAATTCTACATTTGTAAGAGGAGATTTTACCCATTAATTTTACTATCTTGTCAACCTAACTTTTTGACAAATAAAATTAATAGTTGGTTCCTCTTCAGTCCTTCAAATAAAAGTAGTGACTCCGATGGGGAGGATACTTCTATTTGCATCTAAGTGTTCACCATTACTCGGTACCAAGGTAATTATCTAGGGTTATGTGCCTTCCGATGGGGAAATACACATGCTACTTAATAATTTCCTATAACCATATTCGACCTTGTGATACGCAAACAAACTCATCTGATGTGGAGGAAGGCACTGAGAGCCGATGCGTAAGTTTATTTGCATCACATGTCAAATCTTAATGGAGGCCGTGGGAATTTATAAAAATATCCATCTCCCACTTAGTAATTTAAAATTGAGGAATTTTCTAGCCTACGATATGCATATCAAACAATAAGCAATAAATATGAAAAAGAAATATTTTCCAACTATTATGGCTTTTGTCTCCAATATGCTTCCCGTCATATCGCCATCTCGTCTGCTCTTCCCTACGCCATGTACAAGCCATCTGGAGATTCGAGCCGAGAAAAATTATTTTAATTTACATCAATCGATCCTATACTCCACAAAGGACTGTACATGAAATCTAGATCAAAAGTAAACTAAAATAAAAAGAGTGGCTAAACAATGTCATATCTAATTACAAAAATTAAATACTAGCCTCGTCAACCCCGAGGATTCAAATAATATACAATTACACACATACAATCATATACACACAAATGGCCATAATAGTTGGATCCTATGCCTGCAACTAAAAAGTTAACCTACGCACATCCTACTATTATCCGGCACATATAATATATGAAAAGTGCATAAAAGTAACCGAATCCTTAACACACAAAACAGGAAACTGTGGCTCTGATATCACTTGAAGGTAGGAAACTTCGCTTCCCACTTCAACTCGGTCGCTTGTTCATGGCGATCCCGTCTACATCCCCGGATTAAAAAAATTAATCCTAGACAAAAAGGGATTACCCAAGAAACCATTTCATCGTCGTGCTATTCGATTAGAGTGGTCACTTGAACAAACTTATTGTTCAAGCAACCAACTTCTATTCTACGATTAGTCGTGGAATAGACGATGTACGGATCGCAGGTTTTTTTGTATTTGTATTCGGGGTCCAAGTAAATGTAGCCATATATAATTGAAAACAATTATAGACATAATACAAAAGAACATAAACAAGCATTATACCTCTCGATCTTCAATTGTATGTCCTTCCTCCTTTTGGACGTCGTGTGGGCGACGATCTTCCAAAAGTCGAAGCCTCCTAGATCACCAATCTTCCTTTTCTTGTTCACTCCGAACAAAGGAAGATCATAAAACAAAACTCTTCTCCTTCCTTTAAACGACCACCAAGCTCCAAGCTTGATGCTTTCCGCCGGCCAAAGAGAGAATAAGGGAGGAAGTGGGCGCCGGCCAAGAGCTCCAAGGAACCACCCTAACCCTTGTTTCCGCTGGGCAAGGAGAGGATGAGAAATAGGTTGAGCACTGGCCAAGGTAGAGGGGAGAAAGATGGGCGCCGACAACACCTAAAAAAGAAGAAAGGAAGCCCTCCAATTGTTGCCGTCCAAGACACCTCCAAAACCCTAGTCGCCCACTTGTTTCTTGCCGCCGAAGCCAAGGAAGCAAAAACCCTAATCTCCCTTCAATTAGTTGTTGCTCAAGCCATAAGCCCTTATTTACAGAGTTAGGCTTAAGCCTCCTTTTAATCTCCACTGTCGGTTCTAGGGATTTAATCTCAACCATCGGATCTAGAGATTTAATCTCAACCGTCAGATCTAGAGATTTAATCTCCACCGTTGGATATAGAGTTTTATTTTCCATCATCGGATCTAGGATCCATGAGGTTTCAATAGGCTACAATAGGGACCATGAGGAGGAGTTGGATCTTGGCCACCCAATGGATCAAGCCGACATAAAGTCTGATCCATTAATGATAATTCATTCCACTAGAGGATTATCATTGATCTACCTCACCAACCCCCATAAGTTAATATGGGCTCCTTATATTATTTGTACATTTATCTCCCTGTGTTTAAGATCTCTAATGTCCGTCAATTAATTAATTTACTAACAATTAATTAATCAACATCTAACTCTATGAGTAGTATCACTCAACCTTATCATCATGCCGGACCAAGTCCACCTGCAGAGTTTACATGATGAACCTTATGAACTCCTCTAGAGGACATCATCATCCTAATATATAGGACACAGTTTTCTCCTATAATCAACGGCACATCATATAAATAATATCATTTCCCAACTTACCGAGCCTATCGATTTACTCTATAAATATCGCCCATTGGTAAATCAAAGAAATGAATACTAAGTATATGTGCACGTTATTATATCGGGATTAAGAGCATGTACAATATAATATCTGAGGTGCGATTCGATTATGTAGTCAGCAATAAATCGAATCACCTCTAAGTCGGTCCTGCTCAATACACACAAAGTGTACTAATGTAATTCTATGGTCAAGACAAAACAATACCAAATCACACTACAACCATGCCAATGGTTTGTCCAAAACCATCTCGGTTGTGAGCCTTTACTCATACTTTACAAAGAACTGATAACATGATCTCCCATGTGACACTACACACCATGTTATCTACAATGTAATGTATTAGACAAAATGCATAACCATTCATTTGCAAACATTGATCATGTGATTCTTATTTCAAAATAAAGATGATCATACAAAAGATAGACTTTTCATTATACATCCCAACATATTTATCTTTTGATAGGAATAAAACTTTGTTTCTGAGAAATAGCCTTTATGTACCTTTATATAGAAAGAATTTAATTTCAGTTTCTAAATTGTTTTTGGATGGATATTCTATTTCTTTTAATTACAGAGTTGTTATAAAAATGAATAGCGAGATTATAAATTTTGTACGTTGGTAGGCAATTTATATACCCTTGAACCAAAAACTCTCACGATGCAAATAGAAGTAAATAACTCATCTTCTAAATCTAATAAGAGAAAAGAACCTTCGAAAATGAACCAAACATATCTTTGGCATCTAAGGTTAGGTCATATTAACCTAAGTAGAATTCAAAGGTTGATAGCTGATGGACCTCTGGGTTCATTAGTGGTGGAATATTTCCCAACCTGTGAATCTTTCTTGGAAGGTAAAATGACCAAGAGGCCTTTTAAGGCCAAGGGGTATAGAGCAAAAGATGTGTTGGAATTGGTTCATTCTGATTTGTGTGGTCCTATGTCTATCCAGGCTAGAAGTGGTTTTGAATATTTCGTCTCTTTTATAGATGATTATTCAAGATATGGATACATTTACTTGCTGCACCACAAGTCTGAATGCTTTGACAGGTTCAAAGAATTCAAGGCTGATGTGGAGAAATGTCAAGGTAAAAGTATCAAGACACTATGATCTGATCATGGTGGTGAGTACCACTTGGGAGAGTTTAGGAATTACTTATCAGAGGCCGGAATTCAATCTCATTTTTCTGCACCTGGCACACCCCAGTAGAATGGTGTAGTGGAGCGAAGGAATAGGACTCTTATGGAGATTGTTAGATCAATGATGAGTTATTCTAAGTTGTCAGATTCATTCTAGGGGTATGCTCTGGATACGACAGTGTATATTCTGAACTTGGTACGATCTAAATCTGTGCCTTCTACTCCCACAGAATTATGGACTGGGCGAAAGCCTAGTCTAAGACATATTCAGATTTGGGGGAGTCTAGCACATGTGCTGAAGGCAGATGCTGGTAAGTTGGAATCTCGTACAGAAGTGTGCATGTTCGTAGGCTATCCTAGAGGAATGAAAGGTGGTTTGCTCTATAGTCCTAGAGATCAGAGGGTGATCGTTAGCATGAACGCCAGATTTTTAGAGGAAGACTATGTGATGAACCACAAGCCCATGAGTAAGATTGTTCTAGAGGAATTGAGAGGGGAAGTCACTACTTCAGTACCACCGGTACAAGATAATATACTAAGAGTGACTACACCGCATGTCACAGAGGATACACAGGTGATACCTCATCGTAGTGGGAGGGTTGTTAGATAGCCTAATAGATTTATTTTCTTGGGAGAATCTTCTGATTTGGTCCCTAGAGAACATGAACCTGATCCCTGGACATATGACGAGGCAATCCAAGATAAAGATGCGGTATCTTGGCAAAGTGGAATGAATTCTAAGATAAAGTCTATGGATTCAAATCAAGTCTGGAAGCTAGTAGAACCACCCAATGGTGTAAAAATCATTTGATGTAAGTCGATCTACAAAAGAAAGAGAGGAATAGATGGGAAGGTTAAGACCTTCGAAGAAAGGCTTGTTGCGAAAGGGTATACTCAGAAAGAGGGTATCGATTATGAGTAGGCCTTTTCGTCGATGGTCATGCTTAAGTCTATCCGGATTCTCTTATGTATTGTTGCTCATATAGATTATGAGGTGTGGCAGATGGATGTCAAGACAACTTTCCTTAATGGAAGTCTTGAGGAAAACATCTATATGGAGAAACCAGAGGGATTCATTGCAAAGGGAAAAGAGCATTTTGTGTGCAAGCTTAATTGGTCCATTTATCGATTAAAGCAAGCTTCGAGATCTTGGAACATCCGCTTTGATGAGGTAATCCAGTCTTATGGATTTATTCAAAGTCCGGATGAGTCTTGTGTATACAAGAGATGTGACGAAAACGTAGTGGTTTTTCTTGTACTATACGTAGATGATATTTTGTTAATTGACAATAATGTTAAGGTGTTATCGGACGTTAGGGTATGGTTGTCCAAATAATTTGATATGAAGGACTTGGGAGAAGTGGGACACATCCTTGGGAACAAGTTTATAAGGGATCGCAGGAAAAGGATGTTGTGCTTATCTCAAGCTTCATATATAAATACCATTTTGGCTCGTTTTAGCATGCAGAACTCCAAGAAAGATTTTCTACCTTTTAGGCATGGAGTTCCTTTATCTAAAGAGAGGTGTCCTAGAACGTCAAAGGAGATAGAGGAGATGAAGGCGGTTCCTTATGCTTCGGCAATAGGAAGCCTCATGTATATTATGTTCTATACGAGGCCGGATATCTGCTTTGCCATTGGTTAGCAGATATCAGAGTAATCCAGGATAGGGACATTGAACTGCGGTAAAGCATATATTGAAGTACCTGAGAAGGACTAGGGATTATATGCTGGTATACCAGGCAAATAAATTACTCCCTATGGGTTACACAGATTTCGATTTCCAATCAGATAGGGATAACAGTAAATCTACCTCGGGTTTTGTGTTTGCTTTGGGAGGTGGAGCAATTGTATGGAGGAGTGTCAAGCAGAAATGCGTGACGAACTTTACCATGGAAGCTGAGTATGTGGCAGCCTTTGAGGTGGCCAAAGAAGTTGTATGGCTTGGGAATTTTTGATGGACTTGGATGTGATTCCTGGTTTGCCCAGAACTATCACAATTTATTGTGATAACAGTGGTGCGGTTGCAAACTCGAAGGAACCACGAGCCCATAAGGCAAGTAAACACATAGAGCGCAAGTACCACCTGATACGAGAGATCGTAAAGGAGGTAGAAGTTATTGTCGCCTAGATTGCATCAGAGGATGACCTAGTAGATCCTTTCACTAAGGTCCTTCAAGCGAAAACTTTTGATAGACATGTGGAGGGAATGGGAATTAGATGTATGGCAGTATAAGGACAGTATAGTCTTTTAGTATAAGTGGGAGATTGTTGGAATGTATACTGAAAAGTCTATCTTTTGTATGAACATCTTTATTTTTGAAATAAGCATCACATGATGATTGTTTGCATATTTATGTTTATGCATATTTTTTGATACATTACATTGTAGATAACATGGTGTGTAGTGTCACACGGGAGATCATGTTATCAGTTCCTTATAAAGTATAAGTAGAAGCTCACAACCGAGAATCCGAGATGGTTTTGGACAAACCATTGGTATGGTTGTAGTGTAATTTGGTATTGGTTTGTCTTTACCATCGAATTACACTAGTCCACATTGTGTCTATTGAGCAGGACCAACTTAGAGGTGATTCAATTTATTGATGACTACATAATTGAATCAGACCTCGGATATTATAGTGTACATGCTCTTAATCCCGATATAATAACGGGCACATGTATTTAGTATTTATTTCTTTGATTTACCAATGGGCTAGATTTATAGATTAAATCGATAGGCTCGGTAAGTTGGAAAATGATATTATTTACATGGTGTGACATTGATTATAAGAGAAAACTGTGTCTTATATATTAGGATGATAATGTCCCCTTGAGGAGCTCATAAGGATCATAATGTAAATCCTGCAGGTGGACTTGGTCCGGCATGATGATAAGGTTGAGTGGTACTACTCATGGAGTTAGATATTGATTAATTAATTGTCAGTAAATTAATTAATTGATGGACATTCGAGATCTTAAACACGGAGACATATTTGTACAATTAATATATGGATCCCATATTTATTTATGGGGGTTGGTGATGTAGATCAATGATAAACCTCTAGTGGAATGGATTATCATTAATGGATTGGACTTTATGTGGGCTAGATCCATTGGGTGGCCAAGATCCAACTCCTCCTCATGGTCCCTATTATAGCCTATTAAAAACCTCATGAAAGCCTAGATCCGACGGTGGAAAATGAAACCCTAGATTCGACAGTTGGAATTGAATCCTTAGATCCAACGATGGATATTGAAAGGAGGCTTAAACCTAGCTTTATAAAAGGAGGGCTAGGGCTTGGATGGTGGAGGCAATCTTTAGAGATTAGGTTTTTCTTCCATTGGCTTGGGCGACTAGGGTTTGGGAAAAGGCTTGGGCGGCAACAAGTGGAAGGGTTAGGGTTTGTTTTCCTCTCTTCCTAAGGTGTATCCGACACCCATACCTCTTCCTATATTTCTCGTTAGCCGGCGGCAATAAGAACTAAGGTTCTTCCATTGGAGCTCTTGGCCGGCCACCAAAATTCCTCTTCCTCTCCTTGGCCAGTGGCAAGGATCAAGCTAGGAGCTTGGTGGTCAGCTCTAGATAGGAGAAAAAGTCTTTGATTATCTTTCTTTGTTCGGAGCGAACAAGGAAAGGAACATACGCGATCTAGGAGGCTTCAACTCTTGGAGGATCGTTGCCCACACAACGTTCAAGAGGAGGATAGGACATACAATAGAAGACCAAGAGGTAAACAAGAGGTATAATTCTTGTTTTGGTTTCCTTTTGTTTCTTTGTATTATGTATGTAATTGCATGTGGCTAATTTACTTGAACCCCAAAGATAAACACAAAAACAAAAGGAAACCAAAACAAGAATTATACCTCTTGTTTACCTCTTGGTCTTCTATTGTATGTCCTATCCTCCTCTTGAACGTTGTGTGGGCAACGATCCTCTAAGAGTTGAAGCCTCCTAGATCACGTATCTTCCTTTCCTTGTTCGCTCCGAACAAAGGAAGATAATCAAAGACTTCTTCTCCTATCTAGAGTCGACCAGCAAGTTCCTAGTTTGATCCTTGCCGCTGGCCAAGGAGAGGAAGAAGAATTTTGGTCACCGACCAAGAGCTCCAAAGGAAGAACCTTAATTCTTATTGTCACTGGCTAAGGAGAAATATAGGAAGAGGTATGGGTGCCGACCAAAGTGTGGAGGAAGAGGATGGGCGCCGGCTACACTTTAGGAAGAGAGGAAAACAAACCCTAACCCTTCCACTTGTTGCCGCCCAAGCCTTTTCCCAAACCCTAGCCGCCCAAGCCAATGGAAGAAAAAACTAATCTCCAAAGATTGCCTCCACTACCCAAGCCCTAGCCCTCCTTTTATAGAGCTAGGCTTAAGCCTCCTTTCAATCTCCACCGTCAGATCTAGGGATTCAATTCCCACCATCGGATCTAGGTTTTCATTTTTCACCGTCGGATCTAGGCTTTCATGAGGTTTTTAATAGGATACAATAGGGACCATGAGGAAGAGTTGGATCTTGGCCACCCAATGGAACTAGCCCACATAAAGTCCGATCCATTAATGATAATCCATTCTACTAGAGGTTTATCATTGATCTACCTCACCAACCCCCATAAATAAATATGGGCTCCATATATTAATTGTACAAATATCTCCCCGTATTTAAGATCTCGAATGTCTGTCAATTAATTAATTTACTTATAATTAATTAATCAACATCTAACTTCATGAGTAGTACAACTCAACCTTATCATCATGTCAGACCAAGTCCACCTGCAGGGTTTACATGATGATCCTTATGAGCTCCTCAAGGGGACATCATCATCCTAATATATAGGACACGGTTTCCTCCTATAATCAACGTCACACCATTTAAATAATATCATTTCCCATCTTACCGAGCCTATCTATTTAATCTATAAATCTCGGCCATTGGTAAATCAAAGAAATAAATACTAAGTACATGTGCCCGTTATTATATCGGGATTAAGAGCACGTACACTATAATATCCGAGGTCCGATTCAATTATGTAGTCAGCAATAAATTGAATCACCTCTAAGTCGGTCCTGCTCAGTACACACAAAGTGTACTAGTGTAATTCTATGGTCAAGACAAACCAATACCAAATTACACTACAACCGTACCAATGGTTTGTCCAAAATCATCTCGGTTGTGAGCTTCTACTTATACTCTATAAGGAACTGATAACATGATCTCCCGTGTGACACTACACACCATGTTATTTACAATGTAATGTATTAGATAATATGCATAACCATAAATATGCAAAAAATGATCATGTGATTCTTATTTCAAAAATAAAGATGTTCATACAAAAGATAGACTTTTCAGTATACATCCCAACACTTGGTTGGTATTCTATTTAACAAGTAAACAGTTGACTGAAGTGCCTAACCATGTCCAACAAGTTCCAATTACGCCTCTCAGAAACACCATTATGCTGTGGTGTATATGGCGGAGTCCATTGAGACAATATACCATTGTCCCTTAGATAATCTAGAAACTCTTGACTTAAGTATTCATCACCTCTATCCGATCGAAGTATTTTAATATTCTTATCATGTTGCTTCTCTACTTCATTTCTGAATTCTTTGAACCTTTCAAAGGCTTCCGACTTGTGTTTCATCAAGAACACATACCCAAACCGTGAGTGATAATCGGTGAAGGTAATGAAGTAGCTATAGTCTTCTAGAGGTTGAGTTGACATAGGTCTGCATACATCAATATGTATTAGACCAAGCAACTCTCCCACCCATTTACCTTTTCCTGTAAAAGGTAACTTAGTCATCTTGCCTTTTAAGCAAGATTCGCATGTATCGTATGAATCAAATTCAAACGATTCCATAATTCCACATCGGTGTAATTCGGACATGCATTTCTTGCTTACATGGCTAAGACGACAACGCCATATGTAGGAGGCTGATTGATTATCCTTTCGAGCACGCTTGTTGCTCGCTTCGATATTGAAAATGTCACTGGATATGTTCAACGTATAAATACCATTGCTTAAAGTTCTAGTCCCATAAAGAACGCTATTCAAAGTTATGTAACAACAATTGTTACTAAAAGTTAAATGGTACCCATTTCTATTCAAACAAGAAACAGAAATGATGTTCTTTATAAATGAAGGAACATAAAAGCAATTGTCCAGTTCTAAGATAAGTCCTATAGGGAGGTTCAACAAATACGTTCTGTTGGCGAGTGCAACAACCTTTGCTCCATTTCCAACACGTAAATTTGACTCTCCCTTAACGAGTCTTCTTCTATTTCTTTGCCCATGTATGTCATTACATATATGTGAGTCACACCCAGTATCCAATACTCATGTGTCTGAGGAAATAGAATGACAATCAATAACAAAGATATCTGAAGAAGATGGGGCATTTGATGCCTTATTCTTCTTCACGGACTCAAGATAAATCTTGCAATTTCTTTGCCAATGGTCCTCCTTGCCATAATGATGGTAAGTGCCCTTTTTAGCTTTTTTCTTCTTCCCCTTCTGTTGTTCCTTTGACTTCCTCTTAGAACCTTTCTTCGAGAAATCAACTAAAAGCACCGTCCCCTGCTCATGCTTCTCAGAAAGTTCCACAGTCTTCAGCATGTTGAACAATGTCACAGATGAACCTTCTTGCATTTCAGAGGTGAAGAGGAGCTTAGAGACTTCGAACCTTTCGAATCTCACTTGCTCATTAAACAACTCATAAAGATGAAAGACTATGGTATGAGCATCCATATGCTCATGCTGCTTCCGCAGATTGGGTTCCATCGTGGCAAGCATGATGCAACTTACTTGTTTAAAATCACTCACATGTTTCTGATAAGCCAACAATTGCTCCAAAGTTGCATTATCACTAGGATTGGCAGGAAGAGGCTCTTCGAGAACATACACAAGCTTTTCCACCTTGAGAATAATTCTCATGTTTCTAAGCCAGTCCAAGAAGTTCGGCCCAGTCAATTTATTCGAATCCAAAATAGAACGTAAATTCAAAGACATCATGATCAATCGATTAACGTAGAAATACAAAACATGCATATATGAGAATGATGATTTAAAATGCATCAATATACATTCATAAATCCCATTCATTTTTCGAATTTCAAAAATCCCAAAAATCACTTCGGGAGATCGTAGGTCCATCTCCGAATGGGTTGATATCCAACATAGATATGAACAACCTTGGAGAGAGTCCAACAAGTCATTCATAACTATAATGGTAGGTATCAAATATACTGATTGCATATCACATATATGCAACTATCACAATGTGCTATCAACTAATTGAATGTTCACACATACATCGGGTTGTTAACACATTAACAAGTATGCATCATATGCATAGCACCCAACTTCACCTCCCTTCACATCGACCTTGGAGAGAGTCCAACAAGCCGATGCTCCAGGTTAAAGCCAACCCATTAATCAAAAAATAGTTTTAATATGGTAAAAGCACATTCAACCAATTAGCCCAGCTTGGAGAGAGTCCAACAACCAAAGCTAATGATTGACCTCTGACTCTTACCATATTAGTATTAAACTATTTCATGGTTTGAACATATTCAGGTTCGAGCCGGGCTTGGAGTGAGTCCAACAACCCAAACAGGAAATACAACTCTGGTTCTAACCATATTAATGGAAGGTGTAGGCTTTAATATTGAGTAAGGGTTTTTATGTCTCATCCTCTTTGCATGCAAATAACTATTATCTACATGGCATGACATACATGGCATGACATACATGACATACATCTACATGTCACAACACGTATGGCATAATGACATGCATCTAATGCAATTGCATGGCATACAATTATGGCATGTACAAAATTTCCTTATATGTCATAACTATTTATGGAAATAAAATATGTTTAAGATTTGATTCTCTAAATCAAATCATGATTAAATTAGGAAAAAAATTTCCAAATCTAATCACATATTTTATTTATGGAAAGTGTTAATTAAGGAAATCGAAATTTAATTTAGGAAACAAATTTCCTAAATTGTCAAAATAATTTATGGAAATAAAATATATTTTAGATTTGATTCCCAAATCAAATAATGATTAAATTAGGAAATAAATTTCCAAATCTAATCAAATATTTTATTTATGGAAAGTGTTAATTTCCATAAATACTTATAGACATTCCAAAAGTAGAAGATTTCCATAAATACTTCTAGACTCTCCAAAATTAGAAAATTTCCATAAATACTTTGAAACTTCCAAAAGTAAAAAATTTCCATAAATATAATTATGACTATCGCAAAATAATTTTACGATTATGTCAAAACACAACCTGGGCTCTGATACCACTATTGCATTTTCGGCACCGTGGTGAGTGTGTGTTCGAACATGTTTCGTAAACATGTGCGTAGCGGAAGAAATAAAAAGCAATAAATCTAATTTATTACAACACACACACCACATGCATGCATAGTACAACATGTGAAGACATAATCATAGTTTCAAATTTTGCAATAAAAGGAAATTATTCAATGTATACCTGACGTATCACGAGCAGCGGGAAAGACATCAATCGGAGCTACTCTCGCTAGAATTGCCTCTATCCATATCCACGCTGAGTATCGTCAGGATGGCTTCACAAAGCCATGAGCTTCGTCTTCGTAGGAGTCACTGGCCTTGTGTCGAAGATGATGTGATTGAGAGAAGATCACAATCTGAATCAAAATTTGGATTCGAAAATGAGTCCTCAAAACTTGCTTCTCCGAAAAGGTATTCGTCAACCGTTTAACAAATCCTTCATCCTCCACCTATGAGGATTACCGGAGATCAAATCCCCGACAAGGTAGCCTTTATCAGAGCTCCAAACGTCGTCCAAACGATGCTCCGACATGAAGGAAACAAGTTGTCCAGAAAATTGGATAGCTTGGTGGAGGATGTTGCACCGACCAAAGAGGATGGTCGGCCAACCCTTGGTCACCGGAACCAAGGTGAGTCGCTGGAGGGTCGCCAGAGGAGTGGCCGATAGCAACTAG
Organism: Wurfbainia villosa; assembly: GCA_025175895.1. NCBI lineage: Eukaryota > Viridiplantae > Streptophyta > Magnoliopsida > Zingiberales > Zingiberaceae > Wurfbainia > Wurfbainia villosa. The sequence continues at coordinate 35,466,487 of CM045995.1, forward strand.
ACACAGGCATCAAGGGTGGACGGCGACAAAAAGTTGGGCGGTGTGGAACCCTTGGGCGGCAGCAAGGAGAAGAGAGGGAGAGGGTGGCTAGGTTTTCCAACACACAAAATTATCCACGAAAAACCCTTAAGTCATGTTTTAATAGTGAACACATTCTCCTAATGGTTATTGGTTCATAATTAAAACCCGTTAACCCACTCCAATAACTTAAGTTAAAACAAACCGAACCAAGTTGGTATATTTTAAGTTAAAACGAACTAAACCACTTTGGTTCATTGGTTTAAAACAAACCAAACTCCTTTGGTTTATTCTTCACCATTGGATTAGAACCAAACCAATTTGATTCATCCATCATGTCTTCATAAGACACGACCCATCCACGCTTCCATTGCGACTGAAAAGACTTTAGTAACAATCCGACAAGAGGCAATGGGTATACATCTCCTCGCAAGGAGTGGTGAATCCTTTATAGGCTATTCAAACATCTTTGATCATTTTGACTTATGCCCAATCATCCCGAGTCCACATCTCCTCAGAGATGCTTGCTTAAGATGTCAAAGCATAAATCTTCATGACCAAGATGACTTGAATACCGTAAGTCAAAGGAACATCACATTTAAGTTGTAGTAAGAACTTCATTAACATATCTATATATGCAGAGAACCTATGAAGTTTTACAGTTGGTCACTCAAATGAACTAGTTATCATAACTAGCATCCACGATTAACTCCGGACATCATAATGTCTCCAGCAAGTGAGTGAGAATTAGCTGCTTGGATACACCAAGGAGTATACCTCGTGCTAGTCTCGATAGAATTGATGGTATCCAAATCCATCAATTCATCGACTAGGGATAATTCCGATACATCACAATTACACATGTAGAGATACTCACTAGTTGTGATCCAATCACAAATTCTCTAATGTTGTGAATCGTATCGTGGGCATTTAGTAAATGAGTTTAAGATCCAATTAAATACATGAAAACATGTATACTCAAATAGTGAATCTTCATTTATCATATAAATGGTTCAAACATATGACGATTGCCTTAGGACATCTCTCATATATTACTAACATCACACACCAAGGACAATTGCACACAACTCCAACTACCACTGTCAATAGTGGGGCGATGCAGCACAACAAATGCTCTGCCCTCACACCAGTTACTCCTCCACGAGTAACCTAGGAGGCAGGATGATTAACGACTCTCTCAACCACAAGGGAGACCAAGTCGCCAGAATCCATGTAAATGAAATGAATGCACGACAGCACATACATAAGTCCACAACACACTCTCTATTCTATAGAAAGGCATATACAACTGACAACAACCAAGCTAGGATATTAAGTCTGTAGAAACACTCTATTGACAAACCACAGGTCGATACATGACTACATGATCCATAGTAGTTATATATATATACAACAAAAAGGAGGATGAACGACCATTAACTCTACCTTAAGGACATCACCCAACCCCAGATGATTAATCCTGACGACACAAGTCAAGACTACAACCATACTAGGCTACATACCCATGGTTAAGCATCTAAATATCCACCTACCATAACATTGGTAATTTATAACAATGATGAACGATAGATAACAACAATAGTATAACTCAAAGTGCAAAGACTAAGTATCAAGCACATGATTAAATAATAGTGGAGTCAAGGTAAAAGTATTGTCAACATAATTATCATGCACATGATTTATCTACTACTTGACCAGGGTAGAATATTTCCCACCTCATAAATAGCTCTTACCAACTGTCCACGCATACAACCATCTATCACCAATCAAAGTCCTAGCCCGACTTTAACTCAAAAGCTTTTGATCAGCGATCTTACTCAAGTTAGATCTAAATCCAATCATCTTCTTGATCCACCTACAAGTATACCATACGAATTAATCGGTTAAACTACTATCCAAAATAATACAACGATATGAACCTTTAGATCCTCACGAGATGGGTTGATGGCATTCTTTCCAATTACAATGTTTTGCAGCTTCTATCAGATTTCTTTCCCGATCTAAAACTCCTTGATATAACCATGAACTAATCAAAATCAAAAACTAATGAATCAACCTACAACCAATCCACAACCTTAACTCCTTTTTAAATCTACCCTTTGCATACCAAAATCAAGAACCAAAGCATGGCTGAGAAGATTACCTGAAACCACACAGATCGGAACTTGCAACCCACTGCCACCCATAGCGATGACACACTTCCTTGTCACAAGAACTATTCATCCACAGATTGGATCAGCTTGAAGAGGTTATAAAACAGAAAGCTATCCTTTGTCTCGAAATCAACTCGAAAAACACAACACTCCATGTCCAAAAATGCTATGGACGGTGGACCGATGCTCGACTCGTAGCGAAGATGGACCAATGCTCGCTATGGAAGCAACGATACTTGCTATTGTCAGATCGGAAGAATGGGCGTCGGAGTCGCGTGCAGGCCGAAGATTGGCCGCGACGATGGATGCAGTAAAGAGGGAGGCGAATGTGCGTGACGTGAGCAAAGGAAGGGTGAAGGTGCTACGACGGAGGTGTCAGCTCATGCCGGCGGCCTGTGGGAGCAGAAGATGCATCTACGACACTGTGGGTGGCGTCACGAGAAGAGGCGGCGGCGACGATGAGGAAGGGGAAGAAGAAATCATAGCTGCGCGTGAGAAGGAAATCGGGGAAATAGGAATAGAAAAATTAGGTTTATAACTTAGGTTAATTAAACCTATTAAATAATCTAAACAAAGCCTTTACAAGTCTATATGATCTTTCCTCTTAAAATATTATAGAAATTCCATTTAAATCCAGAAAAATCTCAAAAAAAAATCCATAAGATATTTTCCTAATTAACAATAGGTATTTCATTTCTTTCTGGTATCTTACATTCTCCTCCACTAATAAAAATTTGGTCTCCAAATTTCCTACTCATGTACAACGAGTAAGTAATATCACACTGCTCAACTCAAGTACTTGAAGAAAATCGCACACCTCAATTAACTATGTGGGGGATATTTAGATTTTCCAAACTCGGTAGCCTCCGATATCTATCACATATATACTCTCAATAGATTTTCCAAAGTCTGAATAATACCTTCATATTGACCATCAATCAAAAGGTAAACAATCATACTAGAGTGGAGCTCTATATCCATGACCTATTAAAGATTTTGCCAGAATCATAAAGTGAATCATGAATCACTTTCAGAAATGATATTCAAGGATATTTCATACAAAACTAAAAATCTCCTCGAAACATAATTCCATCAAGTGTTCCAACGAAATCTATCTTACGACTCGGTAGAAAATGAACGAATTTGGCTAATCGATCACCGATTACCCCAAATTGTATCATATCCTTTCTGAATTCCATATCATATCTTAACACAGTCCATCGTACTAGGCTACTACTTCCATCTTGGTACATAACCCTATTGGTCCCTAATATTCCACTTTTACTTGTTGGCACACCCAACATCAAACTACGAAATCAAATCATATCCTGCATGACGTTCCACCACCAAGACATTTCGAACTCACTATTTTCGGATCCACTCCGAATAAATCACCGATCTCGAATGACAAGTCTCCTGAAGCAACTCTTCCTAATTCGAATGCAACTCTATAACCCACTATTCTTCTCTGAGACAGAGAATTATTTTCTCACAAGAGAAATCAGTCTACTGTCCGAAATCCACTCTATCACACAACACTGAAAGTGACTGGGAGACTATAGTGACCAATCTCCCTTGCTACATTCGTCTGTGTTTTAGCAACTCTATAATAGCTACTCAGTAGCTAGACAAAACTCCATGAGCACTCTTGCTCCATAGATAATAACTACTAAAGCCACGTCATGTATATGACAACTTATCTCGCAGTTCATCAACTGCCGTAAGCTTAAGGTACATCTCATTAAACTGCATCAGAATCATTCCAATCCCTGAAATGATGTATCTGCATACAATATATCCTTCCATCCACCCTGGAAGGATTAACTAATACTTGTTCAATAGATAACCACCGTCTAGGTCCTGAAAACTGGGTTAACCAGCTTTTGACCAAGTGAATGCCATCTCCTTCTTGGTCCAACAAGTCAGTAGTATAGTATCTCTAGAGCATCCTATTCACATCTACGGTAATAATCATATCCATACAAGGAAACCACCACCTACGGTGACTGAGTGTGCAACTCCAACAACCACATACTGACACAATCGTGTCCAAAATACATGATTTCTCAAATCCAAGGACGACTAAATCATTAAATACATCTAACAACATTATCAATGACTCATAAAATCATACCAAGTATGAAATGTCGTCTTCTACTCACCTGCATCCTTTTTACTCTAAGCTGATGATATCTCAACAATCACACCGACAATGATAACAGTATGATGCCAAGTCACTACAATATCAACACTCCAATCATAAATCAACCCTAGAGTCTACACAGGTGTCCTTTTGATAATCTAAATAGATCATCTATCCACAACGAAAGATGTTCATTCTCAACAACTACCGCATTCCATCATCGAGAATCGATGCATAACCTCAAAGGTTTGTCTCTCTCTTAACAAAGAGTTCTGAATCTTCTCAAGAAGAAACAATGGGATAGATAAATCTCCCATCCAATATCTCCTATAATCGCAACTTACATTCTTCCAATTTCTATAGTGTTTAGCAACACTGATACCAATAAAATTATCACTCGGTATGAGGTCTTCAATATCGAGACTATTCTCGAAATCACTCCGATCATATACTCCACTTGCCTATCCAATGACAAGCCTGGGAGTTCATCCGAAACTGTATCTGAATACTCTCGAATTATACGCACATGCGAGCGACATATCATACCTTAATTTTATCAATTTAACCATCCGTAAGGATATGTCTACAATAAAGGTATGTCTATAGAAATCTAAGGGCATCCCTTTACTTCTTGGTCGTTGGTCAACATCTCACCTGACGGTAGAGATACCACAGAAACCCAAGTCGATGTATAGGAACCCTTCTAATCCGAACTAAGAATGTTCCAGACAAAGATGGCTGTAAACTACTAGTATCTCTCACTATATCCACGAATAGGATAAACTAAAGTAATACCCTAATTAATCAATCCTTTGGTCCACTACATCTCCTCTCGAGCAAATATGTAAACCCATCCAACTTCTGCTCTTGGTGATTGAGCTCATGTAGGTTCAAAAGACTACTCTAAAGGAACTGAAATCAGGTGTTGAAGCTAAGATACAAACCAACTGGCTGCAATGAAAGTGACAAACATTGTTGTACTGATTGTCTTCTATAGAAGTAGATAGACTAATCCAACTGGATAATCTGACTTTGCATGTCGACATGACCCGCACTGCATGCACATAATCTCTTTGGAGTCTTTCTCCTGATTCCGCTGATAATGTGAGAAAGTTCTGATGATATGCGGTTGGTCTTCTATGATTGAAAAACTCTTCAATAGTAGCTCGTAGCCTATGACTCCGATCTTGCTCCTTTTATCCCACACTCGGAGTCTTCTTATTCTAATAATTTGACCTGCAATATCTACTTATCGGTCTCCAACTCTTAAACACTTGTACAAAATCATTTCTAAACTCATGACTTGATCCAATGTCTTCTGGCAGGATTTGATAGAAGATCCCAACATCCTGATGAAAATGCAAGCCAATAAACCCTGGGTGGCTTAAGACATCCATTTACACTCTTGAGCTATTAGGTGGGTGTAACCTCTGCAAGTCAAACGACTCTACATGGTACTCCCATTACCGAACAATCATTCTACTAGAAAATCAAGAATTCCCTGACAATGTGTCAAAGAAAGTGACGTGGTGAAATACTCTCTCACAACATCACTAAACCGTGATTAAGTGATATGTTGTTCCTCGAAGGTTATTTCCTACATCTTCCACCATGTACCGGCTTAATCCTGATAATGGTATGCAACTAGTTCTATGTTCTCTATATAACACGAGTTAAGTACTCAAAAGTACCTTTAAAGTTATACAACCCGGCACGAACAACTCAGTCAGGGATCAAAATCACTCTGAAGCATTATACACTAATCCTCTACTATCTGCATTATGAATAGTATATACACCTAGTCCATTACCCCATAGGTAATAATCGGACTAACATAGTTAGTGAAAATCCCTAATACTATGATCATTGATCTCCATAAGAAATATGATAGCCTAACTCCTACTTTCCGACTCGGTATCAGTCAACTCTCAAAGGTAATTCACATTTTCGATAGTAGGTACATGTCTAATAACCTCAACATGTCGTTCCTATGGTCAACTCAAATCTGGCTCTGATACCAATTGTTAGTGTTATAAGATTCATATATCTCCACAATGGTATGATACTGTCCACTTTGGGCCTAAGTCCTCATGGTTTTATTTTTGGGCTTTACCCAAAAGGCCTCAAACCAATGGAGATATCTTTTCATCTTATAAGCACATGATCTTTTTCATGTCTTACCAATGTAGAACTTTGATTGTATTACCAATAATCTCAACAATCCCCCAATAAATGAAGGACCACATTGACCCCCTCAAGCCTATCCATCCTCGAAGGACTTCCTCTGCTTGATGTCTGATCCTCAACCTACTAGGACTTCCTACCAACTATCTAGTTCTCTTGACCCAGCTAAACTTCTTGCTAGTTGTCCATCCCTTCTGACCCAACTGGACTTCTTTCCGGTTGTTCGGTCCTTCCGACCTAACTAGACTTCTTGCCTAGTGTCTATTGGTGATCGTTTGGAAGCTAGAGGGGGGTGAATAGCACGTTTCGTTTCTACAAGAATGATTAGCAGAAGCAAACAAAGATAATATAAGTAAAAACGAAAGAACAATGCTAACAAGGCCTTTACGTGGTTCGGAGATAACGCTCCTACTCTACGGCGATCCTTAAGGTGGATCAACCCAAGCAATTCCACTAAGAAGCTTTCCTTTACAACAAAACCTCCTCTTCTTTACAAAGAATGAAACTTGAGCTTAGAAGAAAGATCAGAATATAAGCATTAGCCTCTTCTTTCTCCCCTTGGCCTCTTTTTATAGGAAAGAGCCTCTTTTTCCCATTGGAGGTCTATCAGTCGACTAATGACTTTCATCGATCATTGCGCCACGATTCTAACGACCACGAGCGGCGAATTCATAGGATTTGCGTCGTCATCGCCAGCGGAAAGACTATCGATCGGCCTGCGATGGCGATTCGGTAATCTTGCTCATGTCGGCCCGGCGGTCGACTCACGCTGCTACATTACGTGGCGATCGTACGCCAATAATAACGATCATTGCCGGCTTGTATGTTGCGATCCAGTGCGAGTCGACTCTCGGGATTGGGATAACCCCGATCGGCCTCAACCTCGAATGCTGCATTTTAAAGGCCAGTTCGACTGACACCATGTTCCAATCGACTAGCACACCCCAAGTATGACTAATTCATACTTGAAAACATACCCTATGCCTAGACTTAACCTTCTAGCTTCTCCATCAACCTTGCGCCTCCAGGATTTCTCTGAGTCCATAACTCCATCCATGCGCTTGCCTTCAAAAGCTTCCTTCGGTTTCGTCATGCTTTGGGTTTCTTCTTTGCCAAAGTACGCTTGGACTTTACGCCACCAAGACTACATGCTTGGACTTATGCCGCCAAGACTTGCCTTTGGTCTTTCTTTGCCAAGGACTTCTTGGACTTTACACCGCCAAGACTACATGCTTGGACTTACGCCGCCAAGACCTTTCCTTTGACTTCTCTTTGCCAAGATCACACTTGGACTTGTCTTTTACCAAGTCTTCATACTTGGATTTTCCTGTCACTTAAACAAGTTCACAATTAGATCACAAAACATTGCCTAACTTAGATGATTATCCAAACATCAAAATATATAAATGCTTGGGGCATTGTTGCACCAACAATCCCCCCTCTAGCTTCCAAACGATCACCAACAAGTGGTATCAGAGCTCAATGTCCCCCTTAGCCACATGATCTCTAATGAAGTGATGTTCCACTTCAATGTGCTTAGTCCTAGAGTGATGCACCAGATTTTTGGTCAAGTTTATGGTGCTCACATTGTTACAAAATACTTTTATGTTGGAGTAAGATAGCTCATAGTCCTCTAAAGTATGTTTCATCCATAGAAGTTGAGCTACACAACCACCCATAGCCACATATTCGGCTTCGGTGGTGGATAGGGCAACACAAGGTTGCTTCCAACTACTCCAACTAACTAGGGAGGACCCAAGGAATTGACATCCACCACTAGTACTCTTCCGATCCAATTTGCAACCAGCATAATCGGAATCGGTGTACCCAATTAAATCAAAAGATCTAGTCCTAGGGTACCATAATCCTACATTTAGTCTGCCTTTAACATATCTTAAGATTCTCTTAACGGCAACTAAATGAGATTCTTTAGCACATGATTGATATCTAGCACACATACAACCGCAAATAATATGTCGGGTCTACTAGTGGTTAAGTACAAAAGACTACCAATCATGCTCCTATAAATTGTAGGATCAATTTGTTTTCCTTCATTATCACTATCTATTTTAGTATTGGTTGCCATTGGAGTTGAAACTACCTTAGCATTTTCCAAACCAAATTTCTTAATCATTTCCTTAGCATATTTGGTTTGATAAATATAAATACCTTCACTAGTTTATTTAACTTGTAATCCTAGGAAGAAATTTAATTCCCCAACTAGACTCATTTCAAACTCTTTTTCCATATTCTTAATAAAGTCTTGGAGAAGTTCATCATTTGTTGACCCAAAGATAATGTCATCAACATATACTTGGGCTACAAAGATGTCCGTTGATGTTGACTTTATAAATAGAGTTTGATCTATACTACCCCTCTTAAAGTCCTTAGAGATTAAGAAAGATTATAATCTTTCATACCAAGCCCGGGGAGCTTGTTTCAAACCATACAAAGCTTTCCTAAGCTTGTATACATGGTTTGGATAGTCCATATTCTCAAACCTGAGAGGTTGTTCTACATATACCTCTTCCTTAATAAACCCATTTAGGAATGTCGATTTAACATCCATTTGATGGAGTTTGAAACCCATATAGGAGGCATACCCTAATAGTATTCTAATAGACTCTAACCTAGTAACCGGGGCATATGTTTCATCATAGTCAAGTCCTTCAACTTGATTAAAGCCCCTTGCAACTAATCATGCCTTATTCCTAGTAATATTCCCTTGGTCATCTAGTTTGTTCCTAAAGACCCATCTTGTAGTAATGATGGTGTTTTCATTAGGTCTAGGAACTAACTCCCATACTTGACTCCTTTCAAATTTAGCCAATTCATCTTGCATTGCTAAGATCCAATCCGGATCAAGTAATGCATCTTTGATTGTTTTAGGCTCAATTTGAGAAATTAGAGCTATATGACTAGTGGGATCTCTATGAAATGACCTAGTCCTAACACCTTGAGATAATCCACCCACAATTTGATCTAAGGGGTCATTTTGATGAGCTCTTATGGTTCTAGGAGGTGTATTAATTTGAGTTTGATCATAATTAATCTCAATCCTGTAATTGAACTTGTGTTTTGATTATGGAAAATACACAAAGTTAAGTTTACATCGTTATCTCACGAGCTAAATCAAGTGTGTAGAAAAGTGCTAAAGCTGGAGCTGAAGGCTAGCGACACCCGGAGGAAGCCGCGGTGGTCGGGCGACACTCGAGTGACTTCGGAGGGAGCCGAAGGAATCGAGTGGAAGGCCGGAAGCGAGAGCTACTATCGAGGTAAGCTTGTGTGAGTGAGAGATTGTAAGGTCGTGTCCTCTTTACGGGGACGACCGTAGGCGGCGATCCGATTAAGACTTCCCGTGGAAGGTCTAGGTCGAGATCGGACGGTCAGAAACTGTCGCATTTATCATTTTCCGAGCTAACCTCTTACTGCAGGGAAGTGGCAAGGCTGGCAATCGACTGTTCGACATCAAGCAGTCGAGTGATGCTCATCAGTCGACTAATGGGAGGCATCAGTCGACTGATGGCGACGAATCAGCCTTTGCGCTAGGTCAAAACGGATAAGGTTTAACGCGGCCACTTCGCGATAAAAATTATACAACTTCGTTATCTGTTCCGAAAAAAGAGGAGACAAATTCAGAGGCTAAAATCTATAAAAGGAGGGGTGGATTCCAACTCCAAACATTATCAAGTTTATTCATTAAGTGCTCCTACAACGCCAACACTCCAACGCCGTCATAACGCCGACGCGACGACAAGTTCAAATCTCCTTCGTTTTTATTGTATTCTTTATTTTAATCTTAACAAGGTGAGGTAGGCTTGTTGCCTCATCCTCGTACATTCGATTTTTGTGATCGTTGTCTCCTACCTCCAACGAGGAGGAGACATTATAGTGCTTTGCCCTCCGTACGCGGTCTAGGACCGATAGGACCTTGGAGTAGCAACCGCTGGGTTGTGAACCAAGTAAAAATAAACGTGTTCCTTTATTTTCCGCTGCTCTTACTCGTTTAATTGTCTACTCGAACGAAACATCGAAAAGATTTACGATCGCTATTCACCCCCCCCCTCTTGAGACGCTTCTCGATTCAACAAATCCTTTGCTCATCATCAGAATCACCTCTTACTCCCCGTTGATTCAATCCTCCCCCTTGATCATTACCCCCTAAAGTTAGATCTTGGAATTGTTGGGTAATTTCTTGATGTTCATTATTAATATCATCATCAATAGAGGATTTACTAGGGTATGTATTGGAAGTTTCATCAAATTGGACATTTGAAGAATCTTCAATCTTTTGAGTTCTTTTATTGTAAACTCTATACCCTACACTAGTGGATGAGTATCCAACTAGGATTCCCTCATCTGCTTTGGACTCAAACTTACCTAGGTTGTCTTTGGTATTTAAGATATAGACTTTACATCCAAAGACCTTAAAATAATGAATTGTTGGAATTGTACCATTCCACAATTCAAATGGAGTTTTTCCTAAAAACCTATGAATTAATACCCTATTTTGGATATAGCAACCGGTGCTTGTTTTGTTGTCTTTGTGCATGCATCATCCTTAACCTACATTGCTTTTTTTTTTGCACATTTAGACTTAAGCATTATGCATCTAAGCGTGCCCGGGTACCGCCGAACAACGAGGGCCCGTCAAACCTTCCACCCACTGTCGATCCTAGATTTCCAAACTCCGCACTTGAAAGTGCCTTCAATAAAAATAAATTCCAACTCATTCCACCTCGATCAATGGACCCGAATTTTCTTAAGGACTACTGCTTTGATATTGTTCAAATCATCCAACACTACAAACTTGAATCATTAGTCTTTTGTGAACATCATGTAAATATCACTCTTCTTTCTGAATTCTTCAATAACTTGTGACCGGTTGGAGATGGACTGAGATACCGGACTCGCGTTGCTCAGTGTGATCTGGATTTCAGCCCCCAGATCTGGACCGATTTTCTCAGATGTCTTTCTTCTGAGAATGATTTCATTTTGTATCCATCTTGGAGTGATCCTCTTCCACCTCCCTTTGAGGAGATTTCTCTAGATTCACTTCATACTACTTTCTATCACTCTCCTCGTCCTTTGAACACCAATCTATTTCAATCCCAAGAACATTCTGCTTCTGACAATGTCCTTTATAAGGTCATTGCTCATTGTCTTCTTCCTATAGTTACCTGTGGGTTGGCCTTAGTTTGACCTACACACTTCCTTCTCATGCATATCCTTCGTCAGTACTTAGACATCGATATTGGTCTCAATACCTTCCACTGCATCACTCATTTCATTAATCCAAACAATGGAAAGGTTCATATGCCTTTTGGAAATGTCCTTACTCAGTGGCTTAGCTCCGTAGGCATTGATGTCAACATAGGGGTCATTAAAATCATGAATAAAAAATATAACTAGATGACTCGTCGGAGCTACTCCTTGGCGGGCTTGAAGGCCGACAAAGGGTCCGTTTTCTGGGACCCTGCATGATGGCCAGCAGGTGGCGCTCTGGCACCAGAGGATGCCGCTGCGGAAGGAGATGCTGAGGGTGTTGCTGAGGGGGCCGATGCAGAGGGGACTGCTGCAAGCAATGCTGTTCTACCAAACTCATCTTTCATTACCCGCATCGATGCTTTTGCAGAGCGGGTAGATACACGTCTTGAGGAGCTGTGCTTGGGGCAACAGGAGCTTCGCCGGGAGCATTAGGAGCTCCTCTCCCTCATGAGTGGGATGCATCGGTAGCAGCAGGACATTTTGGCGATTCTCCGCCCTCCTGCACCTAGACATCTACCTCCTCACGATGGTTCGTCATCTGCACCGATGGATGCAGATGACGACGATCGTTAGCTAGCATGTTTTTTTTTGTTATTTTCTTTTTGGTCGTATGTACGACACAAACTTCAACTTGTGTAATGATTTTTGATTAATGAAATGAAGTTGTGTTTTGTTTAGTTCATTTCTATTAGTGCCTACAATTTGTTATTTTCAAGTTTAGAGATTGAGCACATAGTACTAAGTTATGAATATTGATCGATACAATTCCACTTTTGCTTCATATTTTGTATCATTTTGAATATCATATCAATCCATTAATCTGATGGGCATGTTTTTCATCTAATATTTTTCATATGTTATATTAGTCAAATAAAATATGTATGACGAGTTTCATGATTTTTGGACATCCACGGAATTTTCTACGCATTTTTAAACCTTGACTGAAAAATTTGGATTTCAGATTTGTCTGATATCAGTCGACTGTCGTTATTAGCGTTATTGACCGCAAGCGCTGATCGATGAAAATTCCAGTCGAACCGGTGACACTATTTTGGAATAGAAAATGGTTTTTCATCGGTTAAAAGGTCCAATTTTGGACATTATATGATTCCCACAGTATATACATGATAACTTGTATGGAAAGAAGGATCTTCTTGATGCACTGGTTTAGGGGGAGATACATCCCTTAATTTTATAATTGTTGGTGCAAAGCTAGGACATATTTGCCTATTCTATTGTTTATGCTTTGCTTCAAATATTATTTTCACATCATGAATCATGTCTTAGATTAAGGGGGAGCTTCATATCAATTTTATACCTTTGTTCAAGATGTGTCAATTATAATTCTTTCCTGCACTTATTGGATAAACTCCTCTCTTTTTGTTGTATGTTAAAGGGGGAGAAGAGATATTTAAGTTAGAATTCATATTGAAATATGTTTATATGCATGTGTTAAAGACCTAACTTAAATGATTGCCAAACATCAAAATATATAAATACTTGGGGCATTGTAGCACCAACAGTGTCTAGTTTGTTAGGATCTTTGGAAGGCTAGAGGGGGGTGAATAGCCTTTTATCAAATTCTACAAAAAGGGTTAGCGGAAGAAAAAACAAGAACTAAATGAAAAACACGACAAATTCTAACACGAAAGCATTTTCGTGGTTCGGAGATTAAGCTCCTACTCCACGGCTATCCTTAAGGTGGAACAACCCAAACAATTCCACTAAGAAGCTTTCCTTTACAAGACACTGTCCTCTTCTTACAATGATGGAAATGAAATTTAGGATAAGAGGAGGAATTAACACAAAGAAAGCCATTGAAATTCGTGGGGAGCTTGAGAGTAAGTTTGGAAGATAAGCACTAGCCCTCTCATGCACCCCAAGCCCTCTTTTTATAGAGAGAGGGTTGTTTTTCCCATTGGGCCACAATCAGTCGACTGATGGTCTCCATCAGTCGACTACCGTCACGGCTAATGACTTCTGATAAGTCGGATTCGCAGGATTTCATAGGTGTCATCAACCAATGGTAGGCTCATCAATCGACTGATGAAGTGATCAGTCGAGTGATCATGGCGAGCAATCGAGTGAGACTCCATTTTGTGCCCGATGTCGACTTGGTTAGTCGACTGCCAGTCTTGGGAGTCGACTGATGACACAATTAGTCGACTGCCAACCCTTGGCAGTCGACTGATAGTCAGGTTTTCAGCCTGACTCAATCGAACACCTGATCAGTCGAGTGATATGATGTATCAGTCGACTGATACTCATCAAGTATGATAATTTCATACTTGAATTAACTCCCTAGGCCTAGACTCAACCTTCTAGCTCTTCCTTAAGCCTTGCGTCCCCAGGATCCCTCCGAGTCCGCGACTTGTTCATCCTTTGCTCTTGCTTCCAAGAGCTTCCTTCGATTTCGTCATGTCTTGGGTTTCTCTTTGCCAAAGTACGCTTGAATTTTACACCGCCAAGACTACATGCTTGGACTTACGCTGCCAAGACTTGCCTTTGGACTTCCTTTGCCAAGGTCCGCTTGGACTTTACGTCGCCAAGACTACATGCTTAGACTTATGCCGCCAAGACCTTTCCTTGGACTTCTCTTGCCAAGATCATACTTGGACTTTTCTTTTACCAAGTCTTCATACTTGGATTTTCTTATCACTTAAACATATTCACAATTAGATCACAAAATATTGCATAACTTAGATGATTATCCAAACATCAAAACATGCAAATGTTTAGGGGCACCAACAATCTCCCCCTTTTTGATGTTTGGAAATCATTTAAGTTAGGTCTTTAACATATGCACATAATGAAAGTATCATATTTCCAATATGAATTCTAACTTAAAGTTTCCTTCTCCCCCTTTGACATACATCAAAAAAAGAAGTATTCATACAATGATAAGTTCATGAAAGAATTAAATTGGTTAAGTCTTGAACTAAGGTATAAGATCGATATGAGGCTCCCCCTTAATCCAAGACATGGTTCATGATGTGTGAATAACATGTGGAGCAAAGCATAAGCAAAAGATATAAAGTTATGTCCTAACTTTGCACCAACAATATATTTTTAGGGGATGAAAAGAGTTTACTATATTCCTCCCCCTAAAACAATGCATTAATTAGTCCTATACCCTTTTAATTACTAAAATTATCATACCATAGGGTTAAGATACTTAAGAATACACTTAGAACTAAGGAATAAGGTTGAACTGTAGAAAAACCAGGGAGGCAGTCGACTGGTATCTAAGTCAGTCGACTGCCGCACCCGAACACCCTATTTTAGGTTTTTCAACCCAACTTCAGAAATGTGCCAAAAATTGAAGAAATATCAAAAAATCACAAAATTTTGTATACACATTTCTGAAATCATTTTCTATCAAGGAAAAATAATTTAAAAAATATATGTTTTCCATATTTCAAAAATGATACAATTTTAAAACCTAGCAAAAGTTGTGAATATTTTACAAACTTTGTATCACTTTTGCTTAGCAATTGAAAACTGTTTTCAAAGTATGATAAACAAAGGTTAAATTATGTTTTATTTGACATTTCCAATCATATTCTTGGACCTATATGAACATCAATTGTGCATAAACCTTCCCAATGATTGGTCCAATGAAGGATTAATGTCTCTAGATGACACTTTGGTTCATAACAAACATAATGAACCAAATGCATCTTCCTAACATCTCACATGTTGTCTAAGTGACTCAATACAAAAATCATGATTTCTTAGGTCTTTTGTGAGATGCTTAGAGGTATAAGTCCTAGAATTTCTATAGGTTCATGCAAACCTAGACCTCTATTCTACAAAGCACATTCCTAGTTCTCTCCTTAGTGATCTTCCTAACATCTCACATGTTGTCTAAGTGGCTCAATACAAAAATCATGGTTTCTTAGGTCTTTTGTGAGATGCTTAGAGGTATAAGTCCTAGAATTTCTATAGGTTCGTGCAAACCTAAACCTCTATTCTACTAAGCACATTCCAAGTTCTCTCCTTAGTGATGTGAAATCCACTTAGTGGAGAGCCTTGGTAAAAATGTCGGCTATGTTGGACTTAGATTCTATGTAATTAAGTTCAATGTCCCCCTTAGCCACATGATCTCTAATGAAGTGATGCTTCACTTCAATGTGCTTAGTCCTAGAGTGATGTACTGGATTTTTGGTCAAATTTATGGTACTCACATTATCAAAATAAACTTTGACATTGGAGCAGTGTAGCTCATAATCTTTTAATTTGTGTCTCATCCAAAGTAATTGGGCCACAAAACCACCCATAGCCACATATTCGGCCTCGGTGGTTGACAAAGCAACACAAGGTTGCTTTCTACTACTCCAACTTACTAGAGAGGATCCAAGAAATTGGCATCCTATAGGGTTGAGTCCGTTGATCCGTGAGGATAAACTTTGCTTCCCACTTCACCTCGGTCGCTTGTTCATAGCTATCCCATCGATGTCTCCGGATTAAAAAAAAAAATTAATCCTAGAAAAAAGGGAACACCCAAGCAACCTTGTCATCGTCGTGCTATTCGTTTAGAGTAGTCACTTGAACAAACTAGTTTTTCAAGAGACCAACCTCTATTCCACGAATAGCCACGTAATAGACGATGTACGGATCGCCGACTTTTGTATATATGTTCGGGATCCAAGTATTATTTAGCCACATACATAAAGTAAACATCCACATAAAGCATGCATATAATTGAAAAGCAATTATAAACATAATACAAAGGAAGACTAATCAAAATAAACAAGATTATACCTCTTGTTATACCTCTTGATCTTCTATTGAATGTCCTTCCTCCTTTTGGACGTCTTGTGGGCGACGATCTTCCAAAAGTAGAAGCCTCCTAGATCACCAATCTTCCTTTCCTTGTTCACTCCGAACAAAGGAAGATCATCAAACAAAACTCTTCTTCCTATCTAGAATCGGCCACCAAGTCAATAAACTCGATGTTGCCGCCGACCAAGGAAGAGAACATGGAATATAGGAACCGGCCAAAGGAGAATCAATGAGGGCATGGGCGTCGGCCAACACTTGGAGAAGAGAAAGGAAAGCAATCCTTCTCCTTGTTGCCGCCCAAACCCTAAACTAAGCTCTCCTAATTTCCGGCCAAGGATGAAGAGAAGAAGAATAGGTTGAGCTCCGGCCAAGGAAGAGGGAAGAAGAATAGGGGCCAGCCAACCTTAGGAAGAATAAGAAGAATCCTCCTCCACTTGTTGCCGCCCACCCCAATCACCCAAAACCCTAACCCTAGCCGCCCACTCCTAATCCTAACCAAACTAGGATTACTTACCTCCCAAGGGAAGCAAACCCTAAGCCTCATCCATCATGCCTTGCCGCCCACCTGAATGCTCTATTTATAGAGTTGGGATCAAGCCTTGTTTTAATCTCCTCCATTGGTTCTAGGGATTTAATCTCAACCGTTGGATCTAGAGATTTAATCTCAACCGTTGGATCTAGAGATTTAATCTCTACCTTTGGATCTATAGTTTTGTTTTCATCCATTGGATCTAAGCTTCATGAGGTGTTAATAGGCTACAATAGGGACCATGAGGAGGAGTTGGAACTTGGCCACCCAATGGATCAAGCCCACATAAAGTCCGATCCATTAATGATTATCCATTCCACTAGAGGATTATCATTGATCTACCTCACCAACCCCCATAAGTTAATATGGGCTCCATATATTATTTGTACATTTTCTCCCCGTGTTTAAGATCTCGAATGTCCGTCGATTAATTAATTTACTGACCATTAATTAATCAACATCTAACTCCATAAGTAGTACCACTCAACCTTCTCATCATGCCGGACCAAGTCCACCTGCAGGGTTTACATGATGAACCTTATCAGCTCCTCAAGGGGACATCATCATCCTAATATATAGGACACGGTTTCCTCCTATAATCAACGACACACCATATAAATAATACCATTTCCCAACTTACCGAGCCTATCAATTTAATCTATAAATCTTGCCCATTGGTAAATCAAAGAAATGAATACTAAGTATATGTGCCCGTTATTATATCGAGATTAAGAGCATGTACAATATAATATCTGAGGTCCGATTCGATTTTGTAGTCAGCAATAAATCGAATCACCTCTATGTCGGTCCTGCTCAATACACACAAAGTGCACTAGTGTGATTCTATAGTCAAGACAAACCAATACCAAATCACACTACAACCATTCCAATGGTTTGTCCAAAGCCATCTCGGTTGTGAGTCGTTACTTATACTTTACAAGGAGCCGATAACATGATCTCCTGTGTGACACCACACACAATGTTATCTATAATGTAATTTATTAGACAATATGCATAACCATAAAAATATGCAAAAAATGATCATGTGATTCTTATTTCAAAAATAAAAATGATCATACAAAAGATAGACTTTTCAGTATACATCCCAACAATCTCCCACTTATACTAAAAGATTATGCTGTCCTCATACTGGCATACATCTGATTCCCCTTCCCTCCACATGCCTATCAAAGCTCTCTCTAGAAGGGCCTTAGTGAAAAGGGTCTACCAGGTCATCCTCTGATGCAATCTAGGCGGCAACAACTTCTACCTCCTTTATGATTTCTCGTATCAGGTTGTACTTGCGCTCTATGTGTTTACTTGCCTTATAAGCTCGTGGTTCCTTCGAGTTTACAACTGCACCATTATTATCACAATAAATTGTGATAGTTCTGGGCAAACCAGGAATCACATCCAAGTCCATCAGGAAGTTCCTGAGCCAGACCGCTTCTTTGGCCGCCTCAGAGGCTGCCACATACTCAGCTTCCATGGTAGAGTCCGCCACGCATTTCATCTTGACACTCCTCCATACAATGGCTCCACCTCCCAAAGTAAACACAAAACCTGAGGTAGACTTACTGTTATCCCTATCAGATTGGAAGTCGGAATCCGTGTAACTCACAGGGAGTAATTGGTCTGCCTGGTAAACCAGCATATAATCCCTAGTCCTTCTCAGGTACTTCAATATATGCTTAACCGCAGTCCAATGTCCCTGTCCTGGATTACTCTGATATCTGCTGACCATGCCCATGGGAAAGCAGATATCTGGTCTCGTACATAGCATCGCATACATGAGGCTCCCTACTATCGAACCATAAGGAATCACCTTCATCTTCTCTATCTCCTCAGATGTTCTAGGACACATCTCCCTAGATAAAAGAACTCCATGCCCGAAAGGTAGAAAACCCTTCTTGGAGTTATGCATGCTAAAACGCTCCATAATCGTGTCTATGTATGAAGCTTGGGATAAGAACAACATCCTTTTCCTGCGATCCCTTATAACCTTAATCCCAAGGATGAGCCCCATTTCTTCCAAGTCCTTCATATCAAACTGTTTGGACAACCATACCCTTACGTCCGATAACACCTTGATATTGTTGCCAATCAACAAAATGTCATCTACGTATAGTACAAGAAATATCACTACGTTTCCGTCACATCTCTTGTATACACAAGACTCATCCGGACTTTGAATAAATCCATAAGACTAGATTACCTCATCAAAGCAGATGTTCCAAGACCTCGAAGCTTGCTTCTATCCATAAATGGACCGATTAAGCTTACATACAAGATGTTCTTTGCCCTTTGCAATGAATCCCTCTAGTTGCTTCATATAGAAGTTTTCCTCAAGACTTTCATTAAGGAAAGCTGTCTTGACATCCATCTGCCACACCTCATAATCCATATGAGCTGCTATGCATAAGAGAATCC
This sequence comes from Wurfbainia villosa, assembly GCA_025175895.1. Lineage (NCBI taxonomy): Eukaryota > Viridiplantae > Streptophyta > Magnoliopsida > Zingiberales > Zingiberaceae > Wurfbainia > Wurfbainia villosa. The sequence continues at coordinate 35,486,018 of CM045995.1, forward strand.
GGATAGACTTAAGCATGGCTACCGGCGAAAAGGTCTCCTCATAATCGATACACTCTTTCTGAGTATACCCCTTCGTAACAAGCCTCACTTTGAAGGTCTCAACCTTCCCATCTATTCCTCTCTTTTGTAGATCTACTTGCATCCAATGGTTTTTACACCATCGGGTGGTTCTACTAGCTCCCAGACCTGATTTGAATCCATAGATTCAATCTCAGTATTCATCGCATTTTGCCAAGATGTTGTATCTTTATCTTGGATTGCCTCATCATATGTCCAGGGATCAAGTTCATGTTTGCCAGGGACCAAATCAGAAGATTCTCCCAAGAACATGAATCTATCAGGCTGTCTCACAACCCTCCCACTACGACGAGGTATCTCCTATGTATCCTCTGTGACACGCGGTGCAGTGACTTGTGGTATATTCTCTTGTACCGGTGGTACTGAAGAAGTGATTTCCCCTTTTAATTCCTCCAGAACAATTTTACTCTTGGGCTTGTGACTCATCACATAGTCTTCCTCTAAAAATCTAGCGTTCTTGCTAACGATCACCCTTTGATCTCTAGGACTATAAAACAAACCACCCTTCGTTCCTCTAGGATAGCCAACGAACATGCGTACTTCTGTACGAGGTTCCAACTTACCAGCATCTGCCTTCAGCACATGTGCTGGACTCCCCCAAATCCGAATATGTCTTAGACTAGGCTTTCGCCCAGTCCATAATTCTGTGAGAGTAGAAGGCACTGATTTAGATGGAACCAAGTTCAGAATGTATACGACCGTATCTAGAGCATATCCCCAGAACGAATCTGGCAACTCAGAATAACTCATCGTCGATCTAACCATCTCCATAAGAGTCCTATTCCTTCACTCTGCTACACCATTCTGCTGGGGTGTGCCAGGTGCAGAAAATTGGGATTGAATCTCAGCCTCTGATAAGTAATTCCTAAACTCTCCCAAGAGGTACTCACTACCACGATCAGATCGTAGTGTCTTGATACTTTTACCTTGACGTTTCTCTGCATCATCCTTGAATTCTTTGAACTTGTCAAAGCATTCAGACTTGCGGCGCATCAAGTAAATGTATCCATATCTTGAATAATCGTCTATAAAAGAGACGAAATACTCAAAACCACCTCTAGCCTGGATAGACATAGGACCACACAAATCAGAATGAACCAATTCTAACACATCTTTAGCTTTATACCCCTTGGCCTTAAAAGGCCTCTTGGTCATTTTACCCTCCAAGCAAGATTCGCAGGTTGGGAAATCTTCCACCACTAATGAACCCAGAGGTCCATCAGCTATCAACCTTTGAATTCTGCTTAGGTTAATATGACCAAGCCTAACACTACAAAAAACCCTTTTTTGGCGACGAATTTTGCAATGAAATTTGTAAAAAAATTCGTTGCAAAATTTTTTTGCAATGAAAAAATTTTCGTTGCAAATAATTCGCCGCTAAAATCTGTAACGAAAAAATAAATTTTGTGGCCAAATTGTAACAAATAATTATTTCGTTGCAAAATTCGTCGCAAATTTTTGCGACAAATAACACTTTTCGTCGCCGAATTCGGCGACGAATAATTATTTTCGTCGCCGAATTCGGCAACGAATTATACATTCGACGCCAAATTAACGATGAATAAATTTTTTCATCGGCAAATTAGCGACGAATAAATTTTTTCGTCGCCAAATATGCGATGAAATTTTTATTCGTCGCAAAATTCTCCCATCCACCGCCGGCCAATATAATGAAATTTTGTGACAAATATTATTTTCGTCGCCAAATTTGCGATGAAAAATATATCCGTTGCCAAATTTTGATGAACGAAATTAACAAATAAAAATAAATTTGGTGACAAATATTTTTTCGTCGCAAATTTGGCGATGAATTATTTTTTTCGTCGCAAAATTTGCGACGAAAAAAATATTCGTCACAAAATTTTGATGATCGGAATTAACAAATAAAATTAAATTTGGCGACGAATATTTTTTCGTCGCAATTTTTGCGACGAAAATAATAATTCATCGCCAAAAATTGAACTAGTAGTCGACTGCTAGCGTGACTACTGATCGACGATTACTACCGATGTTCCGTGAGTTACTACGATGGCAATGATCGATCATATCCATCGATCGATCGATTCGATAGAGTCGACCGGTCATACCACGAAGGGTTATGCAACTCAATTAGTCGACTGACAATGTCTACCACTCGACTAATGGCAAAAAAAATTTTATCAGTCGAGTGAATGTCCACATTAGTCGACTGATATATATAAATTTGCAACGAAAATTGTATTTTCGTTGCAAATCTGGAGGAAAAAAAATTACAAATTAACATTTTTTCGCTGTTTTACAACAAACACACAACAATATTAACACAATTATACAACAAACAATAATATAGAAATCAAACCAATTTATACAGATAACAAACATCTAAAGGTCTACCGTACATATCATTATCATCCGGCAATCGTTAAATACAACAAACTTATAAAAACATAAATACGAAATATGTCATAAGTCAAGAAGCTTACAAATAAACTTTCACAAATACAGTCAAAGATAATCAACATCATCACGATTGTCATCAAAAAATACATCATCATTTTCTCCATGACAGTGATCAGGCGGAGGAGGAGCAGAGCTAGAAGGAGGAAATTGATTTGAGCTAGACGGTAACTGAAGATGTTGCATAATAAACATTTGTTGCCTTTGAACTTCGTTCATCTTTTCATTTAAGTCTTGAACTTTCTGAGCGTTCTGTCTCGATAAGTAATTCCTAAACTCTCCCAAGAGGTACTCGCCACCACGATCAGATCGTAATGTCTTGATACTTTTACCTCGACGGTTCTCCACATCAGCCTTGAATTCTTTGAACCTGTCAAAGCATTCAGACTTGCGGCGCATCAAGTAAATGTATCTATACCTTGAATAATCGTCTATAAAAGAGACGAAGTATTCAAAACCACCTCTTGCATGGATAGACATAGGACCGCACAAATCAGAATGAACCAATTCTAACACATCTTTGGCCCTATACCCCTTGGCCTTGAAAGGCCTCTTGGTCATTTTACCTTCCAAGCAAGATTCGCAGGTTGGGAGGTCCTCCACCACTAATGAACCCAAAGGTCCATCAGCTATCAACCTTTGAATTCTACTTAGGTTAATATGACCAAGCCTTAGATGCCAAAGATATGTTTGGTTCATTTGCGAAGGTTCTTTTCTCTTATTAGACTTAGAAGATGAGTTATTGATTTCTATATGCATCGTGGGAGTTCTCGGTTCAAGAGTATATAAATTGCCAACAAATGTACCAGAACAAATAATCTCCCTATTCCTTTTTATTACCACTTTGTCATTAAAAGAAATAGAATATCCATCCATAAACAATTTATAAACTGAAATTAAATTCTTTCTAAAAGTAGGTACATAAAGACAATTTCTCAAAACCAAAACTTTATTCCTATCAAAAGATAAATAAATGTCTCCCACTGCAATAGCCGCCACCTTTGAAGCATTGCCCATGAAGACGGTAATCTCTCCCTCAGCTAGTCGTGGGGTTTCCTGGAACCCCTGCAAAGTATTGCAGACATGATCAGTGGCTCCTGTATCTACACACCAGGCACTGGTAGATAACATCGCTAAACATGTTTCAACAACTAAACAAGAAGATATACCTTTGTTCTTTCGGCGAGGACAGTCCGCCTTCCAATGTCCAGTCTGCTTGCAAGTGAAGCACTTGTCTTTTGGCTTCTTCACTCCTGCCTAAGGTTCCACTGCCACTTTCTTCGCTCCACCTTGCTTCTTCTTCTTCTTACCTTTCGGTTTAGAGGAAGAAACCTTCTGAGCGACCATGGCTTGAGCACTTTGATGAAAAAGCCCCTCTGCCGCCTGGAGTTCTGTTAGAAGCTCCACCAACGAATACAACCTCTTGTTCATGTTGTAGTTGAGGCGGAACTGCTCAAAACTCTTAGGCAGAGACTGGAGAATGATATCGACCTGGGTTTCCCCATCGATCTCAGCTCCGAGGACTTCCATCTCATTAAGATGAGCCATCATCTTGAGAACATGATCCCTAATGGGTGTTCCCTCGATCATGGTGATCGTCATCAAGTTTCTCATCGCCTCCTGTCTAGCCGCCCTACTCTGATGTCCGAAAAGTTCCATGAGATTGAACATCATGTCATAAGCAGTGGCTATGGCCTGATGCTGATGTTGCAGCACATTTGGGCACATTTCCTGTGAGAGCATCAGAATTTGCGGGTGCTAAAGCAGAGGAAGACTGTGATCTTCCATCACTACTACGTCTATGACCGCCACGTCGAAACTAACAATCATTATTATTAGAAGAATATTACAGGGAAAACAAATGCAGTTGCATATTGAATTATTAATAGGAAGAATATGAAAATATTACCATATTCATAGCAACTGGATGACCCTAAATAAAAAAAAATCATTAGCATATCAAATATATAGATTTTCGAATAACATAGTAAAATAAAATACAATTGGTATTCAATAAATTAAAAGGTAAATTACCAATAATTAGAAATCGAAGTTTGCAATAAAATTTTCGGCATGATAATGCGTCTAATCGTCATCGTCATCGTCATCGTCATCCTCATCCTCATCCACATCCTCATCCTCATCCTCATCCTCATCATTGAAATCTTCATCTTCATACTCATTCAGTTCACTTGCATCAACGTCTATTACAATGCCACTGGGATCTCATAACGTTGAAATATTATACTCTTCGATATGAAATGTATTGACAACTTCATCTTGTTGATAGGCTATGTCCTCCCAATGTTCCTCAATTTTATTACGTGCTTTGGTTTTACAAACTGCCCACCAATCACTTTTGTCTCATCTCATACTAGGATATGAAGCATAAAATACTTGAATCGCTTGCTGTGCTAATACAAATGGTTCGTACCTCTTGTATATTTTTTGTAGTTAATTTCAACCAAATTAAACTGTGGATGCACCCTCATGCCTTTGATAGGGTCAAACCAATGACACATAAATAAAATAACTCACAAATCTGAGCCTGGATACGCTACCTCTAAAATTTCATCCAGCAAACCATAAAATTCATTCCTTGCACCTCCATCAATAGATGACTGAACACAAACTCCGCTATTCATTGTAGTTTTCTCAGTTCCATAAGCTTGAGTATGAAAATTATATCCGTTTATGAAATATTCGGACCAAGTTTTAACCATTGAATTTGGACCCCATGACTGATTGTTTATTAGGTCTTGCTCAATGTTACAGTGATTATCATGAACCTAAAGTAAAATCAATATGTGTCATCATACAAGATTTATCAAATATAATATCATATACTATTTACATAATTTTTGAACCATTGTGCAAATTCTTCATCACAGAAATTATTAAACTCATGCTACGGAAGCTCCGAATATAGAGTTTGAAAAATCCTACAATATAATTAAATAAAACATGAACAATATTTTATGATATACAAAATGTTTAATATAACTAATATATACTTACTCAAAATACTGCTACTTTCCGATACTCAATAAAATATATGTATGGGTCACCGCCACTGACCAGTTAGGTATCTACTTGTACAAGATCCACTTGGTCGACCAAGGTAATTAAAAATTGAGAATGCCCTCAAATTTGGATCAACGAGACCCTCATCGTTTCTTTCTGCTTTCCGACTCTTGCATTGAACGTGAGGTTCAAAGTAATATGATGCAAAAGTTGTAACTTCCTCCACAATATAAGCATTAACTATAGAAGCTTCAACATGAGCTTTTTTTTTTCTTTTTTTTTCAAGTGATAGAGGAATCTAAAAGTAATACAATAAAATTTATTAGCAAATAAATTAGACTAGAGTTGACCAAATGAAATAACAATGACAAAAAAGTTTAAAAAAAAATCACCTTTCAAACGGATACATCCATCAAAATTGAACAGGACCTCCAACTTTAGCCTCATATAGCAAGTGAACCAAAATGTGTTCCATTGAATCAAAAAATGCCGGTGGGAATATCCTTTCTAAGTTACACAAGATAATCAGAATGTCTCTCTCTAATGTCTCCATGTGTGAATGACTCAGTGCTGTCGAGCAAATATCATGAAAGAAATACTTAATTCCGTAATTGCACCCCATACAAAATTTGGTAACAGTTCCTTCAAAGCAATAGGAATTAATCTTTCCATGAATATATGACAGTTATGATTTTTAAAACCCATAAATTTGCATTCCTTCAAATCAACGCATCTATCAATATTTGAGACATAACCATAAGGAAATTTCAACGATTTCAACCATTCACAAACAATCCATTTCTGATCCTTATTCAATGTATAAACTACTTTCGGTTTTGGTCCCCTACTATTTGCATCAACATCAAGGGTAGGTCGGTTACATATGAGACGCAAATCTTTTCTTGCATTTAGATTGTCTTTTATTTTTCCAGTTATATCCATCACCGTATTTATCAGATTTTCAAAAACATTCTTCTCAATATGCATTAAATCAAGATTGTGGCGAATCAAATTATTCTGCCAATATGGTAAATCCCAAAAAATACTGCATTTTGTCTATTTATGCATAATTCCATAGTCATATGTTGTGACATTGGAGTCTTCAATAACAGATGGAAAGTTAAGCACTCTTTGCCATAAACTTTGACCCGTGAATCTGATTGGTGGAGGTGTTATTTCAATTCTATTATTAGTAAATTCTTCTTTATTTCTTCTGAATTTATGATTTGGTGGTAAAAATTGTCTATGACAATCAAAATAACTCAGTTTCTTTCCGTGTTTCAATCTGAATGACTTTGATCTCTCCATATATATTGGACATCCTAAAATCCCCGCAGTACTCCAGCCCGATAACATCCCATAAGCAGGAAAATCATTTATGGTCCAAAGAAGTGCAGCTCACATAGTGAACAGCTGATTAGTATGGACATCATACGTGGAAACACCCACATCCCATAGTTGGATCAACCTTCGTTCCGGTTACGTATTGCTCACATCGAAAGGAACGCCGCGGAGACAACATTTCGCGGTTCAATGTTAAAAACATATAAGGTGTTTTCATACACATACCAGAAGGAAGATTGTACGGAGTTACAATAATTGGCCAGCAAGAATACGTTCTTCCTTATTTGCCAAACGGAGCAAATCCATCAGCACATAGACCCAACCTAATATTTCGGATCTCATTTGAAAACTCAGGATATGTTCGATCAAAATTTTTCCACGCCTCTGCATCAGATGGATGACACATTAGCCCATTCTCTGTTTCATGATTTGCATGCCAAGTCATGTGTTCAGCAGTCACCTTTGAAGCATAAAGCCTTTGCAATCTAGGAGTTAAAGGCAAATAGAACATTTGTCTGAATGATTTTAATCACTTATTACGATTTGATCTCGTGGTACTCTTGTAACTTCTTTGACTACAGAATTTGCAAATCTCTAAATTTACATTATCTCCCCAATATAGCATGCAACCATTTCTGCAAACATCAATTCTTTGCACCAGAAGACCCAAATCTTTCACAAGTTTTTTCATACTGTAAAAATCATTCGGCATTATGTGATCAAGCGGCAATACTTCTCCAATAACTTGAACAAAATCATTAAAACATTCTTCTGACACATTATGCTCAGCTTTAACATTCAACAATCTCGCGGTGAGAGATAATTTTGTGTGACTGTCACAACCGGACCACACGGGTTCCTCTGCAGCTCTCAATACTTCTTGAAATTTTATATATGGCTCATTGTGCACATTTGCATTACAACCAGTAATTTCTACCTCCTCCAACGGTGTTGGATAATTATTATACATGTGTTCAAATGCTTGAGGATAACTAGAGCTTGCCGCGTTTGGTTCGCTATTCAAATTATGACCAACTGCATCAACTATCATCCTCTGGTACGAATTGCATTGATCGTAATATACTTGCTCTCCACTAACTTTCCTTTGCATGTTTCGTCCAACCTCTTCATCGGATATAAACGGTTCACCATGACAAGTCCAATTATAATAATTTGGCGTAAAACCAAATCTACAAAGATGCTCTCGAACTTTATCACATTGGAAAAATTTACCATTATGACATTTTTTGCACGGACACCTTAATTTATTCTCATCCATAAACTCAACATTATTATTGGTAAATCTCAAAAATTTTCCAACCCAATTATAAATTCATTGGTTAAACCACGACGTTATGATAAATTCTTTTTATACATCCAACTGTGTTCTCTCTCCATCGATCCTGACATCGAAATTATATCGACAACGATTAATTTTCATTTCTTCCAAATTAACTTCATCCGTATAAATATATATATATATATATATATATATATCTCAATCTAATCTTAAATTTATACTCAACATTATATTTTTCTAGTACTAAATATTATTTTGTGTGATATTTAATTGCAAATTATAAGATCATTGTTTCGAACAAATTATGATCTACTAACGGTAATTAAATTACCTAAAATCAAACATTACGATTAAAAATTATATAACATAATTTATAATACTGTAAATAATGGTAAATAATATTTTACACGAACCTGTCCAAAATTAAACAACGTGGGGATGAACTCACACCTAGATGAACACCTTGACAAACACCTTCAAAGTAGGACAACCTATATTAAACAAAATATTATATTTAGATTACCACACAGTATTATAATTGGGACATGTACCGCTGCCGTGAACTTGAAGGTCCGCCTGCTGCCACACACGATATCGCTGCAAGAACCTGCTGCCACACGTGATCTCGCACCAGGAACGTAGTCGCGTGTACGCACGACAGCACCTAGCTACCACCACCACGTGGCTGCCGCGAGCTCGCGACGGCTGATCGATGTCGCCGCCTGCTAGTGATGGTGGATGCCGCCGCCTGCTCGCGGTATATATTGTCTGACGTGACCTTACGTGCAGCAAGATCACAGCACGAGGTCACGCCAACACTGCCACGAGCACGTGGCAGGACCTGCGCGAGCACGTGGCAGGACCTGCGCGAGCACGCGGCAGCACCTGCCGTGAGCTCGCGGCGCGGCACCACTGCCGTGAGCACGCGGCAGCACCTGTCGCGAGCTCGCGGCAAGGCAGTTGCCGTGAGCATGCGGCAACGGCGGCACCTAACTGCCACGAGCAAGCGACAGCGGTGGCAGCCGCGCGCGAGTGCCAATGCTCGCGTAGGCCACATGCCGCGGCGGCCCCGTGCACGCGCAGCGTCGCAGCTCCGGCGATGCCGCCAGAAGGGAGAGGGAAGAAGATCGGGAGACTTACCGAAGGTCCGCTGACGGCATCGGAGGAGTTGGATCGGCACGGCGAAGAAGAGAAGGGAGAGGGAGAGGGAAGAAAGAGTTGGATAGGCGGGATTTTTGGGAAAATTTAGCGACAAATGTTTTTTCGTCGCTAATTTCCTCACCAATTTGGCGACAAATCATATATTCGTCGCCAATTTGGAGACGAATTCTATATTCATTGTAGAATATGCAACGAATTTATTTTTTCGTTGCAGAATCTGCAACGAATTATTTTTCGTTGTAGATTCTGCAATGAAATTCAAAATTGGTTGCAGAATCTGTTAGTAATATATGAGAGATGTCCTAAGGCAATCGCCTTATGTATGAACCATTTATATGATAAATGAAGATTCACTATTTGAGTATACATGTTTAATGTATTTGATTGGATCTTAAACTCATTTACTGAATGTCCACGATACGATTCACAGCATGAGAGAATTTGTGATTGGATCACAACTAGTGAGTATCTCTACATGTGTAATTGTGATGTATCGGAATTATCCGTAGTCGATGAATTGATGGATTTGGACACCATCAATTCTGTCGAGACTAGCACGAGGTATACTCCTTAGTGTATCCAAGCAGCTGATTCTCATTGGCTGGAGACATAGTGATGTCCGGAGTTGATCGTGGATGCTAGTTATGGTAACTAGTTCATTGGAGTGACCAGCCGTAAGACTTCATATGGTTCTCTGCATATATAGATATGTCAATTAAGTTCTTACCGTGGCTTAAGTGCGATGTTCCTTTGACTTGCGGTATTCAAGTCATCTTGATCATGGAGACTTATGCTTTGACATCTTAAGCAAACATCTCCAAGGAGATGTGGACCCGGGATGATTGGGTATAAGTCGAAGTGATCGAAGGTGTTTGAATAGCCTATAAAGGATTCACCACTCCTTGTGAGGAGATGTATACCCATGGCCTCTCGTCGGATTGTTACTAAAGTCTTTGGCCAAAGCATTACATGTTTAGAGTAAGGTACTCTTCGATACATGTGGAGTAACTAGAACTGTGAGGGACGAGGAAATGATACTGGGCTAGGTGTGACATAGTCACTAGTGGGATCGACACTATAGACCATGTCCCAACCAAGTGGGTATAAGATGAGTGAAGGGAATGGGGCACGATTCATTCGAAGCCATCAAGGGTTTCATAAATAATTCTCGATCAACCGCTTGATCTTTTCGGTTAATTGGGGATCATGATGTACTACTAGGTGCCACTCATGATCGCTCTATAATTAATGGTTAATTATAGACGGCCAACATAAACCGAGAACCTATTTGGTCACACGACAACGAGTGTAATCCAAAGGATTTAAAACGAGCTTGAGAATGGGATTCTCGCATCGAGAGAACTATGTTTGGTTGGACCAAACATAAAGCGAGCATGAAATTGTTTCAGTCGCAATGGAAGCGTGGATGGGCCGTGTCTTATGAAGACATAATGGATGGACCAAAATGGTTTGGTTCTAATCCAATGGATGAGAATAAACCAAAGGGTTTGGTTTATATTAAACGAATGAACCAAAGGTTTGTTCGGTTCGTTTTAACTTAAAATAAACCATCATGGTTTGGTTTATTTTAACTTATCTTAATGGAGCGGGTTAACGGGCTTTATGGATATGATCCATTAACCATTAAGAGAATTAGTTCTCTATAAAATAGGGCTTAAACCCTAATCCAAAACCCTAATCTAGTTTTGGCCGCCCAACCTAGTTGCCGCCCACCCCTTGAAGGAGTATTCGGCGCCAACACCTTCATTACCGCCGCCCAGCTTTTGTGCCGCCGTCCAAGTCCTTGCCGGCGACCAAGCTTCAGCCGGTGAACACTCCGGCGACCCTCCGGTGATCCCCTATAGGTTTGGCATCAAGGTGAGGCTTTTCTTTCCTTGGTTGGCCGGCGCCTATATCCTCCACCAAGCTGTCCAGTTTTCTGGACAGCTTCTCCTCCTCTCGTCGGAGCGTCGTTTGGACGACGGTTAGTGCTCCGACAGCGGCTAACTTACCAGGGATTTGATCTCCGGTAATCCTCTGAGATGGAGGATGAAGGATTCGTCAATTGGTTGACGAATACCTCTCCGGAGAAGCGAGTTTTGAGGACTCGGTTTTGGATCCGAATTTGGATTCGGATCGTGATCATCTCTCGATCACGTTGTCTTCAACACGAGGCTAGTAACCCGTACGAAGACGAAGCTCGTGACTTAGTGAAGTCATCCCGAGGAGCTCGGCGTGGATACGGATAGAGACGATTCTTACGAGGATCGTTCCGGTTGATGTCGTTCCCGCTACACGTCATACGAAAGGTATAACGTAGATAAATTTCTTTTATTACAAATTTTAATTTACGGTTATGTCTACACTTGTTGTAATAGCATGCGTGTGTTGTGTGTGTTGTAATAAATATAGATTTATTAATTTTAATTGCTTCCGCTGTGCTCATGTTTACGAAACATGATCGAATACACACACGCCGCGGTGCCGGAAACCCAACAGAATCTGCAACGATTTTTTTTTCGTTGCAGATCTGCAACGAAAAACATTTCATTGCAGAATTTTGCAACGAAATAGTAAATTTGTTGCAAATTTCTACAACAAATTTTTTTTCATTACAGATTCTGCAACGAAAAAATAAATTCGTTGCAAAATTCTGCAACGAATTTATTTTCGTTGCAAATTCTGCAACGAAAAACTATTCGTTGCAGAATTTTGCGAGGAAAAAATAAATATGTCGCAAATTTTTGCAACGAATTTATTTCTTGTTGCAGAATTTGCAACGAAAAAAAATTCATCACAGATTTTGCAACTAATATTGAATTCGTTGTAGAAATTTGCGACGAATTTATTTTTTCGTCACAAATTGGCGACGAAAAATAATTTTCGTCGCCAATTTGTGATGAATTTTGCAACAAAATTTAAATGTTGGAAATTTTATAATTTTTGCAACAAATTTTTTTCATCGGAAATTTCGTTACAAATTTGCGACGAAACATAAAATTCGTCACAAAATTTGTTGCATATTTGCAACGAATTATTTTTGTTGCCAAAGTTCGTCGCCAAAAAGCAGTTTTTTTGTAGTGTAAAATGCAAAAGATATGTTTGGTTCATCTTCGAAGGTTTTTTTCTCTTATTGGATTAGAAAATGAGTTATTAACTTCAATTTGCATCGTGGGAGGTTTTGGTTCAAATGTATACAAATTTCCTATCAATGTACCTGAACAAATATTCTCCCTATTCCTTTTTATAACAACTCTATCATTAAAAAAAATAAAATATCCATCCATAAACAATTTAGAAACCGAAATTAAATTCTTTCTAAATGAAGGTACATAAAGGGAATTTTTTCAGAACCAAAGTTTTATTTTTCTCAAAAGATAAATAAAACGTCTCCCACTGCAATAGCCGCCACCTTCATGGCATTGCCCAAGTAGACGGTAATCTCTCCCTCAGCTCATCGTCGTGTTTCCTGGAACCCCTGTAAAGTATTGTAGACATGATCAGAGGCTCCCGTATCTACACATTAGGTGTCGGTAGATAATACCGCTAACCATGTTTCAATGACTAGACCAAAGGATATTCCTTTGTTCTGCTTCGGATTGGGACAATCCTTCTTCCAATGTCCATCCTGCTTGCAAGGGAAGTACTTGCCTTTCGGCTTCTTCACTCCTCTTTGAGATCCTCCCACCACCTTTGCTCCACCTTGTTTCTTCTTCTTCTTGCCTTTCGGCTTAGAAGTAGAAACCTTCTGAGCAACCATGGCCTGAGCCTGAGCAAGCCTTTCTGTCGACTGGAGAATGATATTGACCTGGGTTTCCCCATCAATCTCAGCTCCAAGGACTTCAAGCTTATTTCCAGGCTTAGGAGGACACTCTTCGAAGAGTACATATTTGTACTCCTTAGCAGTTAAGAGAATATCTAGATTCTTTTCCAATCAACATTATTTGGGTACAGTAAGTTTATTTTCTTTTATTATCACAGCAAGCGGGTTGAAAGTCATTTTGAAAGAAAACCTAAGAATCACATAGATCATTACTTTAGATTTCAAAAAATTATTGATTCCTCAAACAATAAAATTTTAAAATCAACCAACACCTCAAAACACCGAGAATATCGTATGCCACGATAGTGTGGACGTATACGAATTCTACATTTGTAAGAGGAGGTTTTACTCATTAATTTTACTATCTTATCAACCTAACTTTTTGACAAGTAAAATTAATAGTTGGTTCCTCTTTGGCCCTACAAATAAAAGCAGTGACTCTGATGGAGAGGATACTTATATTTGTATCTAAGTGTTCACCATTACTTGGTACCAAGGTAATTATGTCGGGTTATGTGCCTTACGATGGGGAAGTATACACGCTCCTTAATAATTTCCTATAACCATATTTGACCTTGTGATCCGCAAACAAACTCATCCGATGGGGAGGAAGGCACTCAGAGCCAACGCGCAAGTTTGTTTGCATCACTTGTCAAATCGTAATGGAGGTCGTGGGAATTTATAAAAATATCCCTCTCCCACTTAGTAAATTGAAAATGAGGAATTTTCTAGCCTACGACATGCATATCAAACAATAAGCAAAAATATGAAAAATAAATTATTTTCCAACTATTATGGCTTTTGTCTTCAATATGTCTCCTGTCGCATCGCTTTCTCGTCGGCTCCTCCTACGCCATGTACAAGCCTTTCGAAGATCCAAGCCGAGACTAAAATCTATTTTAATTTACATCCATCGATCCTATACTCCATGACGGAGTGTACATGAAATCTAGATCGAAAGTAAACTAAAATAAAAAGAGTGGCTAAACAATGTCATATCTAATTTACAAACAATTAAATACTAGCCTCGTCAACCCCGAGGATTCAACAAAATATACATATACAATCACATACACACATATGGCCATAATAGTCGGATCTTTTGCCTGCAACCAAAGAGTTAACCTACGCATATCCTACTATTATCCAGCACATATAATATATGAAAAATGCATAAGAGTAACCGAATCCTTAAACACACAAAACCGGAAACCTTGGCTCTGATACCAATTGTAGGGTTGAGTCTGTTGATCCATGAGGGAAAACTTCGCTTCCCACTTCACCTCGGTCGCTTGTTCATGGCAATCCCATCGATGTCCCCGGATTAAAAAAAAATTAATCCTAGATAAAAGGGAACACCCAAGCAACCTTGTCATCGTCATGCTATTCGTTTAGAGTAGTTACTTGAACAAACTAGTTGTTCAAGCGACCAACCTCTATTCCACAAATAGTCACGGAATAGACGATGTACGGATCACCGACTTTTGTGTTTATGTTCGGGATCCAAGTATTATTTAGCAACATACATAAAGTAAATATCCACATAATGTTGGTGCAGTGGGCACCAAAGTCGAACCGGTATTTTGATTATGGCAAAAGGCTCAATAGTTAAGGGTATATTTGTTATCTTACGAGCTCAATTAAGTGTGCAGAAATGCTAAAGTTGAGCGGAAGGTCTGCGACACCCGGTGGGAACCGAGGTGGTCGAGCAACGCCAGAGGGACTTCGGAGGAAGCCGAGGTACTCGGGTGAAGACCGGAAGCGAGGCTACAAGGTAAGCTCGTGTGAAAGCGAAGCAAGGTCGTTAAGCGTAGATCCGACCCAATACCTCCAATGGAAGGTCTAGGTCGAGATCAGATGGTTAGAACCATCGTACTTTATATTTTAAGCTAACTTGTATCTCAAAACCCTTTGACTACAATGCTAGTCAAGTTCGACCTCGAGAAGAGCTCGAATTTCAAGGGGGTGAATTTGGACTTGACTCGTGTTTTGGTACAAAGGGTGATGTGGCATCAAGGTGGACATCCAAACCATCACCAAGCTTCCTTGTGGTGGACGCCCAAAATAAGGTGAGTTGGCACAAGATGGTTGGCTCCCATGATGTGGCATTGTTGAATGGCTCCAACAAGTTGGCGCCCAAGGAGGTTGGAGGTGGCACAAGGTGGTTGGATGAAACACCTCATCCTTGAGTTGGCGCCAAGGAGGTTGGAGGTGGCACAAGGTGGTTGGATGAAACACCTCATCCTCAAGCGCCCAAGGAGGTTGGAGGTGGCACAAGGTGGTTGGATGAAACACCTCATCCTTGAGTTGCGACAAGGAAGGTTGGAGGTGGCACAAGGTGGTTGGATGAAACACCTCATCCTTGAGTTGGCGCACAAGAAGGTTGGAGGTGGCACAAGGTGGTTGGATGAAACACCTCATCCTTGAGTTGGGATAAGAACCTCACCTTGGACACTACCTATGTCTAAATTCATAGATCAATATCCATAAATAGACATGTTCAAGCCAAGCAAATAACAAGAATTCAAGAGCGTCGTCAACGCCGCTGCTACTACTACTCACATTTGCTCTGACGAAGGCGCACGACAACGAAAGCTACATCTTCTACTTATAAGAGTTGTCGGTATATTTATTTAAGTTCTACTTCTTTAAATTGTCTTTGTGCTTTAATCGTAACAAGGAAAGGGGGAGTGTCCCTTTGCCTTGATTTCTTTTGTAATCGTTGCTCCTACCTCCAACGAGGAGGAGTGGTTTTAGTGAATTGCCCTCCGTACGTGATCAAGGATCACTAGGGCCGTGGATTAGCAATCGAAGATTGTGAACCACGTAAAAATATCTTGTCTACTTTATATTTCCATGTGCACTCTCTACTTGCTTTTTACTTATTGCAAAAGTTTTTAACGACATCGTATATATTCACCCCCTCTAGCGACACTTGATCCAACAATTGGTATCGAGCAGGCGCTAAGATTGGTGAAACCACCAATCTAGCTTTGTTTTCTTTTTTACAGATTTTTATTTATTTATTTCTGTTTTCGTATAATTATTTCACTTGCTTATCTTCTCCTACATATAGAATTGCATTAGAGGCTTTAGGATCCGGATAAGGTTGTCCTTGGGTTAGATCGAGTAAGGTTGTCCTCGGAACTTCAGCGACATTCGCATTTGATTGTTTATTTCTTTTTGCAAGTTACATTTTATATATCTTTTTTACTTCCCACTACTAATCCAAGGCGAAAGTCTTGGAATATTCTTTCGTGTGTGTTTTGCAAGATTCTTTTAAATCGTTCTTCTTCTTGTTTTTAAATGGCCCATCTCGAAGGGTTTAGCACCGCCCGACCCCCGTTTACAGTAATGACTTTCGTTATTGGAAGGGTCGGATGGAATGCTTTCTTAAAAAATCGAGATGTGGATCGTAATCAAACCGGTTTCACACTTCCTATTAATGAAGATGGTGAATCTTTGGGTTACGATCAATGGTCAAATTCCATGAAAAAACAAGTAGAAGCCGATGCCAAGGCAACTCAAATCTTGCAATGTGGGTTGTCAAGGAAGAGCTCAACGCGTCGGCCCCTTCATTAGTGCAAAGGACTTATGGACCAAGCTAGTGGAACTACGAAGGCACCGGCGACACGAAGGTATGTAAAGAGATTTACTTTTAAATAAATTGTATAACTTGAAAATGCAGGAAAACGAGACCGCAACTCAACTACATGCTCGTATCCAAGACATCGTCAACCAACTCCATGCCATCGGACAAAAGGTCGAGAATCGCGACCTTATCAGGTATTCTCTTAACTCGTTTCCTAGGACCACCTTGTGGGCATCCATGGTCGATGCCTACAAGGTCTCCAAGTACCTTTCTAAAATTAGGTTAGACGAAATGTTTTCGTAACTTGAATTACATGAGCAAACTAACGTGGTCGGGCCGAGAAAGTATTGCGTTAGTTGCGGGTTCCAAGAAGAAGAAGCCGCAAGCAAGCCACCCCGAAGGAAGAAGGCGAGTCCGAATCGGAAGTAGACTCGAAATAGAATCCGAACTAGTCAATCTAGTTCGAAGATGATCAAGAGGCGAAACGACCAACAACTCAAGGTAAGCCTAAACCTAATTCAAATACTTCTAATTTTAGATGCTATGAGTGCAAAAGGTCACATCAAGTCCGAGTGCCCAAAGCTAAAGAATAACGCATCAAAGACCAAGAAAGCGCTAAACGCTACTTGGGAGGAGTTGTCGGAGGAAGAAGATGATATCCAAGCTCTAATGGCCAAGCCGACCGAGCACGACTCCGAAACCGAAGAAGAGTCCGAGTCCGAATCCGATGATGAGCTTCCATTCAAGACAAGCCACGGATCCGTATCCGGTTCAAAAGAATCATTAAGGGTAAGTCGGTCGTTACTTAATACTTTGTATGGTGCAATTAAATTTTTAAATAAGAAACTAGCTAAGTCCGAGTCCAAGGTCGAGACCCTAATTGAGGAGGTTAACCTTCTCAAACATGAGGTCTCCCTAACCTCTTCGACTACTCGTATTCAAGAGGAGGACTCAACTCAAGTTGAAAAGCTTGAAGTTGAGAACTCGCTTTTGAAAACACAAGTCGAAGACCTTAGGAACACGTTGGAAAGGTTCACTTTGGGATCCAAGGGACTTGACCTCTTACTTGGATCACAAAGGGCCGTGTACAACAAGGCCGGACTCGGGTTTAACTCAAATACAACCAATAAGTCATATATGTCTATAGTAAACCAACATAAGAAAAATGTCCAAGCATGGGTCCCTAAGACCACTTTGATTTCAACTTTAGGATCTAACATGTATTGGGTTCCCAAGGACCAAATTCACTATGTGAATAGACCCACTCGATTCAATGGTCGAGGGAGCCAATACAAAATGTATTTTGTTAAGTCTTAGAAATTGCATGCTTAGTTTTTCCTTTATTTTTAGAATGGTTAGATAGGACTCATAACCAACTAAAATCCTGCGAAAAGATTGAGCCTCGAGCCTCTTTTCAAAAATAAACCAACTAAAATCCTCACGAAAGATTGAGCCTCGGGAGCCTCTTTTCAAAAATAACTAGTTAGACCAAGGCGTAGTCTCAAGTAAGTCGAGTTATCAATTTCTTGAAATTAGCTTTGTCTAAGGAAGTGGTCGTTGTTCCGATCAAAGAAGGCCTCTGTGCCTCGCCACGACACGAAGCTAATCTCTTGAAAAGATTACTTGATGAGCTTAGACTAAATCGAATCTAACCTAATGTTGGTTAATTTAAATTCATTAAAATTAATCAAGTAAAATTGAAAGTCATCTCACAATAACACATAGGAATAACATGTTTTGATCATGTAGATATTGGTGAGATGATTTAGGTTTAAAACTTACAAACAACCCTTTAGTAATTCCAATATCCGATCCAACTACCTTATGTGTAGGATCAATGGATGTTGGACGGTTGCTCGACACATGACCAGATCAACTCAAATTTTGTTACGATTCAAACGACAAGGATCGGTAGCCTTGAATAACGGCAAGCTCAAAATCATCGGATCGTGATATTGAGCTCAACTCTAACTTTACAATTCAAAATGTCTTATTAGTAGAAAACTTTCAATATAATTTACTTAGTGTAAGCCAATTGTGTGATAACAATTATAAGGTCATATTTCTAGAAAATGAATCGTAATCAAAATAAATGCAACATCTAAAATAATACTTAAAGGAACTAGGAGTAGCAACATCTACACAATAAATTTACCCAACTCCTCAACCAAGTGTCTTATGACCACGGCCAAGAGGAATCTTGGTTATGTACCAAGACTAGGACACTCCTTTTAAGACTCGTCCACAAGATGAGTCGAGTGGCTTGGTTATAGGTTTGCCTAAACTAAACAACTTGGATAATAAAATATGTAATGCTTGTCAACAAGGTAAACAATCTAGGACACAACATCAATTAACTAATCAAGAAACGAACCAAAAGTGTTCTTGAGCTCCTACACATGGATCTATTTGATTCACATGGAGCTAAGTCACTCAATGGTAGTCAATTTTGCTTAGTCATAATTGGCGACTATTCTAGATTTACTTGGGTTAGGTTTATCAAACATAAAAATGATACCTAGACCAACTAATCAATCTTTGTAGGTTAATCGAAAATCAAAAGAACCTTAAGATTAAAAGACTTAGAAGCGATCATGGTGGTGAATTCGAAACCACGGGTTTACAGATTTACGTAACCTAAACGGATACCACCATGAGTTTTCATGTCCTAGAACCCCACAACAAAATGGGTTAGTCGAGCGGAAAAATAGAACCCTACAAGAAGCCGCTAGGACAATGTTAAACGAGTATAACCTACCCGATAGATTTTGGGCGAGGCCGTTAGTGCGACTTGCTATGTCCAAAATAGGATCCTTATGGTAAAAGAGGCACCAAAAGACCTCGTCGAGATTTATCACGATAAAATACCGAACATCAAGTACTTTAGGGTATTTGGATGCAAGGTACATATCTTAAACACTAAGGATTACCTAGGAAATTCAAATCCAAAACCTCTCTGGAACCTTTCTAGGATACTCAACCACCAAGAGCTTATAGGGTATACAATCACGACACTCTTAGAGTCGAAGAAACCATTAATATAGTTTTCGAAGGACACGAACCCGTTCAATCCTTAACAAAACCAACTAGCAAATCAACTTATAGCGAACCCGACTCGATCTTGAACTTGAATCTCGTCCTAACCCAAGTCATCCTATCGACCAAGTGATAGATGACTCTAACCCAAGTCAAACTAGAACTCACCCAAGTCATCCTATCGACCAAGTGATAGATGACCCTAACCCGAGTCACACTAAGACTCAAACAAATCATCCTATCAATCAAGTTATAGGTGATCCAAATTTAGGGGTTCGAACTAGAGCTTCATATCGAAACCTTAGTCAAATCTCGTTAATTTCCAAAATCGAACCCAAAACTATTGAACAAGCACTTCTTGATCCCGACTGGATTATTGCTATGCAAGAAGAGCTAGCTCAATTCACTAGAAATGAAGTCTGGGAATTAGTACCACCACATAAAGAAAAATCAATTATTGGAACAAGGTGGGTATTTCGAAATAAACTTGATGATAAAGGTGAAGTAGTTAGAAATAAAGCTAGGTTAGTCGCAAAAGGGTTTAGTCAAGTCGAAGGTTTAGATTACGATGAGACCTATGCCCCCGTAGCCAGACTAGAGTCCATCCGAATGTTGTTAGCATATGCTGCACATCGTGGTTTTAAATTGTTTCAAATGGATGTCAAGTCAGCATTTTTGAATGGATACATTAAGGAAGAAGTTTACGTCAGTCAACCTCCCGGATTCGAAAATCTAGATAAACCTGACCATGTCCTTAGACTTAAGAAAGCCCTATATGGACTCAAACAAGCCCCAAGAGCTTGGTACGAAAGGCTTTCGATCTATCTTAAGTCCAAAGGATTCAACCAAGGTTTAGTCGACCCAACCTTATTAAATAAAACCGTAGGAAGAAATCTTTATAGCCCAAATCTATGTAGATGATATAATTTTTGGAACTACCAACTCGATCCTGCTAAACGAATTCATCTCACTTATGGAAAGTGAATTTGAAATGAATTTAGTGGGAGAGTTAAGTTTCTTCTTAGGTTTACAAATTAAACAAACTAAAGATGGAATATATTTACATCAACAAAAATATACTAAGGACTTAATAAATCGATTTGGAATGCAAGATGCTAAAATAATCAATACACCTATGGCAACTAATGTTAATATAAACGAAGATGTAGAAGGAAAACCCGTTGACCTAAAATACTATAGGAGCGCAATAGGAAGTCTCCTATACTTAACCGCGAGCCGACCCGACATTTTATTCGCGGTAAGTATGTGCGCAAGGTTACAAACCTGCGAAGGAGTCTCACCTAACCCTAGTCAAGCGTATCCTTAGATATCTAAAGGGCACGCTAAGCGTAGGTATTTGGTACCCTAGATCTACCGAGTTTAATCTAATCGGCTACTCGACTCGACTATGCGGTAGTAAACTCGATAGAAAGAGCACGCAGTGGTTGTTGTCAAATCCTCGGCTCGAGTCTAGTAAGTTAGTGCGATGAGGAAGCGACATTGCGTTGCCTTATCTACCACCGGCCGAATCGTTGCGATGGGTGAGTGTGTCTCTCGGCTCACGTGGATGAAGCACACTCTCCAAGACTTTAGCTTAATCTTTAACAACATTAAAACCTACATAGATAACATTAGTTCAATTAACTTAACTAAAAATCCAATATGTCATTCTAGGACAAAACATATAGAAGTTAAACACCACTTCATTAGGGAACATGTAACTAATGGAACTATACAACTAGAGTATGTTGAGTCCAAATCAAACCTAGCGGACATCTTCACCAAACCACTACCCGAAGCCGAATTTAGTTTATTAAGACGAAAGTTAGGTATGTGCGTAATAGAGTAGGATTTAAATTTTTCTATATATGTACTCTACTTTTGCTTCTTTTTATGAAATTAGCCTAAGTCTTACCTTAGAAATCATATACCTATAGATTTAAGGAGCCAACACATCTCACAACACATAGGACTAATGTGTTTGTGTACTTAGCCACGTGAGAAGGCGTGAGATGTTAGGACCTTACTCCTGGTTCCAGACGTAGATTCAGTGCATCGACATGAACCATGGAGTATAATTATTTAAAATTAATCAACTCCTTCAAGACTTATTGATCATTCTAGTCCAACCGGAGTTGTACATTTTAGATGAACATATTTTCAAGCTTATTATTATTTTAAAAAAAAAATATATTTATATTGGGAACTTGCTTGGACTTACAAACCCTAAAATATATTTACAAACTTTTTGAGTTAAGGCAAAAGGGGGAGAAAGTCACAAAAGTAAGGAAGAAAGTAAACAAAATTATTACCTTTTATATTAAGTAATTCCGTTTACTTAAGCAACTATTAAGGGGGAGTAAAAATTATTTTTCAAGAACTCACCTTCGGTCAAGGGGGAGGTTACCTCAAAGGGGAGAACTTGAAACAATAATATTTCTCACTCATGCTTAATCTTTATGCTAGCTCACTCATGCTTAATCTTTATGCTAGCTCATTCATATTTAATCTTTATGCTAGCTCATTCATGCTTAATCATTATGCTAGCTCATTCATATTTAATCTTTATGCTAGCTCATTCATGCTTAATCATTATGCTAGCTTCTTTATTATGCTTAATTTTCCTTAACTTTTGTCGGTTTGCCATGAATCAAAAGGGAGATTGTTGGTGCGATGGGCACCAAAGTCGAACTATTTTGATTATGGCAAAAGGCTCAATAGTTAAGGGTATATTTGTTATCTTACGAGCTCAATTAAGTGTGCGTAAATGCTAAAGTTGAGCGCGGAAGGTCTGCGACACCCGGTGTGCAAGAGGTGGTCGAACGCCAGAGGGACTCGGAGAAGCCGAGGTACTCGGGTGAAGACCGGAAGCGAGGCTACAAGGTAAGCTCGTGTGAAAGCGAAGCAAGGGCGTTAAGCGTAGATCCGACCCAATACCTCCAATGGAAGGTCTAGGTCGTGATCAGATGGTTAGAACCAGCGGACTTTATATTTTAAGCTAACTTGTACTGCAGTCCAAAACCCTTTGACTACAGTCAACTGCTAGTCAAGTTCCAGCCTCGAGAAGAGCTCGAATTTCAAGGGGGTGAATTTGGACTTGACTCGTGTTTTGGTACAAAGGGTGATGTGGCATCAAGGTGGACATCCAAACCATCACCAAGCTTCCTTGTGGTGGACGCCCAAAATAAGGTGAGTTGGAACAAGATGGTTGGCTCCCATGATGTGGCACAAGTTGAATGGCTCCAACAAGTTGGCGCCCAAGGAGGTTGGAGGTGGCACAAGGTGGTTGGATGAAACACCTCATCCTTGAGTTGGCGCCCAAGGAGGTTGGAGGTGGCACAAGGTGGTTGGATGAAACACCTCATCCTCAAGTTGGGGCCCAAGGAGGTTGGAGGTGGCACAAGGTGGTTGGATGAAACACCTCATCCTTGAGTTGGCGCACAAGAAGGTTGGAGGTGGCACAAGGTGGTTGGATGAAACACCTCATCCTTGAGTTGGGATAAGAACCTCACCTTGGACACTACCTATGTCTAAATTCATAGATCAATATCCATAAATAGACATGTTCAAGCCAAGCAAATAACAAGAATTCAAGAGCTCTCAACACGCCGTCGTAACGCCGCTACTACTACTCACATTTGCTACGACGAAGTGCCGCCGACAACGAAAGCTACATCTTCTACTTATAAGAGTTGTCGGTATATTTATTTAAGTTCTACTTCTTTAAATTGTCTTTGTGCTTTAATCGTAACAAGGAAAGGGGGAGTGTCCCTTTGCCTTGATTTCTTTTTGTAATCGTTGCTCCTACCTCCAACGAGGAGGAGTGGTTTTAGTGAATTGCCCTCCGTACGTGATCAAGGATCACTAGGGCCGTGGATTAGCAATCGAAAGATTGTGAACCACGTAAAAATATCTTGTCTACTTTATATTTCCGCTGTGCACTCTCTACTTGCTTTTTACTTATTGCAAAAGTTTTTTAACGACATCGTATCGCTATTCACCCCCCCCCCCTCTAGCGACACTTTAGATCCAACACATAAAGCATGTATATAATTGAAAAGAAATTATAAACATAATACAAAGGAAGACTAATCAAAATAAACAAGATTATACCTCTTGTTATACCTCTTGATCTTCTATTGTATGTCCTTCCTCCTTTTGGACGTCGTGTGGGCAACGATCTTCCAAAAGTCGAAGCCTCCTAGATCACCAATCTTCCTTTCCTTGTTCACTCCGAACAAAGGAAGATCATCAAACAAAACTCTTCTTCCTATCTAGAATCGGCCACCAAGTCAATAAACTCGATGTTGCCGCCGACCAAGGAAGAGAACATGGAATATAGGAACTGACCAAAGGAGAATCAATGAGGGCATGGGCGTCGGCCAACACTTGGAGAAGAGAAAGGAAAGCAATCCTTCTCCTTGTTGCCGCCCAAACCCTAAACTAAGCTCTCCTAATTTCCGGCCAAGGATGAAGGGAAGAAGAATAGGTTGAGCTCCGGCCAAGGTAGAGGCAAGAAGAATAGGGGTCGGCCAACCTTAGGAAGAAGAAGAAGAATCCTCCTCCACTTGTTGCCGCCCACCCCAATCAACCAAAACCCTAACCCTAGCCGCCCACTCCTAATCCTAACCAAACTAGGATTACTTGCCTCCCAAAGGAAGCAAACCCTAAGCCTCATCCATCATGCCTTGCCGCCCACCTTAATGCTCTATTTATAGAGTTGGGCTCAAGCCATGTTTTAATCTCCTCCATTGGTTCTAGGGATTTAATCTCAACCATCGGATCTAGAGATTTAATCTCAACAGTTGGATCTAGAGATTTAATCTCTACCTTTGGATCTATAGTTTTGTTTTCATCCATTGGATCTAAGCTTCATGAGGTGTTAATAGGCTACAATAGGGACCATGAGGAGGAGTTGGATCTTGGCCACCCAATGGATCAAGCCCACATAAAGTCCGATCCATTAATGATTATCCATTCCACTAGAGGATTATGATTGTTCTACCTCACCAACCCCCATAAGTTAATATGGGCTCCATATATTATTTGTACATTTTCTCCCCATGTTTAAGATCTTGAATGTTCGTCGATTAATTAATTTATTGACCATTAATTAATCAACATCTAACTCCATGAGTAGTACCACTCAACCTTATCGTCATGTCGGACCAAGTCCACCTGCAGGGTTTTTATGATAAACCTTATGAGCTCCTCAAGAGGACATCATCATCCTAATATATAGGACACGGTTTCCTCCTATAATCAACGACACACCATATAAATAATACCATTTCCCAACTTACCGAGCCTATCGATTTAATCTATAAATCTCGCCCATTGGTAAATCAAAGAAATGAATACTAAGTATATGTGCCCGTTATTATATAGGGATTAAGAGCATGTACAATATAATATTTGAGGTCCGATTCGATTATGTAGTCAGCAATAAATCGAATCACCTCTAAGTCGGTCCTGCTCAATACACACAAAGTGCACTAGTGTGATTCTATGGTCAAGATAAACCAATACCAAATCACACTACAACCATTCCAATGGTTTGTCCAAAGTCATCTCGGTTGTGAGCCTTTACTTTTACTTTACAAGGAGCCAATAACATGATCTCCTGTGTGACACCACACACCATGTTATCTACAATGTAATGTATTAGACAATATGCATAACCATAAAAATATGCAAACAATGATCATGTGATTCTTATTTCAAAAATAAAGTTGTTCATATAAAAGATAGACTTTTCAGTATACATCCCAACACATCCACCACTAGTACTTTTCTGATCCAATTTGCAACCTACATAGTCGAAATCGGTGTACCCAATTAAATCTAAAGATTTTTCCTAGGGTACCAAAGTCCTACATTTGTGTGCCCTTGATATACCTTAAGATTCTCTTAACGACCACTAAATGGGTCTCTTTGGCACATGATTGGTACCTTGCACACATACCTACCGCAAATAATATATCGGGTCTCCTAGCGATTAGGTACAAAAGACTACAAATCATACTCCTATAGAGTTTAAGGTCAATTTGTTTTCCTTCATGATCATTATCTATTTTTGTATTAGTTGTCATTGGGGTAGAAACTACCTTAGCATTTTCTAAACCAAATTTCTTAATCATTTCCTTAGCATATTTGGTTTGGTATACATAAATTCCTTCATTTGTTTGTTTGACTTGTAGACCTAGGAAGAAATTTAGTTCCTCAACTAGACTCATCTCAAACACATTCTCCATATTTTTGATGAAGCCTTGAAGGATCTCATCATTTGTTGACCAAAAGATAATGTCATCTACATATACTTGGGCTACAAAGATGTCCTTAAACTTTGATTTAATGAAGAGAGTTTGGTCTACTTGACCCCTTCTAAACCCCTTAGAGACCAAGAAAGATGACAATCTTTCATACCAAGCCCGGGTAGCTTGTTTTAAACTGTATAAAGCTTTTCTAAGCTTGAATACATGGTTTGAATAGTCTATGCTTTCAAACCCAGGAGGTTGTTCTACATATACTTCCTCCTTAATGAACCCATTTAGGAATGCCGACTTTACATCCATTTGATGGAGTTTAAAGCCCATGTAAGAGGTATATCCTAGTAGGATTCTAATCGACTCTAACCTAGCAACCAGGGCATAAGTCTCATCATAGTCAAGCCCCTCTACTTGATTAAATCCTCTTGCAACTAACCTAGCTTTATTTCTTGTTATTGTTCCTTGATCATCTAATTTGTTCCTAAAAACCCATCTTGTAGTGACAATGGTACTATCATTGGGTCTAGGAACTAGTTCCCAAACTTGACTCCTCTCAAATTGAGCCAATTCATCTTGCATTGCTAAGA
Organism: Wurfbainia villosa; assembly: GCA_025175895.1. Classification (NCBI taxonomy): domain Eukaryota; kingdom Viridiplantae; phylum Streptophyta; class Magnoliopsida; order Zingiberales; family Zingiberaceae; genus Wurfbainia; species Wurfbainia villosa. The sequence continues at coordinate 35,512,668 of CM045995.1, forward strand.
CCCAATCCGGATCAAGCAATGCATCATCAATTGACTTGGGCTCAAGTTGTGAGATAAGAGCTATTTGACTAGAGGGAGCTCTATGGAATGACCTAGTTCTAACACCTTGAGATAATTCACCTGCAACTTGATCTAGAAGGTGATTTTGATGAACTCTTATTGTTCTAGGAGGTGTATTAAATTGATTTTGATCATGATTATCCTCAATCCTCCTTTCATCATCGGAATCACCGCTTACTCCTCCTTGATTTAACTCTCCCCCTTGATCACTACCACCTAAAGTTAAATCTTGAAATTTTTGGGTAATTTCTTAATTTTTGTCATTAATATCATTATCAATGGGGGATTCCCTAGGGTAAGTATTAGTGGTTTCATCAAATTGGACATTTGAAGATTCCTCAACCTTTTGAGTTATTTTATTATAAACTCTATACCCTACACTAGGGGATGAATATCCAACTAGGATTCCCTCATCAGCTTTGGATTCAAATTTACCGAGGTTGTCTTTGGTGTTTAAAATGTAGACTTTCCATCCAAAGACTTTGAAATAGTGAATTGTTGGAATTGTACCATTCCATAATTCAAATGGGGGGTTTTTCCTAAAAATCTATGAATTAAAACCCTATTTTGGATATAGCAAGCAGTATTGACCGCTTCCACCCACAAGTAGCTAGGTAGAGAATATGCATTAAGCATAGTCCTAGCCGCTTCTTGTAGAACACGATTTTTTCTTTCCACCACCCCATTTTGTTGGGGTGTTCTAAGACATAAAAATTCATTCTTGTACCCTTGTTCTAGGAAAAATTTGGAGAAGTTAGAGTTCTCAAATTCTCCACCATGATCACTATGGATCTGGTTGATTTTGAGATTCTTTTCATTCTCTACTCTTTTGCTAAAGACTAATTATTCCTAGGGTTTCATCCTTATGTTTCATGAAGAATACCCAAGTAAATCTAGAAAAATCATCTGCTATAACTAAACAATATTTACTACCAATCATGGTGAGAGTATTATGACAATCAAATAAATCAACATGCAAGAGTTCTAAAGGTAAAGCAGTACTAAGTAAAGTTTTACCTTTGTGTGATGATTTTAATTGCTTACCTTCTTGGAATGCTTCACATATTTTGTCCTTAAAATACTTGACTTTTGGCAACCCCTTGACTAGCTTAATCTTGGCTATTTTTGAAATGTTTTTCATGTTGATGTACCCTAGCCTCCTATGTCATAGCCAACTCTCTTCTTCTTTTGCAATAAGACACTTGGTAGAAGCGTTAGAAGCATAGGATAAATCAACATAGTATATATTTGATTTCCTAAAACCTACTAACATGCAATCATTTAAATTTTTGAGTCTTATGAAGCATTTAGAAGAATCAAATTGAACATCAAAATTGGCATCACATAATTGACTTACACTAAGAAAATTAAATTTCATATTTTTAACTAATAATACTTTGTGAATTGCAAGGTTTGGGGATACCTCAATTGTCCCTTTTCCTAGGATCTTAAGTTTACCACTATTTCCAAAAGACACCTTCCCCTTGCTAGTGTGGTTGATTGTTGAAAATTTGCTCTCATCACCGGTCATGTGTTTTGAGCAACCACTATCAACAATTCATAAGCTTGGTCCTTCTACCTATACAACATGAAAAATACAAGTCTTAGGCACCCAAATTTTAGGACCGTTAGCATTTACTATATAGCTTTTAGGAACCCAAGCTTTTCTAGCCTTTCTCCTAATGGTTGGTTTTCTACTAATTAATGAGGTGAAGGCCAATTCCTTCTCCTTAGGCCTATATCCTATGTCAACCTTGTTATAAATGACCCTTTGGTCCCTAAGAATCATATCAAGATATTTGGACCAACTTGTAAATTTCTCTAAGCATGCTCTTAGGTTTCCTATTTCTTTTCTAAGTTCATCATTTTCATTTCTAAATGAACATGCATCATCACAAGAAATTTCTACATTCTTAATTGATTTAATTTCTACTTTTAAATCCTTAATCCTAGATTTTGATTTATTTAGTGCATTTTGAAGACATGCAATAGTTTCATATAGTAATTCTATCCTAGGGGAGTCCTTTACCTCATCGTCACTAGATGACGATTCGTCACTTGAGGAGGAGGATGACTCTTCACTTGAACTATCCTCCAAGGCCATGAGTGCCATGTTTCTTGTGACATGGAAAAGTTCTTCATCATCGGAGGAATCTTCTAGACTTTGTGTATCCCAAGCTTGGGCTATCATGGCCTCCTCCTTCTTCTTCTCCTTCTTGTCCTTCTTCTTTTCTTTTTCTTCCTTTTTCTTTAGCTCCGGACAATTTGGCTTGATATGGCTCTTTTTGTTGCAACCATAGGAAGTAACATTAGAAGAAGGAATTGAACTAGTGGAGGTTTTACCTTTGGAGGATTAGAACATCCTCCTTACATCCTTTTTGGTGAGCCTCCTTGATCTCTTACCAAACCTCTTTACATAGTGAGCTACCTCACAAGCCGATAGCTCCTCATCGCTACTTGAAGATTCCTCCTCCGACTCGGATGAAGGGGAAACCTCCTTCTTCTCCTTTTTCTTCTTGTCCTTCTTACCTACAACAAGAGCTATACCTTTTTCTTTCGAAGAAGTGTTAGCATGTTATGTAGCTTAAATTCACAAAAAAGTTCATCTATCTTAACTAAAGAAAGATCCCTAGAGACCTTATAGGAATCTACCATTGAAGCCCACAAGGTTTTTCTAGGGAAAGCTTGAAGTACATACCTCACAAGGTCTCGATTTTCGACCTTTTCACCTATCACATTTAGTCCGTTGACTACCTCCTTGAAGCGACCGTGCATTTGGCTCAAAGTTTCGTTGGTCTTCATGGCAAAGCTTTGGAGTTGGCCTATCAAAAGATCCCTCTTTGCTCTTCTTGTCTCCTTTGACCCTTCATTTAGTTCAATGAGCTTCTCCCAAAGCTCCTTTGCGGATTCGAAGAGTCCTACCTTGGATAGTTTCTCTTTTGATAGACCGCATTGAAGTTTAATCGTTGCCTATGCATTTGGTTGTGCCTTCTTTGCCATTTCCCTTGTCCAATCCTTGGGTGGTAGTGGTGCTCCAAACTCGTCGACCAGCTGTTAGTGAAAGTCCTAGAGCCAATCATGTGATGATTGTTGTATGGACTTTATTGTATCATATTCCTATTTATAAAGGCATGGTTATTATATTTACTTGTATTGGTGTCAAATAACTAAAAATAATAATGTCCTTCAGTAGTAGGTTCTTATCTATATCAATCGATTGGTTGAATCGATAATGAGATGATATAGAGAACACTACTCTTAATCATTCCTAGTCGAGTATTAACATTCAGGGACAATGTTAATGCGTAGAGACTAGAATGTAGGTCAACACGATGACTTGATCTCACAAGTCATGGATATGAGATATCAAGTTGACACATGGGTATGCATTGGAGAATGTATACTGAATGACCCGCCATGATAAAGTATCATGGATCGTTATATGAGTGTCATATACTTTCTCATGTGGCTATTAGTATGACTATTAGTCCTTAGACCTGAAGTCACCATGGTTCCCTATATAAGGAGTTGCATACTTTAGCTTCGTCAAACGTCACCCATAAATGGGTGGACTATAAAGGCGATTACTGGGTATGTAACAAATTATGCGGAGGGATGTGAGTGATGTAGATGGGATCTATCCCTCCTATATGACGGGGGTGACATTGATATTCTTGATAGAGTGAGACCACGAAGTGCATGGCCATGCCCAAATGAGTCAATATGAGATATTGAGCTCATTTGATTAGAGTGAGTCTACTTGGAGTTCAAGATATAGATTGTACCGAGAATGACACGGTCTATGCCTCAATTGGTCAATCTAGATGTCAAGGATAGAAGGACATTGTCACATATTATGAGAGTCACAATTAGTAGTCACAAAGGTGATGTTGGAGCTCAACATTCTTGTAACTTGGGTAACAATGATGTGTTGCTAGATACCGCTCATTGCTTATGTTCCTAAATCGGTTTAGGGACATTGCCAACGTTACAAGAACCTATAGGGTCACACACATAAGGGCAATTAGATGGAGATTAGGTTCATATGATTAACCATGAGGATTAGGTTCATGGGATGAACCAAATTGGATTAAGTGTATCCTAATTAGACTAATTGAGTTGGACTCAATTTGATTCAATTGTTGAATGAGTCTAATTTATATTTGATTCATTTAGTCTATTTAAATTAATGAATAGAGATTTATTAAATCAAATTGACTTGAGTCAAGTGGTCAGATTTGATCAACCATGGGAGATAAGAGGTCAAGTTTGACTTGACTTGAGAGGGAAGATGAAAGGTCAAGTTTGACTTGACCAAATGTCATGTCATGATGATGACTTGGCATGGCCGGCCAATGATGATGCTCCACATCTTCATCTTCTTCCTTGGTGCCACCTCATAAGGGAGACCAAGAGACATTGGCTCTTGGAGTTACATGCATGCATGTAACCCCCCCCCCCCTTCCATGAAGTGGCCAACCACTTATTCCATTAGATGGAATTGATTTTGTGAGTTACACAACTTCATGTTCTTCCTTGGATCTTCCTCTCTTGCTCTCCCAATCCTTCTTGGCCGAAATTTCCATGAGTGCTAGCACACTCTAGGTTGAGTTTCTCCACCATTTGTCCGTGTGGATACCAATAGAGGAGTTTACACTTGATACTCTTAAGTTTCGGCAAGCTTTTGGACGAGCGGGATAAGCGAAGGGCATCGCTACAAGGGTAACACTCTCAACTTTTAGATCTAAGGTAGATCTAGGTTTACTTAGCACATACATGTTTTTATTTTAATATATCTTCGCACAGATCCATGGCCGGACTTTCGGGGTTTCCGCAATGCAAAAAGCGGTTTTTGCGGCTCGGAAAGTCCAACACCAGCTTCTCGAACCCATCTACAACACTAAACCAATTATCAATATCGTTCATAAGGTAGTATTCCATCCTACCTTTCCAATAGCCGAAATCGTTGTCGTCAAAGTATGGAGGCCTCGCCGTGCAATACCCCTCTTGGAATGTCATCGTGCTCCGGTTGATTGTTAGATCCTCCGATACGATCGGGGCTCTGATACCACTTGTTAGGATCTTTGGAAGGCTAGAGGAGTGAATAGCCTTTTATCGAATTCTACAAAAAGGGATAGCGGAAGGAAAAACGAGAACTAAATGAAAAATACAACAAATGCTAACACAAGCATTTACGTGGTTCAGAGATTAAGCTCCTACTCCATAGCGATCCATAAGGTGGATCAACCCAAGCAATTCCACTAAGAAGCTTTCCTTTACAAGACACTCTCCTCTTCTTACAATGATGAAAATGAAATTTAGGAAAAGAGGAATTAACACAAAGAAAGCCTTTGAAATTTGTGGGGAGCTTGAGAGTAAGGTTGGAAGATAAGCACTAGCCCTCTCATGCACCCCAAGCCCTCTTTTTATAGAGAGAGGGTTGTGTTTCCCGTTGGGCCATGATCAGTCGACTAATGGTCTCCATCAGTCGACTGTCATCGTAGCTAACGGCTTTTGATTAGCCGGATTCATAGGATTTCATAGGCATCATCAACCAACGACAGGCTCATCAGTCGACTGATAAATCCATTAGTCCACTGATGAAGTGATTAGTCGAGTGATCACGGCGAGCAGTCGAGTGAGACCCATTCTTTGCCCGATGTCGACTTGGTCAGTCGACTACCAAACTTGGCAGTCGACTAATGATGCAATCAGTTGACTGCCAACCCTTGGCAGTCGACTGATAGTCAGGTTTTCATCCTGACTCAGTCGAACACCTAATCAGTCGAGTGATACGATGTATCAGTCGACTGATACTAGTCAAGTATGATAATTTCATACTTGAATTAACTCCCTAGACCTAGACTCAACCTTCTAGCTCTTCCTTAAGCCTTGCGCCTCTAGGATCCCTCCGAGTTCGCGACTTGTTCATCCTTTGTGCTTGGTTCCAAGAGCTTCCTTCAGTTTCGTCATGTCTTGGGTTTCTCTTTGCCAAAGTATGCTTGGACTTTACGCCGCCAAGACTACATGCTTGGACTTACGCTGCCAAGACTTGCCTTTGGACTTCCTTTGCCAAGGTCTGCTTGGACTATACACCGCCAAGACTACATGCTTGGACTTATGCCGCCAAGTCCTTTCCTTGGACTTCTCTTGCCAAGATCATACTTGGACTTTTCTTTTACCAAGTCTTCATACTTGTATTTTCCTGTCACTTAAACATGTTCACAATTAGATCACAAAATATTGCCTAACTTAGATGAATATCCAAACATCAAAACATACAAATGCTTGGGGCATTGTTGCACCAACATGGTTCTCTTGATCCCAACATGGGAGATCCACTTCCTTCGTTCGAGGTTCATGGCTTGATATGGACAATAACTCTGATACCAATAGAATTGTCATGCCCTGAGAGTATGCCAAGCCGAAAAATCAGACAACATCTCCCATGTACATGATACAATTCCTTGTTAATACAAAGCCTTTAGGCCACCACCACACAACATAATGAAATGACACAACCAATGAACACAACCACAAAAATACAACAATGTGCACCGATGTGACTCTACACACTAAACAAAATATGATCAAAATCAAAAACAACATAAAAGTTTAATACAACTGCTCACATACATCACTACAATACAAAACATAGCAGCGAAACAAATACGATCTAAACTTCAAATGCTCGGTGTGAGATGGGATAAGCTGGCGGAGCTCCAAGCATCCAAGGAATCTTCTACCTGTTACCTGGGCGACAGGAAACCCAGGGTCTGTGGTGGTGAGTATAAAACTCAGCAGTAATATAATAGATAGTGCATGAACAACAAATATAAAGTATGAAGAGCAACAGAAATACAAATGGAAATGAATAGATATACTGAGGGAGATCAACAAGTTTACAGTCTTAAAGAAAACTACGAAACTATCAGTATGATACTAATCAGTGCATATACCAAAGTGATCAACTATACATAATGTAATGTAAGGTACTGACATACCTGAATGGTCTGTAATGACACAACCTAAATAACCTGAACAAATACACAACAATACAACACATATGACAGGATAGAGTAAAACTACCACTGTATTTAATACACGGTCTTACGAACATACTACAATAAATACAACAACATACCTGATCCAACCTACTTAACATCAAGGTATTGGTCACATGCATACCACCGTCCGGTCCAAGTCATACACTGGTATCCCACACACAACAGTATAGATCATGCAAATAACATGCAAGATGATGTATAATCAAATGCAGCAAATATAGCCCAAACAAATGCAACAATACAACAAGCATATATATAGACCGTATCTATATATACTACTCACCCTCACACACACATATATATACATAAATATATGTATATGTATATATATACAAATGCCCTCACACATGGCAATGCAAATGCATGGTCATGCCTGCGCACCCCACTCGCTACCACGACCCCAGTGTGGCCTAGGTGGCACAACATGACAACTGTTCCAACTCAACAACAACCACTGCTCTCGAGTGGCCGAGTGGGCAGTATGAATAAGTAGCGATAAGCCAAAGAGCTATAAGTTACACAATGGGGGTCCCTGCTGCTAGCCACTCCGACTAACACAACCCATGAGTGGTCGAGTGTAACACCCAAGACAATAGTGGGGCGAGTGCGGCATAACAAATGCTCTGCCCTCACACCAGTTACTCCATAAGTAATCTGGGAGGCAAGATGACTGACGATCCTCTCAACCATAAGGGAGACCAAGTCGCCAGCATACATGTAAATAAAATGAATGCACGACAGCACATACAAAGTCCACAACACACTCTCTATTCTATAGAGAGGCATATACAACTGACAACAACCAAGCTAGGACCTTCAGTCGATAGCGACACTCTATCGACAAACAACACGTCCATACACGACTACATGATCCATAGTAGGTATATATATACAACAAAAAGGAAGATGAAACACCTGTTAGTGAAAGCCCTAGAGCCAATCATGTGATGATTGTTGTATGGACTTTATTGTATTATATTCCTATTTATAAAGGCATGGTTATTATATTTACTTGTATTGGTGCAAAATAATTAAATATAATAATGTCCTTGAGTAGTAGGTTCTTATCTATATCAATCGATTGGTTGAATCGATAATGAGATGATATAGAGAACACTACTCTTAATCATTCCTAGTCGAGTATTAACATTCAGGGACAATGTTAATCCGTAGAGACTAGCATGTAGGTCAACACAATGACTTGATCTCACAAGTCATAGATATGAGATATCGAGTTGACACATGGATATGCATTGGAGAATGTATACTGAATGACCCGCCATGAGAAAGTATTATGGATCATTATATGAGTGTCATATACTTTCTCATGTGGCTATTAGTATGACTATTAGTCCTTAGACCTGAAGTCACCATGGTTCCCTACATAAGGAGTTGCATACTTTAGCTTCGTCAAACGTCACCCGTAAATGGGTGGACTATAAAGGCGATTACTGGGTATGTAACAAATTATATAAAGGGATGTGAGTGATGTAGATGGGATCTATCCCTCCTATATGCCGGGGGTGACATCGATATTCTTGATAGAGTAAGACCACGAAGTGCATGGCCATGCCCAAATGAGTCAATATGAGATATTGAGCTCATTTGATTAGAGTGAGTCTACTTGGAGTTCAAGATATAGATTGTACCGAGGATGACATGGTCTATGCCTCAATTTGTCAATCTAGATGTCAAGGATAGAGGGACATTGTCACATATTGTGAGAGTCACAATTAGTAGTCACAAAGGTGATGTTGGAGCTCAACATTCTTGTAACTTGGGTAGCAATGATGTGTTGCTAGATACCGCTCATTGCTTATGTTCCTAAATCGGTTTAGGGACATTGCCAACGTTACAAGAACCTATAGGGTCACACACTAAGGGCAATTAGATGGAGATTAGGTTCATATGATGAACCATGAGGATTAGGTTCATGGGATGAACCAAATTTGATTAAGAGAAATCCGAATTAGACTAATTGAGTTGGACTCAATTTGATTCAAGTGTTGAATGAGTCTAATTTAGATTTGATTCATCAAATCAATTTAAATTAATGAATAGAGATTCATTAAATTAAATTGACTTGAATCAAATGGTTGGATTTGATCAACCATGGGAGATAAGAGGTCAAGTTTGACTTGACTTGAGAGGGAAGATGAAAGGTCAATTTTGACTTGACCAAATACTATGTCATGATGATGACTTGGCATGGCCGACCAATGATGATGCTCCACATCATCATTGACTTAACATGTGGTGCCACCTCATGAGGTAGACCAAGAGTCATTGGCTCTTAGAGGATTTACATGCATGCATGTAACCCCCCTAAGAAAACTGGTCGGCCACTATTCTCATTAGATGAGAATTATTTGTGTGAGTTACACAACTTCATCTTATTCCTTGGATCACCCTCTCAAGCTCTCCCAACCTCCTTGGCCGAAATTCCTAAAGGGTGCTAGCACACTCTAAGGTATTTTTCTCCACCTATTGCTTGTGTGGATACCAATAGAGGAGTGTGCACTTGACACTCTCGAGTTCCGGCGAACCTTTTGGACGAGCGGGATTTGCGAAGGGCGTCGTATCAAGGGTAACTTCTTATCATGTAGATCTAGAGTAGATCTAAAGGTATTAAACACATACATGTTAGTTTTATATTTTATACTTCGCACGGATCCGTGGTCGGGGCTTCCGAGGTTTCTACAACGCAAAAAGCGGTTTTTACGGCTCAGAAAACCCTCCAGTGGTATCAGAGCCACGTGCGAAGCATGTATGTGTTTCATTTTTATAATTTTTGTATTAGATATAAAAATTACAAAATTTTATGTTTCTGTAAATTTCCTATTTTTATAGAATTTTTGGGTATTTTTCTCGAAGAGTCGAAGCAACGAGTGTTGGGACACTTGTAGGCTTCAACCACCGAGAAAACTCTCCGAAACGGTGAGTTCTCTCTTTAGGTTTTTGGGACAGCGACTTAAGTCTCTGTAAGATCGTAGTAAGGACACTCACAAAGTTTAGTTTGCGAGTAGGGGTGCTGCCCCTATCCCCGAAAGGGGCCTTGTCCCGCGATCGCGCCCGGAACCGCTTAGCGGGACCGTTACGGAGAGGTGACTCATAAAATTGAAAAAAAAAGGAAAAATTATAGAAATTTTCTGTAAAAATACATAATTTAGAATTATGTATAATTCTGTGATTGTCATGGCCTAATGATCCCAATTTAATTGGATTATGATGTGTTGTAATTCATAATACGGCATGTCTGCCGTTTTGTGGTTGCGCGTGTTGTATAGTGTATGCGACCTGTGCGTCGTACCTCTTCTTTTGAAATTATAGTTGTAAATAGTTTTAGACTCAAATGTAACTCAAATTTCATATTTGTAATGTACAAAATGGAGCGGTGGAAAGTCCACTTGTAGACGAAGTTACGAGAAGGGTGCCGACGACACATGGCGGTCAAAGGAAGTGTTTGGAGAAGCCGCTAGCCATAGGTTAACCGTCCAATCTTCTCATTGGCTTGAGAAGATCGTAGTAGGGCCATGACCACATCACAGTTAATTTATATATATATATATATATATATATATATATTTGATTTTGCTTGTATGTATGTGATGCATGCTAGTAGAATAATGCTTGTATGTATATGATGCATGCTAGGATAATTTTCTTGTATGTATTTGATGCATGCTAGAATAATGTATGTATGTATGTGATGCATGCTAATATAGAATAATAAAGGTCTTAGTGCATATATGATACACATTACGATTAGATTAGATCTTAATCTAATCAACTCGTAAATGCCTACTAGGTCCTTGATACCCATCACTACCTCGATCATTTGTAGTTGTTGAATCTGCCAAAGCAGAGCAACGCATATTATCTTGGTAGGGTGCGGAGGGACAATCTTGGTCCCGCCTATCACAGCTTGGGTTAGAGTAAGCTCAATTAGATTGAGTAAAACTAGTTAACTCAATTGGATCGAGTAGAACTATTGGCATATTCCAATCGTTGGAAAGATAGGATAAGATCACATTTACACTAAATCTTGGGCGATTTAGCCAAAGCTAACTCAAGGTCTTTTGTAAATGTGGGTCATGATCCTATAAACAAGATTTGCATAGAGATGTAATCGGTAATGTGTTACCCACCGATCGTACTAAGTCTTGGGCGATTTAGCCAAAGCTAACTCAAGGCTTAGTATGATATGGATCTTGTCCCGCAAGAATTATAGCTAGTTTGTATAAATCTAGTAATGTGGGTTGACCACATCTATAACTCGATTCTACAAAATTCCTATAATTCAGTGGGAGCATCATTTGATTAAAGGCCTAATTAAATGATAAAAGGAATATGATATTAATTTTCTGCATTGTATGTTATAGATTACTATGTCGACAAACACGAACACTCTCTCTCTGCGTTCTGTCCTTGAGAAGGACAAGCTCAATGGAGCAAATTTCCTGGACTGGTACAGGAACCTGAGAATTGTTCTGACCCAAGAAAGGAAGCTATACGTCCTAGTGCAGCCCATTCCGGAGGCACCTCCTGCCACTGCCTCACGAGCTGACAAAGATGCTTACAAGAAGCATCAAGATGATGCATTAAATGTGTCATGTCTAATGCTCACGACCATGAACTCTAAGCTTCAGAAGCAACACGAGTTCATGAATGCTTATTATATGGTTGAACATCTTCGTCAACTATATCAAGGACAAGTAAGGCACGAGAGATATGAAGTCTCTAAGGCATTTTTTAGGTTCAAAATGCAAGAAGGGACACCCGTAGGTCCATATGTACTCAAGATGATTGGGTACGTAGAAAACCTACAAAGGATGGGATTCCCACTTGGCCAAGAGATGGCCATTGACCTAATCTTGCAATCTTTTCCACAAGTCTACAATCAATTTGTCATGAATTATAACATGAATGAAATTGATAAGTCACTGCCTGAGATGCTCAGCATGTTAAGAACTGCTGAGCTTAACCTTAAGAAGGGAAAATCTGACACCATTTTGATGGTGCAAAATAAGAAAGGCAAGGGCAAGCCTAAAGGTAAGGGAAAGTCCAAAGCCAAGGGCAAAGGCAAAGAACTTAAACCCAAAGGCGGGGTGGCCAAGGAAGGGGCTTGCTTCCACTGCAAGGAAGTTGGACACTGGAAGTGTAACTGCAAGGCATACCTGGAAGATCTTAAGAAGAAGAGAAGTGAGACTTCTACTTCAGGTATAAATGTTATAAAAGTCAATCTATCTATTTCTTCATCATGGGTATTAGATACCGGATGGGCATCTCACATTTGTACCAATGTGCAGGCGCTGAGAAATAGAGGGCATTGACAAAGGGTGAGGTGGACCTACGAGTAGGTAATGAAGCAAGGGTTGCTACTGTTGCTATAGGAACTTATGATCTATCTCTGCCCTCTGGGCTTGTACTAGAATTAGATGAATGTTGTTATGTGCCTGCTTTGACTAAGAACATAATTTCGGTTTCTTGTTTGGACAAGAAAGGATTTACATTTATAATAAAGAACAAATGTTGTTTAATTTATTTTAATGATATGTTCTATTGTAGTGCACCTCTAATGAACGGACTCTACTTTCTAGACATAGAGAGCCCTATCTATAACATAAGTACCAAGAGGTTCAAGTCAAATGAGTTGAACCAAACCTATCTCTGGCATTGTCGCTTAGTTCACATAAATGAGAGTCGCTTATCTCAGCTCCATAAGGATGGGCTTCTAGACACATTTGATTTTGAATCATAAGAGACATGCGAGTCTTTCCTTTTAGGCAAGATGACCAAGACTCCCTTTAGTGGACACAGCGAAAGAGCAACAGATTTGTTAGGACTTATACATAGTGATGTATGTGGTCCTTTCAATGTTACTGCTAGAGGTGGTTACAGGTACTTCATTACATTTACTGATGACTTCAGTAGATATGGTTTTGTGTATCTTATGACACATAAATCAGAATCCTTTGAAAAGTTCAAAGAATTCAAGAATGAAGTACAAAACCAGCTTGGCAAGAGTATTAAGATACTTCGATCAGATCGAGGTGGTGAATACCTTAGCCATGAGTTTCGTGACTATCTAGCTGAGTGTGGGATTCTATCCCAACTCACTCCTCCTGGAACACCACAGTGGAATGGTGTATCCGAAAGGAGGAATCGTACCCTATTAGATATGGTACGATCTATGATGAGTCACACAGATCTTCCTATATCCTTTTGGGGATATGCTCTAGACACAGCAGCCTTTACCCTTAACCGTGTACCATCCAAGGCTGTCATAAAGACACCATAAACGATATGGACATGGAGAAATCCCAAGATGTCTTTCATGAGGATTTGGGATTGTAAGGCTTACGTTCAACGTCAAGTCTCAGACAAACTGGGATGCAAATCCGATAGGTGCTATTTTGTTGGATATCCCAATGATACAAAGGGATATTACTTCTACATTCCCAGTCATCACAAAGTGTTTGTAGCAAAGACTGGGGTTTTTCTAGAAAGGGATTTTGTTTCTAGAAAAACTAGTGGGAGTACGTTCGATCTTGAAGAAATTCAAGATAAGGACCATAGCACTGAGGCCTTGATGGAGGTTGAACAAGAACCACAAAGTGTTGTGGGTGATGAGGTTGTTGCACAAGGAGTTGTGGAACAACCACCTGTTCAGGTAGACCTATCTCTTCGCAGGACTGATAGGGTACGTCGTCAGCCTGAGAGATACTCATTTCTCTTGTTTGACCATGATGACGTTATGCTCATTGAGAATGAGCCTACCTCCTATCAGGAAGCTGTGATGAGCCCATATTCTGAGAAATGGCAAGAGGCCATGAGATCCGAGATGGAATCCTTGTACACCAACAAAGTATGGACTTTGGTTGATCCACCTGAAGGGGTTAAACCCATTGGGTGTAAGTGGGTCTTTAGGAGAAAGACTGACATGGATGGACTTACGCATACCTATAAGGGCCGATTGGTGGCTAAAGGTTTCAAGCAGATTCATGGTATTGACTATGATGAAACCTTTTCTCCAGTGGCGATGTTTAAGTCCATTCGGATCTTGCTTGCTATTGCAGCATACCACGATTATGAGATCTGGCAAATGGATGTCAAAACCGCATTTCTGAATGAAAACATACTCAAGGATGTGTACATGACACAACCTGAGGGTTTTGAAGATCAACAGCATATTGGGAAAGTATGCAAGCTGCAAAGGTCCATTTATGGGCAAAAGCAAGCCTCTCGGAGCTGGAATCTTCGATTTGATGATGCAATCAAACAGTTTGGTTTCATCAAGAATGAAGATGAATCCTGTGTCTACAAGAGGGTTAATGGGAACACAGTTGTCTTCCTTGTATTATATGTGGATGACATACTACTCATTGAGAATGACATCCCTTTGCTACAGTCTGTGAAGACTTGGCTGGGGACGTGCTTCTCAATGAAGGACTTAGGTGAAACATCCTGTATTCTAGGCATCAAGATCTATAGAGATTTCTTGGACTAAGTCAGAGTACATACACTGACACGGTATTACTACAGTTTGCCATGCAGAATTCCAAGAAGGGACTTCTGTCGATGTCACATGGTGTGAGTCTTTCGAAGACTCAAAGTCCCTCTTCTAGAGAGGAGAGAGACCGCATGGATAAGATCTCTTATGCATCTGCTATAGGATCTATCATGTACGCCATGTTGTGTACTCGTCCTGATGTCTCGTATGCTTTGAGCATGATGAGTAGATACCAGTCATATCCAGGTGAGCGTCACTGGATAGCAGTCAAGAATATTCTTAAGTACTTGAGAAGGACTAAGGAATATTTCTTGATATTTGGAGGCGATGAGGAGCTAGCTATAAAGGGTTACAGCGATGCCAGCTTCCAAACTGACCAGGAAGATTATAGATCACAGTCAGGGTTCGTGTTTTACTTGAATGATGACACTGTGAGCTGAAAGAGTTCCAAGCATGACACAGTTGCTGATTCTACAACAGAGGTCGAATATATCGGTGCTTCCATCTCATTCGAGAGATTATCGATAGAGGAGATGTGAAGATTTGCAGAGTACCCACAGAGGCTAACATCGCAGATCCCTTGACCAAGGCTTTGGCACAGAAAAAGCATGATGGTCACACTAGGTCATTGGGTATTAGATACTATGGTGATTGGCACTAGTGCTAGTGGGAGATTGTTAGTGAAAGCCCTAGAGTCAATCATGTGATGATTGTTGTATGGACTTTATTGTATTATATTCCAATTTATAAAGGCATGGTTATTATATTTACTTATATTGGTGCCAAATAACTAAATATAATAATGTCCTTGAGTAGGAGGTTCTTATCTATATCAATCGATTGGTTGAATCGATAATGAGATGATATAGAGAACACTACTCTTAATCATTCCTAGTCGAGTATTAACATTCAGGGACAATGTTAATGCGTAGAGACTAGCACGTAGGTCAACACGATGACTTGATCTCACAAGTCATGGATACATGGATATGAGATATCAAGTTGACACATGGGTATGCATTGGAGAATGTATACTGAATGACCAGCCATGAGAAAGTATCATGGATCATTATATGAGTGTCATATACTTTCTCATGTGGCTATTAGTATGACTATTAGTCCTTAGACCTGAAGTCACCAAGGTTCCCTACATAAGGAGTTGCATACTTTGGCTTCGTCAAACGTCAACCGTAAATGGGTGGACTATAAAGGCGATTACTGGGTTTATAAAAAATTATGCGGAGGGATGTGAGTGATGTAGATGGGATCTATCCCTTCTATATGACGGGGGTGACATCGATATTCTTGATAGAGTGAGACCACGAAGTGCATGGCCATGCCCAAATGAGTCAATATGAGATATTGAGCTCATTTAATTAGAGTGAGTCTACTTGGAGTTCAAGATATAGATTGTACCGAGGATGACACGGTCTATGCCTCAATTGGTCAATCTAGATGTCAAGGATAGAGGGGCATTGTCACATATTATGAGAGTCACAATTAGTAGTCACAAAGGTGATGTTGGAGCTCAACATTCTTGTAACTTGGGTAGCAATGATGTGTTGCTAGATACCGCTCATTGCTTATGTTCCTAAATCGGTTTAGGGACATTACCAACGTTACAAGAACCTATAGGGTCACACACTAAGGGCAATTAGATGGAGATTAGGTTCATATGTTGAACCATGAGGATTAGGTTCATGGGATGAACCAAATTTGATTAAGAGTAATCCAAATTAGACTAATTGAGTTGGACTCGATTTGATTCAAGTGTTGAATTAGTCTAATTTAGATTTGATTCGTCAAATCAATTTAAATTAATTTATAGAGATTCATTAAATTAAATTGACTTGAATCAAATGGTTGGATTTGATCAACCATGGGAGATAAGAGGTCAAGTTTGACTTGACTCGAGAGGGAAGTTGCAAGGTCAAGTTTGACTTGACCAAATGCCATGTCATGATGATGACTTGGCATGGCCGGCCAATGATGATGCTCCACATCATCATTGACTTAACATGTGGTGCCACCTCATGAGGGAGACCAAGAGCCATTGGCTCTTGGAGGAGTTACATGCATGCATGTAACCCCCCTAAGAAAAGTGGCCGACCAATATTTTCATTAGATGAGAATTATTTGTGTGAGTTACACAACTTCATCTTTTTCCTTGGATCACCCTCTCAAGCTCTCCCAACCTCCTTGGCCGAAATTCCTAAAGGGTGCTAGCACACTCTAAGGTATTTTTCTCCACCTATTGCTTGTGTGGATACCAATAGAGGAGTGTTCACTTTACACTCTCGAGTTCCGGCGAACCTTTTGGACGAGCGGGATTTGCGAAGGGCGTCGCATCGAGGGTAACTTCTTATCATGTAGATCTAGAGTAGATCTAAAGGTATTAAACACATACATGTTAGTTTTATATTTTATACTTCGCACGGATCCGTGGCCGGGGCTTCCGAGATTTCCGCAACGCAAAAAGCGGTTTTTGCGGCTCGGAAAACCCTCCAACACCATCAACTCTTCCTTAAGGACATCACCCTACACCAGATTATTAATCCTGACGACACAAGTCAAGACTACAACCATACTCCGCTACATACCCATGGTTAAGCATCTAAATATCCACCTACCATAGCATTGGTAATTTATAACAACAATGAACGATAGATAACAAATGCAGTATATCTCAAAGTGCAAAGACTAAGTATCAAGCACATGATTAAATAAGACTGGAGTCAAGGTAAAAGTATTGTCAACATAAATGTCATGCACAGGATTTATCTACTGCTTGACCAGGGTAGGAATATTACCCACCTCAAAAATAGCTCATGCCAACTGTCCACACGTATAAGCATCTATCACCAATCAAAGTCCCAGCCCGACTTTAACTCGAAAGCTTCTGATCAGCAATCCAACTCAAGTTAGTTCTAAATCCAATCAGCTTCTTGATCCACCTACAAGTATACGATACGAATTAATCGGTTAAACTACAATCCGAAATAATACAACAATATGAACCTTTAGATCCTCACGAGATGGGTTGATGGCATTATTCCCAATTACAATGTTTCGCAGCTTCTATCAGAGTTTTTTCCCAATCTAAAACTCCTTGAATCATATTACCATGAACTAATCAAAATCAAGAACTAGTGAATCAACCCACAACCAATTCACAACCTTACCTCCTTTTTAAATCTACCCTTTGCATACCAAAATCAAGAACGAAAGCATGGCTGAGAAGATTACCTGAAACCACACAGATCAGAACTTGCAACCCACTGCCACCCATAGCGATGACACTCTTCCTTGTCACAATAACGATTCATCCATAGATTGGATCAGCTCGAAGAGGTTACAAAATAGAAAAGCTATCCTTGGTCTTGAAATCAACTCGAAAAACACAACACTCCATGTCCAAAAATGCTGTGGAGGGTGGATCGATGCTTGACTCGTAGCAAAGATGGACCGATGCTCGCTGTGGAAGCAACGATACTTGTTGTTGTCAGATCGGAAGAAAGGGCATCAGAGTCGCGTGCAAGCCGAAGGCTGGCCCGACGATGGATGCAACGGAGAGGGCAACAGATGTGCGTGATGGGAGCAGAGGAAGGGGGGGCACTACGGCGGAGGTGGCAACTCACGACGGTGACCCATATGAGAAAAAGAGGTGTCGACGACACTATGGGTGGCGTCGCGAGAATAGGCGGCGACGACAATGATGAAGGGGAAGAATAAATTGCGGCTGTGCGTGAGAAGGAAATCGGGAAAATAGGAATAGAAAACCTAGGTTTATAACTTAATTTAATTAAACCTATTAAATAATCTAAATAGACCCTTTACAAGTCTATTTGATCTTTCCTCATAAAATATTTATAGAAATTCCATTTAAATCTAGAAAAATTTCAAAAAAATTTGAAAAAATTCTATAAGAGATTTTCCTAATTAACAAGAGGTATTTTAAATTTTTTTCGGTATCTTACAGTGTTGGCTTTAATATTGTGTAAGAGTTTTAAGGTCTCATCCTCCTTTCCATGCAAACAACTATTATCTACATGGCATGACACGCATGACATACATATGTGCAACTAATGCATCTGCATGTCATGGCACACTTGACATAATGATATGCATCTAATGCAATTACATGACATACAATTATGACATGTTCAAGTAATTTTCAAATTGTCATAATTAATTTTGGAAATAAAATATGTTTGTGATTTGATTTCTCAAATCAAATCTGATTTATTAAATTAGGAAATAAATTTCCAAATTTAATCACATACTTTATTTATTGAAAATATTAATTAAAAAAATTCAAATTTAATTTAGGAAACAAATTTCCTAAATTCTAATTTCCTAATCACATAGGAAATTCCTAATTTGATTTTCTTAACTAATTCAAATTTCCATAATTTTTCTAAACTTTCCAAAAGTAGAAAATTTCCAAAATTACAATTATGACAAAACATTCATCGCAAAATAATTTTAAGATTACGTTGGAAGACAGTCGGGCTCTGATACCACTGTTGGGTTTCCGGGGCACCGATATGGGTGTGTGTTCTAAAATGTTTCGCAAACATGCACAGCAGAAGAAAATAAAAATGGTAATAAACTATTTTATTACATCACACACACCACACACATGCAGGATACAACAGTGTAGATATAATCGTACATTTAAAATTATACTAGGTATACCTGACGAATAACACATAGTGGAAAGGGCATCAACCTTAGCGACCCTCGTAAGTTTCGCCTCTATCCGAATCCACACCGAGTATCGTCGGGATAACTTATCAATCTACGAGCCCTGCCTTGACGAGAGATACTAGTCTCGCGTCGAAAACATTATGATCGAGAGATGATCACAAAACAAGTTTCACAAACTTGTTTTTCGGAAGTGCCGACTAATCAAATTGGTCGGCGGCACCAAGGTGGTCGCGCCATCGGGCCGCGATGGCTATTGGTCGGGCGCCACCATCGGCCGGTTGATCACCGGCCGGGTAGATACCGAATCGCTAGCCGGAGGGTGGTCGTCAGCTGGTGGTCGGCCGACGATAAGAGGAGGCGGCGGGCAAGGTGGGCGGTACCAATGGAGCGGGCGGCGACACAAGAGAGGAAGGTGGCTAGAGTTTCACAAACTCTAACTCGTCCATGAAATTTGTCTTAAGCCTTTTATTTATAGAGAACATGTTTCTTGACCATCAAGAAACCCTCTCTCAACGATTATTGGTTCACAACCAAAACCCATTAACCCACTCCATTAATTTATGTTAAAATAAACCAAACCACATTGGTCTATTTTAAGTTAAAATATGTTGGAAAAAACGGAATCGTGATGTTCACAACATCGCGGGAAAATACTTCGCACAACTGCAGCAGAAACAATATATAAACCGGATCCCACCAGAGATCCATGCAAAAACATGCAAATTGTTTTTCTTAATCTTATCTAGATCTTATCTAGAAGAAAAGATATACCTTCGATGCGTGCCCTTTGCAATCCCACTAATCCAAACGCTGTCGAATCTCAATACAGTAAGGATAACCATATCTCTAAGGTATCCACACTGACACTCAGTAGTTTTGGAGTCACGTTGAGCTAGCAACCCTAGCAAACGCCAAGAACCCTTGCGAAAGAAGAAGGAGAGGAAGGAGGAGAGAACTCTTTCTCTTTTTGGCTTTGCATGTTGGAACTTGCCAAAATCCATATTTGCTTTCACGTTGAAAGCATTTTAAGCCACTAGCAACCCTTTCCATTAATTCCTCTTTCTCCTATTGAATACCATGACTCTTGGTATTTTCCTTCATCAATGCATGAACCTCTCATCAAGAATACCTAAACCCTTGGTATTCACATGCATGATTAATCACATTAATCATGCATGATGATAGATGACACTTGCATGATGATTTATCTTCCATGGTTTAATTTGAGTCTAACTTAAGTTTAACCAATTTTAGTCCAACTCAAGTCTTGCCCATATGCTTCATTGTACTTTTAGACAAAACCATCTCCAAAACAGAATGTCATTTATGTGTGACCCAATAGGCTCTTGTAACATTGGCAATGTGTCTAAAACTCTTTTAGATGCATAAGCAATGAGCGGCATCTAGCAATATATAATTGCTACCCAAGTTACAAGAAAGTCAAGATCCGACAACCTTTCCGTGGCTATTATCTTGTATGACGGTGTTCTTCTATCCATGATATCTTAGATCGATCAATGAGGCATAGACCGTGTCATCCCCTTATCGATCTTTATGTTTCTTGATCCCCAAGTATACTCACTCAAACAAATGAGCTCAATATCTCATATTGACTCATTTGAGCATGGTCATGCATTTTGTGGTCATACTCTATCAAGAGGCCAAAGATATCACTCCCGTCATATGGGAGGGATAGATCCCATCTACATCACTCAAATCCCTCCGCATAATTCGTTACATATCTAGTAATCATCTTTATAGTGCACCCTGTTACGGTGTGACATTAGACGATACCAAAGTACATAACTCCTTTTGTAGGGAACCGTAGTGACTTCAGGTCTAAGGACTATTCATACCAATAGTCACATGAGAAAGTATATGACACTCATATAACGATCCATGACACTTTCTTATGGTGGGTCAATTCAGTACATATATTCTTTAATATATATACCCATGTGCCAATGTGATATCACATATCCATGACTTATGAGATCAAGTCATCCATTGACCTACATGCTAGTATCAATGTATCAATATATCCCTTTGTCTACTAATACAATACATGAATAGGAATGTTTAAGAATAGTGTTTTCTACAACTTCTTATAATCAATTCTACCAATTGATATACTGTAGATTAGAACTTACTATTCAAGGGCATTATTATATTTATTTACTGGCACACACATAAAGTAAATATAATAATCAATCTTTGCATGTTATTAATGAAATATGATAGATATGATCCCTAATCAATCATCTCATGATTGACACCAAGGGTTGACACTAACAAAATAAACCAAACAAATTTTGGTTCATTCGTTTAAAACAAACCAAACCCCTTCAGTTTATTTTCTACCATTGGATTAGAACCATACCAATTTGGTTCATTCATCATGTCTTCAAAAGACTCGGCCCTTTCATGCTTCCGATGCGACTGAAACAATTTCATGTTCGCTCCGTGTTTGGTCCAATCAAACCAAGTCTCTCTCGATCTGAGAATCCCATTCTCAAGCTTATTTTAAATCCTTCGGATAACACTCATAGTGTGTGTGACCAAATAAGTTCCCAGTTTATGTTAGTCATCTATAATCAACCATTAATTATAGAATGATTATGAGTAGCACCTAGCAGTACATCATGATCCCTAATTAACCAAAAAATCAACAGTTAATCCCAGAACAACTTCTGAAATCTTTCAGCAGCTACAATGAGTCGTTCCCTATTCCCTTCACTCATCTTATACCCACTTGGTTCAGGACATGGGCTATTGTGACAGTCCCCACTAGGATTACTACATCACACCTAGCCCAAGTATCATTTCCTCGTCCTGCAGATTCTAGTTAGTGCACATGTATCCAAGAGTACCATACTCTAAATATGAAATGTTTTGGCCAATGACTTTAGTAACAATCCAACGAGTGGCCACAGGGTATACATCTCCTCACAAGGAGTGGTGAATCCTGTATAGGCTATTCAAACACCTTCGGCCACTTCGACTTATACCTAATCATCCCGGGTCCACATCTCCTCAGAGATTCTTGCTTAAGATGTCAAAGCATAAGTCTCCATGACCAAGATGACTTGAATACCACAAGTCGAAGGAACATCATACTTAAGCTGCAGTAAGGACTTCATTGACATATTTGTATATGCAGAGAACCATATAAAGTCTTACAGTTGATCACTCCAATGAACTAGTTACCATAACTAGCATCCACGTTTTACTCCGGACATCCCAATATCTCTAGCCAGTGAGAAATAACTGCTTGGATAAACCAATGAGTATAACTCGTGCTAGTCTCAACAGAATTGATGGTGTTTGAATGCATCAATTCATCGACTAGGGATAATTCTAATACATCACAATTACATATGTATAGATACTCACTAGTTGTGATTCAATCACAAATTCTCTTATACTGTGAATCGTATTGCGAACATTCAGTAAATGAGTTTAAGATCCAATCAAATATATGAAAACATGTACACTCAAATAGTGAATCTTCATTTATCAAATAAATGGTACAACCATAAGGCGATTGCCTTAGAACACCTCTCATATATAACTAACATTGTAGACAAGCATGCAAGCAAAATCGAATTCAATCATGTGACGATCAAGGCTATTCTTCCCCCCTTCTAGTCGGGCCATTGATCCTAATACAAAATTGGCACAATTATGGTTTATAGTCATGGTGTGTCATTTTGGGTTTTTGCCACACTTGGGAGATTTGGTATTATGGTAAATTGGGTTTAATTCTAACAAATGGCAATTAATATTAAAATTTAGGTATTCTTATTCCTTTACATGATATTTACTATATTTTATTTGTCATGTGTCATGTCATGATATCATGCTTCATATTATTATTTAAAATGTCATGATAATGTTTAGGTTTAATTTTCATGTCATGCTTATGTTTAGGTTTATCTTTATGCGATGACATCATGATTATTGACACATGTTTTAATTATACTATCATTCTTATGCCATGATCATTTTTCCTGCATTTAGGATAATTAAAATTGATTTAAGGAAAATGACATAATTTGAAGTCCCGAGTATAAGGGAATCAGATATAGTTACCTAGAAAAATACATGAGCCCTTAGTTTAGGAAAAAGAACTAAAATTCACATCTCATATTAAATTGACTTGTGTGTATTTTCATACACCCTAGACACATGTGAGATGCTAGGAAATGAGTTAAGTTCATGTGCTTATTTAGTACATCATAGTGAACATAGAACTCATTAAATGATAATGATGAATCATGAGGAAAGCTTATGAACAAGTTATGTGCACTAAGCCCATAGACCAAGGTTCAAAATAGGCTTTCAAAAATATTTCAAAATCATTTTGAAAAATCTTGGTGAAGCCTATCTTTTGATATAAATCACCATTGAACAAGTTGGAATAAAGTAGATCAAAAATATTAAAGGTTTCAATAGTTTTGAACTTTGTATCAATCTCATAATTTAATAGGTATTTTATTTTAAAACTATTTTTTACCCATAATGATTGACATAAATATTATGCGTATAAAATTTCAAGATTTTTTGAATTATGTATATTTATTTATGAATTTTGAAAACTAATTTCAGAATCTTGATTTCTTGGTAAATCAATTGATCGATCGCTTGATGGTAGTCAATCTTGATACCACCAATTTTATGATCAAGTTGACTATTGAACCTGATTTCAGCTGAACAAGATTTGTTCAGCCATTTATAAACAAGTTTAGGCTACCCTAACGTTTTCTAACCCTAGGATATGTTTTGGAAAGCATTGAAAGGGTAAAAATCTATTGGGAATGGATTAGGAGAGGTGTTTAGGGTGAAAATCGAATTTTCAGGGAGGTGAAAGTTCAATGTTGAATCTTTACCCTTATTTTCAATGGTTTAGTATTGCTATTGGCTTAGAAACTCTCCAAGGACATTGTTGGTGCAATGGCCAAGGGGGAGTAAGCCTTTAGAGGGAGGTTATCCATCAAAGGATGATGGATGAGTATTCCTCAAAGGAGGGAAAATTGGAGAAGTGAGGATTGCCTCTCATTTAGTGATATGGGACTTATCACCATGAAGAGT
This sequence comes from Wurfbainia villosa, assembly GCA_025175895.1. NCBI lineage: Eukaryota > Viridiplantae > Streptophyta > Magnoliopsida > Zingiberales > Zingiberaceae > Wurfbainia > Wurfbainia villosa. The sequence goes on from CM045995.1 coordinate 35,537,109, forward strand.
GAAGGCATCCTAAATATTTTTCGACCAAGGGGAAGAATATAAGATCCCATTGATATATGAGACATTGATATCCTTGGTAGTCTTTTTGATGTGTGCCAAAGGGGGAGAAGTGAGATTTAAATTAAATAAACCTTTACTATGCTTTGGCATTGGAAGAGTTAAAGTTGTGCTTATTGGTTAGCCTAACTTAAAGGTATTGTCAAACACCAAAAAAGAAGAGATTGTTGGTGCAATCAGCCCAGGTCACGATTGACCAGACTCGAGTAGTATTTTGATGTTTGACAAAACGATTGACAATGTGATTGTCAATGAAAATTCCAAGTCATGGGTAATTGGTAATTGAGAAGTTCAAGCATGGGTCTTGGCATGGTAAAGTCCAAGTCATGGGTACATGGCAAGGAAAGCCCAAAGGTATAGTCTTGGTGACATAAGTCCAAGTGTGTAGTCTTGGCGGCATAAAGTCCAAGTGAACTTTGGCCGTGAAAGTCCAAGTATGGATGCTGGGCAATTGGGAAGTCCAAGTATGTGATATTGGCGACGTAAAGTCCAAGCTATAGTCTTGGCAGCATAAGTCCAATGTTTGGCTGTGTAAAATTCAACCGTTTATCTTGGCGGCATAAGTCCTAATGTACCTTGGAAAAGTAAATCCGATTAGAATGACAATAGATGATGGACGAAACTGAAAGCTAGCATATCGATGAACAAGTCATGGATGACTTGCAGGGATCCGATCGGCGTGAGGCTGATGGAGGTGACTAGATGGTTTAGGTCTAGGCTAAGAGTGGTCTATTAAGTATGAGGGGATCATACTTGAGTTAAACCTCATGTTTGAGGTTTATCAGTTGACGGGATTATGGATCAGTCGACTGGCCGAGTGTTGGACACTTGGCAGCCTATCAATTTGGATCAGTCGATTAGGATTATGACCAGTTGACTGGTCAAATAGTCAACTGAGCTTCGACTGCTCGGGTGAAGCACTAGCAGTCAACTGCCATTGTGGGCAATCGACTGTTCTTGATCAGTCGACTATGAGGGTTTGGCAATCGACTACTTTAAGCGGACATGAGCACAAAAGCTCTCGTAGTCGACTATCGGACAACAGTAGACTACTGGTAAGGACAGTCAATGTTACAGTATCCATTGGAGTTTTTTCTGCGTGGATTGAGCCGTTGTGAGACAACGACACTGTCAGCAGTCGACTGGTGCCTTTTAGAAGTCGACTGTTAAGCATGAAATTAGCTCAATGCAAGTTATAAAAGCATCTTGAGATTACATCAATTTTTGGGACAATTTTAAAAGGGAAGTGTTGCTGTAGTCCAGACCTTCAAGAGCAATCCAAAGCATGCAACAAGCAAGAAATCAAAGGGTCTTTGTGTAAAATTTTATTTACTTGTATTTGCTTATTGCTTAGAATACTTGTTGTATTTCTTGTATTATTGTTGTAATCACTTTGTAAGAGGTTTCTCCTACTCCGGAGTATTTTTCGAGAATGAGGGTTTATTAGCGGTGGTGTGTATCACTAGAGCTCGGTCCATGGAATAGGAACTATAAGTTTCGAACCATGTTATATCTATGTTGTGCTTGTGTATTTTTGTTGTGCATTTGTATTTGTTGTATATTCCGCTACACACTAATATCATTGTATACAAGCAATCGAACGAACACAATCGAATTCCAAGAGATGAAGCAAAAACGTTATTCACCCCTTCTAGCACGCTAACGTTTCTAACACTTTATGCGTTTAATCAGTTTAGTCGATTTAAAATGAATTAGAATATTTTTTTCTCTTTTCTTTTCTGTGTTCATGTGTACAACAATTCATTGTCTTAAAAAGTGTAGACGAATTTTCTAATTAAAATAGCAATAAGACATTATAAAAATATCTTAAAAAAAAACGATCCAAACTATCAAAATCTCCTCAAAGCATCCCTCAAAAAGAGATTAACAAATTAATTTAAGTCATCATCAATTTAACTATAGCTTGAAGAGTTTGATTTCTCCTCTCATACCCATTTTATTTTGGATCTCAAATAATACAACGAAAACAACATAGGAGTTGTATTTATATACTCTAATGTTTGTGTTGTATGTATCTTGAAGACTCCAAAGATTCTTTAAGTTGCTCCATTTAATATCTTGTCATGCTAGAGTAGAAAGCGTTTGTTGATGCGTGCAATGCATGCACCAATTTTTTAGTCATGACAAAATGGTTGAATTTTTCATAATCTATCATTATATTTCAATGATTTTAATTTCGATAATTGCTTTGTTCGACAAGGCTTGAAAATTAGCAAGTGGTTCATCCTTAGTTCAATTGTGGCTGAATCATCACTTTTAACCTCTAACTTCTTTTTGTTTTCCTTTGATTTTGTTTATGATTGATACTGCTGTTACCTAATTTAGGGATTAAAATGAAGAAGGGCATGCGTAAAACACTGACTGAACCGGTAGAATCCGACCCTAGGGGGTCGACCGGGCTGACAGGGTGAAGGTATTGTTAGTGTCAACCCTTAGTGTCAATCATGACATGATTGATTAGGAACCATATATATCATATTTCATTAATAACAGGCAAAGATTGATTATTATATTTACTTTATGCGTGTGTCAGCCAAATAAATATAATAATGCCCTTGAATAGTAGGTTCTAATCTACAGTATATCAATTGATAGAATTGATTATGAGAAACTGTAGATAACACTGTACTTAAATATTACTAGTTAAGCATTGTATTAATAGACAAAGGGATATATTGATACATTGAGACTAACATGTAGGTCAATGGATGTCTTGATCTCACAAGTCATGGATATGTGATATCACATTGATACATGGATATATATATACTGAATTGACTGCCCATGGAAAGTGTCATGGATCGTTATATGAGTGTCATATACTTTCTCATGTGACTATTGATATGAATAGTCCTTAGACCTGAAGTCACTACGGTTCCCTACATAAGGAGTTATGTACTTTGGTATCGTCTAACGTCACCCATAACAAGGTGCACTATAACGGCGATTACTGAGTATGTAACGAATTATGCAGAGGGATGTGAGTGATTTAGATGAGATCTATCCCTCCCATATGACGGGAGTGATATCTTTGGCCTCTTGATAGAGTATGACCACGAAATACATGGTCATGCTAAAATGAGTCAATATGAGATATTGAGCTCATTTGTTTGACTGAGTCTACTTGGGCATCAAGAAACATAAAGATCGATAAGGGGATGACATGGTCTATGTCTCATTGAACGATCTAAGATATGTCACGGAAAGGTTGTCAGATCTCGACTTTCTTATAGCTTAGGTAGCAATGATGTATTTCTAGATGTCACTCATGGCTTATGTATCTAAAATAGTTTTAGATACATTGCCAACGCTATAAGAGCATATTGGATCACACACAAATGACATTCTATTTTGGAGATGATTTCTTTTAGTTGACGAAAAGAACAACTGAGCAAATGGCCAAGACTTGAGTTAGACTCAAGCTGGTTGAACTTGAGTTAGACTCAAGTTAAACCATGGAAGATAATTCATCATGTAGAAAATTCAAGGGTCATCTATCACTTTGCATGTTTAATGTGATTAATCATGCAAGGGAATACCAAGAGTCTTGGTATTTATGATGAGGAGATGAGAGGTTTTATGCATTGATGAAAGAGAATACCAAGGGTCATGGTATTCATTAGGAGTAATGGGAGTTGATGGCTTGGTGGCTATTGAAATGCTTTCAACGTGAAAGCTTTTGGGTGCCTTTTGAGGGTTGGACATGTAAGCCAACAGGCAAGCCAAGGAATCTCTCTCCTTCCTCTCCTTCTTCTTCTAAGTGTTCTTGGAATTTTTGCTAGGGTTGCTAGTACAACGTGACTCCAAAACTGCTGAGTGTTAGTGTGGATACCGTGGAGATACGGTTGTTCTTACCGTATTGACATCCAGGAGTGCTTGGATTAGCGGGATTGCGAAGGGCTCGCATCGAAGGTATACTTCTTCTTCTAGATAAAGTAGGATAATCGAAACGACTTATATGTTTTGCATGGATCTATGAAGGGATCCGATTTATATTTTGTTTCCGTTGTGATTTGTGCGAAGTATTCGCCTACGATAATGTGAATTTCACAATCTGGATTTCCCTACAAGTATAGGGTCGGAAAGATAAGATCTATGACTAAAAGGAGACCAGAGGAGTGACCCGGGGTACAAGTCTGGTATATGACTCAGTAAGTGAGTCGGGGATTGACTCGGAGAGTCATGAAAAGTATGAGGTACCAGGTCTCCTAGTCAGAGTGGGTTTAAATATTAGATTGGCAAGGCAAAATGAGCAGTGGACACCTTGGTCCAAATTAAAGAGGATCTAGTTGAGATGGGGACAGAGTGAATGTCAGATTCAGTAGAGGAAGAGAGGGTGAAAAGTGAGGGTAGAATATTTCCCGAGGCAGTAGTTTACGAGAATTTGTTATATGACCCCATGGAATATTGGCAGGAATTTTCATTCCTTATCCTCCTAACATAATTGCTCTCCAGGGAGAAGGAGCCTTCCACGTGGACGGTGATCAGGGCAGTTCGTTACAACACAAGGAGCAAGGGAAGACGAGCAGGATAAAAGAGAAGGGAGGAGAGGAAAGAAGGGATCTTCTTCTTCTTTTTTCCGAAAAGGGAAAGAGACCACGATCACTTCTAGTTCCACAGCAAGAGGAGGGGACATCATCGAGGAGAAGGGAAACCTCACATCGGAGAAAAAGAAGATTAAGGAAAGGGGAAGATAATAGCAGGGAGGCAGGGGCAGTTCATACTCTCTATATATATATATTGTACACCGCTGAAGTTGTAAGGGGTTTCCTCCACCTCTGGAAATATTTCGAAGAAGGAGAAGTCTTTTAGTGAAAGTGTTTTGGCACTGCAGCTCGCTATAGAGCTCACCTCGTGGGGTAGGAATTAGATTTCCGAACCACATTAAACCTTGTGTCTCTATTTTTTGTGTTGGTTTTCTCATCATCTATTCATTTTTTATTACTGTTGTGGATATAGAGAACCCTAAGCCTCTTGGATGCTCTTTTGCGTTAAAAAGGAGGTGAGAAAATCTGTGTATCTGCATCAATTGGCACCGTCTGTAGAACATTCATTGAGCAAGACGTTGAGATGTTGTTAGAGGAAATACAATAGACAGCGACCTCTTCTGCAGAAGAGAGCCCCATCACACTACTACCAGCACAGTTATAGGCCATGGTGATGCCGCCATGGCTGATGCTCTGGCTAAGGAGAGGTAAAGGGTGGGGTATCTTCTTCCCCATTCTGGTGAGCCCTCTCCTTGATAACCGGTACTTGAAGTACCTCCCCCAGCCCGTCAAGTTACTCTATAACATACTGAAGCTTTTCAAGGTGAAGTACATGTGGGGAGGATGTATCAGCCTACTATGCCTGTGAAACAAACAAGGCGAGAAGTGTTAGTGTCTGCCCTTAGTGTCAATCATGAGATGATTGATTAGGGAGCATGTGTATCATATTTCATTAATAAAAGGCAAAGATTGTTTATTATATTTACTTTATGTATGTGCCAGCTAAAATAAATATAATAATATCCTTGAATAGTAGGATCCAATCTACAGTATATCAATTGGTAGATTTAATTATGAGAAGCGATAGAGAACACTATTCTTAATATTCCTAGTCAAGTATTAATAGACAAGGGTAATATTAATACATTGAGACTAGCATGTAGGTCAATGGATGACTTGATCTCACAAGTCATGGATATGTGATATCACATTGACACATGGGTATATATATTGGAGAATATATATACTAAATTAACACGCCATGAGATAGTGTCATGGATCATTATATGAGTGTCATATACTTTCTCATGTGACTGTTGGTATAAATAGTCCTTAGACCTAAAGTCACTACGGTTCCCTACATAAGGAGTTATGTACTTTGGTATCGTTTAACGTCACACCGTAACAGGGTGCACCATAACGGCAATCACTGGGTATGTAACGAATTATGCAGAGAGATGTGAATGATGTAGATGAGATCTATCCCTCCCATATGACGGGAGAGATATCTTTGGCCTCTTGATAGAGTAGGACTACGAAATACATGGCCATGCTCAAATGAGTTAATATGAGATATTGAGCTCATTTGTTTGAGTGAGTCTACTTGGGGATCAAGAAACATAAAGATCGATAAGGGGATGACATGGTCTATGCCTCATTGATCGATCTAAGATATCAGAAATAGAAGGACACCGTCATACATAATAATAGTCACGGAAAAGTTATCGAATCTCGACGATCTTGTAACTTGGGTAGCAATGAGGTATTCCTAGATGCCGCTCATTGCTTATGTATCTAAAATGGTTTTAGATACATTGTCAACTTTACAAGAGCTTATAGGGTCACACAAAAATAACATTCTGTTTTGGAGATGATTTCTTTTAGTTGGACTAAAAGACAATTTAGCATATGACCAAGACTTGAGTTAGACTCAAACTGGTTAAACTTGAGTTAGATTCAAGTTCAACCATGAAAGTTGATGCATCATCATGCATGATTAATTTGATTAATCATACATGGGAATACCAAGGGCCTTGGTATTCATGATGAAGGAGAATACCAAGGGTCTTGGTATTAAGAGTCTTCTTAATGGGAGTTAATGGGAATTGATGGCTAGTTGCTTAAAAATTTCTTTGAACGTGCAAAGCAAGGTGTGGCTAAGAGATTGGTGACTTCCAACATGCAAGCCAACAAAAGAAGAGAAGAGTTCTCTAATCCCTCTCCTTCCTCTCCTTCTTATTCCAAAGGGTTTTTGGCGTTTTGCTAGGGGTTGCTAGCACAACGTGACTCCAAAATGGATGAGTGTCAGTGTGGATACCTTAGAGATACGACTATCCTTACCATATTGAGATCCGACAACATTTGGAAAAGCGGGAGTGCGAAGGGCACGCACCGAAGGTATACTTCTCCTTCGAGATAATATCTAGAAAAGTAGGGTACGAAATGACTTATATAGTTTTGCATGGATCTCTAGTGGGATCCGGTTTATAGTTATTATTTCCACTGCGGTTGTGCGAAGTATTCACCTGCGATATTGTGAACATCAGATCCGAAATTATCCTAACAAGAAGATCAAGGAGAAAGTCAGTCCACTAGGGCTCCGAAAGTTTATGAGCCTAGTCTATTCACCGCCGATATTCTTTCTGAGCTACCACCTCCATATTTCAGAAATCCACAAGTAGAGAAGTATATTGGCACAACTGATCCAGAGGAACATCTATCGCAATTTACAAGAGCTACCTCTCTTCATTGCTACACAGATGCCCATAAGTTCCGAGCTTTTCGCACCACCTTAACAGGCTCCGTCCAGAGAAGGTTTAGTGCTCTACCTCCCGCTTTGCAGATCTCAAGGTAGTTTTCCGCTAAGAATTTGGTAGCTGCAATGCTTATAAACATGATGCTTCAATTTTACTGCATATCAAGCAAGAACCCTCAGAATATCTTAGAGGGTATCTTCATCGGTTCACCGCCACTGCTAGGAACATCCCTTCAATAGGGTAAAATATTCTGAGGGTGGTCATCCCTCATGGATTGAGGGAAGGACTCTTTCTCACCTCTTTACTAAGGAAACCGACTGCCAGTTATGAGAAATTGCTAAGCACCAAGGAATACATAAATGACGAAGAAGGGCTGAAAGTTAGGCGAGTTGAACAGATGCTTACAGCAGCCCCAGCTGAAAGAAGTTGTCCTGCAACCCCTCGAACACCTCCCCGAAGAGAATATGTTAGACCTTTCATACCAGAGGTGCCCAGGCCTAGATTATTGTTGTCAGGAACTTGTCCGACCCCTCCCTTACAGATCATGGCTGTCGACGCCATCCCTCCCCCGTGGATGTGGAAGGAGCGGGAAATAGAGGCGTATGATCAGTAGGGCATTCTTCAACACCCAACTGGATACCGTGGAGTTCCCCGGAATCCCCCTACCCCTTATTTTTGCCAGTACCATATGGAGTATGTACAAGTGGCAGCTATTTCAAGTTGCAAGAGAAGTTAGAGTGCATCCGAGCCACTTATCCACAACTACAACCTCAGACAAGAGGACCAGCAAGAAGGGGTCGCCGACCCAATATGGCTCGTCTAGGACCCTACAATGGAAGTCCTCAAGCTCCCTGATATGCGGTAATTGTATGTCGTGTGGTACCGTTTCAAATTAAATATCGAACCCCCTAACTACACTAATATAGCATAGCGGATGGCCCGGATCGTTTCCCAACGAGTGTAATCGAAAGAATAGTAAACGGATTTCTAATTATTGCTAATCCTACTAAATGGGGGTTATGAATTTACAAGACTAATCCTACTGAATGAAAGACAATGTAGGTAATTAAAGCATTAATCTAACTAACTAAGATGACAATGAAATTAAAGAAGATCTAAACTAAGCATGCAAAAGAAAGCATTCGAAAACATAAAGACAGTGCAGGAAATTGAACAAGTCAAAAGCAAACTAACATGTGTGTAAAGGAAAACATGAAATAAATCTAACTTACTATTAAACACGTCTAACTAATGAAATTAACACTAAAACAGATAAGCAATCAAACTAACAATTAATTAAGCTAAGCATCATAATTAAACTACAACTAAACTACCAAATGAAACTACTAATTACTCTAAGTCAAACTACGAAATAACTACAATGTAAACTACAAGACAACTACAAACTAACTACAAATTAGACTACAGTTAAACTACAAAATAACTACAAGTCAACTACTACAACAATTGTGGGGTTTTTTGATAAGTTCAAGTCGTGAATCCAAACATAACGTAAAGTAAACAAACAATGCAATAAAACAAGATAAATATCCAAATCAATGGATCAAAATCCAAATATAACCACCGATCACTCCATGACGATGACGACAATCCGAACAACTCCTCCGGTGGATGATATGGTTGGATCCTTGTAAGAAATCCTCCGACAAGTGTTGAAATGATAGATGAAGCGAGCCTTTTTCTCCGGTGGATGGTGCGAAACTGTCGAAGCCTGGTATAGTTGCCGGGATCCGAACCCGGGTCACCCGCGTGAAAGGCGGGAATACTCACCACTATACTACAATGACATCGGAACCTGACAGTCTATGGATGACTCTGTGAAGGTGGAGCAGCCCGTAGTTCCGCCGTCGGGGACCGAACCCGAGTCTCTCGGTTGTAACCGAGTATACTCACCACTATACAACAACGGAACTCCGAAACTGCATGGAAGGATGGAACTGGAGTAAAAGATGAAACTCTTCACCGACGATGAACTGAAGTGCTGCCGTCGGAAATTGGAGATGGAGATCATTGCCGTGAGTTGGAAACAGATTCTGCGGGATCCCGACAGTAGAAATCACCACAACCTTCCGAAATCTCATCCAGCTGTGGCTCTCAGCTCCGGCAGTTGGCGGAGGAAGCTATCGCCGATGAAATGCCCGGAATCTCCTCCTCTACGTGCTGCCGTCGAGCTGTCCAGAATCTCAGCATCGCCAATGAAATGCCCGGAATCTCCTCCTCTATCGCCGATAAAGTCCAAGTGAACTTTGGTCGTGAAAGTCCAAGTATGGATGATGGGCAATTGGGAAGTCCAAGTATGTGATATTGGCGACGTAAAGTCCAAGCTATAGTCTTGGCAGCATAAGTCCAATGTTTGGCGGTGTAAAATTCAACCGTTTATCTTGGCAGCATAAGTCCTAATGTACCTTGGAAAAGTAAATCCGATTAGAATGACAATAGATGATGGACGAAACTGAAAGCTAGCATATCGATGAACAATTCATGGATGACTTGCAGGGATCCGATCAGCGTGAGGCTGATGGAGGTGACTAGATGGTTTAGGTCTAGGCTAAGAGTGGTCTATTAAGTATGAGGGGATCATACTTGAGTTAAACCTCATGTTTGAGGTTTATCAGTTGACGGGGTTATGGATCAGTCGACTTGCCGAGTGTTGGACACTTGGCAGCCTATCAATTTGGATCAGTCGACTAGGATTATGACCAGTTGACTGGTCAAATAGTCAACTGAGCTTCGACTGCTCGGGTGAAGCACTAGCAGTCAACTGCCATTGTGGGAAATCGGCTGTTCTTGATCAGTCGACTATGAGGGTTTGGCAATCGACTACTTTAAGCGGACATGAGCACAGAAGCTCTCGTAGTCGACTATCGGACAACGATGAACTATCGTGGTAGCGAATCGTTACAGTATCCATTGGAGTTTTTTCTGCGTGGATTGAGCCGTTGTGAGACAACGACACTGTCAGCAGTCGACTGGTGCCTTTTAGAAGTCGACTGTTAGGCGTGAAATTAGCTCAATGCAAGTTATAAAAGCATCTTGAGATTACATCAATTTTTGGGACAATTTTAAAAGGGAAGTGTTGCTGTAGTCCAGACCTTCAAGAGCAATCCAAAGCATGCAACAAGCAAGAAATCAAAGGGTCTTTGTGTAAAATTTTATTTACTTGTATTTGCTTATTGCTTAGAATACTTGTTGTATTTCTTGTATTATTGTTGTAATCACTTTGTAAGAGGTTTCTCCTACTCCGGAGTATTTTTCGAGAATGAGGGTTTATTAGCGGTGGTGTGTATCACTAGAGCTCAGTCCATGGAATAGGAACTATAAGTTTCGAACCATGTTATATCTATGTTGTGCTTGTGTATTTTTGTTGTGCATTTGTATTTGTTGTATATTCCGCTACACACTAATATCATTGTAGATAAGCAATCGAACGAACACAATCGAATTCCAAGAGATGAAGCAAAAACATTATTCACCCCTTCTAGCACGCTAACGTTTCTAACACTTTATGCGTTTAATCAGTTTAGTCGATTTAAAATGAATTAGAATATTTTTAAAAAAATATTTTTTTCTCTTTTCTTTTCTGTGTTCATGTGTACAACAATTCATTGTCTTAAAAAGTGTAGACGAATTTTCTAATTAAAATAGCAATAAGACATTATAAAAATATCTTAAAAAAAAACGATCCAAACTATCAAAATCTCCTCAAAGCATCCCTCAAAAAGAGATTAACAAATTAATTTAAGTCATCATCAATTTAACTATAGCTTGAAGAGTTTGATTTCTCCTCTCATACCCATTTTATTTTGGATCTCAAATAATACAACGAAAACAACATAGGAGTTGTATTTATATACTCTAATGTTTGTGTTGTATGTATCTTGAAGACTCCAAAGATTCTTTAAGTTGCTCCATTTAATATCTTGTCATGCTAGAGTAGAAAGCGTTTGTTGATGCGTGCAATGCATGCACCAATTTTTTAGTCATGACAAAATGGTTGAATTTTTCATAATCTATCATTATATTTCAATGATTTTAATTTCGATAATTGCTTTGTTCGACAAGGCTTGAAAATTAGCAAGTGGTTCATCCTTAGTTCAATTGTGGCTGAATCATCACTTTTAACATAACTTCTTTTTGTTTTTCTTTGATTTTGTTTATGATTGATACTGCTGTTACCTAATTTAGGGATTAAAATAAAGAAGGGCATGCGTAAAACACTGACTGAACCGGTAGAATCCGACCCTAGGGGGTCGACCGAGCTGACAGGGCGAAGGTATTGTTAGTGTCAACCCTTAGTGTCAATGATGACATGATTGATTAGGAACCATATATATCATATTTCATTAATAACGGGCAAAGATTGATTATTATATTTATTTTATGCGTGTGTCAGCCAAATAAATATAATAATGCTCTTGAATAGTAGGTTCTAATCTACAGTATATCAATTGATAGAATTGATTATGAGAAACTGTAGATAACACTATACTTAAATATTACTAGTTAAGCATTGTATTAATAGACAAAGGGATATATTGATACATTGAGACTAACATGTAGGTCAATGGATGTCTTGATCTCACAAGTCATGGATATGTGATATCACATTGATACATGGATATATATATTGGAGAATATATATACTGAATTGACTGGCCATGGAAAGTGTCATGGATCATTATATGAGTGTCATATACTTTCTCATGTGACTATTGATATGAATAGTACTTAGACCTGAAGTCACTACGGTTCCCTACATAAGAAGTTATGTTCTTTGGTATCGTCTAACGTCACCCATAACAGGGTGCACTATAACGGTGATTACTGAGTATGTAACGAATTATGCAGAGGGATGTGAGTGATTTAGATGAGATCTATCCCTCCCATATGACGGGAGTGATATCTTTGGCCTCTTGATAGAGTATGACCACGAAATACATGGTCATGCTCAAATGAGTCAATATGAGATATTGAGCTCATTTGTTTGACTGAGTCTACTTGGGCATCAAGAAACATAAAGATCGATAAGGGGATGACATGGTCTGTCTCATTGAACGATCTAAGATATGTCACGGAAAGGTTGTCAGATCTCGACTTTCTTATAGCTTAGGTAGCAATGATGTATTTCTAGATGTCACTCATGGCTTATGTATCTAAAATAGTTTTAGATACATTGCCAACGCTATAAGAGCCTATTGGGTCACACACAAATGACATTCTGTTTTGGAGATGATTTCTTTTAGTTGACTAAAAGAACAACAGAGAAAATGGCCAAGACTTGAGTTAGACTCAAGCTGGTTGAACTTGAGTTAGACTCAAGTTAAACCATGGAAGATAATTCATCATGCAGAAAATTCAAGGGTCATCTATCACTTTGCATGTTTAATGTGATTAATCATGCAAGGGAATACCAAGAGTCTTGGTATTTATGATGAGGAGATGAGAGGTTTTATGCATTGATGAAAGAGAATACCAAGGGTCATGGTATTCATTAGGAGTAATGGGAGTTGATGGCTTGGTGGCTATTGAAATGCTTTCAACGTGAAAGCTTTTGGGTGCCTTTTGAGGGTTGGACATGTAAGCCAACAGGCAAGCCAAGGAATCTCTCTCCTTCCTCTCCTTCTTCTTCTAAGTGTTCTTGGAATTTTTGCTAGGGTTGCTAGTACAACGTGACTCCAAAACTGCTGAGTGTTAGTGTGGATACCGTGGAGATACGGTTTTTCTTACCATATTGACATCCAGGAGCGCTTGGATTAGCGGGATTGTGAAGGGCTCGCATCGAAGGTATACTTCTTCTTCTAGATAAAGTAGGATAATCGAAACGACTTATATGTTTTGCATGGATCTATGAAGGGATCCGATTTATATTTTGATTCCGTTGTGATTTGTGCGAAGTATTCGCCTATGATAATGTGAATTTCACAATCCGGATTTCCCTACAAGTATAGGGTCGGAAAGATAAGCTCTATGACTAAAAGGAGACCAGAGGAGCGAGCCGGGGTACAAGTCTGGTATATGACTCAGTAAGTGAGTCGGGGATTGACTCGGAGAGTCATGAAAAGTATGAGGTACTAGGTCTCTTAGTCAAAGTGAGTTTAAATATTAGATTGGCAAGGCAAAATGAGCAGTGGACACCTTGGTCCAAATTAATGAGGAGGATCTAGTTGAGATGGGGACAGAGTGTTAGGTTTCCGGCACCGCGGCGTGTGTGTGTTCGATCATGTTTCGTAAACATGAACACAGCGGAAGCAATAAAAATAATAGATACTCCTATTTATTACAACACACACAACACACGCATGCATATTACAACAAGTGTAGACATAGCCGTAAATTTAAATTTGCAATAAAAGGAAAATTTATCTACGTTATACCTTTCGTATGACGTGTAGCGGGAACGGCATCAACCGGAACGATCCTCGCTAGAATCGTCTCTATCCGTATCCACGCCGAGTTCCTCGGGATGACTTCGCTAAGCCACGAGCTTCGTCTTCGTATGGGTTACTAGCCTCGTGTTGAAGACGATGTGATCGAGAGATGATCACGATCCGAATCCAAATTCGGATCCAAAATGAGTCCTCAAAACTCGCTTCTCCGGAGAGGTATTCGTCAACCGATTGACGAATCCTTTGTCCTCCACCTCAGAAGATTACCGGAGATCGAATCCCCGGTAAGTTATCCGCTGTCGGAGCTCTAACCGTCGTCCAAACGACGCTCCGACGAGAGGAGAAGAAGCTGTCCAGAAAACTGGACAGCTTGGTGGAGGAGATAGGCGCCAGCCAACAAAGGAAGCCAAGTGCTCACCTTTTCACCGAAACCTAGGAAGATCACCGGAGGGTCGCCGGAGGATCACCGGCTGAAGCTTGGATGCTGGCAAGGACTTGACGCAGCAAGTTGGCAGCAGCCTTTTGGTTGGCGCCGAAAAACTCCAAGGGTGGAAGTGGGCGGCAACTCAAGAGGCTAGGGTTTTGGATTAGGTTAGGGCTTAACAATCCCTTAAGCCCTCTTTTATAGAGAACTAATTCTCTTAATGGTTAATGGATCATATCCATAAAGCCCGTTAACCCGCTCCATTAAGATAAGTTAAAATAAACCAAACCATGATGGTTTATTTTAAGTTAAAACGAACCGAACCAACTTTTGGTTCATTCGTTTAAAATAAACCAAACCCCTTTGGTTCATTCTCATCCATTGGATTAGAACCAAACCATTTTGGTTCATCCATTACGTCTTCATAAGACGCGCCCATCCACGCCCATTCGATCAAATAATTTCATGCTCGCTTATGTTCGTCCAATCAAACCTAGTTTCTCTCCGAGAATCCCATTCTCAAGCTCGTTTTAAATCCTTTGGATTACGCGCGTGTGACCAAATAGGTTCTCGGTTTATGTTGGCCGTCTATAATTAACCATTAATTATAGAACGATCATGAGTGACACCTAGTAGTAACATACGTGATCCCCGATTAGCAAGAAAGATCAGCGGTTGATCGAACTATTTACGAAACCCTTGATGGCTCGAATGAATCGTGCCCCATTCCCTTCACTCATCTTATACCCACTTGGTTGAGGACATGGTCTATTGTAGCCGATCCCACTAGGTGACTCGTCACACCTAGCCCAGTATCATTTCCTCGTCCTCACAGTTCTAGTTACTCACATGTATCGAAGAGTACCTTACTCTAAACATGTAATGCTTTGGCAAAGACTTTAGTAACAATCAGACGAGAGGCCATGGGTATACATCTCCTGCAAGGAGTGGTGAATCCTTTATAGGCTATTCAAACACCTTGATCACTTGACTTATACCCAATCATCCCGGGTCCACATCTCCTTAGAGATGTTTGCTTAAGATGTCAAAGCATAAGTCTCCATGATCAAGATGACTTGAATACCGCAAGTCAAAGGAACATCGCACTTAAGCCACAGTAAGAACTTCATTGACATATCTATATATGCGAGAACCATATGAAGTCTTACGGTGGTCACTCCAATGAACTAGTTACCATAACTAGCATCCACGATTAACTCGGACATCACTATGTCTCGGCCCGGTGAGAATCAGCTGCTTGGATACACCAAGGAGTATACCTCGTGCTAGTCTCGACAGAATTGATGGTATCCAAATCCATCAATTCATCGACTAGGGATAATTCCGATACATCACAATTACACATGTAGAGATACTCACTAGTTGTGATCCAATCACAAATTCTCTCATGTTGTGAATCGTATCGTGGACATTCAGTAAATGAGTTTAAGATCCAATCAAATACATAAAACATGTATACTCAAATAGTGAATCTTCATTTATCATATAAATGGTTCATACATAAGGCGATTGCCTTAGGACATCTCTCATATATTACTGACACAGAGTGAATGTCAGATTCAGTAGAGGAAGAGAGGGTGAAAAGTGAGGGTAGAATATTTCCTGAGGCAGTAGTTTACGAGAATTTGTTATATGACCCCATGGAATATTGGCAGGAATTTTCATTCCTTATCCTCCTAACATAATTTCTCTCCAGGGAGAAGGAGCCTTCCACGTGGACGGTGATCAGGGCAGTTCGTTACAACACAAGGAGCAAGGGAAGACGAGTAGGATAAAAGAGAAGGGAGGAGAGGAAAGAAGGGATCTTCTTCTTCTTTTTTCCGAAAAGGGAAAGAGACCACGATCACTTCTAGTTCCACAGCAAGAGGAGGGGACATCATGGAGGAGAAGGGAAACCTCACATCGGAGAAAAAGAAGATTAAGGAAAGGGGAAGAGAATAGCAGGGAGGCAGGGGCAGTTCATACTCTCTCTATATATATATTGTACATCGCTGAAGTTGTAAGGGGTTTCCTCCACCTCTGGAAATATTTCGAAGAAGGAGAAGTCTTATAGTGAAAGTGTTTTGGCACTACAGCTCGCTATAGAGCTCACCTCGTGGGGTAGGAATTAGATTTCCGAACCACATTAAACCTTGTGTCTCTATTTTTTGTGTTGGTTTTCTCATCATCTATTCATTTTTTATTACTGTTGTGGATATAGAGAACCCTAAGCCTCTTGGATGCTCTTTTGCATTAATCTGTATCAGTTGGCACCATCTGTAGAACTTTCATTGAGCAAGACATTGAGATGTTGTTAGAGGAAATACAATAGACAGCGGCCTCTTCTGCAGAAGAGAGCCCCATCACACTACTACCAGCACAGTTATAGGCCATGGTGATGCCGCCATGGCTGATGCTCTGGCTAAGGAGAGGAAAAGGGTGGGGTATCTTCTTCCCCATTATGGTGAGCCCTCTCCTTGAGAACCAGTACTTGAAGTACCTCCCCCAGCCCGTCAAGTTACTCTATAACATACTGAAGCTTTTCAAGGTGAAGTACATGTGGGGAGGATGTATCAGCCTACTATGCCTGTGACACAAACAAGGCGAGAAGTGTTAGTGTCAGCCCTTAGTGTCAATCATGAGATGATTGATTAGGGAGCATGTGTATCATATTTCATTAATAAAAGGCAAAGATTGTTTATTATATTTACTTTATGTATGTGCCAGCTAAAATAAATATAATAATATTCTTGAATAGTAGGATCTAATCTACAATATATCAATTGGTAGATTTGATTATGAGAAGCGGTAGAGAACACTATTCTTAATATTCCTAGTCAAGTATTAATAGACAAGGGTAATATTAATACATTGAGACTAGCATGTAGGTCAATGGATGACTTGATCTCACAAGTCATGGATATGTGATATCACATTGACACATGGGTATATATAATGGAGAATATATATACTAAATTAACACGCCATGAGATAGTGTCATGGATCATTATATGAGTGTCATATACTTTCTCATGTGACTGTTGGTATGAATAGTCCTTAGACCTGAAGTCACTACGGTTCCCTACATAAGAAGTTATGTACTTTGGTATCGTTTATCCTCACACCGTAACAGGGTGCACCATAACGGCAATCACTGGGTATGTAACGAATTATGCAGAGGGATATGAATGATGTAGATGGGATCTATCCCTCCCATATGACGGGAGTGATATCTTTGGCCTCTTGATAGAGTAGGACTACGAAATACATGGCCATGCTCAAATGAGTTAATATGAGATATTGAGCTCATTTGTTTGAGTGAGTCTACTTGGGGATCAAGAAACATAAAGATCGATAAGGGGATGACATGGTCCATGCCTCATTGATCGATCTAAGATATCAGAAATAGAAGGACACCGTCATACATAATAATAGTCACGGAAAAGTTATCGAATCTCGATGATCTTGTAACTTGGGTAGCAATGAGGTATTCCTAGATGCCGCTCATTGCTTATGTATCTAAAATGGTTTTAGATACATTGTCAACTTTACAAGAGCCTATAGGGTCACACAAAAATAACATTCTGTTTTGTAGATGATTTCTTTTAGTTGGACTAAAAGACAATTTAGCATATGACCAAGACTTGAGTTAGACTCAAACTGGTTAAACTTGAGTTAGATTCAAGTTCATCCATGAAAGTTGATGCATCATCATGCATGATTAATTTGATTAATCATACATGGGAATACCAAGGGCCTTGGTATTCATGATGAAGGAGAATACCAAGGGTCTTGGTATTAAGAGTCTTCTTAATGGGAGTTAATGGGAATTGATGGCTAGTTGCTTAAAAATTTCTTTGGACGTGCAAAGCAGGGTGTGGCTAAGAGATTGGTGACTTCCAACGTGCAAGCCAACAAAAGAAGAGAAGAGTTCTCTAATCCCTCTCCTTCCTCTCCTTCTTATTCCAAAGGGTTTTTGGCGTTTTGCTAGGGGTTGCTAGCACAACGTGACTCCAAAATGGATGAGTGTCAGTGTGGATACCTTAGAGATACGACTATCCTTACCATATTGAGATCCGACAACATTTGGAAAAGCGGGAGTGCGAAGGGCACGCACCGAAGGTATACTTCTCCTTCGAGATAATATCTAGAAAAGTAGGGTACGAAATGACTTATATAGTTTTGCATGGATCTCTAGTGGGATCCGGTTTATAGTTATTATTTCCACTGCGGTTGTGCGAAGTATTCGCCTGCGATATTGTGAACATCAGATCCGAAATTATCCTAACAAGAAGATCAAGGAGAAAGTCAGTCCACTAGGGCTCCGAAAGTTTATGAGCCTAGTCTATTCACCGCCGATATTCTTTCTGAGCTACCACCTCCATATTTCAGAAATCCACAAGTAGAGAAGTATATTGGCACAACTGATCCAGAGGAACATCTATCGCAATTTACAGGAGCTACCTCTCTTCATTGCTACACAGATGCCCATAAGTTCCGAGCTTTTCGCACCACCTTAACAGGCTCCGCCCAGAGATGGTTTGGTGCTCTACCTCCCGCTTTGCAGATCTCAAGGTAGTTTTCCGCTAAGAATTTGCTAGCTGCAAGGCTTTTAAACATGATGCTTCAATTTTACTGCATATCAAGCAAGAACCCTCAGAATATCTTAGAGGGTATCTTCATCGGTTCACGGCCACTGCTAGGAACATCCCTTTAATAGGGTAAAATATTCTGAGGGTGGTCATCCCTCATGGATTGAGGGAAGGACTCTTTCTCACCTCTTTACTAAGGAAACCGACTGCCAGTTATGAGAAATTGCTAAGCACCAAGGAATACATAAATGAAGAAGAAGGGATGAAAGTTAGGCGAGTTGAACAGATGCTTACAGCAGCCCCAGCTGAAAGAAGTTGTCCTGCAACCCCTCGAGCACCTCCCCGAAGAGAATATGTTAGACCTTTCATACCAGAGGTGCCCAGGCCTAGATTATTGTTGTCAGGAACTTGTCCGACCCCTCCCTTACAGATCATGGCTGCCGACGCCATCCCTCCCCCGCGGATGTGGAAGGAGCGGGAAATAGAGGCGTATGATCAGTAGGGCATTCTTCAACACCCAACTGGATACCGTTGAGTTCCCCGGAATCCCCCTACCCCTTATTTTTGCCAGTACCATATGGAGTATGTACAAGTGGCAGCTATTTCAAGTTGCAAGAGAAGTTAGAGTGCATCCAAGCCACTTATCCACAGCTACAACCTCAGACAAGAGGACCAGCAAGAAGGGGTCGCCGACCCAATATGGCTCGTCTAGGACCCTACAATGGAAGTCCTCAAGCTCCCTGATATGCAGTATTTGTATGTTGTGTGGTACCGTTTCAAATTAAATACCGAACCCCCTAACTACACTAATATAGCATAGCGGATGGCCCGGATCGTTTCCCAACGAGTGTAATCGACAGAATAGTAAACGGATTTCTAATTATTGCTAATCCTACTAAATGGGGGTTATGAATTTACAAGACTAATCCTACTGAATGAAAGACAATGCAGGTAATTAAAGCATTAATCTAACTAACTAAGATGACAATGAAATTAAAGAAGATCTAAACTAAGCATGCAAAAGAAAGCATTCGAAAACATAAAGACAGTGCAGGAAATTGAACAAGTCAAAAGCAAACTAACATGTGTGTAAAGGAAAACATGAAATAAATCTAACTTACTATTAAACACGTCTAACTAATGAAATTAACACTAAAACAGATAAGCAATCAAACTAACAATTAATTAAGCTAAGCATCATAATTAAACTACAACTAAACTACCAAATGAAACTACGAAATAACTACAATGTAAACTACAAGACAACTACAAACTAACTACAAATTAGACTACAGTTAAACTACAAACTAACTACAAGTCAACTACAACAACAATTGTGGGGTTTTTTGATAAGTTCAAGTCGTGAATCCAAACATAACGTAAAGTAAACAAACAATGCAATAAAACAAGATAAATATCCAAATCAATGGATCAAAATCCAAATATAACCACCGATCACTCCATGACGATGACGACAAACCGAACAACTCCTCCAGTGGATGATATGGTTGGATCTTTGTCGGAAATTTTCCGACAAGTGCTGAAATGATAGATGAAGCGAGCCTTTTTCTCCAGTGGATGGTGTGGAACTGTCGAAGCCTGGTGTAGTTGCCGGGATCCGAACCCGGGTCACCCGCGTGACAGGCGGGAATACTCACCACTATACTACAATGACACCGAAACCTGACAATCTATGGATGACTCTGTGAAGGTGGAGCAGCCCATAGTTCCGCCGTCGGGGACCGAACCCGAGTCTCTCGGTTGTAACCGAGTATACTCACCACTATACTACAACGGAACTCCAAAACTGCGTGGAAGGATGGAACTGGAGTAAAAGATGAAACTCTTCGCCGACGATGAACTGAAGTGCTGCCGTCGAAAATTGGAGATGGAATCATTGTCGTGAGTTGGAAACAGATTTTGCGGGATCCTGACAGTAGAAATCACGACAACCTTCCGAAATCTCGTCCAGCTGCGGCTCTCAGCTCCGGCAGTTGGCGGAGGAAGCTATCGCCGATGAAATGCCCGGAATCTCCTCCTCTACGTCGGTCAGTGTCCGAGAATCCCGACATCCCGATCTCGAGCTGGATGGAGGTCACCGCCAGAATGGATGGAAGGGCCGCCGGAAGGAGATCACGGACCTGCCGCTGCCGTGTGGAGGAGAAAGTGTCCGCCGCCGCTCACGTGGAGGAAGCTTTGCTCGCCGCCGTCGCTCGCGTGGAGGAAGCTTTGCTCGCCGCCGTCACTCGCGAGGAGGAAAAATGGTGCCAGCTCACCATATGTGGATGAAGAAGTTGTGGCTACCGGCATTAGAGGAGGTGATGGAGGATATAACCGCCGGCCTTGGCGGAGAAAGTGGATGGCCGGCGATGTCGCACGGATGAGGTGGAAGAAGGAACCTGGCGGCGTAGCGATTCGGTGATGATTCTGTGCGAGCGTGGAGAGGATGATTAAATGATTTTTCTGAGCCGTCCGATCTGAGATCCTTTAATCCAAGCCGTCCAATTAAGCTAGGGTTTGATGGATCCATTAATTGCTTAATTAAGCTGCTCCATCCAACGGCTGAAATCAGTCTGATTTGAAATGGACGGATCTGATCCATCTGAAGGAATAATCACGATCCAACGGTCCGAATGAACGGCCAAGACATGTAGATCTTAATGTACGAGCCTGATCACTCCAGATCTAGATGGATGTCTCAGAATCAATCTCTTTCCTTAGACGGTCCATAATGCTCAGATCTGAACTCTTGATTTAATTTGCCTTCGATATGAATGAAGGGCTCAGATTAAATGAGCTTGAATTGCCCATTATGATCCCAGATAAAGCCATATTTGATCTAACTTGAGTCTAGTCCAGTGGCTTATCTCGATCTTCTACAAATAAAGATAAAATTCACAAATAAGTCCAAAATATAGGAGAATTTATAAAAAGGTACAAAATGAATCCAAACTCATAAAACATGCAAATAATCAATAATAAATCATTAGAGAGGATAAAAACAGTGATATTAAGGACCACAATAATGTAATAAAATGGTAGTGATCAATTCCCCCACACTTATTCTTGCGCGTCCCGAGCAAGCAAAGAAAATGAAAAGTAAACTGAAGGTATATTTCCCTAGCAATTCCCAAGCATATATAGAAGATCGTGAAAGAAAGTTACCTAGGATTGTCAAATCTTAAAGACTCAATTATGGACTTAAATCTTACATCGGTTAACAAACATGGTGACATCAATCCATCCTGAATAGACTATAAATGACTAAGCCTCACAAGGTAAGTGGTGACTTCTCTCGCTCTCATAAGCAGATAATAGTGGAGTTCACTCAAGCTACTTATGGTTTATGCACTACCATATGCTTGCTTTTCTTCTACCTTCACCACTATATACACATAAGAATACACAATCACTGAAGGCTTATTAGGAATATAAGGGAGACATGAATGCAAGGGAAATGACAATATGTGTGAAAGGAAAGAAAGATAAGAAATGAAATAGCTAAAGAAATGCCAGAAGATATGGAAATACTGGAATGCTACATAGATGAGTACAAGAAAGTAATGCCCCAAAAATTTTCATCCAACCCAATAAACATGTAAACAACCCTTATCACATTCTTCAATACAAAATTACTAATGATATACAATAAATCTCTCAATAACTATAACAAGGGATGTCATTAACAAAAATACTATCACACATAAATAAAAATGAATGGCACCACATGTCAAAATTTTCACAATTTTTTTTTTGGGTCCCCAATTTATTATTTTTTTTTTACTTTTTTTTTCAGTTTTTTTTTCACTTTATTTTTTTTCTTTCAACATGTAGTGCACTTCTCTATGTTCCAACATCAAGCTCAGCTAAAAAGATAAAGACACAGCTTGTCCATGGTGATCAAGCACGACATGCATATGCTTACATTAAATTCTCCTGAGTTACTCTCTCCCCCACACATAAACTTCTGTCCGTCCCGGGCAAAGACTCATCATGAAACATCCAATATTTCACATCCAAAAATAGAAATGGGAAAAAATGACATGATGAAAATGCAGGAATAGAAAGATAATAGAATGAATAATGAACATGGCATGACATATGATAAGGAAATTATTTAAGTAGCATGTGGCAACAAAAGTAGTGAAGGGAAAATATGTGAGAATGCCTTCATAGTAATTATGCAATCCTATGGTTGTGTGGTCTTGAAAGAATCAAAGCAAGTTCTAGAGTTACAATAACCACAAGTGCACCACACACAAGCAATAAAAACAGGCACAATCCTCACTGGTAATGAAAAAAAATCATCTTAATCTATCAACATAGAATCCATCACCACGGAGTAACCATATGCAATCAAATAATCCATTCATAACAATAAATCCCCAAAACTCAACAATCAAATTTAACTAGCTTTCACGACTTCTAAAATGATATAAAGGAATGCATAGGAAATTTAATTGAAAGCATCGACAAAACAAAAACTCAACAAACGAAACATAACAACTAAAACAAAAACAAATAAAGTAAATGAAGTGAAAGAAATATATATACAATGAAAAGAAAGGTAGATGGGATAGAACAAACTCCCTTGAGGTCCTGCCAGTTGGAGGCGGTTCAGTAAGAATATCCAGACTAGGAGTGAGATGGATCGAATGGAGGTGAGTGCTCTCTTGATGTGATCAGGAGGTGAGATGGACCTGCCGCTGCCGTGTGGAGGAGAAAGTGCCCACTGCCGCTCGCGTGGAGGAAGCTTTGCTCGCCGCCGTCGCTCGCGTGGAGGAAGCTTTGCTCGCCGCCGTCGCTCACGTGGAGGAAGCTTTGCTCACTGCCGTCGCTCGCTAGGAGGAAAAATGGTGCCAGCTCACCGTATGTGGATGAAGAAGATGTGGCTGCCCGCGTTAGAGGAGGTGATGGAGGATATAACCACCGGCCTTGGCGGAGAAAGTGGATGGCCGGCGGTGTCGCACAGATGAGGTGGAGGAAGGAACCCGGCGGCATCGCGATTCGGTGATGATTCTGTGCGAGTGTGGAGAGGATGATTAAATGATTTTTCTGAGCCGTCCGATCTGAGCTCCTTTAATCCAATCCGTCCAATTAAGCTAGGGTTTGATGGATCCATTAATTGCTTAATTAAGTTGCTCCATCCAACGGCTGAAATCAGTTTGATTTGAAATGGACGGATCTGATCCATCTGAAGGAATAATCACGATCCAACGGTCCGGATGAACCGCCAAGACATGTAGATCTTAATGTACGGGCTTGATCTCTCCAGATCCAGATGGATGGCTCAGAATCAATCGCTTTCCTTGGACGGTCCATAATGCTTAGATCTGAACTCTTGATTTAATTTGCCTTCGATCTGAATGAAGGGCTCAGATTAAATGAACTTGAATTGCCCATTATGATCCCAGATAAAGTCATATATGATCTAACTTGAGTCTAATCCAGTGGCTTATCTCGATCTCCTACAAATAAAGATAAAATTCACAAATAAGTCCAAAATATAGGAGAATTTATAAAAAGGTCCAAAATAAATCCAAACTCATAAAACATGCAAATAATCAATAATAAATCATTAGAGAGGATAAAAACAGTGATATTAAGGACCACAATAATGCAATAAAATAGTAGTGATCACTCCCCTCCCGCCTGGCTAGCAAATACCTGCTTAGGAGGGTACTTCGCAAGGAGGGTCAACAGGTGAAGGCCCTTCAGCTGCCATGAATGACATCCGCCACGGGGAGTTATTCATGTTATTGCAGGAGGACCTACTGATGGGGACTCCAATAGGGCTTGAAAGTCATATGCCCGCCTCATGGAAAGCTTGGCCATTGGAACAGAGCAAGCCATCCAGAGTGCGCCACAAATATTTTTTGGACCTGAAGATCTGCGGGGCATCCTGCTACCTTATACTGATGCTCTGGTAATCCGAATTTCTCTAGCTAACTATGAGGTAGCTCGAGTCCTAGTTGACTCGGGAAGTTCAGTCAATATCCTTTTCCAAGAAGCATTCAGGAAGATGCAGCTGGGAAATGTGCAGCTGAAGGGCGTGGCTACTCCTCTATTTGGATTCGCGGGACACATGGTGCATCCCATGGGACAAATCTCCTTGCCTCTCAATCTGGGTGTGAAACCCAGCCAGAAAACTAATATTACTCCTTTTCTTATAGTGGATGCTCTATCCACTTATAATGATATTTTGGGTCATCTTTTTTTGTCCATTTTTCTGCGATGGCCTCCCCTTACCATCAAAAGGTGAAATTCCTAGTTGGACAACTGATCGCGGAAGCACGGGGGAGCAGAAAGTGGCTCGGAGTTGTTATGTGCAAATGGTAAGAGATGATAAGAAGAAGGCGAGGGTGGACGACCCTAAGGGGAAAGTTGTCATTACCTTTGATGTCTACGTGCTAGAAGAGTCCTCACCCAGAGCTGAAAAAATAGAAGAAGGTGAACCTGCGGAGATAGCTGTAGGGTCGATATGTGTTGGACGACTAGAGGAGGGTGAATAGCCCTCTTTCGTCGTACGGTGGAATACGATCGTTCTCGTTGCGTGCTCGTCTACAATTGTTGTTAGCACAGTGGAATAACAATAATAATGAAACTAACAACAATACACAATCACACAACACACGATATATGTTGTTCGGAACTGAATGGTTCCTACTCCACGGGCGAGCTCTCTGAGCTCTAGTTATGCGCACGACACTAACTAAACTCCTTCTCGACTACACGTCGGAGGTGAAGAAACCTTTCACAAGCTATTACAACAAGTAATACTACAAGAAATACAAAGACACAAGAAATACAAGTAAAGAACAGTTTACAACTCTTTTCTTTGAACCCTTTTTTGTTGCTTGCTTTGGATGACGCTTGAAGGACTGGAATGCAGTAGCAATTCTCCTCCAATCGCTTCCTTAAAGTCTTGGCAAAATCCCCCATCTTGAGCTCCATTTATAACCTGCATCCGTTCAATTTACGTATTGCTCTATCGTTGATCGCGGCCGTGATGCGGCGCCAGTATGTCTCCTGCGGCGGATCCGCGTTAGTTAAGTTCCAGCGGATCACACATCGGTCGTGATGGCACCCATCGGTCATTGGTACCCATCGATCGAAATCTTTATCGAGCTCGGCTCCGTGCCGTCATCACGATCGTCGGCCATGTTGTCAGCGATTGCCCTCCATGGCGGTCGGCCCGATCGATCGAACTCTGTTGATCGAACCTTGAGTCAAACCCATCGACCTAGCGGTCGGCCTATGCCAGTCGACTAATGTCGGGTAAAACCTCAAACATCAAGCTTTTTAAGCATCCGACAACCAATCTTAGCCACTTGGCCAAGTCCACATCATCCCTCATGGAGTTACCCACCGAAACTCTCTTCCATTGGCCTACGTCCCTCGGATGCGCCAAGCGCATGGCTTCGTAATGCCATCCTTCGCGTCTCGTTCCCTCGAAGTATGCTTCCCTTGGTCTCTCTCCATTTTCTTTCCGTCCGGCGGTCCCTCGGATGCACCAAGCGCACGTCTTCGCAATGCCATCCTTCACCGACTCAAGGACCCCGAGCCTAGTGAACTTGTCAAGTCCTCAAGACTTCCCACATGCACTAAGCGCACAGCTTCGCAATGCATTTCTCACCAAGCACCAAGCGCACGACTTCGCAATGCATTGGATTTTCCCACACCAAGCTCCATGCTTGGATTTTCCATGCCAACTCCATGTTTGACTTTCCCACACCAAGCTCCATGCTTGGATTTTCCATGCCAACACCATGTTGGACTTTCCCATGACAATTCCATGTCATGAGTTTTGTCTATCATCAAAATACTATCAAAGTGCTGCTCAAGTCAAACTCGAGTAAACCTAGGCCAATTGCACCAACAATCTCCCCCTTTTTGATGATTGACAAAACTACCATCTCAAGTCTACCAATTCTCCTATATTGGCAATTCTCATATCCCAATGAGAATTCCAACGAACCCTAATTGGTAACTTGGTAACTTCTCTCCCTTTTTGACATTACATCAAAAAGGTCCTCTCCTAAGGGTATGAATGTCTCATATCCCAATGAGATCTTACAATCTCTCCCTTGGAGGAACATGTACATGCCTACAATCTTTCTAGTGATCCCATATCACTTAACGAGAGGCAACCTAATTTTCCTCCCATGAGGAAATACATATCCATCTTCCCATGATGGATACCTCCCCCTAGAGGCTTGCTCCCCCTTGACCATTGCACCAACAATGTCCTTGGAGAGTCCCTAAGCCAATAGGAACATTTGACCAATCAAAATTAAGGCAAAGTTTAACAATGAACTCTCATCCACCTTAAAATTGATACTCTCCCTAAACACTTCTCCTAATCCATGTCCAATGGATTTTCACCCTTTCTAATGCTCTCCCAAGCATGTCCTAGTGTTAGGAGTGGTTAGAGGACCAAAACACAGCTGAACATGGGCCTAACCATCAAGGTTTACCCGAAATCAACTCAGGTCGATCGACTTTTGGGCCAGTCGGTCATTGCCACTTGGCATCGATTATGGTCTTCATTCCAATTCTAATGAATTTTTGAAATTCGTAAGTAAATATATATAAGTTGATAAATCTTGAAATTTGGTATGTATATTACTTATCACAATCATTATGGGTGAAAAATATTAGAAAATTATTTTACCCACTAAATTAAGAGATTGATACAAAGTCCAAGAGTTAACAAAAGCTTCAATATTGAGCCCTCTTTGTATCATCCCATTCAATGGTGATAGCTATCAAAAGATAGACTTCACCAAGGTTTTTCAAAATGTTTTTGAAACCTTTAATTTCTTTTTCCTAAACATCTCACTTGTATCTAGATGTGTAAAACACATACAAGTCAAGTTTTTAGTGAGATGTGGGGTTTTGATCTTTAATGGTCTCATGTATATTTCTAGGCAATATTATTTGATTACCATCAAATCATGCCATAGTCCTTAAATCCATTTTTAATTATATGCATGATGATGATTATAGCATAAATATGATATAGATAAAAGCATATGCCAAAATCATGATGTCATGGCATGTGAATGACATTTTTAGCATACATGACATATAAAGAATAAGTCTAAACATGATCATGACATTTTTAGAGATAAAAATAAAAATGATATCATGACATGACAAGGCAAATAAATCATGGCAAGTGAAATATGCTAAGGTATAGAATACCTAAGTGTTGAATCCAAATTACCATTTCTAGGGTTAAGTCCATTTTTGCCTTAATGCCATTTATCCCCCTAGTGTGCCATAAACCCAAAATGGCACACCAATACCTCTAAGACCTAATTGTGCCAATTTAATAATTTTTCATCTTCTCAAATCATATTGCACACCCTAATGTGTCAACTCACAATATCTAGGTCAACTACCCATCCACTTAGGGTTGACACACCCTAACCTATCTAGCGTGAATCGATCACGCTCTTAGGAACCCAATACCTATTGGAGCTCCTTGGGTTAACAAGGTATTTCCTAGGGATAACTTCCCTAGATACCTTTCTAATGACCCTTTTATGCTTTGAAGCCTTAGTCAAATGGGTCTTTCCTAGGTCAACTCTAGGGGTAACTCCCCCTTTGACCTTCCTAGTCGCTTTCTTAGATTTTCTTAAGTCCTTAGCCACTAAGCAAACACCATGGCTAGTCTTAGGGATAACTTCCCTATTAGCCTTGGTTTTCTTAGACCTAGAAATTGTTCCATAATCAAATGGAACATTATGATAAGTCTTCTTGGGCTTAGGTTTGTGACCCAAACCTTCCTTGCCCTTAGACCGTTTTTGAACCTTAGGTCTTGACTTTTGGGCATTTGACCCTTGAATAGAATTTTCTATAATTTTAAGTGTCTTTTCCATTCTCTCAAGTCTTGACCTCAAGACTTAGTTTTCTAACTCCAATTTCCTCAATTTTAAATTTTCATTAGATTTTTGGGAAGGCCTCCTGTTCTTAGGCATGTGCCTAGATTTTTTGGGATTAATACCCAAATTTTTTTCTATTCTCCTAATGGACTCCTTTGGTAAAATGTTTCTAGAATTATGAGTCCTAGGTTTGTCCTTAGTTACATGAACATGCTTAGCACCTAAACAATAAACCTTATTATTTCTACTAGCATGCTTTTCATTAATAATGGCAAGAGAACTAAAGTAATTTTTAGCATGCTTTTTAACTTTAGAAATAGAAGGTTCATAATTTAAATTTACCTTAGGGTTAGATTTAGAAGCTCCCCCCTACATGAGATACACCCTCTTGCTGTTTCTCCCTCCCCCTAGGGCATAGGCTTCGGTAGTGCCCCTTTTGATTGCATTTAAAGCACACAATGTGCTCTTTGCTTCGAGTTTTGGGGACTCCAACATCCTTTGACATTGGGTTGACTTTTGGTGCCGGTGTTTTCTTCTTAGCCAATTTTGGGCATTTACTCTTGTAATGCCCTTTCTCCCTACACTCAAAGAATATTATGTGATTTTTATTTAAAATAACAACACTTGAGTTACCTAGGGAGGTGGAGGATTCTTCTTGATCACATCTTCCGGAGGTAGATGCTTCGTTTTGACTTTGCTCCGGAATAGAAACCCTTTCCTCCCCCTCAATGCTAGAGGTGGAGGTCTCCACCAAATCATTAACATCTTCAAATGTTGTGGGTGCTTCTTCCTTGTCATTCTCCTCTACTTGTGCCGGTTGGGAATTTTCTAGGAATTTTATTATCTTATTCCATAGCTCCCTTGCATCCCTATAGTCACCCAATCTAGACCAAATATGGTTAGGTAACAAATCACTAAGTAATTTTATTACCTCGAGAATTGTCTTGAAGTCCTTGATTTGGTCTTGGGTCCACCTTGACTTCTCAATTGGCTTGTTGTCTTTGTCCCTAGGCATCTCAAAACCATTTTCTACAATAATCATAAAATCAAAGTCGGTTTCGAGATATACCTCCATCCGTTTCTTCCACCAAGCAAAATCTCCATCGAATTTCGGTGGATGGATGTTGTAGTCGGCCATCTTATAGTGCTTGTGTCGGCGGTTAGTCCTCAACAAGCGCCTTGGCTCTGATACCACTTGTAGGGTCGATATGTGTTGGCCGGCTAGATGGGGGTGAATAGTCCTCTTTCGTCGTACGGTGGAATACAATCGTTCTCGTTGCATGCTCATCTACAATTGTCGTTAGCACAGCGGAATAACAATAATAATGAAACTAACAACAATACACAATCACACAACACATGATATACGTGGTTCGGAACCGAATGGTTCCTAATCCATGGGCAAGCTCTCCAAGCTCTAGTTATGCGCACGACACTAACTAAACTCCTTCTCGACTACACGTCGGAGGTGGAATAACCTCTCACAAGATATTACAACAAGTACTACTATAAGAAATAAAAAGACACAAGAAATACAAGTAAAGAACGCTTTACAACTCTTTGCTTCGAACCCTTTCTTGTTGCTTGCTTTGGATGGCTCTTGAAGGACTGGAATGCAGCAGCAATTCCCCTGCAATCGCTTCCTTAAAGTCTTGGCGAAATCCCCCATCTTGAGCTCCATTTATAACCTGCATCAAGCTGATTTCGTGCGCATCAGTCGACTAATCGTGCCCCTCAGTCAACTGGTCCTGTAGCCATTGTCTCACAACGGCCAGATCCACGTTGATTAAGTTTCAATGGATCACACATCAGTCAATTGATGACACCCATCAGTCAACTGGTACCCATCAGTCGAGTGATGGCGAGCTCGACTAGCTTCTGTGCCCGTGCACAGTGCAATCAGTCGACTGCTACCCATAAGCAATCGACTTATGTTGTCAATAGTCTATTGGTGCAATCGGCCCATGTCACGATTGACCAGGACTCGAGCTTGGCTCGAGTGATGTTTTGATGTTTCGATAAAAACATATGACAATGTAATTGTCATGGGAAATTCCATGTCTTAAGTACTTGGCACAAGGAAAGTCCAAGCATGGGTCTTTGCATGGAAAGTCCAACATAGGTTGGCAAGGGAAAGTCCAAGCTTGAGTCATGGCATTTGAAGTCCAAGGGGTTTGGTATTGGCGGTGTAAAGTCCAAGCGGGAGTCTTGGCGGTGTAAGTCCAATGTGCCTTGGCGGTGTAGACACCGTTAGCATGACATAGCCGATGGAAGCACCTGAAGACTAGCGTGATGGATGAACAAGTCATGGATGACTTGGAGGGATCCGAGAGGCGTAAGGCTGATGGAGGTGGCTAGAAGGCTTAGGTCTAGACTAAGGGTGGTCTAGCAAGTATGGGGGCACCATACTTGAGTTAAAACCTCATATTTGAGGTGTGTCAGTCGACTGGTGCCATGTGGCAGTCGACCGACATAGTCAACTAGGGTTTGACTGTGGGAATTGCCCTAACAGTCGACTGCCATTGATGGGCAGTCGACTGATTTGATGAGCAGTCGACTGATCTTGTGATCAGTCGATTGATTCTCATATTTTGGGGCACAGAATGGAGTCTCACTCGACCGCTAGGACGAGCAGTCGAGTGATGGCTCATCAATCGACTGATGCTCATGATCAGTCGACTGATGTCCTAGCCGTTGGATTTTTTCAGCATGGATTACACCGTTGTCTCATAGCAACAGTGTGATCAGTCGACTGATGGTCCCGAGCAGTCGACTGATCGACTTTTTCCAGCACAGGTTGAAGCTATATAAGGAGCTCATGATGGAGAAAAAGATAACGATTTTTTTGGGCAAAATTGAAGGGGAAAGTTGGTGTTTTCCTGTCCTTCAAAGCTATTTCAAGGCAATCAAAGATCAAGCAATCAAAAGCTCTTGTAAAGTGTTTTTCTTTACTTGCATTTCATATAAATTATTGTAATTGCTTGTTTTAGTTTCTTACTGTTGTAAGATTACTTGTAAGGGGTTTCTCCACCTCCGACTTGTGTCGAGAAGGAGTGTTTATTATAGTGGTGTGTGATTGGCATCGCTAGGGTTCGTACGAAGGACTAGGAACTGTTCGGTTCCGAACCACATTAAATGATTGTGTTTGTGTGTTGTTAATTGTTTCGTTATTCCTTTCATTACTATTCCGCTGCGTACTAACGAAATTATAGAGACGAACACGCGATCAAATTCTATCTACGAACGAACTCTACGCTATTCACCCCCCCCCCTAGCAGCTTCAAATATCCTACAATTGGTATCATAGCCCGGGGCTCTTTTACGGATTAACCGCCGGGAGCTAAAAGGCTAGAGAGAAGATGGAATTCCAAAACAAGATCGGATGGGACATCAACACTCACCACCATATGATCAAGAAGACTTTTCGGCGTGGAGAACAAGAATGGAGACATTCTTTATGATGGATATAGAGGATGGTTCATCCTCGTAGAAGGTTTTGAAGCCCCTCAGGATAGGAAGGGACAAGTCCTCAAGTTGAAGAAATGGACCCAAGAGCAATGACAAAAATTCAAAACCAAAGCTAAGGTAACAAAACTTTTAGAAGATTTGATACCTAATGATGTTTTGTCTAGGCTAGGTGAATATCTTGATGCCAAGGAGCTATGGGATAAATTAACCAAGTTCAATGAGAAGCCCCACTTGCCACAAGTAGAAGAAGACAAGGAAGAGGATGAAGAGAGTTCATCTTCCTCACGAGCAAGTGAGGAATCGAAAGTTGAAGAGGAGTCAACTTCCGGATCAGTGGAAGAAGAAGAAGTAGAAGACACCTCCACCTCTAGGATTGAGGGGGAGGAAAGAATATTCACTCCTGAGCAACAAGAGAAAGATTCGACATCTAGTAAAGATGAAGAAGCTCCAATTCCGGTCTCAATTAACCTAGGTAACTCAAACACTCTAATTTCAAATAAAATCCATATATTGTGTTTTGAGTGTAGGGAGTATGGGCACTACAAGAGAAAGTGCTCAAAGAAGGTTAAGAAGACTCCATCGGCGCCTAAAAGTCAACAAAAGTCAAAATATGTCGGTTCCCCATCACCTAAAGACAAGGAGCACATCATTTGCTTCAGATGTCGGCAACCGGGGCATTACCGAAATCAATGTCCTAGGGGGAGCAAAAAGACTCAAAATGGAGCTTCACAAGTAGGGAGAGCCTCTAAGGCAAACCCTAAGGTATATTTTCATAATGCTCATTCTTTAAATTCTAAGCAAAAGCATTTTAGAATTAATTTAAATAACATTTCTATTACTCATGAATCAAAGCATGCTAGGAATGATAACTCTAGATCTATTTCAAAGAAGGAGAAATTTGGGACTAATGTCCCTAGAAATGTCATTCCTAAGAAAACAATTATGAAAATCGAAAACCATTTAGGTATCAATCCAAATAAGGGTAGATATATGTTTAAGGTGAATGGTAATGCCCAAAAACCTAATAAAAAATCATTTGGGCAATTAGAATTAGAGAACCAAGCCTTAAGGTCAAGGCTTGAAAAACTAGAAAAGACCCTAAATAAGATACAAAATCAATTTCAAGGGTCTAATGGTCAAAGTCAAGGGTCAAGATCTCAAAGTCAACATCTAGGACCCAAAAGACAAAAGTCAACCAAGGGCAATCAAGGTTTGTGTCACAAACCTAAGCTTAAGGTGGCTTACCATAGTGTTCCATTTGATTATGGAACACAAACTAGGTCTAGGAAGACCAAGGTTGCAAGGGGAGTTACCTCTAGAGTCAACCTAGGTAAGACCGCCATGACTAAGGCTAATAAGCCTAGGAGGGTCATTAGGAAGGTATCTAGGGATGTTATCCCTAAGGAATACCTAATTAATTCAATGAGCTCAAATAGATTTTGGGTTCCAAAGAGCATGATTGATTCACGTTAAATGAGTTAGAATGTGCCAACCATGATTGGATGGGTAGTTAACTCAACCATGGTAAAGGTGGCACTTTAGGTTATTTTCAAGGTTATAGTTACCTTGGAAATAAATTTGAGTTTTAATTCTAAAAGATCTTAGGATGTGCCAATATATTTTTTGAAATCATGAAAATCAATAAAATTGGCACAATCTAGATTTAAAGGTCGTTGTGTGTCACTTTGATCTTTGGCACACTTTAGGAATCAATGTATCAAGAGAAGTGTGTTTAAGGTATAGAAGTTACATCAAGAGTGATACTCAAGTGCCACACACCTTGATGTCTTGTACTTACCATGCTTCATGTGTTTCACCATGTGTTTGCATGGAAGGAATGTCTAGAGTGGATTGCATCTCACAAAACAAGTCTTTTACCTTGATTGTGTATTTCAACACTTAGAAAGGGTGAGATGTTAGGATTTTGAAACCTTTGAATGTTAATGTTTGCTAAAATGAAATAAAATATCAAAATACATTAACGAATACATGAATATAAGCATAACATCAATATGTTCGATATACAAGATTAAACATGAGAAAATAGAATAAGTTAGATAAAGAAATCAAGATTTTTTGAATTTCAGAATTGGATATCAGATATCAGTCGACTGATCACACTGTAGCACGATATCGTGAGTCAAGCAGTCGAGTGCTGCTTCTAGGACTCGACTGTTTGCACATCAATCGACTGATTGGATACATCAGTCGACTGATGGTACTGTTCATTGAGGTTGAGGGTCATCAGTTAAGTGCTCACGAGGCCGAGTGGTGATCGCACTCACGATCGATGCCATCAGAAGACGACACGTAAGACTCAGTTGATTGCTGAGTCGGAGCAGTCGACTACCGGCTCGGTAAGCTCGCTAATAAATCGCGATCAGTCGACTGATGCTGCACATCAGTCAACTGGCGTCGCGATTTTATAACACCGAACCGCTAGGGTTCGGCGTCTTCACGCGTCTACTTCCCATTTTCCTTCTCCTCTCCGTTCGTCACTCCTTTCTCTGACGAGATTTTCCGACTGCTCTAGCCACCTAGGTCCTAGGTTTGATAGCCTAACTCTTCCTCTCGCGTTTTCACTCATCTCACAACCCTAGTTCATTCTTTTTCAGCGGTTGTTTCTTCTTTTCCGATTAGGGTTCTGGCGTCCAGTCCTCCGGCAAACTTTCTGGCGGCCCCTTCAGCAATATCCGAATATTCCCTCATCACCCCTTCAAATGGCACCGAAGTAAAATTTTCTTACTCAAAAACCCTAATTTTTCCTTTTCATTGTAATCTTTTATAATCTAATAATGTATTGGTGCCCTTGCATTTCATATTGTTGCATTACATTCATATAGGAGATCTCGTAGAAATGATCCACCCGAGGGTGAATCACGATTGTACCAACCTATGTTGGTTAGGTACATCGATAGGGACTTCTTTGCACGTTACTGTAGTGATGCCATGGACATATTTGCATATTATCATCTCATGAAAATTGTCTTATGCACACATGCCATTAATGATGATCTCCTTAAGGAGTTTTATCAGAACCTAAAGAAGGTAGACGATGGCCCTACCTACACTACTCGCGTTGCAAAACGTGATTTAGAGTTCACTCCTGCGATATTGCAAGAGTTTCTTGAGTGTAAGCCATCGGATGACACCTTCATTTTCTACCCTACCTTTGATGCCCCGTTACCCGAGCCTTTTGACCATATTTCTTTGGACTCCATGCATGAGCATGTTTTTGGTCATC
Organism: Wurfbainia villosa; assembly: GCA_025175895.1. Lineage (NCBI taxonomy): Eukaryota > Viridiplantae > Streptophyta > Magnoliopsida > Zingiberales > Zingiberaceae > Wurfbainia > Wurfbainia villosa. The sequence continues at coordinate 35,572,455 of CM045995.1, forward strand.
CTCGTCCACCACCCCAGAATTTATTTCCTATTACTGAGTTATCTTCACCTGACAATGTACTCTACAAGGTCATTGTTGGGTGTTTACTACCGATAGTGACTCGGGGTCTGGCCAAGATTTGGCCTCCCCATCTCTTTCTATTGTACACCATGCGTAATAGGTTAGACATAAACATTGCATTAAATATGTTTCATTGCATTGTGCATTTCATTTCCCCTGTACAAGGGAAAGTGCATATGCCTTATGGGCACATTATCACAGCATGGTTAGAGTCAGTAGGCATCAACATTCACAGGGGATCACTGAGGTCGCTATCTGAGGTGTACGACTGCATATCAGTTCGTAACTTCTCGTTAGCGAAGCTGCGGATGGGGCGTGGGAAGATGGAGTTGGCACCTCGACCACCGCCCAGGGCATGTGGAGAGCCGCCTCTGGTACCTAGAGAGGTGGAAGAGGACTATGAGGATGCAGACGCCGCTGATGAGGAGGATCAGATGCCAGTAGATGCATCAGCGGCGGGTCCATCAGATCGTCTTGCCCTGCTGGAGTCCAGATTCCAGGACTATCAGCAGATAGTCGACTCTAGGCTGTCAGAGCTCTTAGTAGGGCAAGCCTCCATGGGCGCACGTGTTGGTCGGATGGAGGAGAGATACATGCAGGTCTACGAGTCGAGCCGCGCATCGAGCGCTCGATATGTATGAGATTATGCGGGCCTGGACTTTGAGCCAGCAGCCTCCTCCACCTCCACCTCCTACAGACGACTAGATCTAGAAGATGTTAGGATTTTCTTTTGTTTCTCAGTTTTTGTAATGAGATTGAGCATATCAAATCTCTAGTTTTGAATGTAAAAAACTGAAATCTTTAAAATTGAATGAAATTTCTGTTTGTGAAAATCATGTGTGTTTGAGTGTGTATTTGTATGAATGTATTGGTTTATGAAAATTGCTATATCATGACATGAAATTTCATCCTATCATATAGCATGTCATGCCATTGGTTATGATTATTTTAGATGTCATATTTGTTTATATTACATGTCATGACATCATGATTATTGGTCATGCATTATTATTGTTATGATTTGTGCCATGATCATTCATGCATTTTATTGTGATTAAAATTGATTTAAGGAAAAGTGGCATGACTTGAAGTCCTATTTCTAAGGGAATCAAGTAGGGTTGCCTAGAAAATGCATGAGGCCATAATAATCCTAACTCCACATCTCACATTATATTGACATGTATGTGTATTTATACACCCTAGATACATGTGAGATGCTAGGATAATAAGTTAGGTTCAAGGTGCATAGATAGTACATCAAGATGAACTAAAACTTATTTCAATCATCACCAAGAATCATAAGGAAAGCTAATATACAAGTTATGTATATTTAGCCAATAAACCATGGTTCAAAATAGGTCTTCAAAAACATTTTATAATCAATTTAGAAAACCTTGGTGAAGTCTATCTTTTGATAGCCATCATCATTGTAGAAGTTGATACAAAGTAGATCAAAAACTTTAAAGTTTTAAAAGTTTTTGAACTTTGTACCAATCTCCTATTTCAATGGTAAAAATATTTTTCCAAAATTTTTCACCGATTGTATGCGTGATAAGTAATATACGTATCAAATTTCGTGATATTTCGATATACATATAATTATTTATGATTTTCTAAAATTCATTTCTGATAATTGAATATCAAGATTTTCAGTTATCAGTCGACTGCCCGGGATGGCAGTCGACTGATATCTGAATCACTCGACAGATTGTCTGATTTTGGGAAAACAAGGTTGTTTAACCCGATTTCAACTGCAGTTAAGGTCCCTAACCATTCATAACCCTAGGATATGCTTTGGGAAGCATGATTAAGGGTGAAAATTCATTGGATATGGATTAGGAGAGGTGTTTAGGGTTTGTATCAATTTTAAGGTGTTGGGAAGTTCAATGTTGAATTTCTAACCTTCATTTTGATGGCTTAGAGTTCCTACTGGCTTAGGGACTTCCCAAGGACATTGTTGGTGCAATGGTCAAGGGGGAGCAAGCCTTTAGGGGGAGGTATCCATCTTAGGATGATGGATGTGTTTTTCTCCTTGAAGAGGAGAAGTTATTGGGAGAGTATCATCAATTGGGAAAATTGATGAGCTCTTGATACCCAATTTGGAAATTGGGAGAGTGAATAGGATTGCCTCTCTTGAGTGATATGAGACTTATCACTAGGAAGATGATAAGCATCCTAGGTATTTTTAAACCAAGGGGGAGATTGTAAGATCTCATTGGGACGTGAGACTTTACCCTCCTTGGAGAGATAACCTATTTTGATGTATGTCAAAAAGGGGGAGAATGTTTGGGAAATTATTTGGGATTACCAATTTGGAATAATTGGTAAGAGACTTGAGTTAGTGGTCTAACTCAAATGGTTTGTTTGGTTTTTGTCAAACATCAAAAAGGGAGAGATTGTTGGTGCAATCGGCCCAGGTCACGATTGACCAGGACTCGAGCTTGGCTCGAGTGATGTTTTGATGTTTCGACAAAAACATATGACAATGTAATTGTCATGGGAAAGTCCAAGTCTTGAGTACTTGGCACAAGGAAAGTCCAAGCATGGGTCTTGGCATGGAAAGTCCAACATAGGCTGGCAAGGGAAAGTCCAAGCTTGAGTCTTGGCATTTAAAGTCCAAGGGGTTTGGTGTTGGCGGCGTAAATTCCAAGCTGGAGTCTTGGCGGCGTAAGTCCAATGTGCCTTGGCGGTGTAGACACCGTTAGCATGACATAGCCGATGGAAGCATCTGAAGGCTAGCGCGATGGATGAACAAGTCATGGATGCCTTGGAGGGATCCGAGAGGCGTAAGGCTGATGGAGGTGGCTAGAAGGCTTAGCTCTAGACTAAGGGTGGTCTAGCAAGTATGGGGGCACCATACTTGAGCTAAAACCTCATATTTGAGGTGTGCCAGTCGACTGGTGTCGTGTGGCAGTCGACTGGCATAGTCAACTAGGGTTTGACTGCGGAAATTGCCCTAACAGTCGATTGCCATTGATGGGCAGTCGACTGATCTTGTGATCAGTCGACTGATGCTCGGATTTTGGGGCACAGAATGGAGTCTCACCGACCCGGGATGAGCAATGAGTGATGGCTCATCGACGATCGATGCTCCTAGCCGCTGGATTTTTCCAATATGGATTACACCGCTGTCTCACAAAGAACAGTGATCAATAACGATGTCCCGAGCAAATGATCGATCGACTTTTTCCAGTACAGGTTGAAGCTATATAAGGAGCTCGTGATGGAGGAAAAGATAGCAATTTTCTTGGGCGAAATTGAAGGGGAAAGATGGTGCTTTCCAGTCCTTTAAAGCTAGTTCAAGACAATCAAAGATCAAGCAATCAAAAGCTCTTGTAAAGTGTTTTTCTTTACTTGCATTTCATATAAATTGTTGTAATTGCCTGTTTTAGTTTCTTACTATTGTAAGATTACTTGTAAGGGGTTTCTCCACCTCCGACTTGTGTCGAGAAGGAGTGTTTATTATAGTGGTGTGTGATTGGCATCGCTAGGGTTCGTACGAACCCGATCCGTGGACTAGGAACCGTTCGGTTCTAAACCATGTTAAATGATTGTGTTTGAGTGTTGTTAATTGTTTCGTTATTGCTTTCATTACTATTCCGCTGCGTACTAACAAAATTGTAGAGACGAACACGCGATCGAATTCCATCTATGAACGAACTCTACGCTATTCACCCCCCCCTCTAACGGCTTCAAATATCCTACAAAGTCTACTGCCCTCCCATGGCAGTCGACAGATCAGCCAGACTCTGTTCAGTCGAACACTGGTCGAACCATACGACCTAGAACAGTCGACTGGCACCTATTCTAGTCGACTGATGTCGAGTCAAACCTCAAACATCAAGCTGTTTGAGCATCCGACAACCAGTCTTACCCACTTGGCCAAGTCCACATCATCCCTCATGGAGTTCCCCACCGAAGCTCTCTTCCCTCGGCCTACGTCCCTCGGATGCACCAAGCGCACGACTTCGCAACGCCATCCTTCGTGTCTCATGCCCTCGAAGAATTCTTCCCTTTGGTCTCTCTCCATTTTCTCCCCGTCCGGTAGTCCCTCGGATGCACCAAGCGCACGGCTTCGCAATGCCATCCTTCACCGACTCAAGGACCCCGAGCCTAGTGAACTTGCCAAGTCCTCAATACTTCCCACATGCACCTAGCGCACGGCTTTGCAATGCATTTTTCACCAAGCACCAAGCGCACGGCTTCGCAATGCTTTGGATTTTCCCACACCAAGCTCCATGCTTGGATTTTCCATGCCAACTCCATGTTGGACTTTCCCACACCATGCTTGGATTTTCCATGCCAACACCATATTGGACTTTCCCATGACAATCCCATGTTATGAGTTTTGTCTATCATTAAAATACTATCAAAGTACTGCTCGAGTCAAACTCGAGTCAACCTGGGCCGATTGCACCAATAATAGCTCTTGGAAAGGTCACTCCGGGTGGCCCAACAATTGGAGACGAAGGAAGAACTTGTGAACTAGCTGCACCGGAATGATGATATCTTCGGCAGGGATGTGCATGACCTCACGTGGATAGATCCTAAAGTATCTGAGGGCCATCTTAACATCACTCGAGGATTCCAGCCCGTCTAGCAAAAAAGGCAACATTTCGGGCCCGAGAAGGATAAAGTCATTGCTGAAGAAGTAGATAAATTACAACAAGTTGGTCATGTTAAAGAAATTCAATTCCCTGAGTGGGTTTCTAATGTAGTTTTGGTCCCAAAGCCCTCTGGCCAGTGGAGGATGTGTATCGACTTTCGTGATTTGAATAAAGCGTGCCCTAAAGACTGCAAATCCTGTTGGTGCAGTAGGCACCTAAGTCGAACCTGAGTTTTGATTATAGCAAACGATACAAAGTTAAGCTCATGTTGTTATCTCACGAGCTGAATCGAGTGTGCAAAAAATTGCTATAGCTGGAGCTGAAGGCTAGCGACACCCGGAGGAAGCCGCGGTGGTCGGGCGACACTCAAGTGAGTTCGGAGGGAGCCGAAGGAATTGAGTGGAAGGCTAGAAGCAAAAGCAACACGTAAGTATCGAGGTAAGCTCGTGTGTGCGAGTGTAAGTAAGGTCGTATCCTCGTTACGGGGAAAGACTTAAGCGTAGATCCGACCAAAGACATCTTATAGATGGTCTAGGTCGAGATCGGATGGTCGACGACCATCGAAATTATGTTTTTGTTGAGCTAATTTTGACCTGCAGTAAGCATCAGTCGACTGCTAGCTTGGAGGACTCGACCGCCACAATCGGGCCGATCGCTGTCGCGACTGACCGATGTCGCCATCACGATCGATGATGGCCATCAGTCGACTGATGGTCAAAGGATCAGCCTCGAGGAGTCAAGGTTTATCACCAAATTTCAAAGGGAGTGGTGCTCAATTGTGATTGGCTAGGGTTCCTCTCGAAAAGGGGCTCAAAGGCTATAAAAGGAGGGCCAAACTTAGGGTTTTAAAAACAATTCTAAGTGCTCAAAAGCTTCCGCAATGCTGCGACTCTCCGACGACTCTACGACAACGAAGTGCTGCCAACAACCCTAGCTTAAGGTCTTTTTTTTTAGTTGTTGGTATAATCCTTGTTATTGTTTTCAATATTGCAACTCTTTTACTTGAGGTTTTTCTATCGTTGCATTTTACTTTAATAGAAGAGAGGGTTTGTCTCTCTATCATTTTGCTTCGAAAGTTTTTTTGTAATCGTCAAACTCCTACCTCCAACGAGGAGGAGTGTTTTATTGAATTGCCCTCCGTACACGGTCTAGGACCGTTAGGGCCTTGGAGTAGTAGCCGAAGGCTACGAACCAAGTAAAAAATAAACTTGTCTCTTTTTGTTTCATTTACATTTCCACTGCGTATATTTGTCTTGAAACGAATTCGAAAGAAAAAGGCTTTTCGCTATTCACCCCCCCCCTCTAGCGAACCGCATCGATCCAACAATTGATATCAGAGCCGGGGGTTGCTAAGATTTGGTGAAACCACCAATCTATCCATTTTTACAGATTTATTGTTCTTTTAATTTTGTTTATTTCTATTTATTTCGCTTTGTTAAGTTTTCTCCCGCACTACTAATCCAAGACGCGAGTCTTGGTACTTTTTTTTTGTGTTTTTGTCGTTGCTAGTTTCTTCGTCTTCGTCTTCTTCGGTCTTTTGTTCTAATGGCCCATCTGGAGGGTTTTAGCACCGTCTGACCTCCGTTTTACAACGGAAATGACTTCCGTTATTGGAAGGGTCGGATGGAATGCTTTCTCAAAACCCAAATCGAGATGTGGATCATAATCCAAACGGGTTTCACACTTCCGACTAATGAAGTGGGTGACTCCTTGGATTATGATCAATGGACCATTGCGACAAAACGACAAGTCGAAACCGACGCCAAGGCAACACAAATCCTCCAATGCGGCCTATCCAAGGAGGAGCTAAATTGCGTCGGCCCCTTCATAAGCGCAAAGGATCTTTGGACAAAACTAATCGAGTTACACGAAGGATCGGATCAAGCTAAGGTTTGCAAACGCGATTTGTTGTTCAATAAATTTTACACACTAAAAATGCATGAACACGAGTCCGCGACGCAACTCCACGCCCGTGTCCAAGACATAGTCAACAACCTACACGCAATCGGGCAAAAGGTCGAAAACCGTGACCTTATAAGATATGTTCTAAACTTTTTTCCGAGGACTACCTTGTGGGCATCCATGGTCGATGCTTACAAGGTCTCCAAGGACCTCTCTAAACTTAGATTAGATGAACTCTTTTCTGATTTTGAATTACATGAGCAGTCCAACTCAGAACCCGAGAGGGGTATAGCCTTGTTTGCAGGTTCAAAGAAGAAGAAAATCGCAAGCAAGCCACCACCAACCGAGTCCGAAGAAGAAGTTGACCTGGAATTGACTGCCGAGCTAATGAACCTAGCTCGAAGGATAGCCAAGGGACGAAAGCGAACCACAACTCGACCCAACCAAGGTAAGCCTAAAAGTTCTAATATTAGGTGTTATGAGTGTAATAGGTTTGGACATATCAAGTCCGAGTGCCCCAAGCTCAACCACAAAGCACCTAAGCACAAGAAGGCCCTCAACGCGACATGGGAAGAAGCGTCATCCGAAGAAGACGAAGACCATGTCTTCATGGCGAAATCAATTGAGTCAGACACGGAGACCGAACCTGAACTTGAGTCAGAACCTGAGGATGACTTGGACTACGAAGCTACCTTCAAGTCGATCCACGGATACGCATCCGGTTCAAAAGATACACTTAAAGTAAGTCGAACTTTATTTAATACTTTACAAAATATGGTTAGGTTTTTGTCTAGGAAATTAGTTAAATCCGAGTCCAAGGTCGAGACCCTGGTTGAGGAGGTCAAACTCCTCAAACACAAGGTCTCCCTAACCTCTTCGACTAGTCGAGTTCAAGAGAAGGACTCAAATCGGGTTGAAAAACTCGAATTTGAGAACTCACTCTTGAAAAGTCAAGTCGAAGATCTTAGGAACACGTTGGAAAGGTTCACTTCGGGATCCAAAGGACTTGACCTCCTACTTGGATCTCAAAGGGCCGTGTACAATAAGGTTGGAGTAGGGTTTAACTCAAACACGACTAATTGGTCGTATATGTCGATTGTAAGTCGACATAGGAAACATGTCCAAGCATAGGTCCCTAAGAACCTTTTGATTTCAACTCTAGGATCCAACCCGTACTGGATTCCCAATGACCAAATCCACTATGTGGATAGACCGAACCGATTCAACCGTCTAGGGGGAGCCAGTACAAAACATGTTTGTGCTTTAACTTAGAAATTGCATGCTTTAACTTAGAAATTGCATGTTTTAACTTAGAAAGTTTATGCTTTAACTTAGAAATTGCATGCTTTAACTTAGAAAGTTTGTGCTTTAAAACTTGTGAACTCACTTAGAACATGAACATAACCAACTAAAATTCTTCGAAAAGATTGAGCCTCGGGGAGCCTCTTTTCAAAAATAACCAGTTAGACTAGGAAATAATCTTAGGTGAGTCAAGTCATCATTTTCTTGAAAATGGTTTTGTCTAAGGAAGTGGTCGATGATCCGATAAAAGAAGGCCCCTGTGCCTCGCCACGATCTAGAAGCCATGATTTTGAAAAGGTAAACTTGACAAGCCTAGGGTCAAATCCAAATCTAACATAAAATTACTTGAACCTAAATGCACTTAATCAACTTAATTGGAAGTCATCTCACAAAAACCACATAAGTATAACATGCTTGATCATATAGACACAGGTGAGATGACCTAGGTTTAACAACTTACAACCATTTTTTTTTAAAAAAAAAAAAATCTAACATCCAATCCAACCACCTTGTGTGTAGGATCAATGGATGTTGGACAGCGGTTGCTCCCGACACATGACCGGGGATCAAATCAAATTCACAAAGCTTCGATTCAAACGACAAGGATCGGTAGCCTTTGGGAATAACGGCAAGCTCAAAATCATCGGATCAGGTGATATCGAGCTTAACTCGAATTTTGTTATTAAAAATGTATTACTTGTAGAGAATTTTGAATATAACCTGCTTAGCGTAAGCCAATTATGTGACAATAACTATAAGGTCGTATTTTTAGAAAATGAATGTGTAATTAAAACAAATAAAACAGCTAAAAAATACTCAAAGGAACTAGGACAAATAACATTTAAACAATTAACTTAATCAAATCCTCAGCCAAATGTCTTATGACACAGGAAGAGGAATCATGGTTGTGGCACCGACGACTCGGTCACTCGCACCCAAGACTCGTCCACAAGATGAGTCAGAGTGGCTTAGTCAGAGGCTTACCCAACCTCAACAACTTGGTTAATAAAATCTGTAATGCTTGTCAACAAGGAAAACAACCTAGGACACAACACAAGTTAACTAACCAAGAACGAACCTCAAGTGTACTTGAGCTCCTGCATATGGATCTATTCGATTCACATGGAGCCAAGCCACTCAATAGAAGTCAATATTGCTTAGTCATAATTGACGACTACTCCAGGTTTACCTGGGTTAGGTTCATCAAACATAAAAATGATACCCTAGATCAATTAATCAATCTATTCAAATTAATCGAGAATAAAAAAAAACCTTAAGGTTAAAAGACTTCGAAGCGATCATGGTGGTGAATTCGAAAATCAAAGGTTCACCGACTTCTGTAACCTAAACGGATACCACCATGAATTCTCTTGCCCTAGGACCCCTCAATAAAATGGCCTAGTGGAGCAGAAAAACCGAACTCTACAAGAAGCCGCTAGGACCATGTTGAATGAATACGACCTACCTGATAGGTTTTGGGCAGAAGCCGTTAGCACGGCTTGCTATGTCCAGAATAGGATCCTTATGGTAAAGAGGCACCTTAAGACCTCGTACGAGATTTATCACAATAAAGTACCCAACATCAAGTACTTTAGGGTATTTGGATGTAAAGTACATATCTTAAACACTAAGAACCACCTAGGGAAATTCGAATCCAAAACCTCCACCGGAATCTTCTTAGGATACTCAACCACGAGTAGGGCCTATAGGGTATATAACCATGATACCCTTAAAGTCGAAGAGACTATTAATGTAGTGTTCGATGAAGTACCCGAACCTACAAAACCCTTAATGACCCCAAGTGTTGAGCCCATCGATACCAAACTCGCCTCCGACTCACGAGATCGAGTCTAATCCACATCAACCAACTTCTCTTGTCGACCAAGTGACAAGTGATCCGAGTCAAACTAGTGTTCAACCAAGTCACCCCATTGATCAAGCATTAGGTGACACAAACCCAACCCAATCTAGGATTCAAACTAACCACCCTATCGATCAAGTGATAGGAGATCCTAATCTAGGAGTTCGAACTAGAGCATCCTATAGGAACCTTAGTCAAATTTCCTTAATTTCAAAGATAGAACCCAAATCAATTGAACAAGCTCTTCTTGATCCCGATTGGATTATTGCAATGCAAGAAGAGCTAGCTCAATTTACTAGGAATGAAGTGTGGGAATTAGTACCACCACCTAAAGACAAAACGATAATTGGAACAAAGTGGGTGTTTCGAAATAAGCTTGATGATAAAGGTGAAGTAGTTAGAAACAAGGCTAGGTTAGTCGCCAAAGGGTTTAGTCAAGTCGAAGGCTTAGATTACGACGAAACCTATGCCCCAGTAGCTAGACTCGAATCCATTCGAATGTTGCTAGCTTATGCCGCACATCGAGGATTTAAGCTGTTTCAAATGGATGTTAAGTCGGCATTCCTAAATGGATACATTAAAGAAGAAGTTTATGTTAGCCAACCCCCCGGATTCGAAAATCTAGATAAACTCGACCATGTTCTAAAACTTAAGAAAGCTCTCTATGGACTTAAACAAGCTCCTCGAGCTTGGTACGAGAGACTTTCAATCCATCTTAAGTCAAAAGGGTTTAACCAAGGCTTAGTTGACCCAACTCTCTTCGTAAAAACCTTAGGTAAAGAAATATTCATAGCTCAAATTTACGTAGACGATATAATTTTTGGAACCTCTAACTCAGCCTTACTAAACGAGTTCGTTTTACTCATGGAAAGTGAGTTCGAAATGAACTTGGTACGCGAGTTAAGTTTCTTTTTAGGTCTACAAATTAAACAAACTAAGGATGGTATATACCTATATCAACAGAAATACACTAAGGAGTTAATTAAAAGATTTGGAATGCAAGACGCTAAGATAATAAACACCCCAATGGCGATTAATGTTAACATAGGAGAAGACCCAGAAAGTAAGTCCATTGACTTAAAGTACTATAGGAGCGCGATAGGAAGTCTCCTATACTTAACTGCGAGTCGACTCGACATCCTATTCGCAGTAAGTATGTGCGCCAGGTTTCAAACTTGTGCTAAGGAGTCTCACCTAATCCTAGTTAAGCGTATCCTTAGATATCTTAAGGGTACACTTAACGTTGGTATTTGGTACCCTAGATCTACGGAGTTCGAACTAATCGGCTACTCCGATTCGGACTATGCCGGTAGTAAGCTCGATAGAAAGAGCACGAGTGGTTGTTGTCAACTTCTCGGCTCGAGTCTAGTAAGTTAGTGCAGTAGGAAGCAACACTGTGTCGCTTTATCTACCATCGAAGCTGAATACATCGCGATGGGTGAGTGTGTCACTCAACTTCTTTGGATGAAGCACACTCTCCGCAACTTTAAGTTAGACTTTACGAATACTAAACTTCACGTAGACAACATTAGTTCAATTAATCTTACTAAGAATCCGATATGTCACTCTAGGACCAAACATATAGAGGTCAAACACCATTTCATTCGAGAACATGTGACCAACGGAGCAATACAACTCGAATACGTCTAATCGAAGTCTAACTTAGCAGACCTATTTACTAAACCCCTACCCGAAGCCGAATTTAGTCTATTAAGACGAAAATTGGGCATGTGCGTAGTAGAATAGGAACTTGCAAATTATATTTTCTTACTACTATTTCTTAAATTTTCATTTTTATGGAACTAGCATAGGACATATCTTAGATATCATGCACCTATAGATTTAAGGAGCCAATACATCTCACAACACATAGGACTAATGTGTTTGTGTACTTAGCCATGTAGATGGGCGTGAGATGTTAGGACCTTACTCCTGGTTCCAGATGTAGATCTAGTGCATCGTCATGAACCATGGAGTATAATCATACACACTAACCGACTCTGACCAGGACTGGTTGATCTTTCATATCAATCAAGCCAAATATGAGTCGAACATTTTATAGATGAGCTTATTTTCAGTATATTTTTTTTAAAAATAAAAAATGGGGAACGTGCTTGGACTTTAAATTTAACACTTATTTTGTTTTCCACACACCCCTTACTCTTTTCGATATACGGCAAAAGGGGGAGAAAAAGGCCAAAGTTAAGGGGTCAAATTTTTTTTTATATACGGCACTTGAAATTTTTTATTTTAAATACTATGGCCAATATTAAGTAATTTCGGCTACTTAATTCTTTTTTAGTAGCAAACGTCAAGGGGGAGAGTTAAAACTCTTTCTCAAGTACTCACCCTCGGTCAAGGGGGAGGATTCCTCAAGGGGGAGCACTTGAAAAAGAGTTTTTATACTCCTATTCATTCATGCTCTTAACACTCCTGCTCATTCATGTATATCTTTTCTTAATGCACTTAACTTTGTATGTGGGTTTGCCATAAATCAAAAAGGGGGAGATTGTTGGTGCAGTAGGCACCTAAGTCGAACCTGAGTTTTGATTATAGCAAACGATACAAAGTTAAGCTCATGTTGTTATCTCACGAGCTGAATCGAGTGTGCAGAAAATTGCTATAGCTGGAGCTGAAGGCTAGTGACACCCGGAGGAAGCCGCGGTGGTCGGGCGACACTCAAGTGACTTCGGAGGGAGCCGAAGGAATTGAGTGGAAGGCCGGAAGCAAAAGCAACACGTAAGTATCGAGGTAATCTCGTGTGTGCTAGTGTAAGTAAGGTCGTATCCTCATTACGGGGAAAGACTTAAGTGTAGATCCGACCAAAGACATCTTATAGATGGTCTAGGTCGAGATCGGATGGTCGACGACCATCGAAATTATGTTTTTGTTGAGCTAATTTTGACCTGCAGCAAGCATCAGTCGATTGCCAGCTTGGAGGACTCGACTATCGTCAATCGACCGATCAGAGTCAAGACGACCGATGTCGCCATCACGATCGATGATGGCCATCAGTCGACTGATGGTCAAAGGATCAGCCTCGAGGAGTCAAGGTTTATCACCAAATTTCAAGGGAAGTGGTGCTCAATTGTGATTGGCTAGGGTTCCTCTCGAAAAGGGGCTCAAAGGCTATAAAAGGAGGGCCAAACCTAGGGTTTTAAAAACAATTCTAAGTGCTCAAAAGCTTCTGCAACGCTGCGACTCTCCGACGACTCTACGACAACGAAGTGTTGCCAACAACCCTAGCTTAAGGTCTTTCTTTTTAGTTGTTGGTATAATCCTTGTTATTGTTTTCAATATTGCAACTCTTTTACTCGAGGTTTTTCTATCATTGCATTTTACTTTAATAGAAGTGAGGGTTTGTCTCTCTATCATTTTGCTTCGAAAGTTTTTTTGTAATCGTCAAACTCCTACCTCCAACGAGGAGGAGTGTTTTAGTGAATTGCCCTCCGTACACGGTCTAGGACTGTTAGGGCCTTGGAGTAGTAGCCGAAGGCTACGAACCAAGTAAAAAATAAACTTGTCTCTTTTTGTTTCATTTACATTTCCACTTCGTATATTTGTCTTGAAACGAATTCGAAAGAAAAAGGCTTTTCGCTATTCACCCCCCCCTCTAGCGAACCGCATCGATCCAACAAATCCTTGCCTTGTATTGATCAGTTAGTTGACTCTACTGTGGGGTATGAAGTTGTATCTCTCATGGATGCCTACCAAGGATATCATTAAATTCCACTAGCTAAGGATGATCAGAAGCGTGTCAATTTTGTGACAATAGGAGAATTGTATGCTTACATAGTGATGCCTTTTGGCCTAAAGAACGCGGGAGCTACTTATCAACGACTCATGGACAAAATTTTTGCAGAACAAAAAGACAAGAATGTGGAAGTATTTGTTGATGACATTCTCGTCAAATCAAAAATTACTCAGGATTTATTTATGGATTTGGAAGAGATGTTCGCTACCCTAAGGTGGTACAACATGAAGTTAAATCCCAAGAAGTGTCTGTTTGTTGGGAAATCTGGATCGTGACATTCACAATATCACAGGAGAAATACTTCACACAATCGCAGCGGAAACAAAAATTACAAATCGGATCCCTCCAGAGATCCATTCAAAACAAATAAATCATTTTCTTTAATCTAGATCTTATCTAAAAGAAGAAGTATACCTTCGATGCGAGCCTTTCGCAATCCCACTAATCCAAATGTAGTTGGATCTCAATACGGTAAGGGAAACCGTATCTCTAAGGTATCCACACGAACCATATCTTGGAGATGGAGATAACACCCTTGGTTGTGCTTGCCACCAAAACCAAGGCTCTCCACTCTTTTACTTGGCCAAGAAGAAGGGAGAAGAAGAATTAGGGATGCACACACAGCAAAAGGATTCACAACCTTTCCACTCACATTCAAGAGAGCTTAAATCCCATTTCACATGCATTAAATTCCAATTCATGCATTAACCCCATTCATGCATGCAACGTTTGAGGATGAAACCCCACTTCATGGATTAATTCTTTTGCATGCAACGTTTAGGGAGGCTTCTCAAATTCAATTGCATGTGAAATCACATTTCATGCAATGTTAATGCAATAATCCAATTTGCATGCAACGTTTGGGAATATGTTTCATTTCATGCATTAATGCCTTTGCATGAACATTAAGCATTAAATCTCATTTCATGCATTAATCCATTTGCATGCAACAACTCCCATTTGCATGCATGATTAATCATCATTAATCATGCTTATCTTCTTCAATTGGTTTCACTTGAGTCTAACTCAAATTAAACCAATTTGAGTCCAACTCAAGTTAGGCCAAGGAATGTGTCTAACTCATTCTAGTCCATTCAATTAACTAATGATTCATTTAGTCAAACTAAGATGAACACTTCTCCAAAACATGTTCTTTGTGTGTGACCCTATAGGCTCTCATAGCATTGGTAATGTATCTAAAACCATTTTAGATACATAATCAATGAGCGGCATCTAGCAATACATCATTGCTACTCAAGCTACAAGAAAATCGAGATCCGACAACCTTTCCGTGACTATTATCATGTATGACGGTGTCCTTCTATCCTTGATATCTTAGATTGATCAATGAAGCATAGAACGTGTCATCCCCTTATCGATCTTTATTTTTCTTGATCCTCAAGTAGACTCACTCAAACAAATGAGCTTAATATCTCATATTTACTCATTTGAGCATAACCATGCATTTCGTGGTCATACTCTATCAAGAGGCCAAAGATATCACTCTCATCATATGGGAGGGATAAATCTCATCTACATCACTCACATCCCTCTGCATAATTCGTTACATACCCAACAATCGCCGTTATAGTGCACCCTATTACGGGTGATGTTAGACGATACCAAAGTACATAACTCCTTATGTAGGGAACCGTAGTGACTTCAGGTCTAAGGACTATTCATACCAATAGTCACATGAGAAAGTATATGACACTCATATAATGATCCATAACGCTTTCTCATGGCAGGTCAATTCAATACATATATTCTCCAATATATATACCCATGTGTTAATGTGATATCACATATCTATGACTTGTGAGATCAAGTCATCCATTGACCTACATGCTAGTATCAATGTATCAATATATCCCTTTGTCTACTAATACAATACATGAATAGGAATGTTTAAGTATAGTGTTCTTTACAGCTTCTCATAATCAATTCTACTAATTGATATACTATAGATTAGAACCTACTATTCAAGGGTATTATTATATTTATTTGGCTGGCACACGCATAAAGTAAATATAATAATCAATCATTGTCTGTTATTAATGAAATATGATACATATGTTCCCTAATCAATCATCTCATGATTGACACTAAGTGCTGACACTAACAATCTCCCACTAGCACTAGTGTCAATCACTGTAATCTCTAGACCCAGTGACCTAGTATGACCATCATACTTTCTCTATGCCAAAGCCTTGGTCAAGGGATCCGCAATGTTAGCATCATATCTACTCTGCATATCCACACATCTCCTCTATCGATGATCTCTCAAATGAGGTGATACCGCTGTAGTATATATTTGGAACGCTGGTGAGAATGAGGTTCCTTAGCCTGTGCTATAGCCCCATTATTGTCACAATAAAGCTCTATAGGGCTTGCGATGCTAGAAACTACACCAAGCTTAGAAACAAATTTCCTGATCCAAACAGCATCCTTTGCCGCATCAGAAGTAGCAATATACTCGGCCTCTATAGTAGAATCCATGATTGTGTCTTGCTTTGAGCTCTTCCAGCTCATAGCACCACCATTTAAACAAAAGACATACCCTGTCTGTGATCTATAATCGTCCTTGTCTGTTTGGAAGCTAGCATCGCTGTAACCCTTTACAGCGAGCTCCTCATTTCCTCCAAATATCAAGAAATATTCTTTAGTTCTTCCCAAGTACTTAAGAATATTCTTGACGGTTATCCAATGACTATCACCTGGATCTGACTAGTGCCTACTCGTCATGCTTAAAGCATATGAGATCTCTAGACGAGTGCATAGCATGGCGTACATAATAGACCCTATAGCAGATGCATAAGGGATCTGATCAATCTGTTCCCTTTCTTCCTTAGAGGAAGGGCATTAAGCTTTCGAAAGGCTCACACCATGTGACATTGACAGAAATCCCTTCTTGGATTCTGCATGGCAAAACATTTAAGCACCTTATCAATGTATGCACTCTGACTTAGGCCAAGCAATCTCTTAGATCTATCTCTATAGATCTTAATGCCTAAAATGTAGGTTGCTTCACCTAAGTCCTTCATTGAGAAACAATTCCCAATCCAAGTCTTCACAGACTGCAGCGTAGGGATATTGTTTTCAATGAGAAGTATGTCATCAATATATAAGATAAGAAAGATAACTATGCTCCCACTAACCCTCTTGTAGTCACAGGGTTCATCTTCATTCTTGATGAAACCAAATTGTTTGATTGCATCATCAAATCGAAGATTCCAGCATCTAGATGCTTGCTTTAAACCATAAATGAATCTTTGCAGCTTGCATACTTTGCCAGCATACTTTGGATCTACAAAACCCTCAGATTGTGTCATGTGTTGGTGCAATCGACCCAGGTCACGATTAACTAGACTTGAGTTTGAATCGAGTAGTGTTTTGATGTTTGACATTGATGTTTTACAAGTGTTTGGGAGATAGTTAATGCAATTGACCCAGGTCATATTTGATGTTGACGATGGTTTGACCATTTTCATGGGAAAAGTCCAAGTCTTGTGTACTTGGCATGAAAAGTCCAAGCTTGAGTCTTGCCATGGAAAGTCCAACATGGGTTGGCAAGGAAAGTACAAGCATAGGTCTTGGCAAGGAAAAGTCCAAGCATGGGTCTTGGCATGGAAAGTTCAATATGGGTTGGCAAGGAAAAGTCCAAGCTTGAGTCTTGGTAATTGAGAAGTCTAAGGGGAATATTGGCGGCATAAAGTCCAAGCGGAGTTTTGGCAGCATAAGTCCAATGGTTGGTAGCGTAAAATCCAAGCGGAGTCTTGGCAGCGTAAGCCCAATGTGCCTTGGCGGTGTAGACCACATTAACATGACAATAGCTGATTGAAGCACCTGAAGGCTAGCATATGGATGAACAAGTCATGGATGACTTGGAGGGATCTGATAGGCGCAAAGCTGACAGAGGTGGCTAGAAGGCTAGGGTTTAGGCTAAGGGTGGTCTAACAAGTATGGGGATACCATACTTGGGGTTAAAATCTCATGTATGAGGTTATCAGACGACTGATATTATTGTCAGTCGACTGGTATGAGTCAACGGGAGTTCGACAGCAGGAATTGGCATGATAGTCGATTGCCAGCATTGGTCAGTCGACTGCTGGACTGATAAGTCAATGACATTTACATTGAGCAGCAGATGCAAAGGCAGCGATGGGAGGAGTAGAGTGCCTACCAGTAGGTAGAGTTCCAGGGATTCCGAGAGCATTTCTAGTGGGCTGAGGAGTTCTACAATGAGGCCCGCATATACTTCTAGAAGGAGGTTGCTCGTCGCCAGGAAGAGGCCGCCTACCGTAGAGAGATACAGCAGCACATGCTTGTCTAGCAGGCGCAGTGGGCTAGGGAGGAGGAGCACCGAGCAGCCGCTGCATCTACCACCTCCCAGATCGACCACATGTACATGTGGCATCAGTGGCTCAGCAGTAGGTTCTCCCTGGATCCAGAGATGCCCAGGCTCCCAGATTTTTCACCTCGTCCACCATACTAGAGGTATATTTTCATTTAAGTTTGGGGGGAGACCCCAAAGTTTATTTTGTTTTGTTTCCTAGCAGTAGTTTCTTTTCTGGTATTTTCATTCATTTATTCATGCATGGGTTGTTGAACTTTTTCAATACTTAGTTTTTGTTATCTATAAAGCTGCCTTAGTAGTATTTATAAAAAAAGTTGCTTACATGAGTTGTTCCCATAGGTAGCTTAACTTCATTTATCTCATGGTATCTTATTTTATTTGCTTTAATGAATATTCTAGACTTACACTGGTTAGCTTTATTTCTTTACACTTACACATGTTGAACATTCTGAAGGGGATAATCTAGTACATACCTAGTTATGATTCATCTCAGTAGTCTAGTACTTTGGAATCCATAGGTGACTCTAGGTTTAGCATTTTAGTTACTGGAGATGCTCAGATTGTGTAAGCCCATTTGGAAAAATCAAAATCCCAGTGAGAAGAAAAAAAAAGAGAAGAGAGAAAGAGAAAAGGATGAAAAAGAAAACAAGAAAAAAAAAAGAAAAAAAAAGAGAGAGAAGAGAGATAGAATATTATGAGGGATAAAAAAATAGTTGTCGTGGGTGGAAATGGCTAGGTGCCCCTTTGAGACCGAGTTAGATTACTGGGAAAACAACTACCGATTTCTCTCAATACCGAGCACGCCTTTAAGACTTTATGCTAGATCTAGGGAACGACCCTCGCTTTGGGCAGGTAAGTGCCTAACAGCCGGAAACCTTAGGAAAGCTATGGGGTGACGACTTAGCTCACCATGGAACGGGCATCCCCTAAGAATGGTTCACTTAGCACGAGCACGAGGAGCTAAATTTGTGAATTTCTAGAACATATTTATTCTCCTTTGATTTGTAAATACTACTTGATAAATTTAGTTGTCATGCTAAGTATGGAACAATGTCTTTTAAATTTCATGATACTGAGGTTTGCTTGAGGACAAACAAAGATTTAAGTATAGGGGAAGTGATGTGAGCGAAACATATAGGGTTTTAGGAGTAGTTTTCGCTCACATCTCATTACATTTTATGTTAGTTTCATGCATATGTCACTCTCTTTTGCATGCACTTCCTATTTTCTGGTTCAGAGGTCTGCACTTTATACTTTTGTTTGCAGGATAGCATTTCGGGGGAAAAAGGCGCACTTTCGAAGCAAAAGAAGGACATTTTGCAGCTAGACGCAGAATGGGACACGGCTAGGGCGTGTGGATACACACGGCCGTGTACAATGGGCGAGATCAGCCACCACAGGGCCGCACACGGGCTGGCCATGTGTTTCCACATGACCGTGTGGTGGCCCACCAGATTTGCGTGACTAGGGTTTTTTCGGATTTTGCAGCGGTCCGAGGTGATGTCTATAAAAGGATGGCTCCGCTCAAACCCTAGGGGGGAGGCACGACGGTTAGGACGGCACGCCGAAGCCCTAAAAAGCTTCGGAACTCGCAACGGGGAGGAGGAACACCGTCGGAGGTCCACGCATTGCACTTCAATGCCGGAGATAAGACCAAAAAAGAATTGTAATCCTTTGTTCCTGCATTTTATTCCTTATGTATTCGAATATAAACATTCTTTGAGATTCTTCCTTCATATACATGGAGTAGTACTTTCGATTCTAGGATTAGGGAGTAGCTTGTGTGCACATTACAATGTTGGTTCATGTTAAATTATGTCTTTGAGTTTGATTTGACAATTGGTAGTTATTTTTACTATATCTATGTGTGTTTGATTTTTTATCTGCTGTGCTTAGGCGATACGAGGTGTGACAGCCCTCATATTTAAGATTTAGGGGATTTTATACAAGGAATCTAGGGGTAAACCTGATCTCCTATAATTGTGGGTAGAAGGGTGCAGTGGAATCGGAAACGGCTCATCGTAGGGATTGATTTGGCATCCTCGTACCGTCTATCCCATCCTTTTAGGCGGAGATAGCTCCCGGTAGATGCGGCGGCTCATCGGGAGAGTGTATGATGTCCCTTCCACAAAACCATAGATAAACATCTAGGCAACACCAATTGACAGCATTATTTTTTGATACACAAGCGAAACCGAAGTCCTAGATCACCTTTGAAGACCTCGGCACACTCCCTTCCTCCTCCGTGTGACACCGTATAGAGTAAAGTCCACCGATAGCCCTCACCAATCGAAACCTCTTAGAGTTACGTCCAAACAATTACAACCACTGAATATATTGATATTCGAATCCCAGTCCCTATGGGATTGATAATCTTTATTATTTGACGACATCCGTGCACTTGCGGGCATTGAGCGCGAGCGCGCACTTTGAGTCTTTGATGGTCTTCGTCGCGAGATTTGAGGTCGCATTCATGCGCATCAAGTTTTTGGCACCATTATCGGGGACTGATCGATTTGATATCGAATCGAGAAGTGGATAATTGGATCGGACTTAGGATAGATTTACTTTTCTTGTTTTATTTAATTTAATTTAATTTAATTTTATTTTATTTCAATTTTGTTTATTCAGTTGATCTTTCCTTATTTATAATTTCCTGCATATAATGATGCATGCTTTTACTCATGATTATGGTCAATTTGATGTTGTAAGTTTTGGTAATATTTATTGTGAACATTGTGGTGAAACATGACATACCATTAATGATTGTCCGGATATATTCATACCTGCACAATTTGAACAAGAAGATGTCATCTACAATTACAACCAGTGGCCACAAGATGATTTCTATTCATATAGTTATGACCCTGGGTACTTAAACCCTTAATATTGTTCGCCTAAATCCCGACTTGAGCAGATGATGGAAGATTTCATTCGAGCAGAACAAGCGGCGAATGATGAATTCTGACGACGACATTCGTAGACAGAGACTCAATATCGTTTCCAAAATGAGAATGAGAGCTATGAGTCACCATGCAAATTTTATCCAAAACCAAGCCCCCACTTAGAAGTCCCACTAGATAATTTTACTAGGGAATGCAAAGAGCATAGCCAACAATTTGCAGAGATGATGGAATGGGATCTAGCTAGAATAGAAACCAAACGACTAGAAGGAGGCTTTAATGACTGGATCACACCTAATAGGGTGGAGAGTCACTTTGAGCGAATGAATGAGGAGGGCATAGATGACATAGGAAGTGAAGAAGGACAATCAATTCAATCACCACTGGAAGAAGAACTTGAGGATATATAATTCATACTTTAATCGAGGAGAGCATTGCTTCAATCCAAATACCTCCTAACATCAAGGATCTAGAAGAGCCTACCATAACCCTCACCGAAGCTTTAGCTACTAATAACGAAGCCCATTTAGCGATTTGTAATGATAAAATTTCATTCGACATAATAGAATATGCTAACCAATATTTTGTTGAGGATGTTCATGATGAGTTATGTTATTTACAACATTTGGATAAAATAGAATATTATGATTAAACTCCTAATGATTACTTGAGGCTAAGCATGTTCAATCTTGAACCAAGGAAGGTAGCTAATAAATACATTGCCCCTCCACGAGCAAGATTTAAGAGATATGGTGATAAGGGGCCACAAGGGAGGAGGTGTATGGTGAGCAAATATCTTGCTCACCCACGAGCAAGATTCAAACACCTTAAATGAAACGTAGGAATAAGGTCGAGCTAAACGACCTTAAACAAAGCGCTTCTTGGGAGGCAACCCATGTTTAGTTTTAGATTTCCCCTTGATTGTATTGCATGCATTTGTTAGATTTTAGTTTTGATATCCATCTCATTTAGAGTTAGGACTAGAAAATAACTTTGCTAGGCAAAAATGAAATCCATATTAGCCTGCACGGCGAAGTGTATGAGAAAATTCGGACCGTGGTGCATAAATGGGTGAAAATTGGGGACACACGGCCTGGTCGTGTGTTTTCCCACGGCCGTGCCCGACCGAACTAAGGCACACATGGGCTGGTCGTGTGTTTTCACACGCCCGTGTCACACGAGGTTAAAAGGGGCGAGCCGTGTGTTTTCACCCCATTGCGCTGTGTGCTTCGAAAGCTCTTGCCCTAGCAGTGTGGTTTCGTCTTCCCCACCATCTAGAAGCACTTTTAACCTCTAAGGAAGCCAAAAGAAGCAAGGATGAGGAGGACCAAGCATGTAGCACCTCAATCCGATGCCTCGGAGTGACGAACAAGGAGAGCTGACGCCCCTCAAGCTCCGAAGGAGGGTAACACCCTACCCACTCTTCTTTTTCGCAACAATGAACATAGAGATAGATATAATATGCTTTCTACTCGTAAGCTCACTGCTACTAGGTACTTAGATGAAGATTTGTTAGAGTCTTTAGGGTTGTTGGGTGATATTCATGCCCTATTTGCAAAAATGGGGTGGGAAGAGATGATGCGAATAAGGCACCCAACCTACCCTAGGATAGTTCTAGAGTTTTTGAGTTCCTTAGAGGCGGAAATTTTAACGGTTAGAGAGAGCGAGGAGGGTAGGATAACTTTTAGGCTTTTTAACATTGAGCATGAGTGGACCCTTCACCAATGGAACTCATGCTTTGGCTTAACGAGTGGGGGAGAGAGAAGACTCCCTATTGGGTTTAACTCTCGGATAGTTTGGACTGAGTTGACGGGAGAGCACTCTTATGACCAATCTAGGGGCAAAGCGTCGTGCCTCCAAAACCCCATTTTACGATACCTCTGTAGGGAGTTGCTTCGGAGGCTCATTGGCTCCCATGTCCCCGGATTAAAATTTTCACTAATGAAAAAATTAATCCGGATGGGATGAGTTTCCTTAGCACAACAAATTCGTTGTCGTGCTAACAACTTGAGTGGTCGCTTGAACAAACTAGTTGTTCAAGCAACTCAACTCTTCTAGTTGGTTAGCCGCGGAAGAGACGACGGACGGATCGCCGGTTTTTGTGTTTGTCTTCGGGGTCCAAGATTATACAAAATATATACATATGCATAATTGTATAATCAACAATTAAAACAACATGCTCAGATATGAAAATAAAGTTGTACCACTTTATACCTTACGATCTTCTACCGTATGTCCTATCCTCCTCGTGGACGATGTGTGGGCGAAGATCCTCCACGAGTAGAAGCCTTCTAGATCATGTTCTTCTCTTCCTTGTCCGCTGCGAACAAAGAGAAGAACCAACAAAACCTTTCCTTTCTAGAACCGGCCACCAAGCAAAGGAGTTTGATGCAACCGCCGGCCAAGGAACGAGTGGATGAAGCACCGACCACCAATGGAAGGAGAACCGCCGGCCACCTTGGAGAGATTGGAGGAGTGAACGCCGGCCACCAATGGAAGGAGAACCACAGGCCAAGGAATAAGAGAGTGGCCTAGAGGATGGGCGTCGGCCAAGTCTTGATGGAGGAAGATGGGCGCCGACAACAATTTGATGGAAGAAGATTGTCGCCCAAGCCCTAGCTCCCAAACCCTAGCCGCCCACCTTTAGAAGAGACAAACCCTAACTCCAATTGAATTATCTTGCCACCCAAGCCTAAGCCCTCTATTTATAGAATTGGGCTTAAGCCTCCTTTAATCTCCACCGTCGGATCTAGGGATTTAATCTCCACCGTCGAATCTAGGGTTTTATCCCAACCGTCGGATCTAGGGTTTCATCCTAACCGTCGGATCTAGGATTTCATCCCAACCGTCGGATCTAGGGTTTCATCCCAACTATCGATTCTAGGATTTCATCCTAACCATCGGATCTAGGGATTTAATCCCAACCGTTGGTTCTAGGGTTTCATCCTAACCATCGGATCTAGGGATTTAATCCAAACCGTTGGTTCTAGGGTTTTGTTTTACATTCTTGGATCTAGACTTCACAAGGATTATATTAGGCTACGATAGGGACCATAAGGAGGAGTTGGATCTTGGCCACCCGATGGATCGGAACCACACTCACTTGATCCATCAATGATGTTCCATTCCACTAGAGGATCATCATTGAACTACCTCACCAACCCCCATAAATTAATATGGGCTCCATATATTATTTGTACATTCATCTCCCCGTGTTTAAGATATCGAATGTCCGTCAATTAATTGATTTACTGACCATCAAATAATTAACATCTAATTCCTCGAGTAGTACTACTCAACCATATCATCATGTTGACTAAGTCAACCAGCTGGGTTTACATGATGAACCTTATGAGCTCCTCAAGGGGACATCATCAACCTAATATATAGGACACGGTTTCCTCCTATAATCAACGACACACCATGTAAATAATATTATTTCCCAACTTACCGGGCATATTGATTTAATCCATCTAAATCTCACCCTCTGGTAAATCAAAGAAATAAATACTAAGTACATGTGCCCGTTATTATATCGGGATTAAGAGCATGTACAACATAATATCCGAGGTCCGATTCAATTATGTAGTCAGCAATTAATTGAATCACCTTTATGTCGGTCCTACTCAATACACCTAAGTGTACTAGTGTAACTCTATGTTCAAGACAAAACAATACCAAGCTACACTACAACCATGCCAATGGTTTGTCCAAAATCATCTTGGTCGTGAGCCTCTACTTATATTTTACAAGGGACTGATAACATGATCTTCTGTGCCACACCAAGCACCATGTTATCTACAATGTAAAATATTAGACAATATGCACACATATATAATAAATATATAAAGTGCAAACAATGATCATGTGATTCTTATTTCAAAATAAAATGTTCATACAAAAAGAGCTAGGCTTTCAGTATACATTCCAACAATCTCCCACTTATACTAAAAGACTATGCCGTCATTACACTGCCATACATCTGATCCCCATGTCCTCCACATGCTTAACAAACGCTTTCGCTGGAAGGGCCTTAGTGAATGGATCTGCCAGGTTATCCTCTGATGCAATCTTGGCGACAGTAACTTCTCCTCACTTTACGATCTCTCGTATAAGGTGGTACTTGCGCTCTATGTGTTTACTCGCCTTTTGGGCTCGTGGTTCCTTCGAGTTTGCAACTGCACCACTATTATCACAATAAATTGTGATAGTTCTGTGCAAACCAGGAATCACATCCAAGTCCATCAAGAAGTTCCTGAGCCATACAGCTTCCTTGGCTGCCTCAGAGGCTGCCACATACTCAGCTTCCATGGTGGAGTCCGCCACGCATTTCTGCTTGACACTCCTCCATACTATGGCTCCACCTGCCAAAGTAAACACAAACCCCGAGGTAGACTTACTCTTGTACCTATCTGATTGGAAATCCGAATCCGTGTAACCTACAGGGACTAATTGATCTGCTCGGTAAACCAGCATATAATCCCTAGTCCTTCTCAGGTACTTCAATATATGCTTTACCGTAGTCCAATGTCCCTGTCCAAGATTACTTTGATATCTGCTAACCATGCCCACGGCAAAGCAGATATCTGGTCTCGTACATAGCATAACATACATGAGGCTTCCTACTGCCGAAGCATAAGGAACCGCCTTCATGTCCTCTATCTCCTTTGATGTTTTGGGACACATCTCTTTAGATAAAGGAACTCCATGCCTAAAAGGTAGAAAACCTTTCTTAGAGTTCTACATGTTAAAACGAGCAAGGATAGTGTCAATGTATGAAGCTTGAGACAAGCACAACATCCCTTTCTTGCGATCACTTATAACTTTGATCCCAAGGATGTGTCCCACTTCTCCCAAGTCCTTCATATCAAACTGTTTGGACAACCATACCCTTACGTCTGATAACACTTTGATATTATTGCCAACTAACAAAATGTCATCTACGTATAGTACAAGAAACACCACTACGTTTCCGTCACATCTCTTGTATACACAAGGCTCATCCGGACTTTGAATAAATCCATATGACTGGATTACCTCATCAAAGCGGATGTTCCAAGATCTAGAAGCTTGCTTCAATCCATAAATGGACCGATTAAGCTTACATACAAGATGCTCTTTGCCTTTAGCAATGAATCCCTCTGGTTGTCGCATATAGATGTTCTCCTCAAGACTTCCGTTAAGGAAAGCTTTCTTGACATCCATCTGCCAAATCTCATAATCCATATGAGCAGCTATAGATAAGAGAATCCGGATAGACTTAAGCATAGCTACTGGCAAAAAGGTCTCCTCATAATCGATACCCTCTTTCTGAGTATACCCTTTCGCAACAAGCCTAGCTTTGAAGGTCTCAACCTTCCCGTCTACTCCTCTCTTTCTCTTGTAGATCCACTTGCATCCAATGGCTTTTACACCATCGGGTGGTTCTACTAGCTCTCAGACCTGATTAGAATCCATAGATTCTATCTCTGAATTCATCGCACTTTACCAAGATACCGCATCTCTATCTTGGAGTGCCTCATCATATTTCCAAGGATCCGGTTCATGTTCACCAGGGACTAAGTCCGAAGACTCTCCCAAAAACATGAATCTCTCAGGTTGTCTAACAACCCTACCACTACGATGAGGTGCCTCCTGTGTATGCTATGTGATACGCGGTGCAGTAACTTGTGGTGTCTCCTCTTGTACCGGTGGTACTCAAGTCGGGACTTCCTTCGTCAACTCCTCAAGAACAATCCTGCTCGTGGGCTTGTGGTTCATCACATAGTCCTCCTCTAGAAATCTGGCATTCGTACTCACGATCACCTTATGATCTCTAGGACTATAGAATAAACCACCCTTCATTCCCCTAGGGTAGCCAACAAACAAGCGTACTTCTGTACGAGATTCCAACTTACCAGCATCTCCCTTCAGCACATGTGCTGGACTACCCCAAATCCGAATATGTCTTAGACTAGGCTTTCGCCAAGTCCACAACTCTGTGGGAGTAGAGGGTACTGACTTAGATGGAACCAAGTTCAGAATGTGTGCTGCTATTTCCAGAGCAAACCCCCAAAACGAATCAGGTAACTCAGAATAACTCATCATCGATCTGACCATCTCCATAAGAGTCCTATTCCTTCGCTCCGCCACACCATTCTGCTGGGGTGTGCCAGGTGCGGACAATTGGGATTGAATCCCAGCCTCTGATAAGTAACTCCTAAACTCTCCCAAGAGGTACTCGCCACCACGATCAGATCGTAATGTCTTGATACTTTTACCTTGACGGTTCTCCACATCAGCCTTGAATTCTTTGAACCTGTCAAAGCATTCAGACTTGCGGCGCATCAAGTAAATGTATCCATATCTTGAATAATCGTCTATAAAAGAGACGAAATATTCAAAACAACCTCTTGCCTGGATAGACATAGGACCGCACAAATCAGAATGAACCAATTCTAACACATCTTTGGCTCTATACCCCTATGCCTTGAAAGGCCTCTTGGTCATTTTACCTTCCAAGCAAGATTCGCAGGTTGGGAGATCCTCCACCACTAATGAACCCAAAGGTCCATCAGTTATCAACCTTTGAATTCTGCTTAGGTTAATATAACCAAGCCTTAGATGCCAAAGATATGTCTGGTTCATTTGTGAAGGTTCTTTTCTCTTATTAGACTTAGAAGATGAGTTATTGATTTCTATATGCATCGTGGGAGTTTTCGGTTCAAGAGTATATAAATTGCCAACCAATGTACCATAACAGATAATCTCCCTATTCCTTTTTATAACCACTTTGTCATTAAAAGAAACAGAATATCCATCCATAAACAATTTAGAAATTGAAATTAAATTCTTTTTAAAAGTAGGTACATAATGACAATTTCTCAAAACCAAAACTTTATTCCTATCAAAAGATAAATAAACGTCTCCCACTGCAATAGCCGCCACCTTTGAAGCATTGCCCATGAAGACGGTAATCTCTCCCTCATCTAGTCGTCGAGTTTCCAGGAACCCCTGCAAAGTATTGCAGACATGATCAGTGGCTCCTGTATCTACACACCAGGCACTGGTAGATAACACCGCTAAACATGTTTCAACAAATAAACAAGAAGATATACCTTTATTCTTTCGGCAAGGACAGCTCGCCTTCCAATGTCCAGTCTGCTTGCAAGTGAAGCACTTGCCTTTCGGCTTCTTCACTCCTGCCTGAGGTCCCACTGCCACCTTCTTCGCTCCACCTTGCTTCTTCTTCTTCTTACCTTTCAGTTTAGAGGAAGAAACCTTCTGAGCGACCATGGCTTGAGCACTTTGACAAAAAAGCCCCTCTGCCGTCTGGAGTTCTGTCAGAAGCTCCGCCAACGAATACAACCTCTTGTTCATGTTGTAGTTGAGGCGGAACTGCTCAAAACTCCTAGGCAGAGACTGGAGAATGATATCGACCTGGGTTTCCCCATCGATCTCAGCTCCGAGGACTTCCATCTCATTAAGATGAGCCATCATCTTGAGAACATGATCCCTAACGGGTGTTCCCTCGATCATGGAGGTCGTCATCAAGTTTCTCATCGCCTCTTGTCTAGCCGCCCAACTCTGATGTCCGAAAAGTTCCTTGAGATTGAACATCATGTCATAAGCTGTGGCTATGGCCTGATGCTGATGTTGCAGTACATTTGACATAGATGCCAAAATGTAACACCGCGCCATCTTATCTGCCTTGACCCATTTCTTATAACGTTCTTTCTCCTTTTCATCAGAGTCATCGGAGGGCTTAGGAGGACAGACCTCGAAGAGTACAAATTTGTACTCCTCCGCAGTTAAGACAATATCCAGATTTCTTTTCCAATCAATGTAGTTTGGTCCAGTAAGCTTATTTTCTTTTAAAATCACAGCAAGTGGGTTGAAAGCCATTTGAAAATCCTAAAAAACACAATGATCAAAATATTAGATTTCAAATATTATTGATTCCTCAAAAAAACAATAAAATTCCGAAATCAACTAACACCTCAAAACACCGAGAATATCGCATGCCACGATAGTGTGGAGAATTCTACATTTGTAATAGGAGGTTTTACCCATTAATTTTATTATCTTGTCAACCTTACTTTTTGACAAATAAAATTAATAGTTGGTTCCTCTTTGGCCCTACAAATAAAAGCAGTGACTCCGATGGGGAGGATACTTTTTATTTGCATCTAAGTGTGCACCATTACGCGATACTAAGGGAATTATTTCGGATTATGTGCCTTACCGATGGGGAAGTACACACGCTCCTAAATAATTTCCTATAACCATTATTTGACCTAGTGATCTGCAAACAAACCCATCCGATGGGGAGGAAGGCACTCAGAGCCAACGCGCAAGTTTGTTGCGTCACACGTCAAATTGTAATGGAGGCCGCGGGAATTAATTAAAATATCCCTCTCCCACTTAGTAAATTGCAATTGAGGAATTTTAAAGCATACACAACATGCATATAAAACAAATCATCAATAAATATGGAAAAAACAGAATTTTTCCAACTATTATGGCATTGTCCTCCAATACGCATCCCGTCGTGTCACCACCTCGTCCGCTCCATCTTTTCCCGTGCGCAAGTCACCAAAGAGATCCGAGCCGAGATAAACTATTTTAATTTACATCCATCGATCCTATACTCCACGAAGGAGTGTACAAATAATCTAGATCGAAAGTAAACTAAAATGAGCAGCTAAACAATGCCATATTTAATTACAAAAATTAAATACTAATCTAGCCTCGTCAACCCCGAGGATTCAAATAATATACATACAATCACACACAAAACAATCACATACAACCAAATAGCCATAATAGTCGGATCTTATGCCTGCAACCAAAAAGTTAGCCTACGCACATCCTACTATTATCCGGCATACTCAATATATGATATGTGCATGAAAGTAACCGAATCCAAAACACACAAAACCGGAAACCTATGGCTCTGATACCATTTGTAGGGGGTTGCTTCGGAGGCTCATTGGCTCCCATGTCCCCGGATTAAAATTTTCACTAATGAAAGAATTAATCCGGATGGGATGAGTTTCCTTAGCACAACCAATTCGTCGTCGTGCTAACAACTTGAGTGGTCGCTTGAACAAACTAGTTGTTCAAGCAACTCAACTCTTCTAGTTGGTTAGCCGCGGAAGAGACGATGGACGGATCGCCGGTTTTTGTGTTTGTCTTCGGGGTCCAAGATTATACAAAATATATACATATGCATAATTGTATAATCAACAATTAAAACAACATGCTCAGATCTGAAAATAAAGTTGTACCACTTTATACCTTACGATCTTCTACCATATGTCCTATCCTCCTCGTGGACGACGTGTGGGCGAAGATCCTCCACGAGTAGAAGCCTTCTAGAACGTGTTCTTCTCTTCCTTGTCCGCTGTGAACAAAGAAAAGAACCAACAAAACCTTTCCTTTCTAGAACCATCCACCAAGCAAAGGAGTTTGATGCAACCGCCGGCCAAGGAACGAGTGGATGAAGCACCGGCCACCAATGGAAGGAGAACCGCCGGCCACCTTGGAGAGATTGGAGGAGTGAACGCCGGCCACCAATGGAAGGAGAACCACCGGCCAAGGAATTAAAGAGTGGCCTAGAGGATGGGCACCGGCCAAGTCTTGATGGAGGAAGATGGGCACCGACAACAATTTGATGGAAGAAGATTGCCACCCAAGCCCTAGCTCC
Organism: Wurfbainia villosa; assembly: GCA_025175895.1. Classification (NCBI taxonomy): domain Eukaryota; kingdom Viridiplantae; phylum Streptophyta; class Magnoliopsida; order Zingiberales; family Zingiberaceae; genus Wurfbainia; species Wurfbainia villosa. The sequence continues at coordinate 35,602,889 of CM045995.1, forward strand.
CAAACCCTAGCCGCCCACCTTTAGAAGAGACAAACCCTAACTCCAATTGAATTATCTTGCCGCCCAAGCCTAAGCCCTCTATTTATAGAATTGGGCTTAAGCCTCTTTTAATCTCCACCGTCGGATCTAGGGATTTAATCTCCACCGTCGGATCTAGGGTTTTATTCCAACCGTCAGATCTAGGGTTTCATCCCAACCATCGGATCTAGGATTTCATCCCAACCGTCGGATCTAGGGTTTCATCCCAACCGTCGATTCTAGGGTTTCATCCTAACCATTAGATCTAGGGATTTAATCCCAACCGTTGGTTCTAGGGTTTCATCCTAACCATCGGATCTAGGGATTTAATCCCAACCGTTGGTTCTAGGATTTTGTTTTACATTCTTGGATCTAGACTTCACAAGGATTATATTAGGCTACGATAGGGACCATAAGGAGGAGTTGGATCTTGGCCACCCGATGGATCGGAACCACACTCACTTGATCCATCAATGATGTTCCATTCCACTAGAGGATCATCATTGAACTACCTCACCAACCCCCATAAATTAATATGGGCTCCATATATTATTTGTACAATCATCTTCCCGTGTTTAAGATATCGAATGTCCGTCAATTAATTGATTTACTGACCATCAATTAATTAACATCTAATTCCTCGAGTAGTACTACTCAACCTTATCATCATGTTGACTAAGTCAACCAGCTGGGTTTACATGATGAACCTTATGAGCTCCTCAAGGGGACATCATCAACCTAATATATAGGACACGGTTTCCTCCTATAATCAACGACACACCATGTAAATAATATTATTTCCCAACTTACCGGGCATATTGATTTAATCCATCTAAATCTCACCCTCTGGTAAATCAAAGAAATAAATACTAAGTACATGTGCCCGTTATTATATCGGGATTAAGAGCATGTACAACATAATATCCGAGGTTCGATTCAATTATGTAGTCAGCAATTAATTGAATCACCTTTATGTCGGTCCTACTCAATACACCTAAGTGTACTTGTGTAACTCTATGTTCAAGACAAAACAATACCAAGCTACACTACAACCATGCCAATGGTTTGTCCAAAACCATCTTGGTCGTGAGCCTCTACTTATATTTTACAAGGGATTGATAACATGATCTTCTGTGCCACACCAAGCACCTTATTATCTACAATGTAAAATATTAGACAATATGTGCACATATATAATAAATATATAAAGTGCAAACAATGATCATGTGATTCTTATTTCAAAATAAAATGTTCATACAAAAAGAGCTAGGCTTTCAGTATACATTCCAACAACCTCCACCGCATCATGGCTAGTACTATATTTAGTCGTGGGGAGAGTGACGATGTAGTTAGGGCTAGCGAGTTGCTTTGCCTCTGGGACATGCTACAAGAAAGGAGTAGCATCGATGTTGGGTCCCATTTCATCAGACACTTAGTGAAGATGGGCAAAGCAGCATGAGGAGAGATTACTGTGGGAGGCCTACTTACCCACATTTTCCATAGGATGGGGTACAATTACACTGCATTAGAGAATATAGAGGGGAGCCCTAGGATTGACCTAGGAGTGTGCATGGCCATGAAAATGATTGTGAGAGAAGGAGACTCCTTATGCTTTGTAAGGAAAAATTTGACGATCCTTAGGCTCCCCGACCCGGATCGTACTACCATCGCTATATGCGCCAACTAGCATTTGGATCTAATAGTGGAGTCCTCTCCACATGAGGGACCATCCACATCGGCGCCCATCTCTCCACCTTTATATCACTCTCCCTCTAGTCCACACATGCATAGGAGCCCACCTAGTCCACACCGACATGAGCCTGCACCTGCACTACCACCTTTTTCTACTTTTAAGCAGGATGCAGGTATGTTGGCTTATGATTTCTCGGAGTTCCGATAGTGCCTCGATGACATTTACACTGAGCAGCATACACAGAGGCAGCGATGGGAGGAGCAGAGCGCCTACCAGTAGGCGGAGTTCCAGGGATTCCGAGAGCATTTCCAGCGGGCTGAGGAGTTCTACGATGAGGCTCGCATATACTTCCAGGAGGAGGCTACTCGTCACCAGGATGAGGTCACCTACCATAGAGAGATGTGGCAGCACATGCACGCCCAGCAGGCACAGTGGGCTAGGGAGGAGGAGCACCGAGCAGTCATTGCATCCACCAGCTCCTAGATCGACCACATGTACATGTGGCATCAGCGGCACAGCAGTAGATTCTCCCAGGATCCAGAGATGCCCAGGCTCTCATATTTTCCACCTCATCCACCATACTAGAGGTATATTTTCATTTAAGTCTGGGGGAGACCCCAAAGTTTATTTTGTTTTGTTTCCTAGCAGTAGTTTCTTTTCTGGTATTTTCATTCATTTATTTATGCATGGGTTGTTGAACTTCTTTCAGTACATAATTTTTGTTATCTATAAAGCTGACTCAGTAGTATTTATAAAAAAAGTTGCTTACATGAGTTGTTCCCATAGGTAGCTTAACTTCATTTATCTCATGTTATTTTATTTTATTTGCTTTAATGAATGTTCTAGACTTACACTGGTTAGCTTTATTTCTTTACACTTACACGTGTTGAACATTCTGAAGGGGGTAATCTAGTACATATCTAGTTATAATTCATCTCAATAGTCTAGTACATTGGAATCCATAGGTGACTCTAGGTTTAGCATTTTAGTTACTAGAGATGCTTAGATTGTGTAAGTCCATTTGAAAAAATCAAAATCCCAGTGAGAAGAAAAAAAAAGAAGAGAGAAAGAGAAAAGGATGAAAAAGAAAACAAGAAAAAAAAGAGAGAGAAGAGAGAGATAGAAGATTATGAGGGATAAAAAAATAGTTGTCGTGGGTGGAAATTGCTAGGTTCCCCTTTGAGACCGAGTTAGGTTACTGGGGAAACACCTACCGATTTCTCTCAATATCGAGCACGTCTTTGAGACTTTATGCTAGATCTAGGGAACGACCCTCGCTTTTGGCAGGTAAGTGCCTAAGAGCCGGAAACCTTAGAAAAGCTATAGGGTGACGACTTAGCTCACCATGGAATGGGCATCCCCTAAGAATGGTTCGCTTAGCATCAGCATGAGGAGCTAACTTAGTGAATATCTAGAATATATTTATTCTGCTTTGATTGTAAATACCACTTGATAAATTTAGTTGTCATACTAAGTATGGAACAATGTCTTTTAAATTTCATGGTACTGAGGTTTGCTTGAGGACAATCAAAGATTTAAGTCTGGGGGAAGTGATGTGAGCAAAACATATAGGGTTTAAGGAGTAGTTTTCACTCTAATATCATTACATTTTATGTTAGTTTCATACATATGCCACTCTATTTTGCATGCATTTCCTATTTTCTAGTTCGAGGGTCTGCTCTTTGTATTTTGTGTGCAGGATAGCATTTTGGGGGGAAAAGTTGCACTTTTGGAGCAAAAGGAAAATATTTTGCAGCTAGACGTAGAATGGGACACAGCCAGGGCGTGTGGCTACACACGGTCGTGTCCAATGGGCGAGATCATCCACCCCAGGGCCGCACACGGCCTGGCCATGTGTTTCCACATGGTCGTGTGGCGGCCCACTAGATTTGTGCGACTAGGGTTTTTTCGGATTTTGCAGCGGTTCGAGGTGATGTCTATATAAGGATGGCTCTGCCCAAACCCTAGGGGGGAGGCACGACGGATAGGACGGCACGCCGAAGCCCTAAAAATCTTCGAGAACTCACAACGGGGAGGAGGAACATCGTCTGAGGTCCACGCCTTGCACTTGAACGCCGGAGAGAAGACCACGAAAGTATTGTAATCCTTTGTTCCTGCGTTTTATTCCTTATGGATTAGGAAGTAGCTTGTGTGCACATTATAATGTTGGTTCATGTTAAATTCTTTCCTTTGAGTTTGATTTGACAATTGATAGTTGTTTTTACTATATCTATGCGTGTTTGGTTTTCTACCTGTTGAGCTTAGGCGATACGAGTTGTGACAACCCTCGTATTTAAGATTTAGGGGATTTTATACAAGGAATTTAGGGGTAAACCTGATCTCCTGTAACTGTGGGTAGAAGGGTGCGGTGGAATTGGAAACGACTCATCGTTGGGATTGATTTGGCATCCTCGTATCGTGTATCCCGTGCTTTTAGGCAGAGATAGCTCCTGGTAGATTCGGCGACTCATTGGGAGAGTGTATAATGTCCCTTCCACAAAACCATAGATAAACGTCTATACAACACCAATTGACAACATTGTTTTGTGATGCACAAGCGAAACCGAAGTCCTAGAATCACCTTTGAAGATCTCGACACACTCCCTTCCTCCTCCGTGTGACACCGTATAGAGTAAAGTCCACCGATAGCCCTCACCAATCGAAATCTCTTAGAGTTACGTCCGAACAATTACAACCACTGAATATATTGATATTCAAATCCCAGTCCCTGTGGGATTGATAATCTTTATTACTTGACGACATTCGTGCATTTATGGGCGTTGAGCGCGAGCACGCACTTTAAGTCTTCGACGGTCTCTGTCGTGAGATTTGAGGTCGCGTTCGTGTGCATCAAAGAGCCATCTAACTCTGGTCGAGGAGATGAAGAATCAACTCCGACACCGACCACCACCCTAGGTAACTCAAGCATTTCAACTAACATTAAAAATCATATTATATGCTTTTAGTGTAGGGAAGTAGGACATTACAAGAGTAAATATCCTAAAAGAGTCAAGAAAAGTCCTCCGACACCAAAAGTTAATGAAAAAGTCAAGGATGTCGGTTCCCCAATAAGTAAAAGCAAGGAGCATGTGATTTGCTTCAAGTGTCACCAAAAGGGGCATTATAGAAGTCAATGCCCTAGGGGGAAGAGAAAGAGCCAAGAAGGAGCATCACAAGTAGGGGGAGCCTCTAAGGCAAACCCTAAGGTAACCTCTAATTTTGCTCCTTCCTCAATTAATTATCAAAAGCATGCTAGAAGTAATCTTGCAATTATTCATGAAAGGCATGCTAGAAATAATAGGTTTTATTGTTTAGGAGCGAAACATGTCAACCTTAGGTATAAGGAGAAATTTGGGACTAATGTCCCTAAAACAATATTACCTAGGGAGTCTTTTAGGAAAATAGAGAACCATCTAGGCCTTAATGTTAAGAAAGATCAACATATGCATAGAATAAGAAAATCAAGTCAAAGAAATAATGGACCCACAAAGATTGAGAAATTAGAGCTAGAAAACCAAGTCTTGAGGTGAAGACTTGAGAAATTGGAGGGGACCCTTAGAAATATACAAGATCAAATTAAAGGGACAAATGATCAAAAATCTAGGTCAAGGAGTCAAAACCTAGGTTTTAGAAAGCAAGGTCCAACCAAGGGCAAGAAAGGTTTGGGTCACAAACCTAAGCCCAAGGAGACCTATCATAATGTTCCATTCGATTATGGAACTCAAGTTAGGACTAGGAAAACCAAGGTCAATAGGAAACTCATCCCTAAGGTTGACCAAGGTAAATGTCTAGTGGCTAGAGTTTCAAGGTAACCTAGAGAGGCCACTAAGAAGGTCAAAGGGGGAGTACCTCTATAGTTGACCTAGGCAAGACCCAAATGACCAAGACTTCTAAGCCTAGGCGGGTCATTAGGAGGGTATCTAGGGAAGTTATCCCTAGTGAATACCTAGTTAACCCAAGGAGCTCCAATAGGTATTGGGTTCCTAGGAGTGTGATTGATTCACGCTAAATGAGTTTAGGTGTGTCAACCTTGAATGGATGGGTAGTTAACCTAACCATAGTAAAGGTGACACTATAGGTCATTTTCAAGATTATGTGTACCTTGGAAATGTGTTTTGATTATAATCCTAAAAGAATTTTGGATGTGCCAATATAATTTATGAAAGTTGAAAAATCAATCAAATTGGCACAATTAGGGTTAGAGGTCATAGTGTGTCATTTTGGATTTTTGGCACACTTGGAAGAAAAGTGATAATATGGTCAAATGAATTTAATTCTAACAAATGGCAACAAATATTAAAATTTAGGTATTATATACCTTTACTTGTTATTTGCCATGCTTGATTTAACATATACCATGTCATGACATCATATCTACTTTTAATCATTTAATATGTCATGATATTATTTAGGATTAAGGTTAAATGTCATGTATGCTTAGATTTCATTTTATGACATGACATCATGATTATGAGCACATGCTTATTTATATCATCATTTATGCTATGATCATTCATGCATTAATAAGATTAAGTTAAGGACAATTGGAATGACTTGAAGTCCCATGTATAAGGGAATCAAGTAGTGTTGCCTTAGAAAAATGCATGAAACCCTAGATTAGGATGAACAAAACCCACATCTTGTTGGGGATCGATTGGCTGACTAAAGGGGGGTGAATAGCCCTCGTTCATTCTTGTTGCGTGCTCGTCTACAATTCTTGTTAGCACAGCGGAATAACAATAATAATACTAACAAGATACACAAATACACACAAGCACATGCAATACACAAAGATATACGTGGTTCGGAACCGAATGGTTCCTACTCCACGGGCGAGCTCACCGAGCTCTAGTTATGCGCACGACACTAACTATAACACTCCTTTTCGACTAAACGTCGGAGGTGGAGAAACCTCTCACAAGCAATTACACTAAGTAATGAAATACAAGCAATACAAAGACAAATACGAAATACACGTAAAGAACACTTTACAACGCTTGCTTTGAACCCTTTGCATGTTGCTTGCTTTGATTGGCTCTTGAAGGACTGGAATGCAGTAGCAATTCCCCTCCAATAGCTCCAAAAAAACCTTAGCGAAATCCTCCAACTCGAGCTCCATTTATAACCTGCATCAAGCTGTTTTCGCGCCCATCAGTCGACTGATCATGACCATCAGTCGACTGATCCCGTAGTCGTTGTCTCACAACGGCCAGATCCATGTTGGTTAAGTTCCAACGGATCACACATCAGTCGACTGATGGCACCCATCAGTCGACTGATCATCCATCACCGATCAGTCTTTGGAGCTCGACTCCATTCTGCCCGTGCAGCAGTGTCATCATCGATCGCCATCCCTCGGCGATGATCGATCCCAACCGATCGCCGCTCCTCCTCGTGATCGATCACCGACTTGGTTCATCAACATCGGTCGAACCCATACGACCTAGAGCAGTCGACTGATGTCGGCTAAAACCTCAAACACAAAGTTGTTTTAGCATCTGACACTCAGTCTTAGCCACTTGGCCAAGTCCACCTTATCCCTCATGAAGTTCCCCACCGAAGTTCTCTTCCCTCGGCCTACGTCCCTCCGATGCGCCAAGCGCACGGCTTCGCAACGCCATCCTTCGCGTCTCATACCCTAGAAGTATGCTTCCCTTTGAGCTCACTCCATTCGCTCCCCGTCCGGCGGTCCCTCGGATGCACCAAGCGCACGGCTTCGCAATGCCATCCTTCACCGACTCAAGGACCCGAGCCTAGTGAACTTGCCAAGTTCTCAAGACTTCCCAAATGCATCAAGCGCACGGCTTCGCAATGCTTTGGATTTCCCATGCCAAGCACCAAGCGCACGACTTCGCAATGCTTTGGACTTTCCCATGCCAAGCACCAAGCGCACGACTTCGCAATGCTTTGGACTTTCCCATGCCAACCCCATGTTGGACTTTCCCATGCCAACCCCATGTTGGACTTTCCCATGACAATCCCATGTCATGAGTTTTGTCTATCATCAAAATACTATCAAGGTACTGCTCGAGTCAAACTCGAGTCAACCTGGGCCGATTGCACCAACAATCTCCTCCTTTTTGATGATTGACAAAACTATCATCTCAAGTCTACCAATTCTCCCATATTGGCAATTCTCATATCCTAATGAGAATTCCAACGAACCCTAATTGGTAACTTGGTAACTTCTCCCCCTTTTTGACATTACATCAAAAAGGTCCTCCCCAAGGGTATGAATGTCTCATATCCCAATGAGATTTTATATCTCTCCCTTAGAGGAACACATGCCTACCATCTTTCTAGTGATCCCATATCACTTAAAGAGGGGCAACCCAATTTTCCTCCCATGAGGAAATACACATCCATCTTCCCAAGATGGGTACCTCCCCCTAGAGGCTTGCTCCCCCTTGACCATTGCACCAACAATGTCCTTGGAGAGTCCCTAAGCCAATAGGAACATTAACCAAATCAAAATTAAGGCAAAGTTCATCAATGAACTCTCTTCCACCTTAAAATGGATACTCACCCTCAACCCAACTCCTGATCCATATCCAATGGATTTCCACCCTCTCTAATGCTCTCCCAAGTATATCCTAGAGTTAGGAGTGGTTAGGGGACCAAAACATGGCTAAACATGGGCCTAACTATCAAGTTTACCCAATCACTGCTACGACTACGATACCACGATCGATTGGACTTACCATCATCACATCACACATAGGCCGATCGATAATCAGATTCTCGAGCTTTTTCAGTTTCAGAAATGGATTTTCGAAATCCATAAGTAAATATACGTAATTATAAAAAACTTGAAAATGCATACGTATAATACTTATCCTAAACATTATGGGTGAAAAATATTAGAGAATTATTTTACCCATTAAATTATGAGATTGATACAAAGTTCAAAATTTAAGAAAAGCTTCAATAAAGAGTCATCTTTGTATCATCCCATTCAATGATGATAGCTATCAAAAGATAGACTTCACCAAGGTTTTTCAAAAATTTTCAAAATGTTTTCAAAACCTTTAATTTCTTTTCCTTAAACATCTCACTTATATCTAGATGTGTAAAAACACATTCAAGGCAATTAATCTAGTGAGATGTGGGTTTTTGTTCTTTAAATGTTCTCATGCATATTTCTAGGCAATAATATTTGATTCCTATCAAATCATGTCATAGTCCTTAATTTCATTTTATTTTATGCATGATAATGATTATGACATAAATATGATTTAGATAAAAACATATGCCAATATCATGATGTCATGGCATGTGAATGAGAACTAAGCATACATGACATCTAAAAGGAAGTCTAAACATGATCATGACATTTTTATAGATAAAAATGAGAATTATGTCATGACATGGCAAGGCAAATAAAGCATGGCAAGAAAAATATTCTAAGGTATAAAATACCTAAGTGTGAAAATCAATTTGCCATTTTTAGGGATTAAATACACTTTGCCTTAAACCATTCGTTTCCCTAGTGTGCCAAAAACCCAAAATAGCACACCATGACCTCTATGACCTAATTGTGCCAATTTAAATCATTTTAAAACTTCTCAAACCATATTGGCACATCCTAATGTGTCTTCTCACAATGGCTAGGTTAACCACCCATCCACTTAGAGTTGACACACCCTAACCCATCTAGCGTGAATCAATCACGCTTTTAGGAACCCAATACCTATTGGAACTCCTTGGGTTAACAAGGTATTCCCTAGGGATAACTTCCCTAGATACCTTTCTAATGACCCTTTTAGGTTTTGAAACCATAGTCTTTTGGGTCTTACTTGGGTCAACTCTAGAGGTGACTCCTCCATTGACCTTCTTAGTGACTTTCTTGGTTTTCCTTAAGTCTTTAGCCACTAAGCACACACCATGACTAGTCTTAGGGATGACTTCCCTATTAGCCTTGGTTTTCTTAGACCTAGAAATAGTTCCATAATTAAATGGAACATTATGATAAGTCTTCTTGGGCTTAGGTTTGTGACCCAAACCTTCCTTGCCCTTAGACCGTTTTTGAACCTTAGGTCTTGACTTTTGGGCATTTGACCCTAGAATTGAATTTTCTATGATTCTAATGGCTATCTCCATTCTCTCAAGTCTTGACCTCAAGACTTGGTTCTCTAGCTCTAATTTTCCTATTTTTGAATTTTCATTAGGTTTTTGGGAAGACCTCTTCTTCTTAGGCATGTGCCTAGACTTTTTGGGATTAATACCCAAATTTTCTTCTACTCTCCTAATTGACTCCCTAGGTAAAATAGATCTAGTGTTTTGAGTCCTAGGTTTGTCTTTAGTCATATGAACATGCTTGGCACCTAAGCAATAAACCTTATTATTTTTCCTAGCATGCTTTTCATTGATAATAGCAAGAGAGTTAAAATAATTCTTAGCATGCTTTTTAACTCTAGGAATTAAAGGTGCATTAAATAAATTTACCTTAGGGTTAGCTTTAGGAGCTCCCCCTACATGAGTTGCACCTTCTTGCCCTTTCTTCCTCCCTCTAGGGCATTGGCTTCGGTAGTGTCCCTTTTGATTGTATTTGAAGCACACAATGTTCTCTTTGCTCTTGATTTTGGGAACACCGGCATCCTTTGACTTTGGGTTGACTTTTGGTGTTGATGCCTTTTCCTTAGCCAATTTAGGGCATTTGCTCTTGTAATGCCCTTTCTCCCTACACTCAAAGCATATTATGTGATTTTTCTTTAAAATTACAACACTTGAGTTACCTAGGGAGGTGGTGGAGGCCTCTTCACTTCTTTCGGAGGTAGAAGCTTCATCTTGATCTTTCTCCGGAGTAGAAACCCTTTCCTCCCCCTCAATGCTAGAGGTGGAGGTCTCCACCAAATCATCAACATCTTCAAATGTGGATGGGCTTTCTTCCACGGCATCTTCCTCTACTTGTGCCGGTTGGGAATTTTCTTGGAATTTCATTATCTTATTCCATAATTCCCTTGCATTCCTATAATCACCCAATCTAGACCAAATAGTGTTAGGTAACAAATCACTAATCAACTTGATTACCTTGAGATTTGTCTTGAAGTCTTTGATTTGGTCTTGGGTCCATTTTGACTTCTCAATTGGCTTGTTGTTTTTATCCCTAGGCATTTCAAAACCGTTTTCTATAATTAACATAGAATCAAAATCGGTTTCAAGATATACCTCCATCCGTTTCCTCCACCAAGCAAAATCTCCATCGAATTTCGGTGGATGGATGAAGTCGGCCATTTTGTAGTGCTCTCGCGGCAGTTAGTCCTTGAAGAGCGACCTTGCTCTGATACCACTTGTTGGGGATCGATTGGCCGGCTAGAGGGTGGTGAATAGCCTTCGTTCATTCTTGTTGCGTGCTCATCTACAATTCTTGTTAGCACAGCGGAATAACAATAATAATACTAACAAGATACACAAATACACACAAGCACATGCAATACACAAAGATATACGTGGTTTGGAACGGAATGGTTCCTACTCCACGGGCGAGCTCACCGAGCTCTAGTTATGCGCACGACACTAACTATAACACTCCTTTTCGACAAAACGTTGGAGGTGGAGAAACCTCTCACAAGCAATTACACTAAGTAATGAAATACAAGCAATACAAAGACAAATACGAAATACACGTAAAGAACACTTTACAACGCTTGCTTTGAACCCTTTGCTTGTTGCTTGCTTTGATTGGCTCTTGAAGGACTGGAATGCAGCAGCAATTCCCCTCCAATAGCTCCACAAAAACCTTAGCGAAATCCTCCAACTCGAGCTCCATTTATAACCTGCATCAAGCTATTTTCGCGCCCATGAGTCGACTGATCGTGACCATCAGTCGACTGATCCCGTAGTCGTTGTCTCACAATGGCCAGATCCATGTTAGTTAAGTTCCAACGGATCACATCGCATCGACCGATGGCACCCATCGATCCATCGATCATCCATCATCGAGTCGCGAGCTCGACTCCATTCTCGCGTGCAGTGCATAGTGTCATCACGACCGCCATCCCCTGTGATCGATCCTCCCAAAGAATGATTGCCCTCCTCGCGATCGATCACCAGACTTGGTTCAGTCGAACACTGGTCGAACCCATACAACCTAGAGCAATCGACTGGCACCTATGCCAGTCGACTGATGTCGGCTAAAACCTCAAACACAAAGTTGTTTGAGCGTCTGACACTCAGTCTTAGCCACTTGGCCAAGTCCACCTTATCCCTCATGGAGTTCCCCACCGAAGCTCTCTTCCCTCGGCCTACGTCCCTCGGATGCGCCAAGCGCATCCTTCACGTCTCATACCCTAGAAGTATGCTTCCCTTTGGGCTCACTCCATTCGCTCCCCGTCTGGTGGTCCCTCGGATGCACCAAGCGCACGGCTTCGCAATGCCATCCTTCACCGACTCAAGGACCCGAGCCTAGTGAACTTGCCAAGTTCTCAAGACTTCCCAAATGGACCAAGCGCACAGCTTCGCAATGCTTTGGATTTCCCATGCCAAGCACCAAGCGCACGACTTCGCAATGCTTTGGACTTTCCCATGCCAAGCACCAAGCGCACGGCTTCGCAATGCTTTGGACTTTCCCATGCCAACCCCATGTTGGACTTTCCCATGACAATCCCATGTCATGAGTTTTGCCTATCATCAAAATACTATCAAGGTACTGCTCGAGTCAAACTCGAGTCAACCTGGGCCGATTGCACCAACACATCTCACATTACATTAACATGTATGTGTATTGATACACCCTAGATAAATGTGAGATGCTAGGATATGAGTTAAGTTCAAGGTTCATAGTTTTTCCATCTAGATGAACTCAAACTCATCTAAAATCATGGATGGATCATTGGAAAAGCTTATGCTCAAGTCATGTGCATGGAGCCCAAAGAACATGATCCAATATAAGATTTTAAAACAATTTGAAAATCATTTTGAAAAACCTTGGTGCAATCTATCTTTTGATAAAAGTCACCATTGATGATGTTGATACAAAGTGAGCTCAAATATTGAAGTTTTTCATCACTTTTGAACTATGTATCAATTTAACTATTTTATGGGTAAATTATTTTTCCAATATTTTTCACCCATTGTATTGCTTATAAATAATGTACGCGTGAATTTTCACGATTTTTCAAAATACATAGAATTACTTATCAATTTTCAAAATTAGTTTTTGATAACTGAAATTCAATTCAGAAATTTCAGTTATCAATCGATTGTCACTTGATGGCAATCGACTGTTGACTATCAGAGTCGATTGCCAGAGCTGATTTGGTGTAAACAAGGATGTTTAGCCCATGTTTCAGCTATGTTAGGGTTCCCTAACTACTCCTAACCCTAGGATATACTTTGGAAAGCATTGGAAAGAGTGAAAATCCATTGGATATGGATTAGGAGAGTTGTTAGGGTAATGTATCAATTTTAAGGTGTGGGAAAGTTCAATGTTGAACTTTTAACCTTAATTTTGATGGTTTAATGTTCCTATAGGCTTAGGGACTCTCCAAGGACATTGTTGGTGCAATGGTCAAGGGGGAGCAAGCCTTTAGGAGGGAGTATCCATCACGGGATGATGGATGTATTTTTCCTCATGAGGGGGAGAAATGGGAATTTGAGTTGCCCAATTTGGAAATTGAGAGAGTTTAGAGGAAGCCTCTCTTGAGTGATATGGGACTTATCACTAGGAAGAGTGAAGGCATCCTCAGTGTTTTGGATCAAGGGGAGATTGTAAGATCTCATTGGGATATGAGACATTGACCTCCTTGGGAGAACTTTTTTGATGTATGTCAAAAAGGGGGAGAATGTTAGAGTTACTAATTTGGGAAAATTGGTAAGGGAATTTGAGTTAGGGTCCTAACTCAAAAGTGTTTTTGTCAAACATCAAAAAGGAAGAGATTGTTGGTGCAATCGGCCCAGGTCACGATTGACCAGACTCGAGTTTGACTCGAGTAGTATTTTGATATTTGACATTGATTTCTGATATTGATGTTTGACAAGTGTTTGGGAGATTGTTAGTGCAATCGACCCAAGTCATATTTGATGTTTGACGATAGTTTGACCATTGCCATGGGAAAAGTCCAAGTCTTGTGTACTTGGCATGAAAAGTCCAAGCTTGAGTCTTGGCATGGAAAGTCCAACATGGGTTGGCAAAAAAAGTCCAAGCATAGGTCTTGGCAAGGAAAAGTCCAAGCATGGGTTTTGGCATGGAAAGTCCAACATGGGTTGGCAAGGGAAAGTACAAGCTTGAGTCTTGGCAATTGAGAAGTCCAAGGGGAATATTGGCGGCGTAAAGTCCAAGCGGAGTCTTGGCAGCATAAGTCCAATGGTTGGCAGCGTAAAGTCCAAGTGGAGTCTTGGCAGCGTAAGCCCAATGTGCCTTGGCGGTGTAGACCACATTAGTATGACAATAGCTGATGGAAGCATCTGAAGGTTAGCGTATAGATGAACAAGTCATGGATGACTTGGAGGGATGCGATAGGCGCGAGACTGACGAAGGTGGCTAGAAGGCTTAGGTCTAGGCTAAGGGTGGTCTAGCAAGTATGGGGACACCATACTTAGGGTTAAAATCTCATGGATGAGATTATCAGTTGACTGATATTATGGTCGTTGACTGGTGTGAGTCAACGGAAGTTTTACTGTAGGATTTGGCATGTCAGTCGACTGCCAGCATTGGTCAGTCAATTGTTGGCATGATCAGTCGACTGATATGGAGATCAGTCGATTGTTAGTCGAGTATTCGGGCACAAAAGCTTCCCGAGTCGACTATTAGGGTTTCACAGTCGAGTGAAGGGTCGATCAGTCGACTATTGGGCATGATCAGTCGACTGATTGTCTATCCGTTGGAACTTATCCAACGTGGCTCATACTGTTGTGAGACAATGGCTACAGAAGCATTCGACTGATGGTCCCAATCAGTCGATTGATAAGCGGAATCCAGCCCATGGAGAAGCTTTAAAGGAAGCTCGTGGAGGAGGTTTTCGCCAATGGTTCATTATGGAGTTTTGGGGCAAATTGCTGGTGTAATTCGGGGTCTCCAAGTGCAACTCAAGTAACCAAACAAGTAATCTTCCAAAAGATCGATTGTAAAGTTGTCTTTGCATTCTTTTGTTGTATTTCATTGTAATAGCTTGTATTCATTTCTTATTGTTGTAAGAATTGTTGTAAGAGGTTTCCTCCACCTCCGAATTGTTCCGAGAAGGAGAGTTTATTGCTTAGTGGTGTTTGGCATCGCTAGGGCTCTTACGAGCCCAACCCATCGAGTAGGAACCATACGGTTTTGAATCACGTTATATCGCTTGCGTATTTGACTTGTGATTGTAATCGTCATGCTTATTCTTGTTATTATTATTTCCACTGTGCTAATGATGATTGTCGAGATGCAAGCACGAACGATATCCATCGACGCAATGAAACACTATTCACCCCCCCCCCCTCTAGTGGGTGCACAGGTCCTAACATCATGTATCCTCAGGAGAGTTTCCATTCAAGAAAACATATTTTGACATCCATTTTTCCATATCTCATAATCTCATTAGTAAGGCTAAATACTTAAGCATGATCCGAATGGACTTAAGCATCGCAACTGGTGAAAAAGTTTCATCAGAGTCAATACCATGAATCTGCTTGAAACCTTTAGCTACCAATCGCCCTTTATAGGTATGCATAAGACCATCCATGTTAGTCTTTCTCTTAAAGGTCCACTTACACCCAATGGGTTTGACCCCTTCAGGTGGATCAACCAAAGACCATACTTGGTTAGTGTACATGGATTCCATTTCGGATCTCATGGCCTCTAGCCATTTCTCAAAATTTGGGTTCATCACAGCTTCCTGATAGGATGTAGGCTAGTTCAACTCAACAAGCATCACGTCATCATTGTCAGACAAGATAAATGAATATCTCTCAAGCTGACAACGTATCCTATCAGATCTGCGGAGAGGTTGGTCTACTTGAACAGGTTGTTGCTCCACAACTTCTTGTGCAACAATCTCATCATCTACAACACTTTGTGGTGCCTGTTCAATTTCCATCTCCGTGCTATCTTTATCTTGAATTTCTTCAAGATGTATTTTACTCCCACTAGATCTTCAAGAGTTGAACTCTGTTTCTAGAAATACTTCATTTCTAGCGACAAACACTTTGCCTTATGTGGGATTGTAGAAGTAATATCCTTTCATTTCCTTAGGATAATCTACAAAGTAGCACTTGTCCGATTTGGGGCCTAGTTTATCGGAGACTTAACGTCGAACATAAGCCTCACAACCTCAAATATTCATAAAAGACATTTTGGGACTCTTCCCTGTCCATATCTCATATGGTGTCTTTATGACTGCTTTAGATGGGATGTGGTTAAGTGTGAAAGTAGTTGTCTCTAAATCATGTCCCCAGAAGAAAAAAGAAAGAGTTGTGTGACTCATCATGGATCGTACCATATCTAATAATGTACAATTTCTCCTTTTTGATACACCATTCCACTCTAGTGTTCCAGGTGGAGTGAGCTGAGATCTAATCTCAAACTCAATGAGATAGTCACGAAAATCTTGGCTAAGGTATTCCCTACCTCAATCTGATCGAAGCACTTTAATACTCTTACCAAGTTGGTTTTGTACTTCATTCTTGAATTCTTTGAACTTTTCAAAGGATTCAGATTTGTGTCTCATAAGATACACATATCCATATCTACTGAAATCATCAATAAAAGTAATAAAGTACTGATAGCCTCCTCTAGCTGCTACATTGAAAGGCCCACATACATCAGTATGTATGAGTTCTAACAAATCAGTAGCTCATTCGCCATGTCCACTAAATGGAGTCTTGGTCATTTTGCCTAGAAGACAAGATTCGCATGTCTCATATGATTCAAAATCAAATGAGTCCAGTAATCCATCCTTATGGAGCTGGGATATGCAATTCCCATTTACGTGACCCAGGCAATAATGCCAGAGATATGTTTAGTTCAAATCATTAGATTTGAATCGTTTGGTATTTATGTTATAGACTGGGGTTTCAAGATCTAGAAGATAGAGACCATTCACAAGGTGTGCACTACAAAAAAATGTCATTTAAATAAACGGAATAATACTTGTCCTTTATTATAAATGAGAAACCTTTCTTGTCTAAACAAGAAACAGAGATAATGTTTTTAGTCAAGGCAGACACATAATAACATTCTTCTAGTTCTAAAATAAGCCAGTGGGCAAAGATAAGGAATATGTCCCTACAGCGATAGTGGCAACTTTTGCTCCATTGCCTACCCGTAGTTTTACTTTGCCCTTCGTTAATGATCTTGTCTTTTGAAGGCCCTTCACATTGGTACAAATGTGAGAATCACAGCCGATATCTAATACCCAAGAAAACGAGATAGATAAATTGACTTCGATAACATATATACCTGAGGCAGAATTCTCACTTGTCTTCCTTTTCACCTCTTCCAAGCATAGCATACAGTTTCTCTTCTAATGCCCGGTCTCACCACAATGGAAGCATTCCCCTTCCTTAGACACCTCTCCTTTAGGTTTTAATGCATTTGTCTTGCCTTTGCCTTTGCCTTTGGCTTGGGTCTTACCCTTACCTTTAGGCTTCTGCTTTCCTTTGCCTTTGCCTTTGTTCACCATCAAAATGGTACCAGGCTTTGCCTTCTTAAGGTTGAGTTCAGCAGTTCGTAACATGCTCAACAACTCAGGTAAAGGCTTGTCAATTTCATTCATGTTGTAGTTCATAACAAATTGACTGTAGCCTTCTGGTAGTGACTGAAGAACAAGGTCAGTGGCTAGCTCTTGGCCCAATGGAAATCCCAATCTCTGTAGGTTCTCAACGTAGCCAATAATCTTGAGTACATGAGTGCCTACGGGAGTTTCTTCTTGCATTTTGCATTGAAACAAGGCCTTTGATACTTCATATCTCTCGTACCTTGCTTGTCCCTATTATAGTTGTTTCAGATGCTCAACCATACCATAGGCATCTATGTTCTCATGTTGCTTTTGAAGCTCAGAGGTCATGGTGGCAAGCATAATGCATGACACATCCAATGCGTCATCTTGATGCTTCTTATAAGCATCCTTGTCAGCACGCGTGGTCGTAGGGGCAGGTGGTTCAGGAATGGACTGCTCTAGGACATACGGTTTGCGTTCTTGCTTGAGGACTATCCTCAAGTTCCTATACCAGTCCAGGAAATTAGCTCCATTGAACTTGTCCTTATCAAGGACAGATCGCAGAGAGAGTGTGTTCGACGTATTTGATGTCATGGTGATCTACAATATAGAAATGCAGAAATGTATCATATTTTAATCATTTAATTAGGCCTTTTAACTAAATGATTCTCCCACTGGTCACAAAGTGGGACAAGATCCATATTATACTGCATCTTGAGTTAGCTTTGGCTAATCGCCCAAGATTCGTATAAGTTAGCTAGGTAACTTATACCAATTACATCTAATGTAACTCTTGTATAACTAAATGAACAACATTATTTGTTCATTGTGCCCATCGCATGAGATATCTTTCTAAATTACAACTCATCTTGAGTTAGCTTTGGCTAATCGCCCAAGATTTGTATAATGTAGGTAGATGTCCCGTATGAGCTATGCCTCTAAGTTCATCAATCTAATTGAGAGAGCTTAGTTAAGTCAAACCCAAAGTTTAATAGGCGGACATCACAATTGTCCTATCACACTTTACCGAGGTAAATTGAGTCACTTTGCTTTGGCAAACGCGCTATGATTGAATAAGGTAATAGTAAGTATTAAACTCTGGTAGGCATATAATAAGTGGCCTAATTTTTGTAACAACTAACTACACATGCATCAAATATACAAGCATCACATGCATCACATACACACATAGCATAATCATTTTAATCGTGACATGGTTATGGCCCGAATCTACGATCTTCTCAAGCCAATGAGAAGAGTGAATGGTTAACCTAGGGATGACATCTTCTCCGAGTGCTTCCTTCGGTCATCCTGTGTTGTCGGCATCCTCCTTGTAACTTCAATCTTCAATGGACTTTTCATTTCTTTATTTTGTACATTACAAAATAAGAACACTCGAGTTACATTCGAGTCTAAGTCTATTTTACAACTAGGAAAATAGAGACGAAGACACGACACGTAGGTCGTATTATGAATTATAACATGCACATACAACACACAACCACAATCACATTGGGTCCTAGGCCATAACCATGCACCATGCACCATATCATTCATAATGATGTAATTTTATAAAATTTATCACGATGAATTTTAAGTCACTTCGCCGATAAGTCGCAACGCCACAGCGGTCCCTCAAAGCAAAATTTTATTTTCAACTCAACTCCTTGAATGAGTTGCTGCCCTTGGTCCATCAATATGAAACCAAGACCCTCGTTTCCGGAGTGTCTCGTGTTCAACATGGTCGGTCCATGCCCAACCCCGTTTTTGCCCCTTATCAATATTCAAAGCCTAAAATTCATGTACCCATAATGCAAATGTTTTATATCTCATAGAAAGCATGAAAATCTAAATTTATATCACATATAAATCATCATAACAAAATATATATTTTGCAAGTTCCTCCGATACCACTGTTGAGAAATCCAGATCGTGACATTCACAATATCGCGGGCGAAATACTTCGCACAACCGCAGCGGAAACAAAAATTACAAACCGGATCCCTCTAGAGATCCATGCAAAACATATAAATTATTTTCTTTAATCTAGATCTTATCTAGAAGAAGAAGTATACCTTCTATGCGATCCCTTCGCAATCCCTCTAATCCAAACATAGTCGGATCTCAATACGTTAAGGACAACCATATCTCTAAGGTATCCACACGAACCGTATCTTGGAGATGGAGATAACACCTTTGGTTGTGCTAGCCACCAAAACCAAGGCTCTCCACTCTTTTACTTGGCCAAGAAGAAGGAAGAAGAAGAATTAGGGATGCACACATGGCAAAAGGATTCACAACCTTTCCACTCACATTCAAGAGAGCTTAAATCCCATTTCACATTCATTAAATTCCAATTCATGCATTAACCTCATTCATGAATGCAACGTTTGAGGATGAAACCCCACTTCATGGATTAATTCTTTTGCATTAACCCCTCTTTTGCATGCAACGTTTAGGGTGGCTTCTCAAATTCCAATTGCATGTGAAATCACATTTCATGCAATGTTAATGCAATAATCCAATTTGCATGCAACGTTTGGGAATATGTTTCATTTCATGCATTAATGCCTTTGCATTCAACATTAAGCATTAAATCTCATTTCATGCATTAATCCATTTGCATGCATGATTAATCATCATTAATCATGCTTACCTTCTTCAATTGGTTTCACTTGAGTCTAACTCAATTAAACCAATTTGAGTCCAACTCAAGTTAGGCCAAGGAATGAGTCTAACTCATTCTAGTTCATTCAATTAAGTAATGATTCATTTAGTCAAACTAAGATGAACACTTCTCCAAAACATGTTCTTTGTGTGTGACCCTATAGGCTCTCATAGCATTGGTAATGTATCTAAAACAATTTTAGATACATAAGCAATGAGCGACATCTAGCAATACATCATTGCTACCCAAGCTACAAAAAAATTGAGATCCGACAACCTTTCTGTGACTATTATCATGTATGACGATGTCCTTCTATCCTTGATATCTTTGATCGATCAATGAGGCATAGACTATGTCATCCCCTTATCGATCTTTATGTTTCTTGATCCCCAAGTAGACTCACTCAAACAGATGAGCTCAATATCTCATATTGACTCATTTGAGCATGGTCATGCATTTCGTGGTCATACTCTATCAAGAGGCCAAAGATATCACTCCCCTCATATGGGAGGGATAGATCGCATCTACATCACTCACATCCCTTCGCATAATTCATTACATACCTAGCAATCGTCATTATAGTGCACCTTGTTACGGGTGATGTTAGATGATACCAAAGTACATAACTCTTTATGTAGGGAACCATAGTGACTTTAGGTCTAAAGACTATTCATACCAATAGTCACATGAGAAAGTATATGACACTCATATAACGATCCAAGACACTTTCTCATGGCGGGTCAATTCAGTACATATATTCTCCAATATATATACTCATGTGTCAATATGATATCACATATCTATGACTTGTGAGAACAAGTCATCCATTGACCTACATGCTAGTCTCAATGTATCAATATATCCCTTTGTCTACTAATATAATATTTGACTAGGAATGTTTAAGTATAGTGTTCTCTACAACTTCTCATAATCAATTATACCAATTGATATACTGTAGATTAGAACCTACTATTCAAGGGTATTATTATATTTATTTTACTGGCACACGCATAAAGTAAATATAATAATCAATCTTTGTCTTTTATTAATGAAATATGATACATATAATCTCTAATCAATCATCTAATGATTGACACTAAGGGCTAACACTAACACTGTTCGAGGTGAAGAGTGAGAAATTTCTAGGATATATTGTGATAGAAAAGGGATTACAAGCCAACTCGGAGAAAGTGCAAACATTGCGTAACATGAAGTCACCTACTAATCTATGGGAGACTTAAAAGTTAGTGGGAAGGATAGTTTCCTTGTCTCATTTTATAGCCAGATCGACGGACAAGAGGCTACCTTTCTTTCGGATGTGCAAGGTCACTTGGTTCCAGTGGGATGATCAGTGTGAACAAGTTTTCCAAGAACTAAAGAAGTATTTTGCTAAAATATATATGCTAGACAAACCAGTATCAGGAGAACCACTGTGGATGTATTTAGCTATTTCAGAAGGATCTATTAGTTCAGTGTTGTTGAAGCAGGAAGGTTCTCAACAGCAAACCATTTATTATACCAGTCATATCTTGAAAGGAGCGGAGTCACGGTATACTGAGTTGGAGAAATTGGCATACATCCTCGTCTGACAGCTCGTAAGTTGAGGTTTTATTTCCTAGCCCATCCACTCAATGTATTGACTCATAGTGAAGTAGGTAAAGTGGTTACTAAACCTAATTTTTCAGGAAGATTAGCCAAGTGGGTAATGGAGCTAAGTGAATATGACATTCACTACCATCCCCGAACTACTGTCAAGGCTTAGTCATTAGCCAATTTCCTAGCAGAGGTACCTGCAGGGTTGGAGAACAGTTTGAAAAAGAAGAAGGGAAGAAGGTATGGAATGTTTTTGTGGATGGGTCTTCTAGAGCTACAGGCAGCGGAATAGGGGTGTTGTTGGTATCTCCCGAAGAGGAAGAAACCCGCATAGTCGTTCGCCTTAGATACCTAGCATCCAACAATGAGGCAGAATATGAGGCCATCCTGGCCAGATTACAGGCAGCCAAAGCTGTTGGGGCAACTTCAATTATTATGCATTCAGATTCCAAGTTAGCTGTGTCATAACTCTAGGGTACTTTTATTGTTTGGGAACAGATATTGCAAAAATATTTGATAGCTTTTGAAAAAGAAAAAGCTCATTTCTAGGAGGTCATCCTGCAGCAGATTCCAAGAGAAAACAACCAAAAGGCGGATGAGTTGGCTCGGCTAGCTACTGCCCTAGAAGGGGTGAAACAACAAGGCTCTATTTGCATGGAAGTTCCTAACTCCTTGGCAATATACAGTGTGGGAGAGGTGGCATCAGAAAATGATCAGGTCCCTGATTGGAGAACTAATATTATGACATATTTACAGCAAGGGAAGGTTCCTGATGAAGGAGGAGTGACATCCATCTTGGTTACCAGAGTGAAACGATTTACAATCGTTGATGGAACTCTATATAAAATGTATTTTGGGGGCCCCCTATTGAAATGCTTGGGGAAGGAAGATGTCGAATGGGTGCTCCGAGAAGTACATGAGGGATGTTGCATCAATCATTTGGGAGGAAGAGCCTTGGCAAGGAAAGTATTGTTGGCGGGGTATTTCTAGACAACTCTTCATCAAGATGTGACCCATTTGGTGCAGATTTACTCATCCTATTAGAAACACAGCAATAGGTCCAAACAACCAGCCGAGTTGATGTGAGTTGTAGTTGCTTTCTGCCCTTTGATCAATGGGGAATGGATATAGTGGGTCCCATGCCTCCTGGTCCTTTGCAGAAGAAGTTTTTATTGGAAGCAGTGGATTACTTATCTAAATGGGTGGAAGCTGAACCTTTAGCAAAAATTATAGAAGATGCAGTCATACAGTTCCTCATGAAGAATATTATATGTCGATATGGAGTTCCCCGAAGATTAATAAGCGATAACAGGCGACAATTCCAGGGCAAGAAGATTAGAGGATGGTCTCAAAATCTCAACATCTAACAAGCTTTCACTTCAGTAGCTCATCCTCAGGCTAATATGGTCAGGTTGAGGTGACTAACACAATCATCTGTGGGTCTATCAAACTACTCCTAAAATAGCCATTAGCAAGACCCCGTTCAGCTTGGTGTATGGAACTGAGGCAGTTATCCCAGTGGAAACCATTCTGAGTAGCGCCCGAGTCGAGGTGTATGAGCCAAAACAAAATCAAATTATAAGAGGCACTGAATTGGATTTGTTAGAAGAAAGGCAAGAACAAGCCCGAATATGAGCTGAAGCTTACAAGCAAAGGATTCAGCGAACCTTTAATAAGAGGGTAGTATCCAAAAGGTTCTGAGAGGGTGACCTGGTGTTACGAAAAGTCAACCCTGCGGGAAACCCAGAAAAATTAGCTCCTAATTGGGAAGGGCCTTACATTGTTGCTCGCCGAGTGGCTGGGTCAACCTATTACCTAAAAGTTGAAAAGAGTAAAGAGCTGCCTCGGCCCTAGAATGTTGTACATCTAAAATACTTTCATACTATGTAAAAGGAGACTATTTAAAGGAGAAATTTTATATATTTCCTATGAAGTGGGGAAGAGGATAATATGATGCATCCATCAGTTTACAACAATACAATTCATAATTGGGAGAAAATATGAAGAACAATTATCAGGATAAATCAGTTGCTCATTCACAGAGTAAAGAAAACAAAAAACCATATCAAGTACAAGTAATCTACGACCAAGTTCATGCATAAATACTAGTGAGTTCAAGGTGACGAATATATAACATTGTCAAGAGAGACAGCAAAAAGACTATAATCTAAAATGATCCGGGGGATAGCGCCTAAAGCCAATCTCCCACTATAGGAAAACAATCGGTTGATTAGCTGGAGGGAGCCCATGATCGACATATTGCCGGACCGCCTCGTTGAATCCATTTTGATAGGTAGCCCTCATCAGAGACTGCAAGCACTCTTGTTAGTTTGGATCGGGTGTGCGCACACCGTGGTGGAACCTGGCGCAATGTGCTCTATGCTCCTGGAGAACTCGACATACTTGACAGTAGCGCTGGGATACTTGTATTATGGCATCACCTAAAGTGGACACGTCGTCAGACTGAGAAGTTTGACTCTGCTGCATGACTCTCGACATGTCCATCATATCTTGACGCATGGAAGCTGAAATCCCCTCAACCACCTCAGTATAAGCCTTGGTGCGGGTGATTTCATTACTCAACTATTGTATAGAAGTTTCTTGTCTATGTATTCGAGCATGAGAATGCACCCTAGCCGATATTAAACCTGAATTCTCCTGTACTTCCTTGCTCAATCGGGTACGGAGGATGGATATTGCCTCTGCATCCTTCAGTTGTTGAGCTTGAAGGGTTGCTATAGTGCTTGCATCCTTCTGTCTATGTTGTTGGATTTCAACCTTTTGGCTCTGATAGCCAACTAGTTCTTGTGACAAGGAATCTTCTATGGAAGTAGTTGTATGATCATCTTTCTGTCGAACGCTTTGGAGAGTGGATATGGTTTCAGCATCTTTTTGTCGTTGGTTGTGAATAGCTGCTATGGCCTCAGCATCCTCCTATCTTTGACGATGGGCTTCGACTAATTGGTCCCAGTAGTGGGCCAATTCTTGTAGAAAATTTGCTCCCTATCCTTGAAGGCAGCCTGATCCTCCAGTTGTTGGTGGGTTTGCTATTGAAGCTGGGCTCCATAGCCGGAGAAGGAGTGATCTAGCTCCTGATAATTCATCATCACCTGAAAATAGAATTGTAGAATGAAGTTATTCCTAAAAACTATACAAAGTTAGTAGAGAAATTATACCAGCTCCAAGCCATGGCACAGGCTCTCCATCCTTGGAATAAGTTCCTCTAAATTGAGGATTCAAGTATTCTGGTAAGAGGAGGAAGGAGTGGAGGCAACTAGAGGAGTGGGCTCACTCATGATGGGCATGAAGGGGGGCAGCCCAGGAGATTGTGCTAGTGGTCCCAGAGGGGGAAGGGTGACACTCTAGGAAATGGAGGGGGTTCCTGAGAAGAAGGGAGATGTTGAAGGGGTCGTAAAAAGAGTCATTTCCAAAAGGCTCATGGAAGCAGGAGAGGAAAAGGGGCAGGTGATGGTGATTGCAGAATGTCAAAAACCACCTAATGTCTGGTGGAGGAAGGGGAACCCTCGGGAGAAGTAAAGGAAGGGAAAACAAGGGGGTTGAATGTGTCCAATGGCATGGACATAGGAAGAGAAGACGAAGTTGAAGGAAGATCGGTGGATGAGGGGGGCACCATTATTAGTGGTTCTTCTCTAGTAGGAGGAAGGGGTTCCAGAGTCGAGCTCTAAACCAGGCTAGGAGGAAAAGCCTTCCGAGATAGGGGTCGATGGGGAAGATGATGGGGACATGGTCGAAATTTGTAAAGGCAAAGATGGAGGAGATTTAGCTGAAACTGGTTCTAATGCTGGGGGAGCCCAGAAGAAGAAGAAGAATCGAGGGAAGTAATATTTTCTTCCTGTAGTCGTTGGTGTGCAGTTCCCCTCAATTCGACTTGGCTCTGTAAAAAAGGAGGGGGTGACCTCTGGCCACCCAAATTTGAAGGTGGAGAAGCGGACAGGCTAGGGTTTAGTGATACGGTGAAGAAGGAAGGAGAGAGGATTGTAATGATTGGTGGTTTACATTGGGCGAAGATGAAACAACTGAGGATGAATGTGCGGAGGAACGAGGGGGAGAGGCAGATGTTGGAGCAAAGGTTGTGATAGCAGATGGTTGATTTTTGCTTTGTCTAAGCTTCTGAACATACTCCTCCATCATTTGTTGAAGAAGAGATCGCATCTTAGCCTTCAGGAAGTAAGGAACACAAGGAGGTCGTCCGAAGGAAGCAAGAAAGTTTCTAGCATGGGGAGAAAAGAGGAGAAGGGTTGGAAGCTAAAGGGGAGCGAAGATGAAGAATGGGGAAGATGAAGAGTCTTATATATGGGTCAAGGTATGCTTATGGTACTAATTGGGCTTCAGAGCAGAGATGTGGGCCCCAAGGAGGTTCAAAATCATGATTTGTCTTTTTTATGGCCCGAAATCAGCCAGAGCCATCATCCCCGTATGGTGGTGGAACAGAGAACTAGGGTTTACGATATATACACCTGTGAAGAATGGTAGAGTAAAAAATATTTATTTTTATCTGATTAAGCAATGCCCTAGATCGGGTCGTCACATTTTTTATGGCATGGTATAATCTAGAGCCATCATTCCCGTGCGGTGGTGGAACAGAGGAGTAGGGTTTAAGGTATATACACTTATGAAGAACGACGGAGTAAAAAATATTTATTCCGACTCGATTGGGCAACACCCTAGATCAGGTCGTCATATTTTTTATGGCATGGTATTATCCAGAGCCATCATCCCCGTGCGATGGCGGAATGAAGGAGTAGGGTTTAAGGTAAATACACTTGTGAAGAGCGGCGGAGTAAAAAATATTTATTCTGACCCAGTTGGGCAACGACCTAGATCGGGTCGTCACATTTTTTATGGAATGGTATTATCCAGAGCCATCATCCCCGTGCGATGGCGGAACGGAGTGGGATTTAAGGTAAATACACCTGTGAAGAGGGGCAGAGTAAAAAATATTTATTCCGACCCAGTTAGGCAGTTCCCTAGATCGGGTCGTCATATTTTTTATGGTGTGGTATTATCCAGAGCCATCATTCCCGTGTGGTGGTGGAATGGAGAAGTAGGGTTTAAGGTAAATACACCTATGAAGAGCGACGGAGTAAAAAAATATTTATTCTGACCCAATTGGGTAACGCCCTAGATCTGGTCGTCACATTTTTTATGGCATAGTATTATCCAGAGCCATCATCCTCGTGCGGTGGCAGAACGAAGGAGTAGGGTTTAAGGTAAATACACCTTTGAAGAGCGACGGAGTAAAAAATATTTATTCCGACCCGATTGGGCAACACCCTAGATCAGGTCGTCACATTTTTTATGACATGGTATTATCCAGAGCCATCATCCCCGTGTGGTAGCAGAATGGAGGAGTTGGGTTTAAATGCACTTATAAAAACAACGAAGTAAAAAAATTCAAACCTGACTAGGAGAAGCCCTAAGTTAGGTCATCACAATTTATTTTGCTTGCCTGCGAGTCAAGCAATTATCCCCGTATAGTGGCAGAGCGGAGGAGTTGGGTTCAAGGTAGATGCATAGAAGAATAAACGGTGGAGTAAAATATTCCGACCTGACTAGGAGAAACCCTAAGTCATGTCATCACAATTCTTTCTGCTTGCCTAGAAGTCAAGAAATTATCCCCGTATGTAGGTGGAGCAGAGGAGTTGGGTTCAAGGTAGATGCACAGAAGAACAAACGGCGGAGTAAAAAATATCGACTTGACTAGAGAAGCCCTAAGTCAGGTCATCATAATCTTTTTGTTTGCCTGCAAGTCAAGCAATTATCCCCGTATGGTAGCAGAGCGGAGGAGTTGGGTTCAAGGTAGATACATAGAAGAACAAACGGCAGAGTAAAAAATTCTGACTTGACTAGGCGAAGCCCTAAGTCAGGTCATCACATATCTTTTTACTTGCCTACAAGTCAAGCAATTATCCTCGTATGATTGCGGAACGGAGGAGTTTAATTCAAGGTAGATGCACAGAAGAACAAACGATGGAGTAAAAAATTCCGACCTAACTAGGTGCAGCCCTAAGTCAGGTCATCACAATTCTTTCTTCTTGCCTCAAGTTAAGAAATTATCCCCTTATGGTAGCAGAGCGGAGGAGTTGGGTTCAAGGTAGATGAACAAAAGAACAAACAACGGAGTAAAAAAATTCCGACCTGAATAGGCGAAGCCCTAAGTCAGGTCATCACAATTCTTTCTACTTGCCTACAAGTCAAGTAATTATCCCCGTATGGTGGCGGATCGGAGGAGTTGGGTTCAAGGTAGAGGCAAAGAAGAAGAAACGGCGAAGTAAAAAATTATTCCAACTTGACTCGGCAAAGCCCTAGGCCAAGTCATTACCATTCTTTCTGCTTACCTTAAGGTCAAGCAGTTATCCCCGTGTGGTGGTGGATCGGAAGAGTTGAGTCTTCGCTCAACTATATTATTATTATCCCTGTGTAGTGGTGGATCGGAAGAATTAAGTCTTCACTCAACTATATTGTTACTATCTCCGTGTTGTGGTGGATCAGAAGAATTGAGTCTTCACTCAACAATGTTATTATTATCCCCATGTGGTGGTGGATCGGAAGAGTTGAGTCTTCACTTAACTATATTGTTACTATCCCCGTGTGGTGGTGGATCAGAAGAGTTGAGTCTTCACTCAACTATGTTATTATTATCCTCGTGTGGTGGTGGATCGGAAGAGTTGAGTCTTCACTCAACTATATTGTTACTATCCCCGTGTGGTGGTGGGTCGAAAGAGTTGAGTCTTCACTTAACTGTGTTATTATTATCCCCGTGTGGTGGTGGATCGGAAGAGTTGAGTCTTGACTTAACTATATTGTTACTATCCCTGTGTGGTGGTGGATCAGAAGTGTTGAGTCTTCACTCAGCTATATTATTATTATCCCCGTGTGTTGGTGGATTGGAAGAGTTGAGTCTTCACTCAGCTATGTTATTATTATCCCCGTGTGGCGGTGGATCGAAAGAGTTGAGTCTTCACTCAACTATGTATTTATTATCCCCGTGTGGTGGTGGATCAAAAGAGTTGAGTCTTCACTTAACTATATTGTTACTATCCCCGTGTGGTGGTGGATCGAGAGAGTTAAGTCTTCACTCAACTATGTTATTATTATCCCTGTATAAGGGTTGATCGGAAGAGTTGAGTCTGTACTTAACTATATTATTATTTTCTCAGTATGATGGTGGATTGGAAGAATTGAGTCATTACTCATATGTGTTATTATTATCCTCATATGAGGGTGGATCGAAGGAATTGGGTTTAAAGTTTATCCGTCCTAGATTATACACAAGAGGAATTGCTGCTAAGTGGTTGGATAGGTTGAAGGGAGCATGGGCATGGACTTGGTAAGTTTTTTTTACCATTGGTGTTGGAATCCTTTATTCATTTTCATAAAATGTTCATTGGCAAAGAAGAGACATATGTTGTCTTTTATGAAGGAGATTTTATTGATAAAGGAAGATACAGTATAGTTTTTCAGAAAAGAAAATAACAAAAGGTGCCCCCTAAGGGGGGATAAGCTTCTTCCCCGGGAGTGTCGATGGGACTTCCTTACGCCTGCTAGGGCGGCGGAACAGCTGCCTGAGATAGGACTGCTGTATAAATATGTGCTAGGTCAAGTTCTTCTGAGTCACCGCCAACTCTTGGCGCAAGGAATAGTTGTGAGTTGAGGCTAATCACAGGCGTCGTTTCAGGTCCTGGACCTGTTCTTCCATTTCTTTGATGCAGTGTTGTTCTACAGTTTGCCTCTCCGGAGAAGGAGAGTGGTTGTCTTGCTCTGATATGTACTCCATGGTGTAAGTAGGATAAGGGAGGGAAGTACACCGGCAGAAGCAGAAGAGTAGAGGGGTGTGTTGGATGAAGGTAGTGTTGAGGGTTTTTATAGGAAGAAAAGGAGATATTAATTACTCCTCTTGGGAAAGAGAGGTAGTAAATGTAGATAAGATGGGAAGATGTAGAAACAGTAGCAGGGGCAGTTGGATGCATTGATTCTGAAGAGACTAGTCGTATTTCGTAGAGAGAGGCAGATATGAAGCGGGTCCCATTTGATTCGAATCTAATTATTTTCTGGCGACATTTGTTAATGTTGCTATGCGGGGTCAACCCTATAGAGCGGGTCAAGTATTATCCAAGGTGTCCTGATCAGAATACTCAAAGCAAGTAAAAGGAAAATAAACAGGACACGTTTAAATATTTCATTCTTTTTATATGAAAAGTAGCAGTTACATTAGTTAAACTATTGTTCATACAGGTTTATTATTATTACTTTTATTATTAGAGCCGACAGAGGACTCCTCTGCAGGAGGAGGCACCAGAATGACCCTATGGAAATTACCCCATGCCCGAGGGTGAAGGAGGCATAGCTTCGGCTGGGGGGAATGGAGGAACCTCATTTGGAAGGACTGGAAGAAAGGCGATGGCTGGGGGAAGAGGAGGAAGTGCAACTGAGGCCTGGGGATCTCCTATGGTGTACTCCCAGGTCATCGGAGAGTTCCAGACTCGATTCCCAAAGGAGGGGAAGGGAGCCTAAAATGACCTTCTCGTGCTGGGAGCTGGTGTACCAGCTATAGATGGGGGAAGGGGATGTCGATATGCAGACGTGGCCATGGATTGAGTATCGGAATCATCGGAGAAGTTTGTGTCAAAATAATTTAAGTCAAGGGAGTCAGAGCCCAAGCTTACGTCGATGGGGTGTCCTTCAGAAGCCATGGAGGTAAAATAAGAATGAACAAGACTCTTAGTGGTAATTTATAAAAGGGGACGGAGATTCATAGTCCTCCTGGGGAAATGAAGGAGAAGGTGAAGGGTCGAGGGATGTGATTGCATTAGTATGGGGAATAATAAATGTATTAATCCCGAAATGGGTGATTGCATCCCTATCTAGGCAAGGAGAGGTGATTTGGCAAAATAAATCGGAGCTCATCTGTACCGCGCGGGAAGTGACTCTGAACCCAGAGGGATAGTTTTAATTCTAGCCCGAGTGAATCCCCGGGTGAGAGAAAATATCAGTCGACTGACACTATGAATAGTTTAATAGGTGATCCTGGGTGATAGAAGAGAGAAGTTTAATTCATTATAAAGAAAAGGGAAGAACAAGATTGACCCTCAAATGTTTCTCATTGATAATAGTTGCCAATACATTATAGGGAGTACAAAAACTACAATTCAAAGATGTTTGGGGGTAGTTAGCTAGGGCAACCTCGGGATCTAGGTGGCTTGTATCTATACCTGGTGGAGGGTAGCCCTTGGCAGCAGTCAGAGTGGAAGATCCTTCAAAGCCCAGGATGAATAGTTGCACTCCTTTCTTTGCATATTGTATCTTCAAATTCTCTTGCTGCTCTTTCCACTGGGCATGATGTTTAGATAATTGAGCAGCCACGGTGTCTCTGTCTTTAGCCACTGCTATAACTTGCTGACTAAAGAAAGCCAGGGCTTCAGATTTCTCTCTTTGAAATTTTTGTTGTTGTTCGGTAATCGTGGCCAACATCCCAGGAAAAGTGGATATAGTTGCAGAGAATTTCTCCAGCTGCTTTTGGTAGGACGTCAGAGTAGCCTCCAATGCTTGGTTCTTTTCTTGAATTTGAAGGAGAGCCGTTGAAGATCGATAAGCTTGGGTCTCTGCCTCTTTAAGCTGCACTCTATGCTCCACTAGTTCCTGGGTAAGGAGGTCGACCTGTTGGAGCTGACTAGATTGCAGAAATAGCTGTTGGTGGAGGTTAGCATTTTTTTTAAAGTTCTTCTTTCTCACTCCGGGCCATCGCTAATTGCGTCATCAAATCCTCGCATTGCATGGTCAGAGTGGCATCTTTTCGTTTGCTCTCAGCCAATTGTTAAGTCAATTTTTTCTACTAAGAGAGGGAGACAGTGTGGTGTGCGGCCATGGTAGACTGGTAGTTTACTATATTGGGAGTCATCTCGTTGCAAGCAGTAACTACCTGGGGAAGAAGATAGGGTGTTACAAGACTAAGTACTAGTGTATATTAAATGTGAAGAAAGGAAGAACATACCTCCGTCAAGAGTTTGCACAGGCATTCATAGGGGCCTTGTAGATGGGATTGGTTGAATAGTCATACTTTTTCTGTGCTGCGGATCCTAAGAGAAGATCCCAAAGAAGTAGACGGGGAGGGGGGGGGGGTTAGGGGGGCAATATCCCCCCTATCAAAAAAGTCTCTTCTGGGGATATATGGGGCGCAAAAGAGTCCATGCTCAGAGTAGGGAGAGTCGAATAGGGTAATTCTATATAGGTAAGACGAGGAGGGGAATAGGTGGGGGAGTTGATTCCCCTTCTAGGTTGAGATGGGGATGAATGAAGAGAAGGAGAAGGAGAAAGTTCTTCTAGAGGGGAGGGAGTGATGTGAGCAAAACATATAGGATTTTAGGAGTAGTTTTCGCTCACATCTCGCTGCATTTTATACTTGTTTCATGCATATCGTACTTTGTTTTGGATGCATTTCCTATTTTCTAGTTCGGAGATCTTCTCTTTGTACTTTTGTGTGCAGGACAACATTCTACGGGGAAAATGGCGCACTTTTGGAGCAAAAGGAAGACATTTGGCAGCTGGAATAGAATGACACATGGCCTGGCCCTGTGAATCCACATGGCTAGCCCCGAAGCACACACCAGCGCCACACATGGCCTGGCCATGTGAATCCACATAATCGTGTAGTGCTGGGACGATTTCGATGAGATTAGGTTTTTTCGAGTTTCAGAAAGATCTAGCCTTATGTATATATAAGGAAAGATACACCCAAACCTAGGAGGAGGCCCGACAGTCGAGACGGCACACCGACGCCCTAAAAATCTTCGGGAACTTGCAACAGGGATGAAGGAGGTCGCTCGAGGACCAAATTCTGCGCTTCAACGTCGGGGAGAAGAACCAAAGTGCATTGTAATTCGCTTTCCTTACATAATTTGCATTGTATCTATGAATTTAATTATGCTTTGTGTTTCTCTTCTCGTATCTATGGAGTAGTTTGTGTGAGTAGAATATGCTATTTCAAATATATGTCTGTTCTTGATTTCATATTTGCAATTGGTGATTGTCTAGATCGATAGCTATTTATTTTGTTCTTCTATTTACTGTGCATAGCCGATACGAGGAGTGACAACCCTCGTATCAAAGATTTACGATAATTAAGGAGGAACCTAAGGGTTGGTCTTATCTCCGGTAACCGTGGATAGAAGGGTGTGATAGAGTCAAAAATGGGACACGTTCTGACTCGTCACAGGGATTGATCTGGCATCCTCATACCGCCTACCCCATCCTAAAGGCAGGGTCGACTTGGTATGGCAGAGGTAGTTCTCGATAGATGCGAAGGCTCATCGGGAAAGTGTATGATGCCCCTTCCACAAAACCATAGTTAGATGTCTAGATAATACCCAATTGATAGCGTGTTCTGCGACACACAAGCGAAATCGAAATCCTAGAATTCCCTCAGAAGACTCGTAGCAACTCTTTTCTTCCTCCGTGTGACACCGTACTAGAGTTAGAACCGCCGATAAACCTCATAAGCACAACCCTTAACATTAAACTCCGAACAATAACGTCCACTGAACAATCGATACTCGAATCTCAGTCCCTATGGGATCGATAATCTTTTTTTATTACTTGATGACATCTGTGCACTTGTGGGTGTTGAGCGTGAGTGTGTGCTTCGAGTCCTCGATAGTTCTCGTCGCGAGATTTGAGGACGTGTTCACGTACATCCAGTTTTTGGCGTCGTTGCCGGGGACTGATTGATTCGATATCGAATCAAGAGGTGGATAGTTGGATCAGACTTAGGTTAGATTCATTTACTTGATTTATTATTTTTATTTTATTTACTTCAGTTTTAGATTTTTTTTGTACATATACCTAGATTTAGTTTAGATTAAGTTTAATTGGCTTCTTGCATTTTCTTTTTGTTTTAGTTTATTCTTCATCTGACTTCGCATCTTAAAAAAAAATTAAATCCTATTCTTAAGTAATAAGATATGCTCCTAATTTTGTTGCTCGGTTCTTCGTATGAGTAGACGTTTAGGATCGGAATACCTGATTTCAATAGATCTAGAAATCGAACGAACCTACCATCATAGGAGAGCTGAACATAAGAGGATGGAGGACCAAGACGTGTCCGTGGTGAACGTAGGTAGTCGACCTTTGCAGGATTACGCAGCCCCTAATGCTAGAGGATATAAGCCGAGCATATCTGGACCATCAATTTTGGCCAACAATTTTGAATTGAAACCTGCTTTTATACACATGGCCCAACAAAGTCAATTCGGGGGAGCTTCAACTGAAGACCCGAACTGACACCTGAAGACATTTTTGGAAATTTGCTCGACGATGAAGATCAATGGAGTACTTGCTGACGTGATTCGCCTGAGTCTATTCCCTTTCTCATTGCGGGATAAGGCTAAGGCATGACTTCACTCCTTGCCGTCAGAAAGCATTACTACATGGGAGCAGTGTGAGCAGCAATTCTTGAACAAATTTTTTCCACCAAGAAAAACTGCTCACATGCGCCATTTAATTACTAGCTTCTGTCAGAAGGAAGGGGAGTCTTTATTCGAAGCCTGGGATCGCTACAAGGGGCTACTCTATCAATGCCCCCATCATGGACTAGAAAGGTTGCTGGTGATCCACATATTCTATAATGGGATCATGTATGCCACCAAGGTGTCCCTCGATTCTACTGTACGAGGGGCTCTAATGAACAAGACTATTGAGGAAGAAGAAGAGATGATAGAAGAGGTAGCCCAGAACCACCATCAATGGGCTTCCGAGCGTAGTCACCTAGCCCCTGCAGCGGGTCGATATGTTGTCAACTCCGTAGACAACCTAGCGGTAAGGATGGATGCACTTAGCAGACGGTTTGACTCTCTGAATCCTAATACTGCACGTGCGGCCAATAACTTTAGAGGGTGAGCATCAGAATATAAAGAGGACTATTATGGGGGGCAGGGCAGATTAGAGAAACAGATCGAGCATGTCAGTGCGGTTGCCGACCACCACCAAAGGCCCAATAATCCATATTCCAGTACTTATAATCCCGGATGGAGAAACCACCCAAAATTTTCCTATAGGAATAATTCAGGAAATTTCCAACAATCGGGAGGAAATGGGCAGCCGCAACTGCCTGACACCCGTATGGAAAATATGATAGAAAACTTCATTCGGATGCAACGGGAAGCCAATGAGGAATTTCAGTGGCAATATTCGCAAACAGATACGATGATCGAAGAGTTAAGTTCATCTGTAAAAGATCTCGCCAATAGGAAAAAGACGCTAGAAATTCAAGTAGCTCAGATTGCCAACCAGACCTCCAGAGTACCGGGGAAACTGCCAAGAAAGTCAGAGGTCAATCCGGTAGAGCAGTGCAAGGCAGTGACGTTGTGGAGTGGAAGGATGCTGAAAGAGATGCCGAGCCAGGTGGTTGTCGGACCGAAACCAGGACTCGAAATAAGGGAACCTTTGAGGGAAACTAGGAGGGAAGAAGATGAAGACATAAATCGATAGTCTGACGCAAAAACACAACCACCCTTGACGGTGCCATTTCCCGAGCGACTGACCCATGCGAAGAAAGATGCTAAGTTTGGTAAATTTCTGAAAATGCTAAAATTGAACTCAGTAGAGGTGCTGATACTCGAAGCATTGCACCAAATGCCCCAATTCGCGAGATTCATGAAAGATATTTTAGCACACCATAGGAAGGTCGAAAAGTCTGACACAGTGGCCCTCACAGAGGAATCAAGTTCTTACCTCCGGAACGAGACCACTCAAAAACTAAAAGATCCGGGGAGTTTCTATATCCCGTGTTATATAGGTACGACCCTGATTAGCAAAGTCTTCTGTGATTTGGGTGCTAATGTGAGCTTGATGCCCATACCCTATGCAAAAGCTAGGGCTGGGGAATTTGAAGGTCACCACTATGACATTGCAGCTGGTTGACCATTCATACCGATACCCACTGGGGATTCTAGAAGATGTGCCTGTTAAGGTGGGAAATTTTACACTTTCGATCGACTTTGTGGTCATGGAAATGGAAGAAGATCTGAAGATACCCGTCATCCTGGGATGACCATTTTTAGTAATTGTCAGAATGGTCATTGACGTTAAGAAACACAAGCTGACATTAAAAGTAGGCGACGATAAGATGGAATTTGAGCCTGCTAGCGCGGCATGTCAGGGACCCATGTCAGGGAAGTACGTTATTCCAGCCAGAGCTAAAGAGGATAGCGTAGATAAAGTATTCGAGACAGATGAATGGAGGTTTACAGAACCTCTAGAGCCAAGTTGAGATAATGGATTGTGGTCAAGCTAAAAGACCTTAAACAAAGCACTTCTTGGGAGGCAACCCAAGTTTAGTTTTTACTTGTTTTTGACTTAATTGCATTCATTTTGGTTATTTGAACTTTGATTTCTAGCATTTAGCATTTTTTGAGCAAGAATTAGGACTAGACAGAACCTGCTAAGTAAACACAAAAATCATATTGAGCCTACACAGCGGGGGCATGTGGGAGAATTCGGACCGTGGTGCACTTCGGGAGAGAAATAGGGGGGCACACAGCCAAGTCGTGTGGTTTCACACAGTCGTGCCCCAAGCCTTCTCATCTCCTAGCGGCACACACGGCTAGGTTGTGTGTTTGCACACGGCCATGCCGTGCAAGGGATAAAAGGGTCGTACCGTGTGTTTATTTTTATAGGTATAGGAGCCCACCTAGTCCACGTAGAGAGCCTGCACCTGCACCACCTTCTTTTCCTTCTTTTGAGCAGGATGCAGGCACATTCGCCTATGACTTCTCAGAGTTCCGATCGCACCTCGACGACATATACGCTAAGCAGCAGGCATAGTGGACTAGGGAGGAGGAGCATAGAGCAGTCGCTGCATCCACCAGCTCTCAGATTGACCACATGTACATGTGGCATCAACGGCTGAGCACCAGGTTCTCCTAGGAGCAAGACATGCTGAGGCTACTAGACTTCCCGCCTCGACCACCGTATTAGAGGTATGATTTCATATAAGTCTGGGGGGCCCCAAGTTTTGATTTATTTTGTTTCTAGCAATAGTTTCTTTGATGATATTTGCATTTTAGTTTGCATTCATTTGTTCATGAATAGGTTATTTAGTTTCTTTCGACACTTAGTTCTTGTTATCTATAAGTTGCCTCAGTAGTATTTTTAAAAGTTTTCTTCATTAGTTGTTTCCATGGGTAGCTTAACTTCATTTACCTTGTGGTATTTTATTTTATATGCTCTAATAAATGTTCTAAACTTGCACTAGTTAGCTTTTATTTCTACACTTACACGTGATGAATATTCTGAAAGGAAGAATCTAGTACATACGAAGTTATGATTCAACGTAGTAGTCTAGTACTTTGGAATTCATAGGTGACTCTAGGTTTAGCACTTTAGTTACTGGAGATGCTTGGATTGTGTAAGTCCATTCGGAAAAATTAGAATCCCTGTGAGTAGGAGAAGAATAAAAATATATTTCTGTTCTTGAAAAAAAAAGTTGTCGTGGGTGGAAATGGTTAGGTGGCCCTTTGAGACCGAGTTAGGTTACCGGGGAAACACCTACCTATTTCTATCAATATCGAGCACGCCTTTGAGACTTTGTACTAGATCTAGGGAATGACCCTTGCTTAGGGCGGACCAGTGCCTAAAAGTCGGAGACCTTAGGAAAGCTATAAGATGACAACTTAACTTACTTTAGAACGAGTATCCCTTAAGGAGATTCGCTTAGCACATTCACGAGAAGCTAACTTAGTGATGTGAGCAAAACATATACACGAGAGTGATGTGAGAACATTCACGAGAAGCTAACTTAGTGATGTGAGCACATTCACAAGAAGCTAACTTAGGTTTTAGGAGTAGTTTTCGCTCACTTCTTGTTACATTTTGTGTTAGTTTCATGCATATGTTACTATATTCTTACATGCATTGCCTATTTTTTGGTTCGGAGGTCTGCTCATTGTACTTTTGTGTGCAGGTTAGCTTTTCTGGTGAAAAAGACGCATTTTCAGAGCAAAAGAAGGACTTTCGCAGCTAGACGCAGAGTGGGACACGGTCAGGGTGTGTGGATTCACATGACCGTGTCCAAAGGGCGAAGATCGGCACCACAGGGTTGCACATGGCCTGGCCATGTGGAAACACACGGCTGTGTGGCGGCCCGATGGATTTGCACAACTAGGGCTTTTTTCGGATTTTGTAGTGGTCCGAGGCGATATCTATATAAGGATGGCTCCTCCCAATCCCTAGGGGGAAGGCATGATGGCTAGGACGGCACGCCAAAGCCCTAAAAAGCTTCGGTAACTCAGAGCGGGGAGGAGGAACGCCGTCGGAAGTCCACAACTTGCAATACAATGTCGGAGAGAAGATCACAAAGCATCGTATATCTCTATTTCTGCGCTTTACTTCTATTGTATTCAAACTTAAACATATTTTGTGATTCTTCCTTCGTATTTATGGAGTAGTACTTTCGATTCTAGGATTAGGGAGTAGCTTGTGTACATAAACAATGTTGGTTTATATTAAATTCTGGCCAAAAGTTTGATTTGACAATTGGTAGTTGCTCTCTATTATATTTACATGTGTTTGTCTTTCTTTCCGCTGTGCTTAGATGATACGAGGTTGTGACAGCCCTCGAAATCTAAATTTATGAGGTTTGATCCAAGGAACCTAGGGGTAAACCTGACCTCCCATAACTGCGGGGAAAAGGGAGCGGTGGAATCAGAAACGGTCCACCGCAAGGATTGATTTGGCATCCTCGTACCCTCTATACCATCCTTTTGGGTGGAGGTAGCTCTTGGTGAATGCGGCAGCTCTGCGGGAGAGTGTATGATGTCCCTTCCCCAAAACCGTAGGTAGACGTTTAGACGACGCCAATTGACAACATTGTTCTATGATACACAAGCAAAACCGAAGTCCTAGAATCGCCTTTTAAGACCCCGGCACACTCTTTTCCTCCTTCGTGTGACCCCGTACTGAGTAGGGTCCACCAATAGTCCTCACCAACCGACTCTTTTAGAGATTGCGTCTGAACAATTCCAATCACTTAGTGTATTGGTATTCGAATCCCAGTCCCTGTGGGATCGATAAATCTTTATTACTTGATGACATCCGTGCACTTGTGGGCATTGAGCGCGAGTGTGCGCTTTGAGTCTCGGCGGTATCTATCGACTCTTTTCCTCCTCCGTGTGACACCGTACTGAGTAGGGTCCACCGATAGTCCTCACCAATCGACTCTCTTAGAGATTACGTCCGAACAATTCCAACCACTTAGTGTATTGGTATTCGAATCCCAGTCCCTATGGGATCGATAATTCTTTATTACTTGACGACATCCGTGCACTTGTGGGCGTTGAGCATGAGCGTGCGCTTTGAGTCCTCGGCGGTATCCATCGCGAGGTTCGAGGTCGCGTCCGTGCGCATCACTTAGTGAATTTTTAGAGCGTATCTATTAGCTTTGATTGAAAAGACCACTTGATAAATATAGTTAACATGCTAAGTATGGAACAATACCTTTATAAAATTTTATGGCATTGAAGTTTGCTTGAAGACAAGACTTAAGTCTGGGGGAATAGATGTGAGCAAAACATATAAGATTTTAGGAGTAGTTTTCGCTCACATCTCGCTGCATTTTATACTTGTTTCATGCATATCGTACTTTGTTTTGTATGCATTTCTTATTTTCTAGTTCGAAGATCTACTCTTTGTACTTTTGTGTTCAGGATAACATTCTATTAATGTAGTAACCATCACTCCTTAGTTTTGATGTATGAACCACAGTTAAGAGTTAGGATTCACATGTGATCTAATATAAGTGTTAAGTGTGCAGGCTTAACAGGAAGTCCTAGTAGGTCGAGTTGATCGGATACTAGTAATGAATCTTGAAAGATCAGGAGGACCGGACACTAGGCATGAAGTCCAGATGGGTCAAGTGGACCAGACATTTGGCATGAAGACCAGTTGGGTCAGGAGACCGGACAATCGGCAAAAAGTCCAGCTAGGTCAGGCAGACCGAACAGCTGGTGGAAGCCCTGGTGGGTCAGATCGGATGTCAAGAATGGTAAGTCCGATAGGTAGTCGGCAGGTAAGCCTCGAGTGAAGAGGTGAGGTTGAGTCCTTTGTTGGGGGACAAAGCTAGGCATCGATCCGACGAAAAGTCCACGTGGGACTTAGTAGTTGAGATTGAGCAGTATTACTACTACTATCATTCATGTTATATATTTTGTGCTAATCCAGTTTTGAAGGGATCAGTCAACTGAAGTCCAGTCGACTGGATACCTGTTTGGTAGGATCAGCTGGTGATTGATCGAAGATCGTGCGATGTAGATGGAAAGGGCTTGAGTCGATTGAAGAGTTTGAGTCGACTGAAGAGGAAAATTTCCCATTGCGGAGCCTAGTGACGTGGAGTCGACTGAAGAGGATTCAGTCGACTGGAAGACCACGAATTCCATATCGACGGATTGATGTGGAGTCGACTAGAAGGCATTCCAGTCGACTGGAAACAGTTTATAAAAGTTGTGCTCGACCAGATCCCAACATCAATTATTTTTCATATCGAAGTGCTGTCGAAATCCATTCTCGTCCACTAAAGCTAAACTCTCACAACAAGGCGATCTTCTGACACTCCGAGCACACTTCTACCATTTACTTAGTGTCGCTATACGTCTTGTATTTGCTCATTTATTTTTTCACTATTGTACTTAAATTCAAGAGTGGGCAGTGTGTTACCCATCTCTATTATTTATAAAAAGTGAAACCCTCCGAAGTCGAGAGTTCTCGAATCGGAGGGTATTTAGTGAATTGCCCATCGAGGTAGCTCGTGGTAGAGCTATGGGCCTTAGCAACCCGATTCGGGTTGTGAACCAAGTAAATTGTTGTGTCTAATTTATTTAATTTCCGTTGCATATTCTGTTTAGAAAAATTTATAAAATACTGAGATTCAGCCCCTCTCTCGGTTTACTCGATCCTACAATTGGTATCAGAGCGGGGGCGCTCCGAATTGGTGCAACCACCATCGTAGAGCTTTAGATTAATTTAGAATAATTTTAATTAATTTTTCTTGCATTAGAATAATTTTAATTAAATTTTTTTGCATTAGAATAATTTTAATTAATTTTTTTTGCTAAGAATAATTTTAATTAATTTTTCTTGCTTAAAATAATTTTAATTAATTTTTCTCACTTAGTAAATTAAATAAATTTTCTGCACACTTAGTAAATTAAATTAATTTTCTTCACATTTAATTAATTAAACTAATTTTCATCATTTAAAAAATTACCATAATATTTTTCTGCATTTAAAAAATTACCATAATATTTTTTTAGCATTTAAAAAATTACCATAATATTTTTTTTTCAGCATTTAAAAAATTACCATAATATTTTTTCAACATTTAAAACATTATCATAATATTTTTCATCATTTAAAAATTGCCAAAAAAAAAAATTTTGCATTTAGAAAATTTCCAAAATATTTTTCTTCATTAGATTATTTTTTATTTGCTAGATTTAGTTTAATT
Source organism: Wurfbainia villosa (assembly GCA_025175895.1). Taxonomy (NCBI): domain Eukaryota; kingdom Viridiplantae; phylum Streptophyta; class Magnoliopsida; order Zingiberales; family Zingiberaceae; genus Wurfbainia; species Wurfbainia villosa. The sequence continues at coordinate 35,644,006 of CM045995.1, forward strand.
TTTAATAATCTTTGCTTAGAGTAAATTTCATTAACGTTTGAAATTTAAATAATTCTTAATTTTAGTTAATTTAAATAGAAATATCATATTTAGAGGGTCTAAGCATCGTTCGCCCTCCTCTCTCTAACGGAGAGGATTTTCCTTCTTGGAATAGGCGAATGGAGTGTTTTTTGAAAATCGACCTAGAGGTCTGGTTCTCAATTAGGAAAGAGTTCATAGCTCCGGTAGACGACTTGGGTAAGTTGTTAGATCCAGAGAAATAGACTACAAACTTTAGGAAAAAGGCTCAAGATGATTACAAGGCTTTAAACAACTTGTAATGCGGACTTACAAATGAAGAGCTAAATCGAGTCGGGCCGGTTCAAAATGCTAAAGAATTGTGGGACAAATTAATTAAATTGCATGAACAGGCTAACTTGAGTCAACCCGAGGATGGTTTAGTTTTGATGGCAAGAACAAACAAAAAAGGAAAGAAATCCAAATCGAGAAAGACAAAGGAAGAAAGCATCTAAGGCAAATTTGGTCAAGTCATCATCGGAAGAGACGGACGCGGAAATATCTAAGACATGCTTCGTAGCACTCATGGCAGATGACGAGTCCGAAGTCGAATCAAGACATGAGTCCAATTCCGAGTCTGAGAGAAGCCACGGATCCGCATCCGTTTTCGAAGGTTCTGACGAGGTAACTTCTCCCTTAGAAGATAAATTGTATAATATTATTGCATGCTTAGGTAGGAAACTAGCCAAGTCCGAGAATCAAGTTGACTCGCTTCTTAAGGAAGTCCAAGTACTTAAGGAGCAAGTCAACTCGAAGACTTCGACTTGCCAAATTAAGGATAGAGACTCAACTCGAGTTGCGAAGCTTGAGAAAGAGAACTCGGTTCTATAAATGCAAGTGGAAGATCTAACCAGATTGTTGGAAAGGTTCACTTCGGGCTCCAAATATCTTAACATGATGCTTGGGTCTCAACGAGTCGTGTACAGTAAGTTCGGACTCGGATACAAGGCTAAGGACATAAATAGATCATACATGTCCTTGTTTAACAGAAATGCTAAGGGTCGAGTCCAAGCTTGCGTTCCTAAGACTAGCTTAGTCAATCAAGTTGGACCGAACCAATTTTGGATTTCCAAAGGACAAGTTTACCTAGTGAACAAGACCCAACAGAGCTACTATGCAGAGGGAGCTAACTCATTGATTGTTTCCTTAATTAAATAAAACTCTTACATGCTTTAGTTTACTTTACTTGCTTAATTTAGAACGGACTAGATAAGAAACAAAGTAGTTTATACTTGAAAAACCTAGTACTAAGACAAGTGAATTGATAGTAAGTTAGGAAAGCTCTTCGAAGTGCATGTCTAGGAAGTGGTCGTTGCTCTGATAACCAAGAAGGTCATGTGCCTCGCCACGACCTGGTGCACTAAGTCGAGTGGAACTGACCGAAGCTAACTCACTAAGTCTTTGACTAGTTAGACTAAGACTTAGTCCAAAGTGAATCAAGTACTTGATTCCTTCATTGACTTTGTCTAGGAAGTGGTCATTGCTCCGATAACCAAGAAGGTCATGTGCCTCACCACGACCTGGAAGGCAATGTTGGAAAAACCTACTTGACTAGCTCAAACCAAGCTTGAATCTAACACAAGTTTAAAAACTTTGAGATTGCTCATTAAATTTAAATAAGATAAAAAGAAATACTCATCTCACAAAACCCATAGGGATAAGTGTATTGAAAACATAGCTTGGGTGAGAATTTAACTTAACTCAACTTAATTAAACTTAATCACAAATTAATTAAACTTAATCACAACTTAATTAAAATTAACATTAAATTAATTAAAGTTAATTACAACTTAATTAAAATTAACAATAACTTAATTAAACTTACTAATAACTTAAATAAACTTAATCACAACTTAATTAAAATTAACAATAAATTAATTAAACTTAATTAAAATTAACAATAACTTAATTAAACTTAATCACAACTTAATTAAACTTAACAATAACTTAATTAAACTTAACCACAACTCAATTAAAGTTAACAACAACTTAATTAAACTTAACTAAACACAATCAATTCAATTTAATCAACTAAACTTAATCAATTTAACTTAACCAACTTAATTAACTCAATCCTAATCAACTTAATTAACCATCTTATCAATCCAAACCATCTAATCCATTAACTTAACTATTTCAACTTAATCAACCTAGTGAACTTAATCAATTCAACTCAGCTAAACAACTCAAATAAAATCAAATTAATTAACACAATTAATCCCAAGTCAATTCAAGATAATTTGCTTTATTCAAAATTTAAATTAAGGGGGAGAAAAACTTACTTTGAAAAGATTAAGTCTTAAAAAGCTTAAAGATTTTTAAAATTACTACTTAGGTTTTGGATCGAGCGGATCGCTAGAGGGAGGGGGGGGGTGAATAGCGATAAAAACTTTCGTTCGTTTCAATACTTGAGTTACGTAGTGGAAAGAATAAAACAATATAAAACTAAAGAAGACAAGAGGGTTTTTTACTTAGTTCGTAGCCTACGGCTACTACTCCAAGGCCCTTGTGGTCCTTGACCACACACGGAGGGAAAATCACTAATGAACTCCTCCTCGTTGAAGGTAGGAGTTAATCGAATACAAAAACCACGAAAAGGATGAAGATAGAGGGACACTCCCCTTCTTCTCGTTACGATAAAAACACGATAATAAACTTAAGTACAGATTGAAACTATAAAAACACTTTTACCGACGACTCGTAGTTGAAGAAGATTGACTCTAGTCATCGTGTCTGTAGTGCTTCGTTGTAGGGATATCGAAGAGTCGTAGCGTATCGGAAAGCACTAGGAGGCTTTTAGAATTGATGAAAAATCCTTAGAAAAGCCCTCCTTTTATAGCTTTTGAGCCCCTCATCGAATGGGTCTTCAGCCAATCAAAATTAGGCACCAAGCTCCTTGGAATGAGGTGATAAGGCTTGACTCCTCGAAGCTGATCCTTGACCATCAGTCGACTGATGGAAGCACAAGTCAAGTCGCAACACTCAACAGTCGACTGATTAAAGACAGTCGAGTGGCTCTTGTGGGCAGTCGACTGATGCTTGCTGAAATCACAAGTTAGCTTAATAAAAACATAATTTCGACGGCCGCCGACCGTCCGATCTCAACCTAGACCATCCATGGGATGTCTTTGGTTGGATCTATGCTTAATACCATCCCCGTAAGGAAGATACGACCTCACTTACGCTCACACACACGAGCTTACCTCGATACTTACTTTGTAGCTCTTGCTTTCGGCCTTCCATTTGATTCCTTCAGCTCCCTCCGAAGTTACTCGAGTGTCGCCCGACCACCACGGCTTCCTCCGGGTGTCGCCAGCCTTCGGCTCCATCTTTAGCACTTTTCTGCACACTCGATTTAGCTCGTGAGATAACGATATGAGCTTAACTTTGTATCATTTGCTATAATCAAAACTCAGGTTCGACTTAGGTTCCCACTGCACCAACAATCTCCCCCTTTTTGATCTATGGCAAACCCATACAATGTTAAGGAAGTAATATGAAGAAAGAATAAGTAGGAGTAGTAGAGACTTTCTTCCAAGTACTCCCCCTTGAGTAAACCTCCCCCTTGACCGAGGGTCAGTCTTGAAAGAAAGTCTTAATCCTCCCCCTTGATGTTTGCTATTTAGGAAGAGTTTAAGTAATTAACAATTACTTAAAGTTGGCCTTAGTAAAAAAAAAATTAAGTTAAGAAAATTTCTTAACTTGGCCCCTTCTCCCCCTTTCTTAAGTAAACATTAACGTTTGGCCATAGTATTAAAAATAAGTTTAAGTTAAGAATTTTCTTAACTTGGCCTTTATCTCCCTTTTGTTAACTAAAATTAAAGTTAAGTAAATTTGCAAAAAATCAAAGTTAAGTAAACATTTACTTAACTTTTGGCCATGAGAATAAGTATGGAGTACTAAGTTAAGTTATCAAAAAAAATATTGATCCCTTAACTTTGGCCTTTTTCTCCCCCTTTTGCCATATATCGGAAAGAGTAGGGGGGTTTTGAAAAAAAATATAAGTATTAAGTTTAAGTTCCAAGTCCAAGCATGTTCCATACTATTTTGAAAATAATATAGTAAAAATAAGCTCATCTATAAAATATTCAACTCTCATTTGACTTGATTGATATGAAAAATCAACAAGTCCTGGTCAGAGTCAGTTAATATATATGATTATACTCTGTGGTTCATGACGATGCACTAGCTCTACATCTGGAACCAGGAGTAAGGTCCTAACATCTCACGCCTATCTATGTGGCTAAGTACATAAACACATTAGTCTTATGTGTTGTGAGATGTATTGGCTCCTTAAATCTATAGGTGCATGATATCTAAGGTATGTCATAAGCTAGTTCCATGAGCATGAAAAGTAAAAGATAGTAATAAGAAAATATAATTTGTAAATTCCTACTCTACTATGCACATGCCCAATTTTCATCTTAATAGACTGAATTCGACTTCGAGTAGGGGTTTAGTAAATAGATATGCCAAGTTGGACTTCGATTCGACGTATTCGAGTTGTATGGATCCGTTGGCCACATGTTCTCGAATGAAATGGTGTTTGACCTCTATATGTTTGGTCCTAAAGTGACATATTGGATTTTTAGTTAGGTTAATTGAGCTAATGTTATCTACATGAATTTTAGTGTTTGTAAAGTCTAACTTAAAATCTCGGAGAGTGTGCTTCATCCAAAGAAGCTGAGTAACACACTCATGTTAGTAATATATGAGAGATGTCCTAAGGCAATCGCCTTATGTATGAACCATTTATATGATAAATGAAGATTCACTATTTGAGTATACATGTTTAATGTATTTGATTGGATCTTAAACTCATTTACTAAATGTCCACGATACGATTCACAGCATGAAAGAATTTGTGATTGGATCACAACTAGTGAGTATCTCTACATGTGTAATTGTGATGTATCGGAATTATCCCTAGTTGATGAATTGATGGATTTGGACACCATAAATTCTGTCGAGACTAGCACGAGGTATACTCCTTGGTGTATCCAAGCAGCTGATTCTCATTGGCTGGAGACATTGTGATGTCCGGAGTTAATCGTGGATGCTAGTTATGGTAACTAGTTCATTGGAGTGACCAGCCGTAAGACTTCATATGGTTCTCTGCATATATAGATATGTCAATGAAGTTCTTACTGTGGCTTAAGTGTGATGTTCCTTTGACTTGCGGTATTCAAGTCATCTTGATCATGGAGACTTATGCTTTGACATCTTAAGCAAACATCTCCGAGGAGATGTGGACCCGGGATGATTGGGTATAAGTCGAAGTGATCGAAGGTGTTTGAATAGCCTATAAAGGATTCACCACTCCTTGCGAGGAGATGTATACCCATGGCCTCTCGTCGAATTGTTACTAAAGTCTTTGGCCAAAGCATTACATGTTTAGAGTAAAGTACTCTTCGATACATGTGGAGTAACTAGAATCCGTAGGACGAGGAAATGATACTTGGGCTAGGTGTGACGTAGTCAGCCTAGTGGGGTGACACAATAGACCATGTCTGAACCAAGTGGGTATAAGATGAGTGAAGGGAATGGGGCACGATTCATTCGAGCTCAAGGGTTTCGTAAATAGTTCGGATCAACTGCTGATCTTTTGGTTAATTGGGGATCATGATGTACTACTAGGTGCCACTCATGATCGTTCTATAATTAATGGTTAATTATAGACGGCCAACATAAACCGAGAACCTATTTGGTCACACGCACAACGAGTGTAATCCAAAGGATTTAAAACGAGCTTGAGAATGGGATTCTCAGACCGAGAGAAACTATGTTTGGTTGGACCAAACATAAAGCGAGCATGAAATTGTTTCAGTCGCAATGGAAGCGTGGATGGGCAGTGTCTTATGAAGACATAATGGATGGACCAAAATGGTTTGGTTCTAATCCAATGGATGAGAATAAACCAAAGGGTTTGGTTTATATTAAACGAATGAACCAAAGGTTGGTTCGGTTCGTTTTAACTTAAAATAAACCATCATGGTTTGGTTTATTTTAACTTATCTTAATGGAGCAGGTTAACGGGCTTTATGGATATGATCCATTAACCATTAAGAGAATTAGTTCTCTATAAAAGTGGGCTTAAGGGATTGTTAAACCCTAACTAATCCAATCATCCAAACCCTAGCCGCCCAACACATTGTTGCCGCCCAGCTTGTGGTGCCGCCCAGCCCATAGCTCCTCCAACCGGCGTCCAGAAGGCGGCTTCCTTCCTCCTCGCCGGCGTCGAGCTGCTGCCGGAAGAGTTCCGGCGATCCTCCTTAGGTTTGGCATCAAGGTGAGCACTTGGCTTCCTTTGTTGGCCGGCGCCTATCTCCTCCACCAAGCTGTCCAGTTTTTCTGGACAGCTTCTTCTCCTCTCGTCGGAGCGTCGTTTGGACGACGGTTAGTGCTCCGACAGCGGCTAACATACCGGGGATTTGATCTCCGGTAATCCTCTGAGGTGGAGGACGAAGGATTCGTCAAACGGTTGACGAATACCTCTCCGGAGAAGCGAGTTATGAGAACTCGTTTTGGATCCGAATTTGGATTCGGATCGTGATCATCTCTCGATCACGTCGTCTTCAACACGAGGCTAGTAACCCGTACGAAGACGAAGCTCGTGACTTAGCGAAGTCATCCCGAGGAGCTCGGCGTGGATACGGATAGAGACGATTCTTACGAGGATCATTCCGGTTGATGCCGTTCCCGCTACACGTCATACGGAAGGTATAACGTAGTTTAATTTCCTTTTATTGCAAATTTTAATTTACGGTTATGTCTACACTTGTTGTAATAGCATGCGTGTGTTGTGTGTGTTGTAATAAATAGGAGTATTTATTATTTTTATTGCTTCCGCTGTGCTCATGTTTATGAAACATGATCGAACACACACACGCCGCGGTGCCGGAAACCCAACAGTGGTATCAGAGCCCAGGTTGTGTTTCGACATAATCGTAAAATGGTTTTGCGATAGTCATAATGTATTTCTGGAAATTTTCTAATTTTGTAAATTTAGAAGTATTTATGGAAATTTTTCAATTTTGGAAAGTCTAGAAGTATTTATGGAAATCTTCCACTTTTGGAAAGTTAGAAGTATTTATGGAAATTGATATTTTCCATAAATAAAATATTTGATTAGATTCTGGAAATTTGTTTCCTAATTTAATCATGATTTGATTTGGGAAATCAAATCTTAAAATATTTTATTTCCATAAGTAGTTTTAATGATTTAGGAAATTGGTTTCCTAAATAGATTTTCCTTAATCAAATAATTCCATGAATAAAATATGTGATTAGATTTGGAAATTTGTTTCCTAATTTAATTATGATTTGATTTGGAGAATCAAATCTTAAACATATTTTATTTTCATAAATAGTTATGACATATAAGGAAATATAGACATGACATAATTGTATGTCATGTAATTGCATTAGATGCATAACATTATGCCATGCGTGTCGTGACATGTAGATGTATGCCATGTATGCCATGCTATGTAGATAATAGTTATTTGCATGCAAAGAGGATGAGACATTAAAAACCCTTAATCAATATTAAAGCCTACACCTTCCATTAATATGGTTAGAACCAGAGTTCTGTTTCTTGTTTGGGTTGTTGGACTCTCTCCAAGCCCGGCTCGAACCTGAATATGTTCAAACCATGGAATAGTTTAATACTAATATGGTAAGAGTCAGAGGTCAATCGTTAGCTTTGGTTGTTGGACTCTCTCCAAGCTGGGCTAATTGGTTGAATGCGCTCTAACCATATTAAAACTATGTCCTGATTAATGGGTTGGCTTTAACCTGGAGCATCGGTTTGTTGGACTCTCTCCAAGGTCGATGTAAAAGGAGGTGAAGTTGGGTGCTATGCATATGATGCATACTTGTTAATGTGTTAACAACCCGATGTATGTGTGAACATTCAATTAGTTGATAGCACATTGTGATAGTTGCATATACGTGATATGCAATCGGTATAGTTGATACCTACCGTCGTAGTTATGAATGGCTTGTTGGACTCTCTCCAAGGTTGTTCATAACTATGATGGATATCAGCCCATTCGGAGATGGACCTACGATCTCCCGAAGTGATTTTGGGGTTTTTTGAAATTCGAAAAATGAATGGGATTAATAAATGTATATTGATGCATTTTAAAATCATCTTTCTCATATATGCTCGTTTTGTATTTCTAGGTCAATAAATTGATCATGACGTCTTTGAATTTGCGCACTATTTTGGATTCGAACAAACTGACTGGGCCTAACTTCCTGGACTGGCTTAGAAACCTGAGAATTGTTCTCAAGGCGGAAAAGCTAGCATATGTCCTTGAAGCCTAAGGACGATGCAACTCTGCACCAAATGTTGGTCTATCGTAAACATGTGCGATTCTCGAAAGGCGAGTTGCATCATGCTAGCGGCGATGGTACCTGAGCTGCAAAAGAAGCATGAGCATATGGATGCTAATACTATGGTCTTCCATCTTCATGAGTTGTTCGATGAGCAAGCGAGATCCGAAAGGTTCGAGGTCTCTAGGCTCCTCTTCACCACGAAGATGCAAGAAGGTCAGATACGCTTTGTGCTAAAGATGAACGGGTACATCGAGCGAGCTACCCTCGGTTTTGTGATGGATCATGAGTTAAGTATTCACTTAATTCGGCATTGTTTGCCCAAGAGTTTCTCGCAATTTGTGATGAACTATCGGATGAACAAATTGGAATCCACCATTCCCGAGCTCCTCAATATGCTGAAGACGGTGGAGCCTTCATGAAGCATGAGGAGAAGGCGGTTCATTAGTTGATTCCTCAAAGAAAGGTTCTAAGAGGAAGGCAAGAAAGGAAAGAAAAAAAGGCAAAGAAGGCGGAACTATAAAGGGCACTTGCCATCACTGCGGGCAAGGAAGGCCAGCGAAGAAATCGCAAGATTTATCTTGAGTCCATGAAGAAGAAGAAGGCATCCGATGCCCCATCCTCTTGAGTATCTTCGTTATTGATTGTCATTCTATTTCCTTAGACACTTGGGTATTGGATCTGGGTGTAGCTCACATATATGTAATGACATACAGGGCTAAGGAATAGAAGAAGACTTGTCGGAGGGGAGTCAAATTTGCGAGTTGGCAATGGAGCAAAGGTTCGCTGATGCGCCATCGGAACTTATTTGCTGAAGCTCCCTAGTGGACTAGTCTTGGAACTGGACAATTGCTATTATGTTCCTTCTCTAATAAAGAACATTGTTTCTATTTCCTGCTTAAATAGAAATGGTTTCCATTTAACGTTTAGTAACAATTGTTGTTATATAACTTTGAATGGCGTACTTTATGGAACTGGAACTTTGAGTAATGGCATTTATACGTTTGACGTATCCAGTGACATTTTCAATATCGAAGTGAGCAACACGCGTGCTCGAAAGGATAATCACATAGACTCCTATATGTGGCATTGTCGTCTTGGCCATATAAGCAAGAAACGCATGTCCGAATTACACCGATGTGGAATTCTGGAATCGTTTGAATTGGATTCATACGATACATGCGAATCATGCTTAAAAGGCAAGATGACTAAGTTACCTTTTACTGGAAAAGGTGAACGAGTGGGAGAGTTACTAGGTCTAGTACATACTGATGTATGTGGACCTATGTCAACTCAAGCATTAGGAGGCTATAGCTACTTCATTACCTTCACCGATGATCACTCACGGTTTGGGTATGTGTTCTTGATGAAACACAAGTCCAAGCCTTTGAAAGGTTCAAAGAATTCAGAAATGAAGTAGAGAAACAACATGACAAGAGTATTAAAATACTTCGATCGGATCGAGGTGGTGAATACTTAAGTCAAGAGTTTCTTGATTATCTAAGAGACAATGGCATATTGTCTCAATGGACTCCGCCCTATACACCATAGCATAATGGTGTATCGGAGAGGCGTAACCGGACCTTGTTGGACATGGTCAGGTCAATGATGAATCATTCGACTCTTCCCAAGTCCTTTTGGGGCTATGCACTCGCATACCGTTTACTTGTTAAATGTAATGCCTACCAAGGTAGTCTCTACTACTCCATATGAGATATGGGCTAGTAAGAAACCTCATGTATCTTACTTGAAGATATGGGGTTGTCCTCGCTTATGTGAAGCGATCAGACGTATAAAGCTGGATGCTAAGTCTGATAAATGTCTATTTATTGGATACCCTAAGGAAACAAGGGGTTACCAATTCTATCATCCTGTGGAACAAAAGGTGTTTGTTTCAAGGCATGTTGTATTTCTAGAGAAAGAGTTTCTCTTGCAAGAAAACAGTGGGAGTGTCGTCGAGCTTGAGGAGGCTCGAGAGACTCAAATAGACATTGATGAGATACACAGTGAAAAGCGGTGACAACTCATAGTAGTGATGAGCAATCGATTGGACCTATTGTAACACCACATCTTCGTAGATCCGTAGAACACGCAATATTCCTGAGAGATATGGATTTCTCGTAAGCGAATCGAACGACGTGTTACTCATTGATGATGAGGAGCCTACCAGTTATGAAGAAGTGCTGACAAGTTCAGAAAGGGATAAGTGGCTTGGTGCCATGAAGTCGGAAATGGATTCCATGTACGAAAACCAAGTTTGAAACTTGGTTGACCCACCTGAAGGCATAAAGCCTATAGGGTGCAAGTGGGTTTTCAAGAAGAAAACCGACATGGATGGTAATGTGATTACCTATAAGGCTAGATTGGTGGCGAAAGGATATCGTCAAAAGCAAGGTGTTGATTATGACGAAACCTATTCGCCTGTAGCTATGCTTAAATCCATTCGGATGCTCCTGGCCATAGCAGCTCATTATGATTATGAGATATGGCAGATGGATGTGAAAACAGCTTTCCTTAATGGAAACTTGCTCGAGGACGTGTATATGATACAGCCTGAGGGTTTCACATCGGTTGATAAAACCAAGGTATGCAAGTTGCGACGATCCATTTATGGATTGAAGCAAGCATCCAGGAGCTGGAATATCCGTTTTGATGAGACAATCAAAAAGTTTGATTTCTCACAAAATCCAGACGAACCTTGTGTGTACAAGAAGGTTAGTGGGAGTGTAGTCGTGTTCCTAGTATTGTATGTCGATGACATATTACTTATAGGAAACGATGTGTCAATCTTACAGTCAGTTAAGGTTTGGTTATCCAAGACATTCTCCATGAAAGACCTGGGAGAAGCAACCTACATCCTTGGGATTAAGATCTATAGAGATAGATCGAAACGGTTGCTTGGTATTTCGCAGTCTACATATATAGACCGAGTGCTAAAGAGGTTTAGCATGTCGGAATCCAAGAAAGGTTATCTGCCCATCAGGCATGGGGTACACCTTTCGAAGTCTATGTGTTCGCGCACAGAAGATGAGAGGATTTGCATGAGTAAGATTCCCTATGCATCCGCAATAGGATCTATCATGTATGCTATGTTATGTACGAGGCCCGATGTATCGTATGCTCTGAGTGTCACGAGCAGATACTACCGATCCAGAATGGATCATTGGTTGTATTAAGATGATCCTTAAGTACTTGAGAAGAACTAAGGATGTGTTCCTAATATATGGAGAAGGGGACATGGTGATACGTGGTATCACGGATGCCCTTCATGATGACAAGGATGATTCCGTGTCTCGATCACGGATCGTGTTCACCTTGAATGGGGGCGCAGTGAGTTGGAAAAGTTCCAAACAAGAGACTATAGCGGATTCTACCACTGAGGCAGAATATATTGCGGCCAAGCGGCAAAGGGAAGTTTTGGATCAAGAAGTTCGCTCATGAACTTGGTGTGATTCCGGCCATTGTTGAAGCAATACGGCCCATCTGCGACAACAATGGAGCAATTAGCGAAAGAGCCAAGGTCTCATCAACGATCCAAACATGTGCTTGGCCGCTATCATCTTATCGGAGAGATCATAAGTAGGAACGAAATACAAATCGAGAAAATTCACGAAAGGAACTTAGCGGATCCTTTGACTAAAGCATTACCTCAAAGTAAGTTTGAGGGTCATGTTAGAGCTTATGGTATTGGATACCGTAGCGATTGGCATTAGGCCAAGTGAGTCTGTTAGTAATATATGAGAGATGTCCTAAGGCAATCGCCTTATGTATGAACCATTTATATGATAAATGAAGATTCACTATTTGAGTATACATGTTTAATGTATTTGATTGGATCTTAAACTCATTTCTTGAATGTCCACGATACGATTCACAAAGATGAGAGAATTTGTGATTGGATCACAACTAGTGAGTATCTCTACATGTGTAATTGTGATGTATCGAATTATCCTAGTTGATGAATTGATGGATTTGGACACCATCAATTCTGTCGAGACTAGCACGAGGTATACTCCTTGGTGTATCCAAGCAGCTGATTCTCACTGGCTGGAGACATTGTGATGTCCGGAGTTAATCGTGGATGCTAGTTATGGTAACTAGTTCATTGGAGTGACCAGCCGTAAGACTTCATATGGTTCTCTGCATATATAGATATGTCAATGAAGTTCTTACTGTGGCTTAAGTGTGATGTTCCTTTGACTTGCGGTATTCAAGTCATCTTGATCATGGAGACTTATGCTTTGACATCTTAAGCAAACATCTCCGAGGAGATGTGGACCCGGGATGATTGGGTATAAGTCGAAGTAATCGAAGGTGTTTGAATAGCCTATAAAGGATTCACCACTCCTTGTGAGGAGATGTATACCCATGGCCTCTTGTCGGATCGTTACTAAAGTCTTTGGCCAAAGCATTACATGTTTAGAGTAAAGTACTCTTCGATACATGTGGAGTAACTAGAATCCGTAGGACGAGGAAATGATACTTGGGCTAGGTGTGGCGAGTCGACCTAGTGGGATGACACAATAGACCATGTCCTGAACCAAGTGGGTATAAGATGAGTGAAGGGAATGGGGCACGATTCATTCGAGCCATCAAGGGTTTCGTAAATAGTTCGATCAACTGCTGATCTTTTCGGTTAATTGGGGATCATGATGTACTACTAGGTGCCACTCATGATCGTTTCTATAATTAATGGTTAATTATAGACGGCCAACATAAACCGAGAACCTATTTGGTCACACGCACAACGAGTGTAATCCAAAGGATTTAAACGAGCTTGAGAATGGGATTCTCGCATCGAGAGAAACTATGTTTGGTTGGACCAAACATAAAGCGAGCATGAAATTGTTTGATGCAATGGAAGCGTGGATGGGCCGTGTCTTATGAAGACATAATGGATGGACCAAAATGGTTTGGTTCTAATCCAATGGATGAGAATAAACCAAAGGGTTTGGTTTATATTAAACGAATTAACCAAAGGTTGGTTCGGTTCGTTTTAACTTAAAATAAACCATCATGGTTTGGTTTATTTTAACTTATCTTAATGGAGCGGGTTAACGGGCTTTATGGATATGATCCATTAACCATTAAGAGAATTAGTTCTCTATAAAAGTGGGCTTAAGGGATTGTTAAACCCTAACTAATCCAATCATCCAAACCCTAGCCGCCCAACACATTGTTGCCGCCCAGCTTGTGGTGCCGCCCAGCCCATAGCTCCTCCAACCGGCGTCCAGAAGGCGGCTTCCTTCCTCCTCGCCGGCGTCGAGCTGCTGCCGGAAGAGTTCCGGCGATCCTCCTTAGGTTTGGCATCAAGGTGAGCACTTGGCTTCCTTTGTTGGCCGGCGCCTATCTCCTCCACCAAGCTGTCCAGTTTTTCTGGACAGCTTCTTCTCCTCTCGTCGGAGCGTCGTTTGGACGACGGTTAGTGCTCCGACAGCGGCTAACATACCGGGATTTGATCTCCGGTAATCCTCTGAGGTGGAGGACGAAGGATTCGTCAAACGGTTGACGAATACCTCTCCGGAGAAGCGAGTTATGAGAACTCGTTTTGGATCCGAATTTGGATTCGGATCGTGATCATCTCTCGATCACGTCGTCTTCAACACGAGGCTAGTAACCCGTACGAAGACGAAGCTCGTGACTTAGCGAAGTCATCCCGAGGAGCTCGACGTGGATACGGATAGAGACGATTCTTACGAGGATCGTTCCGGTTGATGCCGTTCCCGCTACACGTCATACGGAAGGTATAACGTAGTTTAATTTCCTTTTATTGCAAATTTTAATTTACGGTTATGTCTACACTTGTTGTAATAGCATGCGTGTGTTGTGTGTGTTGTAATAAATAGGAGTATTTATTATTTTTATTGCTTCCGCTGTGCTCATGTTTACGAAACATGATCGAACACACACACGCCGCGGTGCCGGAAACCCAACAACTCACCCATCATGATGTATTCTTTTTCGGTGGTAGATAAGGCAACACAGTGTTGCTTCCTATTTCACCAACTTACTAGACTTGAGCCGAGAAGTTGACAACAATCACTCGTACTCATTCTATCGAGCTTACTTCCGGCATAGTCCGAGTCGGAGTAGCCGATTAGTTCGAACTCGGTAGATCTAGGGTTCCAAATATCGACGTTAAGTGTACCCTTTAGATATCTAAGGATAAGTTTAACTAGAGTTAGGTGAGATTCCTTGGTACAAGTTTGAAACTTTGCGCACATACTTACTGCAAATAAGATATCAGGTCGGCTAGCAGTTAAGTAAAGGAGGCTCCCTATCATGCTGCTATAGTATTTTAAGTCAATTGAATTTTTGGTTACATCGTCTCCTATATTTACATTTGTTGTCATTGGGGTATTAATAATTTTAGCGTCTTACATTCCAAAGAGTTAATTAATTCCATAGTATATTTACGTTGGTGTAAGTATATTCCATCTCTAGTTTGTTTAATTTGTAGACCTAAGAAGAAACTCAACTCACCTACTAAATTCATTTCAAATTCACTTTCCATAAGTGAAATGAATTCGTTTAGTAGGATCGAATTGGTTGTTCCGAAAATGATATCGTCTACATAAATTTGGGCTATAAATATTTCCTTACCTACGGTTTTTACGAAGAGGGTTGGGTCGACTAAACCGTGGTTAAATCCTTTGTACTTAAGATAAATCGAAAGCCTCTTGTACCAAACTCGAGGAGCTTGTTTGGGTCCATATATAGCTTTCTTTAATCTAAGGACATGGTCGGGTTTATCTAGACTTTCAAAACCAGAGGGTTGACTAAGATAAACCTCTTCCTTAATATATATCCATTCAAGAATGCTGACTTTACATCCATTTGAAATAACTTAAATCCTCGATGTGCATTATATGCTAATAACATTTGGATGGACTCTAATCTAGCTACTAGGGCATAGGTCTCATCGTAATATAAACCTTCTGTTGGTGCAATCGGCCCAGGTCACGATTGACCAGGACTCGAGTTTGGCTCGAGTGATGTTTTGATGTGTTTTGATGTTTCGACAAAAACATATGACAATGTAATTGTCATTTGGTAAAGTCCAAGTCTTGAGTACTTGGCATGGAAAGTCCAAGTGGGACACTTGGCATTGGGAAAAGTCCAAGCATGGTATTGGCAATGTAAAAGTCCAACATGGGTTGGCAAGGGAAAGTCCAAGCATGGTCTTGGAATTTGGGAAGTCCAACATGGGTTGGCAAGGAAAGTCCAAGCATGGTCTTGGCATGGAAAGTCCAACATGGGTTGGCATTTGAAGTCCAAGGGGATTGATATTGGCGGCGTAAAGTCCAAGCGGTAGTCTTGGCAGCATAAGTCCAATTGTTGGCGGCGTAAAGTCCAAGCGGTAGTCTTGGCAGCATAAGTCCAATGGTTGGCGGCGTAAAGTCCAAGCGGAGTCTTGGCGGCGTAAGTCCAATGTGCCTTGGCAGTGTAGACACCGTTAGCATGACATAGCCGACGGAAGCACCTGAAGGCTAGCGTAATGGATGAACAAGTCATGGATGACTTGGAGGGATCCGAGAGGCGTGAGGCTGATGGAGGTGGCTAGAAGGCTTAGGTCTAGGCTAAGGGTGGTCTAGCAAGTATGGGGGAAAGATACTTGGGTTAAAACCTCATGTTTGAGGTGTGCCACCGACCGTGCCATGTGGCAATGTCGACCGACCGAGTCAACTAGGGTTATGGTTTAGCAATGATCGCCGAGGTGGGCAGATCGATGATTGAGCAAATGACCGATCGCGTGATCACCGACCGGGTGCTCGAGAATTCGCCACGTATCGGAGTCGAGACTGACCGTCGAGTGAAGGACTCCATCACCGATCGATGGTCACAATAAGTCGATCGATGGTAGTTCCGCTGACTTATCCAACGTGGAACTAGCCGCTGTCTCACGACAATATAGCATCCGATCGATGGTCCCGATCGGGCCGATCGATAGACTTTTTCCAAAGACAGTCAAGCTATATATGGAGCTCGTGATGGAAAAAAAAAAAGTCGGTTCTTGAGGGCTATTGGGGCGATTTGTTGGTGCAAATCAGGTCTCTTAGTGCAAGCAAGCAACCAAGCATTCAAGCAATCAAAACAAGTGTTGTAAAGTCTTTTCTTTACTTGTAATTCATATTTACATTGTATATTGCTTGTATTTCATTCTTACTGTTGTAAGATCTATTGTAAGGGGTTTCTCCGCCTCTGACTTGTGTCGAGAAGGAGTGTTTATCATTAGTGAGTGCGTGTGCATCACTAGGGCTCTTTAGAGCTCAATCCGTGGAGTAGGAACCGTGCGGTTCCGAACCACGTTATATCATTGTGTTAGCTTGTTGTCTATTTCGTTATTGCTTTTATTATTTCTATTTCCGCTGCGCACTAACGAAATTGTAGACACAAACGCGATCGAATTTCATCTACGCTATTCACCCCCCCTCTAGCCATTCCAAGGGTCCTAACAAGTGGTATCAGAGCCCGGGGCTCTTCTACGGATTAATAACCGAGAGCTATGGCAAAAGGCTAGAGGGTGAAGATGGAATTCCAAGACAAGCTTGGATGGGAAATCAACACTCCACCTCCATATGATCCAGAAGATTTTCCGGCATGGAGAGCAAGAATGGAAACATTCTTGATGATGAACATAGAGGATTGGTTCATCCTCATTGAAGGTCTTGAACCCCCTAGGGATAAGAAGGGGAATGTCCTAAAATTGAAAAAGGGGACCCAAGAGCAACGCCAAAAGCTCAAGACCGAAGTTAAGGTAACGAAACTTTTGGAAGATTTAATCCCTAATGATGTTTTGTGCAAGCTAGGGGATTACATGTATGCCAAGGAGCTATGGAGAAAATTGGCAAGATACCATGAGGAGAGTTCATCCTCAAGTGAAAGTGAGGAATCGGAAGTTGAGATGGAGTCAACTTCCAAATCGGAGAAAGAAGAAGTAGAAGAGGTGGAAGAAGAATCTACTTCTAGGATTGAGGAGGAGATACCATCCTCTACACCGGAGCAACCTCAAGAAGAGCTCTCAACATCCGATCAAGATGAGGAAGCTCAAAATTCAACTCCGGCACCTACCACCACCCTAGGTAACTCAAACACTTTATTTTCAAACAAAAATCATATTATGTGCTTTGAGTGTAGGGAATATGGGCATTACAAGAGCAAATGTCCAAAGAGGATCAAGAAAGCTCCTCCGGCACCTAAAAGTTAACAAAAGTCAATCTGACGGACAAAAGAGCAAGGAGCATGTCATTTACTTCAAATGTCACTACCGGGTCATTACTGAGTCAATGCCCAAAGAAGAAGAAGAAGGGGTAAAGGGAGCATCACAAGTAGGGGGAGCCACTAAGGCAAACCCTAAGGTATATTTAAATAATGCTCGTTGCTAGAACTAATTTTAGCAATTGTGGTATGTATCATAAAGAGCATGCTAGAAATAACAAACATATGTGTTTAGGAGCTAAGAATGTTCACCTTAAGAATAAGGAGAAATTTGGGACTAATGTCCCTAGAAAAACAATACCTAAGAAATCTATTAAGAAAATCCAAAATCTAGGTTTTAATCCAAAATAGACTAGGCATTCGCCAAGAAAGTCCAATGCCCAAGATTCAAATAAAAACTCTAAAATTGGGCAATTCGAATTAGAGAACCAAGCCTTGAGGTCAAGGCTTGAGAAATTGGAAAAGACCCTAAACAAGATACAAAATCAATTTCAAGGGTCAAATTGTCAAACTCTAGGATCTAAGAGTCAAAAGTCAACCAAGGGCAAGAATGGTTTGGGTCACAAACCTAAGTCCAAGGTGACTTACCATAGTCTTCCATTCGACTATGGGGCACTAACTAGGTCTAGGAAGACCAAGGTCAATGGGGAAGTCATTCCTAGAGTTGACCAAGGTTTGTGCCTATTGGCCATGGTTTCGAAGAAACCTAGGATGGCCACTAAGAAGGTTGTTAGGGAGGCAATCCCTAAGGTTAACCTAGGCAAGACCAAAATGACCAAGGCTAATAAGCCTAGGAGGGTCATTAGGAAGGTATCTAGGGAGGTTATCCCTAAGGAATACCTAATTAACCCTAGGAGCTCAAATCGGTTTTGGGTTCCTAAGAGCGTGATTGATTCACGCTAAGATGGGTTTAGGGTGTGCCAACCTTGATTGGATGGGTAGTTAACTCAACCATGATAAAGGTGGCACTTTAAGGTTACTTTCAAGGTTATGGTTACTTTGGAAATATCCTTGAGCCTTAATTTCAAAGAATTTTAGGTTGTGTCAATATATATCTTGAAAACATGAAAATCAATAAAATTGACACGATCTAGATTTAGAGGTCATAGTGTGTACCTTTGATTATTGGCACACCTTGGAAGGTCATGTATTAAGAAATGTGTGGTTAAGATGTAAAGGTAATATCTAGAGTGATACTCAAGCACCACACAACTTGATGTCTTGTACTCACCATGCTTCATATGTTTTACCATATGTTTGCATGGATGGAATGTCTAGGATAGATTACATCTCACAAAACAAGTCTTTTACCTTGATTGTGTATTTTAACACTTAGAAAGGGTGAGATGTTAGGTTTTGGAAATCATTGAATGTTAATGTTTGCAAAAATGAAATAAAACATTAAAATACATTAACAAGTACATAAATAAAAGTATAACATCAATACATTCGATATACAAGATCTAACGTGATAAAATGGAATAATTAAGATGATAAAATCGAGACATTCTAATTTTCAGAATTGGAAATCAGATATCAGTCGATTGATACAGTTATCAGTCGACTGATAACACTGTAGCGCGATACGATACGACCATCAGTCGAGTGCTAGCTTCATGACTCGACTGATTGAACATCAGTCGACTGATTAGGTTCATCAGTCGACTGATGGTACTGTTCACCGAGGCCGAAGGCCATCAGTCGAGTGCTCGACGAGCAGTCGAGTGATGTGCACATCAGTCGACTGATGGGTAACATCAGTCGACTGATATCTTAGACATTACGAAGGTTCAGCTTGATTGACGAGCCGATCGGTCGAGCCAGAACCCGATAATAAACCGCTATCAGTCGATTGATGCTCCACATCAGTCGACTGAATCACGTTTTTAAAACGCGAACCGCTAGGGTTCGGCGTCTTCACGCGACGAACTCCTTCTTCTCCCTTCCGTCTCCGATCGCCGTCTCCCTCTCCGGCCAACTCTTCCGGCCGTGTCAACCTTCCAAAGTCCTAGGTTTGATAAACAAGCCTCTCCTCTTCCATTTTCCACCTATTTGGAGCCCTAGTTCACGTGATTTAGGGTTTATTTCTCCTGTTCCGATTAGGGTTCCGGCGTTTGAAGCTCTCCGGCGACTTTTCCGGCGATCCTCAACAACATTTGAGTCTTCCCTCCGGTACACGCATTCAAATGGCACCTAAGTAACGATTTTTTCTTTCCGAGCCCTAATTTTCATTTCCATTACAATTTAGGTTTATCTAATCGTGTATTGTTGCCATTGCATTGCATATCATCACATTGCATTCATAATAGGAGAGCCCGTAGGAATGATCCACCCGAGGGTGAATCTCGATTGTACCAACCTATGTTGGTTAGGTACAATAGGGACTTTTTCAATAGGCATTGTAGTGATGTCATGGAACTAATTGCATACTACAATCTGATGAAAATCGTCTTGTGCACGCATCCAATTAATGATGACCTTATTAAGGAATTCTATCAAAACCTTAAAAAGGTGGATGATGGACCTACTTACACTACTCGCGTTGCAAAACGCGAGTTAGAGTTCACTCCTGCGATACTGCAGGAGTTTCTCGAGTGTAGGCCTTCAGATAACACCTTTATCTTTTACCCTACCATGGACTTTCCTCTACCTGAGCCTTTTGACCATATCTCTATGGAGTCCATGCATGAGCATATCTTTGGTTATCCTCGTCCACTGGCCTAGAATCTATTTCCTATAACTGAGTTGTCTGCACCTGACAATGTCCTTTACAAGGTCATTGTTGGGTGTTTTCTGCCCATTGTCACTCGGGGTCTAGCCAAGATTCGGCCTCCCCATCTTTTTCTTCTATATGCCATGCGTCATCAGTTAGATATAAACTTTGCATTAAATATTTTCCACTGCATTGTGCACTTCACTTCCCCTGTACAAGGGAAAGTGCATATGCCATTTGGTCATATCATCACAAAGATGGCTCGACTGTAGGCGCCAACATCCACAGGGTTCTCTGAGCGCTTCTCGAGGTGTACGATCAGTATATCGGGCCAGAACTTCTCGTTAGCGAAGCTACGGATGGGCATCGATGATGGAGTTGGCGCCACGACCACCACCAGAAGCGACAGAGCTCCTCCTCCGGTACGAGAGGCGGCGAAGACCACGAGGATGCAGAGTCCAGATGAGGATGACGATCGGGCACACATCGATGGCGGGTCCATCAGATCGTCGTGGCCTACCGAGTCTAGATTTCGTGACTATCGGCGCGGCGGACTCTAGGTCGCCGAGATCTTGGCAGCCGCATCCTTCAGCGCACGTCTCGATAGGATGGAGGAGTCCCAGGGCCGCATAGAGCAGCATCAGCTCGATATGCTAGAGATGATGCGGGCCTGGACTCTGAGTCAGCAGCCTCCTCCGCCGCCACCTCCTGCGGACGATTAGAGGATATTAGATTTTTTTTGTGGTTGTCATTTTTGTAGTGAGATTGAGCATAGCCAATCTCCATTTTGAATGTAAAAGACAAATTTTAAGTTAAATGAAATCTTTGTTTCTGAAAAATCTTGTGTGTATGAATGAATATTTATATAATTGTATTGCTATCATATACCATGTCATGACATTGTTTAGGGTTATTTTTAGATGTCATGTGTTCTTAAATTTCATCATATGTCATGACATCATGATCATTGGCCATGTTTTAATAATGCTATTATTTATGCCATGATCATACATTCATGCATTAACTTGATTAAAATTGATTTAAGGACTATGGCATGACTTGGAGTCCCAGTTATAAGGGAATCAAGTAGAGTTGCTTTAGAAAATGCATGAAACCCTAGTTTAGGGAGAACAAAACCCACATCTCACATCTAATTGACATGTATGTGTATTTATACACCATAGACACATGTGAGATGCTAGGATATGAGTTAAGTTCAAGGTGCATAGTTTTTGCATCTAGATGAACTAAAACTCATCCAATTCCATTGTGGATCATTGGGAGAGCTCGTGTACAAGTCACATACATAGAGCCCAAGGAATATGATCCAAGATAAGGTTTTGAAAATATTTTAAAATCATTTTGAAAAACCTTAGTGAAGTCTATCTTTTGATAGCAATCACCATTGATGAAGTTGATACAAAATAGGGCCAAAACATTGAAAATTTCAATGGTTTTGAGTTTTGTATCAAATTCACTATTTTATGGGTAAAATAATTTTCAAACATTTTTCACCCATTGTATGTGTCATAGGTATTATACGTATCAAATTTCATGATTTTTCGATATACGTATAATTATTTATGATTTTCTAAAATTCAATTCTGATAACTGAAATTCGAAAATTTTAGTTATCAGTCGACTGCCCTGAGTGGCAGTCGACTGATGAGTGTGGCAGTCGACTGGTAGCTGACAGAGTCGACTGCCAAGGCTAATTTCGGGAAAACTAGGTTTGGTTAGCCCGTGTTCAGCCATGGTAAAGGTCCCTAATCACTCCTAACCCTAGGATATGCTTTGGGAAGCATTATAAAGGGTGAAAATCAATTGGATATAGATTAGGAGAGTTGTTTAGGGTTTGTATCAATGTTAAGGTGTTGGAAAGTTCAATGTTGAATTTCTAACCTTAATTTTGATGGTTTAGAGTTCCTATTGGCTTAGGGACTGCCCAAGGACATTGTTGGTGCAATGGTCAAGGGGGAGCAAGCCTTTAGGGGGAGATATCCATCTTGGGATGATGGATGTTTTTTTTTTCTCCTTGAAGAGGAGAAGTTATTGGGAAAATATGACATCAATTGGGAAATTGATGGGTTTTTGATACCCAATTTGGAAATTGGGAGAGTAAATGGGATTGTCTCTCTTGAGTGATATTGGACTTATCACTAGGAAGATGGTAGGCATCCTAAGTATTTTTGGACCAAAGGGGGAGATTGTAAGATCTCATTGGGACATGAGACATTGACCCTCTTGGGGAGAAAACCTTTTTGATGTTAGTCAAAAAGGGGGAGAATGTTTGGGGTAGAACATTTGGAGAGTATTTACCAATTTGGGATAATTGGTAAGGGATTTGAGTTAGTGTTCTAACTCAATAATTTGTTTGGTTTTTGTCAAACATCAAAAAGGGGGAGATTGTTGGTGCAATCGGCCCAGGTCACGATTGACCAGGACTCGAGTTTGGCTCGAGTGATGTTTTGATGTGTTTTGATGTTTCGATAAAAACATATGACAATGTAATTGTCATTTGGTAAAGTCCAAGTCTTGAGTACTTGGCATGGAAAGTCCAAGTGGGACACTTGGCATTGGGAAAAGTCCAAGCATGGTATTGGCAATGTAAAAGTCCAACATGGGTTGGCAAGGGAAAGTCCAAGCATGGTCTTGGCATTTGGGAAGTCCAACATGGGTTGGCAAGGAAAGTCCAAGCATGGTCTTGGCATGGAAAGTCCAACATGGGTTGGCATTTGAAGTCCAAGGGGATTGATATTGGCGGCGTAAAGTCCAAGCAGTAGTCTTGGCAGCATAAGTCCAATGGTTGGCGGCGTAAAGTCCAAGCGGTAGTCTTGGCAGCATAAGTCCAATGGTTGGCGGCGTAAAGTCCAAGCGGAGTCTTGGCGGCGTAAGTCCAATGTGCCTTGGCAGTGTAGACACCGTTAGCATGACATAGCCGACGGAAGCACCTGAAGGCTAGCACGATGGATGAACAAGTCATGGATGACTTGGAGGGATCCGAGAGGCGTGAGGCTGATGGAGGTGGCTAGAAGGCTTAGGTCTAGGCTAAGGGTGGTCTAGCAAGTATGGGGGAACCATACTTGGGTTAAAACCTCATGTTTGAGGTGTGCCAGTCGACTGGTGTCATGTGGCAGTCGACTGGACCGAGTCAACTAGGGAGTTTATTGCGGGTTATAGCCGATCATTGAGGTGGACGATCGGTGATGGCTCGAGCAGTCGACTGATCGTGTGATCAGTCGACTGGTGCTCGAGAATTCGGCCACAGAATGGAGTCGAGACTCGACTGGTCGAGTGAAGACTCCATCAGTCGACTGATGGTCACAATCAGTCGACTGATGGTAGTTCCGTTGGACTTATCCAACGTGGAACTAGCCGTTGTCTCACGACAACAGTGGCATCAGTCGACTGATTGTCCCGATCAGTCGACTGATAGACTTTTTCCAGCACAGGTTGAAGCTATATATGGAGCTCGTGATGGAGAAAAAAAAATCGGTTCTTGAGGGCTATTGGGGCAATTTGTTGGTGCAAATCAGGTCTCCAAGTGCAAGCAAGCAACCAAGCATTCAAGCAATCAAAACAAGTGTTGTAAAGTCTTTTCTTTACTTGTAATTCATATTTACATTGTATATTGCTTGTATTTCGTTCTTACTGTTGTAAGATCTATTGTAAGGGGTTTCTCCGCCTCCGACTTGTGTCGAGAAGGAGTGTTTATCATTAGTGAGTGTGTGTGCATCACTAGGGCTCTTTAGAGCTCGATCCGTGGAGTAGGAACCGTGCGGTTCCGAACCACGTTATATCATTGTGTTAGCTTGTTGTCTATTTCGTTATTGCTTTTATTATTTCTATTTCCGCTGCGCACTAACGAAATTGTAGACACAAACGCGATCGAATTTCATCTACGCTATTCACCCTCCCCCCCTCTAGCCATTCCAAGGGTCCTAACACCTTCGACTTGACTAAACCCTTTAGCGACTAATCTAGCTTTATTTCTAACTACTTCACCTTTATCTTCAAGTTTATTTCGAAACACTCACCTTGTTCCAACGATTGTTTTATCTTTAGGTGGTGGTACTAATTTCCATACTTCATTCCTAGTGAATTGAGCTAGCTCTTCTTGCATTACAATAATCCAATCGGGATCAAGAAGAGCTTGGTCAATGGTTTTGGGTTCAATTTTGAAAATCAAGGAGATTTGACTAAGGTTTCGGTATGAAGCTCTAGTTCGAACTCCTAGGCTTTGATCACCTATCACTTAGTCGATAGGATGATTCGTTTGAGTCCTATTTTGACTTGTGTTAGAGTCACCTATCGCTTGGTCGATAAGATTACTTGTTTGAGTTAGGTTAAGATTAATACTAGACTCGATCTCAAGATCGGAGTTGAGTCTGGTATGAATCGACTCGCTAATTGGGGTTGCTAGGGGTTTTGTAGGTTCGTGTCCTTCATCAAACACTACATTAATAGTCTCTTCGACTCTAAGGGTGTCATGGTTATATACCCTATAGGCTCTACTCATAGTCGAGTATCCTAGAAAGATTCCGGTCGAGGTTTTGGATGTGAATTTCCCTAGGTAATCCTTAGTGTTTAGGATATGTACCTTACATCCAAATACCCTAAAGTACTTGATGTTAGGTATTTTATCATAATAAATCTCGTACGAGGTCTTAAGGTGTCTCTTTACCATAAGGATTCTATTTTGGACATAGCAAGTCGTACTAACGGCTTCTGCCCAAAACCTGTTGGGTAGGTTATACTCGTTTAACATTGTCCTAGCGGCTTCTTGTAGGGTTCTATTTTTGTGTTCTACTAGGCCATTCTGTTGTGGGATTCTAGGGCATGAGAACTCATGGTGGTATCCATTTAGGTTACAGAATTCTGTAAACCTGTGGTTCTTGAATTCATCACCATGATCACTCCTAAGTCTTTTGATTTTAAGGTTTTGTTGATTTTCTATTAGTTTAAATAGGTTGATTAATTGATCTAGGGTATCACTTTTGTTTTTGATGAGCCCAACCCAAGTAAATCTAGAATAGTCGTCAATTATGAATAAGCATAATTGACTCCCATTAAGTGACTTAGCTCCGTATGAATCAAATAGATCCACGTGTAGGAGCTCAAGAACACTTTTTGTTCGTTCTTGATTAGTTAGTTGATGTTGTGTCCTAGATTGTTTACCTTGCTGACAAGCATTACATATTTTATTATCCAAGTTGTTGAGGTTAGGCAAACCTCTGACTAAGTCCCTCTGACTCATCCTGTGGATGAATCTTGGGTGCGAGTGATCGAGTCGTCGGTGCCACAACCAAGATTTCTCTTGCCGTGTCATAAGACACTTGGTTGAGAAGTTAGTTAAATTAATAGTATAAATATTGTTATTTTTTGTTCCTTTAAGAATTGTTTTAGAGGTTTCATTTGTATTAATTACGTATTTATTTTCTAGAAATATGATCTTATAGTTATTATCACACAATTGACTTACACTAAGTAAATTATATTGGAAATTTTTCGAAGGCTACCGATCCTTGTCGTTTGAATTGAAGCTTCAAAAACTTGAGTTGATCCCCGGTCATGTGTCAGGAGCAACCACTATCCAACATCCATTGATCCTACGCACAAGGTAGTTGGATCGGATATTGGAATTCCTAAAGGTTGGTTGTAAATTATTAAACCTAAATCATCTCACCCATGTCTACATGATCAAGCATGTTAACCTTATATGTTCTTGTAAGATGACTTCCAATTTTACTTGATTTAAATTTAATGATTTGAACACTTATCAATCTTGTGTTAGATTCGGATTTGACCTTAAGCTCATCAAGTCACCTTTTCAAGATCATGGCTTCCAAGTCATGGCGAGGCACAAGGGCCTTCTTTGATCGGAAAAATGACCACTTCCTTAGACAAAGTCATTTTCAAGAAAATAGAGACTTGACTCACCTAAGACCACTTCTTGGTCTAACTAGTCTAGGATACGGCGAGGTAGCTTCAGCTAGTTCTACTCGGTCAAGTGCACCGAACTAGATACGCCTTATCTAGCCCGAATACACGAGACTCTGCTTTCCTAGCGTACTATCATCTCGCCATGTCCTGGTACTATGTTACCAAGTATTGACGAGTTATAGTCATATCTAACCATTCTAAAAAGAAAAATCAAAATAAATAAAGGACCTAAGCATGCAATTTCTAAGTTAAAGCACAAACAAGTTTTGTACTAGGTCCCCCTGGACCGTTGAATCGGTTCGGTCTCTCCACATAGTGGATTTGGTCCTTCTGAACCCAGTACTGGTTGGATCCTATGTTTGAAATCAAAGCAATCTTAGGGACTCATGCTTGGACATGTTTTTTATGTCGACTTACAATTGAGATATACGACTTGTTGGTCGTATTTGAGCTAAACCCTAGTCCGACCTTGTTGTACACGACCCTTTGCGATCCAAGTAGGAGGTCAAGTCCCTTGGATCCCAAAGTAAACCTTTCCAACATGTTCCTAAGATCTTCGACTTGACTTTTCAAGAGTGAGTTCTCAACTTCGAGCTTTTCAACCCGAGTTGAGTCCTCCTCTCAAACTTGACTAGTCGAAGAGGTTAGGGAGACCTCATGTTTGAGGAGTTTAACCTCCTCAACCAGGGTCTCGACCTTAGACTCGGACTTAGCTAATTTCCTAGTTAAGAATTTAATCACACTGTAAAGAGTACTAATAATAGATCGACTTACCTTAAGCCTATCTCTTGAACCAGATGCTGATCTGTGTCTTGTCTTGAAAAGAGCTTCGTAGTCTAATTCGTCTTTGGGTTAAGACTTGTGCTCTAGTTTAGATTCCATCTCTGATTCAGCTGGTTTAGCTATGAAGACGTGATCATCGTCTTCTTCCTCTGATGCTTCTTCCCACGTAGCGTTGAGTGCCTTCTTGAGTTTTAGTGTTTTTCTCTTGAGCTTCGGACATTTGGACTTGATATGTCCAAACCTGTTGCATTCGTAACACCTAACATTAGAACTTTTAGGCTTACCTTCGTTGGGTCGAGTGACGGTTTGCTTTCGGCCCTTGACCATCCTCCAAACTAGGTTGACTAGTTCAGTCTCCAATTCCAGGTTGACCTCCGAATCGGACTCATGTTCTTCCTCCTTCGGGGGTGGCTTGCTCGCGGTCTTCTTCTTCGATCCTGCAAAAAGTGCTATACCCTTCTTGGGTTTCGAGTTAGACTGTTCATGGAGTTTGAAATCCAAAAATAATTCATCGAATCTAAGTTTTGAAAGATCCTTAGAGACCTTGTAGGCATCGACCATGGATGCCCACAAGATAGTCCTAGGAAATGAGTTTAGTATGTACCTGATAAGGTCACGGTATTCGACCTTTTGTCCAATTGCGTGTAGGTTGTTGATGATATCTTGAACTCGAGCATGCAATTGTGTCGCCGTCTCATATTCCTGCATTTTTAGGTTATACAACCTATTGAAAAGGAGATCACGTTTACATATCTTGGCTTCGTCAGTCCCTTCGTGTAATTCGACCAACTTTGTCCATAAGTCTTTGGCACAGATGAATGGGCCGACGCGATTAAGATCCTCCTTGGACAAGCCGCATTGGAGGATATTCATCGCCTTGGCGTCAGCTTCAACTTGTCTTTTTGTAGCATTGGTCCATTGGTCATAATCCAAAGATTCACCCACTTCATTAGTCGGAAGTGTGAATCCCATTTGGATTATGATACACATCTCGATTTGGGTCTTAAGGAAGCACTCCATCCGACCCTTTCAATAATGGAAGTCATCTCCACTGTAAAACAGAGGTCGGACGGTGCTAAAACGCTCGAGATGCGTCATTGACACAAAAGAGCAAGAAAATGAAGAGAGAAAAAGGAAAACCTAGCAACGACACAAACGTGCGAAATGTACCAAGACTCGTGTCTTGGATTAGTAGTGCGGGAGAAAAACTCAATGAATGAAAGAGCTTAAAAAAATGAAATAAATAGAAATAAAAATTTAAAAAAATCTGTAGAAAAGCTAGATTGGTGGTTTAACTAAATCTTAGCACCTCCAGCTGTGATACCAATTGTTGGATCGAGCGGATCGCTAGAGGGGGGTTAATAGCGATAAAAAGTTTCGTTCGTTTCGATACTTGAGTTACACAGCAGAAAGAATAAAACAATATAAAACTAAAGAATACAAGATGGTTTTTTACTTGGTTCGTAGCCTAAAGCTACTACTCCAAGGCCCTAGTGGTCCTTGACCACGCACGGAGGGCAAATCACTAACGAACTCCTCCTCGTTGGAGGTAGTAGTTAATCGAATATAAAAACCACGAAAAGGATCGAGATAGGGGGACACTCCCCCTCTTCTCGTTACGATAAAAACACGATAATGAACTTAAGTACAGATTGAAACTATAAAAACACTTTTACCGATGACTCATAGATGAAGAAGATTGACTCTAGTTGTTGTGTCTGCAGCGCTTTGTCATAGGGATGTCAGAGAGTCGTAGCGTATCGGAAGCACTTGGAGGCTTTTAGAATTGATGAAAAACCCTTAGAGAAGCCCTCCTTTTATAGCTTTTGAGTCCCTCATCGAATGGGTCTTCAGCCAATCAAAATTAGGCTCCAAGCTCCTTGGAATGAGGTGATAAGGCTTGACTCCTCGAAGTTGATCCTTGACCATCAGTCGACTGATGGCAGCACTAGTTGAGTCGCAACACTCAGCAGCCAACTGATTAATGGCAGTCGAGTGGCTCTTGTGGGCAGTGGACTGATGCTTGCTGAAATCACAAGTTAGCTTAATAAAAACATAATTTCGACAGTCGCAGACCGTCCGATCTCGACCTAGACTATCCATGGGATGTCTTTGGTCGGATCTACGCTTAAGAACTTCCTCGTAAGGAGGATACGACCTCACTTACGCTCACACACATGAGCTTACCTCGATACTTACTTTGTAGCTCTTGCTTTCGTCCTTTCACACGATTCCTTTGGCTCCCTCCGAAGTCACTCAAGTGTCGCCCGACCACTAAGGCTTCCTCCGGGTGTCGCCAGCCATCAGCTCCAGCTTTAGCACTTTTCTGTACACTCGATCCAGCTCGTGAGATAATGATATGAGCTTAACTTTCTATCATTTGCTATAA
This sequence comes from Wurfbainia villosa, assembly GCA_025175895.1. NCBI lineage: Eukaryota > Viridiplantae > Streptophyta > Magnoliopsida > Zingiberales > Zingiberaceae > Wurfbainia > Wurfbainia villosa. The sequence goes on from CM045995.1 coordinate 35,673,450, forward strand.
TCAAAACTCAGGATCGACTTAGGTACCCACTGCACCAACAATAGGTTTTGATGTATGGGAAGAAAACAATTAAACATTATAAAGCTTTATTCAAGGGGTAGTTTTGCAAAATTTTAAAGAGTTAGAAAATTTTGAATTTTTTTGGAAATTTTTGGAATTTAAAAATATGTTATTATTCAGGGAGAGTTAGAAAATTTTTAATTTTTTTAGATTTTTGAAGATTTTGAAAAATTTTGAAATTTTGAATTATTTAGGGGGAGTTTCTGAATATGTTTTAAAATTTTTGAAAAACTTGAAAATTTTAAATTATTCAAGGGGAGTTTTGAAATTTTTGAAAAATTAAAAATTTTGAAAATGTTGAATTGTTCAGAGGGAGTATTGAAAACTTTTGAAACTTTTGTATTATTTAGGGGGAGTTATGAAAATTTTTGAATTGTTCAAGGGGAGTTTTGAAAATGTTTCTTGATAAAATATCATAATAACTCTCCAATACATTATGTTCATATCTTTAACTTAACCCTTTTTTGATGTATGGGAAAGGAGGAGAGAAGAGACATAAAATTATAGATTTAAAATAAGATATAAATTTAAACGGATGCAAAAATTTGATAAGGATGAATGCATTTCATACATGTTTAAATTTATGCATGACAAAAGTTTTAAATTCATTTCTTACCCATGTCAAAATATGAAGATTGGTATTTGATTCTCCTAATTTTAACTGATGTGTTGTCATACATCAAAAGGGGGAGATCGTTGATGCAGTAAGCATCACTCCTTAGTTTTGATGTATGAACCACAGTTAAGAGTTAGGATTCACGTGTAATCTAATATAAGTGTTAAGTGTGTAGGCTTAATAGGAAGTCTTAGTAGGTCGAGTTGACCGGATACTAGGCATGAATCTTGACAAATCAAGAAGACCGGACACCATGCATGAAGTCCAGATGGGTCATGAGGATCGGACATTTGGCATGAAGACCGATTGGGTCAGGAGACCAGACAATCGCCAAAAAAGTCCCGCTGGATCAGGCAGACCGGACAGCTAGTGGAAGCCCTGGTGGGTCAAATCGGATGTCAAGAATGGTAAGTCCGATAGGTAGTCGATAGGTAAGCCTCGAGTGAAGAGGTGAGGTCGAGTCCTCTATAGGGGGACAAAGCTAGGCGTCGATCCGACGAAAAGTCTGCGTGGGACTTAGTAGTTGAGATCGAGAAGTATTACTACTGCTATCATTCATGTTATATATTTTGTTTTAATCCTGTTTTGAAGGGATTAGTCGACTGAATGGATTCTAATTGACTGAAGTCCAGTCGACTGGAGATGTATCAGTCGACTGGAGATGTATCAGTCGATTAGATACCTATTTGGCAGGATCAGCTGGTGATCGATCGGAGATCGTGTGATGCAGATGGAAAGGGCTTGAGTCGATTGAAGAGTTTGAGTCGACTGAAGAGGGAAATTTCCCGATGCGGAGCCAAGTGATGTGGAGTCGACTGAAGAGGATTCAGTCGACTGGAAGACCACGAATTCCATATCGACAGGCTGATGTTGAGTCAACTGGAAGGCATTCCAGTCTACTGGAAACAGTTTATAAAAGTTGTGCTCGACCATATCCCAGCATCAATTATTTTTCACGTCGAAGTGCTGTAGAAATCCATTCTCTTCCACTAAAGCTAAACTCTCACAACAAGGCGATCTTCCGACACTCTGAGCACACTTATACCATTTACTTAGTGTCGGTATACATCTTGTATTTGCTCATTTATTTTTTCGCTATTGTACTTAAATTCAAGATTGGGTAGTGTGTTACTCATCTCTATTATTTGTAAAAAGTGAAACCCTCCGAAGTCGAGAGTTCTCGAATCGAAGGGTATTTAGTGAATTGCCCATCGAGGTAGCTCGTGGTAGAGCTACGGGCCTTGGAGTAGCAACCCGGTTCGGGTTGTGAACCAAGTAAATTGTTGTGTCTAACTTATTTAGTTTCCACTATATATTCTGTTTAGAAAAATTTATAAAATATCGAGATTCACCCCCCCCCCCCCCTCCCCTTCTCGGTTTACTCGATCCTACACATTCTATAGGGAAAATGGTGCACTTTTGGGGCAAAAGAAAGACATTTGGCAGCTGGAACAGAAGGACACATGCTCTAGCCCTGTGAATCCACATGACCAGCCCAGGAGCACACACCAATGCCACACACAACTTGGTCGTGTGGCACTGGGACGATTTCGACGAGATTAGGTTTCTTCCGGGTTTCGGGAAGATCCAACCTCATGTCTATATAAGGAAAGCTATGCCCAAACACTAGAAGAAGGCACGATGATCGAGATGGCACACCGACGCCCTAAAAAGCTTTGGGAACTCACAACGAGGAGGAAGGATGTCGCTCAAGGACCAAATTCTGCCCTTCAACGCCGGGAAGAAGAACCAAAGTGCATTGTAATTCGCTTTCCTTACATAATTTACATTGTATCTATGAATTCAATTGTGCTTTGTGTTTCTCTTCTCATATCTATAGAGTAGATTCTCCAATTCTAGGATTAGGGAGTAGTTTGTGTGTGTAGAACATGCTATTTCAAATATATGTTGGTTCTTGATTTCATATTTGCAATTGGTGATTGTCTAGACCGATAGCTATTTGCTTTGGTCTTCTATTTACTGTGTGTAGCTGATATGCGGGGTGACAACCCTCGTATCAAATATTTAAGAGAATTAAGGAGGAACCTAGGGGTTGGCCTTGTTGGATCGAAGTAGATCGCTAGAGGGGGGTGAATAGCGATAAAACCTTTTCTTTCGTTTCGTTCGTTAAAACCCGAGTAGACAATTATTTGCAGTGAAAAGATAAATGATAAATAAAAGGAGACAAATGTTTTTTTACTTGGTTCGTAGCCTTCGGCTACTACTCCAAGGCCCTAATGGTCCTAAACCGTGTACGGAGGGCAATTCACTAAAACACTCCTCGTTGGTGGTAGGAGTTAGACGATTACAAAAACCTTCGAAAGGAAAAGATAGAGAGACAAACCCTTTCTTCTATTAATGTAAAATGCAACGATAGAAAACCTCAATAAAAAAGAATTTCAGTATTAAAGAGATGACAAAATAAGATTATACCAACAACTAGGAAATATACATTAAGCTAGGGTTGTTGGTAGCACTTCGTCGTTGTAGAGTCGTCGGAGAGTCGTAGCGTTGTGGAGGCTTTTGAAGACTTAGAGATTGATGAAAAACCCTAGGATAGACCCTCCTTTTATAGCCTTTGAGCCCCTTTTCAAGAGGAACTTTAGCCAATCACAATTGAGCACCACTCCCCTTGAAATGGGGTGATAAGCCTTGACTCCTCGAAGCTGATCCTTGACCATCAGTCGATTGATAGCCATCATCAGTCGACTGATGGCAGCATGAGTCAAATGCTGACTGCAAATAGTCGACTGATTGACGACAGTCGAGTCCTCCAAGCTGGCAGTCGACTGATGCTAGCTGCAATGACAAGTTAGCTGAACAATAACATTATTTTGACAGCCTCCGATCGTCCGATCTCAACCTAGACCACCGATGGGATGTCTTGGGTCGGATCTACGTTAAGTCTATTCCCGTAAAGAGGATACGACCTCACTTACACTCGTACACACACGAGCTTACCTCGATACTTACTGTGTCACTTTCACTTCCGACCTTCCACTCGATTCCTTCAGCTCCCTCCGAAGTCACTCGAGTGTCGCCCGACCACCGCGGCTTCCTCCGGGTGTCGCTAGCCTTCAGCTCCAGCTATAGCAATTTTCTGCAGACTCGATTCTGCTCGTGAGATAATGACATGAGATTAACTTTGTATCGTTTTCTATAATCAAAACTCAGGTTCGACTTAGGTGCCTACTGCACCAACAATCTCCCCCTTTTTGATTTATGGAAAACCCACATACAAAGTTAAGAAAATAGTATGCATGAAGAATAATAATGTGTATGAAGAACAAAAATGAAGATTAAGTTGGAGTAGTAAAGATTTTCTTCAAGTACTCCCCCTTGAAGAAACCTCCCCCTTGACCGAGGGTGAGTCTTGAAGAAAGACCTTACTCCTCCCCCTTGAGGGTTGCTATCTAGAAAGAGTTTAAGTAATTAACATTACTTAAAGTTGGCCTTAGTGAAACGTTTAAGTTAAGAAGACTTCTTAACTTGGCCCTTTCTTCCCCTTAAGTAAAACATTAACTTTTACTTTTTTTTTTGTTAAGAATAAGTTTTTGAGTTAAAATTCTCTTAACTTAGCTTTTACTTCCGTTTAGTTAACAAAAATGAGTTAAGTGAATTTCCAAGTTAAGTAAATTTTCAAAACTTAAAGTTAAGTAAATATGTACTTAACTTTTGGCCATGTGAATAAATATGAAGTGAGTTAAGTTATCAAAAAAAATTGATCCCTTAAAAAAAATTGATCCCTTAACTTTGGCCTTTTTCTCCCCCTTTTGCCATATATCAAAAATAAAAAGAGTGGGGGTGTGTGAAAGACAAAAATAAGTATTAAATTTAAAGTCCAAGCATGTTCCATATTATTTTGAAAATAATATACTGAAAATAAGCTCATCTATAAAATGTTCGACTCATACTTGACTTGATTGTTATGAAAGATCAACCAGTCCTGGTCAGAGTCGGTTAATATATATGATTATACTTCGTGGTTCATGGTGATGCACTAGCTCTACATCTGGAACCAGGAGTAAGGTCCTAACATCTCACGCCCATCTACGTGGCAAAGTACACAAACACATTAGTCCTATGTGTTGTGAGATGTATTGGCTCCTTAAATCTATAGGTGCATGATATCTAAGGTATGTCCTATGCTAGTTCCATGAAAATGAAAAGTAAGAAATAGTAGTAAGAAAATATAATTTGTAAGTTCCTATTCTATTACGCACATGCCCAATTTTCGTCTTAATAGATTAAATTCGGCTTCGGGTAGGGGTTTAGTAAATCGGTCTGCCAAGTTATACTTCGATTCGACGTATTCGAGTTGTATGGCTCCGTTGGTCACATGTTCTCGAATGAAATGGTGTTTGACCTCTATATGTTTGGTCCTAGAGTGACATATCAGCTTCTTAGTGAGGTTAATTGAACTAATGTTATCTACGTGAAGTTTAGTATTTGTAAAGTCTAACTTAAAGTCGCGGAGAGTGTGCTTCATCCAAATAAGCTGAGTGACACACTCACCCATCGGGATGTATTCGGCTTCGGTGGTAGATAAGGCAACACAGTGTTGCTTCCTACTGCACCAACTCACTAGGCTTGGGCCGAGAAGTTGACAACAACCACTCGTACTCTTTCTATCGAGCTTACTACAAGCATAGTCCAAATCGGAGTAGTCGGTTAGTTCGAACTCGGTAGATCTAGGTTACCAAATACCGACATTAAGTGTACCCTTTAGATATCTAAGGATATGTTTGACTAGAGTTAGGTGAGACTCCTTGGCACAGGTTTGGAACCTTGCACACATAATTACTGCAAATAAGATATCAAGTCGGCTTGTAGTTAAGTAAAGAAGACTCACTATTACGCTTCTATAGTATTTTAAATCAATTGAGTTTCCGATTAAATCTTCTTCTATATTCACATTAGTCGCCATTGGGGTATTAATAATTTTAGCATCTTGCAGTCCAAAGCGTTTAATTAATTCCCTTGTATATTTGTGTTGATGTAGGTATATTCCATCTTTAGTTTGTTTAATTTGTAGACCTAAGAAGAAACTCAACTCGCCTACTAAATTCATTTCAAATTCACTTTCCATAAGTGAAATGAATTCATTCAGTAGGATCGAGTTGGTGGTTCCAAAAATAATATCATCTACGTAGATTTGGGCTATGAATATGTCTTTACCTAAGTTTTTTATGAAAAGGGTTGGGTCAACTACACCCTGGTTAAATCCTTTGGAATTAAGATACACCGAAGTCTCTCGTACCAAGCTCAAGGAGCTTGTTTAAGTCTATAGAGGGCTTTCTTTAACCTAAGGAGATGGTCGGGTTTATCTAAACTTTCGAAACCGGGGGGGGTTGACTAACATAAACCTCTTCTTTAATGTATCCATTCAAGAATGCAGATTTCACATCCATTTGAAACAACTTAAATCCTTGATGTGCAGCATACTCTAATAGCATTCGAATGGACTCTAATCTAGCTACTAGGGCATAGGTCTCGTGGTAATCTAAACCTTCGACTTGACTAAACCCTTTAGCGACTAATCTAGCTTTATTTCTAACTACTTCACTTTTATCATCAAGTTTATTTCTAAACACCCACCTTGTTCCAATGATTGTTTTATCTTTAGGTGGTGGTACTAATTCCCATACTTCGTTCCTAGTGAATTGAGCTGTCTCTTCTTGCATTGCAATAATCCAATCGGGATCAAGAAGAGCTTGGTCAATAGTTTTGGGTTCAATTTTAGAAATCAAGGAGATTTGACTAAGGTTTCTGTATGAGGCTCTAGTTCAAACTCCTAGACTTGGATCACCTATCACTTGGTTGATAGGATGATTCGTTTGAGTCCTAGTTAGATTTAGGTTTGAGTCTACAACTTGATCAATAGGATGACTCGTTTGAGTTCTAGTTTGGTTAGAGTCATCTATCACTGGTTGATAAGATGACTTGGTTGACTTAGGTTAGGATTACCACTAGACTTGACCTCCGGATCGGAGTTGAGTCTGGTATAAATTGGCTCGCTAATTGGGGTTGCCGGGGGATTTGTAGGTTCGTGTCCTTCATCAAATACTACATTGATAGTCTTCTCGACTCTAAGGGTGTCATAATTATATACTCTATACGCTCAACTCGTAGTTGAGTATCCTAGAAGAATTCCGATTGAGGTTTTGGATGTAAATTTCCCTAGGTAATCCTTAGTGTTTAGGATATGTACCTTACACCTGAATACCCTAAAGTACTTGATGTTAGGTACTTTATTGTGGTAAATCTCGTATGAGGGCTTAAGGTGCCTCTTTACCATAAGGATCCTATTTTGGACATAGCATGTCGTACTTACGGCTTTTGCCCAAAACCTATCGCGTAGATTATACTCGTTTAACATTGTCCTAGCGGCTTCTTGTTGGGTTCTATTTTTACGTTCTACTAGGCCATTTTGTTGTGGGGTTCTAGGGAAAGAGAACTCATGGTGGTATCCATTTATGTTACAGAATTCTATAAACTTGTGATTCTCGAATTCACCACCATGATCTGTCCTAGGTCTTTTAATTTTAAGGTTTTGTTGATTTTGTATTAGTTTAAATAGGTTGATTAGTTGATCTAGGGTATCATTTTTGTGTTTGATGAACCTAACCCAAGTAAATCTAGAATAGTCATCAATTATGACTAAGAAGAATTTACTCTCATTAAGTGACTTAGCTCCGTGTGAATCAAATAGATCCATGTGCAGGAGCTCAAGAACACTTTTGGTTCGTTCTTGATTAGTTAGTTGATGTTGTGTCCTAGATTGTTTACCTTGTTGAAAAGCATTACATATTTTATTGTTTAAGTTATTGAGGTTAGGCAAACATCTGACTAAGTCACTCTGACTCATCTTGTGGATGAGTCTTGGGTGTGAGTGACCGAGTCGTCGGTGCCACAACCATAATTCCTCTTGTCGTCTCATAAGACACTTAGTTGAGGAGTTAGTTAAGTTAATAGTGTAAATATTGTTATTTCTGGCTCCCTTAAAGATTGTTTTAGAGGTTTCATTTGTATTAATTATGCAATCATTTTCTAGAAATATGACCTTATAGTTGTTATCACACAATTGGCTTACACTAAGTAAATTATATTGAAAATTTTCTACCAATGAGACATTTTGAATAATAAAGTTAGAGTTGAGCTCAATATCACCTGATCCGATGATTTTGAGTTTGCCGTTATTTCCGAAGGCTACCGATCCTTGTCGTTTGAATCGAAGCTTCAAAAACTTGAGTTGATCCCCGGTCATGTGTCGAGAGCAACCACTGTCCAACATCCATTGATCCTACACACAAGGTAGTTGGATCAGATATTGGATTTATTAAAGATTGGTTGAAGATTATTAACCTAAATCATCTCACCCATGTCTACATGATCAAACATGTTAACCCTATATGTTCCTGTGAGATGACTTCCAATTTTACTTGATTTAAATTTAATGACTTGAACACTTGTCAACCTTGCGTTAGATTCGGATTTGACCTTAGGCTCATCAAGTCACCGTTTCAAGATCATGGCTTCCAGGTCGTGGCGAGGTACAGAGGCCTTCTTTAATCGGAACAACAATCACTTCCTTAAACAAAGCCATTTTCAAGAAAATAGAGACTTGACTCACCTAAGACCACTTCCTGGTCTAACTAGTCTAGGATACGGCGAGGTAGCTTCAGCTAGTTCCGCTCGGTCAAGTGCACCGAATTAGATACGCCTTATCTAGCCCGAATACACAAGACTCCACTTTCCTAGCGTACTATCATCTCATCGCGTCCTGGTACTATGTTATCAAGTATTGACGAGTTATAGTCCTATCTAGCCATTCTAAAAAGAAAAATCAAACTAAATAAAGAACCTAAGCATGCAACTTCTAAGTTAAAATACAAACAAGTTTCGTACTAGCTCCCCCTGGACCGTTGAATCGGTTCGGTCTCTCCACATAGTGGATTTGGTCCTTGGGAACCCAATATTGGTTCGATCCTAAGTTTGATATCAAGGCGGTCTTAGGGACCCATGCTTGGATACATTTTTTATGTCGACTTACAATCGACATATACGACTTGTTGGTCGTATTTGAGCTAAACCCTGGTCCGACCTTGTTGTACACGACCCTTTGCAATCCAAGTAGGAGGTCAAGTCCTTTGGATCCCAAAGTAAACCTTTCCAACGTGTTCCTAAGATCTTCGACTTGACTCTTCAAGAGTGAGTTCTCAACTTCGAGCTTTTCAACCCGAGTTGAGTCCTCCTCTTGAACTCGACTAGTCGAAGAGGTTAGGGAGACCTCGTGTTTGAGGAGTTTAACTTCCTCAACCAAGGTCTCGACCTTGGACTCGGACTTAGCTAATTTTCTAGTTAAAAACTTAATTGAACTATAAAGTGTACTAATGAGGGATCGACTTACCTTGAGTGTATCTTTTGAACCGGATGTGTATCCGTGGCTTGTCTTGAATAGTGCTTCGCAGTCCGACTCGTCTTCGGTTTCCAATTCATGTTCTGGTTTTGACTCTGTCTCCGATTCCACTGGTTTATCCATGAGGACACAATCATTATCTTCTTCCTCGGATGTTTCTTCCCAAGTAGCGTTGAGTGCCTTTTTGTGTTTTGGTGCTTTGCTCTTGAGTTTTGGGCATTCGGACTTGATGTGTCCAAACCTGTTGCATTCGTAACATCTAATATTCGAACTTTTAGGCTTACCTTCATTGAGTTGAGTGACGGTTCATTTTCGGCCCTTGACTATCCTCTAAACTAGGTTGACTAGTTCGACCTCCATTTCTGAGTCGACCTCCGAATCGGACTCATCCTCTTCTTCCTTCGGAGGTGGCTTTCTTACGGTTTTCTTCCTCGAACCTGCAAAAAGTGCTATACCCTTCTCGGGTTCCGAGTTAGACTGTTCATGAAGTTCAAAATCGGAAAATAATTCATCTAACCTAAGCTTCGAAAGATCCTTGGAGACCTTGTAGGCATCGACCATTGATGCCCACAAGGTAGTCCTCAGAAAAGAGTTAAGAACATAACTTATAAGGTCGCGGTTTTTGACCTTTTGTCCAATCGCGTGTAGATTATTGACTATGTCTTGAACGCGGGCGTGAAGTTGCATTGTTGTTTCGTGTTCCTGCATTTTTAGATTATATAATTTATTAAACAAAAGATCGCGCTTACATAACTTGGCTTCATCGGTCCCTTCGTGTAGCTCCCTTAGCTTTGTCCAAAGGTCCTTTGTGTTGATGAAGGGGCCGACGCGATTAAGCTCCTCCTTGGACAAGCCGCATTGGAGGATTTGAGTTGCCTTTGCGTTGGCTTCAACTTGTCTTTTTGTCGCAATGGTCCATTGGTCATAATCCAAGGATTCAACCACTTCGTTAGTCGGAAGTGTGAATCCCGTTTGGATTATGATCCACATCTCGATTTGAGTTTTAAGAAAGCATTCCATCCGACCCTTCCAATAACGGAAGTCATCTCCATTGTAAAATGGAGGTCGGATGGTGATAAAACCCTCGAGATGGGCGATTGAAACAAAAAGAAATAAGAGAACGAAGACGAAAAACCTAACAACAACACAAACAATCGAAAAGTACCAAGACTCGCGTCTTGGATTAGTAGTGTGAGAGACAAACTAAACAAATGAAATAAATTCGAAATAAACAGAATAAAAAAGGAAAAAATCTATAAAAATGCTAGATTGGTGGTTTCACCAGATCTTAGCACCCCTGACTCTGATACCAATTGTTGGATCGAAGCGGATCGCTAGAGGGGGGGGTGAATAGCGATAAAACCTTTTCTTTCGTTTCGTTCGTCAAAACCCGAGTAGACAATTATTTGCAACGGAAAGATAAATGATAAATAAAAGGAGACAAATGTTTTTTACTTGGTTCGTAGCCTTCGGCTACTACTCCAAGGCCCTAACGGTCCTAGACCGTGTACGGAGGGCAATTCACTAAAACACTCCTCCTCGTTGGAGGTAGGAGTTAGACGATTACAAAAACCTTCAAAAGCAAAAGATAGAGAGACAAACCCTCTCTTCTATTAATGTAAAATGCAACGATAGAAAACCTCGATAAAAAAGAATTGCAGTATTAAAGAGATGACAAAATAAGATTATACCAACAACTAGGAAATATAAATTAAGCTAGGATTGTTGGCAGCACTTCGTCGTTGTAGAGTCTTTGGAGAGTCGTAGCATTGTGGAGGCTTTTGAACACTTAGAGATTGATAAAAAAACCCTAGGATAGGCCCTCCTTTTTTAGCCTTTGAGCCCCTTTTCGAGAGGAACTTTAGCCAATCACAATTGAGCACCACTCCCCTTGAAATGAGGTGATAAGCCTTGACTCCTCGAAGCTGATCCTTGACCATCAGTCGACTGATAGCCATCATCATTCGACTGATGGCAGCATGAGTCAAATGCTGACTGCAAATAGTCGACTGATTGACGACAGTCGAGTCCTCCAAGCTGGCAGTCGACTGATGCTAGCTGCAATGACAAGTTAGCTAAACAATAACATTATTTTGATGGCCTCCAACCGTTCGATCTCAACCTAGACCACCGATGGAATGTCTTGGGTCGGATCTACACTTAAGTCTATCCCCATAAAGAGGATACGACCTCACTTACACTCATACACACACGAGCTTACCTCGATACTTACTGTGTCGCTTTCACTTCCGGCCTTCCACTCTATTCCTTCGACTCCCTCCGAAGTCACTCGAGTGTCGCCCGACCACCACGGCTTCCTCCGGGTGTCGCTAGCCTTCAACTCCAACTATAGCAATTTTATGCACACTCGATTCAGCTCGTGAGATAATGACATGAGCTTAACTTTGTATCGTTTGTTATAATCAAAACTCAGGTTCGACTTAGGTGCCTACTGCACCAACAGGCCTCATCTCTGGTAACCATGGATGATAGAGTTGGAAACGGGACACGTTCCGACTCGTCATAGGGATTGATCATGCATCCTCGTATCGCCTACCCCATCCTAAAGCTAGGGGTGTAGGGTCGATGTTGGCCGGCTAGAGGGGGGTGAATAGCCCTCAATCGTAGTATGGTGGAATACGATCGTTCTTCTTGTGTCGCTCATCTAGGATTGTTATTAGCGCAGCGGAATAACAATGATAATGAAAATACTAACAACACATACAAGCATACACAAGATATATGTGGTTCGGAATCGAATGATTCCTACTCCATGGGTGAGCTCACCGAGCTCTTGTTATGCACACGACACTAACTAGACCACTCTTTCTCGACAACACGTCGGAGGTGGAGAAAGCTCGTACAAGCTATTACAACAAGTAATATGAAATAAAAACAAGAATACAAATACAATACAAAGAACACTTTTCACCGATTGCTTTTTATCGCTTGTTTGTTGCTTGCTTTGGTTAGCTCTTGGAGGTCTAGAATGCAATAGCAATTCCCCTCCAATGTCACCCTTAAAGTCTTGGCGAAATCCTCCATCTTGAGCTCCAGTTATAACCTGCATCGAGCTATTTCCGCCTCGATCAGTCGACTGCTCCTGTAGCCAAACATTGTCTCACAATGGCAAGATCCACATTGGAAAAGTTCTAGCGGATCACCCATCAGTCGACTGTCATCCACCATCAGTCGACTGATGAACTTGTAGTCGACTGCCCAGTCAGCTATAGAGCATTCTATGCCCAAACCCCTCAAAACCAGTTGACTGTTCGCCCAGATGCATCCAGTCGAACACCGGTCGAACCATTCGACCTAGAGCAGTCGACTAGCACCTATGCCAGTCGACTGATGTCGGGTAAAACCTCAAACACCAAATTGTTTGAGCATCCGACACTCAGTCTTAGCCACTTGGCCAAGTCTACCTCATCCCTCATGGAGTTCCCCACCGAAGCTCTCTTCCCTCGGCCTACGTTCCTCGGATGCGCCAAGCGCACGACTTCGCAATGTCATCCTTCATGTCTCTTGCCCTTGAAGTATGCTTCCCTTGGGCCTCACTCCATTCGCTCCTCGTCCGGCGGTCCCTCAGATGCACCAAGCGCATGACTTCACAATGTCATCCTTCACCGACTCAAGGACCCCGAGCCTAGTGAACTTGCCAAGTCCTCAAGACTTCCCAAATGCACCAAGCGCACAGCTTCTCAATGCATTTCTCACCAAGCACCAAGCGCACGGCTTCGCAATGCTTTGGACTTTCTCACACCAAGCCCCATGCTTGGATTTTCCATGCCAACTCCATGTTGGACTTTCCCATGACAATCCCATGTCATAAGTTTTGTCTATCATCAAAATACTGCTCGAGTAAAACTCGAGTCAACCTGGCCTGATTGCACCAACAATCTCCCCCTTTTTGATGATTGACAAAACTATCCCTCAAGTCTACCAATTCTCCCATATTGGCAATTCTCACATCCCAAATGAGAATTCCAAACCTAATTGGTAACTTGGTAACTGCTCTCCCTTTTTGACATTACATCAAAAAGGTCCTCAAGGGTGTCAATGTCTCATATCCCAATAAGATCTTACAATCTTTCCCTTGGCATGCCCTCAATCTTTCTAGTGATAATCCCATATCACTTAAGAGAGGCTCAATCCCTCAATTTTCCTTCCATGAGGAAAAGTACACATCCATCTTCCCATGATGGATACCTCCCCCTAGAGGCTTACTCCCCCTTGACCATTGCTCCAACAATGTCCTTGGAGAGTCCCTAACTCAATAGGAACATTAACCAAAATAAAATTAAGGCAAAGTTCAACAATGAACTCTTATCCATCTTAAAATTGATACTCTCCCTAAACACTTCTCCTAATCCATATCTAATGGATTTCCACCCTTTCTAATGCTCTCCCAAGCATGTCCTAGGGTTAGGAGTGGTTAGGGGACCAAAACACAGCTGAACATGGGCCTAACCACCAAGGTTTACCCGAAATCAGCCTGTGCCAGTCGACTCTCTCAGATACCAGTCGACTGGACTTGGCATCAGTCGACTGCCCTCCATGGCAGTCGACTGATAACTGCATTCTGCAGTTTTCAGTTTCAGAATTTGGATTTTCGAAATCCATAAGTAAATATATGTAATTTTAAAAATCTTGAAAATTCATACGTATAATACTTATCATGATATTATGGGTGAAAAATATTGGAAAAATATTTTACCCATAAATTAGTGAGATTGATACAAAATTCAAAAGTTAAGAAAAGCTTCAATATTGAGCCCTCTTTGTATCATCCCATTCAATGGTGATAGCTATCAAAAGATAGACTTCACCAAGGTTTTTCAAAATGTTTTCAAAATATTTTTGAAACCTTTAATTCCTTGTTCCTAAACATCTAACTTGTATCTAGATGTGTAAAACACATTCAAGACAATTAATCTAGTGAGATGTGGGTTTTTGTTCTTTAATAGTCTCATGCATATTTCTAGGCAATATTATTTGATTCCCTTATGCATGTGACTTCAAATCATGCCATGTCCTTATATTCATTTTAATTATATGCATGATGATGATTATGCCATAGATATGATATAGATAAAAGCATATGCCAAAATCATGATGTCATGGCATGTGAAAGAAATCTAGGCATACATGACATCTAAAATAATTCTAAACATGATCATGACATTTTATAGATAAAAATGAAAATGATGTCATGTCATGGCAAGGCAAATAAATCATGGAAAGTAAAATATACTAAGGTATAAAATACCTAAGTGTTAAATCCAAATTGTCATTTCTAGGAATTAATTCTATTTTGCATGAATACCATTATCTCCCAAGTGTGTCATAAACCCAAAATGGCACACCCATACCTCTAAGACCTATTTGTGTCAATTTAATCATTTTTCAAATTCTCAAGCACATTGGCACATCCTAATGTGTCAACTCACCATGGCTTGGTTAACTACCCATCCACTTAGGGTTGACACACCCTAACCTATCTAGCATGAATCGATCACGCTCCTAGGAACCCAATACCTATTGGAGCTCCTTGGGTTAACAAGGTATTCACTAGGGATAACTTCCCTAGATACCTTCCTAATGACCCTCTTAGGCTTTGAAGTCATAGTCTTTTGGGTCTTTCCTAAGTTAAACCTAGGGGTAACTCCCCTTTTGACCTTCTTAGTGGCTTTCTTGGTTTTTCTTAAGTTCTTAGCCACTAAGCAAACACCATGGCTAGTGTTAGGGATAACTTCCCTATTAGCCTTGGTTTTCCTAGACCTAGAAATTGTTCCATAATCAAATGGAACATTATGATAAGTCTTCTTGGGCTTAGATTTGTGACCCAAACCTTCCTTGCCCTTAGACCATTTTTTAACCCTAGGTCTTGACTTTTGGGCATTTGACCCTAGAATTGAATTTTCTATGATTCTAAGGGTTTTCTCCATTCTCTCAAGTCTTGACCTCAAGACTTGGTTTTCTAACTCTAATTTTCTCAATTTTGAATTTTCATTAGGTTTTTGGGAAGGCCTCTTCTTCTTAGGCATGTGCCTAGACTTTTTGGGATCGATACCCAAATTTTCTTCTATTCTCCTAATTGACTCCCTAGGTAGGATTGGTCTAGTGTTATTGGTCCTAGGTTTGTCCTTAGGTAATTCTACATGCTTGGCACCTGAACAATAAACCGTATTATTTCTACTAGCATGCTTTTCATTAGTAATTGCAAGAGAACTAAAATAATTTTTAGCATGCTTTTTAACTTTAGAACTTGAAGGTGCATAATTTAAATATACCTTAGGGTTAGCTTTAGAAGCTCCCCCTACATGAGATACACCCTCTTGCCCTTTCTTCCTCCCCCTAGGGCATTGGCTTCGGTAATATCCCCTTTGATTGCATTTAAAACACACAATGTGCTCTTTGCTTCTAGTTGTGGGGACTCCAACATCCTTTGACTTTTGGTGCCAATGCCTTTTCCTTAGCTAATTTTGGCCATTTACTCTTGTAATGCCCTTTCTCCCTACACTCAAAACAAATTATATGATCTTTATTTAAAATCAAAATACTTGAGTTACCTAGGGAGGTGGTGGAAGCCTCTTGATCACATCTTCCAGAGGTAGATGCTTCGTTTTGACTTTGCTATGGAATGGAAACCCCTTCCTCCCCCTCAATGCTAGAAGTGGAGGTCTCCACCAAATCATCAACATCTTCAAATGTGGTGGGTGTTTCTTCCTCGACATTCTCCTCTACTTGTGCCGATTGTGAATTTTCTTGGAATTTCATTACTTTATCCCATAATTGTTTTGCATCCCTAAAATTACCCAACTTAGACCAAATGTTGTTAGGAATCAAATCACTAAGTAATTTGATTACCTTGACATTTGTCTCGAAGTCCTTGACTTGGTCTTGGATCCACCTTGACTTCTCAATTTGCCTATTTCTCTCATCCCTAGGCAATTCGAAACCATTTTCTAAGATTAGCATGAAATCGAAATCAGTTTCGAGATATACCTCCATTTTCCTTCTCCACCATAAAAAATCTCCTTCGAATTTTGGTGGTTGGAGGTTGTAGCCGGTCATCTTGCGGTGCTTGTGTTGGCGGTTAGTCCTCGACAAGCTCTTAGCTCTGATACCACTTGTAGGGTCGATGTTGGCCGGCTAGAGGGGGGTGAATAGCCCTCAATCGTCGTATGGTGGAATGCGATCATTCTTCTTGCATCACTCGTCTACGATTGTTGTTAGCGCAGCGGAATAACAATGATAATAAAAATACTAACAACACATACAAGCATACACAAGATATACGTGGTTCGGAACTGAATGGTTTCTATTCCACGGGCGAGCTCACTGAGCTCTAGTTATGCACATGACACTAACTAAACCACTCCTTCTCGACAACATGTCTGAGGTGGAGAAAGCTCGTACAAGCTATTACAACAAGTAATATGAAATACAAACAAGAATACAAATACAATACAAAGAACACTTTTTACCGATTGCTTTTGATCGCTTGTTTATTGCTTGCTTTGGTTGGCTCTTGAAGGTCTGGAATGCAACAGCAATTCCCCTCCAATGTCACCCTTAAAGTCTTGGTGAAATCCTCCATCTCGAGCTCCATTTATAACCTGCATCGAGCTGTTTCTGCCTCGATCAGTCGACTGCCAAAGGCATCAATCGACTTCTCCTGTAGCCGTTGTCTCACAACGGCAAGATCCATACTAGAAATGTTCTAACGGATCACCCATCAGTCGACTGATGACATCGTAGTCGACTGCCCAGTCGGCTACGGAGCATTCTGTGCTTGAACCCCTCAACACCCGATCATTGCTCCTCTTGGCGATCGGCCCGATGGAGACATCGATGGATTGCCAATAGGGCGATCATTCATCGAATACATCGATCGAACATCGGTTGAACCATTCGACCTAGAGCAGTCGACTGGCACCTATGCCAGTCGACTGATGTCAGGTAAAACCTCAAACACCAAGTTGTTTGAGCATCCGACACTCAGTCTTAGCCACTTGGCCAAGTCCACCTCATCCCTCATGGAGTTCCCCACCGAAGCTCTCTTCCCTCAGCCTACGTCCCTCGGATGCGCCAAGAGCACGACTTCGCAATGCCATCCTTCGCATCTCTTGCCCTCGAAGTATGCTTCCCTTGGGCCTCACTCATTCGCTCCTCGTCCGGTGGTCACTCGGATGCACCAAGCACACAACTTCGCAATGCCATCCTTCACCGACTTAAGGACCCCGAGCCTAGTGAACTTGCCAAGTCCTCAAGACTTCCCAAATGCACCAAGTGCGTGGCTTTGCAATGCATTTCTCACCAAGCACCAAGCGCATGGCTTCGCAATGCTTTGGACTTTCCCACACCAAGCCCCATGCTTGGATTTTCCATGCCAACTCTATGTTGGACTTTCCCATGACAATCCCATGTCATAATTTTTGTCTATCATCAAAATACTGCTCGAGTCAAACTCGAATCAACCTGGGCCGATTGCACCAACAAGGGGTCGACCTTGTATGGCAGAGGTAGTTCCCGATATATGCGAAGGCTCATGGGGAAGTGTTTGATGCCCCTTCCACAAAACCATAGTTAAATGTCTAGATAATACTCAATTGATAGCATGTTCTGCAACACACAAGTGAAACCAAAATCCTTGAATTCCCTCAGAAGACTCATAGCAACCCTTATCTTCCTCCGTGTGACATCGTACTAGAGTTAGGGCAATCAACAAACCTCATAAGCACAACCCTTAACATTAAACTCCGAATAATAACGTCCATTGAATAATCGATACTCGAATCTCAGTCCCTGTGGGATTGATAATCTTTTTTATTACTTGATGACATCCGTGCACTTACGTGTATTGAGCACGAGCACGCGCTTTGAGTCCTCGATTGTTCCCATCGTGAGATTTGAGGACTCGTTCGCGTGCATCACAGGGGAAGGATTAAAGGAGCATCCTCCTCCTCCAGGGACTCAGAAATGACTAGGCGTCAGTGCCTATTAAGTTTTAGAGGGGGAGGAGGAGGAGAAGAGTGGGAAGAAGAAGAGATAGAAAGGGTGGAGGAACTTGGGGCATCCTCTCTGCAAGAGTGAAGCCTCTTGCGAGGAGAGGAAGGAGCAATAGGAGATTTTTCCCTAGCTCGCTTCTTCGAGGGTTTCTTCTTTATAGTAATAATTTTTTTCCCGCTGATTCTGCCATCTTGCATCATGTTATCTGTGACAAAAACCAGTGAAAATTATGATTAATAGTAACATAAGGTGGTGTATGTGGTGTGTTCAGGTGAAAATAGTGTCCTACCTATGACACCTGGATCGGCCAGGGGGAAAGGAGATAGCCTATAGCGACTCAGGAGAGGAGGCTTCAGCAAATCATCAGAATTATAATAGCACTCCCTCAACACTTGTAAGACCTCCTGGAAAGAGCCTTGAGCCCTACTCTCTTGAAAGGGGGGCAGATCGGGGAGAGTGGTTTTCCAGGTTTTCGAGTGGGGTATCGGAGTGGGAAGTTGGGAAAAAAAGTATAAATCCTCCCAACCCTTATGGGAGGATGGCATATTCACGAGAAACTGGCAATCTTGTCGACTAGCGAAGTAGAAAATATCTTCTTTAGAAGACTTTAGTTGAAAAAGACAATGGAATAGTAGAGGGGATAGATTAAGGTTTAGATGTCGGAAAACTATTACTGCCCCTGTTAATATACGAAAGGCATTAGGGGTCAATTGGTTAATAGGTAGTCGAAACAAAATCTAGTATATCAAAGTAAACAGAAGGTATTGGCAAACATAGACCGTTTAGTAGTTGGTCTGTGAAAAAGCAATAAAAACTAGGAGGAGGACGATGGGGCCTGAAAGAAGTTGTGGCAAAATGACATGGTATGGAAGGATCTATATATTGGTCTTTAGTGGCGAAGAAAGAGCTTTGAGCATTGAGATGGGTGACGGTCCTTTCGTACGAAGGGATAGGTTTAGGGTTTTTTGAAGCCATCATTACTAAGTAGGAAAAGCACTAACTTAGGGTTAAAGGAGCGACACTTATGGAAAGAAGATGATGGTTGGGTGCTGAGACTTAAGGAGGTTGAACGGTCGTCGATGGGTGTCACTGAGGGGGAAGGAGAAGCGTCAAGGCTAAGATGGTGAAGATGTTGTATAAGCAATAAGTTCAGTAGAGTTTTCAGTTTTTAAACTTCCCTGTGAAAGAAAGGAGGCGGGGCCCATCGGACCAATAAGTCGCTTTGGGCGGATATGATAAAGTGAAGGAGGAGGGCAACTTAGATGTAATGGGATTGATAGAGCAAAGTTTTTCACTTGGAAAGTCAAACTCAATGCTTCGTTTGACTATTTTTAGGGCGTGGCAAATGATACTGTTGTGACCTAATTTAGGGATTAAAATGAAGAAGATCATGAATGAAACACTGACTGAACCGGTGGAACCCGACCCTAGGGGGTCGATCGGGCTGACAGGGTGAAGGTATAGGGTCAAAAAAATAAGCTCTAGGACTAAAAGGAGACCAGAGGAGCAACCCGGGGTACAAGTCTGGGATATGACTCAGTAATTGACTCGGGGAGTCATAAAAAGCATGAGGTACTGGTCTCATAGTCAGAGTGGGTTTAAATATTAGCTTGGCATTGCAAACTGAGTAGTGTACACCTTGGTCCAAATGAACGAGGAGGATCTAATTGAGACAGGGACAGAGTGAATGTCAGATTCAGTAGAGGAAGAGAGTGTGAAAAGTGGGGGTAGAATATTTCCCGAGGCAGTAGTTTACGAGAGTTTGTTATATGATATAACAAACTAGGACCACATGGAATATTAGCAGGAATTTCCATTCCTTATCCTCCTAATAGAATTTCTCTCCAGGGAGAAGGAGCCTTCCACGTGGATGGTGATCAGGGCAGTTCGTTACAGCACAAGGAGCAAGGGAAGACGAGGAGGATAAAAGAGAAGGGAGGAGAGGAATGAAAGGATCTTCTTCTTCTTTTTTCCGAAAAGGGCAAGAGACCACGATCACTTCTAATTCCACTGCAAGAGGAGGGGACATCATCAAGGAGAAGGGAGACCTCACATCGGAGAAGGAGGAGATTATGGAAAGAGGAAGAGAATAGCAGAGAGGCGGGGGCAGTTCATACTCTCTCTATATATATATATATATTGTATACCGCTGAAGTTGTTAGGGGTTTTCTCCACCTCTAGAAATATTTCCAAGAAGGAGAAGTCTTATAGTGAAAGTGCTTTGGCACCGCCGCTTACTATAGAGCTCACCTGGTGGAGTAGGAATTAGAATTCCGAACCACGTTAAACCTTGTGTCTCTATTTTTTTTGTTGGTTTTTTCATCATCTATTCATTTTCTATTACTGTTGCGACTGGAGAGAACCTTAAGCCTCTTGGATGCTCTTTTGTGTTAAAAAGGAGGTGAGAAAATCTGCGTATCCACATCAATGATACCTTTGCAATGTCCAAAACAAGTGTATAATATATCAATAGAGATAATTAATCTTTATTACTTTCCTACAATATTTGTATCACTATGCAAAATTTAATCGTTTCGGGTCACGATTGACCAGACTCAAGTAGGACTCGAGTAGGATTTTGATGTTTGACAATGGTTTGCCAATTGTTTAACAATATGGGTTTGACCATATATTGACCATATGACTAGTTGATGATTGAGATATCCAAGGTCATATAGGAGGATTGTCATGGAGGAGATTGTTGGAGCAATAGGCCTCAAGTCAAGGTTGACCAAGTTCGAGTGAGACTCGAGTGGAAGTCTAGGTTTGGATACTTTGCAAGTACAGTCCAAGATTAAATTCTTAGCAATGGAGAAGTCCAAGTATGAATACTTGACAAGGGAATATCTAAGGGTGGAGTCTTGGCAAGAAAGTCCAATAGAATATTTGGCAAAAGAAAAAGTTTAAGTGTATAGTCTTGGTTGTGTAAGTCCAAGGGTGGTCTTGGCGGCGAAAGTCCAAGTTTGGAGGCTTGGCAATGGAAGTCCTAGAAGTGACCTCTTGGCAAAAGAGACCCATCATCATGACAAAGTTGGCGGAAGCACTTGAAGGCTAGGGCAAGGGTGAGGAGTCGTGGACTCGAACTAATAGCTTGAGGGTGATGGAAGTGGATTGAAGGCTTAGGTCTAGGCTAAGGGTACCCGATGGCATGACGAAGCCGATGGAAACACCTGAAGGCTAGTGTGAATAGTGAAAGAGTCGTGGAGGACTCAGATGGACCCTGAGGGTGTGAACCTAATGGAGGTGACTTGAAGGCTTAGATTAAGTATCAGGGGATTATACTTAGGTTAAACCTCAATTTTGAGGTTTACCAGTTGACTGGTAGTATTGACCAGTTAACTAATCAAGTCCATGACACTCAGGAGGCTTAGTTGACTCAGGCATGACTCAGTCAACTGGTCGAGTAGTCGATTGAGGCTCAACTGCTAACCTGTTGCTCTGGAAAACAACTGGTGGCTTGCATTAGTCAACTGGCCACTAGCAATTGACTGCTAGTGATGATCAGTCGACTACTAGTGATGAGCAGTCAATTGACCATAATTGGGTAGGGCACAAAATGCCTTGTAGTCAACTACTAGCTTATGGCAATCGATTGGTGACTATGACAGTCGACTATTGGGTAAGGGAAGCCGTTTGGTTGAGAAGAATCTGACATGGATTAGTTCGTTGTAAGACAACGGATAGGTGGGCAATCGATTGGTGGGTAAGGCCAGTCGACTGCCATACAAAAATTAGCCCTAGTTGCAGCTTTATAAGGAGACTCCGTGAAGAGGAGAAGAAGCCGATTCTTGGAGTTCTTGAAGGGAAAACATTGTTACTTTTCATAAATTCAAAGCATATCAAAACAACTAAAAGATCAAGCAAGCAAAAGCAATCTTTGTGTAAAGCATTTCTCATTTGTAGTTTGTTTTTACTTGTATTAGGTTATTTGCTTTGTATAAATGCTTGTAAGAGGTTTTTCCACCTCTGGATTATTTTCGAGAAGGAGAAGTTCATAGTGGTGGTGTGCATCACTAGAGCTAGGATGTAGAGTAGGAACTAGGGTTTCGAATCACGTCAAATCTTGTTGTTGTGCTTGTGTGTTTATACTTGTATTTATATTTGTATTCCACTGCATACTAACACTTGTAAACAAGAACGAATGTGAACGACGATCGAATCGGAGAAATCACTATTCACCCCCTCTAGCGCACCAAACTACCCCCAACAAGTGGTATCAGAGTGAGGACAAGGAAATGCAGTGTGGCAATCTGAGAATGGAAGGAATCCAGACAAGGGGCAGACACATGAAAGGAAAGGAACAATCAACACAGTTAGACGGCGAAAGCCGGCTGCGCAACCATGAGGATTGGATCATGGAACATTAGAGGCCTAAATAAGGGCCTCAAACAGAAGGTGGTGGCAGACCTCCTTCTGAAGCAAAAGATGAGTGTTCTAAGTGTACTAGAGGCAAAATTAACCTAGCCGTACTACCAAACAGTGAAAACCAAGAAATTTCAGAGATGGGAGACAGAGCAACAGATGGTCAACTCCTCCAGAAGCAGAATGTTACTTATATGGGACCCGCAACTCATTAATCTTGACATTCAACTATGAGAAAGGCAGCTGATACATACCAGTATCAAATGCAAAGCCACAGGGTCAACCTATGCAGTCACTTTTGTCTATGGCCAGCTATCTATTGTGAGCAGGAGAACAATGTGAGCAACACTATCACAGATTGCTAGAGACATGGAGATGCCATGGTTAATCCTAGGAGATTTTAACTCCCCTCTCTCACCAACTGATAAGCAAGGAGGAAGGGCGATTACAACGTATGCCACAGCTGACTTCTAGGACTTCATACTTTCAGGGATCGGAGATTTGCACTCCATTGGGTGCCGATAAACATGGACAAATGGGCACATAGTGAGCAAGCTTGATCGTACAATGGTAAACAAAGCATGGATGGAGCAGCACCAGAGCAGTTATGCTGAATTCAGGGCTCCAGGGACAGTATCAGACCATGCCTCATGCATTGTATCCGTGCTTGGAAACACAAGGAAATAGGTCAAGCCTTTTAAGTTCTACAACATGTGGACATCACACCCTGATTTTGGCTAGCTGGTAGAGGACAGATGGAATAGTTTCAACTCCAGAAATGTGAAAGGCACGACACAATATAGGCTTAGGCAAAAGCTCACACTCCTCAAAGCGAATCTCAGACAGCTCAATCGGCTTCATTACCAGCACATTCAGGAGAAGGTAAAGCAGGCTCACAGTAATTGGAAGAAATACAATAGTGAGGGTTAGCACAAGGGCATATGGATGACAACTATCAAGCAACAAGGAAAAAGTCGAATTACTTGAGAGGGCGGAATACTTATTCTACTTACAGTGGGCTAAACATGAATACTTCCGAGGAGTAGATAAGAATACCTCCTTTTTTCATGCTATGGTAAAATGGAACAACAAAAGGAGAGAGGTAGTAGTGATTGAGAAGAGTAATGGGGAATCCACTAGCTCATCGGAGGAGGTAGTGCAGGAATTTCTAGCATATTTTCGGGGCAATTAGGAGAACAAGGGAATAGAGCTCAGTTTCAAGGGGAATGCATGCAATCTGGCAAATTACTAACTGATGTATAGCAGATTCGGCTAATCAGGTTGCCAACTGAGGAAGAAATAAAAGAAGCTTTATTTGACATTGGAGACCTCAAAGCTCCAAGGACGGATGGATACAACTTGAAGTTCTTTAAACACTCATGGAGCATAGTCAAACAGGATATTATAACAGCCATCATGGATTTCTTTGTGAGCGGGCAGCTCCTGAAATCATGGAACCATATGCTGATTTCCCTAGTTTCGAAATCCTCACATGCTAGCAAGGTGCAAGATTACATGCCCATCTCCTGCTGCACAGTTTTCTACAAGATAATTGCAAAAATCCTAGCAAGCAGATTGGCAGAGGTTACAGATCATTTGCTCCACCCAGCGTAGACTGCTTTTGTAAAAGGGCGTAGTATCATAGACAATATTCATCTAGCACAAGAACTTATGCACAGATACACAAGGAAACGAATATCCCCAAGGAGTATCCTTAAAGTTGACCTACAAAAGGCATTTGACTCAGTTCACTGGGGTTTTCTTCAGGATGTCCTTAAACCACTGAAATTCTCTGACAGATTCATCACATGGATCAGAGAAAGTGTCACCAGCCCGACATACTCGGTGGCCATCAACGATAATATGCATGGGTTTTTCAAGGGTGGTAGAGGGCTTCGACAGGGAGATCCCCTATCTCTATATCTGTTTGGAATGTGTATGGAGTACCTCTCCCGATTGCTTGCAAGACGCACTAGCCGGTCTGATTTTCACCTCCACCCAAAATGTAAGCACCTGAGAATAGCCCGCCTAGTATATGCTGATGATCTGCTGCTCTTAAGCCGTGGGGATGTAATATCGGTTGGAGATTTGATGGATTGCTTATCGCAATATGCTAGTATGGCAGAATTGACTGTTAATATGGCCAAATCTAACATCTACATGGTAGGAATAGATGCAAGTGCCCGGGAAAGACTATTATCCATCACAGGATTCAGTGAAGGGGAGATGCCATTTAGATATTTAGGTGTCCCAATAGCATCGAAGAAACTTAAAATTGCTTATTACAGCTCGCTAATGGAGGCTCTCATGAGGCGGATCAACTCCTGGCCTAAGAATACATTATCATATATAGGTAAAAGTCAGCTCATATCCTCAGTCCTGTAGGGAGTTGAATGCTACTGGATGTCAGTCTTGCCTCTCCCGGCTGGAGTTATAGATAGAATATATAGCATCTGCCGCTCGCTTATGTGGACTGCAAAGCACCCACTGGTTGCTTGGACTGATATATGCAGACCCAAAGAAGAAGGTGGACTGGGACTGAGGGATTTAAGGTCATGGAACTTGGCACTACTGGCCAAAGTTCTATGGAGAATACAACATAAGCAGGACACCCTATGGATCCGCGGGGTACACCACACGTATATACAACAAAGAAGTATTTGGGATTGGCAGAGAAAACACACGGACTCCCCACTAATAAAGAAGCTGATATACATCAAGAACAGTATCATATCCACTGCGGGCACCTCAGAGAGAGAAGGACAACTCCTAGATGTATGGTTTGGTCAAGGTAAAGACGGAGTCAAGAAGGCATATGATCACTTCAGAACTGTTGGAACAAGGAAGCCATGGGCAGTGACAGTGTGGTAAAAGGATATACAACCAAGTCATGGGTTCACGCTACAGATGTTAGCTCAAGGGAAACTGCTAGTATGAGCTAGGAAGGAATATCTAGAGGATAGAAGATGTGTGTTTTGCAGTTAGCAAGAGGAGATGTTGGATCATATCTTTTTCATATGCGAGTAAATTCGACAACTCTGGGATAGAGTAAGAGGATGGCTGAAAATGAGGGCAGAAATGGGTACTTACCGTCACATGTTGCGCATTTTCAGAACGCAGTACAAGAAAGCTAATGGTTTGAATAGTGCCCGTCACCTAGCCATGTCAGCAATAATCCACTTCATCTGGAGAGAGAGGAACTCTAGCATATTTGAAGGGACAAGGTTAGAAGGTGACATGATCTTCCGTAAAATTCAAATTCATGTATATAGAGAAATGGAGAGCCATAACCTCCAGTTCCCCGTAGGAATCACATGAAGACAGGGCAGTCTTCTTTCCAACCCCCCCCCCACCACCTCTCCTTGGATTCGTTTCTATATCCCTACCTCTTTTCTGGCCAGTTACTATCTTTGCAGGGTAGTTTCTCCCCCTCCCCCCCCCCCCACACAAACTATGTGTTCTAACCCCTCACTCCACTTCTCTTCCACTCAAGTATTCACCACTCTTTATTCCGGGCAGATCCCCCATACTCTCCCCTCTCCAAGACAGTTCTCCATCATCCCAGAGCACTTTCATTCTCATAGAGTAGAAGGGCAACACCCCCAGGGCAGTTCACCTACCTCACGGACCACCCCCCTCTCTCTGTCTCAGGGCAGTCTTTCCATAAATCTCTCTACATCCCTTATCTAAGGGCCTCTTTGTCCCCTTATCCACCCACCCCTAGCTAGTCCTTGGCCTTCCAGGGAAGTTGATCACCTTCCCAAGTAGTACTCCCTATCCCAGGGCAGTTTTCCCTGTCCCAGGGCAGTTCTGCCATATCCTAGATCAGATGTATATATTTTCCTCTATCCTCGCGTCTTCCCAGGGCAGTCTATTGTAGGGATTTTTATATGCAAAATAGCATATGCACAACGGAAAAATAGAATCACTTCCAAGTGATCCTTGCGAAAGAAAACCTCGTACAAAAATAAATTTCTCAAAACCCATCTTATAGGAGAATATTACCTTTGTTGCGTGCCCTTTTAAATCCCGCTTCTCCTTGGGTTTGTTGGATCTTTTAGCACGTTCAAATGTCCGTGCCTCTATATGTATCCACACGAGCAAGCTCTTGTCTCACAAAAGAAACTAGAAGAGCTCTCCTTTACTTCTTGCTAGAGAAGTCCCTAAAGGAGAGGAAGGTAGGGAAAAAGAGAAAGGAAGAAGAAGACCACTCTTCTTTCTACACTCACAAAAGCCACACAACCAAAGCCTCTCACCACCAAGCTCTCTCCAAGCCTCAAGCTTCCCCCTACTTGGCCGGCCACCCCATGGAGTGTTTTATAGGATTGGAAAAACCTTTCACCTCCTATCACATTCAATGCAATCAATTGCATTGAAAAACAATCTTTGGCCAGCCACATGTGGAGGAAATCCAAAGGTCAAAACCCTTTTTCTCCTTCCACCTCATCAAGCTTAGGTGGCATGCTTATGTGACATTCATGCATGTTGAATTAATCTTATTAATTCAATAAGCTTATGTTATCATATTGAATTAATCTCATTAAATCAATAAGGTAACATATTGAATTAATCTTATTAAATCAATTTAGCTTAGGATATCATGATAACATATTTATTTAATCTTATTAAATTAATACGCTTAGCATATTGAATTAATCTCATTAAATCAATAAGCTAAAATTCTCTTTAAGCTTAAAGTCCAAAAAACCATTTTGTACTTAAGCTTATTCCCAAATTATTCTAGTCAAACTAGAATGCACTAATTCTTCTAATCATCATGCTCTTTGTGTGTGACCCTATAGGCTCTCAAAACGTTGGCAGTGGATCTAAACTCTTTTAGATACACAAGCAATGAGCGGCATCTAGCAATACATCATTGCTACCCAAGTTACGAAATAAGTCAAGATCCGACTAACCTTTCCGTGACTACTATAATGTATGACCGTGTCCTTCTATCCTTGATATCAGATTGACCAATGAGGCATAGACCGTGTCATCCTCGATAAATCTATGTGTTTCTTGATCCCTGAGTAAACTAACTCAAACAAATGAGCTCAATATCTCATATTGACTCATTCGAGCATGGCCATGCGTTTTAGTAGTTCTACTTAATCAAGGGGCCCACAGATATCACTCCCGTTATATGGGAGGGATAGATCCCATCTACATCACTCACATCCCTCCGCATAATTTGTTATATACCCAGTAATCGCCTTTATGGTCCACCCTATTACGGGTGACGTTTGACGATACCAAAGTACATGACTCCTTATGTAGGGAACCGTAGTGACTTCAGGTTTGAGGACTATTCATACCAATAGTCACATGAGAAAGTTTATGACACTCATATGACGATCCATGAAACTTTCTCATGGCGGGTCAGTTCAGTATATATTCTCTAATATATACCCATGTGTCAACTTGATATCATATATCCATGACTTGTGAGATCAAGTCATCAATTGACCTACATGCTAGTCTTTATGTCTTAATATTGTCCTTGCATATTAATACTTGACTAGGAACATTTAGGAAAGTGTTCTCTACAGCCTCTTATAATCAATTCTGCCAATTGATGTGCTGTAGATAAGAACCTACTTTTCTAGGGCATTATTATATATTTAATTTAGCTGGCATAAGCAAGACGTAAATATATAATAACCAATCCTTTGCCTTTATAGAATATGATACAAAATGTTCCCTATTCAACCATCACATGATTGGTTCTAGGGCTATAACTAACAATCTCCCACTAGCACTAGTACCAATCACTATGATATCTAATACCTAGTGACCTAGTGTGACCATCATGCTTCCTCTGTGCCAAAGCCTTGGTCAATGGATCTGCGATGTTAGCTTCTGTCGGTACTCTGCATATCCTCACATCTCCTCTATCGATGATCTCTCGAATGAGATGGAAGCGACGCAGTATGTGTTTGGTCCATTGATGTGATCGAGGTTCCTTAGCCTGTGCAATAGCCCCATTGTTGTCACAATAGAGGTCTATTGGATCTGCAATGCTAGGAACTACCCCAAGTTCACTGATGAACTTGCGGAGCCAAACAACCTCCTTTGCTGCATCAGACGCAGCAATATACTCGGCTTCTGTTATAGAATCAGCAACTGTGTCCTGCTTCGAACTCTTCCAGCTCACAGCTCCACCATTCAGGCAAAACACGTACCCCGATTACGATCTATAGTCATCCTTGTCTGTTTGGAAGCTTGCATCACTGTAACCCTTTATAGTTAGCTCCTCATTGCCTCCAAATATCATGAAATATTCTTTCGTTCTTCGTAAGTATTTAAGAATATTTTTGACTGCTATCCAGTGACTTTCACCTGGATCCGACTGGTATCTACACATCATGCTCAAAGCATACGAGACATCAGGACGAGTACAAAGCATGGCGTACATGATAGACCCTATAGCAGATGCATAAGGGATCTTATCCATGCGAACTCTCTCCCCCTTAGAAGAGGGACATTGAATCTTCGAAAGGCTCACACCGTGTGATAAAGGCAGAAATCCCTTCTTGGAATTTTGCATAGCAAAATGATCTAGCACTTTATCAATGTATGTACTCTGATTTAGGCCAAGTAATCTTTTAGATCTATCTCTATAGATCTTGATGCCTAGAATATAGGCAGCTTCACCTAAGTCTTTCATCGAGAAACAATTCCCTAACCACATCTTCACAGACTGGAGTGAGGCAATATCATTTCCGATGAGAAGTATGTCATCTACATACAAGATAAGAAATACAACTGTGCTCCCACTATTTCTTTTGTAGACACAAGGTTCATCTTCATTCTTGATGAAACCAAACTCCTTGATTGCATCATCGAATCGAAGATTCCAGCTTCGAGAGGCTTGCTTTAGTCCATAAATGGACCTTTGCAGTTTGCATACCTTTCCAGGATGCTTTGGATCTTCAAAACCCTCAGGCTGTGTCATGTACACATCCTCGAGTAGCTTTCTATTCAGAAAAGCGATTTTGACATCCATCTGCCAGATCTCATAATCGTGGTAGGCTGCAATAGCAAGTATGATCCGAATGGATTTAAGCAT
The DNA here is from genome assembly GCA_025175895.1 of Wurfbainia villosa. NCBI lineage: Eukaryota > Viridiplantae > Streptophyta > Magnoliopsida > Zingiberales > Zingiberaceae > Wurfbainia > Wurfbainia villosa. The sequence continues at coordinate 35,702,991 of CM045995.1, forward strand.
TGCAACTGGTGAAAAGGTTTCATCATAGTCAATACCATGAATTTGTTTGAATCCTTTAGCCACTATCTACCTTTATAGGTATGCTTATTGCCATCCATGTCAGTCTTTACTTTAAGGACCCACTTACACCCAATGGGTTTTACCCCTTCAGGTGGATCAACCAAAGTCCATACTTGGTTAGTGTACATGGATTCCATTTCGGATCTCATGGCCTCTAGCCATTTCTCGGAATCTGGGCTCATCATAGCTTATTGATAGGATGTAGGCTCGTCAAGATCGACAAGCAATACCTCACCGTTGTCGATCGAGAAAAGAATATCTCTCGGGTTGGCAGCGGATCCTATCAGATCTACGAAGAGGTTGGTCTACTTGAACAGGTGTTTGCTCCACAACTCTTTGGGCAACAATTTCCTCATCCACAACACTTTGTGGTGCCTGTTCATTTTCCATCGAAGCCTTAGTGTTATCTTCATCTTGAATTTCTTCAAGATGAATTTTACTCCCACTTGTTTTTCTAGAAATAAATTCTCTTTCTAGAAAGACAGCATTCTACAACAAACACCTTGCCAAGTGTGGGATTGTAAAGTAATATCCCTTAGTTTCCTTGGGATATCCTACAAAATAACACTTATCGATTTGGGTCCTAGTTTATACGAGACTTGGCGTCTAACATAAGCTTCACAACCCCAAATCTTTATAAAGACATTTTGGGACTCTTCGATCCATATCGTATATGGTGTCTTTTCTCGGCTTTTGATGGGGCGATTAAGTGTAAGCGGTGTCTCTAGAGCTAAACCCCAAAGGAAGTAGGTAGATCGATCGGCTCATCATTGATCGTACCATATCTAATAGAGTACGATTTCTCCTCTCGGATACACCATTCCATTGTGGTGTTCGGTGGAGTGAGTTGGGATATTATCCACACTCGGCCAGGTGATCCGCGAAACTCTTGACTAAGGTATTCACCACCTCGATCCGATCGAAGTAGCTTAATCGCTTACCAAGTTGGTTTTGTACTTCATTCTTGAATTCTTTGAACTTTTCAAAGGATTCGACTTATGTCTCATCAAATATAAGTAGCCAAATCTACTCGTATCATCGGTGAAAGTAATAAAGTACTTATAGCCTCCTCGGCCCGACATTGAAAGGGCCACATACATCGGTATGTATGAGTCCTAACAAATCCCGTCGCTCTCTCTCGCCATGTCCACTAAATGGAGTTTTAGTCATCTTTCCTAAAAGACAAGATTCGCATACCTCATATGATTCAAAATCAAATGAGTCCAATAATCTATCTTTATGGAGTTGGGATATGCGTTTTTCATTTATGTGACCTAGGCGTGATGCGAAGATATGTTTGGTTCAAATTATTCGATTTGAACCATTTGGTATTTACGTTATAAATTGGGTTTTCTAAATCTAGAACATAGAGACCATTCATAAGTGGTGCATTACAATAGAACATTTCATTCAAATAAATGGAACAACATTTGTCCTTTATTATAAAAGAAAAGTTTTTCTTGTCTAAACAAGATACAGAAATTATGTTCTTTGTTAATGCAGGTACATAAAAGCACTCCTCTAGTTCTAAGATAAGCCCAATGGGCAAAGACAAAGAATATGTTCCTACAGCTACAGCAGCAACTTTTGCGCCATTGCCTACTCGTAGGTCCACTTCGCCCTTTGCCATTAGTCTACTATTTCTCAGTCCCTGCACATTAGTACAAATGTGAGATGCACATCCGGTATCTAATACCCATGTAGAAGAAATAGATAGATTAACTTCTATAACATGTATACCTGAGGCAGAAGTCCCACTTCTTTTCTTCTTTACTTCCTCAAGGTAGACTTTGCAGTTCCGCTTCTAGTGTCCAATCTCACCGCAATGGAAACAGTCCCCTTCCTTAGGTACTTTACCTTTACCCTTTGAAGTGGATGAATTGGCCTTGCCTTTGGCTTGGGTCTTACCCTTGCCTTTGCGCTTACCTTTGCCCTTCTTGACCATTAGTACGTTACTAACTTTCTTCTTGAGATTCGGTTCAGCAGTTCTCAACATGCTGAGAATCTTAGGCAAAGGCTTATCAATTTCATTCATGTTATAATTCATGACAAATTGATTATATGCTTCCGGCAAAGATTGCAGGATAACATCGTTTGCCAATTCTTGGCTCAGTGGAAAACCTAGTCTTTCAAGGTTCTCAACGTACCCTATCATTTTAAGTACGTGAGTTCCTACAGGTGTTCCTTCTTGCATCTTGCATGCAAAAAGAGCCTTAGACACTTCAAAACGCTCGTGCCTAGCTTGTCCTTGATATAGTTGTTTTCAAATGCTCAACTATGTCATAGGCATCCATGTTCTCATGTTGCTTCTGAAGCTCAGAGTTCATGGTGGCAAGCATAAGACATGACACATCTAATGCATCATCTTGATGCTTCTTATAAGCATCCTTTTCAGCACGAGTGGTCGCAGGGGCGGGTGTTTCAGGGATAGACTGCTCTAGGACATACAGTTTACGTTCTTGCTTGAGGATAATCCTCAAGTTCCTATACCAGTCTAGAAAGTTAGCTCCATTGAGCTTGTCTTTCTCAAGGACAGATCGCAAGTTTAGGGGGTGTGTCATGTTAGATGACATGGTGATCTACAACATTAAAATGCAAAATTAAGTATCGTACTTAAGTCATTTAATTAGGCTTTTAATTAAATGAGGCTCCCACTAAATTCTCATAGCTTTGATATGAGCTAATCATTGATGTAGGCAAACACATTTTTTTTACATCATTAGCTTCTATTTAGCTATAAATTTATATTGGATAAAGATCCACATCATACTTCGTCTTGAGTTAGCTTTGGCTAATCGCCCAAGACGTAGTATGATTAGGTAGGCAATCTTTTGCCAATTACATCTGATGTAACTCTTTAATAGCTTTGGTTAAGTTTAGATTAGTTTAGTGCTTATTCCTAAACCAGCTTCCAGGTCGTGGCGAGGCACAGAGGCCTTCTTTGATATCGGAGCAACGACCACTTTCTAAGACAAAGCTGATGTTCGGAAATCACACAAAACTAATTTTTAAAACTTATGTTCAAAGCTAATATATGCCTCTACTTTCTTAATTAATTAAGAAAAACTTAATTAAGTCATAACCAAGTTTGATAGCGGGACATCACGATTGTCCACTCGCACTCTTCCAAGATAAAATGCATTGCTTTGCTTTGGCAAACCCAACAACAAATGATCGAGGAAGTAGTGAGTACCAAACTTTGGTAGGCATATCGTTTTTGACTTATTAAGAAATAAACTTAAACATGCATCACATACATATTAGCATACATCACATATAAGCTAAATTAACATGCATCACATACATATTAAACTAAGCGTGTCATGGTTATGGCCCTTATTCTACAATCTTCTCAAGCCAATGAAAAGATTGATTGGTCAACCTAGGGATAGCATCTTCTCCCAAGTGCTTCCTTTTGGTTGTCTTGTGTTGTTGACTTCCTCCTTGTAACGTCATCTTCCAATGGACCCTCCATCTTTATTTTGTATATTACAAAAGGAGAAATACTCGAGTTACATTCGAGTCTAAAACTAATTTTACAACAAGAATTTTAGGAGAAAGGCACGACACGCAGGCCGTATTAAGAATTACAACACACACATTCACAAACTTTTTGGGACTAGGCCATAACCATACACCATGTCAATTTTAACTTTTAAAAGACATCGGATATTTTATTATGTTTGAAAAATTGCTAATGCAATTATCAACTCATAATAAAATTTATCCTACTTCTATATCATATATAAAATAGAGAAAACCTATTTTTATACGATCTTTCGCAAGTGGCTCTGACACCACTGTAGGGATTTTTATATGCAAAATAGCATATGCGCAACGGAAAAATAGGATCCTTTCCAAGTGATCCTTGCGAAAGAAAACCTCGTACAAAAATAAATTTCTCAAAACCTATCTTATAGGAGAATATTACCTTTGTTGCGTGCCCTTTTAAATCCCGCTTCTCCTTGGGTTTGTTGGATCTTTTAGCACGTTCAAATGTTCGTGCCTCTATATGTATCCACACGAGCAAGCTCTTGTCTCACAAAAGAAACTAGAAGAGCTCTCCTTTACTTCTTGCTAGAGAAGTCCCTAAAGGAGAGGAAGGTAGGGAAAAAGAGAAAGGAAGAAGAAGACCACTCTTCTTGCTACACTCACAAAAGCCACACAACCAAAGCCTCTCACCACCAAGCTCTCTCCAAGCCTCAAGCTTCCCCCTACTTGGCCGGCCACCCCATGGAGTGTTTTATAGGATTGGAAAAACCTTTCACCTCCTATCACATTCAATGCAATCAATTGTATTGAAAAACAATCAAACAAGGAGTTTTACACTCCTTGTTTGGCCGGCCACATGTGGAGGAAATCCAAAGGTCAAAATCCTTTGTCTCCTTCCACCTCATCAAGCTTAGGTGGCATGCTTATGTGGCATGCTTATGTGGCATTCATGCATGTTGAATTAATCTTATTAATTCAATAAGCTTATGTTATCATATTGAATTAATCTCATTAAATCAATAAGGTAACATATTGAATTAATCTTATTAAATCAATTTAGCTTAGGATATCATGATAACATATTTATTTAATCTTATTAAATTAATAAGCTTAGCATATTGAATTAATCTCATTAAATCAATAAGCTAAAATTCTCTTTAAGCTTAAAGTCCAAAAAACCATTTTGTACTTAAGCTTATTCCCAAATTATTCTAGTCAAACTAGAATGCACTAATTCTTCTAATCATCATGCTCTTTGTGTGTGACCCTATAGGCTCTCATAACGTTGGCAGTGGATCTAAACTCTTTTAGATACACAAGCAATGAGCGGCATCTAGCAATACATCATTGCTACCCAAGTTACGAAATAAGTCAAGATCCGACTAACTTTTCCGTGACTACTATAATGTATGACCGTGTCCTTCTATCCTTGATATCAGATTGACCAATGAGGCATAGATCGTGTCATCCTCGATCAATCTATGTATTTCTTGATCCCTGAGTAAACTAACTCAAACAAATGAGCTCAATATCTCATATTGACTCATTCGAGCATGGCCATGCGTTTTAGTAGTTCTACTTAATCAAGGGGCCCACAGATATCACTCCCGTCATATGGGAGGGATAGATCCCATCTACATCACTCATATCCCTCCGCATAATTTGTTATATACCCAGTAATCGCCTTTATGGTCCACCCTGTTACGGGTGACGTTTGACGATACCAAAGTACATAACTCCTTATGTAGGGAACCGTAGTGACTTCAGGTTTGAGGACTATTCATACCAATAGTCACATGAGAAAGTTTATGACACTCATATGACGATCCATGAAACTTTCTCATGGCGGGTCAGTTCAGTATATATTCTCTAATATATACCCATGTGTCAACTTGATATCATATATCCATGACTTGTGAGATCAAGTCATCAATTGACCTATATGCTAGTCTTTATGTATTAATATTGCCCTTGCATATTAATACTTGACTAGGAACATTTAGGAAAGTGTTCTCTACAGCCTCTCATAATCAATTCTGCCAATTGATGTGATGTAGGTAAGAACCTACTTTTCTAGGGCATTATTATATATTTAATTTAGCTAGCACAAGCAAGACGTAAATATATAATAACCAATCCTTTGCCTTTATAGAATATGATACAAAATGTTCCCTATTCAACTATCACATGATTGGTTCTAGGGCTATAACTAACATCTATGCCTTCTCAGGGTGGTTTACACCTTCCCAGAGCACTTTCATTCTCATAGAGCAGAAGGGCAACACCCCCAGGGCAGTCCCCCTACTTCATGGACCACCCCCCCCTCTCTCTTAGCCTGATGGTAGTCTTTCCATAAGTCTCTCTACATCCCTTATCTAAGGGCCTCTCTGTCCCCTTATCTCCCCACCCCCGGCCAGTCCTTAGCCTTCCAGGGCAGTTCATCACCTTCCTAAGCAGTATTCCCTATCCAGGGCAGTTCTCCCTATCCCAAGGCAGTTCTCCCATATCTCAGACCAGATGTATATATTTTCCTCTATTCTCGCATCTTCTCAGAGTAGCCCCCACCCCCCAAGGCAGTTTCCTTCAGGCCCAGGATGATCCCCCACTATTCAGGGCAGTTGTCCTCTTCAGGACGATTCTCCTGCTCCCAACCAGTTAAAAAAAAAATGGCATTACCAAAGCGGTTTTGTGTATCCAGAGTGGATCAGGGCAATTTTCCCTCCAGACTAGTTTCCACCCTAGGGAGCTAACCTCAACAGAGTAGCTTGCTTTGGCGCCAGAGCATCCTCCTCGACCAGAGCGGTTTTGCGCCTCTAGGATGAATCAGGGCAGTTTTCCTCCAGGCTGGTTTCCGCCCTGGGGAGCTGTTTTGCACCTCCAGGATGGATCAGGGTAATTTACCCCTGTGATAGGGAAGTTATCTTTTGATTAGCAAGCAATTGGACAGGGTAATTTCTTCGGACCCACGGTGAACCCCTAAGCCCCCCCCCCCGGCCACTCTCCAGCTCAATCCTCCCAGCCCTGGCTTGATTCGTGGATAACTCAAAAAAAAAAAATTGGCATTGCTGGTGTTGATGAGGAAAGGTGAATAGGCCACCGGAATGACCTATCTAGTCCGTAGCAAACGGATACGGTAAAGACATTGCAAATCTATTTATGGCTGAGGCTTGGCCAAAAAGCCTAATAGAGGTGAATAGGCCCACCTGAATGGCCTATCTAGTCCGTAGCAAATGGCTATAGTAAAGACATGGCAAATCCGTTATCGGCTGATCACTTGCCAAAAGTGACAAATGTTGGAGGACCATGACGGTAGAAGGACATAGGAGGCAAGAAAGCACAGAAGGTACACATGAGGAGTTGAGTGTAGTGGGACGATACATAAGAGCAAGAAGGACACAGAAGGACACAGACACGGATTGTATGCATGCGTTGTACACATGGACGCATAAAGAAGGACGGGGATGGATGAGTTAAAGTATCAAGCGAGAGTTTTGGTACCTATGAGAGGTTTGGTAACCATGAGAGCACATGTACGCCACACCTTGGGTGCATCTCAGATCTGACACTTCGTCAGACATGACATGAGAATGAATCCTAGGCTATTGTATGATTGTGTTTTTCTTTGATGATATATATTTACCTTTCATAAAAAAAAAAAGAGGCCACTCTTCAAGGGTTGATCGGCTAAGGAGCATGTGTTAGAGGAGTAGAAGATTCATCGAAAGCATCAAGTAAGTGTTAGTGCCTATAAGATCCACATATCTCCACAATGGTATGATATTATTGTTGGAATGTATACTGAAAAGTTTATCTTTTATATGAACATCTTTATTTTTGAAATTAGAATCACATGATCATTGTTTGCGTATTTATGGTTATGCATATTATCTAATACATTACATTGTAGATAACATGGTGTGTAGTGTCACACGGGAGATCATGTTATCAGTTCCTTGTAGAGTATAAGTAAAGGCTCACAACTGAGATGGTTCTAGACAAACCATTGGTATGGTTGTAGTGTGATTTGGTATTCGTTTGTCTTGACCATAGAATTACACTAGTGCACTTTGTGTGTATTGAGCAGGACCGACTTAGAGGTGATTCGATTTATTGCTGACTACATAATTGAATTAGACCTCGAATATAATGGTGTACATGCTCTTAATCCTGATATAATAATGGGCAAATGTACTTAGTATTTATTTCTTTGATTTACCAATGGACGAGATTTATAGAGTAAATTGATAGGCTCGATAAGTTGGGAAATGATATTATTTACATGGTGTGTCGTTGATTATAGGAGGAAACCGTGTCCTATATATTAAGATGATGATGTCCCCCTTGAGGAGCTCATAAGGTTCATCATGTAAATCCTGCAGGTGGACTTGGTCCGTCTTGATGATAAGGTTGAGTGGTACTGCTCATGGAGTTAGATGTTGAGTAATTATTTGTCAGTAAATTAATTAATTGATGAACATTCGAGATCTTAAACACGGAGAGATATTTGTACAATTAATATATGGAGCTCATATTTATTTATGGGGTTGGTGAGGTAGATCAATGATAATCCTCTAGTGGAATGGATAATCATTAATGGATCGGACTTTATGTGGGCTTGATCCATTGGGCGGCCAAGATCCAACTCCTCCTCATGGTCCCTATTGTAGCCTATTAAAACCCTCACGAAGCCTAGATCCGATGGTGGAAAATAAATCTCTAGATCTGACGGTGAAAATTAAATCTCTAGATTCGATAGTTGAGATTAAATCTCTAGATCCGACGGTTGAGATTAAATCTCTAAATCCGACGATGGAGATTAAAAGGAGGCTTAAGCCTAGCTCTATAAAAAGAGGGCCAAGGCTTGGGCGTGCATAACCTTTTGGGAGATTAAGGTTTTGTTTCCCTTGGCTTGGGCGGCAAGAATCCTTTGGAGAGCTAGGGTTTGGAGTTTCAAGGGTGGGCAGCAACTTGTTTGGCTTCTCTCTTAGGGCCGACGACAACACAAGAGAAGGATAAAGGTTTCCCCTTCTCCTTTTATCTTGGCTGGCTTCTCTTTTTCCTAGGGCAACTCCTTCTTCTTCCATTGGAGCTCTTGGCCGCCGGTAACACTTCCTTCAAGGTTGACTGGCACTCCTCTTCCTCTCCTTGGCCAGCGGCAAGGATCAAGCTTGGAGCTTTGTGGTCGGTTCTAGATAAAACAAGAGTTTTGTTTCATTCTTCCCTTTGTTCGGAGCGAGCAAGGAAGGGAAGAACGTGATCTAGGAGGATTCGACTTTTGGTAGATCGTGGTCCACACGACGTCCAAAAGGAGGAAGGACATACAATAGAAGATCAAGAGGTATAACAAGAGGTATAATCTTGTTTATTTTGATTAGCATTCTTTTGTATTATGTATATGATTGTTTACAATTGTATGTGGCTAATTTACTTGGACCCAAAAGACAAACACAAAAACCGGCGATCCGTACATCGTCGATTCCGCGGCTAATCGAAGAAAAGAGGAAGGTTGCTTAAACAACATGTTTGTTCAAGTGACCACTCTAATCGAATAGCATGACATTGGATCGGTTTCTTGGGTAATTCCTCTTTGTCAAGGATTAATTTTTTTAATCCGGGGACATAGATGGGATCGCCATGCACAAGCAACATAGATGGGATCGCCGGGCACCAGAATCGGGTTGCGAGGCACGAAGCCATGAGGAACTTGATGACGACCACCATGATCGAGGGAACACCCATGAGGGATCATGTTCTCAAGATGATGGCTCATTTGAATGAGTTGGAAGTCTTTGGAGCTGATATCGATGGGGAAACCCAGGTCGATATCATTCTCCAGTCTCTACCTAGGAGTTTTGAGCAGTTTCGCCTGAACTACAACATGAATAAAAGGTTGTATTCGTTGGCGGAGCTTCTGACAGAACTCCAGGCGGTAGAGGGGCATTTTCATCAGAGTGCTCAGGCTCAAGCCATGGTTGCCCAAAAGATTTCTACTTCTAAGCCGAAAGGCAAGAAGAAGAAGAAACAAGGTGGGGCAAAGGTGGCGGGAGGATCTCAGGAATGAGTGAAGAAGCCGAAAGGCAAGTGCTTCACTGACATTCAAGAAGGATCGCCTAATCGGAAATGTAACAAAGGGGTTCGAAACCGATGATAGTGGTGAAGGAGATTACCATTTACTTGGGCGATGCTACTAAAATGGCGACTATTGTAGTGGGAGATGTTTATTTATCTTTTGATAGGAATAAAACTTTGGTTCTGGAAAATTGCCTTTATGTACCTTTATTTAGAAAGAATTTGATTTTGGTTTCTAAATTATTTATGGATCGATATTCTATTTCTTTTAATGATAGAGTTGTTATAAAAAGGAATAGGGACATTATCTGTTCTGGTGCATTGATAGGAAATTTATATACCCTTAAATCAAAAGCTCCCACGATGCAAATAGAAGTAAATAGCTCATCTTCTAATTCTAAGAAGAGAAAAGAACCTTCGAAAATGAACCAAACATATCTTTGGCATCTAAGGTTAGGTCATATTAACCTAAGTAGAATTCAAAGGTTGATAGATGATGGACCTCTGGATTCATTAGTGGTGGAAGATTTCCCAACCTGCGAATCTTAATTAGAAGGTAAAATGACCAAGAGGCCTTTTAAGGCCAAGGGGTAGAGAGCCAAAGATGTGTTGGAATTGGTTGATTCTGATTTGTGTGGTCCTATGTCTATCCAGGCAAGAGGTGGCTTTAAATATTTTGTCTCTTTTATAGACGATTATTCAAGATATGGATACATTTACTTGATACGGTGCAAGTCTGAATGCTTTGACAGGTTCGAAGAATTCAAGGCTGATGTGGAGAAATGTCAAGGTAAAAGTATCAAGACACTACGATCTGATCGTGGTGGTGAGTACCTCTTGGGAGAGTTTAGGAATTACTTATCAGAGGCTGGGATTCAATCCCAATTGTCTACACCTGGCACACTCCAGTAGAATGGTGTAGCGGAGTGAAGGAATAGGACTCTTATGGAGATGGTTAGATCGATGATAAGTTATTCCAAGTTGCCAGATTTATTCTATGGGTATGCTCTACGACAGTGTATATTCTGAACTTGGTACCATCTAAATCAGTGCCTTCTATTCCCACAGAATTATGGACTGGGTGAAAGCCTAGTCTGAGACATATTCGGATTTGGGGGAGTCCAGCACATGTGCTGAAGGCAGATGCTAGTAAGTTGGAACCTCATACAGAAGTGCGCATGTTCGTTGGCTATCCTAGAGGAACGAAAGGTGGTTTGTTTTATAGTCATAGAGATTAGAGGGTGATCATTAGCACAAACACCAGATTTTTAGAGGAAGACTATGTGATGAACCACAAGCCTATGAGTAAGATTGTTCTGGACGAATTGAGAGGGGAAGTCACTACTTTAGTACCACCGGTATAAGAGGATATACCACAAGTGACTGCACCACGTGTCACAGAGGATACACATGTGATACCTCATCGTAGTGGGACGGTTGTTAGATAGACTGACAGATTTATGTTCTTGGGAGAATCTTCTGATTTGATCCCTGGCGAACATAAACCTGATCCCTGGGCATATGATGAGGTAATCCAAGATAAAGATTGTAGGATCCTTGAATGGCTAGAGGGGGTGAATAGCCTCTTTTCATTTTTTACAAAAGATTAGTGGAAACACAACAAATACAATAATAATACAAACGAAAATACAATGCTAACGCAGAAGCTTTTACGTGGTTCGGAGATAATCCTCCTACTCCACGGTGATCCTTAAGGTGGATCAACCCAAATCAATCTTCACTAATAAGCTTTCTCTTTACAAAAATCTCCTCTTCTTACAAAAGATGACAACAAAGGTTTTTAGAGGAGGAAAGAAATTAACACACTTAGAAATCTTGGAAAACTTGTGGGAGCTTAGGAGAATGATCATAATATAAGAATTAGGCTCTTCTTGCTCCCCTTGGCCTCTTTTTATAGGAAAGAGCCTCTTTTTTTCGTTGGAGGTCTATCAGTCGACTGATGACTTACATCAGTCGACTGCCGCCGATTCTAACGGCTCGAATGCACCAGATTCACGGATTTGTCATCGCCATCATCGTCCAACGGAAGACTATCACCGACCGCCAACAAAGGGCGATTCGATTATACGCCCGTAGGCCGACCGTCACGGACCTTTCGCTTCATGGCGATCGCGCCATAATGGAAGTCGATGCCGCTTGTCGCGGTCGGTTCGAGTCGACTCTCGAGTTCGACCGGATAACCTCGACGACTACCGTGATGGTCCGAGTCGACTCTCGAGGTTCGACCGATAACCTCGATCGACTACCAGCAGTCCTCCAACCTCTAATGCTGCATTTTAAAGGTCAGTTCGACTGACACCATGTTCCAATCGATTGGCACATGACTCCATCCATGCGTTGTAGGGATGTATACTGAAAAGTCTATCTTTTGTATGAACATCTTTATTTTGGAATAAGAATCACATGATCATTGTTTGTATATTTTTATGGTTATACAATATTGTCCAATACTTTACATTGTAGATAACATGGTGTGTGGTGTCACACAGGAGATCATGTTATCGGCCCCTTGAAAAGTATAATTAAAGGCTCACAACCGAGATGGCTTTGGACAAACCATCAGAATGGTTGTAGTGTGATTTGGTGTTGGTTTGTCTTGACCATAGAATCATACTAGTGCACTTTGTGTGTATTGAGCAGGACCGACTTAGAGGTGATTCGATTTATTGCTGACTACATAATTGAATCGGACCTCAGATATTATTTAGTACATGCTCTTAATTCCGATATAATAACGGGCACATATACTTAGTACTCATCTCTTTGATTTACCAATGGGCGAGATTTATAGATTAAATCGATAGGCTCAGTAAGTTGGGAGATGATATTATTTATATGGTGTGCCGTTGATTATAGGAAGAAACCGTGTCCTATATATTAGGATGATGATGTCCCCTTGAGGAGCTCATAAGGTTCATCATGTAAACCCTGCAGGTGAACTTGGTCCGACATGATTAAAAGGTTGAGTGGTACTACTCAAGGAGTTAGATGTTGATTAATTAATGGTCAGTAAATTAATTAATCGATGGACATTCGAGATCTTAAACACGGGGAGAAAATGTACAAATAATATATGGAGCCCATATTACCATATGGGGGTTGGTGAGGTAGATCAATGATGAACCTTTAGTGGATTGGATCATCATTAGTCGATCGGACTTTATGTGGGCTTGATCCATGGGTGGCCAAGACCCAACTCCTCCTCATTGTCCCTAATGTATCCTATTAACACCTTATGATGCTTAGATCCAATGGATAGAAACAAAAGTCCAAGATCCATTGGTAGAGATTAAATATCTAAGATCCGACAGTTGATATTAAATCTCTAGATCCGACGGTTGAGATTAAATCCCTAGAAACAATGGACGAGATTAATTCATGACTTATCCCTAACTCTATAAAAGGATGTCAAAGGGGTTGGCGTGAACTACATTGAAGAGAGCAAGGCTAGGGCGACAAGAGAAGGAAATCCTAGTTGAGATAGGATTAGGATTAGGGTTAGGGTTTGGAGGCTAGGGCGGCACCAAATAAGGCAAGGTTTCCTTTCTTCTTCCTTGTCTTGTGGTCGGCATCCAGCAAGTTTCCAGGCCCTTCCCATTCCTTGGCCGGCACCCAAAAGCTCCCTTCACCCTCTCCTTAGGTGGTGGAAACAAGATATAGGGCTTCCCTTGGTTTCTTGGTTGTTTTCCACCATCTTCTCCTTCATCTAGTTGGCCGGCGGCAAGGAAAGTTTTGGTTCCTTGTTGGTTGTTTCTAGTGAGGAGAAAAACCTTGTTTCTATTCTTCCTCTTGCTTTAGAAGACCAAGGAAGGAAGATTTGCGATCTAGGAGCTTCAACTTTTGGTGGATCATCGCCCACACTACGTCCAAAAGGAGGAAGATCATACATTAGAAGATCGAGAGGTAGACCTATTCTATTTTCTTCTTTTGTTTGTCGCTTGCTTTTGTTTTTCAATTATAAGAATGTTATAAATATGTAAATGGCTAAATAATACTTGGATCCCGAGCATAAACACAAAAACCAGCGATCCGGACATCATCTATTCCGCGGCTACTCGTAGAATAGAGAATGGTCGCTTGAACAACTAGTTTGTTCACGTGACCTCTCTAAACGAATAGCACGACGATGACTTGGTTGCTTTGGCAATCCCTTTTGTCTAGGATTAAATTTTTTTAATCCAGGGACATCGAAGGGACCGCCATGGACAAGCTACCGAGGTGAAGTGGGAAGCGAAGTTTCCCCTCACGGACTCGATAAGCAAAAAACTTCAATTGGTATCAGAGCCAAGGTTTCCGATTTTGTGTGTTTAGGATTCGGTTAATTTTTATGCACTTTTTCATATATTATATGTGTCGGATAATAGTAGAATATGCGTAGTTTAACTCTTTGGTTACAGGCATAAGATCCGACTATTATGGCCATATGTGTGTATGTGATTGTATGTGTGTAAATATTTATTTTATTGAATCCTCGGGGTTGACGAGACTAGTATTTAGTTTTTGGTAAATTAAATACGGCATTGTTTATCCACTCTTTATTTTATTTTACTTTCGATCTAGATTTCATGTACACTCCCTCGTGGAGTATAGGATCGATGGATGTAAATTAAAATTGGTTTTAGTCTCGGCTCGGATCTCCGGATGGCTCGTACATGGCGTAGGAGGAGCGGACGAGATGGCGATGCGACGGGAGACATATTGAGACAAAATCCATAATAGTTGGAAAATAATTTTATTTTTCATATTTATTGCTTTTTGTTTGATATGCATGTCGTAGGCTAGGAAAGTTCCTCAATTTTAAATTACTAAGTGGGAGAGGGATATTTTTATAAATTCCTGCGACCTCCATTACGATTTGACAAGTGATGCAAACAAAATTGCGTGTCGGCTCTGAGTGCCTTCCTCCCCATCGGATGGGTTTGTTTACGGATCACAAGGTCAAATATGGTTATGGGAAAGTATTAAGGAGCGTGTGTACTTGTCCATCGTAAGGCACATAACCCGAGATAATTACCTTGGTATTGAGTAATGGTGAACACTTAGATACAAATATAAGTATCCTCTCCATCAGAGTCACTGCTTTTATTTGTAGGGCCAAAGAGGAACCAAATATTAATTTTACTTGTCAAAAAGTTAGGTTGACAAGATAGTAAAATTAATGGGTAAAACCTCCTCTTACAAATGTAGAATTCGTATACGTCCACACTATCATGGCATACGATATTATCGGTGTTTTGAGGTGTTGGTTGATTTTAAAATTTTATTGTTTGAGGAATCAATAATTTTTTGAAGTCTAATGTTTTGATTTATGTGATTCTTAGGTTTTCTTTCAAAATGACTTTCAACCCACTTGCTGTGATACTGAAAGAGAACAAACTTACTGGGCCCAACTATGTTGATTGGAAGAGGAATCTAGACATTGTCTTGACTACTGAGGAATACAAATATGTACTCCTCGAAGAGTGCCCTCCCAAGTCTGCAAATAATTCTGGGGAAAAGGTGTAACGCCCGTAAAATTCCTAGCAAATTTTACAAGAATTTTTGGCTTGATGATCATGGGCTTTATGTGGGCCTTTTCAAAAATAAAAGAAAATAAGCCAAAAAGGGGTGCAAGGCCTAGGAATTGAACCCCAAACCTCTAGAGATAGCCAAGCCTTATAGATGCACCCACTAACCAGAAGCCCAATAGGATTATATGATTAAGGAAGAGTGGAAACTATAGATAAGTGGGACTAAGGGTAAATGAAGAGGCATAGAAAAGAAAAGAGGAACTTCTCTTCCTCCCCTTTATAAAGAAGAGGGAAGATTGAATTTGGTCACTTCCTCTCTTCTTTCCTTCTTCTCACCGAAATCCTAGAGCTCTCCCTCTCCCTTCCACCCCTTGGCCGAACCTCATCCAAGCAAGAGAAGGCTAGGTGTTGGTCTTCCTTAGGTCATCTTCCCCACCCAAAGCAAAGCGAAGGATGTAAGTATCCCTCACTGCATCTGAGTAGTTCCGATTGAATGTTTGAACAACCTATATGTTAGATCCGGCCAAGCATGTTTTGGTTTATCAATGAAGTGGTAATCTATGTTTGTAATCTATGTTAGGAAGTATATGATGATGCTAAGATGGGAAAAGAGGTTTGGTTAAAAAGCTAGCCCTAATGGCCACCAAGACCTATTCGGCCAAGCTAGGATTGGGGTTTTACATGAAGTTACATGCTATGTTTTATTCACTATATGATGTAGTTAAGATTTAAAAATGGATTAGGACCAAAAGCTAACCCTAGTTGAGCCCTTATGTGTTTCGGCCACCCTAGGGAATTAGGGTTAGGGTTGCATGAAAATGTCCCTAATGATGCTATGCTAGGTTATAAGGCTCATGAATGAATGTTCGGTAACAAGAACCCTAGTTGAGCCCCTTATGTGTTTCGGCCACCCTAGGGAATTAGGGTTAGGGTTGCATGAAAATGTCCCTAATAATGCTATGCTAGGTTATAATGCTCATGAATGAATGTTGGGTGACAAGAACCCTAAGAAGCCTAAAAGGGTCATTCGGCCACCCTTGGTTGTTTCTTTTCTTTGTGTGTTTCAATGAAGTTTACACCATGAAGTGTATGCATATGTATGTTAATTGAATTAGTTAAAAGTCTAATCCCTAAAAATCCTATAAGGGCCATTTGGCCACCCTTGGTTATTATGTTCAATGAAGTTTCATACCATGATTGGTATGCATATAATGTTGTTTAGTATGTAGATAAATTTAGGTTAAAGGTCAACCCTAAAAACCCTACATGGACCATTCGGCCAACCTATGTTTTGGGGAATAGATGAAGTTTAATTCAAACTCTATGTGCTTATGAAGTTGTATCCATGCTAAATGAATTAGGTTCACATGTGCCTTGTGTTTGAGTGAATTCATGATGACTTGTGTTCTTAAATAATGCTGCTTATGAAGTTGTAGCCATGCTAAATGAATTAGGTTTACATGTGCTTTGTGTTTGAGTGAATTTATGATGACATGTGATCTTAAATAATGCTAGGTGAAGATACCATGCCTTAGTTAGTATTTACTTACTCTTGATGCCATGTCTCATGCCATGCCTTTGTGTATGTGATATCTAATATTACGAAATGGAATACGATAACACTATGGAATGAAACAAAAGGATATGTTCACAAAAATGAATATGATATGATGATGAAACGAAGTATGATATGTTATGAAATGAAGTATGCTATGTTATGAAATGAAAGAAGATATGTTCATGAAATGAAGTATGCTATGCTATGTTTGTCAAGAAATGCAATAAGCTATGTTATATATTAAGCATATAAGTATTTTACCTTCTGCATGGCTTGTACCAAGACCTTAACAAGGTCCAAGAAGGGATGGGCTCCTAAGATGCCCTAGGTCGATGGAATAAGACTCGGGCCTAGGATGAGCTTCTATGTATGATTGCCCCTAGGTCGATGGAATAAGACTCGGGCCTAGTACGGGATGGGCTCCAAGATGCCTTAGGTCGATGGAGTAAGACTCGGGCCTAGGATGGGCTTCTACGCTATGACGATTGCCCCTAGGTCGATGGAATAAGACTCGGGCCTAGAAACCTATTAGGTTCGAGACTTGCTACCTCGGGCCTATTTAGGGATGCGCGCTATGATAATGAAGAAGTGGTACAATGCCGGGCCCAAATATGTTGAGATTTATATTTACGTACCTAACATATATGTTTTCAAAAGCATCCTGCATATGTTTACATGTTTGTTTGATGATATGCCATGATGTTTACACATTATGTTTGATGATATGCCATGATGTTTACATGTTATGTTTGATGATATGCCATATGTTTACATGTTATGTTTGATAATATGCCATAATGTTTAAGTTACATGTTATGTGTGATGATATTCCATGATGTTTACATGTTTGTTTGATGATATGCCATGATGTTTACACGTTATGTTTGATGATATGCCATATGTTTACATGTTATGTTTGATGATATGCCATGATGTTTACATGTTATGTTTGATGATATGCCATGATGTTTACATGTTTGTTTGATGATATGCCATGATGTTTACACGTTATGTTTGATGATATGCCATGATGTTTACATGTTATGTTTGATGATATGCCATATGTTTACATGTTATGTTTGATAATATGCCATAATGTTTAAGTTACATGTTATGTTGAATGATATGTCATGATGTATACGTTACATGTTATGTTCGATGGTACGCTATGATGTCTATGTTACTAAGTTACATATGATGCATATTATGCTGATTAAGTATATATTCATGTTATGCTACTAAGTTAGGGATGATCCATGCTATATTCACTTATGTTACTTATGCTACATGATGAGTTGATGACACCATGTAAGTTACATGTTATATTGATTTTACGTTATAAATGCTACAAGCCATGATTAATAATGATGTATGGTTTTTGTTAGTAGGACAGAATCTTACTAAGCCTATGAGCTTATAGTTTATCTTTCCTCAGATCAGATAAGGGTAAGGGATGGGTAAACTAAAGGGAGCAGAGGGGCCAATGTGTGTGGTAGTGGACGGTGGAGAAGATCCGTTAAGTCTATTTATACATGTTACCTATGATGATGATGTCTATGGATGTCTTTACTTATGTCTCCCTATGACGATGATGTTATGAACCTACTAAGCACTAAGTATCTATATATATATGATGCATGCTTTATGTTGATAAGAAGAAGTAAAGAAGAAGTAAGAAGAAGTATCCATCCATGCATGGTATGAAACATACTCTATGTTAAGAATGCATGTTTATGTTTAAAAGAAAAAAAGAAAAGAAAAGTATTTAGGTCTAAAGTCTTCCGCTGTAAGAACTAAGAAGTACATATATAAAGTCTTCCGCTGTATGAAATGTATGTACGGTCGCGTCACGCGCCGCCTCTCCGGACATTTAGGGTCCTCAAAAAGGGCGGGCGTGACAGGTTGGTATCAGAGCGGATCTGCCTTTCCACTACACACACATCAAGCTCCAAATCCTGCTGCTCCAAGTAAGAATTCTATGTCTATACTCTAATTTTGTTAATTTTGATCATGCATGATATAAAAATGTCTTTAGATTATTTAGTTCATGTATAATATAAAATGCCTCTAGCTTATTTATAAAATGTCTTTACCTTATGCTTGTTCATGTATGATGGGAAATGTTTCTAGCTAAATATGCATGAAAATATGTATGATACCCTTATGCTTGTTCATATATGATGTAAAATACCTTAAGCTAAATTATGCCTTAGAACGTGAATGATGCTTAAGCTTGAAACGACCTTATGATAGCTTTAGTCTAATTATGCATAGGTAAACGAACGAAAAACTTATACTAGCTTTACTTTAATATATGAAGATAATGTCTGGAAGACGCGGTAGTAGAGCCGATGAGATAGCACCCCCGCATGACCTTACACACGTAGTCACAGAACTCCAGCGACAAGTCACAGAACAACAACAAGTAATAAATACCCTAATGAATCAACGAGGAAACCCTACTGCCCCACCGATGGGCCCCGGCCCGATGGTTCGACAGGAAGCTTACCTGATCCAGTGGCAGAGACTAAAGCCGAAAAACTTCTCTGGCACTGGTGAGCCATGGGATGCCCAGTTCGTTCAAGACGGGAAAGCATCGTGAGCTACCGGATCGCCCAATCGCGAAAAGATTAAGCGCATCGCTCATTCTTTTCGGGAGATGCTCGGATGTGGTGGGAATGGGTTAAAGCAAAGAGACAAGTAAATCAGATGAGATGGACAGATTTCGAGTACGAATTTTTAAAGGAATTATCCCACCCACGACTTAGAGCTAGCGGCCGTGGTCTTTGCTCTCAAAACATGGAGGCATTACCTATATGGAGCTCAGTGTAGGATTTATACGCACTCGTAGTCTGAAATATTTCTTCACACAGAAGGACCTGAATATGAGACAGCGCAGATGGCTCGAGCTCGTCAAGGATTATGACTGCGAGATTCTCTACCATCCGGGGAAAGCTAACAAGGTGGCTGATGCACTCAGCAGGAAGTCCGATGCCACCTTGATGTCCCTATTAGTGCTATCTCGGCCCTTAGAAAAAGAGATTATGTGTTACGGGGTTGAAATCATTTCCGGACAGCTCTCAACCATGACGATAGCACCGATGCTGTTCGATGATATACTGGAAAAACAAGCCCGTGACCCAAGCCTTCAGAGGATCAAGCAAGAGGTCTTAGAAGGAAAGGACGACGGGTTTCGGATCTCTGATAGTGGGGTACTCTACCTCAGGGATCGCTTATGTATTCCCGACGATCCAGAATTACGGAAGGAGATACTTGAGGAAGCTCACAGAACTCCTTATGCGATGCATCCTGGAACCACCAAGATGTACCAAGACACGAAGCGAAAGTTACGGTGGTTGGAATGAAAAGAGATGTGGCTCGGTATGTCGATGCGACTGCCCGGAGGTTAAGCGAACACGAGACACGGAGGAACAACTGCGGTAGATCCAGTTCGAGAATGGAAATGGGAAGACATTTCTATGGATTTCATCTCGGGATTGCCCAAGGCGACAAGCGGTTATGATGCTTATGGGTAATCAGGATGATTGACGAAGTCCGCCCCATTTCTTAGCAATCAAGATGACCTATTCGACGGAGCAACGCCTGCTTATATGCTAGGAAATTATTAGACTACATGGAATTCCTAAGACCATCATTTCGATGAGATGGTCGCTTATTTCCCATTTCGGGAATGTGTTCGTAAAGCCCAGGCACGGTTATTGTTCAAGATCGCTCCATCCCCGCATGATGGATGCAGACCAAAGAGTAAATCAAGCATCGAGGATATGTTACGAGCCCGCCTCGATTTCAAAGGTAGCCGGTGCCGATACTTATGTTTGGCGATTCGCCTACAACAATAGCTATCAAGCTACTATTTGAATGGCACCCTACGAGGCGCTATACGGGAGGAAATGTAGATCTCCCATATGCTGGTACGAGGGTGGTGAAAAGAAGAAGATGGGACTCCAGATGGACTTCATCGACAACACCACCCGAGCTATACGGAACATCCGTCAGAGAATTGAAACTGCTCAGAGCCGACAAAAGAGCTATGCGGATATGCGCGAGACCGTTAGAATTCAAGTTGGGGACCTAGTATTCTCAAAGTGGCTCCTATGAAGGGAGTGATGAGGTTTGGAAGAAAGGGTAAACCGAGTCCACGCACGTGGGACCGTACCCGATATCGTAGAGGATTGGCAAGGTAGCTTATAAGCTAGAGCTGCCTCAGGAGATGTCGGCTATTCACAACGTGTTCCATGTCTCTGTACTCAAGAAATGCATTTCCAGTACGGACCAAGTGATCGAGCCACAAACAGTACAAGTTCAAGAGGACCTGAGTGTTGAAAGTCGGCCAATCCAAATACTAGACCAAGGAGTCAAGAGACTAAGGAACAAAGAGGTGCCCTTAGTGAAGGTCCTGTGGCAGAATCAACGGTACGAGGAAGCTACCTAGGAACGCGAAGAGGACATGAAGCAGAAGTACCCAGAATTGTTCTAAGTTTCGAGGACGAAACTTTTAAAAGGTATGAAGGATTGTAACGCCCGTAAAATTCCTAGCAAATTTTACAAGAATTTTTGGCTTGATGATCATGGGCTTTATGTGGGCCTTTTCAAAAATAAAAGAAAATAAGCCAAAAAGGGGTGCAAGGCCTAGGAATTGAACCCCAAACCTCTAGAGATAGCCAAGCCTTATAGATGCACCCACTAACCAGAAGCCCAATAGGATTATATGATTAAGGAAGAGTGGAAACTATAGATAAGTGGGACTAAGGGTAAATGAAGAGGCATAGAAAAGAAAAGAGGAACTTCTCTTCCTCCCCTTTATAAAGAAGAGGGAAGATTGAATTTGGTCACTTCCTCTCTTCTTTCCTTCTTCTCACCGAAATCCTAGAGCTCTCCCTCTCCCTTCCACCCCTTGGCCGAACCTCATCCAAGCAAGAGAAGGCTAGGTGTTGGTCTTCCTTAGGTCATCTTCCCACCCAAAGCAAAGCGAAGGATGTAAGTATCCTCACTGCATACGAGTAGTTTCGATTGAATGTTTGAACAACCTATATGTTAGATCCGGCCAAGCATGTTTTGGTTTATCAATGAAGTGGTAATCTATGTTTGTAATCTATGTTAGGAAGTATATGATGATGCTAAGATGGGAAAAGAGGTTTGGTTAAAAAGCTAGCCCTAATGGCCACCAAGACCTATTCGGCCAAGCTAGGATTGGGGTTTTACATGAAGTTACATGCTATGTTTTATTCACTATATGATGTAGTTAAGATTTAAAAATGGATTAGGACCAAAAGCTAACCCTAGTTGAGCCCTTATGTGTTTCGGCCACCCTAGGGAATTAGGGTTAGGTTGCATGAAAATGTCCCTAATGATGCTATGCTAGGTTATAAGGCTCATGAATGAATGTTGGGTAACAAGAACCCTAGTTGAGCCCCTTATGTGTTTCGCCACCCTAGGGAATTAGGTTAGGGTTTCATGAAAATGTCCCTAATAATGCTATGCTAGGTTATAATGCTCATGAATGAATGTTGGGTGACAAGAAACCTAAGAAGCCATTATTCGCCACCCTTGGTTGTTTCTTTTCTTTGTGTGTTTCAATGAAGTTTACACCATGAAGTGTATGCATATGTATGTTAATTGAATTAGTTAAAAGTCTAATCCCTAAAAAGCCTATAAGGGCCATTTGGCCACCCTTGGTTATTATGTTCAATGAAGTTTCATACCATGATTGGTATGCATATAATGTTGTTTAGTATGTAGATAAATTTAGGTTAAAGATCAACCCTAAAAACCCTACATGGACCATTCGGCCAACCTATGTTTTGGGGAATAGATGAAGTTTAATTCAAACTCTATGTGCTTATGAAGTTGTAGCCATGCTAAATGAATTAGGTTCACATGTGCCTTGTGTTTGAGTGAATTCATGATGACTTGTGGTCTTAAATAATTCTGCTTATGAAGTTGTAGCCATGCTAAATGAATTAGGTTTACATGTGCTTTGTGTTTGAGTGAATTTATGATGACATGTGATCTTAAATAATGCTAGGTGAAGATACCATGCCTTAGTTAGTATTTACTTACTCTTGATGCCATGTCTCATGCCATGCCTTTGTGTATGTGATATCTAATATTACGAAATGGAATACGATAAGACTATGGAATGAAACAAAAGGATATATTCACAAAAATGAATATGATATGATGATGAAACGAAGTATGATATGTTATGAAATGAAGTATGCTATGTTATGAAATGAAAGAAGATATGTTCATGAAATGAAGCATGATGTGTTATGAAATGAAGTATGCTATGCTATGTTTGTCAAGAAATGCAATAAGCTATGTTATATATTAAGCATATAAGTATTTTACCTTCTGCATGGCTTGTACCAAGACCTTAACAAGGTCCAAGAAGGGATGGGCTCCTAAGATGCCCTAGGTCGATGGAATAAGACTCGGGCCTAGGATGGGCTTCTATGTATGATTGCCCCTAGGTCGATGGAATAAGACTCGGGCCTAGTACGGGATGGGCTCCAAGATGCCTTAGGTCAATAGAGTAAGACTCGGGCCTAGGATGGGCTTCTACGCTATGACGATTGCCTCTAGGTCGATGGAATAAGACTCGGGCCTAGAAACCTATTAGGTTCGAGACTTGCTACCTCGGGCCTATTTAGGGATGCGCGCTATGATAATGAAGAAGTGGTACAATGCCGGGCCCAAATATGTTGAGATTTATATTTACGTACCTAACATATATGTTTTCAAAAGCATCCTGCATATGTTTACATGTTTGTTTGATGATATGCCATGATGTTTACACGTTATGTTTGATGATATGCCATGATGTTTACATGTTATGTTTGATAATATGCCATAATGTTTAAGTTACATGTTATGTTTGATAATATGCCATGATGTTTACATGTTTGTTTGATGATATGCCATGATGTTTACACGTTATGTTTGATGATATGCCATATGTTTACATGTTATGTTTGATGATATGCCATGATGTTTACATGTTATGTTTGATGATATGCCATGATGTTTACATGTTTGTTTGATGATATGCCATGATGTTTACACGTTATGTTTGATGATATGCCATGATGTTTACATGTTATGTTTGATGATATGCCATATGTTTACATGTTATGTTTGATAATATGCCATAATGTTTAAGTTACATGTTATGTTGAATGATATGTCATGATGTATACGTTACATGTTATGTTCGATGGTACGCTATGATGTCTATGTTACTAAGTTACATATGATGCATATTATGCTGATTAAGTATATATTCATGTTATGCTACTAAGTTAGGGATGATCCATGCTATATTCACTTATGTTACTTATGCTACATGATGAGTTGATGACACCATGTAAGTTACATGTTATATTGATTTTACGTTATAAATGCTACAAGCCATGATTAATAATGATGTATGATTTTTGTGAGTAGGACAGGATCTTACTAAGCCTATGAGCTTATAGTTTATCTTTCCCTCGTACTGCAGATAAGGGTAAGGGATGGGTAAACTAAAGGGAGCAGCAGGAGGGGCCAATGTGTGTGGTAGTGGCACGGTGGAGAAGATCCGTTAAGTCTATTTATACATGTTACCTATGATGATGATGTCTATGGATGTCTTTACTTATGTCTCCCTATGACGATGATGTTATGAACCTACTAAGCACTAAGTATCTATATATATATGATGCATGCTTTATGTTGATAAGAATAAGTAAAGAAGAAGTAAGAAGAAGTATCCATCCATGCATGGTATGAAACATACTCTATGTTAAGAAGAAGCGTTAATGCATGTTTATGTTTAAAAGAAAAAAAGAAAAGAAAAGTATTTAGGTCTAAAGTCTTCTGCTGTAAGAACTAAGAAGTACATATATAAAGTCTTCCGCTGTATGAAATGTATGTACGGTCGCATCACGCGCCGCCTCTCCGGACATTTAGGGTCCTCAAAAAAGGGCGGGCGTGACAAAAGGAGAGAGAGAGCTATAAGAAGTGGATCAAGGCCGATGAGATGGCGCGGTGTTACATTTTGGCATCTATGTCAAATGTACTGCAACATCAGCATCAAGCCATGTCCACTGCTTATGATATGATGCTCAATCTCAAGGAGCTTTTCGGATACCAGAATTGGGCTGCGAGGCAAGAGGCCATGAGAAACTTGATGACGACGACTATGATCGAGGGAACACCCGTAAGGGATCATGTTTTCAAGATGATGGCTCATTTGAATGAGCTGGAGGTCCTAGGAGCTGAGATCGATGGGGAAACCCAGGTCGATATCATACTCCAGTCTCTACCTAGGAGTTTTGAGCACTTTCGCCTCAACTACAACATGAACAAGAGGTTGTATTCATTGGCGGAACTTTTGACAGAACTCTAGGCGACAGAGGGACTATTTCGTCAGAGTGCTCAGGCGCATGCCGTGGTGACCCAGAAAGTTTCTACTTCTAAGCCGAAAGGCAAGAAGAAGAAGAAACAAACTGGGGCGAAGGCGGTGGGAGGTACTCAGGGAGGAGTGAAGAAACCAAAAGGCAAGTGCTTCACTTGTAAGCAGACTGGACACTGGAAGAAGGACTGCCCCAACCGCAAGAACAAAGGTATATCATTTGGTCTAGTCGTTGAAACATGTTTAGCGGTGTTATCTATTGGCACCTGGTGTGTAGATACGGGAGCCACTGATCATGTCTGCAATACTTTGCAGGGGTTCCAGGAAACCAGACTACTGGCTGAGAGGGAGATTATCGTGTACTTGGGCGATGCCACAAAGGTGGTGGCTGTTGTAGTGGGAGATGTTCATTTATCTTTTGAGAAAAATAAACTTTTGATTCTTAAGAATTGCCTTTATGTACCCTTATTTAGAAAGAATTTAATTTTGATTTCTAAATTGTTTATGGATGGATATTTTATTTCTTTTAATGACAGAGTTGTTATAAGAAGGAATAGGGACATTATCTGTTCGGGTGCATTAATAGGAAATTTGTACACACTTGAACCAAAACCTCCCATGATGCAAATTGAAGTTAATAACTCATCTTCTAATTCCAATAAGAGAAAAGAACCTTCGATGATGAACCAAACATATCTTTGGCATCTTAGGCTTGGTCACATTAACCTAAGCAGAATTCAAAGGTTGATAGCTGATGGACCTTTGGGTACATTAGTGGTGGAGGATCTCCCAACCTATGAATCTTGCTTGGAAGGTAAGATGACCAAGAGGCCTTTTAAGGCCAAGGGGTATAGAGCCAAAGATGTGTTAGAATTGGTTCATTCTGATTTGTGTGGTCCTATGTCTATCTAGGATAGAGGTGGTTTTGAGTATTTCGTCTCTTTTATAGATTATTACTCAAGATATGGATACATTTACCTGATGCGCCGCAAGTCTAAATGCTTTGACAAGTTCAAAGAATTCAAGGCTGATGTGGAGAAACGTCAAGGTAAAAGTATCAAGACACTACAATCTAATCGTGGTGGTGAGTACCTCTTGGGAGAGTTTAGGAACTACTTATCAGAGGCTGGGATTCAATCCCAATTGACTACACCTGGCACACCCCAGCAGAACGGTGTAGCAGAGCGAAGGAATAGGACTCTTATGGAGATGGTTAGATCGATGATGAGTTATTCTGACTTGCCAGATTTGTTCTGGGGATATGCTCTAGATACGGCGATGTACATTCTGAACTTGGTACCATTTAAATCAGTGCCTTCTACTCCCACAGAATTGTGGACTGGGCGAAAGCCTAGTCTAAGACATATTCGGATATGGGGGAGTCCAGCACATGTGCTGAAGGCAGATGCTAATAAGTTGGAACCTCGTACAGAAGTATGCTTGTTCGTTGGCTATCCCAGGGGAACGAAGGGTGGATTGTTTTATAGTCCTAGAGATCAGAGGGTGATCGTTAGCACGAACATCAGATTTCTAGAGGAAGACTATGTGATGAGCCACAAGTCCAAGAGTAAAATTGTTCTCGAGGAGTTAAAAGGGGAAGTCACTTCTTTAGTACCACCGGTATAAGAGGATATACCATATGTCACTGCACGGCATGTCACAAAGGATACACAGGTGATACCTCATCGTAGTGGGAGGGTTGTGAGACAGCCTGACAGATTCATGTTCTTGGGAGGATCTTCTGATTTGGTCCCAGGCGAACATGAACCGGATCCCTGGACATATGACGAGGAAATCCAAGATAAAGATGCAGTATCTTGGCAAAGTGCAATGAATGCTGAGATTGAATCTATGGATTTAAATCAGGTCTGGGAGCTAGTAGAACCACCCGATAGTGTAAAAACCATTGGATGCAAGTGGATCTACAAGAGAAAGAGAGGAATAGATGGGAATGTTGAGACCTTCAAAGCGAGGCTTGTTGCGAAGGGGTATACTCAGAAAGAGGGTATCGATTATGAGGAGACCTTTTCGTCGGTAGCCATGCTTAAGTCTATCCGGATTCTCTTATGCATAGCAGCTCATATGGATTATGAGGTGTGGCAGATGGATGTCAAGACAGCTTTCCTTAATGGAAGTCTTGAGGAAAACATCTACGTGAAGCAACCAGAGGGATTCATTGCTAAGGGCAAAGAGCATCTAGTATGTAAGCTTAATCAATCCATTTATGGATTGAAACAAGCTTCGAAGTCTTGGAACATCCGCTTTGATAAGGTGATCCAGTCTTATGGATTTATTCAAAGTCCGGATGAGTCTTGTGTATACAAGAGATGTGACGGAAACGTAGTGGTATTTCTTGTACTATACGTAGATGACATTTTGTTGATTGGCAACAATATCAAGGTATTATCGGACGTAAGAGTATGGTTGTCCAAACAGTTTGATATGAAAGACTTGGGGGAGGTGTGACACATCCTTGAGATCAAGGTTATAAGGGATCGCAGGAAAAGAATGTTGTGCTTATCCCAAGCTTCATACATAGACACGATTATGGAGTGTTTTAGCATGCAGAACTCCAAGAAGGATTTTCTACCTTTCAGGCATGGAGTTCCTTTATCTAAGAAGATGTGTCCTAGATCATCTGAGGAGATAGAGGAGATGAAGGTGGTTCCTTATGCTTCGGCAGTAGGAAGCCTCATGTATGCAATGCTCTGTACGAGACCAGATATCTGCTTTGTCGTGGGCATGGTCAGCAGATATCAGAGTAATCCAGGACAGGGACATTGGACTGCAGTAAAGCATATATTAAAGTACCTAAAAAGGACTAGGGATTATATGCTAGTTTACTGGGCAGACCAATTACTCCCTGTGGGTTACACGAATTCCGACTTCCAATCTGATAGGGATAATAGTAAGTCTACCTCAAGTTTTGTGTTTACTTTGGGAGGTGGAGCCATTGTATGGAGGAGTGTGAAGCAGAAATGCGTGGCGGACTCTACCATGGAAGCTGAGTATGTGGCGGCCTCTGAGGCGGCCAAAGAAGTTGTATGGCTCAAGAACTTCCTGATGGACTTGGATGTGATTCTTGGTTTGCCCAGAACTATCACAATTTATTGTGATAATAGTGGTGCAGTTGCAAACTCGAAGGAACCACGAGCCCATAAGGCTAGTAAACACATAGAGCGCAAGTACCACCTGATAAGAGAAATCGTAAAGAGAGGAGAAGTTGTTGTGGCAAAGATTGCATCGGAGGATAACCTGGCAGATCCTTTTACTAAGTCCCTTCCCATGAGAGCTTTTGATAGGCATGTGGAGGGAATGGGGATCAGATGTATGGCACTTTGAGGATAGCATAGTCTTTTAGTATAAGTGGGAGATTGTAGGGATGTATACTGAAAAGTCTATCTTTTGTATGAACATCTTTATTTTGGAATAAGAATCACATGATCATTGTTTGCATATTTTTATGGTTATGCAATATTGTCCAATACTTTACATTGTAGATAACATGGTGTGTGGTGTCACACAGGAGATTATGTTATCGACCCTTTGAAAAGTATAAGTAAAGGCTCACAACCGAGATGGCTTTGGACAAACCATCAGAATGGTTGTAGTGTGATTTGGTGTTGGTTTATCTTGACCATAGAATCACACTAGTGCACTTTGTGTGTATTGAGCAGGACCGAATTAGAGGTGATTCGATTTATTGCTGACTACATAATCGAATCGGACCTCAGATATTATTTAGTACATGCTCTTAATCCCGATATAATAACGGGCACATATACTTAGTACTCATCTCTTTGATTTACCAATGGGCGAGATTTATAGATTAAATCGATAGGCTCGGTAAGTTGGGAGATGATATTATTTATATGGTGTGTCATTGATTATAGGAGGAAATTTTATCCTATATATTAGGATGATGATGTCCCCTTGAGGAGCTCATAAGGTTCATCATGTAAACCCTGCAGGTGGACTTGGTCCGGCATGATGAAAAGGTTGAGTGGTACTACTCAAGGAGTTAGATGTTGATTAATTAATGGTCAGTAAATTAATTAATCGACGGACATTCGAGATCTTAAACACGGGAAGAAAATGTACAAATAATATATGGAGCCCATATTATCATATGGGGGTTGGTGAGGTAGATCAATGATGAACCTTTAGTGGATTGGATCATCATTAGTGGATCGGACTTTATATGGGCTTGATCCATGGGTGGCTAAGACCCAACTCCTCCTCATGGTCCCTAATGTAGCCTATTAACACCTCATGATGCTTAGATCCAATGGATAGAAACAAAAGTCTAAGATCCATTGGTAGAGATTAAATCTCTAAGATCCGACGGTTGAGATTAAATCTCTAGATCCGACGGTTGAGATTAAATCCCTAGAACCAATGGAGGAGATTAATTCATGACTTATCCCTAACTCTATAAAAGAAAGGAGTTGTTGTGAACTACATTGAAGAGAGCAAGGCTTGGGCGGCAAGAGAAGGGAATCCTAGTTGAGATAGGATTAGGATTAGGGTTAGGGTTTGGAGGCTAGGGCGGCACCAAATAAGGCAAGGTTTCCTTTCTTCTTCCTTGTCTTGTGGCCGGTGTCCAGCAAGTTTCTAGGCCCTTCCCAGCCCTTGGACGGCACCCAAAAGCTCCCTTCTCCCTCTCCTTAGGTGGTGGAAACAAGATATAGGGCTTCCCTTGGTGTCTTGGTTGTTTTCCACCATCTTCTCCTTCATCTAGTTGGCCAGCGGCAAGGAAAGTTTTGGTTCCTTGTTGGTTGTTTCTAGTGAGGAGAAAAACCTTGTTTCTATTCTTCCTCTTGCTTTAGAAGAGCAAAGAAGGAAGATTTGCGATCTAGGAGCTTCGACTTTTGGTGGATTGTCGCCCACACGACGTCCAAAAGGAGGAAGGTCATACATTAGAAGATCAAGAGGTAGACCTATTCTACTTTCTTCTTTTGTTTGTTACTTGCTTTTGTTTTTCAATTATAAGCATGTTATAAATCTGTAAATGGCTAAATAATACTTGGATCCTGAGCATAAATACAAAAATCGGCGATCCAGACATCGTCTATTCCGCGGCTACTCGTAGAATAGAGGATGGTCGCTTAAACAACTAGTTTGTTCAAGTGACCTCTCTAAACGAATAGCACGACGATGACTTTATTTCTTTGGCAATCCCTTTTGTCTAGGATTAAATTTTTTTAATCCAGGGACATCGAAGGGATCGCCATAGACAAGCTACTGAGGTGAAGTGGGAAGCGAAGTTTCCCCTCACGGACTCGATAAGCAAAAACCTTCATGCGCTTGCCTTCAAAAGCTTTCTTCAGTTTCGTCATGCTTTGGGTTTCTTCTTTGCCAAAGTACGCTTGGACTTTACGCTGCCAAGACTACATGCTTGGACTTATGCCGCCAAGACTTTCCTTTGGTCTTTCTTTGCCAAGGACTGCTTGGACTTTACGCCGCCAAGACTACATGCTTGGACTTACGCCGCCAAGACCTTTCCTTTGACTTCTCTTTGCCAAGATCACACTTAGACTTGTCTTTTACCAAGTCTTCATACTTGGATTTTCCTGTCACTTAAACATGTTCACAATTAGATCACAAAGCATTGCCTAACTTAGATGATTATCCAAACATCAAAATATATAAATGCTTGGGGCATTGTTGCACCAACAATCTCTCCCTTTTTGATGTTTGACAATCATTTAAGTTAGGTCTTTAACACATGCATATAAACATATTTCAATATGAATTCTAACTTAAATATCCCTTCTCCCCCTTTGACATACAACAAAAAGAGAAAAGTTCATCCAATAAGTTCAGGAAAGAATTATAATGGACACATCTTGAACTAAGGTATAAAATTGATATGAAGCTCCCCTTTAATCCAAGACATGATTCATGATGTGGAAATAACATGTGAAGCAAAGCATAAGCAATAGAATAGGCAGATATGTCCTAGCTTTGCACCAACAATTATAGAATTAAGGGATGTAGCTCCCCCTAAACCAGTGCATAAAGAAAATCCTTCTTTCCATACAAGTTATCATGTATATACTGTGGGAATCATAGTATGGAGATATAATGTCCAAAATTGGACCTTTATCCCAATTTTTGACTCGATCGCTAAAGTAAATAGCCGATCGAATATCGATCAATTCGTAATCAATTTTTCACCAAGGTTTAAAAGCGCATAGAAAATTCTGTGGATGTCCAAAAATCACGAAACTCGTCATACACATTATATTTGACTAATATAACATATGAAAAATATTAGACGAAAAACATGCTCACTAGATTAACGGATTGATACGATATTCAAAATGATAAAAATATGAAGTAAAAGTGAAATTGTATCGTATCAATATTCATAACTTAGTACTATGTGCTCAATTTCTAAACTTGAAAATAACAAATTATAGTAATGTAGGCACTAATAGAAATGAACTAAAAAACACAACTTCATTTCATTAAACAAAAATCATTACACAAGTTTGAGTTTGTGTCGTACATATGGCCAAAAAGAAAATAAAAAAAACATGCTAGCTAAAGATCGTCGTCATCACCATCCATCGGTGCAGATGACGAACCATCGTGAGGAGGT
The DNA here is from genome assembly GCA_025175895.1 of Wurfbainia villosa. Lineage (NCBI taxonomy): Eukaryota > Viridiplantae > Streptophyta > Magnoliopsida > Zingiberales > Zingiberaceae > Wurfbainia > Wurfbainia villosa. The sequence goes on from CM045995.1 coordinate 35,734,724, forward strand.
GGGTGTCCGGGTGCAAGAGGGCGGAGAATCGCCAAAATGTCCTGCTGCTGATGATGCATCCCACTCACGAAAGAGAGGAGCTCCTGATGCTCCCGACGAAGCTCCTGTTGCCCTAAGCGAAGCTCCTCAAGGCGTGTATCTACCCGCTCTGCAAAAGCATCGAAGCGGTCTATGAAGGATGAGTGGCGAGATCGCTGCGTGATCCCCTCCACATCGGCTCTCTCAGTAGCAGCACCCTCAGCATCTCCAACAACAGCGGCATCCTCTGGTGCCGGAGTGCCACCTGCTGGCCGTCGTGCAGGGTCCCAAAAAATGGACCCCTCGCAGGTCTTCAAGCCCGCCAAGGAGAAGCTCCGACGGTTCATCTGGTCATATTTCTTATTCATGATTTTAATGACCCCTATGCTTACATCAATGCCTACAGAACTAAGCCACTGAGTAAGGACATTTCCAAATGGCATATGAACCTTCCCATTGTTTGGCTTTATGAAATGAGTAATGCAGTGGAAGGTGTTGAGACCAATGTCGATGTCTAAGTACTGACGGAGGATATGCATGAGAAAGAAGTGTGTAGGTCGAACTAAGGCCAACCCGCGTGTAACTATAGGAAGAATACAATGAGCAATGACCTTATAAAGGACATTGTCAGAAGCAGAAAGCTCTTGGGATTGAAAGAGATTGGTGTTTAAAGGGTGAGGAGAATTATAGAAAGTAGTATGAAGTGAGTCTAGAGAAATCTCCTCAAAGGGAGGTGGAAGTGGATCACTCCAAGACAGATAAAAAATGAAGTCATTCTCAGAAGAGCGACATCCGAGAAAATCCGTCCAGATCTGGGGGCTGAAATCCAGATCGCATTGAGCAACGTGAGTCCGGTATCTCAAGCCATCTCCAATCGGTCGCAAATTGTTGAAGAATTCAGAAAGAAGGGTGATATTGACAAGATGTTCACAAAAGACTAATGATTCAAGTTTGTAAAATTGGATGATTTGAACAATATCAAAGCAATTGTCCTTAAGAAAATTTGGGTCCATTGATCGAGGTGGGATGAGTTGAAATTTATTTTTATTGAAAGCATTTTCAAGTGCGGAGTTTGGAAACCTAGGATCGACAATGGGTGGAGGGTTTGACGGGCCCTCGTTGACCGGTGGTACCCGGGCACACTTAGATATATAATGCTTGATTCTAAATGTGCGAAAAGAACAATGTGGGTTAAGGATGATGAATGCATACACAAAGACATCAAACAAACACCGGTTAGTGAAACAAAACTATAGAAACAACCAAACTATGAGCAGGGATGAGGGTTTACCTAGGTTGCATGGTGAAAGATCAAAGAAAGGTGTCGGAAGGTAGTTTCCATGAAACTCTAGCCGAGCGAGTGGTCTGCGGTGAAGACAAGGGCGGGAACCGCGTGAGAGGAGGTGGTCCTCGAGTCGGAGAACACTTCAAATGGGAGCACCGGTCGGTGAAATTGCCAGAAAATGAGGGAGAACGGCGAGAGAAGTGTGGTGAAAATTCGTCGGAAGAAGAAGAAGAAGGAAGGTCGGGAATTTTTGGCGAGTCGAACCGGTGAGAAAACCCTAAAAATCGCGACAGCAGTCGACTGTCGTTAGTCGGCAATCGAACTGATGGAGATCAGTCGAACCGGCCAGTCGGATATGAGTGCTTCTGTGTGTGGAAGTCGACTACCATAAATGGCAGTCGAACTGCTAGCGAGCCGGGTGAGCCCGGTTTGATATCATCGTATCAGTCGAACTGGCGATAAGCGCCAGTTGACTGATATCAGTCTGATAGGCCTTTTTGGCCAGATTAAAAAATTCATAATTAATTCAATAAAGATCAAAAAAATTACGAAATTTTGTGGTTAACATTGTTAGATCATTTCATATCAAGGAAAAATTATTTTAAAAATATATCACCTCTAGATTTTGATATTGACACAAACTTGAGAATTTACAAAAGTTATGATATTTTTGCAAACTTTGTGTCACTTTGGCTTATCAATTGAAAATTTTTTCTCAAGGTTTGATAGACATAGTTTAAATTTTGTTTTATTTGACATTTTCAATCATATTCTTAGAGCTATATGCACATTAATTGTACATAAGTCTTCCCAATGATTGGTCCAATGAAGGATTAATGTCTCTAGATGGCACTTTGGTTCATTGTAATGCATCATAACAAGCATGATGAACCAAGTGCATCTTCCTAACATCTCACATGATTTCTAGGTGGCTAAATACACAAATCATGGTTTCTTAGGTCTATTGTGAGATGGTTAGAGGTATAAAACCTAGATTTTTATGGGATCATGCAAACCTACACTTCTATTCTACAAAGCACATTCCAAGTTCTCTCCTAAGTGATGAAAATTCTATTTCGGGGAGAGGCTTGGTAAAGATGTCGGTTAGGTTGGACTTAGATTCAATGTAATTGAGCTCAATGTCCCCCTTAGCCACATGATCCCTAATGAAGTGATGTTTCACTTCAATGTGCTTGGTCCTAGAGTGATGCACCGGATTTTTAGTCAAATTTATGGTGCTCACATTATCACAAAATACTTTTATGTTGGAGTAAGATAGCTCATAGTCCTCTAAAGTATGTTTCACCCATAGAAGTTGAGCTACACAACCACCCATAGCCACATATTCGGCTTCGGTGGTGGATAGGGCAACACAAGGTTGCTTCCTACTACTCCAACTAACTAGGGAGGGCCCAAGGAATTGGCATCCACCACTAGTACTCTTCCGATCCAATTTGCAACCGGCATAATCGGAATCGGTGTACCCAACCAAATCAAAAGACCTAGTCCTAGGGTATCATAGTCCTACATTTAGTGTGCCTTTAATATATCTTAAGATTCTCTTAACGGCAACTAAATGAGATTCTTTTGCACATGATTGATACCTAGCACACATACCAACCGCAAATAATATATCGGGTCCACTAGCAGTTAGGTACGAAAGGCTTCCAATCATGCTCCTATAGAGTGTAAGATCAATTTGTTTTCCTTTATTATCACTATCTATTTTTGTATTGGTTGCCATTGGAGTTGAAACTACCTTAGCATTTTCCAAACCAAATTTCTTAATCATTTCCTTAGCATATTTGGTTTGGTAAATATAAATTCCTTCACTTGTTTGTTTGACTTGCAATCCTAGGAAGAAATTTAATTCCCCAACTAGACTCATTTCAAACTCTTTTTCCATATTCTTAATAAAGTCTTGGAGAAGTTCATCATTTGTTGACCCAAAGATAATGTCATCAACATATACTTAGGCTATAAAGATGTCCGTTGATGTTGACTTTATAAATAGAGTTTGATCTATACTACCCCTCTTAAAGTCCTTAGAGATTAAGAAAGATGATAATCTTTCATACCAAGCCCGGGGAACTTGTTTCAAACCATACAAAGCTTTCCTAAGCTTGTATACATGGTTTGGATAGTCCATATTCTCAAACCCGAGAGGTTGTTCTACATATACCTCTTCCTTAATAAACCCATTTAGGAATGCCGATTTAACATCCATTTGATGGAGTTTGAAACCCATATAGGAGGCATACCCTAATAGTATTCTAATAGACTCTAACCTAGCAACCGGGGCATATGTTTCATCATAGTCAAGTCCTTCAACTTGATTAAAGTCCCTTGCAACTAATCTTGCCTTATTCCTAGTAATATTCCCTTGGTCATCTAGTTTGTTCCTAAAGACTCATCTTGTAGTAATGATGGTGTTTTCATTAGGTATAGGAACTAACTCCCATACTTGACTCCTTTCAAATTGAGCCAATTCATCTTGCATTGCTAAGATCCAATCCAGATCAAGTAATGCATCTTTGATTGTTTTGGGTTCAATTTGAGAAATTAGAGTTATATGACTAGTGGGATCCCTATGAAATGACCTAGTCCTAACACCTTGAGATAATTCACCCACAATTTGATCTAAGGGGTGATTTTGATTAGCTCTTATGGTTCTAGGAGGTGTATTAATTTGAGTTTAATCATAATTAATCTCAATCCTTTGCTCATGATCGGAATCACCTCTTACTCCCCCTTGATTCAATCCTCCCCCTTGATCATTACCCCCTAAAGTTAAATCTTGGAATTGTTGGGTAATTTCTTGATGTTCATTATTAATATCATCATCAATAGGGGATTTCCTAGGGTATGTATTGGAAGTTTCATCAAATTGGACATTTGAAGATTCCTCAATCTTTTGAGTCCTTTTATTGTAAATTCTATACCCTACACTAGTGGATGAGTATCCAACTAGGATTCCTTTATCCGCTTTAGACTCAAACTTACCTAGGTTGTCTTTGGTATTTAAAATATAAATTTTGCATCCAAAGACCTTAAAATAGTTAATTGTTGGAATTGTACCATTCCACAATTCAAATGGGGTTTTTCCTAGGAACTTATGAATTAACACCCTATTTTGGATATAGCAAACGGTGTTAACCGCTTCCACCCACAAGTAGCTAGGTAAGAAGTATGCATTAAGCATTGTCCTAGCCGCTTCTTGTAGGGAATGATTCTTCCTTTCCACAACCCCATTTTGTTGGGATGTTCTAGGACAAGAAAATTCGTGCTTGTACCCTTGTTCTAGACAAAAAGTTGAGAAGTTATAATTCTCAAATTCTCCACCATGATCACTACGGATCCGGTTGATTTTGAGTTTTCTTTCATTCTCTACTCTCTTACTAAATCCTATGATTATTCCTAGAGTTTCATCTTTATTTTTCATGAAAAATACCCAAGTAAATCTAGAGAAATCATCTACTATTACTAAGCAATATCTACTACCAATCATAGAAGGGGTACTATGACAATCAAATAAATCCATATGTAAGAGTTCTAAAGGTAAAGCGGTACTAAGTAAAGTTTTACCTTTGTGTGATATTTTTGATTGTTTCCCTTCTTGGCATGCATCACACATTTTGTCCTTGAGAAATTTGACTTTAGGCAACCCTTTGACTAACTTCATTTTTGTTATTTTGGCTATGTTTTTCATGTTTATGTGTCCTAGCCTCCTATGCCAAAGCCAACTTTCTTCCTCTTTTGCAATAAGACACTTAGTAGAAGCATTAGTAGCATAGGATAAATCAACATAATATATAATTGATTTCCTAAAACCTACTAACATGCAATCATTTAGAGTTTTATGTCTTATAAAACATTTTGAGGAGTCAAATTTAACATCAAAATTTGCATCACATAGTTGGCTTACACTAAGTAAATTAAATTTCATATTTTTGACTAATAACACTTTATGAATGGCAAGATTGGGGGATACCTCAATTGTGCCCTTTCCTAGAATCTTAAGTTTTCCACTATTACCAAATGATACCTTTCCCTTGCTAGTGTGGTTGATAGTGGAGAATTTTCTCTCATCACCGATCATGTGTTTTGAACATCCACTATCAACAATCCACAAGCTTGGTTCTTCTACCTATATCACATGAAAAAAACAATCCTTAGGTACCCAAGTTTTAGGACCACTAGCATCAATTAGAAATTTCTTAGGGACCCAAGCCTTTCTACCCTTGCATTTAATTGTGGTTTTTCTACTAACAAGAGATGTAAATGCTACCTCCTTTTCCTTAGGCCTATATACTAGTCCGGCCTTATTGTAAATAGCCCTTTGATTCTTAATTATTATGTCTAGGTATTTGGAGCCATTAGTAAATTTTTCTAAGCATGCTCTAAAGTTACCTATTTCTTTTCTCAATTCATCATTTTCATCCCTAAGGGTACATGCATCATCATCACGAGATAATTTATCACAAGATGGTTCTACACTCTTAAGTGATTTAATCTCTACTTTTAATTCATTAATCCTAGTTTTCGATCTATTCAATGCATTTTGGAGACATGCAATTGTATTATAAAGTAAATCTACCCTAGGGGAGTTGTTTACCTCATCATCATCACTTGATGATGATTCATCGCTTGAAGAAGATGAGGATTCCTCACTTGAGCTCCCGGCTTCTTCCTCCAATGCCATGAGGGCTAGATTCCGGGTGGCATGACATACTTCTTCATCATCGGATGAGTCCTCCATGCTTAGGGTGTCCCATGTTTGAGCCACCATTGCTTCTTTCTTCTTCTTTTCCTTCTTTTCCTTCTTCTCCTTATGCTTCTTTTCTTTCTCCTCCTTCTTCTTTAGTTCCGGGCAATTTGGCTTGATGTGCCCTTTCTTATTGCAACCATAACAAGTTACATTAGATGAAGAATTTGAACTATTTGAAGGCTTACCTCTTGAGGATTGAAACATCCTCCTCACATCTTTCTTGGTGAGTTTCCTTGATCTCCCACCAAACTTCTTGACGTAATGAGCCACCTCGCTTGTCGATAGCTCATCTTCACTACTAGATGAATCTTCCTCGGATTCGGATGAGGAGGACACTTCTTTCTTCTCCTTCTTCTTTTTGTCCTTCTTGCCTACAAAAAGAGTTATACCCTTCTCTTTGGATGAAGTGTTAGCTTGTTCATGTAATTGAAATTCACAAAATAACTCATCCAACTTAACCAAAGAGAGATCCCTAGAGACATTATAGGCATCTACCATTGAAGCCCATAAGGTTATTCTAGGGAAGGCTTGGAGTACATACCTTACAAGGTCTCGGTTGTCGACCTTCTCACCTATTACATGTAGTCCGTTGACTACTTCCTTGAAACGACCGTGCATTTGGTTCACGATCTCATTGGTCTTCATGGTGAAGCTTTGGAGTTGACCTATCAATAGGTCTCTTTTGGCTCTTCTAGTTTCCTTTGAACCTTCATTCAATTCGATGAGCTTCTCCCAAAGCTCTTTTGCGGAGTTGAAAGGCCCGACTTTGGAAAGTTGCTCCTTGGATAGACCACATTGAAGTGTGGTCGTTGATTTTGCATTAGCTTGTGCTTTCTTTGCCATCTCTCTTGTCCAATCTTTTGTCGGTAGTGGTGCTCCGAATTTGTCGACCGGCTTGTCGAATCCATCTACAATACTAAACTAATTTTCGATGTCATTCATGAGGTAGTATTCCATCCTACCTTTCCAATAGCCGAAATCATTGCCGTCGAAGAATGGAGGCCTCGCCGTACTATATCCCTCTTGAAATGTCATGCTTCGGTTGATGGTTAGATCTTTCGATGCGATCCGGGCTCTGATACCACTTGTAGGATCCTTGAACGGCTAGAGGGGGGTGAATAGCCTCTTTTCGTTTTCTACAAAAGATTAGTGGAAACACAACAAATACAATAATAATAGAAACGAAAATGCAATGCTAACACGGAAGCTTTTACGTGGTTTGGAGATAACGCTCCTCCTCCACGGCGATCCTTAAGGTGGATCAACCCAAATCAATCTTCACTAATAAGCTTTCTCTTTACAAAAACCTCCTCTTCTTACAAAAGATGACAATGAAGATTTGAGAGGAGGAAAGAAATTAACACACTTAGAAAGCTTGGAAAACTTGTGGGAGCTTAGGAGAATTATCAGAATATAAGCATTAGGCTCTTCTTGCTCCCCTTGGCCTCTTTTTATAGGAAAGAGCCTCTTTTCCCCGTTGGAGGTCTATCAGTCGACTGATGACTTACATCAGTCGACTTCCGCTGATTCTAACGGCTTCTGAATAGCCAGATTCGCGGGATTTGCCGTCGTCATCGCCAACGGGAAGACTATCACCGACACAACAGCGGCAGCTCGACCGACATCGCTCAGAGCCGATCCCGGCGATCGACTACGAACCTTTCATTCATGGCGATCACCGGCTTGTATCGCAAGCCGATTCGAAGACTCTCTCGACCGATAACACGATCGCGCCAGCCCTCCAACCTCTAATGTTGCATTTTAAAGGCCCGACACCATGTTCCATACTTGAAAACATACCCTAAGCCTAGACTTAACCTTCTAGCTTCTCCATCGGCCTTGCGCCTCTAGGATTTCTCTGAGTCCACGACTCCATCCATGTGCTTGCCTTCAAAAGCTTTCTTCGGTTTTGTCATGCTTTGGGTTTCTTCTTTGCCAAAGTACGCTTGGACTTTATGCTACCAAGACTACATGCTTGGACTTATGCCGCCAAGACTTGCTTTTGGTCTTTCTTTGCCAAGGACTGCTTGGACTTTACGCTGCCGAGACTACATGCTTGGACTTATGCCGCCAAGACCTTTCCTTTGACTTCTCTTTGCCAAGATCACACTTGGACTTGTCTTTTACCAAGTCTTCATACTTGGATTTTCCTATCACTTAAACATGTTCACAATTAGATCATAAAGCATTGCCTAACTTAGATGATTATCCAAACATCAAAATATATAAATGCTTGGGGTATTGTTGCACCAACAAAGATGTGGTATCTTGGCAAAGTGCAATGAATTCTGAGATAGAATCTATGGATTCAAATTAGGTCTGGGAGCTAGTAGAACCACTGGATGCAAGTGGATCTACAAAAGAAAGAGAGGAATAGATGGGAAGGTTGACACCTTTAAAGCAAGGCTTGTTGCGAAAGGATATACTCAGAAAGAGGGTATCGATTATGAGGAGACCTATTCGTCGGTAGTCATGCTTAAGTCTATCTGGATTCTCTTATGTATTGCTGCTCTTATGGATTATGAGGTGTGGCAGATGGATGTCAAGACAGCTTTCTTTAATGGAAGTCTTGAGGAAAACATCTATATGAAGCAACCAGAGGGATTCATTACAAAGGGCAAAGAGCATCTTGTTTGCAAGCTTAATCGATCCATTTATGGATTGAAGCAAGCTTCGAGATCTTTGAATATCCGCTTTGATGAGGTAATCCAGTCTTATGGATTTATTCAAAGTCCGGATGAGTCTTGTGTATACAAGAGATATGATGGAAACATAGTGGTATTTCTTGTACTATACGTTGATGACATTTTGTTAATTGGCAAGAATGTCAAGGTGTTATTTGACGTAAGGGTATGGTTGTGCAAACAGTTTGATATGAAGGACTTGGGAGAAGTTGGACACATCCTTGGGATAAAGGTTATAAGGGATCGCATGAAAAGGATGTTGTGCTTATCTCAAGCTTCATACATAGACACTATTTTGGCTCATTTTAGCATGCAGAACTCCAAGAAAGGTTTTCTACCTTTTAGGCATGGAGTACCTTTATCTAAAGAGATGTGTCCTAGAACATCAAAAGAGATATAGGAGATGAAGGTGGTTCCTTATGCTTCGGCAGTAGGAAGCCTCATGTATATCATGCTATGTACGAGACCAGATATCTGCTTTGTCGTGGGCATGGTTAGCAGATATCAGAGTAATCCAGGACAGGGACATTGGACTACGGTAAAGCATATATTGAAGTACCTGAGAAGGACTAGGGATTATATGTTGGTATACCAGGAAGATCTATTACTCCCTGTGGGTTACACAGATTCCAACTTCCAATCAGATAGGGATAACAGTAAGTCTACCTCAGATTTTGTGTTTACTTTGGGAGGTGGAGCTATTGTATGGAGGAGTGTCAAGCAGAAATGCATGGAGGACTCTACCATGGAAGCTGAGTATGTGGCAGCCTCTGAGGTGGCCAAAGAAGTTGTATGGCTCAGGAACTTCTTGATGGACTTGGATGTGATTTCTGATTTGCCCAAAACTATCACAATTTATTGTGATAACAGTGGTGCAGTTGCAAACTCGAAGGAACCACGAGCCCATAAGGCAAGTAAACACATAGAGCGCAAGTACCACCTGATACGAGAAATCGTAAAGCGAGGAGAAGTTGTTGTGGCTAAGATTCCATCAAAGGATAACCTGGCAGATCCTTTCACTAAGGCCATTCAAGCGAGAGCTTTTGATAGGCATGTGGAGGGAATGGGAATCAGATGTATGGCAGTATAAGGACAGCATAGTCTTTTAGTATAAGTGGGGCATTGTTGGGATGTATTCTGAAAAGTCTATCTTTTGTATGAACATCTTTATTTTTGAAATAAGAATCACATGATCATTGTTTGCATATTTATGGTTATGCATATTGTCTAATACATTACATTGTAGATAACATGGTGTGTAGTGTCACATGGGAGATCATGTTATCAGTTCCTTGTAGAGTATAAGTAAAGGTTCACAACCGAGATGGTTCTGGACAAACCATTGGTATGGTTGTAGTGTGATTTTGTCTTGGTTTGTCTTGACCATAGAATTACACTAGTGCACTTTGTGTGTATTGAGCAAGACCGACTTAGAGGTGATTCGATTTATTGTTGACTACATAATTAAATCAGACCTCGGATATTATGGTGTACATGCTCTTAATCCCGATATAATAACGGGCACATGTACTTAGTATTTATTTCTTTGATTTACCAATGGACGAGATTTATAGAGTAAATCGATAGGCACGATAAGTTGGGAAATGATATTATTTACATGGTGTGCCATTGATTATAGGAGAAAACCGTGTCCTATATATTAGGATGATGATGTCCCCTTGAGGAGCTCATAAGGTTCATCATGTAAACCCTGCAGGCGGACTTGGTCCGACATGATGATAAGGTTGAGTGGTACTGCTCATGGAGTTAGATGTTGATTAATTAATTATCAGTAAATTAATTAATTGATGGACATTTGAGATCTTAAACACGGGGAGATATTGTTAGGGCAATCTCTTGCCGTGATATGGTTTTGATGGTGTGGCAAAGGGTTTAAGTTAGGTTGGTATTGTTGATTTGATATGTGCGTTGAAGTCGTGCAGGACTTAGTAATTCGCACATGGAGCCATGGCGAGTTTCACCAACTCATCACTCGGGCCTTGAGTCGGTGAAGGATTGCTTTGCGGAAGCCGTGCGCTTGGAGCATCCGAGGGACCGCCGGACGAGAAGCTTGGAGTGAAGCCGGAGGAAGTAGACTTCGAGGCAAGAGACGCGAAGGAGCATTGCAGAGTCGTGTGCCTGATGCTGCCGAGGGACGTGGCCGAGAACGAAGAGAACTTCGAAGGCGAGAGACTCCGAGAGATGAGAGTGAGCGATTGTAACCCGGGAAGGGTAGCTCTTAGGTAAAACTTGGCCATTTGGCCAAGTGTCGGATGGGTTTTCGACACACCGATCGCCATGTCATGGCAGCCGATCGCTCTAAGTCGATGGGTTGATCGATGTATAAGACCGATTAGGGCTTGGCGATCGCTATGGAACTGCAATGATCGATGTCGATAACGATGATCGCAAGGGAAGCGGTCGATGGAACGGAATGCAGCAGGCACAGAATGGAGTCGACTCGACTGAGCACTCGACTGATCGAGCATCAGTCGACTGATGGTCCCATCAGTCGACTGATGCCAATACCGTTGGATGGAATCCAACGTGGAAAGCGGCCGTTATTGGGCAACGGCTACGGGATCAGTCGACTGATCGAGGGCATCAGTCGACTGATCCTGTGTCAACGGGAAGAAACCCTCTTCCTCTATAAAAAGGAAGGGGGTAAGGGTTTGGGAGGCTAATGCTTATGCTCTAATACTCTCCCAAAGTTCCCTAAAGCTTTCCATCCTCTTACTCAAGCTTATTTCCATTCTATTTGTAAGAGGAGTGTTTGTAAAGGTTACCTCCACCTAGCTTGGTGCAAAGGAGAGACCAATAGTGATTGGGTTTCGGAGTGATTCACCGTGGACAAATCGGACCGTGGATTAGCGGCGTAGCCGTGAACCACGTTATATCTCCGTGTTTGTATTGTCTTTGTTTTACTTCTATTTGCTTGTCTTAGTTTATTGCTTCCGCTTGCGCTAACGTTTTCGTAGACGAGCAAAATACGACATCCAACGAACGAGGGCTATTCACCCCCCTCTAGCCGGCCATTCATATCGATCCGATCCAACAAGTGGTATCAGAGCGAGGTCGCTCTTCAAGGACTAACCGCCGCGAGAGCACTTCAACAAGTAAATGGCCGGCTCAAACATCCACCCTCCGAAGTTTGACGGCGAATTCTCTTGGTGGAAAAAGAGAATGGAGGTATTCTTCGAAACCGACTTTGAAATCCTTTTAATAATGGAAAACGGTTTCGAGTTGCCTAGGAGCGAGGAATGGGGAGCCATTGGAGAAATCTAGGTGGAGCAAAAGGCAAAGAGAAGAATACTTGGCAAATTCAAAGGCCAAGCACCACCTATACAATGTGCTCCCTCAACAAGAAGTAAATATAATAGGGGAGTGCTCAAGTGCCAAGGAGATGTGGGAGAAGTTGGTTGAACTTCATGAAGGCACTTCGGAGGCAAAGCTAGCAAGAAGAGATCTCCTCCGCTCCCAATTATCAAATATCAAGCTTGAAAAGGGAGAAAAGGTAACTTCCCTACATTCTAGATTTAAAGAAATATTGATTGGGCTAACGAGTGTAGGTGAGAAGCTATCGAACCGGGATATGGTAATGAAGGCCATAGATGCCTTTCCCCGGTCCTCAAGATGGAGCTCCATGGTGGACTCATTTTACATCTCCAAGAACTTAGAAGTAAGCACCTTGGAGGAATTCTTTTCAACCATGGAGCTTCATGAGACAAGGCTTGAAGGTATACAAGAAGAGCCTAGAGTCCAAAATTCACGAGGAGTAGCCTTGATGGCAAACAAGGGAAGAAGAAGATGGAAGTCCCTCCTCTTCCGATGATGAAGCATCTTCCTCCTCCTCCATGGATAGCACCGAAGAAGCCTATATGGTAAGAAGGGTAAGACGGGCTTTAAAAGGTTTTCATTTTCATAAATCTAATGATAGGAATAGAAGACCAAGGGGGAAGGTCATATGCTATAATTGCCAAGGAGAGGGACATATAAGGGATAATTGTCCCCTCCTAAACAAGAGCAAGAAAGAAGAAAAGAAGAAGAAGGGGAGCAAGAAAAAGGAAGAAGAAAAGAAGGCAAAAGGAAAAGGGAAGGCCATGGCACTCAAAGCCAAGACATGGGATGACGTTGCCCCCGCCTCCTCATCCGAAGAAGAAGAGCATGTCTACTCCAACCTAGCACTTATGGCTCTTCATGACTCGAATTGCTCCTCCTCCTCCTCAAATGAAGAATCAAGCTCACGTGGGGAAAGCTCAAATGAAGGGGGAGCTTCTACATCCTCTTCATCCGAAGAAGAAGAAGAAGATATGGAAACTATGGTAACGAATGCTTCTCCTAAGAAAATAGTTTCCATAATTTCTAGCTTAACTAAGGAGTTATTTGGCATGAAAAAGGAAAGTAAAAGCATGCTTAGTCAAATTAGGGAATTAGAACAAAAGCTAGAAAATGCATGCTTAAATGATAATGTTTCTTCTTGCCATGATGATGCATGCTCACATGACCTTTATATGCCATTGGATGTTAATGATGCATGCATAGAGGAAAATAGGGCATTAAGGGAAAAGGTAGATTATTTAACCAAAGCCCTAGAAAAATTCACAATAGGCTCCAACACATTAAATATGATCATAGGAAGCCAAAGGGCAAGCTTTAACAAAAAGGGCCTAGGATATAAGGAAAAGAAAAATGAAAAGGCCTACAAATGCTTAATAGCTAGGGGACAAGACAAAAACAAAGTAATAGCTAAGAAATGGATCCCCAAGGAATTTCTAGTGAACCCCATAGGTAAAAATCTATTTTGGGTTCCAAAATCCATCCTTAAGGGTTAGGATAACCCTAGGGTAGTCAACCACATGGACCTAGTCTATATCATATTTTGGTTGACTTAGGATGACGGGACAACATTTTTTAGATAGTGTTGGGTGATGATAACGTACCCATAAATAGGTAATAATGCTTAAATCATGATGATTAATGTAATCCCTATGTATATTTGCAATCATGATTTATGTTTTTGAAATTTGGCACGTTATCATAAGAAATAGGTTTGAATCATGCTTTAGGTGATACTTTGTTTATTATCATCATATAATACCTAATGCATGACTATTATTTGATGAATTCATTAGTTTCATGATCATAATGTAGAATTCATTCATATATGTCATTATGTTCATGTTAATTGTTAGGTTGATACTTAACCATGATAGAATTGCATGAATATATTGGTTAAGTATATACAAATACCCCCTAGGATGCATCTCACACTCACTATAGGCTAACTTGATTGCAAACTTAGCATGGGTGAGATGTTAGGATGATACAAATGTCCACTAATGCCTATGGCATTTAGATGGTCATTTAAAGTATCAACATAGCAATAATAGACCAATCATGGGGAAGGCTTATGTTTAATTCATAGACATATTGCCCAAAGATCATGGTTGGATATTTCATATGTTTTCAAAACAATTTCTTACCTTTAAATACATGTATTCATGTTTTGAAACAATTGGACCCAAAACTAGGTGTTAAACTTGATACTATCATGATCCAAAACCTAGTAGTTTTTAAAGCTTTTGGATTTTTGGCAAAAACGTGACAATATATTGATTTTTCATGAAAAACTATTTTTCCCTGATAGATATACTTAAATGAAATGTGTTTCCCAAATTTCATGATTTTTCAAATTTTCTGGAATTTTTTATGCATTTCTGAAATTCGGCCAGAAAAATCAGAAATTCCGAAAATCACGTGCCAGTCGACTGGTATCTGAACCAGTCGACTGATGGCCTGCATTTCAGACCAGTAACGGCTGAATTCCAATTTTTTATCAACTTGTGGTATTTTCTTTCTATTAGACTTGATGCCATATGTTTATAACTTAGTATTCATATTTTTGATGGTGTCAAAGGGGGAGAAATGAATAAGTTTAAGTTATTTATGATAGGGGGAGAGATTAAGGGGGAGTTGCATGTTGCTATCAAATGTTTATGTTTACATGCTTTCTTTCCTTAAAAATTTATATCAAATGTTTTTACCTAACTTAAACTGATTGCCACACATCAAAAAGGGGGAGATTGTTAGGGCAATCTCTTGCCGTGATATGGTTTTGATGGTGTGGCAAAGGGTTTAAGTTAGGTTGGTATTGTTGATTTGATATGTGCGTTGAAGTCGTGCAGGACTTAGTAATTCGCACATGGAGCCATGGCGAGTTTCACCAACTCATCACTCAGGCCTTGAGTCGGTGAAGGATTGCTTTGCGGAAGTCGTGCGCTTGGAGCATCCGAGGGACCACCGGACGAGAAGCTTGGAGTGAAGCCGGAGGAAGTAGACTTCGAGGCAAGAGACGCGAAGGAGCATTGCAGAGTCATGCGCCTGATCTTTGCGAGGGGCGTGGCCACGAAGCGAAGAAGAAAGGCGAGAGACTCAGAGATGAGTGAGCGATTGTAACCCGGGAAGGGTAGCTCTTAGGTGAAACTTGGCCATTTGGCAAGTGTCGGATGGGTTTTCGACACGACCGCTGCCATGTCATGGCGATCGGCGCTCTAATCGATGGGTTGATCGGCCCGGTATAAGATCGATTTAGGAGCTTGGCGATCGCCATGGGCTAGCGATCGGCCCGATGTCGGCTGATCGCGCCGCCGAAGCGGATCGATGGAACTGTGCGAGACGCGGAATGGAGTCGACTCGGTGAGCACTCGATGATCGAGCATCGATCGATGGTCCCATCGATCGGTGATGCGATCTTGGATGGAATCCAACGTGGAAAGCGGTCGTTATTGGGCAACGGCTACGGGATCAGTCGACTGATCGAGGGCATCAGTCGACTGATCCTGTGTCAACGGGAAGAAACCCTCTTCCTCTATAAAAAGGAAGGGGGTAAGGGTTTGGGAGGCTAATGCTTATGCTCTAATACTCTCCCAAAGTTCCCTAAAGCTTTCCATCCTCTTACTCAAGCTTATTTCCATTCTATTTGTAAGAGGAGTGTTTGTAAAGGTTACCTCCACCTAGCTTGGTGCAAAGGAGAGACCAATAGTGATTGGGTTTCGGAGTGATTCACCATGGACAAATCGGACCGTGGATTAGCGGCGTAGCCGTGAACCACGTTATATCTCCGTGTTTGTATTGTCTTTGTTTTACTTCTATTTGCTTGTCTTAGTTTATTGCTTCCGCTTGCGCTAACGTTTTCGTAGACGAGCAAAATACGACATCCAACGAATGAGGGCTATTCACCCCCCTCTAGCCGGCCATTCGTATCGATCCGATCCAACAGATATTTGTACAATTAATATATGGAGCCCATATTTATTTATGGGGGTTGGTGAGGTAGATCAATGATAATCCTCTAGTGGAATGGATAATCATTAATAAATCGGACTTTATATGGCTTGATCCATTGGGTGGCCAAGATCCAACTCCTCCTCATGGTCTCTATTGTAGCCTATTAAAACCCTCATAAAGCATAGATCCGATGGTGGAAAATAAATCTCTATGTCCGACGGTGGAGATTAAATCTCTAGATCCGACGGTTGAGATTAAATCTCTAGATCCGACGGTTGAGATTAAAAGGAGGTTTAAGCCTAGCTCTATAAAAGGAGGGCCAAGGCTTGGCCATGGATAATCTTTTGGGAGATTAGGGTTTTGTTTCCCTTGGCTTGGGCGGCAAGAATCCTTTGGAGAGCTAGGGTTTGGAGTTTCAAGGGTGGGCGGCAACTTGTTTGGCTTCTCCCTTAGGGCAGGCGGCAACACAAGAGAAGGATAAGGGTTTCCCCTTCTCCTTTGATCTTGATCGGCTTCTCCTTTTCCTAGGGCAGCTCCTTCTTCTTCCATTGGAGCTATTGGCCGGCGGCAACACTTCCTTCAAGGTTGGCCGGCACTCCTCTTCCTCTCCTTGGCCGGCAGCAAGGATCAAGCTTGGAGATTAGTGGTCGGTTCTAGATAGGAGAATAGTTTTGTTTCATTCTTCCCTTTGTTCGGAGCGAGCAAGGAAGGGAAGAACGTGATCTAGGAGGCTTCGACTTTTGGAAGATCGTCGCCCACACGACGTCCAAAAGAAGGAAGGACATACAATAGAAGATCAAGAGGTATAACAAGAGGTATAATCTTGTTTATTTTGATTAGCGTTCTTTTGTATTATGTATATGATTGTTTACAATTGTATGTGGCTAATTTACTTGGACCCCGAAGACAAACACAAAAACCGACAATCCATACATCGTCTATTCCGCGGCTAATCGAAGAAAAGAGGAAGGTTACTTGAACACCAAGTTTATTCGAGTGACCACTCTAATCGAATAGCATGACGATGGATCGGTTGCTTGGGTAATCCCTCTTTATCAAGGATTAATTTTTTTAATCCGGGGACATAGATGGGATCGCCATGCTCAAGTGACCAAGTTGAAGTGGGAAGCGAAGTTTCTCCCTTCAATTGTCCACTTTGGACCTAAGCCTTCATGGTTTTGTTTTTAGGCTTTACCCAAAAGGCCTCAAGCCAATGATGATATCTTTTTTATCTTATAAGCACATGATCTTTTGCATGTCTTACCAATGTGGGACTTTGATTGTATTCCTCATACTCTCAACAATTCCCCCTTCAAACGAAGGACCACATTGAGCCCCCCCCCCCTCAAGCCTATCCGTCCATGAAGGACTTCCTCTACTTGATGTCCGATCCTCAACCCACCAGAACTTCCTGCTAGTTATCCAACCCTTCTGACCCAACTGGACTTCCTGCTAGTTGTTTTGTTCTTCCAACCCAACTGGACTTCCTTCTTGGTGTATGGTCCTCTCGATCCGGACATGGGAGCTCCACTTCCTTCGTTTGAGGTTCATGGCTTGACATGACCCATGGCTCTCATACCAATTGTTAGTGCCTATAAGATCTACATATCTCCATAATGGTATGATATTGTCCACTTTGTACTTAAGCTCTCATGGTTTTTTTTTTGGGCTTTACCCAAAAAAGCTCAAGCCAATGAAGGTATCTTTTTTATCTTATAAGTACATGATCTTTTCCATGTCTTAACAATGCGGGACTTTGATTGTATTCCCCATACTCCCAATAGTAAGATGAAGTTGCCCAGCTTTGGATATAACATCCTAGCTCCACCCGTCTTTGACCGCAATGATTTTGGGTATTGAAAAGGTACGATGAAATATTTTCTTATGTGTGACATAGAAAATTGAATTAGTATTAAAGTGTTGGTTTTTTTCGAGCCGCAAAAATCGCTTCTTGCGTTGCGGAAACCTCAGAAGCCCCGGCCATGGATCCGTGCGAAGTATAAAAAATAAAACTAACATGTATGTGTTTAATACCTTTAGATCTACTCTAGATCTACATGATAAGAAGTTACCCTTGAAGTGATGCCCTTCGCTTATCCCGCTCATCCAAATGGATTGCCGGAACTCGAGAGTGTCAAGTGCACACTCCTCTATTGGTATCCACACAAGCAATAGGTGGAGAAAAGACAATCTTGAGTGTGCTGGAACTCCTTGAAGGTCTCGGCAATGAAGGATTGGGAGAGTAAGAAAGGAAGAGAGCCAAGGAAGAAGATGATCCAAGGAAGAAGAAGATGGAGTTACCCAAAAACAATTCACTCCTCATCAAGAAGTGGCCGGCCACTTTAACCTTGGGGGGTTACATGCATGCATGTAACTCCAAGAGTCAATGACTCTTGGTCTCCCTCATGAGGTGGCACCACATGATAAGTCAATGATGATGTGGAGCATCATCATTGGCCGGCCATGCCAAGTCATCATCATGACATGGTATTGGTCAAGTCAAACTTGACCTTTCATCTTCCCTCTCAAGTCAAGTCAAACTTGACCTCTTATCTCCCATGGTTAATCAAATCCAACCATTTGATTCAAGTCAATTTTAATTTAATGAATCTCTATTCATTAATTTAAATTGATTTGATGAATCAAATCTAAATTAGACTCATTCAACACTTGAATCAAATTGAGTCCAACTCAATTAGTCTAATTAGAATTACTCTTAATCCAATTTGGTTCATCCCATGAACCTAATCATCATGGTTCATAATATGAACCTAATCTCCATCTAATTGTCCTTTGTGTTTGACCCTATAGGTTCTTGTAATGTTGGCAATGTCCCTAAACCGATTTAGGAACATAAGCAATGAGCGGTATCTATCAACACATCATTGCTACCCAAGTTACAAGAATGTTGAGCTCCAACATCACCTTTGTGACTACTAATTGTGACTCTCACAATATGTGACAATGTCCCTCTATCCTTGACATCTAGATTGACCAATTGAGTCATAGACCGTGTCATCCTCGGTACAATCTATATCTTGAACTCCAAGTAGACTCACTCTAATCAAATGAGCTCAATATCTCATATTGACTCATTTGGGCATGGCCATGCACTTCGTGGTCTCACTCTATCAAGAATATCAATGTCACCCCCGTCATATAGGAGGGATAGATCCCATCTAAATCACTCACATCTCTCCGCATAATTTGTTACATACCCAGTAATCGCCTTTATAGTCCACCCATTTACGGGTGACGTTTGACGAAGCCAAAGTATGCAACTCCTTGTGTAGGGAACCATTGCGACTTCAGGTCTAAGGACTAATAGTCATACTAATAGCCACATGAGAAAGTATATGACACTCATATAACGATCCATGATACTTTCTCATGGCGGGTCATTCAGTATACATTCTCCAATGCATACCCATGTGTCAACTTGATATCTCATATCCATGACTTGTGAGATCAAGTCATCGTGTTGACCTACATGCTAGTCTCTACCCATTAACATTGTCCCTGAATGTTAATACTTGACTAGGAATGATTAAGAGTAGTGTTCTCTATATCATCTCATTATTGATTCAACCAATCGATTGATATAGATAAGAACCTACTACTCAAGGACATTATTATATTTAGTTATTTGGCACCAATACAAGTAAATATAATAACCATGCCTTTATAAATAGGAATATGATACAATAAAGTCCATACAACAATCATCACATGATTGGCTCTAGGTCTTTCACTAACAATCTCTCACTAGCACTAGTGTCAATCACCGTAGTATCTAATACCCAATGACCTAGTGTGACCATCATGCTTTTTCTGTGCCAAAGCCTTGGTCAAGGGATCTGAGATGTTAGCCTCTTTGGGTACTCTGCAAATCTTCACATCTCCTCTATCGATAATCTCTCGAATGAGATGGAAGCGCTGTAGTATGTGTTTGGTCCGCTGGTGTGAGCGAGGTTCCTTAGCCTGTGCAATCGCTCCATTGTTTTCACAATAGAGCTCTATGGGATCTGCTATGCTAGGAACCACCCCAAGCTCATTAATGAACTTACGGATCCAAACTACCTCCTTTGCTGCCTCAGATGAAGCAATATACTCGACTTCTGTTGTAGAATCAGCAACTGTGTCCTGCTTCGAACTCTTCCAGCTCACAGTGCCACCATTCAAGCAAAACATGAATCCTGACTGCGATCTATAATCATCCTGGTCAGTTTGGAAGTTGACATCATTGTAACCCTTTACAGCTAGCTCTTCATTGCCTCCAAATATCAAGAAATATTCTTTAGTCCTTCTCAAGTACTTAAGAATATTCTTGACAGCTATCCAGAGACGCTCACCTGGATCTGCCTGGTATCTACTCGTCATGCTCAAAGCATACGAGACATCAGGACGAGTACACAACATGGCGTACATGATAGATTCTATAGCAGATGCGTAAGGGATCTTATCCATGCGGCCTCTCTCCTCTCTAGAAGAGGGACTTTGAGTCTTCGAAAGACTCACACCATGTGATATCGGCAGAAGTCCCTTCTTGGAATTTTGCATGGCAAACCGTAGTAATACAGTGTCAATGTATGTACTCTGACTTAGGCCAAGCAATCTCTTAGATCTATCTCTATAGATCTAATGTGGGACTTTGATTGTATTCCTCATACTCTCAACAATTCCCCCTTCAAACGAAGGACCACATTGAGCCCCCCCCCCCCCTCAAGCCTATCCGTCCATGAAGGACTTCCTCTACTTGATGTCCGATCCTCAACCCACCAGAACTTCCTGCTAGTTATCCAACCCTTCTGACCCAACTGGACTTCCTGCTAGTTGTTTTGTTCTTCTAACCCAACTGGACTTCCTTCTTGGTGTATGGTCCTCTCGATCCGGACATGGGAGCTCCACTTCCTTCGTTTGAGGTTCATGGCTTGACATGACCCATGGCTCTCATACCAATTGTTAGTGCCTATAAGATCTACATATCTCCATAATGGTATGATATTGTCCACTTTGTACTTAAGCTCTCATGTTTTTTTTTTTGGGCTTTACCCAAAAAAGCTCAAGCCAATGAAGGTATCTTTTTTATCTTATAAGCACATGATCTTTTCCATGTCTTAACAATGCGGGACTTTGATTGTATTCCCCATACTCCCAATAGTAAGATGGAGTTGCCCAGCCTTGGATATAACATCCTAGCTCCACCCGTCTTTGACCGCAATGATTTTGGGTATTGAAAAGGTACGATGAAATATTTTCTTATGTGTGACATAGAAAATTGAATTAGTATTAAAGTGTTGTTTTTTTCCGAGCCGCAAAAATCGCTTTTTGCGTTGCGGAAACCTCGGAAGCCCCGGCCATGGATCCGTGCGAAGTATAAAAAATAAAACTAACATGTATGTGTTTAATACCTTTAGATCTACTCTAGATCTACATGATAAGAAGTTACCCTTGAAGTGATGCCCTTCGCTTATCCCGCTCATCCAAATGGATTGCCGGAACTCGAGAGTGTCAAGTGCACACTCCTCTATTGGTATCCACACAAGAAATAGGTGGAGAAAAGACAATCTTGAGTGTGCTGGAACTCCTTGAAGGTCTCGGCAATGAAGGATTGGGAGAGTAAGAAAGGAAGAGAGCCAAGGAAGAAGATGATCCAAGGAAGAAGAAGATGGAGTTACCCAAAAACAATTCACTCCTCATCAAGAAGTGGCCGGCCACTTTAACCTTGGGGGTTACATGCATGCATGTAACTCCAAGAGTCAATGACTCTTGGTCTCCCTCATGAGGTGGCACCACATGATAAGTCAATGATGATGTGGAGCATCATCATTGGCCGGCCATGCCAAGTCATCATCATGACATGGTATTGGTCAAGTCAAACTTGACCTTTCATCTTCCCTCTCAAGTCAAGTCAAACTTGACCTCTTATCTCCCATGGTTAATCAAATCCAACCATTTGATTCAAGTCAATTTTAATTTAATGAATCTCTATTCATTAATTTAAATTGATTTGATGAATCAAATCTAAATTAGACTCATTCAACACTTGAATCAAATTGAGTCCAACTCAATTAGTCTAATTAGAATTACTCTTAATCCAATTTGGTTCATCCCATGAACCTAATCATCATGGTTCATAATATGAACCTAATCTCCATCTAATTGCCCTTTGTGTTTGACCCTATAGGTTCTTGTAATGTTGGCAATGTCCCTAAACCGATTTAGGAACATAAGCAATGAGCGGTATCTATCAACACATCATTGCTACCCAAGTTACAAGAATGTTGAGCTCCAACATCACCTTTGTGACTACTAATTGTGACTCTCACAATATGTGACAATGTCCCTCTATCCTTGACATCTAGATTGACCAATTGAGTCATAGACCGTGTCATCCTCGGTACAATCTATATCTTGAACTCCAAGTAGACTCACTCTAATCAAATGAGCTCAATATCTCATATTGACTCATTTGGGCATGGCCATGCACTTCGTGGTCTCACTCTATCAAGAATATCGATGTCACCCCCATCATATAGGAGGGATAGATCCCATCTAAATCACTCACATCTCTCCGCATAATTTGTTACATACCCAGTAATCGCCTTTATAGTCCACCCATTTACGGGTGACGTTTGACGAAGCCAAAGTATGCAACTCCTTGTGTAGGGAACCATTGCGACTTCAGGTCTAAGGACTAATAGTCATACTAATAGCCACATGAGAAAGTATATGACACTCATATAACGATCCATGATACTTTCTCATGGCGGGTCATTCAGTATACATTCTCCAATGCATACCCATGTGTCAACTTGATATCTCATATCCATGACTTGTGAGATCAAGTCATCGTGTTGACCTACATGCTAGTCTCTACCCATTAACATTGTCCCTGAATGTTAATACTTGACTAGGAATGATTAAGAGTAGTGTTCTCTATATCATCTCATTATCGATTCAACCAATCGATTGATATAGATAAGAACCTACTACTCAAGGACATTATTATATTTAGTTATTTGGCACCAATACAAAAATATAGCCAACCATGCCTTTATAACAGGAATACGATACAATAAAGTCCATATAACAATCATCACATGATTGGCTCTAGGGCTTTCTACTAACAATCTCCCACTAGCACTAGTGTCAATCACCGTAGTATCTAATACCCAATGACCTAGTGACCATCATGCTTTTTCTCGTACGCCAAAGCCTTGGTCAAGGGATCCGCGATGTTAGCCTCTGGGTACTGCAAATCTTCACATCTCCTCTATCGATAATCTCTCGAATGAGATGGAAGCGCCAGAGTATGTGTTTGGTCCAGGTGTGAGCGAGGTTCCTTAGTCAATCGCTCCATTGTTGTCACAATAGAGCTCTATGGATCTCGCTATGCTAGGAACCACCCCAAGCTCATTAATGAACTTACGGATCCAAACTACCTCCTTTGCTGCCTCAGATGAAGCAATATACTCGACTTGTAGAATCAAGAATCGTGGTCCTCGCCAACTCTTCCACCACAGCTACCATTCAAGCAAAACATGAATCCTCGATCGCGATCTATAATCATCCCGGTTTGGAAGTTGACATCATTGTAACCCTTTACACTAGCTCTCATCGCCTCAAATATCAAGAAATATTCTTTAGTCCTTCTCAAGTACTTAAGAATATTCTGACCTATCCAGACGCCACCGATCCGCCTGGTATCTACTCGTCATGCTCAAAGCATACGAGACATCAGGACGAGTACACAACATGGCGTACATGATAGATCCTATAGCAGATGCGTAGGGGATCTTATCCATGCGGCCTCTCTCCTCTCTAGAAGAGGGACTTTGAGTCTTCGAAAGACTCACACCATGTGATATCGGCAGAAGTCCCTTCTTGGAATTTTGCATGGCAAACTGTAGTAATACAGTGTCAATGTATGTACTCTGACTTAGGCCAAGCAATCTCTTAGATCTATCTCTATAGATCTTGATGCCTAGAATACAGGCTGTTTCACCTAAGTCCTTCATTGAGAAGCACGTCCCCAGCCAAGTCTTCACAGACTATAGCGAAGGGATGTCATTCCCAATGAGTAGTATGTCATCCACATACAATACAAGGAAGACAACTGTGTTCCCATTATCCCTCTTGTAGACACAGGGTTCATCTTCATTCTTGATGAAACCAAACTGTTTGATCGCATCATCGAATCGAAGATTCCAACTCCGAGAGGCTTGTTTTAGCCCATAAATGGACCTTTGTAGCTTGCATACTTTCCCAGTATGCTGTGGATCTTCAAAACCCTCAGGTTGTGTCATGTACACATCCTCAAGTAAGTTC
Organism: Wurfbainia villosa; assembly: GCA_025175895.1. Classification (NCBI taxonomy): domain Eukaryota; kingdom Viridiplantae; phylum Streptophyta; class Magnoliopsida; order Zingiberales; family Zingiberaceae; genus Wurfbainia; species Wurfbainia villosa. Next base: position 35,759,097 of record CM045995.1, read on the forward strand.
CCATTCAGAAATGCGATTTTGACATCCATCTGCCAGATCTCATAATCGTGGTATGCTGTAATAGCAAGCAAGATCCGAATGGACTTAAACATCGCTACTGGAGAAAAGGTTTCATCATAGTCAATACCATGAATTTTCTTGAAACCTTTAGCCACCAATCGGCCCTTATAGGTATGCGTAAGTCCATTTATGTCAGTCTTTCTCCTAAAGACCCACTTACACCCAATGGGTTTGACCCCTTCAGGTGGATCAACCAAAGTACATTCTTGGTTGGTGTACATGGATTCCATCTCGGATCTCATGACCTCTATCCATTTCGTAGAATCTGGGCTCATCACATCTTCCTGATAGGAGGTAGGCTCATTCTCAATGAGCATAACGTCATCATGGTCAGACAAGAGAAATGAATATCTCTCAGGCTGACGACGTACCCTATCAGACCTGTAAAGATGTAGGTCTACATGAACAGGTGATTGTTCCACAACTCTTTGTGCAACAATCTCATCACCCACAACACTTTGTTGTTCCTGTTCAACCTCCATCAAGGCTTCAGTGCTATGGTCCTTATCTTGAATTTCTTAAAGATCGAACATACTCCCACTAGTTTTTCTAGAAACAAAATCCCTTTCTAGAAAAACCCCAGTCTTTGCTACAAACACTTTGTGTTGACTGGGAATGTAGAAGTAATATCCCTTTGTATCCTTGGGATATCCAACAAAATAGCACCTATCGGATTTGGGTCCCAGTTTGTTTGAGACTTGACGTCGAATATAAGCCTCACAACCCCAAATCCTCATGAAAGACATCTTGGGATTTCTCCCTGTCCATATCGTATATGGTGTCTTTATCACAGCCTTGGATGGTACACGGTTAAGGGTAAAGGCTACTGTGTCTAGAGCATATCCCCAAAAGGATATAGGAAGATCTATGTCACTCATCATAGATCGTACCATATCTAATAGGGTACAATTCCTCCTTTCGGATACACTATTCCACTTTGGTGTTCCAAGAGGAGTGAGTTGGGATAGAATCCCACACTCAGCTAGATAGTCACGAAACTCATGGCTAAGGTATTCACCACCTCGATCTGATCGAAGTATCTTAATACTCTTGCCAAGCTGGTTTTGTACTTCATTCTTCAATTCTTTGAACTTTTCAAAGGATTCTGATTTAAGTGTCATAAGATACACATAACCATATCTACTGAAGTCATCAGTAAATGTAATGAAGTACCTGTAACCATCTCTAGCTGCAACATTGAAAGAGCCACATACATCACTATGTATAAGTCCTAACAAGTTCGTTGCTCTTTCGCTGTGTCTACTAAAGGGAGTCTTGGTCATCTTGCCTAAAAGGCAAGACTCGCATGTCTCATATGATTCAAAATCAAATGAGTCTAGCAGCCCATCCTTATGGAGCTGAGATAAGCGACTCTCATTTATGTGACCTAAGTGACAATGCCAGAGATAGGTTTGGTTCAACTCATTTGACTTGAACCTTTTGGTACTTATGTTATAGATAGGGCTCTCTAAGTCTAGAAAGTATAGTCTGTTCATTAGAGGTGCACTACAATAGAACATATCATTTAAATAAACTGAACAACATTTGTTCTTTATTATAAATGTAAATCCTTTCTTGTCCAAACAAGAAACCGAAATTATGTTCTTAGTTAAAGAAGGCACATAACAACATTCATCTAATTCTAGTACAAGCCCAGTGGGCAGAGATAGATCATAAGTTCCTACAAAGAATAAAGAAAGAACTCTTGCTCCATTGCCTACTCGTAGGTCCACCTCGCCCTTTGTCAATGCCCTGCTATTTCTCAGCGCCTGCACATTGGTACAAATGTGAGATGCACATACGGTATCTAATACCCATGATGAAGAAATAGATAGATTGACTTCTATAATATTTATACCTGAAGTAGAAGTCTTACTTCTCTTCTTCTTAAGATCTTCCAGGTATGCCTTGCAGTTACGCTTCCAGTGTCCAGCTTCCTTGCAGTGGAAGCAAGCCCCTTCCTTGGCCACCCCTCCTTTGGGTTTAAGTTCTTTGTCTTTGCCCTTGTCTTGGGACTTTCCCTTGCCTTTAGGCTTGCCCTTACCTTTCTTCTTTTGCACCATCAAAATGGCGTCAGATTTTCTCTTCTTAAGGTTGAGCTCAGTAGTTCTCAACATCATGAGCATCTCAGGCAGTGGCTTATCAATTTCATTCATGTTGTAATTCATGACAAATTGATTGTAGGCTTGTGGCAAAGATTGCAAGATCAGGTCAGTGGCTAGCTCTTGGCCAAGTGGGAATCCCAGCCTTTGTAGGTTTTCTACGTACCCAATCATCTTGAGTACATATGGACCTACGGGAGTCCCATCTTGCATTTTGGAACCAAACAATGCATTAGAGACTTCATATCTCTCGTGCCTTGCTTGTCCTTGATATAGTTAACGAAGATGTTCAACCATATCATAAGCATTCATGAACTCGTGTTGCTTCTGAAGCTCAGAGTTCATGGTCGCGAGCATTAGACATGACACATCTAATGCATCATCTTGATGCTTATTGTAAGCATCTTTGTCAGCTCATGAGGCAGTGGCAGGAGGTGCCTCCGGAATGGGTTGCTCCAGGATGTACAGCTTCCTTTCTTGGGTGAGAACGACTCTCAGGTTTCTGTACCAGTCCAGGAAATTTGCTCCATTGAGCTTGTCCTTCTCAAGGACAGAACACAGAGAGAGAGTGTTCGTGTTTGTCGACATAGTAATCTATAACATATAATGCAGAGAAGTAATATCATATTCCTTTTATCATTTAATTAGGCCTTTAATCAAATGATGCTCCCACTGAATTATAGAAATTTTGTAGAATCGAGTTATGGATGTGGTAAAACCACATTACTAGATTCATACAAACTTGCTATAATTCTTTCGGGACAAGATCCACATCATACTAAGCCTTGAGTTAGCTTTGGCTAAATCACCCAAGACTTAGTACGATTGGTGGGTAACACATTACCGATTACATCTCTATGCAACTCTTGTTTATAGGATCAAGACCTACATTTACAAAAGACCTTGAGTTTGCTTTGGCTAAATCGCCCAAGATTTAGTGTAAATGTGATCTTATCCTATCTTTCCACGGTTGGAATATGCCTATAGTTCTACTCGATCCAATTGAGTTAACTAGTTTTACTCAATCTAATTGAGCTTACTCTAACCCAAGCCGTGATAGGCGGGACCAAGATTTTCCCTCCGCACCCTACCAAGATAATATGCGTTGCTCTGCTTTGGCAGATTCAACAACTACAAATGATCGAGATAGTGATGGGTATCAAGGACTTGGTAGGCATTTATGAGTTGATTCGATTAAGATCTAATCTAATCGTAATGTGTATCATATACGCATTAAGGCCTTTATTATCCTATATTAGCATGAATCACATACATACAAGTATTATTCTAGCATGCATTATATACATACAAGAAAAATATCCTAGCATGCATCATATACATACAAGCATAAATATCCTAGCATGCATCACATACATACAAGAAAAATCAAATATATATATATATATATATATAATCAACTGTGATGTGGTCATGCCCTACTACGATCTTCTCAAGCCAATGAGAAGATCGGACGGTCAACCTAGGGCTAGCGGCTTCTCCAAGTGCTTCCTTTGACCGCCATGTGTCGTCGACACCCTTCTCGTAACTTTGTCTACAAGTGGACTTTCCACCGCTCTATTTTGTACATTACAAATATGAAACTCGAGTTACATTCAAGTCTAAAACTATTTACAACTAGAATTTCAAAAGAAGAGGCACGATGCACAGGTCACATATACTATACAACACGCATAACCACAAAAATGGCACGCAGGCCGTATTATGAATTACAACACATTAACGTCCAATCAAATTGAGGTTCTTGGGCCATGATAATCACAGAATTATACATAATTCTAAATTATGTATTTTTACAGAAAATTTCTATAATTTTTCCTTTTTTTTTCAATTTTATGAGTCACCTCTCCGTAATGGTCCCGCTAAGCAGTTTCCGGGCGCGATTGCGGGCCAAGGCCCCTTTCGGGGATAGGGGCAGCACCCTTACTCGCAAAATAAACATTTTGAGTGTCCCAACTACGATCTTACAGCAACTTAAGTCGCTGTCCCAAAAACCAAAAGTGAGAATTCGTCGTTTCGGAGAGTTTTTCTCGATGGTTGAAGCCTACAAGTGTCCCAACACTCGTTGCTTCGACTCTTCGAGAAAAATACCCAAAAAATTCTATAAAAATAGGAAATTTATAGAAACATAAAAATCTATAATTTTTATATCTAATATAAAAACTACAAAAATGAAACACATACATGCTTCGCACGTGGCTCTGATACCACTGTTGGTTTTTTCCGAGTCGCAAAAATTGCTTTTTGCATTGCGGAAACCTCGGAAGCCCCGGCCACGGATCCGTGCGAAGTATAAAAAATAAAACTAACATGTATGTGTTTAATACCTTTAGATCTACTCTATATCTACATGATAAGAAGTTACCCTTGAAGCGATGCCCTTCGCTTATCCCACTCGTCCAAATGGATTGCCGGAACTCGAGAGTATCAAGTGCACACTCCTCTATTGGTATCCACACAAGCAATAGGTGGAGAAAAGACAATCTTGAGTGTGCTAGATCTCCTTGAAGGTCTCGGTAATGGAGAATTGGCAGAGCAAGAGAGGAAGAGAGCCAAGGAAGAAGATGATCCAAGGAAGAAGAATATCGAGTTACCCAAAAACAATTCACTCCTCATCAAGAAGTGGCTGGCCACTTTGCATGTAACTCCAAGAGCCAATGGCTCTTGGTCTCCCTCATGAGGTGGCACCACATGATAAGTCAATGATGATGTGGAGCATCATCATTGGCCGGCCATGCCAAGTCATCATCATGACATGGCATTGGTCAAGTCAAACTTGACCTTTCATCTTCCCTCTCAAGTCAAGTCAAACTTGACCTTTTATCTCCCATAGTTGATCAAATCCAACCATTTGATTCAAGTCAATTTTAATTTAATGAATCTCTATTCATTAATTTAAATTGATTTGATGAATCAAATCTAAATTAGACTCATTCAACACTTGAATCAAATTGAGTCCAACTCAATTAGTCTAATTAAGATTACTCTTAAACCAATTTGGTTCATCCCATGAACCTGATCCTCATGGTTCATCATATGAACCTAATCTCCATCTAATTGCCCTTTGTATGTGACCCTATAGGTTCTTGTAACGTTGGCAATGTCCCTAAATCGATTTAGGAACATAAGCAATGAGCGGTATCTAGCAACACATCATTGCTACCGAAGTTACAAGAATGTTGAGCTCCAACATCACCTTTGTGACTACAAATTGTGACTCTCACAATATTTGACAATGTCCCTCTATCCTTGACATCTAGATTGACCAATTGAGTCATAGACCGTGTCATCCTCGGTACAATCTATATCTTGAACTCCAAGTAGACTCACTCTACTCAAATGAGCTCGATATCTCATATTGACTCATTTGGGCATGGTCATGCACTTCGTGGTCTCACTCTATCAAGAATATCGATGTCACCCCCATCATATAGGAGGGATAGATCCCATCTACATCACTCACATCCCTCCACATAATTTGTTACATACCCAGTAATCGCCTTTATAGTCCACCCATTTACGGGTGATGTTTGACAAAGTCAAAGTATGCAACTCCTTATGTAGGGAACCATGGCGACTTTAGGTCTAAGGACTAATAGTCATACTAATAGCCACATGAGAAAGTATATGACACTCATATAACGATCCATGATACTTTCTCATAGCGAGTCATTCAGTATATATTCTCCAATGCATACCCATGTGTCAACTTGATATCTCATATCCATGACTTGTGAGATCAAGTCATCGTGTTGACCTACATGCTAGTCTCTACGTATTAACATTGTCCCTGAATGTTAATACTTGACTAGGAATGATTAAGAGTAGTATTCTCTATATCATCTCATTATCGATTCAACCAATCGATTGATATAGATAAGAACCTACTACTCAAGGACATTATTATATTTAGTTATTTGGCACCAATACAAGTAAATATAATAACCATGCCTTTATAAATAAGAATATGATACAATAAAGTTCATACAATAATCATCACATTATTGGCTCTAGGGGTTTCACTAACATGAAGTAGGTTTCAAAGTGCCCATGGATAAGAAAGGAAGAGTCCTCAAGAAGAAGAGATGGACCGAAGAGAAAATCTGAAAATCCAAGATCAATGGCAAGGTAATAAAAATGTTAATAAATTTAATACCTAATAATATTTTGTGCAAGTTAGGGGATTATAAGGATGCCAAGGAGCTATGGAGCTTGTGTGTTTGTGTGTACTTGTACTTGTATTTATATTTGTATTTCGATGTGTACTAACACTTGTAGACAAGCACGAACGTGAATGATGATTGAATCGGAGAAATCGCTATTCACCCCCCCCCCTCTTGTGCACCAAACGGTCCCCAACAAGTGGTATCAAAGTGATGATGCTCTTCAAGGATAGATCTCCTAAGGAGCATGTGCTAGAGGAGTAGAAGATCCATCGGAAGAATCAAGGAAGATGGAGTTGCCCAACGATGGACTTGGATATAACATCCTAGCTCCACCTGTCTTTGACTGCGACGACTTTAGGTATTGAAAAGGTAGGATGAAATATTTTCTTACGTGCGACATAGAAAATTGAATTAGTATTGAAGTAGGTTTTGAAGTGCCCGTGGAAAAGAAATGAAGAAACCTCAAGAAGAAGAGATAGACCGAGGAGCAAATCCAAAAATCTGAGATCAATTCCAAGGTAACAAAAATGTTAATAAATGTAATACCTAATGATATTTTATGCAAGTTAGGAGATTATAAGGATGCCAAAGAGCTATGGAGAAAATTGGAAAAAATTCACAAAAATTCCTCATCGACCCAACATAAAGAAGAATCCAAGGAAGAGAGCCCATTACCTCAAGAGCTTGAGGATTCGGAAATTGAGTGATACTCAACATCCGAAGAGCAAGAGGAAATGGAAGAAGCCTCCACTTCTAGGATTGAGGGGGAGCATAGGTCTTCAATGTCGGAGCAAGAGGAGGAACCTTCAACCTCCGGGAACAATGAAGAACTAGACCACAATTCTCCTACGACCAAAGAAGGTAACTCAAACACAACTACTAAAAATAAAGACCATATAATATGTTCTGAGTGTATGAAACAAGGGCATTATAAGAGCAAGTGTCCAAATAGAGTCAAGAAGGTTCAAGTGGCACCTAAGGCCAAAGAAAAAGTCAAAGAAGTTGGGGCCCTGATTGACATAAGCAAGGAGCATATAGTATGCTTCCGGTGCAATCAAAATAGGCACTACCGGAGACAATGTCCGAGGGGAAGTCACCCTTGGAAAGACATGAAAGGAGCTAGGGAGCTAAGGCAAACCCTACGATGTACTTTCAAAATGCTCTTTCAATTATTAATGAAAGGAAGCATGCTAAAAATGTATTACAATTTAATGCACTTAAAATTTATCAATAAAAGCATGCTAGTAGTAATCCTAAGGACCAATTTAGAAATAAATATTTTTGCTTAGGTGCTAAATCTCATGAATTTAGTGTTAGTGATATATGAGAGATGTCCTAAGGCAATCGCCTTATGGTTGTACTATTTATTTAATAAATGAAGATTCACTATTTGAATATACATGTCTTCATGTATTTGATTGGATCTTAAACTCATTTACTGAATGTCCGCAATATGATTCATAGCATGAGAGAATTTGTGATTGGATCACAACTAGTGAGTATCTCTACATGTGTAATTGTTATGTTAGAATTATCCCTAGTCGATGAATTGATGTGTTCAGACATCATCAATTCTGTTGAGACGAGCACGAGTTATACTCCTTAGTTTATCCAAGCAGTTGCTCCTCACTGGCTGGAGACATTGGGATGTCCGGAGTTAATCGTGGATGCTAGTTATGGTAACTAGTTCATTGGAGTGACTAGTTGTAAGACTTCATATGGTTCTCTGCATATATGGATATGTCAATGAAATTCTTACTCCAGCTTAAGTGCGATGTTCCTTTGACTTGCGGTATTCAAGTCATCTTGGTCATGGAGACTTATGCTTTGACATCTTAAGAAAGCATCTCCGAGGAGATGTGGACCCGAGATGATTGGGTATAAGTCGAAATGTCCGAAGGTATTTGAATAGCCTACAGAGGATTCACCACTCCTTGCGAGGAGAAGTATACCCTATGGCCTCTCATCGGATTGTTACTAAAGTCTTTAACCAAAGAATTACATGTTTAGAGTATGATACTCTTGGATACATGTGCAGTAATTAGAATCTGTAGGACGAGGAAGTAATACTTGGATAAGGTGTGACGTGGTCAGCCTAGTGGGGACTGACACATAGACCATGTCCTGAACCAAGTGGGTATAAGATGAGTGAAGGGAATGGGGTACATTTCATTGTAGCTGCTGAAGGGTTTCAGAAGCGTTCTGGGATCAACCGTTGATTTTTCGATTAATTGGGGATCATGATATACTACTAGGTGCAACTCATGATCGTTCCATAATTAATGGTTAATTATAGATGACCAACATAAACCGGGAACCTATTTGGTCACACGCACAATGAGCGTAATCCGAAAGATTTAAAACGAGCTTGAGAATAGGATTCTCATATCAAGAGAGACTTAGTTTAGTTGGACCAAATAAAGAGCGAGTATGAAATTATTTCAGTCACATCGGAAGCATGGATGGGCCGAGTCTTATGAAGACATAATGGATGAACCAAACGGTTTAGTTCTAATCCTATGGTGGAAAATAAACCAAAGGGGTTTGGTTTATTTTAAACAAATGAACTGAAATTGATTCGGTTCATTTTAACTTAAAATAGACCAACGCGGTCTGGTTTATTTTAACTTAAGTTATTGGAGCAGATTAACAGATTTTGGTAATGAACCAATAACCGTTAGAAGAATGTGTTCTCTATAAAAACATGAGTTAAGGGTTTTTGAGGAGAATTCGGGATTAATCTGTTCAAGGTTTGCGAAACCCTAGCTGTTTTCTCACCTCTCCCTCTCCTTTTCTTATGCCACCCAAGCCTTGCCATCGCCTAAGCTCCAAGTGTCGACTAGCCATCACCGTCGGCCAGCAGCCCCAACCACCAGCCAACAGCCCCACCGCCGATCTACCTCCAGCCGTCAACTCCCCTTGGCTGTCGCCGGCCATTTTTGATTGTCCGGACACCTTCCTCCACCAAGCTGCCCTCTTGGACAGCTTGTGTCATTTGCGATGAGAACATCGTTTAGCCAACATTTGGAACTCTGGAAGTGACCTCCTTACCGAGGGTTGGATCTCTGACAATTCTCATTAGTGGAGGAACGAAGTTTCGTCAATCGGTTGACGAAAACCACTTCCGAGAAGCGAGTTCATGGAACTCGATTTTCGGATCCGAATTTAATTCGGATTGTGATCATCTCTCGATCACAATGGCTTTGATTCGAGACTAGTATCTCATGAGAAGATGGGGCTCGTAGCTTAGTGAAGCTATCCCAATGATACTCAGTGTGGATACAGATAGAGGCAAAACTTACAAGGGTCGCTAAGGTTGATGTCATTTCTTCTTCACGTAATTCGTTGTATACATAGATTAGTTTCTTTATTACAAAATTTGAAATAGCGATTATGTCTACACTTGATGTATCCTTGCATGCATGTGGTGTGTGCGTTGTAATAAGTTAGTTATTACTCATTTTATTTGCTTCCGCTGTGCATGTTTACAAAACATGTTCGAATGCACACCCACATCGGTGCCGGGAAAACCCAACAGTGGTATCAAAGCCTGACTGTGTTTCGACATAATCGTAAAATTATTTTGCGATAGTCATAATTATATTTTTTGGAAATTTTCTACTTTTGGAAAGTTTAGAAATAATTATGAAAATTTTAATTAGTAAAGGAATTCAAATTAGAAATTTTCTAATGTGATTAGGAAATTTTTTTTCTAAATTAAATTTGAATTTCCTTAATTAATATTTTCCTTTAATAAAATATGTGATTAAATTTGGAAATTCATTTCCTATTTTAATCAGGATTTGATTTGGGAAATCAAATTGCAAACATATTTTATTTCTAAAATTAATTATGATAATATGGAAACTATTTGTACATGTCATAATTTTATGTCATGTAATTGCATTAGATGCATATCATTATGCCATGCGTGTCATGACATGTAGATAATAATTATTTGCATGCAAAGAGGATGAGACCTTAAATCCCTTATACAATATTAAAGCCTACACCATACATTAATATGGTTAGAATCAGAGTTCCGTTTCTTGTTTGGGTTGTTGGACTCTCTCCAAGCTCGGCTCGAACCTAAACATGTTCAACCCATTGGAATAGTTTATTACAAATATGGTAAGAGTGAGAGGTCAATCGTTAGTTTGGGTTGTAGGACTCTCTCCAAGCCTGGCTAATTGGTTGAATGTGCTCTAACCATATTTAAATTATTTCACAATTAATGGGTCGGCTTTAACTTGGAGTATTGGTTTGTTGGACTCTCTCCAAGGTTGATGTGAAGGGAGGTGAAGTTGGGTGCTATGCATATGAAGCATACTTGTTAATGAGTTAACAACCCGATGTATGTGTGAACATTCAATTAGTCGATAGCACATTTTGATAGTTGCATATTTGTGATATGCAATTGGTATACTTTATACCTACCATCGTAGCTAAGAATGACTTGTTGGACTCTCTCCAAGGTCGTTCTTATCTATGTTGGATATCAACCCATTCGGAGATGGACCTACTATCTCCCGAATTGATTTTGAGGGTTTTTTATTTCGAAAAATAAATAGGATTTATAAATGTATGTTGATGCATTTTAAAATCATTTTCTCATATATGCTCAGTTTGTATTTCTAGGTTAATCACTTAACCATGATGTCTTTGAGTTTGCAATCTATTTTGGATTCGAATAAATTGACTAGGCCAAACTTCTTGGACTGGCTTAGAAACCTGAGAATTATTCTCAAGGCGGAAAAGCTTGTGTATGTTCTCGAAGAGCCTCTTCCCACTTGCCCTAAAGATGATGCAACTCCGGACCAATTGTTGGCCTATCAGAAACATGTGAATGATTCTGAACTGGCGAGTTGCATCATGCTAGCGGCGATGGTACCCGAGCTTCAGAAGCAGCATGAGCATATGGATGTGAATACTATAGTCTTTCATCTTCAAGAGTTGTTTGATGAGCAAGCGAGATCCAAAAGGTTCGAAGTCTCCAAGCTCCTCTTCACCTCTAAGATGCAAGAAGGTTCATCTGTAGTACAATTTGTACTAAAGATGAACGGGTACATCGAGCATTTAACAACACTCGATTTTGTGATGGATCATGAATTAAGTATTGACTTGATTCTACATTGTTTGCCCAAGAGTTTCTCACAGTTTGTGATGAACTACCAGATGAACAAAATTGAAACCACAGTTCCTGAGTTCCTTAACATGCTGAAGACTGTGGAGCCTTCTGTGAAGCATAAGGAGAAGACAGCGCTGTTAGTTGATTCCTCTAAGAAGGTTCTTAGAGGAAATCAAAGGAATAGTGCAAGGGTAAGAAGAAGAAGGCTAAGAAGATGGAACCAGCTCAAAAGGGCACTTGCCATCATTGTGGTAAGGAAGGCCATTGGCGAACCCTAGGACATGCTTGGGAGAGCATTATAAAGGGTGGAAATCCATTGGATATGGATTAGGAGAAGTGTTTAGGGAGAGTATCAATTTTAAGGTGGATGAGAGTTCATTGTTGAACTTTGCCTTAATTTTGATTTGGTTAATGTTCCTATTGGCTTAGGGACTCTCCAAGGACATTGTTGGTGCAATGGTCAAGGGGGAGCAAGTCTCTAGGGGAAGGTATCCATCATGGAAGATGGATGTGTATTTCCTCATAGAAGCAAAATTGGATTGCGCCTCTCTCAAGTGATATGGGATTATCACTAGAAAGATTGAGGGCATGTCAAGGGGAAGACTGTACGATCTCATTGGGATATGAGACATTGACACCCTTGAGGACCTTTTTGATGTAATGTCAAAAAGGGGGAGAAGTTACCAAGTTACCAATTATGGTTCGTTGGAATTCTCATTGGGATATGAGAATTGCCAATATGGAAGAATTGGTAGACTTGAGATGGTAGTTTTGTCAATCATTAAAAAGGGAGAGATTATTGGTGCAATCGGCCCAGGTTGACTCGAGTTTGACTTGAGCAGTATTTTAATGATAGACAAAACTCATGACATGGGATTGTCATGGGAAAGTTCAACATGGAGTTGGCATGGAAAATCCAAGCATGGAGCTTGGTGTGGAAAAGTCCAAAGCATTGCGAAGTCGTGCGCTTGGTGCTTGGTGAGAAATGCATTTCGAAGTCGTGCGCTTGGTGCATGTGGGAAGTCTTGAGGACTTGGCAAGTTCACTAGGCTCGGGGTCCTTGAGTCGGTGAAGGATGGCATTGCGAAGTCGTGCGCTTGGTGCATCCGAGGGACCGCCGGACGGGGAGCGAATGGAGTGAGACCAAAGGGAAGCATACTTCGAGGGCATGAGATGCGAAGGATGACGCTGCGAAGCCATGTGCTTAGCGCATCCGAGGGACGTAGGCCGAGGGAAGAGAGCTTCGGTGGGGAACTCATGAGAGATGAGGTGGACTTGGCCAAGTGACTAAGACTGAGTGTCAGATGCTCAAATAACTTGGTGTTTGAGATTTTACCCGACATCAGTCGACTGGCATAGGTGTCAGTCGACTGCTCTAGGTCGAATGGTTCGACCGGTGTTCGATTGACCAAGATCTGGCTGACCAGTCGACTGCCGAGGGAGGGTAGTTGACTGTCGACGCCATCAGTCGACTAATGATGGGCATCAGTCGACTGATCGGCATTTCACCACGTAAGGGTTTCATGAGTGCTCGCCGCGACTGATTGATGGGATGATCACCGATCGATGGGTATTATCACCGATCGATGTGTGATCCGCTGAACTTGACTAACGTGGATCCGCCATTGTGAGACAATGGCTGGGACCGATCGATGGTCATGATCACCGATCGATGGGCACGAAATCATCTTGATGCAGGTTATAAATGGAGCTCAAGAGGGAGGATTTCGCCAAGACTTTAAGGGTGACATTGGAGGGGAATTGTTGTTGCATTCCAGACCTTCAAGAGCCAACCAAAGCAAGCAATAAACAAGCGATCAAAAGCAATCAGTGAAAAGTGTTCTTTGTATTGTATTTGTATTCTTGTTTGTATTTCATATTACATATTGTAATAGCTTGTATGTGGTTTCTCCACCTCCGACGTGTTGTCGAGAAGGAGTGGTTTAGTTAGTGTCGTGCACATAACTAGAGCTCGGTGATCTCGCCCATGGAGTAGGAACCATTCGATTCCGAACCACGTATATCTTGTGTTTTGTCGTGTGCTTGTATTGTTGTTAGTATTTTCATTATTATTGTTATTCTGCTGCGCTAATGACAATCGTAGACAAGCGACGCAAGAAGAATGATCGAATTCCATCATACGACGATTGAGGGCTTTTCACCCCCCTCTAGCCGGCCAATATCGACCCTACAACAAGAACCTATAGGGTCACACACACAAAGGGAAATTAGATGGAGATTAGGTTCATATGATGGACCAAGAGGATTAGGTTCATGTGATGAACCAAATTAGATTAAGAGTAATCTAAATTAGACTAATTGAGTTGGACTCAATTTGATTCAAGTGTTGAATGAATCTAATTTAGATTTGATTCATTGAGTCAATTTAAACTAATGAATAGAGATTCATTAAATTAAAGTGACTTGAATCAAATGGTTGGATTTGATCAACCATGGGAGATAAGAGGTTAAGTTTGACTTGACTTGAGAGGGAAGATGAAAGGTCAAGTTTGACTTGACCGAATGCCACGTTATAATGACTTGGCAAAGGGGCCGGCTAATGATGATGTTCCACATCATGGTGTGCCACCTCATGAGGGAGACCAAGAGTCATGGCTCTTGGTATTACATGCATGTATTTAACCTTCATTTTAGTAGCTGGCCAAAATGAATGTGGAATTGAGTGGGAATTGATTAGATCATCTTCTTCCTCCTTTGCTCTCCTCTCAAGCTCTCTCCCTCATCCTTCTTGTCATGGACTTCTAAGTGTGCTAGCACACTCTAAGTTATCTTCTCCACCTATTGTTCGTGTGGATACTTGTAGAGGAGTGTGCACTTGACACTCTTCGAGATCTGACAAAGCGTTTGGACGAGTGGGATACGCGAAGGGTGTCGCTACAAGGGTAATGCTCTTATCATGTAGATCTAAGGTAGATCTAAGTTTTCTTGACACTTACATGTATTATTTTTGTTAATCTTCACACAGATCCGTGGCTGACTTCCGAGGTTTCCGCAACACAAAAAGAGTTTTTGTTGCTCGGATAGTCCAACACCAATAACCGTTAGGAGAATATGCTCTCTATAAAAACATGACTTAAGGGTTTTGTGAAACCCTAGAGAGAGTTATTTTGGAGATGCTGAAGGGAGAAACTTCACTTCCCACTTCAACTTGGTTGCTAGTGCATGGCGATCCCATCTACGTCCCCGAATTAAAAAAATTAATCCTTGACGAAGAGGGATTACCCAAGCAACTGATCCATTGTCGTGCTATTCGATTTGAGTGGTCACTTGAACAAACTTGTTATTCAAGTAACCTACCTCTTTTCTTCGATTAGCCACAGAATAGACGATGTACGGATCGCCGATTTTTGTGTTTGTTTTCGGGGTCCAATTAAATTAGCCACATATTATACATACAATATAAAAAAAACAAAAGGAAAGCAAAACAAGAATTATACCTCTTGTTTACCTCAAGGTCTTCTATCGTATGTCCTATCCTCCTCTTGGACGTTGTGTGGCCAATGATCTTCCAAGAGTTGAAGCCTCCTAGATTGCATTCTTCCCTTCCTTGCTCGCTCCGAACAAAGGGAAGAATAAAACAAAACTCTTTTCCTATCTAGAACCGACCACCAAGCCAAGGAGCTTGATGTTGCTGCCAGCCAAGGAGTGGATGTAGAAGCGTAGGCCAACCTTGAATAAAGGTTGGCTACGGCCAAAGGAGAGAGAGAGAGAGGGAGGAGTTTCTGGCCAATCTAGAGAGAGAGAGGATGAGATGTCGCCGGCCAAGAAGAGCCCAAACCCTAGAATCTCTTGCCGCCGCCCAATAGGAAGAGGAAACCCTAGGGTTGCCGCCCACCTCTCCTCTCAAGCCAACTCCAAAACCCTAACCCTTATTTGGATGATCCCTCTCCTTGCTGCCCAAGCCCTTATTTATAGAGTTGGGCTTTAAGTCTCCTTTTAATCTCCACCGTCGGATCTAGAGATTTAATCTCAACCGTCGGATCTTGAGTTCCATTTCCCACCATCGGATCTAGAGTTCATGAGGGTTTTAATAGGATACAATAGGAACCATGAGGAGGAGTTGGATCTTGGCCACCCAATGGATCAAGCCCACATAAAGTTCGATCCATTAATGATTATCCATTCCACTAAAGGATTATCATTGATCTACCTCACCAACCCCCATAAATAAATATGGGCTCCATATATTAATTGTACAAATATCTCCCCGTGTTTAAGATCTCGAATGTCCATCAATTAATTAATTTACTGATAATTAATTAATCAACATCTAACTCCATGAGTAGTACCACTCAACCTTATCATCATGTCGGACCAAGTCCACCTACAGGGTTTACATGATGATCCTTATGAGCTCCTCAAGGGGACATCATCATCCTAATATATAGGACACGGTTTCCTCCTATAATCAACGACACACTATGTAAATAATATCATTTCCCAACTTACCGAGCCTATCGATTTACTCTATAAATATCGCCCATTGGTAAATCAAAGAAATAAATACTAAGTACATGTGCCCGTTATTATATCGGGATTAAGAGCATGTACACCATAATATCCGAGGTCCGATTTAATTATGTAGTCAGCAATAAATCAAATCACCTTTAAGTCGGTCCTGCTCAATACACACAAAGTGCACTAGTGTAATTCTATGGTCAAGACAACCCAATACCAAATCAAACTACAACCATACCAATGATTTATCCAGAACCATCTTGGTTGTGAGCCTTTACTTATACTTTACAAGGAACTGATAACATGATCTCCCGTGTGACACTACACACCATGTTATCTAGAATGTAATGTATTAGACAATATGCATAACCATAAATATGCAAACAATGATCATGTGATTCTTATTTCAAAAATAAAGATGTTCATACAAAAGATAGACTTTTTAGTATACATCCCAATAGATGTTGCCACTTCCTCCTTACCGTCGACCATCCACCAGCCGTCGGCAACTCCTCCGGTGATACTCCTTTGGTCGCCGGTGTCCAAGGAGCAACCGACCAAGCTTTGGTCGGCCATCTCTTCCACCTAAACAAGCTGTCCAGTTTTGGATAGCTTGTTCTCCTCTTTGTGGAGAGGTCTTTTGGTCGACGTTTTATACTTCGACAATGACCTACTTGTCGGGGATTGGATCTCCGACAATCCTCATAGGTGGAGGGTTATTTTCATCAATTAGTTGACGAAAATTGCTTCCAAGAAGCGTGCTCATAGAACTCGGTTTTAGATCTGAATTTTATTCGGATTGTGATTGTCTTTTGGATCACAACGATTTCAACCTAAGGCTAGAATCTTTCATGAAGTCGGGGCTCGTGGCTTTGTGAAGCAATCCCGACGATACTCGGCGTGGATACGAATAGAGGCGGTTCTAGCGAGGGTCGCTACAGTTGATATAATTCTCGCTACACGTGATTCATCAGGTATAACTAGAATAAATTTCCTTTTATTGCAAAATTTTAAATCTCAATTATGTCAACACATATTGTATCCTTGCATGCGTGTGGTGTGTGTGTTGTAATAAATAGTTTATTACTTGTTTTTGCTTTCGCTGTGTGCATGTTTACGAAACATGTTCGAACACAACACCCATGTCGGTGCCATGGGAACCCAACAATTTTAAGAATACATTGGATAGATCAAAATCTAAGGTTAAGAATTTGAAGGTAGAAATCAAAGCAATTAGGATTGAAGAATCCATATGTAGTAATTCATGCATGTTTAGGGAAGAAAATGAAAAACTTAAGAATGAGGTTAGGGAATTAAAGCAATGCTTAGAAAAAGTTCACTAATGGCTTAAAGTACCTTGACATGATCCTTAGGGACCAAAGAGTCATATACAATAAGGTCGATATAGGATACAAACCTAAGTATAAGGAAGTTTCCTATATCTCTTTAATTAATAGAAAAACAACCATTAAGGGTAGAGTAAAGAAAGCTGATGTTTCCATTCCAAATGCTTGGGTACCAAAAGAATTTATTTCTCATGTTGTTTATGTAGGTGAACAAGGTATGTGAATTGTGGATAATGATTGCTCAAGACACATGATCAGAGATGTGAGCAAGTTCTCCACAATCAACAATGTTAACAAAGGAACCGTATCTTTTGGCAATAGTGAGAAGCTCAAAATTTTAGATAGAGGAACAATTGAGGTATCCCCTAGAATCATTATTCACAAAGTTTTACTAGTTAAAAGCACGAACTTTAATTTACTTAGTGTTAGTCAACTGTGTGATACCGACTCTAATGTTGAGTTATTCCACTAAATGTTTGATAAGACACAAAGGCTTAGAGGATTGCATGCTAGTTGGCTATAGAAAAACAAATATTTATTATGTTGATTTATCGTATGCTTCTAACATTTATACTAAATGTCTTATGGCAAAAGAAGAGGAAGGTTGGCTATGGCATAGGAGGCTTGGATATGTCAACATGAAGAACATAGCCAAGGTAGCCAAATTGGAGTTAGTAAAAGGGCTACTAAAGATCAAGTACATTAAAGACAAATTGTGTGATGCATGCCAAGAAGGAAAACAATCTAAATCATCACATCAAGATAAAACCCTAACTAGTACTTCATTACCTTTAGAATTACTGCACTTAGATTTATTTGATTGTCATAGCATTTCTTCATTAAATGGTAAATAATATTGTTTAGTTATAGTTGATGACTTCTCTAGGTATACATGGGTTTACTTTTTGAAACATAAGGATGATACCTTAGAAACAATCATGGGAATTAGCAAAAGAGTTGAAAATGAAAAGAATCTCAAAATCAATCGGATCCGTAGTGATCATGGTGGAGAATTTGAGAATTCAAATTTTTTAAAATTTTTCTTAGAACAAGGGTACAAGCATGAGTTCTCTTGTCCTAGAACACCCCAACAAAATGGAGTGGTAGAAAGGAGAAATTGTGCCCTACAAGAGGTGGCTAGGATAATGCTTAATGCATACTCCTTACCTAGCTACTTGTGGGCGGAAGCAGTTAACACCGCTTGTTATATCCAACACCATATTTTAATTCATAGATTTTTAAACAAAACACATTTGATTTATGGAATGGAAAAATTCCAACAATTCACTATTTTAAGGTCTTTGGATGTAAAATCTATATTTTGAATACCAAAGATAATCTAGAAAAATTTGAGTCTAAGGTGGATGAGGGAATCTTAGTTGGATACTCATCTACTAGTAGAGGTTATAGAGTATACAATAAGAGGACTCAAAAGGTTGAGGAATCTTCTAATGTTGATTTTGAAGAGTCCTCTAGCACCTATCTTAGAAAACCCTCCATTGATAAGGATATTAATGACAAAAATCAAGATATTGCCCAAGGACTTCAAAAATTTAAATTTAAGGGGTAATGGTCAAGCGGGGGGGGAATTAGGAGGTAATAATCAAGGGGGAGGAAGAGGAGATTCTAATGATGAAAGAAGAAAGGATAACCATGATCAAAATCAATTTGATTCACCTCCTAGGACCTTAAAGATTCATCAAAACTATCCCCTCGATCAAGTAGTAGGAGAATTATCGCAAGGAGTAAGAACTCAGTCTTTTTATAGAGCTCCTACTAGTCAAATTTCTCTAATCTCCCAAATTGAGCCTAAATCAATTAATGATGAATTACTTGATCTTGATTGGATTTTGGCAAAGCAAGAAAAATTAGCTCAATTTGAGAGAAGTCAAGTAAGGGAGCTAATTCCTAGACCCAATGATTGTTGGAGATTTCGAGAAATGCACAGTGGAATAAAATGAATAAAATAATTTTTTATTACATCCCAGACATCCCTGGGGCTAGGAAAACTTGCTTTGACATAATCACATGAAAACACACAAAAGGAGAAGGAGAAGTTATACCTTCAAGATTCCTTCGAATCCATCGAAACCACAAGCAAGACCAACGAGCCTTGCCTCTATCAGTATCCACGTCAGGATCACCTGAGACAACTCCTAGAGCAACAAACCTTTCTCTCCGATTGGTGCTAACCAACCAGAGGAGACAAGAGAAGAAGAGAGAGGAAGACGGGTACCAAGGAAGAAAACCTAAGATTAGAATCCGTCTACCCAAAGAATATCAAGGGATATATTTATAGATCTCTTGATTAGAGCATCTTAGGAGGCTTAAACAGAATCTATCTTACCATAATTATCTGATGATTAAGGCAAGAACAATCTAGGAAATTTTCATAAGAGAAATTTCCAAAAACGGCAGAGCCGCGACATGACTATGTGTCTCACACACGGTCGGTCGTGCCAGGACACACGACCAATCGGGTGTCCTTCTGGGCATAATCCAAGCTTTGGTCATTTTTGGCCAGAGCCAAGAACAACCCATGTCTGGTTAGGCACGGCCATGTGAGGCTCTGTATGGTCTGTTTGACTTCGTTTAGGTGTGATATGGTCATGCTAAGTCCAACAAGGCCATAAGAGGTTCCATAGCCTCCGTTTTCACACCCTCTTGGCCTGGTCTAACAAGATATATCCTCTCTCATTGAGAATCTCATTCTCAGGCTTGTTTTACATCTCGAGATCACCCATAACACATGAGACCCAATAGGTTCTTGGTTATGTTTGACATTCATAATTAATCCCTTAATTATGAATAGATCATGAGTGGCACCTAGTAGTACATCATGACCCCCCAATTGACTCTAGAACATTTATGAACCCTTTAACAGCTACAATTGTTCATGGCTTATTCCTTTCACTCATCCTATATCCACTTGGTTTAGGACATGGTCTATGTGTTCGTCCCCACTAAGCTAACTATGTCATACCTAGCCCAAGTTAGTTTTCTTGTCCTGTGAATTCAAGATACTTCTACATGTTCCCAAGAAGACCATCTTCTTAATATGTTTTCTCTGGCCAGAGACTTCCTAATAACAATCATGACAAGATGCCAAGGGTTTACATCTCCTTTATCAAGAGTGGTGAATCCTCTATGGGATATTCAACACCTTCGATCACTTTGGCTTATACCCAATCATCTAGAAGTTACACCTCATATGGAGATGGCTGCGAAGAAGTCAAAGTATAAGGTGTCATGACCAAGATGACTTGAATACCTCAAGTCTAAGGAAGCTCGCACTTGAGCTGCAATGAGATCTTCAATGATGTATAGAACCATATGAAGTCCTATAGCAGGCCACTCCAATAAACTAGTTACCATAACTAGCATCCACATGTTCACTCTCAGCAATCCTATGCTTCCATTCAGTGAGTACTGAATGTTTGGATAAATCAAGGAGCATAACATGTGCTAGTCTCACAGAATCAATGATATTCAATCTCATCAATTCATCGACTAGGGATAGTTTCAATACTTACATGATTACACATGAAAAGATACTCACTAATTATGATCCAATCATAATTTCTTTCATGTCATGCATCGTATTGTGGACTTCAGTATATGAGTTTAAGATACAATCAAATACATAAATAATATATATTCAAATAGTGAATTTTATTAATAACTTCTAAGGCGATTGCCTTAGAAGACCTCTCAATTACATCAAAATTCCACTTTGCCTACAACCAATCGCTTTGGTATCTAATACCATAGGACCTTTGTGCCTCTCAAACTTATCTTGGGGAAGAGGCCTTGTCAAGGGATTTCTAGATTCCTATCAGTGGAAACTTTCTCTATTTGTACGTCTCTTCTACCTATGATCTCTCTGATCAGATGGTAATGACATAATATGTGCTTGGATGGCTGAAGAGATCGTGGTTCCATCGCCTGTTCAATGGCACCATTGTTGTCGCAGTAAATCGATAATGCTTCAACAATGCTCAAAAAACCTCCAAGTTTAGTAATGAACTTCTTGATCCATACCGCCTCCTTTACTGCTTCAGAAGCTGCAATGTACTCTATCTCCATAGTAGAATCAGCAACGGTGTCTTGTTTGTAACTTTTCCAACTCATCGCACCTCCATTCAAGATTAATATGTATCTAGACTGAGATTTGAAATCATCCTTATCTGTCTGGAAGCTAGCATCAGTATACCCGCTTACTACCATATCACCTCCTCCATATACCAAGAACAAATCCTTAGTCCTTCTCAAGTACTTAAGGATTGTCTTGACAGCCACCCAATAGTCCATACCATGATCCGACTGGTATCTACTCGTAATACTTAAAGCGTAGGATACATCAGGTCTCATACATAGCATAGCATACATGATCGATCTTATAGTTGATGCATATTGTTAGGGATCTTTAGAACACTAGAGGGGGGTGAATAGCCTCTCTTGAATTATACAATTGTGATTAGCGGAAGTAAATACAAATACTAAAGAAAACAAGAATTTAAAAGGCAATTACTAACAAGAATATTTTTATGTGATTCGGAGATTAAGCTCCTACTCCACAGCGATCCTTGAGGTGGATCAATCCAAACAAATCTCCACTAAGAAAGCTTTCTCTTACAAATGATGAAGATGAAGATTAGAAAAGAGGAGGATTAAAAACACTTAGAAAGCTTAAGAAAAATGTGAGAGCTTGAGAGTATGTTAACAATAAGAGCACTAGCCTCCTCAAGCACCCCATGCCCTCATTTTATAGAGAGAGGGCTAATTTTTTCATTGAACCTCGATCAGTTGACTGATGTACAGCATCAGTCGACTGATGTTGTAGTTATCTCCATCTAATCGCTTCTGATGAGCCGGATACGCAATCGTCACTGCCCAACGGAACTCTAATCAGTCGACTGATTATACCATCAGTCGATTGATTGAGTAACTAGTCGAGTGCTCGAAGTGATCACTCGACTGGAGAACCTTCTGTGTCAATGTCCACTTATAACAGTCGACTGCTGGGGTATAGCAGTCGACTGATGGTGGACCAGTCGACTGTCAAACCCTAGCAGTCGACTGTTGGCCACAGAACTCAGCCAACTTCAGTCGAGTGACTGATCAGTCGACTGAGACAAAGCTCCAGTCGACTGATACCTCAAGTATGATTAAATCATACTTGAAATCAACTCCCTAGACCTAGACTGAACCTTCTAGCTCTTTCTTCAGCCTTGCGCCTCCAGGATCCCTCCGAGTCTGCGACTCCTTCATCCTTGCACTTGCTTCCAAGAGTTTCCCTTGGTTTCGTCATGTCTTGGGTTTCTCTTTTGCCAAAGGACCGCTTGGACTTTACGCCGACAAGACTACATGCTTGGACTTACGCTGCCAAAATCTTACCTTTGGTCTTCCTTTTCCAAGGTCCGCTTGGACTTTACACCGCCAAGACTACATTCTTGGTCTTACGCCGCCAAGACCTTCCCTTGGACTTCCCTTGCCAAGTTCATACTTGGACTTTCCTTTACCAAGTCTTCACACTTGGATTTTTCTGTCACTTGACATATTCATAGTTAAATCACAAAACATTGCATAACTATAAATGATTATCCAAACATCAAAAGACATAAATGTTTGGGGTATTGTTGCACCAACAATCTCCCCCTTTTTGATGTTTGGCAATCATTTAAGTTAGGTCTTTACATATGCACATAATGAAAAACATCATACTTCCAATATGAATTCTAACTTAAATTTTCCTTCTTCCCCTTTGACATACATCAAAAAGAGAAGAATTCATACAAGATAAGTTCATCAAAGAATTGAATTGGTTATGTCTTGAACTAAATTATAAGATATATATAAGGCTCCCCCTTAATCCAAGACATGGTTTATGATGTATAAGGATCATGTTGAGCAAAGCATAAAACAAGAAGTATGAAAATATGTCCTAAATTTGCAGCAACAATATAGATTTTAGGGATAAAAGAATTAAGTCATGAAGCTCCCCCTAAAACTGTTGGACTTTCCGAGCCGCAAAAATCGCTTTTTGCGTTGCGGAAACCTCGGAAGCCCAGCCACGGATCCGTGCGAAGATATAAAAATATAAAATCATGTATGTGTTTAAGGAAACCTAGATCTACCTTAGATCTATATAATGAGAGTGTTACCATCGTAGCAACGCCCTTCGCGTATCCTGCTCGTCCAAATGCTTGTTGAAACTCAAGAGTGTCATGTGTACACTCCTCTATTGGTATCCACATGGACAAATGGTGGAGAAAATCAACCTAGAGTGTGCTAGGACTCATGGAAGTTTTGGCCAAGGAGGAGGGTTGGGAGAGCAAGAGAGGGAGAAGCAAGGAAGAAGAAGATAATCTTAATTCCAATAACTTCACCATATGGAATAAAGTGGTCGGCCACTTCAAGTTGGGGGGTTACATGCATGCATGTAACTCCAAAGAGCCAATGGCTCTTGGTCTCCCTCATGAGGTGGCACCACATGATAAGTCCATGATGATGTGGAACATCATCATTAGCCAGCCCCCATGCCAAGTCACCATGACATGGCAATTGGTCAAGTCAAAATTGACCATTCATCTTCCCTCTCAAGTCAAGTCAAACTTGACCTATTATCTCCCATGGTTGATCAAATCTAACCACTTGATTCAAGTCAATTTGATTTAATGAATCTCTATTCATTAATTTAAATTGACTCAATGAATCAAATCTAAATTAGACTCATTCAACACTTGAATCAAATTGAGTCTAACTCAATTAGTCTAATTTGGATTACTCTTAATCTAATTTGGTTCATCCCATGAATCTAATCCTCATGGTTCATCATATAAACCTAATCTCCATCTAATTGCCCTTTGTGTGTGACCCTATAGGTTCTTGTACAAGCCCAGAGGGCAGAGATAGATCATAAGTTCCTACAGCAACAGCATCAACTCTTGCTCCATTGCCTACTCGTAGGTCCACCTCGCCATTTGTCAATGCCCTGTTATTTCTCAGCGCCTGCACATTGGTACAAATGTGAGATGCACATCTGGTATCTAATACCCATGATGAAGAAATAGATAGATTGACTTCTATAACATTTATACCTGAAGTAGAAGTTTCACTTCTCTTCTTCTTAAGATCTTCCATGTATGCTTTGTAGTTACGCTTCCAGTGTCCAGCTTCCTTGCAGTGGAAGCAAGTCCCTTCTTTGGCCACCCCTCCTTTGGGTTTCAGTTCTTTGCCTTTGCCCTTGGCTTGGGACTTTCCCTTAACTTTAGGCTTGTCCTTGCCTTTCTTTTTTTGCACCATCAAAATGGAGTCAGATTTTCCCTTCTTAAGGTTGAGCTCAGCAGTTCTCAACATGCTGAGCATCTCAGGCAGTGGCTTATCAATTTCATTCATGTTGTAATTCATGACAAATTGATTGTAGGTTTGTGGCAAAGATTGCAAGAACAAGTCAGTGGCCAGCTCTTGGCCAAGTGGGAATCCCAATCTCTATAGGTTTTCTATGTACCCAATCATCTTGAGTACATATGGACCTACGGGAGTCCTTTCTTACATCTTGGACTGAAATAGTGCCTTAGAGTTCTCATATCTCTCGTGGCTTGCTTGACCTTGATATAGTTGACGAAGATGTTCAACCATATCATAAGCATTCATGAACTCGTATTGCTTTTGAAGCTCAGAGTTTATGGTCGCGAGCATGAGATATGACACATCTAATGCATCATCTTGATTCTTCTTGTAAGTATCTTTATCAGTTCGCGAGGCAGTGGCAGGAGGTGCCTCCAGAATGGGCTTCTCCAGGACGTACTGTTTCCTTTCTTAGGTGAGAACAATTCTCAGGTTCCTATACCAATCAAGGAAATTTGCTCCATTGAGCTTGTCCTTCTCAAGGACAGAACGCAGGGAGAGAATGTTCGTATTTGTCGACATAGTAATCTACAACATACACAATACAGAAAAATTAATATCATATTCCTTTTATCATTTAATTAGGCCTTTAATCAAATGATGCTCCCATTGAATTATAGGACTTTTGTAGAATCGAGTTATGGATGTGGTCAAACCACATTACTAGATTCATACAAACATACTATAATTCTTGCGAGACAAGATCCACATCATACTAGGCCTTGAGTTAGCTTTGGCTAAATCGCCCAAGACTTAGTATGATCAGTAGGTAACACATTACCGATTACATCTCTATGCAACTCTTGTTTATAGCATCAATACCCACATTTACAAAAGACCTTGAGTTAGCTTTGGCTAAATCGCCCAAGATTTAGTGTAAATGCGATCTTATCCTATCTTTCCAACGGTTGGAATATGCCTATAGTTCTACTCGATCCAATTGAGTTAACTAGTTTTTACTCAATCTAATTGAGCTTACTCTAACCCAAGCCATGATAGGCGGGACCAAGATTGTCCCTCCGTACCCTACCAAGATAATATGCATTGCTCTGCTTTGGCAGATTCAACAACTATAAATGATCGAGGTAGTGATGGGTATCAAGACTTGGTAGGCATTTTCAAGTTGATTCAATTATGATCTAATCTTATCGTGAATGTGTATCATATATGCATCAAGGCCTTTATTATCCTACACTAGCATGCATCACATACATACAAGCATCATTCTAGCATGCATCATATACATACAAGAAAAATATCCTAGCATGCATCATATACATACAAGCAAAAATTTACTAGCATGTATCACATACATACAAGAAAAAAAAAAAAAAATATATATATATATATATATATATATATATATAAATTAATTGTGATGTGGTCATGGCCCTACTACGATCTTCTCAAGCCAATGAGGAGATCGGACGGTCAACCTAAGGTTAGCGGCTTCTCTAAGCGCCCCCTTTGACCGTCATGTGTCGTCGGCACCCTTCTCATAACTCCGTCTACTAGTGGACCTTCCACCGCTCCATTTTGTACATTACAAATATGAAACTCGAGTTACATTCGAGTCTAAAACTATTTACAACTAGAATTTTAAAATAAGAGGCATGACGCGCAGGTCGCATACCCTATACAACATGCACAACCACAAAAACGGCACGCGGGCCGTATTATGAATTACAACACATTTATCATCAAATCATATTGGGGTTCTTGGGCCATGATCATCACAGAATTATACATAATTTTAAATTATGTATATTACAAAAATTTCTATAAATTTTCCTATTTCTTTTCAATTTTATGAGTCATCTTTCCGTAACGATCCCGCTAAGCGGTTTTCGGGTGCGATCGCGGGACAGTGCCCCTTTCGGGGTTAGGAGCAGTGCCCCTACTCGTAAAATAAACTTTGTGAGTGTTCCTACTTGATCTTACAGCGACTTAAGTTGCTTTCCCAAAAACCTAAAGCGAGAACTCACCATTTCTGAGAGTTTTTCTCGGTAGTTGAAGCCTAAAAGTGTCCCAACACTTGTTGCTTCGACTCTTCGAGAAAAATACCCAAAAAATCTATAAAAATAGGAAATTTAAAAAAACTTAAAAATCTGTAATTTTTATTTCTAATACAAAAAACTACAAATTTAAAACACATACATGCTTTGCACATGGCTCTAATACCACTATTGGACTTTCCGAGCCGCAAAAACCGCTTTTTGCGTTGCGGAAACCTCGGAAGCCCGGCCATGGATCCGTGCGAAGTATAACAAAATAAATTCATGTATGTGTTATGGAAATCTAGATCTACATGATGAGAGTGTTACCCTCGATGCGACGCCCTTCTCTTATCCCGCTCGTCCAAATGGCTTGCCAGAACTCAAGAGTATCAAGTGTACACTCCTCTATTGGTATCCACACGAACAAATGGTGGAGAAAAACAACCTAGAGTGTGCTAGCACTCCTTGGTAGTATCGGCAAGATGAGGAATGGGAGAGAGATTGAAGGAGAGCAAGGAAGAAGAAGAAGATGTTAATTCCAAATAACTTCTCATCTAATGAAAAAGTGGTCGGCCACTTTGTTTTGGGGGGTTACATGCATGCATGTAACTCCAAAGAGCCAATGGCTCTTGGTCTCCCTCATGAGGTGGCACCACATGATAAGTCCATGATGATGTGGAAAATCATCATTGGCCGGCCCCCATGCCAAGTCACCATGACATCACAATTGGTCAAGTCAAAATTGACCATTCATCTTCCCTCTCAAGTCAAGTCAAACTTGACCTATTATCTCCCATGGTTGATCAAATCTAACCACTTGATTTAAGTCAATTTGATTTAATGAATCTCTATTCATTAATATAAATTGACTCAATGAATCAAATCTAAATTAGACTTATTCAACATTTGAATCAAATTGAGTCTAACTCAATTAGTCTAATTTGGATTACTCTTAATCCAATTTGGTTCATCCCATGAACCTAATCCTCATGGTTCATCATATGAACCTAATCTCCATATAATTGCCCTTTGTGTGTGACCCTATAGGTTCTTTGTAATGTTGGAAATGCTCCTAAACCGATTAAGGAACATAAGCAATGAGCGGTATCTAGCAACACATCATTGCTACCCAAGTTACAAGAATATTGAGCTCCAACATCACCTTTGTGACTACTAATTGTGACTCTCACAATATGTGACAATGTCCCTCTATCCTTAACATCTAGATTGACCAATTGAGGCATAGACCGTGTCATCCTCGGTACAATCTATATCTTGAACTCTAAGTAGACTCACTCTAATTAAATGAGCTCAATATCTCATATTGACTCATTTGGGCATGGTCATGCAATTCGTGGTCTCACTCTATCAAGAATAACGATGTCACTCCCATCATATAGGAGGGATAGATCCCATCTACATTACTCACATCCCTCCGCATAATTTGTTACATACCCACTAATCGCCTTTATAGTCCACCCATTTACGGGTGACGTTTGACGAAGCCAAAGTATGCAACTACTTATGTAGGGAACCATGGTGACTTCAAGTCCAAGAACTAATAGTCATACTAATAGTCACATGAGAAAGTATATGACACTCATATAACGATCCATGATACTTTCTCATGGCGGGTCATTCAATATACATTCTCCAATGCATACTCATGTGTCAACTTGATATCTCATATCCATGACTTGTGAGATCAAGTCATCGTGTTGACCTACATGCTAGTCTCTACGCATTAACATTATCCCTGAATGTTAATACTTGACTAGGAATGATTAAGAGTAGTATTTTCTATAACATCTCATTATCGATTCAACCAATCGATTAATATAGATAAGAACCTTCTAGTCAAGGACGTTATTATTCTTAGTTATTTGGCACCAATACAAGTAAATATAATAACCATGCCTTTATAAATAGGAATATGAAACAATAATGTCTATACAACAATCATCACATGATTGGCTCTAGGGATTTCACTAACAGTCATGACATGGTAAATGGAAATCAAAGTATGACAAATAAAAGGTAAAGGTATAGGAATACCTAGATTTTAATATTAGTTGTCATTTGATAAAATTAAGTTTATTTTGCCATATTAACCAACTATACCAAGTGTGCCAAAATCACAAATAGCACACCAAGACCTCTAACCCTAATTGTGCCAATTTGATTAATATTCAAACTTCTCAAAAAATACATTGGCACATCCTAAAGTGTCAACTCTACCATGGCACACCCTAACCCATCTAGCGTGAATCGATCTCGCTTCTAGGAACCCAATACCTATTGGAGATCCTTGTGTTAACAAGGTATTCACTAGGGATAGCTTCCCTAGATACCTTCCTAATGACCCGTTTTGGCTTTGAAGCCTTAGTCATTTGAGTCTTTCCTAGGTTAACTCTAGGGGTAACTCCTCTTGTAACGTTTTTAATGGCTTCCTTAGGTTTCCTTGAAACCTTAGCCACTAGACACCTACCTTGGTTAACCTTAGGGATGACTTCCCTATTAACCTTGGTTTTCCTAGACCTAGATATTGTTCCATAATCGAATGGAACATCGTGATAGGTCTTCTTGGGGTTAGGTTTTGACCCAAACCTTTCTTCCCCCTTGATGGCTCTTGGCCCCTAGAACCTAAATTTTGATCATTTGACCCCTTAAATGAGTTTGTCATTTTTGCTAGGGTCTTCTCCAATTTTTCAAGCCTTGACCTCAAGGCTAAATTTTCTAATTCTAATTTTCCCAATTTTGATTTTTCATTAATCTTTTAGGAATGAAACTTCCTAGGCATATGTCTAGACTTCTTGGGGTTAATGCCTAGGTGATTTTCTACCTTCCTAATGGACTCCATAGGTAAAATGGTTCTAGAGTTACTGGTTCTAGATTTGTCCTTAGGTAAATCTACATGTTTGGCACCAAAACAATAGTATTTGTTTTTACTAGGATTCTTGTCATGATTATTAACAATTGCAAGAGTACTAAAATAATTTCTAGCATGCTTTTTAACCCTACAACAAGTGCTCTAATACCACTTGTTGGAGGATCATAGCCCGGCTAGAAGGGGGGTTGAATAGCCTAATCGTCGTGCTTGATGGAAATCGTACGTTCGTCTCTATAATTCTTATTAGCGCAGCGGAATATACAATAATGAAAATACACAAAAAGAATACAAGCACACGACACGCGATATATGTGGTTCGGAACCTTAGGGTTCCTACTCCACGGGGCGAGCTCAATGAGCTCTAGTGATGTACACATCACTAATAAAACTCCTTCTCGACAACACGTCGGAGGTGGAGAAATCTCGTACAAGCAATTACAAATGTAATAAAAGAAGTACAAGCAAATATAAAGACAAGAATGAAATACGTAAAGAAAACTTTGCAACAATGGCTTTGAACACTTTACTTGTTGCTTGCTTTGGTTTGCTCTTGAAGGTCTGGAATGCAGCAGCAATTCCCCTCCAAAATCTCACTAAAAATTTCTGTGGAAATCCTCCCTAAGCTCCTCCTTTTATGCTTGTCTCGGGCTGATTCCATGCCTAGCAGTCGACTGCTCATACCCATCAGTCGACTGCTCCTGTAGCCGTTGTATAACCATGACTCGATCCACGCTGGACAAGTTCTAATGGATACTCCATCAGTCGACTACCAAACCCTAGCATTCGACTGATGCAAGGTTAGTTGAGCCCCTGGTCGAGCTACCTCACTTATGTTGTCATTTCCTCCTATAGCAGTCGACTGCCATCCCTTGGCAGTCAACTGATGGTGGAGTAGTCAACTTCCAACCCTTGGCAGTCGACTGTTAGGCCACACACTCTAGTTGACACCGGTCAACTAGCAGTCGACTCGGACCAGTCGACTGATCCCTATATCAGTCGATTGACACCGGGTAAAACCTCAAACACCAAGTTGTTTGAGCATCCAACCGTCGGGTAAAACCTCAAACCATATGTTTGAGCATCCGACACTTAACCTCAGTCACTTCGCCAAGTTCACCTCATTCATGAGGTTTAACCCAAGTATGATGCCCTCATACTTGCTAGACACCCTTAAACTAGACATAAGCCTTCTAGACACCTCTACTAGCCTCGCACCTATTGGATCCCTCCAAGTCATCCATGACTTGTTCATCCATACGCTAGCCTCCAGGTGCTTCCTTCGGCTATTGTCTTGCTCTCGGTGTCTATACTGCCAAGGTACATATGGACTTACGCTCCCAAGACTACCGCTTAGCCTTACACCGCCAAACCACCCCTTGGACTTCCCAAATGCCAAGTACCCATAACTTGGACTTTCACCGCCAAGGCTACACACTTGGACTTAATGGCCAAGGCTACTCACTTGGACTTACGTGGCCAAGGCTACTCACTTGGACTTCCCTTGCCAACTCCATGTTGAATTTCTTAATGCCAAGCCTCATGCTTGGACTTTCACCGCCAAGGCTACACACTTGGACTTATGTGGCCAAGGCTACACACTTGGTCTTCCCTTGTCAACTTCATGTTGAACTTTCAATGCCAAGCCCCATGCTTGGACTTTCACCGCCAAGGCTACACACTTGGACTTACGTAGCCAAGTCTAGACACTTGGTCTTCCCATGACAATCACATGTCATATGTTTTGTCTAACATCAAAATACTACTCGAGTCCGGTCAATCATGACCTGGGCCAATTGCACCAACAACCCCTCGTTTCCTTAGGGTAACCAATAAATAGACACTTATCATCTGATACTGTCCTCTTCACATAAGCAGGACAATCTCATATATTTAAATAAGATAAATCAAATTTTCTACTATTCCATATCTTATATGGACTAGTAGAGATAGCCTTAGTCGGGACTCTATTTAACAAGTAAACAGCGGTCTCGAGTGCTTAACTCCAAAAAGGTTTTAAAAGACTTGCATGTTGCATCATTGACCTAACCATGTCCAACAAGGTTCAGTTTCGACTTTCAGCCACACCATTATGTTGTGGCATTGGAGGTGGAGTCCTTTGGGACAAGATGTCATTGTCCCTTAGATAATCTTGAAACTCTTGGCTTAAGTATTCACCACCTCGATCCATCGAAGTACGTTAATACCTTTGCCAAGTTTTTTCTCTACTTATTTTCTGAAATCTTTAAACCTTTCAAAGACTTCATATTTGTATCTTAAAAGATCCAAATACCCATATCATGAATAATTATCGATAAAGGTAACGAAATAGTTATAACCTCTTATGGCATGAGTTGGCATTGGTCCGCATACATCAATATGTATAAGGCCCAATACCTCAACTACTCGTTCACCTTTTCCACTAAAAGGTAACTTAATCAACTTTCCTTTTATGCATTAAACACATGTGTGTAATGAATCAGATTCATAAGACTCCAAAATGCCAAGCTTATGCAGTTTGGACATGCGTTCATTGCTTATATGGCCAAGACGACAATGTCATAATTGCGAGGTTAACTGATTATCTAACTTAGCACGTTTGTTATTTGATTCGATATTGAATATCTCGTTGGATGTATCTAACGTGTAGATTCCATTATTTAACATTCCAGTAACATAAAGAACACCATTTAATGTAATGTAACAATAATTATTACTAAACGTCAAATGATAACCTTTCTTATTTAAACATAAAATAGAAATAATGTTCTTTATTAATGCAGGAATATAAAAACAATCATCCAACTCTAAAACTAGTCTCGTAGGAAGTTGCAACATATAAGTACCCTTGGCTATAGCAATAACTCTTGCTCCATTGCCAACCCTTAGATTTGTTTCTCCCTTAACTAGTTCTCTTCTGTTCCTAATCCCCTGCATGTCATTACATATATGTGAGCCACACCCGGTATCCAATACCCAAGTGCTAGAAGAAATAGTATGACATTCAACAACAAATATACCTGAAGTAGATTGGGCATCTGATGCCTTTTTCTACTTTATTGACTCCAAATACTGCTTGCATTTTCTCTTCCAATGCTCATCTTTGCCAAAATGATGGTAGGTGCCCTTGGGTGTTAATTCTTTCTTCTTTGCCTTTTTCTTTCCTTTAGCTTTAGTTTTTGACTTCCTATTAGAACCTTTCTTTGAGGAATCAACCAGCATCACCACCTTATGTTCTTTAGCAATAGATGGATCCATTGTTTTAAGCATATTGATCAATTCAGGAATTGTGAACTCAATCTTATTCATCCGATAGTTCATCACAAATTGTGAATAGCTACCAGTCAGATTGTAAAGAATTAAATCAATACTTAATTCATGGTCCATGAAAACCCATAATGATCTCAATCTCTCAATATAGCTATTCATCCTTAGTGCAAACTGCACTGCAGATGAACTCTCTTGCATCTTCGAGTGAAAGAGGAGTTGGGTGACCTCGAACCTTTCAAATCGCACCTGCTTATCGAACAACTCTCGAAGATGGAAGACAATTGTATTAGCATCCATATGCTCATGTTGCTTCTGCAACTCAGGAGACATCGATGCTAGCATAATAAAACTCGCTATCTCAGAGTCAGCAACATGTTTCTAGTAAGCCAACTTTTGGTCACCATATGCATTGTCTGCAAAAGGTTGGGGAAGAATTTTTTCAAGGACATATGCTAGCTTTTCAGCCTTGAAAACAATTCTCAGGTTATGAAACTAGTCCAAGAAGTTTGGCCCAGTAATTTGTTGTTGTCCAAAATAGAACATAAGTTAATGAAGGTTGACATGTTGTTCTAATTAGTACCTAGACATACAAAAAAAAAGGTGTATAAGAGAGATGAATTTATAGTAATGCAAAAAATTTACATTAACAAGAAACTCCCACTATTTTTATCAAATTCAATAGCCCTCACTTTGAATTCGAGAGATGGTAGGCTATCTCATAGTGGGTTGATATCCATTTGACTAAGAATAACCTTGGAGAGAGTCCAACAAGTCATTCATAGTCATAATGCTAGATATCAATAGTACCCATTATATATCAAATATATAACTATCACTTTATGCTATCAACTAATTGAATGTTCACATATACATTAGGTTGTTAACTCATTAACATATATACATCCATTGCATATCGCCTAATTGCACCTCTGTCCACATTGACCTTGGAGAGAGTCCAACAAATCAATGCTTTCAGTTATGGCCGACCCATTAATTATGAGATCAAATTTAAATGATTTGAACCATCCAATTTACAAGCCAGACTTGGAGAGAGTCCAACAACCCAAATTTGAAATTGACCTCTGGTTCTTACCATTTAAAATAAACATAGAATCTCATATGAATAGAACATGCTTGATGTCATGACAGGCTTGGCGAGAGTCCAACAAACCAAACACGAAAAAGAACTCTGGTTCAACCATATTAATGGAAGGTGTTAGCCCTAACATTTGTATGTGGGATTTCAGATTATTATGGGTCTCATCTATAATAATAAATAAACCTAAATATGGAAAAACCAAGGTTACATTAGGAAATAAATTTTTCGATGTGAACGTGAGTCTAACAATTGATGCACATGCCGTTTTAGGAATTAAATACGTGAACCATGCAACCTATTCCCCAACCCATGGCTAATCTATGTTTAGGCTCTAACAATGCGGCCAATACCTTCTGTGTTTCTAGGCACATCCTCGGTATTTCCTTTTTGGTTACAAACATATCATATATGTAAAATCAAGAATACTCTAATTATCATATAAAAAAACATAGCACAAGTATATTAAAACATCAAACATGCTTTAAATATTCTCCTACAACATGCAATCTATGCCAAACAAGCAACCTTGCTCTGATACCAGTTGTTGGAGATTCTGAGAAATGAACAATGGAATAAAGCAAATAAAATAATTTTTATTACATCCCAGACATCCCCTAGGGACTAGGAAAACATGCTTTGGCATAATCACATAAAAACACACAAAAGGAGAAGGAGAAGTTATACCTTGGAGATTCCTTCAAATCTGTCGAAACCAAAAGAAAGACCAATGGGCCCTGCCTCTATCAATATCCATGCCGGGATCACCTAAGACAACTCCTAGAGTAACAAGCCTTTGTCTCTGATTGGTGCTAGCCAACCAGCGGAGACAAGAGAAGAAGAGAGAGAAATATGGCTACTAAGGAAGGAAACTAAGGAAAACTCTCTCCAAAGATTATCAAGGGATCTGTTTATAGATATCTTGATTAGGTCATCTTAGGAGGCTTAAACGAAACCTATCTTACCATAATTATCCCATAATTAAGGTAAGAACAACCCAGAAAATTTCCATAAGAGAAATTAAAAAATAATGAAACCATGACACGACCGTGTGTTTTACACATGGCCTATCGTGCCCAAAAGGCACAGTCGTTCCAGGACACATGACCAGCCATGTGTCCTTCTGGGCACAGCCTAGGTTTTGGATATTTTTTGGCAGATCCTTGCATGGTCCGTGCCTAGTTAGGCATGACCATGTGAAGCTTTGTATGGTCTATTTGAGTTCGTTTAGGTGTGATATGATCATGCTAATTCCGACAAAGCCATAGGAGGTTCCATAACTCTATTTCGCACCCCCTTGGTCTTGTCCAACCAGATATATTCTCTCTCATTGAGAATCTCATTCTCAGACTTGTTTTACATCTCACGATCACCCATAGTGTGTTTGCCCCAATAGGTTCCCGGTTATGTTGGTCATTCATAATTAACCCCTTAATTATGAATAGATCACGAGTGGCACCTAGTAGTACATCATGACCCCTAATTAATCAGAAAGTCTAAATTGACTCCATAACATTTTTGAACCCTTCAATAACTATAATTGTTCGTGCCTTATCCCTTTCACTCATCCTATACCCACTTAGTTCAGGACATGGTCTATGTGTTCGTCCCCACTAGGCTGACTACGTCACACCTAGCTCATGTTAGTTTCCTTGTCCTATGGATTCAAGTTACTCCTTCATGTTTCCAAGAAGACCATCTTCTTAACATGTTTGCTCTGATCAGAGACTTCTGAGTAACAATCCTGACAAGAGGCCTAGGGTATACATCTCCTTTATTAGAAGTGGTGAATCCTCTATGGGCTATTCAAACACCTTCAATCACTTTGGCTCATACCCAATCATCCCGAAGTTAAATCTACTATGTAGATGGCTGCGAAAAAGTCAACGTATAAGGCACCATGATCAAGGTAACTTGAATACCTCAAGTCTAAGGAAGCTCGCACTCGAGCTGCAATGAGATCTTCAACAACATATAGATATGAAGTCTCATAGTAGGTCACTCTAATGAACTAGTTACCATAACTAGCATCAACATGTTCACTCTCAGCATCCCTATGCTTCCATTCAATGAGTACCGAATGCTTGGATAAACCAATGAGCATAATATGTGCTAGTCTCATAGAATTCATGATGTTCAATCTCATCAATTCATCGACTAGGGATAGTTTCAATACTTGCATATTTTCACATGATGAGATACCCACTAACTATGATCCAATCACAATTTCTCTCATGTTATGCATCGTATTACAGACTTCAGTAAATGATTTTAAGATCCAATCAAATACATAGATAATGTATACTCATATAGTGAATTTTATTAATAACTTCTAAGATGATTGCCTTAGGACACCTCTCAATTACATCAATGATAGCACTATTGTTATCACAAGATGGGTCTTTCGGAACAAGTTGGATGATCAAGGTAATATCACTAGAAATAAAGCTAGGTTGGTAGCTTGAGGATTCAATCAAGTTGAAGGACTTGATTATGATGAAACCTATACTCCGGTTGCTAGGTTAGAATCCATAAGAATCCTATTAGAGTATGCCGCTCACATGGGTTTTAAACTCTAGCAAATGGATGTGAAGTCGATATTCTTAAGTGGGTTCATTAAGGAAGAGGTCTATGTAGAGCAACCACCCGGGTTTGAAAATCTAGATTATCCAAACCATGTTTGTAAGCTTTGGAAAGCTTAATATGGTTTAAAACAAGCTCCCCGGACTTTTTATGAGAGACTCTCATCATTCCTCATCTCTAAGGACTTTAGGAGAAGTCAAGTTGACCAAACCTTATTTCTAAAGTCAAAAGAAAAAGATATCTTTGTTGCCCAGGTTTATGTTGATGACATTATTTTTGAGTCAACAAATGATGAATTTCTCCAAGACTTCATTAGAAATATAGAAAATGAATTTGAAATGAGTCTAGTAGAAGAGTTGACATTTTTCTTAGGTTTACAAGTTAAACAAACTAGTGAGGGAACCCACGTTTATCAAACCAAATATGCCAAGGAAATTATTAAGAAATTTGGTTTAGACAATGGTAAGGTAGTATCTACTTCTATGTCTACTAACACTAAGATAGATAATGATCAAGATGGGAAATTGATTGATTCAAAACTTTATAGGAGTATGTTTGGAAACATATTATACCTAACCGCTAGTAGATCTGATATTTTATTTGTGATAGAAATTTGTGCAAGATACCAATCTTGTGCCAAACAGTCTCACTTGATAGCGATAAAAATGACTTTAAGGTATATCAAGAATACTCTTAATGTAGGCTTATGCTATCCTACAACTCAAATCTTTGATTTAATTGGGTACACTGATTCCAATTATGCGAGTTGAAAATTGGATCGGAAGAGCACTAGTGGTAGATGTCAATTTCTTAGATCCTCCCTAGTGAGTTAGAGTAGTAGGAAGCACCCTTGTGTTGGTTTGTCGACAACTGAGGCCGAATATGTGGTCATGGGTGGTTGTGTACCACACTACTATGGATGAGACATACCTTAGAAGATTATGAGCTACATTACTTCAAAATTAAGGTCTTTTGTGATAATGTGAGTACCATCATCTTGTCTAAAAATCTGGTACATTACTCTAGGACAAAGCACATTGAAGTGAAGCATCACTTCATTAGAGATCATGTGACAAGATGAGACATTGAGCTTAATTACATTGAATTCAAGTTTAACCTTGCTGGCATTTTCACTAAGGCTCTTCTTGAAGTGGAATTTACATCATTAAAGAGAGAGCTTGGAATGTGCTTTGTCGAGTAGTGGTATAGGTTTGCATGATCATATAGCAAAATCTAGGACTATACCTCAAAGCATCTAACAAAATACCTAAGATTCTATGATTTTTGTATTAAGCCACTTAGACATCATGTGAGATGTTAGGAAGATGCACTTGGTTCATCATGCTTGTTATAATGCATTACTATGAACCAAAATGACATCTAAAGACATTAATCCTTAATTGGATCAATCATTGGAAAGGTCAGTGTACAATTGATGTGCACATAGCTCTAAGAACATGATTTGAAATGTCAAATAAAATATCTTTTAAACTATGTTTGTTATATTTTGAAAAATAGTTTCCAATTTTAATCAAAAGTGGTACAAAATTTTTTCAATTCCAAAATCTGGAAAAGATATATTTTTCAAATTATTTTTCCTTGATAGAAAATGACTTGACAAATGTGTATACAAATTTTCGTGAATTTTTTACACTTCTTGAATTATTTATGCATTTCTGAAGTTGGACTAAAAATCTAAACTAGGTGTATCAAGCATGACAGTTGACTGATGTAGTAACCAGTCAACTGCTAACACTGATTTTTCACAAATCAGCTTGATTTCCTTGTCTAGAGACACCTCTAAGGTATCCTAACCCTATGGTATGATTAGCACAACAACTAAGGGGGAGTAAGACTAATTAATGCATTGGTTTAGGGAGAGTTTTCTTATGATATCTCTTTAATCCCAAAATCCATATGCACATTGTTTATTATTGGTGCAAAGTTAGGATATATTCTTACTCATGGTTTCATGTTTTGCTCAACATGTTATTCACACTTGTTAAAATATGTCTTGGA
Source organism: Wurfbainia villosa (assembly GCA_025175895.1). Lineage (NCBI taxonomy): Eukaryota > Viridiplantae > Streptophyta > Magnoliopsida > Zingiberales > Zingiberaceae > Wurfbainia > Wurfbainia villosa. The sequence continues at coordinate 35,797,658 of CM045995.1, forward strand.
TTAAGGGGGAGCTTTAAGTTTATTTTATACCTTAGTTCAAGACATATACAATTTATTCATTAATTTCCTTATTATCTATATGCCTCTCTCTTTTTGATGTGTCTCAAAGGGAGAGAAGGAAAATTTTTAAGTTAGATTCACATTGTGCATTATTGCATATTTTTAAGACCTAACTTAAATGATTGCCAAACATAAAAAAAAGGGAGAGATTGTTGGTGCAAGAATGCCCTAATCATTAATGTATTTTGATGTTTTGATAATCATTTGAAGTTAGACAATAATTGTGATCTAACCATGAAGCTGCTCATATGGATTATGAGATGTGACAGATGAATGTCAAGACAGCTTTCCTTAATGGAAGTCTTGAGGAAAACATCTATATGGAGCAACCAAAGGGATTCATTGCAAAGGGCAAAGAGCATCTTGTGTGCAAGCTTAATCGGTCCATTTATGGATTGAAGCAAGCTTCGAGATCTTGGAACATCTGCTTTGATGAGGTAATCTAGTCTTATGGATTTATTCAAAGTCCGGATGGGTATTGTGTATACAAGAGATGTGACGAAAATGTTGTGGCATTTCTTGTACTATACGTAGATGACATTTTGTTAATTGACAACAATGTCAAAGTGTTATCAGATGTAAGGGTATGGTTGTCCAAACAGTTTGATATGAAGGACTTGAGAGAAGTGGGACGCATCCTTGGGATCAAGGTTATAAGGGATCAGAGGAAAAGGATGTTGTGCTTATCTCAAGCTTCATACATAGACACCATTTAGGCTCGTTTTAGTATGCAAAACTCCAAGAAAGGTTTTCTACTTTTTAGGCATGGAGTTCCTTTATCTAAAGAGATGTGTTCTAGAACATCAAAGGAGATGAGGAGATGAAGAGATGAGGAGATGAAGGTGGTTCCATATGCTTCGGCGGTAGGAAGCCTCATGTATGCTATGCTATGTACGAGGTTGGATATCTGCTTTGCCATAGGCATGGTTAGTAGATATTAGAGTAATCCAGGACAGGGACATTGGACTGCGGTAAAGCATATATTGAAGTACCTAAGAAAGACTAGGGATTATATGCTAGTATACTAGGCAGATCAATTACTCCCTATGGGTTACACAGATTTCGACTTCTAATCAGATAGGGATAACAGTAAGTCTACCTCGTATTTTGTGTTTACTTTGGGAGGTGGAGCCATTGTATGGAGGAGTGTCAAGCAGAAATGCATGGCAGACTCTACCATGGAAGCTGAGTATGTGGCAACCTCTGAGGCAGCAAAGAAGTTGTATAGCTCAGGAACTTCTTGATGGACTTGGATATGATTTCTGGTTTGCCCAGAACTATCACAATTTATTGTGATATCAGTGGTGCAGTTGCAAACTAGAAGGAACCACGAGCCCATAAGGCAAGTAAACACATAGAGCGCAAGTACCACCTGATATGAGAGATCGTAAAGAGGGTAGAAGTTGTTGTCGCCAAGATTGCATCAGAGGATAACTTGGTAGATCCCTTCACTAAGGCCCTTCCAGCGAGAGCTTTTGATATGCATGTGGAGGGAATAGGAATCAGATGTATGGCAGTATGAGGACAGCATAGTCTTTTAGTATAAGTGGGAGATTGTTAGGATATACACTGAAAAGTCTATCTTTTGTATGAACATATTTATTTTTGAAATAAGAATCACATGATCATTGTTTGTATATTTATGGTTATGCATATTGTCTGATATATTACATTGTAGATAACATGGTGTGTGGTGTCACACGGAAGATTATGTTATCAGTTCCTTGTAGAGTATAAATAGAGGCTCACAACCGAGATGGTTTTGGACAAACCATTAGTATGATTGTAGTGTAATTTAGTATTGGTTTGTCTTGACCATAGAATTACACTAGTACACTTTATGTGTATTGAGCAGGACCGACTTAGAGGTGATTCAATTTATTGCTGACTACATAATTGAATTGGACCTCGGATATTATGGTGTACATGCTCTTAATCCCGATATAATAACGGGCACATGTACTTAGTATTTATTTCTTTAATTTACCAATGGACGAGATTTATAGATTAAATCATAGGCTCGGTAAGTTGGAAAATGATATTATTTACATGGTGTGTCGTTGATTATAGGAGGAAACCGTGTCCTATGTATTAGGATAATGATGTCCCCTTGAGGTGCTCATAAGGATCATCATGTAAACCCTGGAGGTGGACTTGGTCTGTCATGATGATGAGGTTGAGTGGTACTACTCATGGAGTTAGATGTTGATTAATTAATTGTCAGTAAATTAATTAATTAACAGACATTTGATATCTTAAACACGGAGAGACATTTGTACAATTAATATATGGATCCCATATTTATTTATGAAGGTTGGTGAGGTAGATCAATGATAATCCTCTAGTAGAATGGATTATCATTAATGGATCAAATTTTATGTGGGTTAGATCCATTGGGTGGCCAAGATCCAACTCCTCCTCATGATCCCTATTATAGCCTATTAAAACCCTCATGAAACCTAGATCCAACGGACACGATTAAAAGGAGGTTTGGGCAAAATCTATAAATAGGAGGCAAAGGCTTGGGCGGCATAATAGATTTGGGAATTCTAGGGTTTGCTCCTTGGCTTGGGCGGCAACTAATCCTTTTAGAGATTAGGGTTTGCTTCAAGAGTTGGGCGGCTAAGGTTTGGAGAGGTCTTGGGCGGCAACAAGTGGAAGGTTTTCCTATCTTCCTAAGGTGTAGCAGCACCCCTCTTCTCCTTTCTATTCTTGGTCGGTGCCCATATCTCTTCTTCTTCTCCTTGGCCGGTGGCAACAAGTGTTAGGGTTTCTTCCCTTGGAGCTCTTGGTTGGCACCCACACCATCTCCTTCTTCCTCTCCTTGGCCGGCGGTAACAACCAAGTTGGTGACTTGGTGGTCGGCTCTAGATAGGAGAAGAATTGTTTGGTTTTCTTCCCTTTGTTTGGAGCGAGCAAAGAAGGGAAGAACGGGATCTAGGAAGTTTCAACTCTTGGAGGATCATTGCCCACACAACGTTCAAGAGGAGGATAGGACATACAATAGAAGATCACGAGGTATAATCTTATTTATTTTGATTTAGTTCTTTTGTATAATGCATGTGGCTAATTTACTTGGACCCTGAAGATAAACACAAAAACTGGTGATCCGTACATCATCTATTTTGCAGCTAATTGAGGAAAAGAGTTAGGTTGCTTGAACAACAAGTTTATTCAAGAGACCACTTGAATCAAATATCACGATGATGGATCGGTTGCTTGGGTAATCCGTCTTCGTCAAGTATTATTTTTTTTAATCGGGGACATAGATAGGATCGCCATGCACGAGCGACCGAAGTGGAAAGTGTTGGGGATTTGTCGCCGCTAGAGGGGGGTGAATAGCGTTGAATTCGTACGTAGATGGAAATCGTTCGCGTGCTTGTCTACAATTTCGTTAGTACGCAGCGGAATAACAAGAATAATAATGATAACGAAACATACAACATGCAAACACAAAGATATAACATGGTTTGGAACCGAATGATTCCTACTCCACGGATCGAGCTCTAAAGAGCCCTAGTGATGCACACACACTCACTAATCACAAATACTCCTTCTCGACACAAGTCGGAGGTGGAGAAACCTCTTACAATAGATTACAACAATAATCTAAAAGCAACAAGTAAATACAATGAAGAATAATGCAATACAAGTAAAAAAAACACTTTACAAATGCTTTGGATTGCTTGCTTTTGGTTGCTTGAAGAGTGGCCTTGGAGACTCTGATTTGCAGCAACAAATCGCCCCAAAGATGCTCAAAAAACCATTGCCAAAAATCCTCCCGTCGAGCTCCTTTTATCCTTCCGGGCGACCTGGATTTCCGCCTATCAGTCGACTGTCATAAGTCACCAGTCGACTGATGCCACTGTTGTCGTGAGACAACGGCTCGATCCACGTTGGAAAAACTCCAACGGATCTCTCGAGCCGATCGCTACCGCCAGAGTCGTAATCGCCTACGGCCACGGAGCATTCTCGCTCGCAATAACTATCATTCGATCGTCGACCCTTGGCGATCGTCAGAGACATCGGCCGATCGCTAATCGAGGCCGATCGCCAGAGCGTCAGCTCTTAAACGGCAGTCGAACTCAAGTTGACTCACGGCAGTCGAACCGGCCATAATGCCAATCGACTGCCAACCTCAAAGATGAGGTTTTAACCCAAATATGGTGCCCCCATACTTGCTAGACCACCCTTAGCCTAGACCTAAGCCTTCTAGCCACCTCCATCAACCTCACGCCTCTCGGATCCCTCCAAGTCATCCATGACTTGTTCATCCATCGCGCTAGCCTCCAGGTGCTTCCCTCGGCTATGTCATGCTAACGGTGTCTACACCGCCAAGGCACATTGGACTTACGCCGCCAAGACTCCGCTTGGACTTTACGCTGCCAATATCAATCCCCTTGGACTTCCCAAATGCCAAGACTCAAGCTTGGACTTTCCCTTGCCAACCCATGTTGGACTTTCCATGCCAAGACCCATGCTTGGATTTCCATTTGCCAAGACCCATGCTTGGACTTCTCATTTGCCAAGACCCATGCTTGGACTTCTCATTTGCCAAGACCCATGCTTGGACTTTTCATGCCAAGTACTCAAGACTTGGACTTTACCAAATTCCAAGTGTCCCACTTGGACTTTCCATACCAAGTACCCATGACTTGGACTTTACCTTGCCAAGACCCATGCTTGGACTTTCCTATAATCACATGGTCAACCCCAGTCAACCATCAAGGTCTTCCTCGAGTCAAACTCGAGTCCGGTCAAACATGACCCGGGTCGATTGCTCCAACAATCTCCCCAACATATTAACCGACATTAATGTCAAACATCAATGTCAAACCACTTTGTCAAATCCCTTTGTCAAACATCAAAATATCACTCGAGTCAAACTCGAGTCTGGTCAATCGTGACCTGGGCCGATTGCACCAACAATCTCCCCCTTTTTGATGTTTGACAAAAACCAAACAAATCATTTGAGTTAGACCACTAACTCAAATCCCTTACCAATTATCACAAATTGGTAAACACTCCCCAAATATTCTCCCCCTTTTTGACTAACATCAAAAAGGTTTTCTCTCCAAGGAGGTCAATGTCTCATATCCCAATGAGATCTTACAATCTCCCCCTTGAACCAAAAATAAATACCTAGGATACCTACCATCTTCCTAGTGATAATTCACATATCACTCAAGAGAGACAATCCTATACTCTCTCCCAATTTCTAAATTGGGTATCAAAAACCCATCAATTTTTCCAATTGATGATACTCTCCCAATAACTTCTCCTCTTCAAGGAGAAAAACACATCCATCATCCTAAGATGGATACCTCCCCCTAAAGACTTGCTCCCCCTTGACCATTGCACCAACAATGTCCTTGGGAAGCCCCTAAGCCAATAGGAACTCTAAACCATCAAAATTAAGGTTCTAAGTTCAACATAGACCTTTCACTCACCCTAAATTTGATACTTTGACCTAACACAACTCCTAATCCATATCCAATGGATTTTCACCCTTTATAATGCTTCCCAAAGCATATCCTAGGGTTAGAAGTGGTTAGGGACCTTTACCATGGCTAAAAATGGGCTAAACAAACCTTGTTAACCCAAAATCAGACCTGGCAGTCGACTCCTGACAAGAATCGATCGATCGACAACATCATGAGATCATTGTCACAGGCGCCGATCGATAATCAAAATCTCGATTTTCAACTATCAAAAATGAATTTTGAAAATTCATAAATAATTATACGTAATTCGAAAAATCATGAAAATTCATACGTATAATACTTATGACACACACAATGGGTGAAAAATATTTGAAAATTATTTTACCTATAAAATAGTGAGTTTGATACAAAACTCAAAACCATTGAAATTTTCAATGTTTTGGCCCTATTTTGTATCAACTCTATCAATGGTGATTGCTATCAAAAGATAGACTTCACCAAGGTTTTTCAAAATGATTTTAAAATGTTTTCCAAACCTTATTTTGGATCATATTCCTTGGGCTCTATGTACATGACTTGTACACATGCTCTCCCAATGATCCACAAATGAAACAAGATGAGTTTTAGTTCATCTAGATGCAAAAACTATGCACCTTGAACTCAACTCATATCCTAGCATCTCACATGTATCTAAGGTGTATAAATACGCATACATGTCAATTGGATGTGAGATGTGGGTTTTGGTTCATTTAAAACTAGGGTTTTATGCATTTTTCTAGGCAACCCTACTTGATTCCCTTATAAATGGGACTCCAAGTCATGTCATAGTCCTTAAATCAATTTCAATTGAGATTTTCTTAAAAGCATGAATGATTATGGCATTAATGATGACATAAATAAACATACGCTCATAACCATGATGTCATGACATAATATGAAATCTAAAACACATGACATTTAAATCCTTAAACCTAAACATAATCATGACATATAAAATGATTAGAAATACACATGATGTCATGACATGGCATATGGAAAACAAGGCATGGCATATAAAATATATAGGTATAGTAATACCCAAATTTTAATATTAATTTCCATTTGATATAATTAGATATATTTTGTCATATTAACCTTAATCTCCCTAGTGTGCCAAAAACCCAAAATGGCACACTAACCTCTAAACCTAAATTGTGTCAATTTAATTGATTTTTCTTAAATTCAAAAGTGCATTGACACATCCTAAAATCTTTTAGGATATTAATTCAAATCTATTTCCAAGGTAACCATCACCTTGAAACCATCCTAAAGTGCCACCTTTACCATGATTGAGTTAACTACCCATCCAATCAAGGTTGGCACACCCTAAACCCATCTAGCGTGAATCAATCACGCTCTTAGGAACCCAAAACCGATTTGAGCTCCTAGGGTTGATTAGGTATTCCTTAGGGATAACCTCCCTAGATACCTTCCTAATGACCCTCCTAGGCTTGTTAGCCTTGGTCATTTGGGTCATACCTAGGTTGACTCTAGGGGTAACTCCCCTTGCAACCTTCTTAGTGGCCACCCTAGGTTTCCTTGAAACCCTAGCCACTAGGCACACCCTTTGGTCAATTCAAGGGATGACTTCCCTATTGACCTTGGTCTTCCTAGACCTAGTTTGTGTTCCATAGTCAAATGGAACACTATGATAAGCCACTTTAGGCTTAGGTTTGTGACCCAAACCTTGCTTGCCCTTGGTTGACTTTTGACTCTTAGGTCCTAGGTGTTGACTTTGACTTTTGGACCCTTGATTTTGACCACTAGACCCTTTAAATTGATTTTGTATCTTATTTAGGGTCTTTTCAAGTTTTTCAAGCCTTGACCTCAAGACTTGATTTTCCTTTTCTAATTGCCCAATTTTAGAATTTTGATTTAAATCTTGGGCATTGGACTTCCTAGGCATATGCCTAGTCCATTTAGGGTTTAGACATAGGTGCTCTTGCACCTTTCTAATTGTCTCCCTAGGCAAAAATTTTCTAGAGTTATTTGACCTAGGTTTGTCCTTAGATAAGTTGTTTTTAGGGACATTAGTCCCAAATTTCTCCCTATTATCTAAGTGAATATTTTTAGCTCCTAAACAAAAGTATTTATTTTTATTAGCATGCTTTTCATGGCAAATTGCTAGGGAATTGAAATTTCTAGCATGCTTTTGTCTATTAACTAAAGAAAGAGCATTATTAACTTGATATACCTTAGGGTTAGCCTTAGTAGCTCCCCCTACTTGTGATGCTCCCCTTTGCCCCTTCTTCTCCCCCTTCGGGCATTGACTCCAGTAATGACCCGGTAGTCGGCATTTGAAGCAAATCACTTGCTCCTTGCTCTTTTTCATTGAGGCATCGGTCTCCTTGACTTTTGGCACGGGTGGAGTCTTCTTAACCCGTTTAGGACACTTACTCTTGTAGTGTCCTTTCTCCCTACACTCAAAGCATATAATATTCATTTTATTATTAATTGACATGCTTGAGTTACCTAGGGTGGTTGTGGTGGTCGGAGTGGATTCTTGAGCTTGCTCTTCCTCTCTAGCGGATGTAGATGGTTCTTTTTGTTGCTCCGGTATCGAGGATGCCCTAATCTCCTCCCCTTCTATCCTAGAGGTGGAGGTCTCCTCTTCTTCCATCACTTCTACCTCTTCCGATCCGGATGTTGATTCCCTATCAACCTCCGAATCCTCTAGCTCTTTGGATGTTTCTTCTTGAGCTTGAGAGGGTGATGGTCCTTCTTCTTGGACGGGTGATAGACTTTCATGGAGCTTGGCCAAATCACTTCATAGCTCCTTGGCATCCATCTAGTCACCTAGGCTACACAAGAGATCATTAGGAATTAAATCAAAAATGAATTTGATTACCTTCTTGTTTTTATCGAATTGTTGGAGTTGCTCCTCACTCCATCTCTTCTTCTTGAGAAACCCTCCCTTTGGTCCCTTAGGATATTCAAATCCTTCCATCAAGATAGACCATTCTTCGAAGTCCCTCATCATTAGGAAGTCTTTAATTCTTGACTTCCATTTCTTAAACCCTTCTTGTCCATAGAAGGAGTAAGGGATCGGTGTGTTAATGTTCCATCCCAATTGTTCTTCCATCTTCACCCTCTAGCTTCTTTGTCCTAGCTCTCGGCGGTTAGTCCGTAGAAGAGCCCCGGGCTCTGATACCACTTGTTGGGGATTTGTCGCCGCTAGAGGGGGGGTGAATAGCGTTGAATTCATATGTAGATGGAAATCGTTCGCGTGCTTGTCTACAATTTCGTTAGTACGCAGCGGAATAACAAGAATAATAATGATAACGAAACATACAACACGTAAACACAAAGATATAACGTGGTTCGGAACCGAATAGTTCCTACTCCACGGATCGAGCTCTAAAGAGCCCTAGTGATGCACACGCACTCACTAATCAAAAATACTCCTTCTCGACACAAGTCGAAGGTGGAGAAACCTCTTACAATAGATTACAACAATAATCTAAAAGCAACAAGAAAATACAATGAAGAATAATGCAATACAAGTAAAAAAAACACTTTACAAATGCTTTGGATTGCTTGCTTTTGGTTGCTTGAAGAGTGGCCTTGGAGACTCTGATTTGCAGCAACAAATCGCCCCAAAGATGCTCAAAAAACCATTGCCAAAAATCCTCCCGTCGAGCTCCTTTTATCCTTCCGCGCGACCTGGATTTCCGCCTATCAGTCGACTGCCATAAGTCAGCAGTCGACTGATGCCACTATTGTCGTGAGACAACGGCTCGATCCAAGCTGGAAAAACTCCAACGGATCTCTTGACAGTCGACTGCCAACATTGGTAGTCGATCGTACGCTGTCGCGCCGATCGGCTACGCGAGCATTCGCTCATGGTGAACTATCGATCGGCATGACCCGACCAGCGATCTGCCCGATCAGAGACATGCCGATCGGCCTAATCGGCGCCAAGATTCCATCTCTTAAACGGCAGTCGAACTCAAGTTGACTCATGGCAGTCGAACCGGCCATAATGTCAGTCGACTGCCAACCTCAAAGATGAGGTTTTAACCCAAATATGGTGCCCCCATACTTGCTAGACCACTCTTAGCCTAGACCTAAGCCTTCTAGCCACCTCCATTAGCCTCACGCCTCTCGGATCCCTCCAAGTCATCCATGACTTGTTCATCCATCGCGCTAGCCTCCAGGTGCTTCCCTCGGCTATGTCATGCTAATGGTATCTACACCGCTAAGGCACATTGGACTTACGTCGCCAAGACTCCGCTTGGACTTTACGCTGCCAATATCAATCCCCTTAGACTTCCCAAATGCCAAGACTCAAGCTTGGACTTTCCCTTGCCAACCCATGTTGGACTTTCCATGCCAAGACCCATGCTTGGACTTTCCATTTGCCAAGACCCATGCTTGGACTTCTCATTTGCCAAGACCCATGCTTGGACTTTTCATGCCAAGTACTCAAGACTTGGACTTTACCAAATGCCAAGTGTCCCACTTGGACTTTCCATGCCAAGTACCCATGACTTGGACTTTACCTTGCCAAGACCCATGCTTGGACTTTCCTATAATCACATGGTCCACCCTAGTCAACCATCAAGGTCTTCCTCGAGTCAAACTCGAGTCCGGTCAAACATGACCCGGGTCGATTGCTCCAACAATCTCCCCAACATATTAACCGACATTAATGTCAAACATCAATGCTAAACCACTTTGTCAAATCCCTTTGTCAAACATCAAAACATCACTCGAGTCAAACTCGAGTCTGGTCAATCGTGACCTGGGCCGATTGCACCAACAGAAAGCAATCAACCCACAGAAACCTCGGTGGTCGAGTGACCGGAAGCTAAGAGGTAGGTCAGAAGGACAAAACGTAAGCAAGGTAAGAACCTTGTGTGGAGAGGACCGATCGCGTTCTCAGTACGTGGACATCTGTAGGCGACGATCTGACTAAGACTTCCAGAGGAAGGTCGAAGTAGAGATCGGACAGTCCGGGACTATCACATGACTTATAATTGTTTATTTTTTGTGCTGACTTTGTGCTACAGGTAGTTATTCAAAGTGACAGTCGACTTGAGGAAATACCAATCAATTGGATCATTATCAGTCGGCTGTTGGAAGCATTAGTCAACTGCTAATGAATCTGGACACTTTGAATAAAGTCAAGATAAGAGCCACAAAATGAGGAGTGGATGATCATGTTTGACTTAGATCAAAAGCTCAATGAGATGGGTTTTGAAAGGCTATAAAAGGAGAGGTAAAGCACCCTTCTTTCACAAATTGAAAGGCTCAAAAAGTGCTCCAACGATCCAAATCTTCTTTCACCATGCAACAATGTCGTAACTCTGACTCAAGTTGTCGTAATCAAATCTTCAAATTCGATAGTGTTATTTAGTTGTTATTTATTTACTTACTACTGTTGGGTTTCCCCAATACCGATGTGGGTGTGTGCTCGAACACATTTTGTAAACATGTAAACAGTGGAAGCAAAAACAAGTAATAAACTAATTTATTATAATACACACACCACACACATGCAGGATTCAACAAGTGTAGACATAATCACCATTTCAAATTTTACAATAAAGGAAACTTATAATAGGTATACCTGACGGATTATATGAAGTGGAAATGACATCAACCTTAGCGACCCTCGTAAGTTTCACCTCTATCCGTATCCACGCCGAGTATCATTGGGATAGCTTCAACAAGCTATGAGCCCCATCTTCACATGAGATACTAGTCTTGTATCGAAGACGTAGTGATCCGAGAGACGATCACAATTCGAATCCAATTCGAATCCAAAATGAGTTTCGTAAACTTGCTTCTCGAAAGAGGTTTTCATCAAATAACTGACGAAACTTCGATCCTCCAAAAAAGAGGATTGTCAGAGATCCAGTCCTCGTCAAGGAGTTCGCTGCCAGAGTTCCAAATGTCGGTTAAACGATGCTCTCATTGCAAAGGACACAAGCTGTCCAAGAGGGCAGCTTGGTGGAGGAGATAGCCGACCAAGGAAGTGGTCTACTGCTCCATGGTCACCGACGACCAAGGGAGGTTGGCGGTCGGCTAAGGATGGCCGGAGGGCTGTCGGCAGCTGGTGGTTGGCCGACGGCAAGGAGGGGGTGGCAGCACCAAAGGGTTGGGCACCACCAAGGGTTGGGCGGTAACAAAGGTTGGGTGGCAAGGAGCAAGGAGAGGAAAGAAACGGATAGGGTTTCAAAATCCTAAGTCGATCGAACCACGGGTTATCTCTCAACCCCGTTATTTATAGAGAACGTATGTCTTATCCATTAAGAGACTTTTTCTCAAGACCTTTTCTCTAAAACCTTTTCTCAAAAACCTTTTCTCAAAGGGTTATTGGTTCACAACCAAAACTCGTTAATCCGCTCCATTAACTTAAGTTAAAATAAACCAAACTGTATTAGTCTATTTTAAGTTAAAACGAACCAAATCAATTTTGGTTCATTTGTTTAAAATAAACCAAACCACTTTGGTTTATTTCCACCATTAGATTAGAGCCAAACCAATTTGGTTCATCCATCATGTCTTCATAAGACTCGGCTCATCCATGCTTCCGATGCTACTAAAACAATTTAATACTCACTCTTTGTTTGGTCCAACCAAACCAAGTCTCTCTCGATATGAAAATCTCATTCTCAAACTCATTTTAAATCGTTCGGATAACACTCGTAGTGCATGTGATCAAATAGGTTTCCAATTTATGTTGGTCGTCTATAATTAACCATTAATTATAGAATGATCATGAGTGGCACCTAGGAGGACATCATGATCCCCAATTAATCGGACAATAAATGGTTAACCCTAGAACAACTTCTGAAACCTTTCAACAGCTACAGTGAGTCGTGCCCCGTTCCCTTCACATATTTTATACCCACTTGGTTCAGAACATGGTCCATTGTGTCAGTCCCCACTAGGCTAACCATGTCACTCCTAGCCCAAGTATTACTTCCTCGTCCTTCGGATTCTAGTTACTGCACATGTATCCAAGAGTACCATACTCTAAACATGTAATGCTTTGGCCAAAGACTTTAGTAACAATCCAATGAGAGGTCATAGGATATACATCTCCTTGCAAGGAGTGGTGTATGCTCTGTAGGCTATTCAAATACCTTCTGCTACTTCAACTTATACCCAATCATCCCCAGTTCACATCTCCTCAGAGATGTTTGCTTAAGATGTCAAAGAATAAGTCTTCATGACCAAGATGACTGAATACCGCAAGTTGAAGGAACATCACACTTAAGCTACAGTAAGAACTTCATTGACATATTCATATATGCAGAGAACCATATGAAGTCTTACAGCTAGTCTCTCCAATAAATTAGTTACCATAACTAGCATCCATGGTTAACTTCGGACATCCCAATGTCTCCAGTCAGTGAGAAATAGCTTCTTGGATAAACCAAAGAGTATAACTCGTGCTAGTCTCAACAAAATTGATGGTGTCTGAATACATCAATTCATTGACTAGGGATAATTCCAATACATCACAATTACACATATAGAGATACTCACTAATTGTGATCCAATCACAAATTCTCTCATGCTGTGAATCGTATTGTGGACATTCAGTAAATGAGTTTAAGATCCAATCAAATATATGAAAATATGTACACTCAAATAGTATATCTTCATTTATCAAATAAATGGTACAACCATAAGGCGATTGCCTTAGGACATCTCTCATATATGCCAATCGTCACGCTATCCAATACCATAAACTCTACATGATCCTCAAACTTACTTTGAGGTAAGGTCTTAGTTAAAGGATCCACTAAGTTCCTTTCGGTGGGAATCTTCTTGATTTGTATTTCCTTCCTACTTATGAATCTCTCTGATCATATGATAGCGGCGAACCACATGTTTGGATCGTTGATGAGACCACATCAAGTTCAAAGATGAACTTCTTAATCCAAACTGCTTCCTTTGCTACTTCCGAAGTTGTAATGTATTCTGCTTCAGTGGTATAATCCACTACATTATCTTGTTTGGAACCTTTCAACTTATTACGCCTCCATTCATGGTGAATATGTACCCAGACTGAGACCTGAAATCATCCTTGTTTGTCTGGAAGCTGGCATCTGTATACCCCCGTATTACCATATCACCTTCTCCATATATTAGAAACACATCCTTAGTTCTTATCAAGTACTTAAGGATTATCTTAACAGTCGCCCAATGATCCATTCCTGGATTAGACTGGTATCTTCTCGTGACACTCAGAGCATACGATACATCGAGCCTCGTACATAACATAGCATACATGATAGATCCTATTACATATGCATAGGGGATCTTACTCATGCAAATCCTCTCATCTTTTGTGCGCTGACACATAGACTTCGAAAGGTGTATCCCATGCCTGATGAGAAGGAAACCTTTCTTGGATTCTGACATGTTAAACCTCTTTAGCACTCGGTCTATATATGTAGACTGTGAAAGACCAAGCAACCGTTTCGATCTATCTCTATAGATCTTAATCCCGAGGATATAGGTTGCTACTCCCAGGTCTTTTATGGAGAATGTTTTGGATAATCAAATTTTGATCGACTGCAAGACAGATATATTGTTTCCTATAAGCAATATGTCATCGACATAGCCCACTAGGAACATGACTGCACTCTCACTAATCTTCTTGTACATGTGTAATTGTGATGTATTGGAATTATCCCTAGTCGATGAATTGATGGATTCGGACGCCATCAATTCTGTTGAGACTAGAACGAGGTGTACTCTTTGGTTTATCCAAGCAGTTGTTTCTCACTGGCTAGAGACATTGGGATGTCCGGAGTTGATCGTGGATGCTAGTTATGGTAACTAGTTCATTTTAGTGACTAGCTGTAAGACTTCATATGGTTATCTGCATATATGGATATGTCAATGAAGTTCTTACAACAACTTAAGTGCGATGCTCCTTCGACTTATGGTATTCAAGTCATCTTGGTCATGAAGACTTATGCTTTGACATCTTAAGCAAGCATCTCCGAGGAGATGTGGACCCGGGATGATTGGGTATAAGTCGAAGTGGCCGAAGGTGTTTGAATAGCCTACAGAGGATTCATCGCTCCTTGCGAGGAGATGTATACCTTATGGCCTCTCGTCGGATTGTTACTAAAGTCTTTGACTAAAGCATTACATGTTTAGAGTATGGTACTCTTGGATACATGTGCAGTAACTAGAATCCAAAGGATGAGGAAGTAATACTTGGGCTAGGTGTGACTTAGTCAACCTAGTGGGGACTGACATAATAGACCATGTGCTGAACCAAGTGAGTAAAAGATGAGTGAAAGGAATGGGTCACGATTCATTGTAGCTACTGAAGGGTTTCAGAAAAGGTTATGGGATCAACCATTGATTTTCTGATTAATTGAGGATCATGATGTACTACTAGGTGCCACTCATGATCATTCTATAATTAATGGTTAATTATAGATGGACAACATAAATCGGGAACCTATTTGGTCACACGCACAACGAATGTAATTCGAAGGATTTAAAATGAGTTTGAGAATATGATTCTCAGATCGAGAGAGACTAGGTTTGATTGGACCAAACAAAGAGCGAGTATGAAATGGTTTCAGAAGCATGGATGGGTCGTGTCTTTTGAAGAAATGATGGATGAACCAAATTGGTTTGGTTCTAATCCAATGGAGGAAAATAAACCAAAGTTGTTTAGTTTGTTTTAAACGAATGAACCAAAGTTGGTTCGGTTCGTTTTAACATAAAATAGACCAATGCGGTTTGGTTTATTTTAACTTAAGTTATTGGAGTGGGTGAACGAGTTTTAGTTATGAACCAATAACCGTTAGGAGAACGTGTTCTCTATAAAAACACGACTTAAGGGTTTTGTGGATGATGGATACAACTTTGCGTTGGAAAACCCTAGGCTCCTTTCCTTCTCCTCCTCTTCTCCTTGCTGTCGCCCAAGGTGTTGCCGCCGACCACCTTTGTGCCGCCACTGCCCAAAGGAGTTGTTGCCTCTCCTCGCCGCCGACCATCCACCAGCCGCCGGTGTCCCTTGGGCCACCCTCAGTCGCCAGCCAACCTCCCATGGCCACCGGCGACCAAGGAGTAAGTGGCCAAGCCTTTGGCCGGCCCCTTCTTCCTCCACAACAAGCTGTCCAGTTTTGGAAAGCTTGATCTCCTTCGTGTGGAGAGGTCATTTGGTCGGTGTTTTGTGCTCCGACAGTGGTCTGCTTGCCAGGGATTGGATCTCCAGCAATCCTCATAGGTGGAGGGTTAAGTTTTCGTCAAACGGTTGACGAAAACTCCTTCCGACAAGCGAGTTTGTGAAACTCATTTTTGGGATCCGAATTTATTTTGGATTGTGATCGTCTCTCGGATCACATCATCTTCCACTCGAGGTTAGTGACTTTTGTGAAGACGAGGCTCGTGGCTTTGTGAAGCTATCTCGGCAATACTCGGTGTGGATATGGGTAGAGGCGATTCGAGCGAGGGTCGCTACCGTTGATGTCATTCCCGCTACACGTGATTCGTCAGGTATACCTAGTATAATAAGTTTCCTTTTATTGCAAAATTTTAAATAGAGATTATGTCTACACATGTTGTATCCTGCATGAGTGTGATGTGTGTATTGTAATAAATTAGATTTATTGCTTTTATTGCTTCCTCTATGTGCATGTTTACGAATCATGTTCGAACACACACTCGCCGTGGTGCCGAGGAAACCCAACAAATGATGGAAGTGCTACGCTGGGCGCAGATGAAGTAGAGGGGGTGAAGGTGCGAGGGAATGAGGAGGAGAGATTGACATTGAAGCAAGGCTGGTGGATATAGAAGAAGATGAAATGAGGGGCAGGGGGCATAGCAGCAGTTGGTTGATCCCCACTCCGCCTAGATCCCTGACGGTATTTTGCCATCAGTTGTTGAAAAAGAAAATGCATCTTGGCTTTCAAGGAAGAAGGAGAATACGGAAGCTGTTTGCAGGGCACAGGGAAGTTGGTGTTGGTGGAGAAAGGAGGAAGAGGGTCGAGAACTGGAAGGGAGGCAGAGGTGAAGAAGAGGGAAGGTGAAGAGTCTTATATGGAGTGCAGGGCATGTTTATGGTGCTAATTGAGCTTCAGAGCAGAGATGTGGGCCCTTAAGAGATGTTGAATTACAATCTGTCTTCTTTACGGCCCGTTATCAGGCGGAGGCAACATCCCCGTGTAGTGGTGGAACGGAGGAGTAGGATTTAAGGTAAAAAAACCTGTGAAGAGCGACGGAGTAAAATATTTATTCCGACCTGATTGAGCAACGCCCTAGATCGGGTCATCACATTTTATACGGCTCGGTGTCAAATGGAGCCATCATCCACATGTAGTGGTGGAACGGAGGAGTAGGGTTTAAGGTAGAAACACCTGTGAAGAGCAGCGGAGTAAAATATTTATTCCGACCTGATTGGATAACGCCCTAGATCGGGTCGTCACATTTTATACGGCTCGGTGTAAACCGAAGCCATCATCCCCGTGTAGTGGCGGAACGGGGGAGTAGGGTTTAAGTTAAAAACACCTGTGAAGAGAGACGGAGTAAAATATTTATTCTGACCCGATTGGGCAATGCCCTAGATCGGGTCATCACATCTTATACAGCTCGGTGTCAACCAAAGCCAGCATCCCCGTGTGGTGGCAGAACGAAGGAGTAGGGTTTAAGGTAAAAACACCTGTGAAGAGCGGCGGAGTAAAATATTTATTCCGACCTGATTGGGCAACGCCCTAGATCGGGTCATCACATTTATACGACTCGGTGTCAACCGAAGCCATCATCCCTGTGTGGTAGCGGAACGAAGGAGTAAGGTTTAAGGTAAAAATACCTATGAAGAGAAGCGGAGTAAAATATTTATTCCGACCTGATTGGGCAACACCCTAGATCGGATCGTCACATTTTATACGGCTCGGTGTCAATCGAAACCATTATCCCTATGTGGTGGTGGAACAGAAAAGTAGGGTTTAAGGTAAAAACACCTGCGAAGAGCATCGGAGTAAAATATTTATTCCGACCTGATTGGGCAACACTCTAGATCGGGTCGTCACATTTTATACGATTTGGTGTTAATCGAAGCCATCATCCCCATGTGGTGGAGAAATGGAGGAGTAGGGTTTAAGGTAGAAACACCTGTGATGAGCGGCGGAGTAAAATATTTATTCCGACCTGATTGGGTAATGCCCTAGATCGGGTCGTCACATTTTGGAGTAGGGTTTAAGGTAAAAACACCTGTGAAGAGCAACGGAGTAAAATATTTATTCTGACCTGATTGGGAAACACCCTAGATCGTGTCGTCACATTTTATACAACTCGGTATCAATCGAAGCCAGCATCCCCGTGTGGTGGCAGAACGGAGGAGTTGGGTTTAAATGCACTATGAAATGCAACGGTGGAGTAAAAAATTATTCCGGCTTGTCTAAGTGAATCCCTAAGTCAGGTCATCACTATTCTTTTTGCTTGTCTTCAGGGCAAGCAGTCATCCCCGTATAGTGGTGGAACAGAGGAGTTGAGTTCAATGTAGATGCACGGAAGAAAATACAACGGTGGAGTAAAAAATTTTGCGACCCAATTAGGCGAAGCCCTGAGTCAGGTCGTCACTATTCTTTTTGCTTGTGTTCAGGGCAAGCAGTTATCCCCGTATGGTGATGGAATGAAGGAGTTGGGTTCAAAGGAGATGCACGAAAGAAAATACAACGACAGAATAAAAAATTTTCTGACCCGACCAAGCGAAACCCTGAGTCAGGTCATCACTATTCTTTTTGCTTGTATTCAGGGCAAGAAGTCATCCCCATATGGTGGTGGAACGGAGGAGTTGGGTTTAAGATAGATGCACAGAAGAAAATACAACGGCGGAGTAAAAAAATTTCCGAACCAACCCGGCGAAGCCCTGAGTCAGGTCATCACTACTCTTTTTGCTTGTCTTCAAGGCAAGCAGTCATCCCCGTGTGGTGGTGGATCAGAGGAGCTGAGTCTTCACTCAACTATATATTATTTTTATCCCCATGTGGTGGTGGATCGGAAGAGTTGAGTTTTAACTCAACTATATATCATTTTTATCCCCGTGTGGTAGTGGATCAGAAGAGTTGAGTTTTCACTCAGCTATATATTATTTTTTATCCCCGTGTGGTGATGGATCGGAAGAGTTGAGTCTTCACTCACCTATATATTATTTTTATCCCCGTGTGGTGGTGGATCGGAAGAGTTGAGTTTTCACTCAGCTATATATTATTTTTTATCCCCGTGTGGTGGTGGATCGGAAGAGTTGAAGTGTGGTGGTGGATCGGAAGAGTTGAGTCTTCACTCTACTATATATTATTTTTATCCCCGTGTGGTGGTGGATCGGAAGAGTTGACTTTTCACTCAACTATACATTATTTTTTATCCCCGTGTGGTGGTGGATCGGAAGAGTTGAGTCTTCACTCAACTATATATTATTTTTATCCCCGTGTGGTGGTGGATTAGAAGAGTTGAGTTTTCACTCAACTATACATTATTTTTATCCCCATGTGGTGATGGATCGGAAGAGTTATGTTTTCACTCAACTATATATTATTTTTATCCCCGTGTGATGGTGGATCGGAAGAGTTGAGTCTTCACTCAACTATATATTATTTTTATCTCCATGTGGTGGCGGATCGGAAGAGTTGAGTCTTCACTCAACTATATATTATTTTTATCCTTGTGTGATGGCGGATCGGAAGAGTGAGTCTTCACTCAACTATATATTATTATTATCCCCAGGATGCGGTGGATCAGAAGAGTTATTTTTTTACTTAACTGTACTACCGTTATCCCTGTATAGGGGGGAAAAGCCATGTCTTTAATCAGGTGTGTTATCACTATTCTCGCACCGAGGCGGATCGCAAGAATGAGGTTTGAGTAGTTATGCTAAACTTCATCCGTTTGAGATCACACACAAGAAGGATGAGGATCAGGCGGATGGATGGGTCGAAAGGAGCATTGGCGGGAAATCGGTAAAGTTTGTTTGTCGTTGGTGCTGGAATGTTTTATTCATTTTTTATGAAATGTGTAGTTAGTAAAGAAGAGATGCGTGTAATCTTTTATGAAGAAAACTTCACTGATAAGGGAAAGAGTACATAATACAGTTTGTTGGAAAAGGAAAGTAACATGCAAGGCCCTATCAAGGGGAATTAAGGTTTTCCCCTGGGGGTACCGACGGAGCTTCTTTATGTACACGCGGGCGGCGGAGTAGTTGCCTGAGATAAGACTGTTTTATGAATATGTGTTTAGACATGTTCCTCTGGGCCACCGCCAACTCTTGGCATAAGGAATAGTTATTAGTAGAGGCTAGCCGCAGGCACCGCTTCAGGTCCTGGACCTGTTCCTCAATACGGCGTTGTTCCTCAGTTTGCCGCTTCGGAGGAGGAGAGTGGCTATCCTGCTATGATATGTATTCCATAATGCCAGTAGGAGAAAGGGAGAAAGGGCACCCACAGAAGTAGAAGAATCAAAGGATATGTTGGGTGAAGGTAATGACGAAGATTTTATAGAGAGAAAGGAGGGCATTAATTAACCCTCTTGTGAAACTGGAGTAGTAAATGCAGATGAGATGGGAAGATGAAGAGGTAGTTGGGGTAGTTGAAGGCAGTAATTATAAAAAAACTCATCGTATTCCGTAAAAGGAAGTGGATGCGGAGCGGATCTCATCTGATTCAGGTTTAATTATTTTATGGTGATATTCATTGATGTGGTTAGGCAGGGTCAACCCTATGAAGTGGATAAAGTATGATCTCGGGAGTCCCGATTAGAATACTCTAAGCAAGAAGAAGCAAAAAAACATGACACCTTTAAATATTCCATTCTTTCTATATATATATGAAGACTAGTAATTACATAAGTTAAACTGCTGCTCATACAGGTTTATTAGAGCCAACAGAGGACTCCTCTGCAAGAGGAGGTGCCAAAATAACCTTATAGCAGTTACCTTGTGCCCGAGGCAAAGGAGGCAGAGCTTCGGTTGGGGGGAAGAGAGGAATCTCATTTGGAGGGACTGGAAGGAAAGCTAGGGTTGGGGGAAGAGGAGGAAGTTCAGTTTAAGCCCTGAGATCTCCCACTGTATACTCCCAGGTCATGGGATGGGGGGGGGGGGGGGGTCTAGACTCGGTTACTGAAGGACGGGAAAGGAGCCCGAAAGGACTTTCTTGTGTTAGGAGTCGAAGCATCGGCTGAAGTTGAAGGAGGAGGAGGTCGGTATGTGGAAGTGGTCATCGATTGAATATCAGAATCGTCAAAGGATCCTGTATCAAGATAATACAATTCAAAGGAGTCGGAGTTGGAGGATACATTAATAGGGTGCTCTGCAGAAGCCATGAAGGTAGATTGAGAGTAGCTGAGACCCGTAGTAGCAATTTATAGTAAGGAAGGGAGGTTCACATTCCTCCTTGGGAAGGGGAGGAGAAGGTAAAAGGATGGAGGGAGTAATGGCGTCAGTATGAGAAATAATTCAGGTATTAATCCCGAAGCGGTTGATCACATCCTCGTCAGATGAGAAGATGTGATCGGGTTCGATAAGTTGGAATACGCTTTACCATGTAGGAACTGACTCTAGATTGGGAGGAATGAAGGTTGTGGTAGCCCGAATGAATCCTTAAGTGGAAGATGGTGGCAGTCGACTGACACCCCAAGGGACAGGTGGTCCTTAGTGACAGAAAGGATAAATTTAGTTCATTTTAAGGAAAAGAGAGGAGCATAGGAGTAATCCTTGAATAGTCATCGTTAATATACAGTAAAGAGTCTTTAGCATTGCAATTTAAAAATCCTTGTTAATAATAACTGATTAGTCCATTGGGGAAGGTGTGGCAATTACAATTCAAAGAGTTCTAGGGGCACTTGGCCAGAGCAACCTCAGGATTGAGGTGGCTTGTATCAGCGCCTGGCGGAGGGTAGCCTTCAGCAGCATTCAGAGTGGACGACCCGTCGAAGCCCAACATGAATAATTGTACTCCCTTCCGGGCGTACCACATCTTTAGATCTGCTTCCTGCTCTTTCCACTGGGCCTAATGTTCGGCCAGTTGGGCAGCCAGGGCATCTCTATCTTTGGTCGCTACCACTGCTTGTTGCCCTAAGGAGGCCATCGCTTCAGAATTCTCCCTCTGAAGTCCTCGATGTTGTTCGACCATTGAAGCTAGAATCCCAGGAAGAGTGGACGCAGTCAGAGAGAGGGCTTCTAATTGCTGTCGACAGGACTTCAGAGTGGCTTCCCATGCTTGACATTTCTCTTGGAGTTGAAGGATAATTGTGGAAGAATGAGAAGCCTGGGTCTTTGCCTCCACAAGTTGTCTTTTGTGTTCCTCCAGTTCTTGCGCAAGGAGGTCAATTTGTTGAAGCTGACTGGATTGCAGAAATAGTTATTGACGAATGTCAGCATTCTTTTTCAGGAACTCTTCTTTCTCACTTCGAGCCACCGCTAGTTGCATCATCAAGTCTTCACACTAGGTGGTTAGAGTGGCCTCCCTCTGTTTACCTTCAGCTACTTGTTGGGTTAGTTTTTTCTGTTGAGAGAGAGAGGCAGTGCGGCGAGCAGCCATAGTAGACTGATAATTCACTATGTCAGGCGTAGTCTCATTCCAAGCCGCAATTGCCTGAGACGGAAAACAGAGTGTTAGGAGAATACACACTAGCCTATATATATTAAACATGAAGGAGAGAAGAGCTTACCCCAGCCAAGAACTTGCACAGGCATTCGTAAGGACTTTGCATCTGGGATTGGTTGAAGAGTCGTACCTCTTCTGTACTGCGGATCCTAAGAGAGGATCCTAGAGAAGTGGATGGGGGTTTAGAGGGGGGATGTCCCCCCCCCCCCCCCAATCAAAAAAGGCTCCGCCATGGATGTATGAGGTACAGAAGCGGCCATGGTCAGAGTAAGAGGAGGAGAAGGGGGTAAATATGTCTGGACAGTCGGAAGAGGAGAGTCAGTAGGGGAGTTAATTCTCTTGTCAGGTTGAAGAGGAGATGAAAGAATAGAAGGGGATGGAGAAAGTTCTTCTTGTAGGGAAGAAGTAGGGGCTACAAAAGCAACCTCCTCCTCGGGGGGGGGGGGGGGTTCAGAAGTGATTCGGCGTCGAGGCCTATTTAGTTTTAGAGGAGGAAGAGGAGAAGAAGAATGGGAGGGAGAAGAGATATGAGTAGAGGAGCTTGGGGCACCCTCCTTGCGAGGACGAAGTTTCTTACAGGAAGGAGAAGAGAGGATGGGGGATTTGTCTCGTGCTCGTTTCTGGGAAGGCTTTTTCTTCTTGGCAGCAGCGATCTTTTCCCCACTAATTATAGCATCCTGCATCATATCGTCTACAAAACAAGCCATTAAGAATCCTTAGAGCAATTAGAAGTATTATGTATGACATAAAAGCAAGAGTAACATCTTACCTATGACGCCCGAATCGATTAAGGGGAAAAGGGATAGCTCATAACGGCTTAAAAGAGGAGGCTTCAATAGAGAATCTGAATTATAGTTATATTCTCTTAATACCCGATAGACCTCCGAGAAAGGGCACTGAGTCTTACTCTTGTGAAAAGAAGGTATTTCAGGGAGGTCAAGTTTTCAGGTATCAGAGTAGGGGAGGGGAGTCGGAAGTTGACCAAAAAAATAGAAAGCCTCCCACCCCCTTATGAGAAGATGGCATATTCACAAGGAATTGACAGTTTGACCAGCTAGAAAAGTAAAAGAGACCTTCCTTAGAAGACTTCAATTGGAAGAAACAATGAAACAGCAACGAGGATAGAATAAAACCTAAATGTTTAAACACTATGATTGCCCCTGATAATATGTGGAAAGAATTAGGGGCAAATTGATTGATAGGTAACTGATAAAAGTCTAATATGTCCAAGTAGATAGAGGGCACGGGTAAGTATAGGTCGTTTAGTAGTTGCTCGTGGAAGAAGCAATGGAAGCCAGACGGAGGAAGATGGGGTCGGAAGGAGACAGTATTACAGCGACATATTACAGAAGGGTCTATATACTGACATTTATGGTTGAAGAAATAGTGTTGGCTGCCTAAGCGGGTGATGGTACGCTTGTACCAGGGGACCGGCTTAGGGTTTTTCGGGGCCATAGGTGTAAAGGGGGAGGAGCACTTACTTGGAGACTGAGGAGGAAACACTCGCGAAAAGGAAGTTAGGGCAACTGATGACCGTCGAGGAGAATCGCCGGGAAGGAAGAAGAGAAAGCTAAGTTGCTAGAACAGAAGTTATGCATAAAGGGGGGCTTATTAAGGGTTTTTTGACTCTTCAACTTCCTTTGAGAAAAGGAGAGCGGGGCCATGGGCCCAATAAGCCGTTTCGGGTATATAAGATAAAAGGGAAGGGGGAAGGCCACTTAGATGCGATGGGATCAATAAGGAGAAGGATAGAGAAAAATGTTTCACTTAGAAAGTCAAACTCAATGCTTCGTTTGACTATTTTTAGGGGGTGTCTAATGATACTATTGTTACCTAATTTAAGGATTAAGATGAGAAAGACTATGCGTGGAACAATAGTTAAACCGGAGGACTTGGATCCCAGAGGATTGATTGGGTTGGCAAGATGAAGGCGTAGGAAAGGGAAGATAAGCTCTAGGGCTAAAGGGAGATCAAATGAGTTATTCGGGGTACGGGTCAGGGAGATTGACTCGGTAAGTAAGTCGGAGATTGATTCGATAAAGTGAGTCAGGAATTGACTCGGGTAGTTACAGAAAATAATAGGTATCAGGCCTCATAGTTATATGGGGCCCAAATGTCAGCCTGGTAAGGTAGAGAAAGTAATGTATATTTCGGATCGGACAGGTGAAAAAGATCTAGTCTAGGTGGGGACAGAATCAAGGTCCGAGTCGGAGAAGAAAGAGAGGGTGAAAGGAAGGGTTAGGACGTTTTCCGAAGCATTTGTAGGAGTTTGCTACATAACAAACTAGGATCCCACATAATATTCGGAGGAGTCTCCACTCCTTATCTCTTTAACAGAATGATTCTCCAGGTAAATGGGGTTGTCATGTGGACGGTGATGAAATAGTTTGTTACGTTATAGCTAGCATGAAGGGAGAAGAGGATAAAAAGACAGAGGAAGAAGGAGAGAGGGGGGATATTCTGATTCTAATCCTGAAGAAACGAGAGCTTCGACAAGAGACTACATCATCGAGGAAGAAGGAGAAGGAGGAGAAAAGGGGGAGAAGACGACAGGAAGAACTAATTCAATCTCTCTGTTCATGTGTACTGCATGTATTGTAAGAGGTTTTTTCTCCACCTCTGAAAATCTTTTCAAGAAGGAGAAATTTTATAGTGAAAGTACCCTGGCACTGCGGCTCGTTATAGAACTCATCCCGTGGAGTAGGAATCCTCATTCCGAACCACGTAAAACTCGATGTCTTTGCTCTCTACTTTGGTTTTCCGTACTATTTGCTCATTTTCTATTATTGTTGCGGCCGAAAAAGATCCTAAACCTCCTGGACGTTCTTTGATGCTGAAAAGAGATGAAAAAATCTACGTACGTCCGCATCACAAATGTTATAGGAATAATCATTTGAATCTTGTACCTCCTCTTGTAAGTTTCAAATATTTGAATCTTGTGTTCAGATTGACCCCATGAAAGTTTAAGGTTCCAATGAGAAAAATGTGGTACAGAATTTAGGATTAAAATGAGAAAAAGGTGATAGAAAGTTTTCAAATTATAATATAGATTTTGATCATTTATGTGTTCTGTTTCTTCCGATTAATTTTGAAAATATATGATTTGCATGTAAAATTTCAAACTTTATAACACAGCGAAGGAACCGAGAACCTTTCCATTGGAAGCGAAAAAGGGGCGGTGGCGCATCGATAGCAATGCAAGCCCCAACCCAACCGTAGCCAAGGTCTAAGCTATTATTAAGTTGAGCAGCCAAGTCAGGAATTAAATTAGAGCAGTGTCCCCAAGCAGAAAGGACGCCATTATCCTTGAACCCCTCGTTGCCAGATGAACACGCACACCATAAAAAAATTTCTCCTCTGTTGCTTGTTCTTGTCCTCGAATCGAATCCGAGCGCGGGTGTCGCAACCCTCCCGCCGCTATCTCCTTGTAGCAATCTCGTCCGTGAGCACGCCCCAAGGCGATGCCGATGCAATTACTATAATTATTGCTGCGGGTGTGCTAGCTGCTGCTTCTGGTGAGGTAGAGTTTGGGTTTGCAGTAGAAGTAGGTGGTGGAGGGTGGTGCATGGTGGTGGTGCTGCTGTTGTAATCTCGGCTGAAGCTACTTGTTGGCTTGCTCTCCTCCGCCGAAGCCCCGAAGTGGCATGCGCCGAGCTGCTTCCCCTTGTTTTATGTGACGCTGATGGCCTCCACTTCCTTTCTCCTCTCCACTCCCCAAGCTCATGCCGCCTCAGCGGACCGCCCTAACTCCATCTCTACCTCCTCCTCCTCCTCCTCCTCCTTTATTAATACAAACTCCCCCTCCGCTCCTCCATCCTCCCTCTTCCTCTTACCTTCCCAACAGCACTCCTGCTGCCAGCAGCAGGAAGAGGAGCTGCTGCAACTCCTGCTCTTCCAGCACCAGCAGGAGCAAGCTAAGATGGTGAGGAAGCGTCTCGCGTCCGAGCTCGACTTGCAGCCTGACGACGATTCTTGTGCGCCCTCTCGCCTCCCTCGCCGCTCCGCTTCCGCTGCTTCTTCATCCGCGAACCCTCCGCTCTTGGGGCAGTCGTCGCCTCTTCTCCTTCCGCCTCCCGTTGATGCCTCTTCCGTCCTGTTGCCTAGCAGCACTAGCTCGATTCTTCCATCTTTGTTGAGTCCGCCGCCACTGCCATTGCCACTGCCAGTATGTGGTTTCTCTGGCTTGCCGCTGTTTCCTCCGGAGAACGATCGGATTGGTTTGCCGGCTTCGGAGGCGGCGGCTGGACGCCAGTTTGCTTCTTATTCGGCCGTTGGGGGAGGCGGTGGTGGGGGCGATGATGCTGGGGCTAGCACAGCTTTTGTGGACGGGATCATTCGGGATATTATTAGTAGCTCCGCCGCCGGTGGGGAGGTTTCTATCCCTTTGATAGTTCAGAGTGTCCGTGAGATCGTGCACCCTTGTAACCCAAGCTTGGCAGCTTTGCTGGAGTTCCGGCTTAGATCGCTCCAACAGCCGGCTACGCCATTGCCGTCTCTTCCAGCCACCCCGCAGTCCGCTCATCAACGGAGGATGGACGCGAGGGAGGCTCTTCCAGTTACGGAGATTGCCTCGCCATCTCTAAAGCGGGGGAACCCCGCACCTCCCCCGTTCGCGTTCCCCGCGGTGGCTACTAGCAGCGGCGGATCGGAAAAGCTGCAACCTGCACCGCCGCCTCCACAGCAACAACAACCGCAACGGAGCTCCACATCGATTTCGTCCGATGAGGCTACGGCGGTGACGGCTGCCGCTACTACAGCGGCAATGGCGGCGAGGGAAAAGAGGGTAGAAATGGAGAAGAGGAAACGAGACGAGGAGGGGCTACACCTGCTGACGCTGCTTCTCAAGTGCGCGGAGGCGGTGGCTGCCGACAACCTAGAGGAGGCAAACCGCCTCCTCCTCGAAATCTCCGAGCTTTCGACTCCCTTCGGCACGTCCGCGCAACGCGTGGCGGCCTACTTCTCAGAGGCCATGTCGGCCCGGCTAGTTAGCTCCTGCCTCGGCCTCTACGCCCCTCTCTCGACCGTGCCCCATCGCCATCGCCTCGCTGCCGCCTTCCAAGTCTTCAACGGAATCAGCCCCTTCGTCAAGTTCTCCCACTTCACAGCCAACCAAGCCATCCAGGAAGCGTTCGAGCGCGAGGATCGCGTGCACATCATCGACTTCGACATCATGCAAGGCCTCCAGTGGCCGGGCCTCTTTCACATCCTGGCCTCCCGGCCCGGCGGCCCACCTCGGGTGCGCCTTACTGGCCTTGGCTCCTCCGTGGACGCTCTCGAGGCCACAGGAAAGCGCCTCTCCGACTTCGCCGAAACCCTCGGCCTCCCCTTCGAGTTCGTCCCGCTCGCCGAGAAGGTGGGCAACCTTGACCCGGACCGCCTCGGCGTCTCCCGCTGCGAGGCCATCGCGGTGCACTGGCTCCACCACTCGCTCTACGACGTCACCGGCTCCGACACCAACACCCTCTGGCTTCTGCAGAGGTACGCAGGCGCTTGATTTGCTTCTCTTTCTTCTTCCGTTTTTTTACTGCGATTGCCAATGCCTTTGCCCAAGTGAAATGTGAGCTCCTTTCTATTTCCCTCACGATTTTCGCCTACTTTTAAGCTTTCCTTTTACAGTGTTAGCTTCTGCGCTCGATCCAAGTTTCCACATTGCAATTTCTTAGTGGGAGATTGTAGTGGATCAAGGGTTCTGTTTTTTTCCCCTTCTTTTTCTTCTTCTAGCCATCATTGCATTGTTGTTGCTTTCCCAGCGGCGATGATGATGGCGGAGAAGGTACTTTTATTAATTTTTTTACATGTAAATTTGAAGGTTGTCCCCGAAGGTGGTGACGATGGTGGAGCAGGACCTGAGCCAATCCGGCTCGTTCTTGGCCCGCTTCGTGGAAGCCATCCATTACTACTCCGCCCTCTTCGACTCGCTTGGCGCCAGCTACAGCGAAGACAGCCAGGAGCGGCACATCGTGGAGCAGCAGCTGCTCTCGCGAGAAATCCGCAACGTGCTAGCCGTCGGCGGCCCAGCGCGCACCGGCGAGGTAAAGTTCATCAACTGGAGAGAGAAGCTGAGCCAGTCGGGCTTCTGCGGCGTCTCCCTCGCTGGCAACGCTGCCGCCCAGGCGACTCTCCTCCTCGGTATGTTCCCCTCCGACGGCTACACCCTGGTGGAGGAGAACGGCACGCTCAAGCTCGGGTGGAAGGACCTCTGCCTCCTCACTGCCTCCGCTTGGAGACCCATTAATCACACCCACGTCACGCGGTAGCAAGCTCAATTCCTGTTGCAAGAAACCTGATCCTTTCAATCTTTAATTCCTATGCGCATGATGCTTGATGTGTTGCCTAACGAGCAAAAGTTGGCTATTGCCGTGGAATGCTCTGGACGAGGCGTGCGTGGCAGCGACGCGGCCTCTGCCTCGACATAGCCATTGCTGGCAGCGTATGGTCCTTTTCCATCTCACTGCAACTCTGTACCCTCCCTAAGACTTTCACTCCCTCACTCAACTCATAGCTATTGCTTAATGGTTGAAGGAATCGAGTAATCGGTGTGGTAATGTACTAGCGTTTTTCTGGAGATTTGGGATGCAGCTTTTACTTGTCTTGTTTAAGGAAATCATCAAATCTCACTGTCATGCATGAGTTAAAATATTGAGGAGACATTGGTATTTTGTTTGGCCCAGCAGATATGGACTTCTGTAGGTTACTGCAGCTTCAAGTGTCATATCAACTTTGAATGCTTGTGTCTTCTTCACAGAATGTTAGCAACAGAAATGAATAAATTGATGCTCCCACGTAATAATTTAAGATTTTTTTTATATAATTTAGATGGCTAAACTTTCTCCCCGATTAATTGTAAATTTCAGTCCGATTAATTTTAAATATATTCATCAATATTATTTATGAGAATAAATTAAAAGAGTATGACATATCAAAAAATGAAACAACAATAAAATTGACAATTTATATCTCACTATTAGAGATTCACATTCGAAATTTTTAGCATCGATTTAACTGAAATCATAATTGTATGATTTTTTACTCTACCATCGAGTCCCAGGGGCAATAATTTAAGATTCCGTGGACAATGACGAGGAAAAACAAGAGGATCAACCTCACAATTTTAATTACATGGATAGCAATTTAATTTATTTTGCACTGTAGTTATACTTAGGGTGTCTCTCTTACTTTCATTGTCTTTTCTCTTTCAACGTGGAAAATCTTTTACAAAAGGAAAATAATTAAGCTTATAAGTAAAGCAACAATTAGATTGAAAATAAACAAGACCAAGATTAGATGTCGAGCACTTTTTTTTTCAATTCTTTTTGCAACCTTCATAAGGTCTCTGTCTTTTATTTATAAAATTCAAGTTATCGTTGACCAAACTTCAATCTATTGCTCTGTGCAAATTTAGTCAATTGAATTTTTTCTAATCAATTATTTTCATAATCACATATAAGCTTCTATGGTTCTCAATCTCATTCAGTCAATTAACTAACTTAATCGTAATTAGGTTCCTAATTTATCAAATTAACAATCTTATTCTAAATTTTACAAGGGATTGAGTTGATTAAAGTCCTTCAGTCGTGTCTTACCTAATTGACTCCCAAATAAAGAGTAATCATTTTCATGAGATAGACCTTCATTCAACTATCTCGTCCACTTTGTATAATAAAAATAAGTCATGAGTTATTCTACAAAATACAAGTAATATATAAAAAAGAAAATGCACAAAAAGAAAGGAAAGCAATACTAACTCCATTTTTTACCTAGTTTACAAAAAGAAAATACAAAGACACAGGATGTAACGTGGTTCGGAATAAGGATTTCTACTCCACGGGTGTGAGCTCTCCCACTAGCTACGGTGCCAAAGCACTTTTCACTATAAACTTCCTCCTTCGCAGAAAGAACTTCCGGAGGTGGAGGAGAAAACCTCTTACAATTAGCCCAAATACACAGGAAAGTATCAGAAGAATGGAGTTCGCTACTCTCCTGGTCTCCTTCTGTGGTGATGTGGTTGCTCTCCCCTTCAGATGTATCTTCGTCTATCACTCGTTGGAAAAAATACGGATCCCTTTCTCCTGCCCTGCTTCTCCCTTTTGTTGGGATGTATACTGAAAAGTCTATCTTTTGTATGAATATCTTTATTTTGAAATAAGAATCACATGGTCATTGTTTGCATATTTATGGTGATGCATATTGTCTGATACATTACATTGTAGATAACATAATGTGTGGTGTCATATGGGAGATCATGTTATCGGCTCCTTGTAAAAGTATAAGTATAGGCTCACAAGCGAGATGGCTTTGGACAAACCATTGGTATGGTTGTAGTGTGATTTGGTATTGGTTTGTCTTGACCATAAAATCACACTAGTATACTTTGTGTGTATTGAGCAGAACCGACTTAGAGGTGATTCGATTTATTGCTGACTATATAATCGAATCGGACCTCAGATATTATATTGTATATACTCTTAATCCCGATATAATAATGGGCACATATACTTAGTATTCATTTCTTTGATTTACCAATGGGCGAGATTTATAGAATAAATCGATAGGCTCGGTAAGTTGGGAAATGATATTATTTATATGGTGTGTCATTGATTATAGGAGGAAACCGTGTCCTATATTAGGATGATGATGTCCCCTTGAGGAGCTCATAAGGTTCATCATGTAAACCCTGCAGGTGGACTTGGTCCGACATGATGAAATGGTTGAGTAGTACTACTCATGGAGTTAGATGTTGATTAATTAATGGTCAGTAAATTAATTAATCGACGGACATTCGAGATCTTAAACACGGGGAGAAAATGTACATATAATATATTGAGCCCATATTAACTTATGGGGGTTGGTGAGGTAGATCAATGATAATCCTTTAGTGGATTGGATTATCATTAATGGATCGGACTTTATGTGGGTTTGATCCATTGGGTGGCCAAGATCCAACTCCTCCTCATGGTCCCTATTGTAGCCTATTAATACCTCATGAAGCCTAGATCCAATGGATGAAAATAAAACTCTAGATCCAAAGGTAGAGATTAAATCTCTAGATCCAACGGTTGAGATTAAATCTCTAGATCCGACAATTGAGATTAAATCCCTAGAACCAATGGTGGAGATTAAAATAAGACTTATCCTTAACTCTATAAAAAGGGGCTTAAGGGTTGGCGTGGAGATGAATTAGAAGCAAGGGGAGGTTTGGAGTTGGCGGCAAGAGGCTTGGAGTTAGGGTTTGGAGTTGGCGGCACCAAATAAGGAAACCTTTTCCTTATCTTCTTCTTCTTCCTTGGTGGCCGGCGCCCATACAACCCCTCTCCTCCCTTGGCCGACGTCCAAACCTAGCTCTTCTCCTCTCCTTGGCTGGTGGAAACAAGGCTTAGGGTCCTCCTTTGGAGCTCTTGGCCGGCATTCATCTTTCTCATCTTCTCCTTGTTGGCCGGCAGCAAGCAACTTGCTTGTTGTTTGTTGGTTGGCTAAAAAAAGGAGAAAGGTCTTGTTTCTATTCTTCCTCTTGCTCGGAACGAGCAAGGAAGGAAGATTGGTGATCTAGGAGCTTCAACTTTTGGTAGATCGTCGCCCACACGACGTCCGAAAGGAGGAAGGTCATACAATAGAAGATCGAGAGGTATAACACTTATCTATCTTCATATGTAACATGTTTGTAATTGTTTTCAATTATATATGCATGATATATTCTGTTTTGTGGCTAAATATACTTGGACCCCGAACATAAACACAAAAGCCGACGATTCGTACAGTCTATTCCACGGCTATTCGTAGAATAGAGGTTGGTCGCTTAAACAACAAGTTTGTTCAAGTAACCACTCTAATCGAATAGCACGACGATGAAACGATTGCTTAGGTGTTCCCTTTTTGTCTAGGATTAAATTTTTTTAATCTGGGGACATCGATGGGATCGCCATGAACAAGCGACCGAGTTGAATTAGGAAGCGAAGTTTCCTACCTTCAAGTGGTATCGGAGCCACGGTTTCTGATTTTGTGTGTTTAGAATTCGGTTACTTTTATGCACTTTTCATATATTATATGTGTCGGATAATAGTAGGATATGCGTAGGTTAACTCTTTGGTTGTAGACATAAGATCCAACTATTATGACTATATGTGTGTATGTGATTGTATGTATGTAATTGTATATTTTGTTTAAATCCTCGGGGTTGACGAGACTAGTATTTAATTTTTGTAAATTAGATACGACATTGTTTAGCCACTCTTTCTATTTTAGTTTACTTTCGATCTAGATTTCATGTACACTCCCTCATGGAGTATAAGATCGATGGATGTAAATTAAAATATTTTTTTTCTCGGCTCAGATCTCTGGATGGCTCGTACATGACGTAGGAGGAGCGGACGAGATGGCAATACAACGGGAAACATATTGAAGACAAAAGCCATAATAGTTGAAAAATATTTATTTTTCATATTTATTGATTATTGTTTGATATGCATGTCGTAGGCTAGAAAATTCCTCAATTTTAAATTACTAAGTGGGAGAGGGATATTTTTTTTTAAAAAAAAAATTCCCACGGCCTCCATTACGATTTGACAAGTGATGCAAACAAACTTGCACGTTGGCTCTGAGTGCCTTCCTCCCCATAGGATGAGTTTGTTTGCGGATCACAAGGTCAAATATAGTTATAGAAAATTATTAAGGAGTGTGTGTACTTCCCCATCGGAAGGCACATAACCGAGATAATTACCTTATTATCGAGTAATGGTGAACACTTAGATACAAATATAAGTATCCTCCCCATCGGAGTTACTGCTTTTATTTGTAGAGCCAAAGAGGAACCAACTATTAATTTTACTTGTCAAAAAGTTAGGTTGACAAGATAGTAAAATTAATGGGTAAAACCTCCTCTTACAAATATAGAATTCGTATACGTCCACACTATCGTGGCATACGATATTCTCGATGTTTTGAGGTGTTGGTTGATTTTAAAATTTTATTGTTTGAGGAATCAATAATTTTTTGAAATCTAATGTTTTGATCTATGTGATTCTTAGGTTTTCTTTTAAAATGACTTTCAACCCGCTTGTTGTGATACTGAAAGAGAATAAACTTACTGGACCCAACTATGTTGATTGGAAGAGGAATCTTGACATTGTCTTGACTGCTGAGGAATACAAATATGTACTCCTCGAAGAGTGCCCTCCTAAGCCTGCGGATGATTCTGGGGAAAAGGAGAAAGAGAGTTATAAGAAGTGGATAAAGGTTGATGAGATGGCGCGTGTTACATTTTGACATCTATGTCAAATGTACTGCAACATCAGCATCAAGCCATGCCCACTGCTTATGACATGATGCTCAATCTCAAAGAGCTTTTCGGACACCAGAACCGGGCTGCAAGGCAAGAAGTCATGAGGAACTTGATGACGACCACCATGATCGAGGGAACACCCGTGAGGGATCATGTTCTCAAGATGATGGCTCATTTAAATGAGTTGGAAGTCCTCGGAGCTGAGATCGATGGGGAAACCCAGGTCGATATCATTCTCCAGTCTCTACCTAGGAGTTTTGAGTAGTTTCACCTGAACTACAACATGAACAAGAGGTTGTATTCGTTGGCGGAGCTTCTGACAGAACTCCAGGCGGCAAAGGGGCTATTTCGTCAGAGTGCTCAGGCGTATGCCATGGTGACCCAAAAGGTTTCTACTTCTAAGCCGAAAGGAAAGAAGAAGAAGAAACAAACTGGGGCAAAGGCGGTGAGAGGAACTCAGGGAGGAGTGAAGAAGTCGAAAGGCAAGTGCTTCACTTGTAGACATTTGGAAGAAGGAAAGGTATATCTTTTGGTCTAGTCGTTGAAACATGTTTAGCGGTGTTATCTACCGGCACCTGGTGTGTAGATACGGGAGCCACTGATCATGTCTGCAATACTTTGCAGGGGTTCCAAGAAACCAGATGACTGGCTGAGGGGGAGATTACCGTATACTTGGGCGATGCCACGAAGGTAGCGGTTATTGCAGTGGGAGATGTTTATTTAGCTTTTGAGAAAAATAAAGTTTTGGTTTTTTAAGAATTGCCTTTATGTACCTTTATTTAAACAAAATTTAATTTCTATTTCTAAATTGTTTATGGATGGATATTCTATTTCTTTTAATGACAGAGTTGTTATAAAAAGGAATAGGGACATTATCTGTTCGGGTGCATTGATAGGAAATCTATACACACTTGAACCAAAAGCTCCCACAATGAAAATAGAAGTTAATAACTCATCTTCTAATTCCAATAAGAGAAAAGAACCTTCGAAGATGAACTAAACATATCTTTGGCATCTTAGGCTTGGTCATATTAACCTAAGCAGAATTCAAAGGTTGATAGTTGATGGACCTCTGGGTTCATTAGTGGTGGAAGATTTCCCAACCTGCGAATCTTGCTTGAAGGGTAAAATGACCAAGAGGCCTTTTAAGGACAAGGGGTATAGAGCCAAAGATGTGTTAGAATTGGTTCATTCTGATTTGTGTGGTCCTATGTCTATCCAGGCTAGAGGTGGTTTTGAGTATTTCATCTCTTTTATAGACGATTATTCGAGATATGGATACATTTACTTGATGCGCCGCAAGTCTGAATGCTTTGACAAGTTCAAAGAATTCAAGGTTGATGTGGAGAATGTTAGGGCAATCTCTTGCCGTGATAAGGTTTTGATGTGTGTGACAAAGGGTTTAAGTTAGTTTGTTATGTTGATTTGATATGTGCGTTGAAGTCGTGCAGGACTTAGTAATTCGCACATGGAGCCGTGGCGAGTTTCACATCTCATGACTCGTGCCTTAAGTCGGTGAAGGATAGCTTTGAGGAAGCCGTGCGCTTGGAGCATCCGAGGGACCGCCAGACGAGGAGCTTGGAGTGAAGCCGGAGGAAGTAGACTTCGTGGCAAGAAACGCGAAGGAGCATTGCAGAGCCGTGCGCCTGATGCTGCCGAGGGATGTGGCCACGAACGAAGAGAACTTCGAAGGCGAGGGACTCCGAGAGATGAGAGTGAGCGAATGTAACCCGGGAAGGGGTAGTTCTTAGGTGAAACTTGGCCATTTGGTCAAGTGTCGGATGAGTTTTCCCGACACCAGTCGACTGCTCTGAGTCGATGGTTCGATCGACTGGTATAAGACCAGTTTAGTGCTTGACGATCGCCATGGACCGCATGATCGATGTCGATGCGATGACCGCCGAGGAATGGCAATCGGTCGATGGCACCGCACGGTACGCGAATGGAGTCGACTCCATTGAGCACTCGACTGATCGAGCATCAATCGACTGATGGTAGGATCAGTCGACTGATGCCAGTACCGTTGGATGAAGTCCAACGTGGAAAGCGGCCGTTATTGGGCAACGACTACAGGACTAGTCGACTGATCGAGAGCATCAATCGACTGCTCCTGTGTCAACGGGAAGAAACCCTCTTCCTCTATAAAAAGGAAGGGGATGGGGCTTTTGGAGGCTAATGCTCATGCTCCAATTTGCTCCCAAAGTGCTCTAAGTGTTCTTCCACTCTTCTTACTTGTTTTAATTCCATTCTATTGTAAGAAGAG
This sequence comes from Wurfbainia villosa, assembly GCA_025175895.1. Lineage (NCBI taxonomy): Eukaryota > Viridiplantae > Streptophyta > Magnoliopsida > Zingiberales > Zingiberaceae > Wurfbainia > Wurfbainia villosa. The sequence continues at coordinate 35,833,322 of CM045995.1, forward strand.
AGATTGTAAAGAGGTTACCTCCACCTAGCTTTGTGCAAAGGAGAGATCTAGTGGATAAATTGCGGAGTGATTCATCGTGGACGAATCGGACCGTGGATTAGCGGCGTAGCCGTAAACCACATTACATCTCGATGTTTGTATTGCTTGTTTATCTTTTGCTTGTCTTTATTTATATTTGCATATTCCGCTTGCGCTAATCTTTGTGTAGATGAGCAAAATGCGTAAACCAACGAACGAGGGCTATTCACCCCCCTCTAGCCGGCCGTCCCGATCTCCCAACAAGTGGTATCAGAGCCAAGGAAAGCTTGTCGAGGACTAACTGCCACAACAAGCAACATTCAAAATGGCCGGCTCAAACATCCACCCACCGAAGTTCGAAGGGGAATTCGCTTGGTGGAAGAAGCGAATGGAGGTATTCTTCGAGACCGATTTTGATATTATGCTTATAATGGAAAATGGTTTCGAGTTGCCTAGGGATGAAAGGGGTGAACCAATTGAAAAATCACGTTGGACTAAGAAGCAAAGAGAGGAGCACCTTGCAAACTCAAAGGCAAAACATTATCTTCTCAATGTGCTCCCTCAACAAGAGATCAACCGGATTGGAGAATGTGCTAGCGCCAAAGAGATGTGGGAGAAGCTTGTAGAACTCCATGAAGGTACATCCGAGGCCAAGCTAGCAAGGAGAGATGTATTCCGCTCCCAACTCAACAACATTAAACTAGAAAAGGGAGAAAAGGTACTTTCCTTACATTCTCATTTCAAGGAAATTCTAACCGGTTTGACAAGTGTAGGTGAAAAGCTCTCCAACCGGGATATGGTAATGAAGGCCATAGATGCCTTTCCCCGGTCCTCAAGATGGAGCTCCATGGTGGACTCATTTTACATCTCCAAGAACTTGGAAGTAAGTACCTTGGAGGAGTTTTTCTCAACAATGGAGCTCCACGAAACAAGACTTGAAGGAATACAAGAAGAGCCAAAGTTTTCAACTTCAAGAGGAGTAGCTTTGATAGCAAACAAGGGAAAGAAGAAGATAGAGATCCCCTCCTCCTCCGATGACGAAGCGTCTTCCTCCTCCTCCATGGATAGCACCGAAGAAGCCTATATGGTAAGGAGGGTAAGACGTGCGTTAAAAGGTTTTCAATTTAAAAAATCTCATGATAGGAGAAGAAGACCTAGGGGGAAGGTCATATGCTACAATTGCCAAGGAGAGGGGCACATAAGAGACAATTGTCCTCTCCTAGACAAAAGCAAGGAAGAAAGGAAGAAGAAAGAAGAAAAGAAGAAAAGAAGAAGAAAAAGGGGAGTAAAAAGAAGGAAGAGGAAAAGAAGGCCAAGGAAAAAGGAAAGGCCATGGTTCTCAAAGCAAAGACATGGGATGACCTTGCTTCCTCATCCTCATCAGAAGAAGAAGAACATGTCTACTCAAATTTAGCACTAATGGCTCTTGATGATTTGGATTGTTCCTCTTCCTCAAATGAAGAATCAAGCACAAGTGGGGAGAGCTCAAATGAAGGGGGAGCCTCTACATCCTCATCCGAAGAAGAGGATTTGGTAAGTGAGGTAACAAATCTACCCCCTAAGCAAATTATGTCTATGATTTCTAGCCTCACTAAGGACTTATTTAGAGCCAAGAAAAAGAACAAAAGCATGCTTGACCAAATTAAGGAATTAGAGCAAAAATTAGAAAAAGCATGTTTTAATGATAATGATGATGATGCATGTTCACATGATAAATATATGCCATTTGATGTTAATGATGCATGCATAGAAGAAAATAGGGCTCTAAGGGAAAAGGTAGATTACTTGACAAAAGCCCTAGAAAAATTCACTATTGGCTCAAACACCTTGAACATGATTATAGGGAGCCAAAGAGCTAGCTTCAATAAGAAAGGCCTAGGATACAAAGAAAAGAAAAATAAAAAAGCCTACAAATGCCTAATTGCTAGGGGATAAGATAAGAAGAAAGTAATAGCTAGGAAATGGATTTCTAAGGAGTATCTAGTGAACCCCATAGGCAAGAACTTATTTTGGGTTCCAAAATCCATCCTTAAGGGTTAGGATAACCCTAGGGTAGTCAACCATATGCAATTGACCTATATCATATTTTGGTTGACTTAGGATGGTGGGACAACATTTTTAAATAGTGTTAGGTGATGATAACGTGCCTATAAATAGTTAATAATGCTTAAATCATGATGATTAATGTAATTGCTATGTATGTTTGCAATCATGATTTATGATTTTGATATTTGGCACATAATCATGAGAAATAGGGTTAAATCATGCTTTAGGTGATACTTTGCTTATTATCATGATATAATACCTAATGAATGATTATTAATTGATGAATACTTTAAGTTCATGATCATAATGTAGAATTAATTGATATATGCCTTTATGATCATGAGGATTGTTAGGTTGATACTTAACCTTGATAGAATCGCATGAATATAATGGTTAAGTATATACAAATACCTCTAGGATACATCTCACACTCACAATAGGCTACCTTGATTGAAAACTTAGCATGGGTGAGATGTTAGGATGATACAAATGTTCACTAACGCCTATGACATTTAGATGGTCATTTGAAGTATCAAAATAGCAATAATAGACCAATCATGGGGAAGACTTATATTTAATTCATAGACATATTGCCCAAAGATCATGGTTGGATATTTCATATATTTTCAAAACAATTTCTTACTTTAAAAACTATGTATTCATGTTTTGAAACAATTGGAACCAAAACTAGGTGTTAAACTTAATACTCACATGATCAAAAACCTAGTGGTTTTTAAAACTTTTGGATTTTTGGCAAATATCAGAAAATATAATGATTTTTCATGAAAAACTATTTTTCATTGATAGATATACTTACAAGAAATATGTTCCCCAAGTTTCATGATTTTTCGAATTTTTTGGAATTTTTAATGCATTTCTGAATTTCGGTCCAAAATCGAATTCACGAAAACCTTGTGCCGGTCATTTGGTAGTCTGAACCAGTCATTGGTGGCACGATAGAGCAGTAAAGGATAATTTCAGGTTTTAACATAATTTTTGGTATTTTTCTCCTATTAGACTTGATGCCATGAGTTTATAACTTAGTGTTAATCTTTTTGATGGTGTCAAAGGGGGAGAAATAATTATGTTTAAGTAAATTGTGATAGGGGGAGAAAATTTGTATGAGGAGTTTCATGGATTAAGGGGGAGTTGCATGTTGCTATATCATGTTTATGTTTACATGCTTTCTTACCTTAAAATTTTTATCAAATATTTTTACCTAACTTAAACGGATTGCCACACATCAAAAAGGGGGAGATTGTTAGGGCAATCTCTTGCCGTGATAAGGTTTTGATGTGTGTGGCAAAGGGTTTAAGTTAGTTTGTTATGTTGATTTGATATGTGCGTTGAAGTCGTGCAGGACTTAGTAATTCGCACATGGAGCCGTGGCGAGTTTCACATCTCATGACTCGTGCCTTGAGTCGGTGAAGGATAGCTTTGCGGAAGCCGTGCGCTTGGAGCATCCGAGGGACCGCCGGACGAGGAGCTTGGAGTGAAGCCGGAGGAAGTAGACTTGAGGCAAGAAAGCGTGAAGGAGCATTGCGAGCCGTGCGCTGATCTTTGTAGGGGCGTGGCCATAACGAAGAAAACTTCGAAGGCGAGGGACTCCGAGAGATGAGAGTGAGCGAATGTAACCCGGTAAGGGGTAGCTGTTAGGTGAAACTTGGTCATTTGGCCAAGTGTCGGATGAGTTTTCCCGACACCAGTCAATTGCCATGTCATGACAGTCGACTGCTCTGAGTCGATGGTTCGATCGGAGTATAAGACCGATTTAGTGCTTAGCGATCATTGCCATGGATTAGCGATCGGCCCGATGTCGATAGCGATCTTGCCGAGGAATGGCGATCGGGATGGGGCGACTCCATTGAGCACTCATTGATCGAGCATCGATCGGTGATGGTAGGATCGATCGGTGATGCGATCTTGTGGATGAAGTCCAACGTGGAAGCGGCCGTTATTGGGCAGCGACTACGAGGACCGGTCGGTGATCGAGGCATCGATCGCTCCTGTCAGCGGAAGAAACCCTCTTCCTCTATAAAAAGGAAGGGGATGGGGCTTTGGGAGGCTAATGCTCATGCTCCAATTTTCTCCCAAAGTGCTCTAAGTGTTCTTCCACTCTTCTTACTTGTTTTAATTCCATTCTATTGTAAGAAGAGAGATTGTAAAGAGGTTACCTCCACCTAGCTTTGTGCAAAGGAGAGATCTAGTGGATAGATTGCGGAGTGATTCACCTTGGACGAATCGGACCGTGGATTAGAGGTGTAGCCGTGAACCACGTTACATCTCGGTGTTTGTATTGCTTGTTTATCTTTTGCTTGTCTTTATTTATATTTGTATATTCCGCTTGCGCTAATCTTTGTGTAGACGAGCAAAATCCATAAACCAACGAACGAGGGCTATTCACCCCCCTCTAGCCGGCCGTCCCGATCTCCCAACAAAGAAACGTCAAGGTAAAAGTATCAAGACACTACGATCTGATCGTGGTGGTGAGTACCTCTTGGGAGAGTTTAGGAATTACTTATCAGAGGCTGGGATTCAATCCCAATTGTCTGCACCTGGCACACCCCAGTAGAATGGTGTAGCAGAGTGAAGGAATAGGACTCTTATGGAGATGGTTAGATCAATGATGAGTTATTCTAAGTTGTCAGATTCATTCTGGGGATATGCTCTAGATACGGCGGTGTATATTCTGAACTTGGTTCCATCTAAATCAGTGTCTTCTACTCCCACAGAATTGTGGACTGGGCGAAAGCCTAGTCTAAGACATATTCGGATATGGAGGAGTCCAACACATATGCTGAAGGCAGATGCTGGTAAGTTGGAACCTCGTACAGAAGTACTCATGTTCGTTGGCTATCATTGTAACACCCATAAAATTCCTAGCAATTTTTACAGGAATTTTTGGCTTGATGATCATGGGCTTTATGTGGGCCTTTTCAAAAATAAAAGGAAATAAGCCAAAAAGGGGTGCAAGGCCTAGGAATTGAACCCCAAACCTCTAGAGACAGCCAAGCCTTATAGATGCACCCACTAACCAGAAGCCCAATAGGATTATATGATTAAGGAAGAGGGGGAAACTATAGATAAGTGGGACTAAGAGTAAATGAAGAGGCATGGAAAAGAAAAGAGGAACTTCTCTTCCTCCCCTCCCCTTTATAAAGAAGAGGGAAGGTTGGATTTGGTCACTTCCACTCTTTTCCTTCTTCTCCTCACCAAAATTCTAGCCCTTCTCCACCTTTGGCCGAAACTCCTCCAAGCAAGAAGCAAGGGCTAGGGTTTGTGTTAGGTCATCTTCTTCACACTACAAGCAAAGCGAAGGATGTAAGTATCCCTCACCTGCATACGAGTAGTTCCGATTTCTATTTTTGAAAAAAAAGGAAACCTATATTGTTATATTCCAAAACTATGATTTAGGGTCTCCATGAAGTTATATGCCATGCTTTGAAACCATATGATGATGTTAGGGTTAAAAATAGATTAGGTCAAAAGTTAACCCTAGGAAACCCTAAGAACCATTCGGCCAATATGGACTTTGGTGTTTTATTGAAGTTTTATAGCTTGTTTTACTTGTAAATAATGATGTTAACATGTTAGGGGTTTAGGATAAAGATCTAACCTAAAAGTCTACATAGGCCATTCACCCCCTTATATTGATGTCCTAATGAAGTTTAATCCATGTTGGTATACATATGATGCTATAAGCATGTTAAAAGGGATTAGGACAAAAGCTAACCCTAATACCCACTAAAGCCCATTCGGAAGCCATGATTTAGGGTTCAATGAAGCTCTATGCTATGTTGTTTATAACTAGATGATGATGTTAGGGGTTAAAGTGGATTAGGACAAAAGCTAACCCTAATGAACCCTAAAGACCTATTCAGCCAAACCCTACTTTTAGGGTTTCAATGAAGTTCCATGCCATGTTTTTATAACTAGATGATGATGTTAGGGGTTAAAGTGGATTAGGACAAAAGCTAACCCTAATGAACCCTAAAGACCTATTCGGCCAAACCCTACTTTTAGGGTTTCAATGAAGTTCCATACCATGAATTTTATGGAATTATATGCATTTGTATGTTACTTGAATTAGGTTAAAAGTCTAAACCCTAAAAAGCCTATAAGGGCCATTCGGCCACCTTTGGTCTTTTAGGTTACAATGAAGTTCATACCATGAATTGTATACTATGCTAATGAAATAGGTTATGTTGTTATGAAATGAAGTATGCTATGCTATGTTAATGAAATGAAGCATGATGTGTATGTAATGAAGTATGCTATGCTATGTTAATGAAATGAAGCATGATGTGTATGTAATGAAGTATGCTATGCTATGTTAATGAAATGAAGCATGATGTGTATGTAATGAAGTATGCTATGCTATGTTAATGAAATGAAGCATGATGTGTATGTAATGAAGTATGCTATGCTATGTTAATGAAATGAAGCATGAGGCGTATGAAATGAAGTATGCTATGCTATGTTAATGAAATGAAGCATGATGTGTTCTGAAACAGTATCTTTGTGCCATGTTAATGAAATAAGATATGTAGTAAAATAAGCATATAAGTATTTTACCTTCTGCATGGCTTGTACCAAGACCTTAACAAGGTCCAAGAAGGGATGGGCTCCTAAGATGCCCTAGGTCGATGGAATAAGACTCGGGCTTAGGACGGGCTTCTATGTATGATTGCCCCTAGGTCGATGGAATAAGATTCGGGCCTAGTATGGGATGGGCTCCAAGATGCCTTAGGTCGATGGAGTAAGACTCGGGCCTAGGATGGGCTTCTACGCTATGACGATTGCCCCTAGGTCGATGGAATAAGACTCGGGCCTAGAAACCTATTAGGTTCGAGACTTGCTACCTCGGGCCTATTTAGGGATGCGCGCTATGATAATGAAGAAGTGGTACAATGCCGGGCCCAAATATGTTGAGATTTATATTTACGTACCTAACATATATGTTTTCAAAAGCATCTTGCATATGTTTACCTGATAATGTTAAGTTACATGTTATGTTAGATGATATGCCATAATGTTAAGTTACATGTTATGTTAGATGATATGCCATAATGTTTAGATATGCCATAATGTTTAAGTTACATGTTATGTTAGATGATATGCCATAATGTTAAGTTACATGTTATGTTAGATGATATGCCATAATGTTTAAGTTACATGTTATGTTAGATGATATGCCATAATGTTTAAGTTACATGTTATGTTAGATGATATGCCATAATGTTTAAGTTACATGTTATGTTAGATGATATGCCATAATGTTAAGTTACATGTTATGTTCGATGGTACGCTATGATGTTAGGTTACTAAGTTACATATGATGCATATTATGCTGATTAAGCATATATATATATTTTATGTTATGCTGCTAAGTTAGGGATGATCCATGCTATATCATCTCATGTTACTTAAGCTACAAGTTAAGTTGATGATGCCATGTATGTTACATGATATATTGATTATATGTTATAAATGCTACAAGTCATGATTAATGATGATGTATGGTTTTTGTGAGTAGGACAGGATCTTACTAAGCCTATGTGCTTATAGTTTATTTTCCTCGTCAATCGCAGATAAGGGTAAGGGATGGATAAACTAAAGGGAGCGGAGGAGGGTCAATGTGTGTGATAGTGGCATGGTGGAGAAGATCCGTTAAGTCTACTTATACATGTATTACCTATGATGATGATGTCTATGGATGTCTTTACTTATGTCTCCCTATGACGATGATGTTATGAACCTACTAAGCCCTAAGTATCTATATATATATATGATGCATGCTTTATGTTGATAAGAAGAAGTAAAGAAGAAGTAAGAAGAAGTATCTATGCAAGAAGTAAAGAAGAAGTAAGAAGAAGTATCTATGCATGCTATGCTATGAAACATACTCTATGTTAAGAAGAAGTGTTAACGCATATTTATGTTTGAAAAAAAAAAGTATTTAGGTCTTAAGTCTTCCGCTGTAAGAAATAAGAAGTATATATATAAAGTCTTCCGCTGTATGAAATGTATGTACGGTCGCGTCACGCGCCGCCTCTCCGGACATTGAGGGTCCCGGAAGGGCGGGCGTGACAATCATAGAGGAATGAAAGGTGGTTTGTTTTATAGTCCTAGAGATCAGAGGGTGATCGTCAGCACGAACGCCAGATTTCTAGAGGAAGACTATGTGATGAACCACAAGCCCATGAGTAAGATTGTTCTGGAGGAATTGAAAGGGGAAGTCACTTCTTCAGTACTACCGGTACAAGAAGATATACCACAAGTCACTGCACCGCATGTCACAGAGGATACATAGGTGATACCTCGTCGTAGTGGGAGGGTTGTGAGACAGCCTGATAGATTCATGTTCTTGGGAGAATCTTCTGATTTGGTCCCTGGCGAACATGAACCTAATCCCTGGACATATGACGAGACAATCCAAGATAAAGATGCAGTATCTTGGCAAAGTGCAATGAATGCTGAGATTGAATCTATAGATTCAAATCAGGTATGGGAGCTATTAGAACCATTCGATGGTGTAAAAATCATTGGATGTAAGTGGATCTACAAAAGAAAGAGAGGAATAGATGGGAAGGTTGAGACCTTCAAAGCGAGGCTTGTTGCGAAGGTGTATACTCAGAAAGAGGGTATCGATTATGAGGAGACCTTTTCGCCGGTAGTCATGCTTAAGTCTATCTGGATTCTCTTATGCATTGCAGCTCATATGGATTATGAGGTGTGGCAGATGGATGTCAAGATAGCTTTCCTTAATGGAAGTATTGAGGAAAACATCTATATGAAGCAACCAGAGGGATTCATTGCGAAGGGAAAAGAGCATCTTGTATGTAAGTTTAATCGGTCCATTTATGGATTGAAGCAAGCTTCAAGGTCTTGGAACATCCGCTTTAATGAGGTAATCCAGTCTTATGGATTTATTCAAAGTCCGGATGAGTCTTGTGTATACAAGAGATGTGACGAAAACGTAGTGGTATTTCTTGTACTATACGTAGGTGACATTTTGTTAATTGGCAACAATGTCAAGGTGTTATCGGACGTAAGGGTACCGTTGTCCAAACAGTTTGATTTGAAGGACTTAGGAGAAGTGGGATACATCCTTGGGATTAAGGTTATAAGGGATCGCAGGAAAAGGATGTTGTGCTTATCTCAAGCTTCATACATAGACACTATTATGGATCGTTTTAGCATGCAAAACTCCAAGAAAGGTTTTCTACCTTTCAGGCATGGAGTTCCTTTATCTAAGGAGATGTGTCCTAGAACATCTGAGGAGATAGAGGAGATGAAGGTGATTCCTTATGCTTTGGCGGTAGGTAGCCTCATGTATGTGATGCTATGTACGAGACCAGATATCTGCTTTACTGTGGGCATGGTCATCAGATATCAGAGTAATCCAGGACAGGGACATTGGACTGCGGTAAAGCATATATTGAAGTACCTGAGAAGGACTAGGGATTATATGCTAGTTTACCAGGCAGACCAATTACTCCCTGTGGGTTACACAGATTCTGACTTCCAATCAGATAGGGATAACAGTAAGTCTACCTCAGGTTTTGTGTTTACTTTGGGAGGTGGAGCCATAGTATGGAGGAGTGTCAAGCAGAAATACGTGGCAGACTCTACCATGGAAGCTGAGTATGTGGCAGCCTCTAAGGCGGGCAAAGAAGTTGTGTGGCTCAGGAACTTCCTAATGGACTTGGATGTGATTCCTGATTTGCCCAGAACTATCACAATTTATTGTGATAATAGTGGTGCAGTTGCAAACTCGAAGGAACCACGAGCCCATAAGGCAAGTAAACACATAGAGCGCAAGTACCACCTGATACGAGAAATTGTAAAGAGAGGAGAAGTTACTATGGCCAAGATTGTATCGGAGGATAACTTGGCAGATCCTTTCACTAAGGCCCTTCCGGCGAGAGCTTTTGATAGGCACGTGGAGGGAATGGGGATCAGATGTAAGGCAGTTTGAGGACAACATAGTCTTTTAGTATAAGTGGGAGATTGTTTGGATGTATACTGAAAAGTCTATCTTTTGTATGAATATCTTTATTTTGAAATAAGAACCACATGGTCATTGTTTGCATATATATGGTGATGCATATATTCTAATACATTACATTGTAGATAACATGGTGTGTGGTGTCACACGGGAGATCATGTTATCGGCTCCTTCTAAAAGTATAAGTATAGTCTCACAACCGAGATGGCTTTGGACAAACCATTGGTCTGGTTGTAGTGTGATTTGGTATTGGTTTGTCTTGATAATAGAATCACACTAGTACACTTTGTGTGTATTGAGCAGGACCGACTTAGAGGTGATTCGATTTATTGCTGACTACATAATCGAATCAGACCTCAGATATTATATTGTACATACTCTTAATCCCGATATAATAACGGACACATATACTTAGTATTCATTTCTTTGATTTACCAATGAGCGAGATTTATAGAATAAATCGATAGGCTCGGTAAGTTGGGAAATGATATTATTTATATGGTGTGCTGTTGATTATAGGAGAAAACCGTGTCCTATATATTAGGATGATGATTTCCCCTTGAGGAGCTCATAAGATTCATCATGTAAACCCTGCAGGTGGACTTGGTCCGACATGATGAAAAGGTTGAGTGGTACTACTCATGGAGTTAGATGTTGATTAATTAATGGCCAGTAAATTAATTAATTGACGGACATTCGAGATCTTAAACACAGAGAGAAAATGTACATATAATATATGGAGCTCATATTAACTTATGGGGGTTGGTGAGGTAGATCAATGATAATCCTTTAGTGGATTGTATTATCATTAATGGATTAGACTTTATGTGAGCTTGATCCATTGGGTGGCCATGATCTAACTCCTCCTCATGATCCCTATTGTATCCTATTAATACCTCATGAAGCCTATATCCAATGGATGAAAACAAAACTCTAGATCCAAAGGTAGAGATTAAATCTCTAGATCCGACGGTTGAGATTAAATCTCTAGATCCGACGGTTGAGATTAAATCCCTAGAACCAATGGTGGAGATTAAAACAAGGCTTATCCTTAACTCTATAAAAAGGGGCTTAAGGGTTGGCATGGAGATGAATTAGAAGCAAGGGGAGGTTTGGAGTTGGCGGCAAGAGGCTTGGAGTTAGGGTTTGGAGTTGGCGGCACCAAATAAGGAAACCTTTTCCTTATCTTCTTCTTCTTCCTTGGTGACCGGTGCCCATACAGCCCCTCTCCTCCCTTGGCCGACGTCCAAACCTAGCTCTTCTCCTATCCTTGGCCGATGGAAACAAGGCTTAGGGTCCTCCCTTGGAGCTCTTGGCCGACATTCATCTTTCTCATATTCTCCTTGTTGACCGGCGGCAAGCAACTTGCTTGTTGTTTGTTGGTTGGCTAAAGAAAGGAGAAGGGTCTTGTTTCTATTCTTCCTCTTGCTCGGAACGAGCAAGGAAGGAAGATTGGTGATCTAGGAGCTTCAACTTTTGGTAGATCGTCGCCCACACAATGTCCGAAAGGAGGAAGGTCATACAATAAAAGATCGAGAGGTATAACACTTATCTATATTCATATGTAACATGTTTGTAATTGTTTTCAATTATATATGCATGATATATTCTTTTTTGTGGCTAAATTTACTTGGACCCCGAACATAAGCACAAAAGTCGGTGATCCGTACATCGTCTATTCCGCGGCTATTCATAGAATAGAGGTTGATCGCTGAACAACAAGTTTGTTCATAACCACTCTAATCGAATAGCACGTCGATGAAACTATTGCTTGGGTGTTTTCTTTTTGTCTAGGATTAAATTTTTTTAATCCGGGGACATCGATGGGATCGCCATGAACAAGCGACCGAGTTGAATTGGGAAGCGAAGTTTCCTACCTTCACCTTTTATCCTCTTCCTCTGGCCAGCTGTTGCATCACAAGCCTCCTTCGTCGTACACGTGGCCACCTTGCCCATCTGAAGAATCATTCTGTTACAGATACGAGGAGCGAAGGGTCCTCGGAATATTATGTGGGGGCCCTCTTCTGTTGTGTAACAACTTCTTATCTACATTTTGGAAAATATTCTAGCCCATCCCTTTCATCCACTTGCCTTCGACGAAGCTAACCTAAACCTATCGCTCACGTGTAGCATAGCCATTATGTTCTTCCCAGTAGCCCGAACCAACTCCTCTTTTTCTCGCACCGAACCATTTCTAAGCCTGCTAGACAGAGTCGATTCTTGTCCGCCCCGTACCAAATGATCTTCACGATAGCTTTGCCGTGCCAACTACCTTAAACTATCCTCCCGTTCCAATTTTCCCAGACTGACGTGCCCGAACCATTCTTTTCTGATTCCCCTGCCGAACCGATTACTTGGTTCGGATAGCGTCCCATGCGCGGATATTTGTATCTTATTCACATAAAAGAGGTAACAACAGTATCATTAGCCAACCCCCAAAAGTAGTCAAGCGAAGTCATAAGCTTGACTTTCTAAATGTACAAAGCCTCTAACTCACCCTTTCCTTGCCGATTCAAATTTACTTCTTTCCCGTCGCTTTACCCCCTATGCTCGAAGCGACTTAATGGGTCCATGGGCCCCGCTTCCCTTTTTCTCTTAGGTAGTCGAAAAGTCATAGAAACCTTATGTAAACCTTCGTCCTTTCCTTTTACACATAAATTGATGTGCCTAACAATCTAGTCCTTTCCACTTCTCCCTTCCAGCGATTTTCTCCAACAGTGTTTCAGCGACCTAGCCCCTTCTTTCGCAAATGTTCCTTCTTCAACCTTCAAGTAAGTGTTCTTCCTTGTTCTATACCTATGGCCCCTAAGACCTTGCCCTCATCTCCTTGGTACGAGCACACCGTCACCCAACTAGACAGCAAGCATTATTTCTTTAACCTTAGAAACCAATTCATAGACTCTTCCATACAATGCCGTTTCAATACTAAGACTTACCGACCACATCGTCCTCCCCCCGGCCTGACTTGCTTCTTTTCCGAACAATTTCTTAATGGTTTGTTTTTGCCCGTGCCCTCTCCCTACTTAGAAATCCTAGATTTTTACGAACTGCTCATAAATCAATTTATCCCCAATTCCTTCCGTATTTTATTGGGGGCCACCATAGTATTTCGACACCTAGACCTCCCTTTATCCCCCAACTGTTCCATTGCTTCTTCCAACTAAAATCTTCTAAGGCGGGTCTCTTCTACCTCTCCAGTCGCATGGACTACCAATTCTTAGTGAACATGCCCTCTTCTCACAAAGGATGGGAAGAACTATATTTCTTCGCTCAACTCCGGACGCCCCTCCCCTATGCAGATACCTGGAAGTTAGATCTTCCAGAGCTATCTCCCTTTCGCAAAATGAGGACCCAATGTCCTTTCCCTGAGGTTTACAAAGTGTTGAGAGAATCCCATTATTGCTCAGACCATTTGATGAAACCTCCTCTCCTCAATCACTACAGGCTATCCCCTTTTCCTCTAACTGCCCCGGCCGCCATAGGTAGGACAGTATTCATATTTGATATAGCTCATTATCCGGATCAATCTACCTTTCTTAACAATGAATTTTACAGATAACCTAATGCAAGACACTTTTGTAAAAGGCGAGGAGGTTGATGCAGCTAGGAAAAAGAAGACCTCCACGAAGCGAGGTAAGGGTAAATCTACGGCTACCCCTCTTCACCTCGGAAGAGGTTGCGCCATGTCAGCAAAGGAGTCCCCAGTTCTTCGTCCCTTCCCACATCCTCTTCTCCCCATTCTTCTCCTCTGTCATCCCCTTCCAAACTGGAGAAACACCAACACTTAGCCGTATACAAACCGAGGGTGAGAGATACCACATTAGCCACCCCATCTTCTTCCCCCCAAGGGGGAAGGTTCCCTTCTCATTCTTCTGTTTCATCCCCCATTCCTCTTGACTCTCCCACACATTCCCCGACTGAATCTCTCCCAGTAACTATTCCCCCCGAAGCACATCCTTCTCCAGCTCCCTCTCGGATTGTAGGTCCCTCTCCCCCTTCGGAGAGGAGAGATCTTCCCGTCCCGAATCCTCCATTAGCCACGCTAGGATCTTCCCTAAAAATCCACCACCTATTAGAAGTAAATTCTTCAAACAATCAGGTGTGCAAGGTCCCTGCGATCATATGGGCAAACTTCTGGCCGAGGTAATTGTTCCCTTCCTTTATCTTTAGTATCCATGCAATGCCAATACTTAACATCTGTCTCCTTTTCTTTAGGTATCAGCCATGAATAATAAGATGACATCCCACATAGCCCAGTTCCAGTCTAGTGTGAAGACTCACCATTTTGCTGCCCTGGCGCACCATAAGAAACTCACACAGCGGCTGAACGAAAACGAGCAGAAGGAATCCGATTTAATCACCCGGTGCGAGGATTCCATGACCCAATTGGCCCTGGCCCAGAGTGAGAAGGAAGCAACAAAAAAATGAAGACCTCGAGCAGCAAATATTCTTGCAGTCTAGCCAACTTCAGCAGATGGACCTCCTTACCCACGAGCTGACGGGGTATAAAAGACAACTTGTGGATGCATATATTCAGGCTGCTGATTCTTTAGCCACCATCCATTAGTTGCAGCAAGTACGTCAAACATGGGAGGCTACCCAAAAATCCTGCTTGGAAAGGTGCGAAGAACTCTCCTCCCTGGTGCCTACCTTCCCCGAAGTCCTGTCTTCTGTGATCCAGCAACAACGAGAGCTTCGCCAAGAATATACCGAAGCTTTATCTGCTCTGGGTCAGCGGGCCGTGACAACAGCAATAGAAAGAGATGCCTTGGTGGGCCAATTAGCCGAATGCCAGACCCAACTTGCTACCTGGCAGTCCCAACGGAAGGAACAGGAGGCAGATCTGAAGGGGCATTACGTTCAAAAGGGGGTAGACATATTCATGCTGGGCTTCGATGGGTCTTCTACTTTAAATGTCGAACGAGGGTATCCTCCCCTTGGCACGGACACCAGCTACTTGAATCCCGAAATAGCTTTAGCTAAATCCCCCCCCCCTCCCCGAACTTTTTGAATTGTAACTTGTCATATTTGCTCTTTATACTGATTGTTTCTTTATTGTCAAAGAATATTTGAATTGACACGGCCTTGTGTCGCTCCTTATATATGCGCCGGTATGAGTCTGGGATCTTAAGTTTGTTCTTTGGTTCTGTCTTTTTTCAAAATTACTGCCTATTCTATGCTTTCCTTAATGCTAAATGTGTGATGACCTTCTTGGCTTGGGAATCCGTTCGGGACATCCTAGGAGTGATCTTCTTCCGGCCCGAACCAATTTTGGCTCGGCCAACAATTAATCTACTTTTGCCTCTTGATCTTCTCAGGCTAATTGACTGCTCCGGAAAGGATGTCTCGATGATTTCCTATGTCGACGCCATTATAACGTTAGTCCTTCCATCTTCTTCTCCTTCCCGAGAACAAATGCGATTCTTCCTTCCTCGATTATAAATTGCCACCACAGGTGTCTTCGGCCTTTCATCTCCCCTTCATGGCTTCCGCGGAATACCCCATCGAGATCTCCTCAGACTCCGATTCTTTTGAGTTGCACGATTGGGCCACATAAGACACTAAAGAATCTGAAACGCAATCAACTGCAACTTTGGCATTTCGTCCGTCTTCGACTCCATCATCAACCACTGTTCCCCCTCCTAATCCCGGGAGATCCTTCTGAGCCACCTTCCCTTCATTCCGCAACCGGGTCTGGAATCCTCCCTTGACGTGGGAATACACGGTAGGAGATCCTCGGGCCTCCACTGAACTTCCTCCGCTTCCGCCGGCCCTAGCATTCGTTCCAGTCCCTCCAGCGGGGACTCATCCGCCCCCTTTTGATGAAGCTTTACCAGCAGCACCTCCAGCTCAAGGCGACCTCTATAGAGTCGTCTTGGCACCTTCCCCCTGGAGGAGTCCTCTGATAATCCTCCTACTAGTGATAACCATAAAAAGCTTGTATAATGATTAGCTTAAATGATTTAACTGCTGTCGAGAATATTAATAAAAAGAAAAAAGGGGGTACTGAGGCTTATTTTTGTCACTTTCCTATAAATGTAGAACAATTGCCACCAGAAAAGACTGCAACCCTATCTGAACATACTTTCCCTTACTGTTTCCGTGAAATCTGAACCATCCTTCTCGGAGTTACTGCACTAACAACTCTCACCTACTATCTTTACGTTTCCCCTTCTTTACTAGCATTTATTATTTTTACCTCCCCCGAGAGTCAATGCGTCTTCTTCCTTCGCCGCTATAAGGACCCCAAACCATCGCTTGGTTAACATTCATCCTCTCCTTTTCCTCTCTTCTCCGTAGAACAAACTTCTAAACAAGGCAGCAACTCTTTTCCTCCTGAGGAAAAGACTGAGGAACAACGCTACATCGCCCATCTGGAGGAACAGGTTGGATATCTGCAGCAACGTTTAAGGGAGACTTCTACTAGCAACTACTCCCTGCGCCAGCAACTGGCAATGTCCCAGAAGGACTTATCCAAATACATCTTCATACAACAGTCTTACCTCCGGCAGCTACTACGCCAACCCAAGCCACGCAAAGAGGCTCCTTCAGTACCTCCCAATAAAGAACTGTAACACCCTGTGAATAAGAGCTTCTTTTGTTATTTTCTTCTTTTGGGGAAGTTGTGATATGCAGCTCTTCTAGAGTAATGAATTTCTTCAGTATAAACTTTCGCCTATACCATTCCTTGTTTATCCTCCCTTTTTGGCCTTCCTTCTGCTGTGCCAAATTTTACACTTCTCTTAGATAATACGAAAATTAAGTAAGCCTACAACTTCTTCACCCTTTCCTTATGCAAAGATTACATATGCACTTCCACTGCACGAGAATAAAACAATATGCAGCTGAGGGAATGCTCAGCTCTTCCGTTCCACCACCACACGGGGATAAAATAATATATGGTTGAAGGAATATTCAGCTCTTCCGTTCCACCACCGCACAGGGATAAAATAATATATAGTTGAGGAGATACTCAACTCTTCTGTTCCACTACCACATGGGGATAAAATAATATATAACTGAGGAATGCTCAGTTCTTCTGTTCCACCATCGCACGGGGATAAAATAATATATAGTTGAGAAGATACTCAACTCTTCCGTTCCGCCACCGTGCGGGGATAAAATAATATATAACTGAGGAATGCTCAGTTCTTCCGTTCCACCACCGCACGGGGATAAAATAATATATAACTAAGGAATGCTCAGTTCTTCCATTCCACCACCGTACGGGGATAAAATAATATATAGTTGAGGAGATACTCAACTCTTCCATTCCGCCACCACACGGGGTTAAAATAATATATAACTGAGGAATTCTTAGTTCTTTCGTTCCACCACCGCACGGGGATAAAATAATATATAGTTGAGGAGATACTCAACTCTTCCGTTCCGCCACCGCACGGGGATAAAATAATATATAACTGGGGAATGCTCAGTTCTTCTGTTCCACCACCGCACGGGGATAAAATAATATATAGCTGAAGGAATATTCAGCTCTTTTGTTCCACCACCATACGGGGATAAAATAATATATAGCTGAAGGGATGTTCAGTCCTTCCGTTCCACCACTGCACAGGGATAAAACAATATATAGTTGAGGAGGTACTCAACTCTTCCGTTCTGCCACCACATGGGGGTAAAATAATATATAACTGAGGAATGCTCAGTTCTTCCGTTCCACCATCGCACGGGGATAAAATAACATATAACTGAGGAATACTCAGTTCTTCCGTTTTGCCACTGCACGGGGATAAAATAATATATAGTTGAGGAGATACTCAACTCTTCCATTCTGCCACCACACGGGGATAAAATAATATATAACTGAGGAATGCTCAGTTCTTCTGTTCCACCACCGTATGGGGATAAAATAATATATAGTTGAGGAGATACTCAACTCTTCCATTCCGCCACCACATGGGGATAAAATAATATATAACTGAGGAATGCTCAATTCTTTCGTTCCACCACCGTACGGGGATAAAATAATAGATAACTGAGGAATGCTCAGTTCTTCCGTTCCACCACCGCACGGAGATAAAATAACTACGACCAATGCCAAGCTGTATAAAAAATATGATAACTTGACCCAAGGATCTGTCCTCATACTGCCATTATTTCTTCACTCATCTTGAAGTTGGATATCCTCGTTCTTTTTATCATATGAAGATGAGGGTTTTAACAGATAGCGGGCAATCAGAGGAATAAATCATCATATCTGATTTCTCTAGGGGCCCATTTTACAGCTTAGTAGCCCAATTGACATTGCAAGCCCATTCAACAACCCTTCTATATAAGACGTTTCATCTTTCCTCTTCCCCATTTTCCTCTTCTCTATTTGCCTTTCCATCTTCTCCTGCTTCTTTATCCTTTCTTCCTTCCACCACCATCCTTCGGCGTTCCAGCCACTAACTCTTGTACTTCTTTTATTTCCTCGACAGGTAGGATGTATTCCTTTTTTCAATGGGAAATGGCAAAACACTACCAACAATCTAGGCGGAATGGGGTCAACAACTAGCGACGCCTTCATCTTCGCCTCCTCCCGTACCTTCATCCATCTCCACCACATCTATCTCGACTCTCCCTTCTCCTCTTTGTTCCTCTGAAACCCCCATCTCTCCCGTTTCAGATGAGATCATGGTAGCTGGTCTATCCTCATCTCCAACGCTGCTCGTAAACCCTAACTCGCCCGTCTTTTCCCCTTCTGTCTTGGGCATTCGCAAGTCACCCCCTCCCTTATTGCAACCTGAAACTGAGTACAGAGAAGTAGTGTGCCAACGCCCATCGACAACAAACGTCCCTGCATCCTCTCTTTCTCTTTCCCCAGAGTATTCTCCTACACCTGAACCTATGGTTGTTGAGATTCCCCCATCGTCACTTTCCCCCGATACTCAACTTGGGGGGGCCTTTCCCCTCCTTTGGATACAAATCGGGGTCCTTCTACTTTTCCCCTTCCCAGAGAAGAGCTTTCCATCCCCGTGCTCTCCATATCTTCTTCGCCAAACTCTTCACCCGCCCCGTTACTTCCTTCGGATTCTTCCGCCCCTGTCCAACAACAAGCAACATTTGGTCTTCCTCCACTTACGTCTGTCTCCCCTCTTTCTTGTCCAATTTCTTCAAGTCTCTTAGCAAGGGCTTTACTTGCAGTCTCCTCTATACCTTTGACTGCCCCCGTACCACCTTCCCTTCCCTTCCATGTTATCTCTTCCCCTTCTGAACCTTTAACACAGCCTACCGTTTCCACCTTCCCTTCGCCCCTTATGAGCGAATCTCCCTTGCTAGTGTCATCTATCCCCTCCTCCTCCAACCATGAGCTTCAAATTCTGAACATGGAAGAATTGACTCCCAGGATGGAAAGTTTACGGCATGTTCTGGAATTGGTAAGCTCCTTACAATGGCTCCGCTGACTCCTTCGGGTTTTTAACTCCGTCCTCATCAATAAATTTTAGGCCATAATGAACTACCAGGAGTTGGATCGCTCCCTCACTTAATATCGAGCTAAATTCTGTTAGGAATATTGGAACGGCTAGAGGGGGGGGGATGAATAGCGTCGTTCTCAAGTTGTCGAAAATCTATCGCGTTCGTCTCTACAATTTCGTTAGCACAGCAAAATATATATATGATAACAATAACGAAACACAATCACAAACACAATAACACGAAGATTTAACGTGGTTCGGAACCGCATGGTTCCTACTCCACGGATTGAACTCTACGATCTCTAGTGATGCACACGCACTCACTAATGACAAATACTCCTTCTCGACACAAGTCGGAGGTGGAGAAACCCCTTACAAGTAATCTTACAACAATAAGATATAAATACAAGCAATATACAATAATACAATGCAAAACTAGTAAAGAAAACAACTTTACAAATGCCTTTGGATTGCTTGCTTGTTGATCGCTTGAATCGTGGTTGAAGACCCTGATTTGCAATAGCAAATCGCCTCAAGACATCCAAGAAATCGATGCAAATTTCCTCCATCACGAGCTCCTTTTATAGCTTCAACCTGTGCTGGAAAAAGTCTATCAGTCGACTGATCGGGACCATCAGTCGACTGATGCCACTGTTGTCGTGAGACAACGGCTAGATCCACGTTGGATAAGTCCAACGGATCTACCATCAGTCGACTGATTGTGACCATCAGTCGACTGATGGAGTCCTCACTCGACCAGTCGAGTCTCGACTCCATTATGTGGCCGATTTCTCGAGCACCAGTCGACTGATCACACGATCAGTCGATCGGCCAGCTCATCCCGATCGCCCACCTTTGGCGCGGCATTGCTAGGCCATAACCCGCAGTCAAACCCTAGTTGACTCGGTCCAGTCGACTGTCACATGGCATCAGTCGACTGGCACACCTCAAATATGAGGTTTTAACCCAAGTATGTTTCCCCCCATACTTGCTAGACCACCCTTAGCCTAGACCTAAGCCTTCTAGCTACCTCCATCAGCCTCACGCCTCTCGGATCCCTCCAAGTCATCCATGACTTGTTCATCCATCGCGCTAGCCTTCAGGTGCTTCCATCGGCTATGTCATGCTAACGGTGTCTACACCGCCAAGGCACATTGGACTTACGCCGCCAAGACTCCGCTTGGACTTTACGCCGCCAACCATTGGACTTATGGTGCCAAGACTACCGCTTGGACTTTACGCCGCCAATATCAAATCCCCTTGGACTTCAAATGCCAACCCATGTTGGATTTTCCATGCCAAGACCATGCTTGGACTTTCCTTGCCAAGACCATGCTTGGACTTTCCTTGCCAACCCATGTTGGACTTTCCATGCCAAGACCATGCTTGGACTTTCCTTGCCAACTTATCGTTGGACTTTCCATTTGCCAAGACCCATGCTTGGACTTTCCATGACAATCACATTGTCATCCGTTTTTGTCGAACATCAAAACATCATTCGAGTCAAACTCGAGTCCTGGTCAATCGTGACCTGGGCTGATTGCACTAACAATCTCCCCCTTTTTGATGTTTGACAAAAACCAAAAAAATTATTGAGTTAGAACACTAACTCAAATCCCTTACCAATTATCCCAAATTGGTAAATACTCTTCAAATGTTCTCCCCCAAACATTCTCCCCCTTTTTGACATACATCAAAAGGTTATCTCTCCAAGGAGGTCAATGTCTCATGTCCCAATGAGATCTTACAATCTCCCCCTTGGTCTTAAAAATACCTAGGATGCCTACCATCTTCCTAGTGATAAGTCTCATATCACTCAAGAGAGGCAATCCTATTCACTCTCCCAATTTCCAAATTGGGTATCAAAAACCCCATCAATTTTCCAATTGATGATACTCTCCCAAAACTTCTCTTCCTCAAGAAGAGAAAAACACATCCATTATCCCATGATGGATAACTCCCCCTAAAGGCTTGCTCCCCCTTGACCATTGCACCAACAATGTCCTTGGAAAGTCCCTAAGCCAATAGGAACTCTAGGCCATCAAAATTAAGGTTAGAAATTCAACATTGAACTTTACAACACCTTAAAATTGATACAAACCCTAAACACCTCTCCTAATCCATATCCAATGGATTTTCACCCTTCATCATGCTTCCCAAAGCATATCCTAGGGTTAGGAGTGGTTAGAGACCTTATCCGCAGCTAAAATCGGGTTAAACAACCTAGGTTACCCCGAAATCAGGCTATCAGTCGACTGCCACCCAGGGCAGTCGACTGATAACTAAAAATCCCGATTTTCAGTTATCAGAAATGAGTTTTAAAAAATCATAACTAATTATACGTATATCGAAAAATCACGAAATTTGATACGTATAATACTTATGACTAATACAATGGGTGAAAAATGTTTGAAAATTATTTTACCCATAAAATAGTGAAATTGGCACAAAGTTCAAAACCATTGAATTTTTCAATGTTTTGGTCCTACTTTGTATCAACTTCATCAATGGTGATTGATATCAAAAGATAGGCTTCACCAAGGTTTTCTAAAAAGATTTTAAAATGTTTTCAAAACCTTATCTTGGATCATATTCCTTGGGCTCTATGTACATGACTTGTACACATGCTCTCCCAATGATCCACATGTTGAGTTAAAATGAGTTTGGGTTCAACTAGATGCAACAACTATGCACCTTGAACTTAACTCATATCCTAGCATCTCACATGTATCTAGGGTGTATAAATACACATACATGTCAATGTGATGTGAGATGTGGGTTTTGTTCTCCCTAATCTAGGGTTTCATGCATTTTCCTAAGGCAACTCTACTTGATTCCCTTATAAATGGTACTCCAAGTCATGCCATAGTTCTTATATCAATTTTAATCAATTAAATGCATGAAATGATCATGGCATAATAATAGCAATAATTAAGCATGGCCAATGATCATGATGTCATGGCATAATATGAAATCTAAACACACATGACATTTATCCTTAATCTATAAGCATACTCATGACATATAAATGATAGAACAAAAACATGATGTCATGTCATGACATATGGCAAACAAATCATGGCAAGTAAAAAGTATAGGTATAAGTATACCTAAATTTTAATATTAATTGTCATTTGATATAATTAAGTATATCTTTCCATATTGTAATCAATCACCCTAGTGTGCCAAAAACCCAAAATGGCACACTAACCTCTAAACCTAAATTGTGCCAATTTAATTGATTTTTCTTAATTTCAAAAACTCATTGGCACATCCTAAAATCTTTTAGGATATTGATTCAAATCTATTTCCAAGGTAGCCATAACCTTGAAAATATCCTAAAGTGCCACCTTTACAATGGTTGAGTTAACTACCCATCCAATCAAGGTTGGCACACCCTAACCCATCTAGCGTGAATCAATCACGCTCTTAGGAACCCAAAACCTACTTGAGCTCCTAGGGTTACTTAGGTATTCCTTAGGGATAACCTCCCTAGATACCTTCCTAATGACCCTCCTAGGCTTGTTAGCCTTGGTCATTGTGGTCTTACCTAGGTTGACTCTAGGGGTAACTCCCCTTCCAACCTTCTTAGTGGCCACCCTAGGTTTCCTAGAAACCCTAGTCACTAGGCACAACCTTTGGTCAACTCTAGGGATGACTTCCCCATTGACTTTGTTCTTCCTAGACCTAGTTAGTGTTCCATAATCAAATGGAACACAATGATAATCCACCTTAGGTTTAGGTTTGTGACCCAGACCTTGCTTGCCCTTGGTTGACTTTTGTCTTTGAGGTCCTAGGTTTTGACTTTGACTTTTGGACCTTTGACTTTGACCATTAGACCCTTGAAATTGATTTTGTATCTTATTTAGGGTCTTTTCTAGTTTTTCAAGTCTTGACCTCAAGGCTTGGTTCTCTAAATCTAATTGCCCAATTTTAGAATTTTGATTTAAACCATGGGCATTGGACTTCCTAGGCATATGCCTAGTCCATTTAGGGTTAAGGCCTAGATGTTCTCCTATTTTCCTAATTGATTCCCTAGGTAAGATATTTTTAGGGACATTAGTCCCAAATTTCTCCTTATTCCTAAGATGAACCTTCTTAGCTCCTAAACAAATATGTTTGTTATTTCTAGCATGCTCTTTATGATAAATAGCAAGAGAATTGAAAACCCTTAGCATGCTTTTGCCTATTAACTAAAGAGGATGCATTATTAAAATATACCTTAGGGTTAGCTTTGGAAGCTCCCCCTACATGTGTAGCTCCCTCTTGGGTCTTCTTCTTCCCCCTAGGACATTGATTCCTATAATGTCCTTTTGCATTGCATTTGAAGCATATGATGTGCTCCTTGCTCTTGATACTTGGGGAACTGGCGTTCGTTGACTTTTGTTGACTTTTAGGCACCGGAGGAGCTTTCTTGACCTTCTTTGGGCACTTACTCTTATAATGCCCAAATTCCCTACACTCAAAGCACATTATATGATTTTTATTTGAAAATAAAGTGTTTGAGTTACCTAGGGTGGTGGTAGGTGCCGGAGTTGAATTTTGAGCTTCCTCATCTTGATCGGATGTTGAAGGCTCTTCTTGAGGTTGCTTCGGTGTAGAGGATGGTCTCTCCTCCTCAAACCTAGAAGTAGATGCTTCTTCCATCTCTTCTACTTCTTCTTTCTCCGATCCGGAAGTTGACTCCATCTCAACTTCCGATTCCTCACTTTCACTTGAGGATAAACTCTCCTCATGGAATCTTGACAATTTTCTCCATAGCTCCTTGGCATACATGTAATCCCCTAGCTTGCACAAAACATCATTAGGGATTAAATCTTCCAAAAGTTTCGTTACCTTAACTTCGGTCTTGAGCTTTTGACATTGCTCTTGGGTCCACTTTTTCAATTTTAGGACATTCCCCTTCTTATCCCTAGGGGGTTCAAGGCTTTCAACGAGGATGAACCAATCCTCTATGTTCATCATCAAGAATGTTTCCATTCTTGCTCTCCACGCCGGAAAATCTTCTAGATCATATGGAGGTGGAGTATTGATATCCCATCCAAGCTTGTCTTGGAATTCCATCTTCACCCTCTAGCCTTTTGTCTTAGCTCCGGGCGGTTAGTCCGTAGAAGAGCCCCGGGCTCTGATACCACTTGTTAGGAATATTGGAACGGCTAGAGGGGGGGGGGTGAATAGCGTCGTTCTCAAGTTATCGGAAATCGATCACGTTCATCTCTACAATTTCGTTAGCACAACGGAATATATATATGATAACAATAACGAAACACAATCACAAACACAATAACACGAAGATTTAACGTGGTTCGGAACTGCACGGTTCCTACTCCACGGATCGAGCTCTACGAGCTCTAGTGATGCACACGCACTCACTAATGACAAATACTCCTTCTCGACACAAGTCGGAGGTGGAGAAACCCCTTACAAGTAATCTTACAACAATAAGATATAAATACAAGCAATATACAATAATACAATGCAAAACTAGTAAAGAAAACAACTTTACAAATGCCTTTGGATTGCTTGCTTGTTGATCGCTTGAATCGTGGTTGAAGACCCTGATTTGCAACAGCAAATCGCCTCAAGACGTCCAAGAAATCGATGAAAATTTCCTCCATCACGAGCTCCTTTTATAGCTTCATCCTGTGCTGGAAAAAGTCTATCAGTCGACTGATCGAGATCATCAGTCGACTGATGCCACTGTTGTCGTGAGACAACGGCTAGATCCACGTTGGATAAGTCCAACAGATCTACCATCAGTCGACTGATGGAGTCCTCACTCGACCAGTCGAGTCTCGACTCCATTATGTGGCCGATTTCTCGAGCACCAGTCGACTGATCACACGATCAGTCGACTGCTCGAGCCATCAGTCGACTGCCCACCTCTGGCAGTCGACTGCTAGGCCATAACCCGCAGTCAAACCCTAGTTGACTCGGTCCAGTTGACTGCCACATGGCATCAGTCGACTGTCACACCTCAAATATGAGGTTTTAACCCAAGTATGGTTCCCCCCATACTTGCTAGACCACCCTTAGCCTAGACCTAAGCCTTCTAGCTACTTCCATCAGCCTCACGCCTCTCGGATCCCTCCAAGTCATCCATGACTTGTTCATCCATCGCGCTAGACTTCAGGTGCTTCAATCGGCTATGTCATGCTAACGGTGTCTACACCGCCAAGACACATTGGACTTACGCCGCCAAGACTCCGCTTGGACTTTACGCCGCCAACCATTGGACTTATGGTGCCAAGACTACCGCTTGGACTTTACGCCGCCAATATCAAATCCCCTTGGACATCAAATGCCAACCCATGTTGGACTTTCCATGCCAAGACCATGCTTGGACTTTCCTTGCCAAGACCATGCTTGGACTTTCCTTGCCAACCCATGTTGGACTTTCCATGCCAAGACCATGCTTGGACTTTCCTTGCCAACTTATTGTTGGACTTTCCATTTGCCAAGACCCATGCTTGGACTTTCCATGACAATCACATTGTCATCCATTTTTGTCGAACATCAAAACATCATTCGAGTCAAACTCGAGTCCTGGTCAATCGTGACCTGGGCCGATTGCACCAACAAATTCCTGCATCAAGCTCAACAATATCTAGAAGATAAAACTGCTGCGGAGCACCGAGAGCACCTTCTCTTACAACAACTAAAGCAATGCCAGGAACGGCTATCAAAGGCTCATCTCCAGCAATGAAAGGACGCCGAGACCATAGCGGCATTATAAGCACAGCAGCAGGCTCACATAGAATTGATATCCACTCCACAAGACTCTCAGCAGGAACAAGCTGATGTAGTAATCTTCTATTCTCAAGAGTTGGTGAACCTTAAGAAGCAAATAGCTGAGCTCCTCTGCGAAAAATAAAAGGATTCTGAACTCATTGCAAGCTTGCGGGTTCGGCACCAAAGAGCGGAGGACAAAATAGGGGATCTCCGCACCCGCCTGTGCAAGGAGGTACAAGAAAACTCCTTAATAACTTCTAGGGCACATGCTCACGCCCGTATATGTAGGCAAGAAATGTCCCTCCAGGGGCTGGGCAGTGAGCTTGTTCGCACCAGATCCCATACAGAGGTTGTAGGGGGAATTTAAGCTTCGATATGCCAAAATATGATAGACATGATGAGGCTCCTTTAGCAGGACCAAACCTCCTGAGCGGACGACATCTCGGTCTTGGCGGATGCTATTATGAAAATATCTCAGCGTTATAGCGAAATGCACCGATCTCTCTAGGAGAATCAAGAGAATTACTGCAGGCTCCACCATAATCGAAGTCCAGACGACCCGAGATGACGCAAATGGCTAATAGCCTTAATGAGTGTCGCCTTCCAGGACAGATTTAATGAAGCGGTTCGACACTATGCTGACCAAGGATTACCCCCTATGAATCACCCTGCTCTTTCCTTACACTGGAAAATCGACTTCCGACGCTATCCTCCAGATCGTTTTAGATTATA
Source organism: Wurfbainia villosa (assembly GCA_025175895.1). NCBI lineage: Eukaryota > Viridiplantae > Streptophyta > Magnoliopsida > Zingiberales > Zingiberaceae > Wurfbainia > Wurfbainia villosa. The sequence goes on from CM045995.1 coordinate 35,860,280, forward strand.
ACTTGATGTATTTCTTCGGGACATAGCTCCCTCTTTATCTTCTTTTCTTTTCATAGCCCGCCAAAGAGAATTTAATGTTAATATAAATGATTCATCAATCAGATTCGGGTTTGCCATACATCTAACAACATAGTGAGTTGTCAAATATGTTTCCCAAGAAACTTCTTAATTCTTTTTTCCGTCCACCCTCCCTTACACAGTATAATAATATTTCAAGTGTACAGCGTTCCAGGGTCGAGGGAATTCCTTGTCCTGATCATCTTTCAGATAATATGCTGATCCTGCCACGTGGCGCATCACTTCGTAGGGTCCTTCCCAATTTGGAGCTAACTTTCCAGGATCTTCAGCGAGATTAACTTTGCGCAGAACCAAATCCCCTTCTTGAAATCTCTGGGGTATTACCCTTTTGTTGAAGGCTTGTTGCACCCTTCATTTGTAAAATTCCGCTCGCCTCCGTGCTTGTTCCCTTTTTTCTTCCACCGAGTCCAGCTCAGTGCTCCGAATAATTTGGTTCTGTTCTGGCTCATAAACTTCCACGCGGGCTCTACTTAAAAGGGCCTCCACCGGAATAACGACCTCCATTCCATATACCAGGCTGAAAGGAGTTTGACCTGTTGTAGTTTTTGGCGTGGTTCGGTAGGCCCACAAGATCCCTAGCAATTCCTCCACCCAGTTTCCTTTATGAACGCCCAATTTAGTCTTCAGCCCTTGGATAAGGATTCTATTAGTTACTTCGACCTGCCTGTTAGCTTGAGGATGAGCTATCGAAGTAAAAGCTTTCTAGATATTAATACTTTGGCACCATTCCTTGATCTTCTTGCCCTGGAACTGCCGCCCATTGTCACTAACTAACCTCTGGGGAATACCATATCGGCAGACAATATTCTTCCATAGGAATTGTATCACAGCATTCTCAGTGATTTTGGCAAGGGGCTCTGCTTCCACCCACTTGGAGAAGTAATCCACAACCACCAATAAGAATTTTTTCTTCAAAGGCGCCACAGGCATGGGACCCACTATATCCACTCCCCACTGATTGAAAGGGCATGAAGCAACAACAACTTTCATTAATTCAGCCGGTTGTTCGGACCAGTTGCTATGATTCTGACAGGCCGAGTAGATTTGCATTATATGAGCTGCATCTTGTTGGAGAGTGGGCCAAAAGTATCCGGCTAACAAGACTTTCCTCGCCAAAGCTCTCTCTCCCAAATGATTGCTGCAGCAACCTTTGTGGATTTTCTGGAGTACCCATTCAGCATCTTCCTTTCCCAAACTCTTCAACAGGGGTCATCCAAAATACGTCTTGTACAAGTCTCCGTTTAAGATGGTGAATCATTTTGCTCTGTTCATTAAAACAGATGCCGCCCCTCATTCTTCTAGGACCTTTCCTTCCTGTAGATACGTTATAATGTCAGTCCTTCAATCAGGGATCAGATCTGGTTCGGGTACGGTTCCCTCCACATTGTATATCACCAGAGAAGTAGGGACTTCCACACAGACTATTTCAAGATGCTTCACCCCTTCCATCGTGCTAGCCAACCGAGCCAACTCATCCACCTTCCCATTGTTCTCCCTCGGAATCTGCTTTAAGAGAACTTGGTGAAAATGAGCCTTTTCTTTCTCGAAAGCCTTCAAATATTTTTGCAATCTTTCTTCCCGAACCGTGAAAGAGCCTTGAAGTTGTGATACTACCAACTGGGAATCCGAATGGATTATAATGAAGGTTGCTCCTATGGCTCGGGCGGCTTGCAACCCAGCTAAAATGGCTTCATATTCTGCTTCATTGTTGGACGCCCGATATCCCAATCGCACGACTATGCGAGTTTCCTCTTTCTCCGAGGATATTAGCAGGACTCCCATCCCGCTGCCTACAGATCCTGAAGAGCCATCCACAAATACATTCCATGCTTCTGACCCCTCTTCTTTTGCCGACGAGCCATCTTCTGAACCGACAGGTACCTCTACTAGAAAATCCGTGAGAGCCTGAGCCTTGATGACGGTTCGGGGTTGTTAATGGATGTCATACTCGCTTAGTTCTACTGGCCATTTAGCCAATCTCCCAGAAGAATTAGGCTTAGTAACCACCTTGCCTAATTCACTGTGAGTTAAGACATTAATCGGATGAGATAGGAAGTACGACCTTAACTTGCGGGCTGTCAAGACTAGAATATATGCCAACTTCTCCAGCTCAGTGTAACGGGATTCAACCCCCTTCAGGATATAACTGGTATAATAGATAGGTTGTTGCTGAGAACCTTCTTGCTTTAACAAGACTGAACTGATGACTCCTTCAAAATAAAATACATCCACAAGGGCTCTCTTCTTCAGCTCTTGAAAATCTTGCTCACATTGATCATCCCACTGAAATTTAGTAGCCTTGCACAAAATCCTGAAGAAAGGTAGCCCCTTGTCCGCTGATCTGGCTATAAATCGGGACAGGAAAATAATTCTCCCTACTAGCTTTTGAGTCTCTCACAAATTAGTTGGTGACTTCATATTGCATAATGCTTGCACCTTTTCCGGATTAGCCTGCAGTCCCTTCTCAGTTACTATATATCCCAAAAATTTCCCTCTCTTCACCCCGAACAAACATTTTTTAGGGTTCAGTTTCATGTTATATCGCCTCAAGGTAGCGAAAGATTCCTCTAGATCATTAACCAGATCCCGAGTGGTTTTTGATTTGACCAGGATGTCATCAACATAAACTTCCACATTTCTTCCTTTTTGTTCCACAAAGATTTTATCCATGAGCCACTAGTATGTAGCCCCCATATTTTTTAGGTCGAAGGGCATTACCACATAGGCATATAACCCTCATGATGTTACAAAGCTAACCCTCTTCTGATCTTCTTTAGTTAGCAATATCTGGTGGTATCCCTGGTAAGTATCCATTAAAGACACTACTTCATATCCCACCGTAGAGTCCACCAACTGATCAATACTAGGCAAGGGGTAGCAGTCTTTAGGGTTTGCTTTATTTAAATCACAGAAGTCAAATACACATCCTCCATTGCCCCGAAGGCTTGGGGACCAGGACTACATTAGAGACCCACTCGGGGAATTGAATTTCTTTCACATGACCCGCTTTCAACAATTTATCTACTTCTTCAACTATCACTTTGTCTTTTTCGGATCTGAAATGTCACCGCTTCTGTTGGACGCATCGGACTCCTCTAGTAATGTTGAGGTGATATTCAACAACGCGAGGGTCGATTCCTGTAAGATCATGCACATCCTCGGCAAAAATATCTTCATTTTTCTTTAGGTAGGCCACTAGCTCCTCTTTGGTGTCCAATTGTTGTGCTACCCGAGTGGCCTTTTCGGGAGCTATCTCCACCAGCTCTCCTTCCTCTATTTTCTCTGCTTTGGGGGGAAATTTCTCCAGCATGCATACGTCAAAAATCACAATGGCTTTCCCTTTGAGGTCATCGGTTTAGGCCTTCTTTTGGTCATCCCTGACCATTTGCACATAGCAACTCCTTGCAGCCTTCTGCTCGCCTCTAGCCTCTCCAATCAGCTGCCCGACCAGAAATTTCACCTTTTGGTGGTACGGAGAAGCCATCGCCTGAAAAATGGAAAGGAAGGGATGACCCAGAATTGCATTATAGGTGGATGGAGCATCCACAATAAGAAAAGGAACTATGTTGATTTTTTGGCTAGGCTTTGTGCCCAGAGTCAGGGGCAATGAGATCTGCCCTGTGGGATGGACCACATGTCCTATAAACTTGAAGAGAGGTGTGGCCACATCTTCTAGCTCGCCATTTCCCAGCTGCATTTGTCCAAAGGCCTCTTGGAAGAGGATGTTGACAGAACTCCTCGAATCAACTAGTACCCGGGCCACTTCATAGTTGGTCAGGGAAATACGGATCACCAAAGCATCCGTGTGAGGCAACAGAACGCCTCGGAGATCTTCCGGCTCAAACAAAACTGGCGATGCGGTTTGGACAGCCTGATCAGTAGCTATAACCAAGCTCTCCATGAGATGGGCGTATGATTTCTACGCTCGGTTAGAATCCCCATCAGTGGGTCATTCTGCAATAACGTGAATAACCCCCGTGTGGGGACGTCATTCAGACCAGATGATGGACCCTCACCTGATGGGCCCCCTTATGAGATACCCTCCTAGGATGGAGTCTGAGGATCCGGAGGGAAAGTAACCTGTGGTCGTTGATTATAGGGCCCCGGAAAAGCCGCGTTGGGTCGTTGTCCATGCCGTGTCGGTCCTTCTGTCTGAGGCCGCACCTGTGGATAAGCGGTTCGGATGCGCTCAAGTTCTGTTTGCAATTTGAAATATCGGCCACTGGCGTGGCCATATTCCATGTGATACTGGCAAAAGAACGGGGTGAGAGGGTTGTGAGGCACTCCCCTATACCCCATTGGCCGCTGTAGAATACCTTGCTGGTCATAGAACTCCATCTCCCGTTCCTTCCAAGTCCTTGGGGGAGGGACCGCATCGGCGGCCATGATATGCAACGGAGGTGGGGGGCGAGCACCCTGTATTAATAATCGAGGTCTGGGAGCCTCCGGTAGAAGGGGTCATACATATTCCCGTTTGGGAGGAACTCAAGGGGCGGCGGGGTGGTTTCTTTCCTCAGGGACCATTACGGAAGCTCATTTGGATTTTCGGACTTTCAACCCTTCTTCCTCATTGATATACTTCTCTGCACGACTCAATAGCTCCTCGTAGCTGGTCACGGGCTTTCTCCAAAGTGAGCTAAGGAAAGAACCCTCCCTTAGCCCGTGTGGAATGGTCACTCTGAAAGCATCTGACCTTGCTAAGGGGATACTTCTGGCGGTCGAAGTGAACCGATGAAGATACCCTTTAAGTGACTATGAGGGCCCCTGCATAATGTGCAGCAGGATGGAAGCATCATGCTTGTACGCCTTGCAACTGATGAACTCTTGGCGGAACATCCCCTGAAAATCAATAAAACAAGTGATAGACCCTGGAGGTAGGGTTTTAAACCATTTTTGCGTCGAGCTAGTTAAGGTAGTGCGGAAGACCTGGCACTTGAGGGCGTCGGTGTAGCAATGAAGTGAGGTGGCTCCTGCGAACTATGATAGATGCTCCTCAGGATCCATCATGCCATTGTACTTGTCTACTTGGGGATTTCTAAAGTATGACGGTGGGACTTCAGAAAGGATGTCCATGGTGAAAGGACTGGGCTCGTAAATCTCTGGAGCCCTAGTTGATCGGCTTTCGCCTTGCTCTTCTCGTCGATTCTGGGTTAATGGCATAGTGGTCTGATGTACTCGTCCCCCTAGCCCCTCTCCAGGTAATGCTTCAACGTTGGTGGTTGTACGAGGTGGAGGGGGCATCTCTGGTGGTGGTCCACGAGAAGAAGGTTCACCAGAATGAGGATGAAGGTATCCCGTCCTTCTCCTTTCTCTAGTAAGAGCCTCAGCCACGACGGTGTTCATCATGGCTCTTAGTTATGATGGTAGTATCATGATGGGGTTTTCCTCCGCAGCGGAGGCTACTGGGTGTTGTATCTCCTCTGGCTGCATATCTATGTCTTACTTAGATGTTTCCCATAGACGACGTCAACTAATGTGGTAACGAGGAAAAAGGGTTCCCTAGCTTCCTTTCAATGCAGGAGAGCACAAGGAAAGCTCAGGGGGGTTCTCTCTGGCCGCAACAGTAAAATGAAATGTGAAGAAAAGAAACGCATGCCAACACAAGCAACAAACAAAGACACAGGATGTAACGTGGTTCGGAATAAGGATTCCTACTCCACGGGGGTGAGCTCTCCCACCAGCTACGGTGCCAAAGCACTTTTCACTATAAACTTCCTCCTTCGCGAAAAGAACTTCCGGAGGTGGAGGAGAAAACCTCTTACAATTAGCCTAAATACACAGGAAAGTATCAGAAGAATGGAGTTTGCTACTCTCCTGGTCTCCTTCTCCGACGATGTGGTTGCTCTCCCCTTCGGATGTGTCTTCGTCTATCACTCATTGGAAAAAATGTGGATCCCCTTATCCGACCCTGCTTCTCCCTTTTATCCTCTTCCTCTGGCCAGTTGTTGCATCGCAAGCCTCCTTTGTCGTACACGTGGCCACCTTGCCCATCTGGAGAATCATTTTGTTACAGACACAAGGAGCGAAGGCTCCTCGAAATATTATGTGGGGGCCCTCTTCTGTTGTGTAACAACTTCTTATCTACATTTTGGGAAATATGCTAGCTCATCCCTTTCAGCCACTTGCCTTCGACGAAACTAACCTAAACCTACTGCTCACGTGTAGCGTAGCCATTAGGCTCTTCCCAATAGCCCGAACCAACTCCTCTTTTTCCCACACCGAACCATTTCTGGGCCTGCTAGACCGAGCCGATTCTTGTCCACCCCGTACCGAAATGATCTTCATGATAGCTCCGCCGTGCCAACTACCTTAAACTATCCTCCATTACAATTTCCCCAGACTGACGTGTCCGAACTATTCTTCCCCGATTCCCCTACCGAATCGGTTACTTAGTTCGGATAGCATCCCAAGCGCGGATATTTTTATCTTATTCACAGAAAAGAGGTAACAACAATATCAGTTATAATGAACAAATCATGTGTTATAACTATTTGACCTCCATTAGTCAACTATTTCTACCATAAGCAGATTGCCTTCAATCGTAACTTCTAGAAAACAATCGTTATAATGGACTAACCATCCTGTTATAGTTGTTCAACATAAATTAGTCAATAGTTTCTACCATTAGTTGACTATCTTCCACTGTAACTTCTGAAAAAATTATTGTTATAACATTTCATTACAATAAATTAACTGCTATTTTAATTGTCTCAAGTGATTACCAATCGACTATTTCAAAAGAAAATAGAATATTTCATAGTAGATTAGCACAATGTCAATTGACTACTGTAGGATCGAGTAAACTGAGAGAGGGGGGTGAATCTCGGTGTTTAGTAATTTAAATAATTTTAATTCAAGTACATAGCGGAAATGAAATGCAATAAAAGACACAGGCAATTTACTTGGTTCACAACCTGGACTGGGTTGCTACTCCAAGGCCCGTAGCTCTCCCGTGAGCTACCTCGATGGGCAATTCACTAAATACCCTCCGATTCGAGAACTCTCGACTCCAGAGGGTTTCGCCTTTTACAAAAATAGAGATGGGTTACACACTACCCACTCTTGAATTTAAGTACAGTAGCGAAAAATAAATGAACAATTACAAGACATATATTGACACTAAGTAGATGGTAGAAGTATGCTCAGAGTGTCGGAAGATCACCTTGTTGTGGAAGTTTTAGCTTTGGTAGACGAGAATGGATTTCAGTAGCACTTCGACGTGAATTATGTTTTTTGCTGGGATCTGGTCGAGCACAACTTTTATAAACTATTTCTAGTCGACTCCACATCAGACCGTCGATATGGAATTCGTGGTCTTCTAGTCGACTGAATCCTCTTTAGTCGACTCCATGTCACTCGGCTCTTCATCGGGAAATTTCCCTCTTTAGTCGACTCAAACTCTTCAGTCGACTCAAGCCCTTTCCATCTGTGTTGCACGATCTCCGATCGATCACCAGCTGATCCTGCCAAATAGGTATCCAGTCGACTGATACACATCCATTTGACTGGACTTCATTCGACTAAAGTCCATTCAGTCGACTGATCCTTGCAAAATAGGATTAGCACAAGATATATATAATATGAATTATGATAGCAGTAGTAATACTGCTCGATCTTGACTACTAAGTCCCACGCAAATTTTTCGTCGGATCGACGCCTAGCTTTGTCCTCCTACAGAGGACTCGACCTCACCTCTTCACTCGAGGCTTACCTGTCGGCTACCTGCTGGACTTATCATTCTTGACATCCGATCTGATCCACCAGGGCTTCCACCAGCTGTCCTGTCTGCCTGACCCAGCTAGACTTTTTGTCAATTGTTTGGTCTTCTCACCCAACCGGTCTTCATGCCAAATGTTCGGTCCACGTGACCCATCTGGACTTCATGCCTGGTGTTCGGTCCTCCTGATCTGTCAAGATTCATGCCTAGTATCTGGTCAACTCGACCTATTAGGACTTCCTGTTAAGCCTACACACTTAACACTTATATTAGATCACACGTGAATCCTAACTCTTAACTATGGTTCATACATCAAAACTAAGGAGTGATGCTTACTGCATCAACAATCTCCCCCTTTTTAATGTATGACAACACATCAGTTAAAGTTAGGAGAATCAAATACCAATCTTCATATTTTGACATGTGTAAGAAATGAATTTACAACTTTTGTCATGCATAAATTTAACTATGTATGAAATGCATTCATCCTTATCAAATTTTTGCATCCTCTTAAATTTATATCTTATTTTAAATATATAATTTTATGTCTCTTCTCTCTCCCTTTGGCATACATCATAATAAGGGTTAAGTTAAAGATACGAACATAATGTATTGGAGAGTCATTGTGATATTTTATCAACACCATTTTCAAAACTGCCCTTGAACAATTTTAAAAGTTTTAATAATTTTTCACAACTCCCCTTGAATAATTTAACATTTTCATAATTTTCCAAAACTACACTTGAATAATTCAAAATTTTTAACATTTCAAAATTTTTCAAACATATTCAAAAACTCCCCCTGAATAAATCTAAATTTTTAACATTTTCAAAAATTTTCAAACATATTCAAAATCTCCCTCTGAATAAATCTAAATTTTTAACATTTTCAAAATTTTTAACCTTTTTAAAATATTTCAAACATATTCAGAAACTCTTCCTAAATAATTCAAAATTTTAAAATTTCAAAAATCTAAATATTTTCAAAAAATTTCAACCTTTTTCAAAATTTTCAAAAATTTAAACATTTTCAAAACTCCACTTGAATAATTCAATTTTTTAAAATTTTAATTTTTTAAAGTTTTGATGCAAAAAGCGATAGGGATTAAGGCCAAGCATGAATTCCTAAAAATTAAAATTAAATTTTGAAAATACACATCTAAAAATTGTCCTTAAAGCAAATGTCCAACTCTTTTCTAGCTCAAATGATATAGAGTTAATCATCAAGCTTTGAATTAGAGTTAGTCACCGAAGTGATCAATTTGCTTTTGTAAACCCCATTTTGGTTCATGTCCATGCACTGGATCTACATCTTGAACCAGGGGTGCAATCCTAACATCTCATGCCCATCTTCGTGACTCAATACCCAAATAGGTAATCCTAGGTATTTGTGAGATGCAAAGGCTACTTAGTTTTATAGGATCATGAAGTCTAGATTGACCTAATCTAGATTAATTTTTAATTTTCTTAAAATAAATAAAAAATAATATAATATTACTTTATAAAATGATAAGCATAAAAAATAATATTCCTAATCTGCCAAGCATAAACCACACAAGATTTTATTTAAAAAATTTATTAAGTTCCAGTATCATGACAATCCTAATCAACGGATGGGGGATGAGAAGGACCCATGGCCCAAGACCTAAGAAGATCCATCATCTGTCGATGATCCTCTCTCTGCTCCTACATAATCTGCATCATCTCAAGATGTTGCCGCTGCATCGTATCCTCCAACCTAGATAATCTCTCTGTTACGGTCGGAGATGCTGGAATTCCAAGAAATGGTGATAAACTATCAAATCCTAGGGCTTCCTGATTCTCGTCCTCGGAGTGGTGGTCGGGGTCGATCTCTGGCTCATGTTCTTGCTCCGGATCAGGCTGGGATTGAGGCTGAGGTCCATCTCTCTTCCATACAAGGATATTATTGTCATCTAAACCTACTTTTGCTAAGCCAAACTGCCTAGACCCTATCATGTCATACTCAGTAAGCTGTTTGATGTTACCTGTGGTAACATCAAATCCTAATGCGGCTAAGAGAGATGTAATGACATGGCAGTAAGGTAAGTGTGCCTTTCTGCTAGTGATTGACCTGGAATGATAAATGATAGAATGGAACATCTATAGGCTAATATCTAAATCTAACCTATGACTAAGTGCATAAAGTTAAAATGAATGAAAAGGGTGCATCATAGCGATGTCCCTAGTGGTGAGTGGTAAAATGCAGCTTACTATAACTCGATACAGGACATAGTCCTGTACTCGGAGTCTAGTAGAACTAAAGATACTCACAGACGGAGTTCTTTCTTCAACAAAAAGATGCATGTGAATTCTATCTAATGTAATATGAGAGTAGGGGTCACCGTACGGTAACTCCATGAATGGAAAACATGCAACAGGTCATGTCGAATGCAATAGGCCTAAATGCTCTCTCAACATGTCAGGAGTAAAAACAAAGTCCTTACCTTGTACCCTAGTCGAGTATGAGAGGTCATCAATCTTGCTAAAGTTATTGAAAAATTCCGCACATATGTCTATGTTAATGGGATTTTTACAATAGACTAGTTTCTCTAATCCATAGTGTGTAATGACCTCCATACTTAGTATGCATGCATTACTAAAGTATGATCTACTAATGTACTTAGTGGGCATAGGAAGGTATGTAATGCTCTCAAATCTAATTTTATGTCCCTCAGTAGGGAATCTAATATCCATGCAAGGAGTTGATGACTCAACCTCAATAACTCTTCTTTTACCCCTAATTAAATTACAAATATTAAATATTTATTGAAAATAATTGAAATTTGAATTTAAAAATTATTACCTTGGCATTTTGAATGATATTAAAGAGAGATGACGACCTTAGCACTTCGGAAGATTGGAATTATTTTCATGGAATTTCGGCTATTTTGAATGATTTTGGCGTGGCTCGGTATTGTTCTTGTAGATTGGATTCAGTCGACTGAACACATTCCAGTCGCATGAATTTGAGTCGACTGAAGGTGTTTCAGTCGACTGTTATAATTATTACCATTTACTTCGCCGCCTTAACTTTTATATACCAAGTCATTTCAGTCGACTGAAGTTGTGTTTTACCTTCCCGATGCTTGGAGGCAACTGATTTTGATTCAGTCGGCTCTTATTGAGTCGACTGAACAAAATTCAGTCGACTGAGTTCGAGTATGTTTGATTTTTTGACCGTTTAATCGATTTACTTCAAAATTTAAGGTTTATTTGATTATCCTTATTTGATTAAGTTAATTATTTAAAATTTGTAGATTAACTAATTTGGTAATTAAGTTTGTTTAAGTTTAAGTATAGTAAATTAAGTTGGGTTGAATTAAATTAAGTTAAGATAATTTGTTTAGTTTAGTTAGGTATATTTGTTAAGTTTGTTGGTGCAATCGGCCCAGGTCACGATTGACCAGACTCGAGTTTGACTCGAGTGATGTTTTGATGTTTGACAAAGTAAGTTGACATTGATGTTTGATAATGTCTGTTGATGTTTTGGGGAGATTGTTTATACAATCAACCCGGGTTATGTTTAACCGGACTCGAGTTTGACTCGAGGGAGATTTTGATGGTTGACTGGAGTTGATGTCACGCCCCGAGAGTATGCCGTGCTGAAAATCAAACGGACGGCATCTCCCCTGTACGTGGCAACATTTCGGGTAAATACAAGGCCCGTAGGCCCACAACAACAACATAATATAAACATAACAACAACAGCGGAAATAGAAACAACATACCCACAACATACATACCAAAAACATACAGGTGTACACCACCTGACAAGTCTACAGTAATAAAATCGTAAATAAAACAATGACTACACAAATAAAGTCCACGACATCACGGCAAAGTCCATAACAAAACAAGTCTAGATAACATATCAAGTTCGAGACATAACCAAAAATGAACTCCTCGGGAGACTCGGAAAACGGAGATGGGATGGATCGGTCGGCGCAACTCCAAGTCGTCACAAAGGCGTCTACCTGTTACCTGGGCGACAGAAAAACCCAGGGTCGGTGGTGGTGAGTAAAACTCAGCAGGTAATAAGAGAAAACATGTAAATATATGTATCAATATTACATGTCATTCAACAGTTTAAATCTACTCGAACAACAGGTATACATCAGCATAACAGGTATATATGCATGCATACACTAAATAAACTGAACAACAACGGTGCTGACATACCTGACAGTCAGCTACTCTATCCTGATCCAACCTGGGCATATAACCACATCATAGGGTATAAAAGAATAGTACTAACTCACACAATATCCTGAATATGATCCAAGGGTATCACCGTGAATAACCAACAGGTATACAAGTACCGGCCTACTACCATACAGGAAATGCAGTAGCATGTATGAATATGTACAAACAAATGCAACAAGCATAGCACATACAAATGCATCATCAAAGTGAGTATACATATAGACTGTATCTGTGTTGGAATGTATACTGAAAGCCTAGCTCTTTTGTATGAACATTTTTATTTTGAAATAAGAATCACATAATCATTGTTTGCACTTTATATTTATTATATGTGTGCATATTGTCTAATAATTTACATTGTAGATAACATGGTGCTTGGTGTGGCACAGAAGATCATGTTATCAGTCCCTTGTAGAATATAAGTAGAGGCTCACAACCAAGATGGTTTTGGACAAACCATTGTGTTGGATCGAAGCAGTTCGCTAGAGGGGGGGGTGAATAGCGAAAAACCTTTTTCTTTCAAGTTCGTATCAAAACAATTAAGTGCAGCGGAAAGATAAATGAAACAAAAAGAGACAAGATATTTTTTTACTTGGTTCGTAGCCTTCGGCTACTACTCCAAGGCCCTAACGGTCCTATACTGTGTATGGAGGGAAATTCACTAAAACACTCCTCGTTGGAGGCAGGAGTTTGACGATTACAAAAACCTTCAAAGCAAGAAAGATAGAGAGACAAACCCTCTCTTCTCTTTAAGTAAAATGCAATGATAGAAAACCTCGATTAACAAGAATTGAAATATTGAAAGCAATAACAAAGAAAGATTATACCAACAACTAAAAAAGGAACTTAAGCTAGGGTTGTTGGTAGCACTTCGTTGTTGTAGAGTCGTCGGAGAGTCACAGCGTTGCGGAGGCTTTTTAGCACTTAAAATTGATGAAGAAACCCTAGGTTAGGACCTCTTTTTATAGCCTTTGAGCCCCTTTTCAAGAGGAACCCTAGCCAATCATATTTGAGCACCACTCCCCTTGAAATTTGGTGATAAGCCTTGACTCCTCGAAGTTGATCCTTGATGGCCATCATCGATCGTGATGGCGGCATCGATCAGTCTTGAGGCCGATCGACGATCGGCCCGATTGATGAGTCGAGTCCTCCAAGCTGGCAGTCGACTGATGCTTACTGCAAGTCAAAGTTAGCTCAACAAAAACATAGTTCCGACGGTCGTTGACCCTCCGATCTCGACCTAGACCATCTATAGGATGTCTTTGGTCGGATCTACGCTTAAGATCATCCCCGTAAAGAGGATACAACCTCACTTACACTCGCACACACGAGCTTACCTCGATACTTACTGTGTCGCTTTTGCTTCCGGCCTTCCACTCGATTCCTTCGGCTCCCTCCGAAGTCACTCGAGTGTCGCCTGACCACTGCGGCTTCCTCCGGGTGTCGCTAGCCTTCAGCTCCAGCTATAGCAATTTTCTGCATACTCGGTTCAGCTCATGAGATAACGACATGAGCTTAACTTTGTATCGTTTGCTATAATCAAAACTCAGGTTTGACTTAGGTTCCTACTGCACCAACAATCTCCCCCTTTTTGATTTATGGCAAACTCACATACAAAGTTAAGAAAAAATAAATTAAGTGCATTGAGTATGAGATATGCATGAATGAGCAGGAGTATATAAAAACTCTTTTTCAAGTGCTCCCCGTTGAGGAATCCTCCCCCTTGACCGAGGGTGAGTACTTGAGAAAGAGTTTTAACTCTCCCCCTTGATGTTTGCTACTAAAAATTAAGTAACCGAAATTACTTAATATTAATAAGTTTTAAGTTAAGAAATCAAAAAATTGAATCCTTAACCTTGGCCTTTACTTTCGTTTTGTTAACAAAAACAAGTTAACTAAATGTGTTTAAGTTTAAGAATTCTCTTAACTTGTTGTGTTAACTTAAAGTTAAGTAAGCCCTGGCCATAAAACAAATGATCCCTTAACTTTGGCCTTTTTCTCCCCCTTTTGCCATATATCGAAAGGAGTGAGGGTGTGTGTGAAATAAAATAAGTATTAATTTTGAAGTCCAAGCATGTTCCACATTATTTTTGAAAATAATATACTGAAAATAAGTTCATCTATAAAATATTCGACTCATATTTGGCTTGATTGATATGAAAGATCAACCAGTCCTGGTCAGAGTTGGTTAGTATGTATGATTATACTCCGTGGTTCATAGCGATGCACTAGATCTACATCTGGGACTAAGAGTAAGGTCCTAATATCTCACGCCCATCTACGTGGCTAAGTACACAAACACATTAGTCCTATGTGTTGTGAGATGTACTGGCTCCTTAAATCTATAGGTGCATGATATCTAGGGTAAGTCCTATACTAGTTCCATGAAAAATGAAAAGTAAGAAATAGTAGTAATATAATTTGCAAAGTCCTATTCTACTATGCACATGCCCAATTTTCGTCTTAATAGACTGAATTCAGCTTCGGGTAGGGGTTTAGTAAATAGGTCTGCCAAGTTAGACTTCGATTTGACGTATTCGAGTTGTATGGCTCCGTTGGCCACATGTTCTCGAATGAAATGGTGTTTGACCTCTATATGTTTGGTCCTAGAGTGACATATCGGATTTTTAGTAAGGTTAATTGAACTAATGTTATCTACGTGGAGTTTTGTGTTTGTAAAGTCTAACTTAAAGTCGCAGAGAGTGTGCTTCATCTAAAGAAGCTGAGTGACACACTCACCCATCGCGATGTATTCGGCTTCGGTGGTAGATAAGGCAACACAGTGTTGCTTCCTACTGCACCAACTCACTAGACTTGAGCCGAGAAGTTGACAACAACCACTCGTACTCTTTCTATCGAGCTTACTACCGGCATAGTCCGAATCGGAGTAGCCGGTTAGTTCGAACTCGGTAGATCTAGGATACCAAATACCGACATTAAGTGTACCCTTTAGATATCTAAGGATATGCTTGACTAGAGTTAGGTGAGACTCCTTGGCATAGGTTTAGAACCTTGCGCACATACTTACTGCAAATAAGATATCGGGTCGGCTTGCAGTTAAGTAAAGGAGACTCCCTATTACGCTCCTATAGTATTTTAAATCAATTGAATTTCTGATTACATCTTCTTCTATATTCACATTAGTTGCCATTGGGGTATTAATAATTTTAGCGTCTTGCATTCCAAAGTGTTTAATTAATTCCTTAGTATATTTGCGTTGATGTAGGTATATTCCATCTTTAGTTTGTTTAATTTGTAGACCTAAGAAGAAGTTTAACTCGCCTACTAAATTCATTTCAAATTCACTTTCCATAAGTGAAATGAACTCATTTAGTAGGATTGAGTTGGTGGTTTCGAAAATAATATCATCTACGTAGATTTGGGCTATGAATATGTCTTTACCTAAGGTTTTTACGAAAAGGGTTGGGTCAACTACACCTTGGTTAAAATCTTTGGACTTAAGATAAATCGAAAGTCTCTCGTACCAAGCTCGAGGAGCTTGTTTAAGTCCATAGAGAGCTTTCTTTAACCTAAGGACATGGTCGGGTTTGTCTAAACTTTCGAAACCGGGGGGTTGACTAACATAAACTTCTTCTTTAATGTATCCATTTAAGAACACAGATTTCACATCCATTTGAAACAACTTAAATCCTCGATGTGCTGCATACGCTAATAGCATTCGAATGGACTCTAATCTAGCTACTGGGGCATAGGTCTCATCGTAATCTAAACCTTCGACTTGACTAAACCCTTTAGCGACTAGTCTAGCTTTATTTCTAACCACTTCACCATTATCATCAAGTGTATTTCTAAACACCCACCTTGTTCCAATGGTTGTTTTATCTTTAGGTGGTGGTACTAATTCCCATACTTCGTTTCTAGTGAATTGAGCCAACTCTTCTTACATTGCAATAATCCAATAGGGATCAAGAAGAGCTTGGTCAATAGTTTTGGGTTCAATTTTGGAAATTAAGGAGATTTGACTAAGGTTTCTGTATGATGCTCTAGTTTGAACTCCTAGACTTGGATCACCTATCACTTGGTCGATAGGATGATTCGTTTGAGTCCTAGTTGGATTTGGGTTAGAGTCTACAACTTGATCAGTAGGATGACTCGTTTGAGTTCTAGTTTGGTTAGAATCATCTATCACTTGGTCGATAGAGTGATTTGGTTGACTTAGATTAGGATTAACACTAAACCTGATCTCCGGATCAGAGTTAGGTCTAGTATGAATCGGCTCGCTAATTGGGGTTGCCGGGGGTTTTGTAGGTTCGTGTCCTTCATCAAATACTACATTGATAGTCTCTTCGACTCTAAGGGTGTCATGGTTATATACTTTATAAGCTCTACTTGTAGTCGAGTATCCTAGAAATATTCCGGTCATAGTTTTGGATGTAAATTTCCCTAGGTAATCCTTAGTGTTTAGGATATGTACCTTACACCCAAATATCCTAAAGTACTTGATGTTAGGTATTTTATCGTGATAAATCTCGTATGAGGTCTTAAGGTGTCTCTTTACCATAAGGATCCTATTTTGGACATAGCATGCCATACTTACGACTTCCGCCCAAAACCTATCGGGTAGGTTATATTTGTTTAACATTGTCCTAGCGACTTCTTGTAGGGTTTTATTTTTGCATTCTACTAGGCCATTCTGTTGTGGAGTTCTAGGGCAAGAGAACTCATGGTGGTATCCATTTAGATTACAGAATTCTATAAACCTGTGGTTCTCAAATTCACCACCATGATCAGTCCTAAGTCTTTTGATTTTAATGCTTTGTTGATTTTCTATTAACTTAAATAGATTGATTAATTGATCTAGGGTATCATTTTTGTGTTTGATGAACCTAACCCAAGTAAATCTAGAATAGTCATCAATTATGACTAAGCAGAATTTACTTCCATTAAGTGACTTAGCTCCATGTGAATCAAATAGATCCATGTGTAGGAGCTCAAGCACACTTTTGGTTCGTTCTTGATTAGTTAGTTGATGTTGTGTCCTAGATTGTTTACCTTGTTGACAAGCATTATATATTTTATTATCCAAGTTATTAAGGTTAGGCAAACCTCTGACTAAGTCACTCTGACTCATCTTGTGGATGAGTCTTGGGTGTGAGTGACCGAGTCGTCGGTGCCACAACCATGATTCCTCTTGCCGTGTCATAAGACACTTAGTTGAGGAGTTAGTTAAGTTAATAGTGTAAATATTGTTTTTTCTGGTTCCCTTAAGGATTGTTTTAGAGGTTTCATTTGTATTAATTACGCATTCGTTTTCTAGAAATATGACCTTATAGTTATTATCACACAATTTACTTACACTAAGTAAATTATATTGAAAATTTTCTACTAATAAAACATTTTGAATAACAAAATTTGAGTTAAGCTCAATATCACCTGATCCGATGATTTTGAGCTTGCCGTTATTTCCGAGGGCTACCGATCCTTGTCGTTTGAATCGAAGCTTCGAAAATTTGAGCTAATCCCCGGTCATGTGTCGGGAGCAACCACTGTCCAACATCCATTGATCCTACACGCAAGGTAGTTGGATCGGATATTGGATTTATTAAAGATTGATTGAAAAATTATTAACCTAAATCATCTCACCCATGTCTACATGTTCAAACATGTTAACCCTATATGTTTTTATGAGATGAATTCCAATTTTACTTGATTTAAATTTAATGGCTTAAACACTTGTCAACCTTGCATTAGATTCGGATTTGACCTTAGGCTTATCAAGTCACCTTTTCAAGATCATGGCTTCCAGGTCATGGCGAGGCACAGAGGCCTTCTTTGATCGAAACAACGATCACTTCCTTAGACAAAGCCATTTTCAAGAAAATAGAGACTTGACTTACCTAAGACCACTTCCTGGTCTAACTAGTCTAGGATATAGCGAGGTAGTTTCAGCTAGTTCCGCTCGGTCAAGTGCACCGAACCAGATACGCCTTATCTAGCCCGAATACACAAGACTCCACTTTCCTAGCGTACTATCATCTCGCCGCATCCTGGTACTATGTTATCAAGTATTGACGAGTTATAGTCCTATCTAACCATTCTAAAAGGAAAATCAAACTAAATAAAAACCTAAGCATGCAATTTCTAGGTTAAAACACAAACAAGTTTCGTACTAGCTCCCCCTGGACCGTTGAATCAATTCGGTCTCTCCACATAGTAGATTTGGTCCTTGGGAACCCAGTACTGGTTCGATCTTAAGTTTGAAATTAAGGTGGTCTTAGGGACCCATTCTTGGACATGTTTTTTATGTCGACTTACAATCGACATATACGACTTGTTGGTCGTATTTGAGCTAAACCCTAGCCCGACCTTGTTGTACACGACCCTTTGCGATTCAAGTAGAAGGTCAAGTCCTTTGGATCCCAAAGTAAACCTTTCCAACGTATTCCTAAGATCTTTGACTTGACTCTTCAAGAATGAGTTCTCAACTTCGAGTTTTTCAACCCGAGTTGAGTCCTCCTCTTGAACTCGACTAGTCGAAGAGGTTAGGGAGACCTCGTGTTTGAGGAGTTTAACTTCCTCAACCAGGGTCTCGACCTTGGACTCGGACTTAGCTAACTTTCTATTTATAAACTTAATTGCACTATAGAGTGTAGTAATGAGAGACCGACTTACCTTGAATGTATCTTTTGAACCGGATGCGTATCCGTGGCTTGTCTTGAATAGTGCTTCGCAGTCCGACTCGTCTTCGATTTCCGATTCAAGCTCCGGTTCTGACTCCATCTCCGATTCCACAGGTTTAGCCATGAGGACTCGATCATTGTCTTCTTCCTCAGAAGCTTCTTCCCAAGTAGCGTTGAGTGCCTTTTTGTGTTTTGGTGCCTTGCTCTTGAGTTTTGGGCATTCGGACTTGATGTGTCCAAACCTGTTGCATTCATAACATCTAATATTAGAACTTTTAGGCTTACCTTCATTGGGTCGAGTGATGGTTCGCTTTCGGCCCTTGACTATTCTCCGAACTAGGTTGACTAGTTCGACCTCCATTTCTGGGTCGACCTCCGAGTCGGACTCATCCTCTTCTTCCTTCGGGGGTCGCTTGCTTGCGGTTTTCTTCCTCGAACCTGCAAAAAGTGCTATACCCTTCTCGGGTTCCGAGTTAGACTGCTCATGAAGTTCGAAATCAGAAAAGAGTTCATCTAACCTAAGTTTAGAAAGATCCTTGGAGACCTTGTAGGCATCGACCATGGATGCCCACAAGGTAGTCCTTGGAAAGGAATTTAGGACATACCTTATAAGGTCGCGATTTTTTACCTTTTGCCTGATCACGTGTAGATTGTTGACTATGTCTTGGACGCGGGCGTGAAGTTGCATCGCGGACTCATGTTCCTACATTTTTAGATTATATAGTTTATTAAATAAAAGGTCACGCTTACATACCTTGGCTTCATCGGTCCCTTCGTGTAGCTCCACTAGCTTTGTCCAAAGGTCCTTTGCGCTTATGAAGGGGCCGACGCGATTTAGCTCCTCCTTGGACAAGCCGCATTGAAGGATTTGAGTTGCCTTAGTGTCGGCTTTGACTTGTCGTTTTGTCGCAATGGTCCATTGGTCATAATCCAAAGATTCACCCACTTCATTAGTCGGAAGTGTGAATCCCGTTTGGATTATGATCCACATCTCGATTTGGGTTTTGAGAAAGCATTCCATCTGACCCTTCCAATAACGGAAGTCATCTCCGTTGTAAAACGGAGGTCGGACGATGCTAAAACCCTCGAGATGGGCCATTAGAACAAAAGAAACAAGTAGACGAAGGCAAAAAAACCTAGGAATGACAAAAACACACAAGAAAGTACCAAGACTCGCATCTTGGATTAGTAGTGCGGTAGAAAAACTAAGCGAATGAATTAAATTCGAAATAAACAGAAAAAAAAGAAAAAAAATCTGTAAAAATGCTATATTGGTGGTTTCACCAAATCTTAGCACCCCCAGCTCTGATACCAATTGTTGGATCGAAGCGGTTCGCTAGAGGGGGGTGAATAGCGAAAATTCTTTTTCTTTCAAGTTCGTATCAAAACAATTAAGTGCAGTGGAAAGATAAATAAAACAAAAAGAGACAAGATATTTTTTTACTTGGTTCGTAGCCTTCGGCTACTACTCCAAGGCCCTAATGGTCCTAGACTATGTACGGAGGGCAATTCACTAAAACACTCCTCCTCGTTGGAGGTAGGAGTTTGACGATTACAAAAACCTTCAAAGCAAGAAAGATAGAGAGACAAACCCTCTCTTCTCTTTAAGTAAAATGCAATGATAGAAAACCTCGATTAACAAGAATTGAAATATTGAAAGCAATAACAAAGAAAGATTATACCAACAACTAAAAAAGGAACTTAAGCTAGGGTTGTTGGCAGCACTTCGTTGTTGTAGAGTCGTCGGAGAGTAGCAGCATTGCGGAGGTTTTTTAGCACTTAGAATTGATGGAGAAACCCTAGGTTAGGACCTCCTTTTATATCCTTTGAGCCCCTTTTCGAGAGGAACCCTAGCCAATCATATTTGAGCATCACTCCCCTTGAAATTTGGTGATAAGCCTTGACTCCTCGAAGCTGATCCTTTGACCATCAGTCGACTGATGGCCATCATCGATCGATGATGGTAGATCAGATCAGTCTTGACCTCGGCGATCGTGATTGATCGATCGACTCCTCTAATGGCGATCGTGATGCTTCTTTGCAAGTCAAAGTTAGCTCAACAAAAACATAGTTCCGACGGTCGTTGATCGTCCGATCTCGACCTAGACCATCTATAGGATGTCTTTGGTCGGATCTATGCTTAAGATCATCCCCGTAAAGAGGATATGACCTCACTTACACTCGCACACACGAGCTTACCTCGATACTTACTGTGTCGCTTTTGCTTCCGGCCTTCCACTCGATTCCTTCGGCTCCCTCCGAAGTCACTCGAGTGTCGCCCGACCACCGCGGCTTCCTCCGGGTGTCGCTAGCCTTCAGCTCCAGTTATAGCAATTTTTTGCATACTCGGTTCAACTCGTGAGATAACGACATGAGCTTAACTTTGTATCGTTTGCTATAATCAAAACTCAGGTTTGACTTAGGTGCCTACTGCACCAACACATTGGCATGGTTGTAGTGTAGCTTGGTATTGTTTTGTCTTGAACATAGAGTTACACTAGTACACTTAGGTGTATTGAGTAGGACCGACATAGAGGTGATTCAATTTATTGCTGACTACATAATTGAATCGGACCTCGGATATTATGTTGTACATGCTCTTAATCCCGATATAATAACGGGCACATGTACTTAGTATTTATTTCTTTGATTTACAAAAGGGTGAGATTTATATGGATTAAATCAATATGCCCGGTAAGTTGGGAAATGATATTATTTACATGGTGTGCCGTTGATTATAGGAGGAAACCGTGTCCTATATATTAGGTTGATGATGTCCCCATGAGGAGCTCATAAGGTTCATCATGTAAACCCTGCAGGTTGACTTAGTCAACATGATGATAAGGTTGAGTGGTACTACTCGAGGAGTTAGATGTTAATTAATTGATGGTCAGTAAATCAATTAATTAATGGACATTCGATATCTTAAACACGGGGAGATGGATATATAAATAATGTATGGAGCCCATATTAATTTATGGGGGTTGCTGAGGTAATTCAATGATGATCCTCTAGTGGAATGGAACATCATTGATGGATCAAGTACGTGTGGTTCCGATCCATCGGGTGGCCAAGATCCAACTCCTCCTCATGGTCCCTATCGTAGCCTAATATAATCCTCATGAAGCCTTAATCCAATGATGGAAAACAAATCTCTAGATCCGACGGTGGAGATTAAATCTCTAGATCCGACGGTTGAGATTAAATCCCTATATCCGACGGTGGAGATTAAATCTCTAGATCCGACGGTTGAGATTAAATCTCTAGATCCGACGGTTGAGATTAAATCCCTAGATCTGACGGTGGTGATTAAATCTCTAGATCTGACGGTTGAGATTAAATCTCTAGATCCGACGGTTGAGATTAAATCCCTAGAACCGACGGTGGAGATTAAAACAAGGATTAAGCCCAACTCTATATAAGGAGGCTTAAGGTGGGCGGCAAGCTAAGAAGTTGGATGTTTTTGGAGATTAGGGTTTTGCCTTTCATTGGCTTGTGCGGCAAGAAACCATAGGGAGATTAGGGTTTGGTTCCTTGGTTGGGCGGCTAGGGTTTGGAAGGAAGAGTGGGCGGCAACTATAGGAGAGGATCTCTTCTTCTTCCTAGGGTGTGGCCGGCACCTATCTCTCTTCCCTCTACCTTGGTCGGTGCTCAACCTATTCCTCTTCTCCTCTTCTTTTCCTCTTGGCCGGCGGCACAAAGGAGCTAGGGATTGTTCCCTTGTTCGGTTCCTTGGTTGGCCATCTTGTTCTCTCTATTCTTGGGGCCGGCGGCATCAAGCTTCTGTGGCTTGGTGGTTGGCTCAAGCAAGAAGGGAAGGAGAGTTCTTCTTTCTTTTGATTGAAGAAGATCTAGGAAGCTTCAACTTGTGGAGGATCTTCGCCCACACGAAGTCTACAAGGAGGTTAGGATATACGATAGATGATCGAGAGGTATAAAAGTTTTACAAGTTTTATTATTGATCTTTGTATGTTCTTATTAATATGTTTGTATGTGTTGATTATACAGGTCTACATCCATATGTATTTGTATAATCATGGACCTCAAAGATAAACATAAAAACCGGCGATCCGTCCGTCGTCTCTTCCGCGGCTAACCGACTAGAAGAGCTTGGTTGCTTGAACAACTAGTTTGTTCAAGCGATCGCTCAAGTCGTTAGCACGACGACGAATTGGTTGAGCTTAGGAAACTCATCCCATCCGGATTAGTTTTTATTAGTGAAAATTTTAATCCGGGGGCATGGGAGCCAACGAGCCTCCGAGCAATGCCATCAAAATGGTATCAGAGCCACGGTTTCCGGTTTTGTGTGTTTTGGATTTGGTTACTTTCATGCACTTATCATATATTGTATATGCCGGATGATAGTAGGATGTGCGTAGGATAACTTTTTGGTTGCAGGCATAAGATCCAACTATTATGGCTATATATGTGTGTATGTGATTACATGTGTGTGATTGTATATTATTTGAACCTCGGGGTTGACGAGGCTAAATTAGTATATAATTTTTGTAATTAAATATGTCATTGTTTAGCCACTCATTTTAGTTTACTTTCGATGTAGATTATTTGTACACTCCTTCGTGGAGTATAGGATCGATGGATGTAAATTAAAATAGTTTGTCTTGGCTCGGATCTTTTTGGTGACTTGCGCACAGGAAAAGGTGGAGCGGACAAGGTGGCGACACGACGGGACGCATATTGGAGAACAATGCCATAATAGTTGGGAAAATTCTATTTTTTCCATATTTATTGCTGATTTATTTTATATGCATGTTGTGTGTGCTTGAAAATTCCTCACTGACAATTTACTAAGTGGGAGAGGGACATTTTAATTAATTCCCGTGGCCTCCATTACAATTTGACGTGTGATGCAACAAACTTGCGCGTCGGCTCTGAGTGCCTTCCTCCCCATCGGATGAGTTTGTTTGCGGATCACTAGGTCAAATAATGGTTATAGGAAATTATTTAGGAGCGTGTGTACTTCCCCATCGGTATGGCACATAATCCGAGATAATTCCCTTAGTATCGTGTAATGGTGCACACTTAGATGCAAATAAAAAGTATCCTTCCCATCAGAGTCACTGCTTTTATTTGTAGAGCCAAAGAGGAACCAACTATTAATTTTATTTGTCAAAAAGTAAGGTTGACAAGATAATAAAATTAAAGGGTTAAACCTTCTCTTACAAATGTAGAATTCGTATACGTCCACACTATCGTCGCATGCGATATTCTCGGTGTTTTGTGGTGTTGGTTGATTTCGAAATTTTATTGTTTGAGGAATCAATGATATTTTGAAATCTACAGTAATGATCTATGTGATTCTTAGGATTTTCAAAAATAACTTTCAGTCCACTTACTATGATATTAAAGGAAATAAACTTACTGTACCCAAATAATGTTGATTGGAAAAGAATCTAGATATTGTCTTATCTGCTAAGGAGTACAAGTATGCACTCTTCGAAGAGTGTCCTCAAGCCATGGTTGCTCAAAAGGTTTCTACTTCTAAGTAGAAGGCAAGAAGAAGGAGAAACAAGGTGGAGCAAAGGTGGTGGGAGGATCTCGGAGGAGTGAAGAAGCCGAAAAGGCAAGTACTTCAGCGGGATGGACATTGGAAGAAGGTGTCCCAATCTAAAGAACAAAGGTATATCCTTTGGACTAGTCGTTGAAACATGATTAGCGGTGTTATCTACGGCACTGGTGAGTAGATCGAGCCACTAATCATGTCTACAATACTGTAGGGGTTCGAAACCGACGATGAGCTAAAGGGGAGATTACCATTTACTTGGGCAATGCCATAAAGGTGGCGGCTATTGCAGTGGGAGACGTTTATTTATCTTTTGATAGGAATAAAGTTTTGGTTTTGAGAAATTGTCTTTATGTACCTACTTTTAGAAAGAATCTAATTTCAGTTTCTAAATTGTTTATGGATGGATATTCTGTTTCTTTTAATGACAAAGTTGTTATAAAAAGGAATAGGGAGATTATCTGTTCTGGTACATTGGTTGGCAATTTGTACACTCTTGAACCGAAAACTCCCACGATGCATATAGAAGTGAATAACTCATCTTCTAAGTCTAATAAGAGAAAAGAACCTTCTAAAATGAACTAGACATATCTTTGGCACCTAAGACTTGGTCATATTAACCTGAATAGAATTCAAAGGTTGATAGCTGATAGACCTTTGGGTTCATTAGTGGTGGAAGATCTCCCAACCTGCGAGTCTTGCTTAGAAGGTAAGATGACCAAGAGGCCTTTTAAGGCTAAGGGGTATAGAGCCAAAGATGTATTGGAATTGGTTCATTCTGATTTGTGCGGTCCTATGTCTATCCAGGCTAGAGGTGGCTTTGAATACTTTGTCTCTTTTATATACGATTATTCAAGGTATGGATACATTTACTTGATGCACCACAAGTCTGAATGCTTTGACAGGTTTAAAGAATTCAAGGCTGATGTGGAGAACCGTCAAGGGAAAAGTATCAAGACACTACGATCTGATCGTGGTGGCGAGTACCTCTTGGGAGAGTTTAGGAGTTACTTATCAGAGGCTGGGATTCAATCCCAATTGTCCGCACCTGGCACACCCCAGCAAAATGGTGTGGCGGAGCGAAGGAATAGGACTCTTATGGAGATGGTCAGATCGATGATGAGTTATTCTGAGTTACCTGATTTGTTCTGGGGGTTTGCTCTGGAAATGGCAGCACAGATTCTGAACTTGGTTCCATCTAAGTCAGTACCCTCTACTCCCACAGAATTGTGGACTGGGCGAAAGCCTAGTCTAAGACATATTCGGATTTGGGGTAGTTCAGCACATGTGCTGAAGGGAGATGCTGGTAAGTTGGAATCTCGTACAGAAGTATGCTTGTTTGTTGGCTACCCTAAGGGAATGAAGGGTGGTTTGTTCTATAGTCCTAGAGATCAGAGGGTGATCATGAGTACGAATGCCAGATTTCTAGAGGAGGACTATGTGATGAACCACAAGCCCACGAGTAGGATTGTTCTTGAGGAGTTGACAGGGGAAGTCCCGACTTCAGTACCATCGGTACAAGAGGAAATACCACAAGTCACTGCACCGCGTGTCACTGAGCATACACAGGAGGCACCTCGTCATAGTGGGAGGGTTGTTAAACAACCCGTGAGATTCATGTTCTTAGGAGAGTCTTCGGACTTAGTCCCTGGTGAACATGAATCTGATCCCTGGACATATGATGAGGCACTCCAAGATAGAGATGCGGTATCTTGGCAAAGAGCGATGAATTCAGAGATAGAATCTATGGATTCTAATCATGTCTGGGAGCTAGTAGAACCACCCGATGGTGTGAAAGCCATTGGATGCAAGTGGATCTACAAGAGAAAGAGAGGAGTAGACGGGAAGGTTGAGACCTTCAAAGCTAGGCTTGTTGCGAAAGGGTATACTCAGAAAGAGGGTATCGATTATGAGGAGACCTTTTCGCTGGTAGCTATGCTTAAGTCTATCCGGATTCTCTTATCTATTGTTGCTCATGAGGATTATCAGATTTGACAGATGGATGTCAAGACAGCTTTCCTTAACGGAAGTCTTGAGAAAAACATCTATATGAAGCAACCAGAGGGATTCATTGCAAAGGGCAAAGAGCATCTTGTGTGTAAGCTTAATCGGTCCATTTATGGATTGAAGCAAGCTTCTAGATCTTGGAACATCTGCTTTGATGAGGTAATCCAGTCATATGGATTTATTCAAAGTCCGGATGAGCCTTGTGTATACAAGAGATGTGATGGAAACGTAGTAGTATTTCTTGTACTATACGTAGATGACATTTTGTTAGTTGGCAACAATATCAGAGTGTTATCAGATGTAAGGGTATGGTTGTCCAAACAGTTTGATATGAAGGACTTGGGAGAAGTGGGACACATCCTTGGGATCAAGGTAATAAGGGATCGCAAGAAAAGGATGTTGTGCTTATCTCAAGCTTCATACATTAACACTATCCTTGCTCATTTTAGCATGCAGAAGAACTCCAAGAAAGGTTTTCTACCTTTTAGGCATGGAGTATCTTTATCTAAAGAGATGTGTCCCAAAACATCAAAAGAGATAGAGGAGATGAAGGCGGTTCCTTATGCTTCGGCAGTAGGAAGCCTCATGTATGCTATGCTATGTACGAGACAAGATATCTGCTTTGCCATGGGCATGGTTAGCAGATATCAGAGTAATCCTAGACAGGGACATTGGACTACGGTAAAGCATATATTGAAGTACCTGAGAAGGACTAGGGATTATATGCTGGTTTACCGGGCAGATCAACTAGTACCTGTGGGTTACACGGATTCTGATTTCCAATCAGATAGGGACAACAGTAAGTCTACCTCGGGGTTTGTGTTTACTTTTGGAGGTGGAGCCATAGTATGGAGGAGTGTCAAGCAGAAATGCATGGCGGACTCTACCATGGAAGCTGAGTATGTGGCAGCCTCTGAGGCAGCAAAGGAAGCTGTATGGCTCATGAACTTCTTGATGGACTTGGATGTGATTCCTGGTTTTCCCAAAACTATCACAATTTATTGTGATAACAGTGGTGCAGTTGCAAACTCGAAGGAACCACGAGCCCATAAGGCGAGTAAATACATAGAGCGCAAGTACCACGTGATATGAGAGATCGTAAAGCAAGGAGAAGTAGTTGTCGCCAAGATTGCATCAGAGGATAACCTGGCGGATCCATTCACTAAGGCCCTTCCAGCGAAAGCGTTTGATAGGCATGTGGAGGACATGGGGATCAGATGTATGGCAGTATGATGACAACATAGTCTTTTAGTATAAGTGGGATATTGTTAGAATGTATACTGAAAGCCTAGCTCTTTTGTATGAACATTTTTATTTTGAAATAAGAATCACAAGATCATTGTTTGCACTTTATATTTATTATATGTGTGCATATTGTCTAATACTTTACATTGTAGATAACATGGTGCTTGGTGTGGCACAAAAGATCATGTTATCAGTCCCTTGTAGAATATAAGAAGAGGCTCACAACGAAGATGGTTTTGGACAAACCATTGGCATGGTTGTAGTGTAGCTTGGTATTGTTTTGTCTTGAACATAGAGTTACACTAGTACACTTAGGTGTATTGAGCAAGACCGACATAGAGGTGATTCAATTTATTGCTGACTACATAATTGAATCGGACCTCAGATATTATGTTGTACATGATCTTAATCTCGATATAATAACGGGCACATGTACTTAGTATTTATTTCTTTGATTTACCAAAGGGTGAGATTTATATGGATTAAATCAATATGCCCGGTAAGTTGGGAAATGATATTATTTACATGGTGTGTCATTGATTATAGGAGGAAACCGTGTCCTATATATTAGGTTGATGATGTCCCCTTGAGGAGCTCATAAGGTTCATCATGTAAACCCTGCAGGTTGACTTAGTCAACATGATGATAAGGTTGAGTGGTACTACTCGAGGAGTTAGATGTTAATTGATTGATGGTCAGTAAATCAATTAATTGACGGGCATTGGATATCTTAAATACGGGGAGATGGATGTACAAATAATGTATGGAGCCCATATTAATTTATGGGGTTGGTGAGGTAATTCAATTATGATCCTCTAGTGGAATGGAACATCATTGATGGATCAAGTATGTGTGGTTCCGATCCATCGGGTGGCCAAGATCCAACTCCTCCTCATAGTCCCTATCGTAGCCTAATATAATCCTCATGAAGCCTAGATCCAATGATGGATAACAAATCCCTAGATCCGACGGTGGAGATTAAATCTCTAGATCTGACGGTTGAGATTAAATCTCTAGATTCGACGGTTGAGATTAAATCCCTCGATCCGAAGGTGGAGATTAAATCTCTAGATCCGACGGTTGAGATTAAATCTCTAGATCCGACGGTTGAGATTAAATCCCTAGATCCGACGGTGGAGATTAAATCTCTAGATCCGACGGTTGAGATTAAATCTCTAGATCCGACGGTTGAGATTAAATCCCTAGAACCGATGGTGGCGATTAAAACAAGGCTTAAGCCCAACTCTATATAAGGAGGCTTAAGGTGGGCGGCAAGCTAAGAAGTTGGATGTTTTTGGAGATTAGGGTTTTGCCTTTCATTGGCTTGGGCGGCAAGAAACCCTAGGGAGATTAGGGTTTGGTTCCTTGATTGGGCGGCTAGGGTTTGGAAGGAAGAGTGGGCGGCAACTATAGGAGAGGATCTCTTCTTCTTCCTAGGGTGTGGCCGACACCTATCTCTCTTCCCTCTACCTTGGTCGACACTCAACCTATTCCTCTTCTCCTCTTCTTTTCCTCTTGGCCGGCGGAACAAAGGAGCTAGGGATTGTTCCCTTGTTCGGTTTTTTGGTTGGCCATCTTGTTCTCTCTATTCTTGGGGCCGGTGGCATCAAGCTTTTGTGGCTTGGTGGTTGGCTCAAGCAAGAAGGGAAGGAGAGTTCTTCTTACTTTTGATTGAAGAAGATCTAGGAAGCTTCAACTTGTGGAGGATCTTCGCCCAGACGAAGTCTACAAGGAGGTTAGGAAATACGATAGAAGATCGAGAGGTATAAAAGTTTTACAAGTTTTATTATTGATCTTTGTATGTTCTTATTAATATGTTTGTATGTGTTGATTATACATGTCTACATCCATATGTATTTGTATAATCATGGACCCCGAAGATAAACACAAAAACTGGCGATCCGTCCGTCGTCTCTTCCGCGACTAACCGACTAGAAGAGCTTGGTTGCTTGAACAACTAGTTTGTTCAAGCGATCGCTCAAGTCGTTCGCACGAAGACGAATTGGTTGAGCTTAGGAAACTCATCCCATCAAGATTAGTTTTCATTAGTGAAAATTTTAATCCGGGGACATGGGAGCCAACGAGCCTCCGAGCAATGCCATCAATCTGTATGTATACTAATCACCATCATCCATGTATATATATATATATATATATATATATATATATATATATATATATATATACAAGCAGGTATGTATATATATATAACCATATGCAAAGCACCGTATGATACGACAATGCAGCATGCATGGTCATGCCTGCTCACCCCTACTCGCTACCACGACCCAGTGTGGCCTAGGTGGCACAACATGACAACTGTCCTAACTCACACCAACCAGTACTATAGAGTGGCCGAGTGGGCAGTATGATCAAGTAGCATATCAACGTAAAGAGCTCGCTACGCAATGGGGGTCCCTGCTGCTGGCTACTCCGACTGACACTACAAATGAGTGGTCAAGTGTCACGCACCCAGGACATATGCACGCAACTCCAACTACCATCGTCTATAATGGTAGAGTGCGGCACAACAAATACTATGCCCTCACACCAGTTACTCCTCTGGGAGTAACTTGGGAGGCAGGATGACTGACGACTCTCTCTCAAATCCAAGGGGAGACGATGTCGTCAGTATGCATGCAATGACATGAGGGTACTGTCTCACATACAGACATCTACCAAAGACTCTCTGTTCAACAGAGAGTCACACCCAATTGATCAGTACACTCTCTATCCTGTAGAGAGTCATACTCATCTGATCAAGACAAGCTAGGACCATCGGTCCGTAGTGACACACTGTCCACGACTCACCTGACCATTTACACAACCCGTGGTTGGTAAATAAATGTGTAACATACAGGTATGGAATGAGTCCTACATTTAGGGCCTTACTTATCCACGGAGGACCTTTTTGCCAAATTTACAATTTAGGTTATCCTTCGTACTCTAACATCTACACCCTACTAAACAGTTAGACCTACTTACTTCACATCTGTAACTCCTAAATCATGATAGGGAATATGTGATATCAACAATTGAGCATATATATATCAACGATAAGTTCAAGCATACGATAATCAGAGCAGGGTCAAGATAATATGAACACCTAACATGCTTATATCTATGTCTAAATCTGAAAGCCATTACATCTACCCGACCGGTAGGAAATTACCCACCTGATACGAAGCTCGAATAATCCTCACGGTCGCGGACCCATCCCGTATCCACGTCCTCCAAATATCATCAATTATCATTCAGTGAAAGCATACAACAACAATACGAATTAGCTACTACGTTATCCACATATCCATATCCCTTATCGAATACGATTTAGAAACCCCGATTAGCCAGACTTGACCATTTATTTTAAATCCATCAGTTTCAATTAGCAAAAGTGCTAACTCCCTCATCCAATTCTATATCCGACTTACCAAAGTTAATCTCATAAACATTTAACCTTTTACCCCCGACCTATTGTAATAGTATCACCAATAGAATCAGTTATAAATCTAATTCATACACAACACTTAAATCACCGTTGCCCCCTACTATAATTAATTCTATTATTAACATCCATCATTCCCGGTTAACAAGTATGCTAACCTATAACCATTTACAGCCATCCCTACCTATTTTATCCACCAGGATAGGCCACACACATCCTCTCCTCTCGCTCACAGCCAATACAATAAATTGAACTGGACTGGTAGAACAAAAGGTAGGCAATCGACTTACCAATAATTGAAGTCTCCACTGGCAGCAACTCCCCTAGAATTGGCAGCCCCGTTAAACTGATCGAAACCACTGCCAAAACCCCAACAGCATCACCCATGAAATATTTACCGAAAAGAATTCACAGAACAAAAGGAAAATTACTCTTCCTTACCCGAAATTGAACTTCGCCGGCAATTAGAATCCCCAACAACCGGCAGCCACCCCTTTTCACCGGAACCCACTGCCCTATTCGCCTACCAAGATCTCCGGTGCCCTAGCTCCAGCGCTGATTGACAGTGAGAAACCGCAATGAACGACAACCCACAGAAATGTCGCTAGGTCCGATGACCACCGGCACTAGCCTCTAGCCGCACGCTCGCCGTCGGCTCGTCTGTGGAGAAGGTTGGGGCGTTCCTCTCGCTGCCACTTGAAAAAAAGAAGAAGAGGCGAGAGAAATAGGCTCGCCGACCGTAGGTCTCGGAGAAGGCATAGACATCGTCTATAATGGTAGAGTGCGGCACAACAAATCTCCATTTAAGTCCAGAAAAATTTCTAAAAATTCCTGAAAAATTCCATAGGGTATTCTCCTAATTACCCAACATTTTATTTTATTATTATTATTATTTTTATTTATTTATTTTTTTCGGTATTTTACATTATCCCCCACTTATTAAATTTTGGTCCCCAAATTTCATACTTAAATGCAAAAATTAATTCAAGCATATTCCGAAATAACCACATATCTCAGGTAAATAGATGAGGGTATCGAGCTCGGATAGTATCTTCCTGCTCCCATGTAGCCTCCTCATTTGTATGATGCTGCCATCCCACCTTTACAAGTCGGATGGTTTTGTTCCGCAGCTGTCGCTCCTTGCGACCAAGAATCCGCACCGGAGTCTCCTCATAAGTCGAATTCGGCTGGAGTGGTATCGAAACTTCTTTCAGAACATGGTCAGATCGCGGCACGTATTTCCTCAGCATAAATACATGGAATACGTTGTGAACACCCGTCAGTGTCAGAGGTAAAGCCTACCGATAAGCTACACCCCCAATCTGCTCTAATATCTCAAATGGCCCAATGTAGCGTGGAGCTAATTTTCCTTTTAGCCCAAATCTCTTGACTCCTTTGGTGGGTGACCCTCGTAGGAATACATGGTCCCCGACTGAAAATTCCAAAGGCCTTCGCCTCCAGTCCGCATAACTCTTCTGCCGATCCTGTGCCTCAGATAACCGTCGTCTGATCACTCATACCAACTCTGCATCACGCTGGATACTCTGAGGCCCCAATATCTGTCATTCCCAACTTCCTCCCATAACACAGGAGATCTGCAGGGTCTACCATATAATGCCTCGAAAGGAGCCATCTGGATAGAAGAGTGGTAGCTATTGTTGTAGGCAAACTCCACTAAAGGAATGTGATCCTCCCAACTACCACTGAAATCCATGATGCAAGATCTCAATAGATCCTCCAGAGTCTGAATGGTACGTTCAGATTATCCGTCTGTCTGTGGATGAAAGGTTGTACTGAGTCGAAGCTCTGTGCCCATGGCCTAATGCAGACTCTGCCAGAATCGCGAAGTAAATTGTGGATCTCTATCAGATATGATACTCAATGGTACACCATGTAATCTGATGATCTCTCGGCAGTACAATTCCGCTAGACGATCCAATGAGTCCGTCTCACGAATCGAAAGGCAGTGAGCTGATTTGGTTAATCGATCCACGATCACCCAAATCACAGTATGTCCTTTACGGGTTCTGGGTAATCCCGTAACGAAATCCATCGTGATATTTTCCCACTTCCATTCCGGGATCAGAATTTCCTGAAGTAAGCCAGCAGGTTTCTGATGTTCAGCCTTCACTTGCTTGCATACTAGACATCGTGCAACAAAGTCTGCAATATCCCGTTTCATACCGTTCCACCAGTATAAATGCTTCAAATCTCGGTACATCCGAGTACCACTAGGATGTATAGCAAATCTCGACTGATGTGCTTCCTGTAGTAATTCTTCCTTAACTGGGTGTGTGTCCGGAACACATAGTCATCCTCGGAAATGAAGTACACCATTCTCGTCACTCGAGAAATCCGTTTGACGTTCTGAATCTATCGTGCTGCTCAAGAACTGCATATGCTGGTCATTGACTTGTGCTTCCTTGATCCTCTCAGCAATAATGGAATGGGCAACCATGGCAACTAATATTCCCCGGGATGTTTGACCATGTTCAGACAATCCCAACTCTGAGAACTGTCGAACTAGATCAGTAACCGCTGTCAGATGACTGGCCAGAACTCTACGAGACTTTCTGCTTAGCACATCTGCTACCACATTAGATTTTCTCGGATGATACTGGATGGTACAGTCGTAATCCTTCAGATATTCCATCCACCGTCTCTGTCTCAGATTCAACTCTTTCTGTGTGAACAGATACTTCAGACTTTTATGGTCTATGTAGATCTCAAAGGTAATCCCATACAAGTAGTGCCGCCATATCTTCAATGCGAAAATAATGGCGGCTAACTCCAGATCGTGCACTAGGTAATTTCTCTCATGATCTTTTAGTTGACGGGAGGCATAAGATACCACACGGTTGGATCGGATCGTAATCGCTTCCCCAACCCTTGGATAGAAGCATTCGTATAGAGAACCATCCCATCAACACCAGAAGGAATCACTAAGATAGGTGCAGAAACTAGCCGTCGCTTAAGCTCCTGGAAGCTAGTTTCACAGGCCTCTGACTAGGTGAACTTGACCCCTTTCTGAGTCAGGCGAGTGAGTGGCATGGAGATACTCGAGAATCCCTCCATGAATCTCCGATAATACCCAGCCAGACCAAGGAAACTACGAACCTCCTAAACTAATTTTGGCTGCTCCCAACTAGTAATCACCTCAATCTTCTGGGGATCTACAGAAATACCTCTGTTGGACACCACATGTACAAGAAAACCCACTGAGGATAACTAGAATGCACACTTGCTAAACTTGGCATACAATTGCTCCCGTCGCAATGTCTCCAATACTATCCGCAGATATTGTTCATGCTCTTCCTCGGATCGAGAATAAATCAATATATCATCGATGAACACTATCACGAACTGATCTATATACCTCAGGAATACCCGGTTCATCAAGTCCATAAATGCAGCTGGGGCATTCGTGAGACCGAACGACATCACTAGAAACTCGTAATGCCCATAACGAGTGCAGAAAGCTATTTTCTGAACATCCTCATCTCTTATCCGAAGCTGATGATAACCTGAGTGCAGATCAATTTTAGAATACACACATGTATCCTTAAGCTGATCGAACAAATCTTCTATCCTCGGCAGTGGATATTTGTTCTTAACTGTGACTGCATTCAGTTGTTGATAGTCAATACATAGCCGCAAAGATCCATCCTTCTTTTTGACAAAGAGTACCGGTGCTCCCCATGGTGAAACACTAGGGCGGATGAATCCATTATCCAGCAACTCCTGCAGTTGAACTTTAAGTTCATTCAGCTCATTTGGTGTCGTCCGATAAGGAGGTTTCGATATAGGCATGGTTCCTAGAATCACCTCTATCGCAAATTCAACTTGCCTAGGAGGTGGCAAGCCTGGAAGTTCATCGGGAAATACATCTGGATATTCTCGGACTACTCGCACATCAGAGAGAGGTGGTAGTCCTTCATTCTCAACATTG
The DNA here is from genome assembly GCA_025175895.1 of Wurfbainia villosa. Lineage (NCBI taxonomy): Eukaryota > Viridiplantae > Streptophyta > Magnoliopsida > Zingiberales > Zingiberaceae > Wurfbainia > Wurfbainia villosa. The sequence goes on from CM045995.1 coordinate 35,895,109, forward strand.
ACTAGAGATAATAAATAACCCTGACAACCTTGGGCCAATAACTTCTGAGCCTGTAAAGCCGATATAATAGATAATCCATCATCTCTAGTACCAACAAATTCCCAAGATGGTTGATCTGGAAATCGGAAAGTCACCACTCTTGCTCTACAATCCGCTGTAGCGTGATAAGCGACCAACCAGTCCATACTGAGAAAAATATTGAACTCTATCATTTCCAACACCTGGAGTTCCACTGTAAGGATATGCCCGTCAAAATCTAATGGGCAACCCTTGATTTCTTGGTGGCTAGTTAGCACCTCTCCTGATGGCAAGGATACTGCTAACCCACAAGAATGAACCATTGGGATTCTTCCAACTCTACCCAAAAATACTCTAGATACGAATGAATGAGAACTACTAGATATCAATCAACGACAAGATATATAGAATGAATCAAACCGCATACGATGATCGATCCCTTAGCCCGCTGCCTCATCTCTAGTGATGGCAAAACTCGTCGCCTTGATATTCGCTTACCGTGATACCCGGACGGTAGTAGTGCCTCCACTCGGATCGACTGCGGGTACTAGAGGCTGAGTCGCTGGTGCAACCATAAGATATCCCTGAGAGTTGGCTGGTAAGAACTGCTACGGTGCGGATACTTCTGGATAGTAGATCATCGGAGATGCAGGATACTAAATCGCTGTCGACATCACTGTATGGGCACCCCTTGCATCTGGTACAACTGAGCTGGTGGAGGTACGCACCTCGTCCATATGTCCGAGTCCGTGTCCGCCCTTCGCCGCTGGGTAGACTTCTTCCCCTTGTTGGAGCTGTCAAGAAACTCCAACTGTGCTTTCAGTGTATAATCACGACTAGTATGACCCGGTTGTTTGCAATAATAGCAAACCGACTTCTCCAAAGGACACTCTGATACTCTATGACTTTTAGATCCACATTTATAGCATCCATTCCTGCTTCGGCCCTTACGGCTACTCTGAGACCCTCCAGAATACTCTGATGCTGGACGGTTCCCCTTCTGTGATCTAGTTGACCCTTCTATAGCACCTCGCGTAGTTCCATTTTGCTCCCCTTTCTTCTGAGTCCCTTGAGCTGAACCTTGGTTTTGCTGCTTGGCCTTAGTCATCTGCTTCTCGATATCTTTCTCCCTGGAAATTTGCTGGGAAGTTATCTCGATGAAGAGGGCGCGGTCCAATGCCTCCCTATATGAGGTAATGATAGATCTTGACATCTGGCTCCGTATATAGGTAGCAAGACCTTGTGTGAACTGGTACATCCGATCATCTCGCTACGGTGAGAGCAGAACTCGATAGTCCGTAAACTCGCATTGTACTCCATGTGTAACGATCACCTTGCTTGAGCTCGAAATTCCGATGACGCGTCAGAAAATGCCGAAGGAAAGTATTGTCTCCAGAAAGCGTCTCGAAAGATAGCCCAAGTAATCCCACGCTCCCCGAGTAGAGTCTTCTGCAATTTCCACCAAGTGATAGCCTGGTCTCTGAGATGATATGCAACAAGGCCCACCTTCTCCACATCTGTACAGTTCATGTACTTGAAGGTGTCTTCCATATTTTCCAGCCAAGACCGGGCAATCCATGGGTCGGACTCCCCTCGGAAAAAGGTGAACTTTTCCTTGGCCGATCGTGCTAAAACGAGTATCCGTGCCTTATCATTGAGCCAACCAGACTCTGTAGGCTCTGGCATAGTCAGTGGTACATCTGGATTATGAGGCTCTGAATCACCAATAGGGGAAAGCTGAGGTCGCTCGAATAACTGCTCGAGTAGCGACCTCCTATCCTCGCCTCATGATCACCTTGATGGACGACCTCTACTACGAGTCTGCATAGGTGCCATAATCTTTGACGATATACACCTGTTGAACAAATTTAGATTAGTAACTATCTGAAATATGAGTTATCAGAAATACTCACTTCGTGCTGCCTGGAGCTTATGCCGCTGTAAATCCCATCTCACAAAAACCAAATCCGAAAAATATACCGACTCCCGAGAATCCAAGACTCAAAAACAAAAAAAAATCATTGTATGGCATCACAGAACCTTCGGCTCTGATACCAATAAAGTTTTCATGCCCCGAGAGTATGCTGTGCCGAAAATCAAACGGACGACATCTCCCCTGTACGTGGCAACATTTCGGGTTAATACAAGGCTCGCAGGCCCACAACAACAACATAATATAAACATAACAACAACAGCGGAAATAGAAACCACATACCCACAACATACATACCAAAAACATACAGGTGTAAACCACCTGACAAGTCCACAGTAATAAAACCGTAAATAAAATAACAACTACACAAATAAAGTACACGACATCACGACAAAGTCCATAACAAAATAAGTCTAGATAACATATCAAGTCCGAGACATAACCAAAAATGAACTCCTCGGGAGACTCGAAAAACGGAGATGGGATGGATCGGTCGGCGTAACTCCAAGTCGTCACAAAGGCGTCTACCTGTTACTTGGGCGATAGAGAAACCCAGGGTCGGTGGTGGTGAGTAAAACTCAGCAGGTAATAAGAGAAAACATGTAAATATATGTGTCAATATTACATGTCATTCAATAGTTTAAATCTACTCGAACAACAGGTATACATCAGCATAACGGGTATATATGCATGCATACACAACAATGGTGCGACATATACCGATACCAACTACTCTATCCTGATCCAACTTGGGCATATAACCACATCATAGGGTATAAAAGAATAGTACTAACTCATACAATATCCTGAATATGATCCAAGGGTATCATTGTGAATAACCAACAGGTATACAAGTACCGGCCTACTACCATACAGGAAATACAGTAGCATGTTTGAATATGTACAAACAAATGCAACAAGCATAGCACATACAAATGCATCATCAAAGTGAGTATACATATAGACTGTATCTGTATGTATACTAATCACCATCATCCATGTATATATATATATACAAGCATGTATGTATATATATATATATATAACCATATGCAAAGCACCGTATGATACGGCAATGCAGCATGCATGGTAATGCCTGCTCACCCCTACTCGCTACCACGACCCCAGTGTGGCCTAGGTGGCACGACATGACAACTGTCCCAACTCACACCAACCACTACTATAGAGTGGCCGAGTGGGCAGTATGATCAAGTTTCATATGAGCGTAAAGAGCTAGCTACGCAACGGGAGTCCCTGCTGCTGGCTACTCCGACTGACATTACAAATGAGTGGTCGAGTGCCACACACCCAGGACATCTGCACGCAACTCCAACTACCATCATCTATAATGGTAGAGTGCGACACAACAAATGCTATGCCCTCACACCAGTTACTCCTCTGGGAGTAACCTGGGAGGTAGGATGACTGACGACTCTCTCTCAAACCCAAGGGGAGACGATGTCGTCAGTATGCATGCAATGACATGAGGGTACTGTCTCACATACAAACATCTACCATAGACTCTCTGTTCAACAGAGAGTCACACCCAATTGATCAATACACTCTCTATCCTGTAGAGAGTCATACTCATCTGATCATGACAAGCTAGGACCATGGGTCCGGAGCGACACACTGTCCACGACTCACCTGACCATTTACACAACCCGTGGTTGGTAAATAAATGTGCAACATACAGGTTTGGAATGAGTCCTACATTTAGGGCCTTACTTATCCACAGAGGACCTTTTTGCCAAATTTACAATTTAGGTCATCCTCCGTACTCTAACATCTACACCCTACTAAACAGTTAGACCTACTTACATCACATCTGTAACTCCTAAATTATGATTGGGAATATGTGATATCAACAATTGAGCATATATATTTCAACAATAAGTTCAAGCATACGATAATCAGAGCAGGGTCAAGATAATATGAACACCTAACATGCTCATATCTATGTCTAAATCTGAAAGTCATTACATCTACCCGACCGGTAGGAAATTACCCACCTGATACGAAGCTCGAATAATCCTCACGGTGGCGAACCCGTCCCGTATTCACGTCCTGCAAATATTATCAATTATCATTCAGTGAAAGCATTTAACAACAAAATGAATTAGCTACTATGTTATCCACATATCCGTATCCCTTATCGAATATGATTTAGAAACCCCGATTAGCCAGACTTGACCATTTATTTCAAATCCATCGATTTCAATTAGCAAAAGTGCTAACTCCCTCATCCAATTCTATATCTGAATTACCAAAGTTAATCTCATAAAGATTTAACCTTTTACCCCCAACCTATTGTAATAGTATCACCAATAGAATCAGTTATAAATCTAATTCATACACAACACTTAAATCACCGCTGCCCCCTACTATAATTAATTCTATTATTAACATCCATCATTCCCGGTTAACAAGTATGCTAATCAGTTACATGTTGCTAACCATCCATCCCGACTATTTATCACAGGACAAGCCACACATCCCTCCTCCCACAACCAATACAATAAATTGAACTGGACTAGTAGAACAAAAGGTAGGCAATCGACTTACCAACAATTGAAGTCTCCACCGGCAGCAACTCCCCTAGAATTGTCAGCCCCGTTCAACTGATCAAAACCACTGCCCAAACCCCAACATCATCACCCATGAAATCTTTACCAAAAAGAATTCACAGAACAAAAGGAAAATTACTCTTCCTTACCTGAAATTGAACTTCACCGGCAATTAGAATCCCCAACAACCGGCAGCCACCCCTTTTCACCGGAACCCACTGCCCTATTTGCCTGCCAAGATCTCCAGTGCCCTAGCTCTGGCACTGATCGACAATGAGAAACCCCAATGAACGGCAACCCACAAAAACGTCGCTTGGTCCGATGACCACCGGCGCTAGCCTCCAGCCGCACGCTCGCCGTCGGCTCATCTGTGGAGAAGGTTGGGGCTATTCCTCTCGCTGCCACTTGCAGAAAAGAAGAAGAGGCAAGAGAAAGAGGCTCGCCGATCGTAGGTCTCGGAGAAGGCAGAGACAGCCGTCGCCCCTGCTTGCTGATCCAACTCGTCTGTGAGGTTGTCGTGGATGCTGGCCGCCGCTATGGGGCTATCGTGGACGCTAACCGCCGCTCGTAGCGAAGTCGGCAAGCTAGGATGGGGAGATAGGAGAGATCGCGGCTGGGAAGGTGATCGGCGTTGTGGTCGCGGAGCATTAAAAAGGGAATAAAGATCGCGACTGGGAAATAAAAGAACGACTGCGAAAACGCTCGGCTTAAATGATAACGGGTCGAGTTTTACCAAATGGGTTGGATTTCAGATCCGTTAAGCCTCTTAAAACCTTTTCCGCAAAAAGGGTCTTAGGAATCTCCATTTAAGTCCAGAAAAATTTCTAAAAATTCCTAAAAAATTCCATAGGGTATTCTCCTAATTACACAACATTTTTATTTTATTATTATTATTTTTATTTATTTATTTTTTTTGGTATTTTACATTCTCCCCGACTTATTAAAATTTGGTTCCCAAATTTCATACTTAAATGCAAAAATTAATTCAAGCATATTCCGAAATAACCACATACCTCAGGTAAATAGATGAGGGTATCGAGCTCGGATAGTATCTTCCAGCTCCCATGTAGCCTCCTCATATGTATGATGCTGCCATCCCACCTTTACAAGTCGGATGGTTTTGTTCCGCAGCTGTCGCTCCTTGCGACAAAGAATCCGCACCGGAGTCTCCTCATAAGTCGCATTTGGCTGGAGTGGTATCGGAACTTCTTTCAGAACATGGTCAGATCGCGGCACGTATTTCCTCAGAATAGATACATGGAATACGTTGTGAACATCCGTCAGTGTCGGAGGTAAAGCCAACCGATAAGCTACACCCCCAATCGGCTCTAATATCTCAAATGACCCAATGTAGCGTGGAGCTAATTTTCCTTTTAGCCCAAATCTCTTGACTCCTTTGGTGGGTGACACTCGTAGGAATACATGGTCCCCGACTGAAAATTCTAAAGGCCTTCGCCTCCGGTCCACATAACTCTTCTGCCGATCCTGTGCCTCAGATAACCGTCGTTTGATCACTCGTACCAACTCTGCATCACGCTGGATACTCTGAGGCCCCAATATCTGTCGTTCCCCAACTTCCTCCTATAACACAGGAGATCTGCAGGGTCTACCATATAATGCCTCGAAAGGAGCCATCTGGATAGAAGAGTGGTAGCTGTTGTTGTAGGCAAACTCCACTAAAGGAATGTGATCCTCCCAGCTGCCACTGAAATCCATGACGCAAGATCTCAATAGATCCTCCAGAGTCTGAATGGTACATTCAGACTGTCCGTCTGTCTGTGGATGAAAGGTTGTACTGAGTCGAAGCTCTGTGCTCATGGCCTGATGCAGACTCTGCCAGAATCGTGAAGTAAATCGCGGATCTCTATCAGATATGATACTCAATGGTACACCATGTAATCTGATGATCTCTCGGCAGTACAATTCCGCTAGACGATCCAATGATTCCGTCTCACGAATCGAAAGGAAGTGAGCTGATTTGGTTAATCGATCCACGATCACCCAAATCACAGTATGTCCTTTACGGGTTCTGGGTAATCCCGTAACAAAATCCATCGTGATATTTTCCCACTTCCATTCTGAGATCAGAATTTCCTAAACTAAGCTAGCAGGTTTCTGATGTTCAGCCTTCACTTGCTGGCATACTAGACATCGTGCAACAAAGTTTGCAATATCCCATTTCATACCGTTCCACCGTTATAAACGCTTCAAATCTCGGTACATCCGAGTACCACCAGGATGTATAGAAAATCTCGACTGATGTGCTTCCTGTAGTAATTCTTCTTTAACTGGGTGTGTGTCCGGAACACATAGTCATCCTCAAAAATGAAGTACACCATTCTCGTCACTCGAGAAATCCGTCTGACGTTCTGAGTCTATCGTGCTGCTCAAGAACTGCATATGCTGGTCACTGACTTGTGCTTCCTTGATTCTCTCAGCAATAGCAGAATGGGCAACCATAGCAACTAATATTCCCCGGGATGTTTGACCATGTTCAAACAATCCCAACTTTGAGAACTGTTGAACTAGATCAGTAACCGCTGTCAGATGACTGGCAAGAACTCCACGAGACTTTTTACTCAGCACATCTGCTAGCACATTAGCTTTTCCCGGATGATACTAGATGGTGCAGTTGTAATCCTTCAGATATTCCATCCACCGACTTTGTCTCAGATTCAGCTCTTTCTGTGTGAACAGATACTTCAGACTTTTATGGCCTGTGTAGATCTCAAAGGTAATCCCATACAAGTAGTGCCTCCATATCTTCAATGCGAAAATAATGGCGGCTAACTTCAGATCGTGCACTGGGTAATTTCTCTCGTGATCTTTTAGTTGACGGGAGGCATAAGATACCACACGGTTGGACTGCATCAGAACTGCTCCCAACCCTTGGATAGAAGCATCCATATAGAGAACCATCCCATCAACACCAGAAGGAATCACTAAGATAGGTGCAGAAACTAGCCATCGCTTAAGCTCCTAGAAGCTAGTTTCACAGGCCTCTGACCAGGTGAACTTGACCCCTTTCTGAGTCAAGCAAGTGAGTGGCATGGAGATACTCAAGAATCCCTCCATGAATCTCCGATAATACCCAGCCAGATCAAGGAAACTACGAACCTCCTGAACTGATTTTGGCTGCTCCCAATTGGTAATCGCCTCAATCTTCTGGGGATCTACAGAAATACCTCTGTTGGACACCACATGTCTAAGAAAACCCACTGAGGATAACCAGAATGCACACTTGCTAAACTTGGCATACAATTGCTCCCGTCGCAATGTCTCCAATACTATCCGTAGATGTTGTTCATGCTCTTCCTCGGATCGAGAATAAATCAATATATCATCGATGAACACTATTACGAAATGATCTATATACCTTAGAAATACCCGGTTCATTAAGTCCATAAATGCAGCTGGGGCATTCGTGAGACCGAACGACATCACTAGAAACTCGTAATGCCCATAACGAGTGCGGAAAGTTGTTTTCTGAACATCCTCATCTCTTATCCGAAGCTGATGATATCCTGAGCGCAGATCAATTTTAGAATACACACATGTATCCTTAAGCTGATTGAACAAATCTTCTATCCTCGGCAGTGAATATTTGTTCTTAACTGCGACTGCATTCAGTTGTCGATAGTCAATACATAGCTGCAATGATCCATCCTTCTTTTTGACAAAGAGTACCGGTGCTCTCCATGGTGAAACACTAGGGCGGATGAATCCATTATCCAGCAACTCCTGCAGTTGAACTTTAAGTTCATTCAGCTCCTTTGGTGCCGTCCGATAAGGAGGTTTTGATATAGGCGCGGTTCCTAGAATCACTTCTATTGCAAATTCAACTTGCCTAGGAGGTGGCAAGCCTGGAAGTTCATCGGGAAATACATCTGGATATTCTCGGACTACTCGCACATCAGAGAGAGGTGGTAGTCCTTCGTTCTCAACTTTGACTAGAGATAATAAATAACCCTGACAACCTTGGGCCAATAGCTTCTGAGCCTGTAAAGCCGATATAATAGATAATTCATAATCTCTAGTACCAATAAATTCCCAAGATGGTTGATCTGGAGGTTGGAAAGTCACCACTCTTGCTCTACAATCCACTGTAGCGTGATAAGCGGCCAACCAGTCCATACCGAGAATAATATCGAACTCTATCATTTCCAACACCTGGAGGTCCACTGTAAGGATATGCCTGTCAAAATCTAATGGGCAACCCTTGATTTCTTGGTGGCTAGTTAGCACCTCTCGTGATGGCAAGGATACTGCTAACCCACAAGAACGAACCATTGGGATTCTTCCAACTCTACCCAAAAATACTCTAGATACGAATGAATGAGAACTACCGGTATCAATCAACGTATCAGCATATATAGAATAAACTGAAACCATACCACGTATGACTGATCCCTCAGCCCACTGTGCCTCATCTCTAGTGATGGCAAAAACTCGTCCAGTCTCGATATTCGTCGGCTGCATCCCTGACGAAGTAGTAGTGTGCCTCCACTCCGGCTGGATCTGACTCTGTGGTACTGGAGGCTGAGTCACTGGTGCAGCCATAAGATATCCCTGAGAGTTGGCTAGTAAGAACTATTGCGGTGCGGATACTCCTGGATAGTAGATCACCGGAGATGCAGGATACTGGATCGCTGTCGGCATCACTGTATGGGCACCCCCTGCATCTGGTACAACTGAGCTGGTGGAGGTACTGGCGGCCTCTGTCCATATGTCTGAGTCCGCGGTGCTGTCCTCTTCTGCCGCTGCTAGGTAGACTTCTTCCCCTTGTTGGAGCTGTCAAGAAACTCCAACTGTACTTTCAGTGTACAATCACGACTAGTATGACCCGGTTGTTTGCAATAATAGCAAACCGGCTTCTCCAAAGGACACTCTAATACTCTGTGGCTTTCAGATCCACATTTATAGCATCCATTCCTGCTTCGGCCCTTACGGCTACTCTGAGACCCTTCAGAATACTCTGATGTTGGACGCTTCCCCTTCTGCGATCTAGCTGACCCTTCTGCAACACCTCACGTAGTTCCTTTTTGCTCCCCTTTCTTCTGAGTCCCTTAAGCTGAACCCTGGTTCTGTTGCTTGGCCGTAGTCATCTGCTTCTCGATATTTTTCTCCCTGGAAATTTGCTGGGAAGTCTCGATGAAGAGGGCACGGTCTAATGCCTCCCTATATGAGGTAATGATAGATCCTGACATCCGACTCCGTATATAGGTAGCAAGACCTTGTGTGAACTGGTACATCCGATCTGCATCCTGTGCTACCAGGTGAGAACCGAACTTTGATAGTCTGGTAAACTCTGCATTGTACTCCATGACAGAATGATCACCTTGCTTGAGCTCGAAATTCGACGCGTGCTAGAAAACAGAAGGAAAGTAATCGTCTCGAGCGTCTCGAAATATGGCCCAAGTAATCCCACGCTCCTCGAGTAGAGTCTTCTGCAATTTCCACCAAGTGATAGCCTGATCTCTGAGATGATATGTAGCAAGGCCCACCTTCTCCACATCTGTACAGTTCATGTACTCGAAGGTGTCTTCCATATTTTCCAGCCAAGATCGGGCAATCCATGGGTCGGACACCCCTCAGAACAAGGTGACCTTTTCCTTGGCCGATCGTGCTAACACGAGTATCCGTGCCTTATCATTGAGCCAATCGGACTCTGCAGGCTCTGGCATAGTCAGTGGTACATCCAGATTCTGAGGCTCCGAATCACCAATAGGGGAAAGCTGAGGATGTTCCCGAATAACGGGCTCAGTAGTAGCAGCCTCTTGTCCCTCAGCTCCGACAGATTGCCTTGATAGAGGACCTCTACTACGAGTCTGCATATGTGCCATAATCTTTGACGATATACACCTGTTGAACAAATTTAGATAAGTAACTATCTGAAATATGAGTTATCAGAAATACTCACTTCGTGCTGCCTGGAGCTTATGCCGCTGTCAATCCCATCTCACAAAAACCAAATCCGAAAAATATACCGACTCCCGAGAATCCAAGACTCAAAAACAGAAAAAAAATCATTGTATGACATCACAGAACCTTCGGCTCTGATACCAATAAAGTTGTCACGCCCCGAGAGTATGCCATGCCGAAAATCAAACGGACGGCATCTTTCCTGTACGTGGCAACATTTCGGGTTAATACGAGGGTCGTAGGCTCAGAACAACAACATAATATAAACATAACAACAACAGCGGAAATAGAAACCACATACCCACAACATACATACCAAAAACATACAGGTGTACACCACCTGACAAGTCCACAGTAATAAAACCGTAAATAAAATAACGACTACACAAATAAAGTCCACAACATCACGACAAAGTCCATAACAAAACAAGTCTAGATAACATATCAAGTCCGAGACATAACCAAAAACGAACTCCTCGGGAGACTCGGAAAACGGAGATGGGATGGATCGGTCGGCGCAGCTCCAAGTCATCACAAAGGCGTCTACCTGTTACCTGGGCGACAGAGAAACCCAGGGTCGGTGGTGGTGAGTAAAACTCAACAGGTAATAAGAGAAAACATGTAAATATATGTATCAATATTACATGTCATTCAATAGTTTAAATCTACTCGAACAACAGGTATACATCAGCATAAAAGGTATATATGCATGCATACACTAAATAAACTGAACAACAATGGTGCTGACATACCTGACAGTCAACTACTCTATCTTGATCCAACTTGGGCATATAACCACATCATAGGGTATACTGTGCTTCGTTCAGTTACGTATTGCTCATGACCCCCAGAATGTGTTCTTTATGCCAGCCCAATCCTTTATTGTGATTTCATGATAACTTTGATATGCTAGCCTTGAGTGCTTCCATATCAACTATATCAAAAGAAATGCAACAAGCATAGCACATACAAATGCATCATCAAAGTGAGTATACATATAGACTGTATCTGTATGTATACTAATAACCATCATCCATGTATATATATATATACAAGCAGGTATGTATATATATATAACCATATGCAAAGCACCGTATGATACGACAATGCAACATGCATGGTCATGCCTGCTCACCCCTACTCGCTACCACGACCCCAGTGTGGCCTAGGTGGCACGACATGACAACTGTCCCAACTCACACCAACCACTACTATAGAGTGGCTGAGTGGGCAGTATGATCAAGTAGCATATGAGCGTAAAGAGCTCGCTACGCAACGGGGATCCCTCCTGCTGGCTACTTCGACTGACACTACAAATGAGTGGTCGAGTGCCACACACCCAGGACATCTGCACGCAACTCCAATTACCATCGTCTATAATGGTAGAGTGCGACACAACAAATGCTATGCCCTCACACCAGTTACTCCTCTGGGAGTAACCTGGGAGGCAGGATGACTGATGACTCTCTCTCAAACCCAAGGGGAGACGATGTCGTCAGTATGTATGCAATGACATAAGGATACTGTCTCACATACAAACATCTACCATAGACTCTCTGTTCAATAGAGAGTCACACCCAATTGATCAGTACACTCTCTATCCTATAGAGAGTTATACTCATCTGATCATGATAAGCTAGGACCATCGGTCCGTAGCGACACACTGTCGACGACTCACCTGACCATTTACACAACCCATGGTTGGTAAATAAATGTGCAACATACAGGTATGGAATGAGTCCTACATTTACGACCTTACTTATCCACAGAGGACCTTTTTGCCAAATTTACAATTTAGGTCATCCTTCGTACTCTAACATCTACACCCTACTAAACAGTTAGACCTACTTACATCACATCTGTAACTCCTAAATCATGATAGGGAATATGTGATATCAACAATTGAGCATATATATATCAACGATAAGTTCAAGCATACGATAATCAGAGCAGGGTCAAGATAATATGAACACCTAACATGCTCATATCTATGTCTAAATCTGAAAGCCATTACATCTACCCGACCGGTAGGAAATTACCCACCTGATACGAAGCTCGAATAATCCTCACGGTGGCGGACCTGTCCCGTATCCACATCCTGCAAATATCATCAATTATCATTCAGTGAAAGCATACAACAACAATACGAATTAGCTACTACGTTATCCACATATCCGTATCCCTTATCGAATATGATTTAGAAACCCCGATTAGCCAGACTTGACCATTTATTTTAAATCCATCGGTTTCAATTAGCAAAAGTGCTAACTCCTTCATCCAATTCTATATCCGACTTACCAAAGTTAATCTCAAAAAGATTTAACCTTGTACCCCCAACCTATTGTAATAGTATCACCAATAGAATAAGTTATAAATCTAATTCATACACAACACTTAAATCACCGCTGCCCCCTACTATAATTATTTCTATTATTAACATCCATCATTCTCGGTTAACAAGTATGCTAACCTATAACCGTTTACAGCCATCCCTACCTATTTTATCCACTAGGACAGGCCACACACATCCTCTCCTCTCGCTCACAGCCAATACAATAAATTGAACTGGACTGGTAGAACAAAAGGTAGGCAATCGGCTTACCAACAATTGAAGTCTCCACCGGCAGTAACTCCCCTAGAATTGGTAGCCCCGTTCAACTGATCGAAACCACTGCCCAAACCCCAACAGCATCACCCATGAAATCTTTACCGAAAAGAATTCACAAAACAAAAGGAAAATTACTCTTCCTTATCCGAAATTGAACTTCACCGGCAATTAGAATCCCCAACAATTGATAGCCACCCCTTTTCACCGGAACCCACTGCCCTATTCGCCTGCCAAGATCTCTGGTGCCCTAGCTCCGGTGCTGATCGACAGTGAGAAACCCCAATGAATGGCAACCCACAGAAACGTTGCTAGGTCCGATGTCCACCGACGCTAGCCTCCAGCTGCACGCTCGCCGTCAGCTCTGAGAAAGAGACTCGCCGACCGTAGGTCTCGGAGAAGGCAGAGACAACCGTCCATAGGTCTCGGAGAAGGCAGAGACAGCCATCCATAGGTCTCGGAGAAGGCAGAGACAGCTGTCGCCCCTGCTTGCCACTCTAACTCGTCTGTGAGGTTGTCGTGGACGCTGGCCGCCGCTATGGGGCCATCGTGGGCGCTGACCGCCGCTCGCAGCAAAGTCGGCAAGCTAGGATGGGGAGATCGGAGAGATCACGGCTGGGAAGGTGATCGGCGCTGTGGTCGCGGAGCATTAAAAAGGAAATAAAGATCGCGGCTGGGAAATAAAAGAACGGCTGCGAAAACGCTCGGCTTAAATGATAACGGGTCAGGTTTTACCAAATGGGTTGGATTTCAGATCCGTTAAGCCTCTTAAATCCTTTTCCGCAAAAAGGGTCTTAGGAATCTCCATTTAAGTGCAGAAAAATTTCTAAAAATTCCTAGAAAATTCCTTAGGGTATTCTCCTAATTACCCAACATTTTATTTTATTATTATTATTATTTATTTATTTTTTTCTGGTATTTTACAGTTGACCATGTTATGGAAAGTCCAAGTCTTGAGTATTTGGCATGTAAAGCCCAAGCATGGGTCTTGGCAAGGAAAAGTCCAAGCATGGGTCTTGGCATGGAAAGTCCAACATGGGTTGGCAAGGAAAGTCTAAGCTTGAGTCTTGGCATTTGAGAAGTCCAAGGGGTTTGATATTGGCGGCGTTAATTCCAAGTGGGAGTCTTGGCAGCATAAGTCCAATGGTTGGCAGCATAAATCCAAGCGGAGTCTTGGCGGCGCAAGTTCAATATGCCTTGGCAGTGTAGACACCGTTAGCATGACATAGCTGATGGAAGCACCTGAAGGCTAACGCAATGGATGAACAAGTCATGGATGACTTTGAGGGATCCGTGAGGCATGAAGCTGATAGAGGTGGCTAGAAGGCTTAGGTCTAGGCTAAGGGTGGTCTAGCAAGTATGGGGGAACCATACTTGGGCTAAAACCTCATGTTTGAGGTGTGCCAGTCAACTGGTGCCATGTGGCAATCGACTGGTGTAAGTCAACTAGGTTTTGACTATGGGAACTGGCCTAGCAGTCGACTGCCAAAGGTGGGCAATCGACTGATTGGCGAGCAGTCGACTGATCGTGTGATCAGTCGATTGGTGCTCGAGTTTTGGAGCATAGAATGGAGTCTCACTTGACCGCTACGGTCAGCATTCGAGTGATGGCATGATCAGTCGACTGATGGTCATAATCAGTTGACTGATGATGGATCCATTGGATTTTTTCAGCGTGGATCTAGCCATTGTCTCATGACAACAGTGGCATCAGTTGACTGATGGTCTCGAGAAGTCGACTGATTGGCATTTTCCAGCACAGGTTGAAGCTTTAAATGAAGCTCATGAAGGAGGAAAAAGCAATGGTTCTTTGAGGAGTTTTTGGGACGAATTGCTAGTGTAATTCAGGGTCTCCAAGTGCCACTCAACCAACCAAACAAGCAAGCTCTCAAAAGATCGATTGTAAAGTTTTCTTTGCATTTCTTTTGTTTTATTCACTTGTATTTGCTTTTTGTATTTAGTATTACTGTTGTAATCATTTGTACGAGATTTCTCCACCTCCGACTTGTGTCGAGAAGGAGTGTTTATCATAGTGGTGTGTGATTGGCATCGCTAGGGTTCGTACGAACCCAATCCGTGGAGTAGAAACTATTTGGTTCCAAACCACGTTACATCTTGTGTTGTGCATGTGTTCTTGTTGTATTTTCATAATTGTTTATTCCGCTGCGTACTAATAAGAATTGTAGCAAGCAAACACGAACGAATTCCATCGATGTACTAGCACGCACTATTCACCCCCCCCTCTAGCATTCCAACGATCCCCTACAAGTGGTATCAAAGCAAGGCCGCTCTTCAAGGTTTAACAACTAAGGGAGCATGCTAGAGGGTGAAGATGGAAGTCCAAGAACAACTAGGATGGTATATCAACACGCCGGTCCCATATGCATTCTATGGACGAGAAGGCTTCAATTCTTGTAAGAGAAGGATTGAAGATTTTTTGATGATGAAGGATTTTGAGGAGTGGTCCTTATTAATGGAAGGATTCGAATATCCAAAATAACCAAAGGGTGGCTTCCTCAAGAAGAAGAAATGGAGTGAAGATCAACTCCAAAGATTTGAGAAAAACAAGAAGGTAATCAATTTCATTTTTGATTTAATTCCTAATGACTTCTTGTGTAGCCTAGGTGAGTGCATGCATGCCAAAGAGCTTTGGAGCGATTTGGCCAAGCTCCATGAAAGTCCATCACCGGTCCAAGAGGAAGGGACCGAAGAGGCAAGCACATCATCGTCATGAGGAAGTGAGGACTTGGAGGTTGAGAGACCATCAACATCCAAGGAGGAAGAGGAAGAGGAAGAATTGGAGGAGACCTCTACCTCTAGGATTGAGGGGGAGGAAATTAGAGCATCCTCAACACCGGAGCAACAAGAAGAACAATCTACATTCGGTAGAGAGGAAGAGCAAGCTCAAGAGAACCTCATCACCACACTAGGTAACTCAAACACCTCAATTCAAAATAAAAATAATATTATGTGTTTTGAGTGTAGGGAATTTGGGCACTATAAGAGTAAGTGCCCAAAGAAAGTCAAGAAGACTCCTCCGGCACCAAAACCTAAATAAAACTCAAAGGATGTCGGTGTCCCCACTAAAAGAAGCAAAGAGCACATCATTTGCTTCAAGTGCCAACAACCGGGGCATTTTAGGAATCAATGCCCTAGGGGGAGCAAGAGAGTCAAAGAGGGAGCATCACAAGTAGGGGAAGCTAAGGCTAACCCTAAGGTATATTTTAATAATACTCATTCTTCTAAATTTAAAAGTCAAAAGCATGCTAGGAATTTTAATTCTCTTGCAATTCATCATGAAAAGCATGCTAGAGATAAATATTTGTGTTTATGTGCTAAAAGTGTCCACTTAGAAAATAAGAAGAAATTTGGGACTAATGTCCCTAGAAAAACCTTACCTAGGGAATCTATTAAGAAAATACAAGAGCACCTAGGTTTTAATCCCAAATGGACTAGGCATATGCCTAGAAAGGACAATGCCCAAAGACCAAATCAAAATTCAAAAATTTGGCAATTAGAATTAGAAAATCAAGCCTTGAGGTCAAGGCTTGAGAAATTAGAAAAGACCCTTAGAAATATACAAAATTAATTTAAAGGGTCAAATGATCAAAAGTCTAGGTCTAAAAGTCAAAGTCAACATCTAGGACATAAGAAACAAAAGTCAACCAAGGGCAAGAAAGGTTTGGGTCACAAACCTAAGCCTAAGGTGGCTTATCATAGTGTTCCATTTGATTATGGAACACAAACTAGGTCTAGGAAGACCAAGGTCAATAGGGAAGTCATCCCTAGAGTTGACCAAGGTTTGTGCCTAGTGGCTAGGGTTTTTAGGAAACCTAGGGTGGCCACTAAGAAGGTGATTAGGGAGGCAATCCCTAAGGTTAACCATGGCAAGACCACAATGACCAATGCTACCAAGCCTAGGAGGGTCATTAGAAAGGTATCTAGGGAGGTTTTCCCTAAGGAATACCTAATTAATCCTAGGAGCTCAAATATGTTTTGGGTTCCTAAGAGCGTGATTGATTCACGCTAGATGGGTTTAGGGTGTGTCAATCTTGATTGGATGGGTAGTTAACTCAACCATGGTAAAGGTGGCACTTTAGGTAATTTTCAAGGTTATGGGTACCTTGGAAATAGGTTTGATCTTATATCCTAAAATATTTTAGGATGTGCCAATACATTCTTGGAATTGTGAAAAATAATTTGAATTGACACAATTTAGGATTAGAGGTCTTAGTGTGCCATTTTGGGTTTTTGGCACACTTTGGGAATTTTAGGCAATATGGAAAAATATACTTAATTATCACAAATGACAACTAATATTAAAATTTAGGTATTATTATACCTATACTTTTTATATGTCATGCTTTGTTTGCCATATAACATGCCATGACATCATGTTTATTTGTATCATTTATATGTCATGATCATGTTAAGGATTAAGGATTAAATTGTTGGGATGTATACTGAAAGCCTAGCTCTTTTTTATATGAACATTTTTATTTTGAAATAAGAATCACATGATCATTGTATGCACTTTATATTTATTATATGTGTGCATATTGTCTAATATTTTATATTGTAGATAACATGGTGCTTGGTGTGGCACAGAAGATCATGTTATCAGTCCCTTGTAGAATATAAGAAGAGGCTCACAACCAAGATGGTTTTGGACAAACCATTGGCATGGTTGTAGTGTAGCTTGGTATTGTTTTGTCTTGAACATAGAGTTACACTAGTACACTTAGGTGTATTGAGCAGGACCGACATAGAGGTGATTCAATTTATTGCTGACTACATAATTGAATCGGACCTCGGATATTATGTTGTACATTCTCTTAATCCCGATATAATAACGGGCACATGTACTTAGTATTTATTTCTTTGATTTACCAAAGGGTGAGATTTCTATAGATTAAATCAATATGCCCGGTAAGTTGGGAAATGATATTATTTACATGGTGTGTCGTTGATTATAGGAGGAAACCATGTCTTATATATTAGGTTGATGATGTCCCCTTGAGGAGCTCATAAGGTTCATCATGTAAACCCTACAGGTTGACTTAGTCAATATGATGATAAGGTTGAGTGGTACTACTCGAGGAGTTAGATGTTAATTGATTGATGGTCAGTAAATCAATCAATTGACGGGCATTCGATATCTTAAACACAGGGAGACGGATGTACAAATAATATATAGAGCCCATATTAATTTATGGGGGTTGGTGAGGTAATTCAATGATGATCCTCTAGTGGAATGGAACATCATTGATGGATCAAGTTTGTGTGGTTCCGATCCATCGGGTGGCCAAGATCCAACTCCTCCTCATGGTCCCTATCGTAGCCTAATATAATCCTCATGAAGCCTAGATCCGATGATGGAAAATAAATCTCTAGAACCGACGGTTGAGATTAAATCCCTAGAACCGATGGTGGAGATTAAATCTCTAGATCCGATGGTTGAGATTAAATCTCTAGATCCGACGGTTGAGATTAAATCTCTAGATCCGACGGTTGAGATTAAATCCCTAGAACCAGCGGTGGAGATTAAACCAAGGCTTATCCCTAACTCTATAAAAGGGTGGCTTGTAGGGGATCGATATGGCCGGCTAGAGGGGGGTGAATAGCCCTCGTACGTTGGACGTCGTAAATTGCTCGTCTACAAAAGATTAGCGCAAGTGGAATATACAAATACAAAGCAAAAGACAAACAATAAAACAAGCAATACAAACACCGAGATATAACGTGGTTCACGGCTACGCCGCTAATCCACGGTCCGATTCGTCCACGGTGAATCACTCCGCCAAAACCAATCACTATCGGTCTCTCCTTTGCACAAAGCTAGGTGGAGGTAACCTTTACAACCAAGATCACTCTTCTTACAATAGGATTGAAGTAAAGACAAGTAAGAAGAGTTTAGAGCTTGTGGGGCACTAGGAAGATTGTTTGGAGTATGAGCATTAGCCTCTCAAAGGCTTACATCCTCTCTTTTTATAGAGAGGGCTAACTTCTTCCCGTTTGCCGCCATCATTGAGCCCTTGGCGATCGCATTGCATCCCTAGCGGCCTCGAACACGCCGGATCCCGGCGTTGTAGTCAACGGAACTCTTGGCGGTCGTGATGGACCTCATCGATCGGCCGACTGATCGATCGGCCCGATCGGCTCTGAACGAACGGCAATGGAACCCTTATCTACCGATTGGCCGCCTTGATCGGCGCCGTATCTTAGCGATCTTGGCCCCACGTATACGATCGGCTGGCACAATCCGATCGGTCGTATACCGGTTGAACTCACTCGACTCGAAGCGATGCCATGACATGGCGTGTCGAAACCCATCTGACACTTGGCCAAATGGCCAAGTTTCACCTAAGAGCTACCCTTCCCCGGGTTACAATCGCTCACTCTCATTTCTCGGAGTCCCTCGCCTTCGAAGTTCTCTTCGTTCTCGGCCACGTCCCTCGGCAGCATCAGGCGCACAGCTCTGCAATGCTCCTTCGCGTCTCTTGCCTCGAAGTCTACTTCCTCCGGCTTCACTCCAAGCTTCTCGTCCGGCGGTCCCTCGGATACTCCAAGCGCATGGCTTCCGCAAAGCTATCCTTCACCGACTCAAGGCACGAGTCATGAGATGTGAAACTCGCCACGGCTCCATGTGCGAATTACTAAGTCCTGCACGACTTCAACGCACATATCACATCAACATATCAAACTAACTTAAACCCTTTGCCACACCATCAAAACCATATCACGCCAAGAGATTGCCCTAACATGGCTTAGGGTGGGCGGCAAGATAAGAAGGTTGGTTTTTGAGGGAGATTAGGGTTTGCCAATCAAAAGGTTGGGCGGCAAGAAACCCTAGGAGGATTAGGGTTTTGCCTATCTTTTGTTGGGCGGCAAGAAACCCTTGAAGGTTAGAAGGTTGGGCGGCTAGGGTTTGGAAGCTAAGGTGGGCGGTAACTATAGGAGAGGTGTTCTTATTCTTCCTAAGGGGTGGCCGACTCCTACCTCTTCTTCCTTCTACCTTGGTCGGGGCTCAACCGATTTCCTTTTCTCCTCTTCTTTTCCTCTTGGCCGGCAGCACAAAGGAGCTAGGGATTGTTCCCTTGTTTGGTTCCTTGGTTGGCCATCTTGTTCTCTCCATTCTTGGGGCTAGTGGCATCAATCCTTTGTGGATTGGTGGTTGGCTCAAGCAAGAAGGGAAGGATAGTTCTTCTTTCTTTCGATTGAAGAAGATCTAAGAAGCTTCAACTTGTGGAGGATCTTTGCCCACACGAAGTCTACAAGGAGGTTAGGTCATACGATAGAAGATCGAGAGGTATAAAACTTTTACAAGTTTTATTATTGATCTTTGCATGTTTTTATTTATATGTTAGTATGTGTTGATTATACATGTCTATATCCATATGTATTTATATAATCATGGACCCCGAAGATAAACACAAAAACCGGCGATCTGTCCGTCGTCTCTTCCGCGGCTAATCGACTAGAAGAGTTTTGTTGCTTGAACAACTAGTTTGTTTAAGCGATCGCTCAAGTCGTTAGCATGACGATGAATTGGTTGAGCTTAGGAAACTCATCCCATCAGGATTAGTTTTCATTAGTGAAAATTTTAATTCGGGGACATGGGAGCCAATGAGCCTCCGAGCATTCCATCAAGTGGTATCAGAGCCACAGTTTCCGATTTTGTGTGTTTTGGATTCGGTTACTTTCATGCACATATCATATATTGAGTATGCCGGATAATAGTAGGATGTGCGTAGGCTAACTTTTTTAGTTGCAGGCATAAGATCCAACTATTATGGCTATATGTGTGTATGTGATTGTTTGTGTGTGATTGTATGTATATCATTTGAATCCTCGGGGTTGACGAAGCTAGATTAGTATTTAATTTTTGTAATTAAATACGACATTGTTTAGCCGATCATTTTAGTTTACTTTCGATCTAGATAGTTTGTACACTCCTTCGTGGAGTATAGGATCGATGGATGTAAATTAAAATGATATATCTCGGCTCGGATCTCTTTTGTGGATTGCGCACGGAAAAGGTGGAGCGGACGAGGTGGCGACACGACGGGATGCATATTGGAGAACAATGCCATAATAGTTGGAAAAATTCTGATTTTTTCCATATTTATTGCTGATTTGTTTTATATGCATGTTGTGTGTGCTTGAAAATTCCTCATTTTCAATTTACTAAGTGGGAGAGGGATATTTTAATTAATTCCCGCGGCCTCCATTACAATTTGACATGTGGTGCAACAAACTTACGTGTCGGCTCTGAGTACCTTCCTCCCCAACAGATGGGTTTGTTTGCGGATCACTAGGTCAAATAATGGTTATAGGAAATTATTTAGGAGCGTGTATACTTCCACATCGGTAAGGCACATAATCCGAGATAATTCCCTTAGTATCGTGTAACGGTTCACACTTAGATGCAAATAAAAAGTGTCCTCCCCATCGGAGTCACTGCGTTTATTTGTAGGGCGAAAGAGGAACCAACTATTAATTTTATTTGTCAAAAAGTAAGGTTGACAAGATAATAAAATTAATGGGTTAAACCTGCTCTTACAAATGTAGAATTCGTATACGTCCACACTATCATGGCATGCGATATTCTCGGTGTTTTGAGGTGTTGGTTGATTTCGAAATTTTATTGTTTGAGGAATCAATAAATTTTTGAAATCTACAGTAATGATCTATGTGATATGCATGTTGTGTGTGCTTGAAAATTCCTCATTTTCAATTTACTAAGTGGGAGAGGGATATTTTAATTAATTCCCGCGGCCTCCATTACAATTTGACATGTGATGCAACAAACTTGCGTGTCGGCTCTGAGTACCTTCCTCCCCAACGGATGGGTTTGTTTGCGGATCACTAGGTCAAATAATGGTTATAGGAAATTATTTAGGAGCGTGTGTACTTCCACATCGGTAAGGCACATAATCCGAGATAATTCCCTTAGTATCGTGTAACGGTTCACACTTAGATGCAAATAAAAAGTGTCCTCCCCATCGGAGTCACTGCGTTTATTTGTAGGGCTAAAGAGGAACCAATTATTAATTTTATTTGTCAAAAAGTAAGGTTGACAAGATAATAAAATTAATGGGTTAAACCTCCTCTTACAAATGTAGAATTCGTATACGTCCACACTATCGTGGCATGCGATATTCTCGGTGTTTTGAGGTGTAGGTTGATTTCAGAATTTTATTGTTTTGAGGAATCAATAATATTTGAAATCTAATATTTTGATCATTGTGATTCTTAGGATTTTCAAAAATGACTTTCAGTCCACTTATAATGATACTAAAGGAAATAAACTTACTGTACCCAAATAATGTTGATTGGAAAAGAATCTAAATATTGTCTTAACTGCTAAGGAGTACAAGTGTGCACTCTTCAAAGAGTGTCCTCAAGCCATGGTTGCTCAAAAAGGTTTCTACTTCTAAGCCGAAAGGCAAGAAGAAGAAGAAACAAGGTGAAGCAAAGGTGGTGGGAGGATCTCAGGGAGGAGTGAAGAAGCCGAAAGGCAAGTACTTCACTTACAAGCAGGATGGACATTGGAAGAAGGACTGTCCCAGTCCAAAACAAAACAAAGGTATATCTTTTGGACTAGTCATTGAAACATGATTAGCGGTGATATCTACCGGCACCTGGTGAGTAGATACGGGAGCCACTAATTATGTCTGCAACACAATGCAAGGGTTCCAGGAAACCCGATGACAAGCTGAGGGAGAGATTACCATTTACTTGGGCAATACCACTAAGGTGGTGGCTATTGCAGTGGGATAAGTTTTATTTATCTCTTGAGAAAAATAAAACTTAGGTTCTGGAAAATTCCCTTTATGTACCTTTATTTAGAAAGAATTTAGTTTCAGTTTCTAAATTATTATGGATGGATATTCTATTTCTTTTAATGATAGAGTTGTTATAAAAAAGAATAGGAAGAATATCTGTTCAGGTACATTGAAAGAAAATTTGTATACAAAGCCTCCCACGATGCAAATTGAAGTTAATAACTCATCTTCTAAGTCCAATGAGAGAAAAGAACCTTCGAAGATGAACCAAACATATCTTTGGCTTCTTAGGCTTGGTCACATTAACCTAAGCAGAATTCAAAGGTTGATAGCTGATGGACCTTTGGGTTCATTAGTGGTGGAGGATCTCCCAACCTACGAATCTTGCTTGAAGGGTAAGATGACCAAGAGGCCTTTTTAAGGCCAAGGGGTATAGAGCCAAAGATGTGTTAGAAATGGTTCATTCTGATTTGTGTGGTCCTATTGCTATCCAGGCAAGAGGTTGTCTTGAATATTGTTCTCTTTCATAGACAATTATTCAAGATATGGATGACACTACGATCTGATCGTGGTGGAGAATACCTCTTGGGAGAGTTTAGGAACTACTTATCAGAGGCTGGGATTCAATCCCAATAGTCTGCACCTGGCACACCCTAGTAGAATGGTGTAGCAGAGCGAAGGAATAGGACTTTTATGGAGATAGTTAGATCGATGATGAGTTATTCTGACTTGCCAGTTTCGTTCTGGGGATATGCTCTAGAAACGGCGGCGTACATTCTAAACTTGGTTCCATCTAAATCATTGCCTTCTACTCCCACAGAATTGTGGACTGGGCGAAAGCCTAGTCTAAGACATATTCAGATATGGGAGTCCAGCACATATGCTGAAGGCAGATACTGGTAAGTTGGAACCTCGTACAGAAGTACGCATGTTCATTGGCTATCCCAGGGGAATGAAGGGTGGATTGTTTTATAGTCCTAGAGATCAGAGGGTGATCGTTAACACGAACGCCAGATTTCTAGAGGAAGACTATGTGATGAGCCACAAGCCCAAGAGTAAAATTGTTCTGGTGGAGTTAAAAGGGGAAGTCACTTCTTTAGTACCACCGATACAAGAGGATATACCACATGTCACCACACCGCGTGTCACAGAGGATACACAGATGATACCTCGTCGTAGTGGGAGGGTTGTGAGACAGCCTCTTAGATTCATGTTCTTGGGTGAATCTTCTGATTTGGTCCCTGACAAACATGAACCTGAAACCTAGACATACGACGAGGCAATCCAAGATATAGATACAACATCTTGGCAAAGCAATGAATACTGAGATTGAATCTATGGATTCAAGTCAGGTCTGGGAGCTCTTATGCAAAGCAGCTCATATGGAATATGAGGTGTGGTAGATGGATGTCAAGACAGCTTTCCTTAAAGGAAGTCTTGAGGAAAACATCTATATGAAGCAACCAAAGGGATTCATTGCTAAGGGCAAAGAGCATATTGTATGTAGGCTTAATCGGTCCATTTATGGATTGAAGCAAGCTTCGAGGTCTTGGAACATCCGCTTTGATGAGGTAAATCCAGACTTATGGATTTATTCAATGTCCAGATGAGTCTTGTGTATACTAGAGATGTGACGGAAGCGTAGTGGGATTTCTTGTACTATACGTAGATGACATTTTGATAGTTGGCAACAATATCAGAGTGTTATCGGGCGTAAGGGTATGGTTGTCCAAACAGTTTGATATAAAGGACTTGGGAGAAGTGGGACACATCCTTGGGATCAAGGTTAGTGTGCTAATCCCAAGCTTCATACATAGACACGATAATGGATCATTTTAGCATGCAAAACTCCAAGAAGGGTTTTCTACCTTTCAGGCATGGAGTTCCTTTATCTAAGTAGATGTGTCCTAGATCATCAAAGGAGATAGAGGAGATGAAGGCGGTTCCTTATGCTTCGGTAGTAGGAAGCCTCATGTATGCTATGCTATGTACGAGACCAAATATCTGCTTTGTCGTGGGCATGGTTAGCAGATATCAGAGTAATCTAGTACAGGGACATTGGACTGTGGTAAAGCATATATTGTAGTGCCTGAGAAGGACTAGGGATTATATGCTAGTTTATCGAGCATACCAATTACTCCCTATGGGTTACACGGATTTCGATTTCCAATCTAATAGGGATAACAGTAAGTCTACCTCAGGTTTTGTGTTTACTTTGGGAGGTGGACCCATTGTATGGAGGAGTGTTCAGTAGAAATGCGTGGCGGACTCCACCATGGAAGCTGAGTATGTGACAGCCTATGAGGCGGTCAAAGAAGCTGTGTGGCTCAGGAACTTCCTGATGGACTTGGATGTGATTCCTGGCTTGCCCAGAAATATCACAATTTATTGTGATAATAATGGTGCAGTTGCAAACTCGAAGAAACCACGAGCCCATAAGGTAAGTAAATGCATAGAGCGCAAGTACCACCTGATACGAGAAATCGTAAAGGAGGTAGAAGTTGCTGTCACCTAAATTGCATCAGAGGATGACCTGGTAGACCCTTTCACTAAGGCCCTTCTAGCGAGAGCTTTGATAGGCATGTGGAGGGAAGGGGAATCAGATGTATGGCAGTGTGATGACAACATATCCTTTTAGTATAAGTGGGAGATTGTTGGGATGTATACTGAAAGCCTAGCTCTTTTTTGTATGAATATTTTTATTTTGAAATAAGAATCATATGATCATTGTTTGCACTTTATATTTGTTATATGTGTGCATATTGTCTAATATTTTACATTGTAGATAACATGGTGCTTGGTGTGGCACAGAAGATCATGTTATCAGTCCCTTGTAGAATATAAGAAGAGGCTCACAACCAAGATGGTTTTGGACAAACCATTGGCATGGTTAGAGTGTAGCTTGGTATTGTTTTGTCTTGAACATAGAGTTACACTAGTACACTTAGGTGTATTGAGTAGGACCGACATAGAGGTGATTCAATTTATTGCTGACTACATAATTGAATCGGACCTCGGATATTATGTTGTACATGCTCTTAATCCTGATATAATAACGGGCACATGTACTTAGTATTTATTTCTTTGATTTACCAAAGGGTGAGATTTCTATGGATTAAATCAATATGCCCGGTAAGTTGGGAAATGATATTATTTACATGGTGTGTCGTTAATTATAGGAGGAAACCGTGTCCTATATATTAGGTTGATGATGTCCCCTTGAGGAACTCATAAGCTTCATCATGTAAACCCTACAGGTTGACTTAGTCACCATTATGATAAGGTTGAGTGGTACTACTCGAGGAGTTAGATGTTAATTGATTGATGGTCAATAAATCAATCAATTGACGGACATTCGATATCTTAAACACGGGGAGACGGATGTACAAATAATATATGGAGCCCATATTAATTTATGGGGGTTGGTGAGGTAATTCAATGATGATCCTCTAGTGGAATGGAACATCATTGATGGATCAAGTTTGTGTGGTTCCGATCCATCGGGTGGCCAAGATCCAACTCCTCCTCATGGTCCCTATCGTAGCCTAATATAATCCTCATGAAGCCTAGATCCGATGATGGAAAATAAATCTCTAGAACAGACAGTTGAGATTAAATCCCTAGAGCCGAAGGTGGAGATTAATTCTCTAGATCCGATGGTTGAGATTAAATCTCTAGATCCGACGGTTGAGATTAAATCTCTAGATCCGACGGTTGAGATTAAATCCCTAGAACCAACGGTGGAGATTAAACCAAGGCTTATCCCTAACTCTATAAAAGGGTGGCTTAGGGTGGGCGGCAATATAAGAAGGTTGGTTTTTGAGGGGGATTAGGGTTTTGCCTATCTTTTGTTGGGCGGCAAGAAACCCTAGAAGGTTAGGAGGTTGGGCGGCTAGGGTTTGGAAGCTAAGGTGGCCGGCAACTATAGGAGAGGTGTTCTTCTTCTTCCTAAGGGGTGGCCGACTCCTACCTCTTCTTCCTTCTACCTTGGTCAGGGCTCAACCGATTTCCTCTTCTCCTCTTCTTTTCCTCTTGGCCAGCGGCACAAAGGAGCTAGGGATTGTTCCCTAGTTCGGTTCCTTGGTTGGCCATCTTGTTCTCTACATTCTTGGGGCCGGCGACATCAATCCTTTGTGGATTTGTTGTTGGCTCAAGCAAGAAGGGAAGGAGAGTTCTTCTTTCTTTCGATTGAAGAAGATTTAGGAAGCTTCAACTTGTAACGCTCGCCCTTATTTGCTCTCAGGGCGGCGCTACCCTTTTTTTTTTTTTTTATAACATAACTTATATGGATCATTTCACAATCTACATAATCAAACATGTTATCATGTCATAAATCTTCTTTTATAGCATGCATCACATATCATAGACCTAATTAGCATGTTAACATATCATAACTTCTTTTATAACATGCATTACATATCATAATCATAATTAGCATGTTAACATATCATAACTTCTTTTATAACATGCATTACATATCATAATCATAATTAGCATGTTACCACATCATATCTCATTTTATAACATGCATAACATAAAGATTAGATAATGTAACTATTATTAACACGATCCATTCATGAGTTCTAACATATCAAACTTTCATAAGTAAGGTGAATAATAACATAAACTAAGCAACATCCAACATGGTACTAATAAATCACAAGTCATAAAAGTAGAAGAAAATGTCTTAAGTTGTTCATTGAGCATATAAATAAAAGCAGAGAGTAATAGGGTCTTTTTCCACCAAGCCACTATCACACACACTCTGCCCCTCCTGCTACTTTCTCTAGTTCATGTTTCCTTTATCTGCAGTATATGGTCAACATAAACTATACGCATATAGCTTAGTAAGATTCTTGCCTACTCACAAAAGCCACAAATTACATCAAATAATTAGAAAACATGAGCATACTAGCATAAATAACATAAGTATTTCATAACAACACTAAACATCAACATACTAACGTAATGAAACCCAAGCATGGCATAAAATTTATATAAGCATGCTAAACATAATTAAATCTAAGCATGGCATAAATTAAACATAAGCATTCATGACGTCATCAATCCTAAACATGCATAAAGGACATAATCATAAGCATTCTTAAACTTGAACATAAGCATTCATGACATCATCAATCCTAAACATGCATAAAGGACATAATCATAAGCATTCTTAAACTTGAACATAAGCATTCATGACATCATCAATCCTAAACATGCATAAAGGACATAATCAAAAGCATTCTTAAACTTGAACATAAGCATGCACAATTTCATACAAGTTCTTTCTTTTCAAAACATATACATATAGATACTTCAACATAATCATAACATGAAGGGGGGCCCAGGCTAAGTACCACATAAAGCGCGTTCCCTAATAGGCTGGGGTAGCTAGCCACCAGACCTACTAGAGCAAGACCTCTTACGTCTTACTAGGGCAAGACCTCTTACGTCTTCTTATGTCCCTTGGATTTGATTAACGACCACCTAACGGGTCGGGTACTTAACCTCATACAAAGTAAAATACTTAATTTTCTTTCCTTTCTTGCTTATCATATCATAAAGAATGCTCTTAATCCCCTAACATAAAAAGGGAAGCATCTCCGTCTTATCTTATCATAAAGAGAGCTCTTAATCCCAACATAAAAAGGGGAAGCATCTTCTTAGACATTTCTTAGCATATATGCATTCATAACATAAGAATACCCTAAAGGGGTCTTAAAGCATAAACATGTTCATCACATAGGCATATTTCATGGCATATTAAATCATAAATATGTTCATCACATAGGCATAAGTCATGGCATATTAAATCATAAACATGTTCATCACATAGGCATAATTCATCGCATATTAAATCATAAACATGTTCATCACATAGGCATAATTCATGGCATATTAAATCATAAACATGTTCATCACATAGGCATATTTCATGACATAATAAATCATAAACATGTTCATCACATAGGCATAATTCATGGCATATTAAATCATAAACATGTTCATCACATAGGCATAATTCATGGCATATTAAATCATAAACATGTTCATCACCTAGGCATAATTCATGGCATATTAAATCATAAACATGTTCATCACATAGGCATAATTCATGGCATATTAAATCATAAACATGTTCATCACATAGGCATATTTCATGGCATAATAAATCATAAACATATTCATCACATAGGCATAATTCATGGCATATTAAATCATAAACATGTTCATCACCTAGGCATATTTCATATCATAATTTCATAAGGAGTGTTTTCATGCAACCCTAGCCCTAAAACCCTAGTTGGCCGAAACATTAGGGGCACCAAAACTTTATTTTTGTCACATAAAATTCATACATGAAGGCATACAACATATCATAATTTCATAAGGAGTATTTTCATGCAAACCTAGCCCTACAACCCTAGGTGGCCGAAACATTAGGGGCACCCAAACTTTATTTTTTTTTTCACATAAAATTCATACATCAAGGCATACAACATATCATAATTTCATAAGGAGTATTTTCATGCAAAACCTATCCCTACAACCCTAGGTGGCCGAAACATTAGGGGCACCCAAACTTTATTTTTTTTCTCATAAAATTCATACATGAAGGCATACAACATATCATAATTTCATAATGAGTATTTTCATGCAACCCTAGCCCTAAAACCCTAATTGGCCGAAACTTGTAGGGTATCAAGCATCATATTTCTTTCATATATCATGTCCTACAAGAGCAAATATACTGCAGGTGAGGGAATCTTACCACTTATAATTGGTTACCCCTTAATAAGAGAGACCTTGATTGGAGAGGAGACTAAAATAATCTTGCCCTAGAACCCTTCTTGGTGCTCTTGACCCTTAGATGAACCCTTCTCTTTGCTTAACTCACTAGGGTGGAACCCTAATTTGCTTTGGCTGAAACTCAAGGAAGGAGCCCTAGGGTTTCGGTGGAAGGAGGAAGAAGGAAGAAGAAGTGGTCAAATGAAACCTTCCCTCTTATTTATAAAGGGAGGAAGAGAAGTGTCTCTTCTCTTTTCATGCCTCTTCATTTACCCTCCTCACACTCATCTAACATTTCTCCTCTTTCTCCAACAGTAAGCTACTGCTGAGCACTTGGTCATCACATGCATGGTAAGAGTTAACTCTCACCAAGAGGTTTAAGGTTCAAACCTCACCTCTCCACTTTTTTTATTCTTTTATCATCATTTTCCAGGATTCCATATATAATCTACTAGACATGCAATTAAATTCTATACAAAAATTTTGGAGAAAGATTTTGGGGTGTTACAATCCCCTGTACCTTATGAAAAGTTCGTCCTGAACTTAAAATAGTTCCGTATACTTTTGTCGCATCTCGTCTTCTCGTTCCCACGTGAACTCTTCGAACCCTTGACTTCGCCATAGGACCTTCACTAAGGGTACCTCTTTGCTCCTTAGCTTCTTGACCTCTCGATCTGTTATCTGAACAGGTTGACTTTCATAACTTAGGTCCCCTTGAATTTGTACTGCCATTGGTTCGATCACCTGGTCTGCATTGGGAACTCATCTCTTGAGTGTTGATACATGGAAGACATTGTGGATAGCCGACATCTCCTGAGGTAGCTCCAGCTCATAGGCCACCTTGCCGATTCTTTCAGTTCGATAGATCCTACATAACGCGGACTCGGCTTTCCCTTTCTTCCAAATCTCATTACTCCTTTCATAGGGCGACCTTGAGGAACACAAAATCCCCAACAATTCCAATGGTGGCGTCTCTTATCCGCATAACTCTTTTCTGGCTCTGGCGATCTCTATCCTCTGACGGATAGTCTGTATAGCTCGGGTGGTATCGTCAATAATATCGGCCTGAAGACCCATTTCCCTCCTTTCACCACCCTCGTACAAACAGATAGGATACCTGCATCTTCTCCCGTATAGAGCTTCATATGGTGCCATTCCAATAGTATCCTGGTAACTGTTGTCGTAAGCAAATTCTGCCAAGCACAAATATCGACACCATCTCCCCTTAAAGTCCAGAGCACAAGCCCGCAACATATCTTCCAGCACCTGGTTCACTCTTTCTGTCTGACCGTCGGTCTGAGGATGAAATGCAGTGCTGAATCTCGACTTAGTGCCAAGAGCCTTCTGAACACATTCCCAGAAATGGGAGGTAAAATGGCCATCACGATCAGAAATAATAGCCTTAGCCACTCCATGTAATCTGATAATTTCCTGGGCATATAATTGAGCTAGCTGCTCAACCGGATAGGTCATCTTAATTGCCAGGAAATGAGCAGACTTTGTCAACCGGTCTACGATTACCCATATAGCATCATAACCATTTGTTATTTTGGGTAATCCCGAGATGAAATCCATAGAAATTTCTTCCCATTTCCACTCTGGAATTTGTACCGGCTGCAGTAATCCTCCCAGTTTTTGGTGTTCTGCCTTAACCCTCTGGCAGGTCAGACAGGTGCTGACGTACTGAGCCACATCCCTTTTCATGTCGGACCACCAAAATTTATCTCTTAAGTCCTGATACATTTTTGTAGATCCAGGATGCATGGTATAAGGTGTTCCATGGGATTCCTCGAGTATCTTCTTCTGTAATTCTGGATCGTCCGGAATACATAGTCGGTCCCGAAGGTATAATAATCCGCTGTCGAAAATGCAGAATTCATTATCCCTTCCTTCCAGGATTTCCTGTTTGATCTTCTGGATGTCTGGATCACCATCTTGCTTTCCCAATATATCATCAAACAATGTCGGCGCTATCCTCATGGTGGAAAGTTGTCCAGAAATAATCTCTATTCCGTAATTCATTATTTCCCTTTTCAGGGGCTGAGATAGCATTGATAAGGACATCAAAGCGGCACAGGACTTTCTGCTAAGTGCATCTGCCACTTTGTTGGCCTTTCCTGGATGATAGAATATCTCACAATCATAATCTTTGACTAGCTCGAGCCATCTTCGTTGTCTCATATTTAGGTCTTTCTGAGTGAAGAAATATCTCAGACTCTGGTGGTCTGTATAAATCCTGCACCGAGCTCCGTATAGGTAGTGTCTCCATATTTTCAGAGCAAATACCACGGCTGCTAGTTCTAAGTCATGGGTAGGATAATTTCTTTCGTGCTCCTTGAGCTGTCTAGAGGCGTAAGCGATAACCTTGCCATTTTGCATAAGTAAAGCTCCAAGCCCCAGTTTAGAAGCGTCACTATACATATCGAAGCTTTCATTATCTTCCGGGAGAGTCAGAATGGGAGCGCTGGTCAGTCTCCTCTTCAGTTCCGTAAAACTCCTCTCACAGTCCTCAGTCCATTTGTATTGCTTGTCCTTTCTGGTGAGGGTTGTCATAGGGGCTGCAATTCTAGAGAAGTCCTCTACAAACTTTTTGTAATAGCCTGCTAGTCCGAGAAAACTTCTGATTTCACTCGCATTCCTTGGCCTATTCCAGTTCCTCACAGCTTCAATCTTTATTGGGTCTACCATGATTCCTTCTTTAGAGATGACATGACCCAAGAATGACACTTGATCGAGCCAGAACTCACATTTGGAGAACTTCGCATATAGTTGCTCTTTCTGAAGAATCTGTAGTACTGTCTTCAGATGTTCAGCATGCTCTTCTCGGTCTCTCGAGTAGATAAGAATATCGTCGATGAAAACGATTACAAATTTGTCAAGGAAGGCCGAGAATACTCGATTCATCAGGTCCATGAACATCGCAGGAGCATTGGTTACTCCGAAGGGCATAACTACGAACTCATAATGTCCATATCTCGTCCGGAAGGCCGTCTTCGGAATATCGCCTGGCTTTACTTTTACTTGATGATAGCCAGACCTGAGATCGATCTTTGAAAAGATAGTAGCTCCCTTCAGTTGGTCGAACAGTCACGATCCCGAAGGGGGTACCTGACATTGTTCCTGTATGATTTAGATGTCGAACTCTAGTAAATCACTTTACTATTACGTTCTTACCTATTCTTGATGGTCACGTTGTTCAGTGCCCGGTAGTCTATACACATTCGCATAGACCCATCTTTTTTCTTTATGAACAACACTGGAGCTCCCCAAGGTGAGTGACTAGGGTGGATAAATCCCTGGTCGAGTAACTCTTGTAGCTGTTTCTGAAGTTCTTTCAACTCAGTCGGCGCCATACGGTAAGGTGCCTTGGAGATTGGGTTAGTTCCGGTAATCAGTTCGATCTCGAACTCAATTTCTCTATCCGGTGGTAATCCAGGTAGGTCATCAGGGAATACCTCCGGATGGTCGCATACCACTCTGACATCTTCTAGCTTCTGGTTCTTTGCTGATACGGTATCAACCACGTGTGCTAGAAATCCGGTGCATCCATTTTCTAACATTTTTCGGGCTTTCAGCGCTGATAAGAATTTCCTTGTTCCTTTCTTTGGCTCCTCGATAAACTCAAATGAAACCTCTGCTTCGGGTCGGAAGATCACCTTCCGTTTACGGCACTCAATTGAAGCACCGTACTTGTGCAGAAAATCCATGCCCAATATAACATCATAGTCCCGCATATCCAGAACTATTAGGTCACAATAGAGCTCCCTGTTTGTGAGTCTAATTGGTGCGGTGCGCAGAATATGGGTGGATGGCATCACTTCTCCCGAAGGTAACGTTGTTAAGAATTTATAGTCCAAAATTTGGGGATGCCTATCTATCTTTCTTATGAAAGGTGTAGAGATGAACGAATGGGTGGCCCAGTGTCAAACAATACAGTAGCATACTGACTGAAAATATATATCTGACCTGTGACAACCGTCGAGGCACTCGCTACATCTTCTCTGGTAAGAGAGAACACCCTGGCATTTGTCACAACGGGTGGGGCTTCCAGTCTCCCTTGGCTTATCTGAGGACCCTCTATTGTAGCCTGCATCTGGTGAAGCTGTGGAGGAGCACCCTGGTACTGGACATACTGCTGAGGAGGTGCCTGAACTCGGGTAGGGCAGTTCCAGGCTATGTGTCCCTCCGATCCCACAATCAGTAACACTTCCTCGTGCACGACTACATTCCCCGGATGCTTCTTCCCACATGTAGGGACGGTCGGGATACATAGTTTGGTTGTTTCTGGGCCCCTTTGGGCCATTCCACTGCTTCTTCTTTCCATCAAGGTCCCTCTTCCAGCCTAGTATTCGAGATTTCGACCTCTGGTCGGTGCCTTGTCTCACGATCGATGTTATTCAGGTAGTGCTCAGTGATCAGGGCACTACTGAACAGCTCTTCGGTGGTCTGGGGTCGATTGACTCCGCCGGCCACATTCAGGGCTATCTCCGGTCGTAACATTTTCAGCATGAGTCTGATCCTCTCCCTTTCTGTATTGACTAATTGGCGAGCGTGCGCTCGGTTGAACCTTTTCATAGCTTCACTGACTGATAGATCGCCTTGTCGGAACTCGAGGAACTCATCGTAGTGCTTATTTGTGATCCGTCTCTGAAAGAACTCCTCGAAGAACTCAGATTCAAAGTCTGTCCACCTCATTTGATTTACTTGTCTCTTTGCTTTGATTCTCTCCCACCACATCCTTGCATCTCCAGAAAGACAGAATGAGGCACATTTTATCTTTTCGTGCTCGAGCCAATCCAGCAGATCCACGATGCTCTCCACTATTTTGAACCAGGCTTGGGCATCCCATGGTTCGCAGGAACCTGAGAAATTTTCTAGTTTCACCTGCGCCCTTTGAATCGGATAAGCTTTGGGTGGACTAGTGGTTCTTGCACCATAGTGGTCGTGTTTGGCGTCACGTTCTGCGTCTCTGGTGTGGTGGTAGGGTTCCCTTGTTGATTCATGAGAGCATTGATAACCAGTTGTTGTTCTGCGACCTGACGCTGTAGCTCGGTAACCACATGCATCAAATCTGGTGGGGGTGCTAATTCATTCCCTCTATTACTACGTCTCCCAGCCATGTTATCTAAGTGATAAATAAATAATTAAGGTATTATTATAATTTCTACTCATATACATGCATCTAAACATTCCTTATCATAAACAAGGTAAGGTATCCTTTCTAGTGGTATTTCTAGGTTAGAAACATGTTTCCATCATATAAAGCATGGTAAGGTATCATTACTATCTAAGTCACAAGTATGGTTCCATTCTACTAAAACACGATGAGGTATTATTTCTATCTAGATAGAAGACATTCTTCATTATAAAAGAAACTTAGGTATGCATAAAGTTACTTACTTGGAAATAGCAGGATGGAGGCTTGATATGTGATAGTGGAAAGGTGAACCGCCTCGATACCAACTGTAACGCCCCTTTATTCTGCTCTCGTATGGCGCTACCCTTTTTTTTTTTTTTTTATAACATAACTTATATGGATCATTTCACAATCTACATAATCAAACATGTTATCATGTCATAAATCTTCTTTTATAGCATGCATCACATATCATAGACCTAATTAGCATGTTAACATATCATAACTTCTTTTATAACATGCATTACATATCATAATCATAATTAGCATGTTAACATATCATAACTTCTTTTATAACATGCATCACATATCATAATCATAATTAGCATGTTACCACATCATATCTCATTTTATAACATGCATAACATAAAGATTAGAGAATGTAACTATTATTAACACGATCCATTCATGAGTTCTAACATATCAAACTTTCATAAGTAAGGTGAATAATAACATAAACTAAGCAACATCCAACATGGTACTAATAAATCACAAGTCATAAAAGCGGAAGCAAATGTCTTAAGTTGTTCATTGAGCATATAAATAAAAGCAGAGAGTAATAGAGTCTTTTTCCACCATGCCACTATCACACACACTCTGCCCCTCCTGCTACTTCCTCTAGTTCATGTTTCCTTTATCTGCAGTATATGGTCAACATAAACTATAAGTATATAGTGTCACGCCCCGAGAGTATGCCGTGCTGAAAAGCAAACGGACGACATCTCCCCTGTACGTGACAACATATCGGGTTAATACAAGGCCCGTAGGCCCACAACAACAATATGATATACACAGATATCAACATATCAAACGCAGCGGAAACATACAACAGATAAAACAAAATACAATGACCCAACTGTGCACTCCGGAGTGACTTGACACGACAAGAAACATAATAGAAGCCACATCGAAAGCCAAATATATACAACACGTCCGTATAAACCAACAATCCGTAAGGATACAACAACACGGAAAACATATCCATTCGTCCAGTGTGAGATGGGATCAGCTGGCGGAGCTCCGAACGTCCAAGGAATCTTCTACCTGTTATCTGGGTGACAGGAAGCCCAGGGTCCCGGGGTGGTGAGTATAAACTCAGGGGTAATATATAGAAAGTGCATGAACAACATATAAGGATAGATCTACAAGTATAAATGTGAAGATCTACAGGTATACAGCATGAGTCCAATAGACATACAGTCATATTCAAATCTAATAACAAGTAACTACAGTAAAATCATACTCAAGGTATATACTAAACTGATCAACTGAACATAAAGTAATGTACCAACGTACCTGACGGTCTGCAACACAATAAGCTATATCATCCTGACAGATATACAATAACATAACCCATATAATGTACCAGGTCAATCCCATACCTGACCAATACTCTAACATATGAACAGTATATGATCACCTGTACTAACAACCAGGTCCGTACCACATAATGACATGATGCTAATCAAATGCATATAACTGTCTGAATCAACGCATGTATCATGCTCAACACATAGCAGTAAATAAAATGCAAATGACATGTATCATGATGAACAAACATGTGCAACAATCATAGCTCAATCAAATGCAGCATCTCACAGGCATATGTAAAACATATATCAAATACATGCATACATATATATATCTGCAATGCATATGCATGGTCATGCCTGCGCACCCCACTCGCTACCACGACCCCAGTGTGGCCTAGGTGGTAGGACATGACAACTATCCCAACTCCAGCCGCCACCACTCTCGAGTGACCGAGTTGGGTAGTATGAAACAGTAGCTAGCCCGCCATAGAGCTATATGCTACCCACACGGGGGTCCCTGCTGCTAGTTGCTCCGTCCCTACCCATGAGTAGACGAGCACCGCACCCAGGACAACTGCACATCACACGACCACTGTCTATAGTGGGTGAGTGCGCTAACTACCACTCCGCACAGTGGCCAAGTGCGCATCTCCAGCTACCACCATCCATAGTGGCCAAGAACAGCACGTACAACAATGCTCTGCTCTCAACCTTGCAACCACTACCCCGAGTGGCCGGAGAGGCAGGATGACTGACGACTCGTCTCAACCACAAGCGGACCCGATTGCATGAAATGTAATGATGCATAGCTTACACACAAATCCTCGCAACACTCCCTAACTCACGGGGAGACCTAGTCAACCAAAAGTCAACCATGCAAGGACTATAATCCATAAGACTCTCTCTATCACACAAAGTCATACACACCTGACAGTCAACCATGCTAAGACCTCTAGTCAGTAGCGAGATACCATCGACCGTCCATATAACCATACTCAGACACACAATCCATAATGGATATACCATCACGCTAGGACCTCTAGTCCATGGTTACATACTGACACCCATACACTTATCCATGCACAGACAACTAGATCCACCATAAATGCACCACTAAAACGGATATGGTATAACAATCGACTCCATAATCCAAACCATCACCTAACCCTAGTGATGTAATACAGTAACCCAATCTGAAGTCACAAAGATAAACCTAACCACTTGTACTTACTGAACATCCATCAGCTAATACATAATAGGGTTTATAATTCCTATCCGTGCTAGATAATCAATGAGTAACAGAGTATATATCTCAAAGGTCAAGGCAGTACAAGCATATGATTAAATAAGAGTGGATTTAAGGTAAACAGGTATAAACATAAATCCAAGATCATGCACTGGAATTGATCAAAACTACCGGACCAGGTAGATATTACCCACCTGATACGAAGCTCAAATAATCCTCACGGTCGTGGACCTGTCTCGTATCCCAAACCTGCACATAATAGCAACAATGATTAAGTACAAATATCCAACAAACGTAGGAACTAACACTACATCGTTCCTATACTCGTATCCTTTCCTCGCCTATGAGATAGAAACCCCGATTATCCCAATTTGATACACCAAAACCAAACATAATCCACCAACACCATGGCCAACAACCCAATACGAAAATCACTACAAAACCAACCACTGAATCAACACACAACTGAGTCAGAATGGCCCATTACCACAAGATCAAACCACCACCTCAATCGCAGCTTCCACACCACAGTAGATAGCAAAAGATGCAACAATCAGACTATACACTTACCATATAAATCCACACAGTTACTGCCAGTCTAGATTTAATCTCCTCATCTACCAAAATCAATCCTCTAGGCCACTTGGTCACTCCCCTATCGGATCAATCAAACCCGGCTACAACTTCCTCCACACACAGCCGACACAAAATGTAAAGCATCACCACACCACATCCCAAAATCACCTACCTCCCAATTCCAACTCGGGTCCAAATTCTGCCCTAACCATCACCCAGATCAATATAGCCACAACAACACAGCAACCATAATTGACACTCTAAAATCAACAGCAATAATACACAAAATCTAAACAACAACTAAATTAGAGTTGCAATTCAGCTCACCACACCGCAGAACCTCGATCAACATCCACCCCAATCTCAATCCAAAGATCAATGTTCACCCTACAAAAACAGGGAACAGAATCATCTCAATAGCCAATTCACAGCCCAAATCCAAAGATCTACCTTGATGATGTTCTTCCCATTCCAACCTTAACTATCGGATCCCCCTATCGGCCTTGGTGACGACAACCCGGCCAACTCGAAGGTCGGCTGAGCGCTAAGTGGCCGACACGCTCATCTATCGACAGAACATAGGGCCGATGATGATCTGAACAGATGACAGAGAATAGCAAAGCGTATAAGGACTTACCGCAACGCAGAAAACAGAGAAGATCCGACGGCAACGGCGATGATCCATCTCTAATCTCCACCGGCAAACAACCTTTCCCGATCTCAGTTCAGCGCTCCCGAAACAGTCGACTAAAGGCACCCTCGGCAAAACACAGATCGCCGGAAACAAATCGAGCTCCACCACTAGCTCCGGCGACAAGGAACAGCCCTCCGGTGACAAGGAACAGCCAGCTCCTCACTCTCAGCGGCTAATTTTCCCCCGGCGTTCCTAGCTTTCCATTCCAAGCCTCCTTCCGATTCTAGCTACTCTGCGCCTCTCCCGCCGACCGGATCTCCCAACGTCGGTAGCACAGCGCTTCGGAAGACGGCGATCGTACGGGGAAAGGAAGAGCGGCGATGCGGAGAAGAACAGAATGAAGAAATCGCGAATGGAAATGGCTGCTCGATTCATCCGGCGGCTTTTAAATGTCGTTCTAGTGACTCGGTTAAACCAACCTAAGTTCAACCCAATCTGTTTTTGACCCAATCCAGTTCAAACCCAATTCCAGCCCAATGGATTCAGCCCATTAGATTCAGCCCATTAGCTTCAGCCCAATGGATTCAGCCCAATAGATTTAGCCCATTAGGTTTTAGCCCAATTTCAGCCCACTAATTAAACCCAATTAATCCCCTAATTAATCTCAATTAATTAAAGGGTTTAATCAATATATAATTTTTTTTTTCGTATTTTACATATAGCTTAGTAAGATTCTTGCCTACTCACAAAAGCCACAAATTACATCAAATAATTAGAAAACATGAGCATACTACCATAAATAACATAAGTATTTCATAACAACACTAAACATCAACATACTAACGTAATGAAACCCAAGCATGGCATAAAATTTACATAAGTATGCTAAACATAATTAAATCTAAGCATGGCATAAATTAAACATAAGCATTCATGACGTCATCAATCATAAACATGCATAAAGGACATAATCATAAGCATTCTTAAACTTGAACATAAGCATTCATGACATCATCAATCCTAAACATGCATAAAGGACATAATCATAAGTATTCTTAAACTTGAACATAAGCATTCATGGCATCATCAATCCTAAACATGCATAAAGGACATAATCATAAGCATTCTTAAACTTGAACATAAGTATGCACAATTTTATACAAGTCCTTTCTTTTCAAAACATATACATATAGATACTTCAACATAATCATAACATGAAGGGGGGCCCCAGGCTAAGTACCACATAAAGCGCGTTCCCTAATAGGCTTGGGTAGCTAGCTACCAGACCTACTAGAGCAAGACCTCTTACGTCTTACCAGGGCAAGACCTCTTACGTCTTCTTATGTCCCTTGGATTTGATTAACGACCACCTAACGGGTTGGGTACTTAACCTCTTACAAAGTAAAATACTTAATTTTCTTTCCTTTCTTGCTTATCATATCATAAAGAATGCTCTTAATCCCCTAACATAAAAAGGGAAGCATCTCCGTCTTATCTTATCATAAAGAGAGCTCTTAATCCCAACATAAAAAGGGGAAGCATCTTCTTAGACATTTCTTAGCATATGTGCATTCATAACATAAGAATACCCTAAAGGGGTCTTAAAGCATAAACATGTTCATCACATAGGCATATTTCATGGCATATTAAATCATAAATATGTTCATCACATAGGCATAAGTCATGGCATATTAAATCATAAACATGTTCATCACATAGGCATAATTCATGGCATATTAAATCATAAACATGTTCATCACCTAGGCATAATTCATGGCATATTAAATCATAAACATGTTCATCACATAGGCATAATTCATGGCATATTAAATCATAAACATGTTCATCACATAGGCATATTTCATGGCATAATAAATCATAAACATGTTCATCACATAGGCATAATTCATGGCATATTAAATCATAAACATGTTCATCACATAGGCATAATTCATGGCATATTAAATCATAAACATGTTCATCACCTAGGCATAATTCATGGCATATTAAATCATAAACATGTTCATCACATAGGCATAATTCATGACATATTAAATCATAAACATGTTCATCACATAGGCATATTTCATGGCATAATAAATCATAAACATGTTCATCACATAGGCATAATTCATGGCATATTAAATCATAAACATGTTCATCACCTAGGCATATTTCATATCATAATTTCATAAGGAGTGTTTTCATGCAACCCTAGCCCTAAAACCCTAGTTGGCCGAAACATTAGGGGCACCAAAACTTTATTTTTGTCACATAAAATTCATACATGAAGGCATACAACATATCATAATTTCATAAGGAGTATTTTCATGCAAACCTAGCCCTACAACCCTAGGTGGCCGAAACATTAGGGGCACCCAAACTTTATTTTTTTTTTCACATAAAATTCATACATCAAGGCATACAACATATCATAATTTCATAAGGAGTATTTTCATGCAAACCTATCCCTACAACCCTAGGTGGCCGAAACATTAGGGGCACCCAAACTTCTTTTTTTTTCTCATAAAATTCATACATGAAGGCATACAACATATCATAATTTCATAAGGAGTATTTTCATGCAACCCTAGCCCTAAAACCCTAATTGGCCGAAACTTGTAGGGTATCAAGCATCATATTTCTTTCATATATCATGTCCTACAAGAGAAAATATACTGCAGGTGAGGGAATCTTACCACTTATAATTGGTTACCCCTTAATAAGAGAGACCTTGATTGGAGAGGAGACTAAAATAATCTTGCCCTAGAACCCTTCTTGGTGCTCTTGACCCTTAGATGAAGGTTAGCCCCTTAGATGAACCCTTCTCTTTGCTTAACTCACTAGGGTGGAACCCTAATTTGCTTTGGCCGAAACTCAAGGAAGGAGCCCTAGGGTTTCGGTGGAAGGAGGAAGAAGGAAGAAGAAGTGGTCAAATGAAACCTTCCCTTTTATTTATAAAGGGAGGAAGAGAAGTGTCTCTTCTCTTTTCATGCCTCTTCATTTACCCTCCTCACACTCATCTAACATTTCTCCTCTTTCTCCAACAGTAAGCTACTGCTGAGCAATTGGTCATCACATGCATGGTAAGAGTTAACTCTCACCAAGAGGTTTAAGGTTCAAACCTCACCTCTCCACTTTTTTTATTCTTTTATCATCATTTTCCAGGATTCCATATATAATCTACTAGACATGCAATTAAATTCTATACAAAAATTTTGGAGAAAAGTTTTGGGGTGTTACACAACTTGTGGAGGATCTTCGCCCACACGAAGTCTACAAAGAGGTTAGGACATACGATAGAAGATCGAGAGGTATAAAACTTTTACAAGTTTTATTATTGATCTTTGCATGTTCTTTTTTATATGTTAGTATGTGTTGATTATACATGTCTATATCCATATGTATTTGTATAATCATGGACCCCGAAGATAAACACAAAAAACCGGCAATCCGTCCGTCGTCTCTTCCGTGGCTAACCGACTAGAAGAGTTTTGTTGCTTGAACAACTAGTTTGTTCAAGCGATCAATCAAGTCGTTAGCACGACGACGAATTGGTTGAGCTTAGGAAACTCATCCCATCCGAATTAGTTTTCATTAGTAAAAATTTTAATCCAGGGACATGGGAGCCAATGAGCCTCCAAGCATTCCATCATAAATGTCATGTGTTTTTATGTCACGCCCTAAGAGCATACCGAGCCGAAAATCAAACGGACGACACCTCCCCTGTACGTGGCAACATTTAGGGTTAATACAAGGCCCGTAGGCCCACAATGACAACAATATATAAAAATATACCAAACCACAACAGTATATATATATATATATCAAAACAAATACACACAGCGGAAACGATACAACAACAATACAATCCTACACATGCATACCGGTATGACTAACACATCACAACAATACAAAACTTTGACAAAAATCCGAATATACAACATATACATCAC
Source organism: Wurfbainia villosa (assembly GCA_025175895.1). NCBI lineage: Eukaryota > Viridiplantae > Streptophyta > Magnoliopsida > Zingiberales > Zingiberaceae > Wurfbainia > Wurfbainia villosa. Next base: position 35,937,875 of record CM045995.1, read on the forward strand.
GAAAACTCCAAAATACAATACACAATGGATGGAAAGCCCAAATACACACGGGAGCCTCGAAGGTGAGATGAGATGTCAGCCAGCGGTGCTCCAAGTCCACGAAGTCGGCTACCTATTACCTGGGCGATAGAAAAACCCAAGGTCCGCGGGGGTGGTGAGTAAAACTCAGCAGGTAATAGAAAACATGTATATATGTAATATCACATGTATTTCAATGACATATCTAGATGTACAACATGTATATCAGCATAGTATACAAATACAAGCATATACCGTCTAACCAAATGAACAACGAAAAATGCAGACATACCTGAAGTCTGCTACGCTACTCTGATCCAACCTGAACACATATCCAACATATATATAACAGGAAGAGTAATACCAACTCATAATCTACTCATGCTACAGGTCAAGGTATCTATGGTCTGTCCAACACATACCAGTATCCGACACAACTGTATAACATATGCAAGAAACATGCATGGATATGATGTAGAATCAAATGCAGCAAACATAATACACTCAAATGCAACATCACAATAAGCATATATATATAGACTGCATCTATATATGTATACTAATCACAATCATTCATATATATATATATACATGCATATATGTATATATATGGCAATATGCAAAAATTCCATAAGTCGGCAATGCAACATGCATGGTCATGTCGGCTCACCCTAAAGCTACCACGACCCCAGTGTGGCCTCGGTGGCTCGAGCATGACAACTGTCCCAACTCAACACCAACCACTACTCTCGAGTGGCCGAGTGGGAAGTATGATCGAGTATCATATAAGAGTAAAGAGCAAGCTACACGATGGGGGTCCCTGTTGTTGGCCACTCCGACAGTCACTACCCATGAGTGGTCGAGTGCCACACACGCAGGACTACGACACGCAAATCCAACTACCACCGTCTATAGTGGTAGAGTGCGGCACCACAATGCTCTACCCTCACACGGGTGACTTCTCCTATGAATAACCGTGGAGGAAGGATGACTGGCGACACTCTCAACCACAAGGGAGACCTCGTCGCCAGCGTGCATGCAAATTCATGAATGCAATGTCTCACATACAGACATCCACCATAGACTCTCTATTATACAGAGAATCATACTAACTAGATTGACGCACTCTCTATCCTGTAGATAGTCATATTCAATTGATCATAATACTCTCTATCCTGTAGAGAGTCATACAAATCTAATCGACGCACTTTCTATCCTGTAGAGAGTCGTACTCATCTGATGGAAACACTCTCTATTCTATAGAGAGTCGTACTCATCTTATTATAACAAGCTAGGACCACCGGTCCATAGCGATACCCTAAGTATCATTCCTCTGACTATTTACACAATACATGTCCGGTGGTAACATTCAACCTAAGGGTACTAGAACTAACCCTAGGTTAAAGACATTATCTACCTACGAATGACCTTTTTGTCCAATGTACAATCAGGTTGTCATCTGGACTTTACTATTTGCACTTAACTTAAACAAATTCTAAGTTACTTACATCACCTATATGTATAACTCCTAATCATGATAAAATAAATATGATATCAGCAATGGAGTTAATAGCCAACGGTAAAGGATCAAGCATACGATAATAAGAGCAGGGTCAAGGTAATATGAACACCTAATATGCTCATATCTATGACTAAATCTGAATGCAATACATCTACCCGGACCAGGTAGGAAATTACCCACCTGTTGTGTAGGCTATGCCGTTAGTCTCCACGTCCAAAAGACTATTCCGAATCAAGGTCCTACAGTTACAAAACATAAAGAGTAACTAAATGCTAGCATAACCCTAATGCTAGAATAATTCTCTAAATCACATCCTAACCCTTGATTAGTCAATTTAATCATGTAATAGTGTACTCCTCTACACTTCATTTACTAATCATATTTGATCCCTGATTTCTTCACAAATAATACTATTGTAACATATCATATCGAATCAATAACCATATACAAATCCATGTCAACTTCTGACATCAATTATCACTAGATCAATTAAATCACAAGGGTAATGGTATTCATTATAAATTAATCCAACCCAACTTACCTTGCACAATCGTAGTTGCAAAACTCCTGGATCTGCTATAGGAGATCTGTTCATCCTATAAAAATATGTTAGCTTAATTAACACAAAAATCCTTACCTAGTTTATCTACTTCGTTCCGGTTACGTATTGCTAATGAAATTACATTTTCTAGAAAAAACCCTCCCGACGCCCGATCTCGTCTGAACCATTAAAATCCATAATTAAACCATAGTATTAACTGTAAATATACCAACATACTAGCCTAGCTTAAATTCCAGATTTCACCTTCACTGCCTATAAATCTGCAAGGTGTCATAGCAATAATAATCTTCATCAATCCTCCACATCAATTCACCTTCACGGTTACTCATCCCAACGAAATTAAAAATCAGGTGTGAAGCTATAGCAAACACCATGGTGGATTCATCGATCTGGCCTTTAAACCACCACAAGCTGTAGTGGTAGGGGCTACCGACGACATCGGAAAATAGGTGATTGACTTGAGCGCACATGCAGGGATCATAGTTAGGACCGAGGCAAACAACTGCTGGAATCACAGTGAGACGTCGACATAGGGCAGTGGAGCTTCAATTGCAACGAGTGACAACCGGATCAAATCCACAGCGACGGAGTAGAGGGCGGCGGAGATCCAACACTAAAATCGGGACGAGGATGCTCGAGATCTTGATTTGGTGAGGAAACATTCCAAAATTGGAATCGATCAACTGCGAGGCAGAAGAAACAATTGGCAAAGGTTGGCTCACCAGTTAGAGGGCATCGGTTGAGCGATGTGAGGAGGGTGGCGAGGCTGGGCTCGAGCGACAGCGATCGCGTCGGTGGGAGGACTTGCGGTGGCTATAAATCGGGAAGAAAGGCTCCACGTCGGGAGAGGAAGAGAAAGGGATCAGGTCGCGGGAAATCGTGGATGGTCGCGGGCGACGGTGAGCAGCGCGAAGATGACTGGCGACAGTAGGGCTGCTGCGCCAAAACGAGGAACCGAGAGGGAGGGCTCACTGCGTGAGAAATCAAAAGAGAGAGGGATCAGACGGAGAAAGGGAATCGGATCGGGAAATACGGAACAGTCGATCGGGCGAGGAGTCGTGCGATGAGGAAAAGAAACGGAAGAAATGCTCGCCATTAAACGAACGGTTCGAGCTTTAAAAACCGACCCAAATGATTTAGCTAGCTCAAGTCTAGCCTAATCATCTATTCAAGCTTTAATCTTCCTCCTAACCTATCATATGAACTCCAATTAATTTCAGAAAAATTCCTAAAAATCCTGTAAAATTCCATATGATAATTTCTTAATTTAACATGGGATATTTTTTTTCCAGTATTTTACATTCTCCCTCACTTATAAAAATTTGGTCCCCAAATTTCTAACTCATGTACGAGTACGAGACGTCACAAAACCATCTCAAATATCTGGAGAAAAGTCACACACCTCACGTGACTAAGTTGGGTACTGAGCTTGAATATTATTTTCCAGCTCTCACGTAGCCTCCTCATTGGTATGATGCTGTCATCCAACCTTTACAAGTCGGATGGTTTTGTTCCGCAACTGACGCTCCTTGCGACCAAGAATTCGCATTGCAATTTCCTTATAGGTCGCATTCGGCTGAAGTGGAATCGGTACCTCCTTCAGATCATGCTCAACATGCAACACGTATTTCCTCAGCATAGAAATAGGAAATACATTGTGGACACCCGCCAGTATCGGAGGTAAAGTCAGCCGATAAGCTACACCTTCAATCCATTCAACAAGATATGAATAGATCCTCCGTCTAAATGATACACTCAGACTGTTCACTTGTCTGCGGATGAAATGTTGCACTAAGCCGAAGCTCTGTGCCCATAGTCTGGTGCAGACTCTGCCAAAATCGTGAGGTAAATCGCGAATCTCTATCTGCTATGGCACTTAAAAGTACCCCACGCAATCTAATAATCTTTCGGTAATACAATGTTGTCGGATGGTCCAACGAGTACGACCCACGAATAAGAAGGAAATGAGCTGATTTGGTCAGTCGATCCACAATCACCCAAATCGCATCATGTCCTTTACGGGTTCTAGGCAATCCCGTAATGCAATCAATCATGACATGCTCCCACTTCCATTCCGGAATCAGAATTTTCTAGAGCAATCCAGCGAGTTTCTGATGTTCAGCCTTCACCTACTGGCATACTAAACATCGAGCAGTAAAATTTGCTATAACTCTCTTTATACCATTCCACCAGTATAAACGTTTCAACTCTCGGTACATCTGAGTACCACCAAAGTATATAGCAAATCTTTAATAATGTGCTTCCTGTAGCCACTCTTCCTTAACTGGATGCGTGTCCAGAACACACTATCCTTACTAGAGATGGGGAATTGTTTTCTCAAAAGAGGAGTCCACCAACCATTCAAAATCCACTCTACCACACACTCTGTAAGTGCATGGAAGACTATAGTGATCAATCTCTCAAGTTACAACTGTTCATGCTCCAGCAACTATATAGTAGCTACCCAGTAGCTAGTCAAAACTCTATGAGCACTTCTGCTCCATACAACTACAAATCCAGATAATAACTACTAAAGTCACATCATGTATATGATAGACTATCTCGTAGTTTCTTAACTGACGTAGACATAAGATATGCCTCATTCAACTGCATCGGAATCGTTCTGATCCCTGAAACGACGCATCTGCGTACATCATCCTTTTATCCACTTCGGAAGGATTAACTAATACTGGCGTAAAAGTTAACCGCCACCAAGGTCCTGTAAATTGGTTTCACCAGCTTCCGACTAAATGATTTCTATCATTACCTTTGTCAAACAAGTCTGTGGTATAGTAATGCTAAGACATTCTATCCACATCTACAGTACTAACCAAAACATACAAGGAAAACCACCATCTACGGTGGTCGAGTGCGCAACTCCAACTACCACAATCAACAGTGGCCAAGTTACGCAACTCCAACAACTACAAAAGGATCCTATCGTGTTCAGGATACACGATTCTCAAATCCCGTGACGACTAAATCGTTAATTAGTCTAGCAACTTAATCAAAATTCATACAATTCATACCAAGTATGAAATTGTCGTCTCTACACACCTGCATCCCCTTTACTCTAAGCTGATGATATATATTAATCATCACAATGACAATGATAATCGTATGACATCATGTCACTACGATATCAATACTCCAGTCGTAAACCAACCCTAGAGTATACACAGGTGTCCTTAGCTGATCTAAACAGATCATTTATCCACAACGAAGGATATTAATTTACAACAACTACTGTATTCATCATCGATAATCAATGCATAATCTCAAATGTTCATCTCTCTTTCAACAAAGAGTTATGGATCTTCACAAGGAGGAACACTGGGATAGATAAATATCCCCTCCAACATCTCCTATAGTCATAACTTACATTCTTCCAATTTCTATAGTGTTTAGCAACACTTACACCAACAAAATTATCAGTCATATGAAGTATTCAATATCGACGCTATCCCCAAAAATCACTCTGATAGCCTACTCCACTTGCTTATGCAACGGCAAGGCTAGGAGTTCATCCGAAACTACATTCGAATACTCTCGGATTATTCGCACCTCTTAGATACATAATCATACCATACTCTCAACAATTTGACCATCCGTAAGAATATGTCTACAGTAAAGGTATGTCTATCCAAGTCTAAGGGCATCCCTTAACTTCTTAATTGTTGGTCCGCATCTCACATGATGGTAGAGATACCACCGACCCACAAGTCGATGCATAGGAACCCTTCTAATCCAACTGAGAATATTCTAGACAAAGATACCTGTAAACTATAAGTATCTCTCAATATATTAACTCAGAGGGTAAACTAGAGTAATACCCTGAACGATGAAATATCTGTCGATCCGATCCCAAAGGCTCCATGCAGGTCTCGACCTTTCTCCGAAGAGAATAAGATCAGATCCAACAGTCCGCGACAAAACGGTCGCATTTCTGCGATGAATGATCTGAGGATCTTGTTAGATCATCTGATCACATCCCTAAATCCTATGAGCTACAGCTATAGAATACAAAATAAATACGACCACCGTCGTATACTCCCTCCTCTGTACAAAGCAAATCACATCTAGAGATAACTGTTATTGTCTGCTGAATCTTCTAAGATGTCTTTTGCTGATGCTGCTTTTGTGCTGATCTCTGCTGAAGGGGAGTATCAAGGAACTCCAACCATGCCTGAGGTAGTAGGTTGTTGATGATGAAATAATCCAATCTTCGGTGCTAATCTCTGCTGTCGAGACAATGCATCTTCCTCCTGGAACACCATCGATAGTCTTCAACTGTGTCTTCAAAGTATACTTCCTCCACTGTACTGGTTGCTCACAATAGCAACAGCTGAACTGATCCAACGGATAATCTAACTTTGCATCCACACTACATGCACACAATCCCTTCGAAGTCTTTGTTCTGATTTTGCTGAATCCACGAGAACATCCTGATGATCTGCGGTTGATCTTCTATAATCAGAAAATAGCTCAAAGCCTATGACTTTGATCTTGCTCCTTTATCCAACAGTCGGAGACTTCTGACTCTATTAAGTTGACCTGCAATATTTGCTTATCGGTCTCCAACTCTTAAACCCTTGTACGGAGTCATTTCTAAACTCCTGTCTCAATCCAACGTCTTTCGGCAGGGTCTGATAGAAGATCCCGGCATCCTAATCCAACTATAAGCCAATAACTCTAGGCGGCTTAAATCATCCATTCATCTCCTTGAGCTATTAGGTGGTCGTAACCTCTACAAGTCTCACGACTCTGCACAGTACACTATTACTAACCGATCACCCTTTCTTGAAGCTCAAGAATTCCTTACAATGTGTCACTAAAAGTGACACGGGGAAATACACTCTTCCAACATCACTAATCCATGATCAAGTGATATATTATTTCCCGAAAATTATTTTCTATATTTATCACCAAATACCGGCTTGATCCCGATAGTGGTATGCAAACAACTCTTCTTTCTCGGTATAACATGAGTTAAGTACTTAAAAGTACTCTCAAAGTTATACAACTCAGTACGAACAACTCAGGGATAAAATCCCTATGAAACACCGTAACCTAGCCTTCCGCTATCTGCATCACAAATAGTCTACAAGTCTGTTCATTACCCACAGGTAATGATTTGACTAGCACCGTTAGTGAAAATCTCTAAGGCTGAAATCTCTGATTTCAACTAGAAATGTGACGACTTGACCCATGTTTTTTCGACTCGGTATCAGTCGGCTCTCAAAGGTAAATCACCTTTTCGACACAGGTTCAAGACTCACAAACTTAACAGGTCATTCTCGTGATCAACTCATATCACGGTTACGAATAATAACCAACACACTACAGGTTATTCCCTGGTATAAGCATCTAAATGCATAGCCAACATAACCGGGAGTATAAACCCTAAAGGTCACTCCGGTTGGTCGCCTCGGTGGACGACCCCTACTACAAGTCTGCACATGTGTCATAACTCTATTGTATACACCTACTGATCAAGTTTAGATAAATATCTACTAAACCATAAATTATCAGGAATTCTTACCTCGTGCTGCTTGGAGCTCAGGTCGCTGTCCATCTCATCTCAGAAAACCAAAACCGAATAAATCGACTCCCGAGAATCCAAGACTCAACACAAAACAACATTGTATGGCATCGCAGAACCTTGGGCTCTGATACCACTAAAGTTGTCACGCCCCGAGAGCATACCGAGCCGAAAATCAAACTGACGGCACCTCCCCTGTACGTGACAACATTTTGGGTTAATACAAGGCCCGTAGGCCCACAATGACAACAATATATAAAAATATACCAAACCACAATAGTATATATATATATCAAAACAACTACACACAGCGGAAACGATACAACAACAATACAATCCTACACATGCATACCGGTATGACTAACACATCACAACAATACAAAACTTTGACAAAAATCCGAATATACAACATGTACATCACGTAAACTCCAAAATACAATACACAACAGACGGAAAGCCCAAATACACACGGGAGCCTCGGAGGTGAGATGAGATGTCAGCCAGCGGTGCTCCAAGTCCATCACGAAGTCGGCTACCTGTTACCTGGGTGACAGAAAAACCCAGGGTCCGCGGGGGTGGTGAGTAAAACTCAGTAGGTAATAGAAAAAATGTATATATATAATATCACATGTATTTCAATGACATATCTAGATGTACAACAGGTATATCAGCATAGTATATAAATACAAGCATATACCATCTAACCAAATGAACAACAAAAAATGCAGACATACCTGAAGTCTGCTACGCTACTATGATCCAACCTGAACATATATCCAACATATATATAACAGGAAGAGTAATACCAAATCACAATCTACTCATGCTACAGGTCAAGGTATCTATGGTCTGTCCAACACATACTAGTATCCGACACAACTGTATAACATATGCAAGAAACATGCATGGATATGATGTAGAATCAAATACAGCAAACATAATACACTCAAATGCAACATCACAATAAGCATATATATATATAGACTGCATCTATATATGTATACTAATCACAATCATCCATATATATATATATATATATACATGCATATATGTATATATATGGCAATATGCAAAAATGCTATAAGTCGGCAATGCAGCATGAATGGTCATGTCGGCTCACCCTAAAGCTACCACGACCCCAGTGTGGCCTTGGTGGCTCAAGCGTGACAACTGTCCCAACTCAACACCAACCACTACTCTCGAGTGGCCGAGTGGGCAGTATGATCGAGTAGCATATAAGCATAAAGAGCAAGCTACATGATGGGGGTCCCTGCTATTGGCCACTCCGACAGTCACTATCCATGAGTGGTCGAGTGCCACACACGTAGGACTATGGCACGCAAATCCAACTACCACCGTCTATAGTGGTTAGAGTGCGGCACCACAATGCTCTGCCCTCACACGGGTGACTCCTCCTATGAGTAACCGTGGAGGCAGGATGACTGGCGACACTATCAACCACAAGGGAGACCTCGTCGCCAGCGTGCATGCAAATGCATGAATAAAATGTCTCACATACAGATATCAACCATAGACTCTCTATTCTATAGAGAATCATACTAACCAGATCGACACACTCTCTATCCTGCAGAGAGTCGTATTCAACTGATCATAATACTCTCTATCCTGCAGAGAGTCATACCAATCTAATCGATGCACTCTCTATCCTGTAGAGAGTCGTACTCAACTGATGGAAACACTCTCTATCCTGTAGAGAGTCGTACTCATCTGATTATAACAAGCTAGGACCACCGGGCCGTAGCGATACCCTAAGTATCATTCCTCTGACCATTTACACAATACATGTTCGGTGGTAACATACAACCTAAGGGTACTAGAACAAACCCTAGGTTAAAGACATTATCTACCTACGGATGACCTTTTTGTCCAATGTACAATCAGGTTGTCATCCGGACTTTACTATTTGCACTTAACTTAAACAAATTCTAAGTTACTTACATCACCTATATGTATAACTCCTAATCATGATAAAATAAATATGATATCAGCGATGGAGTTAATAGCCAACAGTAAAGGATCAAGCATACGATAATAAGAGCAGGGTCAAGGTAATATGAACACCTAACATGCTCATATCTATGACTAAATCTGAATGCAATACATCTACCCGGACGAGGTAGGAAATTACCCACCTGTTGTGTAGGCTATGCCGTTAGTCTCCACGTCCAAAAGACTATTCCGAATCAAGGTCCTGCAGTTACAAAACATAAAGAGTAACTAAATGCTAGCATAACCCTAATGCTAGAATAATTCTCTAAATCACATCCTAACCCTTGATTAGTCAATTTAATCATGTAATAGTGTACTCCTCTACACTTCATTTACTAATCATATTTGATCCCTGATTTCTTCACAAATAACACTACTATAACATATCATATCGAATTAATAACCATATACAAATCCATGTCAACTTCTGACATCAATTATCAATAGATCAATTAAATCACAAGGGTAATGGTATTCATTATAAATTAATCCAACCCAACTTACCTTGCACAATCGTAGTTGCAAAACTCCTGGATCTGCTATAGGAGATCTATTCATCCTATAAAAATATGTTAGCTTAATTAACACAAAAATCCTTACCTAGTTTATCTAGCCTAGTTCCTTGATCCACAGTAGAAAATCAGCTCTGTACCATCCAATCTGGCCCAAGCCGATCATCCACAGTCCATCCTAAAAATAAAATCCATAATTAAACCACAGTATTAACTGTAAATATACCAACATACTAGCCTAGCTTAAATTCCAAATTTCACCTTCACTGGTTATAAACCTGCAAGGTGTCACAACAATAATAATCTTCATCAATCCTCCACATCAATTCACCTTCATGGTTACTCATCCCAACGAAATTAAAAATCAGGTGTGAAGCTATAGCAAACACCATGGTGGATTCATCGATCTGGCCTTTAAACCACCACAAGCTGTAGTGGTAGGGGCTACCGACGGAATCGGAAAATAGGTGATTGACTTGAGCGCACATGCAAGGATCATAGTTAGGACCGAGGCGAACAACTGCTAGAATCACAGTGAGACGTCGACATAGGGCAGTGGAGCTTCAACTGCAACGAGTGACAACTGGATCAAATCCACAACGGCGGAGTAGAGGGCGGCGGAGATCCAACACTAAAATCGGGATGAGGATGCTCGAGATCTTGATTTGGTGAGGAAACATTCTGAAATTGGAATCGATCAACTGCGAGGCAAAAGAAACAATCGGCAAAGATTGGCTCACCAGTTAGAGGGCATCAGTTGAGCGATGTGAGGAGGGTGGCGAGGCTGGGCTCGAGCGACAACGATCGCGTCGGTGGGAGGACTCGCGGTGGCTACGAACAGGGAAGAAAGGCTCCGCGTCAGGAGAGGAAGAGAAAGGGATTAGGTCGCGAGAAATCGTGCATGGTCGCGGACGATGGTGAGCGGCGCAGAGATGACTGGCGACGGTAGGGCTGCGGCGGTGAAACGAGGAACCAAGAGGGAGGGCTCGCTGCGTGAGAAATCAAAAGGGAGAGGGATCGGGCGGAGAAAGTGAATCGGTTCGGGAAATAAGGAACAACCGATCGGGAGAGGAGTCATGCGGTGAGGAAAAGAAACGGAAGAAATGCTCGCCATTAAACGAACGCTTCGAGCATTAAAAACCGACCCAAATGATTTAGCTAGCTCAAGTCTAGCCTAATCATCTATTCAAGCTTTAATCTTCCTCCTAACCTATCATATGAACTCCAATTAATTTCAGAAAAATTCCTAAAAATCCTGTAAAATTCCATTTGATAATTTCTTAATTTAACACGGGATATTTTTTTTCCGGTATTTTACATTTTAGATTTCATCTTATGCCTTGGCATCATGATTATGAGCATATGCTTATTTATATCATCATTAATGCCAAATCATTCATGCAATTGATTAAAATTGATTTAAGGACAATGGCATGGCTTGGAGTCCCATTTATAAGGGAATCAAGTAGAGTTGCCTTAGAAAAATACATGAAACCCTAGATTAGGGAGAACAAAACTCACATCTCACATTACATTGACATGTATGTGTATTTATACACCCTAGATACATGTGAGATGCTAAGATATGAGTTAAGTTCAAGGTGCATAGTTTTTGCATCTAGATGAACTCAAACTCATCTTATATGAGTGGTGGATCATTGAGAAAGCTTGTGTACAAGTCATGTACATTAAGCCCAAGGAATATGATCGAATATAGGTTTTCAAAACATTTTAAAATCAATTTAGAAAACCTTGGTGATGTCTATCTTTTGATAGCAATTACCATTGATTAAGTTGATACAAAGTAGGGCTAAAACATTGAAAATTTTAATGGTTTTGAACTTTGTGCCAATTTCAATATTTTATAAGTAAAATAATTTTTAAATATTTTTCACCCATTGTATTGGTCATAAGTATTATACGTATGAAATTTCATAATTTTTTGAATTATGTATAATTATTTATGATTTTCTGAATTTCATTTTTGATAATTGAAATTTTGATATTTCAGTTATCAGTCGACTGCCCTTGGTGGCAGTCGACTGATGAGGGTGGTAGTCGACTGGTAGCTGAGAGAGTCGACTGTCAATGCTGATTTTGGGAAAACAAGGTTTGTTTAGCCCGTGTTCAGCTGCGGTTAAGGTCCCTAATCACTTCTAACCCTAGGATATGCTTTGGGAAGCATTTTAAAGGGTGAAAAACCATTGGATATGGATTAGGAGAGGTGTTAGATTAATGTATCAATTTAAGATGGGGAGAGTTCATGTTTGAACTTTTAACCTTAATTTTTATGGTTTAGAGTTTTTATTGGCTTAGGGACTTCCCAAGGACATTGTTGGTGCAATGGTCAAGGGGGAGTAAGCCTTTAGGGGGAGGTATCCATCATGGGATGATAAATTGTAATTTTTCTCATGAGGAGGAAAATGGGTTTTTGAGATATCCAATTTGGAAATTGGAAGAGTGTATAGGATTACTTCTCTTGAGTGATATGGGACTTATCACTAGGAAGATGGTAGGCATCCTAGGTATTTTTAGACTAAGGGGGAGATTGTAAGATCTCATTGGGACATGAGACATTGACCTCCTTGGAGAGAACCTTTTTGATGTTAGTCAAAAAGGGGGAGAAAGGTAAGATTACCAATTTGGGAAATTGGTTAAGGGAATTTGAGTTAGTGTTCTAACTCAAAGGTATATGTTTTTGTCAAACATCAAAAAGGGAGAGATTGTTGGTGCAATCAGCCCAGGTCACGATTGACCGGACTCGAGTTTGACTCGAGTGATATTTTGATGTTTGACAAAGTAAGTTGACATTGATGTTTAACGTTAATGTCTGTTGATGTTTTGGGGAAATTATTTATATAATCAACCCGGGTTATATTTAATCAGACTCGAGTTTGACTCGAGGGAGATTTTGATGGTTGACTGGATTTGACCATGTCATGGAAAGTCCAAGTCTTGAGTACTTGACATGTAAAGTCGAAGCATGGGTCTTGGCAAGGAAAAGTCCAAGCATGGGTCTTGGCATGGAAAGTCCAACATGGGTTGGCAAGGGAAAGTCTAAGCTTGAGTCTTGGCATTTGAGAATTGGCGGTGTAAAGTCCAAGCGGGAGTCTTGGCAGCATAAGTCCAATGGTTGGTGGCGTAAAGTCCAAGCGGAGTCTTGGCGACGTAAGTCCAATATGCCTTGGCGGTGTAAACACCGTTAGCATGACATAGCCGATGGAAGCACCTGAAAGCTAATGCAATGGATGAACAAGTCATGGATGACTTGGAGGGATTCGAGAGGCGTGAGGCTGATGGAGGTAGCTAGAAGAATTAGGCCTAGGCTAAGGGTGGTCTAGCAAGTATGGGGGAACCATACTTGGGCTAAAACCTCATGTTTGAGGTGTGCCAGTCGACTGGTGCCATGTGGCAGTCGACTGGAGTAAGTCAACTAGGTTTTAACTGCGGAAACTGGCCTAGCGATCGATTTGCGAGGTGGGCGGTCTCGTGTGATCGATCGGGGAGCATAGAATGGAGTCTCACACGACCGCTGCGGTCAGTAGTCGAGTGATGGCTTGATCAGTCGACTGATGGTCATAATCAGTCGACTGATGATGGATCCGTTGGATTTTTCCAGCATGGATCTAGCTGTTGTCTCACGACAACAGTGGCATCGGTCGACTGATGGTCCCGAGCAGTCGACTGATCAGAGTTTTCCAGCATAGGTTGAAGCTTTAAATGGAGCTCATGAAGGAGGAAAAAGCAATGGTTCTTTGAGGAGATTTTGGGGCGAATTGCTGGTGTAATTCAGGGTCTCCAAGTGCCACTCAACCAACCAAACAAGCAAGCTCTCAAAAGATCGATTGTAAAGTTTTCTTTACATTTCTTTTGTTGTATTCACTTGTATTTGCTTGTTGTATTTAGTATTACTGTTGTAATCATTTGTACGGGGTTTCTCCACCTTCGACTTGTGTCGAGAAGGAGTGTTTATCATAGTGGTGTGTGATTGGCATCGCTAGGGTTCGTACGAACCCAATCCGTAGAGTAGGAACCATTTGGTTCCGAACCACGTTACATCTTGTGTTGTGCGTGTGTTCTTGTTGTATTTTCATTATTGTTTATTCCGCTGCATACTAACAAGAATTGTAGCAAGCAAACACGAACAAATTCCATCGACGTACTAGCATGCGCTATTCACCCCCCCCCCCTCCCCCCCCCCCCCACTCTAGCATTACAACGATCCCCTACAAAGTTTAGTTTAATTAAGGTAAGTTGTTGAAATACATTTGGTTTAAGTGTATTAGGTTTAATTCAGCTTAATTAAGATCTAAATCATCTCACCCAAGCTAGGTTTTCAATACACTTATTCCTACAAGTTTTGTGAAATGAGAATTTCTTTTATCTTAATTAGTTTTAATGAGCAATTTCAAAGTGTTTAAACTTGTGTTAGATTCAAGCTTGGTTTGAGCTAGTTAAGTAGGTTTTTCCAGTATTGACTTCCAGGTCGTGGCGAGGCATATGACCTTCTTGGTTATCGGAGCAACGACCACTTTCTAGACAAAGTTAATAATGGAATCAAGTACTTGATTCACTTTAGATTAAGCCTTGGTCTAACTAGTTAAAGACTTAGTGAGTTAGCTTCGGTCAGTTCCACTCGACTTAGTGCACCAGGTCATGGCGAGGCACATGACCTTCTTGATTATCAGAGCAACATCCACTTCCTAGACATGCACTTCGAAGAGTTTCCCCAACTTACTATCAGTTCACTTGTCTTAGTACTAAGTTGTTCAAGTTTAAACTACTTTGTTTCCTATCTAGTCCATTCTACTTTAAGCAAGTAAAGTAAACTAAAACATTCAAGTGTTTAACTAAAACAGGGAAGGTAAACTTAAGCAAGCAAGTGTTAAACTAAAACAAGGAAACAAGAAAGGTGTTAGCTCCCCCTAAATGGTAGCTAGTTTGAGTTTTGTTCACTAAGTGAACTTGACTCTTGGGAACCCAAAATTGATTTGTTCCAACTTAGTTGACTAAGCTAGACTTAGGAACCCATGCTTGGACTTGATTCTTGGCATTTGGGCTAAGTAATGACATGTAAGATTTATAGGTGTACTTAGTCTTATACCCGAGTCCAAATCTGTTGTACACAGCTCGCTGAGATCCAAGCATCATGCTGAGATACTTGGAACCCGAAGTGAACTTTTCCAAAGATCCAGTTAGATCTTCTACTTGCCTTTTTAGGACTGAGTTCTCTTCCTCAAGCTTTACAACTTGAGTTGAGTCTTTATCCTTAAATTGGCAAGTCAAAGTCTTCGAGTTGACTTGCTCCTTAAGTACTTGGACTTCCTTAAGTAGCGAGTCGACTCGATTTTTGGACTTAGCTAACTTCCTTCCTAAGCATACAATGATATTATATAATTTATCTTCTAATGGAGAAGTTACCTCATTTGAACCTTCAGAAATGGATATGGATTCGTGGCTTCTCTCAGACTCTGAATCGGACTCATATTCAGAATTTGACTCGGCTCCGGATCTTGATTCGACCATAAATGCGACGAAGCTTCTCTTCGTCTCTTCCGCGTCCGACTCCTCCGATGATGACTCATCCCATGTTGCCGTAAGAGCCTTCTTTTTCTTTTCCTTTTTTGGTTTTTCTTCCTTTTTTAAGTTTGCGCACTCTGACTTGTAATGTCCTTTTCCGTTGCATTCGTAGCAAGTCACTTCCGATCGAGGTCTCGGCTTGTTGTTGGCCACCTTTTTGGCTTCTTTCTTCGTAAACCTCTTTCTTTCGGTTGAATATTTTTCTTACCATATTTACAATCTCCTCTTCTCTGTATGTTTTCGACTCCGACTCGTCCTCGGACTCAACCTTCACTTTTCTTTCTTTTTTAGTTGAACCTGCCATCAAAGCTATACCATTCTCGGTTTGACCCGAGTTATCTTGTTCGTGTAGTTCAAGTTGACAAAATAGTTCATCTAACCTAATTGTGGAGAGATCCTTAAATACCTTATAGGCATCAACAATCGATGTCCATAAGGGCATTTCTCTAAGGGTATACCTAATTAAGTCCCTATTCTCTATTTGGTGTTCTATTAAATGTAATCCATTTAATATATCTTTAACCCTAGTATGAAGTTGACTAGCATTTTCATTTTCGTTTATTTTATAATTAAATAATTTATTTAAAAGCATGTCCCGTTTGGCTATCCTAGTGTCATTTGTACCCTCATGAAATTCAATTAATTTCTCCCATAATTCTTTAGAATTTTCAAATGGACCTACCATATTTAGCTCTTCTTTAGTAAGTCTGCATTGCAAAGTGTTAAAAATTTTCTAAGTGTGACATTATTAATGAAATATTTTCTAAGGATAAAAATTAACTTAAATGAAAAAAATCTAGCATGCATAAAATCCTAATATGTAGAAAACTATTTTAATTAATTTAAATATGTTGAATGTTAATTTAATATGTAGAAAATTATTTTAATGAATTTTAAAATACAAAATATTAATTTAATATGTAGAAAATTATTTTAGTGAATTTTAAAATGCAGAATATTAATTTTATATACAGAAAATTATTTTAGTGACTTTTAAAATATATAATATTAATTTAATATGCACAAAATTATTTTAGTGAAGTTTAAAATGTAGAATATTAATTTAATATGAAAAAATTATTTTAGTGAATTTTAAAATGCAGAATATTAATTTAATATGCAAAAAATTATTTTAGTGAATTTTAAAATGCAGAATATTAATTTAATATGCATAAAATTATTTTAGTGAATTTTAAAATGTAGAATATTAATTTAATATGTAGAAAATTATTTTAGTGAATTTTAAAATGCAAAATATTAATTTAATATGCAAAAAATTATTTTAAAACACTAAAAATTATTCTAATGCAATAAAAATTATTGTAATGAAATAAAAAATTATCTAAAGAAATAAAAATTATTTTAATGCAATTAAAATTATTCTAGAGAAATAAAAATTATTTTAAAGCAATAAAAATTATTCTAATGCAATAAAAATTATTCTAGAGAAATAAAAATTATTTTAAAACAATAAAAATTATTCTAATACAATAAAACTTATTCTAGAGTAATGTAAAGATCACGATGGTGGTTTCACCAACTCGAAGCGCCCCTGTTCTAATACCAATTATAGGATCGAGTAAACCGAGAGGGTGGTGAATCTCGGTGTTTAATAATTTAAATAATTTTAATTCGAGTACACAGCGGAAATGAAATGCAATAAAAGACACAGGCAATTTACTTGGTTCACAACCCAGACTGGGTTGCTACTCCAAGGACCGTAGTTCTCCCACGAACTCTCGACTTTGGAGGGTTTCGCCTTTTACAAAAATAGAGATGAGTTACACACTACCCACTCTTGAATTTAAGTACAGTAGTGAAAAATAAATGAACAATTACAAGACGTATATCGACACTAAGTAGATGGTAGAAGTATGCTCGGAGTGTCGGAAGATCGCCTTGTTGTGGAAGTTTTAGCTTTGGTAGACGAGAATGGATTTCAACAACACTTCGACGTGAATTGTGTTTTTTGCTAGGATTTGGTCGAGCACAACTTTTATAAACTATTTTCAATCGACTATAATGTCTTCCAGTCGACTCTACATCAGGTCGTCGATGTATTGCTAGATGTCACTAATTGCTTATGTATCTAAAATGGTTTTAGATACATTACCAACGCTATGAGAGCCTATAGGGTCACACACAAAGAATATATTTTAGAGAAGTGTTCATCTTAGTTTGACTAAATGAATCATTAGTTAATTGAATGGACTAGAATGAGTTAGACTCATTGCTTGGCCTAATTTGAGTTGGACTCAAATTGGTTTAATTTGAGTTAGACTCAAGTGAAACCAATTGAAGAAGGTTAGCATGATTAATGATGATTAATCATACATGCAAATGAAATGGAATTTAACTCAACTCATGAATTTTGCATGCAATGGGATTAATTGCATGAAATAAGGGATTAATTACATGAAATGAAATTTGAAGGGATTCCTCAACGTTTCATGAAGTGGAGTTGATTGCATGCAATGGGATTAATTGACTCCTAAATGTTGCATGAATTTAATTGGTGCATGCAATTGAATCAATGCATGAAATGAGATTTTAATGCATGGGAAAAATGGGATTTAAAGCTCCTCCTCAACGTGAGCTTTGTGAGGATTTTATTTTTCATTTTGGTGTGTGGATTCCATTTTCTCCTTCTCCCTTCTTCTTGGCCAAAGACTAGAGTGGAGAGCCTTAGTGTGGTTGCTAGCACAACCAAAGGTGTTATCTCCTTCTCCAAGATACGGTTCGTGTGGATACCTTAGATATACGGTTGTCCTTACCGTATTGAGATCCGACTGTATTTGGCTAGCGGGATTGCGAAGGGCTTCGCTACAAAGGTATACTTCTTCTTCTAGATAAGATCTAGACAAAGTAGGATAATTGAATCGATTTATATGTATTACATGGATCTCTGGAGGGATACGACATGTATTTTGTTTTCGCTGCGGTTGTGCGAAATGTTTCACTCGCGAACACATGCGATATGATAAGGATCCTAACAGTGGTATTAGAGCCACTTTCATTACGTATATTTCGTTATGATGAGTTATATGTGATATAAATTTAGTTTTTTGTATTTTATATGAGATATAAAACATGTGTATTATGAGTACATGAATTTTTGGCTTGAAATTGTCACAAAGGGGAACATGGCTTGGAAAATAGGACCAACCACGGTCGTGTTTGAGAACAAGGGTAGAAACTCATTCAAGGAGTTGAAAATAAATTTTTCTCCGAGGGCGCTGCCCCTCGACCCTATAAGGGGCGTTGCCCCTTGAACCCTGCCCAATAATCGGCTAGCGGGACTGTCATGGCATTGTGCCTTATTGGCGAAGCGGCTTAAAATTCGTGTATGTATTCATAATAAATTTTATAACATTACATCATTATGAATGATATGGTGCATGGTTATGGCCTAGGACCCAATGTGATTGTGGTCGTGTTGTGTGTGCATGTTGTAATTCATAAATACGACCTGTGTGTCATGTCTTTATCTCTATTTTTCTGGTCGTAAAATAGACTTAGACTCGAATATAATTCAAGTGTTCTTATTTTGTAATGTACAAAATAAAGAAATGAAAAGTCCATTGAAGGTTGAAGTTACAAGGAGGATGCCGACAACACAGGATGACCGAAGGAAGCACTTGGAGAAGATGTCATCCCTAGGTTAACCATTCGCTTTTCTCATTGGCTTGAGAAGATCATAGATTCGGGTCATAACCATGTCACGTTTAAGATTATTTGCTATGTGTGTATGTGATACATGTGATGCTTGTATATATGATGCATGTGATGCTTGTATATTTGATGCATGCGTAGTTAGTTGTCACAAAAATTAGGTCACTTATTATATGCCTACCAAAGTTTAATACTTACTATTACCTTATTTACGTAGCGCGTTTGCCAAAGCAAAGTGACTCGATTTACCTCAGTAAAGTACGACAGGACAATTGTTATGTCCGCCTATTAAACTTTGGGTTTGACTTAACTAAACTCTCTCTATTAGATTGATGAACTTATAGGCATAGCTCATACAGGACGTCTACCTACATTATACAAATCTTGGGCGATTAGCTAAAGGTAACTCAAGATGAGTGGTAATTTAGAAGGATATCTCATGCGATGGGCACAATGAACAAATAATATTGTTTATATAGATGTACAAGAGTTATTACTGTTAAATATGGGGATTTAAAATAGTAAATTAAATGGCCAAATAATTAAGGAAATAATCCTGGAAATTTATCGGGATTTTTAGGGAATTTTAGGAATTTTTCCGGATTTAAACGGACTCCGTACGAGATTTTTACCGGGATAAAGTAAATAGGCTTTAAAGGGGTATATTTAAAGGGGATAAAATACACGATAGAAAAACCTAAAAATTCTATCTTCTTTTCTTTCCCCGCCACGCCGTAACCTCTCTTTCCCTTCGGCAGTTCGTCCGCCCGTTCCATCACGCGCGACGCTCTCCTTTGCTTTTCCGCCGACGATCCTTGCTTCGCCGACGCCGCCCGACGCGAGCACCGCCCGACGACGATTTGCGCCACGGGCGATGTGGATCGCTACGAGATCGCTCGCTCTTCCCTTCGCGGCCGCTTCTCCTTACTCGACCACCGCCGACTGCCCCTCCTTCTCTCGCTTTGCGTTCTAACTTTCCGCCGGCGATCCTTTCGCTCGATCCACAAATTTCATCGCTTGCCTTCGCCGCCTAGACGACGAGCGCCGGTTGTTCTCCGGCCAGATTCTGCCGCACAGAGGAGAATACCACTGAGGGGAGCTTCCAAATTTCTGGTATAGCTTGTTTTTCATTTTACTTCGTTTGTTTTAGTGGGTGCGGTTTAGGTGACGAGGAAAGGATGTGGATTTGGGGGGGGTTGTTAATGAGAGGGTCAGGAGGATTGTAAATGGTCGTGAATAATGTTGAGCCGTCAGAATTGACTCGAGATCCGATTTGGGAAAGAATTGGTTTTCGTGGAATTTGTGTGAGCTTGATTGGTCGATTTGGGGTTGATTCCGAGTTATTCGGTTGATCGGTATGGTTCGGAGGATATGGGATTTGGGTGATATTGTTTGATCTTGAGGATATCTTTGTAAGTGATGAATTAGGTTAATTGATTTGGAAATTGGTTTGGGTTAATTGGGTTATAAAAGAAATCGATTAATTATTTGATTTGTTGTTGAATTGTATATTTTGTGCTTGACTATAATTACGTTATATGCAGGTTTCGGTCATGAGGCGAGTCCCGATCGTGATTTATCTGCTTTTTCTTGCGGATATATATTCAGGCGGGTATTTTGACTTAACGTTTAGATTAAGTCAAATTGATATGCTAGTTAGGATAGCTTACAATAACTTTTCATGTTTATATGCCTAGTATGCTTTTGGTGCCTACTAGATACATGCATGTGTTAGAATATGATTATATTTACCTGTTTGATATGGATCATAGTACATGGATTAGGGATATGTATATATATTGGTTGTACATATCATTTGGATAGATATTTTGAGTAGGTTTTACATGCTTTAGTATCATGCACCATTTTCGCATGATTGGCCGGTCAAGGGTTCCATTATTGTTGAGCCCGCAGCCAGTTACATGGCCTGCACACACTGCCACTCATGGGTTAGTGGTACATCGAGAGGTGTGCGTTGCTCTGTCGACTCGCCCACCGCATGGGTAGCGAGAGCGTGGTAGCGGGCAGGGATCCCTCCCCTGGTCTATGACACCGAGAGATGAGAGCTTAGCTCCCCCACTATGTTTGGGGCAGGAGGATAGGTGTACTCCGACAGCATCCTGTCCACTCGGTCACTCAGGAGTAGTGATGGCAGAGTGCACAGTTGTCATAGCCCTACCCACTCGGCTTCACCATTGCGGGCAGGCTACGACCGTGTCGGGGTGACCATGTCATTGGCACGGCATGCACTTGGCATAGATTGCATTTGTACTGTGGTTGCTGCATGTTTATTGATGCCTTGGATGTGCATATGATTGTCATGCATACTGATACATGCTTATATATGATCGGACTTTATTACTTCTAGTCGGCACATGCTCCTATATCGCAGAGATCTGTAAGTACAGTCATTTTGTATTTCTTGCTTGCATACCCTATTTATGTGAGACTGTACTGGCATGATATTTTTATTGTTAGCTATACCTGATTTTGCATATCTACTATACCCGCAGAGTTCTTTGAACTCACCCCGTTGATTTATATCTATTTCAGGATGAAGTCAGAGAGTGCAAATTCTGGATCCCCACTCGTCGTAGATGTTTTATTTTTGGATATTTGCTTTATGGTTTGGATATTTTGGTTAGAGGACATGTATAGGTTTGGAGATTGATTTTGTATTTGGATTTTTTTTGGTGTCCTTATAGACCTTATTCGGATTTTGGTTTGATTGATTTTGGTGAGTATTCCTGCCCAGTTGGCAGAAGGGGTAAGTCGATTTATGGTAGACTGCTTATCCTTTATTTTGGTTGATGGCCTGAGGCCAATCTATATAACTGCGTGTGAGTATGGATTCCTCGTTGACGATCGATGTATAGCGCCGTGTAGGCCTTGTATGTAAATTGGGGAGATGCCGGATTTTCTGCAGTGGGGTCTCCTTCGGGGCGTGACAATTTATTTGGTATCAGAGCGCCTAGGTTTTCGAGTTCCTAGGGGTTTTTGGATTTTTTGGAGTTCGCCATGTATTAAGGTGTTTTACAGGTAATTTGGAAATTTTGGATTGGTATGGATTTCCGACGATTTTATGTTTCGGAAATTCGAGGATTTTTGACGAGATCAATATGGGGTTTTGGCGGCTACTGGACCTCTCCTGACGGTGAAATAGGTATGATGATAAATTTGATATGTTTTTATTTATGGTAATATCTGTATTCATTTAACAGATATGAGACGAGGTGGGCGTACTTCTGCGCCGAGACGTGGTGTGGGACGGCCACGCCAGAGGACCCAGAGATCTTTGGTGACTGACTTGCCAGAGAGATCTACTGAGGGTGAGCATATTGATCAGGGTCAGATTCCACAGGGTGCTACGGGAGTTGTGGATCCTCAGTCCTCGGCGGATCCTCCTCCCGAGATACCCACGGCTGGGGCATCCGATGTACCACCGGGAGACCCTGCTGCTACACATCAGACTCCCCCGCCAGTAGGACCTTCTACTACAGACCCGACAGGCCCAGCAGTGGAGCCGGTCGACCCTCACTCAGTATCGGCCCCTACTTATCCTACTGATGTAGCTGCGGCACGAGCTCGGATTCCAGGATTAGCGAAGTCGATGAAGAGCCGGTTCACTTTATTCAGCGGAGAGACTGATCCGATCGTGGCTCAGTCTTGGATCGAGACGATGGAGCGTACCTTCTACTATATGGTCTGCTCCGAGTGGGAGAAGGCAGAGTTAGCGGCCTTCCATTTACGAGGCGAGGCCGAGATCTGGTGGGATATGCAGCGCTCGATTATTGGCGAGCAGCAGGTTACCTGGGCGAGATTTAGAGAGGCTTTTGAGAGTCAGTATTTCCCGCGGGCGTATCAGATGATGAGACGTCAGGGTTTTCTATTATCTATGATCAATGTAGAAGACAGTGGTGACTCTCAGATCGCGGACATCCCTATTGTCCGAGAGTATCCAGATGTCTTTCCAGAGGAGTTACCGGGTCTGCCTCCCAGAAGGCAAGTGGAGTTCATGATTGAGTTAATACCTGGGACGGCGCCGGCATCGAAAGCTCCTTATCGTATGGCCCCGAGAGAGTTGGATGAGTTAAAGGTTCAGCTCCAGGAACTTTTGGACAGAGGTTTTATTCGCCCTAGTGCATCACCCTGGGGTTCTCCGGTTCTCTTTGTGAAGAAGAAAGATGGTTCGATGAGACTGTGCATCGACTACAGGCAATTGAACGCCGTCACTATCAAGAATAAATATCCCCTGCCCCGTATTGAGGACTTGTTTGATCACTCGCAGGTACATCACCTATTCTAAGATTGATCCGTGGTCCGGATATCATCAATTACGAGTTAGAGATTCGACATTCAAGACAGCTGCCTGCAGGATATGGACATTATGAGTTTTTGGTAATGCCATTTGGGCTTACCAATGCTCCAGCGGTATTCATGGACTTAATGAACCGTGAATTTATGGATTTCCTAGATCGGTTCGTCATTGTTTTTATCGATGACATTCTGGTTTATTCTCGTTCCGAGGAGGAACACGCGCAGCATCTTCGTCTTGTTCTCGATAGGCTCCGACAAAAGCGGCTATATGCGAAGTTCAATAAATGCGCGTTTTGGTTACACTCAGTCGGTTTTCTGGGACATGTGGTTTCGAGTAGAGGTATTTCAGTTGACCCCCAGAAGATCGAGGCTGTCACTAGTTGGGAGCAGCCGAAATCAGTTCAGGAGGTTCGCAGTTTCCTAGGCTTGGCCGGGTATTACAGACGGTTCGTTGAGGGTTTCTCGAGCATTTCTATGCCATTGACACGCCTTACCAGGAAGGGCATGAAGTTTACGTGGACAGAGGCGTGCGAGACTAGTTTTTAGGAGTTGAAGAGGAGATTGGTGTCAGCACCGATTCTGGTATTGCCATCAGGGGACGATGGTTTCGTTCTATACACCGATGCGTCTCTACAGGGTTTAGGCGCAGTGTTGATGCAGCACGGCAGGGTAGTTTCTTATGCATCTCGCCAGTTGAAGGAGCATGAGAAAAACTACCCAGTTCATGATTTAGAGTTTGCCGCTATTATTTATGCCTTGAAGATTTGGAGGCATCATTTATATGGAATTACGTTTGAGATTCTTACTGATCATAAGAGTCTCAAATATCTGTTTACGCAGAAGGAACTCAATCTCCGACAGAGAAGATGGATGGAGTTCCTGAAGGATTATGACTGTACCATCAGCTACCACCCAGGGAAAGCCAATGTGGTTGCTGACGCACTTAGCCGGAAGTCCCGAGGGACTTTAGCTTCCTTCCGAGTTTTGGTCACGGATTTGATTCAGGGTTTCTCTGAGTTGAGCTTAGAGGAGCAGGGACCGACAGAGCAGGGCGTTCTAGTTACCATGGTTGCTCAGTCGTCTATCCGGACGAGTCCGGAGGCTGCCGTTGATCGATTTACAGTTCATTGGTAGTCAGATCACTTTGGGACAGCAGACTGAGTTCACCCTAGATGATGAGGGTATTATATATTTCCGAGGTATATTATGTGTACCTCAGCCTCACCCGGTTATGGAGGAGTTACTACAGGAGGCACATCGCTCTCGATTTGCGATCCACCCAGGCGGAACCCGTATGTATCGAGATTTAAAGCGTTTGTATTGGTGGAACGTGTTAGTGAAAGCCCTAGAGCCAATCATATGATGATTGTTGTATGGACTTTATTGTATCATATTCCTATTTATAAAGGCATGGTTATTATATTTACTTGTATTGGTGCCAAATAACTAAATATAATAATGTCCTTGGGTAGTAGGTTCTTATCTATGTCAATCGATTGGATGAATCGATAATGAGATGATATAGAGAACACTACTCTTAATCATTCCTAGTCGAGTATTAACATTCAGGGACAATGTTAATGCGTAGAGACTAGCATGTAGGTCAACAAGATGACTTGATCTCACAAGTCATGGATATGAGATATCAAGTTGACACATGGGTATGCATTGGAGAATGTATACTGAATGACCCGCCATGAGAAAGTATCATGGATCATTATATGAGTGTCATATACTTTCTCATGTGGCTATTAGTATGACTATTAGTCCTTAGACCTGAAGTCACCATGGTTCCCTACATAAGGAGTTGCATACTTTGGCTCACAAACGTCACCCGTAAATGGGTGGACTATAAAGGCGATTCATCGGGTATGTAACGAATTATGCGAGGGATGTGAGTGATGTAGATGGGATCTATCCCTCCTATATGACGGGGTGACATCGATATTCTTGATAGAGTGAGACCACGAAGTGCATGGCCATGCCCAAATGAGTCAATATGAGATATTGAGCTCATTTGATTAGAGTGAGTCTACTTGGAGTTCAAGATTTAGATTGTACCGAGGATGACACGGTCTATGCCTCGATTGGTCAATCTAGATGTCAAGGATAGAGGGACATTGTCACATATTGTGAGAGTCACAATTAGTAGTCACAAAGGTGATGTTGGAGCTCAACATTCTTGTAACTTGGGTAGCAATGATGTGTTGCTAGATACCGCTCATTGCTTATGTTCCTAAATCGGTTTAGGGACATTGCCAACGCGTTACAAGAACCTATAGTCACACACATAAGAGCAATTAGATGGAGATTAGGTTCATATGATGAACCATGAGGATTAGGTTCATGGGATGAACCAAATTGGATTAAGAGTAATCCAAATTAGACTAATTGAGTTAGACTCAAGTTGATTCAAGTGTTGAATGAGTCTAATTGAGATTTGATTCATCAAATCAATTTAAATTAATGAATAAAGATTCATTATATTAAATTGACTTGAGTCAAGTGGTTAGATTTGATCAACCATGGGAGATTAGAGGTCAAGTTTGACTTGACTTGAGAGGGAAGTTGAAAGGTCAAGTTTGACTTGACCAAATGCCATGTCATGATGATGACTAGGCATGGCCGGCCAATGATGATGCTCCACATCATCATTGACTTGGTCAATTCGTGCCACATCATGAGGGAGACCAAGGGTCATGGGAGTTACATGCATGCATGTAACTCCCCCTCCATGAAGTGGCCGGCCACCATTTGGGGGTTATGTGAGTGAAAATTCATTTTTGTGAGTAATCACTCATTACTTCATCTTCTTCCTTGGGAATTTTCCTCTCAAGCTCTCCCTCTCCTTCCTCTCTTTGGCCGAACCAACCAAGGAGTGCTAGCACACTCAAGGTTGAGTTTTCTTCCACCTATTGCTTGTGTGGATACCATAGAGGAGTGTGCACTTGACACTCTCGAGTTCCGGCGGACTTTGGACGAGCGGGATTTGCGAAGGGCATCGCATCAAGGGTAACATCCTTATCTCTTAGTTCTAAGGTAGATCTAGAGGATTTTGTAAGCACATACATGTAATTAGTTTTAATACTTCTTCGCACGGATCCGTGGCCGGGACTTCCGGGGTTTCCGCAACGCAAAAAGCGGTTTTTGCGGCCCGGAAAAGCCCAACAGTGGTATCAGAGCCACGTGCGAAGCATGTATGTGTTTCGTTTTTGTAGTTTTTTATATTACATATAAAAATTACAGATTTATATGTTTCTGTAAATTTTCTTATTTTATAAAATTTTTGGGTATTTTCTCGTAGAGTCGAAGCAACGAGTGTTGGGACACTCGTAGGCTTCAACCGTCGAGAAAAACTCTCCGAATCGGCGAGTTCTCGCTTTAGGTTTTTGGGACAGTGACTTAAGTCGCTGTAAGATCATTTTAGGGACACTCGCGAAGTTTATTTTGCGAGTAGGGGCGCTGCCCCTATCCCCGAAAGGGGCCATGTCCCGCGATCGCGCCGAAGCAGCGGGACCGTTACGGAGAGTTGACTCATAAATTCGAAATAAATTAAGAAAAATTATAGAAATTTCTGTAAAAAATACATAATTTAGAATTATGTATAATTCTGTGATTGTCATGGCCCAATAACCCAATTGGATTGGATTAAGTGTGTTGTAATTCATAATACGGCCTGCGTGCCGTTTTGTGGTTGTGCGTGTTGTAAAATGTTTGCGACCTGCGCGTCGCACCTCTTCTTTTAATATTCTAGTTGTAAATAGTTTAAGACTCGAATGTAACTCGAGTTTCGTATTTGTAATGTACAAAAATGGAGCGGTGGAAAGTCCACTTGAAGACGAGCTTACGAGAAGGGTGACGACGACACATGGCGGTCCAAGGAAGCGCTTGGAGAAGCCGCTAGCCTTAGGTTGACCGTCCGATCTTCTCATTGGCTTGAGAAGATCGTAGTAGGGCCATGACTATATCACATTTAATTATATATATATATATGTTGATATATATATATTTAATTGATTTATGCTTGTATGTATGTGATGCATGCTAGTGAAAAAAAAAATGCTTGTATGTATATGATGCATGCTAGGTTAATTTTCTTGTATGTATATGATGCATGCTAGAATAATGAATGTATGTATAGGATGCATGCTAATATAGGATAATAAAGGCCTAAATGCGTATAAGATACACATTACGATTAGATTAGATCATAATCGAATCAACTCGAAAATGCCTACTGAGCCTTGATACCCATCACTACCTCGATCATTTGTTGTTGTTGAATCTGCCAAAGCAGAGCAACGCATATTATCTTGGTAGGGTGCGGAGGGACAATCTTGGTCCCGCCTATCACGGGTTAGAGTAAGCTCAATTAGATTGAGCAAAACTAGTTAACTCAATTGGATCGAGTAGAACTATAGGCATATTCCAATCGTTGGAAAGATAGGTTAAGATCGCATTTACACTAAATCTTGGGCGATTTAGCCAAAGCTAACTCAAGGTCTTTTGTAAATGTGGGTCTTAATCCTATAAACAAGAGTTGCATAGAGATGTAATCGGTAATGTGTTACCCACCGATCATACTAAGTCTTGGGCGATTTAGCCAAAGCTAACTCAAAGCTTAGTATGATGTGGATCTTGTCCCACAAGAATTATAGCTAGTTTGTATGAATCAAGTAAATGTGGTTTGACCACATCCATAACTCGATTCTATAAAATTCCTATAATTCAGTGGGAGCATCATTTGATTAAAGGCCTAATTAAATGATAAAAGGAATATGATATTAATTCTCTGCATTGTATGTTGTAGATTACTATGTCAAACAACACGAACACTCTCTCTCTGCGATCTGTCCTTGAGAAGGACAAGCTCAATGGAGCAAATTTCGACCGGTATACAGAACCCGAGAATTGTTCTCACCCAAGAAAGGAAGTCAGACGTCTGGAGCCCATTCCGAGGCACCTCCGCCATCGCCTCGCGGTGACAAAGATGCTTACAAGAAGCATCAAGATGATGCATTAGATGTGTCATGTCTAATGCTCGCGACCATGAACTCACGAGCTTCGAAGCAACATGAGTTCATGAATGCTTATGATATGGTTGGACATCTTCGCCAACTATATCAAGGACAAGCTAGGCATGAGAGATATGAAGTCTCTAAAGCACTATTTGGGTCTAAAATGCAAGAAGGGACTCTGTAGGTTCATATGTACTCAAGATGATTGAGAAAACCTACAAAGGCCGGATTCCCACTTGGCCAAGAGCGCCATCGACCTAATCTTGCAATCTTTGCCAAGAGCCTTCGATCAATTTGTCATGAATTATAACATGAATGAAATTGATAAGCCATCGAAATGCTCAAAGATGTTGAGAATCACGAGCTTAACCTTAAGAAGGGTAAATCGACACCATTTTGATGGTGCAGAAGAAGAAAGGCAAGGGCAAGCCTAAAGGTAAGGGAAAGTCCTGCCAAGGGCAACGGCAAAGAACTTAAACCCAAAGGAGGGGTAGCCAAGGAAGGGGCTTGCTTCTTCTGCAAGGAAGCAGGACATTAGAAGCGTAACTGCAAGGCATACCTGGAAGATCTTAAGAAGAAGAGAAGTGAGACTTCTACTTCAGGTATAAATGTTATAGAAGTCAATCTATCTATTTCTTCATCATGGGTATTAGATACGGATGTGCATCTCACATTTGTGAAAATAGCAGGCATTGACAAAGGGCAGGTGGACCTACGAGTAGGCAATGGAGCAAGGGTTGTTCTTTGTAGGAACTTATGATCTATCTCGCCCCTCCGGGCTTGTACTAGAATTAGATGAATGTTGTTATGTACCGCGCTTTAACTAAGAACATCATTTGAGTTTCTTGTTTGGACAAGAAAGGTTTTTCATTTATAATAAAGAACAAATGTTGTTTATTTAAAATGATATGTTCTATTGTAGTGCACCTCTAATGAGCGGACTCTACTTTCTAGACTTAGAGAGCCCTATCTATAACATAAGTACCAAGAGGTTCAAGTCAAATGAGTTGAACCAAACCTATCTCGCATTGTCGCTAGGTCATATAAATGAGAGTCGCTTATCTCAGGCTCCATAAGGATGGTCATTAGACTCATTTGATTTTGAATCATATGAGACATGCAGTCTTGCCTTTTAGGCAAGATGACCAAGACTCCTTTAGTGGACATAGCAAAGAGCAACAGATTTGTTAGGACTTATACATAGTGATGTATGTGGTCCTTTCAATGTTGCTAGAGGTGGTTCTGGTACTTCATTACATTTTGATGACTTCAAGAGATATGGTTATGTGTATCTTATGACACATAAATCTGAATCCTTTGAAAAGTTCAAAGAATTCAAGAATGAAGTACAAAACCACTGGCAAGAGTATTAAGATACTGATCGATCGAGGTGGTGAATACCTTAGCCATGAGTTTCGTGACTATCTAGCCGAGTGTGGGATTCTATCCCAACTCACTCCTCTGGAACACCACGTGGGAATGGTGTATCCGAAAAGGAGGAATCGTACCTATTGGATATGGTACGATCTATGATGAGTCACAGATCTTCCCGTGATCCTTTGGGGATATGCTCGGACACAGCCTTTTACCCTTAACCGTGTACCATCCAAGGTGTGGTAAAGACACCATATATATGGACAGGAAAAATCCCAAGATGTCTTTTATGAGGATTTGGGGTTGTGAGGCTTACGACGACGCCAAGTCTCGCATAAACCGGGACCCAAATCCGATAGGTGCTATTTTGTTGGATATCCCAAGGATACAAAGGGATATTACTTCTACATTCCCAGTCAGCACAAAGTGTTTGTGGCAAAGACTGGGGTTTTTCTAGAAAGGGATTTTGTTTTTAGAAAAACTAGTGGGAGTACCTTCGATCTTGAAGAAATTCAAGATAAGGACCATAGCACTGAGGCCTTGATGGAGGTTGAACAGGAACCACAAAGTGTTGTGGGTGATGAAGTTGTTGCACAAAGAGTTGTGGAACAACCACCTGTTCAAGTAGACCTACCTCTTCGCAGGTCTGATAGGGTACGTCGACAGCCTGAGAGATACTCATTTCTCTTGTCTGACCATGATGACGTTATGCTCATTGAGAATGAGCCTACCTCCTATCAGGAAGCTGTGATGAGCCCAGATTCTGAGAAATGGCTAGACGCCATGAGATCCGAGATGGAATCCATGTACACTAACCAAGTATGGACTTTGGTTGATCCACCTGAAGGGGTCAAACCCATTGGGTGTAAGTGGGTCTTTAGGAGAAAGACTGACATGGATGGACTTACGATACCTATAAGGGCCGATTGGTGGCTAAAGGTTTCAAGCAAATTCATGGTATTGACTATGATGAAACCTTTTCTCCAAAGGGGCGATGTTTAAGTCCATTCGGATCTTGCTTGCTATCGCAAAGATACCACGATTATGAGATCCGCAGATGGATGTCAAAACTGCGTTCGAATGGAAACTTACTCGAGGATGTGTACATGACACAACCCGAGGGTTTTGTAGATCCACAAAGATACTGGGAAGGTATGCAATGCAAAGGTCCATTTATGGGCTAAAGCAAGCTTCGAGCCGAATCTTCGATTCGATGATGCGATCAAAGCAGTTTGGTTTCATCAAGAATGAAGATGAACCCCGTGGTCTAAGAGGGTTAATGGGAATACTGATTGTCTTCCTTGTCTTGTATGTGGATGACATACTACTCATTGGGAATGACATCCTTCGCTACTGATGCGTGAAGACTTGGCCGGGACGTGCTTCTCAATGAAGGACTTAGGTGAAGCAGCCTGTATTCTAGGCATCAAGATCTATAGAGATAGATCTAAGAGATTGCTTGGCCTAAGTCAGAGTACATACATTGACACGGTATTACTTCGGTTTGC
Source organism: Wurfbainia villosa (assembly GCA_025175895.1). NCBI lineage: Eukaryota > Viridiplantae > Streptophyta > Magnoliopsida > Zingiberales > Zingiberaceae > Wurfbainia > Wurfbainia villosa. The sequence goes on from CM045995.1 coordinate 35,969,510, forward strand.
CATGCAGAATTCCAAGAAAGGACTTCTGCCGATGTCACATGGTGTGAGTCTTTCGAAGACTCAAAGTCCCTCTTCTAGAGAGGAGAGAGACTGCATGGATAAGATCCCTTACGCATCTGCTATAGGATCTATCATGTACGCCATGTTGTGTACTCGTCCTGATGTCTCGTATGCTTTGAGCATGACGAGTAGATACCAGTCAGATCCAGGTGAGCGTCACTGGATAGCAGTCAAGAATATTCTTAAGTACTTAAGAAGGACTAAAGAATATTTCTTGATATTTGGAGGCAATGAGGAGCTAGCTGTAAAGGGTTACAGCGATGCACTTCCAAACCGACGGAGATGATTACAGATCGCAATGTGGTTCGTGTTTTGCTTGAATGGTGGCTGTGAGTCGGAAGAGTTCAAGCAGACAGCTTGCCGATTCTACAATGAAGCCGAGTATATCACGTGATCCGAGGCAAAGAAAGGAGGCGCTTTGGATCCGCAAGTTCATTATCGAGCTTGGGGTGGTTCCTAGCATTGATCCTATAGAGCTCATTGTGACAACAATGGAGCGATTGACAGTGCTAAGGAACCTCGCTCACACCGGACCAAACACATACTACTACGGCGCTTCCATCTCATTCGAGAGATCATCGATAGAGGAGATGTGAAGATTTGCAGAGTACCCACAGAGGCTAACATCGCAGATCCCTTGACCAAGGCTTTGGCACAGAAAAAGCATGATGGTCACACTAGGTCATTGGGTATTAGATACTACGGTGATTGGCACTAGTGCTAGTGGGAGATTGTTAGTGAAAGCCCTAGAGCCAATCATATGATGATTGTTGTATGGACTTTATTGTATCATATTCCTATTTATAAAGGCATGGTTATTATATTTACTTGTATTGGTGCCAAATAACTAAATATAATAATGTCCTTGGGTAGTAGGTTCTTATCTATGTCAATCGATTGGATGAATCGATAATGAGATGATATAGAGAACACTACTCTTAATCATTCCTAGTCGAGTATTAACATTCAGGGACAATGTTAATGCGTAGAGACTAGCATGTAGGTCAACAAGATGACTTGATCTCACAAGTCATGGATATGAGATATCAAGTTGACACATGGGTATGCATTGGAGAATGTATACTGAATGACCCGCCATGAGAAAGTATCATGGATCGTTATATGAGTGTCATATACTTTCTCATGTGGCTATTAGTATGACTATTAGTCCTTAGACCTGAAGTCACCATGGTTCCCTACATAAGGAGTTGCATACTTTGGCTTCACAAACGCGTCACCCGTAAATGGGTGGACTATAAAGGCGACATCGGGTATGGGTATGTACGATTATGCGGAGGGATGTGAGTGATGTAGATGGGATCTATCCCTCCTATATGACGGGGTGACATCGATATTCTTGATAGAGTGAGACCACGAAGTGCATGGTTATGCCCAAATGAGTCAATATGAGATATTGAGCTCATTTGATTAGAGTGAGTCTACTGAGTTCAAGATTTAGATTGTACTGAGGGATGACACGGTCTATGCCTCGATTGGTCAATCTAGATGTCAAGGATAGAGGGACATTGTCACATATTGTGAGAGTCACAATTAGTAGTCACAAAGGTGATGTTGGAGCTCAACATTCTTGTAACTTGGGTAGCAATGATGTGTTGCTAGATACCGCTCATTGCTTATGTTCCTAAATCGGTTTAGGGACATTACCAACGTTATAAGAACCTATAGGGTCACACACATAAGAGCAATTAGATGGAGATTAGGTTCATATGATGAACCATGAGGATTAGGTTCATGGGATGAACCAAATTGGATTAAGAGTAATCCAAATTAGACTAATTGAGTTAGACTCAAGTTGATTCAAGTGTTGAATGAGTCTAATTGAGATTTGATTCATCAAATCAATTTAAATTAATGAATAAAGATTCATTATATTAAATTGACTTGAGTCAAGTGGTTAGATTTGATCAACCATGGGAGATTAGAGGTCAAGTTTGACTTGACTTGAGAGGGAAGTTGAAAGGTCAAGTTTGACTTGACCAAATGCCATGTCATGATGATGACTAGGCATGGCCGGCCAATGATGATGCTCCACATCATCATTGACTTGGTCAATTAGTGCCACATCATGAGGGAGACCAAGGGTCATGGGAGTTACATGCATGCATGTAACTCCCCCTCCATGAAGTGGCCGGCCACCATTTGGGGGTTATGTGAGTGAAAATTCATTTTTGTGAGTAATCACTCATTACTTCATCTTCTTCCTTGGGAATTTTCCTCTCAAGCTCTCCCTCTCCTTCCTCTCTTTGGCCGAACCAACCAAGGAGTGCTAGCACACTCAAGGTTGAGTTTTCTTCCACCTATTGCTTGTGTGGATACCATAGAGGAGTGTGCACTTGACACTCTCGAGTTCCGGCGGACTTTGGACGAGCGGGATTTGCGAAGGGCATCGCATCAAGGGTAACATCCTTATCTCTTAGTTCTAAGGTAGATCTAGAGGATTTTGTAAGCACATACATGTAATTAGTTTTAATACTTCTTCGCACGGATCCGTGGCCGGGACTTCCGGGGTTTCCGCAACGCAAAAAGCGGTTTTTGCGGCCCGGAAAAGCCCAACAGAACGGTATGAAGAAAGACATTGCGGATTTTATAGCTAGATGTCTGATTTGTCAGCAGGTCAAGGCTGAGCACCAGAGACCAGCTGGATTACTTCAGAGGATTCCTATTCCTGAGTGGAAGTGGGATCATATTACTATGGATTTTGTGATGGGTTTGCCTAGGACACGTCAAGGTCATGACGCGATTTGGGTAGTCGTAGACCGACTAACCAAATCCGCGCACTTCTTATCGATTCGGAAGACCGACTCTCTGGATCGGTTGGCAGAGCTATATTGTCGGGAGATCATCAGATTGCATGGTGTTCCGTTGAGCATTATATCAGATAGAGATCCCCGTTTCACGTCTAGGTTCTGGCAAAGTCTGCAGCAGGCTTTAGGCACACAGGTTTAATCTTGATTCCATCCATGACAGATGGGCGATCGAGACCATTGCATACACTAGAGGATTTGCTGAGGTCCTGTGTTATAGATTTCGGAGGCAACTGGGAGGATCATTTACCGTTAGTGGAATTCGCCTACAATAACAGTTATCATTCGGCTATCCAAATGGCCCCGTATGAGGCATTGTATGGTAGGCAGTGTCGTACACCCACCCTCTGGGAGGAGGTTGGGGAGGCCCAGTTGCTAGGACCCCAGAGAGCCGGTGATGAGGCGAGTTGGTCCGCATACTATCGACGTAGGATGACAGAGGCGCAGGATCGCCCGGAAGAGTTATGCAGATCGTAGACGGAGACCTTTGGAGTTCTCTCATTGGTGATCATGTATTCTTGCGAGTTTCACCCACGAAAGGGGTGAAGAGGTTTGGACTCCGTGGTAAGCTTGCTCCTAGATATATCGGTCCGTTTGAGATTTTGGAGAGGATCGGAGCAGTTGCTTATCGTCTAGCGCTACCCCCATCTTTGACGAGTATACATGATGTATTCCATGTGTCTATGCTGAGGAAGTATGTGCCAGATTCTACACATATTCTATCAGATGTATCAGGTTCCATTCAACCTAATGCTACGTCTGTGAAGGTTCGATGCAGTTTTGGATTTCGAGGAGCGGTTCGGAACAAGGTTGTGCGACTTGTCAAGGTCGGGTGGAGTCACCACACACCGAAGGAGGAGGCTACTTGGGAGCTCGAGGAAAAGATCAGAGCTCAATACCCCCACTTGTTTACTTGAGGTACGTGAGGTATATTTTCAGTGCTTGTGGTATTTCTTACTCGTTGTGCATCTGAGTAGGAAATTTGGGGACCAAATTTTTATTTGTGGGGGAGAATGTTAAATACGGGGATTTAAAATAGTAAATTAAATGGCCAAATAATTAAGGAAATAATCCTGGAAATTTATCGGGATTTTTAGGGAATTTTAGGAATTTTTCCGGAATTTTTCTGGATTTAAACGGACTCCGTACGAGATTTTTACCGGGATAAAGTAAATAGGCTTTAGAGGGGTCTATTTAAAGGGGATAAAATACACGATAGAAAAACCTAAAAATTCTATCTTCTTTTCTTTCCCCGCCGCGCCGTAACCTCTCTTTCCCTTGATTCGCCTGTTCCATCACGCGACGCTCTCCTTTGCTTTTCCGACGATCCTTGCTTGACGCCGGCCGACGCGAGCACCGCCGCCCTCGCGTTGAATCGTCGTCCACCGCCTTCGAGCAACCTTGCCGATTTGCCGCGGCGACAGGATCGCGCCGGAGACTGTTCCTCGCCTCTTCCCTTCGCCGGCGTCGCTCTCCTTACTTCGGACCACTGCCCGACGGCGTCCCTCCTTCTCTGTCGGTGCCCTAACTTTCGCCGGCGAGCCTTTCGTCCTCGCATCCACAGCCTCATCGTCGGTTCTCTGCCTAGGCGATGAGCGCGGTTGTTCTCCCGGCGGTCTCGCCACGCAGAGGAGAATACCACTGAGGGGAGCTTCCAAATTTCTGGTATAGCTTGTTTTTCATTTTACTTCGTTTGTTTTAGTGGGTGCGGTTTAGGTGACGAGGAACGGCTGTGGATTTGGGGGGGGTTGTTAGCTGAGAGGGCTGTGGAGGATTGTAAATGGCTGTGAATAATGTTGAGCCGCTGTAAATTGACTTGGAGATCTGATTTGGGAAAGGATTGGTTTTGATTGGAATTCTAGGCGGAGTGAGCTTGATTGGTCGATTTGGGTTGATTTGAGTTTTTCGGTTGATCGGTATGGTTCGGTGGATTTGGGATATGGGTGTTATTGTTTGATGTTGAGGATATCTTTTTAAGTGATTAATTAGGTTAATTGATTTGGAAATTGTTTTGGGTTAATTTTGTTATAAAGAAATCGATTAATTATTCGATTTGTTGTTGAATTGTATATTTTGTGCTTGACTATAATTACGTTATATGCGAGTTTTGGTCCACGGCGGAGTCCCGATCGTGACGATTCGGTTTTCTTGCGGATATATATTGGTGGTATTTTGACTTAACTTTTAGATTAAGTCAAATTGATATGCTAGTTAGGATAGCTTACAATAACTTTTCATGTTTATATGCCTAGTATGCTTTTGGTGCCTACTAGATACATGCATGTGTTAGAATATGATTATATTTACCTGTTTGATATGGATCATAGTACATGGATTAGGGATATGTATATATTGGTTGTACATATCATTTGGATAGATATTTTGAGTAGGATTTACATGCTTTAGTATCATGCACCATTTTCGCATGATTGCATGTCCGGTGGTTCCATTATTGTTGAGCCCGGCTAGTTACATGGCTCGCACACTGCCACTCATGGGTTAGTAGTACATCAGGAGGGTGTGTGTGCTGCTCTCGTCAGTTCCATTGGGACCGCCATGGGTAGCGACGAGGCGCGTGGTAGCGGCAGATCCTCCTGATGACAGGAGATGAGCTTAGCTCCCCCACTATGTTTGGGGCAGGAGGATAGGTGTACTCCGACAGCATCCTGTCCACTCGGTCACTCAGGAGTAGTGATGGCAGAGTGCACAGTTGTCATAGCCCTACCCACTCGGCTTCACCATTGCGTGTGAGGCGGCTGACTGGTGTCAGGGGTGACCATGTCATTGGCACGGCATGCACTTGGCATAGATTGCATTTGTACTGTGTTTGCTGCATTTTTATTGATGCCTTGGATGTGCATATGATTGTCATGCATACAGGATACATGCTTATATATGATCAGGACTTTATTACTTCTAGTCAGGCACATGCTCCTATATCAGGGTAGGAGATTCAGGTAAGTACAGTCATTTTGTATTTCTTGCTTGCATACCCTATTTATGTGAGACTGTACTGGCATGATATTTTTATTGTTAGCTATACCTGATTTTGCATATCTACTATACCCGCAGAGTTCTTTGAACTCACCCCGTTGATTTATATCTATTTCAGGATGAAGCTGTCAGGAGAGTGCAGTTGCCGGATCCCCCACTCGTCGTAGATGTTTTATTTTTGGATATTTGCTTTATGGTTTGGATATTTTGGTTAGAGGACATGTATAGGTTTGGAGATTGATTTTGTATTTGGATTTTTTTTTTGGTGTCCTTATAGACCTTATTCGGATTTTGGTTTGATTGATTTTGGTGAGTATTCCTGCCCAGTTGGCAGAAGGGGTAAGTCGATTTATGGTAGACTGCTTATCCTTTATTTTGGTTGATGGCCTGAGGCCAATCTATATAACTGCGTGTGAGTATGGATTCCGGTCGTGTTGACCGATGTATAGCGGCCGTGTAGGCCTTGTATGTAAATTGGGATTGACACCCGTACAGGGGAGATGCTGCCGGATTTTCGTCTGGTGGGGTTTCCTTCGGGGCGTGACAATTACTGTTGGGAATTGCTTCCCGTTGTGGTCGCTTGTGCATGGCGATCCCATATTTGTCCCTGGATTAAAAAAATTAATCCAAGATGATGACGGATTACCCAAGCAACCGATCCATCATCATGCTATTCGATTAGAGTGATCTCTTAAAAAAACCTTGTTGTTCAAGCAACCTAACTCTTTTCCTCGACTAGCCGTGGAATAGATGATGTACGGATCGCCGGTTTTTGTGTTTATCTTCGGGGTTCAAGTAAATTAGCCACATGAAATTACATACATAATACAAAGAAACAAAAGAAAACCATGCAGCTGCGGGGTGAGCACATTAGCAAATTATTCTTTCGCCTTTTACTAAAGAAACAAAAGAAAACCAAAACAAGAATTATACCTCTTGTTTACCTCTTGGTCTTCTATTGTATGTCCTATCCTCGTCTTGGACGTTGTGTGGGCAATGATCCTCCAAAAGATGAAGCCTCCTAGATCACGTATCTTCCTTTCCTTGTTCGCTCAGAATAAAGGAAGATAATAAGCTCCCTTCTTCTCCTATCTAGTTCCGGACACAATCCCTTTGGAGAAAGATCAAACCTCTTTCTCCTCTTTGTTGTTGTCGCTGGCCACCAAGGAGAGGGAGATGGAATATGAATGCCGACCAACAAGAGGAGCTCTTGTTGATGCCGACCAAAACTTGAGGAAGAAAGGAGATGGGCGCCGACCAAGAAGAGAAAGAAGATGAAGATGGACGCCGACCAACAAAAGGAAGAAGAGCAAAGCCTTGCCCTAGTTGCCGCCCAAAGCCTCTCCAAACCCTAGCCGCCCAAGCCAAAGAGCAAAACCCTAATCCTTTCTGTTACTCTCACCGCCCAAGCCCTATCCCTTCTTTTATAGAGCTAGGCTTAAGCCTCCTTTCAATCTCCACCGTCGGATCTAGGGATTCAATTTCCATCATCGGATCTAGGGTTTCATTTTCCACCATCGGATCTAGGCTTTCATGAGGTTTTTAATAGGCTACAATAGGGACCATGAGGAGGAGTTGGATCTTGGCCACCCAATGGATCTAGCCCACATAAAGTCCGATCCATTAATGATAATCCATTCCACAAGAGGTTTATCATTGATCTACCTCACCAATCTCCATATATAAATATAGGCTCCATATATTAATTGTACAAATATCTCCCCGTGTTTAAGATCTCGAATATTCGTCAATTAATTAATTTACTGACAATTAATTAATCAATATCTAACTCCATGAGTAGTACCACTCAACCTTATCATCATGTCAGACCAAGTCCACCTGCAGGGTTTACATGATGATCCTTATGAGCTCCTCAAGGGGACATCATTATCCTGATATATATGACACGGTTTCCTCCTATAATCAACGACACACCATGTAAATAATATCATTTCCCAACTTACCGAGCCTATCGATTTAATCTATAAATCTCGCCCATTGGTAAATCAAAGAAATAAATACTAAATACATGTGCCCGTTATTATATCGGGAATAAGAGCATGTACACTATAATATCCGAGGTCCGATTTAATTATGTAGTTAGCAATAAATCACTACAAAAAAATTTGAAATTGGCGACGAACTTTGGCAACGAAAATAGTTCGTTGCAAATCTGCAATGAAATTTGCGATGAATTTTATGTTTCATCGCAAATTTGTAACGAAATTTCCAACAAAAAAAATTGTTACAAAAATTTTAAAATTTCCAACATTTAATTTTCATTACAAAATTAGTCACAAATTGACAACGAAAATCTTTTTTCGTCGCCAATTTGTGACAAAAAAATATTTTCGTTGCAAATATCTACAATGAATTTATTTTCATTGCAGAATCTGAAATGATTTTTTTTTCGTTGCAAAATTTGCAATGAATTTTTATTTCGTTGTAGATTTCTGCAATGAATTTTTTTCGCTGCGCACTCGCAACGACTTGTTGTTGTTAATCTACAACGAATTTTTTTAGTGCGCACTGCAACGAATTAAAAATTCGCTGCAGATTCTCGCAATGAATTAAAATTCGCTGCGGATTTCGCAACGAATATAGGATTCGCCGCCAAATTAGCAAATATTTGTCGCTAAATTTTCCCTAATTATCTCGCCCCGACGCACCCAATCTCTCAATTTCCTCTGCTCGATCGGGCTCGTCCTCCTCCCGCCATTGTCCGTACATCTCTTCCTTCTCTCCCTCCCTTCCGACGCCATCGCCGGAGCATCGACGGTGCTTCCACCGTAGATCCTGCCGCAAACTCGCGACCACCACTGCCATGCGTACACGTGGCAGCTGCTGCCGCGTGCTCGCGACAGGTTCTTCCGCGAGCTCACACGATGATCGTGCCGCGAGCTCACGGTGATCCTGCCGCAAACTTGCGACAGATCGTGCCGCAAGCACGCGGCGGATACCGGCCGTCACGAGCTAGCGGCCCCTGCTGCCGCGTGCTGGCGGTAGCTAGGTGCTGCCGCATGTACACACGACATGTTGATGCCGTGATATCGCACGTGACAGTAGGCACCACCGTGCGTGGTCCGACGGCGTCGACGCACGTGGTCGTGGCGGTGCCGGCGCATGTGGTCGCGGCAGCGCCAACGCGCGTGCTCGCGGCAGCTGCGCACGTGCCCTAGCCCGACGGTAGTGTATACGTAGCCGCCGTACGCCTCCTTCGCGGGCACTGCACACGTGCCCTCGCAACCGCTGCTTGCATGCCCGCACGCGTGTCCTCACGCTCATGGCCGTCGCGCGTGAGGACTCGCTCGCGTAAGGTTACGTCGTGTCATACATACTTGCTGTACCTTACGCGTGCTTGGCAGTTGTCGCATGATTTTGATCATGAATTCAAATGTTATTTAAATTAATTATTTAAATCAGTATATATATATATAAAATAGTGTGTCGTAATCTAAATACAATATTATTTTTTCATAGGTTGTCCTACTTTGAAGGTGTTCGTCAAGTGTTCATCTAGCCACACATTGTTTCCATTTGGACAGGTACATGTAAAAATATTGTTTATAACATTAATTATAGTATTATTAATTTTGTTATAATTTTTATTCTTAATGTTTGATTTTAAGTAATTTAATTACTGTTAATAGATCATAATTTTTCGAAATGATATTATAATTTGCAATTAATTATCACACAAAATCATATTTAGTATTAGAAAAATTTAATTAATGTTGAGTATAAATTTATGGTTAGATTGATATATATATGGATGAATTTTGGAAGAAATTAAAATTAATCGTTGATATAATTTCGAAAACAGGATCGATGGAGAGAGATCAAAGTTGGATGTATAAAATGAATTTACCAGAACATCGTGGTTTAACCGATGAATTTATATTTGTGTTGGAACAATTTTTGAGATATGCTAATAATAATATTGAGTTTATGGATGGGAATAAATTAAGGTGTCCGTGCAAAAAATGTCATAATGGTAAATTTTTCCAATGTGATAATGTTTGAGAACATCTTTGTAGATTTGGTTTTATGCCAAATTATTATAATTGGACTTGTCATGGTGAATTGTTTATATCCGATGAAGAGGTTGGATGAAACATACAAAGGACAGGTATTGGAGAGCAAGTATATTATGATCAATTCAATCTGTACCAGAGGATGATAGTTGATGTAGTTGGTCATAATTTGAATAGCGAACCAAACGCAACAAGTTCTAGTTATCCTCAAGCATTTGAACACATGTATAATAATTATTCAACATCGTTGGAGGAGATAGAAATTACTAGTGGTAATGAAAATGTGTACAATGAGCCATATATAAAATTTTAAGAAGTATTGAGAGCTGCAAATGAACCCGTGTGGTCCGGTTGTGACAGTCACACAAAATTATCTCTCACCGCAAGATTGTTGAATGTTAAAGCTGAGCATAATGTGTTCGAAGAATGTTTTAATGATTTTGTTCAAGTTATAGGAGAAGTATTTCTGCGTGATCACATAATGCCAAATGATTTTTACAGTATGAAAAAACTTGTGAAAGATTTGGGTCTTCCGGTGCAAAGAATTGATGTTTGCAGAAATGGTTGCATGCTATATTGGGGAGATAATGCAGATTTAGAGACTTGCAAATTCTGTAGTCAATGCACGTACAAGAGTACCACAAGATCAAATCGTAATAAGCAATTAAAATCATTCAGATAAATGTTCTATTTGCCTTTAACTCCTAGATTGCAAAGGCTTTATGCTTCGAAGGTGACTGCTGAACACATGACTTGACATGCAAATCATGAAATAGAGAATGGGCTAATGTGTCATCTATCTGATGCATAGGCGTGGAAAAATTTTGATCGAACATATCCTGAGTTTGCAAATGAGACCCAAAACATCAGGTTGGGGCTATTTGCTAATGGATTTGCTCCATTTGGCAAATCAGGAAGAACGTATTCTTGCTGGCCAATTATCATAACTCCGTACAATCTTCCTCCTGGTATGTGTATGAAAACACCTTATATGTTTTTAACATTTATTGTTCCTGACCCTCATAATCCGAAGAAGTTAATAGATGTTTACATGCAACCGTTGATTGTCGAGTTGATCCAACTATGGGACATGGGTGTTTCCACATATGATGTCCATACTAATCAGCTATTCACAATGAGAGTTGCACTTTTTTGGACCATAAATGATTTTCTTACTTATGGGATGTTATCGGGCTAGAGTACTATGGGGATTTTAGGATGTCCAATATGTATGGAGAGATCAAAGTCATTCAGATTGAAACACGGAAAGAAACTGAGTTATTTTGATTGTCATAGACAATTTTTACCGCCAAATCATAAATTCAGAAGAAATAAAGAAGAATTTACTAAGAATAGAATTGAAAGAACACCTCCACCATTGAGATTCACCGGTCAAATTTTATGGAAAAGAGTGCTTAACTTTCCATCTATTATTGAAGACCCAAATGTTACAACATATGACTATGGAATTACACATAAATGGACAAAATAGAGTATCTTTTGGGATTTACCATATTGGCAGAGTAATTTGATTCATCATAATCTTGATTTAATGCATATTGAGAAGAATGTTTTTGAAAATTTGATAAATACGGTGATGGATATAACTGGAAAAACAAAAGACAATCTGAATGCAAGAAAAGATTTGCGTCTCATATGTAAACGTCCCACCCTTGATGTTGATGCAAAAAGTAGGGGACCAAAACCGAAAGCAGTTTATACATTGAATAAGGATCAGAAATGGATTGTTTATGAATGGTTGAAATCATTGAGATTTCCTGATGGTTATGTCTCAAATCTTGGTAGACGTGTTGATTTGAAGGAATGCAAATTTATGGGTTTTAAAAGTCATGACTATCATATATTCATGGAAAGATTAATTCCTATTATTTTGAAGGAACTGTTACCAAATTTTGTCTGGGGTGCAATTATGGAATTAAGCATTTTCTTTCATGATATCTGCTCGATAGTACTGAGTCATTCACACATGGAGACATTAGAGAGAGACATTCCGATTATTATGTGTAACTTAGAAAGGATATTTCCATCGGCATTTTTTGATTCAATGGAACATCTTTTGGTTCACTTGCCATATGAGACTAAAGTTGGAGGTCCTGTTCAATTTCGATGGATGTATCCGTTTGAAAGGTGGATTTTTTTGACTTTTTTCTCATTGTTATTTCATTTGGTCAAATTTAGTCTAATTTATTTGCTAATAAATTTTATTGTATTACTCTTAGATTCCTCTATCACTTGAAAAAAAAAGTGAAAAATAAGGCTCATGTTGAAGCTTCTATTGTTAATGCATATATTGTGGAGGAAGTTACAACTTTTGCATCATATTACTTTGAACCTCACATTCAATGCAAGAGTCGGAAAGTAGGAAGAAACGATGAGGGTCCCGTTGATCCAAATTTGAGAGCATTCTCAATTTTTAATTACCTTGGTTGACCAAGTGGATCTTGTACAAATAGATACTTAACTGGTTCGGAGTGGCGAGCAGCCCATACATATATTTTATTGAACTGTCAAGAAGTAACGCCATATTTCGAGTAAGTATATAAAAGTTATATTAAACATTTTGTATATTATAAAATATTGTTCATGTTTTATTTAATTTTATTGTAGGATTTTTCAAACTCTATATTCAGAGCTTCCGGAGCATGAGTTTAATAATTTCTGTGATGAAGAATTTACACAATGGTTCAAAAATTATGTAAGTAGTATATGATAGTAAATTTGATAAATCTTGTCTGATGACACATATTTATTTTACTTTAGGTTCTTGATAATCACGGTCACATTGAGCAAGACCTAATAAAACATCTGTCATGGGGTCCAAATTCAATGGTTAAAACTTGGCCGACATATTTCATAAACTGATATAATTTTCATACTAAAGCTTATGGAACTGGGAAAACTACAATGAATAGCGGAGTTTGTGTTCAGTCATCTATTGATGGGGGTGCAAGGAATGAATTTTACGGCTTACTAGATGAAATTTTAGAGGTAGCGTATCCAGGCTCAGATTTGCGAGTTATTTTATTTATGTGTCATTGGTTTGACCCTATCAAAGGCATGAGGGTGCATCCACAATTTAATTTGGTTGAAATTAACTACAAAAAATATATAAGAGGTATGAACCATTTGTATTAGTTCAACAAGAGATTCAAGTATTTTATGCTTCATATCCTAGTCTGAGACGAGACAAAAGTGATTGGTGGGCAGTTTGTAAAACAAAAGCACGTAATAAAATTGAGGAACATTGGGAAGACATAGCATATCAACAAGATGAAGTTGTCAATACATTTCATATCGAAGAGTATAATATTTCAACATTATGAGATCCTAGCGGCATAGTAATAGACGTGGATGCAAGTGAACTGAATGAGTATGGAGATGAAGATTTCAATGATGAGGATGAGGATGACGATGATGATTAGACGCATTACCAGGCCAAAAATTTTATTACAGACTTTGATTTCTAATTATTGGTAATTTACCTTTTATTCAGTACCAATTATGTTTTAATTCAGTGTGTTATTCGAAATTCCATATATTTGATATACTAATGAACTATTTTTTTTAGGGTCATCCAGTTGCTATGAATATGGTAATATTTTCATATTTTTCCTATTAATAATTCGATATGCAACTGTATTTTTTTTCCTATAATATTCTTCTAATAATCATGATTGTTAGTTTCGATGTGGCGATCATAGACGTAGTAGTGATGGAAGATCACAGTCTTCCTCTGCTTCAGCCCCCGCACATTCTGATGTTCTTGCAGGAAATGTACCCTCCACCTCTTCCCCAGTTACAGGATCCTCTGATTCTCAGCATATACCTGCTAATGTCTCTTCCCCGGTACAACAATCACTCGTGGAGAGGGAAGATACAAGAGAGTGTATATCTCCACGCGGAGATTCGTAAGTATTCAAGTTTTACAATATCTATATTTAATTTTTAATACAATATGTTTTTTATAAGTATATAATGGGGTTTGTTTTTGGTTTATGTTAGATTTACAAATTCTGTACATGTTATTCACGAGGTGAATAAAATAGTGAATAACCATTGGGGCAGCGCTTCTATGACTTATACAAGCACGCCGGAAGAAATTAAAGTTCTGTGGTGGAATGAGTTCAAGATAACTTATTTCAATCATTTAGTATATGAAATTGCAGTGAATATAATCAATTTTTATTTTTCTCTACTGCAGCGGGTATTTATTTGGGAGGAGAGTCAAACACTAGAGATTAGGAAGATTTTTAAGAAAAAGTGTGGTGATCATATTAGAAACATACTAAATCATGCCAAACCTAGAAATAAGAAACCACACTGTATAACCGAGAAGAATTGGAATAAAATTGTTGTGCATTGGGGATCTGAGGAAAGTAAATGGAGGAGTGAACAGAATAAGCAAAATCAGAATTGTAACTCTGGCGTTATGTCTTCCACATATACGGAAGGATTCATAAATATCGATGAGCATATAACTCGATTAGTGAGTGTTTTCAATTTATAATTTTGTAATCTAATACTCACAAATTTATAAATATTAATTGTTTAATTTGTTTAGGCCAAGGAGACGGGAACTGAGCCATTATTCATTGACACTTTCACCCGTACATTCCAAAAGAAGGATAAAACATGGAGTGGGGAAAGAGCTAGAACAATAAAGGTGTGTAATTGTAAAAATTTAATTTCCTATGTTACTATTTAATTTTTTTTCTTTCACAATAGGAGAAATACGATGAACTTTCACAAAGAAATTCGGGTGCAAGCGATGATGGAGTTGAATCGGAGCCTTCTGTTAGCAATATAAATTTATGGCTCGAAGCACTAGAGGACCGAAAAGTGGAAGAATACTTGGACTTGGCTCTTTGAGTCGATCCTATTGTAACGACCGGGCCCCTATTGGCGGAATTCGACGACCCCTATTGGTCGACGACCGTCGCCCCTGTTGGCGGAATTCGACGACCCCTATTGGTCGACGATCGTCGCCCCTGTTGGCCTGTCGTTACTCACCTGGTCTTCCCACCCCTGGAAGTGGGTTTTTGCCTTCCCCAGGATTCGAACTCTAGACCTCTAGGCTAAGTACTAAAGTTTATGAATCCTGGTAACCAAGTGATCCTTGATCACTTGGTTACCAGGATTCATAAACTTTAGTACTTAGCCTAGAGGTCTAGAGTTTGAATCTGGGAAAAGGCAAAGTTGCAGGGTTTTGTTGATAACCTTGTTAGGTTATCAACAAAAAGCCTTGTTTAATTTAGGTTATAAACAATTACAGTAATTGATCATTACAAAGTTATGAACAAAAACTTTTTAGGGGGAATCGGAAAACCTTAGAGAACCAAGGTTTTGTTGATTCGGGGTTAAGAAACTTTTTCCAATATTACCCCAAGCAATATATTAAATGACAATTTGTCAAAACTCAATCGTTTGGTCGTCCGTCGTCGTCATGCCGCCACCGTCGGCCGCCACCGCCGCCGCCATCGCCTTCGCCACCGCCGCCCGCCGCCATTGCCGCCGCCGTGCCGCCACGCTGTCGCCGCTCGCCGTGCCGTCGGCCGCCGCGCGTCGGTGCCGCGCCGTCATTATTGGTCGTCGCCGCGCCGCCGGCTACTGCGTCGGCTCGCCACCGCCGCCGCGTTGCCGTCGTCACCGCCGCCGCTCGCCGATCCTCGTCGCCATCCGCCGCCCACGGCGGCCGCTTGTCGACGCGCCACCGCTTCGCCGCGTCACTTCGCCGATCACAGCAAAGATAAAGGATAATTTAGTAAAATGTTAAACTAAGTTATATATTAAAACCTCTAACCAAACAAGGTTTTTATCTAAGGTTATATTTTATTCCAAGGTTATGTTTTATTCTCTGGTAATCACATAACTAAGGTTATGTATGATTACTTGAACCAAACGCACCCTAGAAGTCATCGAATTCGCAGGCGGGGCGTCGCCGACCAATAGGGTCGAATTCCGATAGGGGCCAGTCGTTACAATAAAAGGCACCTTTTATTGTAACGACCGCCCCTATTGGCCGACAACCTATTGGTTGAATTGGCGACTATTATCGTCGACATTGCCCCTGTTGGCCCGTCGTTACTCACCTGGTCTTCCCACCCCTGGAAGTGGGTTTTTGCCTTCCCCAGGATTCGAACTCTAGACCTCCAGGCTAAGTACTAAAGTTTATGAATCCTAGTAACCAAGTGATCCAAATGTAAAATATCGAGAAAAAAAAAATTTAATAATAAAATAATGCTTGTTAATTAGGAAAAATACCCTATGGAATTTTCCAGATTTTTTTAGAAATTTTCCTGGACTTAAATGGAAATTTCTAAGGTAGCTTTGGAGAAAGATTTAATAGGCTTTGGGAAAGCCTGTTTGAGTTATCTGTTTATGAAGGGATTTTGAGTTGGGTTTAATGCTTATAGGTTAAACCGGATCCATTTTTCCAAACCCGTTTAACCCCATTCGTTTCACGCTGTTTTCTCCTCCGCACTGGTTGGATTTCTTCGAGCATTTCCAGCCACAACGACTTTCCCTAATCTTGCGATTCTTCTCCTTCCCCTCTCTTCCATCGCCGATTCTTTCTCCTCCTTTGCCTCTCTTCGTTGGCGTCGTCTTCCCCTTCCGCACGCTGCCCGACCTCCGTCGCAGCCCTACTGCCACTGCTGTGTCGCAGCGCCATAGTCCACTGCAAAGCGCACAGGCCACCGCGTCGGAGCCCTGCCACCGCCTTCTCCCTCGCGCGCCGGTGGTGACAGCCGCTGTCGCCATGTCGTTGCCCATGGCCGCCGCCCTCCTCACCACACTACCGTCCCGCGACCGTCCACGGCCTCTCGAGGTTCCCGGGAAAACCACCTCGCGTCTCGCCATCCCTGCGCACGTGACCGGCGACCACCAACCTTAGCTGTCGCCGTTGATCACCACCGCGGGCCCTCTACCTTAGTCGTCGATCGCCCGCATCGTCGGAACAACTGGATGATCGCCGCTGGAAATTAGGTAAGCGAGCGATTCTCTTCTGATCTTGAACAAGATCTGAGTCCGAGTTGTGGTTGATACCTCATTGAGCATGATCCATTGTTTTGGGCAGTAGTTGGTGTCGACGAATAGGGGATAGAAGAAGGTCGCTGCCAGTTCTGTGGACTTCGCTACCAATGGTCACCGAAGATAGGTGAGCACTGCTCTTTTCTTGAACTTGGACGAGATTTTAGGTTTTGCTTTGGTATTCGATTTGGGAAGAAAACATAGCTGTTGGATGATGATCCGAGGCTTGGATCATGGATCGGTTGCAGTGATTGTCGACGTTGAACTGCCTCCAGCGAACAGAGCAATTCAGGGAGGACGTGTAGCTTGCAATTGTCGCCAGAAGCTGATGATGGCAGTGTCGTGAGGTTGGTTGTTTGGTTCATCTTGGTTCACAGCAGCAATTGGATTTGATTTATCCTTGTTCACAGCCGTGATTGGCTCTGGTTTTGTTTGGTGGTGTTGATGAGCTGTGTCGGTGGTGATGAATGGATGGAGCTGGCTAGGGAGGAGCATGAACACGACTGCTTAGGGTGGTGTATAAGCTGTGGATGTGATGGTTTCTGGATAGGTTCTTTTGGATAAGTCGTGGCTGATTCCAACAGTTGAAGGTAAGCTAAAAATTGTATGTTATACATTAGATGTTTAATTCTTGAAGAATGCACAATTGTGTTGCTAGGATAATTACATCCATGTATAAATCATAATTAGATTTTGGTTGGATTTATTTACAGTTAAAAGGGTGGGCAGATCAGATTTCCATAAGTGGATTATGAAGTTGGTTGTGATTGAAGCGAAGATTATGACTTTGATGTGAGGTGAATTCGCGGACATGAAGACAGTTATGGTTTACGAATCAGGTAGGTAATTTTCTACCGGTCGGGTAGATGTAATGATTTCCAGATTTAGATATAGATATGAACATGTTAGGTGTTCATATTACCTTGATCATGCTCTGTTTATCGTATGCTTGAACTTACCGTTGATATATATGTGTGCTCGATTATTGATAACACATATTCCCTAGCATAATCTAGAAGTTACAGATGTGATATAAGTTGGTCTAACTGTTTAGTAGGGTGTAGATATTAGAGTACGGAGGAAGACCTAAGTTGTAAATTTGGCAAAAAGGTCCTCTGTGGATAAGTATGGTCCTAGATGTAGGATTTATTCGATACCTGTATGTTGCACATTTATTCACCAACCACGGGTTGTGTGAATGGTCATGTGAGTCGTGGACAGTGTGTCGCTACGGACCGATGGTCCTAGCTTGTCATGATCAGATGAGTGACTCTCTACAGGGTAGAGAGTGTACTGATCAATTGGGTGTGACTCTCTGTTGAACAGAGAGTCTAGGGTAGATGTTCTGTATGTGAGACAGTACCCACATGTCATTGCATGCATACTGACGACATCGTCTCCCCTTGGGGTTGAGAGAGAGTCGTCAGTCATCCTGCCTCCCAGGTTACTTTCAGAGGAGTAACTGGTGTGAGGGCATAGCATTTGTTGGGCCGCACTCTACCATTATTGACGATGGTTGTTGGAGTTGCGTGCAGTTGTCCTGGGTGCGTGGCACTCGACCGCTCATTAGCAGTGTCAGTCGGAGTGGCCAGCAGCAGGGACCCCCGTTGCGTAGCGAGCTCTTTACGCTCATATGCTACTTGATCATACTACCCAACTCGGTCACTCGAGAGTGGTGGCGGCTGGAGTCGGGATAGTTGTCATGTCGTGCCACCTAGGCCACACTGGGGTCGTGGTAGCGAGTAGGGGTGAGCAGGCATGACCATGCATGCTGCATTGCCGTATCATACGGTGTTTTGCATATGATTATATATATATACATACCTGCTTGTATATATATATATATATATATGGATGATGGTGATTAGTATACATACAGATACAGTCTATATGTATACTCACTTTGATGATGCATTTGTATGTACTATGCCTGTTGCATTTGTTTGTACATATTCATACATGCTATTGCATATTCCTGTATGGTAGTAGGTTGATATTTGTATACCTATCGGATATTCACAGTGATACCCTTGACTCAGGTTAGGATATTGTGTTAGTACTATACTGTTATACCCTATGATGTGATTATATGCCCAGGTTGGATCAGGATAGAGTAGCTGACTACCAGGTATGTCAGGATCGTTGATGTTTAGTTTATTTAGTATATGCATGCATATCTATTGTTATGCTGATGTATACTTGTTGTTCGAGTAGATTTAGACTGTTGAATGACATGTAATATTGATACATATATTTACATGTTTTCTCTGATTACCTGCTGAGTTTTACTCACCACCTCCGACCCTGGGTTTTTTTGTCGCTCAGTGCAATGTAGACGCCTTTTGGCGACATCTCTATTTTTTTTTGATATCTCCCGAGGAGTTTATTTTGTTTTTCTCTCTTATGGTATGGACTTGTCGTGATGTCATTGTTTTATTTATGGTTTTGACTGTGGACTTGTCAGGTGGTGTACACCTGTATATTTTTGTTATGTATGTTGTGGGTATGCGCTCTTTATTTCTGTTGCTATTATTTGTTATATATATTGTTGTTGTTGTGGGCCTACGGGCCTTGTATTAACCCGAAATGTTGTCACGTACAGGGGAGATGCCGTCCGTTTGATTTTCAGCTCGGCATGCTCTCGGGGCATGACAACTTTATTGGTATCAGAGCCCAAGGTTCTACGATGCCATACAATGTTGTTTTTGAGTCGAGTCTTGGATTCTCGGGAGTCGATTTATTCGGTTTTGGTTTTCTGAGATGAGATGGACAGCGGCCTGAGCTCCAAGCAGCACGAGGTAAGAATTCCTGATAAATTATGGTTTAGTAGATATTTATCTAAACTTGATCAGTAGGTGTATACAGTATAGTTATGACACCTGTGCAGACTTGTAGTAGGGGTCGTCCACCGAGGCGACCAACCGAAGTTACCTTTAGGGTTTATACTCTCGGTTATGTTGACTATGCTTTTAATGCTTATACTAGGGAATAACCTGTAGTATGTTGGTTATTATTCGTAACCGTGGTATGAGTTGACCACGGGAATGACTTGTTGAGTCTGTGAGTCTTGAACCTATGTCGAGAAGGTGATTTACCTTTGAGAGTCGACTGATACCGAGTCGGAAAACAGGGGCAAGTCGTCACATTTATTATGGAAATCAGAGACTACAGTCTTAGAGATTTCCACTAACTGTGCTAGTCGGATCATTACCTGTGGGTAATGAACAGACTTGTAGACTATTGTTGATGCAGATAGCAGAAGGCTAGGTTACGGTGTTTTATAGGGATTTTGATCCCTGAATTGTTCGTACTGAGTTGTATAACTTTGAGAGTACCTTTGAGTACTTAACTCACGTTATACCGAGAAAGAAGAGTTGTTTGCATATCATTATCGGGATCAAGCCGGTATTTGGTGATAAATGCAGAAAATAATCTTCGGGAAATAATATATCACTTGATCATGGATTAGTGATGTTGAAAGAGTGTATTTCCCCGTGTCACTTTTAGTGACACATTGTAAGGAATTCTTGAGCTTCAAGAAAGAAAAAGGGTGATCAGTTAGTAATAGTGTACTGTGCAAAGTCGTGAGACTTGCAGAGGTTACGACCACCTAATAGCTCAAGAAGATGAATGGATGATTTAAGCCACCCAGAGTTATTGGCTTATAGTTGGATTAGGATGCCGGGATCTTCTACCAGATTCTGCCGGAAGACGTTGGATTGAGATAGGAGTTTAAAAATGACTCCGTACAAGAGTTTAAGAGTTGGAGATCGGTAAGCAAATATTGCAGGTCAACTTAATAGAGTCAGAAGTCTCTGATTGTTGGATAAAGGAGCAAGATCGAAGTCATAGACTTTGAATTATTTTTCGATTATAGAGCCATGGATCATCAGGATGTTCGCGTGGATATCAGAAAAAAAAAAAATCAGAACAAAGACTCCTAAGGGATTGTGGGCGTGCAGTGTGGATCATAAAGACGCGTGAAGCCAGATTATCCGTTGGAGCAGTTCAGCTGTTGCTATTGTGAGCAACCAGTACCGTGGAGGAGGTGTACTTTGAAGATTCAGTTGAAGACTATCGATGGTATTCCGGGAAAATGATGCACCGTCTCGACAGCAGAGATCAGCACAGAAGATTGGGTTATCTCAACAACAACAATAGTTACCTCCAGATGTGATTTGATTAGTATAGAGGAGAGAGTATACGACGATGGTCGTATTTATTCAGTATTCTATAGTTGCAGCTCGTAGGATTAAGGGATAGATCAGAGGATCTAGGGAAAAATCCCCGAGGCATTCGCCGCAGAAATGTGACCGTTTTTTTGCGGACTGTTGAATATGATATTTTCTCTTCGGAGAAAGGCCGAGACTTGTGTGGAGCCTTTTGGATCGGATCAACAGATATTTGATCGTTCAGGATATTACTCTAGTTTTACCCTCTGGATTAATATATTGAGAGATACTTGTAGTTTACAGGTATCTTTGTCTAGAACATTCTTAGTTGGATTAGAAGGGTCCTTTACATCGACTTGTAGGTCGGTGGTATCTCTACCATCAGGTGAGAAATGGAGTAACGATTAAGAAGTCAAGGGATGCCCATAGACTCTAATAGACATACTTTTACTGTGGACATATCCTTACGGATGGTCAAATTGTTGGAAGTATGATACGATATGCTCTCGGATGTGCGTATAATCTGAGAGCATTCGAATGTAGTTTCGGATGAACTCCAAGGCTTGCTGCTGCATAGGCAAGTGGAGTAGGCGATCGAAATGATTGCAGAAATAGTTTCGGTATCGAAGATCCCATACCGAGTGATAATTTGACTGGTATAAGTGTTATTAAACACTATGAGAATTGGAAGAATATAAGTTATGATTATAGGAGATGTTGGAGAGGATATTTATCTATCCCAGTATTTCTCCTTAAGAAGATCCGGAACTCTTTGATAAAAGAGGGATAAACCTTTGAAATTATGCATCGATTATCGATGATGAATACAGTAGTTATTTTAAATGAATATCCTTCGTTGAGGATAAATGATCTATTTAGATCAGTTAAAGACACCTGTGTATACTCTAGGATTGGTTTACGACTGGAGTGTTGATATTGTAGTGACATGGTGTCATACAATTATCATAGTCGTTGTGATGATTGATATATCATCAACTTAAAGTAAGCAGGATGCAGGTGTATGGAGGATGACAATTTCATACTTAGTATGAATTCTATGAGTTGTGATTAAGTTGTTAGACTAATTAACAATTTAGTCGTCACGGGATTTGAGAATCATGTATCCTGAAAACGATAGGATCCTTTTGTAGTTGTTGGAGTTGCGTAACTTGGCCACTGTTGATTGTGGTAGTTGGAGTTGCGCACTCGACCACCGTAGATAGTGGTTTGCCTTGTATGTTTTGGTTAATTTCGTAGATGTGGATAGAATGCTTGTCATTACTATACTACGGACTTGTTTGACAAAGGTGACGATAGAAATCATTTAGTCGGAAGCTGGTGAAACCAGTTTACAGGACCTCGGTGGCGGTTAACTTTTACGCCAGTATTAGTTAATCCTTCCGAAGTGGATTAAAAGGATGTTATACGCAGATGCGTCGTTTCAGAGATCGGAGCGATTTCGATGTAGTTGAATGAAACGTATCTTTTACTTACGACAGTTAAGAAACTACGAAATGGGCTGTCATATACATGACGTGACTTTAGTAGTTATTATCTGGACTTGTAGTTGTATGGAGCAGAAGTGCTCATTGAATTTAACAAGCTATTAGGTAGCTACAATGGAGTTGCTGGAGCGCGAACAGTTGCAACAATTGCAACGAGTGAGATTCGTCGCTATAGTCGCCCATGCACTTACAGAGTGTGTGGTGAAGTGTATCTTGGATGGTTGATGGATTTCTCTTTTGAGAAAATAATTCCCATCTCTGATAAGGATGGTGGGTTTTCCGGAGTTGCCGTGTTTAAGGAAGAGTCTCTACAGAAAGCACATCATTCGGGATAGGCTATATACCTTGGTGGTACTCAGATGTACCGAGAGTGGAAACGTTTATGCTGGTGGAATGGTATAAAGAGAGTTATAGCAGATTTTGCTGCTCGATGTTTAGTATGCTAGTAAGTGAAGGCCGAACATCAGAAACTCGCTGGATTGCTCTAGAAAATTCTGATTCCGGAATGAAAGTGGGGACATATCACTATTGATTACATTATGGGATTGCCTAGAACCCGTAAATGACATGATGCGATTTGGGTGATCGTAGATCGATTAACCAAATCCATCCATTTCCTTCCTATTCGTGGGTCGTACTCGTTGGAGGATCCGACAGTGTTGTATTACCGAAAGATTATCGGATTGAGTGGGGTACTTTTAAGTACCATATCGGGTAGAGATTCGCAATTTACCTCACGATTTTGGCAGAGTCTGTACCAGACTATGGGCACAAAGTTTCAGCTTAATGCAATGTTTCATCCGTAGACAGATGAACAGTCTGAGTGTATCATTTAGACTTTGGAGGATTTATTCAGATCTTGTGTCGTGGATTATGGAGGTGTAGCTTATCGGTTGACTTTACCTCCGACACTTGCGGGTGTTCACAACGTATTGCATGTTTCTATGCTGAGGAAATACGTTCCGCATTCAGAGAATGTTCTGAAGGAGATAGCAATTCCACCTCAGTCTAATGTGACTTACGAGGAGATTCCAGGGTGGAGCCTGGGTCGCAAGGAGTGACAGTAGCGAAACAAGACCATACGACTCGTAAAGGTTGGATGATAGTATCCGACTGATGAGGAGGCTACATGGGAGCTGGAAGATACTATCCGAGCTCGATATCCTCATTTGTTCACTTGAGGCAGGTAGTAGTTCAAGAAATCTCTTGAGTTGGTTCTCGTATGTTAGTACGAAATTTGGGGACCAAATTTTTATTAGTGGGGGAGAATGTAAAATATCGAGAAAAAAAAAATTAATAATAAAATAATGCTTGTTAATTAGGAAAAATACCCTATGGAATTTTCCAGATTTTTTTAGAAATTTTCCTGGACTTAAATGGAAATTTCTAAGGTAGCTTTGGAGAAAGATTTAATAGGCTTTGGGAAAGCATGTTTGATTTATCTGTTTATGAAGGGATTTTGAGTTGGGTTTAATGCTTATAGGTTAAACCAGATCCATTTTTCCAAACCCGTTTAACCCCATTCGTTTCACGCTGTTTTCTCCTCCGCACCGGTTGGATTTCTTCGAGCATTTACAGCCGCTGCGACTTTCCCCAATCTTGCGATTCTTCTCCTTCCCCTCTCTTCCATCGCCGATTCTTTCTCCTCCTTTGCCTCTCTTCGTTGGCGTCGTCTTCCCCTTCCGCACGCTGCCCGACCTCCGTCGCAGCCTCGCCATCACATCGCCAGTCGCGGCGCTATAGTCCATCGCAAAATGCACAGCCACCGCGTGGAGCCACTCGCCACCGCCTTCTCCCTCGCTCGGCCGGTGGCGCATGTCGCGTCGCCATGTGCTGCCCATGGTCGCCGCCCTCCTCACCACACTACTGCCCCGCGACCGTCCACGACCTCTCGAGGTTCCCGGGCAAACCACCTCTCATCTCACCGTCCCTGCGCACGTGACCGGCGACCACCAACCTTAGATGTCGCCGTTGATCACCACCGCGGGCCCTCTGCCTTAGTCGTCGATCGCCCACATCGTCGGAACAACTGGACGATCGCCGCTGGAAATTAGGTAAGCGAGTGATTCTCTTCTGATCTTGAACAAGATCTGAGTCCGAGTTGTGGTTGATACCTCGCTGAGCACGATCCATTGTTTTGGGCAGTAGTTGGTGTCGACGAATAGGGGATAGAAGAAGGTCGCTGCCGGTTCTGTGGACTTCGCTACCAATGGTCACCGGAGATAGGTGAGCACTACTCTTTTCTTGAACTTGGACGAGATTTTAGGTTTTTCTTTGGTATTCGATTTGGGTAGAAAACATAGCTGTTGGATGATGATCCGAGGCTTGGATCATGGATCGGTTGCAGTGATTGTCGACGTTGATCTGCCTCCAGCGAACAGAGAAATTCAGGGAAGACGTGTAGCTTGCGATTGTCGCCG
Organism: Wurfbainia villosa; assembly: GCA_025175895.1. NCBI lineage: Eukaryota > Viridiplantae > Streptophyta > Magnoliopsida > Zingiberales > Zingiberaceae > Wurfbainia > Wurfbainia villosa. The sequence continues at coordinate 35,994,570 of CM045995.1, forward strand.
GAAGCTGATGATGGCAGTGTCGTGAGGTTGGTTGTTTGGTTCATCTTGGTTCACAGTAGCAATTGGATTTGATTTATCCTTGTTCACAGCCGTGATTGGCTCTGGTTTTGTTTGGTGGTGTTGATGAGCTGTGTCGGTGGTGATGAATGGATGGAGCTGGCTGGGGAGGAGCATGAACACGACTGCTTAGGGTGGTGTATAAGTTGTGGATGTGATGGTTTCTGGATAGGTGCTTTTGGATAAGTCGTGGCTGATTCCAACAGTTGAAGGTAAGCTTTAAATTGTATGTTATACATTAGATGTTTAATTCTTGAAGAATGCACAATTGTGTTGCTAGGATAATTACATCCGTGTATAAATCATAATTAGATTTTGGTTGGATTTATTTGCAGCTAAAAGGGTGGGCAGATCAGATTTCCATAAGTGGATTATGAAGTTGGTTGTGATTGAAGCGAAGATTATGACTTTGATGCGAGGTGAATTCGCGGACATGAAGACAGTTATGGTTTACGAATCAGGTAGGTAATTTTCTACCGGTCGGGTAGATGTAATGATTTCCAGATTTAGATATAGATATGAGCATGTTAGGTGTTCATATTACCTTGATCATGCTCTGTTTATCGTATGCTTGAACTTATCGTTGATATATATGTGTGCTCGATTATTGATAACACATATTCCCTAGCATAATCTAGAAGTTACAGATGTGATGTAAGTTGGTCTAACTGTTTAGTAGGGTGTAGATATTAGAGTACGGAGGAAGACCTAAGTTGTAAATTTGGCAAAAAGGTCCTCTATGGATAAGTATGACCCTAGATGTAGGATTTATTCCATACCTGTATGTTGCACATTTATTCACCAACCACGGGTTGTGTGAATGGTCATGTGAGTCGTGGACAGTGTGTCGCTACGGACCGATGGTCCTAGCTTGTCATGATCAGATGAGTGACTCTCTACAGAGTAGAGAGTGTACTGATCAATAGGGTGTGACTCTCTGTTGAATAGATAGTCTATGGTAGATGTTCTGTATGTGAGACAGTACCCTCATGTCATTGCATGCATACTGACGACATCGTCTCCCCTTGGGGTTGAGAGAGAGTCGTCAGTCATCCTGCCTCCCAGGTTACTTTCAGAGGAGTAACTGTTGTGAGGGCATAGCATTTGTTGGGCCGCACTCTACCATTATTGACGATGGTTGTTGGAGTTGCGTGCAGTTGTCTCGTGCGTGGCACCAACCGCCATTAGCGTTGTCACTGAGTGGCCAAAGCAGTTAGGACCCCCGCTATGTAGCGAGCTCTTTACGCTCATATGCTACTTGATCATACTACCCAACTCGGTCACTCGAGATTGGTGACGGCTGGAGTCGGGATAGTTGTCATGTCGTGTCACCTAGGCCACACTAGGGTCGTGGTAGCGAGTAGGGGTGAGCAGGCATGACCATGCATGCTGCATTGCCGTATCATACGGTGTTTTGCATATGATTATATATATATACATACCTGCTTGTATATATATATATATATATGGATTATGGTGATTAGTATACATACGTACATACACCTATATGTATACTCACTTTGATGATGCATTTGTATGTACTATGCCTGTTGCATTTGTTTGTACATATTCATACATGCTATTGCATATTCCTGTATGGTAGTAGGTTGATATATGTATACCTATCGGATATTCACAGTGATACCCTTGACTCAGGTTAGGATATTGTGTTAGTACTATACTGTTATACCCTATGATGTGATTATATGCCCAGGTTGGATCAGGATAGAGTAGCTGACTACCAGGTATGTCAGCATCGTTGATGTTCAGTTTATTTAGTATATGCATGCATATCTATTGTTATGCTGATGTATACTTGTTGTTCGAGTAGATTTAGACTGTTGAATGACATGTAATATTGATACATATATTTACATGTTTTCTCCGACACACCGAGTTTTACCTACCACCACCGACCTTGGGTTTTTCTCGTCCTTGTGTAATGTGTAGACGCCATGACGATTACTGGAGTCACTGATCGATCCATCCCATCTCCATTTTTTTCCGATGTCTCCCGAGGAGTTTATTTTGTTTTTCTCTCTTATGGTATGGACTTGTCGTGATGTCATTGTTTTATTTACGATTTTGACTGTGGACTTGTCAGGTGGTGTACACCTGTATATTTTTGTTATGTATGTTGTGGGTATGCGCTCTTTATTTCCACTGCTATTATTTGTTATATATATTGTTGTTGTTGTGGGCCTACGGGCCTTGTATTAACCCGAAATGTTGCCACGTACAGGGGAGATGTCGTCCGTTTGATTTTCGGCTCGGTATGCTCTCGGGGCGTGACACCTTAGAGTCCCTGGTGCTTCTTCTTCATCCTCTCCAACATCAAAAGCCCAAGTAATTCAATTAACTGAAGAGGTTAATCATTTGAGAGAGTTACTAGCGCAGAAGGAAATTGAATCGAGAGAGAAAGCTCAGAAAGTTTAAGACTTAAATGAAAAGATGAACGAAATTCAAAGGCAACAAATGTTTATTATGCAACATCTTCAGTTAATGTCTAGCTCAAATCAACTTCCTCCTTCTGGCTCTGCTCCTCCTCCACCTGATCCCTGTCATGGAGACAATGATGATGTATTTTTTGATGACGATGGTGATGATGGTGGTTATCTTTGACTGTATTTGTGAAAGTTTAATTGTTAGCTACTTGACTTATTACATAAATGATATTTATGTTTTTATAAGTTTGTTGTATTTAAATGTTACCTGATGATAATGGTAGTTAGTTTAAACCTTATTTGGATGTATTTGTTATATGTATAAATTTATTTGATTTCCATATTAATGTTTGTTGTATAATTTTGTTAATATTGTTGTGTGTTTGTTGTAAAACAGGAAAAAAAGAATAATTTAAAATATTTTTTTTTTCAATTTTCTCCAGATTTGCAACGAAAATACAATTTTTGTTGCAAAAATATATGTATCAGTCGACTGATATGTGAGAAACTGCGCAATTCAAATTTATTTTGGGCATCAGTCGACTGGTAAACATTATCAGTCGACTGATGTACTGTAGCAGTTTAAAGAACGCTTCGTAGCCGACTGACCAGTCGACTACTCACCTGGCAGTTGACTGATGGATATGAGCAGTCGACTGCCATACTGTAGCAATTCACAGAATGTCTAGTAGTCGATCGATCAGTCCGACTGGTCGCACAATCTGTCGACTGATAGTGAAAATTTTTGCGATGAATTTTTCTTTTTGTCGCCAAATTTGCAATGAAAAATAAATTCATCGCCAAATTTAATTTTATTTGTTAATTATGTTCATCAGATTTTGGCGACGAATATTTTTTTCGTCGCAAATTCTGCGACGAAAAAAATATTTTGTCGCTTAATTTGTGACGAATATTTTTTTTGTCGCAGAATTTGTGACGAAAAAAATATTCATCGCCAAATTTCATTGTATTTGGTGGAGTATGCATGCAAGAGTTTTGCGACGAATAAATATTTCGTTGCAAATTCGGCGACGAAAAACTTTACTCGTCGCTAATTTGGCGTCGAAAGTTTAATTCGTCATCAAATTTGACAGCGAAAATAATTATTCGTCACTGAATTCGATGACGAAAATAATTATTCGTCGCCGAATTCGGTGACGAAAAGTATTATTTGTCGCAAAAATTTACGATGAATTTTATTTTCGTTACCAAATTGGCGACGAAACATTTATTCGTCGCCAAATTTCATGACGAATTTTGCAACAAAAAAATTATTCGTTGTAATTTGGCGATGAATTTTTATTTTTCGTTGCAGAATTTAGCGGCGAATTATTTGCAATGAAAAATTTTTCGTTGCAAATTTCATTGCAAAAAAAATTGCAACGAATTTTTTTGCAAAATTCGTTGCAAATTTCATCACTAAAAACCATTATTTTTGTAGTAAATTGAATCACCTCTAAGTCGGTCCTGCTCAATACACACAAAGTGTACTAGTGTAATTCTATGGTCAAGACAAACCAATATCAAATTACACTACAACCATACCAATGGTTTGTCCAAAACCATCTCGATTGTGAGCCTTTACTTATATTCTACAAGGAACTGATAACATGATCTCCCGTGTGACACTACGCACCATGTTATCGACAATGTAATGTATCAGACAATATGCATAACCATAAATATACAAACAATGATCATGTGATTCTTATTTCAAAAATAAAGATGTTCATACAAAAGATAGACTTTTCAGTATACATCCCAACAATCTCTCACTTATACTAAAAGACTATGTTGTCCTCATACTGCCATACATCTGATTCCCATTCCCTCCACATGCCTATCAAAAGCTCTCGTTGGAAGGGCCTCAGTGAAAGGATCTACTAGGTTATCCTCTAATGCAATCTTGTCTACAACAACTTCTCCTCGCTTTATGATTTCTCGTATCATGTGGTACTTGCACTCTATGTGTTTACTTGCCTTATGGGCTCGTGGTTCCTTCGAGTTTGCAACTGCACCACTGTTATCACAATAAATTGTGATAGTTTTGGGCAAACCAGGAATCACATCCAAGTCCATCAAGAAGTTTCTGAGCCATACAACTTCTTTGACTGCCTCAGAGGCTGCCACATACTCAGCTTCCATGGTGGAGTCCGCCACGCATTTCTTCTTGACACTCCTCCATACAATGGCTTCACCTCCCAAAGTAAACACAAAACCTGAGGTAGACTTACTGTTATCCCTATATGGTTGGAAGTCAGAATCTGTGTAACCCACAGGGAGTAATTGATCTACCTGGTATACCAACATATAATCCCTAGTCCTTCTCAGGTACTTCAATATATGATTTACTGCAGTTTAATGTCTCTGTCCTGAATTACTCTGATATCTGCTAACCATGCCCACAGCAAAGCAGATATCCGACCTCGTACATAACATAGCATACATGAGGCTTCCTACTGCCGAAGCATAAGGAACCGCCTTCATCTCCTCTATCTCCTTTGATGTTCTAGGACACATCTCTTTAGATAAAGGTACTCCATGCCTAAAAGGTAGAAAACCTTTCTTGGAGTTCTGCATGCTAAAACGAACCAAAATGGTGTCTATGTATGAAGCTTGAGATAAGCACAACATCCTTTTCCTACGATCCCTTATAACCTTGATCCCAAGGATGTGCCACACTTCTCCCAAATCCTTCATATCAAACTATTTGGACAACGATACCCTTACGTCCGATAACACCTTGACATTGTTGCCAACTAACAAAATGTCATCTACGTATAATACAAGAAATTTCACTACGTTTCTGTCACATCTCTTGTATACACGAGACTCATCCGGACTTTGAATAAATCCATAAGACTGGATTACCTCATCAAAGTGGATGTTCCAAGATCTCGAAGCTTGCTTCAATCCATAAATGGACCGATTAAGCTTGCACAGAAGATGCTCTTTGCCCTTTGCAATGAATCCCTCTGGTTGCTCCATATAGATGTTTTCCTCAAGACTTCCATTAAGAAAAGTTGTCTTGACATCCATCTGCCACACCTCATAATCCATATGAGCAGAAATACATAAGAGAATCTGGATAGACTTAAGTATGGCTACCGGCGAAAAGGTCTCCTCATAATCGATACCCTCTTTCTGAGTATACCCTTTTGCAACAAGCTTTGCTTTGAAGGTCTCAACCTTCCCGTCTATTCCTCTCTTTCTTTTGTAGATCCACTTGCATCCAATGGTTTTTACACCAATGGGTGGTTCTACTAGCTCCAAGACCTGATTTGAATCCATAGATTCTATCTCAGAATTCATCGCACTTTGCCAAGATACCGCATCTTTATCTTGGATTGCCTCGTTATATGTCCAGGGATCAGGTTCATGTTCGCCAAGAACCAAATCAGAAGATTCTTCCCAAGAACATAAATCTATCAGGCTATCTAACAACCCTCCCACTACGATGAGGTATCACCTGTGTATCCTCTATGACATGCGGTGCAGTCACTTATGGTATATCCTCTTATACTGGTGGTACTGAAGTAGTGACTTTCCCTCTCAATTCCTCCAAAATAATCTTACTCATGGGCTTGTGGTTCATCACATAGTCTTCCTCTAAAAATCTGGCATTCGTGCTAATGATCACCCTCTGATCTCTAGGACTATAGAACAAACCACCTTTCGTTCCTCTAGGATATCCTACGAACATGCGCACTTCTGTATGAGATTCCAACTTACCAACATCTTCCTTCAGCACATGTGCTGGACTCCCTCAAATCCGAATATGTCTCAGACTAGGCTTTCGCTCAGTCCACAATTCTGTGTGAGTAGAAGGCACTGATTTAGATGGTACCAAGTTCAGAATATACACTGTCGTATCCAGAGCATACCCCCAGAACGAATCTGGCAACTCAGAATAACTCATCATTGATCTAACCATCTCCATAAGAGTCATATTCCTTCGCTCCGCTACACCATTTTGCTGGGGTGTGCCAAGTGGAGACAATTGGGATTGAATCCCAGCCTCTGATAAGTAATTCCTAAACTCTTCCAAGAGGTACTCACCACCACGATCAGATCATAGTGTCTTGATACTTTTACCTTGACATTTCTCCACATCAGCCTTGAATTCTTTGAACCTGTCAAAGCAGTCAGACTTGCGGCGCATCAAGTAAATGTATCTATATCTGGAATAATCGTCTATAAAAGAGACAAAATATTCAAAACCACCTCTAGCTTAGATAGACATAGGACCACACAAATCAGAATGAATCAATTCCAACACATCTTTGGCTCTATACCCCTTGGCCTTAAAAGACCTCTTGGTCATTTTACCTTCCAAGCAAGATTTGCAGGTTGGGAAATCTTCCACCACTAATGAACCCAGAGGTCCATCAGCTATCAACCTTTAAATTCTACTTAGGTTAATAAGACCTAACCTTAGATGCCAAAGATATGTTTGGTTCATTTTCAAAGGTTCTTTTCTCTTATTAGATTTAGAAGATGAGTTATTTACTTCTATTTGCATCGTGGGAGCTTTTGGTTCAAGGGTATATAAATTTCCTATCAATGCACTAGAACAGATAATCTCCGTATTCCTTTTTATAACAACTTTGTCATTAAAAGAAATTGAATATCCATCCAAAAACAATTTAGAAACTGAAATCAAATTCTTTCTAAATAAAGGTACATAAAGGCAATTTTTCAGAACCAAAGTTTTATTCCTATCAAAAGATAAATAAACATCTCCCACTGTAATAGCCGCCACCTTCGTAGCATCACCCAAGTAAACGGTAATCTCCCCCTCAGCTAGTCGTCTGGTTTCTGGAACCCCTTAAAAGTATTGCATACATGATCAGTGACTCCCGTATCTACACATCAGGTGTCGGTAGATAACACCACTAAACATGTTTCAATGACTAGACCAAAAGATATACCTTTGTTTTGATTCCGGTTGGGGCAGTCCTTCTTCCAATGTCCAGTCTTCTTGCAAGTGAAGCACTTGCCTTTCGGCTTCTTCACTCCTCCCTGAGATCCTCCCGCCACCTTTGCTCCGCCTTGTTTCTTCTTCTTCTTGCCTTTTGGCTTAGAAGTCAAAACCTTCTGAGCAACCTTGGCCAGAGCCTAAGCACTCTGATGAAAAAGACCCTCTGTCGCTTGGAGTTCTGTCAGAAGCTCCGCCAACGAATACAACCTCTTATTCATGTTATAGTTCAGGCAAAACTGCTCAAAACTCCTAGGTAGAGACTGGAGAATGATATCGACCTGGGTTTCCCCATTGATCTCAACTCCATGGACTTCCAACTCATTCAAATGAGCCATCATCTTGAGAACATGATCCCTCATGGGTGTTCCCTCGATCATGGTGGTCGTCATCAAGTTCCTCATGGCTTCCTGCCTCGCAGCCCGATTCTGGTGTCCGAAAAGTTCCTTAAGATTGAGCATCATGTCATAAGCAGTGGGCATGGCTTGATGTTGATGTTGCAATATATTTGACATAGAAACCAAAATGTAACACCGCACCATCTCATCAGCCTTAATCCACTTTTTATAACTCTCTTTCTCCTTTTCCCCAGAATCATCTGTAGGCTTAGGAGGACACTCTTCAAAGAGTACATACTTGTACTCCTCAGCAGTCAAGACAATATCAAGATTCCTTTTCCAATCAACATAATTGGGTCCAGTAAGTTTATTCTCCTTTAGTATCACAGCAAGTGAATTGAAAGTCATTTTTGAAAAACCTAAGAATCACATAGATCAAAATATTAGATTTAAAAAAATTATTGATTCCTCAAACAATAAAATTTTAAAATCAACCAACATCGAGAATATCGTATGCCACGATAGTGTGGACGATACGAATTCTACATTTGTAAGAGGAGGTTTTACCCATTAATTTTATTATCATGTCAACCTAACTTTTTGACAAATAAAATTAATAGTTGGTTCCTCTTCAGCCCTACAAATAAAAGCAGTGACTCCGATGGGGAGGATACTCTTATTTGCATCTAAGTGTTCACCATTACTCGATACCAAGGCAATTATCTCGGATTATGTGCCTTCCGATGCAGAAGTACACATGCTCCTAAATAATTTCCTATAACCATATTTGACCCTGTGATCTGCAAAACAAACTCATCCGATGGGAAGGAAGGCACTCAGAGCCGATGCGCAAGTTTGTTTGCATCACATGTCAAATCATAATAGAGGCCATGGGATTTTTAAAATGAGGAATTTTCCTAGCACACAACATGCATATCAAACAAGAAGAAATAAATATGAAAAAAAATATTTTCCAAGTATTATGACTTTTGTTTTCCAATATGCCTCTCGTCGTGTCGCCACCTCGTCCGCTCCTCCCTACACCATGTACAAGCCATTCGGAGATCCGAGCCAAGAAAAATTATTTTAATTTATATCCATCGATCCTATACTACACGAAGGAGTGTACATGAAATCTAGATCGAAAGTAAACTAAAATAAAAGAGTGGCTAAACAATGCCGTACTTAATTACAAAAATAAAATACTAGACTCGTCAATCCCGAGGACTCAAATAATATTACAATCATACACATCCAATCACATAGACACACACATATGACCATGATAGTTGGATCTTATGCCTGCAACCAAAAAGTTAGCCTACACACATCCTACTATCATCCTGCACATACAATATATGATAAGTGCATAAAAGTAACCGAATCTTAAACACACAAAACCCGAAACCGTGGCTCTGATACCAATTGTTGGGAATTGCTTCCCGTCGTGGTCGCTTGTGCATGGCGATCCCATCTTCTTCCCCGGATTAAAAAAATTAATCCAATACAATGACGGATTACCCAAGCAACCGATCCATCATCGTGCTATTCGATTAGAGTGGTCTCTTGAATAAACTTGTTGTTCAAGCAACCTAACTCTTTTCCTCGACTAGCCGCAGAATAGATGATGTACGGATCACCGGTTTTTGTATTTATCTTCGGGGTCCAAGTAAATTATCCACATGCAATTACATACATAATACAAAGAAACAAAAGGAAACCAAAACAAGAATTATACCTCTTGTTTACCTCTTGGTCTTCTATTGTATGTCCTATCCTCCTCTTGGTCGTTGTGCGGGCAACGATTCTCCAAGAGATGAAGCCTCCTAGATCATGTATCTTCCTTTCCTTGTTCGCTCAGAACAAAGGAAGATAATAAGCTCCCTTCTTCTCCTATCTAGTTCTGGACACAATCCCTTTAGAGAAAGATCAAACCTCTTTCTCCTCTTTGTTTCTGTCGTCGACCACCAAGGAGAGGGAGATGGAATATGAATGCCGGCCAATATTAGGAGCTCTTGTTGCCACCGGCCAAAACTTGAGGAAGAAAGGAGATGGGCGCCGGCCAAGAAGAGAAAGAAGATGAAGATGGGCGCCAGCTAACCAAAAGAAGAAGAGCAAAACCTTGCCCTAGTTGTCGCCCAAAGCCTCTCCAAACCCTAGCTGCCCAAGCCAAAGAGAAAAACCCTAATCCTTTCTGTTACTCTCACCGCCCAAGCCCTAGCCCTCCTTTTATAGAGCTAGGCTTAAGCCTCCTTTCAATCTCCACCGTCGGATCTAGGGATTCAATTTCCACCGTCAGATCTAGGATTTCATTTTCCACCGTCGGATCTAGGCTTTCATGAGGTTTTTAATAGGCTACAATAGGGACCATGAGGAGGAGTTGGATCTTGGCCACCCAATGGATCTAGCCCACATAAAGTCCGATCCATTAATGATAATCCATTCCACTAGAGGTTTATCATTGATTTACCTCACCAACCCCCAAAAATAAATATGGGCTCCATATATTAATTGTACAAATATCTCTCTGTGTTTAAGATCTCTAATGTCTATCAATTAATTAATTTACTAATAATTAATTAATCAACATCTAACTCTATGAGTAGTACCACTCAACCTTATCATCATGCCGGACCAAGTCCACTTGCAGGGTTTACATGATGATCCTTATGAGCTCCTCAAGGGGACATGATCATCCTAATATTTAGGACATGGTTTCCTCCTATAATCAACAACATACCATGTAAATAATATCATTTCCCAACTTACTAAGCCAATCGATTTAATCTATAAATCTCGCCCATTGGTAAATCAAAGAAATAAATACTAAGTACATGTGCCCGTTATTATATCGGGATTAAGAGCATGTACACTATAATATCCAAGGTCCGATTCAATTATGTAGTCAGCAATAAATTGAATCACCTCTAAGTAGGTCCTGCTCAATACACACAAAGTGTACTAGTATAATTCTATGGTCAAGACAAACCAATACCAAATTACACTACAACCATACCAATGGTTTGTCTAAAACCATCTCGGTTGTGAGCCTCTACTTATACTCTACAAGGAACTGATAACATGATCTTCCATGTGACACTACACACCATATTATCTACAATGTAATGTATCAGACAATATGCATAACAATAAATATGCAAACAATGATCATGTGATTCTTATTTCAAAAATAAAGATGTTCATATAAAAGATAGACTTTTTAGTATACATCATAATAGTTACATTAGGTGTAATTGGTACAAGTTACCTACCTAGCTTATACGAGTCTTGGGCGATTAGCCAAAGCTAACTCAAGATGAGGTATAATATGGATCTTGTCCCACTTTGTGACCAGTGGGAGAATTATTTAGTTAAAAGTTCTAATTAAATGATTGAAATATGATACAATTCTGTATTTCTATATTGTAGATCACCATGTCCTCAAATATGTCAAACACACTCTCTCTGCGATCTGTCCTTGATAAGGACAAGCTCACTGGAGCTAACTTCCTAGACTGGTATAGAAACTTGAGGATAGTCGTCAAGCAAGAATGCAAACTGTACGTCCTAGAGTAGTCCATTCCTGAACCACCCGCCCCTACGACCACTCGTGCTGACAAGGATGCTTATAAGAAGCATCAATATGATGCATTGTATGTGTCATGTCTTATGCTTGCCACCATGACCTCTGAGCTATTGGTGCAACAATGCCCCAAGCATTTATATGTTTTGATGTTTGGATAATCATCTAAGTTAGGCAACAAATTGTGATCTAATTGTGAATTTGTTCAAGTGATAGGGAAATCCAAGTATGAAGACTTGGTAGAGGCAAAGTCCAAGTATGATCTTGGCAAGAGAAGTCCAAGGTAAAGGTTTGGCGGCATAAGACCAAGCATGTTGTCTTGGCGGCATTAAGTCCAAAATGAACTTTGGCAAAGGAAGTCCAAAAGCAAGTATTGGCAGCGTAAGTCCAATCATGTAGACTTGGCGGCGTAAAGTCCAAGAATGCTTTGGCAAAGGAGAACCCAAGACATGACAAAACCGAAGGAAGCTCTTGGAAGCAAAGCGCAAAGGATGAACAAGTCGCGGACTCGGAGGGATCCTGGAGGCGCAAGGCTTAAGGAAGAGCTAGAAGGTTGAGTCTAGGTCTAGGGGGTGAAATCAAGTATGAAATATTCATACTTGATGAGTATCAGTCGACTGATACGATGTATCAGTCGACTGGTCAGGTGATCGACTGAGTCAGGGTGAAACCCTGACGATCAGTCGACTGCCTTGGTGATGACAGTCGACTGATGTTGCTATCAGTCGACTGCCAACAGTGGCAGTCGACTGATCAAAGGAAAACTGGCCACAGAATGCAGTCCCACTCGACTGCGGCTTTGATCACTCGACTGATCACTCCATCAGTCGACTGATGGAGGGATCAGTCGACTGATGAAAGTGTCGTTGGATGAAACGACTCTGAATCCCATGAATTCGGCTATTCAGAAGCCGTTAACGTTAACCATGCCATGATCGATGTTGTACATCACGATCGTGATAGTGTCAAGCGGAAAAATCAGCCTTCTCTCTATAAAAAGAGGGCTGATGGAGGTTTTTGGGGTTAATGCTTATTCTCTGATTCTTCTCCAAAACCTCCACGAGTTTTCTAGCTTTCTAAGTAATACTAAATCCTCTCCTCTTCTCTCTAAGCCTTAATCTTCATTCTTTGTAAAGAAGAGGAGTTGTGTTGTAAGAGAAAGCTTCTTAGTGGATTTGCTTGGGTTGATCCACCTTAAGGATCGCCGTGGAGTAGGAGCGCTATCTCCGAACCACGTAAAGGCTTTGTTTACATTATTTTTGTTTTTACATATATTATTTTTGTTTGCTTCCGCTAATCACTTTTGTAGAAACAAAAAACGCTATTCACCCCCCCCCCCTCTAGCTTCCAAATGATCTCCAACAAGTGGTATCAGAGCCCGGATCGCATAGGAAGATCTAGCAATCAACCGGAGCAAAGATGGCATTTCAAGAGGGGTATAGCACGGCGAGGCCTCCGTTCTTCGACGGCAACGACTTCGGATATTGGAAAGGTAGGATAGAGTATTACTTAATGAATGATATTGAGAATTGGTTTAGTGTTGTAGATGGTTTCGAGAAGCCGGTTGATGAATTCGGAGCACCACTACCAACAAAAGATTGGACAAGAGAGATGGCCAAGAAAGCACAAGAAAATGCAAAAGCAACGACCACACTTCAATGTGGTCTATCCAAGGAGCAACTCTCTAAAGTCGGGCCCTTCGACTCCGCAAAAGAACTTTGGGAGAAGCTCATCGAACTCAACGAAGGATCCAAAGAAACAAGAAGGGCCAAGAGAGATCTTTTGATTGGCCAACTCCAAAGCTTCACCATGAAGACAAACGAGACCGTGAGCCAAATGCACGGGCGGTTCAAGGAAGTAGTCAACGGACTACATGTTATAGGTGAGAAGGTCGACAACTGAGACCTTGTAAGGTATGTGTTACAAGCTTTCCCTGGAACCACCTTATGGGCTTCAATGGTAGATGCCCATAAGGTCTCTAGGGATCTTTCATTAGTCAAGTTAGATGAACTTTTTTGTGAATTTCAATTACATGAACAAGCTAACACTTTATCCAAAGAGAAGGGTATAGCTCTTTTTGTAGGAAAGAAGGAGAAGAAGAAGAAGGAGAAGAAGGAAGTGTCCTCCTCATCCGAATCCGAGGAAGACTCATCAAGTAGTGAAGATGAGTTATCGGCAAGCGAGGTGGCACATTACGTCAAGAAGTTTGGTGGGAAGTCAAGGAGACTTATCAAGAAAGACGTGAAGAGGATGTTCCAATCCTCGAGAGGTAAATCTTCAAGTAATTCAAATTCTATCTCTAACGTGACTTGTTTTGGTTGCAACAAGAAAGGGCATATAAAGCAAAATTGCCCTGAACTAAAGAAGAAGGAGGAGAAGGAAAAGAAAAAGAAGGAAAAGAAGGAGAAGAAGAAGAAGGAGGCAATGGTGGCACAAACATTGGACACTCTAAGTATGGAGGAGTCTTCCGACGATGAGGAAGTATGTCATGCCACCCGGAACTTAGTCCTTATGGCATTAGAGGAAGAAGCTGGGAGCTCAAGCGAGGAGTCCTCTTCCTCTTCAAGTGATGAATCATCATCAAGTGATGATGATGAGGTAAACAACTCACCTAAAGTAGATTTACTTTATAAGACTATTGCATGTTTACAAAATGCTTTAAATAGATCAAAAATTAGGGTTAAGGATCTAAAATTAGAAATCAAATCACTTAAGAGTGTAGATTCATCATGTTGCAAACCATCTAGTGATATTGATGAATGTACTCTTAGGGATGAAAATGATGAGTTAAGAAAAGAAATAGGTGAATTAAGAGTATGCCTAGAAAAATTCACTAATGGTTCTAAATATCTAGATATGATTATTAAGGATCAAAGGGCAATTTACAATAAGGCCGGATTAGGATATAGACCTAAGGAGAAAGAGGTAGCATTTGCATCCCTTGTTAGTAGAAAATCAATGATTAAAAGCAAGGGGAGAAAGGCATGGGTACCTAAGAAATTTATAATTGATTCTAGTGGTCCTAAGATTTGGGTACCTAAGGATTGTATTTTTTATGTGATATAGGTAGAAGAACCAAGCTTGTGGATAGTTGATAGTGGGTGCTCAAAGCATATGACCGGGGATGAGAGAAAATTCTCCACTATCAACCACACTAGCAAAGGAAAAGTGTCTTTTGGTAATAGCGGCAAACTTAAAATTCTAGGAAAGGGCACCATTGAGGTATCTCCCAATCTTGCCATTCATAAAGTGCTATTAGTCAAAAATATGAAATTTAATTTACTTAATGTAAGCCAATTATGTGATGCAAACTTTGATGTTAAATTTGATTCCTCAAAACTATAAATGATTGCATGTTAGTAGGATTTAGGAAATCAAATATATATTATGTTGATTTATCCTATGCTACTAATCCTTCCACTAAGTGTCTTATTGCAAAAGAGGAAGAAAGTTGGCTTTGGCATAGGAGGCTAGGACACATAAACATGAAGAATATAGCCAAAATAGCGAAATTGAAGCTAGTCAAAGGATTGCCTAAAGTCAAATTCCTCAAGGACAAGATGTGTGATGCATGCCAAGAAGGGAAATAATCAAAAACATCACACAAAGGTAAAAATTTACTTAGTACCGCTTTACCGTTAGAATTATTACATATGGATTTATTTGATTGCCATAGTACCCCCTCTATAATTGGTAGTAAATATTGCTTGGTAATAGTAGATGATTTTTCTAGGTTTACTTGGGTATTTTTCTTGAAAAATAAAGATGAAACCTTAGGAATAATCATAGGATTTAGCAAAAGAGTAGAAAATGAAAGAAAACTCAAAATCAACCGGATCCGTAGTGATCATGGTGGAGAGTTTGAGAATTCTAACTTTTCAACTTTTTGCTTCGAACAAGGGTACAACATGAATTTTCTTGTCCTAGAACACCTCAACAAAATGGGGTTGTGGAAAGGAAAAATCGTGCCCTACAAGAAGCGGCTAGGACAATGCTTAATGCATACTCCTTACCTAGCTACTTGTGGGCGGAAGCGGTTAATACCGCTTGCTATATCCAAAATAGGGTATTGATTCATAGGTTTTTAGGAAAAACTCCATTTGAATTGTGGAATGGTACAATTCCAACAATTCATTATTTTAAGGTCTTTGGATGTAAGTTTTATATCTTAAATACCAAAGACAACCTAGGTTAGTTTGAGTCCAAAGTGGATGAGGGAATCCTAGTTGGATACTCATCCACTAGTGTAGGGTATAGAGTGTACAATAAAAGGACTCAAAAGATTGAAGAATCTTCAAATGTCCAATTTGATGAAGCTTCCAATACTTACCCTAGGAAATCCCCTATTGATGATGATATTAATAATGAAAATCAAGAAATTACCCAACAATTGCAAGATTTAACCTTAGGGGGTAATGATCAAGGGGGAGGATTGAATCAAGGGGGAGCAAGGGATGATTCCGATGATGAGCATAGGTTTGAGGTTGATCATGATCAAAACCAAATTAGTACACCTCCTAGAACCATAAGAGTTCACCAAAGTCACCCTTTAGATCAAATTGTCGGTGAATTATCTCAAGGAGTTAGGACTAGGTCATTCCATAGGGATCCAACTAGTCATATAGCTCTAATTTCTCAAATTGATCCCAAAACAATTAAAGATGCATTACTTGATCCGGATTGGATCTTAGCAATGCAAGATGAATTGGCTCAATTTGAAAGGAGTCAAGTGTGGGAGTTAGTTCCTAGACCAAGTGAAAACACCATTGTTACTACGAGATGGGTTTTTAGGAACAAACTAGATGACCAAGGAAATATCACTAGAAATAAAGCAAGATTAGTTGCAAGGGGGTTTAATCAAGTTGAAGGACTTGATTATGATGAAACATATGCCCCGGTTGCTAGGTTAGAGTCCATTAAGATACTTTTAGCATATGCCTCCTATATGGGTTTCAAACTCCATCAAATGGATGTCAAATCGGCATTCCTAAATGGGTTTATTAAGGAAGAGGTGTATGTAGAACAACCTCCCGGGTTTAAAAATATGGACTACCCAAACCATGTATACAAGCTTAGGAAAGCTTTATATGGGTTGAAACAAGCTCCCCGGGCTTGGTATGAAAGATTGTCATCTTTCCTAATCTCTAAGGATTTTAAAAGGGGTAGTATAGATCAAACTCTCTTTATAAAGTCAACATCTAAGGACATCTTTGTAGCCCAAGTGTATGTTGATGACATTATCTTTGGGTCAACAAATGATGAACTCCTTCAAGACTTTATTCAAAATATAGAAAAAGAGTTTGAAATGAGTCTAATTGGGGAATTAAATTTCTTTCTAGGATTGCAAGTCAAACAAACTAGTGAAGGTATTTATATTTATCAAACCAAATATGCTAAGGAAATGATTAAGAAATTTGGTTTGGAAAATGCTAAAGTGGTTTCAACTCCAATGGCAACCAATACTAAAATAGATAGTGATAGTGAAGGAAAACAAATAGATCTTACACTTTATAGGAGCATGATTGGTAGTCTTTTGTACTTAACCGCTAGTAGACCCGACATATTATTTGCGGTTGGTATGTGTGCTAGGTATCAATCATGTGCTAAAAAATCTCATTTAGTTACCGTTAAGAAAATTTTAAGATATGTTAAAGGCACACTAAATGTAGGTCTATGGTAGCCTAGGACGAGGTCTTTTGATTTAATTGGGTACACCGATTCCGATTATGCCGGTTGCAAATTGGATCGGAAGAGTACTAGTGGTGGATGCCAATTCCTTGGGTCCTCCCTAGTGAGTTGGAGTAGTAGGAAGCAACCTTGTGTTGCTTTATCCACCACCGAGGCCGAATATGTGGCTATGGGTTGTTGTGTAGCTCAACTATTATGGATGAAACATACCTTAGAAGATTATGAGCTATCTTACTCCAACATGAAAGTATTTTGTGATAATATGAGCACCATCAACTTGACTAAAATACCGGTGCATCACTCTATGACCAAGCACATTGAAGTGAAACATCAATTCATTAGAGATCATGTGGCAAAGGGGGACATTGAGCTTAATTACATTGAATCCAAGTCCAACCTAGCCGACATATTTACCAAGGCTCTTCCCGAGGTAGAATTTTCATCACTTAGGAGAGAACTTGGAATGTGCTTGGTTGAGTAAAGGTATAGGTTTTGTATGATCCCATAGAAATACTAGGATTTATACCTTTGAGCATCTCACAAAATACCTAAGAAACCATGATTTTTGTATTGAGCAACTTAGACAACATGTGAGATGTTAGGAAGATACACTTGGTTCATCATGCTTGTTATGATGCATTACTATGGACCAAAGTGTCATCTAGAGACATTAATCCTTCATTGGACCAATCATTGGAAAGGCTTATACACAATTGATGTGCATATAGCTCCAAGAACATGATTGGAAATGTCAAATAAAATATATTTTAAACTATGTTTATCATACTTTGAAAAATAGTTTTCAAGTGAAACACAAAAGTGACACAAAATTTGCAAAAACATTAGAACTTTTGTTAGTTTCCAAGTTTGTACCAATCTCGAAATCTGGAAAACATATATTTTTCAAAATATTCTTCCTTGATAAAGTATGATTTCAGAAATGTGTACGCAAAATTTCGTGATTTTTCGAGATTTCTGGAATTTCTGAATTTGACCAAAAGGTCAATTTCAGACATAGATGATCGATGACCGTCGTTCGTAAACCAATGATCGATACACTGTGTTTTCGGAAAAATAGCCCTATTTTCTGATATTTAATGTATCTATGATGTCCTAAAACTCTAGCATGATAATATTGGGTATAAACAACTTGTGTAACTGTTTAATGCAGTGTGTTAGGGGGAGTTTCACATATTTTATCTTTTTCATCCTAAATTTACATTGTTGGTGCAAAGTTAGGATTTAAATCTTCAAATTGTTTGATAGACTTTTTCTCCACATGTTTTGGTACTCATCATGAACTATATCTTGGATTAAGGGGGAGCTAATTTTCAATTCTATACCTTAGTTCAAGATTTCAATGTTTTCAATTCTTCTATGGCATATATGATTTCTTCTCTTTTTGATGTATGTCAAAGGGGGAGAAGAAATGTTTAAGTTAGGATTGGATATATGATCATATAACTATGTGTATTTTTAAAAGACCTAACTTAAATGATTGCCAAACATCAAAAAGAGGGAGATTGTTGGTGCAACAATGCCCCAAGCATTTATATGTTTTGATGTTTG
The DNA here is from genome assembly GCA_025175895.1 of Wurfbainia villosa. NCBI lineage: Eukaryota > Viridiplantae > Streptophyta > Magnoliopsida > Zingiberales > Zingiberaceae > Wurfbainia > Wurfbainia villosa. The sequence goes on from CM045995.1 coordinate 36,013,227, forward strand.
GATAATCATCTAAGTTAGGCAACAAATTGTGATCTAATTGTGAATGTGTTCAAGTGACAAGGAAATCCAAGTATGAAGACTTGGTAGAGGCAAAGTCCAAGTATGATCTTGGCAAGAGAAGTCCAAGGTAAAGGTTTGGCGGCATAAGACCAAGCATGTTGTCTTGGCGGCATTAAGTCCAAAACGAACTTTGGCAAAGGAAGTCCAAAAGCAAGTCTTGGCAGCGTAAGTCCAAGCATGTAGACTTGGTGGCGTAAAGTCCAAGCACGCTTTGGCAAAGGAGAACCCAAGACATGACAAAACCGAAGGAAGCTCTTGGAAGCAAAGCGCAAAGGATGAACAAGTCGCAGACTCGGAGGGATCCTGGAGGCGCAAGGCTTAAGGAAGAGCTAGAAGGTTGAGTCTAGGTCTAGTGGGTGAAATCAAGTATGAAATATTCATACTTGATGAGTATCAGTCGACTGATATGATGTATCAGTCGATTGGTCAGGTGATCAACGGTCGGTGAAACCACGATCGATCAGCTGCCTTAGTGTGATGATCGGTGATGTTGCTATCGATCGGCCCAGCGATGGCGATCGGTGATCAAAGGAAAACTGGCCATAGAATGCAGTCCCACTCGACTGCAGCTTTGATCACTCGACTGATCACTCCATCAGTCGACTGATGGAGGGATCAATCGACTGATGAAAGTGTCGTAGAATGAAACGACTATGAATCCCGTGAATTCGACTATTCAGAAGCCGTTAACCACGCCAGCAGTCGACTGATGCTGTACATCAGTCGACTGATAGTGCTCCAACGGGAAAATCAGCCTTCTCTCTATAAAAAGAGGGTTGATGGAGGTTTTTGGGGTTAATGCTTATTCTCTGATTCTTCTCCAAAACCTCCACGAGTTTTCTAACTTTCTAAGTAATACTAAATCCTCTCCTCTTCTCTCTAAGCCTTAATCTTCATTCTTTGTAAAGAAGAGGAGTTGTGTTGTAAGAGAAAGCTTCTTAGTGGATTTGCTTGGGTTGATCCACCTTAAGGATCGCCGTGGAGTAGGAGCGCTATCTCCGAACCACGTAAAGGCTTTGTTTGCATTGTTTTTGTTTTTACATATATTATTTGTGTTTGCTTCCGCTAATCACTTTTGTAGAAATGAAAAATGCTATTCACCCCCCCCCTCTAGCTTCCAAACGATCTCCAACATGAGCTTCAAAAGCAACATGAGAACATGTATGCCTATGGTATGGTTGAGCATCTGAAACAACTATATCAAAGACAAGCAAGGCACGAGAGATACAAAGTATCAAAGGCCTTGTTTCAATGCAAAATGCAAGAAGAAACTCCCGTAGGCACTCATGTACTCAAGATGATTGAATACGTTGAGAACCTACAAAGATTGGGATTTCCATTGGGTCAAAAGTTGGCCACTGACCTTGTTCTACAGTCACTGCCAGAAGGCTATAGTCAATTTGTCATGAACTACAACATGAATGAAATTGACAAGCCTTTACCTGAGTTGTTGAGCATGTTGCAAACTGTTGAACTCAACCTTAAGAAGGTAAAGCCTGGTACCATTTTGATGGTGAACAAAGGCAAATGCAAAGGCAAGCAGAAGCCTAAAGGTAAGGGTAAGACCCAAGCCAAAGGAAAAGGCAAAGGCAAGGCAAATGCATTGAAACCCAAAGGCGGAGTGGCTAAGGAGGGAACCTACTTCCATTGTAATGAGACTGGACATTGGAAGAGGAACTGCAAGCTATACCTAGAAGAAGTAAAAAAGAAGAGAAGTGAGACTTCTGCCGCAGGTATACATGTTATAGAAATCAATTTATCTATCTGGTCTTCTTGGGTATTAGATACCGGTTGTTCTTCTCACATTTGTACCAAAGTGCAGGGCCTTTGAAAGGCTAGATCATTGACGAAGGGTGAAGTGGACCTATGGGTAGGCAATGGAGCAAAGGTTGCCGCCATCGTTGTAGGGACATATTCCTTATCCATGCTCACTGGGCTTATCTTAGAACTAGAAGACTGTTGTTATGTGTCTGCCTTGACTAAAAACATTATCTCAGTTTCTTGTTTAGACAAGAAAGGTTTCTCATTTGTAATAAAGGACAAGTGTTGTTCCGTTTATTTACATGATATGTTTTTTTTTGTAGTGCACACCTTGTGAATGGTCTCTATCTTTTAGATCTTGAAACCCAAGTCCATAACATAAATACCAAATGGTTCAAATCTAATGATATGAACCAAAATTCTCTGGCATTGTCACCTGGGTCACATAAATAAGAGTCGCATATCCCAGCTCCATAAGGATGGATTACTGGACTCATTTGATTTTGAATCATATGAGAAATGTGAATCCTGTCTTCTAGACAAGATGACCAAGACTCCATTTAGTGGACATGGTGAACGAGCTACTGATTTGTTAGAACTCATATATACTGATGTATGTGGGCCTTTTAATGTAGTAGCTAGAGGAGGCTATCAGTACTTCATTACTTTTACTGATGATTTCAGTAGATATGGATATGTGTATCTTATGAGACACAAATTTGAATCCTTTGAAAAGTTCAAAGAATTCAAGAATGAAGTACAAAACCAACTTGGTAAGAGTATAAAAGTACTTCGATCAGATCAAGGTGGGGAATACCTTAGCCAAGATTTTCGTTACTATCTCGTTGAGTTTGGGATTAGATCTCAACTCACTCCACCTAGAACACCACAGTGGAATGGTGTATCAGAAAGGAAAAATTATACATTATTAGATATGGTATGATCTATGATGAGTCACACAAATCTTCCTTCTTTCTTCTGGGGATATGCTTTAGAGACGGCTACTTTCACACGTAACTGCGTTCCATCTAAGGCAGTCATAAAGACACCATATGTGATATGGACTGGGAAGAGTCCCAAGATGTCTTTTATGAAGATTTGGGGTTGTGAGGCTTATGTTTGACATCAAGTCTCTGATAAACTAGGCCCCAAATCAGACAAGTGCTACTTTATAGGATATCCTAAGGAAACGAAAGGATATTACTTCTATAATCCCACACAAGGCAAAGTGTTTGTCACTAGAAATGGAGTATTTCTAGAAAGAGAGTTCATTTCTAGAAGAACTAGTGGGAGTAAAATACATCTTGAAGAAATTCAAGATCAAGATAGCACTGAGATGGAAATTGAACAGGCACCATATAGTGTTGTGGATGATGAGATTGTTGCACAAGAAGTTGTGAAGCAAGAACCTGTTCAAGTAGACCAACCTCTTCATAGGTCTGATAGGATACATCGTCAGTCTGAGAGATATTCATTTCTCTTGTTTGACATGATGCATTATGCTTGTTGAGTTGAACAAGCCTACATCCTATCAAGAAGCTGTGATGAGCCCAGATTCTGAGAAATGGCTAGAGGCCATGAGATCTGAAATGGAATCTATATACACTAACCAAGAATGAACTTTGGTTGATCCACCTGAAGGGGTCAAACCCATTGGGTGTAAGTGGGTCTTTAAGAGAAAGACTGACATGGATGGTTTTCTACATACATAAAGGGCGATTGGTAGCTAAAGGTTTCAAACAGATTCATGGTATTGACTATGATGAAACTTTTTCACCAGTTGCGATGCTTAAGTCCATTCAGATCATGCTTGCTATTGCAACTTACCACGATTATGAGATCTGACAAATGGATGTCAAAATTGCATTTCTGAATGGAAACCTCCTCGAGGACATATCCATGACAAAACCTGAGGGTTTTGTAGATCAAAGCATGCTGGCAAAGTATGCAAGTTGCAAAGGTCCATTTATGGTTTAAATCAAACATCTAGAAGTTGGAATCTTTGATTCGATGATGCGATCAAACAGTTTGGTTTCATTAAGAATGAAGATGAACCTTGTGTCTACAAGAGGGTCAGTGGGAGCATAGTTATCTTTCTTATCTTGTATGTTGATGATATACTTCTCATTGGAAACGACGTCCCTATGCTACAGTCTGTGAAGACTTGGCTTGGGAATTGTTTCTTAATGAAGGACTTAGGTAAAGCAACCTACATTTTAGGCATTAAGATCTATAGAGATAGATCTAAGAGATTGCTTGACTTAAGACAAAGTGCATACATTGAAAAGATGCTTAAACGTTTTGCCATGCAGAATTCCAACAAGGGATTTCTGCCAATGTCATATGGTGTGAGCCTTTCGAAGGCTCAATCCCCTTCTTCTAAGGAAGAAAGGGAACACATGGATTAAATCCCTTATGCATCTGCTATAGGGTCTATTATGTACGCCATGCTATGTGTTGGACTATCCGAGCCGCAAAAACCGTATTTTGCGTTGCGGAAACCTCGGAAGTCGGCCACGGATCCGTGCGAAGGTAAACAAAAATACATGTACATGTTTAAAACCTTAGATCTACTCTAGATCTACATGTTAAGAGTTTTACCCTTGATGCGATGCCCTTCACTTATCCCACTCATTCAAACGACTTGCCGAAACTCGAGAGTGTCAAGTGTACGCTCCTCTATCGGTATCCACACTAGCAATAGGTGAAGAAAAGACAACTTAGAGTGTGCTAGCACTCCTTAAAGTCCACGGAAAAGGAGGGGGAGAGAGCTTGAGGGAAGAGAGGAGGAAGAAGATGATGTTACACAACTTAACTTCACACACTTATCACCCATCAAGAGTGGCCGACCACTATAAAGGGGTAACATGCATGCATGTAATTCCAAGAGCCAATGGCTCTTGGTCTCCCTCATGAGGTGGCACCCCATGATGTGTCCATGATGATGTGGAACATCATCATTGGCCGGCCCCATGCCAAGTCACCATGACATGGCAATTGGTAAAGTCAAAATTAACCATTCATCTTCCCTATCAAGTCAAGTCAAACTTGACCTCTTATCTCCCATGGTTGATCAAATCCAACCATTTGATTCAAGTCAATTTGATTTAATGAATCTCAATTCATTAGTTTAAATTGACTCAATGAATCAAATCTAAATTAGACTCATTCAACACTTGAATCAACTTGAGTCCAACTCAATTAGTCTAATTTGGATTACTCTTAATCCAATTTGGTTCATCCCATGAACCTAATCCTCATGGTTCATCATATGAACCTATTCTCCATCTAATTGCCCTTTGTGTGTGACCCTATAGGTTCTTGTAACATTGGCAATGCTCCTAAACCGATTTAGGAACATAAGCAATGAGCGATATCTAGCAACACATCATTGTTACCCAAGTTACAAGAATGTTGAGATCCAACATCACCTTTGTGACTACTAATTGTGACTCTCATAATATGTGACAATGTCCCTCTCTCCTTGACATCTAGATTGACCAACTGAGGCATAGACCGTGTCATCCTCGGTACAATCTATATCTTGAACTCCAAGTAGACTCACTCTAATCAAATAAGCTCAATATCTCATATTGACTCATTTGGGCATGGCCATGCACTTAGTGGTCTCACTCTACCAAGAATAACGATGTCACTCCCGTCATATAGGAGGGATATATCTCATCTACATCACTCACATTCCTCCGCATAATTTGTTACATACCCAGTAATCGCCTTTATAGTCCACCCATTTACCGGTGACGTTTGACGAAGCCAAAGTATGCAACTCCTTATGTAGGGAACCATGGTGACTTCAGGTCCAAGGACTAATAGTCATACTAATAGTCACATGAGAAAGTATATGACGCTTATATAACGATCCATGATACTTTCTCATGGCAGGTCATTCAATATACATTCTCCAATGCATACCCATGTGTCAACTTGATATCTCATATCCAGGACTTGTGAGATCAAGTCATCGAGTTGACCTACATGCTAGTCTCTTCGCATTAACATTGTCCCTAAATGTTAATACTTGACTAGAAATGATTAAGAGTAGTGTTCTCTATATCATCTCATTATCGATTCAACCAATCGATTGATATAGATAAGAACCTTCTACTCAAGGACATTATTATACTTAGTTATTTGACACCAATACAAGTAAGTATAATAACCATAAAGAAATACCTTTATAAATAGGAATATGATATAACAAAGTCCATACAATAATCATCACATGATTGACTCTAGGGCTTTCACTAACACTATGCACACATCCTGATGTTTCGTATGCTTTAAGCATGACGAGCAGATACCAGTCGGATCCAGGTGATAGTCACTGGACAACCGTCAAGAATATTCTTAAGTATTTAAGAAGAACTAAAGAATATTTCTTGATATTTTGAGGCAATGAGGAGCTCGCTGTAAAGGGTTACAGTGATGCTAGCTTTCAAACGGACAAGGACGATTACAGATCGCAGTCAGGGTATGTCTTTTGTTTAAATGGTGGTGTTGTGAGCTGGAAGAGTTCAAAGAAAGACATAGTCTCGGATTCTACTACAGAGGCTGAGTATATTGCTGCTTCAGATGCGGCAAAGGAGGCTATTTGGATCATGAAGTTTGTTTCTGAGCCCTATAGAGCTTTATTATGACAACAACGGAGGTATAGCACAGGCTAAGGAACCTCATTCTCACCAGCGTTCCAAACATATACTATGATGGTATCACCTCATTCGAGAGATCATCGATAGAGGAGATGTACGGATATGCAAAGTAGATACTGATGCTAACATTGCAGATCCATTGACCAAGGCTTTAGCACAGAGGAAGCATGATGGTCATACTAGGTCACTAGGTCTTAGAGATTAAGTGATTCATATTAGTGCTAGTGAGAGATTATTAGTGTCAGCCCTTAGTGTCAATCACGAGATGATTGATTAAGGATCATATGTATCATATTTCATTAATAACAGGCAAAGATTGATATAATGCCCTTGAATAGTAGGTTCTTATCTACAGTATATTAATTGGTAGAATTGATTATGAGAAGCTGTAGAAAACAATATTCTTAAATATTCCTAGTCAAGTATTGTATTAATATATTGATACATTGAGACTAGCCTGTAGGTCAATGGATGACTTGATCTCACAAGTCATGGATATATGATATCACATTGACACATGGGTATTTGGAGAATATATATACTGAATTGATCCGCCATGAGAAAGTGTCATGGATTGTTATATGAGTGTTATACACTTTCTCATGTGACTATTGGTATAAATAGTCCTTAGACCTGAATGTTAGTGCAGAGGCATCAGATAATCGAACCTGTGTTTTGATTATGGAAAAGACACAAAGTTAAATTTACATCGTTATCTCACGAGCTAAATCGAGTGTGCAAAAAAGTACTAAAGCTAGAGCTGAAGGCTAGCGACACCCGGAGGAAGCTGCGGTGGTCGGGCGACACTCGAGTGACTTCGGAGGGAGCCGAAGGAATTGAGTGGAAGGTTGGAAGCAAGAGCTACAAAGTAAGTATTGAGGTAAGCTCGTGTGAGTGAGAGATGGTAAGGTTGTGTCCTCTTTACGGGAACGACCATAGGCGATGATCCGACTAAGACTTCCTGTGGAAGGTCTAGGTTGAGATCGGACGGTTAGAAACCATCATATTTACCATTTTCTGTACTAACCTCTTACTGCAGGGAAGTGGCCAGGCTGGCAGTCGACTGCTGGACATTAAGCAGTCGACTGATGCTCATTAGTCGACTGATGGGAGGCATCAGTCGACTGATGGCGACGAATCAGCCTTTGCGCTAGGTCAAAACGGATAAGGTTTGACGCGGCCACTTCGCGATAAAATTTGTACAACTTCGTGATCTGTTCCGAAATATGAGGAGACACATTCAGAGGCCAAAATCTATAAAAGGAGGGGAGGATTCCAACTCCAAACATCATCAAGTTTATTCTCAAGTGCTCCTACAACGCCAAAGCTCCAACACCGTTATAACACCGACGCGATGACAAGTTCTGATCTTCTTCGTCGGTAGCAGCATCAAGTAACTTATTTTGTTATTGTATTCTTTATTTTTTCGTAACGAGGTGAGGTAGGTTTGTTGCCTCATCCTCGTACTTTCGGTTTTGTGATTGTTGTCTCCTACCTCCAACGAGGAGGAGACATTATAGTGCTTTGCCCTCCGTACGCGGTCTAGGATCGTTAGGGCCTTGGAGTAGCAATCGATGGGTTGTGAACCAAGTAAAAATAAATGTGTCTTTTTATTTTTCCGCTGCACTTACTCGTGTATCGAACGAACGAACGAAAAGTTTTACGCTCGCTATTCACCCCCCTCTAGCGACGCTTCTCGATCCAACACTGAAGTCACTATAATTCCCTACATAAGGAGTTATGTACTTTGGTATTGTCTAATGTCACCCATAATACGGATCACTATAACAACGATCACTGGGTATGTAACGAATTATGCGGAGCAATATGAGTGATGTAGATGAGATCTATCTCTCCCATATGACGGGAGTGATATCTTTGGCCTCTTGATAGAGTATGACCACGAAATGCATGGCCATGCTTAAATGAGTCAATATGAGATATTGAGCTCATTTGCTTGAGTGAGTCTACATGGGAATCAAGAAACACAAAAATCGATAAGGGGGTGACATGGTCTATGCCTCATTGATCGATCCAAGATATCAAGGATAGAAGGACACCGTCATACATGATAATAGTCACGGAAAGGTTGTCGGATCTCGACTTTCTTGTAGCTTGGGTAGCAATGATGTATTGCTAGATGTCGCTCATTACTTATGTATCTAAAATGGTTTTAGATACATTACAAACGCTATGAGTGCTATAGGATCATACACAAAGAACATGTTTTGGAGAAGTGTTCATCTTAGTTTGACTAAATGAATCATTAGTTAATTGAATGGACTAGAATGAGTTAGACTCATTGCTTGGCCTAATTTGAGTTGGACTCAAATTGGTTTAATTTGAGTTAGACTCAAGTGAAACCAATTGAAGAAGGTTAGCATGATTAATGATGATTAATCATGCATGCAAATGAAATGGAATTTAACTAAACTCATGAATTTTACATGCAATGGGATTAATTGCATGAAATGGAATTATGGGATTAATTGTATGAAATGAAATTTGAAGGGATTCCTCAACGTTTCGTGAAGTGGAGTTGATTGCATGCAATGAGATTAATTGACTCCTAAATGTTGCATGAATTTAATTGGTACATGCAATTGAATCAATGCATGAAATGAGATTTTAATGCATGGGAAAAATGGGATTTAAAGCTCCTCCTCAATGTGAGATTTGTGAGGATTTTATTTTTCATTTTGGTGTGTGGATTCCATTTTCTTCTTCTCCCTTCTTCTTGGTCAAAGACTAGAGTGGAGAGCCTTAGTGTGGTTGCTAACACAACCAAAGGTGTTATCTCCTTCTCCAAGATACGGTTCGTGTGGATACCTTAGAGATACGGTTGTCCTTACACTACAAAAAAATTGTTTTTTGGCGACGAAATTTAGCAACGAATTATTTTCGTTGCAAATCTGCAACAAATATAGCAACGAATCATAGGTTTCGTCGCAAATTTCTAACGAAATAAATTTTCGTCGGCAATTTGCGACGAAAAATAAATTCGTCGTAAATTTCTGCAACGAAATTTGAATTCGTTGCACAAATTTGCGACGAATTTATTTTTTCGTCGCAAATTTGCGACGGAAATAATTTTCGTCGCATAATTTAGCAACGAATTAAGAATTCGTCGCAAATAATTGCAACGAATCCGTGATTCGTTGCAATTATTTGCGATGAATCTACGATTCGTTGCAAAAATAATATTAATATTAAAAAATAAATTAACGTTTTAAAAAGTTAAATTTTTTTTTAAATTTGCAACGAATCCACGGATTCGTTGCAATTTTGCAACGAATCCGTGGATTCGTTGCTAAATTAAAATTATTAACGTTTTAAAAAGTTTAATTTTTTTTTTATAAAAAATTTGCAACGAATCTTTGGATTCGTTGCTAAATTAAAATTATTAACGTTTTAAAAAGTTTAATTTTTTTTTATAAAATATTTGCAACGAATCCAGGGATTCGTTGCAAATTTGCAACGAATCCACGGATTCGTTGCAAAAATTAAAATTATTAACGTTTTAAAAAGTTTAATTTTTTTTTATAAATTAAAATTATTAACGTTTTAAAAAGTTTAATTTGTTTTTTATAAAAAATTTGCAACGAATCCGTGGATTCGTTGCAAATTTTTGCAACGAATCCGTGGATTCGTTGCTAAATTAAAATGATTACGTTTTAAAAAGTTTAATTTTATTTTTTATAAAAAATTTGCAACGAATCTTTGGATTCGTTGCAAAAATTTGCAACGAATCTTTGGATTCGTTGCAAATTTGCAACGAATCCGTGGATTCGTTGCAAATTTTTGCAACGAATCCAAAGATTCGTTGCAAATATTATTTAACTTTACCTTCCCCTCGCGTCGCAGCCGAACCCTCAAATTCTTTCTTTCCCCTCCGCGGCGCCGATTTTCCCTTCGCCTCGCGCCTCGGCTGCACTTGTTCCGACCACGACTGTCATCGTCGGCACGCGACCCGACCCGCCACGCCTAGCCGTCGGCCCGACTAGGCCGTCGGCCGGCGTGGCGCTAGGTCGACCGACGCCGCCCGCCGCCACGCCCGCCACGGCGCCTCGTCAGGCCGCTGCCCATGCGACCCTCCGCGCCCCCCAGCCCGCCGCCGGCCCCGAGACCGCCTCCCGGCCGCCTGGGTTACACACGTATGATTGGTCTCGAGGCGTGGAAAGGGGTCGCAACGTGTTCCTCCCGGTTCCCCTCTTTGCTCCCTATACTTCGCGGCTTCCTTTCTCTTTGATCATGGAATCTGTATGCAATCTCTTTTGCTTCCGGATTTGATGCGTTTTTGCCGTGATTTATGTCTCTTGAAATATCTTCTTTTTGCGATCGGTGATTACCGAGATCGTGGTCTCCATGGATCGGAGTTTGATTGTCGGATCGTAAGTGAGAAGAACTGTAGAGATTCTTAGCTATGGATTCCTTTGGGGTTTGCGAAAATTGATTACCAGGGACTGAAAACGTGTTTCCATTTGCTTGATTTGGGAACTTTGTTTTTCTTGGATATATATGAAAATCAATCATATGGGCCATTTAGTATGAAGATCTACTACGGTTGTTTTTCTTGTTAAGTCGATAATTTCCTTGAATTGGAATTTGCTGATTGCTTAAGCATGAAGGATCCTTGGTTTTAGGGTAATTAAATCTTTTTCACTGAATTCCTAGTCTTTAATTGGGGCGATCGATATCAATATCCTGGGTTCTTGAGCTAGTAGTGAGGTAACGTAGACTTCAACAGTTTTGTCAAATCTCCCTTTGTCTCGACACTGGAATTGCTTTGTCTGATAAATGCCATTTGGATTTAATGTTTTTTTCTTCTACTTTGTACATATGTATCTACAAAATTGGTTATCTGATTTGTACAGACTCTATAACCAACACAATAGATCTGCCAAACACTTTTAGGAGCTCCCATTTCTTTGCTTGTTTTGTTTACTTATTGTCTTTGGATTATACCGACTCATAAATACTCATTAAGCAATGACAATTTAACCTCTATCTCACCCCAGTATTGTACTATGGATGATCTGAGCTACATGCAAACAAATTATTGCTCGATTCATGATGTGGATTATAACTTATTGATATTTTCTAAAAGTAGCTAATGAGTCATTGACAAGGAGTAAATTTGCGTTCAAAATTTATATTGGGAGGACCATCTCCCTTTTTTTCTGTACTCTTATTAGTTAGCTTAGCGTCCATGTTCTGGGTATTGATCTGCTATGTTATTTTTTGTCCATCTTTGAATTGACTCCGCATGATATCTCAATCTTTGCTAGAACTATGTTTCCTGGTACCTGGATTTATCTGTACCATGGTAAAGGTTGGCTTATGAACATTCTTAAAGGTAAGTTACACGATAAACACATGCTACAATTTCATCAATGTCAATGTCTTTGTGTTAGAAAACTGAAAAGTTAGCCTGACCAATGTTAATAGCATCTACATTCAGATACTAATCTTTAGCTGGTGTTGGAAAAATCAGAATTGCTTATCCTATTTCTCATAGTATGTACTTGTGTAGACCTGCTTTGTAGGAAACAAAATTTACAATTTTTTGATGAATATTGTCCTGTACGAGTATGAACTGCAAAAAACTTAATTGTCATTTAGGTGCCCAAGAAAGTCTTGAAGAAACATTACTAATAGATTTAGTGGCTCTTAATAAGTTTCAACTGGGATAATTCCTCGAGTATTTTAGCTAAAATTAATTTCATTTATATTCTACACATGTATAGTTAATTGTGAGTAAATGTTTCTTCGCTGTGCTAATTCCTGTGCATTTGTTTAGTGATATTCTGCAAAAAATCTTTGATGATGGTCAATATTTTTGGTGGTCTTGCTTTGTCTCTGATCTCTTTTTTTTTTTGTGAGTAATTCAGTACTTGTGTCTCATCCCTGGTATTGTTTCTCTTTACTATACATCAGGATAAGGATCGCCAAGCCGGCCATGAGTCCACCCACCTGCCACCGCCTGTAGGCACCCGCTAGGTCTCTGTCCGAGAGGTCCAGCAGGTTTTTGTTTAAATCATTGTTATTTTTAATATTGAAATTTATATTATTGTTAATTTTTCGTGTTAATCTATAGTGGTATTAGAGTGGTATGATATAGGGTAATTGCGCCCGATGCATTTCATTCAAAATCATACTGGGACTCCAATGATATTACCATAATCTTGCAGATTTTTATGCCTGTTCCCAATTCATTGACACCTTAATTCCATGGTGGATAGCATAAGATAGTGAGATGTCTTTTTATAACAAAGGATAATGTATACTAAATGCAGTAATACATGAAAACATATTATATGTTATTATATCCGATTTTGCAAACATTCAACTCATGTAACATATATAATATATCCGATTTGTGAACTAATCGTATATTCGTATATTGTAATTTCTAGGTGTTTATATTAATATAATTGATTGAAAATGTACATAATGCGTGAAAGGAGTTGGATGTATAATAGGAATTTATCTCAACGTCGGGTTTAATCGATGAATTTATGAGTGGGTTGCAAGAGTTTTTAAATTTCGCATTAGTAATGTTGAGTTTATGGATGGTAATCGATAAGGTGTCCGTGCGTAAAGTGTCGAATGGTAGATTTTTACCATCTAGCAAAGTTTGAGCATCTTTGTAGATTTGGATTCGCTTGCAAATTACTATAATCGACATGTCATGGTGAACCATTTATATCTGATGAAGTTTATGATAGACACAACACACAAGTCTCTAGGGATCAAAGTGATTATAATCAATTAAATCCATATCAGAGGATGATATATGATGTAGCGGGCCCGAATTTGATTCCCCAATCACAAGGTGCAACTTCAAGTTGTCCTCCAACTGAGCAAATGTTTACTAATGCATCACCCTTGGAAGAGGTGCACGTAATGTATATCGGTCGAATATGAATAATGAAGCATATCTCAAATTTCAGAGGTGTTGAGTCTTCGCAGATGCACCTTTATGGGTCGGTTGTGAGACTACACTAAACTATCGCTCACCGCAAGAATGTTGAATGTCAAGGTAGAGCACAATGTGTCTGAAGAGTGTTTTAATAATTTTGTTCAAGCTTTTGAAGAGGCATTGCCGCGTGATAATATACTGCCCAATGATTTTTACAGTATGAAAAAACTGATGAAAGAATTAGGTCTCCCAGTGGAACGAATTGATGTGTGCAGAGATGGTTGTATGTTATATTGGGGAGATGATGCAGATGTGGATGTTTGTAAATTCATCAAGATAGGTACAAGAGCACTAGTAGGAGGCAAGAACGACGTAAATCATATAGTCAGTTGTTTTATTTGCTTTTAACTCCTAGGTTATAAAGGCTTTATGCATCAAAGACAACTGCTGAACACATGACTTGGCATGCAAATCATCGAACAGAAGAGGGACTAATGTGTCATCCATCAGATGCAGAGGCGTGGAAAAATTTTGATAGAACATATCCTGATTTTGCAAAGGAGACTCAAAATATTAGGTTAAGTCTCTGTGCTGACGGATTTGCTCCATTTGTAAATCAGAAGACACTATTCTTGTTGGCGATTATATTAACTCCGTATAATCTTCTGCCTGGGATGTGCATGAAAACACCGTATATGTTTTTAACATTGGTTGTGCCTGGCCCAAAAAATCCGAAGAAGTTAATAGATGTTTATATGCAACCATTGATTGCAGAGCTAAAACAACTATGGGATGAAGGTTTTCCTACATACGACGTTCATACTAATCAGATGTTTGTGATGAAGGCTGCTCTTCTTTGGACCATAAATGACTTTCCGGCTTATGGTATGCTATCAGGTTGAGTCTGCAGGATCTTAGGATGCCCAATATGTATGGAGAGATCAAAATCGATTAGATTGAAGCATGGTAAGAAGCCGAGTTATTTTGATTGTCACAGACAATTTTTACCACTAAATCATAATTTCAGAAGGAATAAAGATGAATTCACTAGGAATCGAATTGAAAGAACACCTCCGCCATTGAGATTGACTGGTCAAGATATTTGGTACAGAGTTCTTCACTTTCCATCTGTTATTGAAGAGCCACATGATACAACTTATGAATATGGAAGCAACCATAAATGGACCAAACGAAGTATATTTTGGGAGTTACCGTATTGGTTTAGTAATTTGATTCAAAGATAATCTCGATGTTATGCATATTGAGAAGAATGTTTTTGATAATCGATAAATACAAAGTGATGGATATCACCGAAAAACAAAAGATAATCTGAATGCAAGAAAAGATATATCGACTCATTTGCAAAGCGACCCGGCCTTGATGTTGATGAAAATAGTAGAGGACCAAACCAAAGGCAGTTTATACATTGAATAAGGAACAGAGACGTGTTGTTTGTGAATGGTTGAAGTCATTGAGATTTCCTGATGGCTATGTTTCTAATCTTGGGAGATGTGTCGATATGAAGGAATGCAAATTGATGGGTTTGAAAAGCCATGATTGTCATATATTAATGGAAAGACTTATTCCTATTGCCTTTAAAGAACTCTTACCGAATTTTGTCTGGGGTGCCATTACAGAGTTAAGTATTTTTCTTCATGATATATGCTCAACAGTTTTGGGATATTCACACATGGAGAAGTTAGAGAGAGACATTCCAATTATTTTGTGCAATTTAGAAAGGATTTTTGAGAGTTCATTTTTTGATTCAATGGAACATCTTTTGGTTCACTTGCCATATGAGGCCAAAGTTGGAGGACCAGTTCATTATCGATGGATGTATCCTTTTGAAAGGTATAATTCGCATATTCTATATTTCGTTAATATTGCATAAAAATGTTTAATTTTTTTATATATTTATTTCTAATACAATTTGTTATATTACAATCAGATTCTTATATCATTTGAAGAAAAAAGTGAAAAATAAGGCACATGTTGAAGCCTCTATTGTGAATGCATATATTGTGGAGGAAGTAACAACTTTTGCATCATATTATTTTGAGCCTCACGTTCAGACCAAAAGACGGAAATCCGGAAGGAATGATGAAGGTCCTGTCGATCCCAATTTAAATTCTTTCTCAATTTTTAATTATCTTGGTCGACCAAGTGGACCGTGTAAGCAACGATACTTAACTGATCAAGAATGGCGGGCAGCCCAGACATATGTTTTACTTAATTGTCCAGAAGTATTGCCATATTTTGAGTTAGTATATATTTCCTATTTCTTCGTCAAGTGTTAATTTGTTTATGTTATAATACAATTTTTTATTATAGGATTTTCCAAAACTTATACTCTGAAATCCCGACACGTGACTTTGATCACTTCATGATCGTGAATTTGCACCTTGGTTCAAATCATATGTAAGCAGTTTTAATTACCTCATTTTTGTTTAGACATATCTTAACTTTTAAATAAATATCATTTTCATTTGAGTATAGGTTTATGATAATCAAACTCACGTTCAGCAAGAATTGCTAATCCATCTATCATGGGGTCCAAAATCAATGGTACGCACTTGGCCAGCATATTTCATAAACGGATATAATTTCCACACTCAAGAATATGGAAATGGAAAGAGTATAATGAATAGTGGAGTATGTGTTCAGTCTTCCAATGATGGAGGTGCAAGCAATGAATTTTATGGTTTGCTGGATGAAATTATAGAGATTGATTATCCTGGTCCAGAAATGCGAGTTATCTTATTTATGTGTCGCTGGTTTGACCCCGTCAGGGGGATGAAGGTGCATCCACAGATAATTTGGTTGAAGTAAATCATAAAAGATTTTATAAGAGATATGAACCATTTATTTTGGCACAACAAGCGATTCAAGTTTTCTATGCTCCATATCCTAGTTTCGAGGCGTGACAAAAATGAATGGTGGGTCATTTGTAAAACAAAAGCACGGAAAAAAAATTGAAGAGCACTGGCAAGACATTGCATATCAACCAGACAAAGTTACAAATATGTTTAATACCGCGGAATATATAATTCCAACGTTACGAGATCCCAGCGGAGTAGTGATCAACGTGGATGCAAATTGATGATAATGATGAAGAGGAGGGGACGAGGAGGAGGGGACGAGGAGGAAGAGGAGGAGGAGACCGAGGATGAGGATATCATGAGGATGAGGAAGATGATAATGAGGACTTTGAAATTTGACGTCTAGGGTAAGTTTTTATATATATAATTTTAGTTTTAAACTATAATTTTACAAATTTTCTTAGCTCAATTATTTGTTTATATAATGTCTCATTGTTAAATTTATATCTTTTGTCTCTGTATGTTTTGTATAATTTGTTCTTATAGGTTATCAGTGGTGAAATCATCGTAGCTTAGCGTAATTAGTATCTCATATCTTCATTATGCATATTGTAAGTTTTTCATGTTCTTCATTAAGCATAAAAGTTTTATTTTCTTTATTCTAATTTTGTTTTTGGTTGATAGTTTCGACGTGGTGGCCAGAGTGATCCACCGCCTGCCAGCACTATACCTACTTGCCCTCCTGATCTTCCTGGACCTTCACATGATCAGCCGCCAGTACCATCTCATTCGCCGGCACGGCCTTCCCATTCTGATTCACCTGTACCCGCCAGACACTCCTCCACTGAGAACATCGAAAGTCGACCATATATATTTCCTATGGGAGATTCGTAAGTAATATAAGTATTATAATTTTTAAAATATCTTAATTATTTATTCAAATTTTTTTCACTTGATCGTAGGTTTGAAAATTCTGTACCTGTTATTCGCGAGATCAATAAAATCGTGAATAACTATTGGAGAGGAGATTCTTTGTCATACTCGAGCACGCCAGGACCTACAAAAGAATTATGGTGGTGCGAGTTTTAGGTATAATTGATTCATTTTATATATTAAATAAGTGATTATATAATCAATTGTTTTATTTTCATCTCAGCGAAGATTTATTTGGGACCCTAGTCAAGACTTGGAAGTTAAAAGAATTTTTAAAAAAAAATGTGGCGATCATATCCGGCATGTATTGAGTCATGCCAAATCTACTGGAAAAAAACCCGCCTGTGTCACGTCAGAAAATTGGAGTAAAATCTCCAATTATTGGCAATCGGATGAGAGCAAAAAAAGAAGTCAACAGAATAAATTAAATCAAGCCTGTAATTCTGGAGACTTATCTGCAACATATGCGGGCGGATCTATAAATATCGAGGAGCATTCACGTAGATTGGTAATTTTTAAATTCTACAATTAGTTTATAAATTTATTTCAGATTATTAATTTATTTCTAACATTCTTATATTTAGTCTAAGGAATTGGGAAAGGAGCCGGAATTTATAGATACTTTCGTTCGCACTTTCCAAAAAAAAGATAAGACTTGGAGTGGAGATAGAGCTCGAGCTATTAAGGTTTGAAATAATCTTTAAACTTACTTTATAACTTTAATTCTGTTAGTTATGTAAATGCTCTGATTAAATTTTTAATTTTGTGTAGGAGAGATATGATCAGTTATCCTCATCTCAGAGAATTTGTGAGATACGGTGATCTTGAGGATGAGCCATCTAGTAATAATATGGATTTATGGCTTGAGGCGAGTGGAGGATCCAAAGGGGAAGGATACTAGGTATGGGTTCTCCGAGCGACGCATAATGCTCCTCGTAGATCTATTTCTTCTACTCCACCAAATGAGCGCATGATACACAACTTGACTGAGGAGGTTAGCAATTTGAAGGGCATAATACATGAAAGAGATCAGCAAATTTTAGCAATACAACATCAAAACTCACAAAGGGATCAGGAAATGATAGAGATGCGACGACAACAAGCCTTTCTTATGCGCTTGACAATTTACTCGTACAAGTCATATTCCTCCAGTCAAGACGATGATGGTGGCGATGATGATATTGTATGCATGTTTTTAATTAGTACCTTTAAAATTGTTTAGTTTATTTAGTTTGTTACTCCTTCTTTTTACATTTTTATTAGTACTTTTTATTTTGCTTTAAACAGGAATGATCTATGAAGTCAATCCTTATGGCGGTTGAAAATGCACATCATTGTAAGTCTTTGCATATTTATTTTCATGTTAGTATATAGTTTTTTTTAATGTATGCTACTATTTGCTATTTGTTTCTTTTCTAATGCAGGTAGAAGAATGTCGGCGCGCGATTGCTTACCAGATTTTCTTTTTTTCCCCATGTGTTGAGATCTTTTGTGGATATTGTTATTTGGATATCATAACTATGTTGATATTTGAATTTTTGTAAGATATAACTTTTTATTTGGATATCTTTTGTTGGAATGTTGCTTATTATTTTGTTGTATTGAATGTATGTGTGTTTTGTTTGTATTGAATGTAATTATTTGGATATTAGAACTTATTGTGTTTTGTTGTGTGTGTGTGATAATTTGTATATACGATAGAATATCGAAACGGAATAAAGCTGTCAAAATTTTTTTTCTTTTGCGACAAATTTAGCGACAAATATCCCAATTCGTTGCTAAATCCCGATATATCTGCGACGAACTTTGCGACGAATTTAAATTTCGTCGCAAATTTGCGACGGATTTAGCAACGAATCCAATCTGCGACAAATTTTGCAACGAAATTTGCGACGAATTTTACAACGAAAATTATTTCGTCACAAATATTTGCAACGGAAAACGAATTCGTCGCAAATATTTTGCGACGATTTTTGCGACGAATTTGGAAACATCGCAAATTTACCAACGAATTCCTTTTTTCGTCGCGAAAATTACCAACGAAAAAATTTATTCGTCGCAAAAAATTATTTTTTGCGTCAAATTTTATGGAATTTTAATGTATGAAATTTGCGACGAATTTGTATCAGTCGCAAATTTACCAACGAATTCCTTATTTCGTTGCGAAAATTTCCGACGAAAAAATTAATTCGTCGCAAAATTTGCAACGAATTACAAATTCGTCGCAAATTTGCGACGAATTTGTAATTCGTTGCAAAATTTTGCGACGAATTCTGCGATGAATTTTGGAAATTGGGGTAACTTTTGCAACAAAATTAGGGACGAATTTTAAAATTCGTCCCTAATTTTCGTCGCTAAAATTCGTCGCAAAAATTCGTCGCTATTTTTGTCGCTAATATTTGCGACGCTTTATTCCCAACAAAAAAATTTTTGTCGCTAAATTCGTCGCAAATTTTTTTTGCAACGAATTTTTTTTTAAAATTCGTCGCTAAATTCGTCCCAAATTTCTGTTTTTTTTGTATTGTTACTGTATTGAGATCTGACTGTGTTTGGCTAGCAGGATTGCGAAGGGCTTCACTACAAAGGTATACTTCTTCTTCTAGATAAGATATAGATAAAGTAGGATAATCGAATCAATTTATACATATTGCATGGATCTCTAGAGGGATCCAGCATGTATTTTGTTTCCGCTGCCGTTGTGCGAAATATTTCACCCACGAACACATGCAATATGATACTTCTTCGGCCTCCTCCTCTTCTTGAGTCAGTGATAGATTTTCATGATACTTTGCCAATTCGCTCCAAAGCTTCTTGGCATCCTTGTATTCACCTAAGCTACACAAGACATCATTAGGAATCAAATCAACCAAGAATTTTATTACCTTCTTATTTTTCTCGAATTCTTGGATTTGTTTCCCTGTCCACTTCTTCATTTTGAGGAAACCTCCCTTTGGCCCTCTCGAATACTCGAATCCTTCCATCAAGGCAGACCATTATTCAAAGTCCCTTATCATAATGAAGTCTTCAATCCTTGCCTTCCATTGTTTGAAGCCTTCTCATCTATAAAATGCATACGTGACTGGCGTGTTGATATCTCATCCCAATGTTTCTTCAATCACCATCTTCTTTCTCTAGCGTGCTCCCTTGGTGATTAGTCCAAATGAAAAGCGACCTCGCTCTGATACCACTTGTTGGGAATTGGACGTCGCTAGAGGGGGGTGAATAGCGTGTGGTACATCGATGGATTTTGATCGCGTTCGTCTCTACAACACTTGTTAATGCAGCAAAAATAATAATAACAATAATTAAGGACGACAAACACAACCACAATATGCAAATATAACATGGTTCGAAACCTTAGTGTTCCTACTCCATGGATTGAGCTCAACGAGCTCTAGTGATGCACTCACCACTAATAAAACTTCTTCTCGACAACACGTTGGAGGCAGAGAAATCTCGTACAAGTGTTTACAATAATAAATGAAATACATTAAGCAATACAAATGAAATGCACAAAAACATGTAAAGAAAATTTTATAAATGCGCTTTTGGATGCTTGCTTGTTTGGTTGCTTGAGTTGCACATAGAGACCCTTAATTGCACCAGCAAATCACCCTAAATCACCCTAAGAAACCATCCAAAGAGCCATGGTGAAAACCTCCACGAGCTGCTCCTTTTATGCTTGCATCGGGCTGATTCTGCACCTGACAGTTGACTGCCAACAGTGCTGTTGTGAGACAATGGTTTAATCCATGTTGGATAAGTTCCAACGGATACACTGGCAGTCGACTGTCATTACCCATCAGTCAACTGCCAATGGATGTAACCGATTGACCAGTCGACTACCGAGCATTCTGCTCCCGTAACCTCGACGGCCGATCGCGCCATCTATGGCGGTGCCATCGCTTCGCCATCATCGATCGTCAATCTTTGGCGATCGCCAAAGCTATTTCTGATTGAACACCCGACTCGATCTTCAATCGCCATAATCCTAGTCGATCGCCACGAAGTCAACTACACTTGACCAATCGACTAGTCCAAAGCCCCAATCGACTAATAACCTCAATCATGAGGTTTAACCCCAAGTATGATGCCCTCATACTTGTTAGACCACCCATAGCCTAGACCTAAGCCTTCTAGCGACCTCCGTCAGCCTCACGCATATCGGATCCCTCCAAGTCATCCATGACTTATTCATCCATACGCTAACCTTCAGGTGCTTCCATCGGCTATTGTCATGCTAAGTTGGTCTATACCACCAAGGCACATTGGGCTTACGCTGCCAAGACTACCGCTTGGACTTTACGCCACCAACCATTGGACTTATGTTGCCAAGACTCCACCCTTGGACTTTACGCCGCCGATATAAACCCTTGGACTTTCCTTATCAACCCATGTTAGACTTTCCATTTGTCAAGACTCAAGCTTGGACTTTCCCTTGCCAAGATCCATGCTTGGACTTTCCATGCCAACCCATGTTGGACTTTCCAATTTCCAAGATTCAAGCTTGGACTTTCCCTTGCCAAGACCCATGCTTGGACTTTCCATGCCAAGTACACAAGACTTGGACTTCTCCATCATATGGTCAACCCCATGTCAACCATATAGTCAACCCATTATCAAACAATGGTCAACTCCCTTGTCAAACATCAAAACACTACTCGAGTCAAGCTCGAGTTCGGTCAATCATGACTTGGGCCGATTACACCAATACTATTATCCATCATCCACAAAAGCTTCATCCCTTCACGAAGATGCAATTCTGACACTCTGTGCCTATTCGATAGCCCTAAAAAGTGTCGAGATATTTTAGTTATACTTATTTGTATTCATTTTCACTTTTATGTACTTAATTTCAAAGAGAAGGTAGAGTGTTACCTATCTCTTATTCTTTGTAAAAAGCAAACCCCTCTGAAGTCGAGAGATCTCGAGTCGGAGAGCATTATAGTGATCGATGTGCACCAAGGAGCAGTTCGTCAAGACAAGGTTAAAATCGCAAAATAATATTTATCACTTTCCGAAGGGCCGATTACAAGACTTCAAGCAAAGCATTTCAAGAAAGCACTAAATGGGCTAATCCAAGAACAATGGGTTGGCTATGAGAAAGGAGAAATCAAGTTAAACCCGAGTGCAGATCACAAGGCTTAACGCATGTGAGTAGTCTTATCCAGCCATGACACAACTTTGCATAATGGTGGAAAAGGGAGTAAAGAAGTATGGAGACTTGGAGTTTGGAAACATGGGATTTTGGTTTTCAAAGTTATTCAATTGCACGCATGCAAAGTATGGAGACTTGGAGTTTTTTTTGGGTTTCTAAGTGTCTAATTGCTTGGATGCAACATTGGTACTCTTACTTGTTTGCATGCATGCATGTAGGTCTTTACTTGCTTGCTCCCATTATATAAGGGAGAGAATTCCAAATTTGTGATAACTTGGTTTTGAGTAAACATCCTTGTGAGGATTTTGTGTTCTCTTGGTTTTTGAAGGAACTTCAGAACTTATCAAGTCTATCTCGTGGCATTCAACTGAAACTTATCACCTTCTTGGTGTGGCATTTACTTCTTTCGTAGTCTTTGTTCATTCCAGTCTTAGTTGCGGGTAAAGGCTCCAACTCTTGTCCTTTTAATCCTGGAGTTCTATCCATCTTTGTCTCGAGTTCCATCACAATTATTGGTGGGGTTTGTATCATCTGGTATCAGAGCTTCATTTTAAAGGCAAGTGCTAAATCTATCTTTATTTGTTGTTCTATACAAAAAAAAAGGAACAAAAAAAAATTTATGGTTAAAAAAAAATTGTGGTAAAAAAAAAAGAAGAAAATTTGTGGTACAAAAAAAAAGAAGTTATTTGTGCAAGTCCAAGTACTATTGAACCATTAGAATTACTTCAAGAGTTCATTATTCATTTTTTTTTCTCTTAATCTTCACTCTTTCATTTTTATTTTGCCATTATAAGTTTCGTATGTTTCTCTTGTCTACTCTTTCAGTTTCTATTCCACCATCACTAGTTTCTCTTGTTTCTGTTTCATTTTCTCTTCTGTCATCATAAGTTTTTTGTGTTTGATTTGCTACGTGAAATTCTGATTTGTTCTTGAAGTTTGATTAAGAACTAAAGAGATACAATCAAGTGGGGAAAAAAAGAGAGAGAAGAGAGTGTGTGAGACCACTACTAGTGTGAGTTCCCAAATCTTGAGAGAAAACACGAGAGGGAGTGCTTGTGAGTTTTCTTCTATCTTGCATAAATGTCCAACCTACCCGAGGATGGTGTACCTGAGGACACTAGACAACTTCTAAATCTTCAATTGCAAGCATTGATGGGAGAAATGTGGTGTATGATGAGGGTGGAGTTAGAGTCTATACATGAGAGGCTAGATCGAGTGGAAGCGGAAACACCAAGGAGACATTAGCAAGGGTTTCCTAATGTGCCACAACAAAGACGTGCTCCAAGGGCTGAAATGGAAGAAGAAGAGGAGGTGGAAGGATTTGGTGAACAACACTACAACTGGGGTTGGATTGGTAATAGCGAAGAAAGGATTGGCTATAGAGGAGATCGGAATGGGCATAGGGAGGATCGGATCAGTGGAAATAGAAGAGTTAATGACCTAGGGAGTGTAAAGTTGAAAATTCCATCCTTCCAAGGTAAAAATGATCCAAAAGTTTATTTGGAATGGAAAACCAAGATAGTGATGGTGTTTAACTGTCATGAATATTCAAAGCATAAAAAGGTTAAGTTAGCTGTCATTGAATTCACTGATTATGCTATTGTGTGGTAGGATCAAGTGGTGATGAATTGGCGACGAAATGGAGAGCGACCTGTGTCCACTTGGGAGGAAATGAAGATGATCATGAGAAGGAGATTTGTACCCAGTCATTACTATAGGAGTTTATATCAGAAGCTGCAAAGGTTGTCTTAGGGCACCAAAAGTGTGGATGAGTATTTCAAGGAGATGGAGGTATCCATGATACGAGCTAATGTGGATGAAGATCGAGAAGCCACCATGGCTAGGTTCTTGCATGGTTTAAATCCAAAAATTGTTGATATTGTCGAATTGAAGCATTATGTTGAGTTGCCTGACATGGTCCACCAAGCAATAAAAGTGGAGGAACTGTTGGTGCAATCAGCCTAGGTCACGATTGACCGGACTAGAGTTTGACTCGAGTAAGTGTTTTGATGTTTGACATGGATGTCTGACATGTGTTGGGGAGATTGCTAATGCAATCGACCTAGGTTAGTATTTGATGTTTGACGATGGTTTTGTAGGGGATCGATAACGGCCGGCTAGAGGGGGGTGAATAGCCCTCTTACGATGGATGTCGTAATTCGTTCCTCGTCCGTTGCGTTCTCGTCTACAATTCTTGTTAGCGCAACGGAATAACAATAACAATACTAACAAGAAACACAAATACACACAAGCACATGCAATACACAAAGATATACGTGGTTCGGAACCGAATGGTTCCTACTCCACGGGCGAGCTCCTCAAGCTCTAGTTATGCGCACGACACTAACTATAACACTCCTTTTCGACTACACGTCGGAGGTGGAGAAACCTTTCACAAGCAATTACACTAAGTAATGAAATACAAGCAATACAAAGACAAATACGAAATACACGTAAAGAACACTTTACAACGCTTGCTTTGAACCCTTTGCTTGTTGCTTGCTTTGATTGGCTCTTGAAGGACTGGAATGCAGCAGCAATTCCCCTCCAATAACTCCACAAAAACCTTGGCGAAATCCTCCAACTCGTGCTCCATTTATAACCTGCATCAAGCTGTTTTCGCGCCTAGCAGTCGACTGCCAAAAGGCCCCAGTCGACTGCCCCTGTAGTCGTTGTCTCACAACGGCCAGATCCACGTCGGACAAGTTCCAACGGATCACCTACCAGTCGACTGATGATGCCCATCACCGATCGGTGACCCAAGAGTCGATCGCCCACGGCTACGAGCGCTCGCGGCTTGCGACACTCCCATCATTGATCGCCATCCCTCGCCGATCATTCTGTAGACTTCATCGCCGATCCATGGCGGCCGATCGCTAAGCACAAAACCCTAGCCTTACACCAGTCGAACTCTAGTCGACTTAGACCAGTCGAACCGGCACCTATGCCAGTAGACTGACGTCGGGAAAAACCTCAAACACCAAGTTGTTTGAGCATCCGACCGTCGGGTAAACCCTCAAACATCAAGTTTGAGCCTCCGACACTCAGTCTTAGCCACTTGGCCAAGTCTACCTTATCCCTCATGGAGTTCCCCACCAAAGCTCTCTTCCCTCGGCCTACGTCCCTCGGATGCGCCAAGCGCACGGCTTCGCAACGCCATCCTTCGCGTCTCATGCCCTAGAAGTATGCTTCCCTTTGGGCTCACTCCATTCGCTCCCCGTCCGGCGGTCCCTCGGATGCACCAAGCGCACGGCTTCACAATGCCATCCTTCACCGACTCAAGGACCCCGAGCCTAGTGAACTTACCAAGTCCTTAAGACTTCCCATATGCACCAAGCACATGGCTTCGCAATGCATTTCTCACCAAGCACCAAGCGCACGCCTTCGCAATGCTTTGGACTTTCCCATGCCAAGGCTTCCCCCTTGGACTTCCACACCAAGCTCCATGCTTGGATTTTCCATGCCAACCCCATGTTGGACTTTCCCATGACAATCCCATGTCATGAGTTTTGTCTATCATCAAAATACCATCAAGGTACTGCTGGGCCGATTGCACCAACAATCTCCCCCTTTTTGATGATTGACAAAACTACCATCTCAAGTCTACCAATTCTCCCATATTGGCAATTCTCATATCCCAATGAGAATTCCAACGAACCCTAATTGGTAACTTGGTAACTTCTCCCCCTTTTTGACATTACATCAAAAAGGTCCTCCCCAAGGGTATGAATGTCTCATATCCCAATGAGATCTTACAATCTCTCCCTTGGAGGAACACATGCCTACAATCTTTCTAGTGATCCCATATCACTTAAAGAGAGGCAACCCAATTTTCCTCCCATGAGGAAATACACATCCATCTTCCCATGATGGATACCTCCCCCTAGAGGCTTGCTCCCCCTTGACCATTGCACCAACAATGTCCTTGGAGAGTCCCTAAGACAATAGGAACATTAACCAAATCAAAATTAAGGCAAAGTTCAACAATGAACTCTCTTCCACCTTAAAATTGATACTCACCCTCAACCCAACTCCTAATCCATATCCAATGGATTTCCACCCTCTCTAATGCTCTCCCAAGCATATCCTAGGGTTAGGAGTGGTTAGGGGACCTTAACCTAGCTGAACATGGGCCTAACCAACAAGATTTACCTGAAATCGGCAGGCATCGAAATCAATCGATCACGCCACTATCGATCATTGCCAATCCATGGCGTCGATAATCGATTTATAGACTTATGGATTTCAGAAATGGATTTCCGAAATCCATAAGTAAATATACGTAATTTTAAAAATCTTGAAAATGCATACGTATAATACTTATCCTAAACACTATGGGTGAAAAATATTGAAAATTTATTTTACCCATTAAATTAGGAGATTGATACAAAGTTCAAAATTTAAGAAAAGCTTCAATAAAGAGCCATCTTTGTATCATCCCATTCAATGGTGATAGCTATCAAAAGATAGGCTTCACCAAGGTTTTTCAAAATATTTTTCAAACCTTTATTTTCTTTTTCCTAAACATCTCACCAATATCTAGATGTGTAAAACACATACAAGTCAGGTTTTTAGTGAGATGTGGGATTTGTTTTCTTTATGTTCTCATGCATATTTTTCTAGGCAACATTAATTTGATTCCCTTCAAATTGTGCCATAGTCCTTAACTCCATTTTAAGCTATGCATGATATGATTATGGCATAGACATGATTTAGATAAAAACATATGCCAATCTCATGATGTCATGGCATGTGAATGAGAACTAAGCATACATGACATCTAAAAATAATTCTAAACATGATCATGACATTTTATAGATAAAAATGAAAATGATGTCATGACATGGCAAGGCAAATAAAGCATGGCAAGAAAAATATACTAAGGTATAAAATACCAAAGTGTTAAAATTAATTTGCCATTTCTAGGAATTAAATTCATTTTTCCTTAATGCCATTCATTTCCCTAGTGTGCCAAAAACCCAAAATGGCACACCAATACCTCTAAGACCTAAATGTGCCAATTTAAATCATTTTTAACTTCTCAAACCATATTGGCACACCCTAATGTGTCAACTCACAATGGCTAGGTTAACCACCCATCCACTTAGGGTTGACACACCCTAACCCATTTAGCGTGAATCAATCACGCTCTTAGGAACCCAATATCTATTGGAGCTCCTTGGGTTAACAAGGTATTCCCTAGGGATAACTTCCCTAGATACCTTCCTAATGACCCTTTTAGGATTTGAGGCCATAGTCTTTTGGGTCTTTCCTAGGTCAACTCTAGAGGTGACTCCTCCATTGACCTTCTTAGTGGCTACATTTGATTTCTTTGAGGTGTTAGCCACTAAACACATACCATGGCTAGACTTAGGGATGACTTCCCTATTAGCCTTGGTTTTCCTAGACCTAGAAATAGTTCCATAATTAAATGGAACATTATGATAAGTCTTCTTGGGCTTAGGTTTGTCACCCAAACCTTCCTTGCCCTTAGACCGTTTTTGAACCTTAGGTCTTGACTTTTGGACATTTGACCCTAGAATTGAGTTTTCTATGATTCTAAGGGTTTTCTCCATTCTCTCAAGTCTTGATCTCAAGACTTGGTTTTCTAACTCCAATTTCCTCAATTTTGAATTTTCATTTGGTTTTTGAGAGTTGGTTTTCTTCTTAGGCATATGCCTAGATTTCTTGGGATTAATACCCAAATTCTCTTCAATTCTTCTAATTGATTTCCTAGGTAGGATAGATCTAGTGTTTTGAGTCCTAGGTTTGTCCTTAGTTATATGAACATGCTTGGCACCTAGACAATACACCTTATTATTTCTCTTAGCATGCTTTTCATTGATAATAGCAAGAGAACTAAAATAATTTTTAGCATGCTTTTTGACTTTAGGAATTAAAGGTACATTAACTAAATGTACCTTAGGGTTAGCTTTAATAGCTCCCCCTACATGAGTTGCACCTTCTTGCCCTTTCTTCCGCCCCCTAGGGCATTGACTTCGGTAGTGTCCCTTTTGATTGCATTTGAAGCACACAATGTGCTCTTTGCTCTTGATTTTGGGAACACCGGCATCGTTTGACTTTGGGTTGACTTTTGGTGTCGATGCCTTCTTCTTAGCCAATTTAGGGCATTTGCTCTTGTAATGCCCCTTCTCCCTACACTCAAAGCATATTATGTGATTTTTATTTAACATTACAACACTTGAGTTACCTAGGGAGGTGGTGGAGGCCTCTTCACTTCTTCCGGAGGTAGAAGCTTCATCTTGATCTTTCTCCGGAGTAGAAACCCTTTCCTCCCCCTCAACGCTAGAGGTGGAGGTCTCCACCAAGTCATCCACATCTTCAAAAGTGGATGGTGATTCTTCTTCGGCATTCTCCTCTACTTGTGCCGATTGGGAATTTTCTTGGAATTTTATTACCTTATTCCATAATTCCCTTGCATCCCTATAATCACCCAATCTAGACCAAATAGTATTAGGTAACAAATCACTAATCAACTTGATTACCTTGAGATTTGTCTTGAAGTCTTTAATTTGGTCTTGGGTCCACCTTGACTTTTCAATGGGCTTGTTGTGTTTGTCCCTAGGCATCTCAAAACCATTTTCTAAAATAATTATATAATCAAAATCAGTTTCGAGATATACCTCCATCCGTTTTCTCCACCAAGCAAAATCTCCATCGAATTTCGGTGGATGGATGAAGCCGGCCATTTGTAGTGCTCTCGCGGCGGTTAGTCCTTGAAGAGCGACCTCGCTCTGAAACCACTTGTAGGGGATTGATAACGGCCGGCTAGAGGGGGGTGAATAGCCCTCTTACGATGGATGTCATAATTCGTTCCCCGTCCGTTGCGTGCTCGTCTACAATTCTTGTTAGCGCAGCGGAATAACAATAACAATACTAACAAGAAACACAAATACACACAAGCACATGCAATACACAAAGATATATGTGGTTCGGAACCGAATGGTTCATACTCCACGGGCGAGCTCCTCGAGCTCTAGTTATACGCACGGCACTAACTATAACACTCCTTTTCGACTACACGTCGGAGGTGGAGAAACCTCTCACGAGCAATTACACTAAGTAATGAAATACAAGCAATATAAAGACAAATACAAAATACACGTAAAGAACACTTTACAACGCTTGCTTTAAACCCTTTGCTTGTTGCTTGCTTTGATTGGCTCTTGAAGGACTGGAATGCAGCAGCAATTCCCCTCCAATAGCTCCACAAAAACCTTGGCGAAATCCTCCAACTCGTGCTCCATTTATAACCTGCATCAAGCTATTTTCGTGCCTAGCAGTCGACTGCCAAAAGGCCCCAGTCGACTGCTCCTGTAGCCGTTGTCTCACAACGGCCAGATCCACGTCGGACAAGTTCTAACGGATCACCTACCAGTCGACTGATGATGCCCATCACCGATCGTGACCCAAAGAGTCGAGCCCACACCACGGAGCGCTCGTGCTCGCGACACTCCCATCACCGATCCATCCCTCGACAATGATCGCTACCTATGGCAATGACTGCCAAGCACAAAACCCTAGCCTTACACCAGTCGAACTCTAGTCGACTTAGACCAGTCGAACCGGCACCTATGCCAGTCGACTGACGTCGGGCAAAACCTCAAACACCAAGTTGTTTGAGCATCCGACCTTCAGGTAAACCCTCAAACATCAAGTTTGAGCCTCCGACACTCAGTCTTAGCCACTTGGCCAAGTCCACCTTATCCCTCATGGAGTTCCCCACCAAAGCTCTCTTCCCTCGACCTACGTCCCTCGGATGCGCCAAGCGCACGGCTTCGCAACGCCATCCTTCGCGTCTCATGCCCTAGAAGTATGCTTCCCTTTGGGCTCACTCCATTCGCTCCCCGTCCGGTGGTCCCTCGGATGCACCAAGCGCATGGCTTCGCAATGCCATCCTTCACCGACTCAAGGACCCCGAGCCTAGTGAACTTACCAAGTCCTTAAGACTTCCCATATGCACCAAGCGCACGGCTTCGCAATACTTTTCTCACCAAGCACCAAGCGCACGGCTTCGCAATGCTTTGGATTTCCCATGCCAAGCACCAAGCGCACGGCTTCGCAATGCTTTGGACTTTCCCATGCCAAGGCTTCCCCCTTGGACTTCCACACCAAGCTCCATGCTTGGATTATCCATGCCAACCTCATGTTGGACTTTCCCATGACAATCCCATGTCATGAGTTTTGTCTATCATCAAAATACCATCAAGGTACTGCTGGGCCGATTGCACCAACAGGTTTGACCATTGTCATTGGGAAAGTCCAAGTCTTGAGTACTTGGCAGGTAAAGTCCAAGCATGGGTCTTGGCAAGGGAAAGTCCAACATGGGTTAGCAAGGAAAGTCCAAGCATGGGTCTTGGCATGGAAAGTCCAACATGAGTTGGAAAGGGAAAGTCCAAGCTTGAGTCTTGACATTTGGAAAGTCCAAGGGGAATATTGGCGACGTAAAGTCCAAGCGGGAGTCTTAGCAGCATAAGTCCAATGGTTGGCGACGTAAAGTCCAAGCGGAGTCTTGGCAGCATAAGTCCAATGTGCCTTGGCAGTGTAGACACCATTAGCATGACAATAGCCGATGGAAGCACCTGAAGGCTAACGTATAGATGAACAAGTCATGGATGACTTGGAGGGATCTGATAGGCGCGAGGCTGACGGAGGTGGCTAGAAGGCTTAAGTCTAGGCTAAGGGTGGTCTAGCAAGTATGGGGGCACCATACTTGGGATAAAACCTTATGTTTGAGGTGTATCAATCAACTGGGACCTATGGGTAGTCGACTAGAGTGAGTCAACTAGGGTTTGACTGCGGGGAGTGCCCTAGCAGTCGACTGCCAGAGGTGGGCAATCGACTGCTGTCTCTAGCAATCGACTGATCTGGTGATCAGTCGACTGGTGCTCGAGAATTCGAGCACAGAATGGAGTCGGATTCGACTGCTGGAGTTAACAATCGAGTGAATGCTCTATCAATCGACTGATGAATATGATCTGTCGACTGATGTCCTATCCGTTGGATTTTTCTAGCATAGATCACACCGTTATCTCACAGTAACAGTGTCATCAGTTGACTGATGTTCCCGAGCAGTGGACTGATAAGTGAAATCCAGCCCAGGTAGTAGCTTTAAAGGGAGCTCATGGAGGATATTTCGATCAGCATTTCTTGAGGAGTTTTGGGGTGAATTGCTGGTGTAATTCAGGGTCTCCAAGTGCAACTCAAGTAACCACAAAGCAAGCAATCCAAAAGCTCTTGTAAAGTTATTTTCTTTACTTGTATTGCAATTTATTATTGTATCTTGCTTGTATTTGTTTCTTACTATTGTAAGATCTATTGTACGAGATTTCTCCACCTCCGTAATGTTCCGAGAAGGAGTTTATTGGATTAATAGTGCATGTTTACATTGCTAGGGCTTTTAGAGCCCGATCCGTGGAGTATGAACCATTCGGTTCCGAACTA
This sequence comes from Wurfbainia villosa, assembly GCA_025175895.1. Classification (NCBI taxonomy): domain Eukaryota; kingdom Viridiplantae; phylum Streptophyta; class Magnoliopsida; order Zingiberales; family Zingiberaceae; genus Wurfbainia; species Wurfbainia villosa. The sequence goes on from CM045995.1 coordinate 36,045,015, forward strand.
CGTTATATTCTTGTGTTTGTGATTGTGTATCGTGTTATTGTTTTTTTATTATTCTGCTGTGCACTAACACGATTTGTAGATGCAATCGTGAATGACATCCATCAAGCATCGACGACGTTATTCACCCCCCTCTAGCGGGCACATCGTTCCTAACAATTGGTATTAGAGCCCGGGGCTCTTCTACAGATTAACAACCCGGAGCCCAGACGCTAGAGGGAAAGATGGAAGTTAAAGAACAACTTGGATGTGACATCAACACCCCAATCCCATATGCTTTCTATGGACGAGAAGGGTTCAACCAATGGAAGACAAGGATTGAAGACTTCTTGATGATGAGGGACTTTGAGGAGTGGTTCATTTTGATGGAAGGATTCGAATATCCAAGAGGACTAAAGGGAAGATTCCTCAAGATGAAGAGATGGAGTGAGGAACAACTCCAAAGATTCGAGAAAAACAAGAAGGTAGAAAAATTCATTATTGATTTGATTCCTAATGACATATTGTGTAGCTTAGGTGAACACATGGATGCCAAGGAGCTATGGAGCCAAGTGGTAAGGCTCCATGAGGAGCCCAAAGAACAAGAGTGCTCATTGGTTCAATTGGAAGAGACTGAGGAAGCAAGCACATCATCCTCACAAGCAAGTGAGGATTCGGAAGTTGATAGAAAATCAACATCCGAGAAGGAAGAAGAGGTGGAAGAAGCCTCCACCTCTAGGATTGAGGGGGAGGAGAGAATTCCCACGCCGGAGCAAGAGCAAGAAGTCGCTTCAACCTCCGGAGAAGTAAAGAAGAAACTCCAGCACCTACCACCACCCTAAGTAACTCAAACATATGTGTTAATAATAAGATTCATATAATATGTTTTGAGTGTAGGGAAACCGGACACTATAAGAGCAAGTGTCCAAAGCGGGTCAAGAAAATGACACAAGTCATGCCAAAGACCAAGGAAGTTGATGCCCAAAGACAAAAGAGCAAGGATCATGTTATTTGCTTTAAATGCTGACAACCGGGACACTACCAGAGTCAATGCACAAAGGGGGAGAAGAAAACTCAAAAGGGAGCTACATATGTAGGGGGAGCCTCTAAGGCAAACCCTAAGGTAACTTCTAATTTTGCTCCTTCCTTAATTAATAGGCAAAAGTATGTTAGGAGTAATTGTAAGATACAAAAATAAATAAATAAATAATAAAATAAAATAAAATAATAGCCCTTGCTAATTGAGAATTAGCTCATGGAATTTTTAGGAATTTTTAGAAATTTTTCCGGATTCAAAAGGAGTCCATATGAGGAAGATTTAAGCTTGAATGGGTGGTTAGGTCAGCTTGAGTTAACTCGGACTAAACCTAGGTTAGACTTGAGTTGACTGAACCCATTCCACCAGCTTTAAAGGATCCGAACGTGACCATTTGTGCATTTCTTATTTCTTTCCTCAGATTGTGATTTCTTCATCCTCATCGCCAATCTTTTCTCCTCTCCTTTTCTTCCTCTCGTCCGTGAAGGGAGCTAGTCGGTTGGGGTTTTCGTTGGCACGAGACCAGTGTTAGTGATATATGAGAGATGTCCTAAGGCAATCGGCTTATGTTTGAACCATTTATATGATAAATGAAGATTTACTATTTGAGTATACATGTTTTCATGTATTTGATTAGATCTTAAACTCATTTACTGAATGTCCACGATACGATTCACAGCATGAGAGAATTTGTGATTGGATCACAACTAGTGAGTATCTCTACATGTGTAATTGTGATGTATAGAAATTATCCCTAGTCGATGAATTGATGGATTTAGACACCATTGATTCTGTCGAGACTAGCATGAGGTATACTCCTTGGTGTATCCAAGCAGCTGATCCTCACTGGCTGGAGACATTGTAATGTCTGGAGTTAATCGTGGATGCTAGTTATGGTAACTAGTTCATTGGAGTGACCAGCCGTAAGACTTCATATGGTTCTCTGTATATATAGATATGTCAATGAAGTTCTTACTGTAGCTTAAGTGCGATGTTCCTTTGACTTGCGGTATTCAAGTCATCTTGATCATGAAGACTTATGCTTTGACATCTTAAGCAAGCATCTCTGAGGAGATGTGGACCCGGGATGATTGGGTATAAGTCGAAGTGATCAAAGGTGTTTGAATAGCCTATAAAGGATTCACCACTCCTTGCGAGGAGATGTATACCCATGGCCTCTCGTCGGATTGTCACTAAAGTCTTTGGCCAAAGCATTACATGTTTAGAGTAAGGTACTCTTCGATACATGTGCAGTAACTAGAATCCGTAGGATGAGGAAATGATACTTGGGCTAGGTGTGACATAGTCAGCCTAGTGGGGACTGACACTATAGACCATGTCCTGAACCAAGTGGGTATAAGATGAGTGAAGGGAATGGGGCATGATATATTCGAGCTGCTGAAGGGTTTCAGAAATAGTTCTGGATCAACCGTTGATCTTTTCGATTAATTGGGGATCATGATGTACTACTAGGTGTCACTCATGATCATTCTATAATTAATGGTTAATTATAGACGACCAACATAAACCGACAACCTATTTGGTCACACGCACAACGAGCGTAATCCGAAGGATTTAAAATGAGCTTGAGAATGAGATTCTCAGACTGAGAGAAACTAGGTTTGGTTGGACCAAACAAGAAGCGAGCATGAAATCGTTTCAGTCGCAATGGAAGCGTGGATGGGCCGTGTCTTATGAAGACATGATGGACGAACCAAAATGGTTTGGTTCTAATCCAACGGAGGAGAATAAACCAAAGGGGTTTTGTTTGTTTTAAATGAATGAACCAAAGTTGGTTCGGTTCGTTTCAACTTAAAATAAACCATCATGGTTTGGTTTATTTTAACTTAAATTAATGGAGAAGGTTAACGGGCCTTTGGTTATGATTCAATAACCATTAAGAGAATTTGTTCTCTATAAAATAGGGCTTAAGGGTTTTTGTTAAACCTTAATCAAAAAGCCCTAACCTAATTGTGGCCGCCCAACCTCTCCCTCCTCTCCATCTAGTCGGTGCCAATCCTATTGTCGCCGCCCACCTCCTCCAACCGGTGACCAGCTGCTACCGTCTTCTCCACTTGCCGACGTCGAGCTGCTGCCGGAGGAGCTCCGGTGATCATCCTTGGCTCCGGCGACAAGGTGAGCACATTGCTTTCCTTATTTGGCCGGCGCAAGGTCTCCACCAAAGCTGTCGAGTTTTCTGAAAAGCTTGTTTCCCTCTTGTCGGAGCGTCATTTGGACGACGTTTGGAGCTCCGACAGCGCCTTCCTTACCGGGGATTTGATCTCCGGTAATCCTCATAGGTGGAGGATGAAGGATTCGTCAAACGGTTGACGAATACCTCTCTGGAGAAGCGAGTTCTTGAGGACTCGTTTTGGATCCGAATTTTGATTCGGATCGTGATCTTCTCTCGATCACGTCGTCTTCAACACGAGGCTAGTAACCCGTATGAAGATGAGGCTCGTGACTTTGTGAATTCATCCCGAAGATACTCGGCGTGGATACGGATAGAGACGATTCTAGCGAGAATCGTTCCCGTTGATGCCTTTCCCGCTACACGTGATACGTTAGGTATACGTAGTGTAAATTTCCTTTTATTGCAAAATTTGAATTTACGGTTATGTCTACACATGTTGTACTATGCATGCGTGTGATGTGTGTGCTGTAATAAATTAGATTTATTATTTTATTCCTTCCGCTGTGCACATGTTTACGAAACATGTTCGAACACACTCGCCGCGGTGTCGGAAACCAAACAGTGGTATCATAGCCCAGGTTGTGTTTCAACATAATCGTAAAATTGTTTTGCGATAGTCATAATGATATTTCTGAAATTTTCTACTTTTGGAAAGTTAGAAGTATTTATGGAAATTTTTCAATTTTGGAAAGTCTAGAAGTATTTATGGAAATCTTCCACTTTTGGAAAGTTGGAAGTATTTATGGAAATTGATATTTTCCATAAATAAAATATTTAATTAGATTTTGGAAATTTGTTTCCTAATTTAATCATGATTTGATTTGGGAAATCAAATCTTAAAAATATTTTATTTCCATAAGTAGTTTTGATGATTTAGGAAATTAGTTTCCTAAATTGACTTTCCTTAATCAACTATTTCCACAAATAAAATATGTGATTAGATTTGGAAATTTGTTTCCTAATTTAATCATGATTTTATTTGGAGAATCAAATCTTAAACATATTTTATTTTCATAAATAGTTATGACATATAAGGAAATATTGTACATGACATAATTGTATGTCATGTAATTGCATTAGATGCATATCATTATGTCATGCGTGTCGTGACATGTAGATGTATGTCATGCCATGTAGATAATAGTTATTTGCATGCAAAGAGGATGAGACATAAAAACCCTAACTCAATATTAAAGCCTACACCTTCCATTGATATGGTTAGAACCAGAGTTCCGTTTCTTGTTTGGGTTGTTGGACTCTCTCCAAGCCTGGCTCGAACCCGAACATGTTCAAACCATGGAATAGTTTAATACTAATATGGTAAGAGTCAGAGGTCAATCGTTAGCTTTGGTTGTTAGACTCTCTCCAAGCCGGGCTAATTGGTTGAATGCACTCTAACCATATTAAAACTATTTCTCGATTAATGGATTGGCTTTAACCTAGAGCATCAGCTTGTTGGACTCTCTCCAAGGTCGATGTGAAGGGAGGTGAAGTTGGGTGCTATGCATATGATGCATACTTGTTAATGTGTTAACAACCCGATGTATGTGTGAACATTCAATTAGTTGATATCACATTGTGATAGTTGCATATACGTGATATGCAATCGGTATAGTTGATACCTACCATCGTAGTTATGAATGGCTTGTTGGACTCTCTCCAAGGTTGTTCATATCTGTGATGGATATCAGCCCATTCGGAGATGGACCTACGATCTCCCGAAGTGATTTTGGGGCTTTTGAAATTCGAAAAATGAATGAGATTTATAAATGTATATTGATGCATTTTAAAATCATTTTCTCATATATGCTCGTTTTGTATTTCTAAGTTAATCGATTGATCATGACGTCTTTAAATTTGCGCACTATTTTGGATTCAAACAAATTGACTGGGCCTAACTTCTTGGACTGGCTTAGAAATTTGAGAATTGTTCTCAAGGAGGAAAAGCTAGCATATGTCCTTGAAGAGCCTCTTCCCAACCGTCCTAAGGACGATGCAACTCCAAACCAAATGTTGGTCTATCAGAAGCATGTGGCAGATTCTGAGCTGGCGAGTTGCATCATGCTAGCTGCGATGGTACCTGAGCTGCAAAAGCAGCATGAGCATATGGATGCTAATACTATGGTCTTCCATCTTCATGAGTTGTTTGATGAGCAAGCGAGATCCGAAAGGTTCGATGTCTCCAGGCTCCTCTTCACCACGAAGATGCAAGAAGGTTTGTCTGTAGTGCAGTTTATGCTAAAGATGAATGGGTACATTGAGCGGCTAGCCACCCTTGGGTTTGTGATGGATCATGAATTAAGTATTGACTTAATTCTGCATTGTTTTCCCAAGAGTTTCTCACAATTTGTGATGAACTATCGGATGAACAAATTAGAATCCACTATTCCTGAGCTCCTCAATATGCTGAAGACTGTGGAGCCTTCTGTGAAGCATGAGGAGAAGGCGGTTCTGTTAGTTGATTCCTCAAAGAAAGGTTCTAAGAGGAAGGCAAAGGAACAGAAGAAAGGGAAGAACAAGAAGGAAAAGAAGGTAGAACCAGCACAAAAGGAAACTTGGCATCATTGTGGCAAGGAAGGCCACTGGCGAAGAAACTGCAAGATTTATCTTGAGTCCATGAAGAAGAAGAAGGCATCTGATGCCCCATCCTCTTTAGGTATCTTTGTTATTGATTGTCATTCTATTTCCTTAGATACTTGGGTATTGGATACTGGGTGTGGCTCATATATATGTAATGACATACAGGGGCTAAGGAATAGAAGAAGACTCGTCAGAGGGGAGTCAAATTTACGAGTTGGCAATGGAGCAAAGGTTGCTGCGATTGCCATCGGAACTTATTTGCTGAAGCTCCCTAGTGGACTAGTCTTGGAACTGGACAATTGCTATTATGTTCCTTCTCTAATAAAGAACATTGTTTCTATTTCCTATTTAAATAGAAATGGTTACCATTTGACGTTTAGTAACAATTGTTGTTATATAACTTTGAATGGCGTACTTTATGGAACTGGAACTTTGAGCAATGGCATTTATACGTTGGACGTATCCAGTGACATTTTCAATATCGAAGTGAGCAATAAGCATGCTCGAAAGGATAGTCAATTAGACTCCTACATGTGGCACTGTCGTCTTGGCCATGTAAGCAAGAAACGCATGTCCGAATTACACCGATGTGGAATTCTGGAATCGTTTGAATTGGATTCATATGATACATGTGAATCATGCTTAAAAGGCAAGATGACTAAGTTACCTTTTACAGGAAAAGATGAACGAGTGGGAGAGTTACTAGGTCTAATACATACTGATGTATGTGGACCTATGTCAACTCAAGCTTTAGGAGGCTATAGCTACTTCATTACCTTCACCGATGATCACTCATGGTTTGGGTATGTGTTCTTGATGAAACACAAGTCTGAAGCCTTTGAAAGGTTCAAAGAATTCAGAAATGAAGTAGAGAAACAACATGACAAGAGTATTAAAATACTTCGATCGGATCGAGGTGGTGAATACTTAAGTCAAGAGTTTCTTGATTATCTAAGAGACAATGGTATATTGTCTCAATGGACTCCGCCGTATACACCACATCATAATGGTGTATCTGAGAGGCATAACCGGACCTTATTGGACATGGTCAGGTCAATGATGAATCATGCGAATCTTCCCAAGTCCTTTTGGGGCTATGCACTTCAGACAGCTATTTACTTGTTAAACAGAATGCCAACCAAGGTAGTCTCTACTACTCCATATGAGATATGGAATAGTAAGAAACCTCATGTATCTTACTTGAAGATATGGGGTTGTCCTGCTTATGTGAAGCGGACCAGATCGGACAAATTGAATGCTAAGTCGATAAATGTCTATTTATTGGATACCCTAAGGAAACAAGGGGTTACCAATTCTATCATCCTGTGGAACAAAAGGTGTTTGTTTCAAGGCATGCTGTGTTTCTAGAGAAAGAGTTTCTCTTGCAAGAAAATAGTGGGAGTGTCGTCGAGCTTGAGGAGGCTCGAGAAACTCAAATAGACATTGATGAGATACCTAGTGGAGCACATCAGTCGATAACTCATAGTGATGAGCAATCGGCTGGACCTATTGTAACACCACATCTTCGTAGATCTGGTAGAACACGCAACATTCCTGAGAGATATGAATTTCTTGTAAGTGAATCGAATGACGTGTTACTCATTGATGATGAGGATCCTACCAGTTATGAAGAAGTGCTGACAAGTTCAGCAAGGGATAAGTGGCCTGAAGCCATGAAGTCGGAAATGGATTCCATGTATGAAAACCAAGTTTGGAACTTGGTTGACCCACCTGAAGGCATCAAGCCTATAGGGTGCAAGTGGGTTTTCAAGAAGAAAACCGACATGGATGGTAATGTGATTACCTATAAGGTGTTGATTATGACAAAACCTATTCGCCTGTAGCTATGCTTAAATCCATTCGGATGCTCCTGGTCATAGCGGCTCATTATGATTATGAGATATGGCAGATGGATGTGAAAACAGCTTTCCTTAATGGAAACCTGCTCGAGGACGTGTATATGATACAGCCTGAGGGTTTCACATCGGTTGATAAAACCAAGGTATGCAAATTGCGATGGTCCATATATGGATTGAAGCAAGCATCCAGGAGATGGAATATCCATTTTGATGAGACAATCAAAAAGTTTGATTTCTCACAAAATCCAGACGAACCTTGTGTGTACAAGAAGGTTAGTGGGGGTGCAGTCATGTTCCTAGTATTGTATGTCGATGACATATTACTCATAGGAGATGATGTTTCAATCTTACAGTCAGTGAAGATTTGGTTATCCAAAACATTCTCCATGAAAAACCTGGGAGAAGCAACCTACATCATCGGGATTAAGATCTATAGAGATAGATCGAAACGGTTGCTTGGTCTTTCGCAGTCTACATATATAGACCGAGTGCTAAAGAGGTTTAGCATGTCGGAATCCAAGAAAGGTTTCCTACCCATCAGGCATGGGGTACACCTTTCGAAGTCTGTGTCCGTGCACAGAAGACGAGAAGATTTGCATGAGTAAGATTCCCTATGCATCCGCAATAGGATCTATCATGTATACTATGTTATGTACAAGGCCCGATGTATCGTATGCTCTGAGTGTCACGAGTAGATACCAGTTTGATCCAGGAATGGATCATTGGGTGGCTGTTAAGACGATCCTTAAGTACTTAAGAAGAACTAAGGATGTGTTCCTAATATATGGAGAAGGGGACATGGTGATACGCGGGTATACGGATGCCAGCTTCCAGACAGACAAGGATGATTCCAGGTCTCAGTCTGGATACGTGTTCACCTTGAATGGGGGCGCAGTGAGTTGGAAAAGTTCCAAACAAGACACTGTAGCGGATTCTACCACTGAGGCAGAATACATTGCAGCTTCGGAAGCAGCAAAGGAAGCGGTTTGGATCAAGAAGTTCATTTATGAACTTGGTGTGATTCCAGCCATTGTTGAAGCAATACCGGTCTACTGCGACAACAATGGAGCAATTGCACAGGCGAAAGAGCCAAGGTCTCATAAATGATCCAAACATGTGCTTCGTCGCTATCATCTGATCAGAGAGATCATTAGTAGGAAGGAAATACAAATCGAGAAAATCCCCACTGAAAGGAACTTAGTGGATCCTTTGACTAAGGCATTACCTCAAAGTAAGTTTAAGGGTCATGTTAGAGCTTATGGTATTGGATACCGTAGCGATTGGCATTAGGCCAAGTGGGAGTTTGTTAGTGATATATGAGAGATGTCCTAAGGCAATCGCCTTATGTTTGAACCATTTATATGATAAATGAAGATTCACTATTTGAGTATACATGTTTTCATGTATTTGATTAGATCTTAAACTCATTTACTGAATGTCCACGATACGATTCACAGCATGAGAGAATTTGTGATTGGATCACAACTAGTGAGTATCTCTACATGTGTAATTGTGATGTATCAAAATTATCCCTAGTCGATGAATTGTTGGATTTGGACACCATTGATTCTGTCGAGACTAGCACGAGGTATACTCCTTGGTGTATCCAACAGCTGATCCTCACTGGCTGGAGACATTGTGATGTCCGGAGTTAATCGTGGATGCTAGTTATGGTAACTAGTTCATTAGAGTGACCAGCCGTAAGACTTCATATGGTTCTCTGTATATATAGATATGTCAATGAAGTTCTTACTGTGGCTTAAGTGCGATGTTCCTTTGACTTGCGGTATTCAAGTCATCTTGATCATAAAGACTTATGCTTTGACATCTTAAGCAAGCATCTCTGAGGAGATGTGGACCCGGGATGATTGGGTATAAGTCGAAGTGATCAAAGGTGTTTGAATAGCCTATAAAGGATTCACCACTCCTTGCGAGGAGATGTATACTCATGGCCTCTCGTCGGATTGTCACTAAAGTCTTTGGCCAAAGCATTACATGTTTAGAGTAAGGTACTCTTCGATACATGTGCAATAACTAGAATCCGTAGGATGAGAAAATGATACTTGGGCTAGGTGTGACGTAGTCAGCCTAGTGGGGACTGACACTATAGACCATGTCCTGAACCATGTGGGTATAAGATGAGTGAAGGGAATGGGGCATGATTCATTCGAGCTGCTGAAGGGTTTCAGAAATAGTTCTGGATCAACCGTTGATCTTTTCGGTTAATTGGGGATCATGATGTACTACTAGGTGCCACTCATGATCGTTCTATAATTAATGGTTAATTATAGACGGCCAACATAAACCGAGAACCTATTTGGTCACACGCACAACGAGCGTAATCCGAAGGATTTAAAACAAGCTTGAGAATGAGATTCTCAGACCGAGAGAAACTAGGTTTGGTTGGACCAAACAAGAAGCGAGCATTAAATCGTTTCAGTTGCAATGGAAGCGTGGATGGGTCGTGTCTTATGAAGATATGATGGACGAACCAAAATGGTTTGGTTCTAATCCAACCGAGGAGAATAAACCAAAGGGGTTTGGTTTGTTTTAAACGAATGAACCAAAGTTGGTTCGGTTCGGTTTAACTTAAAATAAACCATCATGGTTTGGTTTATTTTAACTTAAATTAATGGAGCGGGTTAACGGGCCATTGGTTATGATCCAATAACCATTAAGAGAATTTGTTTTCTATAAAATAGGGCTTAAGGGTTTTTGTTAAACCATAATCAAAAAGCCCTAACCTAATTGTGGCCGCCCAACCTCTCCCTCCTCTCCATCTAGTCGGCGCCAATCCTATTGCCGCCGCCCACCTCCTCCAACCGGCGACCAGTTGCTGCCGTCTTCTCACTTGCCGGAGGAGCTCCGGTAATCATCCTTGGCTCCGGCGACAAGGTGAGCACATTGCTTTCCTTATTTGGCCGGCGCAAGGTCTCCACCAAAGCTGTCCAGTTTTCTAGACAGCTTGTTTCCCTCTTGTCAGAGCATCATTTGGACAACGTTTGGAGCTCCGACAGAACCTTCCTTACCGGGGATTCGATCTCCGGTAATCCTCATAGGTGGAGGATGAAGGATTCGTCAAACGGTTGACAAATACCTCTCCGGAGAAGCGAGTTTTTGAGGACTCATTTTGGATCCGAATTTTGATTCGGATCGTGATCTTCTCTCGATCATGTCATCTTCAACACGAGGCTAGTAACCCGTTCGAAGACGAGGCTCGTGACTTTGTGAAATCATCCCAAAGATACTCGGCGTGGATACGGATAGAGACGATTCTAGCGAGAATCGTTCCGGTTGATGCCTTTCCTGCTACACGTGATACGTCAGGTATACGTAGTGTAAATTTCCTTTTATTGCAAAATTTGAATTTACGGTTATGTATACACATGTTCTACTATGCATGTGTGTGATGTGTGTGTTGTAATAAATTAGATTTATTATTTTATTCATTCCACTGTGCACATGTTTACGAAACATGTTCGAACACACACTCGCCGCGGTGCCGGAAACCCAACAACCAGCAGTCTAGAAGGAGGAGGAGCCAGCTGGCCATTTATGGGTCGACGGTTTCGGATCGAGGGGGAGGGAAGCTGTGACTGCGGTGGGAGCTACTGTCGGCCTCTCTCTGCCAACAGCAAGGGGAGCTCATATCGGCGCCATCGATGTCACAGCTAAGTATCCTTGGTATTGCAATTTTCCCCTTAGCTTAGTTCTTGATCTTGCTTCAGGAGACTGGTTTTTGATCCTCTGTTCACGATCGTCACAGCGACCGATTACGATCAGGAGTTTTTGGGAGTTCGGTGAGTCGATCTAGATAAGGGACACCTTCGACTGACTCTGCACCGTGAGTAGAAACGTCAGCTGCCAAAGCTCAGATCGTCGCTAGGCTCATCCTCGGCTATCTTCACCACTATAGAGGTTAGCCACGGTTGGATCAGTGGATCAAGCAACAGATGGTTGATGTAGCTTATATGTTATTGAATTTTTGATAAATTGTGTATGATAGGTCGTGAGCTCTAGAGTTCATATTGGTTCGATTTGTTGGCAACCTAGCAGTTGGGGTAAGTTCTGTATTAACCTATAGATGCTATCAGATTTCTATTCTTCAACGTGAATTGTTGATAGCTAATTGGATATTGTTTTGTTATGGATGAGCTATGTGCTTGAGGGAGAGTTCAACTATGTGTGATATCGACATTTAGGCTGAGCTTGGTAAGGAGGATTTGGATGCTTATCGTTGTATACTAGTTTGGTTTAGTTAATTGATCTGATGATGTGGATCAATGGATTTGAAGTTCAACAGGGGATGCTTTCTTTGGATAAGTTGTGGCTGATTGAAGTTGGGAGAGATTAAAGCAACATGAGGTAATTAGATCTAAGTGATATGGATGCTTAATATATTTGTAGTTGATGTGGTAGTCGATGAGGATGGGTTATTGTTGTTCACAGTAACATTAAGCTTTGATAACTCTGTTTGCAATAGAGCTTGGACTTTCCGACAGCAACTGGGGTCACTGAGCTATTTTCCCTATGGTGTGATCCGATCGGTGTGTGAGACTGAATGGTAAGCTACTGCTCTAGCTTAGATTTAGTATTACTCGATTGTTAATATTGATTTAGTTGATCGAGATACCAGGTTGATGTAGGATTTGATTCGATCATTAGATGTGTGATGATACTTAACTGTAATCTATTGTTACAGGACTTTAATTGCCATAGATACATGGACGTGTAGATGGATAGCACGGATTACATATCAGGTTGGTAATATCTACCCTGGTCAGGTAGTTTGATCTGAATCTGGTGCATGAATTTGGACTTATGCAATTACTTTGATCTTAGATCCACTCTTATTTAATCATATGCTTGTACTGCCTTGACCTTTGAGATATATTGTTGTTACTTCATTGATTATCTAGCATGGATAGGAACTATAAACCCTATTATGTGTTATCTGATGGATGTTTAGTAAGTATAGGTGGTTAGGGTTATCTTTGTGACCTCAGATTGGGTTACTGTTACTTCACTAGGGTTAGGTGATGGATCAGATTATGAAGTTGATTGTGGTATCGTACACATATTAGTTGTGCATCTATGGTGGATCTAGTCGTCTGTGCATAGATAAGTGTGTGGTTGTCAGTATGTGGCTATGGACTGGAGGTCCTAGTGTGATTGTATATCCATTATGGATTGTGTATCTATGTATGGTTATATGGATTGTCGATGGTAAATTGCTACAGACTATAGGGCTTAGCATGGTTGACTGTCAGATGTGTATGACTCTTTGTGTGATAGATAGAGTCTTGTGGATTATAGTCCTTGCATAGATGACTTTTGGTTGACGAGGACTCCCCGTGGGATAGAGAGTGTTGCGAGGATATATGTATGGATCCATGCATCATTACATTGCATGCATGCTGTCGACAGGGGTCTCCCTTGTGGTTGAGACGGGTCGTTAGTCATCCAGCCTCTCCGGCCACTCGGGGTAGTGGTAGCAGGGTTGAGGGCAGAGTATTGGATGTGTCGTGCTCGGCCACTATAGACGGTGGTAGCTGGAGATGTGCACCTGGCCACTGTGCAGAGTGGTGTTAGCACTCGCCCACTATAGACGGTGGTTGTGTGACGTGCAGTTGTCCTATGTGCTGAGCTCGTCTACTCATGGGTAGTGACGGAGCGGCCAGCAGCAAAGACCCCCGTGGAGTAGTTAGCTCTTTACGCTTATATGCTACTCATTCATACTACCCAACTCGGTCACTCGAGAGTAGTGGAAGCTGGAGTCGGGTTAGTCGTCATGTCGTGCCACCCGGGCCATACTGGGGTCGTGGTTGGACGGGTCCGCAGACATGGCCATGTATATGCATTGTTGATATATATGTATGCATGTATTTGATATATGTTTTACATATGCCTATGAGATGCTGCATTTGATTGAGCTATGATTGTTGCATATGCTTGTACATCATGATACATGTCATTTGCATATTATATACTGCTGTGTGTTGAGCATGATATATGCGTTGGTCCAGACTGTTGTATGCATTTGATTAGCGTCATGTCATAGTGTGGTATGGATCGAGATGTTATTACATGTGATTATATACTGTTCATATGTCTGAGTGTTGGTCAGGTATGGGATTGACTTTGTACGTTATATGGGTTATGTTATTGTATATCTGTTCAGGATGATATAGCTTATGGTGTTGCAGACCGTCAGGTACATTGGTATATTACTTCATGTTCAGTTGATCAATTTAGTATATACATTGAGTATGACTATACTATAGTTACTTGTTATTAGATTTGGATAGGACTGTATGTCTATTGGACTCATGCTATATACCTGTAGATCTTCACATGTATACTTGTAGATCTCTATATCCTTATATGTTGTTCATGCACTTTCTATATATTACCCCTGAGTTTATACTCACCACCCTAGACCCTGGGTTTCTTGTCGCCCAGGTAACAGGTAGAAGATTTCCTTGGATGTTCGGAGCTCCGCCAACTGATCCCATCTCACACCGAACGGATGGATATGTATTCCGTATTGTTGTATTCTTGTGGATTATTGTTTTGGGTTTAATCCTGTATCGTTTCCATATTTGTGATATACGGATGTGTTGTATGTATTTGGTCTTTGATGTGGTTTCTATTATGATTCTTGTTGTGTCAAGTCACTCCGGAGTGCACAGTTGGGTCTTTGTATCTTGTTTTATCTGTCAGTATATTTCCGCCGTGTTTGATATGTTGATATCTTTTTATTATATTATTGTTGTGGGCCTACGAGCCTTGTATTAACCCGAAATACTGCCACGTACAGGGGAGATGCTGTCTGTTTGCTTTTCGGCACGACATACTCTCGGGGCGTGACAATTTTATTGGTATCAGAGCCCTAGGTTGCGAAGTCCACTTTCGGATTTTATTTCCTTCGGACATCGAGTTTTGCTTTACTCGGTTTTGGTTTTGTGAGTTATAGGATCTGGCTGTTGCGGACATCTTCGAGCTACAAGGGTTAAGGTATGTTAACAATTTTTACATATCCTTCTATTGGCTATGCATTTAGTTGCTTATAACAGTGCATGACTTGTAGTATGTTAGTTAGTATTCGTAACCGTAGTTTGAGTTGACTAAGGAACGACATGTTGAGGTTATTAGACATGTATCTGCTATCGAAAAGGTAATTACCTTTGAGAGCCGACTGATACCGAGTCAGAAAGCAGGGGTTAGGTAGTCACATTTCATGTGGAAATCAAAGATTACAGTCTTAAGGATTTTCACTAATTATGCTTATCAAATTATTACCTGAGAGGGTAATGGACTAAGCGGGTATACTATTGCTGATGCAGATAGTAGAGGATTAGTTTGCGGTGCATCATAGGGATTTTGATCCCTGGGTTGGTCGTTCTAGGTTGTATAACTTCGAAGGTACTTTTGAGTACTTAACTAGTGTTATACGGTGAAAGTAGTGTTAGTTAAATACCATTATCTGGATCTAGCCGGTACTTGGTGGAAGATATAGGAAATAACCTTCGGGAAATCACACATCACTTGGCCATGGTGTAGTGATGTTGTGAGAGAGTATTTTCCCACGTCATCTTCTTTGACTCATCGTCAAGGAATTCTTGAGCTTCAGGTTGGGTGATCGTTTGGTAATGAAGCTACTATGTAGAGTCATTAGACTTGCGAAGATTATGACCACCTAATAGCTCGAGTATGTGATCGACATGTCTTAAGCTACCTACGGTTTATCGGTTGACATCTTAATCAGGATGTTTGGATCTCCTACTAGATCTTACCAGAAGTCCTTAGACCGAGTCATGTGTATAGAAATGACTCCGTAGCAAGTGTTTTAAAAGTTGGATATTTGATAAACAGATATTGCAAGTCAAATTATTGGAATCCAAAGTCTCCGAATGTTAGATAAAAGGAGCGAGATTGGAGTTATGAGTCATGAGCTACTATTGGAGAGTTTTCCGATCATAGAAGACCGATTGCAGATCAACAACACATTTTCATGTTTATCAGTGAAATCAGAGATAAGATTTCGAAGGGAGATTATGTGCGTGCAGTTTGGGTCACGATGAAATGCAGAGTCAGATTATCCGATGGATCATTTCATCCGTTTATACTATAAGTAGCCAGTACCTACGAGGGGAGTATGTACCTTGAAGACTCAGTTGAAGACTATAGATGATGCTTTCGAGAGGACGAACCACAACCTTGAAAGTCGAGTTCATCACAGAAGATTAGATTATTACATCAGCAGCGATCTACTACCTCAGATATAGTTGGAGCTCTTTGATACTTCCATTCGGGAGAAGCAAATTACTCAGCAGTATCAGCAGAAGACATCTCAGAAGATTCAAACATCCATACGACAGCAATTGTTACTTTCCCAAGCGTGGTTATGAATTTTACAGAGGAGAGAGAGTATACGATGATGGTCGTATCTATGTCGTATTCTCCAGTTGTAGCTATACCTTTCACAGAGATGGAGCATGCTACGATGTTGACAGTTCTTCAGTATTTTATAGCCAGATGTGTACTCTCTGCCAGTACAACAGTGTTTGTCATCTCCATTGCAATTGTTTCAGTTTGTACCTCAATTTAGCAGTTGACTTCAGTTCCTCCATGGTAGTCTTTGGCATCTACATGAGCTCAGTCGCCAAGAGCAGAAATTGGGCGAGTTTACATGGTTACTCGGGAAGAGGTATAGAAGACCGAAGAATTGGTCATGCGGGGTATTACTTTAGGTTACCCTATTTACGGATATATCAAGAGATACTGGTAGTTACAGGTATCTAGGTCTAGAACATTCTTAGATAGTATTAGAAGGGTTCCTATCGACTTGTGGGTTGGTGATTTTCTCTACTGTCAGGTGAGATGTTGATCAACAACCAAGAAGTCAAGGGATACCCTTAGCCTTTGCTAGACATACCTCTACTATAGATATATCCTTACAGATAATTAAATTTTTAGAATTGTTGGTATACTAGATCCCTCAGACATGCATATAATACGAAAGTATTTGGATGTGTGTATAATTCAAGAGTATTCAGATGAACTCCTGGGCTTGCCACTGCATGGGTAAGTAGGAATATGCGATTGAGGTGATTTCGAGAATAGTTCCGATATTGAAGACCTCATACTGGGAGATGATTTTATTGGTATCAGTGTTGCTAAACACTGTGAGATCGAAAGAACATAAGTTGCGATTATAGAAGGTGTTGGATGGGATATTTATCTGTTTTAGTATTCCTTTTGGAGAAGATCCGGAACTCTTTGTTAAAAGAGAGAGATGAACCTTGGAGGTTATTCATCGATCATCGATGGTGGTATGCAGTAGTTGTTGGAAATGATATCCTTCGTTGTAGATAGATGATCTGTTTAGTTTAGCTAAAGGACACCTGTGTATACTCTAGGGTTGATTTACGATTAGAGTGTTGATATTGTAGTGACTTGGTGTCATATAATTATCATTGTTGGTGTGATGATTGATATATCATCAGCGTAGAGTAAAGGGATGCAGGTGTGTAGAAGATGATATTTCATACTTGGTATGAATTTTAGGAGATGTTGATAATGTTGTTAGACTTATCGACGATTTAGTTGTTCATGGATTTGAGGAATCAAGTACTCTTGGGGTTTTTGAGATCGATTGTCATCATATCGGTGAATGATATAGTTATGGATATATTCACGATCTTAAGGGAAGTTATGGTTCCCTAGATTGATTTGGTATTTACCATAGATGAGCATAGGATGTTCTAGCGATACTATACTGCCGACTTGTCGAACCAAGAAGGTGATGGAAATCACCTGGTCGGAAGTTTGTGAAGCTAGGTTTCAGGGCCTAGACAGTGACTAACTTTTGCATTAGTGTTAGTTAGTCCTTCCGTTGGGGATGGAAGGGTACTGCACATAGATGCAACATTTTAGGGATTGGAGCAATTCCGATGCAGTTGTATGAGACGTGTCTTATGCCTATGTCAGTTGAGGAACTACGAGATAAGCTTCCATATATATGATGTGGAGCTTAGTAGTTATTATCTTGATTGTAAATGTATGGAGTAGAAGTGCTCATATAGTTTTGGCTAGCTTCTGTGTAGCTGCTATAGGGTTACTACCGTGATGAAGTGGGAGCCTAGTACGTTAGATTGTGTTAGGAGATTATCTAGAATTCGGAAAGGACTTAATAGGATTTGGGTAGTCGATGATCGATTAGCTCGGTCTGCTCATTTTCTTCCAAGCCGTAAAATGGATTTCGTTGGATCGTTTGATAGAATTATATTAATGGAGTATCCTTGGGTATCATTTCCGATAGTGATTCATGATTCATCTTACGATTCTAGCAAAGTCTCCAATAGGTCATGGATATAGAGCTCCACTCTGGTACAGGTATTTACCTCTTAATAGGTTGGTTGAGAGTGTATATAAGAGCTGGAATATAATATTCGAACTCAGTACCCCACTTAGTACTTGAGGTGTGTGACTTTTCTTCGAATACTTGAGATGGTTATTGTGACATCTCATACTCGTACATGAGTCAGAAATTTGGGGACCAAATTTTTGTAAGTGGGGGAGAATATAAGATACAGAAGAAAAAAAATAATAAAATAAAATAAAATATTAGCCCTTGCTAATTGAGAATTAGCTCATGGAATTTATAGGAATTTTTAGAAATTTTTCTGGATTCAAAAGGAGTCCATATGAGGAAGATTTAAGCTTGAATGGGTGGTTAGGTCGGCTTGAGTTAACTCGGACTAAACCTAGGTTAGACTTGAGTTGACTGAACCCATTCCACCGGCTTTAAAGGACCCAAACCTGACCATTTGCGCATTTCTTATTTCTTTCCTCAGATCGCGATTTCTTCATCCTCATCGCCGATCTTTTCTCCTCTCCTCTTCTTCCTCTCATCCGCGAAGGGAGCTGGTCAGTTGGGGTTTTCGTTGGCACGAGACCAGCAGGCTAGCAGGAGGAGGAGCTAGCTGGCCATTTACGGGTCGACGATTTCGGATTGAGGGGGAGGGAAGCTGTGACTACGGTGGGAGCTGTTGTCGGCCTGTCTCTGCTGACAGCAAGGGGAGCTTGGATCGACGCCAATGATGTCACAGCTGAGTATCCTTGGTATTGGCATTTTCCCCTTAGCTTAGTTCTTGATCTTGCTTCGGGTGACTGGTTTTTGATCCTCTGTTCGTGATCGTCACAGCGATCGATTACGATCAGAAGTTTTCTAGAGTTCGGTGAGCCGATCTAGACGAGGGGCACCTTCGACTGACTCTGCACTGTGAGTAGCAACGTCGGCTGCCATAGCTCAGATCGTCGCTAGAGGTTAGCCACGGTTGGATCAGTGGATCAAGCAACAGATGGTTGATGTAGCTTATATGTTACTAATTTTTGATAAATTGTGTATGATAGGTCGTGAGCTCCAGAGTTCAGATTGGTTCGATTTGTTGGCAACCTAGCAGTTGGGGTAAGTTCTGTATTGACCTATAGTTTCTATCAGATTTCTATTCTTCAACGTGAATTGTTGATAGCTAATTGGATATTGTTTTGTTGTGGATGAGTTGTGTGCTTGAGGGAGAGTCCAACTATGTGTGATATCGACATTTAGGCTAAGCTTGGTAAGGAGGATTTGGATGCTTATCGTTGTACACTAGTTTGGTTTAGTTAATTGATCTAATGATGTGGATCAATGGATTTGAAGTTCAACAGGGGATGCTTTCTTTGGATAAGCTGTGGCTGATTGAAGTTGGGAGAGATTAAAGCAACATGAGGTAAGTAGAGCTAAGTGATATGGATGCTTAATATATTTGTAGTTGATGTGGTAGTTGATGAGGATGGGTTATTGTTGTTCACAGTAACATTAAGCTTGGATAACTCTGTTTGCAATAGAGCTTGGACTTTCCGACAGCAACTGGGGTCACTGAGCTGTTTTCCCTATGGTGTGATCCGATCGGTGTGTGAGACTGAATGATAAGCTACTGCTCTAGCTTAGATTTAGTATTACTCGATTGTTAATATTGATTTAGTTGATCGAGATACCAGGTTGATGTAATATTTGATTTGATCATTAGATGTGTGATGATACTTAACTATAATCTATTGTTACAGAACTTTAATTGTCATAGATACATGGACGTGTAGATGGATAGCACAGATTACATATCAGGTGGGCACTATCTACCCTGGTCAGGTAGTTTGATCTGAATCTGGTGCATGAATTTGGACTTATGCAATTACTTTGATCTTAGATCCACTCTTATTTAATCATATGCTTGTACTGCCTTGACCTTTGAGATATATTGTTGTTACTTCATTGATTATCTAGCACGGATAGGAACTATAAACCCTATTATGTGTTAGCTGATGGATGTTTAGTAAGTACAAGTGGTTAGGGTTATCTTTGTAACCTCAGATTGGGTTACTGTGTTACATCACTAGGGTTAGGTGATGGATCAGATTATGGAGTTGATTGTGGTATCGTACACATATTAGTTGTGCATCTATGGTGGATCTATTCATCTATGCATAGATAAGTGTGTGGTTGTTAGTATGTGGCTATGGACTGGAGGTCCTAGCATGATTGTATATCCATTATGGATTGTGTATCTGTGTATGGTTATATGGATTGTCGATGGTATATCGCTACTGACTAGAGGTCTTAGCGTGGTTGACTGTCAGATGTGGATGACTCTTTGTGCGATAGAGAGAGTCTTGTTGATTGTAGTCCTTGCATAGTTGACTTTTGGTTGACCAAGACTCCCCGTGGGATAGGGAGTGTTGCGAGGATACATGTATGGAGCTATGCATCATTACATTGCATGCATGTTGTCGACAGGGGTCTCCCTTGTGGTTGAGACGGGTCGTCAGTCATCCTGCCTCCCCGGCCACTCGGGGTAGTGGTAGCAGGGTTGAGGGCAGAGTATTGGATGTGCCGCGCTCGACCACTATAGACGGTGGTAGCTGGAGATGCGCACCTGGCCATTGTGCTGAGTGGTGTTAGCACTCGCCCACTATAGACGGTGGTTGTGTGACGTGCAGTTGTCCTGTGTGCAGAGCTCGTCTACTCATGGGTAGTGACGGAGCGACCAGCAGCAGGGACCCCCGTGGATTAGTTAGCTTTTTATGCTTATATGCTACTCATTCATACTACCCAACTCGGTCACTCGAGAGTAGTGGCAGTTGGAGTCGGACTAGTTGTCATGTCGTGCCACCCGGGCCATACTGGGGTCGTGGTTGGATGGGTCCGCAGACATGGTCATGCATATGCATTGCTGATATATATGTATGCATGTATTTGATATATGTTTTACATATGCCTGTGAGATGCTGCATTTGATTGAGCTATGATTGTTGCATATGCTTGTACATCATGATACATGTCATTTGCATATTATATACTGCTGTGTGTTGAGCATGATATATGTGTTGGTCCAGACTGTTGTATGCATTTGATTAGCGTCATGTCATAGTGTGGTATGGACCGGGATGTTATTACATGTGATTATATACTGTTCATATGTCTGAGTGTTGGTCAGGTATGGGATTGACTTTATACATTATATGGGTTATGTTATTGTATATCTATTCAGGATGATATAGCTTATGGTGTTGTAGACCGTTAAGTACGTTGGTATATTACTTAATATTGAGTTGATCAGTTTAGTATATACATTGAGTATGACTATACTTTCGTTACTTGTTATTAGATTTGGATAGGACTGTATGTCTATTGGACTCATGCTATATATCTGTAGATCTTCATATGTATACTTGTAGATCTCTATATCCTTATATGTTGCTCATGCACTTTCTATATATTACCCCTAAGTTTATACTCACCACCCTGGACCTGGGTTTCCTGTCGCCTAGGTAACAGGTAGAAGATTTTCTTAGACGTTCGGAGCTCCGCCAGCTGATCCCATCTCACACTGAATGGATGGATATGTATTTCGTATTATTGTATTCTTGTGGATTGTTGTTTTAGGTTTTATCCTATATCGTTTCTGTATTTATGATATACTGATGTGTTGTATGTATTTGGTCTTTGATGATGTTTCTATTATGATTCTTGTTGTGTCAAGTCACTCCGGAGTGCACAGTTGGGTTTTTGTATCTTGTTTTATCTGTCAGTATGTTTCCGCTGTGTTTGGTATGTTGATATATTTATATTATATTATTGTTGTGGGCCTACGGGCCTTGTATTAACCCGAAATGTTGCCATGTATAGGGGAGATGCCGTCCGTTTGCTTTTCGGCATGTCATACTCTCGGGGCGTGATAGTAATCTTGCTATTTATCATGAAAAACATGTTAGAAATAACAAATATTTTTGCCTAGGAGTTAAGAATGTTCATTTTGAAACTAAGGAGAAATTTGGAATTAATGTCCCTAAAAAAACCTTACCTAGGCAAGCATTAAGAAAATTAAGGACCACCTAGGTTTTAACCCCAAATGGACTTGGATATGCCTAGAGGAAATAGTAATGCCCAAAGACCAAATCAAAATTCAAAAATTGGGCAATTGGAGTTGGAAAATCAAGTCTTGAGGTCAAAACTTGAAAAACTTGAAAAGACCCTTAGGATTATGCAAAACCAAATGCAAGGGTCAATTGATCAAAAATCTAGGTGAAATGGTAAAAGTCAACGCCTAGAGTCTAGGAGGCAAGGCTCATCTATGGGAAAGAAAGGCTTGAGCCATAAGCCTAGGTCCAAGATAGATAAGCCTACCTACCATAGTGTTCCATTTGACTATGGAACTAAACTTAGGTCTAGGAAGACCAAGGTTACTAGGGAAGTCATCCCTAAGGGTAACCAAGGTATGTGCCTAGTGGCTAGGGTTTCGAAGAAACCTAGGGAAGCCACTAAGAAGATTACAAGGGGAGTCGCCCCTAGAGTTAACCTAGGCAAGACCACAATGACCAAAGCTAACAAGCCTAGAAGGGTCATTAGGAAGGTATCTAGGGAGGTTATCCCTAAGGAATACCTAGTTAACCCAAGGAGCTCAACTAGGTTTTGGGTTCCTAAGAGCGTGATTGATTCATGCTAGATGGGTTTAGGTGTGCCAACTTTAAATGGATGGGTAGTTAACCTAACCATGGTAAAGGTGGCACTTTAGGATATTTTCAAGCTTATGGATACCTTATAAATAGGTTTAAATTTTAATCCTAAAAGATTTTAGGATGTACCAATATAGTTTTGGAATTATGAAAAATCAATCAAATTGGCATAATTTAGGTTTAGAGGTCTTAGTGTGACATTTGGGTTTTTGGCACACTTTGGGAGATAAGAAACAATATGGCAAAATGAGATTAATAATAACAAATGGCAACAAATACTAAAATTTAGGTATTATATACCTTATATTTTATTTGCCATGCTTGATTTGTCATATAACATGCCATGACATCATATCTATTTTTAATCATATAAAATGTCATGAGTATGTTTAGGGTTAGTTTTTAATGTCATGAATATTTAGATTATATCATATGCCATGACATCATGATCATTGGTCATGCTTTATTTATGTTATCATTTATGTCATGATCATTCATGCATTTAAAATAATTAAAATTGATTTAAGGACTATGTCATGACTTAAAGTCCCATTTATAAGGGAATCAAGTAGTGTTGCCTTAGAAAATGCATAAGGCCTTAGTTTAAACCAAAACTCACATCTCACATCTAAATTGACATGTATGTTGTGTATTCTTACACCCTAGATACATGTGAGATGATGGGATATGAGTTAAGTTCAAGGTGCATAGTTTTTGCATCTAGATGAACTCAAACTCATCTAAAATCATGTGGTGGATCATTGGGAAAGCTTATGTTCAAGTCATATACATTAAGCCCAAAGAATATTATTCAATATAGGTTTTCAAAAAAAAATTAAAATCACTTTAGAAAACCTTGGTGAAGTCTATCTTTTGATAGCAATCACCATTGATGAAGTTGATACAAAGTGAGCTAAAACTTTGAAGTTTTTCTTTACTTTTAAACTTTGTGTCAATTTAGATATTTTATAGGTAAAATATTTTTCAAACATTTTTCACCCATTTTATTGGTCATAAGTATTATATGTATGAAGTTTCATGATTTTTCAAATTACGTATAATTATTTATGAATTTCTTAAATTCGATTTTGATAATCAAATTCGAAATTTGATTATCGATCGCCCTTGTTGGCGATCGATCACGATACGATCGTGATGCCTGATAAAGTCGACTGCCAATGATGATTTCGAGAAAACAATATGTTTAGCCCATTTTCAGCTATGGTAAGATTCCCTAACCACTCCTAACCCTAGGATATGCTTTGGGAAGCATTATAAAGGGTGAAAATCCATTGGATATGGATTAGGAAAGTTGTTAGGATGATGTATCAAATTTAAGGGGTTGGAAAGTTCTATGTTGAACTTTGAACCATATTTTTGATGGTTTAGAGTTCCTATTGGCTTAGGGACTTCCCAAGGACATTGTTGGTGCAATGGTCAAGGGGGAGCAAGCCTTTAGGGGGAGTCATCCATCATGGGATGATGGATGTGTTCTTCCTCATGAGGGGGAGAATCAATGGGATTTGAGATACCCAATTTGGAAATTGGGGAGATTGTAGGATTGCCTCTCTTAAGTGATATGGGACTTATCACTAGGAAGATTGTAACCATTCTAGATATTTTTGGACCAAGGGGGAGATTGTAAGATCTCATTGGAATATGAGACATTGACCTCCTTGGATAGAATCTTTTTGATGTTAGTCAAAAAGTGAGAGAATTATTGGGGAGAATATTAGAATTACCAATTTGGGATAATTGGTAAGGGAATTTAAGTTAGGGGCCTAACTCAAAGGTGTTTTTGTCAAACATCAAAAAGGGGGAGATTGTTGGTGTAAAATACCACAAATAGATGGCTAAAGGGTAATATTATTAGTGGGTTAAATCAAAATTTTGAGGGATGGTTAGGGATTTAATTAAACCTAACCTAGCTTAAGAGTAAATGGTTTAATTGAAGTTAGTTTTAATCGAACCAAGGGGTTAAATTGTTTATAGGATTAAACCTGACCCGATAGTAAAAACCCGACCCATTTGTGTTTTCTCTCCCTTTTCGCTTCCACGTTTTCTCACGCGAGTCTTTTCCTTCCTCACCGCGAGCCACTCCTCCCGACCGTTTCTCAGCCGCTTTCTTTTTAATGTCAGCTGCTCTTCCCTCTATCCGTCGTCGATTTCCAGCCAACCTACATCTCCTCTCCACCGATCGTGTTCTCGAGCAGATCTCCCAGTTGCAGCAACCCTTCTTCTTCTTCTTCTTCTTCTTCATCTGCTCTGCAATTGGTCGATGATGGACCGGTGGGTGTGTTGGTTGGAAGGGAAGGAGGTCGACGCTTCTCTGCCATTTTTCCCTGTGATTCAGCCATTGTTGACGTCTCTCCAAGGGAGGATCCAGTGAGAGGGAAGGAAGCCGACTGCAGTTCCGGGGGGTGTGATTTTGGTTGGGTGCTGGTTTGGAACAAGGAATTTCCGTGAAAGCTAGGTAAGATAGTGATCCTCTCCCTGATCTTGGAAGAGAACTATACCAAGCTGTGAATTTCCATGATTGAGCGTGGGTTTCTTGTTGGGCAGAGATCGCGAATGCCACTTGGTGCCAGTTTTTGTGGATTGCACTGCGCCGGTGGTCACCGGAGAAAGGTAAGGCATTGTTTGTTCATTATTTCCCTTGATCTCAGAAGGGATCCAACTCTGAAAGTGTTTCTTTTGTGTTAGCTTAGATCTCTTTAGTGGAAAAAGACAACGACAGGGTAAGGGTGGCTGTGAAAGGGGGGTTGAGGCACAACAACCTTGCTGATGGATTGGTATTGGCCGGAGCTTGGTAAGCTTGATCTATCTTCTCTTTTTATTAGCTGTAAATTGATAGATTATGGGTTGTTGGATGTGAGGTTTAGGATGGAAATGGGTAAGCTAGAAATGGTTGTAAACGGTTGTGAAGGCTATAAGGGGTGTTGATTATGGTGCATGAGTTAGGGAGTTGCTAATCTGGAAGGTGAGTTAATATGGAAATCCTAATGGGATTTGGATAGATGTACAAGTGAGAGTTTCTAATTCGTAATCGATAAAAGAATGCGAATATAGAAACTGTATAGTAGTAATTTAGCATGTTGTTGTGTGCTTGGATTTAATGGTAATTATGTTTTATGTAGGTTTCGGTCACGAGACAGGTCTACGGGTGTGAAGAGTTCATGATTACGATCATTATAGCAGGCAGGTATTTTAACTTATCTTTTAGATATTGTCATATTGATATGCTTAGTTGGTTATAGCTTGCAATAATTTTTATGTTTATCTGCCTTGTATGTCACTGTGCCATACTTGATACATGCACTTGATCAACTTTTAGTTATACCTTCCTTGTTTTACCTAGGTCATTGATATATACCTATTTGTTTGTGTATATTATTCGGAGACGTATTTTAGTTGGTGTTACATGCTTTAGTGTCATGCACCATCTTGCATGATTGCATGCTGGCTGGACGGGGTTCCTTTGTAGTTGAGCTCGTAGCCAGTTACATGTTCTGCACACACAGCCACTTATGGGTTAGTGGTACATCAGAAGGGTGTGTGCAGTAGCTCTGTCAGGCTCCGCTGGTCCGCTCATGGGTAGCGATGAGGCAGCGTGGTAGCGGACAGGGATCCCTCCTCTGGTCTACGACACCGAGAGATGAGAGCTTTGCTCCCCCACTCTGTTTGGGGCAGGAGGATAAGTGTACTCCGACAACATCCTGTCCACTCAATCACTCAGGAGTAGTGATGGCAGAGTGCACAGTTGTCATAGCCCTACCCACTCGGCTTCACCATCGCGTGTGAGGCGGCTGACTGGAGTCAGGGGTGACCATGTCATTTGCATCGCATGCATATTGCATGGATGGCATTTGTTTGTGTTTGTTGCATTTTGGTTGCTGCCTTGGTTGTTGCATATGATTGACATGCATATAGGATACATTATGTATTTGGTCTGACGACCTTATTTTTGCCAGTATGGCTCATACTCCTATGTCAGGATAGGAGATTCAGGTATGTACAGTCTTTCCGTAGCTTTTCCTTGCATTTTTGCTATTATTGATCAAAAGACTATACTGGCATGATTATTATTATTAGATATATCTTACTATGCATGTCGACTTGATACCCGCTAAGTTCGTTGAACTTACCCCATTGCTTTACATCTATTTCAGGTTGAAACTGCCAAGAGAGTCTAGCTGTCAATCCCCCTCGTCGAATTGGTCTTATTTTGGTCTTATGGTTTTGGTTTATTGACATTGATTAGATGACATGTGTAAGACTTGTGTTTTGGATTTATTCTCGTGGATGTGTTGATGGTATTTGTTATGTCCTTATGGAATTTTATTCATACTTTTATTCGATATGTTTTGGTTGTGTGTTCCTGCTCAAATGGAAGAAGGGGTAGGTCTAAATGTTGTAGATCTTTTATTTACGTTGGTTGTTGGCCTGAGGCCCATTTATGATATGTATGTGTGATTTATGTTCCGGTCATGTTGACTGATGTATAGTAGGTCGTGTGGGCCTTGTATTCAAGATTCGTATTGTCACCTGTACAGGGGAGATGTTGTCGTATTTTTGTTTGGCGGGGACTCCCTCGGGGCGTGACAATTTATTTGGTATCATAGCATAGGTTCCGAGTTCCTTAGGGTCTTTGGGTTTTCGGAGTTCGCCACGTTTGGAAGGTTAACTTGAGTATTTTCATATTTGTACGGATTTCCGACGATTTTTATGTTTCAGAAATTCGAGGCATTATTGACGAGGTCAATTTAGGGATTTGGCGATGACAGGACATCTCCAGACAGAGATAAATTTTCTAGATTTAGTGTATGATGATATGATTACGTTGCTCACGTGGTTTAGGGTATATTTGCACTTGATGCTCTATAACATATTGCTTTGACTTTGTACGGGCCTTACCCCTTTAGATATACCCTAAATAAAATTTCAGCCATTGATTGCCATTAGTATGACTATGCTATCATTTATTGGATATCGTTGTTACGTGTTTATTTGGTTATGTGTTATTGCGGTGGATACCATGATTTAGACTAGTAGAGATAGAATAACTTAGATGAGGTTATTCCGTAGGAGCGGATCTAGTTGCGTATTGCTATGACAAACCTGTGGTGTCTAGGAACCTGTAGGTGTAATTTACAAAGAATATTGGTATATGTTTATCCATTTACTATTTCAGTTGATATGGTGATCGGACTAGTAGAGGTTGTATGATTAGGATGCGATTAATCCTTAGAGGGTATATAACATTGTTCATATTTCGGCTACCAACTATATCTCCTATTCTTGGTTGAGAAAGAGTCTGCAGTAGAGTCTCCCTATGGTTGCTTTGTATATCTGTGGTCGAATATGTTCCCCATGCATGGTTGAGATAATCTACTGTAAGGTTATACTCTTGCGTTATCTGTTCGGAGTTGGTGATAATTAGATTCATATAACATCTGTAGCTAGATAGCTACTTTACATCTTAAGTACCCACGAGATCTGTTCATGGTAGCATGTTGTAGCATGCATGATTAAACTGATAGAAATGATATAATTTAGGCTTAACCCTCTTGTCGAGCTTGTGAGTAGATGTGTTGTCCTTATTGGCCTTGATAGGCGTTTCCTGTTAGCTGGGATGAAATCCTAGACTTAACCATCTCGACGTAATTATTTATAAGTCGATGATCTTTACTGACTTTGGTAGACATTTCGTATTAGAGGTGTTGAAACCCTCGCTTGATCACCTCAATGGGTTTAATTGTAGATCGATGATCTTTGTCGATGTTGATAGACGTTCTATGCTAGATGTATTGAATAACCCTAGGCTTAACAACCTAGGATAATCGACTGCCCCCGCATCCCATTAGTGGTAGCATGTTGCTGTGTGCAGTCAATAACTAGATATCTATATATGATGTATGTCCACGAGACTCATTCGTGGTAGCATATCGTTGCTCGCAGACATTGAGTCTTTATACTACCTGTTTACCCACGAGTCCCATTCGTGGTAGCATGTAGTTGCACGTAGACAGTGCTGAGTATATTGATTGTTGACCCACGAGTTTCGTTTGCGATAGCTCATAGATAGTTCCCTTTGTATTACCTCGAGAGCCACGAGGCTTTGTCGTGGTATTTGGATGTGCATTGCTTGTAGATTGCAGGGGTTGTGTATGTTACGGGTATATTTGTTATACTGCTGACCAGGTTAGTTGCAGAGTGATATTGGTACTCTGAGAGTTGGGTTACTCTAGTTTGCTTCCTTTGACTTCCATTATGTGCATTATGATTATGCACTATTTGTCTATCCATCCACTGAGTGGTTGTACTTACCCCCTCCTCACTTATCCTCTAGGTTAACTGATGGAGGACGTGTCTTGGTGACCTACCTTCGTGTCGCTCAGAGAGTCCCTTGTCGTGCTTGTCCCACTACATCATCGAGATGCCACTTTATTTACTTTATCGGTATAGCATTTTGTTTATGCACTTTGGATTTTGTCGCAATTTGATTTGGTGTCATAAAACTATTTTACTTTAATTGATTTATATTTAGTCGTGCATGCATGCAGTTAATAAAATACTTGTATTTCTATTATTATTTTAAGATTTTTATCAGATCTGGTCCATGTATTTTTGAATATTGTCACTAAGGGGCTCCTCCGTCATTTAGATGATGGATATGCCCTAGGGGTGTGACAATTTTTATTAGTTTGCAATTTTGGTTTGTGGGTTTTGTGTTTCAAGGATTTTCTTTTCTTTGGATTTTTAGGAGTTCTCGTGTTTTGGGACCAGGCAAGCTGAAGGATATCTCTGAGCTATAGGAAAAGTATTGTCTTTAGTAGTTACTGTACTTTTCTTATGTAATAGGAAGTTGTCATTATGTTCTTGTTAGATACTTACTCCTTGTAGGAAATGCTACCTAGTGAAATTGCCCCTACTCATGGTCGTGGACGAGGTCGACGACGTATTGACCCTGCGGAACCTAACGATGATTTTAGAAGTACGGACTCTTTAGAGGTGCCAACTGATGTCGAATTAGGAAGCTAGGGATTTGGCCTACTAGCCACCCATTAGAAGGTCAAAGAGTAAACCCTCAGAGAATATCAGTCCCTACTATTAGTGATTTGGTTATGAATAAGGCGTGTATACCTACACTGGTCAAGATGATGAAAGATCATTTTACCTTATTATAGGAGATATTGTTGGATCAAGCGGATCGCTAGAGGGGGGTGAATAGCGATAAAACCTTTTTTTTTCTTTTCGTTCGTTCGTTAAAACCCGAGTAGACAATTAATTGCAGCGGAAAGATAAGCAATAAATAAAAGGAGACAAATGTTTTTTACTTGGTTCGTAGCCTTCGGCTACTACTCCAAGGCCCTAGTGGTCCTTGACCATGTACGGAGGGCAAAACACTAAACAACTCCTCCTCGTTAGAGGTAGGAGTTAATCGATACAATAACACACCAAAAGCTTGAGGTAGAGGGACACTCCCCCTCTCCTCGTAACGATAAAAGCTCCGAAAAAGTAAAGAAACAAACTGATATAAAGCTTATACCGACATAACAAAATAAAAACAAATTAAACCTAGATGTCGGAGAGGAAGCACTTCGTTGTCGGAGAGTTGTAGCTTTGCGGAGGCTTTTGGAAGCTTAAAATTGATGATGAAACCCTAGGAGAGGCCCTCCTTTTATATCCCTTGAGCCCCTTTTCGAGAGGACCTTCAACCAATGGAAATTAGGCACATGGCTCCTTGAAAAATGGTGATAAGGCTTGACTCCTCGAGGCTGATCCTTGACCATCAGTCGACTGATGGCCATCATCGATCTGATGGCGACATCGATCGAATCGACCGCATGGACGGTCGGTGATAGCGATCAGTCCTCAGTGACGGTCGATGGTAGCTGAAATGATAAGTTAGAAGAACAATAACATTATTTCGACGGCCTCCGACCATCCAATCTTGACCTAGACCACCGATGGGATGTCTTGGGTTGTATCTACGCTTAAGTCTATCCCCGTAAAGAGGATACGACCTCACTTACACTCGCACACACACGAGCTTACCTCGATACTTACTGTGTCGCTTTTGCTTCTGGCCTTCCACTCGATTCCTTCAGCTCCCTCCGAAGTCACTCGAGTGTCGCCCAACCACTGCGGCTTCCTCCGGGTGTCACTAGCCTTTAGCTCCAACGTTGGCACTTTTCTGCACACTCAATTTAGCTCGTGAGATAACAATATAAGCTTAACTTTGTATTGTTTGCTATAATCAAAACTCAGGTTCGACTTAGGTGCCTACTGCACCAACAATCTCCCCCTTTTTGATTTATGGCAAACCAACACAAAGTTAAGTAAAATAAACTAAGTGCATTAAGCAAAATGAGTATGAGATATGCATGAAAGAGCAGGAGTATATAAAAACTCTTTTTCAAGTGCTCCCTCTTGAGGAATCCTCCCCCTTGACCGAGGGTGAGTACTTGAGAAAGAGTTTTAACTCTCCCCCTTGATGTTTGCTACTTAAAAAAAATTAAGTAACCGAAATTACTTAATATTTTCCATAGTGTTTAAAATAAGTTTTAAGTTAAGAAATCAAAAAATTGATTTCTTAACCTTGGCCTTTCTCCCCTTATTTAAGTAAAGTTTGGCCATAGTGTTAAAAATAAGTTTAAGTTAAGAATTCTCTTAACTTGGCCTTTACTTCATTTTTGTTAACAAGAATAATTTAACTTAAAGTTAAGTAAACATTTACTTAACCTTTGGCCATGTGAATAAATATGAAGTTATGTCATCAAAAAAAATTTGATCCCTTAGCTTTGGCCTTTTTCTCCCCCTTTTGCCATATATCGAAAAGAGTGAGGGTGTGTGGAAAACAACAAAAAATAAGTATTAAATTTAAAGTCCAAGCATGCTCCATATTATTTTGAAAATAATAGACTGAAAATAAGCTCATCTATAAAATGTTCGACTCATATTGGCTTGATTGATATGAAAGATCGACCAATCTTGGTCAGAGTCGGTTAGTATGTATGATTATACTCCGTGGTTCATGGCGATGCACTAGATCTACATCTGGAACTAGGAGTAAGGTCCTAACATCTCACGCCCATCTACGTGGCTAAGTACACAAACACATTAGTCCTATGTGTTGTGAGATGTATTGGCTCCTTAAATCTATAGGTGCATGATATCTAAGGTATGTCATATGCTAGTTCCATGAAAAGTAAGAAATAGTAATAAGAAAATATAATTTTCAAGTTCCTATTCTACTACGCACATGCCCAATTTTCGTCTTAATAGACTAAATTTAGCTTCGGATAGGGGTTTAGTAAATAGGTCTGCCAAGTTGGACTTCGATTCGACGTATTCGAGTTGTATGGCTCCGTTGGCCACATGTTCTCGAATGAAATAGTGTTTGACCTCTATATGTTTGGTCCTAGAGTGACATATTGGATTCTTAGTAAGGTTAATTGAACTAATGTTATCTACGTGAAGTTTAGTATTTGTAATGTCTAACTTAAAGTCGCGGATAGTGTGCTTCATCCAAAGAAGCTGAGTGACACACTCACCCATTGCGATGTATTCGACTTCGGTGGTAGATAAGGCAACACAGTGGTGCTTCCTACTGCACCAACTTACTAGACTCGAGCTGAGAAGTTGACAACAACCACTCGTACTCTTTCTATCGAGCTTACTACCAGCATAGTCTGAATCAGAGTAGCCTGTTAGTTCAAACTCGGTAGATCTAGGGTACCAAATACCGACATTAAGTGTACCCTTTAGATATCTAAGGATACGCTTGACTAGAGTTAGGTGAGACTCCTTGGTATAGGTTTGGAACCTTGCGCACATACTTACTGCAAATAAGATATCAGGTCGGCTTGCAATTAAGTAAAGGAGACTTTCTATTATGCTCCTATAGTATTTTAAATCAATTGAGTTTCCGATTAAATCTTCTTCTATATTCACATTAGTTGCCATTGGGGTATTAATAATTTTAGCGTCTTGCATTCCAAAGCGTTTAATTAATTCCCTAGTATATTTGCGTTGATGTAGGTATATTCCATCTTTAGTTTATTTAATTTGTAGACCTAAGAAGAAACTTAACTCGCCTACTAAATTCATTTCAAATTCACTTTCCATAAGTGAAATGAACTCATTCAGTAGGATCGAGTTGGTGGTTCCGAAAATAATATCATCTACGTAGATTTGGGCTATGAATATGTCTTTACCTAAGGTTTTTACGAAAAGAGTTGGGTCAACTACACCTTGGTTAATCCTTTGGACTTAAGATACACCGAAAGTCTCTCGTACCAAGCTCGAGGAGCTTGTTTAAGTCCATAGAGAGCTTTCTTTAACCTAAGGACATGATCGGGTTTATCTAGGCTTTCGAAACCGGGGGGTTGACTAACATAAACCTCTTTTTTAATGTATCCATTCAAGAATGTTGATTTCACATCCATTTGAAACAACTTAAATCCTCGATGTGCAACATATGCTAATAGCATTCGAATGGACTCTAATCTAGCTACTGGGGCATAGGTCTCGTCGTAATCTAAACCTTTGACTTGACTAAACCCTTTAGCGACCAGTCTAGCTTTATTTCTAACTACTTCACCTTTATCATCAAGTTTATTTCTAAACACCCACCTTTTCCAATGATTGTTTTATCTTTAGGTGGTGGTACTAATTCCCATACTTCGTTCCTAGTGAATTGAGCCAGTTCTTCTTGCATTGCAATAATCCAATCGGGATCAAGAAGAGCTTGGTCAATAGTTTTGGGTTCAATTTTAGAAATCAAGGAGTTTTGACTAAGGTTTCTGTATGAGGCTCTAGTTCGAACTCCTAGACTTGGATCACCTATCACTTGGTCGATAGGATGATTCGTTTGAGTCCTTCTTGGATTTGGGTTTGAGTCTACAACTTGATCAATAGGATGACTCGTTTGAGTTCTAGTTTGGTTAGAGTCATCTATCATTTGGTTGATAGAGTGACTTGGTTGAATTAGGTTAGGATTAATACTAGACCTGATCTCCGAATCAGAGTTAGGTCTAGTATGAATCGGCTCGCTAATTGGGGTTGCCAGGGGTTTTGTAGGTTCGTGTCCTTCATCAAATACTACATTGATAGTCTCCTCGACTCTAAGGGTGTCATGGTTATATACTCTATAAGCTCTACTTGTAGTCAAGTATCCTAGAAAGATCCCGGTCGAGGTTTTGGATGTAAATTTCCCTAGATGATCCTTAGTGTTTAGAATATGTACCTTACACCCAAATACCCTAAAGTACTTGATGTTAGGTATTTTATCATAATAAATTTCGTATGGGGTCTTAAGGTGCCTCTTTACTATAAGGATCCTATTTTGGACATAGCATGTCGTACTCACAGCTTCCGCCCAAAACCTATCGGGTAGGTTATACTCGTTTAAGATTGTCCTAGTGGCTTCTTGTATGGTTCTATTCTTACGTTCTACTAGGCCATTTTGTTGTGGGGTTCTAGGGCAAGAGAACTCATGGTGGTATCCATTTAGGTTCTGAGACTCAGTAAACACCTGTGATTCTCGAATTCACCACCATGATCAGTCCTAAGTCTTTTGATTTTAAGGTTTTGTTGATTTTCTATTAACTTAAATAGGTTGATTAATTGATCTAGGGTATCACTTTTGTGTTTGATGAACCTAACCCAAGTAAATCTAGAATAGTCATCAATTATGACTAAGCAGAATTTACTCTCATTAAGTGACTTAGCTCCGTGTGAATCAAATAGATCCATGTGTAGGAGCACAAGAACACTTTTGGTTCGTTCTTGATTAGTTAGTTGATGTTGTGTCCTAGATTGTTTACCTTGTTGACAAGCATTACATATTTTATTGTTCAAGTTATTGAGGTTAGGCAAACCTCTGACTAAGTCACTCTGACTCATCTTGTGGATGAGTCTTGGGTGTGAGTGACCGAGTCATCGGTGCCACAACCATGATTCCTCTTGCCGTGTCATAAGACACTTGGTTGAAGAGTTAGTTAAATTAATAGTGTAAATATTGTTATTTCTAGTTCCCTTAAGGATTGTTTTAGAAGTTTCATTTGTATTAATTACGCATTCATTTTCTAGAAATATGACCTTATAGTTATTATCACACAATTGGCTTACACTAAGTAAATTATATTGAAAATTTTCTACCAATAAGACATTTTGAATAATAAAGTTAGAGTTGAGCTCAATATCACATGATCCGATGATTTTGAGCTTGTCGTTGTTTTTAAAGGCTACCGATCCTTGTCGTTTGAATCGAAGCTTCGAAAACTTGAGTTGATCCCCGGTCATGTGTCGGGTGCAACCACTGTCCAACATCCATTGATCCTACACGCAAGGTAGTTGGATCGGATATTGGATTTATTAAAGATTGGTTGAATTTTATTAACCTAAATCATCTCACCCATGTCTACATGATCAAACATGTTAACCCTATATGTTCTTGTGAGATGACTCCCAATTTTACTTGATTTAAATTTAATGAATTGAACACTTGTCAACCTTGCGTTAGATTCGGATTTGACCTTAGGCTCATCAAGTCACCTTTTCAAGATCATGGCTTCCAGGTCGTGGCGAGGCACAGAGACCTTCTTTGATCGGAACAACAACCACTTCCTTAGACAAAGCCATTTTCAAGAAAATAGAGACTTGACTTACCTAAGACCACTTCCTGGTCTAACTAGTCTAGGATACGGCGAGGTAGCTTCAGTTAGTTCCGCTCGGTCAAGTGTACCGAACTAGATACGCCTTATCTAGACCGAATACACAAGACTCCGCTTTCCTAGTGTACTATCATATCATCGTGTCCTGGTACTATGTTATCAAGTATTGATGAGTTATAGTCCTATCTAACCATTCTAAAAAGAAAAAGCAGACTAAATAACAACCTAAGCATGCAATTTCTAAGTTAAAATGCAAACAAGTTTCGTACTAGCTACCCCTGGACCGTTGAATCGGTTCGGTCTCTCCACATAGTGGATTTGGTCTTTGGGAACCCAGTACTGGTTCGATCCTAAGTTTGAAATCAAGGTAGTCTTAGGGACCCATGCTTGGACACGTTTTTTATGTCGACTTACAATCGACATATACGACTTGTTGGTCGTATTTGAGCTAAACCCTAGTCCGGCCTTGTTGTACATGGACCTTTGCGATCCAAGTAGGAGGTCAAGTCCTTTGGATCCCAAAGTAAACCTTTCCAATGTGTTCCTAAGATCTTCGACTTGACTCTTCAAGAGTGAGTTCTCAACTTCGAGCTTTTCAACCCGAGTTGAGTCCTCCTCTCGAACTCGACTAGTCGAAGAGGTTAGGGAAACCTCGTGTTTGAGGAGTTTAACTTTCTCAACCAGGGTCTCGACCTTGGACTCGGACTTAGCTAATTTTCTAGTTAAAAACTTAATTTTACTATAAAGTGTACTAATGAGGGATTGACTTACCTTGAGTGTATCTTTTGAATCGGATGTGTATCCGTGGCTTGTCTTGAATAGTGCTTCGCAGTCCGACTCGTCTTCGGTTTTCGATTCATGTTCCAGTTCCGACTCCGTCTCCGATTCCACCGGTTTATCCATGAGAACACGATTATTATCTTCTTTCTCGGATGCTTCTTCCCAAGTAGCGTTGAGTGCCTTTTTTTGTTTTGGTGCTTTGCTCTTGAGTTTTGGGCATTCGGACTTGATATGTCCAAACCTGTTGCATTCGTAGCATCTAATATTTGAACTTTTAGGCTTACCTTCGTTGGGTTGAGTGACAGTTTATTTTCTGCCCTTAACTATCCTCTGAACTAGGTTGACTAGTTCGACCTCCATTTCCGAGTCGACCTCCGAATCGGACTCATCCTCTTCTTCCTTCGGGGGTGGCTTGCTTGCGCTTTTCTTCCTAGAACATGCAAAAAGTGCTATACCCTTCTCGGGTTCCGAGTTAGACTGCTCATGAAGTTCAAAATCGGAAAATAATTCATCTAACCTAAGTTTCGAAAGATCCTTGGAGACCTTGTAGGCATCGACCATGGATGCCCACAAGGTAGTCCTCGGAAAGGAGTTAAGAACATACCTTATAAGGTCATGGTTTTCGACCTTTTGCCCGATCGTGTGTAGATTATTGACTATGTCTTGAACGCGGGCATGAAGTTGAGTCACCGTTTTGTGTTCCTGCATTTTTAGATTATACAATTTATTAAACAAAATATCACGCTTACATACCTTGGCTTCATCGGTTCCTTCGTGTAGCTCCACTAGCTTTGTCCAAAGGTCCTTTGCGTTGATGAAGGGGCCAACGCGATTAAGCTCCTCCTTGGACAAGCCGCATTGGAGGATTTGAGTTGCCTTGGCGTCGGCTTCAACTTGTCTTTTTGTCGCATTGGTCCATTGGTCATAATCCAAGGATTCACCTACTTCATTAGTCAGAAGTGTGAATCCCGTTTGGATTATGATCCACATCTCAATTTGGGTTTTAAGAAAGCATTCCATCCGACCCTTCCGATAACGGAAGTCATCTCCGTTGTAAAACGAAGGTTGGACGATGCTAAAACCCTCGAGATGGGCCATTGAAACAAAAAGAAACAAGAGAACGAAGATGAAAAACCTAACAACAACACAAACAATCAAAAAGTACCAAGACTCGTGTCTTGGATTAGTAGTGTGGGAGAAAAACTAAACGAATGAAATAAATTCAAAATAAACAGAAAAAAAAAGAAAAAAATCTGTAAAAATGCTAGATTGGTGGTTTCCCCAGATCTTAGCACCCCCGGCTCTGATATCAATTGTTGGATCGAGCGGATCGCTAGAGGGGGGGTGAATAGCGATAAAACCTTTTTTTTCTTTTCGTTCGTTCGTTAAAACCCGAGTAGACAATTAATTGCAGCAGAAAGATAAGCAATAAATAAAAAGAGACAAATGTTTTTTACTTGGTTCGTAGCCTTCAGCTACTACTCCAAGGCCCTAGTAGTCCTTGACCACGTACGGAGGGCAAAACACTAAAGAACTCCTCCTCGTTAGAGGTAGGAGTTAATCGATACAAGAACACACCAAAAGCTTGAGGTAGAGGGACACTCCCCCTCTCCTCGTAACGATAAAAGCTCCAAAAAAGTAAAGAAACAAACTTATATAAAGGTTATACCGACGTAACAAAATAAAAACAAATTAAACCTAGACATCGGAGAGGAAGCACTTCGTTGTCGGAGAGTTGTAGCTTTGCGGAGGCTTTTGGAAGCTTAAAATTGATGATGAAACCCTAGGAGAGGCCCTCCTTTTATAGCCCTTGAGCCCCTTTTCGAGAGGACCTTCAACCAATGGAAATTAGGCACATGACTCTTTGAAAAATGGTGATAAGGCTTGACTCCTCGAGGTTGATCCTTGACCATCGATCGGTGATGGCCATCATCGATCGTGATGGCGAAAGATCGAATGTTGGCCGCAGACAATCGATCGATCGGCAATGAGTCCTCAGTGCAGCGATCGGTGATGCTAGCTGAAATGATAAGTTAGCTGAACAATAACATTATTTCGACGTCCTCCGACCGTCTGATCTCAACCTAGACCACCGATGGGATGTCTTGGGTCGGTTCTACGCTTAAGTCTATCCCCGTAAAGAGGATATGACCTCACTTACACTCGCACACACACGAGCTTACCTCGATACTTACTGTGTCACTTTTTCTTCCGACCTTCCACTTGATTCCATTGGCTCCCTCTGAAGTCACTCGAGTGTCGCCCGACCACCGTGGCTTCCTCTGGGTGTCGCTAGCCTTTAGCTCCAGTGTTGGCACTTTTCTGCACACTCGATTTAGCTCGTTAGATAACAATATAGGCTTAACTTTGTATCGTTTGTTATAATCAAAACTCATGTTCGACTTAGGTGCCTACTACACCAACAGATATTGGATGGGATATTTATCTGTCCCAGTATTTCTTCTAGAAAAGATCCAGAACTCTTTATTAAAAGAGAGACGGACCTTTGAGGTTATGCATCGATTATCGATGATAGAATGTGGTAGTTGTAGAAGGAAATGAATATCCTTCATTTTTGATAGAGGATCTATTTAGATCAACTATAGGACACCTGTGTATACTCTAGGATTGATTTATGACTAGTGTGTTGATATTGTAGTGACATGGTGCCATACAATTATCATTGTCGTTGTGATGATTGTTATATCATCAGCCTAGAGTAAAGAGAATGCAGGTGTGTAGCGACGACAATTTCATACTTGGTATGAATTGTATGAGCTTTTGATTATCTTATTAGACTTATTGATGACTTAGTCGTCCATGGATTTGGGAAGTCATGTATTCTAGACACGATTGGATCAGTTGTGGTCGTTGGAGTTGCGTAACTTGGCCACTGTTGTTGGTGGTAGTTGGAGTTGCACACTCGACCACCGTAGATGGTGGTTTCCTGGTATTGATTTGATTATTACCAATGCTCCAGCAGTATTCATGGATTTGATGAACCGTGAATTGATGGAGTTCTGGAAGGATTATTATGGTACCATTAGCTACCACCCAGGGAAAGCCAATGTGGTTGCCGATGCACTTTACCGAAAGTCCCGAGGGACGTTAGCTTGCTACTGAGTTTTAGTCACAGATTTGATTCAGAGTTTCTTCGAGTTGGGCCTTGACGAGGAGGGACCGACAGAGCAGGGCATTCTTGTTACCATGGTTGCTCAGTCATCTATCCGGACGAGAGTCCGAGAAGCTCAGGTAGGTGATCAACACTTACAATTCATTAGCAGCCAGATAACCTCTGGACAGCAGACTGAGTTCACCCGAGATAACGAGGGTATTATTTATCTTCGGGGTAGATTATGTGTACCTCAGTCTCACCTAGTCATGGAGAAGTTACTCCAGGAGGCTCATCGCTCTCGATTTGTGATCCACCCAGGCGGAACCCACAGGTATCAAGATTTAAGGCGTTGGTAGTGGTGAAATGGCATGAAGAAAGACATCGCAGATTTTGTAGCTAGATGTCTAGTTTACTAATAGGTGAAGGCTGGGCTCTAGAGATCAGCCGGACTACTTCAGAGGAATCCTACTCCCGAGTGGAAGTGGAATCATATTACCATGGATTTTGTGGTGGGTCTTCCTAGGACAAGACGAGGCCATGACGCGATTTGGGTAGTCGTTGACCGACTAACCAAATTCGCACACTTCTTAGCGATTCGGAAGACCGACTTTCTGGATCATATGACAGAGTTATATTGTCGAGAGATCATCAGATTGCATGGTGTCCCTTTGAGTATTATATCAGATAGAGATCCCCGATTCACGTCCCGGTTCTGACAGAGTCTACAATAGACCTTAGGTACCCAGCTTCATTTTAGTACAATATTCCATCCGCAGACATATGGACAGTCTGAGCGGACCCTTCAGACTCTACAACTGGGAGGACCACTTGCTAGTAATGGAATTCGCCTACAACAACAGCTATCATTCGGCTATCCAAATGGCATCGTTTGAGGCATTGTATGGTAGATAGTGTCGGACACCCACCCTCTGGGAGGAGGTTGGGGAGGCCCAGTTACTAGGACCCCAGAGAGCTCAGCATGAGGTAGAGTTGGTCTGTACTATCAGACGAAGGATGACAAAGGCGCAGGATCATCAGGAGAGTTATGCCGATCTGAGATGGAGACCTCTGGATTTTGGAGAGGATCAGAGCAATCGCTTACCGCCTAGCGCTACCCCCATCCTTAGCTGGTATTCATGATGTGTTTCATGTGTCCATGTTGAGGAAGTATGTGTCATATCATACACATATTCTGGCAGATGTGTCAGGTTCCATTCAACCTGATGCTACTTACGAAGAGGTTACGGTACGGATTTTTGGTCGCAAGGAGCGACAGTTGCCGAACAAATCCATCTGACTAGTAAAGGTTGGATGACAGTATCATACGGATGAGAAGGCTACGTGGGAGCTAGAAGATACTATTCGAGCTCGATACCCTCATCTGTTTACTTGAGTTATGTAGTCATTTCAGAAATTTACTAGAATTTAGTTTCCCATTTAAGTATGAATTTTGAGGACCAAATTTTATTAAGTGGGAGAGAATATAAAATACCACAAATAGATGACTAAAGGGTAATATTATTAGTGGGTTAAATCAAATTTTTGAGGGATGGTTAGGGATTTAATTAAACCTAACCTAGCTTAAGAGTAAATGGTTTAATTGAAGTTAGGTTTAATTGAACCAAGGGGTTAAATTGTTTATAGGATTAAACCCGACCCGATAGTAAAAACCCGACCCATTTGCATTTTCTCTTCCTTTCCGCTTCCACGTTTTCTCACGCGAGTCTTTTCCTTCCTCACCGTGAGCCACTCCTCCCGACCGTTTCTCAGCCGCTTTCTTTTTAATGTCATCCGCTCTTCCCTCTATCCGTCGTTGATTTCCAGCCAACCTACATCTCCTCTCCACCGATCGTGTTCTCGAGCAGATCTCCCAGTCGCAACAACCCTTCTTCTTCTTCTTCTTCTTCTTCTTCTTCTTCTTCTTCATCTGCTCCGCGGTTGGTCGACGATGGATCGGTGGGTGTGTTGGTTGAAAGGGAAGAAGGTCAATGCTTCTGTGCCATTTTTCCCTATGATTCAGCCATTGTTGACGTCTCTCCAAGGGAGGATCCAGTGAGAGGGAAGGAAGCCGACTGTGGTTTCAAGGGGCGTGATTTCGGTTGGGTGCTCGTTTGGAACAAGGAATTTCCACTGAAGCTAGGTAAGCTAGTGATCCTCTCCCTAATCTTGGAAGAGAACTGTACCAAGCGATGAATTTCCTTTGTTGAGCATGGGTTTCTTGTTGGGAAGAGATCGTGAATGCCACTTGGTGCCAATTTTTATGGATTGCACTGCGCCGGTGGTCACCGGAGCAAGGTAAGGCATTGTTCGTTCCTTATTTCCCTTGATCTCAGATGGGATCCAACTCTGAAAGAATTTCTTTTGTGTTAGCTTATATCTCTTTAGTGGAAAAAGACAACGACAGGATAGGGTGGCTATGAAAGGGGGGTTGAGGCACAACAACCTTGCCGACGGATTGGTATTGGCCAGAGCTTGGTAAGCTTGATCTATCTTCTCTTTTTATTAGCTGTAAATTGATAGATTATGGGTTATTGCCTGTGAGGTTTAGGATGGAAATGGGTAAGCTAGAAATGGTTGTAAACGGTTGTGAAGGCTATAAGGGGTGTTGATTATGGTGCATGAGTTAGGGAGTTGCTAATATAGAAGGTGAGTTAATATGGAAATCCTAATGGGATTTGGTTAGATGTACAAGTGAGAATTTCTAATTCATAATCAATAAAAGAATGTGAATATAGAAACTGTATAGTAGTAATTTAGCACGTTGTTGTGTGCTTGGATTTGATGGTAATTATATTTTATGCAGGTTTCGGTCACGAGACAGGTCTACGAGTGTGAAGAGTTCATGATTACGATCATTATAGCAGGCGGGTATTTTGACTTATCTTTTAGATATTGTCATATTGATATGCTTAGTTGGTTATCGCTTGCAATAATTTTTATGTTTATCTTCCTTGTATGTCACTGTGCCATACTTGATACATGCACTTGATCAGCTTTTAGTTATACCTTCCCTGTTTTACCTAGGTCATTGATATGTACCTATTTGTTTGTGCATATTATTCGGAGACGTATTTTAGTTGGTGTTACATGCTTTAGTGTCATGCACCATCTTGCATGATTGCATGCTAGCTGGACAGGGTTCCTTTGTAGTTGAGCTCGCAGCCAGTTACATGTTCTGCACACACAACCACTCATGGGTTAGTGGTACATCAGGAGGGTATGTCCAGTAGCTTTGTCAGGCTCCGCTGGTCCACTCATGGGTAGCGATGAGGCAGTGTGGTAGCGGGCAGGGATCCCTCCTCTGGTCTACAACACTGGGAGATGAGAGCTTTGCTCCCCCACTCTGTTTGGGGCAGGAGGATAGGAGTACTCCGACAGCATCCTGTCCACTCGGTCACTCAGGAGTAGTGATGGCAGAGTGCATAGTTGTCATAGCCCTACCCACTCGACTTCACCATCGCGTGTGAGGTGGCTGACTGGTGTCAGGGGTGACCATGTCATTAGCATCTCATGCATATTGCATGGATGACATTTTTTTGTATTTGCTGCATTTTGGTTGCTGCCTTGGTTGTTGCATATGATTAACATGCATACAAGATACATTATGTATTTGGTCTGACGATCTTATTTCTGCTAGTATGGCTCATACTTTTTTGTCAGGATAGGAGATTCAGGTATGTACAGTCTTTTCTCATCTTTTCTTTGCATTTTTGCTATTATTGATCAGAAGACTGTACTGACATGATTATTATTGTTAGATATATCTTACTATGCATGTCGACTTGATACCCGATGAGTTCATTGAACTTACCCCATTGCTTTACATCTATTTCAAGTTGAAACTGCCAGGAGAGTCCATCTGCCAATCCCCCTCGTCAAATTGGTCTTATTTTGGTCTTATGGTTTTGGTTTATATACATTGATTAGAAGACATGTGTAAGACTTGTGTTTTGGATTTATTCTCGTGGATGTGTTGGTGGTATTTGTTATGACCTTATAGACTTTTATTCGGACTTTTATTCGATATTTTTTTGTTGTGTGTTCCTTCTCAAATGGCAGAAGGGGTAGGTCTAAATGTTGTAGATCTTTTATTTACGTTGGTTGTTGGCCTGAGGCCCATTTATGATATGTATGTGTGATTTATGTTCCAGTCATGTTGATCGATGTATAGTAGGTCGTGTGAGCCTTGTATTCAAGATTCGTATTGTCACCTGTACAGGGGAGATGCTGCCGGATTTTCGTCTGGCGGGGACTCCCTCGGGGCATGATAGTTGGTGTAATCGACCCAGGTCACGATTGATCGGACTCGAGTTTGACTAGAGTGTGTGTTTTGATGTTTGACATGGATGTCTGACATTGTTGTCTGACATGTATTGGGGAGATTACTGATGCAATCGACCCAGGTTATTATTTGATGTTTGACACTGATTTGACCATTGTCATTGGGAAAGTCCAAGTCTTGAGTACTTGGCAGGTAAAGTCCAAGCATGGGTCTTGGCAAGGGAAAGTCCAACATGGGTTGGCAAGGAAAGTCCAAGCATGGGTCTTGGCATGGAAACTCCAACATGAGTTGGCAAGGGAAAGTCCAAGCTTGTGTCTTGGCATTTGGAAAGTCCAAGGGGAATATTGGCGGTGTAAAGTCCAAGTGGGAGTCTTGACAGTATAAGTCCAATGGTTGGCGGCGTAAAGTCCAAGCGGAGTCTTGGCAGCATAAGTCCAATGTGCCTTGGCGGTGTAGACACTGTTAGCATGACAATAGCTAATGGAAGCACCTGAAGGCTAGCGTATGGATGAACAAGTCATGGATGACTTGGAGGGATCTGATAGGCATGAGGCTGACGGAGGTGGCTAGAAGGCGAAGGTCTAGGCTAAGGGTGGTCTAGCAAGTATGGGCGCACCATACTTGGGGTAAAACCTCATGTTTGAGGTGTATCAGTCGACTGAGACCTATAGGCAGTCGACTGGAGTGAGTCAACTAGGGTTTGACTACGGGGATTATCATAGCAGTCGACTGCCATAGGTGGGCAGTCGACTGCTGTCTCTAGCAGTCGA
Source organism: Wurfbainia villosa (assembly GCA_025175895.1). Classification (NCBI taxonomy): domain Eukaryota; kingdom Viridiplantae; phylum Streptophyta; class Magnoliopsida; order Zingiberales; family Zingiberaceae; genus Wurfbainia; species Wurfbainia villosa. The sequence continues at coordinate 36,089,347 of CM045995.1, forward strand.
CTGATCTGGTGATCAGTGTAGGGTCGATGGTGACCAGCTAGAGGGGAGTGAATAGCCCTCAATCGTCGTACGGTGGAATAAGATCGTTCTTGCGTGCTTGTCTACAATTGTCGTTAATATGCACAGAGGAAACAATAGAAATAATAACAACAATACAATCACACACAATACACAAAAATATACGTGGTTCGGAACCGAATGGTTCCTACTCCACGTGTGATCTCACCGAGCTCTAGTTATGCGCACGACACTAACTAACACTCCTTCTCGATAACACGTCGGAGGTGGAGAAACCTCTCATGAGCAATTACACTAAGTAATATGAAATACAAGCAATACAAAGACAAATACGAAATACACGTAAAGAACACTTTACAACGCTTGCTTTGAACCCTTTGGTTGTTGCTTGCTTTAGATGGCTCTTGAAGGTCTGGAATGCAGCAGCAATTCCCCTCCAATGTCACCCTTAAAGTCTTGGTTAAATCCTCTCTCTTGAGCTCCATTTATAACCTGCATCAAGCTGATTTTGCGCCCATCGATCGGTGATCGTGACCATCGGTCGGTAGTCCCTCGTTGTCTCACAGCGGATCCACGTTGGTCAAGTTCCAGCGGATCACCATCGATCATTGATACCCATCGATCATTGTAACACCATCGATCAGTGTTGGCGCGAGCACTCAATTGGAAACCGTACGTGGTGAAAACACCGCCGATCGGTCAGTCTCCCTCATCGATCGGTGATGGTGTCGATTTGCCATCCTCGGCGATCGTGATAAGCGAACCTGTTGATCGAACACGGTGAACCTAGTCGACTTGGGGCGATCGGCACCTATATCGATCGGTGATGTCGGATAAAACCTCAAACACCAAGTTGTTTGAGCATTTGACACTCAGTCTTAGCCACTTGGCCAAGTCCACCTCATCCCTCATGGAGTTCCCTACCGAAGTTCTCTTCCCTCGGCCTATGTCCCTTGGATGCGCCAAGCGCACGGCTTCGCAACGCCATCATTCGCGTCTCTTGCCCTCGAAGTATGCTTCCCTTGGGCCTCACTCCATTCGCTCCCCGTCCAGCGGTCCCTCGGATGCACCAAGCGCACGGCTTCGTAATGTCATCCTTCACCGACTCAAGGACCCTGAGCCTAGTGAACTTGCCAAGTCCTCAAGACTTCCTAAAGGCACCAAGCGCATGGCTTTGCAATGCATTTCTCACCAAGCACCAAGCGCACGACTTTGCAATGCTTTGGACTTTCCCCCACCAAGCCCCAAGCTTGGATTTTCCATGCCAACTCTATGTTGGACTTTCCTATGACAATCCTATGTCATAAGTTTTGTCGATCATCAAAATACTGCTCGAGTCAAACTCGAGTCAACCTGGGCCAATTGCACCAACAATCTCCCCCTTTTTGATGATTGACAAAACTATCATCTTAAGTCTACCAATTCTTCCATATTGGCAATTCTCATATCCCAATGAGAATTCCAATGAACCCTAATTGGTAACTTCTCCCCCTTTTTGACATTACACCAAAAAGGTCCTCAAGGGTGTCAATGTCTCATATCCCAATGAGATCTTACAATCTTTCCCTTGGCATGCCCTCAATCTTTCTAGTGATAATCGCATATCACTTAAGAGAAGCGCAATCCCTCAATTTTTCTCTCATGAGGAAAAAGTACACATCCATCTTCCCATGATGGATACCTCCTCCTAGAGACTTGATCCCCCTTGACCATTGCACCAATAATGTCTTTGGAAAGCCCCTAGCCAATAGGAACACAAAACCAATCAAAATTAAGGCAAAGTTCAACAATGAACTCTCACATACCTCAAAATTGATACAAACCCTAAACACTTCTCCTAATCCATATTCAATGGATTTCCACCCTTTCAAATGCTCTCCCAAGCATGTCCTAGGGTTAGGAGTGGTTAGGGGACCAAAACATAGCTGAACATGGGCCTAACCACCAAGGTTTACCCGAAATCAACAGTATCATTCGACTCTCAGTACGATTGAGTCCTTCCCACATCGATCATTGGCCTCCTGGCATCGGTGATAACTGCATTCTGATTTTACAATTTCAAAATGAATTTCTGAAATTCGTAAGTAAATATACATACGTTGATAAATCATGAAATTTTGTACGTATATTACTTATTACAATCATAATGGATGAAAAATATTGGAAAATTATTTTACCCACAAATTAGTGAGATTGACACAAAGTTCAAAAGTTTAGAAAAGCTTCAATATTGATAGCTATTATCATCCCATTCAATGGTGATAGCTATCAAAAGATAGACTTCACCAAGGTTTTTCGAAAAGTTTTCAAAATGTTTTTGAAACCTTTAATTTTTTTTTTCCTAAACATCTCACATGTATCTAGATATGTAAAACACATTCAAGTCAAATATTCTAGTGAGATATGGGTTTTTGTTCTTTAATGGTCTCATGCATATTCTAAGACAACTCTACTTGATTCCCTTATGCATGGGACTTCAAGTCATGCCAATGGTCCTTAAATCAATTTTATTTTATGCATGATATGATTATGGCATATATATGATATAACTAAGCATGTGCCAAAATCATGATGTCATGGCATGTGAATGAAATTTTAGCATACATGACATATAAAAATAAGTCTAAACATGATCATGAGATTTTTAGAGATAAAAATGAAAATGATGTCATGTCATGGCAAGGCAAATAAATCATGGCAAGTAAAATATACTAAGGTATAAAATACCTAAGTGTTTAATCCAAATTGTCATTTCTAAGATTAAACCTATTTTTGCCTTAATACCATTATCTCCCAAGTGTGCCACAAACCCAAAATGGCACACCAATACCTCTAAGACCTAATCGTGCCAATTTAATCATTTTTTAACTTCTCAAAGCATATTAGCATATCCTAATGTGTCAACTCACCATGGCTAGGTTAACTACCCATCCACTTAGGGTTGACACACCCTAACCCATCTAGCGTGAATCGATCACACTCCTAGGAACCCAATACCTATTGGAGCTCCTTGGGTTAACAAGGTATTCACTAGGGATAACTTCCCTAGATACCTTTCTAATGACCCTTTTTGGCTTTGAAGCCATAGTCTTTTGGGTCTTTCCTAAGTCAAACCTAGGGGTAACTCCCCCTTTGACCTTCTTAGTGGTTTTCTTGGTTTTTCTTAAGTCCTTAGCCACTAAGCAAACACCATGGCTAGTCTTAGGGATAGCTTTCCTATTAGCCTTGGTTTTTCTAGACCTAGAAATTGTTCCATAATTAAATGGGACATTATGGTAGGACATAGGTTTGTGACCCAAACCTTTCTTGCCCTTGGACATTTCTTGTTTCCTAGGTCTTGACTTTTGGACATTTGACCCTTGAATAGAATTTTCTATAATTTTAAGGGTCTTTTCCATTCTCTCAAGTCTTGACCTCAAGACTTGGTTTTCTAATTCTAATTTTCCCAATTTTGATTTTTCATTAACCTTTTGGGAATTATTTTTCTTCTTAGGCATGTGTCTACCCTTCTTAGGGTTAATGCCTAGATTTTCTTCTATTCTCTTAATGCTCTCCCTAGGCAAGATAGGTCTAGTGTTATTGGTCCTAGGTTTGTCCTTAGATATATGAACATGCTTGGCACCTAGACAAACATATTTCTTCCTACTAGCATGCTTTTCATTAAAAATTGCAAGAGAGCTAAAATAATTCTTAGCATGCTTATTAACCTTAAGAATTGAAGGTGCATTAATTAAATTTACCTTAGGGTTAGCTTGGGAAGCTCCCCCTACATGAGATACACCTTCTTGCCCTTTCTTCCTTCCCTTAGGGCATTGACTACAGTAGTGCCCCTTTTGGTTGCATTTGAAGCACACAATGTGCTCTTTGCTCTTGATTGTGGGGACTCCGGCATCCTTTGACTTTTGGTTGACTTTTGGTGATGGTGTTTTCTTCTTAGCCAATTTTGGGCATTTGCTCTTGTAATGCCCTTTCTCCCTACACTCAAAGCAAATTATATGATCTTTATTTAAAATCAATATGCTTGAGTTACCTATGGAATTTTCTTCTTGGCCTTCATTTCTCCCGGATGTGGATACTTCTTGTCCTTGCTCCGGGATGGAAGATTGCCTCTCCTCCCCCTCAATACTAGAGGTGGAAATTTCCACCAAATCATCTACATCATCGAATGTGGATGGGCTCTCTTCCATGGCATTTTCCTCTACTTGTGCCGGTTCCGAAATTTCTTGGAATTTGATTGCCTTATTCCATAACTCCCTTGCATCCCTATAATTACCTAATCTAGACCAAATATTGTTAGGTAACAAATCACTAAGTAATTCGATTACCTTGAGATTTGTCTTGAAGTCCTTGATTTGGTGTTGGGTCCACCTTGACTCCTCAATGGGCTTGTTTTCTTTATGTCTAGGCATTTCAAAACCATTTTCTATAATTAACCTCAAATCAAAATTGGTTTCGAAATATACCTCCATCCTTTTCTTCCACCAAGAAAAGTCTCCATCGAATTTCGGTGGATAGATGTTGTAGCTGGCCATCTTGTAGTGCTTGTGTTGGCAGTTAGTCCTCTATAAGCGACTTGGCTCTGATACCAATTGTAGGGTCGATGGTAGCCGACTAGAGGGGGTGAATAGCCCTCAATCGTCGTACGGTGGAATACAATCGTTCTTGCATGCTTGTCTACAATTGTCGTTAATATGCGCAGCGGAAACAATAGAAATAATAACAACAATACAATCACACGCAATACACAAAGATATACGTGGTTCAGAACCGAATGGTTCCTACTCCACGGGCGAGCTCACCGAGCTCTAGTTATGCGCATGACACTAACTAACACTCCTTCTCAACAACACGTCGGAGGTGGAGAAACCTCTCACAAGCAATTACACTAAGTAATATGAAATACAAGCAATACAAAGACAAATACGAAATACACGTAAAGAACACTTTACAACACTTGCTTTGAACCCTTTGCTTGTTGCTTGCTTTAGATGGCTCTTGAAGGTCTGGAATGCAGCGGCAATTCCCCTCCAATGTCACCCTTAAAGTCTTGGCGAAATCCTCCCTCTTGAGCTCCATTTATAACCTGCATCAAGATGATTTTGCGCCCATCAGTCGATTGATCATGACCATCAGTTGACTGGTCCAGTAGTCATTGTCTCACAATGGCCAGATCCACGTTGGTCAAGTTCCAATGGATCACCCATCAATCGACTGATGATACCCATTAGTCGACTGGTAACACCATCAGTCGAGTGTTGGTGCGAGCACTCGACTGGAAACCATTTTGTGGCTGAAAACACCCCGATCAGTCGATTGATCTCCCTCATTAGTCGACTGATGGTGTCAATAGTCGACTGTCATCCCTCTACAGTCGACTGATAAGCCAGACCTTGTTCAGTCGAACACCAGTCGAACCCTAGTCAACTAGGAGCATTCGACTGGCACTTATGCCAGTCGACTGATGTTGGGTAAAACCTCAAACACCAAGTTGTTTGAGCATCCGACACTCAGTCTTAGCCACTTAGCCAAGTCCACCTCATCTCTCATGGAGTTCCCCACCAAAGCTCTCTTCCCTCAGCCTACGTCCCTCGGATGTGCCAAGTGCACAGCTTCGCAATGCCATCCTTCACGTCTCTTGCCCTCAAAGTATGCTTCCCTTAGGCCTCACTCCATTCGCTCTCCGTCCGACGGTCCCTCGGATGCACCAAGCGCACGGCTTCGCAATGTCATCCTTCACCGACTTAAGGACCCCGAGCCTAGTGAACTTGTCAAGTCCTCAAGACTTTCCAAATGCACCAAGCGCACGGCTTCGCAATGCATTTCTCACCAAGCACCAAGCGCACGGCTTCGCAATGCTTTGGACTTTCCCACACCAACCCCCAAGCTTGGATTTTCTATGCCAACTCCATGTTGGAATTTCCTATGACAATCCCATGTAATAAGTTTTATCTATCATCAAAATACTACTCGAGTCAAACTCGAGTCAACCTGGACTAATTGCACCAACAATCAGTCGACTGATGCTCGAGAATTCGGGCATAGAATGGAGTCGAACTCGACTGCTGGAGTTTACAGTCGAGTGAAGGCTCTATTAGTCGACTGATGAGTATGATCAATCGACTGATGTCCTATCCGTTGGATTTTTCCAGCATGGATCGCACCGTTGTCTCACAGCAATAGTGTCATCAGTCGACTGATGGTCCCGAGCAGTCGACTGATAGGTGAAATCTAGCCCAGGCAACAGTTTTAAAGGGAGCTAGTGGAGGAGATTTCGATCAGCATTTCTTGAGGAGTTTTAGGGCGAATTACTAGTGTTATTCAGGGTCTCAAAGTGCAACTCAAGCAACCACAAAGCAAGCAATCCAAAAGCTCTTGTAAAGTTGTTTTCTTTACTTGTATTGCAATTTATTATTGTATCTTGCTTGTATTTGTTTCTTACTATTGTAAGAGCTATTGTACGAGGTTTCTCCACCTTCGGATTGTTCCGAGAAAGAGTTTATTGAATTAGTCGTGTGTGTTTGCATTGCTAGGGCTTTTAGAGCCCGATCCGTGGAGTAGGAACCATTCAGTTCCGAACCATATTATATTCTTGTGTTTATGATTGTGTATCATGTTATTATTTTTATTATTATTCCGCTGCACACTAACACGATTTGTAGACACAATCGCGAACGACATCCATCAAGCATCGACGACGCTATTCATCCCCTTCTAGCGGGCACATTGTTCCTAACATAAACAACTCAAGAGAAAGGGGTCGTCTAAAAGAGGAGAACCGGTGACTAGTAACCATCCATGGAGGGCAACCCCAAAAAGAGAGGAACAAAGCAAGCCAAAATTTGAACCCTTGAAAAACCCAAACCAACAACCTCCACAACCCCAGGTATTAACGAGTCCACTACCTTCAAAACTCGTGATATTAAGTGTTTCAAATGTCAGGGGCATGGTCACATTGCTAGCCAATGTGTGAACAAAAGGGTGATGGTGATAAATGCCCAAGGGGAGCTTGAGTCATAAGATGAGGATGAAGTTGCTGAAGAAATACCACAAGAAGACAGTGATTATGAGCAACATGCTGTTGTTGGAGATTTATTGGTGGCTAGACGAGTTCTAAACTTGCAAGCTAAGGAGGAAGAAGGTAACCAAAGGGAAAACTTATTTCATACTCATTTCTTTATGAATAATAAGGTTTGCAGCATTATTATTGATGGAGGAAGTTGCACCATTGTGGCAAGCACGGAGTTGGTGGAAAAATTGTCTTTATCGACCCTGAAACATCCATGTCCTTATCAGTTTCAGTGGTTGAACGATTATGGGGAAATCAAGGTGACAAAGCAAGTCTTCGTAGCAATTTCTATTGGCAAATATGAAGACAAGTTGTTGTGTGATGTGGTCTCCATTCATGCATGTCATCTTTTGTTGGGAAGACCTTGGCAGTTTGATTGGAAGGTAACTCATGATGGATTCACAAATAGATATTCTTTTACTCAGAAAGGACAACCTATTACGCTTGTACCCTTGACTCCATGACAAGTTATGGAGGATCAACTAAAATTACAAAAGGCAAACGGAAAGAAGAGAGAGATAGAAAATGGAAAAAAGAGAGAAATAGAAAATGGAAAACAGAGAGAAAAAAAAATGAGGGGAAAAAAGTGAGAGGAAAGAATCAAAAGAATTTGAGAAAGCTATGAAAAAGAAATAAAGAAAAGAAAATAGCTTTTATGAAAAACAAAGTGAGATAAAAAAACTTTATTTTCAAATCAGCTACCTCTTATACTTTTGTATAAGGAGGCACTTTTCAGTACTAACAATCTTAACAATTCTTTTCCAAGTGTTGTTATTTCTCTTTTACAGAAATTCACAGATGTTTTTCCTGAAGAAGTTCCACCTGGGTTGCCTCCGATTCGAGGAATTGAACATCAAATTTACTTCATTCCTGGTGCATCCATCCCAAATTGTCCTGCATATAGAAGCAACCCGAAGGAAAGAAAGGAACTCCAAAGGCAAATTGGTGAACTATTAGAGAAAGGGCATGTTCAAGAGAGCCTAAGCCCTTGTGTTGTTCCGGTGTTACTAGTTCCTAAGAAGGACAACACGTGGAGGATGTGTGTTGATTGCCGAGCCGTCAACAACATAATGGTAAAATATCATCACCCAATTCTTGGACTTGATGATATGCTTGATGAATTGCATGGTTCTTGTGTGTTTACAAAGATAGATCTTAGAAGTGGATATCATCAGATTAGGATGAAGAAAGGTGATGAATGGAAGACCGCCTTTAAGACCAAGCATGGCCTATATGAATGGTTGGTAATGCCTTTTGGTTTAACTAATGCTCCTAGCACTTTTATGCGTCTAATGAATCATGTTTTACGTGCTTTCTTAGGAAAATTTGTAGTTATGTATTTCGATGATATTTTGATTTATAGCAAAAATTTGGAAGAGCATGTTACGCATTTAACATCTGTTTTGAGTGTACTAAAGGAAGAGAAGCTCTTTGCCAACCTCAAGAAGTGCACCTTTTGTACAGAGAGGGTTGTGTTTCTTGGATTTGTTGCTAAAGGAGTTGATATGGATGAAGAAAAGGTGAAAACAATCCAAGTATGGCCAATACCTACAACAATCAGTCAAGTGAGGAGCTTCCATGGATTAGCCAACTTCTATCGACGATTTGTGCCAGATTTTAGTAACATTGCAGCTCCTCTTACTAACATCATCAAGAAAAATGAGTTATTCAAGTGCGGAGAGGAACAAGAGAAAGAATTTAACACCTTAAAAGAAAAGCTAAGTTCAGCTCCTTTATTGATCCTACCTGACTTCTCTAAAACATTTGAAATCGAATGTGATGGTTCTAGTATTGGTATAGGTGTTGTGCTTATGCAAGAAAGGAGACCCATATGAGTGGAGCAGCTCTTAACTATCCCACGTATGACAAGGAGTTGTACACATTGGTAAGGGCATTGGAAATGTGGCAGCATTACTTATGGCCAAAGGAATTTGTGATTCACACGGATCATCAATCTCTACGACATTTGAAGAGGAATCACAAGTTGAACCGACGCCATGCAAAATGGGTAGAGTTCATTGAGACATTTCCTTATGTGATCAAATACAAGCAAGGCAAAGAGAATGTGGTAGCTGATGCTCTATCTCGAAGGTATGCTTTACTTTCCACTTTAGATGCGAAATTACTTGGATTCGAATATATCAAGGACTTATATGCCAATGATACTGATTTTTTCTGATGTGTTCAAAGAATGTGAGCAAGTAACATTTGGAAAATTCTATAGGCTTGATGGATTTTTATTTCGAGGAAATAGACTGTGTGTACCCTTATATTCATTGCGTGAATTGTTTACTAGGGAAGCCCATAGTGGTGGTTTGATGGGGCATTTTGGTGTCACTAAGACTTTCAGGGTTTTGCAAGATCTTTTTTTTTTGTCTCATATGAAATGCGATGTAGAGAAAATTTGTGAGAAGTGTATCACTTGTAAACAAGCTAAATCTAAGTTGAAACCACATGGATTGTATACACCTTTGCCTATACCCATGAACTGTGGACTCATATTTCAATGGACTTTGTGTTGGGATTACCTCGGACTAAGAGGGGAAGGGATTCGATTTTTGTTGTGGTAGATACATTTTCTAAGATGGCTCATTTCATTCCATGTCATAAAACTAGTGATGCATCCCATATAGCTGATTTGTTCTTTAAAGAGGTTGTTAGGTTGCATGGCATGCCTAGGACCATTGTCTCTGATCGAGATGCAAAATTTTTGAGTTACTTTTGGAAGACTCTATGGAGAAAATTGGGAACTAAATTGTTATTCTCTACCACTTGTCATCCCTAGACCGATGGGCAAACTGAAGTTGTTAATCGAACTTTATCTTTCTTAATTTGTGTCATTATCAAAATAAATTTGAAAACATGGGAGGATTGTCTGCCGCATGTCGAGTTTGCATACGATAGAAGCATACATTCTGCAACTCAATTTTCTCCATTTGAAATTGTTTATGGATTCAATCCTTTGTCACCAATAGATTTGATTCCTTTGCCTTTAAGTGAACATATCAACTTAGATGGTAAGAAGAAGGATGATTTTGTAAAGCAAATTCATGAACAAGCATGCCTGAATATTGAGAGAAGAACCAAGCAATATATCCAACAAGCTAACAAAGGGTGGCAAAAAGTTGTGTTTGAACCAAGAGAGTGGGTTTGGTTGCACTTACGAAAGGAGCAATTTCCAGAAAAACGACATTCTAAGCTCCTGCCTTGAGGCGATGGCCATTTCAAGTGATAGAACACATCAACGATAATGCCTACAAACTTGAATTTCCAGGTGAGTATGGTGTGTATACTGCTTTTAATGTTGCTTATTTGTCCCCATTTGATGTAGGTGATGATTTGAGGACAAATCCTTTTCAATAGAGGGAGAATGATGTACACCAAGGAGTGGTTCGTCAAGACAAAGTTAAAACCACGAAAGAACATTTATCACTTCCCGAAGGGCCAATTACAAGACTTCAAGCAAAGCATTTCAAGGAAGCATTAAACGGGCTAATCCAAGGACAATGGGATGGCTATGAGAAAGGAGAAACCAAGTTAAACTCGAGTACAGATCAAGTATTAACCCATGTGATCAGTCTTATCCAGCCATGACGCAGCTTTGCATGATGGTGGAAAAGGGAGTAAAGAAGTATGGAGACTTGGAGTATGGAAACTTGGGATTTTGGTTTTCAAAGTTATTCAATTGCACGCATGAAAAGTATGGAGACTTGGAGTTTTTTTTGGGTTTCTCAGTGTCTAATTGCTTGCATGTAACATTTGTACTCTTACTTGTTTGCATGCATGCATGTAGGTCTTTTACTTGCTTGCTCCCATTATATAAGGGAGAGAATTCCAAATTTGTGATAACTTGGTTTTGAGTAAACATCCTTGTGAGGATTTTGTGTTCTCTTGGTTCTTGAAGGAACTTCTGAACTTATCGAGTCTATCTCGTGGCGTTCAACCGAAACTTATCACCTTTTTGGTGTGGCATTTTCTTCTTCCGTAGTCTTTGTTCGTGCCAATCTTGGTTGCAGGTAAAGGCTCCAACTCTTGGGTTTTTAATCCTGGGGTTCTATCCATCTTTGTCTCGGGTTCCATCACAATTGTTGGTGGGGTTCGTATCAGTGATTGTCCATCGAGGTAGCTTGCGGAGAGCTATGGGCCTTGGAGGAGCAACCCGGCTAGGGTTGTGAACCAAGTAAAAAGTTTGTCTCTCTATTTTATTTATTCCGCTACTTACTCTTGTTTCAAAATAATTTTTAATTTCTAAAGAAAATTTGTAATCTCCGAGATTCACCCTCCTCTCTCGGAGTATTTTGATCCTACAATTGGTATCAGAGCGGGGGCGCTCCGATTTTGGTGCAACCACCAAGAGAGCGAATAAAATTTTCTTTGATTTTATCAATCTTGTCTTAGATCAATTTTTTCATTATTTTTAATATTTGCTTTTGCACAATAATAAATATTCTAGTACTTGTTTATCTTGCTTTAGTATAAGTTCATTATTTATTTTCACTTGTATAATCTTGCTTCAGTTTTTAACTCTAGGAATATTTTTGAAAAATAAAAAATCTATAAATTTTTTTATTAATAAAAAATTATGTCACATTTAGAAGGTTTTAGCATCGTCCGCCCTTCTCTCTTTAACGGAGAGGACTTTAGTTACTGGAAGAGGAGGATGAAGTGCTTTCTTAAAACTGATCTCGATATATGATTTAGCATTAGGAAAGGTTTCATTGCTCTGGTTAATAACTCAAGAGAGTTGTTAGATCCGAAAAAATGGATCGCCAATATAAAGAAAAAGGCCCAAGTCGATTATAAGGCGTTAAACACCTTACAATGCGGGCTCACAAAAGAGGAATTAGATCAAGTTAAATCGTTCAAAAATTTAAAAGAATTATGGGATAAATTATTTTTTTTGCATAAACAGGCTAACTTGAGTCAACTCGTGGATGATATAGTTTTGATGGCAGGAACGAATAAAAAAGGAAAGAAATCCAAACCAAGATAAAGGAAAAGGAAAGAAGCATCTAAGGCAACCTTGGACAAGTCGTCATCGGAAGAGTCGAACGCAGAAATATCAAAGACATGCTTCATAGCTCTCATGGCAGATGACAAGTCCGAAGCCGAATCAAGACATGAGTCTGAGTCTAAGTCCGAGAGAAGCCACAGATCCGAATCTATTTCCGAAGGTTCAAACGAGGTAACATCTCCCTTAGAAGATAAATTGTATAACATTATTGCATGCTTAGACAGGAAACTAGCTAAGTCCGAGAATCAAGTCGACTCTCTTCTTAAGGAAATCCAAGTACTTGAGGAGCAAATCAACTCGAAGACTTCAACTTGCCAAATTGAGGATAGAGACTCAACTCAAGTTGCAAAGCTTGAGGAAGAGAACTTGGTCCTAAAAGGGCAAGTAGAAGATCTCACTGGATCGTTGGAAAGGTTTACTTCGGGCTCCAAGTATCTCAACATGATGCTTGGGTCTCAACGAGCTGTGTACAACAAATCCGGACTCAAATACAAGGCTAAGGATACAAATAGATCATACATGTCCTTGTTTAATAGAAATGCTAAGGGTCGAGTCCAAGCATGGGTTCCTAAGACTAGCTTAGTCAACCAAGTTGGACCAAACCAATTTTTGATTCCCAAAGGACAAGTTCACTTAGTGAACAAGACCCATCAAAGCTACTACGCAGGGGGAGCTAACTCTTTGCTTGTTTCCTTAGTTAGATAAGATTCTTGCATGTCTTAACTTACTTTACTTGCTTAATTTAGAATGGACTAGATAGGAAACAAAGTAGTTTAAACTTGAACAACCTAGTACTAAGATGAAGTGAACTGATAGTAAGTTAGGGAAGCTCTTCGAAGTGCATGTCTAGGAAGTGGTCCATCCGATATCCAAGAAGGTCATATGTCTCGCAACGACCTGGTGCACTAAGTCCAGTGGAACTGACCGAAGCTAACTCACTGAGTCTTTGACTAGTTAGACCAAAGATTAGTCCAAAGTGAGTCAAGTACTTGATTCCTTCATTGACTTTGTTTAGGAAGTTGTCCATCTGATATCCAAGAAGGTCATATGCCTCGCTACAACCTAGAAGTCAATACTGGAAAAATCTACTTGATTAGCTCAATCTAAGCTTGAATCTAACACAAGTTTAAAAACTTTGAAATTATTCATTGAAATTAATTAAGATAAAAAGAAAACTTCATCTCACAAAACCCATAGGATTAACGTGTATTGAAAACTTAGCTCGGGTAAGATGACTTAGAACTTAATAAATTCAACTCAACTTAATCAATTCAACTCAACTTAATCAACTCAAATCAACTTAATCAATACATCTCAACTTAATAAACTTAATCAATTCAACTCAACTTAATAAACTTAATCAACTCAACTCAACTTAATCAACTCAACTCAACTCAATCAACTCAACTCTACTCAACTCAACTCTAACCAACTCAACCAAAATCAAATTAATTCTAATTAAATCAACATAATTCAAAGGGTAAATTAGCTTAGCATTATTCAAACTTTTAAAACATTCAATATATCTTTTAGGAAAGCGCTCAAGTAAGATTGGATTTTTACATGCATAAGCATCAGATTAAGAGGGAGTTAAGATACTTTTGTAAATCTTATTTTGAAAACTTAATGTAAAAACATAATTCTAGTGGAAGTTTAACATTCAAAATTTTATTCTTAGTATTTTTGAAAGAACTTAAATATAAGAATAATAATGTTACTTTAAGGGGGAGATTAAAAATTTAGAGGGAGCCTAACTTAGCTTTATCTAAATTTGGAAAATAAGAGTTAGCCAAACTAAGTCTAAACTTAAAATATTTTTCATGATAGAATCTATGTTTATAATCTTTTATGAGAAACTATCTTGGACATGGTTTTTGAAAATTTAAAAAAATATATGAATTATTTTCAAACTAATGAAAAAGAGAACAACCTTTTAGAAGACTAATTTCAAGTTTAAAATGTACAAGAAGTACTTACTTAGGTTTTGATGTATGGGGGAATTTATGACATTCAAAAGTTTATTGAAAGAATATGCTAAGGGGAAGTTTGATATTTTTGAAAAGATCTCAAGATAAAGTATATAAATTATGTATAGGAATTCATGCTTGGACATTTTTCTATATCATTTACATCATCTTAACTTAATCTTTGTTGAAAATTTTGAAAAACCTTAAGTTTTTTAGCTTTTATTGAGAGGGAGTTTTGTAAAGTTCTGAAAAGTAAGAATTTTAAAATTTTGAAAATTTTTAAAGGGGAGTTTTTGAAAATTGAGATATTAAGAGTTTTGAAATATTTAAATTTTTAATTTTTTGTAAAGGCTAAATACTTTTGAAAATCTTGATAAAGGGGGAGATCCCACTTTTAAAAGAAAATCTTATTGAATGGATTTGGGGGGAGCATAGATAAATTATTTTTAAAATTTTGATAATGATCTTTAGTAAACCTTAATTCTCATCTTTAAATTGTGGCATTTTGTGCATTATAATGATTTTGATTTATGCCAAATGGGGAGAGATGAGATTTAAAGTTAGAAAGAGGAGATTTAAAGTTAGAAAATTTTAAAGAAAGTTTTTCGTGCATATAAGCATTTCATATACATTTTTAGTTCAATGCATTTATGGTATATGTCAAATTTGAATATTGAAAATTGATTGTCCTAACTTTAACTAATGTATTGTTATACATCAAAAAGGGAGAGATTATTGGTGCAGAGAGCATTAATCTTTAGTTTTGATGTATGAAACAAAGTTAAAGTTAGGATTTATTTGTGTTCTAATATGAGTGTTAAGTGTGCAGGCTTAACAGGAAGTCCTAGTAGACATCGTTAGCATGACATAGCCGATGGAAGCACCTGAAGGCTAGTGCATGGATAAACAAGTCATGGATGACTTGGAGGGATCCGAGAGGCATGAGGCTGACGGAGGTGGCTAGAAGGCTTAGGTCTAGGCTAAGGGTGGTCTAGAAAGTATGGGGAAACAATACTTGGGTTAAAACCTCATGTTTGAGGTGTACCAATCGACTGGTGTCATATGGCAGTCGACTGGTGTGAGTCAACTAGGGTTTGACTGCGGGAAGTGTCCCAGCAGTCGACTGCCAAAAGAGGGCAGTCGAATGCTGGCTCGAGCAGACGACTGATAATGTGATCAGTCGACTGGTGCTCGAGAATTTGGGCACAGAATGGAGTCGGACTCAACTGCTAGGGCTAACAGTCGAGTGAAGGCTCGATCAGTCGACTAATGGACATGATCAGCCAACTGATGTCCTATCCATTGGATTTTTCTAGCGTAGATTACACCGTTGTCTCACAGCAACAGTGTCATCAGTTGACTGATGATCCCGAGCAGTCGACTGATCGGCAATTTCTAGCCCAGGCAGAAGCTTTAAATGGAGCTCATGGAGGAAGAAATCACATCCGGTTTTCTTGGACATTTTGAAGCGATTTGCTGCTGCAAATCAGGGCCTTCAACTGCTAGTCCAAGGCAATCAACAAGCAAGCTTCCAAAAGATTTGTGTAAAGTTTTCTTTGCTTTCTTTTGTTGTATTCACTTGTAATTGCTTGTTGTTTACTTGTATCACTGTGTAATATTTTGTAAGAGGTTTCTCCACCTCCGACTTGTGTCGAGAAGGAGTTATTGCATAGTGGTGTGTGATTGGCATCGCTAGGGCTCATTTGAGCCCGATCCGTGGAGTAGGAACCTTGTGGTTCCAAACCACGTTACATCTTTGTCTTGTGGTTATGTATTCGTATTTGTCTTTATATTGTACTTCTATATTCCACTGCGTACTAACGATTGTGTAGAGACAAATGTGAACGAATTCCATCATACGAGCACGACGCTATTCACCCCCCCCTTTAGCGGCCAACATTTCCTCTACAATTGGTATCAGAGCCCGGGGCTCTTCTACGGACTAACCGCCGGGAGCAAAGATAAAGACGTTAGAGGGTGAAGATGGTGTTGGATAGAGAAGCGTCGCTAGAGGGGGGTGAATAGCGATCGTAAATCTTTCGTTCGAATTCGTTTGTTGATACACAAGTAAACGAGTAAGCACAGCGGAAAATAAATGAACATGTTTATTTTACTTAGTTCACAACCCAGCGGTTGCTACTCCAAGGCCCTATCGGTCCTAGACCGCGTACGGAGGGCAAAGCACTATAATGTCTCCTCCTCGTTGGAGGTAGGAGACAACGATCACAAAACCGAATATACAAGGATGAGGCAACAAGCCTACCTCACCTCGTTATGAAGAAAAACAAAGAATACAATATCAAAAATATTACTTGATTCTGCTGCCGACGAAGAAGATCGAAACTTGGTGTCGCGTCGGCGTTATGACGATGTTGGAGCGTTGGCGTTGTAGAAGCACTTGATGAATAATCTTGATGTATTTTGGAGATGGAATCCTCCCCTCCTTTTATAGAATTTGGCCTCTGAATTTGTCTCCTCTTTTTTCGGAACAGATCATGAAGTTGTCCAAAGTGATGGCCGCGTCAAGCGTTATCCGTTTTGACCTAAGCGCAAAGTGAATCGTCACCATCGATCGTGATGCCTCCCATCGATCGGTGATGGGCATCGATCGGCTGTTCCATGTCCGTGAATGATCGCACGGCCACTTCCCTGCAATAAGAGGTTAGCTCAGAAAATGATAAATACGACGGTTTCTAACCGTCCAATCTCGACCTAGACCTTCCACAGGAAGTCTTAGTCGAATCGCCGCCTACGGTTGTCCTCGTAAAGAGGACATGACCTTACAATCTCTCACTCACACGAGCTTACCTCGATAGTAGCTCTCGCTTCCAGCCTTCCACTCAATTCCTTCGGCTCCCTTTGAAGTCACTCGAGTGTCGCCCGACCACCGCGGCTTCCTCCGGGTGTCGCTAGCCTTCAGCTCCAGCATTAATACTTTTCTGCACACTCGATAGCTCGTGAGATAACGATGTAAACTTAACTTTGTATCTTTGCCATAATCAAAACACAGGTTCGATTATCTAGTGCCCCTGCACCAACAGATGGAGTTGGAAGAACAACTCAGTTGGGACATCAACACACCGGTGCCCTACACCTTATATATGGATGAGAAGGCTTCAATTCTTGGAAGAGAAGAATTTAAGATTTTATCATGATGAGATATTTTGAGAAGTGGTCCATCTTAATGGAAGGATTTGAATATCTAAGAGGACCAAAAGGTGGCTTCCTCAAAAAGAAGAGATGGAGTGAGGAGCAACTCCAACAATTCGAGAAAAATAAGAAGGTAATCAAATTTATTTTTTATTTAATTTCTAATGACTTCTTGTGTAGCCTAGGTGATTGCATCGATGCCAAGGAGCTTTGGAGGGAATTGGCCAAGCTCCATGAAGACCCATCACCGGCTCAAGAAGAGGCGGTCGAAGATGAATCCTCATCCTCACAAGTGAGAGAGGATTCGGAAGTTGATAGGGAGTCAACCTCCGAATCGGTGGAAGAAGAGGAAAAAGTGGAAGAAGCCTCCACTTCAAGTAATACTTCGTTCAGTTACGTATTGCTGATCGTTCAGGTGAGAAGATCTCCTCATGTCGATACCCTCTTTACGAGTATACCACGGACTGTGCTTCGAAGCCATATGTATTAATTAAGTCCTCCAACCTTCCATCCCCTAATTTGCTTTGAGTGTAGGGAATCCGGACACTACAAGAGTAAGTGTCCAAAAAGAGTCAAGAAGGTTTCTCCCGTGCCAAAGGTCAAGGAGACCGGTGCCTCAATGCAAAAGAGCAAGGAGCAAGTGATTTGCTTCAAATGTCGGTTACTGAGGCATTATAGGAGTCAATGCCCTAGGGGGAGAAAAAAGACCAAAAAATGGAGCATCACATGTAGGGGGAGCTAAGGCTAACCCTAAGGTATATTTTAGTAATGCTCCTTCTAATTTAAATGTTAAAAAGCATGCTAGGAATTTCAATTCTCTTGCAATTTATCATGACAAACATGCTAGGAACAATGAATATTGTTTAGGAGCTAAGAAGGTCAACCTTAGGAATAAGGAGAAATTTAGGACTAATGTCCCTAAAACAAATTTATCTAAAGACAAATCTAGGTCAAATAATTCTAGACCAATTCTACCTAGAGAGACAATTAGAAAGGTACAATAGCACCTAGGTCTTAACCCCAAATGGACTAGGCATATGCCGAGGAAGAACCATGCCCAAGGATTAAATCAAAATTTAAAAATTGGGCAATTAGAGGTTGAAAATAAATCCTTGAGTTCAAGGCTTGAAAAACTTGAAAAGACCCTTAGGATTATGCAAAATCAAGTTAAGGGGTCAAATGGTCAAACCATAGGATCTAGAAGTCAAAGTCAACACCTAGGGCCTAAGAGACAAAAGTCAACCAAGGACAAGAAAGGTTTGGTTCACAAACCTAAGTCTAAGGTGTCTTATCATAGTGTTCCATTTGATTATGGAACACAACCTAGGTCTAGGAAGACCAAGGTTACTAGGGAAGTCATCCCTAAGGGTAACCAAGGTATGTGCCTAGTGGCTAGGGTTTCTAAGAACCCTAGGGTGGTCACTAAAAAGGTTACAAGGGGAGTTACCCCTAGAGTTAACCTAGGCAAGACCCAAATGACCAAGGCTTCTCAGCCTAGGAGGGTCATTAGGAATCTAGGGAGGTCATCCCTAAGGAATACCTAGTAAACCCTAGGAGCTCAAATAGGTTTTGGGTTCCTAAGAGCATGATTGATTCACGCTAGATGGGTTTAGGGTGTGCCAACTTTAAATGGAAGGGTAGTTAACCTAACCATGGTAAAAGTGGCACTTTAGGTAATTTTCAATGTTATGGATACCTTGGAAATAGATTTGATATTATGATCCTAAAAGATTTTAGGATGTGCCAGTATATTTTTGGAATTATGAAAAATCAATTAAATTGGCACAATTTAGTTTTAGAGGTCATAGTGTGTCATTTTGGGTTTTTGGCACACTTGGGAGATTAGTAGCAATATGGCAAAATATACTTAATTATATTAAATGACAACTAATTTTAAAATTTAGGTATTATTATACCTATACATTTTATGTGCAATGCTTGATTTGTCATATAACATGTCATGACATCATGTTTGTTTTTATCATTTATATGTCATGATTATGTGTAGGATTAAGGCTTAATGTCATGTGTTTTAAGATTGTATCATATGCCATGACATCATGATCATTGGCCATGCTTAATTATGCTAACATTTATGCCATGATCATTATGCATTTAAGTTAATGAAAATTGATTTAAGGACAATGGCATAACTTGAAGTCCCATTTATAATGGAATCAAGTAGTGTTGCCTTAGAAAAATGCATGAAACTCTAGATTAGGAGAACAAAACCCACATCTCACATCACATTTACATGTATGTATATTTATACACCCTAGATACATATGAGATGCTAGGATATGAGTTAAGTTTAAGGTGCATAGTTTTTGCTTCTAGATGAGCTAAAACTCATCTTATCTTAATTGTGGATCATTGGGAAAGCTTGTGTACAAGTCATGTATATTGAGCTCAAGGAATATGATCCAAAATAAGGTTTTAAAAATATTTTAAAATCATTTTAGAAAACCTTGGTGAAGTCTATTTTTTGAAAGCAATCATCATTGATGATGTTGATACAAAGTGAGCTAAAACATTGAAGTTTTTCTTTACTTTTGAATTTTGTATCAATTTCGATATTTTATGGGTAAAATATTTTTATATCATTTTTCACCCATTTTATTGGTCATAAGTATTATATGTATGAAATTTCATGATTTTTTGATATACGTATAATTATTTATGCATTTCTGAAACTCAACTCTGATAACTGAAAATCAGATTTTTCAGTTATCAGTCGACTGCCCTTGGTGGCAGTCGACTGATGAGAGTGGCAGTCAACTAATCTCTAATAGAGTCGATTGCCAGGCTGATTTCAAGAAAAACAAGGTTGTTTAGCCCATTTTCAGCCATGGTAAAGTTGCCCTAACCACTCCTAACCCTAGGATATGCTTTGGGAAGCATTATAAAGGGTGAAAATCCATTGGATATGGATTAGGAGAGGTGTTAGGGTGATGTATCAAATTTAAGGTATAAGAAAGTTCAATGTTGAACTTTAGACCTTATTTTTGATGGTTTAGAGTTCCTATTGGTTTAGGGACTTCCCAAGGACATTGTTGGTGCAATGGTCAAGGGTGAGCAAGCCTTTAGGGGGAGGTATCCATCATGGGATGATGGATGGTATTTTTCCTCATGAGGGGGAAAATGGGATCTTGAGATACCCAATTTAGAAATTGAGAGAGTTTATAGGATTGCCTCTCTTGAGTGATATGGGACTTATCACTAGGAAGATGGTAGGCATCCTAGGTATTTTTGGACCAAGGGGGAGACTGTAAGATCTCATTGGGACATGAGATATTGACCTCCTTGGAGAGATAACCTTTTTGATGTTAGTCAAAAAGGGAGAGAATGTTTTGGGGGAGAATGTTATGGAGAGTGTTATCAATTGATGTTATCAATTGTCAATTCGGAGAATTGGGGAGAATGTTTGGAATTACCAATTTGGAATAATTGGTAAGGGAATTTGAGTTAGTGGTCTAACTCAAAGGTATGTGTTTTTGTCAAACATCAAAAAGGGGAAGATTGTTGGTGCAATCGGCCCAGATCACGATTGACCAAACTCGAGTTTGACTCGAGTGATGTTTTGATGTCTGGTAATATTTTGGGGAGATTGTTGATACAATTGACCCGGGTTATGATTAACCAGACTCGAGTTTGACTCGAGGGTATTTTGATGGTTGACTAGGGTTGACCATGTAAAGTCCAAGTCATGGGTACTTGGCATGGAAAGTCCAAGTGGGACACTTGGCATTTGGAAAGTCCAAGTCTTGAGTACTTGCCATGTAAAGTCCAAGCATGGTCTTGGCAAGAAAAAGTCCAAGCATGGGTCTTGGCATGGAAAGTCCAACATGGGTTGGCAAGGGAAAGTCCAAGCTTGAGTCTTGGCATTTGTGAAAGTCCAAGGGATTTGATATTGGCGATGTAAAGTCCAAGCGGGAGTCTTGGCAGCATAAGTCCAATGGTTGGTGACGTAAAGTCCAAGGAGATGTGGACCCGGGATGATTGGGTATAAGTCGAAGTGATCGAAGGTGTTTGAATAGCCTATAAAGGATTCACCACTCCTTGCGAGGAGATGTATACCCATGGCCTCTCGTTGGATTGTTACTAAAGTCTTTGGCCAAAGCATTACATGTTAAGAGTAAGGTACTCTTCGATACATGTGCAGTAACTAGAATCCGTAGAACGAGTAAATGATACTTGGGCTAGGTGTGACGTAGTCAGCCTAGTGGGGACTGACACTATAGACCATGTCCTGAACCAAGTGGGTATAAGATGAGTGAAGGGAATGGGGCACGATTCATTCGAGCTGCTGAAGGGTTTCAGAAATAGTTCTGGATCAACCGTTGATCTTTTCGGTTAATTGGGGATCATGATGTACTACTAGGTGCCACTCATGATCATTCTATAATTAATGGTTAATTATAGAAGACCAACATAAACCGAGAACCTACTTGGTCACACGCACAACGAGCGTAATCCGAAGGATTTAAAACGAGCTTGAGAATGGGATTCTCAGACCGAGAGAAACTAGTTTTGGTTGGACCAAACAAGAAGCGAGCATGAAATCGTTTCAGTCGCAATGGAAGCGTGGATGGGCCGTGTCTTATGAAGACATAATGGATGAACCAAAATGGTTTGGTTCTAATCCAATGGAGGAGAATAAACCAAAGGGTTTGGTTTATTTTAAATGAATGAACCAAAAGTTGGTTCGGTTCGTTTTAACTTAAAATAAACCATCATGGTTTGGTTTATTTTAACTTATATTAATGGAGCGGGTTAACGGGCCTCATGGTTATGATCCAATAACCATTAAGAGAATTAGTTCTCTATAAAAGAGGGCTTAAGGGATTGTTAAGCCCGAATCCAAAAACCCTAGCTTGTGGTTGCCGCCCACCTCTCCATCCTCTCCTTGGATTTTCGGCGCCAACCCTAGGTTGCCGCCCAGCCCCTTGTGCCGCCGTCCAACTCCTTGCCGGCGTCCAAGCTTCAGCCGGTCATCCTCCACCGACCCTCCGGTGATCTTCCTAGGCTTCGGCGATAAAGTGAGCACTTGGCTTCCCTTGGTTGGCCGGCGCCTACTCCTCCACCAAAGCTGTCCAGTTTTCTGGACAGCTTGTTCTTCTCTCGTCAGAGCATCGTTTGGACGACGGTTAGAGCTCCGACAGCGCCTAACTTACTGGGGATTCGATCTCCGGTAATCCTCATAGGTGGAGGATGAAGGATTCGTCAAACGGTTGACGGATACCTCTCCGGAGAAGCGAGTTTTGAGGACTCGTCTTTGGATCCGAATTTGGATTCGGATCGTGATCATCTCTCGATCACGTCGTCTTCAACACGAGGCTAGTAACCTGTACGAAGACGAAGCTCGTGGCTTAGGAAAGTCATCCTAAGGATACTCGGCGTGGATACGGATAGAGACGATTCTAGCGAGGATCGTTCCGGTTGATGTCGTTCCCGCTACGCGTGATACGAAAGGTATAACGTAGTTAAATTTCCTTTTATTGAAAAATTTAAATTTACGGTTATGTCTACACATGTTGTACTATGCATGCGTGTGATGTGTGTGTTGTAATAAATGTAGATTTATTATTTTTATTTCTTCCGCTGTGCACATGTTTACGAAACATGTTAGAACACACACTCGCTGCGGTGCCGGAAACCCAACAGTGGTATCAGAGCCCAGGTTGTGTTTCGACATAATCGTAAAATGGTTTTGCGATAGTCATAATGTTATTTCTGGAAATTTTCTAATTTTGGAAATTTAGAAGTATTTATGGAAATTTTTCAATTTTGGAAAGTCTAGAATTATTTATGGAAATCTTCCACTTTTGGAAAGTTAGAAGTATTTATGGAAATTGATATTTTCCATAAATAAAATATTTGATTAGATTCTGGAAATTTGTTTCCTAATTTAATCATGATTTGATTTGAGAAATCAAATCTTAAAATATTTTTATTTCCATAAGTAGTTTTGATGATTTAGGAAATTGGTTTCCTAAATTTATTTTCCTTAATCAACTATTTCCATAAATAAAATATGTGATTAGATTTGGAAATTTGTTTCCTAATTTAATCATGATTTGATTTGGAGAATCAAATCTTAAACATATTTTATTTCCATAAATAGTTATGACAAATAAGGAAATTATGTACATGACATAATTGTATGTCATGTAATTGCATTAGATGTATATCATTATGTCATGCATGTCGTGACATGTAGATGTATGTCATGTATGTCATGCCATGTAGATAATAGTTATTTGCTTGCAAAGAGGATGAGACATAAAAACCCTAACTCAATATTAAAGCCTACACCTTTCATTAATATGGTTAGAACCAAAGTTCCGTTTCTTGTTTGGGTTGTTGGACTCTCTCCAAGCCCGGCTCGAACCCGAACATGTTCAAACCATGGAATAGTTTGATACTAATATGGTAAGAGTCAAAGGTCAATCGTTAGCTTTGGTTGTTGGACTCTCTCCAAGCCGGGCTAATTGGTTGAATGCGCTCTAACCATATTAAAACTATTTCTCGATTAATGGGTTGGCTTTAACCTGGAGCATCGGCTTGTTGGACTCTCTCCAAGGTCGATGTAAAGGGAGGTGAAGTTGGGTGCTATGCATACGATGCATACTTGTTAATGTGTTAACAACCCGATGTATGTGTGAACATTCAATTGGTTGATAGCACATTGTGATAGTTGCATATACGTGATATGCAATCGGTATAGTTGATACCTACCGTCATAGTTATGAATGGCTTGTTGGACTCTCTCCAAGGTTGTTCATATCTATGATGGATATCAGCCCATTCGGAGATGGACCTACGATCTCCCGAAGTGATTTTTGGGTTTTTTGAAATTCGAAAAATGAATGGGATTTATAAATGTATATTGATGCATTTTAAAATCATTTTCTCATATATGCTCGTTTTGTATTTCTAGGTCAATAAATTGATCATGACGTCTTTGAATTTGCGCACTATTTTGGATTCAAACAAAGTTACTGGGCCTAACTTCCTAGACTGGCTTAGAAACCTGAGAATTGTTCTCAAGGCGGAAAAGCTAGCATATGTCCTTGAAGAGCCTCTTCCCAATCGTCTAAGGCGATGCAACCTGCACAAATGTTGGTCTATCGTGAAGCATGTGGCAAATTCTGGTGGCGAGTTGCATCATGCTAGCGGCGATGGTACCGAATCGCAATGGATGCTAATACCATGGTCTTCCATCTTCATGAGTTGTTCGATGAGCAAGCGAGATCCGAAGGTTCGAGGTCTCTAGGCTCCTCTTCACCACGAAGATGCAAGAAGGTTCATCTCAGAGATTTGTGCTAAAGATGAGCGGGTACATCGAGCGGCTAGCTACCCTCGGGTTTGTGATGGATCATGAGTTAAGTATTGACTTAATTCTGCATTGTTTGCCCAAGAGTTTCTCATAATTTGTGATGAACTATCGGATGAACAAATTAGAATCCACCATTCCCGAGCTCCTCAATATCTTTGAAAGGCGAGGAGCCTTCGTGAAGCATGAGGAGAAGGCGGTTTACATTGAATTGATTCCTCAAGGAAAGGTTCTAAGAGAAAGGCAAAAGAACGAAGAAAGGGAAGAACAAAAAGGCGAAGAGAAGCGAACCGGTATAAAGGGCACTTGCCATCATTGTGCAAGGAAGGCCATGGCGAAGAAAGCTAAGATTTATCTTGAGTCCATGAAGAAGAAGAAGGCATCCGATGCCCCATCCTCTTGTATCTTCGTTATTGATTGTCATTCTATTTCCTTAGACACTTGGGTATTGGATACTGGGTGTGGCTCACATATATGTAATGACATACAGGGGCTAAGGAATAGAAGAAGACTTGTCAGAGGGGAGTCAAATTTGCGAGTTGGTAATGGAGCAAAGGTTGCTGCGGTCGCCATCGGAACTTATTTGCTGAAGCTCCCTAGTGGACTAGTCTTGGAACTGGACAATTGCTATTATGTTCCTTCTCTAATAAAGAACATTGTTTCTATTTCCTGTTTAAATAGAAATGGTTTCCATTTGACATTTAGTAACAATTGTTGTTATATAACTTTGAATGGCGTACTTTATGGAACTGGAACTTTGAGTAATGACATTTATACGTTGGACGTATCCAGTGACATTTTCAATATCGAAGCAAGCAACACGCGTGCTCGAAAGGGTAATCAATTAGACTCCTATATGTGGCATTGTCATCTTGGCCACGTAAGCAAGAAACGCATGTCCGAATTACACCGATGTGGAATTCTGGAATCGTTTGAATTGGATTCATACGATACATGCGAATCATGCTTAAAAGGCAAGATGACTAAGTTACCTTTTACTGGAAAAGGTGAGCAGTGGGAGAGTTACTAGGTCTAGTACATACTGATGTATGTGGACCTATGTCAACTCAAGCTTTAGGAGGCTATAGCTACTTCATTACCTTCACCGATGATCACTCACGGTTTGGGTATGTGTTCTTGATGAAACACAAGTCTGAAGCCTTTGAAAAGTTCAAAGAATTCAGAAATGAAGTAGAGAAAAATCATGACAAGAGTATTAAAATACTTCGATCGGATCGAGGTGGTGAATACTTGAGTCAGGAGTTTCTTGATTACCTAAGAGAAAATGGTATATTGTCTCAATGGACTCCGCCATATACACCACAGCATAATGGTGTATCTGAGAGGCATAACCGGACCTTGTTGGACATGGTCAGGTCAATGATGAATCATGCGAATCTTCCCAAGTCCTTTTGGGGCTATGCACTTCAGACAGCTGTTTACTTGTTAAACAGAATGCCTACCAAGGTAGTCTCTACTACTCCATATAAGATATGGAATAGTAAGAACCCTCATGTATCTTACTTGAAGATATGGGGTTGTCCTGCTTATGTGAAGCGGACTGTATCAGACAAATTGGATGCTAAGTCTGATAAATGTCTATTTATTGGATACCCTAAGGAAACAAGGGGTTACCAATTCTATCATCCTGTGGAACAAAAGGTGTTTGTTTCAAGGCATGCTGTGTTTCTAGAGAAAGAGTTTCTCTTGCAAGAAAACAGTGGGAGTGTTGTCGAGCTTGAGGAGGCTCGAGAAACTCAAATAGACATTGATGAGATACCTGGTGAAGCACAACAGCCGACAACTCATAGTGATGAGCAATCGGCTGGACCTATTGTAACACCAGATCTTTGTAGATCTGGTAGAACACGCAACATTCCTGAGAGATATGGATTTCTCGTAAGTGAATCGAACGACGTGTTACTCATTGATGATGAGGAGCCTACCAGTTATGAAGAAGTGCTGACAAGTTCAGAAAGGGATAAGTGGCTTGATGCCATGAAGTCGGAAATGGATTCCATGTATGAAAACCAAGTTTGGAACTTGGTTAACCCACCTGAAGGCATCAAGCCTATAGGGTGCAAGTGGGTTTTCAAGAAGAAAACCGACATGGATGGTAATGTGATTACCTATAAGGCTAGATTAGTGGAGAAAGGATATCGTCAAAAACAAGGTGTTGATTATGACAAAACCTATTCGCCTGTAGCTATGCTTAAATCCATTCGGATGCTCCTGGCCATAGCGGCTCATTATGATTATGAGATATGGCAGATGGATGTGAAAACAGCTTTCCTTAATGGAAACCTACTCGAGGACGTGTATATGATACAACCTGAGGGTTTCACATCGGTTGATATACTTGAGGACGTGTATATGGCAAATTGCGACGGTCCATTTATGGATTGAAGCAAGCATCCAGGAGCTGGAATATCCGTTTTGATGAGACAATCAAAAGGTTTGATTTCTCACAAAATCCAGACGAACCTTGTGTGTACAAGAAGGTTAGTGGGAGTGCAGTCGTGTTCCTAGTATTGTATGTCGATGACATATTACTTATAGGAAACGATGTGTCAATCTTACAGTCAGTTAAGGTTTGGTTATCCAAGACATTCTCCATGAAAGACCTGGGAGAAGCAACCTACATCCTCGGGATTAAGATCTATAGAGATAGATCGAAACGGTTGCTTGGACTTTCACAGTCTACATATATAGACCGAGTGCTAAAGAGGTTTAGTATGTCAGAATCCAAGAAAGGTTTCCTTCCCATCTGGCATGGGGTACACCTTTCGAAGTCTATGTGTCCGCGCACAGAAGACGAGAGGATTTGCATGAGTAGGATTCCCTATGCATCTGCAATAGGATCTATCATGTATGCTATGTTATGTACGAGGCCCGATGTATCGTATGCTCTGAGTGTCACGAGCAGATACCAGTCTGATCCAGGAATGGATCATTGGGTGGCTGTCAAGATGATCCTTAAGTACTTAAAAAGAACTAAGGATGTGTTCCTAATATATGGAGAAGGGGACATGGTGATACGCGGGTATACGGATGCCAGCTTCCAGAAAGACATGGATGATTCCACGTCTCAATCCGGATACGTGTTCACTTTGAATGGGGGCGCAGTGAGTTGGAAAAGTTCCAAACAAGACACTGTAGCGGATTCTACCACTGAGGCAGAATACATTGCAGCTTCGGAAGCAGCAAAGGAAGCGGTTTGGATCAAGAAGTTCATTTATGAACTTGGTGTGATTCCTGCCATTGTTGAAGCAATACCGGTCTACTGCGACAACAATGGAGCGATTGCACAGGCGAAAGAGCCGAGGTCTCATCAACGATCCAAACATGTGCTTCGCCGCTATCATCTTATCAGAGAGATCATCAGTAGGAACGAAATACAAATCGAGAAAATTCCCACTGAAAGGAACTTAGCGGATCCTTTGACTAAAGCATTACCTCAAAGTAAGTTTGAGGGTCATGTTAGTGCTTATGGTATTGGATACTGTAGCGATTGGCATTAGGCCAAGTGGGAGTCTGTTAGTAATATATGAGAGATGTCCTAAGGCAATCGCCTTATGTATGAATCATTTATATGATAAATGAAGATTCACTATTTGAGTATACATGTTTTATGTATTTGATTGGATCTTAAACTCATTTACTGAATGTCCAAGATACGATTCACAGCATGAGAGAATTTGTGATTGGATCACAACTAGTGAGTATCTCTACATGTGTAATTGTGATGTACCGAAATTATCCCTAGTCGATGAATTGATGGATTTGGACACCATCGATTCTGTCGAGACTAGCACGAGGTATACTCCTTGGTGTATCCAAGCAGCTGATTCTCACTGGCTGGAGACATTGTGATGTCCGGAGTTGATCATGGATGCTAGTTATGGTAACTAGTTCATTGGAGTGACCAGCTGTAAGACTTCATATGGTTCCCTGCATATATAGATATGTCAATGAAGTTCTTACTGTAGCTTAAGTGCGATGTTCCTTTGACTTGCGGTATTCAAGTCATCTTGATCATGGAGACTTATACTTTGACATCTTAAGCAAACATCTCCAAGGAGATGTGGACCCGGGATGATTGGGTATAAGTCGAAGTGATCGAAGGTGTTTGAATAGCCTATAAAGGATTCACCACTCCTTGCGAGGAGATGTATACCCATGGCCTCTCGTCGGATTGTTACTAAAGTCTTTGGACAAAGCATTACATGTTAAGAGTAAGGTACTCTTCGATACATGTGCAATAACTAGATTCTGTAGGACGAGGAAATGATACTTGGGCTAGGTGTGACGTAGTCAGCCTAGTGGGGACTGACACTATAGACCATGTCCTGAACCAAGTGGGTATAAGATGAGTGAAGGGAATGGGGCACGATTCATTCGAGCTGCTGAAGGGTTTCAGAAATAGTTCTGGATCAACCGTTGATCTTTTCGGTTAATTGGGGATCATGATATACTACTAGGTGCCACTCATGATCGTTCTATAATTAATGGTTAATTATAGATGGCTAACATAAACCGAGAATCTATTTGGTCACACACACAACGAGCGTAATCCGAAGGATTTAAAACGAGCTTGAGAATGGGATTCTCAAACCGAGAGAAACTAGGTTTGGTTGGACCAAACAAGAAGCGAGCATGAAATCGTTTCAGTCGCAATGGAAGCGTGGATGGGCCGTGTCTTATGAAGACATAATGGATGAAACAAAATAGTTTGGTTCTAATCCAATGGAGGAGAATAAACCAAAGGGTTTGGTTTATTTTAAATGAATGAACCAAAAGTTGGTTCGGTTCGTTTTAACTTAAAATAAACCATCATGGTTTGGTTTATTTTAACTTATATTAATGGAGCGGGTTAACGGGCCTCATGGTTATGATCCAATAACCATTAAGAGAATTAGTTCTCTATAAAAGAGGGCTTAAGGGATTGTTAAGCCCGAATCCAAAAACCCTAGCTTGTGGTTGCCGCCCACCTCTCCATCCTCTCCTTGGATTTTCGGCGCCAACCCTAGGTTGCCGCCCAGCCCCTTGTACCGCCGTCCAACTCCTTGCCAGCGTCCAAGCTTCAGCCGGTCATCCTCTGGTGACCCTCCGGTGATCTTCCTAGGCTTCGGCGATAAGGTGAGCACTTGGCTTCCCTTGGTTGGCCGGCGCCTACTCCTCCACCAAAGCTGTCCAGTTTTCTGGACAGCTTGTTCTTCTCTCGTCAGAGCATCGTTTGGACGACGGTTAGAGCTCCGACAGTGCCTAACTTACTGGGGATTCGATCTCCGGTAATCCTCATAGGTGGAGGACGAAGGATTCGTCAAACGGTTGACGGATACCTCTCCGGAGAAGCGAGTTTTGAGGACTCGTCTTTGGATCCGAATTTGGATTCGGATCGTGATCATCTCTCGATCACGTCGTCTTCAACACGAGGCTAGTAACCCATACGAAGACGAAGCTCGTGGCTTAGCGAAGTCATCCTAAGGATACTCGGCGTGGATACGGATAGAGACGATTCTAGCGAGGATCGTTCCGGTTGATGTCGTTCCCGCTACACGTGATACGAAAGGTATAACGTAGTTAAATTTCCTTTTATTGCAAAATTTAAATTTACGGTTATGTCTACACATGTTGTACTATGCATGCGTGTGATGTGTGTGTTGTAATAAATATAGATTTATTATTTTTATTTCTTCCACTGTGCACATGTTTTCGAAACATGTTCGAACACACACTCGCCGCGGTGCCGGAAACCCAACACATACTTGGGTTAAAACCTCATGTTTGAGGTGTGCCAGTCGACCAGTGCCATATGGTAGTCGACTGGTGTGAGTCAACTAGGGTTTGACTACAGGAAGTATCCCAACATGTGACTGCCAGAGGTGGGCAGTCGACTGCTGGCTTGAGCAGACAACTGATAATGTGATCAATCGACTGGTGCTCGAGAATTTGGGCACAGAATGAAGTCAGACTCAACTGCTGGGGCTAGCATTCGAGTGAAGGCTCGATCAATCGACTGATGGACATGATCAACCAACTGATGTCCTATCCGTTGGATTTTTCCAGCATGGATTACACCGTTGTCTCACAGCAACAGTGTCATCAGTCGACTGATGGTCCCGAGCAGTCGACTGATCGGCGATTTCCAGCCCAGGCAGAAGCTTTAAATGGAGCTCATGGAGGAAGAAATCACATCCGGTTTTCTTGGACATTTTGAAGCGATTTGCTGCTGCAAATCAGGGCCTTCAACTGCTATTCCAAGGCAATCAACAAGCAAGCTTCCAAAAGATTTGTGTAAAGTTTTCTTTGCTTTCTTTTGTTGTATTCACTTGTAATTGCTTGTTGTTTACTTGTATCACTGTGTAATATTTTGTAAGAGGTTTCTCCACCTCCGACTTGTGTCGAGAAGGAGTTATTGCATAGTGGTGTGTGATTGGCATCGCTAGGTTTCGTTTGAGCCCGATCCGTGGAGTAGGAACCTTGAGGTTCCGAACCATGTTACATATTTATCTTGTGGTTGTGTATTCATATTTGTATTTATATTGTACTTCTATATTCCGCTGCGTACTAACGATTGTGTAGAGACAAACGCGAACGAATTCCATCATACGAGCACGACGCTATTCACCCCCCCCCCTCTAGTGGTCAACATTTCCTCTACAAAAGAGATAGATAAATTTTCGACATATCCAATGTTGAAAAACAAGAATATTATCTATGAATAAGGTGTTATGCTTTGAATTAAGGAATAAAATATACTTGACACTCCCCCTTAATCCAAGACATATTAGCATGAGTGAAATCAATACATAACTTTGCACCAATAATAGAACATTCACACTAGCAAATTGGGTTTAGATAATCAAGCATTTAAGCCTCCCCCTTAACCATTGCATCAAATATCCCTTCTTCCCCTTTTTACCTTAAAATATTATCATTTTAAACGTTCTTCAAATCATATTATAGTGTTAGAACTTCATAGGATTGATGTTAGATGACTAAATCAAGCTTATGGACCCAAAAACATGGTTATCAATTGACTCAGGAGATCACCAGTCGATTGGTACTAGACCAGTCGACTAGTATCTGCAGTAGTTGACTGCTATTCTCTGAAAGTTGTAGTTTATGTTTTCAGTCAATAATCAAAAAATGCATAACTAAATCTAGGGGTGTCAAAAATTCATGAAATTTCGTAGACACATTTTTCAATCCATTTTCTATGAAGAAAAAATAATTTAAAAATATATCTTTTTTAGATTTCGAGATTGACACAAACTTGAAGACCCAAAAAAACTTTACTATTTTTTCAAACTTTGTATCACTTTTTCTTAACAAATAAAAGTTGTTTTTCAAAGCATGATAAACACAATTTAAAAGGTATTTTATTTGACATTTCCAACCATCTGGTACAACTTCCAACCATGTTCTTAGAGTTATGTGCACATTAATTATACACAAGTCTTCCCAATGATTGGTCTAATGAAAGATTCATGTCTCTAGATGTCATTTTGGTTCAAAGTAATGCATCATAACTAGCATGATGAACCAAATGCATCTTCCTAACATCTCACATGGTGTCTAAGTTGCTAAATTTAAAAATCAAGGTTTCTTAAGTCTTTTGTGAGATGTGTAAAGGCATAATCCTAAAATGTAGCTATAGGATCATTCAAGACTATACCAATTATTCTACAAAGTACATTCCAAGTTCTCTCCTAAGTGATGTAAATTCCGTTTCAGGGACAGCCTTAGTGAAAATGTCGACAAGATTGGACTTAGATTCAATGTAATTTAGTTCAATATCTCCTCTTGCCATATGATCGCTAATGAAGTGATGCTTCACTTCAATGTGCGTTGTCCTAGAGTGTTGTACTGGATCTTGGTCAAATTGATGGCACTCACATTATCACAATAAACTTTGACTTTGGAGTTGTGTAGCTCATAATCCTATAGAGTATGTCTCATCCAAAGTAATTGAACTACATAACTTTCCATGGCTACATACTCACCCTCGGTTGTGGGAAAAGCAACACAAGGTTGCTTTCGACTACTCCAACTCACTAAGAAGGATCCAAGAAATTGGAATTCACCACTAGTTCTTTTCCGATCCAATTTGCAACCCACATAATTAGAATTGGTGTACCCAATCAAATCAAAAGTTAGAGTCCTAGGGTACCATAGACCTACATTAAGAGAACCCTTGATATATCTTAATATTCTCTTGGTCACTACTAAATGGGACTCTTTGGCACAAGATTGGTATCTTGCACACATACCTACCACAAAAAATATATCCGGTCTACTAGCGGTTAGGTATAGTTGACTACCAATCATACTCCTATAATGTTTTGAATCTATTAATTTTCCATCTAAATCATTGTCTATCTTAGTGTTGGTTCCTATAGGTGTAGACACTACCTTAGCATTCTCTAAATCAAATTTCTTGATAATTTCTTTAGCGTATTTGGTTTGATAGACATGGGTTCTTTCACTAGTTTGTTTGACTTGTAATCCTAAGAAAAAGGTCAATTCTCCTACTAGACTCATCTCAAATTTATTTTCTATATTTTTGATGAAGTCTTGGAGAAGTTCATCATTTATTGACCCAAATATGATGTCTTCAACATACACTAGAGCAACAAAGATGTCTTTTTCTTTAGACTTTAGAAATAAAGTTTGATCAACTTGGCCTCTTCTAAAGTACTTAGAGATTAAGAAAGATGATAGTCTTTAATACCAAGCCCGGAGAGCTTGTTTTAACCCATATAAGGCTTTCTTGAGCTTACAAACATGGTTTGGGTCTACATTTTCAAACCTGGGTGGTTGTTCTACATAAACTTCTTTCTTAATGAACCCATTTATAAATGCCAATTTCACATCAATTTGATAGAGTTTGAAACCCATGTGAGCAGCATACCCTAATAGGATTCGGATAGACTCTAACCGAGCTACTAGAGTATATGTCTCATTATAATCAAGTCATTCAACTTGATTGAACCCTCGAGCCACTAACCTAGCTTTCTTTCTAGTGACTTTCCCTTGATCATCTAACTTGTTCCTAAAGACGCATCTTATTGTAACAATTGTGTTGGTGCAAGGGCACCAGATAATCGAACCTAGATTTTGATGATGGCAAAGATTCAAAGTTAAGCCATCTTATTATCTCATATGTTATGTTGAGTGTGCAGGTAATGTATTAGATTTTGCTAAGGTCGACGATGCCAGGAGAATCTCGAGACGAGAAACCTCAGTGGTCAGTGACACCTGGAGAACCTCGGATGTTGGTGCAATCGACCCAGGTCACAATTAACCAGACTCGAGTTTGATTTGAGTAGTGGTTTGATGTTAGTGTTTTGATGTTTGACCATGAGTTGACCATTGTTTGACAATGGGTTGACTAGATGGTTGACTTTGGGTTGACTATAATGGAGAAGTCCAAGCATGGGTCTTGGCAAGGGAAAGTCCAAGTCTTGAGTACTTGGCATCGAAAGTCCAACCATGGGTCTTGGTAAGGGAAAGTCCAAGCTTGAGTCTTGGCAATTGGAAAGTCCAACATGGGTTGGCATGGAAAGTCTAAGCATGGGTCTTGGCAAGGGAAAGTCTAAGCTTGAGTCTTGGCAAATGGAAAGTCCGACATGAGTTGGCAAGGGAAGTCCAAGGGTTGATATTGGCAGCGTAAAGTCCAAACGGGAGTCTTGGTAGCATAAGTCCAATGGTTTGGCAGCATAAAATCCAAGCAGTAGTCTTGGCAGCGTAAGTCCATATGTGCCTTGGCAGTGTAGACCAGCTTAGCATGACAATAGATGATCGAAGCACCTGAAGGCTAGCGTATGGATGAACAAGTCATGGATGACTTGGAGGGATCCAATAGGCGTGAGGCTGATGGAGGTGGCTAGAAGGCTTTGGTTTAGGCTAAGGGTGGTCTAGCAAGTATGAGGGCATCATACTTGGGGTTAAACCTCATGGTTGAAGTTACCAATTGACTGGGGCTTTAGATCAATCAATTGATCAAGTGTTTTGACACTTGGCAGCTGAGTTGACTCTTGGCAGTCGATTGGGATTATGACCAGTCGACTGATGTGAGTCGACTGGTGTTCGATTGTGGCAAATAGCCTTAGCAGTTGACTACGGCGTGGCGATCATTGCCATAGATGGCGATCGTGGTGGTACTCGAGAATGCTCGATAGTCAATCGATCGACTCTGAGGTTAGCGATCGTGATGGGTAATGGAAGTCGAGTGTCAGTGTATCCATGGCTTGAATGTCGGTGTGGATTAAGTCTGTTGTGAGACAATGACACTGTTGGCAGTCGACTGGGGCCTTATGGCTATCGACTGTCAGGTGCGGAATCAGCTTTAAAAGGAGCTTGAGGAGAAGATTTTTGTCATGGTTCTTTGGAGAGATTTGGGGTGATTTGCTTGTGCAATTCAGGGTCTCTAAGTGCAACTCAAGCAAGCATCCAAAGCAATAGTTGTAAAGTTTTCTTTACGTTGTTTTGCATATTTCATTTGTATTTACTTGTTTTATCTTGTATTACTTTTGTAATCTATTGTAAGAGGTTTCTCCGCCTCTGACTTATTGTCGAGAAGGAGTGTTGTTGATTAGTGGTGGTATTGGCATCGCTAGAGCTCATTGGAGCTCAATCCGTGGAGTAGGAACCCTAAGGTTTCGAACCATGTTATATTGTTGTGTTTGTGTGCTTGTATTTTTGTTATTTCTTTATTATCTTTATTTCCGCTGCGCATAACAAGTTTGTTGCAAGCACGAACGAATTTTATCAAGCGATCGTGAACACGCTATTCACCCCCCCCCCCTTTCTAGTGCTCACCGAAGATTTTACAATTGATATCAAAGCTAGGAGCTCTTCTATGGATTAACATCCGGGAGCAAAGCACTAGAGGAAAGAAGATGGAATTTGAAGAAAAATTGGGATGGGATATCAACACGTTGGTTCCATATGCGCTCTATGGACGAGAAGACTTCAATCAATGGAAGATAAGGATTGAAGAATTCATTTTGATGAGGGACTTTGAAGATTGGTCCGCATTGATGGAAGGATTTGAATATCAAAAAGAGCCAAAAGGAGGATTCCTCAAAATGAAGAAGTGGACTGGGGAACAACTTCAAGAATTCAAGAAAAATAAGAAGGTAATAAAATTTTTGGTTGATTTAATCCCTAATGACTTTTTACATAGTTTAGGGGATTACATGGATGCCAAGGAGCTATGGAGCAAGTTGGCAAGATTCCATGAGGAGCCTCACTTGACACAAGAAAAAGAAGAGGAGAAAGAAACAATCTCATCCTCATAAGAAAGTGAGGATTCGGAGGTCGAGAAGTGTTCGACATCCGGAAGGAAGAGGAGTTGGAAGAAGTAGAAGAAGCCCCCAGCTCTAGGATTGAGGGGGATGAGAGAATTTTCACACCGGAGCAAACTCAAGAGGAACCATCTACCTCCAGTTGAGAATAAGAGGAAGTTCAAGATTCCCCTACCACGGAAGGTAACTCAAGCACATTAATTCAAAATAAAAAATATATTATGTGTTTTGAGTGTAGGGAATATAGACACTATAAGAGCAAGTGCCTTAAGAAGGTCAAGAAGACTCAACCGACGCCAAAAATTCAAGAAAAATCAAAGGATGCCTGAGTCCCCACTAGGAAGAGCAAGGAGTATGTATTGTGATTCAAATGCCAACAACGGGGGCATTATAGGAGCCAATGCCTTAGGGGGAGGAAGCCTAGTAAGGGTGAAGAAGGAGAATCAAATGTAGGGGGAGCTTCTAAAGCAAACCCTAAGGTATCATGTATTAATGCACCTTCAAGTTCTAGAGTTAAAAAAACATGTTTTTAGTACTCTTGCTATTGCTCATGAAAAACATGCTAGTAGAAATAATAAATTTTATTGTTTAGGTGCTAAGCATGTTAATTTATCTAAGAACAAACCTAGGAACAATAACTCTAGACCCATTCTATCTAGGGAGCCCATTAAAAGGGTAGAAAACCATTTAGGCATTAACCCTAAGAAGGGTAGGCATATGCCTAGAGGAAATGGCAATGCCCAAAGACTAAATGAAAAATCAAAAATTGGGTCATTAGAATTAGAGAACCAAGCCTTGAGGTCAAGGCTTGAGAAACTAGAAAAGACCCTTAAGAAAATGCAAAATCAAATGCAAGGGTCAAATGGTCAAACTATAGGATCTAGGAGTCAAAACCTAGGATCTAGGAAGCAAGGTCCACCCAAGGGCAAGAGAGGTTTGGGTCACAAACCTAAGCCCAAGGAGACCTACCATAGTGTTCCATTCGATTATGGAACACAATCTAGGTCTAGGAAGATCAAGGTTACTAGGGAAGTTATCCCTAAGGGTAACCAAGGTGTATGTCTAGTGTCTAAGATTTCAAGGAAACCTAAGGAAGCCACTAAGAAGGTTACAAGGGGAGTTACCCCAAGAATTAACCTAGGCAAGACCACAATGACCAAGGCTACCAAGCCTAGGAGGGTCATTAGGAGGGTATCTAGGGAGGTCATCCCTAAGGAATACGTAGTAGCTATCAACATGAAGAACATAGCTAAAGTAGATAAATTGGAGCTAGTGAAGGGATTGCCAAAAGTGAAGTACATCAAAGACAAGATGTGTGATGCATGCCAAGAAAAAAACAAT
Source organism: Wurfbainia villosa (assembly GCA_025175895.1). NCBI lineage: Eukaryota > Viridiplantae > Streptophyta > Magnoliopsida > Zingiberales > Zingiberaceae > Wurfbainia > Wurfbainia villosa. Next base: position 36,126,554 of record CM045995.1, read on the forward strand.
CAAAGTCATCACACAAGGGTAAAACTTTAACTAGCACTTCCTTACCTTTAGAGCTTATTAATTTAGATTTATTTGATTGTAATAGTACTCCTTCTTTGAATGGTAGTAAATTTTGCTTAGTCATTGTTGATGATTTCTCTAGATACACATGGGTATATTTTATGAAACATAAGGATGAAACCCTAGGAATAATCAAAGGTTTTAGCAAAATAGTAGAGAATGAAAGAAATCTCAAAATCAACTGGATCCGTAGTGATCATGGTGGAGAATTTAAGAATTCTAATTTCTCAAAAATTTTCTTAGAACAAGGGTACAAGCATGAATTCTCTTGTCCTAGAACACCCCAACAAACTGGGGTGGTGGAAAGGAAAAATCGTGCCCTACAAGAAGCGACTAGGACTATGCTTAATGCATATTCACTTCCTAGCTACTTGTGGGAGGAAGCAGTTAATACCGCTTGTTATATCCAAAATAGGGTTTTAATTCATAGGTTTTTAGGGAAAACACCCTTTGAATTATGGAATGGCACAATTCCTACAATTCATTACTTTAAAGTCTTTGGATGCAAAGTTTACATTTTAAACACCAAAGACAATTTAGGTAAATTTGAGTCTAAAGTAGATGAGGGAATCCTAGTTGGATACTCATCCACTAGTAGAGGGTATAGAGTTTATAACAAGAAAACTCAAAAGATTTAGGAATCCTCAAATGTTCAATTTGATGAAGCCTCTACTACTTACCCTAGGAAATCCCCCATTGATAATGATATCAATGACAAAAATCAAGATATTACCCAAAAATATAATGAAGCCTCTACTACTTACCCTAGGAAATCCCCCATTGATAATGATATCAATGACCAAGTTGTAGGAGAATTATCTCAAGGTGTTAGAACTAGGTCTTTTCATAGACCTCCCTCTAGTCAAATAGCTCTTATCTCACAAATTGAGCCCAAATCAATTAATGATGCATTACTTAATCTGGATTGGATTTTAGCAATGCAAGATGAATTGGCTCAATTTGAAAGGAGTCAAGTATGGGAGCTAGTCCCTAGGCCCAATGATAGCACCATTGTTACTACAAGATGGGTCTTTAGGAACAAATAGATGATCAAGGTAATATAACTAGAAATCAGGCTAGGTTAGTTGCAAGGGGCTTCAATCAAGTTGAAGGACTTGATTATGATGAAACCTATGCCCCGGTTGCTAGGTTAAAATCAATTAGAATCCTATTAGGATATGTCTCTTACATGGGTTTTAAACTCAATCAAATGGATATAAAATCGGCATTCCTAAACGGGTTCATTAAGGAAGAGGTATATGTAGAACAACCTCCTGGGTTTGAAAATGTAGACTATCCAAACCATGTATACAAGCTTAGAAAAGCTTTATACAGGTTAAAACAAGCTCCCCGGGCTTGGTATGAAAGACTATCATCTTTCTTAGTTTCTAAGGGTTTTAGAAGAGGTTAAGTAGATCAAACTCTCTTTATAAAGTCAAATCAAAGGATATCTTTGTAGCCAAAGTATATGTAGATGATATCATTTTTTGGTCAACAAATGATGAACTCCTTCAAGACTTTATCAAAAATATGGAGAATGAGTTTGAAATGAGTCTAGTTGGAGAATTAAAATTCTTCTTAGGATTACAAGTCAAACAAACTAATGAAGGAACTTATGTATACCAAACTAAATATGCCAAAGAAATGATCAAGAAATTTGGTTTGAAAAATGCTAAGGTAGTCTCAACTCCTATGGCAACCAACACAAAAATAGATAATGATCAAGAAGGTAAAATAATTGACCCAAAACTTTATAGAAGCATGATTGGTAGCCTTCTATACCTAATCGCTAGTAGACTCGATATCTTATTTGCAGTAGGTATGTGTGCAAGATACCAATCTTGTGCCAAAGAGTCTCATTTAGTAGCTGTTAAGAGAATTTTAAGATATATCAAAGGCACACTAAATGAAGGACTTTGGTACCCTAGGACAAAATCTTTTGATTTGGTTGGGTACATTGATTCTAACTATGTGGGTTGCAAGTTGGATCGAAAGAGTACTAGTGGTGGATGTCAATTTCTTGGATCCTCCCTAGTTAGTTGGAGTAGTAGAAAGCAACCTTGTGTTGTTCTATCTACCACCGAGGCCGAGTATGTTGCCATGGGTGGTTGTGTAGCTCAATTACTTTGGATGAGACACACTCTAGAGGACTATGAGCTACACTACTCCAATGTCAAGGTTTATTGTGATAATGTGAGTATCATAAATTTGACCAAAAATCTGGTACATCACTCTAGGACAAAGCACATTGAAGTGAAGCATCACTTCATTAGAGATCATGTGGCAAAGGGGGACATTGAACTCAATTACATAGAATCCAAGTCCAACTTAACCGACATTTTCACCAAGGCTCTCCCCGAAGTGGATTTTTCATCACTTAGGAGAGAACTTGAAATGTGCTTAGTAGAGTAGAGGTTTAGCCTTGCATGATTCTATAAAAAATCTAGGACTATACCTCTAAGCATCTCACAAAATACCTAAGGAACCATGATTTTTGTATTGAGCCACTTAGACAATATGTGAGATGTTAGGAAGATGCACTTGGTTCATCATGCTTGTTATGATGCATTACTATGAACCACAGTGTCATCTGGAGATATTAATCCTTCATTGGACCAATCATTGGGAAGGCTTATGTACAATTGATGTGCATATAGTTCTAAGAACATGATTAAAAATATCAAACAAAATATATTTTAAACTATGTTTATTATATTTTGAAAAAATAGTTTTCAATTGATAAGCAAAAGTGATACAAAGTCTTCAAAAACCTTAAATCTTTTGCTAGTTATCAAAATTGTATTATTTTTTAAATCTAAAAACATATATTTTTCAAATTATTTTTCCTTGATAGAAAATAATTTCAGAAATGTGTACACAAAATTTCGTGATTTTTTGATGTTTCTTAAATTTTTGGCACATTTCTGAAGTTGGGATGAAAACCCTGAAAATGGCGTTTCAGGTGCGGCAATCGACTGCTTTAGTATTCAGTCAACTGCCACGCTGATATTTCTACAAATCAGCCTTACTTCTTTGTCTTAAGTGTAATCTTAAGTATCCTAAACCTATGGTATGATAATCCTAGTAATTAAGAGGGTGTAGGACTAGTTGATGCATTGTTTTAGGGGGAGCTTCATGACTTAATCTTTTTATCCCTAAAATTTATATTATTGGTGCAAAGTTAGCACGTTTTTTCATACTTCTTGTTTCATGCTTTGCTCATCATGATCTTTACACATCATAAACCATGTCTTGGATTAAGGGGGAGCCCCATATCGATCTTATACTTTAGTTCAAGACATAACCAATTTAATTCTTTTATGAACTTATCTTGTATGAATCCTTCTCTTTTTGAAGTATGTCAAAGGGTGAGAAGGAAAATTTATGTTAGAATTCATATTGGAAATATGATATTTTTCATTATGTGCATATGTTAAGACCTAACTTAAATGATTGTTGAACATCAAAATGATGGAGATTGTTGGTGCAACAATGCCCCAAGCATTTATGTGTTTTGATGTTTGATAATCATTTATAGTTAGGCAATGTTTTGTGATATAACTATGAATATGTCAAGTGACAGGAAAATCCAAGTGTGAAGACTTAGTAAAGGAAAGTCCAAGTATGAACTTGGCAAGGGAAGTCCAAGGGAAGGTCTTGGCGATGTAAGACCAAGCATGTAGTCTTGGCGGCGTAAAGTCCAAGCGGACCTTGGCAAAGGAAGACCAAATGCAAGGTCTTGGCAGCGTAAGTCCAAGCATGTAGTCTTGGCGGCGTAAATTCCAAGCGGTCCTTTGGCAAAAGAGAAATCCAAGACATGACGAAACCAAGGGAAGCTCTTGGAAGCAAGCGCAAGGATGAAGGAATCACGGACTCGAAGGGATCCTGGAGGCATAAGGCTGAAGGAAGAGCTAAAAGGTTAAGTATAAGTTTAGGGAGTTAATTCAAGTATGATTTAATCATACTTGAAGTGTATCAGTCGACTGGTGCTTCGTCCCAGTTGACTGATTAGTCACTCAACTGAAGTTGGATGAGTTCTATGGTCATCAGTCGACTGTTATACCCCAGCAGTCAACTGTTATAAGTGGACATCGGCACAGAAGGTTCTCCAATCGAGTGATCGCTTGGGGCACTCGATTGGTTACTCAATCAGTCAAATTATCAGAGTTTCATTGGGCAGTGATGATCACGTATCCAGCTCATCAAAAGTCATTGGATGGCAATAGCTACAGCAGTAGTCGATTGATGTTGTACATCAGTCAACTGATCGAGGCTCAACGGGAAAATCAACCTCTTCTCTATAAAAAGAGGCCATGGGGTGCTTGAGGAGTCTAGTTCTCATATTCCTAACATACTCTCAAGCTCCCATGTTTTTCTTAAGCTGTCTAAGTGTTTTTAATCCTCCTCTTCTCTAATCTTCATCTTCATCATTTGTAAGAAGAGGAGTGTCTTGTAAGAGAAAGTTTTCTTAGTGGAGGTTTGCTTGTATTGATCCACCATAAGGATCGCCGTGGAGTAGGAGCTTAATCTCCGAACCACGTAAAATCCTTCTTGTTAGAGATTGCATTTTTAACTCTTGTTTTCTTTAGTCTTTGTATTTGCTTCCGATAATCATAATTGTAGAATTCAAGAGAGGCTATTCACCCCCCTCTAGCCTTCCAAAGATCCCCAACAAATTGGACCGTTCATTAGTGCCAAAGACCTTTGGAACAAGTTAATTGAACTACACAAAGGGACATCTGATGCAAAGGTATGCAAAAGAGACTTACTAGTGAATAAGTTGTATAATCTAAAGATGCAGGATCACGAGACTGCTACGCAACTCATACCCGGATCCAAGACATCCTGAACAGCCTACATGACATTGGACAAAAGGTGGAGAATCGGGACATAATAAGGTATGTGTTAAACGCATTTTCTAGGACCACCTTATGGGCATCTATGGTTGATGCCTACAAAGTATCTAGAGATTTATCAAAAAACAGATTAGATGAATTATTTTTAGAATTTGAATTACACTAACAATCTAACGTAGTCCCGACCGAGAAAGGTGTAGCATTGTTTGTAGGTCAAAGACAAAAAGCAAAGAGCAAGCCACCTTCCAAAGAAGACGACTACCAATCAGAGGAAGAAATGGAGACCGAATTAGTCAACCTACTTTAGAGGATGATCAAAAAGGAAAGGAATGCGAGACAATCAAAGAGAGCATTCCAAGCAACTTGGGAGCAAGAAGATTAAGATGACAACTTAGCATTCATGGCGAGACCGATGGAGTCCGAGTCCGAGTCCGAAGCCGACTATGAATCCAACTTCGACTCTGACTCTGAGGACGAATTCGAGTCAAGACTCAAAGTTGGCTAAAAGGAAAAGATCAAGGTAAGTCGATCGTTAGTCAGAAATTTGTATCATGCAATTAAATTATTAAATAAAAATTAGTTAAGTCTAAGTCTAGGGTCGAGTCTTTACTTGAGGAGGTTAAACTCCTTAAGCATGAGGCCACCCTAACCTCTTCGACTAGTCAAGTTCAAGAGAGAAACTCAACTCAAGTCAAAAAACTTGAGGAAGAGAATTCTCTCTTGAAAGGGCAAGTCCAAGAGCTCGATGCTAGGTTGGAAAAGTTCACTTTGGGATCCAAGGGTCTTAACCGACTCCTTGGAACTCAAAGAGTCGTGTACAACAAAGTCGGACTTGGGTTTAGGATAAATACTACGAACAAGTCTTATATGTAAATCGTTAATCATAATAATCAAAAAGTCCAGGCATGGGTCCCTAAGATTTTGCTAAACTCACATATAAGGACCAATAAGTATTGGATTCCCCAGGACCAAGTTCACGATGTGGATAGACCGCATCGGTTCAATGGTCTAGGGGGAGCTAGTACTAAAATTGTATACCCTATCTCTTAGTGCAAACTTTATGTGCTTAAATTTCTAGAATGGTTAGATAGGATTAATAGTTAGTCAACCTTGATAACATAGTATCAGGATGCGGCGAGATGATAGTACGTTAGGGAAACGAGGTCCTATGTATCCAAGCTGGATAAGGCATATCAAGCTTGGTGCACTTGGCTAAGTTGAACTACCTGAAGCTACCTCACCATATCCGAAACTTGTTAGACTAGGAAGTAACCCTAAGTGACTTAAGTAAATATTTTCTTGAGATTGTCTTTGTCTAAGGAAGTGGTCGTTGTTCTAATCAAAGAAGGCCTCTGTGTCTCGCCACGACCTGGAAGTCATTTTCTTGAAAAGTCTACTTAACGATCTAAAGGTTAAATCCGAATCTAACCCAAGGTTGATTAATCTTTGAATCGCTAAAGTTTAAACAAGTAAAATTAAAATCATCTCACAATAACGTATAAGGTTAACATGCCTTGAGACACATTGAATGGGTGAGATGCTAAGGACAATTTAAATGAGAATAACCTAATATTAGAAATACCTTCAAAACTTATATGAATACTTATCTTCTTGATTGATGCATTTAATAGTTCCTTATATTTTGAAAACATACTTATGATTATAACGTTCAAGTATTTTTGAAATCAAAGACTATGTTTGTAAGTAGTTTCAAAAACTCACTTTACCAAAACTAGCTATTATACACTTTCTCTCAAAATAAAAAACTAGTTTAATATTGTTGGTGCAGAGGAATAAAAACTTAAATTTTTCCTACACCTTTTCATGATCCCTAGGACTTCAAAAGGGACACATGCTTGAACTTAATTTCTTCTCCTATTAATCTTTTAAATATGCCCCCAATTTATAAATACACCTATATTTTTCGATATATGGCAAAAGGGGGAGAAGAGGGCAAAGTTAAGGGGGAGTAAAAGTTTTTTAAACTTTATCTAAAGAACTTATTATTCATACTTACTTACACTTGCTTAATCATTCATACTTACTCATGATTACTAACTTCTTCGTACTTCATATTTACAACTTGCTTACTTATACTCTATTCATTTTATGCTTATTTTTTTCTTAACTTTGAATCGGTTTGCCATAGATCAAAAAGGGGGAGATTGTTGGTGCAAGGGAACCAGATAATCGAACCTAGGTTTTGATTATGGCAAAGGTTCAAAGTAAGCTCTTATTGTTATCTCATAAGCTATGTTAAGTGTGCAGGAAGTGTTTAAGCTAAGCTGAAGGTTAGCGACACCCGGAGAATCTATGGATGGAAAACCGTGGTGGTCGGGCGACACCGGGAGAAACTCGTGGAGTCGAGGAACCTATGTGGAAGACTAGAAGCTAAGTGGCATGTCGGGATGGACCGGAGGAAAGAACGAGTATGGAGTAATGGTGAGGTCGTGTCCTTTGTATAGGGGTGAACTTAGGCGGCGATCCGACTAAGACTTCCCGAGGAAGGTCTAGGTCTGTAACACCCCAAAATTTTTCTCCAAAATTTTTGTATAGAATTTAATTTCATGTCTAGTAGATTATATATGGAATCCTGGAAAATGATGATAAAAGAATAAAAGTGGAGAGGTGAGGTTTGAACCTTAAACCTCTTGGTGAGAGTTAACTCTTACCATGCATGTGATGACCAAGTGCTCAGCAGTAGCTTACTGTTGGAGAAAGAGGAGAAATTTTAGATGAGTGTGAGGAGGGTAAATGAAGAGGCATGAAAAGAGAAGAGACACTTCTCTTCCTCCCTTTATAAATAAGAGTGAAGGTTTCATTTGACAACTTCTTCTTCCTTCTTCCTCCTTCCACCGAAACCCTAGGGTTCCTTCTTTGAGTTTCGGCCAAAGCAAACTAGGGTTCCACCCTAGTGAGTTAAGCAAAGAGAAGGGTTCATCTAAGGGGCTAATCTTCATCTAAGGGTCAAGAGCACCAAGAAGGGTTCTAGGGCAAGATTATTTTTTTTAGTCTCCTCTCCAATCAAGGTCTCTCTTATTAAGGGGTAACCAATTATAAGTGGTAAGATTCCCTCACCTGCAGTATATTTGCTCTTGTAGGACATGATATATGAAAGAAATGTGATGCTTTATACCATACAAGTTTCGGCCAACTAGGGTTTTAGGGCTAGGGTTGCATGAAAACACTCCTTATGAAATTATGATATGTTGTATGTCTTCATGTATAAATTTTATGTGACAAAAATAAATTTTTTGTGCCCCTAATGTTTCGGCCAACTAGGGTTTTAGGGCTAGGGTTGCATGAAAACACTCCTTATGAAATTATGATATGTTGTATGTCTTCATGTATAAATTTTATGTGACAAAAATAAATTTTCTTGTGCCCTAATGTTTCGGCCAACTAGGGTGTTAGGGCTAGGGTGGGGTCTAAGTACCCAACTTCATGTGCAAATACTCCCCCTAAGTTTATGATATGTTATGTGACACTTATGTAAGCTTCATGTGCAAAAAAAAAAAAAATGTATGAACCCCTCCCTAGTGATTTCGGCCACTTAGGGTACCTAAGCTAGGGTTAAGATTATGTGCTTAAATTGGTGTACAAGAATTCCCTTAGAATTCATGATATGTTGCATGATTGTAGGTATGCCTATGTGATGAACATGGTTATGATTTAATATGCCATGAAATATGCCTATGTGATGAACATGTTTATGATTTAATATGCCATAAAACATGCCTATGTGATGAACATGTTTATGATTTAATATGCCATGAAATATGCCTATGTGATGAGCATGTTTATGCTTGATATGCCATGAAATATGCTTATGTGATGAACATGTTTATGCTTTAAGACCCCTTTAGGGTATTCTTATGTTATGAATGCATATATGCTATGAATGTCTAAGAAGATGCTTCCCCTTTTTATGTTGGGATTAAGAGCTCTCTTTATGATAAGATAAGACGGAGATGCTTCCCTTTTTATGTTGGGGATTAAGAGTATTCTTTATGATATGATAAGAAAGAAAAGAAAGAAAATTAAGTATTTTACTTTGTAAGAGGTTAAGTACCCGACCCGTTAGGTGGTCGTTAATCAAATCCAAGGGACATAAGAAGACGTAAGAGGCCTTGCCCTGGTAAGACGTAAGAGGTCTTGCTCTAGTAGGTCTGGTGGTTAGCTACCCCAGCCTATTAGGGAACGCGCTTTATGTCGTACTTAGCCTGGGGCCCCCCCTTCATGTTATGATTATGTTGAAGTATCTATATGTATATGTTTTGAAAAGAAAGGACTTGTATGAAATTGTGAATGCTTATGTTTAAGTTTAAGAATGCTTATGATTATGTCCTTTATGCATGTTTAGGATTGATGATTGTTGGGATGTATACTGAAAGCCTAGCTCTTTTGTATGAACATCTTTATTTTGAAATAAGAATCACATGATCATTGTTTGCATATTTTTATGGTTATGCAATATTGTCTAATACCTTACATTGTAGATAACATGGTGTGTGGTGTCACACGGGAGATCATGTTATCGGCTCCTTGTAAAGTATAAGTAAAGGCTCACAACCGAGATGGCTTTGGACAAACCATCGGAATAGTTGTAGTGTGATTTGGTATTGGTTTGTCTTGACCATAGAATCACACTAGTGCACTTTGTGTGTATTGAGCAGGACCGACACAGAGGTGATTCGATTTATTGCTGACTACATAATTGAATCGGACCTCAGATATTATTTAGTACATGCTCTTAATCCCGATATAATAACGGGCACATATACATGGTACTCATCTCTTTGATTTACCAATGGGCGAGATTTATAGATTAAATCGATAGACTCGGTAAGTTGGGAGATGATATTATTTATATGGTGTGTCGTTGATTATAGGAGGAAACCGTGTCCTATATATTAGGATGATGATGTCCCCTTGAGGAGCTCATAAGGTTCATCATGTAAACCCTGCAGGTGGACTTGGTCCGACATGATGAAAAGGTTGAGTGGTACTACTCATGGAGTTAGATGTCGATTAATTAATGGTCAGTAAATTAATTAATTGACGGACATTCGAGATCTTAAACACGGGGAGAAAATGTACAAATAATATATGGAGCCCATATTATCATATTGGTGAGGTAGATCAATGATGGACCTTTAGTGGATTGGATCATCATTAGTGGATCGGACTTTATGTGGGCTTGATCCATGGGTGGCCAAGACCCAACTCCTCCTCATGGTCCCTAATGTAGCCCATTAACACCTCAAGATGCTTAGATCCAATGGATAGAAACAAAACTCTAAGATCCATTGGTAGAGATCAAATCTCTAAGATCCGGTTGAGATTAAATCTCTAGATCCGACGGTTGAGATTAAATCCCTAGAACCAATGGAGGAGATTAATTCATGACTTATCCCTAACTCTATAAAAGGAGGGCATGGGGAGTGGTCGTGACATACATGATAGGGAGGGAGCAAGGCTTGGGCGGCAAGAATAGGGCAATCCTAGTTGAGATAGGATTGGAATTAGGGTTAGGGTTTGGAAGCAAGGGTGGCACCAAATAAGGCAAGTTTTCCTTCTTCTTCCTTGCCTTGTGGCCAACGTCTAGCAGCTATTCCAGCCCTTCCCAGCCCTTGGCTACGCCCAAAAAAAACACTCCCCTCTCTTCTCCTTAGGTGGTGGAAACAAGATATAGGGTTTCCCTTGGTGTCTTGGTAGTTTTCCATCATCTTCTTCTCCTTCTAGTTGGCCGGCGGCAAGAACTTCTATAGTTCTTTGTTGGTTGAGTTTTTGAAGGAGAAAAACATTGTTTCTCTTCTTCCTCTTGCTTGGGAAAAGCAAGGAAGGAAGTTTTGCGATCTAGGAGCTTCGACTTTTGGTGGATCGTCGCCCACACGACGTCCAAAAGGAGGAGGGTCATACATTAGAAGACCAAGAGGTATAACTATTCTTCTATCTCTTTTATTCATTGCTTGTGTTTGTTTTTCAAAATATAAGCATGTTATATTTCTTTAAATAGGCTAAATAATACTTGGATCCCGAGTATAAATACAAAAACCGGCGATTCGGACATCGTCTATTCCGCGGCTACTCGTAGAATAGAGAATGGTCGCTTGAACAACTAGTTTGTTCAAGTGACCTCTCTAAACGAATAGCACGACGATGACTTGGTTGCTTTGGGAATCCCTTTTATCTAGGATTAAATTTTTTAATCCGGGGACATAGAAGGGATCACCATGGTCAAGCAACCGAGGTGAAGGGGAAGCGAAGTTTCCCCTCACGGATCAACCCCAACAATGATGTCATGAATGCTTATGGTTAAGTTTAAGAATGCTTATGATTATGTCCTTTATGCATGTTTAGGATTGATGATGTCATGAATGCTTATGGTTAAGTTTAAGAATGCTTATGATTATGTCCTTTATGCATGTTTAGGATTGATGATGTCATGAATGCTTATGTTTAATTTATGCCATGCTTAGGTTTAATTATGTTTAGCATGCTTATGTAAATTTTATGCCATGCTTATGTTTCATTACGTTAGTATGCTGAGGTTTAGTGTTGTTATGCAATACTTATGTTATTTATGCTAGTATGCTCATGTTTTCTAATTATTTGATGTAATTTGTGGCTTTTGTGAGTAGGCAAGAATCTTACTAAGCTATATGCTTATAGTTTATGTTGTCCATATACTGCAGATAAAGGAAACATGAACTAGAGGAAGTGGAGGGGGCAAAGTGTGTGTGATAGTGGCATGGTGGAAAAAGACCCTATTACTCTCTGCTTTTATTTATATGCTCAATGAACAACTTAAGACATTTGCTTCCGCTTTTATGACTTGTGATTTATTAGTACCATGTTGGATGTTGCTTAGTTTATGTTACTGTTCACCTTACTTATGAAAGTTTGATATGTTAGAACTCATGAATGGATCGTGTTAATAATAGTTACATTCTCTAATCTTTATGTTATGCATGTTATAAAAGAAGTTATGATATGTTAACATGCTAATTATGATTATGATATGTGATGCACGTTATAAAGAAGATATGATATGTTAACATGCTAATTAGGTCTATGATATGTGATGCATGTTATAAAAGAAGATTTATGTCATGATAACATGTTTGATTATGTAGATTGTGAAATGATCCATATATGTTATGTTATAAAAAAAAAAGTAGCGCCACCCTAAGAGCAGATAAGGGCGGGCGTTTCAGGTTGGTATCAGAGCAGGTTCACCTTTCCACTATCACATATCAAGCCTCCATCCTGCTGTTTCAAAGTAAGTAACTTTATGCATACCTAAATTTCTTTTATAATGAAGAATGTCTTCTATCTAGATAGAAAAAATACCTCATCATGTTTTAGTAGAATGGAACCATACTTGTGACTTAGATAGTAATGATACCTTACCATGCTTTATATGATGGAAACATGTTTCTAACCTAGAAATACAACTAGAAAGGATACCTTACCTTGTTTATGATAAGGAATGTTTAGATGCATGTATATGAGTAGAAATTTTAATAATACCTTAATTATTTATTTATCACTTAGATAACATGGCTGGGAGACGTAGTAATAGAGGGAATGAATCATCACCCCCACCAGATTTGATGCATGTGGTTACCGAGCTACAGCGTCAGGTCGCAGAACAACAGTTGGTTATCAATGCTCTCATGAATCAACAAGGGAACCCTATCACCACACCAGAGACGCAGAACGTGACGCCAAACACGACCACTATGGTGCAAGCACCACTAACCCGAAGCTTATCCGATTCAGCAGGTCAAACCAAAATTTCAGTGCTGCGAACCATGGGATGCCCAAGCCTGGTTCAAAACAGTTGAGAGCATCGTGGAGCTGCTGGATTGGCCCGAGCATGAAAAGATAAAATGTGCCTCATTCTGTCTTTCTGGAGATGCAAGGATGTGGTGGGAGAGAGTCAAAGCAAAGAGACAAGTAAATCAAATGAGGTGGACAGACTTTGAATCTGAGTTCTTCGAGGAGTTCTTTCAGAGACGGATCACAAATAAGCACTACGATGAGTTCCTCGAGTTCCGACAAGGCGATCTATCAGTCAGTGAAGCTATGAAAAGGTTCAACCGACTGGCACGTCTCTGCCCAGAATTAGTCAGTACAGAAAGGGAGAGGATCAGACTCATGCTGAAAATATTACGACCGAAGATAGCCCTGAATGTGGTCGGCGGAGTCAATCGACCCCAGACCGCCGAAGAGTTGTTCAGTATGCCCTGATCACCGAGCACTACCTGAACAACATCACCAATAGACAAGGTAATCGACCGAGGTCAGAAATCTCAGAATACTACCTGGAAGAGGGATCGCAGTGGCAAGAAGAAACAGTGGAATGGCCCAAAAGGGGGCCCAGGAAACAACCAAACTATGTATCCTGACTGTCCTACATGTGGGAAGAAGCATCCGGGGGAATGTCGTCAGGGCACGAGGAAGTGTTACAGTTGTGGATTGGAAGGGCACATAGCCTGGAACTGCCCTACCCGAGTTCAGGCACCTCCTCAGCAGTATGTCCAGTACCAGGGTGCTCCTCCACAGCTTCACCAGATGCAGGCTACGATAGAGGGTCCTCAGATAAGCCAAGGGAGACTGGAAGCCCCACCCATGGTGACAAATGCCAGGGTGTTCTCCCTCACCAGAGAAGATGTAGCGAGTGCCTCGACGGTTGTCACAGTCGGATATATTTATTTTCCAAGATATCTTGTATTGTTTGACACGGGCAACCCATTCTGCTCATCTCTACGCCTTTCACAAGAAAGATAGATAGGCATCCCCAAGTTTTGGACTATAAATTCTTAACAACGTTACCTTCGGAGAAGTGATGCCATCCACCATACGCACCAATTAGACTCGCAGACAGGGAGCTCTATTGTGACCTGATAGTTCTGGATATGCGGGACTATGATGTTATATTGGGCATGGATTTTCTGCACAAGTACGGCGCTTCAATTGAGTGTCGTAAATGGAAGGTGATCTTCCGACCCGAAGTAGAGGTTTCATTTGAGTTTATCGGGGAGCCAAAGAAAGGAACAAGGAAATTCTTATCAGCGCTGAAAGCCCAAAAAATGTTAGAAAATGGATGCACCGGATTTCTAGCACACGTGGTTGATACCGTATCAGCAAAGAACCAGAAGCTAGAAGATGTCAGAGTGGTATGCGACCATCCGGAGGTATTCCCTAATGACCTACCTGGATTACCACCTGATAGAGAAATTGAGTTCGAGATCGAATTGATTCCCGGAACTAACCCGATCTCCAAGTATGGCGCCCGTGGCCCGAGTTGAAAGAACTTGAAGCTTGACTACAAGAGTTACTTGACCAGGGATTTATCCGCCCTAGTCACTCACCATGGGGAGCTCTAGTGTTGTTCATAAAGAAAAAAGATGGGTCTATGCGAATGTGTATAGACTACCGGGCACTGAACAACGTGACCATCAAGAATAGGTAAGAACATAATAGTAAAGTGAATTACTAGAGTTCAACATCTAAATCATACAGGAACAATGTCAGGTGCCCCCTTCCCAGGATCGACGACCTGTTCGACCAACTGAAGGGAGCTACTGTCTTTTCAAAGATCGATCTCAGGTCTGGCTATCATCAAGTAAAAGTAAAGCCAGGCGATATTCCGAAGATGGCCTTCCGGATGAGATACGGACATTATGAGTTCGTAGTTATGCCCTTCGGAGTAACCAATGCTCCTGCGATGTTCATGGACCTGATGAATCGAGTATTCTCAGCCTTCCTCGACAAATTTGTAATCGTTTTCATCGACGATATTCTTATCTACTCGAGAGACCGAGAAGAGCATGCTGAACATCCAAGACAAGATTACTGATTCTTGAAAGAGCAACTATATGCGAAGTTCTCCAAATGTGAGTTCTGGCTCGATCAAGTGTCATTCTTGGGTCATGTCATCTCTAAAGAAGGAATCATGGTAGACCCAATAAAGATTGAAGCTGTGAGGAGATGGAATAGGCCAAGGAATGCGAGTGAAATCAAAAGTTTTCTCGGGCTAGCAGGCTATTACAGAAAGTTTGTAGAGGACTTCTCTAGAATTGCAGCCCCTATGATAGCCCTCACCAGAAAGGACAAGCAATACAAATGGACTGAGGACTGTGAGAGGAGTTTTACGGAACTGAAGAGGAGACTGACCAGCGCTCCCATTCTGACTCTCCCTGAAGATAATGAAAGCTTCAATATGTATAGTGACGCTTCTAAATTGGGGCTCGGAGCTGTACTTATGCAAAATGGCAAGGTTATCGCTTACACCTCTAGACAACTCAAGGAGCATGAAAGAAATTATCCTACCCATGACTTAGAACTAGTAGCCGTGGTATTCGCTCTGAAAATATGGAGACACTACTTATACGGAGCTCGGTGCAGGATTTATACAGACCACCAGAGTCTGAGATATTTCTTCACTCAGAAAGACCTAAATATGAGACAACGCAGATGGCTCGAGCTAGTCAAAGATTATGATTGTGAGATATTCTATCATCCAGGAAAGGCCAACAAAGTGGCAGATGCACTTAGCAGAAAGTCCTGTGCCGCTTTGATGTCCTTATCAATTGTATCTCAGCCCCTGAAAAGGGAAATAATGAATTACAGAATAGAGATTATTTCTGGACAACTTTCCACCATGACGATAGCGCCGACATTGTTCGACGATATATTGGGAAAGCAAGATGGTGATTCAGACATCCAGAAGATCAAACAGGAAGTCCTGGAAGGAAGGGATAATGGATTCCGCATTTCCGACAGCGGATTATTATACCTCCGGGACCGACTATGTATTCCGGACGATCCGAAATTACGAAAGAAGATACTCGAGGAATCCCATGGAACACCTTATACCATGCATCCTAGATCTACAAAAATGTATCAGGACTTAAGAGATAAATTTTGGTGGTCCGACATGAAAAGGGATATGGCTCGATCGTCAACACTGTCGACACTGCGGAGGGTTAAGCGAACACCAAAAACACGGAGGATTCTGCTGATCTGATTCCAGAGTGGAAATGGGAAGAAATTTCTATGGATTTCATCTCGGGATTACCCAGAACAACAAATGGTTATGATGCTATATGGGTAATCATAGACCGATTGACAAAAGTCCGCCATTTCACGCAATTAAGATGACCTATCCGGTTGAGCAGCTAGCTCAATTATATGCCAAGGAAATTATCAGATTACATGGAGTGCCTAAGGCTATTATTTCTGATCGTGATGGCCGTTTTACCTCCCATTTCTGGGAATGTGTTCAGAAGGCTCTTAGCACTAAGTTGAGATTCAGCACTGCGTTTCATCCTCGTAATCGACGGAGACGATGAAAGAGTGAACCAGGTGCTGGAAGATATGTTACGGGCTTGTGCTCTAGACTTTAAGGGGAGTTGGTGTCGATATTTGTGCTTGGCAGAATTTGCTTACAACAACAGTTACCAGGCTACTATTGGAATGGCACCATATGAAGCTCTATACGGGAGAAGATGCAGGTCTCCTATCTGTTGGTACGAGGGTGGTGAAAGGAGGGAAATGGGTCTTTAGGCCGATATTATTGACGATACCACCCGAGCTATACCGACTATCCGTCAAAGGATAGAGACTGCTCAGAGCCGGCAAAAGAGTTATGTGGATAAGAGACGCCGACCATTGGAATTCGAAGTTGGGGATTTTGTGTTCCTCAAGGTCGCCCCTATGAAAGGAGTAATGAGATTTAGAAGAAAGGGAAAGCTGAGTCCGCGTTATGTAGGACCGTATCAGATCCTGAAAAGAATCAGCAAGGTGGCCTATGAGCTGGAGCTACCTCAGGAGATGTCGGCTATCCACAATGTCTTCCATGTATCAATACTCAAGAGATGCGTTCCCAATGCATACCAGGTGATCGAACCAATGGCAGTACAAATTCAAGGGGACCTAAGTTATGAAAGCCGACCTGTTCAAATAAATGATTGAGAGGTCAAGAAGCTAAGGAGCAAAGAGGTACCCTTAGTGAAGGTCCTATGGCGAAGTCAAGGGTTCGAAGAGTTCACGTGGGAATGAGAAGACGAGATGTGACAAAAGTATCCGGAACTGTTTTAAGTTTGGGACAAACTTTTCATAAGGTACGGGGGATTGTAACACCCCAAAATTTTTCTCCAAAATTTTTGTATAGAATTTAATTTCATGTCTAGTAGATTATATATGGAATCCTGGAAAATGATGATAAATGAATAAAAGTGGAGAGGTGAGGTTTGAACCTTAAACCTCTTGGTGAGAGTTAACTCTTACCATGCATGTGATGACCAAGTGCTCAGCAGTAGCTTACTGTTGGAGAAAGAGGAGAAATTTTAGATGAGTGTGAGGAGGGTAAATGAAGAGGCATGAAAAGAGAAGAGACACTTCTCTTCCTCCCTTTATAAATAAGAGTGAAGGTTTCATTTGACAACTTCTTCTTCCTTCTTCCTCCTTCCATCGAAACCCTAGGGTTCCTTCTTTGAGTTTCGGCCAAAGCAAACTAGGGTTCTGTTGGAAGATTGTTGGTGCAATCGTCCCAGGTAGACTCCCGATGGTATTTTGATGATAGACAAAACTCATGACATGGGATTGTCATGGGAAAGTCCAACATGGGGTTGACATGGTAAAGCCAAGCATGGAGCTTGGTGTGGGAAAGTCCAACATGGGGTTGGCATGGGAAGTCCAAAGCATTGCGGAGCCGTGCGCTCGGTGCTTGGCATGGGAAATCCAAAGCATTGTGGAGCCGTGCGCTCGGTGCTTGGTGAGAAAAGCATTGCGGAGCCGTGCGCTCGGTGCTTGGTGAGAAATGCATTGCGAAGCCGTGCGCTTGGTGCATTTGGGAAGTCTTGAGGACTTGGTAAGTTCACTAGGCTCGGGGTCCTTGAGTCGGTGAAGGATGGCATTGCGAAGCCGTGCGCTTGGTGCATCCGAGGGACCGCCGGACGGGAGCGGCGGGAGTGAGCCCAAAGGAAGCATACTTCTAGGGCATGAGACGCGAAGGATGGCGTTGCGGCCGCGGCGCTTAGCGCATCCGAGGACGAGGCCGAGGGAAGAGAGCCGGTGGGGAACTCGTGTGGACTTGGCCAAGTGGCTAAGATCGAATGTCGGAGGCTCAAACATGGTAATGTTGAACGGTGGTGATCGATCATTTGGGAGAAGCGGTCGGTGATGGGATGACTCGATCGCCCGCCGAGGGAGGGCAGCGATCGGTGATGACCTTGTCTGCAGGCACGTGAGAATGGAGTCGAGCTTCGCCAAGCCTTTCGGTGATGGATGATCAGTCGACTGATGGGTGCCATCAGTCGACTGATGTGTGATCCGTTGGAACTTGTCCGACGTGGATCCGGCCGTTGTGAGACAACGGCAACGATATCAGTCGACTGATGGTCACGATCAGTCGACTGATGGGCGCGAGATCAGCTTGATGCAGGTTATAAAAGGAGCTCAAGAGGAGGATTTCGCCTAAGACTTTAAGGGAGCTATTGGAGGGGAATTGCTGCTGCATTCCAGTCCTTCAAGAGCCAACCAAAGCAAGCAACAAACAAGTGATCAAAAGCAATCGGTGAAAAGAGTTTCTTTTGTATTGTATTTGTATTCTTGTTTGTATTTCTATATTACTTTGTAATTGCTTGTGAGAGGTTTCTCCACCTCCGACGTGTTGTCGAGGAGTTTGAGTTAGTGCCGTGAGCATAACTAGAGCTCGAGGAGCTCGCCCGTGGAGTAGGAACCATTCGGTTCCGAACCACGTATATCGTGTGTATTGCATGTGCTTGTGTTGTTGTTAGCATTATTATTGTTTCTATTATTTCCGCTGCGCTAACAACAATCGTAGACAAGCAACGCAACGAAAACGAGCAAAGTCCGACATCCAAAGAACGAGGGCTATTCACCCCCCCTCTAGCCGGCCAACCGATCCGACCCAACAAGTGGTATCAGAGCGAGGTCGCTCTTCGAGGACTAACCGCCGCGAGAGCACTACAAATGGCCGGCTTCATCCATCCACCAAAATTCGATGGAGATTTTTCTTGGTGGAGGAAACGGATGGAGGTATACCTAGAAACCGATTTTGATTTTATGCTAATCCTAGAAAACGGTTTCGAATTGCCTAGGGATGAAAGAAATAGGCAAATTGAGAAGTCAAAATGGACCCAAGACCAAATCAAAGACTTCAAGACAAATCTCAAGGTAATCAAGTTGATTAGTGATTTGTTACCTAATGCTATTTGGTCTAGATTGGGTGATTATAGGGATGCAAGGGAATTATGGAATAAGGTAATGAAATTCCAAGAAAATTCCCAATCGGCACAAGTAGAGGAAAATGCCGAGGAAGAAGCACCCACAACATTTGAAGATGTTGATGACTTGGTGGAGACCTCCACCTCTAGCTTTGAGGGGGAGGAAAGGCAATCTTCCATCCCGGAGCAAGAACAAGAAGCATCTACATCCGGGAGAAGTGAAGATCAAGAAGAGGCCTCCACCACCTCCCTAGGTAACTCAAGTGTTATCATTTTGAATAAAAATCACATAATATGCTTTGAGTGTAGGGATAAAGGGCATTACAAAAGCAAATGCCCTAAATTAGCTAAGAAGAAGGCATCGACACCAAAAGTCAATCCAAAGTCAAAGGATGCCGGTGTTCCCTCAACTAGAAGCAAAGAGCACATTGTGTGCTTCAAATGCAATCAAAATGGACACTACCGAAGCCAATGCCCTAGGGGGAGGAAGAAAGGGCAAGAAGGTGCAACTCATGTAGGGGGAGCTCCTAAAGCTAACCCTAAGGTACATTTATTTAATGCACCTTTAATTCCTAAAGTCAAAAAGCATGCCAAAAGGAATTATTTTAGCTCTCTTGCTATGATTAATGAAAAGCATGCTAGTAGGAATAAACATGTTTGTTTAAGTGCTAAGCATGTTAGTTTCTCTAAGAACAAACCTAGGACTCACAATTCTAGATCAATTTTACCTAAAGAGTCAATTAGGAGAGTTGAAGAAAACTTGGGTATTAATCCCAAGAAATCTAGGCACATGCCTAAAAGGAAAAATCTTTCCCCTAAATCTAATGAAAATTCAAAATTAAGGAAGTTGGAGTTAGAAAACCAAGCCTTAAGGTCAAGGCTTGAAAAATTGGAGAAGACCCTAGCATTAATATCAAATTCGGTTAAAGGGCCTAACATACAAAAATCAAAACCTAGAAAACAAGAAATGTCTAAGGGCAAGAAGGGTTTGGGTCACAAACCTATATCCTACCATAATGTTCCATTTGATTATGGAACTATTTCTAGGTCTAGACAAACCAAGGCTAATAGGGAAGTTATCCCTAAGTCTAGCCATGGTATGTGTTTAGTGGCCAAGGACTTAAGAAAAACCAAGAAAGCCACTAAGAAGGTCAATGGAGGAGTCACCTCTAGAGTTGACCCAAGTAAGACCCATTTGACTAAGGCTTCAAAGCCTAAAAGGGTCATTAGGAAGGTATCTAGGGAAGTTATCCCTAGGGAATACCTTGTTAACCCAAGGAGCTCCAATAGGTATTGAGTTCCTAAAAGCGTGATCGATTCACGCTAAATGGGTTAGGGTGTGTCAACCCTAGGTGGATGGGTAGTTAACCTAACCATAGTAGAGTTGACACATTAGGGTGTGCCAATATGCTTGAGAAGTTTAAAATGATTTAAATTGGCACAATTAGGTCTTAGAGGTATTGGTGTGCCATTTTGGGTTTTTGGCACACTAGGGAGATGAATGGCTTTAAGGCAAATTGATTTAATCCCTAGAAATGGCAAATTGATTTTAACACTTAGGTATTCTAGACCTTAGTATATTTTTCTTGCCATGCTTTATTTGCCTTGCCATGTCATGACATCATTCTCATTTTTATTTATAAAAATGTCATGATCATGTTTAATGTTATTTTTAGATGTCATGTATGCTTAAGTTTCATTTACATGCCATGACATCATGATATTGGCATATGTTTTTATCTAAATCATATCTATGCCATAATCATCATGCATAATAAAATGAATTCAAGGACTATGGCACAATTTGATGGGAATCAAATAAATATTGCCTAGATATATGCATGAGACCAAGAAAAGAACAAAAACCCACATCTCACTATGTTAATTGCCTTGAATGTGTTTTACAAATCTAGATATTAGTGAGATGTTTAGGAAAATGAAATTAAAGGTTTTGAAAACATTTTGAAAACATTTTGCAAAACCTTGGTGAAGACTATCTTGTGATAGCTATCACCATTGAATGGGATGATACAAAGAGGGCTCTTTATTGAAGCTTTTCTAAACTTTTGAACTTTGTATCAATCTCCTAATTTAATGGGTAAAATAATTTTCCAATAATTTTCACCCATAATGATTGTAATAAGTATTATGCATACCAAATTTCAAGATTTATCTATGTATGTATATTTACTTATGGATTTCGGAAATTCATTTCTGAAATCAAAATCGAATTAGTTATCGATCATGGCTACCGATCGATGGTGATAGTAAGCCGATCATTGTTATCTGACAGAGTCGACTGGCACAAGCTGATTTCGGGTAAATCTTGATAATTAGGCCCATGTTCAGCTAGGTTAAGGTCCCCTAACCACTCCTAACCCTAGGATATGCTTGGGATAGCATTAGAGAGGGTGGAAATCCATTGGATATGGATTAGGAGTTGGGTTGAGGTTGAGTATCAATTTTAAGGTGTAAGAAAGTTCATTTTGAACTTTTTTTGATTGGTAAATGTTCCCATTGGCTTAGGGACTCTCCAAGGACATTGTTGGTGCAATGGTCAAGGGGGAGCAAGCCTCTAGGGGGAGGAATCCATCATGGGAGGATGGATTTGTATTTCCTCATGGGAGGAAATTGGGGTGCCTCTCTTTAAGTGATATGGGATCACTTGGAAGATTGTAGGCATGTGTTCCTCCAAGGGAGAGATTGTAAGATCTCATTGGGATATGAGACATTCATACCCTTGGGGAGGACCTTTTTGATGTAATGTCAAAAAGGGGGAGAAGTTACCAAGTTACCAATTAGGGTTCGTTGGAATTCTCATTGGGATATGAGAATTGCCAATATGGGAGAATTGGTAGACTTGAGATGGTAGTTTTGTCAATCATCAAAAAGGGGGAGATTGTTGGAAGATTGTTGGTGCAATCGTCCCAGGTAGACTCCCGATGGTATTTTGATGATAGACAAAACTCATGACATGGGATTGTCATGGGAAAGTCCAACATGGGGTTGACATGGTAAATCCAAGCATGGAGCTTGGTGTGGGAAAGTCCACCATGGGGTTGGTATGGGAAGTCCAAAGCATTATGGGAGCCGCGGCGCCGTGCTTGGCATGGGAAATCCAAAGCATCATGGAGCTGCGGCGCTTGTGCTTGGTGAGAAAAGCATATGGAGCGGAGCGCTTGGTGCTTGGTGAGAAATGCATTGGCGGCCGCGGCGCTGGTGCATTTGGGAAGTCTTGAGGACTTGGTAAGTTCACTAGGCTCGGGTCCTTGAGTGAAGGATGGCATTGCGGCCGCGGCGCTTGGTGCATCCGAGGGACCGCCGGACGGGAGCGAAGGAGTGAGCCCAAAGGAAGCATACTTAGGCAAGGATGGCGCTGGCGGCGCGGCGCTTGGCGATCCGAGGGACGAGGCCGAGGAAGAGAGCTTCGTGGGGAACTCCGTGTGGACTTGGCCAAGTGGCTAAGATCGAATGGAGGCTCAAACATGGTAATGTTTGAGGTTTTAGCCGACATCACCGATCGGCATAGGTGCGCCGATCGCCTAGGTCAAATAGGTTCACCAAAGCTGTTCGATCAACCAGAGATCGAAGCCGATCACCGATCGCCGAGGGAGGGCAATGATCGATGGATGATCACCGACCGCCAAGGGACGGCAATGATCGATGACACCGCACGGGCACGCACGGAGTCGAGCTCGCCAAAGACTGATCGATGGATGATCACCGATCGATGGGTGCCATCACGACCGATGTGTGATCCGCTGGAACTTGTCCGACGTGATCCGGCCGCTGTGAGACAACGGAACGATATCACCGATCGATGGTCACGATCAATGATCGATGGGGCGAGATCACTTGATGCAGTTATAAAAGGAGCTCAAGAGGAGGATTTCGCCAAGACTTTAAGGAGCTTATTGAGGGGAATTGTCACGATTCCAAATTCCTTCAAGAGCCAACCAAAGCAAGCAACAAACAAGTGATCAAAAGCAATCGGTGAAAAGAGTTTCTTTTGTATTGTATTTGTATTCTTGTTTGTATTTCTATATTACTTTGTAATTGCTTGTGAGAGGTTTCTCCACCTCCGACGTGTTGTCGAGAAGGAGTTTGAGTTAGTGCCGTGAGCATAACTAGAGCTCGAGGAGCTCGCCCGTGGAGTAGGAACCATTCGGTTCCGAACCACGTATATCGTGTGTATTGCATGTGCTTGTGTTGTTGTTAGCATTATTATTGTTTCTATTATTTCCGCTGCGCTAACAACAATCGTAGACAAGCAACGCAACGAAAACGAGCAAAGTCCGACATCCAAAGAACGAGGGCTATTCACCCCCCTCTAGCCGGCCAACCGATCCGACCCAACAGGTTCCACCCTAGTGAGTTAAGCAAAGAGAAGGGTTCATCTAAGGGGCTAATCTTCATCTAAGGGTCAAGAGCACCAAGAAGGGTTCTAGGGCAAGATTATTTTTTTAGTCTCCTCTCCAATCAAGGTCTCTCTTATTAAGGGGTAACCAATTATAAGTGGTAAGATTCCCTCACCTGCAGTATATTTGCTCTTGTAGGACATGATATATGAAAGAAATGTGATGCTTTATACCATACAAGTTTCGGCCAACTAGGGTTTTAGGGCTAGGGTTGCATGAAAACACTCCTTATGAAATTATGATATGTTGTATGTCTTCATGTATAAATTTTATGTGACAAAAATAAATTTTTGTGCCCCTAATGTTTCGGCCAACTAGGGTTTTAGGGCTAGGGTTGCATGAAAACACTCCTTATGAAATTATGATATGTTGTATGTCTTCATGTATAAATTTTATGTGACAAAAATAAATTTTCTTGTGCCCTAATGTTTCGGCCAACTAGGGTGTTAGGGCTAGGGTGGGGTCTAAGTACCCAACTTCATGTGCAAATACTCCCCCTAAGTTTATGATATGTTATGTGACACTTATGTAAGCTTCATGTGCAAAAAAAAAAAAATGTATGAACCCCTCCCTAGTGATTTCGGCCACTTAGGGTACCTAAGCTAGGGTTAAGATTATGTGCTTAAATTGGTGTACAAGAATTCCCTTAGAATTCATGATATGTTGCATGATTGTATGTATGCCTATGTGATGAACATGGTTATGATTTAATATGCCATGAAATATGCCTATGTGATGAACATGTTTATGATTTAATATGCCATAAAACATGCCTATGTGATGAACATGTTTATGATTTAATATGTCATGAAATATGTCTATGTGATGAGCATGTTTATGCTTGATATGCCATGAAATATGCTTATGTGATGAACATGTTTATGCTTTAAGACCCCTTTAGGGTATTCTTATGTTATGAATGCATATATGCTATGAAATGTCTAAGAAGATGCTTCCCCTTTTTATGTTGGGATTAAGAGCTCTCTTTATGATAAGATAAGATGGAGATGCTTCCCTTTTTATGTTGGGGATTAAGAGCATTCTTTATGATATGATAAGAAAGAAAAGAAAGAAAATTAAGTATTTTACTTTGTAAGAGGTTAAGTACCCGACCCATTAGGTGGTCGTTAATCAAATCCAAGGGACATAAGAAGACGTAAGAGGTCTTGCCCTGGTAAGACGTAAGAGGTCTTGCTCTAGTAGGTCTGGTGGTTAGCTACCCCAGCCTATTAGGGAACGCGCTTTATGTGGTACTTAGCCTGGGCCCCCCCCTTCATGTTATGATTATGTTGAAGTATCTATATGTATATGTTTTGAAAAGAAAGGACTTGTATGAAATTGTGAATGCTTATGATTATGTCCTTTATGCATGTTTAGGATTGATGATGTCATGAATGCTTATGGTTAAGTTTAAGAATGCTTATGATTATGTCCTTTATGCATGTTTAGGATTGATGATGTCATGAATGCTTATGGTTAAGTTTAAGAATGCTTATGATTATGTCCTTTATGCATGTTTAGGATTGATGATGTCATGAATGCTTATGTTTAATTTATGCCATGCTTAGGTTTAATTATGTTTAGCATGCTTATGTAAATTTTATGCCATGCTTATGTTTCATTACGTTAGTATGCTGAGGTTTAGTGTTGTTATGCAATACTTATGTTATTTATGCTAGTATGCTCATGTTTTCTAATTATTTGATGTAATTTGTGGCTTTTGTAAGTAGGCAAGAATCTTACTAAGCTATATGCTTATAGTTTATGTTGTCCATATACTGCAGATAAAGGAAACATGAACTAGAGGAAGTAGCAGGAGGGGCAAAGTGTGTGTGATAGTGGCATGGTGGAAAAAGACCCTATTACTCTCTGCTTTTATTTATATGCTCAATGAACAACTTAAGACATTTGCTTCCGCTTTTATGACTTGTGATTTATTAGTACCATGTTGGATGTTGCTTAGTTTATGTTACTGTTCACCTTACTTATGAAAGTTTGATATGTTAGAACTCATGAATGGATCGTATTAATAATAGTTACATTCTCTAATCTTTATGTTATGCATGTTATAAAAGAAGTTATGATATGTTAACATGCTAATTATGATTATGATATGTGATGCACGTTATAAAGAAGATATGATATGTTAACATGCTAATTAGGTCTATGATATGTGATGCATGTTATAAAAGAAGATTTATGTCATGATAACATGTTTGATTATGTAGATTGTGAAATGATCCATATATATTATGTTATAAAAAAAAAAAAGTAGCGCCTCCCTGAGAGCAGATAAGGGCGGGCGTTACAAGGTCGAGATCGGACAGTAAGGAACCGTCAAAGTATCCATTACTTGTATTTATGTGCTAACCCTTTATTGCAGGGGAGTGACCAAGCTGGCAGTCGGCTGCTAGCTATTAGCAGTCGATTGCTGCTAGTATCAGTCGACTGATAAATATCATCAGTCGATTGCTATTAAAACTGTCCAACTCGAAGAAAGTTAAGATAAGCTTCTCTTAATACTTGGGGAGATAAGGAGCTTTGACTCAGATTCAAATCTCAACGAGCTAGCGTTTGAAGGGTTATAAAAGAAGGGGGGTTTCACCCTTTTGCATCATAATTCTTTACTCCCAAAGTGCTCCAATGACGCTACGCTCCGACAACGACTCTACGATGTCGTAAAGCCGACAACACGCTGAGACTCCATCCTTTCTTCGTCGGTAGTTTTAACTTGTTATTCAATTTGCTTACTTTCTATTGTACTCGAAGGTTTTTATCATAACGGGGTAAGGTAGGCTTGTTGCCTCATCCTTTATTTGGTTTTCCTTGTAATCATTGTCTTCTACCTCAAACAAGAAGGAAACATTTAGTGGATTGTCCCTTCGTACGCGATCAAGGATCGTGGGGCCTTGGAGTAGCAACCTTTCGGTTGTGAACCAAGTAAAAAAACAAAGTGTCTCTTTACTTCTTGCATTTATTTCATTTCCACTGCATTACTTTGTTTTTGTCATTGCGAAAAGAAAAGTTTTTACGATCACCCTCTAGCGACGCTTTTCGATCCAACATAGCCTACGGTTGTCCCCATACAGAAGACACGACCTTACCATCACTTCGCACTCGGTGCTTACCTTTGGTCCTCCTGACCTGTTGCTTAGCTTCCGGCCACCACCGAGGTTCCTCGACTCCCCGAGGTTCTCCTAGAGTCACCTGACCACCAATGTTTCTCATCCCAAGATTTTCCTGATGTCGTTGACCTTAGTATAGCTTAATACACTACCTGTACACTCAACACGACATGTGAGATAACAATAATAACTTAACTTTGAACCTTTGTCATTATTAAAACCTAGGTTCGATTATTTGGTGCCCCTGCACTAACAATCTCTCCCTTTTTGATTTATGGCAAATCAATTCAAAGTTAAGGAAAAATAAGCATGAAATAAATAAGCATAAAATACTATCTTTTTCCAACTCCTCCCCCTCAAGGTTACCTCCCCCTTAACCCTAGGTGAGTTTTGAAAAAGAAACTTAACTTCAAGTTTTTGGAAAAAAAAAAAACTTTTTCTCCTCCTTAATGTGTTAATTTTAAAAAGAACATTTTCAAAATTTCGAAAAAACTTGTTCTCCCCCTTATTCTTTGACCTCTTCTTCCCCTTTTTCCATATATTAAAAAAATGAGGGGTGTATTTATAATGTGTAATGTGTTAAAACATTTATAAAGAGAAAAGAAACTTTTTATGTGTTTGTAAGTCCAAGCATGTCCCTTTTATTTTAAAAATAATAGTTTCAACATAATTCATCTAATAAGTATGTTCAACTCTTTTTGACTCAATTAATATAATATGATGAATAAGTCTTGATTAGAGTTGGTTGTTTTGAAAATTTATACTCCATGATTCATGTTGATGCACTTAATCTACATCTGGAATCAGGAGTAAGGTCCTAACATCTAATGCTCATCTACGTGGCTCAGTACACAAACACATTTAACCTATGTGATGTGTTGGCTCCTTAAATCTATAGGTGCATACCTTATAAGGTAAGCCCCAATCTAGTTCCATGTAGTATGAAAGAAAGAAAGACTATAAGTAAAATAATTAGGTCCTACTCTACTATGCACAATCCTAATCTTCGTCTAAGCAGACTGAACTCTGCTTCAAGGGCTTTGTAAAGATGTCCGCTAGGTTCAATTTCGGCTCAACGTATTCAAGCTTTATATTTTCATTAGCTACATGTTCTCATATAAAGTGATGTTTTACTTCTACATGTTTAGTTTTAGAATGACATATCGGGTTTTTAGTTAAGTTAATTGAGCTAATGTTATCAATTAAAATTTTAGTATTACTAAAGGTTAATTGAAAATCTATGAGAGTGTGTTTCATCCAAAGAAGTTGAGCTACACACTCATCCATGGCTACCTATGTTAGTGTCAACCCTTAGTGTCAATCATGAGATGATTGATTAGGGATCATGTGTATCATATTTCATTAATAAAAGGTAAAGATTATTTATTATATTTACTTTATGCATGTGCCATCTAAAATAAATATAATAATATCCTTGAATAGTAGGTTCTAATCTACAGTATATCAATTGGTAGAATTGATTATGAGAAGTTGTAGAGAACACTATTCTTAATATTCCTAGTCAAGTATTAATATACAAGGGCAATATTAATACATTGAGACTAGCATGTAGGTCAATGGATGACTTGATCTCACAAGTTATGGATATGTGATATCACATTAACACATGGGTATATATATTAGAGAATATATATACTGAATTGACCCGCCATGAGAAAGTATCATGGATCGTTATATGAGTGTCATATACTTTCTCATGTGACTATTGGTATGAATAGTCCTTAGACCTGAAGTCACTATGGTTCCCTACATAATGAGTTATATACTTTGGTATCGTCTAATATCACGTTGTAACAGGGTGACTATAACGGCGATCACTGGGTATGTAACGAATTATGCGGAGAGATGTGAGTGATGTAGATGGGATCTATCCCTCCCATATGACGGGAGTGATATCTTTGGCCTCTTGATAGAGTAGGACCACAAAATGCATGACCATGCTCAAATGAGTCAATATGAGATATTGAGCTCATTTATTTGAGTGAGTCTACTTGGAGATCAAGAAACATAGAGATCGATAAGAGGAAGACACGGTCTATGCCTCATTGATCGATCTAAGATATCAGAGATAGAAGGACACTGTCATACATGATAATAGTCACAGAAAGATTGTCGGATCTCGACCATCTTGTAACTTGGGTAGCAATAATGTATTGCTAGATGTCGCTCATTGTTTATGTATCTAAAAGGGGTTTTAGATACATTGCCAATGTTACAAGAGCCTATAGGGTCACACACAAATGACATTCTATTTTGGAGATGGTTTCTTTTAGTTGGACTAAAAGGATAATTGAGCATATGGCCAAGATTTGAGTTAGACTCAAACTGGTTAAACTTGAGTTAGACTCAAGTTGAACCATGGAAGATGATTCATCATAATGCATAATTAATTTGATTAATCATGCATAGGAATACCAAAGGGTTGGTATTCATGATGAGAACTAAAGAAGGAACACCAAGGGTATTGGTATTAAGAGATTTCTTAATGGGAGTTAATAGCAATGGTTGCTATGGGATTTAAATGGCCTCTTTTGTGTGTTCAACGTGTAACATTAATATTGTTTGTGTGGCTTTTGGTTCTTGTGTTTTGGGTGTGCAAGCAAAAGAAGGCCAAGAGAGAAAGTGTTGTCCATCTCCTCATTCCTCTCCTTCTTCTTCTAAAGAAGTCTTGGCATTTTGCTAGGGGTTGCTAGCACAACGTGACTCCAAAGTTTGTGTGGGTGTCAGTGTGGATACCATAGATATACGGTTACCCTTACCGTATTGAGATCCGACAGTGTTTGGAAAAGAGGGATTGCGAAGGGCATGCACCGAAGGTATATTCCTCCTCTAGATAAGATCTAGACTAGAATATAGAAAACAATTTATATAGTTTTGCATGGATCTTTGGTGGGATCCAGTATAATTATTTATTTCCGCTGCAGTTGTACGAAGTATTCGCCCGCAACGTTGTGAATGTTAGATCTGGACTGGTTTCCCAACAGTGGTATCAGAGCCACTTGCAAAACATATACTTCGTTATAATGATTTAATGTGATATAAATTAGTTTTTTCATGTTTTCTATGAGAATAAAGCATGTAGATTATGGGTACACGAATTTTAGACTTGGAATGTTGATAAAGGGGTAAAAACGGAGTGGAACAGTATGACACATGGTCGTGTTGAAAAACATGGCATGGTCGTGTTCAACCTCACGCCCCGTGGCATTGCAGCTTATCGACAAAGCGGCTTTAAAATTCATGTATGTATAATTAATTTTATAAAATCACATCATTATGAATGATATGATGCATGGTGCATTGTTATGGCCTATGACCCAATATGATTGTGGTTGTGTGTTGTGTGTGCATGTTGTAATTCATAATGCGGCTTGCATGTCGCACCTTCATCTCTATTTTTCCTGTTGTAAAATAGATTTAGACTAGAATGTAACTCGAGTGTTCTTATTTTGTAATGTACAAAATGAAGAAATGGAAAGTCCATTGAAGGGTGAAGTTACAAGGAGGATGCCGACAACACAGGATGACCGAAGGAAGCACTTGGAGAAGATGCCATCCCTAGGTTATCCATTTGGCTTGAGAAGATCGTAGAATCGGGCCATAACCATGTCACATTTAAAATTATATGTTGATATATATTATGCTTGCATGTGATGCTTGTGTATGTAATGCTTGTATGAGATGCATGCATAGTTAGTTGTCACAAAAATTAGGTCACTTATTATATGCCTACCAAAGTTTAATACTTACTATTACCTTGTTCAATCGTAGCGCATTTGCCAAAGAAAAGTGACTCGATTTACCTTGGTAAAGTACGACAGGACAATTGTGATGTCCGCCTATTAAACTTTGGGTTTGACTTAACTAAGCTCTCTCAATTAGATTGATGAACTTAGAGTCATAGCTCATACGAGATATCGACCTACATTATACAAATCTTGGGTGATTAGCCAAAGCTAACTCAAGATGAGTAGTAATTTAGAAGGATATCTCATTCGATGGCCATTATGAACAAATGTTATTCATAAAGAAATACAAGAGTTACATTAGATGTAATTGGTACGAGTTACCTACCTAATTTATACAAGTCTTGGGCGATTAGCCAAAGCTAACTCAAGATGTGGTATAATATGGATCTTGTACCACTTTGTGACCAGTGGGAGAATCATTTAGTTAAAGACCTAATTAAATGATTGAAATATGATACATGTCTGCATTTTTGTTGTAGATCACTATGTCCTATGTCTTCAAATACCTTATCTCTGTGATCGGTCCTTGAGAAGGACAAGCTCAATGGAGCAAACTTTATTAACTGGTATAGAAATTTGAGAATAGTTCTCAAACAGGAGTGGAAACTCTATGTCCTAGAGCAACCCATTCCTGAACCACCCACCAACAATGCCACTCGTGCTGATAAGGATGCTTAAAAGAAGCATCAAGATGATACATTAGATGCATCATGCCTTATGCTTGCAACCATGAACTCTGAGCTTCAGAAGCAACATGAGAACATGGATGTCTTTGCTAATGTTGCACACCTGAAGCAACTATATCAAGGGCAAGCAAGGCACGAGAGATTCGAAGTATCTAAGGCATTGTTTCAATGCAAGATGCAAGAAGGAACACCCGTAGGAACTCACGTACTCAAGATGATTTGGTACGTGGAGAACCTTGAGAGATTGGGATTTCCTTTAGGCCAAGAGTTGGCCATTGACCTTATTCTGCACTCCTTGCCTAGAGACTTTAGTCAATTTGTCATGAATTATTACATGAGTGAAATTGACAAACCGTTGCCTGAGCTCTTAAGCATGTTGAGAACTGCTAAGAGCAATCTTAAAAAGATACAACCTAGTACTAGTAATGTACTTATGGTTAAAAAGGGCAAAGGTAAAAAGAAGTCTAAAGGCAAGACCCAAGAAAAGGGCAAGAAAGCATTGAAGCCCAAACGTTGGGTGGCCAAGGAAGAGACTTGCTTCCACTGTGAGGAAGCTGGACATTGGAAGAGGAACTGTAAAAAGTATCTTGAGGAAGTCAAGAAGAAGCAAAGTGAGACTTCTTCTTCAGGTATACATGTTATAGAAGTCAATCTATCTATTTCTTCTTCATGGGTATTGGATATCGGTTGTGCTTCTCACATTTGCACTAATGTGCAGGGCCTAAGAAGAAGTAGATCATTGATGCAAGGGGAAGTGGACTTGTGTGTGGGCAATGGCGCAAGAGTTACTGCTATAGCTGTAGGAACATATTCCTTATTGTTGCCGAGTGGTTTGATTTTAGAACTTGATGAGTGCTATTTTGTGTACCTACAATAACTAAGAACATTATGTCTGTTTCTTGTTTGGACAATAAAGGTTTTTCATTTACTATAAAGGACAAATGTTGTTCTATTTATTTAAATGAAATGTTCTATTGCAGTGCACATTTGATGAATGGACTCTATGTTCTAGATTTAGAAAACCAAGTTTATAACATAAATACCAAATGATTCAAATCTAATGATTTGAATCAGACATATCTTTGGCATTATCGCTTAGGTCACATAAATGAGAGTCGCATATCCCAGCTCCATAGAGATGGATTATTGGACTCATTTGATTTTGAATCATATGAGACATGCGAATCTTGTCTTTTAGGCAAGATGACCAAGACTCCATTTAGTGGACAAGGTGAACGAGCGACAGATTTATTAGGCCTCATACATAGTGATGTTTGTGGTCCTTTCAAAGTCGCAGCCAGAGGTGGTTATCAGTACTTCATTACATTTACTGATGATTTCAGTAGATATGAATATGTGTACCTTATGAGGCACAAATCAGAATCCTTTGAAAAGTTCAAAGAATTCAAGAATGAAGTACAGAACTAACTTGAAAAGAGTATTAAGATGCTTCGATCAGATCGAGGTGGGGAATACCTTAGCCAAGAGTTTCATGACTATCTAGTTGAGTGTGGGATACGATCTCAACTCACTCCACCCGGAACACCACAGTTGAATGGTGTATCCGAGACAAGAAATCGTACTTTGTTAGACATGGTACGATCGATGATGAGTCATACGGATCTTCCTCCTTCCTTTTGGGGATATGCTCTAGAGACAGTTGCTTTCACACTTAATCGTGTTCCATCTAAGGCAGTCATAAAGACACCATATGTGATATGGACTGGGAAGAGTCCCAAGATGTCTTTATGAGGATTTGGGGATGTGAAGCTTACGTGAGACGTGAAGTTTCAGATAAATTAGGCCCCAAATCAGACAAGTGTTATTTTGTAGGATATCCTAAGGAAACGAAAGGATATTACTTTTACAACCCCACACTAGCCAAAGTGTTTGTCGCCAGAAATAGTGTCTTTCTAGAAAGGGAATTTATTTCTAGAAAGGCTAGTGGGAGTAAAATTGATCTTGAAGAAGTTCAAGATACATAAAATAGCACTGATGCCTTAATGCAACAAGAACAGGCATCACAAGGAGTTGTGGTACAACATGTTCAAGTAGACCAAGCTCTGCACAGGTCTGATAGGATACGTCGTCAACCTGAGAGATATTCTTTTCTCTTGGATGACAATGATGGTGTCACGCTAGATGAGAAAACATTCTATCAAGAAGCTGTAATGAGCCCAGATTCTAAGAAATGGCTTGAGGTCATGAGATCTGAAATGGAATCCATGTACACTAACCAAGTATGGACTTTGGTTGATCCACCTAAAGGGGTCAAACCCATTGGGTGTAAGTGGGTCTTTAGGAGAAAGTCTGACATGGATGGTAATGTGCATTGGTAGCAAAAGGATTCAAGCAGATTCATAGTATTGACTATGATGAAACCTTTTCTCCAGTTACGATGCTCAAATCCATTCGGATCATGCTTGCTATTACTACTTACTATGACTATGAAATCTTGCAGATGGATGTCAAAACTGTATTTCTTAATGGAAATCTACTCGAGGATGTGTATATGACACAGCCTGAGGGTTTTGTCAATCCAAAGGATGCTGGAAAGGTCTGTAAGTTGCATATATCCATTTATGGTTTAAAGCAAGCTTCTAGAAGCTGGAATCGTCGATTCGATGATGCGATCAAAACGTTTGATTTCATTAAGAATGAAGATGAACCTTGTGTCTACAAAAAGGCTAGTGGGAGCACAGTTGTTTTCCTCATTTTGTATGTAGATGACATACTACTCATTGGAAATGATATCCCTATGTTGGAGTCTGTGAAGACTTGGCTTGGGAATTATTTCTCAATGAAGAACTTAGGTGAAGCAGCCTATATTCTTGGCATCAAGATCTATAGGGATAGATTTAGGAGATTGCTTGGCCTGAGTCAGAGTACATATATTGACAAGGTGCTTAAGCGTTTTGCCATGCAGAATTCCAAGAAGGGATTTCTGCCAATGTCACATGGTGTAAGTCTTTCGAAGACTCAATGTCCCTCTTCGACGGAAGAGAAACAATGCATGGATCAGATCCTTTATGTATCTGCTATAGGATCTATCATGTACGCCATGATTTGTACTCGCCCCGATGTCTCGTATGCTTTGAACATGACGAGTAGGTACCAGTCAGATCCCGGTGAGTGTCACTAGATAGAAGTCAAGAATATTCTTAAGTACTTGAGAAGGACGAAAGAATATTTCTTGATCTTTGGAGGTGATGAGGAGCTAGTTGTAAAGGGTTACAGCGATGCAAGCTTACAAATCGACAAAGATGATTTGCGATCGCAATCAGAGTATGTATTTTGTCTGAATGGTGGTGCTGTGAGCTGGAAGAGTTCAAAGCAGGACACAGTCGCAGATTCTACAACAGAAGCCAAGTACATTGCTGCTTTGGATGCAGCAAAGGAGGCAATTTGGATCAGAAAGTTTGTTTCTAAGCTTGGTGTAGTTCCTAGCATTGTGAGCCCTATAGAGCTTTATTGTGACAACAATGGGGCTATAGCACAGGCTAAGGAACCTCGTTCTCACCAGCGTTCCAAACATATACTACGGCGGTATCACCTCATTTGAGAGATCATCGATAGAGGAGATGTACTGATATGCAGAGTAGATACTGATGCTAACATTGCGGATCCCCTGACCAAGTTTTTGGCACAGAGAAAGCATGATGGTCATACTAGGTCACTGGGTCTTAGAGATTACAGTGATTGGCACTAGTGCTAGTGGGAGATTGTTAGTGTCATCCCTCAGGGTCAATCATGAGATGATTGATTAGGGATCATGTGTATCATATTTCATTAATAAAAGACAAAGATTGTTTATTATATTTACTTTATGCATGTGTCATCTAAAATAAATATAATAATGTCCTTGAATAGTAGGTTCTAATCTACAGTATATCAATTGGTAGAATTGATTATGAGAAGTTGTAGAGAACACTATTCTTAATATTCCTAGTTAAGTATTAATATACAAGGGCAATATTAATATATTGAGACTAGCATGTAGGTCAATGGATGACTTGATCTCACAAGTCATGGATATGTGATATCACATTGACACATGGGTATATATATTAGAAAATATATATACTGAATTGACCCGCCATGAGAAAGTATCATGGATCGTTATATGAGTGTCATATACTTTCTCATGTGACTATTGGTATGAATAGTCCTTAGACCTGAAGTCACTACGGTTCCCTACATAATGAGTTATATACTTTGGTATCGTCTAATATCACGTTGTAACAGGGTGACTATAACGGCGATCACTGGGTATGTAACGAATTATGCAGAGGGATGTGAGTAATGTAGATGGGATCTATCCCTCCCATATGACGGGAGTGATATCTTTGGCCTCTTGATAGAGTAGGACCACGAAATGCATGGTCATGCTCAAATGAGTCAATATGAGATATTGAGCTCATTTATTTGAGTGAGTCTACTTGGGGATCAAGAAACATAGAGATCGATAAGGGGATGACATGGTCTATGTCTCATTGATCGATCTAAGATATCAGAGATAGAAGGACACTGTCAGACATGATAATAGTCACAGAAAG
This sequence comes from Wurfbainia villosa, assembly GCA_025175895.1. NCBI lineage: Eukaryota > Viridiplantae > Streptophyta > Magnoliopsida > Zingiberales > Zingiberaceae > Wurfbainia > Wurfbainia villosa. Next base: position 36,162,289 of record CM045995.1, read on the forward strand.
GTTGTCAGATCTCGATGATCTTGTAACTTGGGTAGCAATGATGTATTGCTAGAAGTCGCTCATTGCTTATGTATCTAAAAGGGGTTTTAGATACATTGCCAACATTACAAGAGCCTATAGGGTCACACACAAATAGCATTCTGTTTTGGAGATGGTTTCTTTTAGTTGGACTAAAAGGACAATTGAGTATCTGGCCAAGATTTGAGTTAGACTCAAACTAGTTAAACTTGAGTTAGACTCAAGTTGAACAATGGAAGATGATTCATCATAATGCATGATTAATTTGATTAATCATTCATAGGAATACCAAAGGGTTGGTATTCATGATGAGAACTAAAGAAGGAATACCAAGGGTCTTGGTATTAAGAGATTTCTTAATGGGAGTTAATAGTAATGCTATGGGATTTAAATGGCCTCTTTTTGGTGTTCAATGTGTAACATTACAATTGTTTGTGTGGCTTTTGGTTCTTGTGTTTTGGGTGTGCAAGCAAAAGAAGGCCAAGAGAGAAAGTGTTCTCTCATCTCCTCATTCCTCTCCTTCTTCTTCTAAAAAAGTCTTGGCATTTTGCTAGGGGTTGCTAGCACAACGTGACTCCAAAGCTTGTGTGGATGTCAGTGTGGATACCATAGATATACGGTTACCCTTACCGTATTGAGATCAGATAGCTTTGGAAAAGCGAGATTGCGAAGGGCACGTACCGAAGGTATATTCCTCCTCTAGATAAGATCTAGACAAGAATATAGAAAACGATTTATATAGTTTTGCATGGATCTCTGGTGGGATCCGGTATAATTATTTATTTCCACTGCAGTTGTGCGAAGTATTCGCTCGCGACGTTGTGAACGTCAGATCTGGATCGGTTTCCCAACAACCTACTCGGCTTCGGTAGTAGACAAGGCAACACAATGTTGCTTTCTACTACACCAGCTGTCTAGACTCGATCCTAGGAGTTGGCAATTTACGTATTGCTGTTAGCGATATCTTACTCTAACTCTTTAATATTTCAAACATGTCTATCGGAGTAAGCCAGATTAGTTCGAACACTTGACCTAGGGTATATTAAAATTTATTTAATTTAAGTATTTGTTTTTAACAGTATCAAATGTTTCTTAATGATTAACATATATAGCAAAATATTATATTTACGTTTGAGTATAAAGGCTACCTATTGCACTCTTAGTATTTTAAATCTATAGTTTTCCCTCTAAGTCTTCTCCTATGTTTACGTTGGTAGCTATAGGTGTACTAATTTCCTTAGCATTTTGCATTCCATATTTACTTATTAATTCCTTGGCATATTTACGTTGATGCATGTAAATTCCTTCTCTAGTTTGTTTTATTTATAACCCTAAGAAGAAGGTAAGTTCACCTACTAAGCTCATTTCAAATTCACTTTCCATTAGTGAAATGAACTCATTTAAAAGTTTTGTATTGGTTGTTCTAAAGATTATATCATCTATGTAAATTTGTGTTATGAAAATTTCTTTTCCTATGGTTTTTACAAAAAGAATTGGTTCAACTAAACCTTGATTGAATCCTTTAGAGTTAAGATAGATTGATAACCTTTCATACCAAGCTCTAGGAGCTTACTTTAATCCATATAAGGCTTTTCTAAGTTTGAGTACATGGTTATATTTGTCTAAGCTTTCAAATCCTAGTGGTTGGATAACATAAACTTCTTCCTTGATGAATCCATTTAGAAACGCTGATTTTACATCCATTTGAAACAACTTAAAACCTCGATGTGCAGCATAAGCTAAAAGCATTCTAATTGATTCAAGTCTAGCTACGGGTGCATATGTTTCATTATAATATAATCCCTCTACTTGACTAAACCCCTTAGCTACTAACCTAGCTTTATTCCTTATAACTTCTCCATTGTCATCAAGTTTATTTCGAAATACTCACCTTGTTTGAATGATCGCTTTTCCTTTAAGTGGGGGTACTAATTCCCAAACTTGACTCCTAGTGAATTAAGCTAACTCTTCTTGCATAGCAATGATCTAATCTGGGTCAAGAAGAGCTTGCTCTATGGTTTTTGGTTCGATTTTAGATATGAGTGAGATTTGGCTTAGGTTCCTATATGATGCTCTAGTTCGAACCCCTAAATTCAGATCACCTATCACTTGGTCAATTGGATGGTTCGCTTGTAATCCATATTGATTTGGGTTGGGGTCTACATTAGATTCGTTTTGTGGGTTAGGTTCAGGTCTAACATCATTTTCTACTTGCTCATTATTTAATTTTACTTCAGATTTTGTAGACTTGTTTTCTTCATCAAACACTACATTAATTATTTCTTCTAATTTTAGGGTTTCATTGTTATATACCTGATGTGAGCAAAACATATAGGGTTTTAGGAGTAGTTTTTGCTTACATCTCGTTACATTTCATACTTGTTTCATGCATATTTCACTTTGTTTTGCATGCATTCCTTATTTTCTAGTTCGGAGATCTGCTCGTTGTACTTTTGTGTGCATGACAGCATTTTACAGGGAAAATGGCACACTTTTTGAGCAAAAGGAAGACATTTGGTAGGTGGAACGGAAGGGGACACGACCTAGCCGTGTGAATCCACACGGTCGTGTCCAAACCACAGATTTGGCCACCCCAGTGCCACACACGGCCTGGCCGTATGAATCCACACGGTCGTGTGGCACTGGATTATTTTAATGCGATTAGGTTCTTTCATGGATTTATGCAATGCCAGCTTCAAGCCTATAAAAGGGGAAGTCACGCCCAAACCCTAGGAGGGAGGTCGACGGCTGGGACGGCACATCGGTGCCCTAAAAAGCACTAGAAACTCGCGATGGGGAGGAAGGAAGCGGCTTGAGGACCAAAGAGCACTGTAATTTATTTTCTATACATCTTCTGCATTGTAATGATGAATTCAATCATGCCTTGTGTTTCTTCTCTTTCGTTTATGGAGTAGATGTTAGTGCAATTAGCCCAGGTCATGATTAATCAGACTCGAGTTTGACTCAAGCGATATTTTTATGTTCGAAAAAAATGTATGACAATGTGATTGTCAAGAAAAGTCCAACATGGGTTGGCAAGGAAAGTCCAAATCATGGGTACTTGGCAAATGGAAAGTCCAAAGGTTGATATTGGTGGCATAAAGTCCAAGCGGGAGTCTTGGCAGCATAAGTCCAATGGTTTGGCGGCATAAAGTCCAAGCGGTAGTCTTGGCAGCGTAAGCCCAAATGTGCCTTGGCGGTATAGACCGACTTAGCATGACAATAGTCGATGGAAGCATCTGAAGGCTAGCGTATGGATGAACAAGTCATGGATGACTTAGAGGGATCCGATAGGCGTGAAGCTGACGGAGGTGTCTAGAAGGCTTAGGTCTAGGCTAAGGGTGGTCTAGCAAGTATGAGAGCATCATACTTGGTGTTAAACCTCATGTTTGAGGTGTATCAATCGACTGATATTATGGTCAGTCAACTGATGTCAGTCGACTGGTGTCAAATGACAGTTGACATGACTGTCAAAGTCGACTGCCAGAGCTGATTTTGGATAAACAAGGTTGGTTTAGCTCATGATCAGCTATGTTTAGGTTCCCTAACCACTCCTAACCCTAGGACATGCTTTGGAAAGCACTAGAAAGGGTGAAAATCCATTGGATATGGATTAGGAGAATTGTTTAGGGTGTGTATCAATTTTAAGGTGAGTGGAAGTTCATGTTTGAATTTTTTTTTCCCTTAATTTTGATGGTTTAGTATTCCTATAGGCTTAGAGACTCTCCAAGGACATTGTTGGTGCAATGGTCAAGGGGGAGTAAGCCTTTAGGGGGAGTTATCCATCATGGGATGATGGATATGTTTCTTCCTCATGAGGGAAAGAATTTTGGAAAAATGGGAGAATGAGAAATGCCCAATTTGGAAATTGGGAGAGTTTATAGGAAGCCTCTCTTAAGAGATATGGGACTTATCACTAGGAAGAGAGAAGGCATCCTAAGTGTTTTTGGACCAAGGGGGAGATTATAAGATCTCATTGGATATGAGACATTGACCTCCTTAGGGAGAACCTTTTTGGTGTATGTCAAAAAGGGGGAGAATTATTTTGAATTACCAATTTGAAAAAATTGGTAAGGAGATTTGAGTTAGGTGGCCTAACTCAAAGGTGTTTGTGTTTTTGTCAAACATCAAAAAGGGAGAGATTGTTGGTGTAATCGACCTAGGTCACGATTGACCAGACTCGAGTTTGACTCGAGCGGTATTTTGATGTTCGATAAAAATTTATGACAAAGTGATTGTTAAGAAAAGTCCAAAATGGGTTGGCAAGGAAAGTCCAAGTCATAGGTACTTGACAATTAGGAAGTCCAAGGGTTGATATTGGCGGCGTAAAGTCCAAGCGGGAGTCTTGGCAGCATAAGTTCAATGGTTTGGCAGCGTAAAGTCCAAGCGGTAGTCTTGGCAGCGTAAGCCCAAATGTGCCTTGACGGTATAGACCGGCTTAGCATGACAATAGCTGATGGAAGCACCTGAAGGCTAGCGTATGAATGAACAAGTCATGGATGACTTGGAGGGATCCGATAGGTATGAGGCTGATGGAGGTGGCTAGAAGGCTTAGGTCTAGGCTAAGGGTGGTCTAGCGAGTATGAGGGCATCATATTTGGTGTTAAATCTCATGGTTGAGGTTTGTCAGTCGACTGAGGTTATAGACTAGTCATTTGGTTGAGTATTTTGACACTTGGCAGCCGAGTTGACTCGTGGCAGTCGACTAGGATTATGGCCAGTCAAACTGCTCAGAGTCGACTGGTGTTCGACTGCAGAAAATAGACTAGTAGTCGACTGCCATAGATGGGCAGTTGACTGATGGTCAGGGTTACGAGCAAAGAACGCTTGATAGCTGACTGATCAGTCGACTACGACCCTGGCAGTCGACTGCTGGGTTATGGCAGTCGACTGCCAATGTATCTGTTGGAACTTATCCAATGTGGATTAAGTCATTGTCTCACAGTGGTACTGTTGGCAGTCAACTGGGGCCTTACAACAGTCAACTGCCAGGCAAAAATCCAAGTCGTTCAGAGGCTTAAAAGGAGCTCAATGGGAGGGTTTTTGCCATCGATTACTAGAGCGATTTGGGGCGATTTGCTAGTGCAATTCAGGGTCTCCAAGTGCATCTCAAGCAACCAAACAAGCAAGCATCCAAAAGTGCATTTGTAAAGTGTTCTTTACGTGTTTTTGTATATTTCACTTTGTATTAGCTTGTATTTGATTCTTATTGTTGTAAGAATTGTTGTAAGAGGTTTCTCCACCTCCGACTTATTGTCGAGAAGGAGTATTATTGTTTAGTATTTTTTGTTGCATCGCTAGAGCTCATTTGATGAGCTCAATCCGTGGAGTAGGAACCTTGAGGTTCCGAACGACGTTACATCCTTGTATATTTGTGTTTGTCTTCATTTTTGTTATTGCTATTATATATATTCCGCTGTGCATAACAAGCTTTGTAGAAACGAACATGAACGGATTCCATCGAAGCAACGAATCGCTATTCACCCCCCCCCCCCTCTAGCGGACATCACGGTCCCTACAGTAGATACTCTGATTCTAGGATTAGGGAGTAGCTTGTGTGCGTAGAACATGCTAGTTGAATATATGTTTCGTCTTTGAATTTATATTCGCAGTTTGTGTTATTTGGGTTGATGACTATTGTGTTTTAGTTTTCTATCTATTGTGCATAGCCATACAAGGGGTGACAGCCCTTGTATCAAAGATCTAGGAGAACTAAGGAGGAACCTAGTGGTTGTCCTCTCTCCGGTAACCGTAGATAGAAGGGTATGATGGAGTAGGAAACGGGATACGTTTCGACTCTTCATAGGGCATTTGGCATCCTCGTACCATCTATCCTATCTTAACAATATAGGGTGGCTACAATAGGAGAAATTAACTCCAGAAGGGTTGAGGGACCTTAGTGACAGGGGGCTCCCAATGGTATAAACCCCCTGAGCTCTGATGATCCGAAAGGTTCGCTTGTTAGGAGCAGGTAGTTCCCGATAGACGTGAGAGCTCATCAGAAAAGTGTATGATATCCCTTCCACAAGACCATAATTAGATAACCAGTCAACATTTAACTGATAGTATGTTCCATGACGCACAAGTAAAACCGAAGTCCTAGAATTCCTTTTTGAACCTCGAACCAACCTTCACTTCCTCCGTGTAACACCGTATTGGAGTTAGGACCACCGTCAACCTTGCAACCTCAACCCTTAGAACTTAAATTTGAACAACAACGTCCACTGATTAATCGGTACTCGAATCTCAGTCTCTGTGAGATCGATAATTTATTTATTACTTGACGACATCCGTGCACTTGTGGGCGTTGAGCGCGAGCATGTGCTTCGAGTCCTCGACGGTTCCCATCACGAGATTTGAGGTCACATTTGCGTGCATCAATACCCTATAAGCTTTACTAGTGGTTGAATATCCTAGAAATATTTTGGTAATTATTTTAGAAGTAAATTTTCCTAAGTAATCTTTAGTGTTTAGTATGTGTACCCTACATCCAAATACCCTAAAGTACTTAATGTTAGGTAATTTTTCGTAATAATTTCATATGACATTTTTTGGTGTTGTTTAACTAATAAAATCCTATTTTGGACATAGCAGGCAGTACTGACTGCTTCTGCCCAAAACCTATTAGGTAGATTGTATTCGTTTAGCATGGTTCTAGCGGCTTCTTGTAGGGTTCTATTTTTGCATTCAACTAACCCGTTTTGTTGAGGGGTCCTAGGGCAAGAGAACTCATGGTGGTATCTGTTTTGATTACAAAAATCAGTGAACTTATGGCTTTCGAATTCACCACCATGATCACTTCTAATTCTCTTAATCCTTAGGTTCTTTTCATTTTCTATTAGTTTACATAAATTAGTGAGTTGGTCCAAGGTTTCACTCTTATGTTTTAAAAACTTTACCCATGTGAACCTAGAGAAGTCATCTATTATTACTAGGCAATACTGACTTCCGTTTAGTGACTTGGCTCCATGAGAGTCAAAAAGGTCTAAGTGTAGGAGCTCAAGCACACTTTTAGTTCTTTCTTGATTAGTTTGTTTATGTGAAGTCCTAGTTTGTTTCCCTTGTTGACAAGCATTACATATTCTATTTTCTAGATTACCTAGGTTGGGTAGACCTCTAACTAGACCATTTTGACTCATTTTATATATGAGTCTTGGATGGGAGTGGCTGAGTCGTCGATGCTACAACCATGATTCCTCTTGCTGTGTCATTAAACACTTGGTTGAGGAGTTAGGTAGATCTATTGTGTAGATGTTATTATTCCTAATTCCCTTAAGTATAGTTTTTGAACAATCATTATTTTAAATTAAGCACTCATTAGGTAAGAATATAACCTTATAACTATTATCACACAATTGACTAACACTTAAAAGATTAAATTCAAAATTTTCAACTAACAGTACTTGACGTATTATAAAGTTCAAGTTTAGCTCAATATCACCTGATCCGATGATTTTTTAGCTTCCTGTTGTTTCCGAAGGCTACCGATCCTTGGTTTTTGAATCTTAGCTTCGTAAACTTTAGTCGGTCTCCGATCATATGTCGGGAGCTTACACTATCCAACATTCATTGATCCTACATATATAGTAGTTGGATCGAGTATTGGAATTTTAAATTAGTTTAAAAATTTTAAACCTAGGATTCATCTCACACTTTCTACATGATCAGACATGTTAACCTTATATGTTTTTGTGAGATGACTTCAATTTTACTTAGTTGAACTTAGTGATTTGAAGACTAATCAACCTTGGATTAGATTCGGATTTAATCTTTAGTTAGTTAAGTGAACCTTTCAAAAGATGGCTTATAGGTCATGGTGAGGCACAGAGGCCTTCTTTGATCGGAACAACGACGACTTCCTTAGACAAAGCCAATCTTAAGAAATTGCTCACTTAATTCACTTAGGGTTATATCCTGGTCTAACTAGTTAGGATGTGGTGAGATAGCTTCAACTAGTTCCACTCAGCTGAGTGCACCAAGATAGATATGCCTTATTTAGCTCGGATACACAAGATCTTATTTCCCTAACGTACTATCATCTCACCGCGTCCATACTATGTTGTCAAGGTTGATTAATTATTGATCCTATCTAGCCGTTCTAAAAATTAAAAAATAAAATAAGCATGCAAAGTTACACTAATCAAGAGATTGAGCACACAAGTTTAGTATTAGCTCCTCCTATATCATTGAACCGATGCAGTCTATCCACATAGTGGATTTGATCCTTGGGATCCTGTAGCACCTATTTGTGAATTTAAAAAGGCCTTAGGGACCCATGCTTGAACTCTTCGATTATTACGATTAACAATTGACATGTAAGACTTATTTGTCGTTGTTGTTCTAAATCCAAGTCCAGCCTTGTTGTACATGGCTCTTTGCGATCCAAGAAGTAGGTCAAGACCCTTGGACCCCAACGTGAACCTTTCCAACGACTTCCTAAGCTCTTGAACTTGTCCTTTCAAGAGAGAATTCTCTTCCTCAAGTTTTTCAACTTGAGTTGAGTTTTCCTCTCGAACTTGACTAGTCGAAGAGTTTAGGGTAGCCTCATGCTTGAAAAGTTTAACATCCTTAAGCAAGGACTCGACCTTAGACTCGGACTTAGCTAACTTCTTATTTAAGTAATTAATTGCATTGTATAGAGTATTGATTAAGATCGGCTTACCTTGATCGAATCTTTTGAATCGGATGCAGATTCGTGGCTTGTCTTGAATTGAAGCTCGGTGTCAGATCCAAAGTTGGACTCGGTCTTGGACTCATAGTTGGCTTCAGGTTCAGATTAAAACTCGGACTCGGTTGGTCTCACCATGAATGCCAAATTGTTGAGTTCTTCTTCTTCCTCCGAGGACTCTTCCCAAGTCGCATTGAGTGCCTTCTTGATTTGTGGTTGCTTGTTCTTTAGCCTCGAACACTCGGATTTGATCTGACCACTCTTGTTGCATTCATAGCACTTGTAATTTTGATTCTGATCGGGTCTCTTCTCCTTAGTTTGCTTGATGGGTTGCCTTCTACTTTTGATCATCTTCTGAACTAGGTTGACTAGCTCGATCTCCATTTCATCGTCTACCTCCGATTCGTACTCTTCTTTAGGAGGTGGCTTGCTTTTTGCCTTTCTTCTTTGTCCTACAACCAAAGCTACACTTTTCTCGACCGGGGCCGAGTTAGACTATTCATGCAATTCAAATTCTGAAAACAATTCATCTAATCTAATTTTTGAAAGGTCTCTAGATACTTTGTAGACATCAACCATGGATGCCCACAAAGTGGTCCTACGAAAAGCGTTAAGCGCGTACCTTATAACATCCTGGTTTTTAACCATTTGTCCTATGGAATGGAGGTCGTTCATGATATCTTGGATCTGCGCGTGGAGTTGAGATGTCGTATCATTGTCCTGCATTTTTAGACTAAATAACTTATTTAAGAGTAGGTCTCATTTACATACCTTAGTGCCAGTCGTCCCTTCATGAAACTCGATGATGAGTTTGTTCCAGAGGCCCACACGGTTGAGCTCTTCCTTGGATAGGCCACACTACAAGATTTGAGTGGCTTTCGCACCGGCTTCCCCTTGTCGCTTCATCATGTTTGTCCACTTGTCACAATCCATGAACTCTCCGTCTTCATTTGTTGGTAAGGTAAATCCTGTCTGGATGATGATCTATATCTCGACTTGGGTCTTAAGATAGCATTCCATCCGACCCTTCCAATAACGGAAGTCATCTCCGTTAACGGAAGTGTTGTAAAGTCTTTTCTTTACTTGTATTTCATATTCATTATTGTAATTGCTTGTATTTGTATCTTATTGTTGTAAGATTACTTGTAAGGGGTTTCTCCACCCTTGACTTGTGTCAAGGAGTTTTATTGGTTAGTGGTGTTTGTGGCATCGCTAGGGTTCGTACGAACCCAATCCGTGGAGTAGGAACCGGTTCGGTTCCAAACCACATTATATGCTCTTGTTGTGATTTGTGTTGTGTCCATTTCGTTATTGCTTTTATTATTATATATATTCCGCTGCGCTAATGAAATTGTAGACACGAACGAGATTGAATTCCATCCACGATCGGGCAAAACGCTATTCACCCCCCCCCCCTCTAGTCGTTCCAATATTCCTAACAAGTGGTATCAGAGCCCGGGGCTCTTCCACGGACTAACCGCCCGGAGCTAAAACAAAAGGCTAGAGGGTGAAGATGGAATTCCAAGACAAGCTTGGATGGGATATCAATACTCCACCTCCATATGATCCAGAAGATTTTTCGGCGTGGAGAGCAAGAATGGAAACATTCTTGATGATGAACATAGAGGATTGGTTCATCCTCATTGAAAGCCTTGAACCCCCTAGGGATAAGAAGGGAAATGTCCTAAAATTGAAAAAGTGGATCCAAGAGCAACGCCAAAAGCTCAAGACCGAAGTTAAGGTAACGAAACTTTTGGAAGATTTAATTCCTAATGATATTTTGTGCAAGCTAGGGGATTATATGTATGCCAAGGAGCTATGGAGGAAATTGGCAAGATTCCATGAAGAGAGTTCATCCTCAAGTGAAAGTGAGGAATCGGAAGTTGAGATGGAGTCAACTTCCGGGTCGGAAGAGGTGGAGGAAGTGGAAGAAGCATCCACCTCAGGGATTGAGGGAGAGGAGAGAACCTTCATACCGGAACATCGAGAAGAAGAAGCTTCGACATTCGGTCAAGATGAAGAAGCCCAAAGTCCAATTCCGGCACCTACCACCACCCTAGGTAACTCAAACACTTTATCTTCAAATAAAAATCATATTATGTGTTTTGAGTGTAGGGAATTTGGGCACTATAAGAGCAAGTGTCCAAAGAAGGTTAGGAAAGCTCCACTGGCACCAAAGGCCAAGGATGCCGGTCCCTCAAGTCAAAAGAGAAAGGAGCATATTATATGCTTCAAGTGCAACTCAAAGGGACATTATCGGAGTCAATGTCCAAGGGGAAAGAAGAAAGGGCAAGAAGGAGCAACACAAGTAGGGGGAGCCTCCAAGGCAAACCCTAAGGTAAAATTTATTAATGCACCTTCAATTTCTAGGGATAAGAAGCATGCTAGGAATAATTTTAATAGTCTTGCTATTGTGCATGAAAAGCATGCTAGAAATAATAGATATATTTGCCTAGGAGCTAAGAGTGTTCACTTAGGAAATAAGAAGAAATTTGGGACTAATGTCCCTAAAAATATATTACCTAAGGAAAGCATTAAGAAAATAGGAGAACATCTAGGCTTTAATGCTAAGAAATCTAGACATATGCCTAGAAATAAAAATATCTCAAGAGAAAATGAAAAATCAAAAATTGAGATATTAGAAAAGGAAAATCAAGCCTTGAGATCAAGGCTTGAAAAACTTGAAAAGACCCTTAAGGTTATGCAAAATCAAATGCAAGGGTCAATTAGTCAAACTTCTAGGTCCAAAAGTCAAAGTCAACACCTAGGACCTAAGAGTCAAAAGTCAACCAAGGGCAAGCAAGGTTTGGGTCACAAACCTAAGCCTAAGGTGGCTTACCATAGTGTTCCATTTGATTATGGAACACAAACTAGGTCTAGGAAGACTAAGGTCAATAAGGAAGTCATCCCTAGAGTCAACCTAGGTAAGACCCAAATGACCAAGGCTAATAAGCCTAGGAGGGTCATTAGGAAGGTATCTAGGGAGGTTATCCCTAAGGAATACCTAATTAACCCTAGGAGCTCAAATCGGTTTTGGGTTCCTAAGAGCGTGATTGATTCACGCTAGATGGGTTAGGGTGTGCCAACCTTAAATGGATGGGTAGTTAACTCAACCATGGCAAAGGTGGCACTTTAGGTTATTTTCAAGGTTATGGATACCTTGGAAATAGATTTGAATTATCATCCTAAAAGATTTTAGGGTGTGCCAATATTATTTGAGAAGCTTGATAAAATGGTCAAATTGGCACAATTTAGGTTTAGAGGTCGTAGTGTGCCATTTTGGGTTTTTGGCACACTTGGGAGAAAAATAGAAATATGGAAAAATATAATTAATTATATGAAATGGCAATTAATATTAAAATTTAGGTATTACTATACCTATATATTTTATATGTCATGCCTTGTTTGCCATATAACATGTCATGACATCATGCTTATTTTTAATCATTCTATATGTCATGTACATGTTTAGGATTAAGGATTAAATGTCATGTGTTTTTAGTTTTCATATTATGCCATGACATCATGATTATGAGCATGTGTTTATCTATATCATCTCTAATGCCATAATCACTCATGCATTTAAGATAATTTGATTGAAATTGATTTAAGGACAATGGCATGACTTGGAGTCCCATTTATAAGGGAATCAAGTAGGGTTGCCTTAGAAAAATGCATGAAACCCTAGATTAAATGAACCAAAACCCACATCTCACATCCAATTGACATGTATGTGTATTTATACACCCTAGATACATGTGAGATGCTAGGATATGAGTTAAGTTCAAGGTGCATAGTTTTTGCATCTAGATGAACTAAAACTCATCTAATTCTATTTGTGGATCATTGGGAAAGCTTGTGTACAAGTCATGTGCATAGAGCCCAAGGAATATGATCCAAAATAAGGTTTTTGAAAACATTTTAAAATCATTTTGAAAAACCTTGGTGAAGTCTATCGTTTGATAGCAATCACCATTGATGAAGTTGATACAAAATAGGGTCAAAACATTGAAAATTTCAATGGTTTTGAGTTTTGTATCAAATTCACTATTTTATGGGTAAAATAATTTTAAAATATTTTTCACCCATTGTATTGGTCATAGGTATTATACGTACCAAATTTCGTGATTTTTCGATATACGTATAATTATTTATGATTTTCTGAAATTCGATTCTGATAACTGAAATTTGGAAATTTGATTATCGATCAGCCTACTAGTGGCGATCGGTGATGAAGTGTGATCGGTAGTAGTAGTCGATCTTGCCAAGGCTGATTTCGGGAAAACTAGGTTTGGTTAGCCCGTGTTCAGCCATGGTAAAGGTCCCTAACCACTCCTAACCCTAGGATATGCTTTGGGAAGCATTATAAAGGGTGAAAATTCATTGGATATGGATTAGGAGAGTTGTTTAGGGTTTGTATCAATGTTAAGGTGTTGGAAAGTTCTATATTGAATTTCTAACCTTAATTTTGATGGTTTAGAGTTCCTATTGGCTTAGGGACTGCCCAAGGACATTGTTGGTGCAATAGTCAAGGGGGAGCAAGCCTTTAGGGGGAGATATCCATCTTGGGATGATGGATGTGTTTTTCTCCTTGAAGGGGAGAATGTTATCAATTTGGGAAATTGATGGATTTTTAGAAACCCAATTTGGAAATTGGGAGAGTAAATGGGATTGTCTCTCTTGAGTGATATTGGACTTATCACTAGGAAGATGGTAGGCATCCTAAGTATTTTTGGACTAAGGGGGAGATTGTAAGATCTCATTGGGACATGAGACATTGACCCTCTTGGGGAGAAGACCTTTTGATGTTAGTCAAAAAGGGGGAGAATGTTTGGGGGAGAACATTTGGAGAGTATTTACCAATTTGGGATAATTGGTAAGGGATTTGAGTTAGTGGTCTAACTCAATAATTTATTTGGTTTTTGTCAAACATCAAAAAGGGGGAGATTGTTGGTGCAATCGACCCAGGTCACGATTGACCAGGACTCGAGTTTGGCTCGAGTGATGTTTTGATGTGTTTTGATGTTTCGACAAAAACATATGACAATATAATTGTCATGGTAAGTCCAAGTCTTGAGTTCTTGGCATGGAAAGTCCAAGTGGGACACTTGGCATTGGGAAAAGTCCAAGCATGGGTCTTGGCAATGTAAAGTCCAACATGGGTTGGCAAGGAAAGTCCAAGCATGGTCTTGGCATGGAAAGTCCAACATGGGTTGGCAAGGAAAGTTCAAGCATGGTCTTGGCATGAAAAGTCCAACATGGGTTGGCAAGGGAAAGTTCAAGCATGGTCTTGGCAATGTAAAAGTCCAACATGGGTTGGCAAGGAAAGTCCAAGCATGGTCTTGGCATGGAAAGTCCAACATGGGTTGGCATTTGAAGTCCAAGGGGATTGATATTGGCGGCGTAAAGTCCAAGCGGTAGTCTTGGCAGCATAAGTCCAATGCTTGGCGGCGTAAAGTCTAAGCGGAGTCTTGACGGCGTAAGTCCAATGTGCCTTGGCGGTGTAGACACCGTTAGCATGACATAGCCGAAGGAAGTACCTGAAGGCTAGCGCGATGGATGAACAAGTCATGGATGACTTGGAGGGATCCGAGAGGCGTGAGGCTGATGGAGGTGGCTAGAAGGCTTAGGTCTAGGCTAAGGGTGGTCTAGCAAGTATGGGGGAACCATACTTGGGTTAAAACCTCATGTTTGAGGTGTGCCCGGTCGGCCCGGTGCCATGTGGCGATCGGCCGACGAATCAACTAGGGTTTATTTGCGGGTTATAGCCTAGCGATCGCCATAGGTTGGCGATCGGTGATGGCTCAGCGATCGGGATCGTGTGATCAGTCGACTGGTGCTCGGTATTTCGGGCACAGAATGGAGTCAAGACTCGACTGGTCGAGTGAAGGCTCCATCAGTCGACTGATGGTCATGATCAGTCGACTGATGAAGGTTCCGTTGGACTTATCCAGCGTGGATCTAGCCGTTGTCTCACGACAACAGTGGCATCGATCGTGATGGTCTCGATCGGATCGGTGATAGACCTTCACGGCCTTTGAAGCTTTATAAGGAGCTCGTGATGGAGGATTTTAGTATCGGTTCTTGAGGGCTATTGGGGCAATTTGTTGGTGCAAATCAGGTCTCCAAGTGCAAGCAAGCAACCAAGCATTCAAGCAATCAAAACAAGTGTTGTAAAGTCTTTTCTTTACTTGTATTTCGTATTCATTATTGTAATTGCTTGTATTTGTATCTTATTGTTGTAAGATTACTTGTAAGGGGTTTCTCCACCCTTGACTTGTGTCAAGAAGGAGTTTTATTGGTTAGTGGTGTTTGTGGCATCGCTAGGGTTCGTACGAACCCAATCCGTGGAGTAGGAACCGGTTCGGTTCCGAACCACGTTATATGCTCTTGTTGTGATTTGTGTTGTGTCCATTTCGTTATTGCTTTTATTATTATATATATTCCGATGCGCTAACAAAATTGTAGACACGAACGAGATTGAATTCCATCCACGATCGGGCGAAACGCTATTCACCCCCCCTCTAGCCGTTCCAATATTCCTAACAGTTATCAGTCGATCAGTCGACTGGTTCAGACTACCAGTCGACTGGCACTCTGATTTCGGATTTTTCTGATTTTCAAGGTGAATTTCAGAAATGTATTAAAAATTCTACAAAATTCGAAAAATCATGAAATTTGAGGAACACATTTCTTTTAAGGTCCTTTATCAATGAAAAATAGTTTTCCATGAAAAATCATTATATTTTCAAGTATTTGCCAAAAATCCAAAAGTTTCAAAATCAACTAGGTTTTTGATCAAGTTTGTATCACTTTTAACACCTAGTTTTGCTTTAAATTGTTTCAAAACATGAACACACAGATTTTAAAGTAAGAAATTGTTTTGAAAACATATGAAATATCCAACCATGATCTTTGGGCAATATGTCTATGAATTAAACATAAGTCTTTCCCATGATTGATCTCTATTATTGCTATTTTGATACTCAAAATGACAATCTAAATGTCATAGGCATTAGTGGACCATTAGTATCATCCTATCATCTCACCCATGCAAAGTTTTCAATCAAGGTAGCCTATGATGAGTGTGAGATGTATCCTAAAGGTATTTATATACACTTAACCATTAATTTCATGCAATTCTATACAAGGTTAAGTATCATCCTAACATCCCACATGATCATAAAGATATATATGTATTGATTCCACATTATCATCATGAAACAAATGTATTCATCAAATTATAATCATGCATTAGGTATGAATTATGATAATAAGTAAGTTATCACCCAAGGCATGATTTAAACCCTAATGCCCATGATTATATGTCAAATATCAAGATCATAAATCATGATTGCAAACATATATAGCAATTACATTAACTATCATGATTTAAGCATTATTATCAATTTATGGGCACATTATCATCACCCAACACTATGCTAAAAATGTATAGGTCATGAGTATCACATAACACTAAGTGTTGAACATGATTTAAACTATTTAAGGGTGCATTATCATCACCCAACACTATTTCAAAAATTTAGTCCCGCCATCCTAAGTCAACCAAAAATATGATATAGATAAAATCCTTATGGTTGACTATCCAAGGGTTTTCCTAACCCTTAAGGATGGATTTAGGAACCCAAAACAAATTCTTTCCTATAGGGTTCACTAAAAATTCCTTAGGGATCCATTTTCTAGCTATTATTTTCTTTTTATCTTGACCCCTAGCAATTAAACATTTATAGGCCTTTTTATTTTTATTCTCCTTATATCCTAGGCCTTTCTTATTGAAGCTTGCCCTTTGGCTCCCTATGATCATGTTAAGGGTGTTGGAGCCAATAGTGAATTTTTCTAGGGCCTTGGTCAAGTGGTCTACCTTTTCCCTTAGGACCCTATTTTCTTCAATGCATGCATCATTAACATCAAAAGGCATATAGTTATCATGTGAGCATGCATCATTTAGGCTAGAAGAAATATTATCATTAATAGTTAAGCATGTTTTTTCTAATTTTTCTTCTAAGTTCTTAATTTGATCTAGCATGCATTTGTTCTTTTTCTTTGTCCTAAACAAGTCCTTAGTGAGGCTAGATATCATGGAAACTATTTTCTTGGGTGAGAGATTCGTTACCATAGTTTCCATGTCTTCTTTTTCTTCGGATGAGGATGGTGAAGAAGCTCCCCCTTCACTAGAGCTCTCCTCACTTGTGCTTGATATTTCTTGTTCGGAGGAGGAGGTGTCTAGGTCATCAAATGTCATTAGTACCAAATTTGTGACAAAAGTATTTTCTTCCTCCGATGATGATGATGTGGAGGAAGGGTCATCTCAAGTTCTTGTTTTTAGTGTCTTGGTCTTCCCCTTTTCTTTGGCCTTCTTCTCTTCTTCTTTCTTCTTGCTCCCCTTCTTCTTTTCTTCTTTCTTTCTCCTCTCTTCTTTGATCTTGTTCAAGAGGGGACAATTATCCCTTATGTGTCCCTCTCCTTGGCAATTGTAGCAAATAACCTTCCCCCTTGGTCTGTAGGAGATTTAAGGCCGCTAGAGGGGGGTGAATAGCGTCGTGTTCGTACGATGATAGAATTCATTGCATTTGTCTCTACAATTTCGTTAGCGCAGCGGAAATAGAAAAATAATAATGATAACGAAATATACAACACACAAACACAAATATTTAACGTGGTTCGGAACCGAACGGTTCCTACTTCATGGATTGGGTTCATACGAACCCTAGCGATGCCAAACACACACCACTATGATAAACACTCCTTCTCAACACAAGTCGGAGGCGGAGAAACCCCTTACAAGCGATCTTACAATAGTAAGAAAGAAAAATAAGCAATTACCACAATTAATGTGAAAGACAAGTAAAGAAAAACTTTACAACACTTGCTTTTGATTGCTTGAATGCTTGGTTGTTTGATTAGCACTTGGAGACCTGATTTGCAGCAACAAATCGCCCCTAAAGCTCTCAAAAACCGGATCTATTTTTCTCCATCATGAGCTCCTTTTATAGCTTCAACCTGTGTTAGAAAATGTCGATCAGTCGACTGCTCGGGACCATCAGTCGACTAATCACACTGTTGCTGTGAGACAACGGTGTAATCCACGCTGGAAAAATCCAACGGCTAGGACATTAGTCGACTGATCATACACATCAGTCGACTGATCAAGCATCACTCGACTGCTCATTCCAGCGGTCGAGTGAGACTCCATTCTGTGCCCCAAAATCCGAGCATCAGTCGACTGATCACAAGATCAGTCGACGGCTCGTCCAATCAGTCGACTGTCCATCTATGGCTATCGACTGCTAGGGCAATTCCCGCAGTCAAACCCTAGTTGACTATGCCAGTCGACTGTCACATGGCACCAGTCGACTGGCACACCTCAAGCATGAGGTTTTAGCCCAAGTATAGTGCCCCTATACTTGCTAGACCACCCTTAGCCTAGACCTAAGCCTTCTAGCCACCTCCATCAGCCTTACGCCTCTCGGATCCCTCCAAGTCATCCATGACTTGTTCATCCATCGCGCTAGCCTTCAGGTGCTTCCATCGGCTATGTCATGCTAACGGTGTCTACACCGCCAAGGCACATTGGACTTACGCCACCAAGACTCCGCTTGGACTTTACGTCGCCAAACATTGGACTTATGCTGCCAAGACTCCCGCTTGGACTTTACGCCGCCAATATCAAACCCCTTGGACTTCTCAAATGCCAAGACTCAAGCTTGGACTTTCCCTTGCCAACCCATGTTGGACTTTCCATGCCAAGACCCATGCTTGGACTTTCCATAATCACATGGTCAACCCTAGTCAACCATCAAAGTCTCCCTCTAGTCAAACTCGAGTCCAGTTAAACATAACCCGGGTTGATTGTATAAACAATCTCCCCAAAACATCAACAGACATTAATGTCAAACATCAATGTCAATTTACTTTGTCAAACATCAAAACATCTCTCGAGTCAAACTCGAGTCTAGTCAATCGTGACCTGGACCGATTGCACCAACAATCTCCCCCTTTTTGATGTTTGACAAAACAATCCTTGAGTTAGGCCCCTAACTCAAATTCCCTTACCAATTTTCCAAATTGGTAATTTAATGTTCTCCCCCTTTTTGACATACATCAAAAAGGTTATCTCTCCAAGGAGGTCAATGTCTCATGTCCCAATGAGATCTTACAATCTCCCCCTTGGTCCAAAAACTTTCTCTTACACTTGTTAGCCCAATTAAAATTTCCTTAAATCGAGAGTGTAGTGAGGTTACCTTTTCTCCCTTTTCAAGTTTGATATTCGTTAGTTGGGAGCGGACGAGGTCTCTCCTTGCAAGTTTGGCCGCCGAGGTACCTTCATGAAGCTCTACTAGCTTCTCCCACATCTCCTTGGCACTTGCACACTCCCCTATTCGATTCACTTCTTGTTAGGGGAGTACGTTGTAAAGGTGATGTTTGGCTTTTGAGTTCGCCAAGTACTCTTCCCTTTGCCTCTTACTCCACCTTGATTTCTCCAATGGCTCCCCTTATTCCTTCCTAGGTATTTCGAAGCCATTTTCCATTATTAATAGAATTTCGAAATCGGTTTCAAAAAATACCTCCATTCGCTTCTTCCACCAAGCGAATTCCCCCTCGAACTTTGGCGGATGAATATTAGAGTCGGTCATCTCTTGATGAAGTGCTTGTTGCGGCGGTTAGTCCTCGACAAGCGACTTGGCTCTGATACCACTTGTAGGGTCAATGTTGGCTGGCTAGAGGGGGGTGAATAGCCTTTGTCGTAGATGTTCAAAGTCGTTCGTTTGTTGCTCATCTACAAAACTATTACCGCAAGCGGAATATACAAATACACACAATTAAAGACAAGACAAAGTAGAGAATAGAAACACAAATGCTAACACCACAATGTAACGTGGTTCACAACTGCATTGCTAATCCACGGTCCGATTCGTCCACGGTGAATCACTCCGTAAGCTTTCACTATTCTCTCCTTTGCGTCAAGCTAGGTGGAGGTAACCTCTTTACACAAGAATCACTCCTCTTACAATTATGATGTAAATAAACTCAAGTAAGAGGATGGAAAATGTGTTGGGCACTTTGGAGGAGTTTAGAGCATAAGCATTAGACCCCCAAAGCCTCACACCTCTTCTTTTTATAGAAGAAGAGGGTTTCTTCCCGTTGACACAGGATCAGTCGACTGATGCCCCTATCAGTCGACTGCACCTATAGTCGTTGCCTAATAATGGCTACTTTCCACGTTGGCTTTCACCCAACGGCTCCATCATCAGTCGACTGATTCTTTCATCAGTCGACTGATATCGACTTCCAGTCGAGTGCTCGTGAGCTCGACTCGCTTCTGTGCCCGAAACCCTTGCGACCAATCGACTAATGCCTTCATCAGTCGACTGGTGGTCTCGCAGTCGACTGCCATTCCATGGAAGTCGACTGTTGGCACTTGAACCGAACTCAAACACTAGTCGAGTCACAGTCGACTTAGAGTAGTCACCTACCATAACATGATAGTCGACTGATGTCGGAAAATCTCATCCGACACTTAGCCAATTGGCCAAGTTTCACCTAAGAGCACTACCCCTTCCCGGGTTACATTCGCTCACTCTTATCCCTTGGAGTCCCTCGCCTTTGAAGTTATCTTCATCCGTCCACGTCCCTCGGATGTGCCAAGCGCACGACTCTGCAACGCCATCATTTGCGTCTCGCCCTAAAGTCTACTTCCTCCGGCTTCACTCCAAGCTCTTCGTCCGGCGGTCCCTCGGATGCTCCAAGCGCACGGCTTCCGCAAAACTATCCTTCACCGACTCAAGGACCGAGTCATGAGAAGTGAAACTCGTCAATGCTCCATGTGTGAATTACTAAGTCCTGCAAGACTCCAACGCACATATCAAATCCAAACATCCTAACTTAAACCCTTTGCCACACACATCAAAACCATATCACGGGTTGATTGCACTAACACTAACAACATGTTAACTTTCTCAGGAAGGAAGCGAAGGAGACCTTCTACTGTTGCGGTCAAAGAGAACCCCATCTTCCTCGACAACTCCATCCCAAAGAGGAAGAAGAAATCCGTTCCGCATCACTACCATTGTAACAACTAATTATTTCATTACAATTGTCCCCACGGAAAGGCCTTGTGATAGCAGCAGAGTTGCATCAATGAGCAGAGAGGTTGCAAGCCTTTCGGGTGCCTTTTCTCCTGCCACTTTAGTCCTGAATTTGGCAATATGCTCCTTGTGATTTACCTCCTTCGTATTGGATGTGGAACCGACTGACGAGGGGCAATGAAGACGAGCGAATCGACTTTTGCATCAATTATTTCATTACAATTGCTAAACTTCTAGACTATCAATTACATCAACAAATTAATTGTTTCATTATAACAGTAAAATACTTCTTGAGTCAAGTCAAAATAATATCGATCACCTGAACACAAAGTAATATCAATCAACTAAGTTACATATAAAAATAGAGATGGACATAAACTAGGTAATTGACTCAAAAGTCTAGTTAACTGAAAATGTATTAACTATTTATTCTAACTAACTAAGTTAATTCTAAGATTTAATCCATATCTAATTAGTCAACATAAAATCTCATTTGTACATATGCTCTCACAACTTGTACAAATGAGATCTGCCTAGAATATCTTCCTCTGGTCCATCATATCATCTTCCTTCCTCGTTTATTAATTAAATATCCAATCAATCTTGATTTATATAAGCTTTTACTTGCTAAATGTCATATCATTTTGAACCTATCGAGACTTCTAATATTCCATCTAAAGCACTTAATAGCATTTGTACACCTTATCAATAAACATTATGTTGATGCAGTGAACATCACTCCTTGATTTTGATGTATGAACCATAGTTAAAGTTAGGATTTACTTGTGTTATAATATCAGTGTTAAGTGTGCAAGCTTAACAAGAAGTCCTAGTAGGTAGTGTTGACCAGATACTAGGAAAATATCTTGACAGATCAAGAGGATCGGACACCATGCATGAAGTCCAGATGGGTCGAGTAGACTAGACATTTGGCATGAAGATCGATTGGGTCAGGAGACCGAACAATTGGCAAAAAGTCTAGCTGGGTCAGGTAGACCGGACAGCTGGTGGAAGCCCTAGTGGGTCAGATCGGATGTCAAGAGTGGTAAGTTCGGCAAGCAGTCGGTAGGTAAGCCTCAAGTGGAGAGGTGAGGCCGAGTCCTCTATAGGGGGACAAAGCTAGGCGTTGATCCGACAAAAAGTCCGCGTGGGACTTACAAGTCGAGATCGAGTAGTATTACTAGCTACTGCTATCATATTCGATTTTATCTATTTGTGCTAATCTCGTTTTGTAGGGATCAGTCAGCTAAATGGACTCCAATCGATTGAGGTTCAGTCGACTTAGTTTGATTTAGTCGACTGGATACACACTTGGCAGGATTAACTGGTGATCAATCGAAGATCTGGCACTGCAGTTGGAAAGAGTTTCAGTCGACTGGGGAGTTTCAGTCAACTAAAGTGGCAAACTTTCTGATGCGGAGTCGGGTAACCTGGAGTAAACTGGAAAGTATTCAATTAACTGGAAGACCAAAAGTTCCATATCGACGGGCTGATGTGGAGTCGACTGGAGGGCATTCCAGTCGACTGAAAAAGGTTTATAAAATAATTGCTTGACTAACACCGACCAGAAATCAACTACTATGTCGAAGTGTTGCCTTTATTCATTCTCGTCCACAAGAGCTTTCGTTCCACATAAACACACTTTTCTGACACTCCGTGCCTACTTCAAAGATCCTACTAGTGTCGGTATAATTAGCTCTTAATTCCTGTACTTATTTTCGCTTGTGTACTTACGTCAAGAGAGGGTAGTGTGTTGCCCCCAGGGGCACGACATGGTGGTTACAAAGTTACGTATTGCTACTGGGTCTCCTCGCTTGACATGGGGTCCATACAGCGGCTCTTCAATTGTGATGGTGATGCGATCTTGCTCCGTCATAAGTCTCTTGCCTGATACCCTCTTGCGATGGACCACCTGTCATCTTGATTTACCCTCGTCGGCCGGTGGGAAAACTCCATGGGGCCGGGCCGTTCGGCCCTGAGGACTAGTGGGCGTAAGCCCGATACCTCAGGTGAATCAAAAAAAAAAAAAAAAAAAAAGGGTAGTGTGTTACCCATCTATTACTTTTGTAAAAAGCAAAACCCTCCAAAGTCGAAAGTTCTCGAGTTGGAGGATATATAGTGATTGTCCATCGAGATAGCTCTCGGAAGAGCTACGGGCCTTGGAGTAGCAACTCAGTTAGGGTTGTGAACCAAATAAAAGAAATTATATCCATTTTATTTTATTTTATTACTGCTGCATACTCTTAATTAATTTCAAAATATAAAAATAAGTTTTTAAATTTTAAAGAAAATTGTAACCTCCGAGATTTACCTCCCTCTCTTAGAGTATCGCGATCCTACAATTAGTATCAGAGCGGGGGCGCTCCGAATTTGGTGCAACCACCATCAAGAGGATTAGAATAATTTTCTTTATTTTTCCAATATTAGAATAATTTTCTTTATTTTTCTAGCACTAGAATAATTTTTAAATATTTTTCCAGCACTAGAATAATTTTTAAATTAATTTTTTGTATGTTAGATTAATTAAATCAATATTTTATATTTTAGAATAATTAAATTAATTTTCTGTATTTTAGAATAATTAAATTATTTTTTTTCATTTTAGAATAATTAAATCAATTTTTTGCATTTTAGAATAATTAAAATAATTTTCTACATTTTAGAATAATTAAATTAATTTTCTGTATTTTAGAATAATTAAATTAATTTTTTATATTTTAGAATAATTAAATTAATGGTCTGCATCTTAAAATCATTAAATTAATTGTCTATATTTTAGAATAATTAAATTAAGTTTTTGTATTTCAGAATAATCAAATTAATTTTCTGCATTTAGATTAAATTTAATTAATTTTTTTATTAGATTAATTTTTAATTAATTTCTGCACTTAGCTTAATTTTTATTCTAGAATAATTTTTGCATTTAACTTAGAATAAATTTTCCATTAATTTGTGGACTTAGTATAAATTTAATTCTTGCATAATATTATTTAATTTAAATAACTCTAGGAATAATTCTCAACTTTAATTAAAAATCTATTATTAAAATATTTATTTAGGAATGTCACACTTAGAAGAGTATAGCACCATTCGCTCTCCTCTCTTCGATGGCGAGGACTTTTCCTATTGGAAAAGGTGAATGGAGTGTTACTTGAAAACCGACCTAGAGATTTGGTTTTCGATTAGGAAAGGGTTCGTAGCTCCAGTAGACGACTCGGGTGAGTTGTTAGAATCGAAAAAATAGACTATGGACGTTAAAAAATGGGCTCAAGTTGATTAAAAGGCGTTTAACACCTTGCAATGCAGACTTACCAAAGAAGAGCTCAATAGGGTGGGTCCATTTGAAAACTCTAAGGAATTATGGGACAAATTAATTGAATTTGTATGAAGGTACAAATGACACTATGATAGCTAAACGGGACATGTTACTAAATAAATTATTTAATTATAAAATGAACGAAAATGAAAATGCTAATCAACTTCATACGAGAATAAAAGACATTTTAAATAGATTACATTTAATAGAACACCAAATAGAAAATAGGGACATAATTAGGTGTACACTTAAGGCATTCCCAAGGAACGCCTTATGGACATCCATTGTCGATGCCTATAAGGTTTCCAGGAATCATTCTACAATTAGACTAGACGAATTATTTTGCAAACTTAAACTACATGAACAAGCTAACTCGGGTCAAACCGAGAATGGTATTGTTTTAGTGACAGGTTCGACCAAAAAGGAAAGAAAAGCAAGAAGTGAGTCCGAAGACGAGTCGGAGTCAGACCCAAACGGAGAAAAAGAAATCGTAAACATGGTCCGGAAGATGTTCAACCGGAGAAAGAGGTTTACGAAGAAGGATGTTAAGAGAGTCATCGACAACAAACCGAGACCCCGATCGGAAGTGACCTGCTACGAGTGCAATGGAAAAGGACACTACAAATCTGAGTGCTTGAATCTAAAAAAGGAAAAAAAACAAATAAGGAAAAGAAGAAGAAAGCACTTAAGGCACTTGGGACGAATCATCCTCAGATGAGTCGAACGCAAAAGAGACGAAGAGAAGCTTTGTGGCGTTCATAGCCGATTCAAGCTCCGGAGTCGAGTCAAGTTCCGAGTACGAATCCGATTCCTTGTCCGAGAGAAGCCACGGATTCGCATCCGTTTCCGAAGGACTAAACATGGTAACTTCTCCCTTAGAAGATAAGTTGTACAATATAATTGGATGCCTAGGTAGGAAGTTAGCTAAGTCTGAGAATCGAGTCGACTCGCTTCTTAAAGAAGTTCAACTACTAAAGGAGCAAGTCAACTCGAAGACTTCGACTTGCCAAACTAAGGATAGAGACTCAACTCAAGTTGCAAAGCTTGAGGAAGAGAATTTGGTCCTAAAATGGCAAGTAGAAGATCTAATCGGATCGTTGGAAAGGTTCACTTCGAGTTTCAAGTATCTCAACATGATGTTTGGATCTCAGTGAGCTATTTACAAGTCCGGACTCGGACACAAAGATAGATCCTTCTATAAATCATACATGTCATTACTTAGTCGAAATGCTAAGAATCGAGTTCAAGCATGGGTTCCTAAGTCTAGCTTAGTCAACCAAGTTGGACCAAATCAATTTTGGGTTACCAAGAGTCAAGTTCACTTAGTGAACAAAACTCAACCTAGCTATGACTTAGGGGGAGCTAAAACTTTTCTTGTTTCCTTGTTTAGTTAAACTCTTGTATATTTTAGTTTACTTTACTTGCTTAATTTAGAATGGACTAGATAAGAAATAAAATAGTTTAAAATTGAACAACCTAGTACTGAAGTGAACTGATAGTAAGTTAGGGAAGCTCTTCAAAGTGCATGTCTAGGAAGTGGTCGTTACTCCAATATCCAAGAAGGTCATATGTCTCGCCACGACCTGGTGCACTAAGTCGAGTGAGACTGACCGAAGCTAACTCACTAAGTCTTTAACTAGACCAAGTCTTAGTCCAAAGTGAATCAAATATTTGATTCCTTCATTGACTTTTTCTAGGAAGTGGTCGTTACTTCGATATCCAAGAAGGGTGTGTGCCTCGCCACGACTTGGAAGTCAATGCTGGAAAAACTTACTTGACTAGCTCAAGCTAAGCTTGAATCTAACACAAATTTAAAAACTTTGAAATTGTTCATTAAAATTAATTAAGACAAAAAGAAATCTGCATCTCACAAACACCTAAGATTACCTATTTGTGTATTGAGCCACAAAGATGGGCATAAGATGTTAAGACTGCACCCTTGGTTCCAGATGTAGATCCAGTGCATCGACATGAACTAACACGGAATTTACAAGAGCAAATTAATCATTTCAGTGACTAACTCTAATTCAAAGTTTGATGATAAGTTCTATATCACTTGAGCTAGTAAAGAGTTGGACATTTGCTTTAAGGATGATTTTTAGATGTGTATTTTTAAATATAAAAATAATATCTAGGAATTCATGCTTAGACATTTTCTATCAAATTTGCATCATCTTAAAATTTTTGAAAATTTTAAGATTCATTTGAATTTTTTATCTATTTTTAAGGGGGAGTTAGAAAATTTTAAAATTTTGAAAAATATTAAAAAAATTTAAATATTAAGGGGGAGTTAGAAAATTTTGAAAAGCTTTGGAGCTTGAAAATATGTTTTTAGAGGGAGTCATAATTTTAAAATCTTGGAATTTAGAAATATGTTTAGGGGGAGTTAGAATTTTAAAATTTTGGGAAAATATTTTTATTTGAATTTTTAGAAAATTTAATCTTTTGAAAAAATTTAAAGGGAGATGAAGAAAACCTTAATGAATATAGGGGAGATTGATTTCAAAACTTAAGCATTTAGAGCTTAATATTTAATTCTCATGTTTGAAACACTTTAACTCTCAGCTTTAAAGTTGTGGCATTTTAAATTTAATTTTGATTTTGATGTATGTCAAAGGGGGAGAGAGGAGATATAAAGTTAGAGAAAAGAGATTTATTGAAAGGGAGATGTAAAAATTTATATATATGCATCTTATAGATTTTTAACTTAATACATTCCTTATATATGTTAAATTTTAAATATTGTTGTTTGATTCTCCTAACTTTAACTGATGTATTGTCATACGTCAAAAAGGGAGAGATTATTGATGCAGTGAGCATCACTCCTTGGTTTTGATGTATGAATCATAGTTAAAGTTTGGACTTACTTATGTTCTAATATCAGTGTTAAGTGTGCAGGCTTAACAGGAAGTCCTAATAGGTCGTATTGACCGGATACTAGGCAAAATATCTTGACAGATCAGGAGGATCGGACACCAGACATGAAGTCCAGATTTGTCGAGTGGATCGGACATTTGGCATGAAGACTGGTTAGGTCAGGAGACTTGACAA
The DNA here is from genome assembly GCA_025175895.1 of Wurfbainia villosa. NCBI lineage: Eukaryota > Viridiplantae > Streptophyta > Magnoliopsida > Zingiberales > Zingiberaceae > Wurfbainia > Wurfbainia villosa. The sequence continues at coordinate 36,189,449 of CM045995.1, forward strand.
TCTACAAAAAGTACAGCGGGGTCAGGTAGACCAGACAGCTGGTGAAAGCCCTGGTGGGTTAGATCGGATGTCAAGAGTGGTAAGTCTGACAGGCAACCGGCAGATAAGCCTCGAGTGGAGGGGTGAAGCCGAGTCCTCTGTAGGGGGACAAAGTTAGGCATCGATCCGACGGAAAGTCGGCGTGGGACTTAGAAGTCGAGATCGAGTAGTATTACTACTGCTATCCTATTTGATTTTATATATTTGTGCTAATCTCGTTTTGCAGGGATCAGTCAACTGAATGGACTCCAGTCGATTGAGGTTCAGTCGACTTGGTTAGATTTAGTCGACTGGATACACACTTGGCAGGATTAGCTGGTGATCAATCGAAGATTTGACACCGTAGTTGGAAAGAGTTTCAGTCGACTGAAGTGACAAACTTCCCAATATAGAGCCGAGTGACCTGGAGTCAACTGGAGAGTATTCAATCTGTTGGGTCGGATCGAATGGCCGGCTAGAGGGGGGTGAATAGCCCTCGTTCGTTGGATGTCGTATTTTGCTCGTCTATGAAAACGTTAGCGCAAGCGGAAGCAATAAACTAAGACAAGCAAATAGAAATAAAACAAAGACAATACAAACACGGAGATGTAACGTGGTTCACGGCTACGCCGCTAGTCCACGGTCCGATTCGTCCACGGTGAATCACTCCGCAATCTATCCACTAGATCTCTCCTTTGCACAAAGCTAGGTGGAGGTGACCTCTTTACAACAACACTCCTCTTACAAATATAATGAAAATAATCTTGGGTAAGAGGATGGAAAGCTTTAGGGAACTTTGGGAGAGTGTTAGACTGTAAGCATTAGCCTCCCAAAGCCTTACCCCCTTCCTTTTTATAGAGGAAGAGGGTTTCTTCCCGTTGACACAGGATCAGTCGACTGATGGCACCCATCAGTCGACTGGTGCTGTAGCCGTTGCCCAATAACGGCCGCTTTCCACGTTGGATACTATCCAAGCAGATCGCATCATCGATCGTGATGGCACCCATCATCGGTGATGTCAACGGCCGAGTCCTCAATGAGGTCGACTCCATTACATGCCCGTGCGGATGACATCGATCGGCCGTCCTTGTCGATCAATCGATCAAGCCATCGATCGGCCGCCCATCTTTGTCGACTGATCAACTTGATTCAGCCACATTAGACCAGTCGATCGAACCATCGACTCAGAGCAGTCGACTGCCATGACATGGCAGTCAACTGGTGCCGGGAAAAACCATCCGACACTTGGCCAAATGGCCAAGTTTCACCTAAGAGCTACCCTTCCCGAGTTACAATCGCTCACTCTCATCCCTCGGAGTCCCTCGCCTTCGAAGTTCTCTTCGTTCGCGGCCACGTCCCTCGGCAGCATCAGGCGCACGGCTCTGCAATGCTCCTTCGCGTCTCTTGCCTCGAAGTCTACTTCCTCCGGCTTCACTCCAAGCTCCTCGTCCGGCGGTCCCTCAGATGCTCCAAGCGCACGGCTTCCGCAAAGCTATCCATCACCGACTCAAGGCACGAGTCATGAGATGTGAAACTCGTCATGGCTCCATGTGCGAATTACTAAGTCCTGCATGACTTCAATGCACATATCAAATCAACATATCAAACTAACTTAAACCCTTTGCCATACCATCAAAACCATATTACGGCAAGAGATTGCCCTAACAATCTCCCCCTTTTTGATGTGTGGCAATCCGTTTAAGTTAGGTAAAAACATTTGATATAAATTTTAAAGGAAAGAAAGCATGTAAACATAATCATGATATAGCAACATGCAACTCCCCCTTAATCCATGGAACTCTCTATGTAAATTTCTCCCCCCTATCATAAATTTCTCCCCCTTTTATAATTAACTTAAACATAATATTTTCTCCCCCTTTGACACCATCAAAAGATTATTACTAAGTTAAAAACACATGGCATCAAGTCTAATAGAAAGAAAATACCACAAGTTGAGTTAAAATCGGAATTCAGCCTTTACTGGTCTGATATTGCCATCACGATCGTTCGGATACGATCATTGTACGTGAATTTCGGGATTTTCTGAATTTCAGACCGAATTTCAGAAATGCATTAAAAATTCCAGAAAATTCAAAAAATCATGAAATTTGGGGAACACATTTCTTTTAAGTATATCTATCAGTGAAAAATATGTTTTCATAAAAAATTATTATATTTCCACGTATTTGCCAAAAATCCAAAAGCTTTAACAACTACTAGGTTTTTGATCATAAGAGTATCCATTTTAACACCTAGTCTTGCATCCAATTGTTTCAAAACATGAATACATGTATTTTAAAGTAAGAAATTATTTTGAAAACATATGAAATATCCAACCATGATCTTTGGGCAATATGTCTATGAATTAAACATAAGCCTTCCCCATGATTGGTCTATTATTGCTATGTTGATACTTTAAATGACCATCTAAATGCCATAGGCATTAGTGGACATTTGTATCATCCTAACATCTCACCCATGCTAAGTTTGCAATCAAGTTAGCCTATAGTGAGTGTGAGATGCATCCTGGGGGGTATTTGTGTATACTTAACTAATATATTCATGCAATTCTATCAAGGTTAAGTATCAACCTAACATCCTACATGATCATAATGACATATATGACTTAATTTCACATTATGATCATGAAACTCATGTATTCATCAAATAATAGTCATGCATTAGGTATTATATGATGATAATAAACAAAGTATTACCTAAAGCATGATTCAAACCTATTTCTCATGATAACGTGCCAAATTTCAAAAACATAAATCATGATTGCAAATATACATAGGAATTACATCAATCATCATGATTTAAGCATTATTATCTATTTATGGGTACGTTATCATCACCCAACACTATCTAAAAAATATTGTCCCGTCATCCTAAGTCAACCAAAATATGATATAGGCTAGGTCCATGTGGTTGACTACCCTAGGGTTATTCTAACCCTTAAGGATGGATTTTGGAACCCAAAATAAGTTCTTTCCTATTGGGTTCACTAGGTATTCCTTGGGGATCCATTTCCTAGCTATTACTTTCTTTTTATCTTGTCCCCTAGCTATTAGGCATTTGTAGGCCTTTTCATTTTTCTTTTCCTTATATCCTAGGCCTTTTTTGTTAAAACTAGCTCTTTGGCTCCCTATGATCATATTTAATGTGTTGGAGCCAATTGTGAATTTCTCTAGGACTTTGGTTAAATAATCTACCTTTTCCCTTAATGCCCTATTTTCCTCTATGCATGCATCATTAACATCCAAAGGCATATAGTCATGTGAGCATGCATCATCATGGCAAGAAGAAACATTATCATTTAAGCATGCTTTTTCTAGTTTTTGTTCTAAATCCTTAATTTGATTAAGCATGCTTTTATTTTTCTTTTTCATGTCAAATAACTCCTTAGTTAAACTAGAAATTATGGAAACTATTTTCTTAGGAGAAGCATTCGTTACCATAGTTTCCATATCCTCTTCTTCTTCTTTGGATGAGGAGGATGTAGAAGCTTCCCCTTCATTTGAGCTCTCCCCACTTGTGCTTGATTCTTCATTTGAGGAGAAGGAGCAATCCGAGTCATGAAGAGCCATTAGTGCTAGGTTGGAGTAGACATGCTCTTCTTCTTCGGATGAGGATGAAGAGGCAAGGTCATCCCATGTCTTGGCTTTGAGTGTCATGGCCTTCCCTTTTCCTTTTGCCTTCTTATCTTCTTCCTTTCTCTTGCTCCCCTTCTTCTTCCTCTTTTCTTCTTTCTTTTTCTTCTCTTCCTTGCTCTTGTTTAGGAGGGGACAATTATCTCTTATATGTCCCACTCCTTGGCAATTGTAGCATATGACTTTCCCCCTCGGTCTTCTATTCCTATCATGAGATTTATCAAATCTAAAATTCTTAAATGCACGTCTTACTTTCCTCACCATGTAGGCTTCTTCCGTGCTATCCATGGAGGAGGTAGAGGCTTCATCGGATGAGGAGGAGGGGATCTCTATCTTCTTCTTCCCCTTATTTGCCATCAAAGCTACTCCTCTTGAGGGTTGAGTTCTAGGCTCTTCTTGTATTCCTTCAAGCCTAGTTTCGTGAAGCTCCATTGTTGAGAAAAATTCCTCCAAGGTACTTACTTCCAAGTTCTTGGAGATGTAAAATGAGTCCACCATGGAGCTCCATTTTGAGGACCGGGGAAAGGCATCTATGGCCTTCATTATCATATCCCGGTTGGAGAGCTTTTCACCTACACTTGTTAAACCGGTTAGAATTTTCTTAAATCTAGAGTGTAGGGATTTTACCTTCTCTCCCTTTTCAAGTTTGATATTGGACAATTGGGAGCGAAGAACGTCTCTCCTTGCTAGCTTTGCCTCGGATGTGCCTTCATGGATTTCTATTAGTTTCTCCCACATTTGCTTGGCGCTAGCACACTCTCCTTTCCTATTGACTTCTTGTTGAGGGAGGACATTGTATAGGTGGTGCTTGGCCTTTGAATTTGCCAAGTATTCTTCTCTTTGCCTCTTGCTCCACCTAGATTTCTCCAATGGCTCCCCATTTTTGTTCCTAGGCAACTCGAAACCATTTTCCATTATTAAAAGGATTTCAAAGTTGGTTTCGAAGAATACCTCCATTCGCTTCTTCCACCAAGCGAATTCGCCATCGAACTTCGGTGGATGGATGTTTGAGCCGGCCATTTTGAAAATTTGCTTGTTGTGGCGATTAGTCCTCGACAAGCTTTCCTTGGCTCTGATACCACTTGTTGGGTCGGATCGAATGGCCGGCTAGAGGGGGGTGAATAGCCCTCGTTCGTTGGATGTCGTATTTTGCTCGTCTATGAAAACGTTAGCGCAAGCGGAAGCAATAAACTAAGACAAGCAAATAGAAATAAAACAAAGACAATACAAACACGGAGATGTAACGTGGTTCACGGCTACGCCGCTAGTCCACGGTCCGATTCGTCCACGGTGAATCACTCCGCAATCTATCCACTAGATCTCTCCTTTGCACAAAGCTAGGTGGAGGTGACCTCTTTACAACAACACTCCTCTTACAAATATAATGAAAATAAGCTTGGGTAAGAGGATGGAAAGCTTTAGGGAACTTTGGGAGAGTGTTAGACTGTAAGCATTAGCCTCCCAAAGCCTTACCCCCTTTCTTTTTATAGAAGAAGAGGGTTTCTTCCCGTTGACACAGGATCAGTCGACTGATGGCACCCATCGGTCGTGATCTTCAGCGATAACGGCCGCTTTCACGTTGGATACTATCCAGCGATGCGCATCGATCGACTAATGGCACCCATCGGTCGGTGATGTCAACCGATCGAGTCCTCAACGAGGTCGACTCCGTGCAATGCCCGTGCCGCGGTGACATCGATCGGCTGCCGTCCTTGTCGGTCGGTGATCAAACTCATCGATCGACTACCCATCGTCGGTCGGTGATCCAACTTGATTCGACCACATTAGCGGTCGATCGAACCATCGACTCGGAAGCGATCATTGCCATAACATGGCGATCCAGCGTCTTGGGAAAAACCATCAAACGCCTTGGCGAATGGCCGAGTTTCACCTAAACTACCCTTCGGGTTCTGATCGCTCACTCTCATCCCTCGGAGTCCCTCGCCTTCGAAGTTCTCTTCGTTCGCGGTCACGTCCCTCGGTAGCATCAGGCGCACGGCTCTGCAATGCTCCTTCGCGTCTCTTGCCTCGAAGTCTACTTCCTCCGGCTTCACTCCAAGATCCTCGTCCGGCGGTCCCTCGGATGCTCCAAGCGCACGGCTTCCGCAAAGCTATCCTTCACCGACTCAAGGCACGAGTCATGAGATGTGAAACTCGCCATGGCTCCATGTGCGAATTACTAAGTCCTGCACGACTTCAACGCACATATCAAATCAACATATCAAACTAACTTAAACCCTTTGTCATACCATCAAAACCATATTACGGCAAGAGATTGCCCTAATACAATCGACTGGAAGACTAGAAGTTTCATATCGACGGACTGATGTGGAGTCGACTGGAGAGCATTCCAGTCTACTAGAAAAGGTTTATAAAGCAAATGCTCGACCAACTCCGACCATAACTCAACTACTACATCGAAGTGCTGCCTTTATTCATTCTCGTCCACAAGAGCTTTCATTCCATATAAAGACACTTTTCCGACACTCCGTGCCTACTTCAAAGATCCTACTAGTGTTAATATAATTTGCTCTTAATTCATGTACTTATTTTCGCTTGTGTACTTAACATCAAAAGAGGATAGTGTGTTACCCATCTATTACTTTTGTAAAAAACGAAATCCTTCGTAGTCGAGAGTTCTCAAGTCGGAGAATATATAGTGATTGTCCATCGAGATAGCTCTCGAAAGAGCTACGAACCTTGAATAGCAACCCAGTTAGGATTGTAAACTAAGTAAAAGAAATTGTCTCCATTTTATTTTATTTTATTATCGCTACCTACTCTTAATTAATTTCAAAATATAAAAATAAATTTTTAAAATTTAAAGAAAATTATAACCTCCACGATTCACCCTCTCTCTCGGAGTATCGCAATCCTACACATTACATAACATTTGTTAGAACATCAAAATCCATCTACAAGTATGATTACAGGGCCATTATATTTATTTTAAAATTCTATTTTACTGTGATTTTTTGCTCGATGCAAATAATTTACAGCTTATAGCGGTAATATTTCGACCAACATTTTCAATGATTAAGCAGGCATAGGAGGGGGGCAGGACAAGAATTTAAATGAAGTTAACCAACCAAACATTTATGGGGAAAAAAATCACGAGAACCATATATTATCCAACCCACAAGGTACATTTCCGTTGAAAAAACAAGCCTACGAACACATTGTTTATGATATGTTAGTTCATTTCAGTAGATACAATGTTCTTGAGAATGCTTATGGAGCTGTCGAAAGAGTGTCCAGAGGGGTGATTCAGCTGACAGATTCAACTAAAGAAGTCGTAGCACACCCATCAATGTGAATAATACCCTGCAATTTATCACAAGAATGTTATACGCTCAACAACTTGTAGGATGGCAAATCTTTTATACTGGAAATGCCTTCCAATGATAGCTCTTGCTCTAGCTGCACTCTCGTGGATTTCAATACTTCCTGGAGTTTATCAAAGAAAAATATATGTAATTATTTTTTTAAAATAAATTGGATATCAAGATAGATTGGTAAGTCCTATTAGCAGTTCATAATAAGCTAACTGGATTTACATTGAATTCCATATAAGTAGCTCTTTTTTCCAGCCACTGAATGTCCAATATCAGAAATGCCATACAATAAAGCATATCAAATGCCATCTCATCTTCTACAAGAAGCTGTAAGAAGCAAGATCCAGTTATTGAAGTTCTGTTTCCTGTCAAATGAATCGGGAACCTCTGATGATGATGATCTGGAATATCGGCAATTAAATATTGTTTGTTAGTGTTTTACCTGATTGCAAATCCAGCATTTGCATCAACATATGGGTAATGTTGACTCCAGCTACAGCAAATGGGTATTCCCACTCAGCTCTCCTTCCATCTTGCTTGTGTAATAGCCTCCAGAAAGAACTCTGAGCGAGAAATGAAGAGAATATCAGATAAATAGTCCTCTTAATTTATGCAGTAAATGAAAAATGTAAAGATATGTTACACGGTAGTTCTTGGCTAAATAGATAAGATTTTCCAACGACATAAATCCACCAGCCCTAAGAAAAGAAAATAATCTCATATAAAAAAAAACACTTTGTACAATGGAATCATTCTCCATTAAGCTTGATCATAGAGGAATTAAAAGGACCTGAAATCTGTTGAAGGATCTGAACCTTGCCAGCCCATCTCCTTCCACAATTCTGATTTAAGAGAAGGAAGTTCTCTGTTAGGATGAGCCAGTCTCCAGAGTTCTCTAAGAGCATCCTGCAAAAAAAATTTCTGACATTTGATTCATGTACAGTTAATTCAGACTTTCAACTAGATAAAACAAGAAAAAGCATATCTTATGGACATGAAAATGGTTACACAAGCCACCTAGGTAGAGAATTACTGCAACATCAACGCTAGTGAAATACCTGGTGATCAACACTAGAGGTATCAAAAGGGACATCCAATCTCTGCCTTAAATTTCTCAACCTCTCTTCCTGCATGTTGCACAAGCAAACTAATAAGACAATATGCAGAAAGCATCACTGTGGTTTCCAATTCTGAATGAGTTTGTTGAACATGAACAATAATAATAAAAGTAATTCGAGATAACAACAAATGTAGAAGCATGCAACTGAGGTTTCAGGTTTCACAGAATTATATGCAAACACAACCAAATTAAAACAATCACAAATATGCCAAGCACCAGGTGAACATATTGAGTTTCTCAAGCTGACACGACTGTGTTTATATATAGGGGTTCAAAAGTGTTTACACTGACACTGTGTTGGCCATTTTCAACAAACTGCACACACCATGTAGTTATTAATCTACGATGTCAGGTAGTAGCTCATTTGCTCAGTATTTAACTCTCAATATCCCATTCTTTTATAGATCTCCCCAATACCCCATTCTTTTTATAGAGCTGCCAAGAGTTAATTTGCTCATGTCTAGGTAATCAATTTACATATTAAAATTGTGATAAAAGTACTTCTTGATGGATTGTTCCCCAGTCCAGTAGAGATAAATGCTCATACAAATTAATCTTACTTCCATTCTCTACATCTCTTGCTAATTCTTTGAACCGACAATCATGCTGTCTACACCTCTGCCCAGTTACTACCAGGGACAGAAGAGGTATGGTCTGAGAAAGGCCCAGAGTTACAAAGGAAAACCTCACAAATCACACGTTCGTGTGGTCAAAAAGAAGTACCAGCATGACAGAACCAAGGTAAGAAAGTGCAAATGCTACATATGTGGAGAAGAAGGACATTTTGCAAGGGAATGTCGAAACAAAACAGGAAACAAGGAGAGAATAGCAATGCTCAACGAAATTGATCTACCAGAAGAATTTGATGTTGTATCAGTAGACCAAGATGAAACTGAAAGTGACGCCATTTGCAGCATATCAGAGGGAGAAATGGATACTGAACAACACTGTAGCATGGTAACAGCTACTTTTCCTGAAAAAGAATTCTTGTTTGTTCTTTTTGGTGAAGATAGAGGCTGGCAGGTTCAAATTAATATCCCTGAGGAACAAGCTTATTGTGATCACACATGGCTACATAACAAGGAAGTCCAGACCATTTATGCTGGGTGCAAATTCTGTGGAAGGGATACCAAAATCAGGTCCAGAATTAATTGCAGTAATTGTAATCTAACAGCTTGTGCACCTTGTGCAGATTATTACTTAAAGCAGGAAGTAGTAACAGAACCAGCACCTGTCCAGCACAATGATAAAGCACTGATCAAAGAGTTAACGGAATATATTACTTTTACATTGTGAAAAATTCGGTGATGATGGAAATTAGCGAGGCTCGATAGGAAATCGAGAGAGACTTTGCATCATGACCTTGAAAGAGAATTTGAAGAAATGAACCCAGAAAATCTTGAAAAAGGAAAGGAACAGGTCAGTTACCTTGAAGAAAGAACTATTTCTAAAATAGGTACTGAATATCATTCCAAGCGTATGATAAACAGGCTTTACAATATGATGGTTGTCGAAATTCCTAACCATGCTCCAATCAAAGTTAGTGCAATTTTAGATACAGGAGCCACAACATGCTGCATAGACAAAAGGGCAGTCCCGGAAAGCATTCTGGAAAAGAACCCTTACACTATTGTAATAAATGGTGTAAATTCCAGGCAATTGGCAAAATGGAAGCTAAAAGGCGGACAAATGATCATAGGTGATAACAAGTTCAGAATTCCCTTCACTTATTCATTTGATGTCTCTTGGGGATGGAATTCAAATGGTGGTAGGCTGCAATTTCATCCGAAACATGCAGGGAGGACTTCGGATTGAAGGTAACCTAATCACTATTTATAAAAATGTTACCTCAATAACCACAAATGATGCACGTGATCCACATGATATAAGAATTGAGCATGGATGAGGAAGAATATCTGAATATTCAGGAGAAAGTCTATTATGCTATGGAGCCATCAAATCCAAAAATTTTCAGAAAGCATGAGTTAATCGAAAAATTGAAGAATCAGGGATATATAGGCGAAGACCCACTGAAATATTGGTCAAAAAATAAAATTCTGTGCAAAATAGATATTATCAATCCTGATATCACAATTCAGGATAAGTCTTTATCTCATATAACTCCCCTCGTAGGCGAGCATTTGAAAAGCATATTAAAGCATTACTCAGTTGAAGGTTATCGGGCCCAAAAGTAGGCACATAACTATGGCCATGATTATGCGATCAGTACTAGTATTGATCCCATTCAAAGAAGGAAGTAAGAGGAAGGAAAGAATGGTTTTCAACTATAAAACCCTCGAATGACAATACCTACAAAGATCAATCTGACCTTCCGGGCATCAACACTATCTTAAAGAAGGTGGGAAATTCAAAAATTTACTCAAAATTTAATCTCAAATCAGATTTCATCGGATAGCTATGGATCTGAAGTGCGTGGAATGGACGGCTTTTATTAGCCCTTCTGGACTTTACGAATGGCTAGTAATGCCATTTGGCTTGAAAAATGCACCTGCTGCATTTTAGAGGAAAATGGATTCCTGCTTTCAAGATTCACTATCCAGGTTAATTGAAGAGAAGGAGGAAGCCATCCACGTAATCGAGCGAGGGCGAATGGACAAGGATCATGCGTCGACGACAAGCGACTTCATTTGATTACAAACTCTTGAATCAATATGAAGCCTTAGTCGCATCAACCACAAAGAATACATTCCCTCCAGAGGAACATGACAAAAGAAAAAGAATGGTGAAAATTGAAGAAGAATCAATCAATCAACTTTCTTTCGCCTTCAAAGAGCTGGAGCTGATTCAGCAGGTAAAAGAATCAGACTTTTATTGCAGGCGACACTGGGAAGGAGCCAAGCAACATTACTTCTGGGAGAAGTCTCAGGACATGGGGAGGATAAGACGTGACATTTGGCGTATCTCAAACTCATTGAATGATATATACAAAGACAAGGCAGATGCCTCCCTAAAAGCAGTGGTGAGCCCAAAACTGAGAAGACTGAGCCCCGGGGAGCCGTCTTCTCAAACAACTGTAAAGGTTGTGCTGTCTTATCAAATAATTATGCTGTGAGTTGTAAAGGATTTTTCTTTAGTCTGTGTGACTGTAAAGTCTTTTATGATAGAAAGGGTAGTGGAAATGAAGGACGATGGGGACAAAATAGTTACCCGCTTCAATTCCAATACAACCTTCCTCATTATAAAAGGACTAGAGTGGTAGGAGGTTTGACACACTCGAGCAACACCGAGTACATCATTCCTCAAGTTTGAGTTTCTAGTTTCAAGTTTGAAGTGTGTGAGTTTCCAGTTTCGAAGTAAGTTTGTGTTATGTTCTTTCTTTAAATAAAATTCAGGACATAGTCCCGGTTTTATTTTCAAAAGAAAACGATCCTTTCCTAGTATCAGAGCCATGTTTCTTGGCTAAAATCCCTTATATTCCAGGTTGAAGGTACGGGTCTCTAACTATCCTTTTTGTTTCAATACAACCTTTATCTTCATTAATGGTTTATGATAAGGCGAAAGATTTTGTTAATTGATTGCAAAAGACCGCAGTGAACGTAAGACTCCAGGGAGAGCCGTGTCCCGTCGGGTGAGCAAGAAAATTTTACAAAATCCTAAGCCGTAAGTAAGCCAGAAATTGGATGAGTGATAGATTTGAACAAAACATAAGGCAATGGTATGAGAAATCCCAAACCAAAAACCTGGAATACCTTGATCTTGCTAAGAATCCAGAACCAACAAACCTACTCTTAGCCAATTCAAATTGTGACAAAAGTACCTCTTGATGGATTGTTCACCAGTCCCGTCCAAATAAATGCTCATATAAATTAATCATACTTGGCCATTCTCTACTTCTCTTGATAATTCTTTGAACCAATAATCATTCTGTCAGCAACATGTTTATTCTAAATTTTGAATTTGGAGCTTTGAGTGATTCAACGATTACATATACGCACATCAAACGAGGAAAAAAAAACTAAAAAATAACTTGGTTAGCAACAATAAAACAAAATAAAATTTATTTAAATATAGATAACGTAGAAGGATCTATATAGTCAACCTCATCTAGTGAGATAAGACTTGATTGTTATTGTTGAGCTTTGAGTGATGATGCCTTGAATTGGAAAAAGTATCTATTATACAACAATTAAATCTTATCCCACTAGACGGAGTCGACTATATAATCCTTCTATAACATTGGACTATATCCCCTACTATATCATTATCTATATTTAAATAAATTTTATATTATTTTATCATTGCTAGTTAAGTCTTCTTCCTCCCTCTTTCTCATTTGATGTATATATTTATGATAGTTTCATATCGTCTAATTTTAATATTTATCGATCGTCTAAGTACATGTTCGTACCATCTTAAATATGTCTTCCAGAGTTTTCCTTCAATAGGTGCAATCTCAACTTTCATTTTAATATTCTTATTTCTTATCTTGTTCATCCTCATATATCCACAAATCTACCTTAATATCTTTATTTCTGTAACTCTCATCTTCTACTTATATACTCAAGTCATAACCAAACATTCAACTTTATATAACATAGCAAGTCTAACCATCATTTCGTAGAACTTCCCTTCAAGTTTTTAAAGTTACTTTACAATCGCAATAACACCCGATGCTCTTCTCCATTTCAATCATCTTGCTTATATTTTATATAAGACATCTCTCTCAATCCCTCCATCCTTTTACAAAAATGATTCTAAATTCTTAAAACTCTCAGTCATGGACAACTCATTATCTCTTATCTTAATAATTATCTCATCGTATCTAACATTTCTAAATTTAACTCTACCCACGACTAGTTAACCCTGTCATGGCCGGTCGCAAGCTTAAATAAAGGAGGGGCACGCTAAATTGACAGTCAGCGTTAAACTAAAGTAAATGTTTAATGAATGGATCTACAACTATTGTGCTAATGCTAGATTATTCTCTAAAAGGAATGTGTTAAAGGGTTCGACCATAACGTTCCAGCAAGGACCGCTACATCTACAGAACTCAAGTGTAGTGATAAATATGTAAGAGTTTGTTAATGTTTATAAGATTCATATATCTTAACAATGGTACGATATTGTCCACTTTTGGCCTAAACCCTCATGATTTTATTTTTGGGTTTTACCCAAAAGGTCTCATACCAATGGAGATATCTTTTCAAATACATGATTTTTTTCTATGTCTTATTAATGCGGGACTTTGATTGTATTCCCAATACTCTCAACAATCCCTCCCTCAAACAAAGGATCGCATTGGCCCCCCTCTCAAGCCTATCCATCCTCAAAAGACTTTCTATGTTTGATATCCGATCCCGACCCACGAGTCTTCACACGGTTTATGCAGTCCTCGGCCCGGATGAACTTCCTACGATTGTCAGGCCCTTCGACCCATTGGACTTCCGGTTGTCAGATCCTCTGACCCATTGAACTTCACTGCACTGTCTGATTCTCTTGATCCGGACATGGGAGTTCCACTTCCTTTGTTCGAGGTGCATGGCTTGACATGGACCATGACTCTAATACTAATTGTAGGATCGAGTTCTACCGAGAGAGGGGGGTGAATCTCGGTGTTTAGCAAAATTTTCTTTTATATTTAAAAACTTTTCTTTTACTTTTTAAAAAGAGATTAGAGTAGTGCAGCGGAAATATAGTAAAGACAAGTACTCAAGATTTTTACTTGGTTCACAACCCTAACCAGGTTGCTACTCCAAGGCCCATAACCCTTTCTAGGGTCACCTCGATAGACAATCACTAAAAGACCCTCCGATTCGAGAACCCTCGACTTCGGAGGGGTTCGCTTTTTACAACAATAAAGAATAAGGTAACAAACTACCTATCGTTGAGGTAGTTGAGTTCTCGTACTCGGAGTTGGCTCTCTATTTCTTATATAAGTCTTGTTCAGTCAATTAGAACATCCTCCAATCGACTCCAAATCAGCCTGTCGATTTGGTATTTTTGGCTTTCCAATCGACTGGACTTGATCTAGTCGACTCTAAGTTGGTTGGCTCTGCTCCTCCGTTGTTTGGGAAATTTCCTATCCCAGTCGACCGAACCTCCCCAATCGACTAGAGTATCTGCCATCTCGATCGCGAGAATCTCGGTCGAATAATGACCTACCTTGCGACTCGGCGTCCTAGTCGTGGACACCGTACTCGGTCATTTGGATTTAGGCGCTGGAATCTTCCCAATCACACGGAGACTGCGAAACAGATTAGCCTGATACGGTATGATGTGGCAGTAGTAATACTATCCGATCTCGACTTTCAAGTCCAACACGAACCCTCCGTCGGATCGACGCCTAGCTTTGTCCCCACTTGAGGACTCGGCCTCACCTCTTCACTTGAGGCTTACTTGCCGGACTTACCTTGCTTGACATCTGATCTGACCCACCAAGTCTTCATGCCAGCTATCCGATCTCCCTAACCCAACTGGGCTTCCTACCGATTGTTCGGTCTTCTGTTAGATGTCCGATCCACTCAACCCATCTGAACTTCATGTATGGTGTTCAATCCTCCTGATCTGTCAAAACTCCTACTTAGTATCCGGTCAACACGACCTACTAGGACTTTCCTGTTAAGCCTGCACACAATTTGCACATTAGATCACAAGCTTATTCTAACTTTAACCATGGTTCATACATCAAAACTCAAGAGTAATGCTCTCTGCACCAACAATTTTTCCCTTTTTGATGTATGACAATACATCAATTAAAATTTGGAGAAATATCAGGATCACTTCAAACGCATCAAGTTCTTAGTAAATCAAGTTCATATGCAATGCATAAAGTTCATAGTAAATCAAGTTCGCGTGCAATGCATCAAGTTCATAGTAAATCAAGTTAAGTTCACATGCATTTACTTATAACCTTACTCTCTAACTTTACTCTAAAGATCATAAAAGCTTAAGATAAAAATTTGATTTCAAATTGAACTTTTCAAGACCTAGTAGCATGAATTTAATCTTCTTGAAACTCCCCCTTAAATTTTGAAACTCCCCTATAAGTAAGAAACTTCAAAATAGTTTACTTTGAAAAATATTTTCTCCCTTTCAATAAAAACTAAAAGTTCTGAAATTCCTCTTTAAACATAGCTAAAAGTATAAAATTTTGACAAATATTTCCTTAGATAAAGTCTTTAATTTTTTGAAATTCTTTTCTCCCCTAAAATGTACTAAAACAAATGAATGCAATCTATGACTTAGGGATTTCCAAGCATATGTCCCAATATATATATATATATATATATATATATATATATATATATATATTTGAAAAATACACATCTAAAATTTATCCTTAAAGCAAACGTCTAACTCTTGAGAAACTCAAATGATATGAACCTATCATCAAATTTTGGTTGAGTTAGTTACTGAAGTGATCGATTTGCACCCCTTCCGGTTTATGCGATGCACTAAATTTACAACTTGAACCTGAGGTACAATTCTAACATTTCACGCCCATCTTCAGGGCTCAATACACAAACAGATAATCCTTTGTGAGATGCGAAGGCTTAACTAGATCTATAGGTTCATGAATTCTATATTCAACCTAGACTAGCTCAATTTTAATTTTTCTTAAGAAATAATAATACCAAAATAGGTTTTTGAATATGAAAGTTAAAAAGAAACCTATTCTACAATACATAACCCTAATTGTATTTAAAATGAACCAAACTTTTAAAAGTCAAAATGTTAACTACAAAAATTCATAATACATCAACTTTTGCATCTAAGAAAGTCTTAATATGAAGTAGGAGGTGGATGAGGATAGCTCATGCCCCAAGATTGGAGTATCTCCATCATCTCTTTGTGTTCGTCCCTCTGCGTCTGTGGCATCTGCATCATCTCTAGATGACGTAACTAATATCGTTCTTCCTGTTGCTCCATAACCTCCTCCAGTCTTGATAGTCTTTCCTCTACTGAGAGAGGTGGAGGAAGTGCAAGGTAGAGAGATAGCCCATGAATCTCATAGTTTGGTGCCTCCTTAGTCCTATCTAGCTGATGCTCGGGTTGGGGCTAAGGCTGAGGATGGGGCTAAGGTACATCTCTCCTCCAGGTAAGGACATTATTTTCATCTAAACCTATCTTGGCTAATGCGAACTGTCTACTGCCTATAATGTCATACTCAGTAAGTTGTTTGACGTTACCTCTGGTAACATCGAACTGTAGTGTAGCTAATAAGGATGTGATAATGTGACAGTGAGGCATATGTGCCCTACAGCGGGTGATGACTCTAGAATGGTAGGAACATATGTAAACTAATATCTATGTTTAATCTATGAATAACTGCATAAAGTAAAAAATAAATGGAAAGGATGCATTATAGCAATGTCCCTAGTGGTGAGAAGCAAAATATAGTTGACTATGACTCTGTACAGAGCATAGTCCTATACTCTAAGTCTAATAGAACTGAATAAACTCACAGATGGAGTCCTCCCCTCACTAAAAAAGTACAGATGCATCCTATCTAGAGTGATGTAAGAGTAAGGATCACCGTAAGGTAATTCCTTAGGGGAAACAAACAATAGGACACGATGAATGCATGAGTCCTAAGTGTTCTCTCAAAATAGATGGAGTAAAGATAATATCTCTACTCTGTACTGTGGTAGAGTACGTGAGATCATCTATCCTAATAAAGTTATTGCAGAACTCAGCACATAAATCTATGTTGACTGAGCTCTTGCAATAAACTAATTTTTCTAAGCCATAATGATCAATAACTTATACGCTATGTATGATGACCCAGTGATTACCTACTCTGATACCTTGTAGGCATAGGAGCATATATGGTGCTATGAAATCTAAGTCTATGTCCCTCAGTGGGAAAGCTAATGTCAGCTTAACTGCTCTTCTCTTATCCCTAATTAAATTACAAATTTTAATACTAATTCTCTTTAAGAAATAATTGAAAAAGGAATTTAAGGTCGTTACCTAGGCATTATAGACGAATTTATAAATAAGAATTGACGACCAAGCGCTTATATAGGCTGAAAACAAGTTTTTTTTCAGAGGATTTGAAGGTTGACTTGAGTCGACATGGTTGTGCCTTGGCACTGTTCTTATAATGTGGATCTAGTCGACTAGGTTGGTTTTATCTCTTAATGGTGATTGCATCCCGATCAATTGGGTCTTGTCCAGTCGACTTGAGTTGTGATTTTTACCATCGATGTTTTGAGGCAACTTAACATGGTCTAGTTGCCTATAGTTGGTCCAGTCGACTGGAAACCGTCCAGTCGACTAGATAAGTTTTTTCGAAATTTTATTCAAGTGTTTGTATAAACTTTTGGTGAATTTTTTAAGAGTTATTTCAATATTAGATACAATTTTAAATCAATTTATGGTAGTTTTTTAATTAGAGATTTTGAAAATACCTTTTAATCATAATATTTTAAACTTTAATTATTATGTAATTGCTCTTAAGTTTCCTCTAGAGTGTTTGTTTAAAACAAATTTTTAGGTTGATTGATCTAACCTTAATCATCTCGCCCAATCTAAATTTTCAAATCATGTTGGCCTCATATGTTTTGTGAGATGAGGATTCATTATTTCTTGTTTAATTTTAATGAAAATTGAAAGTGTTTAAATTTGTGTTAGATTCAAGTTTAGCTTGGGCTAATCAAGTAAATTTTTCCAAAATCAACTTCCAGATAGTGGCGAGGCATATGACCTTCTTAGATATCAAGTGGACCATTTCCTTGGACAAAGTTGATTAAAGAATCAAGTACTTGACTTGCTTTAGACTAAGTTTTAGTCCAACTAGTTAAAGACTTAGTGAGTTAGCTTCGGTTAGTTTCACTCAATTTAGTGCACCAGGTAGTGGCGAGGCATATGACCTTCTTGAATATCAAGTGGACCACTTCCTAAGACATGCACTTTGAAGAGCTTCCCTAACTTACTATCAGTTCACTTCGTCTTAGTACTAGGTTGTTTAAGTTTAAGCTACTTATTTCCTATCTAGTTCATTCTAAATTAAGCAAGTAAAACTAAGCATACAAGAGTTTAACTAAGTGTAGAAACAAGTAAAGATTTAGCTCCCCTGAGTAATAGCTCATATGAGTTTTATCCACTAAGTGAATTTGACTCTTGGGGATCCAAAATTGATTTAGTCAAACTTGATTGACTAAGCTAGTCTTAGGAACCCATGCTTAGACTCGACTCTTAGCGATTCGACTAAGTAAAGACATGTATGAATTATATGATGACTTAGCTTTGTATCCGAGTCTGGACTTGTTGTACACGACTCGTTGAGATCCAAGCATCATGTTGAGATAGAACCCGAAATGAACCTTTCCAACGATCCGGTAAGATTTTCTACTTGCCTTTTTAAGGCAGAGTTCTCTTCCTTAAATTTCCCAATTTGAGTTGCGTCTCTATCTTGGACTTGGCAAGTTGAAGTCTTCAAGTTGACTTGTTCCTTAAGTACTTGTATTTCCTTAAGAAGTAAGTCGACTCGATTCTCAAGCTTAGCTAATTTCCTACCTAGACATGCTATGATATTGTACGACTTATCTTCTAAAGGAAAGTTTAGCTCGTCTAGTCCTTCGGAAATGGATGCGGATCCGTGGCTTCTCTCGGAATCAGACTCGGAGCTTGATTCGGATTCGGACTCGTCTACGGCCATGAATGCGACGAAGCTCTTCTTAGATTCTTCCGCGTCTGACTCTTCCGATGATGACTCGTCCCAAGTCTCCTTAAGTGCTTTCTTTTTCCTTTCCTTTTTGGTCTTTTCTTCCTTTTTTAGATTCACGCACTCCGACTTGTAGTGTCCCTTTTCGTTACATTCGTAGCACATTACTTCCGATCTTGGTCTAGGTTTGTTGTCGACCACTTCCTTATCATCTCTTTTCGTGAACCACTTCTTCTGGACCATATTCACTATCTCTTCCTCTCCGTTTATTTTTTACTCGGATTCGTCTTCGGACACGTTCTTGACTTTCTTCCCATCTTTACTCCTACTCGAGCCTACCATTAAAGTTATACTGTTCTCAGCTTGACCCGAGTTAGCTTTTCATATAATTCATGTTCGCAAAATAACTCATCTAGCCTAATTGATGAAAGATCCCGAGAAACTTTATAGGCATAGACAATGGATGTCGATAAAGTGTTCCGAGGAAATGCCTTAAGAGTATATCTAATTACGTCTCGATTTTCTATTTGATGTCCTATTAGATGTAGTCCATTTAGTATGTCTTTAATCCTAGTATGTAATTGATTAGCATATTCTCCCTCTAACATTTTACAATTGAAAAGTTTATTTAGCAACATATCTCTTTTAGCTATCCTAATATCATTTTTTCTTTCATGCAATTCTATTAATTTATCTCAAAGCTCTTTAGAGTTTTCGAATGGTCTAACCCTATTGAGCTCTTCACATTGCAAGGTGTTAAAGGTCTTATAATCGACTTGAGCTCTTCTTCTTGTCTACAATTCATTTCTCAGGATATAACAACTCTCCCGATTTGTCTACCGGAGGAACGAAGCATTTCCAAATAGAAAATCAAACCTCGAAGTCGGTTTTCAAAAAGCACTTCATTCGCCTCTTTCAATAACTAAAGTCCTCTCCGTTAGAGAGAGGAGGACGAACGGTGTTATATCCTTCTAAATACGATATTTTTTAATTTTAAAAATTAATTTGCAGAATATTTATTTAGAGCAAAAATTTTCTAGAGTTACAAATATAAAGACAAACCAAACTAGTACCAGGTTTCAACTAGAGCAATTTAGATAAATCTAGGGAAAATTTTAATCTAATGCAAAAATTAAAATTAAAGCAATAAAAAGATATAAAGAAAACTTTGAATGCTCATTTTGGTGGTTTCATCAAAATCGGAGCGTCTCGTGCTCTGATATCAATTGTTAGTGCCTATAAAATTCATATATCTCCACAATGGTATGATATTATCCACTTTGGGCCTAAACCCTCATGGTTTTATTTTTGGATTTTATCCAAAAGGTTTCATACCAATGAAGATATCTTTTCATCTTATAAGTACATGATCTTTTCCATGTCTTACCAATGTAGGACTTTGATCGTATTTCCAATACTCTCACTAGTTAAGTTCACGTTGCAGAGTCCAATTGTGATGTCTTGACAAGGACCACTACATTTCTATGAAAACTTGAGTGTAGTGTTAAATAAATATGAGTTCTCACACTATAGGTTAGGTAAAAATAATATTATAAGAAATTTTAGATAAAAACAAATATTATAGGAATTAATAGTCTAAGTTTTGGAACATGAAACATATGAACCCTCATTGGTAAAGCAATAGAGGTAATCGATACGATGATTAGGAAAAGAATTAGTATTTTGTGTATACAAGAGACAAAATGGGTAGGCAAGAAGGCAAAAATGATTGAGAACTTAGATTTTAAATTATGGTACATAGGAAAGAGTAAACCAAGAAATAGAATATATATTATTGTAGATAGTTCGTTAAAGGATGAAGTTGTAAGAGTAGTTAGAAAGAGGATAGAATTATAGCTCTCAAGATAGTAATGAAAAGAGAAATTATAAACATAATTAGCGTATATGCACCTTGAGTAGGATTAAATGAAGATATCAAATCAAAGTTTTGGAATGATCTAGATGAAGTATTACAAAATATTCCGCAAAATAAAATGATTTTAATAGGAGGTGGTCTAAATAGACATGTCGCAGTGAAAAATGAGAAATATGGAAGGGTGCATGAGATTATAGATTTAGAACAAGAAATGAAGAAGATAAAACTATATTGAATTTTGTGATAGCATATGACTTTATATTAGCTACTACGTTTTTTAAAAAAAGAGAAGAACACTTAGTCATGTTCAAAAGTGGGAATAATAAATTGCAAATTAACTTTCTTATGATTAAGGAGAGGAATAAAAAGATTTATAAAGATTGCAATATCATCCTTAGGAGAAATCTTAACTACTCAACATCAGTTAATAGTGTTGAATATATGCTTCAAGTATAGTATTAATAGAAGAAAAATATACATGACCCTAGAATTAAATGGCGAAAGTTAAAGGATGGGAAACATAACATATTTAAGGAAAATGTAGGAGTACAAGTATTAGGTGAAATATACGGTAACCCTAATACGACATGGGATAAGATGATATCAAAATTAAAAATAGTAGCCAAGAGTTTATTCGGTGAATCAAAAGGGCATGTACTACCAAATAAGGAATCTTGGTGGTGGAATGAGAAAATAAAAGAAAAACGAACAACCTATAAGGAATTATATATTTGTAAAAACGATAGAAACTTAAAAAATATACAATAGCCAAAAAAAACTAAGAAAGAAGTAAATGAAGCTAAGAATAAAACTTTTGAACGGTCATCGAAAATTGAATACAAAAGAAGAGGAAAAAGACATTTATATAATAACTAAAGTGCGAGAGAGGAAGACAAAAGATCTTATCCAAATAAGATATATTAAAGATGACTACAATAAGATATTAGTAAATGATGGAGAAATAAAAAAGCGATAGAAAAGATATTTTCATTAATTTTTTAATGAATATTTAGATAACCAACTTAATTTAAATAATTTAAGTAGGTTAAATGAGTATAGAAATTTAAAATTTTATCATAGAATTCAAATTTCAAAAGTAGAATAAACTTTAAATGAGATGCAAAATAGAAAAGTCATTAGACTAGATGATATTCCGATAAAGGTATGGAAGTACTTAGAGAAATAAGATATTGAATGACTTACAAAATTATTTAACAAGATATTGAAAACAAAAAAAAATGGGAGCCTTGGCACAATGATAAAGTTGTTGCCTTATGGCACGGGTTCAAGTCATGGAAATAACCTCTTACAAAAAGCAAGATAATGTTGCATACAATAGACTCTTCCCCAGGATCCTACATGACGGGAGCTTCGTGCACCGGGCTGCATGACGGGAGCTTCATACATCGGACTGTCCTTTATTAAAAACAAAAAAAATGTCTGATAAATGGAAGATAAGTACTCTAATTCCCTTATATTATAATAAAGGAGACGTACAAAATTGTGCAAACTATAAGGGTATTAAACTAATGAGTCATACCATGAAACTTTAAAAAAGAGTAATAGAAAAAAAATTAAGTAAAAAGATCACATTTATCGAAAATCAATTTGGGTACATGTCTAGAAGGTCAACAATAAAAAATATATATCTTCTCAGGCAACTAATTGAAAAGTATCGAAAACAAAAGCAAGATCTACACAAGGTATTCATTGACTTAGAAAAAGATTATGATAGTCCCAAAAAAATTATATGGAAAATTCTAGAAAAGAGAGATGTTAACATAGCATACATTGAATTAATTAAGAAGATGTACGAAGAAGTAACGACTAGAGTAAAGACTTCAAGTAGATTAATTAAAGCATTTCCAATAAAATAGGGTTACATCAAGGACCAATTATAAGTCCTTATCTTTTCACACTACTCATGGACAAACTCACTGAACACATTCAAGACACAGTACTATAGTGCATGTTATTTTCAGATGATATTATTTTGGCAGATGAGACAAATGAAGAAGTAAATGTTAAACTAGAATATTGACAGAAAATACTAGAAGTTAAAGATTTTAGACTTAGTAAAGTAAAGACGGAATATATGAAATTTAAGTTTAGCAATATTAGACGTAAGAGTAGTGTTAATATAGGAGATGACGAGTTGTCTGGAACTGAAAGCTTTAAGTATTTAGAATCATTTTTGCAAAACGATAGAGAAATTGAGAGAGATGTCTTACACAAAATACAAGCAAGATGATTAAAATGGAGAAAAGCGTTGGGTGTTTTATGTGATCATAAAGTATCTCTAAAGCTCAAAGGGAAGTTCTATAAAACGACGGTTAGAGGCTATGTTATATGACGTTGAATGTTGGACTACGATTCGAGCACATGAGCAGAAGATGAGAGTTGCAAAGATAAGGATGTTAAAATGGATGTGTGAACATACGAGGATAAACAGAATAAGAAATGAGAACATTAGAGAGAAAGTCGAAGTTGCATCTATTGAATAAAAACTCTGAGAGACACATTTAAACTGGTATGAATATGTACTTAGACGACCAATAAATGCTTCAGTTAAGCGATATAAAATTATGACAAATACACACATCAAACATGAAAAAGGAATACTAAAAAAGACTTTGATTAAAACAATAAAACAGGATAAAATTTATTTAAATATAGATGATGATATAGTAGAGGATAGAGTCAAATGGCGTAGAAGATTTCATATAATCGACCCCACATAATGGGATAAAACTAGGTAGTTATTGTATCGAATATTACTAAATTTAAATTCTATATATTTTGTCTTTACTCTACTAAGTCTAAAATCTTTCACTTTCAGCGTTTCCCTTCAACATTCAAATTTAACATTTACTCTTTCACATGTCTCATCTATTAAACTATATCATCTGCAAATAATATTACAATGATAATATGTCTTAAATGTGCCTAGTGAATTCATTCATGATTAGTGTAAAAAAAATAGAAACTTAGAGTTGATTTTTAATATAATTCTATCATTATGAAAAATACTTCGGTTAATTCTCTTAGTGTTTTCACTCTTGTTATTACCTTCTTACACGCATTCTTAATTATTTTAATATATGTTATGCTAACACCCTTTTTTTTATAATTTCCCTCATAAATTTTTTCAAGGTCTATAAATATCATGTGTAAAACTTGTTTTTGTTCTCGATACTTTTTAATTAGTTGTTTGGGAAGATATATAGCTTCTAGTGTTGACTTTTTCGACATAAATCCAAATTGATTTTTTGTAACCATAGTCTCCTTCCTTAGTCTTTTTCTATTACTCTTTCTCAAATTTTCATGGTATGACTTATTAGTTTAATATCCCTATAATTTACATAATTTTATATGTTTTCTTTGTTTTTATATAAAGGAACTAGAATATTTACCCTTCACAGATCAGTATTTTTTTCTCATTTTCAATATCAGATTAAATAATTTTATAAGTCATTTAATACCTTAATTGTCTAGACACTTTCATACATCTATCAGAATTTCATCTGATCCAACTATTTTTCCATTTTACATCTAATTTAAAGTTTATAATACTTCAATTGTACGATAAAAATTTAAATTTTTATACTCTTTTAATCTACTTAAATTAACTAAATTAAATTGATCCCCTAAATTTTCATTAAAAAGTTGATAAAAATACCTTTTTCATTGCTCTTTTATTTCCTCATTATCCAATAATATCCTATTGTATTCATCTTTAATGTATCTTATTTGAGTAAAATCTCTAATTTTTCTCTCTAATCTTAGTTATTTTATAAATATCTCTTTCCTCTTTCTTTGTATCCAGTTGTCAATATAAGCATTCAAAAATTTTATTCTCGACTTCACTTACTACTTTCTTAGCCTCTTTTTTAATTATTATATACTTTTTTAAATTTTCCTCATTCATACAAGTGTATAATACCTTATAGGCTATTCGTTTTTGCTTCACTTTGTCCTTTACTTTTTCATTCCACCACCAAAATTTTTTACTTGATAGTGCACATCCTTTTCGCTCACTAAGTACACCTTTAGTTACCATTTTCAATTTTAATGTTATCTTATCCCATGTCGTATTTAAATCATCATGTATCTCTCTTAATACTTGTACTCCTACCCTCTTTTAAAATATATTTTGTTTCTCATTTTTTAACTTCCACCATTTAATTTTATGAATCATACACATTTTTTTCTAATAATATTGTGCTTAAGATGCATATCCAACACTACCAATCTATGTTGAATAATTAAGTTTTCGCCAAAAATAACCTTATAATCTTTACACATCTTTTGATCCTTTTTCCTCATCATAAAAAAGTCAATTTGCAACTTATTATTCTCACTTTTAAACGTGACCAAGAGTTCTTCTCTTTTTTTGAAAAACATATTAGCTAGTATTATTCTATCGTAAAATCCAATATAGATTTTTCCTTCTTCATTTCTTATTCTAAACTCATAACCCTCGTGCACCCTATTATATTTCTTATTTTTTACTCCTACATGCTCATTTAAATCTCCTGTTAAAATCATTTCGTTTGACATAATGATTTGTAATACCTCATCTAGATCTTCCCAAAATCTAGTTTTAGTATCTTCATTTAATCCTACTTGAGGTGTATACATACTAATTATATTAATAATTTCTTTCTCCACCACTATCTTGAGAGCTATAATGTTATCTTCTTTTCTAATTACTCTTGTTATTTCATCCTTTAATGAATTTTTTATAACAATCCCTACTTTATTTCTTATCTTACTCTTTCCTGTGCATCCCTGTGCATCGTAATTTAAAACTTGAGTTCTTTATCATCTTTTCCTTCTCTACTATTTTTTTTTATAAACACAAAATACTAATTTTTTTTCTAATCATTATATCTACTACTTCCATTACTTTATCCGTGAGCATTCCGATGTTTCATATTCCGAATCTTAAACAATCAATTTTGTTATAATATTTATTTTTATCCAACCTCTGATGTGAAAACTCTTACCTAATTAATATTACATTCAAGTTCTTATGGAAATGTAGCATCCTTGCTAAAATATTATAGTCGGACCCTGCAATGCATTCCTGCCGGAGAACAATATTGAAATTTGCTTGAATTCAACGTTGGTTGGCTAATGCAACCCTCACCCTTTTTGTAAGGATCATGGCAAGCTAGGGGGGAGGGGGTGAATAGTTTCGATTCTTTTCTTTAAGATTTTCCAGTGGAAACCTTGAAATTAGATCAGTAGAAATAGAAATACAACACACGCCAAGACAAATAATTTTACTTAGTTCGCTGCCCCTAGGGCAACTACGTCCAAGGCTAATCTAGCGTTCTATCACCTCTATTGTTTTTCTCCTTTTCGGACCAAATCCGAAGGTGGAGAAATCTTTTTACAACAATTTTGCTTACAGATCTCAGCAAAAAAAAAAAAAAAAAAAAAATCTTACAAGAGAAAGGAGATTGTTGTTATATTTTCTGCACACTCTTTCTCTTGTTACTTGAGGATTACTGAGCTTGAGAACCTTAAGCAAATAGATCGCAATGGAATAGTTGAATAGTTGTAATTTTTCTCCGAAGAGGCAGCGGCCCTTTATAAGCATCCGAGGATTGCTGTTTCTGTTTACATTTGCTTCTACCAGTTGATTAATCACTTTGACCAATCGATTGTCAACTGTCATTTTACCATTCAACGGTTACTGACAGCGTATCTAAGGTTGAGATCATCCTTGGATTTTAGCATCAATCGACTGCCCTAATTTCTCAATTGATTGTTATAGTCAAACCGATCGGTCGATTAAGAAGACTTCTGTTGGCCTAACACTGCAATCAATCAATTGCTTCACCACAACAATTGATTGATCACCAGTGGTCAAAGTGGCAAATCGATTCAGAGACTTTTTGTGCTCGTGGTTTAACTCAACAATCGATTGCTGTATCGGATGTAAACCGAGCACCCAGTTTCTCATTCCGAGCATTGGCTTTTCCCGGGCACCCTCCCGAGTCGATTGATCAACTCATCAGTCGACTGGCTTCCCGAACAGCCGACCCCTGAGTGTCGAACGCCCGGTTCCCCGCTTGCCCAAGCACCGTCTTGCCCAAGCACCGCTTTCGAGCATCCACTTTCCACCAACCTCGTAACTGTCTGAGCACCCAAGTCCCCAACTTGAGCGCTTCCACGCACCCGTCGCCCGAGCACAAAGTCCCCGACTTTGAGTGCCTGAGTGTCTGAGTCCCGAGCACCTCACGGCTAGTCGACTGATCACTTATCAGTCGACTACTCGAGTACCTTCCTAAGCGCCCATTGGAACTATAGTATATCAGTCGATTGGTGGACATTACCAGTAGACTGATACACAGATTTCAATCATTCTAAGACCGAGATACGCCTAAACTTTTCTACGCTCGTCCCACAAGTACCTCACGCCAGAGGAACCTCCTGTTCTCCAGACTTTAGTATCAAGAGCTTCCTCATATCCGGGTCTTCATCCGCCCTTGCATCCAATCTCGTGATTTGCTCAGGCTTCTTCCTTACTAAGAATCTGATCCTCAACCTTTTTGGACTTCAATGTCTTGCATCCGATCTTCTGATCTGCTTACACTTCTCCTTACCTAAAAATCTGGTCCTTGACCTTCTTAGACTTTTTCTGCATATTCATAACACACATGAGATCCAATTTATTAACCTAAACTTAAATGTTTATCGAACATCGAAACTTCTCATACAGGTCATGATTGCACACCAACAATCTCCCTCTTTTTTATGTTTGAAAATCTATTTACGTTTAGGCTAATTTTCAATAGATATCAAATAAGCAAAATGACAAAATGATAGATTATATCGGAATGAAAATAAAGTGACAGATTATATCTAACACCCACCCAAATCTAAATTTAAATCCTTAATTCTCCCTCTTTGCCAAATATCAAAAAGGCGACAAAGGCTCCCTTGCTATCATGCATAAACACAAGGGAATAAGATATACTCTTAAAACTGCAGAGAAATGAGTAATAGGAAATATATAAAGGGAGCGCATCACTTCATACATCTCGAGCTGGCGCTGCAATGGATACGATGTTGGTTTAGAGCTCTATGTGGCGACTCTCAAGAGCATCAAAGCGTGCATTCATTTGAGTTGTTTGATGATGATGATGTGCTACGCTCAGCTCCTCGAATCGATTATTCCTCAAGATCTTCAAGGTATGACTCAAGGTGATCAATAACATTGTCCTCCTCTAGATCCTCCGCGATCATGGGAACCAAGGCATCACCAACAACCTAGTCAGGCAGTCCCACCACTCCCCCTGCAGCACTTCGTCTTGGTCCTTCCCCCACTTGGCGGTCATCCTCTCATTCTATAGAATAGCCCACTTGCTTGAGACCGGCTAGAGAGAAGGTTCTTGGAGTGATTCGATCATATTTTACAATCATTGGTTGCAAGTTGTCTTGAGAGACATCAATGTCTTGGCCAACCATTCTGTGATGATATGGTCAAATGGCATATGAACTTTACCTTGGACTAGTTTGATGAAATAAATAATGCAGTGGAACATATTTAAAGATACGTTGATGTCCAAGGCATATCGAAATGCATACATCAAGAAAAGATGTAGAGGTCATATGGTGGCGAGACACCAAGTTACAATGGGTAGCATGTAATTGACGATGACTTTATACAAGACATTGTCAAGTGCAGCTACTTCTAGGGCACTTGACAATGTTCATGCATAGAGGACAAGAAGATTTGCTCAAAAGAATAGAGTAGAAGCTCGGGCAATGTGTGATAGAATACAAAATCACTAATGGATGCTAAACATCCTCAAAACTCCTAAAGAATGGCAAGAGTAAAGTCGAAATTTCGACGAGCTACACGAATCCTATACTTAAGGTTGTCACCACTGGGATGCAGGTTGTTATAAATTCAGAGACTAAATCGATATTAATGTCTCTTTCATACTGGACAATAGACTCTAACTTATAATGTTGGATGATGCGAAAGACAACAAAGCACTAGTCATGGAAAAATTTGTTATCCAACGACCAGACTGGAATTAACTGAAATTTTCGGGTGTGAAATTAGGAATCAAGGGAAGCATTTGGAAATCGCGAATCAGCCGTGGTTGGGGTCTTGATGACCCTTCACCAAACTCATTTGGCCTCTTTTTGGTCCTAAATACACGTTGATGATGCATGAATTGCAATCCCAACAATACAACTGGACAAATGCACAACAATACATGAATGCAGGTCAAATGACAATAATTAGTGAAGATATTCAGTAGTTGAAGCGAAAATGAGTTAGGGTTTAGGGTTTACTTCAGTGTCATTTGCAAGATAGGAAGGTCTTGGAGTGAACCCTTAATAGTTATGAGAGCAAGGTGTCCAGTGATCATCGGAGACTACACGATGCCCTAGCGGAGGGACTGAGGTTGTTGGAGCGAGAAAACTTGCTTAAGAAGAAGCTGATGGCCCGGGAAGATAGAATATGAAGGGTGATAAGGAGAGGGAGGACATGAGGCCGACCGGGGGAATAGGTCACTAGAAAAGATGCCGAAGAATAAGGGCGACGAGAAAAAGCGTAGGAGACCATCGGGCATAAAAGGATTTCCTGAATTAATTGTAAGTGTTCAGAGTTTTAAAAATGCACTGACAATCAATTGCTTGACTCAGGCAATCAATTGATGTGAAGCAATCGAGTCGCGTAATCGATTCAGCGTGGTTCTGTGTTCGCAAATAGGATAATCAGTCGATTGATGTACAGGATTAGTCGACTGGCACATAGGGTTGAGGGTTGACAGCATGATCACCGGTCAATTGGTGAGGCCCACCAATCGATTGGTGCACGTGAGTTCGACTGCCTAGTCAATTCCAACTCATTCTGTATCGAGGAGTCGAATGATCAATCGATTGGTGACCAAAGCCAATCGATTGTTATACCTAATAAAGCTTGATAACCTTTGTTTTTGTCCAAATCTTGTGCCATTTTGTGTGGTTGTCATACTAGTATGCGTTTTTGGGTTTTAACTTAGTTAAGTGTGTGATTTTGCATGTTTTAACAAGATTTGTAGATTTTTATTGAGTGGAAATGTCCAACTATGATCTTTTGACCAAATGTGCATGAATTATGTATCGATTCTCCCCATGATTGGTCAAATCAATTATTCATGCACACAAGTCACTTTCTTGCTCAAAGTAATGCATCATAACAAGCATTATAAACAAGAAAATTGCTCCTAGCATCTCACTCTCATCTAAACATTTCAATACATAATCAAAGTAATCCTTACATTTCTATGAGATGCAGTAATAAGGTGAAATTTATTTAGCCCTTGAAGTGATCGCGATAGTGAGTTCATTCTACTATACACATTCCCAATTCCCTTCGTAGATGACTAAATTCAATTTCCAAGAGTGATTTGATGAAGATGTCAGCTAGGCTGGTTTTGGACTCCGTATTATTGAGTACAACATCTCCTCTAACTACATGATCTCTAATAAAGTGATGTTTGTCTTCTATGTGTGTGTTTTGTTCTAGAATGATGAAGTGTATTCTTGGTCAGATTTATTGTGCTCACATTATCACATAAGACAAGCATATTTTTGTAAGTGAGACCATAATTCTCTAAGGTGTGAGACATCCATAACAATGGTAATACACATTCTCCCATAGCGATATACTCAACTTCAATTGTTGAAAGTGTTACACAATGTTGTTTACGACTTGACCAACTAACCAAGGACTAATCAAGAAATTGAGACCCTCCACTAGTACTCTTCCAATCCAACTTGCATCCAGCATAATCCAAGTCGGAATATCCCATAAGATCAAAAATGTCAATCCTAGGATACCATAGCCCTACCTTTCAAGTACCCTTTAAGTATCGTAGCATCCGTTTCACTGCGCTAAAGTGTGACTCTTTGGCACAAGATTGATATCTTGCACACATTTCGACAGCGAACAGAATATCGGATCTACTTGCTATGAGATATAAGAGACTATCTATAGCACTACGATATAATTTTGAATCAACTTCTTTTCCTTCAAGATCACTATCTAACTTAGTGTTAGTTGTCATGGGAGTTGTTATGACTTTTGCATTATTCATTCTAAATTTCTTTAATATTTCTTTTGCATATTTTTATTGATGAATGTATATTTCCTCTTTAGTTTGTTTGATCTGTAGTCCTAAGAAAAATGTTAATTCATCAATCAAACTCATTTCAAATTCACTTTCCATGTGATTTATAAACTCATTCAAGTAATCCTTATTTGTTGACTCACAAATGATGTCATCCACATATACTTGGACCACAAAAATATCCCCTCCATTGTTTTTTAGAAATAGTGTGGGATCAATTTGCCTCCTTTAAAATCCTTTAGACACTAAGAAAGTTGACAATTGTTCGTACCAAGTACGAGGTGTTTGTTTTAGCTCATACAAGACCTTTTTCAATTTAAATACATAAGTTGGAAATTCAGAATTTTCAAACCTCGGTGGTGCTTGTTAAACATAGACTTCTGCCTTAATGAATTCATTCAAAAATGTTGATTTTATGTCCATTGATACAACTTAAATCCTTTGTGAGGAGAAAAGCTAGCATCATTCTAATGGATTTTAATCGTGCCACAGGTGCATATGTTTCATCATAATCCAATCCCTCTATTTAACTGAAACCCTTGGCAACCAATCTAACCTTGTTTCTCACGACCACATCTTTGTCATCAAGTTTATTTCTGAAAATCTATTTTGTATCAATAACTGAACTTTCTTCAAGTCTAGGGACCAAATCCCAAATTTGATTTCTCTCAAACTAAGCTAACTCATCTTGCATTGCTAAAATTCAATCCGGATCAAGCAAGGCATCGTCACTGGTTTTTGGCTCAACTTGAGAGATCAAGGCTATTTGACTTCCTTCATTTCTAAAGCATGATCGAGTTCTCAATCCTTGAGTAATATTGCCCACAACTTAGTCTAGGGGGTGATTTGAACTCATCCTAGTGGATCTTGGTATGTGAGTTGTGTTAACCACATTTTTACATGATGACCGTTCTATTTTGCCTTGCTCCTTATCAGATTCTTCGTTAACTCCCCCTTGACTATTGCACTCTTCAATGTTTAGTTTTTTAAGTTCGAATATCATGCCATCATCATCTCTTTGTATCACACTTAATGGTTGATTTTCTCCAAACACCATATTTAACGATTCTTCAACTAATCATGTCCTTTTGAAGTAAATCCGAAAAGCCTTACTGACATTGGAGTATTCAATAAGAATACCCTCGTCAGCCTTAGCCATAAATTTTCCTAACTGATCTTTGGTATTTAGAGTGTAGACCTTACAACCAAACACTCTAAGATGTTTAATTGTTGGAGGTTAACCAAACCAAAGTTCACGAAGAGTTTTTCCTAAAAATCTATAAATTAGGGTTCGATTTTGTGAATAACAAACAATTGTTGGGAGTATGAGAAATACAATAAAGTCCCACATTGGTAAGACATGGAAAAGATTATGTACTTATAAAATAAAAAGATATCTCTATTGGTATGAGGCATTTTGGGTAAAGCCCAAAAACAAAACCATGAGGGCTTAGTCTCAAAGTGGACAATATCATATCGTTGTGGAGATATATAAATCCCACAGGCACTAACAATTGGTATCAGAGTCATGGTCTATGTCAAGCAATGACCTCGAACGAAGGAAGTGGAGCTCCCATGTCCAGTTCAAGAGAACCAAATACCAGACGGGAAGTCCAGGTGGATCGGGAGGATCGAACAACTGGCAGGAAGTCCAGTTGGGCTAGAAAGGTTGGACAACTGGCAAGAAGTCCAACTGGATCAGGAGGACTAGACAGTTGACAGGAAGTCCTGATGGGTTGAGGATCGGACATCAAGCAAAGGAAGTCCTTTGAGGATGGATAGGCTTGAGGGGGGCTCAATATGGTCCTTCGTTTAAGGGGGAATTGTTGGGAGTATGGGGAATAAAATCAAAGTCCCACATTAGTAAGACATGGAAAAGATCATGTGCTTATAAGATAAAAAGATATCTCCATTGGTATGAGACCTTTTAGGTAAAGCCCAAAAATAAAAGCATGAGAGTTTAAGCCCAAAATGGACAATATCATGTCATTGTGGAGATATATGAATCTTATAGACACTAACAACAATGTTTACTGCTTCTGCCCAAAGGTGACTAGGAAATAAATATTCATTCAACATGCTCCTACCTGCCTTTTGCAAAACTATTCTTTTTTTTCACAACCCCATTTTGTTGTGGTGTCCTAGGGTCGAAATTCATGCTTGTACCTTTTTTCTAGACAAAATTCTAAGAATCTATCATTTTCACACTCGCCTCCATAATCACTTCTTATACGATTTATTTTATGATTTTTTTCATTTTCTACCCTTCTACAAAAAGCAATCAATGTATTTAAGGTTTGGTCCTTGTACTTCAAGAAAAACACCCAAGTATATCTAATGTAATCATCAACTATAACAAGACAATATCTACTACCATTCAAAGACTTATATTTACTACTATCAAATAAATCCATGCGTATAAGTTTTAATGCATTTTACATACTTGCAATGTTTTTTTTACCTTTATAGACCGCCTTAGTTTGATTGCCCATTTGGCATGCATTGCATAATTTGTCCTTTTGAAACTTTAACTTTGACAATCCTTACACCAACTCTTTTCTTGATAATCTCTTGATGTTTCTCATGTTGGTATGAGCAAGTCTACGATGCCAAAGTCAAGTCTCTTCTTCCTGTTAGTAATATATGAGAGATGTCCTAAGGCAATCGCTTTATGTATGAACCATTTATATGATAAATGAAGATTCACTATTTGAGTATACATGTTTAATGTATTTGATTGGATCTTAAACTCATTTACTGAATGTCACGTCGATTCACGGCGTAGAGAGAATTTGTGATTGGATCACAACTAGTGAGTATCTCTACATGTAATTGTGATGTATCGGAATTATCCTAATCGATGAATTGATGGATTTGGACACCGTGATTATCGAGACTAGCACGAGGTATACTCCTTGGTGTATCAGCGGTGATTCTCCTTGGTGGAGACATTGTGATGTCGAGTTAATCGTGGATCTTAGTTATGGTAACTAGTTCGTTGGAGTGACCGGTAGTAAGACTTCGTATAGGTTCTCTGCGTATATAGATATGTCGATGAAGTTAACTTACTTGTGGCTTAAGTCACGATGTTCCTTTGACTTGCGGTATTAGTCGTCTTGATCATGGAGACTTATGCTTTGACATCTTAAGCGAAACATCTACGAGGAGATGTGGACCCGAGATGATTGGGTATAAGTCGAAGTGATCGAAGGTGTTGAATAACTATAAAGATTCACCACTCCTTGCGAGGAGATGTATACCCATGGCCTCTCGTCGGATTGTTACTAAAGTCTTTGGCCAAAGCATTACATGTTTAGAGTAAGGTACTCTTCGATACATGTGCAGTAACTAGAATCCGTAGGGCGAGGAAATGATACTTGGGCTAGGTGTGGCGTAGTCGACTGAGTGAGGCCCACGATAGACCGTATCTGAACAGTGGGTATAAGATGAGTGAAGGGAATGGGGCGCGATTCATTCGAACTCTTGAAGGGTTTGAAATAGTTACGGATCGGCCGTTGATCTTTTTCGGTTAATTGGGGATCGTGATGTACTCTAGGTGCGCTCGTGATGGATTACATAATTAATGGTTAATTATAGGCGGCGGCATCGCGAGAACTATTTTGATGCCTGTGCCGAATGTAATCGAAGGATTTAAAAGCGAGCTTGAGAATGGGATTCTCGGGGCCAGGAAGAAACTATGTTTGGTTGGACGAACATAAAGCGGCGTGAAATTGTTTGATCCTGATAGGCGTGGATGGGCCGTGTCTTATGAAGGCGTAATGGATGGACGAAATGGTTTGGTTACAATCCGATGGATGAGAATAAACCAAAGGGTTTGGTTTATATTAAACGAATGAACCAAAGGTTGGTTCGGTTCGTTTTAACTTAAAATAAACCATCGTGGTTTGGTTTATTTTAACTTATCTTAATGGAGCGGGTTAACGGGCTTTATGGATATGATCCATTAACCATTAAGAGAATTAGTTCTCTATAAAATAGGGATTAAACCCAACCAAAACCTAATCGAGTTTTGGCCGCCCAACATAGTTCTTGCCCACCTCCTTGGAGTTTTGGCGCTGACCCTAGGTGTCTGCCGCCCGACCTTTGTCTTGGCCAGTCGAGTCATTGCCGGCGACCAAGCTTCGATCGGTGAACCTCGGCGACCCTCCGGTGATCTCCTCTGGGTTCGGTGATAAGGTGAGCTTCCGTCTCTCCTTGGTGGCCTCATTCCTCCACCAGCTGTCAGTTTTCGGACAGCTTGTTTCTTTGTTGTCGGGCGTCGTTTGGGCGGCGGTTAGTGCTCGATAGCGCTAACTCTAGGGATTTGATCTCGGTAATCCTCTGAGTGGAGGATGAAGGATTCGTCGATTGGTTGGCGAATACCTCTCTGAGAAGCGAGTTTGAGAACTTCGTTTTAGGATCAATTTGGATTCGGATCGTGATCATCTCTCGATCACGTCGTCTTGACAACATGAGGCTAGTAACCCGTCACGAAGACGAAGCTCGTGACTTAGCGAAGTCATCCCGAGGAGCTCGGCGTGGATACGGATAGAGACGATTCTTACGAGGATCGTTCCGGTTGATGCCGTTCCCGCTACACGTCATACGAAAGGTATAACGTAGATAATTTCTTTTATTGCAAATTCTAATTTACGGTTATGTCTACACTTGTTGTAATATGCATGCTTGTGTTGTGTGTGTTGTAATAAATATAGATTTATTATTTTAATTGCTTCCGCTGTGCTCATGTTTGCGAAACATGATCGAACACACACACGCCGCGGTGCCGGAAAACCAACACTTCCTTGGACATGAAACACTTAGCAAACACATTAGTAGTACCATACAGTTCAATTTGATAAATATTTTCCTTTCTATGGCCTATAATCATGGTAGTATCTAGTTCACTATGTTTTGATTAGACATAGAGATGAATTGAACTCCACTCTATATCCTAAATCACATAGTTGACTAATACTCAAAAGATTAAAAACCATGTCTTTCACAAGTAAAATATTCATCCTAAACTGTTTAGAAATTCAATATCACCTACTCCTACAACCTTAAGCTTTGCACTGTTACCAAATGAAACAATACCTTTACATTTTCTTTTAAACTTTGAGAACTTTGATGAATCCCCTGTCATGTGTCTAGAACATCCACTATCAATGAACCATATAATTGGATGCTCCTCCTTGGCGCTTGTTTGTTCAAATACGATAAACTAAATGTTTTAGTACCTAGATTTTGGGTGCAGGAGCATCAACAACAAATTGGTTGGGTACCTAAGGTTGCACAGTTCTAATTTAGAGATACTATTTCTACTAATCAAGGACATAAATTTTATTTCTTTTTATTTTGGTTTATATCCTAAACCAGCTTTATTATAAATAGCTCGTTGAGCTCCTAAAATCATATCTAAGTATTTGGAACTTGATGAAAATTTTTCTAGTGTATTTTTCAAATCTTCCACTTGCAGTTTCAAGGATGCATTTTCCTGTTTTAACTCATCAATTGGCACAGTGACATTTTCATTCTTAATAGATTTTAATTCATATTGCAACTTTTTAACTCTATCTTTTGATTTTGCCAGGGCATTTGTTAGGCATGCAATTATAGAGTATAGTTTATCTAATTTGGCATAAGTTACCTCGTCATCACTAGACAATGACTTACTTAAAGTTTCTACATCCTTTCCCTAGCTTTCCTCTTCATTAACTTTGTTCTCTGAGTCATTCAATGTCATGAGTGCAAGATGCCTCGTATTCTTTCTTTCGGTTTCCTCTTCCGATGAACTAGAGGATGAATCATCCCATGTAACCTTCAAGGCTTTTTTCTTCTTTGGCTTATCATCTTGCTTTTTCAAATCAAGACAGTCTGCCTTGAAATGCCCTCTCCTATTGCATTCAAAACAAACTGCATTAGATTTTGATTTTGATCTTACCGGAGACTTACCCTTTTTCTTGTTTTCCTCGAAAATCTTCTTCACGTCCTTCTTATTGTATCTTCTACCTCTTCGCATCATTTTTCCAACAAAATTTATCATTTCGCTGGAAGAAAGTTCTTCATTATTGTCACTTGTTTAGTCGGAATTGGAGGAGGACACTTCCTTCTTTTCTTTCTTGTTCTCCTTCCCTTTCTTCTTGCTCCTCTTGTTTCCTGTGTCATCCACAACTAAAGTCATACCTTTCTCCTTATGGCTTGAATTAACTTGTTCATGGAGTTCCAACTCACAAAATAACTCATCTAGTTTAACAATAAACAAATCCCTTAAAACCTTAAAGGCATCAACCATTGATGACCATAATAATTTTTTAGAGAAGGATTTGAGTGCATACCTAATAAGGTTTCGATTCTCTATATTCTCTCCAACTGAGTGGAGACCGTTTAGGAGTTCCTTGAACCTCCCTTGTAGTTGACTTACTGTTTCTCCTTCTTTCATAGGAAAGTTCTGTATTTGATTAATGAGCAGATCTCTCTTGGCAATCTTGGAGTCTTTTGTGTCTTCATTTAGTTCAATGAGTTTGTCCCACAACTCCTTGGCACTTCGGAAGGGACCAACCTTGTTCAGTTGCCTTTGCGTTGGATTGCGCCTTCTTTCTCTGTTCAGTTGTCCAATGTCCGAACTCTAGAATTTTACCATCTTCACCAGTCGGCAGTATGAAACCCTCCATCACCACGAACCACATGTCGATATCAGTCATTAAGTGATACTCCATACGGCTCTTCCAGTAGGTAAAGTTATTTCCGTCGAAGAACGGAGGACGTGTAGTGTTGTAGCCCTCTTGCATTGTCATTTGAACTTTTGCTCCTTTGATTGTTAATCCTCCAGGGCAGTCTTGTACTGATACCACTTATAAGGACCGTGGCAAGTTAGAGGGGGGAGTGAATAGCTTCGATTCTTTTCTTTGAGATTTTACAACAGAAACCTTGGAATCCAATCAATAGAAATAGAAATACAGCACACGCCAACGCAGATGATTTTACTTGATTCGCCGCCCCAGGGCGACTACGTCCAAGGTTAACCTAGCGTTCTATCACCTCTATTGCTTTTCTCCTTCTCGGACCAAATCCGAAGGTGGAGAAATCTTTTTACAACAATTTTACTTACAGATCTCAGCAAAGAAAAAACTTATTAGAGAAAGAAGAAGAAGATTATTGTTATATTTTATGCACACTCTTTCTCTTATTACTTGGATTGTTGAGCTTGAGAACCTTAAGCAAATAGATCGCAATGGAACAGTGTAATTTTTCTACGAAAAGGCAGCGGCCTTTTATAGGCATTCGAGGATCATTGTTTCTGTTTACATTTGCTACTACCAGTCAATTGATCACTTTGACCAATCGATTGCCAACCGTCATTTTACCGTTCAACGATTACTGACAACGTATCTGAGGTTGAGATCATCCCTGGATTTTAGCATTAGTCGATTGCCCTGATTTCCCAATCGATTGTTATAAGATAGTCGAACCAGCTAGTCGATTAAGAAGACCTTTATTGGCCTAATACTGTAATCAATCGATTGCTTCATCATAGCAATCGATTGATCACCGATGGTCGAACTGGCTGATCGATTCGGAGACTTTTTTGTGCTTGTGTTTTAACTCAGCAATCGATTACAGTATCTTAGCAATCGATTGTTGCATCGGAAGCAGCCCGAGCACCCGGTTTCTCATCGCGAGCACCTTCCCCAGTCGACTAGCTTCCCAAGCAGCCGACTCTCGAGTGTCGAGCGCCCCATTCCCTACTTACCCGAGCATAGTCTTGCCCGAACACCTCTTTCAACGTCAGCTTTCTCACCAACCTTGCAACTGCCTGAGCACCTGAGTCCACGACTCGAGCGCTTCCACACACCCATCGCCCGAGTCCCCAACCCAAGCGCCCGAGTGTCCGAGTCCCGAGCACCTCACGGTCAGTCGACTAATCACTCCTCGGTTAACAACCCGAGCACTGATGGAGCTTCCGAGCACCTTCTCGAGCGCCCGTTGGAACTATAGTGTATCAGTCGATTAGTGGACATTACTAATTGACTGATACACAGGTTTCAGCCATTCTAAGACCGAAATACACCTAAACTTTTCTACCTCCGTCCCACAAGTACTTTACGCCAGATGAATCTTTTATTCTCTGGACTTTAGTGTCAGGAGCTTCCTCGTCTCCAGGTCTTCATCCGCCCTTGCATCCGATCTCGTGATCTGCTCGAGCTTCTTCCTTGCCAAGAATTCAGTCCTCGACCTTTTTGGTCTTCAGTGCCTTGCATCCGATCTTCCGATCTGCTTACACTTCTTACCTAAAAATCTAGTCCTTGATCTTTTTGGACTTATCTGCATACTCATAACACACATGAGATCCAATTTATTAACCTAAACTTAAATGTTTATCGAACATCGAAACTTCTCATACAGGGCATGATTGCACACCAACAATTGGTGCTCGGGAAGTCTCGTGCAGGGCTTGGACTCGGCACTCGCACTTGGGAAGTCGAGCGGTGCTCAGCGCTCATACTTAGGAAGTCGAGCAGTGCTCGGGATGAGGAATGCGGATTCAGCAGTCGCGACTGACAAAGGAGCTCGCGATCGCTGCGGTTTCTGAAAATGAGAAATGTTGTTCCCGACGAATCACCGATCGCTATGTTAAGCAATGATCGTCATGCGCAACAAGCGATCAGAAAGAGCTAGAATCGACTGGCTAGTTTAACTGTTGGGCAAGCAATCGACTGATGGTTGTGAACAGTCGATTGATCGACTGAAATTCGACGTGCATCAAGCCGTTGTTAGACAACAATCAAATGATGAGTCGACTAGGGGTAAGACCAATCGACTGATTGGCAGAGATCAACCGATGCAGAGCTTATAAAAGGACTTCAAGAAGATTTGAAGCGTCGGTTTCTTAAAGACTTAAAGAGGAGTTGTTGCATTCCAAATCTTCAGGAGTCTTCCCAAAGCAACCAAATCAACAGTGATAAAAAACAATCAACTTGTAAAGTGTTTTTCATCTGTATTTTGATTCATACTTATATTTGGTTGTTTATTGTAAAGAACAAGTGTAAGAGATTTCTCCGCCTCCAGAAGTTTTCCGAGAAGAAGAAAGTTATAGTGGTGATACATCGCTAGGGCTAGGTCGTGGAGTAGGAATCGAAAGATTCCGAACCACGTAAAATCTGTGAGTTGTATTTGTGTTTCGTTATTTCTGTTTATGTTTTATTTCCGCTGCACTTAACGATTCGTAGACAAGCACGCAATCGAGAAAACGCAATCAACGATCGAGTCGCTATTCACCTCCCCTCTAGCACACACCGGTCCTAACACCTTTTTCATCTAGATTTGGGACCAACATCGGCAGGCTGCTTTATCCTAAATACGCAAATAAAAAAATACTATATATTATATTCTTTATTGTTGCCCCAATTTATCCTAAATTTAGTAACAAACCCTTGAAAGTATACAGCTTAGGTTGCATTTAATAAGAACAGCTTGTCACTATTAGCAGTTTGCATATATGATTAGAAAACACCATTGAGGAATTTGCTATATAATCCCTTAGCAAAAGTTTCTTCATACATGGACAAACAAAAGTTAGATAAGTCCATAATAATCACCAAATTCCATATGTTTGGTTAATGCTTCCCGTCAGATTAAGATGGAATATCAATTTGGAAACATTCACACAAGGAGGCACATGCAATCACTCAGTCAATAGTGCGGTGATGAAATGACAAGGAACGATAGCTGCCTGGTGATAAACTGGATTCTTTTCCACCTTTCCATTAATTTTGTTGTAGAGGTATATGAGATGGGGCTGCTAGAGTTTGTAAGGGTGTTAAATCACAATACGTTATAACTCTTTTTTTTCTTAAAGCTTGCTCCTCTATCTAAGTTTCCATCTCCTCAAAATGTCAAAATGCAGTGAAATTCATCACGGCAAAATAAAAAAGAGAATAGTTTAGGCTTCTTGGTGCAAGAACAGCTCATTCAAACATTAAGGCTACCATGAATTATCAATAATTGATTTATTATCATGAAATATAGATTAAAAAAGAGTACTTAAATATACAATAGATCAAATGTTTGCCTCAATACAGTTATTGCTACTGACAAGAAAAGACTTAAATAGTAAACATTCTATTTAATGTGCTAAATAAAAAAGAATAGAAAAAAGTAATAAAGGTTACCTGTAAGGGATTAAGAATTACTGAAATTCTTTTTTCACCCTTTATTTGGTGTCCCGTAGTAGACTGATGAAAGAATCTACTTACAAGTGCCCGAAAGCCAAAAACAACATTTGCTGCAAGATAAGATGAGAATCAAAAAAATGCACAGGCATACAACATTATGTGACTCAAATACGTACCAAACAGTGCCATCACTAAAGATGTCAACTGATGCATGATTTTACTATAGTTTTATTCCAAAACCAAAAAAATAGTTATCTATGGAAACAAACTAAATATTCAGTTTACAATTAGCAAGTTTGCTATTAGCTTCGAAAAAAAATTGCCTGATGTTTGAATTTGGACAAGCAATTAAAGAAATTAGTCAACATACACATCAAATGAATTTTCTACTCCAACAACAACCATTTAAAAGCAAGAAGCTAGTGCAGTACTTAAAGTTAGCTTTGGCTATCAATCTTTTGGTACAGAGGTGGACTAACATGATAAATCCTATTCTTTTTGGTTGAACAAATGGGCCACTCAAGCTCAATGAAATAAACTACAAAATCATGAAATGCTACAAAATCGGACTATGGTTTCCAATGCTAATCACACCACAGAATTTTGGCATCTCTCTATCTGTATGTGGTAGTCAATACTATTATTTTACACGTCTCTCTGTAGGTAACAAAGAATTGGTATTGGTACAACACAATAAGCCTGTAGTCTCTGAATTTTTCATTTTATTTTTTTTTTCTCACCAGTCAGCGTACGACTGATGAAGCATCAACTTGGTTTATTTTAGGTTTGGTTATTTTATTCTTTATCATATGACAGTCCACTGTTTAGACTTTAGTGGTATTAAACTCTCAATGGGATGTCTTGTTGACACAGGCGGGCTAGCAAGGCGGCGCTAAAAACCTTCTATGCGTGAGGTTAAAATAGAGGGGCAAAAAGAATCGAAGGAAAAAGGAAATTCACCAGCAAAAGAGGAACACATCTTAGTTTGAACGAAAAAGAAATATTATTAATCAAAACTGAATATCTTACAAAGCCTAAACCTATGTTTAAATAAACTTAGAAAGAGAATATTTCTTAATACTAAAAAAAAATAAACTAACTTTAACAGAAATTTCTTAACAAGTAAGAAAATTAAAAATAAATAAATAAACAAAAACAAAAATATCTTAATGAAATAGAAAAGTAAATATAAAAATTTTAAAACTAAAAAAATTAAATTAAATGAAAATTCGAAATAAATAAAATTAATAATAAAATATTGATGAAATTCTAAATAGCGACGGAAAATTAAAATTAAATGAAAATTCGAAATTAATAAAATTAATAATGAAATATTAATGAAATTCTAAATAGCGACGAAAAATTAAAATTAAATAAAAATTCAAAATAAATATAATTAATAATAAAATATTAATGAAATTCTAAATAGCGGCGGCAATGCATCATGGTCGTGGTATGGTCCACAGTTAGGTTATGGTGAGAACTACGGTCGTGGACTGGTCCACAGTTATGTCATGGTGAGGACCATGATTGTGGTAGGGAACACAGCAGGTCGTGGTCCCTATTGGAGGTCCCGTGTTGAGCCATGGAATGATTCACGCTCGCGGTGGTGACCATGGATAGGTCGTGATAGCCTCTAAGAACTCCTTTACACCTCGTCTTGATCCAAAATGAAGAATATCCATGTCAGAAGCCCATGAAGGCGTTGAAATCTTTATTTTATGACTCAATTTCTCCTTGTCATGATTTAGAGGAAGACGGGATCGCATCTTATGATAAAAGTTGATCAAGATGTTAGATGCTCATGCATCAGTCACTCGAGGTTGAAAAGAACTCGTCCTTGAGTTCGAACTAGTGTCATCTCCTTCTTTGGTATAAGGAATCATGCTCTCTCAGGTGTATTCACGATCTACTAGCTTCATTGTGTCTTGTTTTGGTCCAAAATGATGTATACTCAGTTTAAAGGGTACGAGAATGTTGTATTGTGATGGATGCACTTGCATCAGACT
The DNA here is from genome assembly GCA_025175895.1 of Wurfbainia villosa. Lineage (NCBI taxonomy): Eukaryota > Viridiplantae > Streptophyta > Magnoliopsida > Zingiberales > Zingiberaceae > Wurfbainia > Wurfbainia villosa. The sequence goes on from CM045995.1 coordinate 36,232,410, forward strand.
CCCGGGGTTGAAAAGAACTCGTCCTCGAGTTCCGATTAGGTATACTTGATCCTTGATGGAGAAATTCGGACTTGAGCCGAAGATGCTACTCGAACGAAGTGGTAGGGCATATGCGACCAAACACCTAGGCATAGAAAGAAGAGGAGAAATAGAAAATACCAGAAGAGTGAAATCCTCTTGCCGGAGTGCTCGTACAATGTTTGGTCCTTCAATACGGGTGCTTGTCATCACCAACCATTCATCTCTCATTTCATTATTGGGCGAGAGATCAAGCAATGTCTCATGGTCATCTTCGCAAATTACCTCATCATCGTCGTACTCATCGTAGATGGGGTCGCCCATGACCTCGTCAATGTTATTATCATTATAGACGAGGTCTTCCGTGTCTTTATCATCATCGTAGACATGGTCTTCAACTTCCTCGTCATAGACAGAATCTTCCATGTCTTTATTATCATCGTAGACAGGATCTTTTGGATCTTTCTTCAATTTCCTCATTGTAGATAGAATCTTCAATCTTTTTATCATCATCGTAGACGAGGTCTTTAATTTCCTTGTCAATGTCTTCATCGTAGATGGGGTCTTTAATTTCCTCGTCAATGTCAACATCGTTGTAGACGGAGTCTTCCGTGTTTCCATCATTATCGCAGACATGGTCTTCAATTTCCTCATCGTAGATAGAATTTTCATCGTCATCGTAGACGAGATCTTCATGTCATTCTTTACGATCATAATATTCTTGATGATGTAGAATTTTAGAGCGTCGAAGACTTACCTCAAGTTCTCGCAATGTTACACGCCAAGTTAATGCTCTAACTTTTCTCTGTAGATTCTTGATGAGCTCTTGGGAACTTCGATCCTTGGGAGAGGCTTCCTCAATCAGAACCTGTCAGTCACAACCATGATCACAACCATGACGACCATCTATGAATCGCAGTCGCCGATATAACTCCATAATTTATCTCTGTAGATCAATAAGCTCGCGGGTACTTTGATCCTGGAGTGCGGCTTCCTCAATCGGAATCTGCCGATCAGGACCATAACCATGTCCTCGTCGACTTTCCATGGATCTAGGGCTCTGATACCAACTGACGCAGGTGGGGTAACGAGGCGGCACTAAAAAACTTCCATGCGTGAGGTTAGGATAGAGAGGGCAGGGAGAATCGAAGAAGAAGGAAAATTCGCCAACAAAAGAGGAACACCTCTTAGTTTGAACGAAAAAAGAATATTATTAATCAAAATTGAATATCTTACAAAGTCTAAACCTATTTTAAATAGACTTAGAAAGAGAATATTTCTTAATGCTAAAAAAAATAAACTTTAACATAAATTTCTTAACAAAACAAAAAAGTAAATATAAAAATTTTAAAACTAAAAAAAATTAAATTAAATGAAAATTCGAAATAAATAAAATTAATAATAAAATATTAATGAAATTCTAAATAGCAGCGAAAAATTAAAATTAAATGAAAATTCGAAATAAATAAAATTAATAATAAAATATTAATAAAATTCTAAATAGCGACGGGAGTGCGTCATGGTCGTGAGTTAGGCTGTGGTGGGAACTACGGTCGTGGATTGATCCACAGTTATGCCATAGTGAGGACCACGACTGTAGTAGGGAACACGGGCAGGTCATGGTCCCTACTGGAGGTCCCGTGTTAAGCCATGGAATGATCCACGCTCGCGATGGTGACCATGGGTAGGTCGTGGTAGCCTCTAGGAACTCCTTTAGATCTCGTCCTGATCCAAAATAAAGGATATTCATGTCAGAGGCCCATGAAAGCGTTGAAATCTTTATTTTATGACTCAATTTCTCTTTGTCATGATTTATAGGAAGGCGGGATTGCATCTTATGATAAAAGTTGATCAAGATGCTGGATGCGCCTGTATCAGTCACCCGAGGTTGAAAAGAACTCGTCCTCGAGTTCAAACTAGTGTCATCTCCTTCTTTGGTATAAAGAATCATACTCTCTCGAGTGTATTCACGATCTACTAGCTTCATTATGCTCTATTTTGGTCCAGAATGATGTATACTCAGGTTAAAGGGTACGAGCATATTGTGTTGTGATGGATGCACCTGCATCACTTACACTCTATAATAATGGTTAGTTGTCATCTAATGGATACCTAAAACATCTAAATAAGTTATTTTGCATATTGTTAAGGTGGATTCAATTTCCAGTTGAATTCTTCTCATCTCTTCCTCCTATTCTTTTGTCTACCTTGTTTTGAATTTGTTCTAGCTAACTGAAACAAAATATACATAATTGACTCGCTTTATGTTTCAGCTTACTTGAGCAAGAAAATCAGGCAAGTAAAAAACATGCACTTTCATCCATAAAATTGTAACATAAATAAGAACCATTAAGCATAAAGCACTAAAATACCTAGCCAGTGTGCCCAGTGAGAAATGGATTGTGACAAGAAGTATGTCCAACACTGGCATTTTCCCTTCCTGCCATCAGTGATATCTTGCTGGCTTGTATGGCATTTCATCTGGAGTTTTCAGGAAGTGATACATAATAAAACAAAAAATAGTGGCAATAGTTATTTTATATTACTGATCCTTCGATTTCTTTAAATCCCAGAGACTACCTCAGAATAACCATCATATTGATAATGTTTTTCAAGAAGAGGTTCATTCAGGGTATCAGACACTGATGTTTCTGCATCGTCATCTTTCCTTTCATCTACACCAGCATCTCTTATCCGTCTTCTAATAGTTTTTGCTTCCATCGTCAGCCCTACCTAAAATATTTAATCCAACTGTATGTAAGAGGGAACTGCAATATTCTGTTAGCTTATAATATGGGGAAAGATCAACATTTCACTATATAATTGTTATTAACTTTCCATAATCCCTGGAGCAGGAAAAAAACGGGGTCTTGTTTATAACTTAAGTGACACAGGATTATAATTGATGAAGAGTAGCATGTGAAGTTATAGATCTTAAACCTGATGAGGATGTAAGCAACTAGGGAGGAGATCTTGGCTTGAGTGACTATCATCAACAGCTTTGATTAAAGTTTTTTTGCGCTATATAGTGGTAGAATAAGGGAGAGTTTCTTGGGATTCTAAAATATCATGAAGTATCCATCTTAAACATTCTTGATCAGCAACGTGAGTAAAAGGTACTACGTTAAAAGTTTCAAGCATACTCCTCTATAACTTAGATCTGGGAAAAATGTAAACGACCTGTTGTAATTGAGAGATATTCTAAGTCAATCGTCTTCAATATTTAATTAAAAAATTTACTATTTGAGTGTACATTTTCTATGTATATGATTGGATCCTAAACTCATTTACTGAAGTCTACAATACAATACATATCATGAGAAAAGTTGTAATTGGATCACAATTAGTGGGTATCCCATCATATGTAAATTATGTAAGTATTGAAATTATTCCTAGTCAATAGATTGATGAGATTGGATATCATCAATTCTATGAGACTAGCACATATTATACTCGAATTATCCAAACATTGGGTACTCATTGAATGGAAATATAGGGATGTTGAGAGTGAACATATGGATGCTAGTTAGAGTAACTAGTTCGTTGGAGTGACTAGCTATGAAACTTCATATGGTTCTTTATGTCGATGAAGATTTCATTGTAGCTCGAGTGCAAGCTTCCTTAAACTTGAGGTATTCAAGTCATCTTGGTCATGACGACTTATGCTTTGACTGCTTCGCAACCATCTCCATAGGAGGTGTCATTTCGGGTTGATTGTATATAAGTCAAAGTGGGCGAAGATATTTGAATAGTCCACAGAAGATTCACTACTTCATTTAAAAGAGATATATACCCTAAGTCTCTTGTTTGAATTGTTACTTAGAAGTCTTTAGCCAAAGTACGCATGTTAAGAAGATGATCTTCTTGGATATATATAAAGAGTAACTTGAATATACAGGATAAGGAAATATACTTGTATTAGGTGTGACGTAGTCAGCCTAGTGGAACGAGCACATAGATCATGTCCTGAACTAAGTGGACATAGGATGAGTGAAAGGAATAAACACACATAATTGAAGTTATTAAAGGGTTCAGAAACATTTTGGAGTTAATTTTGACTTTCCGGTCAATTAGGTGTCAAGATGTACTGCTAGGTGTCACTCATGGTCTATTCATAATTAATGATTAGTTATGAATTGTCAACATAGTCGGAAATTTATTGGTCACACGCAATAAGGTTTCTCTAGAGACGTAAAATAAATTTGAGAATAAGATTCTTAAAGAGAGAGGTTATCCGGTTGGATCAGACTTAAAAGGGCTAAAACATGAGCATTAGAGACTACCACGGTCATGCTAAGATGTAGCATGGTCGTACCGCACTTTGTGGTGGTGAAATAGGGCTTACATAACCCACCATGGTCATACCAATCTCTGCCCACAAAAATGGCCAAAGTAGAGGACAACACGGCCTGGTCATGTTGCCCTCCACAGTCGTGGTAGGCTCAACGACCAGGCCATGCAGCGCACCATAGCCAGGCCATGGAGCGCACCATGGCTGTGGCACATTGGCATTGATTTCTTGGTTACAAAGTTTCAGGATTTGAGACTGTTATTTCATAAAAAAGAGATACCTCTATTACATGAAAGAAGCCCTATTTATATACAAAATTAGGACCTATTCAAAGGAATAAATCAAACTTTATCCTAGGAATAACTCAAACTCTGTTCTAGGAAATAATTATCCCTAATGATATTTAGGGATGACATAATTATCCCTAGTCATATATACAATATTCTAATACTCCCTCTCAAGCTGAAGAATATAAATTATATGCACCCAGCTTGTTACATATGTAGTAAATTCGGGGACCTCTTAGTGACTTAGTAAATATATCTGCTAGCTGATCATGTGAGTTAACAAAACTAGTAGGTATTTCTCCAAATATGACTTTCTCTTTGACAAAGTGACAGTCGACTTCAATATACTTTGTCCTCTCATGAAAAATTGGATTTGAGGCGATATGCATGGCGGCCTGGTTATCACATATAAGTGACATTTGTGTAACATCTCGAACCTTAGCTCACAGCAATTGTTTGAGTATATAAGCTCTTGGTGGCTTGAGTGTAGCTCGATATTACGACTACTGCTTTGGGTCTTGCCATGTAACGTTCTGCTTTTTGCTTTTCGAAAGCAAGGTTACCTCAAAACGAATATCTGAAAATCGAAGTGGATCTCTATCATTTGGGAGATCACCCGATCTAACGTCGAATATCTTATGACCAGTATGCCCTTTGTCTTCATCTGAGACTCTTTCTGAAGCGCTTACGATATATCGAGCAATCACGAATCGCGTCGATGTTCTTTACATGGAGAGTTGAAAGCGACTTACTACACTTACTGAATGAGATATACGGATGAGTATGATGGGTAACTTAGTCTCCGTACTAATCGCTGTATTGTTCGGGGATCAGTAGAGCTCCCCGATTTGGTAGGAGCTTGACATTAGGATCAATAAGGTTGTCATTGTCTTTGAGTTTAACATTTTTGTTTCTTACAGAATATCCATTTCATGCGCCGTTTGGGATATAATGATCTCGTTTACGGGTATGTTACTTATCCTAAGAAATATTTGAGTCTCGAGATCCTTTGTCACGAAAATGTTTGAAAGATGTTTACTGTGAGATCCCAAGATGATCACTACACCTTGATATCGATATCATCAGCGTAAACCACTAGGTAGATCTGACGAGTAGATGAGTGGCGATAAAAACAAAATGGTGGAGTCTACGCTCAAATTAAACATTGTTGAATTACAATCTTGAATCTCTGAACCGTATTTGGTGATTTGCTTGAGACCGTATAAAGATTTTCGTAGCGGCGCACAGATCGTAAGACTCCCCTGACAATAAAACCACGGAGGTTGCTCCGTATAGACTTCTTGAGTAGGTCACCGTATGCAAACGCATTTTGATGTCAGTGATATAAAGTCGGTGTTGAATCGCGTGATGGGACGTGAATAAGAGTATAGAGGGCGTCTTAGCGAGGAGAAAATGTGTCCCCGTAATCGATCAGAAGACACGAGTATAGCCTTTAGCTGATGAGGCGAGCCTTAAGCGAGACAACGTTCCGTCTGGACCCGACCTTGCGTATATAGCCGTGACGACCCAATGACTTTCTGGTGGTAGAGGCGAGGTCGAGTCAGCGGCTCATGAGCACTCATTTAAATCGGCGTAGTCTGTTTCGTCTGGATGGGCGAATCATCTCTGCATCTTGGAAGAAGCGAGGCAGCGAGGAGGAAGGCGAGAATAATAGAAAGGAGAAAGGCGATGGTAGCAAAGCATAATGAAGAGAAGGATTACGAGTGGAGCGTATACCTTTCGAAGTCTGATAGGAATATCAGTCAGGCGGACGGAGGAAGGAGCGATGGATCGGCTCAGAAGATGATCCCGTGGCGGAGTCGGTGTTGGCGGCGGCAGCGGAGGGGGGCGGTGATAAACCTCTGATAGAGGAGGAATTAAAGGTGGGGTGATAGAGAATCCTCGGAGGATCAGGCTGATGCAGGCGTAGAAGGATGAACCTCGGACGGCGACTACGAGACCCGAAGAAAGGCGAATCGAGAGCGTGGCATCGTGAGAGATGAAATCTGAAGCGGAGTGTAGGGAATAACACTTATACCCTTTACGAGGAGTAGGTACCAAGGAAAACACGTTTATCACGGCCAGGAGAGAGTTTATCGATGTCGGGATCGAAGCGTAAAGCGAAACATGTAGAACCAGACCACTAGGTGGTAAGGATGAAGGATTGTTTGAATAAAGTCGTGATGTAGTATTTGACCACTGTAAAGTAAAAGAAGGCGTCGATTAATGAAATAACATGCGATGAAGTCTGACGTCACCCCAGCGAAGAGAGCGTGAGAGTGAAGGAGAAGAGTGCAGGTGGTCTCGAGAAGATGGCGATTCTTGCGTTCTGCGACTCCGTTACGTTGGGGGTATGAGGAATGAGGCGTCCAGATGTAATCGCCGTGAGATGTCGTGAAGTTGAAGCGGGTAGATAGATACTCCATGCATTATCACTCTGCGAGGATCGAAGAGGGATGCAGGTGTGTTTTACTTCGTTAAAAAGATTGGAAAATAGAAAACAATTAGAGCGATCCTTCGTGAATATAACCCAATCTGTGGGAAAAATGCGTATATAAAAGTAAAATATCTTGACCCGATGAAGGCCTTGACCGACTCGGACCCGGACATTGGAATGAACCCGAAGCGAGGGGCGTGGCGGACTTATAATCACGAGGAGAAAGCGAACTACGAGCATCTTACTGGCGACCCACGACTCGCGAGCAAGACTACAAGTGGAGATGTCATTGCCTTAAAGAGAGTTTTGTTGAAGTCGATATAGGTCATCTGACTCGTCAAAGCGATCATCCTCCCGTACTCGGTCGTATATGAAACGAAGATTTAGTAAGCGAGATAATCTGATCGAGGCCAGGAGTAAGCTAACTTTGATATGAATTAAAAAGAGCTCCGGGAACATAAAGAACATTATGAATGGGAAGAGATGGGAAATGATAAACAATACCAACACCTTGGGACTGAGTTTGAGAACCATTTGTCATAGTAACACAGGATAAATAACCGAAAGTAGATAGTGAAGAAAACATAGATCTATTACCCGTGATATGATCGGTGGCCCCAGAGTCAAGTACCCAGGGACCCGAAGAGCGAGATATGTCAGTAAAGGAATTACTAGCTTGTGTAATGACAGCAGTGGAATTAGAATTCAGTCGATCCTCATACCATTTCAGAAAGTCATCATAGGAAGGCGGTGAAATTGGAGCTAGTCTTGCTGTGAAGTGGAAGGGAAGGCGTGAGAACTACAAGCGACTGGCGGCCGCGAAGTCGACCGTGGAGACTCGACATTTATCGATCGTGTGTCTGATCGGTGTGATGATCGCGCTGAGGCGTCCTTTGTCGTTCTTACGAGGTGGAAGTGCATTATTGTTTGAGAGAAAGTGAAGAATCGGCCGGAGCGGAGGATGGCGATGTCGAGACTTTGCGAGGATCACGGAGGAGAGTCGCCCGGTAGAGTCCGTGGTGGCCATGGGGTTGCCGAGGATCGATCACGAATATGAGTAATCGTGGGAAGACCGTATAAAGCGAAGGCGTAAAAAATTCTTCCGATTTTGAGCTCTGCAGCGAGAGTGGCGCGGTGGGGCGGTCGTTGAACTCACGAAGGCTAGAGACTAATCGGATAAGTTGGCGTAGAATTCTTGATCGATGGCATTATGGATGGTCGTAGAGTCGTCATGAAACTTGATAAGTCGTAGGAGGTGTTCGGAAAAAGTTGTTGAGCTGTATCGAAACATCCTTGCAGTCTTATGAGTGCGGAAGGCGTCCCGAGAGATGGATGGATGGTGGCTCGGATAATCTGCAACCTGATTGAGCGTCGATTTTTTCCGTAAAGAGCGTCGGCGACTTGAATATCCTCTTGATTTGGATGAGATGTGTTTCGTAACCTTGTCGACAAGCGAAGTTGATGTGAGAGGCCCAGAGGAGTAGTTCTTACCGTCGAGCTCGAGGCGAGGCGGTCTTGGTGGCGTAGTTAGTAAAAATTAGAAAATCGGCCGAAGTGCTAGGGGCAGCCGTGAATGAAGGTGAATGTTCGAAAGGAAGCTTTGGAAGAAGCGATGTTGTGTGCTTCGTTGGTATCGGAAATGGAGTCGAAGGAGCTGCCAATGAACCTAAGATTAAGCCAGTTTGGCCGAGAGAGGCGCGAGGAAGAGTCCAGCTAGGTGACTCACTGTTCTTGCGTTGTCAGGTTCAACGGATGGAGTCGCCGGTGAGGAGGAGGCTGTCACTCTTGGGCCTCCTACTGCTCTACTCGTTGCGGGCGCCCGTGGCGTGAGGAAGGAAGGTTGTCAGGCTTCTTTGTCGTCGCTGCTAAATGGAGGAAGATCGGCGGCTTTGTCTTTGCTTGCGTCGCGGTGGAGAAGAAGGCTCTTCAACACGTTGGCGTCGCGGTAGATCCCGTACGAGGATCGCGTCTGACGTGTCTCGCGAAAGAGAAGGTCGAGAAGGGAGAGGATTGCGAACCTCTCGGAAGATCGAAAAGAACATTTGGAGGATCATTGGGTATTGCTCGGCTGTATTTAGAGGATGTCGCGAGCGGCGAAGGAGATTGCGTCAGCGTGGCGAGGAAAGCCGCGGCGTCCCTCGCGGGAAGAATTCTGCGTCATTTGGGAAGAAGGGCCTTGCGGCGGAAGAAGTCTGCGTCATTTGGGAAGAAGAACAAAAAAATAGGCTCGATACGAAATAAATCGTCGTGAGGTGGTCGCGAAAAAATCGCCTGAAACCTAATCTATGGCTCTGATACCATGTTATTTCATAAAAAAGAGATACCCCTATTACATGAAAGAAGCTCTATTTATATACAAAATTAGGACCTATTCAAAGGAATAAATCAAATCTTATCCTAGAAATAACTCAAACTCTATTCTAAGAAATAATTATCCCTAAAGATATTTAGGGATGACATAATTATCCCTAGCCATATATACAATATTCTAACAGAGACTTTTTCTTGCAAAATTATATGATAATTCAGTTTAAAAAATTCCAAAAACCCCTCCTACAATGTCTAATCAAGAAATCTATAAATAAATCTCTTAATACAAGGTTGTAGACATGTGAATTTTTGGGTTCCTCTTGCGAGCCATCATCCTCCTCTCTCAAGTTCATCTCCATGCTTGGTAAATACCAATCGGAGAAGAACTCTTGCTACTTTGAAAGTTGTCTCGAGAAGATTCCAACGTGGATACCAATAGAGACAAGGCTTGTTAGTCTTGCTCGTGGTTTCTATAGATTTTATAGAATCTCGAAGGTATGAAAACTACTCTCTATTCTCCTCTTTCATTTTGATTATGTTAAAGGCATGAGATCTTGGCCCCCGAGAATATCTGGAAGAAAATAAAATTGTTTATTTTGTTTCGCTGCATGTTTTATTTCTCCCCGAATCTCCAACACAAAATAAAAATTCTATAACATGAACTACTAAAGATTTCCACAAACAGAGTCAACTCATTAGGAAAGTTCTTCATCGGTTAGATGCAGTTTAATGTTGAATAATAAATCAATCAATAAAAACCTTCTAGCTTGATTGTTGCATGGAAAGCAACGACAGAGACTGCTATCACATTACAAGCAATCCCTAACAATCTCATGTACTGGACAACCATAGACCGATGTTACTGACAAAAATATATCCAACTTTGAAGAATAAAAAGGCACTAATCCCTAAAACACGCAAAGAATCGTCGCTAGATTCATGAGAGGTAGAAATTGAAGATTAACATCGTAAACTCGAACTACTATGAGTTTCCCATATTAGAACAACCATAATTTGGTCAGAGGGAGGCTCGGCAGAAAAGCGATGCAAGAGTTGTCCGATCTCGAGATCCCAGCGGTAGCAGATCCAAAGAGGATGAGAAGAGAAGGAAGAGAGACGATACCGGGAATTCACCTGAGTGATCCGATGGAGCAACGTAGTTACGGTGCCTTCAGCGAACGGGAGGAGCAGCTGGCCTTCAACCCTAGCAACAATCTGGAGAAGGGAGAAGAACCCAAGCAAGACGAAGGAAAAGAAACGAAGAAACAAATTTGCTGGTGCTCACGTCAATTACTTTTAAATAAATTAATGTATTTTTTTACGGTACCTTGAAATCAGATAATTAAAATTATTATATTTTGTAATACAGTATAAATATAAAAATATAATAATAATAAGCCAAAGTAGTTTAAATCCTATATTAAATTTTTTTTAGTTGACACTAGATATCCGGACCTTCGGCTCGATTAATTATAGGAGTGACCAATCAAATTCTATATAAATTTTTCACCATCTGCTAGGGGTAAATCGGAAAGTGTTCGTTGCAGATAGTCCAACGTTCAAAGATTTATCATCCCATTTTAAAGAAAATTCCAGTATTGAAACTGTTGATTCCAATGTGTTAAAAAGTTTTTTTCCTGAATTTTGACAATCGAGATCATTTGATCTTTTTTATAAATGACTACGATTGAGTGTTCGTTATGCTCAAAACTTTATTTCATCATTTTCATCACATCTTCTCTACTCTTTTCTCTCAATTTCACTATTTCAAGCATTTTCGATTCTCCGATTTCAATAGGCTTTGATTCTCTGACTTTGATTTCAATAAAAGACGGTTCATCTCGATCTCAAAAGGGCAAGGATGTCTTCGTTCTGAATGTTGATCCCAGTCCGAGGAGGTTCAATTCACTTATGATAAATCAAAGTAATTTTCAACAACCAACACATAGAGAAGTACCAAAACTTTCAAGGTGTGGGACCCTTCACCTTTAAAATAATTATTTTTTACTAAATATTTTGAGAAAGTCGTTCTTCCCTATAGAGAAATACTAGTAAAATGCAAATATTACAATGCCTCATATAAATTCTAATCAGACAACAGTTCGAGTCGTTAAAGTGACACGTCGAAACAAAACACTCAACGAAATTTAGGATCGATCATTTTTAAATGCAACTTTCCATGTGTTTCTTCATCCACTAAAGGTACAGATACATCTTTGTTTAAATATTCTGATATTAAATTAAAAGAATCATTAGCTAGATTCGTTTATGTATAACATTTTTCATTTAGTTTTTAGTTTAAATGCACATTTGAAGATGATTGCAACTCCATTTTTATGGAGTAGAACTTAAGATTCTAGGATGAGGGAATAACCTACTTGATTTGTAAACATTATTATGCAATGAATCTATGTTTGTTTGCACTGTTTTCAATTGTTATATATTTATGCTTGTTTTTTTATTCCATGATATATTTGTTTATGGTCAGGATCTATTGTACTTACCTGATTTAGATGTCAAAAACACTAAGTCATATCGTAGAGGTGTGGGAAAGGGCCGAAAGGTGAACCTAATCCTCTGATCTATAGAAAACTGCGATGTGAAGGAATCGACTATGAATGAGGATTTAAGTCTAGATTGATCCTTTGGGGTTCTCGTGACCCCAATGTGACCAAGGTCATCTACGAATGAATATCCTAAAAGTAGATTGATTTACCACGAGGACCAATAGGGTATTATGAACGTAATGAACTTGTTCCAACTAGAGGCCGCAAAGTAGGAGAAGACAACTCGGAGGGGTTGTGGGGGGGTAACCCATTAATAGCAACTCCCTAAGCTTTATAAATCTAAAAGGGAAACTTTGGCTTGGAATAGGGGAATTCGGTGTAGTTCCAAAAGTTCACATTGGATAAAATAGGATATCCTACCTACATGAACAATCATTGAGAATTATGAACAAGACATATATTTGCAATCATTTAAGTGAAACCGAAATCCTAGAATCATCTCTTCGATCATGACAGGGACCTAGTGACAGGAGTGTCCCCATGAAAATGATCTCTCATCCCTCTCACTCTCCTTTCTCTCATTCAACTCTTTGTTTTCTCAGCCAACTGATTCAGTCTAGACGATCTAAATTCACTTAATAAACCAATACTTGATTTACCAGTCCTTGCGGGATCGATATTTTTATTACTTGATGACACCGTGTACTTGCGGGTGTTGCATAATCAAGTCTTTGACTCCATAGCTAAGGGTTCGGTTTACACATCATCACTAGGTGTGACGTAGTCAGTCTAGTTGGGACAGACACATATAACATGTCCTGAACCAAACGGGTATAAGATAAGTAAAATGAACGAGGCACGACTCATTGTAACTGCTGAAAGGTTCAAAAGCAATTCTGGAATCAACTATTGATTTTCCAATTAATTAGGAACCATGATATTAGATGTCACTCATGATCGTTTCATAATTAATGGTTAATAATGAACGACCAATATAAATCGGAAACCTATAAAGTCACACCCACTACAAGTTTTTTCTAAAGGACTTAAAACGAGTTTGAGAATTAGATTCTCAAATTGAGAGAGACCAAGTCTGGTTGGACTAGATAAAAGGCAAATATGAAAAATATTTTGTCAGAATGGAAACATGGATGGGCCACATCTTATAAAGACAGGTTAAACCCATTTTGGTTTAATTCTAAACCAAATTTATTTAGTTTAAATTAAAAGTGGTTTAGTTATTGAACCAATTGGTTTAGTTATGAACCAAACGTAAGGCTATTGGTATGGACTCCGAGTTAATAGATGCGGGTTTGGAACTTGTAGGAACTTCGGTGAGCGCTAGAGGGGGGGTGAATAGTGATTCATTGGTTGTCGGAATTTGATCGCGCTTGCGTGCTTGTCTACAATACTCGTTATGCAGCGGAAATAATAATAACAATAACAAAACAAAAATAAACACATAAAGACACCAAGATATAACGTGGTTCGGAATCTTAGGGTTCATACTCCACGGAGCGTGCTCAACGAACTCTAGTGACGGACACACCACTACTCAATAAACTCCTTCTCGACAACACGTCAGCGGTGGAGAAACCTCGTACAAGCGATCTTACAACAATAAGAAAGAAATACAAGTAAACTACACAAATACAAGTAAAGAAAACTTTACAAATGTGAACTTGAATGCTTGCTTGTTGATCACTTTGGATCGCACTTGAAGACCCTGATTTGCACCAGCAAATCGCCTCAAATCACCCAAGAAATCGCTGCTGAAATCCATCCCATTGAGCTCCTTTTATGCCTCCGTGCGACCTAGATTTCTGCCTGATAGTCGACTGTTATAAGGCCCCAGTCGACTGCTAACAATACCGTTGTCTCACAACGAGCTTAATTCATGTTGACATCCAAGCTAATGGATACACTGACAGTCGATTGACATTTCCTTAATGATTGCAACCGAATTCTCATAAAAAGTCATCTATCATGGCGTATTCTCATAAAGCCGCCTATCACGATGCATCTTTTCAAGACATCTATCACGGTGCAATTCAGACTAAGTCACCTATCACGGCGCATTCCTATAAAGTTGCCTATCACGACGCATTCCTATAAAATTGCCTATCACAATGTATTTTCATAAAGCCGCTTATCACGGTGCATCTTTTAAAGACACCTATCACGGTGCAATTCGGACTAAGTCGCTTATCACGACGCATTTCTATAAAGTCACCTATCACGACGCATTCCTACAAAATTGCCTATTACGGCGTATTCTCATAAAGCCGCCTATCACAGCACATCTTTTCAAGACACCTATCACGGTGCAATTCGGACTAAGTCGCCTATCACGGCGCATTCCTATAAAAGTCGCCTATCACAACGCATTTCTATAAAACCGCCTATCACAGCATATTCTCATAAAGCCACCTATCACGGCGCATCTTTTCAAGACACCTATCACGGTGCAATTCGAACTAAGTCGCCTATCACGACGTATTCCTATAAATTCGCCTATCATGGCGCATTCATATGAAACTGCCTATCACGGCGTATTCTCATAAAGTCGTCTATCACGTGCATCTTTTCAAGACACCTATCACGGTGTAATTCGGACTAAGTCGCTTATCATAGTGCATTCATATAAAAGCCGCCTATCACAGTGCATTTCTATAAAACTTCCTATCACGGCGTATTCTCATAAAGCCGCCTATCACGGCGCATCTTTTCAAAAGACACCTATCATGGTGCAATTCGGTCTAAGACTCTTATTACGGCGTATTCTTATCTATTTGCGGCCCAAGTATTTCTCTCTCGAAATATTCTTGTTAAGGATTGCCTATTACGGCTAGTTCAAGTATTTTATCTCTCGGTCGAGCATGGTTACAGGGCGGGTCTATCACTTATGTTCGCTTATCATGACGTATTACTTCTCAAATCGTATATCATAGCATGACTCGGAAAAGCCCCTTGTTATAGGGCATGATGGAGGTACTTATTATAGCCAAGTATTTCTGACGATTGCTTATCATAGCATAGTTTATTCCTTCACATGCCTTAATATCTTGAAAAAGCCAAAGGGCTCAATTAGTCCTTTCGAGACAACAACACCTAGACTCGACAAAAAACTTGTTATGTGATAATTCAAGGCCAATATAAGGATACAAGCTTTCAAAATTAAGCAGAAGTCCTACTGTTACAAGAAAATAAAAACTAGAATTATTTGGGGAGTCCGTCGAGCGCCGAGTCAGGGGTCTCATCGATCAGGCGCTGTAGATCTATGAATTCGGTTGACGCTCCTTCAGGAGGGTACCCGACTTCCTTGAAGTGTCGGATGGCTCCCTCGTAGTCTATCTCTAAGAGGTTGACAGTGCGTCCTCCTAGAATATCAAAAAATTCCTCCGAGGCAAGGAAAGCCTTTTTATGTTGCTCCCCTCGACCTTCCTCACCTGCTCGGTAAGTGGATAGAACAGCCCTGGCCGTTTTGGCCAGGGCTGCCAGCTCATCGTGTCGTTTTGCTACGAAGGCCGCCTGGGCGGCCAAGATCTCTTTGGTCTCCAGCAGTTGAGCCTCCGCCTCTGCTGCTCGAGCCATGAGCTCTTATGCCTCCACTGCCTGGAGTTGTAAGCGCTCAATTTTCCGCGCTTGGCTTCGAAGGTCATCCTCGTACTGAAGGATCTTCGACCGAGACACAGCTGCCTCACCCTGGGTCATCCTGAGCTCCGTCTCCTTATCACGGAGCTGGGTCGACAGGGCTGCCAGCTGGGCCCGCATCCCCTGAAATGTCGCGGTCAGGGGAGGCAAGCACGTCATCAATTCTAGGTGATAGCCTTAGAACTGCAAAACAAACAAGTTGGTTAGTAAAGAGAGAGAAGAAAAAAAAGGGTGTGTGTGTGTGTGTTTTCACTTACCTGAGTCAGGTGGGTGTTCATTGTTGGTGCAACAATGCTCCAAGCATTTATATGTTTTGATGTTTGGATAATCATCTAAGTTAGGCAATATCTTGTGATCTAATTGCGAATATGTTTAAGTGACAGGGAAATCCAAGGATGAAGACTTGGTAAAAGAGAAGTCTAAGTATGATCTTGGCAAAGGGAAGTCCAAGGGATGGACTTGGCAGCGTAAGACCAAGCTTGTAGTCTTGGCAGCGTAAAGTCCAAGTGAACCTTGGCAAAGGAAGTCCAAGTATAATCTTGGAAAAGGAAGTCCAAGGGATGGACTTGGCAGCGTAAGACCAAGCTTGTAGTCTTGGCAGCGTAAAGTCCAAGTGAACCTTGGCAAAGGAAGTCCAAAGTAAGGTCTTGGCAGCATAAGTCCAAGCTTGTAGTCTTGGCGGCGTAAAGTCCAAGCATTTGGCAACCCAAGACATGACGAAACCGAAGGAAGCTCTTGGAAGCAAAGCGCAAAGGATGAACAAGTCGCGGACTCGGAGGGATCCTGAAGGCGCAAGGCTTAATGAGGAGCTAGAAGGTTGAGTCTAGGTCTAGGGTGTAAAATCAAGTGTGAATTACTCATACTTGATGAGTATCAATCGATCGATGTATCGATCGGTAGTCGGCGTCGGGTAGTCGAGTCGTAAAACCACGACTATCGATCGCTTGGTCGAGCGATCGGCCCTGGTGTTGCGATCGATCGACTTCAAAGGCGTGATCGTGATCAAGGAGAAAATCGCACGAGTCGATCTCACTCATTCGCCTTGATCACTCGACTGATCACTCCATCAGTCGACTAATGGAGGGATCAGTCGACTGATCACCTGGCTGTTGGAAATTACGGCTACGAATCTCCGCGGAGATCTCGGTTCAGAAGTCGTTGGCTTCGGCGATAGTCGACTGATGGTAAGCATCAGTCGACTGATCGAAGCCCAACGGGAAAAACAACCCCTCTTCTATAAAAAGGGGCCTTGGGGAGCTTGGTGAAGCTAGTGCTCTCATTCCTAACTACACCCTCGTGCTCACCAAGCTTTCCCAAGTGTTTTAGCAATTCAAAACCTCCTCTTCTCTAATTCTTAATCATCCATCATTGTAAAGAAGAGGAGAGCATTGTAAGAAAGGTTTCTCCACCTTGGTTCATCCAAAGGAGAATATAGTGAAGCTTGGCTAGGACTAATCCACCTTACGGATTGCCGTGGAGTAGGAGCGTCATCTCCGAACCATGTACATCGGGTGTTAGCTTTGTCTCTTTCTTATGTGTGTTTATATTTGTATTACTTCCGCTAACGTTTTTGTAGAAACGAAGAAAGGCTAATCACCCCCCTCTAGCCGTTACAAAGATCCTAACAAGTGGTATCAAAGCCCGGATAGCTTGGAAGATCTCACCATCAACCAAGGCATCAATGGCTCTTCAAGAGGGATATAGCACCGCCAAGCGACCACTCTTCGATGGGAGTCACTTTGCATATTGGAAAGGTAGGATGAAGTATTATCTAATGAGCAATATTGAAATTTGGCATAGTATTGTAGATGGCTTCGAGGAACTGGTAGATGAACAAGGAAACCCTATTCCAAGCAAGGATTGGACAAGGGAAATGAATAGGCGATTCGAGTCAAATGCAAAGGCGGTACTCACCATTCAATGAGGTATTACCATGGAGCAACTCAACAAGGTGGGGCCTTTCGAATCCGCCAAGGAGTTATGGAAAAAGCTCATTGAGCTAAATGAAGGTTTCAAGGAGTCAAAGAGGGCCAAGAAGGACCTACTAATTGGACAACTTCAAGCCTTCCAAATGAAGATGCATGAAACCGTAAGCCAAATGCATGGAAGGTTCAAGGAGATTGTGAACGGACTCCACATCATAGGTGAGCGAGTTGACAACCGGGACTTGGTAACTAGGGATCTCTCTCAAATTAAAATTGAAGAATTATTTTGTGAGTTTGAATTACATGAGCAAACTAACATGTCCTCTAAGGAAAAGGGTTTAGCTTTATTTGTTGAAAAGAAGGAAAAGAAGAAGAAGGAAAGAAAAGAAGCATCATCATCATCCGAATCGGAGCATGATTCAAGTAGTGATGAAGACTCATCTAGTGAGATGGCAAATTTCGTCAAGAAGCTCTATAGGAAAACAAAGGAGTTCAAGAGTAGAGAAGCAAGGAAGGGGTCTCATTCTTCAAAAGGTAAGTTTAGTGGTAATTCAAGTTTCAATAATAATGTGATTTGCCATGCTTGCAACAAGAAGGGGCATATAAAGCCAAATTGCCCGGAGCTAAAGAAGAAGGAGGAAAAAGAAAAGAAAAAGAAGGACAAGAAGGAGAAGAAGAAGGAGGAGGCTATGGTGGCTCAAACCACATGGGACACACCAAGTGTTGAAGACTCCTCCTCCGATGATGAACTTTGCCACATCACACGCCATGTGGCACTCATGGCCCTAGGAGATGACTCGGGTACATCAAGCCAAGAAGACTCCTCAAGTGATGAATCGTCATCTAGTGACGATGAGGTAATGAACTCTCCCAAAGTTAAGCTTCTTTATCAATCAATTGCTTATCTTAAAGAGGCTCTAGATAAGTCTAGATCTAAGGTTAAGAGCATGAAGGTAGAACTAAAGGCAATTAGGAATGAAAAACCTTCACATATCGATTCTTGCATGCTTAAGGAAGAGAATGACAAACTTAAGGATGAGGTTGTTGAGCTAAAAGCATGTTTAGAAAAATTTTCAAATGGCTCAAAATGTCTTGATATGATCCTTAGTCGACAAAGAGCCGCTTACAACAAGGCCGATCTAGGATATAAGCCAAAAGAAAAAGAAGTTGCTTATATTTCATTGATTAATAGGAAAGCAACCATTAAGGGAAAGGTTAAGAAAGCATGGGTACCTAAGAAGTTTTTACTTAATGTTACCGGTCCAAATGTTTGGGTACCAAAAGCTTGTGTTTTTCATATGATTTAGGTAGGAGAGCAAGGTATGTGGATTGTGGATAGCGGTTGCTCAACACATATGACCGGGGATGTGAGCAAGTTCTCCACAATTAAGTATGTGAAGAAGGGAGCGGTGTCCTTTGGGAATAGTGGAAAACTCAAGATATTAGGTAGAGGTACAATTGAGGTATCCCCCAAAATTGTTATTCACAAAGTCTTGCTAGTTGAAAATATGAAATTTAATTTATTAAGTGTTAGTCAACTTTGTGATGCAAACTATCATGTCTCTTTTGAATCCTCTAAATGCATGATTAGACACAAGGAATTAAATGATTGTATGTTAGTTGGATATAGGAAATCAAACATTTATTATGTTGATCTTTCATATGCTTCTAACATTTCTACTAAGTGTCTTATTGCAAAAGAAGAAGAAAGTTGGCTATGGCATAGAAGATTGGAGCACATCAACATGAAAAACATAGCCAAGGTAGCCAAGATGGAGTTGGTCAAAGGGCTACCAAAGATCAAGTATGTCAAGAACAAAATGTGTGATGCATGCCAAGAAGGAAAACAAACAAAAGCATCACACAAAGGTAAAACCCTAACTAATACCTCTTTACCATTAGAATTATTGCATCTTGACTTATTTGATTGTCATAGTACTCCATCTTTAAATGGTAACAAATATTGTTTGGTTATAGTAGATGATTTTTCTAGGTATACTTGGGTCTACTTTATGAAACATAAGGATGATACCTTAGAAATAATCATAGGATTTAGTAAAAGGGTTGAAAATGAAAAGAGTCTCAAAATCAACCGGATCCGTAGTGATCATGGTGATGAATTTGAAAACTTAAAATTTTCACAATTTTGTTTAGAGAAAGGGTACAAGCATGAGTTCTCTTGTCCTAGAACACCCCAACAAAATGGGGTGGTGGAAAGGAGAAATCGTGTCCTACAAGAGGCGGCTAGGACTATGCTTAATGCATATTCTCTACCTAGCTACTTGTGGGCAGAAGCAGTTAATACCGCTTGCTATATCCAAAATAGGGTTCAAATCCATAGGTTTTTAGGAAAGACATCTTTTGAATTATGGAATGGGACTATTCCCACAATTCATTATTTCAAAGTCTTTGGATGTAAAGTTTATATTTTAAACACCAAAGATAATCTAGGAAAATTTGAATCCAAAGCGGATGAGGGAATCCTAGTTGAATACTCATCTACAAGTAGAGGTTATAGAGTCTACAATAAAAGAACTCAAGGGATTGAGGAGTCCTCTAATATTCAATTTGATGAAACCACTAGTACCTACCCTAGAAAGTCCTCCATTGATACGGATATTAATGACAATAATCACGACATTACCCAAAAACTTCAAAATTTGATCATTAGGGGTAATGATCAAGGGGGAGGAAGAGGAGATTCCGATGATGAAAGGAGGGTGGAAGATAACAATGATCAATTTGAAACCCCCTCTAGAACCCTAAGAATTCATCAAGATCATTCACTTGACCAAGTAGTAGGAGATCTATCTCAAGGAGTAAGAACTAGGTCATTTCATAGACCTCCTACTAGTCAAGTAGCTCTCATTTCACAAATTGAGCCCAAATCGATCAATGATGCATTACATGATCCGGATTGGATTTTGGCAATGCAAGATGAATTGGCCCAATTTGAGAGGAGTCAAGTATGGTAGTTAGTACCTAGACCTGATGATAGCACCATAATTACTACAAGATGGGTTTTTAGGAATAAGCTAGATGACCAAGGAAATATCACTAGAAATAAGGCTAGGTTGGTTGCTAGGGGATTTAATCAAGTTGAGGGGCTTGACTATAATGAGACTTATGCCCCGGTTGCTAGGTTAGAATCTATTAGAATCCTCTTAGGGTATGCTTCCTATATGAGATTTAAACTTTACCAAATGGATGTTAAATCGGCATTCTTAAATGGTTATATTAAGGAGGAAGTATATGTAGAGCAACCACCCGGATTTGAGAACATAGATTATCCAAACCATGTATGTAAGCTTAGGAAAACATTATATGGGTTAAAACTGTTGGTGCAGTAGGCACCTAAGTCGAACCTGAGTTTTGATTATAGCAAACGATACAAAGTTAAGCTCATGTCGTTATCTCATGAGCTGAATCGAGTGTGCAGAA
Source organism: Wurfbainia villosa (assembly GCA_025175895.1). Lineage (NCBI taxonomy): Eukaryota > Viridiplantae > Streptophyta > Magnoliopsida > Zingiberales > Zingiberaceae > Wurfbainia > Wurfbainia villosa. The sequence goes on from CM045995.1 coordinate 36,253,280, forward strand.
GATTGCTATAACTGGAGCTAAAGGCTAGAGACACCCGGAGGAAGTCGCGGTGGTCGGGCGACACTCGAGTGACTTCGGAGGGAGCCGAAGGAATCGAGTGGAAGGCCGGAAGCAAAAGCAACAAGTAAGTATCGAGGTAAGCTCGTGTGTGCGAGCGTAAGTGAGGTCGTATCCTCGTTACGGGGATGATCTTAAGCGTAGATCCGACCAAAGACATCCTATAGATGGTCTTGGTTGAGATCGGACGGTCGACGACCGTCAAAATTATGTTTTTGTTAAGCTAACTTTGACTTGCAGCAAAGCATCGATCACCGCGACGGAGGACTCGATTGCCGTCAATCGGCCGACGCAGAAGGTCAACACTGATCGATGTCGCCATCACGATCGATGATGGCCATCGATCGGTGATGGTCAATGATCAGATTCGAGGAGTCAAGGCTTATCACCCCATTTCAAGGAGTTTTTGTGTCCATTTGTGATTGGTTGAAGACCCATTCGATGAGGGACTCAAAGGCTATAAAAGGAGGGCTTGTCTTAGGGTTTTTCATCAATTAAAAAGCTTCCAAGTGCTTCCGATACGCTCCGACTCTTCGACATCCCTACGACGAAGTGCTGCCGAGACGACGACTAGAGCTTCAACCTCCATCCTTTGAAGTCGTCGGTAACGAAAGTTTGAATCATATTTCAGTTTATAAGTTGTTCTTATTTCGAGCTTTAAATCATATCAAGGAGAGGGAGAGTGTCTCTACCTTGAGCTTTTATCATCTTGTGTATCCGTCTAACTCCTACCTCCAACGAGGAGGAGCTTTTTAGTAGTTTGCCCTCCGTACGTGGTCAAGGACCACTAGGGCCTTGGAGTAGTAGCCTTCGGCTACGAACCAAGTAAAACCTTTATGTCTATTGTCTCTATTTTTGTTTTTATCTTTCGCTGTGTCTACTCGCGTTTTAACGAAAAATTTCTATCGCTATTCACCCCCCCTCTAGCGATCTGATCGATCCAACAATTGGTATCAGAGCCGGGGGCGCTTAGATTTGGTGAAACCACCAATCTAACATTTTTTACAGATTTGTTTTTTGTTCGTTTAAATTTTTCTCCCGCACTACTAATCCAAGACGAAGTCTTGGTACTCTTCGTTTGGTTTTGTTTTGCAAGTATTGATTGCCTTCGGAGTACCTCACGATCAAACGAACATAACTTTTGCTACAAGTGGACTCACGAAACGATTACCCACCAAATCGAAGCTCTCGCAGAGATCTACACTTCTTACTGGGGTTTACCCCCGTAACAAGCTATTTTCATCCTCAAAAATCGACGTTTAGTAGCCTTTCGGGGACATCGAAGGTTGTGAGTACTTACTTTTTATTTAGTTTCTTATTTCTTTGCTTAACTTTCTATTTTTCGTTTATTTCTTTTTATTTCCCGCACTACTAATCCAAGACGCAAGTCTTGGTACTTTCGTGTATTTTTGTTGTTGCTAGGTTTTCGTTTTAGTCTCCTTGTCTTTTTGTTCTAATAGCCCATCTCGAGGGTTTTAGCACCGTTCGACCTCCGTTTTACAACGGAGATGATTTCCGTTACTGGAAAGGTCGGATGGAATGATTTCTCAAAACCCAAATTGAGATGTGGATCATAATTCAAACGGGTTTCACACTTCCGACTAATGAAGTGGGTGACTCCTTGGATTATGATCAATGGACCGTTGCAACAAAATGACAAGTCGAAGCCGATGCCAAGGCAACACAAATCCTCCAATGCGGCTTGTCCAAGGAGGAGTTAAATCGCGTCGGCCCCTTCATCAGCGCAAAGGACCTATGGACAAAGCTAGTAGAGCTACACGAAGGGACCGATGAAGCCAAGGTATGTAAGCGCGACCTTTTGTTCAATAAACTATATAACCTACAAATGCAGGAACACGAGTCCGCGACGCAACTCCACGCCCGTGTCCAAGACATAGTCAACAACCTACATGCAATCGGGCAAAAGGTCAAAAACCGCGACCTTATAAGGTATGTCCTAAACTCTTTTCCGAGGACTACCTTGTGGGCATCCATGGTCGATGCCTACAAGGTCTCCAAGGATCTTTCTAAACTTAGGTTAGATGAACTTTTTTCTGATTTTGAACTTCATGAGCAGTCTAACTCGGAACCCGAGAAGGGTATAGCACTTTTTGCAGGTTCGAGGAAGAAAACCGCAAGCAAGCCACCCCCGAAGGAAGAAGAGGATGAGTCGGATTCGGAGGTAGACTCGGAAATGGAAGCCAAACTAGTCAACCTAGTTCGGAGGATAGTCAAGGGCCGAAAACGAGCCGTCACTCGACCCAACGAAGGTAAGCCTAAAAGTTCAAACATAAGATGTTATGAATGCAACAGGTTTGGACACATTAAGTCCGAGTGCCCAAAACTCAAGAGCAAGGCACCAAAACATAAAAAGGCACTCAACGCTACTTGGGAAGAAGCCTCCGAGGAAGAAGACAACGATCGAGTCCTTATGGCTAAACCGGTGGAATCGGAGACGGAGTCGGCCGAACGAATCGAAACCAAGACGAGTCGGACTACGAAACACTATTCAAGACAAGCCACGGATACGCATCCGGTTCAAAAGATACACTCAAGGTAAGTCGGTCTCTTATTACTACTCTTTATAGTGCAATTAAGTTTTTAAATAAAAAGTTAGCTAAGTCTGAGTCCAAGGTCGAGACCCTGGTTGAGGAAGTTAAACTCCTCAAACACGAGGTCTCCCTAACCTCTTCGACTAGTCGAGTTCAAGAGAAGGACTCAACTCGAGTTGAAAAACTCGAAGTTGAGAACTCACTCTTGAAAAGTCAAGTCGAAGATCTTAGGAATACGTTGGAAAGGTTTACTTTGGGATCCAAAGGACTTGACCTCCTACTTGGATCGCAAAGGGCCGTGTACAACAAGGCCGGGCTAGGGTTTAGCTCAAACACGACCAATAAGTCGTATATGTCAATCATAAGTAGACATAGAAAACGTGTCCAAGCATGGGTCCCTAAGACCACCTTGATTTCAAACTTAGGATCAAACCAGTACTGGGTTCCCAAGGACCAAATCCACTATGTGGAGAGACCGAATTGATTCAACGGTCCAGGGGGAGCTAGTACGAAATTTGTTTGTGTCTTAACTTAGAAATTGCATGCTTAGGTTTTTATTTTGTTTGATTTTTCTTTTTAGAATGGTTAGATAGGACTATAACTCATCAATACTTGATAACATAGTACCAGGACGCGACGAGATGATGGTACGCTAGGAAAGCAGAGTCTTGTGTATTCGGGCTAGATAAGGCGTATCTAGTTCGGTGCACTTGACCGAGCGGAACTAGCTGAAGCTACCTCGTTGTATCCTAGACTAGTTAGACCAGGAAGTGGTCTTAGGTGAGTCAAGTCTCTATTTTCTTGAAAATGGCTTTGTCTAAGGAAGTGGTCGTTGTTCCGATCAAAGAAGGCCTCTGTGCCTCGCCACGACCGGGAAGCCATGATCTTGAAAAGGTGACTTGATGAGACTAAGGTCAAATCCGAATCTAATGCAAGGTTGACAAGTGTTTAAGTCATTAAACTTAATTCAACTAAAAAATTGGAAGTCATCTCACAATAACATATAGGATTAACATGTTTGATCATATAGACATGGGTGAGATGATTTAGGTTAATAATATTCAACCAATTTTTAATAAATCCAATATCCGATCCAACTACCTTGCGTGTAGGATCAATGGATGTTGGACAGTGGTTGCTCCCGACACATGACCGGGGATCAACTCAAGTTTTCGAAGCTTCGATTCAAACAACAAGGATCGGTAGCCTTCGGAAATAACGGCAAGCTCAAAATCATCGGATCAGGTGATATTGAGCTCAATTCAAATTTTGTTATTCAAAATGTTTTATTAGTAGAAAAATTTCAATATAATTTACTTAGTGTAAGCCAATTGTGTGATAATAACTATAAGGTCATATTTCTAGAAAATGAATACGTAATTAATACCAACGAAACCTCTAAAACAATTCTTAAAGGGACTAGAAATAACAACATTTACACGATCAACTTAACTAACTCCTCAACTAAGTGTCTTATGACACGGCAAGAGGAATCGTGGTTGTGGCACCGATGACTCGGTCACTCACACCCAAGACTCATCCACAAGATGAGTCAGAGTGATTTAGTCAGAGGTTTGCCTAACCTCAACAACTTGGATAATAAAATATGTAATGCTTGTCAACAAGGTAAACAATCTAGGACACAACATCAACTAACTAGTCAAGAACGAACCAAAAGTGTGCTTGAGCTCCTACACATGGATCTATTTGATTCACACGGAGCTAAGTCACTTAACGGAAGTAAATTCTGCTTAGTCATAATTGATGACTATTCTAGATTTACTTGGGTTAGGTTCATCAAACACAAAAATGATACCCTAGATCAATTAATCAATCTATTTAAGTTAATAGAAAATCAACAAAGCATTAAAATCAAAAGACTTAGGACTGATCATGGTGGTGAATTCAAAAACCATAGGTTTACAGAATTCTGTAACCTAAATGGATACCACCACGAGTTCTCTTGCCCTAGAACTCCACAACAAAATGGCCTAGTAGAACGCAAAAATAGAACCCTACAAGAAGTCGCTAGGACAATGTTAAATGAGTATAACCTACCCGATAGGTTTTGGGCGGAAGCCGTGAGTACGACATGCTATGTCCAAAATAAAATCCTTATGGTAAAGAGGCACCTTAAGACCTCATGAGAGATTTATCACGATAAAATACCTAACATCAAGTACTTTAGGGTATTTGGATGTAAGGTACATATCCTAAACACTTAGGATTACCTAGGGAAATTTACATCCAAAACCACGACCGGAATCTTTCTAGGATACTCGACTACAAGCAGAGCTTATAGAGTATATAACCACGACACCCTTAGAGTCGAGGAGACTATCAATGTAGTATTTGATGAAGGACACGAACCTACAAAACCCCCGGCAACCCCAATTAGCGAGCCGACTCATACTAGACCTAACTCTGATCCGGAGATCAGGTCTAGTGTTAATCCTAACCTAAGTCAACCAAGTCACTCTATCGACCAAGTGATAGATGACTCCAACCAAACTAGAACTCAAACAAGCCATCCTAGGGATCAAGTTGTAGACTCAAACCCAAATCCAACTAGGACCCCAAACGAATCATCCTATCGACTAAGTGATAGGTGATCCAAGCCTAGGAGTTCGAACTAGAGCCTCATACAGAAACCTTAGTCAAATATCTTTGATTTCTAAAATTGAACCCAAAACTATTGACCAAGCTCTTCTTGATCCCGATTGGATTATTGCAATGCAAGAAGAGTTGGCTCAATTCACTAAGAACGAAGTATGGGAATTAGTACCACCACCTAAAGATAAAATAATCATTGGAACAAGGTGGGTGTTTAGAAATAAAATTGATGATAAAGGTGAAGTAGTTAGAAATAAAGCTAGACTAGTTGCTAAAGGGTTTAGATTACGACGAGACCTATGCCCCAGTAGCTAGATTAGAGTCCATTCGAATGCTATTAGCATATGCAGCACATCGAGGATTTAAATTGTTTCAAATGGATGTGAAATCTGCATTCTTAAATGGATACATTAAAGAAGAAGTTTACGTTAGTCAACCCCCCGGTTTCGAAAGTTTAGACAAACCCGATCATGTCCTTAGGTTAAAGAAAGCTCTTTATGGACTTAAACAAGCTCTGCGAGCTTGGTACGAGAGACTTTTGATTTATCTTAAGTCCAAAGGCTTTAACCAAGGTGTAGTTGACCCAACCCTTTTCGTAAAAACCTTAGGTAAAGACATATTCATAGCCCAAATATACGTAGATGATATTATTTTCGGAACCACCAACTCAATCCTACTAAATGAGTTCATTTCACTTATGGAAAGTGAATTTGAAATGAATTTAGTAGGCGAGTTAAGTTTCTTCTTAGGTCTACAAATTAAACAAACTAAAGATGGAATATACCTACATCAATGCAAATATACTAGGGAATTAATTAAACGCTTTGGAATGCAAGACGCTAAAATTATTAATACCCCAATGGCAACTAATGTGAATATAGAAGAAGATTTAATCGGAAACTCAATTGATTTAAAATACTATAGGAGCATAATAGGGAGTCTCCTTTACTTAACTGCAAGCCGACCTGATATCCTATTTGCAGTAAGTATGTGTGCAAGGTTCTAAACCGGTGCCAAGGAGTCTCACCTAACTCTAGTCAAGCATATCCTTAGATATCTAAAGGGTACACTTAATGTCGGTATTTGATACCCTAGATCTACCGAGTTCGAACTAACCGGCTACTCCGATTCGGACTATGCCGGTAGTAAGCTCGATAGAAAGAGCACGAGTGGTTGTTGTCAACTTCTCGGCTCGAGTCTAGTGAGTTGGTGCAGTAGGAAGCAACACTGTGTTGCCTTATCTACCACCGAAGCCGAATACATCGCAATGGGTGAGTGTGTCACTCAGCTTCTTTGGATGAAGCACACTCTCCGCGATTTCAAGTTAGACTTTATGAACACAAAACTTCACGTAGATAACATTAGTTCAATTAATCTTACTAAGAATCCAATATGTCACTCTAGGACCAAACATATAGAGGTTAAACACCATTTTATTCGAGAACATGTGGCCAACAGAGCCATACAACTCGAATACATTGAATCAAAGTCTAACTTAGCAGACCTATTTACTAAACCCCTACCCGAAGCCGAATTTAGTCTATTAAGACGAAAATTGGGCATGTGCGTAGTAGAATAGGAACTTGCAAATTATATTTTCTTACTACTATTTCTTAAATTTTCATTTTTATGGGACTAGCATAGGACATACCTTAGATATCATGCACCTATAGATTTAAGGAGCCAATACATCTCACAACACATAGGACTAATGTGTTTGTGTACTTAGCCACGTAGATGGGCGTGAGATGTTAAGACCTTACTCATGGTTCCAGATGTAGAGCTAGTGCATCGCTATGAACCACGGAGTATAATCATACATACTAACCGACTCTGACCAGGACTGGTTGATCTTTCATATCAATCAAGCCAAATATGAGTCGAACATTTTATAGATGAACTTATTTTCAGTATATTATTTTCAAAATAATGTGGAACATGCTTGGACTTTAAATTTAACACTTATTTTTGTTTTCCACACACACCCTCACTCTTTTCGATATATGGAAAAAGGGGGAGAAAAAGGTCAAAGTTAAGGGGTCAAAATTTTTTTTTATAACTTAACTCTTACTTCATATTTAAACCAAAAGTTAACTCTAAGTTTTTGAAAACTTATTTAACTTTTAACAAAAGGAAGTAAAGGCCAAGTTAAGAGAATTCTTAACTTAAACTTATGTGTGCCATCAACGTAAACATTATGCCGTTAATGCTTTACTTAAAGGGGAGAACTTAACTTAAACGTTTTACTAATGTCAACTTTAAGTAATTACTTAAAGCAACCCTCAAGGGGGAGGATTAAGGTCTTTCTTCAAGACTCACCCTCGGTCAAGGGGGAGGTTTCCTCAAGGGGGAGTACTTGAAGAAAATCCTTACTACTCTAACTTAATCTTCTTTATTTCTTGTTTGTTTCTAATGCACTTTATTCTTCATGCTTGCTATTTACTTAACTTTGTATGTGAGTTTGCCATAAATCAAAAAGGGGGAGATTGTTGGTGCAGTAGGCACCTAAGTCGAACCTGAGTTTTGATTATAGCAAATGATACAAAGTTAAGCTCATGTCGTTATCTCACGAGCTGAATCGAGTGTGCAGAAGATTGCTATAGTTGGAGCTGAAGGCTAGCGACACCCGGAGGAAGCCGCGGTGGTCGGGCGACACTCGAGTGACTTCGAAGGGAGCCGAAGGAATCGAGTGGAAGGCCGGAAGCAAAAGCAACAAGTAAGTATCGAGGTAAGCTCGTTTATGCGAGCGTAAGTGAGGTCGTATCCTCGTTACGGGGATGATCTTAAGCGTAGATCCGACCAAAGACATCCTATAGATGGTCTAGGTTGAGATCGGATGGTCGACGACCGTCGAAATTATGTTTTTGTTGAGCTAACTTTGACTTGCGATAAGCATCGGATCATTGCCGGCTTGGAGGACTCGCCATCAATCGATCGGCTAGAAGGTCGACACTCAAGCCCGATCTTGCCATCGGTCGGTGATGATGGCCATCAGTCGACTGATGGTCAATGATCAGATTCAAGGAGTCAAGGCTTATGACCCTATTTCAAGGAGTTTTTGTGTCCATTTGTGATTGCTTGAAGACCCATTCGATGAGGGGCTCAAAGGCTATAAAAGGAGGGCTGCCGACTCTCCGACATCCCTACGACGAAGCGCTGCCGAGACGACGACTAGAGCTTCAACCTCTATCCTTTGAAGTCATCGGTAACGAAAGTTTGAATCATATTTCAGTTTATAAGTTGTTCTTATTTCGAGCTTTAAATCATATCAAGGAGAGGGGGAGTGTCCCTCTACCTTGAGCTTTTATCATCTTGTGTATCCGTCTAACTCCTACCTCCAACGAGGAGGAGCTTTTTAGTAGTTTGCCCTCCGTACGTGGTCAAGGACCACTAGGGCCTTGGAGTAGTAGCCTTCAGCTACGAACCAAGTAAAACCTTTGTGTCTATTGTCTCTATTTTTGTTTTTATCTTTCGCTGTGTCTACTCGCATTTTAACGAAAAATTTCTATCGCTATTCACCCCCCCTCTAGCGATCCGATCGATCCAACAAAAACAAGCTCCCCGGGCATGGTATGAAAGATTATCATCCTTCTTAATTTCTAAGGATTTTAGAAGAGGCCAAGTAGATCAAACCTTATTTATAAAGTCAACATTAAAGGATATATTCATAGCCCAAGTATATGTTGATGACATCTTCTTCAAGACTTTATAAAAAATATGGAAAATGAATTTGAAATGAGTTTAGTTGGAGAGCTTACCTTTTTCCTAGGTTTACAAGTCAAGCAAACCAATGAAGGGATTCACATTTATCAAAATATGCAAATGAAATGATCAAGAAATTTGGTTTGGAAAATGCCAAAATTGTAACCACTCCTATGGCCACTAGCACTAGAATAGATAGTGATCATGAAGGTAAATCAATTGATCTTAAAATTTATAGGAGTATGATTGGTAGCCTACTATACCTAACCGCTAGTAGACCCGATATCTTATTTGCGGTAGGTATGTGTGCAAGATACCAATCTTGTGCCAAAGAATCCCATTTAGTAGCCGTCAAGAGAATTTTAAGATATATTAAAGGCACCCTAAATGTAGGACTTTGGTATCCTAGGACTAGGTCGTTTGAATTGCTTGGGTATACCGATTCCGATTATGCCGGGTGCAAATTGGATAGGAAGAGTACTAGTGGTGGATGCCAATTTCTTGGGTCCTCCCTAGTTAGTTGGGGTAGTAGGAAGTAACATTGTATTGCTTTATCAACCACCGAAGCCGAATATGTGGCTATGGGTGGTTGTGTAGCTCAATTACTTTGGATGAGACATACTCTTGTGGACTATGAGCTACACTATTCTAACATTAAAGTTTATTGTGATAATGTGAGTACCATCAACTTGACTAAAAATCTGGTACATCACTCTAGGACTAAGCACATTGAAGTGAAACATCACTTCATAAGAGATCATGTGGCAAGAGGGGACATTGAACTTAATTATGTAGAATCTAAGTCTAACCTTGCCGATATCTTCACCAAAGCTCTTCCCGAAACCGAATTTTCATCATTAAGGAGAGAGCTTGGTATGTGCTTTGTAGAGTAAAATTCTAGGTTTGCATGATCCTATACTTATATAGTATCTTTATACCTTGATGCATCTCACAAAAAGCCTTAAGAAACCTTGATTTTTGTATTGAGATACTTAGAAACATGTGAGATGATAGGGAAGGTGTACTTAGCTCATCATGCTTGTTGTGATGCATTACTATGAGCCAATGACACACCTAGAGACAGTAATACCTTATGGACCAATCATTGGGAAGGCTTGTATTCAAGTAATGGATACATAGCCCTAAGAACATGGTTGAAAATTCCAAATCATATATATTTTAAACTATATTCATCATATTTTGAAAAACAGTTTTCAAGTGGAACACAAAAGTGATACAAAGTTTGCAAAATCTTTAGAACTTTTGGTAGGTTCCAAGTTTGTATCAATCTTGAAATCTGGAAAACATATATTTTTCAAACTATCTTTCCTTAATAAAGTATGATTCCAGAAATATGTACACAAAATTTTGTGATTTTTCGAGGTTTCTAGAATTTCTAATGCATTTCTGAAGTTGAAATGAAAAATTTGAAATTTCGATTTGAGTAATGTGATCAGTTCGAAACCAGTCGACTGATACACTGTATTTTCTGATAAATAGCTCAATTTTCTGGTATTTAGTGTATCCTTGATGTCCTACACCTATAGTTTGATAATATTGCATATAAACAAAGGTTTATGACTGTTTAAGGCAGTGTTTTAAGGGGAGTTTCATAAATTATATCTTTTTCATCACCAAAATTCATTGTTGGTGCAAAGTTAGGACTTAATTTTTGAATTTTTGTTATGCTTCGCTTCAAATATTGTTTATACATTATAAAGCATATCTTGGATTAAGGGGGAGCCTAATTTCAATCTTATACCTTAGTCCAAGATCCAACACCTTCAATTCTTTTATTTTTGAATTCTTCTCTTTTTGATGTATGTCAAAGGGGGAGAAAGAATGTTTAAGTTAGAATTCATATTGAAAATATGATTATGTGTGTATCTTTAAAGACCTAACTTAAATGATTGCCAAACATAAAAAAGGGGGAGATTGTTGGTGCAACAATGCTCCAAGCATTTATATGTTTTGATGTTTGGATAATCATCTAAGTTAGGCAATATCTTGTGATCTAATTGCGAATATGTTTAAGTGACAGGGAAATCCAAGGATGAAGACTTGGTAAAAGAGAAGTCCAAGTATGATCTTGGCAAAGGGAAGTCCAAGGGATGGACTTGGCAGCGTAAGACCAAGCTTGTAGTCTTGGCAGCGTAAAGTCCAAGTGAACCTTGGCAAAGGAAGTCCAAGTATGATCTTGGAAAAGGAAGTCCAAGGGATGGACTTGGCAGCGTAAGACCAAGCTTGTAGTCTTGGCAGCGTAAAGTCCAAGTGAACCTTGGCAAAGGAAGTCCAAAGTAAGGTCTTGGCAGCATAAGTCCAAGCTTGTAGTCTTGGCGGCGTAAAGTCCAAGCATTTGGCAACCCAAGACATGACGAAACCGAAGGAAGCTCTTGGAAGAAAAGCGCAAAGGATGAACAAGTCGCGGACTCGGAGGGATCCTGAAGGCGCAAGGCTTAATGAGGAGCTAGAAGGTTGAGTCTAGGTCTAGGGTGTAAAATCAAGTGTGAATTACTCATACTTGATGAGTATCAATCGGCCCGTCGATGTATCGATCGGCCCAGTCGAGCGTTGATTGAGTCGGTAAAACCACGACTATCGATCATGCCTTAGTCGAAGCGATCGGATGTTGCGATCGATCGACTTCGAGCGTGATCGATCAAGGAGAAAATCGCCACGAATGCGGTCACTCATTGCGCCTTGATCCTCGGTGATCACTCCATCAGTCGACTGATGGAGGGATCAGTCGACTGATCACCTGGCCGTTGAAAATTGCGACTATGAATCTTCGTGGAGATCTCGGTTCAGTGGTCGTGATGAGCCGGTGATCCCTCTTCTATATAAAGGGGCCTTGGGGAGCTTGGTGAAGCTAGTGCTCTCATTCCTAACTACACCCTCGTGCTCACCAAGCTTTCCCAAGTGTTTTAGCAATTCAAAACCTCCTCTTCTCTAGTTCTTAATCATCCATCATTGTAAAGAAGAGGAGAGCATTGTAAGAAAGGTTTCTCCACCTTGGTTCATCCAAAGGAGAATATAGTGAAGCTTGGCTAGGACTAATCCACCTTACGGATTGCCGTGGAGTAGGAGTGTCATCTTCGAACCACGTACATCGGGTGTTAGCTTTGTCTCTTTCTTATGTGTGTTTATATTTGTATTGCTTCCGCTAACGTTTTTGTAGAAACGAAGAAAGGCTAATCACCCCCCTCTAGCCGTTACAAAGATCCTAACAAGGCATCGCACAACGCAGGGACAGACTTCTCCCTCGCGGATGATCCGACTGCATCTCGGATCTCTTGGAGGAATCCTTGACTTGATCGCTCTCTCCTCGGTATGAAATGTCCTGATGACATCTCGGGGAGAGGGCTGGGACTTCGGGGGCAAGAAGAAGACAACTCGACTAGAGGAGGGGGGCCTCAGGGCACTCCTCTACTGGGGGAGCCAGACTGTCGGATGGTCGGGCGTTACTCGGCCCAGTCGAGTTGTGAGGACTTGGGCTGGGAAATCGATGAGAAGGACTCCCCTCAGGAGAGGAGACGACCATTCTACTCCTCTTTCGTCTCTGGATTAGCTCTTCAGACTCCCATGTGTTAGGGCAATCGACCCAAGTATGGTTTAAGATTTTAATGTGTGTGGCAAAAGTTTAAGTTAGGATGTTTATATGATTTGATATGTGTGTTGAAGTCATACAGGACTTAGTAATTCACACATGTGTTGGCTTGATGAAAGCATTGGTGGGTTCACTATCTCATGGCTCGGGTCTTTGAGTCGGTGAAGGATGATATTGTGGAAGCCGTACACTTGGTGCATCCGAGGGACCGCCGGACGAAGAGCATTGGAGTGAAGCCAAGGAAGCAAACTTCAGGGCGAGATGCGAAGGATGACATTGTGAAGCCGTGGGCTTGGTGCATCCGAGGGACGTGGCCGGACGAAGAGAGCTTCGGCGAGGGACTTCAAGGGAGATGAGAGAATGAGCGATTTGTAAACGGTAGCTCATAGGTGAACTTGGCCGAATGACTAAGTCAAGTGTTGGATGCTCAACCGAGTGGGTTGAGGTTTTACTCGACAAGTCGGATGCTCAAACTAGGGTTTGAGGTTTTACCCGATGTATGATTAAGTCGAACACTCAAACATTAGTTTGAGGTTTTACCCGACGAATGGGAGTGTCGGATGCTCAACCGAGTGGGTTGAGATTTTACCTGACCGTTGGATGCTCAAACAAGCCATTTATTTGAGGTTTACCCGACATCAGTCGACTGCCAAGTATTGGCAGTCGAATTGCTCCAAGTCGACTTGAGTTCGATTGGTGTTTGGCTGTATTTCCAGATCAGCAATCGACTTCCAAAGGTGGCGGATCGGTGGCGAAAGTGCGCGCGAATAGAGCAGCCGTAGTCGGTGATCGGTCACTCTGAGGAGATCGATTGAGCAAGCGAGATTGCCAATCAGCGCCCAGTGTCCATTAGGTGATGGCGACCGCGATTGAGACGGCGTCGGGAGGAGCCGTTGAAGGGTAGCGGTCATTCTTTGGAATCTGTGATCGCCACATGCCCAATGGGAAGATTTCACTCCTCTCTATAAAAAGAGAGGGTGTGGGCTTTAGGGAGGTTAATGCTTATGCTCCTAAGTGCTCCCTAAGTGCTCCACACGGTTTTCCACTCCTCTTCTTGTGTTTATCTCAATCTTATTGTAAGAGAGAGTGAGTTTGTAAGAAAGGTTTACCTCCACCATGAAGGAGAGACTAGTGATTGATTTGAGGTAGTGATTCGTCATACGAATCGTCCGTGGACTAGCGGCAAGAGTCATGAACCATGTTACACAATTGCGTTAGCATTTGCATTCTCTTAACTTCTTGTATTTGTTTTAATTGTCTTAATTAGCATATATTCCGTTGCGTTAATCTTTTTCGTAGACAATTAAGAGCGAGCAATTTCCATCGTCTACATCGAGGGCTATTCACCCCCTCTAGCCGGCCATCGATTCTCCAACAAGTGGTATCAGAGCAAGGAGTGTTAGTGCATATAAGATCCACATATCTCCACAATGGTATGATATTGTCCACTTTGGGCCCAAGCCCTCATGGTTTTGTTTTTGGGCTTTACCCAAAAGGCCTCATACCAATGGAGATATCTTTTCATCTTATAAGCACATGATCTTTTCCATGTCTTACCAATGTGGGACTTTGATTGTATTCCCAATACTCCAACAATCCCCCCCTCAAACGAAGGACCACATTGGGCCCCCCCTCAAGCCTATTCCTCCTCGGAGGATTTTCTCTGCTTGATGTCCGATCTTCAACCCACCAGGACTTCCTGTCAGTTGTTCGGTCCTCCCGACCCAACTAGACTTCCTGCCTGATTTCTAGTTCTCTTGATCCGGATGTGGGAGTTCAACTTCCTTCGTTCGAGGTTCATGGCTTGACATGAACCATGGCTCTGATACCAATTGTTAGTGCATATAAGATCCACATATCTCCACAATGGTATGATATTGTCCACTTTGGGCCCAAGCCCTCATGGTTTTGTTTTTGGGCTTTACCCAAAAGGCCTCATACCAATGGAGATATCTTTTCATCTTATAAGCACATGATCTTTTCCATGTCTTACCAATGTGGGACTTTGATTGTATTCCCAATACTCCAACAAGGAGCTTATCGACGGACTAATCGCCAAAACAAGCACGACAAGGTGGCCGACTCCAACATTCATCCGCCCAAGTTCGAAAGAGATTTCGCTTGGTGGAAAAAGCGAATGGAGGTATTCTTCGAGACCGATTTTGAGATTATGCTTATCATGGAAAATGATTTCGAGATACCTAGGGATGAAGAAGGGAGGCCAATAGAAAAATCGATATGGACCAAGAAGCAAAGGAGGAGCACCTTGCGAATTCAAAAGCAAAACACCACCTCTTCAATGTGCTCCCCCAACAAGAGATCAACCGAATAGTGTTGGTGCAATCGGCCCAGGTCACGGATGATCAGACTCGAATTTGACTCGAGTGATGTTTTGATGTTTGACAAAGTGGTTTGACATTGATGTCGGTTAATGTTTTGGGGAGATTGTTTATACATTCGACCCAGGTTATAATTGACCAGACTCGAGTTTGACTCGAGGGAGACTTTGATGGTTGACTAGGGTTGACCATGTGATTATGGGAAAGTCCAAGCATGGATCTTGGCAAGGTAAAGTCCAAGTCATGGGTACTTGACATGGAAAGTCCAAGTGGGACACTTGGCATTTTGGGAAAGTCCAAGTCTTGAGTACTTGGCACAAGGGAAAGTCCAAGCATGGGTCTTGGCATGGAAAGTCCAACATGGGTTGGCAAGGGAAAGTCCAAGCATGGGTCTTGGCATGGAAAGTCCAACATGGGTTGGCAAGGGAAAGTCCAAGCTTGAGTTTTGGTATTTGAGAAGTCCAAGGGGTTTGATATTGGCGGCGTAAAGTCCAAGGGTGGAGTCTTGGCAGCATAAGTCCAATGGTTGGCTGTGTAAAGTCCAAGCGGAGTCTTGGCGGTGTAAGTCCAATATGCCTTGGCGGTGTAGACACCGTTAGCATGACATAGCCGATGGAAGCACCTGAAGGCTAGCGCGATGGATGAACAAGTCATGGATGACTTGGAGAGATCCGAGAGGCGTGAGGCTGATGGAGGTGGCTAGAAGGCTTAGGTCTAGGCTAAGGGTGGTCTAGCAAGTATGAGAGCACCATACTTGGGTTAAAACCTCATATTTGAGGTTGGCAGTCGACTGACATTATGGCCGATTCGACTGCCGAGAGTCGACTATAGCTCGACTACCACTTAGGGATGAAATTGCCTTAGCGATCATTAGCAGCTCATTGGGCGATAAGCGATGTGATCATTGCCGATTGAGTTGCGATCGCCTGAATGCTCCGTGGCCGTAGGCCGACTACGACCGCCGGATCGCTAAGAGATCCGTTGGAACTTGTCCAGCGTGGATTGAGCCGTTGACTCACAGCTCTGATGTTGGCGATCGGAGGCCTTATGGCGATCGCGCGAAATCGGCCGATGGAGGATAAAAGCAGCTATTTGTGGAAGGCTCAAAACATGTGTTTTCTTGGGCGATCTGAAGGAGAATAGTTGGTGCTCTTCCAGTCCTTCAAGCCCAGTCCAAGGCAACCAAAAGCAAGCGATCTAAAGGCATTTGTAAAGTGATCTCTTTACTTGTATTGCATTGTATTTCATTGTAATTGCTTGTTGTACTTAGTTTATTGTTGTAAATTGTTGTACGAGGTATCTCCACCTCCGACTTGTGTCAAGAAGGAGTATTTGTGATTAGTGAGTGCGTGTGCATCACTAGAGCTCTTTAGAGCTCGATCCGTGGAGTAGGAACCGTTCGGTTCCGAACCATGTTATATCTCGTGTTGTGAGTTGTGTTTGTTTTGTTTTGTTTCTTTATTATTTCTATTTCCGCTGCGCTAACGAAATTGTAGAGACAAACACAACGAATTCCATCTACGTACGAGCACGACGCTATTCACCCCCCTCTAGCGGCCTCAAATCTCTAACAAGTGGTATTAGAGCTCGGGGCTCTTCTACGGATTAACCGTCGGGAGCTAAAGAAACTAGAGGGAAGATGGAAGTTCAAGAGTAACTAGGATGGGATATCAACACACCTATCCCTTATACCTTCTATGGACAAGAAGGGTTTAGACAATGGAAGGTAAGAATCGAAGACTTCCTAATGATGAGGGACTTCTAAGAATGGTCAATTTTAATGGAGGGATATAACTATCTAATAGGACCAAAGGGAGGGTTCCTCAAGAAAAAGAGATGGACCGAAGAGCAAGTCCAAGCCTTCGAGAAAAATGATAAGGTATTGAAGTTTTTAATCGATTTAATACCTAACAATATCTTGTGCATGTTAGGAAATTATGTAGATGCCAAGGAGCTATGGAGCCAAGTGGCAAAGCTCCATAAAGTCCATCACCGGTCCAAGAGGAAGGGACCGAAGAGGCAAACACATGATCCTCACAAGGAAGTGAGGACTTGGAGGTTGAGAGACCATCAACATCCAAGGAGGAAGAGGAAGAGGAAGAGGAAGAATTGGAGGAGTGCTCACCCTCTCAAGCTCAAGCAAGCACATTGCCATCTAAAGAGCTTAAGGAGTCAGAAGTTGATAGGGAGTCAACTTCCGGATCGGTGGAGGAAGTGGAAGAAGCATTCACCTCAAGGATTGAGGGAGAGGAGAGAACTTCCACACCGGAACATCAAGAAGAAGCTTCGACATCCGGTTAAGATGAAGAAGCTCAAATTTCGATTCCGACACTTACAACTACCCTAGGTAACTCAAACATATGTGTTAATAATAAAATGCATATAATATGTTTTGAGTGTAGGGAGCAAGGACACTACAAGAGTAAGTGTCCTAAAAGAATCAAGAAGTCTCCTCCGGCACCAAAAGTCAAGGATGTCGGTCCCCAAAGTCAAAAGAGCAAGGAGCATGTCATACGCTTCAAGTGCATCTCAAAAGGGCATTACCGGAGTCAATGCCCAATAGGGAAGAAGAAGGGACAAGAAGGAGTGACATATGTAGGGGGAGCCACTAAGGCAAACCCTAAGGTATATCATTTTAATAATGCTCTTTCTAATTTAAATGTTAAAAAGCATGCTAGGGATTTTAATTCTCTTGCAATTTATGAAAAGCATGCTAATATAAACAAGTACATTTGTTTAGGAGCTAAGAACCTTTATTTTGAAAATAAGGAGAAATTTGGGACTAATGTGCCTAAAAACAATTCATCTAAGGACAAACCTAGGTCAAATAACACTAGACCAATTTTACCTAGGGAAACCATTAGAAAGGTACAAGAGCATCTAGGTCTCAACCCTAAATGGACTAGACATATGTCTAGGAAGAACCATGCCCAAGGATTAAATCAAAATTCTAAAATTGGGCAATTAGAATTAGAGAACCAAGCCTTGAGATCAAGGCTTGAGAAATTAGAAAAGACCCTCAAGCTTATGCAAAATCAAATGCAAGGGTCTAATGGTCAAAGTCAAGGGTCCAAATCTCAAAGTCAACATCTATGACCCAAGAAACAAAAGTCAATTAAGGGTAAGAAGGGTTTGGGTCACAAACCTAAGCCTAAGATGACTTATCATAATGTTTCATTAGATTATGGAATACAATCTAGGTCTAGAAAGATCAAGGTTACTAGGGAAGTTATCCCTAAGAGTAACCAAGGTTTGTGTCTAATGGCTAGGATTTCTAGGAAACCTAGGGTGACCACTAAGAAGGTTGCAAGGGGAGTTACCTCTAGAGTCAACCTAGGTAAGACCACAATGACCAAGGCTAACAAGCCTAGGAGGGTCATTAGGAAGGTATCTAGGGAGGTTATCCCTAAGAAATACTTAATCAACCCTAGGAGCTCAAATAGATTTTGGATTCCTAAGAGCGTGATTGATTCACGCTAGGTGGGTTTAGGGTGTGTCAACCTTGATTGGATGGGTAGTTAACTCAACCATGATAAAGGTGGCATTTTAGGTCATTTTCAAGGTTATGGTTACCTTGGAATACTTTTGAGCTTTAATCCTAAAAGATTTTAGGATGTGCCAATATTATTTGAGAAGTTTGATAAATTGATCAAATTGGCACAATTTAGGTTTAGAGGTTAGTGTGCCATTTTGAGTTTTTGGCACACTAGGGAGATTAGTAGTAATATGGCAAAATATACTTAATCATATCAAATGACAACTAATATTAAAATTTAGGTATTATATACCTTGATATCTTATTTGTCATGCTTTGATTTGCCATATGCTATGACATGACATCATGTTTATTTTTTCCTCATTTATATGTCATGATCATGTTTTAGGATTAAGAATTAATGTCATGTGCTTTAGTTTTATATCATATGCCATGACATCATGATCATTGGCCATGATTTATTTTTGCTATTATTATGTCATGATCATTTCATGCATTTAATTGATTAAAATTGATTTAAGGATAATGACATGACTTGGAGTCCCATTTATAAGGGAATCAAGTAGAGTTGCCTTAAAAAAATGCATGAAACCCTAGTTTAGGGAGAACAAAACCCTCATCTCACATTACATTGACATGTATGTGTATTTATACACTCTAGATACATGTGAGATGCTAGGATATGAGTTGAGTTCAAGGTGCACAGTTGTTGCATCTAGATGGACTATAACTCATCTAATTTCATTGGTGGAGCATTGGAAAAACTTGTGTACAAGTCATGTACATAGAGCCCAAGGAATATAATCCAAAATAAGGTTTTGAAAACATTTTAAAATCATTTTAGAAAACCTTGGTGAAGTCTATTGATACATCCGTTACCTTTTCTCTACGAAATGGATAGAAGAGCTCATAGGCAGGGTATTACCCGAACCAAGTAGAGGATTCAATGGAGGAAAAAGAGAGGAATGAGTCGGGCGCAAGCGCTCGAGACAATTGGTACTGGAAGGTAAATGAAGATAATTGGCACGGCGAAGCGAAGAAGTACTTCGTCAGCTAAATAGGCCTAGAGGGCAAACGGGGCGGATAAGAATCGGTTCGTCTATATAAGCCTAGAAGGCAAACGGAGCGGATAAGAATCGGTTCGGCTATATAAGCCTAGAAGGCAAACGGAGCGGATAAGAATCGGTTCGGCTATATAAGCCTAGAAGGCAAACGGAGCAGATAAGAATCGGTTCAGCTAAATAAGCCTAGAAGGCAAACGGGGCGGATAAGAATCAGTTCGGCTAAATAAGCCTAGAAGGCAAACGGGGCGGATAATAATCGGTGCGGCCCAAGGAACCTTAAGGTCATACTATCTGTGAGTTGAAGACGTAAGTTAGGTTTGCCATAAGTAGATGGTTGAGGAGGACAGGCTAACCTAGTTTCCTGGAATAGGAATGAGGGGGTGATATGTAACAGAAAGAGAGGTCCTCACATAATATTCTGAGGAGCCTTCGCCCCTCGCATTTTGTAACAGAATTATTCTTCTCCAGGTGGACGTAGTGGCCACATGGACGGCGAGGATAGCCCGCGAGATAGTGATGGATCAGAGGAGGAGGATAAAAGGCAAGGAGAAGAAGAAAGAAGGGATCGACAATCATTCCATCAGACAGAAAACAAGGACACAGGAGGGGAAGGAGGAGAGTTGTCATCACTTCGCCGGAGAAGAAGAGATGCAACCTTGATCTTGTGATACACGTATTCTTTCTTGTATTTGTAAGCCCCTGTAAGAGGTTTTTCTCCTCGACCTCGGGAAGTTTTCTTTCCGTAAAAGAGGACATTCATAGTGGAAAGTGCTTGGGCATTGTCCCCGGTGAGAGAGCTCACCTCCGTGGAGTAGGAATACTCATTCCGAACCACGTTATATCTTGTGTTCAAGTTTCCGCTGTTTGCTTGGGGTTTTTGCGTTTCTTGGTTTCATCTTCCACACCCATTCTTACTGTTATGGCCTACGAGAACCCTCCCCAAAAGCTCCCTTTGTGCCTTCGTCGCGCCGGAAGGGGGTAAAGCGAATTTTCCTCGCCACATCAGTTGGCGCCATCTGTGGGAACATTGAGCTGGACGTTGAGATGCAACCTGAGAAGATACAATAACCCGCTGCCTCCACAGTGGAGGAGTGCCCCATCACCCTCCTACCATCTCAGTTGAAGGCCTTGATGGACGACGTTATTACAGAGACCCTTGCTAGAGAAAGGAGAAGGACCGGATATCTGCATCCTCATTCCGGTGAACCTTCCTCCAGAGGTCCACCCCCAGAAATGCCTCCTCCCTCTCGTACCGCCGTCAATGTGGAAGTAGGGCCTGAAGAAGGACTTGGAGGAAGAGTACCTCAGAACACTATGCCCTTCACCCAAACTCGAAGGGAGGAACAGGGCGAAAGTCAATCAACCAGACCTCCAGAAGTATATGAACCCAATCCCTTTACCATGGACATCCTCTCTGAAGTCCCCCCGTCCCACTTACGGAATCCTCAGATCAATAAGTATGAGGGCTCAACGGATCCCGAAGAGCACCTGCCGCAATTCGACGGAGCAGCCTCGCTCCACTGTTATACTGATGCTCTCAAATGCCGAGTTTTTCGAACCACCTTAACCGGCTCGGCACAAAAATGGTTTAATACTCTGCCTCCGGGATCCATTACTTGTTTCGCTGATTTCCGGAGGATGTTCAGCCGGGAGTTTGCCAGCTGCAAGGCGTATAAGCATGATGCCTCTATCCTAATGCATATCACCCAGGGACCATCAGAATCCCTTAGAGGGTATCTTCACCGATTCACTTCTGCAGCTAGGGGAATTCCCTCTGCCAGATCAGAAGCCTTCAGAGGTGCTATTCTGCACGGGTTGAAGGAGGGTCCATTCCTCAGTTCTTTGTTAAGACAACCTGCTGACAGTTATGAGGAGCTGCTAGGCCGTGCGGAGCAATTTATCCGCGAAGAAGAAGGATTGAAGGTGCGGAGAGTCGAACGGGCTGCCGTAACAGTTTCAACTGAAAGAGCTCGCCCCGTCCCTCCTCAAGCACCCCCTCGACGGGGATATGTGTGACCTTTTCGACAAGAGGCTCCTAGACCTCGTCCACTGCTACAGGGCGTTCACCCTGTACCGTCGTTACAAATTATGGCCGCCGAAGCACTTCCTCCCACAAGGACTTGGAAGGAGCGGGAGATGGAATTCTATGACCAACAGGGTCTGCTGTAACGACCCTTAGGATACAGGGGGATCCCACGTAACCCCCCTGCCCCATTCTTCTGCCAATATCATACGGAATATGGCCACGCTAGTGGCCGATGTTTTAAGTTACAGGAGGAACTGGATCGCCTCCGAACCGCATATCCGCAGTTGCGGTTCTGCATAAAAGGACCAAAGACGGCGAGGCCCCGACCGATGTAACCTGGCCCAGGTCGATAGTCAACAACCTCAAGTTACCTTCCCCCAAATGCCGTCCCAGGAAGTTGTCTCTCAAGAAGGCCCATCGGGTGAGGGCCCTTCATCCAATCTAGATAACGCTCCCACACGGGGGGTTATCCATGTTATAGCTAGAGGACCTACCGACGGGGACTCTAACCGGGCACGGAAGTCATATGCCCGTCTCATGGAGAGTTTAGCCATCGTCACCGACCAGACTGTTTAAATCGCACTGCCCATTTCGTTCGGGCCTGAAGATCTCCAAGGTGTCCTGCTGCCCCATACGGACGCCCTAGTTATTCGTATATCCCTGGCCAATTATGAAGTGGCCAGGGTGTTGGTCGACTCAGGAAGTTCTGTCAATATCCTTTTCCAGGAAGCTTTCGGACAGATGCAGCTGGGAAATGCCCAGCTAGAAGATGTGGCCACCCCCCTCTTTGGATTCGCAGGACATGTGGTCCATCCTACAGGGCAGATTTCATTGCCTTTGACTCTGGGTGTAAAGCCCAGCCAAAAAACCAGTATAATCCCTTTCCTCATCGTGGACGCTCCGTCCACTTATAATGCTATTCTTGGGCGTCCCTTCCTTACCCTCTTTCAGGCGGTAGCTTCCCCATACCACCAGAAGCTGAAATTTCCAGTGGGACAATTGGTGGGAGAAGTTCATGGGAATGTAAGGCCTGTGGTCGCTACGCAAATGGTTCGGGATGATCAAAAGAAGGCCCGAACCGATGATCTCAAAGGCAAAGCTATCGTCCTTTCGGACGTCTGCGTCCTAGAAGAATCCCCCCCCAAGGCCGACAAAATAGAGGAAGGAGAGCTGGTGGAAATCGCTCCGGGAAAGGCTACACGGGTAGCACAGCAGCTGGAAGCCAAGGAGGAGCTGGTGGCCTGCTTGAAGAAGAATGAAGACATCTTCGCGAGAGATGTGCATGATCTCACTGGGATCAACCCTCACGTGGCTGAACACCATCTCAATATAACCAGAGGAGCCTGACCTGTCTAGCAAAAACGACGACATTTTGGACCAGAGAAGGACAAGGTCATAGCTGAAGAGGTGGATAAACTGCTAAAAGCGGGCCATGTAAAGGAAATCCAGTTTCCCGAGTGGGTTTCTAATGTAGTTCTAGTCCCCAAGCCTTCGGGGCAGTGGAGGATGTGTATTGATTTTCGTTATTTGAATAAAGCATGCCCTAAAGACTGCTACCCCTTGCCTCGTATTGATCAGTTGGTAGACTCCACTGTAGGATATGAAGTGGTGTCCCTAATGGATGCATATCAAGGATACCATCAAATACCTTTGGCCAAAGAAGATCGAAAGAGGGTTAGCTTTGTGACTGCAGGAGGGTTATACGCTTATGTGGTAATACCGTTCGGATTAAAGAACGCAGAGGCCACCTATCAGCGCCTTATGGACAAGATCTTTGCAAAGCAGAAAGGGAAGAATGTGGAAGTCTACGTGGATGACATATTAGTCAAATCGAAGACCACTCGAGATTTAGTCAAGGACTTAAATGAAACCTTCGCTACGTTGAGACGGTTTAATATGAAGCTAAACCCTAACAAATGCCTGTTCGGGGGTAAAAAGCGGCAAGTTTTTGGGGTACATAGTAACTGAGAAGGGGTTGCAAGCCAACCCTGAGAAGGTGCAGGCACTATGCAACATGAAATCACCCACTAATCTACGAGAGACCCAGAAGTTAGTGGGCAGGATTGTTTCTTTATCCCGATTCATAGCCAGATCGCCGGACAAAGGGTTGCCTTTCTTCAAGATCCTGCGCAAAGCTACTAAATTTTAGTGGGACGATCAATGCGAACAAGCTTTCCAGGAGTTGAAGAAGTATTTGGCTGGACTCCCACTGCTAGCCAAACCAATAGCCGGAGAACCATTATGGATGTATTTGGCCATCTCAGAGGGAGCTATTAGTTCGGTTTTGCTGAAACAAGAAGGCTCTCACCAACAACCTATTTATTATACCAGCTATATCCTGAAGGGGGCTGAATTCCGTTATACAGAGCTGGAGAAGCTGGCATATATCCTAGTGTTAACCGCCCATAAATTGAGGCCGTACTTTTTGGCTCATCCCATCACCGTTCTAACCCACAGCGAATTGGGCAAGGTCGTCACTAAGCCCAATTTCTCCGAAAGATTGGCCAAATGGGTGGCAGAACTAAGCGAATATGATATTCAATACCAACCCCGAACGGTTATCAAGGCCCAAGAGCTCACTGATTTTCTAGCAGAGGTACCTTGCGACCCAGAAGATGGTTCATCGGCAAAAGAGGAGGGATCAGACGCATGGAGCATATTCGTGGACGGTTCTTCAGGATCTACGGGCAGCGGCGTCGGTGTTCTGTTAATTTCCCCTGATAAGGAGGAGACCCGCATAGCCGTACGCCTGGGATATCGGGCATCCAATAATGAGGCAGAATATGAAGCCATTCTAGTGGGATTGCAGGCTGCTAAAGCGGTGGGGGCTTCTTCGATTGTAATCCATTCAGATTCCCAGTTGGTAATATCACAACTTCAAGGTTCTTTCGTGGTTCGGGAGGAAAGGCTTCATAAGTACTTGAAGGCTTTTGAGAAAGAAAAAGCTCAATTCCGTCAAGTCCTCTTAAAGCAAATCCCGTGGGAGAATAACGGGAAGACAGATGAATTGGCTCGGATGGCTAGTGCTATGGAAGGAGTGAAGTCCTTGGAAACGGTCCATGCGGAAGTCCATACTTCCTTAGCAATATGCAATGTGGAGGAAGACGCACCCGAATCAAATCTAATTCCTGATTGGAGGACTGACATCATAGCTTATTTACGACACGGGAAGGTCCCTGAAGAAAAAGCAGCGGCATCTGCTTTAATAAGCCGAGCCAGACGGTTTACCCTCTTAAATGGAGACTTATACAAGACTTCTTTCGGACGACCCTTATTGAAATGCTTGGGAAATGAGGATGCGGAATGGGTACTCCGGGAGATTCACGAAGGTTGTTGCAGTAATCATCTAGGAGGGAGAGCTTTAGCAAGGAAGGCCCTGTTAGCAGGGTTTTTTTTGGCCTACTCTCCAACAGGATGTCGCTCGTATAGTGCAGGCTTGCCTAGCTTGTCAGAAACATAGCAACCGGTCCGAACGGCCGGTCGAATTAATGAAAGCCGTGGTCGCTTCATATCCTTTTGATCAATGGGGAATGAATATAGTGGGCCCGATGCCAGTGATACCTTTGCAGAAGAAATTTTTATTGGTGGCTGTGGATTACTTCTCCAAATGGGTGGAAGCTGAGCCCCTAGCCAAAATTACCGAGAACGCTGTAATATAATTCTTGTGGAAGAATATTGTCTGTCGATATGGTATTCCTCGGAGGATAGTTAGTGATAATGGATGTCAGTTCCAAAGTAAAAAGATCAAAGAATGGTGCCAAAGCCTCAACATTCAGCAAGCTTTCACTTCGGTAGCTCACCCTCAAGCTAACGGGCAAGTGGAAGTGACTAACAGAATTCTCATTCAAGGATTAAAGGCCAAATTGGGGGCTTAAAGAGGAAACTGGGTAGAAGAATTACCAGGAGTCCTGTGGGCCTACCGAACTATGCCAAAGACTGCAACAGGGGAAACTCCCTTCAGTTTAGTATACGGGACGAAAGCTGTCATTCCGGTCGAAGCTCTTTTAAGTAGCGCTCGGATAGAGGTACGAACCGGAGCAGAATCAACTTATCCGAAGCACTGAGTTGGACTTGGAGGAAGAAAAGCGGGAGACATCACGAAGACAAGCAGAGCTTTACAAACAG
Source organism: Wurfbainia villosa (assembly GCA_025175895.1). Lineage (NCBI taxonomy): Eukaryota > Viridiplantae > Streptophyta > Magnoliopsida > Zingiberales > Zingiberaceae > Wurfbainia > Wurfbainia villosa. Next base: position 36,278,861 of record CM045995.1, read on the forward strand.
AGAGTGCATCAAGCCTTTAATAAGAAGGTGATGCCTCGAAGATTTCAGGAGGGGGATTGGGTTTTGCGTAAAGTTAATCCCGCTGGAGACCCTGGAAAGCTAGCCCCAAACTGGGAAGGACCCTATGAAGTAACACGTCGCGTAGCAGGGTCAGCATATTATCTAAAAGATGACCAAGGCAAAGAACTTCCATGACCTTGGAATGCCATTCATTTAAAACTTTTTCACACTGTATGAGAAGTGGGGAATAGAAGAAGAGGAATTGTGAGACTCCTGAAGGGGTGTACTTCCTAACTTGATTGCATTAATTAGACGCGAAGTAACCCCAAATTTCATTAATGAGTCATTTACAAATGCGACACGGTACCTTTAATAAATTTTAAAAAAGAAAAAGAAGAAGGAAAGGAAGCTCCCATTTCGAAGCAATACATCGAATTACAGCTTAAATCAGTCGGGAGGATAGCGTCGAAAGCCAACCTCCCAATTTAAAGAGAATGAAGGATAAGTTGGAGGAGGTAATCCTTGATCAGCATATTGCCGGACTGCTTCATTAAACCCGTCCTGATAAGTGGCGCGCAGCAAAATGATGAGACGCTCTTGGCGATTCGGGCGGTCAAGGCTCCGATCCCGATGAAGCCTATGACATTTCTCTTGTTGTTCTTGAAGATTTCGGCGTACATCAACATAGCGTCGCGACACCTCCATAATAGCATCGGCTAGGATGGAAACATCGTCGGCCCGGGAATTTTGATCCTGCTGTACAAGGTGCGTCATCTCCATCATGTTCTGACGCATAGAAGCTGAAATCCCCTCTACCGCTTCGGAGTAGAACCTGGTTCGGGCAAGCTCAGTGCTCAGTCTATGGAGGGATGTTTCTTGCCTGCGTAGATGGGCGTGAGCATGCGCCCTGGAATTTGTGAGGGATGAGTTTTCTTGTACCTCCTTGCATAAGCGGGTGCGGAGGTCCCCTATTTTATCCTGTGCCTTCCGATATTGAACCTGGAGTCGAGCGATGGTGTATGAGTCCTGTTGCTTCCCTTGAAGGAGTTCTGCCACCTGTTCTTGAAGGCGGGTCAATTCTTGAGAAGAGGAAGTGGTTGAACCTCCTGTAAAGGAGATTTCACTGCCACGCTGTTGTTCTTGCAATGCGCAATGGTATCGATCTTTGAATTTGTTGGCGAGCGCTAATTGCTTCGCATAGATGCAATCAAGGTGCAGAGAGCTGTTTCTTGATTCCACACTAAATCTTCCCGTTGCCGTCGCTCCGATTCCAGAGCTTGAGCCCGGTATTGATGAAGAGGGCGGTCAAATTCTTGGTAGTTGGTCAGGGCCTGCACGTTGGTCGTGGAAAAAGAAATTGATTAGTAGGATAAAGTTAGGAAAACTGATTGAAAAACATACCAAATCAAGGGCATGGCGCAAGCCTTCCATGAGAGGAACCAATTCCTCTAAATTCAGGATCCGAAGGCTCCTGGGGGAAAGGGAAGAAGATGGGACAGATGACGTTGAGGGAGGAATTTCACTTATAATGGGGAGAAGGGGGGTGGTATCCATGGGTTGAGAAGGGAAAGAAGAGGGGGCATCCATAAGGGCAAATGAGGCACAGCCAGAGTGGAGGGAGAACATGTGCCATGGCCGGCTGTGAGGTAAGCATAGCAAAAGAGACGGAGAGATGCTGGTTGGGCGGGGAATCCGGAGAGGCTGATAAGATGAGCACAGGGCTGGAGGAACCTTCGGTAGGAAGGAAAGAAGTAGAAGGACCCTGGCTAGTGCCCATAGGAGGAGAAGGGCTCTTCAGGCGATGAGTGGAGGGGGAAGTAGGTAATGAGGAGATATCAATCGCCATGGGTTCAGAGGTGGAATCGTATTCAGGTGAAAAAGAAAGTAGAGGTGAGCTAGCCTCTTTTATTTGTTGACACGAAAGTACATCCTCCTTATGTTTATCCTCAGATTGCGGCGAAGGAGAAGGCGACTTCCGAACATTTATGGCGGAAGGAGAAAGAGTGGGAGAACTAGGGTTTGTAAATGACGGAGGAAATGAGGAGGGGCTGATTACCCTAGTTTCCTCTGGGATGGAGGTAACAAGGGTTCCAGGAGGGGGAGAGGAAGAAAGGCGAGATGGAGAAGGTACGGTGGTGATCGGGGAAGGTGAAGAGGAAGATGAAGCTGACGGCTGACCGGCGCCTCGCTTGGAATGTGAGTAATGGCTCGCTATTTCTTGAAAGAAGGTGGAATGCATCTTGCTGGTCTGAGAATACGGAGAAAGGGATGAAGCAGAGGATTGAGGCAACGGAGTATGACGGCGGAGAAACGAATAGATGAAGAAGAAGGAGACGAAAAGGCGAAGGGATAAAGATAGTAAAAGAAACGAAGATGAAGGACCACCTATAAAAGGAGGGAAGAATGGGCTTATAACTATTATTGGGCTCCTCGTTTATAGTGAAAGAGGGTTTATTGTTCTAATGGCCCAGTATATACTAAAACCCTCATTTTCGTGGGAAGGAATGGATGTAGGTGTTCCCCTTCGGGAGGAAAGCAGAAAGAAGGAGGATATGAAGGTGTCACATTCTTTATGTTGAAGGCCTTTAGGCAATATATGTTACTATGTGTATCCCCGTGAAGCGGAAGAAATCCTCGTGTGGTGGCGGAACGGAAGAACTGAGATTTCCTCGGTTATACTAAATTTTATCCCCGCGAAGTGGAAGAAATCCCCGTGTGGTGGCGGAACGAAAGAACCGAGATTTCCTCGGTTATACTTAAATTTTATCCCCGCGAAGCGGAAGAAATCCCCGTGTGGTGGCGGAACGGAAGAACCGAGATTTCCTCGATTATGCTTAATTTTTTATCCCCGAGAAGCGGAAGAAATCCCCGTGTGGTGGCGGAACGGAAGAACCGAGATTTCTTCGGTTATACTTAAAATTTATCCCCGCGAAGCGGAAGAAATTCTCCCGCGGTGGTGGCGAACTAAGAACCGAGATTTCGATTATACTTAATTTTATCCTCGCGGCGAAGAAATCGCGTGTGGCGAATCCAAGAACCGAGATTTCTGCTATGCTTAATTTTTTATCCTCGCAAGCTTATCCCGTGTGGTGGCGGAACGGAAGAACCGAGATTTCCTCGATTATACTTAAATTTTATCCCCGCGAAGCGGAAGAAATCCCCGTGCGGTGGCGGAACGGAAGAACCGAGATTTCCTCGGTTATGCTTAATTTTTTATCCCCGCGAAGCGGAAGAAATCCCCGTGTGGCGGCGAAACGGAAGAACCGAGATTTCCTCGGTTATACTTAATTTTTATCCCCGAGAAGCGGAAGAAATCCCCATGTGGTGGTGGAACGGAAGAACCGAGATTTCCTCAGTTATACTTAAATTTTATCCCCGCGAAGCGGAAGAAATCCTCGTGTGGTGGCGGAACGGAAGAACCGAGATTTACTCGGTTATACTTAAATTTTATCCCCGCGAAGCGGAAGAAATCCCCTTGTGGTGGCGGAACGGAAGAACCGAGATTTCCTCGGTTATGCTTAAATTTTATCCCCGCGAAGCGGAAGAAATCCCCGTGTGGTGGCGGAACGGAAGAACCGAGATTTCCTCGGTTATGCTTAATTTTTATCCCATGGCGAAGAAATCCACGTGTGGTGGCGGAGCGGAAGAAGATTTCCTCGGTTATGTAATTTTATCCCATGGCGAAGAAATCCCCGTGTGGTGGCGGAACGGAAGAACCGAGATTTCCTCGGTTATACTTAAATTTTATCCCCGCAAAGCGGAAGAAATCCCCATGTGGTGGCGGAACGGAAGAACCGAGATTTCCTCGGTTATACTAAATTTTTATCCCCGCGAAGCGGAAGAAATCCCCGTGTGGTGGCGGAACGGAAGAACCTAGATTTCCTCGGTTATACTTAAATTTTATCCCCGTGAAGCGGAAGAAATCCCCGTGTGGTGGCGGAACGGAAGAACCGAGATTTCCTCGATTATAATTAAATTTTATCCCCGCGAAGCGGAAGAAATCCCCGTGTGGTGGCGGAACGGAAGAACCGAGATTTCCTCGGTTATGCTTAAATTTTATCCCCGCGAAGTGGAAGAAATCTCCGTGTGGTGGCGGAACGGAAGAACCGAGATTTCCTCAGTTATGCTTAATTTTTTATCCCTGCGAAGCGGAAGAAATCCCCGTGTGGTGGCGGAACGGAAGAACCGAGATTTTCTTGGTTATACTTAATTTTTATCCCCGCGAAGCGGAAGAAATCCCCGTGTGGTGGCGGAACGGAAGAACCGAGATTTCCTCGGTTATACTTAAATTTTATCCCCGCGAAGCGGAAGAAATCTCCGTGTGGTGGCGGAACGGAAGAACCGAGATTTCCTCGGTTATACTAAATTTTTATCCCCGCGAAGCAGAAGAAATCCCCGTGTGGTGGCGGAACGGAAGAACCGAGATTTCCTCGGTTCCCGTGTGGTGGCGGAACGGAAGAACCGAGATTTCCTCGGTTATACTTAAATTTTATCCCCGCAAAGCGAAAGAAATCCCCGTGTGGTGGCGGAACGGAAGAACCAAGATTTCCTCGGTTATACTTAAATTTTATCCCTGCGAAGCGGAAGAAATCCCTGTGTGGTGGCAGAACGGAAGAACTGAGGTCTCCTCAGTTATATATCATTTTGGTCCCCGTAAAGCGGGAGAAGTTGAAGTTCTTATTTAACTTTGTATTATTTTATTCCCGTAGAGCAGCAGAGTTGGCCCATTTAGTGGCTCTATATTCCCGGTAGGGTAAAAAGGCAGAAGAGCCGAAATATGCCTCAGCTATATGTCAGTCTATGTAAATACGAAAAAAGTAAAGCGGGACACAACTCAAGAGATACTGGAAGAAGAAGATAAACAGGGAAAGTTCACTGATGCGGGAAAATTACATATTCTGAGTCATTTACAAAGAGGAGATAATAAAAGAAACCCTCATACATCTAGGGTATTACAATTCTTTGTTGGGAGGAACAGATGGAGCTCCTTTTTGCGGTCGAGGTTGGCACAGTAATTGTCGACGGTAAGACTGCTGCAGGAAGATTTGCTTGGATAGCTCCTTTTGGGACCCGACCAGTTGTTGACGCAGAGAGCGATTACTGGCGGAAGCTTCCTTCAGCCGTTGTTGCAAATACCTCACTTGCTCCTCCAGGATAGCTATGTAGCGGCGATCGTCTATCTGTTCTTCAGCAGGAGAGGAACTGCTACCCTGTTCAGATATTCTGTCCATGGCAAAGGAAAGGAAAGGGAAAAGATGGAAGCTATGTGGTAAGGGTCGGAAGTCTTTATAGCGATGAAGGAGAAGAGCACATTTATTTGCAGAAGAAATAGGGATAATAAATGCCAGTAAAGAAGGGGAAGCGTAGGGATAGTAGGTGGAGGGTCGCCGGAACTATAGCCGTAATTAAGAGGGTCCGAATCCCTGGGAGATGGTAAAAGAAGGTATGTTCGGACCAGATTATAGTCCCTCTGAGGGCAGAAACCTTACTTCTACGAGAAAAAGACAAAAACAAATATCAGTTCCCTCCCTCATTTTTATTGACATATTTGAAATGATTACATCAGCTTAATCTATGAAGATCATCTCTGATTACTTCTAACAGATGAAACGGGAGAGGTCTCTTTGGGGGGAGAAGGCGCCAAGATGACCCTGAAGCGTTCGCCTTGAGCTGGAGGAATGGCTGATGGACCTTCATCGAAAGGGGGAGGATGAGCTCTCACCGAGGAGACTGGGATGAAAGCCAGCACCGGTGAAAGTGGGGGAAGTTCGGCAGCAACATGGGGGTCCCCCACTGTGTACTCCCATGTGAAGGGAGGATTCCACACCCTATTGCGGAATGAGGGAAATGGGGCACGAAAGGACCTCCCTGTAGGAGGGGTTGGAGCTGGAATGGGAGGCGGAATAGGAAGGGGGCGGAAGGCTGAAGTGGCGGTTGAACGGGTCTCCGAATCTTCAATGTCTTCAGAAACCCAGTCTTGTAGTTCAAAATATTCTGATTCTGAAGGAATCTCGATGGGGTGCCCCGCTGAAGCCATGATAGTGAGATAGAGGGACGAAGACATGGAGGGCGATGATTTATAGTGGAAGGAAAGCGACGACAAAAGTTCTTGGGAAGGGGAAGATGAAGAGACTGGTATCGTTTCCGAAGCAATAAGAGGGATAGGGAAGATCAACAGGTAAAGGTCATTTAAAGTGTTGGCCGAATCAAAATCGGGACGGATATGAATAATATCACGCAAGACCCTGCGAGCGAATCCCCGGACCAAAATCGGGTCGGATATGAACAATGTCATTCGAGACCTTCCAAGTAAGTTCCCGAACCAACTAGGTGATTGCGCCATACGACACGGGAAAAGAGATAACAGTATAAAAAAAAAGAGAGAGTAGTTTAAAATTGGTTCAGAATTTCCGACCCATCGAGGAGCATGACAAGATGATGACAACTAGATATATGGACAAAATTACTGTTCAGAAGCAAGAGAGAAGCTATTGACAAAATTACTAAAGAAGAGAGTAATGGAAATTACAACTCAAAGAGTTCGGGAGGACACTTAGCTAGCGCCTCTACAGGATTCAAATAGCTAGTGTCCGTGCCAGGGGGCGAGTATCCTTGTATGACATTTTGAGCTGAGGACCCCTCAAAGCCTAGTATGAATAAATCTACCCCCTTCTTAATGTATCGCCCCTTAAGATCGGCTTCTTGCTCCTTCAACTGATCTTGACATTTGGCCAGCTGGGCTTGACTTTCTGCCAATTCGAATGCCAAGGCGTCTTTTGGTCGTGACTTGTATGACTTCGAGTTGAAAGGGCCTCGAGTACTCTTTGTGGAGGGTCGACCGCTGCCGAGGAAGGGCCGCCACTATGTCGGAAAGTTTCTGGCACTTCTCTACACAAGATTTCCTGGTGGCTTCCCAGGCTTGGCGTTCCAGCCAAAGCAGTCGGCATTTTTCCTGGAGCTGTTTGATAGTACTCGAAGAATCGGCGACTTGGATCATAGCATCCCCAAGATGCCCCTTATATTAATTCAGTTCGTGGGCAAGGATCTCCACTTGCTGCAATTCACTAGATTGGATGAAGATTTGCTATTTGAGTTCTTTATTTTTGCGCTGCAGCTCCTCCTTTTCACTCCGGACCAGGGCTAATTGCGTCATAGCCTCTTCACATTGGTCCCTCAAGTCAGCTTCCTTCGCCTCTTGCTCGCTTAACTGATGAACGAGCTTTTTCTGTTGCGCTATAGCAGCGAAGTGGCGGGTCTCCACACTAGATTGGAATTGAGCTAGCCGGGCTACCATTTTGTCATGCTGGGCTGAGGCCTGAAGGAAAGAAAATACCATCAGTGTAGGCTGATACACAAAGATGCGTATAGTAAAGAGGGGAAGAGGACAGTAGGTACCTCGGCTAGTAATTTGCCCACTTGTTCGCAGGGGCCTTGCACGCTCGATTGGTTGAAGATTTTTACTTCCGAAGGATGACGAATTTGCAGTAATGACCCTAATGTAGTTCTCGTGGGGGTCAGGACAGGAAGGTCTTCTTTTTCGGAAGGAAGGTTGGGTCTGACGCGTTGGAGGGGAGTGGGAGAGGTAAGTGTGTCTAAGGGAATAGGGGCAGAAGGGGATTCGGTTCAGGATGGTTCGAGAGAACCATGATGATGGGAGGATGAAGCAGGAGAGTGGGAAGAGGAATCTCCCTCTCGAAGAGATGAAGATGGAGCTGCTCGGGTGGTGCCTCTCTTCTTTGGTTCATAAATGGTTAGGGATTGTGAACCAAGTTGATCAGAAGAGGAAGGGAGAAGAGCTGATGAGCTGGGAGCTCCGTTCTTAACAAGCCGTAACTTCTTCCGAGGGGAAGAAGGGGATGCTGTTGATTTACCCCTCTTCGTGGAGGTTTTCTTCTGCCTGGCCACCTCAATCTCTTCTCCCTTCACCAAAGCGTCCTGCATCAGATTATCTACACAAGGCGTCGGTTAGCAGGAAGGTTGATATAGATAAAAAGCTGTATTGAAGAGTAAGTATAGTCCTACCTACTGCATCTGAGGCCGTGGAAGGGAAGAGAGACAGCCCGAAATGGTTCAAAAGGGGAGTTTTCATTAGGTGGTTTGAACAATAATGTGACTCCCCTAATATTCTATAGACTTCCGAGAAAGGACATTTGGTCCTCATTTCTCGGAAAGGAGGTAGCTCGGGGAGTCCTAGCTTCCATGTTTCCGAGTGGGGTAGGGGTACTGGAAGCTGAACAAAGAAGTATAATTCTTCCCATCCTTTATGGGAAGTGGGCAGGTTCATAAGAAATTGACAATCGGAGTGGCTAGATAAATAAAAAAGACCTGCTTTGGAAGATTTCAGTTGAAAGAAACAGTGGAATATTTGAGGGGTTAGGGAAAGGTTTAGGTGTTGAAACACCATGAGATCCCCTGACAAAATACGAAAGGAATTGGGGGTGAACTGATTTAAAGGAAGTCCGTAAAAGTCCAAAAGGTCTAGATAAGCGGGAGGCGCTGGTAGACATAGGCCATTAAGAAACTGTTCAGAGAAAAAGCACGTTGAACCAGGAGGAGAATTATTGGGCTGATGCATCTTGGTAGTAAAACAACATTTTATAGAAGGGTCTATATATTGGTCCTTAAGATTAAAGAAATAATGATTGCAATCTAGTTGAGTTATGGTATTCTCATACCATGCGGGTGAAGGGATGGCCTTAGGAGCCATAAGTGTGAACAAGGCAGAGTACTTACTCGAGGTTTGGAAGAAGAAGGTTGGGTCACTGGAACGCCACCGGTGAAAGTCGCAGGAGAAAAGAAGCGGAAGGGACAGGATTGCTGGGCACGCTAAGTAATACCTAAAAGAAAAAGGCGGAGGTTTATATATGGTTTTTCCGTGACGGTTCGACTGCAGGAGAGAAAAGAGGAGTGGGGCCCATGGGCCCATTATGCCGCCGTACATATATGCAGTAAAGCTTTAGAAATGGAGTAAATCTGAATTAGTAAGGCCAAGGATGGAGTAAGAACCTTATATAGTGGGAAAGTCAAGCTTATAACTTCGCTTGACTATTTTTTAGGGTTGACTAATGATACATCTGTTACCTTTTCTCTACGAAATGGATAGAAGAGCTCATAGGCAGGGTATTACCCGAACCAAGTAGAGGGTTCAATGGAGGAAAAAGAGACGAATGGGTCGGGCGCAAGCGCTCGAGACAATTGGTACTAGAAGGTAAATGAAGAAGTACTTCGTCAGCTAAATAGGCCTAGAGGGAAAACGGGGCGGATAAGAATCGGTTCGGCTATATAAGCCTAGAAGGCAAACGGAACGGATAAGAATCGGTTCGGCTATATAAGCCTAGAAGGCAAACGGAGCGGATAAGAATCGGTTCGGCTATATAAGCCTAGAAGGCAAACGGAGCGGATAAGAATCGGTTCGGCTAAATAAGCCTAGAAGGTAAACAGGGCGGATAAGAATCGGTTCGGCTAAATAAGCCTAGAAGGCAAACGGGGTGGATAAGAATCAGTGCGGCCCAAGGAACCTTAAGGTCATACTATCTGTGAGTTGGAGACCTAAGTTAGGTTTGCCAGAAGTAGATGGTTGAGGAGGACAGGCTAACCTAGTTTCCTGGAATAGGAATGAGGGGGTGATATGTAACAGAAAGAGAGGTCCCCACATAATATTCCGAGGAGCCTTCGCCCCTCGCATTTTGTAACAGAATTATTCTCCTCCAGGTGGACGTGGTGGCCACATGGACGGCGAGGATAGCCCGCAAGATAGTGATGGATCAGAGGAGGAGGATAAAAGGCAAGGAGAAGAAGAAAGAAGGGATCGACAATCATTCCATCAGACAGAAAATAAGGACACAGGAGGGGAAGGAGGAGAGCTATCATCACTTCGCCGGAGAAGAAGAGCTGCAACCTTGATCTTGTGATACATGTATTATTTCTTGTATTTGTAAGCCCCTGTAAGAGGTTTTTCTCCTCGACCTCGAGAAGTTTCCTTTCCGTAAAAGAGGACATTCATAGTGGCAAGTGCTTGGGCATTGTCCCCGGTGAGAGAGCTCACCTCCGTGGAGTAGGAATACTCATTCCGAACTACGTTATATCTTGTGTTCAAGTTTTCGTTGTTTGCTTGGGGTTTTTGTGTTTCTTGATTTTGTCTTCCACACCCATTCTTACTGTTGCGGCCTGCGAGAACCCTCCCCAAAAGCTCCCTTCGTGCCTTCGTCGCGCCGGAAGGGGGTAAAGTGAATTTTCCTCGCCGCATCATCTATCTTTTGATAGCAATCACCATTGATGAGATTGATACAAAGTGAGCTAAAATATTGAAGTTTTTCTTCACTTTTGAATTTTGTATCAATTTCGATATTTTATGGGTAAAATAATTTTCAAATATTTTTCACCCATTGTATTGACTATAAGTAATATACATATCAAATTTCATGATTTTTCGATATACGTAGGATTACTTATGATTTTTCAAAATTCTATTCTGATAGATGAAATTCGAGAATTTCAGTTATCAGTCGACTGCAGCCTGATGGCAGTCGACTGATGTGAGTGGCAGTCGATTGATTACTGTAAGTAGTCGACTGCCAAGCTAATTTCGGGAAAAACAAGGTTGTTTAGCCCGTGTTCAGCTATGGTAAAGGTTCCTAATCACTTCTAACCGTAGGATATGCTTTAGGAAGCATTAGAAAGGGTGAAAATCCATTGGATATGGATTTGGAGAGGTGTTGGGTCAAAGTATCAAATTTAAGGGTGGAAGAGTTCATGTTTGAACTTAGAACCTTAATTTTGATGGTTTAGAGTTCCTATTGGCTTAGGGACTTCCCAAGGACATTGTTGGTGCAATGGTCAAGGGGGAGCAAGCATTTAGGGGGAGTTATCCATCTTGGGATGATGGATGTGTTTCTCTTCTTGAAGGAGGAGAAGTTATTGGGAGAGTTCATCAATTGGAAAAATTGATGGGATTTTGAGAAACCCAATTTGGAAATTGGGAGAGAGTATAGGATTGCCTCTCTTGAGTGATATGAGACTTATCACTAAGAAGATGGTAGGCATCTTAGGTATTTTTGGATCAAGAGGGAGATTGTAAGATCTCATTGGGACATGAGACATTGACCTCCTTGGAGAGATAACCTTTTGATGTATGTCAAAAAGGGGGAGAAGGTTAAATTACCAATTTGGAAAATTGGTAAGGGAATTTGAGTTAGTGGTCTAACTCAAGGTTTGTTTTGTCAAACATCAAAAAGGGGGAGATTGTTGGTGTAATCGGCCCAGGTCACGATTGACCAGACTCGAGTTTGACTCGAGTGATGTTTTGATGTTTGACAAAGTGGTTTGACATTGATGTTTGACATTGATGTCGGTTAATGTTTTAGGGAGATTGTTTATACAATCGACCCAGGTTATAATTGACCAGACTCGAGTTTGACTTGAGGGAGATTTTGATGGTTGACTAGGGTTGACCATGTGATTATGGGAAAGTCTAAGCATGGGTCTTAGCAAGGTAAAGTTCAAGTCATGGGTACTTGGCATGGAAAGTCCAAGTGGGACACTTGGCATTTTGGGAAAGTCCAAGTCTTGAGTACTTGGCACAAGGGAAAGTCCAAGCATGGGTCTTGGCATGGAAAGTCCAACATGGGTTGGCAAGGGAAAGTCCAAGCATGGGTCTTGGCATGGAAAGTCCAACATGGGTTGGCAAGGGAAAGTCCAAGCTTGAGTTTTAGCATTTGAGAAATCCAAGGGGTTTGATATTGGCGGCGTAAAGTCCAAGGGTGGAGTCTTGGCAGCATAAGTCCAATGGTTGGCGGTGTAAAGTCCAAGCGGAGTCTTGGCGGTGTAAGTCCAATGTGCCTTGGCGGTGTAGACACCGTTAGCATGACATAGCCGATGGAAGCACCTGAAGGCTAGCGCGATGGATGAACAAGTCATGGATGACATGGAGGGATCCGAGAGGCGTGAGGTTGATGGAGGTGACTAGAAGGCTTAGGTCTAGGCTAAGGGTGGTCTAGCAAGTATGGGGGCACCATACTTGGGTTAAAACCTCATGTTTGAGGTTGGCAGTCGACTGACATTATGGCCGATTCGACTGCCGAGAGTCGACTACAGCTCGACTGCCACTTAGGGCTGAAATTGCCTTGGCAGTCGACTTCTCATTGGAGCAGTTGATTGATGATAATGATCGCCATGGATGGCGTGATCGCCGATTGAGTTATGAGCGAGAATGCTCCGTAGCCGATCGGGCGCCGTCTACGGGCGTCGCGATCGCCAATGTTGGCAGTCGACTGCCAAGAGATCCGTTGGAACTTGTCCAACGTGGATTGAGCCGTTGTCTCATAGCTACAGTGTTGGCAGTCGACTGGGGCCTTATGGCAGTCGACTACCAGGTAGAAATCCAGCCTGATGGAGGATAAAAGCAGCTGTTCGTGGAAGACTCAAAACATGTGTTTTCTTGGGCGATCTGAAGGGGAATAGTTGGTGCTCTTCCAGTCCTTCAAGGCTAGTCCAAGGCAATCAAAAGCAAGCGATCTAAAGGCATTTGTAAAGTGATCTTTTTACTTGTATTGCATTGTATTTTATTGTAATTGCTTGTTGTACTTAGTTTATTGTTGTAAACTGTTGTACGAGGTATCTCTACCTCCGACTTGTGTCAAGAAGGAGTATTTGTGATTAGTGAGTGCATGTGCATCACTAGAGCTCTTTAGAGCTCGATCTGTGGAGTAGGAACCATTCGGTTCCAAACCACGTTATATCTCGTGTTGTGAGTTGTGTTTGTTTTGTTTCGTTGCTTTATTATTTCTATTTCCGCTGCGCTAACGAAATTGTAGAGACAAACGCAACAAATTCCATCTACGTACGAGCACGACGCTATTCACCCCTCCTCTAGCGGCCTCAAATCTCTAACAAATAGGAGAATGTGCAAGCGCCAAGGAAATGTGAGAAAAATTGGTAGAGCTTCATGAAGACATATCCGAAGCTAAACTTGCAAGAAGGGATCTCCTCCTCTCTCAATTAAATAACATCAAGCTTGACAAAGGGGAGAAGGTATTATCCTTGCATTCTTGTTTTAAAGAGATAATTAATGGTCTATCGAGTATAGGTGAGAAGCTTTCCAACCGGGACATGGTAATGAAGGCGATAGATGCATTTCCCCGGTCATCCAAATGGAGCTCCATGGTGGACTCCTTCTATATCTCAAAGAATCTAGAGGTAAGTACTCTAGATGAGTTTTTCTCCACCATAGAATTACATGAGACTAGGCTTGAAGGCATAATTGAAGAACCAAGCATAAAGCCAAGGGGAGTAGCATTAATGGACGACAAAGGGAAGAAGAAGAAGGAGACTCCACCTTCCTCATCCGATGAATCATCTTCCTCTTTATCAATGAATAGCAATGAGGAAGCATATATGGTATGGAAGGTGAGACGTGCGTTAAAGAATTTTAAATTTAACAAGTCTCATGATAGGAGAAGGCCAAGGAGAAAAATCATATGCTACAATTGCCAAGGAGAGGAACACATAAGGGATGATTGTCCTCTCTTGAACAAAAGCAAGGAAGAAAGGAGAAGGAAAGAAGACAAGAAGAAGGGAAGCAAGAAGAAGGTGTTGGGTTTCCGGCACCGCGGCGTGTGTGTGTTCGATCATGTTTCGTAAACATGAACACAGCGGAAGCAATAAAAATAATAAATACTTCTATTTATTACAACACACACAACACATGCATGCATATTACAACAAGTGTAGACATAACCGTAAATTTAAATTTGCAATAAAAGGAAATTTAACTACGTTATACCTTTCGTATGACGTGTAGCGGGAACGACATCAACCGGAATGAACCTCGCTAGAATCGTCTCTATCCGTATCCACGTCGAGTTCCTCGGGATGACTTCGCTAAGCCACGAGCTTCGTCTTCGTACGGGTTACTAGCCTCGTGTTGAAGATGACGTGATCGAGAGATGATCACGATCCGAATCCAAATTCGGATCCTAATACGAGTTCTCAAAACTCGCTTCTCCGGAGAGGTATTCGTCAACCAATTGACGAATCCTTTGTCCTCCACCTCAGAGGATTACCGGAGATCGAATCCTCGGTAAGTTAGCCGCTGTCGGAGCTCTAACCTTCGTCCAAACGACGCTCCGACGAGAGGAGAAGAAGCTGTCCAGAAAACTGGACAACTTGGTGGAGGAGTAGGCACCGGCCAAAACAAGGAAGCCAAGTGCTCACCTTTTCACCGAGGCCTAGGAAGATCACCGGAGGGTCGCCGGAGGGTTCACCGGCTGAAGCTTGTACGCCGGCACAAAAGCTGGGCGACAATGGAGTTGGCGCCGAAAACTCCAAGGAGAGGAGGTGGACGGCAACTAGGTTTAGGGCTCTTCAATTAGGGCTTAATTATCCATTAAGCCCTCTTTTATAGAGAACTAATTCTCTTAATGGTTATTGGATCATAACCATTAGGCCCGTTAACCCGCTCCATTAAGATAAGTTAAAATAAACCAAACCATGATGGTTTATTTTAAGTTAAAATGAACCGAACCAACTTTTGGTTCATTCGTTTAAAATAAACCAAACCCTTTGGTTTATTCTCATCCATTGGATTAGAACCAAACCATTTTGGTTCATCCATTATGTCTTCATAAGACTCGGCCCATCCACGCTTCCATTGCGACTGAAACGATTTCATGCTCGCTTTATGTTTGGTCCAACCAAACCTAGTTTCTCTCGGTCTGAGAATCTCATTCTCAAGCTCGTTTTAAATCCTTTGGATTACGCTCGTTGTGCATGTGACCAAATAGGTTCTCGGTTTATGTTGGTCATCTATAATTAACCATTAATTATAGAACGATCATGAGTGGCACCTAGTAGTACATCATGATCCCCAATTAACCGAAAAGATCAATGGTTGATCCAGAACTATTTCTGAAACCCTTCAGTAGCTCGAATGGATCGTGCCCCATTCCCTTCACTCATCTTATACCCACTTGGTTCAGGACATGGTCTATAGTGTCAGTCCCCACTAGGCTGACTACATCACACCTAACCCAAGTATCATTTCCTCGTCCTACGGATTCTAGTTACTCCACATGTATCGAAGAGTACCTTACTCTAAACATGTAATGCTTTGGCCAAAGACTTTAGTAACAATCCGACGAGAGGCCATGAGTATACATCTCCTCGCAAGGAGTGGTGAATCCTTTATAGGCTATTCAAACACCTTCGATCACTTCGACTTATACCCAATCATCCCGGGTCCACATCTCCTTAGAAATGCTTGCTTAAGATGTCAAAGCATAAGTCTCCATGATCAAGATGACTTGAATACCGCAAGTCAAAGGAACATCGCACTTAAGCCACAGTAAGAACTTCATTGACATATCTATATATGCAGAGAACCATATGAAGTCTTACTACTGGTCACTCCAATGAACTAGTTACCATAACTAGCATCCACGATTAACTCGGACATCACTATGTCTCGGAGAATCACCGCTTGGATACACCAAGGAGTATACCTCGTGCTAGTCTCGGCGAATTGATGGTGTCCAAATCCATCAATTCATCGACTAGGATAATTCCGATACATCACAATTACACATGTAGAGATACTCACTAGTTGTGATCCAATCACAAATTCTCTCATGCTGTGAATCGTATCGTGGACATTCAGTAAATGAGTTTAAGATCCAATCAAATACATAAAATATGTATACTCAAATAGTGAATCTTCATTTATCATATAAATGGTTCATACATAAGGCGATTGCCTTAGGACATCTCTCATATATTACTAACAGAAGGATGAAGAAAAGAAATCCAAGGAAAAAGGAAAGGGGAAGATGAACAACCTTAAAGTAGTGATGTGGGATGATCCATCATCCTCATCGGAGGAAGAAAAAGCATTCACAAGTCTTACACTTATGGCGATAGAAGACTTGGACTTCACCTCCTCCGAAAAATAAGAAACAAGCTCAAGTGAGGAGAGCTCAAGTGTAGGGGGAGCATCCTCATCGGTATCAGAGGAAGAAGATATGGTAAGTATGGTAAGAAATCTTCCTGCTCAAGAAATTGTTTCTATGATTTCTAGTCTTAGTAGAGATTTATTTAGGAGTAAAAAGAAAAATAAATGCATGCTTGATGATATTAGGAAATTAGAAGAAAAGCTAGAAAATGCATGTTTAAATGTTAATGATAATGCTTCTTCTTCTATGACTAGCGATGCATGCTTAGTAGAAGAAAATAAAGCCTTAAGAGAAAAGGTAGATTATTTAACTAAGGCCCTAGAAAAGCTCACTATTGGCTCCAACACATTGAACATGATCATTGAGAGCCAAAGGGCTAGCTTTAACAAGAAGGGCCTAGGTTACAAGGGATCCAAAAATGAAAAGGCCTATCATTGTTTAATAGCTAGGGGACAAGCCAAAACTACAATGGTAGCTAGGAAATAGATCCCAAAGGAGTATTTGGCGAACTCTATTAGAAAGAATCTATATTGGGTTCCCAAGTCAATTCTTAAGGGTTAGAAAATCCTAGGTTAGTCAACCATAAGTGGACTTATTTTATATCATGCTAAAATGGTTGACTTGTGTTGAAGTTGGGGAGTATTTAAGTTATTATGAGCATGGTGGATGATTTGGCTATAATGTTTAAATTATGATTTATAACACTTGATTTTATACTTGATAAATGGCTATGATTTATGATTTAGATGGTTGTTTTGGATGATACTTAATCTTGGTAGAATTGCATGAAATTTTGGTAAGTATAAAAACCTTTAGATACATCTCACATCCCATTATAGACTAACTTGATTGAAAACATAACAATGGGTGAGATGTTAGGTTGATACAAATGGTCCACTAATGCTTATGACATTTAGATGGGTCATTCAAAGTATCAAATTAGATCAATCATAGACCAATCATGGGGAAAACTTATGTTTAATTCATAGACATTTTGCCTAAAGATCATGGTTGGATATTTTAAATGTTTTAAAACCATTTTATGTGTGATAATCTGTATGTTCATGGTTTAAAACGTTTCTAAGGCAAAATTAGCTTTAATGTTTGATACAATGATTGAAGGTTTTTAAGACTTTTTGAGTTTTTGCCAAATGTTTGAAAATTAAATGAATTTTCACAAAAAACTATTTTTCACTGATAAAGGAACTTATTAGAATTATGTTTCCCGAATTTCATGATTTTTCAAATTTTATGGAATTTTTTATGCATTTTTGATTTTCGGTTCAAAAATCGTAAAATCGAAGATAGAATGATCGCCATTTGATAGCAAATGATCATGAATCAGCAAGACGTTACAAGAATCTATTTTGATAGGTTTTTTATCTAATTTTTATGTTTTTCTTCCTTTAGACCTTGATGTCATGTTATATAACATATGTTTAGTATTTTTGATGATGTCAAAGGGGGAGAAATATTGTGTTTAAGTTAATCATGCTAGGGGGAGAGAATTATCATGTGTTAAGGGGGAGTTGCATGTATTTAGGGGGAGTGTTTGATGCTCATGTTATTTTACATGCTTTCCTGCCTTATGTGTTTTGATTAATGTTTTACCTAACTTAAACATGGTTGTCACACATCAAAAAGGGGAAGATTGTTAGGGCAATCAACCCAAGTATGGTTTAAGGTTTTGATGTGTGTGGCAAAGGTTTAAGTTAGGATGTTTATATGATTTGATATGTATGTTGAAGTCGTGCAGGACTTAGTAATTCACACATGTGTTGGCTTGACGAAAGCATTGGTGGGTTCACCATCTCATGGCTCGGGTCTTTGAGTCAGTGAAGGATGACATTGTGGAAGCCGTGCGCTTGGTGCATCCGAGGGACCGTCGGACGAGGAGCATTGGAGTGAAGCCAAGGAAGCAGATTTCAGGGTGAGACGCGAAGGATGACATTGCGAAGCCGTGCACTTGGTGCATTCGAGGGGCGTGGCCGGGTGAAGAGAGCTTCGACGAGAGACTTCAAGGGAGATGAGAGAATGAGCAATTTGTAAACGGTAGCTCATAGGTGAAATTGGTCGAATGACTAAGTCACGTGTTGGATGCTCAACCGAGTGGGTTGAGGTTTTACTTGACAAGTCGGATGCTCAAATTAGGGTTTGAGGTTTTACCTAACGTATGGTTAAGTCGGATGCTCAAACATTAGTTTGAGGTTTTACCTGACGAATGAGAGTGTCGGATGCTCAACCGAGTGGGTTGAGATTTTACTTGACTGTCGGATACTCAAAAGAGCCATTCGTTTGAGGTTTACTCAACATCGATCATTGCCAAGTATTAATGTCGCCCAAGTCGACTTGAGTTCGGTGGTGTTCGGTGTACTTCGTTCAGTTACGTATTGCTGCGAATTCCAATATGCGTTGAATCCATGGATGAAAGTAAATGTCTTCCCTTTGTCCTTCGATCGGCTATGGAATCGATCAAGGAGATCCGATCCGATTATGATCGTTAGGTGATGTGTCCCTTGATTGGTTTCTTGTCGGGAGAAATTTATTCTGGTGGCGACATTCTGGAATCTGATATGCCACATCTAACAGGAAGATTCATTTATTCTCTATAAAAAGAGAGGGTGTGGGCTTTAGGGAGGTTAATGCTTAAGCTCCTAAGTACTCCCTAAGTGCTCCACACAGTTTTCCACTCCTCTTCTTGTGTTTATCTCAATCTTATTGTAAGAGGGAGTGAGTTTGTAAGAAAGGTTTACCTCCTTGAAGGAGAGACTAGTGATTGATTTGAGGGAGTGATTCGCCATACGAATTGTCCGTGGACTAGCGGCAAGGGCCGTGAACCACGTTACACAATTGCGTTAGCGTTTACATTCTCTTAACTTCTTGTATTTGTTTTAATTGTCTTAATTAGCATATATTCCACTGAGCTAATCTTTATCCTAGACAATTAAGAGCGAGCAATTTCCATCGTCTACATCGAGGGCTATTCACCCCCCTCTAGCCGGCCACCGATTCTCCAACACCCTGAGCTAATCGCCTCGGCCACCATAGAGGAGGAGGGGGTTGATACAAACCGACTTTGTCCGATGTTTCGGCATGAGCATCCAAGGGGGCAATCATTTGCGCCCGCTTCCACTTCATCCTCTTATTAATAAAGGCTCTGAGCATTACGACGACTGCAAGAAAGCACGAGATAAGTTAGATGTAAAAAAAAACATATATATATATATATATATATATATATATATATATATATATATATATATATATATATATATATATATATATATATATATATATATATATATATATATATATATATATATATATATATATATATATATAAGAAAAGAAATACCAGTGTTTACCTAAGGATCCGCTTAATTCGGCCTATATCGAGCTAAGGCCGAAGTGGTGTAGTAGTCCTTCCTCTAGCAGGACATTGACGTTGAAGTATAGGTCGGATAAGACCGTGGTTATCTCTCGGCAAGTGGCCGACTTCTTAAAACTCCTCAAAGAGGGAGTGGGTGGTAGGTTGAGTTGCCAGCTACTCGGCCAGGAAAAAGGGGAAGCCGATTTTATGAACATATACCGGGTTTTCCAATGTTTACGAGAAGTAATAAGTTGGGATAGGAATTTTCGACGTGCTGTGAAGAAGAAAACTCCGACCTCTTTCCGTTTAAGAATGAAGCAATAATAAAAGGATTCAGCGGATAAGGGGAGATGATAGAAGAGGAAAGTAATGATAAAACCATTGATGAGGCTGAAAGAGTTTGGAGCCATCTGCTGCAAGGGTATGCGAAAATAAACAGATAACTTGGCGTAGAAAGGGTGGATAGGGAATCTAAGGCCAACCGCTAGCTGGTCATGAAAGAAGGTTGTAAAGCCTTCTGGCGGCTCATGGGGACGCTGGTCTCGTTGGGGAGCCCTAATTTATGGGTAGGGGGATTTGGAAAGCTTCTCTAATTTCACGACGATCGTCGGAGGTAATGACGCTATGCGTCCTAAAGAACCAGAAGCTAGAAGTATCAACCATCAGAAAAAGAAGAAAGGAGTAAGGGACTTACAGAACAGGGATTGCGACGGGAGGGAGTAAGAGAGGAGAGTCGCCGGAGAAGAAGAGGCTGAGGGGTCGCGAACGTAAAATGGCAACTTTAGGATATGAAAACCGTTTATAAAAGAAAGAGAGCCACGCTGCATCATCTTTCGAGGATCCGTTTTAGGGATTCTAGAGACGCGTGGAAGGGTAGGGCGACGCCTTGAAAAACAAGACAATTATATCAAATCCACACATTTATAATTTACCCCTAAAAAGCAGATCCTGTCCATTTCAAAGGCAGATACTAAGCACTATCCCCCATACCTTATTAAATCGAAAAGATAGGCCAAGCTGCGATAAGGTAGTCTAGTCAGTCATGCTATGCACATCCTTCGACTAGACTTGGGGGGTGCTTGTGATACCAAGTAAAACTAAACTATGATTAAAAAGGGTCGACACTCAAGACCACTCACGCATTAAGCTCAGTTGGTATTCAAAGGCATTACATCTCGCCCAATTGCCGAGTGACAAAGGCATTACATCTCGGTCAATTGCCGAGTGATAAAGGCATTACATCTCGGTCAATTGTCGAATGAAAAAGGTATTACATCTCAGCAAGTTGCCAAGTGATGAAGAACCAAGCTATTGCATCTCGGCCTCGCCGAATGAAAATGATCATTTTACACAAAGGCATTATATCTCGGCTATTATATTTTGTCTTGGCTGTGGGGCATTTCAAAGTATCTAGCGTCATAGCTGCGTTATATTCTCCCTCGACTATGTGACATCCCAGCATATATTATATCTCAACTCAAAGCAAGTGATGTGGCATTCATAGCCAGCAGCAGGGCATACTCTAGCAATGATCTCCTCCGACAAGATGATATATGACCATACCTACTTGAGAAAAATATGTCAGGTCTATTAAATAAAGGTTGTGTCCTATCAACTACGCAAGAGTATTAATTACGACCCATGTGCTGGCAGCATTTATGAGGGTAATGATCTCAATTATCTCTGATAGTCGATGCCGTCATGTCATAAGGCCATATCATCCATACCCCTCCGTACCGCTCCACAGGCAGGACTTCTCCTATAAGCGACACTTGAAGGGAAGAAGAGCAGGTTCGACATCTTCTACTTTATGCTAGTGCTCCCACATTCTCTCTACCTACTAATTCCTATTTGAAAGTCAAGGTATCAAATAATCAATAATCAATACTAAGCCATCATGCAAGAAGACAAAACTAATCAATGCAAGGAGGCTCATTAAATGCAACATGCAAAAAGGTTTTGAAGCTCAAAAGTAGGCAACGGTCTCATGCACCCAACCGGTGATTTTTTCATGCAAAGCTCATTAAGAGCATGTAACCCTATAAAATCCCCTTTGTATGCTTGCTTTCATTCTTAAGGAAAAACATTCATGTATTCTCCTCCTTCTTAACAAGCTTTGAAGTTCATACCAAAGCTAAGTTTCATCATTCTCCTCCTTGCAACAAGCTTTGAAGTTAATATAGAAGTCGAGTTTCTGTTAGTGAAAGCCCTAGAGTCAATCATGTGATGATTGTTGTATGGACTTTATTGTATTATATTCCTATTTATAAAGGCATGGTTATTATATTTACTTGTATTGGTGCCAAATAACTAAGTATAATAACGCTCTTGAGTAGAAGGTTCTTATCTATATCAATTGATTGGTTGAATCGATAATGAGATGATATAGAGAACACTATTCTTAATGATCCCTAGTCAAGTATTAACATTCAGGGACAATGTTAATGCGTAGAGACTAGCATGTAGGACAACTCGATGACTTGATCTTACAAGTCATTGATATGAGATATCAAATTGACACATGAGTATGCATTGGAGAATGTATACTGAATGACCCGCCATGAGAAAGTATCATGGATCGTTATATGAGTGTCATATACTTTCTGATGTGACTATTAGTATGACTATTAGTCCTTGAACCTAAAGTCACCATTATTCCCTACATAAGGAGTTGCATACTTTGGCTTTGTCAAACGTCACCCGTAAATGGATGGACTATAAAGGCGATTACTGGGTATGTAATAAATTATACGAAGGGATATGAGTGATGTAGATGAGATCTATCCCTCCTATATGACGAGAGTGACATTGTTATTTTTGATAGAGTGAGACCACAAAGTGCATGACCATGCCCAAATGAGTCAATATGAGATATGAGCTCATTTGATTAGAGTGAGTCTACTTGGAGTTCAAGATATAGATTGTATCGAGGATGACACGGTCTATGCCTCAATTGGTCAATCTAGATGTCAAGGATAGAGGGACATTGTCACATATTGTGAGAGTCATAATTAGTAGTCACAAAGGTGATGTTGGATCTCAACATTCTTGTAACTTGGGTAGCAATGATGTGTTGCTAGATACCGCTCATTGCTTATGTTCCTAAATCGATTTAGGAGCATTGCCAACGTTACAAGAACCTATAGGGTCACACACAAAGGGAAATTAGATGGAGATTAGGTTCATATGATGAACCATGAGGATTAGGTTCATGGGATGAACCAAATTGGATTAAGAGTAATCCAAATTAGACTAATTGAGTTAGACTCAATTTGATTCAAGTGTTGAATGAGTCTTATTTAGATTTGATTCATTGAGTAAATTTAAATTAATGAATAGAGATTCATTTAATCAAATTGACTTGGATCAAGTGGTTAGATTTGATCAACCATGGGAGATAATAGGTTAAGTTTGACTTGACTTGAGAGGGAAGATGAATGGTCAATTTTAACTTGACTAATTGCCATGTCATGGTGACTTGCATGGGGCCGACCAATGATGATGTTCCACATCATCATGGACACATCATGGGGTGCCACCTCATGAGGGAGACCAAGAGCCATTGACTCTTGGAATTACATGCATGCATGTAACCCTCCATGATGTGGCCGGGCACTTTTAGGTGGAGTAAGTGTGTGAAGTTATTTTGGTGGTAACTTCATCTTCTTCCTTGGATCTTCTCTCTTCTCAAGATCTCCATCATCTCTTCTTGCCGTGGACTTCAAGGAGTGCTAGCACACTCTTAGTTGTCTTTTCTCCAACTATTGCTCGTGTGGATACCAATAGAGGAGTGTACACTTGACACTCTCGAGTTTCGGCAGTCCGTTTGGATGAGCGGGATAAGCGAAGGGCGTCGCTTCAAGGGTAACTCTTAACATGTAGATATAGAGTAGATATAAAGTTTTTTAAACACGTACATGTAGTTTTATTTACCTTCGCACGGATCCGTGACCGACTTCCGGGGTTTTCGCAACGCAAAAAGCGGTTTTTGCGGCTCGGATAGTCCAACAGTGGTATCAGAGCCACGTGTGAAGTATGTATGTGTTTTAATTTTGTAGTTTTTCTATTAGATATAAAAATTACAGATCTATAAGTTTCTATAAATTTCCTATTTTTATATATTTTTTGGGTATTTTTCTCGAATAGTCGAAACAACAAGTGTTGGGACACTTGTAGGCTTCAACCACCGAGAAAAACTCTCCGGAACGGCGAATTCTCGCTTTAGATTTTTGGGAAAGCAACTTAAGTCACTGTAAGATTAAGATGGGACACTCGCAAAGTTTATTTTGCGAATAGGGACACTGCCCCTAACTCCAAAAGGGGTATTGTCCCGCGATCGCGCTCGGAAACCGCTTAGCGGGATAGTTACGGAGAGGTGAATCATAAAATTGAAAAAATAAATAGGAAAAAATATAGAAATTTTCTGTAAAATACATAATTTAGAATTATGTATAATTCTGTGATGGCCATGGCCCAAGAAGCCCAATATGATTGGATAAATGTGTTGTAATTCATAATATGGCCTGCGCGCCATTTTTGTGGTTGTGCATGTTGTATAGGGTATGCGACCTGCGCGTCGTGCCTCTTCTTTTAAAATTCCAGTCGTAAATAGTTTTAGACTCGAATGTAACTCGATTTCATGTTTGTAATGTACAAAATGGAACGGTGGAAGGTCCACTAGTAGACGGAGTTGTTGGACTACCCGAGCCGCAAAAACTGCTTTTTGCATTGCGGAAACCTCGGAAGCCCGGCCACGGATCCGTGCGAAGATATATAAAATAAAACATGTATGTGTTTAAAGAAACCTAGATCTAACTTAGATCTATAAGATGAGAGTATTACCCTCGTAGCGACGCCCTTTGCTTATCCCGCTCGTCCAAATGCTTTGTCGAAACTCAAGAGTGTTAAGTGTACACTCATCTATTGGTATCCACACGGACAAATGGTGGAGAAAAACAACCTAGAGTGTGCTAACACCCCTTGGAAGTTTCGGCCAAAGTAGAGGATTGGGAGAGAGCTTGAGAGGAAGAAGATCCAAGGAAGAAGAAGATGTTACACAAAATAACTTCACCCATGAAGTAAAGTGGCTGACCACTTTGTTTTGGGGGGTTACATGCATGCATGTAACTCTAAGAGCCAATGGCTCTTGGTCTCCCTCATGAGGTGGCACCACATGATAAGTCCATGATGATGTGGAACATCATCATTGGTCGGCCCTCATGCCAAGTCACCATGACATGGCAATTGGTCAAGTCAAAATTGACCATTCATCTTCCCTCTCAAGTCAAGTCAAACTTGACCTCTTATCTCCTATGGTTGATCAAATCTAACTACTTGATTCAAGTCAATTTGATTTAATGAATCTCTATTCATTAATTTAAATTTACTCAATGAATCAAATCTAAATTAGACTCATTCAACACTTGAATCAAATTGAGTCTAACTCAATTAGTCTAATTTGGATTACTCTTAATCCAATTTGGTTCATCCCATGAACCTAATCCTCATGGTTCATCATATGAACCTAATCTCCATCTAATTGCCCTTTGTGTGTGACCCTATAGGTTCTTGTAGCGTTGACAATGTCCCTAAATGTTAGTAATATATGAAAGATGTCCTAAGGCAATCACCTTATGTATGAACCATTTATATGATAAATGAAGATTCACTATTTGAGTATACATGTTTTATGTATTTGATTTGATCTTAAACTCATTTACTGAATGTCCACGATACGATTCACAGCATGAGAGAATTTGTGATTGGATCACAACTAGTGAGTATCTCTACATGTGTAATTGTGATGTATCGGAATTATCCCTATTCGATGAATTGATGGATTTGGACACCATCAATTCTGTCGAGACTAGCACGAGGTATACTCCTTGGTGTATCCAAGCAGCTGATTCTCACTGGCTGGAGACATTGTGATGTCCGGAGTTAATCGTGAATGCTAGTTATGGTAACTAGTTCATCGGAGTGACCAGCCGTAAGACTTCATATGGTTCTCTGCATATATATAGATATGTCAATGAAGTTCTTACTGTAGCTTAAGTGCGATGTTCCTTTGACTTGCGGTATTCAAGTCATCTTGATCATGAAGACTTATGCTTTGACATCTTAAGCAAACATCTCTAAGGAGATGTGGACCCGGGATGATTGGGTATAAGTCGAAATGATTGAAGGTGTTTGAATAGCCTATAAAGGATTCACCACTCCTTGCGAGGAGATGTATACCCATGGCCTCTCGTCGGATTGTTACTAAAGTCTTTGGCCAAAGCATTACATGTTTAGAGTAAGGTACTCTTCGATACATGTTGAGTAACTAGAATCCGTAGGACGAGAAAATGATACTTGGGCTAGGTGTGACGTAGTCAGCCTAGTGGGGACTGACACTATAGACCATGTCCTGAACCAAGTGGGTATAAGATGATTGAAGGGAATGGGGCACGAATCATTCGAGCTGCTGAAGGGTTTCAGAAATAGTTCTGGATCAACCGTTGATCTTTTCGGTTAATTGGGGATCATGATGTACTACTAGGTGCCACTCATGATCGTTCTATAATTAATGGTTAATTATAGACGGCCAACATAAACCGAGAACCTATTTGGGCACACGCACAACGAGCGTAATCCAAAGGATTTAAAACGAGCTTGAGAATGGAATTCTCAGACCGAGAGAAACTAGGTTTGGTTGGACCAAACATAAAGCGAGCATGAAATCGTTTCAGTCGCAATGGAAGCATGGATGGGCCGAGTCTTATGAAGACGTAATGGATGAACCAAAATGGTTTGGTTCTAATCCAATGGATGAGAATAAACCAAAGGGTTTGGTTTATTTTAAACGAATGAACCAAAAGTTGGTTCGGTTCGTTTTAACTTAAAATAAACCATCATGGTTTGGTTTATTTTAACTTATCTTAATGGAGCGGGTTAACGGACCTAATGGTTATGATCCAATAAACATTAAGAGAATTAGTTCTCTATAAAAGAGGGCTTAAGGGATAATTAAGCCCTAATCCAAAACCCTTGCCCTAAGGTTGCCGCCCACCTCATCCTTGGAGATTTCGGCGCCAACCCTAGGTGTGCCGCCCAGCTTGTTGTGCCGCCGTCCATCTCCTTGACGGCGTCCAAGCTTCAGCCGGTGAACCCTCCGGCGACCCTCCGGTGATCTTCCTAGGCCTCGGTGAAAAGGTGAGCACTTGGCTTCCTTGTTTTGGCCGGCGCCTACTCCTCCACCATGCTGTCCAGTTTTCTGGACAGCTTCTTCTCCTCTCGTCGGAGCGTCATTTGGACGACGGTTAGAGCTCCGATAGTGGCTAACTTACCGGGGATTCGATCTATGGTAATCCTCTGAGGTGGAGGATGAAGGATTCGTCAATTGGTTGACGAATACCTCTCCGGAGAAACGAGTTTTGAGAACTCGTATTAGGATCCGAATTTGGATTCGGATCGTGATCATCTCTCGATCACGTCGTCTTCAACACGAGGCTAGTAACCCGTACGAAGACGAAGCTCGTGGCTTAGCGAAGTCATCTCGAGGAACTCGGCGTGGATATGGATAGAGACGATTCTAGCGAGGATCGTTCCGGTTGATGCCGTTCCCGCTACACGTCATACGAAAGGTATAACGTAGATAAATTTCCTTTTATTGCAAATTTAAATTTACGGTTATTTCTACACTTGTTGTAATATGCATGCGTGTGTTGTGTGTGTTGTAATAAATGTAGATTTATTATTTTTATTGCTTCCGCTGTGTTCATGTTTACGAAACGTGATCGAACACACACACGCCGCGGTGCCCGAAACCCAACAGTGGTATCAGAGCCCAGGTTGTGTTTCGACATAATCGTAAAATGGTTTTGCGATAGTCATAATGTTATTTCTGGAAATTTTCTAATTTTGGAAATTTAGAAGTATTTATGGAAATATTTCAATTTTGGAAAGTCTAGAAGTATTTATGGAAATCTTCCACTTTTGGAAAGTTGGAAGTATTTATGGAAATTGATATTTTCCATAAATAAAATATTTGATTAGATTCTGGAAATTTATTTCCTAATTTAATCATGATTTGATTTGGGAAATCAAATCTTAAAATATTTTATTTCCATAAGTAGTTTTAATGATTTAGGAAATTGGTTTCCTAAATAGATTTTCCTTAATCAAATAATTCCATGAATAAAATATGTGATTAGATTTAGAAATTTGTTTCCTAATTTAATTATGATTTGATTTGGAGAATCAAATCTTAAACATATTTTATTTCCATAAATAGTTATGACATATAAGGAAATTATATACATGACATAATTGTATGCCATGTAATTGCATTAGATGCATAACATTATGCCATGCGTGTCGTGACATGTAGATGTATGCCATGTATGTCATGCCATGTAGATAATAGTTATTTGCATGCAAAGAGGATGAGACATAAAACCCTTAAACAATATTAAAGCCTACACCTTCCATTAATATGGTTAGAATCAGAGTTCCGTTTCTTGTTTGGGTTGTTGGACTCTCTCCAAGCCCGGCTCGAACCCGAACATGTTCAAACCATGGAATAGTTTAATACTAATATGGTAAGAGTCAGAGGTCAATCGTTAGCTTTGGTTGTTTGACTCTCTCCAAGCTGGGCTAATTGGTTGAATGCGCTCTAACCATATTAAAACTATTTCCCGATTAATGGGTTGGCTTTAACCTGGAGCATCGGCTTGTTGGACTCTCTCCAAGGTCGATGTAAAGGGAGGTGAAGTTGGGTGCTATGCATATGATGCATACTTGTTAATGTGTTAACAACCCGATGTATGTGTGAACATTCAATTAGTTGATAGCACATTGTGATAGTTGCATATACGTGATATGCAATCGGTATAGATGATACCTACCGTCGTAGTTATGAATGACTTGTTGGACTCTCTCCAAGGTTGTTCATAACTATGATGGATATCAGCCCATTCGGAGATGGACCTACGATCTCCCGAAGTGATTTTGGGGTTTTTGAAATTCGAAAAATGAATGGGATTTATAAATGTATATTGATGCATTTTTAAAATCATCTTTATCATATATGCTCGTTTTGTATTTCTAAGTTAATATATTGATCATGATGTGTTTGAATTTGTGTTCTATTTTGGATTCAAATAAATTGACTAGGCCGAACTTCTTGGACTAGCTTAGAAACTTGAGAATTGTTCTCAAGGTGGAAAAGCTTGCGTATGTCCTCAAAGCGCCTCTTCCCGCCCATCCTAGTGACAATGCAACTCTGGACCAATTGTTGGCCTATCAGAAACATGTGAGTGATTCTGAACAAATGAGTTGCATCATGCTAGCCATGATGAAACCCAAGCTACGAGAATAGCATGAGCATATGGATGCTCATATTATAGTCCTTCATCTTTATGAGTTGGTTGATGAGCAAGTGAGATTCAAAAGGTTCGAAGTCTTCAAGCTCTTCACCTCTGAGATGTAAGAAGGTTCATCTGTGGTACTGCTCAACATGCTGAAGACTGTGGAGCCTTCTGAGAAGCATGAGCAGGGGACGGTGTTGTTAGTTGATTCCTCGAAGAAAGGTTCTAAGAGGGAGTCAAAAGAACAACAGAAGGGGAAGAAGAAAAGGGCTAAAAAGGCAGAACCAGCTCAAAAGGGCACTTGCCATCATTATGGCAAGGAGGGCCATTGGAGAAGAAATTGCAAGATTTATCTTGAGATCGTGAAGAAGAATAAGGCATCGGATGCCCCATCTTCTTTAGATATCTTCGTTATTGATTGTCATTCTATTTCCTCAAACACTTGGGTATTGGATACTGGGTGTGGCTCACATATATGTAATGACATACATGGCTGAGGAATAGAAGAAGACTCGTCAAGGGAGAGTCAAATTTATGTGTTGAGAATGGAGCAAAGGTTGCTGCACTCGCCATCGGAACGTATTTGTTGAAACTTCCTGCAGGACTTGTCTTAGAACTGGACAATTGCTTTTATGTTCCTTCGTTGATAAAGAACATCATTTCTATTTCTTGTTTAAATAGAAATGGGTACCATTTGACTTTTAGTAACAATTGTTGTTACATAACTTTGAATGGAGTTCTTTATGGGACTAGAACTTTAAGCAATGGTGTTTATATGTTGGACGTATCCAGTGATATTTTCAATATCGAAGCGAGCAACAAGCGTGCTCGAAAAGATAATCAATTAGACTCCTACATGTGGTATTGTCGTCTTGGCCATGTAAGCAAGAAACGCATGTCCGAATTACACAAATGTGGAATTCTGAAATCGTTTGAATTGGATTCATACGATACATGCGAATCATGCTTAAAAGGCAAGATGACTAAGTTACCTTTTACTGGAAAAGGTGAACGAGTGGGAGAGTTACTAGGTCTAATACATACTAATGTATGTGGACCTATGTCAACTCAAGCTTTAGGAGGCTATAGCTACTTCATTACCTTCACCGATGATCACTCACGGTTTGGGTATGTGTTCTTGATGAAACACAAGTCTGAAGCCTTTGAAAGGTTCAAAGAATTCAGAAATGAAGTAGAGAAACAACATGATAAGAGTATTAAAATACTTCGATCGGATCGAGGTGGTGAATACTTAAGTCAAGAGTTTCTTGATTATCTGAGAGACAATGACATATTGTCTCAATGGACTCCGCCCTATACACCACAGCATAATGGTGTATCTGAGAGGCGTAACCGGACCTTGTTGGACATGGTAAGGTCAATGATGAATCATGCGACTCTTCCCAAGTCCTTTTGGGGCTATGCACTTCAGACAGCTATTTACTTGTTAAACAGAATGCCTACCAAGGTAGTCTCAACTACTCCATATGAGATATGGAATGGTAAGAAACCTCATGTATCTTACTTGAAGATATGGGGTTGTCCTGCTTATGTGAAGCAGACTGTATCAGACAAATTGGATGCTAAGTCTGATAAATGTCTATTTGTTGGATACCCTAAGGAAACAAGGGGTTACCAATTCTATCATCCTGTGGAACAAAAGGTGTTTGTTTCAAGGCATGCTGTGTTTCTAGAGAAAGAGTTTCTCTTGCAAGAAAACAGTGGGAGTGTCGTCGAGCTTGAGGAGGCTCGAGAGACTCAAATAGACATTGATGAGATACCTGGTGAAGCACAACAGCCGACAACTCATAGTGATGAGCAATCGGCTGAACCTATTGTAACACCACATCTTCGTAGATCTGGTAGAACACGCAATATTCCTGAGAGATATGGATTTCTCGTAAGTGAATCGAACGACGTGTTACTCATTGATGATGAGGAGCCTACCAGTTATGAAGAAGTGCTGACAAGTTCAGAAAGGGATAAGTGGCTTGGTGCCATGAAGTCGGAAATGGATTCCATGTATGAAAACCAAGTTTGGAACTTGGTTGACCCATCTGAAAGGATAAAGCCTATAGGGTGCAAGTGGGTTTTCAAGAAGAAAACCGACATGGATGGTAATGTGATTACCTATAAGGCTAGATTGGTGGCGAAAGGATATCGTCAAAAATAAGGTGTTGATTATGACGAAACCTATTCGCCTGTAGCTATGCTTAAATCCATTCGGATGCTCCTGGCCATAGCGGCTCATTATGATTATGAGATATGGCAGATGGATGTGAAAACAGCTTCCTTTAATGGAAACCCGCCGAGGACGGTATATGATACACCGAGGGTTTCACATCGCTGATAAAACCAAGGTATGCAAATTGCGACGTCCATTTATGGATCAAGCAAGCATCCAGAGTCGGAATATCCGCTTTGATGAGACCATCAAAAAGTTTGATTTCTCACAAAATCCGAACCTTGTGTGTACAAGAAGGTTAGTGGGAGTGCAATGTTCCTAGTATTATATGTCGATGACATATTACTTATAGGAAACGATGTTTCAATCTTACAATGCTTAAGGTTTGGTTATCCAAGACATTCTCCATGAAAGACTCGGGAGAAGCAACCTACATCCTCGGATTAAGATCTATAGAGATAGATCAAACTTGCTTGGTCTTTCGCAGCTACATATATAGACCGAAAAGCAAAGAGGTTTAGCATGTCAATCCAAGAAAGGTTTCTACCCATCGCATGGGGTACACCTTTCAAGTCTATGTGTCCGCGCACGTAAGACGAGAGGATTTGCATGAGTAAGATTCCCTATGCATCCGCAATAGGATCTATCATGTATGCTATGTTATGTACGAGGCCCGATGTATCGTATGCTCGAGTGTCACGAGCAGATACCACCGATCCAGAATGGATCATTGGGTGGTCATAAAGACGATCCTAAGTACTTGAGAAGAACTAAGGATGTGTTCCTAATATATGGAGAAGGGTACATGGTGATACGTGGGTATACGGATGCCCGCATACAAGGATGATTCCATGTCTTTGTCCGGGTATGTATTCACCGAATGGAGGCGCAATAAGTTGGAAAGGTTCCAAGCTTGACACTATAGCGGATTCTCGCCACTAAGGCGTAATACATCAGCCTTTGGAAGCAAAGAAAGGAAGCGGTTTGATCAAGAAGTTCATCTCTGAACTTGATGTGGTCTCATCAATGATCTAAATACGTGCTTCGCCGCTATCATCTTATCGAGAGAGATCATCGAGGAACGAAATACAAATCGAGAAAATTCCCACCGAAAAAAACTTAGCGGATCCTTGACTAAGGCATTACCTCAAAATAAGTTTGAGGGTCATGTTCGAGCTTATGGTATATCGATACCGTAGCGATTGGCATTAGGCCAAGTGGGAGTCTGTTAGTAATATATGAGATGTCCTAAGGCAATCGCCTTATGTATGAACCATTTATATGATAAATGAAGATTCACTATTTGAGTATACATGTTTTATGTATTTGATTGGATCTTAAACTCATTTACTGAATGTCCACGATACGATTCACAGCATGAGAGAATTTATGATTGGATCACAACTAGTGAGTATCTCTACATGTGTAATTGTGATGTATCGGAATTATCCCTATTCGATGAATTGATGGATTTGGACACCATCAATTCTGTCGAGACTAGCACGAGGTATACTCCTTGGTGTATCCAAGCAACTGATTCTCATTGGCTGGAGATATTGTGATGTCCGGAGTTAATCGTGAATGCTAGTTATGGTAACTGGTTCATCGGAGTGACCAGCCGTAAGACTTCATATGGTTCTCTGCATATATATAGATATGTCAATGAAGTTCTTACTGTAGCTTAAGTACGATGTTCCTTTGACTTGCGGTATTCAAGTCATCTTGATCATGGAGACTTATGCTTTGACATCTTAAGCAAACATCTCTAAGGAGATGTGGACTCGGGATGATTGGGTATAAGTCGAAATGATCGAAGGTGTTTGAATAGCATATAAAGGATTCACCACTCCTTGCGAAGAGATATATACCCATGGCCTCTCGTCGGATTGTTACTAAAGTCTTTGGCCAAAACATTACATGTTTAGAGTAAGGTACTCTTCGATACATGTTGAGTAACTAGAATCCGTAGGACGAGGAAATGATACTTGGGCTAGGTGTGACGTAGTCAGCCTAGTGGGGACTGACACTATAGACCATGTCCTGAACCAAGTGGGTATAAGATGAGTGAAGGGAATGAGGCACGAATCATTCGAGCTACTGAAGGGTTTCAGAAATAGTTCTGGATCAACCGTTGATCTTTTCGGTTAATTGGGGATCATGATGTACTACTAGGTGCCACTCATGATCGTTCTATAATTAATGGTTAATTATAGACGGCCAACATAAATCGAGAACCTATTTGGGCACACACACAACGAGCGTAATCCAAAGGATTTAAAACGAGCTTGAGAATGAGATTCTCAGACCGAGAGAAACTAGGTTTGGTTGGACCAAACATAAAGCGAGCATGAAATCATTTCAGTCGCAATGGAAGCGTGGATGGGCCGAGTCTTATGAAGACGTAATGGATGAACCAAAATGGTTTGGTTCTAATCCAATGGATGAGAATAAACCAAAGGGTTTGGTTTATTTTAAACGAATGAACCTAAAGTTGGTTCGGTTCGTTTTAACTTAAAATAAACCATCATGGTTTGGTTTATTTTAACTTATCTTAATGGAGCGGGTTAACGGGCTTAATGGTTATGATCCAATAACCATTAAGAGAATTAGTTCTCTATAAAAGAGGGCTTAAGGGATAATTAAGCCCTAATCCAAAACCCTTGCACTAAGGTTGCCGCCCACCTCATCCTTGGAGATTTCGGCGCCAACCCTAGGTGTGCTGCCCAACTTGTTGTGCCGCCGTCCATCTCCTTGCCGGCGTCCAAGCTTCAGCCGGTGAACCCTCCGGCGACCCTCCGGTGATCTTCCTAGGCCTCGGTGAAAAGGTGAGCACTTGGCTTCCTTGTTTTGGCCGGCGCCTACTCCTCCACCAAGCTGTCCAGTTTTCTGGACAGCTTCTTCTCCTCTCGTCGGAGCGTCGTTTGGACGACGGTTAGAACTCCGCCAGTGGCTAACTTACCGGGGATTCGATCTCCGGTAATCCTCTGAGGTGAAGGATGAAGGATTCGTCAATTGGTTGACGAATACCTCTCCGGAGAAACGAGTTTTGAGAACTCGTATTGGGATCCGAATTTGGATTCGGATCGTGATCATCTCTCGATCACGTCGTCTTCAACACGAGGCTAGTAACCCGTACGAAGATGAAGCTCGTGGCTTAGCGAAGTCATCCCGAGGAACTCGGCGTGGATACGGATAGAGAGGATTCTAGCGAGGATCGTTCCGGTTGATGCCGTTCCCGCTACACGTCATACGAAAGGTATAACGTAGATAAATTTCCTTTTATTGCAAATTTAAATTTACGGTTATGTATACACTTGTTGTAATATGCATGCATGTGTTATGTGTGTTGTAATAAATGTAGATTTATTATTTTTATTGCTTCCGCTGTGTTCATGTTTACGAAACGTGATCGAACACACACACGCCGCGGTGCCGGAAACCCAACACTAAACCGATTTGGGAACATAAGCAATGAGCGGTATCTAGCAATACATCATTTCTACCCAAGTGACAAGAATGTTGAGATCCAACATCACCTTTATGACTGCTAATTGTGACTCTCACAATATGTGATAATGTCCCTCTATCCTTGACTTCTAGATTAACCAATTGAGGCATAGACCGTGTCATCCTCGGTACAATCTATATATTGAACTCTAAGTAGACTCACTCTAATCAAATGAGCCCAATATCTCATATTGACTCATTTAGGCATGGCCATGTACTTCGTGGTCTCACTTTATCAAGAATAATGATGTCACTCGTATCATATAGGAGGGATAGATCCCATCTACATCACTCACATCCCTCCGCATAATTTGTTACATACTCAGTAATCGCCTTTATAGTCCACCCATTTATGGGTGACGTTTGACGAAGCCAAAGTATACAACTCCTTATGTAGGGAACCATGGTGACTTCAGGTCTAAGAACTAATAGTCATACTAATAGTCATATGAGAAAGTATATGACACTCATATAATGATCCATTATACTTTCTCATGGCGGATCATTCAGTATACATTCTCCAATGCATACCCATGTGTCAACTTGATATCTCATATCCATGACTTGTGAGATCAAGTCATTGTGTTGACCTACATGCTAGTCTCTACGCATTAATATTGTCCCTGAATGTTAATACTCGACCATCAATGATTAAGAGTAGTGTTCTCTATATCATCTCATTATCGATTCTACCAATCGATTGATATAGATAAGAACCTTTTACTCAAGGATGTTATTATATTTAGTTATTTGGCACCAACACAAGTAAATATAATAACCATGCCTTTATAAATAGGAATATGATACAATAAAGTCCATACAACAATCATTACATGATTGACTCTAGGGCTTTTACTAACAATCTCCCACTAGCACTAGTGCCAATCACCGTAGTATCTAATACCCAATGACCTAGTGTGACCATCATGCTTTTTCTATGCCATAGCCTTGGTCAAGGGATCTCAATGTTAGCCTCTGTGTGTACTCACAGTGCCACCATTCAAACAAAACACGAACCCTGACTGCCATCTATAATCATCCTGGTTAGTTTGAAAGCTGAAATCGTTGTAACCCTTTACAGCTAGCTCCTCATCGCCTCCAAATATCAAAAAATATTCTTTAGTCCTTCTCAAGTACTTAAGAATATTCTTGACCGCTATTCAGTGATGCTCACCTCGATTTGACTGGTATCTACTCATCATGCTCAAAGCATACGAGACATCAGGACGAGTATATAGCATGACGTACATGATAGATCCTATAGCAGATGCATAAGGGATCTTATCCATGCGGTCTCTCTCCTCTCTAG
Organism: Wurfbainia villosa; assembly: GCA_025175895.1. Taxonomy (NCBI): domain Eukaryota; kingdom Viridiplantae; phylum Streptophyta; class Magnoliopsida; order Zingiberales; family Zingiberaceae; genus Wurfbainia; species Wurfbainia villosa. The sequence continues at coordinate 36,314,526 of CM045995.1, forward strand.
AAGAGGGACTTTGAGTCTTCGAAAGACTCACACCATGTGACATCGGCAAAAGTCCCTTCTTGGCATTCTGCATGACAAACCGTAGTAATACCATGTCAATGTATGTACTCTGACTTAGGCCAAGCAATCTCTTAGATCTATTTCTATAGATCTTGATGCCTAGAATACAGGCTGCTTCACCTAAGTCCTTCATTGAGAAGCACATCCCTAGCCAAGTCTTCACAGACTGTAGAGAAGGGATATCATTCCCAATGAGTAGTATGTCATCCACATACAATACAAGGAAGACAATTGTGTTCCCATTAACCCTCTTGTAGACACAGGGTTCATCTTCATTCTTGATGAAGCCAAACTATTTGATCACATCATCGAATCGAAGATTCGAGCTCCGAGAAACTTGCTTTAGCCCATAAATGGACCTTTGCAGCTTGCATACTTTCCCAGTATGCTGTGGATCTACAAAACCCTCAGGTTGTGTCATGTACACATCCTCGAGTAAGTTTCCATTCAGAAATGCGGTTTTGACATCCATCTGCCAGATCTCATAATCTGGTATGCTGCAATAGCAAGTATGATCCGAATGGACTTAAACATCGCCGTTGGAGAAAAGGTTTCATCATAGTTAATACCATGAATTTGCTTGAAACCTTTAGCCACCAATCGACCCTTATAGGTATGAGTAAGTCCATCCATGTCAGTCTTTCTCTTAAAGACCCACTTACACCCAATGGGTTTGACGCCCTCAGGTGGATCAACCAAAGTCCATACTTGGTTGGTGTACATGGATTCCATCTCGGATCTCATGGCCTCTAGCCATTTCTCAGAATCTGGGCTCATCACAGCTTCCTGATAGGAGGTAGGCTCATTCTCAATGAGCATAACGTCATCATGGTCAGACAAGAGAAATGAGTATCTCTCAGGCTGACGACGTACCCTATCAGACCTGCGAAGAGGTAGGTCTACCTAAATAGGTGGTTGTTCCATAACTCTTTGTGCAACAATCTCATCACCCACAACACTTTGTGGTTCATGTTCAACCTCCATCAAGGTCTCAGTGCTATGGTCCTTATCTTCAATTTCTTCAAGATCGAACGTACTCCCATTATTTTTTCTAGAAACAAAATCCCTTTCTAAAAAAACCCTAGTCTTTACCACAAACACTTTGTGCTGACTGGGAATGTAAAAGTAATATCCCTTCGTCTCCTTGGAATATCCAACAAAATAGCACTTATCGGATTTGGGTCCCAGTTTGTCTGAGGCTTGACGTCGAACGTAAGCCTCACAACCCCAAATCCTCATGAAAGACATCTTAGGATTTCTCCTTGTCCATATCGTATATGGTGTCTTTATCATAGCCTTGGATGGTACACAGTTAAGTGTGAAGGCTGCTGTGTCTAGAGCATATCCCCAAAAGGATATAGGAAGATTTGTGTGACTCATCATAGATCGTACTATATCTAATAGGGTACGATTCCTCCTTTCGGATACACCATTCTATTGTGGTGTTCCAGGAGGAGTGAGTTGGGATAGAATCCCACACTCAGCTAGATAGTCATGAAACTCATGGCTAAGGTATTCACCATCTCGATCTGATCGAAGTATCTTAATACTCTTGCCAAGTTGGTTTTGTACTTCATTCTTGAATTCTTTGAACTTTTCAAAGGATTCAGATTTATGTGTCATCAGATACACATAACCATATCTACTGAAGTCATCAGTAAATGTAATGAAGTACCTGTAACCACCTCTAGCAGCAACATTGAAAGGGCCACATACATCACTATGTATAAGTCATAACAAGTCTGTTGCTCTTTCGCTGTGTCCACTAAAGGGAGTCTTGGTCATCTTGCCTAAAAGGCAAGACTCGCATATCTCATATGATTCAAAGTCAAATGAGTCTAGCAGCCCATCCTTATGGAGCTGAGATAAGCAACTCTCATTTATGTGACCTAAGCGACAATGCCAGAGATAAGTTTGGTTCAACTCATTTGAATTGAACCTTTTGGTACTTATGTTATAGATGGGTCTCTCTAAGTCTAGAAAGTAGAGTCCGTTCATTAGAGGTGCACTACAATAGAACATATCGTTTAAATAAACTGAATAACATTTGTTCTTTATTATAAATGTAAATCCTTTCTTGTCCAAACAAGAAACCGAAATTATATTCTTAGTTAAAGCAGACACATAACAACATTCACCTAGTTCTAGTACAATTCCAGAGGGCAGAGATAGATCATAAGTTCCTACAGCAACAACAGCAAACCTTGCTCCATTGCCTACTCATAGGTCCACCTCGCCCTTTGTCAATGCCCTGCTATTTCTCAGCGCCTGCACATTGGTACAAATGTGAGATGCACATCCGATATCTAATACCCATGATGAAGAAATAGATAGATTGACTTCTATAACATTTATTCCTGAAGTAGAAGTCTCACTTCTCTTCTTCTTAAGATCTTCCAGGTAAGCTTTGCAGTTACGCTTCCAGTGTCTAGTTTCCTTGCAGTGGAAGCAAGCCCCTTCTTTGGCCACCCCTCCTTTGGGTTTCAGTTCTTTGCCTTTGCCCTTGGCTTGGGTCTTTCCCTTACCTTTAGGTTTTCCCTTGCCTTTCTTCTTTTGCACCATCAAAATGGAGTCAGATTTTCCCTTCTTAAGGTTGAGCTCAGCAGTTCTCAACATGCTGAGCATCTCAGGCAGTGACTTATCAATTTCATTCATGTTGTAATTCATGACAAATTGATTGTAGCTTTGTGGCAAAGACTGCAAGATCAGGTCAGTGGCCAGCTCTTGGCCAAGTGGGAATCCCAATCTCTGTAGGTTTTCTACGTACCCAATCATCTCGAGTACATATGGACCTACGGGAGTCCCATCTTGCATTTTGCACTGAAACAATGCCTTAGAGACTTCATATCTCTCGTGCCTTGCTTGTCCTTAATATAGTTGACGAAGATGTTCAACCATATCATAAGCATTCATGAACTCGCCTTTTGTCGTCGGCACCCTTCTCGTAACTCCGTCTAGAAGTGGACCTTCCACCGCTCCATTTTGTATATTACAAACATGAAACTCGAGTTACATTCGAGTCTAAAACTATTTACAACTAGAATTTTAAAAGAAGAGGCACGACGCGCAGGTCGCATACCCTATACAACATGCACAACCACAAAAACGGTACGCAGACCATATTATGAATTACAACACATTATCATCCAATTATATTTGGGTTCTTAAGCCATGACCATCGCAGAATTATACATAATTCTAAATTATGTATTTTACAAAAAATTTCTATAATTTTTCCTATTTTTTTTTTTTCAATTTTATGAGTCACCTCTCCGTAACGGTCCCGCTAAGCGGTTTTCGGGCGCGATTGCAGGACAAGGCCCCTTTCGGGGATAGGGGCAGTGCCCCTACTCGCAAAAAATAAACTTTACGAGTGTCCCTATTAGATCTTACAACGACTTAAGTCACTGTCCCAAAAACCTAAAGCGAGAACTCGCCGTTTCGGAGAGTTTTTCTCGGTGGTTGAAGCCTACAAGTGTCCCAACACTCGTTGCTTCGACTCTTCGAGAAAAATACCCAAAAATTCTAAAAAAATAGGAAATTTACAGAAAATTAAAAATATGTAATTTTTATATATAATACAAAAACTATAAATATGAAACACATACAAGCTTCGCACGTGGCTCTGATACCACTGTTGGACTACCCGAGCCGCAAAAACCGTTTTTTGCGTTGCAGAAACCTCGGAAGCCCGACCACGGATTCGTGCAAAGATATATAAAATAAAACATGTATGTGTTTAAAGAAACCTAGATCTAACTTAGATCTATAAGATGAGAGTATTACCCTCATAGCGACGCCCTTCGCTTATCCCGCTCGTCCAAATGCTTTGCCGGAACTCAAGAGTGTCAAGTGTACACTCCTCTATTGGTATCCACATGGACAAATGGCGGAGAAAAATAACCTAGAGTGTGCTAACACCCCTTGGAAGTTTCGACCAAAGTAGAGGATTGGGAGAGAGCTTGAGAGGAAGAAGAAGATGTTACACAAAATAACTTCACCCACGAAGTAAAGTGGCCGACCACTTTGTTTTGGGGGGTTACATGCATGCATGTAACTCTAAGAGCCAATGGCTCTTGGTCTCCCTCATGAGGTGGCACCACATGATAAGTCCATGATGATGTGGAACATCATCATTGGCCGGCCCCCATGCCAAATCACCATGACATGACAATTGGTCAAGTCAAAATTGACCATTCATCTTCTCTCTTAAGTCAAGTCAAACTTGACCTCTTATCTCCTATGATTGATCAAATCTAACCACTTGATTCAAGTCAATTTGATTTAATGAATCTCTATTCATTAATTTAAATTTACTCAATGAATCAAATCTAAATTAGACCCATTCAACACTTGAATCAAATTGAGTCTAACTCAATTAGTCTGATTTGGATTACTCTTAATCCAATTTGGTTCATCCCATGAACCTAATCCTCATGGTTCATCATATGAACCTAATCTCCATCTAATTGCCCTTTGTGTGTGACCCTATAGGTTCTTGTAGCGTTGACAATGTCCCTAAACCGATTTGGGAACATAAGCAATGAGCGGTATCTAGCAACACATCATTGCTACCCAAGTCACAAGAATGTTGAGATCCAACATCACCTTTGTGACTACTAATTGTGACTCTCACAATATGTGACAATATCCCTCTATCCTTGACATCTAGATTGACCAATTGAGGCATAGACCGTGTCATCCTCGGTACAATCTATATCTTGAACTCCAAGTAGACTCACTCTAATCAAATGAACTCAATATCTCATATTGACTCATTTAGGCATGGTCATGCACTTCGTGGGCTCACTCTATCAAGAATAACGGTGTCACTCCCGTCATATAGGAGGGATAGATCCCATTTACATCACTCACATCCCTCCGCATAATTTGTTACATATCCAGTAATCGCCTTTATAGTCCACCCATTTACGGGTGACGTTTGACCAAAGTATGCAACTCCTTATGTAGGGAACCATTGTGACTTCAGGTCCAAGAACTAATAGTCATACTAATAGTCACATGAGAAAGTATATGACACTCATATAACGATCCATGATACTTTCTCATGGTTGGTCATTCAGTATACATTCTCCAATGCATACCCATGTGTTAACTTGATATCTCATATCCATGACTTGTGAGATCAAGTCATCGTGTTGACCTACATGCTAGTCTCTACGCATTAATATTGTCCCTGAATGTTAATACTCGACTAGGAATGATTAAGAGTAGTATTCTCTATATCATCTGATTATCGATTCTACCAATCGATTGATATAGATAAGAACCTTCTACTCAAGGAAGTTATTATACTTAGTTATTTGGCACTAATACAAGTAAATATAATAACCATGCCTTTATAAATAGAAATATGATACAATAAAGTCCATACTGTTAGTGAAAGCCCTAGAGCCAATCATGTGATGATTGTTGTATGGACTTTATTGTATTATATTCCTATTTATAAAGACATGGTTATTATATTTACTTGTATTGGTGCCAAATAACTAAATATAATAATATCCTTGAGTAGTAGGTTCTTATCTATATCAATCGATTGGTTGAATCGATAATGAAATGATATAGAGAACACTACTCTTAATCATTCCTAGTAGAGTATTAACATTCAGGGACAATGTTAATGCGTAGAGACTGGCATGTAGGTCAACACGATGACTTGATCTCACAAGTCATGGATATGAGATATCTAGTTGACACATTGGTATGCATTGGAAAATGTATACTGAATGACCCGCCATGAGAAAGTATCATGGATCGTTATATGAGTGTCATATACTTTCTCATGTGGCTATTAGTATGACTATTAGTCCTTAGACCTGAAGTCACCATGGTTCCCTACATAAGGAGTTGCATACTTTGGCTTCGTCAAATGTCACCCGTAAATGGGTGGACTATAAAAGCGATTACTAGGTATGTAACAAATTATGCGGAGGGATGTAAGTGATGTAGATGAGATCTATCCGTCCTATATGACGGGGGTGACATCGATATTCTTGATAGAGTGAGACCACGAAGTGCATGACCATGCCCAAATGAGTCAATATGAGATATTGAGCTCATTTGATTAGAGTGAGTCTACTTGGAGTTCAAGATATAGATTTTACCGAGGATGACACGGTCTATGCCTCGATTGGTCAATCTAGATGTCAAGGATAGAGGGACATTGTCACATATTGTGAGAGTCACAATTAGTAGTCACAAAGGTGATGTTGGAGCTCAACATTCTTGTAACTTAGGTAGCAATGATGTGTTGCTAGATACCGCTCATTGCTTATGTTCCCAAATCGGTTTAGGGACATTGCCAACGTTACAAGAACCTATAGGGTCACACACTAAGGGCAATTAAATGGAGATTAGGTTCATATGATGAACCATGAGGATTAGGTTCATGGGATGAACCAAATTGGATTAAGAGTAATCCTAATTAGACTAATTGAGTTGGACTCAATTTGATTCATATGTTGAATGAGTCTAATTTAGATTTGATTCATCAAATCAATTTAAATTAATGAATAGAGATTCATTAAATTAAATTGACTTGAATCAAATGGTTGGATTTGATCAACCATGGGAGATAAGAGCTCAAGTTTGACTTGACTTGAGAGGGAAGATGAAAGGTCAAGTTTGACTTGACCAAATGCCATGTCATGATGATGACTTGGCATGGCCGGTCAATGATGATGCTCCACATCATCATTGACTTAGTGTGTTGTGCCACCTCATGAGAGAGACCTAGAGCCATTGGCTCTTGGAGGAGTTACATGCATGCATGTAACCTGCCAAGCCTTGAAGTGGTCGGCCACTCCATTAGATGGGTAATTGATTTTTGGTGAGTTACACAACTTCATCTTCTTGGATCACCCTCTCAAGCTCTCCCAACCTCCTTGGCCGAAATTCCTAAAGGGTGCTAGAACACTCTAAGGTATTTTTCTCCACCTATTGCTTGTGTGGATACCAATAGAGGAGTGTGCACTTGACACTCTCGAGTTCCGGCGAATCTTTTGGACGAGCGGGATTTACGAAGGGCGTCACATCGAGGGTAACTTCTTATCATGTAGATCTAGAGTAGATCTAAAGGTATTAAACACATACATGTTAGTTTTATATTTTATACTTCGCATGGATCCGTGGCCGGGGCTTCCGAGGTTTCCGCAATGCAAAAAGCGGTTTTTGCAGCTCGGAAAACCCAACAGTGGTATCAGAGCCATGTGCGAAGCATGTATGTGTTTCATTTTTGTGGTTTTTATATTAGATATAAAAATTACAGAATTTTATTTTTCTGTAAATTTCCTATTTTTATAGAATTTTTGGGTATTTTTCTCGAAGAGTCGAAGCAACGAGTGTCGGGACACTTGTCGGCTTCAACCACCGAGAAAAACTCTCCGAAACGGCGAGTTCTCGCTTTAGGTTTTTGGTACAGCGACTTAAGTCACTGTAAGATCATAGTAGGGACACTCGCAAAGTTTATTTTGTGAGTAGGGGCGTGCCCCTATCCCCGAAAGGGGCCTTGTCCCACGATCTCGCCCGAAAACCGCTTAGCGGGACCGTTACGGAGAGGTGACTCATAAAATTGAAAAAAATAGGTAAAATTATAGAAATTTTCTGTAAAAATACATAATTTAGAAATATGTATAATTCTGTGATTGTCATGGCCCAATGACCCCAATTTGATTGGATTATGATGTGTTATAATTCATAATACGGCCTGCGTGCCATTTTTGTGGTTGTGCGTGTTGTATAGTGTATGCGACCTGCGCGTCGTACCTCTTCTTTTGAAATTCTAGTTGTAAATAGTTTTAGACTCGAATGTAACTCGAGTTTCATATTTGTAATGTACAAAATGGAATGGTGGAAAGTCCACTTGTAGACGAAGTTACGAGAAGGGTGCCGACGACACATGGCGGTCAAAGGAAGCGCTTGGAGAAGCCGCTAGCCTTAGGTTGACCGTCCGATCTTCTCATTGGCTTGAAAAGAACGTAGTAGGGCCATGACTACATCACAGTTAATTATATATATATATATGTTGATATATATATATATATATATATATATATATATATATTTGATTTTGCTTGTATGTATGTGATGCATGCTAGTAGAATAATGCTTGTATGTATATAATGCATGCTAGGATAATTTTCTTGTATGTATATGATGCATGCTAGAATAATATATGTATGTATGTGATGCATGCTAATATAGGATAATAAAGGCCTTAATGCGTATATGATACACATTACGATTAGATTAGATCTTAATCGAATCAACTCGTAAATGCCTAATAGGTCATTGATACCCATCACTACCTCGATCATTTTTAGTTGTTGAATCTGCCAAAGCAGATCAATGCATATTATCTTGGTAGGGTGCGGAGGGACAATCTTGGTCCCGCCTATCACGGCTTGGGTTAGAGTAAGCTCAATTAGATTGAGTAAAACTAGTTAACTCAATTGAATCGAGTAAAACTATAGGCATATTCCAATCGTTGGAAAGATAGGATAAGATCGCATTTACACTAAATATTGAGCGATTTAGCCAAAGCTAACTCAAGGTCTTTTGTAAATGTGGGTCTTGATCCTATAAACAAGAGTTGCATAGAGATGTAATCGGTAATGTGTTACCCACCGATCGTACTAAGTCTTGGGCGATTTTGCCAAAGCTAACTCAAGGCTTAGTATGATGTGGATCTTGTCCCGCAAGAATTATAGCTAGTTTGTATGAATCTAGTAATGTGGTTTGACCACATCCATAACTCGATTCTACAAAATTCCTATAATTCAGTGGGAGCATCATTTGATTAAAGGCCTAATTAAATGATAAAAGGAATATGATATTAATTCACTGCATTGTATGTTGTAGATTACTATGTCGACAAACACGAACACTCTCTCTCTGCATTCTGTCCTTGAGAAGGACAAGCTCAATGGAGCAAATTTCCTGGACTGGTACAGGAACCTGAGAATTGTTTTCACCCAAGAAAGGAAGCTGTACGTCCTGGAGGAGCCCATTCCGGAGGCACCTCCTGCCACTGCCTCGCGAGCTGACAAAGATGCTTACAAGAAGCATCAAGATGATGCATTAGATGTGTCATGTCTAATGCTCGCGACCATGAACTCTGAGCTTCAGAAGCAACACGAGTTCATGAATGCTTATGATATGGTTGGACAACTTCATCAATTATATCAAGGACAAGCAAGGCATGAGAGATATGAAGTCTCTAAGGCATTGTTTGGGTCCAAAATGCAAGATGGGACTCCCGTAGGTCCATATGTACTCAAGATGATTGGGTATGTAGAAAACCTACAAAGGCTGGGATTCCCATTTGGCCAAGAGCTGGCCACTGACCTGATCTTGCAATCTTTGCCACAAGCCTACAATCAATTTGTCATGAATTACAACATGAATGAAATTGATAAGCCACTGCCTGAGATGCTCGGCATGTTGAGAACTGCTGAGCTTAACCTTAAGAAGGGAAAATCTGACACCATTTTGATGGTGCACAAAAAGAAAGGCAAGGGCAAGCCTAAAGGTAAGGAAAAGTCCCAAGCCAAGGACAAAGGCAAAGAACTTAAACCCAAAGGAGGGGTAGCCAAGGAAGGGGCTTGCTTCCACTGCAAGGAAGCTGGACACTGGAAGCGTAACTGCAAAGCTTACCTGGAAGATCTTAAGAAGAAAAGAAGTGAGACTTCTACTTCAGGTATAAATGTTATAGAAGTCAATCTATCTATTTCTTTATCATGGGTATTAGATACCGGATGTGCATCTCACATTTGTACCAATGTGTAAGTGCTGAGAAATAGCAGGGCATTGACAAAGGGCGAGGTGGACCTACGAGTAGGCAATGGAGCAAGGGTTGCTGCTGTTGCTGTAGGAACTTATGATCTATCTCTGCCCTCTGGGCTTGTACTAGAATTAGATGAATGTTGTTATATGCCTGCTTTGACTAAGAACATAATTTCGATTTCTTGTTTGGACAAGAAAGGATTTACATTTATAATAAAGAACAAATGTTATTCAGTTTATTTAAATGATATGTTCTATTGTAGTGCACCTCTAATGAACGGACTCTACTTTCTAGACTTAGAGAGCCCTATCTATAACATAAGTACCAAAAGGTTCAAGTCAAATGAGTTGAATCAAACCTATCTCTGGCATTGTCGCTTAGGTCATATAAATGAGAGTCGCTTATCTCAGCTCCATAAGGATGGGCTACTAGACTCATTTGATTTTGAATCATATGAGACATGCGAGTCTTGCCTTTTAGACAAGATGACCAAGACTCCCTTTAGTGGACACAGCGAAAGAGCAACATATTTGTTAGGACTTATACATAGTGATGTTTGTGGTCCTTTCAATGTTGCTGCTAGAGGTGGTTACAGGTACTTCATTATATTTACTGATGACTTCAGTAGATATGGTTATGTGTATCTTATGACACATAAATCAGAATCCTTTGAAAAGTTCAAAGAATTCAAGAATGAAGTACAAAACCAGCTTGGCAAGAGTATTAAGATACTTCGATCAGATCGAGGTGGTGAATACCTTAGCCATGAGTTTCGTGACTATCTAGCTGAGTGTGGGATTCTATCCCAACTCACTTCTCCTGGAACACCACAGTGGAATGGTGTATCCGAAAGGAGGAATCGTACCCTATTAGATATGGTACGATCTATGATGAGTCACACATATCTTCCTATATCCTTTTGGGGATATACTCTAGACACAGCAGCCTTTACCCTTAACCGTGTACCATCCAAGTCTATGATAAAGACACCATATACGATATGGACAGGGAGAAATCCCAAGATGTCTTTCATGAGGATTTAGGGTTGTGAGGCTTACGTTCGACGTCAAATCTCAGACAAACTGGGACCCAAATCCGATAGGTGCTATTTTTTTGGATATCCCAAGGATACAAAGGGATATTACTTCTACATTCCCAGTCAGCACAAAGTGTTTGTAGCAAAGACTGGGGTTTTTCTAGAAAGGGATTTTGTTTCTTGAAAAACTAGTGGGAGTATGTTCGATCTTGAAGAAATTCAAGATAAGGACCATAGCACTGAGGCCTTGATTGAGGTTGAACAGGAACCACAAAGTGTTGTGGGTGATGAGGTTGTTGCACAAGGAGTTGTGGAACAACCACCTATTCAGGTAGACCTACCTCTTTGCAGGTCTGATAGGGTACGTTGTCAGCCTGAGAGATATTCATTTCTCTTGTCTGACCATGATGACGTTATGCTCATTGAGAATGAGCCTACCTCCTATCAGGAAGCTGTGATGAGCTCAGATTCTGAGAAATGGCTAGAGGCCATGAGATCTGAGATGGAATCCATGTACACCAACCAAGTATGGACTTTGGTTGATCCACCTGAAGGCGTCAAACCCATTGGGTGTAATTGGGTATTTAGGAGAAATACTGACATGGATGGACTTACACATACCTATAAGGGCCGATTGGTGGCTAAAGGTTTCAAGCAAATTCATGGTATTGACTATGATGAAACCTTTTCTCCAGTGGCAATGTTTAAGTCCATTCGGATCTTGCTTGCTATTGCAATATACCACGATTATGAGATCTGGCAGATGGATGTCAAAACTGCGTTTCTGAATGGAAACTTACTCGAGGATGCGTATATGACACAACTTGAGGGTTTTGAAGATCTACAACATACTGAGAAAGTATGCAAGCTGCAAAGATCTATTTATGGGCTAAAGGCCTCTCGGAGTTGAAATCTTCGATTCGATGATGCGATCAAACTGTTTGGTTTCATCAAGAATGAAGATGAACCCTATGTCTACAAAAGGGTTAATGGTAATACAGTTGTCTTCCTTGTATTGTATGTGGATGACATACTGCTCATTGGGAATACATCCCTTCGCTACAATCAGTGAAGACTTGGCTGGGGATGTGCTTCTCAATGAAGGACTTAGGTGAATCAACCTTTATTCTAGGCATCAAGATCTATAGAGATAGATCTAAGAGATTGGTTGGCCTGAGTCAGAGTACATACATTGACACGGTATTACTACGGTTTGCCATGTAGAATTCCAAGAAGGGACTTCTGCCGATGTCACATGGTGTGATTCTTTCGAAGACTCAAAGTCCCTCTTCTAGAGAGGAGAGAGACTGCATGGATAAGATCCCTTACGCATCTTCTATAGGATCTATCATGTACGCCATGCTGTGTACTGGTCCTGATGTCTCGTATGCTTTGAGCATGACGAGTAGATACCAGTCAGATCCAGGTGAGTGTCACTGGATAGTAGTCAAGAATATTCTTAAGTACTTGCGAAGGACTAAAGAATATTTCTTGATATTTGGAGGCGATGAGGAGCTAGCTGTAAAGGGTTATAGCGATGCCAGCTTCCAAACTGACCAGGATGATTATAGATCGTAGTCAGGGTTCGTGTTTTGCTTGAATGGTGGCGCTGTGAGCTGGAAGAGTTCGAAGTAGGACAGAGTTGCTGATTCTACAACAGAAGCCGAGTATATCGTTGCATCTGAGGCAGCAAAGGAGGCAGTTTGGATCCGCAAGTTCATTACTGAGCTTGGGGTGGTTCCTAGCATTGCAGATTCTATAGAGCTCTATTATGACAACAATGGAGCGATTGCACAGGCTAAGGAACCTCGCTCACACCAGCGGACCAAACACATACTACGGCGCTTCCATCTCATTCGAGAGATTATCGATAGAGGAGATATGAAGAATTGCAGAGTACCCACAGAGGCTAACATCGCAGATCCCTTGACCAAGGCTTTGGCACAGAAAAAGCATGATGGTCACACTAGGTCATTGGGTATTAGATACTACGGTGATTGACACTAGTGCTAGTAGGAGATTGTTAGTGAAAGTCCTAGAGTCAATCATGTGATGATTGTTGTATGGGCTTTATTGTATCATATTCCTATTTATAAAGGCATGGTTATTATATTTACTTGTATTGGTGCCAAATAACTAAATATATTAATATCCTTGAGTAGTAGGTTCTTATCTATATCAATCGATTGGTTGAATCGATAATGAGATGATATAGAGAACACTACTCTTAATCATTCGTAGTCGAGTATTAACATTCAGGGACAATGTTAATGCGTAGAGACTAGCATGTAGGTCAACACGATGACTTGATCTCACAAGTCATGGATATGAGATATCAAGTTGACACATGAGTATGCATTGGAGAATGTATACTGAATGACCCTCCATGAGAAAGTATCATGGATCGTTATATGAGTGTCATATACTTTCTCATGTGGCTATTAGTATGACTATTAGTCCTTAGACCTGAAGTCACCATGGTTCAATGGGGTTCTAGAATTTTCAAGTTAACAAAAAGAAGCATTTTAATAAGTGAAAATCTGAAAAGAGAATAGTAGGAAGTTATGGCCGTAGGGGACTTAGTTCTTTGTTTTTGGTTGAGTTGCGAAAAGCTATTTTCACCCCCACTTTTTATTCTTTTGTTATGTACCCGCAAGAGTAGGTTTTTCAGTTTGGCTGCTAACGAGGGAAGAGAGCTGACACAAAAGTGGCTTTTAGGCTGGTTTGGAACCCTTGGGTAGTACTCCCCTTGGGGTATTGTCTAAGGAAGAGATTTTCCCTTTATCACAGCTTGTTGAGAAAGGGGTGAAAGGGCTTAAGGAGCAGCATTAGTGTATAGAATGCCTAGTTACGTTCAACGCAATCTTTCCAGTCAACATTTTCTTCCTTTCTTGGGCTTCATCAAACGTCACCCGTAAATGGGTGGACTATAAAGGCAATTACTGAGTATGTAACAAATTATGCGGAGGGATATGAGTGATGTAGATGGGATCTATCCCTCCTATATGACAAGGGTGACATCGATATTCTTGATAGAGTGAGACCACGAAGTGCATGACCATGCGCAAATGAGTCAATATGAGATATTGAGCTCATTTGATTAGAGTGAGTCTACTTGGAGTTCAAGATATAGATTGTACCGAGGATGACATGGTCTATGCCTCGATTGGTCAATCTAGATGTCAAAGATAGAGGGACATTGTCACATATTGTGAGAGTCACAATTAGTAGTCACAAAGGTGATGTTAGAGCTCAACATTCTTGTAACTTGGGTAACAATGATGTGTTGCTAGATACCGCTCATTGCTTATGTTCCTAAATCGGTTTAGGGACATTGCCAATGTTACAAGAACCTATAGGGTCACACACTAAGGGGAATTAGATGGATATTAGGTTCATATGATGAACCATGAGGATTAGGTTCATGGGATGAACCAAATTAGATTAAGAGTAATCCTAATTAGACTAATTGAGTTGGACTCAATTTGATTCAAGTGTTGAATGAGTCTAATTTAGATTTGATTCATCAAATCAATTTAAATTAATGAATAGAGATTCATTAAATTAAATTGACTTGAATCAAATGGTTGGATTTGATCAACCATGGGAGATAAGAGGTCAAGTTTGACTTGACTTGAGAGGGAAGATAAAAGGTCAAGTTTGACTTGACCAAATGCCATGTCATGATGATGACTTGGCATGGCCGGCCTCCAATATCATCATTGACTTAGCATGTGGTGCCACCTTATGAGGGAGACCAAGAGCCATTGGCTCTTGGAGGAGTTACATGCATGCATGTAACCTCCCAAGCCTTGAAGTGGACGGCCACTCCATTAGATGGGTAATTGATTTTTGGTGAGTTACACAACTTCATCTTCTTCCTTGGATCACCCTCTCAAGCTCTCCCAACCTCCTTGGCCGAAATTCCTAAAGGGTGCTAGCACACTCTAAGGTATTGTTCTCCACCTATTGCTTGTGTGGATACCAATAGAGGAGTGTGCACTTTGTTAGTTATAGCCCTAGAACCAATCATGTGATGGTTGAATAGGGAACATTTTGTATCATATTCTATAAAGGCAAAGGATTGGTTATTATATTTACATCTTGCTTGTTCCAGCTAAATTAAATATAATAATGCCCTAGAAAAGTAGGTTCTTATCTACAGCACATTAATTGGCAGAATTAATTATGAGAGGCTGTAGAGAACACTTTCCTAAATGTTCCTAGTCAAGTATTAATATGCAAGGGCAATATTAATACATAAAGACTAGCATGTAGGTCAATTGATGACTTGATCTCACAAGTCATGGATATATGATATCAAGTTGACACATGGGTATATATTAGAGAATATATACTGAACTGACCCACCATGAGAAAGTTTCATGGATCGTCATATGAGTGTCATAAACTTTCTCATGTGACTATTGGTATAAATAGTCCTCAAACCTGAAGTCACTACGGTTCCCTACATAAGGAGTTATGTACTTTGGTATCGTCAAACGTCATCTGTAACAGGGTGGACCATAAAGGCGATTACTGGGTATGTAACAAATTATGCGGAGGGATATGAGTGATGTAGATGGGATCTATCCCTCCCATATGACGGGAGTGATATCTGTGGGCCCCTTGATTGAGTAGAACTACTAAAACGCATGGCCATGCTCGAATGAGTCAATATGAGATATTGAGCTCATTTTTTTTGAGTTAGTTTACTCAGGGATCAAGAAACACATAGATTGATCGAGGATGACACGGTCTATGCCTCATTGGTCAATCTGATATCAAGGATAGAAGGACACGGTCATACATTATAGTAGTCACGGAAAGGTTAGTCGGATCTTGACTTATTTCGTAACTTGGGTAGCAATGATGTATTGCTAGATGCCGCTCATTGCTTGTGTATCTAAAAGAGTTTAGATCCACTGCCAACGTTATGAGAGCCTATAGGGTCACACACAAAGAGCATGATGATTAGAAGAATTAGTGCATTCTAGTTTGACTAGAATAATTTGGGAATAAGCTTAAGTACAAAATGATTTTTGGGCTTTAAGCTTAAAGAGAATTTTAGCTTATTGATTTAATGAGATTAATTCAATATGCTAAGCTTATTAATTTAATAAGATTAAATAAATATGTTTTCATGATATCCTAAGCTAAATTGATTTAATAAGATTAATTCAATATGTTACCTTATTGATTTAATGAGATTAATTCAATATGATAACATAAGCTTATTGAATTAATAAGATTAATTCAACATGCATGAATGCCACATAAGCATGCCACATAAGCATGATGAGGTGGAAGGAGACAAAGGGTTTTGCCCTTTGGATTTCCTCCACATGTGGCCGGCCAAACAAGGAGTGTGTTTGATTATTTTTCAATGCAATTGATTGCATTGAATGTGATAGGGGGTGAAAGGTTTTTCCAATCCTATAAAACACTTCATGGGGTGGCCGGCCAAGTAGTTGGAAGCTTGAGGCTTGGAGAGAGCTTGGTGGTGAGAGGCTTTGGTTGTGTGGCTTTTGTGAGTGTAGCAAGAAGAGTGGTCTTCTTCTTCCTTTCTCTTTTTCCCTACCTTCCTCTCCTTTAGGGACTTCTCTAGCAAGAAGTAAAGGAGAGCTCTTCTAGTTTCTTTTGTGAGACAAGAGCTTGCTCGTGTGGATACATATAGAGGCACGAACATTTGAACGTGCTAAAAGATCCAACAAACCCAAGGAGAAGCGGGATTTAAAAGGGCACGCAACAAAGGTAATATTCTCCTATAAGATAGGTTTTGAGAAATTTATTTTTTGTACGAGGTTTTCTTTCGCAAGGATCACTTGGAAGGGATCCTATTTTTTCGTTGCGCATATGCTATTTTGCATAAAAAATCCCTACACACTTGACACTCTCTAGTTTCGGCGAACCTTTTGGACGAGCGGGATTTGCGAAGGGCGTCGCATCGAGGGTAACTTCTTATCATGTAGATCTAGAGTAGATCTAAAGGTATTAAACACATACATGTTAGTTTTATATTTTATACTTCGCACGGATCCGTGGTCGGGGCTTCCGAGGTTTCTGCAACGCAAAAAGCGATTTTTGCAGCTCGAAAAACCCAACACATACAACAATCATCACATGATTGACTCTAGGGCTTTTACTAACAGGAGTTACGAGGAGGGTGCCGACGACACATGGCGGTTAAAGGAGGTGCTTGGAGAATCTGCTAACCCTAGGTTGACCGTTCGATCTTCTCATTGGCTTGAGAAGATCGTAGTACGACCATGACCTCATCACAATTAATTTATATATATATATATATATATTAGTTTTGCTTGTATGTATGTGATCCATGCTAGTAAATTTTGCTTGTATGTATATGATGCATGCTATGATATTTTGCTTGTATGTATATGATGCATGCTAGTATATTGCTTGTATGTATGTGATGCATGCTAGTGTAGGGTAATAAAGGCCTTAATGCATATATGATACACATTCACGATTAGATTATATCTTAATCGAATCAACTCGAAAATGCCTACCAAGTTTTGATATCCATCACTACCTCGATCATTTGTTGTTGTTGAATCTGCCAAAGCAGAGCAACGCATATTATCTTGGTAGGGTGCGGAGGGACAATCTTGGTCCCGCCTATCACTGCTTGGGTGAGAATAAGCTCAATTAGATTGAGTAAAACTAGTTAACTTAATTGGATCGAGTAAAACTATTAGCATATTCCAACTGTTGGAAAGATAGGATAAAATCGCATTTACACTAAATCTTGGGCGATTTAGCCAAAGCTAACTCAAGGTCTTTTGTAAATGTTGATCTTGATCATATAAACAAGAGTTGCATAGAGATATAATCGGTAATGTGTTACCTACCGATTATACTAAGTCTTGGGCGATTTAGCCAAAGCTAACTCAAGACGTAGTATGATGTGGATCTTTCCCGCAACAATTATAGCTAGTTTGTATGAATCTAGTAATGTGGTTTGACCACATCCATAACTCAATTCTACAAAAGTCCTATAATTTAGTGGGAGCATCATTTGATTAAAGGCCTAATTAAATGATAAATGGAATATGATATTAATTTTCTGCATTGTGTATGTTATAGATTACCATGTCAACAAACACGAACACTCTCTCCCTGCGTTCTGTCCTTGAGAAGGACAAGCTCAATGGAGCTAATTTCCTAGACTAGTACAGGAACCTGAGAATCATTCTCACCCAAGAAAGGAAACTGTACGTCCTGGAGCAGCCCATTCCGGAGGCACCTCCTGCCACTGCCTCACGAACTGACCGTGATGCTTACAAGAAGCATCAAGATGATGCATTAGATGTGTCATGTCTCATGCTCGCGACCATGAACTCTGAGCTTCAGAAGCATCACGAGTTCATGAATGCTTATGATATGGTTGAACATCTTCGTCAACTATATCAAGGACAAGCAAGGCACGAGAGATATGAGATCTCTAAGGCATTGTTTTAGTCCAAGATGCAAGATGAGACTCCCATAGGTCCATATGTACTCAAGATGATTGGGTACATAGAACACCTACAGAGGTTGGGATTCCCACTTGGCCAAGAGCTGGCCACTGACTTGATCTTGCAATCTTTGCCACAAAGCTACAATCAATTTGTCATGAATTACAACATGAATGAAATTGATAAGCCACTGCCTGAGATGCTCAGCATGTTGAGAACTGCTGAGCTCAACCTTATGAAGGGAAAATCTGACTCCATTTTGATGGTTCAAAAGAAGAAAGGCAAGGGTAAGACTAAAGGTAAGGGAAAGTCTCAAGCTAAGAGCAAAGGCAAGGAACTGAAACCGAAAGGAGAGGTGGCCAAAGAAGGGACTTGCTTCCACTGCAAGGAAGCTGGACACTAGAAGCGTAACTGTAAAGCATACTTGGAAGATCTTAAGAAGAAGAGAAGTGAAACTTCTACTTCAGGTATAAATATTATAGAAGTCAATCTATCTATTTCTTCATCATGGGTATTAGATACCGGATGTGCATCTCACATTTGTACCAATGTGCAGGCGCTGAGAAATAGCAGGGCATTGACAAAGATTGAGGTGGACCTACGAGTAGGCAATGGAGCAAGAGTTGCTGCTGTTGCTGTAGGAACTTATTTTCTATCTCTGTCCTTTGGGCTTGTACTAGAACTAGATGAATGTTGTTATGTGCCTGCTTTGACAAAGAACATAATTTCAGTTTCTTGTTTAGACAAGAAAAACTTTTCATTTATAATAAAGAACAAATGTTGTTCAGTTTATTTAAATGATATATTCTATTGTAGTGCACCTCTAATGAACGGACTCTACATTCTAGACTTAGAAAGCCCCATCTATAACATAAGTGTCAAAAGGTTCAAGTCAAATGAGTTGAACCAAACCTATGTCTGACATTGTCGCTTAGGTCACATAAATGAGAGTCACTTATCCCAGCTCTATAAGGATGGACTGTTGGACTCATTTGATTTTGAATCATATGAGACATGCGAGTCTTGCCTTCTAGGCAAGATGAGCAAGACTCCCTTTAGTGGGCACAGCGAGAAAACAACAGATTTTTAGGACTTATACATATTGATGTATGCGACCCTTTCAATGTTGCTGCTAGAGGTGGTTATAGGTACTTCATTACATTTATTGATGACTTCAGTAGATATGGTTATGTGTATCTGATGTCACATAAATCAGAATCCTTTGAAAAGTTCAAAGAATTCAAGAATGAAGTACAAAACCAACTTGACAAGAGTATTAAGATACTTTGATCAGATCGAGGTGGTGAATACCTTAGCCATGAGTTTCGTGACTATCTAGCTGAGTGTGAGATTCTATCCCAACTCACTCCTCCTGGAACACCACAGTGGAATGGTGTATCCGAAAGGAGGAATCGTACCCTATTAGATATGACACGATCTATGATGAGTCACACAGATTTTTCTATATCCTTTTGGGGATATGTTCTAGGCATAGCAGCCTTCACACTTAACCGTGTATCATCCAAGGATGTGATAAAGACACCATATACGATATGGACAGGGAGAGATCCCAAGATGTCTTTCATGAGGATTTGGGGTTGTGAGGCTTACGTTTGACGTCAAGTCTCAGACAAACTGGGACCCAAATCCGATAAGTGCTATTTTATTGGATATCCCAAGGAAACAAAGGGATATTACTTCTACATTCCCAGTTAACACAAAGTGTTTATGGCAAAGACTGGGATATTTTTAGAAAGAGATTTTGTTTCTAGAAAAACTAGTGGGAGTATGTTCGATCTTGAAGAAATTCAAGATAAGGACCATAGCACTGAGGCCTTGATGGAGGTTGAACAGGAACCACAAAGTATTGTGGGTGATGAGATTGTTGCATAAAGAGTTATGGAACAACCACCTGTTTAGGTAGACCTACCACTTCGTAGGTCTGATAGGGTAAGTCGTCAGCCTGAGAGATATTCATTTCTCTTGTCTGACCATGATGACGTTATGCTCATTGAGAATGAGCCTACCTCCTATCAGGAAGCTATGATGAGCCCATATTCTGAGAAATGGCTAGAGGCCATGAGATCCGAGATGGAATCCATGTACACCAACTAAGTATGGACTTTGGTTGATCCACCTGAAGGCGTCAAACCCATTGGGTGTAAGTGGGTCTTTAAGAGAAAGATTGACATGGATGGACTTACGCATACCTATAAGGGCCGATTGGTAGCTAAAGGTTTCAAGCAAATTCATGGTATTGACTATGATGAAACCTTTTCTCCAGTGGCGATGTTTAAGTCCATTCGGATCATGCTTGCTATTGTAGTGTACCATGATTATGAAATCTGGCAGATGGATGTCAAAACCGCGTTCTGAATGGAAACTTGCTCGAGGATGTGTACATGACACAGCCTGAGGGTTTGTGGATCCACAGCATACTGGGGGAGTATGCAAGCTGCAAAGGTCCATTTATGGGCTGAAGCAAGATTCTTGGAGCTGGAATCTTCGGTTCGATGATGCGATCAAACAGTTTGGTTTCATCAAGAATGAAGATGAACTCTGTGTCTACAAGAGGGAACACAGTTGTCTTCCTTGTATTGTATATAGATGGCATACTACTCATTGGGAATGACATCCCTTCGCTACAGTCTATGGAGACTTGGCTGGGGACGTGCTTCTCAATGAAGGACTTAGGTGAAGCAGCCTGTATTCTAGGCATCAAGATCTATAGAGATAGATCTAAGAGATTGCTTGGCCTAAGTCAGAGTATATATATTGACACGGTATTACTACGGTGTCACATGGTGACTTATTGGCCTAAGTCAGAGTACATAGGACTTAGGTGAAGCAGCTTGTATTCGATGTCACATGGTGTGAGTCTTTCGAAGACTCAAAGTCCCTCTTCTAGAGAGGAGAGAGACCGCATGGATAAGATCCATTATGCATCTGCTATAAGATCTATCATGTATGTCATGTTGTGTACTCGTCCTGATGTCTCGTATGCTTTGAGCATGACGAGTAGATACCAGTCAGATCTAGGTGAACATCACTGCAGTCAAGAATATTCTTAAGTACTTGAGAAGGGCTAAAGAATATTTCTTGATATTTGAAGGCGATGAGGAGCTAGCTGTAAAAGGTTACATCGATGCCAGCTTCCAAACTGACCAGGATGATTATAGATCACAGTCAGGGTTCGTGTTTTGCTTGAATGGTGGCTCTGTGAGCTGGAAGAGTTCGAAGCAGGATACAGTTGCTGATTCTACAACAGAGATCGAGTATATCGCTGCATCAGAGGGAGCAAAGGAGGCAGTTTGGATCCGCAAGTTCATTACTGAGCTTGGGGTGGTTCCTAGCATAGCAAAACCTATAGAGCTCTATTGTGACAACAATGGAGTGATTGCGCATGCTAAGAAACCTCGCTCACACCAGCGGACCAAACACATACTACGGTGCTTCCATCTCATTCGAGAGATTATCGATAGAGGAGATGTGAAGATTTGCTTTGCAGAGTACCCACAGAGGCTAACATCGCAGATCCCTTGACCAAGACTTTGGCACAGAAAAAGCATGATGGTCACACTAGGTCATTGGGTATTAGATACTATGGTGATTGGCACTAGTGCTAGTGGGAGATTATTAGTGAAAGCCCTAAAGCCAATCATGTGATGATTGTTGTATGGACTTTATTGTATCATATTTCTATTTATAAAGGCATGGTTATTATATTTACTTGTATTGGTGGCAAATAACTAAGTATAATAACGCCCTTGAGTAGAAGGTTCTTATCTATATCAATTGATTGGTTGAATCGATAATGAGATGATATAGAGAACACTACTCTTAATCATTTCTAGTCAAGTATTAACATTCAGGGACAATGTTAATGCATAGAGACTAGCATGTAGGGCAACTCGATGACTTGATCTCACAAGTCATTGATACGAGATATCAAATTGACACATGGGTATGCATTGGAGAATGTATACTGAATGACCCGCCATGAGAAAGTATCATGGATCGTTATATGAGTGTCATATACTTTCTCATATGACTATTAGTCCTTGAACTTGAAGTCACCATGGTTCCCTACATAAGGAGTTGCATACTTTGGCTTCGTCAAACGTCACTCGTAAATGAGTGGACTATAAAGGTGATTACTGGGTATGTAACAAATTATACGGAGGGATGTGAGTGATGTAGATGGGATCTATCCCTCCTATATGACGGGAGTGACATCATTATTCTTGATAGAGTGAGACCACAAAGTGCATGACCATGCCCAAATGAGTCAATATGAGATATTGAGTTAGACTCAATTTGATTCAAGTGTTGAATGAGTCTAATTTAGATTTGATTCATTGAGTCGATTTAAATTAATGAATAGAGATTCATTAAATCAAATTGACTTGAATCAAGTGGTTAGATTTGATCAACCATGGGAGATAATAGGTCAAGTTTGACTTAACTTGAGAGGGAAGATGAATGGTCAATTTTGACTTAACCAATTGCCATATCATGGTGACTTGCATGGGGGCTGGCCAATGATGATGTTCCACATCATCATGGACACATCATGGGGTTCCACCTCATGAGGGAGACCAAGAGCCATTGACTCTCGGAATTACATGCATGCATGTAACGCCCCCTCCATGAAGTGGCCGGCCACTTTTAGGTGGAGTAAGTGTGTGAAGTTATTTTGGTGTACCTTTTCTTCCTTGGATCTTCTCTCTTCTCAAGCTCTCCATACTCTCTTCTTGCTATGAACTTCAAGGAGTTCTAGCACACTCTTAGTCGTCTTTTCTCCACCTATTGCTCGTGTGGATACCAATAGAGGAATGTACACTTGACACTCTCGAGTTTCGGCAATCTGTTTGGACGAGCGGGATAAGCGAAGGGCGTCGCTTCAAGGGTAAACTCTTAACATGTAGATCTAGAGTAGATCTAAGTTTTTTAAACACGTACATGTAGTTTTATTTACCTTTGCACGGATCCGTGGCCGACTTCCGGGGTTTCTGCAATGCAAAAAGTTGTTTTTGCTACTTAGATAGTCCAACAGTTTCATCATGGTATCAGATCAGCAAAGTCTAGCTTTTCCGCAGCTAAGCTCACTTCCCCCTCAACTCTTTTCCTCTCTTCTTCTGAATTCCTCCAACTATATTCAATGGTCCGGATTTATTATGAGGATCCTAAGTACCTATAACCTTGAAGATCATATTCTTTAGGATCCTCCTAATGAGGTTGATCCCATCTTCAAAGAATGGAAAAAGAAGGATAATCAAGTCTTTGTTCATCTCCTTCTTTCCTTAGATGAAGCTCACAAAAGTATGGTTGCTTGCTCTCCAAGTGCTAAATCCTTATGGGATTATCTCTCGGTGATATACGGGCAGACCAACAACATTGGAAGGATCTTGAAATAAGAAGACAGATAGCGGATATGAGGAAAGAGAACAAGACTCTCCCACAACTCTTTGGAGAATTTGGTGCCTTATGGAGTGAGCTTGAGGTTCTCCGACCATCAACCACTGATCCAACAATAATAATAAAGCGACAAAATGAAGATGAGGTCTTTAGTCTTCTTATGACTCTCGGTGACTCATTCTCAACTATGAGACAGGAAATTCTACGAATGCAAAATCTCCCTGCGTATCATGAAGTTTTGCAAAAATGGAAGTTCATGGGTTCAAGATTAACAAAGTTCATCCAAAAGAAGAGGTATGTCCTAATTGCAAGAAGAAAGGACATACAAAGGACAAATGTTGGTTTCTTCATCCTCATTTAAGACCAAAGTCATTTCGAAAGAAGGAACCCGTGCAAACATTAAAAGTATAAACTTCTGTGGAAGAACATCAACAAAACTCTACAACAGGTATATATGCTTAAACTCCACTCTAGATACTAAACATTGGATTATTGATTCAGGATGTGATTATAATATGGTAAAAGATAAAAATAAAGTCATAAAGTTTAGAAACTTAGAAAAATGTAAGACAGTTAAGGTGGCTAACGGTCAAAACATAACAGTAAATCAAATAGGAGAAATTGATCTACTAGGAAAGCCAAGTGATGCCCTATATGTTCCAAATTTTACTTCCAATCTAATGTCTATTAGTAAAGTAACTAAGGAACATGGTTGTAAGGTTATTTTTTATTCTAACAATGTGTCATTTCAGGACATCAAGATAAATCTTTTGATTGGCAAGGGATATAAAAGGAATAACCTTTATGTCTTGGATCATGACTATCGAGTCTTTAAAGCAAGCCAGGAGGACTCCCAACTTTGGCATGCCCGATTAGGTCACCCTAGCAGTCATGTCCTAAAATATTTCTTCCCTACAATTAGTTTAGATAATAGTATTTGTGAACCATGTATTCTCGGAAAGGAGACAAAAGCAAACTATCCCTATTCTATCACTATATATGAAAAATCCTTTTATCTAGTTCACTCTGATGTATGGACCTCTCCAATTTTGTCTAAACAAGGTTATAAATACTTTGTTACATTCATTGATCATAAAACTAGATACACTTGGGTTTTGATCACTAACAAATCTCAAGTGTTTGAGGCTTTTAAAACCTATAACAATTACATCTCAAGGCAATACAATGGAAATATTAAGATCCTTAGATTCGATAATGGTGGAGAGTACACAAGTAATAAAATGAGAGACTACTTAAAAGAAAGGGGAATTACTCATCAAACCTCTTGTCTTTAAACGCCTCAACAAAATGGGGGAGCCGAAAGGAAAAATAGCAATCTATTAGAAACAGCAAGAACTCTCCTAAATCATGCTAATATTCCCAAAATATTATGGTGTGAAGCCATTAGCACAGCAGCTCATCTAATAAATCTAATGCCAACCGAAAACTTAGGAGGGAAATCTCCAATAGAACTCCTATATGATAGAAGGCCTAACATCTCTCATTTAAAAATTTTTGGGAGTATATGCTATGTTTTCATTCCATTATAATTTAGAACTAAATTAGATGTTAAAGGAAGGAAATGTGTTTTCCTTGGATATGCCACCTCAGAAAAAGGATATAAATGCTTTGATCCTGCTACTAACAAGAAAGGATGTGATATTTGTCGAAAATGAGTTTATTTCCCCAGAAACAAAGGAGGAGGAGGTAACAAAGGAAAGAAATTTCCTGAAGAAAGGCAGGATCCACCTCAAAATAGCAACTTAGAGGTTCCAGAAAGCTCGCAAGAAGGAACTAATCTGGATACTGAAGAAATTGAGGAAAGCCTAGACCAAGGGGGAGAGACTGAAATTCTATCTCAATTAAGCAATAATAGAGGGACAATAGAAACTGCACATCTTCCCTCCTCTCCACCACTAAGGAGGTCAACAAGAATAAGGTATCCTTCATCTAAATGGATTAATCGTAGAACATACTTTCATTCTGGCATGTTATATCATCCTATCTCTATTTATTATACCACTAATATCTCACCAAGTTACCAAGCATTCTTGAGTGGCATAGATAAAGCACAGGAACCTAGAACATATGAGGAAGCAAAAGGACAACAATCTTGGCAAAAGGCAATGGAAGAAGAAATCAATGTCTTGGACAAAAATGGCACTTGGGAGATCACAAATTTGCCTAAAGGAAAGAAACCTGTGGGGTGTAAATGGGTATACAAGATCAAGCATAGAAGTGATGGTACCATTGAACGACACAAAGCTAGAATAGTCGCAAAAGGATACACTCAAACCTATGGAATTGATTATAAGGAGACATTTGCACCCGTATCCAAGATGAACACCATCCGAGTCTTACTTGCCCTCACAATAAATATGGATTGGCCACTTTATCAAATGGATGTTGCCAATGCTTTTCTACAAGGAGAGCTTGAAGAAGAGGTCTATATGGATATTCCAGAAGGAATTCAAAGTAGATATGAGGGGAAGGTATGCAAACTGAACAAGGCCATATATGGTCTCAAACAATCTCCAAGGGCATGGTATGCTAAACTCAGCTCTGCTCTCTTAAGTTATAAGTTCAAAAAATGCAGTAGTGATTCCTCATTATTTGTTAAAGTAGAAAATGATAAAATTATCATCATTCTATATATGTAGATGATCTTCATTATTACAGGAAATGATATAAATCTAATACAACAAGTTAAGTGCTTTCTCAATTCTAAATTCGAAATAAAGGATTTAGGAAAACTAAAGTACTTTCTAGGTATAGAACTAGCCTACTCTCCTAATGGACTAGTTCTATCCCAACGGAAGTATACACTTGATCTCTTATAGAAAACTGGAAAACTTGGAGCAAAACTAGCTAGTAGCCCCTACTTCACATCTAAGAAAGGAGATGATGATGGAAATCCATGGGAGGACATTCAACAATACCAAAGGTTAGTAGGTAAATTGATTTACCTAACCATTACTCATCCGAATATTTCATTTGCAGTAAATCAAATTAGCCAAAACATGCACGCACCAAAGGAGAGTCATTGGAAGGCAGCAGAGAGAATCCTCCACTATTTGAAAGGGACACCAGAAAAAGGAATCTGGATGAGGAATAACCATAATACAGAAATCGTGGGATATTGTGATGCATATTGGGCAGGAGATCACAAAGATAGAAGATCAACTACAAGATATTATTGTATGTTCGTTGGAGGAAATTTGGTGTCTTGGAAAAGCAAGAAACAATTTGTCGTGTCAAGATCCAATGCTGAGGCAGAATACAGAGCAATGGCAGCAGCCACAAGTGAAATCATATGGCTAAAAGCCTTAGTTGAAGAGCTGGGGTTCCTCGTCAATTCCCCAGTCAGATTATACTGTGACAATCAGTCAACCATTTGTTGGGATGTATACTGAAAGCCTAGCTCTTTTGTATGAACATCTTTATTTTGAAATAAGAATCACATGATCATTGTTTGCATATTTTTATGGTTATGCAATATTGTCTAATACGTTACATTGTAGATAACATGGTGTGTGGTGTCACACGGGAGATCTTGTTATCGGCTCCTTGTAAAGTATAAGTAAAGGCTCACAACCGAGATGACTTTGGACAAACCATCGGAATGGTTGTAGTGTGATTTGGTATTGGTTTGTCTTGACCATAGAATCACACTAGTGCACTTTGTGTGTATTGAGCAGGACCGACACAGAGGTGATTCGATTTATTGCTGACTACATAATCGAATCGGACCTCAAATATTATTTAGTACATACTCTTAATCCCGATATAATAACGGGCACATATACTTGGTACTCATCTCTTTGATTTACCAATGGGCGAGATTTATAGATTAAATCGATAGACTCGGTAAGTTGGGAGATGATATTATTTATATGATGTGCCGTTGATTATAGGAGGAAACCGTGTCCTATATATTAGGATGATGATGTCCCCTTGAGGAGCTCATAAGGTTCATCATGTAAACCCTGCAGGTGGACTTGGTCCGGCATGATGAAAAGGTTGAGTGGTACTACTCAAGGAGTTAGATGTTGATTAATTAATGGTTAGTAAATTAATTAATCGACGGACATTCGAGATCTTAAACACGGGGAGAAAATGTACAAATAATATATGGAGCCCATATTGTCATATGGGGGTTGGTGAGGTAGATCAATGATGGACCTTTAGTGGATTGGATCATCATTAGTGGATCAGACATTATGTGGGCTTGATCCATGGGTGGCCAAGACCCAACTCCTCCTCATGGTCCCTAATGTAGCCCATTAACACCTCAAGATGCTTAGATCCAATGGATAGAAACAAAACACTAAGATCCATTGGTAGAGATTAAATCTCTAAGATCCGACGGTTGAGATTAAATCTCTAGATCCGACGGTTGAGATTAAATCCCTAGAACCAATGGAGGAGATTAATTCATGGCTTATCCCCAAACTCTATAAAAGGTGGCATGGGGTTGGCGTGAAGATGATAAAAAAAAAATAAAAGGGAGGGAGCAAGGCTTGGGCGGCAAGAATAGGGCAATCCTAGTTGAGATAGGATTGGAATTAGGGTTAGGGTTTGGAAGCAAGGGTGGCACCAAATAAGGCAAGTTTTCCTTCTTCTTCCTTGCCTTGTGGCCAATGTCCAGCAGCTATTCCAGCCCTTCCCAGCCCTTGGTCAGCGCCCAAAACACTCCCCTCTCTTCTCCTTAGGTGGTGGAAACAAGATATAGGGTTTCCCTTGGTGTCTTGGTAGTTTTCCATCATCTTCTTCTCCTTCTAGTTGGCCGGTGGCAAGAACTTCTATAGTTCTTTGTTGGTTGAGTTTTTGAAGGAGAAAAACATTGTTTCTCTTCTTCCTCTTGCTTGGGAAAAGCAAGGAAGGAAGTTTTGCGATCTAGGAGCTTCGACTTTTGGTGGATCGTCGCCCACACGACGTCCAAAAGGAGGAGGGTCATACATTAGAAGACCAAGAGGTATAACTATTCTTCTATCTCTTTTATTCATTGCTTGTGTTTGTTTTTCAAAATATAAGCATGTTATATTTCTGTAAATAGGCTAAATAATACTTGGATCCCGAGTATAAACACAAAAACCGGCGATCCGGACATCGTCTATTCCGCGGCTACTCGTAGAATAGAGAATGGTCGCTTGAACAACTAGTTTGTTCAAGTGACCTCTCTAAACGAATAGCACGACGATGACTTGGTTGCTCTGGGAATCCCTTTTGTCTAGGATTAAATTTTTAATCCGGGGACATCGAAGGGATCACCATGGTCAAGCAACCGAGGCGAAGGGGAAGCGAAGTTTCCCCTCACGGACTCCACAAGGCAAAACCCTTCAACTGGTATCAGAGCCAAGGTTTCCGGTTTTGTGTGTTTAGGATTCGGTTAATTTTTATGCACTTTTTCATATATTATATGTGCTGGATAATAGTAGGATATGCGTAGTTTAACTCTTTGGTTGCAGGCATAAGATCCGACTATTATGGCTATATGTGTGTATGTGATTGTATGTGTGTAATTGTTTATTTTGTTGAATCCTCGGGGTTGACGAGGCTAGTATTTAGTTTTTGTAAATTAAATACGGCATTGTTTAGCCGCTCTTTATTTTATTTTACTTTCGATCTAGATTTCATGTACACTCCCTCGTGGAGTATAGGATCGATGGATGTAAATTAAAATAGGATTTAGTCTCGGCTCAGATCTCCGGATGGCTCGTACATGGCGTAGGAGGAGCGAGATGATAGCGATCTGACAGAGTCATATTGAAGACAAAAGCCATAATAGTTGGAAAATAATTTATTTTTCATATTTATTGCTTTTGTATGATATGCATGTCGTAGGCTAGGAAAATTCCTCAATTTCAAATTACTAAGTGGGAGGGATATTTTTATAAATTCCCATGGCCTCCATTACAATTTGACAAGTGATGCAAACAAACTTTGCGCTTGGCCTCAGTGCCTTCCTCCCCATCGGATGGGTTTGTTTACGGATCACAAGGTCGAATATGGTTATAGGAAATTATCAAGGAGCGTGTGTACTTGCCCATCGTAAGGCACATAACCCAAGATAATTACCTTGGTACCAAGTAATGGTGAACACTTAGATACAAATATAAGTATCCTCCCTATCGGAGTCACTGCTTTTATTTGTAGGGCCAAAGAGGAACCAACTATTAATTTTACTTGTCAAAAAGTTAGGTTGACAAGATAGTAAAATTAATGGCTAAAACCTCCTCTTACAAATGTAGAATTCGTATACGTACACACTATCGTGGCATACGATATTCTCGGTGTTTTGAGGTGTTGGTTGATTTTAAAAATTTTATTGTTTGATGAATCAATAATTTTTTGAAATCTAATGTTTTGATTTATGTGATTCTTAGGTTTTCTTTCAAAATGACTTTCAACCCACTTGCTGTGATACTGAAAGAGAACAAACTTACTGGACCCAACTATGTAGATTGGAAGAGGAATCTAGATATTGTCTTGATCACGAGGAATACAAATATGTACTCCTCGAAGAGTGCCCTCCCAAGCCTGCAGATGATTTTGGGGAAAAGGAGAGAGAGAGCTATAGGAAGTGGAACAAGGCCGATGAGATGGCACGGTGTTACATTTTGGCATCTATGTCAAATGTACTCCAACATCGACAAGCCATGCCCACGCCTATGATATGATGCTCAATCTCAAGGAGCTTTTCGGACACGAGAATCGGGTCATGAGGCAAGAGGCCATGAGAAACTTGATGGCGACCACCATGATCGAGGGAACACCCGTGAGGATCATGTTCTCAAGATGATGGCTCATTTAAATGAGTTTGGAGGTCCTAGGAGCCGAGATCGATGGGAAAACCTGTGTCGATATCATACTCCAGTCTCTGCCTAGGAGTTTTGAGCAGTTTCGCCTCAACTACAACATGAACAAGAGGTTGTATTCTTTGGCGGAACTTCTGACAGAACTCCAGGCGGCATAGGGACTATTTCGTCAGAGTGCTCAGGCGCATGCTGTGATGACCTGTATAGGTTTCGCTTCTGCCGAAAGGCAAGAAGAAGAAGAAAAAAACCGGGGCAAAGGCGATGGGAGGTACTCAGGGAGGAGTGAAGAAGCTGAAAGGCAAGTGCTTCACTTGTAAGCAGACTGGACACTGGAAGAAGGACTGCCCCAACCGCAAGAACAAAGGTATATCTTTTGGTCTAGTCATTGAAACATGTTTAGCGGTGTTATCTACCGGCACCTGGTGTGTAGATACGGGAGCCACTGATCATGTCTGCAATACTTTGCAGGGTTCCGAAACGAACGATCGGCCGAGGGGAGATTACATGTACTTGGCGATGCCACGAAGGTGGCGGCTGTTGCAGTGGGAGATGTTCATTTATCTTTTGAGAAAAATAAACTTTTGGTTCTTAGGAATTGCCTTTATGTACCCTTATTTAGAAAGAATTTAATTTCAGTTTCTAAATTATTTATGGATGGATATTCTATTTCTTTCAATGACAGAGTTGTTATAAAAAGAGATAGAGACATTATCTGTTCGGGTACATTGATAGGAAATTTGTACACACTGGAACCAAAACCTCCCACGATGCAAATTGAAGTTAATAACTCATCTTCTAATAAGAGAAAAGGACCTTCGAAGATGAACCAAACATATCTTTGGCATCTTAGGCTTGGTCACATTAACCTAAGCAGAATTCAAAGGTTGATAGCTGATGGACCTTTGGGTTCATTAGTGGTGGAGGATCTCCCAACCTGTGAATCTTGCTTGGAGGGTAAGATGACCAAGAGGCCTTTTAAGGCCAAGGGGTATAGAGCCAAAGATGTGTTAGAATTGGTTCATTCTGATTTGTGTGGTCCTATGTCTATCCAGGCTAGAGGTGGTTTTGAGTATTTCGTCTCTTTTATAGACGATTACTCAAGATATGGATACATTTACCTGATGTGCCGCAAGTCTGAATGCTTTGACAAGTTCAAAGAATTCAAGGCTGATGTGGAGAAACGTCAAGGTAAAAGTATCAAAACACTACGATCTGATCGTGGTGGTGAGTACCTCTTGGGAGAGTTTAGGAACTACTTATCAGAGGCTGGGATTCAATCCCAATTGACTGCACCTGGCACACCCCAGCAGAATGGTGTAGCAGAGCGAAGGAATAGGACTCTTATGGAGATGGTTAGATCGATGATGAGTTATTCTGACTTGCCAGATTCGTTCTGGGGATATGCTCTAGATACGGCGGTATACATTACGAACTCGCCCATCTAAATCGTGCCTTCTACTCCCACGAGTTATGGGTGGCGAAAGCCTAGTCTAAGACATATTCGGATATGGGGAGTCCGGCACATGTCTTTGAAGGCGATCTTTGGTAAGTTGGAACCTCGTCATGTAAATCGATTGTTCGTTGGCTATCCCAGGAGGCGAAGGGTGGATTGTTTTATAGTCCTAGAGATCATAGGGTGATCGTTAGCATGAACGCCAGATTTCTAGAGGAAGACTATGTGATGAGCCACAAGCCCAAGAGTAAAATTGTTCTGGAGGAGTTAAAAGGGGAAGTCACTTCTTTAGTACCACCGATACAAGAGGATATACCACATGTCACTGCACCACGTGTCACAGAGGATACACAGGTGATACCTCGTCGTAGTGGGAGGGTTGTGAGACAGCCTGATAGATTCATGTTCTTGGGAGAATCTTCTGATTTGGTCCCTGGCGAACATGAACCTGATCCCTGGACATATGATGAGGCAATCCAAGATAAAGATGCAGTATCTTGGCAGAGTGCAATGAATGCTGAGATTGAATCTATGGATTCAAATCAGGTCTGGGAGCTAGTAGAACCACCCGATGGTGTAAAAACCATTGGATGCAAGTGGATCTACAAGAGAAAAAGAGGAATAGATGGGAAGGTTGAGACCTTCAAAGCGAGGCTTGTTGCGAAGGGGTATACTCAGAAAGAGGGTATCGATTATGAGGAGACCTTTTCGCCGGTAGCCATGCTTAAATCTATCCGGATTCTCTTATGCATAGCAGCTCATATGGATTATGAGGTGTGGCAGATGGATGTCAAGACAGCTTTCCTCAATGGAAGTCTTGAGGAAAACATCTACATGAAGCAACCAGAGGGATTCATTGCTAAGGGCAAAGAGCATCTTGTATGTAAGCTTAATCGGTCCATTTATGGATTGAAGCAAGCTTCGAGATCTTGGAACATCCGGTTTGATGAAGTGATCCAGTCTTATGGATTTATTCAAAGTCCGGATGAGTATTGTGTATACAAGAGATGTGACGGAAACGTAGTGGTATTTCTTGTACTATACGTAGATGACATTTTGTTGATTGGCAACAATATCAAGGTGTTATCGGACGTAAGGGTATGGTTGTCCAAATAGTTTGATATGAAGGACTTAGGAGAGGTGGGACACATCCTTGGGATCAAGGTTATAAGGGATCGCAGGAAAAGGATGTTGTGCTTATCCCAAGCTTCATACATAGACACGATTATGGAGAGTTTTAGCATGCAGAACTCCAAGAAGGGTTTTCTACCTTTCAGGCATGGAGTTCCTTTATCTAAGGAGATGTGTCCTAGATCATCTGAGGAGATAGAGGAGATGAAGGCGGTTCCTTATGCTTTGGCAGTAGGAAGCTTCATGTATGCGATGCTCTGTACGAGACTAGATATCTGCTTTGCCGTGGGCATGGTCAGCAGATATCAGAGTAATCCAGGACAGGGACATTGGACTGCGGTAAAGCATATATTGAAGTACCTGAGAAGGACTAGGGATTATATACTGGTTTACCGAGCAGACCAATTACTTCCTGTGGGTTATACGGATTCTGACTTCCAATCTGATAGGGATAACAGTAAGTCTACCTCATGTTTTGTGTTTACTTTGGGAGGTGGAGCCATTGTATGGAGGAGTGTCAATCAAAAGTGCGTGGCAGACTCCACCATGGAAGCTGAGTATGTGGCGGCCTCTGAGGCGGCCAAAGAAGCTGTATGGCTCAGGAACTTCCTGATGGACTTGGATGTGATTCCTGGTTTGCCCAGAACTATCACAATTTATTGTGATAATAGTGGTGCAGTTGCAAACTCGAAGGAACCACGAGCCCATAAGGCTAGTAAACACATAGAGCGCAAGTACCACCTAATACGAGAAATCGTAAAGAGAGGAGAAGTTGCTGTGGCCAAGATTGCATCGGAGGATAACCTGGCAGATCCTTTCACTAAGGCCCTTCCGGCGAGAGCTTTTGATAGGCATGTGGAGGGAATGGGAATCAGATGTATGACAGTATAAGGACAGCATAGTCTTTTAGTATAAGTGGGAGATTGTTGGGATGTATACTGAAAGCCTAGCTCTTTTGTATGAACATCTTTATTTTGAAATAAGAATCACATGATCATTGTTTGCATATTTTTATGGTTATGCAATATTGTCTAATACTTTACATTGTAGATAACATGGTGTGTGGTGTCACATGGGAGATCTTTTTATCGGCTCCTTGTAAAGTATAAGTAAAGGCTCACAACCGAGATGACTTTGGGCAAACCATCGGAATGGTTGTAGTGTGATTTGGTATTGGTTTGTCTTGACCATAGAATCACACTAGTGCACTTTGTGTGTATTGAGCAGGACCGACACAGAGGTGATTCAATTTATTGCTGACTACATAATCGAATCGGACCTCAGATATTATTTAGTACATACTCTTAATCCCGATATAATAACGGGCACATATACTTGGTACTCATCTCTTTGATTTACCAATGGACGAGATTTATAGATTAAATCGATAGACTCGGTAAGTTGGGAGATGATATTATTTATATGGTGTGCCGTTGATTATAGGAGGAAACTGTGTCCTATATATTAGGATGATGATGTCCCCTTGAGGAGCTCATAAGGTTCATCATGTAAACCCTGCAGGTGGACTTGGTCCGGCATGATGAAAAGGTTGAGTGGTACTACTCAAGGAGTTAGATGTTGATTAATTAATGGTTAGTAAATTAATTAATCGACGGACATTCGAGATCTTAAACACGGGGAGAAAATGTACAAATAATATATGGAGCCCATATTGTCATATGGTGGTTGGTGAGGTAGATCAATGATGGACCTTTAGTGGATTGGATCATCATTAGTGGATTAGACATTATGTGGGCTTGATCCATGGGTGGCCAAGACCCAACTCCTCCTCATGGTCCCTAATGTATCCCATTAACACCTCAAGATGCTTAGATCCAATGGATAGAAACAAAACACTAAGATCCATTGGTAGAGATTAAATCTCTAAGATCCGACGGTTGAGATTAAATCTCTAGATCCGACGGTTGAGATTAAATCCCTAGAACCAATGGAGGAGATTAATTCATGGCTTATCCCCAAACTCTATAAAAGGTGGCATGGGGTTGGCGTGAAGATGATAAAAAAAAAATAAAAGGGAGGGAGCAAGGCTTGGGCGGCAAGAATAGGGCAATCCTAGTTGAGATAGGATTGGAATTAGGGTTAGGGTTTGGAAGAAAGGGTGGCACCAAATAAGGCAAGTTTTCCTTCTTCTTCCTTGCCTTGTGGCCAACGTCCAGCAGTTATTCCAGCCCTTCCCTGCCCTTGGTCGGCGCCCAAAACACTCCCCTCTCTTCTCCTTAGGTGGTGGAAACAAGATATAGGGTTTCCCTTGGTGTCTTGGTAGTTTTCCATCATCTTCTTCTCCTTCTAGTTGGCCGGCGGCAAGAACTTCTATAGTTCTTTGTTGGTTGAGTTTTTGAAGGAGAAAAACATTGTTTCTCTTCTTCCTCTTGCTTGGGAAAAGCAAGGAAGGAAGTTTTGCGATCTAGGAGCTTCGACTTTTGGTGGATCGTCGCCCACACGACGTCCAAAAGGAGGAGGGTCATACATTAGAAGACCAAGAGGTATAACTATTCTTCTATCTCTTTTATTCATTGCTTGTGTTTGTTTTTCAAAATATAAGCATGTTATATTTCTGTAAATAGGCTAAATAATACTTGGATCCCGAGTATAAACACAAAAACCGGCGATCCGGACATCGTCTATTCCGCGGCTACTCGTAGAATAGAGAATGGTCGCTTGAACAACTAGTTTGTTCAAGTGACCTCTCTAAACGAATAGCACGACGATGACTTGGTTGCTCTGGGAATCCCTTTTGTCTAGGATTAAATTTTTAATCCGGGGACATCGAAGGGATCACCATGGTCAAGCAACCGAGGCGAAGGGGAAGCGAAGTTTCCCCTCACGGACTCCACAAGGCAAAACCCTTCACCATTCACATTGCAACAAATCCAGTATTTCATGAAAGAACCAAGCACATTGAAGTGGATTGCCACTTCATTAGGGAAAAGATTGATGAAAAGATCATCACCGCTCATCATATCAACGAACTGTTAGTAATATATGAGAGATGTCCTAAGGCAATCGCCTTATGTATGAACCATTTATATGATAAATGAAGATTCACTATTTGAGTGTACATGTTTAATGTATTTGATTGGATCTTAAACTCATTTACTGAATGTCCACGATACGATTCACAGCATGAGAGAATTTGTGATTGGATCACAACTAGTGAGTATCTCTACATGTGTAATTGTGATGTATCGGAATTATCCTAGTCGATGAATTGATGGATTTGGACACCATCAATTCAGCACGAGACTAGCACGAGGTATACTCCTTGGTGTATCCAAGCAGCTGATTCTCACTGGCTGGAGACATTGTGATGTCCGGAGTTAATCGTGGATGCTAGTTATGGTAACTAGTTCATTGGAGTGACCAGCCGTAAGACTTCATATGGTTCTCTGCATATATAGATATGTCAATGAAGTTCTTATTGTAGCTTAAGTGCGATGTTCCTTTGACTTGCGGTATTCAAGTCATCTTGATCATGGAGACTTATGCTTTGACATCTTAAGCAAACATCTCTAAGGAGATGTGGACCCGGGATGATTGGGTATAAGTCGAAGTGATCGAAGGTGTTTGAATAGCCTATAAAGGATTCACCACTCCTTGCGAGGAGATGTATACCCATGGCCTCTCGTCGGATTGTTACTAAAGTCTTTGGCCAAAGCAATACATGTTTAGAGTAAGGTACTCTTCGATACATGTGGAGTAACTAGAATCCGTAGGACGAGGAAATGATACTTGGGCTAGGTGTGACATAGTCAGCCTAGTGGGGACTGACACAATAGACCATGTCCTGAACCAAGTGGGTATAAGATGAGTGAAGGGAATGGGGCACGATTCATTCGAGCTACTGAAGGGTTTCAGAAATAGTTCTGAATCAACCGTTGATCTTTTCGGTTAATTGGGGATCATGATGTACTACTAGGTGCCACTCATGATCGTTCTATAATTAATGGTTAATTATAGACGGCCAACATAAACCGAGAACCTATTTGGTCACACGCACAACGATTCTAATCCAATGGATAAGAATAAACCAAAGGGTTTGGTTTATTTTAAACGAATGAACCAAAAGTTGGTTCGGTTCGTTTTAACTTAAAATAAACCATCATGGTTTGGTTTATTTTAACTTATCTTAATGGAGCGGGTTAACGGGCTTTATGGATATGATCCATTAACCATTAAGAGAATTAGTTCTCTATAAAATAGGGCTTAAACCCTAATCCCAAACCCTAATCACAAAGTGGCCCAATCTAGTTGTTGCCGCCACTCCTTGGAGGAGCAATCGGCGCCAACCCAAAGAGCAGCCACCGCCCAGCTTTGTGCCGCCCAAGACCCTTGCCGCGCCCAAGCTCCAGCCGGTGAACCTCCGCGACCCTCCGGTGATCTCCTTGGGTTCGGTGTAAAGGTGAGCCTCCATCTCTTCTTTAGCCGGGCGCCTATTTCCTCCACCAAAGCTGTCCAGTTTTCTGACAGCTTTTCTCCTTCGTCGGAGCGTCGTTTGGACGACGGTTAGTGCTCCGACAGCGGATAACATACCGATTTGATCTCCGGTAATCCTCTGAGGTGGAGGACGAAGGATTCGTCAATCGGTTGACGAATACCTCTCCGGAGAAGCAAGTCTTGAGGACTTGTTTTAGGTCCGAATTTGGATTCGGATCGTGATCATCTCTCGATCACGTCGTCTTCAACACGAGGCTAGTAACCCGTACGAAGACGAAGCTCGTGGCTTGGCGAAGTCATCCCGAGGAGCTCGGCGTGGATACGGATAGAGACGATTCCTACGAGAATCGTTCCGGTTGATGCCGTTCCCGCTACACGTCATACGGAAGGTATAACGTAGTTTAATTTCTTTTATTGCAATTTTAATTTATGGTTATGTCTACACTTGTTGTAATAGCATGCGTGTGTTGTGTGTGTTGTAATAAATAGGAGTATTTATTATTTTTATTGCTTCCGCTGTGCTCATGTTTACGAAACATGATCGAACACACACACGCCGCGGTGCCGGAAACCCAACAGTGGTATCAGAGCAAGGTTGTGTTTCGACATAATCGTAAAATGGTTTTGCGATAGTCATAATGTATTTCTGGAAGTTTTCTAAATTTTGGAAATTTAGAAGTATTTATGGAAATTTTTCAATTTTGGAAAGTCTAGAAGTATTTATGGAAATCTTCCACTTTTGGAAAGTTGGAAGTATTTATGGAAATTTATATTTTCCATAAATAAAATATTTGATTAGATTCTGGAAATTTGTTTCCTAATTTAATCATGATTTGATTTGGGAAATCAAATCTTAAAATATTTTATTTCCATAAGTAGTTTTAAAGATTTAGGAAATTGGTTTCCTAAATAGATTTTCCTTAATCAAATAATTCCATGAATAAAATATGTGATTAGATTTGGAAATTTGTTTCCTAATTTAATTATGATTTGATTTGAAGAATCAAATCTTAAACATATTTTATTTCCATAAATAGTTATGACAAATAAGGAAATTATGTACATGACATAATTGTATGCCATGTAATTGCATTAGATGCATAACATTATGCCATGCGTGTCGTGACATGTAGATGTATGCCATGTATGCCATGCCATGTAGATAATAGTTATTTGCATGCAAAGAGGATGAGACATAAAACCCTAACTCAATATTAAAGCCTACACCTTCCATTAATATGGTTAGAACCAGAGTTCTCGCTTGTCTTGGGTTGTTGGACTCACTCCAAGCCCGGCTTGAACCTGAACATGTTCAAATCATTGGAATAGTTTAACTCTAATATGGTAAGAGTCAGAGGTCAATCGTTAGTTTGGGTTGTTGGACTTACTCCAAGTCTGGCTAATTGGTTGAATGCGCTCTAACCATATTAAAACTATTTCGCGATTAATGGGTCGGCTTTAACTTGGAGCATCGATTTGTTGGACTCACTCCAAGGTCGATGTGAAGAGAGGTGAAGTTGGGTGCTATGCATATGATGCATACTTGTTAATGTGTTAACAACCCAATGTATGTGTAAACATTCAATTAGTTGATAGCACATTGTGATAGTTACATATACATGATATGTAATCGGTATACTTGATACCCACCATCATAGCTAAGAATGGCTTGTTGGACTCACTCCAAGGTTGTTCTTATCTATGATGGATATCAGCCCATTCGGAGATGGACCTACGATCTCCCGAAGTGATTTTGGGGTTTTTGAATTCGAAAAATGAATGGGATTTATAAATGTATATTGATGCATTTTAAAATCATCTTTCTCATATATGCTCGTTTTGTATTTCTAAGTTAATATATTGATCATGATGTGTTTGAATTTGCGTTCCATTTTGGATTCAAATAAATTGACTGGGCCGAACTTCTTGGACTAGCTTAGAAACTTGAGAATTGTTCTCAAGGTGGAAAAGCTTGCGTATGTCCTCGAAGCGTCTCTTCCCGCCCGTCCTAGTGTCAATGCAACTCAGGACCAATTGTTGGCCTATCAGAAACATATGAATGATTCTGAACAAATGAGTTGCATCATGCTAGCCGCGATGGAACCCAAGCTACGAAAGCAACATGAGCATTTGGATGCTCATATCGTAGTCCTTCATCTTTGTGAGTTGGTTGATGAGCAAGTGAGATTCGAAAGGTTCGAAGTCTCAAAGCTCCTCTTCACCTCTGAGATGCTAGGAGGTTCATCTGTATCGCCAATATGTTGAAGACTGGGAGTCTTGAGAAGCATGAGAGGGACGGTGCTGTTAGTTGATTCCTCGAAGAAAGGTTCTAAGAGGAAGTCAAAGGAACAGCAGAAGGGAAAGAAGAGAAGGGCTAAGAAGGTAGAACTAGCACAAAAGGAAACTTGCCATCATTATGGCAAGGAGAGCCATTTGCGAAGAAAGTACAAGATTTATCTTGAGTCTGTGAAGAAGGATAAGGCATCGGATGCCCCATCTTCTTCAGAAATCTTCTTTATTGATTGTCATTCTATTTCCTCAGACACTTGGGTATTCGATACTGGGTGTGGCTCACATATATGTAATGACATACATGGGCTAAGGAATAGAAGAAGACTTGTCAAGGGAGAGTCAAATTTGCGTGTTGGGAATGGAGCAAAGGTTGCTGCACTCGCCATCAGAACGTATTTGTTGAAACTCCCTGCAGGACTTGTCTTAGAACTGGACAATTGCTTTTATATTCCTTCATTGATAAAGAACATTATTTCTATTTCTTGTTTAAATAGAAATGGTTTCCATTTGACGTTTAGTAACAATTGTTGTTACATAACTTTGAATGGGGTTTTCTTTGTAGGTGGAACTTTAAGCAATGGTGTTTATCGTTGGGCGTATCCGGTGACATTTCAATATCGAAGCGAGCAACAAGCGTGCTCGAAGGATAATCAAATAGACTCCTATATGTGGCATTGTCGTCTTGGCCATATAAGCAAAAGCGCATGTCGAATTACACGATGTGGAATTGGAATCGTTTGAATTGGATTCATACGATACATGCGAATCATGCTTAAAGGCAAGATGACTAAGTTACTTTCTTTGGAAAGGTGAGCAGTGGGAGAGTTACTAGGTCTAATACATGCGTGTATGTGGACCTATGTCAACTCAAGCATTAGGAGGCTATAGCTACTTCATTACCTTCACCGATGATCACTCACGGTTTGGGTATGTGTTCTTGATGAAACACAAGTCTGAAGCCTTTGAAAGGTTCAAAGAATTCAGAAATGAAGTAGAGAAACAACATGACAAAAGTATTAAAATACTTGATCGGATCGAGGTGGTGAATACTTAAGTCGAGTTTCTTGATTATCTAGAGACAATGACATATTGTCTCAATGGACTCCGCCCTATACACCCACGGCATAATGGTGTATCACGAGGCGTACTTAGGACCTTGTTGGACATGGTCGGTCAATGATGAATCATGACTCTTCCCAAGTCCTTTTGGGGTTATGCATGAGACGGTTTACTTGCTTGTTAAGCAGAATGCCTACAGGTAGTCTCTACTACTCCATATGAGATATGGAATAGTAAGAAACCTCATGTATCTTACTTGAAGATATGTAGGGTTGTCTGCTTATGTGAAGCGGAATGTATCGGACA
This sequence comes from Wurfbainia villosa, assembly GCA_025175895.1. Taxonomy (NCBI): domain Eukaryota; kingdom Viridiplantae; phylum Streptophyta; class Magnoliopsida; order Zingiberales; family Zingiberaceae; genus Wurfbainia; species Wurfbainia villosa. The sequence continues at coordinate 36,355,840 of CM045995.1, forward strand.
AAGCTGGATGCTAAGTCGATAAATGTCTATTTATTGGATACCCTAAGGAAACAAGGGTTACCAATTCTATCATCTGTGGAACAAAGGTGTTTGTTTGAGGCATCTTGTGTTTCTAGAGAAGAGTTTCTCTTGCAAGAAAGCGATTAGAGTGTCGTTGAGCTTGAGGAGGCTCGAGAGACTCAAATAGACATTGATGAGATACAGTGAAGCACTGACGGTCGACAACTCATAGTGATGAGCAATCAATTTGGACCTATTGTAACACCACATCTTCGTAGATCAGTAGAACACCATAACATTCACGAGAGATATGGATTTCGTAAGTGAATCGAGCGCGTGTTACTCATTGATGATGAGGAGCCTACCAGTTATGAAGAAGTGCTGACAAGTTCAGAAAGGGATAAGTGGCTTGGTGCCATGAAGTCGGAAATGGATTCCATGTATGAAAACCAAGTTTGGAACTTGGTTGACCCACCTGAAGGGATAAAGCCTATTGGGTGCAAGTGGGTTTTTCAAGAAGAAAACCGACATGGATGGTAATGTGATTACCTATAAGGCTAGATTGGTGGCGAAAGGATATCGTCAAAAGCAAGGTGTTGATTATGATGAAACCTATTCGCCTGTAGCTATGCTTAAATCCATTCGGATGCTCCTGGCCATAGCAGCTCATTATGATTATGAGATATGGCAGATGGATGTGAAAACAGCTTTCCTTAATGGAAACTTGCTCGAGGACGTGTATATGATACAGCCTGAGGGTTTCATATCGGTTGATAAAACCAAGGTATGCAAGTTGCGACGATCCATTTATGGATTGAAGCAAGCATCCAGGAGCTGGAATATCCGTTTTGATGAGACGATCAAAAAGTTTGATTTCTCACAAAATCCAGACGAACCTTGTGTGTACAAGAAGGTTAGTGGGAGTGCAGTCGTGTTCCTAGTATTGTATGTCGATGACATATTACTTATAGGAAACGATGTGTCAATCTTACAGTCAGTTAAGGTTTGGTTATCCAAGACATTCTCCATGAAAGACCTGGGAGAAGCAACCTACATATAGAGATAGATCGAAACGGTTGCTTGGTCTTTCGCAGTCTACATATATAGACCGAGTGCTAAAGAGGTTTAGCATGTCGGAATCCAAGAAAGGTTATCTACCCATCAGGCATGGGGAACACCTTTCGAAGTCTATGTGTCCGCGCACAGAAGACGAGAGGATTTGCATGAGTAAGATTCCCTATGCATCCGCAATAGGATCTATCATGTATGCTATGTTATGTACGAGGCCCGATGTATCGTATGCTCTGAGTGTCACGAGCAGATACCAGTCTGATCCAGGAATGGATCATTGGGCGGCTGTTAAGACGATCCTTAAGTACTTGAGAAGAACTAAGGATGTGTTCCTAATATATGGAGAAGGGTACATGGTGATCGTGGGTATACGGATGCGGATCGAGACGAACAAGGATGATTCCATGTCTTGATGCAGGTATGTATTCACCTAGAATGGAGGTGCAATAAGTTGGAAAGGTTCCAAGCTTGACACTATAGCGGATTACGCGCACTAAGGCGAGAATCGTTGCGACTTTAGGCAGCAAAGGAAGCGGTTTGGATCAAGTAGTTCATCTATGAACTTGATGTGGTCTCATCAATGATCCAAACATGTGCTTCGCCGCTATCATCTTATCAGAGAGATCATCAGTAGGAATGAAATACAAATCGAGAAAAACCCCACTGAAAGGAACTTAGCGGATCCTTTGACTAAGACATTACCTCAAAGTAAGTTTGAGGGTCATGTTAGAGCTTATGGTATTGGATACTGTAGCGATTGGCATTAGGCCAAGTGGGAGTCTGTTAGTAATATATGAGAGATGTCCTAAGGCAATCGCCTTATGTATGAACCATTTATATGATAAATGAAGATTCACTATTTGAGTGTACATGTTTAATGTATTTGATTGGATCTTAAACTCATTTACTGAATGTCCACGATACGATTCACAGCATGAGAGAATTTGTGATTGGATCACAACTAGTGAGTATCTCTACATGTGTAATTATGATGTATCAGAATTATCCCTAGTCGATGAATTGATGGATTTGGACACCATTAATTCTGTCGAGACTAGCACGAGGTATACTCCTTGGTGTATCCAAGCAGCTGATTCTCACTGGCTGGAGACATTGTGATGTCCGGAGTTAATCGTGGATGCTAGTTATGGTAACTAGTTCATTGGAGTGACCGGTAGTAAGACTTCATATGGTTCTCTGCATATATAGATATGTCAATGAAGTTCTTCTTTGTGGCTTAAGTGCGATGTTCCTTTGACTTGCGGTATTCAAGTCATCTTGATCATGGAGACTTATGCTTTGACATCTTAAGCAAACATCTCTAAGGAGATGTGGACCCGGGATGATTGGGTATAAGTCGAAGTGATCGAAGGTGTTTGAATAGCCTATAAAGGATTCACCACTCCTTGCGAGGAGATGTATACCCATGGCCTCTCGTCGGATTGTTACTAAAGTCTTTGGCCAAAGCAATACATGTTTAGAGTAAGGTACTCTTCGATACATGTGGAGTAACTAGAATCCGTAGGACGAGGAAATGATACTTGGGCTAGGTGTGACATAGTCGGCCTAGTGAGGGTGACACAATAGACCATGTCACACCAAGTGGGTATAAGATGAGTGAAGGGAATGGGGCACGATTCATTCGAGCTCTTGAAGGGTTTGAAATAGTTACGGATCAACCGTTGATCTTTTAGGTTAATTGGGGATCATGATGTACTACTAGGTGCCACTCATGATCGTTCTATAATTAATGGTTAATTATAGGCGGCCAGCATAAACCGAGAACCTATTTGGTCACCGCGCTGCAGTGTAATCCAAAGGATTTAAAGCGAGCTTGAGAATGGGATTCTCAGACCGAGAGAAACTATGTTTGGTTGGACCAAACATAAAGCGAGCATGAAATTGTTTCAGTCGCAATGGAAGCGTGGATGGGCCGTGTCTTATGAAGACATAATGGATGGACCAAAATGGTTTGTTTCTAATCCAATGGATGAGAATAAACCAAAGGGTTTGGTTTATATTAAACGAATGAACCAAAGGTTGGTTAGGTTCGTTTTAACTTAAAATAAACCATCATGGTTTGGTTTATTTTAACTTATCTTAATGGAGCGGGTTAACGGGCTTTATGGATATGATCCATTAACCATTAAGAGAATTAGTTCTCTATAAAATAGGGCTTAAACCCTAATCCCAAACCCTAATCACAAAGTGGCCGCCCAATCTAGTTGTTGCCGCCCACTCCTTGGAGGAGCAATCGGCGCCAACCCAAAGAGCAGCCACCGCCCAGCTTTGTGCTGCCGTCAAGACCCTTGCCGGCGTCCAAGCTCCAGCCGGTGAACCTCCGGCGACCCTCCGGTGATCTCCCTTGGGTTCGGTGTAAAGGTGAGCCTCCATCTCTTCTTTAGCCGGCGCCTATTTCCTCCACCAAAGCTGTCCAGTTTTCTGGACAGCTTCTTCTCCTCTCGTCGGAGCGTCGTTTGGACGACGGTTAGTGCTCCGACAGCGGATAACATACCGGGGATTTGATCTCCGGTAATCCTCTGAGGTGGAGGACGAAGGATTCGTCAATCGGTTGACGAATACCTCTCCGGAGAAGCAAGTCTTGAGGACTTGTTTTAGGTCCGAATTTGGATTCGGATCGTGATCATCTCTCGATCACGTCGTCTTCAACACGAGGCTAGTAACCCGTACGAAGACGAAGCTCGTGGCTTGGCGAAGTCATCCCGAGGAGCTCGGCGTGGATACGGATAGAGACGATTCCTACGAGAATTGTTCCGGTTGATGCCGTTCCCGCTACACGTCATACGGAAGGTATAACGTAGTTTAATTTCTTTTATTGCAATTTTAATTTACGGTTATGTCTACACTTGTTGTAATAGCATGCGTGTGTTGTGTGTGTTGTAATAAATAGGAGTATTTATTATTTTTTATTGCTTCCGCTGTGCTCATGTTTACGAAACATGATCGAACACACACACGCCGCGGTGCCGGAAACCCAACACGAACAAGATCAACCAGCAGATATCTTTACCAAGGTTACCACTACTCAACATATGAAGAACATCCTTGACAAGTTAGGTGCCATTGACATGTACCACCTAACTTGAGGGGGAGTGTTGAAAGTCAAGGTATCAAATAATCAATAACTAAGTCATCATCCAAGAAGACAAAACTAATCAATGCAAGGAGGCTCATTAAATGCAACTTGCAAAAAGGTTTTGAAGCTCAAAAGTAGGCAACGGTCTCATGCACCCAACGGGTGGTTTTTTCATGCAAAGCTCATTAAGAGCATGTAACCCTATACCCCCTTTGTATGCTTGCTTTCATTCTTAAGGAAAAACATTCATGTATTCTCCTCCTTCTTAACAAGCTTTGAAGTTCATACCAAAGCTAAGTTTCATCATTCTCCTCCTTCTTGCAACAAGCTTTGAAGTTAATACAGAAGCCGAGTTTCATCAATTCCTACCTTGAGCGTCGGAGGGGCCTAGCTGAGATCTCTCTCGGTGCCCTTAACCGCTTCTTTCTTTGTAGGATTCGTCTCAGTCGTAAACTTCATTCGGCCCATATCCGAGATAACTCACCCTTCCATTCGACACCACCGCCGTGTCAGCCCTGCGGGCCGAGTCATCCCTCCTTTGGCGTCATCGCCATTGAACACCTCAGCATCCCGGTCTCAGCCGAATCAAATGCATAGTAGAGCAGAACATGCACTACCTTGGCTTGAAGTGGAACCTTCCTGTTCAAAAACTAACTAGGCAAAAATGAACTAATCGAGCGTGATAGAGCAAAGACCAAGCAAAATGGGAAGGGGCGGGAGCAGAAAGAGGGGCACAAGAATTAGCATCAGTCAGTACATCTCTTATAGAGGAGAGGCGAAGGAAGGGTGAAAGATAGATTTGGTAGGAAGCAAGGATGTAGGTCCACAGATGAGGAATCGATGGAATCCGTTTAGCCTCAACCAGGGATTTTGCTTCTACTCTATTATGAGACCAGCCCCCAAAAATGAAGAATCAGAATTGTTTGTGATGCGAACGTACGCAGATTTTCTCGCCTCCTTTCAACGCCGAAGGATGTCAGGGAGGCTTAGGGTTCTCTCCGGCTGCAACAATAATAGAAAACGAACAAGCAATTTGAAAAACTAAAGTAGAGAGCAAAGACACCAAGTTTTACGTGGTTCGGAATGAGGATTCCTACTCCACAAGATGAGCTCTATCACGAGCCGAAGCGCCAAGGTACTTTTACTATAAAACTTCTCCTTCTCGGAAAGATTTCTAGAGGTGGAGGAAAAACCTCTTACAATACAGAGAGATTGAATTAGCTCTTCACCATCATCTTCTCTCTCTCTTCTCCTCCCTCTTCTTCCCCGGCGATGCAGTCTCTTGTCGAAGCTTTCGTTTCTTCAGGATTGGAATTAGAATCCTCCCCTCTCTTTCTTCCTCTGCCCTTTTTATCCTACCCTCCCTTCCATGCTAGCTGTAACGTAACAAACCATTCCATAATCGTCCACGTGGCAGCCTCCTTTACCTGGAGAATCATTCTATTAAAAGAGATAAGGAGTGGAGACCCCTCTGAATATTATGTGGGGTCCTAGTTTGTTATGTAACAAACTCCTACAAATGCTTCGGGAAATGTCTTAACCCTTCCCTTCACCCTCTCTTCCTTCTCCGGCTCGCTTACCGAGTCAATCTCCGACCCACTTACCGAGTCAATCTCCGACTCACTTACCGAGTCAATCTCCCCGACCCGAACCCTGAATCACTCATTTGATCTCGCTTTAGCCCTAGAGCTTCTCTTCCCTTTCCTGTGCCCTCATCTTGCCAACCCAATCCTCTGGGATCTAGGTCCTCTGGTTCAACCATTGTTCCACGCATAGTCTCTCTTATCTTAATCCTTAAATTGAGTAACAACAGTATCATTAGCCACCCCCTGAAAATAGTCAAACGAAGCATTGAGTTTGACTTTCTAAGTGAAACATTTTCCTCTATCCTTCTCCCTATTAATCCCATCGCGTCTAATTGACCTTCCCCCTTTCCTTTATCTTATATGCTTGGAATGGCTTATTGGACCCATGGGCCCCCCCCTTTTCTCAAAGGAAGTTGAAGAATTGAAAAACCCTTAATAAGCCCCCCCCTTTATACACAACTTCTATTCTAGCGACTTAGCTTTTTCTTCTTCCTTCTTAGCGATTCTCCTCGACGGTTGTTAGTTTCCCTAACTTCCCTTTCGCGAGTATTTCCTCCTCAGTCTCCAAGTAAGTGCTCCTCCCCCCTTTACACCTATGGCCCTGGAAAACCCTAAATCGGTTCCCTGATACGAGTGTACCATCACCCTCTTAAGCAGCCAACACTATTTATTCAACTACAGATGCCAGTATATAGACCCTTTTGTAATCTATCGCTTTAATGCTGTCTCCTCCCGACCCCATCTTCCTCCGCCTGGTTTCCATTGCTTCTTCCACGAGCAACTGTTAAATGGCCTATACTTACCCGTGCCCTCTATCTACTTGGACATATTAGACTTTTATCAGCTACCTATCAATCAATTTGCCCCTAATTCCTTCCACATATTATCAGGGACAACCATAGTGTTTAGACATTTAGGTCTTATCTTATTCTCGTTGCTGTTTCACTGTTTCTTCCAATTGATGTCTTCTAAGGAAGGTCTCTTTTACTTTTCTAACCGGTCAGACTGCCAATTCCTTGTGAATATGTCATCCTCTCATAAGGGGTGGGAGGCTTTATACTTTTTTGCTCAACTTCTGACTCCCCTCCCCTACTCTGATACCTGGAAACTTGACCTCCCTGAACTACCTTTCTTTTGCAAGATTAGGACTCAGTGTCCTTTCTCAGAGGTCTATCGGGTATTAAGAGAATATCACTATAACTCAGACTTTCTATTGAAGCCTCCTCTTTTAAGCCGTTATGAGCTATCCCCTTAACCGATCCGGGTGTCATAGGTAGGATGTTACTCTTACTCTTGTATGTCACACATAGTGCTTCTTATTGTCTTCATGCTTCTTAATGGCTGGTTTTGTAGATGACATGATGCAGGATGTTGAATTAGTGGGGAAAAGATCGTTGCTGGCCAGAAGAAGAAGCCTTCCTAGAAACGGGCATGAGACAAATCCCCCATCCTCTCCTCTCCTACCCGTAAGAAACTTCATCCTCGCAAGGAGGGTGCCCCAAGCTCCTTTGCTCCGGTCTCTTCTCCTTCCCATTCTTCTTCTCCTCCTCCTCTAAAACTAAATAGGCATCAACGCCGAACCACTTCTGAACCCCTCGAGGAAGAGACTGCTTTTGTAGCCCCTACTTCTTCCTTTTGTAGCCCCCGACAAGAAGGACTTTCTCGGACCCCTTCTATTCTTTCATCTCCTCTTCAACCTAACAAGAGAATTGACTCCCCTACTGACTCTCCTCCTCCGACTGCCCAGACATATTTACCCCCTTCTCCTCCTCTTACTATGACCATGAACCCTTCTGTACCTCATACATCCATGGCAGAGCCTTTTTTGATTGGGGGGGGGGGCATCCCCCCTCTAAACCCTCCATCCACTTCTCTAGGATTCGCAGCACAGAAGAGGTACGACTCTTCAATCAATCCCATATGCAAAGTCCTTACGAACTCCTATGCAAGTTCTTGGCTAGGGTAAGCTCTTCTCTCCTTCATGTTTAATATATATAGGCTAGTGCGTATTCTCCTAACACTCTGTTTCTCGTCTCAGGCAGTTGCGGCTTGCAATGAGACTACGCTCGACATAGTGAATTATCAGGCCACTATGGCTACTCGCCACACTACCTCTCTCTCCCAATAGAAAAAACTGACCCAACAAGTAGCTGAAGGAAAATAGAGGGAGGCCACTTTAACCACGCAGTGTGAAGACCTGATGACTCAACTAGCGGTGGCACAGAGTGAGAAAGAAGAGCTCCTGAAAAAGAATGTTGGCCTTCATCAACAACTATTTCTGCAATCCAGTCAGCTTCAACAAATTAACTTCCTTACACAAGAACTGGAGGAACACAAAAGGCAACTTGCGGAGGCTAAGACCCAGGCTTCTCATTCTTCCACAGTTATCCTTCAACTCGAAGAGAAACGCCAAGCATGGGAAGCCACTCTGAAGTCCTATCGGCAACAATTAGAAGCCCTCTCTCTGACTGCATCCACTCTTCCGGGGATGCTAGCTTCAATGACCGAACAACAGTGGAAATTTCAGAGGGAGACTTCTGAAGCAATGGTCTCCTTGAGCCAACAAGCCGTGTCAGTGGCTAAAGGCAGAGACACCCTAGCTGCCCAACTGGCTGAACATTAAGCTCGGTGGAAAGAGCAGGAAACATATCTAAAGATGTGGTACACCCAGAAGGGAGTACAATTATTCATGTTGGGCTTCGACGAGTCATCTGTTTTGAATGTTGCTGAAGGCTACCCTTCGTCAGGCGCTGATACAAGCCACCTAAGGTTGCTCTGGCTAAGTGCCCCCAGAACTCTTTGAATTGTAATTGTCACACCTTCCCCGATGTACTAATTAGTTATTATTAACAAGGATTTTTAAATTGCAATGCTAGAGACTCTTTACTATATATCATTGATGACTATTCAAGGATTACTCCTACGCTCCTCTCTTTTTCTTGAAATGAACTAGATTTATCCCTTCTATCACTAAGAACCACCCGTCCCTCGGGGTGTCAATCGACTGCCACCATCTTCCACTCGAGGATTCATTCGGGCTACCACAACCTTCATTCCTCCCGATTCAGAGCCAATTCCGTATTCCAACTTACCGAACCCGATCACTTCTCATCTGCTGAGGATGTGATCAATGACTTCGGGATTAATACCTAGATTATTTTCCATATTGACGCCATTACTCCCTCCTTCCTTTCACCTTCTCCTCCCCTTCCCAAAGAGGAATGTGAACCTCCCTTCCTTACTATAAATTGCCACTAAGAGTTTTGGCTATTCTCATTCTGTCTTCATGGCTTCTGCATGGCATCCCATCGACATATCCTCCGACTCCGACTCCTTTAAACTGTATGATCTCGATACAGGATCCTCCGAAGATTATGATATTCTATCGATGGACGCTTCCACGTACCGATCTCCTCCTCCTTAAACTCTAGCCAATGCTTCGGCTCCTAACACAAGAAGGTCCTTTTGGGCTCCTTTCCCTTCCTTCGGCAACCGGATCTGGAACCCTCCCAAGACTTGGGAGTACACAGTGGGAAATCCTCGGGCTCCAGCTGAACTTCTTCCTCTCCCCTCGACCCTAGCTTTCCTCCCAGTTCCTCCAAATGAGGTTCCTCCCTTCCCCCCAACTGAAGCTCCACCTCCTTCACCTCAGGCACGAGGTGACTACTACAGGGTTATTTTGGCACCATCCCCTATAGAGGAGTCTTCTGTTGGTTCTAATAATCCTGTATGAGCAACAATTAAACTCATGTAATTGCTAGTATTCATATATATATATATATATATATATATATATATATATATATATATATATATATATATATATATATATATATATATATATATATATTTGCTTCTTCTTGCTTCGAGTAATCTAACCGGGACGTCCGAGATCATATTTGATCCGCTTCATAGGGTTGACCTTGCCTAACCACTGATACGAACCCCACCAACAATTGTGATGGAACCTGAGACAAAGATGGCTAGAACCCCAGGATTAGAAGACAAGAATTTGAGCCTTGACCTGTAACCAAGGATTGGCACGAACCAAGACTACGAAAGAGAAGAAACAACACACCCGGAAGTGATAAGTTTCGGTTGTTGAACGCCACGAGGATAAACTCGATAAGTTTAGAAGTCCTTTCAATAACTAAGAAGAGAGCACACAAATATTTCTCAAAAAAAGTTCTTTTCCATGTTAGGATTTGCCTCCCTTATATAGTGGGAGTAAGCAAGTAAGAGTACAAAATGCATGCAACAATTAGAGTACCCATGCTTGCATGTAAGCATGCACACAACTTAGAAACTCAAAACAATTATAGTACCTAGGCTTGCATATAAGCATGCACACAACTTAGAAACTCAAAACAATTATAGTACCTAGGCTTGCATGTAAGCATGCACAACTTAGAAATCCTCAAAACTCAAGTCTTCATACATCTTTAATGCATGAGCAAGTTCCCGTAATTATTTAGTGTTCTTCCACCGATGATGCCCGGACGAGTCAAGGATCGATAAGTCCAATGACGTGGATTAGGCCTTGATCTGCACTTGGGCTTATCTTGGTTTCTTCTTTCTCATGATCCGTCCAGTGTTCGTTGATTAGTCCATTTAATGCTTCCTTGAAACGTTTTGCTCGAAGTCTTGTAATTGGACCTTCTGGAAGCGATAAATGATCCTTGGTAGCTTAATCCTTTTAAGCCAACAAGTAGCCCCTTGACTTGCATCATTCTCCCCCTCTTGAAAAGGATTTGTCCTCAAATCATTACCTACATCAAATGGGGATAAATCAGCAACATTGAAAGTAGAATGTACACCATACTCACCTGGCAACTCAAGTTTGTAGGCATTATCATTGATACGCTACATCACTTGGAATGGTCCATCGCCTCGAGGTAGAAGTTTAGAACATCTTTTTTCTGGAAATCGTTCCTTCCGTAGGTGAAACCAGACCCATTCTCCTGGTTCAAACACAACTTTCTTACGCCCCTTGTTAGCTTGTTGAACATATTGTTGGGTTCTCCTCTCAATATTCAGTTGTGCTTGCTCATGGATCCTCTTCACAAATTCAGCCTTTTGCTTACCATCTAAGTTTAAATGCTCACTCAAAGGCAAAGGAATCAAATCTAGGGGTGACAAGGGATTGAATCCACAAACAACTTCAAAAGGAGAAAACTTAGTTGCAGAATGTATACTTCTGTTGTAAGCAAATTCAACATGAGGTAGACACTCTTCCTATGTTTTTAGGTTCTTTTTAATGATGGCACGGAGTAAGAAGGATAATGTTCGATTGACAACTTCAGTTTGCCCATCGGTTTGGGGATGACAAGTAGTAGAGAATAACAATTTAGTACCCAATTTTCCCCATAAAGTCTTCCAAAAATAACTCAAAAACTTTCCATCCCTATCAGAAACAATGGTCCTAGGCATGTCATGCAACCTAATAACCTCTCTAAAAAATAAATCAGCTATATGTGAGGCATCATCAGTTTTATGACATGGAATGAAATGTGCCATTTTGGAAAACCTATCTACCACGACAAAAACTGAGTCTCTCCCCCTCCTAGCTCGAGGCAGTCCCAAAACAAAGTCCATAGAAATATCAGTCCAAGGTTCACTAGGTATAGGCAAAGGTGTATACAAGTCATGTGGTTTCAACTTTGATTTAGCTTGTTTGCAAGTGATACACTTCCCACAAATTTTCTCGGCATCCCGCTTCATATGAGGCAAAAAAAAAATGATCTTGCAAAACCTCGAAAGTCTTAGCAACACCAAAATGCTCCATCAAACCCCCCCCCTCTAGTAAGCAACTCGTGCAACGAACACCTAAGCACAAACAATCTATTTTCACGAAATAAAAATCCATCCTGCCTATAAAACTTACCAATTGCAACCTTTTCACATCCTCTAAACACATCAGAAAAATTAGCATCATTAGTATATAAATCCTTGATATTCAAATCCAAGTAACTTCGTATCTAACGCAGAAAGTAAAGCATACCTCCTAGATAATGCATCAGCTACCACATTCTCTTGGCCTTTCTTGTATCTAATCACATAAGGGAAGGTCTCGATGAACTCCACCCATTTAGCATGGCATCGGTTTAACTTATGTTGTCCCTTTAAATGCTTTAGTGATTGATTATCTGGGTGAATCACAAATTCTTTTGGCCAAAGATAATGCTGCCATGTTTCCAATGCCCTTACCAACGCATACATCTCCTTGTCGTATGTGGGATAGTTGAGAGTTTCCCCACTAAACTTCTCACTGAAGTAAGCAATGGGTCTCATTTCCTGCATAAGCACAACACCTATACCAAAACCAGAAGCATCACATTCGATTTCAAATGTCTTAGAAAAATTTGGTAGGACTAGTAAAGGAGCAGAACTTAGCTTTTCTTTCAAGGCGTTAAATGCTCTGGTTTGCTAGTCTCCCCATTTGAATGACTTATTTTTATTGATGACTTCAGTAAGAGGTGCTGTAATATGACTAAAATTACGAACAAACTGTCTATAGAAACTGGCCAATCCATGGAACTCCTCACTTGGCTAATTGTGGTTGGTGTTGGCCACTCTTGAATCACTTTTACCTTTTCCTCATCCATCTCAACACCTTTAGCACTTATAACAAAACCAAGAAACACCACTCTTTCCATACAAAATGAGCATTTTTGGAGGTTAGCAAAAAGCTTTTCTTCTTTCAACACCCTCAAAACAGACCATAAATGGTTGATATATTCTTCTAAGCTTTTGCTATAAATCAAAATATCATCGAAATACACAACTACAAATTGTCCTAAAAAAACATGCAAAACATGGTTCATTAAATGCATAAAAGTGCTCGGAGCATTAGTTAAACCAAAAGGCATTACTAACCATTTATATAAGCCATGCTTGGTCTTAAAACCTGTCTTCCATTCATCACCTTCCTTCATCCTAATCTGATGATATCCACTCCTCAGATCAATTTTTGTGAACATGCAAGAACCCTGCAATTCATCAAGCATATCATCGAGTCTAGGAATGGGGTGGCGATACTTTACCATTATATTGTTGATGGCTCGATAATCCACACACATCCTCCATGTACCATCCTTCTTGGGAACAAGTAGCGCAGGGACGACACAAGGGCTCATGCTTTCTCGAACATATCCTTTTTCAAGTAATTCAGTAACTTGCCTTTGAAGTTCTTTGGTTTCCTCTGGATTGCTTCTATAGGCAGGTCGATTTGGGATGAATGCATCGGGTATGAAGTTGATTTGGTGTTCAATTCCACGCATCAGAGGCAAACCATGTGGAACCTCTTTAGGAAAGACATCCTTGAATTCCTGTAAAAGAGAAATAACAACATTTGGTAAAGAATTGTTAAGCTCATTAGTGCTTAAGAGTGCCTCCTTATACAAAAGGATACACCCTATTTTAAAACAAAGCTTATTTGATCTCACTTTCTCTCAAATTCTTTTTTTTCTTTTATCTCTGTTTCTTTTTCTCTCTTCTTTTATTTTTTCTCAGTTTCTTTTCTCTCAATTTGCTTTCCTCCATTCTTTTCTTTTTTCTCAGTTTCTTTTCTCTCACTTTCTTTTTCTCTGTAGCTCTTTGTAATTTCAGTTGATCCTTCATAACTTGTATTGGACTTAATGGTACAAGAGTAAAAGGTTGTCCCTTCCGAGTAAAGGAATATCCATTTGTGTACCCATCATGAGTTACCTTCCGATCAAATTGCCAAGGTCTTCCTAATAATAGATGGCATGCATGCATGGGAACCACATCAAATAACAACTCATCGTCATATTTGCCAATGGAAATTGCTAACATGACTTGCTTTGTTACCTTGATTTCACCGCAATCATTCAGCCACTGAAGCCGATAGGGATGTGGATGTTTTTGAGTTGATAAAGCTAGTTTTTCCGCCAAATCAGTACTTGCCATATTGGTACAACTCCCTCCATCAATAATAACGCTGCAAACCTTGTTATTCACAAAGCAACGAGTATGGAATAAGTTCTCCCTTTGATTATCTTCTTCCTCCTTAGCTTGTAGATTGAGAACTCGTCGGGCTACCAATAAGTCTCCAACAACGACATGTTGTTCATCATCACTATCCTCTTTTGGTGGTACTTCCTTTGCTACTTCCTCCTCATCTTCTGACTCAAGATCTCCTTGGGCATTTATCACCATTACCCTTTTGTTCACACATTGGCTAGCTATGTGGCCACATCCCTGACTTTTAAGCACTTGATATCGCGGTATTTAGAAGAAGTGGACTCGATAGTACCTTGAGATGTAGATGTTGTTGGTTTGGGCTTCTTGAAGGGTTCAAACTTTGGCTTGTTTTGTAGATGCTCATCCCTTCTTGGAGCTGCTCACCAAGGGTTGTTGGTAGCCATGGGTTGTCCCTTCTTTGCCAATCCCCTCCGCTTGAGTTGTTCCTCCACTTTTAGTGCCTGGTGGACCATATCTGATAACTCAACATAATACTGTAATTCAACAATATCAGCAATTTCTGGGTTTAATCCATGCAAAAACCTAGCCATGGTGGCTTCCCGATCTTCATCGACATTAGCACGCATCTTGGACAATTCCATTTCCTTGAAGTACTCATCAACACTTTTGGAACCTTGAGATAACCTCTGCAGCTGCTGATATAAGCTCCGATAGTAATGACTGGGTACAAATCTTTTTCTCATGAGCACTTTCTTCTCCTCCTAAGTGGACACAGGCTGCTCTCTATTTCTTCTTCGATTCATCACCACTTGATCCCACTAAACAATAGCATAATCAGTGAATTCAATGGCCGCTAGCTTAACCTTCTTAAGCTCTGAAAAATCATGACACTCAAACACCATCTCCATCTTTGTTTCCCAATCTAAATAAACTTCTGGATCATTTTTTCCTTAGAAGGATGGGATCTTCAACTTAATTCCTCCTAAGTCATTATTTCTTCTATTTCCACCCGGATTCCGATCCTCCCTACGTTTGTTTCTATCTCCTCTATATCCAATCCAAGCCCCGGTTGTAGTTTTCCTCACCAAATTCTTCTACTCTCTTCTTCTTTCTAATCAACCCACTCAGCACGCCTCTGTGGTGGCACCGTAGAATGGTCTGGCTCATGTCTTCTTGGTGTCCCCCCTTCCACTTGATCCAACCTCTCATGGATAACTTCTAATTCAGCCCTCATCATCCGCCTTATTTCCCCCATCAACGCTTGCACTTGCAGATTGGGAGGTTGTCTAGTCGCCTCCATTATATCATCTTCCTGGTTGTTGGACATTTCTGCAAAGATGAAAGAAACCTCACAAAGCACTCCCTCTTGTAATTGGACCTTCTGGAAGCGATAAATGATCCTTCGTAGCTTCATCCTTAAGCCAACAAGCAACCCCTTGACTTGCATCGACCACATCAACAAATATTGCCATAAAATAATTAAACCCGAATCAGATGAGATTCGCTCCGCATCCGCTTCCCTTTACGGAATATGATGAGTTTCTTCATAATTACTACCTTCAACTACCCCAACTACCTCTTCATCTTCCCATCTCATTTGCATTTACTACTCCGATTTCCCAGGAGGGTTAATTAATACCCCCCTTTCTCTCTATAAAACCTTTGTCATTACCTTCACCCAACATATCCTTTGATTCTTTTGCTTTTGTGGGTGCCCTTTCTCCCTTTCTCTTACTGCCATTATGGAATACATATTAGAGCAGGATAGCCACTCTCCTCCTTCAGAGCGGCAAACTGAGGAACAACGTCGTATTGAGGAACTGGAGGAACAGGTCTAGGACCAGAAGCGATGCCTGTGACTAGCCTCTACTAACTATTCTTTACGCCAAGAGCTGGCAGTGGCTCAGAGAAATATGTCTAAACACATATTCATAGTCTTATCTCAGGCAACTACTCCGCCACCCGTGTGTACATAAAGAAGCTCCATCGATACTCCCACAGAAAAACCTTAATTTCCCTCGACAGGGCCTTGCATGTTACTTTCCTTTTCTAGCAAACTGTATTATGTACTCCTTCCCTTATCAGTGAAGTTTTCTTCATAAAAGATTGCACGCGTCTCTTCTTTACTAACTGCACATTTCATAAAAAATGAATAAAACATTCCAGCGCCAACGGCTTTACCGATTTCCCACCAATGATCCTTTTGACCCATCCATCCGCCTAGTCCTCATCCTTCTTGTGTGTGATCTCAGACGGATGAAGTTTAACGTACTACTCAAACCTGATTAAAGACTCGACTTTTCCTCTTTATACAGGGATAAAGGTAGTACAGTTAAGTAAAAACACAACTCTTCTGATCCATTGCATCTTGGGGATAATAATATATAGTTGAGTGTGAAGGGAGTTGCTTCGGAGGCTCATTGGCTCCCATGTCCCCGTATTAAAATTTTCACTAATGAAAGAATTAATCCGGATGGGATGAGTTTCCTTAGCACAACCAACTCGTCATCGTGCTAACAACTTGAGTGGTCGCTTGAACAAACTAGTTGTTCAAGCAACACAACTCTTCTAGTTGGTTAGCCGCGGAAGAGACGACGGACGGATCGCCGGTTTTTGTGTTTGTCTTCGGGGTCCAAGATTATACAAAATATATACATATGCATAATTGTATAATCAACAATTAAAATAACATGCTCAGATCTGAAAATAAAGTTGTACCACTTTATACCTTACGATCTTCTACCGTATGTCCTATCCTCCTCGTGGACGACGTGTGGGCGAAGATCCTCCACGAGTAGAAGCCTTCTAGATCGCGTTCTTCCCTTCCTTGTCCGCTGTGAACAAAGAGAAGAACCAACAAAACCTTTCCTTTCTAGAACCGGCCACCAAGCAAAGGAGTTTGATGCAACCGCCGGCCAAGGAATGAGAGGATGAAGCGCCGGCCACCAATGGAAGGAGAACCGCCGGCCACCTTAGAGAGATTGGAGGAGTGAACGCCGACCACCAATGGAAGGAGAACCACCGGCCAAGGAATAAGAGAGTGGCCTAGAGGATGGGCGCCGGCCAAGTCTTGATGGAGGAAGATGGGCGCCGACAACAATTTGATGGAAGAAGATTGCCGCCCAAGCCCTAGCTCCCAAACCCTAGCCGCCCAACTCAAAACCCTAACCCCAATTGATTTTTTTTTTGCCGCCCAACCCTAAGCTTTCCTTTTATAGAGTTAGGCTTAGGACTCCTTTAATCTCCACCGTCGGATCTAGGGATTTAATCTCCACCGTTGGATCTAGGGTTTTATCCCAACCGTCGGATCTAGGGTTTCATCCCAACCGTTGGATCTAGGATTTCATCCCAACCGTCGGATCTAGGATTTCATCCCAACCGTTGGATCTAGGATTTCATCCCAACCGTCGGATCTAGGATTTCATCCCAACCGTCGGATCTAGTATTTCATCCCAACCATCGGATCTAGGATTTCATCCCAACCATTGGATCTAGGGATTTAAACCCAACCGTTGGTTCTAGGGTTTCATCCCAACCATCGGATCTAGGGATTTAATCCCAACCGTTGGTTCTAGGGTTTCATCCCAACCATTGGATCTAGGGATTTAATCCCAACTGTTGGTTCTAGGGTTTCATCCCAACCATCGGATCTAGGGATTTAATCCCAACCGTTGGTTCTAGGGTTTCATCCCAACCATCGGATCTAGGGATTTAATCCCAACCGTTGGTTCTAGGGTTTTGTTTTACATTCTTGGATCTAGACTTCACAAGGATTATATTAGGCTACGATAGGGACTATAAGGAGGAGTTGGATCTTGGCCACCCGATGGATCGGAACCACACAAACTTGATCCATAAATGATGTTCCATTCCACTAGAGGATCATCATTGAACTACCTCACCAACCCCCATAAATTAATATGGGCTCTATATATTATTTGTACATTCATCTCCCCGTGTTTAAGATATCGAATGTCCGTCAATTAATTGATTTACTGACCATCAATTAATTAACATCTAATTCCTCGAGTAGTACCACTCAACCTTATCATCATGTTGACTAAGTCAACCAGCTGGGTTTACATGATGAACCTTATGAGCTCCTCAAGGGGACATCATCAACCTAGTATATAGGACACGGTTTCCTCCTATAATCAACGACACACCATGTAAATAATATTATTTCCCAACTTACCGGGCATATTGATTTAATCCATCTAAATCTCACCCTCTGGTAAATCAAAGAAATAAATACTAAGTACATGTGTCCGTTATTATATCGGGATTAAGAGCATGTACAACATAATATCCGAGGTCCGATTCAATTATGTAGTCAACAATTAATTGAATCACCTCTATGTCGGTCCTGCTCAATACACCTAAGTGTACTAGTGTAACTCCATGTTCAAGACAAAACAATACCAAGCTATACTACAACCATGCCAATGGTTTGTCCAAAACCATCTTGGTTGTGAGCCTCTACTTATATTTTACAAGGGACTGATAACATGATCTTCTGTGCCACACCAAGCACCATGTTATCTACAATGTAAAATATTAGACAATATGCACACACATATAATAAATATATAAAGTGCAAACAATGATCATGTGATTCTTATTCCAAAATAAAATGTTCATACAAAAAGAGCTAGGCTTTCAGTATACATTCCAATAGAGTGAAGATTCAACTCTTCCGATCCGGCACCACACAGGAATAAAAATAATATATAATTGAGTGAAGATTCAAGTCTTCCGATCCACCACTACACGGGGATAAAAATAATATATAGTTGAGTTAAGACTCAACTCTTCCGATCTACCACCATACGGGTAGAGCTGTCAAGTTGGGTTAGGCCCATCGGGTTGGCCCACCCCGCCAAATAATTTAGGCGGGTTGGGTTGAAATTTTATCAATTGCCATTTTGGCGGGCCTAAATGGATTGATCCGAACGGGTTGCGAGTCTAGACGGGTCGGCCCGCCATTGGCACGGGTTGGCCCACGGGTTAAGAAATGTCAAAAGATGGAACATGTGAAAATAAAATTGTATAAGTTTTTTTTACCAATATTCTAATATTAATTAATAAGAGAAGTTTTTCACCATCACAATCTTCTTCTATCACATATACACCTTAACAAAGTGTAAGAGAAATTAAGAGGAAAAAATAAAATAATATTTGATGCACTCTAATACTTTTTTTTCTCGTATACTTTAATTGTTTTATATTATCTTATCATTACTATTCCAATCGTTACAGGAAATTATGACATATCAAAATTAAATAATTATAAGAGCTAAAAAATCTCAATTGGATCTCTATTTAGAGGAGTAAAAATTTAAATTTATATATTATCAAGATTTGAATATTTTGGATCATTGGAAGAATAAAAAACATCGGTACTCAACTTTGTTGGTCGATAATTAAATCTCAATTATAAGATTTTAATTACTTCAAATGCTTATTTTTTTAATCATGGTATTCCATTTTTCTTACCGATCATCGCTACAAACTCTCAACACCTTAGTAATTTTAGATATAGTTTTTTAATTTTTGTGGCCCGCGGGCCGCCTAACCCGCAACCCGCCATGGGTTGGAGATTTCTCAACCCGCCAAAATGGCAGGTCGGCCCGCCCCTCTCCGCTAAATATTAGGTTAATGACGGGTTGGCCCGCCCCGCCATGGGCCTACCCATTTGATAGCTCTACATACGGGGATAAAAATAATGTATAATTGAGTGAAAACCCAACTCTTCCGATCCACCACCACACAGGGATAAAAATATTTTATAACCGAGTGAAAATTCAACTCTTCCGATCCACCACCACACGGGGATAAAAATAATATATAGTTGAGTGAAAACTCAACTCTTTCGATCCACCACCACACGGGGATAAAAATAATACATAGTTGAGTGAAAACTCAAACTTTTCTGATTCACCACCACACGGGGATAAAACTCAACTTCTCCTGGTCGGGTCAGAATATTTTGTGCTCCACCGTTATATTTTCTTCCGTGCATCTACCTTGAAATCAACTTCTCTGTTCCACCACCATACGGGGATAATTGCTTGCCCTGAAGACAAGCAAAAAGAATAGTGACGACCTGACTCAGGGTTTCGCCTAGTCAGGTCGGAAAATTTTTTACTCCACCGTTGTATTTTCTTCCATGCATCTACCTTGAACCTAACTCCTCCGTTCCACCACCATACGGGGATAACTGCTTGCCCTGAAGACAAGCAAAAAGAATAGTGACGACCTGACTCAGCGGTTCGCCTGGTCGGGTCGGAAAATTTTTTACTCTGTAGTTTTATTTTCTTCACAGGTGTTTTTACCTTAAACCCTACTCCTCCATTCTGCCACCACAAGGGGATGGCGGCTTCAGTTGACACTGAGCCGTATAAAAGGTGACGACCCAATCTAGGACATTGCCCAATCAGGTCGAAATAAATATTTTACTCCGCCGCTCTTCACAGGTGTTTTTACCTTAAACCCTACTCCTTTTCCGCCACCACACGGGGATGATGGTTTCGGTTAACACCGAGTCATATAAAGTGTGATGACCCGATCCAGGGCGTTACCCAATCAGGTCGGAATAAATATTTTACTCCACCGTTCTTCACAAGTGTTTTTACCTTAAACCCTACTCCTATGTTCCACCACCACATGGGGATGATGACTTTGGTCAACACTGAACCGTTATAAAATGTGACGACCCGATCTAGGGCATTGCTCGATTGGGTCAGAATAAATATTTTACTCCACCGATCTTCATAGGTGTTTTTAACTTAAACCCTACTCCTCCGTTTTACCACCACACGGGGATGATGGCTTTGCCTGATAATGAGCCATAAAGAAAACAGATCGTAATTCAGCATTTCTTAAGGGCCTACATCTTTGCTCTGAAGCCCAATTAGCCACATAAACATGCCCTGCACCCCATATAAGACTCTTCACCTTCCCTCTTTCTCCACCAACACTAACTTCCCTGCGCACTGTGAACAACTTCCGTATTCTCCTTCCTCTTTAAAAGCCAAGATGCATTCTCTTTTTTAACAACTGATGGCAGAATATCGCCAGGGATCTAGGCGGAGTGGGAATCAACCAATTGCTGCTACGCCCCCTGCCCCTCATTTCAACTACTGCTTCAACGTCCACCTCCCCTCTTCATTCCCTCGCACCTTCACCCCCGACTGCTTCATCTGCACCCAACGTAACCCTTCCATCATTACCATCCTCTCCTCCTTCCTCTTTACTATCACCGCAAACCCTAGCCCGTCCATCTCTTCCCCCTCAATCCTGGGTGTTCGTAAGTCGCCCCCTCCTTTTTTACAGAGCCAGGTCGAATTGAGGGGAGTTGCACGCCCACGACTGCAAGCAGAGGATATCCCTTCTCTGGATCTTTCTCCTTCCTCTGGACTTTCCCCAACATCAGAACCCATTTCAGCTGCATCTCCTTCTTCTTTGCCTTCACACATTCCAACCACCTCCCCTTTTTCTTCTCCACCTTCCTCGAGCCTATTGGCAACAACCCTATTTGTGGCCCCCTCCCACTGTCTCAAGAGCCCCCTCCATTTCCCTGAACATCACCCTTCCCCTCCAGGGATCTGCAGCACAATCTTTCTCGTTTCCCCCTTTTAAGCCCATTATGAGTGAACCCATTCCTCTAGTGGCCTCTGCCCCTTCTTCCTCCTTTGACCGAAATGCTCAAATCCTCCATTTAGAGGAGCTCGTTCTGAGGATGGAATGTTAGTGTCAGCCCTTAGTGTCAATCATGAGATTGATTAGGGATCATATGTATCATATTTCATTAATAACTGACAAAGATTGATTATTATATTTACTTTATGCATGCGCCAACTAAATAAATATAATAATGCGCTTGAATAGTAGGTTCTAATCTACAGTATATCAATTGGTAGAATTGATTATGAGAAACTGTAAAGAACACTATTCTTAAACATTCCTAGTCAAGTATTGTATTAATAGACAAAGAGATATATTGATAAATTGAGACTAGCATGTAGGTCAATGGATGACTTGATCTCACAAGTCATGGATATGTGATATCACATTGACACATGGGTATATATATTGGAGAATATATGTACTTAATTAACCCGCCATGAGAAAGTGTCATGGATCATTATATGAGTGTCATATACTTTCTCATGTGACTATTGGTATGAATAGTCCTTAGACCTGAAGTCACTACGTTTCCCTACATAAGGAGTTATGTACTTTGGTATCGTCTAACGTCACCCATAACTGGGTGCACTATAACAGCGATCACTGAGTATGTAACAAATTATGCGGTGGGATGTGAGTGATGTAGATGAGATCTATCTCTCCCATATAACGGGAGTGATATCTTTGGCCTCTTGATAGAGTATGACCACGAAATGCATGACCATGCTCAAATGAGTCAATATGAGATATTGAGCTCATTTGTTTGAGTGAGTCTACTTGGGGATCAAGAAACATAGAGATCGATAAAGGTGATGACATGGTCTATGCCTCATTGATCGATCTAAGATATCAAGGATAGAAGGACACCATCATACATGATAGTAGTTACGGAAAGGTTGTTGGATCTCGACTTATCTTGTAAATTTGGTAGCAATGATGTATTGCTAGATGTCGCTCATTGCTTATGTATCTAAAAGGGGGTTTTAGACACATTGCCTATGTTAGAAGAGCTTATTGGGGCACCACACAAATGAAATTCTATTTCGGAGATGGTTTCTTTTAGTTTGGCTAAAAGAACAATTGAGTATATGGCCAAGACTTAAGTTAGACTCAAGCTGGTTGAACTTGAGTTAGACTCAAGTTAAACCATGGAAGATGATCATCATGTGGAGAATCCAAGGGTCATCTATCATCATGCGTGATTAATGAGATTAATCATGCATGGGAATACCAAGGGTCTTGGTATTCATGATGAGGAGATGAGAGGTTTAAGGCATTAATGAAATGGAATACCAAGGGTCATGGTATTGATTAGGAGTAATGGGAGTTGATGGCTTGGTGGCTATTGAAAGGCTTTCTGTTAGACTCTCCAAGCCGCAAAAATCACTTTTTGTATTGCGGAAACCTCGGAAGCCAGCCACGGATCCGTGCGAAGATAAATAAAATTCATGTACATGTTTATCTACACTAGATCTACCTTAGATCTACATGGGAAGAACGTTACCCTTATAGCGATGACCTTCGCTTATCCTGCTCTTCCAAAAGGTTGCTGGATCTTGTAGAGTGTCAAGTGTGCACTCCTCTACACATATCCACACGGACAAAAGGTGGAGAGAACCACTTATAGTGTGCTAGCACTCTTGGGAGGTCTCGGAAATGGAGGAGAGGGAGAGAAGAAGAAAGGAGAAGGAAGAAGAAGAATTCAATTAGCCTCACTAATCTTTTGGCTGGCCACTTAAGGAGGGTCCAAGAGCCATGGCTCTTGGTCTTCCTCATGAGGTGGCACACCATGATGTGTCCATGATGTTGTGGAACATCATTGGCCGGCCCTATGCCAAGTCACCATGAAGTGGCATTTGGTCAAGTCAAACTTGACCCTTCATCTTCCCTCTCAAGTCAAGTCAAACTTGACCTCTTATCTCCCATGGTTGATCAAATTTAACCTTTGATTCAAGTCAATTTAATTTAATGAATCTCTATTCATTAGTTTAAATTGACTCAATGAATCAAATCTAAATTAGACTCATTCAACACTTGAATCAAATTGAGTCCAACTCAATTAGTCTAATTTAGATTACTCTTAATCCAATTTGGCTCATCACATGAACCTAATCCTCTTGGTCCATCATATGAACCTAATCTCCATCTAATTGCCCTTTGTGTGTGACTCTATAGGTTCTTGTAACGTTGGCAATGCTCCTAAACTGATTTAGAAACATAAGCAATGAGCGGTATCTAGCAACACATCATTGCTACCCAAGTTACAAGAATGTTGAGATCCAACATCATCATTATGACTACTAATTGTGACTCTCACAATATGTAAAAATGTCCCTCTATCCTTGATATATAGATTGATCAATTGAGGCATAGACCATGTCATCCTCTGTACAATCTATATCTTGAACTCCAAGTAGACTCACTCTAATCAAATGAGCTCAATATCTCATATTGACTCATTTGGGCATGACCATGCACTTAGTGGTCTCACTACATCAAGAATCATGATATCACTCCCGTCATATAGGAGTGATAGCTCCCATCTACATCACTCACATTCCTTCGCACAATTTGTTACATACCCAGTAATCGCCTTTATAGTCCACCCATTTACGGGTGACGTTTGACGAAGCTAAAGTATGCAACTCCTTATGTAGGGAACCATGGTGACTTCGGGTCCAAGGACTAATAGTCACATGAGAAAGTATTTGACACTCATATAACGATCCATGATACTTTCTCATGGCGGGTCATTCAGTATACATTCTCCAATGCATACACATGTGTCAATTTGATATCTCATATCCATGACTTGTGAGATCAAGTCATAGAGTTGACCTACATGCTAGTCTCTTCGCATTAACATCGTCCCTGAATATTAATACTTGACTAGGAATGATTCAGAGTAGTATTCTCAATATCATCTCATTATCGATTCAATCAATCGATTGATGTAGATAAGAACCTTCTACTCAAGGACGCTATTATACTTAGTTTTTTTGGCACCAATAGAAGTAAGTATAATAACCATAAAGAAATGCCTTTATAAATATATATAGGAATATGATACAACAAGTCTATACAACAATCATCACATGATTGACTCTAGGGCTTTCACTAACAATCTCCCACTAGCACTAGTGCCAATCACTGTAGTATCTAATACCCAATGACCTAGTGTGACCATAATGCTTTTTCTATACCAAAGCCTTGGTCAAGGGATCTGCATCTTAGCCTCTGTGGGTACTCTACAAATCTTCACATCTCTATCGATAATCTCTCGAATGAGATGGAAGCGCCGTAGTATGTGTTTAGTCCTCTAGTGTGAGCGAGGTTCCTTAGCCTGCGCAATCGTTCCATTGTTGTCACAATAGATCTCTATAGGATATGCTATGCTAGGAACCACCCCAAGCTCAGTAATGAACTTGCAAATCCAAACTGCCTCCTTTGTTGCCTCTGATGCAGCAATATACCCGGCCTCTGTTGTAGAATCAACAACTGTGTCCTGCTTCGAACTCTTCCAGCTCACAGCACCTCTATTCAAGCAAAACACGAACCCTGACTGTGATCTATAATCATCCTGGTCAGTTTGGAAGCTGGCATCACTGTAACCCTTTACAGCTAGTTCCCTATCACCTCCAAATATCAAGAAATATTCTTTAGTCCTTCTTAAGTACTTAAAAATATTCTTGACCACTATCCAGTGACGCTCAGCTGGATCTGACTGGTATCTGCTCGTCATGATCAAAGCATACGAGACATCAGGACGAGTACATAGCAAGGCTTACATGATAGATCCTATGGTAGATGCATAAGGGATCTTATCCATGCAATCTCTCTCCTCTCTAGAAGAGGGACTTTGAGTCTTCGAAAGACTCACACCATGTGACATCGACAGAAATCCCTTCTTAGAATTCTACATGGCAAACCGTAGTAATACTATGTCAATATGTACTCTGACTTAGGCCAAGCAATCTCTTAGATCTATCTCTATAGATCTTGATGCCTAGAATATAGGCTGCTTTACCTAAGTCCTTCATTGAGAAAAAATTCCCCAGCCAAGTCTTCACAGACTGTAGCAAAGGGATGTCATTCCCAATGAGTAGTATGTCATCAACATACAATACGAGGAAGACAACTGTGTTCCCATTATCCCTCTTGAAGACACAGGGTTCATCTTCATTCTTGATGAAACCAAACTATTTGATCGCATCATCGAATGGAAGAATCCAGCTCCGAGAAGCTTGTTTTAGCCCATAAATGGACCTTTGCAGCTTGCATACTTTGCCAGTATGTTGTGGATCTACAAAACCCTCAGGTTGTGTCATGTACACATCCTCGAGCAAGTTTCTATTCAGAAATGTGATTTTGACATCCATCTGCAAGATCTCATAATCGTAGTACGCTGCAATAGCAAGTATGATCCGAATGGACTTAAACATCGCAATTGAAGAAAATGTTTCATCATAGTCAATACCATGAATTTGCTTGAAACCTTTAGCTACCAATCGACCCTTATAGGTATGCGTAAGTCCATCCATGTCAGTATTTCTCTTAAAGACCCACTTATACCCAATGGGTTTGACGCCTTCAGGTGGATCAACTAAAGTCCATACTTAGTTGGTGTACATGGATTCCATCTCGGATCTCATGGCCTCTAGCCATTTCTCAGAATCTGGGCTCATCACAGCTTCCTGATAGGAGGTAGGCTCATTCTCAATGAGCATAATGTCATTATGGTCAGACAAGAGAAATGAGTATCTCTCAGGCTGATGACGTACCCTATCAGACCTGTGAAGATGTAGGTCTACCTAAACAGGTTGTTGTTCCATAACTCTTTGTGCAACAATCTCATCATCCACAACACTTTGTGGTTCATGTTCAACCTCCATCAAGGCCTCAGTGCTATGGTCTATATCTTGAATTTCTTCAAGATCGAACGTACTCCCACTAGTTTTTCTAGAAACAAAGTCCCTCTCTAGAAATACCCCAGTTTTTGCCACACACTTGTTGGAATGTATACTGAAAGCCTAGCTCTTTTTGTATGAACATTTTATTTTGAAATAAGAATCACATGATCATTGTTTGCACTTTATATATTTATTATATGTGTGCATATTGTCTAATATTTTACATTGTAGATAACATGGTGCTTGGTGTGGCACAGAAGATCATGTTATCAGTTCCTTGTAAAATATAAGTAGAGGCTCACAACCAAGATGGTTTTGGACAAACTATTGACATGGTTGTAGTGTAGCTTGGTATTGTTTTGTCTTGAACATAGAGTTACACTGGTACACTTAGGTGTATTGAGTAGGACCGACATAGAGGTGATTCAATTGAGTACTGACTACATAATTGAATCAGACCTCGGATATTATGTTGTACATGCTCTTAATCCCGATATAATAACGGGCACATGTACTTAGTATTTATTTCTTTGATTTACCAGTGGGTGAGATTTAGATGGATTAAATCAATATGCCCGGTAAGTTGGGAAATAATATTATTTACATGGTGTGCCGTTGATTATAGGAGGAAACCGTGTCCTATATATTAGGTTGATGATGTCCCCTTGAGGAGCTCATAAAGTTCATCACGTAAACCCAGCTGGTTGACTTAGTCAACGTGATGATAAGGTTGAGTGGTACTACTCGAGGAATTAGATATTAATTAATTGATGGTCAGTAAATCAATTAATTGACGGACATTCGATATCTTAAACACGAGGAGATTAATGTACAAATAATATATGGAGCTCATATTAATTTATGGGGGTTGGTGAGGTAGTTCAATGATGATCCTCTAGTGGAATGGAACATCATTGATGGATCAAGTTTGTGTGGTTCCGATCCATCGGGTGGCCAAGACCCAACTCCTCCTTATGGTCCCTATCGTAGCCTAATATAATCCTTATGAAGTCTAGATCCAAGAATGTAAAACAAAACCTAGAACCAACGGTTGGGATTAAATCCCTAGATCCGATGGTTGGATGAAACCCTAGAACCAACGGTTGGGAATAAATCCCTAGATCCGATGGTTAGGATGAAACCCTAGAATCGACGGTTGGGATTAAATCCCTAGATCCGACGGTTGGGATGAAACCCTAGAACCGACGGTTGGGATGAAACCCTAGAACCGACGGTTGGGATGAAACCTTAGATCAAAAAATTGGGATGAAATCCTAGATCCGATGGTTGGGATTAAACCCTAGATCCGACGGTTGGGATAAAACCCTAGATCCGACGGTGGAGATTAAATCCCTAGATCCGACGGTGGAGATTAAAGGAGGCTTAAGCCCTATTCTATAAATAGATGCTTAGGGTTGGGTGGCAAGAATAATCAAGGATTTGAATTAGAGAATTAGGGTTTGGCTCTTGGAAGTGGGCGGCTAGGGTTTGGAGCAAAAGTGGGCGGCAACCTTCATCTTCCTTCTAGTTGTTGCCGGTGCCCAACTTCCTCCATCAATACTTGGTCGGCGCCCATCCTTAAGGCCTTTCTCTTCTTCCTTAGCCGGCGGTTCTCCTTCAATTGGTGGCCGGTGGTCTTCCTCCTTCTTTTCTCCTTGGTGGTCGGCGGCAACTCCTTTACAAGTTGGCCGACGCATCATCCATTGCTCCTTGGCCGGCGGTTGCACCAAATTCCCTAATTTGGTGGCCGGTTCTAGATAGGAAAGGTATTTGTGAGTTCTTCTTTTTTGTTCGCAGCGGACAAGGTAGAGAAGAAAGCGATCTAGAAGGCTTCTACTCGTGGAGGATCTTCGTCCACACGTCGTCCACGAGAAGGATAGGACATACGATGGAAGATTGTAAGGTATAAAGTTATTTTAACTTTATTTACAGATCTGAATATATTCTTTAATATTTTGATTATGCATGTGTGTGTATGAATATATATTGTATAATCATGGACCCCGAAGACAAACACAAAAACCGGCGATCCGTCCGTCGTCTCTTCCGCGACTAACCAACTAGAAGAGTTGTGTTGCTTGAATAACTAGTTTGTTCAAGCGACCACTCAAGTTGTTAGCACGACGACGAATAGGTTGTGCTAAAGAAGCTCATCCCATCCGGATTGATTCTTTCATTAGTGAAAATTTTAATCCGGGGACATGGGAGCCAATGAGCCTCCGAAGCATCCACCCGCAAGTGGTATCAGAGCCACGGTTTCCGGTTTTTGTGTTTTGGATTCGGTTAATTTTTTTTTATGCACTTTTTCATATATTATATGTGCCGGATAATAGTAGGATATGCGTAGTTTAACTCTTTGGTTGCAGGCATAAGATCCGACTATTATGGCCATGTGTGTGTATGTGAATGGATGTGTGTAAAAATTTATTATTTGAATCCTCGGGATTGACGAGGCTAGATTAGTATTTAATTTTTGTAATTAAATACGGCATTGTTTAGCCGATCATTTTAGTTTACTTTCGATCTAGATTATTTGTACACTCCTTCGTGGAGTATAGGATCGATGGATGTAAATAAAATGATTTATCTCGGCTCGGAACTCTTTGGTGACTTGCGCACGGGAAAAGATGGAGCGGATGAGGTGGCGACACGACGGGATGCATATTGGAGGACAATGCCATAATAGTTGGAAAAATTCTGTTTTTTCCATATTTATTGCTTATTTGTTTTATATGCATGTTGTGTATGATTTAAAATTCCTCATTTGCAATTTACTAAGTGGGAGAGGGACATTTTAATTAATTCCCGCGGCCTCCATTACAATTTGATGTGTGATGCAAACAAACTTGTGTGTTGGCTCTGAGTGCCTTCCTCCCTGAGAACGGGTTTGTTTGCGGATCACTAGGTCAAATAATGGTTATAGGAAATTATCTAGGAGCATGTGTACTTCCACGGCGGTAAGGCACATAATCCGAAATAATTCCCTCAGTATCGTGTAATGGTGCACACTTAGATGCAAATAAATGTATCCTCCCCATCGGAGTCACTGCTTTTATTTGTAGGGCCAAAGAGGAACCAACTATTAATTTTATTTGTCAAAAAGTAAGGTTGACAAGATAATAAAATTAATGGGTAAAATCTCCTCTTACAAATGTAGAATTCGTATCGCCCACACCGTGGCATGCGACATTCTCGGTGATTTGAGGTGTTGGTTGATTTCGGGATTTTATTGTTTTGAGGAATCAATAATATTTGAAATCTAATATTTTGATCATTGTGAATTTTAGGATTTTCAAATGGCTTTCAACCCACTTGCTGTGATTTTAAAAGAAAACAAACTTACTGGTCCAAACTACATTGATTGGAAAAGAAACCTGGATATTGTCTTAACTGCGGAGGAGTACAAATTTGTACACTTCGAGGTCTGTCCTCCTAAGCCCTCCGATGACTCTGATGAAAAGGAGATAGAACGTTATAAGAAATGGGTTAAGGCAGATGAGATGGCGCGGTGTTACATTTTGGCATCTATGTCAAATGTGCTGCAACATCAGCATCAGGCCATAGCCACAGCTTATGACATGATGTTCAATCTCAAGGAACTTTTCGGACATCAGAGTAGGGCGGCTAGGCAGGAGGCTATGAGAAACTTGATGACGACCTCCATGATCGAGGGAACACCCGTTAGGGATCATGTTCTCAAGATGATGGCTCATCTTAATGAGATGGAAGTCCTAGGAGCTGAGATCGATGGGGAAACCCAGGTCGATATCATTCTCCAGTCTCTGCCTAGGAGTTTTGAGCAGTTCCGCCTCAACTACAACATGAACAAAAGGTTGTATTCGTTGGCGGAGCTTCTGACAGAACTCCAGGCGGCAGAGGGGTTTTTTCGTCAGAGTGCTCAAGCCATGGTCGCTCAGAAGGTTTCTTCCTCTAAACCGAAAGGTAAGAAGAAGAAGAAGCAAGGTGGAGCGAAGAAAGTGACAATGGGACCGCAGGCTGGAGTGAAGAAGCCGAAAGGCAAGTGCTTCACTTGCAAGCAGACTGGACATTGGAAGGCGGACTGTCCTCGCCGAAAGAACAAAGGTATATCTTCTTGTTTAGTTGTTGAAACATGTTTAGCGGTGTTATCTACCAGTGCCTGGTGTGTAGATACAGGAGCCACTGATCATGTCTGTAATACTTTGCAGGGGTTCCAGGAAACCCGACGACTAGCTGAGGGAGAGATTACCGTCTTCATGGGCAATGCTTCAAAGGTGGCGGCTATTGCAGTGGGAGACGTTTATTTATCTTTTGATAGGAATAAAGTTTTGGTTTTGAGAAATTGTCTTTATGTACCTACTTTTAGAAAGAATTTAATTTCAGTTTCTAAATTGTTTATGGTTGGGTATTCTGTTTCTTTTAATGACAAAGTGGTTATAAAAAGGAATAGGGAGATTATCTGTTCTGGTACATTGGTTGGAAATTTATATACTCTTGAACCAAAAACTCCCACGATGCATATAGAAATCAATAACTCATCTTCTAAGACTAATAAGAGAAAAGAACCTTCGCAAATGAACCAAACATATCTTCAGCATCTAAGGCTTGGTCATATTAACCTTAGCAGAATTCAAAGGTTGATAGCTGATGGACCTTTGGGTTCATTAGTGGTGGAGGATCTCCCAACCTGCGAATCTTGCTTGGAAGGTAAAATGACCAAGAGGCCTTTCAAGGCCAAGGGATATAGAGCCAAAGATGTGTTGGAAATGGTTTATTCTGATTTGTGCGGTCCTATGTCTATCCAGGCAAGAGGTGGCTTTGAATACTTCGTCTCTTTTATAGACGATTATTCAAGGTATGGATACATTTACTTGATGCGCCGCAAGTCTGAATGCTTTGACAAGTTCAAAGAATTCAAGGTTGATGTGGAGAACCGTCAAGGTAAAAGTATCAAGACATTACTATCTGATCGTGGTGGCGAGTACCTCTTGGGAGAGTTTAGGAGTTACTTATCAGAGGCTGGGATTCAATCCCAATTGTCTGCACCTGGCACACCCCAGCAGAATGGTGTGGCGGAGCGAAGGAATAGGACCCTTATGGAGATGGTCAGATCGATGATGAGTTATTCTGAGTTACCTATTTCGTTCTGAGGGTATGCACTGGATACAACAATGTACACTCTGAACTTGGTTCCATCTAAATCAGTACCTTCTACCCCTGTAGAATTGTGGACTGGGCGAAAGCCTAGTCTGAGACATATTCGGATATGGGGGAGTCCAGCACATGTGCTGAAGGCTGATGCTGGTAAGTTGGAACCTCATACAGAAGTGTACATGTTTGTTGGCTACCCTAAGGGAACGAAAGGTGGTTTGTTTTATAATCCTAGAGATCAGAGGGTGATCGTTAGCACGAACGCCAGATTTCTAGAAGAGGATTATGTAATGAACCACAAGCCCAAGAGTAGGATTGTTCTTGAGGAGTTGACAGGGGAAGTCCCGACTTCAGTACCACTGGTACAAGAGGAAACACCACAAGTCACTGCACTGCGTGTCACGGAGCATACACAGGAGGCACCTCGTCGTAGTGGGAGGGTTGTTAGACAACCCGATAGATTCATGTTTTTGGGGGAGTCTTCAGACTTAGTCCCTGGGGAACATGAACCTGATCCCTGGACATATGACGAGGCAATCCAAGATAGAGATGTGGTATCCTGGCAAAAAGCAATGAATTCAGAGATAGAATCTATGGATTCTAATCAGGTCTGGGAGCTAGTAGAACCACCTGATGGTGTAAAAACCATTGGATGCAAGTGGATCTAAGAGAAAGAGAGGAGTAGACGGGAAGGTTGAGACCTTCAAAGCTAGGCTTGTTGCGAAAGGGTATACTCAGAAAGAGGGTATCGATTATGAGGAGACCTTTTCGCCGGTAGCTATGCTTAAGTCTATCCGGATTCTCTTATCTATAGCTGCTCATATGGATTATGAGATTTGACAGATGGATGTCAAGACAGCTTTCCTTAACGGAAGTCTTGAGGAGAACATCTATATGCGGCAACCAGAGGGATTCATTGCTAAAGGTAAAGAGCATCTTGTATGTAAGCTTAATCGGTCCATTTATGGATTGAAGCAAGCTTCTAGATCTTGGAACATCCGCTTTGATGAGGTAATCCAGTAATATGGGTTTATTCAAAGTCCGGATGAGCCTTGTGTATACAAGAGATGTGACGGAAACGTAGTGGTGTTTCTTGTACTATATGTAGATGACATTTTGTTAGTTGGCAACAATATCAAAGTGTTATCAGATGTAAGGGTATGGTTGTCCAAACAGTTTGATATGAAGGACTTGGGAGAAGTGGGACACATCCTTGGGATCAAAGTTATAAGGGATCGCAAGAAAAGGATGTTATGCTTATCTCAAGCTTCATACATTGACACTATCCTTGCTCGTTTTAGCATGCAGAACTCCAAGAAAGGTTTTCTACCTTTTAGGCATGGAGTTCCTTTATCTAAAGAGATGTGTCCCAAAACATCAAAGGAGATAGAGGACATGAAGGCGGTTCCTTATGCTTCGGCAGTAGGAAGCCTTATTTATGCTATGCAATGTACGAGACCGGATATTTGCTTTGCCGTAGGCATGGTTAGCAGATATCAGAGTAATCCTGGACAGGGACATTGGACTGCGGTAAAGCATATATTGAAGTACCTGAGAAGGACTAGGGATTATATGCTGGTTTACCGGGCAGATTAATTAGTCCCTGTGGGTTACACGGATTCGGATTTCCAATCAGATAGGGACAAGAGTAAGTCTACCTCGGGGTTTGTGTTTACTTTTGGAGGTGGAGCCATAGTATGGAGGAGTGTCAAGCAGAAATGCGTGGCGGACTCTACCATGGAAGCTGAGTATGTGGCAGCCTCTGAGGCAGCCAAGGAAGCTGTATGGCTCAGGAACTTCTTGATGGACTTGGATGTGATTCCTGGTTTGCTCAGAACTATCACAATTTATTGTGATAATAGTGGTGCAGTTGCAAACTCGAAGGAACCACGAGCCCATAAGGCGAGTAAACACATAGAGCGCAAGTACCACCTTATACGAGAGATCGTAAAGCGAGGAGAAGTTGCTGTCGCCAAGATTGCATCAGAGGATAACCTGGCGGATCCATTCACTAAGGCCCTTCCAGCGAAAGTGTTTGATAGGCATGTGGAGGACATGGGGATCAGATGTATGGCAGAGTGATGATGGCATAGTCTTTTAGTATAAGTGGGAGATTGTTGGAATGTATACTGAAAGCCTAGCTCTTTTTGTATGAACATTTTATTTTGAAATAAGAATCACATGATCATTGTTTGCACTTTATATATTTATTATATGTGTGCATATTGTCTAATATTTTACATTGTAGATAACATGGTGCTTGGTGTGGCACAGAAGATCATGTTATCAGTTCCTTGTAAAATATAAGTAGAGGCTCACAACCAAGATGGTTTTGGACAAACTATTGGCATGGTTGTAGTGTAGCTTGGTATTGTTTTGTCTTGAACATAGAGTTACACTGGTACACTTAGGTGTATTGAGCAGGACCGACATAGAGGTGATTCAATTGAGTACTGACTACATAATTGAATCAGACCTCGGATATTATGTTGTACATGCTCTTAATCCCGATATAATAACGGGCACATGTACTTAGTATTTATTTCTTTGATTTACCAGTGGGTGAGATTTAGATGGATTAAATCAATATGCCCGGTAAGTTGGGAAATAATATTATTTACATGGTGTGTCGTTGATTATAGGAGGAAACCGTGTCCTATATATTAGGTTGATGAAGTCCCCTTGAGGAGCTCATAAAGTTCATCACGTAAACCCAGCTGGTTGACTTAGTCAACGTGATGATAAGGTTGAGTGGTACTACTCGAGGAATTAGATATTAATTAATTGATGGTCAGTAAATCAATTAATTGATGGACATTCGATATCTTAAACACAGGGAGATTAATGTACAAATAATATATGGAGCCCATATTGATTTATGGGGGTTGGTGAGGTAGTTCAATGATGATCCTCTAGTGGAATGGAACATCATTGATGGATCAAGTTTGTGTGGTTCCGATCCATCGGGTGGCCAAGAACAAACTCCTCCTTATGGTCCCTATTGTAGCCTAATATAATCCTTATGAAGTCTAGATCCAAGAATGTAAAACAAAACCTAGAACCAACGGTTGGGATTAAATCCCTAGATCCGATGGTTGGATGAAACCCTAGAACCAACGGTTGGGATTAAATCCCTAGATCCGATGGTTAGGATGAAACCCTATAATCAACGGTTGGGATTAAATCCCTAGATCCGACGGTTGGGATGAAACCCTAGAACCGACGGTTGGGATGAAACCTTAGATCCGAAGGTTGGGATGAAATCCTAGATCCGATGGTTGGGATTAAACCCTAGATCCGACGGTTGGGATAAAACCCTAGATCCGACGGTGGAGATTAAATCCCTAGATCCGACGGTGGAGATTAAAGGAGGCTTAAGCCCTATTCTATAAATAGATGCTTAGGGTTGGGCGGCAAGAATAATCAAGGATTTGAATTAGAGAATTAGGGTTTGGCTCTTGGAAGTGGGCGGCTAGGGTTTGGAGCAAAAGTGGGCGGCAACCTTCATCTTCCTTCTAGTTGTTGCCGGCGCCCAACTTCCTCCATCAATACTTGGCCGGCGCCCATCCTTAAGGCCTTTCTCTTCTTCCTTAGCCGGCGGTTCTCCTTCAATTGGTGGCCGGTTGTCTTCCTCCTTCTTTTCTCCTTGGTGGCCGGCGGCAACTCCTTTACAAGTTGGCCGGCGCATCATCCATTGCTCCTTGGCCGGTGGTTGCACCAAATTCCCTAATTTGGTGGCCGGTTCTAGATAGGAAAGGTATTTGTGAGTTCTTCTTTTTGTTCGCAGCGGACAAGGTAGAGAAGAAAGCGATCTAGAAGGCTTCTACTCGTGGAGGATCTTCGTCCACACGTTGTCCACGAGAAGGATAGGACATACGATGGAAGATCGTAAGGTATAAAGTTATTTTAACTTTATTTACAGATCTGAATATATTCTTTAATATTTTGATTATGCATGTGTGTGTATGAATATATATTGTATAATCATGGACCCCGAAGACAAACACAAAAACCGGCGATCCGTCCGTCGTCTCTTCCGCGGCTAACCAACTAGAAGAGTTGTGTTGCTTGAATAACTAGTTTGTTCAAGCGACCACTCAAGTTGTTAGCACGACGACGAATAGGTTGTGCTAAAGAAGCTCATCCCATCCGGATTGATTCTTTCATTAGTGAAAATTTTAATCCGGGGATATGGGAGCCAATGAGCCTCCGAAGCATCCACCCGCAACACTTTGTGCTGACTGGGAATTTAGAAGTAATATCTCTTTGTTTTATTGGGATATTCAACAAAATAGCACTTATCGGATTTGGGTCCCAGTTTGTCTGAGACTTGACGTCGAACGTAAGCCTCACAACCCCAAATCCTCATGAAAGACATTTGGGGATTTTTCCCTGTCCATATCTTATATGGTGTCTTTATCACAGCTTTGGATGGAACACAATTAAGTGTGAAGGCTACTGTGTTTAGAGCATATCCCCAAAAGGATATAAAAAGATCTGTGTGACTTATCATAGATCATACCATATTTAATACGGTACGATTCCTCCTTTCGGATTCACCATTCCACTGTGGTGTTCTAGGAGTGAGTTCGATTCCACACTCAGCTAGATAGTCACGAAACTCATGGCTAAGGTATTTACCACCTCGATCTGATCGAAGTATCTTAATACTCTTGCCAAGCTGGTTTTGTACTTCATTCTTGAATTCTTTGAACTTTTTAAATGATTATGACTTATGTGTCATCAGATACACATAACCATATCTTCTGAAGTCATCAGTAAATGTAATGAAGTACCTATAACCAACTCTAGCAGTGACATTGAAAGGGCCACACACATCACTATGTATAAGTCCTAACAAATTTGTTGCTCTTTCGCCGTGTCCACTAAAGGGAGTCTTGGTCATCTTGCCTAGAAGGCAAGACTCGCATGTCTCATATGATTCAAGATCAAATGAGTACAACAACCCATCCTTATGGAGCTGGGATAAGCGACAATGCCAGAGATAGGTTTAGTTCAGCTCATTTGACTTGAACCTTTTGGTACTTATGTTATAGATGGGGTTCTCTAAGTCTAGAATGTAGAGTTCGTTCATCAGAGGTGCACTACCATAGAACATATCATTTAAATAAACGGAACAATATTTGTTCTTTATTATAAATGAAAAGCCTCTCTTGTCTAAACAAGAAACTGAAATGATGTTCTTTGTGAGAGTAGGCACATAACAACATTCATCTAATTCTAGTACAAGCCCAGAGGGCAGAGATAGAAAATAAGTTCCTACAGCAATAGCAGCAACCCTTGCTCCATTGCCTACTCATAGGTCTACCTCGCCCTTCGTCAATGCCCTGCTATTTCTCAACGCCTGTACATTAATACATATGGGAGAAGCACATCCGGTATCAAATACCCACGATGAAGAAATAGATAGATTGACTTCTATAACATATATACCTGAAATAGAAGTCTCACTTCTCTTCTTCTTAAGATCTTCCAGGTATCCTTTGCAGTTCCGCTTCCAGTGACCTGTCTGACCGCAGTGGTAGCATTCAACATCCTTGGCAACCCCTCCTTTAGGTTTCATTGCCTTGCCTTTGCCCTTGGCTTGGGACTTTCCCTTACTTTTAGGCTTTCCCTTGCCTTTATTCTTTTGCACCATCAAAATGGAGTTGGGCTTTGCCTTCTTAAGGTTGAGCTCAGCAGTTCTCAACATGCTAAGCATCTTAGGCAGTGGCTTATAAATTTCATTCATGTTGTAATTCATGACAAATTGATTGTAACTTTCTGGCAAGGATTGCAAGATCAAGTTAGTTGCCAGTTCTTGGCCAAGTGGAAATCCCAACCTCTATAGGTTCTCTATGTACCCAATCATCTTGACTACATATGGACCTACGGGAGTCTCATCTTGCATTTTGCACTGAAACAGTGCCTTAGAGATCTCGAATCTCTCGTGCCTTGCTTGTCCTTGATACAGTTGATGATAACCATATCAAAAGCATCCATCAACTCATGTTGCTTCTGAAGCTCAGAGTTCATGGTCGTGAGCATGAGGCATGACACATCTAATGCATCATCTTGATGCTTCTTGTAAGCATCTCGATCAGCTCGCGTGTCAGTGGCAAGAGGTGCTTCCAGAATGGGTTGCTCCAGGACGTACAATTTTCTTTCTTGTTTGAGAACAATTCTCAAATTCCTGTACCAGTCCAGGAAATTAGCTTCATTGAGCTTGTCCTTCTCAAGGACAGAACGCATTGAGTTTGACAACATGACAATCTACAACATAAATAATGCAGAAAGTAAATATCATATTCCATTTATCATTTAATTAGGCCTTTAATTAAATGATGCTCCCACTGAATTATAGGATTTTTGTAGAATCGAGTCATGGATGTAGTCAAACCACACTCCTAGATTCATACCAACTAGCTATAATTCTCGTGGGACAAGATCCACATTATACTATGCCTTGAGTTAGCTTTGGATAAATTACCCAAGACTTAGTATGATCGGTAGGTAACAAATTAACAATTACATCTCTATGCAACTCTTGTTTATAGGATCAAGATTCACATTTACAAAAAACTTGAGTTAGCTTTGGCTAAATCGCCCAAGATTTAGTGTAAATGTGATCTTATCCTATCTTTCCAACAGTTGGAATATGCCTATAGTTTTACCCGATCCAATTGAGTTAACTAGTTTCACTAAATCTAATTGAGCTTATTCTCACCCAAGCTTTGATAGGCGGGATCAAGATTGTCCCTCCGCATCCTACCAAGATAATATGCATTGCTCTGCTTTGGCAGATTCAACAACAACAAATGATCGAGGAAGTGATGGATATCAAAACTTGGTAGGCATTATGAGTTGACTTGATTAAGATCTAATCTAATCGTGAATGTGTATCATATACACATTAAGGCATTAATTACTCTATACTAGCATGCATCACATACATACGAGCAAAAACAAAAATATATATACATATCAATATATATATAAATATATATATATATATATATATATATATATATATATATATATATATATATATATATATATATATATATATATATATATATATATATATATATACTAATTAACTAATTTGTGTTGAGGTCATGACCCTACTACGATCTTCTCAAGCCAATGAGAAGATCAGACGGTCAACCTAGGGTTAGCGGCTTCTCCAAGCGCCTCCTTTGGCCGCCATGTGTCGTCGACACCCTCCTCGTAACTCCATCTACGAGTTGACATTCCATCGCTTCATTTTGTACATTACAAACATGAAACTCAAGTTACATTCGAGTCTAAAATCTATTTACAACAAGAATATAATAAGTGAGGCACGACGCGCAGGTCGCATATTATATACAACATGCACAATACTAAAAATGACGTGCAAGCCGTATCATAGTTTTTCTCGGTAGTTGAAGCCTACAAGTGTCCAAACACTTGTTGCTTCAACTCTACGAGAAAAATACTCAAAAAATCTATAAAATTAAGATAATTACAGAAACTTACAGATCTGTAACTTTTCATATCTAATACAAAAATTATAAATACAAACATTACATGCTTCGCACGTGGATCTGATACCACTGTTAGACTCTCCGAGTCGTAAAAATTGCTTTTTGCATTGCGGAAACCTCGAAAGACGGTCACGGATCCGTACGAAGATAAATAAAATTCATGTACATGTTTATCTACACTAGATCTACCTTATATCTACATGGGAAGAACGTTACCCTTGTAGCGATGCCCTTCGCTTATTCCGCTCGTCCAAATGATTGCCGGATCTTATCTATATCAATCGATTGGTTGAATCGATAATGAGATGATATAGAGAACACTACTCTTAATCATTCCTAGTCAAGTATTAATATTTAGGAAAATGTTAATGCGAAAAGACTAGCATGTAGGTCAACTCGATGACTTGATCTCACAAGTCATGGATATGAGATATCAAGTTGACACATGGGTATGCATTGGAGAATGTATACTGAATGACCCACCATGAGAAAGTATCATGGATCGTTATATGAGTGTCATATACTTTTTCATGTGAATATTAATATGACTATTAGTCTTTGGACCTGAAGTCACCATGGTTCCCTACATAAGGAGTTGCATACTTTGGCTTTATCAAATGTCACCCGTAAATGGGTGGATTATAAAGGCAATTACTGGATATGTAACAAATTATGCGGAGGGATGTGAGTGATGTAGATGAGATCTATCCCTCCTATATGACGGGAGTGACATCATGATTCTTGATAGAGTGAGACCACTAAGTGCATGGCCAAGCCCAAATGAATCAATATGAGATATTGAGCTCATTTGATTAGAGTGATTCTACTTGGAGTTCAAGATATAGATTTTACAGAGGATGACACAGTCAATGCCTCAATTGGTCAATCTAGATGTCAAGGATAGAGGGACATTGTCACATATTGTGAGAGTCACAATTAGTTTTCACAAAGGTGATGTTGGATCTCAACATTCTTGTAACTTGGGTAACAATGATGTGTTGCTAGATACCGCTCATTGCTTATGTTTCTAAATCAGTTTAGGAGTATTGCCAATGTTACAAGAACCTATAGGGTCACACACAAAGGGCAATTAGATGGAGATTAGATTTATATGATGGACCAAGAGGATTAGGTTCATTTGATGAACCAAATTGAATTAAGATTAGACTAATTGAGTTGGACTCAATTTGATTCAAGTGTTGAATGAGTCTAATTTATATTTGATTCATTGAGTCAATTTAAACTAATGAATAGAGATTCATTAAATTAAATTGACTTGAATCAAATGGTTGGATTTGATCAACCATGGGAGATAAGAGGTCAAGTTTGACTTGACTTGAGAGGGAAGATGAATGGTCAAGTTTGACTTGACCAAATGCCATGTCATGATGATTTGGTATGGGCCGGCCAATGATGATGTTCCACATCATCATGGACACATCATGGGGTGCCACCTCATGAGGGAGACCAAGAGCCATGACTCTTGGAATTACATGCATGTATATAACTCCCTTGTAGTGGCCGGCCACTATTATATGGGTGCATTAGTGTGAAGTTAGTGGATTTTAACTTTATCTTCTTCTTCCTCTCTTCTCAAGCTCTCTCCCCCTCATCCTTGCCGTGACCTTCTAAGGGTGCTAGCACACTCTAAGTTGCCTTCTCCACCTATTGTTTGTGTGGATACTTGTAGAGGAATGTACGCTTAACACTCTCGAGTTCCGGCAAGCCGTTTGGACGAGCGGAATAAAGCAAAGGGTGTCACATCAAGGGTAAAGCTCTTCACATGTAGATCTAAAGTAGATCTAAGGTTTTAAACACGTACATGTATATTTTTGTATATGTTCGCACGGATCCGTGGCCGACTTTCGAGGTTTCCACAATGCAAAAATCGGTTTTTGCGGCTCGGATAGTCCAACATCCATGATGATGTGGAACATCATGCCAAGTCACCATGAAGTGGTATTTGGTCAAGTCAAACTTGACCCTTCATCTTCCCTCTCAAGTCAAGTTAAACTTGACCTCTTATCTCCCATGGTTGATAAAATCTAACCTTTGATTCAAGTCAATTTAATTTAATGAATCTCTATTCATTAGTTTAAATTGACTCAATGAATCAAATCTAAATTAGACTCATTTAATACTTGAATCAAATTGAGTTCAACTCAATTAGTCTAATTTAGATTACTCTTAATCCAATTTGGTTCATCACGTGAACCAAATCCTCTTGGTCCATCATATGAACCTAATCTCCATCTAATTGCCCTTTGTGTGTGACCCTATAGGTTCTTGTAACATTGGCAATGCTTCTATACTAATTTAGAAATATAAGAAATGAACGGTATCTAGCAACACATCATTGCTACCCAAGTTACAAGAATGTTGAGATCCAACATCACCATTGTGACTCTCACAATATGTGACAATGTCCCTCTATCCTTGACATCTAGATTGATCAATTGAGGCATAGACCGTGTCATCCTCTGTACAATCTATGTCTTGAACTCCAAGTAGACTCACTCTAATCAAATGAGCTCAATATCTCATATTGACTCATTTGGGCATGGCAATGCACTCAGTGGTCTCACTCCCGTCATATAGGAGGGATAGATCTTATCTACATCACTCACATCTCTCCGCATAATTTGTTACATACCCAGTAATCGCCTTTATAGTCCACCCATTTACGGGTGACGTTTGACGAAGCCAAAGTATGCAACTCCTTATGTAGGGAACCATGGTGACTTCAAGTCCAAGGACTAATAGTCACATGAGAAAGCATATGACACTCCTATAATGATCCATGATACTTTCTCATGGCGGGTCATTCAGTATACATTATCCAATGTATACACATGTCAACTTGATATCTCATATCCATGACTTATGAGATCAAGTCATCGATTTGACCTACATACTAGTCTCTTCGCATTAACATTGTCCCTGAATATTAATACTTGACTAGGAATGATTAAGAGTAGTATTCTCTATATCATCTCATTATCGATTCAACCAATCGATTGATATAGATAAGAACCTTCTACTCAAGGACGCTATTATACTTAGTTATTTGGCACCAATACAAGTAAGTATAATAACCATAAAGAAATGTCTTTATAAATATATATAGGAATATGATACAACAAGTCCATACAATAATCATCACATGATTGGCTCTAGAGCTTTCACTAGCACTTTCAATGTGAAAGCTTTGGTAGCTTTGTACTTGGACGTTTAACACAAGAGGCAAGTCAAGAGTTCTCCTTCTCCTCCATCTTTCTTTCTTCCAAGTGTACTTGGCGTTTTCTAGGGTTGCTAGCACAACGTGACTCCAAAACTGTTAAGTGTCAGTCTGAATACCTTAGAGATACGTTTATCCTTACCGTATAGACCAGAGGAGGGATCCCTGCCCGCTACCACGCTGTCTCATCGCTACCCATGAGCGAACCAACAGAGCCTGACAGAGAGCTACTGCACACACCCTCCTGCTGTACCACTAACCCATGAGTGGCAGCGTGTGCAGATCATATAACTGGCTACGGGATCAACTACAAAGAAACCCCGTCCAGCCATCATGCAATCGTGCAAGATGGTGTATGATACTAAAGCATGTAACACCAACCAAAAATACGTCTCCGAATAATATGCACAAAACACCAACCAAAAATACGCCTCCGAATAATATGCACAAACAAATGGGTACATATCAATGACCTAGGTAAAACAGGTAAGGTATAACTAAAGCTGATCAGGTGCATGTATCAAGATAGTATCAACTAAGATAGCAATGTATGTATCATGTATGACACAGTAACATACAAGGCAGATAAAAACATAAAAAAATTATTGCAAGCCATAACCAACTAAGCATATCAATATGACTATATCTAAAAGATAAGTCAAAATACCCGCCTACTATGAAACTCGTGACAACTATCTTCACGCCCATGGACCTGTCTCGTGATCGAAACCTGCATATAACAAACATTTTGATTAAGTGCTAGCATACAAAAAATGATCGAATCAAATCCTACATCAACTTCGTATCCGATCAACTAGATTGATTTAGTTATCCTATTAACCTAATCAATCCTCCATATCAATCCCTATCGACCATTCACAGAATACGCAACCCCTTCAAGCATACCTCAATGAAACATCCTTCACAGTCATTCACATCCCTAAATGGAACCTCACAACCGACTCCACACCTCACACAATGCACTCACAACCCCTACTCAACTTCACAGCTGACAGATTTTAACAACAACAAGGTATGAAGGAGATGGGTCAAGCTTACCAGTTCGATAAACTCCGCCAAATAGCTTGGTTTGTCGGAACACCCAACGCCAGCCATTGCCCTAAACTTTCACGGAATTCCCCTGTTCAGCGGCCTAAGGTCAACTGCCCAATCACAGATCCAATTCAACCAAAGGAAACCATAGTAGGGATTTCGATCGGACCTTACCTAGCTCCGGTAGAGATCGCAGCCTTCGATCAAACACGTTGTAGGCGCCGCTAGCCGCTACCATCCACCATCTGCTCTGGCAGAAAATGTGGGTCGGAGGAGCTATGCAGCAGACAACAAAAAAAATCAAGCCGTGACGGATGGCAAAGGCGTACATCGCGTGGAGGGTCGATGAACAGAGCACTCCGTCGCCAACGCTCGCTGAAAAGTATAGTTCGCGGTGTGGCTGGCTTGGCCGCCGG
The DNA here is from genome assembly GCA_025175895.1 of Wurfbainia villosa. NCBI lineage: Eukaryota > Viridiplantae > Streptophyta > Magnoliopsida > Zingiberales > Zingiberaceae > Wurfbainia > Wurfbainia villosa. The sequence goes on from CM045995.1 coordinate 36,399,503, forward strand.
CACTGGGACGACATCGATCGGGCAAGGCGACGGCGAATGGCATGGGGAAGGTAGTGCGAGCTCGAGCAATTAAGTTTAGGAAGAAGGACGCCGAGCACCATTGATCGGCGGAGGAAGAAGTCGGCGATGGGAGGTCGTGCACGGGAGAGGAAGAGAAGAGGTGGCGGTGGTGGATTGAGCTCGCGAGAAGGGAGAAGGGCTGCGTGTCGAGGAGTTTGCAGCGGAAGAGATCGAGAGGAGGAAAAGGAGTTACGGCGTGAGATAAATGGAAATCAAGAGAAAATATAAACCTAGGTTAAATAATTATAACTTAGGTTAATTAAATCAATTTTCCTAATAATTGATAATCCAAATAGGCTTTATTAAAGACTATTAAATCTTTCCTCACTAAATGACACAGAAATTCCATTTAAGTCCAGAAAATTTTTTAAAAATTCTTGAAAAATTATATAAGGTCATTTCTTAATTATCAAGGGTATTTATTATTATTTTATTTTTTGGTATCTTACATTCTCCCCCACTTATAAAAATTTGGTCCCCAAATTTCCTACTCATATACATAACGAGTAAGAAATACCATAAGTACTGAAAATATATCTCACGTACCTTAAGTAAATATGTGGGGGTATTGAGCTATGATCTTTTCCTCAAGCTCCCAAGTAGCCTCCCCATCGGTGTGGTGACTCCACCTGACTTTAACAAGTCGTACAATCTTGTTCCGCAACTGTCGTTCTTTGTGATCCAAAATCCATACCGGAACCTCTTTGTAAGTAACATCAGGTTGAATGGAACCTGACATATCTGAAAGGATATGTGTAGGGTCTGGCACATACTTCCTCAACCAGGACATGAAAACCATCATGAATACTAGCCAAGGACAGTGGTAGCACTAGGCGGTAAGCGACTGCTCCTATCCTCTCTAAAATCTCAAACAGACCAATGTACCTAGGAGCTAGCTTACCACGGAGGCCAAATCTCTTCACCCCTTTCGTGGGTGAGACTCACAGGAATACATGGTCAATAATAAAGAACTCCAGAGGTCTCCGTCTCCGATCTGCATAACTTTTCTGACGATCCTGTGCCTCTTCCATCCTACGTCTGATAGTACGGACCAACTCTGCCTCATGCTGAGCTCTCTAGGGTCCTAGCAACTGGGCCTCCCCAACCTCCTCCCAGAGGGTGGGTGTACGACACTGTCTACCATACAATGCATTAAACGGGGCCATTTGGATAGCCGAATGATAGCTGTTGTTGTAGGTGAATTCCACTAATGGCAAGTGGTCCTCCCAGTTGCCCTTGAAATCCATAACACAGGACCTCAGCAAGTCCTCTAGTGTCTAAATGGTTAGCTCAGACTATCCATCTATCTGCGAATGGAACGCAGTACTAAAATGAAGTTGTGTGCCTAAGGCCTGCTGCAGACTCTGCCAGAACCGGGACGTGAATCGGGGATCTCTATCTCCAGTTACATGTGCTTATATACCACCTTCTTAGCATGGCATGGCAGATGTTTATACATTCGACATGTCATGTGATGATTGTTGTATGGACTTTATTGTATCATATTCCTATTTATAAAGGCATGGTTATTATATTTACTTGTATTAGTGCCAAATAACTAAATATAATAATGTCCTTGAGTAGTAGGTTCTTATCTATATCAATCGATTGGTTGAATCGATAATGAGATGATATAGAGAACACTACTCTTAATCATTCCTAGCCAAGTATTAACATTTAGGGACAATGTTAATGCATAGAGACTAGCATGTAGGTCAACACGATGACTTGATCTCACAAGTCATGGATATGAGATATCAAGTTGACACATGGGTATGCATTGGAGAATGTATACTGAATGACCCGCCATAAGAAAGTATCATGGATCGTTATATGAGTGTCATATACTTTCTCATGTGGCTATTAGTATGACTATTAGTCCTTAGACCTGAAATCACCATGGTTCCCTACATAAGGAGTTGCATACTTTGGCTTCGTCAAACGTCACCCGTAAATGGGTGGACTATAAAGGCGATTACTGGGTATGTAACAAATTATGCGGAGGGATGTGAGTGATGTAGATGGGATCTATCCCTCCTATATGACGGGAGTGACATCGATATTCTTGATAGAGTGATACCACGAAGTGCATGGCCATGCCCAAATGAGTCAATATGAGATATTGAGCTCATTTGATTAGAGTGAGTCTACTTGGAGTTTAAGATATAGATTGTACCGAGGATGACACAGTCTATGCCTCAATTGGTCAATCTAGATGTCAAGGATAGAGGGACATTGTCACATATTATGAGAGTCACAATTAGTAGTCACAAAGGTGATGTTGGAGCTCAATATTCTTGTAACTTGGGTAGCAAAGATGTGTTGCTAGATACCGCTCATTGCTTATGTTCCTAAATCGGTTTAGGGGCATTGCCAACGTTACAAGAACCTATAGGGTCACACACAAAGGGCAATTAGATGGAGATTAGGTTCATATGATGAACCATGAGGATTAGGTTCATGGGATGAACCAAATTGGATTAAGAGTAATCCTAATTAGACTAATTGAGTTGGACTCAATTTGATTCAAGTGTTGAATGAGTCTAATTTAGATTTGATTCATCAAATCAATTTAAATTAATGAATAGAGATTCATTAAATTAAAATTGACTTGAATCAAATGGTTGGATTTGATCAACCATGAGAGATAAGAGGTCAAGTTTGACTTGACTTGAGAAAGAAGATGAAAGGTCAAGTTTGACTTGACCAAATACCATGTCATGATGATGACTTGGCATGGCCGGCCAATGATGATGCTGTTGGAATGTATACTGAAAGCCTAGCTCTTTTTGTTTGAATATTTTATTTTGAAATAAGAATCACATGATCATTGTTTGCAGTTTATATATTTATTATATATGTGTGCATATTGTCTAATATTTTACATTGTAGATAACATGGTGCTTGGTGTGGCACAGAAGATCATGTTATCAGTCCCTTGTAAAATATAAGTAGAGGCTCACGACCAAGATGGTTTTGGACAAACCATTGGCATGGTTGTAGTGTAGCTTGGTATTGTTTTGTCTTGAACATAGAGTTACACTAGTACACTTAGGTGTATTGAGTAGGACCGACATAGAGGTGATTCAATTAATTGCTGACTATATAATTGAATCAGACCTCGAATATTATGTTGTACATGCTCTTAATCCCGATATAATAACGGGCACATGTACTTAGTATTTATTTCTTTGATTTACCAGAGGGTGAGATTTAGATGGATTAAATCAATATGCCCGGTAAGTTGGGAAATAATATTATTTACATGGTGTGCCGTTGATTATAGGAGGAAACAATGTCCTATATATTAGGTTGATGATGTCCCCTTGAGGAGCTCATAAGGTTCATCATGTAAACCCAGCTGGTTGACTTAGTCAACATGATGATAAGGTTGAGTAGTACTACTCGAGGAATTAGATGTTAATTAATTGATGGTCAGTAAATCAATTAATTGACGGACATTCGATATCTTAAAAATGGGAAGATGAATGTACAAATAATATATGGATCCCATATTAATTTATGGGGGTTGGTGAGGTAGTTCAATGATGATCCTCTAGTGGAATGGAACATCATTGATGGATCAAGTGAGTGTGGTTCTGATCCATCGGGTGGCCAAGATCCAACTCCTTCTTATGGTCCCTATCGTAGCCTAATATCATCCTTGTGAAGTCTAGATCCAAGAATGTAAAACAAAACCCTAGAACCAACGGTTGGGATTAAATCCCTAGATCCGATGGTTAGGATGAAACCCTAGAACCAACGGTTAGGATTAAATCCCTAGATCCGATGGTTAGGATGAAACCCTAGAATCGATGGTTGGGATGAAACCCTAGATCCGACGGTTGGGATGAAATCCTAGATCCGACGGTTGGGATGAAACCCTAGATCCGACGGTTGGGATAAAACCCTAAATCCGACGGTGGAGATTAAAGGAGGCTTAAGCCCAATTCTATAAATAGAGGGCTTAGGCTTGGGCGGCAAGATAATTCAATTGGAGTTAGGGTTTGGCTCTTCTAAAGGTGGGCGGCTAGGGTTTGGGAGCTAGGGCTTGGGCGGCAATCTTCTTCCATCAAATTGTTGCCGGCGCCCATCTTCCTCCATCAAGACTTGGCTGGCGCCCATCCTCTAGGCCACTCTCTTATTTCTTGGCCGGTGGTTCTCCTTCCATTGGTGGCCAGCGTTCACTCCTCCAATCTCTCCAAGGTGGCCGACGGTTCTCCTTCCATTGGTGGCCGGTGCTTCATCCACTCGTTCCTTGGCCGGCGGTTGCATCAAACTCCTTTGCTTGGTGGCCGGTTCTAGAAAGGAAAGGTTTTGTTGGTTCTTCTCTTTGTTCGCAGCGGACAAGGAAGAGAAGAACACGATCTAGAAGGCTTCTACTCGTGGAGGATCTTCGCCCACACGTCGTCCACGAGGAGGATAGGACATACGGTAGAAGATCGTAAGGTATAAAGTGGTATAACTTTATTTTCAGATCTGAGCATGTTGTTTTAATTGTTGATTATACAATTATGCATATGTATATATTTTGTATAATCTTGGACCCCGAAGACAAACACAAAAACCGGCGATCCGTCCGTCGTCTCTTCCGCGGCTAACCAACTAGAAGAGTTGAGTTGCTTGAACAACTAGTTTGTTCAAGCGACCACTCAAGTTGTTAGCATGACGACGAATTGGTTGTGCTAAGGAAACTCATCCCATCCAGATTAATTCTTTCATTAGTGAAAATTTTAATCCGGGGACATGGGAGCCAATGAGCCTCCGAATCAACCCCCTACAAATGGTATCAGAGCCATAGGTTTCCAGTTTTGTGTGTTTTGGATTCGGTTACTTTCATGCACATATCATATATTGAGTATGCCGGATAATAGTAGGATGTGCGTAGGCTAACTTTTTGGTTGCAGGCATAAGATCCGACTATTATGGCTATTTGGTTGTATGTGATTGTTTTGTGTGTGATTGTATGTATATTATTTGAATCCTCGGGGTTGACGAGGCTAGATTAGTATTTAATTTTTGTAATTAAATATGACATTGTTTAGCCGCTCATTTTAGTTTACTTTTGATCTAGATTATTTATACACTCCTTCGTGGAGTATAGGATTGATGGATGTAAATTAAAATAGTTTATCTCAGCTCGGATCTCTTTGGTGACTTGCACACGGGAAAAGATGGAGCGGATGAGGTGGCGACACGACGGGATGCGTATTGGAGGACAATGCCATAATAGTTGGAAAAATTCTATTTTTTCCATATTTATTGCTGATTTGTTTTATATGCATGTTGTGTATGCTTTAAAATTCCTCAATTGCAATTTACTAAGTGGGAGAGGGATATTTTAATTAATTCCCGCGGCCTCCATTACAATTTGACGTGTGATGCAACAAACTTGCGCGTTGGCTCTGAGTGCCTTCCTCCCCATCAGATGGGTTTGTTTGCGGATCACTAGGTCAAATAATGGTTATAGGAAATTATTTAGGAGCGTGTGTACTTCCCCATCGGTAAGGCACATAATCCGAAATAATTCCCTTAGTATCGTGTAATGGTACACACTTAGATGCAAATAAAAAGTATCCTCCCCATCGGAGTCACTGCTTTTATTTGTAGGGCCAAAGAGGAACCAACTATTAATTTTATTTTTCAAAAAGTAAGGTTGACAAGATAATAAAATTAATGGGTAAAACCTCCTCTTACAAATGTAGAATTCGTATACGTCCACACTATCGTGGCATGTGATATTCTCGGTGTTTTGAGGTGTTGGTTGATTTCGAAATTTTATTATTTTTTTTGAGGAATCAATAATATTTGAAATCTAATATTTTGATCATTGTGATTTTTAGGATTTTCAAATGACTTTCAACCCACTTGCTGTGATTTTAAAAGAAAATAAGCTTACTGGACCAAACTACATTGATTGGAAAAGAAATCTGGATATTGTCTTAACTGCAGAGGAGTACAAATTTGTACTCTTCGAGGTCTGTCCTCCTAAGCCCTCCAATGACTCTGATGAAAAGGAGAAAGAACGTTATAAGAAATGGGTCAAGGCAGATGAGATGGCGCGGTGTTACATTTTGGCATCTATGTCAAATGTACTGCAACATCAGCATCAGGCCATAGCCACAGCTTATGACATGATGTTCAATCTCAAGGAACTTTTCGGACATCAGAGTAGGGCGGCTAGACAGGAGGCGATGAGAAACTTGATGACGACCTCCATGATCGAGGGAACACCCGTTAGGGATCATGTTCTCAAGATGATGGCTCATCTTAATGAGATGAAAGTCCTCGGAGCTGAGATCGATGGGGAAACCCAGGTCGATATCATTCTCCAGTCTCTGCCTAGGAGTTTTGAGCAATTCTGCCTCAACTACAACATGAACAAGAGGTTGTATTCGTTGGCGGAGCTTGAACTCCGAGGCGGTGAGGGCTTTTCATCAAAGTGCTCAAGCCATGGTCGCTGTAAGGTTTCTTCCTCTAAACCGAAGGTAAGAAGAAGAAGAAGCAAGGTGGAGCGAAGAAAGTGGCGTGGGACCTCGGCAGGAGTGAAGAAGCCGAAAGGCAAGTGCTTCACTTGCAAGCGATCGACATTGGAAGGCGGACCGCCCCGAAAGAACAAAGGTATATCTTCTTGTTTAGTTGTTGAAACATGTTTAGCGGTGTTATCTACCATTGCACGTGTGTAGATCAGAGCCAGCGATCATGTCTGCAATACTTTGCGGGGTTCCAAGAAACCCAACGACTAGTCGAGGGAGAGATTACCGCCTTCATGGGCAATGCTTCAAAGGTGGCGGCTATTCTTTTGATAGGAATAAAGTTTTGGTTTTGAGAAATTGTCTTTATGTACCTACTTTTAGAAAGAATTTAATTTCAGTTTCTAAATTGTTTATGGATGGATATTCTTTCTTTTAATGACAAAGTGGTTATAAAAGGAATAGGAGATTATCTGATGCACATTGGTTGGCAATTTATATACTCTTGAACCGAAAACTCACGATGCATATAGAAATCAATAACTCATCTTCTAAGTCTAATAAGAGAAAAGAACCTTCGCAAATGAACCGCATATCTTTGGCATCTAAGGCTTGGTCATATTAACCTAAGGTAATTCAAAGGTTGATAGTGATGGACCTTTGGGTTCATTAGTGGTGGAGGATCTCCCAACTGCGAATCTTGCTTGGAAGGTAAAATGACCAAGAGGCCTTTCAAGGCCAAGGGGTATAGAGCCAAAGATGTGTTAGAATTGGTTCATTCGATTTGTGCGGTCCTATGTCTATCCAGCAAGAGGTGGTTTTGAATATTTCGTCTCTTTTATAGACGATTATTCAAGATATGGATACATTTACTTGATGCATAAGTCCAATGCTTTGACAGTTCAAAGAATTCAAGGTGATGTGGAGAACCATCAAGGTAAAAGTATCAAGACATTACGATCGATCGTGGTGGCGAGTACCTCTTGGGAGAGTTTAGGAGTTACTTATCGAGGTCGATTCAATCCCAATTGTCCACGCACACCCCAGAAATGGTGTGGCGGAGCGAAGGAATAGGACTCTTATAGAGATGGTCGGATCGATGATGAGTTATCGAGTTACGATTCGCTCGGGGTTTGCTCTAGAAACAACAAAGACACATTCCGAACTTGGTTCCATCTAAGTCGACTCTACTCCCACAGAGTTGTGGGATCTGGCGAAAGCCTAGTCTAAGACATATTCGGATTTGGGGTAGTCCAAAGACATGTCTTTGAAGGAGATCTTTGGTAAGTTAGAATCTCGCCGCTTGTTTGTTGGCTACCCTAGGGGAATGAAGGGTGGTTTATTCCATAGTCCTAGAGATCAGAAGGTGATCGTGAGTACGAATGCCAGATTTCTAGAGGAGGACTATGTGATGAACCACAAGCCCACGAGGATTGTTCTTGAGGAGTTGGACAGGGAAGTCCGACTTGATTACTCACGGTACAAGAGGAGACACCACAAGTTCATGCCGTGTCACAGAGCATGCAGAGGCACCTCGTCAGTAGTGGGAGGGTTGTTAGACAACCCGAGAGATTCATGTTTTTGGGAGAGTCTTGGACTTAGTCCTCAGTGAACATGAACGGATCCTGGACATATGACGAGGCACTCCAAGATAGAGATGCGGTATCTTGGCAAAGTGCGATGAATTCAGAGATAGAATCTATGGATTCTAATCAGGTCTGGGAGCTAGTAGAACCACCCGATGGTGTAAAAGCTATTGGATGCAAGTGGATCTACAAGAGAAAGAGAGGAGTAGACGGGAAGGTTGAGACCTTCAAAGCTAGGCTTGTTGCGAAAGGGTATACTCAGAAAGAGGGTATCGATTATGAGGAGACCTTTTCGCCGGTAGCTATGCTTAAGTCTATCCGGATTCTCTTATCTATAGTTGCTCATATGGATTATGAGATTTGGCAGATGGATGTCAAGATAGCTTTCCTTAACGGAAGTCTTGAGGAGAACATCTATATGCGGCAACCAGAGGGATTCATTGCTAAAGGCAAAGAGCATCTTGTATGTAAGCTTAATCGGTCCATTTATGGATTGAAGCAAGCTTCTAGATCTTGGAACATCCGCTTTGATGAGGTAATCTAGTCATATGGATTTATTCAAAGTCTGGATGAGCCTTGTGTATACAAGAGATGTGACGGAAACGTAGTTGTGTTTCTTGTACTATACGTAGATGACATTTTGTTAGTTGGCAACAATATCAAAGTGTTATCAGACGTAAGGGTATGGTTGTCCAAACAATTTGATATGAAGGACTTGGGAGAAGTGGGACACATCCTTGGGATCAAAGTTATAAGGGATCGCAAGAAAAGGATGTTGTGTTTGTCTCAAGCTTCATACATTGACACTATCCTTGCTCGTTTTAGCATGTAGAACTCTAAGAAAGGTTTTCTACCTTTTAGGCATGGAGTTCCTTTATCTAAAGAGATGTGTCCCAAAACATCAAAGGAGATAGAGGACATGAAGGCGGTTCCTTATGCTTCAGCAGTAGGAAGCCTCATGTATGCTATGCTATGTACGAGACCAGATATCTGCTTTGCCGTGGGCATGGTTAGCAGATATCAGAGTAATCCTGGACAGGGACATTGGACTGCGGTAAACACTACAACAAAAAATCGAATAGACAACGGTGAAAAACCATTGTCTATTAGCCAAAACATCTGTGGTTAATCGACTCGTTGTGGAAAGTGGTTCGTGTTGGGTTATGGCACCGCGGCGTGTGTGTGTTCGATCATGTTTCGTAAACATGAGCACAGCGGAAGAAATTAAAAATAATAAATCTATATTTATTACAACACACACAACACACGCATGCTATTACAACAAGTGTAGACATAACCGTAAATTAAAATTTGCAATAAAAGAAATTTATCTACGTTATACCTTTCGTATGACGTGTAGCGGGAACGGCATCAACCGGAACGATCATCGTAAGAATCGTCTCTATCCGTATCCACGCCGAGCTCCTCGGGATGACTTCACTAAGTCACGAGCTTCGTCTTCGTACGGGTTACTAGCCTCGTGTTGAAGACAACGTGATCGAGAGATGATCACGATCCGAATCCAAATTCGGATCCAAAACCGAGTCCTCAAAACTCGCTTCTCCGGAGAGGTATTCGTCAACCAATTGACGAATCCTTCGTCCTCCACCTCAGAGGATTACCGGAGATCAAATCCCCGATAAGTTAGCCGCTGTCGGAGCACTAACCGTCGTCCAAACGACGCTCCGACGAGAGGAGGAGAAGCTGTCCAGAAAACTGGACAGCTTGGTGGAGGATATAGGCGCCGGCCAACCAAGGAAAGAAAAGCCTCACCTTGATGCCAAACCTATAGGGGATCACCGGAGGGTCGCCGGAGTGTTCACCGGCTGAAGCTTGGTCGCCGGCAAGGACTTGGACGGCGGCACAAAAGCTGGGTGGCGGCAATGAAGGTGTTGGCGCCGAATACTCCTTCAAGGGGTGGGCGGCAACTAGGTTGGGCGGCCAAAACTAGATTAGGGTTTTGGATTAGGGTTTAAGCCCTATTTTATAGAGAACTAATTCTCTTAATGGTTAATGGATCATATCCATAAAGCCCGTTAACCCGCTCCATTAAGATAAGTTAAAATAAACCAAACCATGATGGTTTATTTTAAGTTAAAACGAACCGAACCAACCTTTGGTTCATTCGTTTAATATAAACCAAACCCTTTGGTTTATTCTCATCCATTGGATTAGAACCAAACCATTTTGGTCCATCCATTATGTCTTCATAAGACACGGCCCATCCACGCTTCCATTGTGACTGAAACAATTTCATGCTCGCTTTATGTTTGGTCCAACTAAACATAGTTTCTCTCGGTCTGAGAATCCCATTCTCAAGCTCGTTTTAAATCCTTTGGATTACACTCGTTGTGCGTGTGACCAAATAGGTTCTCGGTTTATGTTGGCCGTCTATAATTAACCATTAATTATAGAACGATCATGAGTGGCACCTAGTAGTACATCATGATCCCCAATTAACCGAAAAGATCAACGGTTGATCCAGAACTATTTCTGAAACCCTTCAGTAGCTCGAATGAATCGTGCCCCATTCAATTCACTCATCTTATACCCACTTGGTTCAGGACATGGTCTATTGTGTCAGTCCCCACTAGGCTGACTACGTCACACCTAGCCCAAGTATCATTTCCTCGTCCTACGGATTCTAGTTACTCCACATGTATCGAAGAGTACTTTACTCTAAATATGTAATGCTTTGGCCAAAGACTTTAGTAACAATCCGACGAGAGGCCATGGGTATACATCTCATCGCAAGGAGTGGTGAATCCTTTATAGGCTATTCAAACACCTTCGATCACTTCGACTTATACCCAATCATCCCGGGTCCACATCTCCTTAGAGATGTTTGCTTAAGATGTCAAAGCATAAGTCTCCATGATCAAGATGACTTGAATACCGCAAGTCAAAGGAACATCGCACTTAAGCTACAGAAAGAACTTCATTGACATATCTATATATGCAGAGAACCATATGAAGTCTTACGGCTGGTCACTCCAATGAACTAGTTACCATAACTAGCATCCACGATTAACTCCGGACATCACAATGTCTCCAGCCAGTGAGAATCAGCTGCTTGGATACACCAAGGAGTATACCTCGTGCTAGTCTCGATAGAATTGATAGTGTCCAAATCCATCAATTCATCGACTAGGGATAATTCCGATACATCACAATTACACATGTAGAGATACTCACTAGTTGTGATCCAATCACAAATTCTCTCATGCTGTGAATCGTATCGTGGACATTCAGTAAATGAGTTTAAGATCCAATCAAATACATTAAACATGTATACTCAAATAGTGAATCTTCATTTATCATATAAATGGTTCATACATAAGGCGATTGCCTTAGGACATCTCTCATATATTACTAACAGACTCCCACTTGGCCTAATGCCAATCGCTACGGTATCCAATACCATAAGATCTAACATGACCCTCAAACTTACTTTGAGGTAATGCTTTAGTCAAAGGATCCGCTAAGTTCCTTTCAGTGGGAATTTTCTCGATTTGTATTTCGTTCCTACTTATGATCTCTCTGATAAGATGATAGCGGCGAAGCACATGTTTGGATCGTTAATGAGACCTTGGCTCTTTCGCCTGTGCAATTGCTCCATTGTTGTCGCAGTAGACCGGTATTGCTTCAACAATGGCCGGAATCACACCAAGTTCATGAACGAACTTCTTGATCCAAACCGCTTCCTTTGCTGCTTCCGGCGCAATATATTCGCCTCGATGGTAGAATCACTCGATCTCTTGTTTGGAACTTTTCTAACTCATCGCGCTCATTCAAGGTGAACACGATCCGTCGAGACACTCGAATCATCCTTGTCTGTCTGGAAGCTGGCATCCGTATACCCGCGTATCACCATGTCCCCTTCTCCATATATTAGGAACACATCCTTAGTTCTTCTCAAGTACTTAAGGATCGTCTTAACAGCCGCCCAATGATCCATTCCTGGATCGGATTGGTATCTGCTCGTGACACTCAGAGCGTACGATACATCGGGCCTCGTACATAACATAGCATACATGATAGATCCTATTGCGGATGCATAGGGAATCTTACTCATGCAAATCCTCTCGTCTTCTGTGCGCGGACACATAGACTTCGAAAGGTGTATCCCATGCCTGATGGGCAGATAACCTTTCTTGGATTCCGACATGCTAAACCTCTTTAGCACTCGGTCTATATATGTAGACTGCGAAAGACCAAGCAACCGTTTCGATCTATCTCTATAGATCTTAATCCCAAGGATGTAGGTTGCTTCTCCCAGGTCTTTCATGGAGAATGTCTTGGATAACCAAACCTTAACTGACTGTAAGATTGACACATCATTTCCTATAAGTAATATGTCATCGACATACAATACTAGGAACACGACTGCACTCCCACTAACCTTCTTGTACACACAAGGTTCGTCTGGATTTTGTGAGAAATCAAACTTTTTGAGTGTCTCATCAAAACGGATATTCCAGCTCCTGGATGCTTGCTTCAATCCATAAATGGATCGCCGCAATTTGCATACCTTGGTTTTGTCAACCGATGTGAAACCCTCAGGCTGTATCATATACACGTCCTCGAGCAGGTTTCCATTAAGGAAAGCTGTTTTCACATCCATCTGCCATATCTCATAATCATAATGAGCCGCTATGGCCAGGAGCATCCGAATGGATTTAAGCATAGCTACAGGCGAATAGGTTTCGTCATAATCAACACCTTGCTTTTGACGATATCCTTTCGCCACCAATCGAGCCTTATAGGTAATCACATTACCATCCATGTCGGTTTTCTTCTTGAAAACCCACTTGCACCCTATAGGCTTTATGCCTTCAGGTGGGTCAACCAAGTTCCAAACTTGGTTTTCGTACATGGAATCCATTTCCGACTTCATGGCACCAAGCCACTTATCCCTTTCTGAACTTGTCAGCACTTCTTCATAACTGGTAGGCTCCTCATCATCAATGAGTAACACGTCATTCAATTCACTTACGAGAAATCCATATCTCTCAGGAATATTGCGTGTTCTACCAGATCTACGAAGATGTGGTGTTACAATAGGTCCAACCGATTGCTCATCACTATGAGTTGTCGGCTGTTGTGCTTCACCAGGTATCTCATCAATGTCTATTTGAGTCTCTCGAGCCTCCTCAAGCTCGACGACACTCCCACTGTTTTCTTGCAAGAGAAACTCTTTCTCTAGAAACACGGATGCCTTGAAACAAACACCTTTTGTTCCACAGATGATAGAATTGGTAACCCCTTGTTTCCTTAGGGTATCCAATAAATAGACATTTATCGGACTTAGCATCCAGCTTTCCGATACCGCTTCATAAGCGACAACCCCATATCTTCAAGTAAGATACATGAGGTTTCTTACTAGCCCATATCTCATATGGTGTAGTAGAGACTACCTTGGTAGGCATTCTGTTTAACAAGTAAACAGCTGTCTGAAGTGCATAACCCCAAAAGGACTTGGGAAGAGTCGCATGATTCATCATTGACCTGACCATGTCCAACAAGGTCCTGATTCGCCTCTCGGATACACCATTATCTGTGGTGTATAGGGAGTCCATTGAGACAATATGCCATTGTCTCTTAGATAATCAAGAAACTCTTGACTTAAGTATTCACCACCTCGATCCGATCGAAGTATTTTAATACTCTTGTCATGTTGTTTCTCTACTTCATTTCTGTATTCTTTGAACCTTTCAAAGGCTTCAGACTTGTGTTTCATCAAGAACACATACCCAAACCGTGAGTGATCATCGGTGAAGGTAATGAAGTAGCTATAGCCTCCTAAAGCTTGAGTTGACATAGGTCCACATACATCAGTATGTACTAGACCTAGTAACTCTCCCACTCGTTCACCTTTTCCGGTAAAAGGTAACTTAGTCATCTTGCCTTTTAAGCATGATTCGCATGTATCGTATGAATCCAATTCAAACGATTCCAGAATTCCACATCGGTGTAATTCGGACATGCGTTTCTTGCTTATATGGCCAAGACGACAATGCCACATATAGGAGTTTATGTGATTATCCTTTCGAGCACGCGTGTTGCTCGCTTCGATATTGAAAATGTCACTGGATACGTCCAACGTATAAATGTCATTACTCAAAGTTCCAGTTCCATAAAGTACGCCATTCAAAGTTATATAACAACAATTGTTACTAAACGTTAAATGGAAACCATTTCTATTTAAGCAGGAAATAGAAACAATGTTCTTTATTAGAGAAGGAACATAATAGCAATTGTCGATTCAAGACTAGTCCACTAGGAGCTTGACAAATAAGTTCCGATGGCGACATGCAGCAACCTTTGCTCCATTGCCAACTCAAATTTGACTCCCCTCTGACAAGTCTTCTTCTATTCCTTAGCCCCTGTATGTCATTACATATATGTGAGCTACACCCAGTATCCAATACCCAAGTGTCTAAGGAAATAGAATGACAATCAATAACGAAGATACCTGAAGAGGATGGGGCATCGGATGCCTTCTTCTTCTTCATGGACTCAAGATAAGTCTTGCAGTTTCTTCGCCAGTGGCCTTCCTTGCCACAGTGATGGCAAGTGCCCTTTTGCGCTGGTTCCGCCTTCTTTGCCTTTTTCTTTCCTTTCTTCTGTTCTTTTGCCTTCCTCTTAGAACCTTTCTTTGAGGAATCAACTAACAGAACCGCCTTCTCCTCATGCTTTCTGAAGGCTCCACAGTCTTCAGCATATTAAGGACCTCGGGAATGGTGGATTCCAATTTGTTCATCCGATAGTTCATCACAAATTGCGAGAAGCTCTTGGGAAAACAATGCAGAATTAAGTCAATACTTAACTCATGATCCATCACAAAACCGAGGGTAGCTAGCCGCTCGATGTACCCGTTCATCTTTAGCACAAACACTCTGAGACGAACCTTCTTGCATCTTCGTAGTGAAGAGGAGCCTAGAGACCTCGAACCTTTCGGATCTCGCTTGCTCATCGAACAGCTCATGAAGATGGAAGACCATAGTATTAGCATCCATATGCTCATGCTGCTTTTGCAGCTCAGGTACCATCGCCGCTAGCATGATGCAACTCGCCATTTCGACCGCACATGTTTCGATAGACCAACATTTGTCTGAGTTGCATCGATCGCCCTTAGGATCGGCCAGAAGAGGCTCTTCAAGGACATATGCAAGCTTTTCCGCCTTGAGAACAATTCTCAGGTTTCTAAGCCAGTCCAGGAAGTTAGGCCCAGTCAGTTTGTTCGAATCCAAAATAGTGCACAAATTCAAAGACGTCATGATCAATTTATTGACCTAGAAATACAAAACGAGCATATATGAGAAAATGATTTTAAAATGCATCAATATACATTTATAAATCCCATTCATTTTTCGAATTTCAAAAACCCCAAAATCACTTCGGGAGATCGTAGGTCCATCTCCGAATGGGCTGATATCCATCATAGATAAGAACAACCTTGGAGTGAGTCCAACAAGCCATTCTTAGCTATGATGGTGGGTATCAAGTATACCGATTACATATCATGTATATGTAACTATCACAATGTGCTATCAACTAATTGAATGTTTACACATACATTGGGTTGTTAACACATTAACAAGTATGCATCATATGCATAGCACCCAACTTCACCTCTCTTCACATCGACCTTGGAGTGAGTCCAACAAATCGATGCTCCAAGTTAAAGCCGACCCATTAATCGCGAAATGGTTTTAATATGGTTAGAGCGCATTCAACCAATTAGCCAGGCTTGGAGTGAGTACAACAACCCAAACTAACGATTGACCTCTGACTCTTACCATATTAGAGTTAAACTATTCCAATGATTTGAACATGTTCAGGTTTGAGCCGGGCTTGGAGTGAGTCCAACAACCCAAACAGGAAACAGAACTCTGGTTCTAACCATATTAATGGAAGGTGTAGGCTTTAATATTGAGTTAGGGTTTTTATGTCTCATCCTCTTTGCATGCAAATAACTATTATCTACATGGCATGGCATAAATGGCATACATCTACATGTCACGACACGCATGGCATAATGTTATGCATCTAATGCAATTACATGGCATACAATTATGTCATGTATATAATTTCCTTATATGTCATAACTATTTATGGAAATAAAATATGTTTAAGATTTGATTCTCCAAATCAAATCATAATTAAATTAGAAAACAAATTTCCAAATCTAATCACATATTTTATTCATGGAATTATTTGATTAAGGAAAATCTATTTAGGAAACCAATTTCCTAAATCATTAAAACTACTTATGGAAATAAAATATTTTAAGATTTGATTTCCCAAATCAAATCATGATTAAATTAGGAAACAAATTTCCAGAATCTAATCAAATATTTTATTTATGGAAAATATCAATTTCCATAAATACTTCCAACTTTCCAAAAGTGGAAGATTTCCATAAATACTTCTAGACTTTTCAAAATTGAAAAATTTCCATAAATACTTCTAAATTTCCAAAATTAGAAAATTTCCAGAAATACATTATGACTATCGCAAAACCATTTTACGATTATGTCGAAACACAATCTGGGCTCTGATACCACTGTTGGGTTATGGCACCGCGGCGTGTGTGTGTTCGATCATGTTTCGTAAACATGAGCACAGCGGAAGCAATTAAAAATAATAAATCTATATTTATTATAACACACACAACACACGCATGCTATTACAACAAGTGTAGACATAACCGTAAATTAAAATTTGCAATAAAAGAAATTTATCTACGTTATACCTTTTGTATGACGTGTAGCGGGAACGGCATCAACCGGAACGATCCTCGTAAGAATCGTCTCTATTCGTATCCACGCCGAGCTCCTCGGGATGACTTCACTAAGTCACGAGCTTCGTCTTCGTACGGGTTACTAGCCTCGTGTTGAAGACAACGTGATCGAGAGATGATCACGATCCGAATCCAAATTCGGATCCAAAACCGAGTCCTCAAAACTCGCTTCTCCGGAGAGGTATTCGTCAACCAATTGACGAATCCTTCGTCCTCCACCTCAGAGGATTACCGGAGATCAAATCCCCGGTAAGTTAGCCTCTGTCGGAGAACTAACCGTCGTCCAAACGACGCTCCGACGAGAGGAGGAGAAGCTGTCCAGAAAACTAGACAGCTTGGTGGAGGATATAGGCGCCGGCCAACCAAGGAAAGAAAAGCCTCACCTTGATGCCAAACCTATAGGGGATCACCGGAGGGTCGCCGGAGTGTTCACCGGCTGAAGCTTGGTCGCCGGCAAGGACTTGGACGGCGGCACAAAAGCTGGGCGGCAGCAATGAAGGTGTTGGCGCCGAATACTCCTTCAAGGGGTGGGCGGCAACTAGGTTGGGCGACCAAAACTAGATTAGGGTTTTGGATTAGGGTTTAAGCCCTATTTTATAGAGAACTAATTCTCTTAATGGTTAATGGATCATATCCATAAAGCCCGTTAACCCGCTCCATTAAGATAAGTTAAAATAAACCAAACCATGATGGTTTATTTTAAGTTAAAACGAACCGAACCAACCTTTGGTTCATTCGTTTAATATAAACCAAACCCTTTGGTTTATTCTCATCCATTGGATTAGAACCAAACCATTTTGGTCCATCCATTATGTCTTCATAAGACACGACCCATCCACGCTTCCATTGCGACTGAAACAATTTCATGCTCGCTTTATGTTTGGTCCAACCAAACATAGTTTCTCTCGGTCTGAGAATCCCATTCTCAAGCTCGTTTTAAATCCTTTGGATTACACTCGTTGTGCGTGTGACCAAATAGGTTCTCGGTTTATGTTGGCCGTCTATAATTAACCATTAATTATAGAACGATCATGAGTGGCACCTAGTAGTACATCATGATCCCCAATTAACCGAAAAGATCAACGGTTGATCCAGAACTATTTCTGAAACCCTTCAGTAGCTCGAATGAATCGTGCCCCATTCAATTCACTCATCTTATACCCACTTGGTTCAGGACATGGTCTATTGTGTCAGTCCCCACTAGGCTGACTACGTCACACCTAGCCCAAGTATCATTTCCTCGTCCTACGGATTCTAGTTACTCCACATGTATCGAAGAGTACTTTACTCTAAACATGTAATGCTTTGGCCAAAGACTTTAGTAACAATCCGACGAGAGGCCATGGGTATACATCTCCTCGCAAGGAGTGGTGAATCCTTTATAGGCTATTCAAACACCTTGATTACTTGACTTATACCCAATCATCCGGGTCCACATCTCCTTAGAGATGTTTGCTTAAGATGTCAAAGCATAAGTCTCCATGATCAAGATGACTTGAATACCGCAAGTCAAAGGAACATCGCACTTAAGCTACAGAAGAACTTCATTGACATATCTATATATGCAGAGAACCATATGAAGTCTTACTACTGGTCACTCCAATGAACTAGTTACCATAACTAGCATCCACGATTAACTCCGGACATCACAATGTCTCCAGCCAGTGAGAATCAGCTGCTTGGATACACCAAGGAGTATACCTCGTGCTAGTCTCGACAGAATTGATGGTGTCCAAATCCATCAATTCATCGACTAGGGATAATTCCGATACATCACAATTACACATGTAGAGATACTCACTAGTTGTGATCCAATCACAAATTCTCTCATGCTGTGAATCGTATCGTGGACATTCAGTAAATGAGTTTAAGATCCAATCAAATACATTAAACATGTATACTCAAATAGTGAATCTTCATTTATCATATAAATGGTTCATACATAAGGCGATTGCCTTAGGACATCTCTCATATATTACTAACAGTTCGGGCAAAGACAACGGTGAAAAACCGTTGTAGAATTAAGGAAAAGACAACGGTGAAAAACCGTTGTCTATTGGCAAAAAAATCCGTGGTAAATTGACCCGTTGTGAAAAGTGGTTCGCACAAAGACAACGGTGAAAAACCGTTGTCGTTTCAAAGATAAGATAATGGTTTTTAACCGTTGTCTTTGACCAAACCACTATTCACAACGGGGCGATTTACCACGGATTTTTTTGCCAATAGACAACGGTTTTTCACCGTTGTCTTTTCCTTAATTCTACAACGGTTTTTCACCGTTGTCTTTACCCGACCCTCGATCTACCACGGTTTTTTTTTGCTAATAGACAACGGTTTTTCAGCGTTGTCATTTCTCAACGGTTACTCTATAACATAATAAACCGTTGTAGATTTATAGTGTTGCATTTTTAATATAAATCATACAACATCAAAAAGAATTATAGAAAACACATATATATTAAAGTACAAGGTCACATTACATTTTAAATGATCACTTTTACCGATATATATTAAAAAGTACTGTGGCAAAACAACTACACATCATATGCACCAAAAGTATTTGCATAGCAAAACACTCAGACTAGTCCTTCGCGGGGAAGAATTGATTAAAGATAGTATCAGAGCAGGGAGAACTCCAGTCAAGACCAGAACCAAAAGATGTATGTACATGCACTTAAATCTCTCCTAATCATCAGATATGTGATCTTGTATGCAATCAGCCCACTCCGAATGTACCTCATCAATTTCCTATGCAGCTATCACAGAATTTTTGAACTGCATGTGAAAAAATGAAAATGTAATTAAACGCTATGGTATCAATAAGAAAATTTGAAAATATATCTAATATTACTATTGATCGTAGGGAAGACTTGTCAAAGGATGCGGCGCCTTCAATTATCTCTCTCATATATCGTAAAACAAAATACCCGCATTGAGCTCCATCCGGTTGAAGGGGAACCTGTGATGGAAAAAAATTATAGTAGTTATTCTGATAGTAAAATTTGATACATAAATTATACACGACATAAAAAAAGTTGGCATAAGGGAAAAAAAATTGTCATTTAATTTCAATTGTCATTAACAGCAAAGTGAGATTTATCTGATTTTAATAGAATAACTAATGACAAGATCTAGAGCAAAGAAGAAGATTTGCATATTTCTTTTAATGATTTAGTAAAAGTTATGACAGGCCTACACAACCTTTGCTTACATTGAAGTAATAATAAATTTGTAATAAGAATTTACTTTTACGATAGTCCTACACAACCTTTATCATTTGTTCTTTTTTCCTCTTGTAGGAGAATACAGGATGTAAACAGTTTACATGATCTTTCCCGAAATTCCTTGTGCCATAAAGTCACCTGATCACATGATGATTTTCAAGCTAGATTCTATTTTAAAAAATGCAATAATTAAGAGCGATAGTGAGAAAATTATTGCAATGCAAATTAGAAGGGTACTACCAGTATCGCAGGAAATTCAGAACACACTGTCATTTTGCTCCAGGAATCAGCATCGCAGCCAATTTAGAGCATAATGTCAATTTGCTCCAGAACACAATGTCGATTGGCAAAACACTCCAGAATAGATTAGAGTAAGTAGGTCAATTAGAGCACAATGTCAATTTAGCCACAGTAAAGAAGCAGATCTAGGCAAAACAAAATGTCGGGGAGGAGGTCAGATTAGGTTATGCTTAACAAAAAATAAGGAATTTGTAGATCTAACTCGAACTAATTTGATACCCACCTTAGCCAATTCCAGAATAGATCGGAGTTATCTGAAGATTATCAAAATGCCTACCATGAAAATATTCATCGGTCTATGTGGATTGCATAAGCAGCCAGATTCTACAATCTCTCTTGCTAGAATCATTTACTGCCAATTAAGTCAGGCCCTTGTCTCAGTTGATCAGCTTATCCATGAGAAAGAATCCGAGAAAAGTAAATTTCATCATCTTTTGAAACAGATTATGGAAGAAAAAGGAACATGGAAGAAAAAGAAACGAGAAGGAATAAGACTTTCTTTTCCGCCTATAATTGAGGGCCTTGAGAATGAAAGAAAATTAAGAAGAAGAGCTGAGTGCAAGAATGAAAGGCTCAGAGTTGAACTAGGAAAAGTTAATTCTTCACTGGTAGAAGCATGTGAAAAGCTAGAAAGTGAGAGGAAAACAAGGAAAATGATTGAACAATTCTGTGGTCAGATGATTAAAGAAATCGGTGATGACAAGGCTGAAGTAGAAGAACTGAAGTGGGAGTCTGTAAAGGCACATGAAGAGCTGGACGAGGAGAGACAAATGCTTCTTCTCTTCATATTGAGCCAAATATCAATATGAAGAGAAGAATGCAACAGAGTGCCAATTTCTAGTAACTAAAAGAACAAAAGAAACAAAAAATGAGCCATGGAATCTGATTTGTGACGTGGAAAATGATATCCCAACACAAATGGTGCACCGAAGCAGGAGCAGTAGCCTAGGTAAGCTAATTGTGGACAATAAAGATCTAGATGAAGAAAATGATGAGACTGACTCAGAAGACAGTGATTTGCACTTGATTGAACTGAATTTTGGACAACAACAACAATGACTATTGTTGGAATCATGTTTCTGCAGCCATTGATGATGATAAACTAGATTTGTGAAAGGGAAAACATTGTAGGAGCACGAAATGTGAAAAACTGCCTGGTGTAAAACATACCTTGATTATTTCCCACAAAGGGTGTTTCTTCCCATGCTTGCCAATCTCTGTGTTGAACAATTTCAAGGCCCTTCGTAAAATCATAAAAGATTATAGACTTTTAGTGCATATAGTACATATAAAAAAATTATAATAAATATTGACAATATTTTGCTACTAAAACTTACATCTTCACAACATTCTTCCAAGTCTCATCACGATTACGCTGACTGAGAGGATCCAACAACGAAACAACCTCTTTGTGAGGATCGATGACAGTCAAAATCCAATGGAAACTACATATATACACAATAGTAATGCATGTAATTAAGCAAGTGTTTATCAAAGTAAAAAAATTAGCATTCCACCTCTATTTTACACACCCTATGTTAACTGGAACCAAAACTAGCTGGTTTGGTGGTGTGCCATTCAACCTAGCTGCCAAACCAAGGGCCCTCTTATCAACTAATGTGAAGTGACACCCAACAACATATGGATCCACAAATCTAAACCTCTCCAGCTTATTTTCCTCCTTCATCTTTTTATATAAATGCCTACCATTTAAACATACAACAAAATGCATAAGACCAGGATAAATAAAACTCATAAATCAATAGTCAAAGTGTTAGTACATGAAAACAATATACGTACCATATGTACACAACTATGCAATTGTATGAAATTGGTGCCAAGTTGCAGAAAGGAATGATGTCTTGAAGGCAAACACTGGCTTCGAACTTACCACCAAATACATCATACTCCAACATAAATTTCATAGACTGGTGATCATGAAGAGCACGCTTGCAATAACAATACAACAACCATAGTGATCTAGGCATATTTGATGATCGCACTGTTAATGATTGTACATTTGGTGATTGCAATCGATGCTTCCTTTTGGCACAGTCAGGTTTTTTCCCCTTGCCCTTCTAGTTTATGAAAACATATACTTGTTAGGCACTTGTATAGCTAAATTTAAATAGATTGTAGCATTTACCGAAGAATCTTGTGTTTGCATCAAGTGTCTGGGCCAAGCTACATGTGATCCGATAGCATCACCAATGCTTTGACACACAGGGGTTGGAATTGGCAAAGGCGGCTTTCATCCAATGCTTCATCAACCATTCTACGAAACAATGGTTCAGATGCTTACTTGGATATCCATTAAGATGCTCATCATCTCCCCAATATTAACAATTGTACCAAAAGCTACATGGATGCGATTCCACACTCAATGCAACTAATTGACCCTTGTAAGACAAAACATAATGCTTGTATAAAAATAAATGTATTTAAATTGGACAATTTCAATGATATCATTAAAGATTAAAGATACCTGTAAAGGCTCTGCCTCGTGAATAAACTCCACATCGGCATCACTGTCTGCTTTCATCTCATTTGATAGACCATGATCATAGTTAAACTCATTTTCCTGCAAGGTTGGAGGAAACTTCACACTACAACTTCCCTTCTCATCATTCTCAATCTTGTATTTGCCATTTTTGAAAACCATTGCTTCTAACTTGTTTATCCGATCCTCCTGCTCTAAAATTTTTTTATGTTGCTCCAACAACATATTTTGTTGATCATTAAATCTGACTTCTTTGACACGTGAGACCCCCATTTTGACAAGCCAAAGTATGTACTTGGAGTGACGTAAGCTCAATCGCCCTATACGCCCTCCATGTTCCTTAGATTCAAGTGCAACTGTTAGAATGTCTTGTGTCGGTTCACCAAGCATTAACTTTCCCTCCCTCTTTTGTAAGATACCATCATCCTGCAATGCACAAAAACATATATTGACTAATATTTGGATGGGAACCATTAACATAACAAGCCAAAATCTAAAACATTTACTTACAATTTTTGAGGTTGTTGCCTTCAGTTGATCACCAACAAACTCCCCTTCTTTATTGAGTCGGCCTTTCTTCCAAAGGATAGCTCGGTTTATTTCATTATCAGTAGATAATTCATCCTTCTAATAACAATAACAAATGAATCAATATTATTTAAATACCTCTTCGTTAAGGTATCAAATTTATTGTAAGTGATAATTAAATATTACTTACTATTTCTTCAGCTAGGCGTGCATATCCTTTCATGAAAGTCAATTGGGGTATTTGTTTTGGGCTCTCCTTTCCTGTTGTTTCTCACTTAGTTCCTTAAAAAATAAACAAGACAACAATGCATTACCAATCACAATATTCTATTAAGAGTTCATTATTTGAGACATGAGATTTAAAAATCTTACTTTAAATTCATTAGACAAACGACTTATTACGAACTTGCTCCATATGTCTGCTGGAATATTTGATCCTGGAGGTGGCATATGCAACTTCTCTGGAGTTTTGCAATTGGGATAAATATAGTTTTGCGTGAGACTGCTTTTCCATTGGCGCCACTTATCATTTGCCGAGCTCAAACATCCCTTTTTCCAAGCAACATCAACCTTGTACGCCAACTACAAATCCATAAAAAAATGGATAAACATCAAATGTTAATAAACACAAAAAAAAGTATTAGTTTATATTTGAAGAATAAAAGTATGGTCATTTATATTTACATTCACGGCTTCCCACACACGCTCCTTGATGTCAATAGGAACATGCTTCCAAGTATTGTAAGTTATTGGTACTTTCTCTCGAACAATCTGGCCAAGTGAACTTTGCATTTTAACTGCATTTTCCCCAATAGGTCATTCCCATTATTGAATTCAACTTTCAAGATAATGCCATTATTCATTAGCCTTGAAATATTGTACATATGTGTATGACCTCTACTGATTTTTTTTGATTGGGTGGTTGTGGAATCCTGTGTGCATCCAACATTGTCCTCGTCTAATAAATCAGCGCCAATTTTTTCCTTACCCTTTTCAAGTTTTGTACCTCCTCGTTTGCTTTGATTTTTTGTCATAGAGTTGACAACCTATTAATCACAAAATCTGCACTTTGCAAATATAAGGTAAATATCATAAATTACTGATGGAGATAACAACAAAAATTAAACTTGCAACTTCTGTCTTGTGTGAGTTGACAACAAAAAATTCAGCTTTAGATTAATATAATCTACAATTGGCATGCTTAGTATCCTTATATAAAAGTTCATGAACAGAACTCATATACAAATAAGCAAGTTTATTTTCAACAGGAATATAATCATGTTGCAGTCCACACGTAGCTGAGCTTGCTAAAATATGTGCAAATATTAAGAAAAACAAATAACAAGTAAGCAACACAAAGTTGAAATTCTTACAATCTCCTGTAAGGGTTGATAAATTTGGAGGTGCAGCGACTATCACAAAGGATCAAACTGACATTTCATTATTGTGTTGCAAAATTATCTGACATATAAAGCAGTATCATTTACCAAACCAGATTTGATGCCGGTGTGGTAAACCATCATCAAATTTATGGGATAAAGAGTATCATTTACAGATAACAGATAATAGATAAAGCAGTATCATCTACCAAAACAGAAATAATCGAGTGACAAATAAAATAAAGCAATCCCATAAGATATAGCAAATTTATGGGAAAAAAATATAATTCCAATCCAAAGTAACACAAGGTGACACAAAGAAAAACCAAAACATTAACGTAGGATTTAAATTTAAATATAATTTCCACACTAAGGTAAAACATCATCAACCCAAGTTCCATCACAATCTTCACGCATGCATGGTGGTTCATTGTCATCTAATTCATCAACATCCATTATTGGGAGCCCTCGGGAAAAACATTGATAGTTGGTTGCAGTTTCTTCCAAATTATCACCAATAATATTTTCAAAGTAGTCTCTACTAGGAGTTGCAAGTGCAACAGACCATGTGGGATCTTCAGGGTCTTCAAGGTAAAAAACTTGTTTCGCTTGACTACCTAAGATGAATGAATCAGATTTAAACCCTATCCTTTTGAGGTTTACTAATGTGAAACCATGTTCATCTACTTTAATACCACCATTATTATCAACCCAACTACATTTAAACACTAGAATTCGATAGAGATGGTAATCGAGCTCCCATATTTCATCAATAACGCCATATAATACCATGTCTGACACAATTGGATTCCTATCCTTTGCGCTAGAAAGTTGCATAGTCTTTGCAACTAAGCTTACCTGCACTTTTGCACTATCCGCACGCCATCACGCTCTTTTGTGTGATAAGTAACCCCAAAGAATTAAATATGCAGAATACTTGAATACTCGCGTGCTAGGTTCATGCGCCAACCACTTTAATTGTTCAGAGATTTGATGTGTCGAATGGTTAATTGCATTTGCAACCTATAAATTGCAAAATGCAAAAGTTGAATTATATATTAATCTTCATAAATTATAAATACCCCCATTAATTTGCATGTAACTTACAGTATCACGTAACCACGGAATAAAAGTCCTATTGTGCTCATCTTGTAACCACTTTTTTGACTTTGCTTTCTGATGAAATGTTGCCTTCAAATGAGCCATGTGTTTGCTGTTGAAGAAACGATTAGATACTAGAATTTAATGTCGTATTTGAAAGTAGCAATGAGTTGGAGAAATTACTCGATATATGGCTCTATCTCATCATTATTTTCTAATACGTGACGATGTGCTTGCTCCCACTCCTCATGATTGGTGGAGTGCACTCGATCTCATGATAAAGGTCTGGTAAACTCCAATTGACGATTCCTTGTTGGGATGCCAATAGTGTGCACATTAAACAGGTAGTCTGAGCAAAATTCTAGAGCCTCCTCAGCAATATAACATTCGGCTATACAACCTTCGGGTCGATTGCGGTTTCGCACATAACCTTTCAATGTTTTCATGAATCTTTCAAATGGGTACATCCATCTATACCAAACTGGTCCACACAATTTAACCTCATGTACGAGGTGAACAAATAAATGGAGCATGACATCAAAAAATGAAGGAGGAAAATATTTTTCAAGTAAGCACAATGTTGTCACAATATCTCTTTGCATATCATCTAACTTCGAGACATCTATCACTTTGCTACACAACCTGTTGAAGAAAAAGCACAATCGAGTGATAGTATATCTAACATGTTTGGGTAAGACACCACGAATGGCAATCAAGTAATGTGTGACAATCGTGTGATTTCATACCAAAAAGTTGCAATTCCTTCATTGATACAAGGCTTCTAATATTGGGTGAATAACTTGAACCTTCATTCCCAACAAGGAGCTACAAAATTTCCTTTTCTCATCTTTACTTAATGTATAACATGCCGCTGGCAAAAAAGTTTTCTTTTTCCCCTCCTTTGGTGCCAATTCCAACCTGACATTCATATCCACAAGGTCTAGGCGTGCTGCTAATCCATCTTTTGTTTTCCCTGGAATGCCAAGTAATGTGTCGACCATGCTTTCACATATATTTTTCTCGATGTGCATCACATCAAGAACATGTCGGACATGTAGATGCTCCCAATACGCAAGTTCGAAGAATATTGATTTCTTCTTCCAATATGGATGACTACCATCCTCTGATGCTTGAAGTTTTTTCTGCTCATTTTTCCCCAACGACAATTAATTTTATTAACTGTTTTGGAAATATCACGACCACTCAATGGTCTCGGTGCAATGTTAAAGTCTTGCTTTCCATCAAATGCTTTCTTTTGCCTTCGATAAGGATGGTTCTCAGGAAGAAACCTTCTATGGCCTATGAATGACATTTTTCTACTATGTTTCAATCTTTTTGCACATGTGTTTTCACCACAGATAAGACATGCATTATATCCTTTCACGCGACATCCAGAAAGGTTTCCATATGCCGGAAAGTCATTAATTGTCCATAATAAGTTAAGGGTGAATCTTTCTTGTAGATATGCATCATATTCTTCAATACCTTCTTCCCATAACTGCTTTAAGTCATCAATCAAAGGTGCTAGGTAAACATCAATATCATTCCCTGGTTGTTTAGGACCCGATATTAATAAAGTAAGCATCATAAATTTTCTCGTCATACACAAAAATGGAGGAAGATTCTAAGTGATCAACAAAACTGGCCAACAACTATACGTAGAACTCATCAATCTATGTGGATTTATTCCATCTGCCGATATGGCCAATCTCAAATTTCTTGGCTCATAAGAAAAATCTGGCCACTTATGGTCGACTACCTTCCAATTGGGTGAATCACCGGATGACGCAAATAACCATCACAAGTTCTACTATCAGCATGCCAGGTTAACACCTTAGAGGTTTCTTGGTTTCTAAACATTTTTCGAAATCTTGGAATAGGTGGAAAGTACCAGAGGACCTTTGCAGGAATTCCTTCATTTACTTTTGAATTCTTGCATATCTTCCATCTTGAAAACCCACAAGTAGGACAATTGATACAATCTGCGTATTCCTTCCGATATAAGATACAATCATTAGGACATGCATGTATTTTTTCATATTCCATACCCAATACAGCCAAGGATTTCTTCGCAGCATACACTGATAAAGGCAATTCATTACCATCTGGAAGCATTTCTCCCAACAAAGAAAGAATGTCTGTGAATCCTTTATCGCTCCAACTATATTTGGCTTTCAAGTTGTACAATTTAACAATGGCA
This sequence comes from Wurfbainia villosa, assembly GCA_025175895.1. Taxonomy (NCBI): domain Eukaryota; kingdom Viridiplantae; phylum Streptophyta; class Magnoliopsida; order Zingiberales; family Zingiberaceae; genus Wurfbainia; species Wurfbainia villosa. The sequence goes on from CM045995.1 coordinate 36,427,660, forward strand.
GATAACTTTGTAAATTTTGTACATCCAGGATATAAAGGTTTCTCAACATCATGGAGTAGGTTATTGAATGTAGTTGGATTCTCATCATATTCATATGTCGCATTTACCATATCTACAAGCTTCTCATCAAAGAAATTTTGTTCACCTTGTTGGCCTTGTTCACTATCATTCATTAAGTTGGTAAATGAGGGTTTTTCTCCATGCCATATCCACACTACGTATGTTAAATCCATACCATTACTTCTTAAATGAGCCCTTGTGACATCAATATTGTTCCTTCTTAGGTTACCACACATGGCACATGGACAAGATATTGCATTAGAATCACCATAATTTTGCACTGCAAATTGCAAGAAGGACTCTACTCCATACGCATACTCAGGTGATAATCTATCCTTGAACATCCATTCTTTGTCTATTTTAGTGCATAAAAACATTAAATGACAATTAAATAAACCTTCACAATACTTAACACCACTAGATCATTAATAAATCAGCAGTAGATGCTTCAATGTATCAAACTTATATTTCCAGGATAAGAAGGTAATATGAAGTAACTTAAATTTGTATATGATCTAGCTGTCTACCTAAGCTAAAGTTAGAAAGTACAAACAAAGCAGTTGTTCAGTGAATAAAATATAAATTTAAGTAGAAACTAACGATAAATACAGACAAAGCAGCTGTTCAGTGAATTAAATATAAATTTCAGGGGTTGGAAGGTACTATAAAGTAAAAAATTTAAACTAAATTTATAAACATACATTTTATATTATAGAATACCGAGAGAATGGCTTCTAGAATAGATAAATACGATGTACAAACGATGATATAAGGTGAATAATCTTCATGAAGAATAAGGTTGGAACATAACTGGATTTTCTGTATGCTGTGAATCTGGATTATCTGTGACAATGAGATTAAGGTTCAATGGATAGAAACAATCCAACTCAAACCTTCTTAACCAATAAAGGTTTGAAGGCATAACATGGTAACCCTAAACCAAGAGTTTATGACGCTGAACCTGTTGGGACGGAATCAGGACGCTGAACGATGGACGAAGGCCGACGGACGGAGGTCAAGCAATGGCCGACGGAAAAGGAAGAGAACGAACAAAGGGCGACCAACCGTGAGAATGCGTCGTGAAAGAAGATGGGATGGACGAGCGTGCAACGGAGAACGGGGGAGGTTTTTTGGGAAGTAGAAACTGCGGAGGTTTTCGGAAAGTAAGAACGGCGAAGAAGTTTAGGGAAGATTTATTTAACCTAACAATTTTTTAAATATATATAACAACTTTTAAAAAAAATATTGTTGTAAATGTTGTTTAAAAAATATATATAAACTTTTAAATATATTGTTGTAAACGTATATATTTATAATTTTTTTAAAAAAAAACTTATTTCCAATAATTTAAAAAAAAAAATAGTATTAATAATTAAAAAAATAATTTCACCATTGTATTATAATAATAAAATAGTATTAAAACTTTTAAAATTTCATTGACAACGGTTTAAAACCGTTGTAATATTATCACAACGAAAATAAAAAAATTCTCATTGACAACGGTTGATTGCACCGTTGTCCCAACTGTTGTTGAGATTAACAAAAACCTTAAAGACAACAGTTCTGGAAAACTGTTGTAAAATGTGTTGTTGATTTAAAAAAAAAATGCTCAACGACAACGGATACTGTCAAATCGTTGTCTTTTGTGTTATATGGGCGCTCAAAGACAACGGTTTTGTCAAAAACTGTTGTCTTTTAACAAAAAGACAACGGTTTCCCCTAAAACCGTTGTCTTAGAGGTGTTGTCTTTTAGCATTTTTGTTGTAGTGAAAACATATATTGAAGTACCTGAGAAGGACTAGGGATTATATGCTGGTTTACCGGACAGATAAATTAGTCCCTGTAGGTTACACGGATTCAGATTTCCAATCAGATAGGGACAAGAGTAAGTTTACCTCAGGGTTTGTGTTTACTTTGGGAGGTGGAGCCATAGTATGGAGGAGTGTCAAGCAGAAATGCGTGGCGGACTCCACCATGGAAGCTGAGTATGTGGCAGCCTCTGAGGCAGCCAAGGAAGCTATATGGCTCAGGAACTTCTTGATGGACTTGGATGTGATTCTGGTTTACACAGAACTATCACAATTTATTGTGATAACAGTGGTGCAGTTGCAAACTCGAAGGAACCACGAGCCCACAAGGCGAGTAAACACATAGAGCGCAAGTACCACCTTATATGAGAGATCGTAAAGCGAGGAGAAGTTGCTGTCGCCAAGATTGCATCAGAGGATAACCTGGCAGATCCATTCACTAAGGCCCTTCCAGCGAAAGCGTTTGATAGGCATGTGGAGGACATGAGGATCAGATGTATGGCAGTGTGATGACGGCATAGTCTTTTAGTATAAGTGGAAGATTGTTGGAATGTATACTGAAAGCCTAGCTCTTTTTGTATGAACATTTTATTTTGAAATAAGAATCACATGATCATTGTTTGCAATTTATATATTTATTATATATGTGTGCATATTGTCTAATATTTTACATTGTAGATAACATGGTGCTTGGTGTGACACAGAAGATCATGTTATCAGTCCCTTGTAAAATATAAGTAGAGGCTCACGACCAAGATGGTTTTGGACAAACCATTGGCATGGTTGTAGTGTAGCTTGGTATTGTTTTGTCTTGAACATAGAGTTACACTAGTACACTTAGGTGTATTGAGTAGGACCGACATAGAGGTGATTCAATTAATTGCTGACTACATAATTGAATCGGACCTCGGATATTATGTTGTACATGCTCTTAATCCCGATATAATAACGGGCACATGTACTTAGTATTTATTTCTTTGATTTACCAGAGGGTGAGATTTAGATGGATTAAATCAATATGCCCGGTAAGTTGGGAAATAATATTATTTACATGGTGTGTCGTTGATTATAGGAGGAAACCGTGTCCTATATATTAGGTTGATGATGTCCCCTTGAGGAGCTCATAAAGTTCATCACGTAAACCCAGCTGGTTGACTTAGTCAATGTGATGATAAGGTTGAGTGGTACTACTCGAGGAATTAGATATTAATTAATTGATGGTCAGTAAATCAATTAATTGACGGACATTCGATATCTTAAACATGGGGAGATTAATGTACAAATAATATATGGATCCCATATTAATTTATGGGGGTTGGTGAGGTAGTTCAATGATGATCCTCTAGTGGAATGGAACATCATTGATGGATCAAGTGAGTGTGGTTCCGATCCATCGGGTGGCCAAGATCCAACTCCTCCTTATGGTCCCTATCGTAGCCTAATATCATCCTTGTGAAGTCTAGATCCAAGAATGTAAAACAAAACCCTAGAAACAACGGTTGGGATTAAATCCCTAGATCCGATGGTTAGGATGAAACCCTAGAACCAACGGTTGGGATTAAATCCCTAGATCCGATGGTTAGGATGAAACCCTAGAATCGATGGTTGGGATGAAACCCTAGATCCAACGGTTGGGATGAAATCCTAGATCCGACGGTTGGGATGAAACCCTAGATCCGACGGTTGGGATAAAACCCTAGATCCGACGGTGGAGATTAAATCCCTAGATCCGACGGTGGAGATTAAAGGAGGCTTAAGCCCAATTCTATAAATAGAGGGCTTAGGCTTGGGTGGCAAGATAATTCAATTGGAGTTAGGGTTTGGCTCTTCTAAAGGTGGGCGGCTAGGGTTTGGGAGCTAGGGCTTGGGCGGCAATCTTCTTCCATCAAATTGTTGCCGGCGCCTATCTTCCTCCATCAAGACTTGGCCAGCGCCCATCCTCTAGGCCACTCTCTTATTCCTTGGCCGGTGGTTCTCCTTTCATTGGTGGCCGGCGTTCACTCCTCCAATCTCTCCAAGGTGGCCGGCGGTTCTCCTTCCATTGGTGGCCGGTGCTTCATCCACTCGTTCCTTGGCCGGCGGTTGCATCAAACTCCTTTGCTTGGTGGCCGGTTCTAGAAAGGAAAGGTTTTGTTGGTTCTTCTCTTTGTTCACAGCGGACAAGGAAGAGAAGAACACGATCTAGAAGGCTTCTACTCGTGGAGGATCTTCGCCCACACGTCGTCCACGAGGAGGATAGGACATACGGTAGAAGATCGTAAGGTATAAAGTGGTACAACTTTATTTTCAGATCTGAGCATGTTGTTTTAATTGTTGATTATACAATTATGCATATGTATATATTTTGTATAATCTTGGACCCCGAAGACAAACACAAAAACCGGCGATCCGTCCGTCGTCTCTTCCGCGGCTAACCAACTAGAAGAGTTGAGTTGCTTGAACAACTAGTTTGTTCAAGCGACCACTCAAGTTGTTAGCACGATGATGAATTGGTTGTGCTAAGGAAACTCATCCCATCCGGATTAATTCTTTCATTAGTGAAAATTTTAATCCGGGGACATGGGAGCCAATGAGCCTCCGAAGCAACCCCCTACAGATGCTCCACATCATCTTTGACTTATCATGTGGTGCCACCTCATGAGGGAGACCAAGAGCCATTGGCTCTTGGAGTTACATGCATGCATGTAACCCCCCAATGTTAAAGTGGTCGGCCACTTCTTGATGAGGAGGGAATTGTTTTTGGGTAACTCCATCTTCTTCTTCCTTGGATCATCTTCTTCCTTGGCTCTCTTCCTCTCTTGCTCTCCCAATCCTCCATTGCCGAGACCTTCAAGGAGTGCTAGCACACTCAAGATTGTCTTTTCTCCACCTATTGCTTGTGTGGATACCAATAGAGGAGTGTGCACTTGACACTCTCGAGTTCTGACAATCCATTTGGACGAGCGGGATAAGCGAAGGGCATCACTTCAAAGGTAACTTCTTATCATGTAGATCTAGAGTAGATCTAAAGGTATTAAACACATACATGTTAGTTTTATTTTTTATACTTCGCACGGATCCGTGGCCGGGGCTTCTGAGGTTTCCGCAATGCAAAAAGTGGTTTTTGCGGCTCGGAAAGTCCAACAGTGGTATCAGAGCCACGTGCGAAGTATGTATGTGTTTCATTTTTTTAGTTTTTATATTAGATATAAAAATTACAGATTTTTTTTTTTCTGTAAATTTCCTAATTTTATAGAATTTTTGGGTATTTTTCTCGAAGAGTCAAAGCAACGAGTGTTGGGACACTTGTAGGCTTCAACCATCAAGAAAAACTCTCCGAAACGGCGAGTTTTTGCTTTAGGTTTTTGGGACAGCAACTTAAGTCGCTGTTGGATCATAATAGGGACACTCGCGAAGTTAATTTTGTGAGTATGGGTGCTTCCCCTATCCCCGAAAGGGGCCTTATCCCACGATCGCGCCCGAAAACCGTTTAGCGGGACCGTTACGGAGAGGTGACTCATAAATTTGAAAAAACAAATTAGAAAAAATTATAGAAATTTTCTGTAAAAATACATAATTTAGAATTATGTATAATTCTGTGATTGTCATGGCCCAATGACCCCAATTTGATTGGAATATGTGTGTTGTAATTCATAATACGGTCTGCGTGTCATTTTGTGGTTGTGCGTGTTGTATAGTGTATGCGACCTGCGCGTCGTACCTCTTCTTTTGAAATTCTAGTTGTAAATAGTTTTAGACTCGAATGTCACTCGAGTTTCATATTTGTAATGTACAAAATGGAGCGGTGGAAAGTCCACTTGTAGACGAAGTTACGAGAAGGGTGCCGACAACACATGGCGGTCAAAGGAAGCGCTTGGAGAAGCCGCTAGCCTTAGGTTGACCGTCTGATCTTCTCATTGGCTTGAGAAGATCGTAGTAGGGCCATGGCTACATCATAGTTAAATGTATATATATATATATGTTGATATATATATATATATATATATATATATATATATATATATATATATATATATATATATATATATATATATATATATATATATATATATATATATATATATATATATATATATAGGGCGATGACTACATCACAGATAAACATATATATATATATATATATATATATATATATATATATATTATTTTGCTTGTATGTATGTGATGCATGCTAATATAGGATAATAAAGGCCTCAATGCGTATATGATACACATTACGATTAGATTAGATCATAATCGAATCAACTCGAAAATGCCTACCAAGCCTTGATACCCATCACTACCTCGATCATTTGTTGTTGTTGAATCTGCCAAAGCAGAGCAACACATATTATCTTGGTAGGGTGCGGAGGGACAATCTTGGTTTTGCCTATCACGCTTGGGTTAGAGTAAGCTCAATTAGATTGAGAAAAACTAGTTAACTCAATTGGATCGAGTAGAACTATAGGCATATTCCAACCGTTGGAAAGATAGGATAAGATCACATTTACACTAAATCTTGGGCGATTTAGCCAAAGCTAACTCAAGGCCTTTTGTAAATGTGGGTCTTGATCCTATAAACAAGAGTTGCATAGAGATGTGTTACCCACCGATCGTACTAAGTCTTGGGCGATTTAACCAAAGCTAACTCAAGGCTTAGTATGATGTGGATCTTGTCCCGCAAGAATTATAGCTAGTTTGTATGAATCTAGTAATGTGGTTTGACCACATCTATAACTCGATTCTACAAAATTCCTATAATTTAGTGGGAGAATTATTTGATTAAAGGTATAATTAAATGATAAAAGGAATATGATATTAATTTTCTGCATTGTATGTTGTAGATTACTATGTCGACAAACACGAACACTCTCTCTCTGTGTTCTGTCCTTGAGAAGGACAAGCTCAATGGAGCAAATTTCCTGGACTGGTACAGGAATCTGAGAATTTTTCTCACTCAAGAAAGGAAGTTGTACGTTCTAGAGCAGCCCATTCCGGAGGCACCTCCTGCCACTGCCTCGCGAGCTGACAAAGATGCTTACAAGAAGCATCAAGATGATGCATTAGATGTGTCATGTCTAATGCTCGCGACCATGAACTCTGAGCTTCAGAAGCAACACAAGTTCATGAATGCTTATGATATGGTTGAACATCTTCGTCAACTATATCAAGGACAAGCAAGGCATGAGAGATATGAAGTCTCTAAGGCATTGTTTGGGTCCAAAATGCAAGAAGGGACTCCCGTAGGTCCATATGTACTCAAGATGATTGGATACGTAGAAAACCTACAAAGGTTGGGATTCCCACTTGGCCAAGAGCTGGCCACTGACCTGATCTTGCAATCTTTGCCACAAGCCTACAATCAATTTGTCATGAATTACAACATGAATGAAATTGATAAACCACTGCATGAGATGCTTAGCATGTTGAGAACTGCTGAGCTTAACCTTAAGAAGGGAAAATCTGACACCATTTTGATGGTGCACAAAAAGAAAGGCAATGGAAAGCCTAAAGGTAAGGGAAAGTCCCAAGCCAAGGGAAAAGGCAAAGAACTTAAACCCTTAGGAGGGGTAGCCAAGGAAGGGGCTTGCTTCCACTGCAAGGAAGCTGGACACTGGAAGCGTAACTGCAAAGCTTACCTAGAAGATCTTAAGAAGAAAAGAAGTGAGACTTCTACTTCAGGTATAAATGTTATAGAAGTCAATCTATCTATTTCTTCATCATGGGTATTAGATACCGGATGTGCATCTCATATTTGTACCAATGTGCAGGCGCTGAGAAATAGCAGGGCATTGACAAAGGGCGAGGTGGACCTACGAGTAGGCAATGGAGCAAGAGTTGCTGTTGTTGCTGTAGGAACTTATGATCTATCTCTGCCCACTGGGCTTGTACTAGAATTAGATGAATGTTGTTATGTGCCTGCTTTAACTAAGAATATAATTTTGGTTTCTTGTTTGGACAAGAAAGGATTTACATTTATAATAAAGAACAAATGTTGTTCAGTTTATTTAAATGATATGTTCTATTGTAGTGCACCTCTAATGAACGGACTCTACTTTCTAGACTTAGAGAGCCCTATCTATAACATAAGTACCAAAAGGTTCAAGTCAAATGAGTTGAACCAAACCTATCTCTGGCATTGTCGCTTAGGTCACATAAATGAGAGTCGCTTATCTCAGCTCCATAAAGATGGGCTGCTAGACTCATTTGATTTTGAATCATATGAGACATGAGAGTCTTGCCTTTTAGGCAAGATGACCAAGACTCCCTTTAGTGGACACAGCGAAAGAGCAACGGATTTGTTAGGACTTATACATAGTGATGTATGTGTCCCTTTCAATGTTGCAGCTAGAGGTGGTTACAGGTACTTCATTACATTTACTGATGACTTCAGTAGATATGGTTATGTATATCTTATGACACATAAATCAGAATCCTTTGAAAAGTTCAAAGAATTCAAGAATGAAGTACAAAACCATCTTGGCAAGAGTATTAAGATACTTCAATCAAATCGAGGTGGTGAATACCTTAGCCATGAGTTTCGTGACTATCTAGCTGAGTGTGGGATTCTATCCCAACTCACTCCTCCTGGAACACCACAGTGGAATGGTGTATCCGAAAGGAGGAATCGTACCCTATTATATATGGTACGATCTATGATGAGTCACACAGATCTTTCTATATCCTTTTGGGGATATGCTCTAGACACAACAACCTTTACCCTTAACCGTGTACCATCCAAGGCTGTGATAAAGACACCATATACAATATGGACAGGGAGAAATCCCAAGATGTCTTTTATGAGGATTTGGGGTTGTGAGGCTTACGTTCGACGTCAAGTCTCAGACAAACTGGGACCCAAATCCGATAGGTGCTATTTTGTTGGATATCCCAAGGATACAAAGGGATATTACTTCTACATTCCCATTCAGCACAAAGTGTTTGTAACAAAGACTGGGGTTTTTCTAGAAAGGGATTTTGTTTCTAGAAAAACTAGTGGGAGTACGTTCGATCTTGAAGAAATTCAAGATAAGGACCATAGCACTGAGGCCTTGATGGAGGTTGAACAGGAACCACAAAGTATTGTGGGTGATGAGATTGTTGCACAAAGAGTTATGGAACAACCACCTGTTCATGTAGACCTACCTCTTCGCAGGTCTGATAGGGTACGTCATCAGCCTGAGAGATACTCATTTCTCTTGTCTAACCATGAAGACGTTATGCTCATTGAGAATGAGCCTACCACCTATCAGGAAGCTGTGATGAGCCCAAATTCTAAGAAGTGGCTAGAGGCCATGAGATCCGAGATGGAATCCATGTACACCAACCAAGTATGGACTTTGGTTGATCCACCTGAAGGGATCAAACCCATTGGGTGTAAGTGGGTCTTTAGGAGAAAGACTGACATGGATGGACTTACGCATACCTATAAGGGACGATTGGTGGCTAAAGGTTTCAAGCAAATTCATGGTATTGACTATGATGAAACCTTTTCTCCAGTGGCAATGTTTAAGTCCATTCGGATCTTGCTTGCTATTGCAGCATACCACGATTATGAGATCTGGCAGATGGATGTCAAAACCGCATTTTTAAATGGAAACTTACTCGAGGATGTGTACATGACACAACCTGAGGGTTTTGAAGATCCACAGCATACTGGGAAAGTATGCAAGCTACAAAGGTCCATTTATGGGCTAAAGCAAGCCTCTCGGAGATGGAATCTTCGATTCGATGATGTGATCAAACAACTTTGTTTTCATCAAGAATGAAGATGAACCCTGTGTCTACAAGAGGGTTAATGGAAACACAGTTGTCTTCCTTGTATTGTATGTGGATGACATACTGCTCATTGGGAATGACATCCCTTCGCTACAGTCTATGAAGACTTGGCTGGGGACGTGCTTCTCAATGAAGGACTTAGGTGAAGCAGCCTGTATTCTAGGCATCAAGATCTATAGAGATAGATCTAAGAGATTACTTGGCCTAAGTCAGAGTACATACATTGACACGGTATTACTACGGTTTGCCATGCAGAATTCCAAGAAGGGACTTCTGCCGATGTCATATGGTGTGAGTCTTTCGAAGACTCAAAGTCCCTCTTTTAGAGAGGAGAGAGACCGCATGGATAAGATCTCTTATGCATCTGCTATAGGATCTATCATGTACGCCATGCTGTGTACTTGTCCTGATGTCTTGTATGCTTTGAGCATGACGAGTAGATACCAGTCAGATCCAAGTGAGCATCACTGGATAGCAGTCAAGAATATTCTTAAGTACTTGAGAAGGACTAAAGAATATTTCTTGATATTTAGAGGCGATGAGGAGCTAGTTGTAAAGGGTTACAACGATGCCAGCTTCCAAACTCACCAGGATGATTATAGATCGCAGTCAGGGTTCGTGTTTTACTTGAATGGTGGCACCGTGAGCTGGAAGAGTTCCAAGCAGGATACAGTTGCTGATTCTACAACAGAGGCCGAATATATCGGTGCTTCCATCTCATTCGAGAGATTATCGATAGAGGAGATGTGAAGATTTGCAGAGTACCCACAGAGGCTAACATTGCAGATCCCTTGACCAAGGCTTTGGCACAGAAAAAGCATGATGGTCACACTAGGTCATTGGGTATTAGATACTACGGTGATTGACACTAGTGCTAGTGGGAGATTGTTAGTGAACCAATCATGTGATGATTGTTGTATGAACTTTATTGTATCATATTCCTATTTATAAAGGCATGGTTATTATATTTACTTGTATTGGTGCCAAATAACTAAATATAATAATGTCCTTGAGTAGTAGGTTCTTATCTATATCAATCGATTGGTTGAATCGATAATGAGATGATATAGAGAACACTACTCTTAATCATTCCTAGCCAAGTATTAACATTCAGGGACAATGTTAATGCATAGAGACTAGCATGTAGGTCAACACGATGACTTGATCTCACAAGTCATGGATATGAGATATCAAGTTAACACATGGGTATGCATTGGAGAATGTATACTGAATGACCCGCCATGTGAAAGTATCATGGATCATTATATGAGTGTCATATACTTTCTCATGTGGCTATTAGTATGACTATTAGTCCTTAGACCTGAAGTCACCATGGTTCCCTACATAAGGAGTTGCATACTTTGGCTTCGTCAAACGTCACCCGTAAATGGGTGGACTATAAAGGCGATTACTGGGTATGTAACAAATTATGTGGAGGGATGTGAGTGATGTAGATGGGATCTATCCCTCCTATATGATGGGGGTGACATCGATATTCTTGATAGAGTGAGAACACGAAGTGCATGGCCGTGCCCAAATGAGTCAATATGAGATATTGAGCTCATTTGATTAGAGTGAGTCTACTTGGAGTTCAAGATATAGATTGTACCGAGGATGACATGGTCTATGCCTCAATTTGTCAATCTAGATGTCAAGGATAGAGGGACAATGTCACATATTGTGAGAGTCACAATTAGTAGTCACAAAGGTGATGTTGGAGCTCAACATTCTTGTAACTTGGGTAGCAAAGATGTGTTGCTAGATACCGCTCATTGCTTATGTTCCTAAATCGATTTCGGGACATTGCCAACGTTACAAGAACCTATAGGGTCACACACAAAGGGCAATTAGATGGAGATTAGGTTCATATGATGAACCATGAGGATTAGGTTCATGGGATGAACCAAATTGGATTAAGAGTAATCCTAATTAGACTAATTTAGTTGGACTCAATTTGATTCAAGTGTTGAATGAGTCTAATTTAGATTTGATTCATCAAATCAATTTAAATTAATGAATAGAGATTCATTAAATTAAAATTGACTTGAATCAAATGGTTGGATTTGATCAACCATGGGAGATAAGAGGTCAAGTTTGACTTGACTTGAGAGGGAAGATGAAAGGTCAAGTTTGACTTGACCAAATGCCATGTCATGATGATGACTTGGCATGGCCGGCCAATGATGATGCTCCACATCATCTTTGACTTATCATGTGGTGCCACCTCATGAGGGAGACCAAGAGCCATTGGCTCTTGGAGTTACATGCATGCATGTAACCCCCCAAGGTTAAAGTGGTCGGCCACTTCTTGATGAGGAGGGAATTGTTTTTGGGTAACTCCATCTTCTTCTTCCTTGGATCATCTTCTTCCTTGGCTCTCTTCCTCTCTTGCTCTCCCAATCCTCCATTGCCGAGACCTTCAAGGAGTGCTAGAACACTCAAGATTGTCTTTTCTCCACCTATTGCTTATGTGGATACCAATAGAGGAGTGTGCACTTGACACTCTCGAGTTCCGACAATCCATTTGGACGAGCGGGATAAGCGAAGGGCATCACTACAAAGGTAACTTCTTATCATGTAGATCTAGAGTAGATCTAAAGGTATTAAACACATACATGTTAGTTTTATTTTTTATACTTCGCACGGATCCGTGGCCGGGGCTTCCGAGGTTTTCGCAATGCAAAAAGCGGTTTTTGCGGCTCGGAAAGTCCAACACTCCCGACCATATAACTCTGCCAAACGATCCAAAGAGTCGGTCTTCCGGGTCGCTAAGAAGTGCACGGATTTGGTTAGTCAGTCAACGACTACCCAAATCGCTTCATGGCCTTGATGTCTCCTAGACAAACCCACCACAAAATCCATAATGATATGCTTCCACTTCCATTCCGGAATCGGAATTTCCTGAAGCATCTCTTCCTTAAACTAATGCAACTCCGGAAACCACTATCCTCCTCGGAGTCAGAGATGGGGAATTATCTTTTCACAAGAAAAGTCCATCTATCGTCCAAAATCAACTCCACCACACACCCTGTAAGTTCATGGGAGGCTATCGCGACCAAACTTCCTTGTTACAACCGTTTGTGTTCCAGCTACTCAATAGTAGCTATCCAGTAGCTAGCCAAAACCCCATGAGCATTCCTGCTCTTCACCTCTACAAAACAACATAATCACTGCTAAGTCCACATCATATATATGACGGCTTATCTCGCAGTTCTTTAACTGCCGTAAGCTTAGGATATGTCTTATTGAATAGCATCGGAATCGCTCCGATCCCCGAAATGATACATCCATGTACACTACCCTTCCATCCACACCAGAATGATTAACTAACACTGATGCAAAAGTCAACCATCGTTTGAGCCCTGAAACTAGTTTCACAAGCTTCAGACCAAGTAAATTCCATCACCTTCCTGGTCCAACTAGTCAGCGATGTAGTACCGCTAGAGCATCCTATCTATATCTATGGTAATAATCAAATCAATACCAGAAAAACCACCATCTACGGTGGCCGAGTGCGCAACTCCAACTACCACCATCAATAGTGGCCAAGTTACGCAACTCCAATGACCACAACTGATCTAATCGTGTCTAGAATATACGACTTCCCAAATCCCTGGATGACTAAGTCGTCAATAAGTCTAATAAGATAATCATAAGCTCATACAATTCATACCAAGAATGAAATTGTCGTCGCTATACAACTGCATTCTCTTTACTCTAGGCTGATGATATAACAATCATCACAACGACAATGATAATTGTATGACACCATGTCACTATAATATCATCACACCAGTCACAAATCAATCCTAGAGTATACACAGGTGTCCTATAGCTAATCTAAATAGATCCTCTATCCACAATGAAGGATATTCATTTCCTTCCACAACTACCACATTCTATCATCGATAATCGATGCATAATCTCAAAGGTCCATCTCTCTTTAAACAAAGAGTTCTGGATCTTCTCTGGAAGAAATACTGTGACAAATAAATATCCCATCGAACACCTCCTATAATAAGGTAAAACAATCTTTTATTGTCTTGACCAGTGTAGGTACACACGTCTTATCCATAACCAAATCACTAATAGTAGGGACTGATATTCTCTGAGGGTTTACTCCTTGACCCTTCCTAATTCAACATCAGTCGGAACCTCTAAAGAGTCCGTACTTCTGAAATCATCATTAGATTTCTCAAGGTCAATACGTCGTCGAACTCGTCCACAACCATGAGTAGGGGCAATTTCACTAAGTCAATATTTTTCCTAACCACTAAAGTACCATAACCACTAAAGACAATACTTTTCCTATAGCTCAGAGATATCCTTCAGCTTGCCTGGTCCTAAAACACGAGAACTCCCAAAAATCCAAGGAAAAGAAAATCCTCGAAATACAAAACCCACAAACCAAAATCGCAACCCAATAAAATTGTCACGTCCCGAGGGCATATCCATCACCCAAATGATGGAGGAGCCCCTTAGTGACAATATTCCGAAATACATAGACCAAATATGGTAAAACCCTCAAAATAATAATAGAAATATAGGTATTTTATTAACTGCATGCATGCACGACTAAACATATCAATTAAAGTTAAATAGTTTTTATGACACTAAATCAAATTGCGATAAAATCCAAAGTGCATAAACAAAATGCAATACTGATAAAGTAAATAAAGCGACATCTCGACGATGCATTGGGACAAACACAGCAAGGGACTCTTTGAGCGACACGAAGGTAGGTCAACAGGACACGTCCTCCATCAGTTAACCTAAAGGATAAGTGTGGAGGGGGTGGGTACAACCACTAAGTGGATGGATAGACAATAGTGCATAACCATAATGCACATAATGGAAGTCAAAGAAAACCAACTAGAGTAACCCAACCCTCAGAGTACCAATATCAGTCTACAACCAACCTAGTCAACAGTAACAAATATACCTGCAACATACACAACTACTGTAATTTACAAGCAATGCACATCCAGATACCACGACAAAGCCTCGTGGCTCTCGAGAAAATACAAAGGGAACTATCTATGAGCTACCGCGAATGGAACTCGTGGGTCGAAAATCAAGATACTAAGCACTGTCTACGCGCAATTACATGCTACCACAAATTGGACTCGTGAGTAGATAGGCAGTAGTAAAAACTCAATGTCTGTGGGAAACGACATGCTACCACGAATGTGTCTCGTGGGCAGACAACATATATAGATATCTAGTTATTGATTGCACGCAACAACATGCTACCACTAATGAGTTGCATGGCCAGTCGATTATCCTAAGTTGTTAAGCCTAGGGTTATCCAATGCATCTTGCATAGCACGTCTATCAAAGTCGATAAAGATCATCGATCTACAATTAAGCCCATTGAGACGGTCAAGCGAGGGTTTCAACACCTCTAATATGAAATATTTACCAAAGTCAGTAAAGATCATCGACTTATAAATAAATACGTCGAGATGGTTAAGTCTATGGTTCCAACCCTTCTAACATGAATGGTTATCAAGGTCGATAAAAATTATAAGTCCACTAATAAACACGTCGAGACATTAATCATAGGGTTCTGTCCCCAGCTACCAGGAAACGACTATCAAGGTTAATAAGGACAATAAATCTACTAACAAGCCCGTCAAGAGGGTTAAGCCTAAATTATATTATTTCTACCAGTTTAATCATGCATGCTACAACATGCTGCCATGAACAGATCTTGTGGGTACTTAAGATGTAAAGTAGCTATCTAGCTACAAACGTCATACGAATATCACTAACTCCGAATGAATAATGCAAAAGTATAACTTTACGGTAGGTCATCTCAACCATGATTGGGAGGCATGATTGACCACAAATATACAAAGCCCCTATAGGGAAACTCTACTGCAAACTTTTCTCAACCACGAATAGGTGATATAGTTGGCAGTCGATAGATATGAACAATGTTATATACCCTCTAAGGGTTAATCGCATCCTAATCATATGACCTCTACTAGTCCAATCACCATATCAACTGAAATAGTAAATGGATAATCATATATCAATAAGCACATCCGGATTATTACGCCTAGGGTTCCAACACCTAGAGTTTTACTAATGTTTCATTCCTGAGATCCGTTCCTACGGAATAACCTCATCTAAGTTATTCTATCTCTACTAGTCTCAATCATGGTATCCACCGCAATAACACATAACCAACTAAACATGTAACAATGAGATCCAATAAACGACAGCATAGTCATATATGGCAATCAATGGCTGAAATTTTATTTAGGGTATATCTAAAGGGGTCATGCCAGTACAAAGTCAAAGAAATATGCTATAGAGCATCAAGTGCAAATATACCCTAAACCATGTAAGCAACATAATCATATTATCATGCACTAAATCTAGAAAATTTATCTTTAGAATTTATTCACCTGTTAGTCGTCTGGAGATGTCCTCTCGTCGCCAAATCCCCAAATTGACCTCGTCAAATAATACCTCGAATTTCCAAAATATAAAAATCATCGAAAATCCGTACAAATCCAAAAATACTCAAGTTAACCTGACAAACATAGCGAACTCCAAAAACTCAAACACCCTAAGGAACTCGGAACCTATGCTCTGATACCAAATAAATTGTCACGCCCCGGGGGAGTCCCTGCCAGACGAAAATCCGACAGCATCTTCCCTGTATGAGTGACAATACCAATCTTGCATACAAGGCCTACATGACCCACTATACCTCGGTCAACACAACCGGAACAAACACTACACACGCAGATCATAAATAGGCCTCAGGCCAACAATCAAAGTAAATAACATAAGTCTATCACATCTAGACTTACCCCTTCTGCCATCTGGGCAGGAATACACAATCAAATCCAATCAAATAAAAATCCGACTAGAGGTCCATAAGGACATACCAAATATCACCAAAAACATCCATGTGTACATAAATCAAATACCAATCCTAAACATATCTTCTAGTCAATACCAAAACCATAAATCAAATAACAAGTAAAACCAGCATGACGAGGGGGTTTGGCAGTTGGACTCTCCTGGCTACTTTATCCTGAAATAGATATAAAGCAACGGGGTAAGTTCAATGAACTCAGCGGATAATAGTCGATATGCATAGTCAGTTAAAACTAACAATAATAATCATGCCAGTACAGTCTCCTAATCAAATATAGGAAATACATAAAAAGAAATGCGGAAAGACTGTACTTACCTGCATCTCCTATCCTGGCATAGAAGCATGTGTCATACTAGCAGAAATAAAGTCGCCAGACCAAATACAAAAAAATGTATCCTATATGCATGTCAATCATATGCAACATCCAAGGCAGCAACCAAAATGCAGCAAACACAATACAAATGCAATCCATGCAATATGCATGCGATGCAAATGAATGGTCACCCCTGACGCCAGTCAGCCGCCTCACACGCGATGGTGAAGCCGAGTGGGTAGGGCTATGACAATGGTGCACTCTTCCATCACTGCTCCTGAGTGACTGAGTGGACAGGATGCTGTCGGAGTACACCTATCCTCCTGCCCCAAACAGAGTGGGGGAGCAAAGCTTTCATCTCCCGGTGTCGTAGACCAGAGGAGGGATCCCTACCCGCTACCACGTTGCCTCATCACTACCCATGAGCGGACCAGTGGTGCCTGACAGAGCTACTGCACACACCCTCCTGCTGTACCACTAACCCATGAGTGGCAGCGTGTACAAATCATGTAACTGGCTGCGGGCTCAACTACAAAGGAACCCCGTCTAGCCAGCATGTAATCGTGCAAGATGGTCCATGATACTAAAGCATGTAACACCAACCAAAAATATGTCTCCGAATAATATGCACAAAACACCAACCAAACATACGCCTCCAAATAATATGCACAAACAAATGGGTACATATCAATGACCTAGGTAAAACAGGTAAGGTATAACTAAAGCTAATCAGGTGCATGTATCAAGATAGTATCAACTAAGATAACAACATATGTATCATGTATGGCATAGTAACATAAAAGGCAAATAAAAACATAAAAAAAATATTGTAAGCTATAACCAACTAAACATATCAATATGACTATATCTAAAAGATAAGTCAAAATACTCGCCTGCTATGAAACTCGTGACAACTATATTCATGCTCGTGGACCTGTCTCGTGATCGAAACCTGCATATAACAAACATTTTGATTAAGTGCTAGCATACAACAAATGATCAAATCGAATCCTACATCGACTTCATATCCGATCAACTAGATTGATTTAGTTATCCTATTAACCTAATCAATCCTCCATATCAATCCCTATCGACCATTCACAGAATACGGAACCCCTTCAAGCATACCTCAATGAAACATCCTTCACAGCCGTTCACATCCCTAAACGGAACCTCACAGCCGACTCCACACCTCACACAACGCACTCACAACCCCTACTCAACTTCACAACCGACAGATTTTAACAACAAGGTATGAAGGAGATGGGTCAAGCTTACCAGTTCGATAAACTCCCCCAAACAGCTTGGTTTGTCGGAACACCCAACACCAGCCATTGCCCTAAACTTTCACGGAATTCCCCTATTCAGTGGCCCAAGGTTAACTTCCCAATCACAAATCCAATTCAACCAAAGGAAACCATAGTAGGGATTTTGATCGGACCTTACCTAGCTCCGGCAGAGATCACAGCCTCCGATCAAACATGCTGCAGACGCCGCCTAGCCGCTACTAGCCACCATCTGCTCTGGCAGAAAATGTGGGTCGGAGGAGCTATGCAGCAGATGGCAAAAAAAATCAAGCCCGTGATGGATGGCAAAGGCGCACATCGCATGGAGGGTCGATGAACAGAGCACTTCGTCGCCAATGCTCGTTGAAAAGTAAAACTCGCGGTGTGGCTGGCTTGGCCACCGGAACTGGGACGACATCGATCGGGCAAAGCGACGGCGAATGGCACGGGGAAGGCAGTGCGAGCTCGAGCAATGAAGTTTAGGAAGAAGGACGGCGAGCACCTTTGATCGGCGAAGGAAGAAGCCGACGATGGGAGGTCGCGCACGGGAGAGGAAGAGAAGAGGTGGTGGTGGCGAATTGAGCTCGCAAGAAGGGAGAATGGCTGCGCGTCGAGGAGTTTGCGGCGGAAGAGATCGAGAGGAGGAAAAGGAGTTACGGCGTGAGATAAATGGAAATTAGGAGAAAATATAAACCTAGGTTAAATAATTATTACTTAGGTTAATTAAATCAATTTTTCCAATAACTGATATGTTGGGTTTTTTCGAGCCGCAAAAACCGCTTTTTGCGTTGCGGAAACCTCGGAAGCCCCGGCCACGGATCCGTGCGAAGTATAAAATTATAATTACATGTATGTGCTTGTAGAAATCCTAGATCTACCTTATATCTAAGAGGTTAGAACGTTACCCTCGTAGCGACGCCCTTCGCTTATCCCGCTCGTCCAAAAGTTCGCCGGAACTCGAGAGTGTCAAGTGCACACTCCTCTATGGTATCCACACAAGCAATAGGTGGAGAGAAATGCCTTAGAGTGTGCTAGCACTCCCTTAGGAATTTCGGCAAGATGAGGTTTGGAGAGGTAGAGCTTGAGAGAAAAGGTTCCAAGGAAGAAGATGAAGTTGGAATTAACTCACCCAAATGAATTTCATCTAATGAAACCCCTAAAGTGGCCGGCCACTTCAAGGAGAGGGAGTTACATGCATGCATGTAACTCCCATGTCCCTTGGTCTCCCTCATGAGGTGGCACCAATTGACAAAGTCAATGATGATGTGGAGCATCATCATTGGCCGGCCATGCCTAGTCATCATCATGACATGACATTTGGTCAAGTCAAACTTGACCTTTCATCTTCCCTCTCAAGTCAAGTCAAACTTGACCTCTAATCTCCCATGGTTGATCAAATCTAACCACTTGACTCAAGTCAATTTAATATAATGAATCTCTATTCATTAATTTAAATTGATTTGATGAATCAAATCTCAATTAGACTCATTCAACACTTGAATCAACTTGAGTCTAACTCAATTAGTCTAATTTGGATTACTCTTAATCCAATTTGGTTCATCCCATGAACCTAATCCTAATGGTTCATCATATGAACCTAATCTCCATCTAATTGCTCTTATGTGTGTGACCCTATAGGTTCTTGTAACGTTGGCAATGTCCCTAAACCGATTTAGGAACATAAGCAATGAGCGGTATCTAGCAACACATCATTGCTACCCAAGTTACAAGAATGTTGAGCTCCAACATCACCTTTGTGACTACTAATTGTGACTCTCACAATATGTGACATTGTCCCTCTATCCTTGACATCTAGATTGACCAATCGAGGCATAGACCGTGTCATCCTCGGTACAATCTAAATCTTGATCTCCAAGTAGACTCACTCTAATCAAATGAGTTCAATATCTCATATTGACTCATTTGGGCATGGCCATGCACTTCGTGGTCTCACTCTATCAAGAATATCGATGTCACTCCCGTCATATAGGAGGGATAGATCCCATCTACATCACTCACATCCCTCCGCATAATTCGTTGCATACCCAGTAATCGCCTTTATAGTCCACCCATTTACGGGTGACGTTTGACGAAGCCAAAGTATGCAACTCCTTATGTAGGGAACCATGGTGACTTCAGGTCTAAGGACTAATAGTCATACTAATAGCCACATGAGAAAGTATATGACACTCATATAACGATCCATGATACTTTCTCATGGTGGGTCATTCAGTATACATTCTCCAATGCATACCCATGTGTCAACTTGATATCTCATATCTATGACTTGTGAGATCAAGTCATCTTGTTGACCTACATGCTAGTCTCTACGCATTAACATTGTCCCTGAATGTTAATACTCGACTAGGAATGATTAAGAGTAGTGTTCTCTATATCATCTCATTATCGATTCAACCAATCGATTGATATAGATAAGAACCTACTACTCAAGGACATTATTATACTTAGTTATTTGGCACCAATACAAGTAAATATAATAACCATGCCTTTATAAATAGGAATATGATACAATAAAGTCCATACAACAATCATCACATGATTGGCTCTAGGGCTTTCACTAACAATCTCCCACTAGCACTAGTGCCAATCACCGTAGTATCTAATACCCAATGACCTAGTGTGACCATCATGCTTTTTCTGTGCCAAAGCCTTGGTCAAGGGATCTGCGATGTTAGCCTCTGTGGGTACTCTGCAAATCTTCACATCTCCTCGATCGACAATCTCACGAATGAGATGGAAGCACCGATATATTTGGCCTCTGTTGTAGAATCAGCAACTGTGTCCTACTTCGAACTCTTCCAGCTCACAGCGCCACCATTCAAGCAAAACACGAACCCTGACTGCGATCTGTAATCATCCTGGTCAGTTTGGAAGCTGGCATCGCTGTAACCCTTTACAGCTAGCTCCTCATCGCCTCCAAATATCAAGAAATATTCTTTAGTCCTTCTTAAGTACTTAAGAATATTCTTGACTGTTATCCAGTGACGCTCACCTGGATCTGACTGGTATCTACTCGTCATGCTCAAAGCATACGAGACATCAGGACGAGTACACAGCATGGCGTACATGATAGATCCTATAGCAGATGCGTAAGGGATCTTATCCATGTGGTCTCTCTCCTCTCTAGAAGAGGGACTTTGAGTCTTCGAAAGACTCACACCATGTGACATCGGCAGAAGTCCTTTCTTGGAATTCTGCATGGCAAACCGAAGTAATACCGTGTCAATATATGTACTCTGACTTAGGCCAAGCAATCTCTTAGATCTATCTCTATAGATCTTTATGCCTAGAATACAGGCTGCTTCACCTAAGTCCTTCATTGAGAAGCACGTCCCCAGCCAAGTCTTCACAGACTGTAGCGAAGGGATGTCATTCCCAATGAGTAGTATGTCATCCACATACAATACAAGGAACACAACTGTGTTCCCATTAACCCTCTTGTAGACACAGGGTTCATCTTCATTCTTGATGAAACCAAACTGTTTGATCGCATCATCGAATCGAAGATTCCAACTCCGAGAAGCTTGCTTTAGCCCATAAATGGACCTTTGCAGCTTGCATACCTTCCCAGTATGCTGTGGATCTACAAAACCCTCAGGTTGTATCATGTACACATCCTCGAGTAAGTTTCCATTCAGAAACCCGGTTTTGACATCCATCTGCCAGATCTCATAATCGTGGTATGCTGCAATAGCAAGCAAGATCCGAATGGACTTAAACATCGCCACTGGAGAAAAAGTTTCATCATAGTCAATACCATGAATTTGCTTGAAACCTTTAGCCACCAATCGACCCTTATAGGTATGCGTAAGTCCATCCATGTCAGTCTTTCTCCTAAAGACCCACTTACACCCAATGGGTTTGACCCCTTCAGGTGGATCAACCAAAGTCCATACTTGGTTAGTGTACATGGATTCCATCTCGGATCTCATGGCGTCTAGCCATTTCTTAGAATCTGGGCTCATCACAGCTTCCTGATAGGAGGTAGGCTCATTCTCAATGAGCATAACGTCATCATGGTCAGACAAGAGAAATGAGTATCTCTCAGGCTGACGACGTACCCTATCAGACCTGCGAAGAGGTAGGTCTACTTGAACAGGTGGTTGTTCCACAACTCTTTGTGCAACAACCTCATCACCCACAACACTTTGTGGTTCCTGTTCAACCTCCATCAAGGCCTCAGTGCTATGGTCCTTATCTTGAATTTCTTCAAGATCGAAGGTACTCCCACTAGTTTTTCTAGAAACAAAATCCCTTTCTAGAAAAACCCCAGTCTTTGCCACAAACACTTTGTGCTGACTGGGAATGTAGAAGTAATATCCCTTTGTATCCTTGGGATATCCAACAAAATAGCACCTATCGGATTTGGGTCCCCGTTTGTCTGAGACTTGACGTCGAACGTAAGCCTCACAACCCCAAATCCTCATAAAAGACATCTTGGGATTTTTCCCTGTCCATATCGTATATGGTGTCTTTACCACAGCCTTGGATGGTACACGGTTAAGGGTAAAGGCTGCGTGTCCAGAGCATATCCCCAAAAGGATATAGGAAGATCTGTGTGACTCATCATAGATCGTACCATATCCAATAGGGTATGATTCCTCCTTTCGGATACACCATTCCACTGTGGTGTTCCAGGAGGAGTGAGTTGGGATAGAATCCCACACTCAGCTAGATAGTCACGAAACTCATGGCTAAGGTATTCACCACCTCGATCTGATCGAAGTATCTTAATACTCTTGCCAAGCTGGTTTTGTACTTCATTCTTGAATTCTTTGAACTGTTCAAAGGATTCAGATTTATGTGTCATAAGATACACATAACCATATCTACTGAAGTCATCAGTAAATGTAATGAAGTACCTGTAACCACCTCTAGCAGCAACATTGAAAGGACCACATACATCACTATGTATAAGTCCTAACAAATCTGTTGCTCTTTCGCTATGTCCACTAAAGGGAGTCTTGGTCATCTTACCTAAAAGGCAAGACTCGCATGTCTCATATGATTCAAAATCAAATGAGTCTAGCAGCCCATCCTTATGGAGCTGAGATAATTGACTCTCATTTATGTGACCTAAGCGACAATGCCAGAGATAGGTTTTGTTCAACTCATTTGACTTGAACCTCTTGGTACTTATGTTATAGATAGGGCTCTCTAAGTCTAGAAAGTAGAGTCCGTTCATTAGAGGTGCACTACAATAGAACATATCATTTAAATAAACTGAACAACATTTGTTCTTTATTATAAATGAAAATCCTTTCTTGTCCAAACAAGAAACTGAAATGATGTTCTTGGTTAAGGAAGGCACATAACAACATTCATCTAATTCTAATACAAGCCCAGAGGGCAGAGATAGATCATAAGTTCCTACAGCAACAGCAGCAACCCTTGCTCCATTGCCTACTCGTAGGTCCACCTCGCCCTTTGTCAATGCCCTGCTATTTCTCAGCGCCTGCACATTGGTACAAATGTGAGATGCACATCCGGTATCTAATACCCATGATGAAGAAATAGATAGATTGACTTCTATAACATTTATACCTGAAGTAGAAGTCTCACTTCTCTTCTTCTTAAGATCTTCCAGGTATGCCTTAGAGACTTCATATCTCTCATGCCTAGCTTGTCCTTGATACAGTTGACGAAGATGTCCAACCATATCATAAGCATTCATGAACTCGTGTTGCTTCTGAAGCTCAGAGTTCATGGTCGCGAGCAATAGACATGACACATCTAATGCATCATCTTGATGCTTCTTGTAAGCATCTTTGTCATCTCGCGAGGTAGTGGCAGGAGGTGCCTCCGGAATGGGCTGCTCCAGGACGTACAACTTCCTTTCTTGGGTGAGAACAATTCTCAGGTTCCTGTACCAGTCCAGGAAATTTGCTCCATTGAGCTTGTCCTTCTCAAGGACAGATCGCAGAGAGAGAGTGTTCGTGTTTGTCGACATAGTTATCTACAACATACAATGCAGAGAATTAATATCATATTCCTTTTATCATTTAATTAGGCCTTTAATCAAATGATGCTCCCACTAAATTATAGGAATTTTGTAGAATCGAGTTATGGATGTGGTCAAACCACTTTTACTAGATTCATACAAACTAGCTATAATTCTTGCAGGACAAGATCCATATCATACTAAGCCTTGAGTTAGCTTTGGCTAAATCGCCCAAGACTTAGTACGATCGGTGGGTAACACATTACCGATTACATCTCTATGCAACTCTTGTTTATAGGATTAAGACCCACATTTACAAAAGACCTTGAGTTAGCTTTGGCTAAATCGCCCAAGATTTAGTGTAAATGCGATCTTAACCTATCTTTCCAACGATTGGAATATGCCTATAGTTCTACTCGATCCAATTGAGTTAACTAGTTTTGCTCAATCTAATTGAGCTTACTCTAACCCGAGTCGTGATAGGCGGGACCAAGATTGTCCCTCCGCACCCTAACAAGATAATATGCGTTGCTCTGCTTTGGCAGATTCAACAACAACAAATGATCGAGGTAGTGATGGGTATCAAGGCTCGGTAGGCATTTTCGAGTTGATTCGATTATGATCTAATCTAATCGTAATGTGTATCTTATACGCATTTAGGCCTTTATTATCCTATATTAGCATGCATCATATACATACATTAATTATTCTAGCATGCATCATATACATACAAGAAAATTAACCTAGCATGCATCATATACATACAAACATTTTTCTACTAGCATGCATCACATACATACAAGCAAAATCAATTAAATATACATATATATATATCAACATATATATATATCATTAAATGTGATATAGTCATGGCCCTACTACGATCTTCTCAAGCCAATGAGAAGATCGGACGGTCAACCTAAGGCTAGCGGCTTCTCCAAGCGCTTCCTTTGACCGCCATGTGTCGTCGTCACCCTTCTCGTAATCTCGTCTTCGAGTGGACTTTCCACCGCTCCATTTTGTACATTACAAATATGAAACTCGAGTTACATTCGAGTCTAAAAACTAATTACAACTAGAATTTCAAAATAAGAGGTACGACGCGCAGGTCGCATACACTATACAACACGCACAACCACAAAACGGCACGCAAGCCGTATTATGAATTACAACACACTTATTCAATCAAATTGGGGTCATTGGGCCATGACAATCACAGAATTATACATAATTCTAAATTATGTATTTTTACAGAAATTTCTATAATTTTTCCTAATTTATTTCGAATTTATGAGTCAACTCTCCGTAACGGTCCCGCTAAGCGGTTTCCGGGCGCGATCGCGGGACATGGCCCCTTTCGGGGATAGGGGCAGCGCCCCTACTCGCAAAATAAACTTCGCGAGTGTCCCTACAATGATCTTACAGCGACTTAAGTCGCTGTCCGAAAAACCTAAAGCGAGAACTCGCCGATTCGGAGAGTTTTTCTCGACGGTTGAAGCCTACGAGTGTCTCAACACTCGTTGCTTCGACTCTACGAGAAAAATACCCAAAAATTCTATAAAATAAGAAAATTTACAGAAACATATAAATCTGTAATTTTTATATCTAATATAAAAACTACAAAGACGAAACACATACATGCTTCGCACGTGGCTCTGATACCACTGTTGGGTTTTTCCGAGCCGCAAAAACCACTTTTTGCATTGCGGAAACCTCGGAAGCCCCGCCCACGGATCCGTGCGAAGTATAAAATTATAATTACATGTATGTGCTTGCAGAAATCCTAGATCTACCTTAGATCTAAGAGGTTAGAACGTTACCCTCGTAGCGACGCCCTTCGCTTATCCCGCTCGTCCAAAAGTTCGCCGGAACTCGAGAGTGTCAAGTGCACACTCCTCTATGGTATCCACACAAGCAATAGGTGGAGAGAAATGCCTTAGAGTGTGCTAGCACTCCCTTAGGAATTTCGGCAAGATGAGGTTTGGAGAGGTAGAGCTTGAGAGAAAAGGTTCCAAGGAAGAAGATGAAGTTGGAATTAACTCACCCAAATGAATTTCATCTAATGAAACCCCTAAAGTGGCCGACCACTTCAAGGAGAGGGAGTTACATGCATGCATGTAACTCCCATGTCCCTTGGTCTCCCTCATGAGGTGGCACCAATTGACAAAGTCAATGATGATGTGGAGCATTATCATTGGTCGGCCATGCCTAGTCATCATCATGACATGGCATTTGGTCAAGTCAAACTTGACCTTTCAGCTTCCCTCTCAAGTCAAGTCAAACTTGACCTCTAATCTCCCATGGTTGATCAAATCTAACCACTTGACTCAAGTCAATTTAATATAATGAATCTCTATTCATTAATTTAAATTGATTTGATGAATCAAATCTCAATTAGACTCATTCAACACTTGAATCAACTTGAGTCTAACTCAATTAGTCTAATTTGGATTACTCTTAATCCAATTTGGTTCATCCCATGAACCTAATCCTCATTGTTCATCATATGAACCTAATCTCCATCTAATTGCTCTTATGTGTGTGACCCTATAGGTTCTTGTAACGTTGGCAATGTCCCTAAACCGATTTAGGAACATAAGCAATGAGCAGTATCTAGCAACACATCATTGCTACCCAAGTTACAAGAATGTTGAGCTCCAACATCACCTTTGTGACTACTAATTGTGACTCTCACAATATGTGACATTGTCCCTCTATCCTTGACATCTAGATTGACCAATCGAGGCATAGACCGTGTCATCCTCGGTACAATCTAAATCTTGATCTCCAAGTAGACTCACTCTAATCAAATGAGTTCAATATCTCATATTGACTCATTTGAGCATGGTCATGCACTTCGTGGTCTCACTCTATCAAGAATATCGATGTCACTCCCGTCATATAGGAGGGATAGATCCCATCTACATCACTCACATCCCTCCGCATAATTCGTTGCATACCCAGTAATCGCCTTTATAGTCCACCCATTTACGGGTGGCGTTTGACGAAGCCAAAGTATGCAACTCCTTATGTAGGGAACCATGGTGACTTCAGGTCTAAGGACTAATAGTCATACTAATAGCCACATGAGAAAGTATATGACACTCATATAACGATCCATGATACTTTCTCATGGTGGGTCATTCAGTATACATTCTCTAATGCATACCCATGTGTGAACTTGATATCTCATATCTATGACTTGTGAGATCAAGTCATCTTGTTGACCTACATGCTAGTCTCTACACATTAACATTGTCCCTGAATGTTAATACTCGACTAGGAATGATTAAGAGTAGTGTTCTCTATATCATCTCATTATCGATTCAACCAATCGATTGATATAGATAAGAACCTACTACTCAAGGACATTATTATACTTAGTTATTTGACACCAATACAAGTAAATATAATAACCATGCCTTTATAAATAGGAATATGATACAATAAAGTCCATACAACAATCATCACATGATTGGCTCTAGGGCTTTCACTAACATGATAATCCAAATAGGCTTTATTAAAGCTTATTAAATCTTTGCCCACTAAATGACACAGAAATTCCATTTAAGTCTAGAAAAATTTCTAAAAATTCATGAAAAATTATATAAGTTCATTTCTTAATTTTCAAGGGTATTTATTATTATTTTATTTTTCGATATCTTACAGTGCAAGGAGGTACAAGAGAACTATTCTTTAATAACAGCTAGAGCTCATGCTCACGCTCGCATACAGGCAAGAAACTTCCCTTTAGCAATTGAGTAATGAAATCGTCCGCACTAGAGCTCATATGGATGCTATTATGCAGGTATTCTAGTGGTACTGCCAAATTCGTCAATCTTTCTGGGAGCGCCAGGAGCATTGCGCCAGATTTCATCTAGACAACGCCCAAATGACATGAACCAACATGAGTGTCTGCTGTCTCTAATGCGAGCCACATATCAGGATGGATTTAATGAAGCAATTCGACAGTATGCTGATCAAGGACTACATCCAGCCAATCAACCTGCCCTCTTTCTACATTGGGAAGCTGGTTTCAGATGCTATCCCCCGGATCACTTTAAATTGTAACCTTCGTTTTATTTTAAAACTCTTGTCGTATATAGATAATTGCATCAACGAACTGTTTACCCTTTACATAGCTTTAAACTTTCTTGGTTCTGCAAATGAGAAGCTATCTTTCACTTTATTTCTTGTCCTTGCTCGTGTTTATTGTTTGCATTGTAATATATTGAGTGTCACATATAACCCACAGGAAATAGGCCAAACTTCTCCTTTCAACAGCCTTTCCTTACATGGTATGAAAATATTTTAAGTGTACAACATTCCAAGGCCGAGGTAATTCCTTGTCCTGATCATTTTTTAGATAATAAGCGGACCCAACCACTTGGCGAGTAACAATGTAGGGCCCTTCCGAGTTCGGGGCTAGCTTTTCTGGGTCTCCTGAAGGATTGACCTTGCGTAAGATTAGATCACCTTCTTGAAACCTCCGGGGCACCACTCTTTTGTTAAAAGTTTGCTGTACTTTTTGCTTATAAAATTCTGCTCGCCTCCGTGCTTGCTCTCGCCTTTCTTTCAATAAATCTAGCTCAGTTCCTCTGATGATTTGATTCTGTTCTGTCTCATAAACTTCGACTCGGGCACTACTCAGAATGACTTTCACCGGAATAACAGCTTCCGTTCCATATACCAAGCTGAACGGGGTTTCCCCTGTTGCCTTTTTAGGAGTAGTTCGGTAAGCCCATAGAATCCCTGGCAATTCATCCGCCCAATTTTCTCGTTGAGCTCCCAGTTTAGTCTTCAACCCTTGAATGAGGATTCTATTAGTTACCTCCACTTGTCCATTAGCCTGAGGGTGAGCCACTGAGGTAAAGACATGCTGAATATTGAGAATTTAACACCATTCTCCAATCTTTTTACCATGAAATTGCCGCCCATTATCGCTGACCAACCTTCGTGAGATTCCATACCTACAAATGATGTTCTTTCATAGAAACTGTATTACTGCATTTTCTATGATTTTAGCTAGAGGGTCAGCTTCTATCCACTTAGAAAAATAATCCACCGCTACTAAGAGGAACTTTTTCTGTAAGGGTACTGGAGGCATGGTACCAACTATGCCCATTCCCCACTGGTCAAAGGGGCAAGAAGCAACGATGGTTCTCATTAGCTCGGTGGGCCGCTCGGAGCGGCTACTGTGCTTTTGACAGGATGAACAAACTTGCACCAAGAGGGTTGCATCTTGCTGAAGAGTGGGCCAAAAATACCCAGCCAACAATACTTTCCTTGCCAAGGCTCTTCCTCCCAAATGATTGCTACAACAACCCTCATGTACTTCGCGGAGCACCCATTCGGCGTCTTCCTTCCCCAAGCATCTTACAAGGGGCACCCAAAAGACATCTTATATAGAAATCCCGTCTACAATTGTGAACTGCTTTGCTCTAGTCACCAAGATGGATATCGCTCCCCTCTCTTCAGGAACCTTCCTTTGCTGTACATATGCCATAATATCAATTCTCCAATCGGGGATCTGATCAGCTCCCGGAGCCACCTCTTCCACATTACATACTGCCAGGGAGTTGGAAACTTCCACACAAATCGATCCTGACTGCTTTACCCCTTCGAGAGCGCTAGTAGTTGTGACATTGCTAATTGGGAATCTGAATGCATCAAAACGGAAGTTGCCCTAACGGCTTTGACGGCTTGCAATCCAGCTAGGATGGCTTCATATTCTGCTTCATTATTGGACGCCCGGTACCCGAGGTGAACGACTATGTGAGTTTCTTCTTTTTTGGGGGATACCAAAAGTACCCCCACTCCACTGCTTGTAGATCCAGAAGACCTATCCACAAAGTCATTCCACACCTTCGTCCTTTCCTCTTTTTCAGTTGAACTATTTCCCGAATCGGCAAGTACCTCTACTAGGAAATCAGCTAATGTCTGAGCCTTAACAGCGGTTCGGGGATGATAGTGAATATCATATTCACTTAATTCCACAACCCACTTGGCGAGCCTCCTTGAAAAATTAGGCTTAGTCACCACCTTACCCAATTCACTGTGAGTCAAGACATTGATTGGATGGGCTAGGAAATATGACCTCAATTTACGGGTTGTCAGAACTAATATGTATACTGTGACTCTGCTCCTTTCAAGATATGACTGGTATAATAAATGGGTTGCTGCTGAGAACCTTCTTTCTTCAATAATACTTAATTGATGGCTCCCTTTGAAATGGCTAAATACATCCACAATGGCTCTCTTGAGACTGGTTCATCTAAATACTTCTTTAATTCTTGGAAGGCTTGCTCACACTGATCCCATTGGAATTTAGCGGCCTTGCGCAGGGTCCGAAAGAAGGGTAACCCTTTGTCTACTAATCTGACTATAAAATGAGACAAGGAAGCTATTCTTCTTTCTAACTTTTGAGTTTCTTGCAGATTAGTGAGTGACTTTATGTTGCACAATGCTTGCACCTTCTTCGGATTGGCTTGCAATCCCTTTTCTATCACAACATATCCTATAAACTTTCCACTTTTCACCCCGAACAAACGCTTCTTGGGATTGAGCTTCTATTGTACCACCTAAGGGTGGCAAAAGTCCCCTCCAGGTCTGTAACTAGATCCCGAATGGTTTTGGACTTGACTAGAATATCATCGACATATACTTCCACATTCTTGCCTTTTTTTCTACGAAAATTGTATCCATGAGGCGTTGATAAGTAGCTCCTGCTTTCTTTAAGCCAAAAGGCATCACTACGTAAGCATACAACTCCCCTGCTGTCACAAAACTAACACGCTTCTGGTCCTCTTTCGCTAGTGGTATCTGATGATACCCTTGGTAGGCATCCATAAGGGATACAACTTCATATCTCATGGAGAATCAACCAACTAATCAATACGAGACAAGGGGTAGCAGTCTTTAGGGTACACTTTATTTAAATCATGAAAGTCAATACACATCTTCCAATGCTCAGAGGACTTGGGGACCAAAACTATATTGGACACCCATTCAGGAAATTGAATTTCTTTAACATGATGCGCTTGTAATAATTTATCTACTTCTCCGGCAATAAATTTATCTTTCTCGGGTCCGAAGTGTTGTCACTTCTGCTGGACGGGTTGGACTCCTCGAGTGAGGTTTGATGAAACTCAGCTTCTGTATTAACTTCAAAGCTTGTTGCAAGAAGGAGGAGAATCATGAAACTTAGCTTTGGTATGAACTTCAAAGCTTGTTAAGAAGGAGGATAATACATGAATGTTTTTCCTTAAGAATGAAAGCAAGCATACAAAGGGGGTTTTATAGGGTTACATGCTCTTAATGAGCTTTGCATGAAAAAACCACCCATTGGGTGCATGAGACCACTGCCTACTTTTGAGCTTCAAAACCTTTTTGCATGTTGCATTTAATGAGCCTCCTTGCATTGATTAATTTTGTCTTCTTGCATGGTGACTTGGTCTTGTCTTCAAAACTTTCTTGCATGTTGCATTTAATGAGCCTCCTTGCATTGATTTGTTTTGTCTTCTTGCATGATGGCTTAGTATTGATTATTGATTATTTGATTCCTTGACTTTCGACACTCCCCCTCAAGTTAGGTGCGTACATGTCAATGGCACCTAACTTGTTAAGGATGTTCTTCATATGTTGAGTAGTGGTAACCTTGGTAAAGATATCTGCTGGTTGATCTTGTCCGTTGATATGATGAGCAGTGATGATCTTTTCGTTAATCTTTTCCCTAATGAAGTGGCAATCCACTTCAATGTGCTTGGTTCTTTCATGAAATACTGGATTTGTTACAATGTGAATGGCTGACTGATTGTCACAGTATAATCTGACTGGGGAATTGACGGGGAACCCCAGCTCTTCAACTAAGGCTTTTAGCCATATGTTTTCACTTGTAGCTGCTGCCATTGCTCTGTATTCTGCCTCAGCACTGGATCTTGACACGACAGATTATTTCTTGCTTTTCCAAGACACCAAATTTCCTCCAACGAACATACAATAATATCTTGTAGTTGATCTTCTATATTTGTGATCTCCTGCCCAATCTACATCACAATATCCTACGATTTCTGTATTATGATTATTCCTCATCCAGATTCCTTTTCCTGGTGTCCCTTTCAAATAGTGGAGGATTCTCTCTGCTACCTTCCAATGACTCTCCTTTGGTGCGTGCATATTTTGGCTAAATTGATTTACTACAAATAAAATATCCAGACGAGTAATGGTTAGGTAAATCAATTTACCTACTAACCTTTGGTATTATTGAATGTCCTCCCATGGATTTCCATCATCATCTCCTTTCTTAAATGTCAAGTAGGGGCTACTAGCTGGTTTTGCTCCAAGTTTTCCAGTTTCCTATAAGAGATCAAGTGTATACTTCCGTTGGGATAGAACTAGTCCATTAGGAGAGTAGGCTAGTTCTATACCTAGAAAGTACTTTAGTTTTCCTGAATCCTTTATTTCGAATTTAGAATTGAGAAAACACTTAACTTGTTGTATTAGATTTATATCATTTCCTGTAATAATGAAGATCATCTACATATATAAGATTGATGATAATTTTATCATTTTCTACTTGAACAAATAATGAGGAATCACTACTGCATTTTTTGAACTTATAACTTAAGAGAGCAGAGCTGAGTTTAGCATACCATGCCCTTGGAGATTGTTTGAGACCATATATGACCTTGTCCAGTTTGCATACCTTCCCCTCATATCTATTTTGAATTCCTTCTAGAATATCCATATAGACCTCATCTTCAAGCTCTCCCTGTAGAAAAGCATTGGCAACCATTTGATAAAGTGGCCAATCCATAATTAGTGTGAGGGCAAGTAAGACTCAGATGGTGTTCATCTTGGCCACGGGTGAAAATGCCTACTTATAATCAATTCCATAGTGTTGAGTGTATCCTTTGGCGACTAGTCTGGCTTTGTGTCATTCAATGGTACCATCACTTCTATGCTTGATCTTGTATTCCCATTTACACCCCATAGGTTTCTTTCCTTTAGGCAAATTTGTGATCTCCCAAGTGTCATTTTTGTCCAAGGCATTGATTTCTTCTTCCATTGCCTTTTGCCAAGGTTGTTGTCCTCCTTTTGCTTCCTCATATGTTCTAGGTTCCTGTGCTTTATCTATGCCACTCAAGAATGCTTGGTGACTTGGTGAGATATTATTAGTGGTATAATAATTAGTGATAAGGATGATATAACATGCCAGAATGAAAGTATGTTCTACGAATAATCCATTCAGATGAAGGATACCTTATTCTTATTGACCTCCTTAGTGGTGGAGAGGAGGGTAGATGTGCAGTTTTTGTTGTCCCTCTATTGTTGCTTAATTGAGACGGAATTTCAGTCTCTCCCCCTTGCTCTAGGCTTTCCTCGGTTTCTTTAGTATCCAGATTAGTTCCTTCTTGTGAGCTTTTTGGAACCTCTAAGTTGCTATTTTGAGGTGGATCCTGCCTTTCTTCAGGAAATAGAGGATAATTACTACTTGAGTTTCTTTCCTTTGGTACCTCCTCCTCCTTTGTTTCTGGGAAAAAAACACATTTTCGACAAATATCACATCCTTTGATGTGTACATCTTGTTAGTAGCAGGATCAAAGTATTTATCTAGAAGAAGAAGTATACCTTCGATGCGAGCCCTTCGCAATCCCACTAATCCAAGTGCTCCCAGATCTCAATATGGTAAGAACAACTGTATCTCCATGGTCCCCACACTGACACTTAGCAGTTTTGGAGTCACGTTGTGCTAGCAACCCTAGCAAAAACGCCAAGAACACTTGGAAGAAGAAGGAGAAGAAGGAGAGGGATTCCTTGGCTGCCTCTTGGCTAACACATCGAACCCTCAAAAGCACACCAAAGCTTTCACGTTGAAAGCATATGAAAAACCCCCAAGTCATCAACTCCATTATCTCCCAATCAATGCCATGACCCTTGGTATTCCATTTCATCAATGAATAAAACCTCTCATCTCCTCATCATGAATACCAAGACCCTTGGTATTCTCTTGCATGAATAATCACATTAATCATGCAAAGTGATAGATGACCCTTGGATTTTCTGCATGATGAATCATCTTCCATGGTTTAACTTGAGTCTAACTCAAGTTCAACCATCTTGAGTCTAACTCAAGTCTTGGTCATTTGCTCAATTGTTCTTTTAGTCAAACTAAAAGAAACCATCTCCAAAATAGAATGTCATTTGTGTGTGACCCAATAGGCTCTTGTAACGTTGGCAATGTGTCTAAAACTCCCTTTTAGACACATAAGCAATGAGCGACATCTAGCAATACATCATTGCTACCCAAGTTACAAGAAAGTCGAGATCCGACAACCTTTCCATGACTATTATCATGTATGACGGTGTCCTTCAATCTTTGATATCTTAGATCGATCAATGAGGCATAGACCGTGTCATCCCCTTATCGATCTTTATGTTTCTTGATCCCCAAGTAGACTCACTCAAACAAATGAGCTCAATATCTCATATTGACTCATTTGAGCATGACCATGCATTTCGTGGTCATACTCTATCATGAGGCCAAAGATATCACTCCCGTCATATGGGAGGGATAGATCCCATCTACATGGCTCACATCCCTCCGCATAATTCGTTACATACCCAGTAATCGCCATTATAGTACACTCTGTTATAGGTGACGTTAGACGATACCAAAGTACATAACTCCTTATGTAGGGAACTGTAGTGACTTCAGGTCTAAGAGACCAATAGTGGATTGGTTTTGGGGTGATTCACCGGAGATGAATCGGACTGTGGATTAGCGGCGAGGCTATGAACCACGTTATATCTTGTTTGTTAGCATTGTCTATTTTGTTTCTTGTTTAATTGCTTGTTTAGTTTTTGTTTCCATTGCGCTAATTATCTTTGTAGATAAGCAATTCCGTTCATATGACGAAAGAGGGCTATTCACACCCTCTAGCCGGCCACCATTGTTCCTACATTTAGCACATTGTCGAGTGCTTGGATTTGATGGTAATTATGTTTTATGCAGGTTTCGGTCACAAGACAGGTCCACAAGCATAGAGACAGTTGGCATTCTTCATAGCAGGCGGGTATCTTTGACTTATCTTCTTTTAGATATTGTCATCTTGTGATGCATTGTTTACTATAGCTAGTAGCAGTTTTCTATGTTTGTTAACTGCCCTGGTATGTCACTATCTAGTACGTGTTGTAGTCTTACATATGCCTATTATATTATGCTCTATCATTTTGATACTTGTCATTTGTTTATTTAGCACTAGAGTAGTGACATACCCTACCTACTGGGCATGGAATGAATTATGAATATAACTTGCATGTGTACATAGACTTATGTAATTAGGTTATTTGATATGGGCTCCTATTGGTACACACCATAGGTAGCCATGAATTGATAGGTGTATCGTGCATTAGTTA
Organism: Wurfbainia villosa; assembly: GCA_025175895.1. NCBI lineage: Eukaryota > Viridiplantae > Streptophyta > Magnoliopsida > Zingiberales > Zingiberaceae > Wurfbainia > Wurfbainia villosa. Next base: position 36,463,163 of record CM045995.1, read on the forward strand.
CATGCACCATCTTGCATTATTGCATGACTGGCGATCATCGACTCCTCGGTAGGAGGTGATACTACTTGGTAGTTGAGCCCATCGTCAGTCACATTATCTACACACACAACCACTCTGTAGGGGATCGGTGTTGGCAGGCTAGAGGGGGGTGAATAGCCCTCTTTCGTTGTATGATGAAAGTTGTTCGTTGATCGTCTACAACTATCATTAGCGCAAGCGGAAAATACAACTAAACAACAATAAAGATAAGCAAGATACCAAACAATGCTAACAAGGGATGTAACATGGTTCACGACCTCGCCGCTAATCCACGGTCCGATTCGTCCAAGGTGAATCACGCCTCAATCTATCCACTAGATCTCTCCTTTACACCAAGCTAGGTGGAGGTAACCTCTTTTACACAAGAATCACTCCTCTTACAATATAATGTAAATAAGCTTAAGTAAGAGGATGGAAAACGTGTTGGGCACTTGGGAGAAGTTTAGAGCATGAACATTAGCTTACCAAAGGCCCACACCCCTTCTCTTTATAGAGGAAGAGGGTTTCTTCCCGTTAACACAGCAGCAGTCGACTGATGCCCCGATCAGTCGACTGATCCTGTAGCCGTTGTCCAATAACGACTTCTTCCATATTGGATTCCAACCAACATCTCCCACATCAGTCGACTAATGAAGTAATCAGTTGACTGATGTTGACTTCCAGTCGAGTGCCCGCGAGCTCGACTAGCTTCTGTGCTCGTGCACAGTGCGATCAGTCGACTGCTTCCCTTAAGCAGTCGACTGACGTCGACTTGATCCAGCAACTAACACCAGTCGATTGCAGATTGACTTGGAGCAGTTGACTGTCATAACATGGCAGTCGACTGGTGCCGTGTGAAACTCAAACTTAACATCCATTTGAGCTTCTGACAGTCAGGTAAACCTCAACCCTTGCGATCGAGCCTCCGCCACTCAGCCATTCGGCCAAGTTCACCTAATGAGCTACTTACAATTCACTCATTCTCTCATCTCACTCGAAGTCCCTCGCCGAAGCTCTCTTCGTTCGTGGCCATGTCCCTCGGCAGCATCAGGTGCACGACTCTGCAATGCTCCTTCGCATCTCTTGCCCTCGAAGTCTGCTTCCTTGGCTTCGCTTCAAGTCATCTCGTCCGGCAGTCCCTCGGCAACATCAAGCACATGACTCTACAATGCTCCTTCTCTGACTCAAGCACGAGGTCGTGAGTGGTGACACTTGCCTAAGCTCCATGTGCGAATTACTAAGCCCTGCAAGACTCCAACGTACATATCAAATCCAATCATCCTAACTTAAATCCTTTGCCACACACATCAAAACCATATCACGGGTTGATTGCCCTAACAATCTCTCCCTTTTTGATGTGTGACAATCTGTTTAAGTTAGGGAAACATTTGATAAAAATATTAAGATAAGAAAGCATGTGAATAAACATGATTATCAACTCTCCCCCTTAATACATGAAACTCCCCCTAAATGCAATTTTCCCCCTTAAATATAACTTACTTAAACATACATATTTCTTCCCCTTTGACACCATCAAAAAGATTAAACTAAGTTATTCAAACATGACATCAAGTCTAGGAAACAAAAATCACCAAAACATGACTTAAAATATGATAAAAGAAGGTTACTAGACATGTTTTTAGTCGATCAGTCGATTGGTTCAGACTACCAGTCGACTGGCACTCTGATTTCAGGATTTTTAGATTTTCAGGCTGAATTTCAGAAATGTATAAAAAATTCTATAAACCTCGAAAAATCATGAAATTTGGGGAACACATTTCTTGTAAGTTCCTTTATCAATGAAATATAGTTTTTCATGAAAAATCATTACATTTTCAAAAATTAGGCAAAATCTCAAAAGTTGGAAAATATCTAAAGTTTGTATCAACTTTGAAACCTAGTTTTGCCTTAAAGCTTTTCAAAACATGAAAAATTCAGTTTATGAAACAAGAAATGGTTTTTAAAACATTTGAAATATCCAACCATGATCTTTGGGCAATATGTCTATGAATTAAACATAACTCTTCCCCATGATTGGTCTATTATTGCTATTTTGATACTTTAAATGACCATCTAAATGTCATAGGCATTAGTGGACCATTAGTATCATCTTATCATCTCACCCATGCTATATTTTCAATCAAAGTAGCCTATAGTGAGTGTGAGATGAACCTAAGGTATTTGTATATACTTAATCATTTATTTCATGCAATTTTACACAAGGTTAAGTATCATCCTAACATACCACATGATCATAAAAACATATATGCATTTATTTCACATTCTGATCATGAAACACATATATCTATCAATTTGTAATCATGCATTAGGCATAAAATCATGATAATAATTCAAGTATCACCTAAAGCATGGTTTAAACCCTATTGCCCATGACTATGTGTCAAATATCAAGATCATAAATCATGATTGCAAACATATATAACAATTACATTAACTATCATGATTTAAGCATTATTATCAATTTATGGGCACATTATCATCACCCAACACTATGCTAAAAATTTATAGGTCATGAGTATCAACATATATAACACTAAGTGTTGAGCATGATCTAAACTATTTATGGGTGCATTATCATCACCCAACACTATTTCAAAAATTAAGTCCCGTCATCCTAAGTCAACCAAAACATATGATATAAGTGAAGTCCACTATGGTTGACTAGCCTAGGGTTTTCCTAACCCTTAAGGATGGATTTAGGAACCCCAAAACAAATTCTTTCCTATGGGGTTCACTAAAAATTCCTTAGGAATCTATTTTCTAGCTATTGTTTTCTTTTTATCTTGACCCCTAGCAATTAAACATTTATAGGCCTTTTCATTTTTATTTTCCTTATATCCTAGGCCTTTCTTATTGAAGCTTGCTCTTTGGCTCCCTATGATCATGTTAAGGGTGTTGGAGCCAATTGTGAATTTTTTTAGGGCCTTGGTCAAATGGTCTACCTTTTCCCTTAAAGCACTATTTTCCTCAATGCATGCATCATTAACATCAAATGGAATATAGTTATCATGTGAGCATGCATCATCATGAACATTTAAACATGCTTGTTCTAATTTATTTTCTAAAGCCTTAATTTGATCTAGCATGCTTTTATTCTTTTTCTTAGCCCTAAATAAATCCTTAGTAAGGCTAGAAATCATGGAAACTATTTTATTTAGTGATAGATTCGTTACCATAGTCTCCATGTCTTCTTCTTCGGATGAGGATGATGATGGTGATGAGCCTCCCCCTTCACTAGAGCTCTCCTCACTTGTGCTTCTTTCTTCTTTCTTGGAGGAGGAGGTAGAGGCTAGGTCATCAAATGTCATTAGGGCAACATTTGAGTAGACATGTTCTTCTTCTTCAGATGATGATGATGAAGAAGAGGGATCATCCCATGTCCTTGCTTTGAGTGCTTTTGTCTTCCCTTTCTCCTTGGCTTTCTTTTCTTCTTCCTTCTTCTTGCTCCCCTTTTTCTTCTTTTCTTCTTTCTTCTTCCTCTCCTCTTTACTCTTGTTCAAGAGGGGACAATTATCCCTTATGTGTCCCTCTCCTTGGCAATTATAACAAATTATCTTCCCCCTTGGTCTTCTTCTCCTATCATTAGATTTATTAAATTTAAAATTCTTCAAAGCACGTCTTACCTTCCTTACCATGTATGCTTCTTCCGTGCTATCCATGGAGGAGGAGGAGGCTTCATCGGATGAGGAGGGAGTCTCCAACTTCTTCTTCCCCTTGTTGGCTATTAAAGCTACTCCTTTTGATGGATGAAGTCTTGGCTCTTCTACTACTCCTTCAAGCCTTGTTTCGTGTAGCTCCATGGTGGAGAAGAATTCCTCCAAGGTGCTAACTTCTAGGTTCTTGGAGATGTAGAAAGAATCCACCATTGAGCTCCATCTTGAGGCCCGAGGAAAGGCATCTATAGCCTTCATTACCATATCCTGGTTGGAAAGCTTCTGCCCTACACTTGTCAAAATGGTTAAAATTTCTTTAAACCTAGAATGTAGAGATTTTACCTTCTCTCCCTTTTTGAGTTTAATGTTGCTTAATTGGGAGTGTAGGACATCTCTCCTTGCTAGTTTGGCCTCGGATGTGCTTTCATGAATCTCTATGAGTTTCTCCCACATCTCCTTGGCACTTGCACATTCCTCTATCCAGTTGATCTCTTATTGAGGGAGCACATTGAAGAGGTGGTGCTTGGCCTTTGAATTGGCAAGGTGCTCCTCCCTTTGCTTTTTAGTCCACCTTGACTTCTCTATTGGTTCACCCTCTTCGTCCCTATGCATCTCAAAACCGTTTTCCATTATAAGCATGATATCGAAATCAGTTTCAAAGAATACCTCCATTCTCTTCTTCCACCAAGAGAATTCTCCCTCGAACTTTGGTGGGTGAATGTTGGAGTCGTCCATCCTTGATTGTGCTTGTGGCAGCAGTTAGTCTGTTGACAAGCTTCCTTGCTTTGATACCACTTGTAGGGGATCGGTGTTGACCGGCTAGAGGGGGGTGAATAGCTCTCTTTCGTCATATGATGAAAGTCGTTCATTGATCATCTATAACTATCGTTAGCGCAAGTGGAAAATACAACTAAACAACAATAAAGATAAGCAAGATACCAAACAATGCTAACAAGGGATGTAACGTGGTTCACGGCCTCGCCGCTAATCCATGGTCTGATTTGTCCAAGGTGAATCACGCCTCAATCTATCCACTAGATCTCTCCTTTGCACCAAGCTAGGTGGAGATAACCTCTTTTACACAAGAATCACTCCTCTTATAATATAATGTAAATAAGCTTAAGTAAGAGGATGGAAAATGTGTTGGGCACTTGGGAGAAGTTTAGAGAATGAACATTAGCCTACCAAAGGCCCTCACCCCTTCTCTTTATAGAGGAAGAGGGTTTCTTCCCGTTAACACAGTAGCAGTTGACTGATGCCTCGATCAGTTGACTGATGCCTCGATCAGTTGACTGATCCTATAGCCGTTGCCCAATAACGACTTCTTCCACGTTGGATTCCAACCAACGGCTCCCACATTAGTCGACTGATGAAGTAATCAGTTGACTGATGTCAACTTCCAGTCGAGTGCCTGCGAGCTCGACTAGCTTCTGTGCCTGTGCACAGTGCGATCAGTCGACTGCTTCCCTTAAGCAGTCGACTGATGTTGACTTGATCCAGCAACTAACACCAGTCGATTGGCGATCGACTTGGAGCAGTCGACTACCATGACATGGCAGTCGACTGATGCCGTGTGAAACTCAAACTTAACATCCGTTTGAGCTTCCGGTGGTCGGGTAAACCTCAACCCTTGCGATCGAGCCTCCGACACTCAGCCATTCGACCAAGTTCACCTAATGAGCTACTTACAATTCACTCATTCTCTCATCTCACTCGAAGTCCCTCACCGAAGCTCTCTTCATTCGTGGCCACGTCCCTCGGCAGCATCAGGCGCACGGCTCTGCAATGCTCCTTTACGTCTCTTGCCCTCAAAGTCTGCTTCCTTGGCTTCGCTTCAAGTCATCTCGTCCGATGGCCCCTTGGCATCATCAAGTGCATGGCTCTACAATGCTTCTTCTCTGACTCAAGCATGAGGTCGTGAGTGGTGACACTTGCCTAAGCTCCATGTGCAAATTACTAAGTCCTGCAAGACTCCAACACACATATCAAATCCAGTCATCCTAACTTAAACCCTTTGCCACACGCATCAAAATCATATCACGGGTTGATTGCCCTAACACACTCGTGGGTTAGTGTTATTTCAAGTGTGTGTGTAGTTGCTCTGTCAGGGCTTCACGGTGGTCGCTCAGGTGATTTGTATTGTGACATGGTAGTAGATAGGGATCCCTCCTTTGTCGTGAGACGAGGTGATTGTTGGGTTTCCGGCACCACGGTGAGTGTGTGTTCAAACATGTTTCGTAAACATGTGCGTAGCGGAAGAAATAAAAAGCAATAAATCTAATTTATTACATCACACACACAACACACATGCATAGTACAATATGTGTAGACATAATCGTAGTTTCAAATTTTGCAATAAAAGAAAATTATTCTACGTATACCTGACGTATCACGTGTAGCGGGAAAGACATCAACCGGAGCGACTCTCGCAAGAATCGCCTCTATCCATATCCACGCCGAGTATCGTTGGGATGACTTCACAAAGCCACGAGTCTCATCTTCATACGAGTCACTAGCCTCGTGTCGAAGACGATGTGATTGAGAGAAGATCACAATCCGAATCAAAATTTGGATTCCCAAAACTCGCTTCTCCGGAGAAGTATTCGTCAACCGTTTGACGAATCCTTCATCCTCCACCTATGAGGATTACCGAAGATTGAATCCATGGTAATGTAGTCACTGTCGGAGCTCAAAACGTCATCCAAACAATGCTCCGACACGTAAGGAAACAAGCTGTCCAGAAAACTGGACAGCTTGGTGGAGGATGTTGCGCCGGCCAACCCTTGGTCGCCAGAACCAAGGTGAGTCACCGGAGGTCGCCGGAGGGTCACCGGAGGAGTGGCCGGCAGCAGCTGGACGGCGACAGCAAGGGTGGACGACAGCAAAAGCTGGGCAGCGTGGAACCCTTGGGCGGCGGCAAGGAGAAGAGAGGGAGAGGGTGGCTAGGTTTTCCAACACCAAAAGTTATCCACGAAAAACCCTTAAGCCATGTTTTTATAGAGAACATATTCTCCTAACGGTTATTGGTTCATAACCAAAACACGTTAACCCACTCCAATAACTTAAGTTAAAATAAACCAAACCGCGTTGGTCTATTTTAAGTTAAAATAAACCAAACCAACTTTTGGTTCATTCGTTTAAAATAAACCAAACCCCTTTGGTTTATTCTCCACCATTGGATTAGAACCAAACCAATTTGGTTCATCCATCATGTCTTCATAAGACACGACCCATCCACACTTCCATTGCGACTGAAACGATTTCATGCTCGATCCTTGTTTGGTCCAACCAAACCTAATTTCTCTCGATCTGAGAATCTCATTCTCAGGCTCGTTTTAAATCCTTCGGATTACGCTCGTTGTGCGTGTGACCAAATAGGTTCTCGATTTATGTTGGCCATCTATAATTAACCATTAATTATAGAATGATCATGAGTGGCACATAGTAGTACATCATGATCCCCAATTAACCGAAAAGATCAACGGTTGATCCAGAATTATTTTTGAAACCCTTCAGCAGCTACAATGAATCGTGCCCCATTCCCTTCACTCATCTTATATCCACTTGGTTCAGGACATGGTCTATAGTGTCAGTCCCTACTAGGTTGACTATGTCACACCTAGCCCAAGTATCATTTTCTCGTCCTACAGATTCTAGTTACTGCACATATATCCAAGAGTACCTTACTCTAAACATGTAATGCTTTGGCCAAAGACTTTAGTAACAATCCGACGAGAGGTCATGGGTATACATCTCCTCGCAAGGAGTGGTGAATCCTTTATAGGCTATTCAAACACCTTCCGTCACTTCGACTTATACCCAATCATCCCGAGTCCACATCTCCTCAGAGATGCTTGCTTAAGATGTCAAAGTATAAGTCTTCATGACCAAGATGACTTGAATACTGCAAGTCAAAAGAACATCGCACTTAAGTTGCAGTAAGAACTTCATTGACATATCTATATATGCAGAGAACCATATGAAGTCTTACAGCTGGTCACTCCAATGAACTAGTTACCATAACTAGCATCCACGATTAACTCTGGACATCACAATGTCTCTAACCAGTGAGAATCAGCTGCTTGGATAAACCAAGGAGTATACCTCGTGCTAGTCTCGACAGAATTGATGGTGTCCAAATCCATCAATTCATCGACTAGGGATAATTCTAATACATCACAATTACACATGTAGAGATACTCACTAGTTGTGATCCAATCACAAATTCTCTCATGCTGTGAATCGTATTGTGGGCATTCAGTAAATGAGTTTAAGATCTAATCAAATACATGAAAACATGTATACTCAAATAGTGAATCTTCATTTATCATATAAATGGTACAACCATAAGGCGATTGCCTTAGGACACCTCTCATATATTACTAACAAACTCCCACTTGGCCTAATGTCAATCGTCATGGTATCCAATAACATAAGCTCTAACATGATCCTCAAACTTACTTTGAGGTAAGTCTTTAGTTGAAGGATCCGCTCAGTTCCTTTTAGTGGGAATCTTCTTGATTTGTATTTTCTTCCTACTTATGATCTCTCTGATCAGATGATAGCGACGAAGCACATGTTTGGATCATTGATGAGACCACATCAAGTTCAAAGATGAACTTCTTGATCCAAACTTCTTCCTTTGTTGCTTCCGAAGCTGCAATGTATTCTACCTTAATGGCAAAATTCGCTATAGTGTCAAGCTTGGAACCTTTCCAAATTATTGTGCCTCCATTCCAGGTGAATACATACCCAGACTGAGACTTGGAGTCATCCTTGTCTGTCTGGAAACTGACATCCGTATACCCGCGTATCACCATGTCCCCTTCTCCATATGCTAGGAACACATCCTTAGTTCTTCTCAAGTACTTAAGGATCGTCTTAACAGCCGCCCAATGATCCATTCCTGGATCAGACTGGTATCTGCTCGTGACACTCAGAGCATATGATACATCGGGCTTCGTACATAATATAGCATACATGATAGATCCTATTGCTGATGCATAGGGAATCTTACTCATGCAAATCCTGTCGTCTTCTGTGCGTGGACACATAGACTTCAAACGGTGTATCCCATGCATGATGGGAAGGAAACCTTTCTTGGATTCTGACGTGTTAAACCTCTTTAGCACTTGGTCTATATATGTAGACTGCGAAAGACCAAGCAACCTTTTCGATCTATCCCTATAGATCTTAATCCTGAGGATGTAGGTTGCTTCTCCTAGATCTTTCATGGAGAATATCTTGGACAACCAAATTTTAACTGACTATAAGACAGAAACATCGTTTCCTATAAGTAATATGTCATCGACATATAATACTAGGAACACGACTACACTCCCACTAACCTTCTTGTACACACAAGGTTCGTCCGGATTTTGTGAGAAATCAAACTTTTTGATTATCTCATCAAAAAGGATATTCCATCTCCTGGATGCTTGCTTCAGTCCATATATAGATCGTTGTAGTTTGCATACTTTAGTTTTATCAATTGATGTGAAACCCTTAGGTTGTATCATATACATGTCCTCGAGTAGGTTTCCATTAAGGAAAGCTGTTTTCACATCCATCTGTCATATCTCATAATCATAATGAGCCGCCATGGCCAGGAGCATCCGAATGGATTTAAGCATAGCAATAGGTGAATAGGTCTCATCATAATCAACACCTTGCTTTTGACGATATTCTTTCACCACCAGTCTAGCCTTATTGGTAATCACATTACCATCTATGTCGATTTTCTTCTTGAAAATCCACTTGCACCCTATAGGCTTTATGCCTTCAGGTGAGTCAACCAAGTTCCAAACTTGATTCTCATACATGGAATCCATTTTTGACTTCATGGCGTTAAGCCATTTATCCCTTTCTAAATTTTTCAGAACTTCTTCATAACTGGTAGGCTCCTCATCATCAATGAGTAACACGTCATTCGATTCACTTACAAGAAATCCATATCTCTCAGGAATGTTGCGTGTTCTATCAGATCTATGAAGATGTGGTGTCTCAATAGGTCCAACCGATGGCTCATCACTATGAGTTATCGGTTGTGGTGCTTCATCAGGTATCTCATAAATGTCTATTGGAGTCTCTCGAGCCTCCTCAAGCTCAACGACACTCCCACTATTTTCTTACAAGAGAAACTCTTTCTCTAGAAACACAGCATGTCTTGAAACAAACACCTTTTGTTCCACAGGATGATAGAATTGGTAACCCCTTGTTTCCTTAGAATATCCAATAAATAGACATTTATCAGACTTAGCATCCAATTTTTCTGATATAGTCCGCTTCACATAAGCAGGACAAACCCATATCTTCAAGTAAGATACATGAGGTTTCTTACTATTCCATATCTCATATGGAGTAGTAGAGACTACCTTGGTTGGTATTCTGTTTAACAAGTAAACAGCTGTCTAAAGTTCATAGTCCCAAAAGGACTTGGGAAGATTCGCATGATTCATCATTGACCTGACCATGTCCAACAAGGTCCGGTTACACCTCTCAGATACACCATTATGTTGTGGTGTATATGCGGAGTCCATTGAGACAATATACCATTATCTCTTATATAATCTAGGAACTCTTGACTCAAGTATTCACCACCTCGATCCGATCGAAGTATTTTAATACTCTTGTCATGTTGTTTCTCTACTTCATTTCTGAATTCTTTGAACCTTTCAAAGGCTTCAGACTTGTGTTTCATCAAGAACACATACCCAAACCGTGAGTGATCATCGGTGAAGGTAATGAAGTAGCTATAGCCTTCTAAAGCTTGAGTTGACATAGGTCCACATACATCAGTATGTATTAGACCTAGCAACTCTCCCACTTGTTCACCTTTTCTTGTAAAAGGTAACTTAGTCATCTTGCCTTTTAAGCATGATTCGCATGTATCGTATGAATCCAATTCAAACGATTCCAGAATTCCACATCGGTGTAATTCGGACATGCGTTTCTTGCTTGCATGGCCAAGATGACAATGCCACATGTTGGAGTCTAATTGATTATCCTTTCGAGAACGCTTCTTGCTCGCTTCGATATTGAAAATGTCACTGGATACGTCCAACGTATAAATACCATTACTCAAGGTTCCAGTCCCATAAAGTATGTCATTCAAAGTTATATAACAACAATTGTTACTAAACGTCAAATGGTAACCATTTTTATTTAAGCAGGAAATAGAAATAATGTTCTTTATTAGAGAAGGAACACAATAGCAATTGTCCAGTTCTAAGACTAGTCCACTAGGGAGTTTCAGCAAATAAGTTCCGATGGCGACCGCAGCAGCCTTTGCTCCATTGCCAACTCACAAATTTGACTCCCCTCTAATGAGTCTTCTTTTATTCCTTAGCCCCTGTATGTCATTACATATATGTGAGCCACACCCAGTATCCAATACCCAAGTGTCTAAGGAAATAGAATAACAATCAATAATGAAGATACTTGAAGAGGATGGGGCATCGAATGCCTTCTTCTTCTTCATGGACTCAAGATAAATCTTGCAGTTTCTTTGCTAGTGGCCTTCCTTGCCACAATGATGGCAAGTGCCCTTTTGTGCTGGTTCTGCCTTCTTAGCCTTCTTATTCTTCCCTTTCTTTTATTCCTTTGTCTTCCTCTTAGAACCTTTCTTCGAGGAATCAACTAACGGAACCGCCTTCTCCTCATGCTTCACAGAAGGCTTCACAGTCTTCAGCATATTGAGGAGCTCAGGAATAGTGGATTCTAATTTGTTCATCTTATAGTTCATCACAAATTGTGAGAAACTCTTGGGCAAACAATGCAGAATTAAGTCAATACTTAATTCATGATTCATCACAAACCCAAGGGTGGCTAGCCGCTCGATGTACCCATTCATCTTTAGCACAAACTGCACTACAGACGAACCTTCTTGCATCTTAGAGGTGAAGAGGAGCCTAGAGACTTCGAACCTTTCGGATCTCGCTTGCTCATCAAACAACTCATGAAGATAAAAGACTATGGTATTAGCATCCATATGCTCATCTTTTGCTTTTGGCTCGGGTACCATCCGGCTAGCATGATGCAACTCATTTGAGAATCGCCACATGTTTACGATTGGCCAACAATTAGTCGGTTGCATGTCACTAGGGCGATTGGGAAGAGGCTCTTCAAGGACATACGCTAGCTTTTCTTCCTTGAGAACAATTCTTAAGTTTCTAAGCCAGCCCAGGAAGTTAGGCCCAATCAATTTGTTTGAATCCAAAATAGTGCGCAAATTCAAAGACATCATGATCAATCGATTAACCTAGAAATACAAAATGAGCATATATGAGAAAGATGATTAAAAATGCATCAATATACATTCATAAATCCCATTCATTTTTCCGAATTTTAAAAACCCCAAAATCACTTCGGAAGATCATAGGTCCATCTTCGAATGAGCTGATATCCATCATAGATATGAACAACCTTGGAGAGAGTCCAACAAGCCATTCATAGCTACGATGGTAGGTATCAAATATACCGATTGCATATCACATATATGCAACTATCATAATGTGCTATCAACTAATTGAATGTTCACACATACATCGGGTTGTTAACTCATTAACAAGTATGCATCATATGCATAACACCCAACTTTACCTCCCTTCACATCGACCTTGGAGAGAGTCCAACAAGCCGATGCTCTAGGTTAAAGCCAACCCATTAATCGAGAAATAGTTTTAATATGGTTATAGTGCATTCAACCAATTAGCCCGGCTTGGAGAGAGTCCAACAACCAAAGCTAACGATTGACCTCTGACTCTTACCATATTAGTATTAAACTATTCCATGGTTTGAACATGTTTGGGTTCGAGCCGGGCTTGGAGAGAGTCCACAACCCAAACAAGAAACAGAACTCTGGTTCTAACCATATTAATGGAAGGTGTAGGCTTTAATATTGAGTAAGGGTTTTTATGTCTCATCCTCTTTGCATGAAAATAACTATTATCTACATGTCATGATACGCATGACATAATGATATGCATCTAATGCAATTACATGGCATACAATTATGGCATGTACAAAATTTCCTTATATGTCATAACTATTTATGAAAATAAAAAATGTTTGAGATTTGATTCTTCAAATCAAATCATGATTAAATTAGGAAATAAATTTCTAAATCTAATCACATATTTTATTTGTGGAAAGTGTTGATTAAGGAAAGTCAAATTTAATTTAGGAAACAAATTTCCTAAATTGTCAAAACTATTTATGGAAATAAAATATATTTAAGATTTGATTCCCAAATCAAATCATGATTAAATTAGGAAATAAATTTTCAAATCTAATCAAATATTTTATTTATGGAAAATGTTAATTTCCATAAATACTTCTAACTTTCCAAAAGTAGAAAATTTCCATAAATACTTCTAGAATTTCTAAAATTAAAAATTTCAATAAATACATCTAACTTTCCAAAAGTAGAAAATTTTCATAAATACAATTACGACTATCGCAAAATAATTTTACGATTATGTCGAAACACAACCTGGGCTCTGATACCACTGTTGGATTTTCAGCACCGCGGCGAGTGTATGTTCAAACATGTTTCGTAAACATGTGCACAGTGGAAGAAATAAAAAGTAATAAATCTAATTTATTACATCACACACACCACATGCATGCATAGTACAACATGTGTAGACATAACCGTAGTTTCAAATTTTGCAATAAAAGAAAATTATTCTATGTATACCTGACGTATCACGTGTAGCGGGAAAGACATCAACCGGAGTGACTCTCACAAGAATCGCCTCTATCCGTATCCATGCCTAGTATCGTTGGGATGACTTCACAAAGCCACGAGTCTCATCTTCGTACGAGTCACTAGCCTTGTGTCGAAGACGATGTGATCGAGAGAAGATCACAATCCAAATCAAAATTCGGATTCAAAAATGAGTCCCCAAAACTCACTTCTCTGGAGAATTATTTGTCAACCGTTTGACGAATCCTTCGTCCTCCATCTATGAGGATTATCGAAGATTGAATCCCTAGTAAAGTAACCACTGTCGAAGCTCAAAATGTCATCCAAATGATGCTTTGACACGTAAGGAAACAAACTGTCCAGAAAACTAGAGAGCTTGGTGGAGGATGTTGTGCCGGCCAAAGAGGATGGCCGACAAACCCTTGGTCGCTGGAACCAAGGTGAGTCGCCGGAGGAGTGGCCGGTAGCAGCTGGACGCCGAAAGCAAGGGTGGACGGCGGCAAAAAGCTGGGCGGCAGCAAGGAGGAGAGAGGGAGAGGATGGCTGTTGGGGATCGAAACGGCCGGCTAGAGGGGGGTGAATAGCCCTCTTATGATGGATGTCGGATTTTGCTCGTTCTCGTGTGCTTGTCTACAATTGTCGTTAATATACGCAGCGGAATAACAATAATAATGAAACTAACAACAATACACAATCACACAACACAAGATATACATGGTTCGGAACCGAATGGTTCCTACTCCACGGGCGAGCTCACCGAGCTCTAGTTATGCGCACGACACTAACTATAACACTCCTTCTCGACAACACGTCGGAGGTGGAGAAACCTCTCACAAGTAATTACAATGTAATGTATAAATACAAGCAAATACACAAATACAATACACAAGAAAACTTTCACTGATTGCTTTGATCGCTTTGCTTGTTGCTTGCTTTGATTGGCTCTTGAAGGACTGGAATGCAGCAGCAATTCCCCTCCAATAGCTCCACAAAAGGCTTGGCGAAATCCTCCAACTCGAGCTCCATTTATAACCTGCATCAAGCTATTTTCGCACATCGGATCGACCGATCGTGACCATCACGACCGTCCCGTAGTCTCACAACGGCCAGATCCACGTTGGTTAAGTTCCAACGGATCACACATCAGTCGACTGATGGCACCCATCAGTCGACTGATCATCCATTAGTCGATTGCTGGCGAGCTCGACTCCATTCTGTGCCCGTACGCGTGTCATCGATCATTGTCATCCTCGGTCGATCCTCCCAACGATTATCGCCCTCCTCGGCAGAACACTGGTCGAACCCATACGACCTAGAGCAGTCGACTGACACCTATGCCAGTCGACTGATGTCGGCTAAAACCTCAAACACAAAGTTGTTTGAGCGTCCGACACTCAGTCTTAGCCACTTGGCCAAGTCCACCTTATCCCTCATGGAGTTCCCCACCGAAGCTCTCTTCCCTCGGCCTACGTCCCTCGGATGCGCCAAGCGCACAGCTTCGCAACGCCATCCTTCACGTCTCATGCCCTAGAAGTATGCTTTCCTTTGGGCTCACTCCATTCGCTCCCCGTCTGGCGGTCCCTCGGATGCACCAAGCGCACGGCTTCGCAATGCCATCCTTCACCGACTCAAGGACCCGAGCCTAGTGAACTTGCCAAGTTCTCAAGACTTTCCAAATGCACCAAGCGCACGACTTCGCAATGCTTTGGACTTTCCCATGCCAAGGCTTCCCCCTTGGACTTCCACACCAAGCTCCATGCTTGGATTTTCCATGCCAACCCATGACAATTCCATGTCATGAGTTTTGTCTATCATCAAAATACTATCAAGGTACTGCTCGAGTCAAACTCGAGTTAACCTGGGCCGATTGCACCAACAATCTCTCCCTTTTTGATGATCGACAAAACTACCATCTCAAGTCTACCAATTCTCCTATATTGGCAATTCTCATATCCCAATGAGAATTCCAACGAACCCTAATTGGTAACTTGGTAACTTCTCCCCCTTTTTGACATTACATCAAAAAGGTCCTCCCCAAGGGTATGAATGTCTCATATCCCAATGAGATCTTACAATCTCTTCCTTAGAGGAACACATGCCTACAATCTTTCTAGTGATCCCATATCACTTAAAGAGAGGCAACCCAATTTTCCTCCCATGAGGAAATACACATCCATCTTCCCATGATGGATACCTCCCCCTAGAGGCTTGCTCCCCCTTGACCATTGCACCAACAATGTCCTTGGAGAGTCCCTAAGCCAATAGGAACATTTAACCAAACAAAATTAAGGCAAAGTTCAACAATGAACTCTCATCCACCTTAAAATTGATACTCACCCTCAACCCAACTCCTAATCCATATCCAATGGATTTCCACCCTCTCTAATGCTCTCCCAAGCATATCCTAGGGTTAGGAGTGGTTAGGGGACCAAAACACAGCTGAACATGGGCCTAACCATCAAGTTTACCCGAAATCAGCCTGTGCCAGTCGACTCCGTCAGATACCAGTCGACTGGACTTACCATCAGTCGACTGCCATTACAGGCAGTCGACTGATAACTGCATTCTGCAGTTTTTCAGTTTCAGAAATGGCTTTCCGAAATTCATAAGTAAATATACATAAATTGATAAATCTTGAAATTTGGTATGTATATTACTTATCACAATCATTATGGGTGAAAAATGTTAGAAAATTATTTTACCCATTAAACTAGGAGATTGATACAAAGTTCAAAATTTAAGAAAAGCTTCAATAAAGAGCCCTCTTTGTATCATCTCATTCAATGGTGATAGCTATCAAAAGATAGGCTTCACCAAGGTTTTTCAAAATGTTTTTCAAACCTTTATTTTCTTTTTCCTAAACATCTCACCAATATCTAGATGTGTAAAACACATACAAGTCAAATTTTTGTGAGATGTGGGTTTTGTTTTGTTTATGTTCTCATGCATATTTCTAGGCAACATTAATTTGATTCCCTTCAAGTTGTGCCATAGTCCTTAACTCCATTTTAAACTATGCATGATATGATTATGGCATAAATATGATTTAGATAAAAACATATGTCAATATCATGATTTCATGGCATGTGAATGAGAACTAAGCATACATGACATCTAAAGATAATTTTAAACATGATCATGACATTTTATAGATAAAATGAAAATGATGTCATGACATGGTAAGGCAAACAAATCATGGCAAGTAAAATATACTAAGGTATAGAATACCTAAGTGTTAAAATCAATTTGCCATTTCTAGGGATTAAATTCATTTTGCCTTAATGCCATTATTTCCTTAGTGTGCCAAAAAAACCCAAAATAGCACACCACGACCTCTATGACCTAATTGTGCCAATTTAAATCATTTTTAACTTCTCAAACCATATTGGCACACCCTAATGTGTCAACTCACAATGGCTAGGTTAACCACTCATCCACTTAGGGTTGACACACCCTAACCCATTTAGCGTGAATCAATCACGCTCTTAGGAACCCAATATCTATTGGAGCTCCTTGGGTTAACAAGGTATTCCCTAGGGATAACTTCCCTAGATACCTTCCTAATGACCCTTTTAGGCTTTGAAGCCATAGTCTTTTGGGTCTTTCCTAGGTCAACTCTAGAGGTGACTCCTCCATTGACCTTCTTAGTGGCTTTCTTGGTTTTCCTTACGTCCTTAGCCACTAAGCACATACCATGGCTAGACTTAGGGATGACTTTCCTATTAGCCTTGGTTTGTCTAGACCTAGATGATGTTCCATAATTAAATGGAACATTATGGTAGGACATAGGTTTGTGACTCAAACCCTTCTTGCCCTTAGATGTTTCTTGTTTCCTAGGTCTTGACTTTTGTGCATTAGACCCTTTGACCGAATTTGATATTATTGCTAGAGTCTTCTCCAATTTTTCTAGCCTTGACCTCAAGGCTTGATTCTCCATCTCTAATTTCCTCAATTTTGAATTTTCATTGGGTTTAGGGGAAATGTCCTTCTTCTTAGGCATGTGTCTACCCTTCTTAGGGTTAATGCCTAGATGGTTTTCAACTCTCCTAATGGACTCCTTAGGTAAAATAGGTCTAGAATTATGAGTCCTAGGTTTGTCCTTAGTTATATGAACATGCTTGGCACCTAAGCAATAAACCTTATTATTTCTCCTAGCATGCTTTTCATTGATAATAGCAAGAGAGCTAAAATAATCCTTAGCATGCCTTTTAACTCTAGGAATTAAAGGTGCATTAAGTAAATTTACCTTAGGGTTAGCTTTAGGAGCTCCCCCTACATGAGTTGCACCTTCTTGCCCTTTCTTCCTCCCCCTAGGGCATTGGCTTCGGTAGTGTCCCTTTTGATTGCATTTGAAGCACACAATGTGCTCTTTGCTCTTGATTTTGGGAACACCGGCATCATTTGACTTTGGGTTGACTTTTGATATCGATGCCTTCTTCTTAGCCAATTTAGGGCATTTGCTCTTGTAATGCCCTTTCTCCCTACACTCAAAGCATATTATGTGATTTTTATTTAAAATAATAACACTTGAGTTACCTAGGGAGGTGGTGGAGGCCTCTTCTTGATCTTCACTTCTCCCGGATGTGGATGCTTCTTGTTCTTGCTCCGGGATGGAAGATTGTCTCTCCTCCCCCTCAATGCTAGAGGTGGAGGTCTCCACCAAGTCATCCATATCTTCGAAAGTGGATGGTCTTTCTTCCACGACATCTTCCTCTACTTGTGCCGATTGAGAATTTTCTTGGAATTTCATTACTTTATCCCATAATTCTTTTGCATCCCTAAAATTTCCCAACCTAGACCAAATGTTGTTAGGAATCAAATCACTAAGCAATTCGATTACCTTGTGATTTGTCTCAAAGTCTTTGATTTGGTCTTGGGTCCACCTTGACTTCTCAATTTGCCTATTTCTTTCATCCCTAGGCAATTCGAAACCGTTTTCTAAGATTAGCATAAAATCAAAATCGGTTTCTAGGTATACCTCCATTTTTCTTCTCGACCATAGTAAATCTCCTTCGAATTTTGGTGGTTGGAGGTTGTAGCCGCCCATCTTGTAGTGCTCTCACGGCGGTTAGTCCTTGAAGAGCGACCTCGGCTCTGATACCACTTGTTGGGGATCGAAACGGCCGGCTAGAGGGGGGTGAATAGCCCTCTTATGATGGATGTCAGATTTTGCTCGTTCTCGTGTGCTTGTCTACAATTGTCATTAATATACGCAGCGGAATAACAATAATAATGAAACTAACAACAATACACAATCACACAACACAAGATATACGTGGTTCGGAACCGAATGGTTCCTACTCCACGGGCGAGCTCATCGAGCTCTAGTTATGCGCACGACACTAACTATAACACTCCTTCTCGACAACACGTCGGAGGTGGAGAGACCTCTCACAAGCAATTACAATGTAATGTATAAATACAAGCAAATACACAAATACAATACACAAGAAAACTTTCACTGATTGCTTTGATCGCTTTGCTTGTTGCTTGCTTTGATTGGCTCTTGAAGGACTGGAATGCAGCAGCAATTCCCCTCCAATAGCTCCACAAAAGGCTTGGCGAAATCCTCCAACTCGAGCTCCATTTATAACCTGCATCAAGCTGTTTTCGCGCACATCAGTCGACTGATCGTGACCATCAGTCGACTGGTCCCGTAGCCGTTGTCTCACAACGGTCAGATCCACGTTGGTTAAGTTCCAATGGATCACACATCAGTCGACTGATGGCACCCATCAGTCGACTGATCATCCATCAGTCGAGTGCTGGCGAGCTCGACTCCATTCTGTGCCCGTGCACAGTGTCATCAGTCGACTGCCATCCCTCGGCAGTCGACTGATCCTCCCAACAGTCGACTGCCCTCCCTCGGCAGAACACTGGTCGAACCCATACGACCTAGAGCAGTCGACTGACACCTATGCCAGTCGACTGATGTCGGCTAAAACCTCAAACACAAAGTTGTTTGAGCGTCCGACACTCAGTCTTAGCCACTTGGCCAAGTCCACCTTATCCCTCATGGAGTTCCCCACTGAAGTTTTCTTCCCTTGGCCTACGTCCCTCGGATGCGCCAAGCGCACGGCTTCGCAACGCCATCCTTCGCGTCTCATGCCCTAGAAGTATGCTTCCCTTTGGGCTCACTCCATTCGCTCCCCGTCCGGCGGTCTCTCGGATGCACCAAGCGCATGGCTTCGCAATGCCATCCTTCACCGACTCAAGGACCCGAGCCTAGTGAACTTGCCAAGTTCTCAAGACTTTCCAAATGCACCAAGTGCACGGCTTCGTAATGCTTTGGACTTTCCCATGCCAAGGTTTCCCCCTTGGACTTCCACACCAAGCTCCATGCTTGGATTTTCCATGCCAACCCATGACAATCCCATGTCATGAGTTTTGTCTATCATCAAAATACTATCAAGGTACTGCTCGAGTCAAACTCAAGTCAACCTGGGCCGATTGCACCAACAATGGCTAGGTTTTCCAACACCAAAAGTTATCCACAAAAAACCCTTAAGCCATATTTTTATAGATAACACTTTCTCCTAATGGTTATTGGTTCATAACCAAAACACGTTAACCCGCTCCAATAACTTAAGTTAAAATAAACCAAACCGCGTTGGTCTATTTTAAGTTAAAACGAACCGAACCAACTTTTGATTCATTCGTTTAAAACAAACCAAACCCCTTTGGTTTATTCTCCACCATTGGATTAGAACCAAACCAATTTGGTTCATCCATCATGTCTTCATAAGACACAACCCATCCATGCTTCCATTGCGACTGAAATGATTTCATGCTCAATCCTTGTTTGGTCCAACCAAACTTAGTTTCTCTCGGTCTGAGAATCCCATTCTTAGGCTTGTTTTAAATCCTTCGGATTACGCTCGTTGTGCGTGTGACCAAATAGGTTCTCGATTTATGTTGGTCATCTATAATTAACCATTAATTATAGAATGATCATGAGTGGTACCTAATAGTACATCATGATCCCCAATTAACCGAAAAGATCAACGGTTGATCCAGAACTATTTCTGAAACCCTTCCGCAGCTATAATGAATCGTGTCCCATTCCCTTCACTCATCTTATGCTCACTTGGTTCAGGACATGGTCTATAGTATCAGTCCCTACTAGGTTGACTATGTCACACCTAGCCCAAGTATCATTTCCTCGTCCTACGGATTCTAGTTACTGCACATGTATCCAAGAGTACCTTACTCTAAACATGTAATGCTTTGGCCAAAGACTTTAGTAACAATCCGATGAGAGGCCATGGGTATACATCTCCTCGAAAGGAGTGGTGAATACTTTATAGGCTATTCAAACACCTTCGGTCACTTCGACTTATACCCAATCATCCCGAGTCCACATCTCCTCAGAGATGCTTGCTTAAGATGTCAAAGCATAAGTCTTCATGACCAAGATGACTTGAATACCGCAAGTCAAAGGAACATCGCACTTAAGTTGCAGTAAGAACTTCATTGACATATCTATATATGCAGAGAACCATATGAAGTCTTACACCTGGTCACTCCAATGAACTAGTTACCATAACTAGCATCCATGATTAACTCCGGACATCACAATGTCTCTAACCAGTGAAAATCAGCTGCTTGGATACACCAAGGAGTATACCTCATGCTAGTCTCGACAGAATTGATAGTGTCCAAATCCATCAATTCATCGACTAGGGATAATTCCAATACATCACAATTACACATGTAGTGATACTCACTAGTTTAATCCAATCACAAATTCTCTCATGCTATGAATCGTATTGTAGACATTCAGTAAATGAGTTTAAGATCTAATCAAATACATGAAAACATGTATACTCAAATAGTGAATCTTCATTTATCATATAAATTGTACAACCATAAGGCGAGCCTTAGGACACCTCTCATATATTACTAACAGTGATGTCCCCCATATACATACATAGGGTAGGAGGGTGACACTCCGCCAACATCCTATCCACTTGGTCACATAGTTGTAGTGATGGTAGAGTGCATAGTTGTCACAGTCCTACTCACTCGACCGACACACATGACATGTCGGTGGCTTGACTGGCGTCAGGGGTAACACAGGTGATTGCATCATGTGCATACGTTTTTACTATATGCATTGATTGTTGCACTTTTGGTTATTGCATATGATTTCCATGCACATATAGGAGGTATTACGTTTGTCTGTTTTGTTGATTCTACATTTACTGGTGTGGATGTATTTTATGTCAGCTTAGGTGATTCTGGTATGTACAGTTTCAGGTATGTATTTCTATTAAGAAACTATATCAGCATGATTATTATTACTATTTATAGTTTACTATGCTTGACTATTAAATATCCGCTGAGTTTTACTCACTCCGTTGATATCTCTTTATTTCAGGATGAAGCCTTCCGGAGAGTCCAGTTGTTAGTCCCCTGATCTGATGACTCCGTCATTTGGTTTTCAGGTTTCAACATGTTTTTGTTATCTCGATTATTCTATGTTTCAAACTTATAATACTTTATACTCATGGTTGTTTTGGTGGTACTTGATTATGTTTTTGTATGGTCTCTTTGTTCGATTGGTTTTGGTTATGTGTGTATGGTTGTGTATTCCTGCTCAGATGGTAGAAGGGGTAAGTCTAAAAGCTTTAGACTTAGTATGTAGTTTGGTAGTTAGCCTGAGGCCCTTATGTTATATGTATAGTGGTGTTTGATGTTCTGGCCGTGTTGGTCGATGTATAGTGGGTCGTGTAGGCCTTGTATACCGGTTTCAATTGTCCGCAGTATAGGGGAGGTGATGTCCGATTTTCGTCGGACAAGTACCCCTCTCAGGGTGTGATAATTTATTTGGTATTAGAGCGCCTAGGTTTTCGAGTTCTTAAGGGTTTTTGGATTTTTGGAGTTCGCCATGTTTGGCAGGTCAACCTGTGCATTTTTGGATTTTGTACAGATTTTCGACGATTTTTATGTTTTGGAATTTCGAGGTATTATTGACGAGGTTGATTTGGGGACTGGGCGACGACGAGACCTCTCCTGGCGGCAAATAGGTAAGATGATTAATTTTATATAATTTTCCACCTGTAGTAATACATGGGTAATAATGTAGTAGATATGAAACGAGATGGGTGTGCTCTCATGCCGAGACGTGGTGTAAGACAGCCATGCAAGAGGACATTGAGATCTCTGGCGATGGAGTTGCCAGAAAGGTCTACAGAGTTATGACACATGTGTAGACTCGTAGTAGGGGTCACCCACCAAGGCGACCAGCCGGAGTTGCCTTTAGTGTTCATACTCCCGGTTAGGTTGGCTATGCATTTAGTGTTTATAACAGGAAATAACATGTAGTGTGTTGGTTACTATTCATAATCGTGGTTTGAGTTGACCACGTGCATGAACTGTTAAGTCTGTGAGTCTTGAACCTGTGTCGAAAAGGTGAATTTCCTTTGAGAGCCGACTGATACCGAGTTGGAAAGCCAGGGACAAGTCGTCACATTTCTTATCAAAATCAAAGACTACAATCTTAGGGATTTTCACTAATTATGCAAGTCAGATCATTACCTGTTGGGTAATGGACAAGGCGTGCAGGCTATTGTTGATGCAGATAACAGAGGGTTAGGTTACGATGTTTCATAGGAATTTTGATTCCTGAGTGGTCCGTGTTGGGTTGTATAACCTTGAAGGTATTTTTGAGTACTTAACTCGTGTTATATAGAGAAAGTGGAGCTAGTTGCATACCATTATCGGGATTAAACCGGTACTTGGTGGAAGATGCAGGGAAATAATCTTCAGGGTATCATACATCACTAGGTCACGGTGTAGTGATGTTGTGAGAGGGTATTTTCCCCGTGTTATTCCTTTGACTCATTGTCAGGAAATTCTTGAGTTTCAAATAGGGGGATCGTTTGGTAATGGTGTACCGTGTAGAGTCGTGAGACTTGCAGAGGTTACGACCGCCTAATAACTCAAGAATGTGAATGGATGTTTTAAGCCACCCATGGTTTATTGGCTTACATTTGGACTAGGATGTTTGGATCTTTTATCAGATCCTGCCAGAATACATTGGATTGAGTCATGAGTTTAGAAATGACTCCGTACAAGTGTTTAAGAGTTGGAGACCAATAAGTAGATATTGTAGGTCATTATTAGAATCAGAAGCCTCCAAATGATGAATTAAAAGGAGCAAGATCGGAGTCATAGGCCACGAGCTACTTTCCGATCGTGGAAGAAGACTCATGCAGACAACAACTGTTACCCCCCAGACGTGGATTGACTTTGTACAAAAGAGAGAGTATACGATGATGGCCGTATCTATTCTATATTCTATAGTTGCAGCTCATAGGATTAAATGAGGGGACCAGACGATCTAAGAAAATCCCCGGGTCATTCGTCGCAGAAATGCGATCGCTTTGTCGTGGACTGTTGGATCTGGTTCCTTTCTCTTCGGGGAAAGGTCGAGACCTGCATGGAGCCTTGGGATTGGATCGACAGATAGTTGATCGTTCAGGGTATTACTTTAGTTTACCCTCTGGGTTAATATATTGAGAGATACTTATAGTTTACAGGTATCTTTGACTAGAACATTCTTAGTTCAGATTAGAAGGGTTACTATACATCGACTTGTGGGTCGGTGGTATCTCTACCGTCGGGTGAGATGTTGACTAACAATTAAGAAGTCTAGGGGTGCCCTTAGACTTTGATAGACATACCTTTACGGTAGACATAACCTTACAGATGGTTAAATTATGAGATTATGGTATGGTATGTCTCTCGAATGCGTGTATAATCCGAGAGCATTCGGATGTATTTTCGGATGAACTCCTAGGCTTGCCGCTACATAGGCAAGTGGAGTAGGCAATTGGAATGATTGCGGAGATAGTGTCGATATTGAAGACCTCATACCGGGTGACAATTTTATTAGTACTGAGGTAATAATATTTTACGAGTCAAATGCTTTTACTTATGGTGTGTTGGCTGAGGGCTAGTGTAAAGCACACAAAGTTGTTGAAGCTCGTGATGTACTCAAGGCAATGTCATTCAATTGGCTGTGAGCCAAATTGAATTGCTTTGATACTGTCATCGGTCGGTTTTTCAAAGTTGGCAAGGTTGATGATGCCCGGGAGGTATTTGTTAGAATGACGATTTTTCCAGGAGATAATTTTGTTGTTAGTATGTAACACTATGGGAATTGGAAGAACCTACGTTTCGATTATAGGAGGTGTTGGATGGGATATTTATCTGTCCCAGTATTTTCTTGAGAAGATCCATAACTCTTTGTTAAAAGAAAGATGAACCTTTGAGATTATGCATCGATTATCGATGATGGAATGCGGTAGTTGTAGAAGGAAATGAATATCCTTCATTGTGGATAGAGGATCTATTTAGATCAGCTATAGGACACCTGTGTATACTCTAGGATTGATTTATGACTGGTGTATTGATATTGTAGTGACATGGTGTCATACAATTATCATTGTCGTTGTGATGATTGATATATCATTAGCCTAGAGTAAAGAGGATGCAGGTGTATAGCGACGACAATTTCATACTTGGTATGAATTGTATGAGCTTTTGATTATCTTATTAGACTTATTGACGACTTAGTTGTCCAGGGATTTGGGAAGTCATGTATTCTGGACACGATTGGATTAGTTGTGGTCGTTAGAGTTGCGTAACTTGGCCACTGTTGATGGTGGTAGTTGGAGTTACGCACTCGGCCATCGTAGATGGTGGTTTCCTTGTATTGATTTGATTATTACCATATATATGGATAGGATGCTCTAGCGGTACTACATCACTGATTGGTTGGACCAGGAAGGTGATGAAATTTACTTAGTCTGAAGCTTGTGAAACTAGTTTCAGGGCTCAGACGATTGTCACGCCCCGAGAGTATATCGTACCGAAAATCAAACGGACGACATCTCCCCTGTACGTGGCAACATTTCAGGTTAATACAAGGCCCGTAGGCCCACAACAACAACATAATATAACATAATAACAGCAGCAAAAATGAAAAACCACATACCCACAACATACATAATCAAAAACATACAGGTGTACACCACCTGACAAGTCCACAGTGATAAAATCATAAATAAAACAACGACTACCCAAATAAAGTCCATAATAAACTAGGGTCCATGACATAGGACCAAAATCCATAACACATAAACAAAGTCCAAGCCATAAGAAAAACGAACTCCTCGGGAGACTCGGAAAACGGAGATGGGATGGATCGGTCGGTGCAGCTCCAGGTCGTCACAAAGGCGTCTACCACTACAGGCGGCGACAAGAAACCTGTCGTCGGTGGTGGTGAGTAAAACTCAGCAGGTAATAAGAGAAAATATGTAAATATATGTATCAATATTACATGTCATTCAACAGTTTAAATCTACTCGAACAACGGGTATACATCAGCATAACAGTATCTATGCATGCATACACTAAATAAACTGAACATCAACGATGCTGATATACTTGACAGTCAGCTACTCTATCTTGATCCAACCTGAGCATATAACCACATCATAGGGTATAAAAGCATAGTACTAAACAATATCTTGACATGAGTCAAGGGTATCACTGTGAATAATCAATAGGTATACAAGTACCAGCCTACTACCATACAGGAAATGCAGTAGCATGAATGAATATGTACAAACAAATGCAACAAGCATAGTACACACAAATGCATCATCAAAGTGAGTGTACATATAGACTGTATCTGTATGTATACTAATCACCATCATCCATGTATATATATATACAACTAGGTAGGTATATATATATATATATATATATATATAAACACCGTATGATACGGCAATGCAGCATGCATGGTCATGCCTGCTCACCCCTACTCGCTACCACGACCCCAGTGTGGCCTAGGTGGCACGACATGACAACTGTCCCAACTCACACCAACCACTGCTATAGAGTGGCCGAGTGGGCAGTATGATCAAGTAGCATATGAGCGTAAAGAGCTCGCTATGCAATGGGGGTCCCTGCTACTGGCTACTTCGACTGACACTACAAATGAGTGGTCGAGTGCCACGCACCCAGGACATCTGCACGCAACTCCAACTACCATCGTCTATAATGGTAGAGTGCGGCACAACAAATGCTATGCCCTCACACCAGTTACTCCTCTGGGAGTAACCTGGGAGGCAGGATGACTGACGACTCTCTCTCAACCCCAAGGGGAGACGATGTCGTCAGTATGCATGCAATGACATGAGGGTACTGTCTCACATACAGGAATCTACCATAGACTCTCTGTTCAACAGAGAGTCACACTCAATTGATCAGTACACTCTCTATCCTGTAGAGAGTCATACTCATCTGATCATGACAAGCTAGGACCATCGGTCCGTAGCGACACACTGTCCACGACTCACCTGACCATTTACACAACCCGTGGTTGGTAAATAAATGTGCAACATACAGGTATGGAATGAGTCCTACATTTAGGGTCATACTTATCCACAGAGGACCTTTTTGCCAAATTTACAATTTAGGTCATCCTCCGTACTCTAACATCTACACCCTACTAAACAGTTAGACCTACTTACATCACATCTGTAACTCCTAGATCATGATAGGGAATATGTGATATCAATAATCAAGCACACATATATATCAACGATAAGTTCAAGCATACGATAAACAGAGCAGGATTAAGATAATATGAACACCTAGCATGCTCATATCTATGTCTAAATTTGAAAGTCATTACATCTACCCGACCGGTAGGAAATTACCTACCTGCTGTCAATGCTTGTAGTAATAAACTCCTCATGGCCACAGACCCGTCTCGTATCCACGTCCTGCAAATATCATCAATTATCATTCAGTGAAAGCATACAACAATAATATGATTAGCTACTACGTTATCCACATATCTATATCCCTTATCGAATACGATTTAGAAACCTCAATTAGCCAGACTTGACCATTTAACACCATAATTAACCAAGTTCACAAATCCACTCGCAACATAAATAGGGCTTCACCCCAACGCACTATACAGATACAAAATGTGACAACCCTACATGATCAAACCCCAACTCGCAGCCGATCATAGCCTATGAACAGCTACATTGACACCATAGACCCGTTTATGGCTCACTCACAGCCGGTCAAAACATAACCTCACAACCCCCACATCCATTCAACACTTCCTAAGCAACCCTTAGCCATCTCCACCGACTGAAAATCACTACACAAAAAGGAATTGATCTTGCTTACCAACCCTAGAAGTTTCACCGGTGGCAATCCTCCCTAACTTTGCCCTGTTCAACCGCTCAAAACCACTGCCCAAACCTAATCGGACACTTTGGCAATCAAACTAACCCTAACAGCATCACCTATGAATCTTTCCCGAAAGAAGTTCGCTGAACAAAAAGGGAAATTGAGCTTGCTTACCAGAAATTACAGCTTTGTCGGTAATAGAATCTCTCCGGCAGCAACTCCCCAGAATCCGATGGTCCTGTTCACCGGACAACCGACTGCCCAAAGGAAAACTCAACCTTAGCACCTGGATCTTGCCTAACATCTTGTTGACATCTAAGGTAGGGAGCAATACAACCCGTGCTTACCTTTCTCCGACCCCAAACGACAGTGAAAATGTTTGGTTCACCAGAAAAGTACCGAACATCGTCGCTGCCCTATTTCACCAACCCACGCTTAAACAACAAGAGAGCACCAAAATGACAGAATTCGGCCAAGGTAGGGAAGAAAATCCTTACCTATTACCGACTGTCAGCGGCCACGACTCCTCTCCTTCGAATCAGCGACTCTGATCGCTTCCACCGCCCTAAATCGACGCTTCCAGCCGTCCCGAGAAGGCCGTCGAGTTCGTCGGCTGCTGCTTGCGGAGGGGAGAGTAGTGCGACGAGGAGACCAGCGAGGAGGGGGTGTCCGGCGGGCGGCGTACCGTGAAGGCGAGATCGTGCGGAGAGGGGGGAATCGTCGCGCATGAAGGCAGAGGAAACGAAAGATGCTCAGTTTAAGACGCGATGTGAAATCATAACCAGACAAAAAGTGTGTTACTGGGAGATAACGGGTCAGGTTTCTTTTGTTTAACAGGTTGGATTTCCGACCCGTTAAGCCCACTAACACTTACACAAAAAGGGGCTTAGAAATTTCCGTTCGAGTCTAGAAAAATTCCTAAAAAATTCTGGAAAATTTATATAGGGTATTCTTCTAATCACCCAACATTTATTATTATTATTATTATTATTATTATTTTATGGTATTTTACATTCTCCCCCACTTATTAAAATTTGGTCCCTAAATTTCGTACTTAAATGCAATAGTTAATTTAAGCATATTCTGAAATAACTACATACCTCAGGTAAACAGATGAGGGTATCGAGCTCGGATAGTATCCTTCAGCTCCCATGTAGCCTTCTCATCCGTATGATGCTGTCATCCCACCTTTACGAGTCGGATGGTTTTGTTCCGCAACTGCCGCTCCTTGTGACCAAGAATCCGCATCGGAGTCTCCTCATAAGTCGCATTCGCCTGGAGTGGTATCGGAACTTCTTTCAGAACATGGTCAGATCGCGGCACGTATTCCCTCAGCATAGATACATGGAATACGTTGTAAACACCCACAAATGTCGGAGGTAAAGCCAACCGATAAGCTACCCCTCCAATCCGCTCTAATATCTCAAATGGACCAATGTAGCGTGGAGCTAATTTCCCTTTTAGCCCAAATCTCTTGACTCCTTTGGTGGGTGACACTCGTAGGAATACATGGTCCCCAACTGAGAATTCCAGAGGCCTTCGCCTCCGGTCCGCATAACTCTTCTGCCGATCCTGTGCCTCAGATAATCGTCGTCTGATCACTCGTACCAATTCTGCATCATGCTGAATACTCTGAGGCCCCAATAACTGTCGTTCCCCAACTTCCTCCCATAACACAGGAGATCTGCAGGGTCTGCCGTATAATGCCTCGAAAGGAGCCATCTGGATAGAAGAGTGGTAGCTGTTGTTGTAGGCAAACTCCACTAAAGGAATGTGATCCTCCCAACTGCCACCGAAATCCATGACGCAATATCTCAATAGATCCTCCAGAGTCTGAATGGTACGTTCGGACTGTCCGTTTGTCTGCGGATGAAAGGCTGTACTGAGTCGAAGCTCTGTGCCCATGGCCTACTAAGACTCTGCCAGAATCGCGAAGTAAATCGCGGATCTCTATCAGATATGATACTCAACGGTACACCATGTAATCTGATGATCTCTCGGCAGTACAATTCCGCTAGACGATCCAATGAGTTCGTCTCACATATCGGAAGGAAGTGAGCGGATTTGGTTAATCGATCCACGATCACCCAAATCACAGTATGTCCTTTAAGGGTTCTGGGTAATCTTGTAACAAAATCCATCGTAATATTTTCCCATTTCCATTCGGGGATCGGAATTTCCTGAAGTAAGCCATCAGGTTTCTGATGTTCGGCCTTCACTTGCTGGCATACTAGACATTGTGCAACAAAGTTCGCGATATCTCATTTCATACCGTTCCACCAGTATAAGCGCTTCAAATCCCGGTACATCTGAGTACCACCAGGATGTATAGCAAATCTCGACTGATGTGCTTCCTGTAGCAATTCTTCCTTAACTGGGTGTGTGTCCGGAACACATAGTCGTCCTCAGAATCGAAGTACACCACTCTCGTCACTCGAGAAATCCGTCTGATGCTCTGAGTCTATCGTGCTGCTCAAGAACTACAGATGCTGGTCACTAACTTGTGCTTCCTTAATCCTCTCAGCAATGGCGGACTGAGCAACCATAGATACCAATACTCCCCGGGATGTTTGACCATGTTCAGACAATCCCAACTCTGAGAACTATTGAACTAGATCAGTAACTGCTGTCAGATGACTGGCCAGAACTCCCCGAGACTTTCTGCTCAGTGCATCTGCTACCACATTAGCTTTTCCCGGATGATACTGGATGGTGCAGTCGTAATCCTTCAGATATTCCATCCACCGTCTCTGTCTCAGATTCATCTCTTTCTGTGTGAACAGATATTTCAGACTTTTATGGTTTGTGTAGATCTCAAACGTAATCCCATACAAGTAGTGCCTCCATATCTTCAATGCGAAAATAATGGCGGCTAACTCTAGATCGTGCACTGGGTAATTTCTCTCGTGATCTTTTAGTTGACGGGAGGCATAAGATACCACACGGTTGGACTGCATCAGAACTGCTCCCAACCCTTGGACAGAAGCATCCGTATAGAGAACCATCCCATCAACACCAAAAGGAATCACTAAGATAGGTGCAGAAACTAGCTATCGCTTAAGCTCCTGGAAGCTAGTTTCACAGGCCTCTGACCAGGTGAACTTGACCCCTTTCCGAGTCAGGTGAGTGAGTGGCATGGCAATACTCGAGAATCCCTCCATGAATCTCTGATAATACCCGGCCAGACTAAGGAAACTACAAACCTCCTTTACTGATTTTGGTTGTTCC
The DNA here is from genome assembly GCA_025175895.1 of Wurfbainia villosa. NCBI lineage: Eukaryota > Viridiplantae > Streptophyta > Magnoliopsida > Zingiberales > Zingiberaceae > Wurfbainia > Wurfbainia villosa. The sequence goes on from CM045995.1 coordinate 36,494,021, forward strand.
CAACTGGTAATCGCCTCAATCTTCTAGGGATCTACAGAAATACCTCTGTTGGACACCACATGTCTAAGAAAACCCACTGAGGATAACCAGAACGCACACTTGCTAAATTTGGCATACAACTGTTCCTGTCGCAATGTCTCTAATACTATCCACAAATGTTGTTCATGCTCCTGCTCTGATCGAGAATAAATCAATATGTCATCGATGAACACTATCACGAACTGGTCTATATACCTCAGGAATACCCGTTTCATTAAATCCATAAATGCAGCTGGGGCATTCATGAGACAGAACGGCATCACTAGAAACTTGTAATGCTCATAACGGGTGCGAAAAGTTGTTTTTTGAACATCCTCATCTCTTATCCGAAGCTGATGATATCCTGAGCGCAGATCAATTTTAGAATGCACACATGTATCCTAAAGCTGATCGAACAAATCTTCTATCCTCGGTAGTGGATATTTGTTCTTAACTGTGACTGCATTCAATTGCCGATAGTCAATACATAGCCGTAACGATCCATCCTTTTTTAACAAAGAGTACCGGTGCTCCCCAGGGTGAAACACTAGGGAGGATGAATCCATTATCCAGCAACTCCTGTAGTTGAACTTTAAGTTCATTCAGCTCCTTTGGCGCCATCCGATAAGGAGATTTCGATATAGGCGCGGTTCCTTGAATCACCTCTATCGCAAATTCCACTTGCTTAGGAGGTGGCAAGCCTGGAAGTTCATCGGGAAATACATCTGGATATTCTCGGACTACTTGCACATCAGAGAGGGGTGGTAGTCCTTCGTTCTCAACTTTGACTAGAGATAGCAAATAACCCTGACAACCCTAGGCCAATAGCTTCTGAGCCTGTAAAGCCGATATAATAGATAATCCATCGTCTCTAGTACCAATAAATTCCCAAGCTGGTTGATCTGGTGGTCGGAAAGTCACCACTCCTACTCTACAATCCACTGTAGCGTGATAAGCGGCCAACCAGTCCATACCGAGAATAATATCGAACTCTATCATTTCCAACACCTGAAGGTCCACTGTAAGGATATGCCCATCAAAGTCTAATGGGCAACCCTTGATTTCTTGGTGGCTAGTCAGCACCTCTCCCAATGGCAAGGATACTGCTAACCCACAAGAACGAACCCTTGGGATTCTTCCAACTCTACTCAGAAATACTCTAGATACGAATGAATGGGAACTACCGATATCAATCAATGTATCAGCATATATAAAATAAACTGAAACCATACCATGTATGACTGATCCCTCAGCCCGCTGTGCCTCATCTCTAGTGATGGCAAAAACTCGTCCAGTCTCGATATTCGTCGGCTGCATCCCTGACGAAGTAGTAGTGTGCCTCCACTCCGGCTGGATCTGACTCTGTGGTACTGGAGGCTGAGTAGCTGGTGCCGGCATAAGATATCCCTGAGAGTTAGCTGGTAAGAACTGCTGCGGTGCGGATACTCCTGGATAGTAGATCACCGGAGATGCAGGATACTGGATCGCTGTTTGCATCATCCGACGGGCACCCCTACATCCGTACAATCTAAGCCGTGGAGGTATCGGCAGCTCTCGTCCCATATGTCCGAGTCCGCGGCCGCCCCTACCGCCATCCGCCGATCCTTCCGCAAAGACATCGCGTAGTTCCTTTTGCTCCTTTTCTTATGAGTCCCCGAGCCAACTAACTCGTTATGTCGCTGTTCTTAGTCATTTGCTTCTTGATATCTTTCTCCCTGGAAATTTGTTGGGAAGTCATCTCAATGAAGAGGGCGCAGTCCAATGCCTCCCTGTATGAGGTAATGATAGATCCTGACATCCAGCTCCATATATAGGTAGCAAGACCCTGAGTGAACTGGTACATCCGATCTACATCCTGTGCTACTAGGTCAGAATAGAACTCTGACAGTCTGGTAAACTCTGCATTGTACTCCATAACAGAACGATCACCTTGCTTCAGGTTCAGAAATTCCTGACGACGTGCTGTAGAAAATGCCGAAGGAAAGTACTGTCTCCAGAAAGCGTCTCGAAAGCTGACCCAAGTAATCCCACGCTCCCCGAATAGAGTCTTCTGCAATTTCCACCAGGTGACAGCCTGATCTCTGAGATGATATGTAGCAAGGCCCACTTTCTCCGCATCTGTATAGTTCATATACTCGAAGGTATCTTCCATATTTTCCAGCCAAGATCGGGCAATCCATGGGTCGGACTCCCCTCGGAATAAGGTGAACTTTTCCTTGGCTGATCGTTCCAACACGAGTATTCGTGCCTTATCATTAAGCCAACTGGACTCTGTAGGCTCTGGCATAGTCAGTGGTACATCCGGATTCTGAGGCTCCGAATCACCAATAGAGGAAACTGAGGTTGTTCCCGAATAATGGGCTCGATGTAGCGACCTCATCCCTCAGCTCCGACAGATCGCCTTGATGGACGACCTCTACTACGAGTCCGCATAAGTGCCATAACCTTTGACGATATCACCTGTTGAAAAAATCTAGATAAGTATCTATCTAAAATATGAGTTATTAAAAATACTCACTTCGTGCTGCCTGGAGCCCATGCCGCTGTCAATCCCATCTCACAAAAACCAAATCCAAAAAATATACCTACTCCCGAGAATCCAAGACTCAAAACAAAAATCATTGTATGGCATCACAGAACTTTCGGCTCTGATACCAATAAAGTTGTCACGCCCCGAGAGTATACCGTACCGAAAATCAAACGGACGATATCTCCCCTGTACGTGGCAACATTTCGGGTTAATACAAGGCCCGTAGGCCCATAACAACAACATAATATAACATAATAACAGCAGCGGAAATGAAAAACCACATACCCATAAAATACATAATCAAAAACATACAGGTGTACACCACCTGACAAGTCCACAGTGATAAAATCATAAATAAAACAACGACAACCCAAATAAAGTCCACGACATCACGATAAAGTCCATAATAAACTAGGGTCCATGACATAGGACCAAAATCCATAACACATAAACAAAGTCCAAGCCATAAGAAAAACGAACTCCTCGGGAGACTCGGAAAACGAAGATGGGATGGATCGGTCGGCGCAACTCCAGGTCGTCACAAAGGCATCTAACATTACAGGCGAGAAAAACCGAATCGGTGGTGGTGAGTAAAACTCAGCAGGTAATAAGAGAAAACATGTAAATATATGTATCAATATTACATGTCATTCAACAGTTTAAATCTACTCGAACAACGGGTATACATCATCATAACAGTATCTATGCATGCATACACTAAATAAACTGAACATCAATGATGCTGACATACCTGACAGTCAGCTACTCTATCTTTATCCAACCTGGGCATATAACCACATCATAGGGTATAAAAGCATAATACTAAACAATATCTTGACATGATTCAAGGGTATCACTGTGAATAACCAATAGGTATACAAGTACCGGCCTACTACCATACAGGAAATGCAGTAGCATGTATGAATATGTACAAACAAATGCAACAAGCATAGTACACACAAATGCATCATTAAAGTGAGTGTACATATAGACTGTATCTGTATGTATACTAATCACCATCATCCATGTATATATATATACAACTAGGTATGTATGTATATATATATATATATATATAAACACTGTATGATACGGCAATACGGCATGCATGGTCATGCCTGCTCACCCCTACTCGCTACCACGACCCCAGTGTGGCCTAGGTGGCACGACATGACAACTGTCCCAACTCACACCAACCACTGCTATAGAGTGGCCGAGTGGGCAGTATGATCAAGTAGCATATGAGCGTAAAGAGCTAAGCTCGCAATGGGGGTCCCATCGCTACGCCGGTGACACTACAAATGAGTGGTCAGTGCCACGCACCGTGACATCATGCAACTCCAACTACCGTCGTCTATAATGGTAGAGTGCGGCACAACAAATGTTATGCCCTCACACCAGTTACTCTTCTGGGAGTAACCTGGGAGGCAGGATGACTGACGACTCTCTCTCAACCCCAAGGGGAGACGATGTCGTCAGTATGCATGCAATGACATGAGGGTATTGTCTCACATACAGGAATCTACCATAGACTCTCTGTTCAACAGAGAGTCACACTCAATTGATCAGTACACTCTCTATCCTGTAGAGAGTCATACTCATCTGATCATGACAAGCTAGGACCATCGGTCCGTAGTGACAC